>OY970778.1:0-10000000 GCA_963853795.1 Xestia rhomboidea | reverse complement strand
ATGGATTATGGATTACGAGCTCCAGGACTAAGATCGCACTTAAATAAAATTACAAGGTCGTGAAAACGCAAACAACGTCTTTCTGGGTTGTAGTTAACAATAATATTGCACAATAACACCTAATTTAGACAAATACAGCACTAAAACATAAACAAGCCAGTCGTTCACCCTAATTGGGAGTCTCAAGGCGAAGCTGCGCTTGTGACGCCCACGCTACAGAATATATCTGGAGCTGCCTACACCTTCAATTAGGACAAGGCACTCTACAAGTATAGGTGACGCCTAGGCTTAACACTAAATATAATAATAACTATTGATTTATTATTGTAATGACTAAATGCATATTGTTTATTTCCTTCGCGCAGTCTAGTTCCTAGTTCACCTTAAATAGTATTTCAGTAAGACAGAACTTTGTTGACTCACCGACCTCACCGATCTTCTGGAACTCAACTGCCTATGAATCAGGTATACAAATAAGGCATCCACCCACTGAAAGGATTTTTCGAAGCCCTACTTTCCTTGGCCTTTCAAAGAGTCAAAATTCTCATAACTACCAAGATACGGAGAACAGCTAGTGTATCACAAACGACGTGTATCTAAAAACGAATGCTCTATTGTACGTAGAAATACTAAAAAGGTTTCCAAAACGGATTTTATGACGGGCCACTGAGGCGCTCGTTCAAGCACATAAAAGCGAAATTATATAATAATAACGTTCAGGCGCTTTGCGGAGTTGAATAGCGCTGTATGGACGACGCGGCGACGCTTTCAGAAGTTTCTGGAGCTTTAGTTTAATGTAGCAATATTAAACTGAAAACATGTTCAAAAAAGTTTTTTTTCTAGTGGCCTCTACCTTCTGGTTTGTACTACTATCTTTTTAGTAGCTACTTCGTTATATTTGGAGAGCTTAGTGTATAAGACCTTCACAGCCAGAAAAAGTCCTGGTTTGGGCTAGCAAAAAAGCAATTGATTATTCACCTTTTTTCCGTGTTCCAGCAAAATAAACATTCTTGAAGAATAATAAACCGGTGGTAGCACAAATTGGTATTTTTAATTCCTACAACTTACTGTAAAACAACATTTGAGCACAGTTTGAGACGAAATTGACGGCCATTGTTACCCACATACCCACGAAAAAAATAACTGCCAATACTTAAGGTAAATGCGCCAAGGGTAGCCCGCGACATTCAAATTTTCTTACGTTTATTGCAATTCGCAGGTCAGTGTCAGGTTGTATGTTGATTAAAATATGACAACATACAACCTGACACTGACCTGCAAATTGCAAAAAACGTAAGAAAATTTGAATGTCGCGGGCTACCCTGGAGCATCCACCTTAAGGTATCGCTTTTCTGGTCCTGAATATTTTTTTAAGCCACGGTGACTTTAAGATGGATGACAAAAAAAGCCTTGTCGCAGTTCCTAAAGTCAATTTCCGCATGCTGCAACCTACCATTTTGAAACATCAATGCAGCTGAAAGAGATCATTATAGTCATAGTTATCTGATATACTTACTTTGTGATAGAGCTCCTGGAATCTTCGGGCAGTCCGACAAAAATTAGAGTGGATGACATTGGAACACTGCACTGCACTTAATTTTATTTACGCAAAAATTTAGGTCGATGTACGCGAAAAAACTAAAATACTAATAAAAAACTATCAGTTTACCATAATAATGATGGTGATTTTGTGACTTATGTCAAATAATTAAAATCTATGGGTGCTTTAGAATATCTAGCCAGTGCTGGCGAGTTTGAACGGCACACTGTCGCAAAACGACAATTAGGTTTTATGACAAAGTATACGTGGGAGAGGATTGTAGGTGGAAATCATAATAATGTTTGATATTAAAGCATAATAACATTTCCTTTTCTAGAAGAATGATCTCAGGCCGCACTAATTCAAACAGCTTGGCTAACCTTTAACATTTTTTATGTACCAATAACAACTTCACAGTCTCTAAACACATGTCGGGCGGAGGTGGCGAAAAGTCTCGGCTCCTATTTATGAAATTAAAAGAGCAACGGAGAAGGCGGTCGCTAGATCTTTGCCCTTGTAGTAGACACCACAGACTCAAAGAGTAAGAAGGAACCTTGACTTGCCTGCTAGACCGGTTTTTTGATTCAAGCCCTTAGTTTTTGTTAATCTTATTGCATAGGATTCTGTAATATCTCCTCTTGGAAGAGGACACTGGCTTCTATAACACAGATCTATCACCTAGCACAGGAGTCAGGGACTTCACACAATTTTGTAACCACTTTTGTAATAAAGATTTTATTGATTATAGTTTTCCCAATGGATATTTTTTAGCTTCCCAAGTCTGAAGATATAAGACATTACCAGCTAGTTAGATAGAGCAATGTGAAATACACGAAGATTGTATTATTTATAAAAGTCCTAACTTTCTAAACCTATGAGTAAACAAGAACAGTAGGCAGGTCGCGTATTCGCGTGCACCGTTTCGAATCGCTCAGCCCATGCAAAGTTAGTGGATACAGCTCTGAATGAAACGTACCGGAACACCACTAGTTACCTCAAACCGACCCTGGTACAGATCAGCCCCTAAGACGACCCACTGACCGTGTTGAACCTATTTGGTTTAAATTCAATAAAGAATCATCCTGGCTGTATAGTGTTCCAAATACAAATCTATTCTATTGTACTGACTCTACTTGACTTTGTCACATATCAATAAAAATGCTTCGTGTGTAAAACTCTCACATTAAAAACTTGTGTTTTACTACTCAAATATTAGAAGGTTATGGCCCCTTGCTAGTGCTATGGAAGCGAGCGGAGATTCCTCGTCACCATCGATGACCACGAAGGCGTCGGCACCAAATGCAATGATTTTTGGAACCACTACCGCTGTTCGAAATATCGACAAACTGGAGGGAGCGAAGAACTATACTTCATGGAGCTTCGTAATGAAGAATAAATTCATTAATTAATTCCCTCTCATTGTGTGGGAACTCTGGGACTGCGTAAACAGCCCTGCTAAATTTAAAACACAGGTAGGAGATGACGATACCTTTAAACGTCTAGATGCGAAAGCTATAGCGAAAATTTGCCTCTCGGTGACACCACGAGTACATCCAACCGTGATGAGCGCCACGACAGCAGAAGGAATGTGGAAGAAGCTACAAGCTGCATACGCAGACAGCGGCTTACTGCGACGACTGAACCTCTTGCGCAGACTATTTAATTATAAACTCTCCTCATTTAAGAGTATGGAAGCTTATGTGAGTGAGATAAGAGCCACACAGCAACAGCTCATCGAAGCTAACGAGCCAGTACATGACGAGTTCGTAGGACTGATTATGCTGACAGGACTGACCGAGAAGTTTAATCCAATGGTCATGTGGAAAGCTGCTAAACTTGTACTCAGATACCTGAAGGCAAAGTTTCCGGAATAACAGTTGCTACTGCTTCAAATAAACAAGGCATGTATAAGCTTGACATTTCCGAAACTCAAGCTCAGCTGATTACTGACAGAAAGCTACCAGCTGTGTTATAGCATAGACGTCTTGGACATATCAACGTCAAAGCGATGAATATTTTAAAAAAGTTTTCTACGTCAGGCATAAAATATGATGACACGTTGAATGAAACCTGCATTCCTTGTGTACAAGGAAAATTAGCAAAAAGGCCGTTTAAAAAGTCCAAAAGTAAGACAAAAATAAACTTGAATTGATCCATACAGATCTATGCGGACCAATGAGTACGCATTCATGGGGTGGTGCCCTATATTTGCTTACATTTACGGACGATTTTACTCGAAAAACTTTTGGTTTTTTATTAAAGTCTAAAAGTGAAGTTTTTTCGAAGTTTGTCGAATTCAAACATCATGTTGAAAACCAAACTGGTCTTAAAATTAAAACTTTACGATCAGACAATGGCGGAGAATTCGTAAACGGACCGATGTCTACTTTTTTGCAGGAAAACGGAATAGTTCATCAGAAAACAGTCCCGTATAATGCAGAGCAAAATGGAACTTCAGAACGCGTCAATAGAACTGTAATTGAAAAAGCAAGAACAATGCTTCATGACTCCAAGCTACCAAAAGCTTACTGGGGTGAAGCTGTGAATACAGCTATCTATTTAAAAAACGTAACGCCAACTCAAGCGTTGAAAAATAAAATTCCTGACGAATTATGGTATGAAAAACCGATTGATCTATCACATCTTCGTGTTTTTTGGTTGCGAAGCGCATGCTTTAATTCCTAAAGAGAAGCGCACTAAGTTCGATTCTAAAACAAAAGCTTGTATCTTTGTTGGTTACTCAAGTGAGAGTAAAGGCTATCGCCTTATAGATCTTCATAATCCCAGAACGATCATTGTCGCACGTGATGTCATCTTCATCGAAGATAAAGTGGGAAACCCTGCTACAGCAGCGGAACCTACTACTACTACTGCCGACAGTACCCTCATTTACGACCAAATAAAGATAGAAAATTCACAACCAGTAACACCAGAATCGTTAACAGATACTGAACGAATTGAAAGCCAGCCTGAAGTTTCAGATGCAGAAAAACCACAGGAGTACATGAATGTCGAAACTTTACAACCAGTAACACCAGAATTGTTTTCAGATACTGAACGAATTGAAAGTCTGCCTGAAGTTTCAGAAGCAGAAACATCAGAAGAGTATTTGACTGCAGATAACGAATCTAGTGAATCAGCACCAACTTCTCCAGAAACAGACAGCGCGATCAGTGAACCCAGATATCCGCAACGACAACGACGACCACCTGACAGATATAGTCCGTCGATGTTTATGGTGTCAGACTATGAACCAGAAACCTACAAACAAGCCGTAGAAGATGTTCACAGTTCTGAATGGCAAAAAGCTATGAAAAATGAGTACGATTGTTTAATGAAACATGGGACATGGCAATTAGTAGAGAGACCCACACACAGAAAGATTATTAAAAATAAATGGGTCTATAAAATTAAAAAGAATACTAACGGTGAAGTTGTTAAATTTAAAGCAAGATTAGTAGCAAAAGGCTTTACTCAGGTACATGGTATCGATTACGGAGAGACTTTTTCTCCTGTAGCACGACTGTCATCAGTTAGACTGCTTCTTGCGTTTGCCGTACAACTTAACGTCCAGTTAGATCACCTTGATGTAGAAACAGCTTTCCTAAATGGCGATTTAGAAGAGGAAATCTTCATGGAACAGCCACCAGGTTTTGAAAACGACCGAAAAGGAAAAGTTTGCTTACTTAAAAAATCGCTTTATGGCCTAAAGCAATCCGAGGGGATTGCTTTAGGCCATAAAGCGATTTTTTTGACAGTGGAATATAAAAATATGCGAAGCCATGAATAGCTTATCGATGACACAAGCAGCAAACGAGCATTGCGTTTATTACACACGAGACGGTAACAACATAATTGTAGTTTCCGTATTCGTGGACGATTTTTTTCATCCTCTGTAATAATGAATGTATGAAAGAGACCTTCAAGAATTCACTCAAAAAACTTTTCATCGTGAAGGATCTTGGTCCTCTGAAAGACTACTTATGCATGCGAGTTATTCAAAATGTTGAGAATATCACACTTGACCAAACTAAGTACATCGAAAAAATCATTGAAAAGTTTGGGATGAAAGATGCAATTCCAATCTCCACTCCTATGGAAGCTGGTATGAAGCTCACCATTCCTGCCAAGGAAGATGAGAGACTTGATTTACCGTACCAACAGCTTATCGGATCTCTAATGTACATTTCAATAGGAACAAGGCCTGACATATCGCATACAGTGTCTTATCTGAGTCAATTCAATGTACATTACGGGAAGGTGCATTGGAAAGCTGCTAAACGGGTACTCAGATACCTGAAGGCAACAAAGGACTTAAAACTTTGTTTTGATAAAAAAGAACAAAGCTATCCTATCGGATACGTAGACGCTGACTACGGCAGTAATGTTGTAGACAGACGATCATACACAGGATACGCCTTTAAAATGAGTGGTGCGTGCATATCTTGGGAATCGCGCAAGCAGCGCACACCCGCACTGTCCACCACTGAGGCTGAGTACATGGCACTTACTGAAGCATGTAAGGAAGCCATTTACATGAGATCACTCATTAAAGAAGTTTTCGACGTCATTCAGCCCATTACCATTCATTCGGATAACCAAAGTTCACTCAAACTCACTCGAAATGATACCTTTCATAGTCGCACTAAACACATAGACATAAGACATCATTTCATTAGGGAACTTTCACAAACCGATTTCAACCTACAGTACATTTCAACAAATGACATGCTAGCTGACATACTCACTAAATCACTAACCAGAACTAAACATTCTAGATTTACAAATGCTTTAGGTTTAGTTAAGAGTAGTTAGCAATTAATTTCATCAATATATTATATTATAAATATATAAATATATATATATAAATCAATTTATTTTTCTGTACTGAATGTATTTTTATATACAGGTTGATCTTTTTTTTTTTTTCTTGTATCTATGGAATATCTTTGATACAGGATGCTCCATTACGGGGAGGTGTTGAACCTATTTGGTTTAAATTCAATAAAGACTCATCCTGGCTGTATAGTGTTCCAAATACAAATCTATTCTATTGTACTGACTCTACTTGACTTTGTCACATATCAATAAAAATGATTCGTGTGTAAAAATCTCACATTAAAAACTTGTGTTTTACTACTCAAATATTAGAAGACCGATCGCTGTATCCAAGGGCAGACACAGCTCTAACAGAAGTTTGCACGAGCGGTGACAAAGCTCTAGTGAAAGAACCAAAATGATTTCCGACACACCGACCATTTACTTATAACATCTCCGCAAATCTGAAGCCGTAAAAGATTTTTTAAGTGAATCCACTGCCGATAGTACTAAGGAAAGACCAGCTGTGTAGTTCTCTACTCAGCTGGTCTTTCTGAAATTCCTACACTAAAATCTTCTACCTGGCTTATGTTGCCCCGGCTCTCCTAGAAGTCTTTAAATAGACTCCGGATACAGGTTGGCCGAGGCAAAGAAAACCTGTTCAGGTGGAGATTCATACATGACTCTGCCCTGTAGTGTAAAGTAGTGTTGTTCCACCATCGATGGTACACTAAATATCGCGTCCGGTGTTGTTTGCACATTACAGGAGCTGATGAACGTTACTGAAAGAGCCAAACTCGTTACCAAATTTTGGGCCGATCCAATTAAATCGCTAAGAAGTAGGCCTTCGTAACCACCCATTTTTTTTAATTTTTTTTATCTTGGAAGATAGGATAGATAAAGATTAAAAAAAAAATAAAGATAGCATATAAACCTCGATCTAGTCTTTTATTTCTCAAAAAATTGTTTACAAGTCAACAAAACAGCTCAATATTACGTTTGTACGAATAGTAAAAAACCTAACGTGCCTCGTAACGCCATCTATTATTTTAAAACCGAATTACAGTGACTCTGCCACAGAGTATAATCCCTACGTATAGCGGCGGCGCGGCGGAACGTTGCGTCGACGCCGGATCTTCAAAAACGATTTTAATTTAATTAGCTGTATTAATTAAAATGGGTACTTATTATAAACTGCAAAATACTTTTCACTAAACATATTTTTAAACAACAAAATACCTAATTGAAAAAAAAAAAACAACAAAAACAAAAGTCGCTTCGTTTCTGAACGCAAATGATGCTTGACGGGACGGCTGTTGAATGCAGTGGACTTGTTATTCGCTTTCAAAGTGATTTATTCATTTCTCTTGTTTTATCACTATGAAAACTGTGTTCATTCTTTAACCATGTTGAATCAAACATCCACTGAAGCATTGCTTTCAGCGAGTTACGTCGAAAATTACTTAGATTGTGTTGAAAATCTTCCGAATGACCTGCAAAGACATTTATCGCGTATGCGAGAGCTTGACGTAACATACAGAGGTAATTTTACAATTTCTGCACGTCCTATAGACCATAATTGCTCTTACTAAGTATTAACAGTTGTCTAAGTTATTAATAATTTTTACCACAGCTTGTAATTATATTGTTGACGTTCGCCTTTCAACCTCATTACGTATGCATACCTATGTATAGATTACGACTCGCGAGTACAAGTGGACCAAAATATCACCAAAACCACTAGGCTGTTAATACTTCGAAACATGGTTATAAAAAGATTTCATTTTGACTACCTAAGAGTGGTTATTTTTGTCTTGTTTTATTGTGCAGTTGGAGGTTAACTAGCAGATTTTGTGTTGCTATGTACTAAGTTTTGAGCCTTTTGTGAATAGAATGTCTTCGTGAAGCTGAGAAGCATCTGGCAGTATGCATAGGAGCCAACACAGAGGAGCGTCGCCGCAGTCGGGCAGCTCTACGGCTGCAGACAGTGCTGGTGGCGGCCCAGGAGATCGGCGACGAAAAACTACAAGTTGTGCAAACACTTCAAGACCTTATTGACAATAAACAACGGTCACTTGACGCAGATCACAAAAAATTAAGTGAGTATTTGAATAACAGCTTTTGAAATCACAGTTTGCTAAAGTGCTTAAAAAAATATTGGTAACAGTTATAGGAATTTTAAAATAATAATCATCATTCTCTTGCCTACATCCCAATTCATTTGGGGTTGATGCAGCATGTCTTCTTCCATACTTCTCTATTACTCGTCATCAAGAATAGACATAAGACACCTCCTTTCTTACCATATCATCCTTCACACAGAGGAATTTTACAATAATATAAAAACAAAATTTAAGTGGATAAGATCATATTAGAAACAAAACTGACAAATGCTTATCATAACAAAGTTTAGTGCAAACAAATAAACACAACAATACTAAACTAAAGTATGTTGTTAAATAATTTTCTGTATCCTATCACACATTGGCAAAAGTCCAAAAATAATCATCAACCAATCTCAAAAAACAAGTAAACAATTTGCAAATAGAACATTTGTTTACAGTATCTTGCCTGGAGGTAAAGACAAATGGAACAGTGAAGGAGGAACCAGCCCCAGTTCCTGAGACACTTCGTGCTCCCGAGAAAGAGGTGCCAGCTCCTGTGGTCACACCGCAACATGCACCACCACCTCCACCTCCTGAGCGTAGCAATGAGAAAGAGAAAGAAAAAGTGGATAGCAGAGATAAATCTGGAGGTAAGTTGTTTTTGTTAAGTGTCAATGTGATTTTTGATAAGCTTGTACTATAATACAATACTAAACTATGTTTAAGAAATAGATTAGGTCACCAACAAGTACATGTCAATAACTGCCTTTGTATTTGTTTGACTGAGCGTCTCACTACAAAGCAAAGGCCTTCCACTTAATTTTGTCTACTGCCTTCTAGGTCTTCATTTAAATAGCATGCATCTTGCAAACCAGCAACTTTAATTGTAAATAATACTTACTAAACTAAATGTTTATCCCAGGTGAGCGATGGTCGAAACGGGCGAGACGATCACGGACCACAGCAGGCGCCGCCACAGATGGGGCAGATTCGAGCGAACGGGATAGTGAGAGGCATGCCCACAACACTACCCACAAGAAAGGTATGCAAGTTTACAATAGATCCCAAATGTCATTAACATTATATGTCTCACACCACATCACAGATTGCAAAAATACTTATCACACAATAATATTCAATACTTTAATTCTTCCACAGGTATAGGTAAAAAGAAAAAACGCAAAGCACGCCAGGCAGCACAACGTTCAGAAACGCCGCCAGAAGAAACAGACGCCATCGATCCTGACGAACCTCGCTACTGCCTCTGTGACCAGATATCTTTCGGCGAGATGATCCTCTGTGACAACGATCTCTGCCCCATCGAGTGGTTCCACTTCTCTTGCGTCTCACTCACAACCAAGCCTAAAGGGAAATGGTTCTGTCCCAAGTGCCGCGGCGACCGACCCAACGTCATGAAACCCAAAGGACAATTCTTAAAAGAACTAGAACGGTATAACAGGGAGAAAGAGGAGAAAGCATAGTCTTCACTAGAACACTAGGTTTAAGGTTCATGTGGATTTGAAATTAGTGAATACATCTGCAATATTTACGGTGCTTGTGGTAGATATCATTTTGTGATAACTAAAGTACGTATTTTAAATAAAGCCCATCAATTTTTGTGGTGGAAGTGTAAGCTGCTAAATACAAACAATAATTGGCAAAACATCCTGACTAATGGGTAAAAAGTTCGAGCTCAATTTTATAACTAAAATAAAAAGGTATTCACTTGTTTCTAGTCCATATAAGGGCACACAGTTTGCCTTGAACACTTTCAAGTATTGAAATGTGATTTAAATTTTATGAATATTCAGTTCTTTCTACTGTGTCGCGTGGTTGTAACAGAAAGTTACGAAAATTATTTGAAGTATGATTATTTGAATCTCCACAACAGCACAGGATAGAAGTCATCGAATCTATGTTGTTAATTTGACTCCGCGATTTGACGAAATGTTGTAAATATATTAGTTATGTTACGGTCAAACACGGAACTCTTAAGTACAGTACGGCATAACTTTAGTTACGCGTCACGGCATCTATTGAATAGAGAAGAATATTCTTTATTATAGGTTGTTGCGAACAGATTTAATTTCTTACATTAAATAAGTTATATTGAATATAAGGATTAATAAATAATGCAGATTTGTTTCATTTTATTTGTCCAAGCCACAATTTCACCGCAACAGAGAGTCGTATTTAGTTGTGATTGCCGCAGTTTGTCGATAAGATACGAGTAGATACTTAGATTAGATAGGATATGGATATACAGACGTGTGCAGTTTTTTATTGGCCTATCTGGGTACAGACAGCCTTGACATTATTACGCAATGGGCTCTAGAAAATGCCATCAATCAAATAGTTCGCCAATGTACAGAATTTGGTCCTAAAGGGATCTAGAAAGACCAACACGATTAAGATTATAATTATGCACGAGCTAAAAACTAGAATACCCTGAAAGTACCTAAGTCGAATGAAAATCAAACAACAATTCAGTATACAATAATTATGTCCTTTATTTCATATATGAATTATACACAAATCGTCTAGCTACAATTAGTTACCATGCAGGAAACAAAACATAGTATATTCTTCAAATAAGTCTCATAGAACTTCTAAATACGTAGTCCGTACATACTACATCTATAACGCTATAAAATATTAATAATTTGATTTGTCATAAATGCCATTATTATATTTAAAATGCTTCTAAAATCAAGGTTAATATTTGTTTATAAAATATTGCAATGGCTTAAACTTTCGACTAGATTTATTATTATAATTAAGTATCTCTATATTGCAAATTAATCGTAGTGTAAATACTTTAAACAGGATCTTTAACAGTAATATAGGTCGTAGAGATTCTAACATAGTGAAGTACAATTCTTATAAATAGTGTAAAAAGAGTTTAAAATGGTAAATTAAAACGTCATGTTCACTAAACTCATACACCCATGGCGTTATAATACTTAAGAACTTACTCGTTACCACTTTCTCGTACTCACTCAGCACTCATCAATTTCAAGCTAAAACTATCTTCACTCTGTCAATCATAAACCGAACACATTAATAGATGGGATAAAATTACGAAAACTAGATAGTGAAATGGATAACTGAATGCAAATTATTTTAAATCTACTGTGTTGTTAGTTTCAATCTTACGAACGCAATTCACAAAAAAAAAAAACGTTACACAAAACACAACACACAAAAATACTCTAAATGATATCGTTAATAATTTGAATGCACTTGTTCCATCTAATTCCAATATCAAACAATATCAAAACAACGTAAACTATACGGCAAGACACAATAATACTTTTAGTGTAAAGAAAAATATCGAGTTGATACTTTTAAGTACACTTCATTTAAAAAATATCGAGCCGATACTTTTAAGTACACTTCATTTAAAAAATATCGAGCCGATACTTTTAAGTACACTTCATTTAAAATTCCAATACACACTTAGACCGATTAATTTGTGACAAAATAATAATTATAAATATGACACTAATTTGAACACAAATACTAATAAATTAACCGCTACCATAAGCTATAACCACAAAATAATATCGTGCACGTTATATAGCAGCACTGACGCTAGGTTTCTAAATCAAGAACTGATAGATGAGTAAAGCTATATTTTCGGTATATTTCTTCAACGGTGTTATTAACCATTGAAGAAATATGTCCTAATAATTTAAGAAATAGGCCTATTAAGAATGTGATGATTAGAAGAAAAATGTAAACTATAATAAAGACTTACATTAAAGAAAGCTTAAGTACACGTATAAGACAAAAGGTGATGATACAAACAGAACTATTTAAAATCCCATCCACATACATTCGAGATTAATGCCAATCTGATTCAGAAACCTAGCCAAAAATTATATCTAGTTTGATCTAAACATTTTCTTCGCTACTTATAAATTAGGCCGTCGCGTTTTAAATAGGGGGAACTTGAATGGCCGATCTTATAGTAATGTTTCATTGAACATTATACCCATACTCCGTGTGGGTTTTTGTTGGTGGGTGCTGCGTTTTCTAGCTGTCTCGGCGACCCGATGATCCGGCGGGCGCTACCGGCTTTGCATAAACCTGTGGGTGACAAAAAACTTATTTAGTTACAAGCTACCATTTATATAAATGGCCAAAATGCACCGGTATCAGCAAAAAACGTTCACCAGAAAAAGTCCCGTGAGTCATAGACAACTGTTTGTCTTCGGAAAATTAATGTCGTAAGTATGAAATAGTAGTATGGTAGAATATTATAATAATAGTAGTTGTAAATACATTATGTATGTGTGACAATATTATGCATAGAAAATTTCGTTTACAAAAAAACCGTAAAACAAATAAGGACAAAAGTCTTCAAAACTCTCTCTACATTTGTATACGTATGAAACAGAAAATATCTCTAGGTAGTGTTCGTAAGCGCAACCGCAATTCTCAGGTTGGACAAAGTGTTATTGGATTTTTCCATTAGGAATTTCTTAGTAACAGGCTGGATTTTGGATTTGTGTCCGGTTGATGGCATTAGGCTCGCCCCCTATTACACGGGACTTAAAACATAACTGGCGAAATGATTATGGTACACCTCTGCCTAACACTTCGGGGATTACAGGCGTAATATTATGTTTTCAATACACTTCCTCGAAAAGTGGTTCTTATCGCACTACGATTAGGTTCAACAAGCAATGTATTTCACACGCGTGCGATTTTTTCATTTTCCAACACGTGTGCGGGAATGAAAATTGCCACCGATAACTGTACCTATACTTAGTCCAAATTGGTTCAATGCCTATAGTCGGAGATGAATGTTTTTTTTTTTATTTCGGCAAAAAAATAATTTATTTATTTTTTATTTAAATAGAATATCATAGATAAACATGATTATTTTAATCTAATATTTACTTTTATAAACAAATTAACATTGATTTGTGTTATAAATTCAAAAATATATAAAAAGAAAGATTTTTTATATTAGGCTGTTTAGCGGCTTCATACCTTTGCTTCTCCTTTAAGCTTTAAACCGAGGAAAAAAAATCATAGTTTCCTAATAATTCATGAACAATAGTACATTTTGATACAAGTGGAGAAAGTTTGTTATTGCACCCGAGGCGGAATTAACTCCCGAGCCGTAGGCGAGGGTGTTTTTGAGCCGAGAACTGCAATAACAATTGTCCACGTGTATCTTATCTTTTTATTTTTTTATATATTTAACGGCTTCATACCTTTGCTTCTCCTTCATCCTGGCGAAAGCAAAGCGCGGAAAAAAAGACAAGAAAATCATAGTTTCCTAATAATTCATGGCAAAAATATTTTTCGTTCTTTTATTTTATTTCTTCAAAAGTGTGTTGAAAAACGTAGTTTGATACACGTGGATATTTGTTATTGCAGTTCTCGGCTCGAAAAATTAATTAATTAATTAATTCCGCCTCGGACACTTTCTCCACTTGTATCAAAATATATATATATAATATAATATATATATATATATTCTGGTTGATGGCAGTAGGCGCCCTGCGTCATGTTATGTAAAACATACATACCATCCAAGGGATGCCGCAACTCATCCACGCTGCCAGTAAGGCTCTGCAGATTAGCTTCCTTCATCTCCTGGACCAGACGCTCCACTTGACGCTTCTTCTCCATTATGGCATTTTCTAGCACTCCGACCTGCGGACATTGTATCTTAAACCTGACTCATTATACAACAAGAAAAACCCCTCAAACATTCAACATTCTCTTGCCCTCATCCTTATCCTTTATTAGGATATGGAAGTATTTAGGGCTTGTCTATTTTCGAACTCGAACGGAACTAGTAAGTGTCCATGATGAGCACATAGCTCTGGACTAGTTGGTAGTTGGGCTGCTGATCCCGACATATTAATAAATCAGACTGGCAAATAAAAGGAAAATCATTATTGTAGTTTATAATTAAGAGGGCTATTACAATTTTTCTTGTTGTTGAGTGTTTTAAGAGTCTAAGCTCTCAAATACAAGAAAAAAAAAAAAATTGAGCTCTCCCTAGATAAATAATCAAACTTTCTCGGGCGTATTTTTTAAAAATTTTGTGGCTATATCTAAACCATAATCACACATCTAAACTGTGATTTTTGATGCGTGATTATGGTTTAGATATGGCCACAAAATTTAAAACGAAAATATACCCGAGAAAGTTTGATTATTTGTCTAGGGAGCGCTCAAAATAAAAATCATTTTTTTTCTTGTATTTGAGTGCTAGACTCTTAAAACACTCAAACACAAGAAAAATTGACTACAGAACGCCACTTGCTACGATCTTTATTTACTACTTTTGCCTCATCCACGTTCATACACCTGTAGGGCTGTTACGTATCTCTGTTGACAGCTCGAAATGATAGTAACCGGGCTCAGGGTCCATCAATTAATTGTCAAAAGTTAGTTTCGTATTATGTATGACCCTGTTAGTCACCGTAAAGAGATATCCACTCAGTGTGATACGTAATACCAATATTATGACATTCACGGTTGTCATCAAAGTTCGGTGTACAACCGAAGCTTGATAGTCACTGGATATCAGAAAGATACGTAATAGCCCTGCTGGTCATACACGCACGCCGGTTGCGAATACTACGCCCCTAACCTTTCTGAAGAATCTCATCAATAAGGTGTAATATGTCCACCTAGGGCGCCCCCTCCCGGCGTTGCCACGTACAATAATAATTAACTAGTTCATTTATCGGGTCTCTTAGAATAGGTAAGTTTCTAATAATTAAAGATTTCATCAAAAAACCTACTAACTTCGCAAAGTACTAAGAATGAAACTTGAAAATAGTACATACCTCTCTCTTCAAATTCTCGGCGGTGAGATTGTTAATTTCAGTCGCGTGTTTCGCTTGCTGTATCTGACTTTGTAAACTCTCCATTTCAGCGAGCATTGATCGCTCCAGCGCTTGTCTGTTATGAGAAGAAAATTATCGTAAGATCAATCCATATTTATGGAATTAATAATTTAGTTTTCGTAGTGACAGGTGCCTATGAGTTGCGATACTTATAATATGTATTATACCTGTGTCAATTGGCGCACCTTGGGCAATTAGACTTCACTAGCCGCCTAAAATATTTATAAGGCATAAGCTATTTTCAAAGTCGTGCAAACAAATAGTTCTCTCCTAATTGTATATACATATATGAAGCTAAACACGAAATTGGTGAAACGTCTGAATTATACTGCCTCCCTGCCTACGCTTTTGGACAATTTAGGCGTGATGTTGATGAAGGTTACACAAATATAATAAATAGTTTAGGTAAAATCTAAAAGCAAACAAAAGCCCAAGGTCTCTCAATTCCCAGAACAACGATGCTGACTATCAAAACAACAATCTAATTTACATTCTCACACGAGTACTCATTATTGTACCTACTTCTTGTAATTGTAACCGTAATTACACGTTTTCAAGACGAGCTTAGAATTACAAGTCGTGAATTTGTGATCAAGAATGAGATAACAAATCACTTTTCACGCATCATAATCTGAATAGCCACAAAATAAACTTAAACAGTAGGCCATATAAACATGAATATGCAAGATAATAATTTCAGTCACGAATATACGAGTACCCAAATGCTATTTTGTTAGATGCAAAAAGAGAAAACTTTTCGCAAATTACATTACTTATGCAATATTATTATGTAAAGTTCGTTTTAGCATACTAGTGAGTGACTCAACGCCATATAACACCTTCTGATTTTGATTTCGTTTGTCTAAGAAAATTTCTCTCCACTTCAGTTGACAAGTAGTTCAGCTGATCTGGTTGCGCGTAAAATAACTAACGCGCGGAAAATGCTGCTATCTAACAGTTAGAGAACTTCATTACTCAATAGACTCTATAAAATAAATATAAAATATAAATATTTTAATCTCCTGTAGCATAGTCAAAGTCAATGGGTTTATGTGGCTTCACCTTCATCATTATCAGCCCAACATCATCCACAGCTGGGGCATAGGGCTATCTTTTCTTGTGCCATTTCAACCTCCCTCATGCAGGTTTTTCTAAGGCGCCTAATAGCAGCCAAACGAATGGCCCTAGCGTAGCTTGTTTCACGCATCGTCATTGGTTAAAAACCTGCTAATGTAATTTTATATTTCAAAATTGTTGATCTTATTGGTCCTGAGACCTAGCTATGGTCACGCCATCTACAATGACCTTTAACCGAAACTCCCCATTGAAGCAATCAAGAAAACTCACCTATTTTCCTGTTGGCGACTGTTAATAAGTCTCTGCTCATTGTGGATCTCCTCCATCAGTTTCCGGATCTTGTTCTTACATTGTAACAGTTCAGTTTCACAGTTTGCCAGTTTTGAACGCACCAGTACGATCTCAGACTTTATGGTCTTCTCATTTTGTTTCACTATTTCACTTTCCTCTTCTACGTAGTTTAGTGATTGCACCTGTACAAAACAATTATTTCATTGTATGAGGAGGTTGTTCTACAAAAGCTTGCTCTACTTCTTAACATCAATCAGCAAAATACCAAAAGGAAACTCACATGCACATGCAGTTTTAAACAAACCGGAACATATAAAAGTTTCTTTTCAGCCGTGGGTTAAGTTCTTAACAAGAATTTGCGTGGTATAATACCACTAAAAACCCGACTACTGAAAAATCACGCCTCCCTCTATTGTTTGAGGTCGATTAAAATGTAGCCTTTGTTACCCAGGCTATAATAACGAATCGATTGACACCTTATTCATCAAAATCGGATAAATAGTTTAGGCGCTACGGAGGAACATACGTGAATACAAACATACATACATAGACTGCTAAAATCATAACCCTTCCTTTTGGCTTCGCCGTAGTCGGGTTAAAAGGGGTTGCATAACGAAGTTAAGATAACTCATATGGCTCAATTTGTGCAAAATTGATAATTTATGCAAAATTGATTTCAATCACTTGGAATTGATTTCAAACACAATTTTAAGAGTTAAAGCGTGAAAGAAAATAAAGAAACCGTGCGACCCGGATTGCGCGCAAGTCATGATAAGACAATGTTTTGTTAGTAATTATGTGGCAACAGGTGATTGCTTTGTGCGATCTTGTGAGAGAGTTCCAATTACCTGCTCAGTACCGATCCGCAGTTGATTGTCCGCTGAACTTATTTGTTGCTGTAATAGTTCTACTTGACGCTCTTGTTCTCGGCCTTTATTTTCCCAGAAACCGATTTCTGCATCGTACTGAAAAATACAAAGGGATTCCTGAGGACACATAGCCTTCAAAGCAGAATAGATTTAATAATGATCATGTCCAAAGCCTATAACATTGATGGTCTGTAAAGATAAACAGTACCAATTCTATTAACCATACAGAAAAGGAAATAAACGTGTCGGGAAACCAGATTGAATATGTAAAGCCTTGGAAAACAAATATCATTTGATACAAGAAATAAAGAAACTGAAGTGGATAGAAGGATCAACTGCACTTGGAAGAAATTTTGGTTACAAAAGGAAGTCCTAAAAGGGGACTATCACATGAAGTTCAAAAGAATAATAATGGACACCTGTATGACATAAGTATGGAAGCCAAACATGGACATATATTATCAAAATAAAAAAATAATTTAATATAATTTTATCATTTCCTTTATTTATTTCTTTACAAATTGATTACATTTTTAAATATTCCTTACAAAAAAATATATATAAAATATAAAAAAATATATAATTATTTTTAAAACTAAGGAAAATACAGAAAACCCGAAATAAGGAGATAAGGAAAAGAACTGAACTAACAGACGCCCAGACGCCCTCCTACACGCTCTACGACTGAAATGGAAATGGGCAGGTCATATTTCGAGATGTAGAAATCAGAGGTGGACATTGGAGTCAACGAAGTGGTCTGGACTGAGAGACAAGAGGAGAAGGGGCAGACCACGCAAGAGATGGGCGGACGACATCATTAAAGTAGCTGGTCCGAGTTGGATGGAGTTGGCCCAAAACCGGGAAAATTGGCACAGGATGGAGGAGGTTTTTACCCAAAAGGGATCCATTTCCAAATAAAATATAAAACTATTAATTTGTAAATACATATTCATGTAAAAAAAAATATGGAATAAATGAGCTTTATTATTATTTATTATTATGACCAATTCATTTGCTTTAAAGTAGTCATTCAAAAGTGCCTTTTAATTGACTTTTGACAGAAAAATAATCCAGCCTTCAGAAAGAATTTATG
The DNA here is from genome assembly GCA_963853795.1 of Xestia rhomboidea. NCBI lineage: Eukaryota > Metazoa > Arthropoda > Insecta > Lepidoptera > Noctuidae > Xestia > Xestia rhomboidea. Next base: position 9,981,326 of record OY970778.1, on the reverse strand, counting down.
AGATGAGATTGCTTTTGGAAATAAAATAATAAAAAACAAAACATGATGTCCTCACTGCTTGGGCACAGGCCTGTTCTCCGTGAGCTGTAATCCACCCATCCAGCCGCCCAGTCTAGGTTGATACATGTGACAATCAGATTATTTATTAGATAATGCTTTACCTTTATAAGATCAACTTGCTGACTGGACAACTTCTCCCTCTGATAGTTCACAAGCGACACCAGTTCCCTATACTGGCTGTTATAGCTGACTGCTTCGGGACTCCTATTGTCCTGGTTCTCTTCAGGCAAGTTAACGGGTGACATGTGTTGAGGCCGGTTTGAACGCATGCGGTTGGGAGACTTTCTGATGGCTTGGGACGGTGGTGGCGGAGAACGATATGGCGGTGGTGGCTCTCTGCAATAGAATCGTTTAATTAGGAACTGGAGATAATATTGTTTGATGAATCTATTCTAGTACTAAATGCGTACTTATTGGTGAAATAACACTGGTGGCGGTACTTTCATTCAAGCCTACAAGCTTGGCTTGCCCTTCATGATGTTATGAATTCTGAAAAGTCTGCTTGCCTTATTGGTCCCTAGTCACGCCACTGTTCAAAACTGGAGTGAGTGTGAGATGAACATAGACAAAACCAAAGGAGTGTCATAAGATTGTAGCAGGTTGTTCTGTAGATTCTATCTTAACTCATTGGAAGTAGGCGTGACTTTATGTATGTAATCATTATCATCATTATTTCAACCGAAAGACGTCCACTGCTGGACAAATGCCTCCCCAAGTGTCGCCACATTGACCGGTCCCGTACGACTCGCATCCAGCTGATTCCCGCAACCTTCATCAGGTCATCGGTCCACCTAGTGGGAGGTCTTCCAATGCAACGTCTTCCGTCTTCCATGTATGTAATGTTTCAATAAAAAAAGATCTGCCTGAAGGTACAGTTGGGTTAGCTTATCTGAGGGTGACTATCTTGTTAAAATAATGGCAAAAATACGCCAAAGACCCTTTTCTCTCATTCTCTTTGCTACCAGAAGCTATTATACAATATTTAAATTAGACAGTGTTATGGTCTATTTCATTCAACTGTTAATGGTAATATGATAGGCGAGCTATAAACTCTTTGGAAGCAATTAAAAAAGTGGGACATATGAGATGTGAGTAGTAAATGAATGCTGTGACCATAAAGTTTAATTAATGCCCCAATAAAAAAAATAACCTTTCCGACCTTCTTCATAATAATCTGATCTTTGGGCTACCTGAATGTATTAAGTAATAGTCATAGTTGATAGTTTTTATGAATCATACAACATTTGGGTCAGGGATCTTAAATGTCAGTATGTGCAGATGAGTCATATCATATACATAAGACCAAATCCGACTTATTATAATAATACTGCACCTTAGCTTTCTCTTTTATACCTTTATTAGTCATGAATATAAAAGGCAATCTTCCAAATATATTACTATTATCATATTTTTTTTACATTATCCTTTTGTTCAGCAATAAATGTTTACAGGTGCTACAAGCAAATTCTTTCTGTTTTGAAAATGATCTACGGCTAATCAAAGAACTATAATTTTTACTTAATTTGGTAGTGTAAAATTTACAGTTCATGTAGTCAGAACTCATTAATTTTATAGTACAGTGTTTTTGGCAAATCTGATATGCTTATGGCGCATGCTGTTGTTACAGTAACCTTAGCTTATGGTAGGTAATAACTTAAAATATTTATTGTGTAAACAATTGTTGGTTGGCCACTAAAGAAAAATAAAATTCACTCATCACTCATTCACTCTTTACTCATCTTCATTCACTTCAGCATTTTCAATTCAACAATCATCTGGACAATATACACTTCATCAAAGATGGCAACGAAAGAGAGATTAAATGGACTCTCGCAACCTTCACTAAGTCTGACTTTTGTTGAATTTAGTAAGGATAGTTTATCTTTACCTGTAAGGTGGGACATCTTTAAGCACAGGGCTGTCAGACTCAGGAGTTTTGGCTTGCTGCACACCCTTGACCACTCCAACGGGGTTGCCAGGTGAAGTGTTAGTCACATTGTTATTGCTATAAGTTGGGGTGGTGGACATTCTATTTGGAGAGTTCTGGGAGTCCAACATGTTGGAGTTTGATGTAGTATGGCCACTAAAAGGAGAAAATGGTAGTGGTTTAGACAATTAGATAGTGAATCTTTGTATGTATTAACAAAAGGATTATAAAATTAGATTCACATTTAACCATAATGGATGAAGATTGTCAAAGACAGGGACAAAAATGGGACAGTATGGAGAAGGCTTTTACCCATAAAAAGGGGTCCATTTTGGAAAAAATTAAAACTTACAAAAAACTACTTGTAAATTAAAATAAGGAAAAAAGTTTCACTGCATATTTTATCAATAATGTTAGAGAATACTATACAAGTATCTGAACTTCTAAAAACTCACCCATTTCCGATAGGAGACCTAGAACTGTTAGTTGGCTGAGGTTTCTGGTTGCTGCCCGAGTCTGACCGCCTCAGTATAAACTGTATATCATTGGAGTATTCTCCCCATTTCATTAGGATCTGAAAACATATTGATTACTAGACAGTCAATAAAAGAGCTACAAGTGAAAATATAAAACATTGAGCATCCTTAAAATAAATTAACTTTGTTACTTACAAATAGTTACCATAGCAACTATTTGGTAAGTAATTGTAGTCTTTGGCTAATTAGTAGCACTGGAATGTTCACAAAAATAAACCAGTCTCTTCAGTATTTGTGCAATTCATTGACTTATTAATAGAACTTGATACCTTGAGGGGATACTCCTGGGGTGCCAGCAAACGTTCATTATTTCGCCACCGCTCTATCAGCGTGAATCTGCCCACTTTGCCAGTGGCATGAGCTAATGCAAAAACTACATCCTGTGCAAAAAATATTATGATATTAACAATATCGAAAGTTGCTAAAAGTGAAAATGAATACACAGCGTTATCCGTGTCAGTAGCATAATCAAGAGAATAGAAATTTTAGTATACTGACCTGGCAGGTTGTGGTCTCTGTAACCCCACAAACAATCCTTTGTATTCCCTCGACCCAGACCTTCAGCTCCATTAATTTCACACTGTTCACAATCAATTCATAAACCACATATTCACTTAAGATGTCATTTTATTGCTTATTCAGCCTGCGCGAGACTTTTTCCTCACACAATATGAGCTAAAACGCAACACAAACATACCAAAAACACAATAAAGAAAATAAAGCTCCAAGTGGGTTATGAGAAATTTTCGTTTAGAAACACGTCGCTGACATTAGCATGACAGCTTTGATTTGGTTGCTTTTTTAAACCAGAGACTAAGGCTTGGACGAAGGCAAATGATTTATGGTCACCGATAAAACTTTTTTTATGGTTTTGAAAAATGCTCTGTCTGCCTCTGCTTGTTGAGTGCCCTACAAACAAATAAAATGCACTCTAATAATAAAAAGTCGAGTGAAGTGGATTGTACAGAAAAATACTCTATTTTTTCTGTACAGTCGGTGTCTCTTGATATGATAAGCAAGTTAGTCGTAAACTTTTGGAAGCGGTAAATTCGAAAATAAAATGTAAATAATACCTGGCTTGAATCGTAAGCTAATCTCAAATAGTAGTACATATTATTTTTATTATTTTATCCCCATGACTGTCTGGCAGTTTGAGTACATAAGGCGACCTAACCATGTCCTTTCTTTGGTATTGTTCGTCGTTTCGTTGCGTTGAGCTCCTTGAGTTATAAGTCGAGCTACACGATAACTGACTAATGCTTGCACTGACTGGACAGGTTCACTAAAATCTGTGTGGTTCTTTCTTCAAAAGACCATCTCAGACACACTGCACAGTCCTCATGTGAATTGAACAAAATTATGTCTGGAGAGACTTAGGACCTCTGAGTTTGTTTCGGCTGTTTCTTCTCAGAGTAGTCAGGTACGAAACACCGGCCCATCTAGTTTTTAAAAAATTATGTGTAAAAGTATTTGTAAAAACCTACTTGCAAAAATAAACATCATTTCATTTCTTAATAAGCACATTTTTCAGCAAGATCATCGTTGTGTTAAAGACTGAGCAAAAAGTCTTTACTATTTATTTTTTATTCGTGTTGAAATATAGTATTTCTATACGTAGGTACTGGCAAGTTAAACTCTGACATTTATTTATGTTGCTCGTCATCATTGATAATAAACCACTGCACTACTGCATAAGCAAATATTGATTATTCCACTGTTGAAACGTTTAAATTGTAAAAGGTTCACGTAACTAATAATGGCAGCTGCTGCACCAGCGGCGGACGATGACGATGATGTAATTTGAATGTGTATTTTAGTGTCACGTACTTACAATATAGCCTGATGCAATCCAACCTTAGATCCAGGCTGACTATTTCATCCGCACTGCGTGCACGAAAGCGCACCTATCTCGTTTTATTCTTACATACAATGCACATGGGATATGGGCGAGCTAATGTGGCTGAAAACTGTGTAGGTAACTTGGACCTATGTCTAAATGTGTTTCGTGAGCTGGGTTTTGTGGCACAACAGTTATGGGACATGCCTTTGTCTAGCATTGAAGTGCGATGGGCAGAGTTGTTTGATTATCTTACGTACCTACTAATATTTTAAATGCGAAAGTTTGTGAGTATGGAGTATATAAGGATGTTTGTTACTGAACGGATTTGCATGAAATTTTGCACACAGATACATAGTTTGTAACCTGGATTTAACACATAGTAGGTACTTTTTATCCCGGTAGTAAGATCCCATGGGACAATTATCAAAATTCACGCAGGCGAAGCCGCTGGCAGAAGCTAGTACATTAATAGGTATGTGTACCTAATTTATTTTGCTCCAGGATATTTCGTTCAACGTCGAGGAAGTACAGAAAATCGTTAGAGATAATATAGAGATGTCTCTCGGGGGCAGTACATACAGCCATTCACGATGCCCGATGTGGATCTCAGCTATCACAGATAAAACTCTCACAAGACTTAATAAAATGAATAAACCTTTCAAATATATCAGTAAGTACCATATACCTATAGAAAACAACAAGAAATAAAATCGCAAAGTCTTATGTTGCCCAATCCTTCGGATTTTATCTCATATATGTAGTTCATAGGTACTGTTGACGAAAACGTAAGTAGGTATTTGTGCCTCACCATGAAAGAAATATATTAGCATTAAAACTTAAAATACCTGTGATTCTAACTTTTCAAAATGGTCTTGTCGAGATAAACTATAGTCAAAAAGCGGCTCTACATCATGCTTATGTAATAACGCATTACAAGAACGACTGTAAGGCCCCTATCCCACTGGTTACGCCTACGCTTGTTATACGAGCGTTGGCGTATCTCCAACGTCTGCGCTTGCCACTAGAGACTTACGACGTCAACATCGCATCTACGCAGTGTTTTCGCTGTGCGACGATATTTTACGACGTTAGAGAAACGCCGACGCTCGTAAAACACCAGTGGGATAGCGGCACAAATGTGATAGGTAACAAGAATAATATTGTTTTTCTACCCTCAGTGCGAATCACAATAACCCAGAAGAATGGAGCAGGCATACACACAGCTGCAGCATATTTCTGGGACACCGCCACTGACGGTACTTGCACCGTGCGCTGGGAGAACAAGTACATGTATTGCATAGTAAATATCTGGGGACTAGCCTTGCAGATTTAAATAAATAGCTTTTACGCTTTATGGCTTTTTAACTCTGAATCCGTAGATACCTTCCATATACTTTTCTCCTTGTCCAAGACATAATAATACAATACCTATATTATAAGGTTTGTTTCACAAAATACATTAACTAAATGTATTTTAAAATTAGCATCTAATACTTTAATCTTTTCATGCCAATTTTATGGCGAAATGTGTCATTGCTCTACTTATTATTTTTACCATCTTTTGTAAGGTACCAAATTTATTGCAAATAATTAAATCATTTTGACTTTGAGGACTAGCCTCACAATGGTAAGAGCAGGTCCGAATCTGACTGTCGCGGATAAAACAATGATATTGCTAACATTAACTAAAATCTCTGCCAAACTCTCGCTCCAACAGTCCAACTAATCTACAACCTCTTAGTGTACGGCCTGGGTGCAATAGCGTTCGGCGGGGCAGCGAGCGGGCGACAGCGCGTTCGATGAGTGGCCATAGTCTCCCATATTATTATTATACTCTTTGGCCATAGTGCTGTGCCGCAAGACGCAAACTCGCACGGTGCAGCCGCCGCCGCCGCCGCGCTGGGCGTTTACTCAGGCCACTCACGTATAAATACATGTGTTTGACATGAACGCTGCACGCCCCGCCCCGCCGCACGCTCGATTAGAGCGGGCACTCTGGCCGTACACTTAGCGTTACTGGAACGCTAACGCTGCGCTTACGTATCTCGGGCTCCACCACCGCGAATAGACGTCACAGGGTACTTTTGTCGACGTTACTTTCTTGCGATACCGCCAGCACATCAAGCCCGAAGCTATCAAATTTTCCCAATCAACCTTGAACCTAATACTTTAGCGATAAAGTTAAAAATCTATTGAAGTTTGTCAGGATTGTAGTAGCTTGGTGCTAGCGACTCTACAATCACGGCTACGTGACGCCAAAAATGCAAAAATGTCTATAACAGGAGCATGGTCTGTTTGAAGTAGTTTTGGTTTGGTTTAAAAAAAAGGGGCAGAGTTTTTTGCGTATTATGTTCATCTTCATGTGTTAGCGCAGGCATTTCAAGTGTTTTTGTACGGTTTCGACTTCCTGGTTCAAGTAGCAAAAAACGAAACCTCATGTAATATTTGTTACAAAGAAGTTTTTGATGAATGAGCGATAGAGGCCATGCGGGCGGCATCTGTTAACATATTTTTTAAGGTCGCTCTTACATGGATAAACTCCATGTTTTATTCTTGAAAAGGGCGGTGGGTTTAAACATCACAGACAGTAAACTAAATAAAACAAAATATAAAGCACATTTTAGTATTTTTATTTTTGGTAAAATTTACCACAATACAAAATAATGATAGAAATAAATAAAGTAATAAAATTTATAGACAGGTCATAGAACTATGCATTGTAAAAATTGGTGCTTTTAAAGCAATTTCTTTATAATTTATAATAACATTAGGCAAAATGGCATTGTGTACATTTAAAAATAAAAGCATTATTTTTAACACAAATAATATCAAGGGCAGATGCAATACACTTAATAATTAACGAAAAATTATTCATCACTTGGTGATTTGGTCTTTTGATTTCTTATTAATTTATTCACGTATATGTTACCGCAAGAAGCCGTTAGTGCGAACATTACTGCGCTTACTTATACATTACCTGACATGGCAATAACATGCAGTCACCGTAAACCGTACGCAATAATGCCCGCACCACCCACTGAAGTGCGGAAAGATAATTTTTACGCCTCTTTCTATTGATTCCAAATTCCATTTGTTTATTTGAAAGAGAATCAAAAATTAATTAGGTACTTGCAGCTTTGGTTTTTGTAAAAGTTTAGAATGATTCTGATAAACTACGTCTACACACTTCAGCGGATATGTCTAGTTGATTGGAAAATGACTTTACCTAGTTTGTCAGGTAATCGGCACAATAGCGGTAACATACAGGGTGTAAACAGACTCTTCACGAAGCGGTCAACCAAACATTTTGTACATCAAACTGAGTAACTCTTCGCAAAAAATATTGCTAGGAAACTACTTTTTTTTTGGGGTGAAAAAATCATTTTACGGTAAGACTCAAAGTAACGCATTCAACACATTGTGCTTAGGGAAGCATTGTGTAGGAAACAGGTCATGGAGGTATTTAAAGTAAAGTTATAGTACATTAAAAACTTGATTTAAAAAAAACTTGTGAAAAAGTTGGAACTTTGACCCCCAATATCTCCGTAACTAGAAGGTTCCCAGATACGGTCTCCAACAAATAAATGATCGCAGTGATGAGGAGAATAAGTGCCTTTCGGCTTCGTTAAGCGTCATTTACACCCTTTATACATAGAGTGGCGGGGCGATTGCCAAAGGTGAATTAGAGGACTGTGTCACTAGGAGCCCGTATTTCATGTTAACAATTTGATTTTATGTTGGATAAAAAAGCTTCCAATGAAGCTCTCACGAGCTCTCCATACACCCAAAGCACCACCACTTAATACAAGACTAACAAAATGCACAAGTACATAATTTTAAAGCATTCGTGAGTCTACAAAACAAGTCAACTTCATTATAAACCATTTACAATTGATATAGTCCGCAAATTGTTAAATCGACATTACCATTAGGTCGCGCCCGTAAAATAACATTACAAAAGAAATGTTGAGGAAAGAGGAAAAGAAACGCGTGTTAATCTTATGTCAAAATAATAAAAACTAAATCTTTAAAAATATTGTGTTAATCTTAATAATCGAAAGTGATTAAAATTACCTGTACTTTTATTATCATAACTCGATGTAGGCTATAAACTCCGGCTACCGTTCGTATCAAATGTAAACAAAATATAACAACCTTTTTTATAAAAAGAATGGCTTATAACCGTTATGGCTACGTTCGCATCATTTCAGTTCCAAAACCGATAGGACTAGTCTATAGATATTTCCAGACTGGCTGGACAATATCAATTTAAAACATTGATGGGAACACAGTCAACACAGTTTACATACAACAGAATGTTACTATCATCAATTTGTTTGTAATTACTTCACAAATTCAGGCTGTTTGTCTACTAAAGTGGCTCAATTATTATGCAATAGAATCTACTAGATATGTCGATCAAATAAGATAAATCCCGCTTTGGGATTTGTATTTATAGTAACAACTAAATAACACTAAAGTATTAAGATCCGATTCACAAACTAAATGTATAATTGTGACTGCTGTCTCGCTTAAATCTGGAGGCTGTACAAGAGATCACATATAATGTGAACTAATCATAATCTAATAAATAACACAGTTCACAAAAAACAATTTAAAATTATATTCTACAAGGTAGACAAACTGCCTATAACAAAACAAAACAAGGGCTCTGATTGACAAATATGCAACTATAAATTGATGTTCGCTAAAACAAGATACCTGTGTAACAAATTAGCGCATTATATTAAAAGTACAATTGTATGCACAGCTTATCATAATACCAAAAATGTACCTTAGCTATTGTATACTTAGTTTCATGATTCTTATACAATGACATTATCCAATTATTATCAGAAATACAGAACATTTATTATTATTATTTATGTGAATCTTGTTCTAACGTATAAATTTCAAAAAGTACTAATAGTTACCTCTTAACTCGGGCCTACTTTTATGTCCTATTGAATTTATCAATAAAATACTTGGGGACACATACAAGTTACTTTAATACTGCTATTGTTAGATGCAGTAACAAATAATGCATTTATTCAACTGTTCTCCTTTCACATGGTATCCAAAACTTTATCATCCACTTTGTTTCTGCATCTAATTTCTATTACTTACTAAAACAATAAAATTGTGAAGCAGATTTATTAGCAATTTGACTGATTCATGTGATGACTGTTATTGTGTGATGCATTAAAATTCAGTCTATAAATGCTTAGGAAAAAAAATGCTATAAAATTATATTTGCCAATTAAAACAACACACAGGCAATCAATTAGAACATTAAAATATATATATATCTTCTAAACTAAAACCAATTAAGCTTTGCTGAAGTAGTATTAAAGCTAACAAATGTGCATTTTTATGTTAAACCGTGCTTCGTAACTGGGAGTCACTCAAATGTACACATCTCGATCACTATGCGTGTCGTGCCTGCGCCCGCGCCCACTCCCCTCTGCTCCGCACACTAAATAACTTATTATATACACCGTAAAATATACTCTATAAAGTACAACCTACCACTATGACTACAATAAAACGATTTGTCGTTTAACTCATTATTATGACAGATAATTCCTCTTATTTACAATTTTATTATACAATACACGATAAAATTACTAAAAAGTAACATTGTACTTGTAACTTTGCTACTCTCCTGTCGAATGTACTAATTTTATTATTATTTATGCCTAAAGATCCCTCGATATATGTACACATACGCGCTATGTTAGTCGAGACTTAACTGATCACAAGTGAAGAGAAAATATAAGAACATAATGAGGAACAAATATACACTAGCTACACACTAACCATCTCTTACCCGAGCGATCCGGGGCTAAACATATCACATCAAAGTTAAGTGCACACACTTAAGCCGTTCGCGAGTCAACTATCCATCTTAAAAAAATTCAACATAACTAAAAAATATATTTACAAATTGTATAAACCTATCTCAAAATACGATTTTTCAAATAAATCTAATTCAAAATTATTATAAATTCCAACAACTCTAACACTGGGTAGATTCAAGAAAGAGATCATATTAAGATTCATGTGAAATTGTTTTCAATGTCCAATTAGGTAGGCTCCAGTATGTCTAGTGTCAAGATACGAGGTGGGAGTAACGCGATATGTGAATTTGACTTATTGTCTTACATACATTACTATGTACACGTAATAATTGTGCTCGACCCAGTATTCCATCATCAAGCATTCATTTCCGCAAGCTACATTCTAAATAGGCTTACTTAGAACTCTCACGAGATCCATCGATTTATATTAGGCGGCGTACCGCTAAATATGTCCGTCCAAATTACAAGTCACCCACGTCTCACGTTATTACTAAGTTTTTACGTCTAGTTCAGTTATGTACTTCTAGGATTATGCTATTCGTTAAGTAAAACCTGTGAGGCTGGAAAATGTACTGATCAAAAATACTATACAGATTCAATGTTCGACTCGCAGTAGTTTTGTTCGGTTTTACAGAATTTGAAACCTCTTTGATCATAGACCAACACAAGCATAATTGACACAATCAAATCACTCACTCCATAGTGTAGTTCATAGTTAGTTGAGGTACTTGCGGCATTTCTTGGCGCCGCAAGTGCACGGTATCTTGACCTCTTCGAAGGGGAACTTGTAGTCATAGGTGAGCTCTTCACCGATGGTTATACGACGCAGGGCGAAGATTAGGATGTGTTTGTGGCCATGGATGTCCACAACGCGAGAGTAACAATTGGGCTAGAAGAGAAATAATAGACTCATAAAAAATGCGAACTTCGAATTCAAATAGTAGTCGTTAGATCAAAAGTTCTATCGTGGCTAAAAAAAAATGTAAGATCTCGTTGAACAGTTTTAAAAATATTGTCACACAGAAATTAGCGACAGAGACTTTACTAATACAAACGTTTCTAAAACTCCAAGATCCTCACTAATGGGTATGTCCAATACAAAATGGTGTTTTCTCTTTCGGTTATAAAAACATAATGACTATTATGTATCTCAGCAAAAAAAAGGTAACAATAATGGTGTGAAGAAATGATAATTTCTATTGTATTGCACAACTAGAGCACGTCACGACTTTTATTGTAGACTATATCGGGACTAGCTTGACGACCCACCGGTCGACAGTTATTACGATCCAGAGCTAATGTGGACCACCATCCACATTAGCTCTGGATCGAAATAACTGTAAGTCGTAGAGGAAGATCTGCCAAGCAATGGGATGATGCAGGCTATCAGTAACTCACATCACAGGAGTGGTTGATGAACCTGGCGGCGTTGCCCTTAAGCGTGGCGTCCACCACGAGGTTGTCGTCGATGCGGAACATGTAGCAGCCGCCCACGCCGCGCCGCCCGCTCATCGCTTCGTAGCGCTTCTCGCGCTGGTCGGCGAGCACTGCGCGGATCACTTCTCCTGCGTACTCTATTACCATGTCACCTGGAATGATGAAATTGAATGTTAACGTTAAGTTTACAGGAGACATATTATGTGTCGCAGAATGATAGAGATACATTCTCACCACGATTCAGATAGTTCAAAGACAAACATAGAAAAGAAGAAAGTAATCATTCATATAGAAACGAAACGCCCTTTATAATCTTAATAAATAAAGATAATGCTTATTAGTTTTTTTTCTTCTTTCGTTAAACTACGGACAAGTACCGATTGCTTCTTACTAAACACTAATACAGAGTCTGAGACAAAAAAAAATTAAACAGTTTAAATAACAAGGCACTTTACCTTCTTCAATATCTCGTTTGCAGAATAGTCCGCGTCCATGTATGTGTGATCTGTAAACGCCCACTGACGCTTTAGATGTCTCTTTCAGTTGCCTGAATCTCATAGCCGGGGGTAAAGTTGCCAAACGCCTGAAAAAGTAGGTAAATACGTCATTATTATTCATCAAAGAGATAATTCATTCAAAAGATAAGTTACAAATTACAAATGTCAATGTCAGCATTGGTAACGTATTCGAGTAAAATTCAAAATCAAAGCATTTATTTCAAGTAGGCCAGTTACAGGCACTTTTGAATTGTCGAAAGAAAGATGAAAATTAAATGTAGCTACAGTCCCAGTCACAAGACATAAAAACTGTGAAAGCACTGTAGTTACCCATTCGCTAGCGTAGATCTCTATGGAGAAGAACGAGCAAGAAACTCCATGGAAACTCTTTTAAATCAAAACATTGTTACGAAATCTTGGTTACATCATTCATGTAGTTTGGAACATTGTTTATTTGATGGGGTCTGATGACTTACGACTTATGATAGATAATAAATTACTTGTAATTTCAGTTACAAAGTTATTTACCTAGAAATGGAGCTCTCTCCTTCCTGTCCTCCAAACGGTGGCGGCTCCTCTCTGAAGGGTGAGGCCATCCAGCTGAACATGTCGTGGTTCTGCTTCCGCGCGACCGGGCCCGTGCGAGCGCTGCCCCACAGGCTCTCCTTGAAGCCCTCGCTCAAGTCCAAGTCGTTATCCCAACTGCTCAGCTGACGGCCTTGACGAGTCTTGTATTTTGTGCACCGACTAGCCTGCAATTTTAAAAATTCATTAGTAACTCGCACTCAAATAATTACGTACGATAATTTTCACGAATTATAACGACCACTTACCCCAGGTAGTTGTTCGACTAGGTATCTCAATGCGTTGTTATTCAGTCCCAGAATATGTGCTCCGGATAAACTAGCCGGCAGATTGTACTGAATCGGCGGCAATCCTGATTGCTTCCGAGCATTTTGTACAGCCTCCACAACTTTCGCCCACAAGTCGGTCAGTGAGGAAGACGTGTAGTTGAAACCGTCTTCCGATGTTACTTCGTATATCAGTTTAGGTCCGTCATCCTTTGGCGGCTCGGGAGCAGGCTTAGGTACGGTAGGTTTGTTCTCCTTCGATATCTTATTCTGTTTCTTTGTCACAACTGGTTCTATTTCCGTTTTCCTATCTCCCAAAGGTCTCTTCATGACTTTAGTAGAAGCATTAGGTATTTTCGTAGAAACTGGAGTTCTATTGGTGTCTTTTTCTGTAAGTACTTTTGGTGGTTCGACTTCAATCATCTCTGCTTCCAAGCTTGGTAATGACATCTTAGAACTGGTTTCAATAGGTTCAATGATCCTACCTGTGTCCATGGTCGAAGCAGCCGCGCTCGTGTTAGCTTGTTGTATCTCTGCTGATAGCTGCATGGCCTGAGCTGCTTCCCTTTCTTCTTTTTCCTTTTTGGCTTTTTCCAGTTCCATCATACGTTTTGACTCGGCAATTGCCTTTTCTAGATCACTGTCAATAGTGTCATCTTTTATATTCAAATCTGGCATATCGTGACTCACAGGCCTCTGTTTCGGCACTGCAGCAGTTTTGGTGGTCTTTGTAGATGACTTGCTTTGTCCATCTCTATGTAGGGGCAGTACTCTGTTCATAGGTCTCATGGACATGGGATTAACGACGTTAGTAGGAATGCCAGATTGTTGAGTAGGAGGAGCTTTTGGTAATGATATGCTGGAACTGGTTTGTGTTGGTAAATTGATGGTATTGTTCGCCACAGGCATGCACATCAGGTTGTTAGCGTTGGTCTGATTTTGAAGTAAGTTTGTGTTTGTTTGCAGCGGGAAGTTTATATCAGTGGCAGCTTTCGAAGCGATTTTGGGATCAACGAGATTGTTCTGAACCGTGATGTTGACGGTGTTATTGCTCGAGTTTACGTTAATGTTCATTGGAGCACTGTTCGGTATCGCTTGGAACGGTACGTTGATCATAGTCCCGCTATTGTCGTTATTAGGTTGGAATGCGAGAGGATCAGCCGTGATGCCAGGTACGTTGTTGTTGGTGTTATTAGTAACCACGCGAATATTATGTTGCTGTGGCACATGCTGATTGATGTTGTTCTCCAGGTTTGCATTATTCATTCGCGCCCTTTCAGGTAAATTAATAACTCTGTTATTATTCTGGGGGTTCATTTGCATATATCCAATTTGATTGCTCACTGAGATAGTATGATTTGGTTTTTCATTGCTGTTTATGTTAACTTTAGCACAGTCTTTGTTGTTAGGTATGTTTGGCATGGGTAAGTTGTTAGTAGGTGGAGGACCCATCAAGTTTTTGCCTCGTAAAGTCTCTTGTGCGAACTTAGGAGGATCAGGCACTGGTATAGGATTTCTGTTCATTTGATTGTCCATGTTGGTTATACTTTGACTCTGTGATGTGTTATTGCTGCTCATACTGCAACTGTTTATATTAATTTGCGCGGTGTTGGACACCTGGCTGCTGATCATTTGATTTTGATTATTTGCAGCGTGTGTTTGAGAATTGTTCAACATCATGTGATTAGAAGTTCCAGACATTAGGTTGTTTACATTGTGGTCAGTGGAGTTGGAGCAGCTCATCAACATTTCATGTCCTGTCATGTTGTTCTGAGCGCCGGGTCCATACATGTTACTGTTATTAACATTATTCATCATCATATTGTTTGACATACTCGAGTTATTCACATTCATGCCGTGCAGCATATTTCCTGTGCCCATATTCATGTTATTTTGATTCGTGCTCATATTCATGTTCGAGCATATCTCCATTGAGTTCGGATTGTTGGGAAACTGTGCACTATTATTGGAGCAGCTACCACTGCAAGAACTTTGAATATCATTCTTGATGTCCGGGATGTGCATCATTGAACTGTTCATTGACTGATGATTAGTGTTAACAATTTGCATTGTGCTGTTGAGATTGGTGTGCATGTTCATATTATTCATGGAATTCATCTGATGTTGCATCATTGAAGAATGTTCCATGGAGCTCCTGTTGTTCTGTATTTGATTCATTGCATTGATATTTTGCATGGAGATTGAGTTACTGTCGTATCTATTCCCGTGAATATTTGGCATAGAGCCAGAATTGTCCATCTGGTTACCTAAATTCATATTGGAGGCACTTCCCGACATATGATGCATGTGAATGCTGTTATCCATCTGCTGTCTGTTGTGCATTTGATTGGGAACATGTTGGTGCATATTCATCATATTGTTGTCTACGTGAGGTCGATTATTTTGGATCTGCATAACATTAGACATTGGATGTTGGTGGTGAAGTCCAACATTCTCCATTTGTCTGTTCTGTTGCATCGAAATTTGTTGGTTCACATGCATGTTATTGTCCATTTGTCCTCGGGTATTGTTACTCGCGTGATGATTCATTTGCTGCATGTTATGCAATTGTGAGTTATGCATATTATCCATGGATCTATTGGAGTGCATGTTGTGACTCATATTGCCCATACTGTGAGGCTGCATGTTGTCTATCATCATCCTGTTATTTTGCATATTCATGCTTGTTATTGGCTGTTGCATATGCATATGATTGAGATCGCCCAAATCAGATCGGTTTATATTGTGGTTATTGGCGCCCAAATTATGCATATTCATGGACTGATTCATAATATTGGTGTTATCAGGAGTACTTCGGTTAGAAAGCATGTTTGTCTGATTATGATTTTGTTGTGCATTCATCAGATTTTCGTGGAAGTTCCTGCTGGGTGTTTGTTGATTAAGCTGCTGTAGCTGGTTGTTGTCAACTTGGCGGTTGTGTTGAATTTGTCCATTCATAATGTGGATCTGGTTAGGTGCTGGGATCTGATTATTATCGTGCGACATCAGCTGTATATTACTGCTGTGCGACATATTCGACGTATTCATAGAATTGGACATGTCATGCTGCTGCTGATTGGGCTGCATGCCGTTCTCACTAGATACTGAGATATTCATTCTATTATTTGTACTTTCTTGACACGACATGTTCATATTTTGCAGCGAATTGTTACCAGAACTCAATATTTGAACTTGTCCATGGGAATTGCTGTTAGGCATCGAGCACATATTTTGATTTTGGACATTGGGCACTGAGATAGTATTTTGATTGTTCTGTAACTGTTGTCGCATGTTGTGCGGTATGATGCTGATCGCTGGCGAATTGCTGACGTTGCCGCCCATCTGGCAATTATTCAGTTTATGAGTATTCATCTGACTGGACAAACTGTCGGTATTATGTTTGTTGTCTGTAGTTCCCATGTTCTGGAAACTTTTGTCATTATTAGCGTGTTGCTGTGAATGAGAAGCCATTATTTCTTGAGAGAAATTCAACAAGCCACCTTCAGCTTTTGATAGAGCATTAATTTTGCTTAATTTTAAGGAAGTGTCTGCATCGAAATTGCTATTCATGACTGAAGAAGGTGTGTATATGTTTCCAGCAGTGATTTGAATGACATTGTTTGATGTGGTGTGTGATGTTGAATGGTGGCTCACATTGAGGCTCTGCTCGAACTGGTGGGAGTGCATGTTCATTCCAGACATAGAGTTATTGGGCATTTGTATCATGCAGTTCTGATTCACTTTGTCATGGTCATTGTTGAGATGGGATCTTCCCGACATAACATTGCTTTGTATATTCATGGAACTGGTGTTCACAGTACTTGGTTTCACCGTTATGTTTTGATGTTCCATCTTGTTTTCCATAGAAGTGTTGATTGGTTGATTAATTTGCCTCCACGGCGTTGGTGATTTAATGCTCTGAGTTACACTTATGGTAGGCATATTTGAGTTGTTCGAATTATCATGCAAGTTTCCACTAATCTCAATGACATGAGAATTTTCCATCTTGTAATTATTCTTTGCTGGCGGCGCTATTGAACTCGATACTATCGGCTGCGTCAGTGGAATCGATTGCATGGCGAACGATGTGGCCGGAATCGATTGAGAGATCGCCATCACGGGCTGGCCGATCGATGACACAAGTGTTACGTTTGGAGACATTGACACAAAGCTGGGTTTAGACATGTTTCCTCTTTGCATCTGAGGTGAGCTCGAAATAGTCATCCCATGTATTTGAGAAGTGATCGGATTAATGCCTTGTCTGCCCGAAATAATAGTAGGTCCTGATTGTGAGCCAATAGTTAATTGTGATGGACTCATTTGAATTACTTTGGGGGCCTGCCGGTTGCTATTATTAGATTTCTCGGGCAATGGCTGCAGTGTCAGGTTGGGAATGTTCGTTTTAACGTTCTTCATAGATTGCGGCGATGACTGTACAGTTTGTGCAGTTACCACGTTAGGTGTTGACGATACAGCGACGCTCTCGCCTACGTTATTAACCACGACATATCCAGTAGGCACCTCTACTATAGGCTCTATCTTACTGGCTTGGAACACCTGGGTGGTCGTAGCCGAGAAACTGCTATTCTGTGCAAGCACTCCTTGCATTGCTGTAGACACAAACTGCTGCGATGACATCACTGTGTTCTGGACGATTGTCTCCAAGCCATAGTAAACAGGCTGTGTTGTCGTTAAGTACATGCAGCCAGACGGATCTGTGACCATTTCTAGTGTGGGTGCTGAGCCTAGTAGCACTTGATCGTTGCAGAATTGTGGCAATAGAGTTCCTTGGGGTAAGATGGTGGTACCTCCAGGCCCTGATGAGATTAGCGTATTGCCTTGTGTTTGGATTGTATTCGGTATTATGGTCGTCTGACCATTGCCAATCCCACTTTGAGGTACAACAGTTGCTCCTGCTGTCTGCAATGTGTTTCCATTTGTCAATCCTTGTATTGTTCCTTGTGGTATTATAGTAGTACCATTTTGTGTATGTATTGCTTGCGGTAAAATTGTATGCCCATTGGGTCCCTGGGAAATAATGCCTTGCGTTTGGATCGCACCCTGCGGTATAATCGTAGCGCCCTGCTGGAGCCCTTGAGGCAAGATTCCTACATTTCCTTGGGGTAAGAGTACAGGTATTCCGCCGCTTGGAACGGCGACCAGTCCTCCCGATTCAGTCTGTTGAATTTGGAATGTTTGAGGTACTAGACCGCTCTGGGAGATGAATTGGGTGGGACCTGTCTTGAAGTCTCCTTGCGGCGCAATAGTCGCAATGTACTGCATGTTCTGATTCTGCTGTTGCGATAACGCCTCGACATAAGCAGACATTATGTTCTGGTTCGAAACTGGCTGCACTATAATCGATGGCTGACCTGTCTGATTATTAGTTTGCAGCTGTATGACGGTGTTGCCAGGACCTAGTGGTGACTGGTTGATGGTTGTGTATGTCTTCTCCATTTTGGTTTGCCTCTTGATAGTGGTTGGTTTAGGAATTGGACGACCCCTTCCTCGGTGCGTAGCCTGGAATATTGGCTTAGGATGCACTTGCTGGGGCTGTTTCTTGGGCGACTTTTGCGTATTATTTGGTAATATCAGCTGTTGTTTTTGCGTGTTTGGCGATGATAATCTTTGTGTTGTCATTGCAGGAACGACGATGGTATTACCTTGCATATTAGGTCGAATCATAGGTTGAATATTTTGAATGATAGACGCATTAGGCATTCCCTGTATTGAATTTACCGGCAATGCAATTGATGTTGCACTTGCCATATTGGGGAAATGATTTTTGCTTTGAATCATTTGGGCTTGGATCATTTGACCTTGTTGGTTTTGAGGTATGGTTAGGACCTGATTCGAATTTGATGATATAACTTGAATGCCGCCTGGTCCTGATAGAAGCTGTGTCATATCATTTCCTTGAATTTGTTGAATGTTTCCATTTCCATTGCCTGGTTTCACACAGATGTTGTACGGCAGAATGTTTGGTTGAGTTAAAATCTGTGGCGTCATTATCTTCTGACCGCCAGCGGAACTTGTTTTGGGTGGAAGTAGCATCTGTGGCGTCACCACTATTTGTGGTGAAGACATTATTTGTTGGTTAGCAGACACTTGAACATTCGTCGTCTTACTTTGATCGAAAATCACAGTTCCTGATTTCATCTGTTCCGTTATAGTCATAGTCATTTCGTTTGAAGGGCCTGGAGATGGCGTCTCAACGATGGTCCCGTTTATTGTGATCTGTCTAGTGTTGATAGACGTCCTTCTAGCAGCAATACCTTCTGCCTTAACAGTGTTTTCAGTACCGCTGACAACGCCTGCGTGTATTATCATCGGTTGCGCAAATGCGCCTTGGAAGGCGTTCTGTAGCGTCGTCAATGTTCTATTTTCTGGTGATTTAGGATTCTCACTCTCACTTTCGCTCGTCGATATCATATCACACGATGGCACGTGTCTGTCATAAGATTCCTTGTTCCTGTAAGTACATTGGCACCTATCACACCTCACTGGTTGTTCCATGTGATTGGAGTTGCCTGATCCATCGTCTAAGGGCCTCATCACAAGTTCTGGCTGGCCACTTAGCGAGTTACCGGCAAACGTCACGGTATAGCTCTCCGTTCCACTAGCTCGGTACATGAATTGATTGGTTTGTCCTCTTTGCATGTTGTCATTTCCATGGTGATTGTCTTCCGCGCCGTCTAGTTGTTGTATAGGTGTGAAGTCATTGTCATTATCGCGGGGACTGCCTGGCCGGGAACTGCACGTGCTCTCGGATCCCGACCAGTCTGCGGCCCCGTCTAACTGAGAGATAGGGCTGCACTGAATCTTCGTGTAAAAGTCTATTACATCAGTGTAGTAGCCCTCGTTCTTGTCTGTTTTGGTGTTGTTTGAGTCATCCTTTTGTTTGGGCGAGGTGGTCCGGTATGTGATACCCGACGAATGTGCCGCCTCTTCGTTTAAGGCGCCACTAGTGCAGGTCTCTATTTTCACTTTCTTATCAGTATTATTATCAGCTTCCTTTATCGAATCTGTTGGACTTTCAGTTAGAGGTATTCTTTGGACAGGGCTCAGTTTTCCAGTCACTGTGGATGATTTACCCATTTTGCATCTTTTTATTGAGGATGACAACAGACTTGTGTCAAACTTATTATTCCAACTGCTTGATCTTTGCTGTCCACGGCCTGTCGTCAAAGTTTTTAGATTATGACTCTGCAGAAGCATTTCAGATTTGCTTCTTTTTAATTCCTTGCTCCCAGTCTCGAATCTTGAGTTCAGGAGTTCGTCAATGAAGTCTGTTGACCGGAAATCAGATTTGTCATTGCTTTTATCATCTGATTGACCCATTGCGCAATAGAATTCATTTTTGAGGTCCTGGAATATGTCTTGCATGGATATGCCATCTAACAGATCGTGATTCAAGTCTTCGAATATAGCATCCTTGACTTCAGGCGGTAAGAGATCTGCTGTATTCTGTGGTTCCTCTTCATCTTGCTGCTCTTGTTTGCACACATTGTCTAGTAAGTACTCCAACACTTGTTTCACAGCTAAATCTTCTAATGTAACTGTATTTCCAAACTTTATTGGTGACTTGTCGTTTTTAAGCATCAATACGGTCTTACCATTGCCAGTTTCAATGCTCTCATGCCAGGCTCCAATCTCGGCCATCACTCTTTCCACTACTTGCACATCTAGAGTGTGATCTACTGTTATGTTCACGCCAAAGTCAAAGCCTGGAAGTGGTTCAGCAAGTATTAGTTTGGTCTTGATTGTGTATCTCACTATTTTGGTAGGTTTCTTGCAAGACCAAAACAGCCGAGTACACGAAAAGTCTACCGGCATTAGGAACTCTTCATAATCTGAAACAGATGGGACTATTTTCCCAAGGCTGTGAACTGTTAGTGAGCCGAGCATGAATTGCACTTTGGTAATTTCACTGTATCTTTTCTTTTTCTTGTCAAGTTCTACGTAGACTGGCCGAGTGAGCTCAAAGTCTGCATCCTTTTGTAAACTCTTCTTGGGCACGTCTTTGCCGTGAGATGGGCAGAATACTCTCTTATCGTCCATGAAGGCGCAGGTCGCCTTCCTCGCACAAGTGTAGTGGTATGTCTCACTGCAGTTCTTAGCACAACAGCCAACACTGGCGCCTTTCACTTCGCATACGGCACATTTAATCATCTTTCCTCTGGATATGGCAGAGTGGACATTTTGGAGAGAGCCATCAATTTCTTCGAAAACCTCAGCAGACCACAATGCACAGTTGGAATGAATCCAGTCGTTTTGCCCACAGTAGAGTAGGCGGCCTTCCAGTGAAGGTGAACCGTCACCCACAACTTTACAAAGCACACACAATCTTGAATCCACTACTGGATAAAACTCTAATAAATCTTCTTCTAATTTCTCACTATCAGCTTCCAACTTAGGTACTATTTGGTCCATAGGGCGTTCGATAGATTGCACAGCTGCCTTTATTTTGCTGTCAGCTATAGCAAGGTCTTTCATAGATTCAGTATCTTCTTGTTCACCTTCTACTTCTAAGTTCGGTTGAAGGCAATTATTTTCACAATCGAACCAGGGGAATGTCTCTGAGAATAATCCTTTGTATATTGATGTTAGGTCGTCACTTGTTGTTCTTTGGATGACTTCTTTCATATCGTGATTGAAGTCTTTTAGCGAGACATATCCATCAGTGTTTACTCTTTTCTTGATATCCAGGAGTGATGGAGAAATAATTCTATCTTCATCATCCATTTCTGTTGACTGCCGTAATACGACTGGACTCAGATCCTGCTCGCTGCGAGCTTGCGGGAAGCCTTTCATAGGCTCATCGTCATCAGATATCGCCTCATATTTGTCATCATGTACCGTTGTCGGCAACATTGTGGTTGCTTTATCCGATTTCGGTTGTGGAGGATAATTTTCATGGACCTCAACACAGGAAGCCTCAAATTCTGTTTTAGTGCCATAGAGGCCTGTGGAGAAGCATATTTCCTTATTCTGCATTAATGGTTCTTGTAGATTAACCACCTTATGGGATGTGTGTGGCATTTCTTCCTTCTCCATGTCAACATCTTGTAGCAACGATGAGCACTGCCACACATGTGGAGTATGTGACTCATCAAACTTGTTCTGCGGGAAGTTATTATTCCGCCGGCCTCTTGCAGTATTTCTGTATACTTTAGTCTCCGATGTCTTCATCGAAACATCGACAACGTCGAAATGTAGCTTTCTGATAGCTTGTGGTGACATCAGTCGGTATGGCTTGTTCGGCACCGGCGTATTCTTATGTGGCGTCAATTTCAGTAATGCGCAAGCCTTCTTGTTTTTGGCGAGCAGTTTTAGTAGATGGAGTAGCCGCCCTTTAAGGTGCTCAGTGAGCATCTTCCTCCACGGGGGGTCCACTGGCATACACTTGCAGCAAATGTACTCGATTGAAGGGGGCAATGCTGACAGTAGTTGATATCCTTCGCCCGTGAGGCCTTCGCAACTGGCGTGCACCCATCTGCCGCACCAGCCGCACTCCATCATCTGAAAGGGGCAAAAGAAATGCATATTATTTATGAAAACAGATTAAATTAGACATAAACACAAGTAGAGCTTTCGACGGACTGTATGACTGATAAAATGTTTGGAACATACCTTGCTGTCGAAGTCGTTGTCGCGATAGCAAGCCTGGCAGAGCGGGCAGTAGTTGCCCTTCTGGCGCAGCTTGAAGCAAGGCCCGCAGAACGGCAGGCTGCCCACGAACTTGCTCACTCGGCTGCTGTCGCAACTCTTGCACTTCAAGCATGCGCTACATATCTGAAAATATCGGTATAATTTTAGAACTACTGTAAACTGTGATCATAAATTACACTCAAAGTTTTGTATTATTTGGTTAGGTTGGAAATAATTCTATTGGAAACAAAGATTTGCATTTTTATTGAAGACAAATTCATTTAATCTCAGCTATTTTGTCAGAGTTCTACCTGTTTGATATGACTAAAATGCGTAGCATGTGTAACAGATCGATCGTCTACGACCGAAAGTCTTTCGTGTATCAATCTCGCCAGGGGCTGGTATTGTCCTAATGCTGCATACAGCAGCAGGGTGTAATGCTATGTCGCGAACCATACTCCGAGCAGCAAAACATGCAACAAAATGACCTCTGCGCTGCTACTGTCGACGTGGTTGCGGCCAACTTTTGGGGCAACAAAATATAAAATTCAGTCATGCCGGCGGCCAGCCGCTGCCGCCGGCACCAGCTGTGGTACAAGACATACCTGGGGCCAGTCGCTGCGATGATCTGGTGGCGGCGCAGGCAGACAGGCGGCGTGGTAGTGCGCGGCGCAGGCGCGGCAGCGCAGGCGGGCGGCGGGGCGCGCGCAGGCGGCGCACGCCACGCAGCGCGCGCACGTCCAGCCGCCGCCGCCGCCGGCACCAGCTGTGGTACAAGACATACCTGGGGCCAGTCGCTGCGATGATCTGGTGGCGGCGCAGGCAGACAGGCGGCGTGGTAGTGCGCGGCGCAGGCGCGGCAGCGCAGGCGGGCGGCGGGGCGCGCGCAGGCGGCGCACGCCACGCAGCGCGCGCACGTCCAGCCGCCGCCGCCGCCGGCACCAGCTGTGGTACAAGACATACCTGGGGCCAGTCGCTGCGATGATCTGGTGGCGGCGCAGGCAGACAGGCGGCGTGGTAGTGCGCGGCGCAGGCGCGGCAGCGCAGGCGGGCGGCGGGGCGCGCGCAGGCGGCGCACGCCACGCAGCGCGCGCACGTCCAGCCGCCGCCGCCGCCGGCACCAGCTGTGGTACAAGACATACCTGGGGCCAGTCGCTGCGATGATCTGGTGGCGGCGCAGGCAGACAGGCGGCGTGGTAGTGCGCGGCGCAGGCGCGGCAGCGCAGGCGGGCGGCGGGGCGCGCGCAGGCGGCGCACGCCACGCAGCGCGCGCACGTCCAGCCGCCGCCGCCGCCGGCACCAGCTGTGGTACAAGACATACCTGGGGCCAGTCGCTGCGATGATCTGGTGGCGGCGCAGGCAGACAGGCGGCGTGGTAGTGCGCGGCGCAGGCGCGGCAGCGCAGGCGGGCGGCGGGGCGCGCGCAGGCGGCGCACGCCACGCAGCGCGCGCACGTCCAGCCGCCGCCGCCGCCGGCACCAGCTGTGGTACAAGACATACCTGGGGCCAGTCGCTGCGATGATCTGGTGGCGGCGCAGGCAGACAGGCGGCGTGGTAGTGCGCGGCGCAGGCGCGGCAGCGCAGGCGGGCGGCGGGGCGCGCGCAGGCGGCGCACGCCACGCAGCGCGCGCACGTCCAGCCGCCGCCGCCCGCCGCCTCCTCCGCGCACCAGCTGTGGTACCACTCGCAGCACGACGAACACACCAGCATCTGTGACATAAGGAGGACCTTCAGAACTGCCTAAGGACCTAAACAAATACACGCGATACGTCCCGTACGATGCGATCATGTCGCGCATAAGAAGTGCATCGTAAAAAATTACTATACGGCGTCGTGTCGTAAATCCTGCGCCAGTTTTGGAGAGAAATGGATGAACCACTATTTGCTGCGATGTTCCGTACACCGTACTACGATACAGGGGGCTACTCTCTAAGCCCGTCACCGAAAATACGGAGCCCGTCCGAAAGTAGCTTTATAATTTGAAATGAACCTACTCGCTAATATTTTCGGATTTATTTACGAGTTTTGAACACACATCGGGAGACACACATACTGATGATCAATCGAGTTGTCATTAATTTTTAGTTCGGGCCACTAACGAATCTTATGTCCGTAAATGATACGGAGTAAGAAGCGCCCGTAACTTCGGGTTTCATGCTTAGAGATCCATCCCAGCATCGAGTTTTTTTACGACTCATGTAGTTGTTGTATGTTGTATCCCGCTTATACGAGCTATTCTCAGATTTGAGACTTCACAGTAAATCCCACTGCACTCTACTATGCCTTAGTCATGGTCTGCCCAAACTTCCATTATTGTTGACTGCAACCGATTTTTATCTTTTGTCTGATTACGGATTTCTGACTTTCGATAACTCAACTACATAATACTGAAACCATCTCAGTAGATACTCATCATTCCATGCTATAACTTAATCTCCACAATTTCTAAAACATAACAAGCATGACCTTCACACAATGTTTTGAAGTAGATTCTAACACAAAGGATATATGTTTTATATTATCCATAATATCATAATATTTTTAATGGGCTTACCAACATTCCATGAACAGAAAAAAAATAAAAATCGAATACATAGACTTTTGAAACAGCAATATTTGTGAATTTTGATTAAATTCCAGGCATAGTCAGAAATTTCCACATCCAAGAAAGAAGCTAAATTCATAAAACGTAATCTCAATATTATTATTGATTACTCTTGTATTCGCTAAACTATATTTACCTTCTCCTTGCCAGCACTCCCGCACAGGAAGCACAGTCTAGTAACAGTGAATGACCCAGTGCCGATGAGTCCAAAGCCGGAACTGCACACTTCATCAGGGTCATAGCTCTCCCAGAAGTCAACACAAATCAGCTCCGGCCTATTCTGTCCACATTTCTGTGAACGACTGCGCACCTGAAATGATACATAACAATATTAAGTTCTTCTCCTTTGAAAACAATGTAAAATGTTGTTACTTTGGTGTCAATAAACAAACAGTAGCAGTAGTGGTAGCAGTGATAGCCTAGTGGTGTAACCGTTGGACTGCCAAGTCATAGGTGTCGAGGTCGAATCCAAGACACGTACTATCGTGGACACTCCCGCCTGATCACCACTAAGCTAATTTTTGCTTGCACTCGCAAAATAGAAACGCTCTCTAGCCCCACCCCATTGAATTTGTATAAAAATAATGAATGAAAAACAATACCGATCGGCTGAGCGCACTGACGACGCACGCCAAACGAGAGTTATTGTTATTTTGCGCGCCAAATTGACGTTTTCCTAATAGGCCTAAACTTTAAGGGGGCGTGGCTCGGCGCCTCCACATGATTGAAGCGAAAAAAAAAATTAACTGATCAGGCGTAAAAGACCACGATTGTACCTCTGATTTTTCGTATTCATGTAGTATCGTACAATTGGTCACTTCGGTGACTGAAACATCGTGAGGAAAAGTCAAGTCAAAGGTCCACGGACGGCATAAAACTCACCACACGAAAAAGAAAGAACAAAACTTACATTAGTAATGTTAGATAGAGGCTTCATGAATGTCTTCTTAGGTACAAGATCCATAATAGTTTCGTCTTCACTAGATTCAGCCTTGCTTTGTGATTTAACAGGCAGTGGTTGCTCTATTTTTCGCTTTTTGGTCTCTACCAGTGCCTCTACATCACTATCCTTCGTAACCATTGCCTCTGGAACAATCTGAGGAGCTTTGTTCTCAGAATCCATCTCAGATTCACAGCTGGATAAATCAGGTATCTCTCCATCCTTCTCCACAATGCATAGAGTACCCTCTTCATCAAGGGTAGGGCTCTTGTCCTGCTTATCTTTCTCGTCTTGAGTAGGGAATGTAGCGATAGGCTGTCCCAAAACAATAGATGCACTTCGACAAACATGTTTGACTCTAGGCCCTTTGAGCTCCACCTTTTGTCTTTTGGGATCCTCTGTCTGTTTGGCATCAGTTTTATCTTTTTTCCTAACTTTGACCTTTGTCAACTGGCGCTTTCTACTCGCGTTAATTTCTTCAACTGACTCGCCAGTGACTGAACGGTCTTTCGGGACTTTTTCCTGAAATTCGGAGGAATTTTGTAAAATACAACATCAAACATTTAATTATCAAGCAATCAAAAATGTAATTAATAAAAAAAACATATAAATACGACACATACCTCTACTTTTTCAATTTCCTCGATCTTCTTACTCGGTTTAAGAGTACCGAAGATCTTACTATTGTCGTTTTCAGTGTTAGTTATTGCAAACACTGGTGTGTTTGTTGTAGTGTTGCTTGCTATTCTCAGTGGGTTCGCCTGTGTCAAACAACCAGGCGTTTTAACAGCTGACCTCATGAATGGGGGCAACATTGCCGTGAGGCCAGCTCTTATGCTAGGTGGTACCTGGAATGCCTTTAGGCACATCTTGAGCCAGCATGCTGGACATCGAGCCTTGTTCGTGCACCGTAGTAGCTTCCACTGTTGTGAACGGACTATCGGTGGAACATGACAGTTACCTAAAAATAAAGTTTTTGTTAGACATTCTACTTCATACTAAACACTTCTTTACATCAAGAGCAAAATGTACTGACCTTCGCCTTTCAAACACTGCATAACAACTTGACCGGTCTTCTGAGCCAGCTTTTCCTTCTTTAACATTTTGGATATGAATTTGCGGCATGATTCGCATGAGTATATTCCGAATTTTCGTGCTTGTTTCACAAATCTGTAAAACCTTACAGCACCGCAAACACCACAAGTCACAGTTGTTGGTGGAACTGGAGCTGTAAAACACAGAGATTTTATTAAAATGCTGCAAAAAAAATAAGCAAAAAGGTCAATTGAAAGACGAATACATACATGATGAAGATGTAGCAGTAGAGAATGGACCATCCAATGCCGAAGTGGACTGTGTTGGTGGATTCAGTTGCAATCTTGCTTCTCTGAGAATGATTTTTCCTCTGAGCAACTGAGATGCTGCTGCTGCTGATTTGTCTTTCTCTGGGCTGGCTGGTGGTGGCTTTTCTTCTTCATCCCCACTTGGTGGAGGACTGGCACTGTCCCAACTATCTTCTGACTCGGAGCCACTGCTTGTGCTACTAGAGCTACTTGCATCTGATATATCCATGAGTTTCCTCATCGCATGCCCAGTTCTATCTTCTTTGGGAGGTTCTGGAGATTTTAACTTCTCCACACTCTCCAGATTTGAGTTTTCATCCTGAGGTAGCTCTTTCTCATATGAGAATAGATCATGTACCTTTCTAGGGCCAACACTGAGGCTTGAAAATGTATTTGATGTCTTGTCCTTGAAAAGATTTGAAGACTTCAATGGTTGTAATTGCGTCTCTTTAGCTTTTTCATTTTGATTTGTTTTGACAGTGTCTTCCTCGTCAGGGGTGTCATCACCATTGTGTAAGTTGTTGAAAACTAATCTCTTCAATTTAGGTTTCTTGAGCACTTTATTTGATGTTGCTGTGCTACTTGTTGTCGTTTGCTCCTCTCCATCTATGAACTTCTTGTTCGGCTTGATTACTCTTGATGAATGTGCACTTCTAACAGGCAGGACAAACTTTGCGGAGCTTCCACACTCTTTCTCTATTGGTGAAGCATTCCTTGGAGGTGGTGACATGCACCGACTTTCACTAAATTGAGAAAATTTGTTCATTGGCTTCGACAGGGGGTTCAAATTCTTTCTCAAATAACCCTCATGGTGTTCTGAATTTGATTTTGAGCTCAAATCTGTTAACTTGGCTGGTTTCAGAATACTGTTGAAAGTGGAGTATTCTGTTTGTTTCAAAGATGACTTTTTCTTTATGATGGGTACAAGAGGAGCATGATGTTTTAGTGGGATCTTCTTTAGCGGGAAAAATATATCTTCACAACTTTCCACTGTGCCAAAAGTGACTGTTTTCTTCACTGGTTTAGGCTTTTCTCCTTTTACTGGCTCCATTTTGTTCTGAGACCTGGTCCTTACGGGAGATTTAGACAAATCGCTGTTGTTTTTGTCCTGGATTTCTGGCTTATTCTTTGTATCAGTCACTTTATTTTGGCTAGTTGCATCTGACTCCTTCTCATTATTGTTTTCTTTCTTTTCTTCCTCCTGAAACATGTTAAATTGGAATTAAAGCATCTACTTTCTTTTTGTTTACTTGGACTTGATTCGACTCTACATTGTGATCTTTTGCACAATCCATTCAAATTACATTTTATTTGTGTAACTTATATCTAAAATATCCTAACAAAGAGGTCTATCCAATTTTATTGTATTATAATTTATTGCACACAAATTAGCCACTCTAATGGTCTCCGAGGAAGTGTGTAACCTTGAGAAATACAAAATGTTAGATTTTTGTCAACCAAAATACAAATATGTGCAAAATGTGTACTTTATACACATTATATTTCAATTATATGCCTTATCTAGAATGATTTAGTCGAAAAATCTAAGAAAGTGGTGCTGATTTCATGTGACATACACAATGCTCAAAGAAGCATCATGTTTGTATGTACACAATTCGTCTTTATTCTTCATGTTTTTCATACTAATGTTGAAAATAATGTAATATTATTACTATGAAGCATCATGGAATTATTAACACATCATTGTAACAAGCTCTGTTGTAAAGATTAAAAGTGTGTTGTCTAAATGTTAAGGTTATGTATGTCGACTATCAAATGTTTACAGTTTGTTTGTAAATAATATCGAATGTGTTTCAGTAGTTTAAGTAATTCTCGTAAAGCCAATCATAAATATAACGAAACAAATTCTAAACTCTACAGTTTACATTTTGTTGACATGAAATGGAACACGCAAATGTCAAAGTAGGTACGTAGATACATACTTGACGCTCTACCTATGCGATTATCGCCTCGAATGCTACTAGTTATTACGTAAACACAACATATCCGTGTGTACACACATATTTTAATGAAACATACGAGAAAACATGGAGAAATCACTGCAAATAAGCTTTACCTCTTGGTCCCCAGCAAAATCATTGGCCGTAGAACCGCGCGCTGGCGGGTGATTCTCTGGAGCAGTCTCATGGTAAACAGCTCCCGATAGAACACTAATACGTTTTCTGTTTTGGAATTTGAGTGGTTTCCCTGGGAATCTCGACCTTCCCATTTTGATGTGCACGTAAACGAAGAACACTTAGTGCGTTCCTAGCGATTGCGAGGAAACTGGCGCGCATGCTCGGGCCCGCGCGCTCCGCAACGCCATTTCACTCATTTATGCAATGTGTATAACAAATTACGACGCAGTTCTCGTCGCATGTACGCTCAAACATAAACACTAACATCACCCTTCACATTATTCACTAAAACCATCACATATCACTGTTTTTTGCAAAAGACGACACCATCCATCATTTTTAATGGTCGACTGGTTGTTAGCGCCGTAGTCGTATCGCTTCCATTCAACTAAGCGTCAGCTACTAGTGAAACAAAAGAGAATGTAACGATACTCCCGATTCTACAACACTACGCGTCGGTATCACTGCGTTTTGTTCCATTTGATTATTTGTTTTATCAATATACAAATTTAATTATTAAAATTGAATCGCCGTAATTTGACAAAGATGGCTGTTCGCCGCGCTTTAACAATAGCGTACACGAGTGATTAACGAGACGAGGCGCGAGGCCGCGGTGTGAACGACACCTGGCTCTCGGAGGCCAGTTATGGATTTTGAACCAATCGCGACGTTAATTCGGACCGGTATGAAAACAAACATGTCGCTCGCTACAGTACACTCGTTACTCGTTGTATGTACCTCGCCAGGTACTTACTCTATCTTTATGTAGAGGCGTTTCACTCATTTTTCGTCAATAAAAAAGTTATGTTCTGCTTACGACTTATGTTATGATCTATTATAAACTGCGCAGACGGGTCGGTACACAACGGTGGCAACTCCTTTTCAATGATAGTACCTACTGGTTTTCTAAATTGATTGTAAAAGGCATCGATTAACATTGTGAGGATGTCTGCTGAAGTATAAAGAAGACATCATTGATGAATTATTAATGTAGAGCGAGTTTTGAGAACATTTAGAATAGAATATCTGCCTTCTGGGACCTTTTGTTTGCGGCTTTAAATTATGACTGCTTTGAATTTTGTCCATCTTTGTTGATTAGCATTGGTCTGTCTTAGATTCGTTGGTAACTAGATAATCTACGTACTTTCGAGTTAATGTAGAGTTGCAATTATTCACGTAGTACAGTCTGTAGGTACCCACTTAAATTGGATTTTAAGAAAGGCTTAAGAAAAATGGGGATATTAGGTATATATTCCCGCGTTCATAATGAATGTGTAGGTCTGTAATGACCGAGAGGTCATTCATAAAATGGAAAGGTAGGTAATTCAGAACAATCCGTAGACAGTCTTTGTTAATGTTTTTAACGATGTTTTTTTTTAGTTCAAGTGAACTTACAGAGTAGGTAGGTTTTTTGTTGTAAAGTCGCTTTTCTTAACCCTTACTCGCAGCATTATGGTAAAATAACACATTCTCCTGACCATTAAAACAGTCTCACTTATGTACCTAGGTCCCTACGTAATAATGATGTCGAAGTTACTTTCTTGATTCGTTTAGAAGATTTAGAAACAAAAAACAGCGGCAGTCCCAATTTAATGTATATTTTTTATTCACCAGAATTGAACCTGTGACCCTAGTAAATGCTCTAGAACCTAGGTACTATGAAACTATTTGACTAGAGAGACTAATTTCCAGAGCAGAAATACTTTAGAAACTCTTAAATATAGATCTTTAATCTAGAGTAATGATAATTTTTAGTTAACTATTCATAGCAACTACTACTTACTTACTTTTAAAGTTTTACTACGACAAAACACCAGACCCACCCTTCAACGTAACATTCAATTTAAGTTTAGAGCTTCAATTTTCAATAGTTCAATGGCGCATTATGCTGTCGTAATAAAGCTATGGGTGACTATACAATATATACGTATGCGTATACCCATAGACCCGCACCCTACACCGAACGTGAACCCCAAAACTACCGGTCGATCATGCGTAAAGGGCGGAGAAGGGCTGATAAAGAGGGAAGCTTGTCGGTGTTTGAACCCTAGATACATCGCGATACTTATAGCTACAGATAAATTTTATAAATATGACTGAAAAACTTTTACTTTTAGCGGCTAAGTTTTATACTGACCTCTAGCGTAAGTTATGAGAACGAAAAGTTCCTTGCTGAAATGCTTCCTGAAATAGGCACATTGAGTACGGGCGGCATTTCCTTGGACTTGGATCGAAGCGAAACAATTCACAGTCACAATTCTCAGTAATTTTCACTTAAAACTCACTTTTTTTCACTTGAATTCATATTAACAACACTTTCACTATTTGTTGATGTTTTGAAAATAACAATCCGCGTGTAAATATTATGGTAGGAGTAATATTTACATCAGTTTCATTGCGCTGGTGTACGTGCGTGAAACTGTAGTAGCGAGACTGGCGGAGAGACGACGCGCATGTCGCGCTCGCGAGGGACACGCTGGAAATATAAAAATGGACAAACTCCCCTTCTTGGGGGCTCACCGAATGAATCACAGTCAATCACTAATCTCACACACACTCCGGACATTTTTTTTTGTGGACGTTTTACATCTTTGCGGTTTTGTATTTCACGATTATAGGCGGAAATGCTCCAGAGGTGATTCAAATTTGAGCGGTATCGAATTATAATACAAACTTCCGTATAGCTTGTAACAAAATATTGATCGACGCGACTCCCGCCGTCGTTGTTCGACATTTTCAAAGGGCCAGCTTTGGAAGGAGATAATCGCTGTGGATCACCCGCTTGCTATCCGTATTGTGCCCAACCAAATCTGAGACCTCTTTTGTAGCAGGTAGAATTTTTTGTATTCTTTGGGTCGCATACTAAGGAATTAAGAGTAGGTAAAAAATGACTCATAAGTTGGTTTAAAGTTATTTACACAAGTTAATATGCAGCCGACCCGACCGATGATATTGTGTTATACATACTTACATAAATTAATAAAGTTAGGTCAACGATATTGTAGGGAGAGACGCTAACAAAGCTTTTTATAGCTTTGTTAGTTATGAACGTAGGTTAGGTATTCTTCAATCTCTGAGTTGACTGACCCTGAATAAGTGACTAGGTACCCTATATGGGATGTTTTGGGATGCCGTTGCCAAATGGCAAAAACGGAACTCAGATTCGTCCTGTCCGTCTGTCTGTCTGTCTATCCGTTCGTATGTCACATCCATTTTACGAGACTAGGTGTCTATAATGAACCGCTGCACAAAAGTGATAATATCGCGAATTAAAGATAAATACATGTCTTTTTTATTCGCGATATTATCACATCACTTTCATCATCACTGAAGGCTAGAAAAAAAACTTACCAGTGGCGTAGCTAGTCCTAGTAGGGCCATATATAAATTTTCTTTGAGGGCCCTTTGACCCCGGGTGCGGCGAAGCCCAAAAAAAGGAGAAAATAAATTTTTGCAAAACTAAGAAAATAACACCCTGACTTGCATCGATTTACCTGTTATTCGTTTTATTATGAGAATGTGAGCGAGCAAAGTGACACAATAGTACATTGTATTAAAAGGGCTAAAATGACCCATCATAAACGAGGTAGTTTTACTACCGAGCTTTAGCGAGGTAGTTAATAGGAACCGAGTTAAAATGGGATTTTAGTGCCGTGTGTTACACTGTACGTACTTTACACTTTGAGTGCGAGAAATATTGTCAATTTAGTCAAACCGACAGACAGACGGACAGACAGACAGATAGACAGACAGATGGACAGACAGACAGACGGACAGACAGACAGATGGACAGACAGACGGACAGACAGACAGACGGACTTATCATGACTAGCATAGGTTATGACTTATGAAGAGCTAAAATAGAAAATTATAGCAAAGGGTTTAAATTTTCATCGAAAAGCGAGTGAAGCGAACTCGAAAAATAGGTGCTTTCTTGACCACGACTGCAAATGAAGCCTTCATCAAAGAGCGAGCGAAGTGAGCTTCCTCATCTGGGGCCCTTGTTACTCGGGGGCCCCGTATTATTGATACGACTGATATGGCGGTAGCTACGCCCCTGTTACCTACGTATATTACGTACCTACGTGTGGGGTACGTGTCTATCGATAAAGTTATTACTTAGTTACTTTTTAAGCAGTCGGGTTTTTTTTTACACTTTTTAGTTACTTAGATGTACCAGTTTAAAATCCTCATGATGAGCCCTTTATCGAGGCGTTCAGGCTGCAGAGCGTGCCAAACATTTGAATTTGGCGCCAAAAATCCGCCATTTTGTTTCTTTTTTATTTTGATATACCCAGTGTCACTCTCACAGTAAATACGAATCTAACGACACCTCTCAAGCTAAAATCCATCAAGCCGTTCAGGCCACAGAGCGTCGAGCGTGCCAAACAATTATACATACATACATAGATCATACTTTCGAAAAACATAACCCTCCTTCTAGCGCAGTCGGGTAAAAAGAACTTTCAAGAATAAAATTGGACATTTCGTTTTTAAGATATGGGACTTTTTCTTGAAACTGCAGCAGTAAGTTTTTTTTAATAACATACTTTCTATGACAAATTAGGTTAGCTGTTCAGTACAAATTAAATGGGATGAAATTGAATGACCACCAAAAAAACAATCGTAACCCTAAACAGCCTGATCCAAAAAAGAATATAATATGTACAAATAAATGAAACCTGTACCAAAATATTTCGGCTATTTAAGTCATGCCTGCACTACTAAAACTTTTCATAACCCAAAAAGGCCACGCGTGCACCAAATTTTAACTAGCTAAGTTTTGTGTCATTACTACCCAAATATATCACTACGTTTGCCATAAAATGTATGCATATAACCAAAACTTTGTGACCAATAACATCTATCACCTAAAATATCAATTTATCACCAAATTTAGTAAATTGATCATAAAATTTTAATGAGGTGGTTGATGACAAACTAGTTTTGCCTAGGCCGACTTAGGGCACCCCGGCACGGATAGATTAGGTTAGAAGGGTATGGCGGGGTCGAATGAGCGAGCAACGCGAGCGAATAGACCCCGCCATACCCTTCGTGGTTATTTTTTTATAAACCATTCATAGTAGGAGCCCCGCGTAGCGGGGCTCCGTCGACTGGGTCTCCCTCGACTCGGATGCAAGAGCTTAACAGTTCAATTTTTCGTGGTCATTAACTAAAATGTTGATCATTTGCTAATTTTGGCAATCAAAAGTGATTTTTTTGCCGTTACATTTTACTAAATCTGGTGGTTGGTTAAACATAAGCCTTACGGTAGTATCGGTGAACCTTTAGAACTTCATTTATATTTTTTGGGTAAACAATGATTTTTGTATATTAATTAAATTCTGGTAAGTACTTACGATTTTTTGGGCGTTATATTTCATTATATCTGGTGATTGCTTAAACCTAAGCCAAATTAAATTGTTATTATATTGGTTGTTGCTACGGAACCCTTTGTGTGCCAGGCCGACTCGCGCTTTGCCGGCTTTTTGTGGTTCTGTAGTCCTCACAAGGAACCCTTCTCTAAGGGTTAAATCTAGGGATAGTAAAGACACCAATAACTATAGGCCCGTATCCGTGTTGCCGGTTTTCAGCAAGGTGTTTGAAAAGATAATGCTCAATCAAATGCTTAACCATTTTAACACCAATAAAATATTGCACGAGCAACAGTATGGTTTCACCAAAGGACGTTGTACAACTGACGCCGGTGTCACTTTATTAAAACACATATTTTCTGCGTGGGAAGAGGCACAAGATGCCATAGGAATCTTCTGTGACCTTTCGAAGGCATTTGATTGCGTAAATCACGAAACCCTGATCTTGAAACTTGAGCATTACGGTTTAGGTAAACTTGCGCTTAGTTTAGTAAAATCGTATTTGAATGATAGACAGCAGCAGGTACAAATAAATGGTGTCAATTCAATGGGTTTAAAGGTTAAAATGGGTGTACCACAAGGTTCGATATTGGGTCCCTTCCTCTTTTTAGTATATATTAATGACCTACCTCGTTTATTTAACAACCATCCGCATATAGTGTTGTTTGCTGACGATACTTCTTTAATATTTAGGATAAACAGACGTGCCACTGATCTTGACGACGTAAATAACGCCCTACTGCAGGTCCATAATTGGTTTACCGCTAATAATTTAGTACTAAATGGGAAAAAAACTAAGTGCATTAGATTTGCTCTACCAAATGTCAAAAGTAATGATTGTGACATAATATTGAATCAAGAGAAACTAGAATTTGTCGATAAAACGGTTTTCTTGGGAATCACGCTCGACTCAAGGTTACAATGGGGTCCTCATTTAACATCTCTTGCAGGACGGCTGAGTTCAGCTGCATATGCTGTTAGAAAAATCCGTCAATTTACTGATATTGATACCGCGAGGCTAGTCTATTTTAGTTATTTTCATAGTATTATGTCATACGGTATTTTACTATGGGGACGGGCTGCAGACATCGAGTCTATATTTATTCTGCAGAAAAGAGCCATCAGAGCCATATATGAATTACGTAGACGCGATTCTCTAAGAGAACTGTTTAAGGAAATTAATATCATGACAGTACCTTGTCAATACATCTATGAAAACATCATGTACGTTAGGAAAAATCTGCATTTATTCAGTAAAAGAGGTGACAGACACCATTATAACACTAGAAATAGGGACCAACTAGTTCAGCCAGGTTTCAGGCTTGCTAAAGTAGATTCATCTTTCATGGGGTACTGTTTGAAATGTTACAATAAAATACCTCCCCACATTCTTCAACTGAATGAGACGAAATTTAAATCTTGTATAAAACGCACACTATGTAGGCAAGCATATTATAAGTTGGGGGATTACATTGATGATAAAAATGCTTGGCTAAATGCTGGTCCTGCTCCACAACCATAGTTGCAAACTAATTGATTGTACTGGTCGGGCATTATTTGAGTATATCGACACGCAAAGAAGAAGAAGAATTGATTCCCATGTTAATGTATTGTGGAAGCTGCAGAAGATTGTAAAAATATACCTACTTGCATTGTATAGATTCCAGTTTTTAGTATTATATAATTGCATAGCACATGTGTGAGTACTTTGTACTGTTCAGCCGCCACTTACATTTAGTTATCTTTCATTGACTTGAATATGCCTTGGTGGCTACGAGAGGATGTCATGCTCACTCAAATGTCTCGCTGATGGTGGCGGGTGTGTCGGGTCACTTAGTTCCCTTAAATATGGTCGAGTTGAATGGTGCCGATACATGCGTCATGTTCGTGAACGGGCGCTATCAGTTGGGACTGGTCATCTCTTGGCTGCCACGGTTCGTTCATTTTAATTACTTTTTTTTTTTTAAATTTTTGATTTATCATTTTACTCTGGACGCTCTTAATGTGCACGTCTTTCTACATCGTTCTCACATATACGTATAATCTCAACATGAATGATGTAACCAAGATTTTGTAACAATATTTTTGATTTAAAAGAGTGTCCATGGAGTTTCTTGCCCGTTCTTCTCCATAGAGATCTACGTTAGGGAATGGGCAACTACAGTACTTTCTCAAGTTATTATGCCTTGTGACTGTGACTGTAGCTTTGCTTTTTTTGTATTTTCGACATTCAAAAGTGCCGTAATGGTCTAATTGAAATAAATGATTTGAGTTTGAGTTTGAGTTTGAGGTTACAGACAGACAGACGGACATGACGATGTCCGTCTGTTTGTCTGTCTGTCTGTACGAGGTTTTGTTATGATACCGTAAATACTAGAAAGCTGTAATTTTGTAGAGGTGTGTGTGTGTGTCAATGATCAATAGCGCCGACAAAATGGTCAAATAAAATTTTGAAAAAATATTTTTTACGCTCCCCGGCCTACATGTATAGTGAGGATGATTTTTTTTTTCGTCGTCTACCCCAGCGTGTGGGGTATTGTTGAATAGGTCTGGGGTTGCTAATACTACTTTTCGATTTAATGCTCCATTTACCAATTAATAAACTTTTAAGTGCACATTTTTGTTCCAGTGGCTTGAAAAATCTGGAAAAATTCATGATGATAGTGCATTTCATGAACTTTAAAGGAAAACTTTAGTGGTAAGATAACTTTATTAGTTTAGCAGTAATAGTCGTTGAACTTGGGTGTTGGATAATTTTGCACCAAATTAAAATGACATAACTGAGTAATGCTAAATCTAGTGGCACTTTTTACCCGACTGCGCCAGAAGGAGGGTTATGTTTTTCGAGAGTACACAATCACTGTCACAATCACTGTCATAATCACTATCACTATCGTCGTTATCACAATCATGATCATCGTAATCATAATCATTATCATCGTAATCACAATCATCATCATCACAATCACAATCATTATCATCACATCTTCTGGATCTCAAAATAAATGCCATATTCGTAATCAGCACCCCTGATAATCTCGGTATCGACAACCATATTGATTTTTAGACATTTCAACCCGATCGCACCCCAACAGGGGATGAATTGGTATTTCAGGTCCGCGTCATTAAACCTTAAAATCGTTGTTTTGTAATACACGCGACCCGATACACCATACAAACTATAGCCATGTTGATTTTCAGACTTTGTCACCCCATTTCTCCATATTAGGGGTTGAATTCTGAAAAAACCTGAAATGCAAATGTTTTCTCATTTATCAATGGGAGCACTCCTGTGAAGATTCGAATAAATAGTCTAACTAATCTTGTTTCCCCATACAAACTTTGGAACACCGTTTATCCCCGTTTAGGGGGTGAATTTTAAAAATCTTTTCTTAGTGCACCCCTAGACCACATAAGGAACCTACTTGCCAAATTTGGAATCTGTAGACCCAGCGGTTTGGGCTGTGCGTTGATATGTCACCCAGTCAGTCAGTCAGTTTATCATTTTATACATATAGATATATAATAGAAGATAAAAAGAAGATAACTGGCTACTACGGAACCCTACACAGCGCGTGGCCCGACACACACTTGGCTGGTTTTTATATCTATTATGCTAAGGAGGATATGTTCAATCCTACTTTCTACTAATGTTTAAATAAATGCAAAAGTTCGTTAAGACGTATGGATATCTGAATGTACCTACTTATGGATGTTTGTTACTCTTTCACGCAAAAACTACGGATTTCGCTGAGATTTATTGAGATGAAGAGATTTTTTCTTTTCCAACTCTTCCCTAGTCGCTGGATAGATGGCGCTGAACTTGGTAAGTTACTGTAAGGAACGGAACGTCACATCATTTTACTTGGATGTTATGGTTATATTCGGAAGCATATGCAAACGAAAATGTGTCAACGAGCGTATGTGGCATGACGCAATTTTTTTTTCCAAGCGTTTTGGCTTTGGCCAAGGAACTTAAATACTAACTGAAATGAGTACGAACAAAATGCTAAAATATAAAAATCAACTTTCTCAAAAGCATAGAGTTTAAATTTGTACAATGGATTCAATAGAAAAAAAACGTTCCGAGCGAGAAACCGACATTGGTGGATGGTGTCTCTGTCTTGCTGTATACAATATGGCCGATACATTTTCGCGTTGAAGTAATTTAAGTACTTTTTATTGTATTTAAGTGAAATAATCCGCTTTAAATACGGTAAAATTGTGTTGTGTGAAGGGGTGTAGTAGTAAGGGTATGCTGGATGTGGAATTTCGTTTTTCAGGTATTTTTTTTAACTTGGGTGGTTTATTACGACTAGGGTTACCAATGTTTTAGATTGACAAACGGGAAATATCCAAATAAATTAAGTAAGTTCAAAGTTTCGAACATCGTTATCGTGCAAAGTAATCAAAAGCATATTTTATAAATTAGAAACATCGGACATCGCACATGGTGTCGGTAGTTCTTAATTTGCTTTTTAAATGCAATAATTGAAAAGAAAAGAGTACGCCGCACCATGCCACGCCGCGCCGTGCCATGCCGGTCCTAAGGATTTTTCCATGCTTCTCCCGCAAACGAATCCATTTGGCGAGCTGCAAGTGAAAAACATTATACTTAGGTAAGTCATAGCATGTGTCGCGAAAGATGAAATCGCGATGTTCCTATAAATGTAAATATAATTATAATTGCACAGCATTAATGAGATGACAACACTAAATCAGTATGAACAACTTGACGCCGCCAAACCAAAGAGTATACCGCCAAATCTAAGTCGTTCATTTGATTGCTGCCATAACATAGTCTAGATAATAGTTAATTTGAGTAAAGTAAATTCAGTGCAAGAAGACTATATGAAGATATAATTCTTGTCACCCGGGAGACGCGCCACCGGGAAAGCTAAGTATTAACTTTCTGTTTATGTAAGGATTAGAGATTTATTATGTTTAATATAAATTGATGTGCTAAAGGTATTTTAGCATGTTTGAATAATTCGAGACACTTATTCTATGTGATGGTAGTGTCTTCAACCGCGGTTTTGGTTCAATGAGATGTTTCCATAATCGCGGTTAAAGGTATACAACGACGCCCAATCACGTGCTACAGTCCGGACTTTAGGGTGTTAAAACGCAAGTTTATGAGAAGGGTCGTGGGCCAACCTCTCTTGTAAACTCTCAATTTGTTCCCCAATGGCCCCAAATGCGTCGACGGGCGCAAGCGTCGACGGACGCTATATGTATAAAATTAAGGGGAGCATTCCAGATGATGACGAGGCACTGGACCGAAGTCAAACTGGAATGCGTGCTTTTGCAGAGGAGAAAATAATCCTTGGAGAAAATAATCCTTAATCTGATTAGCACAAAGGTGTCTCAAACGTTAATGAAACGTTAATGGTAAAATAAAACTAGCAAGAAAGCAAAATAGTTTTACCTATTAATCATAAACAGATAGGTAATACTTAACCCAGAGATTCATGGGTACTTAAACTTACAGATATCCTAGTCGCGCCTGAGGAAATGTATAAAGTGATGGTTGACCTGATGATAGCAAGTTCGGTGCCTTTGAGGACCGAAGTGTAGGAGATTGGATTGAGAGATACTCCGTATCGGTGAGTGTTTCTAACATTTCGTGAGGCGGGGGTTTCTTTTCACATAAAAGCGAAGCAGTAAAATTCTATATTATTACTATAAAACAAATTCCATTGTAGACTTGGGAATAACTAGAATATATCATGAAGTGAAGGGAAATTGCACGCCGTCGCGACAGCATGAATATGCGATTTTCCATGTCTGAAAAAATATATAATATTAACAGAGTCCTCGAATCCCCAAATACAAAAGTCGTCTGGATAGACAGGTTGCAAAATGGATAATTTGCAACTGGACGGTACAGACATACATTTAAGTTATAGGTAATAAATTAACCTAAAAAGTTAATGACATCCACTCTTGAAGCTATCTCGCCTAGAATGCTATTGAGTTGCAGGTCATCATCATTAAATAATAATATAACAGCTACTCTTAAACCACGGTAATATTATAATACAGTACTCCAACTTCATACAAACGGACGAAACGCGAGCTATACCTACGCGCCTCGATCTTGGGGTGCGCTCGGGGCGCAGACAGTCACGGCTGTACCGCAGTGTCGAACGGACGGTGTGTTGTTTTTTTAACACTAACCGCACGATTATTTCTCTAAAAATCAGTTAATATGACGAGTAGGAAATATTGTGCTGTTTTTGGTTGTATGAATTCGTCAATAACGCATCCAGACATAAGTTTTTTTAAATTACCTGGAAACTCTGAAAGGTAAGACTATAAAATAATTTTACTTACAGGTAGGTACATAATGTGTGTCTTTTTAATGGATAAGTATTTCCTTTTATCTCACGAAAAAAAAGGTGTTTGGATTAATAAATAAAGCGAATAGAGTAACGGAAAGTTATTGAGACGAGTGAAATAGGTAGTTATATGACAGAAAGTAGGCAAATGTAATTAAAATGCTGGAGACGGGCAGCCCTAACGCATGTTTACGTACCGCGCGGCTGTAGGCATTTATTTCTATCATGCGGCCGAGTTACACTACTGTATTATAATATTACCGTGCTTCAACTTTCTCAAGAGTTAGTATGATTATTGGACACCCTATTAGAAAGAGACAACATCCACTATCTAAGCTTTCTCGCTCGGAACGTTTTTGGGTTGCCCGTCCTCATTTCGGTTAGTATATAAGTTCCTTGGCTTTGGTACCTAATAACGTAGTCAGTTCAACGCCATCTACCGAGTTCTTGAAAACATTTTTTTTAAATAATCAAAAAGAAAACCTCTCATTCGAATAAAGTTTCTACGAAAACAGTCGTATGGACATAAATAATATTAGCCACACGAGTCGATTTTCAAGGCTCCAACCAGCCTGCGAAATTCAAATTTTCTTACGTTTTTTACAATTTGCAGGCCAGTGCTATGTTGTATGATGATTAAAATATTCCTCGCGGCTGTAACACGTATGTAGTTATAGAATTATAATCATCAAAATCATCAATACAACCCTCCAAGCTCATAAAGGTGCAGGAATTACTTTTTCAAGGTCAAAGTCATTCTTGCACCTTTATGCGCTTGGAAGGTTGTATTGATGATTTTGATTATTA
Source organism: Xestia rhomboidea (assembly GCA_963853795.1). NCBI lineage: Eukaryota > Metazoa > Arthropoda > Insecta > Lepidoptera > Noctuidae > Xestia > Xestia rhomboidea. Next base: position 9,939,117 of record OY970778.1, on the reverse strand, counting down.
TAATTCTCTTTTCTCTTCTTTCTTTCTTTCTTTCTTTCTTTAATCTGATTACATGTGGACTTTTTCTCTTTGTTTAACTGTTGAGGGATATTCGGTGTGAACTTCAATGCAGTCTATTAGAACACGTGTGTTCGCTTAGTGAAATTTAAATGGTTCTGGCATGTTTGCTTGGACAGTTGATTTTGAGGGCTATTGAACTTTTTCAATATAGAGTGACAAAACAAGTTGTTTTCAAATATTTTTCTTTACTGCGTTTATCCATTTTTGTGTTTTTCACTTGGATAAGAGAGTACTATTCTTTGGAAAGTAATAGAATTTTACGCTATTTGATTTATTTTCATTTTTGTGGATGTATTGGTACATACAGAAATGCAACAATGCATTATGATTATCTAGAATAATAATTTTCACTAATAAAATTAATTCTGTTTGTCAAGTATTAATAGAGTACAAGATTTGGATTGGCGACGCCAGTTGGCAGCACCGTCGTTGTGCATGTTTTCTATTTGAAGTTGTCATTATGCGAATTTTTGACTAGTAAGTAAGTAGAATAGGTTACATTGTGAGAAGTTGACCGATGCGAATTTGGTATGGTGAGACCGACATTTTGAGAAATTGATATAAGAAGTTGACATTGTGAGAAGTGGACATTTTGCGTCCGGTTGACATATTGAGAAGTTGACATACCATACCCAACCAACACCAATAGCGCCCTCCTAGATAGCTATGTCATTCATCTTTAGACAAAAACCAACTAAATCTGCACACTCAAGCATAAAAAATGTGGCATCTTTTTAGCGGCGGGCAACAATGACTAAGTTTTTGATGACATTTTTTATTTTCTATCCGTAGGATTTCGCGCCAACAAACGTCATTAACGTCAAATCTGGCGGGTTTTTCTGTTTTACTTATATCGGTCGGCTTGGCCACTTCACCGAGATCACAGTATCATTTTACCATTTTCTTTTCGAAATATTTGGCTTACCGCTTTTCAATATTTCACGGATTATTCAGCGAATTCTATTTAGTTTATCCAAAATGTCGTCCGGTCTAGAAACTGAACTAAAATTTACACGTTTGAGTGACAATGCGTTTCCACCTATGAAAGGTTCTGAAAAAGCTGCAGGATTTGATTTGAAGAGGTGATTATTGCTATTAGGCCGCCGGGTATGTTTGATATGTTCCCTATTTCTAACATTTTTTCTGTTCCAGTGCCTATGACTACGTAGTACCAGCACGCGGTAAGGAGCTAGTGAAGACAGATCTGCAAATCGAACTGCCTACTGGTTGCTACGGCAGAGTAGCGCCAAGATCAGGACTAGCCGTTAAAAACTTCATTGACGTAGGAGGTGAGTATCATTTGTCTGCCTTTTGACAATATAATTCTGGTATAGGTTAAACCACTTTCTCTAATGTTCTCGAGTGACTTACGTGTAATTTAATTCGTGTAAGCATCAGAATAATCCAAATTCTACATATAAGTTAGGTACTTACCTGGAAAGTGCACTTCTAAAAAAACACCTAATTATAATATTTATCATTCAATTGTTTCATGAATTACAACATAGTTTGTTTTGGCTTTTGGTTTTCAAACATGCAAAAAGTGGTTGTAAATCCTTGTGGCATTTATCATATTACGCATAAAATCATTATCTCATTTAATCAGGAAAATGACATCACAATGTTGATTCCTACCATTATATTCTGTTTTCTTCTGATAACATCAATGCAATGAAAAAAAATGCATTAAAATCTGTGCCAGTGAAATAATATTGAATCATATGTCATCGTCTAGTGGCTATCAGTATATTAATCTGTTTTCTTTTGAAAAGTATGAATGCAATGATAACAGCATTAAATTTTGTGCAATCAAACAAAATGCTCAATAAACTTAGCAATGCAATTATATTAGTACACAAAATGTAATCGATCATTTTGGTAATTCTCTTGTACATAGTCGGCAATTCTTGTGATTGGCCACATTTAGTACTTAAACTCACTCAATATGGTGATAATCAGGTACTGTAACAACCAATTTTAAGTATAATATTGTAATTCTTCCCCAAATACTCCTAGTAGAAAGGTTCAAATATTTTCAGAAAAGTGTAAAATCTAAAATAGTACTGTTTGGGGCAAATAATAATTAAATGAAAATTACTTTGCTTTTTTGGAAAATGTCTCGTATTTTTCTGAATATAACAGGAGTAGAAATACAATTTGTTTTATCAATACAATCATAACATCCAAATGATAAAACAATAGAAGAAAGAGTGCTGAAATTTGCCAAAATAGCTAAGTTTAACAAACCATAATACAATATAATGTTTGTAGCTGGTGTTTTTGAGTTTCGATATTTTTTTTATTAATTCTACCTGTGTATTGTGTTCCTATTTAATTGGTAGATACCTATCATCTAGATAAGCAAAAAATACATAGACTTCTTTTTCTCAACTCTTTGGAAAATTTAATTCATTAAACAGTGGTAGAGAGCTAAAAGTAGGTCTGTATGAATATTTATTTTTGTTTTCGTGCTCCCTATGACTAAAAGCAACTTTCCGGAAATATTCAGAATCGTAAATCTAAAAAAAATACCCTACTGGGCATGTCATGTTGCATGACTCATTTACGAATGATAACACTTAAGATATTCACTATTTTTAGTCTACTAAAACAGATTATATTGTATCAAGGTGTGGAATCTTGATTATAAATAAAACCTGTCTATAGTAAAGGTCACCAAGACCTTGAGATAGTTAAATTATGTAAATAACATGCAAACTACCTTAAAATTGTGGAAAACAGCTATCATTGATAAAATTTTGTTACAGCTGGTGTCATAGATGAAGATTACAGGGGAAATGTGGGTGTTGTTATCTTCAATCATTCTGACAAAGACTTTGAAGTCAAGAAGGGTGATAGGATTGCCCAACTGATTTGTGAAAGAATCTACTACCCAGTCCTCAAAGAAGTCACCAATTTGTCTGAAACTAAACGGGCAGAAGGAGGGTTTGGATCAACAGGCAAATAAAAGGGTTCATTTTTGTTAACAAGGTTTAATAATAACATAAGTATTAATAATATGTGTATTCTAAGGAATGTCAACAAACAGACTATCTGTTCCATTATGATTAACTTTTGTACTGTTGAGATATGGTTCTAAAGAAGCTGTTAAGCTAACAATGTTTCACAATTTAGGAGCTGGGCATGTTTTATGTTTTTGCACCACATGCACATAGTCAATAGTTTTTCATTACAATTTATAGTTCCTAGGTTAACCTGATTAGTTATTAAAGTTAGTTTTAAATTTTCTAGCACAGGTAAGTCAGCATTTCCTCTTATACTTGTTGCAGAAAATATTTAGTTTGTATTTAAGCCATTCAATGTGCTTATCTGCTTTGTTTGTAAGATTTAAGATTGTAATTCCATTAAGCACTTAATAAAGGTCTTGGTATCTCGAAAAGTTCGTTTTTAAGTTAACACAACCCAGTGCACATTTCACAAAATATGATGATGAGGTTACACTAGGCATAATAAAAAAATATTTTTTTTGAACTATGAGTAACAAATCGCATTAAAAATATGTAAGATGGCTCATTTGTTAATAGCTTACAAGCACCCTAATAACGCTTGAGATTATTTAAAAATATTGTATACATAATAGCTTACATAAGTACACAAAATTCGTATATACAGGGTAAGAAATTTAGATTTCAATCCATATAAATATACATGTATAAAAGTACAGAATAATTATTAACCTAACTTTTTATGGCTTTCCACTTTCAAAATGATCTGAAACACTTTCAAAAACGAATTTCTGGTAAGGCTGCATGAGAGTATTTGTGGAAATAATTTCTTTGTTTCTTTTGAGGAATGGTTTAAAAAAACTCGTAATTCTGTTATCATTGTTTACACCAAAATCAGCTTCTGCTTTTTCCACTTGTTTTTCTAGTTGATCTACATTGTTTTGAAGTTTATGTAAAACATGGATGAGTGTTGTTATTTTCTTTGAAAGTGCTGTTATTTCACTGCGGTATTTGCTAATATCTTCTGAAACTGCTGATCCACAATCACTGTTCTTCAGTTTAACCATTTGCAGCACACTAGTTAATTCTTCGAGTCTTGTTAGCATATTATCAACAACATCCTGGACGGTTTGGAAGCCATTTAGCACATCCAGCTTCAAGTATGCAGAGTAATCTTTCACTAGCTCGTCCAACATCTTGAAACTACTCGGAAAAACCAGCTTTTCCTTCAAAATCTGGATACAAATATTCGATGACACTTATTATCCTATCTACGAAATCTGACACAAGTTTTGATAACCCTCTAAATGACGACGGGCACCAACGTAAAACTTTCAAAAATAACTCCATAACAGAACTTGCACGTATCAGAAAATGCGTTCTTCGCAGCGACAGAAAATGTCCATTAAAACGAGGTATTGAGAAATTAGTAAATACTTTGCCTTGAATTTCCCACCTCTCTTCATAATAGTATTCGCAACAACAACCCTGACATAATTTTTCAAAGCTCTGCTGTGGTTATTTTATTCTAATGGTCAGACATCCGTATCAGACTTGTAAAATAAAATAAAAGATCACCACATTTAGCAGCGTGTAATGTTAAAGTGGAACCCGTTTTTAATACAAAAAAAAAAAATTTAACCCGGCAAAAAAACGAAAAACGAATGATTATTTTGATTGTTTTTTCTTTCTGGTAACGTGGTCCGAGTTTGCATTCATAATGCCGGCTCCACAATACTAGACAAAAGCAAGAAACTTATATACTAACTGGAATGAAGACGGGCAACCCAAAAACGTTCCAAGCGAGAAAGCTTCAAGAGTGGATGCTGTCTCTTTCTAATAGTAGACTACAGGCCCGTCCAAAAAATGAATGGGTCATATGAACCACCAGGTGACGTATATAGGACGATATAAGAGCATAAAATAATAAGATCACATCATCACACAAACAAATCACCCCCCGGACCACGGAGAGAGAGGGGATTGCAACCCTCAATTTTTCCCCTTGTCGCATGATTTTTGTACGGCGTTGCGGAATAATGGATTAGAAGCTGTATTGAAACAGTATGAAACTGATGCAGTACAGAATGAAATGACCAAATTTACCCTGGAAATTGTCAGAAAATCAAAAAAAAAATTACCGACTATGTGGCGCTCCATTTTTTTACGGCCCTGCGCGCTTTCTTATTATTTTTCATGGATCTATCGATGGTAAAAATGCCGTACAAAAATATATGACCAAAATGTATTCACTCTACGTGCACTTTTGAATTCTCACCAGCACTCAGTTGGACAGCTTCCAAGTGACGGCATAGTGCTGAATCTTATTATTTTATGCTCATAAATCGTCCTATATACGTCGTCACCTGGTGGTTCATATGACCCATCCATATTTTGGACAGGCCTGTAGTCTATAACTCTTGAGTAAGATAAAGAGTAGCTGTTAATTTATTATTTAATGATGATGACCTGCAACTCAATAGCATTCTAGGCGAAATAGCTTCAAGAGTAGATGTCATTAACTTTTTATGTTAACTTAAATGTATGTCTGTACCGTCCAGTTGCAAATTATCAATTTTGCATCCTGTCTATCCAGACGACTTTTGTTTTCGGGGATTCGAGGACTCCGTTAGTATTATATATTTTTTCAGAGTTATAAAATCGCATATTCATGCTATGACTGTTTACCTATAATGTTTTAGTAACATTCGCCAATATTTATTTTATATTCCGAAACCATTCATTTTCACTCGCAGCTCGCCAAATGGATTCTTTTGCTGGAGAAGCATGGAAAAATCCTTAGGACCGGCATGGCACGGCACGGTGCGGCAGACTCTTTTCTTTTCAATATTTGTATTTAAAAAGCAAACTAGGTACTATCGACACCATGTGCGATGTACGATGTTTCTAATTTATAAAATATACTTTTGATTAATAAGTACGACAAGGATGTTCGAAACTTCGAACTTACTTACTTAATTTATTTGGATATTTCCCGTTTGTCAATCTAAAACATTGGTAACCCTAGTCGTAATAAACAACCAAAGATAAAAAACTTTCCTGAAAAACGAAATTCCACATCCAGCATACCCCTACTACTACACCCCTTCACACAACAAAATTTTACCACAATGATTTTTTTTTGTATTAAAAACGGGTTCCACAGTTACTATAGCTCCGTGTCAGGCGTATCCGGTACGTATCTAAGTACGTTGACGACAACATGAACACAGGAAGGTTGATAGAATTTGTAAGACAGAATAATATACTTTACGATCTTTTTAGTCCACATTATTTATATGGACATCGTGTTGTGGAGTTTCAGCTAAAGAAACAGATTACACTAATACCGATTTCCTGATATGTGTGAACACGAGTGCCGGATGGCACGTCCCTGACGGGAACACTGAAACGAACAACCAAGGATACAGGGTTATTTGTAAAACACCGACAACCTCTCAGGACTGTGTTACTAACATCATAATCAACAACTTTTGTTCTATGACTTTTAAAAATTCATCATATTTTAGTTCATCAAATTTTCGTACAAAAATAAAAATATTTAAATTGAACGGGCCCTCGCCGCCCTGTCTCGCTCTCCTCACTATTTTCCATGCTTCTCCAGCAAAAGAATCCATTTGGCGAGCTGCGAGTGAAAATGAATGGTTTCGGAATATAAAATAAATATTGGCGAATGTTACTAAAACATTATAGGTAAACAGTCATAGCATGAATATGCGATTTTCTATGTCTGAAAAAATATATAATACTAACGGAGTCCTCGAATCCCCGAATACAAAAGTCGTCTGGATAGACAGGTTGCAAAAATGATAATTTGCAACTGGACGGTACAGACATACATTATAAGTTAATATAAAAAGTTAATGACATCCACTCTTGAAGCCATTTCGCCTAGAATGCTATTGAGTTGCAGGTCATCATCATTAAATAATAAAATAACAGCTACTCTGTAACTATTTCAAGAGTTAGTATGATTATTGGACACCCTATTAGAAAGAGACAACATCCACTCTTGAAGCTTTCTCGCTCGGAACGTATATGGGTTGCCCGTCCTCATTCCAGTTAGTATATATGTTTCTTGTGAACAACTCCGAACACGGATAGCCCTGACTCGGAAATGTGTGGATAGCGCTTCCAGCCCGGACAGAGACGTATGTGAACGAGTTCAAATAAAATGTGGGCACCGATATGTTTTTGAGCCCCTGACGGAGCACAATCCGTTCGAAGCCCCTCTGCTTCGGGAAGCACGGTTTACAGTTGATCTTTGACATTCGTTACGAGTAGATAGTAGCAAAAATCTGACGTCTTTCTAAAGCATTGGGGTATGCAGGTAGATTCAGCTGCATTCAGTGTGACTGGAAACCAACCCCAACATAGCTGAAGATGATTCGCATAGATCCCGCCAACGGGTCTGTCTGAACAATGCAAACTTTGCATTTCTTTAGGTTTTGATAATGGCGCACCCGCACTTTAATACTTTCGCTAAATAACGCATTTCAAATTAAATAAATACATTCACTTTTTTAAATCTAAATTATTATTTTTAATGTGTCGTAATAATTCTAAAAACTATGAATGAATTATTAATCTGTGGTAGAGTGATTTTATCTGGTTTATGGTTCGTTCGGTTCGTTCTTCACTATTTTGTGGATTGGAAAATAATTAAAATAGAATGCTTCCATCAACAGGGTATTTTAAAGGATACAATTGCCCTTTTTATGATAATGGTCTATGCGAAAGACCTTATTGTCATTTTCGACACGTTAAGAAAGAATCTCAGAATACGACAAATGATGGAATCGAAAGTGGAGCGATATTACAGAAACTAGTGTCGGCAGCAGTACAAAAGGTTCTTGAACAGAAGGAGGCCTCTGGAGTAACGCCAGCAGTGACTGCAACACAGCCAGAAAGTAATATAGTAAATTCAGTTACAAATGTTTCTAAAGCGACATACAACCCCACACCAATATCCGAGTTGAAAAAGATCAACAATCCGGGCTCAGAGGAAACTACTGACGATGTTTTTGAACAAAGAAAGAGACATATTCCAGTACCATATACGCCGAGAAAACCTGCAGGTCTACCTCTTCAACGACCTATAGATACTAATGGGTCCTCCAAACCTTTTATATACATTCCCCCGCCAGTGAAGTATACACCAGGTAGCACCGAAAATGTGCAGTGCGACAAATATACACCTACAGGATCAACTGTATCCACTGAAAAGTATCTGCCAGGCACTGAGACTGAACTACAGAAATATGTTCCTAATGAAGGTTCTAATAACACTAGCAAACTTAACTATGTTCCGTCTGATAAAAATACGAGTAAGAAGAAAATACTAGAATATAAACCAGCCAAAGTTAGCACAAAAAGTGAAACTCCATCAGTTACCTATCAACCAACACCAAGGTCACTTGCACCTTGTTTTTCCAGTGATGAAGACGAACCTGATACTAAAAAAAGGAAATTATCTTCAGACCTCAATGGGCTGGATGACCTGGGGCCAGAATTTGATATTTTAGATCAAATATTACATGAAGAAAAGTCTGATCATGATAAAATAAGGAAAGATAGTTTGTGTAGTGGCTTAAAAAAGGTTAATATTAAAAATAACATTAGCAATGTCAATAAAAAAGATGTTAAAAAAAGTGGTTCTAATAAAAAAGATTCCGATAAAAATCATAATAGTAAGTCACATCACAAAAGCAGCTCAGATAAGAAAGATAAATCTAAGTCTGAAGTTAAATCTAAGTCTGAAGATAAAACTAAACATGAAGATAAAGCAAAGAATTCAGAGCATAAATCGAAATCCAAAAGTTCAAGTAGAGACAAAGACAGGGACAAAAAAGAGAAACACTCATCCGACAAGAAAAAGCATTCCAGTTCTAAAAGTTCTGACAGCTCCAAGAACTCAAAACATAGCTCATCTAAAAAACATGACACAAAGAAGCAAAGTTCTAATTCTAAACATAAGTCTAAAACAAAAGATAAAGACCATAAGACCTCCCATAAGAGTTCCAAAGAATGTAAGACCTCCCATAAGAGTTCCAAAGAAGCTAAAAAAGAATATGAGACTAACAAGCAAAATGAAATCAATAACTTATCTGATAATGATGATTACAATGCTGAGGAATTACTTGATGAAGATTTTGATATGGAATCTGATGAAGATGCTATTGCATTGGAATGTAAGAAAATATTTGATGAATATGTTCCAATTGAAAAACCTAAAATTATTGAAGATACATCTAAGATGGAGGATGCAAATGAAGAAGAGACTGTCATAGGAAAGAAAAGAATATCTAGAGCAGCTGATAAACCTATGAAAAGGGAACCAAAGGCTCCCATAAAACCAGATTTTAAAGTAAGTGCTGCCCAAACAATGGCAGAAAGGCTAGCTAAAGTTCGAGAATATCATAGTGCAAAAAATACAAGTGTTTCTTCAAACAGTGAAAATACACCTGTTAAAAATAACTTCATCCCTCCAACTACTAGTAACAAGATCCGCATAGCTCATGTGCCATATGCTTCCACTTTATTAAATGCTAAGAAAACTATTTCACCCAGTCAGTCTTCTGCCCGGAGCGAACCTTCTACTAGTTCTACAATCACACAAACCGTCAAAAAAGGAGCTCAAAGAGTTGCTCATATACCAAATGAAAAGTTTATTGATAGACCAGGTGTTTTAGAACCTCTTGGCTCTAAAATTGCTGCAAATATAAGATCTACATATCTAAACATGATGATAGATGAATGTTTAAAACTGTATCTTACTGCACCTGATGCTTATGCTCGAGCTCAACATGAAGAACTAAATACTAGTAAAAAATGTTCAACTGTACAAATATACAAGAATTCTGCAGTATTAGCAGTTAGTCGTTTAAGGAAAGAGTTGCAAGAATGCAAAGGTATAAAGAAATCAGCATCTGATTGCTCAACTTTACAAAAAGTGCCAGGAGGGACACCTGGCAAACCAACAGGCTCATGGAGTATAGAAGGAAAGAATAAAAAATATACAGATAACTCAAAAGAATTTGTTGGTGCAAAGTTCTACAATAATATTGCAAAATGGATTTTAACTGAAGACCAACTTAAACAAAATGGTTTTCCTAGGCCTCATGAAAGTGGGCAAAGAGGCAGGGCTATCATTTATGGTCAAAATAGACAGAAACCCCCGAAAGGCTTTTTCAGGACTTGCTGTAGATGCAAAAAAGAATATATGGTCAATAAGATTGGTTTTGCAGCAACAAAGGAAGAATGTATTTACCATCCTAATAACAAATATAGAGTTCGAGGTGAAGCAAAGTACCAGTGCTGCGGTCAAGAAGGGACATCTGATGGCTGTTGTGTAGCTCCCAGTCATGTTTATGAATATGTTGACTTTGAGAATTTGAAAGGCTTTGTAAAAACACTACCTCCAGAAACTGATATGGATGATTATGGTATTTATGCACTGGATTGTGAGATGTGTTATACCACCCATGGTTTGGATTTAACTAGAGTAACTGTGATAAATTCCGATTGTAATGTTGTGTATGAGACATTTATTAGACCATTGCACCCTATTATAGATTACAACACTAGGTATTCTGGCATAACTGAAGAACATATGCATGGAGTAACCACCACATTACTAGACGTCCAAGCCACACTTCTTACAATGTTCAATAGTAAAACTATATTAATGGGGCATAGTTTAGAATCTGATTTTAAAGTACTTAAATTAATTCATGACACTGTCATTGACACTAGTGTCCTGTTTCCACATAAAATGGGTCCTCCATACAAACGAGCGCTCAGAACTTTATCATCTGAATATTTGAAAAAGATAATACAAAACTCAGTTGATGGACACGACAGTGCAGAAGATGCCATAGTCTGTATGGAATTAATACATTATAAATTAAAAGAAGACCTCAAAACAAGGTAAAAAACGAAAAGTGTAAATTAAGCTTGGTTCACACTACCTGTGTTAAATTAACCTGTATGGAATACAAAAGTGGTAAAATAAACAGTGATCTATTATTCCCTGTCCTGAGGTATTACTCGCTAGAACTTTCGTTTGTTGATAAATATATCAACGAAATTTATATTAAGTTGATTGATTTATTTGATGTTAATATATTTCAATAATGGTGTAGTATATTAGAATTATTACTTTTGTAAGAATTCACATTTCGTATAAACTATTTTTCTTATCAAATTGTTTTTTTGTCTCTGCAAGAGGTACGTAATCGATCAGAGGGCCTAAAATGGCCGCTTTAGCAGAATCTTATTACGAATCACGTTAAAAATTCTAAATTCTTAAAATGGACTTAAGGTTCATAACCATAAAGTCCATTTTATGAATTTTAAATTTCTAACGTGATTCATATTAAGATTCTGCTAAAACGGCCATTTTAGACCCCCAGGGATTCGAACCCGAGCGTTAGAAAAAGAGCGGGAGTGCCATTGATTGCGGCAGCATCGACGATGCGCTCGGATCTCGGCAGCACGCTGTTTTCAGCTAGAGCGAAAAACAGCGGCAGCTTTGTGGTTCTGAGCGACGGAAAATTCGTTCACATTGCTGTCAACTGAACAAGTGCCCAAGGCTGGCAGTATTATTGCCACGTTGGATGGCAATGTTGATTGTCCAAAAAAAAGCCAGTCCTTTGGTCACGTGGAGAGTCGACCAACTGCTTGGCGATATCCCGAAATACTAGGTCGGGCACTCAGACCACATGGCCCTAGTGTTTCAACTCCAAAAGGCTCAAACATAATCCAATTTAATTATTGTTTTTGCGCCGCCTAGGAAGATGGGATGGCGCAAGGGTGTCGACGCAAGTTGCATCCCACAAAGGCCTACCCAACTTTCATGGCATTATGGTCATTATTATCTGTCCATATTATGGTCTCTTCCCATCGATGCGTGCCAAGCTATTGGGTTCTTAAGACAAGTGACACCCTGGCGGTGGCAAGAGCGCGACGGATGTGATCATCATTTATACTTGGACATATTACAAGATATATTAAATTAGATAATAAAAGACATTTTGTAAAACCGAAAATAATATTTTACTAGAAGACGAAATATTACACATACTTAAAAATGTCCATGAAACAAGACATTTCAAACATTCAGCGTTATTAGAAAACAAGAAAACTGCTACACATTTCAAAAATATCCATTGGGACGCTTATATTATACATGAATGAGACTCGACCTAATTTTGTGCAGCAGAATAATAATGACAATACATGTATTAGTAAAAAAAAACTACTGGAGTCAATAGATAATAATTTTGAAAATTAAAAATAAACTTGTACTATTTTAGGTAAACACTGATAATCTAGGCTCTTTAATTAATAATTATAATAATCCAGCAAATAATTATAGTTTATACATTACATTATTGTATAGTTCATCAATAAAAAAAAAGTATTCCAAAAGTTACCAACAAGACAATGCAACCATCAAATTAGGAAGAACATGTTGTATTTTTGTATTTGCCAAAATTTATAAAATTTGCTTTATGAAGTCCCAAGAACACTTTTCACTCCTAGAATTTATTCAAGCAAAGCTGTTATTTTTTATCATGTGCTATTACTTGATAATAGTTCATACATTTTTAACTAATTAGTTAAAACAATGCAGTTCTATTGAAAAATATTTCTGTTTATCAATATAACTATAATTACAGTTACAATCAATCATGAATATACTATGGTAAGACAAAAGGATTAAAATTTACTATGAAAAAGTATTTCACACATGAGATGATACATTTGAGTGCGATGCTGACTCTATTCTTACAGTTATTGGTATGTAGTAAGGTTTAATATTGTCAATTATAATTAAATTGTATAAATGTGGAGCTATTTCTATCTATTACCTGTTGACTCAAATTTTGGTTCCCTATCAATTATTAATTAAATTAGTTTACCAAAACCCATACTTATTATTAATCTGGTATACTTTTGCAGTAATAACTTGGTGTCTGATGATGTGTATGTAATTACAATTTACATGGTTGTCCCAATGAAATTTATAAGGAGGTATTGGCTGGTGACCGGCAGAGCAGGTATTGTGTACACCACATTTAATTGAGATCCAGGCCGACCCCTGCTAGTCAATAAATGATTGTTCTACACATGCTTTCACCCGTTTTTCATATTCTCGCCTGTTCTCCTTATAAAGCTGTGCTGCCATAGAGTTCGCAGGTGAATTGGGGTTAGGGTCACTTAGTAATGACTGAAACAAAAAAAAAAAAAACAATATTAGGTTTATATGGTAATATAGTTATAGTTTTATCCTATAGGATAGGAAAAAACTATAACTATTTTATATTTTGAGATGGAAATAGAGAACCCATTTAATTGCCAATCTGAATATTATTTTACCAAGCACAAAAGAACAGTTATTTTTGGATTCTTATAAGATTTATGGCATGCAACAAAAAGGAGTTTATAATTTAGAAATGGGTCAGTATTGTGAAATACTCAGGAATGCAAATGATAAACATAACTGTAGATTGTTGTAGTCATACAGTAAATATAGTTAGTGTAAGTACTTATATTCCAATTCATAAATTTAACCAGATATAATGTATTTCCTCTTTCCTGATTTAAAATAAATATTTACCTGTATAGAAGTTAATATAGCTGAAACATCATATGTTGGGCTCCATCTGTTTTGCAAGATGTCTAAACAGATTCCTCCATCAGCATATACATTGGGGTGGAACATTTTCGACACAAATCGAACCGTTGGAGGTTTGTTTGGATATTCCTCTGTGAATTCTATTGTTAGCTTGAATGTGCCATCTTCAAACGGAGTGTCATGGGGTCCGAATATCACAGCATTCCAGATCATGATATTGTTGTCAGTAGGAGCACCAGATACTCCAGTAGGTGGGTCCTCTTGCAAGCTGTGGGCAGGGATTATGAGTCAAGATATTATATTAAATTTTAGCGGTCTTTTATGATATTTCATCAAGTTTTACAGATTACCTTCTGTAACTTTTATATATTTTTTATTAATTTATACTGCATAATAATTTGGGGTATTTGATCTATGAGTAGGCTTATTGTAAAACAGATGAGCACAATCAGCAATTTACATACAAAGCTCTCAAGTTCTCATGGAAACCTCTATAATATCTTAATCAAGGTCATGAGATGACTTTTTAGGTTTTATTCAGGTAATATTATTTAAGTATCAAGCAAGGCATCTTTTGCGATTTTCCACGATGACTTCATGTTTCATTTTGTTGAATAAAATGAAATTTATTTGAATAACCTAAATAATGAGTGGCAACAAACGACGTATATACATCTAGTGACGTAGCTATGTCTACTTATAGCGTTTCCTACTCTCTGTGTGCGACACAAAGAACTCCACCGTCTTACGACTTCGCTGTTTACAGTGGAATTCGAAATATAGAACAGAATAGAAATCAATTAAATTGACTGTGATGTAATTTGATGAATCAGCATTACACTTTCGCACAAAGAAAATTTTGCTAAAAATGGCAACGGTGCATAGAATCCATTGCTGTTTACAGATGCTTTTGAGACCGTGAGAAATATTTAGATACAAACCGTTTAAAATCTCTCATCAGGCGTCTTCTGGCTGGAGTTGACATTTTGGTTTCAAGCACTTATGCCACTAATTTGATAAAGGTATCGTTTCTGATTCTGATGTGTTTTTCGTATTAAACTTTTCATATGACAAAATCCGTAAACTATGTAGGTTTAGCTTGTACACAAAAGATTCCGTTTTTGTCGTTGTGTAGAAATTTCTGTCGTCACGGCCAGCGAGATGGTTGTCAGATGACCATGAAATTAGCTATAAAAAACCCTGCAAGTGGTCAATAAAGAGATGTCAAATTCTCAGTTCTGATTTATATCTAACTTCACGCCGGTTGATATTCTCGCTAACTAAATATTTTATGATGAAATGTAAAGGTATCTCCACACCGCCCTAGTGAGTTAAAATTTAAATTCACCCCCACCTCTAGTTTTGTTGTCACTCAAATGTCATTGTCATTGTCTCCTGCTAGATGTCAATATGTCATCGCTTCGCCTTTAATCTCGAAAAATTTCTCTTGTTTTGCTAGTCTAATTTATTTAGTTTGAAACTTCTTGAACTAAACATAATTTTCGTTCTCTTGTGAAGCGTATACCATTCTTTACTTACATACTTAATTTGTGCTTAAATTGAACTAGTTTCAGTCGAAAGATATTGTAAACATCAGGTGATCTAAAATCTTCTGCAATGTTGCATTGCAATCGCTTCTTGCATTGCATGTATAGTTGAAGTTGTAAACTGCGGATTGTTTTTGTACCATCCCTCAAGATGAACGATGGTGGTTCGAAAAAGATTCTATTCAACAAATCATCTGTAAGAGCATTTTACATTTTTTTTAGTCTTACACACTTTAATGGTAGAGAATACTGTTTACATAACTTAAATACACAATACATAACAGGACGATTAAAATAAACTTTCAAATAGCGTCAAAAAACTCCTCATCGCTGTCAACTGGTAATGTCCCAGGAGACTGACGGCGTTGCCACGCTGTATGGCAACGTTAAGCCTTTGGCCAAGGTGCGAAAGCGAGCCCTAGGGTCACGGGAAGTGACCTAATTTTACATAATTATGTTTGAATAATCTTTTAATTTTTAAAGATACTTAACTGCTTTGCGTCCTGAATTCAAGCTACTTGTAGATAATAGGGCTCAAAAGAAACACATTTCCATCAATGGATGTTTCAACAACAGGTATAAAAACAATGATTGCCAAAACTACACATCCCTTAACCTAGTCACGATACTTGATTTAACACAAGGTGATATGTCAGCTGGGTTTTACAACATTGATAGAGTGACTTGAAAACCAAGACAGTGTAGTGTAAATAAATTATGAAGACGCCATAAATACATTGAAAAATACACACAAAAGTGTGCTCAATATAGATATTAAAATCATTCTGTTTATTTTCAGCTATTCAGCCTAAAAGCTGAGTTATTAAGAAAGCAAGAGGAGGTCAATGAAAAGAGACAGCTGCCACAACACAAGCTTGAGAACTTCAAGCCTCCTTCCGCTAAAGAAAAGAATCATGACAAAGATGCAAAAAAGGAATATAAAAAAACATTCAAAGACAGTTTGAAAGCAGTTGATACTGAAGAGTTAGAAGCTTGTAGGAAATCGAAGTAAGTTATGATAAAAAAAAACTTAATAATGTAAGGTCCTTTTAGATAAACCATCCTGTAACGGAAAACTACATTGTCCGTTATATTAATCCATTATATTACATACCCATTCATCAAGGCTGCCTGTGTAGAATGAGTCGGACAAACCTTTAATTAAAAACCAATTTTATTCCCTGGACAACAGATTTCTGATGTTGGTCAGTTAGGCCCTTAATTATAAAAACTATTTGAACATAAATTAGTAATTTTTTAACCTTGACCACTAATAATTGTTTGATTGCCTGCTCTAATATTACAGGCTAGCATTGGAGAAGAAAGCCGAGTTGTATGAGCATCTAGCTGATAGTGCTGGAAACTCTCAACTAGCAAGTCGTTTTCTTGTCGACTTCAACAATAAGAAGCAACAGGAGCCTGAGAAACTGCCGGAAGAAGAACCAATTCAACAAAAGAATGAAAATAATGCCAATGAAGATGATGATGATGATGAATGGTAAATGTTTAAATCTCTTTGTTACATATTAAGAGAATTGTCCACACAATATGTCACAGTTTGAAGTAAAATTAGAGCCTAAGCTAGCTAGCTAGCTAGACCTTTATCATTAGCCTATATATAGTATAGAAACTTAGGCTAATGATAAAGGTCTAATTGAATGTATATGCGCCCCTGCACCCACAAAAACAGTCCGTGCCGTGCCACAATGTGTCAGGTTGTCGTTATTTGGGCCTTTAAGTCATTCTTAGTAAATAAAAAAATCCCTAAACACCTTATACAAGGTAAAATTAAATCAACGTGCAAAACTTCATTATGTCAAAGTCAAGTCAAAATTATTTATTGTACAAACAATGAAGTAATTAAGATTTTTAAAACATGCTACTTATGTTACTTTTTAAAACTGGCTATGGACAATAGCCAGTTTTTAATTTAACCTTTTATTCAGTTAGTTGTTAGACTAACTAATCAATGTTTCAGGACCGAGTTCACAGATTGTTTGGGCAGGACAAGAAGATGTCACAAATCAGACATGGGAATGTTCGTGAAAAGGGATATTGACCTTATGAGGGCAATAAATAAAGACAAACCTGCTTCAAATGAGGAACAAGTAGCTAAACCAGAGGTAAACAAATAATATTACTATTACAAATGATTAATTTAATTTTAAAATGTTTTTGTCCTACATTTCACTAGAGAATATGCAAGAATTACAAAACTGTTTTCATTTATTAAAAATGCCTTGTATTGGCGATTAAAAACATTGTGGTACACTTGTGTTTCTAAAACATCACTTATTTTACAATTTATGGTTTTATGTAGCATGTTCTTGGTAAAACGGCATGCACTCTCAAAACGCGTCGTCATCGATAACGCCGGTAGTGACGTCAAAGTCTATGTGTCAAAAAACACTTTTATTTGAAAAGTAGTTAAAGTGTCACTAAGATTTTATTATAATATCGTTATCGCAATTTTTGGTTGATTAGAGCTCATAAAATAAGTAAAATTACATTACTATGGCCAAAAAATTCGATGTAAACAAGGCAGATTGAGGTAAATGACGTCACATCATGGCCGCGACAGTCACAGACTTTTGAACTGTCATAGAAAATGCAGGAGTTTAATATTATTTTTAAGCGACAAGCAGTAGTTGAACTTAACTTTTAATACTTTTCTTGGGTTGATAATACTGTATTTTATTGATTAAAGTGAAGAAAAAATTACAAGCATGGTGGAAGCTCCCCGGTAGCCCGCGAAATTTAAATTTTCTTACGTTTTTTGCAAATTGCAGGTCAGTGTCAGGTTGTATGATTCGCGGCTGTAAGACGTATGTAGTTACAGAATAATAATCATTCTTTTAAATTAAAATTCTTGTAAATGACTTTTTCATGAAATAGTCATTCTTGACAGTTACATGAACTTAGAGGGTTGTATTGATGATTTTAATGATTATAATTCTGTAACTACATACGTCTTGCAGCCCCGAATCATATTTTAATCAACATACAACCTGACACTGACCTGCAAATTGTAAAAAACGTAAGAAAATTTGAATTTCGCGGGCTACCCTGGAGCATCCACCATAAGGATATGCATGTAATTTTCTTCATAGTTGTAGAGTAATAGAGAAATTGTAGTATGGAAGAAAAGGCAAGTTGTGCTGGCCGCAAATGATTTGGGATAAGGGCAGGAGAATGATGATGATAAACTTCAAAGTTGATTTTTCCAAGCAAATTTAAACGTCGTTGTTTTGAGCGAAGAAATAGTCCTAAGGGTGAATTTTTGATTTGTTTGTGTGTATTATGAAATGATTGCACCCGTACAATCCCTCTTGTTGTCGCGGTGCAGAACCAGGATCGATGGAGACAAGGGGGCCCAGACAGCACATGCTAGCTGTAACAATTAATTATATGTCGTATTCACAGGAGACAACAACAGTATTGAATGAGAAGCCACTGTTAGTTCAAACTACAAATGATTATCTGCAATCTTTACGAGACAAATGGGAAGAGAAAGAAAAAGAAATGCTCGCCAAAGATAAAGATATACATTATCAAGACTTGCTGTTTGATGGTTTGTAACTCTTTCTGCAATTTAGTTCCGATCTTTGAAACGAAAATGTACCTATGTAGTCTATAGTTACTGCCAGATAAGATGACAATAGCGGTCATTGACCCACTTGCATTTATTAAAGTTCATAACTTTGAAAACCAAAAATTTGCCTGTTCAAGTCTTGAATCGTCATCTATCGTAAATCTTCAACATTTTTTGTAATGAAAAACAATACATGGTTCATTTGTCTTGGTTCGTACTAAGAGATATTAGGGAAAGTGCAAAGACTGCTATTGGCATCTTAACTGGCAGAAACTATATGTAGTGATACAAGTGCATCGTCATCTGACTTATAAGTTGGTTGACATAATTAAATCGTAATTACGAGTATTTCTATCCAATTTGTCTTGTTTGTAACTATGATCAATTCATCATGAAGGCAGTTCCTCTTATTGAACAAATTAACAAATGTAGGATGTTAACCAAACCCTCCATAGATTTGCTTTAAAAAAAAACTCAATTTTCTTTACAGAGGCTCGAATCCATGGCGTCGGTTACTTTTCATTCAGTACCGATGAAGAGGAGCGAAAGAAGCAAATGGAAGAGCTGATAAAGAGGCGCGAGGAAACTTTGAAAGCGCAGAAAGAGGCAGAGCAGGTGCGGAAGAAGAGAGATGAGATGATTGCTGCGAGAGTGGCGGCTGCGCGTGCCAGGCAGCGGCTTAGGGCCGGCTTGCCGCCAGAAGAGCCACCTGCAGGTGAGATTTAAAAATAAATTATCTTGTATTAGACGAGGTCATAGTTGTAGTGAATTGCTTTGAAACCTTTCAAAAACCGTTCTAAGGACTGTACTGGTGTGGACAACATTCAATTCTCAATTCAGCAGTTAATGAAGCACTTGGGATCCCTAGATAATATCTGAAAAAGGCTGGTTACTATTTGATGGTTTAAAAATATTCCTATGAACTAGTATTACCAGTGTTTTCATTTATTGCAGTTCATAGAAATATGAATAGTTCTATTTCGATAACAGTTTTAACCTTTTGAACGCCAGAGCATAAACGCATACGCGTGCCCTCCACGCCAAGCCACAATGTCACCTATCATTTTGTCACATATTCGTGTCGTTTGGCGTACGAGGCACGCACTTGCTTGTCACGTATATGTGACAATGGCGTTTAAAAGCTATTTAGTTTGTTTGAAAAAATATTTCTTTTAATTTCCATGGTTGGTATTATTTGACTTTTCTTGTAATAGAACCTGTTGTTTACTACAACAACGCGACACTCAGTGTTTATTTTTTTCTATTTATAAAGTATATTCTAAAACAATATTGGCAGTTAACAATTAGTAGTATTATATTTTTAATTGCAGAAAACCAAAAAGACTTTACCACCTGTCTCCTAGAGTTTTTGACCCAGCAAAGGAACGAAGCGGATGGCCAAGCGAAAGAAAAAGAAAATAAACTCAAAGAAGAGCAAGAAAAGGAGAGGCAAAAGCAGCGCGAGGCGTACGTTCGAGAATGGGATATTGGGAAGGAAGGACTAGAAGGTAAAGTGAAGAAATTCAGAGAAATGAGTCAAGAAGAATATGTCGATCAACAGAGAGACAAAAGGATCAAAGAATTTGCTCCTCCACAAACATCCACTTCTGGGAATTCAAATATATTTGACGATAAAGGAAACAAGGTGGGAAACACAGAAACAACTGCTACCAAAACTTGGGCAGATGTGAGACCTCAAGTCAAGACCCCACCTCCTCCAGAAATAGGTGATCTTAGTGATATTGCACAAAATAAAGGACTGTATTTCTCGTCATCAAAGAAAAATGATGGGATTAGAGTTAAATATAGAAATTTTGTCAAGGCTCAGGAGCCAACCCCTATTGTTGATGAATTAGAAGAAGCAGACTCAGTAGCAGATAATAGAAGATTAGAGAAAAGAAAACACGATTCGGTTAGTGTGGAAGTACCGCCTCCTCCAACATTTGAGTATTACGGACCAACTATAAAACAGACAAGGTTTGAAAAACCTTTTGAGTCAGATATAAGAGAAGCATACAGCCAAGGAGCGAAAAGTCTAGAAACGAAGTCGAGTGGCCGGAAGTTGCCGCAGCATTATGATTTTACCTTCGACTAAAAACACGAGGTTCTGGGTTCGATACCTTGTTAGGGGGCAGTGATAGTGCGTTTATAACAGCACTGGTCGGAGTCAGGATATGCGTCCGAAGATGTTAATAAGCTCGCCTCCTATCATGGAACTTAAACATAACTTGCGAAATATACCCCCCGTTTTTTTTTTTTTCAAATGGGAAATCATCAAATGACCCCTCTCGCTCTGGGCGGAGCAGAACTCAGACTCAGACTTCAGACAGACTCGGATCACAGACAGAGTCAGACTTTTACCGACTAAAACCCATCCATGTTCCTTCATCGCCCTTTGTGTTCCGGGGCCACGGTATCTCTTTCGAATAGTCCCGCAGCCCCGGCAGGCTTCGGCCCTTGCGGACCCCTTCCTTATTGCTGACTCTCTTTGAAGCGCGCGTGGAACACGAACGCGCCGGCGACACGGCCTGTCGTCATGAGACGGACGGACGGCGAGCTAGCCCATAGCTCCCCGTCCACAGGCCCGCGCCTACGGTGGCCGGAAGCCACCACGTGGCCCCCGACGCCCGGGGCGTCTCCCGCGGCGGCCGGGACGTGTGGATCTCTCCCTCTCACGTTCTGCCACCTCCTTCGCTAGCATGACTGCTTCGCAGAAGGAGGTGACGGTGTCCCATTCCGTCTCGCTCCGGACCATGGATTGAACCAGGGCCGGGAGCGATGGTTGCCGCCGCCGATCGCCGCTTCGAGGACACGGCGGTGCTCCGCCCAAGCGGGGCACACCTCCACAGCGTGCTCCACCGTGTCCTCCGGTCGATCCTCACAGTGGACTCACCCGGGCGTCTCCTCCCGCCCGATTCGGTGCAGGAACTTACCGAAACATTCGTGTCCGGTAAGAACCTGCGTCAGGCGGAAGGTGAGGACGCTGTGGCGTCTCTCCAGCCACTCCTCAAAGAGAGGACTTATCGCCGCTATTGTGGCGTGCCCGCGAAATATACCCCTGTGGTGTTATGTAGTTGTATAAGTTACACAAATAAAACAACAAAGTTTTTCTGTGCGTGTTTATTTTTTGTGCCAATGCCAATCACATCTACATAATTTCTAAAAATATTGCAGAAAATATTTACAATTTGTCTATGCTAATATCACATGGAATGAGCGCTACTATTCTACATATAATTTCTAACAATTAAAGCTTCACTTACAGAGATCAACTTTTGACAGTGAATAATTCGAACATTAAATTATCATTTAAAACTTATACATAACTAGTTTGCTTGGGTGCGCGAGCTGCGCGCAGCTCGCGTGTTTGGTGTTTTTGAGAAGTATTACTTACCCTTAGAAAATTTTGAGAATCTTTAGGCACCCCTAAATGAATTGGAAAATCCGTTAGAATTACCCCTAAAACAGTATGAAAACCCCTACGGACCCCTAATAAAACCTTATTTAAAAACTGAGACCTTTTCCCATAAAAAACATTACCCAAAAGTTTGCTGAGTTACGCTTCACCCACTCAACCATCGTTACGCTACGGAGGTCGCCGGCTCGCTTCGCTCGCCACCTCCCCCCTTCGCTCCACTCAACACCTACCTACCACCGGACAGGTTTCGACACCTACTTTAATATTTGTTTGGGTGCGCGAGCTGCGCGCAGCTTGCGTGTTTGGTGTTTTTGAGAAGTATTCCCTATCCTTATAAAATTTTGAGAATCCATTGGCATCCTTAAATGAATTGAAAATCCGTTTAGAATTACCCCTAAATCAGTATGAGAACCCTTAAGAACCCCTAAAACATTTGAGAAGTATAAAAAAACATTACCCTAAGGTGTGCTTGTTGTCGTCCCTGAGTTACGCTTCACCCACTCAACCTTCGTTACGCTAGGGAGGTTGGCGGCTCGCTTCGCTCGCCACCTCCCCCCTTCGCTCCACTCGGTCTCGCAGGCTCGCTCCACTCAGGACCTACCTACCACCGGAAAGGTTTCGACGCCTACTATAATATTTGTTCAAACACCCGATGACTATCTCTCACCGTTATGAAGTTACAGCCCTTTAAATTTTAGGGGAGGTTGGGGAGGGGAGCTTCACCCACTCAACCTTCGTTACGCTACGGAGGTCAGGACTTACCTACCCCCGGAAAGCTACTACCTTTCAATTTTAGGGGAGGTTGGGGAGGGAAGGGTATAAAAATTTCAATGCCCCTCAATAATAAAGAAAGGTCAAAATTAAAATGCCGCTACGTCTCCTAGTTTCCGAGATACGATGGGGGGAGTGGTGAAGGAGGGGAGAGTGGGGAGTTTTGAAAAATGATTTCGACTAATGCATTGCCCCTTCTTACGAATCTGAAAAAAAAAATGTTCCAAGTCTCTTAACTTCCGAGATCCGCGTAAAGGGGGGGAGAAGGGGGGAAAGGGGCCAACTCTGAAAAGTGGTTTTTACTTTTCCGAGCCTCTTCTATACGAATCTGAAAAAAAAAATGTTCCAAGTCTCTTGGTTTCCGAGATACGATAGGGAGGGGTGAGAAGGGGGGCGATCAATTTTAGGGGAGGTTGGGGAGGGGAGCTTCACCCACTCAACCTTCGTTACGCTACGGAGGTCGCCGGCTCGCTTCGCTCGCCACCTCCCCCCTTCGCTTAACTTGGTCTCGCAGGTTCGCTCCACTCAAGACCTATCTACTACCGGAAAGGGGAGGTTGGGGAGGGGAGGGTACAAAAATTTCAACGCTCTTCAATAATAATGTATAGTCAAAATCAAAATGCCGCTACGTGTCCTAGTTTCCGAGATACGATGGGGGGAGGGGTGAAGGGGGGGAGAAGGGGGAGTTTTGAAAAATGATTTTGACCAACCCTTTGCCCCTTCTTACGAATCTGAAAAAAAAAATGTTCCAAGTCTCTTAACTTCCGAGATCCGCCTAAAGGGGGGGAGAAGGGGAGAAAGGGGGACAACTCTGAAAAGTGGTTTTTACTTTTCCCAGCCTCCTCTACACGAATCTGAAAAAAAAAATGTTCCAAGTCTCTTGGTTTCCGAGATACGATAGGGAGGGGTGAGAAGGGGGGCGAAAAGGGGAGGTTTGGGATTTTTCCCATAGGTTTCAGAGTTAGTTGTTTACGAATCTGTCAAAATATACCCACCTCCCCATCCACCATCTGGGAGAACAATTCTGTCAATCAGTGAGTGAGTCAGTGGTAATTCAGCTTTATATAGTATAACTAGTTTGCTTGGGTGCGCGAGCTGCGCGCAGCTCGCGGGTTTCGTTTTTTTGAGAAGTATTCCCTACCCTTATAAAATTTCGAGAATCCATAGGCATCCTTGAATGAATTGGAAAATCCGTTAGATTTACCCCTTAATCAGTATGAGAACCCTGAAGAACCCCTAAAACATTTGAGAAGTATAAAAAAACATTACCCTAAGGTTTGCGTGTCTCGTCTCTTAGTTACGCTTGTTCGCTCCACTCAGGACTTTTAAGGGAAGTTGGGGAGCGGAGGGTATACAAATTTACAACGCCCCTCAGTAATAAAGAAAAGTAAAAATCAAAATGCCGCTACGTGTCCTAGTTTCCGAGTTACGATGGGAGGAGGAGTGAAGGGGGGGAGAGTGGGGAGTTTTGAAAAATTATTTTGACTAATTCGGGGCCTTATTTAAAAACTCAGACCTTTTCCCATAAAAAACATTACCCTAAAGTTTGCTGAGTTACGCTTCACCAACTTAACCAACGTTACGCTACGGAGGTCGCCGGCTCGCTTCGCTCGCCACCTCCCCCCTTCGCTCCACTCAGGACCTACCTACCACCGGACAGGTTTCGACACCTACTATAATATTTGTTCAAACACCTGATAGTTATCTCTAACCGTTATTAAGTTACAGCCGTTTTCAATTATAGGGGAGGTTGGGGAGGGGAGCTTCACCCACTCAACCTTCGTTACGCTACGGAGGTCGCCGGTTCGCTTCGCTCGCCACCTCCCCCCTTCGCTTAACTCGGTCTCGCTGGTTCGCTCCACTCAGGACCTACCTACCGCCGGAAAGGGGAGGTTGGGGAGGGGAGGGGAGGGTATAAAAATTTAAGCGCCCCCCAATAATAAAGTATAGTAAAAATCAAAATTCCGCTACGTGTCCTAGTTTCCGAGATACGATGGGGGGAGGGGTGAAGGGGGGAGAGTGGGGAGTTTTGAAAAATGATTTCGACTAACAATCGGCCCCTTTATACAAATCTGAAAAAAAAAACGTCCAAGTCTCTTAACTTCCGAGATCCGCCTAAAGGGGAGGGGAGAAAGGGGGACAACTTTGAAAACTGGTTTTTACTTTTCCGAGCCTCCTCTATACGATCCCGTAAAAAACAAAAAATACGGGTCCCTTAGTTTCCGAGATACGATAGGGAGGGGGAGGAAGGGGAGCAAAAAGGGGAGGTTTGGCACTTTTCCCATACTCGCGGGAGTTACTTGTTTACGAATCTGTCAAAAAATACCCACCTCCCCATCCACCATCTGGGAGAACAATTATGTCAATGAGTCAGTGAGTCAGTGGTAATTCAGCTTTATATAATATAATTTAAAACTACGCCGATGGCTAATGTAAAAACGTGCGCATAAATACGCACAGCGGTATTATTTTTTGGTTTTACTGTAGTGCTTGCCATTAAATTAGGAGTAGTTTTAGCTACAGTTGTAGGCGACTGTTCACTCGGTTTAACTTTATTTTCTTCATTCATTTTCACTTCGACTGGAGCAGCTTTTATAGCTTCCGTAGTTGTATGTGCCATGGTTTTAGATTCCATTGCTGCTTTTGTCATGACTTCTGGAGTGGTCGGAACGTCTGGGATATTTACATTGGTACTTGGAATGTCCGGTAATTTTGTCTCATCTAAGAGCTTGGTTGTTTCGCTACTCATGATTAAAATTTCAGTTTTGAGATCACTACTTTCAATATTAGAACTCGGAATATCTATTTGAATGCTAGTTTCATTTATTTGACCATCGTTGGTCTTAATAACTTCATCGATAATAGGGCTATTTGTTGTAGCTTCGTTGTTCTTAAGTTCGACGTCTGCCAAAGTAGTAAATTCAATCATTTGCGTTTCATCGCTTTTGACATCTTGTGGTATAGTAGCTGCTGTTGTATCAATATGATTGTCCACGTCTTTTGCATCAGCCTCTGCAGCAGTTATAATGGCATCGTTTGATAGATTTTCATCTGCTGTAACTTCGTTATCTGTTAAATTGTTTACAATATTTTGATTTTCTTCGATAGAGGTGTTTTCTATACGATTGTTTTTGTTAGTATTCATGCTGATAAAGCCTGCGTTCTTGATGGTTCTTCTGTTCCGTTTGTTTTGTGTCCTAGCCACTAGTTTGGCTAGTCCTTCGAAGGCGTCAAGTTCGCGCTCGGTGCTGGGTCCGTTGCAGAGGTCGCCTCGACACGGGCAAGACATGCGCCACGTCCTGGTTGAGTTGCAGTACAGCGAGTAACATTCATCTTGGTACAACTTGACGCAGTATCTCGATTCTATGTAAGCTGTGAAATATAAAAAGATCTTATTAGTGTTCTTTTTTTTTAATAATACGTAGACTGAACTAAACTCTCAATCAAAGGTAGTGACTAGTTGGTAATGATAAGTATAGCGCGGTAAGTAACTCTAGTGAGCGCAAGCGCTACTGCTGAATATGAGGCCCCAGATTCGAGTCCCGGATCGGGCTAAGTACGTGTTATCAAAATTTTCAACCCGGAGTCTGTATTTGGGCCCGGTTGATGGCCATAAGCCCCTTTTACATGGGACTTTAACAGAACTGGCGAAATGTAGGCGTACACATATTTCATATACTTAGTAGGCAACCACTCATCACGAATTCACGATGATTTAAAAATCAAATTTCATATAAGTACTACTAACGCGGTGCCGTAGCCACGACGGCGCAGTACGGGAAGCCGGGGTCGCAGTCGGTGACCTCTGTGTGCGGAGCGCTGCATGGCGGCGCGCGTTGGCTGCGGTGCACTTGCTCCGCCAGCGGGCCGCACCAGTAGCAGCGCCGGCTCTCACCCTCCGACGGTACTGGAACATGTAAAGCAGTATAGACAACAAAGAGATACAGGTAAGTAGGTATTATAATTGACTGTTCACAGAGTGGAGGACATCGACGCACAAACGATTAAAACGTATTCAGAACATCATTCCGAAGCCTCACACATAAATTTTTCATCGGTTCTGCATATGTGGTAAGCGTTCGTGCATCGATGTCTTTTCCACCCCGTATTATAACTTTAACCTTTTGACCGCTACGTCAAAAACGAAAAGGCGTGCCCTCGGCGCCAAGCTATGAATTCATTCTTTAATACCTACAAAATAGTAGTGAGTTCGAAATTATATCGATAAAGCACTAACTATTTATTTTTTAACATAGAGTATGTTTTTATTAAAAGGTCTATACCGGAACAATATAATACAGGAGTTTTATTTCATCCCGCTGTGTCCATAAGACAGAAATAATAATGATATATGTCACAGTTTCGGCGTTAAATCCACAATTCAAAACAACAATCGATAAAACCAAGTCAATACCATCACAGCACTATGTTCAATCATGACGTACTTTCTTGTCACCTTATGATGACAGTGGCGTAGCTGGCACGGCTTTTTTAATTCGTTCGCCTCTGCACTAGAGGTGCGCAACCGATATTTAATAATAATATCGAAATAATAATAGGTATTTTGTTTTTAATGGTTGGTCATGGTCATAATAGACTAAACGCAAAAATATGGATCTACGCACGGTTAAACTTTGCATTTTTGGCACATAAATCGAGTGTCAGACCGTTTTTATTTAGCTGCACATATTTTGCATCGCTGACTTTTGCTGGTTAGAATTCTAACAGGAAAATGCTCCAAGGCATCACTAATTAAATAAAAACGAGCTAATTTGGTCGTAATTATAGGGTGTAAAACACCTCTTAACGAAGCCGAAAGACACTTGTTGTCCCCGTCATTGCAATTATTTTTTTGTTCTACACCATACCTGGGAACCTTCTAGTTACGGAGATATTGGGGGTGAAAGTTCCAACTTTTTGACAAGTTTTTTTTTTAATACACCTTATTAATGTAAGAACGTTACGTTAAACACCTCCATATTAATCAATCCATCCATCAGCACATTGTGTTGAGTGCGTTACATTGACTTTTACCACAAAACGTGATTGTTCACCCAAAAAAAAAGTAGTTTCCCAGCAATAATTTTTGCGTAAAGTTACTTAGTTTGATGTACAGAATGCTTGGTTTGACGGCTTCGTGATGAGGTTGTTTACACCCTGTATACGACCCTGACGAAATCGTCATGGACCCGAAAATATTTGTCGGATTAAGTAAGCGGTTAAAAGTGGGTTAAAAGGTTAATAATACTTAAAATGTCACTTACGGGATATCTTCCGTGATAATTTATTGTTTTTGAGCTCCCGATATTTCGACGCTGTTGCAAGCGCCATGATCGCGGGTCAACACCCGCCCCATCCCGTAAGTGACATTTTAAGTATGAACCGTGAAAGCTTAAAACAGTGTTTAAGGTTAATAATGTTTAGTTAAAAGGTTAATAATAAAACTAATAATATTTAATAACAGTAAATGAACTACTCTATTTAAAAAAAAAAACCGCGTTTGACGTCATGGGACTGTCAAACATAGACGACTGTGGCGTCCCCGGCATAGAAAATACAACAGTGTGATAGAGATGGGCATTACAGTCATTAAAATTAATCGATAATCAACTAACACTCGACTTTTATAGAGCGCATAGTTCAGTATTATAAAATTTTCTTGATTTCTCAAACATAAAAGTTCAATAGCAAATGTTTTATTTATTTACTAGTGCAGAATTCAGAGTAAATTAAATATAACGTAGGTTGCCGTCGAGGTCGATATTCTTGTTATATTGACTGCTACCTACATCACTACGTGTCCTGTTATGGTGACTGTGGCGTCGAGGGCACTATGTTTTTCGAACTTTATGACTGGTTTTATTTTTTGTCATCTTACGTTACTAAAGATGAAATCTAACGAAAACAATTGACTTCAAAGTAATTAAGAAGAGTCAAGGTACATAATTAACAAGGGAAATAAACAAAACAATGCTGTTTTATGACATTTATTTACGTTTAAAATTCTGTCACGCAGTCGTGACCGTGGCGTGCTAGGCACATTTTGGTTTGTCGTCTATACACGACTGTGGCGGTCAAAAGGTTAAACATAAGGCATGGTTTCCACCAAAGCTGAGACGAGTAAGTAGTAATTACAAGATTTGACCACACACAGGAGGGACAAGATACGTAATGTGGATTTCAACCAATACGGTTGGGCGATTCCCGCTCGTTTCTTCTTTACTCCGCTCCGCTCGTCTTGCTTCGCGCAATAATATTCTTTTCACTTCTCATGCTCTAAAAGTACCAACGCCAATATAGCCCTACGAAGCGGGAGTAAAATTAATTAGTTTTTTAATTTCCTTCATGTGACATAGACAAACTCCAAAGGGTTAAAACGGGACCCTATTACTAAGAGTCCACTGTCCATCTGTCTGTCTATCCGTCTGTCTGTCCGTCTGTCTGTTCGTCTGTCTTTCCGTCTGTCTGTCTGTCCGTCTGTCTGTACGTCTGACTAAATTGACTATTTTTCTAGCACTCAAAGTGAAAAGTAGGTACAGTGTAACAATGAAACCAAGAGTATATTACGTTGGCGTTTAGTCTCGAGATGCAAACTGTACTTTTCACTTTGAGTGCGAGAAAAATAGTCAATTTTGTACAAAAACATGTATTATTCCTCCAGTCCATAGAACTTACGTAAGTTTTTAGGTAAATCCTCCGCGATTTTGGCGGCAAAAGATTATCTATTATGTCTTTTGCTCTTTGCTCGACGTCAAACTCTTCACTGTCACTGGACATTCTTAATAAATTTATTTAAAACCGAACAAATTTACACTCGACACAAATTCTGAAATTTTTGCGGTCAGTTTTTTCTTCTAAACCCGTCACAGATTCTTCTAAACCAGTCTTTGCGGAAAAACCATAGAACTAAAACTCTCAACATTTTCGCAATGAAGATTGTCCACACTCCACAGATAATAGTAGTATATTTACTGGCTGTTTGAGTTTGTTTGTCACATGCAGGAAATTAAAAAACTAATTACTTTTCACTCCCTAGTCCCGCTTCGTAGGGCTACCTTGGCGTACTTTTAGAGCATGAGAAGTGAAAAGTCTCATTATAACTCGGTTCCTATTTACTACCTCGTATATAATGGGACATTTTAGCACCTTGTATTACAATGTACTATTGTCGGGCGGAAATAAGGTCTTCAATGATTGGGTCAAACCGCTCGTCTCAGCTCCGCTCATCTCCGCTCTGATGGAAACTGCAATGGGCTTGGGCTTAGACATGTCAATGTTTAGATATGCGGCATTACTTGACCACATAACGCAAATTGACATGGATTCCTACAAGGAGCTCTGTGGTCAACTCAAAACTCAACTCAAAACTAAAAAAAAACTCAAATCATTTATTTCAATTAGACCATTACGGCACTTTTTAAAGTCGAAAATACAATAAAAGCAAAGCTACAGTCACAGTCACAAGGCATAATAACTTGAGAAAGTACTGTAGTTGCCCATTCCCTAAGGTAGATCTCTATGGAGAAGAACGGGCAAGAAACTCCATGGACACTCTTTTAAATCAAAATATTGTTACAAAATCTTGGTTACATCATTCATGTTGAGATTATACATATATGTGAGAACGATGTAGAAAGACGACGACACATTAAGAGCGTCCAGAGTAAAATAATAAATAAAAAATTAAAAAAAAAGTAATTAAAACGATCGAACCGTGACAGCTAAGAGATGACCAGTCCCAACTGAGAGCGCCCGTTCACGAACATGACGCATGTATTGGCGCCAAACAACTCGACCATATTTAAGGGAACTAAATGACCCGACACACCCGCCACCATCAGCGAGACATTTGAGTGAGCATGACATTCTCTCTTAGCCACCAAGGCATATTCAAGTCAATGAAAGATAACTAAATGTAAGTGGTGGCTGAACAGTACAAAGTACTCACACATGTGCTATGCAATTATATAATACTAAAAACTGGAATCTATACAATGCAAGTAGGTATATTTTAACAATCTTCTGCAGCTTCCACAATACATTAACATGGGAATCAATTCTTCTTCTTCTTGGTCTGCAATGAAAATCGTTAACCACTTCGATACTTACCTACCTTTCAAAATTGACACAATATTGTAGTAGGTATTTACACGCTACTTTTCAGATTTTTTTGATAATCGTCCCTCGATTGGTGATTTTACAAAGAAACTTACAATGACATAACTGATTCATATTAAGTCTCAAATGATGATCATGATTATGTCCATCTAAAAGATTCCGATCGTGGGGTCCTTGGTTAAATCTTCAAATATTTCTGATCCCTTGCGTAAATTTGTATTAGAGTTTTCTGTGTGCGTGAAAGTCACATTACGGGTGATACATACTTACCTACCAATCTAAACTGCAATTCAAAAGGCTTTATTTCGGGAAAAAACCCAATAATACTTAACTAAATCATTTGTCCAATTCGGCAGTACTTAGGTAGGTACTCACACTTTTAACTTGGTTCTCGCCGAGTGCGAAGTTTGTTAATTAACATTTAATTGTGTCCTCCCTTTTTAATTTTATAAAGTGGGTCGCTATGTGCACTCCCGGGTGTGATTTTCATATCTTTTCATTTTCATCCTAGCTGTGTAATATAGTCCTCTTTGAATACACAGCGGAGTTGCTGTACCTACCTAATAGGCATGACGACAGTATCAAAAAATTGCAAATCTATTTAGTCCGTCAGTTAGAGTATTGGAAATTAATGGACACGTATTTTTTGTTTTTGTAAATCAATGAATATTGACAAAGATAAAATGCATCAAAACTCGGGAGTCTCGTGACATCAGAACTAGCTGAAAATTATACCATTGCGTGACGTATTGAGAATTTTAATAGCGTCGTATCTTCGTCAATTTTGGTTTACTTAACAAAAGAAAAAACACGGGTCAAATATTTTTTGAAAATCTAAGTGACGGACTAATTAGTTTTTTTTTGTCGTCTCGCCTATTCCTTTGTTACTCTTTGTTCGAAAAAACACGTTTTCGAATCATATATCTTTTACCTCGTTGCTCTAGTGTTCGTAAGCCTGGGTTCGATTCTGATTCCCAAGTCGGGCTAAGTGTTAGGGTTTTTCCATCACGAATTTCTCAGTAGCAGCCACGGAGTCTTGATTTGTGCCCGGTTGATGGCAATAGGGTCGCCGCCTATTTCATGGGACTTGAATTGGCGAAATGTGGTGTGTGTGACTATTAACCTCTGCCTAACTAACCCTTCGAGAATTAGGTACAGGCGTGATGTCATGTTATGATCTTTTTCTTAAGGAGAGGCAAAATTCTCCGGCCCTGGTTCATTCCATGGACCGGAGCGAGACGGGATGGGACGCCGTCACCTCCTTCAGCGAAGCAGTCATGCTAGCGAAGGAGGTGGCGGAACGTGAGAGGGAGAGAACCTCACGTCCCAGCCGCCACCGCCACCACGTGGCCACCGTAGGCGCGGGCCTGTGGACGGTGAGCTATGGGCTAGCTCGCCGACCGTCCGTCTTATCACGACAGGCCATGTCGACAGCGCGTTCGTGTTCCACGCGCGCCTCAAAGAGTTGTCAGCAAAAGGAAGGGGTCCGCAAGGACCTATGCCTGCCGGGGCTGCGGGCCTGTTCGTAAGAGATACCGTGGCCTTGGAACACAAAGGGTGATGAAGGAACATGGATGGGTTTTAGTCAGTAAAAGTCTGACACTCCCTCCCGCTCTGGGCGGAGCGGAAGGAAGTCATTTGATGATTTCCCATCCGAAAAAAAAAACAGGAGAGGCGAAATTGTGGTAGAATACAAATCATTTCCTACTTTCTATCTCCACTAAGAATTTATTTACTGTTCGTGTGGTTACTGCCTAACTCAAATTGACGTAAAACCCACGTTAAATAGACGCCTAAAGGTACTGTACTGTACTGTACTGTAGCACACAATTCCCCAAATGATACAATAACAAAACGTTGTACACCTACTGATTAATGTCCCCATTACCCAAAACTAGGACATCAATATTGGAAATTAGGTTACCGCAGTGGAATTGTCCACGTGTACAATGTATATGACCTGTCCTGTTACTGGCCCAATAACAGGTTACTATATAATTCAGGCGCTACTGACCGGTGGATATTGTGGATAGCACATAATCATTAATTCACATGCTGTAGCTACAGCTGGCTTGTGTTCTGTTGATTACTCTTGCCGAATGCCAAAGTAAATGTTTGTTGTATGTATGTAGTACATACGAGTGTATGGCGAGAGATATGTAGTACATTGTAATAACTAGTGATTTTGTGGGACTTTGGAAAGATAATTGATTGGTATGTTTAACTAGAATATGACGACGGCTTTGGATGTTGTTTCGTTGGTCATGGTTGGTCGAGTGGTCGTTGGAGTGACTGCTGAGCACAGGGCCCTTGGTTAGATGACGAGATCGGGCAACTACTTTATTACTTTAGATATGCCTTCACCTACACTTCTGTTGGCTCCTTCGGAAAAAACAGGTGTGATGTTAGTTGCGTTGACTTCGGTTGAATGAATTCTTAAAGGTACAAGTTGGCAGCGGGCGACACGAAGCCGCCGCAGACGACGTGTCGCAGCGACACTACTGGTTTCTATGTAGGTATTTCTATGAAATTCCCTCCGAAGCAAGCGACATGAAGCTAGCGACGCGTCGTCGAGCGGCAGACGCAAGTGTCGCCCGTTGCCAACTTGTACCTTTATGTTTGTCAAGTTGTATTCACAATAGGGTAGGTAGAGGTATTGACTTTCTCATCCGTTCGGGGTTACGGTCGCTTAAACACAACGATTAATAACCAGCTTTTTTTCGTTAAATTCAGGGTATAAACCACCACATCACGAAGCCGTCAACCAAGCATTATGTACATCAAACTAAGTAACTTTTCGCAAAAAATATTGCTGGGAAACGACTTTTTTTTTTGGGGTGAAAAATCATGTTTTGTGGTAGAACTCAATGTAACGCACTCAAAACTAAAAGTTACTTTTCATTACTCATACTCTGAAAGTAGGTCTGAAGTTGTCTGAGAAGCGGGTTGAAAGTAATACTTTTCAGCCCTAGGGAGAATCGTTTTCAACTGACAACTGTTTTTTCGACATTTTCGAATTATTCACTGTCAAAAGTTGATCTCTGTAAGTGAAGCTTTAATTGTTAGAAATTATATGTAGAATAGTAGCGCTCATTCCATGTGATATTAGCATAGACAAATTGTAAATATTTTCTGCAATATTTTTAGAAATTATGTAGATGTGATTGGCATTGGCACAAAAAATAAACACGCACAGAAAAACTTTGTTGTTTTATTTGTGTAACTTATACAACTACATAACACCACAGGGGTATATTTCGCGGGCACGCCACAATAGTGGCGATAAGTCCTCTCTTTGAGGAGTGGCTGGAGAGACGCCACGGCGTCCTCACCTACCGCCTGACGCAGGTTCTTACCGGACACGGATGTTTCGGTAAGTTCCTGCACCGAATCGGGCAGGAGGAGACGCCCGGGTGAGTCCACTGTGAGGATCGACCGGAGGACACGGTGGAGCACGCTGTGGAGGTGTGCCCCGCTTGGGCGGAGCACCGCCGTGTCCTCGAAGCGGCGATCGGCGGCGGCAACCATCGCTCCCGGCCCTGGTTCAATCCATGGCCCGGAGCGAGACGGGATGGGACGCCGTCACCTCCTTCAGCGAAGCAGTCATGCTAGCGAAGGAGGTGGCGGAACGTGAGAGGGAGAGAACCTCACGTCCCAGCCGCCACCGCCACCACGTGGCCACCGTAGGCGCGGGCCTGTGGACGGTGAGCTATGGGCTAGCTCGCCGACCGTCCGTCTTATCACGACAGGCCATGTCGACAGCGCGTTCGTGTTCCACGCGCGCCTCAAAGAGTTGTCAGCAAAAGGAAGGGGTCCGCAAGGACCTATGCCTGCCGGGGCTGCGGGCCTGTTCGTAAGAGATACCGTGGCCTTGGAACACAAAGGGTGATGAAGGAACATGGATGGGTTTTAGTCAGTAAAAGTCTGACACTCCCTCCCGCTCTGGGCGGAGCGGAAAGAAGTCATTTGATGATTTCCCATCCGAAAAAAAAAACAGGAGAGGCGAAATTGTGGTAGAATACAAATCATTTCCTACTTTCTATCTCCACTAAGAATTTATTTACTGTTCGTGTGGTTACTGCCTAACTCAAATTGACGTAAAACCCACGTTAAATAGACGCCTAAAGGTACTGTACTGTACTGTACTGTAGCACACAATTCCCCAAATGATACAATAACAAAACGTTGTACACCTACTGATTAATGTCCCCATTACCCAAAACTAGGACATCAATATTGGAAATTAGGTTACCGCAGTGGAATTGTCCACGTGTACAATGTATATGACCTGTCCTGTTACTGGCCCAATAACAGGTTACTATATAATTCAGGCGCTACTGACCGGTGGATATTGTGGATAGCACATAATCATTAATTCACATGCTGTAGCTACAGCTGGCTTGTGTTCTGTTGATTACTCTTGCCGAATGCCAAAGTAAATGTTTGTTGTATGTATGTAGTACATACGAGTGTATGGCGAGAGATATGTAGTACATTGTAATAACTAGTGATTTTGTGGGACTTTGGAAAGATAATTGATTGGTATGTTTAACTAGAATATGACGACGGCTTTGGATGTTGTTTCGTTGGTCATGGTTGGTCGAGTGGTCGTTGGAGTGACTGCTGAGCACAGGGCCCTTGGTTAGATGACGAGATCGGGCAACTACTTTATTACTTTAGATATGCCTTCACCTACACTTCTGTTGGCTCCTTCGGAAAAAACAGGTGTGATGTTAGTTGCGTTGACTTCGGTTGAATGAATTCTTAAAGGTACAAGTTGGCAGCGGGCGACACGAAGCCGCCGCAGACGACGTGTCGCAGCGACACTACTGGTTTCTATGTAGGTATTTCTATGAAATTCCCTCCGAAGCAAGCGACATGAAGCTAGCGACGCGTCGTCGAGCGGCAGACGCAAGTGTCGCCCGTTGCCAACTTGTACCTTTATGTTTGTCAAGTTGTATTCACAATAGGGTAGGTAGAGGTATTGACTTTCTCATCCGTTCGGGGTTACGGTCGCTTAAACACAACGATTAATAACCAGCTTTTTTTCGTTAAATTCAGGGTATAAACCACCACATCACGAAGCCGTCAACCAAGCATTATGTACATCAAACTAAGTAACTTTTCGCAAAAAATATTGCTGGGAAACGACTTTTTTTTTTGGGGTGAAAAATCATGTTTTGTGGTAGAACTCAATGTAACGCACTCAAAACTAAAAGTTACTTTTCATTACTCATACTCTGAAAGTAGGTCTGAAGTTGTCTGAGAAGCGGGTTGAAAGTAATACTTTTCAGCCCTAGGGAGAATCGTTTTCAACTGACAACTGTCAAATTATAAAAAAAAAATTGTTCATTTTTCTATTGAATCATGTTCCAACTGTCTATACAGCCACGATGTAAAATTGAAATAACAAAGTTAAGTATTAATTAAAGAATAGATATTTTTCAAATAAGTTTATTATAATTAAGTTTCAACTATTTCTTTAAAATAACGTAGTTTTGGGCAAAATATTTACCATTTTTTCGATGATGAAAATGAAAAATAGGTAATGGCTGAATAGCTGGCCGGCCATAGAAAAAAAAAGAAAATAGGCGGGAAAACGACAATCCGATCTTCATTTTTTTTTCGAGTTGATTCATGTTTTTATTTTTACTTACCTTGTATTCGTAATGAAAAGCACAGTGTTTACCTCGGGTTAAAGACTTATTTAGTCCCTCGAACTATTAGCGCCCTCGCTTTGCTCGGGCACCAAACCCCGTCTCGGGACTAAATAAGTTACTTTCACCCCTAGGGTAACAATGTACTATAGTTTGTTGTACAGAATGCTTGGTTGACGGCTTCGTGATGAGGTGGTTT
The DNA here is from genome assembly GCA_963853795.1 of Xestia rhomboidea. Lineage (NCBI taxonomy): Eukaryota > Metazoa > Arthropoda > Insecta > Lepidoptera > Noctuidae > Xestia > Xestia rhomboidea. The sequence continues at coordinate 9,902,126 of OY970778.1, read as the reverse complement.
ACATCCTGTAGTTTGAATTTTTTTTTTATCCCTGACTATAAATTTTTTTATCCCTGAAATATGGCAGCTATTATAGCTGCCATATTTCTGGGATAAACAACTCAGATTGACGGAGTCAGTAGTTTCATATGTTTTTCGCGAATCCCAGGAGGGACGCGACTGCGGTCTTCTATTGTTTCAATAATAGGTCGGCAATATTCGAGCCAGTTTCACAACGCCTCCAAACAAGTTAGAAATCACATTTGTATGCATAGATCAGCGTTTTCAAATACCTCTATCTTATTCTGTCACGCAAAAGCGAGCGTCATTTGGTGGAGAGAGAAGTCCGGTCGCAAGCATCCGCATGCATTCGCTTCGAAAGAAAGAAAAAATAACCGGCCAAGTGCAAGTCGGACTCGCTCATGAAGAGTTCCATACCATCGTAGTAGGGTCTCCCCTACTACGATGGTATGGGTATATACCCTTTAATTTCGATATTTTTTTGTTATAGCAGCATCAGAAATACAAATTCTGTGAAAATTCCAACTGTCTACCTATTATGGATCATGAGATACAGCCCGCTGACAGACAGACGGACGGACAGCGGAGGTTTAGTAATAGGGTCCCGTTGGATGTTGCCCTTCGGGTACGCAACCCTAAATGTAATGTAAGAAAAGGCTGATCTGTGTGTGTAAATGTGATTTCCCTCCTATCTTCCATACAAGTTAGAAATGTTATTGGCCGGCACGGGCTGATATCGTTCTGAATTCCGCGCAGCAGTCGCTTCAGTTTGGCCATACCACGAGCTCTTAAATAAAGTCCTCCATTATTTAATTATCTACAAGAATACGTATAGGTTTTTTCAATTACTCACCTAAAACGTCGATTTCGACATTTAAAGGTCATGTTATTAATATTTCATTAATTTACATCAAATATTTACGGCCTACAATGTTTTTTTAAACGCGAGCCATTCCTAGGAGTCATTCATTTGGGTCGTTGGTGACAACTTATGACCCTAATCTAGTCATCAGACATAATAAGGTCACAAATTGAAGCCTAACTAATGGTTACAAAAAGTAAAAAATTAATAGAAGGCATTAACTACGGGACTCATTTATTTAAGCGCGAGTTTATGTTTACGTTGCTAACCGCCGAATACTGAAACGTCACTCAAAATTTAAGTAGTACTTATATTTAACAGATACTCAAAAGTGACGTTTGGCCATATGAAATTGAAAGTTTAAGAGCTGCTCAAATGTTAAGCAGCCCTTAAATTTTGAGTGACGTTTCAGTATTCGGGGGTAAGTAATTCCTAACCATACCAACATAGGACTTGGAAACAAATAGTCAGACAAGATAGAAATAAGAGTCACGATCACCACGGAGTATGGATTAGTGCCCGGTTGATGGCAATAGGCTCGCCCCCTTTTTCATGAGACTTAAACATAACTGACGAAATGTGAGTGTACTATTAGGCACACCTCTGCCTACCCTTCGGGGTATACAGGCGTGATGTTATGATGATAGTAATGAGAGCTTCAATCTAGGTATTGCAAAATTGCACAGCTAAAGAAAAATCGTGAATAAGATTTAAAATAATATCGACCGACCTTCAACAAAAACAACTATACCAAGCAAAGTTTATTTGATTTGAAACAAATGATTGATTCCGAGAACTAAACGTTTATTTCTTTGTATCAATATCAAAGGAAAATGCAATTTGTCGTAAAATACGTGTCATTGTAGTATTCGTAAACGTTCGTGGGAGCCATCCATGTGTGCCGAAGGACGCGGCACTCGCTGAATATCTTATGATCTACGTCAAAACAGACACCTTTAATGATGTACTTTTAATATTCTACGTTTACAATGACGTGTTTTAAAAGTGAATAATCAATATTTTCTTTTCTTTTTAAGAAAGTCGCAGTATTTTGTGTTAGTATCATCACCATTCTAGCCCATTTTCCAACTATGTTGGTGTCGGCTTCGAGTCTAACCGGATGCAGTTTAATACTAGTATTTTACATGGAGCGACTGCCTATCTGACCTCAACAACCCAGTTAGTTCTGGCGTATTACCCAGAACTAACTGGGTTGTGGAGGTCAGACCTCTTGGTAAGACTGGTTGTCAGGGTTACTGACTACCTGCAACGATTGTCAAAGCAGTGATAGCCTAGTGGTGTGACCGTCGGACTGCCAAGTCATAGGTCTCGAGTTCGAACCCAAGGCACGCACCTCTGAATTTTCGGATTCATGTGCGTATTGTATAATTATCACTTGTTTCGGTGAAGGAAAAACATCGTGAGGAAACCAGCATGCCTGAGAGATATTTCTCGATGGCATGTTAAGCCAAGTCAGAGGCCCATGGGCGGCTTAAAAACTCTTGACACCAAGTTAGGCACTAACCACACGAGAAAGAAGAAGAAGATTGTCAAAGATGACAGCCGGGACAAACGGTTTAACGTGCTTTCTGAGGCACGGAGGAAACGGTATGTAATGGGTGGTCACCCATCCACAGACCAACCTAGGCAAGCGCGGCTTAACCTGAAGATCGACCCGAGCGGCTGTTATTATTTAGCCACGAGCTCCACGAGCTCGAGATTGTGTTAGTTAACATACGCGGTTTAAAATCACGAATATGGTTTGTAAAAAGGTCAAGGAAAGTTTAAAGAAACAATACAATGACTAACATAGCACCACAAAAAGTTTAAAGTAATGTTCGTAAAAGCTCCGATAAATATCTGTAAAACGTTGAACACAGAGGCACATCACGATACCGACAAATACAAACGAAATAGCTCGATCTAGCTAGAACAACAACACTCAACGTTTATTGCGAAAGTTTTCACTTTATTAGAAATGCGAAAGTTAGCGAAATAATCTCTATGAGTACTCACCACATAGCGAGATGAAAACCACAGCACTCACGACAATCCTTGAGAGGCGGAACTTTGTTTCGGTTGGCGGCATCTGAATTCAAAACTTTCATGTTTTATTACATTCTTTTTTATCATACTTCACAACTACATTAACGAATAAATACCTTAGCTTTTTTTAAAAATAAAATAAATGTGACGCAGAAAGAGCGTAGTCGTGTATGGGTGTGCAACGTCTACGCGCCGACTATTCGAACTTCGTAGCGGCTCTTCATAAGCCTACGCGACTACGTAAAGGTCCGTTCACACACGTCACACATAATCGTAGCAATCAAACATGGAAAACGTATATGTATATGTAAATGATAACGTTCTGTAGGTAGCGTGACACGGACCTTAATGAAGCTTAATGTTATTTTGATGTGATGGTTTTATCGTATCTATTAATTTAAACTGCTGCTATCACTGTAATTTTGATTCATAAACATAATATAGTTTATTAGATGTTATTTAGACGATTTGTTTACTCAGTTTTCAGTTTTTTTTTTTGATTATTTAGTTGGTACCTAAGTCACCAACTTATGACAGACGTGTCATAATCCTTATGTAATCAATTAACTTGAAATTGGTCCATTAATTATTGTTAGTTTAACCTTCAAGTATGTATGTCAGCTATCGTAGTTACTCGCCCTATTATGAAAACAAAAACATATTTTTTTTTAACAAGTACAACACTTTAATTTGACGTAGAACTCTTAGTAAAATAAAGAGAAATTCCTCAGAACGTTTCAAGTTTTATTTGTAACATAAAAATACCCTGAAGCGATTTTGCTTTGGTCTAGAAAGTTTCTAACATTAGCACTTGTTTGTTGGAGAAGAAACTTCACTATTTCAACGATTATGATTGGACGGCACTGTAGCAACAAAACCTATATTTTATCGAACTGTGCGAAGCCCGTATATTATTGTAAGACATAGCCATTTTCTGGGTTGTTTTCCCCGACGTAAAGTAGCTTCTTAGAAAATAAGGTCGCTCTTTAGAAAATACGATCGAGCGGGGACAATAAATTGAAGCATGAATAAACACTCAAGAAAATAAATTACTTACCTAACTAGAGTGTTTAGTACACTTCGGCAAGTTCTACAGGAGAAGCAGGATATGTTTGCATTAATTGAATTATGCTCGGTGGTAAACTGACACGCCATCGCTCTTAAAATAAACAATTTTGATTGAAAAGCTGTTGTTCTTGTTTGTAATCATATCTTACTAATATTATAAATGAGAAAGTTGGTGAGGATGTCTGGATGTTCGTTACTCTTTCACGCAAAATCCAGTGAACGGATTGGGATACAATTTATCACACAGATAGTTTATATATAACATAGGATACTTTTTATCCCGGGGGTCATTTATCGAACATTAGCTACTATAGAATAGATGTGAGTTTAGGGTACAATCATTTCCGCCGCGGGAGACGCCCCGGGCGTCGGGGGCCACGTGGTGGCTTCCGGCCACCGTAGGCGCGGGCCTGTGGACGGGGAGCTATGGGCTAGCTCGCCGTCCGTTCGTCTCAAAGAGAGTCAGCAATAGTGAAGGGGTCCGCAAGGACCGAAGCCTGCCGGGGCTGCGGGACTATTCGAAAGAGATACCGTGGCCCCGGAACACAAAGGGCGATGAAGGAACATGGAAAAAAAAAAAAAAAAAAAAAAAAAAAAGGGTACAATCATTTATTGATAAAACCGTCTTTTAATCGAACAAAAGTAGTTCAAAGTCATTCTAGTTTCGTAATTATAATTCTGTCAACTTTTCTTCTATAAAGTCCTCTAATATTACGTTATTAAAAAGTAACTTTTCAAGTTGTATAGATTTCAACGAAAGCTGAACAGGCTTTGTCCTCTATCCCCCTGTAAAATATTATCGGGCGAAGTGAGAAGGGTGAAAGCGAGCTCTCGGAAGCTGCAGCCTTATCTTGCTTTCATTCAGCAGCCGCATTTTGATGGTGTTATGGTGCACACACATCTTTGCCGAGCCCAAAACGTTTCGTACATAAGAGGATTGAATACTTTTTTACACTGACGATGTGTGCCTGGCCTTTTAGTTTCCTGTAGTAAAACTGTGAATACGGAACGTATGGTCTTATCAAGTCACTGTCTGTCGAAGTGTCTACCTGTCCTGATGTCACTGCTCTCTACCAATTTCTCAGACCTTCCTATATAGACAGGTGATTCTAAGCTCGCTTCGCTGAGCACGGAAATAAAAGCATAGAATATAGATGCTGTATTTATGGACTTTTTAAAGTGTTTTTAAAATCTAAATCTAATGTTAAATTTTACTATCTTAGCCACGCTCGGAAATTCAAGATGTGCCTAGATAATCAAATAAAGTTTGAATGACTATTTCTTTAATTGTAATGTTGGTATTCAATACCATATTAAATAATCGATAACTTACATCACAAACAAATTCGAACAGTATAAAACATCAAACAAATTAATCCTTTATCATATGCATCTAAAATGTACATGTTTAATCCATCGAAGTAGGATCAGCTGAGCAGCAATGCATTACCTGCGGCTGTGGTGTTAATCATTCACCTATTGTGTAAGTTAATCTTAAGAGCAGTTCGGTTTGTGTGGAACTGAACTGTGGAAGTGTGGATGTAGGTCATCGTTGCAGCCTGCAATGCGACGCTACCGCTCATCATAACGAACATTCTGCTGAATTTTTTATAGCAGCGACACGTTCGGCCCGCTCCCAGGGACATTCAAGAGTCATCGTTTCGTGTATTCTCTTCTCTAAATATTGGTGAATAAAATATGTGTGCGGGCTATGTGGATGTTGCTTGATATGTACAGACTGTACATAGACAGCAACATACGTTCCCAGCTGCCAGTCTGCGACGAATTTACATTGAGTTGGTATGCGGTATGTGTAGCTTTGAAACGTCATTGTCATAATAATAGAGTTGCATTTCTTGAAAGTTGTAGTCTTGTATTTTTATTTTATTTGGAACAACAAACAATTACATAATAAAGTATAGATAGACATAAATGTAATCAGCAGCGTTATTCATAGAATACAAACAAATTAAAATATTAATTAATTAATTAAAATATTAATAATTGCGCTTCAAAGAGTTAAAAGTACCAAAGATATAAATGAAAATAAAACAGTTATTTTAAACTTTTAAATAATGAAAAGTAAGTAAGCATTGATTATGACACATATTGACATTCAATAATCTAAGAGTAAAAGGACAAGATGTGTGATCTTTGATTGCCTTGTGAGTCGAGTTTCGGAATCTTCCACGTGTTGCACAGAATAAATCGATGTCAAGAAAGTGTTTATTATAATTGTCAACAAGACGTCGCAACGGTGCTCGAACACCAGCATTTGTTCGACACGCTCTCACTGCAAACAACGGTGGCTTACGCACTGCACGCAAATGTATTCTTCTGGGAACTAAATAACAAATTCTGTTGCAAATATCAGAACAGTCGTGGTACGTGTTTCTGCAGTGGTTGTACAGAAGCACGGTCTCCAGAAACATCCGCGGCGCCAGTAAGGCTTAGAAGATTATATTTTCCCAGTAAATCGACATAAGACGCAGAAGAGTGAAAGCACTTGTAAGTCATATTTCTTAAAAATTTCGTTTGCTCCATTTCTAGGCAGTTAGAATATTTAACGTATATATTGTAGTGTAGTTCAGTCCCAATAGTTGTAGATGTTATGTTAGGTAAACTGGACGAATTTACTTTGACTTAGTTACTTGTCAGTGGTGAGCGCGGACGCAAATCTGTACAAATAGTGTCATTTATCGCGCGTCTGTAACCCGACACCCACCGGTGACGCTTCGCCGCCATCAAATGAAGATGGAACGTCCGCTCGGCGACCCTTGAAATAAATCTTTCTGTAAAAGTTTCACTCGACGGATTTCGTTTGAAAAAATTCTGTAAAAATGTTCTGGTTACATGTTATTTTCGTTAGAACTTTATCCAGTTAATTTTATGATGAATTTATGTGTGTAGTTTTAAATTTAATTAGGAAACTGTTTTAGTTGGCAGGTATTCTGACTGACCTATTTGTTTAAGGTGAAAGCGTCAGGGTAGCCCGCGAAATTCAAATTTCTTACGTTTTTTGTAATTTGCAGGCCAGTGCTAGGTTGTACGTTGATTAAAATATTCCTGGCGCAATTTCCAAGCTCATAAAGGTGCAGGAATGACTTTGACATTGAAAAAGTTTATATATTTACATTATAATTCTGTAACTATATACGTTTTACAGTCGCGAGGAATATTTTAATCAAAATACAACCTAGCACTGGCCTGCAAATTGCAAAAAAACGTAAGAAAATTTGAATTTCGCGGGCTGGTTGGAGCATCCACCTTAAGATTTAAAGATACTCTGAAACTATAAGGTAACGATAAAACTTTGGCGCCTTAACTAAAAATCGTTATTTTTTGTTTGTGTTAAAATCTTCGCTGTAGAATAATTTTAGGAAACGAAAATCATATTTTAGTTACCCCAACGCAATGTTCTAAAACATTCATCAAAATTTGAAGGGTACCTCTCGATACCTTTTAGGGGAGGCTTAGCTCGCCCCTTTCGTCGTTAATGGTGTGAATTTTATAGCGGTGGAGTGTCAAGCGAAGTGTGGCAAGATTTCCGATTCCCGAGTTCCCGACACCACTCCAGTGCGTATACGGCGACCGGCGTAGATTAAACTGGCCATGAACTTACGCCGGTCACCGTGGGCTCGTGGCCCATAACTGCAGTGGCCCACTTAGTCCCCTTGTGACCCTGTTGTCAAGCTGATGTAAATATAAGTGACCCTCGCGACGTCCTTATAATTGTACCTATCTATGTAAATCGTGCACTGCATGCGAATGTCTTGCTCATTTACATACCCGAGGTTCTTTTGTTTTTCGCGGTTTTTTTTAAAGACCCAGTTTAGACAGTTGGCCTTTTGAATTTATGGCATTTAAATGGTAATATAACACAGTAATATATTTTAAGATATTATTTATCGCCTTTGGACGACATTTTGCAATGTCCCTGTAGGAGTGATTAATGTCGTGTAAGGACTGCGAGTAGTTTGAAACTTGCCGACCCTTGGCTTCAAAGGGGGTGCATATTAAATCAATTGTATGGCACGATAGAGCAGATCCTGGGCTATCTAATGTGACCATTCTGTGTTACATAATAGCCTACGTGTTACCGTATCTTGGTTTATGGGTAAGACACTATTTAGTGTTTGCATGACAAGGTAGCTTAATTATAATGGGGTAAGCAGTTATTCTGTCTGACTTGACTTAATGGTTGAAGAATTTGTACCTAGGTAGATTTACCCTATCTTGAGCACAGAACATAAAAAAGCGGCCAAGTGCGAGTCGGACTCGCCCATGAAGGGTTCCGTAGCAGCAAGTAACATAATATAAAAGTTCTTGTAGTTCGTTGTAACTTGATCGATGTTTTAATAATAGTGTATTTTTTTTAAATTATTTTATTGATAAGTAAAATGAAAGGTAAATTGCGATTTACGATTTATGACGTATTAAAAAAAACTATTTACTAGATCTCGTTCAATCCAATTTTCGGTGGAAGTTTACATGGTAATTTACATCATATATTTTTTTTAGTTTTATCATTCTCTTATTTTAGAAGTTACAGGGGCCCTCACACATTTTACCACTTTGGAAGTGTCTCTCGCGCAAACTATTCAGTTTAGAAAAAAACGATTCTAGAAACCTCAATATCATTTTTGAAGACCTATCCATAGATACAACACACGTATGGGCTTGATGAAAAAAAAAATTAGTTTCAGTTCTAAGTATGGGGAACCCCCAAAATTTATTGTTTTTTTTTTTTCTATTTTTGTGTGAAAATCTTAATGCGGTTCACAGAATACATCTACTTACCAAGTTTCAACAGCATAGTTTTTATAGTTTAGGAAAAAAGTGGGTGTGACTTACGGACGGACAGACAGACAGACAGACATGACGAATCCATAAGGGTTCCGTTTTTTGCCATTTGCCTACGGAACCCTAAAAATAAGGGAAAAGTAGTCTTCATGTAAAAGTTTGACGCAAGGTGATCATCTTCCTAGTTGCTACGTGTCTATTTTTCCATAGATCTATGTGCCATTTTTTTTTATTTTAGATATTAAGCTTATTTTCTAAAGTATGTATTTAATGTGAAGTACAAAACGAAATAAATAGAAACAAAACATGGTTTGAATTGAAGCCGGTACCTCGTTTCTGTATGTGTTACGTTAAGTGACGACACATGCGAATTGTGTCAAAAGGGTTTAATGGACAGACGGACGGACACCTCAAATGGAACCTCTTGTCCGGCCAAAACCTTTGCGTTGAATAGTACCTCGGGTTAACTTGAATAAGTACAGTCACGGTCATTCCCGGTAACACATTTTCAAAACAAAATGCTTTGCACACTTCGGCCGGCTTTAACATCGGTTTTCAAAGCGATTTTCACCTTATTACTGTGCGACCTCGTGGTGAAATAATAACAGCTGTACAGGGCCATCTTGCAGATAAAGGAGCGCTTGCCAAGGTCGATCAGTGGATGGGTGACCATCTATTACATACAGAGTTTCTCTTCTTCTTCTCTTTTAACAGTCGTTACAGGTAGTCAGTGGCCCGAAAGCCTGACAACCAGTCTTACCAAGGGGTATTCAGTACAGTATTTGTGGAGGTCAGAAAGGCAGTCAGTGGCATGTAAAATACTAGAATTCAGCTACGTCTGGATAGACTGGAAGCCGACACCAACATAGTTACGGAAGGGCTACGCTAATGTTGGGTGATCGACCACAACTGTTCATGTTTGTACGTACAACTTAATTCTCAAATAGTGGGTGGGCAAGTGGTGTTGACAGACAATGTCGCACCTCGAGGGATAACGAGGATGTGCTCAATTTCATAACAAGCTTATAGAGTGATTTACGAGCGGCATGTTGTTGCTTAAATTAATTGTTTCGCTTTAGGAGTTGGTGGTTACACACTTCGATAGATCGTTCCACGAGTACAGGGGACGATGTGTTTAATCTTGTGGACTAAATTGGAATTGAGTCTTAAGTGTCCTTTTGTTTTTGAGTGTAAGTGTGTATAGTTATATAATTTGGTACTTATTGTATGCATGTGTGTATAACAATTTACTGTTGTATATTATATTGTAATGTCATCTTAAAAACTGTACTTTGACAACTCAATCTTCGGAGAGTTTTGAGAAGGCTCTATTTAGCGCTATAAAGCTTATAAAGCGCTACTTCTCTTTCAACTTTATGTACAATCCAGATATTTGATATTTGTTGATAGACAGGTGTTCATTCAACCTCTAATAGGCATTTTTTTTAAGTTATTTATTAATTGTGATTATGCAATCTAAAAAAACATCTACGCCAATAAAATCTATGTGCAATTTAATAATAGCTGATGAGAATCGTTTAGTAAAATAATGATTTAAATAAATAAATAAATATCGCTGGACATTACACACAGCGCCATCTAGTGCCACACTAAGCAACGAGGCTTGTGTCGTGGACACCAGATAGTTGATATACTACATAGATACTTTTTGTTTGTAAATACATACTTATTATATATATAAACATCAATGACTCGGAAACAAATGTCCATGCTCATCACACAAACATTTGCTCCTACCGGGATTCGAACCCGGGACCCTTTTTTTTTTTTTTTTTTTTTTTTTCGGATGGGAAATCATCAAATGACTTCTCCCGCTCTGGGCTGAGCAGGAGGGAGTGTCAGACTTTTACTGACTAAAACCCATCCATGTTCCTTCATCGCCCTTTGTGTTCCGGGGCCACGGTATCTCTTTCGAATAGTCCCGCAGCCCCGGCAGGTTTCGGCCCTTGCGGACCCCTTCCTTATTGCTGACTCTCTTTGAGGCGCGCGTGGAACACGAACGCGCCGTCGACACGGCCTGTCGTCATGAGACGTACGGACGGCGAGCTAGCCCATAGCTCCCCGTCCACAGGCCCGCGCCTACGGTGGCCGGAAGCCACCACGTGGCCCCCGACGCCCGGGGTGTCTCCCGCGGCGGCCGGGACGTGAGGATATCTCCCTCTCACGTTCCGCCACCTCCTTCGCTAGCATGACTGCTTTTCAGAAGGAGGTGACGGCGTCCCATTCCGTCTCGCTCCGGACCATGGCACGAACCAAGGCCGGGAGCGAGAGGTCGCCGCCGCCGATCGCCAGAACCCGGGACCCTAAGAACGTAAGGCAGCCTCACTACCGCTGCGCTATTTGGATTTGTTCGTACATAACATGAACTGCGCTCACATAAAGCCAACATACAACATATTAATTACAACAAATACCCTGCATGCATTTGGCACAGAACGAACATTACCAGATCCATGCACAGCGTTCCTTTGTGAGACGCGAAAATATATTATTTTCATGTCAGTACAATTCGCAGTGAAAATGAAATGAACAAGAACTAATTGGAATTTGCATGGATGCATTCGTAACGTAATGCATTCCGCTCCATTTGTACCCTGCCCGACGGTGGAGGATTATAGCACTTACAGCTATTGATTTGTAGGCAAACATTTTTTTTTAAACTTTTATATACGGTTCAGACTAATGGACACAGAAGACGAGAGACGAAAAGAGCTCGTGACCAAATAATAACAGCCGTTCGGATCAATATTCAGGTTAAGCCGTGCTTGCCTAGGTTGGTCCGTGGATGGGTCCGTGCTTCAGAAAGCACGTTAAGCCGTATAGTTCCCGGCTGTCATTTGTAGATCTTTGACAGTCGTTGCATAAGTCAGTGGCCCGAAAGTCTGACAGCCAGTCTGACCAAGGGGTATCGTATTACCCAGTACTAACTGGGTCATGGTGGTCAGATAGGCAGTCGCTCCATGTAAAATATGGTATTCAGCTGCATCCGGTTAGACTGGAAGCCGACCCCAACATAGTTGGGAAAGGGCTAGGCAGATGATGATTACGGTTCAGACTTACTGAATCTGTTTATCCAGTTTCAGAATAAGCATGACGACAGTATCAAAAAATTGCAAATCTATCTAGTCCGTCAGTTAGAGTATTGGAAATTACTGGACACGTATTTTTTGTTTTTGTAAATCAATGAATATTGACAAAGATAAAACGCATCAAAAATCGGGAGTGGGGGCTCGTGACGTCAGAACTAGCTAAACATTATACCATGGCGTTACGTATTGAGAATTTTAAAAGCGTCGTATCTTCGTCAATTTTGGTTTACGTAACAAAAGAAAAAACACGGGTCAAATATTTTTTGTTAATCTAAGTGACGGACTAATTAGATTTTTTTTGTCGTCTCGCCTATTACCTACACAGGCCAGATGTATAATACTACCTATACCATATTTATAAATCTGCCCTGTCTTTTAATATTGACAGATTAAAAAATGTTAATTGGACGACGCGAGTTCAAAAAGACTGACTTGGGTACTTAAACTCTTGGCTAGAAATAGTAGAAACTTGAAAAAATCAACGTATTCTGTCATCTTCTTTTGAAAGAACTACGACACCTTTGTGGCACACAAAAGTTTACTTTTACTTAAGAACCTCCAAACTTCACTTCTTTTGAGACTATCGCACGCCCCAGTGTGTAGTAAAAAAAGGAACGTTAAAATGCTAGCAGTCTTATAGCTCAGAGATTCTCTACTAAAAGCTAAAAGAACTATTAATACAGAAGCAGAACTCTTGCTATTTGCAAAGTCTCGGCATTTATTATTTAGCGTAGCCATTTGAAGCCAAGGAAACCAAATTAGAGACAGCTGCCCGGAGCAGTGAATAATGTACTGGCTTCCACCCTTTCGGGGATGTATCTGTAGGGTAGTATACGTTGTCCAATCATAGCGGAACATTTTGCGGATAAAAACGGCCCATATCCGTCCTGTGTCGTCGCAATGTGTGGTGACCACTTGAATGCCGGCCTGATTTGTGTATTGTGCCGTTTTTTCGAGTGGCTATACAGCCCATGGACGAATAAATCACACATGTTGGGCTGTCAGCCCCGGCTTCTGCATATTAGTAGGATGGAATGTCGTTTGGATACAACGTAAAATAATAAGAAAGAATATTAGAATAGAAATTTTCTTAATATAGAGTACCCATGACTCAAAAACCTGTTAGTAAAACTTAAGCCTATGGTAGTAAGCACTGATAAATGCAAACACACAATACATAACGGTAAATACGGCTAATAAAACACGCCTTTTCTAGATAAAATAATTCAACTCTACGATCTGAAATCTGGTTTTGATTTTTCAGGTTAAATATTTATCTTGTCTTTGAGGCGGGATGGAGGCTTCAAATAGAAAGCGTTTAATCCCCGAAAGATTAAGTACGTGTTCTTTATAAGATGCCAGAGATTTACTGAAAGAAAGATCTTATCTACCTACCTGGATTTTCTAAACGATAGGTTTTATTTTGGGTTTTATTCTATAGAGAACTAGAATAACGATATTTCAATTTTATTTCGGTTAGCGGTTCAGTGAACTTTAGTGTTTCAATCAATAGAGGGTAAAGAAAGAAAAATAGTTTTTTTTTACACAGAAACACGTATAAGTTGCTTGGCTTTAATACCTTTTTGACATCTTTCTAAATAGTGAAGTCACAACAAAGAATGACAGTTGTGTCATTCTTTGATGAAATTGTATGAAAGGGCTATAACACGACAGGACTAAACCTGTCTTTTTATTACGTTTGCGTGAGGGTTCAAGAAGACCCTTTAATTGCGATTAAACCTTTACGTCCCAATGACATAAAAAATGCAATCCCCAATCGCAGAAAAACAAAAGACGAGCGGTTCCGTACACATGCCCCTGAGGCATAGCTTACGCAGATGGCAAACAAGTGCATACGGCATGCCGGCACGACGTGACAAAGGAGATGCATCCGGCTCGGAAGCTGTAAGTGCAGGACGCGTGCAGCCGGCGCCCGGGACCGGGGACTCCGACCTTGCACGGCACACAATCACTGCTGAGTGTTAGGAAGAACTCACATTGGTACTCTAATATGTATGGAATTCTATTTGAATTTTGTATGTGCATGTCTTTTGCGCGGTCTAAGTGGTGTGGTCTAATTTCTGTTGGTTGAGGCGATGCAATGTTTATTTTTACCGTGTGTATGTACCGACACTGCAAATCACTGTACAGTTTTTAGTTTCTTCTTATATGTATACTCCAACCAACATCGTTTGACTTGCTTGAAGCCTGCAGAAACAGTGGATCAAGGTTCCGTGGTCGTGTGGCGCGTGGTTTCGCTATAAAGCGTCGGAATTTGGCGTTTATAATATTTACATGACATCTCCTCTTAATCGAATTAATGTAAATATCAACAGATATACAATCATCGTAAGATGGGTTTGACACTACAGCCTCTAACACTCTGAACTCTACCAATATTCTTACCTAGTCTCATAAGACGAGAATTTCTTTTCTTTCAATTTCTATTAGTTGTCTCCTATCATGGGATAGGAGACAACTAATAGCATCGCATAAGCAAAACAGGAATCTGGAATTCAAACGTTAACAACGTCAGTTGGGTAGTTATGTTTAGAGGTTCGTACGTTGATAGAACGATACTAATGACGATCGAACACTCGAGACTATTCTGTATGTGTGTCATTTTGTAAACAACACACGTCATACATACTTTATCAAAGCACAGTGTAACTAAAGACTCCGATTTAGGTACCCACAGGTATCTAAATAGGAGCTGATTCAGCTGGATCCGGTTAGAATGGATGCCGACTCCAACATAGTTGGGAAAAGGCAGGCATATGATGAGGTATTTATCGATAGAAGGGCCGTGAGCCCATACGTTACAAAAGAACCGATCACCAAACATACAGGGTGTGTTTGAATTGGGTTTTCCAGCTGGAATTTGTGAGTATTCGAGCTATTGCTCGAAGTTTGGATTAGTGGTTGATGACAATAGGCCCCTTTGCACGGCACTCAAACATAGTACATTTCTGCCCAACGCCTAAGGGATTGCAGATGTGATGTGATGCATACCCCAAGATATACATAAGATAAGCGAATCTGCAGGCCTAGCCAAGTTACAAACGTTTCATATCGATTCTCTTTCTACAATCGTAAACGCCTCGGCGTAAGCGATTGTAGAAAGCGCTAAACTGGTAGCCAAGTAGACACGACTGAGTCGACCGCTCGTTCTCTAATGTCTGTAGAAAAAACCTACACTTTATGGTGAGCGTTCCTACGAAGAGTATAGCGATCAACATTGTAGAAACGATAACATTCTATACTATCATTTTAAACGATGTAAACTTTTCTACGAATTTTCTATTCGTTTGTGTTGATCACGTGATTTAACGTTGAGATGATGTCATTCTACTAGTGCGTTAAGGATCGTAGATTGTCAACTTGGCTAAGCCTGCTGTTCACTCGAGGTCATCATCTGCTTAGCCTTTTCCCAACTATGTTGTGGTCGGCTTCCAGTCTAACCGGATGCAGCTGAATACCAGTATTTTACATGGAGCGACTGCATATCTGACCTCCACAACCCAGTTAGTACTGGGTAATATGATACCCCTTGGTAAGACTGGTTGTCAGACTTTCGGGCCTCTGCGACTACCTGTAACGAATGTCAAAGATCTACAATTGACAGCCGAGACCAACTGCTTAACGTACTTTCTGAGGCACGGGTGAAACTCGGTATGTAATGGGCGTCACCCATCCACGGACCAACCCAGGCATGTGCTGCTTAACCTGAAGATCGACCCGAGCGGCTGTTACACTTGAGGTAGGTACTAACCTATTACTACCACACAAGAATTATTGTTATACTGGGTGATTATATAGGTATAGTAGTATGAAAATGAGCAACTTTTACTATGGACCGATCCTGAAACCACGGAAAAATATCAGCTGCTTAGATTGGTCGCGTAACTCCAAGAAATGTAGGCAGCAGCTGATATTTCTTATTATTTTTAGGTGATTGCCAACATTAAAAAAAAACAACCTGTGTAGTTTATCTTCATAACACGGTGCACCCACTTACATTCTGTAATAAGTATTTTAATATCTCTCTCATATAACCGGTATTTTGTTTTTCAATCAGTTAAATGGATATTGAGGCGTAAAACCTTTAAGGCCGATATAAATCGGATCATTTATGAATACCATAATGGGTTTGCGCCGTATTTTACATTGAAAAATGAACAAATTGTATTTAATTTTGTAACAGGGCTGTAATTATCAATTTAAGCCGCGTTGAATTGAGAGCAAAGCGTAAAATGTATTGGATCATTTTGTTATCACGCGTGTGGGCTGAAATTGGCATTGTGGTAATATTAATTGAACGAGCAATAATGTTATACCGATTTTAAATTATCTGGAGTTATCTAATGTTATGTTAATCGTTTTTGTGTTAAAAAAAAATTGTTCTAAGAAAGTTCATTTAAAACTATTTTACTTCCTCTTGAATGAACTCAAAGAGCAATTTTAAAGTTGGCAACACTTTCATACCTTTTTCTCTCCCACAGATCTGGATGAATCCTGCAACGTCTTCTGTTTTTGTTTTAGGAATACAGCTCATATTAGCTTTGCATTTTACTCTTGTCAAACGTTTTACGACGGTTTAAAAGTACCTCAAGGTGTTATTTTATTCGCCTGTACACTCTTGTACAACTTGAATAAGCGCCATCGCTTGAATCATTTTAAAGGGCAGAATTAAATGAATAATGAGAATGCGTTTCGAGTCGAACTCAAACGGGTAATTCTGCAACGTCTTTTTGGATTTTGTAACCTTTTAGTCGACGTGAATTTCCAACTAGTTTTTCTTTGGTAAAGTTCAAAGTTAGTTTAGTTGTGAATCTTAAAACGTTTAATACGTATTTGGTTAAAAGCTTGAATAAAACCGGGCGTCTTTTTGTATGAATGGTGTATCGACGTATAGATAGTGTCATTTAAAATATAATTGCTTCAGACATATCATTTTAGTAAGAAATGAGCAGTAACAGTCACGAAGAGGGGGCAGGGGGGGCGCGCTGCCAATATTTTTTGTTAGGCGGGTCACCCATTATGTTCTATACCTTAGAGAGTGTTGCTTAACTGTTGGTCACCAAGTTTTTCAATTAAGTCGACAAAATTAGTGACTTTTACTTGTTTATGAACAATGTAAAGACAATGTAACCAATCCAAGGCGATGCCTTTTTGAGATCTCATATTTCAGATTCTTTGAAGAACTACAATTGCATCCGTGAACAGTAAACAAAAAGCTTTCAATATTTTTTTTCTTAATCTATAAGATAAAAAAAATTGAAAGCGTTTTGTATATATAGCTCAAAAACTAGCGACGCCATTGCCTACAGTACATATTTAAAAAATCGGTGTTAAGTACTACATTATAGATAGCTACGAGATTCAAACAAGATTTCTTGCGCCATCATTTTATCACCATTATAAAGCTTTTTGTAAGATTGAGGGGATCTTGTGGGATTTTAGTTTTAGCTACCCTTTTTATTATCTCGTGTGTTTTTATAAATGAATGATAAAATTTTCCATTTGGAAACGAAGATTTAGTTGTCTTATTTACTTATGTTCAAGTAACAGTATTGCTTGTCATGACAAATATTTTGGCTATGAATTCGTGAAACTAAACAAGTCTGCTTACCCTTTTGTGTAATACAGACGTCAAGTTTATGTTAGTTATTCTATGTATTTTGTTTGAAAAATGTAAGTATTAACTATCTACAAGTATTAAAAAAAAACAAACTATTAAAGGGTACCAAAAACTCCAACTCCTCCTCGACGCTGTCAGCTGGTAATGTGCTTGCCACGTTGTATGGCAATACTTAGCTTCTGGCCAAGGTAAAAGCCAGCCCTTGAGTCACAGGAAGCGTTAACTAGGTGTTTAAAAAGACTGAGCACTCGGACCCCATGGCCCCAGAGTTTCAACCCCAAACGGCCCGAAAATACAGTTTCCACAAAAGTTACTATATTTACGCCGCTTGAGGTTCTCCGCATTTATTTAATACTAGCGGACGTCACGTGGTTTCACCCGCGTAGTTCCCGTTCCCGTGGGAGTACGGGGATAAAATATAGCCTATGTTACTTAGTAAAGATGTGGCTTTCTAATGGTGAAAGAATTTTTGAAATCGGCGCAGTTGTTTTTGAGTTTATTCATTACAAACATACACACACACAAAAATAAAAAAAATAAAAATCTTTCCTCTTTATAATATTAGTGTAGATGTAGATACTTGCGATCAAAAACAGTAAGTTAATAAAACACATCTACTATCTACTTATCGTGAATTCGTGATAACGTGTTATCTGATCATTGGATTCTGACTGACAGCTGTCACACGGCCATTGTGAGGAAACGTCTTCAGGAAAACAAGGAAAAGGAGAAAAATATATCCTTTGTTGTAGTTATGTTTACGCGGCTTCGTATAATTCTTATCTTGTTTTTATCTATTCAGTGTGTGCACTGAATAAAACAAAACATTAATGGGGTTTTTCTGTATAGAATTTATCTTCATTTCATTATATAGGTATACGATGTTTTTGTATTTAAAATTCATTTACAGCTGTAAATGAATTTTAATGCAAAATTTTAAATGATAAATAATAATAATAAATATCGCTGGACATTACACACAGCGCCATCTAGTGCCACACTAAGCAACGAGGCTTGTGTTGTGGACACCAGATAGTTGATATACTACATAGATACTTTTTGTTTGTTAATACATACTTATTATACATATAAACACCCATGACTCGGAAACAAATGTCCATGCTCATCTCACAAACATTTGCTCGTACCGGGATTCGAACCTGGGACCCTAAGAACGTAAGGTAGCTTCACTACCGCTGCGCCATTCGGGTCGTCAAATGTAATGCAAAGCGAACGATTTGTTTGACTCACAAGTAGGGCTATTTGTAAGTCATTTCGAACAACAAATCGTTCGCTTTTCAAAAAAGGCGAGTACCATCGAAAAGTATGATACAAAAGCATTAAATGAACCGGTAAGTCGACACCTTAATATTGTCACGGGCGCATTGTAACAGAGTGCTGTTTTTTAAATCAAATTGGTCGTTATGACTTTCTTTTTTTTCATTAGAAGTTCGAACCCAAGACACGCAACTCTGATTTGTCGGATTCATGTGCGTATTGAATAATTATCACTTGCTTCGGTGAAGGAAAACATAGTGAGGAAACTACATCAGCATGCATGAGGGATGTTTCTCGATGGCATGTAAAGCCACGTCAGAGGCCCATGGGCGGCATAAAAACTCTGACCCAAGGTTAGGCACTCTAAACACAAGAAAAAAAGAAGATATAGAAGAATCTTTTCATTATTTAGTAAGACTTATAATAATTATACGTATGTTTTAGTTGAAATAACGAGCGCTTGAAATGTCATAATATTGAAGTTTAAAATTCCACCTTACTATGAAACAACTTCTACAACAGAAGAGCTTGTTACGCGAAAAACGTGAACCATCATTATGCTTTAACATTATAATACTCAAGCCAGCTCAAAATACATTTCCCTGTGCAAAATTCAGTAGTTACCAACCTAATAGTTAAGGTATATGCGACGTTTCTATTATAATACCAACATTCAGGAACAAATATGCGCATCTGTCTACCGTCTATAGCCCCCGGCACACACGAAATTAAACCACAGGACTGCACTGCAATTTACCTAGCATAGCACACGGACACAATTTGATATTTTCATAGAATTTCATAGGTACCATAGTGCAGCAGTGAGCGGTGCAAAATTGTATTAATTTGTTGTTGTTTCTTCTAGTTACGTACTACAGAGGGAAATAATATTTTGATTGATTTATTAGAAGTATAATATTAATCAGTTTGCATTCAATGATGTTAATGTAAACTCTCCTCCAGTATTGCCAAGGGGTATCGTATTACCCGGTACTAACTGGGTCGTGGAGGTCAGATAGGCAGTCGCTCCATGTAAAATACTGGTATTAAGCTGCATCCGGTAAGACTGGAAGCCGACCCTAACATAGTTGGGAAAAGGCTAGGCAGATGATGATGTTAACTTCCCTATTTGAATCCGATTTTGTTATCAATTCCCTTAAGGTGGATGCTCCAGGTTAGCCCGCGAAATTCAAATTTTCTTACGTTTTTTGCAATTTGCAAGTCAGTGTTAGGTTAGGTTAGTTATCAATACAACCCTCCAAGCTCATTAAGGTGTATGAATTTACTTTTTCAAGGTCAAAGCCATTCCTGCACCTTTATGCGCTTGGATGGTTGTATTGATGATTTTGATGATTATAATTCTATAACTATATACGTGTTACAGCTGCGAATCATATTTTAATCAACATACAGCCTGACACTGACCTGCGAATGGCAATAAACGTAAGAAAATTTGAATTTCGCGGGCCACCCTGGCGCATTCACCTTAATAACCCTTATTCTAAGTAAACGCCCAAGTTATTCCCTATAACATCAGCTATATGCCAGTAAAAGTTCCGTCAAAATTGGTCTACCCGTTTCGAAAACTAGCCGGAACAAACAGAGACAAAAAAAAAGATTTTTTGTTAATTTCCGTTTATAAAAAGTTGTTATTTTTAAATTACCTACAGATAATTTAATCTTGTTTATTTGTATGGATGAATAGTATGAAAAAACAATTATAGAATGAGTTTTCCTTCCGGAAATCCAAGGATTTGGAAGTGACATAAGGAAATGTGGGATCGCGGGAAATCAAGGAAATGTCAAGATCCGTCTTCCTTTGACGGTTCTCATTTAAGAAATATTGGCATTCTACGAGTACGAGTATGTCCTTGTGGGTTCCTTTGTCCTCCGATCTCTTTATTAATCCCAAGTCTTACCGTCTTGAGAGAAACTTAAGCACAGAGTAATGTCGTATCACTTTTTTATTAGATACGATTATAACTACAATAATCGCATCTTAAGTATCGGGCTGAAAAGTTGTGTGGTATTCGGTTGTCATGGTATGGGTATATGTGATGCGGAGGAATGAGGAAAATGTCGTGCGGAAAGTTCAGAGTATGAATGTGGATTAAGGTATAAGAGTAGAGGAAGACAAAAGAAACGATGGGTAGTCTGTCTCATGAGATGACGAGTAATAGAAAAGTATGGAAGAAGATGCTGCGCCGCCCCTAATGAATTAGGATAAGGTCAAGAGAATGATGATGAATCGCATCTGAGTAAGTATCCTAAGATGTTTATACTTAGTTTAATATGAATTTTCTAAAGCTGTAGTGTATTTGAGGATAGAAGTGGTTTGATTTAATTATTATTGTTCATTATGAGCTAGCTCAATATTTCTCCACATTACAACAAGTTTCAGAATCTACAACACTTTAATACACACACACAGAAAAAGCCATTCATGCAACACGAATATCCTCTAGTAACACAATCCTCAATCCTCAATTTTATTCGCAATAGAATATCGAATCGGCATCGATAAGTTACTTACAAAACGAAAACTATGTTACGTGTCGAAATAGGTTTAATTATCGCGTACTTCGCGTAGTATCGTTCGTATTTTATTCGTAGTGAGATGTTAGTGGCATACCGTCGTACCACGTACGCCACGCTCCGCGTATTAACTTTAAAGATCGTATAGTGCACGTAGTGACATGTTCGCTGTCTTGGATTAGGTGAAACTTCTTTAATTTGTCTTCAAGTCTTCTGTTTATAGTTTGAGCTATACGACAAGCTATAACACTAGAAGTGCCCGCTGTAGAACACGGAGATTCACACGGAGGTTAGGGACACTCGTTTATGCATCCACGCATTAAGGGGTATACTATAGGAATTATTATAGTATACCCTAATTATAATTTATGATATGATCTGAAGCCCTAGCATAAGCGCGCGGTGTAAGTAAATATTACGTAAATAAATTATATATTACATTTTTCTGATACAATATTTTCATAATTTTGTTGGGCAGGGGCCCACCAGACATAACACCCGTCTGCTCGGAGGATCCTCCCTTTTCTATGGGGGATGAAGAGCTTTACACCCTGTTCTTCTTACCCCCAAAATTTAAAGAATTAATTCATATCTATGGATGATACTGATTGTAAACAATTAAACTAAAATATAATTGTAATTTCGATTCAAAAACGGATGCGCCCGTGCAATGGCCTCTGGCCTACTCTAAGTAAATAGGTAGGTTCTTAATCGTGTACTGCGAGAAACCAAAACTCTTAGGTTCAGCTAATAATAGAACACCCACTGCTACATTTAGACACCCCAACGTTAAAATATTGACTTTACGGGCTATTTAAACTCCATAGCGAAGTCTTAATCGTAAAGTTCGTAGTCAACAACACTAAAGTATTCAGTTCTATTATTATTGATGACGGGGCGGTCGGATGCCATTCCCCAGTAAATATCATAAGAGATCACGGCACCCGTGGGACGTCCCATCCATACGTAAGTCCCCACATAAAGTTACAATTAACTGGCATGGTAATTAAACCTATAAATGAAAATTATTCCCTGTGTCGGAAGGGTATCTAAACTTATTACGAGGGGGATTAAGCGTGCGATCAAATTAACCGTATAACCTGAGGTGAAGTTCAGTTAAAACTTTGTGCTATCATTCGTTGAACTTGTTCCCGTTCTGTTGTTGGCTCGTTATAGGACTTAGAGCTCTGCTCAGCTTTTGCTACTTATTTATCTTAGCTTACGTTATTTTGATTTGTCTGTTAGTATGAATCGGCAGTGCTTTAGTTTAGCGTTTCAGCAACGTTGAATGTTTATTTGGCACGCTACAAGTACACATAATTTAAAAACCGAGGGTTCCCTACCATCGCAGTAGAGGCGCCTTTAATTTTTTTTAAGCGTTGTTATAGCGGCATCAGAAATACATATTCTGTGAAAATTTCAACAGTCTATCTATATCAGATCAAGAGATACAGCCCACTGACAGACAGACGGACGGACAGACGGGCAGCGGAGGCTTAGTAATAGGGTACCGTTGGTTACCCTTTGGGTACAGAACCCTAAAATATAAAAAGGGTTCTTTATTTAAAAAATCAAAAATATAGGTTTCGGCCTGGTTCTTGTATCTATCTTTATTTAGACATTGACCTTTGTAGCAGCAGGCACAAACCTGAATCTATTAACCGTCGGATTAATGGCAAAATGGCAACCGTGTCAATAGAAAGGTATGTGACCCACTGTCAATCTGCGCACAGGAGACCCTTCTTTATGCACCCTAATATGTCGAACCACTTTGGTCAAAGCGTCAGCGTCCATCGTGTGACCAACAGTGTTCAAGTCAATTATGTGTCAGATGGATATAGAGAACATCAGAAGTGGGACAGGTTTGACCTATAATATCGGTGATTCCTCAATAATTGGATTGCGGATATCGGATGGTAGTCTCGTCCCCGTCATATTAAAATAATAATATTCAGCTAAATCTAGACTACAAAATAACCCTAAAATGATTGGGGAAAAGGCTTCATATTTAATGAAAGCGTTCGACTACCTTCGCGTGAATAACGAATTTAATATTTCGTTTAAACAACTTAGGGAATAGATTTTTTAAATGTTATAACGGAATATTTATCATGTTTACTATTTGTAAATGTTTTTAAATGTTCTGTTGCATGTTAAATTGGTTCAGCGGTTTTGGCATACTTATAGACTTAATCGGACTTACTCCACATAGACATTTTCGCCTTTATAGGTAACATTATTATTTGTACATACAATTTTAATAGATGATAGTAATACGCATGTATGTACACATATAGTAAACTGTTACCCATTTCATGAACGTGTTGTTAATTACACTAGTTATTTAGCGAACAGCTAAACTACACATTCGCTATATAACTAACAAGTTATAATGTTGACAGACGTGGAATGAAGTATAATTATACGTTCACATCACACGGGTCTCTTTTGTGAAAATAATTGCTTTTGAAAGTGTTCTGAGTCCGTTTCGGGGTTTGAAGAGCCTTATAATTTACTGGTATAGGAATATACATACATTATTTAAGTTAATGCCCGTGCCCAGAGAAACGATGGATGGACTGTGTGAAAGATGATATGGCTAGAAAGGGACTAATTAAAAAAATATGTAAGAAAAAGACAGGTTGCGCTGACCACAAATTAATTGGGATGAGGGCAAAAGGATGACGATTCTTAGGGGTCGTCCTTTAATCACGTAAGGTTCGAAAAGGGAGGGAGGGGGTCAGAAAAAATCACGAACAATATTAAGGGGGGGGGGGGGGGAGAATGTGACAATACGTGTGTGTGTGAACAAGTCACGTTTTTTCGTGGGGCAAACAAAATTATTTTAATTAGTGACGTGTAAAATATATTTTTTAACCAATAAAATGGCATTGAAAAGGATTGTTAATTGTCTACCTTCAGGCAATATTAAGATTCTAGGTTTCTAGGTAACTGCGGTTTCTGTGCCAAAGACAAATAATAAACTACACACAAACGTTGCAACCACATTTTCGTTCTGCTAAAAGATGAGAAATGCACAGATAATATCTTTGACTTATGCATTATTGTAACCCGAATCCTTTGGCACACAAGTACGCACGGGAAGCTGGGCCGGCCGGGCAGTGTACCCTGTGCACCGCCGAGAGAGCCAAATGGTACACATATAAATTATATAATTATGATGAATATGCTACGTATTCTAACGGAGCCCTATATTTACGAGCAAGTACTGGCACGGGAAAAAGTCAAAAACAGGCTCTCTGACTACCTGTAACGACTGTCAAATATCTACGACTGACAGCAGGGACCAACGGCTTAACGTGCTACCCGAAGCACGGAGGAAACGCGGTATGTAATGGATGGTCACCAATCCACTGACCGACCCAGGCAAGCGCGGCTTAACTTTGTAGACGCTAGCTTCTCACAATCACTACGAGAAGCACAATAGTTGTGTAAAGTTGTAATGACGTCATTCCACTAGGCATGACGTGAACTAGATGTATTAACTAGTAACTTAAGTAGCGACGAACTCTGGTTGCGGACTGCGTTGTTATGTGTCACGAGTTTGAACCCGGTTCATCGCTAAACGATCGACTGTAGTAGAGCAAAGCAGACAAAATAACCTTCTACCTAATTTCGCTCCACAATAAACTCTGATTATCCAATAATAACGTTGAATGAAATCAAAACTTAACCAATATTATGATTGGCTCCACAGGAGCTTTACAAATTGAACGCCAACTCGAACTTATAATTGGAAGAGGTAAGGGATTATCATAATTAGAAAATAAGCCCTATTTTATTTTCGGGAATTTTCCGTAGATGTACAAAATAGGATTAATAGGTACATTTTAATTGAGGATTATAATTATCAATATTTTTCTAATAACCAGCTTTCGGTACAGTCTGTGAAGTGAGCTCTTTCAACTGACCTGTGTTGATAGATGTAACGATCTTTAGGCGCTCAAGGCGCTGGTGGCGCGTTGGTGAACATTAGTGAAATTGTTTTGAGTAAAATAACATGACGTCACGCCTGTCACTCCGAAAGGTTAGGCAGAGGCGTACCTTATTAGTATACTCACATTTCACCAGTTATGTTTCACGTCCCATGTAATAGGGGGCGAGCCTATTGCCATTAATCGGGCACGGGAGAAATTTCTGATGGTAAAACCCAATAACACTTTACCTACCACTTTACCGACCCAGGAATAGAACCCAGGAACTCTAGCTCAGCAGTCGCATTTGTAACCACTAGACTAATTTATTAGAATTCATTCCGCGTATTTATATGACATGATGAATTTAAAGTACTTACGAATTCAGTATTCAAAGAAAACCTCACGTAATTTATTATATTAGTAAAGTAGACGACAGTGTTTCAGTTTATACTAATTGAGATGATAATCTAAACTTAGAATATCATCTTAATTAGGCAATCAAATGACTAATCATTTCTGTAATACGAGAAGAGAAAGTAATGGAAAACTCCAGAGTACTAATTGACGGATTGCGTGAAAACTTAATTTACCGGTTGCGTGTAAACTAGCCTAGTGGTGTGACCGTCGGACTGTCAAGTCATAGGTTTCGAGTTCGAACCCAAGGCACGCACCTCTGATATTTCAGATTCGTGTGCGCATTGTCACATCCCTTGTTTCGGTGAAGGAAAACATTGTGAGGAAACCTGCATGTCTGAGAGATATTTCTCGACGGCATGTAAAGCCAAGTCAGAGGCCCATGGGCGGCATAAAAACTCTGACACCAGGCTAGGCATTAACGGGCTGCGGGACTATTCGAGAGAGATACCGTGGCCCCGGAACACAAAGGGCGAGGAAGGAACATGTATGGGTTTTAGTCAGTAAAAGTCTGACACTCCCTCCTGCTCCGCCCAGAGCGGGAGAATTCATTTGATGATTTCCCATCCTAAAAAAAAAAAAAAAAATAGGCTAGGCATTAACCACACGATAAAGAAAAAAGCGTGAAAACGAGGAGCGATGATCTTCCCAAGGTAGGTTGTGGGAATGGGAATTCTTTTTCAAAGTGGCCATTGCACGCTGCATTGCGGCATGGTTCTTTTGGCAGTTGAATAACAGGACAGGATAGCGCTGTTGGTAAAAATTTCCGAAGTTGTCTATGGAAATTGTATTGAAAAAAAACAAAATGGCATGCGTTCGGAATATAGCCACACAGAATATCAGGATATAATTCGCAGAATGAGGTTGGTAAAAATTTCCGAAGTTGTCTATGGAAATTGTATTGAAAAAACAAAATGGCCGGCATGCGTTCGGAATATAGCCACACAGAATATCAGGATATAATTCACAGAATGAGCTATTCTAATTATTCGTGTTCGAGCTGATACGACACCAAAAATCTCGACTTTTCGAGTACATATGTATGTAGTACCTACGTTTAAGTAAACAGTGGGTCATAAGGAAATAATAAAACACTGAATCCTTCTTCAACGACCCCCTGAAGCCCACTGAGCGAAAAATCTGCTGGGTCATAAATAGTTAGGCAAGGATTCACAAACTAAACAATACTTTCTACGGGATCTTTTCTATGGGATTTTCAAAATCCAAAATAATAAAAAGGTCAAATAATTAAGCTCATTCACGCCGCCAAAGTAATGAACAAAAGACATATAGACAGTGAAAGCAATAATAGGATAATCGCTTATATTCAATAACTAAGCGGGCTATAATAACGTTCTATTGTAGTCCCAGTAGCTATTGTTTACATTCTCCCACTATATATTGCGATAAATTGGCAACATATCAATACGCGAGGAAGATTATAAAGAATAAAGGACAACGCACACATCAGTAGGTATCATCATTCTCTTGCCCATGACCCAATTCATTTGGGGTCGGCTTCTTCCATACTTCTCTATTACTCGTCATCTCATCAGACACCACTTTTTTTGCTATATCATTCTTTACACAGTCCGTCCAAAGGACAACGAACAATTTAGCCATATATTCAAAAAACAATTACGCATTTTTCTAATACATAAATGATATTATACTATTAACGACTTTAAGAAGATTATATAGAATGATAGGCTTTAACTTTATATATTTCTTACTAAATCTATCTGCACCTCTAAAAACTTATATATTTTCTTTTCTAACCTATATAATTCTAATAATCTAATCTAATCTATATGGTAATATCTAATCTATATAATATCTTTTCTAATTTATATAATAAATCTTTTCTAACTTATATTTCTATCTTTTCCTAGAATACGTAAAATAGTTCGTGCTAAGTTTGGTTTGTCAATATCAGTTTATTCTGAATAATACCTAACTGTTAGTAGATTGAGAGTATCCCCGAAAGGCTCGTGGTGAGGCGATGCTGATCAAGTGGTGAGGATGAGGCTGGCATGGGACCGTGAAAAGAGACGCCAATACCCAGAAGTGGGTGAAGTCAGGCTGTGGATGATGATGATGATTATGATCAAGTGCAGTGCTTATAACTGAGCGTTCACGTTTATCCACACTATGTAGTGTGTAGTGTGCCAAATGAGATTTTAATGAATGTGTCAGCAACAATGATTGCTCGATTGAAACCCAGTTGGCATGAGGGTGATTGGCTCCAACGGCGTGAGTGAAACGAATAATGACCGAATCCGATTTAAATAGGGAAGTAATCTAATCTAATATATAAAAATCTCGTGTAACTGTGTTTGTTGTTTTTTTGTTGTTATAGAACTCCTCCGAAACGGCTTGACCGAGTTTTATGATTTTTTTGTGTATATTTGGCAGGTTTGAGATTTGTCGTAGGCTTTTTTTTTCATACACATCAAAATTTCCACACGAACGAAGTCGCGGGCAATGGCTAGTATTTTTATAACTATTTCACTCGGGCCCAGCTAGTCTACACTAATATTATAAAGAGGAAAGATTTGATTGTTTTTTTGTTTGTTTGCATTGACGACCCGAATGGCGCAGTGGTAGTGAGGCTGCCTTACGTTCTTAGGGTCCCGGGTTCGAATCCCGGTTGGAGCAAATGTTTGTGTGGTGAGCATGGACATTTGTTTCCAAGTCATGGATGTTTATATATATAATAAGTATGTATTTACAAACAAAAAGTATCTATGTAGTATATCAACTATCTGGTGTCCACGACACAAGCCTCGTTGCTTAGTGTGGCACTAGATGGCGCTGTGTGTATGTCCAGCGATATTTATTTATTTTATTTTATTGAATAGGCTACGAAAATACTGGACCGATTTGTAAAATTCTTTCACTGTTGGTAAGTTACACTATCTCCGCTGAACTAAGGCTTAATTTTATCCCCTTAAATAAAATATAATAATAAGAAGGATAAAATTTAATAATAAGAATAAAATTTAAATTTTAAAACTACGCGGGTGAAACCGCGTGACGTCCGCTAGTTATAAAATAAAAGACAACCGTAAGTAACAGCTAAATCCGTAGAAGCATTGCACAATATCCATGAAGCCTCAGTGTGTCAGCTGTCACCCAGGTTCACTACGTGTCCCAGTTCTAGCAGTATTGTGATGTTCAAGCCTGATATGACAGATTTAGAGCGATCTATTCTTCTATTCCTTCATCTCACTTCTCCGTTTTATAGCTAAACAATGAACCTATAGACAAAACAGTATTGTTTGAAACGTGGAAATAGAAAACTTCGTTATAATTGTAGCCGCTGTTATGTAGTGAAAACGTTTATCCCAAAGGTGGACGATGCTTTAATAGAATAAGTTAGTTAGGCTCTTAGAATATTTCCATTGTTCACAACTGTTTAATTGGTGATGGGGGCATCTCGTCCACTTCGAAACAGTGACCAGGGACCACTGGTCCCTTTTAAAAATTGATAATGGTTAACTGGGCCCTCACATATTTTTTTCTAAAAGAAAGCAAAGACAAGTAGAAGAGAAAGAAGCAAATATAATGAAGTTTCACAAACTACCAGGAGGAGAGAATCATGAAGGAGGTATTGTATATTGTTAATAAGAATCATGATCCTGATTTCCTCCTTCATGATTCTGGCTTCCTAGTAGTTTGTGAGACTTTTGTAAAAAAGAGAAAACTGCCTGGTTGGTCCAGTGGTTGCAGAGGCGACTGCTGAGTAAGAGGTCCAAGGTTCGATTCCCAGGGATAAGTGTTATTGAGTTTTTAGCAACGGAGTTTGGATTTGTGCCTGGATGATAGCAATAAACCGGCCCCCTATTTACATAGGACTTAAACATATCTGGCGAAATGTGGGTGACTATTATGTACACCTCTGCCTAACTTAGCTAGTCTAACTGATGCTATAAATATAAATAAATATCGCTAGACATTACACACAGCGCCATCTAGTGCCACACTAAGCAACGAGGCTTGTGTCGTGGACATCAGATAGTTGATATACTACATAGATTCTTTTTGTTTGTAAATACATACTTATTATACATATAAACATCCATGACTCGGAAACAAATGGCCATGCTCATCACAAACATTTGCTCGTACCGGGATTCGAACCCGGGACCCTAAGAACGTAAGGCAGCCTCACTATCGCTGCGCCATTCGGGTCGTCATCGTCGTCATCTGTGTTATATTATAATAGCAAAGTTCTCGCAAAAATATTCGCTCTGAGTTAACCATATCCAGTTACTCCAAGTTTTGCATTAATACAATAATGATGATGTCATAAATGAATGACATAAGCAAAGCTCGAACATGTCCAGACAGCTACGGTATCGCAGGGCAACAAACACGTTTACGTAGTTGCGATAATCACATGTTATCCCATTGTCAGAGCCTCTAGCTGGCTAACTAATTAAATGGCTTGTGTGCATTCGATGGAAAGCTTGATTGCTTTAATCCCAAATGCATTGGATATTGTATTTTGTATCGATACTATGGTACTGGTTTGTACTTATTGAAATGAGTATTCACGTGTGAATTGTGAATGATATGATAATTGAGAATTTGAATGATACTTTTCTTTGAATGTTAAATTGGCATAACTATAGACGAGGAGCTCGCGGCTAACTAAACAATAACAGTCGCTCGGGTTGACCGTTAAGTTAAGCCGCGCTTTAGGCAAGCGCGGCTGGTTCGTGGATGATTGAATACCCATTTTTTATTATTAATTTATTTATCAAGACAAAGTTTACATAATAATAAAAATGTTTATATATGTCCCGGCTGTCATTTGTAGATCTTTTGCAATCTAGTCAGCGACCCGAAAGTCTGACAAAAAATCAAACAATCCAACCAGTTAGTTAAGGGGTATCGTAATGCCCAGTACTAACTGGGCTCTAGAGGTCAGATAGGCAGTCTCTCCTTGTAAAATTCAGGTATTCAGCTGCATCCGGTAAGACTGGAAGTCGACCCATTATAGTTGGGAAAAGGCAGATGATGAGGGCATAAAATATAGACAGAAAGTAATTCAAACAGTCCATTAAAATATTCTTCCGACTTATTTTGAGTTTCGGTAATTTATTAAGACTTATAATTCTTTCTTTTCAGTGTTCAGGAAACTGCAATTATGTGCGGAAACTTGCGGCATGGCTACGCTTTGCTACGAACCTAGCTACGGCGTAGCAAGCATCGGCTACGACGTAGCACATACTGCTACGACAACGCAATATTTGGTCACGTCAAGTTTATCAGCTTGTATATTTTAAATTTAGATGACAACCTAGAGGTGTTTGTGAGAGATTGGTCAGAGAAAACCGCATGGAGGGAAGAGTGGAAGACTATGGGGCAGGCCTTTGCCCAGCAGTGAGAGAATAGTTTTTTTTTGTTTTACATTTTAGTAAAGCTTACAGACTAATGGCATTATAATAACAAAATATATACTTAAATTGCTAATATCAAGCCGTCCACAGATTAATACAAAAAAATATTAGTTTCTTATAATAACAAAAGTTACTTCCTAAATTATATATCACAAACTTTCTAACAAAAATCTGGTACTGACAAATTATTGATTAATTTAAAATAAAAACATTGGTTTATTTTATCCTATTATTATTAATTTAAGCTGGTGCCTTCTGTACAAAAAATGGCTTTGCTAAGAGTCGGACTGTGCTTGCATTGGTGCAGAATAGGTCCGGGTTACAAGAAACTTCGTTAAAACTGCGACTGGCTCTCGGAAAATATGTATTACGCCTATAATTAGTGTTCGCATAAGGTGGTACATATAGAAGTGGTCGCTGTCGCAGTCCCATCTCATTAGTGCGCATCGGTAATTTTGACACTAGTTCAGGACAGTCTTATAGGCATCAACATGTCATTGTTCTAAAACTTTACGGATTTTCAAGAGAAACAATCTCATATAAAACTCAGAACAAAAACTCGTGAACTATAAAATGGTTGAAGTTGTAATACGTAAAAAGTCACGGGCTGTTAGTTTTCAATATGTATTAAAATCCACAGGAGGTTGAAGAATTTAGGTTCGAAATAGCCGAGATGCAGCCATGTTGAAATTGGATTACAGGTCAATCTTGCGATGCGGTAACACTGTCTAGATATATGTAGTAGTTATATGACTGGAGTTATTGATTACACATGTAACTTGACTGGATTTCAACCGTCTCATGTTAGAAAATATTTTGTAATTCATCATACGAGTTTTTACTAACATTTTAGGTTATACTTTCGCTTATCAATGTTCTACATAACATCACGCCTGTAATTCCCGATGGGTTAGGTAGAGGTGATCCTATTAGTACACGCACATTTCACCAGTTATGTTTAAGTCCCTTGTAATAGCTGGGGCGAGCCTATTGCCATTAAGGTGGAAGCTCCACGGTAGCCCGCGAAATTTAAATTTTCTTACGTTTTTTGCAATTTGCAGGTCAGTATCAGGTTGTATGTTATTAAAATATGATTCGCGGCTGTAAGACGTATGTAGTTACAGAATTATAATCATTAAAATAATCAAACATTCATATTCAGTTCATGTAACTGTCACTTTTTCATGAAATAGTCATTCTTGACAGTTACATGAACTTAGAGGGTTGTATTGATGATTTTGATGATTATAATTCTGTAACTACATACGTCTTACAGCCGCGAATCATATTTTAATCAACATACAACCTGACACTGGCCTGCAAATTGCAAAAAACGTAAGAAAATTTGAATTTCGCGGGCTATCGTGGAGCATCCACCTTAACCGGGCACATATCCAGACTCCTTCCGGCTGTTACTGAGAGACAGTAAATATCAATGTTCTATTGAAAATAAATAGACACGGCAGACTCAGCGATGAAAAATAGACTACTCAATGTAAATTTCATTTTATTACGGTTTTTTTTTCGTATCGTTTATTAGAACACACTGGCTATTAATTTTATGTTTGTACAGTTTTAATTTCAGTAAAGAAAAAATAAAATTAAACTCTATAGTTTCGTCAAGGTTTTAGAGGGTATTTCAGTAGTCAGTTAATAAGACAAAATCAAAAATACACTTTTGGATGTAAATCTTTACAAGGACACAGAATTGATTCTAGTTGCCCAGTCACGAAGGGTATTATACAACCTCATCCCGAAGCCGTCAACCAAGCATTCTGTACATCAAACTATGTAACTTTACGCAAAAATTATTGCTGGGAAACGACTTTTTTTATGGGGTGAAAAATCATGTTTTGTGGTAGAACTCAACGTAACGCACTCAAAACATTGTGCTGATAGATGGATTGAACAGTACGGGGGTCGTGGAGGTGTTTAAAGTAAAAATCTTACATTAAAAACTTGTATTTAAAAAAAAAGTTGTCAAAAAGTTGGAACTTTGACCCCCAATATCTCCGTAACTAGAAGGTTCCCAGGTATGGTGTAGAACAAAAAAATAATCGCAATGACGAGGAGAACAAGTTCAGAGAACAAGTTAAGAGGTGTTTTACACCCTTTGTAGAGAATAATGGATAGAGGCCTACCACGAGCTCTTAACGCGATCAATTTTAGGACCTAAACTGAACTGTTCGTCTAATTCGTACCATGACGTCAGTTTAACGATTCAATTTAGGCCATGCCAACTGACAGCGATTGACCCCAAACTGAGTCGCAAGTTTTGGTTTAATTCATTCAATTTTGTACTTGTTTGGTACCATGACGTCCATAGAGCAGCTCAACTGAAACGCTCAACTGTCAAAATAAGCGATTCAATAAAAGTTACTCTTTCTATAAGATAAACTGAAACGTTTGGTGAATTATTGACGAAAGTGAAGTTTTTTATTGTTATTTTAGTGGAATTTTACAAAAACCAATGTAAGTGTACTTTAATCTGTCTTATAAAGTCTAAAATACCTACCTATTTCACATGCCTTTTTTAACCGCATTTGTTTTTGTCTAACACTACGTACTTACTCTAACTACTTTTGTTTGAGTTTTTTGAAGAAGATTCTGCCTCACACTATGCCCAAAAACGTAAGAGGCTCCAGTTACGCGGCCAGTTGGACCCCTTCAATAACTTTGAGGATGCCGATTGAAATAATGTTTTTCATTGTTTTTCTACCTACGTATCTAGTCAAACTGACACTGACAGTGACATGACAACTGGCACAACTTTTTTACTCTGGTACGTTCGATACAGAAACTTATTTAGTTTTATTACGTCGAAATAAAATAATAATCTCATGTAATAAATAGCAAAAAGTAAATAAATATCTTCATTGACTAAGAATTATTTTAACAATAGTTACCGTATTAACGTACCGTACCGTGGAATCTTAAAAACAACTGTTGAGTGTCTTTTATACTCTATGTAACGTTACTGAGTTAAAAACAAATAAAACGTTACTTGCTTCTGAGCGTGTCTGATACTAAAATGTGCGCGAAACAAAGTTATTGATACTAATAGCATTTTTCGCCAATAACGTTTCAAACGCCGTTCAGCCCCAAATTGCGATCTTTCATTCACTTTTAACGATCCAAATGCCGCTGAGCGTATTGGACGTCATGGTACGAGTTTGAGCAGTGCAGTTTAGGAACCTAAACTGAACTGTCTTGCTTTTGAATCGTTTTTAATTAGATCATGGTAGGCCTGGGGAAAGTTTATCCATCTGGATTCAGGATGTAAAACAAATCAGAATCACAAATGACTTGACAACCACAAAAATAAACATTTTTTTTTACACTTTTTTTTTGTTATATGTTTAATGTTGTGTGCACTTGCAGCATGTGCCAAATAAACCTATTTCCTTCTATAACCAGCTTCCATCAAATGATGCCTCTTATCTCCCTAAAATATCAGCAGCATACTATCGTCGTCACTGCACCGCAGCGGCACAGCCTCCCCTTCCGCATCCAATCTTCACGCGTCTCCCAGGACGTCCGCCCATTGGCCCGCCAGTCTCACTGTTTGTCGGTTCCGGTTACCATTACAATATTTCTTAGCGATCGCATGCATAAAGAAAAAACGAGATTGTAATTTTGTTCTGCGCATAAAATGGAACGTTTTTGCAGAATCTGTCTTGAAGTTTTTTGTTTCTTATTTTTTATACTTAGAAAGCGTTGTGTAAACTACAGATTTTTCAATAACATATTCTTTTCTCATGTTTTAAATACTTTTCGTAACGAAGAAAGAAAGATAGAAAATGTTTTATTATCCAGGTTATACACAAAGCAGGACTAGCATAGGTTAAGGACAAGTGGACAAGTGCCAAGATAACACAGGAAGTTTAAAATCAAGTTAGCTGCCATTTCTTGTGTCGGACACAAGGACCAAGCAACTCAAACTTTCACACATCGACCACGTTAAGAAGTAATATTGTTTTTCTATCATAAATCTTTAAGAAATCGCCTTGCAACATATTGTGGCGGACTCGCCGCCTAGGTAATTAGCACAAGTTCGGTGTCGTTCGCATTACAGCCCGGTGTTGGCGGGGCGCCAGCGAACGTGCCGCGGCCTCGCTCAAATACAATAGAGGCCAGCTTTTACATTTCAAATTTGGAGTTAGAAGAATAAATCCTCTGCGATCAGATTGTCGGTTTTACGTATTATGATGTTTTTTTGGCGGCCAGTACTCGTACACCTTGTCGAGTATTCGTGCTAGTGAATGCGGCCTCCTTAGACTTAGTCGCTCATTATTGTGTACAGGAGGCCTACCACGAGCTCTTAACGCGATCCATTTTAGGACCTAAACTGAACTGTTCGTCTAATTCGTACCATGACGTCAGTTTAACGATTCAATTTAGGCCATGCCATCTGACAGCGATTGACCCCAAACTGAGTCGCAAGTTTTGGTTTCATTCATTCAATTTTGCACTAGTTTGGTACCACGACGTCCACAAAGCAGCTCAACTGAAACGCTCAACTGTCAAAATTAGCGAAAATAAAGTTTTAAAACCAATGTGAGTGTACTTTAATCTTTCTTTTAAAGTCTAAAATACCTATTTATATGCTTTTTTTAACCACATTTGTTTTTCTCTAACAGATGTCTGATGAACAGCTTTAGTTTGAGTTTTTTGAGGAAAATTATACTAGACAATAAGTTAAAAACAAATAAAACGTTACTTGCTTCTGAGCGTGTCTGACACTAAAATGTGCGCGAAACAAGGTTATTTGATACTAATAGCGTTATCTCTTTTTCACCAAAAACGTTTCAAACGCGGTTCAGCCACAAATTGCGATCTTTCATTCACTTTTAACGATCCAAATGCCGCTGAGCGTATTGGACGTCATGGTACGAGTTTGAGCGATGCAGTTTAAGAACCTAAACTGAACTGTCTTGCTTTTGAATCGTTTTTAATTAGATCATGGTAGGCCTCCTGTACTGCTGTACTGTATGGTGTCGGACGAAAATAATAGCACTTTCCCATATTATCTTCCCGTGGGTGTCATTACCAGAGAATGGACAGCAGCGTTTTCTGTGCTTTTGTAACAACCGTACTGCGATCGCCAACCCGCCTGCCAAGTGTGGCGATTATGGCAAAACCCCCCTTTGAGGGAGGTCGTGGTCGGGGTCGTGGACGTCCTTCGGCTGAAATGAGGATGATGAGCTTTAATGTTCAAATAGCTATACATTGTTTCCAACGAAAATATTCGAAAAACATAGTATGTAGGCATCTAATTTAATTTGATGGTATACCTTCCATCATTATATTTGCATACTGTTTGTCGTAAAATAATCCGAGCAAACATCTAGGACCAAATGGTTACTTTTGTAGAAAATAAAGTATTACGAGTTAGAATCTATTCATCTATGTTTGTTCTTCATAGCAAGGAAGTAAATAAGGTTTACCTGAATATCCCTGAATATCATTCATCGTTGGCGCGATATTTTTCTTCCCCGACTAGAATAGAATCGGGCTCATAATAAATTCTAACGTGTGCAATGGCCTGGCACGGCGATAGAGCGCCATCTGTGACGCGCCCGAGGAACTAGCTCGAATACATAAAGTGCTAAGCATATATCGAATTATTACCAACACCGTCAGCTTGTATATTATGTAGTGTTCGAAGAATGGCGTCTTCCTTAGCAACAGAGTTATATTATGATAAACAAACTCAATGCTGATTTTGTAGCGTCGTCGTCGTAATGATGTTGTACCCACGGTACCTACAATGTTATGTTTAGTAAGCAATTATAGAGAGACAATTATACCGGTGAGTACCGGTGAATATTATAACACAGACTAGACGAAAAACTTGTTACAATGGTAATAAGTACGTTAATACTTACATTTATATAACCATTAGCTTATGCGCGTGGCTTCGCCCGCATGGATTTCGATAATTGACCCACGGGAGCATACTACCAGGATGAAAAGTATCCTATGTGTTAATACAGGTTTATTTATTTAAGGAAAAACAAACAGTAGCACAAAAAGAATTCGAAACAATATTTTAAATATTACATTTTAAAACAATTATGCTACCCACAACGTTCTCCACAGATTACAATATTATGTATTTAAAACTAGCTAGTAACAACACAAATAAAATACATATACAACGGCCATTGTCCTGGAACTAATATCTAGATTTTTAAATGTATGTGATTACATATATAAAAGTAAAAATAAATTTGTGTGCGTATTTAACATTACGTTATTAAATATCTAATTATACAGTAATTTGCTGGTCCTTTAGGGTTGCTTGGATTTGCTTCCTAAATGCATTTTTACTTAGAAAAAGAATGTCGATTGAATGGAACTCATTAGTCTATGTTATAGACTATCTGTGTAGTGTGCTCAATTTCATCTAAATTCGTTCACTAGTTTATGCGTGAAAGAATAAACATCCATCCATCCAACCTCACAAACTTTCGAATTACTAATATTATACATAGCAGGATAAAATGTCTTGAATGGGTACGGAATTTTCCTTTTGCTTAGTAATGTCAAAAGAATCGAACAACCAATGTGGCACAGCGGGTGTCGGCTACGCTATGAAGGTCGTCGGTTCGACATGTTTCAGTAACACATAAGTACAAGACTTATGAATACTATTTAAACGTACTATTTAAACTCTTCGACTATCTCGTTGGTCTAGTGCTTGCAAGCGCAACTGCTGAGCATGAGTTCCTGGGTTCGATTCCCGGGTCGGGCAAAGTGTTATTGGGTTTTTCCATCAGGAATTTCTCAGTAGCAGCCACGGAGTCTGGGTTTGCGCCCGGTTTATGGCAAAAGGCTCGTCCCTATTACATGGGACTTAAACAAAACTGGCGAAATGTGGGTGTACTATTAGGTATACCTCTGCCTACCCTTCGGGGATTACAGGCGTGTTATGTTATTAAAACTTATAGGCACAGATTCCTTATAAATGTATATTTCTGTAAAATTCTATATGACACATACAATTCATACATTGTAAAGGGATTGGTGAACACAACTTGATTTTCCTCGAAGATGGAGTGTGACGAATATCAATACACCTGTATAGCGTCCACGTATATGTTATATCTACCCATATAATGATATAGCTTCCACGCTTTGTCGAAGCCATCGCTAAAGGCGTGCACACAATATAACCACTGTTGGACAAAGTTCACGTCGTTTGATGGATTACTCCTTCAATGGACCTCTTATGTACGAAAACATGGAAGTTTACGTGTGCTGAAATGTATACGGCTTTAAGGACCAACTTTAGTAATGGATACTTTTAGGGGTAGTTAAAAATTCTGAAATTATTCAAACATTTTGTTTATTTTATTAATTTCTTAAAATTATTATAAAAAATATTATTTGTCTATTTCAATCGGATTTTGTTAAAAATTTTAAGGGTTTTAATGTTTTTGGCACGGAACCGTAATTGTTTATCTAAAATGAAAGTAGCCTAAGTTACTCCTTAAAACATCAGAAATCTGCCAGTAAACGTCCCGTCAAAATCAGTCCAGTTTCGGAGATGAAAAAATGTGTTTTTCTTATAAGTGTCGACTTTACATTCAAAAGCATTCAGTAAAATGCTGTTATTTTGAAATTACAAACAGGTTCTCCATTTTTATAGATTACTTCAGTACATACTTTACTTTTTCTTAAAGAAGAACATAAAGATCATAAGCGTAATGAAAACTGTCGAAATCTGGGTGTACTGTACACATCTGCGTACCCCCTCAGAACTTACAGGCGTGATGTTACGTCATGACGTGTATAAACAATAAACATCCAAGCGATTGCAGCAATCACGGCAGATTTGCC
Organism: Xestia rhomboidea; assembly: GCA_963853795.1. Taxonomy (NCBI): domain Eukaryota; kingdom Metazoa; phylum Arthropoda; class Insecta; order Lepidoptera; family Noctuidae; genus Xestia; species Xestia rhomboidea. The sequence continues at coordinate 9,863,178 of OY970778.1, read as the reverse complement.
GTCTATTTTTGAAGAGTTCCATTGTATATCTCCGAAGATCAGCATCGGATCTTCACCAAATTGCAGCACCAGCTTTCAAATAAAAGAAGAATCATCAAAATCAGGTACCTCATTTTTTTGGAAGACGGTTAAAAAGGGGCCAAGCTTCCGGTGTTTTCGGCTTTACATACAGGAACCTCTCACAATGTGTGTTGCGTCAAGGAGGACCACTTTCAGTAGGTCCTTGATCCAGCCGACAAAGACGGCTTTATAAGATGTAAGTCGAGGATCATGACCATGAAGCCTTCACGACAATCAACAAACCATAAATCTGAATCCATAATGTTTGGTATAGCTACTGATAGAAATAGCTAAATTACAGTTTCTTTTGGTTTCGTATTGGAAGGATTTTCATTGATTAAAACACATCTTCGTAATACATATTCTTTATTTCAACCGTACCATGAACAGAGTTGACATAAAAACCACAGATAATAATATCATTAACAACAAACAACACAGATTACATACAGTGTGTAAACGGGCCCTCAACCAAGCATTCTGTTCATCAAACTAAGTAACTTTAAGCAAAAAATATTTTTTGGCGTGAAAAATCACGTTTTACGTAATTCACTCAAAACATTGTGCTAATGGATGGATTGAATAGTACGGGGGTCGTGGAGGCCCCAGGTGTGTAAAGTAAAAATCTAACATTAAAACCATTTAAGTATGTATTTAAATACATACTTAAATGTTTTTAATGTTAGATTTAATTAAAGAAATTGAACCGTACCATGAACAGAGTTGACATAAAAACCACAGATAATAATATCATTAACAACAAACAACACAGATTACATACAGTGTGTAAACGGGCCCTCAACCAAGCATTCTGTTCATCAAACTAAGTAACTTTAAGCAAAAAATATTTTTTGGCGTGAAAAATCACGTTTTACGTAATTCACTCAAAACATTGTGCTAATGGATGGATTGAATAGTACGGGGGTCGTGGAGGCCCCAGGTGTGTAAAGTAAAAATCTAACATTAAAAACATTTAAGTATGTATTTAAATACATACTTAAATTTTTTTAATGTTAGATTTAATTAAAGAAATTGAACCGTACCATGAACAGAGTTGACATAAAAACCACAGATAATAATATCATTAACAACAAACAACACAGATTACATACAGTGTGTAAACGGGCCCTCAACCAAGCATTCTGTTCATCAAACTAAGTAACTTTAAGCAAAAAATATTTTTTGGCGTGAAAAATCACGTTTTACGTAATTCACTCAAAACATTGTGCTAATGGATGGATTGAATAGTACGGGGGTCGTGGAGGCCCCAGGTGTTTAAAGTATAAATCTAACATTAAAAACATTTAAGTATGTATTTAAAAAAACTTGTGAAATTGTTGGAACTTTCACCCATTGGGGATCAAAGTTCCAACTTTTTCAAAAGTTTTTTTTCTCTCCTTAAGTTTTAATCTCCTTCCCGGGATATGGTGTAGAACTGTGCCTTTCGGCTTCGTAAGGGTCTATTTACACCCTTTATTCTTCTGTAACAGCTACTTGTTAATATAATATTATCGGGTGTGTAGAATAGTCTCATTTTCATAACCAAAGAAAATGTTCGTGTGTACCGAAGTGAAACAGGAAGTATATATCGCTCAAGCTCGGCTTTGTTGTAACTGAATCGTTGGTTTATCGCGAAGTTTCCGCAGGATTCAGAAACAGTAAGTGGAAGTTTTGCCAAAACAAAGGGCATTGAATTAACTTTGTGTGAATGCCTAAATAGAAGGATTATGATCCGTCACCTACCAGGAGCGCAGAGAACGGAAGATGTGTAATATGTTAGCCTTATCAGCAAACATCAGATGAAACTAGACGACCGGCCATGGCCGCCGTTACCGTAATCGGTCGCGACCGCAAGAATAACTATTTCAGTCTGAAGGCTGATTAATACTTCGGTGAGTTAAATATATTCCTTTCATTAAATCTAGTTTCTAGACCGTAACGACTTACTTCGAAATAAGCATCAATCAGAAATGTAACCAATCTGGACTACACTAGATACACATTTGTTTGTTAATAATTAACTCATGTATTTCTAGTCACTCACACAAATCCACTTTCAGAAAGCTTTCAAAGTGTATAAATGTAAAATAACCGTCGGGTTCACTTAAAAATTTAGTGTAATCAAGTGTCCCCGTTGATAAATGTTGGCAACACCTCCCTCCGATAACTTTGGGCTGCGTCAAACAGGCAGAGATTAATAGGTCCAGCCCGAAGGTGAGATAAAAACAAATCTTTTCCCTCTTTTGTTTCGTTTGATTTCAGATTTATCCCCAAAAATAAACGACCTCACTCAATATCTTTATCTCTTAATTATACACGAACGCCCATGCAAGGTTATCGCAGTTTTCTATCTTTATGCTGTGAGTTATCTTGTTCTCACGGTGACCGCTCCCTCTACAAGGCCATGCAAGGGTGCGCATCACCCCATCGATCGAATTATTAACGTTAGAATAATTTAGTCAGCGATGTAGAAAGGAAAGGAAATTTAAATATTCTCTTGGTAGATAAAGTGTTATATTTGTAATAATATTTACGGTTTAAAAGCTAGTTAAGTGGATTAGTGGAGCGGGTTCTCGGCGCGGCCGTGTCTGCCGCATCAAATCAATGTCGCTGATTACGCCAGCCGCCTGCCGCCTGCCTCCTGCCTCCCAGCTGCCCTAGATACAGCAACCTCTCAAATTAACTTACATTCAAAACATGATAATGTCAAACCAGTTTAAGTTCAACTATTTATCCGAGGAATTAAAGTTAAACAACACTTATCTAGGTTCGAAGTCAAGCGTAAACTTTTTAAAACAGATGTCATTTGTTTCACTATACATAGAGGGAATGATTCGTGGATGTGTTGAGTCGAGGACTTTAATTGATAAGTCACTTTCACTACTTTCCAATCCAATTATTACACGGCAAAAATACGAATAGTGACAAGTGGCTCATCAATTAAAGTCCTCGGCTGAAACCTACCTATTAACAAGCCAGACGTTATCTTTATATATTCATTTTCATGTTAAGTATGTTCTTCGTCTGTGAATCCAGTAGGCTTAGCCAAGTTGACAATCTACAATCGTTAACGCTAATAGAAAACTAACCAAATGTATGGGAATGACATCTATCAACGTTAAGTCACGTGGTCAAAACAAACGAATGGAAACTTAAAAGTTTAGTCAAAACTGTAAGTTGGCTACGATTTATATGGGATGTAGCGATCACGATTGTAGAAACGAATACATTTCATTCTATCATCTTGATCGATGTAAACTTGTCTACGAAAGTTTATATTCGTTTGTTTTGACCACGTGCCTTAACGTTTACGATTGTAGAAAGAGAATCGATACGAATCGTTTGTAACTTGGCTAGGCCTGCAGGTGACCTCTAATGTCTCTAAAAATATAATAGCAATAAAAGATTTCTAATAAAATTTAAATATACTAACAGAAAAATCCGTAATTGATAGTTGAGCCAAAACTTCTTTGGCTTCACTGGTAATGAAAATGGATTAGTTTCAAATTACTTTAGATGATTTATAAAATGTTTTTTCTTTTAGAATTTTGTGAAATATGAAGTTGCTTAGGCAGATTTTCTTATTGCCTACCGATTATTATTGTACAAAGAAAACTAGACAGCTGCCAATCGTGACATTATTAGAATACTTTTCAATACACTTCCTCGAAAACGGCTTCTTATCGCACTACGATTAGGTTCAACATGCCGCGTATTTCACACACGTGGATCTTGTTCATTTTCCATCACCGCGTGCTGTGCCGCGTGCAGAAAGGAGCCAATTTCGCACGCGGCACAGCACGCGGGTGTTGGAAAATTGCCAGAGATACAACTATACCTATACTTAGTACAAATTGGTGCAATGCCTTATAGTCGGCGGTGATTGTTTTTTTTCATTATTTTATTTTATTTCTTCAAAAGTGTATTGAAAAACGTCGTTTGATACACGTGGACATTTGTTATTACAGTTCTCGGCTCAAAAACTCCTAATTCCGCCTCGGATGCGATAACAAACTTTCTCCACTTGTATCTAAATGTACTATTAAAGGTAGTAAGTAGGTGGTAGGTTTTTTTTTATTATTATAACCCATTCAGCCATTTTATTCACAGTGATAGGAGGATCTTTGAGTTCTCGAATGATGTTGACCCAAGGGCGCTTTTGGTCGCGGGCCTGTGGACGGTGAGCTATGGGCTAGCTCGGCGTCCGTCCGTCTCATGACGACAGGCCGTGTCGACGGCGCGTTCGTGTTCCACGCGCGCCTCAAAGAGGGTCAGCAATAAGGAAAGGGTCCGCAAGGGCCGAAGCCTGCCCGAGTTGCGGGACTATTCGAAAGAGATACCGTGGCCCCGGAACACAAAGGGCGATGAAGGAACATGGATGGGTTTTAGTGAGTAAAAGTCTGACACTCCCTCCTGCTCCGTCCAGAGCGGGAGGAGTCTGAATTTGATGATTACCCATCCGAAAAAAAAAGGGCGCTGTTGGTGGCCATTTGGTGAAAAAAAAATCGCGATGACGCATGACGGGGAGAACAAGTGCCTTTCGGCTTCGTTAAGAGTAATTTTACTCCATTATTGTATTGTTGTTAAATAAATATTTGATAAATTCGGTGGCATGTAGCTTCGGCTAAACCACGGTAATATTATAATACAGTACTCCAACTTCATACAAACGGACGAAACGCGAGCTATACCTATGCGCCTAGATCTCGGGGTGCGCTCGGGGTGCAGACAGTCACGGCTGTACGGCAGTGTCGAACGGACGGTGTGTTGTTTTTTTAACAATAACCGCGCGATTTTTTCTCTAAAAATCAGTTAATATGACGAGTAGGAAATATTGTGCTGTTTTTGGTTGTATGAATTCGTCAATAACGCATCCAGACATAAGTTTTTTTTTAAATTACCTGTAAACTCTGAAAGGAAGACAAAAGGTAAGGTAAAATAATTTTGCTTACACTAGTAAGGTAGGTAGGTAGGTACATAATGTGTGTCTTTTTAATGGATAAGTATTTCTTTTTATCTCACGAAAAAAAAGGTGTTTGGATTAATAAATAAAGCGAATAGAGTAACGGAAAGTTATTGAGACGAGTGAAATAGGTAGTTATATGCGGTTCTGAATGAATCATGATACGGTAGGTACCTAATACCTACTCACGCTTGTGTTAAAAACTTTGTGTGTTTTGTGTATTATTAATAATATTTGTTTATTATCTGTGTGTATGAATAATACTAGAAAAAGCATATTTACAATCACAAAACTAAATAGAAACAGAAAGTAGGCAAATGTAATTAAAATGCTGGAGACGGGCAGCCCTAACGCATGTTTACGTACCGCGCGGCTGTAGGCATTTATTTCTATCATGCGGCCGAGTTACACTACTGTATTATTATATTACCGTGGCTAAACTTACATAAAAAATTCAGAGATCTGTCAGTCACAGATTGCTAAGTGTGAATTATTAATAAATCTCCATTCCTATATTGTTGTTTACGCTCCATCTTACTGGGAGGAGCTCGTGGCTAAATAGAAACAGCGGCTCGGGTTGATCTTTAGGTTAAGCCGTGCTTGCCTAGGTTGGTCTGTGGATGGGTGACCACCCTTACATACCGAGTTACCTCCATGCCTCGGAAAGTACGTTAAGCTGTTGGTCCCGGCTGTCATTTGTGGATCTTTGACTGTCGTTCCAGGTAGTCAGTGGCCCAGAAAGTCTGACAACCAGTCTTACCAAGGGGTATCGTATTACCCAGTACTAACTGGGTCGTGGAGGTCAGATAGGCAGTTGCTCCATGTAAAATACTGGTATTCAGCTGCATCCTGTTAGACTGGAAGCCGACCCCAACATAGTTGGGAAAAGGCTAGGCAGATGATGATTACTGCATTTTACATTACCAATTTGGAAATGTTTTAAACTTGAAATATTGAGTTTCAAGTATGAAGCGTTACATAGTAGGTACTCGTAGTTATTTTAAGACGAGTAACCATTTTGGGATTACTAAAACATGTTTAATAAACTCACTCCTTTTACAATGCCCTTTTCAATGGGGGTAGGCAGAAGATATATGTAGAACGCCACCTGTAATGTTATGATCCTTTCATTCTCCTTTTATTACGACCACGTGCATACATCTGGTTACAGAGACATCAGTTGTGAGTAGGTAATACGTACCACACCATTCTAAAGAACCTCTGCTTTAATAACTATTCTAAACTGAAAAATAACTACTGTTTTTTAACAAAATTATTTCAATAGATATTTTAATTAGCTAACTTTTAAAGTGTGTATTGGCCTAAGTACCCATATTTTCTTAACAACAAGTAATTAAAAAAATAATAAACCATATTTATATTATATATATGTCGCCGCAAGAGCCTCTATCTGCTAATATTTAATCTAATTAATAACACTCATAATTCTATTCCATGATAATATTGACGAACCTGCCATCTCTGCTTGGCAGTATGATTATTACAAACATCATTATCGATTAACAGAAGAGTTCAGCGCCATCAAGTGACAATTTAGAGAGTAATTTATTAAACAAAAGTCTTTATCTAGAACTACAGTTAAAATTAAGATAAGCAACTATTTTATGACAATTGGGATTTTATCAATATGTTATTGCTCTTTTGGCATTATGATATGTTTGTATGGGAACTATCCACAGTGTTGTGGAATGTGGCGCCAAGTACGATTTTAATGGTCAATAACTCAATTTATAATTTGAAACTACAACTAAATCAGTTTTCCTAAAACTAACTACAAACCAAAAAGTAACAAGATTATTTACAAAGCAATTTGTTAGTGAAAGACTTGTTCTTTGTATTAATTAGACCTGTCCTTCGATCTGCCGGAAATGGTTTTAAAAACAAGTGTAAAAAGTAATGAAGCGAGCAATTTAGCTTAAACTTAATAACACCTTTGCATTTGTGAATATTAGTATTGTTTAATTATTACAATAATTAATTGTGAAGTATTCTGGTAATGTTAGTAAGTTTTAATGAACTTACGATGTAATGAATCACTGCATTGAATGGGTGTGTCACTTCCGCGGACTCAAGATGGACGCGCGAAGGCAACGAGGTGTCTCGTTAGCTTACGATGAGTAAAACAATTGAAGTATTAAGTAATTATAAGTGTTAATTGAAGTGAACAATATTAATTTGTGAAAACAAGAAATGTAACACGATTTAAAAGAGTGTATGGAGTTTCTTCGTCCGTTCTTCTCCATATCAACCACATGCGAACGGACAGCTCAACTCTAGAATGTTTCTAACTAAGTGCCTTTACCTAAATGGTTTATTAGAAATAAACGTTTGGAGTTTGAGTCAAGTTTTGTGTGTGATTTCAACTACCCACCTACCTATCTACCAACAATAAAGAATCGTATCGCACGGCGATGTGATGGAAGACTGAAAGACAATACCTATGGCGGCGGATGGCGCCAATACTTGAGGACAGTGTTCCTCTAAGCTTTCCCTGTCGTGATATATACATACTACAACTAAAAATCTATATAATTACAAAAATAAAAGTAAACGTAAGTACCTACATATCGGCAGTATATACTAAGTCTATGCTACATGTATACAACGACGTCAATAGGCGTCAAAGTACTCCTCCGCATCGCTGTCATGCAGAAACGTGCAAAATTCTATTAAAAAAAAAAAACTATTTCAATCTATTACAGAAAGATTGAAATAGACTGTAATTTCCACTTCTAAAACTGGAATTCTCAGTGGAAGCGTAGATACCTACTTGAATTAAATTCGGTAGCTAATTTAATTTTTGCTAAATTGTCGGCAGGCATTCAGAGTAGGTACTTATTTAAAGTGGACGTTTTATTAATTTGTTACACATGACTTCCATTTTGAACACTTCTCGTTTCAGTGTTTTGTGTTTTAACTCTTTATGTCGTTTATTACTTCTAATTATGTCAAAAGACGTTGATTAAGTAGAATGAGTGACTGCGAGAGTCACGCTCTATTTGTGAAGAGTTAGGCAGAGGTGTATAGTTCTCCCAACTTGCGGTAGCTTTTTGTTTATTGTATTAAATACTAGCACTTCGCTCGCGACTTTGTCCGCAAAAGTGTGATAGCTCGGCTAATATGCATGATATAAATATAACTTGTAGCCTATATCGCCTACGAGTAATGTAACTTTCTGCCAGTGAAAGAATTTTTGGAATTGGATCATTAGTTCCGGAGATTAAGCCCCTACAAACAAACTTACAAAACAAAATTTACCTCTTTTACAATATACTTGTATTGATACTTAGCGACACCTAATAAAATTACTAAATTAAAAATACACTGTTTATTAATGTACACTCATTTATCAATGTTCTTTCAATGCCGAGAGATGGGTTTCAACAGTGCAATTACATATATTTAGGCATTCATTTAGTGCCCTTAGTCCACTCCGATCCTTGCTGTCCTCTCCCAGCGACGCCCTAAGCCGAGGCCCGTACCCCGCAGGTGCCCTTAGCGTGTAGTCGCTTAGTTTGTAAGTTTTTTGCCCTGGCTGGAGGCCTTACACTTAAGGCACCCACAGGAAAGTCCAGTTAAACAGACGACAACCTCTCAGGTTGAACTGAAAGATGCCATTTCGAAAAAAAAAAAAAAAAAAGGTGCCCTTAGTGCAAACGAGCATTATTGTAAGTAGAGGTGACGGTGTCGCCACAATACCCTAACGTAATTAAAATAATCTAAGTTTTAAAACTAAAAGAAACGAATAGGGTTAAATATAATTTTATAATTACCTATTTTTAACCGACTTACAAAAAGAGTAGGTTATCAATTCGTCAGTTTTTTATTTTGTGTATGTTCAGCGATATCTTCGCCAATTTCGATGGTTATTTTTTTGTTTTGTAGAATATTATTTCGCGGTGGTCTCGTTTAAGTTTGGTGAAGATCTGATGCTGATCTTCGAAGATATAATTACAAGGGAACTCTTCAATATTAGACGGCAAATCTATCGTGATTGCTGCAATCGTTTAGATGTTTATTGTTTAGACAACATCATGACGTAACATGACGCCATGGTGTGATGTTCTAAAAGGGTTCCCTAAAAATTGCAAAAATAAAACCGACTTCAAAAACATAAAAAAAACTGAATCAAACAAACAAAAGTCACCGACTTCTGAAGCTAAAGTTATTTTTCATTTTTTTTTGTGTTTTTGAAGTTGGTTTTATAGAGGAAAATGACGGTTTAACATATAATTTCATACATAATAATTTCCCTCTCCTGCTAATTAATTCCTGAACACAATCTTCACAACGTTTAAATAGTCGACCACCTAGTTACGACGAGGAAACACTGTTACGAAGGAACAAGAAGTTTCTGAATAACTTTATCGTCAGCGAATACATATAAAGTGATTTTGATAGGAGTTCTGATTAGATTTGTTTACTGATACCGCTCTCATTGAATTATTCAGAGGTGGGTACGACCATTACAAAATTATTTTCGAATTTAGAAATGGTAACCCTGACAAAATATTTAACTTCATTTTGTGAAAAAAGAACGGATGTTTTATTTTTAAATCCTAAAATGATTAAGGTACTGACCAAAGTTTAAGTATGTATTTATCAACTTATTTTTTAGGGTTCCATACCCAAAGGGTAACCTACGGGACTCTATTACCAAGCCTTCGCTGTCCGTCCGTCCGTTTATATGTCAGCGGACTGAATCTCATGATCCGTGATATGTAGAAAAGTGAAATTCTTACAGAATGTGTATTTTTCTGTTGCTGCTATAACAACAAATAAAATAATAAGGTAAAGGGGCTCCTCTACTACGATGGTACGGAACCCATCATGGAGTCCGACTCGCACTTGGTCCGGTTTTTTAAATAATCCTCAGTAATTGAAAAAAAAACGGGAAATATGACAAAGCCCGTAAGGGGTTCAAAAAATGGATAATAATGTCCGGACATATCCGGGCGTACCTATGGTAAAGCGAGTCGCGGGTTCGCTCGCAATTTAAAATAGTTACACCAAGTTTAAACCGAGTTATAGTGAGTATGATGAATGCTAAGATATTTATGAAGGCGTCGCTTCTACACACTTGTAATCAAGGAAGTTACGACGGGGAATAGCTTTAGTGTTAGCTTGTTATGGACTAGTGAAGCTATTTAAAATGAATACTAGTTTCTAATACAGAAACTTCGTTGTTAAGGTACGTGAATTATGTTATCACAGCATAAATGATTATAGACTATAAAATATGCATATCGCGTGTTTACTTAATTGTCACTTTACGTTGTCAAACTTGACTTACAACACTTCATACACATTTCCACAGTCACCCAGAATTCTGCTATTACTGAAAAAATATTAGTGAAAGAGGAAACATTGCTGTGAAATTGCGAGTTGCGGCTAATTGCAAAATAAAGAGATGTTACGCAATTTACCGAACCCTGCGTTGCTAAACCTGGTATTGGAGAAACGGGCGGTTATTTAATTACTAAGCAATCAAAGAAGAAACCGTAAGTAAACATTTTTTTGTGACATGCATAACAAGTAGTTAGTTTTTAGATATTATTTTGTTGGTACCCTATCACAATGTTGTCCTATTTAACCCAAAGATTGACCTGTAGAGAATGCCTCTACGAGTATGTACCATTATTGTACATGAAGCTTAAATAAATTGATATGTATTTATGATGGGTTCCATGAATGCTAAGTTTATTGAGTGCGTATTCATTTTACGAACGCAAGGGCCGTTCCCGAACCGCTCGCACACAAACAATAAAAGAATTTTAATTAATACTTCAATGCTCTTCCCTGTTGTTTTAAAACGTAATAAAACATTAATCGCAAAGCAAAGCCCGTATTTCAAAGTAAGAATAGCGAAAGAATGAATTAAAACATTCGACTCATTGTGCCGTGAAAATTACTCACGTTGAATGAAGCGCACATTTTAAATCAGTGATTCTCAACGTTGATTCAATTTCTTTATTGTTAGCAGGGACCGTATCTGCTGCAGATACTATTGTAATAGCAAATATAACTTTTTTTAATTTTATGATTCAGTTTCTGCTGAGTCCTGGGATCGATTCCCAGGTCGGGCAAAGTGTTATTGGGTTTTTCCATCAGGAATTTTTCCAAAAGGCTCGCCCCCTATTAAATGACTGGTGAAATGTGAGTGATACATATATATATAATTATATATACAGGGTGGAATTTTTTACTGCCACCTGGAGAGTAAGTACTCGAAATACTGGAGATAGCAAGTTTTACTCAAAGGAAACATTCTTTTATTATTAAAAAGAAACAAATCTGCATTCACAGATTTTCGAAAATTCACTTGCCACACTCGGGAATCGAACCGACTAATGTTCGAAAAAATAACATCCTGTACTTTTTTACATTAATCGATTGGGGCAATCTTATGGATCAAATCTCTCTAACAAACATGATAAATTTAATAAAGGTAAAATCATGAAATCTAAAGAACAGTTATAAATTAAATGGGATAAATTCAATAAGAAAAAGCACTTTTATTCATGGTTTTCCTTTCACTTAATTTATCATGTTTGTTAGAGAGATTTGATTCAAATGTCAAAAAGGTACAGAATGTTATTTTTTCGAACTTTAGTCGATCCATCCCGGGTTCGATGGCCGAATGTGGCAAACGAATTTTCGAAAATCTGTGAATGCAGATATGTTTTTTTTTTAAATAAAGGAATGTTTTCTTTGAGTAAAATTTGCTATCTCCAGTATTTAGAGTACTTTCCCTCCAGGTGGCATTGAAAAATTCCACCCTGTATAGTAGTATAGTAGTATATATAAAGTTGTATTCACGATTACAGGCGTGATGTTATGTTATGTTTATGATTCAATTTGCATCAATGTCATTTCAGAGCTTGTATTTGTACAAGTTAAAAAGAAGATACAAATAAAAGTTTAAAATGATCGCGGAGCATAGTAATTTAGCTTTTGGTTGAGAATCAATGTTTTAAATTGATACATTTTGCAACCGCCATTATGTCTGTATTAAGAATCGATGTAAAACACAACCACGTTTTAAATAAATCCGGAATGTTCCCTGAAATTAAAATAGTTTTCAAATTATTTTGTGTCTGATTTAACTTTTTACATTTGCAATTTCGAGTGCATTCGTCGAAATGAAGTGGGAACAAAGTTTTTAAGCTGTGTATGTATTTTGAGATTAATTTTATTTTTATTCAAATAATCAAAAATGAAATGATGAAATGGCAAGAAAAGAAAGGGGTTCCCCATTCCATTAGCATACATTTTTAAGACCTGATATTACTTGGCATACTTTTGTTACTCCTAATTATATTTTCGCATAACATTATTTACGCATAGCAGCTTACGCATAATTTTTTAAGCATAATTTCTCTAATCATAATAATGATTAAGCTTAACATTCTTAAGCATAAATTTAATTACGCATAATGATATTAAAACGCAAGAAGCAGACAAAGAAGCATAATAAATAACTCCTAAAATGTTAGACATACCATAATTGGATATACCAATTTATTTCGACGATTGGAAAAAAACCATATCTCCTGAAGCAGGTAATACCTACATAACATATTTCATTTTAAACATAGTTGATTGTAAACATATGTGGGTTTTTTTCCCTGTAAGAAGCATGCAAACAAGCATACACCATGCATGCAGCAAGCATGCAGAATGCAAACAAGCATACAACATGCATGCGGCAAGCATGCAGCATCCAAACAAGCATGCACATGCAAGCAAGCATGCAGCATGCAAGCAAGCATGCGGTATGCAACATGCAGCAGGCATGGTTTCTGTCACGGCTCCGGCACTGCGGGGCTCCAGTGGTTCCACGCGAGCTCATCGTCACAGATGTGTTTTACTCTCACTGTCTGCTCCTCAGCCCGCAGGCCGCCTCGCCCCTCCGCGCCTACGTGGGCTTAGATTACACTCTAGGGGTAGGGCAGACAAGACTACGTGAAGTCGGTTTTGCAGCGATTCGTTTCTGTCACTAACTTTTGTAGCACAACTTAATAAAATTATAATTCAAAATAAATACGTTAAAATAACTAAAAACGTGATTCCGTTATTTCTATTAATTTTATGCCTAAATACTATTAGGCTAAAGTCATTATGCCTAGTAACATTCTGCGAATTAAATTTATGCCAAAACAAATTAGGCTTCAAGATAATTATGCCAATATAAACTGTATGCCAAAAAATTATGGCATTTTATTATGGCAAAACAAATTATGCCAAAATAGTTATGCCAAAGTATATTAGGAAAAAGAACATTATACAAAAAGAAGGGATCCCAAAGAAAGGAGGTGTCTGATGAGATGACGAGTAATTGAGAAGTTTCAAAGAAGAAGACATGCTGCGCCGACCCAAATGAATTGGGATAAAGGTGAGATGAATGAATAAATGATGATGAATAAAAAATGAGTTGTAAAGTACTTCGCTCGATGATTTGGGATCCAGCCCTGATAAACATTGCCAAATAAGAAATCGCCACATAACAAGTGTCATCGTCAATGCTTAATTCCTCCTCACAGTGCGATATGCATTCAATTAATTATTATAACAATAAAGTCAACAGTGTAGGGAGGCTGTTTCCGGGACACTTGTTCCATAACACAGTTTAAACTTGAACATATAATGGAGTCGAAAGTTCCGGTTAGTTTGATTGAAATACAGCGATCGAGAGCGCTTACGTAAATTTATTGCGGTGATCGCCCATAGTTTAGTTCGACCGCATCGATTAAAATATTACACATCGCCAGTAATAACCTAAGTTTGTTAATTACTAACTTGTATCTGTTGTACGAGGCGTTATTTATGAATATGTATGTTGTGTCTAATTTTAGGGGAGTGTCAAAAATGAACACTGGATGAATGATGGCAGCGGGTCTCGACAACAATCTGCGAGATTTATAAAACAATGGTTAGACCTGCTGTCTCACACGGTTCTCACAGAAACGAGGTAATGTCGTTTCTGTGAGAACCGTGGGAACCCGTGTTTAGAGATGATCAGATTCGGTCACATGTTAGTAGGTTTTGCTAACATTTGATGTCATTTGTTGGATACTAGCTATTGCCCACTGCTTCGCCAGCGGGATTGTACTACCGGGATTAAAAGTATCCTATATGTTAATCCAGGTTATAAAGTATCGGTGTGCCATATTTCACTCAAATCCGTTCTGCCGTTTTTGCGTGAAAGTGGAACCAACATCCATACATCCTCACAACCTTTCGCAATTATAATAGTAGTAAGAAAAATAGAGAATATTTAATAGGTGTCCCTTTGCATCCTGGTCAAATTCAAGGGTGTGCTACAGACCATCAAACTGAACAACTATCTTCATGGGACCACCATCGTAATCGCGAAAAAATGTATGACTCGACTAAATGTATGAGACAGCTGATTATTTTTTTACAATTACTATGTTGGTCCCATAGAGAAAGTTGTTCAGTTTGATTATCTGTTGTACACGCTTGAATTTGACCAGGATGCAAAGCGACACCTTGTATATGCAACATAGTTAAGATAGTTGTAGTCTACTAGTCTAGTACTAGTCTTGTAGCACCTAATTCGAAAAATTTAATTGTTCAAAAAGCGAAGGACTGCGATTGAATTCGATTAATTAAAGCCGTTAGCACCTCGACCGCGCACAAGTCACTAAATTAAAGACCCACCAGATTAGTACCTACTCTCCTGGCTCCGGGCTTGGTGAAAAGACTTGAGCTAAACTTAGGAAGCTAGGTAACTACCTTTTATTTTCGGTTGTCGGTTTAAAATTAGGTCATCTTATTCTTACAAATATTATAAATGCGAAAGATTGTGAGGTTGGATAGATGGATGGATGTGTGCTTTTCTCTTTCACGCAAAAACTACTGAACAGATTTGGATGAAATTTAGTACGCAGATAGTTTATAACCTGGATTAACACATAGGATACTTTTTATCCCGGTAGTATGATCCCGTGGGACAATTATCGAACACCATTCGGGTGAAGCCGCGTGCATGGGCTAGTAATTCATAAAAATGTTTGTTCTAGAGAGTTTATAATAATAATAATATAATCTATCTCTTTCGTGGCCACGTTCAGAGAAAGAGAGATCAATATACAACATGTACCTATCAGAAAAATGCGTTAGCAATTACACCGTGGACCTTACTGATACACGCTCTAGAACATTACACTATAATATACGATCTTGACCCCAACAAAATGAAAGTGTTATGTCAGTTATAATAATAATAGTCCTCCTAACCGTTTTCGGGAGGTCAGAGCGGTCCCGGTCAGCCATAGCCCATGTCAGTTATAAGGAGTTTTAAAACAGAGATAGATATTAAGTACCTCCGCGATTTAATAACTATACAAAGTCTAGTGAAAGATAGTGATTGTGATAGTGATTGTGATAGTGATTGTGATAGTGATTGTGATAGTGATTGTGATAGTGATTGTGATAGTGATTGTGATAGTGATTGTGATAGTGATTGTGATAGTGATTGTGATAGTGATTGTGATAGTGATTGTGATAGTGATTGTGATAGTGATTGTGATAGTGATTGTGATAGTGATTGTGATAGTGATTGTGATAGTGATTGTGATAGTGATTGTGATAGTGATTGTGATAGTGATTGTGATAGTGATTGTGATAGTGATTGTGATAGTGATTGTGATAGTGATTGTGATAGTGATTGTGATAGTGATTGTGATAGTGATTGTGATAGTGATTGTGATAGTGATTGTGATAGTGATTGTGATAGTGATTGTGATAGTGATTGTGATAGTGATTGTGATAGTGATTGTGATAGTGATTGTGATAGTGATTGTGATAGTGATTGTGATAGTGATTGTGATAGTGATTGTGATAGTGATTGTGATAGTGATTGTGATAGTGATTGTGATAGTGATTGTGATAGTGATTGTGATAGTGATTGTGATAGTGATTGTGATAGTGATTGTGATAGTGATTGTGATAGTGATTGTGATAGTGATTGTGATAGTGATTGTGATAGTGATTGTGATAGTGATTGTGATAGTGATTGTGATAGTGATTGTGATAGTGATTGTGATAGTGATTGTGATAGTGATTGTGATAGTGATTGTGATAGTGATTGTGATAGTGATTGTGATAGTGATTGTGATAGTGATTGTGATAGAGATTGTGATAGTGATTGTGATAGTGATTGTGATAGTGATTGTGATAGTGATTGTGATAGTGATTGTGATAGTGATTGTGATAGTGATTGTGATAGTGATTGTGATAGTGATAGTGATTGTGATAGTGATTGTGATAGTGATTGTGATAGTGATTGTGATAGTGATTGTGATAGTGATTGTGATAGTGATTGTGATAGTGATTGTGATAGTGATTGTGATAGTGATTGTGATAGTGATTGTGATAGTGATTGTGATAGTGATTGTGATAGTGATTGTGATAGTGATTGTGATAGTGATTGTGATAGTGATTGTGATAGTGATTGTGATAGTGATTGTGATAGTGATTGTGATAGTGATTGTGATAGTGATTGTGATAGTGATTGTGATAGTGATTGTGATAGTGATTGTGATAGTGATTGTGATAGTGATTGTGATAGTGATTGTGATAGTGATTGTGATAGTGATTGTGATAGTGATTGTGATAGTGATTGTGATAGTGATTGTGATAGTGATTGTGATAGTGATTGTGATAGTGATTGTGATAGTGATTGTGATAGTGATTGTGATAGTGATTGTGATAGTGATTGTGATAGTGATTGTGATAGTGATTGTGATAGTGATTGTGATAGTGATTGTGATAGTGATTGTGATAGTGATTGTGATAGTGATTGTGATAGTGATTGTGATAGTGATTGTGATAGTGATTGTGATAGTGATTGTGATAGTGATTGTGATAGTGATTGTGATAGTGATTGTGATAGTGATTGTGATAGTGATTGTGATAGTGATTGTGATAGTGATTGTGATAGTGATTGTGATAGTGATTGTGATAGTGATTGTGATAGTGATTGTGATAGTGATTGTGATAGTGATTGTGATAGTGATTGTGATAGTGATTGTGATAGTGATTGTGATAGTGATTGTGATAGTGATTGTGATAGTGATTGTGATAGTGATTGTGATAGTGATTGTGATAGTGATTGTGATAGTGATTGTGATAGTGATTGTGATAGTGATTGTGATAGTGATTGTGATAGTGATTGTGATAGTGATTGTGATAGTGATTGTGATAGTGATTGTGATAGTGATTGTGATAGTGATTGTGATAGTGATTGTGATAGTGATTGTGATAGTGATTGTGATAGTGATTGTGATAGTGATTGTGATAGTGATTGTGATAGTGATTGTGATAGTGATTGTGATAGTGATTGTGATAGTGATTGTGATAGTGATTGTGATAGTGATTGTGATAGTGATTGTGATAGTGATTGTGATAGTGATTGTGATAGTGATTGTGATAGTGATTGTGATAGTGATTGTGATAGTGATTGTGATAGTGATTGTGATAGTGATTGTGATAGTGATTGTGATAGTGATTGTGATAGTGATTGTGATAGTGATTGTGATAGTGATTGTGATAGTGATTGTGATAGTGATTGTGATAGTGATTGTGATAGTGATTGTGATAGTGATTGTGATAGTGATTGTGATAGTGATTGTGATAGTGATTGTGATAGTGATTGTGATAGTGATTGTGATAGTGATTGTGATAGTGATTGTGATAGTGATTGTGATAGTGATTGTGATAGTGATTGTGATAGTGATTGTGATAGTGATTGTGATAGTGATTGTGATAGTGATTGTGATAGTGATTGTGATAGTGATTGTGATAGTGATTGTGATAGTGATTGTGATAGTGATTGTGATAGTGATTGTGATAGTGATTGTGATAGTGATTGTGATAGTGATTGTGATAGTGATTGTGATAGTGATTGTGATAGTGATTGTGATAGTGATTGTGATAGTGATTGTGATAGTGATTGTGATAGTGATTGTGATAGTGATTGTGATAGTGATTGTGATAGTGATTGTGATAGTGATTGTGATAGTGATTGTGATAGTGATGGTGATAGTGATGGTGATTGTAATGGTGATAGTGATGGTGATTGTAATGGTGATTGCGATTGTAATAGTGATGGTGTTTGTGATGGTGATGGTGATTGTCATGGTGATAGTGATTGTGATGATGATTGTGATAGCGATTGTGACAGTGATTGTGATAGTGATTGTGATTGTGATAATTATGGTGACTGCGATGATTATAATTGTGATGATGTTTATAACCAGAATGGATGGAACATGTAGGATACTTACTATTTATCCCTTTAGTATGATTCCGTGGGACAGTTACCGAACTATGGATGGATATCCATCCATGATGGATGGATGGATATGGAGGATGTTTGTTACTCTTTCGCGCAAAAACTACTAAACGTTTTTGGATGAAATCTAGCAAACAGATAGTTTGTAACCTGGATTAACATATAGGATACTTTTTATCTCGGTAGTATGATCCGTGGGACAATTATCGAACTCCACGCGGGCGAAGCCGCGGGCATAAGCTACATATAGTTAGATGTAATTTTATTTGCGAAGCCGATTTAAAATTATACTAAAAAAACATTTCCATTTGTTTCTTTGAGCTTCATTTGCCTGTTCCATCTCACTAGCCATTACTTTGAGAAATTAAGCTGAATAAAGTCGACCATTATAGAACAATTTTATACGATACAATAATAAACTTGAGTGGGTCTTAAATAAGTTTTCATCGCAAGATTGTTTAAAAAAAAGCAGTCAAGTGAAAGTTTACCGTATATACGAGTAGATTAGAGCTTTTGCCTGTGGCTTTGCTCGTGTGGTTTTGCCCGCCCGTGGCTTTGCCCGTGTGGATGTCAAGAGTTATCCCACGGAAACGTACGACCAAGATAAAAAGTATCATATAATAAGTCATAAGACATAAGTCATGGTCTATCCATCTGCAAAATCTTCATTTCGTTGTGACGTGATAAGGTAACAGACGGACAGGTAAAGTTACTTTCTTATTTAAAATATTGGTATATAGGGTGTAAAACACCTCTTAACGAAGCCGAAAGGCACTTGTTCTCCTCGTCATTGCGATATTTTTTTTGTTCTACACCATACCTGGGAACCTTTTAGTTTCGGAGATATTGGGGGTCAAAGTTACAACTTTTGACTTTTTTTTAAATACAGGTTTTTAATGTAAGTTTTTGTCTTTAAACACCTCCACGACCCCTGTACTATTCAATCCATCCATCAGCACAATGGTTTGAGTGCGTTACATTGAGTACTACCACAAACCATAATTTTTCACCCCAAAAAAAAAGTCTTCCCAGCAATAATTTTTGCGTAAAGTTACTTAGTTTGATGTACAGAATGCTTGGTTGACGGCTTCGTGATGAGGTGGTTTACACCCTGTAGATAATTCTTGATAAAACTTGTGAAGATTACGCCCAGTTCTCTCTGTTTGATCAAAGTAAATTGTTCTGGGAAATTGTCAAGAGTGAGTAGAGTCGGGCTTTTGTATTGGAGTTGGATCATTTCCAGAACTTGTGTTATGGTGAGCTTAGAGATAAATGATGAACAAGAAGAGAAAGTGATGGCCTGAAATACAGGATTAAATAAACCTAGATCGGGCAGGTCGCTACATTACTTTAAGAATTTTATTTTTGAAACTTTAAACTAATATGAGTCATACCCTAGTTTTTATCCAATTAATTGTAATACTATTTTAGGACTATAATTAATATTTACTATCTGTAACTACCTGTAAGTACACTTTTTTGTAAACTGAATTTAATTTATTTGATTTTATTTCTAGTACTAATGAAGTGAGAATATTCAGGCCTTTTTATTTTATTTTCGGATGGTAAATCATCAAATGACTCCTCCCGCTCTGGGCGGAGCAGGAGGGAGTGTCAGACTTTTACTGACTAAAACCCATCCATGTTCCTTCATCGCCCTTTGTGTTCCGGGGCCACGGTATCTCTTTCGGATAGTGCCGCAGAATATTCAGGCCTTCGATTATATATGTTTAATAAAACCATTAAAAATTTGCTTATTAGTAGTATACATATTTATATTTAGTGTTCATCTCGTGTAAGAATATGAATTTATCCCTAACACGTGTAAATATATTATATAACATAAAATAAGATAACTCCTTAAGTCCTTAATACTTACGGTAATGACAAACGGTTTTAGTCATGTTTGGTTGTGCTTACAGAAGGCTCAATCCAAGCCATGGATTGGACTAGAATACCCGTGCGTGAATATAACACCGAAGCACTGAGTTATAAATAACGTAATCTAGGTTTATATGTCAAAGACGACGTTTCATAGTGCCAAACTTTATCTTAAACTCAACTCAATGTGATGATGTAGGTGTATAATGAAGCCTCCGAAAGACCCATTTCCGTTTTATAGAGCTGAAAGTTACAAATATACATATATACAAACCATGTAGCTTGGAGCCCCTCGGCGGCAAAGCGCGAATATCGCTCTATTTCGACAAACTGTACACCGGACATCGACTGCAATGGACGAGAGCACTGGGATCGCTCCAATTTCTGCTTCGTTTCAAATAAACTTATAGTTGCAAAAACTTTTTCCACAGAGAACTTATCTACTTTATTAATGGTAGCTACTCAAAGCTTTGATGTAACTGAATGTATCAGTTTTAATGAAGAAAGTTGGTTTTGCTGCGTATAAACGTATGCAAGAAACTGTTGAACTCGCGTCAGCTATTTCCGAGCCGTTAGTGCATTGGAACGGCAAAGCAGCCGATACTGAAACAATTTTAGACTACCCACTTCCCTATTTACATATTACAGGAGCGGAAATCTCTCTGCTTTTCCTTTACGATACATTTTACTTACCAACTCGATATGGAACAGTTATAGCACAGGTGTGTTCTTGTGTGATTTCTCATTGCTTACAGATAATGTTGTGGAAACCATATTCCATATACGCCGTGCTTATTTTATCTAAAACCATTTTCAAGAACTCATTCCCAGCGAATATTTTTACTCATTTCGGCCCAAGGCTGATTCAATCCCCTAAAAGGTTATTTGAAAAGATGAGAAATTTTCCCACAGCAACTTCAAGATTTTATGTACGATAGGTATGTTGATAGACAACATACAATATGCATATTTAAACAGGCACTTACTTTGTTCCGGCCCGAACATGTTTACTGAGCTATCTCATTATGAGCTAACGTATTCTGTCGTCGCGTCCTTGATGTCAGGTAAAATTAATTCGTAGCACCTTTTAACGGAGAGTCACCGGAGCCTACGGTCCTCGAGGGGCGACAGAAATTTATACGCCACATTGCCTATTCAAAAAGGTCTCTTGGCAACAAAATAAATTGAGAAGACCGAGTAAAATAAATGTAGCTGAAGAGAAGCATAAATAAACGAGGCAGTGTTCCGGTGTTCGTCACACTCGTTACCCGATGCGCTACGTATCGATTGCCATCCAAACGGAATTTCTGAACGTTTATCAGATTCGAAATTATTCAACGTGCTCTCGGCATATTGAAATCGCAGCAGCATGCGACAGCGCAGTGCCGAGTAGTGTAGAGGCCGAGACAGCTCGCTAATACAGTGAAACACAAAACACGTGGTGTCGCATTCAGTCGTTTCGCGGCGCCTACTCATTCATTATCTCGACATGAGAGGCTGGTTAATAAATCTGGCAAGTGTTTCAGCTACTATGTTATGCGGGATTAGTGTGCCACCTCGGGCGGGGGCAGAGCCTTTAAATTACGGGTGTTTGCGCCACTGTGGTTTATGTATTACACGGGTCAAAGTTAATAAGAGCAAGCGACGACGCCGCAGACTGTGCTGCCAACCGCGCTGCGCTACAATTGACCCATAATTCTAGCCGACATCTTCAGCTAATGTCTAATAACAATATGGCTGCTCGTTGTGGCGGGGACATGTGTTCTTCATTGTTCCGCCTCGCTCTTTATTTTTGTGAACAGTTTAATTGAAACTATTTATAAGGACACGGACCACCTCCGTGTCCTTATATATAGTTTCACGGACGTACGTATCAACGTTCTAGATGTGGGTCTAGAACGTTGAAAATGCTGGCTTGTTGCAATATATTTGTCAAGTAGAGCTTTCCGTCGTTATATGATGTTGTTGTGAGTTTCTCTCTTTTTTGACGTAAGTCGTAGGATACTATAATTGCAGTAATATAATTTGCTATTTTTTTAGTTTACCCATATGTATTTTTCAGAAAGTTGTTGAGTTCCATATCTGTTGGTTCCGCATAACTTTGGTAAAATTAGCAGACTTAAAATATTTTTTTCTGGAATTCTTCCAAAATATTGGAACATTTAACTGGAATTTCATTCCAGCTATAGTCGGAAAGATCCCTAGATACTAACGTAGTTATTGACGTCAAAATTAGTGTTTATTTATGCGTATCATTCACCTTTATTGTTTTACCACAATCGCTAGAATCTAACAAAAAACAAAAATTAACACTGAAGTGTAACAGACATCGAGAGCCACCCTGAAGTCATATTGCTTTTCTTCTCAACAAAACAGAAATAGTTTTCTAGCGTAAAGCGCTTTTCCCAGAATTTTCCATACCAGAGGACCGCTTCAAATATATTAAAGATTGATTGTGGATAACGCTGCAAAATCTTTATCTTTCTATTTTTATTGCAAGCTAATAATAGCTATGGAACAATGTAGAAAATGCTCTTGTTTCAAATACAAAATAATGTTTTTTTAATCATCATGGCTATATATATAGAAATGTACACTAGGAAACGAATAAACAAAATCTAATCGAAGAGAAACACCCAAACAGACAGAAACTTTCAACCAAACTGTAACACCAGTCAAACCGATTTCCAATTGAAAATGCGATTATCTGCGGATGAATAGCTTCGGTATGGCGACGGGTAAGGCTGACGGCGGTTATTGTTTGTCGACAGATTAATCTGTGTGCAGGACACCTGCTCCGAGCAGCCCATAGCCCGTAGCCCCAAGCCCACCTCAGAGCAATGCAGGGCTATATTTCACGAGCCAGCGACTGCACCTCCCCCGCCTTCACTTATTCAGCCGGGCTTTTTGCGGGATTGCTCCGGCGGCATACCTCGCCGAGCAACACTCCTTCTACAATTCCCAGTAATAACATCAGAAAAGATTAATATTAATGAATTCGTACAACAGATTGCCGAGTGCTGTTTGTCAAGAATTATGTACAAACAAGTCGCTTTCCAAATGAAATGAATGTAGCGCAAATTGTATTAATAGGCGGCTCATTCAATATTCATGTGTCTACAAGCTCATTCGTTTTTGATTCGGGTTCGATATTTATTCACTGTTTTTTTTAGGAAATCTGATACTGTGGGTTTTGTATGGTAATCCGACTTATTTGTTCCAAAAGGTAGAACCGATGTGCTGGATAAAATGAAACGAGACCGTGATAAATGATTATAGGAGTAATAAATATGAGGGCTGGTGTGTGTGTGTGTGTGTAGTGCAACGCGGCTAGTTTTATCAGAAACACATAAATGCTCGCAGTTTTATGTTTGCGATCGTGCGCCGGCACCGCGCGCATGACTTATTCAGCAATCAGCGGCGCTCGTCGGTGGATTACCGCCGGGCAGCGCCGGGCGGCGTTGCTTGTTTGCCCGCAATAATAGCGATGCCGCGATTGTTGCGATGCCATGGCCAGTTATGTCATAACTCTCTTTGTTTACTCTATCAAACGGTTGTGACCCAGTTTGGTTGAAAGTAATAAAAAAACTCAGTGAGTTTTGATGGGATATTCAGGCACCTAAGATAAGTGTGGCCTTGTTAGGTCATATTGAAACTCTGAAATATTTTGTGGTAGTCTCACTAAACATAAGTCAAAATTTAATCCTGAAACATGTCTGAAATGTGTAGATAATGCAAATAAGCTAACCTAACGTGGAGCCAAAATATTCAGATTCAAAACGGTTTCAACATGACCCTTAAAACTAAGGCCAACTTTAAATTCTAGTAACTGCCAGCAATCTAAATAAAACGGACGTGAAAATAAAGTCATGAAACTGTTACATTTTAATTAATATTTCGTCCTAATTTCGGATGGTTTCATAGACAACAAACAACCAGGGGCACAGAGCAGCAGACGACAAGAAAACAATATCAGTATAATATTCTTACTTGTTATTATGTCTCACGCCAAAACAATTTTGTAATAAAGGATGCCGAAACAATTTTCAGTAATTTCATAAGCTTACTTTGTGTTAATATAACCGAGGTTATCAAAATAAAGAAAAGTTTTTAAAATGATTATTTTTCCGAGCAAATTGCGTTGTTACCGAACGGCGATGACTTGAATTCTGGAGGGTAGGACCGGAAAGTTCGTCGGCCCTCGGCAGCTAAATAAAAAAATATTCAAGAATTTTTTCTTAAAGGTTCAGCGGCATATTGAAATATCTCGCTGTCTTTAACTTGCTAAACGTGCTTACCGTTTGTAACGAGGATAAATAAGTAAATTGTGGCTGTCGAGTTTATACGTTTGATGCATTTATTTTCCCCAATTTTATTGTGCAAGTAGTTTTGGAGATACTTACATAATACATATATAATTTATTATTATTATTATTTTTTATTATTATTATTGATTTATTATTATAATACAGAAAATACATTTTTCACATTGAGGTAGGCAGAAACCACCGAACGCATTCACACATCCCTCCTTTTGCCTCGTCCACGTTCATACATCTGATTCACGCCGGTCCTGAAGAACCACGCCAATAAGGTCAGTGCAGGGGGGAGACAGTTTGAACATGCACAACTTCAGTGAAGAAAGAGTCGCCATCTACTTTACTTAACCAATAAACTATGTATTTCATAATTAACGATAGATGTCTCTGTTCAATTATGAAAATCAAATAATTAAGTTCTTTATTTTAATTTATACTTAGTAGTTTTCTAGAGAATAATTGTTACATTTTTCATCAACATTATCACGTTTTTTATATTTCATGGCTATTTCGTATTATCAATTATACCACAACGCAACCTTGTCTCGGAAATCCTTTTTGTGTAACATAATCTGGCAACATCATACTATGGCAACCGCAACTTGCGCTTGCGCTTGAATGTGTTTTGTTGGTCCATTTTATGTTAATCAAACAGTCAATCCTATTCACATATAAATGTAGCCGGCGAAATTCTTTCTCGTTTTTTGCAAATAGATGCTGTGTTTACATCGTATAGTTGATCAAAATGCAATTCGCGAATAAAATGATGGCTCGTATTAGAATGTAGGTATCATCAATTATGTATTCGCAAATTTCATTATGATCAACATACGACGTAAACAAAACAAAGCTGCTATTTGCAACCAGTCATCTTTCACTCATCATCTTATAGACCAACCCATCTAAGCATACTCTTTTAAATTTTTGTCACTGATGTAGTGTTCTGTTCTCAGTTCTTTTAAACTATCTATAATTTTCTCGTAAATCTCATTCCTCAATTTATCATTTTCGAGATACGATACTGTAAATTACAGACAGACATATCTACAACGTCTTTTACACAGAAGCTATATCTATCTTCGTTACTTACCCCATGCAGAATATTAAATTAACCAGTAACTTATTCAGGAAGGATAGTACACTGATCTGCCACCTAAACTATAACGTTACTCAAAGGTATCTGCGCCCATAATGGTGTTATTGACTCGAAGGCTTCAAACGGAATTTCCCTAATAATGTTATAGCACAATAGACGAGTCTATTAATATAATGTGTAGACTGTAGGCATTATAGAGCGTCGCCGTCGTTGGATTAATGAATCTCCTACCTTTGTTTATTAACCATGAATGCTTCGCGAAGAGGATTCCATAAATTATGTTGTGTTCCTGGCAGGCGGTAGGTTCTAATACCGTTCCTACATGAATGTTTACATGAATGAATTATTACATAAGTGTGTTTAACGTCGTGGTCGTTGTTCATTTATTTTTTCTCGACTACGGCAAAGCCAAAAGAAAGAGTTATGATTTTAGTAGTCTAAGGGCCGGCGCACATCATTACGGCGGAGCGCAGCGCAGAGCATTTTTCACTGTCAAACTATTATCGACATTGTCCTCATTGAAATAATATCTAAAATCAATTAACATCCGCGTGGATGCGTGCATTCCGGAGAATGCACGCATCCGCGCGGACGTTAATTGGTAAGCACATGTGAACAACTCGGCGACAAAAACACTAAATCAATCAAAGGTCACCGACTTCTGAAGCTAAAGTTATTTTTCACTTTTATGAGTTTTTTTTTGAAGTCGGTGTTATTTTTTGCAAAAAAGTTTTTTTATAAAGTAAAAAAAGATTTTGTAAAGGATAATTCACACTTGTCAAAATTTCATTGCACAATTTTACTTGGCGAGCGTGTGACACGTGCTACGTCGGTGTTCATGTTGTATACGGAGCGACCGCCGGGAAATCTAGGTAGTGCCACAAGTGTAAGCACATTCTGATTATTTTCTTTGCCTTAAGGATACTTGTATTGAGTTTACGAGAACAAAGGCGAAATTATCTAACAAGCAGGTTAGCTCGTGTATAAATATTCCTACATTCTCTTGTAATAGTTGTTTCCAAGGAAAGTCGTTACGTGAAATATGATTTCTAATAATAGATGTACTTAGAGATCCAGTGGGAATCCTCGAAATATACAGTGTTCATTTTCAATAACTGGCCTTTTCAGATATGATTAAGCATCGATATTAAATTATCGTCATTCATCAGTCTAGTGCCATTCTCCCAATTTATTTATTGATCATTAACCTAACTAACAAAAACTAAAAGGCTAACTAGCTTTTTCCTAACTATGTTGGGGTCAGATTCCAGTCTAACCGGATGCACCTGAATACCACTATAGTACATGGAGCGAATGTCTATCGATATTACATTACATTCAAAGATTATTTTTTATTTACATAACGTAAGAACACAATTCAGTTCAACAACTGCAAAAAAAAACGATTTCATTAAAAACTTTTTCAGACTTTTTCAATTGTTTAAAATCCTTTTTAATTGTATTTAATTAAAATATTTAATTTTTTTTTCAGATGGGAAATCATCAAATGACTCCTTCCGCTCTGGGCGGAGCAGGATCAGTGTCAGACTTTTACTGACTAAAGCCCATCCATGTTCCTTCATCGCCCTTTGTGTTCCGGGGCCACGGTATCTCTTTCGAACAGTCCCGCAGCCCGGGATTATTTAACTCTCAATTACGGTTCATTATAGAGATCTTAATTTAAAAATATGGCTATTCATTGAAAACTGACCTTGTATTTTAAGCTTCAGCGCGTTACTACACTCGGTTCCAAAAAATACGGGTCAGTCACAAAAATTGAAATACCTCCAGAACTGTAAAAGTTAGATCAATGAAATGAAAAACAGAATAAAGATTTTTAGTTGCGCTTCTAATAGCATATTATTTAAACTGGTTGATGAAAAAAAACTTCATTAGAAAAACAAAATTAAAAAAAATGACTATTTTTTAAAACAAAATTTTTGTTTCATGTCATTATGGATGCTTTCCATTTCTATTCTGTCACAAAAAAAATATCGTGAACGTCTTCCACGTGCATAATTATTATTCTGTGAGGTGAAGCATGGCAGTCACGCTAGAGGAATGTACCAGAATCCTAACTTTTTTGGAACTTGGGCGGAGCCAGCGTGAAACAGCCAGAAACATTGGTGTATCTTTGTCGACTGTTCAGCGGGTAGTCCAGCGGTACCAAGAGACCGGATCACACCTTAGAAGACCAGGAAATGGCAGACCAAGATGCACAACGGCCAGGAAAGACAGACAACTGGTGGCTACAATGCTCCGAAATCGTTTTCAAACTGCTGTTGGTCTAAAAACTCACTTTATTCGCTTTGGAGGTGGCAATTTAAGCGCTCAAACAGTAAGAAGACGTCTCGCTGAAGCAAATTTGAAACCATTGAGGCCCGCAAATGGCCCCAAATTGGAACGGGGACATCGAATTGCAAGACAGAGATACGTGCGCGAGCACCTAAACTGGACACTAGACGATTGGTCTAGGGTAATGTTTACGGACGAGTCTAAATTCATGCTTTATAAGCATGATGGTAGGCAGTTGGTGTACAGAAGACCAGGGGAGCGCTTCCATCAAGCGTGTGTGGAGGAAAAAGTGTCGTATGGTGGAGGCTCCGTACAAGTTTGGGCTGGGATTTCTGCCGAGGCCCGTACCGAGCTGGTACTTATTCAAAATGGAACTCTAAATGCAGATAGGTACGTGGAAGAGATCCTCAATGAACATGTAGGTCCTTTCATGGCCAGGATGGACCGGCATGGCATATTAATGCATGATAATGCGCGTCCCTATACCGCCAGAATTGTACATGACTACCTTGAAGAGGTCGGTATCGAACTCATGCAGTGGCCAGCGCGAAGCCCGGACTTAAACCCCATCGAGCACGCCTGGGACGAGCTTCAGAGATGCGTGAAAGGTCAAAACCCCCCACCAATCACGCTTCCCGAGCTCAAACAAGCACTGGTGGAGGAATGGGAAGGTATTCCTCAGCACCGGCTCCGAAATTTGGTGTACAGCATGCCTAATCGCCTGGAAGCTGTCAGAAGAGCTCGTGGATGCAAAACAAAGTATTAAATGAAGAAAGTGATGAAAAACAGCAAAAAACAATCATAAAAAAATTTAATCTTAAGAAAAATATGACTACTTTAGTTTTTTTTTTAATTTAGTGATTAATATTGTGGGTGCAACTAAGTTTTATTTATTTTTTATCTGTATAATTAAATTCTCAATTGAACAGTCTTCGTTTCATTAGGATGGCATACGTAGTTCGGGAGATATTCGGGTTTATGTGACTGACCCGTTATTTTTGGAACCGAGTGTACTTAACATTAAGACTGAAAACGGGATGTTTAACATAATATGTTTACTATTTAATAGTGAACAATAAATAGTAAGCATGGTAAATATCCTGTTTTCAGTATAATCAATAATCATAATGTTAGTGACTATGTCAGTTTAAAAACTTTACATTACTACCTGTTTGGATTAAAAGGGGTATGTATGTAGGTCGCAGTGGCGAAGGTTTCAGACAACTTGATTCCTACCGGATTCTCTTTGAAAAATGGCACAGTCAGTATTCAACAGGGTGTAAAAAACCTTATCCCGAAGCCGTCAACCAAGCATTCTGTACATCAAACTAAGTAACTTTACGCAAAAATTATTGCTGGGAAACGACTTTTTTTTTTGGGTGAAAAACCATGTTTGTGATAGAACACAATGTAACGCACTCAAAACATTGTGCTGATGGATGGATTGAATAGTACGGGGGTCGCGGAGGTGTTTAAAGTAAAAATCTTACATTAAAAACTTCTATTTAAAAAAAAACCTGTTAAAAGTTGGAACTTTGACCCCCAATATCTCCGAAACTAGAAGGTTCCCAGGTATGGTGTAGAACAAAAAAAATATCGCAATGACGGGGAGAACAAGTGCCTTTCGGCTTCGTGAAGAGGTTTTTTACACCCTTTATAGACAAATAGTAAAATCACAATTAAAGATATGTACTCCGGCTTATCTCTTACAAAATTTGACCCTTCGCTACTGGTAAGTAGGTATACTGTCATCTGTCACTACGCGGGATTACTTTTACAGGAGTAGCCTGTAAAAGTTATCCCGCATAGTGACAGATGACAGTTGTTATCGCATCGGGTACGAGCTCCGTGGAAAGTCTTATCCCTCATTTAACTTTCACAACTTTACTGTGATAACTTCCTGGACACTTGCTATTTTTCTTTGGATGGATGGCGATGTTAGATGGAATGTTTTGTATAATTAAATAAAAAGAATTGATGTGCTTAAACACTTTGAGTTTTAATCTTGTTTTGTTTTGAAAACGTCTGCTCATTGTGTTAGGGTGTGAGTGTTTACTTACTAAGCAGAATTACGACATGAATAATTATATTCTATGGGTCTTCCTAACCTAACTCACTCAGTCCCATCTCATTCTGTTATTGTACGAAAGAATGAGCTTGGGTATTTGCATATGTATACAAGTTTATACTTACGACATATACAGAACAAGAAGCTCGTAAGAGACATATTTTTGAGAGCCTTGACTTAAGTGATGCATAACAGTATAACTCCGAACATAACATTAGCATTACGTCTTTACGAGGACGAGTAATGTACTGCCTACTTATGGAAATCTAACATCATTACATGACTCCTACACTCCAGCATATCTATACCTACTCTATACAAATAAATAAAATTCTAGTGTCTGTTTGTAATATCAGAATAACAGCTATTTATTGAATGCACATGAAAATATGTACGGCACTTATAACCCAAACATTTATTCTTTTCAAGTTTTGTCTATCTGTCTGTCTGTTTGTTCCGGCTGATCTCCGAAACAGCTGGACCGATTTTGACGGGACTTTTACTGGCAGATAGCTGTTTCAGATTTCAAGGACTAATATTGGCTACTTTTATTTTAGAAAAATTTGTCGGGTTCAGTGAAAAAAAAGAAAACCCTTGAAAATGGTAACAAAATCCAATTCAAAAAGGTAAGTAATATTTTTTTAATAATAATTTTACGCGAACAAAAGTCGCGGGCAACAGCTAGTATATACATAAAAGCTCGTTCGTGCTCATCTGTTAAAGTACAATAAATCGAAAGAGCCCGACGTTTGCTCGCGTTATCACACTTGATCGTAATGAGCGAATTCTGGCGGCCGAATTGTTTCGAATCCTGCGCTTGTCACGCCGCTGATGAGGGAGAGCTATCACAAAAAAGGGTAACCTCTTCGGAAATGTTCACAATATATCTGCGAGAAGTGACAATCAGTTTGCAAGAATCCGAAGTATTTGGGATGTTAATGCCGTAACTTGCGATTGAAAGGGTACTAGGAAAGGTCATGTTAGGCGAGTCATATTACTGTGTCGAATATTGCCGCAGTGTGAGGTGTCCTATCATATTTGGTTTGAGCTTATTATAGCGATCACACGTGTACGTGTGAACTGCTCTGTACTGTATTGCTTTTTCATGTTTAGTGGCGTGGAAATTAGAAAAGTTATATTGTTTTTGCAAATTCAAGAAGTTATTATAGTTTCGAGGAATAACTTTTTATTTGCAAGCTTGTTTAAGAATTATTTCTTGGAAAATGTGGGAAATAATGCGAAGAATTTCTTTATTATTAATTAATGGCTTTATCATCTTAGCGCGATGGAAGAAAGGAATTCCTTTAAAATGCAACAGAAGATTTTAATGTATTTATTTTATCACTAGCTGTGCCCCGTGACCTAATTCGTCCGCGTGAAATAATTATAAAAATATTACTTCCCTATTTAAATCGGATTTTGTTAACAATTTCAAGGGTTTCCTTTGTTGATCCTTTTTGTAAAATAGAAGTAGCATTAGTTACTCCTTATAACATCAGCTAATGGCCAGTAAAAGAAAACTATATACGTATAGTTAACTATGGACTGTATAAAGTTTAATTTATGTATTTAAAACTCCCGACAAAATCGGTCCAGCCGTTTCGGACATTAGCCGGAACAAACAGACAGACAGATAGACGGGCATAAATAAAAGTTTTTGTTGTTAAAAGTACAGTAGGTACTTTCACATGGATTCAGTAAAAAGCTGTTATTTTAAAATTACAAACGGACACTTCAATTTTATTTATTTGTATGTATTGCTGTTAAGATAACAAAGCTATGATTTATGAGGAAAAACCGTTTTCCAGCTTGATTAAAATGAAACAGTTAAATAATTCGACATCGCCAGACCTGTGGATTTCAGCTCAAAATACTTTGATTAAAATGCCAGCCCCAGTTAAATTAAAAATAAACTGTTTTTAAAGTGATTCCATATGATTACAGCCAGCGCTGGTAGCACACATAATTAACTTCATTCAGCCGACGCCACCATTTATTTACACATCCTCCTCTTGCAATATTGATGGCGTTATTATTCATTAACTTTGTGGAATTTACTGGGTTATTTCATTATGCCGTGTATAATGGTAGTAATTGCCGTTGGTTGGCAGAGATTTATCTGTTTATGAACTGAAAAAAAAAACGTAGCAGGCAAGCAACATTATCTCTTGATATAAGAAAAATTTATATTTCAAAACATCACGCTTGTTATCCCTGAAAGGTTAGGTCGGTTGTACCTAAGAGACATCCACATTTCGCGAGTTATTTTGAAGTCCCATGTAATAGGGGGTGAGCCTTTTGCCATCAACCGGGCACAAATCAAGACTCCGTGGCTGCTACTGAGAAATTCCTGATGTAAAAATCTAATAATAATTTGCCCGACCCGGGAATTGAACCCAGGAACTCATACTCAGCAGTCATGATTGCGACCACTGGACCAAGGACCCAGTCATTTTACATTTCCTTTATCAAAATATCTGTTTTCGAAAGATTTTTTTTTGTTAGTCCTAATCAACAAACTGGACAAGGAGACCTTCCAACTTCCTGTCTTTGTTCCAGAGCTTATAAGGGGATGAGTATCTCAGTTCACCAGTCTTCCGTCTCAACCCTTTATTAAAAATATTGTTCACTAGCTGACCCGCGCAACTTCGTCTGCGATATATAAAAGAGACAGAGAGATGGTTAGAGAGAGTGTGAGACACCCTTAAAAGATAGACATAATAATGCTATCTCGGATTTAAATAGAACTTTTTCCGTCATACACGATTGTTGCGTAACTTTAACCGTTTACGCAGCGCACGCAACGAAAGATATTTTATCCTTTTTTTGCAACATTTTTCATTGATGCTCTGCTCCTATTGATTGTAGCGTGATTTTATATAAACGTTGTTGTTCGTTGTTGTTCGTTATTGCCTTCCACGATAAATGGGCTATCAAACACTAATAGATACTTTCAACTCGAACCAGTAGTTCCTGAAATTAGCGTTATCAACCAACCAAACAAACTCTTCAGCTTTATAATATTATAGTTTAGATTTAAGTAGAAATATTTGCATTAATTGCTAAAATATTCTGTTTTTCCAAATAAGGGCAGACATTCGATGACAGTCATACTCCAGCTAGGTCGAAAGTTCTCATCAAGGTGCATAAAATGAGCCCAAACACGATATAGATGCTGTAAACTCTTGATGACCTCTTGCAACTGCCTTCCGTCTCCATCGTCGACCTTCGATGAAAGTCATACTCTAAAGTTAAAAGTTTTCATCAAGGTCCATGAAATGAGCCTAAACACGATATAGCTGCTGCAAACTGTTGCGAACCTCTTGCAACTGACTTTTGTCTCCACCGTAAGACCTTCGATGACAGTCCAGGCAGGTCTTAAATTCTCACCAAGATGCATGGAATGAGGCCAATAACAATATTGTTATTGGCCTCATTCCAAGATTATATTTACAGCTATATAGCTGTAAATATAATCTACGTAAACTGCGTATGGATTATTGATTATTGCGAATAGCACAGCACAGTTCTTGCACAGCAAGAACACGTGAATTTATCAGGCTTCCGTTCGCTATAAGTACTACTTTTTGGAGAAATCATCATCATACTCCTGCCCTTATCCCAATTTATTTGGGGTCGGCGCAGCATGATTATATTCTTCTTCCATACTTCTCTATTACTTTTTGGAAAAATATTTTACGAAAAAATAAGAAATATATAAATACAAACAATTTATATACAAAAAGAAATATAGGCAATCTAACAGCATAAAAAAAAATTAAACAAATCACAAAAATTGAAAATAACGTTGCGGGGGGTTTGAACCTGCAACCTCGTAGATTGCAGAGCGGTCATGAAACCGCTAGGCTATTTACTTCTTTGACATAAGTTACAAAAAGCCGTTCTCATGTATTTACGTCATGACTGAAACGTCAAACAATTGAAGTATACGGACATAATGTTAAATTGCCTACCCCCTTAAGGAAGTAGCGTGATAATATATAGCCTAACAGCCTTACAAATAAAAATGTGTTATATCGCATCTATTCCATTCTTATACTAAGTATAGTTATAACACTTAAGAATATGTCGAGAATATTTTTTTACAAATAAACCAGATATATCTTTGGTATAACAACTCTTCCGTAATGTCAAAATGCACGATTTGGCAACAGCGCGACCAAAGAGAAACTTCTAAAAAAAAACCAGTTTGTCCGTAAAAACTGAATGGACCAAACGTCAAGTTGACAACAACTTGACGTTTCTCGACTTTTTTTTGTTCTATTCTTTGCGCGAATACAGTTGTTATTGAATTTGTTTATTTTTGTGGATAGAGAAATATAATTTTAAAAGTGAATATTAAAATGGCTAAGAGAGACCGATCGAACTATTAGAATAGAATAATCTTTATTTACGTCCCCAGTACCTCAAAACAGAAGATAATCCACCTCCGCGCGTGTCCATATTGAGAGATCTACCAACTAATTGGTCTAAAAACACCACCTTTAGAAAATTGATATTTTAACCGTAACTGCTCATTGCTATATACCTAAATCAAAAGGATTTCTCTTTTTTTAATATTTTAACTTTTCTTTGAACCTGCATCAGATTTAGAATGTTATTTACTGGTTCTACTTCTATTGCATCTAATTCCATAATCAAAACGAACGTAAAATATTTAAATGCGCGTAAACAAACACAAACCGTGGTATTTTTAAGGTTATACTAGCTTTATACAAGGGTGGAGGCGCGAATAACTTCGGAATAGCAGTTGTATGAAAACTTATGTCAAAGCTATACTTGATATAAGCTATACTTTGTTTATTTGTAGACATTTTGCTTATTCTTAGTTTATTCTCGAGTATAACTTTTATACCACGTTTATTTGAACTTAATTTTAAGTTATATAATTTTGTCACCTTTTGCTGCATAAAACATGCCCAATTGTACTTAAATGGAAGAAGTCACTGGCTCCTGAAATACAGGTACTCTAACCTAGCTCTGGACCCAGGGTCTCACATTTGTCTGTAACCTGTTTTTATGCTAATAAAGAAATTTATTATTAAAATTTATTATTATTATTTGTAAGGCTGTAAATATTGAAGAAGCCTTTAAAGAAATCTATGCAGTAGTTTTGACGTGATGCGCGCACAAACATTTCGTACCAACTACTTAAACCGAGGATGATTTTCTTGAGTTCCGCTATTTTGTGCGTATTCACCTCAAAAATCAAATTTCAAGAAAACTGAGAAATTATATTTACCTGTATTAGATATAAAGTATATGTAGCAAGTTTAAAAGGTTACACTTCATTGGTTTTGATTGTATGGGTGTTTGAAGTTTATTAATTTTAAACACAAAACCCTCTTTTTTGCGTCTCTGGATGATATTTAAAAAAATGCTAAAACAGGTATTTCTTTATTTTTATGAATAAGTATTTATTCTGAGTTTCATGATTCTAGAACAATCTAAAAAATTTTTTTCATACAAACTTTACCCCCCCTTTTCACCCCCTTTTCCAAAAAAATCCAAAATTTATATAGCCTAAATGTTATTCTGGATGTATTTAAATAGATTTGTGAACATTTCAACAATATCGGTTCAGTAGTTTTCACGTGATGCGCGGTCAAACAAACAAACGAAAATTTTTAAAATGGTTTTAATATGTTCAGTTACTTATTTTAAGTCACCCTGGCTGGTTTTTTTTTTAAATCTTATTGAAGATTTAAAAAATCTGTACATTGGTACAGATTTTTTGGTCTCAACGATTTTATTATATGTATAGATTCTGGTTTTGTATCTCCAAATTAATTATATTTCTGTATACTCAGTTAGTGGAACGTTGTCGTGAGTTTATACAGAAGCCGTGTGTCAGTCACAGCAGAGTCGACGTGAGTGGTTGAATTTAATTTAATATTAGCTGGAGCATGGCTGCGTGGTTCACTCGCGGCCTTCTGATTGATGTGATGAGATGACGTTTCGTTCACGCATTTACTTATTAAATTCCCTTCTCAGCCAGGATTGATGATCTTGTAAAAATGTTTATTTAATCGCTCCGGTTATTGTTTACCATATTATTTACGAAATACATGAATAAATAAGCTATAAAGAAAGACTGGTAGCTGTTTTATCATGTGTTTTGACGGAGGTTTTCTCAGAGTAGAATGTTAGGTAATATGAGCGAATATCAATAGGTATCGTATTAGCCAGTACTAGCTGGGTTGATGTGGAGCTCAGATAGGCAGTCGCTCTATTTAAATACTGGTATTCAGATGCATCCGGTTAGACTGGAAGCGTCGGCTGCCAGTCTAACCGGACTATCTTGGGGTCGCCCAATAAAGTTGAGTAAAGACTAGGTAGATGTTGACGATGACCAATCATTAAAAACTGATCACGATGCTTCATAACATAAATAAAACAATCGAACTTAACGTTGAAGCACACGCAATTTTCAGTATTTTTTTTCCATTTCCAATTAAGTCACTACAAGGTTTCCCTTCGAAGGTCTTCCGTACTCACGTCGCAAACATCAAAGTCAAATGTTTCCCCTAACAAGAGCCGGTTACAGATCCGTTTCCACTGGAATCACGGAGCCCGACCGAAAGCAATCAAATGAAAACTTAATGAGATTGAAAATTTGCCCGATCTGTCTTTGTTAGCGGCCCATTGTGCGGCTGCAGACTGAATGCTTGACAGATAGCGTAATTAAACACGTGATCACCGAGAATGCTTTTACAAACTGAAAAGGTTGCCTGTCTGAAAATCTGAATGAGTTACTTATACTTAGATTTTCGTTAATAAAGGTGCGTTTATAATGTTATTTTTTTTCTGTTTTTATTGCATGGTGGTAGTAGCTGGAGCTAGGGTAGTGGAAAAACTATTGGAGCAATCTTGCCCCTAATTTGGTTAAATTCTTTTGGCAATAATATCTAATTGCTACTTACATATTATTCATGCTAAGTTTAATGTGTCTAGTATCTACTTTATTAAGTTGCCCCATATCACTCAATATTACGATACTTAGCAACAATGCATCATAATTATGTAGTAAATTACTTGGTGTTGTTGTAATCTCCTTATTTATTTTGAATTGAGCAGTTAAGTACCTGTACCGACCAAAAATGTTACCGAATTTCTGAAAATCTTATGTACGTGGTCAAATAGTGGAGCTTTACAACACGCATGTCCGTGGTTTTTGTTCATTTTAGAGATGGCTCTGGAGTAATCACGTATGTAGTAGTGAAAATAACATTAGCTCCGCACCTGTTTCTTTTTTATACAACACATACCTATTTTAACGTGAGCAACTCGCCAGCAAAAGCTTGCTGGCGAGTTGCTCACGTTAAAATAGGTGGCGGATTTTTACGTGAAAGGATGTCGAGTCGGAGTTTATCACTTTTATGGTTTTCTTTTTATGCTTCTAAGTAATGCAGGCTTAAAATAATAAGAACATTATGTGCTTAAAACATATTTTTAGAACAAGCAAAAAAGGAAATAAGGGATATTTCCTTTTTTGTTTATTCTTAGTTTTGTTGTATTGTTTATTTCAAAACATATTATTGTAGTAATTAAGCAGTAGCTTTAGCTAATTCGCGAGTCAATCTTCTCCATGATCCGCGACAGAGATGAGTGGAAAAAACTAGGGGAGGCCTATGTCGAAGGACAACCTGATCAACAAACTGGTTGCTGAAGATTATAATATAACTTACTTAATAGAATTAAGTCTTTTTATTTTATTTATTTTTATTTCTTTGCCAACTAGAGTTAAAATGTACTGTATTTTGGTCAGCGAATAAAGGCTTTTTTATGTTTATATTTAGCTAATTGATTTTTTGATTCGATTACCCATCGAGTTATTAGGCGTCATTGGTCCCACGTTGGGGCGCCATTAGTACCGCGTTGGACATCATGTCTTTTGTTGGGCGCCATTATTTTTACTATTCAAAATGTATAACTGTAAATACAAAAAAACATGACAATACAGTCTGGCTTGGAAAACGGATACAAGCCCCCGTCATTTGCAATTTGTAACACTGAGCTTGCAAACAATAGACTGACCCGTATGTACATTGTACATAATGGGAGCCATTTAACATTGAATAGTTACCACAAAGTGAAACCGAATGAATACCGAGCTACGACACATCAGTCCTTTTCTTTTGTAAGAATCTTTATTCTTAAGGCGGTACAAAAGGAAAGAACTTCAGGAATTCAAAGAGTTTCTATAAGTTCATTTTAATTTCCTTGCCATAAGTTTCCTAGTAAGAATGCGGTCATTCGGATTGTCGTTAGCTTCTAGAAAGATCGTTCGTAATGCCGAGTGGCGCACTTGGATTCTCGTTTTCGTAAGTGGTCGGGAACCTAGCGTTCGGTCACAGTTGTTCTTTGCAAAAGAATAGCCTTTTTTGCACAAAGGAGGTTTACTTAAATGCTTACAAGAATATCGAAGTGATGATATTGAAACGTGGTTAATATTTCACTCGTACAATGTAATTTTCGTCCTCTTGTGCAATATTCGTGGACATATAAAGATATTGCACTGTAAAATTGTTATGACGGTCTTAAAACAATATATTCCGCGGATGACATCTATAAACTGTGGCTGTGAGACCACTACAAATGCGACAGTTCAAAAGGTCGGTGGATTGATAAGTAAATGAATGCCTTGCAGATGTTGTTTCGGGGCCCAATGTTTTCTTGTCCTTAAGGGAACAGTATTTCTAGCAAGTATATGTAAAAAAACAGATGTCAAACACCTGTAAGGGCCTCTTATATTTGAAACGTCAAAAAAATAAACAATGTCCATTGAATTCAGTATCATCTATATATATAAAAGGCAAAAGTGATTGACTGATGTCTCAACCCACAGGCCAAACCCTTAGGGCTAGAATCTTAAAATTTCGCACACGTATTCCTCTTATGACGTGGGCATCCACTAAGGATTTTTTTTTCGAAAATCAACCCCCAAGGGGGTGAAATAGGGGATAGAAGTTTGTGTGAAACTTTTTATTCCTTGGACATATTTGCATGAAATTTTGTATGAATTGAGTGCAGCAAAAATAATGAGTTACTTATTTGAGCGTTGTCCAAAATTCAACCCCTAAGAGGGTAAATTTAATTTTTTGATACAGGTATTATATAACCTCGATTAACACTTCGAGTAGAATACTTTTCATCCAACCCCACGCGGGCGAAGCCGCGGGCAACAGCTAGTCAAATATAAAGGTAGTACTAATTTGAGTCGTAACCACTACCTACTTAGGTTTAACATTATTTTGAGCAAGTAGTGAAACATTTGAAGTGGTAAACCATATCATAAGTTTCAAATAGTTGTCGGAACATGAGAACCGGAGCTTCCAGCTATAAATAAAAAGTATATAAATAGAAATAGGTAAGGGTACCTAGAACACTTAACATAAGTACATACCTATCTAAGCCGGGAACTGTTAAAGTGTATCAACATTACGGTATAAAAAGAAATATTGCGTAGTTAGTACCTATTAAAATTAAGCACGTTCTGAGGCTTGGCTGGGAATTCCAGGATTAAGGCTTTAAAAGGCTATGCATCGCAATGTCTGCCGAATGAGGTTTCAGTTAGGGTAGGGTTGATAGGAGGGTTGGTCATGAAGTTACATTGAAACAATTAAATTAAGAAAATATTACTATTGTTTTTCAAAAGGTGTTAACTATATGATTAAATAAAATTCAAAAAGGAAAGAACTCCTTTTCAGCAGTTAAAATATCAAGTAGCACCATATAATCAATAATATTAAATTCGAGTAACGTAACAGTACTCTAATTATAAGAAGAAAAAAAGGTTAAGATGAAATACGGTATGAAAGCGAAGCAATAAAAAAGGCAATCAGAGGGGCGCGTATGGAGCCGCGAGCACTCGAAGGGTGCCGAGGATCCCCGAACGGCCCCGAGGTAGATTTCTTCGGATGCGTCACATCACAAGGTAATGTATTTACACAGACCCGCTAAGTTGTTGATTGGATGATGCGGTGTTCGAAATCGAATATTTTCTTCTCCAGTATATTTGATTTTCGACAACCTATGAGCAAATGAGATTCGGCAAAACGTTTAACGTCCACGACGATGTTTGCATAAATAAATAGCAACTGTTTTCGTTGTGTTATTTATTGTCTCGTGTTTATATACTGGAAACTGTTCCTGGAATCAGTGGTACCTGAAGTTTTACTAAGAAATAAATAACATATATGAGTATGGTTTTCATCAGGGTAGGGTACCCTTGACATTATTTTTGAGGAATATCTGTAACTCCATGCGTAACTAAAGAGTTATTTTTCTCAGCTCTACCGTATTCAATATGGACTAGACTGATTCTTGCAGACCAGTGTATAAATCACACAACCTTCTCACAGTTACTTGTATTTATATTTATGAAATTGCAAAATTTGTCAAAATTTACTCTTCACTTTTTGAACTGAAAAACAAAATTAATAAACGTACAGTTACACAGTATCTACTTACCATGCCTGTACCTAGAATTGAATTATTTAGACGTAATTGTGTATATATGGCTCCACTGATCTTTAACTCTCTACCTAACTTTATTACTGTTCTTCCGTACAGAAAATTCTGCATAGTTCTGAAAAAATAGCTTATTTCACATAGCTTTTATTCCATAAATGAATTTCTCAAAAAATCCAACTGTCATTCTTACCATTACCGGAATGTATTGTAGAATTTGTAGAGAATTACTATTATAATAATATGTTGTTTGGTTTGTTTATTAAAAAATATTTTCATCCCCCCATCTCGGAAAGAGTATTTTTGCTCTTCGATATCTGAGTGCAAAAGTCGTTTTTATCCTCTAGAGGATAAAGTAAATTGAATTTAGAACATCGTGTGCACTAAGTTTGTGAATTCAAAACATCATTAAACCTATTTACTTCTACCTCCATGGTGCCGAATTTATCATAGGTACAACCTTTTTTAATTTGTTAAAAACTCAGACTCGGAACCTTCTTGGTGTACTTTTATAATTTGCTTTGCGCGCGCCATTTTCTTGGCAGGTCAATTGTTAAAACCTTAGGTTAAAAACAAGTGAAAAACGTAAAATAAGTGGTTTTGGCGACCAAGAAGTTTATTTGACGCCAACAGAATTGACTGAAACTGTTAATAATGCGCAAATGAGCTTTCTCCCTCAACAATCACGCGAGAAGGATTTGAAACAGTACGATATTAAAAAAATTGAAAAAAAATAGGTAGAAAATGCCCAAGGCATTAAGTCCGCCTTTGTACAGTTTTTACTTGTGCATAAAGTTTTAATAAATAAATAAATAAATATTACACTCAACTTAACTAACTGTAGCAACGTTACTTTAAATTTTTCTTAATTGTACCTAAGTATTATTTGTTATAATTTAAAGATTATTCTGTAATACTTACCTACCATAATATAGTAGTTAACACCTAAACGGAAATAAAAGTAAAAGTATCTTGTGATTGTAAATGTTTTTTTTTTTTGCATTTAGTCATTTCCTCGCTGAGGAGGGATGAAAAGTTACGTGTTGCACTCGAGTGCAAAGATTTTTCACCTCGTGCTCTTTTGATTCCCTCGCTGACGCTCAGGATTCTAATTTTTGAATCACTCGCTGCGCTCGTGACTCAATTTTAGAATCCTTCGCTTGCTCGGTTATCAAAATTGAGCACGCGGTTAAAAAGCAACTTTGCACTCTTGTATAACAAATAACTATTTTCATCCCACCATCTCGGAAAGAGTATTTTTAATCTTCAATATCTGAGTGGAAAAGCCGTTTTTATTCTCTAGAGGATAAAGTAAATTGAATTTAGAACATCGTGTGCACAAAGTTTGTGAATTAAAAAAAACATTAAACCTATTTACTGGTACTACCTCTATGGTGCCGAATATATCATACAACTTTTTTTTAATTTGTTAAAAACTCAGACTCGGAACCTTCTTGGTGTTCTTTTTTCAATTTGCTTTGTACGCGGTTCTTTACGCGGCATTTTTTCACGTCATTGTTAAACCTTATATTAAAAACAAGAAACTTGAAAACAAGTGAAAAAACTAAAATGAGTGATTCTAGCGACGAGGAAGTTTGCTTGACGCCAACAGAATTGACTGAAACTGTTAATAATGCGCAAATGAGCTTTCTCCCTCAACAATCACTCGAGAAGTATTTAAAACAGTACGATATGTTCAACACGTGGCGACTAGCAAAAGGAGCCAAAACTTTCTCAGAAAACGTTTTGCTGGCATATTTTATAGAATTATCCGAGAACAAGATAGCAAGCACTCTATGGAGTACGTATTCGATGCTAAAAGCAACAATAAAGATGAAAAAAGACAAACATATCGATACCTATCCTAAATTAGTGGCATTTTTAAAAAGAGCCTCATCTGGTCATCAACCAAAAAAATCGAAGGTTTTCACAGTATCTGATATTGAAAAGTTTCTTAACGAAGCACCCGATTCCGTATATTTGGCGGCAAAAGTAAGTCAGTTGCACATTCAGTATCTACTTAAGTATATTAATCTCAATTAAATAGTATACTTAGTTGATGTTGATAGGCATAATTATGCGTTCATATCAATTTTATTCATTTATCTACTACAATACTCTTTTCGTTACAGGTAGTTCTTATTATTGGAATAAACGGAGCATGTCGAACTAATGAACTAACACAACTTAATGTCAAAAACATTGAGAAACATTCAGATGACTTACTATTAATTAATTTACCTAATACAAAGACAAAAAGAGACCGCAACTTAGTCATTCGCAAGGAATACGTAACGATTGTTGAGAAATATCAAGCCTTACGCCCGCCTAACACTCCAATCAATCGATTTTTTCTACAGTATCGCAATGGAAAGTGTGTTAGACAGCCTATGGGTACTAATAAAATTGGCAGTATCCCACGAGAAATAGCAACATTTCTTGAACTTCCAGAACCCCTGTTGTACACGGGTCATTGTTTCCGACGAACTTCAACCACACTTTTGGCTGATTCCGGAGCTGATCTCCTGTCCCTTAAGCGCCACGGAGGCTGGAAGTCCAATGCAGTTGTAGAGGGATACATAGAGGATTCCATCCAAAATAAGTCTAAAATATGTGAAGGCATCGTAGGAGCCATTACACTGAAAGAGCCTCAATCGGATACTTGGACTGGCCCTTCTACATCAAAAATAAGCCGTTATGAAACACCTAACCATCTCCCTCTCTCTCCAACATTCACGCCAAGGGAATCCGATGAATCGGTACAACTATTAAGTATGACAGATAGTTTACCGAAAAACAGTACACAAGTGACTAACACCAATATTACAGTACCAAACAAAAATATTACACTCAATTTAAATAACTGTAGCA
Source organism: Xestia rhomboidea (assembly GCA_963853795.1). Lineage (NCBI taxonomy): Eukaryota > Metazoa > Arthropoda > Insecta > Lepidoptera > Noctuidae > Xestia > Xestia rhomboidea. The sequence goes on along the minus strand of OY970778.1, from coordinate 9,819,789 downwards.
ACGTTACTTTAAAATTTTCTTAATTATACCTTAGTATTATTTTGTTATAATTTAAAGATTATTCTGTAATACTTACCTGTCATAATGTAGTAATTAATACCTAAACTGAAATAAAAGTGTGCCTATCTTGTGATTGTAAACGTTTTTTTTTTTGCATTTAGTAATTTCCTCGCTGAGGTGGAATAATAAGTTACGTGTTGCACTCGAGTGCAAAGATTTTTCACCTCGTGCTCTTTTGATTCCCTCGCTAACGCTCAGGATTCTAATTTTGAATCACTCGCTGCGCTCGTGATTCAATTTTAGAATCCTTCGCTTGCTCGGTCATCAAAATTGAACACGCGGTTAAAAAGCAACTTTGCACTCTTGTATAACAAATAACTATTATAATCCTTCTGTTGACAATTTGCTTGTTTGGTTTTTTTGTTTTGTGTTGTGTAACTTTGAAACACCCTACCCCTACCCTTTTAGTCTTAGTTACCTAATTTAAGGTTTGTTTCACATTTAGTTAATGTATTTTAAAATTAGCATCTAAAACTATTAATTTTCAATACACTTCTTCGAAAACTGGTTCTTATCGCACTACGATTAGGTTCAACATGCAATGTATTTCACACACGTGCGATTTTCTTCATTTTCCAACACGTGTGCGGGAATGAAAATTGCCACAGATAACTACACCTATACTTAGTCCAAATTGGTTCAAAGCCTATAGTCGGAGGTGAATGTTTTTTTTATTTCGGCAAAGCAATTATGCGTCTTTACGGCATAAATATTTGTTGAATATTCAAATTGTGTTTATAAATACAATATCATAGATAAACATGATTATTTAAAACTAATATTTACTTTTATAAAAAAAATAACATTTATTTGTGTTCTAAATACAAAAATATATTTTTTATATTAGGCTGTTTAGCGGCTTCATACCTTTGCTTCTCCTTCAACCTGGCGATAGCAAAGCGCGGAAAAAAAGAAAATTAAAATCATAGTTTCCTAATAATTCATGACAAAAATATTGCATATTAACATTTATTGAAAATAAATAATTTTGACATTGACGTAAAATGGAAAACTATCACCCTTCTAATGCATTTAGAAATAGATAACCATAAACATTTAATGGAATATACATTATGTCAGTCTATCCGTCAGGGTATAATAATTCAAGTCGCACACGGCACTCGCCTCGTATTGCATTCTCCGAGCACTTTACATGTTTCAACTTTTATTATTAACGTACGGTTTCCGCGCGACATTTTTCTTCAATTGCTGGAATGGGATGGCAGTTTAAATTTGAATTTAATCCAGTCTCCCGACATTAGAGAGCTATCCGAGTCTACTGCTGAATTATAGATGAGACTTGTGTAAGTATGATTTTGTGTAAGACGAATGTTAGTTATACTTACACATACTATTTCACACATATTATTGCTTACCTAATTAAAGTAGGTACTAAGTATATTTTTTATAGATATATCCCTTACCTTTTAGTCTTAAAATTGTATGTGACTACGAGATTATGCTAGTACGCTCATAATTTGCTAGTCCACTATTTATGCAAAGACACTGCCTCCTAAGATACAGGATCTTCCTAGTTTAGGAGTCAGGGCTCAAATTTTGTATTGACTGTACTGTACTCATCTCTCGCACACTACTTCTGTTTGCTAATTTTTCTGTTCCTTAGTGACTGTTGTGTACTTTAATGTGTGTCAAACTTGTATTTCCCTAATAAAGTTATTATTATTATTACTTAGCTTTAGAAAACATAGAATAAACTAGACACTACGCAATATAATTACATTACTTCTTTGTTTACGGGATCGGGAAGCTCAGCTGTTAATACACAAATGCGTTTCATCAGTTCATATAATAGGCAAAAAATTGGCAAAACATTGTGAAGAAGACGCGAAGTCGAGTTGAGTTTCTACTTAGTGGGTTGTTGCTGTGGAAAATACAGTTTAAATGGACGCCCAGCCGCTTCACTGTTACGCGCCGGTGAAATGTTGTGAACGACGTTTTGGGTCGGAAAATCATGGTGTTCACCATGTTGTTGGCAGTCCTGACATTAACTTGTTTGTAGACACTTATTTCTTTTAAAATAAGCCATCCTACTTAATATTATAAATGAGAAAGTTTATGAGGATGGATGGATGGATATTTGTTACTCTATCATACCAAAACTTCTAAACGGATTTGGATGAAATTTGGCACACATATAGTTTATGACCTGGAATAACACATAAGAAACTTTTACTTCTATCTTGGTAGTACGATCCCGTGGAACATTGCCGAACTCCACGCGGGCGAAGCCGCGGTTATAAGCTAGCCTGATATACTTTCAAAACAATTGACAGTATTTGATTTCACTTTACCTTCGCAATTCCCTAAGATTTAGGTTACCACAACAGTGACAGAAATAGGATTTTCACTATACGTGAATTTTATTAATTAATGGCAAGTACTAACGTTCGGGCAGCCTCCATTTTAATGTTTTGTTTGTTGCTATCTATGCTGTGAAAGTGATTAAGGCTACATTGGTGTCTAGACTACATTAGCCATTAGGTGTTACATTATTAATATAGTTCAGTGTGTTAATCGGTCTAGAAATTATAGTGTTTATACATACAGACACATAAATAACGTCACGCCTGTAATCCCTGAAGGGTAACGCAGTAATGTACCTAATAGTGTACGAGGTAGCTTGTTGCTATAACCCGCAGGGCTAGCCAAGTTACAAACGTTTCATAACGATTCTCTTTCTACAATCGTAAACCCCTCGGCGCGGCGTAAGCGATTATAGAAAGCGCTAAATTGGTAGCCAAGGGGACAAGACTGAGTCGATCGCTCGTTCTCTAATGTCTGTAGAAGAAACCTACACTTTAGTCTATGGTGAGCGTTCCTACCAAAGAGTATAGCGATCAACATTGTTAGAAACGATAAAATTCTATTCTATCATTTTGAACGATGTAAACTTGTCTACGAATTTTCTATTCGTTTATGTTGATCACGTGATTTAACGTTGTGACGTCTTTTCCGTATATTTAATTAGTTGTCTAGGTACTAGCGTAAACGATTGTAGATTGTCAACTTGGCTAAGCCTGCAGGTACAAATCTAGACTTAATGACTGCTACTGAGAAATATCTGACGTAAAACGCCAATAACACTTTACCCGACCTGCAGGCCTAGCCAAGTTACAAACGATTCGTATCGATTCTCTTTCTACAATCGTAAACGTTAAGTCACGTGGTCAAAACAAACGAATAGAAACTTCGTAGACAAGTTTACATCGATCAAGATGATAGAATGAAATGTATTCGTTTCTACAATCGTGATCGCTACACCCCATATAAATCGTAGTCAACTTACAGTTTTGACTGAACTTTATTAATGTTTCTATTCGTTTGTTTTGACCACGTGACTTAACGTTGAAATGATGTCGTTCCCATACATTTCGTTAGTTTTCTATGCGTTAACGATTGTAGATTGTCAACTTGGCTAAGCCTACTGGTAATCAAATCTAGGACCTCCATGCTCAGCAGAAGCGTTTGCGACTACTAGATCAACGTGGCTGTCTACATACCTATGCAGTGTTCTCAGTGTGTTTAATACGATCCGTACCTCTCCATGTTATCATAGTATAGGCATGACGACAGTATCAAAAAATCTTTTTAGTCCGTCAGTTAGAGTATTGGAAATTAATGGACAAGTATTTTTTGTTTTTGTAAATCAATGAATATTGACAAAGATAAAACGCATCAAAACCCGGGAGTGGGGACTCCTGACGTCAGAACTAGCTAAAAATTATACCATGGCGTGACGTATCGAGAATTTTAAAAGCATCGTATCTTCGTCAATTTTGGTTTACGTAACAAAAGAAAAAACACGGGTCAAATATTTTATGATAATCTAAGTGACGGACTAATTAGATTTTTTTTGTCGTCTCGCCTATTGGCCTCTTGGATACCAAATACCTACCTATCGACATGTGCTACCGAGGATCCAATTTACAGGAAGTATATGGATTCCGATCTGTGTCTGTAGTGTACATCATTGTGAGATGGGTAAAGCGGGGGAGGAAACCAGATATGTAATCGAATGGCTATTTATTAGCATTGCTAGCTTATGCTCGAACTCCACGCGGGCGAAGGCCCGCGTGGAGTTCGATAATAGGGTAGATGACAAAAAAATCTAATTAGTCCGTCAGATAGATTTCCAAAAACTATTGGACACATATTTTTTATTTTTTTAAAAAGAAAAAAAGACACAGAGCGCCGAAAACTCGTGTGACGTTAAATTTGACTACATTTTTTTACTAGCGCTAGGTTAGTGAATGAAGACTTATTTAGCTTCTTTCGATCCCAAGACATTGTCACAGGGCTAACCGACAAACGACAACCTACATTTGGACCTACACTTCGTCTATAGTTGTGAAAGCGGGACTAATAAACAAACAGACAGGATATTAATTGGGAAGAGGGAACTAAGCATTGCCCATTATCTCACACACCACACAACCTCACTTTCACACTCACTCACACATTCACTCATGATATACATACCACACGTACACGCGTGATCTGGCCTTTTTCTTCATAACGCTCATCAAACTGCAGAGCTGTTTGTATAATTTTTAAGTTACACATTTATCATTTATTTTATTTTAATTTTTGTTCATGTTTAAACTGCCTAAATTTCAATTGCATAAAAATAACAAGTGCAAATGCGGAGTCTCCTAATACAAGCAATTCCTTGGTTAAAAGGTGATCTCCAATAATATGTATCGAAATGCCTATTGTAATTGAATTAAACTTTTTTTTTTACTCAAATGTGACGTCACAAGCCCCCCACTCATGATCTTTGACACGTTTTATCTTCGTCAATTTGTATTAATTTGATAAAACAAAAACCACGTATCCAATATATTTTTCGATAATCTAACTGACGGACTAAACAGAATCATATTTTTTAGTCAGTCATCATCTTTATTGTCCCACGGGATCGTACTACCGGGATAAAAAATATCCTATGTGTTAATCCAGGTTATAAACTATCCGGGGCTGCAGGACTATTCGAAAGAGATACCGTGGCCCCGGAACACAAAGGGCGATGAAAGAACATGGATGGGTTTTAGTCAGTAAAAGTCTGACACTGCCTCCTGCTCCGCCCAGAGCAGGAGGAGTCATTTGATGATTTACCATCAGAAAAAAAAAAAAACAAAAAAAAGGTTATTAACTATATTCTGTGTGCTAATGGAAGAAGAAGACATGCTGCACCGACACCAAATAATGATGTGTTAACTTTCATCCAAATCCGTTCAGTCGATTTTGGCGTGAAAGAGTAACTAACTTCCATCAATCCATAATAATAGTAAAATTATTTGAAGTACTTAGAGTAACTATTAACTTAGAATTTGTGTGTTAAAGTAAGCTAGAATGTTCTTCTTAACGTAAGGACTTTATAAGGGAAGTACCTACTCACTTAAAATAACAACGAAAATAACTATTAAAACATTGCCAAGTTCACGTAGGCGTTGACGGAGAGAGAGGTGAAAGTGATTGAAGCTCCACTTGGTAACAATAATAACGTTACTATTTTTATCAAAAGGCCACTTTTCTAATTACTGTAATATCCGTAGAAGCTGAATTCCCGTGAACTGGATAAATTGCCTATAGATTAAACATTGATTATGTACGTCCTCAATGAGGTTATCAATTTAATAAAAGTAGGTGTACGAACGCTTAGGCAAAATTGTTTACCTTCTTTCATTACGATAATAATGTGATTTATTCATCGTTCGTCCCACTGATTCCCTGTTTTAATATCGGCACCTGTTTTCTAAGAACTGTGTTATTATGCTTTTATATTATATCGTTCTGAGAATTTTGGCGATAAACTGTAGGTAATAGGCTAGTTTCCACCATCAATAAATTGAAAATCTATTTAGCCCGTCAGTTAGAGTATTGGAAAATAATGGACACGTATTTATGTTTTTGTCAATCAATGAATATTGACAAAGATAAAACGCATCAAATCTTGGGAGTGGGGGCTCGTGACGTCACAACTCACTAAAAATTATAGCACGGCGTGACATATTGAGAATTTTAAAAGCGTCGTATCTTTGTCAATTTTGATCTACGTAAGAAAAGAAAAAATACGTGTCATAGTACATTTTGATACAAGTGGAGAAAGTTTGTTATTGCATTCGAGGCGGAATTAACTCCCGAGCCGCAGGCGAGGGTGTTTTTGAGCTGAGAACTGCAATAACAAATGTCCATGTGTATCAAACGACGTTTTTCAATACACTGTTGAAGAAATAAAATAAAATAACGAACAACATTTTTGTCATAAATTAATAAGAAACTATGATTTTTATTTTCGTTTTTTCCGCGCTTTTTAATATTTTTTGGATATTCAAATTGTGTTTATAAATACAATATCATAGATTAACATGATTATTTAAAACTAATATTTACTTTTATTAACAAATTAACATTTATTTGTGTTCTAAATTCAAAAATAAAAAAATAAACCATTTTTTATATTAGGCTGTATAGCAGTTTCATACCTTTGCTTCTCCTTCAACCTGGCGAAAGCAAAGCGCGAAAAAAAGAAAATTAAAATCATAGTTTCTTATTAATTCATCACAAAAATATTTTTTGTTCTTTTATTTTATAATTTCTTCAATAGTGTATTGAAAAACGTCGTTTGATACAAGTGGACGTTTGTTATTGCAGTTCTCAGCCCAAAAACAACCTCGTCTACGGCTCGGGTGTTAATTCCGCCTCGAATACAATAACAAACTTTCTCCACTTGTACCAAAATGTACATTTTGAAAATCTAACTGACTGACATTCGATTTTTTCAGGACACAAGCATTGCTAAGGGATATTAAACTTGCCAACATAACAATAGGTAGACTGACCCTGTATTATTAGACATAACATCAAGAAAGAATCTACGGCCAGTCTCGGCCTACTTCTTTAGAATTGTAATTTATTAGTCATAGAAATTCTCATTTCGTTACTACAATAGATGAAAAATATTCCATTCTAACTTTATTGCCGCCGCTCAAACTAATTTCAAATGAAAATTCAACTCAAACATACGAACAATTCTAGAACGAGAGCGTTCCAATTGATCGGTTGCCATGGTTACAATAACACAATGCAGCAGCATGTACAGGAGCTGGCAATAAAAACAGTTTCCTATTTAAAAATGTAATTATTGTATGTTACCAGGTGCTGCAATGCGGTGGAGCCTGACCCGACTCAGCCGGGACACATGGTGCAATGTTGTCTTACGTCACACACTTTTTATTGTCCATATGGGAACAAAAAGGTGAAGGATTTATTATAAGTTGGCGAAAAAAGGACCGTTTTGTTTAAATAGGTTGTAGGTGCTACGCAAATGTATAAAGTTTCACTTCAGATGAGAGTAGATACATAAGGGAATTGAATGTGGAGGCTCAATTAAAAAAGTGGATGGTTGATAATATAATGAAATACTAGTTTCTACTGAACCCTCCCAGCAAATCATTGTGTTTGTACAGATTATAATTTAATCAAATTGAGTCTGAATCTGAAAACACGTTTCACAGAAATCGCAATATTTTCACCATTTTGAAATTCAATTCTAATGAATATTGGTGTTGTTGTGTAAAAAATGTAACACAATAACATGTTTAGAATACAATATTTTCCGGGCATTTAAACCAGTTTTTTGCTCAACATCGCCACGACGATGTTACAAAGAAGTTCCGGGAAAAACAAGTGTCCCCTGGGAAGGGTATTGTCGGCAACATGATATTGTGTTATCACAACAATGTTTCGTGTGGCGCGTTATCAAGTTTATAACATATTGCGCGCTACTGTTGTGAATCGGGTGCGTTTCCTTTTTATTTTCCCGCCATAACACAATGCTGTGGCTTGCGGGAATACCCATTTCTCTCGCTGCAACATTACTACAGCAATATTTTGGAAAATTGAGATATTTCGTGCGAACCCGTGTGTTCTAAATCGCTTTTCTTTTTATGCTTTACAGTAGGAATAGAAACAGAAATTGTGAAAATTTGTCGATACATCTATACAAACAAATAAAATTGAAGTGTCCGTTTGTAATTTCAAAATTACAGGGTTTTACTGAATGCATAATATACGAAAGTTTATATTATAGTAGTAATAACAAAATTGTAATATATATTTTAAGATCTTTGTCCGTTAGTTTCGGCTGATCTCCGAAACGGCCGGACCGAATTTTGACGGGACCTTTACTGGCAGATACCTGATGTTATAAGGAGTAACTTAAACTACTTTTATTGTTTTAGAAAAATAATAATTGGGTTTCGTGCAAAAAACAATTAAAACCCCTTGAAATTGTTAACAAAATCCGATTCAAAAAGTGAAGTGATTTTTATAATAATTTTACGCGGACGAATTTTGCGGGGCAAGCTAATTAAAAATATGTTATTTGCTAGTCTTATTCGTAGATTACTTGTGTTTAGTATCGCAGCATAGTCATAAGTAGTTCAAGTTGAGAAACTATTTGGGTCGTTCAAGATTGTTAAGCCGAGGTGCTCACATAGTCTTAAAGTTTCCTTGGAATTGGAGAACAATATCTCTTGAGTAACACCGGCTTAGCTATCACGTTTACTTCATATGTTTTATAACATAAAATATGCTGTTGTATAGAAAATAATTTTACCCCTGTAAGCCCTGTTACTTATGAATTTATAAGTGTATTGTTGTCATTATGATGATAGTCATGATTAATTATTGCTGTACAATCACGAACACCAATATGTAAACACTTTACAACTTTTAGAAGTGATTTTCAAGTACTGTTCTTATTGAAATTTCATGTTGTTACGAACATAGTGTTCTGGCAATATAATATAGAAATATAGAATTCATATTTTATGAAAAAGATCCTATCTCCAAGTTATTATTATCGTTATTCCTCGCGAAAATTGCTTTTAAATTATGGAAAGGGAATACATATTAGTGCTTGTGTCGCAACTGTACATATTGTCAAAATAGTACCAATATTTATACAATACCTACATTATTAACACATACGAGTACATTGTAACAACATACATTGAGCAACTAACGAATAAATATTTGAATAACAATTCAAATACTATAAAGTTAAGTAACCTTTCCTATTTAAGGCCTAGCTTAGCTTTAGTTCCACTGAAACTCAGAAAATACACGAAAATACCATCAGGTTTAAGTAGTTACGTAGTTTTGGATATACACAACAACTGATTAAAGTCTGACAACTCCTTCCATTGTCTAAATGATTTAGCGCAACTCACGAAGTCGGTACTACCAGTAGATCCTAAGCGCAGGCCACACTGAGAACGAAGCTAAGTTCGTTTAGCTTCACAAAGGTAGCTTCCGCATCTTTTTAGACTTCCGTTCACACCAAACTTAAGTCAGCGATGCAAACTTGCAAGTTGGCGAACACGACGACCCCAGCGAAGCGAAGTGCCATCCCATTTGGGCGGTTTAAAAAAATTAAAACAAATGAAAATATGTACTACATCGTTTGTTTGACCTTAGTTTTCGGTGTAAACCCACACTCGCTTACTTCGCTTACTTCTCATAGTTGGCCGACATTAGCGAAGCGAAACGAACTTAGCTTCGTTTCGCTTTGTTCGCAGCGTGACTTGCGCTCTACTCATTTCCATTACTAAGAAATAATATTAGTACATCTTTACGACTAACTTCGCAGCACCTAATCCTTTAAATCCAGACTCTAAATCTAACTAATTAACAGGTTTTGATGAATGTGTCTCCTGGATTAATTATGTAAAATGAATGTAAGTTGTACCTTAATCAATTCTCGAGACGTACAAGAAGCCAGACTAATCAGTCGAGTTGAAAACTCTACCTTGCACCAGTGAATGCTTTGCTAGTAGTTTTACCTATTGCTCTTTTGGTACTATTCTTAGATATTCTCTTGATGAACTTTTCGTCACATTATTTGGTGAAAATATAATTTAATGAGTAACAAAGTTCCATTAAAGAATGTATCTATTATCTAGAGAAAATTTGCGGATGTTTAAAATGATTTCTGGTAGGGATATATTGGTGTGTTATCTATTTATCTCTCTTTATACAAATTTACGAGCAGCGGTGGCCCAGTGGTGGCGGAACCGACTTACGAACAGTAAGTCGTGGGTTCGAACCCAGACAGGCGCATTACTTTGTATAATTTATTTCATCACAGCTGCTCTCCGGCATGTCCTAGAATTAAAAAAAATCGAAGACATGTGACATCTACCAATCCGCACTGGGCCCGCGTGGTGGATTGTAGCCCACTCCCTCTTATAGAGAGGAGGCCTGTGTCCCAGCAGTGGGAACATTAATAGGCTGATGATGATGATGATGATACAAATTTAATTTCACTTCACATCGTGTCATCATATGCCTAGCCTTTTTCCAACTATTTTGGGTTCGGCTTCCAGTCTACCCGGATGCAATTAAATACCAGTATTTTACATGGAGCGACTGCCTATCCGACCTCCACAACCCAGTTGGTACTGGGTATTAGAATACCCCTGGTAAGACATCGTTTAACTGACATATTAATACTACTTCAATTACATAAATTTAATTACAATTTGCGGCTTCCTATATATTGTTAAGTACACAGGAGAATCAGACATCAGTATAATTGATCTGTCATTAGTTATATCTCTAATATCAAGCTAATATCACTTACATTTGCGGATATACATAGGCACATAGTGACGGATAGATATCTACTAATTAGCTTGACATTGATGTAAACTCTGTTTCTGTCTGTTCATTCAATAAGTAATTACATAACTGTCAGAATTTAACTCGAAGGTAGTCGCAGATGGGGTGCGAAGTCAGAAGTCCTCCACGTGTGTCCGGCGTCTGCTCGTCCCTCTCGATACGTCTGGAGGGAAGAGCAGCTGCTGGGCCGGTGCACCCCGGGCGCGGCAGTATCCTTCTCCGGGGAATGAGAGGAAATGAGAATTTCCTCTTATCCCTCGGGGAGTGGTACTGCCGCGGCCAATTATTCTGACATGGGTGGGGTCCGACCCGGACCAAGGTGCGTTCCTTTGCGTGCCCCTCTGTTTAGCAGAGGGCATAGCAGAGGAGTGAGGGCGGGCTCGGTGTGCACTTACCCTGCCTCCGAGCAGACAGAGAAGGATCGTCCTCCTCTGTCACCGCCGGTCTCGTAATCCCACCGTCGAAGTGTCGTGGATCAAGTCTCGCGGCTTCGACAGGGACCGAGGGTCTTGGCTTAACCGCCCGGACCGCGAGGTAGAAAACCTCTCTAAAAAATCACCCCGAATCCCAAGTGGCGACGCACCGCGAGGGGATGTATGGCTGACGGGTGTTCTATAGAACAAATCAGTCGCTAGTGCGCTCCTCGCCAGGGTACCTGCAGACCCCCTGGCGAGTAAGAAAAACTTAAAAGCTGCCCTACTAGGTACAGGGGTCTCTGCCTAGCTAGGAGTATATTTCCCCCATAATCGTGGGACTAATTATGGAAGCAAACAAAAAACAAAACAACAACAACGCCGGTAACGGCAAGAAAGAGGAGAGGAGGGATGCGGGGTCGGAGTCCGACCTCGCATCCAGCGATGCGAGTGCGGGAGGCTCAGGGAGCTCCCGCCGCGCGAGTGATGGAGCCGCTGCGGAGAACGGCAAGTTCTTCCGCAAGCGGCCCAGGCGGGATGGTGACCGGGGGTTGTCATCCGGAGAGGAGGAGGCCTCGGCTCGAAAGATCCCCACCAACAAGCGTGGTGGGATCCGGGGCAAGGGGCGGGGGCTATCTGCCTCCGTGAGGGCCGAGAAATCGGCTAGGCTTGCCGAGGAGGGGCGCCACCCGGGCAGCAATACTGCTCCCGGATCTGGCGACGAGGCAGGTGCACCTGGCGGCTCCGAGGAGGAGCGTAAGGCCAGGTTCACAAAGGAGGTGGAGGCCGCGATTAGAGGCGTGGCCCTGAAGATGAAGACTTCATCGAAGCTCAGGGCCATACCGGCGGCTTCTGCCTCCATCATGGCGGCAGCGGAGGCCAACTTCGGCGGACCTCCTCGTCCTCCTCCCCCTCCTACGATGGATGGGGAGGAGCTGGCTAAACTGCGGGCGGAGGTGGCCCGCCTGTCGGCCGCCACGGAGGCTCTCCAAAGAGAAAACGCCAGGCTCCTAGCAGACCTGGCCAGTCTACGGGAGTCTGGCTCCTGCGTGGCGCTTCCAAAGGGGGGCCAGACGCAGCGACCCAGCCAGCCCGAGCCGGTGGAGAACCAGGTACTGAACCTGGTTCGGAAGGAGCTGGCTTCCTTCCAGGCGCGGTTCTCCGTCCTGGAGGGAATCGTTCTGCGCCCCCCCCTGGCGGCAAGCAAGGCGTCCACGGGTCCGAAGGCGGCCTCGTATGCGGCTGCCACGGCTGCCGCACCCGGACCGGGGCCGTCCAGCCAGCCCTCTGGTAGGGCTGCGGCGGCGCCCCCTGGAAAGCCGGCTCCGGCGAAACCGGCGCCGGCAAAGGGGGCCAAAGCGAAGAAGGGCAAGGCGGCTGCACAGAAGACTGTGCCGGCGCCGGTACCAGCAGCGAGTGGGCCGGCGCCGGTGGCACGTCAGCCGCCGCCGCCGCCACCGCCCTCCCAGCAGCCCCCTACACCTGCCGCGGCTGAAGCCGGATGGCAGGTGGTCGGGGAGAAGAGGAAGGGGCGGAAGGCGGCCAAAAAGGCCCGAAACAAGGAGCGGCAGCGCCAGTTCAGGGAGCGCAAGATCGCGGCTAGGCTCCGCGCCCCTAAGACCGCGGCTGTAGTGATCACACTACAGCCGGAAGCGGAACAGAGGGGCGTGTCCTACCGCGACCTGCTGGCAAAGGCAAAGGAGGCGGTGGACCTCGGGGAGCTCGGGATCACCGGGGGCCTCCGGCTGAAGGTCACAGCGACGGGGGCTCGTATGCTCGAGGTCCCCGGGGAGGCCAGTGGCCCGTCCGCTGACGCTCTAGCTGAGAAGCTCAGAGCGTCCCTAAACGCGGACGAGGCCCGAGTGTCCAGGCCCGTCAGATGCGCAGACCTGCGCATCTTGGGTCTGGACGACTCGGTGACCAAGGAGGAGGTGGTGGCCGCCGTCGCCAGGTCCGGAGGGTGCCCTGCTGAGCAGGTCAGGGCAGGCACCCTACGTCCGGACCCCACGGGTATGCATACCGTTACGGTATGCTGCCCTGTGACGGCGGCGAAAACAATTGTGGAGGGCCGAAGGCTATTGGTGGGCTGGGTTTCAGCGCAGGTTAAGCTGCTGGAGCCCAGACCTCTGAGGTGCTACCGCTGCCACGTGGGACACCACGTGTCAGTCCGGTGCGCCTCGGAGGTGGACCGCAGCGGGCTATGCTTCCGCTGCAGTCAGCCCGGTCATGTGTCCGCGGCTTGCTGTGCCACGCCGCACTGCGATGCATGTGCGGCGGCTGGCAAGCCGGCCGAACACAGGGCTGGAAGCAAGGCCTGCGCTCCACCCACCAAGGCCACCCGAGGAAAGGGTAGGCCCTCCGCCGCCACCGCCACCGTCGCCACCGCCGCAGCCGCAACTGCCGCCGCTGCCGCTCCCTCTGTCGCCGCCACAGAGGGGCCCTCACAGGGGGCCAGGTTGGAGGAAGCGGTAATGGAGTGCCAATAACGGCCCCATTACGCTTCCTCCAAGCGAACATCAACCACTGCGCCTGCGCTCAGGATCTATTGCTCCAGAGCATGGCGCAGTGGTTGATTAACATCGCTGTGGTCGCTGAGCCGTATTTCGTCTGGCCCAGGGAAGACTGGGTGGCGGACCTAAGCGGCTCAGTGACCATAGTGTCGTCGGCCGCCGCCGGCACCCCGACCCTTGAAAGTGTCAGGAGGGGTCGGGGGTGCGTAGCAGCCCGGTTCGGGGAGATCGTCGTAGTGGGTGTCTACTTCTCCCCGAGCCGAACTCTCGCCGAGTTCCACAACTCTCTCGCAGAGTTGAGTGTCGTCGTCGGAAACCATTCCCTCCCCGTGCTTGTCCTCGGGGACTTCAATGCCAAGAACTTGGCTTGGGGTTCCCGTTGCAAAGACGTGCGGGGAAGGATGGTGGAGGACTGGGCCCTGGAGAAGGGCCTGGTCGTCCTAAATCGGGGTTCTGTCGCCACGTGCGTGAGGATGCGGGGCGAGTCGGTGGTGGACATTTCGTTCGCTAGCCCCGCCCTGTCACCGCGTGTCGTTGACTGGCGCGTCATGGAGGGGGTGGAGACCTATTCCGACCACCGGTACATCCGGTTCGACGTCTCCACCCAGACCTCAAGCGCGCCGGTCCAACAGGCCCCGAGTGGTCCGCGTTGGGCGCTGAAGCAGCTGGACCGGGAGCTCCTCCTGGAAGCCTCGATCGTGCAGGCCTGGGTGACATCACCGGACAGGCCTGCCGACGTCAATGATGAGGCAGGGTGGTTCCAGGAGGCCATGTCCGACATATGTGACGTGGCAATGCCCCGAGTCCGGCCAGGAAGCGCCCGGCGTCAGGTGTACTGGTGGTCGCGAGAGCTGACGTCCCTACGGGAGGCGTGTGTGGCTGCGCGACACCGGTACGCCAGGCACCGCAGGCTCCGCATTCGCCCACCGAATGCGGCAGCCATTGAGGCGGAGCTCTATGAGGGCTACAGAGCGGCGAAGACCGCCCTCCGCGAGGCTGTCCTGCGGGCCAGAGATCTGGCCCGCGAGGAGATGCTGGGGGCTCTCGACAGAGATCCGTGGGGGCGCCCTTACAAGATGGTGCGGGATAAACTCCGCACCTGGGCCCCCCCGCTGACGCAGAGTCTCCGGCCTCAGCTCGTGGAGGACGTGGTGAGCGCTCTGTTCCCCTCGCGAGGGGAACACCCGCCCCCGCCTATGGCTCTGCCGGCTGCGGTGCCGGAAGCGGACCACCAAAGTGACGACGACGACGCTCCTGAAGTGACCGGGGTAGACCTGAGAGTGGCGGTACGAAGGCTAGGTGCCAAAAATACCGCCCCGGGACCCGACGGCTTGCCTGGCAAAGCCTGGGTCCTGGCCTCGGAGGCTCTCGGGCCCCGACTGGAAGGGCTCTTTAGCGCATGTTTGGAGAGAGGCCAGTTCCCGCTTCGTTGGAAGACGGGGAAGCTGGTCCTCATCCGGAAGCCGGGGCGCCCGGCGGACTCTCCGTCCGCCTACCGGCCCGTGGTGTTGCTCGACGAGGTGGGCAAGCTCTTTGAAAGAGTGATTGCAAACCGCCTCGCCGAGCACCTTGCGGGGATGGGGCCGGACCTTGCGGAACACCAGTATGGTTTCCGCAAGGGGCGCTCTACGGTGGACGCCATCATGCGCGTGAGGGCCCTCACGACGGGAGATGCGGTGTCCCGGGGTGGGGTTGTCTTGGCGGTGTCTCTCGACATCGCCAATGCCTTCAACTCCATGCCCTGGAGCTGCATAAGGGAGGCACTCCGGTATCACCGGGTGCCGACCTACCTCCGTCGTGTGGTCGGGGACTACCTGGCGGACAGGTACGTCATCTACCCCGGTCGCAGTGGAGACTGGAACCGGCGAGAGATGTCGTGCGGTGTTCCGCAGGGATCGGTTCTAGGCCCATCCTTGTGGAACATCGGTTACGACTGGGTGCTGCGCGCCGACCTCCCTAGCGGCGTCAGCGTGGTCTGCTATGCGGACGACACGCTGGTGCTCGCACAGGGGGGGTCGCACGAGGCGGCGGCCGAAGTTATGACACGCGGGGTTGCGATAGTCGTTGAGAGGATCCGGCAACTGGGTCTCGAGGTGGCATTGCACAAGTCCGAGGCCATGTGCTTTCATGGGCCTCGGAATGCGCCACCTCCGGGATCCTCAGTGATGGCAGGAGGGGTTTCCATCGGCGTCGAGTCGACGCTGAAGTACCTGGGACTTGTCCTCGACAGCCGGTGGAACTTCGTGGAGCATTTCCGACGTTTGGCCCCCAGACTGGAGCGGACAGGGGCTGCCTTCAGGCGGCTCCTGCCCAACCTGGGGGGGCCGAACGCCTCCTGCCGGAGGCTCTACGCGGGAGTCGTGCGGTCCATGGCCCTTTACGGGGCCCCGGTGTGGGCACGTTCATTGAGGCGGCGTGCCGCCCACCACTTGAACGTGCCCCAGAAGGGGGTAGCCGTAAGGCTGGTCCGGGGGTACCGCACGATCTCCCGCGAGGCGGCGAACCTCCTTGCCGGATTGCCGCCATGGGATCTGGAGGCAATAGTCCTCGCGCGCCTACATGAGTGGCGCGCGGAGGCGCTACGCCGGGGGGAAACTCCGCTGCCGCGGCAAATTGTCGCTCAGCGGACGGACTTCCGGCGGGATCTCATGGCGACATGGAGAGAGCGACTATCGCAACCCCGTGCAGGGCACGCCACAATAGTGGCGATAAGTCCCCTCTTTGAGGAGTGGCTGGAGAGACGCCACGGCGTCCTCACCTTCCGCCTGACGCAGGTTCTTACCGGACACGGTTGTTTCGGTAAGTTCCTGCACCGAATCGGGCGGGAGGAAACGTCCGGGTGTCACCATTGTGAGGATCGACCGGAGGACACGGTGGAGCACACTGTGGAGGTGTGCCCCGCTTGGGTGGAGCACCGCCGTGTCCTCGAGGTGGCGATCGGCGGCGGCGACCTCTCGCTCCCGGCCCTGGTTCGTGCCATGGTCCGGAGCGAGACGGAATGGGACGCCGTCACCTCCTTCTGCGAAGCAGTCATGCTAGCGAAGGAGGTGGCGGAACAGGACAGGGAGAGATCCTCACGTCCCGGCCGCCGCGGGAGACGCCCCGGGCGTCGGGGGCCACGTGGTGGCTTCCGGCCACCGTAGGCGCGGGCCTGTGGACGGGGAGCTATGGGCTAGCTCGCCGTCCGTACGTCTCATGACGACAGGCCGTGTCGACGGCGCGTTCGTGTTCCACGCGCGCCTCAAAGAGAGTCAGCAATAGTGAAGGGGTCCGCAAGGACCGAAGCCTGCCGGGGCTGCGGGACTATTCGAAAGAGATACCGTGGCCCCGGAACACAAAGGGCGATGAAGGAACATGGATGGGTTTTAGTCAGTAAAAGTCTGACACTCCCTCCTGCTCAGCCCAGAGCGGGAGAAGTCATTTGATGATTTCCCATCCGAAAAAAAAAAAAAAAAAAAAGGTAGTCGCAGATATACACACATTTTATTATGTTTAAGTCTCATAACATAGCGAGCCATGTACCCGGCACAAGACTGCTACCAAGAAAATCATTATCATTATTATTTATCATTTATTTTCTTTTCACAAAGCTGACTTAAAGTTAATGTGTGCAATATAATGTCTCAGCTGTCTTCAACCTTTGTTAGAGACTGGTGCCTGATGTAGGTGTTGGGAAAAACCTGGTTACAGGTCACCAGAAAATCGTGATAGAAACCCATCAACATTTTGCCCGACCTGAGCATCGAGCATGGGAAGTTCCGGTCAGAAATCGCAATGCGCTAACAACCAAAGAAAAGACCAATGCAGGCAGTCAGATAAGAAACTAATAAGATATATCATAATAAAATGTTGTTATGTTAAGACCGCCAGAAGTGCCACCATTTTAAATTAAAATAAAATAAAAATAATAAATATCGCTGGACATTACACACAGCGCCATTTAGTGCCACACCAGATAGTTGATATACTACATAGATACTTTTTGTTTGTAAATACATACTTATTATACATATAAACATCCATGACTCGGAAACAAATGTCCAATGATGATGATGGTGTGATGTGTCAATTAAAATTTAAACGAAAATATATACGCTCTACTCCTATCTGCTTATTCAACAAGCAATTACAACGAGCAGAATAAACGTTAACGACAGTTCGGCACTGCTAGAGGTACTACTGCTAATAGTATTTATTTGTGGAAATGTTCTGTTCCCGTGTTTCTTGTTTGTAATCTCAGTAACGAAGTAATCAGGTTAAGTACACACATTATTCTTTTATCGCGATCACTTTGAACAAGCGTTCTCAACAAGGTTTCTGTCTTTAGAACAAAATATATGAAGTGAAAATAAAGTACGAATATTTCTTGTTTACTTACAAAATATAGAAGTACGCGGACGTCTATTTACGATTACTTTGTAACTAGGCAGGCATAGTTGTTTGTTTTGTGATACGATAACTTGACTTAGTTATTTATTTTCAGAGTTTTTTCTCATTGTGTAACGTAAATAAGAGGCGAAATACGAGTGAGTGAAGGGTAAAACAAACTTTTGGACTACTTCAGGCCATTTTAAGACGTATAATATAAGACCACGAAATATAATATGTACTTGGGTACAGAAAGAATTGAATAAAATAACATAAGTAATTCTTAACTTACTTTATTATTTCTGAAGAAACTAGAGCACATAATATAAACCTATTATTTAATAGTGTAGGTCTAACTACCATTAACGCGAGCATTGGTACAGAAAAAATGTTGCCCGAAAAAAATAGCGGCCATATTCTATGTGTTGCCAACGTGTGGGCGGCAATAATCGTTTATTATCCAATGAACCGTGTCGTGTTCTCTTAACCGAACTTTTAATTTAATGTCTATACAGTCTAACCAGCGCACTCCACCGGGGCTTAGAGACCACTAACTAGTTATTTAAAGAGGAAAAAACATTTTATTTAAAGCTATTTGGATCCTAGATAAAATCAAATAGTTTTAATAATGTATTCGGTTTAAAGTACCATCTTAAACAACATGTAAATTGTTCAGCTTGTGTTTTCAATCGGGTAGGTATACAAAGTTTCGATATGCCGAATGGGAAAATATGATGCGAACTAACCCGAGCAATGCAAATCCGAACTGAAAATTCAAAAGTTCATCGAGGTAACCGAGTTGCGGTGTGAATATTTTATTTGAAAACGTGTGAGCTAGGGCTAACAACTGTGAGTAAAGGTCTTTTCATATTGCAGTATTAAATTATCCAGCGCCGCCAGTCGCAAAAACACCCGAAAATAATAAAAAGATGCATTTTGCGGCACTTTTTGCTCATATCAGCAAGCATTTGGCAACAGCCGTTACTGAAATGAGATTCTCGAGAGATTCAGAGAAGGAAGATGCAAAGTTTTATATGATAATATGTAACGAGAAAATAATCACTCCGCCAACAAGTAGCCAATATCTAAAGCCAACGATTGCATGAATAACTCACGATTTTTCATTGTTATTGCAAAACGGTTTGTCATGGCAGTTTTGTTTCGAAACAGAGGCTTAAAATTCAATTCGAACAGTAAGCCGAAGTTGGAATATTGCGAAAAACTACAGTGATATGTCACACAATGTTTGCAGAAAACTTTTTAGATTAAAAATTCATTGCGTTCACAAACTGGTGAAACAATGAATTCTATTAACATAGTTGTGAAGCTGTAAAAAGGCCGGGTAACATTAATCTATCGTCCGCAGACGTTCATCTTAGAGCCAGGCAGTTTACGATGAAATTATTACATCAGTCAGTACCACTCGCAGACGGCCAGGGGGCACAAAATCTGTCTACGGCTTGTAACGGTTTTATTGCAAGCAGACTGGGGGCAAACACCCCGACACCCTCCTCCCTACCAACCCCTTGAACTGTCGAATACGACTGCAAAATATTTTCTAGTAATAATTGTGTTAGTGTGAAATATTTTTCATAATTATTACCGCTTTTCTTTGTTGTTTTCGCTTTGTGAGTTCTATTGGATTGGTGATTTGTACAAATAAAATACAACAACAGTTTAGATTCATATATTGAACATTGCGCATTCTATTGTAATGTGCTGATGAATAACAGCACAAGATCAAAAGTTAACCCGAAACTATGACGTGATATACAATCGTAACACATGATAATATTCTTGGTAACAAAAAAGGTGTTACTAAAAAAATTGTTGATTAAATTGAAAGGATTTTTTGTTGGCGTCCTGAATTTTTTGCTGTTAATACCAAACGTGAAAATTGTGAAAACATTCGCAGAGGATCATGTTTTTGGTTGTTTTGGTAGTGTGCGGGTTGCTGACCTGATATAATGTCTTTAACGCCTTTGGTCTGGCCTATCTAACTAAGCTGGGTTTACAGCAGGATAAGCAATGATTAGCCAACATGTAATGTAGTTTTACTTAATTTTACACAGACACAGCTAAAGCGCAGGCCACACCGCCAGCTAACGAGCGAGCGAGCTAGCCCGGCGAGGCATCGTGCCACCTGTTTTCATACTTTGGTTCACATTGCGAACTACCGAGAGAGCTAAAATGAACTATGAAAAGAAGCTCACCCGGCTCGCTCGCTCGCTCGCTAGCTGGCGGTTTTGCTGAAATTCAAAAGTATGATAATTTTTACACTTTTATTCAACCTTTTTTCCGACATTTGCTGCACATTTTTCAGAATCGGAAGCAGCGTAATATATCAATCATATTATCCGATTCAAATAAAAGAAGGGTGAATGGCGAATTTCAAGTGAAAATATTATAAAGTGGCGCGGCATGGCGGGGTCGCCGGTCGGTGCGAACAGCAGATATAAAGAGTTCAGTGATGCGGTGAAACAAGTTTTCGTTAGGGCGTTCCACTCCGCAAGTCACCTACATAATGGCGACTATCGTAACTTCATAACTAAAAGTCGACTTTACAAAACGAGCCACACTAACAACAAACTATTTTTGTTTTCCCGTGATTAATTCCGGTTGTTGTCGGAGTCCGCGCAGCTCTATTCATCTCTATCTATCTTCTTAGCCGCAAACTCTATTAGCGCTAATTCTTCGACGCCATTATTTTTGTGCTGACGTAATAACTGGAGCGTAAAATGTTTATACCTTGAACATAACTGCCTGTAGTCTGATCGTGTTTTGTTTGTACGGAACAACAATATTATAGTGAACTAGCTATGCCCGCGGGTTCGTTCACGTGACGTTTTAGCATTATTGGGGAACGTTAAATGGGAAAGTAAAGTCGTAGTATATTCCTAACATCCTATACAAAATGGTTTACTAATAAACTGACTTATTGTAAATTTAAACAAAAACTAAAATGGAGAGGGCTATGCTCGGAGTTTCCTTGCGCGATCGAATCAGAAATGAAGACATCCGCAAGAGAACCAAGGTTACCGACGTAGCCCGAAGAATTGCCAAACTTAAGTGGCAGTGGGCAGGTCACATTGCTCGCAGAACGGATGGCCGATGGGGCCGAAAAGTTCTGGAGTGGCGACCGCGAACTGGAAGACGTTGCGTTGGAAGACCTCCCACTATATAGGTGGACCGATGACCTGGTGAAGGTTGCGGGAGTCCGCTGGATGCGAGTCGCATGGGACCGGTCAATGTGGCGACACTTGGGGGAGGCCTATGTCCAGCAGTGGACGTCTTTCGGCTGAAATGATGATGATGATGATGAAACAAAAACTTGTTAGTAGGTATCTTTGGTTTAAGTATTAAAGGAACTCGTAGTTAATTTTTGGAGGGACTTATTTTAGATTTCCAACGGCACGCTAAGAAGATATCTATCCATGAACGAAAGCAAAAAGATGCAATTCATGATCTATCCTGGTTCCCGACGCGGTTAACATCGTTAATTTTTTTTTTGATCTTTCATTATTTTCTTAGTACAATAGACGATTGTTTTAAACAAAGAAGAACAACTTCTAGTACTGCCGCAGTAATTGTTCAACGTCTCAGTAGGTAATTCCACAATGTGTCGAGGAACAAAGTTAATTATAATTGGGTCGGTTGCTTATCCTTGTGCTCAGTGTAACGAGCTACAGTTGCGGCCGTAATCTCAGCATTGTGTCCCATTTACCGATGACAGGCGGATCTCTGCATAGAATAGTACCTTGGAACAGTGTTCCTTGATAATGTGCCAAAGTGCTTTGTACCAATGTTCTCACGTGTCGAGAATAAAGGCGGGTTCTCACTGCGGGACGTATTATGCGTGTCGACGTGTATTGAGGCACATTTCTGTGCCATTTAACCGGAGTGTAATCCTAGCGAGTAGCGTAGTGGTTTGTTGTGAAATGTCGGAAATGTCTTGGTGGTTGTGTGTACGTGGAGTTCGAGTATCGAACTTTGATCTGTAAGAATGCAGATTAGAGGCAGTTTTGATAGATTGAAAAGAGGATTGTGGTCTATTCATAATACCTAGTGATAGAAATCGAAGAGTGTGCATGCAACGTAGTAAAATGTAGAACCTATCTATACTTCTATACTTATAATATTAAAAAGAGGTAAAATTTGTTTGTATGTAGGGGGTAATCTCCGGAACTAATAATCCATTTCTAAAAATTATTTACACTGGTAGAAAGCTACATTATTCGTGGGTGCTATAAGCTATAAATTAAATTTATATCATGCATATTAGCCGAGCTATCACAATGTTTGCGGACGAAGTCACGGGCGAAGAGCTAGTTCGTAATAATGATAGAAATCGAAAAGTGTGCATACAACCGCGACGTATATAGTAAAATCAAGAAACCATCATTATATAAGTCGCTCAGCTTTTATATTGCTGCCAATTTATCAGTTCCTCTACTATCAGTAGGTCTGGTTATGATTTTTCATTCTTACTACAAGAATAACACAAATATTTCATTTCAGTTTCCAACTTGAACATACGTTCTAGTATTCTATTTCTCTGTAACTCCATCAAGTACACACAAAAGGCAATAAAATAAAAATGAACGTCTTTTTATAGCACAAGTAGTTGGTAATAACGATGGAATAACACAAGTATGAGGTAGTGATGTAAACTCGAGGGTTTTTCTATTTGCGACCTCACTATTCTCACAAATTCACAAATAAGTCGTTTCGAGTACCAGCCAATTGTATTTGAATTCTCTCGAACTTGGGTTGACTAGCCTTCTCGCCGGGTCTTTGTGATTTGTTTTTTGGAGTTCCAGTGCCTACTTGTATGTTGGCTGTATCAAGCTACTATAATCCCATCAAAAACATAAATGTGAAATGAGAGCCAAGTTCAATATTATGATATATGCCTTGGTGGTTGACTTCAACGACAAAAGAAGTGAGATCTAAATGGGTGCCAAGTTCAATGGTCAGCCCTGAAATTTATTTATAACTACATAAAATATTTTATAACAACTTATAATATAATTTCTTCTTATAACTTAGGATATTAATATACTGAAGAATATGGTCTGACTTGACATGTTTATGTGAAATAGTTTTAGAGTTATGAGTTGGTCAAACGTGGCTCCTAATGGTTCGTGTAATATTACACACGGTGCTGCTCGCCAGTTCTTGTAGTAGCTTGAACTTGGCTTGAGACGCTACCGCATGTCTAGATCTGTCAAATTTCTGTAATAGATTTTCAACGTTATCACTAAAGCATTAGGTTCAAGGTTGATTGGACAAAATTGGCAGTTTGGATTTGTGTTTGGAGCTTGATATGCTGGCGACCTAAGGGCTTAGGGACCAAAGATATTGTAATGTACATGTTACGTGTTGTAACTTGTAACATTTATTTCTTTGTATAATCTTCTTTTTATTTCAAGTCAAGGTTTTATTCGAATGTTTTCAGAAAAGTTCGTGACCCGTAAATGATAGTGAAAGTATTACGTGTTAATGTCGTGTTTTCTTCAAAAAGCCTCCCGTCTATTCTTTGCCGAAAATCTCCATCTTTTGCTACGAGATAACTTAAGATTTAAGCCCTTAGATTAAAGAGAGAAACAATAGGGTGCGGCATTCAGTGGTGCGATAATCCGATTAGTGGCGTCGGGCGTCGGGAATGTTGGTTGTATTTCTTCATGACCATTTATTGTAGACGTTCATATTGAGCGGTGGATTTATGATCTCGTAAGACAATGAAGACTAATGTCAATACATAAATCTATGTGCGTCAATATTCAATATCCTGACATCACATAACATCACGCCTGTAATTTCCGAAGGGTAAGGCAGAGGTGTACCTAATAGTATACCCACATTTCGCCAGTGATGTTTAAGTCCCATGTAATCGGGGGCGAGCCTATTGCCAACAACCGGGCACAAATCCAAATTCCAAGGCTACTACTGAGAAATTCCTCATGGTAAAACCCAATGACACACAGTCAATATCCTAACTAATGTTATAAAAATGTGAAAGTGAGTTTGTTTGTTAGAAATGCCTAAACGCCTGAACCGATTTCGATAAACTGTGGCATATGGATAAACCATGACCTAGGTCCTAGTTTGGGGCATGGCATACTATTTTATCCCGGTAGTACGTTCCCGTAAGACAATTTCTAACCTCCACGCGAGCAAAACCGCGATAACGTATAACTTAGTACTAACATAAACACAAACAGGCGTATCAAACTATGTAGTGTTTATGTCAATTTGTGAACTAAGTTAGTGAATCAAGTTGTACTCGATAATTAAAGCCTCACCACACTGCCTGACAGATTGGGTGCCTGACGTAATTATCGATGCAGCCCTTCAGAATCCGATTACTAACGAACATGTATCACTCGTAATTGGACAACCCCTTTAACTTAATAATACTGATCGATTTTAGGTTGCGTGTTTAACTTAGAGGATTGGCTAACGAGAGTTTTGCCCCGTGGTTTGTGTGAGACCACCCTTCTCTTCGTGTGTTTTTCCGACGAGATTAATATTGGTTATTAAAAAAAAACAACACAAGTGATTACTCTCAAACATTAGTGTGACCCTGGTTCTTGTACTAGGAGTTCCTGTATCACAAGAGCCAGAAATTATATAGTTTATTATACCGTATAAAACTAGAAAAGTATACTGGCCTGCAAAAATAAGTACTACACTTTTAAAATTTCAATTTTGCCTAAACTATAGAAGTTAGAGATTTAAAATAAAAAAACGTTTTATAGCAATTTTTATCAGCTTTCTTTGAAACTATAGACAAAATTAAACAATTTTTCGAGTCGTTCTTGTTTCGAAAGTATATCTTGTGTACTTAAAAAGTTATTGCAATTTTAAAAGTGTGATACTTATTTTTTGCAGGTCAGTGTATTTGCATTTTGGTTGGCTAAACTGTTGTCAGACTTACAGCTAAGTTGAATAGTCTCACCATCTCATGCGCTTGTAGTGTTATCATCAGTCCCCTTTAAACTGAGAAAAGCATTTAGTATTGTGTATTCACTGAGCAGTGATAGCCTAGTGGTTGCCCAACGGACTGCCAAGACATAGGTCTCGAGTTCGAACCCAAAATACACACCTCTGATTTTTCGGATGCATGTGCGTATTCTATAATTATCACTTGATTAGGTGAAGAAAACATTATAAAGAAACCAAACCAGCATACCAGAGAGATATTTTTCGACGGCGTGTAAAGCCAAGTCAGAGGCCCATGGGCGGCATAAAAACTCTGACCTCAGGTTAGGCACTAACCACACGATAAAGAAAGAGAAGAACTGAGTACATACGGCTTTATTTGTTAAGCGGCAGAAATAATTGTAAAAGTACTACTAGCCTGTTCGCTCGAACGTTTTTAAAAGCGATTGAATATTTTCTAAAACAGGCAGTAACATTTTCTGTGCTAATTTCAAAAGAGTTATATTGTATTGACATTTGTTTCCGAGTCATGGATGTTTATATGTATAATAAGTATGTATTTACAAACAAAAAGTATCTATGTAGTATATCAACTATCTGGTGTCCACGGCACAAGCCTCGTTGCTTAGTGTGGCACTAGTTGGCGCTGTGTGTAATGTCCAGCGATATTTATTTATTATTGTATATATTGTATAACGAGCTGGTGTCCGCAACTCCACGTCAAAGCGCGTATAGGCTAATAATCCACCACGCGGGCCCAGTGCGGATGTGTAGATGTCACATGTCTTCGAATTTTTAGTTCTAGGACATGCCGGTTTTCTCACGATGTTTTCCTTCACAGTTTTGAGAGCAGTGGTGATGAAATAAATTACCCAAAGTAATGCGCCTGTCTGGGTTCGAACCCACGACTTACTGTTCGTAAGTCGGGGCCACCACCACAGG
The DNA here is from genome assembly GCA_963853795.1 of Xestia rhomboidea. Classification (NCBI taxonomy): domain Eukaryota; kingdom Metazoa; phylum Arthropoda; class Insecta; order Lepidoptera; family Noctuidae; genus Xestia; species Xestia rhomboidea. The sequence goes on along the minus strand of OY970778.1, from coordinate 9,793,844 downwards.
GCCACCGCTGCTCTCCTTTTTCGAAAGAGTTACTACAATCACCAATTCAATTGCCAAATTGTACTATAGGTACCAATTAGGAGTATTTATTCAAAGCGTTTATTTCAAGTCTCTATAAGTACCGTAGCAACGACGTAAATACCTAATTTGATTACGAAGGCTCTCGCGATCGGAACGATAAGTACTTTTAAATTAGGTCTTGTTGTATGTAAGTGTCACGTGTTTACAGGTAATTTTAATTACAAGTGGGAATTGTGCCTTCAAATGTTATTATGTTGAAATTTGGAAATGTAATGATTCCGCATTTTCTTCAATTAGCAACAAGTTGATAACGTTTCCTTGGTATTTGATAAATACCCTGTACGAATTTAATTTAACGACAACCTTACAAAGATAAGAAAACCCGCGCCTGTACGATATCCGCGAATGGCAAATTAAATTGTACCCAAATCATTAGAAATAAAATAAAAGAGGGCCGTTGAGTCTTTTGTTAGCGAATTGCTCGCAGCTCCTCTCGTTTTTAAAGCCTTTCGTCCTACGAAAGTATCAAATGTCTCTTTATAGCGAGCTCTAAAAGGGCGCTATTTTAAATTACAATTTCGAGACAAGCACGTCGATCCAGACAAGTGACTTTAAACAAAATGAACATCGTTTTTAATCATGGAGTTTAAAATTAGTTCTCTTTGAAGCACTGCCTGTTTCTCTCAAGCTCTTTCAAAGAGAAAACCGACGAAAAAATCTTTAACAATTACTCTGAACAAAAAGAAGTGTAACAATATTAGTGAAGCCAAAATCATACCTTTGAAGAAACAAAACAGTCGAGGTCTTGGGCTATGAACAACGGAACACTTTATGGTTTCATGAATTTAATTTGTAGCTAATGCGGCTTTTGTCCGTGCTTATAAAGGGATTTTAGGCATAAAAAATAATTTGCCAACTTCACCGTCCCACATTAATAATGTTGATAATTTGCGAATCCGAGGTGGGCCATTGTTCTGAACACATTGTTACGAAAACATTTTTTTTTATTACAAAATTGGCCTGCTCTTGACCTCAAACACGCCTGATGGTAAGCGATGGATGAGGCCTATGATGGAACGAGCGTGCCTCGAAGATGCCTGTTCTCTCTTGCTTGCAAACGGGTTAAATGTGGGTGTGTGTGCGGCGGACTTTTAACAAAAAATACTTAATACTTTTCTTAGTTAATTATTCTATAAAAAAAGCTAGATATTTTCACAACAACAGCCTTTAAAATTGTGAAAAGCCAAACCATAAAAACAACGCTAATGAGAACTTTGTACTGATTTTTTTAAAACGGAATCCTTCTCTTCTGTGCATATTACTTATCAATTCGTTGCTACAAAGTAGGCACAAAAGGCACTTTTTGAATGAGACTGAATATTTCAGGAGGCTGTATTAAAACGCACGGTGCTGTAAACCTTTTTACTGTTTTAACCGTCGTCGTATTGTCTTTGATTCTCGGTGTAAGCACACCGTCCGTTTTAAATGCATACTTGCTTATGAATACATTATCCATGGTACTGTTTAATGGGGTCCAGTTATTTTGAACTTGCTTTACAAAAATGTACAGTGAGTTTATAGCAATCAGCTGAACCATCTTTGCATAAATGGTTGAAATTTATTAGGATACGTATCGATAGAATTTTATAATTATTTTACATTATATTTATTTGAGCAAAAAATAAAATATAAAAGAATTATAAAATATACAGGACCCACAAGTCCAAACATAAAGGTAACTTCTTTCTCTGCTCTCTCTTATCTGAGGTGACAAGAGGGGGGCAGATTGTTTCACACAAACTTAGGGGGAAACTCAGACGCATGGCAGTGATAATAGAAATAAATAAATAAAAAGGTTGACTTGATTTATCTATAAATCACCGAAGTAACTCCTCACATTAGTGACAGGTACGTTTCTACATGTAACTAAAACTATATCTACCGATTGTTAGGTAAAGAAATAGTACATAGCTGCTAACGTTATAGGATCTAGAACAAACTAGTGTGTCAAATTTTGTGTACAATCAAAACTTATGTAGGTTTAGGAACGGGAAATAAAAAGTCGCATTACTAATGCCATATTTCATTGTTAATTTCCTAATTGCGAAACTGCTCAGAGTACATATTCAGTGAGTTCCCAACTCGAAAGACTCCCGGGATGTCTCTGAATAGATAATAACACATAATACGTGTGCTACGCTTCAACGCGCAGCGTCATCTTTGCACTTCATTTGTTTATCACACAGTGTTTTGAATTTAGAGAGTTATCAATACAAAATACGTAACAACAATAATTATACTTTGGGAGACTGGTGCCTAAGTTAGACGTGAGGTCTGTATACCATTATATGTATATATAGTGTAGTAACTACTTGATATTCGATGTTTGGCTCGCCTACGCACCACCACGTGCTTACGGTTTGGCGTTCGGGCAACAACTGACTCCCACTCCGCCCGCACCGTGTGACGTATGCGCTCAAGACAAATCATATGTATTATTTTAGTTAATTTCATTTCAATAATAATACTATGTACTTATTACCTCTACTAAATTATATAGATCTTTAGGTATACATAATATATTCATGTATGTATTTATTATAAATTATTTACTAAGTAACACTCGGTATGACATAGCTTTTAGTGTTTTTAATCAACTTAAATATGATATATTTATTTATACAGACATATTATTTTCAATAATCACAACTAATCATTTTGATATAAATGTTTTGATAATTAATTTACCTATCTTCCATCTCCTCCCCAAAATGTTAATTCAATCAGTCTTTATTATTTGACGAAGATGTATCTTCTAGATTAAGTTCCTCAGTTTCTTTATCATTTAACACTTTCCACTGGCCTTCAATTTTCTTTAAATGTACTACGTTTCTTCTCAATAATTGTCCTGTTGAATCATTTCGTACTTCAATATCTCCTCCATTTCTTTTTTCTACAGTATGTGGAGATGTGTCATAATTCAAGCTCAATTTGTTGTTCTTTATTAAATTTTTTAAATACACTTTATCTCCCGGTATCAAATCACATTCTTTTGCCTTGCGTTTCCTATCTGCATATTCTTTACCTAATTGTTTCTTTTCTTTGTCCATATCTCTTACCTCTTCGTCTTCTAGTTGACGGTTTATGTCACTAACCATAGGTATTTTGTCACGAAAACGCCTTTTAAAACAATTCCCCCAGAAGGTTTACCTGTCACGCTATGTGGTGTGCTGTTGTACATTATTAAATATTCCTCCAAACCCTCTCTCCAATTACCTTTCTCAGCCTGGCTGATTTTAAGACGTTTCAAAATATCCCTGCTTTGGCGCTCTACCTCACCATTCTCTTGTGGCCAATACGGTACAGTGTTAAATAACATTATGTTCCGTTCTTCACAGAACTGCTTAAACTCTTCACTACAAAATTGCTTACCATTGTCAGCAGTTATTGTTGACGGATTTCCAAGACGGCTGAATATTTCTTTTAGATTTTTTAAAATATCATAACTGGAAATCTTGCGAGTAATCTTTATTTCTTTGTAGCGACTAAAGTACTCCACCACGACTAATATAAATTATCCACTCGGGAGGGGTCCCATCAAATCAATGGCTATATCTATCCATGGCTCACTGGGCAATTCTCGTCTCTTCAGAGGGTTTGGTGGATTTGGGGCTGAGACTAGAGTGCATCCTATGCAAGACTTTACCAAACTCTCAGCATCTTTGTCGTACCTTGGCCACCAAACTTTAGTCCTCAATCTAGCTTTCATTAAAACTATACCAGGATGCCCCTCGTGAGCTGCCATTAAAACTTGATTTCGAAGTTCGCTTGGGATCACTATTCTAGTTCCTCTCAATAAAACCCCTTCGTAAAAGCACAGCTCATTTTCGAATAGCTTATAATTTTTTACTGTATCGTCCCATTTATTGTTGTAAATACCCTCTTTAACCTTTATAATCTCTTGATCCTCTCTTGAATGTTTTATAATCTCTTCTAGTGTCACAGCAGTGGGTTTAGCTTCTTTTACAATATGATGTATGTATTCTTCCATTTCATTCGCTGATGTATTTTCCAAGTGGCACAATCTAGACAAGCAATCCGCAATGTTTTCTTTACCTGGTTTATACAAGACTTTGAATTTATATGCCTGGAGTCGTAAAACCCAGCGTTCTATTCTGGCGCATGGTCTTGACTTGGGCCCAAATATGACCTCAAGCGGCTTATGGTCAGTTATCAACTCAAATTCCTTACCATAGAGAAAAACGTGAAAATGCTCCACAGCCCATACTAATGCCAGAGCTTCCTTCTCTGTCTGACAGTATCGCCGTTCGCAATCCGTTAATGTTTTATGTCCATATTCGTGGTCCTTTGTGGTCTATCTGTATCAAGACGCCGCCCAATGCGACTGGACTAGCATCAGCTATCACCATAGTCCGATCTTTCACATCGTAGTACCCTAATGTAGGAATGGAGGATAATACCGACTTGAGTTCATTAAACGCGGTCTCCTGTTTCACTCCCCAGAATTTTCCAATTTCAGTTTCTTTTCCTTGCTTGAGTCGAAGTAACTCTTTGAGAGGTTCCGTTGTGGTTGCTAAATTGGGAATCCATTCCCGACAAAGTTTATAAGACCCAGGAAGCTCTGAAGTTCACCTATGTTCATAGGTGATCGAAATCCCTGGATACTTGATACATATTTCTGTAAAGGTTTGACTCCCCTGGCCGAAAATTCATGTCCAAGAAATTGTATCTCAGTCTTTCGGAATAAACATTTATCTTTTCTTAGCACCACATCGTTTTCTTCTAAGGTTTCTATTACTCTTTTTAACCTTTGGTCGTGTTCTTCTCTATCCTCCCCATACACCAAAATGTCGTCAATGAAATTGATCGCTCCCTCACATCCTAATAGGATTCGCTCTAACGTCTTTTGATAGATTTCAGGAGCGCATGTGATACCGAACATTAAGCGTTTATATCTATAAAGTCCTTTACTTGTTATGAAAGTAGTAATAAATCGAGAATCTGGGTGCAGTTCCAGTTGGTGGAGTGCGTCCTTGATATCTAATTTGCTAAAGAATTTTGCTAGCTTGTCCATCGTTGGTAACGGATGGTTCTCTCGCAAAATTGCTGTATTAGCTCGCCTCATGTCTACGCATAGGCGAACCTCTCCATTATCTTTTAAGACAGGTACTATCAGAGATACCCACTTTGAAGAACCATGGACTTCTTCAATGATATCTCTGTCTATAAGTTCTTTGATTTTATTGTTCACTTTTTCATCAAGGGGTATAGGGATTCTTCGATATGGCTGTGAAACTGGTTGGACGTTTTTATCAATAACTATTTCGATTTGAACATGCTTTAACTTTGGGAATGGTTTTTCGGTTTTCATTTGGTTTATCTCAAGTCCAATTCTCAGAACTCCCATGTTCATAGCTGATTGTTTTCCTAATAGATTTCTTGTTCCATCTTCTATAACGTAAAAAGTTGCACACTCTGATTTATCACCTATTCTCATATTCGTCTCAAAAGCTCCCATTATTTTTAAAGGTTTATTACTCCCATATCCATAAAATGTTTTTTTAGGGTTATTTGTCTGGTTAATTATTGCTATTCCATTGTTTTTCATTTCTTGCCATGTTTGGCCTGTGATTAAGTTACATTTGCATCCAGAGTCCACCAACATATTTACTTTCACCCCTCCTATCTCACATTCTAATTCGGTGTCTTCATCTATCCTAAATACATAGTGTACATCATCTGCTTGTTTATTTGCCTGTTTTGTCTCTTCTTTTCGATTTTGTGGTTTAAGTCTCTTATTGTCCGTGTTATTATTATCTCTTTCGTTTTTTCTTTTCAGCGGTAGTCTAGTTCTGCAGAATTGTCGAAAGTGTCCTTTTAAACCACATTTCAAACAGTCTCTTTCCCTGGCTGGACACTTGCCATCTTGAGAGTCGTGGTTATTACTTCCACATCTACCACAACCAGATTTATCTGTCCGTTTTCTATAATTGTCCTTTCCTTTTGTTTTTAAATCCACTTTATTTATTTCCAGGTTTTTTCTCATACCGTCCTCAAAATCACACATTTGTCGATTTATTGCTTCAAGGGCATTTGCTTCAGCTAATATGTTGTCCAATGTCATAGAATCTCCAGTTAAAAAGTACACCCCCCTCCCTCACCCTGACCCTGTTCACCCTGTAGTGAACATTTTTCAGTTATCTGATCTATAAGTTGGTCATCTTTGTCTTTAAATTGACATTTATCAGCTTGTTGTCTTAGGCGTACTAAAAACTTTTCAAATTTTTCATTAGGTTCTTGTTTGATTAAACGAAATAAATGTCGTTCATAAACTTTGATCTGTTTAGGTGTAAAGTAAGCATCAAGTTTATCTATTGCAATCTGGAAGACATCTAATCCATCTGTGGCAGATACATTGGCATCCGGAATATTGTAAAATATTTCTTGCAGTTCTAAACCGCCGAAATGCAGTAAGCTTGCTCTTTTCTTCTCACAGTTATCAATACCAGAAGCGTCGAGATAAATAAAGAGTGCTCGTTTCCAACGTTCCCATCTGGCTCCAACCGAAGAAGGTTCTCCTTCGCAGTTGAACTTGTCGAGCGTCAGCTGGGACATTTTTATGTTATATGGGTGAATATATCTGCAACCAACCAGTTAATTATTAGTCCAATATCAATTTAATGATCAGAAACATCTGCTCACGTTTATCACATCAATTAAATGACCAGTAATGCTGTTGAGGATATAGTTCCCCTGAATATTGTCAAACAGTGTCAATTAAATGACCAGCTATGCTGCTTCCATATCATTACAATGATGATGTCAATTTAATGATCAGTATAACTGTATATACTGCCATACAAAACTAAAAATAACTTTGTTATTTCCTGTGTCAATTAAATGACCAGACACTATGCCAGCTTACTTGCTTCATTATGTTTTGAAATTATCCAAGATAACCACTAATGAAACACCTCTGCCTATCTCTTCGAGAAATAAAAGCATGTTATTGATCTGATGATGATTTGTGTTCAACTAACAGAATCACATACACACATCACTCATTATTATCACTGGGTGAGTTTTATAGACGTGGTTGTGTTTATTTGCACCCCACATTAAATCCATCACTTTGTTTGTATTAGGAAAACCATAATACTTAGTTTAGCGCTAACTTACTTATCACTATTACAATAACCAAGATGATTATTTCTAAAAACTGTTAACAGTGCAGCTGCGTTCCGATCTATTGAGTCATAGTACATTCTAGTGTAAACAAACTAGATATTCTTTAAAGCTGTTGTCCCTCCATTACATATAAAATTGTTTTGGTTACTTGAACTAAAACATCCCACAATGATTTATTTAGAATAATAATATTATACTTACTTAATACGTAAGTTGTTTTGGTATAGGCTAGTTTCGCCACCACAGAGTACATTGATTAAAATAGTTCTCGTAAATGCACTATCTAATGCATGTAATTTACTTTTATTATGGGAAGTAAAAGTTTCACGTTGGTTGTTCGTTATAATTCATATATTTTCCGTCGGTTGCGTCTGGCTAAAATCTTAGCCCTACACGCTCCAGCTCTTATGCCACTATTATTTCACTAACACACGAATGTTTTTTTTTTTTTTCACTTTTCTTACGTTTTATATTTTTATCCTCGTCGCCAAATGTAGTAACTACTTGATATTCGATGTTTGGCTCGCCTACGCACCACCACGTGCTTACGGTTTGGCGTTCGGGCAACAACTGACTCCCACTCCGCCCGCACCGTGTGACGTATGCGCTCGAGACAAATCATATGTATAACTACATACACTACATATAGTATAATATTATAGGATACCATTTTAATGTTATGTACAATAATTAATGCGGTTAGAATTTACAAAAAGCACACCTATATTATGTTTTAACGTTGGATGTGCCACCTATGGGTTTTCTAACCAACTCTGACTTGTCCATGGTCAGAGGTTTATCAGTCCATGTACAACATTCGCGGCGATCCCGTATCGCGTCAGTGGGCATTTCCACAAAACAATTGATGCCCCCCCCCCCCCCAAATTGACGCACTTTATGAATCATCATCATCTTCCTGCCCTTGTTCCATCCTACTTGGGATCGGCGCAACACGTTGTCGTCTTCCATTCTCCCCTGTCAGACGTCACGGCATCATTAACTCCTTTCTCTTTCGTATCGTTCCTTACACAATTCATCCATCTTTTCTTTATGAATGATAAACCATAAATTCGTAAAACGTACACCTAAACTAATCCCAATCTCCCAGTGTTGCTACAGTTTGGTCCTTACGCTCTGCACATGACAGCGGCTGAACATCGAGTGTCCTCGGCGGCACAGAGGAGCGCCTTTGTTTAAAGTTGAAAGAGGTGTCGCGCTTTGACTAGAACTCTATAGGTAGATATTATTCATCGACACACTTCAATATGCTGTGTTGTTGTGTGAGGCTGTATCAAAGGGTATCTATACCTTGGTTCAGCATTTAGAGCTCGCCTGCAGTTTACAACCGTCTCATAGTCAGCAATATGAATTAGCTTGCTTTACCTTCGTGGTGATCGGTTGCATAAGGGTCCCTTAATAAACTTTGTTGTAATAAAATAAACTTTTTATAAAAAGCCTTTTGGTACCCTGTAACAGTACGTTCATACCTTCTGCCGGGATAAAAGTATCCAATGAGGCAATCCAACTGAATACTAGTATTTTAGGTGTAGCGACTGCCTATCTGACCTCCACAACCCAGATAGTAATGGTTAGACTGACTGTTGGAGTGGTTGTCAGACTTTCGGGCCTCTGACTTCTTGTAACGACTTTCAATGATCTAAAATGACACCCGGGACCAACGGCTTAACGTGTTTTCCGAGGCACAGAGGGAATTTAGTATGTAATGGGTGGTCACCCATCCACGAACCAACCTAGGCTAGTACGGCTTAACCTAAAACTAGACTACATTTATTTTTATTTATTTATCATCAAACATCTACCCTTACTGCTAACCAATGCGGTAAATGTGCCTTAATTAATACTTAACATAATTGTTCCTTATAACTAATACTTACCTATAACTAATTACAATCAAAGCATTCCACATATGTATGTATGTTCCATATGTTAAAGCTCTCGGTGAGGGGGCGCCTTTATACGAGTACTTACACTTACGTCCAGAAAATAGCAGTGGCTACCGGACGAAGATAATTCTGTACATCCATGAAGGTTTGGCGGCGACGCCATAAGTGTCCTTGGGCACGTGCCGGAGGACTACTCGCCGCATCTTTGATAGGACACTGGTATACACAAGTGTTGTCTTGGCACTTTTTGTTGAAGTTACTATATACCTAACCCCTTGACGTAAGACCTAAAATAACTAGGTTAAAAGTATTAATTATAATAATATAATGAGAGTTCGCCAGAAGCATGAAATCTTAGGCACATGTATTTGAAGGGCACATGTTAAATACAAATTATTCTTGGTATACCTTATCATTAAATACAACGGCTACACTCTAAACTATATTTAAGCACACTTTAGCGGTAGATAGCTTAGCTCTTAGCTGCAGCTTATAAATTTCTCTGTAAAATATATTAGAAGATAGCATTATCTTCCGCAATATATAATACAGATAAATTTTCGCATTCGTCGCCACGTTGTCACTTACGTTGAATAGAAAATCTCGAGAAAACCTCCCTCGAGAAACTGTGTGTATACGATGTTTTGTTTTCATTTCATTTTACACATTTCTTATTCAGCGGGAAACGTGATTTTCTCAGAATATTGTCGAAGCTTCACAGATCCTTCCGGCTTATTTTCTCAGTTTTCCAATGTTTAATATCCTGTATAGTGTGATGTGTCGTGTATAACACTAGGAAAATTATTGACACAGCGTACATTCCTTCCAGAACTTTCGAGAAGGATCATAAATATTTCGTCACGAATGTATTCTGCAAAAGTTACGTACACTTCTTCTTTTGCAAATCTACTTCCCCTGTAATTTGTTCCTATTAATTTGCGGACAATCAAAATTACACCACCATTTACCAAATTCTTTGATACTTTTTCAGGGAATCTAACTTAAGATCTCAGCTTGCAGTCGTGCTAACAACAACTGCACCTTTGATTATGTATTATTCTTACTAGGCATGACGACAAATGGGACAACACACATGAATTGCTTCAGCTGTACCATGCTGTTCACATCTGGACATGTTCCAACGACAGCTGTGTTAAGGCTAACGCACATAAATAAGCCATGCACAGGACCAACGTGGCCTCAGCCCGTTGGATCAGGATTGACAAGTAAACATTTTTATACTGATGCGGTACAGTGCCTACAGTGTGCTTTAGTATATATGAACTGGCCACTTATGTTTAGATACTGTATAATACTTTTATCGTAAAGTTAAACTTAATATAGCGACTGTGCAAGCGAATGTATGCACAGTCTTAGTTCTCAGTAAATTTTTCATCGGAGATTAAATTACGATCTCATTCAGCTTGCCGATTCGCTACGAACTAATTAGATTAGAAGTATTTTTAAAACATAGGTACAGTCGTGGTCTTTTCTGCCTGATCAGCTAAACATTTTTTCGCCTAAGTTTAGTCCTATTAGAAAGCGTCAACTTTGGCGCGCAAAATAACAATAACTCTCATTTGGCGTGCGTCGTCAGTGCGCTCGGCCGATCGGTATCTTTTCATTCATTATTTCTATACAAAGTCAACGGGGCGGGGCTAGAGAGAGTTTCTATGTTAAAAGTGTAAGCAAAAATTAGCTTAGTGGTGATCAGGCGGGAGTGTCCTCGATAGTACCTCCTTCTTGAGAGTTTTTGATTATTTGAAATCTTTCGGGTTCTAAAAGTGAAAGGTACTGCTTACCAGAAAAAGCTTGTGCCACAACTTTGGGAAATTGCCTCTCCACAACTTTTACTGTGAAGGTAGCTACTGGTAATAAAAAAATAAAGAAATGTTTTGGTTGAAAACATAACAAGATGATTATGTGCATGAAGAAAAAATAAGTAGAGGTTACTGTTTTCATTTATTTATTTAATAAATCACAACAACACTTTTTAAACAATAGATCGATGGTGATATTAATTGACGCTATATCTATAGGTATGGATAAAGATGAGCGTATCAACATGGTGTTGCTCTAATATTCTTGATTATACAGGGTGTTCAAATTCCCTAAAAGTACCCATACTGAATCTATCTATTTTATTTTAGGTATCGGTCTACAATTATATCCTCACAGGTTGATTTTTGACATTCATATAATTCCTTCAACACCTCAATAAAATTTTATTTTATCAAGTTCAGATAATCGACCCGTGAGTACCAGACATAGCAAAACTTTTGTAATATGAGTTCATAAACTACTATCTAAGACTGTACAATCAAATCCTGAGTAAGTACCGTCAGCTAAAGAGATTAGTAACTAGTCAAGGAGTTAACATCTTTGCAGTCCCTACGAAGGAAGTATTTAGTACCTATTATTATGTGCGTGATAACTTTTTAAATACCTATATAACACGCTCAGGCCAATGATTCGACATGGTTACAAATCTGTTTTGCTGAATTTACTCGTACGTCGTTGGGAATGGAGAATTTTCGATACAATGTAATTATTCTACTGAAATATGTTTTGTGATTGTTCAAAAAGATTACGTAGTCGATCCTAATTTGTTGAACACGAAACTCTATATCAAATAACCTCATTAGTATTTACAATATTATATGTTTGGCACGAGGGGCTTAACGTATCACAATTTGAAATTATGAAGGCGATTGGTACAGGGAGGATGGATGGCTTCGTAATTATAGAAATGGGAGAAACAAAATCATATCTGAAGTTCATCTAGTCAAGTGGCAAAATGCTAGTACTTACTCAGATTTCCTATGAAACTATGACTGCGTGAATGTTTAAATGAGCGTCGATTTTTATTCAATGGTATTTTATTTTTGAGCTTTTATTATTAATAAATGGCAGGACAACGTAATTTTAGATTGCACTTAAATCCTACATAGTGTACCCACTAAAATGTCTAAACGAATCAAAAAGGCGGTTTAAACATGTGAAATTACAAAACGTATTTATTTGTTCCCAACAGGTCAACGCTAATATCAGTTAAATTCTCTGGGTATAATTCATAAATTACTCTCTTAATATTATTGTACTTAATTGAGAAAATTTTGAATACACCTAGGGTACTTGTGTTTCGCGGACTTCGCGTCTAGACTACTGTAATGTATATGAATAATGTGGTTAAGAGAAGATCTGTTTGTAAGGGAGATGCGCTGTTCTCCTTGGCAGGGAGGAACGAGCTGGGCGCGGCGGGGGCGGACACGGCGTGGTTGTGAACCCGCGACTCTTCGTACGCGCCGCTGCCCTCACCCTCATCCTCGTCATCGTCTGACGGTGCCGTCGGCTCCTGCTTCAAAGGCTCGGCCCTCGGCTTCTCCGAATCCCTCAATATAGACTGAGTGTTTATTGTCCCTGGAACCGTTATCACTGTCGTCGGCTGAGACAAATTCCTCACAATCGTTGACGTCGCTTCAGTAACTTCAATTGTGATCGCTTTGTAAAGATTCTCGTCGGTGACGTTCGCAAATTTTGTTGATTGGAAGAAAATTTGCGCCATGTCGGCACTACTGTTTGTCAGCGTAAATGTGAAGTTTAGAAGTTCATTCCGCAGTTGAGGAGAGAACGGTGTGTTGCAGAGATGTGTGTCGCAGACACACGTCACTTCGAGTGAGCTGTTTGCGGCGCTTCTGATCGCACACGGTGACGTGGAGGCGGCTGCGCACGTCAGCGTTGACACGAAATCTGCAGAGAATATTAATAGCATATTAATATTCCATCCGAAAATACCTAAACGCTTTCAATCTAAAAATATAATAGAACTAAGTCGGGCGTCGGCTATAAAGAAATATGATAATTTCCATCCAATTTCGCTCACCACTTTTTCAACTCACAATAACATTACCATTCCTCGCTGAAAGAGCAATTTTTCTTTGACAGAGCAATAACATACTAGAGTGTAATGAAATTACGCCTTTAGGCGCTCTCAGGGGTTTACTTTCATTTTCTTTTACATGCATTCTCTGCAAGCTTCATTTAGATGTGTTTTTCTTTTTTTGTACATTAAGTTCGTACCTGAATTTACAGATTGCAAACAAATACTGCCGGCAGATATTTATTTTCCTTGATTGTTTAATTATAGAAAAGTACACGGAATTACTCTACCAGAAAGAAATAAGTTCCACGGTCCAATTGCCAGCAGAACCAATTTACCTAACTGTTTTAATTTAATCTCAAGAAAAAATAAACTTTTGTTTTCATTAACATCGAGCTGCTTTCCTTTTACGACCACAAAGTTAAAAATATTCAGTTTGAATTATGCGTTCTATTTATTTATATTTGACAATCACACAAGTTACCGTGCATGTTAGGTACTGACCAGGCCCCACAGCGACTGTGGCACACATCGGTCGGTCTTCAGGACACGGCGCAGTCGACCAGCTGCCGTCACAAGCGGTTCCGTTGCCGCCGCAAGCGTGGCACCGGTCCGGCCGAATATCTGCAAACAAAGGGACATTAGTAACTGCTTCGACGGTCTAGTAGTTGCAACCGCGACTTATGAGCATGAGGAATCACAGGGCGGGCAAAGTTTTATTAGGTGTTCCATCAGGAATTACTCAGTAGTGGCCATGGAGTTTGGATTAGTGCCCGTTTGATGGCAATAGGCTCATCTTTTATAACATGGGAGATAAACGTAACTATAAATAAATATTGCTGGACATTAACACACAGCGCCATCTAGTGCCACACTAAGCAACGAGGCTTGTGTCGTGGACACCAGATAGTTGATATACTACATAGATACTTTTTGTTTGTAAATACATACTTATTATACATATAAACATCCATGACTCGGAAACAAATGTCCGTGCTCATCACACAAACATTTGCTCCTACCGGGATTCGAACCCGGGACACAACGAACGTAAGGCAGCCTCACTACCGCTGCGCCATTCGGGTCGTCAACTGGCGAAATGCGGATGTATTATTAGGTACACATCTGGTCCCTGCCTAGCCCTTCCGGTATTACAGGCGTGATGATATGTATGTAAAGGGACATTAGTAATGTATGCCGCAGAGTGCGCAACGTCCTGATGTCAAGCACACCCGGCTGTACCCTTCTACACGGTGACGAGGCTCTGACGGCTGACAGATGGCGAGTAGAACCGACACGGTACAAATGTTAGAGTTCGGTCAAACGCGGAACTTAACACCCTTTCAGGTGTGCTACAGCATTTGCCTTCATCAGACTCGCATACCTTACCTACATATATCCAAGCAAAGATCTGCGAATGAGGACATTGAGTTACCTATAAGTCTTCTATACATATAATAATTTATCTATCTATATCTATATTACATATAATAAATCTGTAGAAAAATCGTTTTTGTACATGGAAAATATTTCGAAAAAAAAAATTGCTTCATGTTTGGTTTTTTAACCATCGTAACAAAAAGGAGGAAGTTCTCAATTCGACGCATAGGTATATTTTTTTAAATGTATGACCACGCATAACTTTTAACAGAGAATTCCGATATGCATAGTATTTTTTTTTGTGAAAAGTGTAGATATCTCAAAGTTCCATTTAAAAAATCCTGTTTGGGCTAATTTCCTGCACCTTTGATGAGAACTTTCGACCTAGCTGGAGTATGACTGTCATCGAGTATCTAAGGATGAAGATGTAAGGCTGTCGATTTGGAAAATCATAAGTAGATCATTTTAGCGATATCGAAGAAATTAAATTGTTACCAACTTGAATCTATACTAATATTATAAAACGCTCAAGAGTTTGTTTGTTTGATTGTTGGTGCTAATTACAGGAACTACTGGTTCGAAGTAAAAAAAATCTCCATTTATCGAGGAAGGCTATAGGTTATCTAACATCACGCTACAACTAAAAGGAGCGGAGCATCAATGATAAATGTTGCAAAAACACGGAAAAAGTATTTCTTTTGAGAGCTTCCGTTGCGAGCGCTGCATAAACGGTTAAAGTTACGCAACAATGATGTATGAGGGAATTGGTCCTCTTAAAACATTCTAAAAAATCCGCGATAGCATAATATGTCTATCTTTTAAGGTTGACTCACACTCTCTCTAACCCTCTCTTTCTCTCATGTGACCCAGCCGAAGTTGCGCGGGTCAGCTAGTTCTAAATAAATGAGCCTCTTGTCTTGCCACTTTAAAAAAAAACTAAAAACATTAAAATACTTAAATCTTCTTTACCATTTTGTTACAAGTATACGTAAGTACCGATAATCGAATTGAATTTAATTGCGACAACTCCACTTAATTCATTTGAACAAATTTAATATCACAAGCATCCTCAATCTCGTTTTAGATAATCACTGTTTTAAATACTAAAGCAGTTTTAGAATGTTCACCTCTGAATATAAAGTGAAACTAACCTCGGACGACTTTTAAACTAAGTAATTAGCATTTGCTCCGCTAAGTACTCGTATATGCAATTACTATTTGACCGGGACTCCAGCCAGAATACACAAACATCAGATGAAATTCGGAGTAAAAACTGTCCTGTATTTCTCCAGTGCAAATGTAATTCCAAACGGCAAATATCTTACTACGGGGTGAAGTGCACATATCGAGCAAATTCGATTAGGCTTTGTCGGGAACTTGGAGTCGGGCCAGGAACAATAAAAAACGAGACGCTTTTGTAAGCACAGGTGATAAACAAAGCAGGTCAAAAACCAGGTAAGTAGCATCGGGTGAAGCAATATTGTTTGTAATACGACGAATACATCGACGTTTATTTTGACGTAATGTCTTTTTTTTGTATTGGCAAAAACGATAGTTCATGCCGTGCTAAAATATTCCGCCAGTCAGCATGACGTAGATACCATCGCCAGACGCTCATTTAAGAATATCCTCTGGTAGCTATTTTAATGCACCTCCAACATTGCAATTTATATTTTTAGCAACATTATATAACATAACATCTCGCCTGCAAAATAATAATATCTAATTCATAATCATTTAATTCAGGTAACAAAAGACCCATATCATATATACCTTACAGACCAACATACATATTTATAAAAACCACAATAAAACTATTGAACACGAAGAGACGGCGTCATGTTGCGTTGCGTGGTGTCGCGTAGCCTTCCGCGGAATCGCCGATACATGACACCCTTCGGCCAAAACTCTTCCTTGAGGAAGGTCTCAATACGATGAGTCGGAACTCACCACGAACGACTTAAAATTCGTGTTGTGGCGCGACTCCTACTTCTCGACCCTCAAGGTCCAGCTCGTCTTCGCTCGGACATACTCCACGATCTCCTCAACCTTCGTGGTGTGATGTAGACCCCCGAAGATTTAGGCCGAGGTGTACTATCGAGGACACTCCCGCCTGATCACCACTAAGCTAATTTTTGCTTGCACTTAAAACATAGAAACGCTCTCTATCCCCGCCCCGTTGACTTTATATATAAATAATTAATGAAAAAATACCGATCGGCGACACATGCCAAACGAGAGTTATTGTTATTTTGCGCGCCAAAGTTGACGCTTTCCTAATAGGCCTAAAGTTTAAGGTGGAGTGGCTCGGCGCCTCCGTATGATATAAGCGAAAAAAATTTTAACTGATCAGGCGGAAAAGACCACGACTGTACCTACTAGTACTACATCCACGTTTAGCCAGTTATATTTAAGGACAAAAAGATATTGTGTTTTTTCATCAGGAATTTCTCAGTAGCAGCCACGGAGTCTGGAATTGCGCTCGGTTGATGGCAATAGGCTCTCCATCTATTACATGAGCAACATTATATGTTACCGTTCAATCCGCCTTTCCAAAACAGCAATATACAAACCCCGAAGTCAGTAACAAACTCAAATAAATATATTAGTCGTAAGTAATTGCTGAGAGGCAGCCGTATCATAAGTCAGTTGAAGTCGAAAGTTCAGTTTGACATACGCGGCCGTAACAACAAACTATGAGGGTTTGTGAGCTGCGGTGTGCACAACCCTTCCTAACTTTGATCACGACTTGCTACTACACAACTACATGTATGTACTGTAGGCATAGGGTGAACACATGTACAGCCACGTGGTTCAAGATGAGATGAAGGGTACAACTATTAAGGACGGATTTTAGCAAAGAAACTGTAAGCCCTTGCTGGGGGCCTTAAATTCATTTGAGGTCACCACAGGATAGTCCAATTGAGCAGTTTTGCAACACTATGGAATTGACCAAAAAATAAAACCGACTTCAAAAGAGAACATTTTGAGCATTCCACGTTTACATTCTGTATCCAACACTCCTACTTACCCGCTGCGTTGATGAGAACGGTGGTTGTACCGATATTGAAAAATAAAACCGGTGACGCCAGTAACAAGGGTAATTACAGACCAATATCATTGGCGACTATTACGGCTAAAGTACTTGACAGTGTGTTTGAGAGTCAAATTAGTAAACATCTTAAAATACACGATGCTCAGTTCGGCTTTAGGCCACAGTTATCAACTGAATGTGCTATTTTGGCTCTGAAGCATACTGTGTCAGGTACTATACGGAGAGAAGTACGCCTGTATATGCGGCATTTCTAGACCTTTCCAGGGCATTTAGAGAGTCAGCAATAGGGAAGGGGCCCGCAAGGGCCGAAGCCCGCCGGGGCTGCGGGACTATTCGAAAGAGATACCGTGGCCTCGGAACACAAAGGGCGAGGAAGGAACATGGATGGGTTTTAGTCAGTAAAAGTCTGACACTCCCTCCTGCTCCGCCCAGAGCGGGAGGAGTTATTTGATGATTTCCCATCCTAAAAAAAAAGGGCATTTGGCCTGGTAAGGTATGACTTCTTGTGGTGTAATGCGCGAAGCGGGAGTGCCTGACGCTGATGATGGTGATGATGATGTTAACCAACTGATTGTCGAGCTTAGTAGCACTCTTGTTGGTTGTTCTATTGACGGACTGTGTGTCAATAGTATTAGTTACGCGGACGACATGGTGCTGCTGAGTCCGTCAATGTTTAGGGCGAAGCATAAAAAACCTTAAGCACAAAATATGCCACCGGTTATGTTAAGGGGTGTGGCCCTTGAAAGAGGGCTAGATTTTAAGTACTTGGGGCACATAGTTACGGAGGACTTAAAGGATCATGCTGATATGGAAAGAGAACTGGGGGCGTTGGCTGTCCGATGCAATATGTTGGCCCGCAGGTTCGCACGTTGTACACCAGAAGGAAAAATAACTCTTTTCAAGGCTTTCTGTCAATCATTGTACACGTGCACTCTGTTGGTTCGATATACACAGACATACAACGCCCTCAGAGTTCAGTATAATAATACTTTCAGGATGTTGTTGGGGCTCCCACGTTACTGTAGCGCGTCAGGAATGTTTGCGGAAGCACGTACTGACGGTTTCAGTACCATTCTACGTAAGAAGAAGCTTCTATGATGCGCAGAGTGCGTGGGAGCGGCAATGACATTCTGAAGGTCATTAGTGATAAGCCGTGCTGCACCATTATGGCGCATTAGGTACGTGTACATGTACGTATACCCGGTGCGTCTGGTGAGTGCAGCAGATATACGAATTATATCTTGTTTTTCGTTTGTTACTAACATAGCTTATAAGTAGTGTGTGTATTACTAACATCATATGGATCAAGGTCTGAAATAAAGTTTTTTTTTTTAATAATCACAAAAAAAGTGAAAAATAAATTTAGCTTCAGAAGTCGGTGACTTGTTTGATTCAGTTTTTTTTTGCCACCGACTTCTGAAACTCAAGTTATCTTACACTTTTTTTGGGTTTTTGAAGTCAGTTTTATTTTTGCAACAAAGATTTTTATTTTTTCCATTTTTAGGGAACTCTTCAAAATAATAGACCGAATAGAATTGCTGTCTATTATTGAAGAGTTCTCTTGTATATCTCCGAAAAACAGTATCAGATCTTCATCAAACTTAAACGAGACCACCGCGAAATAACATTCTTCCGAACAAAAAAAGAACCATCAAAATCGGTTCACAATTGGCGAAGATATCGAACATACAAAAAACAAAAAAAAATCAGACGAATTGATAACCTCATCCTTTTGGAAGTCGGTTAAAAAATGACGTACTTCAATGGTTTAAAAACTTTAGGATTAAATCGCTTTTAAACATCACTTAAGTGTGTTCATTGTTTTACGGCAACCTATTCCATTCAACGATAAGTACCTACTTTAGGTTACCTAGCTACCTCTAATAATTTATTTTAAACTTTGAAGGGTTAACAATAAGGTCAAATTCGTTGCGCCTATTACGATTTTAGTAATCGAGGATCGCTAAACATGCCCTTTGTCTAAAATGTCACCCTGTATGTCGAGCACCGTGATGTAAATATACCTGTCGATTATACGTGTCGGTTATGAACCGTCAGTGGGAAAGCGGTATACGTACCTAATGTACATAATGTGTCGACTTGCCGAGATTTCGGCCATTCTTTTGGCTTCATATTGCGTGTTGATAAATGATAAATGATGATAAATAAATGCGAATCTTTGTGAGGATGGATGTATGTTTATTATTCTTTTAAGCGTAAACTACTGAACGGATTTGGATGACACATAGGATGCTTGCTTACTTTTAACCGCCCCGTAGTATGATCCCGTGGGTCAATTATTAAACTTCACGCGGGCGAATTCGTGGGAATTCGTGTATAATTATTAATCCTCGACAACGTCTTAGGAGGCTCTCGCTTGCCAGCTGGATCAAGGGCTTGATTCAGAAAGCAGTACTTCTGGACACGGCACGTATTGTTAGGAGGTTCATCTCTTAAGAGCCCTGACCAGACATCCGGCAGCTCGGACCCTGTTCCCAGCGCTGGTGGGCTACTACTTTTTATATTTTTAATGTTTTTTTTATGGTGTTTTATATAGAAATATTTAAAAATGTAAAAAATATGTGAGATAATGAATATAGTTATTTGTGCAACAAGAGAGCAAAGTGGGTTTTTGCTGCGAGTGTTGATTTTGAATCCCGAGCAAGCGAAGGATTCTATAGTTGAATCACGAGCGTAGCGAGTGATTCTAGGTTAGAATCCTGAGCGTAGCGAGGGATTCAAAGACACGAGATGCAAATAACTTTGGTCTCGAGTAACACATACAACTTTTCAGCTCAGCAGCGAGAACATATACCTAAAGGTAAAAAAAAACCAACATGGTAAAAATTAAACCACCACGCCACATTAAGAGACTAGACACATGAGAGCGGCGGTGGCCCAGTGGTGGCGGCTTCGACTTACGAATAGTGAATCGCGGGTTCGAACCTAGGCAGGTGCATGACTTTGTGTAATTTATTTCATCACCACTGCCATCAAAACGGTGAAAGAAAACATCATGAGGAAACCGGCATGTCCTAGAACCAGAAATTCGAAGACATGTGACATCTACCAATCCGCATTGGGCCCGCGTGGTGGATTATAGCCCATTCCCTCTCATTGAGAAGAGGCCGTGTCCCAGCAGTGGGAACATTAATAGGCTGATGATGATGACAATTTAGATAATTAAAAAAAAACAAAAGTTTCACTTTTGTTTTTTTTTTTTGGTTGCAGTTTGCAAATTAAAAGTAACAGTTCAGTCTCCATTGCTTAAAAGTATCATAAGTTTTTAGATATTTTTCGCGAGACATTCCAGACAGGAAACGTAATTCTGCATTTTTTACATATGCTTCTATTCTTCGGATGTTAAATAGCAGACTTCGTCACTGGACTCACTCATATTTATTTGTTATTATTACTTTATTACCCAAATTTTATTGTACTTTGTAGCTAGTGTACACTGACCAAATTATTGCTGAACACACAGAAAATAAAACAATTTAAATTTAAATCCCGCAATTTAAAAAAAAATGCGTTCTGAAATTACACTCGCGGTATTCTGTCTCAATAATAAAGTTTGTTATAAGTAACTATAAATAAATAAGATACATGATAAACTTCGTATTTTTTTCTACAACATTCTTCATCTTGATATAAAAAATATAATTCGATTATTCGAAATTATAACAATTTTTCATTTAAAACCTAAACACGTGATTTACAATATTACGGTTATCAATTTACAATATCGGTATCCGAACGTTTTATTGTTTGTTTCTTTTTTGGGCCTACTAGATATGGAATTTGAAAATCGAATTTCGAATCGACTTGTTTCTATCTCTCGCTTTTTTCGTATCGAAGTGAAAGTGACAGAACAAAGTGAAGTTGAAATCTTTCGAATTTTGTGACTAGACCTGCACAGTTCTCGGTATTTAAAAAAAATAATTAAAAAGTTACTTTGTCTCACGCTCGCAGCAAAATCGAATTTTGCTCACTGTCTGTAAACAGCAAAACCTGCTTGTTTGAGGTGCTGAGGTGAAAAAGGAATTATTAATTTGATTATCTCTCACTGTGTTCAAATATTACATAGCATGTAAAAAAACTAAAAGTACTAACAACTATTAGATTTTTTCATGCTATTTTGTTACCGCCAACAACTAACGTTAAATCGTTTGGTAGACAGGATGTTGTTACAACGGTATAAAGTTTCAGATCACTGCTAAAATTGTAACTTTGTACTACAAAGCGAAACTGAAAAAAAAACAATTAAAAATGAGAGGCTGTCGATTTTTTACTGTCGTGAGGGGTCACATCTATAAATTATATATAACTAGCTGATGCCCGCGGCTTCGCCCGTCCGCAAATTATGGGCTAAAACCTTCCTCTTGAATCACTCTATCTATCAAAAAAACCCGCATCAAAATCCGTTGCGTAGTTTTAAAGATTTAAGCATACATAGGGATATAGGGACAGAGAAAGCGACTTTGTTTTATACACATATATAGTATATAAAACAAAGTCGCTATCTGATTTGAGAGAGTGATTATATAAGACCAACGTTTACATACGCTGGTCTATTCACGAATTTGTTATTAAGTATATTTAGGATATAGTTCGAAGTGTATTCATCAATTTGCTGCCGAAATTCTTAGACTTATCACACACACACTACCACTTACCACTTCTTACACTTTCATCTCCGTAAGTCTAAGAATTTTTGAATTTTTTTGAAATTTTTGAATTTTTTTTCTTTTATGTAATATATTTAAATAAGAAATACTCATAGAGATTTTAAAGTAACCAGTCGCACATCGATATTCGTAAAGTTTTCAGAATAGTTTCCTTGAATGAAAGTGCAAGTTTAGACCCGCGTACCGAGGGGTTCCGTACAAACTTCATAATGCAGGCCTGTTTTATGTTATTAAACTACATATTTCAGTTTGGGTTTTCAGATTTTATTCTTTGTGCTGTAAGGTCATATGTCTTGCAAAATTTTATTGATTCTAGTTCAACTTGAAGTACCCTATAAGTTTTTATTCCCTTGTGAAATTGCAAAATATGCGATATACTCGATAATATCTGCGGATCGTGTTGACTTTTTTTTTCACAGCTGCTAATGCTTATGTTATTATGTCCGCCTCTGTGTGTGTCTTGAAGTGTTAAATAAATAAATAAAGATAATTTAGACTCCAACTTGATATTTCTATGCGTTGCTGAGAAAAAGGATCTTGACTGACACACACACGGACAACAAAGTGATCCTATAAGGGTTACTTTTTGCTTTTGAGGTACGGAACCATAAAAAGACACCAAACGTTTAATTCCACAGTATTAAAATACTTCACAGTTACCATAATCGTCCCCCAAATCGAATTATGAGCCACAGAGACAGTAACTGGTAAGTGGATCCAAGCACCAGCCTCCAGGGCAACTAAGATTGAACAGCGCTTAACGGCCTCCCCGTGGCGTCGATCAGCATTTTATCACCAAGTTTATATCTCTAGTTATTATTTCATTAAATGGCCTATTCTGCTGATACTAAACGGTTTACGACCCCGTGGTCAGACTGCGCTTAACATGTTTATGTCATGTTTAGCGATAGTAAAAGAGCCTTGTGGTATTGCGTTCTTTTGTTACATGTGCTTTAGAATCGCTGTAATGTTTCGCAGTAAAAACACTGTTCTTAGTAATAAAGGACAAGCGACCTACTTCTTCAATGAATCTCTGGCAGAGACTTCCATAGAAAACTGAAAAGGATATGAAACAAGGAGACTGGAGAATTCAATTTTATGAAAACTGTTTTAAAATATGAAGACGCGGGAGGATGGTAAACTAGGTCATTCATTGTTGGTAGGTATACCTACATAGCGATCTATTATGATGCAGACAGCTCGCCTGGCATGGCTGAGCGATTTCTGCGCTACTATGGGTGGCGGGTTCGATTCTTTATCGAAAAACATACATTTTCCTGATACATGTGCATATTATGTGAGTTTTTTGTCTATAAGCACACGTAAAATAATAAAAAAATGAAAACATAAATCATTGATTGAATATTTAGTTGCCTAAAAGAATTTAATTAACCGTGGACCGCCACGGTTAATTAAATTCTTTTAGGCAACTCCGAGATCCGAAATCTATTGAAATACCTTTCCCGTTTTTGTATTTCACAATAAAAATGGATTTAGAACAATGTTACATGATTTTAGCAAACCAATCCGTTTGGACAGCTGCACCGTAGTTTTTTTTTATCAATTTCTGGTTTTTCATGTGTTATAGAGAAGCGGAAAAAACATTCAAACCAATTACACCAGGTTTCAGGCAAGTATCAAGAGTGTTTATGTAGCCAATAGCCACGAAGCAGTAAATTATCAATGATCAGCAGTCTGCAGTGTAACCTCTATAAACCAGATTATACAGGGCGGAAAGGACATCGATACACAAACAAATACCACGTGTCCGGCACAGCATTCTGAAATTAAAAAATATCATCGGTAATTTAAAAAGAAACAGCTATCTCTTACAAAAGTACAATACCTACACGGTCAAAAAGTATGGGACAGTTGTTTTTTTTTGCTATCTTGTTCTGTCGTACTCCTGGGCAAAGACCAGTTTTTTAAATGAGGGATTTTCTTTTTCAATTCTTCCCTAGTCTCAAAAAGAAAACCTCTCATTACCGATGAAAAATTCCCGGAGGTAGATAACTACCTCTTTAGATAAGCGAAGTTTTCACTGTCATTAGAAATGTAGCTTGTTTTATATTATCTGTTTTTTGTCTATGTAGTATTGTAGTCACAACATTACAAAGGCATCGATCACTTTACTTATACAAATGAGTTTTGTTACTAACCTAGAAATCCAATCGTAGATTATACAAATTCCCTCATGGCTGTACCTAAATGCTGTAGGAATACCCAAAAATATTATGATATAGAAATGTCTACACCAAAACTATGACCCAAGTGTATACCTAAATCAATGCCAAATATATGAAAATATCGTTATGGCTACACATGAATAGTTTTTGCCCCCGGCGTTGCCTGCGCGAACTTTGAAATTGGACAGTATTTACCGCTCCGTCCCTTATTCAAACAGGGTGGGTATAACCGTATAAAACATCCGGCCGTCTGCGAGACAGACACTGGAGCCCCTGCCCTATTCAATAACCCATTTGATTCCCGGAAATTGTTACATTGGAACTCTTACAATGTGTTCAGTTATTTTGAGGAACATCCGAACGGAAAAGTAATTTTAAACGTGTCTTTCTACGTGTTGAAACAACTTATTTATTTTGGAACGTGTTCGACAGTAAACGTTTACCTGTGGTGAAAGTAAGATTAGATGTTTTCATGAATTGATTTTGTTATAAAAAGATTTAGGTTAATAAAAATATATCACGTCACACAGCCTTTGATGTTGTTTACCAAACATGCTTTGTAGGTCCACGCAGATTTCAAACCAACGACAGGCTGCTAAAAATATCCATATTGGTAACACTCAATATTTTTAGAACCTTTTTTATCAACAATACCTTCCAAGCAATGAGGTGGTAAATCTCTAACAATACAAGTAAAAGTCTTTTCAGTCGAGTAAAAGTCTTTTGAAGCATAAATTCTCGAGCTCACTTCAGGTAAGTTACAAAATCGACTTCTCTCGCGTACAAAGAGAAAAATTAATCGATTAACGATCAACATTTCAAATAAAACGTCCCAATCAGGTAGTAAAAGAAAGGGAAACTTTGTAAAACGCCGTAAAACGACATTTTGTTTTAATTCCACTTCTGATTCAAACTGGAGTTGAATAAAATTTTGAACGAAGCGCGTCCTTTGAAGTGGGTTGGTCGGTTTGTTCCTACATCCCCCCTCCCTCCCGCACCCCCTTGCCGCACCGCAGACCAGGTAACGTTCTCTCGGTACAATTTCCCTCTACGGTACGGTACGAACATGGAAATTTTTAAAATAAACAAACAACGGAGTTCGTTATGGGAACTTGTTTTCAAAACCGCTGCCGCGCCGGCATGACACGTAGTTTGATGCATCGTTAGTTCTGAACACAAACCATCATGTTAGGTTTTGTTCTTTCCTTTTATATTCTAAATCAACCCGGTTTCCAGTTTAATCAAATGCGGTTCACTTGCATCATTCGAATTTATAGAGAGCGACTGGCGTCCGTCCATTGAATAGTCTTGGCTTTGTACATTCCATTACTTGTGTCCTATACTCGTTGCACTAGCATAAGTAAGTAACACGTTACTTGGGTAGTGTGAGTGTCACCCGATGGTTAAAGCCATCTAGACAGATAACACGTTTATTCAGGGTGTAAACAACCTCATCACGAAGCCAAGTAACCCGAACCCCACACGAAGACAAGTCAACCAAGCATTCTGTAAATACTAAGTAACTTTACACAAAAAATATTGCTGGGAAACGACTTTTTTTTTGAGATGAAAAATCATTTTTTGTGGTAGAACTCAATGTAACGCACTCAAAACATTGTGCTGATGGATGGATTGAATAGTACGGGGGTTATAGACGTGTTTAAAGTATCGCAATCATTAAGTATCTAGTTTTATTAGTTATATTAGTAGTATAGTTCAAAAGTGCCTGTAACTGGCCTACTACTTGAAATAAATGCTTTGATTTTGATTAAGTATCTTACATTCAAAACTTGTATTGAAAAAAAAAGTTGGAACTTTGACCCCCAATATCTCCGTAACTAGAAGGTATGGTGTAGAAAAAAAAAATGATCGCATTGACGGGGAGAACAAGTGCCTTTTGGCTTCGTTAAGAGGTGTTTTACACCCTCTATATGTAGGTCCAGATAAATACAAAAAGCCGGCCAAGGGCGAATCGGGCTCGCGCATAAAAGGTTCCGTACCATCGTAGTAGGGGAGCCCCCTTTAATTATTTTTTTATATTTGTTGTTCTAGCGGCAACAGAAATACATTTTGTGAAAATTTCAACTGTCTACCTATTACAGATCATGAGATATAGCCCGCTGACAGACAGACGGACGGACGGACAGCGGAGGCTTAGTAATAGGGAATTGGTTACCTTTCGGGTACGGAACCCTAAATTTGATGTTGTCTGTTAAATAAAATAAATACATATTTTAATCCAGATCAAATCACAGTTGTTTAACCCGTAAAGGTAAAAATAAAAATCTTAAATGATTAATGATGATGATTAATGTTAATCTTGTCGTGATGTCGTGATGGCCCAGAGGTTTAGGTCTCGCCTCCCATGTATGAGGTTGTGGGTTCAAATCCGGGCAAGTACCAATGTGACTTTTTCAATTCATATGTACTTTTCTAAGTTTATCTTGGACATCACAGACATCGGTGAAGGAAAACATCGTGAGGAAACCTGGACTTGTAATTAATATAAGTCTGAAATCGCCAACCCGTCTTGAGCAAGCGTGGTGATCAATGCTCATGCCTTCTCTGTATGAGAAGAGGCCTTTGCCCAGCAGTGGGACAGTAACAGGCTGGTATTATAATGTTAATCTTAAATGTTATGTTATTTTAAATGTTGTTAGATGTTTAAAATCTAGATTAAATCTTAAACATAGTCGTGGACCAGATTAAGACCTGGAAGATTACAATCAATATTCATTATTGAACTGTGTTCTAGAAAAACCTGCCTGAGATTGCTCTGCAAGAAAAGCGAACGTTGCCAAGAATATTTTAATTAAACAACTTATTAGTTCATAGATGCAATCAGATCTTGAGACCAATACAACAACAAATAATTGCAAAGTTACTTCTCATTTAATAGTTGGCAGTCAAGTCAAATAGTTCTCTTAGCCGTCGTGATAGAAAGCTCGTTAGTATGTATAGACCGGACAAGGAAACCCAAGGCGCGTCTGAGTGCGGGGATTATTGGCCTCACTTCGCCCGACTATAGATAAAGACGGAATACCTTCCGCGAGATGTGCACTGAATTGCTTTAAAACTAAAACTGGAACGAATGGACAGAGAATTGCAGGTGGCTTCGTATTACAGGAAACGGGCAATATTGAGGTTGATTATTGTTGGATTTGTTAGGATAGGCAATTCAAATAGGGATGATTCCAGACTAAAAATATGATTCTGTTTATTCCGTCAGTTATAGATTATCAAAAAGTATTGGATATGAGTTTTTTGTTTTATCAAATTAATAAAAATTGACGAAGAAAGAAAAGAAAACGCGTCAAAGATCATGAGTGGGGGCTTGTGACGTCACTTTCCGGTAAAAAATGTACTCAAATGTGACGTCACACGAGTTTTCGACGCACTGTATCATCTTCATTTTTTGTTATCGTGAATAAAGAAAAAATATGTGTCGAATATTTTTTGGAAATCTATCTGATGGACTAATTCGTTTTTTTTTGTCATGTACCCTATTGTTATATTGTTCTACAAAAAACGTTTATTAGGTGGAAGGACACCAACGCTAAAACGGTTACCACGTACATAATACTGCAGTTAAAACAAAAATCAGCTGTTCCTTGTACTGTGTTGACCCCGTAGGTGTTTTCATCATCAGTTTTTTAAGAAACAACTGTTTTTAGGGTTCCAAAGAGTAAAAATGGGACCCAATTACTAAGATTCCACTGTCCGTCTGTCCGTCTGTCTGTCACCAGGCTGTATCTGATGAACCGTGATAGCTAGACAGTTAAAACTTTCACAGATGATGTAACGTATTTCTGTTGCCGCTATAACAACAAATACTAAAAACAGAATAAAATAAATATTAAAGGGCGGCTCCCATACAACAAACGTGATTTTTGCCGTTTTGTGTAATGTTGTATTGATAATATGGAATACGGAAAAAATGATTTTATCCACAAACTATAGCTAAGTAGTTAGATAGGAAGATACAGCAACGTATCGAAACTGCAAATACTTGAACTCGGTATTGGAATGATTACTGATTTATATATTATTATGAAATAAAAAAAATATACTTATTTGTCGTATACATGACGTGCAAACAAAATGACAAAAAAAAAATATAAACATAACATATATTAATCTAACGGATGTTCCACAAAACCGTAGTCGTACAAACAACAGCTGAACCGCAAATCATGACCGCTACATTATAAAATCCAATGTTGAATATCAGATCTCAACTAGGCTTTGATTGCTATAATAAAGGGTACTTAATAATATTACTTTAGAAAGCAATATTCTATAAATTCTGTAGATTGTTTGTTTACGTATTGTTAAGTTTAGCTAAATGATTACTCCAGCCACTCAAATCTACATATGTGGTTTCATCCCTCAAATGACCACATCTAATTAAACATAATTTATAGTGATGTGAAAACGTGTTTTTTTGCAAACGATTTACTGAAATAAACATCATTATCCTTGTGGGAAGCGAAAACCAATATTGGCTATGTACGTAACTCGAAATACTCGTTTCCAAACGGGTTTTCACAGCGAACGTAACGTAAATACGTCATTTTTTTAATTAAAAATTCACGTTTCACGAATAATATTCTTTAAATTATAAGAATTTATTCATATCAATGGATGATACTGATTGTGCTTTTTGCAAACAATTTAACTAAAATGCTTTAATATAATTGTATTTTCGTTTAAAATATCAACGTATTTACGTCAAGTTTACATCGCACGCTCCCCTCTGGATGTAGGAACGATTATTGAAAACATCGTAAGTGAAAACAAAATGTGGTGAGCAATACTCGTTCCTCTCTTTTCCTAAAAGCCCTTGAAATAAAGTAGGGCTATCTGCAAATACACCCGGTATATTCCAACTTGTGTAGTAAGTAGGCATAGTTTGGTGTTTGAGACATAAACTCACGCCTCTTTGTTCATGGGAGTAGGCAGACATCACGAAACTCCACATCTATCCATCGTCTATCTATCTGACCTCTACAACCCAGTCACTGGGTAATACGACATCTCTTATAGGTAAGACTGGTTGTCAGACTATCTGTAACGGCTGTCAAAGATCTTCATATGACAGCCGAGACCAACGTATTAAACATGCTTTCAGAAACACGGAGTATGTTATGAATGGTCACCCATCCACGGATTTACCTCGACAAGCGTAGCTTAACCTTTGATTGAACCGTGCGGCTCAGCTGTAAGCTTTTTTTTTTCGGGTGGGAAATCATCAAATGACTCCTCCCGCTCTGGGCGGAGCAGGAGAGTGTCAGACTTTTACTGACTAAAACCCATCCATGTTCCTTCATCGCCCTTTGTGTTCCGGGGCCATGGTATCTCTTTCGAATAGTCCCGCAGCCCCGGCAGGCTTCGGCCCTTGCTCGGACCCCTTCCCTATTGCTGACTCTCTTTGAGGCGCGCGTGGAACACGAACGCGCCGTCGACACGGCCTGTCGTCATGAGAGGGACGGACGGCGAGCTGGCCCATAGCTCCCCGTCCACAGGCCCGTCAGCTCTAAGCTGCTCGTTTTGTCTGTGTTAAAAACATAGCCATATATTTCTGCTTACCTCCCTCCTGCAAGGCCCCAGTCCTGACATCCACCACCAGCAGAGCTACGATGCTCATGAACCACATCGAGGAGTACATTATTGCCTCTGAAGCACCACAAACAGTCTGCTGGAGAATATTCACAGACTCTCACTGTACATCTAGTCTTTCTTCAAACATTTGTATAGTCCTTCAATATGGTCTTTCAAATGTTTTTAGTATTCTGGTTAAGTTATCTAATAAGAAATAAAATTAAAAAGCTTTTGGCGGTATTTTTATTAAAATTAAGCTCCTTAGTTTATTATTTTTTTGGCAAACATACTAAATGTCTTAAGAAGCCACTAAACTTCAAATAGTAGTTTATAATTACAGCTGGTTTTATAATATCATTCTTGATGAAAATATTATAACTCGTTTACTTTTTTGAAAGTAAAACATAGTAGCCTTTTCATTTCAACCAATATAAATGAGTTCAGTTTAATAAAATCTAGATCATCCTAGCTTAATATTAATCATTCTATTTTTGATCAGACTGTCTGAGCCCGACACGAAAATATTTATGAATTGGGAGAAACGTGACGCAAGCACATTCCTAATCATTTATTTATTAATGGTTAACGCTTACCTACCTTATATACTTGAATACTATGTCATTTAATATTAATGCTGTAATTAGAGCCGAGATCTTAGTTAGATATCTACTATTTTAAATGATTTATCTTAATACAAAACAAAGTAACTAGCAACTACGAAAGACCATCAAAGTTATTTTAGAAGTAAGGATACGATTTCATACATATAAAAAAATAAATCAAACTTCACTAAAATATGCAGCACAGATAAAAATAAATACGAGTCGACGCACGTGTTTACCCAACCGCGAGCTCGTAGCACGGCGTAGCACCGCGTAGCGCCGGTACTACGGCTCGTAGCCAACTGCCGTAGCCCGTAGCGAAGCAGATTCGCGCATCCCCCGGGGCGGTTGCACTGAGCCACGTGAATTATTCCCTCCAAATGTTCACAATACCGTGTTTCGCTTCGATTGCTGCTTGTCTATACAATGTTCGATGTTGTCCTCTAACATAACCCGTCATGTATGTCGTACTGTATCAGTTAGGGACATGCAAGTGTGTGCGTAATGGAATAAAACAAGAGTATCATGTTAAAAGCGGCTGTCGGCTGGAGGATTACCTGGCTATTGTGTAGATAATATTTCTATTTGCTTGTGTTTGGTAATACCCTATTTATATCACTTATCTCTATTGTTGTTCGCTCGCTGTAGGTGGGTTGAATGATTTACTTATAAATTGTTTTAGGTTGCCATAGGTATAACTGGTAATAGAAAATAAACATTATATTTGAGAAATTTTGCTATTTTGAATATTAAAATATGCGACCTGCGATTAAATTACACAACGAATGAGAAGTAAGATTGTGCATCATTAGTATACACAACTAATCAACAAACTTCAACACCAACTTTCTGGATAGTGACTGAGTGAATATTGACTGATTGATGTAATCCCATTTGTAACTAAAAAACCTGCCAACATATGACACTGAAATTCATCATTATATCATCATTAGCCAAACCATTTCCCATATATATTTGTAGATCGGCTTCCAGTCTAACCGGATGCTACTGAATACTTTACATACAGCTACTGCCCATCTGAACTCCACAACACAGTAACTGGGTAATACCATACCCTAAGTGATAAGTCTAATTGTCACACTATTGAGATTCTGATTACCTACTCGTAACGACTGACACTCAAACCAAAGCAAAACATGTATTCGCTTAAAATGGGTAGTAGATAGATCCTAAATCCTCTCATTTGATCCACAACACTAAAACACATGCTCCATAATCACATGAAGTAAAGCAGTCACGACCTTAATCTCAGAGGGACGAACCGGCGAAAGAAGTAATTATTTACAAATAAGAATAATGTATTCAGAGAAGAAAAAAGAATCGAATAAATCTCGACTCCCCGACGAAAGGTATCTGGGGGGTTAAGCCTCGGACACACTACATTGCGGGGGAATTACCGCCGTAAAATGTGCCGACGACTTGTTAAGTCATAAAAATAAGCACCTGACTAATGTAATACTGACAGGGGAGTTAGCTTGGGGCTATGGACAGTTTTCGTGCTTGCCTAATTTGCCGTAGGAAAAACTTATTTGGGTCTTATATTCAACTGGTTTAAGTCAACATTTCAAGAAGTTGTTCGTCGTTGTTTGTTTGCATCTCATGCTATATCTACTCGATATGTTGCCTGTCTGAAAACTTGTACAGCTTCAGGAATAAATAGTTTCACTAGTCAACACTTGCTGTATCCCCATCTTAAAATAGCGATGGGGAGAATATCGGGGCGCAGTCGGCGGACACATTAATTGGCAATTTCCTCGGCTCGCTGCCCTCGAGCCGACCTCTCCCCCCCCCCCCCCTCGCGAACTCCGTGCATTACTCATCGGCACAAATATCTGATAATGATGTTCATTAGCAGCCAGCCTTGATTATCCGTGTGGCGACACCTCGGCTCAAAGCGACGCACCAGCCTGTGATCGGATGTGTGATGATACACAATTTAATGGTGCCTTTTGATGAAATGATTGCAAGCGAACAAGAGGATAATTTCAGACAAATTAAATTGGAATTTTCTCTTTTAAAACTCAATTATTGTCAGATGAAACTGCAACCAATAAATGACAATAAGCTCACGCTCACATGACACGTCATATGGCCGGCTCTGCGACAGTAAACCTCGGCCTATACCGTTGGGACCACTCTGACAGTTCTGACAATTCGTTTCCTAACCGTTTCTTTTTCGAGTGGCGATGT
This sequence comes from Xestia rhomboidea, assembly GCA_963853795.1. Taxonomy (NCBI): domain Eukaryota; kingdom Metazoa; phylum Arthropoda; class Insecta; order Lepidoptera; family Noctuidae; genus Xestia; species Xestia rhomboidea. Next base: position 9,761,107 of record OY970778.1, on the reverse strand, counting down.
CGTGACGTGTGTCAACGCCTTAATGGTCTGCTATCAACAACGAGCTTTAATTCCATTATATCTTTTTGCAACACAAAATGGCGGCTCGTCGGCAACTTTGAAAATATTCGCCCCTTGAGGCTAGAGTTTCGGTTCAACGTTTCCAGAGGCAACAATGTTGTGCGAATTGTGTAGAAGTAAAATGTTCAGCGATCAACTTGACACGAGAAACTTGATGCTGCACAAAGTAATCGAAAGCTGCAGGAAAATTTTATATTCAAAGTTTAAAAAGTCAGTTGTTGATGTCAATTAAAATTTAAAACTATTTTCTATCGTAACCGTACGTTGATGGTGCTGTCTTTAACTCAACGTTTAACCCAAGGGGATGAGAACGTGAACGATAGTAACATGTTATGGTCAAAAAGCTATAATTATGCAAAAATATTCAACCGCAGTTAACAGTAACAGCAAACACGAATAGAAATATAGAGTTGTATTTTTTGGTGAATGTGAATTTAAACGACTTGATTATACAGCAGTTTTGTGCAAATTGGATTGGTGCAGAAGTAGAAACATTCGGCCCGGTGGAGAATGTGCTGTGTGTCTGACTCGGACCCGCTTGTTGGCTTTATAACCCACAATTTATGAAAAGATTATATTATTTGACGTAGAATCATCTTTTTAAAGTACGTCATTTGGAAACGATCCAAAGCTTAGATGGAAGGAGCGAGCGATAACCTTAATGTTAGTTAAAAGCTTTAAAAGTAATAATTTGTTCGAGACGTTTTTCTTAGAATGTTGTTTCTTAAATTGATTTCGTAATGCTTCCCTTTGAGTTTTCCTGACGTTAGGTAATTTTATCGGATCATTTAATTTTACGTCGTGAATTTCTGAAAATTCTAGTCAATTTTGCTGGCAGACAATGTCATGTACTCGTAAATAATTTAGTTTACCAAATATGCCCAAAAGGCTTTGCCGCAAATATTCTAGACAAAAGTTAAATAAAACGTACCTAAACGTTTTGACGAAATTCAACAATAGGGCGGCCGTACTTAGCGAAAGGATAACTTATTCTGTGTGCGGAGTCGCGTGGCTTCTGTCGAAACAACAAACAATTTACATATCTCCACGAAAAAGGTCGCTCTGATTGAATTTTATGAAAAAAATTACTTTCCTCATAAATATTTATTAGATTTTTTTCACCAACATTTAACATTATTTTGTTTAAAATTATTTCCATCAAGGAGAAACTTAAAGAAATCTTTTACACTTGAGTTTTACTTCTAAACAGCTTGATTTTTTATGTTATGTGTTTTATTTTGCAGAAGTCAGATAAAACACCCTTTTTAAATTTCTTTTATTATCGCTACTTTGCAGTGTTAGCATAATGTAGTTCAAACATTATATACAAACTCAGTATGATCACACTCGTCAACCAGAACTAAGTGATTGTTTTTTACTACAAGAAAAACTTTTCAATATCAGGGTTTATAATAGTTTATGTTAACGCTCATTAAAGATGAGTTGTGCCTCATTGGTCTAGTGGTCGCAAGCGCGACTGCTGAGCATAAGGTCATGGGTTCGATTCCCGGGTCGGGCAAAATGTTATTGAGTTTTTCCATCAAAAATTTCTCAGTAGCAGCCACGGAGTCCGGATTTGTACCCGGTTGATGGCAATAGGCTCGCCCATTACATGGGACTTGAACATAATGGTGAAATGTGGGTGTACAATAGGCGAGACGACAAAAAAAATCTAATTAGTCCGTCAGTTAGATTATCAAAAAATATTTGACCCGTGTTTTTTCTTTTGTTACGTAAACCAAAATTGACGAAGATATGACGCTTTTAAAATTCTCAATACGTCACGCCTAGGTATAATTTTAACTAGTTCTGACGTCACGAGCCCCCACTCCCAAGTTTTGATGCGTTTTATCCTTTGTCAATATTCATTGATTTACAAAAACAAAAAATACGTGTCCATTAATTTCCAATACTCTAACTGACGGACTATAGATTTGCAATTTTTTGATACTGTCGTCATGCCTGTTAGGTATACACCTCTGCCTAACCCTTGGGGGATTACAGGCGTGATGTAAAGTTGACTTGAAAATAAATGGTTAAACAGACGCTAATCATGACCCTATCTTGGTTAAGTGCCCTTTATGAAGCCTTGTCCCCTACCCACACATAACAGGTACCTACTTAGCTATGAAGCCAATCAAACACAATAGAATATTAATACTGTAAAAAGTTTTCCGCCAACGATTTCATAAAATAGAGAGCCAAAAACTGTTTCATCGGTTCAATTAAAAGTTTGTCGTGACGCCGGCGGCGTCAGGGGCGCATAATTACGGGTGTCAGTCACAACAGGCAGGCAGAGGCAGGCATGTTCAGGCAGACGCAGGCAGCCGCAGGGCTCAGGCAGCCGCAGGGCTAAGGCAGCCGCAGGGCTAAGGCAGCCCGCCAGCTTTGACAGCGTCACTAGACTAGAACACAAATAAATTTCAAACAAAATAAACACGTCGCGTCGTACCTACTGACTGTTGTCTTTACTACGCGAGTAGTTTTAATTGGGAATTTGCTGTTTTTTGCAATAAGCTTTTTTTTATTTTAGCTTTAAACAGCTTATGAACTAGTTACTAATTTGATTAGTTTTCGATTGACGAAAACATTTAATTGACGAAAGAAAAAACCTGGACAATTGCGAGTAGGACTCGTGCATGAAGAGTTCTGTACCAACGTAACAGGGGACCCTTTAATTTTTAATTTATTATACACATTCTGAGAAAATTTCAACTGACTACCTATTACGGATCATGAGATACAGCCCTGACAGACAGACGGACGGACGGACAGCGGAAATGGAACCCTAAAAACATCAATCAGTCACAAAAAGCCGCCAAACAAAACGCAATGAAAACTGTAAACACACTAATTATTTACATTTTCATTACAAGAAAGCAATTAAGCGACGAAATCTCTTGTACCTTCATACACTAAAGCGTAAAACAAACAACCACCCAATTCTGCGTGGTTAAATCCAAGAAACATAGGACTTCTCGTTTGTTTTCACTTAATTGTATTTGGAGGATCGCAAGTAACTGATAATCTCCATCGCCAATGATAGGCCGACAAAGCTTGTGTGTGCTGGGTACACGGGTGAACGTAAGCCCCGTACCGTTGGACCGATCCCTTCGCCAGGCTTCCACATGTTCGATTACATTCATAGATTGTATTTCACTTACTATCGGTATTTGGTATAATCTGAGAGTAGGAGCAGGGGCTATTAAGGCTGGGGTCTCTGCTAAATTAGCAACTCTATTTGTGGTGGTTCAAACTTCGTTTGAAATACTGTTGGAATAAAGTTCTAATCAGCTTGCACTACAAAGTGGTTGTTACGTCAGTCACTGCGGGCCGAATAGTGCGAAATGAGTGGTTTTTATTTAATTGTAGCCTAATAAATCATTCGATCAAAATGCCAATTGTACACTTTGTGAAGAAAAAAGTGACAAATATTTGTGTGAAAAAAAAATTAAAAACTTAATGCCGTTTAGGACGAAATTTCAAAGAAAAAAGGCTTCACTTTGAATATTTTTTTTCATATGGTACTGATAAAGTTAGAATTATTTCAAGTGTACCAATTAAAGTTTAGAGTCTATTAAGCAACATATATAGTTTTTGCACATTTATATTCACTCATCAAAGACATGGAGAAAATCTCTCGTTAGCAGATACCACCCCCTTAATATCGGCTGACGATGTAGTTTGGGTAGGGTTTGGTATGAATGAATGAAAACAGTTATTTATTACTATTAGCTGTGTCGTTCGCGTGAATTCACTATAAAAATATTACTTCCTCATTTGAATCGGATTTCATTAACAATTTCAAGGGTTTTATTTTTTTTGCACGGAACCCTTATTCTGTTTTCAAATTAAAGTTGCTCCTTATAACGTCAGCTAAAAGTTCCGTCAAAATCGGTCCATCCGTTTCGATGATTAGACAGAAAGTCATTTTTTTTAAATGTGTTTCTTGTTACGTATCGTGTAGACTTTCATATGCATTCAGTAAATAGCTGTTATTTTGAAATTACAGACACTTCATGTTTATTTATTTGTATAGATGTATTCATACATAATTACTTGTAGGTATTGGTATATGTTTGACGCAGTAAACATTAACAAAATCTAATCATTTATGTGCATTTAAATGTATGTAAATTACATTGTATTATGGCAAGCAACATTGATTAATCGAGATAAGATTAAGGTAGAAAAAGCAACTGTAGAACTGAATCTTACCAGAAAAAAATAATATTCCATTGTTAGATAAAGCAAGTAAGCAATCACGCTATTCAAAACGTGACGACGTTTTGTGATAACCCTCAAATAATTTATAGTAGCAATACGAAGTATTACGCAGCTCTAAGGATGCCTAAATGAGATACTTTAAAGGCCTAAGGAACATTAAGGGCAGTAACGCAAGAAACAGTGCCTCCGTCACTGGTTTACGTGCTCACTACAAATTATAACGGATGGTGTCTACGCAGAGCATATAAACTGCTATCATATATCTTGGTAAATACGCCAAATGTGCGAGTTAACCCGTTATGTGTGAAGCTAAGTCATCATTCTCTTGCCCATGTCTCAATTCATTTGGGGTCGGCGCAGCATGTCTTCTTCTTCCATATTATTCTATTACTCGTCATCTCATCAGACCTCCTTTCATGCCATATCATCCTTCACACAGACACACAGTACATTCATCGTTTCTTTGGTCTTTCTCTACTCTGATACATTTCCACCGTCATAATTATGTGCGAAGCTAAGTTTTGTTTCGATATTTTAGCGGTGATGTCTTTCATATGCTACGTACAGCAAATAGGCATTGTCACCCGACTGACATACTAACTTGGTGCAATGAGGGCCTCGTTTTAAACTTCTAAAGCGTATATTGTGTACTTGTAACTTTAATGAAGTATTTCTGCATTGTTATGTGTATGTGTAATCGCGTAATTGATAAAGCTGTCGTGCTGCAGGTTTTGCATTATCCGTAGAACATCTATTAATACACTGGCCTGCAAAAATAAGTACTACACTTTTAAAATTTAAATTTTTCCTGAACTGTAGAAGTTAGAGATTTAAAGTAATAAAAAAAACGTTTTATAGCAATTTTTATCAGCTTTCTGTGAAACTACAGACAAAATTAAACTATTTTTCGATTCCTTTTTGTTTCGAAAGTATATCTTGTGTACTTAAAAAGTTATTGCAATTTTAAAACAGTGATACTGATTTTTGCAGGACAGTTTAGATTTTAAAACTACTAGACGTATGCTGCATCGTTTTCGATTACTTCAGAATACACGTTCTAATTCCAAACAAATATAACCAAACGAATTATATCAATATGAGTAATGATATCCACAAAGGTTAGGTACCTAACAAACAGCCACATTTCGCCAGTAATGTTTTAAGTCCCATGTAATAACGGCGAGTCTATAGCCTTTGCCGTCGACCGGGCTCAAATCCAGACTCCGTGGCTACTGAGAAGATTACTCTACCCAACCTGGGAATCAAACCCTCATGCTTTGGAATATACATTATACGTTACATAACAATAACACATGCGTAAGTATATTACGTACGAACTCTCTCCTTCATCAGGTATTTCACATCCAATTTCTATTTCGATGTACATCATACTCATTAGCATGTAATAAATGTTAATAATATACAAGCGTAGCCGCGTAGGTAGTCGCGTTCAATAAACTCCTACAGCGAGGAAAATTACGCAAATTCTTTTACAAAATCATTAATATGAATGAATCAATTAGGTGGAGCAATCAAATATCGTGCGGAAATAACGTTATTATGAGGCTGTTAAGGCTACGTAATTTGTGTTTATAATGAATACCAAAATAACTTGAAGCGAATCTTTCAGTATTTCCAGTTTGGTTCCCGTGACGTCGTTCGTCGTTCTATATTCCAGAATACGTGAAAAGCTTTTGGTCTACTAATCTAATTGCTTAGACTGCGACAAGTACCTAGTTGATTAGTGTAGATACATCTGTTAATTTTTTTTAGGTTTCATCACCAGTTTTTCAAGTAATCATCATCATCTTCCTGCCCTGGTGTCATTCTACTCGGGATCGGCGCAACACGTTCTCTTCTTCATTCACCCCTGTCAGACGACACGGCGGCATCATTTACTCCTTTCTCTTTCTTAAAAAACTTGGTCAAGTTCAGGGCACTAACTTATCATCCCATTAATGGTGAGTCGAAGGTTTGCTAATACCTTTTTACGCCTTAACCCATGATCTATCCACAAAGTAGACACAATAGTTAAACAATAGCGTTTCGACCAAATCGGTCATTTGACAGATCATGATTTAAGACTGTCAAACACAAAGCTTCACACATATGTGCGTGTTTTGTTTATCCAAATAATATTCTCACATAATAGACTCAATAATCAAACATTGAGCCTGATGATTGAGCGACAAACAATTGGATACTGCAAACACATCACGAACACATCCTGTCTATTTACGAATTAGTCCCCCGGGAACACAGCAACACACAACGATAATGCAAGGTAAGTTAGTTAAGCTGCATCCGACATTCAAGTTATCATATGTCATGTCATGTGTATATGTCATATCAGTTTCAAAAGATTTGGATAGAGAGTAAATGTTTAAACTGTAAGGTACCTCGCACACCGTGACTTGTTGGAGCGATGCATCATCATCTTTTCCCAAATATGTTGGAGTCGGTTTCTAGTCTAACCAGATGCCATTAAATACCAGTATTTTACATGGAGCGACTGCCTGTCTGACTTCCACAACCCAGTTAGTACTGTGTAATACGAGTCTTACGACTGGAAGCGATAGAAAAAGTCGCAATGCTCTCGTTGGGTGTGTTCTGTCCCCTACTGCATTGCTACTATCCCGATGCAGCCGCACTAATTCGCAATCGCACCCTTCCTCCGTTCTTTACTCTTCGTTCCACTGATGTCGTCGAATACAGTCGCGCGGTTTCATCGCTTCTGTCGCACAAATACGTCTAGCGCGCGATAACAGCGATGCTGTTAAGCGTTTACTAAACGCGCGACAGTATCTAAACAAAAGTCGCGATAGACGAACGCCCTAAGCACCGTTTCATCGCAGCTAGCATTTAAATGATGCATAACACGCTCCCGAAATAAAATGGCGTATGTTGCATCCATTAACGGAAAGGCACTAAAATGTATGGCGATGTCGTTTGACCACGCGACTGTTTGATCGCCTTTATATATGATTCTCTATGCTTTGGCTAGCTATTAGTGTCAGTCCCGTGGTTATACAGGATTTGACACGCATCGCAACGCAACGCGATTTATATGGTTAGCCTTTTAGTTTTCGAATATATTATGTATAAGTAGGTAGGTACAACATTAAACTCTTTGTAATATTCATAAAAAACAGAGTTTCACATCGCTTTTCATCGCGTTAAAAAATACTGCATATTTTCTATTAATTCAACCTCAAAGCCCGGTAAATGCATCTAAAAATTGGTAGCTGTAGATATAATATATGCAATTCAGTACATATGAATGTTGTATTTAAAATGTAATAGAGTCGTAATAAGCGCAAGCAGTTTAATCAGGTGACGTACGCCACACGGACGACACCGATCCCGCCAACTAACACAATTACTGACACCGACTCACAGAATATACACAGTATAGAAAATATACCCACACTTTTTTCTATTTGCTCTTTTTTTATTTCATACGGATGTATGATGCGTAGAATACACTAGTGTAGAATATGGGCCAGCAATGAATGGTCCCATGAACATCAAGCGATACTTTTCTAAAATTCTGTTGTTCACTCTCTTACCGCCATCCGTCTTCCCTTGTGCGTAGATGTATTGTAAAGCTTTCTTACACAATTTCCTGAAAGTACTTCCGTTAAACGATAAAAAACCATGTACGAAAAATTGTATAAACTTAAAAAAGAGTAATAAAATCTCGTCGTACACACTCCCCATTTTCTTTTGTGTTTTCTTATAATAACTTGCTGAAAGGACCGTCTTATAATGTATCCGGCCCTTTTAGGGTCATGATGTATTGCTACCAAAATAAGACATCATTATATTTAAAGTACCATTATCATATTATTAAATTAACTGGCTTGGTCGCGATGCTGGCTCGTTACAGCACATTTCAGCTATTCTCACCCCATTATGGGCACCATTTCTAATAAGTCCCTTTTTAATGAGGTTTTAGTATAATGGAAGGCATGTAAGGTATATTAATTTGGTGACTGCCTGTCATAATAAGTATTAATGTTTCTGTTTTATACGCATGTACGCAAAACGTTGGCTGAAATTAAATGGGACTGGGCAGGACATGTCTGTCGCATGCCTAACGAACTGTGGGCCCGTAAAACTCAGGTTTAGTGCCACGTGACACGGGGTCACGGCAGACCACGAAGGAAATGGCGGGACGAACTGGATGTCTTCCTTGAGAATTGGATAGAAGTAGCACAGAATCGTGATCGTTGGGTGGAATGGAGGGAGGCCTTTGCCCAGGTGCAGGCCTATGTGGGCTAGCTATAAGTGTATAATTATACACATATGTATCTCATTCTTAAAAACATACGTTGCACAACTGAATTTCGTACTCTGTGAGACTAGCTGTGTCTCATTTTCCTGAAATGTTCGCAATTTTCGAGGGCCGCAGTGAAGCTTCACATTAACCGTTTAACCACAGTCCCTAGCAATCACGAAATTCATCCCGTGCTCCACATCTCGCAGAACAAATGAATAATTAAAATATTCATCATCATTGTCACCCTTCATGTTTCTAGGTTTGGTGAGCAGTGCACATTGCATTGGATTTAATGGTACATTATGTAAAGGTGACACTTCATTGACCGTGATTTGGGATTAAATAACAACCACCTAAGAAGTGCCGTCCATCGCTACAACTGTGGCTATATTTATTCATCGTACTTTAAAATAGTTTGTTTTCTTTAAAGGTATTTTTTTTCTAAGCTGCTCTAACACAGTAAGGCTGGGTCGCGGCAGGCCACGAAGGAGATGGCCGGACGAACAGGACAGGTTCCGCCAGAACTGGAAGGACGACGCGTGGGGTCGCGAGAAATAGAAAGAGTGGAGAAAAAGCTTTATATACATTTTTTAGGGTTCCGTACCTAAAAAGGTAAAAAAAGGAACCCGTATAAGATCACTTTCTTGTCCGTCTGTCACCACCGATTTTCTCAGGAACGGGTAGACCTAGCAAGTTGAAATTTATACCATATACTAAGGTCTATAATCCCTATTAGATGTATAAAAATCAAGGTCCTGAGTCAACACAATAAAAAGATATGGGCAAATTTAGATTTTCGCGTAAACTTGTAAGTACCAAAATTTACCTTAATTTTCAACTTTTTTATTTTTCGGACTTTTCCCTTTACTTGTGCTGTAAGACCTTGCTTTTAACCAAAATTGACAATTCTAGGTCAACCGGAAGTACCCTCTAGGGTTTGGGTCGAAAACCTAAATGGTAGTTCCCGTTGACCTAGAATCGCGAAATTTGGCAAAAAGCAAGGTCTTACAGCATATGTAAAAGGAAAAATCTGAAAGCTGTAAATATGTAGTTTAATAACAAAAAAAAAAGCGATTTTACTATTACAAACTTATTATTTGCGGTTGGTGCAATAGCCGTTTAGGGATCGAACAGCAAAGTTAAGTTTGTCCTTTAAAAGTTTGTACGGAACCCTCGGTGCGCGAGTCCGACTCGCTCTTGTTTTTACTGGCCTGTTCTGTCTTACTCCTGGGCAAGGCGGGCTTTGCCCAAGAGTTTTTTTTTTAATAGGTCATCTATCCAGTGCACAAAACCATTTTCGAATTTACTCGTAACCCACTTTTAAGTATTTCTAATTACCATGCTCCAATAATCCAACGTACAAGCTATATAACATCACTTCAATACAAATTACCTACATTGTTCTCTTTCAAAGTACTTTTTGTTATTGTTGCCTCAACAAAAGCCATATCGCACTCTCACAATAAAACTGTGAAGAGCTACTTTTAACGCTTTTTCCCATTTTTATTGGCAGTATTTTAAAAATGTTTTGACTCCGCAAAAAGATTAAACGACCTGATTGATGTCGCTAAAACAGTTGCGCTGTATAGTTCGATGTGTCTATTATATAGTTGGGTGTCGACAATTATGTCGGGATAACAATTTTAAAAGGCTGCTATAATCGAACATGAAACCATGCTCGTTCCAAATTCAATCTGTACCATGTTGGAATTGCATTTATATAAAAGTGTAGTGCCCTCTCTATTACTCATGCATCTTCGCTTACCAATGGGCGAGGTGAGTTGATTTTTCTCTTAAGTGGCATATTTTAAAGACCATTAGTTTATAGACATATTTTATTATATATTATGTAGGATGATGGTGAATTTATATTTTTTGAGCTAAAAATTTTATAAAGTGTATTTTATTCTTAGAAAGCTGTCCTCATATTTAAACGAAAAAAAATATCTTAAACACAGTCGGCTGTTGAAGCTTCGTCGTAAAAAAACTGAGCAATAAAGAGAGTAATAAAAGTAAACATTATGATAACTTTTACTGAGGGTTACGCTCTTTTTAACTGTTATCGTATTGTACGGAGGATGTTTATTTTATGAATTATGTTTATTTATATTTGATGGCGATGAATACAGCGACTCGTCGTTTCAATACGAAATGTAACTGAAATATGTGACGTGACAATTGAGTTTGATACTTGTGAAGGGGTGCGGATGCGGGTCAGGCTTTTATGCCGATATATCGGGGGTGGAGTTGGGGGAGAGATGTAAAAGTTAGCGCAAGGATATCGAGTAATTTCACGATAAATTGCCCAAATTTATCAGTCAGTTGAGCGTGGTACATTCGCACGCTGTCGGGAGGTTGCTACTGGCCACTCTAATGTCGCTCATCTAGGCGTATGTTCGTCATCGGCAACACATCAATAACCGCTGATGTTTATTGCTGCTTCATTTCATACTAAATGTATCGTTCGTTTAATTAATGTGGAGTAATTTCGCAACAGCATCGTACTTATTAAGTAATGACAATGTAACATGTTTATGTAGGAACGAGTTATTCTTTATTACTTATTTGTTGTGACATGTTCTGTTATTCAATTGACTTCATCATTCTCGAATAATGAGTCATTACTTGAGTTTGAATCTCCCTAATGAAACATTCTGTAAGGAAAGTCATTAAGTCATATCATTCGTACGTATTAAAACGTACCCACAATGCTTATTGAAACTGGGCTTTTGTCTTAACAAATATCCGTGGAAACCGCCTACTTAACGATCAAGAGATTCGAACTTCCAACACTTAATCAAACTTCCAAACGACAAACAATCGGGAAGCATTATTCCTTGTCATCCTAATTATTGTAGAAAGAGACCAATTTATCCATGATCGTTACGATAGAGGGAGATAAAATGTGCTTTAAATAAACCCATTAAGGAGTTTATTTACTTGTGAGAATAATGCGGCGGTGCAGTTTATGAAGCGGTTGAGTTGCTTATCTTTATCAATATCTAATATAACACGAAGATGGAGCCATTCAGGCGAAATGCGGCGCGATATAAAATGCATTGCACTTAATAATAACAGGAAAATGGGAAATCTCTTGGGGCTTTAATACGTATGTAGGTACCTACCTACATAGGCACCTATCAAATATGTAGCTCATAAAGTAGCTATATTTCTCTGTGTCAGCACAGGATCTGGCTTTGTGACCGGTTGATGGCAGCAGGGTCGCTCCTAATAAGACTTTAACACAACTCTAAGTACACCTCGTGAGAAAACCAGCATCCCTTTTTTTTTCGGATGGGAAATCATCAAATGACTCCTCCCGCTCTGGGCGGAGCAGGAGGGAGTGTCAGACTTTTACTGACTAAAACCCATCCATGTTCCTTCATCGCCCTTTGTGTTCCGGGGCCACGGTATCTCTTTCGAATAGTCCCGCAGCCCCGGCAGGCTTCGGCCCTTGCGGACCCCTTCCTTATTGCTGACTCTCTTTGAGGCGCGCGTGGACACGACACGGCCTGTCGTCATAAGACGGACGGAAGGCGAGCTAGCCCATAGCTCACCGTCCACAGGCCCGCAAACCAGCATCCCTGAGAGATATTTCTCGACAGCATGTAAAGCCAAGTGGAGGCACATGGGTGGCATAAAAACTCTGACACCAGGTTAGGCACTAACCACACGATAAATAACAAGAAAGGTATATTACAGCTCTGCAGAACCCGTCGGAAAACATCCAAATACCGACTAGGTACGTGTGTGTTCTATTGAGTTCTTATCTACCATCAATGGAAAGGGTCACTTAAAGATATCCATTAACTTTGATTGCTTCAGTTACTGGCTCGAATATAGAAGCTGCCAGTGAAGGCAGTTGGTTGAAGAGCAATTTAAAAGAGGTACCGATTATCTGAAATGAAAACCTATGTGGTACTACCTAGTTTTATAAAAAGTGAGATAGACCTGGTCGTAAGTTACTAATGATTAACAAGTATTTGTCTTCCTTTTTTCTGGACTGAAAGCTTTATAGCGGTCTTAAAATAGGAATAAAATCAAAAAGTTTAACTTACGTACAACGGTGACACAGTAGTTCGATTACTGAGTATCATGAAGTGTTGATATTGAACGTTGTACCTACACCCTCCCCCCTACCTAAAACACTGTCTGTCCCCGTATGTAGTTGTGTATGGACAGGATAAAATGGAGAACTTAGAATGATTACTACAGTTAAACTGTTCTGTTCATAATAAAATACTTTTAAAACAACATTTTTCGTTTTATTGGTTCATCACACATTCACAGCGATATCATCGACTCGCTTCGCAGAATATTCCGCAAGCATTTACTAGCGTCAACATTCGATAGAAATGCAACATCACGTGCGCATCGCTTTCATTGCGCCACCGTGCACCGCGGCATAAACCAGCTGCGGAAATATCACCAGACTCCAATAAATAATGCACCTGACGTCACATAACTCCCTGGTACTAGGGATGTAATGTTATAGAACTGTCAATAGAAACCGAAGTTTCCGTTTCAACAATAACGATTAGGAAGATTAAATATCTATACAAATAAATAAAATTTAAGTGTCTGTTCGTAATTTCCGAATAACAGCTTTTTATTGAATGCATATATTATACGATACTTTTTTGTCTGTAGGTTCGTTGCTATTAATCTCCGAAACGGCTAGACCGATTTTGACGAGACTTTTACTGGCAGATAGCTGATGTTATAAGGAGTAACTAATTGTAGAAAAAAGATTAGGGTTCTCTGCAAAAAAAATTAAAACTCTTGAAATTGTTAGCAATCCGACCGATTCAAATAGAAAAGTCATATTTTTAAATAATAATTTCACGCGGACGAAGGTGGCGGGCAACAGCTAGTCTTAATATATTAAAGGCACGTGTCACTACGTTCGTACACGCTAATCTCTGAAACTACCCAACCGATTTCAGTGAAATTTTGTGAACGTGTATATGATTGGTGGCAGCTTAATCGTTTGCAATATAATAAAGTAATATCAGAATATAAATGGATTTGAAAAAATATTTGTGCATTTGATTGCAATGATGATGAGAGCCCCATTCTGGAGGAAGGTTGAGCTTAAAAAATCAAACAGCTGATCCACTAGACAGATCAAGTGAGGTGAAATTGTACCACAACTTTAATTCGAGTATAACTGATAGCCGTAATAATGCAACGCAATGTCTCTATCTAACTGAAAATGTATACAGTATTAAATTAAAATTATTTTCAGATATAGGTACACGTACCACTGTCTGTCTCTGACATCACCCAAAGATTGAGTGGTAGAAAATGCTTATAGCATTGAGTCCGCCTCTGAACTTTGTGCTTGAAGTGTTTTATAAATAAATAAATAGTCATGTATGACTAAACTGATCTAAAAAGCTGTTTAACATCACGCATTGACCCTTAAGAGCAAAAAGAAAAACGGCAGGTAAAACCGCAGGGCGCAGCTAGTACGGTATAAATTGTCATAGATGTGTGCATGTTGCAACTATTGCAATATCGTTCTCTGGAAGTTTTGATGGAAATCGCATCGCACTTCGCGATCAATTTTGACGAAACAACTAAATAGTATCCTGTGAGCCCGTCTCCGTCAGGTTCCGATGATATACAATCTTACAACTATGTTGGGGTCGGCTTCCAGTCTAACCGGATGCAGCTGAATGCCAGTACATTACAAATAGCGACTGCCTATCTGACCTCCTCAACTTACTGCAGGGTAAAACGATACCTGTGGTGTGTGGTGAGACTGGTTGTCAGACTTTAGGGTTCTACCTATTCTCAACTCCTGCTAAAGATGTACAATTGACAGCCGGGACCAACGGCTTTACGTGCATTCAGAGGCACGGGACCCATCCACAGACAGAACTCGACAACCGTAGCTTGACCTGCAATCGACCAATGCGGCTCTTAGTTAAGCCCACCACCACCACCACCACCGCTCTATAGGGATCTAAGTTTAAATAAATAAATAAAAACGTTTATTTCAATTACAATAGGCATTTCGATACATATTATTGGAGATCACCTTTTAAGCAAGGAATTGCTTGTATTAGGAGACTCCGCACTTCCACTTGTTATTTTTATGCAATTGAAATTTAGACAGTGTAAACATGAAAGACTAAACAAAAAATAAATGATAAATGGGTACCTAACTTAAAAATTATACTAACAGCTCTGCAGTTTGATGAGCGTTATGTAGAAAAAAGGCCAGATCGCGCGTGTACGTGTGGTATGTGTATCATGAGTGAGTGTGTGAGTGAGTGTTATGAGTGAGTGTGGGTGTGAGTGTGAAAGTGAGATTGTGTGGTGTGTGAGATAACGAGCAATGCTTAGTTCACTCTTCCTATTTAATGTCCTGTCTGTTTGTTTATTAGTCCTGCCTTCACACATAGATGAAGCGTAAGTACAAATTAATGTAGGTTGTTGTTTGTCGGTTAGCCCTGTGACAATGTCTTGGGATCGAAAGAAGCTAAACAAGTCTTCATTCACTAACCCAGCGCACAACAACCCAAATGTAATGTATGTTGGTTATTGAGAAGTAGAAATAATAGACTCAACATCGTCGTAGGTTTTAGTTTTCAGCCAATCGGTTACAACTTTTTTACAGTCTCGGAGCTTCATGGAATATATTCGTAATTCTTTATTCAGCAAGTTGTATAGATAAGATGATTGCCCTGAGTATTGTCTTTTAGCTTAGATCCCTATAGAGTGGTAAGAGGGTACGAACAGGTCCGCAGGTCACACGATCACGTTTAATTGATTCGAGTCCCGCGAGATAAGCGCACGCTCCACCGCCCGGAACCCTTTGTTTTAAAAATGAAGACTTTACCCAGTTTACTGGGACTCCGTAAACAAGCGACCCTTTTTTTGGCAATAAAGCTTTTAGGAATGTGAATATTTCGCCCCACCGGAAATTTTGTGAATTTAATAAACGGGCAAATAGAATTTATTTGTTTTGCCATGATATTACCTAAACATTGTCATGTAAATGTTTATTTTCCTGTTTTAAATTGATGTTTTGACTAAAATGTGAGACTTAAATTTCTAAGAAATGACACCGTCTACTTACTTCAAATACTTCAAAACACGCACATCAGATATTTCGGATTCATGTGCGTATTCTAATATTATCACTTGTTTCGGTGAAGTAAAACATTGTGAAGAAACCAGCGTGCCTGAGAGATGTTTCTCGACGGCATGTACCTAAAGCCAATTCAGAAGCCCATGGGCGGCATAAAGACTCTGACACGAAGTTAGGCATGAAACACACAATAATGAAAAAAGGAGACTTCAAAACAGGCACCTTATTTCCTGGTCTTCACGTTTTATTTACGTGATTTGTGTCGCATTTCATACAAGCTTATTTCTTTATCGGGTGTTAAAATATTGAATGTTTCCCCAAAATGTGGCACAATTGTTATTGACTTTCAAGTCTTGTTTATCTGCGCCACTAAATACTACAATCGCCATTCATCAACAAAATACACACAACTCCGATATTTATTTGGAACACGTTCACGTCACGCTACCGCGACGTGACCCATTTTATTTATTCGACAGCCATAGTTATACATAAACAATTTCCAATTCCCAAGGGCAAAATTCGATTATAGCGGGATAAAGCGACAAGCCGCCGTTCGAGGTAAATAGAACGTGGAGTGTCACGCTACAGTTATTAATACAGTCGCTCTGTACGAAGCTCTGCCATTTGAATATTATACTCGTAGCTCGTAGCCACTCGTAGCAGCGTAGCTTCCTTTTCGTAGCGATGGAGACAGGTTGTAGGTATTTCGTAGGCCTAGTCTAATGGAGTAATCTACTGTAATAAATGAAAGCGAATACTTAGATCAACTCTAAGATGCTACACGACGGCTTCTACTAAATCCTCGTCTAAATCATCCCATAATTCATTACTGCCGTACGTACCAAAAATGTACCTAAAATGCTTACGAAATCCTAATGAGGAGATTAACTAGAAGCAAAATGGCTTAGTTTTGTTCCTGAAATCTTTCTTTTTTTCAATCTCCCAAGTAAAATCTCTTGGTCTATTCGGTGATAGATAAGGTTGCGTTGTCTTTATAGCGCCATAAAGTAGTTATTGCTCGGAGGCGATAACAGGCGATTTATAACACTTTAGCGCTCGCTGGGTGGCCCACTGAGGGTACTGGCCCTTCTTCTACACACTTTATTTTCACACATTTATATTGTTCGCTCTTACCAAGTTTTTGTTTATTGCGGTGCGTTGAAAAAGTGCGTACTTCGAGATAAGTTTTAACATGAAAACAGAAAATGTTGTTTCGCACAAAAGCTTCTATTACATTTTTGTCTCCAGGCACTTCTTGAGCCTAACTTAGAGATCTTATCTTCAAACGTAGGTACTTTGTAGCTGTCCTTTAGCCCCACAGAAAAAGAATGAAGAAATATTTGTAAGTATCACAGAGGGCTAGTTATGGATGGAGAGGGAGAGGATGACCATAGAAAAGAGGGATGAATTGTGTGAGGAATGATATGAAAGAAAAAATGAGTAAAGATAGCGTGAGAATGGAAGAAAAAAATGTACCGCGCCGACCCCAAATAACATGAGACATGGGCTGGAAGATGATGACAGACCTAGTTACAATCCATGGATTTTGTTAGAACGTTGTTAGAACGAACCCTATGAAAATTAATTGACAGCTGAATGCTGAATTGAAGCTGAAATGAATATTTAACCGAAACGAAAATATAATAAAACGTTACGTAATTCACAGAAGGATTTCCATTTCAAAATACAGTCATCGCGAATGAAGGCAAATGTCGTTATTTTTTCCCATTTTACCATAATTACGCGGGCTCTGTCGAATACGCCCATGCTTCTATTTCAATTAAGTCGTTTAGCTGGCCCTAATGTCAAAGTGGGTGAAAATACCGACAACCGGCACTCATTGTTAGAGCTGGGAGCGGACGTAAAGTTAATTTGTATTGCTGTGTGACGCCGTTAATGTAAATCGCTCTGAAATTATGATGAGTTTATATCTGGACTTTATTAATAAATAGAATCTGTATAATTTGTATACAGTAGATTCGTAGAACATAGAAGGTATTTTGTACGAATTATGATTATTAAGTTAATTACTTTCGTTAGTCACTGTCACTGTAATTGAGGCGGTAAATACTTACCTACTGGCCCTACTGCAGTGGCAGTTGGGATTGTCAGATTTTTCTAGTTTGGAAGTACTGTTATAGTCAACTCTAAAGGGCGTAAAACAACTCTTAACGAAGCCGAAAGGCGCTTGTTTTCCTCGTCATTGCGATATTTTTTTTTTGTTCTATACCATACTTGGGAATCTTCTAGTTACGGAGATATTGAGGGTAAAAGTTCCAACTTTTTTTTTAATAAAGTTTTTAATGTAAGATTTTTACTTTATACACCTCCACGACCCCGTACTATTCAATCCATCCATCAGCACAATGTTTTGAGTGCGTTACATTGAGTTCTACCACAAGATGATTTTTTCACCCCAAAAAAAAAAAGTCGTTTCCCAACAATATTTTTTGCGTGAAGTTACTAAGTTTGATGTACAGAATGCTTGGCTGCGTGATGAGGTGGTTTACACCCTGTATATACACCGTGACTTTTTAGTCGTCTTAAAACAGCAGCTTACTTCATGTATTCAATGACTACTAACCATTCGTAAAAAATGGTATTTATGAGATTTGAATAGGTAATTTAAAAATGAAAATATTATTCATTATTATGGACCACCTTTGTAAGACGACTAAAAAGTCACGGTGTATAGAGTAACCAATCTCTATAATTACTCGGGTCCATACATTCACAGAAGGTAATATAATCTCCCACCGCCTAGCTATTATTCGCTGGCAACCCAAGTTCCAACATAAGCTTAATGGTCATGTGATATCCAACTGCAATTACTTTCATTATTATATGTGTAGCAGTTATAAAGTTGGAGCCTCCAAATATGGGTTTACTGCTCTTGTTAAGCTGTTTAGTTTCGGGTGCAAACATTGTACTTTCCTCAACTGTTGTTTAAACAGACATAAAACAATAAGATAGATGCTACTCTATTTAAAATGTTTCACTGAATGTGAAAATTGCGTCATTTAACCCTTTCCGAGCTTCGTCAATATAAATGGCGGAGTATTTACAGAACCTATGTCTCGTCATAATAGGGCGACTTGTTGGAATTAACTTGCCTTTATAGCTTATGTAGGCTCCGAAAAGTTCTTGAGTGGCGACCGCGAATCGCAAAGCCCGCCACCCTATTCCCAAACCACTGTGTCTCCTGAAACCCAGAATCAACAGTGTGCGGTGGTGACTACCAGAAAAGCGTCGAAACAATGAAGCTCGACGAAGACCCAGAGAAAGAATTTAACTACCTTGGATCCCGCAAGGAAATTAATCAGAAAAGTATTGCGGAGGAGTAGGAAAAACCGTAATGCACCGTTCCACTTCCCTCCATATCAGCAGGAGACAGAACGAAACAAGGCCAATAGGCGCAAAGGGACGTTTACAACTGGGATAGGCCCAGTTGCCACCACGGATAAATATTAACAATAATGGGTCCTAGGCCTCCCATTAGGTGGACCGATGACCTGGTGAAGGTTGCAGGGATCCGCTGGATGTGAGACGCACGGGACCGGTGAATGTGGCGACACTTGGGGAGGCCTATGTGCAGCAGTGAATGTCTTTCGGCTGAAATGATGATGACTTACCTAAGTAGTTAGGTGCGGTAGGTAGGTATACCCGCCTGACAAATTTGCCGATACTCGTATCTAATACTCCTGTATAAGCAGATACACATTAAATGCAGATTTTGAACCTCTGTGTTAAAATACAAACTCCCTACTTAGCTACAACATTACCTAACCTAGAGCGAGCGTCGGGAAAACTGTATACCGTCTTATAATGCAATCCTCTTTGAATTTTTTACAAGTTTATATCCAACATCCTGTAAGTAATCGTGGTCGTGATCAAATTAATTAAAACAAGCGCCCCTTGCTGAATGCTAAGCAGGAGACATTTCCCATAGGGATAATGACTTCAAACCTACTGTTAATGGAAAATATACGTAGGTAAGGATGAACTTGAAAGCTAAATAGTATTATGTCTTTTTAGGATTCCGTAGTTTTGACAAGGAACCCTTATAGTTTCGTCATGTCCGTCTGTCTGTCCGAAGTTTTGCTAAGAGACTGTTAGTACTAGAAAGCTGTAATTTTGTAGAGGTGTGTAATATCAATAACGCCGACAAAGTAGTAAAATAAAATTTTGGAAAATATTTTTTTTAGGGTAGGGGAGCCACATGTGAAGTGGGGATGATTTTTTTTTTCATCGTCTACCCCATTGTGTGGGGTATCGTTGAATAGGTCTTTTAAAATGATTAAGGGGTTGCTAGTACTACTTTTCGAATTAATACTCCATTTACGAAAAAAGTTCCCATAAAGTGCAAATTTTTGTTCCAGTAGGGCGTGTCACCATCTAAAAGCTAAACTACTGGCTTAAAAAATATGGAAAAACTCATGATGATAGTGCATTTCATGAACTTTTAAGGAAAACTATAGCGGTTAAGATAACTTTATCAGTTTAGCAGTAATAGTCGATGAACTTGGGTGTTGGATAATTTTGTACCAAATGCAAAATCCTTAGAATAAATCGTATAAAGTGACTAAGATGAAGTAGTTGCTTGTTTATAACGGGTAAAGACTTGCATTAAAAAACAAAATCTAAAAAACATAATAATTATCATAAGTTTCACAAAGCTGCCGCTAGATGGCACTGTACCAACGGGTTCGTTCTATATTGTGATAACGGGCTACTACGGAACCCTACATTGCGCGTGGCTCGATACGCACTTGGCCGGTTTTTTTAAATTATAAATAGTCCAAGTTAGCATGCATACAAAAAAAAATAACCCTGTATTTTTAACCGACTTCCAAAAGGAGGAGGTTATTAATTCGTCTGTTATTTTTTGTATGTATTTTCAGCGATATCTACGCCAATTGTGAACAGATTTTGATGATTCTTTTTTGTTTGAACGTTTCGCGGTGGTCCCGTTTAAATTTGGTGAAGATCAGGGAGAAATACAATGGAACTTGCCTGAACAAGCCTTCAATATTAGACAGCAAATCTGTCGTGTTGGCTGCAATCGCCTGTATGTATGCTCTGAGGGGGTAATTTCGGCAGTAATGGGTATGTTAAGTTCCATTGTATTGGGGATAAGCCTATAACCATGACATGTAGGTATTGTTAACAATGTATAATAAATATAGCAAATATTTGTATAGGAATATTTCAACTAAAAATGGAAAAATAAAAAACTTTTTTAACAAAAAATAAAACCGCTGCGATTATAAATTTATATTTGCAGTTGAAGAATTGAACGCGTATATCATGTATGGGACAGGACAGTAATTCTTCAATCCGACTTATATGAGCTTACGAACTTGAATCTTTGAGAACTGGATTTCATGATGCACCTACGACCTACCCGGTTGTTTAGTTATAGAAAGAAGGAAAGAAAGAAAAGAAAGAAAGAAAATACATTTATTTGGCACACGCCACAAGTGCACACAGTATAAAAAAAAATAGCAAAAAAAGAAAAATGAATAAAAAACTTAAAACTAAACAAAAATAATAATAATGTGACACTGTGCGCCTCACGGCTGCGCCAAATAGGCCCAGTTCAGCAAAATGCTAGGATGCTAGCAAAATTATAGGATGTAAATATACCCTTTACGAAGCCGAAAGGCGAATTCTTCTCGTCACTGCGTTTTTTTTTTTATCTATATAGTCTAGACAATACCTGGGAACCTTCTAATTACGAAGTTATTGGGGGTCAAAGTTCCAACTTTTTTTGACCCGTGTTTTTCTTTTGTAACGTAAACCAAAATTGACGTTACGAAGATAATGACGCTTTTAAAATTCTCAATACGTCACGCCTTGGTATAATTTTTAGCTAGTTTTGACGTCACGAGCCCCCATTCCCGAGTTTTAATGCGTTTTATATTTGGTCAATATTCATTGATTTACAAAAACAAAAAATACGTGTCCAATAATTTCCAATACTCTTACTGACGGACTAAATAGATTTGCAATTTTTTGTTACTGTCGTCATGCCTGTTACGTACACACCTCTGCCTAATCGGGGATCACAGGCGTGATGACATTATGTTTATTTAAGGAACTTGACAAAGTTATGGAACCAAATCACTTCATTAACTGTAGATGTAGGTATATATCTAAAAAACCGGATCATGGAATCCAGTTCTCAAAGATTTAATAAGCTCGAAAAGATTGAAGAACTTACTATCCCAAGTCTATACATAAAATAATCGAAAATATATTTATGCCCGTTTTCACCAAAATGTAAGTGACACCTAACTAAATGCCTAATACCCGTTTTCACGAACTCTAATAAGTGTCACCTATCTGAATACCTAATTCCTTGTTTTCATCAACACAAAAAAGACACTTTAAAGTGACATGACGATCGAGATTCGTAGAATATCTACATCGCTAGCTACTTCCCTGTTGCTATGGAAAAAAAATCAGTCCGTTTTTGTTGTCTTCATAGGAACTAAGGTAACGGGTCGCCCCATGCTCGGGCAGAAGACATGTCGAATTGTACTTGTATATACGGAATTGGTCATGCTACGCGTGATGATGCTTTATTACAAACCTGTAGCGCCATCTAGTTGGATAATAATGAACCTTGTGTCCGCAACTCAACTGTCACAAAGCGCGTGTTTCGAGTTGTCTCTATGGGATGCTACTGACAGACCGGTTGCTCCTGAATTCCTGATGCAGGTTTTTACTGTATCAGCGGATGCTGATGCTGATTTTTTTCAGATCAATATCAGCGGATGCTGATGCTGATATTATTTAATCACTTAAATAAAATATATCACAAAACTGTTAGTAAATGTGGTCTAAGATTTTGAAGAGAAAACAAGTTAAAATAACATTATTTTTTATTTTTGTTTATCTGTCTATGATTGGTTAAAATTCCACGTAGATCGCGTTAAGTCCCGCCTTCAACGAACATGACTGTCGACGAAGTAAATGTCAGCATTAAAAATCAGCATCGATTGTTGCTGATGCTGATTTAAATAAAACTGCTGATAATCCGCCAATGCTGATGCTGATATTCGCAACAACCCTACTACAGACATGTTCGGGTACCGACCCGAACATTTCTGTAGCAGGGTTGTTGCGAATGTGCCGACATCTGCGTCAGATATATTTGTTGACCAACAAAGCTGACCCGTAGCAATCATTAAGCTGCGTCTACGCTAGGTGAGCCGAACACAAACAGATCACAAGCGGAGCAGTAATTCCCTTGGCGGCAGTGCTCGGTCGAGGCTTCTAAGTGGGTCTACGCTAAACAAATTCGTGCTCCAATCGTGTTCGGCTCGCCTAGCGTAGACGCAGCCACATTTGCGGCTCGTGCCGATAGGCATTCTCTGTTCGATGTCTACCGTCGCTGAATATGTTCGGGTCGGCTCGTCTTCGGGTAGTCCGGGTTAAGACGAGCGGCTTTGCCAAATTACATCTACATAATTAATATTAGATTTTGTTGGCTAGCTGTGTCAAATCATGCCTGAACATGTGTCCCACACTTATACACAAAAGCTATAAAGATGATTCTATCTGTGAGTAGATTGTTTTGTGGTTGAGTTGAGTCCCAAATTCCCAATGATCGTAACCATAGATATGCAGTTGACTGTACATGCACATACAGTTGACGGTACTGTAAGACTTATTCATTTTAATGGGATGATACAATTTGATAAATTCCCATTTTCAATCTAAGCATGAAATAAAAAACAGCATTAACCAGAACAATATTTTCAAACATTTATTAACTTTATTATTTGTCTAAAAGACAATGTTTATATAAAATAAATAATTAATAAATATCTATTGGCGGCGGTCCTCCAAACATGAGGGTCCATGACACTGGATGGATTAGTTGTGAGTTAAAGTCTGGGTTGTCAAACAGCGAGACAACAGTGTTGAGATATTGCACCATTTCATATGCGTCTGGTATGTTGTCTCCCTCGGACACAAACTTGTACAGAAGTAGGCATGGAACAGACTTCTCCTTGATTATTTCAAACAGTAGAGATGCAAACCCTCCTCCAAGTATTTTAACAGTCCCGCCTGTGGACTCATGTTCTTCCCAATCTAAGGTGCTCAGCTTACTTGTGTGAGTACAGAACTCATTGACCGCATATCGGAATGGAGATGTCATTATATGCTTCCTCTCATGAGCAAAACTGCTGGTTAGAATTATTATATCCTTTATATTTTCTCCCTTGAATTTATCCACCACTTCAGTCAGGAATTTCTTTCCATACTTGGTAACTAGTGGCGCTCTTAGAAGCAGAATAATAACTTTTCTATCAGCACATTGATAAAGTTCACAGGAACCAGATAAATCGTTTGAATCAATTTTGTAAGGATCATATCCCAATATGGGTATAAGGGCAGGACTATAAACAAATCCAATCTTTCTCATGTTTAGAGAAGAAATAACTAAATCACAAGCTAGTTGTCCAACATTTCCAACCGCCACACTTGGTATAATGAGAGTGTAACCACTCAAATCACAGTCTGTTAACATCTTCCAATAGTTAATTTGAGCCATTATCAACAACACAAATTTTCTGTTACTCCGGTAAACAAACGAATTAGAATTTTAAATCCACAAAAATAATCTCAACAAGTTCAAAAACACAAATACGAAAACATGAAAATAACCACTACTCATTTAGAGAGGTTCTGACAGTTTAAATTTTTATCGACTATATCGATAATTTTCCGACTTGGTGGATGCTTCGGAGTAGCCCGCGAAATTCAAATT
Source organism: Xestia rhomboidea (assembly GCA_963853795.1). Lineage (NCBI taxonomy): Eukaryota > Metazoa > Arthropoda > Insecta > Lepidoptera > Noctuidae > Xestia > Xestia rhomboidea. The sequence continues at coordinate 9,736,651 of OY970778.1, read as the reverse complement.
TTCTTACGTTTTTTGCAATTTGCAGGCCAGTGCTAGATTATGAGTTGATTAAAATATGATTAAATAAATAAATATTCCTGGACATTACACACAGCGCCATCTAGTGCCACACTAAACAACCACGCTTGTGTCGTGGACACCAACAGGGCTATTACGTAACTTTCGGATATCCAGTGACAATCAAGCTTCGGTTGTACACCGAACTTTGATGACAACCGTGAATGTCATAATATTGGTATTACGTATCACACTGAGTGGATATCACTTTACGGTGACTAACAGGGTCATACATAATACGAAACTAACCTTTTGACAGTTAATTGATGCTGAGCCCAGTTACTATAATTTCGAGCTGTCAACAGAGATACGTAATAGCCCTACAGATAGTTGATATACTACTTAGATACTTTTTGTTTGTAAATACATACTTATTAAACATATAAACATCCATGACTCGGAAACAAATGTCCATGCTCATCACACAAACATTTGCTCCTACCGGGATTCGAACCCGGGACCCTAAGAACGTAAGGCAGCCTCAGTACCGTTGCGCCATTCGGGTCGTCTTCGATCGATTCTTCGGTCGATTCGCGGCTGTAAGACATCAATACAAGCCTCCAAGATCAAAAAACAAAAAGAAAATTTTAATTTCGCGGGCTACCCTCATGGGTCTAAAATGGCCGCTTTATCAGAATCCTACCGGGATATTAATATGAATAGCGTTACAATTTGTAAAGTTAATATGAATTGTCTGTGCCAGCATGTCCATTTTTACGAATTTAACTCAATTCATATTAACGTATTACGATTCTGTTATAGCAGCCATTTTAGACCCCAGTTCAACCCATGGAGGAATAAGCTCATTACAAGGAACTTAATTACTAACTGGAATGAGTACGAACAAAATGCAAAAAAAAAATAAAAAATAAACTCTATCTCAAATACTTAGAGTTTCAATTTGTACAATGGATTCAATAAAAAAAAAACGTTCCGAGCGAGAAACCGACATAGGTGGATGGTGTCTCTGTCTTGCCTTGTCACCGATGTCAACAATATGGCCGATACATTATCGCGTTGAAGTAATTTAAGTTCTTTTTATTGTATTTATGTGAAATAATCCGCTTTAAATATGGTAAAATTGAGTTGTGTGAAAGGGTGTAGTAGTAAGGGTATGCTGAATGTGGAATTTCGTTTCTCAGGTAAGTCTTTTAACTTTGGTTGTTTATTACGACTAGGGTTACCAATGTTTTAGATTGACAAACGGGAAATATTCAAATAAATTAAGTAAGTAAGTACGAAGTTTTGAACATCGTTGTCGTACATAGTAATCAAAAGTATATTTTATAAATTAGAAACATCGGACATCGCACATGGTGTCGATAGTACCTAGTTTGCTTTTTAAATACAAATACTGAAAAGAAAAGATTTGGCGAGCTGCGAGTGAAAATGAATGGTTTCGGAATATAAAATAAATATTGGCGAATGTTACTAAAACATTATAGGTAAACAGTTATAGCATGAATATGTATATTTTTGATTTTCCATGTCTGAAAAAATATAAAATATTAACGGGGTCCTCGAATCCCCGAATACATAAGTCGTCTGGATAGACAGGTTGCAAAATGGATAATTTGCAACTGGACGGTACAGACATACATTTAAGTTATAGGTAATAAATTAACATACAAAGTTAATGACATCCACTCTTGAAGCTATCTCGCAAATGCTATTGAGTTGCAGGTAATCATCATTAAAAAATAAAATAACAGCTACTCTGGAACTGTCTCAAGAGTTAGTATGATTATGGGACACCCTATTATAAAGAAACAACATCCACTTTCGAAGCTTTCTCGCTCGGAACGTTTTTGGGTTGCTCGTCTTCATTCCAGTTAGTAGGTATATAAGTTCTTTGGCTCATTACTCTATGGTTCAACCAACAATACAAGCATGGATATTGTAATATACCTTAACTACCATTTGATTACTCAAACCGCGAAAAAATATAGGGTGCATTTCTTTAAGCTTACTACAAATAAAATGAAGTTATTGGTGTCTCGATTGAATCACAAAAAAAGTACAACATTTCACATCCGTTCACTATGAATTTATTTCGACTCGGAGTCGGAGCAATCGCGTAATCATTTTATTAATTACAAATGAAAAAACTGACAGTTGAAAGGTTGAAAGCAATAATTCATTAATAAGCAGTGTTGCCACCTTAGTGATTTTATCACTAAATTTAGTGTTTTTTTGTAGTTTAGTGATATTCTAAAAAAAAAATGGTTGTCTGTAAAGTCGGTGTACGGACGATAATTGTACGTGATAACGTCAGTTCTAAAACTTAAAACTTTTCTAACTTAAAATGAGAGAGACTGAAGATCGGTCCACTCACTCGAACGCTATGCCAGCCTCCGCTCGTGAGGATTCCGCGTGACAAGTTTCACGGAATGACTGGCAGCGCTCGAGATGAGACGGGAGATCGGTCCGTCTCTCTCTCGTTATACCTGCGATCGCGCTCGTGAGGTTTTGGTGTGACACAAGTTTCTGAACATGTCACCCGACTAAAACGATTTTAAAGACGTTATCACGTCAAAATAAGTCACTAAAAAAATATTTGGTGACTTAGAATGATATTGATCGAATTTCGAAGAATTCTAAAAAATGGCGACACTGAATGTCAAGTTTGTTTGAGTGTGTACATGCTGTGTACTTATTTAGTTGTTGCTGTCACCGTAAAATTGTAAATACCTACCATTAGATTTGGTTCTATCTCGTGAAATTGTAAACTCTCGAAAGATTGTGAACCTGGCCCCTTATTCACAACGCTTCGATTCGATTTTCGATTCGGAAAGTCGCATGTCTATCTTTTTTTGACATTACGAAATCGAGCGAGATAGACATACGACTTTCCGAATCTGAAATCGAATCGAAGCGTTGTGAATAGCTATGCTGTCCCTGATTGGTCGGTCTTACAGTAGCCCGTTCTGTTTGTTTCTTTGGTTAATCACAGATTAATTTTACTTCCACCACAATTTCATGTACTTTAACTAATTTAAGCTGTGAGTTATTTTCAACACGAAATCAATTTACAATCACCAAAACAGTCAAGTCAACTGCAGCGAGTATATAATCACTATGGTCAATTGCCTGCGCCGACCGGTTCCGATAAGCACTGGCAGATCGGCGCTGGTAGCGTTCTACGTGCTTACGCCCTTGTGATCCATTTCAGCCTTCTACATCTGCAAACTACGACTCCAAATCAAGATGATGAAGAAATTCTAGGGAGTTTTCAGACCAAAACTAGCGATTTTTTTTTCTGCTAGGTGGCAACACTGTTAATAAGTCAGTGATTGGATGGAAAAAAATAGCTTAGCTTGGCAATACTTAACTATTGTTCACGTTTCTCTCCGTAAAAATATGAAATATATTTTTCTCTGTTCTCAGCTACCATATAATCCTGCATTCCTGTCTTATTTCTATGTAAGCTGCAAATTAAATAGTAAACAAAATAGTTTGTGTAAAAGTGCTCCTATTCCCTGTCTTAGCCACTGATTATGGTTGAAACACAATTGGAGGATCCACAGTTAGAAAACTTCATCCTCACTGAAACGCAGAAGCAACGTTTCCAGGTAAATATTACAATAATCATTGTTGTGACTAGCTAGAGGCTGGCTGTCAAATGCTAAGGTTGGTGAGAAGATGGCCTCACCAGCAAGCTTGCATCCAATAGCACAGGTACCCAAGTCACACAGGTCGTCATCGACCTTTGACCGAACCTTTTTCATTTTTAAACAATAATGCTCTATTGTTATAAAAATTAATATATTCGGAACTTAAAAATAAAGTAACTATGGTTTTAATATTATTATCACATAGGCCATAAACCTTGAGTTTAGAATGATAGCAACTATTATTGATAAAACTCGAATTTTATCATAGAATAATGCTTGTGCAAGTACTAGTATGTTAATGTAATTTTGTAGTCAAATGTGTATATTAAACAGTGCCTAAATTCATGTTTTTTGATTAAAATAAATTTATACACATACTTAATGATATTATGTTCTACTTTGCAGGTTCTCGTTCACGGGCTGACAGACACATGCTGGGACACTTGTATGGGTAGTCCTTCTAGCCGCTTGGACTCCAAAACTGAGGTGTGCATCATGAACTGTGTGGAAAGGTTCATTGATGCTACAACATTCATCACCAAGCGTCTTATGAATACAACTAAGTACCGTTCCGACGCTCCTCTTATATTCCAATAAATTAAGTGTACAGTTTATTAAGCAACATGTTAGAGGGCATTAGGGACTTCTTGCGCCGTCACAAGAGGAAGTTTATTGTGACGGGTGCTGTTTTTGGTGGTGTTTACCTATTGACAAGCTATGCTCAAAGAAAATTACGAGACTGGCAGGAAAAAGAAGCCAAAAGATTCTTTGAGATGACTCGTAAGAAACAACACTTTGAGAGCACAGAGCGCACATGTAATCAAACCATTCTGTCACTTTCAAAAATTGTGACAGAAAGCATTCTATGTGTTTTAAACACGGAAGAAATAGTTCAAAAATTGCAAGAGAATCCAGACAACAAACTAGCATTATGGGAACAGTTGAAAATTATGATATTTACAAGAATATGTGTCCTTGTGTATGCACTGAGTATATTACAAGTGATACTGCGAGTGCAACTTAACATTATTGGTGGGTATCTGTACAGAGATTCAGTCCATGAGGAAGATTCCCTGATAGATGGAGAGCTACAGGCCAAGTACTTGTCTTTATGTCACCACTTTGTAGATGGAGGGGTTGAAGACTTGGTCAAACAGATAGAGACTGTTGTAAAGAAGGTTGTTGAACCTGTATCTTTAAAGAAGAAGATGACTCTTCAGGAGGTTGAGCAAATATTCTGGTCAATACAAACTGCTTTGTGCACAGACACCACAGAGGGTGACCCTGTGAAAAAGATGGTGCACTACTTAGTAGGCCATGCAGAGGTCAGTGGAGCAAAGTTTGACACCATTGTAAAAGAGACTATGGACATTCTGGAAAGTGATGAAGTCAGGTCTATAACTATGTCATCAGTGAGTCGCAGCTTCTCTTCTGTAACTGATGAAGTAGCCAACTTATTTGTAACTAAATCAGCACCACCAGTTACCAAGAATCATTTGGAATTAAATGTTGATCATGTAATTACAAATGGAGCCTTAAAACTGGGAGCAACTCCTGACTCTTTTGTAGATGTTAATAAGGTAGAGATACACTTTGTCAAACTGTTGCCTGTTATAAATGAACTCATCACAAAGAACACATGCAAGGGTAACACAAACATTCCAGATCTATTGACACAGCAACTCACTCTAAATGATAAATTAAAACTTTTAGGTGCAAACATTTATGAAGTATTTAGTAGTGCCTAGGCTTCAGGCTTATATAATAATAATATCAATTACCAATATAATGAATGGTATTTATATAATTTGGTAAATAATGTCTTAACCAGCCACTTTATGCACCATGTAATGTTGAGGCAGAAATAGTGCCACAATTATTTATTTCAAGTCTAGGTATTGTGGTAGATAAGCTTTTTGTATTTCTTGCATTATGGGGACAGTAATAAAAGTCTTAATTAATTATATTTTTTTTGTTTAATGTTGGATCCCATGCAAACCTTCGCACCGCCAATTCATTTATTTGCACGATCCACTCTTCGTGGACTATAGGGTTTGGTCAAATCGGTTGCAGTCTTGGCTCCTGATACTGGATGCCCGTTTCCACCAAGCGGAAAATCCTCGCGCACCTTGTCACTGAATAAAGAACTTATCTGTTTTGTGTCTAAGTATAAAATTCGGCGCAGACAAAGAGTCTTCGCGCGTGTTGAAGGATGCCCGAGTGACCAAGGCAATATTGATACAGTTCATTACTGACAGATTGCACCTACAGAAGTATCCGTCAGCGTCCGCAATTTGTCCATTATCTTGAGTTTGGACCGAAACGTTAGTAGTTAGTATAGCTGCCGTCCGCAAACGGGAAACCAGGTATCGAATGATCCAGTCATATACGAAGCGGGATGCCACTCGTACAAATTGAGGGTGTCTATAATATAATTGTGTGGATACATCAAGAAATTGTAAAAATCAATAAGTGACACTGAAAAAATATTGACTATTGTAGGATATTATTATCATCATTTATACCTGACAGGTACCTACCTACCTATGCGGGCTGATTGCCACCAGCATGAACGATTAGAGTTCAAGCATGACTCGCCTTTTTTTTTTTTTTTTTTTTTTCGGATGGGAAATTATCAAATGACTTCTCCCGCTCTGGGCGGAGCAGGAGGGAGTGTCAGACTTTTACTGACTAAAACCCATCCATGTTCCTTCCTCGCCCTTTGTGTTCCGGGGCCACGGTATCTCTTTCGAATAGTCCCGCAGCCCCGGCAGGCTTCGGTCCTGGCGGACCCCTTCCCTATTGCTGACTCTCTTTGAGGCGCGCGTGGAACACGAACGCGCCGTCGACACGGCCTGTCGTCATGAGACGTACGGACGGCGAGCTAGCCCATAGCTCCCCGTCCACAGGCCCGCGCCTACGGTGGCCGGAAGCCACCACGTGGCCCCCGACGCCCGGGGCGTCTCCCGCGGCGGCCAGGACGTGAGGATCTCTCCCTGTCCTGTTCCGCCACCTCCTTCGCTAGCATGACTGCTTCGCAGAAGGAGGTGACGGCGTCCCATTCCGTCTCGCTCCGGACCATGGATTGAACCAAGGCCGGGAGCGAGAGGTCGCCGCCGCCAATCGCCGTTACGAGGACACGGTGGTGCTCCGCCCAAGCGGGGCACACCTCCACCATGTGCTCCACCGTGTCCTCCGGTCGATCCTCACAATGGTGACACCCGGGCGTTTCCTCCCGCCCGATTCGGTGCAGGAACTTACCGAAACATCCGTGTCCGGTAAGAACCTGCGTCAGGCGGAAGGTGAGGACGCCGTGGCGTCTCTCCAGCCACTCCTCAAAGAGGGGACTTATCGCCACTATTGTGGCGTGCCCTGCACGGGGTTGCGATAGTCGCTCTCTCCATGTCGCCATGAGATCCCGCCGGAAGTCCGTCCGCTGAGCGACAATTTGCCGCGGCAGCGGAGTTTCCCCCCGGCGTAGCGCCTCCGCGCGCCACTCGTGTAGGCGCGCGAGGACTATTGCCTCCAGATCCCATGGCGGCAATCCGGCAAGGAGGTTCGCCGCCTCGCGGGAGATCGTGCGGTACCCCCGGACCAGCCTTACGGCTACCACCTTCTGGGGCACGTTCAAGTAGTGGGCGGCACGCCGCCTCAATGAACGTGCCCACACCGGGGCCCCGTAAAGGGCCATGGACTGCACGACTCCCGCGTAGAGCCTCCGGCAGGAGGCGTTCGGCCCCCCCAGGTTGGGCAGGAGCCGCCTGAAGGCAGCCCCTGTCCGCTCCAGTTTGGGGGCCAAACGTCGGAAGTGCTCCACGAAGTTCCACCGGCTGTCGAGGACAAGTCCCAGGTACTTCAGCGTCGACTCGACGCCGATGGAAACCCCTCCCGCCATCACTGCGGATCCCGGAGGTGGCGCGTTCCGAGGCCCATGAAAGCACATGGCCTCGGACTTGTGCAATGCCACCTCGAGACCCAGTTGCCGGATCCTCTCAACGACTATCGCAACCCCGCGTGTCATTACTTCGGCCGCCGCCTCGTGCGACCGCCCCTGTGCGAGCACCAGCGTGTCGTCTGCATAGCAAACCACGCTGACTCCGCTAGGGAGGTCGGCGCGCAGCACCCAGTCGTACCCGATGTTCCACAAGGACGGCCCTAGAACCGATCCCTGCGGAACACCGCACGACATCTCTCGCCGGTTCCAGTCTCCGCTGCGACCGGGTTAGATGACATACCTGTCCGCCAGGTAGTCCCCGACCACACGACGGAGGTAGGTCGGCACCCGGTGATACCGGAGTGCCTCCCTTATGCAGCTCCAGGGCATGGAGTTGAAGGCATTGGCGATGTCGAGAGACACCGCCAAGACAACCCCACCCCGGGACACCGCATCCCCCGTCGTGAGGGCCCTCACGCGCATGATGGCGTCCACCGTAGAGCGCCCCTTGCGGAAACCAAATTGGTGTTCCGCAAGGTCCGGCCCCATCCCCGCAAGGTGCTCGGCGAGGCGGTTTGCAACTACTCTTTCAAAGAGCTTGCCCACCTCGTCGAGCAGCACCACGGGCCGGTAGGCGGACGGAGAGTTCGCCGGGCGCCCCGGCTTCCGGATGAGAACCAGCTTCCCCGTCTTCCAACGAAGCGGGAACTGGCCTCTCTCCAAACATGCGCTAAAGAGCCCTTCCAGTCGGGAGCATGACTCGCCTGTCTCATTATCGAGAAACATCACGCTGCAGCCAGTAGGTAAGTAGGTACCTACTCCAAGAAAAAAGTAGGGACCGACTTCTGAAAGTTTATCTTCTTCGTATCGTTGGCACGACGCACGGTTAGCGCAGTGACTGAGCGATTGGCTGCTTCGCTGCGTGACGCGGGTTTAATTCCCGCACTGAGGCAGTTGTTCCGGGTCTGGCTGTTTGTGTGAGTTTAAATGTTAGTAAACGCACCGACGAGACAGGAGAAAGTCCTAGTATAGGCAACGTTTAAAAAACATTGAGAAACGGTAGACAATAAAAAAATGAAGCATTGAGTGAGTGACGGAATTAAAAGGGAGCAAATGATATAACGGGACATATCACTGGGGAGAATCTCCCACCTGGGGGAGAATCTACCCCCCATTAGCCGAAGAAAGGAAAACCTGTTCAGGTGGAGATTCATAGACGACTTTGCCCTAGAGTGTAAATGTGCTGTTGTTCCATAAACTATAGGAAACTTAACTTCTGTCCTGCCTGGATGAGCTGATGGACGCTACTGAAAGTACCAAACTCGCGCCAAATGTGCCGATTTACCTAATTTATATTTTCAGTTGTAAAGAAGAACATTGAACACAAGTAATTATGGGACAAGGGCAAGGCTTTTTCTGTAATATTGAAGACATAATGCCAAGAGCATAATACCTAGATACTTAAAGCTAAGTACTGCAGTGGTTTCTTAGAGGACACCGTTGACCGTGACTACCGTGAGTAGGTTTTATCAGCTGCGTAAGTATTTCAAGGATAGATAAGGATAACTTTCAATGTAAAAGTTTATTGAAAACTGTTTTTATCAACATGTTGAAGCGATAAGCAAACAAGCAATATGAAGTATTATGTACCTACGTAGGAGGTAGGGGAGAAGGGGGGAATTGGAGCCTACTAAGGAAAACGTTCAATAAAAGGCAAATTTATGGATACTTTAGGAACTTGTTATTAAAAACTAAATCCTTACTTAATTGACTATCATCTAATCAGAGCGTTATCGTTACATTATTAAGCATTTGGTCACAGATGAACTTCAAAAAAAAAACAGAATCGCTCTCATTACCCGACTTTGCGGGAAATGAGAGCCTATAAATTAGCTACTTATTATTAAATCACCCTCAAAAATTTCTATGTCAGTTTGAAATCTCATTTAATCATATAAATTTTAATACAAAGGTAACCGTACAACAATTAACTTTAAGGATCCAAGCAAAAAACGCAAACATAATCAACCGGACTGTCAGAACCAGAACATTCCTTAGGTTCCCATTTACTGCAACCTCTGCAACGGTATCACATTTCGTTATTTTTTCCTGTCACAGCAAAAAGCACACAACCTCTCTTCTTCTGAATATTCTAACTCATCGACGCAAACATTCTCAACATCTTCTTCAGACGTGTCAGTTTCATCAGTTTCAAAAACTTTCTTTTTTACTCTTTTTACTTTTTCTTTTTTGTTGGTTGCCTTGTTTCTTGACAGCATTTTCTAAGGTTTCAACGGTCCAAGACGGTTTTGGAGTGGTGCGTTCCCTTTTTTTGGCATTTTGGCATCTGAAAAAAAAACATAAAAGCATATAGGGCAATTGGAGCTACAAAGGGTAATCAGAGCCTAATAAGCTCTGATTACCCGACTACCACCATTTTGAAATTAAATAAAATTATATACTGAATCTAGCTTGTAACGCAATTATACGCACAGATACTCAAAATTAATAACATTAGCTATAAAATAAAACAGGTTTGATTGTAACAAACGTATAACTTCACACATACCTTGCCGATGAAATTTCGTATGTTTTATAAGCGCGGACCAAAAAATCGACAAGCGTCCGTGGTCACACAACACGTGGCTCTGGCGAGTCTAGCGCCACAGAGAAACACGATCGCAGCGTGCCGAAGGCGGCCGAGTGGTAAACGAGTGAATACAAGCTGTAGTTTTGTCTCTAGTCGCACCGCTCCCATTACCCTCTGGCTCCCATTACCCTCTGTTCCCCTACACAGGTGGATATTATATGACTTTCATGGCATTTACGTTACCTACAGCCTCGTTAATAGCATGTTTACGACTTGCATGGTAATTAAAATCGAAGGAGTACCTAGGTGCCTTCTGAAAAATCGAGAGTGCCTACGTATTTGATTGAACTGCAAATTACAATTACTCCGACCGTGTACGTATGCCTACTGCCTAGTTACTTACTTATGACGGTCGGCAACAGAAGTCTCTTAGAAAAAGCGTAGAGGGTACGAGACCCCACTAAGGTTTTTCTACGGGCCGAGGACGGACATATTTGGGCTTCTCTTCTTCTTCAATGGTAGGTGGTAAGTGTTGGTTTATTCCAAATCTACTCTTAGAGCCATGAATGAAAAACCGTTAAAAATGGAGAAACCGACCGATTTTTTTAAGCTTTTGTTTGTTGATTAATTTGAATAATAATGGTATGTTATTAATTTAATGATAATTGTAATGAAAATGACAATTTAGTAATTTAATGATAATTTTAATGACATTTTCATTAATATTAATAATAATTTATTAACTGATTTATATATATATTGAATGATAATTGTAATAATAATATAATCGACCTGGTCTTTATAATGTAAGTAAGTACATATATGTTTCATAAAAAAACATTCACCTCTGACTTAATGCATTGAACCAATTTGAAGTAAGTATAGGCAGTATAGGTATAGTTAGGTATGTACAGTTATCTGTGGCAATTTTCATGCCCGCACACGTGTTGGAAAATGCAAAAAATCACACGCGTGTGAAATACATTGCATGTTGAACCTAATCATAGTGCACCATTATGAACCAGTTTTCGAGGAAGTGTATTGAAAATATTTTTTTTAATTTTGGCAAAGCAATAATGCGTCTTTACCGCCTAAATGCTTTTTAAATATTCAAATTGTGTTTATAAATAGAATATCATAGATAAACATAATTATTTAAAACAAATATTTAGGTACTTTTATTAACAAATTAACATTTATTTGTGTTCTAAATTCAAAAATCTAAAAAAAAACTATTTTTATATTAGGCTGTTTATTAGCGGCTTCATACCTTTGCTTCTCCTTTAACCTGGCGAAAGCAAAGCGCGGAAAAAAAGAAAATTAAAATCATATTAGTTTCTTATTAATTAATGACAAAATAATTTTTCGTTATTTTATTTTATTTCTTCAGAAGTGTATTGAAAAACGTCGTTTGATACACGTGGACATTTGTTATTGCAGTTCTCAGGTCAAAAACACCCTCGCCTACGGCTCGGGAGTTAATTCCGCCTCGGATAACAAACTTTCTCCACTTGTATCAAAATTTACTATTATAAATGTTTGCATGCCGAATGGTAAAACATGGCTGAGCTTTAAATTTATGTCATAACAACTATTATGCATATTTGCAAAATAAAAATTCAATTCCATTCTATTCTAAGATCGTTTGTCTACCTAGTCGGTTGTGTTTCCACGTTCCTCCGCCCTGCCCGTGGTCTCCACCCCATATCGGATTTACTGGCCTAGCTAATTCTTTCACCTGCTTGATACTAATGGAAAGTAGAATGGAGGTTTTTTCTTCATCACAGATTAATTTCATTTGGGGTTCCAACTTCCAAGACATTTGAAAAGTTTATCTGGGGCACGTTGATCTTCACGTTGTCCGTATCAGCGCTTATAAAAGAGGACCAGCAGTCTAGCACACAGTCCCCATCGCGCGTGTGCAGTGTGAATACCCCGGTACCCCGTGAAGAGAAAGGGGAGGCCTTTGCCCAGCAGTGGGACACGAAGTAGGCTATCAAAAAAAAAAACAAATGCCCACTAGATACTTGAATCCAGATATCCATTCTAAAGTGTTGGTTTCTCCAGGAGCAGAAAAGGCACTAAGTGAATCATGATAACAGCTTTCAGGTACCTATGCAGATAGGTACTTACCTACACGTGTTTTATACCTCCAAATTGAAACATTGAAAAAGTCGGTATGTTTAACTTTAATGCCATGTAGGTAAGTACTTTGACGAAGCCCCCAGCTACCTCTAGTTGTTTCACATAAACTGGCCTGCAAAAATAAGTATCACACTTTTAAAATTGCAATAACTTTTTAAGTACACAAGATATACTTTCGAAACAAAAAGGACTCGAAAAATATTTTAATTTTGTCTATAGTTTCAAAGAAAGCTGATAAAAATTGCTTTATAACGTTTTTTTATTATTTTAAATCTCTAACTTCTATACTTAGTTTAGGAAAAAATGAAATTTAAAAAGTGTAGTACTTATATTTGCAGGTGAGTGTAGTTGTTACATAATCCACTACAAATGCGCCTAGTTTGTCAACTTTCAAATAAATAAACAAGTAGTACCTAATCTAAAGAATTAACGCCATTAAATTAGAATTGGAAACGCATTGTTTAAATAATTATGCCTGGTTGAGTGACAGTTCTAAGTAGAGCGGCCCTTGTATTCCGTTATAAATAAATGCAGCTGATCCAACAAATTACGACATTCGTCCACCGTCGCATCTTATGCAATCGCCGAGATATTTTGATGAATGCGTGAGCCGAGATACACCCCGGCTCACCGAACACATGTTCCAATATATCATGCCGAAGAATTTAACTAAGAATCAGCTATTGAAACTGTTATCCGGAACTACCTACGTCGTCTGTAAATTATGACTTTTTACTTTTGTGACATAGTTATAACTAGAACGAATTCATCGTTGTAAAGTTTACGTATAGGTAGTAGGTACCTACTCTCCGCGCGGTGTCTAGGTCGAAACCATAACAAGACGAGCGATGCTAGAACAACCGAATTTTATGCTTTTTAATTTTCACGTTCATCCCAAGAATGAATTTAAAAAAAAACATGCGGGGCAGTTTTTGGGGACTGCCGATAGAAGTGAAAACTAAGTAACTTGTGAATTGTAAGGTAGGTCTGTCGAATTACGCCAAGAGGGTAATTTCGGCTTTATTAAATAACTCACGTTACGTAACGTCTAGAATAAAACTTAATACCTACGCATCAAGGTTTATGCATCCCAAAACAGTCCCGAGTTGCGCCCGCGACAGTCCTCATCCCCTGATGAGCTAGTAATCGACAAATGTCCGTGGCTAGTACGTCGCTGTGCCGTTTTTAACGTCAGAGACGGAAATTTTGCGGCAAGTTTTTAATTAAAAAAAAAAACAGTTAAGTAGTAGGTAAACCATATTTTGTTAGTATGATTATTGTACCGTTGTTAACCAGTGTTTTTATAGTATTAAGCCGTCAGCCGTCGCTTTCAGCGGAGCACCAAGCATGCAACGTCTAGCGGTGCCAAGTAGAATAAAGCGATGGAAGCGGTGTAATGCGGCTCGCTTGAAAATTCGCGACACAATGGTGGTAAGCGCCGTGGAATACGCGTCACTTACGCGTTTTAGACAACACATAAATTCGTTACGTTACGGTCGGGTTTTCTGACACCGTGTATGGTACTGATTTCAAAGACGTTTCACGTCAAAAAATTGAATATCTAGGTAGGTATATAATGTTTAGGATTTAATTATAGTGAACGGAAATATTATGTCGCAGATTGCAAAAATCCGACAGTAGGCCCTGCCAAATGCGAGTATGATAAGAGTGCAGTGGGCCTACCATGACGTCTTAAAGCAGGATCGTTTTAATTGCGTGCCAGTGAGGGAAAGAGGTGGCGCTAGACGTCCTCTATAGCTCCGTCTCTTACCCACACTGGAACGCGATTAAAACGATCCTGCTTTAAGACGTCATGGTAGGCCACCAGTACTACAGTGTTAGCAAGATTAATAACCAGAATAACACGAAACTAATGATCCACCTAGTCCACCTACATAAGCACAAACGGGCGCAATAAAGAAAATTGAGCACACACATTAGAAGCAGGGGAAAAAAGAACAAATAAAAATGAAACAAAGTATCTTACGATTACCGACAGTTCTTTTTACCAGCGGCTATCGTGGATAAACAACTTAAATATGCCATAGGCTATGGCTTTGTCGCATGGCTGCCAATATGCCAATACGTATCCGTCCTTGATCCATCTGACCTGCCTGCTTAGGACAGCATCTCGTCTTCTACTAGCTTATTTTCAATTTATTTAAAAATATTTCTTTAATCTATCTATCTATACATATACAGGGCTATTTGTAAAACACCGACAACCTCTCAGGACTGTGTTACTAACATCATAATCAACAACGATTGTTCTATGACTTTTAAAAATTCATCATATTTTAGTTCATGAAATTTTCGTACAAAAATAAAAATATTTAAATTGAACGTTCTAAATGTTAAGAAATCTATGCGAAGCAAAAGAAAGCGATAGTACAATAGTGAGGGGAGCGGGGTCAGGGCGGCGAGGGCCCGTAAAAGCGTTCAATTGAATTTTTTTTTTTTTTTATGAAAATTTGATGAACTAAAATATGATGAATTTTTAAAAGTCATAGAACAAAAGTTGTTGATTATGAACCTCTCAGGACTGTGTTACTAACATACAGTCCTGAGAGGTTGTCGGTGTTTTACAAATAACCCTGTATATAAAAGGCAAAAGTGATTGACTGATGTATCAACGCACAAGCCAAAAAGGCTAGAAATTTAAATTTCGCACACGTATTCCTCATATGACAAAGGCATCCACTAAGGAAGGATTTCTCAAAATTCAACCCCGAAGGGGGTGAAATAGGGGATAAAGTTTGTATGAAACTTTTTATTCCTTGGACATATTTGCATGAAAACTAGTATGAATTGAGTACGGCAAAAATAATGAGTTACGTATTTCAGCGTTTTCCAAAAGTCAACCCTTATGAGGGTACCTAAATGAAATTTTGCACACAGAAAGTTTATAACCTCGGTTAACACTTACGAGTAGAATACTTTTCATCCCAGTAGTATGATCCCGTGGGACAATCATCCAACTCCACGCGGGCGAAGCCGCGGGCAAAAGCTAGTCCTAAATAAAATAGGTCTGAAACTAGCCTTGCTATGCTAACTTTGTATCTAGAGGTTAAAGCTGACAGCCACATACGGGTTGTCATATAATAATCAATATGTACGATCGATCGTAGCAGTGCAAGCCGTTCTATTTCTGTATCCCTCACTATTTAATGAACCGGTGTCTTGAAACTGAATAAAGTCACAAGTCGATGTTTGTAAATAATTCAATGTAACATTCGTACATTTATGAGCGTCACTATCCAAATCGAATCAATGTACAACGGTGATAGCGTTGTTACCGGCTGTAAAGTCTTGAAATTATTTTCAGTTAATAATTTTGTGATTTCTTGAAATATGCTGACTTGTGTAGGCTATAAATAAAAGCTGTAAGTAAATAAAGGTAGATCTTACTGTACTTAGATGAACCGTTCTTTTACCCGGTCGTGTACCTATTGCGTATACATTCACCTCGCAAATAGGTGTAGTGTCGTCAGAGAAGCCGTGAATTGACGTCCACCTGGTGCGATGGGTGTGTGCAGCGTGTTTGCCTGTCAATGCGGAGTGGATATGCGGCAAGCGGCGTGACGCGGCCTGCGCACGCAGCTCCGGGCTGCGACTGCCAATAACCCGCTAGAAGCCGTACCGCGCGCGCCACTCGCTCCCGAACAAAATATCGACGCGTAAACCTTACAACCACCCTGTTAACTCACTCTGAAAACTGTGCCATAGTTTTAGTGCAAACACTCGCAATACATCACAGGATTATATAAAATCAGCGCTCTTGATGAAAGGCTTCGATCAGTGCACCACGTTATCAGTTTATCAGTGAACTGTACACACGGTTTTCATGTAAGTACAATGTTTCAATATAAAGATCTGTATATTTATTTTACGAGATCTGTTTATTTAATACAATCGTTATCTCGTTGTTTAAATAAAACCTGAGTTACCGTTAATAAATCATTAGCTTTGGGCATGACATGACTGCTTTTCACGGCGGAAATTAAATGAAATGATTTATTTCCATGATTAGTATAAATCTTCAAATATTTACATATTTAATAACTGTTTACATAAGAATAGACATTATTATTTGATCAGTGATTTTATTAAATGCGATAAGATACGACGAATTACACATTACAATAACTTATCTATCAAAAGGTAAACTTGACCTAGCGTGGCTACGTTAAGGTGATAGATTACGTAAGTTATTTTTTTTGTGACAAAGGTTTTCGCTATATTTTTTCTAATACTTACATAAGCGACAATATTTTATATAAATAGGTAAGCTGATTAAAATACCTACTTCCTTTTAAATTATTCGCTTCATTGCACTCAGAATGAAAAAAATATTTCCAAACAATTACTTTATGAAAAACTGAGAAATGTTAGGGAGGCTCTTTATTGATGATCAAAGTTCGGATGACAATTTTTCAGGTTTTTACTGGTTAGCCTTCGATAATGGTCTAATGGAAAATACTTAGTTTCATATATTTTAAAATTGTAATTCATGACTCTATCATTTACCTAACACTACACAAAATAATTAAACATGGACGCTATGGTACGTGTAGTTATAAGACGATAAGAATTCTGATCGAATACATTACCTTGTCGTTACCATTTTCTAATTTTCCGAGAAAATTATTTTGTTATGTATAAAAAGTTGTATAAAAAGAAAGTGCAGATTAAACCAATACCTACCTAAATGGATGAATAAGAATAACTAACGACTTCATTTCGGGAATATTGTATTAGTGTACTACATAATAAATCATTATCATTCTGTCAAATGACCAATTTGGTCGAGACGCTTCGTGGACAGATCATGGGACTTTTTATTATAATAATGCCAATTGTTCGTTTATTTTAAAAGCACCTGCTTTTAATTTAATGTTAAAGTTCAAACAGCTATCCTACTTAATGAATCTTCTCGTTTCCTAATATCCAAATCAGAGTGAGTTTTTAAGATTCGTAGGCATATCGCTGGCAGTTTTACTATGAATCTGTAATATTTATTAGAAATCTATTACGTTTTCATCATGCGTCACAAAATGTCACAAAGTCTATAGTCCTTTCTTAATATTTACAGGTTCCAAAGTCTTGTGTTAGATTTCGCCGTTGCTATCGATCATTTTAGATGTGTAAGTAGGTAGATAGATACCTATGAATTTCCCCAGACGACCAACCGCTAACTCACATTTGTTTAAACACATTGGGGAATGCGTAGCATCTGTTAAAAATAATGTGTGTTGTTATTAAACGGATGTAGTGCTTTTAAAATGATCAAGGGAAATATTTCGGAAACGAATAAGTGTATGAAAATATACTTATCTATTGCTAAAAACTACAATAGGATGACCTATCCAGCGTAAAACATTATTTTTTAGGAAGATTTGCGCTCGTATTATCCACGATTGAAAGTTATCTAGTTTTCTGAAGGGATTTTATCAGGTAAATATGTCAGGCTCAGATCTAAGGCTTATATAATGGAATGGATAATTATTAGAATGTATTTATAACATCTATTTGTACAATGTGACACTTGATATAGTGTCCTGCGGCCCCTGCCTGTCCTGTAGCTCACAGGAGCTGATGGACACTGCTAAGAGTGTTTAAATTATCATCGACACGCTAAAGTCGATCTATTTGTAATCTCTCAAGTCTCTCAATTACTACTTTATATCTACCTGCCTAGATTCTCGAAACTCGTCATAATACTCGAAAACTAGATTAAATACTTAGTGTTTACATAAAGCTACCCATCAAAAGACTAGGTATGTTTATTTTGAGACATCAACCATTATTATTATCATTATGATCGTAACAGTGCAATTTCGTAATGAGATAATCTGACCGTAATTATGTTTGTTAGTAGCTCAAGCAGCTAAATACTGCACGAATTCAACTAGAACTAGATAAAGTCAGGGATCACACCACGAATTGTCTTCGCGTAAGTATAACGCCTGTTCGTTTAATTTTTTTTTATTCAATTTTGTTTTATTGTTATTTTTTTTTTGGTCCTGTCAGTGCGAGTCTATTCTTTCTTTCCTAAAACATTTTCACGTAACCGAGATCGATTCGATGTAACCGCTACTCCACTGCAGTGCCATTGACATCGCAAAAGTAGGCCTATAGGTCGAAGTCAGGCAAAAAGATCGTGGTCTAGGTTCGCTATGTCTTTTTAGTATTGATGGTGGGAAACTAGAGCAAATCCGTGTGAGCGGTGCACGCTTCCCATTGTCTCTGGTACCTACTCGCCTACAAATAATTCTTCTGCACTGTTGTGAACAGACAATCTGTTTTTGTCTTACGACATTTACAGTGCGGTTTATCGAAATTGTAAGACAGTGTTTATTTTTCATAAGATTAAGACGACGCAGAAGATACTAATGTTTTTGTTAGTCCAATTTAATTAAAGTTTTCATGAATTTTGGTGGTTTATTTACCCGATTCTAAAAGCATTTAGAACGATTAACATTCCCAAGGCGACATCTAAATTATAGAGTTTGCTATTTCATTAGTATGTTAGACCTGTATTTGAATAGAGGATAAATTGGCAGATTAGATTAGATACCTAGTTAAAGTCGGGTTCAATGCCCGCAGTTTTATTTCTACATTATAAAGGGTGTAAATAGACCCTTAACGAAGCCGAAAGGCACGTTGTCTCCCCATCATTGCGATCATTTTTTTTTTGTTCTAGACCACACCTGGGAATCTTCTATTTACGGAGATATTGGGGGTCAAAGTTCGAACTTAACCACAGTTTTTTTAAATAAGTAAATGTTTTTAATGTAAGATATTTACTTAAAGTTCAATCCACCCATCAGCACAATGTTTTGAGTGCGTTACATAGAGTCCTACCATATAACGTGATTTTTCACCCCAAAAAAAAAAGTCCTTTCCTAGCAATAATTTTTGCTTTAAATGTTACTTAGTTTGATGTACAGAATGTTTGGTTGACGGCTTCGTGAAGGGTCTGCTTACACCCTGTATTTGTTTGTGCATTGATTTACGGCGCATTTTCGCGATACGAATGGATTTTTTTTTACAAATTAGTGATCTGTACTACCTGCGCCTCTTCCAAGACAATCGCCTGCCATGTGCGTATGCAACATTCGTCTTATCACAATGGTATCCTCGTCCGATTGGAAAACATCCAGTACGTAAACTGTAATCTGTTTTTCAAAACATCCCATCATGAATTCGGTGCGTAATGCCAACAAAGTATAGTAGTTATTAAATCAATGTCGTATTTTTATATGTACATATCTTTAGATCAAACTGCACATTGCGTAAGTAAAAATTTTTGAATTATTTATTAACTTACCTTGAAAATCTGGCGGTATGGTGAGGGTTACTAGAGGTTATACAGTTCATGTCGGTTAGAATACGCAGCACTTACTTTTACTTAGGATACCTACCTATTCAATGTCCATCCGCAAATGTAACAATATACCCACTCATCGATACTATCTAAGTAACTATACTTCTCTAATAATATTCTTCTAATATATAAAAATCTCGTGTCTCGTGTGTGTTTGTTATCGAAATCCTCCGAAACGGCTTGACCGATTTTTATTAAAAAATGTGTATATTTGGTAGGTCTGAGAATAGCTCGTAGGCTATTTTTTAGTCTCACACATACACATCAAAATTTCCACGCGAACGAAGTCGCAGGTTACAGTCAGTAACAATATAAAGAGCAAATATTTTTCTGTTTGATTGTTTGCACCGATAACCTCCGAAACCACTAGACCGATTTTAGCCATTATTTCACCAATAGAAAGTTAAATTATTAGAAAGTAACTAGGCTATAAATTATATTTGTTTTATGCAAATTAGCCAAGCTATCACAATTTTTGTGGACGAAGTCGCAGGCGAAGTACTTTCAGTCGGTTCCTAGTCAAACTCCAACAATTTATGAAGTTGTCAAATACTCATCGCCCTACACTGAAAGTGTACCTACTTTTGGCCTGTTAACATACTTACTTACATAATCACTATTTTAGATTTTGTTTTTAATGCAAGTTTTCACCCGTTATAAACAAGCAACCACTTCATCTTAGTCACTTTATAGGATTTATTCTAAGGATTTTGTATTTGGTACAAAATTATCCAACACCCAAAAATGACCCAAATTTGTTCAACGACTATTACTGCTAAACTAATAAAGTTATCTTAGCCGCTATAGTTTTCCTTTAAATCATGATCTGTCAAATGACCAATTTGGTCGAGACGTCATTGTTTAACTATTGTGTCTACTTCATGGACAGCTATCATGGGTTAAAGTTCATGAAATGCACTATCATCATTAATTATTCCAGATTTTTCAAGCCAGCAGTTTAGCTTTTAGAGGCGGGGAGGACGCCCTACTGGACAAAAAATTGCACTAAATGGAGCATTAAATTGAAAAGTAGTATTTATTAGCAACCCCTAAGTCATTTTAAAAAACCTATTCAACGATACCCCACACGACGGGGTAGACGACGAAAAACAAATTCATCCCCGCTTCACATAATATAAGGGAGCCTGGTTGTAAAGGACCCTAAAAATATATTTTCCAATATTTTATTTTACCACTTTGTCGGCGTTTGTGATATACTTACACAGCTCTACAAAATAATAGCTTTCTAGTACTAACGGTCTCTTAGCAAAACCTCGGACAGACAGATAGACGGACATGGCGAAACTATAACGGTTCCTTGTCACCCTAAAAACGAAAATTTTGGAGTCAATAATATGTAGAAATTTAATGTATTTTTTATTAGTACGTTTTTCTTTTGAATAAAGAGGAGTAGGCTCCAAAAAACTGCTCGCTCAAGGTCATTTGGTCAAGGCTCGGGGAGGCGCCTTAAGTAAACTTCCTAATAAAATTGATAAGTACCTAAGTTTTTTTTTTGCTATCAATAATTGCTACTAATCAGTCTCATTTTTTATATTCATAAGTGTGCAAGTGTTTTAATATTTTCTTTTTTTTTGTATGGATTTAAGAGTATTACATAAGTTATTACATTACTAATCAGTCTCATTGTTCAGGTAAGGTTTGACTTTTTGAACGCCAGAGCATAAACGCATTCGCGTGCCCTCTACGCCCTGCCATAATTTCACCTACTATTTTGTCACATTCACTCGAGAGCAATGAATCCGGGTCACTTAAAGAATCCTAAAAATCTCGGAAACTAAAAATGATAGGTTAATGCAATAAATTATATTTAATAGACAATGTAATACTCCTTAAATGAAGGTATTAAAACTTCTTAGTTATTGTATAGTTATATCATAAAAAAATCAAATTTGAAAAAGGGCCACTTTCGAAGATGGAACTACGAAATTACAGCATTTGGTTTTGCTTTTGTTTGTAATCTGTCATTTATGTGGGTACATAAACCATGTTGATAGTGCTCTATATTCATTATTCAAGCTGAAATTATGTCGCTTACGCCTGAAGAATGCACCAGAATACTTACAATGCTGGAAACCGGCCGGAGTCAGCGCGATACAGCCAGGACTGTCGGTGTGTCGCTGTCAACAGTACAAAGAGTTCTCCAACGTTACGAAGAAACTGGTTCTAACCTACGCAGACCAGGAACGGGCAGAACCAGGTGTACCACAGCACGAGAAGACCGATACTTGGTGAACACCATGCTTCGAAATCGCTTTCTCACAGGAACTGAACTCACAAATCAGTTTCGACGCCTCGGAGGAAGTAACCCAAGTGCATGGACAGTAAGACGTCGGCTTGCTGAATCTAACTTAAAACCCCTTAGACCTGCAAACGGCCCTAAACTGGAGCGTGGGCATCGTATTTCAAGACTAAGATATGCCCAGAGCCACGTAAATTGGAGTATTGAAGATTGGTAAAAAGTTATGTTCTCCGACGAATCAAAATTTATGCTCTACAAGCACGATGGAAGACACAGAGTGTATCGAAGACCAGGGGAAAGATTCAAGCAAGCATGCATCGAAGAAAAAGTAGCCTAAGGTGGTGGGTCTGTACTTGTGGTGGCCGGAATTTCTTCTGAAAGTCGCACAGAGCTGGTGATCATAGAAAACGGCTCTTTAACTAGCGTAAAATATGTGGAAGAAATCCTCAATGATCACGTTGGTCCATTTATGGTCAATTTAGGTGAGGATGCTATATTTATGCATGACAATGCCCGACCTCATACAGGTAGGATTGTGAATGACTACCTTCAAGAGATGAACATTACTCGTATGGAGTGGCCAGCGCGCAGCCCGGATATCAACCCGATCGATCATGCTTGGGACGAGCTAGGCAGAGGCGTAAAACAACGAAACCCTCCCCCAATCACGCTTCGTGAGCTCAAAATTGCTCTCACAGAGGAATGGGAGAATATTCCCCAAAATCGTATAAGGAACTTGGTGTACAGCATGCCAAACCGCGTAAACGCAGTAATGGAAGCACGAGGAGGCAATACGAAGTATTAAAATTCAAGAAAATCGTAATAAAGTTCAAAAAATTCATGTTTCCTATTTTTGTTTTAAGGAGAGATCAGCAGTTTTTTTCTTTATGTAATTTTGTGTTAATAAAATGTATGGTGACTCATATTTTTTTTACTTTCATTTAAGGAGTATTACATTGTCTATTAAATACAATTTATTGCATTAACCTATCATTTTTAGTTTCCGAGATTTTTAACATTCTTTAAGTGACCCGGATTCATTGCTCTCGAGTGTACTTGTGCCGTTTGGCGTACAGGGTACTTGCTTGTCACGTACATTCGACAATGGTGTTCAAAAGGTTAAGGTAACTGGTTAAAGAGTGTTTTGACTAATGCCCTAATGCCTTAACAGTTAATGTCTCAAATTTAAAGTCTATCCTCTTGGAGACCAACAGGATTCGAAACTAAACTATCGATCTCACTTGATTTATTACAGACTAGCTGACCCGCGCAACTTCGTCTGCGTTATATAAGAGAGACAGAGAGATGGTTAGAGAGAGTGTGAGACACCCTTAAAAGATAGACATAATAATGCTATCGCGGATTTTTATAGATTTTTTTCCGTCATACGATTGTTGCGTAACTTTAACCGTTTACGCAGCGCACGCAACGAAAGATCTCAAAAAGAATATTTTTTTCCTTTTTTTGCAACATTTTTCATTGATGCTCTGCACCTATTGATTGTAGCGTGATTTTATATAAACGTTGTAACGTTGTTGTTCGTTGTTGCCTTCCCCGATTAATGGGCTATCCAACAGTAATAGACACTTTCAACTCGAACCAGTAGTTCCTGAAATTAGCGTGTTCAACCAACCAAACAAACACAGCTTTATAATATTAGGTATAGTATAGAATCAAGTAGGTAACAATTTAATTTCTCTGAAATATTTGCATTAATCGCTAAAATATTCAGTTTTTTCCTAAATAAGGGCTTCCCTCGCCAGCCTACTCAGCCTTTTTTTTTTAGTATGGGAAATCATCAAATAACTCCTCCCGCTCTGGGCGGAGCGGGAGGGAGTGTCAGACTTTTACTGACTAAAACCCATCCATGTTCCTTCCTCGCTCTTTGTGTTCCGGGGCCACGGTATCTCTTTCGAATAGTCCCGCAGCCCCGGCAGGCTTCGGCCCTTGCGGACCCCTTCCCTATTGCTGACTCTCTTTGGGGGCGCGCGTGGAACACGAACGCGCCCTCGACACGGCCTGTCGTCATGAGACGGACGGACGGCGAGCTATCCCATAGCTCCCCGTCCACAGGCCCGCGCCTACGGTGGCCGGAAGCCACCACGTGGCCCCCGACGCCCGGGGCGTCTCCCGCGGCGGCCGGGACGTGAGGATGTCTCCCTCTCACGTTCCGCCACCTCCTTCGCTAGCATGACTGCTTCGCAGAAGGAGGTGACGGCGTCCCATTCCGTCTCGCTCCGGACCATGGCACGAACCGGGGCCGGAAGCGAGAGGTCGCCGCCGCCGATCGCCACCTCGAGGACACGGCGGTGCTCCACCCAAGCAGGGCACACCTCCACCGTGTCCTCCGGTCGATCCTCACAATGGAAACACCCGGGCGTCTCCTCCCGCCCGATTCGGTGCAGGAACTTACCGAAACAACCGTGTCCGGTAAGAACCTGCGTCAGGCGGAAGGTGAGGACGCCGTGGCGTCTCTCCAGCCACTCCTCAAAGAGGGGACTTACCGCCACTATCGTGGCGTGCCCTAGCCTCCTCAGCCTTACGTTAACATCCTTAGACACTTGATGACAGTCATACTCCATTTAGGTCGAAAGTTCTCATCAAGGAGCATAAAATGAGCCCAAACACGATATAGATGCTGTAAACTCTTGATGACCTCTTGCAACTGCCTTCCGTCTCCATCGTCGACCTTCGATGAAAGTCATACTCTAGCTAAGTTTAAAGTTTTCATCAAGGTCCATGAAATGAGCCCAAACACGATTTAGCTGCTGCAAACTGTTGCGAACCTCTTGCAACTGACTTTTGTCTCCACCGTCAGACCTTCGATGACAGTCCAGGCAGGTCTTAAATTCTCACCAAGATGCATGGAATGAGGCCAATAACAATATAGCTGTAAATATAATCTACGTAAACTGCGTATGCACAGCACAGTTCTAGCACGTCAAGAACACGTGAATTTATCAGGCTTCCGTTCGCTATACTACTTTTTGGAGAAATCATCATCATACTCCTGCTCCTTATCCCAATTTATTTGGGGTCGGCGCAGCATGATTGTATTCTTCTTCCATACTTCTTTATTACTTTTTGGAAAAAAAAACACGAAAAAGTAAGAAATAAAGAAATGCAAAAAATTTAAATACAAAAAGAAATATAGGCAATCTAACAGCCTCAAAAAAAAAATTAACAAATCACAAAAAGCGAAAATAATGTTGCGGGGTTTGAACCTGCAACCCCGTAGTTTGCAGAGCGGTCATGAAACCGCTAGGCTATTTACTTCGTCGACATAAGCTACAAATAGCCGTTCTCATGTACTTACGTCATGACTGAAACGTCATACAATTGAAGTATACGGACATAATGTTAAATTGCCTACCCCCTTAAGGAAGTAGCGTGATAATATATACGCTAAATATTTAAGAAGCCTATGCAGTAGTTTTGACGTGATGCGCGCACAAACATTTCGTAGCAACTACTTTTACCGAAGTAAGTTGATTTTCTTGAGTTCCACTATTTTGTGCGTATTCACCTCAAAAATCAAATTTCAAGAAAACTGAGAAATTATATTTACCGGTATTAGATATGAAGTATATGTAGCAACTTTAGAAGGTTACACTTCATTGGTTTTGATTGTATAGGTGTTTGAAGTTTATTAATTTTAAACACAAAACCCTCTTTTTTGCGTCTTTGGATGAGATTTCAAAAAATGCTAAAACAGGTATGTCTTTATTTTTATTAATAAGTATTTACTCTGAGTTTCATGATTCTAGAACAAACTAAACTTTTTTTTTCATACAAACTTTACCCCCCCTTTTCACCCCCTTTTTCCAAAAAAAAACAAAATTTCTATAGCCTATATGTTATTCTCAATTTATTTGAATAGATTTGTGAAGATTTCAACAATATCGGTTCAGTAGTTTTTACGTGATGCGCGGTCAAACAAACAAACAAACAAAAATTTTTTAAATGGTTTTAATATGTTCAGTTACTTATTTCAAGTCACCCTGGCTGGTTTTTTTTTTTTAATCTTCAATGTACAGATTTTTTAGTCTCAACGATTTTATTATATGTATAGATTTTATGAGCGGAAGTTTCATTTGTGAATAACTTTTCTTGTTTTTTATTAACTTAACAATCACAGCTAACCTTATCTATGTTTTTAATGGACTACGATATTTTTGCAAGTTGTGATATACGTAGGTAAGACCAACTATGTGTTTTTCGTTGGTACTAATTACGTTTCGTGTTTTGTGTGCTTTGGCAAATATCATGTTTTCTGGAACATATACCTATTGATATAACAAGCTAATCTAGATCTGTATGGTTTATTGCAAACCTGCTTGATCCGAAAACTTAATTAGAAACTTGAAAAAAAAAAAAGAAAATTGTTCTGAACGCAACAGTCTTCCTAACCTGACCTGACTGTGACTACAACATTCTTCCGGAACTAGGAAAACTAATTTATTAAATAATCATTGCTTATACATGTTTAATTAAAAATTCAGTGCATGTATTATGATTATAACATAATAAACCAATTGGGGTGTCTGAGGGTGTGCGTTAATTACGTTACATGTTGTAGATGGCCTACTGCGTCTCAACGGCCCGTGTTGTATTAACTAAGTTATGGTTTTATTTAACACGCGTGGTGTTTCAACATAGCTAGATCGGTAATGTTTTGGATAACCCGCGGAATAGATGATAAATAGATAAGTACAGCTTTCTCTCCATCAACGCATCACTCGCCTACATTCATAAATAGTACTGTACTGTTACGTAGTATATACCTAATTATTGTTTTATATTCTTAGTTTTATTACAGGAGCTCGTGGCTAAATAATGCCAGACGCTCGGGTCCATCTTTAGGTTAAACCGTGTTTGCCTAGGTTGGTCTGGGGATGGCTGACCACCCAAATACAAAGCACGTCAGGGAACTTTCAGATGAGCGGCACGTTGCCAACGGCAGATAAACTGCAGCCGTCGACGCTTGCAGTTGTGGCATGCCGCGTAAATGTGTGTCGACTGCTACCGTCAACGCGCCGGCGACAACTCCAAGCGTCGACGGCAGCTGTCGACAGGTGGCGACGGCTGCAGTTTATCTGCAGTTGGCAACGTGCCGCTCGTCTGTGTAGGAACCCTTAAACCGATGGTCTCGACTGTCATTTGTAGATCTTTGACAGTCGTTACGGGTAGTCAGTGGCCAAAAAACTCTGACAACCGGATTTACCAAGGGGTATCGTATTACCCAGTCCTAACTGGGTTGTGGAGGTCAGATAGGCAGTCGCTCCATATAAAGTAGACTAGACCTAGGTTAGACTGCCGACCCCAACATACTTGGGAAAAGGCGACGCAGATGATGACTTAGTTCTATTACAAGGTGCTTAAGTTCATTTGTCTATTCTATGGTTCTTGTCCTTCAGCTATCATACAAGTTCACAGGATTATCCTGCAAATTCCACAGTTTATAAATCCGCAGGTGCTGCTGCCCCTTTATTCCCGTCTGCCACCACTGGTGGCAGTTGCAACTATTATACTATGTCACATCTACCACCACTGGTGGTGGTTGCGTCGGTGGAGTCGCATTTGCCCCGAATTGACACTTAAATGGAGACAAAATGACCTTTAAATTAGTGGAATCCTCCACCTGTGGTGGCAGACTCGAAGATCAAATCAGAACAAATAGAAGGAAGGATGGCCTTGGCCTTCATTTTTTACGTGTGTGCTCCAAAAAAAACATCCTTTACTTTTTTTTACATCAATCGATAGGGGCAATCATATGGATCAAATCTTTCTAACGAACATGATAAATTAAATGAAGAGAAAATCATGAAATCTAAATAAGTTATAAATTCAATGGGATAAGTTCAATAAGTTATAGCACTTTTATTCATGGTTTTCTTTTTATTTAATTTATCATGTTCGTTAGAGAGATTTGATCCATATGATTGACCCCATCGATTGTTGTCAAAAAGGTACAGAATGTTATTTTTTCGAACTTTAGTCGATCCATCCCGGGTTCGATGCCCGAATGTGGCAAACGAATTTTCGAAAAACTGTGAATGCAGATTTGTTTCTTTTTAAAAATAAAGGAATGTTTTCTTTGAGTAAAATTTGCTATCTTCAGTATTTTGGGTACTTTCCCTTCAGGTGGCATTGAAAAATTCCACCCTGTATATATTATTAGTCAGACATTAATATGTATCTTGGTTACAGAAAGGTTATTCTGTACATCAAACTAAGTAACGCTACGCAAACATTATTGCTGGGAAACGACTTTTTTTTTGGGGTAAAGAAATCACACCACCAAGTATCTCAAATAACAAATAGAAATAAGGATGGCCTTGGCCTTAATTTTTTACGTGTGTGGCACAGCAGAATAAATACATCTTAATAAATACTCCTAACTCCCTGGGGCTAAGCGCCATTCTAGCTCTTTAGGACTTGAGAGGTGGCCTATTCGATTAGTTCAGCATTACTCAAAGTAAGTGTGCTCTGCGGAACCCTAGGGCTCCGTGGAGCCTCTGTAGGGGCTCCACGAAAATACTGGTCATAATAAAAAAATACACCAAAGAAAAATAAGGTTGTAGAGAAAATTAAGTAAGGTACTATACGACACTCACTAAAATTATAACCAAAATCAAAATTAAAGCATATATTTCAAGTAGGCCAATTACAGGCACTTTTAAATTGTCGAAAGGCATATTTTTTTCCAACGGATTCCCGCAACCTTCACCGGGTCATCGGTCCGCCTAGTGGGAGGCCTTCCAACGCAATGTCTTCCGGTTCGCGATCGCCACTCCAGAACTTTTCGGCCCCGTCGGCCATCCGTTCTGCGAGCAATGAGCCCTGCCCACTGCCACTTAAGTTTGTGCAATTCTTCGGGCTACGTCGGAGATGGACGGATGCGAGTAGCACGGGACTTGTCAATGTGGCGACACTTGGGGGAGACCTATGTCCAGCAGTGGACGTCTTTCGGCTGAAATGATGATGAAGATATTTGTTTTAGACATATTTTTTTAAGCAAGTAAGTAAGCATTTTAGGGCAAGCAAGTAAGTATTTTAGGGTTCCGTCATACCTATATTTAGGTTTCCAAAAGGGTTCCGTTACTAAAATAGTTTGAGAACCGCTGGATTAGAATATCTACATACTCTGCTCTACTACGACTGCCCTTTTGTCGAGTGTCTTTGGTTCACCCCTGGGTCGGCCAAAGTGATATTGGGTGTATCTATCATTTCTCAGTAGCAGCCACGGAGCCCGGATTTGTGCCCGGTTGATGGCAATAGGCTCGCCACCTCCGTGTACTATTAGGTATACCACTCCCTTCGGGGATTACAGGCGTGTGTTATATACCTATATATATTTAAACGCAGCATATGTATATATGCATATATGCTGCGTTTAAAATAAACGAATAAAAACAGCACTATTATTATAAAGAGGTGCTTAATACACTACAATACAATATTTCCGTAATGCAGTCGCTAGATATTCAACCCATGTAATGCGTAGTATTTTTCAGGGATTTATAGAATCTAATAGGCTCTATAAATCCTTGAAAAATACTGCAGGCCAACCAATTGCGGTATTTTTCAAGGCCTTTCTTCTGCAACCGTAAGCAGAAGAAAGTTAAAGTTCAAAGTTTTCCTGAAAAGAAAAACTTTGAAGCAGTCCTTCGTTCAAGTCGAGTCAGTTTACAGTTTACCTGGGCTAGTGAAGGTACCTAGGTAAGTTTCTACTACGTCATTCTGAGCCAGCCCAGAAATCAGAAAAAATCTGCTGTTCCATACATTTTCACCGTGTAGGTATTGCACTTTTGTAGGAAACAGCTGTTATAGGGTTCCGTACCTCAAAACATAAAAAAGGAACCCTTACAGTGTCGACGGCAGCCGTCTACGCTTGCAGTTGTGGTGTCGGCGTCAAGCCACATATTTTGAGCGGAGCAGCACAAATAGCAGGAATAGGTCTATTGTACGTTCTATTCGAATGAGTACCTGTTATCACCGTGGAACAAAGACAGCACTCGAGTGGAGAACTTAATGATTGCTCACGTTCTGATACGAAACACATATCATCTAACTTAACGGCTTATCAAAAATCTCGTCTTTTACACACATTACCGGCTGCGCATTCGGTATTGTACACATAGAATACTAGGTATACAAATAAATAATATTTCATACATTACCTACACGTTTTAGGTATTCTATACATTGCCTAGGTATTTATTAATTATTTATTTATTTAAACTTCATGTACAAGAGTGGTACTTAGGTGGACTTAATGCCACAAGGCATTTTCTACCAGTCAACCTTAGGCATTGTATAGAATACCGGATTATACAGATTGCCAGTAACATACTATTATGTATTAGGTACTAACAAATTGGATTTTATGATCTTAAATAAATGATTTGATTATTTTGACAATTAATCTTGGCACAAAATTAACAAGTTTTCGAGTAAAATTGCTGCTGCATGGTCGTCTACCATTTTATCGATTTCTTATCGTTGCACATGCATACATTCTGTTAATTTCAAACAAAATTTATATTACCTAGAGTTTGTAATAATTTACAGTTACGAAAGATAACTATTAATTATTGATCCGTGTACATCGATGTTTGCACAGCAGGTGAGTACCTGAGTCACGTATACTTGCTATTGACATTGGGGCCGTAGAGTGCTCTACAGAAACTTTTTAGTGAGACTAATCTAGAACTTAGGTAGAGCGGCGAGAGATGTCGTGCGGTGTTCCACAGGGATCGGTTCTGGGGCCGTCCTTGTGGAACATCGGGTACGACTGGGTGCTGCGCGCCGACCTCCCTAGCGGTGTCAGCGTAGTTTGCTACGCTGACGACACGCTGGTGCTGGCACAGGGGAGGTCGCACGAGGCGGCGGCCGACACTATGACACGCGGGGTTGCGATAGTCGTTGAGAGGATCCGGCAACTGAGTCTCGAGGTGGCATTGCACAAGTCCGAGGCCATGTGCTTTCATGGGCCTCGGAATGCGCCACCTCCGGGTTCCTCAGTGATGGCGGGAGGGGTTTCCATCGGCGTCGAGTCGACGCTGAAGTACCTGGGACTTGTCCTCGACAGCCGGTGGAACTTCGTGGAGCATTTCCGACGTTTGGCCCCCAAACTGGAGCGGACAGGGGCTGCCTTCAGGCGGCTCCTGCCCAACCTGGGGGGGCCAAACGCCTCCTGCCGGAGGCTCTACGCGGGATTCGTGCGGTCCATGGCACTTTACGGGGCCCCGGTGTGGGCGCGTTCATTGAGGCAGCGAGCCGCCAACTATTTGAACGCGCCCCAAAAGGTGGTGGCCGTAAGGCTAATCCGGGGGTACCGCACGATCTCCCGCGAGGCGGCTAGCCTCCTTGCCGGATTGCCGCCATGGGATCTGGAGGCGATAGTCCTCGCGCGCCTACATGAGTGGCGCGCGGAGGCGCTACGCCGGGGGGAAACTCCGCTGCCGCGGCAAATTGTCGCTCAGCGGACGGACTTCCGGCGTGATCTCATGGCGACATGGAGAGAGCGACTGTCGCAACCCCGTGCAGGGCACGCCACGATAGTGGCGGTAAGTCCCCTCTTTGAGGAGTGGCTGGAGAGACGCCACGGCGTCCTCACCTTCCGCCTGACGCAGGTTCTTACCGGACGGACGGATGTTTCGGTAAGTTCCTGCACCGAATCGGGCGGGAGGAGACGCCCGGGTGTTTCCATTGTGAGGATCGACCGGAGGACACGGTGGAGCACACGGTGGAGGTGTGCCCTGCTTGGGTGGAGCACCGCCGTGTCCTCGAGGTGGCGATCGGCGGCGGCGACCTCTCGCTTCCGGCCCTGGTTCGTGCCATGGTCCGGAGCGAGACGGAATGGGACGCCGTCACCTCCTTCTGCGAAGCAGTCATGCTAGCGAAGGAGGTGGCGGAACAGGACAGGGAGAGATCCTCGCGTCCCGGCCGCCGCGGGAGACGCCCCGGGCGTCGGGGGCCACGTGGTGGCTTCCGGCCACCGTAGGCGCGGGCCTGTGGACGGGGAGCTATGGGCTAGCTCGCCGTCCGTACGTCTCATGACGACAGGCCGTGTCGACGGCGCGTTCGTGTTCCACGCGCGCCTCAAAGATAGTCAGCAACTGTGAAGGGGTCCGCAAGGGCCGAAGCCTGCCGGGGCTGCGGGACTATTCGAAAGAGATACCGTGGCCCCGGAACACAAAGGGCGAGGAAGGAACATGGATGGGTTTTAGTCAGTAAAAGTCTGACACTCCCTCCTGCTCCGCCCAGAGCGGGAGAAGTCATTTGATGATTTCCCATCCTAAAAAAAAAAAAAAAAAAAAGGTAGAGAAATATGAGCGTAGATACACTGAACAAAATGTAGATCATTACAATGAGAAAAGTGGAATTGAAAATAACCTAACATGGCCCATCCTTACTTTGCTATTTTTTTTATATCTCTTTTAATTAATTAAAGAAATAGTATTTATTTTTATAAAATCGCAAGGTACGAGGAGGCACTGGAAACCTCCCCCTCCTCCTGACATGGAAGAAATTATGAAAGGCATTTGCCTAGCAGTGTGATAGCACAGGCTGAAAACAAAACGAAAATATTATATAGCCATTTGTTCTTTTCCACTTTATCTTTGTATCATGGACAACTGGAATTAGAACCCACCTTGATGATTCTCTCTTCCAGGCTGTTGGTGTCGATGAGGATATACAATAAGTTAAAAAACCCTGTCCGATCCGAAAGGGGCATATCGCACGCTATAATATACCGGAATAAGGGTTCTTACAGACGAGCGGGACGTTGCCAACTGCAGATAAACTGCAGCCGTCGCCATCTGTCGACGGCTACCGTCGACACACATTTACGCGGCATGCCACAACTGCAAGCGACACCACCTGTCGACGGCTGCAGTTGGCAACGTGCCGCTCGTCTGTAAGAACCCTAAGTCAAAAATAAAGGATTCCCACTTTTGTTAATAAAAACGAACTAACTCAGATTGAAGAATCTATCTAGGTAAAATCCCGGCATGCGAAACAAACCAAAATGGCCCATTGTTAGATCACCCCTCTCTTTTCTACAAAAGGGCGCGATAATGCTAATGCATTTCATGCGATAGAGAATCATTCAGTGATGCGACGACCGTGATGTAAGATAGGTGTCGTTGTTTTGTGACTACAGTGGAGTTAGGTGAAATAATTCGGTTTATTTTCAAACGCCAGGTGAGACGATTCTACTTCATTTTTTTTCGAAACTAGCGTGTTTTGGTTTACTTCACTTTAGTTGAAAACAGTGTTATAATACAGTATGTAATCATTAGACTTGTTGCAGTATATCATTAAATTATAATTGTTTAAATAAGAAAGATTGCGTATTAGTGCGTTTTAGTATAAAATTATTACTTTTATTCGAGACGCAATTCATTTTATATCACTTTAATACTAAAACTATCGGTAGATTGAAATAATAATTGTGTTTATTTCGGTTTCCGTTTTAAATGATCATAAAGTGCTCTATCAATTGCTGCAGTTTATTACAAAATGTCCTTTCAATTTATTTTAAATACCCATTAATAAAAAGTATTAGATTTCTAGTTCCATAGTTTTAATCCTGAAGATGACGTCTGCAAATAGGAAGGAAGAAAAAAACCATCACCCCATCTCATCCAGCGGGTGTCATATGAGGCGAATGGAATACTTAGCATAATGTACAATAAATTATAAACATAATTATGCACAACCCCATTCCAATGTAGGTACGATGAGTGGAAGGCGAAGAGAGTTAGCAGATGTTCTTAAAGGGTGATTCTTCGAGGTGCCTCAAAACGCCGTCACACGGTCTTAATTCCAAAACTATTGAACATTCCGTCTTAGGACCAAACCCTCTTTACTCATATATGTGTATAATTTCAACATTAATCACCTAAAATAATTTATTATGTTTATAAAAATAAACATCTAATATCAAAAACGGTAGCAAAATCGGTGTTCTTCGCGCGTTACACTCGGTTCGCATTCACGGCGGCAAACTTTAATAACTTTTATGTTCAATTCATAAGCATATAATGTGTAAAACATCAAATTAATCGTGTTAAACTATGCATCATAAATAGTAAAGTCTCCTATATTAGACATTATGTCTCTGTCACACGATTTTGCTAGTTTCGCGAGCGCGCAACAAAACTGCACCTCTCTTCCAAAAGCGCCAATTTGTCGCTACACGTTTTAACTGCACGGATACTCTATAGTATCCCGGCGTCAGTGGGGAGACATGTACGTTCTTCGCTTCTAAACAATAAAAATACGAGGCAAGTTATTCTTTGAATATTTTCAGGTAGCCATGGTCAAGAAACTTTCATGCATATATTTTGAAGGATAATGGTTTATAATTTTCCAAATCATTTTGAATTAAGGACTAAGATAGATCGTCGAGATTATTCCCAAGTATTTTGTTTGTTAATTTACATATAACTTTAATCGTAATTCACAAAAATGTAAAATTTTCATAATTTTCGTGGCACAACTTTCGTGGTTATTTGTCCACGAAAGTCAGCTAGCGCACCACAAAAGTCCACTAAATAATAACCATAGATTTTTTTGTGAGCCGTAGATGCATTTTCGAGTACTTAAATGCATCTACGGCTCACAAAAAAATCTATGGATCGTGAAGCTCAAAAGAAAGGTGTTATGTATTTGTATAAGTATTTATATACATGCATGTGTTTCAATTTTTTTCTTGTAACGACTCGTAGAATGTATTTTTGTTTGTATGTTTTCTCGTAGCCAATTTAACAGTTTACCCCACCCCAAACTGGGCTGTTTTGCCGATTGTATCCCTCTTGCTTAAAAAGTTTCGTAATTTTCGTGGGCACCAAAATTTCAAAAAAACAGATCTCTGTAGTTTATGCACTAATTTACATATAATAAAAATTGTACGTATTGTTTTTACAGCGTCTT
This sequence comes from Xestia rhomboidea, assembly GCA_963853795.1. NCBI lineage: Eukaryota > Metazoa > Arthropoda > Insecta > Lepidoptera > Noctuidae > Xestia > Xestia rhomboidea. The sequence continues at coordinate 9,701,716 of OY970778.1, read as the reverse complement.
AAATGTGTGTCCGTTAATTTGAAGATTACTCGGAGAATAGTTTTTGAAGAAATATCCTAAAAGGCGACGAAAAAAGATTGCGTGTCTGCAAGAGACTAGGTGGAAGGGTGAGAAGGCACGAGAGATATGTGAAGGATATAAGTTTTATTACTGTGGCAGCGATGGCAAGCGAAGTAGCAAAGTTTTGGATAGTGAGTTGAAATAATGTATGGTGGATGTCAAACGAGAGAGCGATAGAGTGATAGCTTGCGAAAGTGATTCTGGATAGTTAGGTGCTAAATGTAGTTAGTGTGTATGGAAGTGAGGATAGCGTAAAAGACAAGTTCTGGGAAGAGATTCATCGAGTGATGTTGGATGTGCAAGAGAGAGAAGAAGTATACGCTTTATCCAGATCAATGTACCCACCCCGGGGATGTGTTGTGGTGGGCCTTAAAAGAGAAAAGTATACCTGGGAGGAGAGTTAATTCGTGCTATGTACAGTCGTGGTCTTTTCCGCCTGATCAGTTAAAAAATTTTTCGCTTAAATCATGCGGAGGCGCCCGAGCCACTCCACCTTAAACTTTAGGCCTATTAGGAAAGCGTCAACTTTGGCGCGCAAAATAAAAATAACTCTCGTTTGGCATGTGTCGCCGATTGGATATTTTTTTCATTAATTATTTAGTATAAAGTCAACGGGGCGGGGATAGAGAGCGTTTCTATGTTTTAAGTGCAAGCAAAAATTAGCTTAGTGGTGATCAGGCGGGAGTGTCCTCGATAGACACTTACAGTCAATCTTGTACCTACGTCCGGTCAGCTGCTGGCAACACCGATAAGTTCTGTGCCATGTGGCTGTAGGCTTGTATCTAGGCTCGGCTTTAAGTCCTTCCAAAGATGACAAGACGGACATCCAGGAAGAGGTACTCTTGGGCATGATGTTTGCCGACGACATTGTTCTTGTCGGTGAAGATGGACCTGAGATCCAGAGCAGATTGGAGAAAAGGCAACAGAAACTGGAGAACGTTAGCTTGAAAATCAGCTGAAGTAAAACTGAATACATGTCCTGCAATTTCGGCGGTCGCTCCAGTTCTGGAGCCATAGCGCTAGATGGCGCGTCTCTTCCTGTCTGCTCCGACTTTCGGTATCTCGGTTCACTCGTGCAAAGCGATGGTGAAATAGGTCGTAGTGTATAGCACAGAATTAACACGAGATGGATGAAATGGCGGCAGGTCACAGGAACAATCTGCGACTCCCGCAATCCCCTTAAACTTTAGGTTAAGATTTATAAAACAATGGATAGACCTGCTGTCCTGAATGGATCTGAATGTTTGGTCACAAAAGGGATGAATGAAAGGCATTTGCATGTCGCGGAGATGAGAATGCCAGGGGGATGTGTGGTGTTACAAGAATGGATAAAGTAAGAAATGAATGAGGAAGTCTGAAAGTGACCGAAAAGTTGTGTGGTAATCGATTGTCGTGGTATGGGCATGATGTGGAGGAATGAGGAAATGTCGTGAGGAGTGTTTTGAGTATGAATGTATATCATGGAATGGATATATGAGTAGAGGAAGACCAAAGAAACGATGGATGGACTGTGTTAAGAACGATATGACAAGAAAAGAAGGATCTGATGAGGTGACGAAAGATAGAGAAGAATGGAAGAAGAAGACATACTACGCCGACCCCAAATAAATTGGGATATGGGCAAGAGAATGATGATGATTGTTCTTTAGCTTAATTGCGTAAAGCTAGATCTCTTAAGCATTTTGTGATGAGTATGAAACTTTAATTACTATTTGTAATTGTTAAAAAATTACGTTATTTACTAAGTACAAATTATTATAAGTTCCTATTACGACTGATTATTATAACTATACTGTTGTAATTAGGTTAAGAAAGCGCAGTTACGATAAAACTTAAAATATAAACTGTTACTTTACATTAACAATATTAAGGTGTTTTGCGAAATATTTCTGTTCTTTTTATTTCCGTTTTACACGCAGAGAAATTGGTGACAAACAGAACTACTGAATCGAATAGTTAAATTATGTTACAACAGTTCTAGTTTGAAATACTTGGTCCTTGTTATCTCTACGTCTAATTATTCACTTCTACTAATCGTATGTTTCATTATATTATTTGATTAATGTAGCTCACAAACAAATATTATTGAACTAAAACATCAATAGTTATTATTATGTTATTAGTATATCTTAAACAATAATTATGATATTATGTAAATAATGTATTATTTGTATGAAATCAAAATCAAAGCATTTATTTCAAGTAGGCCAGTTACAGGCACTTTTGAATTGTCGAAACAAAGATGAAAATTAAATGTAGCTACAGTCCCAGTCACAAGGCATAAAAACTGTGAAAGTACTGTAGTTGCCCATTCCCTAGCGTAGATCTCTATGGAGAAGAACGGGCAAGAAACTCCATGGACACTCTTTTAAATCAGAATATTGTTACAAAATCTTGGTTACATCATTCATGTTGAGATGGTATATTATATGAGAACAATGTAGCAAGATGTGCACGTTAAAAGTGTCCACAGTAAAACAAAACAGAAAAAAAAACAATTCAAAAACTAAAATAATTCATTAAAATAAGCCATGGCAACTGAGAGATGACCAGTCACAACTGACAGCGCCCGTTCACGGACATGACGCATAGATCAGCACCATTCAACTCAACCATTTTGAAGGGAACTAAATGATCCGACACATGCGCCACCATCACCGAGACTTTTGAGTGAGCATGACATATTCTCAACCGCCAGGGCACATTCAAGTCAAGAAAAGACGTAGGTTTCCAACGACTGATAGCATTCTAGTACATAGCACTCACACAATATGGGCAATGCGATTATATAATACTAAAGAGATTGAATCTATACAATGCAAAGATAGTTGTACAATCTTCAGCAGCTCCAACAATACAATTAGTGCTATCCATTTATGCGCCCCTATCCTTGTGGAGCAGGACCGGCATTGAGCCAAGCATTTTTATCAGCGATATAATCGTCCAATTTGTAATATGCTTGCTTACTCAATGTGCGTTTAATGCATGTTTTAAATTTTGTTTCATTCAGTTCAAGAATGCTTTGTGGAATTTTATTATAGCATTTCAAACAGTACCCCATGAAAGAAGAGTCTACTTTAGCGAGTCTGAAGCCTGGCTGAACTAATTGGTCCCTATTTCTAGTACTGTAATTGTGTCTGTCACCTCTTTTACAAAAATGATGTAGATTTTTCCTCACGTACATTATGTTTTCGTAGATGTATTGACAATGTACCGTCATGATGTTAATTTCCTTAAACAGTTCCCTCAGAGAATCGCGCCTACGAAGATTGTATATGGCTCTGATGGCTCTTTACATTATACTATGAAAGTAACTAAAATAGACCAATCTAGCAGTATCTACATCAGTAAATTAACGGATTTTTCTAATAGCATATGCTGCTGAACTTAGCCGCCCCGCCAGAGATGTTAAATGAGAACCCCATTGAAGCCTTGAATCAAGCGTAATCCCCAGGAAAACCGTTTTATCTACGAATTCAAGTTTCTCTTTATTCAATACTATATCACAATCGCTACTTTTGACATTCGGTAAAGCAAATCTTATGCATTTCGTTTTTTTTTCATTGAGTACCAAATTGTTTGCTGTGAACCAATTATGGACTTGAAGTAGGGCATTATTCACGTCGTCTAGATTTTGGGCTCGTCTATTTATCTTAAAAATTAGGGAAGTGTCATCGGCAAATAACACCATATTTTGAGGTTGGTTTTTCAGTAAATACGGTAGATCATTTATATATACTAAGAAGAGGAAAGGACCCAATATTGATCCTTGCGGAACCCCCATTTGTATGTACTAAGAAACAGGGATTCGCAGTTACTAATTAATTATCTAGTTCCGGTTAATGATTTACAAAGTTATTGGTGGAATAAGAGTGTTTCTGTAATTAAAACAATAATCTTTTTATTACAACTACATTATTGTTTGCAATACATATCGTTCTAAGTGTCGTATAATATTCGTTTAGTTAGGTTTACTTTTTAAGTAGTGTTAAGGCTTAACAAGAATATTGTAGTAAAAACCAACCCGAAAATAGTAAACGGTACAATGTTTGTTAATCCGTGCTATTCTGTTAGCGTGTTTTAATAGTACATTTTAATACAAGTGGAGAAAGTTTGTTATTGCATCCGAGGCGGAATTAACTCCCGAGCCGTAGACGAGTGTGTTTTTGAGCCGAGAACTACAATAACAAATGTCCACGTGTATCAAACGACGTTTTTGAATACACTTTTGAAGAAATAAAATAAAAGAACGAAAAATATTTTTGTCATAAATTAAATGAAACTATGATTTTAATTTTCTTTTTTTCCGCGCTTTGCTTTCGCCAGGTTGAAGGAGAAGCAAAGGTATGAAGCCGATAAACAGCCTAATATAAAAAATAGTTTTATTTTTTATTTTTGAATTTAGAACACAAAATAAATGTTAATTTGTTTGTAAAAGTAAATATTAGTTTTAAATAATCATGTTTATCTATGATATTCCATTTATAAAAACAATTTGAATATTCAAAAAATATTACCGCCGCGAGACGCATTATTGCTTTGCCGAAATTAAAAAAAAAACATGCACCTCCGTCTATAGGCATTAACCAATTTGGACTAAGTATAGGTAAGTTATCTGTGGCAATTTTCATGCACGTGTTGAAAATGAAAAAAATCGCACGCGTGTGAAATACATTGCATGTTGAACCTAATCGTAGTGCGTTATGAACCAGTTTTCGAGGAAGTGTTTTGAAAATTATATTATTTATTCATACTAAACTGAATTATTAAATGTTAGTTAGCAAAAAAATTGAAAATTGATCATTAATTTTTATACTAAACTAACATAAGTCGACACATTAGAAAAAAAAAAAAAAAAAAAAAATAGGGACACCTTGTTAACAGAAATAAAAAAAGAATAACCTCAAATTTATAGTTTCCTTTGGCAGTGCTACAGACACCCGTCTAAATTACTGTATCGTGACAACCTTCTGGAATTTGCTGTTGGCTGTCAACAAGGTGACCCCCTCGGGCCAGTGATATTTAGTTTAGCTATTCACCCAATTGTTAGACAGCTAAATTCAAAATTTAACGTTTAGTATCTTGATGATGGAACCTTGGGCGGCGATGTAGATACAGTTTTAAATGATTTAATTTTCTTAAAAAATAATCTTCACTCCATTGGCCTTGACCTAAACCTTGCAAAATGTGAACTGTATTTAGCAGACTGTACCGACAGACAACTGACAATTCCTAAATTTAACGCAATAGCCATCAAAATTATTGAAAAAAGTTCTCTTCGTCTCCTTGGGTCTCCAATCTTCGAAAATTCCTTTCCCTATAAAATTCAAAATTTCAATGATATTTCGGAAAGGTTGCTAAAAATTAACATGCATTCAGCTATCACCATTATCCGTTATTGCTGTTTCGGCCCTAAATTAACATGTTTCCTACGTGCTTCTCCTTTATGGAAGCACACTCATCTTTTAGACAAAATGGATCAAATTATCAGAAAAACTTTATCATCCATTTTAAATGTGGCCTTGGTTGACCGAGCCTGGACCCAAGCTACTCTTCCCATTCGTATGGGAGGGCTGCTGAGCCGCAAAATTTCTAGTATTGGTGTACCGGCTTATATATCCTCGGTCCACGGCACTGAGAAATTAATCAAATCAAATCCTGGCTTCCACACTGATTGATTATGATGTGCCGTGCTTCTCCGAGGCTATCAATGCTTGGAAACTCGCTTGCCCGAATTCTGAAGAACCCGACCACCCATTTTCCCAGAGACGATGGGACGAGCCGCTCTGCAGAGTAGTTTAGATCAATCTACTGAACACGTCTGCTATTACTGCTGAGCGTGCGCGCCTGCTGGCTGTGGGTGAGTGGGAGTCGGGTCTTTGGCTTCACGAACTACCTTCGTCGAGCACAGGCACGTTGCTCGACGACACCACTTTCCGCCTCGCTGTTGCTCTACGCCTAGGCGACCCCATGCTGTTCTCCTCATCGCTGTCACTGTGGTGAAGTTGTCAACAGCCTCGGACACCACGGCCTGTCATGTAGTCGAAGTGTGACATTACTAGTTGACAGCGTTGAGGAGGAGTTTCTTGACGCCATTTTTTTAAGATTTTAGTTTAAGTTAGTTTAGTTTATTTTAATAGATTTGGAAAATCTAAATAATGTAAACACTTAATAAAATAATGTTTCCTTTGATATAAATAATGTAATTAAACTATTAGGTCAGTTATATTCGCTAAACATATCTCTACAATTTAAGACCAAGGAAAAAAAAATAACACCATAAACACGTGAAAACCATCAAAATGTTTTTAACAAGGTCAGAGACAAAACTTTGACCGCGATTTCCCATAAAAGTGCAGTTTTGTCTTATTCCGGGTGCGATATAAGTATACCAATAACATTATTTAACAGAAACATAATATTCATGAGGGTAAACAATGTAAACATACTTATTAATGAATTTAACATGCATGACTTTTGTTTTTGTGCCCAAATGACCATCATTCCTCTAATGACAATGTGTGGTGTGGTGACAACACCATCTTCGGGATTAGTATGTTCGATCGTCAATTGTTTGTTTATGACGTCACGACCCGAGAAGCGACTGGAGTGTCGTCGCCCGCGCCCCTATGTTTGGTACCATGTAAGTTTTCTAATTTTAGTACATTTTAAATATAATCTAATCTCGATACCTAATAACTCCCTCGCGGATCGGACGGGATTTTTTTACATATTGTATAGCATGCCATCTCTGAACTACTTTTTGACGTGATAACGTCTTATAAATCGATGAACACCGGCTGCACGCACGAAAAAGTGTCACACCGTTCCGCGTGACTCAACAACGCCCAGCCCAAACCCTTGGACCTAGAAAACTGAAATTTTGCACAGTGGTTCCCTTTATAATGTAGACAAGGAATAAGGAAGGATTTTTCGAAATTCACCCCTAAGTGAGTTAAATAGGGGATGAAAGTTTGTATGAAAGTCCGTCAGTTTTAAAGTTAGGATCTTAAAATTTTGTGTTAGGCTGACGATTGAAAATGAATTTATAAGTGTCTCAGCGTTTTTGATAATTCCACCCCCAAGGGTTAAAAACGGGGATGAAGTTGTGTATGGAAAGTCCTTAATTTTCGAAGTAAAAATCACAAAATTATTAACTAGGCGTATGGTTGGAAGCTAACGCAACTGTGTTGTAAGAATTTCAATCCTTAAGGGGGTGAAAAGGGGGACGAAATTTTGATTTTAAGTTAAAATCACTCTACTATCATGGAAATTTGTATCTAAGCCTTTTGGTAGGTAAATAATAATTACATGTAGGTATCAGCGTTTTGAAAAATCATCTTATAAGAGAAATAATGATAATTCAGCGATAATAATTCAATTAAATTCATAAAATATGCGATTTTTCATCAATGTTTTCTTATGACGTTAGCAAGTAAAATTATCGTCCGTAAACCGACTTTACAGACAACCATTTTTTATTACTACTTATCTTTTATATTTTCACCATCTCGATTACGTTGCGTGACCTTGGGTACCGATACCATAGGACCATTCGTAAACCGATGCCCTTCATTCGACGTCACTTAACCCACGATTTGTTATGGTGCCTATGCTTGGTGAGATAGCAGCGTGGCTGACCGGCTTTCAGGTGTTTGCACCACAATTGGGACGAGTCCGGGCATAGAGACACAATAGCTATTAAACTGTAATCATGAATGCTCCACTCAATAAACACCATGTTGTCAAACTAATGACTTCACACTTTTATTGCGAATACATGGGTAGTTATGTGGACGTTCGCCACAATTACAGTAATTGCTCGTTAAATCCTGAGCCGGTTGTAGCTGCTGCGGCGCCTTGGGCGAGACTTCAGTAGCATCAGCAAGGGAAATTATTATCCTTTTATTCAAATAATAGTGCTCTTTGCATAGCTTTTAGACTTTGGTAGTATTAGTGTCCTCTATCCATTTATAATAAATGTCCGATCCACCGTGCGCCACCACTTTGAGGAAAAATCAAAATGGCCATGGGGTGAGTGTATGCTATTTCGGTTCTATGCCCAAAATAAGTTTGTCGGTGGCCCGGGCGGCATAACTAAACTAGGCCTCTGCCCAACCTCCAGCTGTATGTATTTTAGCCGCCACTTCATAATAATATTTAAATATAACACCCTGTTTTCTAAACGATCATTTAGATTTGTCGATTTAGTTCAAATCGACAAATCTAAAATGCCGTACAAAACAGCATTATTATGCGGTATTTTGCACCGGACGTGAAAAACGCATTAGAATAGGTATACAAACATTCCATTTCACTTATCTACTATTGTCTGAGCTAGTTGTGTTTGTTATTGTGGCGGTTTCTAAAATAAGCAAAACTAAAACTGGGTTACTGCCTCGCTGGTCTAATCTTCGCAAGTGCTACTGCTAAACATGAGGTCCCGCCGGATTCGATTCCCAGGTCGGGCATAGGGATTATTTTCCCTTAAGAACTTCTCAGTAGGTACTATCGAGGACACTCCCGCCTGATCACCACTAAGCTCATTTTTGCTTGTACTTAAAACATAGAAACGCTCTCTATCCCCGCCCCGTTGACTTTATAATAAATAATTAATGAAGAAAATACCGATCGGCGACACATGCAAAACGAGAGTTATTGTTATTTTGCGCGCCAAAGTTGACGCTTTCCTAATAGGCCTAAAGTTTAAGGTGGAGTGGCTCGGCGCCTCCGCATGATTAAAGCGAAAAAAATTTTAACTGATCAGGCGGAAAAGACCACGACTGTACCTATTACTGAGAAATTCTAGAAAGTTTGGATTCATACCCGGTTGATGGCAATAGGCTCGCCCCCAGTTACATGGGACTTAGACATAACCGGTGAAATGTGGGCGTTCCATGGTAGGTACACATCTGGCTAGCTCTTCGGAAAACTGCAGACGGGGAAATTCAACATAACATGATGTTATGTTATAGTGGGGCCATTGTAAAATACTGGATAACCATTTACCGGCTGTAAATGGTTATGCGCACAACCAAGGAGTGGAATTTCCTGAATGCGCCGGTGTTACTAAGTTCATTATGACCCTAATATTTTTAGGCTCCTTTTGGGTTCGCTCGTTTCATTGTCGACGGGTTAACTCGTTCCATTGTCGACGGGCTAGCTCGTTCCATTGTCGACGGGTTAGCTCGTTTCATTGTCGACGGGCTAACTCGTTCCATTGTCGACGGGCTAGCTCGTTCCATTGTCGACGGGATAGCTCGTTCCATTGTCGCGGGTTAGCTCGTTCCATTGTCGACGGGCTAGCTCGTTCCATTGTCGACGGGCTAGCTCGTTCCATTGTCGACGGGATAGCTCGTTCCATTGTCGACGGGCTAGCTCGTTCCATTGTCGACGGGTTAGCTCGTTCCATTGTCGACGGGCTAGGTCGTTCCATTGTCGACGGGTTAGCTCGTTCTATTGTCGACGGGTTAGCTCGTTCCATTGTCGATGGGCTAGCTCGTTCCATTGTCGACGGGCTAGCTCGTTCCATTGTCGACCTCATCAGTGTCCCCAGAACCAGATTTAAGTCAAGAATAGGCCCATTAAATACTTTGCACATTTTGGCTGAGTTAGACTACAATCCCGTGAAACTAAAAGTCCCATCAATAATAAACTAATGATCGAACATCGAACGAAATGCGTCAATTCTGTAAAATTTGTGTACTGGCAATGAAACAAAATTAAAAACAAAAGCGGTTCAATGAAAATAACTCTTGTGACTCAAACGAACCAAACAAACCATTGTAATACCACTGCACACTGTTTGAACTCAAACAATAACAATCAATGAATCGAATTGATTTTATTTCAACACGTGGCTAAAGTGTCATTGAAGACACGTGGCTATAGGAATTATTTCCACAACATCTACCTACTAATGCCGCACATATTATGTTATGTTACTTGGGGTCGCCACCACACGTTTTTGTCTTCCATTCTCCTCTGTCAACCGACACGCTATCATTTTACTCGTTTTTTAGGGTTCCGTAGTTCTGACAAGGAACCTTTATAGTTTCGTCATGTCCGTCTGTCTGTCTGTCTGTCTGTCCGAGGTTTTGCTAAGAGACCGTTAGTACTAGAAAGCTGTAATTTTGTAGAGGTGTGTATATCAATAACGCCGACAGAGTGGCAAAATTAAAAAAAAAGTGTAGGAGTGGTAAATTATAAAAAAATTTTTTTTTTCATATGTGAAGTGGGGGTGAATTTTTTTTCGTCGTCTACCCCTTCGTGTGGGGTATCGTTGAATAGGTCTTTTAAAATGACTTAGGGGTTGCTAGTATTACTTTTCGATTTAATGCTCCATTTACGAAATATTAAACTTTACAGTGCAAATTTTTGTTCCAGTGGGGCGCCTCCCCCCCCCCCCCTCTAAAAGCTAAACTGCTGGCTTGAAAAATCTGGGAAAATTCATGATGATAGTGCATTTCATGAACTTTAAAGGAAAACTAGAGCGGTTGAGATAACTTTATTAGTTTAGCAGTAGGTAATAGTCGTTGTATTTGGGTGTTGGAGAATTTTGTACCAAATACAAAATCCTTAGAATATAAATCCTAAAAAGTGACTAAGATGAGTATAAGTGGTTGCTTGTTTATAACGGGTGAAGACTTGCATAGAAAAGAAAAGGCGGAAAAGACCACGACTGTACAGATACAGCCTCAACCGACTGTGGCACAGGAGGTTTCAGAAGAGAGGAGGGACGCCGGTCGTACCTACTGTTATGATTTACAGAAAAGACGCTCTAAAAAGTCAAACCTTTACAGCCCCATACCATAATAACTGTAGGTCATGGGTAGCTACACATTAGTAGGTCCTAACTGTGTACTCTGTGGCTGCGTATGAATACTTGGCATCAAGTACAGATAGCGATTAGCGGGTTAACACATTTGTGCATGTGTAATATGCTAATGTAGATATGTGTGGCTTTCACCCAGTTTATCATTTTGCGGCACACGCCTGCGCGACATTATCATTGACATTATCTCTACATCGCAGTGACACAGTGCGAGGCTAATGCTTAACGCAAAGTGTTACACGTGTATCTAACCAGACCAGCTAATGGTAGTAAAATACTGCATAAATAGGCTTGAGGTGGAAACGCCAGAGTAGCCCGCGAAATTTTAATATTCTTACGTTTACAGCTTACATAATCACAGCTTTAGATATTAATACGTTAGTCTCCTGATGAAGCTTTCATCTGAAATTAGTTTGAATACTTAGCTAACATTTTGAAAGCTTAGGTATTCTTTATATTCATCCTAATAGTTACTGAAGTCTTAAACTTGGTCAACTTTTTAATATCTACTTAAGACCTACTTATGTTGCAATAAATTATCTCATACCAGATGGTACGCGATCGAATGAAACAGATTATGTAAACTCACATCATATCTGATCGGCAGTGAACAACAGTGGTCTATTTGGAAAGCTCTGGATCGATTGCGTACCCAAGTAGGCCGCTGCAAACATAACCTGGCAAAATGGGGTCTAATTCGTTCTTCCAACACCGAGTGCGAGTGCGGCGCTCCGGACCAAACAATGCCCCACCTGCTGGAGTGTCCTAGGTGTCCGTTTTCTTGCACTCTTGACGACCTGTACAGCGCCTCTACCGCTGGAATTAACGTGGCCACCTACTGGGCCCACACCGTGTAATTGGAAGGAAAATCGATACGATAAGAAGAAGAAGATATCTGATTGAAACATGTTTATTATTCAAAACATTGTGATGAAACCGATGGCCTAGAACCAAAAATACGGAGATTTGTGACATCTACCAAAGTACACCAACCCGCACTGGGCCCGCGTAGAGTCAGGGTTGCCAATGTTGCTTAACGTCCAAAATTTTCCGCACAAGTCCGGAATTTAATTGCTTATTTATCCGGACTACGAAGAGAGCTCGCCTTTGTACATAAGCTATATTATTGCAATTACATGTATATTTGTTTTTTGTTTGTGTGCAATAAAGAATAAAGAGTAAAGAGAGTTCTGATATTTCCAGTTTGTTTTTAACTATCTAAATAATTAATAAAATATATATTTGTTTAATTGAAATCAGCAGCTTCATACTTGTCTATGTATGTTGTGTATGTACTTGTCTATGTATTCGTGATTGGGTACATACACTCCTCGAAATAGGTGATACTACATAGTCTTAATTTGCAACAATTTTGGGGTCTAAACTGGGTTGTTTTGGAGAAATGGACCTCTAAGCTTTTTTTGGCAATTCTTCGCCTCATAATTAGCAAATTGTGAAAAACTACGCTAAGTGTTAAACTAAGGCTATAAAAGATATCTCAAAACGACGGTATTATACACCTAAGAGTTGATAGCACTTTGAAGTGACCATAAACTAAAGCATAAAACACGTGTATGATATGATCGCAAATACTGACAATTAAGGTAATTGTAACACAGTAGATATTAAAAAAATAAACAGTTTTCTAAAAGCGATCATCATCATCAAAGGTGAAAGACATCCACTGCTGGACATAGGCCTCCCATCCTAGCGATAACTGGGGGAGTTTTCCCATAATCGCAACGCAAGGCAGGCGGGTTGGCAATGTCCGGGGGTACCGCACGATCTCCCGCGAGGCGGCGAACCTCCTTGCCGGATTGCCGCCATGGGATCTGGAGGCGATAGTCCTCGCGCGCCTACATGTGTGGCGCGCGGAGGCGCTACGCCGGGGGGAAACTCCGCTGCCGCGGCAAATTGTCGCTCAGCGGACGGACTTCCGGCGTGATCTCATGGCGACATGGAGAGAGCGACTGTCGCAACCCCGTGCAGGGCACGCCACAATAGTGGCGGTAAGTCCCCTCTTTGAGGAGTGGCTGGAGAGACGCCACGGCGTCCTCACCTTCCGCCTGACGCAGGTTCTTACCGGACACGGTTGTTTCGGTAAGTTCCTGCACCGAATCGGGCGGGAGGAAACGTCCGGGTGTCACCACTGTGAGGATCGACCGGAGGACACGGTGGAGCACACGGTGGAGGTGTGCCCCGCTTGGGCGGAGCACCGCCGTGTCCTCGAGGTGGCGATCGGCGGCGGCGACCTCTCGCTTCCGGCCCTGGTTCGTGCCATGGTCCGGAGCGAGACGGAATGGGACGCCGTCACCTCCTTCTGCGAAGCAGTCATGCTAGCGAAGGAGGTGGCGGAACAGGACAGGGAGAGATCCTCACGTCCCGGCCGCCGCGGGAGACGCCCCGGGCGTCGGGGGCCACGTGGTGGCTTCCGGCCACCGTAGGCGCGGGCCTGTGGACGGGGAGCTATGGGCTAGCTCGCCATCCGTACGTCTCATGACGACAGGCCGTGTCGACGGCGCGTTCGTGTTCCACGCGCGCCTCAAAGAGAGTCAGCAATAAGGAAGGGGTCCGCAAGGACCGAAGCCTGCCGGAGCTGCGGGACTATTCGAAAGAGATACCGTGGCCCCGGAACACAAAGGGCGAGGAAGGAACATGGATGGGTTTTAGTCAGTAAAAGTCTGACACTCCCTCCTGCTCCGCCCAGAGCGGGAGAAGTCATTTGATGATTTCCCATCCGAAAAAAAAAAAAAAAAGGCGGGTTGGCAATCGCAGTACGGTAGTTACAAAAGCACAGAGAACGCTGCTGCTCATTCTCTGTTTAGTCGCTTAGCCGCCTCTTACGACACCCACACATGGTAAGATATGGGATGGTGGTATTATTTACGTCCGACACCATAGTACAACAAGCGACACCGATACCCAATTACGCACTTCATATAGAAAAAGTGTACATGTATATAAATATTGATTGACTTATAATTTTGTATCATTGGGCATTACCGAAGTCCGCCTTTGTACAGTTTTTACTTGTGCATAAAGTTTTAATAAATATATAAATAACAGTTACTGGTTTTTTTCTATTAGAAATTTCTTAGTAGGAGTTCAGATAGATACTATACATCTTCGATTATGAACACCTGGTGCGTTGGTGTGACACTTTATTTTTAATCGACTTCCACTAGTGGTCCAGATAAGTTATAAAGGGTGTAAAACACTCTTAATGAAGCCGAAAGGCACTTGTTCTCCTCGTCCTGTCCTTCTTTTACACCTTACCTCAAAATCAAAGTTCCAACTTTTTGACAACTTTTTTTTTTTAGATACAAGTTTTTAATGTGGTGGTTTACGCCCCGTATAGGGTAATCTTCGTTGGGCACTAATTGGCTCTATTAACAATAACAATAACAGCACATATTTTCTTGCTGATTAGTCTTATTTTTCTAGGACTGCTTTGTGCTTATCGTCAGTAAACATATCAATCAACTTTCCGATGACCTCTCTCATTAACCCTAGATAGATAACCTACTCTTCAGAGGCACTCGCGTCGGTTTGACATCGCTGTCTCTTTCTAATGAGCGCGCGTATCTACCTGTCCTTTTAAGTTAGTTCATTGGTCGGTGCTCCCATATTATTATTATACTCTTTGGGTCGGTGCACAGAGTCGCAGGACGGCCGTTTTCACGCGGTAAGTACCATAGTTTTGCAGTTATGACTAAGTGTTGCGCTCCAAAGGCGCATTGTTATCTTTTGTGTGACTTTTAGTGAAAGTATGAATTTGTTTATACTTATTATAACTGTTTATTTCTTTGTTTTAGCATAAAATCTTTTCGCCTTCATCATGACGAGCCGGAGAACACTTTCTGATGATGCAATATCTAGGTTTATCGCTGAAGAGGAAGAGAACGAGCATGAACGAGAGCAAGGAAGTGACAGTGAGATAGAAGATAATTTGAGTGAAAATGACAAAATCAAAATCATCAAAATCAATCAAAATCAAAGCATTTATTTCAAGTAGACCAGATATAGGCACTTTTGAATTGTCCAAACACAGATGAAAATTAAATGTAGCTACAGTCCCAGTCACAAGGCATAAAAACTGTGAAAGTACTGTAGTTGCCCATTCCCTAGCGTAGATCTCTATGGAGAAGAACGGGCAAGACATACAAAGTGATTTCGAAGACGAGTTTATAGATGATGAGGTCCCACAACAATTCAATGATACACAAAATGGAGAAGAATGTCTAAGATGACTTGCGTCAAATGCAGGAAAATAGTTTGCGGCGAACACAAAAATGATGTTTGTTTTGAATGCCTATCAAACCAAATTTGATCCAAACGATTATAGTTTTGACTGATTTTTTTTTTAGTTGATTAGTAAGAAATAATATAATTCGTTTTAAAAAAAATATATATTATTTGTTGATACTGTGTTCCTGTAAACAGAAGACTGCTAATTTTGTTGATTTTTTCTAGACGTTTTTTTATTTAAGTTTAATGTTTAAAATATATAAAATATTTCACTAAAAAAGTTTTTTTATTATTAGTTCATTAACCACATTTCAAAACAATCAAGTAAATAAATACAATAAATAGGTATTTCATTAAAAAAAAATATTAATATATCGTGCGCCTCCGAAGCGCATGGTTATCTTTTGTGACAGTCAAAATTGGTTATCTTTCTAGGGTTAACCTATTTTAAGTTTCGTAATTATGTAAAGAGCTATCCAGAAATACTAAGGTACAGTTTCTGACTTGATTAGAGAGCTAGACACTCATCACAAGGTGCTTCAATATAATGTACCTATAGCTGACGTTCATCACTATAGCACTATCTAATAACTGTGTCGGTCATAAAATTGTATCAAGTGATATACGAGCCAGTACGCCAGCTGCCTTTGTCCCGTTCAATAATAACCACAATGAGTTGCCTGTGTTTCGTAAAAACAATGTGAAACTTTTGTTTTATTTTTCACTATTATTTTATAACCAACGGGTATTGTTGTTACCTTTGCAGTAGGCAGCTATTTCCCCACATGTCCTACCTAGCTGTTCATAAACTACTTAGGTAAGTACCACTAGTGCATAAGTCAGGCTGATAGGCACTTACCATCTTTTCTTGCGTTTTTTGCAATTAGCAGGTCAGTGCCTTTATGTGAATAAAACGCTGCACTGACCTGCTAATTGCAAGAAACCTAAGAAATTCGCGGGCTTCTCCGGCGCTTCCCCCAGACCGGGACGGCATGGCAAGGGATTTCAATTTTTGCCAATGGACATTCAAACGTATTGTATTTTAATACGACCGTGGCGCGTCTTTCAATACAAAGCCCTTTCGATGCCACGGCATGCCACAGGATCATTTTAAAGCATAGCAATTTATATGTCGTATTTCTGTATCAATACGTTTGAATGTCCATTGGTAAAAATTAAACCCCTTGCCATGCCGTCCCGGTCTGCGTTGGCCATAAGCAGTCTTTTTCAGGATTGTAGATGCTATGCCACGTAAATGGTTAGGTTAGGTAGGTAGGACGTGATATGCTTTATTTTTCTAATTCACGTAAAAAGCAAATACTTCTTTCACAAATCCCTTTTTCATAACCGATGACGATGTTGCATTGAACTTTACTAAAAGTGATAAACTCGTGAAAAACTTTGTGAGACAATCTTCAGAAAATTATTTTCTTTGGCGTTCAAAGCTTATTACCTGTATTATATCTATAGGTAGAATAATATTCATAGAATCAGGCAAATACAAAATAATGCATTTTGTAAACGGTAAGCATTGGATCGTTATCAATTGACGGTAACCAGATCCCGACACCAGACGACCATATTATTACGTCTTATCGTGTGACATATTGATAAGTATTCCATCACAATTTGATTTCATGCTGATGACTGTTTAATGGATTAGACTGGAAGCCGACCCCAACATAGTTGGGAAAAGGCTAGGCAGATGATGATGATGACAACTGTTTAATGGATATTGCGCTTTCATTAAGTTTCCCTATAACAGTAATAATTGAAAAATAAAAGTTACCCCCCGACCCAGACATTTTGCACAGTAAAATTGAAACTACTAAATTCAAAATCAAACGGCATTATTTAGAGCTAAAAAAACGTAAAAATAGTTATTTGTTATACAAGAGTGCAAAGTTGCTTTTTAACCGCGTGCTCAATTTTGATAACCGAGCAAGCGAAGGATTCTAAAATTGAGTCACGAGCGCAGCGAGTGATTCAAAAATTAGAATCCTGAGCGTTAGCGAGGGAATCAAAAGAGCACGAGGTGAAAAATCTTTGCACTCGAGTGCAACACGTAACTTTTCATCCCACCTCAGCGAGGAAATGACTAAATGCAAAAAAAAAACCATTTACAATAACAAGATACTTTTACTTTTATTTCAGTTTAGGTGTTAACTACTACATTATGGTAGGTAAGTATTACAGAATAATCTTTAAATTATAACAAATAATACTTAGGTACAATTAAGAAAAATTTAAAGTTACGTTGCTACAGTTAGTTAAGTTGAGTGTAATATTTATTTATTTATTTATTAAAACTTTATGCACAAGTAAAAACTGTACAAAGGCGGACTTAATGCCTTGGGCATTTTCTACCTATTTTTTTTCAATTTTTTTAATATCGTACTGTTTCAAATCCTTCTCGCGTGATTGTTGAGGGAGAAAGCTCATTTGCGCATTATTAACAGTTTCAGTCAATTCTGTTGGCATCAAATAAACTTCTTGGTCGCCAAAACCACTTATTTTACGTTTTTCACTTGTTTTTAACCTAAGGTTTTAACAATTGACCTGACAAGAAAATGACGCGCGCATAGCAAATTATAAAAGTACACCAAGAAGGTTCCGAGTCTGAGTTTTTAACAAATTAAAAAAGGTTGTACCCATGATAAATTCGGCACCATGGAGGTAGAAGTAAATAGGTTTAATGATGTTTTGAATTCACAAACTTAGTGCACACGATGTTCTAAATTCAATTTACTTTATCCTCTAGAGGATAAAAACGACTTTTGCACTCAGATATCGAAGAGCAAAAATACTCTTTCCGAGATGGGGGGATGAAAAATCTATTATTGTTGAGTACGGGACGCGGAGGATGATCACGCAGTAGGTACTTGTAATTTGATCTTTGGTCGAGTGTAAAATAAAATAATCTGTGAACTGTGTTTTTGATCAGGATATAATTTTGATCGGAACTTATTGTTAGTTGAAAATCTAAAATAAATTTGACAGATTGTAGCTTGATGTGCTAGCATCTTTAAAATACAAATAATAACTAAGCAATAAATAAATAAAATATTGAAAAACTTTAAGCACTATACTACCGTGGGGTCATACACATCAGTAGACATGGGTAGCTCGCGAATGAGAGATAAAATTGAACTAGCTCTTTAATTACAATCTAGCTCTCAGTCGCTCAGTCGTTCACGGAATAGCTCACTAGTTCATTTAGCTCAACGGCGCATTGACTCTATACTCTGTGGCTTTGCGAGTTACTAGGTTTACCGACGAAACGCCAACAGCTTTTCAAATATTTATTCATCTAAATTGACAGTTCAAGTACAGTGTTCAGTGTTCAAGTATGAAGGAAAATCATTGGCTTTCATATATATTTTTTAAATAAGAACAATACAACCCAATGCATCTAATTTTATCTATAGGTAGCTCGCAACTAAGTTAAATGAACTACAGAACTTCAAAGATTCTAAAGAGCCACTGAGCTAGTTGTATCGTTTGACTTGCGTAAAGCAGTGCGGCTCAATTTGATCTGTAGCTCGCAAGTAAATCAATTGAGCTCAAGAGTTAAAAGAGTTATTCGGTGAGCTAAAGAGCTAAAAGAGTGATACAGCTCTTTTGATCAAAAGAGCTGTATCTCTAATACACAGTACCCCGGAACACACAGACGCTACACTTGCGAGACAGCGTTATAATTTTTTTGAGATTGGCTTAAAAACGGAAAAGGTTACAAATTATTTTCGAAATATGATATGAAATTTTGATATCGTGTGGGGTACCAACACTGCTCAGCATGAGGTGCTGGGTTCGATACCCAGGTCGGGCATATTTCTATTGGGTTTTTCCATCAGACATTTTTCAGTAGCAGCCACAGAGTTTAGGTTTGTGCTCGGTTGATGGCAATAGGCTCGCCCCCTACATGGGACTTAAACATAACTGGCGAAATGTGGGTGTACTATTAGGTACACAACTGCCTCTGCGTGATGTTATGTTTATGTGTTTTTCTCCTACTGTTCTGATTAAAACATGTTGTTACAAGTATTCTGGAACTCATATTTTTATGAAAAAGATCCTATCTCCAAGTTACAATCGTTATTTCTCGCGCAAATTGCTTTTAAATTTAGAAAAGCGTAGGTATAATGTAACAGCCAAAACTGTTAATCAGTCAAAACTACTTTTGACCGGTGAAAACTATTTTAACAATAACTAACATTTACTTAGAAACTTATTAGGTTGTTAGGTTTTTCTTTTTGACCCTTTGAAAAACATAATGTAATTCTAGGACTAGGTAATTACAACTGAGGCGTTCAAAAACAACATATTTTTAATGCAGATAACGCATTTTAACTTCATAAGGATTTTGACTGACACCAGTCAAAAGTGGTTTTGACCGATTAACAGTTTTGACTGTAACATATAATTATACAATACCTATATGGGGTGACCGAGCTTCGCTAGGTTTTTTTTTTCTAAAAATGAAACCTAGCTAGATCGCTTTTGCGATTTATCGCCCCCGAAACTCCCTACATACTAAATTTCGTCGTTTCCGAGATTTAGATTATATACATATCTTATACCTTTTAACGAGCAATTCTTGTGTACACGTATAATATACAAGAATTGCTCATTTAAAGATAGATATTGGTGCACAACACAATTCTAATTCTCATCCGTGTCTTTCTGTGGGGGCGTTTTACATAATAATCGGTACAATTCAACACAAGTAACTATGTAGATTATTATTATTTAACATAGTACGTTCGTGTACGTATTGCATTTCAGTGATAATGAGTGAGCCGGTTAACATAACAAGTCTAATTCAATTATAATCTAAGATACACAAGAAACAGTTATTATTTTTCATCAAACAAGTAGATATTCACCCACAACATGACAAAAGGTCGATAGCCTTTGACCAAAGATTTTCCGGATGAAACGTTACCTACTTTTTAATAAATACTATACTAAACATACCATGTCTGTTTAAGGCAGATGCTCCTGGCACCCACATAATCATAGTAGCATAGTAGGTAGGTATACACTAGATCACGACCACGGCCACCACGGCTCTACCTTGACCATTTTTGTACCTATGTATTTCTAGATTTCTATTTGAATTATTTTCTTGTTTCGTCCTTTTTAGACCCCTTTTTTTACGTAGTCGGGTTATAGGTTTTTTTTAAACTAGCGAAACGATTTTTTTTTTGTACAAACCTTGTTCTGACAAAACACGTAGTTGCCGAGTTGAGATGAGAGATTGATGAATTATGTGGCAATTGATTTTTATTAATATAGATGGATGAGAAGATGAAAGATGACCGTAGGTCCTGCAACGAACCGAGGCTGCGGGACTATTCGAAAGAGATACCGTGGCCCCGGAACACAAAGGGCGATGAAGGAACATGGATGGGTTTTAGTCAGTAAAAGTCTGACACTCCCTCCTGCTCCGCCCATAGCGGGAGGAGTCATTTGATGAATTACCATCCGAAAAATAAAAAATGCACAGCAAGGAAAGGTACTGGCAAAGCGATTGTAAAAGGCAACACTTTTGGCGCTGCATGGCTTTCATTTGCTTGAATGACACTGTCCAAAGGGCGCTGTTGGTAAACATTTGTTGAATAGGGAAAATGCATATACTTGATTTATTCTTAATTTTTTTATTAAATCAATTAAATACACTTGGGTTGATAGTACCAACCCAAGAAAAATATTAAAAGTTAAGTTCGACTGTTCGTAATGCTGATGACTGTTTAATGGATTAGACTGGAAGCCGACCCCAACATAGTTGGGAAAAGGCTAGGCAGATGATGATGATGACAACTGTTTAATGGATATTGCGCTTTCATTAAGTTTCCCTATAACAGTAATAATTGAAAAATAAAAGTTACCCCCCGACCCAGACATTTTGCACAGTAAAATTGAAACTACTAAATTCAAAATCAAACGGCATTATTTAGAGCTAAAAAAACGAAAAAATAGTTATTTGTTATACAAGAGTGCAAAGTTGTTTTTTAATCGCGTGCTCAATTTTGATGACAGAGCAAGCGAAAGATTCTAAAATTGAGTCACGAGCGAAGCGAGTGATTCAAAACTTAGAATCTTGAGCGTTAGCGAGGGAATCAAAAGAGCTCGAGGTGAAAAATCTTTGCAATCGAGTGCAACACGTAACTTTTCATCCCACCTCAGCGAGGAAATGAATAAACGCAAAACAAAAATTGCGCATTATTAACAAATTCAGTTAATTCTGTTGGCGTCAAATAAACTTCCTCGTCGCTAGATAATTAGTGGTCATTTTAGGTTTTTCACTTGTTTTCAAGTTGGATTCCTTGTTTTTAACCTAAGGTGTTAACAATATGACGTGAAAAGAAAATGGTGCGCGCAAAACATATTAAAAAAAGTACACCAAGAAGGTTCCGAGTCTGAGTTCTTAACAAATAAAAAAAAATATATGATAAATTCGGCACCATAGAGGTAGAAGTAAATAGGTTGATGTTTTGAATTCACATGCTTATTGCACACGATGTTCTAAATTCAAATTTACTTTACCCTCAAGACGATAAAAACGGCTTTTGCACTCAGATATCGAAGAGCAAAAATACTCTTTCCGAGATGGGGGGATGAAAAATATATTAAACTCCTACAATTTCCTACGACAGACGACAGTTCAAATGTTGTGGCTGTCGCGGCCATGAAGTGACGTCATTGGGACAATGCGTTTCGATTTCATTGCGTTCCGTTTCACCAAAAACACGCTACATAAAACAATAAATTGTAAAATAAATGATGTAGAATACTAAACAAACTGTGTACTTAACACAATATTTTTATAGGCTAATACAAGGCAGTTTTAAGAAATTAAAAGTTTTGTATTTCTTGCCTATTACCTATTCCCTATTGTCTTCAGAAATTGTTTTGAAAAATCAAAATGCTGGCGTTAGTTCCACATAAAGCAACGCGCCAAATGACTTGACCCATGGACGAGCAGTTAGCTGAACGTACACGCGCACCGCTATCGTCGCTTGCGCATTGTGACAGAACGGTATCAAATTAGCATCGTTGAAGTGACCGCAGTGTTATAATAACTAGAGTCAAGTTTAACAAACCTTGTCCCGAATAAAATAGACGTAGAGCGGTACTTAGCTACAAAAGATTTATAACTTCTGTGATAATTTTCTAACAGTATCTAATGTAACAGCTACACACACAAAAAGAGCAGAAAAATCAAGATGCAAGTTGCAATAATATGCAATAATGCCATTATGTTTTCTTGCTTAGACTACATTATAGTATCTACTTTCATTATGTTTCTGTTGACAGCTTCCTAAATTAAGACTGATCTGGGTCACTGCTGTGTCCCTATGCTTGGCTCTTAAGGATCGTAGCGTGATGGTAAATAGCATAATTATAGCCTACCCCAGAAAATACGCTATCAAGCACAAACCGACTGTTCGTTCTAGAGACAGTGCGTTCAAAAATAGTACCTACATTTTGATACAAGTGGAGAAACTTTGTTATTGCATTCGAGGCGGAATTAATACACGAGCCGCAGGCGAGGGTGTTATTGAGCCGAGAACTGCAATAACAAATGTCCAAGTGTATCAAACGACGTTTTTCAATACACTTTTGAAGAAATAAAATAAAAGAATGAAAAATATTTTTGTCATAAAATTTTTTTTTCACACGTGCGCGTGCGGGAAAATGAAGAAAACGCACGCGTGTGAAATACATTGCATGTTGAACATAATCGGCGATAAGAACCCGTTTTCGAGGAAGTGTATTGAAAAAATATTTTTATTAAAAAACAAATTATCCCGTAAGTAAGTACCAAATTTTAAAAGTTATTATTAAGCCACGCACGAGATCGTGGCTAAATAACGTCGATCTTCATGTTAAGCTGCGCTTGTCTAAGTTGGTCCGTGAATGGGTGACAACCCATTAGACACCGAGTTTTCTCCGTGCCTCAGAGAGCACGTTAGGCCGTTAGTCGATACAGGTAGTCATCCGAAAGTCTAACAACCAGTCTTACCAAGGGTAATACCCTGTACCCAGTGCTAACTGAGTTGTGGAGGTCATAAAAGCAGTCGCTCCATGTAAAATACTGGTATTCAGCTGCATCCGGGTACACTGTAAATCGAACCCAACATAGTTGGGAAAAATACGCAGATGATGATTTATCCCGTACGTTTCGCCGTACGATACCCATCGTACGGCGAAACGTACGGGATAGTAGTGGACTTAGTAGCATTCATTTAGCTATCGATAGTTTTAGTGAACCTATCCTGTGCTATAATAATCCTATGTGAACCTATATAATCTATACCTACTTTTATTGTTAAATGTAAAATGAATGGTCAGTTGGCATAATTAATTTAAAAAAAAAATAACCTTCATGGGACGCCTGGCAGATGTGAACCATCTATGTTATTATGAGAATTCAAAATTAATAAAAAACCTTTTACGAAATATGTAGTACTTAAAATGAAAAATAAATACTACATCAAAGTATTTTCTTTTATCGATATTCCATCAATATCTATCGTTCAAATAAGACCTAACTCGCGTGGAACTTTCTAAAACGGAATATTATGTAGATCAACAATCGTTTCAAACAAACTTTATTCTAATGGGAAACGGTTGATTTTATGTGGCATAGAGGAGGCATCACGCCATGATAGCGCCATGCCGTCTTCCGCGGCGGCATACGAATCTTTTTTACTGCCTAGGTTTCACATCCAAATAAAATAAACACAACAGTGCGGTTCACCTAAACTAACGAAGAAGTAATAATAACTATCACTTACTACGGCCATGTTACGGTCGATCAGCTACGCGCTTGATATATTATGTGACAATTATGTGTCTTATATTTAAAAAATAAATACTTGATATACCTATAAATGTAATTATTATCTGTTCAATATTTTATACTCGAATTGTTAAAATTAAATAATGAATTTACTAAAAGATTTTTGTAACAAACTTATTTTTCTATACGTCAACACTGATCTGACTCAATTAAAGGGTATAAAAGAGCGGAGCCACAGTGAATCAGTCAGTTGCTCTTCGGCTTCTAAGGCGTTAACACCTAAGGTATGAAATTATTCTGATTATATTGTTGATTTATTACTGTTGATGATGTATGTTTAAATTATATTTATGAATTATGTAATGTAACGTTATTATGATTATTAGATTATTTAAAATACGGGTCATAATTGTTATATACCCTACTACAATAATTAATTGTTTACACTACAAGATAAATATAATATTATTATGAATTGAATCCTTTTGTTTATATTTTCCTTTAATACCTTATAAGTAACAAAGATTAAATATTTACATACATACACAATTTTGTAACACATACTTCTAGTAACATATCTACATATATATATATATAATATCTAACATCAGAAGTGGGATTAACTTCACCCCTGTTAAGACGTTTATTTCTAAGTTTCAGAATGGATTCTACTGTCTTGGAAGGACTTCTCAAAGCAATCAGCGATGCTGTTTCTGGTCGCCGCCATGCTGATGACGACGTGGCACTCCCGGTCTTCGACCCAGCAACTAGTGACAGCGGTGCGGAAGGCTGGTGTAGAAGCATCGAGGAGCTGTCAAAAGAATTTGGATGGAGCAGTATCACAACGGTCGCAAGAGCTGGTAAAGCTTTAAAAAATTCCGCTTTGTTATGGTTTGAGTCTTGGGTACCATCTGAAGGCCGAACATGGGAAAATTTCCGTACAGACCTCACAGACTTGTATCCAGAAAAACGGAACCTGTCTGAAAAACTGTCCAAGGCCGTGTTATACAATTCTGATTCTGCAGATTCCTATTGCGAATACGCTAGGGAAAAAGTTAGACTGCTACGTAATACGAAAATATCATTTACGGAAGACCAATTAATCGAATTGATCTGCGGTAGCGTAACCGATGTGAACGTTAGAATGGCTGCTTTCAACAGTAATGTTAAAACTACTTCTCAATTAATATCCTTGTTCTCCAGTTACATAAAACCCAAAAAACGACCAATAGAACAAAATGATTCTGACATTATAACAGGACAAAGTAAAGCCAAACGCCCAAAGTTAGAAAACCGAAATAATACTTCCGAAGAAAAAAAATGTTACTTGTGTGGTAAAACCGGTCACATAAAATTCCACTGCAATAAAAACCGAAATCCGCCATCTGAATCAGGGACCAGTACTCAAGGAAATAAGGTTTCTGATAGGGTTACTTGTACCTTCTGTAAAAAAGTCGGTCACAATGAATCAGTATGCTGGTATAAAGCACGTTTTGATTTAGAGAAAACCAACACAAATAAAAATGAGGTTAATTTTTTAGGCAAAGCGAATTAAAGCTTACAGTTGTATCTATTCACGATATTCCAATTGAATCCCTTATAGACACAGGTGCCAATTGTAGCCTAATCAGACATTCCATTGCTAAACAACTTGTATGTAATATACTACCATGTTTCAAATACCTTACAGGAATAGGTGGCGTTAAATTGGAAGTCTCCGGTAAAATAACTGTCCCTGTAAGATTCGATGACATATATATTGAACTTGATTTATTTGTTGTTAATGATCAAGCAATTAATTATAATCTTTTAATTGGTAGAAATGCTGTTGAATACTCTGATATTGAGATAATTACAGATTGTGAAGGAAGTAGAATTCGGAGAAAAACTCCTAACAATGTAGACTTACACGTAAATACCTTGCTCCAGCTAGATTATTGTAATATCCAAATGGAAGAGTTAAAATCAAAATTAATTCACTTGGAAGAAAAATTACAAAATCAAATTATAGATATTTTTGAGAGACATATTTCTATATTAAATAAAACTGGGTCAGTCACAACAGGCGAATTAAGGATTAGGTTAAACAGTGACAAAGTAGTAAACTATCGTCCCTATCGTTTGGCACCTTGTGAAAGAGATAAAGTAAAACTCATTATCCAGGATTTAATAGATAGCGATATAATTCGTGAAAGTGAATCACCGTTTGCAAGTCCCGTGATTTTAGTAAAAAAAAAAGATGGCAGTGATAGACTTTGCGTTGATTATAGGTCCTTAAATAAAATCATTGAAAGAGACACATATCCACTTCCTCTTATTGAGGATCAAATTGACAAATTAGGAAAGTCCAAGTTTTATATCTCAATAGATATGAAAAATGGTTTTTATCAAATTCCAGTGTCTCAAGACTCTTCTAAATATACAGCTTTCTCCACCCCTGACGGACATTATGAATTTATAAAAATGCCATTTGGCATTTGTAATGGGCCATCCGTATTTCAA
This sequence comes from Xestia rhomboidea, assembly GCA_963853795.1. NCBI lineage: Eukaryota > Metazoa > Arthropoda > Insecta > Lepidoptera > Noctuidae > Xestia > Xestia rhomboidea. The sequence goes on along the minus strand of OY970778.1, from coordinate 9,675,263 downwards.
CGGGCAATTTCCAAAGCAGTTTCGCATTTAGATTTCCTACTTGTGTATATGGATGACATTCTTATTCCATTTTCAACTATTGAAGAAGGTTTAAAATACCTAGAACTAACAGTATCAGCTCTCACTACTTCTGGTTTTAAAATTAACCCTAAAAAGTGTCAATTCTTTGTTAACTGTATCGAGTATTTGGGCAGACAAATATCTCAAGAAGGTGTTAGGCCAAGTACATCTAAAGTTTCTGCCCTAATAAATTCACCAATTCCTCGTAACATTAGACAAGTACGACAATTTATGGGTCTGGCCTCTTATTTTAGGAAATTCATCCCAAATTTTGCAACACGTACTGCTTGTATAAGTAAATTAACACAGAAAAACCAAAAATGGGATTGGGGTTCTGAACAGGACATTGCGAGGAATTATGTACTAAATTACTTGGTATCTAGACCATTGTTGTCAATCTTTGATCCTGCTTTAAAAACCGAGTTATATACTGATGCTAGTGCTATAGGATATGGTGCTATTTTAACCCAGAAATATGATAGTGATTCTAAAGTCATCGCTTATTTTAGTAAAAGAACTACACCTGCAGAGTCAAAATATAGTTCTTATGATTTAGAAACTCTAGCTATTTATAACGCTTTGAAACACTTCAGAGTCTATTTACTAGGAATTAACTTTAAAATTATCACAGATTGTAACGCTATTAAATCAACAATGAATAAAAAAGATTTATCACCACGAGTAGCTCGCTGGTGGACATATATGCAGGATTTCCAATTTGAAATTACTTACAAGAAAGGACAATATATAAGCCATGTCGATTTCCTCAGTCGCAATCCTGTTGAGGTTCCCATGACTGTTGATAATACAGTAAATTTAATAAATGACCCGCAATCCTGGTTAGAACTTGCACAACAAAGAGACCCTGAAATACTATCAATTATTCATAGAGTACAAACGGGAGAATATGATTCAAACCAATATGTAGTCCGTAATAATTTGCTATATTACAAAGTTCAACCAAACGGGGAATTAAAACTGTACATTCCAAAGGGAACAAGATTGAGTATTTTGCGTCTCTACCACGATGAAAATTGCCATGTTGGCTTTGAAAAAACTATAGCTAAAATACGTGAGCATATTTGGTTTCCTGCTATGACATGTTTTGTAAAAAAAATTATATCTCATTGTTTAGTTTGCATCAAGCGCAAGGGTCATCATGGCCCCAAGCAAGGCTTCTTACACCCAATTCAAAAAACCGCACTTCCTTTCCATACAATACACTTGGACTGTACAGGGCCTTTTACCCAGTCAAATGAAGGTTTTAAACATATTTTATTAATAGTAGACGGGTTTACCAAGTTCTGTTTGCTTAAACCACTCAAAACCCTTAATGCCCAAGAACTAGTACCAGTTTTGCGAGATGTCGTCACCTTATTTGGAACTCCTTCTATAGTAATTTCTGATAGAGGAACTAATTTTAGCAGTGGTCCGATTAGATCATTTTTTGATGAACTAAACATAGAACATCACTTGATTTCCACGGGTACTCCCAGAAGTAATGGTCAAGTAGAACGTTACGTGTCCACTGTAACTGATATGCTTAACACTATGTGCAATGAACAGTCAGATTGGCCGAACGTTCTGTGGAAAGTACAACAATCAATTAACACAACTGTACAAAAATCCACAGGCTTTGCCCCTTTGCGATTACTTATCGGCGTAGACGCAAATATTCCTTCTGTTCAAGCTCGTTTAGACGACGTACTTGACGAAAATGATAGACCAAATCCAAATAACTTAGAGGCTGACCGAGAAATAGCTAGACTACGTCTATTACAAATAGCAGAAAAATTTAAAAAACGTTTCGACGCCACTCGTCGTAACAACGTAAATTTTAACGTAGGAGATGTAGTGTATGTCTCACAGAATCATAGACGTAATGATAAATTGGCACCTAAATTTAAAGGGCCTTATGAAATATCTTCTATCCTTCCTAATGATCGTTTTGCTCTACAAGGTCTAGGTAATTTACGAAATATTTCAGTAGCCAAAGAAAAATTAAGATTCTGGCCAGGTGAATTAATTGATGAAAATATAAATGTCGAAAATGATATGGCACATTAAGATATATTGTAATAAATACTGTACTTCATCACATAACATAATAATGTACTGTTAATTGTAGAGGCATATTGTACTTCATTGCATATACATATTATTATACTGTTAATTGTAGAGATATATTATAATAAAATTTGTTAATTAAGTGATTTTTTTTATTAAAAAAGATAAATAAAAAAAAAAGAGTTAAAATCCGCTGGGCGATCGTTTACTTGGTGCTTGTCTATCTCACCAGCAGCGGGTGAATGGGACTTGCATGACGAGGTAACCGATAACATTTGTTTCCGCTGGTCGGTCATTTGCTTGGTGCGAGTCTATCCCACTAGCAGCGGGTGGAGGGGACTTGACACGTCTAGGCAGTTGGCAAAACAAAGTAAATTGCAATAGTAGAAAAAGGGTATCTAATGTACTTCGAGAGCGAAGTACTTGTCAGTATGGCCGTGATATATTATGTGACAATTATGTGTCTTATATTTAAAAAATAAATACTTGATATACCTATAAATGTAATTATTATCTGTTCAATATTTTATACTCGAATTGTTAAAATTAAATAATGAATTTACTAAAAGATTTTTGTAACAAACTTATTTTTCTATACGTCAACACTGATCTGACTCAATTAAAGGGTATAAAAGAGCGGAGCCACAGTGAATCAGTCAGTTGCTCTTCGGCTTCTAAGGCGTTAACACCTAAGGTATGAAATTATTCTGATTATATTGTTGATTTATTACTGTTGATGATGTATGTTTAAATTATATTTATGAATTATGTAATGTAACGTTATTATGATTATTAGATTATTTAAAATACGGGTCATAATTGTTATATACCCTACTACAATAATTAATTGTTTACACTACAAGATAAATATAATATTATTATGAATTGAATCCTTTTGTTTATATTTTCCTTTAATACCTTATAAGTAACAAAGATTAAATATTTACATACATACACAATTTTGTAACACATACTTCTAGTAACATATCTACATATATATATATATAATATCTAACACGCTCGACGTTTTCGTAGCAGTAATAGCTACGAGACGCCTACGATGCTACGCGTCCACAGGGATCGGAGACCCTGTACAATTTCAGATAAATACGGAAGGCGTTTTTACAGATTTTTTGTGGGAATTGCGCACAAAATTTCGTATGCAGGTTGGACTTCCTATCCAGTTTCACATCACAGGGCCTTGCATATCCAAATTTATTTACATTTTACACGGATTGAGAAACTATGCATTCTGGAGAAAATATTTGCCCACTTGAAAAATTCAGAGGGACTGATCCCTAACGATACGAACTCCATGATAGTCATTTTTTTGAAGTTTAAAAAAAAATCTGTCTTCTGACATGACATTTTGAGTTATAATAACTTTTTGAGTGACTTTGTGTATCATGACTTGTTGACCGTCTTTATTCGTGTTTTTTTTTTTATTATATTTACTTATTCTTATGTTAAAGTGAATATAAACAGAAAATCCCGATGTGAATTATTAAAAGCTTTATTCAGCTTTGAAATGTTAGATATAAGAACACAGACAGACAGAATCATGGTTAAAAATCTGTAGTTTTACATCTAGTTTTTATAAAAGAAATGATTGATTTATTTTACAAGTCAAATTTATAGCGTAATTAATTCTAAAGATCCGTCCAGTGAAGCCGAAATCACAATAAATGAATACAATCTTTAGGTGATCGATAAATAGTGGTTTTACTGTCATAAGCACTCAAGAATTTCTGTATTATTATAAGCTGAAGCACTGAAACACTTTTTATGTAGGTAGTATCCGGTAAGTGCTACAGTAGATAAGTAGATTAGTATGTTGATGATTCCCAAGTGTTTGGGACAGCTGATTTTGTATTCTGCAATTTCCTAGTTAGTTGAAGTAGAAGAAGTTCCATGAAGAAAGTTCTTTAGTTTGATAGTCTGAATGAACTACACCTTAAATATCAAATCAAGTTGGTCCAGGCAAGCCACAAACAGCAGCATTATTGTTTACTTTAACTTTTTTATAGGCAAAACCCAGTTATCGCGTAAAAATATAGCTGTTACACGGTATTATCTTGTTTTCCATAAAATAATTTGTACTATTATTGTTTTCCATAAACGTCCCCCCTCATAATATTTACTTACAATACTATCATTTAAGTATAGGTACTAATAACGCTTGTCATATCAACTTATAAGTCATAACTTTTATTTGCCATAAAATAAGTTTCCATAATAACATGTGTTATAATCATTAGTTTCTCTAAGTAACACATTACATAAACGATACTTGACATAAGCAAGATTTAATATAATTTAGATATTTTATTGTATAATGTCATTAATGCATTTGGTCTGTAATTAAATGATCTATTACAGCAAACAATCTTTAGTTCTTTTGATGATTTTAGCACTATACCTAATGATTGAATCTCCTAATTTTACATGACAGGCATGAGTATTTTTCCGAATGTTCATTTATACATTGTTAGTCCTAAAACATTTTCTATAAGTTAGGTTTTAGTGACAGAAACGAATCGCTGTAAATCCGACTCCACGCAGTCTTGTCTGCCCTAATTTAGAATCGCGTAGGCGCGGATTGGCAAGGCGGCCCGCGAGTTGAGGACAGGTGGTTGTAACACTCACAAAGCTGCGGTGGTGAGCGTTAGACACATCTGCGACGACAAGCTCGCGTGAGACCGCCGGAGCCCCGCAGCGCCGGAGCCGTGACAGAAACCATGCCTGCTACATGCTGCATGTTTGCATGCTGCATGCTTGCATGCTGAATGCTTGTTGCATGTATCAAAATAAATAAATAAAATAGCCTTTATTTTACTCTGACCTTCTTAATACATAAACAATAAGTAATATATTAACTTAAAACTAATCAGCTACCAGGTCAAGCTGTCTTGCGACATAGGCCTCCTTTATTTCCCTCCAACTATTCTTGTCCCGAGCAGTTCTTCGCCAGCCCTTTGGCAGATCATCCTCAATAATCTAGACTAAAACGATTACATCCAATATGGGTCCCGACTGTTGCAGTCAATATGTCCTGTTTCCTGAACTTGTTTTTTTCTTTTCAGTAAAGTAGTTTTGAAGTAGTAGTTTTGAAACGGGTACAGTTTTATTTTTACTCTTCGGTTAACTTCTTTAGTTGACAGATCTCTTACAGCTACAATCTGTCCCAGATAACTCGTCTACATATTCCATGTCTTCTTTTTCCACTTCTATCTTGGCTTTTGCAATATTTGACATTTGTCCCTGATCTATGTAATTGTGTAGTTTCTGTTGGAGATCCAATAAATAAATAAATCAATTGGTCTTGAAGGAACATGGATGGGGTTTAGTCAGTAAAAGTCTGACACTCCCTCCTGCTCCGCCCAGGGTGGGAGGAGTCATTTGATAATTTCTCACCCAAAAAAAAAAATAAGCTGGTGTAAGTTTTCCCCATTTATATGCCAAATTCATCCCAGTTCAATTGTCTAAAGACGTTTTCCAGGACGGCATTAAATATTTTTGGTGACAACGGGTCTTCTTGTCTGACTCCTCTCTGAATTTTAAAATGATCTCCAATTCTTTCGAGCTGTACTTTTGATGTGCTGTGGGCATATTCTTGTCGTATTATGTTAATATATTTGTTTACCACTCCCTGGTTCTTTAGTGACTTCTAAATGTAGCTGTGCTTTAAAGAGTCAAACGCCTTGTTATAGTCCACGAACGCCAAATAGAACGGGCGGTCGTATTCGTTGCATTTTTGAATTATTTGTTTGACGACGCGGCGACGTGAATGTGATCGATTTTCGAATAATCTGAGCTAAATCCGGCTTGTTCTTTTGGCTGGTTATAGCCTAGTCCTTTAGTCAATCTTCCCAATGTTATTTTTATGAATACTTTGTATGAATTTGCCATAAGACTAATGGGTCTATAGTTATTCATGTTTTTTCTGTCTCCCTTTTGTGCAAAAGTATAATAGTGGATGTTGTCCATTGAGTTGGGATTTGCTCTGTTTCCAAGATTTCGTTGCATATGTTCGTAAACGATTCTATTATCTAGTTTATGGTATTTTTGGATAGTTCGTTAGTTATTTTATCATCTCCAGGTGCTTTTCCTGCTTTTTGTGTTTCAATAGCTTTCCTTACTTCACTTTGCATTATTTATGGTACTGGATCTTGGTTGTTATCAGTTGTCCTGTCCAGGCCCGGACTGGCCATACGGGCAAATCGGGCAAATGCCCGATGGGCCGGATGCCTGGTGGGTCGGTGTGGCCGATTGGCGGTCAAAGAAACGGTCATACAATACAGGTCAAACACATAACCCTCCTTTTGGGCTTCGCCGCAATCGGGTAAAAAGATAAATCAAGAAAAATCTTTCACATTACTAAACTGAAAAGTTCGATGTAATTGATAGCGATTCTATTTCTGAATCAGAATCAGATATTTATTTGCTATGAATGTAGGTACAGGTATAAGATGTTGTACATAAATAATGAGATCGGCTACGGTCTACCTTACGGCATGCAAATTATTACATAAATTAAAATATTATTAAAAATCAAAACAATGTCAACAAAAACAAAACAGAAATTAAAGTGAAGTCAATTAATAATATTATAGTCAGGTACTTCTGTCAAAATGGTCACATGGTCAAATTTGCAATTAAAAACAATCATAATCTGGTTAAATTCATATCATTTAAAAAGTCTCTCACTGAGTAGTAAGTAGTAACATTTGTCTAAAAGTAGTACAGTTACCTTAGATTTAAAAACGTTTAAAGAACAGTCCTTAAAAACATGAGGTATTTTATTATAAATGACCGGACCCATTGTCATAATACTTTTCCTTAACAGTGCTGTTTTGTAATTACCCGAATGAAGCAGGTCCTTGTATTGGGATCTCAAGGGGCCATTTCGTGATCTTAAATTGGCCAGAAGATGGAAATAAACCGCAGTCAAGTTATTAATCACTTTTCTTTCTCGTTTATTTCCAGATGTCAAAGCTAAGCAGAACACGATAGTGCGGGGGGCAGGGATGCAGGCGGTGGCAGGGGAGCTCGCTCCGGCTCGGACGGGCTAGCCGCCGAGCGCCGATCCCACCAGCATGTGGGTGCGAGCGGCGCGCGCGATGCGGGCGCTGCGCCGGGCCGCGGTGCTGCTCCCGCTGGCGCTGACGGCGCTGGCGCTACTGCTGCTGCCGCGCCCGCCGGCCCTCGCCCCCGCTCCGCGGAGGCCGCCCTCCCCCCCGGCACCGCAGCGTTTAGACCTCCACATAGAGGTAATATCTAGACCACCACTCTACTTTTTCTTAAACCCGTATCCACTCAATGCCGAGTGTAGGCACTACTCGTCAACTCCATTGCAAGCCATTAAAAAGCGATTATCCACTGTTGTGCTCGGCGTCGTTAGAACAAGTTCGAGACCTACACGAAAGTGGTTCGTGGCCAACGCGGATCATAATTTCGTAGTGTCAGCCGAAAGACATAGGACTCCCCCAAGCGTCGCCACATTGACCGGTACAGGGATTCAGGGAATTATCATTCATCATCAGGCAGGTCATCCATATCGATCCACCTTGTGAAAGGCCTTCCAAAGCTGGGGCTTGCAGTGGTACATGGTCGTTCCATGCAGTAATTAAAGGAAAGTAAAAAGCAAAGGATCTGCCTCGTTGATCGAGTGGAGAAGTGGAGTCGACCATGAGGTCCTGGGTTCAAGTCCTGGATCGGGCAAAGTGTTAGTGGGTTTTTCCATCAGGGATTTTTCAGTAGCAGCCACGAAGTCTAGATTTGTGCCCTTTGTGATTTGTTGATGGCAATAGGCTCGCCTCCGGTGAAATGTGGGTGTATAATAAGACACCTCTGCGGCTACCTTACCCTTCGCGGATTACAGGCGTGATGTTATTGTTATGTAAATGAAAATACATAACAGTGTAAGGTAACACGGGTTCGAGTGCTATATTTCCTTTGCTTCGCACCCGAAAGCATTCTCAGTTTTCACACACGACCTGACTCAATCCTATGGTTGGGAAATCTCTAGTTTTTAGTCATCTCTATACAGTTCTCGTAGTTTTTTTGGGACTTGATTGGACTAGAAAAATATGTGCGAGAAATACCCAAGTGTAAATACACATTATACTTATACATACAAGATGTAACATAATAAACGCAAGACCTCTCGTATGGTGACTCAGACCATGACCAGTAGGGCTATTATGTATCTCTGCTGACAGCTCGATGTGATAGTAACTGGGCTCAGTGTCCATCAATTAACTGCCAAAAGGTTAGTTTCGTATTATTTAAGACCCTGTTGGTCACCGTAAATTGAAATCCACTCAGTGTGATACGTAATAGCAATATTATGACATTCACGGTTGTCATCAAAGTTCGGTGTACAATCGAAGCTTGATAGTCACTGGATATCAGAAAGATACGTAATAGCCCTGCAGTTTAGTTATAAATATTTTCTAATTTGTTTTCTGTTATTGCACCTACTGTGTTGTCTCTGCATCACCTTAAGGTAGACTGAAATGAAGTTGTGCAGTTTTTACTTGTGCATAAAGTTTTAATAAATAATATAAGACGTTTATAAAAGATACAGCTGTTAATTATGCAGATACATACTAATTAAACATAACTTACTAGTGAACATGACAGTCTGTACCTACATAAGTAGGTAATAGGTACGGAACCAACTCAAGTGGCCTTGTTATGACTTCAGAACGCCATCACGGAAACGGACTACGCGGTACCCCAAGAGGATGTGACCTCTAAGATTCCGTGGTTCCTACGCGGAGGAAACATGCGTCCCAAGCAGCATGACCCTGATGCTAAAATGTTTCCAGAAGATTCACCAGGAGACGATAGGTGAGCCGTATTTCGTAAACTTAGGTGACAAAGATCATCATCAAGATTATTCTTTTTCTTTTTCGTGTCGCTGCAGTATTTTACATTTTGATGGCCGAAAGCTTCGTTACTTCAACGGTGTCGTCAGCGGCATTGCAGAGATCTCTTCGGCTGCATGTTTTGGGGCTCTGAAAGTATGATAGGAGCCTAGGTGGAGCATCATAGTTTTCAGAACAGCTCATACTCTAGACCCTGCCCTGCCACCATCAAGAATACAGTATTTTCGAGGGCCGCTACAATGAATCATACCCAAGTACTAGCGATAACTTAGGTAATTAATAGCTCGATAAGGTTACAACCAGACGTTAGCGAATGTGTGGTTGTTTTTATTGATGTTGATTGCTTTAACTTTGCAGAATCGTCAACCAATTAATGTATATGCTACCAAAAGATGAAGAAGTGCCTATGAAGAAAATCCTCCTCGCTAATGGGTTCGGTGCGTGGGGCGTGTCCGGGGGCCGGACGGAGTTCCTCCGGAACAAGTGTCCGGTGGACCGCTGCACGCTGACCGCGGACGCAAGGGATGCCGCCACCGCTGACGCTATTCTCTACAAAGATCACCACACACCCTTCAATGTCAAACGTTCTCCTAAGCAGGTAAGATGATAAGTAGGTAGGTACAGGTATGTACATAGGTATTGAATACATTTAAAATTACTTGTCCTGTGATTCATCAACGCAGAGCCTAAACTACAAGGGCTAAAAACTTGAATTGTTGGCAATCATCCAATAAGGAAGGATTCATCACATTGGTGACATCAAAAGTTAGGCAACATTACTTAACATATTTTATGTATACTTACACGGCAACGTATATCAACAATAAATAACACTTGGAAACGTTGCTCTACATAAAGTAACTGCGGTGTGTATGCACTTCCGAGTTCCTGGAAACTATATATTTTTTTAAATACTCAAAAAGAAAACCACTCATTATAATTCTTTTTGCAATTCTGTAGTGACGACGATTGACCTATTTTATTTATCTTCATATTTCAGATCTGGATCCTGTACTACCTAGAGTGTCCGTATCACACGGCATCACTGCGGCCGTCGTCGATTGACGTGTTCAACTGGACGTCCACCTACCGGCGTGACTCCGACATAGTGGCGCCCTACGAACACTGGGTCTACTATGACCCCCTCATCACTGAAAAAGATCTCGACAGGAACTTTGCTGCTAATAAAACTAAAAAGGTACTTGATTTATGTAAGCTATGGTCGCCAAGGAAGAGAGGCTCGCCAATGAAGGGTTGACGACGATGAAACTCGTTTGCCTAGAAGCACCTTTTCACTCAGTATTGTGCACAGAACTTTGTAGGGCGTGTTATTACTAAGTTGATATTCGCCGCCATAGAATCAGCGTCAGCGAAGGACGTATTACTTATTTAGAAAGCGTTGCTCTATGAAATATTGAAAATCAGTCTGTAAAAGTCGTTCTCCACAATATCCACCCTTCAAGTCACATCACAATTTAATATTTCGGTTTCTCAGGTGGCGTGGTTCGTATCAAACTGCCACGCACGCAACCGTCGGCTGCAGTATGCGCGGCGACTCAGGAAGTACATCCAAGTGGACATCTACGGAGCTTGCGGCTCTCACCACTGCCCCCGCAACGATCCTAACTGCCTGGAGATGCTCGACAAAGACTACAAGTTCTATCTTGCCTTCGAAAACTCCAACTGCCGTGACTATGTTACTGAAAAATTCTTTGTGAATGGGCTACAGTAAGTTTTACACCTTCTCTCATAAATATCTACTTATTTTAAACGGCCTCCTTGCTCTCACAGAGAGGAGGCCTGTGCCCCAACAGTGGAACCGCTAAAGGCTGATTATGCTTTGCACCAATAACAGAACGTGTTTGTGAAAGCCGGCAAACAGTCATCTACGTTGCATCATTGCTAGCTGCAAGCATAGCTTAGCCTACCCAGATTGTAACCCAATAGGGAATATGCATGTATATTTTTTCTCACAAAAATCAATAAAGTACAGTAGGTATATACTATCAACCCAAGAAAATAATAAAAAGTTCAACTACTGCTTGTCGCTCAAAAATAAAACTTGAGAGGTGTCAAGGGACACCCGGATGGAACGAAGTTCCTTTCGATTAATTAGTGAAGGAATTGTAATAAAATTTTATTTTTTTTCATAACAAAACATTCAACCACGTGCTTCCCACCCCCTCACCCCACGCACGGGTCGACCTCACCTCTGCCGATTCGTGTCTCTAGCTTGCGGACGCAATTAAATCCGTCGTTTATATTGATAAAAACTTATATTATTATTTGCGATATACGGTATCACTATAAGCGGTGAAATGGATGGTGGCTTATTATAGCAAAAAGTGTCTTTATAACTTTTCGTCTTCATTATTTTCCGTCCCTTTCGCAGCGCGCGATAAGGAACTTCGTTCCAATATTAAACTTTTATGACAGCTCAAACGTCCATGACTATCGCGGCCATTCATGTCATCTTTTATATCTGTATCTATGTCACCAGAAATGTATGAAATCCGTCATTGTATACAATTCCTAGGAAATGTATATTAGATAGGATAATTATGTCTATCTTTTATGGTAGAGTCACACTCTCTCTGTGACGCAGACGAAGTTGCGCGGGTCAGCTAGTAGGTAGTACATAATTGACTTCATTTCCCTCCTGCCTTGATTACATCTATTTTTTACTCTTAAACATTGCAATAACAATATTAAATAACATCTTAGTGAAACTTTAAGTGGTTTTCAATTATTAGTGTTTATTTGACACAGTATTTGACTCACTACCGGCGTTATTGAGGGACGATGCGTTTTGACTTTTGAGTTTGCGTTCCGTTTCACCAAAAACGCGCTACATAAAATATAAAATTGTAAAATAAGTGTTGTATTAGAAAATTGAAACAAGTGTACCACAATGTTTTTATGGGCCACCCTATACCCTATTCCATTTTATTTCCATTTAAAACTTCGGTTCCATTTTATAACTCTGTTTACGTGATGTACCTACCTATTACCTACAGACACAACGTGCTACCAATAGTGATGGGTGCCCGCGCGTCGGAGTATGCAGCTCTGGCACCCCACAACTCATACATCCACGTCGAAGAGTTCGCCAACCCGGAGGAGCTTGCCTCGTATCTACGGCGCATCGACGAAGACGATAATTTGTATAATTCCTACTTCAAGTGGAAGGTTAGAATTAGTGCTACCTACTAGCCTGCATTCTTATTCTAAATTCACTACCTACTAGATGAAAGTATATACAATGTACAGTAGTGGTCTTTTCCGCATAATCAGTTAATTTTTCTTTCGCTAAATCATTCGGAGGCGCTCAGCCACGCCCCCTTAAAGTTTAGGCCTATTAGGAAAGCGTTAACTTTGGGGCGCAAAATAACAATAACTCTCGTTTGGCGTGCGTCGTCAGTGCGCTCGGCCGATCGGTATCTTTTCATTCATTATTTTTATACAAAGTCAACGGGGCGGGGCTAGAGACCGTTTCTATGTTGTAAGTACAAGCAAAAATTAGCTTAGTGGTGATCAGGCGGGAGTGTCTTCGATAGTACATAATCACTCATTTTTTCCTTTTTCTCTGCACAAAACTTATTGCCAACCTACTAGTACCGACAAATTCAGTTTTGTCTGCTACTCGGGAGTGCCAACCGTATAATTGGGAAACGTCGTTTAATGTCTGTAATATAACAAAGCTTTACCTCTGTCAGGGTACCGGCGAGTTCATAAACACGTACTTCTTCTGCCGCGTGTGCGCTATGGTGCACGCGAACGAGCGGCGCCAGCGCAGCGCGCACTACAGCGACGTGCAGGCGTGGTGGCGCGAAGGCGCCTGCACGCGCTCGGAGTGGCGCACGGAGGTCGTGCGGGACACGCGTGACAACGGCTAGCAACACGCCCGCGTGACACGACGCTACTTCTAAGTTTATCGCTTCGAGCCCGCCTCGTCCACGAGGTCCGACAAATTTTCAAAGTCACTGAGCCCCGGCGCTACGCATTTTAGTCAATATTTGTATCGTGTTACCAGTCGAGTCGAAAGTAATCGCGTCCATGTAGCATATTATCTAGCATACACGATGGTTGTAGAGATTTTGTTAATTCTTATTAGATTGCCGGTGTTCGGTGTTCGAGTTCTCCCCACAATATTTTTGTAACATGAACTAGTGAGGCGTATAAAGCGCGTATTAGATTAAGAAATAATATACCTAATTCGATGTTATTGGCGCCCGACACGGGTCAGGCGACCTGAGAAAAATCAATGTGAACGAGATCTTATTTCCCCATTGATTATTAAAAGCCATAGTAGAATCGCTTTTGCATTTAATTAGACCGATTATACAACAGAAAGTAAAGAAGCCATGTGTTTTTAGTAGCAGAAACATTCCAATGTAGGTAGTTTTAATTTATTTACCATCTGTTAAAATGTTTTTATTGACTTTAGTAACGAATTTTATTAGATTTAGGACATGTTTGTTTTATATCTTTGCTGTTTTACCTTTAACTACTTTTAAATTACCAATTTGAATTTTGTAAATATTTTTGACTTACCTACTTTTTATTTCATTTTTGAAATATCAACCAAGACCAACAATCAACATTTAGATAATATGAAACTACTTAGTTATATAAGCAATCACACCATTATTTGCGGTGAGCAGATTCGAAATGAATATCGTAACATTCTAGATGTTGTGTGGTTTGGTTTATGATGAAGTTATTTATACCTGAGTATTTGGGCTAGACTTGATATAGTACCTACCATTTTTGTATCCATTGAATGATTTTGTGTTAGTGGAATTGTGTTATTATCACAGTACCAACCACACACAGTAATTACATTGTGAAATGAAATATCTAATAACACAGCTCAACTTGAAGTAAGTCTAGTCATGATGCCATTGATACAGCACAACCAAAAATGAAACTCATGAATTTTTGCGCACATTTAGCACAAAGTTGATAAAAGAGACTTTATGAAAAGTTTTTATATTTTCTAAGTACTTAATCATTGATTTTGCACTGCTTTAAGAAGTTAAAAGTTATATAATATTGTGTCTATCTTTTATATAAAATAATGTTTTTCTTGTTTACAAATTATATTTGCTAATAGTTGAATGTTTTGTACATTAATATTGTTGTGTTATTTTAGAATGTTATTTTCTTCAGTAGGGTGTAAATCAATCTTAGATAAGAAAAGCCCTCTTGAAACAAGAATGCTGCAAATGAATTAAACTTGTATTTCAAGAAACAAATTGCAGTACTTACCTACATTTTTAAGAAATCGTGGGACTTATAATGTAACTGGCTGTTAAAACAGAGACTGAAGAATCTTAAATGATTTTAAATAATTATATATGTTTGACTTTACATTTTGAGGAAATTGTGGCTGATAAACTTGTTAGGTAAAATGAGTTCCTTGCCTTAAATTAAGTGTATCTGAGTATGTATTTTGTTGTTTCTCAGGATGTTATATTCCACAATCTCTAATCATGGCTAGTTTTAAAATTAATCAAATTTAAATGTAATTAAAAATATCTGAATGTTAAATGTAAAGATCTCAAATAACATTAGATGCCAAGAAGCATACACCCGGTTTGGTAGCAATATGTAAGTAATATTGTTATTCTTAAAGTATCTCAAATGAAAATTGTTTACAGATCATGTATTTACAGGTATGTTGTTGTATTTGCTGGGATAATTGTTAATTATTAACTTCAGATGAACATTCCATTTCTGTTGTTTCTATGTAAGTACCTCAAAGAAAACAATATGTATGTATGTAGTTAAATATTATATAGACAATTCTTTGTATAATACAAAAGCTATTAGAAAAAACACTGTCATAAACTATCATTTGAAATTGAAAATAGCAATTAAGTGTGATTAATTGATTGAATATAAGTTAAAACAAGTAAGAATGTGGCACCAACAAATTTCTATAAATAATGTTATCAATGAATAAATATCTACTTGTTTGTTCAGTGCATTGTAAAATGAAAGTGCCATTCATAATAGAAATCTAATAAAATCATTTGAAGTATCCAAAACCTTTTGGTCGACAATGGCCTTTCAAGGAATAAGCAAGATAATGTAATTACTTATACAAAACTTATTTATTTCTTAAAAATGCGTACTATTGGCCCCTAAAAACATTGAGATACACTTGTTTAATTTTCTTAGACATCACTTATTTTACAATTTATCATTTTACGTAGCGTTATTGGTGAAACTGAACGCAAACTCAAAAAGAAAACGCATCGTTCACGATAACGCCGGCAGTGACGTCAAGTTCTATGTGTCAAATAAACTTTTCATTCAAAAGTACTTACTTAAAATTTCACAAAGATTTTATTATAATATTGTTATTGCAATTTTTGCTTGAATATAACACATACAATTAATAAAATATTATTCTACTAAGTGTAAAAATTAGACGTAAACAAGACACATAGATGTAAATGACGTCACTTCATGGCCGCGACAGCCACATATGTTTGAACTGTCATAGAAAAGTGTCCTTTTTTTGAGCGACAAGCTTTAGGGCCGAGTCACACCGAAATGGCAGCGGCCGTTGGCGACGCCAGCGGCCCCCGGCGTCGCCGCTGGTGGTCTCGCGCGGTTTCCAGACCCCACGCGCCTAGTCTCCTCTTAACTAGTTTAGTTTCTACATTCGGCAAGGAAACTCGTGTGTTTGGAGTGACCATGATGGAATTGGTTACTAAAGCACTTATTGCGGAAGAAGAAAAAAGAAACAAAGGAAAAAAAAGGGATGTGTGTGGGTGAGGAGCGCGCGGCCGCCCGCGGTGCCGCGAGCGGCCTCATGACGCAGCTGGCAGCCGCGGGCAGAACCACCGACAAGACGCACCGGGTGTGCGGCCGCCCGCGGAGCCTAGCGGCATTTTCAAGCTTTTCAAGCAATATTGGTCTTTTAGTATGTAGATAAAGTTTAAAATTATTTCACACTGAAAGTGCTCGCCGCGTCGCTGCCATTCCGGTGTGACTCGGCCCTTACGCGACAAGCAATAGTCGAACCTAACTTTTAATTATTTTATTGGGTTGATAGTACCCTATTTTATTGATCTATGTAAAGAAAATTACATGCATATTCCATAATGAGATTAACCCAATGCAATAAAGCTTATTGCAGTATGATTATGCAGATGCCACAACGGGACACCTAGTGTTCATTTCACAAATGAAAACAAATAAATGACAATTTGAAAATAATTTCTTTTATTGCTCCTTGTCAACTACATCAACAGAAAATTAAATTATTATCACAAATAATTTAAATAAAATAGCTTTATTTCCTGCATACTGATAGATCTATGACTATTACCCAAATTAATTCAGGAAGCTTTTATCTTTTCTGAATGAATATATTGTTTCAACATATCAATAAGTTTCAAATTACTGTGCAGCTGTAATTGAATGTTCACACTTTCAACAACAACGTTAATAGTATTTTGAAATATACTCTGGGCTTTATGCATATTCTGAGGAACCAAGACACCAAACCAGCGAAGAGGGTTGACTGTGTTCTCTGCATCATTTTCATTAACTTTCAGTTGTTTAACTCCATCTTCCTCAGTAGTTTCGCATACTGTAGACGCTGAGAAATCCGCACTGCTCTCAGTAGGGAGCCGTGATGTACTCACTGAGCTCTGACCCATGATATAGCGAGACTTGGCTAAATGAAAACTTCCATTCTTGATACTGGACTCTATGTTTAATTCGCAACGCATCTTATCCTCCATCAAATGTAATTGCTTGACAATAATCTTATCAAGCAATTCACATAGTACAGCCTCAGACGGAACACCTGTGTCCAAAAGAACAGAGCTAGCCTTAATAACATAGTAAGTAAGTAGGTTGTCACAATTATTTATAACTTTGGTTATACTGGAATATGGGGGTCAGTGAGAGCGTGGAGCTTGGCACAAGCAAAGATAGGCCTAAACCCAGCAGTGGGTGAAGTCAGGCTGTATGGATGATGATAATGATGATGATTGCTTACCTTGGTTCTGCCCAGTCATGACTAAAGATTTTAATAACTGCTTCTTGTATGAACCGCTGCTTCTAAAATCACAAATTCACCGAGTTGGCTGCGTATTCTCAAAACAAACCAACGATGAACAATGACAAACCAAACTGACAGCGACCGAGTGACACTGACTGACTGAAAGGAGTCATGTGATCAGAAAACGAATGAGGTTTTTTTTTTTAGGTGTTTTCTAGGCCAGCTTCCACTAAAAAACGATAGATGGCGCTGTACACGTATGACACAGTGAAAACAATTTTGTTTGGCTGTAAGGAGCTGGCGTTCATTGCCTTTCAAAAGTTATCCTAGTTTTGGTGCGTTCGAGTAGCTCACTTTTAGCGCTATTTAGCGCTGTCGCCCGTTCGAGAAGCTACTGTTGCGCGCTATCAACACTGCCGTGACGTCACACATTACGTCATTACTTCACGCTACCAACACTATTTCTCTCGAGGTGATGTGCCGACAGCGTTAGCCTTGACACTGTCAACTAGACAGCGCTAATCGAGCGGGTATCTATTATTTCCTGCAGGACACTTGTCACAACTGCTATTATATTAAGTCTTTCAGTTTGCATCATATAAAATAAAATAAAATTAGCCGAAAGCAAGACGAAAACAAACAAAACAACAATAGAGTTGTCATTCGTAATCAGCTGTCAAGTGTCACTGCAGTTCACTGTAAAAGTCGTTCGGGGAGCTTCTTTTCACTAACGCTGCTAAGGCTTCTCGAACGGGAGTTGACAGCGTTGACGAACGCACCATTTGTGTGCGTTCGTCTTTCTTCTTCGATTTGCGTTTTAATTGCATAGCAACTTACTTTTTCATTTTGGGTATAATTTCTATAAAATACGACTTGGCACCCTTATGCATATTCTAGCTACCATTTAATTTTTATAAGGCTTCAACGAACGCCAGCTAAATACAGCCAAACAAACATTTTTTACACTGACTGATTGGTGTAAAGCGCCATCTATCGTTTGCTGCTCAAGAACCCCAATTACTCAAAGTCCTAACATGAATCATATTCTAATGTCCTCTGTGAATCACATCACAATGTACATCATGATCATTATGAAATAATAATTAATAGTAATTTAATTAGTTAAGTACCAACAATGAATGGTGGGTGCTTGCTACCGTTCACACATTCGAATCGGTCTGATTCAGCAATGCCGCGATTAATTTACTGGATATTACCGCCCGGCCTACACACCAGGCCCCTTATTCACAACGCTTCGAATCGAAAATCGAATCGAAGCATTGTGAATAGCTATGCGAAGCCAAAGTTTATTTTTCTAAGACACGACGATGTGCAGCGAGGGACAGAAAAAAAGTCTATATTCTTTGACTCTTTGTTTATAAAATGAATCACATTTTATAGCAAATAATTTAATGAATGACAGATAGTGTAAGTCATATTTGACAATACATTCATAGATATAACATTCCTCCCCATCTAAGGTTGATTCAGATCTCTTCAATCAAACGCCGTGGAGGTCGTACCTCACGCTGGCTGCGCCGAAGAGGTGCTGCAACCGTTGCAGTCGGTGTTTCAAACGCTGGAGATGAGGATGATGATGTAGATGCAGATGTGGATGCAGATGGTTCTGGTGTGGATGGAATGTGAGAGGACGGTGTAAATGGAGAAGGAATTGACATAGGTGATGGTGCCAAGCATGTGGATGGTGAGGACGCAGAGGCTGTCGCAACACTTTCAGGTGTCACGGCTGCAGGAGACAGTCGCGGTCTCATGTGATCTGCATGTTTCCTTTGCTCCACCCCATTAGATGTAGTGACCACGTAGGAGTATCGGTGCTTACGGGTCGCTACTGTAGCAGGCTGCCACTTTTTCTCCAGTTTAGTTTTTATGTAGACCTTATCGCCTGTCTGGTATGTAGGTGTAGATGACACGATGTCCGCCTTCACATGTTGGTACAGCAAATTTCTTCTCTTGTTGGGTCGGATATTTGATAAAACACAGTTCAACTGCCTGCCGAACATCATTTGGGCTGGTGATTTGCCGGTAGTGGTATGCGGAGTGTTTCGGTAAGTGATTAAAAAAATCCGACAATCGACGCTTAAGTGGGCTTCCATCACTGCTTTTCCTGGGCCTTATAAATTTTTATGAAAGATTCGTTCCACATCTTCATGGATCATGTGCAGACCTGTACGAGCTAACAAGCGGCAAAAAAAAAATGGCGATGGTCCGAACACGAAGAACAAATTTTCGAGAATGCTAAAAGAAACATAGCTAACTCAAATTCATTACTTGCGTTCGATGAAAGGCGTTCCCTTTTCCTAGCGTGTGATGCGTCAGAAAAAGGAGTTGGGGCAGTTCTATACCACAAACACAAAGATGTCGAACAACCGATAGCATTTGCGTCAAGAAAACTTCGACCAGCAGAGAGCAAATATTCTGTTATTGACCGTGAAGCACTAGCCATATTATTTGGAATACAGAAATTTGACCAATATCTAAGAGGAACGAAATTTACCTTGGTTACTGACCACAAGCCTCTGATGCACATTTTGGGACCTCAACGTAACCTGCCGAAGCTTGTAAATAATAGACTTGTGAGATGGGCTCTTTTGATTGGAAGCTACCAGTATGAAATTTGCTACCAGAAGGGCGAAAACAATATTCTGGCCGATTGCCTGTCTAGATTACCAAATCCCAAGACAAAACCCTCACACGTGGAAAACATTGTACATAGAGTAGTGTCACGCCTCCAAGAAAACAAAATTGTTGACCTACAGCTTACAGAAAAAAATTTGAGTCTGGAAACATCTAGAGACCCAAGTTTGTCACTCGTTTGCCAGTATCTAAACACCGGGTGGAGAGACCTGGATTACAGGCAAGATATGAAACAATACTACAGGAAACGTTTCGAACTGTCTGTAGAAGGTAAAATTGTATTGTGGCAAGGCAGGATGGTTATACCTGAGGTTCTAAGAAAGACAGTCTTAGGCTATTTGCACCGAGGGCACCCAGGGATATCGGCCATGAAAGCACTCTCACGTTTCTATGTGTGGTGGCCATCGCTTGACGAGGACATCGAGAATTTTATCAAGAGATGCACCAGGTGTCAAGAAAACAGACCGTCTAATCCCGAACTACCGGTATTTTCCTGGTCTATACCCGAGCAAGTGTGGGAAAGAGTCCACATAGACTTTGCAGGTCCATTCGAGGGCAGCTACTGGCTGGTTTTGTTTGATGCGTTGTCAAAATGGTGTGAACTAAGACCAATGAAAAACATAACTTCAAAAAGTCTATGCGCTGTTCTGGATGAGATTTTCAACACCTTTGGACTCCCACAAATGATTGTATCTGACAACGGCCCCCAACTAACATCACAGGAATTCAAGGACTACTGTAAAAATCAGGGCATTCTACATGTCACCTCATCTCCGTATCATCCCCGAACAAATGGGTTAGCTGAACGGTTTGTGAGAACTTTTAAAAACAGAATGACCTCCAGTGATGGAAGCCCACTTAAGCGTCGATTGTCGGATTTTTTTTTTTTTTTTTTTTTTTTTTTTTTTTTTTTTTTTTTTTTTTTTTTTTATTTTTTTTTTTTTTTTTTACTCTAAACAAGTCAAGAAGTTTGAGGCAAATGTCGTTATAAGTACTCGTGTCAAAATTCGGTGTAAGCGCTATTTTTAACTCACGGAAAATCTCTGGTGTTAAGGTATTCAACAGGATGTCCTTTCGTAGGTTTGGCTCCGTAACGTTCATGATTTGACATTTGTTTGAAAAGAAGTCTAAAAAATCTTCAATCCTGCAGCTGTCGGGGTTGTATTTGTCCATGTTGAAGTTTTTAATCACCATCATCTTGTCTGACGATGATGAAACGCTCGTTGAGCTTTTTGTTTTTGTGTCTTCTTTGTTGTGCATTGTTTGTACCAACAATGTAAGTATTTGTGTTACCTGTTCTTGCTGCGCCTGTTGAGCTCGCAAGAACAGCTCAAATTGTTCTTTGTCCATTGTTTAAATATATCCCATCCTCGTCGCCAATAAAATGAATCACATTTTATAGCAAATAATTTAATGAATGACAGATAGTGTAAGTCATATTTGACAATACATTCATAGATATAACAGTTTATATATGGTTTATTAGTCTATGGTCCTGTTCCAGCCCCCAACGCCGCCATCTTATCCTTTTCGTCATTTCATGTGTGGGAATATTCGTTTCGGATAGATTACTGAAAATATACAACAAGCAAAAGTGAGTTATTATTAGAAACATTCTTAAAATAAAACCAGACGATGTCGGACAAGAAACGTTTGCTGAACGACCTCAGAGTTATAGACTTGCGCGCAGAGTTAGAAAAGCGCAACCTAGATAAAAGCGGCGTTCGCGGTGTGCTCATACAACGTTTATCCAAGGTAAGTGACGTGTAATAATTAGAATAGGCACAACACTCACCGCATTGTATTCAATACGATATTGTTGACATCTTTCTAGCATTTAGAAGAGGAGGGGCACGATCCAGCAACTTTCAAGTTTGAGTCGACTACTTTAGAGGCAAAAACTCCTGTAAAAAGGACCAGGCGATCAGAGAGCACGAACTTCGTTGAACAGGAGTCGGAAGACACTCCAGCAATGGAAGATATGATTGTACAAGATGATGCTGGAGAAGAGGAAGAAACTGAACAGACCGATAACAAGAAACAAAACAACGCTAGCCCCAAGCCTGAAGCTAACATGGAGGTTGAGGAAACTGAAAAATTGAACAGAAAAAGAGAGATTAAAGAAGAACCTGAAGCAACTCAGCCTAAAAAACCGTGTCTTGACAAGGATATCAAATCTGAAGATGATCACAAAATAGAAAACAACACCGATGCAGAGGACAGCATCAACTTGGATCTTGGTGATGATGAACTTCTCAATGAAGAGGTATGTTTCTATTTCTACAGTGTAACAGTTAAACTGCCAACAGTTACCTCCAAAGTATCCAACGGGTTCATGATGGAGATAGACTAAAATATACATATTCAAAACCACAGAAACCACTAGTGATTTATTAAATGTATACCCACATATTTATGTATGTAGTATATGTATGTTGTTGAAATATACTTATGTTGTTTTAAGTATCTTATTTTTTTAATAATCACTTTCTTTCTAACGTCTCTTCAAACACTGCTTTATCAACCCAAAATGTGTCAAAGTTGGTTTCAGTAATTATTAATAGTATCAAACTGGAGTAATGCCAAATATTTGACCAAACGGATATCAATATAGTTCATTAAACATGCATTTATGTTAATAAACTAACCTTTAGTAAATCTCTTTCAGGCTGACAACAGCTCTAAAACAGACAAAAAAGGTAAGCTTAGAATGTATTCAAGTTTTTATGCGGACCATTTTGTTAAGATGAAAATAATATTTTTAGTGAATTTAGTTATGTAGTGAAAAATTAATACATTTCATTATTATATTTGGATCCTTATCAGATTAACAATATGCAAAATCTTCAATATGTGAATAAATATACTATAATGAGAAAGCCATGTTGCAATGTTTGTCATCATTCATAAATAAAAAATAGAAATAGTTGCGGTAAACAAGAGTGGAAAGTTATATACAGCAGAAGAAAATTTATGTACCTGCAAGCATCGTGATAGAAACAGCTGCAAAGCAGAATTCAACCAAAAACTAACAGAGAGAGAAAAGATGACATTATTTATCATTTGGGAGGATTACCACTGAAATGAGCACAGACTGAGGTGGCTCTCATTACGATGATGTGGTGTTCTGTGTAATTTAAGTGGCAGGGCATTTCCAGTCACAGCTGCACTCCAGTGTCCTACAGTTATGTATGCTTTACTATGGACATAGTGGCTCATAGCTGCTATGCTGCTCCATATCCAGATGGCGGTGCTAATGTCCAATCAAGTTTTCAGGTCAGGAATTTTTGTGTAAACAACAAACAAGTGTGAAAAACATCAAGAAACACTCGATACTCCACGGCAAGATAAAGGAGAGGCAGGGTGGGCCGCTCCCGAGTATCGGCGAGCGACCTGCGCTGGCTCAGCTGATAAATGCGACTGACTTAGATGAGGCGGCTGAAGAAGAGGAGGAGGAAGACGCGGGCGAGCCGTCGGGCGACAAGTCTCCGCCGGCCGACTCTGCGGCGAACGGCGACGACGAGCCGGCTGACGACCAACAAGTAACCTCCGAAGTCCCCGCCACTAGGTTGGTGAACGTCGAACGGCCGCCGAGTCGCCGCCCACGCGCATCTATAACTACTTCGATTATTCCGACATCCAATACTTTCTTTACGTTATCACTACAAAGTTTTGCACCAAACGTTTTGGAGTCCCGGCTGCTCGACGGATCTGGCGACAGGTGCCTGCCGACTAAACTCGATGACGTCGTGTCCGCGGTCGTCTGCGCCGGCTGCTGTATACTTTGTACACCTGATCGCTGTTGGAAGACTATTTGCTGCCGATGGTGACGTCAGCGAGCGGCTGCAGAGCGGCGTGCTACGGGTATAAGGCAACTCAACTTTCTGGACCTGCCATCGATGTCCTGGGCCAATGCAGTGGAGTAATGGTGCAAAACTTTGTAGCTGATGAGTGTCACTACGAGAATTCTAAAATGATAACTGTCACCAAACCGCGCAATTAATGGAACTTGTGCTTGTAATAAAATGTTCAAATTCCGATCTTCATGTATTGTTGTTATTTGTAGTATGTTATTTTATTGTAAAATAATGCTCTGATTATTTTTTCAGCAATGAGGATGAAAAGCATGACAAGGAGACAAAAGGTATTTTATTGATCTTATTATTTATTCAATAAACTAACTATTTTGATTGAATAAATATTCAGTTGTTTTGAATAACCAAGCAGTAAAGCTAATAGTGCATTATCCTATTTTAGATGATAAAGACAAAGAAGGCGATGGTGAAAAGAAAGAGAAGAAGGATGAAAATAAAGAAGGTGGTGCGAGGAACTTGTGGGTCAGTGGCCTGTCGGGAGACACGCGCGCTAAGGACCTGAAGCAACTGTGCAGCAAACACGGAAAAGTAAACATAGACACCTATTGATATGATTATTATTATGTTTAGATGAAGTTATTACGTATATGAAATAAAACTCCAGAAACAAAAGCAAACCAACCAAGATAATTATGATTTCTTATTTATGTTACAGGTAATTGGAGCTAAGGTGGTGACCAACGCTAGAACACCCGGTTCCCGTTGTTACGGCTATGTCACAATGGCTAGTGCTCAAGATGCTGAAAACTGTATTAAGAACTTACACAGGACTGGTAATTACCTCACAATATATTCATTTGAAATGGCTCATCAATTTCTGTAATTTATTTTTGGTTATATTTTCCCTAGAATTGCATGGACGTATGATTTCCGTGGAGAAAGCTAAATCAGAGTCGGAATCATCGTCACGCCGGCAGCCATCGGTACGCGAGCGTCGACCTAGCAAAGAACGCAAGGATGAAAATAAAGAGACTGAGGTAATAGTTATTAACAAAATCATGTTGTAATTTCAACAAACACACATAAAAATTACTACATAATACCAAAACAAAAACGTAATCTAATCTTTCATAGACAGCATAGGCTCACAAAAAAAAATCTTACTAATCTACACTTATACTTATTGGCAAAAGACTGATCTGACTGCCGAATAAAACCCTCATTATGTGATTGTCGTAATTAGTGTACTTATTTGCATCTATACTGTATTTTAGGAGAACAAAGATGGCGCTGAAAAGACTGGAGAACCGAAGCCAAAGAAGGATGGTGAAGTGTCAGGAGCAGAAAGTACCAGGTCCACTTCACGCACGCGTGAAAAGTCCCACCGTTCTGATAAGGTGAGATAGTTACAATATAGAAGTTTATGTTGTTATACAGTTTTTCCATGATAAAAGTCTTATAGGGACTGCCATCATCTGCGTCGCCTTTTCCCAACTATGTTGGG
The DNA here is from genome assembly GCA_963853795.1 of Xestia rhomboidea. NCBI lineage: Eukaryota > Metazoa > Arthropoda > Insecta > Lepidoptera > Noctuidae > Xestia > Xestia rhomboidea. The sequence goes on along the minus strand of OY970778.1, from coordinate 9,650,243 downwards.
GTCGGCTTCCAGTCTAACCAGATGCAGCTGAATACCAGTATTTACATGGAGTGACTGCCTATCTGACCTCCACAACCCAGTTAGTTACTAATCTTACTACCCCTTTTCTTTCACAGGGCTTTATCATGTTAACTTATTGCAATATACAACATGTAACATAATTAACGCACATCCTGAAATTACTTTGTTCCGAATCGTTTACTGAATCTATTTCTATGATTTTTAATATAGGTAATTTTTTATCCCAAAAATAATTAAAGCTACTTAATTTATAGTCACACTACCCCTGTATAGTCCAAGCAAACTGAAATGGACCGTAACTCAAGGCAATAAGACTTTTAAAAGTGCAGTTTTATTTGTATTAATACAAATTCCACCATTCAATACAAAATAAAGAAAAATGAACCGTATTTCAAGCAAGTTAAGTCTTTACAAAAACAGTTGAAGTAAACTTGGCGATTTAACCGCACGCACACACTTACAGACACTGGATACAAAGGAAACAATAGTTACCCATACCAACAAAATGCAAAATATGTCGTACCAGTTTTCGTTCCCTTTCTCGTGCAAATTAAAAACGTGGGATAGAGCGAGATAGCCATCATGACAACGGGCGGCGCGGGCGATGAAAGCTAACTTAAATAAATGTAAACAATATTTAGTCTCGCGCTACCTTCCGTACAGTGTATGCAAATATCGCGATGTCTTTCGAATAATTGACACAAAATGTTCAGTGAAATGGTGACTAATAGTGAGGCCTGTGGCACGGTGCAGTGTGGTGATAATGTGGTTCTAGCTGGCAGAACATTCAAGTCAACCAAAGGTATGGTACAAGAGTAGACCGCAGGGTAGGACTATGTTAGCTGCTACTTCGTGGCCATGGAACGTTCCGTCCGAACACAGCCATCGACAGGGGAGCCGATTGGCGTACACGTACTCGTTTTCAAAACGAAATATGGGATTAATTCGATGAGAATCCCCAATCAGCTGATTTGACGACTTTTTTTTGTGGGGACGTATTAAATCGTTGGTTTATTTAAAAAAATTGGATAGTGAACGCTTTTGATAAAAAATGACGAAGTGCTTTCTAAATTAAAACATCAATTAAGAAAACAGGCATTAAAATGTATTGAAGTTTTCTATTGAAGTTGAGTCGAGCGACGACGCGACGTTAACAGCTGTCTCGAACGCGAGCGAATACCTACAAGGCTAGCAAGACTCACACAGTCGCATACGTAGGTATGAGACCTACGTATGCGACTGTGTGCGTTCGTTGATTTGTACTGTGACTACAACATTCTTCCGGAATTAGGAAAACTAATTTATTAAATAATCATTGCTTATACATGTTTAATTAAAAATTCAGGGCATGTATTATGATTATAACTTAATAAACTAATTGGGGTGTCTGAGGGTGTGCGTTAATTACGTTACATGTTGTATAAATAAATTAAAGTTTATTTTGTTTTAAAAAAACTAGCTTTTACTAAATTTAAATAAGAAAATTAGGTTTATATATCAAATAATGTAAAGTTTTCGTGTTTTGCTATTAACTGTTGAGGAGTTCTCTCGTGAGGATATGATCCTGGCTGCAGGATTAAATCATGGCTGTCATAAAAATGTATTGTCTCCAGAACCAAAGTTGTGTGCAAAATCTCAGCTCAATTGGTTGGGCATGGGATGAACTTTTTTGAAATTCAGTTACTAGATTTGACCAATACATATTAACTAAGCTTGTAAAAACAGTACTTTCCTTTTGATTTTCTTCACAGTTGGGTAAAAAGAGCTAATACGTTAGTTCGCTACTCCGATAAATTTTAGGCCGACATTTGTTAATCGCATATTTTAGTAATTTTATTGTGACTTTCCAGGATCGTGGCAAGCGGAGCACCAGGAGTCGGGAACGGAAGCGTTCGCCCCGCGAGGTTCTCTCCTTTTCCAAGATCTGGGTGAGAATAATAATAATAAAAATCTTTATTTATCTCCACAAATTACATAATTATCATCGAGAGTATAAATTACAGTCAGACACAGAGATTTTGACAAAATGTGTAATTTTTGGGAGATCTGGAGTCTAAACTAAGCCTAGGCCTGTATTTTAGAATTCCAGGCCCCCCATTAAATTATGTTGTTCAGACTGACGACGTCGTAAGCAGATTTATGTGAGTGCGTGAATGAGCTATTTATGTGCATGCGTGCGCGCATGACGTGTGCTTGTGTGTGTACGTGAATGCGTGTGTATGTGAGTGTGTTTGTACGTACGTGTGTGTACCTGCGTGTGTCAGTTTGAAATACAATACTACATTATACCTGTTTAATCTGTATATATAAATGTATGCTTGTATGTATGCAAAAAAAAAATGAATAACTAAAGTGCAAAAATCAAGAAATCATCTATTCAAGTAACCTTTTTCTAAGTTTATTCTTGAGAATGGGCTGGGAATGAATGGGTATTGCTATATTATAATTATAGCATGTGCTTATATTTTGACAAAGATTGTGGACTTGACGTAGTTAGTATGCAACTAGATTGCAGTCCATCGTGACGTATTTTGAGACAATCAGTATCTTCTGGTAGACGTCATTCGACTATAATCTAGTCATACTTTTATACATCAACGTTCTAACGTGCAACGTATTGTATAATACAGAAAGAGCGCGACGTTGCGCGTGCGCGTGAGCGGTCTCGTGCGGCGAGGGAGGAAGAGCGCAGACGTCGCGCCGCCGAGGACGCACTGCGCGAGAGAGAGAGGAGACAGCGCCAGGAGAAGCATCGCCTCGCGCTGGAGAGGGAGAAGCTACGCGCGGAGAGGTAAAACACATACGACGTTTTTTCAATTATTGAAGGAGTAGAGAGATTTGCATCTCTGCATGAGTCCCATTTAAATGTAACTGAAAGCTCTCCATATGTCTGGAGCAAATATAGGCAAATTATTTTAGGCTTATTCCTTTTCCGTGGAAAAACAAAGATAACACTGCTAGGCCTGAGAATGAAGCCTAAGACCCCACATTTTGCAGTGGCGCTTTTTTCGTCAAATTTTCATTGACCAATTAACTTTAGCACACCCACCCAATACAACCATATAAAAAACTGTAATACCTATGTCCTAAAATCTTATTTATCTCACAGAGAAAAGATTGAACGTGAAAAGAACGAGCTACTTCGTTTAGAACGCGAGCGTCACAGAATAGAGCGGGAAAAACTTGAGTTAGAGAGACTGGAACTGAAGAGAGCTCAACTAAGGTATGTTACAAACTTTTTGTGCATATTCTTGAAGATCTTGCTAAAACACGTTTTTATTTTAATCATTATTTATGTCCTAAATATATCTTGCAAAATTAATTTAATAAAATATTGAAAGAAAACTGCTAAGTTGTGATAATGGTAAAAAAATATGAGATCAAATAAATTCAGGTACAGGGTGACTGGATCTAGATCCGCCATAGCAAATTCGCATATAGAGGAAGTCATTTACTACTTGTATTGAACCTTACTTTCCCTGGCTAATGTTTTACAGTTTGGGAGATATGTCAATCTTTATACTATATTGAGATTTTTCCAAAATTTTACTTTCAAGCATTCATATTATATGTTGGTAGTCACAAACATTGGTGATTAAAATACCTCGGAACTTCCCTCAAAATAGGGTTAAAAAATAAGATAGAATATAAGAAATACTAATTTTTTTTAAAAGCTTTCTTGAAAGTAATGTCTATGTCTATATAATCTACATCTTTGAAAGTAAGGTCTAATAATTAGCAAATGACCTCCTCTTTAAGCGAATTTGTGATGGTGGGTCCAGCAGACCTACCATGATCTAATTAAAAACGATTCAAAAGCAAGGCAGTTCAGTTTAGGTTCCTAAACTGCATCGCTCAAACTCGTACCATGACGTCCAATACGCTCAGCGGCATTTGGATCGTTAAAAGTGAATGAAAGATCGCAATTTGTGGCTGAACCGCGTTTGAAACGTTTTTGGTGAAAAAGAGATAACGCTATTAGTATCAAATAACCTTGTTTCGCGCACATTTTAGTGTCAGACACGCTCAGAAGCAAGTAACGTTTTATTTGTTTTTAACTTATTGTCTAGTATAATCTTCCTCAAAAAACTCAAACTAAAGCTGTTCATCAGACATCTGTTAGAGAAAAACAAATGTGGTTAAAAAAAGCATTTAAATAGGTATTTTAGACTTTAAAAGAAAGATTAAAGTACACTCACATTGGTTTTAAAACTTTATTTTCGTCAATAATTCAGTAAACGTTTCAGTTTAAGATAAAGAAATAGTAACCTATATTGAATCGCTTATTTTGACAGTTAGGCGTTTCAGTTGAGCTGCTTTGTGGACGTCGTGGTACCAAACTAGTGCAAAATTGAATGAATGAAACCAAAACTTGCGACTCAGTTTGGGGTCAATCGCTGTCAGATGGCATGGCCTAAATTGAATCGTTAAACTGACGTCATGGTACGAATTAGACGAACAGTTCAGTTTAGGTCCTAAAATGGATCGCGTTAAGAGCTCGTGGTAGGCCTCCAGATCCATTCACCCTGTATACAAAATGTTGAGATCGACATGCGATTGAAAAATCACCATAGGTTAGGTTAGGTCAAATTAAGTTTAGTTAGTGCACAACAGAATCGACACCAGTGTCAAATTTCAAATGTTTTGTTTGGTTGTTTTTATTTAAGTTAGCAGGGTGATAGTCTGTAAAGAATCCCTGATTTGGAGATGTCCTAACGTAAACGGATATAATGCACAGGTTGGAAGAGGAGCGTCGCAAGCGCGGCTACGAGGGCGGCGCGTACCGCAAGGCCGCCAGCCCGCCGCCCGAGCCGGCCTACGAGCGCGACACCAGACACAAGCGCCCGCCGCCGCCACCCATCGTATGTAAACCTACCATAATATCTAATGGCCTAGTAGAGTGCCTATGAGTCAACATTACAGCAAGCCAAAAAGGCAGTAGACTGCTCAGTGCCTTTTCAGTTATTCCATTATTTAAAAGCCAAGATTTTGGATTGCTATGAAGTTACTGTCACTGCTTACTTAACTGTATGCATATTGTACTCTCAACTCACTCAATCCCTCTACTTTAGAAATTTAGGCGTTACGCCAGGGCCAGGCGGTCTACATCGATCAAGATGCCTACCCCCTTAACAACACATGGGCCAACCAAAACCAACATTATTTTATCTATAGCCGTCCATTCCTTACTGAAGTAGTAACTCAAAATAAAGTTGATATCATTTTCTCGCTTCATAGTCGTCGAGCCGCAGCCAGTTTGAGGCGCCTCCGCCTCCCCGCTTCGAGATAACAACTAGCTACGAGCGAGGCACCGACAAGCGAGACCGCGACCGTGACTACAAACGAGAATACCCGCGACATGTCTCATGTGAGTATACTAATACATCATTAGTAAGGTAATTATGTAGTCCAGTTTGAGAGAATGAAGTCTAATTTTATTCTAAGGAAACCAAATCAAATCAGGGGTCCAAATGGCTGCTTTATCAGAATCACAAATGAATCACGTAAAAAAAATTAAAATTCTTAAAATGGACTTTATGTTCTTATCTGTAAAGTCAATTTTAAGAATTTTAAATTTTTAACATGATTTATATTAGGATTCTGCTAAAGCGATCATTTTAGACCCCCTGTCCTTTTGACACGTTGACGGTAAACATCTTGTACAAACATTGTAATATTATTTTCTAGCTGGCAACATTAAGTACTCTAGCAATGGCGGCGCCAGCGAAGACTCGCGACAACCGATGCCTCCAGGCACCAGGCCCAAAGAGCCCAGGTACGTTTTCTACTGTTACACTAAACATACCCATAGCCAGCAATGGTTAACCATCGAATAAACAGGCAATCAACAAGTTTAGATTGTTCAATCTCATCACAGAATTACAGAAGTTTCTCTTGTCATGCTCGGTGTTTGTTCAAATATTAGCTAGCTAATAAGTTTCGAAAATTTGAACAAATAAGTATGCCAAGAGTAGTACTGCATTTGACGAAAACTATTAAATAGGGAAAATGTTTTTTGGAGCGTACATACGTAACAATTATGCTAATTAAACATATTTTCTAGTCGGTCGTACGAGTCTCGCGACAACCGCTCGTACGCTCGGCCATCGCCGCCCGGCAAGCCCGAGCCGCGCAGCTGGAACGCGTCTAGTCGATACCCTGACGCCGCAGCGCCTTCGAAAGGTAATCTTGAATTACTTAACAATTTACACTTTAACATAACATCACGACTGTAATCACCGAAGTTCGCCAGTTATGTTTAAATCTCATGTAATTGAGGCGATTGCCATTGACACAGGTTCCCGATGGAAAAATCCAACCTAAGATTCGAACCCAGGACGTCATGCTCAGCCGTATCACTAGCGAGCACTAGACTAAAGGTGGCAGTTCGCGTCGCGACAGAGGCAAGAGACTGAGACGGGAGACCGCGACAAGTGTCTCTGTCTCTTCTGCATGTACTGTGGGTCGAGACCGAGACCGCAACCAAAGCTACAATTCATTCAGTATCGGAGTGTCTGTCGTTAGAGTCAGGAAATGTAGCCATTTTTTCACGTACTTTTCGAGCGCGACACGAGACACTACTGGTCAGGGGCAGCACCTGTCGCGTGGTCTCCTGTCTCGCGTCTCTGTCTCGCTCGCGAACTGATGCTTATACATTGCTTAAAGTCAAGTAACGGTCGCGGTCTCCCGTCTGTCTCTGGTCTCGGTCGCTTGTCTCTGTCTTAACAAGGCAAACTTTACTAATGGTTTCTTTGGTATTGCATTTGTTATTGTTATAACTAGCTTCCTGTCTCACCACTGTGCTAGTTCCTAACTTCCGAATGACCTATAGGTAGCAACGGCAGTGGCGGAGGCGAGGCTTGGTCCAGCAGCGAGGCGCGGTACGGCAGCTACGAGACGCGCTACACGCCGCAGTACCAGCCGCCGCCGCCCGGCGCGCCCTACCCCGACCGCTACGCGCCGCCTCCGCGCGAGTACCCGCGCAAGTACTGAGCACGTGAGTACACCACTACTGACCTTTCTTCGCGATTTTGCAGTACAGGGGCCTCTGAGACCAGGGTTTATGTCAGAGGTAAAAGGACTGTTCGCGTTGTTATAAAAGCAGATGGCGTCAGTATATTTCAGAATGACGGCGGGCGACGCACTTCAAATTCGAACTTGAATTCCAAATACTGTCTTATCCGCCAAGTACTTATACGTCTCTTTTGTACGGCATGTATTCAGTACCTATCTAATCAAATGAAATATAATGCATCTCATCTAACTTAATCTAAAAACCATTGAAATGTCATACATAACCATTAATTTGCATAATGTATTGATTTTTCATGTAGGAAAGATGATAAAAGTTATCTACAAATTTTATCTATGTCCATTACATGCCTTACATTATCTTCTCGAACTTGCTAATGTTGTATTTTTTTTTTTACAGATTTCGACGACCCCTGGCGATCTAAGTTCGTGTTTATTTCGTATGTTAGAGTGAATGCTGTTATTTTAGGATGTTATAAACTTTCTCATGTAGCTTAGAGGGATAGTATCTATCTCTGAATAATTACTTTGTGCAAGTTTTATATGGAGACCTCAAAGACTACCCTTCGCCCGTGGATTCGCTCGGGGCTTTTATGAATGCGATAGTTATTTTAATATTCCTCATTCCTTACTACCAGGCAGAATGCGTTGGGATTTTGACTTATGTAATTTTGTTATTTATTTTGGGTCGTTATTTTCTTCAATGTAATTTACCTTATTATTTTCAGTTTCATTTATCTTCTTCATAATTATATCAGCTAGCTATTATGTGCAAATATTATATTCGTGTACGCAATTCTCGTTTTATTTTATCATGTAATACTTGACCAAAATAAACTAAATTATTTTAAAAAATGTACAGTCAAAGTAAGTTAAATACTTATTAGAATACTTAAATGTAAGTACAAAGTTACATTGGGTACGATAGGGTAGTACACATTCTATCGTTTTGTGTAAAGTATAACTTATAATATGATAAGTAATAAATAATTATAACGGGCATATTGTTTTATTATTTTCCAGTAAGAACAAGCACATTTCTATGTTTGAAACCTGAAAATGGTGAATCAAATTACATGCTGGGTTTACACAGTTCTATACTTTTGGGTTTTGCTGATAGACCTTGCGGTCGTCGGTTCGGTCGGTTTTATTAGATTGAAATGAAACACTGCTAAGTTTATTTTCTATAGTTTATTTCATAACATATTTTGATCATAATTAAATACTGAAACTTTATCTTCGTGTCACATTCGGATAGTTGCAATTTTATTTTTATCTCACAATTTTGGTGTGTTCAAGTAAATGTAAGTAAACAGCACAACTAAGGAAGCCCTAATGTTGTCTGAAGTATCTCTTTACAAAAAAAGAATAAGCGGATTTTTAATTTCGTTCATGGAAATTGGAACAACAGCGCATGTGATAATAATTTTGGCAAGCGTAAAGGGCCGGCAGCTCCCAAGGTTTCGTTCGTTTTAGACAACTGCCTCTTCACCAAGATTACGATACTTGAGCACGTCCGGTATATTCTGGGCAAACTGCCCTGCTACCAGGTCGGCTGACTAACTTAATCGATCTTTTCTATAAGGCTGCATTCAGAGCTATTCTTGTGCCGACACGAGAGAAGAAGAAAAAGTTTAGTATCGATTAGTGTTAGCGTAAAATGTCCCGAAAAAGGAATAGCCGATGCGAAATTAGTACTCGTAGTTACATTATTGTACTTCCATTCAATTATTAGAAAACTGCGGAATTATGGGGATTGTTAGTAATTAGATTTAGGAAAAGATAAAACATGCACTTGTATATTGCCCACGGACTTGTATCTCGATGCGGTGTTGTTCCATAAGCAGGCTCTTAGTACGGCGTATTTTAAACGCGCGTATACGCACTTCAAACGAGATTAGAACGCAACCTTGTAACCTAAGCACACGGGGCGTTTGTTAACGATAGATCCGTATAAATACAGCTATATAGACGCGCTGTAGTCTCTTGTAGCGTTCCGCGTTTTAGTCGGAGACTCCTCGTCAATGTACAATGGCGTCGGGCTTACGCTGGCTTTGACCCTTTGAACGGGCTTCGAACGCGCTTCACAATCTATAGCGCGTTTGAATCTATAAAAACGCAAAAATCGGCATCTACGGCGCAGAAAACGCGCGTTCCTGAAACGCGTCGTCTGCGCGTTTAAAATACGCCGTGTGCTAGGGGCCTAAATGGTGCAGTGTATAGCAACGATAGCATACCACACGGTAAACGCGGTGCCTCAGCCTCTCATGACAACACACCTCGACTTGTCTCTCTGGTCTCAAGACCCGCGGTCGAACACCGCAATAGACCCTCAAACGGGTCTAAGTTTGGCAAAACTTTTTTCTGCGTTTTTTATGTATGTAATTGGTGTAACGAGTTATGAATCTGTGTATACAGATTAATATACAGAGACGCATATACATATACAGTGTAAGAAGCATGTGGGTTAGCCCTTACACATAATTTAAAATTCCCATTAAACAATATTAAAGTACATAGTAACCTAATTTTCATTTACAAAATTATGTTCAGAGAACTTACTTAAAAGATATTTTTTTATGTGCAACTATATAAAAAAAATATGTATCCAATAATAAAACAAAAAAAAAGCATTTGAAATATAACGTTATGCGCTGTTTGATACTGTTTTCAAAATATTGAAAGGCTTATTAAAAATTGAAAGTAATATTTATCCAAAATGAAAAAGAAAATAGAAATAAACACTCCATCATAGAAAAAATCTGAATCAGCTTCGAACCACCGTTAAAAGGACCAAGTAATTATATTACATGGCAAATTCACGCTATGCGTGTAATGTAGCTTAGCGACTAATTTCAAGGTGCATCAACCACCACCAACTTATAGTATATAAAATGCCACTGACAAGTAGCTTCAAACTGCTGCTTGCAAAAAGTTTATATTGTCGATAAACAGTTTACTTTGCGTAGGAACTATATTTTGACTTGATGTAAATTGTGTGTGTTGTTGGTAAGTCCAGGAATTTACGTCTTTCTGCCGAGGCTCTGAGATGCTCACGTTGAGGTATTTAAGAGCATCAATAGCGTCATGTTGACCTTGCACTGCGGCGAGGCGCAGTAGTCTGACCGCAGTTTCCTGGTCGGCCTTGAGCCCACCTCGGCCCTGGCCGTAGAAGATCCCGAGGTTGTAAAGGGCTTCAGGGTGGTCCAATGCAGCTGCAGACTTGTATAGCTCCATGGCCTGTCAATGTTCATAATTTTATAATCACTAAGTAGCTGGGAGGCACATGCATGAACATATAATGTGAAGTATGCAACATGAGCTGGTTCAAAAGATCTAACATTTTAAATAAACTATGAAGACCAAGGTTAATTAGATGAACCAGGGGAATATATATATAATAGGCGGGTCGCCTTGCATGGCATTCTCGTTAATTGGCGAGAAAAGGCGCAGCATCGAGATAAGTGGAAGGACTGGGGGGAGGCCTTTGCCCAGGAGTTGGACAGTAAAAAAAAGATGAACCAATTTTTGAGCATTACCTAGACATTAAAAATATTTATTTTACATATAATTATTATCATAATGTACAGTCTTCTGACTCATACTGGTGAACTTTTTATCTTAGGATAAGATAATACTGCACACTATCACTCATTTAAAAATAAAAACACGTCGTGCTACAGATGCTTTGTCCATAACAGCTTTTGAAACATCCTAATTTAAGGATACATCAGAACATTTAAATAAATAAATAAAATTATTATGTTATTGTTTACTTACAGTCTTTTCATTGGCGGTAACTCCTAAACCTTTTTCATAACATAGCCCTAAGTTGTAAAGGGCTGGAGCATGATTACGTTCCGCTGCAGACCTAAGAAGAATAATATAAATGATTTTATAACATTATAACCCACAATAAAAAATTAACCCACAAATTATTTTATTAATGTTTTACCTTAGTAAACTAAGTCCATCTTGGTATTGTCCATTTTCAATAGAAGCCAAACCAAGTCTGTTTTCAATTGAATTCAACACCCCACCCAAATCACCATCCAAATTATCAATGCTCTGAGTAGGACTGTGGGGGTGGGTTTGTGCGCTGTTGCCTGATCTACTGCCCGACATATTACCCAAGATGTGTCCAGATTCATTGCCAGATAGATTCTGAGAGGCATTGCAGGATAGATTCTCCGAGACATTGCTAGATAGATGTTCAGAGACTTTGGAGGACAGATTTTCAGATACATTGGCTAATAGATTTTCAGAGACATTGCTGGTCAGATTTTCAGATACATTAGCAATTAAATTTTCGGATACATTGCTAGATAGATTTCCAGGTGCATTATCTTTGACTTTTATTGATAGACTTCCACTTTGATCATTAGCCATCAAATAAACAGTAGGAGTGATTTCAGAGAACACTTTCCCAATTTTTGAAATTGAATCAAGGTAAAAATCATTTTTGTTCATATCTGTTACATATGGGTAGATAGATGTTAGCAAGTTGTTTACTGGAAGGCATTTCGTCTCCTGATGTCTGCAATGTTGTTTCAGTTTAAAATGAATGAGTTGACTAGTGTACCAACCCAAAACTGCTACACCACTCTGTAAAAATTCATAAGTCATTGAATAAAATGGCATACTCTAGTAGAATAATATCAGTAAAAAACCATAATCGTGCCAAATTGAAACATACCCATGTAATGGCATCCATCCAGGTTCTATTCAAGTGCTGGAAGCTCCATTTGTTGCCATTTGTGCCATCATCATTGTGGTATGATTTACAGTATTTGCGAAGTGAAATCCACATACTAGAATGTTTGGCATTTTTGACATCATTATGTTTATTCATGCAATTTTCCTATAAAAAAAATATATATATTTTCTTTACTTAATTTTGAGGTATGTTAAGCAATTGTATAACCTGCCAAAGAAAAACATACCGATGATTTAACATCCATCCAAGCCTTGTGTCGTTGTTGGAGTTCCCATTTTTTGTCATCTGTGCTATTGCCATTCCCACAAGACTTACTGCGGCGAAATGAACGAAACTTACATGGTGGACCAGCTTTTCTCTCAGCATTCTCGAATCGTTTCTTCATGCATCCCTAGAGAAATATATTTTTCGTTATCTTATTATGATATACATACTCTTCTGCTAGTAAATCATAAGATGGCCATTTGATACCAGTTGAGACACCATGAATATGATTTGATAGATTTTACAATCTAGTATCATATTGTAATATTATAATGACTAACTTCATTTCAACTATACAAAATATCAGATATAACTCTAAAAATAACTGCTGCTGTAATTATTCAAACATACCCATGGCTTGCCATCCATCCAATGTCTTTCTCTGCGTTCAATGCTCCATTCCTGGCTATTTGGGCCGTTTTCAGAGCATTGGCGAAGAGAAAGCCACTTACTGGGTGGTCTGACATTTTTCTCACTGCGGTCATTGAATTTATTAAAGCCATTTTCCTAAAAAATAAAAGGGTTTTAAAGTAAAACTGTAATAGATGTGGGACTAACATAATTTTCGAGCTATTATGGCAAGGTATTAAAATTATATGAGTTCTCTAAATGTACAAACATACCCATGGTTTGGCATTCATCCAAGTTTCCTCATGATTGTCAAAGCTCCATTTCATGTCATTGGTGGCATTTTCACTCTGCTGCAATTCAGAGCCTCTTTGAAACCACTTACATGGTAAACCAACATTCTTCTCGTTATTTTCATGCACTTGATTAAATCCATTTTCCTAAAAAAAAAAAATGTAAGTAAATAAGGTATCTTAAGCTGGTTTTAGTAAAAAAATAACTTTTGAAAACAAGATGCACCAACATTAATTATCATCTAAATCCTCTTTTTCAGCTCTTCTAACTTGATTTCTTGTTCATATTTTAGAACTAGCTGGTGCCCTCAACCTTCGTCAGTGTGAAATTATTATAAAAATATGACTTCCCTAATTGGATTGGAATTTTCATGTTTTTGCACAGAACCCTAATACTTTGTCTAAAATCAAAATAGCCAAAGATACTCCTTATTACATCAGCTATCTGCTAGAAAAGTCCTGTCAAAATCGGTCTGACCTTTTCAGAGATTACTCAGAACAAACAGGATGGACAAATAAAACACAGTTTGTTAAAACACCGTGTATACCTTCATAAAATGCATTAAATATTAAGCTGTTATTTTGAAATTACAAACAGCCATTTAAATTTAATTTATAGCTCTAGATATAAATTATTGCATAGGTCTTCAGGAAGAAGTCTTCCAACAGGATAACTTTCTCTTTAGAGCCCTTAATCCAAAACTCAAGATCAATAAAAGTCTTTGCTGATGGATACCTAGCTAGCAGTCGTGTTCTTTAATTCTCAGTAATATCGTGTATTCTTGTTTCATTACCCAACGTTGTTGGTACACCAACAAAAAATACACTCAATGGTATTTTTACATTGGTTTCATAGCAATTTAAGTGAGATTAGTTGAATACCTTTGTTTATTACCTTAAAATATGATAGTGGAATTGACTATGACAGGCTTTAAAAACAGAACAAAAACATTATTTGTTCCAGATAACATGCCAAATTTTGCCTAACATAATTTCAAGATAATGGTAATATGTCAGTGATAAAAATAAATCTGCCAAATACAAACATACCCATAGCATGGCACCCATCCAATTTCTGTCACGGTGTTCGAAGTTCCATTTTGGACCATTTGGGCCGTTATCGTTTTGGTGCGACTTAGCTTTGCGCGATGAAAGCCATTTACAAGGTGGACCAGGTGGGCCGTCATTTTTCTCGTCGTGATTGACGGCACCATTGTTGACTACGGTGGAACTGCATCGACCAAAATCATTTGCACCTCGTTCCAAGGTATCCCGAAAACGTCGTGTGACATATTTCCACATATTTGACGGATATCGACACTCCATGAGAATTTACAGGAATTCCATCATCGGAATGTTTGTTGTGAAAATCTTGAATTTTCATACACAATGCTTAATTACAAGCACACCAAGATTGTACTAGAATAAAAACTAGTTTTTATTTGTTTTTTGAAGAATAAGGATATTCCAATCAACTCCAGAAAATACATCAATTTTTTGTGATAACAATTTACCACAGAATAGATTTTTATTTTGCCAGATTACGTCAAGTTAAATATACCATAGATATATGAACGCTGCTCACTGCTTGCCATGCCTAAAAAAGATGAATTCGAATACTCCGGTGAGGGACCGCCTTAACAGGAATTATACAGCAACGCCACCAAAACGCCAGCGGGACATAGGACATACAATTTTTTCCTTATATACGCAGCAACCTATAGTGATAATAAAGATCACTGTAACTTAGACAGTAATGCCATATAAATTACTATACTCTTTGCAGTGATGTTATATATCTGTCTTATTAGGACAGGTGAACAGTCGCCGTCACAACGGAAAGCGTCACGACACGCCTCGACACGTGATTTTAGAGCACGAACCGCGCATCCGCTGCCAAAATATCCTTAGAAAACCCACAACACGCGCGCACTATTCATTTTATTTTAAATATAGACAGGCTTGCGTGCGTCATATTCTGTGCATAAAAAACACGGGCCAGCGGTTCCTTTTGTACCCAGCAATATTTATTTTTGAATGATTTAATGAGAGGTTTTCTTTTTGAGTATTAAAATATAAAAAGTTTCCAAGAACTCGGTAGATGACGTTGAACTGACTACGTTACTAGTTTCAGTATTGGTTGTTTTCCCGCAGCGAAATGATTTTGTCTTGGTAATACAATTCAGCAGTGATAGCCTAGTGGTGTGACCGTCGGACTGCTAAGTCATAGGTCTCGAGTTCGAACCCAAGGCACGCACCTCTGAATTTTCGGATTCATGTGCGTATTGTATAATTATCACTTGCTTCGGTGAAGGAAAACATCGTGAGGAAACCAGCATGCCTGAGAGATATTTCTCGACGGCATGTTAAGCCAAGTCAGAGGCCCATGGGCGGCTTAAAAACTCTGACACCAGGTTAGGCACTAACCACACGATAAAGAAAGAGTAATACAATCGTTTTATAAATAAATAAAATAAAAGAAATAAAAAAATGGCAGATTTATCATTGTGAAAAACAAAACTCGAAAGCGACCACGAACCAATAGTAATAATACCTCCCGATACCCCGCAAGCCGAGCGCTGAACGGCCGCGGGGCCGTTGACTCGCGTGCTTTGCAATCAGCTGATAACTAAACTTCTCTTGAGTTAATGAAACATGATAATAATAAGCTGCCCTGTGCATGTGCTGGTGTCTGGAACTGCCCATGATCGAGTAGCCGCTGTGTCGCCGCTACGATCGTCCGTGGTGGTGACTTAGGGGTCTGAACCCCGCAAAGTCGGAGCGACTCCAAGTGTTGCGGATCCGCGTCAAGTCGCCGGGCAGCATGTGAATCATAATCAGCCTTAGCATAAAGTTGCACCATAGCGACGTCCTCCGAATTGCAATAACTGTAGTGCCGTTCCATTGCACTGATGGCGCGTGCTGCGCGTACGACATTCGCGGGAAAACTAAACGCGCTTCCACACGCACACGGATACAATAGGAAACCGGGGCGCGCGGCTCCGTTTGTAATTGTTGCGCGCAACACACACGTCGCACAGCGTGCGAGAGCTTATTTTGCTTTGAACATTTATGCATCGCTTTCCCTTTGTCGGGTGGCGCATGCGATTTGAGTAGTACCTACAAGTTACATCTAGTGTTACTATTGTTTCTCACATTTTCGAGTTGATGAATATTTTTTAAATTATTTTAAAACAAAAACATCCTTATTTTTTTACTTTGACTCTATGCCTTCGAAAGTAGTCCATATGGCAAGTCGATCTGCCGCGGGAAAACCATTAAGGACGCGTTTGCAAAATTGATAGGTACAGAATCGAACTACTACTGTCGCGAAAGATGAAATCGCGATGTTCCTATAAATGTAAATATAATTGCACAGCATTAATGAGATGACAACACTAAATCAGTATGAACAACTTGACGCCGCCAAACCAAAGAGTATACCGCCAAATCTAAGCCGTTCATTTGATTGCCGCCATAACATAGTCGGTCTAGTTGATAGTTACTTTGAGTAAAGTAAATTCAGTGCAAGAAGACTATATGAAGATATAATTCTGGTCACCCGGGAGACGCGCCACCGGGAAAGCTAAGTATTAACTTTCTGTTTATGTAAGGATTGATGTGCTAAAATATTGTGCTAAAAAATTGATGTGCTAAAGGCATTTTAGCATGTTTGAATAAATCGAGACACCTAATCTATGTGATGGTCGTGCCTTCAACCGCGGTTTTGGTTCAATGAGATGTTTCCATAATCGCGGTTTAAGGTAATAACTACGACCAGCCACGCGCAACAGTCCGGACTTTAGGGGTTAATGATAAAATAAAACTAGCAAGAAAGCAAAATGGTTTTGCCTATTAATCATAAACAGATAGGTAATACTTAACCCAGAGATTCATGGGTACTTAAACTTACAGATATCCTAGTCGCGCCTGAGGAAATGTATAAAGTGATGGTTGACCTGATGATAGCAAGTTCGGTGCCTTTGAGGACCGAAGTATAGGAGACTGGATTGAGAGATACTCCGTATCGGTGAGTGTTTCTAACATTTCGTGAGGCGGGGGTTTCTCTTCACTTATAAGCGAAGCAGTAAAATTCTATATTATTACTACAAAACCAATTACATTGTAGACTTGGGAATAACTAGAATATTTAATGAAGTGAAGGGAAATCGCACGCCGTCGCGACAACTACATTGACACGGGTCATACACACAAGTGTACGCACGACTAACTGCGAGAATAGTAGTCAAGTGAACTCATTTTGATGCTTTGAAAGATTTTTACGTATTTCTTAGAAATAAAATTATGGTAGGTCACTACAAAAAAAATATTTTTGCTGTTTTTACGAATTACCTCCGGACTTGATGGAGTGACCTGAAGGTATACTTCAGTGACTGCCACTGGAACTTCTCGACGTGTTGTACTAGGTGAGCCGAGTTTGGGCTCGTTTTGTTAGTCATGATGATACCTTACCTCCGGACTTGATGGAGCGACCTGAAGGTGTACATCGGTGACTGCTACTGGAACTCCTTGACGTGTTGTACTAGGTGAGTCGAGTTTGGGCTCGTTTTGTTAGTTATGATGAGACCTTAACTCCGGACTTGATGGAGTGTGTGTGAATGAGAGTTTGTTTTCCAAGCGTTAGCGCTTGGAAAACAAAACATTGCGTCACGTCACTTTTTTTTTTTATTTATTTTTTTTTTCTTTCGTCTTTAAAAAGGCAGGCATCGATCTATTGACCATTCAGTCTAAACGTCACGTCACATACGCTGGTTGACTGACACTTTCGTTTGCTTATGCTTCCGAATATACCTAACCGTCAAACATTTCAAGTCCAGATAAGTCCATGCATCCAAGTGAAATAATGTGACGTTCCGTTCCTAGCAGTAACTTACCAAGTTCAGCGCCATCTATCCAGCGACTAGCGAAGATGAAGGTGCAGGAATTACTTTTTCAAGGTCAAAGTTATTCCTGCACTTTTATGCACTTGAAGGGTTGTATTGACGATTATAATTCTTTAACTACATACGTCTTACAGTCGCGAGCAATATTTTAATCAACATACAACCTAGCACTGGCCTGCAAATTGTAAAAAACGTAAGAAAATTTGAATTTCGCGGGCTACCCTGGAGCATCCACCATAGAGGCATAGACATTTACAAACGACAACGGGATAAACAAGGTTGCTGCTGTTAACTTGTTGTTTACAAACAAAAAGTAACCTGTAAAAATAGGAAGTAGCTTATACTTATTTGATCTTAATATCACATAATGTGTGGCCGTACTGGATTGTACGTAGAAACTAACTTTTGAACACTAATGATCTGCTTTTTTTTTTTTTTTGGGGCAGAATAAAAATATTGAATCTATTTTCAATGAATTTAAGTGTTTTTCAGGTCACTAAATAAGGAAAAAGTACAATGCGCTTGTAGTTACAAGTCAAAAGATGATAATTTGTACACAAAACCAGACTGGCTGCCAGAATTCAACGCAGGCAAGGACTATACACCTTCATACAATATCGCTCCGACAGATGTGACTCCAGTGATCATTTCTTCTAGCAGATTCCGTAATGTCGCACAATCTGACAGAGTTCTTAAACCAATGATGTGGGGGATTATACCACCATGGCACACGGTAGAACATAAATTCCATATTTTTTGCTAAATCTCCAGACTGTTTTCGATGGCTAGCTAATGTAATTTATTGTACTTTGCAGGGTGACTACAAAACACATAACTTAAGTACTAACAATTGCCGTCTTGAGAACATAAAAAGTTCTAAATTATACAGTCCTATACTAAATAATGGAGGTAGATGCATAATAGTTGCAGAGGGATTCTACGAATGGCAGACAACTAACAAGATGTCTAAAGTCAGACAGCCTTATTATATTTATGCTCCACAGGATGATGGTATTAAGGTATTTACCAATGGATAACAAATACATTTTCTTTTATCATATCAGCCCAGAATCACCCACTGCTGGGTATAGGCCTCCCCTTTTTTCTGCCATACTTCCCGGTTCTGTGCGTCCCTTAACCAGGTGTTTCCCGCGACTTTGACGATGTCGTCGACCCAACGAGCTTTAGGACGGCCCAGGTTTCTGTGTCCTAACCTTGGCCACCACTCCGTCAAAGTCTTGCTCCATCGGCCATCTCCGCGTCTAGCCAGATGTCCTGCCCAGGCCCATTTGAGGCGCACCGCCCGGTCCCCGACGTCGTAGACTTTCGTCCGACGGCGGATTTCGGTGTTACGCACTCGATCTAACAGGGTTATGCCGAGCATGGCTCGCCCCATGGCCCTTTGTGTCACTCGTACTCCGTGGACAGTCTCCTTTGTGAGCTCCCATGTCTCGGCACTGTAGGTCACTGTTGGCAGGACATTTTCTTTAATAATTTATAAAAGATCAATTTTTTTGAGGTTGGTTGGAGCATTTACTGACAAATAAAGAATTATTAGGTTTTAATGTGGTCTATTAATACTTCTTTCTAAGCAATAATTGACATTTTCTCCATTGATACAAAGCACTGATTCATATGGTGCACATATACATTTTACAGTCTCACTTGCCTAGTTGTTGAATAGCTGTGCTAGTATCATTAATTTTCACATAATAAACTCCAGATTGATGAACCTGATACATGGGACAATAACTTTAGTGAAGAGACTGGCTGGAAAGGAATACACCTCTTACAGATGGCAGGCATATATCATGTTTGGCAAAATGAAGATACAATCTTATATTCATACTCTGTAATTACAATGGAGTCTAATAACACCATGGATTGGCTACATCATAGGATGCCAGCAATACTAGACAGTGATGAACAGATACAGGTTTGTTACCAACTTCTAACACTTACGATACGATATTTTTGAAATAATCAATTATTAAAATAAAACAATTGTATTTCAGGCATGGCTAGATATTGATAATGTTATACCAGACATGGCTCTTGCGTATCTTAAACCAATAAAATTATTATCATGGCATCAAGTTTCAACTGCAGTCAACAATTCTAGAAATAAATCTACAAATTGTAATAAAAAATTACCTGTAGAAGAGAAAAATAAGAAAAACACTCAAAAAACATTGAACTCGTGGTTTGTTAAAGTTGAAAAACGTAATCTAACTGAAAAAACAGATTCAGATTCTAAAAAGCAGAAAAACTGATGCATAAATGTTAAATTACCTACATAAATAAAACAGATTTTAAGTTCAATTATAATTTTTATTATAAACCCTTTGGTGTTCATACATTCTGGTTAAAGCTGAGAGACATTTAAATCAAAACAAAACTGAGGTAGTACAGTCATTATCTTATTTTTACTTAACTTTAACCAATGTCTATGAACCCCAAGGACTAAAACATTATAGTCATTTTGCACTCTAGTGCTGATATAATCACAAATACAGTAGAAACTTAGTTCTCAAATAGGCCAAATTCTGTTCCACAGAATCTCTTAAAAGATAATATGAACACTTGTTGTCAGTTCTTTATTTGAGAACCTGTTCATTCTAATTAATAAGCAGTGGTGATTCCTTCGAAATTCAAAAGGCGTTTTTATTATTTGGCCTACCTAACTTCCACCATTTTATTTTATTTTCAAATTAGCAGCCACGCATAAAACCTGTATCAATGCAAGCATTCATTATTATTATTTATTTCGAAGATTTTTTCTAAAAAATAAATTAGAAGATTTTTTTTTATATATTTTGTAAGCATGTCCAATATTTTGAAAATAAACTTAGAGCTGAGTTAGGCCAGCTTTCATAGAAAATCTTTCAAACTCTTTGCAACGCAATGCCAGAGTTTGACACTTTCTCCGCTTCAAACTCTCAAATCCAACTTGGTCCTTAAATATTCTCAATTCTGAATTCTTTGAAGTCAGCTTCACATGTAATTGTTCTGTGATTTTTCAAGAAATCAGACACAAAACTAGTCACTTCATATTCCTCTGTAATTTAAATATCAATAAATAAGCAATGATTCAGAATGTTAGTATTAAAAATAATTTTTGAAAAAGAAACTGAATATATACTTGGATATTGACTGCACTGGTATATAAGTCTGATCAAATGTTTGGCTAAAGCTTTAAATATTCCTTTGCCCTTTATATGCCCTTTTATGTAATAGGGTGTCAACAGCTTCACGACCCACGGCGCCATTCGCTCTTTACAGCTGATTACAAATTCAGGAGTCTCTTCCAAAGGCGACAAAATTCCTTCATCATCACTATCATAACCAAACAATTGCGCATAATTTTCTTTAATCTGTCATGGAGAAAATATTAGAAAATATTACAATAACAGCATAAAACATAGTTTTAAACTGGTTTCAATATTATGTGTTTTATGCTTTTGATACTGTTGCAATAAGTAATTATGTTTGGCTGGTTGTAAGGCTCCAACCTCAATGATAGCAGCATATAGGGGAGGCCGGAGCAGCAGATAGAGGATCATTCATTTGTATATGTATAGCAGTCCCCTCTACCCTTCCCTCTGCTATAGACGCCAATCCAAACCAATGCAATCACAAATCAATAAATTTTTTCAGTACTATTTTATTTAATAGCCCATACTCATAAAAATATTGTATGAGTAACCAATAATATTGTATTACAATGTACAGGAAAATAAGAGATGTGTATAATAATATGTACAAATATGCATACCTTTTCAAGTTTTTTTCTATCAGTGTCTCCAATTTGATCCAGCAACTCATACAACTTCTGTTTTAGAAAGTATTCTTCACATAACCACTTACTTGTACCACTCTTTCTGGTTTTGGGAATTTCCGTCTTTTGCGGCACATTATCAGTACTCTCTATCATGCCTGCTAAGCTGGTTAGTTTCTCACCCAGTAATTTAATTTGTGCTGAATGATTTTCAATCACCGAGTCCTGTTTTGAGTTATTTATGTTGGTTTCCAAAACATAGTTGTTTTTCTTAGACTGCTCATCTGGCAGTGAATCCATTTTATCATAAAGTGCACCTTCAAATAAGTCATCATCGTTGTTCACTTCCCCTTGGAAGAGTTTCTCTAATTGCATCATTAATTCATCGGAATCTTGGGATTCGACAGACATCCTTTTAACAGGCATTGTTGAAGTACTTCCAGCCTGAGTGATTGTATGAATCTCTGTTTGCATTTGCATTGGCGGTATGGTATCACTAGATAATGGTGGGTATGAAGTACTGTAGTTGTAGGGCATGCTAGCTGCTGGTGGGGTTGGGATATGATGATTATTGGTAAGATTTTCAAAATGTTTTGGTGATTCAGACACTGTGTGTCTCTTACGTTTGCTATAGGCACATTGACAATTATTAGTATTGTATGTGTTTGTTGTTTGAGTTTTTTTACTATTTTGTGGTGGCTTATTCAAACACTCATACAATTTCTTATTCAATTTTCCATTTTTTGTATCTTTCTTTAATTCATTTACCTGCAAAGTTTAGAAATTAAAATAAATATTTTATGTGTTGAATTTCAATTTTTAAGGTATTCAATACAAATAATAGCAAATATAATTACCGCTGACATAATATTTTTTCTGTAAATCTGTGCAACCATGCATGCCTGAGCTGCAGATACTTCTATATTTTTAGCACATGTCCAAATGGCACTAGGAAGATATATGTTTTTGTTGACCAGCTTCTGGTGTGTTTCATAATTACTAGACAGTAGTTTGATCATGTATTCCATGTAGTGTTTACGCACCTAAAATAAAACTTGTCAGTTTCACAAGAGCATTTATTTACAAGAGCAACTATTTATTTTTTAATTAACCTTTGATATCAGAAGATGAGGGTCTGATTCGATACCGGGCAGAGGCATTGTAGTTCCCTCGTCATCAAGTAATAATTGATCAAGAAGACCACCATCCCACGTTTCAACAGCCATGTTATTATTTTTGAAATGTGGTCACTTTTCGATCATTTATTTTTTTGCCAAGAAATTAATTAAACTAATTTTCTCTATAATTGATATAAACCGGCTTCAGTAAAAACAAACAATAATAGGAGCACTAGCAGTGCTGTGCAGTACATTGTACAAATAAAACTGTCAATGTCACTGTCAAATTGACAAAACAAAACAGATAACACAGTGTGGTCACTGTTGGGTCACTGTCAGTCATTGATATGTCCAAAGAAGGTATTTGAAGATGTCGCCCCTGTAATACAAATTACAAAATCCAACACATATTTAAAAAAACAATGCTATTCAATTCCCATTTGAGAGAGCCTGTACAGCAGTCTGGCTTCCCTCCCCTCGACAAAGGGAAGGACAAAATGCTGTTACACCAGCCCACATCTGAGAGAATCTACTACATCGCATTCAGTACAATTCGATGAAACAATCTTTCCCATCGTACAAGCGAACATGGAATGTGTTCCGAGCGAAGTCTGAAACTCGTTAGTATGTCATACCCAGTCATACCTTCCCATGTCGGATTTTTCAAACCATAACTTATCAGGTAATGTTGGTTGTAAAGTCCTGTATGTAACAAATACCTTTCGTAGAGCAGTTAGAGCTGCATGGGAAAAGAGAGACGATTACAGTTTGTCAGTGCTTAGACAACACTTTTGTTAAAACGTAGTGATTGTATGACGGGAAAACCAATCTTGTGTGCCTTTCTCGGATTGGAGGTGCTCGAGGTCGAAGAGTCCTTGACTGCTCCTCGATTAATAACGGCAATCCTGAAAGAGTATGTGGTCCCTTATGCGGGTTTTGTTGGCAGTGGGTTCATGTTAATGCATGGTAACACCCGCTGTCCGCGTTAATTGTAAGGGACTACTTGCAAGAAGTTAGGACCCCTGTTTTGCACTGGCCAACTCGAAGTCCCGACGTGGGATGAGCTTGCAAATCCAAATCATATAGAATCATAAAAAAAAATATCATATTATTTCAATCAACCTGACATTGGCAAAACACGTAAGAAAATTCGAATTTCGCCGGCTACCCTGGCGCTTCCACCTTATACTCTAGCTAGCGTAGTGATGTCTAGGCATGGGCCAAATGTATCGATATTTTTCAATACAATAAAGATCGACAAATATCGATATTTTTGTTCGCGATATATTCCATGTTTATTTTAGGGTATCGAATTCGTATCTTTTTCGTTTTTATTTGTGATTTTGCTTTTTATTGTTAAGTTGATTTTATTATTCTGTTTAATTGTTCCAAAGATGATTGAAATAAAGAAATAAATTAAAAATATTGTTTTCTTCATGTCTATTTTTTTTAAATTTTGAATGCTTTGGGAATATGTATGAATAATCATACTAAAACTGACGATCTATCGATATTTTTCACTCGGTAGTTATCGACAGTTAACGATAATTTTTAAAAATGACAAAACGATAAATATCGATATATTTTTTTCACTTTCCCATCCCTATCACGTCTCGTATCGGTGCTCGAAATTATCTAGAATAACATCGATTCAAAATAGAGATGAAACGGATTTCCGGTTGGATGAGTGGCAAAACAACTTCGACTGCATCGCGATGATATTACTTCAAAGATACAAACGCGGAAGCCAACATCTGCCAACTAAAATGGCGCCCAAAATTGTCCGTTATCCGGCCGGATACGGATACCAGATAGTAACTCACTATCCGGGCGGATACCGAATATGAAAAGAAAATAATTGAATCATGCCATAGTGGCTTCCAACCACCATGTTTTCGATGACTTAAAATCGTTTTTTTCCTGCTAAACATCGCTTTAAAGCTATCATCGAGAAATATGTATCCTCGCTACTATAAAAGATACGCAGCGCAGACGACACTTTTTGTGTGCGACAGACATAAACTCTGCGTGATTGATGTGTTTGACTACTTTTTTGTCCACAATAAGGCGATCAGTAGATCTATAAAGTGCACGCAAAGTAAGTTCACGCAAAATTTGTCGCAGAGTTTTTGTCTGTCGCAAACAAAAAGTCCGTCGTCTGCACTACCCGATGGGAAATCATCAAATGACTTCTCCCGCTCTGGGCTGAGCAGGAGGGAGTGTCAGACTTTTACTGACTAAAACCCATCCATGTTCCTTCATCGCCCTTTGTGTTCCGGGGCCACGGTATCTCTTTCGAATAGTCCCGCAGCCCCGGCAGGCTTCGGTCCTTGCGGACCCCTTCACTATTGCTGACTCTCTTTGAGGCGCGCGTGGAACACGAACGCGCCGTCGACACGGCCTGTCGTCATGAGACGAACGGACGGCGAGCTAGCCCATAGCTCCCCGTCCACAGGCCCGCGCCTACGGTGGCCGAAAGCCACCACGTGGCCCCCGACGCCCGGGGCGTCTCCCGCGGCGGCCGGGACGTGAGGATATCTCCCTCTCACGTTCCGCCACCTCCTTCGCTAGCATGACTGCTTCGCAGAAGGAGGTGACGGCGTCCCATTCCGTCTCGCTCCGGACCATGGATTGAACCAAGGCCGGGAGCGAGAGGTCGCCGCCGCCAATCGCCGTTACGAGGACACGGCGGTGCTCCACCCAAGCGGGGCACACCTCCACCGTGTGCTCCACCGTGTCCTCCGGTCGATCCTCACAATGGTGACACCCGGGCGTCTCCTCCCGCCCGATTCGGTGCAGGAACTTACCGAAGCATCCGTGTCCGGTAAGAACCTGCGTCAGGCGGAAGGTGAGGACGCCGTGGCGTCTCTCCAGCCACTCCTCAAAGAGGGGACTTATCGCCACTATTGTGGCGTGCCCTGCACGGGGTTGCGATAGTCGCTCTCTCCATGTCGCCATGAGATCCCGCCGGAAGTCCGTCCGCTGAGCGACAATTTGCCGCGGCAGCGGAGTTTCCCCCCGGCGTAGCGCCTCCGCGCGCCACTCATGTAGGCGCGCGAGGACTATTGCCTCCAGATCCCATGGCGGCAATCCGGCAAGGAGGTTCGCCGCCTCGCGGGAGATCGTGCGGTACCCCCGGACCAGCCTTACGGCTACCACCTTCTGGGGCACGTTCAAATGGTGGGCGGCACGCCGCCTCAATGAACGTGCCCACACCGGGGCCCCGTAAAGGGCCATGGACCGCACGACTCCCGCGTAGAGCCTCCGGCAGGAGGCGTTCGGCCCCCCCAGGTTGGGCAGGAGCCGCCTGAAGGCAGCCCCTGTCCGCTCCAGTCTGGGGGCCAAACGTCGGAAATGCTCCACGAAGTTCCACCGGCTGTCGAGGACAAGTCCCAGGTACTTCAGCGTCGACTCGACGCCGATGGAAACCCCTCCTGCCATCACTGAGGATCCCGGAGGTGGCGCATTCCGAGGCCCATGAAAGCACATGGCCTCGGACTTGTGCAGTGCCACCTCGAGACCCAGTTGCCGGATTCTCTCCACGACTATCGCAACCCCGCGTGTCATAGTGTCGGCCGCCGCCTCGTGCGACCTCCCCTGTGCCAGCACCAGCGTGTCGTCAGCGTAGCAAACTACGCTGACACCGCTAGGGAGGTCGGCGCGCAGCACCCAGTCGTACCCGATGTTCCACAAAGACGGCCCCAGAACCGATCCCTGTGGAACACCGCACGACATCTCTCGCCGGTTCCAGTCTCCGCTGCGAACGGGGTAGATGACATACCTGTCCGCCAGGTAGTCCCCGACCACACGACGGAGGTAGGTCGGCACCCGGTGATACCGGAGTGCCTCCCTTATGCAGCTCCAGGGCATGGAGTTGAAGGCATTGGCGATGTCGAGAGACACCGCCAAGACAACCCCACCCCGGGACACCGCATCCCCCGTCGTGAGGGCCCTCACGCGCATGATGGCGTCCACCGTAGAGCGCCCCTTGCGGAAACCATACTGGTGTTCCGCAAGGTCCGGCCCCATCCCCGCAAGGTGCTCGGCGAGGCGGTTTGCAATCACTCTTTCAAAGAGCTTGCCCACCTCGTCGAGCAGCACCACGGGCCGGTAGGCGGACGGAGAGTCCGCCGGGCGCCCCGGCTTCCGGATGAGGACCAGCTTCCCCGTCTTCCAACGAAGCGGGAACTGGCCTCTCTCCAAACATGCGCTAAAGAGCCCTTCCAGTCGGGGCCCGAGAGCCTCCGAGGCCAGGACCCAGGCTTTGCCAGGCAAGCCGTCGGGTCCCGGGGCGGTATTTTTGGCACCTAGCCTTCGTACCGCCACTCTCAGGTCTACCCCGGTCACTTCAGGAGCGTCGTCGTCGTCACTTTGGTGGTCCGCTTCCGGCACCGCAGCCGGCGGAGCCATAGGCGGGGGCGGGTGTTCCCCTCGCGAGGGGAACAGAGCGCTCACCACGTCCTCCACGAGCTGAGGCCGGAGACTCTGCGTCAGCGGGGGGGCCCAGGTGCGGAGTTTATCCCGCACCATCTTGTAAGGGCGCCCCCACGGATCTCTGTCGAGAGCCCCCAGCATCTCCTCGCGGGCCAGATCTCTGGCCCGCAGGACAGCCTCGCGGAGGGCGGTCTTCGCCGCTCTGTAGCCCTCATAAAGCTCCGCCTAATGGCTGCCGCATTCGGTGGGCGAATGCGGTGCCTGGCGTACAGGTGTCGCGCAGCCACACACGCCTCCCGTAGGGACGTCAGCTCTCGCGACCACCAGTACACCTGACGCCGGGCGCTTCCTGGCCGGACTCGGGGCATTGCCACGTCACATATGTCGGACATGGCCTCCTGGAACCACCCTGCCTCATCATTGACGTCGGCAGGCCTGTCCGGTGATGTCACCCAGGCCTGCACGATCGAGGCTTCCAGGAGGAGCTCCCGGTCCAGCTGCTTCAGCGCCCAACGCGGACCACTCGGGGCCTGTTGGACCGGCGCGCTTGAGGTCTGGGTGGAGACGTCGAACCGGATGTACCGGTGGTCGGAATAGGTCTCCACCCCCTCCATCACGCGCCAGTCAACGACACGCGGTGACAGGGCGGGGCTAGCGAACGAAATGTCCACCACCGACTCGCCCCGCATCCTCACGCACGTGGCGACAGAACCCCGATTTAGGACGACCAGGCCCTTCTCCAGGGCCCAGTCCTCCACCATCCTTTCCCGCACGTCTGTGCAACGGGAACCCCAAGCCAAGTTCTTGGCATTGTAGTCCCCGAGGACAAGCACGGGGAGGGAATGGTTTCCGACGACGACACTCAACTCTGCGAGAGAGTTGTGGAACTCGGCGAGAGTTCGGCTCGGGGAGAAGTAGACACCCACTACGACGATCTCCCCGAACCGGGCTGCTACGCACCCCCGACCCCTCCTGACACTTTCAAGGGTCGGGGTGCCGGCGGCGGCCGACGACACTATGGTCACTGAGCCGCTTAGGTCCGCCACCCAGTCTTCCCTGGGCCAGACGAAATACGGCTCAGCGACCACAGCGATGTTAATCAACCACTGCGCCATGCTCTGGAGCAAGAGATCCTGAGCGCAGGCGCAGTGGTTGATATTCGCCTGGAGGAAGCGTAATGGGGCCGTTATTGGCACTCCATTACCGCTTCCTCCAACCTGGCCCCCTGTGAGGGCCCCTCTGTGGCGGCGACAGAGGGAGCGGCAGCGGCGGCAGTTGCGGCTGCGGCGGTGGCGACGGTGGCGGTGGCGGCGGAGGGCCTGCCCTTGCCTCTAGTGGCCCTGGTGGGCGGAGCGCAGGCCTTGCCCCCAGCCCGGTGATCGGCAGGCTTGCCAGCCGCCGAACATGCAGCGCAGTGCGGCGCGGCGGCGCAGCAAGCCGCGGATGTGTGACCGGGCTGGCTGCAGCGGAAGCAGAGGCCGCTGCGGTCGACCTCCGAGGCGCATTGCACCGATACATGGTGTCCCACGAGGCATCGGTAGCACCTCAGAGGTCTGGGCTCCAGCAGCTTCACCTGCGCTGAGACCCAGCCCACCAGTAGCCTACGGCCCTCCACAATCGTCCTGGCCGCCGTCACAGGGCAGCTGACCATTACGGTCCGCATGCCCGTGGGGTCCGGGCGAAGGGTGCCTGCCCTGACCTGATCGGCAGGGCACCCTCCGGACCTAGCGACGGCGGCCACCACCTCCTCCTCGGTCACCGAGTCGTCCAGACCCAGAATGCGCAGGTCTGCGCATTTGACGGGCCTGGACACTCGGGCCTCGTCCGCATTAAGGGACGCTCTGAGCTTTTCAGCCAGAGCGTCGGCGGACGAGCCGCTGGTTTCACCAGGGATCTCCAGCAGTCGAGCCCCCGTTGCGGTGACTTTAAGCCGGAGGCCCCCGGTGATCCCCAGCTCGCCGAGGTTCACCGTCGCCTTCGCCTTCGCCAGCAGGTCGCGGTAGGACACGCCCCTCTGTTCCGCTTCCGGCTGCAGTGTGATCACTACAGCCGCGGTCTTAGGGGCGCGGAGCCTAGCCGCGATCTTGCGCTCCCTAAACTGGCGCTGCCGCTCTTGGTTTCGGGCCTTTTTGGCCGCTTTCCGCCCCTTCTTCTTCTCGCCGGCCACCTGCCATCCGGCTTCAGCTGCAGGAGGTGTAGGGGGCTGCTGGGGGGGCGGTGGCGGCGGCGGCGGCTGACGTACTGCCGGCGCTGGCCCACTCGCTGCTGGCACTGGCGCCGGCACAGCCGACGCCTGTGCAGCCGCCTTGCCCTTTCTCCCCCTGGGCGCCTTTTTAGCCGTCACCGGTTTCGCCGGAGCCGGCTTTGGGGGAGGGGCCGCCACTGCCCTGCCAGATGGCTGGCTGGACTGCCCCGGTCCGGGTGCGGCAGCCGCAGCAGCCGCATATGAGGCTGCCCTCGGACCCGGGGCTCCCTTACTTGCCGCCATGCGTCCCCCACGCAGGACAATTCCCTCCAGGACGGAGAACCGTGCCTGGAAGGAAGCCAGCTCCTGCCGAACCAGGTTCAGGACCTGGTTCTCGACTGGCTCGGGCTGACTGGGTCGCTGCGTCTGGTCCCCTTTTTTCGGCGCCACTCGGGAGCCAGACTCCCGCAGACTGGCCAGGTCTGCTAGGAGCCTGGCGTTCTCCTTTTGGAGAGCCTCCGTGGCTGCCGACAGGCGGGCCACCTCCGCCCTCAGTTTGGCCAACTCCGCCCCATCCACCGTAGGAGGAAGAGGAGGAGGAGGAGGAGGTCCGCCAAAGTTGGCCTCCGCTGCCGCCATGATGGAGGCAGAAGCCGCGGGTATGGCCCTGAGTTTTGATGAAGTCTTCATCTTCAGGGCCACGCCTCTAATCGCGGCCTCTACCTCCTTCGCGAACCTGGTCTTACGCTCCACATCGGAGCCGCCAGGTGCACCTGCCTCGTCGCCAGATCCGGGGGCAGCATTGCTGCCCGGGTGGCGCCCCTCCTCGGCAAGCCTTGCCGATTTTTCGGCCCTCACGGAGGCAGAGAGCCCCCTCCCCTTGCCCCGGATCCCACCACGCTTGTTGGTGGGGATCTTTCGGGCCGAGGCCTCCTCCTCTCCGGATGACGACCCCCTGTCGCCATCCCGCCTGGGCCGCTTGCGGAAGAACTTGCCGTTCTCCGCAGCGGCTCCATCACTCGCGCGGCGGGAGCTCCCTGAGCCTCCCGCACTCGCATCGCTGGATGCGAGGTCGGACTCCGACCCCGCATCCCTCCTCTCCACTTTTTTGCCGTTGCCGGCGGTTTTGGTTGGTTTGTTATCTTTTTCCATAATTGAACCCACGAGTATGGGGGAAATATACTCCTAACTAGGCAGAGACCCCTGAGCCGGACACACGTGGAGGACTTCTGACTTCGCACCCCGTCTGCACTACCCCTAACGATTAATAAATTATATGATGCTCTGTGATATTACTATACTGTTTGGCATAGAGCATCATTATTTACGGTACGGACTACGGTATCGATACGGGTACTCTATGGCAGTGTTGCCACCTTAGCCCTTTTCGGGCTAGATCTAGCACTTTTTACAGTTGGTATACTCGTTTTTTTATGTTTTAGCCCGAAAAGAGCAATCTAGCCCTTTTCAAGACATACATTCCATTCGATACAAAACTTCGCACCGCGATTACCAAGTTATGAAACAATGCGCACCATGTAGTATAGATTTTTTCAGTTCACACTTTATAATCACTAATTGGGTATATTATGGTTTTTTTATGGTAACATCATGTATGAATGTTTTGACTTGATGACTTCTGCTTCGGCAGATATGATTTTGGAAGATTCTGATGAAGACTCTGATTTTTAACAATTTAATATAATTAATTTTGCACTTTCATATATTACTTATTACGTTTCAAATAAACAATATTTAACCCTTTGCATCTTTATTTATGTTTTTAGCCCTTTTGATGGCAAAATTCCGACTGCCCCTTTTCAAAACCCAAGGTGGCAACACTGCTCTATGGCCGTCAGCCGTATTGTACCTACGCATACAAACATTTTGTTTGGTTAACATTTTCTGGATCTATGCAACGCATTGATCACACAAGTATCGTTAGAATGGCAGATTCCTCTACAGTAAACGATGTGACTAAAATGAAAGTAGTTGATTTACGTAAAGAATTAAAATCACGTGGATTGGCATACACAGGGGATAAGTCGGAATTAGTAGCTCGACTTCAAACGGCTATGTCTACAGACGATCAGGATCACGGTGACATCACCTTAGACTCTGATGAAATCGATTCCGACGGCGTTTTAGAAGATGAAGATGATAAAAGCCAGGGTGACATACTTGATGATGCTGCAGTCGATACATTAAACGAAGAATTGGCGCTTTCTGATCAGCCGTCTCCGGTTAAACCCAGTACCGACTCTAAGCCGCCGCGAACGCTCAAAAGAAGAATAACATCGACGGAAACTTCTAAGGACAAATCTGACGATGCTAAATCTTCAGATAACAAGGAGTCCGCTTCAAAGAAAATTGTATTGAACAGAGCTATATCCATAACCTCTGCTCCTGCAGTTATTGTTGAAGATAAAGAAGATATTGTACAAGCCGAAACAAACTCCTCTTCTAGTAATAAGATAAAAATAACTGCAGATATAGATACTAAAACAAGATTGGAGCTAAGAGCCAAAAGATTTGGTTTGCCTGTAAAAATGAGTGAAAATGAGCGGAAAGAAGCTAGGAAGCAAAGATTTGGTGGGAATGCGTCTGCCTCTGCCAATAACTCAATCATCTCTACTACTGATACTGGCACTCTATCTGAGAATATGGAGAAACTCAAGAAAAGAGCTGAAAGGTTTGGACAGTCAGTTTCTAAAATAATGACCGATATTGAAAAAAAAGAAAAACTGGAAAAGCGCAAAGCCAAATTTGGTGAGACGGTGGCATAATCAGCAAGTAAAGTTAATAAGTTTTTGAGAATTCTTGTAACAAAATTAATGATCTTTCATTACATAGTAATTGTGAAAATGACATGTTTTAGTACTGCTCGTAAGAAAACTAATTTGACTAAGAAAACAAGAGGTAAATTCTTGTTTTGTTTTATTAGAAGTTGTTAAAACAAAAAAAATATGTATGTGAGTATGTATTCAAATCAACACTGTGACATTGCTAAATAGTCAAATAAGATATATTTAAGGTTAACACTTAGGTATAAATTTTGTAATAAAAGGGTACTCAATAAAAGTCAACCAACATTTGGTGTGTTACTAATTTAATTCAAACAATCTTGTCTTCATGGATGCCAAAAGGCAGTTCTTCAAAATCACAAGCCACTGAATCTTTGTCAATAGGCGTAGTTAATACTTCTTCTGAAACATTGAAATCTTGAGGTATGTGAATAGCGTACTTCATGTATGGTTCTTTATACAATAAAGCCCATCGTTTGGCTATTTCCTTGCTCAATGATTTTCTAAATGCCATACAATGCATGAACTTTGCTTTTTCATACTTAATTCTATTAAAGCCTATATGAGCCAAAGTATATCTCCAACATTTAATGATTTTGCTATTTGCACCAACATGTTTAGAATCAGGTGTGTTGATTATCAGGAGTCCACCAGGCTTCAAAAGCCTATATGCTTTCTCACATGCTAAGATTCTTAACTCAGAAGTAGGTATGTATTCTAAAAGGAAACAAAATGTAACAACATCATAGGACTCTTCCTGTAATTCAGTTGTAATTAATTCTTTAATAACTTTACTAGGACCAATATTTACATTTAGAAAGTCACACTGTAAGACAGAAGCATTGGCAGGGTGTAGGTCAATTGCTAATACATCAAAAATGTCATACTCTTTGAAAGGATTATAACAACTACCAACATCCAACAGCTTTATAGGTTCAGAAAATGATTCTTTAACATCAACCTGTAGATCTATTTTCTGTGAAATAAGTAGCTCTTTCTCTCTGTACTTCACGTACATACTATTAATAAAATAACCACTGCAGAATTCCACTACCCATTTAATTCTTGAAGTGGCTTCACTTGTTTCACTATTACAATTACATTCCCAGTGTGTAGTCGCTAGTTTCTGCATGTATTGTGCATATTTCGACAATGTCTCTGCATTGTTACAATGATTCTGCCATGCAGTATCAGCACCAAACTTCAAGGTTGATTTCCTCAATGATAAATGAACACTCTTTATAAATTGGGAAAGTAGTTTATGTTCTTCAGTTGCCATGACGAAACCATCAATTTTTAATCGAGTTAAACAAAAACGTGGCATTTGCGTTTACTCATTCAATAAATCGGGGTAAGTACGAATTTATTAAGTAACATATTATATCGGTATAGTGGAGTAATATTTACAAAATACAACTTAAAGTTACCACATATAATGTAATAAAGCACAGCAACAACCACACGAAGTTTGACATTGACGTTTCACACGTTCGTTTTCGTTCAGAAATTTTACTGACCAAAGTATTATCACTATACTGTGGTATTATTTAATTCTAAATAAATATAGTGAATTTATATTTATGCTTCAATAAATTATATATAATATACGGTAAAATTGCTTCCATGCTGATCTGGGAGAAAAAGAAAAATATAGAATAGAATGCATCAGCTGCTTTTCGTCCCGCGCATGCCGTAAAAGTCGACAAAGGGAAAGGTTTACTGTTTATTTTACATCTTCAAGTAAACCACAGCCAACTTAGGGCATGCAAACTGCCAGTCAGTAAATGGCTGGACAATTGGCGTAAAAACAGGACGTCAATATAAGGTGGTAGCGGAAGAACATTATTCTGAATGTCAACGGTAGCACTCACGGACCGAGTCAGTAGGTTCACTGTTTACCCATCAACCCGCACTGGACAAGCGTGATGGGTTAACTATCTAATCCCCCTCCATTCACTTGACAAAGAAAAAGAAAAGCAGGCCCCTAGTGCCCGGCGTCTTAGCGGTGCTGCTGCTGATGACGGTGGGCAGGAGCACCCTAGAGCAGAATCCCCGGGCGGGATCGTCCTTCCGTCATACGACCCAGGCTAAGCACAAATCGGACAAAGAAAAAACTCTTCCCATTTTAACGTACAATACACGAACATTGAAAACAGAGAATCGTTTCAAATGGGACATAGTTGTTCTATCAGAGGTGAGAAGAAATGGAGAAGATACGATAGAAAGGGAATACAGCGTTTTCTATTATAACGGACAAAGTGGAGGTCTCTATGGCATAGGTTTCTTGGTTGCGAAAAGATGGAAAAATAACATTCTTGAATTTATCTCTTACTCAGACCGGATAGCAGTTTTAAAATTCAAAATATCAGACAGAAAAACACTCACTGTAATTCAAGTGTATCCAACATCTTCTCACCACGATGACGAAGTGGAGGATTTCTACGACCTACTTAATAAAGCTTGCGACGATCACCGAAGCTCCTGGAATATTATTCTAGGGGACTTCAACGCAAAAATTGGACTGAGACAAGACTTAGATAATGAAAACATGTTAGGACCACACGGACTTGGAGACCGAAATGAACGCGGCTCCCGTCTTATCCAGTTTGCCTTTGGACAACAACTATGCATAGGAAATAGTTTCTTCTACAAAAAGCATCAAAGACGTTGGACGTGAATTTCTCCAAACACCAAAACAAAATAGATTACAGCTCGATGAGGTGGATGCAGAAGTCGAACGAAGAGCTGCACTCCCTCCCGTAGAAGACCCCGACGATCCCCTCCCTCCGGTCACTCCATACGAGGTCAAGGATATAATTGACAAGCTCAAGCCTCGGAAAGCCCCTGGCGCCGACGGCTTCCCCAATAGGATTTTTGAAACCCTCCCCGCTCAGCTCATAGTCCTCTTGGCAGCCATCTTCAATGGCGCCTTGAGCAACAACTTGTTTCCCCAAGTGTGGAAAGAGGCCACTGTCATCGGTA
Source organism: Xestia rhomboidea (assembly GCA_963853795.1). NCBI lineage: Eukaryota > Metazoa > Arthropoda > Insecta > Lepidoptera > Noctuidae > Xestia > Xestia rhomboidea. The sequence goes on along the minus strand of OY970778.1, from coordinate 9,615,363 downwards.
TTCCCAAACCTGGGAAACCGAAAGCTCAGCCTTCGAGCTACAGGCCGATCGGTCTCCTGAGCGCGCTCGGCAAAATCTATGAGAGACTTATTTATAAGCGACTCAGAGATTATGCCGAGACAAAAGGCCTCATTCCCGACCAACAGTTCGGTTTCAGAACCGAACATTCTTGTATACACCAAGTCCACCACATCGTCGAACACCTGAGCGCTGGTTTCCAGCGTGGAGCGATGACGGGGGTGTTGTACTTCGATATAGCGAAAGCCTTCGACAAGGTCTGGCACAGCGGCTTATTATACAAGCTGTACAAACTCGGCGTGCCGGACCGTCTCGTTCTCATCTTACGAGACTTTCTGTCGGATCGCACCTTCCGCTACCGCGTGGGAAAGTCTCTATCTTCTCCCCACCCCATCCGAGCCGGAGTCCCTCAGGGCTCCGTCCTCTCTCCTCTAGTTTTCACGCTGTTCACCAGCGACATCCCAACGAACAAGAAAGTTCAGGTAGCCCTATTTGCCGACGACACGGCTATTTATTACACCGGCCGATCTCAGGTTTGCATCCATCGTGCACTTCAACAAGCCGCCGATTCGCTCGGCGCTTGGTTTCGTAAGTGGAGGATCGAAGTAAACCCTGAGAAGAGCCAGGCTGTTCTCTATCAGAAGTTAGGCCATCAGCGACCGTCTCCTGCCCCCATCACTATGTTCGGCAAGCCTATCCCTTGGGAGAAGCAAGCCAAGTACCTCGGTGTCATCCTCGACGAACACCTGACCTTCGCGGCTCATATCAAAGCAGCTCGTAACCGAGCAGCCTTTGCCATGAGTAGACTTCACTTCATGCTAGTCAAAAAGAGCAAGTTGTCACTCAAGTGCAAGTTGCGTCTTTACACAGCAGTTAACCGACCTATCATGACATACGCTTGTGTCGTATTCGCTCATGCCCATCCCCGCCACATCCACAGGATGCAGACCTTGCAGAACCGCTTTCTCCGTAAGATCACCGGAGCCCCCCCGTACGTCCGTAACGATAGTCTTCACCTAGATCTTAGAATCCCCACTATTCAGCAATTCATGAAACGTCTTGCAAAGCGTTTTTTCGACTCCTCTATTAAGCATAGGAACCCCTGATCGCATCGGCCGCCCGATACGGCCCATCGCGTATCAGCTCAGTCCGCCGTCCTCGGCACACTCTAGTCACCCCCGACGACGCTATTACCCTCTTACAGGAGAGTAGCAATAGACACCAGCACCGTACGTAGAAAATACAAATACAAACCGAAGACATACCGACCTCGCCGCCGAGGTCCGGCGCGTAATCCCCGATAAATTCGCCCCCGACCCTTGCTAGAGCCAGCCCGCGATGCTGAGCCAGTAATGTCAAACGAGCCCCTAAATAATGACACTCAGATCCAGCCTGTCCCTTTGCTGCCCCCAGCGAAGCCCTAAGCCGAGGTTCGTACCCCACAGGGGGTGCCCTTAGGCGTGGTCGCTTAGTTTTTAGTTAACATGCCCCTGGCTGGAGGCCTTAGCTTCAAGGCATCCACAGGTCTAGTCCGGTTAAGCAGTAGCCAGTCTCTTCTAGACTGAACTGCGAGATGCCATTCCCAAAAAAAAAAAACGCGGGTCGCCAGTACACGGTGGACAGCGGCAGCGGACGGATGTATGACTTGACTTGCTGTGCAGCTACACGATTTCGAAGAAAATGTAGACAGTATGATTAGAGCGCTAATGTTTGGATTTCACGACCTACAGCACTTAAATGCTATGACCGCGCGGTCCGCACATGGAGCTTCGTAGAGGTCCCATTCTTTTTGCTAACCACTGATACGATTTCGAAGAAAATGTAGACAGTATGATTATAGCGCTAATGTTTGGATTTCACGACCTACAGCACTTAAACCTTTAAAGCAAGTTAGAAGTAGGGTGACCAAGATTTATGGTGCGTTAATCAGACATTTCAAAAAGCGTCGTTTTTATATGACTTATGTAGGTATAAGTAGTATCTAATATCATAATGAGGGAATAACTATGGTTAATTGGATGGAGAAGTACTCATGTCATGCGAAAATATTAACACCGTATTCGTATACCTAAATACAAATTTTAACATTTTGCTCAAGAAAACACTCATTTATATTACTGTTAATTAACAATTATGCAACGTCATTAGATTTGTATACAATTATTTAGTTTTGTTTAGGTACCTACCTTCTTGGTCATCACGGGATTGACACTCTTTTGTATTTATATTAATAGGTAGGTATAGGTGTCGGTATCAGAGTTGAAGTGAAAGGCTTATGTGTCTGTGTTTTTTTGGCATAACGATGCGAGCGAGATAAACATACCACTTTCCGAATCGAAATCGAATCGAAGCGTTTTTGAATAGCTGTGCTGAATGCTTTCGCATCGATACTTGTTGCGATACTGTGTGCAATATCGTTATCACTGACTTCAGCTTTGGCACCGATACCTACGATAAAAACAGCTGATAGAGATAAAACACCACGCGTGATGCAACCCCCGCCTCACTCCAGTCTTTTGTTTCGTTTTTGGGTGCCGGTCGTTACGTCTCGCTATAAGTAGTGCATGAATGCAGACAAACAAAATCAAAATGACTTTTTTGTGAAATTATGAATGGCTTATCCCACGGATATCGGATATCTATGGCTTACCCGCAAAGCAAGTACACTGACATACACATGCAATACACTTTTGCAAAAATGCGTGCACTATCTACTGCAGTAAGCTATTTAGGCGTCATCATTAAAAACAATAAGTACCTACATCAGTTTTTTAAACGAACGCTTGATTTATTAAAATAGCAGTGTGTACCTCATAAGGAGGCAGGAAAGTACATTTTTTCGTATAGGTAAGTAGGTACTAATCGAAAAGACAATCATTAATCCTTTTTAGAATAAAAGGTAACGATTTATCTTAGTAAAGTTGAAAATGTCTGATTGACGCACCATAAATCTTGATCACCCTACTTCTAACTTGTATTATAGGTTAGAAGTGCTGTAGGTCATGAAATCCAAACATTAGGGCGTTATTCATACTGTCTACATTTTCTTCGAAATCATATAAGTGGTTAGCAAAAAGAATGGGACCTCTACTAAGATCCGTCTAAGAGAACTGCGTGGCCGCGCGGTTTTCCATGTGCGGACCGCGCGGTCATAGCATTTAAGTGCTGTAGGTCGTGAAATCCAAACATTAGGGCTATAATTATACTATCTACATTTTCTTCGAAATCGTATCAGTGGGTAGCAAAAAGAATGGGACCTCTACGAAGCCTCCGTATAAGAGAACTGCGTGGCCGCGCGGTTCTCCATGTGCGGACTGCGCGGCCATGGTTAAACCTTTATAACTTTCTGAATATTGGATCTACGAATTTGCGACTTTCATTGTTAGTGTTTTACAAATTCCTTCGTAATATTGACGTAGTCGTTTTTCTTCTACGACACCGTGGCCGAGCAGTCGAAACGGACACCGCAGTGTAGGGTTCCGTAGTAACCAGTTATCACAAAATATAACGAACTCGTTGGTACAGCGCCATCTAGCGGCAGCTTTGTGAAACTTATGATAATTTATTTTAGATGTTGTTTTTCAATGCGTCTTTACCCGTTATAAATAAACCACTACTTGATACTTCATCTGTCACTTTAAAGGATTTATTCTAAGGATTTTGTATTAGTTACAAATTTTTTAAAGTTCATGAAATGCGCTATCATCATGATTTTTTCCGGATTTTTCAAGCCAGCAGCAGCTTTTAGAGGGGGGGGGGGGGGCTACTGGAACAAAATTTAATGTTTAATATTTCGTAAATGGAGATTTAGCATCCAGAAGTGAAGATGTTCAAAATAAGTCAACGAGGTACACAGAATAACGAACACAACCGTTTATTCTAACTTGGAACAAAATATCAACCACTGAAACTAACTTAATTAAACCGCCATACTTTATAACGAACTCAATCAACACGTAATTGTTTAGAAAAATAGCGAGTAAGCACACAAAATATGAAAATATAAATCTCACAGCCCTTTTCAACCGGAGTCTCTCGTGACCAGTCACCATTCAATGTCGTCTGTCAGTGTCCTCTTTCCATAGAAGTAACATGTGCTGCGTACAACCTCATTTCTTCATAATACTTTGTAAGACGTCATTTCTTCTCAACAGGAGCATTAAATCGAAAAGTAGGATTAGCAACCCCTAAGTCATTTAAAAAAACCTATTCAACGGTACCCCACACGATGGGGTAGACGACGAAAACAAAATTCATCCCCACTTCACATGTAGGTCGAGCTACCCTAAAAAAAACAAAATACCTAAATTTAATTTACGGCTTTGTCGGCGTTATTGATATACACACCTCTACAAAAATAACAGCTTTCTAGCACACACGGTCTCTTAGCAAAACCTCGGACAGACAGACAGACGGACATAGCGAAACTATCAGGGATCCTTGTCAGGACTACGGAACCCTAAAAATCACGAACTTATCTCTAAAACAATCTTTTGGCGAGTAAAAACCATACTCAAATACATGCGATCATTCAGATTTTTTGGCAAAAAATTCTACAAGCAACATATTAGCATGATAGTGTTTTATTTTTTTTAGTCCAATCAATAGATTTTTTGTAAATCGCAAAAAAAAAATCATTTCGCACTATTCGGCACGCTGCAGTGACTGACGTAATAACCACTTTGTAGTGCAAACCGATTAGAACTTTATTCTAACAGTATTTCTAACGAAGTTTGAACCACCACAATTACAGTTGCTAATTTAGTTCCTGTAGTCGAATTAAATCTTTATCTTCTGTCAGCGATCCTCGGCCTACTCCGTTCCGTTTGACCTTCTTTTAAATTATTATTTTGTGAAGAACTTTCCCAGAAGCTCTCTGGAGATAGGTATTGAGTTTTGTCGGGAGTCATTAATGTCGGGAGAATCCAGACGAATCCCGACCATCTGGCAACCCTAATCCGCACCGAACACCACCATCACTTACGTAGGGCCGTCGTCACCTTTACTAAATCGCCGCAAGCAGGGTGTTGCCAAGCCGCAAGTGCGGCGTCCATCCGGCAGTGCTGAGCCGATGCAGTTAAGGGCTTGTTGGTTGGACGCCTGGTTGAAGACGAGCCGAAGCGAGGCGATGCCTTTATGTAGAAAAGTTCGAGACTTTAATCGTGTTACTGAGTTATCGAAGTCAGATAGGCAATTGCTCCACGTAATAAAGTCATCATCTTAATCTTCCTGCCCTTGTCGCATGTTATTTGGTGTCGGCACAAGACGTTTATTTTTCCATTTTCCTCGTCAATCGTCACGCTATGATTTACGCCGTTTTCTTCTTATCATTCCTCACACATTCCATTCATCTTTTCTTTGGTTTTTCTATCCCGCTCTAACCATCAACATTTATATTCATCACTGTTTTAGTCACAGACGATTCGTCGCTCCTCATCACATGCCCATACCAATAACACTGTGTGAGCAGATGAGTTTTCTTTGATCGCAAGACTCGCCCCTCTCGCTTCTATGTACGACAACGCTTGTACGAGTTGAGCGTGTGGCAAAAGGCACGCGTATACGCGCCTAAACATACTTCCAAAAAAACGTAAGAAAATTTGAAGCTAAAAAACACGCAGGTGGTTATATTTTTTGTCACCGTATTATTACAGAGTTAACGGACCGGACCGCTCGTAAAGATTTTGTCACCGTATTATTACAGAGTTAACGGACCGGACCGCTCGTAAAGATTTTGTCATACCAACTTTGAAACACCACTAATAGCACACCCATTTTAAACTACAACTCCCTATCCAAAATTCTAAGTTCATAATTATCTATAACGGTTTGGGTATAACGGTTTGGGTCGTGGGAGTCGTGCTAACATAAAGATGTATGAAGTAACCTTGATTGTTTTGATTTTAAGTGACTTTATTATAAGAACTACATTAATGAATTATAAATAAAATAAAACTAATGACCCGCGACCAACACTTTCGGCAGAGTCCTTGTCATTTCTCGAATATAACTATTGTTTGATGTTTCACTAGCCTCAGCTCTTCAGCTGTAGTCAATTATCAGTCGTTCTGCAACATGGAAGAAATAAAACAAGTTATGGGCATGGTTGCTATTAATTTAGTAAATGAAATACATTTGTAATATTATAGAATTTAATTAGGGTACATACAAACATTTTGTAATGTTGGAGTATAATAATCAAACTAATAAGCACTTTGTTTGAGTAGCTAGTGAAAATTTGTGGGTAAGTATGTTTTCAACTGTTTTATAAAAATAACTTTAAGAGAGGAGTCAGTGTTCACTGTGAAATATTATGTTAATAAAGTTGCTGAATAAATTAAAACAATACCTATACTTTATATAAGATAAATACAATAATTATTTTAATAACGATCCTAAACGACGTCAAACTTCATTGAATGACCGTTGTCAATATTCCTTATAAATTTTGAATAATCTGCGAATTTGCGAATTATTTAAACTTATCTAATCTTAATGCAAATGCAACTCGAGGACTCCTCTCATACGTTAATAATTTAATAACGACGCCCTATGCATATCATTATTCTTTTAAATTTAATCGTAGTTAAATCGATTAAAACATTCCATCACTATTAATTCTCTACGATAAAGGAAATCACACGGATATTTCGAAAGCCAACAAAACAAACAAAAGCGTCCACTAATAAGTGTTAGCGTAAAACAAAGAAACGAGTCCAGGTAACGGTGCGTCGGTGGCCGAGGCCGACCGGGGCCGCAGCGGCGCGCCCGCGACTCCATATGTACAACGGATAAACACTAACAACATCGACGGCCACAAACTTTACCCCTCGAGTGCGGCCGCGACCGGCGCCGGCGGACTGGACCGCGGCCGGCCGCGCCTTCGTGGACTACCGTAACATCTAACGAGTAAACATCGAATAGTTTCATCCACCGACGTCCATCCGCGGCGGGCTCGGGCGGCGCGGCCCGCACCCGACGGAGGCGCGCGGGGCGGGCCGCGGCCGCAGCAGTCGCGGGTCGACCGGGCCGCGCCGGGCCGCGCGGGTCGGCCGGGCCGCGCCGGGCCGCACGGGTCGGCCGGGCCGCGCCGGCCCTACCTGCCCTCGGGCAGCTGCCGCGCCGCCGCGTGCGCGCGCGCCGCCGCCTCCTGCGGGGAACAGGCTGTCACTATCACACGCTCAGGCGCTCGGCGCTATCGGCGCGGCACGGTACCTTGGTGCGCGGCTGCGGCTTCACGCGCAGCATGGCGGCCGGCGGCGTGGGAGCGGGCGCGGCGCGGGGCGCGGGCGGCGCGGGCGGCGCGGCGGGCGGCGGCGCGGCGGGCGCGGGCGCGGCGCGGCCCAGGGACGCCAGCACCAGGCCGCGCAGGAGCGCCGCGCGGCTCTCCGTCTCGGGACCCGCCTGGCTGTCGCTGGCGCCTGCGGGACACGGCGCGGGTTAGAGCTGCAGGTGGAGCGGGGCGGGGCGGGGGCGCGGTACTCACCCAGGAAGCCAGACAGGAGGAACTGCGAGTCGCTGGGCTCGGGCTGCGGCGGCGGCTGCGCGACGGCGGGCTGCGGCGCGGGCGGCGGCGCGGAGCCGGCCGAGCCCGCCGCGCCTCCGCCTCGCCGCGGCAGGCGCTCCAGCTGCTGCCGGGCCGCCTGTCGGTGATTAAACTATAATTAATAAAATTGGATTTTACGTTAATTGATACAGTTTTCGGAAGAAAATAAAATGAAATATGAAAGAATTGGGCAGTGTACGCTAAAAGAGGAGCGTGCATAGATGGCGCCAACAGCATGTGAAAAGTTAGCTGGCTGGTCATGGGTACTATTGAGAAATTAAAGGATTCCAACAATACTTTGCCCGACCTGGTAATCGAAACCAGGAGAATTCCTGGGTCCGATGCCCAGGTTGGTCAGGAAGATGGCCAGCAGTAGCACATAAGACCTCTGGCCTAACGATGCAGTCTTCCCTCCCATGTAGCGAGTACTAGAATGCCAGTAGTTTCTAACCGTGGCCTGTTGTCGTTCTAACTGCAGCTGCATCTGTAGCTGCTGCAGCTGGCTGGGCGTGCCGGGCTGGCCGGCTCCGCGCCGCACGCCCGACAGCTGCGACAGGAGCTCCGCGATGGGGTCCACCACGGCGTCGCGCGACGACGGCGACAGCGACGAGATGCCGCCGCCCGTGCTGCAATACATTATGCCTTTTATTTATTTGTTCTCATGCACATTACACACTTTACTATACGGCATGTAACAGAAAGGGTGAAGACATACTTAACCTTTTGAACGCCGTTGTCATATAAGTGACAAGCAAGCGCGTGCCCTGTACGCCCAACGACACAAATATGTAACAAATGGTATTTAAAATTGTAGCTTGGCATGGAGGGCGCGTGCTTTTATGTCCAAAAGGGTAAAGAATTTCAATAAGTACCTACTCGACCCAAAAATATGGATGAGCTGATATTTTTTCGCGATTACGAGGCTGAGGAAAAAGCACAGTTTGATAGTCTCTACAGCGTACCATACCCTTAAATATGACTATACCCTTTATGTTACATGCTCTATAATATGGAAAAATTACGTTTTTAGTGAATGAACGTTAAACATTTTTAATATAGATTTACCAGACGTTCACAAAGCACTATCCTGCAGGATACTTTACGGTATAAAGTTGAGATTATATTTCAACATCCCAATATTCATAATATGGCTAAAAACACAATGCAGTACGGTCATGTGATTCCAAAATAATACAGCAAAATATTGCACAGATCAAGGCCGGTGGAGGGCCTTTAGCGTTGTTCACAGTTGATTTTGCATCACAGTCATCATCTTTATTTTCGTAGCAATAAGGTTGTTGTTAGCTTGTTGCCACTATCAAGTCTGTGGCGAAAAGCCACAATTCCAAGCCGGAAGGAAAAGAAAATAATTATGTATTGTCTATGCTTCCGGTTTGGGGGAGAAAGATATTGTTTATGGGAGAGAAGGAATAAGAACTGGTTATGTCCTGTGGACCCGGTGGTGCATTTTGAATTGTCCATCCATTATATCTAATTATTTGGTGTAAGACTTAAATTCATACTAGACAAATATTATGTTTAGAAACGTGAACATGTGTTTCGTGTAAATACACCTTGTCAAGAAAAAGATCAAGTGTTTATGTCACCTATCCGCACCACAACCGATCCCCTCAAATTGGTGACCCCGTCTCCGTTGTACTTGGAGTAAGCTTTGGACATCGGGCGCCTTCTTACGCGCCTCCGACCTGTTCCCGCAGCAGCAGAAGACTCGCTTCGTACGGGAACGATTTGTGAGCCGGCCGGCATTCATTTCCAGAGGAATTGCGTCCGCTCCCGTCCCGTTCGCATTTGGCTACTCTCCCCTTCAAAATTCTAGTGAAATAACAGCACAATGTTGGGATACTTAGTGCAATGTGATAAGTGACATTTCATCATTTCATGTAAAATTTTCGTACTGCCGCACCGCCATTTTATCTTCATCGGATTGCAACGACACGAAAAGCAGAGTTCCGGGACATACGCGCCAACACCTACAATATTCGATGTGTCAACTGTGAAGTTTTGTGTTCATGTTAACATGGGAAACTGTAAGTTTTTGAACATTTCTTTAGGAAGAATGATCCAGTGATGAGATATTTACCCTGCAAACGATTTACTACTGCACAGAAAACTTGTTAATATTTTTAAGACCATCTTCTTAAAATTGTAATTGGAAAATAATAACTTTATGTATAACTTTATTTTTGAAGTATCTACTACTGTTATACTGTACACAACTTACAATAAGATATTAAATCTTTCATTTAGTTGCACAAAGGCAGCCTTCTTCTTGTTCTTGAAGGCACTTGTTTGTTTGTAATTTGCTGGATGTGTATTTTTGTTTTTTTTTCCTTGTTTACATTTTTTTTCTGGTGTGTGGTCTAATTGTTCGGACTAACTTGGGGGTGCCACAAATAAATTTAAATTAAAAAAATATTAAATAATTCCTTGTGCTATTGCAATATTGACCATGGCTGATGAAGAGCTTTTGTCACAGCTAAGGCAGCTTCAGGCGCAGGTAGCAAGCCTCACACCTTCAAGTGCTCAGGTGAATGAGGTGAAAGTTAAGCTTCCCTTGTTTTGGTCAGACAAGCCGAAGCTGTGGTTTGCACAGGCCGAGGCCCAGTTTGATATCTCTGGCATAAAACAAGATTCCACCAAATTTGGCTATGTTCTGTCTATGTTAGACACAAAAACAGCAGCTGAAGTAGAGGATGCAATAACTAATCCCCCTTCTGAGGGAAAATATGATCACCTCAAAAATGAATTAATCTCAAAATTGTCGATTTCCAGAACCCAGCAAATAAGACAATTGCTCAGCGATGAGGAACTGGGAGACCGCAAACCATCAGCTTTTCTTCGTCACCTCCGCTCCTTGGCTGGTTCTGAAATGGGAGATGACAGCATCCTACGAGAATTGTGGATGCGCCGTTTACCAAGGGAAGTACAGAGAATTCTCATTGCCCAAAAAGATCTAACACTAGACAAGGTGGCCGAGATTGCTGACGCTATTGCGGAGACCAGCCCTCCTTCAACAGCTGTCCACGCTGCCAGCTCATCATTTTCACCCGAGCTGGCTCGTATTATGGACCGCCTTGATGAGTTATCAAGGAAAGTCGAAGCACTTAGTTCTGACCGCTCTCGCCCCACCACTCGCTCCCAGTCCACTTCGCGGTCATCAAGCAAAACTGGTGACCAAATGTGTTGGTACCACAAACGTTTTCGGGAGAAGGCCACCAAATGCATTACACCCTGCTCGTGGAAACCTCAGCAAAAGGAAAACCTGCCCAGCAGTCAGTAGAGGCGGCATCTGATTGCTTAAACCCTGGCCGCCGGCTGTTTGTGACGGATTCTGAGTCTGGTCATAACTATCTCATTGACACTGGCTCAGACATTAGCTGTTTCCCACGCCACCTGCTCAAAGGACGGTACACACCCACCACGTTTGGTGTCCGCGCCGCAAATGGGAGCTCTATCAAGACCTATGGTACCATTCTTTTGCGCCTAAATCTCGGACTTCGTAGGGAATTTAAATGGAATTTTATTATTGCAGACGTTGGTACGCCCATCATTGGCTCCGATTTTTTGGCTGAATACCACCTGATGCCTGACTGCCGCAACCAGCGACTGCTAGATGGCCGCACCAAACTTTTTATTGCTGCAATATTTGGCAAGAGCAATCAAACTAGCGTCAAGACGGTAGTGGCAGATTCTCCTTTCGCCAACCTGCTGCTGGAGTTTCCTGACATAACGCGACCACCTGGGCTGCCACGCGTCGTGAAACATGCGACACTGCACTACATCATTACTACTGATGGTCCACCGGTTGCGTGCCGCCCACGCAGACTCGCACCGCAGAAACTCCAGATTGCAAAGAAAGAGTTCGAGGAGATGATCAGCTGTGGAACATGTCGACCCTTCAGCAGTCCCTGGGCATCACCGCTGCACCTGGCTCGTAAGGGAGAACACGGATGGCGTCCGTGTGGGGACTATCGAGCGTTAAACGCACGAACAGTTCCTGACCGCTACCCCGTCCGCCACATAGCTAACTTCGCACATAACCTGGCTGGTGCTACTATCTTCAGCACCATCGATCTGGTGAAGGCTTACCAGCAGATCCCGGTAAACGACGACGATATTTGCAAAACTGCCATCACGACACCTTTCGGGCTATTTGAGTTTCCCTTCATGACCTTTGGTCTGCGCAACGCCGGACAGTCTTTCCAGCGTTTTATGGACGAAGTCTTGAGGGGGCTCGACTTCTGCTACCCGTACATCGATGACATCTTGGTGTATTCCCGCACTCCGGTTGAACACGCCGAACACCTGCGTGTCCTGTTCCGGAGGCTGCAAGAGTACGGCGTCGTCGTTAACCCATCAAAATGCGTGCTTGCTGCTCAAGAGGTGACTTTTCTCGGCTACCGGATCAACAAAGACGGTTCCAGCCCACCCCTGGAGAGAATCGAAGCCTTAAAGAATTTTCCTCTGCCTAAAACGGTCGAAGGTCTTCGCAGATTCCTAGGCATGGTAAACTTCTACCGCCAATTCCTCCCAAATGCAGCAAGACTTCAAGCACCGCTTATTAATGCTTTAGCTGCCACCAAGCTGAAAGGCCCCAAAACCATGCCCTGGACGCCAGAGCTGGAGCTTGCATTCAGCAGCTGCAAGGAACACCTTTCCACTGCTACGCTCCTAGCCCATCCCATTGCTGATGCTCCATTGGGGCTCTTTACTGATGCATCATCCAGTCACATCGGAGCTTGCCTGCAACAAAACATCAAAGGCCATTGGCAACCGCTTGCTTTCTTCAGCAAGAAGCTGACACCGAAGCATTCCACTTGGCCAGCTTACTACCGGGAGTTACTCGCTATTTACGACGCTGTACAGCATTTCCGCCACGTGTTAGAGGCTCAACACGCAACGATTTACACGGATCACAAGCCTCTGATCTTCGCTTTCACACAACGGCGAGAAAAGTTGCCCCCGGTCCAACTGAACCACTTGTCTTTCATCTCTCAATTTACCACGGACATAGTCCATGTCAGCGGGAAGGACAATGTAGTCGCAGACACCTTGTCTCGAGTCGAAGCTCTTAGTCTCGAAGACAACTTCGCCGCCCTCGCCGAAGAACAGGCGACCGACGAAGAGCTTGACAAGATGCAGTCTAATTCGTCTTTAAAACTGGAGAAAGTTACTGTTCCGGGGACGGACATATCTATTATATGCGACACAGCCACGGGAAGATCAAGACCGTACCTGACGCCATCTTTTCGTCGTATATACTTTGACAAGCTGCACAACCTTAGTCACCCTGGTGCGCGAGCATCCGTGCGCCTGGTGTCAGAGCGATTTGTGTGGCCTGGTATGAACAAAGATTGCCGAAACTGGGCCAGATCCTGCTTGAAGTGCCAGCGCAGCAAAATCTCCAGGCACACAGTAACGCCCCGTGGAAATTTCCCCACTCCGACCAAGCGTTTCCGCCACGTCCACATCGATATCATCGGTCCGCTTCCACACAGCAGAGGTTTTCAATACTGTCTGACGGCTGTCGACAGATTTACTCGCTGGCCGGAGGCCTGGCCGATGATCACCATGACGGCGGAAGAATGCGCTGAAACGTTTTTTAGGGAATGGATTTCTCGCTTTGGCGTCCCCTCTCTCCTAACAACGGACCAAGGACGTCAATTTGAGTCGGTTTTGTTTCGGAGCCTCCTGCAGCACTGCGGAATTAAACGCGTGCGCACTACCAGTTACCATCCGTGTGCGAATGGTCTGGTGGAACGCATGCACAGACAACTAAAAGCTGCTTTGATGTGTCACGAAGACACTTGGCACAGAGCCCTGCCCGTCGTACTCCTGGGGATGCGCTCCTGCCTCAAAGATGACCTGCAAGCTTCTTCGGCCGAGCTTGTGTACGGGGAACCCCTGTACTTGCCAGGCGAATTCATGACTCCGTCTTCGCCATCGGTTTGCATCGAAGACCCCAACTTCGCCACACAACTTCGAAGCCATATGGCTCGATTGAGACCTACTCTACCATCGCGTCTTGGGCAACGGTCGACCTTTGTGTTCAAGGACCTTGATTCAACGTCCCACGTTTTCTTACGAGACGACTCCGTCAGGCCCTCGCTTAGACCACCATACTCAGGACCTTAAACCGAACCGAACCTAAAACGATTACTATCTCTATTAATGAAAAGCATGTACAGGTGAGCCTAGATCGCGTCAAACCGGCGTACGTTTTAGACGAAACCCCCTCATCGACATTTCGAGCCCCAGCTTCAGCACCTGCTCTTCCTGCCGCGTCTGAAGCACCCTCCAGACCAGCTGCTGCAACTGACCTTGGATCCAATATTCCTGATCCAGTTAGTACTGCAAGGCCTGAGTCTCATAGACCGAACTATACCACACGTTCGGGCAGGAAAGTTCATTTTAAAGCTCCGGTCGATGTTTAAGTTTGATTTTTATTAATTAATATTTCTCTCTTTAGGTTGTTTCTGGCTCCCCCATTTTAGCAAAGTTTTTATTTTTTAATCTTATGTGTTTGTTTGTATTTTGTTTACGGATAACCTTATTCTCTCTGTAGGGGGGTGATGTGGCGAAAAGCCACAATTCCAAGCCGGAAGGAAAAGAAAATAATTATGTATTGTCTATGCTTCCGGTTTGGGGGAGAAAGATATTGTTTATGGGAGAGAAGGAATAAGAACTGGTTATGTCCTGTGGACCCGGTGGTGCATTTTGAATTGTCCATCCATTATATCTAATTATTTGGTGTAAGACTTAAATTCATACTAGACAAATATTATGTTTAGAAACGTGAACATGTGTTTCGTGTAAATACACCTTGTCAAGAAAAAGATCAAGTGTTTATGTCACCTATCCGCACCACAACCGATCCCCTCAAGTCTGACAATATATCATAGGCGATCTTTATTGACGCTCAAATAAGGCTGCTATTGGGTTGATGGTGTGAAATTTCTAAGATAACTATGTAAGGATTGTAGCTCTACATGCCTTTGAAAAACAATTAAATCATTATAAATTTTTGTATTTTAAATTAGATGGTGTTATTTTGTTACTAGTTTTGCTCCCTATTCTGAGAAAGAACGTTTATAAATTACTAGCTTTTACTCGCGTTATGTACGGAAACTAACCCACGAACGTTTAAAATGCAGCCTATGACATTCGAGGGCACCTTTAGTGCAAGAATTTTCGGATTCAGATTAGTAGTTCCGAAGATTACTCCCTACATACAAACTAAAAAACAAATTTTACCTCTTTATTAGTAGTATAGAATAATTCTGTCAATAAAGCAAAGTGTAGGAAAATCAGTTACCTGAACTGCATGTTGGTACGTCTTGCGCGACTCACGCCGCGACCCGAGTGCGGCATGCGTCGCACGCCGCCATGCCTGATACCGCTTGGTTCATCGTGCAGAGTGGTTAAGGAAGCCGTTCACATAAACACAAATACGGAATTCAAGAATTGCAGTTTACCTAAAATATACAAGGTGGGAACGGACCCTCCGAAGTGCTCCAATTTGCATGTGTTTGTTTTATCAAGCGAATTTTCGAAAATCTGTGAATACAGATTTGTTTATTTTTAAAAATAAAGGAATGTTTCGGTTGAGTAAAATTTGCTATCTCCAGTATTGAGAGTACTTTCCCTCCAGGTGGCATTGAAAAATTCCACCCTGTACATATATTTTTATATTGTCCACTGAACAAATAAAAGTAATGCTAGGCTTTAGTCTAGCTTATTTGACCTCGCTTTTTAGCAGCAGAGTATTAAGAATACTTATAGGAAAATATTATTATATTAAAAAGGATATCAGAAATGAAATGAGATCTCTAGGCCCAGTCCTATGCTCCAGGGTAAGATGTCCGGCAAAGTCATCAGTTACGAAATTTGGTTCCCCACCAGGCATCGAAGCGCATACTGGACACACCACCTGTACACAAAAACATATAAATAAAAAATAGGCTTGTGTACTGAAAAAATCTAATTAGTCCGTCGGTTAGATCATCAAAAAATATTTGACCCGTATTTTTTCTTTAGTTACGTTAACCAAAATTGACGAAGATACGACGCTTTGAAATTCTCAATATGTCATGCTGTGGTAAAATTTTTAGTGCGTTCTGACGTCACGAGCCCCCACTCCCGAGATTTGATGCGTTTTATCTTTGTCAATATTCATTGATTTACAAAAACAAAAAATACGTGTCAATTATTTTCCAATGCTCTAACTGACGGACTAAATAGATTTGTAATTTATTGATGGTGGAAACTAGCCTACACTCCACAACAATGGCAAGAATAAAAACACATTCCAAAAAGTGGTTGGACAAACAAAGCTTTTAAATTAGGTATGTTTAACAACAAATCTATAGCAACTTTTGAACTATTACTTTTTGCTACTAGAACTCTTTGCCCTTACTACTTTGAAATAAACAGACTGAAAACCAATTATAACCATGCACAAGCAGTTTATTTATATATTTGGGAAAACAAAACGGTACACTTATTTCTTATTTTAGAATAGAATACTCTTAATTTTGTACATCATAAAAATTACAGATACAAATGTAAAAACATTTTACAAGGGGTGACTCTATGGGCGGTCTTATCGCTAAAAGCGATCTTTTAAAGACAATTTTTGGATGGATTTAAAGGGGAAAGAGAGACAATACTGCAGGTAGCCTGTGGTGTACCATTTACATGTATACAATAAATACATACATACATCCCGCCGACAAACTGTTACGCAGTTTGGTGGGTGTATATAATGTACAAAATGTTTGGTCCTAATTAAATGATTTATTTATTATTATAAATATAATTATATACACTTATTTTTTAATATTATTGTCAAGAAACAAGTGCGAAGAACTTTTAAGATTTTCATTAAAATACCTAATAAAATTTAAGCTTAAGGAGACAGATACAGTTTTTTCTTTTTTTTTTATTGTTAGAGATTGAGCACGCCTTATAGACACTGGCAAGGCATTCCACAACCGAACTGCTTGAACTGTAAAAGACTTGTCATAGAAACTGGTGGAATGCATCAGCATCTCTAGTCTTAAGTTATCCGATGACCTCAGATATCTATTATGTGTGTCATGAAGGAACTTGAAACATTCTTTAAGATAAGAGGGGGTTGTAGGATTGAACAGAATACTTCTACTACTTATTTTATTATTATGACAAACAGATACCATCCATGAATAAATATGAAAGTGTGAGAAATGTATAGGAATGCAATGAAAAAAACCATTTGATACTTACAGCCAGCGTAGTATCTGCATGCTCTGCTGTTACATGCTCCATGAGCACTGTGTCAGTGAAGCCCATCCGATTGCAGAATGGACATGTGTATGCCTGAGGTTGTTCCAAAGTTAGTGCCTCTCCACCATAGTACAGATCTGAAGGTGATATGAAATCATATGAAATAAATATCCATGTTTTTTAAATACATACCAAATACAATATATTTTTAAGATTTTACATCCATGCATAGATAAAACAGTTTTTTTTACTCTCCTTGAAATAAGCATGATGAAATAGAATGTTTTCAAAAAGATTTCGTAGAATGTTTATTAGCTAAGTAATAATAA
The DNA here is from genome assembly GCA_963853795.1 of Xestia rhomboidea. Taxonomy (NCBI): domain Eukaryota; kingdom Metazoa; phylum Arthropoda; class Insecta; order Lepidoptera; family Noctuidae; genus Xestia; species Xestia rhomboidea. Next base: position 9,598,185 of record OY970778.1, on the reverse strand, counting down.
ATAATAAATAAAAACTGTTTATTGCTTGTATAAAATAAAAAAAATATTAAAACATGTCAAATACAAAAACCAGTTTACAATAAACAATAATAAATTCATTTATTAGGGGGGGGTTTGCATTTATGCTTTCGCGGTTGCACAACGACATGCTTTGCTTATGCTTTGCTTGGTAGTATAGATGCAGGCCTACCTTACTGCTTCCCTCAGAGGCGGTAGGGTGGCGGGGTCTTGAGGGGGAGCGCTACGGTCGCGTAGATCCTCAAGGCAAGTCTGGGGGATTTACCTTCACGAGGTTGCCACCCTGTTCTTGGTCTAATTCCATAAGAAATAGACGCAACAAAAACCCCCAGGCGCTTTTTCATATCATCCCGAAAGCCAAAATCCCAGGCCTAGGGTAATCCCACACCCCACTCCCATGATCCTACGCCCAATCACTCCCTCCTTTTCCCTCTTCTCCTTTCGGTCCATGAGGACGGGCAACCTCAACTCCAAAAAAGCCCAACCAAAAACCATAATGCAGAGTGGAAAAAATAATAATATTCCCCAGGTGGGTCCCGGCAATGCCGGGGAATCCCACACCGACTCGTCGGTCTGCCCCCACCGTAATCTGGGGGGGGGCACCAATCTGCCAATTAGTGCCGCGCCTTCTGCGCGGCTGGCTGCTTTAGCGCCAACAGCACTGGCTGCGACTCACGCGCCACCCGACACAACCATGGCTGCGACTTCTGCGCCTACTGACCCCAAAACGGCTGCGACTTCTGCGCCTTCTACGGCTGCGATTCCTGTGCCAACGAACCTGACAAATGTTACACTTTCCACGAGGGCCTGGCAACAGAGCATTGTTCGGAACAGTGTAACAAACAACCCTGACAATGACACTGACAAAGCACGACTCTCCAGCCTTAGCAGCGAACTTCGCGCGCTGGCACTCCAGCGCGAGAAGATCGAGGCAAGGTTGAAAGACATCGACTCTCTCGGTACGGAAAAGGAAGCGGAATCTGGTGGTTCTGGTTTCATCTCTGTGGACGAAGTACGCATGCTAAAATCTAAGCGCGGAAAGATCCGGAGCAGAGAAAGAGATCTCAACAACCGTTTGCGCAAAATCCGCGAAGGCAATAGCCAGCGCGAAGCGCAAACGGTTAGTTGTAAGGGAGTACGCGACCAGCTGCAAGTACGCGAAGGGGAAACCCAGCGCGAAAAGCAGCCGGACGCGGAAACATGCGGGCAAGGACCAGTACGCGAAGGGGAAACCCAGCGCGAAAAGTCACTGCCCGCACCAGGACCATCCGGAGGAAACGACCGGACCCGCACCGAGACGACCCAAGACCGACACCGAACTAGACAGAAGCGAGGCAAGCGGGCTGGGTTCTCACGCGGGGTGTCTCTGGCACAAAACGTTGTGCCAAGTCCCTCAGAACCACAACCTGGTCCAAGTGGCCAGGGAGCGGCGAAGAGGGTGCGCCCGGACGACACGGCCTCACCGAGTACGCTCCAGGGGGACGCCAAGCGTGTTAAAACCCAGGCCGCTCAAGGGGAGCAGAGAACCTACGCGCGGGCCACAAAGGACATCCCTGCGCGACTCGCCGTAGCGATCTGCCTCTCGCCTCCATCCCGTGACATGACGACTGACGAGGCTGAGCACATCAAGCTCAGTCTCGAGGACCTCATCATGGACACGTGCACCGACCCCTCCAAATCCATCCCGGCCTTCCGCGGCTACCCAAGGGTAGCGGACGGCACGGTTCAGATGTGGTGCGAGGACGACAGCGCCCTGACCTGGCTGACCCAGAACGTGCCCAAGATAAAAATGCCGAACACTGACGCGACACTGACCGTAATGAAACAGTCCGACGTACCGACCCGAGTCCGAGCAGCGCTCTTTGTACCCAGGTACAATGGGGACATATCGCTGCTCCAGACTGTACTGACCCGACAGAACCCCTGGTATGACATCGGGAGGTGGTCACTTTATAGGGCGACATCGGTCGGTGGCGATAACTACGGGACTTATTTGACCCTAGGTATCCCACCGGAAGAAGTCGAAAAGGTCCTGGGGAGGGAGCGGCGGATATCGTACCTACTTGGGTCGATATACGTGCGCTTTTTCCCCAGAACCCGTCCCGCCGACACCCAGACTACTACTGACACTGATCTGACGAAACCGGCACCGACTGATCTTGACTTGACCATGACGCAACTGGAGGAAGAGATGGCCAGAACGGTGATGGCTGATGCCGACGCTGTGGCGATGCCAACCTCACCACCAGGGTGGACAGAGCAGCTGCTCTCATCGTCACCGGCACTGAGCGAAGACAGGCACGGACTGGAGGACGGGGGGGAAACATCCGATGGATCAATCTCCTCCTAACTCCACCCCTCCGCCGCCCACATCCCGTCCCCTAAACATCATCCAGACCAACCTCCAGCATAGCCAGACGGCTACCGCTTGCCTACGCAGGGCACTGGAGGTGGAACCCCGAACCATAGCACTCATCCAAGAGCCGTGGATCCGTAACAACAGAGTGTGCGGCCTTGGTAACATTGGAGGTAAGCTAATCCTCGACACACAAGGCACAGACAAACCACGAACCTGTGCCTACATACCCAAGGATGTACCCACCACCACACTCACGCAATTATGTTCCAGAGATCTAACAGCTGTCAGGCTCAAAACCGAAGGCGATGCACCCGACATCGTCCTGGCCTCGGTATACATGCCAGGCGAGGATGAAGACTGCCCACCAAAAGAGATGGCCGACCTGGTAAGGTACTGTGAGGGCGCCAACCTGGACCTGGTCATCTGCACGGACTCGAACGCCCATCACCCGCTTTGGGGTTGCAACAAAGCCAACACTAGAGGTGAGGTACTATGCACATATCTGTTCTCCACTAACCTTAACATCTTAAACCGCGGCTCGGAACCCACTTGGGTCACATCTCGCGGACAAACAATCATTGACCTCACGCTCGCTTCGGAAAGCGCGACAAAACTTATTTCTAACTGGCACGTATCCAACGAGCCTTCCTGCTCTGACCATAGAAGGATTCGCTTCTCACTAGTAGCTAACATGAAAAAACCCGAACCTAGGCGCAACCCACGCCGTACTAATGTACCCGGCTACAAAAGGCTGTTGGCCTCCCTACTAACACAGCACCAAACACCTCAAATTCTGACGGACCCCAAAATACTTGAGGACACTGTAACAAAACTCTCGAAATTTATAATCGAAGCCTACCACGCCTGCTGCAAACTAAAAGATCAAAACACCAAGAGCAAGGGCAACTCCTGGTGGAATGCGGAACTTAGTAAGCTCAGGCAAACCATGCGCAAGCAATTCAACAGAGCCAAAAACTCCAGACTACCAGAAGACTGGGACTCATACAAGAAAACACAGTACACCTTCAAAAAACAAGTCAGGTATGCCAGCAGGGCAGCCTGGCGGAAATTCTGTGAAGAAATTGAATCTAACAGCGAAGCCGCGCGTGTCAGAAAAATCCTATCTACCGATCAGGATCGCACCCTCGGGTCACTGAAAACCCCAGACAACACTTACACTAAGTCGGACCACGAAACAAGTAAAGTTCTTCTGGAAACCCACTTCCCAGACTGCAATCTCTCCGAGGACAGAACCTGGGCAAGTGAGCCAACGCACACACCGAACGACCAAGACTGGGCCAGAGCCCACATCATAGTAACCGCAGAGAGAATAAAATGGGCGATCAAGACTTTTAAACCATATAAATCCGCAGGCTTAGACGAAATCTTCCCCTCCCTGCTACAATGGGGAGTAGACGTCCTAACGCCGTGGCTGACCGTCATATACCAAGCCTGCATAGCATACCAATACATACCACTTGCATGGCGAGAGGTGAAAGTCATTTTCATCCCTAAACCAGGCAAACCTGACTACACACAGCCCAAGGCATACAGACCAATAAGCCTGACATCTTTCCTACTGAAAACTCTCGAGAGACTCTGTGATCGACACATTCGGGACGGACCTCTTAGGGAGCGGCCACTTCACAAACAACAACACGCATACTCCACAGGAAAATCAACAGAATCTGCACTACATAGTGTCATCTCCAAGATCGAATGTGCAGTGGACCACAAATGCTCTTCACTAGCTGTCTTCATTGACATAGAAGGCGCTTTTGACAAAACCATCTTCCATAGCATCAACGCAGCCCTCGAGGAACACGGCGTGGACTCGACCCTGCGTGGATGGATCACAAATATGCTCAGACTGAGAGCCGTACAAGTTACGGTAAACGAAACCACCAGAGCCATAGTGGCGAAGGGCTGCCCCCAAGGTGGCGTCCTCTCACCGCTGCTATGGAACCTCGTAGTAGACAACCTCATTAAGCGTCTCAATAGCAGAGGCTACTACACGGTGGGTTACGCTGATGACCTGGCTATAATAATAAACGGCACACACGAAAACACACTATGCAACCTTATGCGCCAAGCCTTGAGGATAGTAGAAGACTGGTGCAAGGAATACAAACTAGCAGTGAACCCTACTAAAACCGAACTCGTCCTCTTCACAAAGAAAAGGAAGTTGGCAACTTTACAACCACCAAGATTCTTTGGGACCACCCTAAGCCTATCGACTGAAACCAAATACCTGGGTATATTTTTGGACAAACAGCTGAACTGGGCAAAACACACTGATTACATCACCACAAAAGCCAGTATAGCACTATGGCAATGTAAGAGACTGCTCGGGAGAAATTGGGGCATAAGCCCCAAAATCACCTACTGGCTATACACCACAGTTATCCGACCAATCATTACATACGGTTCTTTGGTTTGGTGGCCCAGGACCAACCTAAGTACGACCCAAAAGGACCTCGAGAAACTACAAAGATTTGCCTGCGTAGCAATCACCGGCAGCATGAGAACTTCCCCCACTGCTGCCTTACAGGTGATGCTGGGGCTACCACCTCTACACCTTGTCGTAAGAGAGGAGGCGGCCATAGCGACCTTCAGACTCGAAGTATCTGGCACCCTAAGTAACGATTCCAGAATTAAACACACACGCATCAGAGAAAATACAATCAAACAACAGCCCATGATGGCATCACCCTGCGACAGAACCCTGAAGACCCACTGCTTCCAAAAACACTATAACATAGAGCTCACAGCGGAGTCGTGTGACTACTCAGGCACAAAAGAGCTAAGAATCTACACTGATGGATCTAAAACCGACGACGGGACAGGTTTCGGGGTGTTCTCCGACGACCTAAACATCAAAATATCCAAACCTCTTGGAATACTAAACTCTGTTTACCAAGCAGAGTGTGTAGGAATTATCCAAGCGGCACACGCTATAGAGGCCAGGAAGGTTACGGATACCGATATTCGAATACTCTCCGACAGTGCCTCAGTCCTGCAATCCTTAAAGAGTTATCAGATAACGTCGAGACTAATACTAGAATGCCATAATGCCCTAGAACGAATCACAGTACTAAACCAAAATAAGGTAACACTACAATGGATCAAAGGACACAGTGGATCACTCGGGAACGATGCGGCTGATGAACTTGCCAGGAGAGGATCCAGCACAAAACCCTGCGGTCCCGAGCCCATTGTGCCCATTCCTTTCAAGCAACTAAGAAGCTGGTTAAAGGAACACACTCGAATACAAGCGGAGAAATGGTGGACCTCGACACCAGGGTGTAGGCAATCCAAAGAAGCTATGCCATCCCTGGACACAAAGCTGACCAGGCGCCTTCTGCGCCTGGACAGAGATAGCCTGCGGCTGGTGGCGGGGACCATCACTGGACACTGTTCACTGAACAAACACTTCCACACCCTAGGAATCACAGACAGTCCTCTGTGCAGAGCATGCATGGAGGCGGAGGAAACGGTGGCGCATGTGCTCCTCGAGTGCACCGGCGTTACCAAAATTCGTGAGGAGACCCTGGGAGCACCAAGATCCCTTGCGGATGCCCTGAGAAGACCGGGAAGTTTAATCTGCTTCTGGAGGGAGGTGGGCTGGTTGGAGTAAACGGCCACCATGGCTCACGCACAATGGTCCACCTTAAGGACTAAGTGCGGAAACCAAAAACCCCATGATGATGATGATGAAATTCATTTATTTCAGGTAAAAATGAAATATCAACACAAAAAAAATAAAAAAAAAAACAGACTCAATCAACTAGAATTAAATTAAATTATAGAATCAAAATTAAATCAAAATCTAAGTCAACCAATTTATAAGTTAAAATAAATTAAACAAATTAAATTAAATAAAATGAAAAATAAATCGTAAATGTAAAATTAAGTAATGGCTGAATGACTTTCTATCAATATTATTTTTGTTAGTTGATGAAAACGAAACCAAGAATGACTCAAATCTTTTGAGAAAGTGGCAATGAAATTGTTTTAACAAGCTTTTTGTATGGTTTCAGTGGATGAACAGATATGCGCAGGTTTCTTATAAGAATATTATTGGTATAATAATGCAGACTTGTGTGAGTGCTTAAATTGTTTTCTTTTTAAACCATCACTGAGAAAAAGAAAAATGGGGAGGGGGGGGGGGGAGCAGTAGGCCTTTTCCCAGCATTGGGATGATGTAGGCTTCTAACAACAGCATCATTGAAAACTCTTTGATTCATTAGTTGTAATGGAAATCCAATGGTAAAATTTGATAAATACATTCCAGGTCAGTTTTCCATGGAAATCTCTTTGTCTTCTTATAATACAATGTCATTAACCTTTGTGTATCAATTGTACTGTTTACAGAGGGCTTTGTGTGCATTTGCAAATTTGGTAATCACAGGTACTAGGACTCTTTTCAAACAGTACTTGAATGAGATTTTCATGAGATACGGTTTCACAACATTTTGTTTGGTGTACTAAAATGTATGTCATCCAAAATGAGAACAATATTTAAGTATTTGTTGTTATGTTTCTAGTTTCACAGTTTACTTACTCTGTTTTTAACCTAGCAGATGTATTATGTACAAGCATTTGGCATATAAGATGCAATCTAACATAGATAGCACTGTAAATAGGTCTCACCAAAGTCACTTCTAGATAGAATGCATTGCATGGGATGCTCTGTAGTGTGTTGGTTTGTGGTAGCGCCGGACTCATAGCAGGCTGCGCACAAGTCATAGTCGATGCAAATTAGACATTTGTATCGTCGTCCTCTGAAGTTATTTTTCAAACAAGAATCACAGCTGACTCCTGAAAATATGTCAATACACAAAATACAACAACAATTCGTTATTTCCTTTACATTGATGACAATGACATGAAAATTGAATGTATAAAACATATAATAACGCTATGATGACAATATTTTCATATTTTTTTGCAATGAAATTCGCAGTGACAATAGCATCGAACAAATTTTGATTATCATTACCCACCTTCATGGCGATTCATTTTCGCCAGAAAATGTCGTCGAAACAGACACTTCTTGGCACCAGGATTACCGGTACTATATGAGGTATTTATATTACTAATCTAAAATAAGTAGCACAACATATAATATATTAAAATACAAGATTGTTAACAAAAATTTCCAAGCAAACCTAACCCAACCAGGCCATAATGACGTCACATAAATGAATGAACCATCGATATGCCTTTTTTTTCTTCACGACGCAACGGCATAGCTTACTCGGCTTTTACTGTCACGATTTTCTGCAAATTATCGATTAAATATTCTGAATATGTTTCGTTAGTCAATTACGCAAGCTGATTTGAAATGGAGTAATGTGTTAATGAAGCTTTATTCTAGGGATAGGCATAACTTAGTAGCCACAGTTATAGCAAGCACTACTGCAATTTAGTCGAATCTTTGTAACACCTCTATTAACTGGGTGCCGAGTTGCCGACGCCATAGACAGCACAAGGATTTAAAATAATAAAATGAATGACATCTCAGTCGACATCTGACATGACTTTTTTGACAGCTATTTTTAAAAGTAACTTTCGTTTCCATTCGTTTCCCTCATTTTTGCAATTTTCTTGAGTCCTGTCTGTAAATTTTGTTGATACTAAAGTGGTTTTGCTAGTGCATCGGCAAGATAACAAATCGACGCAGTGAAGAAAACTAAATAAATACAGTATATTACATGTTTTGGCTTCCAGTATTTTTATTACCCATCTTTTTGCGCGGGAATCGTGGGGTTATTGAGTGTAATGAAATTGGATTTTGATTATTATAGAAAATGACTGATGCACTGTGCCATTTAGTTGTAGATGGAAACGAGGTTTTGGAATTTAAGCTGGGTAAGAGTTTTTTTATTCAGACCTGAAATTATATTTGAACTGTTTTACTTACGTCTGTTGTACTTAGATACTTTAACATGTCGTGCCACTATATATAACGTTGTATTGTATAGTTTTAAATATTCCTTTCAAAGGACCTGTTTCACTAACTTGACAACAGTATTTTCCATTTGTTCATTCACTTTCGGTTGCCATTTACAGTGAGATCTGTGGATGATCTGGAGAATGATGACACAAGTTTTAGTCCAGAGATGTGTCACCAGGTTTTTGGGGAGAACGAAAATATATTTGGCTACACTGACTTGCACATCAGACTTTACTACAGTGCAGGAAGTCTGCAGACATATCTTGGAATTGAATACACGGAAAAGGTATTGGAATTTATGTTTTTGTGCATTCGTTACCTTTTACAAGATCAAAAGAGTTATTCTTTTTTTTTGATCTCCCATACAAGTATTAGGGACTCAAACTTCTAAATTTTCACCAATGTCCATTTGGGATTCTGGTTTAGTTACAGTGAGTTTATTACATTTTGTGTGCTCTTAGTGTCACACAGCATGCAAAATATGACTACTAACTCGAAATGGTAGAATGAACAGTTTGTAAAACAGCTATAACACTGGTGACTGGTGCTATTATATTAGTTGCACTGGTGTTATTCTTGGGAGGTTATGCTGTAGTAGAAGAAACTAACTCAAGATCTAATATATTTACAGATTGAGCCAAATAAATCTGAAGGTATGAAACCAGATGATGTTGAAGGTGCCCTGACTAAGGTGTTAGCACCGGGATATGTCACAAATCTGGATCATTTTGTGTCTATACTAAAGAAAGATGAGTCATTTACACCCCACGGGCAGTTGATACATGCATTCTCTGTGGAGCCTTGTAAGTAATCATGTTTATTTTTTATATATTGTTGTTTATCCAACATTGCTAGTGATTTCAAACCAGTAATTTTTGGGTCATATAAGGTTATATTAGTTGACTGTCACATATTGCAAATTATAGTCAGTGTATTGAGTGACACAAGTTTACCTAGGTCAATGAACTTCGTTATGAGTTTGTTGACCAACATGCAATGTAAATAATATAATTTTGTTCCATATAATTTGCAGGGTAGATAGTATGATCAAAGTAACAGGTAAATAGAATTCTTACTTTCTTTGATATCAATTATTTATGTTTTCTGTGAATTTGGACTGGAAACCACAACTTTTTTGTCAATATTGCACCATTGATTGCAATCAGATATAGGATAAGTTTGCACTTTAAGTTATTCACTTGTGTACAGTCTGAACTACACTGTCTTGTTTTAATGATGTATTCCCTTCTGCAAACTTTGGTGAAGTAAATACATGTCATGAAACAGATTAGATTCTGATGCCTCTTTTGCCATGCTATTCCAGTGTATGGATGTTTGTTCCATCTCCATAAAAAATAATTAGGATATGAGAAATTTATTATTGAAGTTATCTGTCCTCAGAACTTCTATGTTCATAACATTTTTGTTTCTTTTTACAGTTGATGGGGGTGAGAAGCGATCCTTTGAAGTGTACTACTCTGAAACATCTACCCCTGGCTTCCTGGTATTCCATGAGAGGCTACAGACCTTTTTGCTGTGGTATGTGGATGCAGCATCATTCATAGATGTAGATGATGATCAGTGGACATTCTTTACAGTGTAAGTATTATTTGGGCAATTCTTTATTATTGAGTTTGAAGAATTTTCATCCCATACCTTATGGACTGGTTCTTATTTTATATGATAACTCTAATAATTTATTATATGTTAGTGAAGCTGTTTTTGTTATTTATGCACATAATGTACAAAGGCGGACTTAGGGGGATGTCAACACCAAAATGTGCGCACTCTGTCTATTTGTATCGGAGTAAACGAGAGATGTTTTTGTTGAGATGTTTTTAATTGCAGACTCATACGTTAAAAAAAAATACATAGAACCGTTTAATGATGATTTTAAGACCACTCTGCAATTATTTTCTATCAAGCCGATTTCGTCCAATTATTTATTTATTTGCTAACATGTAAAACACTGGTTATAAGGCATGCATTAAAATTTCATGACACAGTATTAAGACATGCACCCTTTAAGGGCACTGCAAATATTTTATTTAAATATCAAATTATTAAATTACATAATATAATATTGATTCTAATTATTACAAATATATTAAATTATAATTGTTTACATTACAAATATTATATTAAAATTATGTACATTACAAATATTACATTAATTATACAAAACATTAATCAATCATTCATTACATTTTATTTTTAAATTAATCATTATTATCTGTTCATTCAATCATTTTTCTCATAGGTAGGTAGGTAATGTAGCATCTATTCATTACATCTATTACATATAGACTCTGTCCACGGTCTTTGAAATATGATGAATATTAACATATATTTCCCACTCCCGCACGAAAGAAGTGTCTTTCCTCTACGAAAACAGTGAGGAAAGTTGGTTTTTCCTCACTGTTTGAACAGTGAGGAAAGTAATGTCCCGTTCAGAAACTAACCTAGGCAAGGTTAGTTTCTGAACGGGACATTACTTTCTTATGTTAATTTTTTTATGTTAAGTTTTAAAGACATTTAAAAAAATAAATATTTTTATGCTTAGAATAGAAATATTTATAAGTTAAGATTAATGTTTTTTATAAAATTTATCAAATTATTGTAAGTGTATTAGTTGAGAAACATTTAAAAAGTTTAAATGTTACTTTTAACTTGAAAAATTGCAGTAATTTTACATTTCATTTTTAAATTATTTTCATGAATAACTGCTCTTTTTATTTTATAATAAAGAATTATTTTGATTTGCTTTGTGACTATTTAATTTATTTACCTATGATGACTGAATACTTTCTTGCTGGGAGTGGTGAAAAGTTTTGTATGCAACTTGTGAGCAAGTTCATTTGCTATTCGTTTTGTTGAGTCTTTCGCTTACTCAGGATTGAAATTTATAATCACTCGCTGCGCTCGTGATTCTATTTTTCAATCCTTCGCTCGCTCAAGACTCAAAATCAAAACTCATAGGAAAAACGAACTTTCCTCACATGTTGGATAAATAACTATTTTTGATGTGCTACAACAAATAGTTTTTCTTAAAAAACTTCTTAAATAACATCAATTAGGTGTTGTCAGCCCCTTAATGCCTTGTTTTCCCATGGGCATTGGTGGAAACTACAGAAAGCCAACAATCTTTACATTACTACTTTTGCTTTGTTATCGTCACATTCATACATCTTGTCTTACACACATGCCAGTTGCAAGTACTATCCACTTGACCTTTCTGAAGTAACTTACCAAACAATCTCAAATTAAATGAAAACTCAACTCTCGCCCTTTTTACTTTGAGTGTGTTAAGGCCATATGTTGACGACAAACATTCATGATTACAGATTCGAGAAATTCCAGTCAAGTGAAGGCGGCGCTCGATACGCGACGGCTGCGTACGCGACCGTGTACCGCTACTACGCGTACCCGCGTCACTCGCGGCCGCGCATATCGCAGGTCCTCACGCTGCCGCCCTTCAGGAAGCTGGGCATCTGCGCGCAACTGCTGCAGGTCAGTTATGTATCCCACTTCCTACTAATATTATAATGCGAAACTTTGTGAGGATGGTTGGACGGATGTTTGTTACTCTTTCACGCAAAACCTACCAAATGGATTTGGATGAAATTTTGCACACAGATAGTTTATAACCTGGAATAACATATAGGATGATTTTTATCCCGGTAGTTGGACAGGACAATTAAATAAATAAATATAAATATCGCTGGACATTACACAGAGCCCCATCTAGTGCCACACTAAGCAACGAGGCTTGTGTCGTGGACACCAGAGTTAATATACTACATATTTACTTTTTGTTTGTAAATACATACTTATTATACATATTATGTAAACATCCATGACTCGGAAACAAATGTCCCTGCTTATCACACAAACATTTGCTCCTACCGGGATTCGAACCCGGAACCTTAAGAACGTAACGCTGCGCCATTCGGGCCGTCAAATTATGGAAGATGACGCGGGCGAAGCCGCGGGCTCAAGCTAGTTTTAGCATAATCAGCTTATAATGTTGTCACAGCTAGGGCCTGCTCCCTGCAGTGGAAGCCTCCTCTCTGTTCTCTTGGAAGTACTTCGCAATCCGCCAAGCGGGCTGTTCGAGTTAGTGAAGTTCACAATTTTATCGTCTTTGAATTTTCGCTTCTAGGACGTATCGGTTTACTCACGATGTTTTTCTTCTCCATTTTGAGAGTGGTGATGATGAAATAAATTAGACAAAGTAAAACGCCTGCCTGGGTTCTACCCCACGACCTGCTACATTTAAGTCGTCCACTGCTCGTCAGCTCGCGCTACTCACTGTCTGCATCTTTATAAATAGGAAACAGCAGTTAGAGTGAATCAGTTCCTTCCAGGCAAGCATGCTCCACCCTAGGCCGCATCACCGCTACACAACAGACGAGTTGCCGCCAAACGCAAGCCAAGCCAAGCCAAGCATTAAGGTGAATGCCCCAGGGTGGCCCGCGAAATTCAAATTTTCCTACGTTTATTGCAATTCGCAGTTCAGTGTCAGGTTGAATGTTGATTAAAATATGATTCGCGGCTGTAACGCGTATGTATTTATAGAATTATAATCATCAAAATCATCAATACAACCCTCCAAGCTCATAAAGGTGTATGAATTTACTTTTTCAAGGTCAAAGTCATTCCTGCACGTTTATGCGCTTGGAGGGTTGTATTGATGATTTTGATGATTATAATTCTATAACTACCTGTGTTACAGCCGCGAATCATATTTTAATCAACATTCAACCTGACACTGACCTGCAAATTGCAAAAATGGTAAGAAAATTTGAATTTCGCGGGCTACCCTGGAGTATCCACCTTAAGTGTATTTCGACCATGAGCGGGTACTAGCATCGCGAACATTCTAGTAACGCAGTGTGTAATTCAAGTGCGTGGGTGCCGCCGTGATGCAGTAATGAGGCATAACATTGATATGTATGGCTTGCTATGTTGGCTCGATGCCATCTCACCTACATTACCCATCTGAACTATCAAAATATCGGTATTCAGTTGGGAATACTTTTCTGTATATATGTTTGGCTATCTGCATAAAGATCAAATAATCATTACCGCTTGTTATTTTTCCAGGCTGTTTATTCTCACTTCATGATACTTCCTGAAGTAGTCGATATTACTGTTGAGGATCCATCACAAGACTTCCAGAGAATTAGAGATTATGTTGATGCCAAGAACTGCAGTGATTTACCAGCTTTTCATCCGATGAAACTACTACAAGGGTAACTATAATGTATTTTTTGCTATTTATTTTGTTAGTTTACTGAAACAAAACTGGTTGTATTAAGGTGGATGCTCAAGGGTAGCCCGCGAAAATCAAATTTTCTTACGTTTTTTGCAATTTGCAAGTCAGTGTCAGGTTGTATGTCGATTAAAATATGATTCGCGGCTGTAACACGTATGTAGTTACAGAATTATAATCATCAATATTCAACCCTCCAAGCGAATAAAGGTGCAGGAATGAGTCATTCCTGCACCTGTATGCGCTTCGCGGGCTACCCTGGAGCATCCACCTTAAACCTGTCAAATATTACTCACAGCGGGATTTTGAACGCCTCATGATACGTCGTTGTATACGATGCGTTTTAGGGCTAATATTTGTCTGGTACCTATATCAGACAAATATTAGCCCTGAAACTAGGCTCAATATGAAAATAGTTATACCCAAACAATTCATACATCAGTTTATTTGTTTCAGATTCTCTCAAGACATGGCAAACCAAGCGAGCAGCAAGTTCAAGATTAACAAGAAGCAAGCGCGGCGCGTGTACGAGATCCTTCGCTTGAAGAACACCAACACCTCTGATAAGACTGCCTACTTGACCTACAGGCTCGACGTTAAAAATAGACTCAACGCGCCTTTCCAGGTTTGTTGATTGATTGATAACATGCTATCTATTTCTAGATTACTACTGTTTCCTCTCTTATCAGCCCATTATAAGTTTTACTAAACCTGACTTGGGGGTCTAAAATGGCCGCTTTATCAGAATCTTAATATGAATCACGTTAAAAAAATTAAATTCTTAAAATAGACCTTATGGCTACGACTATAAAGACCATTTTTAGAAAAAAAAACATTTTAACGTGATTCATATTAAGATTCTGCCATTTTAGGCCCCCTGATCCAGCTTCGCCCAGTGACGGATTCATATAAACTTTGAACATGTATTTCAGTTAGCTTTGGTTTAGGGGTTGAATTTTTCAAAATCCATTCTTAGTGGTTACTTACTCCATAATAGCTATCTGTATTAGAGATGCAACGAATAGTGATTCGGCCGAATACCGAATACTGAAAAAACTGGAAGAATAGGCCGAATACCGAATAGTTGCCGAATATTCGTTGCATCTCTAATCTGTATACCTTTAAGCCCTATCCGTTTAATGGCTTGAGCTGTGATTTCCTCTATAGCTGTTCTGATCATGTTTATGATTATTTAATCTGTACCCTCTTCAATAGGGTAGATGACCTAATGAAAAAAAAATATTTAGTCCGTCCGTCAGATACATTTACAAAAAATTTTGGATACGTATTTTTCTCTTTTTTCACGTAAACAAAAAATGAAGACGATACAGTGACGAAAAATGATGTCACAAGCCCCCACCTCATGATCTTTGATGCGTTTTATCTTCGTCAATTTTTTATTGTTTTCATAAAACAAAAAATACGTATCCAATATTTTTCGATAATAATAAAACTGATGGTGATAGAATCATATTTTTTTTACTCAGAAATCATCCCTATTGAACGGCAATCCAACCGCAATATGCTTACCGTAATTTATATTGTTTACAGAAAAAGAAATTAGAAATGAAAAAATTGCAAAAAGTTTTAAAGCCCGAAGAATACGCAGCAACTGTGAGCGCAACTGGTCTGAGTGAGACGCACGGCCGTTTGGCCAATCAATACCTAGCGTTGGAGCAGGAGTACCGGCGCGTCATACACAGGATGGAACAGGACTAAATGCTCTTCATGATGTTATGATCCATTAATTAACGGCGCCATACACTAAAGTTACAAGAATCAATATGTAGCAACTGTCTAAAGCTAGAATTCAACTTTGCAAAATTTTGTAATTCTTGTCAATTGCATAAGTAATTACCTAAACTAAAGCAATTTCTTTAACTTGACTATAGATACGGTGGACCGTGGCAGTGGTGGTCAAAAAACATTTGAGTAGGATGGTGAAGTACGTCATTGCGCCCTCATTATGTAACCACGGCTGCCAAGGACGTTGGTGTACACTAATAAAACTCTTGTTACACATGTCAACTACCGGGTTTAAAATGGGATATTGTGTCGGTATTCGTGTCGAAACAGCTAGACAGGAGACGGAACTTGTGAATGAAGGCTAATACAGCCCCGCCAACGAGTTGAACCGATCAATAATTTTTCAGGTCCTTCGGTGTATGGCGTCCATAATAAGTGGATAACGAAAACCGTAGGTTTCATTGCACATACTACAATCACATCTTTAATGTTCGTTTCATACTTCTAAGAATTTTGTAAATTTGCGAAGAACTACATTGTTGGTGATATAGACCTGGTCTTGCTCAGTTTAAGGTTCTAGGTTTAATGTATTTTCCATTATAACAATTTAATTTTTTAAATTATTATTATTGATATAAATCTCAGTACTGTTGTCAGTTAACCAAGTTACTTTGATCTCAGGTTGAACCTTTTTAATACCATTATCAACCAGATCATGCTTATTGTTAGTGAGTAATTTAAAGTTGAAAGTGTTTTAAACAAACATTCACAAGCATGGTGTTTTGTTCAAAGTTGAAAACATTACGTTTGGCAAAACAATTTAGTGTTTCTTGAGTGCCTTATAAACTCAATATGCCTTAAATGTAATTTTGTTATGTCTTATTACTTTTAGTTTTCAATACAGGTAATGAAAATGTCTAATTCACGACCTAAATATCTCAAAAAAGGAATGTATTTTTTTTTAAATAAAACACTCGATTTGAAATAATATTTATTTCTTTTTGGTTGTCCACTAACATAAAATATTAATAAATATGCGGATAAAATATTGTATGTTGCATCATTCTATGGTTAAAATGTCACTTGTAAGAATCGAAATATTTTGAAAATACATAATCATAATTAATACATTGCGCAGTGCGCTGACTATTTTTCTACTGTCAAACTACACTGTACTTATTATAGTAATGTTTTGATAATAATATCTACGAATCCGAATCATTGATCAGTACAAAAATACAAACATTGTCTCTGATCGAAGTTTCGTCTTGTAACCACTTGTAATATATATTGATATAGTTTGCAATAATATGCAAGTTGCGTCGCGATGACAGCCTATAGCTACCAAGCGCAAGAACAATCGGCAATCTTCTAAATGCGCAAATGATAACGGGGTGTCCTGCGTGAGCGACGAATACGACGCGACCGACGCTGCGAACGCGATCAACTCAACGGCATATCCTGCTTGCGGCCTCTAAGGCAGTCTGCGGCGAGACGCGACGTAACGCGTACTTGTTTTGAAGGCGACCCATATAAATATGAACTTTCAAGCAACATTCTACTGTACTCTCCATGATTCGAGAAATGATAATCACCAAAATCACGTAGGACATTTGTCGCGTATAGCATCGCGTCGCATTGCATCGTGTCGTATTCGTCGCTCAAGCAGGACACTGCGTTATAGTATAATAATTATTAGTTGAAACACTAAAGGGGTACCTAGACTATTGACAGTGTAAATACCTATTCCATCTAATTGTTGCCCTTGAGAAATCTATCTAACCATTAAATAGTCGACTGTATTCTAATGATAGGTCATATACGACTATGATCACATTATTACAAGTACGATGGCAGTTCATATGGATAGATAGACCACAAACTATTACATAAGATGCAGCAGAAAGTTTTAAGATTAAATGTAACCTAGTCCAACTCTACCCCCTATTATATCTATATAGTATTATCATACCGGGTTTACCTATAGTGCATTGATAGGCCAGTGCTAATAGTTAACAAGGATCCATTACAACCACTACATAATACTGACAAACGTTTCCTACAAGAAAATAGTACCCTACTAACTCTTTACTCAAACACCACTTTTAAACATTGACACATTTTCATATGAAAACGCAAGCACAAATCGCTTATCCTGGCTGTTTGTTTCAATGACGATCTCCTTGCCGGATTACAAAACTTTCTTTCTCTATCAGGGCATCCCGTACCAAAAGTAGCAGGACCCTCATGTCCAGAAGTAGTGTCTGAGTTAGTCGCGTAATCAACATGAGAACTTTGAAATACATTATTTCAACATTATGTCTCCTAATGAAGGCTTTACAATAAGTCACTCGTTTACAATATTGATTGTTTTATAGTAATCTCAACATTACTAGTAGATAGTATTAAATTCAGCTACTATATTATCAAAATATAACTTAAAAGAGATTCAAGAGGATGGCGTGTTCGTATTTTTGATAATATAATAGCTAACCGCTGACATGTTTCTGTTTTGTTTCAATTTTGGACGGTGGCGAATGAACAATTTTCTTTTGAATTCATTTTGACTCGTAAAAATATTCAGCGATTATTTTTTAACATTTTGGAATGTAAAGTAACTATCTCAATAGAGAGCAAATTAGTTGTTCTGATAAGTATCCGTATCTGTCGATAGTTTAACGCGAGCGGCATGTAGTGTCTGCTACGTAGTATATCTCGCCGAACCATTCGCTATGCTGCTCCAGGTAACTGAAATACAAATATTTTGTTATTCATTATGTCAATATGCTAAGTTAGAGCTTTGAATTATTCAATAGTATACTTACTGTATGAACATATCGACGTGCTTGAGAACCAGCTTCAGTTTGAAGTCAGACATCTGTGGCAAAGCATTCAGAAAGTCTGGCAATTTCACTGGAATTATAAAAACACATATTTTAATGTTGAATGACTTGTTTTGAAGTTCTGTGATAAAATAAAGGTAAAATATACAATACCGAAGAGTCTGGCAAGATGTATGGCCCCATACACGCGGCATGGCAGATGTTCGGTTCCCTCGCGGGGAATAATCTGCCACTTCGCCACCTTACAATAAAATTTAATTTGAAAAATCTGAAATTATTAAACTATACTTCAACATTAGAAGAAACAGAACGAACCTGGATGATGTGACGACAAGAATTTCTATTTTTTATTTGTACAAGAAACGCAATATAAGCTATAATATTCGCAGTGATAAAGTACAGATCCAGTTGAACCTGTCGGTTCTTGATATACAAACCTTATCCAGCAGCAGAGACAGCGGCGTGCGCGTGGAGACGGGCGCGGGCGCCGCGCCGGCGGGCCGCGCCCAGCACTCGCTCAGCGACGAGCCGCTGCTGCCCACGCTGGAACACCCATACGTGCACATACTTTATTGATAAGTGCGTACATGCTAAGGCGAGGAGACGTGCGGGAATAAACCAATCCACATCACGTCTCTCATCTCCTGTGGTATGTTGAACAGAGGTGTATTTTATTTGACATCTGTTTCGTCTCCATAGCACAATTTGTTGCTCAGACCTCTCTATAGGCCAGCCCATGGGACAGTTCTTAGTTTGTTCTGCCAGCCTAGTGTGAGGGACTATCACTAAGAAACCTACTCTATCGCGGTATGTATTTATCTTTGTCACCAGATGGCGCTAGTTCAGGCCCTTGGCCTCAACCTAAACTTTTTACCTGGATGACATAGTTTCGAACAGCCTCGGCTCCCCGGTTGAAGTTGACGGAGCCGGCTCCTCATTTTCTGATTGGGACACCACAGACTTGTGAGAGCGGAGCCTGAAAACAATAATTGTGTTAGCAAAGGCAAAAAGTGTTATCCTACAAAGGTTATGCAAATAAAACTTTGTGTGTTAATCCATAACGCTTTAAGAGCTGTGCGGATTTGGATAAAACTTGGCACACGGGTAGACCATCCCATAAATACACCAACCTCCTTGCCACACTGCCGCTGCGAGTAGCGGGCCGGCTCTCGTGAGTCTTCTCAGATCCACCAACCTGGTTGTCATCAGTGGTCGAGTCGCTGACGCTGATAGCAGCAGTTTTATCATTGGAGTCGCTCTTCGACGCGATACCATCGTCATGGTTGTTAGATTCTCCTGGTGAAACGAATATTACGTTTTTACACATTGAAAGCGAAAGAGAATTATAGAAACGCTGAATAATTGGAGATAGCCTTTGCAGAGCAGAACAGTATGGGCTGGTTACAATAACTATAATCATCTTTTATACCATTATTTTCCAAAATTATCATTATTCCTATAGAATTAGAAATTGTTGGCTTGATCGTTTTTTTTTTACAAGTGTTGTTTACCTTCGCTCTTATCAGCATCCATAGGATCGGGCGGCAGATGCGAGTAGTCCGGGATCTTGGGGCTCTTGAGATCTTCTGATTCTTCGGCCGCAGTCGGCACTTCTTCCTCAGTGCCCATCGGCTCATCGCCATCATCATACTCTTCCACCCCTTCCAACTCCTGCTTCTTGCAAGCTTCATGCCTAGAATTATGTACGCCATTTGAGTTTTTATTATGCTTTGTTGGATGGCAGATGACTCAGTTATTTTTGTGTAATGACCGCCGCTTTAAGACATCTGCAATATCAGATGCAGCGCTGGTGGGTCGCCATCCGAGACAAAGCTGAAATTCGGCATCAAAACCTTTCAAAATGAATCATAGCTACGTTGCTTAGTGTCGGGAATAGTTATGGTGACGGGCTCTTTCATAAAGAGATCTACTGCTTATTATGGAGCAAGTCTCAAGTTCTGACTCCAAAGCGGAGACGAGCGGAGCAGAGAGACGTGCGAATTCCGACTATTGGTAGAAATCTAATCGTTTCCCTCGTCTCCGCGTTGGTAGAATCTAGGCTTAAAACCCAGTTTCTGAAACGAAAATTGTTGACGTAACAAAATTAAACGCAAGTCTGCAAGTGATGCAAATAAGCGGTTGATAATGATTCAACCAATCACCGTACTTCACATGCGTTAATTTTGACGCGTCGATAATTCATATTCATTTTATTTTGCGTACGGTACCATAAGTTTAAAAAGATGTTACAATAACTTACACAGCTAAGAACAAATATGGACCCTGTTAGGGCACAGCAATAAACAAGATTAACATTAAATTTATCATGATCTGTCAACGGACCGATTTGTTCGAGACACAATTGATTAACTATTGTGTCTACTTCGTGGACAGATTTTAATCTTGTTTATTGCTGTACAACAAACAAACAACCAGTTCCAGAAGTGCAAGTTGTTAAATTAGTAACTTACTCGTCGATGAATTGACCGCAGATCTCATGATACTGGGCCAGTTCCTGCTTGTACAACAGGTGGTTGCGTAAGATGAAGTCGAAGTAAACGCGCATACCGTCTGCCACCTCGCGGACTAAGTTCAACCTGAAAATACACGGTGAAAACGTGAACGTATAGTAGTTTACAGGTTAGCAAGTAAAGCGACTGCGCTTAAAATACACGAGTAGCATCTAGGACACTGCCGCTGAAAATAACTTCTTTTATTTATGATGCATGGCTGGAATAAGGCAAGTGGCGGTCGTAATACCTGCTTACTAAGTTTCAGAAGAAAGGGTTTATGTGTTTTAGCCATGCACCTGTAAGATCGTTGGTCGTAGGTACAAAGGTTAAACGATTTGTTTTAAACATTAGTTTTGAGAGTATTGTAACTTGGAAGACTTTATTTTCAGTTGGACATTATTTTTATAAAAACCTTCCATAAGCATACTGAAAAAAAGGCGTTGTCATAATCGTACCTGCATGACACATCGAGCAAGTTTGGCCTCTGCTGTGGGTCATTCCGTGCGCGCGTGGTGTGCCAGGCGCCGGCGCGCGCATACCACTTCACGAACGACTCCAAGATCTGAGCGGCACATGGGGTCGCGGGCAGGTGGGACAGGCGACCGCGCTTAACTACCAGGTGGTAGTCGAATGTCAGGCGATCTCTGGAACATGCAGAAGGCAGTGGTGCTGAAGAAGATGAATGCTGGAATGCTGGAGAAGGCAGTGGTGGCGGATACCACACCATCTGATCTGGTGTTGAACCGAACGAAACCGGCTTGAAAATATTGATCTCGATGCTAGATCAAATATGATTTGTAGATTATCAGGGAAGAAATATCCTGAAATACCGATTACACTCCTAATATGTATTTCAGGATATTTCTTCGCTGTTTCGTTTATTTTTATCTAAGTCGAGAGATGTTACTTAATCACGCACATCTATAGGAACAGTCAAGGCCTATGTAAAATTTTGATTTCATACGATATTCATTTAATTTGTGAGTAATAATAATAACCTTATTGTTAATAAAAAAACACGCTGTTCAATGAATTCTTGTACCATTATATGATTATAGCTATTTACCGTAAAGCAGAAGGCAGTGTGATGACCGCTCGTCCCACAAACGCGATGGGCGGCGAGGGTGCCCGCGAGCTTTCATCGGCAGACCTAGACGAGTCGTCTTCGGGCGTGATTAGCCTTCGGCCGTCGTCTTCGGTGTTATCTGATCAAGAACAACTAAGTACTTACTGTACGACCTGCTATATTAAGAACAATGCCACATGTATGAAGACAGATAACTATAACTACGTTTGCAAATAGCAACTACATTTCAGCGTTATGGATACCTATGCCCTGAGGGCTGCCGCACACTAAAGACAAGACTGTCATAATAAGACAGACAATAGGCGAGACGACAAAAAAATCTAATTAATCCGTCACTTATATTATCAAAAAATATTTGACCAGTGTTTTTTCTTTTGTTACGTAAACCAAAATTGACGAAGATACGACGCTTTTAAAATTCTCAATACGTCACGCCATGGTATAATTTTTAGCTAGTTCTGACGTCACGAGCCACCACTCCCGAGTTTTGATGCGTTTTATCTTTGTCAATATTCATTGATTTACATAAACAAAAAATACGTGTCCATTAATTTCCAATACTCTAACTGACGGGCTACTAAATAGATTTGCATTTTTTATTATTCTGTCGTCATGCCTATTACCCTACTAGTGCGAGCGAGAATACATAGTCTGTCTCGCTTGCACTAGTCGCTCCATTTAAAATACACTGGTATTCAGCTGCATCCTAAGTAGATGATGATGATGACGTGCGCACGTAACGGTTGCCGCTGCGCAACTGTCCTTGCATGGTTTACAACAAGCGTTTACACTGTGGAATACGTGTTTACAACGGCGGCATCTACACGCGGTTACCAACGCGCGTCCGTCCACAGAGGTTGTTGAAGGTCAAACGAATTTTTGTTACAAACAAGTGTTTACAATGTTGTAAACCGCCGGTGGAGGCCGATGTGGAGGGCTTGTTTACAACAGTCTGGCACGGTCATTAGTTCTTAAGATGAAATGGAACAAAGTTATACAGAAATCGTAATGCCTACTAAAAAATTAAAGAACTTTGACCGGACTTTAGCTGCCCGCACATTTCCGGTGTAGCGGCGTGCGTCCCAACAATGGAAAATTGCATTGAAGTAGGTAACCTAATTATGTCGCTCTCGTACGACGTGGTCGAGTCTATAGCATTATATCTGCCAAGTTACTATAAACACGCCCTTTATTGAAGTGCGACCAGACTATAATGTAAGTATAGTATTCATATCCTAGTTCATGTAAAACACTATCGGGCACAAGATTTTGTCAATTTAAAATTACGTAAGAACGTAAAATTTTAAGCTAAATAATTTAGCTAGCTATAACAGTTTAATAGAATGATGTAGACATTTTTATAAGTTTTAAGAATATATCTACTTCTACATATTCAAGAAAAGTAAACACTTTTCAGCATTCATTGAAACTATTTATAAACACGATAACAAAGGAAAGCGCCAATGCGAAGAGGGTGAGTGCGCATGTCTGGGCGTTACCGCGCAAACCGGCGGCGTAGCCATCTTTGACGTACTTGGGTGTGGCGCGCTTTTCGAAACTATAGCCACGTGTATACGGTGTATAACTAGATGGTATGTACAGATAAGTATTAAATAGGCAATGATGCGTTTTTAGAACATACACTGATTTATTAATCAAATGATTGGCAACTGATAGATCAGGAAAAGAAAGATTTATCATCCACAGCCTATCTACTACTTACTAAGCAGTAAATAGGCTGTGGATGATAAATTATATCACACAATGATACAGAGAAATAGCAAAAGCAGTAAAAATACACTTAGTCAAAAATTATATTAAGCAGTTGTTTTCATTTACAGGGTGCTGATTACTGAAAAATCACCTGTTTAACATTTGACAAAACATAAGTCGTCATTAAAATCATGATGCAGTAACAAAAAATGCTGAAGTAAAACCTTACAATCTGGCTGTGTGCTACTAGAAGAGCCGTCATCAGAGAAGCCATGTCGGGGACGCTTGGCGGGGCCGGGGCCGGCGCCCGCGGCAGAGGCGCTGCCGCCCTTCTTGCGCTCTCGGCGATACAGATATGCACCCCTATATTAAATTCAAATCAATATCCACGAAAAAGTAACTATATATTTAGCACAGCAGCAGAAGTCAATTCTCATTATAAGGTATCCATATGCCATTTGGGAATCTTCAATACTTACATTTTTTTCTAAAAATAACCTAGCAAATAATTTCCAAAATGAAGTATTTTAAAGTAAAAAATATCTTACAGTTGTAGTTGAGATTTCTCAGCTAGATCTCTTTGCAGCTGTCTATTTTCTTCAGTGTCTTTCAAAACAAAATCTTCACTAACACAGCGGTCCCATGAAGAGTTCCAGCCTTGGAAGTGGATCAAATACTCCACAGTACGGCGTCCACGCTTGTCCTTGCTCTCTATTACTTCCAAAACCTGTTCACAAATTATACAGTGAACTGGCCTGGCTAACTTTGAAACAAAATACGCAGATAATAAAATTAAGCATTTACTGTTAACTATTTTTGTTTTGATTGCTGCACAAACAGTTTTAAAATGAAGTCATGAATGTTGGAAAGAATTATATACCAGACATCTCAATTAAGAGGAAAGGCTAGCATGCCTTAGCCTATACAAACATATTCCCCTGTTTTCTTCATGGAAAATAAAACTCATTAGTGCCACCTCTTTTGCTTCCACCTAGTTAATACCCTTTGTATAGCTTCAGTTTCTTTAGCAACTGATAATGTTATTACCATATTTGAATATATATTGTTTTAACAGCAGCAGCAAAGGATGAAAAGATTATTAATAATATGCAGATATTCAATAGGAATTATTTTTGTAAAACAAAAACAAAGCCAACATGAGGTATGCCCCACCCTTCCTGTAGCAAGTTCTAGAAATAGCCACAAACTTTATTTTACTTTTGAATGAGATTAGCTAAATACAATTGAAAGTAGCAGCACAAAGACTAGCAACATTTCAAAATATTTAAAACAAACCTAGATATCAAAATATACTGACACCCAAATAAAGTTTTGTAGAATATCTATAATATTTTTGGAACCGAATTTTGCAATCTGAGTTATGTAGAAGACCGGTAAGTTCGTGTGGAAGTTCACTATTAGGTTTATGGTCTTTTTTGTGCAATTTCTATGAAAAACGTTAATAACTGTTGGCCAAAATCTTTTACATAATTATAACCTAGCTGTTGTTTACTTATTGTTGCAGTTGTATTTGGAGTATTATAGTTGCTGAAGCTGATAAAATGAGTTGGTGCAGGGCGTGGTTAGACTTAGCTCCGTTAGACCTTACCTTGGAGTCGTACAGCACCTTGGCTTTTGTTGGATCCGGTTCATAGCATAAAACGCGCTCGCCTTCACTGAATTTATAACGAACCCCCCTGGTAGATACCATTGCTGAATTTTCTTCCCCTATGGCACAATTTTATGAATATTCCGATAATATAAGTTATGTAATTCAATAAGTACGATTAAAAATTAAATTAATTTGTAGAAAACACAAAATTACGACGTATTATTTTACGCGTCGATTGCTTGATTATTTTAAAGACTGACATAGATAATATTTAGAGGAATATTTATTTAACTTCAGCGCACACTGCAGCCGGCTGTGCGACACGCCTAATTCACAAAAATAATGTTTTGTTTGGGCGTCGGCCGATGTTTATTTTGATTTCTGTCTGCTGTCAAACGTAAAAGTATACAAAGGCAACATTTTTTTACTGGCAACACTCACTCGACGATGGCGCTAGTAGTACGAAGTTTTCCAAAAGTTATAAAATAATTAAATAGCCGAAATTGCAGCATAAAAGTTTGTTAAATGGGTAGATTATAATTAAAATGCGGCGCCGTTAGGAACAGTTTTTTTAAATTTACTTATGACGTGGAGAAAATTTAAAATACGAAGTAAAATTTAGCTGAGTGAAGAAAACCACCAATGGTTCAACAGATTATGGAGTAACTTCATTTCATGATGAAATAATTGAACTACAACTATTTGTACGTTACTTTACTACCTGTGGAATAAAATGAAACTGCTAATTTTATTTTCAGTACCGGACTTGTAAGCTGGCAAGGGCGTTGACGTATTCCCAGACGTGTTCTATACGCAGTGCTATTTACATAGGGACTTGGGCGTAGGCAGGGTGTGGCGAACGGGGCAGATATCCAAGGGCGTTGGCAAGGAAGGAACAAAGCCTAGTATTAACACGTGTATGCCTAGTGACCATCATGATATTGAAAACGTGTTTCAGTGCGATAGTGGATGCCTGTTTGAGAATGATCCAAATAGGGAGGGACAATTTGTTCATGGTGTTTTTTTTTTTAACATTGGGTTCATATTATTTACATTTTTATATACTTCTATGTTAAAAAAGGAAAAAAAGTGTTGAAAATATTGCGGAAGGTCCATTTGCAACAGAAATAGTATTTCAATTATGGTCCCGATTGTGGTCATACCAAGGCCTTGTTAAACAGACGGTCCGTACATAACAAAACAGATACGATTCAATAAAATTGTGGAGGAGGAGTCGTAAGGCTTCAACTGAAATGAAACATGAAAGTACAAAATGTATGAAATAAATGTAATGTTGTATGAATGTATTGTATGTAAATACGTCTTCACAATTTTCCTTTTGGGCAGGCATCACATAAATATTAATTAAATTTCGCTTACTCGCGAACAAACACAGGCAGAAAGGTCAAAGGGGTGGCGTTGACCTTTGCTCCCAGTTCCCTTATAGTTACCCTTGGTTGGGGGAGGTTGGGGAAATCATTATAAACGTTGAGGGTGGAGGGTTACGTTCTCATAGCAAATGTGCGCTTATAAATATGCTTTAATTTATTTGTAACAGTTGTAATTATCATGGCTACAGTTCTCCAGTAGCAGCTGCTGCGAATATCTATAAAAAACTGCTCTCCTGTCTCGTTGGTCTAGTGGTTGCAAGCGCGACTGCTGAGCATGAGGTCCTGGGTTCGATTCCCGGGTCGGGCAAATTGATATTGGGTTTTTCCATCAGGAAATTCGCAGTAGCAGCCACGCAAAACAGAAGAAGGCAGTTGTAAACTTCACGTAATAAAACATGTAGTTATGGATATTATCGAAATTAAAAGATTTGAGTCACGTTTACGATCGGATTAGAACTAAGTATGGATAATGGATAAACTTACTGTTTGTTCAGTAGAACAGTGCGTAGGTAATAGTACATTATGATATAAGTGCGGTAAGTTGAAAATCACAGCCGAGGCGATATTGCTTGCCCGAGCCGTAGGCGAGGGCGATAAAAAAGCAGAGGCTGTAATTATCAAAGCGCACGTATGTCATACGACGTTTTATAACATATTTGCGAGGAAATAAATAAAACAAATAAAAACAATACAGGGAAAAGAAAAAGCGCGCGGATTAATTTTTACTTGTTCACAAATCAGCGAGGCGCGCGCATCAGCGCTTTTTTTAAGGCAAAGACACAAAAAACAGCCAGTATTACTAATAAGTAAATTAATATTTTTGTGTTTTTTTTTACAGATAAATGTTGTAATGGTTGTAATTTATTGTCAAAATTAATTAAATTAAAGAATTAAATGTTTATTTATTATATTTCATCTCCCAAAGTTAATTTTATTCATAAAATGTTGACCACTTTTCTGACTTAAAAACTCTTTGCTAAGATTTAAAAAAGTATAAACCGTGCATTTTACTTTACAGCACAAGTACGTAATGATATATACATTACGATATTGATATTGGTGAAATAAGAGACCCTTTACGAGCAAATGTGTTATAAACATAATTTACGAAGTCATTTTTCGTTGCGTGTAAGCAGTAAAACCACGTGACACATTATTTTTTGTTCCTGACTTCTAGAAAAATACCTAAATCATACATAGGCAATGTAGAACTCACCTTCCTGTCCATTTTCCATGTTATTTGGGGTCGGCGCAACTCGTTTTTTTCTGTCATTCGTCACGCTATCATTTACTCCTTTTTCCTTCATATCATTCCTCACACAACCCTTCAATCTTTTCTTTGGTCTTCCTCTCCCTCTGGATCCATCAA
This sequence comes from Xestia rhomboidea, assembly GCA_963853795.1. NCBI lineage: Eukaryota > Metazoa > Arthropoda > Insecta > Lepidoptera > Noctuidae > Xestia > Xestia rhomboidea. The sequence continues at coordinate 9,570,300 of OY970778.1, read as the reverse complement.
CATTGATATTCATTACTCTTTTAGTCAAATGCGATTCGTCAATGCGAGGCAACGTAGAACTAAAAAAAATAAAATTCAATATCCTCTACTCCTAATCCAGGTCATGGTCATTCCGCGTTCGTGAGAAGTTTTTAACTGAGAATGAGAGCTAGTCTAGTTTTGCTTATTTCATTCGTACATCATGCGGCGACTTTGGTGAAATTGTTCTTACTGTGTTAAAATACTAGTTGACCCGAAAGAGACATTGTTTTGTTCCAATATTTTCTAAATGTCAAATACAGCGCCACCTACTGGGTCCATTTATCGGTAAAAACTATGCAAGAGAGCCCTTGTTATGTATAAAAATTGTTGGTCTAGTGTAGCGACTGCTAAGCATGAGGTCTTGGGTTCCATTCCCGGCTCGGGCAAACTGTTATTGGGTTTCTCCATCAGGAATTTCTGAGTACCTAGAAACCACAGAGTCTGAATTCGTGCCCGGTTGATGGCATAGGCTCGCCCCTGTTACTTGGGACTTAAAACATAACTGGCGAAATGTGGGAGTATTATTAGGTAAACCTCTATACTTATCTTTTCGGAGATTACAGGCGTGATGTTATGTTAAATGCCGTTTAGGAGGACTAGATTAGGAACATCAATTTTATTGAATACAGAAAAAAATACGCTAAAACGTGTTTTTTTATGAATTAGTTAAGTAGGTAAATAAATTAAGTTAATGGATAGCAGTGTAAATCTAAATAAACGATCCATTTTCTCTTGCTGTCTCCCATGACCTACATTGAACGTCGAAACGACCATTCATGATATCAAGACTGAATGATGTTTATACATTACACGTCACATCCTTCCCGGTCCTAACTTAGCATAGCATAGCATAGGTTACTCGATAATGTCAGTACCTAGTATAATTTAAGTCGCAGGCTATTTTAGCGTGAACTTTACGTACGCAACGTTTATAACCCCCGGAGACGTGATTCTATGTTTAATTACTTGACATTTGACAATTAAGTCTGTGCATGGTATTAATCTGAATGATTCACCCAATAATTGTGTTGAATAGTTTCAAATTTTTGTAACGGTAAAATAATAGAAAAAGTTTCATAAAATATTATTTTAATTAAATAGGTATGGCTTAATGAACGTAAAACATAATACTACAAACGTATTGAAAATAATACGCTATTAGTAATATACAATTGAATTCCTAGGTTTTGGCATCAATTTAGTGGTGGTAGGCAGGAGCTGAGTAGGCGAACTTGGCGACTGGGGTAGCGTGGACCACAGGTGTGGCGGCGTACGCGTGAGGGGCGGACTGGTACACGGGAGCGGAGTGGTAGACAGGGGCAGACTGGTATGCAACAGGGGCAGACTGGTATGCAACAGGGGCAGCCTGGTATGCAACAGGGGCAGCCTGGTATGCCACTTTGGCGACCGGGGCGACGACCTTAGCGACGTGACCGAGAGCCTCCTTGCGCACGACGGCGTTGAAACCGTTGTGGTCGTCGGCGGTGTAGTCCACGGTGCGCTTGGTGCCGTCGGGGTCCACCACGGAGTAGGAGCCCTGCACGACGTCACCGTCGCGGGTCTCGTGCTGGCTCTTGGAGTCGCCGGTGAGACTGTCCTGCACGTCGTACGCGAAGCTGTACTGGGGGTGCGAGTTGTATTCCTCGACGGCGACCTTGGCAATGGGGGCGACTACCTTAGCAACAGGCGCGGCGTACGCCACGGGAGCCGCGGCGTATGCTTGTTGCGCGACGTAGGCGGGAGCCGCGGCGTACGTCTGGTGTCCAGCGTATGCAGGAGCAGCGGCATAAGTCACTTGAGCAGCCGGGTATACTCCAGCGCTGGCCGCAGCCACCAAGCATGCGAACACTACGAACTGTAAACAACAATTGGTTAATTTTATAACAATGCTCCACTTTTTTTCACAAACTCTATCACTGAGTGAGGTTCTCGCTCTAGAAACTTGCACAGCTAGTTCTCGTATGGAACTTCGTCGTACCTTGAATGCCATTGTGAGGTGTGTGAGTTGATCGAGGATGTTGAATGATGCCTGCTGAGGAGTGCTCGGAGCTTATATATGAGCGGCGGGGCGCACCCTTTCACCGCGCGATGTCGTGTGTAAGTCACACGGCCGTGAGTTAGAGCCCCAGGGCGCTATTAGTGATCCCTAATTTTTTCGGAAGCTGATTTTATGATAACAAGTTTTTATTCAAATCAAAGGCAACTAAGTAACATTCGATAGGTCGATATCAACGATATTAGTTGTATTTTCTTAGGTAACCCTAGGCCTCTCAATGCAAGAAAATCTCTTAACTAGCTTTGCAGAAATATAAAATAATATTTTTATTGATATGAGGTGTTTCCATTTATTAGTACAGGGGCGCAGAACGCAAATGTTTAGCTATGATATTTGCATGTTGATAATTTGGTCAGGTATTTATTTAATGCACAATGTAGGTCCACATAGTAACAAGCTAAGCTTAAAACTAGTGAGTGCATGTTAGGGCGCAGCAATATAAATTAAAACTAATAGATATCACGTAGATTAGGTTCACGAAAAATAATAAACGTAAAATTCGATATACACTTACATACCCACGTGTTTTCTAATTATTGTAATAAATAACGTATGTAGTTATGTCAAGTCAGTTCATTGAATTTGACGGCACGGCTGGCGCAGTAGCTAAGCGATTGGCTGCTTCGTAGCGTTTCGCGGGTTCGATCTCCGCACGAAACAATTTTTTTATGAACTACAGGTAGTTGTTTCGGGTCTGGCTATTTGTGTATGATGTGAGTTTAAATGTTTGTATGTTCACGATGCAGGAGAACTTCATAGCGTGAAGCAACGTTTTAAAAAAAAACAGCCACCAGCCGGCTTCAGACCATGTGAAACATCCTAAAGAACACCGGTTGGTGGCACCAACCTTTTCTACTAGCACCGCCTTGATGGTAGTTAACTTCTTAACGTGTCCATTATGTATGCACAGCTTTATCACAGGTATCTTTTAATTCCTGGAAGGTGCAGATGGTTGTGAGGGATGGACAGGAAAGGAGGAGGGTTATCTGTATATTTTGAATAGCCAGCATCCAGCCTCCAGTAAAGGGGCGCCACAGTGTTTGGGAAGGATCGAGGATTCCCGGAATTGCCAGATTATTAACACATCAGCCACCTTGTGTAAGTCTAGGTGATTTGGTAGTAGTTGCGTACACATTTACTTATTATTTTTTCTGTTTGTTTTGGTAATATTATATACTTGACAAGCGCCGATTCCATAAAGTCAACTTAGAGACCAAGGAAAACTAAGAAAATTACAAGTATTTATTAAAAATAATAATAATAATAGCCACTCGGATCGATCTATAGGTTACGCCGTGCTTGCCTAGGTTGGTCTGTGGATGGGTGACCACCAATTACATACATACATTCTTCCGTGCCTCGGAAAGCATGTTAAGCCGTTGGTCCCGGCTGTCATTTGCAGATCTTTGACAGTCGTTACAGGTAGTCAGTGGCCCAAAAAGTCTGACAACCAGTCTTACCAAAGGATATCGTATTACCCAGTTCTAACTGGGATGTGGAGGTCAGATAGGCAGTCGTTCCATGTAAAATACTGGTATTCAGCTGCATCCGGTTAGACTGGAAGCCGACCACAACATAGTTGGGAAAAGGCTAGGCAGATGATGCAATATATCTCTTCTAATTGCTAAAGGAAGAGCCTGTGTAGAGTTGAGTGGGAAAGGGTGTAATCTTTTTCTTTTCGAGTCGATGGTACCTACTTCTTAGATCAGTTGGCACAGTAAATAGCATTTTTGACACAGTCATGAAAAACACTGAAAGGTGATGCATTATTTAAAGACGTCATATATTAAAAAGGCATTAAAATAGAAGAATGGATAAAATAAGGAATTAGTATATTAGACGAAGGTTGAAAGTTGCGCCAGTCACAGAAAAGTTAAAAGGGATTCGACTGTCGAGGTATGGGGCATGTGATGGGGGTGTGAGGAATCGCATGTAACTAAAAAAGTGATGGATGGAGAGGGTGAGGTAGACCAAAAAATTATGATAGATTGTGTGAGGAGTTATATGAAACAAAAAAGAGTAAATGATTGCGTGACGGTTGACAGGGGAAAATGGAAGAAAAAATAAATAAGTCAAACCGCTATCTTTCTGACAGCAAATCTCTTAAGGCGACTACAGGAGCTAAACGCGAGTTTTATAATGCAAAAAAGCATATGATTCACTGCAATAAACATAACCAGAAAAATACGTGATATTCTTCAGGATATATGCTAGTATGATAGTGTTTTGAAAACATAATACAACTAATTTTACACGATAAAAAAATCACAAACTTATGTCTAAAAATTTCTTTTAACGAGTAAAAACTATACTAAAATACATGCTATCATTCTGATTTTTGGGCAAATAATTCTACATGCAACATAATTATTTAGCATGATAGTGTTTATTTTTTTAGTCCAATCAATAGATTATTGGTAAATCGCAAAAAACACTCATTTCGCACTATTCGGCCCGCAGTGACTGACGACCACTTTGTAGTGCAAGCTGATAAGAACTTTATTCTAACACCACAAATAGAGTTGCTAATTTAGCTCCTGTAGTCGCCTTAACATTTGGTTCAGTTACGGCATAGGATGCATTAATAAAAGAAATTGCGTAAATTTTAGGGTGTGCTAAAAATTCAACGGCTTTTCAAGACCAGTTCCGTCTTTTAACATGGCTCATACAAATTTGCACACAAGTTTTATTTCCTGTAACGAGAGACGCGGCCCTCCGTCGTCGCCGATCAAGGTCGACGTAATCGGAGCAGCTGGGTCCCGCCACCGCTGTCACCGGGGCTCTCCGGCTACACTCGCACTGCACTTTCCAGTTGCCATGGCGACCACGTATGCTAGGAACTACGGAAGAGTTTTATTTAATATTTGTTTTATGGTGTAAGAACTTTATTATTCCTCATCGAGAATTAAGTAACAATCATTCACTTACTGAGAAACTTAATTTAAATATTTATTTTAGGAGCGTACAGAAATCTACGTTCATAATAAAAAATACAAATATGAGGACAAAAGATAACAATAACAAAAATAAACTGTTTTAGAAGGACTGATTAGTGTTTACTGTTTAGTTAGAACAACTGCTTCGAGTGTGCAGTGTTCTGGGTTTGGTCATGCGCTTGTAGGATGATAAATTGTTATTGTCTTTTCCCCATGGAATTTTTTTGTCGCAGTTCAGGGTCCAGGGCCGCCCTTGGCTAACAACATTCACTAAGAATATCATCTGCCTAACCCTTCCCAACTATGTTGGAGACTAGAGTAAGCTTGCACCGGATGCTGCTGAATACCAGTATTTAACAGGAGTGGCTGATATTTACATCCCATAACCCAGTTACTGGGTATAAACCCCTTGGCAATACAGTTTGTCAGATTTTCGGGCTTCTGTAACACGTAACGAATCATCCATGACACCCCAAATCCACGATTTTCATTTGTTTTTTGATTATAATGTAGCCAGTGACACTCGCACCATCGCCATCAAGAAGAATCTAACGACATAATTATAATCTATCCAAATCCCTTCATCCGTTGGGGAGTTACGAGGGAACAAAGAAACAGACATATATACATACATACTGGTCAAACACGTAACCCTCCTTTTGGGCTTCGCCGCAGTCGAGTAAAAACCGGCCAATTGCGTGTCGGGCTACGCGCAGCGTGGGGTTCCGTAGGAGCCCGTTATATTATAGATTTAGTTTTTTCTTGCAAGTCTTCACCCGTTATAAACAAGCAAATATCTTATTCATCTTAGTCACTTTTAAAGGTTTTATTCTAATTTTGTATTTGGTACAAAATTATCCAACACCCAAGTTCAACGACTATTAAAACTAGTTTTCCTTTAAAGTTCATGAAATGCACTATCATCATGTTTTTTCCAGATTTTGAAGCCAGCAGTTTAGCTTTTGGAGGGGGACTGGAACAAAATTTTGCACTTTAAAGTTTAATATTTCGTAATTGGAGGATTAAATCGAAAAATAGTACTAGCAAACCCTAAGTCATTTTAAAATACCTATTCAACGATACCCCACAAAACGGGGTAGACGACGAAAAAAAATTCATCCACACTTCTCATGTAGGGAAGCTACCCTAAATCACAGATATTATAATACTTCGCCTAATAAAATATTTTCCAAAATTTATTTTACCACTTTGTTGACGTAATTGATATACATACCCCTACAAAATTATAGCTTTCTAGTAAGGTAACGGTCTCTTAGCAAAACCTCGGACAGACAGACGGACGGACATGACGAAACTCTAGAGGTTTCTTGTCAGGACTACGGAACCCTAAAAATGTGGGTATCTACTTCTACATGTTTAGGTTGTAGGTTAGTTTAGGCGCCTAATATATATACTACACATTATGTACCTACACACTCCGGTTCTTCTTCGTTTTTATTTTTCAATTTTTAGTGGTTCACATGTGCTTAACTGGTTACCCCTTCACAGCGTACCGGCGTGATGTTGACCGACATGAGATTTCAGCAATCCCAGTCCTTTGCTATCATTTATTGAGGAGTTCCGTAGCCTATCTTCGAAGTTCTTTAATCAGATCTTCACCAAATTGAAATGGGACAACTCCGAGAAAGTACTCTTTCAAAAACTACCCAAACCGCTTCAACTGTGCCTATAAAATTTGAAGAGTTCTCTCTATTTCTCCAGGATCCTATCATCAGATCCTGACTACCTGGTAAGCATACCCTTTCACACAAAACAAAAAAAACCAAATCGGTCCAGCCATCTTCGAGTAATCGGGGAACATAAATAAAAAAAAAAAAAAAAGGTTCCGACGTCGCGTCCAAAAAAAGAAACAAAATGTCTTGAGTTCCCTGTTTACCTTGTGTCACTGCTTGTGAATCACATAATTTCATTTGCAGACGTTACAAAATAATAAGTGGGTGGTACTCTTATTCATTTTTTTGTCTGACTCGAGACGTTTTGCTACTGGCTCCTACTTACGTGCTACATAGCACGTAAGTAGGGGCCAGTAGTTCCATTCTTTATTGTCGGAATCAATTACAGCATAATTATTGATCTTTTTTAGGGTTCCGTATCGTTGAAAATTTCACATAATGATGTATTTCTGTTGCCGCTATAACAACAAATAATAAAAATAAAATAAAAATTAAAGGAGGCTCCCCTACTACGATGCTACGGGACCCTTCATGCGCGAGTCCGACTCGCACTTGGTCGGTTTTTTATTAATAAAACACGGAATTAAGTCAAACCATGGTTAAACTCACGTCGTTAATTTTATACATTTTTCGATTTATACCTATGTCAGTTGTCTTTATAAAAATATCACGTATGCATTCAGATTCAGATTCATTTATTTGCCTGAAATATGGTATTTTACAGATTTTACACTTCTTCTTTAGTTCTTCATATTCCGCCAACTATGTAAATTCGGCATGCAAATTTTGTGACAATAACAATGACTCTAATTTAGCAAAATAATTAAATTACAATGTCAAATAATAACACAAACACTTGTTCATAATTATCTACTTATTTAATATCTATAACGGTTTGGATTATGCTAAATTTAGCACAACCACAAACCGCAGCTTTTTGTATGAGAGGCACATACTGAATAGATTTCAAATAGATGCATATCAGAACTAAGTATCACAAAGTGCTTACTTAGTACAAAAAGGAAGAAATGAGGCATCCATAAAAAGCTGTGCGACATTTACAGCCAGTACGTGTGCTCTTGTTGCCGTCTGTAATGTGTCGTTGCGCAAGCGCAGGCGACTCCAACCGCCTGCGCCTGCTCAAGGATCACTCGCCCACTACACAATGTTATTACATTTTAATCATCTCGTTTTAGATGTTTGACAAGGCTAATTATTTGTTTTATAAACGTGTTATTTATTCAAAACTTAGAAGATATCTCCGATACGGGCAGTATAATTAGTGAGAAGTGAATAATGAAGTCCGCTTCAGTTGGTTATTGTGTAATTCAAAGCACGTTCAATCATCTGTGAATATCTCGTTCACGCAGTTCATGTAGGAGAACAATGTAAAACATAATAGTACATTATGATATAAGTGCGGTAAGTTGAAAATTATAGCCGAGGCGATATTGCTTGCCCGAGCCGTAGGCAAGGGCTATAAGAAAGCAGAGGCTGTAATTATCAAAGCGCACGTATGTCACACGACGTTTTATAACATATTGGCGAGGAAATAAATAAAACAAATAAAAACAATACAGCGAAAAGAAAAAGCGCGCGGAATAATTTACTTGTTCACAAATTAGCGATGCGCGCGCATCAGCGCTTTTTTTTTTGGCAAAGACACAAAAAAACAGCCAGTATTACTAATAAAGTAAATAAATATGTTTGTGTTTTTGTCACAGATAAATGTTTGTAATTTATTGTCAAAATTAATTAAATTAAAGAATTAAATGTTTATTTATTATATTTCATCTCCCAAAGTTAATTTTATTCATAAAAGGTTGGTCACTTTTCTGACGTAAAAACTCTTTGCTAAGATTTAAAAAAGTACCGTTCGGTTTAGACGGAGCATCTTGATAAACCGTGCATTTTACTTTACAATAACGCACAAGTACGTAATGAGATACATTACGATATTGAAATTGGTGAAATAAGAAACCCTTTACGAGCAAATGTGTTATAAACAAATAAACATAAAGACCCATATTATTACTTTTTTTTTATTTAGACAAACTCTGCATCGTGAGAAACTTTTGTAGAGTTCCAAGCCAATAAAATGATGCAAGTGTACCTTATTTTTTCACTTAGTATCGTTTAGAACCTGGGACCGATTAATCGGGTTAAAAGGTTAACCGGTTAGAATAAACATTTTTGATTAACCATCTATATGGGTTAACCCTTATATTATAAGGGTTAACCATTTAAAAATGGCTGATTAACCAGAATAAAAGGGACACTCTTGCATATTTTTTTTATGTACAAAAATGAACTCTGTGCGTGAACCGATTTTATAGGCTGATTAATACGGGTTAACCTTTACTCTAGGGTTCCTCACCTAACCTTAAAAAATAACACTGTTGTGTCAACAAAAAAAGTATACTCTGCTCTGCGTCGTTTGTCTAGTATTTGGTAACTTACGGATGAGTTCGATCGTCGGCTTTAGCAAATGGTTATCCGGTTCATCCTTTAGGAATTCTTAATCACTAGCTCTGAGTTGGGTGAAAACAGACCGGGCAGTTCAATGCGTTACGAGACGGACGGAACTCAACCTCAATAAAATATACACAAACAACTAAAAGATTAATAGTAATAGATAAACTTGATACTAATTTAAGTGATTAATTAGTAGAGGTCAGTGGCCATGGTCCCGTCGATGGTTGAGGCCTCCGAGTGATGAAAATAAAAGGGTGTGGCCGACAAGTGACGACGGTGGCTATCATGATCTGTTTCCCGTCATCATTCATGTTCCTGTCAGGTTTCAAGGTTGTTCGAGGTTATAGTCATAGAACCTGCCGTATTTATTTATAGACACCCAATAATTCTTTATAGACTTGAAACAACAATCAAACTCTTCTGCGAAATAGGCTCTGGATATTTATACAAGCTTTTCTTTTATATGGTTCAATTAAAAGCGATTTTCTCTCTGTTATAGGTAATTCAGGCTTGATTACAAACCCGAGTCGGAGTGTGAAGGGACTTTAACGAAGTTGCAAATTAAGGAGAGTTTGAAGAAAGTAAAGTTTTAAGCAGTTATGAGTATCTACAGAAAATACATATCTCTATACAGGTTGGAAGCGACAACGCCGCCGCCCGCCGCCGCCGCGTCGTCGGTCCATTCCACCCTGTATAGAGATACGTATTTTCAGATTCGAAGAGTAAATTGATGGGCAAGTAGACACACACGTCCATCTGAAAGAGTCCGAGGTATTAGGGTTTTATTAGAAAACGACTTTACTATCTGTTTCAAATCATAATGACCACATCACCACAAACATGCATCAATTTTGTTAGCTAGTCCTTTTAGACTGATTTGCGTAACACATACATATTTAAACGCACTAACTTGTCTACTATATGTGGCACATGACTTTATAGGCACATATTATTATTGTTGTCCTTGTTCTGAATTATAAACTACTGATATTTTCATTTAGAGGCCTGTGAGTGCCCGTTGAAGATAACGGACTTAAAGTTCATCGTCGCAATTTGCGAACATCTGTTACAATTCCTACGTTACTTGGTCGAATGCCCGCAGTTCATAATTACCGGTATGTTGGCAGTACCAGATAAGCAGTACGTAACATAAGTGCCAACCTGTTTTTTTCATAATTTGGTCCAAGGTTAAGATTATTCGATTTCTTTGACAGTTGTATGATACACGTAACGAAATGGTAGCGCGTCGTCGCGTCGATGAGTATGAGTGCATGTTAAGCTTTATTAATCACTCAATGAACGTCGAAGAAGCTCAGTAAGTATCGTTAAACGATAATAAAAGAAAATGAGTTTCGATAAACGTTCTTTCATCAAAATTTATGCTGTGGTACTTATTTTATATTGTAGTTTGATGCGCATACATTGGTAATGATGACTCAATTAACTGTATTACTGTACGTATATACTCGTAAAATTATGAAATGGGCCATAAATCTGTTATGTTGATGAGTTGTCGAACAAATCAAATCGGAGCAAGTCACTACCTTGTATTAGCATTCTAATTAGACATTTCTAATTTTGTAAGCGATTTTTGGCTCACGGTGATTGATTCCTTTGAAGTTTTGCAAGAGTTTCACATAATACTTACCTACTTATTCCTTTTTTCATTTTGCCTACGACATGACTGCGGTGGCTTGTCCATGTCCATTAAAGTCCTTTTAATTAAGTTATAAAAAAATTGGAGATTATGTGTTCGGCCTGTATCTTCTACTTTTTAAGAGTAGTCACCAATTCTGAAACTTTCGACTCTTGACATAATTGCTGCGCTAACTTTTTATTATCTCCAAACTGTTTGCTTATCCCATTAACCATGTAACCACATAAACACAATACCCACAGCGTATAAAAATGCACATACATTAAAACAATCACGCCCAGCGCTGTAATCTTTCACTGTAATCGACAGCCCGATGAATGGCTATTCATTATTGTAACTTACGATTCGCGCTCCGTATCGTTTCGGCCAGAGACAATAGTAGAGTTTCACCTTGACATTATACCGAGGTGTAATGTGATGGTTATCCGCCCCTGACTGCTGGCCAAGCTTCGGCGTCGGTAATGATAGACGATGTTATCTGAGCAGGGTTAGCTAACCAAATAATCTGTAAACAGTGATTAAATTCCTATGATTATGGTTCTTAGTGACTTGTTTCTTTGAAGAGGTATGTAATTGCGGGGGACGAGCACAAAGATTAACGTGATGGGATGAATTGAGCTTGGTGGCGGACACTTATGTGTTCAGCATCTTTTAAATAAGAATGAGGGAGAAGTCAGTTTCAGGGAATACCATCAGAAGAACCAACACAGGTAGTAAATCTGATAGGTATTTGTGGCACGTTAATCTCTTGTCGTAGTCACCTCGAAACAGTCTAACTAATCAATCGTTAAATAAGTCTGCTACGCCCAAATTTCGACTTCGACTGAAGGTTTGAATCATTTCGAAAAAGCTGGATATCACCATTGCATTTAGTGGAAACAGGGCAAAAAGTTTCATATCATTTTCTGCGAAACATCTAGAAACCGATTTAAAAAAATGAAACCACTGCAATTGAGATAATAGTCACTTAAACACGCATATTTTGTACCCCAGTTAATACCTACTGAGCTATCGGCTTCAACGTCGTGATCCACATAGCTGCATGGCTGCTTGTACTCGGCTCACTTATGTCATTCCTCGGGCTTTGTCGGGCATGGCACGAATGTGACGCAATGTCCGGAGCACGACCCCACGAATGTGGTCTAGTGATATCTTTATAGGCTTCATTATGTTTCATGGCAAGTTTAATAATAAGCATTTAGGTTTAATCGACCGAATGAATCTGCACAGCAGGGCCCACGCGATGGATTATAGCCTATTCCCTCTCACCAGGGAGGAGGGCTGCGTCCCAGCACTGGGATCGTTATATGACCATTATGCTACACTATGCAGAATAATCCGACCGACTATCTCTCTCCAGAACCAGTTGAAAGGTGATGCACAGAAAAAATAAGAAGGAAAGCCTTACCTAGACTTTAATGAACTATGTTTAAGCGAAATCAGGAATTTTCATACAATCTGAGCAGGGGCTTAACTTGAATAAGTTCTTATTTCCGAGCGAAAAGCTCAACCAAACATTTTCAATAACATATTTCTAAGAAAAGATATCTAGAACTTTACTTATCTTTACAACTAAAGGCATTACGTTCCAAGTGACTTGAGGATAACAGGGTTTATTTATGAAAATGTTATAGTTTCAAGTTACATATTCGCGATTGGTCTCATAGGTTTTCCCTAACAGGTGTTCAAGCTTCAAGAAGGATGTATGCTCGATGCGTAGATTGTATATTAATGCACGTATCTGTAACAGCAGTGCGTTGCATTCATAGACAAGTGCGTAAGCAGAGAAAGCTTATTAGCTATTCTTTTACCAGCACGACCAGCACCAGCGATTGAGAAGATAAACACTACGTTGGGAAGTAGTTCTTTACCTTACCTTTTTTAAATAATTGAAATTAATTAAGTATATATTATTAACCATTTCAATATTAACTGGACTAGTTTTTTTAGTTGCATTTGATTTACGACCTATTTTGTAATTATATCGAAACATTAAATGCATTTACCGCAAAAAGCATTGAGCTAGATCATTTGTCGTTTTGTCAATATTAATCAAGCTTGCGAAGTCTTGTAACTACATATGTATATGAAAAAATTTCATCTGCTTAATTAGTTTAGTTTCATTCGCGACTGATTGGATGTTTGCAAGTTTTATTGATATGCACCGACTCGATGACATTTTGGTGTGAAATGTTTACACTTTGTATGCGTTCATCTTAGTAATTGATAGCATCGTCTGAGTAGCCGAGTGACACAACTGCGCACCATTGTCGGCAATCCCCGGGTTGTCTTTACGTATTGTGTCCACGCGTGAAATGGTGCAAGTGTCGCTACAGCGCTTACATACATAAAGCAGCAAAGCGCTGTCTGGTGACTGTTCAATAATTGCATGTGCATACTACTCTATTTGTAATTGTATCACTCTGTGATCTCACCAGAGTAAAGCGTTAACTTGTGAGATAATGTTTTCACGTGGAGCGGGTTTCTTTGAGCAATAAGCAGTAGGTATGTCTTCAATGTCTTGCGTCATGTTGTCAATGCGACAACGGATAGATTCATCGCAAAGACTAATAAAACACAACATCTAGTAGTAGTGACGTACATACAAAAAAGCTTTAAATTATATCAAAATTAAATAAAATAATAAAATAAACACCAATTTTATATAAATTATTATAGTTTAAACTTGTATGGTTTGTAAAGCTTTTGTATCCCTGGAAAATGCTGTTGGTTTGTGGAACACATTTGCTCATACTTGTTTTTGTTGTATTAATGTAATGTGTCTCTGTTTGTTTTCCCCAATAAATAAAATAAAATATTAGTCTTTTCAAGCGGTTTTTTTTCTATAATTAATCTTTTGTCAATGTTGTCTAGGTGTAAATTAGTCCACAGTTTTATACTTATTTTAAATGCATGGATACATATCGAGTCCTCGACTAGGTTCATCTTGCATAGTAGTAGCTTAAAAATCATTACAAGTGGCAATAGAAAATCCAGTCTTGCTACCTATGACTTTGTATGCATGTTTTCGTAAGTTCTACTACTAACGCCCATCTGGCAAGTTGTCATAAAATGTTACTTCGTTATAATGTAACTGGTCAGGGAATGCATCCTATAAAGTCAAGATCTTTATTAAGCGATCTGAGATAGCGAAATTGAATTATTTCGCTATCTCAGATCGGTTTTTATTAAGATACTATCTTGGTTTAAAACTAGTTTAAGTGTGAAGTAATGCATGTAAGTTATAGATTTGTTAATTTCTTAATCAATAGATACATATATAACTACGTTAGGTACAATAGTTAGTATGTCAAAGATTAAGTTATCTATTTCTAGAACACTTGAGCTATTCTGTGGTTAGGTATCATATTTTCCGGGGCTGCGGGACTGTTCGAAAGAGATACCATGGCCCTGGAACACAAAGGGCGATGAAGAAACATGGATGCGTTTTAGTCAGTAAAAGTCTGACACTCCCTCCTGCTCCGCCCAGAGCGGGAGGAGTCATTTGATGATTTCGCATCCATCAAGTTTTGCATAACTTTGGAGTTTTAATACAAACTTAAAATATCTTTATGACAGTCGTAAAACGGACGACATTTCGACTTATTCTCGTTATCTCGTCATAGACATTTGAAACTGTAACGAAGCCTCTATTTTATAAACTAAACATTTATTCTAATTTACCTATTACTTACAAAGCCTTCGTCATGCCAAATGTTTAGCTATCAGTATATCAATGCAGATTAAACCAACGATAAGGCCTTAAATATTCACCAGGTTAAATATTCACTTACTTGCTTCATCACGTAGTCTAACGTGTCAGTTGTCAACCTTTAGGCATATACTATGGTAATGTGTCTCGTTCGTGACATATCCTTGAATTTAGTGGCTACAATAGTGTTTTAGTCATTAATGCTTCGAACGAAAATACACATCAAGTTTCTGAATTGGGAATTTGAAGTTAGGAACTTGTCAAACTTAGTTATCAAGTTACTAGTTAATTCAGTTAAGGTTTGAAATATTCAAAAAAGTTTTATGCAAAATCAAGAATCACATTGGGTATTTTTAAAGTAGAATTTTGTCATTGATTTAACATTGCCATTCTTGGGGACCAGTAAAATGCTGGAGTTAAGCTGCATCCGGTTAAACTAGAAGCCGACCCCAACATAGTTGGGATAAAGGCTAGGATGATTATGATTCTTGGAGACCAGCACAATTTCGTATCAATATTACCTAACATTGTGTAGGCTTTGAACATCGCCACAGGGGTTATGTTTAAACTTGAATAAAACCGGCCAAGAGCGAGTTGAACTCGCGTGGAGAGGGTTCCGTACAATGTCTTTTATTGAGTTTACCACTTCTTATAGGTTTTCCAGTACACTACGAGCAATGAACTATATTTCGTATTATTTTCAAAATTTTAGGCCTCAGTAGTTTCAGAGATCAGGGGACGAAGACGAAAAATGACCATTCCCTCCCGGAAATGGTCAATTTTCGTCTTCTTTCATGAGTAAAATCGAAACTATTTGTTTTACAATAATCATTTGTCCTCCGAAAATAACTCTTATTTAAAAAACATATATATTTAGTTTGCACATCTGTGTTTGGGTGATAGGATTACAGCATACTACCAAATTTCACCTGATTTAGTTCCGTAGATTCGGAGTAAATTGGCTATAACAGACGGACGGACAGACAGACAGACGTTGTACGGAACCCTAAAAACGTATGGAAATAGGGATTCAATTTCACAAAAAGCAAGTAGTGATAGCCTAGTGATATGGCGTGACCGTCGGACTGACTAGTCATACACAGGTCTCAAGTTCGAAACCAAGACACGCACCTAAGATTTTTCGGATTCATGTGCGTATTGTATTATTATCACTTGTTTCGGTGAAGTAAAACATCGAGACGAAACGCCAAGTCAGAGGCGCAAAAACTCTGACACCAGATTAGGCACAAACTATACTATAAAGAAATAAGATTTTACAAAAACTAAGAAAACACGTAACGTTGATTCATATGGGTACACTTGCACAGCTCTTACATCTGGACATAAGTTTTCTCAGAATTATTGTCAAGGAAAGCATTTAGGTTCGTCGCGAGTTTGGCGACGGAATATAAAGCAGAGCTGCGACCGAGCCTGACGCAAGTCGCGTCAAGTGTGACAGTGTGACGCATTCCTAACAGCATTGAGGTCAATAATTTGAGTCAAGGTATGTGCACTGCTTTTTAGGTACAAGAGTATTTTGTGCTGCATTAGAATTTCAGATTTGGACGTGAAATGTGAAATTTTAAGTGGCGAGTGACGATATGCAATGAATGAATGCTCAAGTTGTGCGCTCTGCAACACAGAAACAAATAAATAGATCATACTAGTTGATGCCCGTGGTTTCGCTCTGCCGGGATTAAACGATCTATATCCAGGTTATAAACTATCTATGTGCCAAATTTTATCTAAATCCGGCCAGTAGTTTTCGCGTGTAAGAGAAACATACATTTTTCCATCCACCCATTCATCCTCGCAAACTTTACTCCAATACATCACGACTTTATACCTCGAAGGGTTGTGTTTAAGTTCCATGTAATAGAGGGCGGACCTATAATCTACTTGAATTAACATAAACACAATCAAATTCAACATTTAGATTTAAACAAGCTATTTAAAGATTTATTCCCATGAGATAAGCAACGAAATTAATCCGGCTGCCAATTACCTCAGCAAATAGTGAGCAATTCGTAAATTGCCGTGATTTAACGAACGTTATTTTTACACAACCTTAGCTTGTTCGACTTTGATAAAATGAACTTCGATAATTATAGGAGAGCGGTTGTTTCCTGTCCGATATAAAGGGTCAAATAACATTGACCTTTACTTTTGTTTTATTTAGGTTGCTTTTGCGGAACAACACCTTAAGGCCGAAAAGCCCGCCGTATGACGCCATGCCATGCTAAACCAAAGACTATTCACACTTCTAAGAACTAAGGAGTTTCATTACAAAAAAATCAAAAGACACTGAATGCTTTTCTTTGAACGGTTCTTGCAGAACGAACGCTTCTCACATTTTAAATAGTCAATCGAGGTCAACATTTTAATAAAACCTCGTGAAAATAGTGTTATGACCATTTGTAGGTTGACCATTAAATTTAGAGTTCTGGATTGATACCGGTTTCCCTAAAGTTGGTCGGTAAATATGGCCATCGATGACGTTTATCTGGGAACAAAATATTTTTAAATCAATGCAAATTGGTGATTTATGTCGATTCGTTCTGAATTGCATTTCATTCCAAATTATCAAATTAACATAGGTTCGAATATGAAAAAAAAAAAAAAAATTAAAACTTTTTATTTAAAAAAAAAACATAACATTAATTTTGGTTAAACACACATCGCTTAATCTTAATTTTGAAAGATTATGTGCGAGTGAGGCGTCTCGCTTGTTTACTTTAAAAATATTGTTGAAGAAAAAATCTTAATTAAATTATTTATTTATTTGTGAAAGATCCGGAGGAACTTTGTGTTGCTCAACTGTGAGGTAATATTTTATTAGTCGTTTTATTTGCAGAGTTGTTTTTGATTTTAATTTATTAGTTAGTTGCTTAGGGAGTTTATTCAACAAGTTAGGTAAGAAGTACCTCCAGGTCCTTCTTCCATATTCATTGTTACATGTTAAACGATTTGACGGATTGGCAGGACAGCAAATAAGTTCAATAAATAATTAATTGATCATAACTTCCCTGTTAATTGTGCATTGAAAAGACATCAACGAGCGTCGTAAAGGGTAACCGTATTATTTTTAAAAACTATACACCTTATACTAGTGGAGTTGTATCCAAGTCCTAGTGCAAATATTTATTTTAATATATATAATATATATATATATATATAAAAGTTTGGGCTGACTGCAAATGATTGCACGGAGTCCCATCCCAAAGTGTAAACCCTAACAGGTGAGTCTGAGTCACCATCGATAAGATACAGTTATAAAACACATGTCACAATATTAGTACCGTACGTGTGTTTGTTTGACAGTAGCAAAAGGTCACGTATATTCAACGCACGCGCTGAAAAGGTCACATGCAAGGAGTCCCACACTGCGTCGAGAACAAATCGAATTCATTATAATAAATGAGCGCACTGTGGACCTTATTGCTTCAGACGACTTATTTAAGATGACTGCTTATCTTATAATTTAACGTAATAACTGCAATATCAATGTTAAAGGTGTAAATTATATTTATATATGCCAAAAAGTACTTAAAGGTTGTCCTCGTAAGTCTTGGGGCCAAATGACTGTAATAAAAATTGTAGTTAGTAGTTCATGTGTGATCAGACGATATGGCACTGGTGTTAAACTTGTTGCTGGATTTTAGAACAAGACAGTTTTCGTGCTACTAATTCTAAAATATATGCCTTTAATTAACTTTATCGTTTGTTTATACAAAGAAACGATGGATGGACTGTATGAAGGATGACGGCAAAAAAGAAGACTAAGACGATGAGTAATCCCAACCCCTAATATATTGGGGTTAGGGCAGGTGAATGAAGATGATTAAAAAACGTATGTGTACATTAAAATTTTATTACAAACCTTTTCAAATGACAATGATAGAGGTCATTGACGTTTCTATTCTTATTTGAGACGTATTATACCTTACCTTTATTGCATTTACTGTTTGTTGCCATATTATAAGGCTCAATTCATGATGCATTATGTATCTTGACCATACGATAACAAAGTTTCACTTACTCAAACTCAAAGCATTTATTTAAATTGGATCATTACAGGCATAATCTCTTAAGAAAGTACTGTAGTTGCACATTCCAATATTCCAAAGCGTAGATCTCTATGGAGAAGATTCGAATGGGTAAGAAGTAGTACTCAAAGTAGTATCCGCAGAATACCGCGCTGGACATAGGGATTTCCTTAGTTTCGATTTCGACATAGCTGGGTGGGTACACTGGGTACATGGGTTATTTATGCAGAACTGTGATCTTGAAACGTAACGTGTGACTACGTGTGATGCTTAGGAAGACAAGTTTGGTTTTATACACCTGGTTAGTACAAGTACCCCAAACACGCTAAAGAGGTTTAAAAAATGATTGATTGCGGTGGAGTTAAAACGGCAATGGTCCGAGATTTATCGACCAATATTTTTATTTACTTTTCAACTCATTTCATCATCAACCTGCTTTGACTCGGTTCACATTATTCCAGTCATTCCATTCATTGTTAGGAATTAAGTGTGTATTAAAAAACCGGCCAAGTGCGTGTCGGGCCACGTGCAGTGTAGGGTTCCGTAGCAGCCCGTTAATAATAATAATAAAAGAAAATTAAAAATGTTAGATATAATAGATCAAATTTGACATCTGTCACTTTAGCAAATGATTCATCTCGGTCACTTTATAGGATTTATTCTAAGGATTTTGTATTTGGTACAAAATTATCCAACACCCAAGTCACAGAATAGATAATAGTATTCCCAAGTTCAACGACTATTACTGCTAAACTTATAAAGTTATCTGAACCGCTATATTTCCTTTAAATTTCATGAAATGTACTATCATCATGAAATGTTCCAGATTTTTTAAACCGTCCGTTTTAATCTTTTAGAGCGTCCGAGACTGGAACAAATATTTGCACTTTGAAGTTTAATATTTCGTAAATGGAGCATTAAATCGAAAAATAGTATTAGCAAACCCTTTTTAAAAGACCTATTCAACGATACCCCACACGATGGGATAGACGACGAAAAAAAAATTCATCCCGTTGGCGCAAAATGTCCTCTTCTTTGAAACTTGTCAGCTCATTTGAGATGATAATTATGATTGTTTTACGAATTGGCTCACGGTAAATAAAAATAAATACTATCAGTGCATCACTTGCAATCAACATTATCAGAGTTTTTATCAACAAAAAGGTTAAGCACCATAAATTCACGTTGCTCATATGCAACACGGCAATCATCTCTCACCATCAACCGCTGAGTGTTGGAGCGCGCACGTTGGCGGGCCGCGCCACGCACGTGCCTCTTCGTTGCGCAACAATTGGCAACCTTGTGAAGGACGCGCGTGCGCAAGCCAGGAAAATGGCCGCCATCGCCATCGCGCGCATTTTCATGAGCTGCCACTGCTGCCAGGCCGAGGGTAGTTCAAGGGTGGACGATTGAGGTTGCCTTTGGTTTGTGTAGAGCAGTGAAAAAATGCGTAGTTATTGCATTAGGTATTTTGAAATATTGAATGTGGCTTGAGATATCGGAGAATATGTTTATGTCGTAGTTAACGAGAATAATAAAATATATTGGCAATTTGTAAAAGTTGTAATGTAAATGTTGTATTTATTATTCGCGATCGCGAATAACCCGAAATTAAAACAGTGTATGAAAATACTACTACATGTTATCTTATAATCATGTTCACTCTACTACTACACACTTTCGTCAATTGGTAGAGGTGATCTACCTTAATTAATATTTAATAACAAATTAATCGAAACATAATTGGTAAACAGCCACGCCTTTGTTTATGTTTATAAATTCATAAATTAACATGTGATCTGCACTTATGAACTTATAGCCACATTTGGCGACATACACACACAGCCACATTTTATTTATTTATTTATTTTATTTTTAGGAAAACTTACAGCTAAACAGACAGTGAGTAATAGTTTATAAAAATATTTTGCTCCTTAGGACTAAGGCAAGCTAGGTTCACAGGGTATGTTCAAGCGCCTCCTGTTACTTTTGTGCCTTAAAGCTCTAAGATTGCAATCCACTAAAGAGTTGTGCCCATAGACTGCATTCACCATCATCTGCCTAGCATTTCCGTATTATGTTGGGGTCGACTGTCAGTCTTATTGGATTCAGCTGACTGCGTTTAGTTACTCAAAATGAATATAAAGCCTAATTTTTTCATTCACTTTTTTCTTTACACAAGTTTCGTCTAAGCAGAAATTGCCAACTCCTACCGAGTCATATCAAGCCAAGCTCATAAAATATGTTTCGTTGGCACAATCTTGCTTCGGAACACAAAACAAAGATTAATATGGTGTGCCACACTTTGTCGCGGACTAACGATGCCTATTAGCCGTCAGTCAAAATAGTGCACGACCTCCGTCCTTGCGAATACATTCACCTAAGAAAAGTGGTCGTTGTCATGCAAATGAGATTGACTTAAGATAATGGGAGAGTCTTACAAACCGTTGCAGTTGAAAGAAGTTTAACGTTTTTGTGTCTGTCTGTATTCGTTTTTAGTTGTCTGAAAATAGTTTGCAAACTTAAAAACCAATGCATATTTTTTTTAGAGCAGTGTGCAAACATGTATTTTATTCATAAAATGAACTAAAAAAATATTTTCACAAATATAAATATACTGGGTATGAGCAACATTTGCTATGAAACGTCTACTGTTTCCAGAACAATGTTATCAGCCTCGAAGAGGGCCTATATGTGACCTTATGAACGTAAGTTTCTAGTTCACAGAAACAGAGACATTAGATCAAGCTTGTACAATGTACAGACTAGTTTTTTCATTGCAAAGGATTCCATTTATATGTTTAAACAGTATGTAATTTCGTAATGTATCAAGTTTTGTGTCCAACGACAACAAGCCTGTTTGAAATGGCGGCGACTATCCACGAATGTGCACGTTGAACTAAACCAGACCATTATTACTGTTTAGACTGATTTGTAAAGAACGAGTGACGAAACACCATGTTTGTTAATTTGCAAGAGAGTCTCACAGTAAGCAGGTTTTGTGCATTTTGGAAAATCATAGCCAAAAAGGAATAGCTCAATCTCAATTTATTACAGCGTTACTCGAATCATAAGTGTATAAAATCTTTGATACACCGTGGTAAGGGTGGCTTACCTTCAGGAAACATAACACTGTTAGCATCAGTCAAGACATCAGAGTCGATTTCATATTGTGGTCCACGCACGATAGTCATAATAACACGTCTTGGAATGTTTAAATATTGTACCTCTATCATTATCATAAAGAAACTGTATATGATTTTAACAAGCGTTACTTATTTAACACTTCAAGCAAAAAGTACAGAGGCGGACTTAATGCTATCATCATCATTTCAGCCGAAAGAGGTCCACTGCTGGACATATGCCTCCCCGGAGAGTCGCCACATTGACTTATTTAGAGATCTATTTATTTATTTATTACTTAGTGGGAGGCCTTCCAACGCAACGTCTTCCGGTTCGTGGTCGCCACTCCAGAACTTTTCAGCATCAGCCATCCGTTTTACGAGCAATGTGCCCTGCCCACTGCCACTTAAGATTAGCAATTCTTCGGGCGACGTCGTTCGTGGGTTTCGTAGTCATTTAATGCTATAGGCATTTTCTACCAGTCAACCTTTGGGTGATGCAGAGACAAGCAGTAGGTGTATAGGTATCTCAAAATAATATATCAATAACAAAGATAAAACAAGCGAGATTTGCAAGTGAAATTCCTGTTTGGATTAAAGACTAAAATCACGGTTACTGTCGTCACTTACACACCATGACTAATTACAGCACAATGAGTAAGCGTCAATACATGTTCAATATACATTAGAAACCTTGGGCCTCTAAGCTAACATCACTTCATTCGAGCAAAAATATTCTAATCGCCTATAGTTATGCAATCCTTGTTTTACTTCACGAGTATGATCTCTTTTAACCGTGAAGACTGACAAACACAAATCCTGAAAAACACGTTTTTTTGTCAATTGAGCTAAGAATCGGTGTGACCGCGATGTTTCATAGGCCAAGTGTGTTGCAAGTTGCCGCATTGTTTACGTGGCATTGTCCAGTCGTCCCATCGGCCCGCTCGTACGTGCGTACTTGAATATATTTAAATTTGGAGATGCTACCAGGATGAGGCAAGCGCTCCAACAACTACTATAAATGCTGTTAGTGTCAAACTAAGGGTACAGTTCACAGCTTTACTCACCCCTGAACACAAGTCAGCAACAAACAGAAGACATGGCATTCAAGGTACGGAGCGCAGTGCGATCTGTGAAGTGTTTTAACAGTGATTGTGAAACAGTGATAACAATCCTAAACAGTGATAAAAACATCATATTCGGAATAATGGAAAATATCAATGAAAACAATAGTAATCGATAAGTTACCGTCGTGCAAAGAGGAAACAGGATTTCTCATAACAAATTATCATTTTCTATTTCAGTTGATGATCCTCTCCTGCCTCCTGGCTGTCGCTCACGGCAGCGGAGTGCCCGCCGTCACATACGCGGCGCCTGCCCCCGTCGCAGCCAGGATCGAGGAGTTCGACCCATTCCCACAGTACAACTTTGGATACAATGTGGCAGATTCTCTCACCGGTGACTACAAGAGCCAGACTGAGCAGCGCAACGGAGACCTGGTGCAAGGACAGTACTCGCTGGTGGAACCCGACGGCACGCGCCGCGTCGTGGACTACTCCGCCGATTCAGTGAACGGGTTCAACGCGGTGGTGCGCAAGGAGCCGCTGGTGGCGGCTGCACCCGCCGTCGTCCCTGAGCCTGCGGTGGTGCCTGCCCGGTACGCGGCCGCTCCCGTTGCCGTCGCTCAGCCTGCTCCAGTCGTCACCGCTGCGAGATTTGCGGCTGCTCCCACCTTCGCTCGCTACGCCGCCACTCCCGTCGCCGCTCCTGCTCCCGTCTACGCCCGCTACGCCGCCGCTCCCGTAGCTGCCCCTGTCGTAGCCGCTCGCTACGCTGCCGGTCCCGTAGCCGCTCGCTACGCTGCCGCTCCAATAGCAGCTGCGCCCGTAGCCGCCGCTCCTGCCCCAGTGTACGCCCGCTACGCAGCCGCTCCCGTCGTAGCACAACGTTATGCCTCCCCTGCCGTAGCAGCTGCTTACAGTGCGGCGTTCACTTCTCCATTCGCCGCATACACTGCACCGTACGCCGCATACACCACACCGTACGCGGCGTACACTGCTCCGTTTGCCACCTACTCTGCCCCCTACGCCACCCAAGTAGCTGCTGCCTACACCGCGCCGGTGTCATATAGCGCACCCTTAGCAGCCGCGTACACGGCTCGCGTGGCTGCTGCGCCTGCTCCCACTGCGGTCGCCCCCGTGTTGTCCACCGCCCGCGCTGCTCCCGCCAAGATCGTGGAATCCGCCGCCGCTGGATACCGCTACCCTTGAATGACCAAATTATGCCTGTATACCTCTAAAGACTTGATTTGTATATACACGACTAGTTAGAACTATTTTTCTTTTTTTACGACATGAAATAAATGTACATGTGATTTTAAATGTTTGTTTTTGTGGGACACGTGCCATTGATTGTACTCAATTTATGCGCGCTAATTGAAGCGATCCCAGATTTTAGTGTCCCTACACATCAAAACATTTTTTTTCTATTGATTCAATAGTTTCCAATACAACCTGAAGGTGCGTAATGAGGAATACTCTGGAAAATCCATTCCACAACTATTGACTAATAATTTCAACGACACAATAAATTAACAAGATCGTACTTTTTGGGTTCCGTACCTCAAAAGATAAAATAAGGAACCCTTATAAGATCACTCTCTTGTCCGTGTGTCACCACCGATTTTCTCAGGAACGGGTGGACCTAGCAAGTTGAATTAATACGAGATACTGAGGTCTATAGTAAATATTAGGTGTATAAAAATCAAAGTCTTGAATCAACATGATAAAAAGATAAGGGCAAATTTAGATTTTCGCAAAAACTTCTAAGTACCATTTACCTTAATTTTCAACTTTTCTATATTTTTCGGAATTGTCCCTTTAATTGTGCTGACAAACCAAAATTGACAGTTTAAGGTCAAATGGAAGTACCCTATAGGTTTTGGGTCGAAAACCTATAAGGTAGTTCCCGTCGACCTAGAATCACGAAATTTGGCGAGAAGCAATGCCTTATAGCACATGTAAAGGGAAAAGTCTGAAAACCGCAAATATGTAAGAAAGAAAGAAAGAAAAATATTTATTTGACGTCAGTTATTAAAGCACACACACAAAAAACAAGTGCGTGTCGGGCCACGCGCAGTGAGGGTTCCGTAGTAGCCCGTTATATTTTAGATTTTGTTTTTCAATGCAAGTCTTTACCCGTTATAAACAAACAACTACTTCATCTTAGTCACTTTATAGGATTTATTCTAAGGATTTTGTATTTGGTACAAAATTATCCAACACCCAAGTTAAATGACTATTACTGCTAAATTAATAAAGTTATCTTAACCGCTGTAGTTTTCCTTTAAAGTTCATGAAATGCACTATCATCGTGAATTTTTCCGGATTTTTCAAGCCAGCAGTTTAGCTTTTAGAGGGGGCGGGGGGGGACGCCCTACTGGAACAAAAATTTGCAC
Organism: Xestia rhomboidea; assembly: GCA_963853795.1. Classification (NCBI taxonomy): domain Eukaryota; kingdom Metazoa; phylum Arthropoda; class Insecta; order Lepidoptera; family Noctuidae; genus Xestia; species Xestia rhomboidea. The sequence goes on along the minus strand of OY970778.1, from coordinate 9,545,124 downwards.
ATTAAAGTTTAATATTTCGTAAATGAAGCATTAAATCGAAAAGTAATATTAGCGACCACTAAGTCATTTTAAAATACCTATTCAACAATACCCCACACAATGGGGTAGACGACAAAAAAAAATCATCCCCACTTCACATGTCTCCTACATGTGAAGTGGGGATGAATTTTTTTTTGTCTTTTTTCTTAGCTACCCTAAAAAAAAATATTTTCCAAAATTTTATTTTACCACTTTGTCGGCGTTATTGATATACACATCTCTACAAAATTACAGGTTACTAGTACTAACGGTCTCTTAGCAGAACCTCGGACAGACAGACAGCCAGACAGACAAACGGACATGGCGAAACTATAAGGGTTCCTTGTCAGGATTACAGAACCCTAAAAAAGAAACAAAATAAGGAGGAAAACACAGTATGTGCTGTGTGCCTCACGGCTGCGGGTCCGTGGCTTAGGCCCCCAGTGGTCGAGGCACCCGTGGCCGACGCCCCCGATTAGATTCATTTGTTTTTTGTGCTTTTTCTCTTAGTACTGTCATCGGCAGGTACAAAATATTAAGTTTTCGACCTCAAGGAGCCTGTGCTAACTTGGTAGGGAGCAAAAAACTTCGAAATTTTTGGACTGTTTGTATTTTTCCTCGGCAGGTACTATGGAGGACACTCCCGCCTGATCACCACTAAGCTAGTATTTGCTGGCACTTACATTTGATCAAAAATTGCTTTGAATTAAATTTTTCGAATCGGGGGCGTCGGCCACGGGTGCCTCGACCACTGGGGGCCTAAGCCACGGACCCACGGCTGCGCCAATAGTAGTTTAATAACAAAATACCAACAAGATTATACGGCGGAACCCTCGGTGCGCGAGTCCAACTCATTTCATCTTTCAGTTCATCTGCTCTATTGTATGGAACAGATCTCCCAGAATACATACTCTTCTGCGATTATTATTTCGTCTGCACCATCATCTTCGGTAATACGAAAACTTTTCACTAAGGAAGAACTTGCGGATTTTGTATGATTAAGAATTAACAAAGTCAAAGTATTTATTAGTGTGGTTTGCAATTGTATGCAATTACAAAAAAACTCTTACAAATCTTCTAAGTGCCAGGTGACGGGATGCAACCGGAGTAGGTAATGTATTCAAAAAGTGCGGGTGTGCAAAACTTTTAAGCTTTGCGAGTTTTATGCGATTTTAGCAGTATTGATCTACATTTAAGCATACATGAGCAGTAACCTGATTCGAAGCAAATGACAACTTGCCAAGGAAACAGAAAATCACATGCAGCTGGGGCTGAATCTTTCTCTTGGTAGGTTTATTGCTGTTAACATTGCTTATCCTATGACAGGTAAAATCCCAAATACATAAAGCAAGATTGAAACTGTCCCAATTAATAAATTTTGACCTCCTGTAATGTTCATCGTCTCACTGAACATTAGGTATTTATGGGTTGTGTCCAGTATACATAGTTCTCTGTCTTATGTTATAAAGGGCATAGCCTAAAACTGTGACCGCTCTGGTATGCAGCTGTGACAGCTCACTAAGCAAACCATTTTAAGTAATGGCCGTGAATCCATCGCCAATGTAGCGAACAAAATTGATTTGTTATATGGAATGCCTAGCTAATGCGACGTACGTAGCACAACTAGTCATATTTTTCGACTGCTTGTATATTGTTAAGTTGATGAAAGATTTGGGTTCATTAACCCAAATCTTTCATTAATTAATTAATTTTATCATTTTCACAAATGATTAACCATTGCTAATAAAAAAATATCACAATCAGCTGCACTTATAAGTAAAACTTACAAATAATTGATTGACGTTGGTTGGTTTGTTTAAAACGAACTATACAGGGTTATTTGTAAAACACCGACAACCTCAGGACTGTGTTACTAACATCATAATCAACACTTTTGTTCTATGACTTTTAAAAATTCATCATATTTTAGTTCATCAAATTTTCATTAAAAAAAATAAAAATATTTAAATTGAACGCTCTAAATGTTAAGAAATCTATGCGAAGCAAAAGAAAGCGATAGTACAATAGTGAGGGGAGCGGGGTCAGGGCGGCGAGGGCCCGTAAAAGCATTCATTTTTTTTTTATTTTTTCTGAAAATTTGATGAACTAAAATATGATGAATTTTTAAGTCATAGAACAAAAGTTGTTGATTATGATGTTAGTAACACAGTCCTGAGAGGTTGTCGGTGTTTTACAAATAACCCTGTATAGGCTCAAGAAGGCAGGCAATCAGGCATACAAAACCAGATGATACTTAAAAGGCACAGGTGCTATTTATACATGAGCTAAGCATTGGTCTTCAGCACTGCGTGTCGCGGACGTCGCGGTTTGGATTTCCACCGACGAAAATCTCAGAGAACGGGATCGCCAGCGCCGTGCCGTGCCGACAGCACTAACAAGATTCGTGACGACGAACTCTCGTCGTCACGAATCTTGAACACACAACTTCTGACACGGGCCACCTTCAAAGTCTTCAGTTTCTATGCGTCTTAGGTGTCACAGTGTGAGTAAATGGTGGCATGCTTTACATGCTTGGGTTATAAGCAAAGTGTTGACAGCATTGTCAACACTTTTAGCGGCAAAGATGCGTCATCGTGCTCTGTGGAACAAATACAGATATTGGTTTGCAAAGCGATCGGGATGCAGAGACAAAACGTGCAGACCACTAAGTATGCTTGTTGCGTGTTGGCCATTCCAGACCTTTAGCCACTAAGCTCAGTTGTGTCCTAGATCTGCTAATTGATAAACAAACACACAGTAGACAGTGAGCTGTAAATCTTTAGCAACTTTTTTAATGGCCACCAGAGGTAAGGGCAAGAGGCAATAGAATAGGGTTTTTACAGCGATTTTCATCCAGGTCTACATGAGTTTTTCGTAAGCTAAAATTAATCTAAAACATTTTTGACTTTTTCTTATCCCTGTTACTTTAAGCAGGTTATCGAACCAGGAATTCAGGACGTATGCAAAATACGAGCAACTTTTTTGATCAATCGGCCACACGTAAGTAATGTTCTAACCAATGTAATCATGGGGTAACAACTCATAGCTTACACGATGTCCTTATCTTTAATTCAACGCTGTCCGTTGCTATATGGCTTTGGTTGGTGCCAACGCGTTATCTGTGCGATATTTTGAATAAGGTATATACATACAAATACATTAAATCACATCTGTATTTTCTGAAAGGTTGGGTAGAGTTGTACCTATAATAGTATACACAAACATTTCGCTTGTTATTTATTTATTTTATTAGAAAACTTACAGCTAGGATACAGATAGTTGACAGTTACTGAAAAAAGGGCAATTAAAAGTTTTCAGAGACATTAATTAGGATAGCACAAGAAACAGTAGACAGACGAAAGAAAGTTACAAGTAAGTAATGTATGAATTATGAAAATATTGAACAAATTTCAGTGATATTCAAAGAAGTTTAGGAACACTGGTGGAGAATAAATCAAGAACATCAACACTCTGACACATCGAGTTGGATGATCTGCTAGCTCTTATCATATAAAGGGTGTAAAACACATCTTAACGAAGCCGAAAAGCACTTGTTCTCCTCATCATTGCGATGATTTTTTTGTTCTAAACCATACCTGGGAACCTTCTAGTTACGGAGATATTGGGGGTCAAACATCCAACTTTTTGACAACTTTTTTTTTCAAATACAAGTTTTTAATGTAAGATTTTTACTTTAAACACTTCCACGACCCCCGTACTATTCAATCCATCCATCAGCACAGTGTTTTGAGTGCGTTACATTGAGTTCTAGACCACAAAACATGATTTTTCACCCCAAAAAAAAACCTCGTTTCCCAGCAATAATTTTTGCGAAAAGTTACTTAGTTTGATGTACATAATGCTTGGTTGACGGCTTCGTGATGAGGTGGTTTACACCCTGTATACATATATATATATATATATATTTATATGTATTTATATATATTGTATATATAAATAAGTTTTGTCGATAAATGACAATCACGAAGAGTTATGTCTAAGTCTAATGTTATAGGGAGGCTATTCTGCTACCGGGCACAAATCCAGACTCCGGATCGCAAATAAGAAATTCTGACGGAAATTATGAAATGACAAAAAAAGAACAACTAATCATTTACTAAGAAACGTATTTTTTTTTTGTTTCAAGAGGCATAAAACAAAACTTATTATATGTGATGTAAAGCAGATACGTGTAAGAGGTTATTAGTGTTTTTTTAATGACCATGTATAGACAACCATCAACTCTGAAAGTTTTTTGTTAACTAAAATTACCTACGATTTTCTTATTGTAGTCAACACATCTGCATTTCGATTCGGAAAATCGTATGTCTATCTCGCTCGTTTTCGTAATGCCAAAAAAAGATAGATATTCGTAATCGAATCGAAGCGTTTGTGAATAGCTGCAATCTGCGATCTCTATAAATGAAATATTCAGTACGATCAAATGAATAAAAGACGGATGGGTCTGAACTGTATAACAGTTCAGACCCGTCCGTCTGAGACAGATTTTCTTATTTTCAAGTATTGTGGAAAATGAAAGTGATCGAATTATTTAATTAAGTCATAGTTCTTGCTTGACCGTCAGGGCCATTGTTTATGCGTGCGCGTTTTTTAATTAGGGTACGTGGAGCGCTTTCATGAATGTAAATTAAAATTATTAAAAGAATGTTCGTCCACTACATTGTCTAGGTTTTATTTATTTCTGTGCCAATGGATTAAGTAAACTACATGTAATACAAAGTGGCGACTTAATAAATTGAAATTGATAGTGTCACTTTTCAACTATTCTTTCCTAAGCCGTTTGGTCTTTAGAGTATTTGTTATGTACTGATTCTGAATTCCCAGTCTAGAGTTGGGGACTGTGATCGATATTTCAGAGGCGGGTATAGACAACCTATTTATAAATCAATAGTAGCGGTATTTGCTCAACATCGTGCGTCACAGAGTCTACCTAAGCAATTCACCGAAGACAGCTTGTAAAGCACCAACTTTAAATAAGCCCTGGTGTAATCTGATAGTCCTTTATATATAGATACAGTGAAACATAATCAGAAGCAATTAAGTCATTTTACAATTTTCCCTCACATAGCGTGGCATTGTTCCACCATCGCCGTCCCCGCGTTGCGCGCACGCCGGCGCGCGGCCGCGTCGTACGTGCGTACTTGAATATATTCAAATTTGGAGATGCCACCAGGATGAGGCAAGCGCTCCACCAACTACTATAAATACTGTTAGACTCTAACTAAGGGTACAGTTCACAGCTCTAAGCATCCCCGAACACAAGTCAGCAACAAACAGCAGAAATGGCATTCAAGGTACGGAGCACAGTGCGATCTGTGAAGTGTTACAGTGTGCGTGAAACAGTGATAAACTTGAAAAGTGTAAAAAATGTGAAAGAAATCTTCTGAATTAAGTGCGAAAAAGCATTGATCGAATCGGTCAATGTCTCCAACAGCGCGTAGAAATTTTCTTGTAAGTTTGTGTGACTAATGTTCTTCCACTTTTCTTTGCAGTTGGTAGTTCTCTCCTGCTTCCTGGCCCTCGCTCACGGCAGCGCAGTGCCTGCAGCCTTCGCCGCCGCTCCCGTCGCCTACGCGGCCAGCCCCGTCGCAGCCAGGCTGGAAGAATTCGACCCCGTACCACAATACAACTTTGGATACAACGTAGCAGACTCTCTCACCGGTGACTACAAGAGCCAGACCGAGCAGCGCAACGGTGACCTGGTGCAGGGGCAGTACTCGCTGGTGGACCCCGACGGCACGCGCCGCGTCGTGGACTATTCCGCCGACTCAGTGAACGGTTTCAACGCAGTGGTGCGCAAGGAGCCGCTCGTGGCGGCCGCGCCCGCCTTCGTCGCTGAGCCCGCGGTGGTGGCTGCCCGGTACGCTGCTGCTCCTGTGGCTGTTGCTCAGCCCGCTCCAGTTGTCGCTGCTAGATACGCGGCTGCTCCCATCGCCGCTCCTGCTCCAGTCTACGCCCGCTACGCCGCCGCTCCCGTTGCTGCCCCCGCCCCAGTTTACGCCCGTTACGCCGCCGCCCCCGTAGCTGCCCCTGCGCCAGTCTACGCTCGCTATGCCGCTGCCCCCGTAGCCGCCCGCTACGCCACCGCTCCTGTAGCCGCAGCAGTTGCTGCCCCTGCCCCAGTCTACGCACGTTACGCCGCTCCCGTAGCAGGTGCTTACACAGCTGCTTACACTGCTCCAGTAGCTGCCGCGTACTCTGCCTACCCCGCCCCGGTGGCTGCCGCGTACAATGCCTACCCTGCCCCCGTACCCGCTGCGTACAAGGCCGCCTGGTAGATCGACGCCTCATGTAAAACTCTGACAAACGGACGCTATAGCAAACCACTAAAGACTTGATTTGTACATACTACTAGTTTTAGTTAGTTTTGTTACTTTTTACAAAATGGAAATAAATGTTTGAGATTTATATATTTTTATTTTTGAAACGATGTGTCTAGTTTCTTCACTTATGTCTGATTACACTCGCACTAGTAGGCGACCTAAAAGCCTAGTGTTCTAGTGAAATGAAAACGGGCATTTATCTCACAAGAATTTGAAAATAACCATCTCTGAATAATTTTATCAGTAAGTGTTGTTTAAATCTTGTCACAGCAAGAACCTCCTCCTTTTTTAAAGTCGGTTAAAAATGGCGATCATTAGTAAGTACAACGTGTTAAGGGCTCTATACTCACAAACATGCAGTGTACGATAAAATACGACAACATTTATTTGTAATGTGTCATGCAGCATATTAACTTCAATCATAGAATACGCTCTACCTAATATAAATTAAACCGAATGACTCAGAAAAGTTAACAAACCAATCGAATTGAGTAGCTCTTTCATTTGTAAAAATATTGATTTATGACCACCGACTTTTACCTTTAAAATTGAGAGTTGAAGATCAGGTAGTTTTGCAATATTAAATGCTAATGGTACTTTGATCAGTTGTCAGATTTCCGTTCGGTTTCGTTAACTTGATGTTTTTTATTCTTGTGCTACAAAACAAGAGTTGTTACCATCATAATTCTTATTCACAACGATAAGAACTGCTTTTTCAATGGAATGTATTGATAAGAATATCCGTACCGCTATAAGATAAATTGTTTGTAACTCAGCGTGGCAGCAACAATATTAAACTGCTATCATCACTTTTTAAATACAATTTCAATTGCAATATGTAACGCGTCCATAACTATACAACGCGAGTATACAGGGTGGAATTTTGTAATGCCACCTGGAGGGAAAGTACTCTTAATACTGCAGATAGAAAATTTTACTCAAAGGAAACATTCCTTTATTTTCGAATAGAAAGCAAACTGCATTCAAAGATTTTCGAAAATTCTTTTCTCAACACTCGGGAATCGAACCGGCTAAAATCTGAAAAAATTATACCCTGTACTTTTATTGCATCGATCGTTAGGGTCAATTATAAGGCTGAAGTTTCTCTAACAAACATGATAAATTAAATGAAAGGAAAACCAGGAAATCTTAAATTAATTTAATTATTTACAAAAAATGGTAAACTAACTAATTAGTTGCTCGAAATGGGCTCCATTCTCTTGGATACACAAATTTATTCTTTTAACGAATTCATTTCTAGTAACCTTTAATAAAGTGTTTTGGTGAATATTATAAATCGTATTCTGAACTTCAACTGTCAACTCGTTCTCATTCGCATTAGATTTCATGTAAATTTGATTTTTTACATATCCCCACAAAAAAAGAAAAGCTTTAACTTGACTCATTGAATTTGTAACTTCAGATTTCCTGGTTTTCCTTTCATTTAATTTATCATGTTTGTTAGAGAGATTTCATCCTTATAATTGACCCTAACGATCGATGCAATAAAAGTACAGGGTATAATTTTTTCACATTTTAGCCGGTTCGATTCCCGGGTGTGGGAGGGGAATAAGCCGGGGCTGCGGGACTATTCGAAAGAGATACCGTGGCCCCGGAACACAAAGGGCGATGAAAGAACATGGATGGGTTTTAGTCAGTAAAAGTCTGACACTCCCTCCTGCTCAGCCCAGAGCGGGAGAAGTCATTTGATGATTTCCCATCCGAAAAAAAAAAAAAAAAAAAAAAAAAAAAAAAAAAAAAAAAAAAAAAGGATGCAACTCTGCAGACAAACAAATCTCACTTGTGATCGGTAAACAAGGCAATCGCCACATTGACTTGGCACCCCATACAATCACAAAATCATGCGTTAGATACGAGTATCACGACTGACTGACTGAGGTTGACTGGTAGAAAATGCCTATGGCAATAAGTTCGCCTCTGTACTTTGCGCTTGAAGTGTTAAACATCAGTTATTTAAGCAGGTTAAGCATGAGCTATCTATAGGTATCATATTCTTTCAATGATTCAATGGGTGTAATAACCAAGCTTAGTGATTTGAGATAGAACAGATGTTAATACTGCTTCATTTAATGGCGTTAAATTGTGATAGCGATTTAAAGTAACAAAATCTTCATCATTCTCTTGCCCTTATCCCGATTCATTTGGGGTCGGCGCAGCATGTTTTCTTCTTCCATACTTCTCTATTACTCGTCATCTCAGCAGTCACCTCCTTTCTAGCCATATCTTCTTTCACACAGTCCATCCATCGTTTTTGGTCTCCTTCTACTCTTGTAGCCATCAAGTAACTATATATTTTTATCATATTCTATAGGTATCTTCATATTCATTATTATATAGGATTCGACATAGCACAGCTTAGGACAAAGGCGGCCAAATCTAAACGCCATAAATTCACCCAATTTTCGTCGATGAATCAAACCCGGAAGCCTGTGAAATCAATGAAAGCATAGAGTTCGTGAAACGTAACATGTATCGCAAGAGTCATCGATGTCGGTTGTCGCGTAATTCAAGCACTTTCTTCAATGAGCAGTGCGTATGGACCTCACGTCCCGATTGCGTGGTGCTCGATATATAACGCGGGGGCGACCGACGGGAATCACATTCCACATCGAGGACTGTGACCATCCTATCTCACACAAACAGACATGGACTCCAAGGTGAGATATCAAAACATATTTTTTTACTGTCAAAAATATTTAATATTAATTTGATTTAGTTTAGTTTTTCAAGTGCATGATTTAAATCAGTTTTTTTTTTTATATTTCTAATTTCGACTTATTTCTAGCTCTTCTTTGATTTCAAAATTTGTCTTATTTCATATTTGTCACTAATTGAATAACGTGTTTTGTTGTAAACTTTGATTCAATTGCATTATTAAAGCAAAAAAGCTTCCGAATTCGTCTTGATTCTTCTCTCAAAAAGACTTTGTATCAAACTATGATGTCTAGATATACTTAGTTTATATCGCCATATCGTTCATCGCGATATCATCTAGTTCGAAATTCGCGACGCCCCCCGTCCATCATCAGTTCGTGCGGGCTCGTGCGCGCGCGCATTGACCAACGCGATCCATATCGGGACGCTTTGCGACACTGCGTTCTTTCTGGCGCTTTCGATTTGACTCACCCCTGCACGTAGCAATGAATTCGTTCACTCCAATATTTCATTTCATTTTTTCCAAAGAGGTCCGTTTTCATGGAACTTGAATTCATGGTCAAATGCGAATATAAAAATATCCTTTTATACTTTGTTTTTTCTGGCATTGAAGTTTTAATATATCATTTTATTGTTGAACAATACAAACATTTGCAATTTGTGAGCTTAACTTACGTTATTCATGTTTAAAGCCTCCATGCTTGTCAGATACATATTTTGAAAAACATTGTTAAGATATGCAAAAAAAAAACGAAAAATCGATACATCTCACATAGAAAACAGTAAAAAATCCCTTGAGACGTAATTTAAGCCTAAAAAAAGATAAATTGTTGTTAATTAATAATTGAAACGTATAATTTTAATTGAAAAGACATCAACGCGCGCACTTTTTCATAGGTGCGTTTGAGCGAATACTTTTCGTGGTTCGGACATACTGTCTTACTTATTAATCTTGTTATAATTAATTTCACACCTTACAAATTCTACACTGCTTACGTTTCACTATAGAGCTTGAATGGGAATGTTACCATCTGTGTAGCAGAAAATGCCACTATAATATTGCTTTTATTCCAGAAATACAAATGTTTAAATAATTAAATGTCAGCTGGTACATAAACATGGCAGACGCAGTACACCCTTAATTAACATTCAGTCATACAAAACACAAACGTACAGCGGCGCATACATTGATAGTATTGTCATTCCCGTCGCGTTTAGTTACGAAGAAAGGGTCTCAAGCATGTCGCAAGGCGGTGGACGACGCACTTGCGAACAATGTGACACTATTAATGTTGCAACCTTATTATTATTGTGTAACGAATTTATTGCGGTATTAATACATCATATTTTATTCTATAGACGTCTCGTCTAGGAGAAATTGGTAGGTGGTGTCATTTGAAAATGAAGGATTTGATTTTAAAACGATTGTGTTCTTCATTTGAGATACCTGAAAATAGAGTTGTGTTTAGTTCGTACCTAATGAAGTCGGTTCCTAAGACTTATAACATTTAATCATCACTATTCTATATTAACAACAATTTATACCATTCAACACCGACTTAATCAAATCACTTTGTTTGTTGCAGATTGTAGTATTCATCTGCGTAGTAGGCGTCGCGAGTGCGAGCGTCCTAGCCCCGGCCGTACCTCTCGCAAGACTCGACCCCCTCCCGCAGTACTCCTACGGCTACGACGTCCAGGACGCCCTCACCGGCGATTACAAAGGCCATCAGGAACAAAGGAACGGCGACCTCGTCACCGGCTCATACTCAGTCGTTGATCCCGACGGTACAAGGAGAATTGTGGACTACACTGCTGACTCCCTCAATGGCTTTAACGCGGTTGTACGCCGTGAGCCTTTGGTGGTCGCAGCCCCTCCGAGGTTGGTGGCCCCTGCGCCCATCCTGGCGAGAGCACCAGCACCCGTCTTCGCCCCCGCGCCCGCACCCCTCTTTGCCCCTAGACATCCATACTACTTCTAGATGAATTATTACAATTTTGTTGTTGATATCTTTACTATTATTATTAGGACATTTTTATACTATTGTTATTTATGTAAATAAACGCCTTTTGATACATTTTGTATGTTTTTTTTGTAACTTTGTTTCTAGCATGCAGAGATTTATGTTTAATACTTTTCAGTGACGATGATGTCCCAATTTTTTGTATGATTAAAATATACAGTAAATATTATCTCTAATTGTTGCCCCTCAAGTTCCATTCAGTCGAAATAAGACTTCGTAACTGTGAGCGGCTAATGTACAGGAAAGGTCAATACACGCTTAACGGTTTGATTGCACTTAATTTACTTAGTTTCGAGAACCTGGAAGCTCACTTCGACCTTAGTTTTACATGATTTGAGCAACGAAATATTTGAGCTACGGAAACCACCCTTCCTGCTATGGAATAAAGGTGCTGTCAAAGTCAAATTACCATGGACGTACGGTTGACTGTAAACGCCACGGTGACCGTTTTGCGCTGGCGCAGGACTCGCTCGCATTCCGGTGAAGACCGCGACCTTGCCTTGGTTAACCACCTCAATTAAAAGCGAAAGTTTCAATATACTGTCATATGTATACGAGGGTCAGTTACCGGATCGGGCTTGTGACGTCACATAAATCTGAGCATGAGTGGACGCGCGCTGAATATAAAACGAGTCCGTGCACTGTAAGCGGCAGTTCTATCCCACTGTTGAACATTATCACTACCCAAAATGGCATTCAAGGTACAATAATTAACAGATAACTTTTAAATGTATTTAAAAAATTTGCCTATGTAAATTTTTATTTTTAAATATATTTTTATTTGATTTACAGTTTGTCGCCCTGTCTTGCCTGTTGGCCGTGGCAAGCGCTGGTCTCCTGCCTGCTGCCCAGGTCTCCTACTCAGCCCCTCTTGCCTACACCAACCACGTCCAGCCCGCTCCTGCCTACTATGCCGCAGCCCCCGTTGCCAAAATCGCGGCCCCCGTGGGATACGCTGCCCCCGTCGCCAAGGTTGAGGCTTATGACACCAACCCCCAGTACAGCTTCTCCTACGACGTGCAGGACGGACACACCGGTGACTCCAAAAGCCAGTACGAAAGCCGCGACGGTGATGTTGTGAAGGGCTCCTACTCCGTGGTGGACCCCGACGGCACCAAGCGCACTGTGGAGTACACTGCTGACCCTCACAACGGTTTCAACGCCGTCGTGCACAGGGAACCCATCGGTCACGTCGCTAAGGTCGTTGCCCCCGTTGCGAAGGTGGTCGCTCCTGTAGCTTACCACTCTGCTCCCGTCGCATACGCCGCGCCCGTCAAGTACGCCGCCGCCCCTGTAACTTACCATTCCGCCCCCGTGGTGCACGCCGCCCCTGTAGCTTACTCATCGGCTCCCTACTACCACCATTAAGAAAAGTTATTGTTTTATAACAATCTTATAAAACTGAAATGCCATATTGTAAATAAATTATGTATTTATTATACCAAAATTGTTTGATTGCCTGCGCCATCTTTCCTACGCAAAACGTTCCTAATTAATGTAGGTACCAACGTTAAAATTAAAAAGTGTGTAAGTGTGAAACCACTGGAAGTCATGGAGGGAGGCCTTTGCCCAGCAGTGGGATGATGCAGGCTATCAGCAGAAACAAAAGATTTCAATAATTTAAAATTATTAACAATTTATCGAATTTGTGCAATTTTTATTTCGTAACCATAAATTCATTGACTGTAAACTTACCAAAAAAGTTTGATTTAAATCAAATATTAAACAATTGTAATCCAAGAACGCCGGACTTGGGTGGGGCCGGCAACTCTTTCTCAGGCCCAGGCACGACAGAGAGGCCGCGCTGGAGCCGCCTCTTGCGCTCGGAGAAGGCTTCGCCCATGGAGGGGTCGGCCTTACGCGGCAGCACGGAGAAGCGCCGGCCCGGGGGCACCGTGGACATGCGCTTGAACAGCACCGTCGTCTCCACGCGCGTCTCCGCGTCCATCACTCCCAAGATCTGTCGCTCACGTGCCAATACAGCCTTACGATCGTCTCCAGTTGCGGTTTCTGATGACATTTCTAAGCATTTATTCAAGAAAGCCTGCACTCTTTCAGGGTCCTGCATTTTCTTTATCATCTCGAAAGCTTCTTCCACTTCTATACGCACTTCGTTTGCGTTGCCTTGTTGCATATCGCCACTCATTAGAACAAAGCAGCCATTCAGCCACCACGTGACATTTCCCAATTCTTGAGCATCTCTCTGACATCGTTTCGCATAAAACTTAGCAAGAGCATAATTCTTCTGCTTAGAAAGTAACCGAGCCAATTCGTACATTAGCCAACACTTCATAGTGGAATTTTCACACATTTCGAGAACATGCTTCACTTTTTGAGTGGCATACTGAATATCAATGAACTTGTACGGATAATTTGCCATAACAGAATCGAAAGATTTAGGTCGACCAACTGGCAAACCCATGAGGAAAGCGATACGACGTCGATTGCCGCGCTCGCTGAGAGTGTAAGATAGACGATGCTGTGACAGATATCCTTCACCAACCGCTCTGTATAACCGATCCAAGTATATCTGTTTGTCTGGTAATGTTCTCGGAGTCTTAACGTCAAGAAACATCTGCATTCGCTCAGCCTGCGCCATCAAATCCATTACACGGTGCTCACGCATACTCTTCTCGATCTGTCTCAATAAGCGCTCTGCAGTCCTAGCTCCAATCTCACGTTCTCTCAGCAACACAGCTTCCTTGTACTTAGTCTGGTGTTTAGATTCCGCCTTTTCAGCTAATTTTATAGTGTAGTATGGTCTCTGTGCTCGTAGCATATCCTGTCTTTCACTAAGAGATCGTAGAGCTTCTTTAGCAATTTCTATCAATTCTTTACTTCCAGCCGAATTTGCAGATTTAATTCTTTGGTCTTCCAAGAGCTCATGAAGAAAAAATTTATCATAAGCCATTGGCCCAAGATATTTCATAGCAAGTACGCGAGATAATGTTTCGTGTTTTCGGGCCTCCATTTGAGTCAGTTGTTTCTTACGCTCCTCTTTGGGAATACGGTTTACATGGTATTTTCTTTGAGTTTCTTCTTCGTCGGCTCGTGCAGCTTCTAGTTGTTTGATGAGTGGCAGGAAGTCTAACATAACGTTACCGGCGTTGACCCCGATACAGTCTTGGATAGTCTCGAGTCCTTGGTTGATGCCTTCCATGAAGTACGGCGGCTGGCGTCGCTGGTGCAGGCCGCGGAAGTTCATGACGACGGAGCGCTCGAAGTCGGTCATGGTGTACATGGCGCGCGCCTGCATGTTGCGCGCGTTCATGTTGCCGGGCGACAGCTTGAGCGCCAGCTCGGCGTCGGAGTACGCCTGCACGGGCCGCACGGCGTCCGCGCACACCTGGCTGCGCCCCGTCAGCGTGCGCACATCCTCAGGGTTGCTCTTGAACGCCTCGTCGTACGAAAACTTCGCCTTCTCGAACTGTTCAAGGCGACGTAGATAAGCGCCTCGTTCACGGTACACAGTGAGCGCGCCATACAGTACCTTTTCCTCCATTTTAGTGTGATGTTGATAAACATCTACTAACTAAAAAACACTTTCTACGACAGAATAGAAATGTCTGAGTATTCTAGATGATGTTGTGTGAATGTCTGTCAGCTACATTTTTCTTGTTTATGCCCTATTTTCTAAAATGTTGACTTGTCTATGTTCAAAACCTCGTTAAGACGTTCGTGAGGAAAACCTCATTGATATAAAGAAAACGCAAAGCCTTTCGGAAATTAGGGCTTTGCGTTTTCTTTAAATCAATTTATTCTACTTAAAGAAATTAGCTTTAATATTTTAGAAACTAGACTATGACACATTGACAATATTATAGCATTACCATAGATACAAATGGCTGGGTTTTTATATCCCGCAGACATAGTCTCTCAAGTAGTAGGTTTCCGGGACCTGCTTGACTGGCGCCTCTCGTCTATGTCAGGTTCTTCCCGGGCCACCTCTTGTTGGCTTTGAGCAACCTCACATTCTTAAGGAGTTTCAGACTCTCGCTGAGTATAGCTTCTATGCCTGTAGGTGCTTCATCACAGATACTGTCTTCGTCATTAGGTAAAGGAGCTAATTGATTATTTGAAACGGTAGATTCCCTACCGTCAGAATATCTTATAAATGAATATGCAGGATTAGCTTGTAAAAGCTCGACCTCTTCTACAAGAAGGTCATATTTTGACTGTTGAACATTCTTTCTCAAGAGGACGGTACTAGAGGTTGAAAGCCATGATGGGATTGATTGGTCATTCATTGACCGTCGTGAGTGGTAGAATAACCGTTCATGAGGAGTGGTGTTCGTGGATGTACACAACAAGGACCGAATTGCATGAAGTGATTCATGAAGGACCTTCTCCCAGTAAGCTACATCCATGTTTTTTGATTTAAGAAAAAGTAGTACAGTCCTCCATAAAGTGCCATTCAGGCGCTCCACCTGTCCGTTTCCCTGCGGGTTGTAGGGAGTAGTCCGGCTGCAAGAAATTCCCAGAGACAGCAAGAATTGTTGGACACGTTCCGACATAAACGCCGATCCTCTCATATCGGAATGAACAAAAAGTGGGGTTTTTGGAACCGCACTTAACTACTACTACTAACTAAAGAAAATATCCTTAAGGCTGTTACAAACGGAAATCTTGAATATTCATCGATTATAGTTAGTAAATATTTATTCTTCGTATTTGTTGGTATTGGTCCCTTAAAATCAATGCTCAATCGTTCAAAAGGGGCCGTTGCTTTTATAAGACTTCCTTGGTTTTTATTAAATCGTGGCATAATTTCATCACATAATTTACATGATGACGTTACAGCTCTAATATCATTAACGGAATATTCTCGTGATACCCGGATGTCCAAGAGCATTGTGCAGATTAGCTAAATTATTTGTATTTATGTGGGCACAAACACGAGATAGAGCGTCCGCCGCCAAATTGAGTTTTCCGGGCCTGTATGCGACGTGATTTTACTTGTGTGATGAGAGAGCTTAAAAGCAACAGACTGTTGACCAGTTATTAAGATGAAATGCTTTCCATTTCATCTTGATGAGGTGGTTTACACCCTGTAGAATACTGGGTGCCATGCGAGGTCGGGACTGGTCCATAGAGTACTGGTCGCTAGTTACGATATATAAACACTACTTTTGCTTATAAACCATGACGTAGAAAATTGGCGAAAAAAAAAAGACTAACAGACACTTCTAGTAGTCGAAAGCGTTTTTGTAAAAGTATTCTAGTATAAGTATTCTAGTCTTTGGTGTTATATAGTTTGTAGAAGATTATAAATAACACACTAAAATGGAGGAGAAGCAAATGTATGGCGCGCTCACAGTGTATCGCGAACGAGGCGCTTATCTACGTCGCCTTGAACAGTTCGAGAAGGCGAAGTTTTCGTACGACGAGGCGTTCAAGAGCAACCCTGAGGATGTGTGCATGCTGACGGGGCGCAGCCAGGTGTGCGCGGACGCCGTGCGGCCCGTCCAGGCGTACTCCGACGCCGAGCTGGCGCTCAAGCTGTAGCCCGGCAACATGAACGCGCGCAACATGCAGGCGCGCGCCATGTACACCATGACCGACTTCGAGCGCTCCGTCGTCATGAACTTCCGCGGCCTGCGCAAGCGCCGCCAGCCACCGTACTTCATGGAAGGCATCAACCAAGGACTCGAGACTACCCAAGACTGTATCGGGGTCGACGCCGGTAATGTTATGTTAGATTTCCTGCCACTCATCAAACAAATAGAAGCTAAACGAGACGACATCGACGACATTGAACCCCAAAAAAGTGTACATGTGAGCCGGATTCCCAAAGTAGAGAGTACTTAAATGTAAGGCCTAATGAAATTATTTTCGACACTAACATCAGTTATTTAATCAACTTAAATGTAGAGCTAAATGTACCTTAATACCGTGAATGTATTAGGTGGTTTTGTACTTGAGAACAAGAAAACCACCGTTTCACAATATTCGTAGATCCGATATGTACTATGTAGGTATATCACAGTCTTCGAAGCTAAAATTTCATAGTACCTACAATATAGCGGAAATATACGAAATCCCTAAAAATATTCATTCATGTTATAAATAACACTAAACAGTGTTATAAGGGAAGCAGGAGAGAACTAATAACTTTTTTGGCATTTTTTAGTACTAAATTAAGAAGATTTTTTGTGTCGTTAATATTTTTTATTAGCCATAGTTGTCAGTCATCAGGAACCGGGTAATTGATGTTTATACAGCCACATAAGGACCAGCAGCAGTGTAGGCGAAGGGTGCCGCCGCGTACCGGGCGAACGGTGCGGTGTATGCGGCCGCCACCGGCGCCGAGTACGCGAACCTAGCCGCGGGAGCAGTGTACGCTGCAGAGTAAGCCACAGGAGCGGTGTATCTGGCAGCGACGACAGGGGTGGCGGCAACTGGAGCAGCAGCGTATCGGGCAGCCACCACTGCGGGCTCGGCCACGACGGCGGGCGCGGCCGCCACCAGAGGCTCCTTGCGCACCACCGCGTTGAACCCGTTCACTGAGTCGGCGGAGTAGTCCACGACGCGGCGCGTGCCGTCGGGGTCCACCAGCGAGTACTGTCCCTGCACCAGGTCACCATTGCGCTGCTCGGTCTGGCTCTTGTAGTCACCGGTGAGAGAATCTGCCACGTTGTATCCAAAGTTGTACTGTGGTATGGGGTCGAATTCTTCCAGCCTGGCTGCGACAGGAGCGGCTACGACTGGTTGCGCGACAAGAGGGGCGGCCACCGCGCTGCTGCGCACAACAGCCACCAAGCATGCGAGGATGAAGAACTGTAACAAATTGGTTCGTTAAACCGTCAATGGTCATCTCTGAAGGCACTAATCTCATTTAACGTGCGACACATAAGTTGTACTTGAAACAGTGACACGGTTTTACGAGGGCGAGACTAGTGCAGTTGCGTAAGCGCATGCGCGGAGAAATTACTAACAAGCCGAGGATGGCTCGTTCGTCAAGGACACGCAAGGTGTTGCCTCCCGCATTACAATGAGCTTCAGTAGTGGTTGTAGAGGAGATTTTGAATTTATTTGTGAGTTGAACGAACGTCATAATTATGTTTATGCAGATAAACATACTAAAGGTTGTCGTCCTAATGAAGATCAAACTAATAATAACTTTAAATTATTACTAGTTAATTCGGAGTCCACCAACCTCCAGAAATTAGTTGGAGTAGCAACAAAAATATAAGAAGGATCAGATCAAATTAAACAAATTTCAAGGGGAATAAGTGTAGTAAACAGTTACAACAAAAAGTTTAACAATTAACATGATCTATGATTATTAGTTTGAGATCATAAAAAAAAACAGTATTGCTAAATGTGGAAGATTTCGCTTATTGCCAAAGGGATTTGACACCAAAAATATCGAATTTTAAAAGTTCGGAAGATTTACCTTAAAGGCCATTTTTGTTGTTGAGAAGGAGTTGTGGATCGAAGTGATGTCCGACTATGCTCCTGTTGTCTCCGGCGAGGTATATATAGTAACAGTGGGTTGTGACATCCCGGCTCAAGTTCGCGCTTTGTATTATGTGTGCGCATCACTATGGATGTGCACGCAATTGGAAATGAGCTACAATTTGTTAATGGCGGAAAATTCGAGCGCGTTCTTGACTTTTGGCCAAGTATTATGAAATAAGAAAAAAAATTAAGAACTTGAGAAATAACTTAGCGTAACTTAACATAGCCTTTTGACGATATCCCCGCGTCCAGCAATTTTACTTGCAACTCAAACCCGCCATGGTCCACGTACAGACAGCACATCAAGCTACTACAATCTGTCAAATTTCTTCGATAGATTTTCAACTTTATCGCTAAAGCATTAGGTTCATGGTTGATTGGGAAAATTTGACAGTTTGCTGCTAGCTCTAAGGACAAGGTGCGCAAACCAATCTCCACAGCATAGAACAAATAACTCAAACCCTCTCGGCCACATCGAATTCCGTTATTGTCTAGCCTTGTGAATGATCAAACATGAGTCTAGACCCTTCTTTTATCATACACATAGTCCTGTGCCTTAATGGGTATTAAAAATTAGTACTGACTGGCGCATTTATCCCGAGCCAATATCCCATTTAAGCTCTGGAATTCAGTGATACTGACAACCTATTAAGCCAGTGTAAGCATTTGGCAACCTAGTCCCGTATGAGTGGACTCTCGGACATAGATTTGAAAGCCGCTAATTGGTCAACTATCGACCCAGGTATTACTAAGTACCATAGCTGAATACTGGATCAATTAAAACCAGTCAAGTTCGTAACGAATCTAAAAGTTTTAACCTCACAGCGTAGAACCAGGTAATCATCATCTCATCATCTGCCTAGTCCTTTTCCCAACTATGTTGGGAGTTGGGGATTGGGGTCAGCTTCCAGTCTAACCGGATGCAGATGAATACCAGTATTTTACATGGAGCGACTATCTGACACCGTCGCGGGTCTCGTGCTGGCTCTTGGAGTCGCCGGTGAGACTGTCCTGCACGTCGTACGCGAAGCTGTACTGGGGGTGCGCGTTGTACTCCTCCACCACCTTCGCGACGGGCGCGGCGTACGCCACGGGAGCAGCGTGCACCACGTGCGCCGGTGCTGCGGCGTAGGTGACGTGCGCGGCCGGCAGCACTCCTGCGCTGGCCGCAGCCACCAAGCACGCGAACACTACAAACTGGAAAAAAGAAGAAGTTAAAAGTGAACTCCTATGATCCAAGAATTTGAACAAGTTGGTAGTGCTGATTTATGAGATGAACTGATTATCATTTAATGGAACAAGCATTAGACAGACTCCTCTCGGTATTTAATATTATTATTGGTGTAGGTCATACAATAAAATAAGACGCTAATTATTACCTTGAATGCCATTGTACTAGCAGTGTATGAATTGAGTTATAAAGAACGTTTGATATGAATTTGGATCATACACCGCTATTATATACAGTTAAGATAACGCCTGAGGCGAGAGCTGCAAAGCACACACACCCACCCTACCGGTCGATGATACGCTCCAATCAATTAATACAATATACCTTGTTTTGTGACAAGGACTACCAGGCAAATTCTGATTAACAATTCCGTAGATGACTTTGACATTTGCAGAGTCGTCTATTAAAGGTATAGAAGGCTAAACAATAGTGAATATATTGTGCATTGTCTACTTACAGAACTAACTATTTTATTTCTATAAAGATATTTGTTACTAGCAGCCGAATGTGGTGTGAGAAATTCAATTGCAAGTACCGGCTTTCCCATTATATCTTCCCATGTGTGCCTTAAGTTAAGTCAAATAAATGTATTTTCTTTCTTCCATGATCTTGGAAAAATAACAATGGTAAGCAGTAGGCACGGGAAACGGTGTGCATTACAAAATAATTTAGAATTTCAGCCGAATTTTTGTTTCTAT
This sequence comes from Xestia rhomboidea, assembly GCA_963853795.1. NCBI lineage: Eukaryota > Metazoa > Arthropoda > Insecta > Lepidoptera > Noctuidae > Xestia > Xestia rhomboidea. The sequence continues at coordinate 9,524,672 of OY970778.1, read as the reverse complement.
TAAGAAAACAAGTAACAAGGGTATGAGCCAACCATGAAATTACGATAAACATCAGCATATCTATCCTACTTTTTCGAATTAGCGAAAATTAAGGAACTCGACAAAAGTGGGGAATAAGCAACTGCTGTAGCAATACTTTTGTTTTCGCGATTTCTGGATTTTCCCACAGTAAAATGTATAGGTACCCCATTAGAGTTTCCAGTTAGATCTTTAAATTTCACTCTTTAGATCGTTGATGCTGTTTATAACAAAAGTACTTTATAAATGGCTCATCATCGTAAGTTCAAGGCCGTGTTTAGTACCGTCCACGCGCATGTTATGTAAGCTGTGCTTATCCGACCGCGACCCACTGTGTGATTGTATGAGTGTTCGATTATATCGTTTAGTCTACATTTGACAGATTCTACTTTTGACATCATATTCTACATTTGACAGATCCTATGTTTGACCGATTCTACAATCGACAGATTCTACATTTGACAGATTTAGAATATTACGTATGGTTATAATTTGACTGACTTCGATTAGAAACACAAATATCCTACTTGATAGCATCCTTAAGCTGATGCTGATTTGATTTGATTTTGATTTGAAAATGTTTTTTTTTTTATGATAGTTAAAAATAGGCCAATTTTGTTATTCGGTTTTAAAAAGTCGATCTCAAAAATCTGGTTACTACCAGAAAAACAAAAAAAAAAAAAAAAATTGATCATAAGTTCTTTAAAAATATCATGGAAAAGTATTTCCATGATATTTTTAAAGAACTTATGATCAATTTTCCTCTAGAATATTGTTCTTAGGTGCTACGGCTCGCCTACTTGTAGCGCTACGAAAGTGCTACGACGAATTATAGCGGAAACATTTTTTAATGTTTGTTTTTCTATATGCGATGGACTTAGTAGTTTAGAGCGAAAAAATATGGACATCGTAAAATACATATTTACTATCATAAATTTAATTGAGCACATATTACACACTAACAATTAGTAAATGAAATATACTAACTAATATTATAAAGGCGTTAGTAATCCTGTCTTTTTTTTAGATTTTTCGGCCATGGGTTTCGATTAGGTACACAAGTAGACCAAGACTTAGGTTAGGACATAAGACTTTTATCTCGATAAGTGCTACGTTCCCGTGGGATGTGGTGTTTTCGACTTCGCGGGCAAACGCTAGTATCACATTAATCCTTTTACAAAGCAATATGAGTATGTTCATGCACTATCCAAGAATTCATTGTGCAGACCTTGTAGTCAAAGAGTACATGTTTTGATTCTGCACAGCTTTCGCCGCGGGGCTACGGTCGTCGTATATAGTAATGCGCATGATTCAAAATTGATATCATTCGTTCAGTAGAACTCAATTGATACACTTCTCAACAATGGCATTCAAGGTAAATTAGTGGAGTTTGAAAGTAGTTAGTTAGTTAGTAGAGTTATTATTTTTTAAGCTTAGGTTTGGTTTCATCACATATGACCACGGATATAATAAGGAGTCAGTAATTTAAAGATTACATTTTATCACATCAGAGCCATCACTTAACACTTATATCTTTCCAGATTGTAGCGTTCGCATGCTTGGTGGCTGCGGCCAGCGCAGGACTGTTGCCGGCTGCTCAAGTGGCTTACTCCGCGGCTCCTGCCTACTTCGCGCATCAAGCATACGCCGCAGCCCCGGTCGTACACTCTGCTCCCGTGGCGTACGCCGCGCCCGTCGCGAAGGTGGTGGAGGAGTACAACTCGCACCCCCAGTACAGCTTCGCGTACGACGTGCAGGACGGTCTAACCGGCGACACCAAGAGCCAGCACGAGACCCGCGACGGTGACGTCGTGCAGGGCTCCTACTCCGTGGTGGACCCCGATGGCACCAAGCGCACCGTGGACTACACCGCTGACGCCCACAATGGTTTCAACGCTGTCGTACGCAAGGAGGCCCTCGGTCACGTCGCTCAGGTAGTCGCCCCCGTCACCAAGGTGGTCGCCCCTGTTGCCTACCAGGCTGCCCCTGTCTACCACTCTGCCCCCGTCGCCTACTCTGCTCCCGTCTACCACCACTGAGAGTCAAATCAAACCTAGTCATGCTTTGAACTGAGGATCAATATTATTTATTACATTTCATTTACGATCATAAGGAAATAAATATTTTTTGTGAATATAAATGCGATTTATTACTTTATTAATCAGCATCATCTATACATGTCAATACTTCAGTTGTTTTTACCCCAATACTAATGGCAAAATTGTCGAAGAGAGAGAGGTTGATTTCCATAAAAGGCAGCTATCATTAAAAATCATATTATAAGTTGCTTCCATTCGTTGGTACATTTTTATTAAAATTGTGGTGTCATCTTTCCACAGCGTTTGTAGTACGGTGTCGTTCACTTAACACGAATCACAGTTTCATAAAATCAGGTTTCATCCAAAACTTTTCAAAATATTCGATGAATTCTTGTGCGTTTTATTTTTAAAGTGAAACCAATGAGAATGATGTTGATTAACTTTAGTTTCACTTGCTCCACTAAGAAGAGCCATCGAACTAGTGAGACGAGTTCGATTAAGTTTAGTTTCATTTGTTCCATTATCAAAGTCCATGGAACTACTGAGAAAAAAAGAACTCACTAGTTCCATGGAACTAATTGCTGGGTGAACTAGTGAGAATGATCCTGTCATGTCATGTCATGTCATGTCGTTAAGTCGTTTTCGTGACTTTGATTCCTTTTTTGCTATCCAGGCCTGAAACAAATTCATCAAGTTCACAAATGTACAGGCGCATTATAGACCCATAGGCATTTTCTGCCAGTCAACCTTTGGGCGATGCAAAGACAACAAGTTCTAGGTGCAATATCGAAAATAGAATACCTCAGATGGGGGTAAAAATTTGCCATCGACACGCTAAGAGGAAGAAGAAAATAGAGTGATTAATATTTACATTATTTTTTAATTAACCAATCGAAAAAATTCGTACTCCATACTCAGGCAGACAAAGACTACTAGGACCGACAATCCTAACCCATCCTAATCCTAATATTTTAGACGCGAAAGTAAGTTTGTTTGTTTGTTACCTTTTCACGCCTAAACCCCTGAACCGATCATCCTGGAATTTTGTTGTCAGATGTCAGGTGTATAGAAACAGGCATAGGTACTACCTTTCATCCCGAAAAAAATTATTGATCCCGAGGAAAACAACAATAACGTTCTCATGATAAAAGATGGCGCCACGTGTCTTTCGAATCATGATTTAATTATATTATTACAAGCAGAGTACAACCCGAATTGATTGTCAAATTCTAAATTAACGCGAGCCAAAGACATTGAAATATATTACTAGCTAGTCTTTTTACCCGACTGCGCCAGGAGGGGGGTTATGTTTTTTTAAATCTCTTTGACGCGAGCGAAGCCGCAGACATGAGCTAATGATTTATTAAAGTCGGACGAAGTCCCCGCACGAAGGGTTCAAACAATAGTAATAATATTTTTATTGCACATTTATGTGTCAATTTACAAAAAGTTTGAAAGAATTTTGTATGAAGCGTGGCCTGCCTAATTTGCCATTTTGTTTTATTTTATAAAGCTGGAAACGTTCTCGAGATATTATAAGCCATCAAAGTTACAATCTTCGCCATCAGTACAACTTTGATAGCTTGTACAGAGTGATTGGTAATTGGGTGCATTCCTTGAAATGAGTGTTATTTCGACCCCGAAAACTTGGGGTCCAAACTGGGTTGTTTTGTAAAAATTGAACTTTCAAAGTTTTTTTGGAATTTTTCCACCTCTCCAACTTATACTACTGATTGTCATGTGAAAGTGATACGTTTCTGATAGCTACTCGTAATTAACGAATAAATCCTTTACACACATACTTGCATACATACAGGTCAAATACATATCCCTTTTATTGGGCTTCGCCGCAATCAGATAAAGAACTAAAGTATTGGCATGAATAGAAGATGATGATTAATTAAGTCAAAAATCGCATTTATATTCATAAAAATATTTATTTGCTCATGATCGTAAGTCTAATGTAATAAATAATATTGATCCTCAGTTCAAAACATGACTAGGTTTGGTTTGACTTTCAGTGGTGGTAGACGGGAGCAGAGTAGGCGACGGGGGCGGAGTGGTACACGGGAGCCGAGTGGTAGACAGGGGCTGACTGGTATGCAACAGGGGCGGCGGCGTGGTAAGCTACAGGTGCCACCTTGGCGACGGGGGCGACGACCTTAGCGACGTGACCGAGGGCCTCCTTGCGCACGACAGCGTTGAAACCGTTGTGATCATCGGCGGTGTAGTCCACGGTGCGCTTGGTGCCGTCGGGGTCCACCACGGAGTAGGAGCCCTGCACGACGTCACCGTCGCGGGTCTCGTGCTGGCTCTTGGAGTCGCCGGTAAGACCGTCCTGCACGTCGTAGGCGAAGCTGTATTGTGGGTGCGAGTTGTACTCCTCCACCACCTTCGCGACGGGTGCGGCGTACGCCACGGGAGCGGCGTGCACCAGGTGCGCCGCGGGGGCAGCTGCGTATGCCACGGGGGCGGGGTGAGCCGTGTATGCCGCAGGGGCGATGATACCCGCATTGGCGGCAGCGAAAGCGCAGACCAGGACTACCAGCTAGAAACAAAGTGAACATTATTGTTATTGGAAAACTTTTATGAGCAAACCTTAATCGAAAGGTTTTACAGTTTGGACTGTTAATATTGTTCTATCAACTGCATTTTCTATCGAAACTTTTCTTGTAGTCCGTTGCTTATATTTCACTTATATGTTGTTTTCACTTATTGATGGAATTGAATTATATTAAATAAATCCCCTTCGTACCTTGAAAGCCATTTTAGATAGATATGAGTGACTTCACTGTGAGGAGATCTCAAGTTGAATGTGCCGTAATTGTATCTCTTCGACTTTTTATACGCCTCCCAGCTGGTTCACCATTGCATGACTATGACACCGGCGTGAGTAAGCTCGTATGAACCGGTCGGTTTTGAGTGTTTCACAATTCAATTATACATTTGCGTCGCGGGTGTCTACCGAATTGATTCGTATAATATGTTAATAAGAGCAAGTGGGCTATGATTGATCTCGGGCGTAAAGATCACTTGTACTGTAATGCTTGTCGGCTTTTCGGGCGACGACGCGTCCTTGCGACGTCGCATATTTGTTGATTTAAATGAACTGGGTCAGTTTTAGAGTTCACTTTCATGCAGGATTCTTGAAAATGACATATTTATACTATAAACAAAAAATTATTGTTCACGGAAGCTTCTTTCTCGTTTCCATTACAAGTTTTGTCAATCTGCACCTTCCACTGCTTTTCATGAAAAAAATTTTGCATATTAGATTTATGTATTTGCATAATCACCAGCTGTTCCCACATCTGAGATATATGCCTCTCCCAACCGGCCACGTCATGGATGTCTATATTTCTTCTATTTTGGGTTCTATAACTTTTCGGATTCTCTCACGATGTTCCCCTTCCCCCTTTTGAGAGCAGTTGTAGTACACTGTTGAAAGCTACCATACCTACCGAACTATTTAAAGTTATGGTGCTGTAATTTTTAACATAAAGATACTACACTTTACAATTCTAAATTCAAAAGTACGTAACATTTGACGTTGTCATAATTATCAAATCTGAAGTAAACGAAAGCTGAGGCCTCAGCACAATTTTGGCTTCTGTGTTGTAGATTTACCATATCTAAGTGCATTTGTGATAAAACGTGATAAGTAAGTTTATTGATGAATTAGTGACCTCCATCAGTGGCGCCACTAAGCTTTCGTCTGAGGTTCGAGGCAAAGGCAAACAGATTTACCGTGCCTTTTTTAGCTGTACCCATTCATAAACAAAGCCAAATTTGTGGATAGCTTGTGCTGAAACAAGAGTAAAAAATTATAGAAATAACACACCGTCTGGGAAAGACATGGGAATCAACAAGATTCGTATCGATACGAATATTGTTTTCCCGTGTCTTTTAATAACGGAATTTTCTAAAGGTTCTTCTTATTTTGAACTTTAAAGCCTTTGCTGCTTGTGAACAACAGCGTGAAGTGTGAACTAAAACGGAAAATATTAAATCCCTGTAGGTTTAGAATGTGGTGGTTACGACCGGTGCGGCGCCTGCGCACGGTGGGCTCTCGTGGACTCGGTGGCTTGCACAATTCCCTGGACCATGCGACAGGCATTGAGAAGAGAGAACTGCTCGCACACTTGGCGGGAGACTGCGACCCCTTCCGCATGATGGCCATCAAGAAAGGTACGATACGCGCCCAATAATAAGGCACTTTTAGGTTTTTTATAGTTGGTCTTGTTGGCGCTCGAGGTGGATTGACTGTGTCCCAGCAGTGGGAACGTTATAGGGGGTTTATGGTTATGCTAGGCCTTGTTGACCGTCGATTCTGTCGCTGATTCCTGTATGGCAGTCTCTGAAGCCGGACGTGTCATAAATTACTAAAGCTACAAATAGGTTCTCAATGTTGCCAAGAGCAACGTGTCACTAAACGTGAAAGAGCTGGCCCATACATTTAATGCCCATAAAATAATACAGTAAGTAGCATTGCTATATTTCAATTTCAAGTAAAGGTGGTTTAGCAAAATTTGATGCACCTAATATTTGAACATTATTTTATACAGCCTAGGTGAAACATTGAATTAATCTAAAGCAGTATCGTGTTGCACACAAACGCGTATTTTGTTATCGTAAAAACCATACATATTTAATAAATAAGCCCATTAAGTTTGTCTGATTAGCTGGTATAAGATAAAACTAATTATTTATTAAGCTTCGATTATAAAAACTTACAAAAACGCTGATTTATTAATGTACTTTGATTTTGATCATGTTGTAATTAGTCGCTTATGCATCTTCACACACCTTTGCAGGTCCCGGTACCCGCGAGCGTCCAAACCTGATCCCGAGCGCGTTCAGCCAAAGACTGCTGGCTTGCAGCTGCTGCATCCACGACAACCACCTGGAGTTCGTGTGGCTGCACATGGGCTGCCCCACGAGGTGCGGCTGTGGGTACTGGTTCCTACTCTGCCCAGTAGCACCGCTTTAGACTTATTTGTTTAGTTACGATATGAACTGCAGGTTTATTTTACAAGTAGTTTCGGTCTGCCTATCGCCATGGGAAAGACGCGTGAGTTTATGTATGTATGTATGTTAACATTAAAGTATTGGTACCATATTTTCAGGTCTTTGTTTTGAAATTTTCATATTGTAGCACAAAAAATCAAATCAGGCCTTTTTTTGTCTATTATTTTTGCGAGTCTTACTTAATCAATTTATTCTCTAAGCAATAGGGTAGGTGACAAAAAAATCTAAAAGTTCGTCAGATTTCCAAAAAATATTGGACACATTTTCTTTTTTCACGTAAACAAAAAATGAAGACGAAACAGTGCGTCGAAAACTCGCGTGACGTCATATTTGAGTACAATTTTTACTCAAATGTGACGTCAAAAGCCCCCACTCATGATCTTTGACATGTTTTATCTTCGTATTTTTTATTAATTTTAAAAAACAAAAAACACGTATCCAATATTTTTCGTCAGTCATCATTCATCATCCCAATTACAATATAGGATGGAATCCCCATCGACGCACAATATGTTTCAGAATGAACAATGTACTGAATACGAAGTAAGCATTTGAGTGCCCTGCCCTGCCTGTCATCTGGCAACTGGTACCACCGTCCCCACTACTTATCACTTGCCTAGCTAAAATTTTAAGTCGGAATAGCTCCTTTTTCTTTAATGTTCGTACTGATACAGAAGATGAAAAGAATAACGATCTGAAAAAACACAATTTATGTCTAGTAGGGTATTACACCCATTTTTGAAAAGTGTTTTTATTAGATTCTATAGTGCTAATGAACCACTAAAAAATTCACAAAAAGTTTATTTAATCGTTAAGTGCCATAAAAATGCATTTAAATTTTGCATTTTCAAATTTCGCGGGGAATTTGACGAAATGCTGGACGCAGTGGACGCCATATTGCTCTGTGGTCATGACGTCAGTTGGCTGTGTAGGCAAATGCAGTGATATTTGAAGTTGACAGTTGACACTTCTATGTTTACATAGCCTTATGACGTAATAACATGGCGACTACTATAATGGTGTTATGAAACAGATTAAAAAAGGTGAAACCTTTAAATTGAATTTTAAAATTTAGTTTTCTCATTTATGAACTAAAACTAACGTTTTCCGACTGCTTTTTGCCTAAGCTATCTCAATAATATATTTTTAGATTTTTTCTCATATAGAGTAAAATACCCTTTTGTCGGATGGATAAGGGACGCATAGAACAGAGAAGCCTCCCCTCTCTCCACTCACTTTCACTTCAGGCTGAAATGAGTCTTATTGTCTAGTTATCTATTTCTCATTTTCTGTTTACCCTGTGCTAAGCTGTTAGTGAGAGTATTGCAAGGAGATTCGAGCGCCTGATACAATATACACAAGCCACATAACGTAGGTTTAACCGATACAATGATAACATTGTTAAATATCTTTGTTAAAGACCTTGAATCCCACGCGTTTTACATAATAAAACCAGCACATAATGGCCTGTTACCAGCTTCAGTTAATTTCATCATCAACAAATATGTGCGTAATGACTTTAAATTCACAAGTTAGTGCTAATTGGTCTCACAAATTAACGATATTAAGTTCCCGCACTTAACTTATCAAAGCGTATAGTTGCGAGTCCGGGCCAACCAGATGCGTATGTTGGTCTAGTTATGTTTGGACGAGCTCTTTAACCCAAATCTAGACTAGCACGGTCTAACATTGTTTTTTTGGAAAAAGGCAACGAACCCTTTGTCCAACTAGGCGATAGAACCCAGGACGCTACATTCAGCAGAAGCGCTTGCATCCACAGTCAAAGCTGCAGGTACTAAAATGGCCCATGACCCCGAGATACGCATGACGAAGTTTGGTCATCGTTATGCATCTGGACTGGATTGAGTATGGTTTAAATGTCTGAAGCGATTGTACATGTAGGCCTACTTATGTAATAGAGTGAATTAATTAATAGGCGCTATTAAAAGAGTAATAACCGTGTGGGGCTTTAAAAAACGCGGCTCAAAGAAAATACTATATGAAATAATACCTATTCAACGTAGTAAATGTTTCCAAGAAAACGTAATTATATTATATTTTATTATTATTTATTATTAACTTCCCTGCAGGTTTATCTTGCTCATCAAATACGAATTTTTACTTTGTCGATTTAGCAAAATCTGGTATAAGAAAGTAGGTTATTCTTCACATTGAATTTCTTAATTAAATTATACGGCCAATGCATCAAATTGCCCAATTTCCATTAGTCCTATGTGAGGCTTAGAGCAAATAAAACGAGCCAGAGTAACTGTGACGAGTGGTCCATTATCCAAATCCGAAGCGTATGGCACTCATCAGACACGCGTTTCAGTAATGCATTAGTGACGGTTGCGTCGCCGTCGCTCGGTCCGGTCGTATAATCGCTGGTTTCGAAGCCCGTGTCAGGCCAGCCCACTCGCTCGTCGACCTAGTTCTCGCGCCGCGCCCTTGAACCAGCTGATTCGGTGCACACAACCCCGGAACTTACTGGCTCTTTAAGCGACATTAAAATTTATCTTTAATGCACTTGCATTCAAGTCTAGTGCACCGTTTGTTGCGTTTCCTAGTACTTACAATGTGAAAGAAGGAAACAAAAGGTTTAAATAAAACTGACACTTTTTGTTTAGGCCGCTGAGCTACAAAAGAAAAAATTAACAGTCAAAGTACGCATTCAGCCTTGCTTTGTCTTTTATTTCTTATTTCTAGTAAATCTCAAGCGGCCACTGATGTTTTTTGTTTACTTTTCATACCGAACAATTGCACAAAACACACACAAGATAACCAACCAATAAGTACTCAACGCTATCATTCTACAAAATATCTCTAATTAGGTACATTATTCACAGCATAATACTTTACAGATTTCATTTAACACACTTATCTTAATATCACAAGTTTAGGATAAGAATTATAATTTAAATATCAATCTAATCTAATACTTGTTTTTCGCCGTCGCCGGTATAAAATACTGTCCATCAAAAGGGGCCCTGGGCTCTATTTCGTTTTGCGGGGTGAAGTATACCGTGGGCTGTTCTTCGACGTAGTTCAGGCTCTGTGGTTCAGGGTGCAACACTGGCTCGTACACTGGTCTGGGGATAGGAGTTTGATATTGGACGTAACCAGGTCTGGGGGCCGGTGTCTGGTATTGTGAGTACTCAGGTCTGGGGGCAGGAGTCTGGTATTGGACGTATTCTGGTGTGGGGGCGGCGGTCTGGTATTGGATGTATTCTGGTCTGGGAGTAGGAGCTTGGTACTGGATAGTATTGTAGTTGTGATGAGGGATTGGGAGTTGGGTCACTAGTGGCGGGCTTACAGGATCTTCTCGCAGAACAGCTTTAAAACCATGCTTTGGGTCAGCGGTGTACTCCACCGTGCGCTTGGTCCCGTCAGGCCCCAGCACCGTGTAGGCTCCAGTAACCACGTCACCCTGCCTCACCTCGTGCTGACTCTTGCTGTCACCGGTCGTCGGGTCCTCAATGTTGTACGAGTACTTGTAATCGTTCGGGGAAGGCGGAGGATCCCTCACTATGATCCCGAAGACCGCTGGCGCGACGCACAGAATCAATGATACCTGGAACGCGAAAACAAATGTTGCATTGAAATCGAAGATAGATACTTAAGTTTCACAATGTCTCTCACAAGATCTGAAAGCACATGAGGTCTCTATGCAATAAATAAACAAGTCTTAAACCAAACAAGATTGCATCTAAGCATTACGACAAAGATCACACTCACAAAACAAATACAGGAGAAATAGAAATCAATTAAATTAAATTACCCTTAGCATGATGCGGACTTCTTCAACAATAGGGTTCGAAGTAATAGTACACACGCGCGGCGACTGCTGTCGTATTTATAGAAGCCGCGTGCATTCACTCGAATGTTCCTTATAGGCAACGGGCGCCCGAACCTCGGCTGCGCGAGTCTCTTTCTAACTAACATCGGCTCGTAATTAGAGCTTTATTACCTAATTCTTACGTTGTAGCCTACGATCTTTAGGTCCACAGTAGCCCGATGAAAGTTTAACTGCTCACTTATTTTCCCCGATACAATATTCCGGTATAGTTATGTTCTTCTTACAATCTAATTTTATCTTGCTTTATGGCTACTTATTTGAGCCGCTCTAATTAATGCAGCTAGTGGCAGCAATAAGGTACTTAATGCTTTAAACGCTGCGAATAACATTAATCATAAAACATGTTATTATTCATTTGAATTGAGTGTTATAGGTTTAACTACGCTTGACTACGCCTTCTTGTATTTATAGTTAATTAGATAGTAAATAGACATGTATTATGCAAGAATGACAGCGTATTATGCAAATAGACAGACTTACCAACTTTTACGAGCATTTTTAGCTAGATAATCATGTGATTAGCCATGATCTTGATTACGTGAACCTAACATGGACTAGCTTGAATTAATATCTCGTTACAATCACAGTAATGATATTAGTTTCTCTGATATATTACGGTTTCTTTGAGGTCACGGACAGTTGCAAGTTTATTATTTGTAATTATTACAAAAGATTTGAGTAGAGCACCAAAATAATTGATAGGTTTCTTTGAGATGCTTTTTTCGTTAATCATGATTGTTTAATATTTAATGGACATTACGCCCAGTAAGAATTAACTGTGATTGTTTTGTTACCGACAAGTCTTTACGTTCAAGTGTACCTACTTATTAGGTCATTCTTGAGGTGTATGAATTGGGATAAACAACTTCATCAGGAAAAGGATTAAAAAAATAAGCGATGATTATTTGCAATAAATGTGGTACAAAAGATGGTAAAAATAATATATAGAGCATTGACACATTTCGCCATAAAATTGGCATGCAAACATTAAATTAGTTTTAGATGCTAATTTGAAAATACATTAACTAAATGTGAAACAAACCTTAAATTAGGTAACTAAGACCAGTACAGGGTGTTTCAAAGTAACACAACACAAAACAAAAAAAAAACAAACAAGCAAATAGGCATGACGACAGTATCAAAAAATTGCAAATCTGTTTAGTTCGTCAGTTGAGTATTGGAAATTAATGGACACGTATTTTTTGTTTTTGTAAATCAATGAATATTGACAAAGATAAAACGCATCAAAACTCGTGAGTAAGGGGTCGTGACGTCAGAACTAGCTAAAAAATGTACCATGGTGTGACGTATTGAGAATTTTAAAAGCGTCGTATCTTTATCAATTTTGGTTTACGTAACAAAAGAAAAAACACGGGTCAAATACTTTTTGATAATCTAAGTGACGGACTAATTAGGTTTTTTTTGTCGTCTCGCCTATTGTCAACAGAAGGAATATAACATATTTTTTAATATACAAACACAACAACATATAATTATAATAGTAATTCTTTGTGTTCTGCTTTCGTCGATAATCTCGTCGTAGGTAGTACCGAATCTTCACATTTTGTATTGCGTTCACATGTAATCTTGTTGTAGAGATGTAAGCAGTACAAATACGTCCCATACCTAAGTGACTCGAACCTAAATTCATAGCTATATTAGCTAAGTAGATAGTTATAGAGCCTGAACGCAAGACCTTACTTTCACTGGGCATAGCTTTGTCAACTATAGGTACATTAGACTTAATATTTATTGTATTGTAGGTATTCATTAGTACAATGTAGAGGAACCAGCCAGTGGGATGTGGTAGAAATAAAAACCGGCCAAGTGCGAGTTCCGTACCATTATCAAGATTATAATTATACAACATTAGACAAAACGGTCAAAAAAAATCACGTTTGTTGTATGAGAGCCGCCTGAAATATTGATTTGATTTTATTCGGTTTTTAGTATTTGTTGTTATAGCGGCAACAGAAGTACATCATCTGTGAAAATTTCAACTCCACGGTTCATGAGATACAGCCTGGTGACAGACGGACAGACAGGCGAACCTGCTAGTCTTTTACACTTTGTCAGATTTGTCCTTATAATAAATAAGCAACAATTTGAATAGTCCATTTCTGCCACAAATCGCATGTAGACTGGACCGAAGCCTAATTGAAGTTCCTGATGTATGTGGGTAATACATCAGGAACTTCAATTAGGCTTCGGTCCAGTCTACATGCGATTTGTGGCAGAAATGGATTTATGGTCGTCGATTTTCTTCTTTTTTATGTTCACTACTCATTCATGGTGTTGAAATTACACTTGAAACCTGTTCATTCATTTGGAAATACCTCCTACAATGCATAAAGAAATAGCCCTATAGTCATTATAGTCATAATAGCCATTACCGCATAATAGAATGACGCAATTCAATGTGTTAGTTTTATCTAAAGATCTATAAAACTAAAAAGATCCTATTACGTGCGCATACGCTTATTCACGACAGCACTAGGCATTGAAACTTGCATTTCCGGGCATGATTATATTATTGTTATTTTAATTTTAGCTTCAATCACGGTCAAACGATTGGTAGTTGACATTGTCTTAACTATAGCTTGAACTGTAGATTTAGTTATTTCAGTAACACTACATTGACATACATAAATAAATTCATACCCTTTTCCCATAAAATATATTGTGTTCAAACTCGACAGTTGATTTTTGTTGGCCATTACAGTTTTACAAAAAAAAAAAAAAGTTTTTTATTTAAAGCGCTCCTTAAAGAAATAATCAAACTTTCTTGTATTTTAGTCTTAGACTCTTAAAACACTCAAATACAAGAAAAAATGTGATAGCCCTCTTAAAACCACTGACAGTGTCGGTACGGTTGGCGCAGTGGCTGAGCGTTTGACTGCTGCTCTGTGAAACGCGGTTTCGATTCCCGCACGGAATCAATGATTTGTATGGTATCAGGTAATAATAGTAATCAGGTAGTTGTTCCGGGTCTGGTTGTTTGTGTATGTGAGTTTAAATGCTCGTGAACGAACCCACCTTACCGGAGAAATTCCTAGTGTGGGACAACATAAACCTTGTTAAAGATAATTTTCTCCAAAATGAAGGGATGAAACATTTTTGACACGAGATTTTATGAGACTTAACAACTTTTAAAATGCCAAAATATAGGTTTATACAAGTTTCCAACATCTCATTCCGAGGTGAATCCCTTATGACTGGGTATGTTTTTTTTTTTATTATGCGAATTACAGGTGCCGGCGACACAACAAGATTCCGTAAAGCTCGCTGATGTATCCATGATTCTTGTTCACGTTACGAAATTACTGCTCTACGGGTTACGTGCATCTAAATGCTCGTCAATTTAGTCTAGTTTGGTGAATACTGTCTTCCGACGAGGGTACTGGGGTCCCTAGCAATATAGTCTATGAAAACACAGCCATGCATTCAAAAAGTACGGTGATTGAAATAGGAAAAACCCTAACTAGCCTGTAGTAGATCGTGTCTATCTGCGTGAAAAATTATGCTTATGTATACATGTGTAAAATTTAGGTACTATCGAGGACACTCCCGCCTGATCACCACTAAGCTTATTTTTGCTTGCACTTACAACATAGAAACGCTCTTTAGCCAAGCCGTAGAAATAACGAATGAAAAGATACCAATCGGCCGAGCGCACTGACGACGCACGCCAAACGAGAGTTATTGTTATTTTGCGCGCCAAAGTTGACGCTTTCCGAATAGGCCTAAACTTTAAGGGGCCGTGGATCGACGCCTCCGCATGATTTAAGCGAAAAAAAAAATAACTGATCAGGCGCAAAAGACCACGACTGTACATGTGTGTTTTAAAGGTGATGTTTATCTTTATCTAACAGATTAAACGGCCTATTTTCTTGACTAAGTTCACTCCTAAGTCCTAACTATAAAATAAGTAAATGTCAAAATAATGCACTTATCACTAACGACAGTTGACTAACGGAAATTTTCAATAACTTACTAGCCGGTTTCAGTAGGTTGCTATCTCTGTCTGTTTGACATTTTGCTTACAGACGGTTAGAAATAAAACGTCACATAAAAGCTTTCTTTGATTTTTCTATAAAACAAGTGACAAGAATGTGACACGGATAGGATATTCTTTGTTTATAGAAACAATAGTTATGTTATACGTAAGTACCTAAGTTATAGAAAATTTTATTGGTTAACGGCCCTAACCAATAAATAGAAGTGCACTGATGGATTTTTTACCCTTGGATCAGCGCCGAAAATTAGTACCCTGTGATAGACTACAAGTTACGAGTAAATGGGTTTCATCTAAGACTTATAGGAAAAGAAAACCTCTACGATGATAAAAGGCAGTTAGTTATCTACGCGGGTAGTCTTAGGTGTTAGTCACGCCGCCGGCCAGGAAATTGCACAACGCACTGAAGTTGCAAGGGCACTCACGTGGAAGTTACGTTAAAAACAAGCCGCACGAGCATCGGATTTTGTATGGAAACTATTAATGTTATTACATTATTACTTATTTAATACATTACTAAAGTGGGCAACTTCCGTATGTTTCGTAGACGAAAGTAATATAATCGTGAATTGACTTATGATTCAAAATCGATCCGATGGCAAACTGCCATGATGATAAACAAAGTTTTAACTGAAGGCTCTGATTTCAGAAACTGTTTCAGAATTTAATTCAAGTAACGAATTCTCAAAACGAATTACCAATTTAGGAGTTGGAAGATAATATCCCAAAACATCGCAAAAACAATAGCACTCTGCGCAGCCAGTAGCGTAGCACGTGGCGTAGCCAGTAGCGTCGCACGTGGCGTAGCACGCATCGTAGCGCTTAGCATAGCGCGTATCATATCGCACGCATACGAATCCTGTTAGTAGCATTACATATGAAACAACATCTCATTGAAAATACAACAAATAACGAAAATCATTAAGCACCCTTCATTAATTTAATTATGTACGTCACTCAGTCATACCGGTATTAAATTTATCTATGCTTGCGTATATAAATGCAAGCATCCGCAATGAACTAAATTACTTAATTGCAACTGACATTGCGCTAGATTGCACAAGTGTGTTATATTGGCAAAAGGAGGAGTGCTATATTTACTTATCTATACATATAATAAAATCGTTGAGACCAAAAAATCTGTTCATTGAAGATTAAAAAAAAAAAACCAGCCAGGGTGACTTGAAATAAGTAACTGAACATATTAAAACCATTTAAAAAAAATTTGTTTGTTTGTTTGTTTGTTTGTTTGAACGCGCATCACGTAAAAACTGCTGAACCGATTTTGTTGAAATGTTCACAAATCTGTTTAAATACATTCAGAATAACATATAGGCTATAGAAATTTTGGATTTTTTTGGAAAAAGGGGGTGAAAAGGGGGCGTAAAGTTTGTATGAAAAAAAAAAATTAGATTGTTCTAGAATCATGAAACTCAGAATAAATACTTATTAATAAAAATAAAGAAATACCTGTCTTAGCATTTTTTTTAAATCTCATCCAGAGGCGCAAAAAAGAGGGTTTTGTGATTAAAATTAATAAACTTCAAACACCTATACAATAAAAACCAATGAAGTGTAACCTTTTAAAGTTGCTACATATACTCCATATCTAATACAGGTAAATATAATTTCTCAGTTTTCTTGAAATTTGATTTTTGAGGTGAATACGCACAAAATAGCGGAACTCAAGAAAATCAGCTTTCCTCGGTTTAAGTAGTTGGTACGAAATGTTTGTGCGCGCATCACGTCAAAAATACTGCATAGGCTACTTCAATATTTAAACTATATATTATCACGCTACTTCCTTAAGGGGATAGGCAATTTTGCATTATTTCCGTATACTTCAATTGTTTGACGTTTCAGTCATGACGTAAGTACATGAGAACGGCTATTTGTGGCTTATGTCAACGAAATAAATAGCCTTGCAGTTTCATGACCGCTCTGTAAACTACGGGTTGCAGGTTCAAACCCTCCAACATTATTTTCACTTTTTGTGATTTGTTTAATTTTTTTTTTGATGCGGTGAGATTTCCTATATTTCATTTTGTATAAGTTGTGTGCATTTCTTATTTTTTTCGTGAAATATTTTTCCAAAAAGTAATAGAGTAGTACATAAGGAAGAAGAATACAATCATGCTACCCCCAAATAAATTGGGATAAGGGCAGGAGTATGATGATGAGGATGATTTCTCCAAAAAGAAGTATAGCGAACACCAGAAGCCTGATAAATCCACGTGTTCTTGCCGTGCAAGAACTGTGCTATGCTATTCGCAATAATCAATAATCCATACGCAGTTTACGTTGATTATATTTACAGCTAAATTGTTATTGGCCTCATATCGTGTTTTCGGGCGGGAGGAGACGCCCGGGTTCTTCCATTGTGAGGATCGACCGGAGGCCACGGTGGAGCACACTGTGGAGGTGTGCCCCACTTGGGCGGAGCACCGCCGTGTCCTCGAAGCGGCGATCGGCGGCGGCGACCTCTCTCTCCCAGCCCTGGTTCAATACATGGTCCGGAGCGAGACGGAATGATATGCCATCACCTCCTTCTGCGAAGCAGTCATGCTAGCGAAGGAGGTGGCGGAACGTGAGAGGGAGAGATCCTCACGTCCCGGCCACAGCGGGAGACACCCCGGGCGTCGGGAGCCACGTATTGGCCCCCGGCCACCGTAGGCGCGGGCCTGTGGACGAGGAGCTATGGGCTAGCTCGCCGTCCGTCCGTCTCATGAAGACAGGCCGTGTCGACGGCGCGTTCGTGTTCTACGCGCGCCTCAAAGAGAGTCAGCAAAAAAGAAGGGGTCCGCAAGGGCCGATGCCTGCCGGGGCTGCGGGACTATTCGAAAGAGATACCGTGACCCCGGAACACAAAGGGCGATGAAGGAACATGGATGGGTTTTAGTCAGTTAAAGTCTGACACTTCCTCCTGCTCCGGGAGGAGTCATTTGATGATTTCCCATCCGAAAAAAAAAAGCTATATCGTGTTTGGGCTCATTCATGCACCTTGATGAGAACTTTCGACCTAGCTGGAGTATGACTGTCATCGAGTGTCTAAGGATGAAAACCTAAGGCTGTCGAGGGAAGCCCCAAATTGGAAAACATAATACAATATTTTAACGATGATTGCATATAATTCCGAGAAATTAAATTGTTACCTACTTGAATCTATACTTATTATAAAGGAGAAAAGTTTGTTTGTTTGGTTGGTTGAACGCGCTAATTTTAGGAACTACTGATTCCAGTTAAAAACATCTTTTAGTGTTGGATAGCCCATTTATCGAGGAAGGCTATACGTTATATAACATCACGCTACAATCAATAGGAGCGGAGCATCAATGAAAATTGTTGCAAATACAGCGAAAAATTATTGCTTTTGAGAGCTTCCTTTCCGTGCGCTGCGTAAACGGTTAAAGTTACTCAACAATCATACATGTATGACGGGACTGTTCCTCTTAAAAAGTCCGCTAAAGCATATTATCTGCATTTTTTTTAGGTTGACTCACACTCTCTCTAAGCCTCTCTCTCTCTTACGTAACGCAGACGAAGTTGCGCGGGTCAGCTAGTTTGTGCAATAAATGTTAAATATAGAACGAAATAAAAGAAAGGTCGCAAGTAAACGCGAACCTTGATAATTTGATACTATTATACTTGTTTTGAGATTGACATTTATTAGAACCAGTCTATATAGAGCAGGTCACAACTAATTTTTGCTAGCCCCGATCTAGATTGGGAAACAGCAAAGTGTCGCATGTGGCGTCGCACTGCGACAGACAACAACGCAGCGCCCGCGCACGCCGCACATAATAGCCGGGCGCGGCTGACACACATTCACTTATGCCATTATTTTACGCACATAATATGACTGGTTCACTCACAATAAAACAGCCTATAAAGAACCATAATGGAGTCACATTTGTCGCGTAAAAGCCTTATATTTCATTCACCTTACGATTTGACCAAAAGTAAAATAGCAACAAGTTTTCGATTCCTCTTATTTATTACCTCAGCTTTAACACATCAATTAACAATACTCTACAGTAAGCATAAATATAACATTAACGTAATACGGTTCAGGTCACTTCGACGGGCACAAGCTCGTTTAGACGGATCTAGGTTAGTTATCAAGTGCTTGCGTTAGATCCTGCTGTCCATTATTGATACAGACGTTTATCATAAGAGACTTGAGTATGTGTTACAATAAGCTAAACTTGACAATTGCGAACACACCAAATAAGGCGGGTCTTAAATGCATGGCTAACTTGTCTGTATCTGATTCGAACATGACATAGTGAATCAATTCGTTGTTACAAATAGAAGCAGGGATATATTGGGAGCTCTTATCAGCTGAGCAGCCATGTATAACAGTTAGTCTGCCGATATCAATGTCATTATCAATTAAATTGGTATTAGAAAATCTTATGCTTGCTGTTTGAGACAACAGTTTGAGACATCGTGCGATGACATGCATGGAGCACTGCAAATTATAAATTGATAAAGAGCATTCGAAATGGTCTGATGTTGAACATAAGCCGGATCCGTCTAATCAAGGGAAGGTTTAGTGGGGACTAGTGGTAGTAGGCGTGAGGGGCAGCCACGGCCTTCACGACGGGAGCGCCAAGGGGCTCCTTGTGCACGACGGCGTTGAAGCCGTTGTGGGGGTCAGCAGTGTACTCCACAGTGCGCCGGGTGCCGTCGGGTTCTACCAAGGAGTATGAGCCCTGGACTACGTCACCGTTACGGGATTCTTGCTGGTTCTTGGAGTCACCTGTTGAAAAACATTTATTATAATAAGTGCTAGTGCTTGGGGTGGGAATTTATCTGACTTATAGATACTTGTTAAATGCCAAGAGTAAGTATACCTTTGCAGTATTATAAATGGGGTTTAAAATATTTTTTTGCTACATTTTTCAGTCTGAGACTTTAATTTTAGTAAAATAAATCAGAAAGTATTTAATTCGACGAATTAGCTCTTCTGTTTTCCTCCAGACGAAAATAAAGCAATACCCACCGGTAAGAGCATCCTGAATGTCATAAGCGTAGGAGTACTGAGGGTTGGGGTCGTAATCATCGACGGGGGCAACCTTCGCGACGGCGTGGCCCAGCAGGGGCGCAGCAATGGGGTGTGCGTACGCCGGCCGGGCGACCGCGAGAGGCGCAGGGTAGCCCAGGGGGCGCCCGTATGCGTAAGGTGCTACCGCGGGCAGCAGGCCTCCAGCCGCTCCTTTGCACACCGCCAGGATAGCTGCTACGATTATGACCTGGATATAGGAAAATAATAAGGTTGTTGATTTGAAATTTTGTTTGGATAAGCGATGCTACACAAGTACAAACTTATTAGATTCGGAAGCGCCACATTTCAGTTTTATGCTCCATTAGGTATCTACCATCGTTGATTCATGTTATGGTCGGCTCGGCACAATAGGCGAGACTACAAAAAAAATCTAATTAGTCCGTCAGTTAGATATTCAAAAAATATTTGACCCGTGTTTTTTCTTTTGTTCCGTAAACCAAAATTGACGAGGATATGACGCTTTTAAAATTCTCAATACGTCACGCCTAGGTATAATTTTTAGTTAGTTCTGACGTCACAAGCCCCCACTCCCGAGTTTTGATGCGTTTTATCTTTTGTCAATATTCATTGATTTACAAAAACAAAAAATACGTGTCCATTTATTTTTAATACTCTAACTGACGGACTAAATAGATTTGCAAGTTTTTGATGCTGTCGTCATGCCTATTCCCGCTAAACATTTTTCCCGATTGTATAAATCTTTTCGACATTTCCAAAATTAGACGACAATAGCCAGCCATCATTTACCACTAATTGACACCAAAATATGCCCAGGCATCCAAGTATAGCCCAATTTTACAATTTTCAGGTATTTTATGTGCAATTATTTCTTTGCCATGGTTTTCGTATCAATTTCCAAGGGGACACAAAAAAATTATTCAATAAAATTACTAGAAAAACTTTCCATACCTTCATGTTGCGTGAGTACCTTCGGTGGGCGCTCTGACTCGCTGTGACGCTGAGGGGTGCGCACACGTCGCTTTTATACGCATGTGCACTTGCACTGCTCAATGCACCCGCCTAGAAAAACGTTTGATCTGTCACGGCCGGCCCTATACCCTTTACCATACCGGTTGAATTAATATCTATTATTTGATACTGATCAAGTGGCTCCGATGCCTGAAACTAGATTTGGAAGGTTCTACATTCTTAAATTTTAGACCTATTCAGGCATAGTTACCTCAGATTATATTTCAGAAAGAATTAATCGAAAGAAGTTGTTACTCTTGTTTCATGAAGTTATACACATGAATTCATACCTTGATCAAGATTGATAATTATGTTGAGATGGACACTCCAATTAAGAAGTATTGGTCCGATCAGTGATGTCGGTGTGGCAATGACTCTTACAGCTGGGGAATAAGGGCCACCGGATCTCCATGACACGAGTGGTACCAACAAGAATCACCGAGGAGCATGCTATACTTATACTGACTATCACTTACGGGATATCTTCCGGGATTATCAGTTATTTTGAGCTCCCGAAATTTCTGGTTGAAGACATTTAACTTGCAACATGTGTCGAAATATCGGAAGCTCAAAACAATTGATAATCACGGAATATATTCCGTAAGTAACATATAAGTTTAATTTTAAACCGTGAAAGCTCAAAGCAGTGTATGAGCATGCTATAGTTTCATGTCTGGCGAGAAAAGAATCTTGGAAACGATAGAGCAGCCCATTGGAATTATACCTATTGTCACTAGCTGTCCCCCGGTGGCTGAAATGCAGGTTATTAGGATAACCGCCTAGATTAGAGAAAATCATGTTCTCTCTAGCTCAAATATGTATATATTATTTTCAATCTGGAAAATCTTAAAATTTCTCTGAACAAACCTTTCAAATTATCCAGAATTTTGTTCCAGTGAGGCCCAAATCATGAGCAGCTGGACAAACTCTTCATCCCCTTATTAAAGCATAAAGGAGTACCAATTTGAAAACTTGGTAAAATGCCTATGCATTTAAAAACGTCGAGCCTGAAATAACTTAAAATTAAAGTAAAGAGCATTCGACACTTAAAAATCGTTAATAATTGGATTTGATTGACGATTCTTCGCGTTTGAGATGCCTTCTCCTTTTGAGGTAGTTTCGTAATTTCGGACTATAATATGCAACAGGGAGGCGGTATAACAAGGCGGCAGTTTTTGGGTCACAGCTGCAAGTTATCAGTTGCATACATGTGTGATAGTGGTCATACAAGTGAGTCGTGAGATAATTCATAATGGCCGAGCCTTGTACTGACAATCGATCCGTGCCTAAACTAAAACGCTTATTATTTCGCTTTTTATTTGTTATTGCAATATGTTGTTCACCTTTGTCTTTTAGAAAAACGATATTATTCAAAACCAATCCTTTTTTGTTTGAAAAAAAAACATTAAATTCAGGGTCCAGTTCCTATTAGATCGGGTAAAAAGTACATACAGCTAGGGATGTGATAGAAAAGAAACGCAAATCTAGCTACCAACGATTTAGAAATAATGACATAGACAAATGATGATAAATAAAAACGAAATTAAACATATTATCCAGATCACCGAGGAGCATTTGATTCCCAGGTTGGGTGAAGAATTGGATCCCTGGTAGAGTCGATACTGGTATAACTGGTATGAAACCTATTTACCCCTAACTAACCCATTTCCACTTTGTTGTGAGACTTTGGAATTTCTTCAATTATAACTAAAACCTAAACTATTACAGGGATCCTTATCTTGTGGGTTTAGGTACTATTAAGTACATCTTTGCCTAACCCTTGGAATTTTTCAATACCACCTGGAGGGAAAGTACTCGAAATACTGGAGATAGCAAAATTACTCAAAATAACATACCTTCATTTTAAAAAAAGAAACAAATCTGTATTCACAGATTTTCGAAAATTCGCTTGCCACATTCGGGCATCGAACCCGGGGTGGATCGACTAAAGTTCGAAAAATAACATTCTGTTCCTTTTTGACATCAATCGATAGGGTCAATCATATGGATCAAATCTCTCTAACAAACATGATAAATTAAATTAAAGGAAAACCATGAATGAAAGTGGTTTATTTTATTGAATTTATCCCATTGAATTTATAACTGTTCTTTAGATTTCATGATTTTCCCTTCATTTAATTTACCATATTTGTAAGAGAGATTTGATCCATATGATTGCCCCTATCGATTGATGTAAAAAAAGTACAGGATGTTATTTTTTCGAACTTTAGTCGGTTCGATTCCCGAGTGTAGCAAGCCAATTTTCGAAAATCTGTGAATGCAGATTTGTTTCTTTTTAAAAATAAAGGAATGTTATTTTGAGTAATTTTGCTATCTCCAGTATTTCGAGTACTTTCCCTCCAGGTGGTATTGAAAAATTCCACCTCGCTTCGATTGAAGCAGGTGGCGTTTTGAAGTTTCTGTCTATGGAAGAAGGCGTGAGTTTATGTATGTATACATACATAAATATATGTACCATATCCACAGCTAACTTCTTAAAATTTAAAGTTCTATACCATCAAATCTGGATAAGTAGGTACCAGCTGTTCTATATCAAATCGGATTCCATCAAATGTTAACACTGGCACATATCACACCGTCCACGGTACAGAGATTGCTAATGACGTCATTTTATGAATTAAATGTATGAACACAGCTAAATTTTCTCCGATTTATTGATCGCAACTGGGAGCCGATCACTTTTACGAATTTTGTTTGCTCGAATTTCATTTTACCAAGAACTATTGACCAACTCCTTTTTTTCCATAATATCGATGGTATGCATTATTTGACATATTTTTAGTTCATCGAAGTATCATGTGTCATAGGTATTATTTTAGCGAAATACGTTGCCACACTCGGGAATCGAACCGACTAAAGTTCGAAAAATTAACATTCTGTACTTTTTTTACATCAATCGATAGGGGCAATCATATGGATCAAATCTCTCCAACAAACATGATTAAATTAAATGAAGGGAAAATCACCGGCGGTGGCAAGTGAATTTTTGAAAATCTGTAAATGCAGGTTTGTTTGTTTTTAAAAATAAAGGAATGTTTCCTTTGAGTAAATTTGCTATCTCCAGTATTTAGAGTACTTTCCCTCCAGGTGGCATTGAAAAATTCCACCCTGTACAGCCGGTTACTTTTCATTTTTTTCCTAAAAGTCTTGCTAGCTGGCGTGAGGAGCGTAGGCCGAAGACCGGCGGAGCAATCACGATGTTTGTGACAGAAAGTGGGTGTGTGATGTAAAATGCGAGCATAGCGAGCGCGCGTCATGGAGTCGTAGCAGGTTTTCTTCTAAATTCGCTTATATTTCGAAAACGGTGCGTCCTATCGCAAAAATAATGAAAAATTTGCCCCCTAAATAACGCTCCTACCGCGTATTTAAACATGTAGGTAAAAAAAAAATGAAAAAAAAATCATGCATTGTAATGTATTGCATGTTCGGAAACAAAATGTTATTTCGGAAAAGTTTAGCTTCGGTAAAAAGTTTTTCGACCAAATAAAACGTCGCAGTAACGACAAAAAATCGAATTGATAATAGGTCAACTGATACAGTGGCAGACGTGACTTCGATGAAGTGAAAAAAACGAAACGATAATAATTATGTACTTAGTTGAAAAGTTTTAGGTGAAATGAAATTCGGTTAAGTAAATGTTTTTCGAACTTATGATAGGTGTGTGCATGTGTTACTGATAAGTCTGATGACTGGCGTAAACCACCTCGCTTAAGACAAAGGTACCTAACAAATCTCTCGTTTTATCAAAAACCTACCAATTTCTTGGTGTTGTGTTTGGTATGCTACTTACATTGTTGTCGGGTTTTTTATATACCCATAAGTCGCGGAGAACTCGCCATTTAAGAGATACCGAATGTTAGTTCTTCATTTGTGTCATAGATGGCGCTGTAGTAGTTTCTGTACTATGCCGATGCATCTGCTTTAGAGTGATGATAAACACCCCACAAGATATATAAGTACCTACATAGAACGTTTTTGTTACAAACTTCAGTAACATGTATGGAGGGCCATCCCAATATTTTTTTTACAATTTCACTTTTGTGTACCTAGTGATTCTATGCTCTCCAAATTTCAACTGTGTGGTGCCAACAGTCTCGGAGTTAAATGGCTTGGACATACGGGAGCTGGGAGGACAGACAGACAGGACGATTACGTCGATAATAGTTTGACAGTGACAAATGCTCTGCGCTGCGCTCCGCGATATGTGTGCCGGCCCTAAAGGTTCTGTTTTTTGCTATTTGGCAACGGAATCAAGTAAAACGAAACCAAGAAAACCTAAGCCATGACAGATAGGAAACAAACGAGTATTGCAGCGTCATCTAGTATAAATAACTAAAACTAATTCGGTTGGACGGACTTTCGAAATAATGTTACAGCACTACAAAATAACTTGAGCTATAAAATTCTAAATTAGACCATTAATCCAAAAGAGAATGCAGAATAGTCGTGGCAAACCTAAACTGTGCTGAATGCTAAATGATCAACTTCAAGTTATTTTACAGACACACAGAAATAAATGTGCAGAAGAATGCAAACAAGAATACTTTCAAACATAAGTATGGCAACATTAAACATTTCTGTTTATGAAAGAAAACGTCACTTTTGACTTTCTGTATTCCTTTTTTCGTGAATGTGTAAAATCCAACAAACACTGTGCTTTGTTATGTGTTTATAATATACGGAATTGATTTTTTAGTTAGTGTTAAGTACAATGGCAGACTTTGATGCAATATACCCAGATGAGACGGAACTCGAGGAGAATATAGAAGAGACACATGTTACGCTAGTGCCTGATCCGATCGTGGTTCGAGGGGCTGGGAACATGACAGTGTAAGCTTTTATTTGTGCTTTCTGTTTAATAACATCAGCTGTTAGGTCTCTATTACCTTCCTAGGTCGGTAACAAGGGGCTGCCTGCACCGTGGGTCGCGTGCTGGAAAGTTATTCTCGACTCTTTGTCACTCGACCTGTGGCATTGAAGGACTATTTCTTTATGCATAATATTGACCAGGCGCCAATTTTCAATGTGTTATACCTTTAATTAGATTAGAGTAGCTTTTTTACGGCCGTCCAATTTTGAACAAAATTGCGGGGTTTAATTTAAATAACAAACCTAATTTGTAATTATTTTGTTATTGTTTTCATAAAACTTTTCCACATCAAATATTTAAATGTATGTGATCATCCTTGCTAGACGTATAATTTTAGAAAGAGGATAACATTTAATTGGACACAAACATAGACTGTAAAAATGTTAAAACCATGACCCAGTTTTTTTGTGTATGTAGTTTGAAATGTCTTGACTAACTTAGTAGTTTCTCTTTATTGCCAATTGTACTGATCCACTGGGGTATAATAATGTAATCAAATTTAGTAAAAAGTAGTTACGTTAATCAAGAACGTCATGTCAATCATGATTGTATTAAAATGTCACCTGAAGATTTTATTTTTTTTCTCTTTTTCAGTAATCAATTTTTTTTTTGTTAGCCTGTTTGAATATTCCACTGCTGGGCAAAGTCCTCCCCAATCATTAAAAAGTATAATTTATTTTTCAATACTTGAGACATGAGGCACAGATGAGTCAGTCACTCAGTCATGACAAAGAGCTTTATGTACACTGATAAAGAAAACCATTACACATTTAAGTACTCCGACAACATTGTTTGTGATTGTTTTTGTTAGCCTAAAGCTGTGTTCACACTCACAAAAGACTTAACAAAGGATTTGTGTTGTTTTCACATAAATATGAGATGAAAAATCCATTATTGATGTGTATTTAAATAAGTGTTCTCAATACTTATCATAATAATTGTAATGTATTTATTCCTTATTGTTTTTGTAAAATATTTTCCTCTACTTGAAAATCAAATAAGTAGTCTCATTCAAGTTACAGACGCCAGCACATAAAGCTACCCGAAACTGTCAAATTTCCCCATTCAACCTTGAACCTAATGCTTTAGCGATAAAGTTGAAAATCTACGAAAGAAATTTAACAGATTTTAGTAGCTTGATGTGTCTTTCATAACAAATACCATCAGTCAATGATCGAGTTTTATAATAAGTAACTGTAGGATATATTATTTTGTGGCTTGTGGTTTTAGTAATCATTTTACATAATGAATGTGGTAGTTGGTTGTTGTGGTTGTGTTCTGCACAATATAATTGGTAATAATACAACCTGTATCATAGCTACACATTACACAATGCTTGAAATGACTGCTTATCATTATTTGTTTTACTTATTTACCTAAATACCAAGATGTAACAACTCTATCTACGTTAAAACTACTTTGGAAAGATAACATTTGTCTAATTACTCTAGCTGACTTTTAAACTTACAAACTAATACTGATTTAGCAAATCCAAGTCATAAATTATCATCAAAATTCAGTCCAGTTTATTTTATTTCCCTTCATGAAGCATGGTCTTTTAGCACTTCCTGTTTGACCCATTGCCCCTTGGCGAGAAGGTGACAACATCTTAAAACCAAAACAATAACTGGGAATATTTTTTGAATCCATAGTCCAATAATATTGATGGGCCTGAGCTAGATTATAGATCAATGTGTTATCAGTGAACCATTATCAATACTTGAAATCTGATATGAGTGGTGCAATACCACTTGAGAAAGAAATGTTACCGAGTCATTTAGAAAACTTATTCATCTATATTTAAATATGAATCCTTATTTCCCTTGGTCACACCATAACTTGAGAATGACTTAACTATATGGCATATTGTTTACACAGATTTTGCTAAAGCTTTCGATTGCATTGATCACTCAATTCTTTCTATGAAATTAAATTGCGCTGGTATACATGGCTCTCTGTTGCGGTGGTTCGAGAGTTATTTAATTAATCGTTCTCAAATAGTTGCCTTGGCGGGTTATGAATCTGTGCCTATTTCTCCTGGATCTGGAGTTCCACAGGGCTCTAAGTTGGGCCCTTTGCTTTTTTTGGTATTTTTGAATGATCTTTTGGACTTAATAGATTGTAATTGTTTAGCCTACACTGATGATTTAAAAATATACTGTAGGATATCGGACCTGAGTGATTGTGCGAGGCTTCAGAGAGATCTTGATGTCCTTCAACAATGGTGTTTGAACAACAGAATGACTCTCAATGTTAAAAAATGCCAGACTATAACATTCACTAATAAAGTGAATTACATTAAATTTGATTATCATATTGACGGATCAGTCCTGACCAGAGTTTCGGTCATACGTGACCTAGGGGTACTCTTCGATACATCTCTATCTTTCCGCGATCATATTGATAATTTAGTTAGTAAGGCTAAAAGAATGCTTGGCTTTATTATTCGTATGTCAAAACCTTTTCGTAATTATATTAGCATTATTTTACTTTATAACGCACTAGTAAGGAGCTCCTTGGAATATTGTTCCACTATTTAGTCCCCCTATTATTCAAGTTATACTAATAATGTGGAATCTGTTCAGGCCCGTTTTGTTAGGTATTTATGTATGAAAAATGGGATTCGAAAGGCTATACCTGATTACGATGACAGGTTAAGGCATTTTAAAATGTTTAGCTTAAAAGAAAGACGTAACCATTCTGACTTACTAATGCTTCATAAAATTATTAACGGTTCCATAGATGCACATTTGGTAAACTATTTTAACTTTCGGTCTAGCCAACGTAGTAAGCGTCATCATCGTATTTTTGAATTGCCTACATCCACATTAAATTCTACATTTAATAGCCCCCTAACACGTATGGCAAGGCAATATAATGAAAGGTCCAAACAGACAGATTACCCTATTGATATTTTCTCCATGAGTTTCGCTTCATACAGACGTGCCGTATTTAAGCAATGCGATGAGTCTAAGTAGCTCAAATTGGTTTGTTTTTGTAGTGTTTTAGATTAAGGTCTACTAAACTAGACACACTTGTTATTTTTGTTTTTCTTTGTCTCTAGTATTCATATATCAATGTCATGCATTCCTGTTATTTGCATGGTTACTGAAATGCTAATATTAGATGTTATTTGATTTGAATTGTAAGTGACTGTGCTGTTGGTGTGCTTATTATAAATAAATAAATAAATATGGAACCGGGTTTCAGTCCTAAAGTAAAACCGGTTTTTCCCAGGTTTTACTATGGGACCGGAACCCGCTTACGCATGCCCTAGACTTAACCGA
The DNA here is from genome assembly GCA_963853795.1 of Xestia rhomboidea. Lineage (NCBI taxonomy): Eukaryota > Metazoa > Arthropoda > Insecta > Lepidoptera > Noctuidae > Xestia > Xestia rhomboidea. The sequence goes on along the minus strand of OY970778.1, from coordinate 9,495,501 downwards.
TATCATTCGTCTTTGAAGAAGGTTCTTACGGAGCGAAAAATTAACAAAATTGTTAATTTCAGAAAATTAATATATCTGAAGAATTCGCAGAAAAAAAGCTAGGTAGGATTGGAATGCATGGCCGGGTACGGCTACTTTAAAATAAAAATGTATATCTTACTTTAATAAACAGCATTGTTTACAAAAGAACTCATTGAGACTGTTATAAACTTATTACACAATAACCTGTTAAAGTATAATATCTTTAGAGCATATATAATACACCTAATAATGCTATTTAAAGAATATTCTCATACACCTATTAAATTAAGCGCTATATACAAGGTCATAACTTGGTATAAATATGCTCAAAGTCCATTTTTATACCAAAACTGCCTCATTGGTTTAGTGGTCGCGAGTGCTGGGTCCTGGGTTCCATTCCCAGGTAAGGGAAAGTGTTAGTGGGATTTTCCATCAGTAATTTTTTCAGTAGCAACCACTGAGTCTGGATTAATGGCTGGTGATGGCAATAAACTCGCCCCCTATTACTTGGGACTTAAACATAACTGGCGAAATGTGGGTGTACTTTTAGGTACACCTCTGTCTAACCCTTCAGGGACTACAGGCGTGATGTTATGTTATGTTATCTTAAGCCATATTTCATAGTTTTGTTATTGACAATGTCTTGACTTTTAAGAAGTATTCATACCTTTATAAAAAACTTAAAATAAATTCGTATTTAAATCTTGGCTAGCTTCATTCATTATAGGCGAGACGGCAAAAAAACCTAATTAGTCCGTCAGTTAGATTATCAAAAAATATTTGAACCGTGTTTTTTCTTTTGTTACGTAAACCAAAATTGACGAAGATATGACGCTTTTAAAATTCTCAATACGTCACGCCTTGGTATAATTTTTAGCTAGTTCTGACATCACGAACCCCCACTCCCGAGTTTTGATGCGTTTTATCTTTTGTCAATATTCATTGATTTACAAAAGCAAAAAATACGTGTCCATCAATTTCCAATACTCTAACTGACGGACTAAATAGATTTGCAATTTTTTGATACTGTCGTCATGCCTATTGGTGCAAATAATTTGATGAGATTTTATACTATGCATCCCCCAGTAAAGGTAGACAATTTACCGCTTGGTCATGGTCAAAATGTTTTATATGTATATTTACAAGCGACTCGCCCATGCTTCGCACGTCGCTATCTATGTGGTCCTCGCTATCTTTTAAGCTGCAACCAACCATACACATTCACAAAATTTCATCAGAATCGGCTTGGTGGTTTCGGAGATTAGTTTGTACGAACACAGTGAATTTTAAACATATCTTAAGATTTTAATTAAGCCACTAAAAAGCACTCGAAAGTCAGACTTAACAAAGAGATTGAATAATTCAAGTTGCCCTAGTCTGCTTAGTCTAGTCTATGCTATGTAGTTGGTCATTTTCAGTATCTTTTCTACATACTTAACCACCAACACTAAAATTCCAGTTTCGGGCTGAGCAACCGCTTCAACGGCGAGTTCCCCTCAGGCCTGCAGTCCCGCGTGGCACCCGAAGAGTACCAGGCGACAGTGGCCCGCATCAACAGCGTGCTGAAGAAGACCTTGCCTGTCAATGTCAAGTGGCTGTTCTGTGGCTGCGTGTGCTGTTGCTGCACCTTAGGATGCTCTCTCTGGCCCGTTATTTGTTTAAGTAAAAGGGTATGTATCTAAAATATTCTTTTTTACTTGTCTAGCCAAATTTTATGGCATAATTTATGCTTCAAAAAAATTAAAAGAAAATGCCTCAAATGCCTTCAAAAATGGAAATGGAATGGGTAAAATGGATGAAGCTGGCTAGCAAAGGAAAATGGAGATTGGCAAAAGCCAAGCTTTGCCTATACCCAGCAGTGGGTGAAGTCGGGCTGTGGATTCAAGATTCCTCATTTGCATGAAATATGGTATGGTACGGTCGACCAAGCTATTGATTAGGTTTACATTTTACAATGTAATTATTATACATGTTAAGATGTGTAGCTTGGTTGACCGTACATGATGGTCTTATGAATTAAAAGGTTTCACATGTTTTTAATTCACTGACTTCTTTCAGCATGCAAACTTAAAATTAAATTAGGTACCTAACACATGAAAGTCAAACTGGATGATGACGATGATGAAATTCTAGCCAGGAAGGTACATTTTGCCGAGCATTCTCTTACATTTGTGTCACTTTTTGAAGGAACTCTGGAATTAAAATTTGCTAACCGATTTCTGTAACTGGATTTAAAGCCATCTTATTTGGAACAAGAGCATTGATTGATTTTTGGTGCTTTGATGAGTAGTATCACAACGTAGTTTGGGTACAACGAGATGATGATACTCCCACTGCATAACCCTTGATCTGTCCACGAAGTAGACACAATAGTTAAACAATGGTGTCTCGAACAAATTGGTCATTTGACAGATCATGATATAATCCTCAACATTTTAAAAGAAAACCATATTTCTTTCTTTACAATAAATGTTTATTGCAAAGCAAGTACACCTGCAGATTCACACACACTAACATATTTCATAGCATACATAGAACCTTTGCCTAGGTACGTCGCGTCGCCTCAACCTTCAGCTTTACTTCGATCGAGCGATTAATTTAAACCTAGCTCGGGTCTGGCTTATTGATTTAGTATTATAGGCACCTCGTTCAAAGTTGCTTAGTTTTATAATGTAGTACCTAGTACAGTCAGCACAGAACTGGAATAACGTTTCTAAATAAACGAAAAAGGTGTAATAACACGGATTCTTGAATGAGTGGTAATTGTACGTGAATTACCCAAAATGCTTTCGTTTTGTAATCATTTCTAATTGTCAATTTAAACTTTTTGCATGAGTGACGGTTTTAGCATGTTGGAGGAGCTCCTGACTTATTAAGTCAGGAGCTCCTCCAACATGCTGCAACATAATAACAGTAGCTCGAGTCGATCTTTAGGTTAAGCCGCGCTTGCCTGGGTTGGTCCTTGGATGGGTGACCACCCATTACATACCGAGTTTCCTCCGTGCCTCGGAAAACAAGTTAAGCCGTTGGGCTCGGCTGTCATTTGTAAATTTTTGACAGTCGTTACAGGTACTCAGTGGCCCTATAGCCTGACAACCAGTCTTACCAAGGGGTAGGGGTACTACCTAGTACTGACTGGGTTGTGGAGGTCAGATAGGCAGTCGCTCCATGTAAAATACTGGTATTCAGCGGCATCCGGTAAGACTGGAAGCCGACCCCAACATAAACTGGCCTGCAAAAATAAGTATCACACTTTCAAAATTGCAATATCTTTTTAAGTACACAAGATATACTTTCGAAACAAAAAAGACTCGAAAAATAGTTTAATTTTGTCTATAGTTTCAAAGAAAGCTGATTAAATTTGCTATAAAACGTTTTTTATTTTAAATCTCTAACTTCTATAGTTTAGGAAAAAATGAAATTATAAAAGTGTAGTACATATTTTTGCAGGTCAGTGTAGTTGGGAAAAGGCTAGGCAAGTAATGAAGAACAGCGTTAGCATATTTTCGTTGAAATGTTACTTCGAACGAACATAAGAGAATTGGCGAAATCATTATGTTATTCGAACATAATTATTTTACAAACTGCACCTTCGACACTAGGTCACGTTTTTGTATCGCCCGTCTATTACTCGAGTAACGTTAGGTCGTTTATGTATCGTAATATAACTATAATAAATAGAATGGCGGCATGGCATGTTCTATAATTTGCGTTCAAGTACACTATTAATGTTCTGTAGAACCTACCTACATTTACATTACATAACATATCATCACGCCTGTAATGCCAAAGGGTTAGGCAGAGGTGTACCTCTTAGTACATCCACATTTCGCCAGTCATGTTTAACTCCCATGTAATAGGGGGCGAGCCTATTGCTATCAATCGGGCGCGAATCCAGATCCTTATCTGCTACTGAGAAATCCTGATGGAAAAATCCAATAACACTTTTCCCGACCCGGGAATCGAACCCAGGACCTCATACTCAGCAGTCGCTCTTTTTACCACTAGACCAACGAGGCAGTAGGTACCTACATTTATTTTGTAACAAATGACCACGGATCACTAGAAATTCCAGTTATAAGGTACTACTAGAAGTGTCTAGTAACATAGTGATGTTGATACCTTCTGTCCTCAAATTCAAGAAGCATTTGAGGACTGGTTTAGTAGTTAATTAAATATTAGTAATAATAACTCCTCCAATACAAGGAAACTTCAGACTTGTGACTTATGTAGGTAGGTACTTTGTACCTTGTTGTTAAATATAAAAGCTTCGTTTGAACTATCAAGAATAATTCCATGCGCGTGCTACCTAGTAGGGAATATTGAAATTATTGTTATTCACTGTATTTTACAATGCATGAGATACAAAACGTCTTCAGCTTCACAAAGCATAAGCCTTGGAAAATACATAAACAATCTATTCCAGAAAAAACATGCACATATTTTGATCTCAATTCTATTCTTTATTCCGTTTATCTTAGACAGGAAAACGAAGGGTACATATTTGAATTATTTATAGCTATAAAATATAACGCGAACGAACCACTGTACACACTGCACTATATTGATAATGTATTGGTTGCAATTAATTAATTATACCGTTGTAATGTTTAATAACTACGCTTTAAATTATCACTCGTTTATGTTATGTAAACGCGTTGAATAGACAGACTAATACTTGTTCACATTTCATAAAAGCAATCTTATCGTTGGTTTTATACTCTTTAGAATTTATTTTGTTAGGGAAAACAAAAACAAAATTGTATATTACATCTAAGTAAGATTATTACTCCATGTAAAATACTGATATTCAGCTGCATCTGGTTAGATTGGATGCCGACGCTACGGATAGTATACAGGGTGTAACCACCTCATCACGAAGCCGTCAACCCAGCATTTTTTACATCAAACTAAGTAACTTTACGCAACAATTATTGCTGGGAAACGAGTTTTTTTTTTTGGGGCAAAAAATCATGTTTTGTGGTAGAACTCAATGTAAAGCACTCAAAACATTGTGCTGATGCATGGATTGAATAGAATGGGGGATGTGGAGGCGTTTAAAGTAAAAATCTTACATTAAAAAAAAATGTCTAAAAGTTGTAACTTTGACCCCCAATATCTCCGTAACTAGAAGGTTCCCAGGTATGGTGTAGAACAAAAAAATGATCGCAATGACGAGAAGAACAAGTGCCTTTCGGCTTCGTTAAGAGGTGTTTTACACCCTTTATACTAAGTCTATGGCCGACGCAGATGATGATTACTTAAGTAATATTACAAAAATTGTCATTGAGCTGAAGGGGATGGTTCAAATCTATATAATATTATTAATTTATTACTATACTATGTCTATACTAATATTATAAAGCGGAAAGATTTGTATGTCTGTATGTAACGAATAAACTTAAAAACTACTTAACCGATTTGAAAAACTCTTTCAGTAATGGAAAGCTACATTTTCAGCGAGTAACATAGGCTATATTTAATCTCCGCACTCCCCCCCTCATCTCTAGTTGTAGTATGTTTATAATGTAAATATGGTTTATAATTAGGAAACTATGAATTAAAACATCAATATTATACTTGATATACATAATTTAAAATACAGCAGTTCTCAAATAGCACACGCTTTGCGATCAATATTATTTATTAACATTAACACCTACAATGTTGCACATAAATATTCACTTTGTTGCTTACGCCCATAAACTTGTCGATCAATGGCTAGCAGATACTACGTACCAAGTTTAAACTGTTTATGATTTTCCATCTTTAAATAGAAAAGGTACATATATGTATAGTTTGTTTTAAACACGATAATAATTTTGCAATATTCTTTCCAGACGCAACACTCTCTGAACAAACTGTTGGAATGGGAAAACAGTCGACTTTACAACAAGCTGGGTCTGCGCTGGCGACTCACGAAGCAGCACTGCGACTCCTCCTCAATGATGGAATACGTACTTCTTATAGAGTTTATTCCCAAAATACCCATATACAGACCCGACTAAGGGTCCCACGACCTAGTATCGTAGACTAACTGTACTGTAAATATAACACAGTCATAAATCATAATACTGTACGTCATCGCATCTCGGAGATAACAACCAATTCGCACGGCCAAGCCAATGAACCTGTAAGCTCGAACATGCGTATTTGAGGAGCCGAAGTAGAAATTGATGTCAAAATCTTGCGGAATTTACACATTGTTGCCGTCGCGTAGCGAGTACGACTTGGTATAATAAGATTACAGTGTTGGAGACATATTAGCGGTGTCGTCCCTCACATAGTGCTGTTTATGTAAATATAAGCAAACGGCACAGTATATAAACACGGACAAATAAGTGCTAATGTTAAACGCTTTTTGTGTATAGGTGTCGCAATATATCGCAAGCTTAGACTGCAAATGTTATCTCAATGTGTATATATTTTTTGAAGTTTACAATAATGTAAAAGCTTTTCGAAGCTGCAAAATATGTTATCAAACTTCTGATAATAAGTACTAAGTATAACTAGTATTGTAGATGGGCTAAGTGCTAGCGACATGTTATAATATGTATGGAATACAGTTTTGTTTTTTGTTCAATATGCAATTGTACTGCATCAATACTCGAATTTACACAATTGTATCTTTATATGAACTTACTACATACTTCGTCTTAGAACATTACTTCAGATCCCTTTTATCTGAATGATTATATTATCAACACACTTTTTATACTTACAATTATCTAAAGGTAGATTTATCGGTCTGTAGTGCTTTGTACTGATATGCATGTGTTGCTTTCTGACGATCGTCAAACGTACTGCGTACGTTGACCACTCGGTGTAACTACGTTGGAAGACCGACGAATACTGTATGCTCAAGAACATGCCTGTGTATTTTTGTGGTGTCATTGTTATTTTTGTATCTAATCAGTTCATTTCCGGCTGACCTATTTCGTGCTAAAAAAAAACATCACTAACATACTACGCATTTTAAATGCTTGATGTACTTATTATTCATATTAACATTTTCATATCGTACATCTTAATTTAAGCCGACCACTTTTAAATTGTGATTTTTACTTCAAAACGTGCTTAATGTTCCGGTTCGCGAAAAGAAAACGAAACATAATTACGTTTAAGATGTTATCTATGTTTAATAGAACGTTCTACGTAATAGTCTGCAATTGTACACTGAGTGTAAATTAGTAGTCGTTCTCTCCACAAACCGCGAGACGCGTCCATGTCAGCGCTATTTTTATTCACATTTATTGAACCAACTATATTGATATAGCTGGTCACTGGTCATTATTCCTCCAATTCATTCTCATCACCACAATTGTTTTGTCACCCGTTCATAAATATTCGTTTACCATTTTTAAAAGCGTATACTTATATTGCTTTATGTATGTTATGTACCTGAATGTCCACGTTAGTCCAGTAGGAACAGTTAGAATCTGAGGAAGTAGCGACAGTATCACAGTAATCGCGGAGACGATTCTAAAGTATATGCTAGGGTAATGTTTGGGACTGTGTTATTAGACGATTAGCTTATATAACGTTATGTAACATTAGGAGAACCCCGCCCTCTTTTCTCTTTTCAACATGTTGTGAATGATATCGTGAAGGGCCGATATGACTTATCATCATCGCTACTAACTTATCCGTAATTATAAGATTTTCATTCATTGAAACGTAGATCGCTCGGAATGTTCTCTTGCCACCTACACGTTTTAGTTATTAAATAGTGTTTGAACGCAACGGTTGAAAAGCGAACAGGGTATGTTGACAGTAAGTTGTAAGTTAAGGAATTGTAAATATTTTATGAATTATAGATTATTTTTGTTCAAATAATAAAATCACTACATGTGATGGACATACGTCTTTCATTATTAGAACTTACCTCACTGCGCTACTCGCGTAGTACCTTTTCGAATGTATAGACCTCGTAAGGGTTGAAGTTTGAACCATATGTCTATCAGCACCGAATCGCATTTTTCCATGTTCTTCGAGGAGCGAAGAAATAGAGCATGCTGCCAATGACGGTTCTGAGCAACAGAAAAGGATAGTCAGTTTTTACCCCAATGGGGAAGGAAACTGTGGAACTAATGGCGCTAGCATATGTTAGACTCACGCTAATAATTGAAACAACTCCAAACACTTTTCACTTTTATTAACACTAAAACTGAATAAGTATATCGGTTACACTTTATACTTATACTTCAGCACTACTACACTCCTCGATGGTTGAAACAAGACTGCCTAATATTATCAAAGTCTTAAACACATTGGCTTGGGCAAAGCAGTACGGCTACACTGGCGCCATCTGTTGTTGGCAGTTTTCAACTATTGCCACTTGCTTTGTCCAGAAGCAATATAACAATGCTTTTTAGTCTTTACTTATTTAATTTTTATAATTATTAAATAATATTGGTAAAATCCTTTTATATTTAAATTTGTTTTTACAATAGAACACGATAATTATTCTACAATCTAAAATTTACTTGAGTGCTTTAATATATTAAAATGATTATACTTTCATGCATAATTAGCTGTAATTCAGATTAAATTAAACTATGATTTTACAACACAAACTTCTAATAATCAGCTAGTCTTACATTCGGCCATCCGACTCCACCTACACGTCCTCGTGTAGACAGGTGAAAGCAAATTGAAATAGAGGTAGGTACATAGAATTACTTAATAATTTAAACGTTTTATCATGCAATTTAGATTCTGCCTACTTCTGTCAATCGTGGCAACAGGCCGCATCTGTACTGAATACCAAGTGATTGACCGAGGCTTTGCGATTTACATTAATTATAATTAACCTAGTGTTTTGCCTACTTCTGTCAATAGTGGCAACAGGCCGCATCTGCACTGAATACCAAGTGATTGACCGAGGCTCTACAATTTATAACAATAATACAACTAACTAAATTTTCTGCCTACTTCTGTCAATAGTGGCAACAGGCCGCATCTGCACTGAATACCAAGTGATTGACCGAGGCTCTACAATTTATAACAATAATTACAACAAACTTAATGTTCTGCCTACTTCTGTCAATAGTGGCAACAGGCCGCATCTGCACTGAATACCTAGTGATTGTCCGAGGCTCTTCAATTGAAAAATACAGCATAAATAGTGGTTACAGGCTGATTCTGCACCGACTCCCACGTTCAAAACCACGTCTTTAGTTTTATAAGAGGGTCAATTATGTGCATCTGCGTCTATTTCTATGTATAAACATAAAACATGAACTCGGTCTAATAAATCAATGAACATGTTAATCAAATGAGCCATTTCTGCCTTTTAAACGAATAAAAACTTTGAATCATTTTATTTTGTATGTTTTAATAACCTAATCATGATCAATGCTTTCAGTATCACTATTCGTGCTGCTAGTAGCCGAATCTTCTTCAGATCTATTAAAACTGAGCCATTGTTTCATTTTGTCGACTGCAATTACCGAGCTATACTTGCGACCGCCTCTACGAGTTATAGGGGTATCTTCGACTTGATATCTATCATTATCGAACACAGATGTTACGCGATATGGACCCTGATATTTGGGAACTAATTTACGACTTTGTCCTGAGGACGGCACCTCCCTCTCAATGCTAACCAAATCTCCTACTTGAAACTTTTTAGGCAAGACCGAATTTTTATCGTAGTGCATCTTTTGTTTTTCCTGATAACTTGTAATGTATTCATTAATTTTTTCACGAATTTCTTGAAGAGACTCACAACTAAAACCATGATCTTGATTGAGTGAAGTTTTTACCCTACTTTCAGCAATTCCTATCAATGAGGTACCGAAAAGAGCTTCTGATGGTGTTCGCCCGATGCCTTTATTAAGCGTATTATTCAGGCCCCATTGCACGTCCGGCATGTAGTGGTCCCATTTTTTTTCATCTTGCCCCGCGCATTTGGCTGTAAGTGAATCGAGCAAGGTGCGATTATAACGCTCAACTTGTCCATTCGCCCGGGGCGTGGCCACGGCGTTTAAAACATGCTTAACACCTAATCCGCTTAAAAAATCCTTAAACTTCGTACTGGTAAACGATGACCCTCTGTCAGAAATAAGTCTCTTAGGGACCCCAAAGATACTGAAATATTCTCTCATTTTTTCAATAGTGATTGAAGTTTTGGTACTTCTTACCGGTTTTAATATAATGAACTTTGTGTATGCATCAATAATCACTAATATGTGAGTGTTGCCCTTCGAACTCTTCACAAATGGACCCACATGGTCAATATGTAGCGTGGCAAAGGGGGAATCAACCTTTGGTATTGGGTGTAAAGGGGCTTTTCTTTTGGACGTTGACTTGGCGTAAGCACATTCCAGGCAAGAGTCAACATATTTTTTAGTAAAACGTCGCATTTTACTAAACCAATATGTTTCCTTAACCTTGGCAAGAGTCTTATCGAAAGCGAAATGGCCTATATCATCATGGCACTGTTTAAGGATCTGCCATCGTACCCCTTTAGGTACCACCCACTTTTCTCCGTCATCAGTCAAACGGTACAATTTATTATGTTTCACGACAAATTTTTTGTTGGTATCTATCACGTTGGAGGAGTCTGGGTCTTGCAAGATGGAAATTTTGCGCTGAATTTCAGAATCTACCTGTTGCACTGTACTTAACCAATCGGCTTCATCAATTACCATGACATCAACTACCTCTTCAACATTCCTTTTGTCGGTCGGTGGTGGATTTCGACTCAATGCGTCGACATAAGCCATAGATTTCCCAGGTCGATATTCAATAGAAAACGAAAATTCTTGCATCGAAATCCACCATCGAGCGACTCTCGGTATCAAATCTTTCTTTAAGAACGTTGCTCGGAGAGAATTACAGTCGGTAAAGACTTTGAACTCAATACCTATCAAGTATACGCGGAATCGCTGTAAAGATGCAATTAGAGCAAGCGTCTCGAGTTCGTATGCCGTCATATGTTGTTCGTCGACAGTAGTTTGCCTACTATAGTAGGCAACTGGTCTCAAAACATCATCTTTATTCCTCTGCATTAATATCCCAGCAATACCTATTTTGCACGCATCTGTATGCAACTCAGTCTTGGCACTAGGAACGTACAGAGCCAATGTAGGTTTACGTAATAGTTCATCTTTTAACATACGGAATGCCTTCACTTGCTCTGCGCCCCATGACCATTTTGCGTCCTTTTTTAGGAGACATGTCAATGGTTTTGCAACCATTGAGAAATTTCTGACAAACCGCCTAAAAAAGCTACATAACCCGATGAATTGCCGAACACTATGTTGAGTAATTGGTTCCGGAAAATCACGAACCGCTTCTATCTTTCGAGACCCGGGCTTAATACCCTCTTTACTGAGTTCAAAACCTAAATAGTCGACAGTTTTACAAAAGAAACAACACTTACTGAGCTTCAGAGTTAAGCCGGCATCTCGCAACAGAACCAAAATTGTTTTTAACTTTTGTAACCCTTCTTCGATTGTCTTGGACGGAATGATGATATCATCCATATACGCCGAAGCAATACCTTTCGCACTACCGAGGACCAAATTAATCATCCGCATGAAATTGGACGGAGCATTGGCCAAACCGAATGGCATCCGGTTAAACTCAAACTGACCGTCAGGTGTGACAAACGAAGTCTTATAACGATCGCTGCTCTTAATGGCGATCTGGTAGTAACCGGATGCCAGATCGAGAGTGGTGTAATACTCATAACCTGCAAGATCGTCTAGCTGATCATCTATTCTCGGTAAAGGATAGTTTTCCCTAACAGTCTTCCTATTCAAGGCCCTGTAGTCGACGCATAACCTAACATCACCAGTTTTCTTTTTAACAACTACTATTGGGCTTGCATAGGGAGATGTCGATGGACTAACTATGTTGCAGTCGATCAATTCTGCAACCATTTCTTGTACCTTGAATCTTTCACTAACTGGCAACCTATATGGCCTGTACACAACCGGTACATCATCTTTTAGGTTGATCGACATTTCTACTAAATCAGTTTTTCCTAATTCCTGCAAGTTAAAAGCAAAACAATTTCGATATTCATTAAGTAAACTAGCAAGCGATTCGATGGTTTTGCTGTTAAGATTCCCGTTTGAATTTATATCACCCATTGTAATAGCCTGCCGTGAATTGGAGTCTTCGATTCGCAAGACATCACAAGAGTTTGCAACATCCATTTCAGCATTGGCGCGAAGACACCTTGCTATTGTGGTTCCCTTTTCAATGAGAAAAGAATTCGATGATAACCCTTTGACTATTGCTGTACCGAAACCGTCGGTAACCGTGAACAAACCTTGAACTAGATAATGTTCTTGGCCTATCTTAAACCTATGACTTCCTTCAATGTAGATATCTCCGGTAAAGCTGGGTTCCGATCGAAATTCTAAGAAAGTCACACCATAAATTTTCGTGTCTTCTGTGCAAATCAAGTTCAATTTTAACCTATCCGAAACCGGGACCGAACTAATGCGAAGATCAACACTATCCTTCTCAATCACAATGTGCGGTTGTTCAGTAAAAGACCTACCGATCAACAAAGGCTCACATAGAAAGTGATCAGGCACGATTAGAAGATCTACGTAAGCCCGAGCATTATCAATTTGAATCTCTGCTGAAAACTTCCCAATTGGCTGAACGGAGGAATTGCCGAAACCCTTCAGAGTGGGTAGGGGCACATTTGTTTTCCAATTGGCATCTATGTTTAAGGTTTCTGATACCTTGATGAGAGTCGCAGAACTACCAAAATCGATGAAGCATGCTTTCGGTATACCATTAACGATCGCCTGTTTGTGGTACTTGGTAACGTTAGAATCAGTACCTTCAACTATCAAGACGGGTTTTGACGAATTATTATTACTACTGGCAACACTAACTCTAGTATCACTACATTTATCGGCCGTATGTCCGTAACGAGAGCATTTGTCACATTTGATGATCGGCTTTGTACATTGCGATTTATAATGACCACGTTGAGAACAATTAAAGCACTGGATATTACGTTCTTTATTTTCTTTATTTATCAAGCTTTTATCGTTCTTAGAGTCAATCAAGGGGCGACTTCTTTTCCTATCGCCGGCAGTTAAGTTAGAACCACTAATATTTCTGGCACTCTTTAAATAGGGCAATAACTGATCCGCAGTAGTAAATCGAGCTGCCTCTGCTCCTAACCGTACACTACGATCATCTATACTAAATATTATGCAGTCAACTGCTTTCTTGCCTACAATACCACAACGATTCAAAAGAACTACTTTTTCATAAAAATATTCTTCTAAGGAATCATTAAATCTTGCACGTTTGCCTAGCATAGTTGTAAGTAACTGTCCATAATTATCATCACTAGGAAATGCTAGCTTTAACTTGGCTTGCCACTCTAACCATGAATACATGACGGTAGTAAGACCTTCGTACCACTTCTGTGCGTGACCCTTCAACTTAGGCAAAGCGAAATGTACAGTTTGTTTGTCGTTCCAGTTGTAAATTACCGCGCATTCATTAACTTTGTGAATCCATATATCAATGGTTTGTTCCTTATGGGCGGGATCAAATTCCGGGATAGTGTTTCGATAAGATAATTTTTCATTCATCGCGTTACTGCCTATAGATTGAAGGGCCTGCACCAATTGAGTTAAAGTTACATTGTCAGTTAGTTTTAAATCGATACCTGATGCTGCAGTCCTTCCTGGAGAGCTCGTTGCTTCTTTCAACATTTCGTTGCTCGCCACCTTCTCCACCTCAGCGCTCTGGTCTGCATCACACCGCAGACCGGTGTGCTGATTGGTATGGCTGTGTGCCCGCTGTATGGCGGGACTATGCGGACGCGAGCTGGCGCGGCTGCGCGCCCGCTGGCTGGCGGGACTGCGCGCCCGCTGACTGGCGGGACTGCGCGTCCGCTGACTGGCGGGACTACGCACCCGCTTGCTGGCGGGACTGCGCGCCCGCTGACCGGCGGGACTGCGCGTCCGCTGACTGGCGGGACTGCGCACCCGCTTGCTGGCGGGACTGCGCGCCCGCTGACTGGAACGGCTGTGCTCTCGTCGACTGCAACTGCGAGCCCGCTGGCTAGCGCGACTGCACTCTCGCCGACTGGCGCGACTGCGCGCTCGCTTGCTGGCGGGACTGCGCGCCCGCTGACCGGCGGGACTGCGCGTCCGCTGACTGGCGGGACTGCGCACCCGCTTGCTGGCGGGACTGCGCGCCCGCTGACTGGAACGGCTGTGCTCTCGTCGACTGCAACTGCGAGCCCGCTGGCTGGCGGGACTGCGTTCTCGCCGACTAGCACGACTATGCGCCCGCGGGTTGACAGGACTGCGCGCCCGCTGACTGGCAGGACTGCGCCCTCGTCGGCTGGCTCGACTGGCGCAACTCACCCGCTGGCTGACGGGGCTGTGCGCCCCTCGACTGCCGAGGCTGCACAACACTCCCCGATCGAACACAGGACTGCGAGAGCGGTCTGCGCTACTGCGCCTTGAACCACGTAATCGTCTTTCTCGATCACGTGAACGCCTTTTAGAATCATTTTTGGATTCCATTTTCTGTGCACACAAAGAAAACAACCACAGAAATTGAAATTCAACCTATCCTATTTTAATTCTGCAGAATAGTTAGTATAATTATAACGATAACTTCATTAAACACGTTCCAAAAAAAAAAATTGATTCAAAATAGGTTCATCTGTTCAGGTGCCGCAACGCCTCATAACTCATAAGATACACACTAATAACTTATGACACTCCACCTCCTACGTTTGGGTTTTTAAAAACAACTGGCAAAACAATTAGTTACAAGAAAATTACTCATAATAAAACGACGATCCAAAAAGATCGTCAAATGTTATATTTTCCAATAAAATTGCGGGCGAAGTCTAGTAAGTAGACAAAAGTAACTTACCAATCGCACTTCTGATTTGTTAGACTCACGCTAATAATTGAAACAACTCCAAACACTTTTCACTTTTATTAACACTAAAACTGAATAAGTATATCGGTTACACTTTATACTTATACTTCAGCACTACTACACTCCTCGATGGTTGAAACAAGACTGCCTAATATTATCAAAGTCTTAAACACATTGGCTTGGGCAAAGCAGTACGGCTACACTGGCGCCATCTGTTGTTGGCAGTTTTCAACTATTGCCACTTGCTTTGTCCAGAAGCAATATAACAATGCTTTTTAGTCTTTACTTATTTAATTTTTATAATTATTAAATAATATTGGTAAAATCCTTTTATATTTAAATTTGTTTTTACAATAGAACACGATAATTATTCTACAATCTAAAATTTACTTGAGTGCTTTAATATATTAAAATGATTATACTTTCATGCATAATTAGCTGTAATTCAGATTAAATTAAACTATGATTTTACAACACAAACTTCTAATAATCAGCTAGTCTTACACATAGCTGGTTCCCAACATCGTCATTGGTTGAAAATATGGTAATGTCATTTTATATTTTAAAATAGCTTAACCTCATTGGTCAGATTGAGACCAGCTATGGTGGCGCCATCTTAGATTATTTTTGCCTGTGTCCCAGTAAGTAAAAACTGTCTGTGAGTTGTGACAAACAATTTGGTGGATAATTACGAGGTCAACTATACCAGCAGAGATTTCAGCGAGTAATGTACCTCAGTACTACTAGATAGATCTCTCTGTCAAGTGCCCGTCTACATGTAAGTCAATACAGGCTCAATGACGGCAGTTTTTATTTGTAACACTTGGATTCCGGTCGCCTGGTGTTGCCACTACGCAGTGCTTACCATCTCAATGACAAGTTGGTTGCTGCCACCAGCTCTTGATCTCGCTAGTTAGCAAGAAGAAGGGATGCCCTGCTTCTTGGTATAATAAATTAATCTAAAGCATCGTCACTTTTACTGGACGCCTGTCGGAGGAAATCGCCGTCGCGGCAGACCGCGACGAAGGTGGTGTGACGATCTGGCCCCTTATTCACAACGCTTCGATTCGGAAAGTCGTAGATCTATCTTTTTTTGACATTACGAAATCGAGCGAGATAGACATATGCGTTTCCAAATCGAAAATCGAATCGAAGCTTTGTGAATAGCTATGCTGATCTCGTTTGCGGAGCGAACATGGCCAGATATTGCACAGGACAGAGAGGTTTGGAAGGCGAAAGGGGAGGCCTTTGCCCAGCAGTGGGACATTCAAACAGGCTAACAAAAAAAAAGCCCGATTTACATTGGTCAAAGACAGAACTAAAAAAAAAGTTCGTAGGTATGTGTTAATGAATAAATAAATAACTTGCGAGTAGATATAAATTGGGAAGTCGACGAAACCGTGTCTACCTACTCGAAGTCCCTAAACATTAGCTGTCTAATGCATTGATTGACTCACATTCCATGATATGCCGTTATCATATCAGTCGATGTCAAGGCGCCTCATATGATACAACGGATTAGCTGATTATTTCAAGATGTAATATTTGTCTTACATTACACGGCGCTGCAGACCGCGGCAGAAGTATTCCATGGTTTATGTGGCAAATAGGCTCCCCTATTATGGTACTTCAACAACATAACTGGCGAAATGTGTGAACTCTGCCAAACCCTTTGGGAATTACAGACGTGATGTTACGTTTGTTATTAGAGTACAAATGTTTGGGCACAAATATAGCATGACTGTGTGCTCCCTGCACTGAATTCAGCAATCGCTGTATATTTAACCTAGTTTCGTTTACAGCGTGCGTTGGTGTTGCGAAGTTTTGATTTGCTTACTGAGCGGTGATATGAATCAGTATAGTGGTGTAGTCTTTTATGGTCTACTAGCTGTGCCCCGTGAACTTCGTCCGCGTGAAATTTATTATAAAAATATAATAATATTAAGGGTTTTTTTTTGTTGCACGGAACCCTGATCATTTTTCTAAAATCAAAGTAGCCTTAGTTTCTACGGTATTTTAGGTTTTTTTTTCTGCTAGTAAAGTCCCGTCAAAATCGCTCCAGCAGTTTCGTAGATTAGCCGGAACAAACAGACAGACCGACAAACACACAAAAAACGAAAAAATTGTTATAAGTACCGTATATACTTTCATATGCATTCAGTAAACATCTGTTAGTTTTAATTTCAAACAGACATTCAGTTCTGAAATATTCAGTTGTTAGTAATGCTAGATGACACATCCTGTGAGCAACAAAAGAGGATATTAATTGGAATTATTATAT
Organism: Xestia rhomboidea; assembly: GCA_963853795.1. Classification (NCBI taxonomy): domain Eukaryota; kingdom Metazoa; phylum Arthropoda; class Insecta; order Lepidoptera; family Noctuidae; genus Xestia; species Xestia rhomboidea. The sequence goes on along the minus strand of OY970778.1, from coordinate 9,478,307 downwards.
TTATTTTGTTATAAATTACTTCATCATAATATACACATGTAAATACTCAAGGCACTTAACATTATGGTCCCTTCAAATAATACACTTAAAGTTATGAATGACACAAACAGAACAATAAAAAAAATGTACAAAACTGACACCTAACACAATTTTCTAGACAAAAATATACTGTAATTTCACGCCCGTAGGCTACATAATTTTTAAATACTACATTTTACGACAAATTACAATTTAAAATATAAGTAATACATCGATAAAGTAAAACAAGTTTAACGTTGCATCAGTTTTATTGAAGAACAACGATTATATATATTGCATAAACTTGACCCGACTAGTGTTAGTACAATCTGAGACAAAATTCTTTGTAGTAAGATGCACGTTGTGTCACGAAATACATGGGTACCATTGTAGCAATCTCGATTTAATAGTATAATAAGAAGTCATAATCAATATAATTAAAACAGAATCAGATCGAAAAGAGACTACACAACCATTACAAAATAATATCTACAGTATTTAATTTAGGGACGTTACTTTATACAAGCTCTTATTATTTACATTCAGTCGTTGAAACGTTACTACTCAATATATTATTTTATAAAAGCCCGAAATGGTAATACAGCAAACAGCGGGCATTACGTTATTATGGCAACATTAGTGCGAAAACGCAAATATAAATCATTATAATTGTACAAATCCATGGCTCACACTTCTTTCTCTGATGTATTCGGAAGTTCATAAGGCAATTTCATCAGTAATCACTTGGACGGATATTGTTCTCCTTTTACAAAAAATCATATTGCACCGTTCTTCTTTTACATAAAATTATATTGCACCAAGGGAAAACAAATCTCCATCAAAAGAAGACTGATAATAGTCTGCCATATCTCATAAGGAAGTGGTAAATACCTTTTATAAAATAGTGACATCATGACAATATGGTAGACGTCAGTCTTGCTGTATCAGTATCACATGTTACTAGCAATTTATACTAACCACCGGGGGAAGAGGCGCGTGCGGCGTCTGAACCGTTAAAGAAACTCCTTGTTTAACTCATCTGAACATAGTTAATGGGGAATTGTCCTTTCAGTCCGTTGCATTCGCCGAAGTACCACTCTTCGTTGATTTTGTATCTAACTTGTATGGTGTCGCCGGTGACGAAGCGTAGGTCGCCGGGCTGCACGGGCTCGAAGTCGTACAGAGCGCTTGCCACGCCGATGAGCGGGGGCGGCGGCGCCGACTCGTTCGGCAGCGGAACCTTGATCTCCACGTAGTTGTTAGGGAACAGACCCTCAGCACCACTCCTCACACTACCATACAGCCATTCGTGATCCACTCGCCGTATCAGCTTTATCCTCGAGTTGGCCTGCAAATTATAAAAATAAACCTTGAGACATTGAACTGTGCCTTTATCTATTCTAGCCTCATTCGGAGTAGACGTAATTATTGTGATTGAAACGTCAACATTTAGAATCTCATGATATTTATAAAACTGTCCTCGATATTTTTCTTTATGTATTTATAAACCTCTCGATACCATAGGAACACTTGGAAACAGACATAGCCAACAAAAGACGTCACATTTACTGACGTCCACAACTTGTTAATAACAAGTATTAACAAACAAAATAATAAAAACGACTGTACTCGTTGACATTGGTGCCTTTATGAAACGCCAATTCGAGTTTTATTAACAACCGTCTAGTGCCTAATGAATGGTCAATCTGTATCGGAGGGGGACGTGAATTCAATTGATCGGGCGTAATTAGTGACCTAATAAAATGATGGTCACGCGATAAGTACATCCTCGCCAGTAAGGATCCGACCTTCTGCGAGAATCGAAGCGTTATGACCTCCATCATGTTCTTGCTACCAATATTATACCATCGTGCAATTGTTAGGTAAAAGATCAAGATTTATAACTGCAATAAACTCATAACCCGCTCTGATTCACTAATCATCATAATTACGACACTGCGTGTTTGTCATTTAGTTTAATCGCTTGCGAATTGCGATTATTGCGAACTACGCATTGTACGGTTAAAGACATGAAGTATCATTATTGACTTAATTAACTTTCCCTGTATAATCAGAACAACGCTCTAAGACGTCGACTATTAAGGGGCTGAGAACACCTAATTGATGTTATTTAATGTGGATGCTCCAGGGTAGCCCGCGAAATTCAAATTTTCTTACGTTTTTTGCAATTTGCAGGTCAGTGTCAGGTTGTATGTTGATTAAAATATGATGAATATGACCCTGAAAAAGTCATTTCTGCACCTTAATGCGCTTGGAGGGTTGTATTGATGATTATAATTCTGTAACTCCATACGTGTTACAGCCGCGAATCATATTTTAATCAACATACAACCTGACACTGACCCGCAAATTGCAAAAAACGTAATAAAATTTGAATTTCGCGGGCTACCCTGGAGCATCCCCTTTAAGCAGTTTTTTTAGGAAAAACTATTTGTTCTAGTGCATCAGAAAAATATAAGTAAGTATGTTAATATTCATCATATTTCAAAGACCGTGAAATCGGTACGGTAGAAAATAATTGCAAAGAGTGGTCTTAAAATCATCATTAGACGGTTCGGTCGTTATTTTTTTGACGTAGGTATGGGTCTGCAATTAAAACATGAAGTCAACATAATACATTCATATCTAAACCGCTAACGAGTCTTATTTTAAAAATAATCCACACTTTTTTTTATTTCAATATTTATTCAGTTTTTTCTTCTAAAACCTGGCCGCCCAGTAACTCTCTCGCTCTCGTTTACTCCGACACAAATAGACAGTGTGCGCGCATTTTGGTATTGACATCCCCTTAACGTACGGCCCGTACGGGTGAAATAAAGTGACACTAAAAATAGTAGGGATTTCTATTATAGAGATAATGTGTAATGCATGATTATGTATGCAACCAATTATCACGTAGGTACAATCCGTGCTACGAAAGATGAGACCTGTCACACCACTTGAAACGAGTGAAACTTTGTGAAATCTTGATTATGCCTCGAGGTAAAACATTAAGAAGACAAAGTAGGAAAATATGGTTTACGACGTGCAGGACCTTTAAGTCAAAAGAAGTATTTCGTTAAACAAATAACTCGTATACTCGTGGTGTGACAGGTCTCATCTTTCGTGGCACGGACTGTAATATATATCACAAGTAAATAGGTAGATACACACTACCTTACAAAGTACATAATACATGGTTAATTTTAGATCGTTCTGGAACCGAAAGCTATAAACTCGATCATCGAACTCAAAACGATTGGGACTATTTAAAAAAAATAACAATAAAAAAAGAAAAAAAAATCGTGATTTTTTTATACTTTTTTATTGTTTATGAAAAAAAACACGAAAAATTAAATTTAAAATACTTATATATTTTTTTTAAACAAACAGTCCCGATATCGTTCCGAGTTCGATGATTGAGTCTATGGCTTTCTGTTCTAGAACGACCTAAAAATAATGGTGTATAAACGTCGATTGAGTTTGAAGAGGTACACTTGAACTTATTCCCCGTTCAATAAACAAATAGTTTATTTATAGGACATTGGTCTACCTATCTAATCTTATACTTGTTTACAAAATATGGGTACACTCTGTAGACATTCTAAAACGTAATTTAAATGAGTCATAAGTCATAACAATGTGCACACATTAGTTACCTAATTCATAATATCTTATCTGATTAGATATCGTCATATCACGAATTCTAGAGTACACAGACACAAAGAAAACACAAGTTTAAGTTAATCCGTGTCCACATACATTCTGCGTGCGACACAAAATTGAAGAGTATCATCAAAACAAATGATAATTATAATCAACTAGTTAGAGACGACACGAACGACGACACGTCGCGAATTTTATTTGTAAACATCGTTAAACGACAATTCTAATAATTATAATAATTCAAATCGTTAAACGAAATTATCAATACAATATAATTTGGGATTGATTGCTACAAAGTATTCAGTGCCTATCCTACTTTTTGTGAATGTGCGTCAGACCGTTAAATCCTATTATCCAAATTAAAAAAAAAACCTTGTGTAAATTTATGTGGTAGCAATAACCTAAGTGCTACTAGTAGTACATACTTAGCGGGTATACCTAAGCCATTGAACTTAATTCCAAATGCGTATGCATATAATATATCGCTGGATTTCTCAGAAATGAGTGAAGCGTTTTCCATGAAACTTTGTAGGTATACGACTATGTATGACTTTGGTCATGCAAAGAGACAATTCGAAGACAGTAAATTAGTAGAGAAAAGCTTATAATTGCTTAGGTACTTCTACTTTGAGCAATACAAAATTAAATGAAAGTAATGTTGCGCTGTGTGTGAGGAGTGTCTCGAGCAACATACTGTGACCACCGATGCGTTCGTCAAGCGTGATGATTGTAGCAAAATTGCCTCAAAAACCTTCTTTGTAATGAGATGTTATACAAGAAAGTAAGTAGTCTACTAACATTGGGAGGCCCATTTTTCTAAGCGAAGAAACAAACAGCTAGGCTGAAAATAATGAATTGTCTATGGTCGAGAGATGTAAACATATTGTGAGACGATTTTAGAACAATCTGGAGATTCTTTATGTAAGTATGTTAGAATCAAAAGTAATTTTCAACTGTCAAAAAGTAATGAATGAAACTGCCTTGTACCTACATCATCTCTTGATTCTTTATCTGACTGAGCATAGGTTTTATTAGTTCCATTGACTGCATAAACCTACATTTCGTAATTAATTCGGGCTCCACGTGGAAGTTTCGCCAAATACGCTTGTCGGTACAGCTACAGCCGTACAGTTTAATAAACTAAATTGGTTTAATTGGATTTTTCCATGCGACATGTGGCTTCGCACAATGCTGACGTTTTCATCCGCTAGAGTGCTAAACCGACTACATACCTAGTTAAGTAAAAAAATTCTATGTACACAAAACTTCGCGAAAATAATGTTTTTAAACTAATAAGCATTAGAACTGGGTCATGGGTCATGTTTAAGAAGAGAATGAAGAGAGACTCCTTAATGAGAGGAGTTTCCATTAAATTATGTCAATAAAATCTTGTGAAACGATCAACACAATAATATATGGGAAGTGGCGATGATAACAAGTTCCTGTCCGAGCGATAATGCCGCGCTCAATGCAAAACATATTATCAATAAAATTGCCAACACGCGTGAAACGTCGGAATATAATATAAGTATAAACAAGTGCGATTACTGAAAAAACAGACACGATGTACGCCCCAAACAACGAATTCCCGGAAAGCCTGTACGTAGGTACGTACATATCTACGTATTACATCTTCCAGCCACGTTTTTTAACGTAACGGATACCGCGCAGCTCATTATGTACTGCTTACGTCACAACATGTGTTCCAATGTAGAATGGCAATGCATATGGTAATGCGGAAAAACAACCAATAAAAGTTATCAGCGCAAATTTGAACAATTGGTTAGCATTGCCAGCCGGCGGCGGCGTCGCTCGTAACGTCATACTCTGCCTTTGAATTCTAAACATCGCCTACAAAGGAAAATGGTTATCTACAACACATCTAGTAAATGGGTTTATGTGTTGAGCTATTTTTTGTTCACGTGGCATCGTGGCAGGCCAACATTCATTTAAATTCAGGAAAATTTCCATGCCCCTCGAATGTTGCGAGAGGGAGTCGCAAGTTTTTTGTTTGTTTGCTGTTTGTTTGTTGTTTGTAGTGTTTGTTTTTGTTTACAGAGACAAAAATGACGCATAACCACGCAAACGATATAGAACAGCAAATTTGTTTAAATTCAACGCCCATACAAACTTCTGTGGAACTGTGTTTATTAGGACATTAACCCATTCACATTCATGTAGCAACATTGGTGCGATAAAGCTATTGGTGTTGCCATATCAATTACACAATTACCTATATTGAATTAACGAAATTCCATTACTTGAAATAAAAGTATTCTGACAATTCTGTAAAATAAAGTGTAGGTCAAAGTATTGAGGCCCTCAGTCGTTGCCTAACAAAATTGTTCTAGACATATCTAAACCGCTCCTATAATGTTCGTACTATAAATACGCAACTTGTATGAATTCGAAAGTAGTGCACAGCGAAAACTTAACGCGTCTCGCTAGCCCAAGATATCACTTTAATTACTCTTGTCTTGTTGTAATATACCCAGGGGCGGCCATGGGCGCCGCGCCGGCAGGATTATATCCAGGAGGGTGCATCTCCAGTTCCATGGAAACAGCTCGAATATATTTTCGTTTGTCAATTCGTACAAGGAGTAACTTTGTCAATTTATACAGAAAAGTCCATCAATCGAAAAAAAAAAATAGTATTCAAGAGCGAGCGTGGCGAGCTTGAAACTTTTAGCACACACCTATTTATTTTAGAAAAAGCATTCTGCTTTCCGCCTCGGATTCTTGTCTGAATCTAAATATTTTCCTTGTATTTTCATTCCCGACAGGGGGGTGCAAGTGCGCCCCCTTGCATCCTACAGCCGGCGCCCATGGGGCCGTCGCATATATGGCGGAGCGCAGCGCAGAGCATTGTCATTAGCAGCATTGACATTGTCCTCATTGAAATAATATCTCAAATCTCGATGTTCGTCTCCGCGCGGATGCGCGCATTCGCGGATTCATTGATTTTAGATATTATTTCAATGAGGACAATGTCGATAATAGTTTGACAGTGAAAAATGCTCTGCGCTTCGCTCCGCCCTTAGGTTCAGCGCTTTATGAAACCCCTAGCTTCTGCCAAGCGGCTTCGCCCGCGTGAAGTTTGATAATTGTCCCATGGGATCTTACTACCGGGATAAAATATCCTGTGTTTTAATCTAGGTTATATACTATCTGTGTGCAAAATTTCATCCAAATCCGTTCAGTAGTTCAGTAGTTTTTGCGCGAAAGAGTAACAAACATCCTTAGTCACAAACTTTCGCATTTATAATATTAGTAGTATTTTATCACAGTTATTTCTAGGACTATTACGTCTAGTCTGCGAACAAAGACGTATAAATGGAGATTAATGTCATCTAGTTTTTCCATATCAGGCTGTTAGGAATTAAGATTGCTAGCTATTTCCTGGCTTTTTTATCTTCTAAAAAAATACAAGCGTATTGAGAACCTCCACCTTTTTAAAAATAAGGAATCTTTACTTAATCTATACATATAATAAAATCGTTGGGACCAAAAAATCTGTTCATTGAAGATTAAAAAAAAAAAACCAGCCAGGGTGACTTGAAATAAGTAACTGAACATATTAAAACCATTTAAAAAAAATTTGTTTGTTTGTTTGTTTGTTTGTACGCGCATCACGTAAAAACTGCTGAACCGATTTTGTTGAAATGTTCACAAATCTGTTTAAATACATTCAGAATAACATATAGGCTATAGAAATTTTGGATTTTTTTGGAAAAAGGGGGTGAAAAGGGGGTTAAAGTTTGTATGAAAAAAAAAAATAGATTGTTCTAGAATCATGAAACTCAGAATAAATACTTATTAATAAAATTAAAGAAATACCTGTCTTAGCATTTTTTTTAAATCTCATCCAGAGGCGCAAAAAAGAGGGTTTTGTGTTTAAAATTAATAAACTTCAAACACCTATACAATCAAAACCAATGAAGTGTAACCTTTTAAAGTTGCTACATATACTCCATATCTAATACAGGTAAATATAATTTCTCAGTTTTCTTGAAATTTGATTTTTGAGGTGAATAAGCACAAAATAGCGGAACTCAAGAAAATCAGCTTTCCTTGGTTTAAGTAGTTGGTACGAAATGTTTGTGCGCGCATCACGTCTAAATTACTGCATAGACTTCTTCAATATTTAAACTATATATTATCACGCTACTTCCTTAAGGGGGTAGGCAATTTTGCATTATTTCCGTATACTTCAATTGTTTGACGTTTCAGTCATGACGTAAGTACATGAGAACGGCTATTTGTGGCTTATGTCAACGAAATAAATAGCTTTGCGGTTTCATGACCGCTCTGTAAACTACGGGGTTGCAGGTTCAAACCCTCCAACATTATTTTCACTTTTTGTGATTTGTTTAATTTTTTTTTTGATGCTGTGAGATTTCCTATATTTCATTTTGTATTTAAGTTGTGTGCATTTCTTATTTTTTTCGTGAAATATTTTTCCAAAAAGTAATAGAGTAGTACATAAGGAAGAAGAATACAATCATGCTACCCCCAAATAAATTGGGATAAGGGCAGGAGTATGATGATGAGGATGATTTCTCCAAAAAGAAGTATAGCGAACACCAGAACCCTGATAAATCCACGTATTCGCAATAATCAATAATCCATACGCAGTTTACGTAGATTATATTTACAGCTAAATTGTTATTGGCCTCATTTCGTGTTTTCGGGCGGGAGGAGACGCCCGGGTTCTTCCATTGTGAGGATCGACCGGAGGCCACGGTGGAGCACACTGTGGAGGTGTGCCCCACTTGGGCGGAGCACCGCCGTGTCCTCGAAGCGGCGATCGGCGGCGGCGACCTCTCTCTCCCAGCCCTGGTTCAATACATGGTCCGGAGCAAGACGGAATGGGATGCCATCACCTCCTTCTGCGAAGCAGTCATGCTAGCGAAGGAGGTGGCGGAACGTGAGAGGGAGAGATCCTTACGTCCCGGCCACAGCGGGAGACACCCCGGGCGTCGGGAGCCACGTATTGGCCCCCGGCCACCGTAGGCGCGGGCCTGTGGACGAGGAGCTATGGGCTAGCTCGCCGTCCGTCCGTCTCATGACGACAGGCCGTGTCGACGGCGCGTTCGTGTTCTACGCGCGCGCCGCAAGGGCCGATGCCTGCCGGGGCTGCGGGACTATTCGAAAGAGATACCGTGGCCCCGGAACACAAAGGGCGATGAAGGAACATGGATGGGTTTTAGTCAGTAAAAGTTTGACACTTCCTCCTGCTCCGGGAGGAGTCATTTGATGATTTCCCATCCGAAAAAAAAAGCTATATAGTGTTTGGGCTCAATTCATGCACCTTGATGAGAACTTTCGACCTAGCTGGAGTATGACTGTCATCGAGTGTCTAAGGATGAAAACCTAAGGCTGTCGAGGGAAGCCCCAAATTGGAAAAACATAGTTCAATATTTTAACGATGATTGCATATAATTCCGAGAAATTAAATTGTTACCTACTTGAATCTATACTTATTATAAAGGAGAAAAGTTTGTTTGTTTGGTTGGTTGAACGCGCTAATTTTAGGAACTACTGATTCCAGTTAAAAACATCTTTAAGTGTTGGATAGCCCATTTATCGAGGAAGGCTATACGTTATATAACATCATGCTACAATCAATAGAAGCGGAGCATCAATGAAAATTGTTGCAAATACAGCGAAAAATTATTGCTTTTGAGAGCTTCCTTTCCGTGCGCTGCGTAATAAACGGTTAAAATTACTCAACAATCATACATGTATGACGGGATTGTTCCTCTTAAAAAGTCCGCTAAAGCATATTATCTGCATTTTTTTAGGTTGACTCACACTCTCTCTAAGCCTCTCTCTCTCTTACGTAACGCAGACGAAGTTGCGCGGGTCAGCTAGTATTATATAAAGCTAAAGCGTTTTCGCGCTAATCTCAGGAACTACTAGTTCGCATTAATAAAATATCTTAGTCTTGGATAGCCCATTTATCGAGAAGGCTATAGGCAATCTAACATCACGCTACCACCAATAGAACGGAGCATCTTTGAAAAATGTTGCAAAAACGGTTTTTTTTTTTTAATAATAATTTCACGCGGAGGAAAGTCAACAGCAACAGCTAGTTTAGGTATCATAATTTCTAAGTTTTATCTCGCCACTCAGCAACACATTATGATGACTCAATATAACTACCTATTTGGCATCTATTACAGTTCAAGCCTGTTTCGTATATAATAAAAATAAAACACAATATAAAAATGTGTTAATTCCTCGTTTTCGTAACGGCTGCACTACGTGATCACCGCCTATGAAGGAAACAAACATTCTAGAATGTGTTTTTGTTGAATATAGGAAATGTAACCAACAATTATTAATGATTGTTTATTGATTTTTCTATCAAACATTGAAACATGTCTGTAAAACAATAGATGTCTATGTCTGGAATTTTATTTTCATTTTAGTAACGGTAAGCAATCAATCCTACAGGCGTTCCATGCACTTCTACAACTCGACCTAAGATAATTACAACTGCAAGTGCAAGCCCCATAGGCCAAGATATATCTAGTTACTTTTGAGCATGTGTGGTTCAAAACGGGGAGCAGCTTTGGGCTATTTTCAATCAAATGTCAATCACCTCCAACTCGGATGATTGTTTGTAACAGAAATCAGTATGTAAATCGATCAGCCGTTTCCGCAAAATATCCATATCGAATTCAAGCTCAGAACTGTGACGTGTCATGAATGAAAAACAGATGTATTGAAAGTATCTAAATAATAGTATTTTGACCTTAAACTTGCTTCGTGGATGGGGAATGTTAAGCCAATGACGATCCCAATACTTACACCTACATAACAATTTCTAAAAATACTCAGGTGTTTTGGCCAGGAGCCACGAGATGTAAACAAACAAAACCGCCTAATATTTGCAAATTGTATCTCAAGGCATCGCAACGTGCGAATTCCGTCTGTTCTCTCAATCTGAGAGATTTAAAATAACATAGACGAAAAATATTATCTACCACATAAATAAATCAAGCTTCAGAGCTCAGACAAATTCTCTGCAATCTCAAATGCACTTACCGAAAAGCATAAATCGTCCGGATGATCGGTGAAGTAGTCGAAAAGAGCAATCGCGTATGGCTCCTCTTCTTCATCAAAGTTGGCAAGTTGATCGGGGATGTCGCTGTTCCAGGAGCTCGTCACGTCATCATCAGCGATGACTGGTGGCGGGGGAGGGGGGATCGTCGGCATGGGCGGCGACAGTTCTCTCTCCGGAGAACATTCCTCATCAACCTCATCCCAGCCGTACGACTTCGATTCCTGTAGCAAATCGCAAACATAAGTCCATAATATAAGGCTAAAATTATTTTAGAGCGTGTGAGAAGCGATTCTCAACACTAATTTTAACGTTTCTCGGTATGGTGAGTTAAATAAAACGGTTGAAGGTTATCGCTATTATAAATCTGCAAAAACTAACTCGGAGCTATTTTTAAGTAGACCCTGTATACTTTTTGGATTACAAGTAGTTAATTAGCGAGTTAGACAAACAATTTTCCGTATGCGCAAAAACATCTGAGTTGGGTTATGTATGCGCCCAAAACGCTGTGTGAATCCAAAATATTTCTTCTTAGTTAAAATTCCGAGCGAGTCATGGTCATGAGTCCATGAGCACCTTTTGTGTCCGTTGGTTATTAATAAAGTCGCTAATAGGCGGTTTATGAGCTGTTTTTGCTGATCTCAAAAGCTAAGCATACTGTTTTGTATCATAATAACAACGCCTAATGACGCGTCTTATTTAATCATCACTGCGTAATATAACGTATTGCAACGCATTCTAGTGTTTAGGACCGAATGTCTCGAACGCTTGTCTCAAAATTGATGCATATGAGATATTATTCGAGAACAGGTTACTAGATATTCGAGAATAATCGTGATAATGAAATTACATAGAGCGTTCTTTTAAGTTGCTATATCACGTTGATAGAGACACATGTATGTTTTATCAATTCGTCAATCAATCATATCAGTTTGTAATATACTGTTGAAGATGGGACAGGCCTTTTCTTACACCTCGCCTATTTTGTTACAGACATGATTTTCTCGTGCAAAATATTAAGTTCCGGGATAATACTGTTCTTTTGCTAACATGAAAAACTCAATTACACAACCATTCTGTGTTTCTAACTTTGTAGCTCAAAGTTAATGGATGGGTTTCGATTCTTGGGTCAAATAAATGGCGTAGTGAATTGGGTATGGTCAGCAGCCGTGATTGCGAGAACTAGATGTAGACATCATAAGCCATATTATTTGCTGACCATTACAAAATATCGATTGTTCGTATTCTTGTAACAATGGGTAAACATTGTTTAGTCAGTAGTCACCTATATAGTTGTGGAAGCCTGATCGAAATCTAAGTTAATGATTTTATAAATACCATGTGCGCGACAACGATAACAAAAGATATCACTTGATAGCTTTACCTACCTAGTTGTACTAGTGCTTATTTTATACCGTTGTAACGAAAACTCACAATTTAAACAAAGAGCTCACGGACATTCTGATAATTATTGTGCAAATTTTAAAGCACCTTAATTAATGGTACGGTCATGAACACAAATAGCATGCATGCTTAGCGTACATTGTGCTCTTTAGTGGCGCGACACGACCTGTATCATTCCTCGCTTTTTTATTTAGTATATCTATTTATCACACACTTATAGCTAGGTAAATGTCTGCAGTCTCACGTGAATTTAAATAATTTTCAAAACCTGCTCTGAGACATCGTTGCTGACTAATAGGAAATATCCGGTATATAATCAATTACAAATTATTAATTTGTGATAACATACTCATTGATAGAAACTGCTTATTCATCAATTGAGTGATTCCAGAGAGATAGCCTATCTATTAAGCCTCGTACTTATTCCGAAGAATGAAAAGTATTTAGTCAGGAATTTTGTCTTCAAACTAGATTTAATAAATCATGTTAAAAACACCATCTTTCCAGATTACAGGCCTAAATGCCAAAGGACTTCTCTAGTAAACAAACTAATTGTGAGTACCTAGGTACATAATTAAAATTTACGAAACCAAAGAGAAACCAAGACTATGTAATATACTTACGAAACTATCGCCAAATCCGTTGGCGACCTTTTGAATAGGTGTGGTGGTGTTCACTGTCATGGTGGTCACAGGGAAATTGCTGCCGAATGTAGTCTTCAATAACGCCGAGTTGTCCGGAGGCTTCGGCCTGGCTGGCTTCGCTCGGATTATCGTCGGCCCCTTCAGCATCGGCGCCGGTGCCGAAACGTGACTTGTAAAATTATTTGATACTTCATATACATTCTCCTTACTTAAAATAGGTTTCTTCTTCAAGGCAGGTTTTCTTTTTAGATTTATTGGCTGAGGCGAAAAAGGATCTATAGCAGTGAAATCCTCCATTGTATCCTCCTTCACAGGCTTCCTTGAGTGAAGGAATAGATCAAAATCATCCTCAAACCCACTCTCAGCTTGTGATGCATTGCCACCATTGTGAGTGTTGTGATGGTTGGTGGATGTAGTGGCATCTGAACCAAAGCTGTCCACACTGAGACCATCACTGCTTGACCTGGTGGTGAACGTGGGTGAACTGGGAGGTGACGAGAGATCTATCAAAGCACCTGTCTGCACATTCTTTGGCTCACATTTAGGAAACATTTTATGAGTGTCCACATCACTGTTTGCATCTTTGACGATACTTTGTTGGACAATGTTCACATTTTGATTATTCACTATGGTCTTAGATTTACGAGATAATAGGGAAGTGAGTACTGTTGGCTTTCTTATAAAATGTGATGGCTTTGCTGGGATATCAGGCTGTTTGTTAAGCTTTGGTGGTGGTGGACGAGGTGGAGCTTTCTTTTTCTGTGTGAAATTTGGTGATGGCTCAAAGACATCTGCACCGAAGGGGTCATCATCCCAATTCGTCACAGGAGAGTATCTGTTCACTGCCATGCCAGGAACACTTGGAGCTGGCCGAGTGGGACCCTTCATGTCTGAGGACAAATTAAACTTATTTAACATGCTTGGTAATACTATCTTTCTATTTTATAATAGGATATTGTTGGAGGGCTTTATCACTAGTAATTTCTAATCACAAAAGCATATATTTCCAACCACAATAAAATGTTTTACCTTGTTATGCGCAGGAAAATAAAATGAATAATGAATTTTTTAAAGATATTGATCTCTTTAGTTTCCGGAACACTGTTCAAAGTTCAAAATATAAGCTAAAGTATCACTGTAATTGAGTAAATAATTCATAATCCTCTAGCCTTGAATAATAACATACTGTTTAGCTATTTCATAATTGAAATTTAAATTTATTAAGACTTGATTGTAACTAATTCCTCCACTGTATAATTTTAAGTGGAACTAAACAAGATTCAGGTAAATCAATTTTAGACTACAGAGAATAAAGTTGATGTGTTGATGTTTTCACAAGAGAAGTAAAGTAACACCTCCTCTTTACAGTAAAAGTTACAGTTGAGTGAAGTTGATGACTACAAAAATGCTCACAAATTGTGGTATTTCCAGTTATATAGACACATTAGGGCAAAAACTTATTTCTCACAAAACTTGTTTGACGATTCTAGCAGCAAATGAGTCATAGTACTTAACAATTCACTAACACACTTAAAAATTGTAAACAAATTTCATAAAAAGTTGTACAATAACTCACTTGTTAGTTAATTCTTAATGGAAACACTTAAAACAGTATCAAAAACATCACTTTAACCACTGTTAAGTCTACGACTATGATACTGCGTTATTAAATCGCAGTTTACAGCACAAATGCGGCAAGGCGAGGACAAAGATCGCAATACACTGCGCACAGCTTGGCTGTGAGTAATTGTTTGACAGAATTACCGCGACCAGCCGATACTCAACCCGCGATAAAAATATTATGATATCGAGATCCACCCACTGTACACTAATGCACACCACTCCGCAGTCGTTCCAACTCTGAACTCAGTATCGCGTGCCAGGTACGGGACAGCACGGTCCGCGGCCTTGATAGAGTTCGACGTAATCGTGTGGAAGGATTAATTAATGACGTTTACAGTTTCCTGAGTTACAGCACCAACTTTGCTCACAAATCAACATTCTATAAGGCTAATACGTACCCTTAAATAAATCCATAGGGGGCACGGCCACTGGTGGAGTGCAAGCATAGAATAACAATGGTTTATTATTTTGACGTCGTTTATCTTAAGACAATAACAAATAAATTACTTTTCCATGTCTCCATCTAAAAGCTTGTCTACGTAAATTTTCCTTGAAGAACTAAATAAACTTAAACATTAACGCTACACAAATTTCTATATCACATTTAATTTTGTAATCGTTTCCGTTCAGTTTTAGTATTCATACATCGAAAGAGATTGAGTTTGAGAAAACGTTACGGTTGTCGCTTTTACATTCTGCATCCCTTTTACACTTGGCGAATTTGATGTAGTTCTTACCTGCTGTCATTCATGATGATGTTGTACAAATACAGATTGCCAAATACACTCTGACAAACCATGGAGAAGGCCATAAAGGTAGTTATACACGTATTGAATTAATTTCCAGTCCATCCTCTGCTCGTTTAAAATTTTCATTCCAGTTGTGATAGTGAAAGTAAGTGCTATAAAATCTCTAGCCTCTTGAGATTGGCCGCCCCAGCCGTGGTCAAAATAATGACAAGTACCAAAAAGATCTTTAAGATAATTTTTTTTCTTTAGTAAATATTAATTCCATGCACTTTCATTTACTGTTTATTACACACATGTAACACACGCATGTACATGTTTATTTACATTTTGTCAGTTGGTTGTCATTGTCATTTTTGACATAGCTTGTCATGGGTATCAGTACTATCTATCAGTGGAAGTTGATAATAAAAAAATAAAATTATGTATTTTTCTAGACAATAGTCAATACTGAAACAATAAGACAAAGAAAAAGTACAATGCCGACTGACAATATATTGTTATTACCCGTTGATATATTAGTAAATATTGTTAAGCGGTTACACATAACAGATCTTCATAATATAATGTTATCGTGTAAGAGTTTCAATGATTTAATTAAAAATGACAATACAATTTGGAGACCCCTTGCCCGAAATAGACTGATGGTTGATTGGTCTAACAGCAGGTACTCTAATTCCAATTCCAATTTTTAATAATTTTTGGTTTTGGTTTTTTTTAATTCATAGTTCTAAACTTTCTTTTACGGGATATCTGCCGTGAATATTCATTGATTTGAGCTCCCGATAAACCAAACCGTGAAAGCTTAAAACAGTGTTTACCTTTGTTAAGAGTTACAATAATTGTCTGTTTCAGTAAATCAAATGAATTATGGTACAATCGATGCAGAACCTCATACAACTGGTGCAATGGGTATTACAATAGTAAGGTAAGGGCACATACTAGCAGTTAAATTACAATATCAAACAATACTTAATAAAAATGTAACCAACAAAATTTCACAGGTTGTGATAAAAAATATTGTACTTATCAGGTGGTCATCAATCACTACACCAACTACATGCCATGGTTATCATTCCACCAGTCGCAAATCCTGCTAGTGTCAATGGGCTCTGAACTGTACTGTTACAGAACAAATAGGAGAGGATTTCCAAACTGTAGAGAAGCATTATGGAAAGTTGATGTACCTAAAATACAAAGGCATGACATAAGGACCAATGACATATCTCGATTTGTGGTAACATGTAATTATATAGCTTGCGGAAACAGGTCAGTATCTTTGAAATAAATTAGTGTTTTCTAATTTTATTTTCATTACGCTTGTTGTATACAGGGTAGAAGGGATCTGAAAGGTAATTAAAATTCTTAAAATTCTTAAAGGTAATTGTTTTGCAATAGTTTATTCATCAATAATTTTTCAGAGATGGCTGTTTAGCTTTGTACCAAACCAACAATAAACAAGGAAGGCCATGGTTACAATATCATATACAAGATTGTCATGAGAATGGGCAAAAGGAAGTCTCAGCAGTTGAAGCTATAGAAGGAATGACGAAAGTGACAGTTATAACAGGGTCTACTGATAGCCCAGGATTAAGGTTCTGCGCCGTTACTAAAGAAAATAATACAAATACAACATACATCTTGAGAGGGAATGAAACAAGTAAGTTTTATTGTTGCTAAACAGGATGAAAGGGGTCATGAACGCAAACGGTTACCACATATTCAGTCAGTACATCAATCGAACCCATCATCATTAGCCTATAATGTTCACACTGCTGGGAGACGGCCTCCTTTCAATGAGAGGGAATGGGCTATAATCCACCACGCAGGCCCGGTGGTTCAGATTGGTAGATGTCACATGTCTTCGAATTTTTGGTTCTAGGACATGCTGGTTTCCAAACGATGTTTTCCTCCACCGTTTTGTGAGCAGTGTTGATGACATAAATTACACAAAGTAATGCGCCTGTCTGAGTTCGAACCCACGACTTACTGTTCATCCCAACCCAACATATAAATTTTTAATAGGTAATTTAAAGACAGCATACTTTTTCACCGTGTAGGTATTGCACTTTTTCACAATTATTAGGTACACCTCTGTCTAACTCTTCGAGGAATACAGGCCTCATGTCATTATATGTGATTGGTTCATCAAAGTATGTTATCTGTTTAAAAATGTTGACGCTGATCCCTATTTTTATTTATTTCAGATATACATAATATAGCTCTGTATGAAAAAACTGGCACAAAATGTTTGGCTCTTAACAACACGTTATCCCAATTAGCAATAGGTCTCGATGGAAACAGTAGGCCTCTTGTGCTTGATGTGAATAAGTGGGTATTTTAATTCAATCTGTACTAAAATAAATCTTATATTGCTTTATGCTTTAAAACTTTGATATAAAAAACTGTAATATAAATTATTAAAAACTTCATGGAATTTACTTCGAATTTAACTATAGTGTTATTCCAGACCCGCATTTGTGTTGACTGCTGATTCAACCATCAATCCTAAAGAAGCTGTGCGTGACATACAATGGCATGATGAAAACACTATAATGTATGTCACACACTCCGGAGTCTTGGAAATGATAGACATAAGGACCTGTGAAGTGGTATAGTATTTTGCATTTATTAGCATTCTACGAAATCAACAGCTGACTAGCAAAAATAAAATCCAAAAAATCATATATATAAATAATGACAAATCCTTATTTTAATGAATTTATTTTCAGCTGCACAGTTGCAGGCTTACTCGGCTGAAATGATGTTGTTAAATTGCAATGATATTTTACTATTTCCAGGTGTACAATACGAAGGATCCTTTCCACTCGTCATTTTACTGTGTGAAGTCTGATGGTCAATACGGTATCGTTGCAGGATCGTCCGAATATTCACGTTGCGTATTATTTGATTCACGCAATGAATTGAAACATGTTCAGGTTGATATACATCTGCTTGCATTATTATTGCCCAATATGATGAAAGCTATTCATTAGTGACAGCTGCTATGTTAATGTTCCAGATGTATTTCACGCAACGGAAATCTTCGCCCGTATACAGTTTAGATTTCGACCCGTACCGCCTTATAACAGCTGTGGACCGCGGAGTCGCCGTTTTGAACTTCAATGTAGTCGCTGCTCCAGAAGAACAGAAAGATTATTCGCATATTTTTTATTGAAGAAGAGTATCAATACAGTAATATATTAATTAATAAGCTAAATTGATATTGTTAATTACTTTGCCAGACCACACGACATGCTGTGGCGCGGCGCTGTGGTGTGGTGCACCTTTTTAATACAACACGGATGGTGCGGCATTACAACTTTGCTACCGCCGGGGTGGCACCTGGCTTTGAAAATCTTGTGCAGACTGCAAGGCGCTGTGCTTAGATGTAGCGATGCCGCACGGTGTCGCAACGCATCGTGTGGTGCGGAATCGCATGGCACATGCATGGTACATGAATATGAAGGGCAACGCAGCGGAACTGCACTGAGCATGAGCACTGACTGCACAGTGGGTCTGAAATGGCCGCTCTAACAGAATCGTACTAGGATAATATTATGAATTGCGTTACAATTTTTAAATGTTCACAGACGCGGTTAATATTATGAATTGTCTTTTATCACAATTTTTACAAATTGTAACGTAATTCATGTTAATATCATAATTATGATTCTGTTTAGAGCAGTCATTTTAGATCCCCAGGTGCCCACCGCTACATCTTGCTGCTTAGCTCTAAAGGGCATTTCAGACTTCAATTTTTAACCTAGCAAGTAAAAAAGTAAATGCTTATGCTCCAGGGTAGCCCGCGAAATTCAAATTTTCTTACGTTTTTTGCAATTTGCAGGTCAGTGTCAGGTTGTATGTTGATTAAAATATGATTCGCGGCTGTAACACGTAGGTATGTAGTTACAGAATTATAATCATCAATACAACCCTCCAAGCGCCTAAAGGTGCAGGAATTAATTTGACCTTGAAAAACTTAAGAAAATTTGAATTTCGCGGGCTACCCTGGAGCATCCACCATAAGCATTCGATCAACAATTAGCAAGAATATTGCTCATTTCGTATAAACGCTTAAAAGTATTTTTACAAATATACATCTACACAAATAGTACTTAGATATTTATATACCTACATTAACCAGTCTTTTTGTGAGTGTCTAACTCTAAACAAGCTCAGCATACATCATAACTATTGTTTAGAAGCCAAAAGTATTACGGCTTTCTTGGATTTAGCGAGACTAAATCGAAATGACACTGACAAGTCTGACGTGTCCAGTTCGACCGCGCGGCCATAGCGTTTTTTTTTAAAAAAAACCATGTCAATTTTTTGTAAAAATTTGTCAAAGTTGATTCCCAAAACCATAAATTTGTCAAAGATACGGTTAAAAAGTTATAAGGGTTTGAACATGGCCGCGCCATTGAAACGCGGCGAACCGCGCGGCCACTGAGATCTTTAAAACTAAGCCTTGTAGAGACCTGAAATTTACGCAAATGCAAGATTTAATTTGTAAAAAATTTGTAAAAATATAAAAAAAATACTCAGGTTTATAGTTTAAGAGCTATAACACTAAAACCGAATGGCCGCGCCATTGAAACGGTGGAGAAAACGCTATCGCCTGTATCTCGCTGAAAAAAAATCGCAGAGGTGTGTAGTTTATTGTAATTACCCAGATTTGAATTTGTCGAAACTAGGAAAAATACAACAAAAATTCCTAGGTTTATATTTCAGGAGCTATAAGACTAAAACGATATGGCCACGCCATCGAAACGGTGAATAAAACGTTATTTCGCCTGTATCTCGCTGAAAAAGCATCGCAGAGGTCTGGAGTTTTTTGTAATACCTAGATTTTAATTTGTCAAAACTAGTAAAAATACAATAAAAATTCTTAAGGTTATATTTCAGAAGCTGTAGAACATTATCAGTATGTGGTGCGATAGGGTGACCATGTCTTATTGTTTACAGAATACTTTCTACTTATTGTTACAGAAATTATAATTCAAGGATTCTAAATAAAATTAAAATGAAACCATAAATATAAAAACAATTATGTTTATTGGTTTAAAAGTCACATAAATCACAGAATGTTACAAATTAAAAAAAAAAACTCAAAAATCACAGATTGTTTACTTACACTAAGATATAATCAAAAATCACAAATTGTTTACTTACACTAAAATATAATAAAAAATCACAGATATTTTACTTACACTAAGATATAATCAAAAATCACAGATTATTTACTTACACTAAACTATAATCAAAAATCACAGATTGTTTACTTACACCAAGATATAATCAGAAATCACAGATTGTTTACTTACACTAAGATATAATCAAAAATCACAGATTTACTTACACTAAGATATAATCAAAAATCACAGATTGTTTACTTACACTAAGTCAGATATAAAATGAAAAATAGAAAAAATATAAACATAATTTACTTATAATTTAGTTGCGCTATCATTAAATATAAAGTGTTTTAGTTATCATCTATTAAACCATACATTAAATTATGAATTGTAAGAGGTTGTGCAGAACTTTCATGTGTTTCAGTTTTATTGTCGTCGTAGCAAATAAATTTAGAATTATTTATTAGACAATGACACTTGTAATGCCCAATAATACCTACAACCGGGGGAACATATTCCACGGCACCTATGAATCGATATTTTTTTTGCCTTAATTGTATATATTGTGGTATTTCTTCGAGCTTAATTTTGTCTGTGCCGTTGAGATCAAATAAAATAATATCGCTCAATTCATACTTAAATCTCAAGGATTCGTTATTGCATTTCAAACAAATTTTGAAATTGGAGTTATCGATAATAACGGCATCTTCCAGTCCTCCGATTCCGAATAAATTTACGATTTCCATATTTATTGATAAAAACACTATGGTTCTTTTTGAGTGGTTGGCACATGTTTCGGTTACACATTCCTTAGATACATTGGCACTGTACAAATAATCTAAAAGTATGTGTTCAAATATAAAAGCCATATTACTTTCGCATCTATATATATTGTTTTCGCGTTTATAATATTTAGCAATAATTTCCTCTCGTAAATCATAACCATTATTTAAATTTAATGATTCTGTGAGTAATTGAATAAATTCTCTAATTAAATTGCTTGCGCATGTATTAATTATTTTTTTGATATGAACGTTTTGCTTGTATGCAAATGCTACTAAAAAGAAAACTGAATCAAACGCACATGTATTAGTAAATTTCATACTTTTATTAATAGAATTTACTAAATTCCCATTTCGCAAAAACAACACTGAGATATTCTTTGTAGAATATCCCTCTCCCCCCCAGTTTTCAGTATATGATGGCTTTACTGTAAATATGGAATCAGAAGAAAATGATTGTTTTGTGTTCATTTTAATTTTTTTACACTGCATTTTGTTTTTCGTTATTAACTTCCTTTTTCGGCCCTTGTTTGTTTGTTTTTTTGATCTTTCTAGAGTTACGTTAAGATTTTTCGCAGCTATTCTTGTCTCCCCTAATATAAAATTGTAATGAATTTTTATGAATTCATCCACGTTGTACTTATGCAGACGTGTTTCAAATAATAAATGTTTTAATGTTTTGAAATAGCTTTCAATAGCTGAAGATGTTGGCGACTTGTTTTCCGATTTGTAAAAAGGACACATGACATTGCTCCACAGAGGCAGTTTAATCATTAACCTTTTAAGAGTTGACACTAGATTCGGTAAGTAATAGTCATTTGGCTTTTCTGTTTTGTCCTTTAATTCTTCCAAGATTTTTTCTTTGTTAACAAGCTCATCAAACCAACCTATGATATCGTCATCGTCAGGTATTGTAACATAATAATAATAATCGGAAAGATCTTTTTTGTCGTTTTCTTCTACTGGGTTTTCTGTATTGACCAACAAAGATTTGAGATACTGCATGGAAATTTTACAAGTTTCATTGCTTGTGAATGCATATTTAAATGTGCAAATTTTAATAATATGGCCAAGTACAGCATTTATTATTTTAAAACTTTCACACTCTTTAATAAATAAAATACTGCGAATGTAAAACATTTTAATGTTTAAATCAACGTTATCGAAGCATCGCAAGTTGTATACGTTTTTGACAAAGTGACTTGTGTCTAATCTTAAGAAAACTTCAGGCATATCGTTACTTTTACTCATTAAAACTAAAAAAGATTGTCGTAGATAGTCACGGACTGTCTGAAAAGTAGTAAAAGCCTGAACGTTTGCTGCTATTAACGCAGAAGAATCATCAGTTACAATTTCGTGAGGGGCAGTACGTACTTCGTTGTGCCATCTTTTTAACCATGACAATATAGAGTCCGTTGTGTGGTTATCAGTTATCAATTGGCAAATTGCTGTTGACTTAATAGTTGAAGATGTTACCATGGCAACATAGAGGAACATCCGTTTCGTTAGCAGAGATCCATCTGGAAGTTTGAGCGTTCGGAAGAATGATCCAGTTGCATCTACAGTCATTGTAACACGAGGAATTTTCTCTATATACGCCTTGTAGTATTCCATTTGTTGTTCACACCAATAGCACAAATGAAAGCTCGGTACTAAAGTGAACTCTCGGACGAAATTTTGATATGTTGCCATTATCGACATCATGAGAATACTCATGATTGGATCAGAGTGCAATCGATTAATTTGCCTTCTTTCGTGTTTCACTTTCCTCAAAGTTTCCAAGGTTGGTATCACTGGACAATTTACAGTGTCATCATCATTTATGACTGCACAAGCAATTTCTTTTTGAACAACTGTTGCGGGTTTATATTGTAATTTTTTCGCTAGTTGTCGTCTTTTGTACGGTGTGAGCTTCGTCTTCTTATTTGGATTGTGGGGTATATTATTATTGGTTTTAAATATATTGCAGGTTATTGTCACTATTTTGTCTGTCGCTGCTTTGCTCGTTATTTCTGAGATGGAACTACATTGTGAGCACTTTCCCTTGATCAGCACATTGTGGTCTTCATCGATCCGCTTGGTTTTGAAAACCCATGTGCATGGAAGCCTTGTAGATTCCCATAGTTTATCTCGTAGTAAGCAGGACCACTTATACTTAGGTAGTGTTTTGTACTTTTTATGTGTTGTAGCAACATTAGGATCACGCCTGACGTAATTAACTGAGAGGGGTTCAAATTTCTTCCAGTCATATATATCCAGTAAAAAAGTGTACTGATCAACACTTTCTACTTCGTTTGTGGTGCATTTCACAGGTGAAGAAATTGGGCTTCGACATGAAGGCGAAGATGAGGTGCTTTGTGTGAGTGAACTTTCTTCATCATATCGTTGGCCAAATATCGTCTTGAAATTTCTTTTCAATCTCATGAATAACGAATACGGCGTTATTTCATTCTTCAGTTCTTGAGCGATAGTTGTAAATATAGGATTGTTGTATGAAATTTTTTCATTTCTGCAAGTAGCTGCATATTTACGAAATATATTATTCATTTGCGCTGCATCAATTTTTGGTTTTCTACCTCTTGCCATGTTTCTGTAACAATACAATATACTTAAATAATATTACTGTGCTGACGAATTCATTGGAATTTCCATAGTTTATGATTTGAAAGTAATAAACTTTTGTCTTTTAACAAAAAAATCACGGACACATGTTTAACTGCTACCGCCTTCTTAAAAGACGCCATCAAACAAAAGAAGAATTATTAAAATTTTCTTTTGTTAAACGGCTTCCTTTAAATCTTTTGTTTTTATACATATTTGTTTAACAAACGTTTGCCGTAACCTAGATCCGGGTTAGTAATCTTCATCTTACTAATATTATAAATGCGAAAGTTTGTGAGAATGTATGGATGGATAGATGTTTGTTACTCTTTCACGCAAAAACTACTGAACGGATATGGCCTCCGTGCGCGAGTCGAACTCGCACTTAGACTTTTTTTTTGTAATAATTTCAGGGGCGTAGCTTCCGCCGTATATGCTGTATCAATTATATGGGCCCCCCGGACCACGGGAGCCTCCAACGTACCTAAGAAAAAAAAAACTTCCCAATATTTTTCAGAAATTGCAAAGGTCAAAAAAAGCAATTTCGTTTTACCCGAATAAAGCGTCAGTTCAAAAGTTGACAACACCTTTCGATAATATTTATTTATTTTAATGGTGTATTTTTAAATTGTAATACAACAAACAATAATAATATTGTACTTCTGGTTTTGTAAAAAATAATGAGTGAGAGGAAAAGGAAGAGAGATTTTACCAGTGGAGTTACAAAAAAAAAACTGGGGAAGTACGAGTCGGACTCGCCCATGAAGTGTTCCGTAGTAACAAGCAAAGTTTTGCTCTTAACTTTGTTTTTCATAGTGTTTGTATGAATTACAAAGTTACGTGTGCGGTTTTTGAAATTGTGCTATATCTCAAAAACTTATGATTGTATCTTGTTCAAACCAGTTTTCATTGAAAGTTTTTATTGACATTTACATCAATTTTTTTTTCCAACTTTATTATTTCAAAAGTTAGAGGCGGGGGGGACTCATTTTACGACTTTGGAAGTGTATATATCTTTCAAATGATTGACTTTAGTTTTTTTTAGTAATTTTTCCATTCATATAATATTACGCTTAAAGTAAAAACAAATATCTACATCCCTGCTAGTTATGATTGTACTTATTTAAAAATGTGGAATCAAAATGATTTACAATCATTTCAAATGTTCTAAGTTAAGTTCTAATTACCTATATGATTTAATAAAACATTAAATAATAATAATCCAGCCTATTATTGTCCCACTGCAGGGCAAACATTATATATTATTATTATTTTTGTTAGTTATTAGATAGTTTTTAGTATTTCATATAAGTTCATATACATAAGATTGTAAATATTTCATAGTAAAATATCTTAACTACACGGTCATCCATACAAATAAAGAGAGAGCTCTAACATAATCATAAAATATTTAAATGCAACATACCTTAATCACTTCTGCTGAATTGTTTACATAATTTACCGAACTGACGTTACACCACAGTACAACACTTAATCGTAATTACACACGAACTGAACATTTTAATAATCAGTAGATCACTTTTTTATCGTGTTAACATCACAACGACACACTGATAACGAAACTCTTACGCTTACGTCGCTGTACCACAGAATAATAAGTACTAACGGCTGTACGCGTCGCACTGACCTGCGGAGGCGCGCGGGGGTGGCGCGTGTGAGATGTAATAGTGTGCATTACCAATCACATAGCTTAGGGGCGGAGTTGCGTCATTTAAACCAATCTTAGGGCTAGTTTTTCGTAAGTCCACGCGGACTGTAACTGTATTATTGACTTTTCAAGCAATAAACATAATTGTTTTTATATTTATGGTTTCATTTTAATTTTATTTAGAATCCTTGAATTATAATTTCTGTAACAATAAGTAGAAAGTATTCTGTAAACAATAAGACATGGTCACCCTATCGCACCACATACTGATAATGTTCTACAGCTTCTGAAATATAACCTTAAGAATTTTTATTGTATTTTTACTAGTTTTGACAAATTAAAATCTAGGTATTACAAAAAACTCCAGACCTCTGCGATGCTTTTTCAGCGAGATACAGGCGAAATAACGTTTTATTCACCGTTTCGATGGCGTGGCCATATCGTTTTAGTCTTATAGCTCCTGAAATATAAACCTAGGAATTTTTGTTGTATTTTTCCTAGTTTCGACAAATTCAAATCTGGGTAATTACAATAAACTACACACCTCTGCGATTTTTTTTCAGCGAGATACAGGCGATAGCGTTTTCTCCACCGTTTCAATGGCGCGGCCATTCGGTTTTAGTGTTATAGCTCTTAAACTATAAACCTGAGTATTTTTTTTATATTTTTACAAATTTTTTACAAATTAAATCTTGCATTTGCGTAAATTTCAGGTCTCTACAAGGCTTAGTTTTAAAGATCTCAGTGGCCGCGCGGTTCGCCGCGTTTCAATGGCGCGGCCATGTTCAAACCCTTATAACTTTTTAACCGTATCTTTGACAAATTTATGGTTTTGGGAATCAACTTTGACAAATTTTTACAAAAAATTGACATGGTTTTTTTTAAAAAAAAAACGCTATGGCCGCGCGGTCGAACTGGACATAGTCTGACAACTAACTGGTTTAAAAAATGTAGAATGAAAACATAACCTCAAAAATTTACGAATCTGTTAAAATTGGTTGTCATATATTTTTCTTCTAAGAAAAACTAAAAAATGATGTAATATTGTATAAATGATAAGTTTTCGACTATCCTTGTTCATCCCATAAATACAATGTTTAGAAACGGTCTATTTACTTTTATCTGCAGTGCCAAAGCGGCTTTCCGAACTCATCGTAGAACAGTTGTCACTAGGATTCGAAATTATACTCCTGCAACTGTGGGACTGTTAACCACGGCATATTGTGACGACAAATTAAAAGAGTTGGATATAGTTTGGGATGCAGATAATCTGGAACACGACTTTTTGATCCGTCAGGCTACGACCATCAATGTGAATGCAGCTTCTCAGCTCCTGACTGTTACCTTAGTCGCTATCCAAGATACTAGTGAAAGGTAAGCTAGTTATTTTCCCTGTACACACAAACATTAAATTGGTACCTACTATCTGCCTACCCAATTTCTATTTTCGTTGAATCCAGAGCCAGATGAAATTGAATTCTATGCCCTCATTTGTAAAAATTCTGTTATCATATTTTGATTACTCTGAAACAGTGAGTTTGGTATATCTTTGTTGATCTTATTTCATCAATATAGGCTCCGAGAAGCACTGACGAAAGAGATCTGCTTGGTGAGGCAAGCCTTGGAGTGGGGTGATGACAGCACTCCTCCACAACACTGGGACCAACTGGTTGCTGTGAGAGGAACACTCTGTGACTTAACACACAATCTTCACACTTTATTTAGTTAGTTGCTCAGTTAACAATATATTTCATGTCAATTTATGTAATTTTATACTTACCATATTCTATGTAAATGGTTCCAATAATAAAATATTGATAAATTTTCAGGCTACATGGATTATGCAGAAAAAATAGCAACAGTTGCAGCAGAGATATCATATCTATCTGGAAACATTGCTGCATCAGATGCCATTTGTGAGCGAATTGATCATGCTTGCAGGTAAATAAACAAAAAAATACAAAAAAAAGAGTTTATTAAAGCATGTTATGTTTTTAGACAAATATTTTACAAAGTTTTCATTTTTTTCCTCTTTTATATTTATAGGAGTGCTCAAAATTAACAGATTGCTTTTTTTTTTAAATTAAATTTAATACATATATTTGATATTCCATATGCACATTAATAATATGTAAAATAACAATAGTCACTTCTTTTGACTTCTAACATTGTAATAATGATAATGTAACAAAATTTTATAAAACAAAATACTCTTATCCTTAATTGATATTCTGTGTATATACATATAGTGGCAGTAGTGTGTCTGTTACAGGGCTTGCAATGCGCAGAAACAGCTGACACACAATTTGCAGCAAGAGAGCTTGGAACTGCAGCAGCAGGCCATCCTCAGCTCCCCGAATCTGGAGGACAAACTGAAACAAGACCCCAAGAATGACAAGAAAACAGATCCTCAAATCTAAATAAGTCGACAACAACAAACTTGGCATGCAGATGTTCGTAATGTAATCATTTGGAGAGGGTAAAGGAAAAAAAGAGAGGGTAAGAGCGTCTTGGCCCACATAAACAACTCCGCTCACACCCAGCAAAAAGAACATAATTCAAATATGGGATTTATGTATTGCTCTTTAGATATACCTTACATTGGCGAGCAGTCTGACGGCGGGTAAACTCGCTGACAGCAAACTGTCTGCTAATTTATGTTGCCAATGTAAAGTATATCTAAAGAGCAATACATAAAGCCCATATTTGAATTCATTATATTCTTTTTTCTGGGTGGGATCGGAGTCGTTTATGTGGGCTATGAGCTTTACACGCCGCGAGCATTCACTTCGTAAAATTTACTCTAACAAGGAAATTAATGTCCGCAATGAGTCCGGGATTCGCCTTGGTCCAAGTGACGGAGCAATGACACCAAGTATGTAATGTTAAATATCGAAAACATATCAATGTGAAATTTGCAGTGCAGACGTAAGTACGAACTTCCGTCACGTCACTTTCAGGAGGTGTGAAGCTACATTTTTTTTTTTTTTTACTACTCAAGCTAATTTGAATAGCCTTGTTTTTTGTGATGGGTAGTCAAGGTACAGAGGTGAATGACCAAGAACTAAAAGGTATTATTTGTAGAATAGAAAACCTGCTAGCCAAATTTGATGTACATATACTTATAATTGTAATTAATGTGATAGACAATAAGATATTTTAAAATGCATTACTGTTATTTGACTTTATATGATAGGTTTTCTAAAACACACACACTAATGACTACACTCACTTCTCTTGTTTAAAACTCACATAACGAAATAATATTCTATGGTATATAGTTCATCAGTACCTAACATGGTAATAACACATACCTTGATGTTTAAAACGTGGCATCTTTGTTGAGATGAGTCTCGATGTCCACGCGACAGATTGGGCAATGCTTGTTGGTGCTGAGCCACTGATCCACACACTCCATGTGAAACAGGTGCATGCATGGTAACCGCCTGATATAAGACAAAAAGGACGTTAGAAAAACAATATCGGCTTTTTGATTTGCAAAATGTTTACACAAATTAACCAGTAATATTATGTAGGCAACAACCCAAGTTGCCTTGGCGAAAGGACTCACGAGAACACACAGAAGTCATAGCCAGCAAGTCTTAGAGCCTGATGTAGGCACACCACAAGTCATGGCTTTCATCAAGTACATTTAAATACAAACCTCCACATAATCACTCCATTATCATAGCCCAATTTACATCGGTCAAGTGTTTTGGGATAGTAGCAAGTCAACTTGGCTTCTAGTATTAACAGTCAGTCTCTAATGCTCTCGACTGTCCTTGATAATCGTTAATCAGGATTTATTTAGTCTTCAGCCCATAGAAAAAGATCACTTTAAAAAAAAATGACCTCGACTGAATCTCCGTACAAACCTGCAATCAGAATCGACTTCGAAGAGCGAGAGGCAGATGGTGCACTTCTCGTCCTGGTGCGCGGGCGCCGGGCGGTAGGCGTGGCGGTAGGTGTTGGACTCGATGACGGCCAGCGACGCGCCGCGGCCGCGCCAGGCGCGCGCCTCCGCCTCCTCCGCCGCCTCCGCCGCGTACACCATGGCCGCCGCCATGGCGCCCGTGCCCTGCTGCAACATAACTCGTCGCAGTCGATCTGTTTCACTTTTTTCTTCTTAATTTTATAGCACGTAAGATAAAAACATTCAATCATAGGTTGCTATTAACTGATCATCATCTACCTGCCTTTCCCCCGAATACTGAAACGTCACTCAAAATTTAAAGGCTGCTTAACATTTGAGCAGCTCCTACAACTTTAATTTCGTATGGCCAAACGTCACTTTTGAGTATCTGTTAAATATAAGTACTACTTAAATCTTGAGTGACGTTTCAGTATTCGGGGGTTTGTCCCATGTTACTTGGGATCGGCGCCACGTTTTTTTCTTCCATTTTCCTCTGCCAACAGTCACGCTATCATTTACTCCTTTATCTTTCATATCGTTCCTCACACAATCCATCCATCGTTTCTTTGGTCTTCATCAATTGTGCTTTCCACTCGCGAAAAAATTAATTATCGTAATTATTGTGTCTAATTAATGGCTCGTGAATACTAAGAAATTTCCGAGGGACATCGAAGTCGAGAAAAAATATCACCACCAGCTGCAGCTGTAGAATGTTGATGGTCTCTATGTACTATCGTGGACACTCCCGCCTGATCACCACTAAGCTAATTTCAGCTTGCACTCGCAACATAGAAACGCTCTCTAGCCCCGCCCCTTTGATTTTGTATAGAAATAATGAATGAAAGACAATACCGAACGGCCGAGCGCACTCACACGCCAAACGAGAGTTATTGTTATTTTGCGCGCCAAATTGACGCTTTCACAATAGGCCTAATTTTAAGGGGGGCGTGGCTCGGCGCCTCCGCATGACTTAAGCGAAAAAAAAATTAACTGATCAGGCGGAAAAGACCACGACTGTACCTGCACACCCTTACCCTTTCAGTTACACGTTGTATCATAGAGCGAGAATTAACAGGCGAAACTCATGGGGTTTTGGACTCACGACGGACGAGTCTTTATTGATCAGTGGTGGTTTTCTTACCATAAATGATGGCGCGATTGATATGTGGAGGTGGGGCTGCGAGGGGTGCATCTGCATGTAATGATGCATGTGATGGTGGATATGTCTGTCACTGGAAAAAACATTATTTTTATAAGACACTTTCAAATTACACCACAAAAAGTAAGTCATTTATGTATGTAAACTTGAAAATTCTGTAGGAATTGTAGACTGAAGTGATAATTAATTTCCGAAATGTCAAAAATGTTAATTCAAAATGCAGACTGTGATATCGTAGAGTAGAATAGTTGAATAAAGTAGACGAAGCGACTGATTTGAGCAGAGTAAATTGGTAATGGCTACACTTCGCCTATGGAGTTATAAAGGCTGACGATACCTCGTGGTGACGGGTCTTTGCCCTCGAATCGCTGCAATCACCCGGCTCGCCAGTCGTCGCCGCCTAGAAGCGAATACATTTGTTCTCGCCGCGCGGATTTTGGTCAACAGTATTAGACAGTACGAGTCTATCGATATTTGGGCCCAACATCAGTATTGGTTCGTATGAAGCTTTATTATTTTTTGCGATAATAGATTTTCAAGTTCACCATGCTCGCCACCGAAATATCAATAAGGCAAGTAGCAGATTTAATAATGCAGAATATTGTAGATATATAGTAGAATATTGTAGTAGATATCTTGGTATAGGTAATCAAATTGAATAGTTCAAAACATGAAAGTACTTACAGCATCATGGGCGGCGGCGGGGCCCCTCCGATATCGCGTTGTTCCAACTCATCGGGGAACTGAAATGAGAAGACCGTTACCACTCAAGAAGAAAATATGGTCGAGTCAGGGCAGACAACCGATTTTACACTTCGAAGGGTGTACGCGTCTACCAACCCTTGGGGCTAGTGAGTTTGGAGCACGATTCTTAATAATAGTTGAACCAGAAAAAAGAAAGGTTATGTCTGAGCAGGGACCTCACAATAAGCAGGCTGAAGCAAAATGATCCACCCTTTGCTGCACCCTTTGATTAGATTTGTCCAACAAGAAAAAACCATGTATTGCAAACCCCAAGTAACATGGGACTGGAAGAGAAAGATGATAATGCTGATGAATATGAACAAGGACAACAATGGTTCCTTGATCCAATGAGGATTATGATGTAAAAAAAGTGAATATACAGCAAGCACTGTGGTCGGCGGGAGCGGCACGGGCGGGAACTGAGCGAAGCCGGGCCCGAAGCCGTCGCTCATCATGCTGCGACGCTGCAGCTCCTGAAATTGTAACGAAAATATTAAAAAATCTGTTGCGGTTCAGATTCTAACTAGTGAATGTTTACTTTACAGATTGCCAAAAGCAATACATAGTAAGTTTCCTACACCTTTAGCGTTAGACCATGAGTCTAAGGTTTATATTATAGCAAAACCACGGTATGTAATACCATTTTTGTTTTTAAAGAGGGTTAAACCAGGTTTTTTAGTTAAACCGCTTTTTGTAATAAGACGGCTAAGGTTTGAATGCACACGGCTGCGGGACTGTCCGAAAGAGATACCGCGGCTCTGGAACACAAAGGACTAAGAAGTAACATGGATGGGTTTTTGTCAGTAAAAGTCTGACACTTCCGCCCCGCCCAGACCTGACGGGGTAGCTACCCCGTCGTAAGAAGATTTCCCATACGAAAAAAAAAAATTGGATGAACTATACTGAGTTCACTGACGATGACGGTCAACCACTTTTCAACCTTATTACTAAGGGCATAAGGGTGAAAAGTGGCAGACTGTCAGTGAACTCGGTAGTACAGTCCTTTTGCAGTTATTTCACCTCTGATTTTGTATCACTGTCCAAATGGCTGTGATATTTATTTATTTACGTTAAGGTTGCTATTTTATTGCAGCTGGTACTGACATCAATAGTGTTTCAAAATCACAATAATCTTTATTTTCGTCAAAATATGGTTGCTTATGCATTATTGCTGCCAAAGATAAAGTGAACTATGAAAGGACTGCAGACCACTTACCATCATGTGATGTTGTCGTTGCCAGAGTCGCTCGTGGACAAGGTACGGCGGAGCAACCGGCATGCCGTCCCGACGACGTTCACCCACTGTTTACGTGGAAACAATAGTTATCAATCACACATGGATTTCCAAAAAAAAAACTTCCTCCATGGTGGAAGTTTTTTTTTTTACTATATAACTTAAAGATTTTTTAAACTGTTTTAAACACTTATGTGATCAGCACATCTAAACCGGGTTCAAGAGCTGCGAGTGTCAAACCACAGTCTTCATCGTGAAAACTAAGTGACTTAGATTGTCTACAAGATTTTTTGTTTGTCAGTCAAACTCAGAACTCAAACTCAAATCATTTATTTCAATTAGACCATTACGGCACTTTTGAATGTCAAAAATACAAAAAAAGCAAAGCTACAGTCACAGTCACAAGGCATAATAACTTGAGAAAATACTGTAGTTGCCCATTCCCTAACGTAGATCTCTATGGAGAAAAACGGGCAAGAAACTCCATGGACACTCTTTTAAATCAAAATATTGTTACAAAATCTTGGTTACATCATTCATGTTGAGATTATACATAATTATATGTGAGAACGATATAGAAAGAGGTGCATATTAAGAGCGTCCAGAGTAAAAAAATAAATCAAAAATTAAAAAATGAAGTAATTAAAATGAACGAACCGTGGCAGCTGAAAGATGACCAGTCCCAACTGACAGCGCCCGTTCACGAACATGACGCATGTATCGGCGCCATTCAACTTTACCATATTTAATGGAACTAAATGACCGGACACACCCGCCACCATCAGCGAGACATTTGAGTGAGCATGACATTCTCTCAGCCACCAAGGCATATTCAAGTCAATGAAAGATAAATAATAAATGTAAATGGTAGCTGAACAGTACAAAGTACTCACACATGTGCTATGCAATTATATAATACTAAGAGCTGGAATCTATACAATGCAAGGATATTTTTACAATCTTCGGCAGCTTCTACAATACATTAACATGGGAATCAATTCGTTTGCCCCTATGGTTGTGGAGCAGGACCAGCATTTAGCCAAGCATTCTTATCATCAATGTAATCCCCCAATTTATAATATGCTTGCCTACATAGTGTGCGTTTTATACAAGATTTAAATTTCGTCTCATTCAGTTGCTGAATGTGGGGAGGTATTTTATTGTAACATTTCAAACAGTATCCCATGAAAGAAGAATCTACTTTAGCAAGCCTGAAACCTGGCTGGACTAGTTGGTCCCTATTTCTAGTATTATAGTGGTGTCTGTCACCTCTTTTACTGAAAAAATTGCAGATTTTTCCTAACGTACATGATGTTTTCATAAATGTATTGACAAGGTACTGTCATGATATTAATTTCCTTAAACAGTTCTCTTAGAGAATCGCGTCTACGTAATTCATATATGGCTCTGATGGCTCTTTTCTGCAGAATAAATATAGACTCGATGTCTGCAGCCCGTCCCCATAGTAAAATACCGTATGACATAATACTATGAAAATAACTAAAATAGATTAGCCTCGCGGTATCAATATCAGTAAATTGACGACTTTTTCTAACAGCATATGCTGCTGAGTTAGCAGTTTCGGTATAAGCTGCAGTTTAGACCGGGGCGTGTACTCACTGTGTGCCGGCGGCGCGTGGTGATGGTGATGGTGCGTGGGGTGCGCGTGCGGCGCCGCGCCGCAGCACGCGCAGCCCGCGTGCCCGCAGCAGCAGCGCCGGCAGCCCCCGCACGCGTTCACGCGGACCCTGACCCACATACACACTGCTCAAACCGACAGATACCCACTACACTGGGAGATGGAACTAATGAACACGAACTTCTAACTAAACTTGACACACAAGGAGGCATTTCAAAAGACCTAACCTATTGTTGGAGAGGTTGGATAATATCGATGTATGGAAAGTGAGAGGAATGCCAAATAAAAAGATGGATGGATTGCGGGAGGTTGCGAAAAAGGGGAAAATGATAACGTGACGATCTCGGCAAAAAAAATATCTAGTAGTCACTAGATACTCGAAAAAAACTCAGTGGCTCTGGCTACTGGACCAACACATAGGTTACATCACAATGTCGTAAACTCGTAATGTACCAGAACCAGTGCGTCTGACCGATATCGATGAAATTGATTATCCGCGCTAGCTACGACTCAAATATAAATGTCCCGAAGAACAATGCATGCTATTATTACTACGATTCATTTCCTAAGTAATACGCTTAAAATATCAACGGAAATATCTATAGGTACTACTGGGTTAGATTCATAGGTACTCGAAAATAACTTGAAATTAGGTTCCTTTTGAGCTTCGCCTAAGTCAAAAAGTCGGTAGTAAAAGTCTGACTTTTTTTTCTTTGGCGTTTGCCTTGTCTGGCTGTAGGAAGACGAGCCCTAATATAATAACGTAAGCGTTACTCACCTGGCCCGCACAAGATGCGCATGCGGCGGTATCTCGCTGTGCGCGAGATGCGGCGGGTAGCTGCCCCGGCGCGGCATGCCCAGCAGCGTGCGCGCGCTGCCCACCCAGCCCGCGCCCGGCGCCTCGGGGGCCGCGGGAGGCTGGCTAGCGGGCTCCTCTGGTGGGTACCCCACCCGGCCCGGAGACCCCGTCAGGTCTATCACCTCTTGTTGCTATAATAACGTAGAGTATTGGAATTGGTAGAGACAGAAGCTTTATTTTAAAGAAAAATGTGTAATGTAATATTTAAGTAGGCACAATAAATAAATTTGATAATGTAATCACTATGTAAACACTTGTTAATATGTATTAGTATGCCGCGTCTGGCGGCGGATGGCTGTTGGACCTACCTCGACCTACCAACCCTGTAACAATATTCTTCGATAATATCTTAATTTCGTCTTAGTACCGCTTCCCCGCATCTATCACTACTTAAACGAGATGCACCGCAGGGTCGTCTTAATAAATAAAAAAAATAAAAATTGTTTATTCTTTAACCAAAACAGAACAACAAGTTGATGATTGGAGTCTCCTTTTAAGCAAAGAAAAAGCCTGTATTAGGAGATTCCGCGTATAAGTATTGATATTGAGTTTGTCTACTGTAACGGAAAAAAATAGGGTGTTTATAGTACATGATGCTTGATCGCCTGCATCATAAATCTAAAGAAATTATGAAGTTCAATCAAGAACAACTATCATCGTAGAAGAAATGAGAAAAAGCAAAAGTCTGTTAATCCTAATGTTACATATTATACCGTTTTTTCTTTCACTCCCAAATAAATATTCTTTGAATACTTACAGCATTGGAGTCGTCTCCTACGAGCATAACGCCATCATCCGAGCTGGAATCAGAGACCCAATCCAGCTGCAGGTCGGGAGCAGACAGCACGTTACCAGGCGCCGCCGATGGTTCAGTAGCTTGTGTTTCCTGTGTTACACAAAAAACACCACGTAAACATCTTAACCCTCCTTTTTGCTTCGCAGTAGTCGAGTAAAAACAAATAACAACTCATCATACCGTATTATTTGTAGGCCTGTTATCAGTCGCCTGTCGCCCTGAACTGGTCCCTGGCTGTGGAGACGTTTCCTTCGGTCTTCGGTCGCCGCCAGCATCTATTTTACAACATCTCCTAGCATTATCTTCTTGTTTCACATCAACGTTCTCATTGACATTATCATTACTAGTACCAGGCTCAATCTTAATATGCCATGGTTCCAAGAATTCGTTTTTGATGGCACTCACTGACGGCATGTTTTCGTCTTTTGTCGGCTCTTGTTTTATAACAGGCTGCTGTGTGCCAGGTTCTTCTTTCACTTTTACCATTGATCCTGATGCTTCGCCACCAGTGCTTGCGTTGCTAGTACTCCGTTTGGGTACTCTGCTTGGTTGAGATCCATTTTGTTGATAGTGATTAGGACTGTGACACCCTTCATTGTGATTATGAGCTGGCTGTGACAAGCCACTGACGAAATTCGAACTGCATCCACAATCCGCAGCGAATGTGGATTCACTATCTGTGTTTTCTTGCTTTATTTGTATCTTTACTGCAGACACATTTGGGGTTTGCGTGTTGTTGTTCTGGCTGTTTTGTCTTCGTTGGTCTACAGTTTGCAAGAGAAGATTGCTAACATTTGGTAAAGCATTTGAGTTTCTAGCAGGTTGAATACCAGGCTCGCCTTTGATCTCCAGAGGCCAGTTTGGCGGCTGACCAGAATGAGTGCTATTTCCATTACCTGTACCACTTGCATTGCCATTCGCGGACTGATGGCCAGCACCATTGTCGCATTGTTTTTTTCTTGGTGTGGATACATTATCTTCTTCTTCTGAACTTACTTCTATTAGATTTGGTACTTCATTCTCTTTCGAGTGTCGTCTCCGAGGTGAGATGTTGAGCTTGCGACTAGGCCGTTCAAGGCCGTTTGGTTGAATTGAATTACCGCCTGTGGCAGTTCCTTGATTATAACCATTTGCCTGTGGGTGTATATATTCGTATTCTGGGTGATTCTCCGACAGTGAGTATGGCATCGCATGAGGCAAAAAGTGTCTACCGTCACCCAGGACAACGACATTGTTTTGATAAGGAGCTCCATACTCCCTTGGCGGCTGAATGCCCGGGTAATGTGCATAGTTCGGAAAGTAGTAGCTATGTTGGTTAAGTGAGTGTGGTTTTGGTTGATAACGGATGTTTATATCTGGGAGTCTTCTCTGGCCAGTGCCATCAGTACTGTCAGGATTATTAGTCCCAAAAGAGTAGTCGAGTGAGCTGGAACTATCTGGTAAGGGTTGATATTCTTCCGGGACAGGAGTGTGTGAGTCAGCAGGGTGCGAGAGAGAGGACAGGTTTACTTCATAGGGCTGGTTTGGAGTGGTAGAGTTAACGTAGTTTGATGAGACAGGTTTTGGTGTTTGTTCATTAGTATTTGTGTCAGTTCCGGTAGAGACGCTTTCATCTGGTTCAGATGTTGCTGGCATCACTTCTACTTCTTCATCACTTTCGGCAAATAGAGCATCACATTCCATTTGTTCTGTAAACAAATGAGCTATATTTTATTAGATCGTACATCACACCAACAACCATCAACTGTACATAATGGCTGTGGCACTGGGGTACCCCAAAACTGCCCATAGCGCAATAACCTAAACGCCTAACTGTAAACTCGGTTTCGGCTCAGATGTTTTCATTACATGAACACTTATTATTTACGGTTGGTGCAATAGCCGTTTCATGGGATCGAAAAGCAAAGTTTGTCCTTTAAAAAGTTTGTAGGTACGGAGCCCTCGGTGCGAGAGTCGATTCGCTCTTGGCCGGTTTTTTAAGTATTGAAATGGATATAGTATGTTATCCTTAAGAGATAGACATATGCCATCGCGGACTTTTCTGTAGACCTATATAAGATACACAATTCCACCATACATCATTTTAGTATATCTCAAAGGGTTTAGGCAACGTTTTCGTTGAAAGCTCTCACAGACGGCTTATTTTTTTTCCGACACGATCAACAAATACCATTATATTTTAGCCAATGTAAACAAAAACTTGACAAATTATATACTAAAACCTTCCTCAAGAACCACTCTATCCATTGGTGAAAACAGCATGAAAATCGGTGCAGTAGTTTTTGAGTTTATTATTAAAGCTGATAATTCCCTTTTTGAACATTAAAATTCCCCTTTGCCACTTCCTAGCTTTAGCTGGGAATTCCTATTCCTAGTGGCATAACAAACTCCGCAGCAAAACCTGTCTGTTAGGTAAGAACTTGACTATATACATTCTTATGCAAAGTGAACATAATAATGACAAAAAACTGGCCAAGTGCGTGCCACGCCGCAGTGTAGGGTTCCGTAGTAGCCCAATATGACAATATAGAACGATTCTGTAATCTGTTGTTCTTTATTCTGAAAATAATTAATGGTAAAGATATTGAAGTTAATGGTTATGTAAGTCTTTACCCATATAAACAAGCAACTACTTCATTTTAGTCACTATAGTCTAAAGGATTTATTCTTTGTATTTGGTACAAAAATATCCAACACCTAATATCAACGACTATTACTGCTAAACTAATAAAGTTATCTTAACCGCTATAGTTTTGCTTTAGAGTTGATGAAATGCACTATCATCATGATTTTTTCCAGATTTTTCAAGCCAGCAGTTTAGATTTTAGAGTGGGGGACCGGGATCAGATACGTACCGGAACAAAAAATTGCACTTAAAAGTTTAATATCTCGTAAATGGAGCTTAAATCAAAAAATAACATTAGCAACCTCTAAGTCATTTTTTTTAAGACCTTTTCAACAATAGCCCACACGATGGGGTAGACGACGCAAAAAAAAAGACATCCCCACTTCACATGTAGCCCCTACATGTGAAGTGGGGATGTTTTTTTAGCTACCCAAAAAAAAATATCCTCAGGAAAGGCCAGTGACACTTAGATAACTATGAGTTTAATATTTAAACCATTGTCTATTCTGTTAGTGTATTTGTAATATTATGATACTTTTATTCTTTCCTTGTTAATTTATCATCCTTCCTAAGTTTGTACACATGATACATTATCTCACTCCATTTTCCCATTGGGGTTCACAGAGACTAATTAATATCAAAAGGAAAAGGATAGTTACAGTCCTCATTTATGTAGTAGGCACATGTTAACATTAAAACATGATCTTGATGTGACAGTCACTAAGTTAATTTGCCATTAATCCAATATTATTGTGATTTTAACAAAATATTTCAAACTTATTTTTTTCACTATAGATGGAGAGGATTGTTTATTTATTATCTTTTAATTTTTTTTTTGAATACATAATTATGAATAAAATATAATATGCTGTGGATGAAAATAGAATTAGTACTTTAAGAATTATTATTATTCTATTTTGAATTAAATATGCATGGTATTCAAACACAAAAACCACTTGAAATCAGTGTCAGCTGCAATCTAGCTATTAAGAGTATCTTTGTACTAAAGTACTAGTAGACATAATAGGTCTTATCTATTATGGTAAAATATTAGAAAGGGATCAAGTATACCCCTATAATGAATCAGTTTAAATAAAACAGTGGGTCTTAACTCAAACTAGTAGTAGAACGAGGCTGTGGAACTGAATATTAGAGACAAGTACTTACCATTCCTCTGTTGATTGTCAGAAGTTGTAGATGTAAACACAGTATCCAGGATGGCTGCCAGAGATGATGGGCCAGCGATATCCCACGACGGCGATAACTGCTCGCCCTCGTAGCCTTTCTCAGTCATTTTATTAACGATAACACCGTTCCATATCGTTCCAAGTCAAATTAAACGTACAAGGTAACTTCGTAACTCCTGCTATTGTCAACACTCAACATCCGACATGGAGCAAGTCATATTCACTTAATTATAGCCATGTTTATATTATTTTTTAGTAATTTATAAAGCTCAAGAATACTATCGCCCTGACTACATGAATGCTGCTAGAAAAATCGTGTAGAAAAACAGAAATAAAACTTCTATTGAATTGTCTGTATAACTATCAATAGTGCGATTATTTTTATAAGACGAGAGTGACAAATACAAGTTTGACTTATTCTGTCATTTTTTGCCATCTAATGAACATCCACTAAAATTATGTTGATCGCTTTTTTTATTTAGTCGATATTAATAGTATGGTTTTGTGCCAGATCATTGTAACTAATATTTTACGCCACAAGGAATTTAGTAACCAATAAGGATGCACTTGCGAGTGCGTGGAGTACAAAAAAAACAAAAACTATGAGGGATTTTCATTTTCAACTCTTCCCTAGTCGCTGGATAGATGGCGCTGAACTTGGTAAGAACGGAACGTCACATAATTTCACTTGGATGTAATGGTTATATTCGGAAGCCTCAGCAAGATAAAGTGTCAGTCAACGAGCGTATGTGACGTGACGCAATGTTTTTTTTCCCAGCGTTTTGGCTTTGGCACCTAGTAACGTAGTCAGTTCAACGCCATCTACCGAGTTCTTGGAAACTATTTTTTTAAATACTCAAAAAGAAAACCTCTCATTTTGTTTATTCATAGATGACGAACATAGAGTAATAAGCTATGGGAGCAGCAAGAAGCGAATCGCTGAACATGACACACAGAAGGACCACGCATTAGGGTAATTTGACAATAAATTATCTTCAAGTTAAAAGCCGCGCTTGCTTATGTTGGTCTATTATTAAGAATGGTTATCAGACTGTTAGACTGACTACTACCTGGGTTGTGGAGGTAAGTTAGGCAGTTGTTCCATGTAAATACTGGTATTCCGCTGTATCTAGTTAGAGTGGAAGTCAACCTAGGGAGATGATGATGATAATGTGTGATAACTCGAATCGGAACGCATCCAATGTCAGATGTGGAATTATGTCAATCGAACGACACGTCAAAATTACGTCAATTTCAATTTCAAAGAAAACACGTCAGTTCGATTCACTAAATTAAACAAACGTATTCTATTACTATTATTTCAGTCTTCATCAGACTTTGGATTGAAGAGACATCTAATTTAGTTTAGCCAACTTGGTAATAAAGTGCTTATTTGTCTTAATATTTTATGAAACAAAAGTTTAACTTTTACATGACAACTTTGTAAACTTGTGGAGTATTTTATTAGTATTTACTCAATTTTCAAGGATTTTACTGTGTATTTACTTAATGGTAAAGCCAGCGCAATAGATCGTTTGTCTTTTTTATTACTCACGGCGATAAGACGACTAAGCATGTCGACAAAACACTTACCACTATTTCTTGAAGGAGAAGTAGTAAAAGGTTTTGGAAGAGGATCTAAAGATCTTGGATGCCCTACAGGTAAAATAAAAAAATAGCGATCAAGGAAATAAAGTTGAATGTTAACTTGGAGCACCTATCTATCTTGATTTTTATCATTTTATTTAATTTTTTATTTAGTTTTCTATATCATAAAACTACATAGCAGCTTTTTTGTTGACTATAATTACATCAGCCGGTCAAAGTATTTATTCTAAAATTAAAGCAGAACAGTACCATTCAATGGAAAACTAAAAACATTTTGTTATCTCCTTTATAGTAAAGTAAAATTCATATTTTTCTGTTCATAGTTGGGCCCTGTAGGTGACTACCTAGTTTGTGCTTTACCTATTTTTCGAATAGTAGTCCATATATTTGAAAAATAGGTAAGGCACAAACTGACTGCCCAATGCTAAGTATAGGGCTCATTGAATTCCCAGGTGGGATAAAAAAAACTTCAGCAACAGTGTCCACACCATAGTTATTATGTCTAGAAAATATTTTCCCAATTTTTAAATAAATTTAAATTTAAATATGTCTAATAATTTCGCAGCAAACTACCCTCTGGAAGTAGTGCAATCTTTGCCCAAAGACCTGGAGCCAGGAGTGTACTATGGATGGGCACAAATAGACAAGAATGAAATCTATAAAATGGTCGCAAACATTGGTTGGTGTCCATTTTACCAGAACAAGCAAATGTCTGTGGTAAGTATAATTATGTATCTACTTCACAATCAGTATTATTTTGAATATTCTGAGCACATAAATGTACACAGAAGGACTTAATACCATAGTGTTGCTTAAGTTCAACAAACACGAACACCACGTAAATCAAAAATAGTAACTATACAGGAGAGTGAAAATCTCATTATTTTACCTGGGTAATGGTATAATACCATTTTATAATTGATGTTTAAATTAGGTAGAGACATTGCCTATTTCTGGCTGAAACAACGTCTTTGATTCTCTAGGAAACTGCATCAAAATGTCAAAACCACCAAAGATTTAAGAAAAGCGTTATTCATTTGAGTTCATGATAATTAGATAGATAAACAAAATTAGGTTAACAATGTTGATAAGGCCGCATGATGGGGTTGGTGTATCTGTAGGGATAATAACCCCTTTTTTATTAATAGGTAAAGAATAAATTATTAACAACACTCTGTTTTATCAGCATAACATTTAAACATTATTTTCTTCCATTCAGTATCAGATATATAACTAATTTTTATTAGCAGGTTTAAATTACAGGAACAAATTGTGTTAAACTAAATTTGCAAACTCATTTTGTTATCTCTGTATAATAATGTTTGCCATTCTGATAATATCATTTTATTTATTCAGCTTTTTGAGTTCTGGTTAAATTCATTTAATTATATTCAGTAAGCCAGTCATAATAAATTAAGTTCAGTTTGGCATATATAGATAAGTTAAATTAAGGAAATTAAGCAATGGAAGTTTCTTTTAATTCAATTTATTCAGGTTTCTCCTTCCAGTTAAGAAATGCAATTATGTTATTGCTGTATTCTTATGATGCAATACTATATTAAACCATGGGCATGATTTTTATGGATATTTTTTAAAATAAATGGTTAAAAACATATCTAATCAAAAGGAAAATTAATTACATAATTATTGTTATCAAACCAGCAGAAATTCTATTGTAGTACAGGAAATTGCACGGCAAAGGTACACTTTTCTACAAATGATATTAGGTATTAGGTTCTGTTTTAGATACCTACATAATAATAAGGAAGTAGTAAGTCTCAAAAATCTTTGTTGACAATTTTCGCAATTTATTTATTTAAACTTCATGTACATGTACTATGACAATGAACGAAGTCTGCTCATGTTCAAAATAAAATCCCGTGCACACGATGTCCACATCTGTTTACCACCCTTAACGAATCATCGACACGAAGAAGAATAAGGACTTCTATTGGTCC
Source organism: Xestia rhomboidea (assembly GCA_963853795.1). Lineage (NCBI taxonomy): Eukaryota > Metazoa > Arthropoda > Insecta > Lepidoptera > Noctuidae > Xestia > Xestia rhomboidea. The sequence continues at coordinate 9,435,224 of OY970778.1, read as the reverse complement.
GCACAAAGAGTGTGCGGACCAATAGTAGTAAAACGCCGAAAAATATGCGACCCTTTTTTACGTTATCCTTTGTTTTACAAAAATTCTATTCTATTGTTTGGTCACCTTTTTTTGACTAATAGGAATAAAAACAAAAAAAAAGGACAAGAAGAGAAAGTTTAGCGCTTCAATAGCGGCCGGATGCTGCAAACAAAAAGAGCCGTATTGGTGGTGAGATTTCGTTCGTTGAGATAGTACAATGACAACGAACGAAATCTGCTCATGTTCAAAATAAAATCCCGTGCACACGATGTCCACATCTGTTTACCACCCTTTTTTTTTTTTTTTTTTTTTCGGATGGGAAATCATCAAATGACTTCTCCCGCTCTGGGCTGAGCAGGAGGGAGTGTCAGACTTTTACTGACTAAAACCCATCCATGTTCCTTCATCGCCCTTTGTGTTCCGGGGCCACGGTATCTCTTTCGAATAGTCCCGCAGCCCCGGCAGGCTTCGGTCCTTGCGGACCCCTTCACTATTGCTGACTCTCTTTGAGGCGCGCGTGGAACACGAACGCGCCGTCGACACGGCCTGTCGTCATGAGACGAACGGACGGCGAGCTAGCCCATAGCTCCCCGTCCACAGGCCCGCGCCTACGGTGGCCGGAAGCCACCACGTGGCCCCCGACGCCCGGGGCGTCTCCCGCGGCGGCCGGGACGTGAGGATCTCTCCCTGTCCTGTTCCGCCACCTCCTTCGCTAGCATGACTGCTTCGCAGAAGGAGGTGACGGCGTCCCATTCCGTCTCGCTCCGGACCATGGATTGAACCAGGGCCGGGAGCGAGAGGTCGCCGCCGCCAATCGCCGTTACGAGGACACGGCGGTGCTCCGCCCAAGCGGGGCACACCTCCACCGTGTGCTCCACCGTGTCCTCCGGTCGATCCTCACAATGGTGACACCCGGGCGTCTCCTCCCGCCCGATTCGGTGCAGGAACTTACCGAAGCATCCGTGTCCGGTAAGAACCTGCGTCAGGCGGAAGGTGAGGACGCCGTGGCGTCTCTCCAGCCACTCCTCAAAGAGGGGACTTATCGCCACTATTGTGGCGTGCCCTGCACGGGGTTGCGATAGTCGCTCTCTCCATGTCGCCATGAGATCCCGCCGGAAGTCCGTCCGCTGAGCGACAATTTGCCGCGGCAGCGGAGTTTCCCCCCGGCGTAGCGCCTCCGCGCGCCACTCATGTAGGCGCGCGAGGACTATTGCCTCCAGATCCCATGGCGGCAATCCGGCAAGGAGGTTCGCCGCCTCGCGGGAGATCGTGCGGTACCCCCGGACCAGCCTTACGGCTACCACCTTCTGGGGCACGTTCAAGTGGTGGGCGGCACGCCGCCTCAATGAACGTGCCCACACCGGGGCCCCGTAAAGGGCCATGGACCGCACGACTCCCGCGTAGAGCCTCCGGCAGGAGGCGTTCGGCCCCCCCAGGTTGGGCAGGAGCCGCCTGAAGGCAGCCCCTGTCCGCTCCAGTCTGGGGGCCAAACGTCGGAAATGCTCCACGAAGTTCCACCGGCTGTCGAGGACAAGTCCCAGGTACTTCAGCGTCGACTCGACGCCGATGGAAACCCCTCCTGCCATCACTGAGGATCCCGGAGGTGGCGCATTCCGAGGCCCATGAAAGCACATGGCCTCGGACTTGTGCAATGCCACCTCGAGACCCAGTTGCCGGATCCTCTCAACGACTATCGCAACCCCGCGTGTCATAACTTCGGCCGCCGCCTCGTGCGACCCCCCCTGTGCGAGCACCAGCGTGTCGTCCGCATAGCAGACCACGCTGACGCCGCTAGGGAGGTCGGCGCGCAGCACGCAGTCGTACCCGATGTTCCACAAGGACGGCCCTAGAACCGATCCCTGCGGAACACCGCACGACATCTCTCGCCGGTTCCAGTCTCCGCTGCGACCGGGGTAGATGACGTACCTGTCCGCCAGGTAGTCCCCGACCACACGACGGAGGTAGGTCGGCACCCGGTGATACCGGAGTGCCTCCCTTATGCAGCTCCAGGGCATGGAGTTGAAGGCATTGGCGATGTCGAGAGACACCGCCAAGACAACCCCACCCCGGGACACCGCATCCCCCGTCGTGAGGGCCCTCACGCGCATGATGGCGTCCACCGTAGAGCGCCCCTTGCGGAAACCATACTGGTGTTCCGCAAGGTCCGGCCCCATCCCCGCAAGGTGCTCGGCGAGGCGGTTTGCAATCACTCTTTCAAAGAGCTTGCCCACCTCGTCGAGCAACACCACAGGCCGGTAGGCGGACGGAGAGTCCGCCGGGCGCCCCGGCTTCCGGATGAGGACCAGCTTCCCCGTCTTCCAACGAAGCGGGAACTGGCCTCTCTCCAAACATGCGCTAAAGAGCCCTTCCAGTCGGGGCCCGAGAGCCTCCGAGGCCAGGACCCAGGCTTTGCCAGGCAAGCCGTCGGGTCCCGGGGCGGTATTTTTGGCACCTAGCCTTCGTACCGCCACTCTCAGGTCTACCCCGGTCACTTCAGGAGCGTCGTCGTCGTCACTTTGGTGGTCCGCTTCCGGCACCGCAGCCGGCGGAGCCATAGGCGGGGGCGGGTGTTCCCCTCGCGAGGGGAACAGAGCGCTCACCACGTCCTCCACGAGCTGAGGCCGGAGACTCTGCGTCAGCGGGGGGGCCCAGGTGCGGAGTTTATCCCGCACCATCTTGTAAGGGCGCCCCCACGGATCTCTGTCGAGAGCCCCCAGCATCTCCTCGCGGGCCAGATCTCTGGCCCGCAGGACAGCCTCGCGGAGGGCGGTCTTCGCCGCTCTGTAGCCCTCATAGAGCTCCGCCTCAATGGCTGCCGCATTCGGTGGGCGAATGCGGAGCCTGCGGTGCCTGGCGTACCGGTGTCGCGCAGCCACACACGCCTCCCGTAGGGACGTCAGCTCTCGCGACCACCAGTACACCTGACGCCGGGCGCTTCCTGGCCGGACTCGGGGCATTGCCACGTCACATATGTCGGACATGGCCTCCTGGAACCACCCTGCCTCATCATTGACGTCGGCAGGCCTGTCCGGTGATGTCACCCAGGCCTGCACGATCGAGGCTTCCAGGAGGAGCTCCCGGTCCAGCTGCTTCAGCGCCCAACGCGGACCACTCGGGGCCTGTTGGACCGGCGCGCTTGAGGTCTGGGTGGAGACGTCGAACCGGATGTACCGGTGGTCGGAATAGGTCTCCACCCCCTCCATGACGCGCCAGTCAACGACACGCGGTGACAGGGCGGGGCTAGCGAACGAAATGTCCACCACCGACTCGCCCCGCATCCTCACGCACGTGGCGACAGAACCCCGATTTAGGACGACCAGGCCCTTCTCCAGGGCCCAGTCCTCCACCATCCTTCCCCGCACGTCTGTGCAACGGGAACCCCAAGCCAAGTTCTTGGCATTGAAGTCCCCGAGGACAAGCACGGGGAGGGAATGGTTTCCGACGACGACACAACTCTGCGAGAGAGTTGTGGAACTCGGCGAGAGTTCGGCTCGGGGAGAAGTAGACACCCACTACGACGATCTCCCCGAACCGGGCTGCTACGCACCCCCGACCCCTCCTGACACTTTCAAGGGTCGGGGTGCCGGCGGCGGCCGACGACACTATGGTCACTGAGCCGCTTAGGTCCGCCACCCAGTCTTCCCTGGGCCAGACGAAATACGGCTCAGCGACCACAGCGATGTTAATCAACCACTGCGCCATGCTCTGGAGCAAGAGATCCTGAGCGCAGGCGCAGTGGTTGATATTCGCCTGGAGGAAGCGTAATGGGGCCGTTATTGGCACTCCATTACCGCTTCCTCCAACCTGGCCCCCTGTGAGGGCCCCTCTGTGGCGGCGACAGAGGGAGCGGCAGCGGCGGCAGTTGCGGCTGCGGCGGTGGCGACGGTGGCGGTGGCGGCGGAGGGCCTGCCCTTGCCTCTAGTGGCCCTGGTGGGCGGAGCGCAGGCCTTGCCCCCAGCCCGGTGATCGGCAGGCTTGCCAGCCGCCGCACATGCAGCGCAGTGCGGCGCGGCGGTGCAGCAAGCCGCGGATGTGTGACCGGGCTGGCTGCAGCGGAAGCAGAGGCCGCTGCGGTCGACCTCCGAGGCGCATTGCACCGATACATGGTGTCCCACGAGGCATCGGTAGCACCTCAGAGGTCTGGGCTCCAGCAGCTTCACCTGTGCTGAGACCCAGCCCACCAGTAGCCTACGGCCCTCCACAATCGTCCTGGCCGCCGTCACAGGGCAGCTGACCATTACGGTCCGCATGCCCGTGGGGTCCGGGCGAAGGGTGCCTGCCCTGACCTGATCGGCAGGGCACCCTCCGGACCTAGCGACGGCGGCCACCACCTCCTCCTCGGTCACCGAGTCGTCCAGACCCAGGATGCGCAGGTCTGCGCATTTGACGGGCCTGGACACTCGGGCCTCGTCCGCATTAAGGGACGCTCTGAGCTTTTCAGCCAGAGCGTCGGCGGACGAGCCGCTGGTTTCACCAGGGATCTCCAGCAGTCTAGCCCCCGTTGCGGTGACTTTAAGCCGGAGGCCCCCGGTGATCCCCAGCTCGCCGAGGTTCACCGTCGCCTTCGCCTTCGCCAGCAGGTCGCGGTAGGACACGCCCCTCTGTTCCGCTTCCGGCTGTAGTGTGATCACTACAGCCGCGGTCTTAGGGGCGCGGAGCCTAGCCGCGATCTTGCGCTCCCTGAATTGGCGCTGCCGCTCCTGATTTCGGGCCTTTTTAGCCGCCTTCCGCCCCTTCTTCTTCTCCCCGACCACCTGCCATCCGGCTTCAGCCGCGGCAGGTATAGGGGGCTGCTGGGGGGGCGGTGGCGGCGGCGGCGGCTGACGTGCCGCCGGCGCCGGCCCACTCGCTGCTGGGACCGGCGCCGTTACAGTCTTCTGTGCAGCCGCCTTGCCCTTCCTCGCTTTGGCCGCCTTCTTAGCCAGCGCCGGCTTCGCCGGAGCCGGCTTTGGGGGAGGGGCCACCACTGCTGTGCCGGAGGGCTGGCTGGACGGCCCCGGTCTGGGTGCGGCAGCCGTAGCCGCCGCATATGAGGCTGCCCTCGGACCCGGGGCTGCCTTACTTGCCGCCAGGGGGGGACGCAGGACAATTCCCTCCAGGACGGAGAACCGTGCCTGGAAGGAAGCCAGCTCCTGCCGAACCAGGTTCAGGACCTGGTTCTCGACTGGCTCGGGCTGACTGGGTCGCTGCGTCTGGTCCCCTTTTTTCGGCGCCACGCGGGAGCCAGACTCCCGCAGACTGGCCAGGTCTGCTAGGAGCCTGGCGTTCTCCTTTTGGAGAGCCTCCGTGGCTGCCGACAGGCGGGCCACCTCCGCCCGCAGTTTAGCCAGCTCCTCCCCATCCATCGTAGGAGGGGGAGGAGGACGAGGAGGTCCGCCAAAGTTGGCCTCCGCTGCCGCCATTATGGAGGCAGAAGCCGCGGGTTTGGCCTTGAGTTTTGAAGATGTCTTCATCTTCAAGGCCACGCCCCTAATTGCGGCTTCCACCTCCTTCGTGAACCTGGCCTTACGCTCCGCATCAGAGCCGCCAGGTGCACCCATCTCTTCGCCTGACCCAGGAGCAATCACGCCCGGGTGGCGTCCCTCTTCGGCCAGCCTCGCTGACCGCTCAGAGGCAGAGAGCCCCGCCCTCTTGCCTCGGATCCCCCCGCGCCTGCTTGTGGGGATCTTCCGGGCCGAGGCCAGCTCTCCCTCGGATGACGACCCTTGGTCGCCATCCCGCCTGGACCGCTTGCGGAAGAACTTACTGTTCTCCGCAACAGTCCCATCCCTCTCGCGGCGGGAGCTCACTGAGCCTCCCCCGCTCACCTCGCTGGATGCTACGTCGGACTCCGACCCCGCATCCCTCCTCTCCTCTTCGTTGCCGTTGCCGGCGGTGTTGGTTTTTGGTTTATTATTTTCCATATTTGAACCCACGAGTATGGGGGAAATAAACTCCTAACTAGGCAGAGACCCCTGTACCTAGTAGGGCAGATTCTAAGTATTTATTACTCGCCAGGGGGTCTGCAGGTACCCTGGCGAGGAGCGCACTAGCGACTGATTCGTTCTCTGGAACACCCGTCAGCCATACATCCCCTCGCGGTGCGTCGCCGCTTGGGATTCGGGGTGACTTTTTATAGAGGTTGTCTACCTCGCGGTCCGGGCGGTTAAGCCAAGACCCTCGGTCCCTGTCGAAGCCGCGAGACCTGATCCACGACACTTCGACGTTGGGATTACGAGACCGGCGGTGACAGAGGAGGACGATCCTTCTCTGTCTGCTCGGAGGCAGGGTAAGTGCACACCGAGCCCGCCCTCACTCCTCTGCTATGCCCTCTGCTAATCAGAGGGCACGCAAAGGAACGCACCTTTGGTCCGGGTCGGACCCCACCCATGTCAGAATAATTGGCCGCGGCAGTACCACTCCCCGAGGGATAAGAGGAAATTCTCATTTCCCCTCATTCCCCGGAGAAGGATACTGCCGCGCCCGGGGTGCACCGGCCCAGCAGCTGCTCTTCCCTCCAGACGTATCGAGAGGGACGAGCAGCCGCCGGACACACGTGGAGGACTTCTGACTTCGCACCCCTCTGTTTACCACCCTTAACGAATCATCGACACGAAGAAGAAGAAGGACTTCTATTGGTCCGCACAAAGAGTGTGCGGACCAATAGTAGTAAAACGCCGAAAAATATGCGGCCCTTTTTTACGTTATCCTTTGTTTTACAAAAATTCTATTCTATTGTTTCTATTAGTCAAAAAAAGGTGACCACCTTTTTTTGACTAATAGGAATAAAAACAAAAAATAGGACAAGGAAGAGAAAGTTTAGTGCTTCAATAGCGGCCGGATGCTGCAAACAAAAAGAGCCGTATTGGTGGTAAGATTTCGTTCGTTGAGATAGTACATAGGCGGACTTAATGCCACAAGGCATTCTCTACCAGTCAACCTTGCAATTTTTTTATCATAAAAACCACGGCAGACAATTATCAGCATGCATCAGTCTTATCTACACTTTACACCCAAAAATCACCGTGCAACATTTTATGAGTGCTTTTTTCTTATCTTTTATTATTCAATAATAATAACTAAATTATTGTTTGTAAGTCGCGACACTCGCATGTCGTAAACTCAGCACCTAACATGGATACAAGCCGTTAGGATTTCCCTGCGACACTCCATCAGTGGCCTTCGCCTTCAGCCGCCACCCCCTATATCCCCTGTGCGCAGAACTGCGATTGTGCGGGCCGTCAGGTCGATCGCTCATACCGGGGCCCCATAAAGGGCCATCGGTCTCACGATCCCCACGTATAACCACCTACAGGATGCCCCCCTAGGATTGGGCAGCAGCGTTGTCAGCGCGCCCATCAACTTGGGCACCAGCGGCTGAATGTGGGGGCCGAAGTCCCAACGGCTGTTCAGCACCAATCCTACCACTACATGGTTGACTCGACAGCGATCTTAGCCCCTTCGACTACAATGTGTAATTCCAACGGCGGTGCCCGTCGGGGGCGCTCATTTTCGTTATAAATCGTCGGATATTTCATTATTAAATATATAAATAAATAACTAGATAAATGAATACTAAATAAATTAAAAGCTTTATTATAGCATGCATATAGCCACGCCCGCAAACGAGTTCGAGCCGTCGACTAGTGATTCTCTATAACTCGAGATGCTAACTAAGGCTTAGGTTTCAGTTTTCTACACTAATAATTATAAAGAGGAAAGATTTGTATTTATGTGTGTGTGTATGTTTGTAATGAATAAACTCAAAAACTTCTCGACCGATTTTAAAAATTCTTTCGCTATTACAAAGCCACGTCTTTACTGAGTAACATAGGCTATATTTTATCCCCGTACTCCCACGGGAACGGGAACTAACGCGGTTTCAACTACTCGGGTGAAACCGCGTGCTAGTCATGAATAAAGAGGTTCAGCTTATCCCTCCATCTTCGTCTGACTTTGCGATGTTGCTGACTTGGGCCTTCTCTGATTGATTAAGTTCGAAAAACGTAAGCAGCTGCGCCATTTAAATGTTTAATCCATTCCATTCTTTTGTAATACTCCGTTATTGCTTATCTACAACTAATAATACATTGTGTAGGTATGATATGATCTACAAGACAAATTATGGCAATAAAATATTTACCTACTGCTGAATGTAAGTACCTACATATGTACATAATATTATGTAGGTGGCTATTAAATTAAGACTTATCTGACTTTTTTTTACATATTAAAGTCAACGTGACTCAATACTTATTTGAATCTGCTATCAAACTAAAACGAAAATATCTTGATCTTTGGAATAGATTTACTTACTTGGTTTTTATTCAAATTTCGAAAAGAATGCTGTAGGCTGTAGGTACTTATTTACTACTTACGTAACTAGTTAGTGTAGGTTCATATTCTTTTTAGTAAATAGTAGAATTCGTTTTTTTACAAATAATGCTGATAAAAGAGAGCTGACGCAGTGTCTCAGTGACTAGGTTCTACGCTGCGGGTCGCGAGTTTGGGAGTGTCCTTCAGGCTAAGGCCAGTTCAGAGTCTGGATGTTTATAATTATTTTTAACAGACTTCAAAAAGGAGGAGGTTCTCAATTCGTCGCAACCTTTTTTTTTAAGTAAGTAATGCAAACGAAACCACTACTTAATAATGAATTAGAATTAATATTACTATTTATTTCGCCATCTGTGATTTTGAAGGTAGGTGAGGTACCTAAAAGCTAATGATGGAAATTACCTACTAGCTATATTACACACTAGCGGACGTCACGCGGTTTCGTCCGCGTAGTTCTTGTTCCCGTGGGAGTACGGGGATAAAATATAGCCAGTATAAAATATACTCAGTAAAGACGTGGCTTTCTAATGGTGAAATAATTTTTTTAATCGGCGCAGAAGTTTTTGAGTTTATTCATTACAAACATACACACACACAAAAATACAAATCTTTCCTCTTTATAATATTAGTGTAGATATATAAGATCTGTAATGTTGTTGGCAATCTCGCCCTGGCTCTGGCTCGCCTCCTATTACATCGGACTTAAACATGACAATGAGGGTGTACTTGCTAGGTACACCTCTGCATAACCCTTCGGGAATAACAAGGCATGGTGTTATGTTTATCTGTAACTAGTGAAGTAGCGACCCGCCCCGGCTTCACACGGGTACCTCTACTATTAACTTTTATGGACTCTTTTCGTCGTTATAATATTATTTTGTTACGCGAGTTATTTTAATTCTGTTATATTTCCTAAGATATTCATCTAAATAAGGGTTTCCCAACTTTTTATGTGTCGGGCGTCCCCAGATTGTAAGATTTTCATGCCCCCCCCCATATTTTGTGCCATATTGGTGCCAAACGCGTGCCCCTTAGGGAGGCGTGCCTCACTGGTTGGGAAGTCCCCGAAGTCCTGATCTAAATGAAATGGTGTAAGGGCCGAGTCACACCAGAATGGCAGCGGCCGGCAGCGACGCGGCGAGCACTTTCAGTGTGAAATAATTTTATACTTTATCTACATACATAAAAGACCAGCTGGCCTAGCCAAGTTACAAACGATTCGTATCGATTCTCTTTCTACAATCGTAAACGTTAAGTCACGTGGTCAAAACAAACGAATATAAACTTTCGTAGACAAGTGTACTATCTCAACGAACGAAATCTTACCACCAATATGGCTCTTTTTGTTTGCAGCATCCGGCCGCTATTGAAGCGCGAAACTTTCTCTTCCTTGTCCTTTTTTTTGTTTTTTTTCCTATTAGTCAAAAAAAGGTGACCAAACAATAGAATAGAATTTTTGTAAAACAAAGGATAACGTAAAAAAGTGTCGCATATTTTTCGTCGTTTTACTACTATTGCTCCGCACACTCTTTGTGCGGACCAATAGAAGTCCTTCTTCTTCTTCGTGTCAATGATTCGTTGAGGGTGGTAAACAGATGTGGACATCGTGTGCACGGGATTTTATTTTGAACATGAGCAGATTTCGTTCGTTGTCATAGTACATCGATCAAGATGATAGAATGAAATGTATTCGTTTCTACAATCGTGATCCCTACATCTCATATAAATCGTAGCCAACTTACAGTTTTGACTAAACTTTAAAATTTCCATTGGTTTGTTTTGACCACGTGACTTAACGATGATAGATGTCATTCCCATACATTTGGTTAGTTTTCTATAGCGTTAACGATTGTAGATTGTCAACTTGGCTAAGCCTACTGTATCCCTTGAAAAGGTCGCGAGGCCGCCCGCAGCTCCGCGAGCGGCCTTGCGCTCCTCACCCACACAGATCCCTTTTTTTTTTCTTTTCTTTGTTTATTTTTTCTTCTTCTTCCGCAATAAGTGCTATAATAACCAATTCCATCATGTTCACTCCAAACACACGAGTTTCCTTGCCGAATGTAGAAACTAAACTAGTCAAGAGGAGACTAGCCGCGTGGGGTCTGGAAACCGCGCGAAGCCACCAGCGGCGACGCCGGGGGACGCTGGCGATGGCGTCGCCGCCAGCCGCTGCCATTCCGGTGTGACTCGGCCCTAAATGGCAATTTTAGTCACAATTAAACGATAATATACGAAAGATGACTTACATATTTATTTTTATAAGGACTAATACTAGTATTCTACTATCTGTATAAACACCTTCGCAAATGAAGCATTATTTTTGACAACATTTTAAAATCATTAAAATGGCAAATTTTTTGTCAACGTTACTCAAGGAATCGCTACTCTCATCATATTCACGAACAGCCCGCTCAATAAGTCCTTTGGGATACCTTTTATACCTCTTGCCACGAGGATCTGGCTTATAAATTCTCGGCATAGTGTGCGCAGCGTGATTATTCGAATTCGATTCGATTTGGTGATTATGAACACCAAATACCTACAAGAAATGATAATTAAATAATACAATTTACTAGGTAATTGACGTTACAAGCCAGTACAGCCACTTAGCCAGTACACCAATCCGCACTGGGCCCGCGTGGTGGATTATAGCCCATTCCCTCTCATAGAGACGAGGCCTGTGTCCCAGCAGTGGGAACATTAATAGGCTGATGATGTTGATGATGATAGCCACTTACAACAAAGTTCAAATTAACGTCGTATAAATAAAATTGAATTTAGAATGACACTAATAATTCTAAAAAGGAATAATATTTTTATATAATTTGACCAAAGCCAATGAGGATAGAAAATATCAAAATTTTAACATTTGAAAATCACTACTTTTAAATGTTTTTCCAATAGTAGTGTTAGTCTAGTATAGTGATGAAATAGTCCTCGATTGAGAACCCTGAAAATTATGTTTCTATTGACCTCTTTTTCGTTTCTATTCACCTCGAAAATAGGAAAAAGTACCAGTGTCCCGATTTTACTAATACGAAAAAATCATTAAATTTATAGACTCGCCTTTGTATTGCTAGAAGATGGGAAACTTCCTTAATTACTTAATTATAACAATATTGTAGCAGTTTTCACTGAAAAATTTAAGTTATGGAAAAGTTTTACACAGGCTAAAACTGTTAGCAAACGCAAACGTCACTTTAACCGCTTTTTTCTAGACAACGACTTGACGTAAATGTTGGGGTAGCCAGTATAATGGAAAACCGGCCAAGTGCGTGTCGGGCCACGCGCAGTGTAGGGTTCCGTAGTAGGCCGTTATCACAATATAGAACGAACCCGTTGGTACAGCGCCATCTAGCGGAAGCGTAGTGCAACTTATGTTATATTTTTTATTTTGTTTTTCAATGCAAGTCTTGACCCGTTATAAACAAGCAACTACTTCATCTTAGCCACTTTATAGGATTTATTCTAAGGATTTTGTATTTGGTACAAAATTATTCAACACCCAAGTTCAACGACTTTTACTGCTAAACTATGTTATCTAACCGCTATAGTTTTCCTTTAAAGTTCATGAAATGCACTATCATCCTGTTTTTTTCCAGATTTTTTAAGCCAACAGTTTAGCTTTTAGAGGGGGGACGCCCTACTAAATTTACACTTTAAAGTTTAATATTTCGTAAATGGAGCATTAAATCGAAAAGTAGTATTAGCAACCCCTAAGTTATTTTAAAAGACCTATTTAACGATACCCCACACGATGAGGTAGACGACGAAAAAAAATCTTCCCTACTTCATATGTAGGGGAGCTACCCTAAAAAAAAATATTTTCCAATAATTTGATTTTACCACTTTGTTGGCGTTATTGATATACACACCTCTACAAAATTACAGCTTTCTAGTACTAACGGTCTCTTAGCAAAACCTCGGACAGACGGACATGACGAAACTATAAGGGTTCCTTGTCAGGCCCCATAATCACATCGCTTCTATTCGATTTTCGATTCGGAAAGTCGTATGGTCTATCTCGCTCGATTTCGTAATGTCAAAAAAAGATAGACATACGACTTTCCGAATCGAAGCGGTGTGAATAAGGGGCCAGGACTACGGAACATTCGGGTTCGGCCATAGCATTTAAGTACTGTAGGTTGTGAAATTCAAACATTAGGGCTTTATTCATACTGTCTACATTTTCTTCGAAATCGTATCAGTGGTTAGCAAAAAGAATGGGACCTCTACCACAGCTCTAAGTTCCGTTTAAGAAAACTGCGTGCGTTTAAACCTTTAAAACTTTCTGAATATTGAATCTACGAATTTGCAAATTTCATTGTTAGTGTTTTACAAATTCCTTCGTAATGTTGACGGTCATTTTTCTTCTACGACACTGTGGCCTAGCAGTCGAAACGGACACATTGATGTTCAAGGCGAAAGCTGCTGTTTATTTCCCCAACAGTTTTTTTTAATTCTACTAGCTACATACTTCTATTAAATACAATCAGTCAATACCAATGTATTTGACCCGCACTGAATGAATGCATAGCAGGCATGCTACCATGCATTCATTCACTGCGCTTTCAGCAGGTAACTTTCGGTTATCCATACAACTGGTGTAGAATCTGCAACTACAACTTTTGTTTTTGACCTAAGGCAGGACACTGCTGAGTAAACTCCCCTCCATTTCATCCACCAGCTATGTTTTTGTACTCTCTTTTAATTTTTCAAAGTCTTGCTGATGTCTCGATCGTGGTCTCCCGCAGCCATTTTGCCGTCTCTGCATTCATACATATAGTCTTGTATTTGTAGCTAATAATTAAGTAGCCGTTGCTTTGACCTTTTAAAACTTGCGCGTTTTTCAGTTATTTCCTATGAACATACTCTTTAGTTCCCAGGGCTACCACGATTGTAACGAATAAACAAACAGAATCGATGTCTCGAATTACAACCCAACCCATTCAATATGATGAAGTAGCATCCCGTTTTTCACATGGTGCTTTGACTTGGTAGTAATCTAAACTAGTAATAAAAAGAGGAAAGATTTGTATCTAAGTATGTAACGAATAAACTTAAAAACTACTGGACCGATTTGTAAATTCTTTCAGCAATGGATAGCTACATTTAAGCGAGTAACATAAGCTATATTGTACTCCCACCGGAACGGGAACTACGCCGGTGAAACCGCGTGACGTCCGCTAGTTAACGATAAGATGAGAATAGAGATGTTTCTTATATATATCTGCTTAGTATTACACGTGTTCGCCGACGCGATTGATGCTACTTTTAAAACAGATTACCTAGTACGGACTTGTACCAGTATTTCTTAGACTAGGCAGTGTTTCGGTCAGCTAGACTCGAGTCAAGTTTTAGACTCCTGCACTGTCATGATCTAAAAACCGACTAACGAACGGCACAGCTCATTATTAATTTTTGCCGACTTTAAATGACCTACTATGCCATGTGTTTGTTTTCAGGAAACCCATGTCATGCACAAATTCGACTGTGACTTCTATGGGTCAAATTTGAAAGTGAGTCTAGTTGGATATTTGCGAGGAGAGAAGAATTTTAAATCTTTAGATGACCTAATAGAAGCTATCAAACTAGATATAGATAATGCAGACGCAGCTTTGGAGCTGCCTCAAGCACAAGAAGTTAAGGCTCATACATTTTTTGAAACTTAACTTATTTTTAGCTAATTTGCTATTTTAGACCATTTTTTGTAGTATAAATACTACAAGCTGTTACACAATTATTGACATTGTTGTTTATTTAATTTCAATAATGAATGTTTGTTATTTTTATTGCATTATCTAGTTTTAATTTTCTTCCTTCCAGTTTTTACTGTATTATGCAATGTTTAAATCCAAATTCATAATATGTATATTGAGTCCGAGGCTAGATTAAAGCAGTTCTCACTTGCAGACATCACAATGTTTTACTGTATAAATTTTGACTTTGATTTATAGCATTGTAAAAGCTAGTTTCCATCATTAGAATGTTATCTCTACCAAATATATGATAATTGTGGTCTGAAATAATGATAAGATAATTATTCAAGCAAATATATTATGAGGGCTATTCCTTGACTATGTGATATTTTTGGAAATTTATGTGCAATGAAATTATTTATAAGAAAATAAACATATTTACAATAAAGTTACATTTATTTTAATGAATCAAACCACAACATTCCCTTCGAAAAAGCCTTTTATTGATAGAGCTTGTCTGGATCCATTTTAACAAACTTGTAAAATATCTCTCCTTCTCACATTGGAAAATAAAAGAATCTTAAATTAATAGGGCTCTCTCTCCAGGTTAATTAATGTTGTTTTCTCCTAAACGAACATCCTGAAACAGAATAATGTTGTGTTAGTAATCATTGAATGGCTTACTTTTAACTTGATGCTGAAAGTAAAAAATAAGGATGTATAATTTCAGTAACAATAGGCAACACCAACAACAATAGAAAATACCATAAAAAATGAAAATCGGTATCGTCAAATGGGGTAAATAGGACCACGGGGTCAACCGAGACGAAACTTTAAAAGGTATTTTCACATTTAAATGTTAATAGTAGCATAAAAGGAATCAAAATAGCCTACCCTATTTTTATTCAACTAAAACAAATAATAATTCTTATACCTTTTTAGTTAGAAATTATTTAAATCCCATTCAAAGTTTCGTCCCCATTTACCGCCTCTGGTGGTAGAGCAGTGTTTTCCTAGTTTCAAGTATCATAACAAGAAACATTCTTTACAATGTGCACAACAAACATATTCGCAGTGGTCACTGACCCTTATCGCTTGGAAAGAAAAATCTATATACAGGATGGAATTTTTCGATGCCACCTGGTGGGAAAGTACTTGAAATACTGGAGATAGCAAATTTTACTCAAAATAAACATTCCTTTATTTTTAAAAAGAAACAAATCTGCATTCAAAGATTTTCGAAAATTTGCTTGCCACACTCGTGAATCGAACCGACTTAAGTTTGAAAAAATAACATGTACTTTTTTTACATCAATCGATAGGGGCAATCATATGGACCAAATCTCTCTAACAAACATGATAAATTAAATGAAGCGAAAATCATGAAATCTAAAGAACAGTTATAAATTCAATAAGATGAAGCACTTAATTAATGGTTTTCCTTTCATTTAATTTATCGTGTTTGTTAGAAAGATTTGATCCATATGATTGACCCTATCAATTGATGTCAAAAAGGTACAGACTGTTATTTCTTCGAACTTTAGTCAATCCATCCCAGGTTCAATGCCCGAGGCAATAGAATTTTCGAAAATCTGTGAATGCAGATTTGTTTCTTTTAAAAAAAATAGGAATGTTTCCTTTGAGAAAAATTTGCTATTTCCAGTATTTAGTGAACTTTCCCTTCAGGTGGCATTGAAAAATACCACCCTGTATAGTACACAAACAAAAATATAGGCATTTCAATCAGTATCTATTCTGAAGATAAGAGCATCAACAAAGGATGCAATTATTGCACAATAGGTGCAATGTAAATAAAACTGCAGTATTGCACAATTTACATTTGGCTTTTGAAACAACATCAGTAATTCCTTCAGAATAACCTGAATTAATTCCTAATTAAGGGCACATATATTTGCTTAATGATAGGCAATCTTGCTTTCAGTTTTAATGATCTTAGTTTTATTGCTAATATTGATTGTTGTTTCATATCATTTTCACATGAGCGCCTGTAGATAAGGATCTACCAAAACAAATTTGCATGCATAAACATGTTTACACAATAATTTGACACACATATTGAGACGAGTTAGATGATATGGCAGGTTAATACTGAGATGATAGCCAACATGAATGTTCAAAACAAGACAATACATGCTGTACCACCCTTCAGTGGTGGTTATTCTAAAATAGAATAGTTACTCAAGACAATGACTCTTGCACAATTTTATGGTGTAAACACCACTCCTTTCTTAACAAATCACTAATTTGAATGGTTATAATAGTTTTGATCCAATGATACTCCTCGGGGTTGGTTGTGCAATACATATAACATTTAGGTTTAGTATTTATTATATTCTGAGTATGGCAAAATATTCATCATTAATAGAAGACAAAAGAGGTAAATAACATTCTTGATTTGTTCCAGTATTAATCATTTGGCTGGTAGTATTGAGTCATTGGTGATTTAGGCTATGTTTGGTAATGTGGTGTAATCATAATAAGTTTCACAACAGAACTGTCAAGTTGATGAACCCTGTTCATCAACTTGACAGTTCTGTTGGGACTGGAGACGAGTACTTTAAAAAATATAAATGAAAATGTAAAGATCCTTACCCTCCGTTAATCTTGCGCGACCACCGGTGGGCTGGCAAAGGATCGTTGAGCAACCTGCGCATACGACCACCCTTTGCGCGTGACTGAAAACCGTTGTGATTTTGTAGCAGCCAGGGCACTTGACATCCATGAAGTATGAGTTCGGATGTGGCACCAGCCTCTTCAACTTGTGTTTCCTTTTCTCCGACGCGGGAGAAGGATGCAGTAAATCAATTGCGAGCTGAAATCCCGAAGACGCACATTTAGGTTATTTGGTCACTTCGCAGTACATAAAATTTGTGGATGTGGGAACTTTCAAAGCACTGATTGAACTCTAACAGACTAATTTCGTCTAAAACTATGATACAATTGGCTAAATCTTCAAGTTTTTTGCTAGTTATTCATCTGACATGTCAGGTACTGCCATGTGTATCCGCTTGTTTGGACGAGACCGAGTTTCCATTTTGATGTTGGAAGGCACTATTACGAACTACCAGATATATCAGAAAACAATAACGAACACAGAAAACTTGTGATATCATTGAACACAGCGAGATATTTTACTCAGATAAATAAAAATACACACCGGCATGGTTACAGCTTTGATGCAGAACCGGAAAAGGAAAGGCTGCCAATTGCCAACGACAAGGAAAAATATCTTTTATATCCATAGGCAAAATGTTATGGATGCGTTCATAAAAATAAATCATTTCAATTTTCAATGGTCGGAAAGTTGTCCCATAATTTCATTACTTTACTTGAAACTAGATTATAAAAAAAGTAAAATAATTACCTAAAACCAAATGAAAATATTACATAAATATACTAGAACTACAATAAATTCTGATAAGGTTGAAAACACTTTACACTCCACACAGCAAAAAAGCCCATTATAGAATTCCAGAATTGACAGATTTAGAGGGTGAATAAAACACTTGATAGAAGACAGTGAACATTACACTTGGTCCAAATAACTCAACAATCCAATAAACTCGATATTGAACCGATCGTTTTACCGATTACCTTTGTCGAAAAGTCAGGTAGCTGAATCTAAGGATTTAAAAAAATGTTCTTTGGTCTCTGATGATTCTTTTGTCTATGACAAAATGTCATTATTGAATATTGACAATGACAACAGTTAACTAACCTCCAAAAGTTTATTTGCTAAAATTCCCATCAATATCTGTACATGTTGATACTTGAACATCAGTGAAAAATTATTTTGTACTCCTTCGTTCAAGTAAAATAATGGCTGACGAGGAATATGAGGCAGAAGACGCGGGGGCAGACTATGACGATATCGCCGAGGATGATGACAACATTGAGGAGACAGAGGAACAAGAAGAGGAAGGATATAACGTGCAGTGTCTTCTACCCGGCCAGGCTGGCGGAGGAGTTGACAAGTCTAAACGCATCACTACACGGTACATGACTAAGTACGAACGAGCGAGAGTTCTAGGTAAGGTTACTCTCTGTGCCCCACCTGATACACATTTTGTTTGGGTCCTGTTAACAAATTTATAATAAGTATGATAAACTTATTGCTATGTAAAAGCTGTAAAATAAACGTTTATAGTGTAATGTTCAAAAGAATTGACTTAAAAATGTTACGATAATGACCAATTAACATGAACTTATTGAGCATGTTTTACATTTTGTTGTTTATTATGACCATTATGCCATCATTTCAGGAACAAGAGCCTTGCAAATAGCCATGTGTGCTCCAGTTATGGTGGAACTGGAAGGTGAAACAGACCCTCTACAAATAGCAATGAAGGAGCTGAAGCATGGCAAGATTCCTATCATCATCAGACGATACCTCCCTGACCATTCCTATGAGGACTGGAGTATAGATGAACTTATCATCATAGATCATTAGCATGAGACTTGACTTTTCACCAAACTGATGATTTGAAGGCCTTAGAAGGGATAGTTTATTATCATACAGCACACTATCTCAGTATTCATACAAATTACAATGTATTGAAATTTAACCAGCTCATAGGCTATGTTCTGGGTGACCTCTAACATGAAGTCCTACAGGACATAATTATGTCTGGCAATGGCCTTCATTTATAATCTATCATTTTGTTCATGAATTCATATATTATGGATGTCGTTTAATTATATAAGTAGATAGTTTTAAGTAATAAATTAAGGTTTTATAATTATTTTGTCTTTTCTTTAGTATGTAGAATGTAAACATTGTTGAACAAGAGAGTGAGTTTTTACATAATGCATTCATTAGGGGTCTGTATGGTGGTCACAAGGGCACCTGCTGAGCATGAGGTCCTGGGTTTGAGGTTAGGGCAGTGTTTCTTCAGTAGCAGCCGTGGGGTCTGGATTTGTGCACAGTTGATAGCCTTGGTTTCCCCTCCTATTCATCATAATTTCAGTTGCAAGACATCCACTGCTGGATATAGGCCTCCCCAAGTGTCGCCACGTTAACCGGTGCCGTGCGAGTATCATTCAACGGATTTCCGCAACCTTCACCAGATCATCCGTCCACCTAGTGGGAGGCCTTCCAACGCAACGACTTCCAGTTCGCGGTCGCCACCCCAGAACTTTTCGGCCCCATCTGCCATCCGTTCTGCGAGCAATGTTTGCAATTCTTCGGCCTACGTCGGTAACCTTGGTTCTCTTGCGGATGTCTTCATTTCTGATTCGATCACGCAAGGAAACTCCGAGCATAGCACCCTCTCTATTGCCCTTTGGGTAACTTTTTTAAGCCTTCTGATGAGGCCCATTGTGAGCGACCACGTTTCGATCCCGTATGTAATCACTGGCAACACACTGGTCATAGACTTTCGTCTTGAGACACTGCGGTAAGTTGGACTAGAAGATACCGCGCAGCTTCCCGAACGCTGCCCAGCCGAGTCGGGTTCGACGATTGACTTCTTTTTCGAAGTAAGACATAATCGTAAGGTACACATAATCGTCTACAAATTCGAGTGTAGAGTCTTCGATCTTGATAGGAGTGAGTGTGTCATGGGCATTCAACATGACCTCGGTTTTGTCCATGTTTATTTTAAGACCCACTCTTCCGGACTAGCTCTACTGAGGTCATCAAGCATTGTAGGTACTGAGGTCCTTCATGGTCTAAACCATGACCACTATATCGTCGGCAAACCGAAGGTGAGTGATGTACTCACCATTGACGTTGATAGACATCAACGTCAATGGTGAGTACATCACCATCGCCCTCTCCAGTCCAGAACCTTGAAAAGACATCCTCCAGTGAACAGTTTCAGAGATATGACGTCTCCCTGTCTCACACCTCGCTGCAGAAGGATAGATTCAGAGGCTTGGTCCTGAATTCGGACTGACATGGTGGCGTTTTTGTACACACTTCAACACCTCGATGTACCGATAGTCGATTTGGCACCGTTGGAGAGACTGCAGTACAGCCCAGGTCTCGATCGAATCGAAGACTTTCTCGTAGTCCACAAACGCTAAACAGAGAGGCAGGTTTTACTCTTCGGTCTTCTGTATAACGCAGCATATGTATGTGATCCACGGTGCTAAAGCCTTTTCGGAAACCAGCTTGTTCGGGAGGCTGAAAATCGGCAAACCTGCGAGCGAGACGATTCGTGATGACTCTTGAAAACAACTTGTAGACATGGCTTAGAAGTGAGATGGGCCTATATATAATTCTTCAAACGGGCATTGTCCCAGAACAAGAGTGTCTCCTTGTTCTGGATCAAGGCCCACGCGGGGTTGGAGGGAAACGAGCGAGCCGACCAGCTAGCGAAGGAAGCTGCCTTGAAGTTGAAGAAGAAGCCGGATTACGACCTGTGCCCGGTTTCATTCGTCAGGCGGCAGATCCGGATGGAGTCGCTTGACGAATGGAACCGCAGGCGTCACAAAGATGTTTTTCCCAAATGCGATCGACGCCTACAGGATAGTGCTCAAATTAAAACCAGCCGGAACTATACCTAACACAAATTTTGACAAGGCACGGTGGGTTCTCCGAATACTTACATCGTTTTAAGTGTAAGGAGAACCCAGCGTGCATTTGCGAACCTGAAGCCGTGGAGTCAGTAGCCCATATATTGATTGAGTGCCCGGTCTATTGTGTGGAGAGATACAGAGTGGAGTTCAAACTAGAGACCAAAATAACATAAGCAAAATAATGGAAACAAGCAAAACACGTAAAATATTTCTGGAATATTGCACCGAAATTGTTACTAAAGTAATTAATAGAAACAAGAACACTAACTCTGTGCTTTGCTTTATATGAACATTTCTCACGAGAAAATATATAGGACTAAAGCATAGTACAATACAGTGTCCAAGTAACAAATTAGAAAAATAGTTTAAATTGTAATCTAGCGTAAATTGGAAAAATACAGTTGGTTGTTTATATTACCATTTTAATGATAAAATGGTAATATAAACAACCAACTGTAAAAATAATTATAAAAAATCTAAACAAGGTCTCTGACAACGTCAGGGGGACACCAGCAGAGCAGGAGTGGTTGTTAGCCGGATCAAGTCCGGCACTACCTCGACTGCCTCACAAGAGATATTCCTGTGAGATAGTCGAGGTGTCCGTGGGGATTTTCCACTCCTGCCAAAACTATAAAAAAAAACCGGTCATTGTCGCCCTTCTTGAAGAAGAGTACTACCACACCCCTGCACCATGCCTGTGGCGTTTTCCCCTCGAGTATGACGGAATTACACTAACAACAACAAAGTCTGATAGGAGTCATTTGATGATTTCCCATCCCAAAAAAAAATATTTAGAGATCCGTCGTACATGGCATTTAAACACAACTGGTGAACTAAGGATGTACCTACTATGATGTCTATGACCTCTGCTTAACCTTTCGGTGATGACAGGTGTGATGTTATGTTATTGAATTTTGAGGAACTCTCTCCGATTACTGTATGTCAAAAAATATTGTGTAATTCACGTTATTTGACAATAAATATACTGGGGATTGGTTAAACATAGGTAATATTTTTTATAACACATTGGCTCGTAAAGGGTCTCTTATTTCACCAATTTCAATATCGTAATGTATCTCATTACGCACTTGTGGTAAAGTAAAATGCACGGTTTATACTTTTTTAAATCTTAGCAAAGAGTTTTTATGTCAGAAAAGCGGTCAACATTTTATGAATAAAATTAACTTTGGGAGATGAAATATAATAAATAAACATTTAATTATATAATTTAATTAATTTTTACAATAAATTACAACCATTTATCTGTAAAAAAAACACAAAAATATTAATTTACTTTATTAGTAATACGGCCTGTTTTTTGTCTTTGTCTTAAAAAAAAGCGCTGATGCGCGCGCCTCGCTAATTTGTGAACAAGTACAAATTATTCCGCGCGTTTTTTCTTTTCGCTGTATTGTTTTTATTTGTTTTATTTATTTCCTCGCAAATGTGTTATAAAACGTCGTATGACATACGTGCGCTTTGATAATTACAGCCTCTGCTTTTTTATCGTCCTCGCCTACGGCTCGGGCAAGCAATATCGCCTCGGCTGTAATTTTCAACTTACCGCACTTATATCATAATGTACTATAGGCGTGTCCTTACTTTTACTATTGAACTCCACCATAAAGTTGCGACAAAATTTAAGATGCTCTGTATTTTGTTCGAGTTATGTAAACATAAATGTATAGAACTGCTGTCTTGTTTGGTATGAGACCAAACAAGACAGTTGTTGTTGTGTAAGAAGGGTTAAAAGTTTTCATTTTCATTCATTTGCCTCAAAATATTATATTGCTTATATTTCAATCATTCTGTACCTACCTATACCTACAAGTTATTACACAGATTTTAAATTGTTATTCCCACTTTAAGTGGTGCATACATACTATTGTTCTTATATGATTATGATTATTATGCTTGCCAAGTATACTTTTAGAACTCTCAAGGGACTCTGGTTTTGTGTACCTATGTGTAATAAATACAAGACAGTAAATTAGTCAAGCAAGGCTAAGGCTGCAGCTTGCTTGCTTACTGCCTGGTACCTTCTGGACTTCCACTGCTATTACTGTCGAACGAGATACTTTTGTGTTATCAAATACTGAACAATAGGTAAGTTTTTATAAACGGTGCCAAGATTGTAGCCTAGTGGAGCTCCCATGTGACTTGAATAATGCCCCCAGAATCATATTATGTAGAGAGTTTTTATGGGAATAGCCACGGTGATTGCTACACTATCTGCTCGGTGGTGGCGGCCCCGACTTACGAGCAGTAAGTCGTGGGTTCAAACCCTGGCAGGCGCATTACTTTGTGTACCTAACTTATTTCATCACCACTGCTCTTAAAACGGTGAAGGAAACCGGCATGTTCTAAAACCAAAAATTCGAAGACTTGTGATATCTACCAACCCGCCGGCACTGGGCCCGCGTGGTGTTTTATAGCCCATTCATTCCCTCTCGTAGAGAGGAGGCCTGTGTCCCAGGACTTCAAGGCCAGCAGTATGAGAACGATAAAGGCTGATTATGCTTATGCTACTTAATCACAATGGAGACTTGTGGAACCCCCTGGTTCAATCCATGGTCCGGAGCGAAACGGAATGGGACGCCGTCACCTCCTTCTGTGAAGCAGTCATGCTCGCGAAGGAGGTGGCGGAACGTGAGAGGGAGAGATCCCTACGTCCCGGCCGAAGCGGGAGACGCCCCGGGCGTCGGGGGCCACGTGATGGCTTCCGGCCACCGTAGGCGCGGGCCTGTTGACGGGTAGCTATGGGCTAGCTCGCCGTCCGTCCGTCTCATGACGACAAGCCGTGTCGACGGCGCGTTCGTGTTCCACGCGCGCCTCAAAGAGAGTCAGCAATAAGGCAGGGGTCCGCAAGGGCCGAAGCCTGCCGGGGCTGCGGAACTATTCGAAAGAGATACCGAGGCCCCGGAACACAAAGGGCGATTAAGGAACATGGATGGCTTTTAGTCAGTAAAAGTCTGATACTCCCTCCTGCTCCGCCCAGAGCGGGAGGAGTCATTTGATGATTTCCCATCCGAAAAAAAAAAAGGTTTGTGGAACTGCAACTACGATTTATTGCCGAACGAGTTGGATTTCTAAGGGGTTTAGTCTGGAGCCTTGTGGAAAACCCCCTAATAGACACAACAGCCCCAGTACATCCTAGTTAAATGAATCTAATTACAGCAGTGGTTCCCAACCTATGATCCGCGGACCACTGGTGGTCCGCAGAAAGGTTAAAATGCTATACGTACTTTTTAACTAGCACAGAAAATACCTACAAGCTCAACCCAACCTAATTGAACCTACCAGAGACGTGATGCAATTTTTTTTTGCGAATCAACTAACTTATTCCTTATGAATGATTGCTTTTTTCGAGCTCACTTCGATCGCTTTTGTATCCTTCACTATCTTAATTCTAAAGGTTTTCATCTTAATTTCCATTATTTGCATTGTGTGAGTTAAAGATTCAACCCCCTAGATAATATATATCCTGTCGGTGTTCATGTTTATATAAGACCTTATAGTCCCTGCTAACAATAAAGACATCAAAGCAGTCCCTGGTCCAAGAAAGGTTGGGAATTAGAGGAACAAGGAGATATCAAAACCTCCCGTTTTACCACATGGGAGGTTAGATGATGTCTTTTTTATGATTTTAACTTTGGAGCTCGGCATCGTTGTAGAGACGTTAAGAGTTATGATGAAAACAATCTGTTAATTATTCTACTTTATGCAATTCTTTTGGTGCAAACCCAATAAATGTCAGTCATTTTGATGTTTTAATAAATGTTTGGCAATCGATAACGTCGCCACTTGCGCCAGGAATCTTAACACCTAGATATTGGTAGCTTTTGCATCTCGTAATAAATTGGTGGTGGCGCTATAAAATACTGTATGATTGTTTTATGAGTATCTGGGCTTCTTTATCGTTATTAGATTAGGTTTAGAACCTTTACCTAAATCGGTCGGATTAACGAAAGATCTGCAGTCTCTCGTTTTTGACTTTTCCCTCAAAAACCATCAATGACTTGGCATTGGTAGATGATGGGCAGCATCCATCTTCTTCGTTTGACACTAGATACCCTTTTTACCTTATTTGAATAGGCTCTTCTACCAGGTTTTACCAGAGTAGGTACGTAGCAATACCAACGTATCTAAAATACTAATATGTTAAAGAGGAAAGATTTGTATTTTTGTATGTAACGAATAAACTTAAAAATTACTGAACCGATTTGATTTTTTTTTTCAGAAATGGATAGCTACATTATCAGCGAGTAAAATAGGCTATATTTTATCCCCGTACTCCCACGGGAAATACGCGGGTGAAACCGCGTGACGTCCGCTAGTATTGAATAATATTCAAGACTTAAATTAACAACACAACATTAATAGTTTCCTTATTAACATTTCTTTAACTTTTCAAGTAAAATATCCGTACTTCTTATTACGTAGGAACATACCTACCTACCTACCTAAATATGCGTTGTTAAGACACCTACGGTACAAGGACTATCCGTAAATAGCTGCGAATGAAAACTATATTTGCGTAGGCACTGGCTTTGAGGGTGTCACTGCACCAAGTGCAGTCATTTCGAAAGCGACATGCTGATGTATTAAAGTGGCCGGTCACACCAGCAGCAGTGGCTCCCCTGCCAACACATCTTGTATGACGACAGGTATTAATGCTTTGTGAACGCTACACACCAACATCTTGCTTGTCTTATTACGTTATTCAAAGCCATTTGGCGCGTTCCTATTACATTTATTATCTAATCTTGGACGAAATTAAACCACAATTAAAGTGGGAAGACGTCATAGACGACGGAGATACAGTTTCCCTAAAATACTTTACGTAGATCAACCTTCACTAACATGTGGTCTGTTATAAATTTTAGGAGTCAGTTTGAAAACTTTCCCATATTCACAGGTCGATCTCACCTGTTTCTAACAGGTGATCGTAAGTGCTGGCTGACTCATACTCAGTAGAACTTCGTCGGGACAGATAATTTGTTAAAATAAATCATTCTCACATTGTTACGCGTTTGTTTCTTTTAGCCTCGTTATGATAGTTGAGACTTTACGTATTAGTAAAACTGTAGGTTAGAATAATATATAAAACACGTGGATTATAAACAAAATAAGCTTTATTGAGGCGTCCAGGTTGTGATGTGAAGCAGGTTGGTCGGGCGCGGGCCGCGCGGGCGCCGCGCGTCGCCGTGGGCTGCGCTTGGCACGCGCACCGCGCTGAATATCGCTGAAAGCTCCGGCGCGGGGAGAGCCTCGCGCTCACGCCAGTACCCCTCCGACCAGCAATGCTGTGCTGTCTCCGGAAATAGAGTACGTCCGTCGTCTTTACGTGCAGTGTCGCGTACCGCTTGCCGCTGCAGCCAACATTTTAGCCATTGAATCGCGGTTAATAATAGAGTTGTCGTTCAGTAATTTATTGCTTTCGCATGAGATTTATTTCGCTACATCTTTCGGTTTGATCAGCTCCAACCGCGATTTAATGGCAACGGTTTTGACCCGAGTTGCATTCCTGAGGGGATGCGAGTCGTGTTGAGCCGACGTATTAAGTGGATTCGCTCATTCAGTGTAGATGTGTACAACGTCCTTAGATCGGCCGACCAGGTGCGCGAGTGTGTGTGCAAATGACTGATAGCCCAGCGTAGCGGGCTTAACTTGAACAACATGTGGAGCAAAGGATTGACGCTATGGAGGATAATGTTGTGCATGTTGTTGGTGGCGTCGGCGTGCGCCGCGGCGGTGCGAGGTGAGTTCAGCCCGAGCGCCGAGTGGGAGCCGCCGGCACATCTTCGCTCCCACTCTGCGTCACTACATCGTTGCTATTTTCGGCGTAACTTGCGCTGAAATTATGTAAAAAGCTCACGTATGTGCTCTATTTTTGGCGATAACCTTAGGTGAAGTTTTGTATGACAAAATGATCTAGTGACCGAGTAATTAACAGGTTTTGTCTATTCTTTGCTGTGTTTATCAGACAGAGTTGAGTGAAGGTAGAGCGCCGGCCGCCTCGCTACATCGCAAAGCTAGATACGTAAATAGAAATACAGGGATTTGTCGTTGTGCGTCGCCATCTTGTGAAAAACGATAGGATCGTGACGACATTATAAAAGTATGACATGGATCTAGGTCACGTCATAACTGCATGTTGCCCTTCATCGCTAGCGTAATGCCTAAACCTTAGAGCTAAGTCCCTCTTTAATTCACATTTGTAGACAGTAAACCAATATTTGGTTTGCGTCCAACTAGATCACCTAGCTAGAGTGTTAGGTACCGTCAAATTTAAAATATGTGGTGGCATGGCACAGCACTTCAACAAATTTATCCTCTGCTATTTCATTCAGGCACAAAATGATTTTGAGATAAAAGAAACACATCTAAGAGACAATCTTCCTCATAATAGAAGTGGGAAGTTACAAAATGTCTACACACGCTAAGAACAGAAAAATGGTAAAAAGCATTATGTGTGCTATTGAAGAAACTACACGTAGAGAGTGTCAGCGCCACATGTAAGTCAATGTCAGCCAGCATAGCATGCAACATAAAACACAAACAGCTCCACTTTGTGGAGCGACACACCAAGGCCGGCAATAAACCGTTGGGTGAAAATACTACACACGAGAAAATCCAAGACGACTTAAAAATATTTCTAATCTCTCATTTCCTGCACCCAATTCCTTCATAAAAATGTTTTAAACATAGGTAAAGTATTTTTTGCTTCTACTTAGAGGGCACCTAAACTGAAAGTTACACGTGTACCTATAGCAAAACTGATGAAAAATAATTAAATGGATTTAATTGATAACGCTATACATGAAACGAGACCTAATTATTGTTAGCATAATGAAACAACAACTATGAATGATTATGGATGAATAAAAAACTACTAAGCGGTACCTACTACATCACGCGAGGTGGCAGAAATGGAAATGTATTTGCCCAAGAATGGGACATAATAGGTTAATAGAAAATAAATAAAGCACTTTATCATTTTGGATAGAAATACAGTTATGATGAGGAATGAAGATGATTCATATTTGACGTATCTACAGCTGGTAATGACGCAAAAGCACGTGAAGATAAAATTATGATTTGATGATGAATTTGTTGAAGTTTTCAAAACATTCAGTGAAGTATTAGAAATGACTCGATAACTTTTGGTAGTTTACGAAAGAAACAGGGACATTCCTACTGGATGTGGACGGCGAAGAACCTGCAGCAGGTACTGTGGAACTAGGAGAGGCCTATGTGTAGTAGTGGATTGCAAAAGTCAGAATCATACAAATCTAGTAATCAGTATCTATTTAGAGGCAGAAACAGATAGGTAAATACAAATTCTTGAATACATTATAGACGCAACGTGGATGCACAAGGTTGACTCACGTTCCTTCTCTAATACAAGGTATTTGACTGACTGCATGGGGATTTAGGTACAAGCTTATACCTATTTGTAAACTGGGAATCTTTAATCGGGCAGTCAACAAGGAGACTGTTAATGAAGAATTGAGTTCCTTGGCGTGATTTGAACCTCTAATTAATGATGAAGGAGGAGTTGCATGGCCATCTGCTGATTAAGATTACTATACTAGCAGATATATTTCATTTATTGCACATAGGAATGATTTTTTTCAAGAATAGGCTTGAGGAAGTTAAACTAGATATTACGTAATGTTATAAATTGTTTTCAGCTGACGACGAAATACCATCTGAGTCACAATGCCGGCCATACATCGAAAAAGCTCTTAAAGAGCTCGAGTCAGGAGATGTGGAACCAGGTAAAAGCATTTTAATTGCTTTTCCGTAATTAACTACCCTTATGTACCTACCTATTTATTTGTAGTCAACAAGTCCCGAGTTTGCTACCTATCTATTCAACTGATGGTGTTTTAAAAGCTTTATTTTTGAAACATTTGGCATGAGAAATAGTAGGTAAAATGAATTAAGTACCTAAACGGAAGATTTTGAATGAAAATTGAAATCGCTTGAGGGTAGTGAGGTATTTGGTTAGCAAACTAGCAACGTTGATTCCCGTCGTATAAAAATTGTATAATTAAATATTGACAAAACGTACGTTATCATAAAAACATTATAACATTTTGACAAAATTAAAAACTGCCTGGGGACTTTCTGAGAACTCACACAGACTAATTTCGACGGCTGTAACGGACACAAAAGCAGAATGATCAAGGCTAGATTAAATAAAACAGTATCTATTGCACTATTTATTACACTCTTCATTATAAAATAACGACGTTGTGGAGCCCTGTCACAGCCAGAAGGCGACACTGTAGACCTCACAGGAGATGGCGGGAAGAGCTGGACTGAACCAAGGACCAGTGGTCCACATTGGCCCTGGATCGAAAGATTTGTAGGTCATGGGGGGGGGGGCTTTCCCCAGCAGTGAAATCACATAGGCTAACAGTAACTGTTTATTGATTAAAAAGGGTTTGATTTGTAATAATATTTGTGTAATGTATTCCGTTTCACCGCATCCCTGAAAAGTTTCCAAACGGTTACTGCACGATATAGGTACGTAAAAACTAAACGCTATTAAATGTGACCTCAGTGGAACCAAGAATAATCTCGGATTGACACAAGTTTGCTGGTGTTGAGATGTCGGATCTATTTTAATTGCGCGGACGTCGGCGCGTCATCGATATTAACGTTGCTTAAATAATAGACATACCACTAGATCATCCACATATTCTTTCCATTGTAATTATTTTTGTTAATCTAGGTTACGAGCACAGTAGGCGATTTAGTCTGGGTGGAGTTAGAGCTAAGGTTTAGATAAATAATAAAGCAATCAGACGCTTTAAAATCTCAGAAAAATAAAGAATAACTGGTTGGAATAGACCATTCAATAATGAAAACGAAGGACCGACGACCGTAAATATGATTGAGCATCGTAGTGTATAAAGTAGGCAATAAAAGCATCACACAACTTTGTGATATCTCGGACTTGTAACAAAGTTATTATATTCCAGACATGCGCCGAAATATTATAATGTTGTTTAATAGTAATTGTCCTCTAAACCGTAGTGAGGCTGGGCCATCTAAAATTAAACTTTTATTTATAACCACGCAACGTAGAAATTCACTAGAGAGCGTCAAACTAGAGATGTGACGGACTGTTAATAAGAAATTATGACTTTGAAACGACTGCACAGATAGTCAAGGACGGACAAAACGGATGGATCATTACGTAAACCTAGGCTAGTGGTAGAGAAACTTGGTACAGTGTTTCTGAGGAAAATTACAATGAATTCCAAGAACTGGATGTAAGCAATATCTTTCGGGAACTAGGTTATTGTTTCGAATATTACTTGTGTACAATCGCAATTCAAACAACTCGAATCGAGAGTAATAGTGAGATGTGATTTTAGACGCATGCAAATGATACGTAGGTATCGTTAGTAATATCGCTTTTAGTTGACGTTATGTAATAATATTATTACATTTATTCATAATTTTAACCCTGTCATGTCAGTATTTACATCAAAGACGATATTAACAAATCTTGTAAAAGGTTTTCCTATAAGAACAATACATCATGTTCACAGATTCTGCCGAAAAAAACGACAGTAATGAAGTAAGTGTCGATAACGGGGACGATACCAAAGAAGTTAATTCAGCAGAAAGTGGTGGGGAAGCAGCTGATAGTGGAGAAGACGGTGCACCATCAGTGGAAATAGCAGACGAACCCTACGTTCCCCAAGCATCCGTCGAAGATTTACAAGCTGGATCTGACGACACTGACTCAGGAGAAGCCGCGGCAGAAAACACCGACGGGGACAGCAACGAACAACAGGCTGGTGATGCAGACAGCAAAGAAGCATCTGCTGAAGAAGAAGCAGCTAACCAAGGTGAGCATAGCCTATAGTAATTATTTTATTTCGTAAACATAACATAATTTATGTATACACCGTGTTTCCGGACGATATCGATAAACTTCGACCGGTCATTGTACTCATCATTATGAACAACTTTTACTATAGCACCAAAAAAAAATCTGCTGTTCCCTACAATTATTTTCGCATAACTCGTCAAAATGTATGGAAGAGCTGATTTTTTTTCGCGATTCAGGGTTTGGTCGCATAGTAAAAGTTGTTCATAATGATGAGTACAATGACGGGACGAAGTTTATTGATATCGTCCGGAAACACGTCGTATAACTAGCATGTATTGTCCCTGCAAGGAACGGTCACCCTCACCGTTTTCACACCATTCAGAATTTTGTTGTAATTGTCATCCTCGCATACAAGACTCGTTACAAAAACAATAAGGTAATTAAATCACACTACAGGTAAATTGTCTTAATTTTAGAAAGTGGAGAAGCAGAAGACGAGACCAAGGGTGAAAGTAACGAAAAATCCCAAGAAGGATCCGAAGAAGACAGCAA
The DNA here is from genome assembly GCA_963853795.1 of Xestia rhomboidea. Classification (NCBI taxonomy): domain Eukaryota; kingdom Metazoa; phylum Arthropoda; class Insecta; order Lepidoptera; family Noctuidae; genus Xestia; species Xestia rhomboidea. Next base: position 9,404,237 of record OY970778.1, on the reverse strand, counting down.
AGAAGTAAAGGAAGAAGACAGTAAAGAAACCGATGCTAGTCAAGAAACAGCAGATGACGATGACAAGTCTGCTGAAGCCGCAGACGCGTCTGACAAAAATAAAGACGATGATGACAATACAAAAGAAGACGACGATGGATCTCAAGAAAAGGCTGATGAATCTCAAGAAGATGCAGACAGTAAACAGGAAGACTCTAAAGAAGGTAAAGATGACGAATCCGAAGAAGGAAAAGCTGATGATGACTCCGGAGAACAAGAAGCATCGGTAGAGGACAAAGATGAATCTAAAGAAGAAAAAGACGATACTGCCGAAGACAAAGATGATTCAGGAGAAGAAAAAGAAGAGTCTGGAGAAGAGAAAGCCGATTCTGGAGAAGAGAAAGCTGATTCGGGTGAAGAAACGGAAGAAACAACGGATGACAAAGAATCAGTAGAAGAGAAGAGTGAAGAAAAAGAAGAAGCGTCTGTCGAGGATGCTGAAGGAGGGGTAGAAGAGAAGTCACAAGAAGAGGAGGAATCTGCTGCAGATAGCAAGGAGGAAGGAGATGGGGACAAGTCCGAGGAGGCCTCTGAGGCTGGCAAGGAAGAAGCCGAGGCTGGCGAGGAAGAAGCTGAGGCTGGCGAGGAAGAAGCTGAGGCTGGCGACGAAGAAGCTGAGGCTGCTGATGAATCAGCTGAGGAGGAAGAAGAAGCGGTTGAGGAAGATTTATTAATTGTGAGTACAAATTGATTGTTAAACAAAGTTGTTACTTATTCGCGAAACGTAGAGACCAATCATTGTGAGTGTCATGAATCTTAATTAATATAGAAAATTCATTTCGTAAAGGATACATAAATTACGTATAATGTAGTGCCCTAAAAATAATGTACGCTACTTTTTTTGATGAACCGAAGACGTTATCTCATAAAATTGACATTTAAAATTAGATTTAATTGAATTACAATTTTACTCATTTCAGACCATTGATATTCCCGAAAACTTAAGATCTCGCGACCATATTACCAAAATCCTAAGACTAGATGAAGACGCGAGTGAAGCTGAGTTAACGGTTGAAAAATCCGCCGATATTGTACTCAGAGATTTGAAGAGGTTATATGAGGGCTCTATCAAACCGTTAGAGGCTCTTTACAAGTACAGAGATCTAAGTAACAGACATTTCGGCGACCCTGAGATCTTCTCTAAGCCTTTGGTACTCTTCATGGGTCCCTGGAGCGGTGGAAAATCTAGCATCTTGAACTACTTGACTGGGCTTGAATTCACTGAATGGTCTCTAAGAACTGGTAAAGTATCCGAATTTGGTAAATAATACAGAAATTTCACAGAAGAAAATCGTTTACAGTGACTTTCTGTTTTGCATTTTAGGGGCGGAACCATCACCAGCGTATTTCAACATTCTTATGCACGGTAAAGAACCACAAGTGTTGGACGGCACTCAGTTGGCAGCTGACTGGACTTTTTCGGGACTTCAGAAGTTCGGTCAAGGTCTGGAAGAGCGTCTGAGGGGCTTGAAATATCCTAGCAAAATATTGGAAAAGGTAAGCTCATCTAAAGAATTATATGATAATAGACAACCGGCTCAGAAACTTTTAAGCATGGGTGAAATTGTTAAAGTGCCTGTGAATCAACCCACAACTGTAAGAAAACCCTTAGGTTTATTGTCTTTTCTTTCCAACATTGAGAAAAAGAAGATTTCAAGGAAATCACTCGAGTAAATGACTATTTCCAGGTGAACATCGTAGAAATTCCCGGAATCCTAGAAGTGAGGAAGCAGGTGTCTCGTGTGTTCCCATTCAACGACGCCTGCCAGTGGTTCATCGACCGCGCCGACATCATCTTCCTAGTTTACGATCCTTCCAAACTGGACGTGGGTCCCGAGACTGAAGCTATACTCGACCAACTCAAAGGCAGGGAGTCTCAGGTAAACATCAAATCTAATAAATATTATAGCAAGAAAACATAGATTTTAAATATTGTAAGGCTACACTTGAAATTTATAAAAACGTCGAAAACAGTGTAAGATATCGTAATGCTAATGGCATTAGATACGTCTGCATCTGCATGCCAGCATTCGTCCCATAGCATCGAGTATGAGGGAGTACTTTATCTGTCATCGCATGATGCTCAGTTCGGTCGGTAGCCAGGTGCCAGGTATATTTTCATCGACAAAGGAATGAATTGTTGGGATGCGTCAGATGCGTGTAAGTAACGTTTATAAATAGGTGCTTGTTGTTTGATAAGATCTATATATCTATAACTTTCTAAGTAAAAGTAGGTAATTTATATAGGCACGTTTCCGTAATGTAAAACGACATCATTTTTTTTTCTTTAACCATTATTTTGGGTTGAAGTCCTTTCAAAGTGATTTGAATTGCGGTTCCAATCTCTCGTACTTTTTCTAAATCACGTATAATTATTATTTAATTCTAACTGTAACTTAGACATATTTTATCTCCGATAGGTGACAGTGATGACGCGACGGCTAGTGGTCAAACAAAGTTCGCGTAAATTAATACGTTTGATCAGTTTCAATGCACTTACCATTCCCAATCTTCTTTTAGACACGCATCTTGCTGAACAAAGCAGACACAGTGAAGCCAGAGGAGTTGATGCGCGTACAGTCCGCGCTGATCTGGAACATCTCACCATTGATGAGCTCAGCGCAGCCGCCGGTCATGTACACCGCATCGTTGTGGTCGATGCCGTACGAGGCGGGCGCGCCCGTGCGACTGCTGCAAGCCCAGGAGAGGGAGCTCCTGAGAGACTTGCGGCATGCCGTTGACAAGCGCATTGAGAACAAGATTGCGAGCGCTAGGAGATTCGCTGTAAGTAGACGTGTTGGACAGAGACGAGACTGATCGAAGATGGTGTAGAATTAGAAAGACAGGAATGTGAAATGGCAGCAACTATATCAGCCATATTATTCAATTTTTGTTGTGGTTATTCGTTGTGGGGACTTTTCCCCACAACGAATAACCACAACAAAAATTGAATCAATATGGCAATATGGAGTATAAAAAGATTAAAGCAAACTTGAACTCAACTCAAGATTGAGCGCATTGAGAAAAATTCCTCACCAACTTTATACTAATTGTTGAAATATCTTCATTGAATGCTAATTATAATTCAAAGTTAACTTTGATATCTCATGATTGTTTTGTGTACCAGGTTCGCGTGAGGAACCACGCGAAGATGGTTGACTGCTACCTGACGACGTATTACAACCACAAGACGATATTCGGCAACAGGAAGATCATCGCCGACGCCATCATTGAAAACCCTCAGAACTACCACATCTATGAGGGTCTCAGCACACTCACGAATATTTCCAGGTATGTATTGGTAAAAAAGTCCCAAAACGAGATAATTTAATTGCCGTGATGGACCATAAGTGCTGAGCTAAACCCGAGGCAGTCAAATCCTCATCCTTCTCATTTTATTCTTTTGTTCTCTTTTATTATGTAGTGTTTTGTGTACTGCTGCTGACCACTGATCGATGATTAAAAATGGAACATACCTGAAAATCAATTACTATGAAAACTACCTTCATAAATGCTTGTTTTTTAACTTGAATGAAATCCGTATTTCCAGGTACGACCTGCCCGACCCCGAGACGTACCGGGACTTCTTCCGGTTGAATCCCCTGTTCGAGTTCCAGCAGCTGTCGGCGACGTGCACGTACTTCCGGGGCTGCCCCATCACGCGGCTCGACGTCGCCATCGCTTACGACCTGCCCGAGCTCGTCGGCAAGTACAAGAAGATGGTCGAGACCGCTACGCCCCAGGGCATGCCCAAGAGTTGATGCCTCCGCGAACGAACGAACCCCACACCACACTACACACCCGCTTTTTAATTTTAGCCAATTGGATTGGACATTTATTTTGGGCACATTTTGCATTTCTTCATCTAATCGGGCATCAAATCACTAGTTATTTTTCGTTACATCGCATTTCTGTATTTATCTGTAATTTATTTTGCTTACTCGCTTGTTCCTGTTTTTGAGATGAATGATGTCGTATCGTATGTTTTATTGTGATTTTCTTCGTGCGTTTATTAGTGGTGATGATAGAAAACGCAAGACAACTTCCAATCCTAATTATCAAGGTGTTTTTTATACATGTCTCAAAAATGCAATAAATTACTAGTCATTATTGATGAAGTTTGTTAGTTACTCTTGTATTTATTCTAAGGTTATGTAAATGTAGGTATTCCTACTACTAGGTCTAATAAATCCCGTACTTGAGCGGTGTTTGCCGTTATTATTTTTCTTTGTTAGTTATTAATGAGACACAATGTGACTATGTATTTAAGTAAAAAATAAATAAAAGCCATCGGTGTTTTATTTTGTCCTTATTTATGAATAGTCGCAGTAGACTGATGAGATGGAACTATAACTACCGACTTCTGTTAATAATAGCGATGCATGCGGGCATCCTGATTCTTCTTGAACATGCAGGCCATATTAACAAGCTTACCAGATTCCTAGCTGGAAAGAGACGTGATTTTGTTGGAATGCGCCATATGTACATCCGAGTCAACCGACCTCGCGAAGCCTAACTACTAACTATCTACAGCCACACCGGGAATGGCGCGAAGTTGAAACCCGAGTCAGTGCCGGCCTCGTGCAGGGCTAACTAAACTTGTCTTGAACAATAGCTCTAGTCTCTATACTCTCACTAATAGGGGCTTTTGCCGCTGGTGAAAGGTGAAAAGAATGATGAGAAAATGAGAGCCAATTTTATTCGACTTGTTTTTTTACGGTTCCGTACCCAAAGGGTAAAAATGGGACTCTATTATTAAGACTCCACTGTCCGTTACCAAGCTGTATCTCATGAACCGCGAGAGCTAGACAGTTTAAATTTTCACAGATGATGTATTTCTGTTTACAACAAATACTAAAAACAGAATAAAATAAATATTTAAGGGGGGCTCCTATACTTTGTTTTTACGCAACAATGCGTAAAAGGTGCGCTTCCCTGGTGCGCAGGGTGTGGGGCAGCACCAACAGTATCTTAAGCATGATTGCCAGTCGCCTAGACTGCGTTTATGTGGGTCGCTGTTGTGCAATAACTCATGGGTTGTCGCAGCAGTGATTCACCATTATTTGTTGTGTTGTTCACTGATAGAACAGTGCTTACTAACATAGTCATAAGTTTTACTAACAGCTTTTGAGTCTTGGATACTCGAATAAAGAGACATTCTATTCTATTCTATACAACAAACGTGATTTTTTTGCCGTTTTGTCTTTTGTTTTATAGATAATGGTACGGAATCCTTTGTGAGCGAGTCCGACTCGCACTTGGCCAGTTTTTTTTAATTTGGCAACACATTCCCTTTCTCAGCTTTTTTAGTCTGTGGTGAATTTTAACGCTGTCAGTGTCAACATTTAAATGTCAAAAAATTGACAATCGAAAATATCGAAATCAAAATTGTTGAACTCTGCTTTTGTTGGGCAGTTTTGAAATTCATTCATTTTATATATCCTACAACGGTTGTGTTGGTAAATATATAATTCCTTTAAAGCGACCTAAACAAATACTTAGTTATGCACACAGACTTGGCACCCCATTTACATACCGATGAATGTAATGTTTTCATACGAAAGTTGATGGACTGTCACACCGAGGTAGGTAAGAAGTAAAAACTTAATTACATAACAAATTAAAGATTAAAATGAAACAACAGACTCATTTAGCGCAATTATGAGTTAAATACGTTAAATAACCCGCGGTTACATAAATCTGATAATGAAAATAACCTAATTCATACACGCCAAGTGCTTTTTTTTATATACTCGCTATAATTACGTATCAAGTTATTAGTCTACATTAAATAATCTAGAAGAGCTGTTTTTTTTATAGAATGTGGTTTTTGTTCCAGCATCCATTTAGAAAGTTTATGGGATACTGCAACGATTATGACCGGGATATGAGAAAGTGTTTGAAAGCAGAGCGTATTGCACGACAATCAGCTAATTTGGAAGAATCCCGTAAACGCCACGCTGAAATCCGAGCACGAATACTAGCACAAGAGCGGGCGAACCGAGCATAATTATTAAATAGCCAAACTGCACTTACAACATAGCATTTATTTTTATTACAATGGAGGCAAACATACTAGATTCAATACCAGACCTGAACAGCCTAAAATCATTCACAGAGAGATATTTTAGCAAGAGATATATTACAGATGTTGATGGAATAAAGAATAATGACATTATGATAATGTTCCACTCAAACAGGATTGCCCTCTTGAGCTTAGCACCAAGTCATTTCTTTTTCAGTAAGAACGAAGAGTACAAAGTGAACTATACTGTAGGGAAAGTAGACCGGTTGAAAAATTCTGTAAGGGGTAAGAGTAAGAAGGGTGGCCAGCAATTAGGTCCCAAGTCCATCATTTGCAAAATAGAGTTTAAAGATGGCACAGGCTTTGACATACCTTGTTGTATGAAAGGGGCGTTAATTGAAGTTAATGAAGAGTTAATTAATCAGCCCAATCTCCTGAAGGAATTACCAGATGCAGATGGTTACATTGCCATTATTTTGTCAAGTATTGCTATTTCCGAAGCCACTAAGAGTGAATTGTTAACTCATGAAGAGTATTTAAAAGTATTGGATAGTTGTGAAATAAATGATTAGAATAGTCTTTTAAATCTAATGCTGTTGTTTTATTTATGATTTTACTACACAACCTGTGTAGTTTAATCCGAGGTTATAAACCAAAATGTTGATCATCTCACAACGCTTTGTAGGCCGGCAAGGGACTCACTCTCATTCTTCAGAAATAAAATTAACAAGGTTTGCAGTCACCAACACAAATTAATTAACATATTCGGTCAGTGTCGCCTTCACTCATTATTTAATTATCAACCTCCTTGGAGAGAAAGAAGCAAAATGTTAAACATTTGGGAGGTCTAAGGCCCGGCTTCACCGAAGCGACGAGACATGCGGAAATCGATCACTCACATTGGTAGGAATCTTAACTCGAAACTCACTGACGTTTTCAGTCTCACGTCCACACTAAATTCAGACTGATTTGTCGCTAGCTTATCATTAATATTAAAAAATATACAAGTACAAAAATCAGTGCCAGTGATTTTAAAAAATGTGTATGGACATCAGTGTTATTAATCTCAGTGAACCTGAACGTGTTATTATTATTATACTCTTTGGTGTGTGGTGATGTTGAAGTTGCCGGCGAATTATAGTCGCTGCGCAAAAGAGGGTACTTATGGGTCCATTCACACGGAACACTATTGACTATCTTGGCAAAAGAAACAGACAAGCTCATTCCAAGTCCAACCAACATTCGTGTCTGAGCGGCCATCGCCGTTGGCATGCATGTAAAATTTCTAGGGTCGGTCGTTTCAATAAATAATAGGGATATTCCCTATTATTTATTGAAACGACCGACCCTAGAAATTTTACATGCAATTTTTATTTTTACATGCAAGAAATACAAAACTCTTTTTATTTATTAAAAATGCCTTGTATTGGCGCATAAAAACATTGTGGTACACTTGTTTATGTTTCTAAAACATCACTTATTTTACAATTAATTGTTTTATGTAGAATGTTTTTGGTGAAACGGAAAGCACTCTCAAAACGCGTCGTATTCGATAACGCCGGTAGTGACGTCAAAGTCTATGTGTAAAAAACACTTTCATTTGAAAAGTAGGTAAAGTTTCACTAAGATTTTATTATAATATCGTTATCGCAATTTTTGCTTGATAACACACACACGTTGGCACACACAATTAGTAAAATTACTTTACTAAGGCCAAAAAAATAGATGGAAACAAGACAGATTGAGGTAAATGACGTCACATCATGGCCGCAACAGTCGCGGTCGTATGAACTGTCATAGAAAATTGCAAGAGTTCAATATTATTTTTGAGCGACAAGCAGTAGTTGAACTTAACTTTTAATACTTTTCTTGTGTTCATAATACTGTATTTTATCGATTTGAGTGAAGAAAAAATTACATGCATATTCCATCTGCGTCAATACTTGTGAATGGACTGTAATAGCCGTTCATTCATTTTCCTCTGGCAGGTTTCTATGAGGATATACCGGATCCAGTAAAGGCAAAATTAATAACTGGTTTAGGCATATAATATGTCAGTCGAACAAACCGTATAGGTGTATACTGTTGTAAAAAGTTACGCTTAGGGCCTGGTTCACCACCTGCCATTAAGTTCCCATTAACCCATGATCTGTCCACGAACAATAGTTAAACAATGGTGTCTCGACCAAATTGGTCATTCGACAGATCATGATTTATCATAATTATATTATACTATATAAAGCTGAATTACCACTGACTCACTCACTGATTGACAGAATTGTTCTCCCAGATGGTGGATGGGGAGGTGGGTATATTTTGACAGATTCGTAAACAACTAACTCTAGAACCTATGGGAAAAATCCCAAACCTCCCCTTTTCGCCCCCCTTCTCACCCCTCCCTATCGTATCTCGGAAACCAAGAGACTTGGAAGATTTTTTTTTTCAGATTCGTATAGAGGAGGCTGGGAAAAGTAAAAACCACTTTTCAGAGTTGGCCCCCTTTCCCCCCTTCTCCCCCCCTTTAGGCGGATCTCGGAAGTTAAGAGACTTGGAACATTTTTTTTTTCAGATTTGTATAAAGGTGCTGATTTTTAATTAAAATCATTTTCCAAAACTCCCCCCTCTCCCCCCTTTCACCCCTCCCCACATCGTATTTCGGAAACTAGGACACGTAGCGGCATTTTGATTTTACTATACTTTATTATTGGGGGGCGTTGAAATTTGTATACCCTCCCCTCCCCAACCTCCCCTTTGCTCCCCTCCGCTTTCCGGTGGTAGGTAGGTCGTGAGTGGGGCGAACCTGCGAGACCGAGTGGAGCGAAGGGGGGAGGTGGCGAGCGAAGCGAGCCGGCGACCTCCGTAGCGTAACGAAGGTTGAGTGGGTGAAGCTCCCCTCCCCAACCTCCCCTATAATTGAAAGGGCTGTAACTTCATAACGGTTAGAGGTAGCCATCAGGTGTTTGAACAAATATAATAGTAGGCGTCGAAACCTGTCCGGTGGTAGGTGAGTCCTGAGCGGAGCGAACCTGCGAGACCGAGTGGAGCGAACGGGGGAGGTGGCGAGCGAAGCGAGCCGCCGACCTCCGTAGCGTAACGAAGGTTGAGCGGGTGAAGCTCCCCTCCCCAACCTCCCCTATAATTGAAAGGGCTGTAATTTCATAACGGTTAGAGATAGCCATCAGGTGTTTGAACAAATATTATAGTAGGTGTCGAAACCTGTCCGGTGGTAGGTAGGTCCTGAGTGGAGCGAAGGGGGGAGGTGGCGAGCGAAGCGAGCCGGCGACCTCCGTAGCGTAACGATGATTGAATGGGTGAAGCGTAACTCAGCAAACTTTAGAGTTATTTTTTTATGGAAAAGGTCTGAGTTTTTAAATAAGGTTTTATTAGGGGTCCGTAGGGGTTTTCATACTGTTTTAGGGGTAATTCTAACGGATTTTCCAATTCATTTAGGGGTGCTTATAGATTCTCAAAATTTTATAAGGGTAAGTAATACTTCTCTAAAACACCAAACGCGAGCTGCGCGCAGCTCGCGCACCCAAGCAAACTAGTTATTATATTATATAAAGCTGAATTACCACTGACTCACTCACTGACTCATTGACATAATTGTTCTCCCAGATGGTGGATGGGGAGGTGGGTATTTTTTGACAGATTCGTAAACAAGTAACTCCTGCGAGTATGGGAAAAGTGCCAAACCTCCCCTTTTTGCTCCCCTTCCTCCCCCTCCTTATCGTATCTCGGAAACTAAGGGACCCGTATTTTTTTGTTTTTACGGATTCGTATAGAGGAGGCTCGGAAAAGTAAAAACCAGTTTTCAAAGTTGTCCCCCTTTCTCCCCTTCTCCCCCCCTTTAGGCGGATCTCGGAAGTTAAGAGACTTGGAACATTTTTTTTTTCAGATTTGTATAAAGGGGCTGATTGTTAGTCGAAATCATTTTTCAAAACTCCCCACTCTCCCCCCCTTCACCCCTCCCCCTATCGTATCTCAGAAACCAAGAGACTTGGAACATTTTTTTTTTCAGATTCGTATAGAGGAGGCTCGGAAAAGTAAAAACCATTTTTCAAAGTTGTTCCCCTTCCCCCCCCTCTCCCCCCTTTAGGCGGATCTCGGAAGTTAAGAGACTTAGAACATTTTTTTTTTCAGATTCGTAAGAAGGGGCAAAGAGTTGGTCAAAATCATTTTTCAAAACTCCCCCCTCTCCCCCCCTTCAGCCCTCCCCCCATCGTATCTCGGAAACTAGGACACGTAGCGGCATTTTGATTTTTACTATACTTTATTATTGAGGAGCGTTGAAATTTTTATACCCTCCCCTCCTCTCCCCTCCCCAACCTCCCCTAAAAGTCCTGAGTGGAGCGAACCTGCGAGACCGAGTGGAGCGAAGTAAGGTAGGTAGGTCCTGAGCGGAGCGAATGTAATGCAATGTTTTTTTTTATAATTCTCAAATGTTTTAGGGGTTCTTAAGGGTTCTCATACTGATTTAGGGGTAATTCTAACGGATTTTCCAATTAATTTAAGGATTCCAATGGATTCTCAAAATTTTATAAGGATAGGGAATACTTCTTAAAAACACAAAACACGCGAGCTGCGTGCAGCTCGCGCACCCACGCAAACTAGTTATTTATATTATATAAAACTACAAAGCCACTCACTGACTCATTGACATGTCGTTTCTCGGAACGGGTGAGAGATGGGTTAGGGGTATGTTTGGCAATAATGTATAAAACCATAAAGTAAGTAGAGGAAAATTATAGAGGAGATTCAAATCCAAGATGGCGACCGAGTCCATTTCCGGTTTCGGTGGGGAAAAGACTTGGAGGGGTTTCGACTCGTGGGTCCTGTATAAGATCTGGAATGATTTAAAAAAAAAGGAAAAAAAAAAAAAAAAACAAGATGGCGGCTGCGCTAGGACGTTTTGAAAATTGCGACTTTTTCCACTCGACTCTGACGAATTGTTTTGTTCTACCGATTCCAAAAGTTGGCAACACCAAGTGCATTAATCGGTGGCCTATATCCTTGAGATTTCAGAAAAATTGGGACTTTTCAGAAAAACAAGATGGCGGACGGTGTTGCGGCCATTTTGTGAAAAGTTGGAATTTTCGACTTTTTTCAAATCCAGTTTTTGTGTAGTTGGCAACATCTGACGGGTTCAAGTTGTACCGAGCGGTTGTGTGTTACGTCAACGAGTGTTGCCTGGCGAAATAAATTTCCCCATTTTTAGGGTACTTTCCCAGATTTTCCCCAAAAACATGAAAAGTAGAAATAACGACATTTTGAATAAAGACTTTGACTAGCTGGCAGCATTAGGGTCCCCCAAATGACATTTGACCATTTTGGTGCGTTTTACTTGGCAACCCCAAAAAATATTAAATATTTTAATTTTTGGGACTTTTTGACTTTGGCGAATTCATTTGTTCTACCAAACTCAAAAGTTGGCAACACCAAGTACACCGATCGGTAGCCTATATCCTTGAGATTTCAGGAAAATTATGACATTTCAGAAAAACAAGATGGCGGACAGAGTGGCGGCCATCTTGTAAAAATGACGAAAAATCCCAATTTTCGACACGATAAATGGGACAGCTGGCAACCCCCGACTGGATTGTGTTGTATGAACCGGTTGTGTATTTAATCAAAGAGTGTTGCCTGGTGCAAAAATTTTCCCCATTTTTAGGGAGTTTTCCCAGATTTTCCCCAAAAACATGAAAAGAAGAAATAACGACATTTTGAATGGAGACTTTGACTAGCTGGCAACATTATGGTCCCCCAAATGACATTTGACCATTTTCATCACTTTTAGCTGGCAACCCCGAGAGCCATTGGGGCTTGAATTTTCGGGTCAGACCCGACTTTGGCGAGTTCTTTTGTTCTACCAAACTCAAAAGTTGGCAACACCAAGAACAGCAGTCGGTGGCCTGTATCCTTGAGATTTCAGGAAAATTATGACATTTCAGAAAAACAAGATGGCGGACAGTGTGGCGGCCATCTTGTAAAAATGACGAAAAATCCCAATTTTCGACACGATAAATGGGACAGCTGGCAACCCCCGACTGGATTGTGTTGTATGAACCGGTTGTGTATTAATCGAGGAGTGTTGCCTGGTGCAAAAATTTTCCCCATTTTTAGGGAGTTTTCCCAGATTTTCCCCAAAAACATGAAAAGTAGAATTAACGACATTTTGAATGGAACTTTTGACTAGCTGGCAACATTATGGTCCCCCAAATGACATTTGACCATTTTCATCACTTTTAGCTGGCAACCCCGAGAGCCATTGGGGCTTGAATTTTCGGGTCAGATCCGACTTTGGCGAGTTCTTTTGTTTTACCAAAGTCAACGAACAGCCACCGTTTTTTTACTGACAGGTACCTTGTATCCTGGTTACTTTAGGAAAATTGTGACATTTTTAAAATTCAAGATGGCGACCGTGCCATTTCCGGTTTATTACCACTCACTCACTGACATAATTGTTCTCCCAGATGGTGGAGGGCGAGTGGGGTATATTTTTACAGATTCGTAAACAACTAACTCTCAAACCTATGGGAAAAGTGCCAAACCTCCCCTTTTCACCCCCTTCTCACCCCTCCCTATCGTGTCTCGGAAACCAAGAGACTTGGAACATTATTTTTTTCAGATTCGTATAGAGGAGGCTTGGAAAAGTAAAAACCATTTTTCAAAGTTGCCCCTTTGCCCCCCTTCTCCCCGCCCCTTTAGGCGGATCTCAGAAGTTAAGAGACTTGGAACATTTTTTTTTTCAGATTCGTAAGAAGGGTCAAAGAGTTGGTCAAAAATATTTTTCAAAACTCCCCACTCTCCCCCCTTCACCCCTCCCACCATCGTATAGAATTGATCTCCCAGATGGTGGATGGGGAGGTAGGTATATTTTTACAGATTCGTAAACAACTAACTCTCAAACCTATGGGAAAAGTGTCAAACCTCCCCTTTTCACCCCCCTTTTCACCCCTCCCTATCGTATCTCGGAAACCAAGAGACTTGGTACATTTTTTTTTTCAGATTCGTATAGAGGAGGCTTGGAAAAGTAAAAACCATTTTTCAAAGTTGCCCCTTTGCCCCCCTTCTCCCCGCCCCTTTAGGCGGATCTCAGAAGTTAAGAGACTTGGAACATTTTTTTTTTCAGATTCGTAAGAAGGGGCAAAGAGTTGGTCAAAATCATTTTTCAAAACTCCCCACTCTCCCCCCTTCACCCCTCCCCCCATCGTATCTCGGAAACTAGGACACGTAGCGGCATTTTGATTTTGACTATACTTTATTATTGAGGGTTGTTGAAATTTGTATACCCTCCCCTCCCCAACCTCCCCTTTCCGGTGGCAGGTAGGTTCTGAGTGGAGCGAAGGGGGGAGGTGGCGAGCGAAGCGAGCCGGCGACCTCCGTAGCGTAACGATGATTGAATGGGTGAAGCGTAACTCAGCAAACTTTAGAGTTATTTTTTTTATGGAAGAGGTCTGAGTTTTTAAATAAGGTTTTATTAGGGGTCCGTAGGGGTTTTCATACTGTTTTAGGGGTAATTCTTACGGATTTTCCAATTCATTTAGGGGTGCCTATAGATACTCAAAATTTTATAAGGGTAAGTAATACGTCTCTAAAACACCAAACACGCGAGCTGCGCGCAGCTCGCGCACCCAAGCAAACTAGTTATATTATATAAAGCTGAATTACCACTGACTCACTCACTGACTCATTGACATAATTGTTCTCCCAGATGGTGGATGGGGAGGTGGGTATTTTTTGACAGATTCGTAAACAAGTAACTCCTGCGAGTATGGGAAAAGTGCCAAACCTCCCCTTTTTGCTCCCCTTCCTCCCCCTCCTTATCGTATCTCGGAAACTAAGGGACCCGTATTTTTTTGTTTTTACGGATTCGTATAGAGGAGGCTCGGAAAAGTAAAAACCAGTTTTCAAAGTTGTCCCCCTTTCTCCCCTTCTCCCCCCCTTTAGGCGGATCTCGGAAGTTAAGAGACTTGGAACATTTTTTTTTTCAGATTCGTATAGAGGAGGCTCGGAAAAGTAAAAACCAGTTTTCAAAGTTGTCCCACTTTTCCCCCTTCTCCCCCCTATAGGCGGATCTCGGAAGTTAAGAGACTTGGAACATTTTTTTTTTCAGATTCGTATAGAGGAGGCTCGGAAAAGTAAAAACCAGTTTTCAAAGTTGTCCCACTTTTCCCCCTTCTCCCCCCTATAGGCGGATCTCGGAAGTTAAGAGACTTGGAACATTTTTTTTTCAGATTCGTATAAAGGGGCAATGCATTAGTCATTTTTCAAAACTCCCCAGTCTCCCCCCCTTCACCCCTCCCCCCATCGTATCTCGGAAACTAGGACACGTAGCGGCATTTTGATTTTTATTATCATTTATTATTTAGAGGCGTTGAAATTTTCATACCCTCCCCTCCCCAACCTCCCCTTTCCGGTGGTAGGTAGGTCCTGAGTGGAGCGAACCTGCGAGACCAAGTGGAGCGAAGGGGGGAGGTGGCGAGCGAAGCGAGCCGGCGACCTCCGTAGCGTAACGAAGGTTGAGTGGGTGAAGCTCCCCTACCCAACCTCCCCTATAATTGAAAAGGCTGTAACTTCATAACGGTTAGAGATAGCCATCAGGTGTTTGAACAAATATTATAGTAGGCTTCAAAACCTGTCCGGTGGTAGGTAAAGAGACTTGGAACATTTCTTTTTTCAGATCTTTAATGCATTAGTCGAAATCATTTTTCAAAACTCCCCACTCTCCCCCCCTTCACCCCTCCCCCCATCATATCTCGGAAACTAGGACACGTAGCGGAATTTTGATTTTTAATATACTTTATTCTTGGGGGGCGTTGAAAATTTTATACGCTCCCCTCCCCTCCCCAACCTCCCCTATAATTGAAAAGGGCTGTAACTTAATAACGGTTAGAGATAACTATCAAGTGTTTGAACAAATATTATAGTAGGTGTCGAAACCTGGCCGGTGGTAGGTAGGTCCTTAGCGTAACGATGGTTGAATTGGTGAAGCGTAACTCAGCAAACTTTAGGGTAATGTTTTTTTATGGGAAAAGGTCTCAGTTTTTAAATAAGGTTTTATTAGGGGTCCGTAGGGGTTTTCATACTGTTTTAGGGGTAATTCTAACGGATTTTCCAATTCATTTAGGGGTGCCTATAGATTCTCAAAGTGTTATAAGGGTAAGTAATACTTCTCAAAATAAATAAGGTTTTTGATTTTATTAGGGGTTCGTAGGGGTTTTTAATACTGTTTTAGGGGTAATTCTAACGGATTTTCTAATTCATTTAAGGATGCCTATATATTCTCAAGATTTTCTAAGGGTAAGTAATAATTCTCAAAAACACCAAACACGCGAGCTGCGCGCAGCTCGCGCACCCAAGCAAACTAGTTATATTATATAAAGCTCGATTACCACTCACTCACTCACTGACAGAATTGTTCTCCCTGATGGTGGATGGGGAGGGGGGTATATTTTTGCAGATTCGTAAACAACTAACTCTAAGACCTATGGGAAAAGTGCCAAACCTCCCCTTTTCGCCCCCCTTCACCCCCCTCCCTATCGTATCTCGGAAACCATGAGACTTGGAACATTTTTTTTTTCAGATTCGTATAGAGGAGGCTCGGAAAAGTAAAAATCAGTTTTCAAAATTTGTCCCCCTTACCCCCCTTCTCCCCCCCTTTAGGCGGATCTCGGAAGTCAAGAGACTTGGCACATTTTTTTTTTTCAGATTCGTAAGAAGGGGCAAAGAGTTGGTAAAAATCATTTTTAAAAACTCCCCCCTCTCCCCCCCTTCACCCCTCCCCCCATCGTATCTCGGAAACTAGGACACGTAGCGGAATTTGGTTTTTACTATATTTTATTATTGAGGGTCGTTGAAATTTTTATCTCCCCCCCCCCCTCCCCAACCTCCCCTTTTCTGCCCTTGGCTTTCTGGTGGTAGGTAGGTCCTGAGCGGAGCGAACCTGCGAGACCGAGTGGAGCGAAGAGGGGAGGTGGCGAGCGAAGTGAGCCGGCGACCTCCGTAGCGTAACGAAGGTTGAGTGGGTGAAGCTCCCGCGAGTATGGGAAAAGTGCCAAACCTCCCCTTTTTGCTCCCCTTCCTCCCCCTCCCTATCGTATCTCGGAAACTAAGGGACCCGTATTTTTTGTTTTTTACGGGATCGTATAGAGGAGGCTCGGAAAAGTAAAAACCAGTTTTCAAAGTTGTCCCCCTTTCTCCCCTTCTCCCCCCCTTTAGGCGGATCTCGGAAGTTAAGAGACTTGGAACATTTTTTTTTCAGATTTGTATAAAGGGGCAATGCATTAGTCGAAATCATTTTTCAAAACTCCCCACTCTCCCCCCCTTCACCCCTCCCCCCATCGTATCTCGGAAACTAGGACACGTAGCGGAATTTGGTTTTTACTATATTTTATTATTGAGGGTCGTTGAAATTTTTATCTCCCCCCCCCTCCCCAACCTCCCCTTTTCTGCCCTTGGCTTTCTGGTGGTAGGTAGGTCCTGAGCGGAGCGAACCTGCGAGACCGAGTGGAGCGAAGAGGGGAGGTGGCGAGCGAAGTGAGCCGGCGACCTCCGTAGCGTAACGAAGGTTGAGTGGGTGAAGCTCCCGCGAGTATGGGAAAAGTGCCAAACCTCCCCTTTTTGCTCCCCTTCCTCCCCCTCCCTATCGTATCTCGGAAACTAAGGGACCCGTATTTTTTGTTTTTTACGGGATCGTATAGAGGAGGCTCGGAAAAGTAAAAACCAGTTTTCAAAGTTGTCCCCCTTTCTCCCCTTCTCCCCCCCTTTAGGCGGATCTCGGAAGTTAAGAGACTTGGAACATTTTTTTTTCAGATTTGTATAAAGGGGCAATGCATTAGTCGAAATCATTTTTCAAAACTCCCCACTCTCCCCACCTTCACCCCTCCCCCCATCGTATCTCGGAAACTAAGACACGTAGTGGCATTTTGATTTTTACTATACTTTATTTTTATACCCTCCCCTCCCCAACCTCCCCTAAAAGTCCAGAGTGGAGCGAACCTGCGAGACCGAGTAGAGCGATGGGGGGAGGTGGCGAGCGAAGCGAGCCGGCGACCTCCGTAGCGTAACGAAGGTTGAGTGGGTGAAGCTCCCCTCCCCAACCTCCCCTAAAATTGAAAGGGCTGTAACTTCATAACGGTTAGAGATAGCCATCAGGTGTTTGATCAAATATAATAGTAGGCTTCGAAACCTGTCCGGTGGTAGGTAGGTCCTGAGCGGAGCGAACCTGCGAGACCGAGTGGAGCGAAGGGGGGAGGTGGCGAGCGCAGCGAGCCGCCGACCTCCGTAGCGTAACGAAGGTTGAGTGGGTGAAGCGTAACTCAGGGACGACGACAAGCAAACCTTAGGGTAATGTTTTTTTATTAGGGGTTCTTAAGGGTTCTCATACTGATTTAGGGGTAATTCTAACGGATTTTCCAATTCATTTAAGGATTCCTATGGATTCTCAAAATTTTATAAGGATAGGGAATACTTCTCAAAAACACGAAACCCGCGAGCTGCGCGCAGCTCGCGCACCCAAGCAAACTAGTTATATTATATAAAGCTGAATTACCACTGACTCACTCATTGACAGAATTGTTCTCCGAGATGGTGGATGGGGAGGTGGGTATATTTTTGCAGATTCGTAAACAACTAACTCTGAAACCTATGGGAAAAGTGCCAAACCTCCCCTTTTCGCCCCCCTTCTCACCCCTCCCTATCGTATCTCGGAAACCAAGAGACTTGGAACATTTTTTTTTTCAGATTCGTATAGAGGAGGCTGGGAAAAGTAAAAATCATTTTTCAAAGTTGTCCCCCGTTCCCCCTTTTCAGATTCGTATAAAGGGGCCGATTTTTAGTTAAATTCTTTTTCAAAACTCCCCCCCTCTCCCCCCCCTTCACCCCTCCCCCAATCGTATCTCGGAAACTAGGACACGTAGCGGAATTTTGATTTTTACTATACTTTATTATTGGGGGGCGTTGAAATTTTTATACCCTCCCCTCCCCTCCCCAACCTCCCCTTTCCGGCGGTAGGTAGGTCCTGAGTGGAGCGAACCTGCGAGACCGAGTTAAGCGAAGGGGGGAGGTGGCGAGCGAAGCGAGCCGGCGACCTCCGTAGCGTAACGAAGGTTGAGGGGGTGAAGCTCCCCTCCCCAACCTCCCCTATAATTGAAAACGGCTGTAACTTAATAACGGTTAGAGATAACTATCAGGTGTTTGAACAAATATTATAGTAGGTGTCGAAACCTGTCCGGTGGTAGGTAGGTCCTGAGTGGAGCGAAGGGGGGAGGTGGCGAGCGAAGCGAGCCGGCGACCTCCTTAGCGTAACGATGGTTGAGTTGGTGAAGCGTAACTCAGCAAACTTTAGGGTAATGTTTTTTATGGGAAAAGGTCTCAGTTTTTAAATAAGGTTTTATTAGGGGTCCGTAGGGGTTTTCATACTGTTTTAGGGGTAATTCTAACGGATTTTCCAATTCATTTAGGGGTGCCTATAGATTCTCAAAATTTTATAAGGGTAAGTAATACTTCTCATAAACACCAAACACGCGAGCTGCGCGCAGCTCGCGCACCCAAGCAAACTAGTTATATTATATAAAGCTGAATTACCACTGACTCACTGATTGACAGAATTGTTCTCCGGGATGGTGGATGGGGAGGTGGGTATTTTTTGACAGATTCGTAAACAACTAACTCCAAAACCTATGGGAAAAGTGCCAAACCTCCCCTTTTCGCCCCCCTTCTCCCCCCTCCCTATCGTATCTCGGAAACCAAGAGACTTGGAACATTTTTTTTTTCAGATTCGTATAGAGGAAGCTCGGAAAAGTAAAAACCAGTTTTCAAAGTTGTCCCCCTTTCCCCCCTTCTCCCCCCCTTTAGGCAGATCTCGGAAGTTAAGAGACTTGAAACATTTTTTTTTTCAGATTCGTATAAAGGGGCAATGCATTAGTCGAAATCATTTTTCAAAACTCCCCACTCTCCCCCCCTTCTCCCCTCCCCCCATCGTATCTCGGAAACTAGGACACGTAGCGGCATTTTGATTTTGACTGTACTTTATTATTGAGGAGCGTTGAATTTTTATACCCTCCCCTCCCCAACCTCCCCTTTCCGGTGGTAGGTAGGTCCTGAGTGGAGCGAACCTGCGAGACCGAGTGGAGCGAAGGGGGAGGTGGCGAGCGAAGCGAGCCGGCGACCTCCGTAGCGTAACGAAGGTTGAGTGGGTGAAGCTCCCCTCCCCAACCTCCCCTAAAATTGAAAGGGCTGTAACTTCTTAACGATTAGAGATAGCCATCAGGTGTTTGAACAAATATTATAGTAGGCGTCGAAACCTGTCCGGTGGTAGGTAGGTCCTGAGCGGAGCGAACCTGCGAGACCGAGTGGAGCGAAGGGGGGAGGTGGCGAGCGCAGCGAGCCGCCGACCTCCGTAGCGTAACGAAGGTTGAGTGGGTGAAGCGTAACTCAGGGACGACGACAAGCAAACCTTAGAGTAATGTTTTTTTTATACTTCTCAAATGTTTTAGGGGTTCTTAAGGGTTCTCATACTGATTTAGGGGTAATTCTAACGGATTTTCCAATTCATTTAAGGATGCCTATGGATTCTCAAAATTTTATAAGGGTAAGGAATACTTCTCAAAAACACCAAACACGCGAGCTGAAGGTTGAGTGGATGAAGCGTAACTCAGGGACGACGACAAGCAAACTTTAGGATAATGTTTTTTTTATGGGGAAAGGACTGAGTTTTTAAATAAGGTTTTAGTTTTTATTAGAGGTTCGTAGGGGTTTTCATACTGTTTGAGGGGTAATTCTAACGGATATTCCAATTCATTTAAGGATGCCTATAGATTCTCAAAATTTTATAAGGGTAAGTAATACTTCTTAAAAACACCAAACACGCGAGCTGCGCGCAGCTCGCGCACCCAAGCAAACTAGTTATATTATATAAAGCTGAATTACCACTGACTCACTCACTGACAGAATTGTTCTCCCTGATGGTGGATGGGGAGGTGGGTATATTTTGACAGATTCGTAAACAACTAACTCTGAAACCTATGGGAAAAGTGCCAAACCTCCCCTTTTCGCCCCCCTTCTCACCCCTCCCTATCGTATCTCAGAAACCAAGAGACTTGGAACATTTTTTTTTTCAGATTCGTATAGAGGAGGCTCGGAAAAGTAAAAACCAGTTTTCAAAGTTGTCCCCCTTTCCCCCCTTCTCCCCCCCTTTAGGCGGATCTCGGTAGTTAAGAGACTTGGAACATTTTTTTTTTCAGATTCGTAAGAAGGGGCAATGCATTAGTCGAAATCATTTTTCCAAAACAAAAAAAAAAAACAAAACTTCCCACTCTCCCCCCCTTCACCCCTCCCCCCATCGTATCTCGGAAACTAGGACACGTAGCGGAATTTTGATTGTTACTATACTTTATTAATGGGGGGCGTTGAAATTTTATACCCTCCCCTCCCCTAAAAGTCCTGAGTGGAGCGAACCTGCGAGACCGAGTGGAGCGAAGGGGGGAGGTGGCGAGCGAAGCGAGCCGGCGACCTCCGTAGCGTAATGAAGGTTGAGTGGGTGAAGCTCCCCTCCCCAACCTCCCCTAAAATTGAAAGGGCTGTAACTTCATAACGGTTAGAGATAGCTATTAGGTGTTTGAACAAATATTATAGTAGGCGTCGAAACCTGTTAGGTGGGAGGTAGGTCCTGAGCGGAGCGAACCTGCGAGACCAAGTGGAGCGAAGGGGGGAGGTGGCGAGCGAAGCGAGCCGGCGACCTCCGTAGCGTAACGAAGGTTGAGTGGGTGAAGCTCCCCTCCCCAACCTCCCCTAAAATTGAAAGGGCTGTAACTTCATAACGGTTAGAGATAGCCATCAGGTGTTTGAACAAATATTATAGTAGGTGTCGAAACCTGTCCGGTAGTAGGTAGGTCCTGAGCGGAGCGAACCTGCGAGACCGAGTGGAGCGAAGGTTGAGTGGGTGAAGCGTAACTCAGGGTCGACGACAAGTAAACCTTAGGTTAATGTTTTTTTTATACTTCTCAAATGTTTTAGGGGTTCTTCAGGGTTCTCATACTGTTTTAGGGGTAATTCTAACGGATTTTCCAATTCATTTAAGGATTCCTATGGATTCTCAAAATTTTATAAGGATAAGGAATACTTCTTAAAAAACACGAAACCCGCGAGCTGCGCGCAGCTCGCGCACCCAAGCAAACTAGTTCGCAGATAATTTCATACAAATTCTGTTCCATTTTTTAATTTATTCGTAAGTTATGTTGTGTTGTGTCGTAGTGATGGCTATTCGAACATCGTGAAATAGGCCCATAATTACACAAACACTAACGTAGAATGGAGCAAGAGCTATTATCATTAACTCACTATTTATTTTCTGATAGCGTAAAATATTCCCAATAAACACTTACCCCCACTACGACGGAATGTAACATAATTACTTATCAGGTCTTTACCGATTGACCGCTGACCTTTTCTCATAGCCACTATAGATATTAAAGACATTTGAAAGAGTTTGGGACTGTGAAAATGTGTTCAATAGCTCTTCGCAGTGTTCTGTTTGTACCAAGAGTAGTAGTTCCCGGGACAGTTCACTTGCGATGGTATAGTGATGCGTCCAAAGCAACGAAGACGCCGTTGTATAATTTACACTCCAAATATGGAGGTAAAGTGGTAGACTTCGCCGGTTTTCTCCTACCAGTGCAATATTCTGATCTAAGTCTATCTGAGTCACACTTGTTCACAAGGAAAAGTGCTTCGATTTTCGATGTGTCTCACATGCTGCAAACGAATGTGCGCGGCAAGGATTGTTTGTCCTGGTTTGAGTCGATATGTCCAGTCGATTTGAAGGGAATGAAGGATGGCTCTAGTTCCCTCACTGTATTTTTGACCGACAAAGGCGGAATTATAGACGACCTGATTGTGACAAAAGTGAATGCTGAGACTTTATACGTCGTCTCAAACGCTGGGCGATTGGAAGTAGACAAGCAGCATATGAAAGAAACATCGGAAATATTTCGGAAGCAAGGTAACGACGTGAACGTTGAGTTCTGGGAAACTAGCCAGAGAGCCCTAATTGCGTTACAAGGGCCTAAAGCTGCCGCAGCCTTACAGAATCTAACCGACATATCTGTAGAGGATTTAACGTTCATGACATCCAGGTTGGCCAAAGTTGCAGGAATTCATTGCCGTGTTACTCGATGCGGATACACGGGTGAAGATGGCGTGGAGATATCAATACCGGCGGAAAAATCAGAAGAAGTCACGGAAGCTTTACTGCAGTCTAGTGACGTAAAACTAGCAGGTCTCGGCGCTAGGGACTCGCTGCGTCTAGAAGCAGGACTATGCCTCTATGGCAACGACATCGACGAAAGTGTCACCCCTGTCGAAGCAAACTTAACTTGGCTGATCGCTAAAAGGAGGCGCACCGATGATAACTTTCCGGGGTCATCAATAATCCTGCGTCAAATCAAGGAAGGGGTTGCTAAGAGGAGAGTGGGCATCAGATTAGAAACCGGTCCACCGGCAAGAAAAGGCGCAGTTTTGAAGGACGCGAAAACTTCAGAAACCGTGGGTGCTGTGACTAGCGGTTGTCCAGCCCCGTCACTTGGCGGCAATGTTGGCATGGGTTACGTCAGTGAAGCTCTAAAGAAAGCAGGCACTGAACTGTACGTGAACATTAGAGGCAAAGATGTCCCCTGTGTAGTCGCCAAAATGCCTTTTGTTCCTTCAAAGTACTACATAAAGAAATAAAAAACTAATTTACAAAATGATAGGTACTTTTATTTACAAAACTTTTTACATAACAGATAATTATAATGCTCCATACTATAAAATATAATTTCGTTACTCATTCTCATTTCAAGAGCTTTAACGAAAATAATTCAAATTATCTATCAACTATTTAACACAATAATAATTGAAATTAACATTAATTTTATTGTATAACAAGTCTTTTTCATAGTAAAAGGCCTTAGATATGAACAGAAATAGTCGACCAAGTAATAGCATGACTATTTTTGACAACAATTGCCATTATTTCCCAGTGAACTGAAACTTCCACTGTTATAGTGTTTCAAGACCTTGAAAGCAATAATGTCTTGTAGTTTAATAACGTGCTAGTGACTTTCAACCTTATAGTTGTAACGCAATTCTATGGTCGACTACAAACCTACTTAACAGAAGTGTTCACATAATTGTAAAACTGGACAATATGTCACAAGGAATGTGATATATTTTTGCACTTTATTGTGTAATACTGCTTCTCATTTCATTAATCTACAATGTACTTATCTATCACAGGAACAATTCACTATATGGTTAATGGAATGATCTGGTTTTCTAAATTTAATTCATCAAAATATTCTATGAAATTATTCTATATATGGGGCTTGAGCGATTGTCATAGTGTATACGCAGTCTTAACGTTACATATCAGTGCTCTGAGAGATATGCCTTGCATTACCCTTATTAAAACTTTTTATAATACTTTTAAAATTGGTTACATACATTCTACTTTAAGTACAAACACTGGGGCTTTTTAGAATGTCTTATTTTTAGTTTTAACCAGTCGTGTAGTTGTGACAGTTAGTTGCAGTCCGCTATCACTTGTAATCTTTCAAATAATCCCAAAAGTTGGACTGGGTCAGTCGCTTAAAATCATCATTGAGCTTATTTATTTTTTCTGTGTACTGAAAATAAAAGAATACTTAGGTTATAACGGTGTAGCCTAAAAACTCATACCTGAAATATATGTGCTTGTTTAAACTAATAATAAACGACACCAAGTGTTCGTGAAAACGGTCAATAGATTGTTAATTTCAGTACTTATCTTGTAAACACTTATTCTACCTATTCGCATTATGAATAGCTTTTTTGTGCTCTCCGTTTTTTAAAGTCAAACCATTTATCAGAAAGGATTTGGGATGTGTTGTTTTTTATTACAATTTACATTACAATAGGTAACATAAACAGGGACGTAGCAAGTACAACACTCTGTTTATAAAGAAATTGATATTTGAAATTAAAAGAAAAAAAAAGCGGCCAAGTGCATTCTCGCACAGAAGGCATTCCATAACACCAAATGTGTTACCTTTATGGCAGACAGATGGCGTAAGCTAAGTATTTAGGTACGTAACCAACTCCAACCAACAATCAGTATTCAAAATTTTGGTGTAAATCACCAAGATTACATTTTGTTCAAACTTACATCGGGTTGCTTGGAACTCTGCGCCTGCTCTCGCTTTCCTTTCTTTTCGTCCTCCAGCCTAAGGTTTATGTAATACGTTAACTGATTCTGCAACTTAACGAATATCTTCCTGTACTCTGTTTGTATTCTATTCATTTCATTGTTCATATGACAATCCTTTTTCGACACATAATCCTGTAAAAATAAATATTCATTGTTTTACAAAATGAGAAGTTTCGCTTGTTAATTAAATCACAAGACATGACATCACGCCTATAATCCCCGAAGGTTCAGGAATAGGAACGCCCACATTTCGCCAGTTATATTTCAATTTCAAGTAGGTATCATGTAATGGGGACGAGATTATTTGCATCAATCGAGCACAAACCCAGGCTCGGTGGCTGCTACTGAGAAATTCCTGATGGGAAGCCCCAATAATACTTTGCCCGACCTGGGATTCGAACTCAGAACAGCAGTACTTGCGACCACTAGAGCAACGAAGCAGTCATTACTTAATTTAATTAGGTAATCAAGTTTTCCTATTTAGATACCTACCTTATAAGTTAAAATAGTCTTCTTAGCATTTCTATACTTGTCTTGAATGATCGTATGCTCCGCGTCTAGCTTGTCATACTTCTGTTCAAGGTCATTCACCTTCGCTTGTAGTTCTGCTACCTTTCCTTTCATTACAAAACACTCTTTAGCGGTAGAATTAAATCTTAGTTTAAAATTTTCTCTTTCAGAGTTTAAAACATCCTCTATAGACTCAAGTCGCTGTGCTCTGTCTTTGTACTTCTCGGCTTTTTGTTTCCAATCCGATATCGTTTTGGACTGGTCCAATAGCGTTTTGTACTGATCCTTGGCTATCTGACATTCTTCCCGCAACACATTATGCTCTTTGATAAGTTCTGATATTTCGTTCTCTTTTGCATCAAGTATTTGCGTTATCTTTGCCCTCTCATCAAGTATAAAATCTTTCAATGCATCAACTTCTTTTGCTTTTCTTTCCAGGAGTTCTTTTATTTTTGTTATCGTTTCAAAGTGTTCGTTTTCAATCTCTTTAATTTTTCTCGCACAGTTCATTTCAACGGTTTTCATTTCTAACGTAAACTTTTCGGCTATCTGATCTCGAATAGCCTTCTCTTTAACCATGAGGGCAGTCTGTAATAAATATAATGTTTTATTTCATATACATTCTCTACTAGAACATTATAGAGTAATCCTAACATATCGATAACATACAACAATTTAATTTCTAAGAAAAATACATAATTTTGGTATGTTATGGCTGACACTTGCCACAATACGAGGGGCCCACCCACGTGTTCTCTTGTGAGTCCACTCCGTTGGCTCCTCCGTGTTGGTTGCTATGCTGCGCTGTTCATCAACTGTTACTAACCTTGGCAGCTAGCGCGTCATCACAGTTTTGTACGAGCTGCTCGATGCTGGAGTGTTCCGAGGACGGCGTGTGAGTCCGCTCCGTTGGCTCCTCAGTGTTGGTCCCTATGCTGCGCTGCTCCCGAAGTTTGTTGAAACGCTCTATGATGTACTGTTGAAAGAACTCCGCTTTGGTTTTCAGCTCTTTCATTAAAGTTTCGTTACTTTCTTGTGAAGCTGGAAGGATAAAAAGAACATTTTAGTTAGGTAAACTTTTTAATATACACCCAATTTATCTGCAGATATTAGAATAGCAAGGTTATTAAGGTGAACTCACCTAATTTAAGAGTACATTTGCTAAGTTGATCATCCAAGTATTTGATATGTTTTATATTCTTTTCACACTGTGCACATGGCTCCCTCTCTTTTCGCATCGCCGACTTTTCATCTACCAAACAAACATATTAAAAATAAAGTTCAAAATAAACCAAAAAAAATGCTGTCTTTATTTTTTTGTAAAAAACATACCTTGTAAGTACTTATCAAGTTTTTCCGTAAACTCCCTCTGCTTATCAGTAAACTCTCTTTGCAACTCCGATATTCTCTTGTTAGCTCTTTCCAACTCTTCTTTCGAGTTACTCAAATCTGCCGTCAACTTCTCTATCTGCTGTTTTTGCTTTTCCAATCTCTCTACAAAGTCTTTCTCTTGTGATTTGTAGAGTTCCTTTTCCTTTTGTATTTTTGATTGCAAGTCTTTTAGCTCTCTTGATACTGTGTCGCGGGAGCTACACGCCTGTAAACAGGTCATTTATTACCAGCAATGTATGACTATGTCTAAGTGTAGGTACGGCCAGAGTGCCCGCTCGAATCGAGCGTGCGGCGGGGCGGGGCGTGCAAGTTCAAACCTGTTTGTGTTTCGGAGCGGAGCGCGTCGTTTAGAACAAGAGTGTGGAGAGAACTAGCAATAAAACTGGGAATTGAAAGTAAATATATCGATTTATTCACAGTAAACGTACCTAACAAGGCTGGGTTAGGTATATGTAGGAAAAATGTTTTAAATTAATTCTATTTTTCCAAAAGTAGTCTGAAAATTGCTGTCGTATATTCCTCGCGGCCGGCGGATGCAGAGCGTGCACTATGGCCACTCATTGAACGCGCTCGTTACGCGGCCGCTCGCCGCCCCGCAGAACGCCCCGCCGAACGCTATTGCACCCAGGCCGTACACTAAGGGTAGTGTGTGCAAAAACGAAGATCTAGACAAAATATTGTCAGCACGACTGGGGTGGGTGTGACAGAGCAAATAACTATCAATAGATATGTTGTATGTATTTCCGAAAGAGGTAGACTGAGGTGTAAGTCCAGTCGCATTTTGCCAGTTGTAATAAGTCATATGATATGGTGAAATAACCCAGACGGGTTGCCCCAACCAAGCAGCCAACGCAGGATCTACCTAACTTACGGCGACACAGTAAATTGAGATCAAAATGTAGATAATTCTACATACCTGTAGATACAAGGTCTTGAGTTCTCCATTCTCTTTGAGGGTATCTTTGAGCTGTCCGCTGTACCGTTCCAGTTCTCGCAACAAGTCCGCGTTGGCCTCCTGCACTATGGACGCGCGGCTGCCCTTCTCTGCCTTTAACTTGTCGTAGTCTAACTCTAGTTGCGTGTGTTTCAGATCCAGCTGGAGAAAAGGAGATACAATGAGGTTATAATTTAATACAATAGGGAATATACATGTAATTTTTTCTTCACTTAAATTATCAACCCAAGAAAAGTATTAAAAGTTAAGTTCAACTACGGCTTGTCGCTCAAAAATAATATTATACTCCTGCAATCTATATATTCTATGACAGTTCAAACGTCCGTGACTGTCGCGGCCATGATATGACGTCATTTACCTCAATCTGCCTTATTAGAGTAATTTTACTAATTGTTTGTGCTATATTCAAGCAATAATTGCGATAACGATATTATAATAAAATCATAGTGAAAGTTTTTTTGACACATAGACTTTGACGTCACTACCGGCGTTATCGAGGACGACGACTTTTGAGAGTGCGTTACGTTTCATCCAAAACATGCAACATAAAACAATAAATTGTAAAATTAGTGATGTTTTAGAAACTTAAACAAGTGTACCACAATGTTTTTATGCGCCAATACAAGGCATTTCTAATAAATAAAAAGAGTTTTGTATTTCTTGCATATTCCCAATTAACAAAAATACAATTGCATTATTGCATGGCCACATAGTTTGGTAATATGTTCATTTATGTTTGGTTGACCATACTTGGTCTAGTTACTAAGTCTAGAACTTACAAATGAGTTATTGTATGTGTGTTGTGGTGTGTTGGTTATCAACTCGATAATCAATCAACAAGCTTTCACAACCACCATAGTTTCCTCCCAAGACAACATATTAAATAACTAAGTTACAACCCCTGATGAGATCAATGAAACAACTGCTGTGTTGAACTACTGACTGTACTAAAAGAGACAAGAACACATGACAGATGGACGTGAATGAAGCGAAAGGAGTATGTGATGATCATAGCAGATGACCTGACCTCCTGTAGTTTCTGCGTACCCATGAAAAATGGCGTGAGTGTATGTAAGATCACTAAACACATTTGTCATAGGAGTTACAGACAGCCCACTGTGCCGAGCCTCCATGGAAGAAGATGAGACAGCACCCCACGTGCTTCTACACTGCCCAGAGGTTGCCTCATAAAAGGCTTAGTACCTGGGGTACTTCGGTAACCCAGGTACTCTCCGCGAGTTCGTCAGCAACACAGAGTTGCCAGCATTTCTCGGGGAACTGGGATGGATCGAATTTTTTTCCATCCGTACGGAAAATACGCGCCTTGGACGTGGAGTTGCGGACACGAGCCCGCTGACAACCCGACATATTTATATTATTATAAAAAACTTGAGAGGTGTCAAGGGACACCCGGATAGAACGAAGTAGTATATCAGATATTTTCGCCTCGCATTTTTTTTAAAATAAAAAATAAATAAAAAATCTGGCGAAAATATCTAATCGAATATCTGGCTTGCTTTCTATAAGAGAGAGAGAGAGACAGACAGAGAAACATGCGCACGCCGCACGGCTTACAATAGCTTACCATAGCAAAAAGTGTCGTTACAACTTTTCGTCTTAATTTTTTCCGTCTAGCCCCCTTTCGCAACGCGCGATAATTAAGGAACTTCGTTCCAAAAATGGATTGCTGTTCGTTAGTCTCGCTAAAACTCGAGAACGGACGGACCGATTTGGCTAATTTTGGTTTGGAAATATTTGATACAATACAATGTAATAGTACTCAACTTACGTTTTTCAGTTCACTCCGGACATCCTCAAGCTCGGTTTGTAGTGCCTCATTCTGCTGTTTATAGCTCTCCAACAGCTCGCTGTCAGAGTTGCTGCCGAGCAGTTCCAGCTTGTTCTGTAGTACTGCCATGCGAGAGTTTAGCTGCATCTCCAGGCCTTTCTGCTCTTCTAGTTTTGCTCGGAGATCTAGCTCTTGTTTACGATGTTGCTCTATTTTTTTGTCCCTAAAATTAATACAATAAGCGATAAGTTTAAAATGAACGTAAGGCACGACGATTTGGTTCGGTAGGGGGCGTGCGATTGAAGAGAATTTTTTCTAGCAGTGGAGTACAAGTGATTCCTTACCTTTTGCTGATTTCTTCCTGTAACGACGACAATTTTTGCATCTGAATTTTGTATCGACTCAAAACTTCTTTGAGAGTTGACAACTTCCCTGGAGAAGGAGGTTCACCTGAAAATAATAAAATATTATTTATTTATTGCATAATGCCCAGTTTCTACGTTCTGTACTATGAGATAGTTACATGGTTATTAGTCAGGGGGAGATACAGAATCTTATTTTGCTACTAACTTCCGCCCGCATAAATTCATTTTCAATACACTTCATCGAAAACGGGTTCTTTTCGCACTACAATTAGTTTCAACATGCAATGTATTTCACAGACGTGGATCTTTTTCATTGTCCAACACCTTGTGCTGTGCCGCGTGCGGACGGATAAAACTATACCTATACTTAGTCTAAATTGGTTCAATGCCTATAGTCGGCGGTGATTGCTTTTTTTCGTAATTTTATTTTATTTCTTCAAAAGTGTATTGAAAAACGTCGTTTGATACACGTGGACATTTGTTATTGCAGTTCTCGGCTCAAAAACAACCTCGCCTACGGCTCGCGTGTTAATTCAGCCTCGAATGCAATAACAAACTTTCTCCACTTCAACAAACATTCTTTCATACAAATACCTCCATAAATTATAGCCTATGTGTTATTCTGGTGTATAAGCTATACTATTGTGAAGTTTCATCAAAATCCGTTCAGTAGTTTTTGCGTGAAAGATAATATATATAAAAGGTAGTTTATAACCTGAATTAACACATAGGATACTTTTTATCCCGGTAATACGATTCCGTGGAATAATTACTGAACTACACGCAGGGGAAGCCGTGGGTAGTGTTTATTAAATTGGCAGTGGTTCGCAGACAAGGCTGCATGTTGATTAAAGATGTTAGTAACTTACCAAGATACGTATTATCAGGTAGCGACTCCATTAAAATCTGATGTAGTGTTGTTCTCCAATGTTCATATTCTTTCTGAGTTCCAGCCAACTTGTTTCTGAATAGAACTAATTCGTGTGCCGTCACTTCAAGCTTGGACTGAAATAGTAATACATCATTAAAAGTTTTAAGCAACTTGATGTAGTGAATTGAGAGCCATCTACTTTATGAGAGTTGGTCAAAAATTACATTCAGAACAGAGGCTTCAGAGAGGAGACACTTTCAAAATCACCGTAAAAAAAAAGTATGTATGTAATTAAATATTAAACTTGAACCATTTGTTGTCAAATGTTTGGTTAGTAGACTAACTTGCAAAGGCAAGTTAGTCTACGAACCAAACATTTAAATAAAGGACCTGAATATATTTTTTATAACTGAACTAAGGGTGGGAGTTTTGAGTGACTGTCTCGTGTCGTTTTGATGCTCCAAAAGTGCTGATTCGCGATTAATTTTAATAATAGGGAATATGCATGTAATTTTTTCTTCACTAAAATCAATAAAATACAGTATTATCAACCCAAGAAAAGTATTAAAAGTTAAGTTCAACTACTGCTTGTCGCACAAAAATAATATTAAACTCCGGCAATTTTCTACGACAGTTCAAACGTCCGTAGCTGTCGCGGCCATGATGTGATGTCATTATCCACAATCTGCCTTGTTTACATCTATTTTTTTGGCTTTAGTAAAATAATTTTAACAATTGTATGTGCTTTATTCAAATAAAAATTGCAATAACAATATTATAATAAAATTTTAGCGAAAATTTTTGCCCTTTTCAACTAAAAGTGTTTTTTTGACACAATGAACTTTGACGTCAATACCGGCGTTATCGAGGACGGTGTGTTTTGACAGTGCGTTCCGTTTCACCAAAAACATGTTACATAAAACAGTAAATTGTAAAATAAGTGATGTATTAAAAAGGATTATGAAACATAAACAAGTGTACCACAATGTTTTTATGCGCCAATACAAGGCATTTTTCATAAATAATAAAGTTTTGTATTTAATACATATTCCCTATTCATTAGATTATGATACACTTACGCCCAGCTCCTTCACTTGTTCCCTCGCCGCGTTCCTCTCAGTGGTCAGTTGAGACACCTTCTCCTTAAGCCGCGAAGTCTCTCCATTGACGAGCCTACTCTGTGCCGCCTCTAGTTCGCTGGCTAATCTGTTGATGGTCGCCCCTTTCTCAATCAATATGTCCTCCTTCTCTCTGTCTTTTTCCATGCACCGTCGTTCCAATGTCTTTATTTCGTTATCCTGTAAAATTGAATATTTTAATTAATATAAGTTTTGGTTAAGTATTTTAATGTAAAAAGAGGGTAAATAGATACTTACTTTATCGTCTAGTCTATTTTTAGCTTTGGTCAAATCGTTTTGTAATCTTTCCATTTCGTCACGATGCCTGCAATCATAGAAAGGTATTGTTTTAATACATATTGTGTTGTATTTTTTATGTGAACTAAACAGCTAAACATACAATAAGCATTTGATAATATTTCAATCAATTCAAAACATACAATCCGTGCCACGAAAGATGAAACCTGTCACACCACTTGAATACGAGTTAATTGTGTAACGAAATACTTCTTTTGACAAATAGGTGTATAGGTCAAACTATCTTCCTATTTTGTCTTCACAATGTTTTACCTCCAGGCATAATCAAGATTTCACAAAGTTTCACTTGTTTCAAGTGATGAGACAGGTCTCATCTTTCGTGGCACGGTGTGTACCTGTCTTGCTGTTCTCTAAATATGGCATCTGTATCATGTGTGTGTGCAACCTGGAAGTAACATTCAAGTTAATAAATCAATTCCTAAAAAACTACTGAGTAAGGAGTTCTGAAAAAAAGAAGAAGGAGTTCTGGAAAAGTCGGCCAATCGTCGGCAAAAGCTACACAGAAACCAATTATGTGGCGAAGACGATTAGGCGATGTTGCTGCCGCGGATTCCCATTTATTTCGCCTTCGGAAGAGCATTTTCAAAAGTGATAGTTCTAATGTGCAATCTAAACTAAGTTTTCATGTTTTACCTGTAGAGTATGGAGTCTTTGCTGAACATCCTGGAGACTAATATTAGCTGAGCGCAGTTCTAGCTTGAGCTGCTCTTTATCTTGGTCACTCTCCACCAACTTGTCAGTCAGATGTGTGACTTGCTGCTCCAGCTCTATCAACTTGTGCTTGCTTGATGCTGGAAATAATAAAAAAGTTCGTTCGGAGGCCTCATCATAGTGGCGAAAAAGCTAGTCACATGATGACTTC
Organism: Xestia rhomboidea; assembly: GCA_963853795.1. NCBI lineage: Eukaryota > Metazoa > Arthropoda > Insecta > Lepidoptera > Noctuidae > Xestia > Xestia rhomboidea. The sequence continues at coordinate 9,371,767 of OY970778.1, read as the reverse complement.
TTCAAGTTCATTTAGTGCTGAAGAAATTACAAAATACTTGCAGCACTTGAATCAACCATTTTAGAAGCTATATTATGTTTATTTGTAACATCCCTGTACAACCTATGTCCACAAAGATTTCATTTTAATTTTATTTATTTTTTATTTTTTAGTGGTTGATGGCTTGACAAAAGGCTTTAAAAAAAAGTCCACGGAGGATTTAATGCCTATTTTCATTTGTAACTCTGTGTTTTGCAGTCATCGCAAAATATCACCCACAATGAGGGAACAAGACTGATTTTGCAATATGGGAAGCGCTCCTGTATGTACCATGCCCTTGTTAAATTACACCTAATTATGTTACAAAGAAAAAGGTTGATATTGTTTAGTTACCAAGCAAGTGATGAGCTTCCTGCAGGGACAATTCAGCCTTGTCCCTATCATTAATGGCAGCAGCCAGGCGGACTCGCAGACTGTCTATTTCTGTGTCTAGCTTCTGCATCTGACCAGCTAACTGTTGACATTCTTTGACACGAATCTGTTGCGCAAATGAAACTATCATCAGCATTTATTTGGTAAATAATAAAAACAATCCGACGACTTACGAATCTGACTGACGACCCGAATGGCGCAGCGGTACTGAGGCTGCCTTACGTTCTTTGGGTCCCGGGTTCGAATCCCGGTTGGAGCAAATGTTTGTGTGATGAGCATGGACATTTGTTTCCGAGTCATGGATGTTTATATGTATAATACGTATGTATTTACAAAGAAAAAGTATATATGTAGTATATCAACTATCTGGTGTCCACGACACAAGCCTCGTTTATTAGTGTGGTACTAGATGGCGCTGTGTGTAATGTCCAGCGATATTTATTTATTTAATCATAAGAATTAGACCAAATCTCTGAATTGAGAATTTATCCAACTCTACTTTAGCCCTTGATATATAAAAAGCCCCAGCATTAAAGCAAAGCTGCTAAAGTACAGCTTGACAGGTCCTGAACTTCAAATACTCAATTCAGATATCAACTAAATATCTTTTGACCAGATTAAATTGTGCCCAGCACTCCATATAGCCATCACTAAAGGGCAAAGTAAGTGGTATGCTAGACTCAATATGGTTTTTCTTCTTCTTGTTAAACAGAATATCTGGATGAAGGATGGATGGATGCAGAATATCGGTTTTTTTTTCTAAAAATGAAACCTAGCTAGATCGATTCATTGTCCCCGAAACCCCTACATACTAAATTTCATGAAAATTGTTGGAGCCATTTCCGAGATTCAAATTAATATACAAGAATTGCTTGTTTAAAGGTATTAGATAGATAGAAGTACTTAGGTACTTACGTCATACATAACTTTGAGTTGTTCATTATTCATATACTCTTGTCTCTCGCAGTTATTCATACCACCATTCATGTGACCTGTAAATAACATTATTTTTAGCTGTTCAGCTCTGCTAATAAATTTGAATATTGCAGTGTACAGATATAAGGTTTTAAATATAATACAGGGTACAATTAAATAAGTTTGATTATTATTTTAGTGACATGATATATTTGACTTAAATTTTATTAATTTTATTGACATTTTGTTTTTGATTATTATCTTATGGACATGATTGTATTTCGATTACTATTCTAATGACCGAAACAAGAATGAATGAGATGTATTTGACTATAATTTTATTTTATGCGATCTTTTATTTTTTTTATTCTCTATTTTATCTTTCTATTTTTTTTTACAAATTTTTAATTAAAAGTTATTTAATGAATGCTACTTGCTGTATTTTGTTATAAATTGTTGTGCCCGACAGGGTCCATGTGAACTTTATTTTAATTATAAGATCTTATAAAACACATGTGATATGCAATAAAGAATTGAATTGAATTGAAAGTTAACAAAACTCCACAGATTTGATGGGTATCAATAATATCTAAACAAGATAAAACAAAAAAAAAACTTTTTTATAAAGTTATATTTTAAGTAATAAACCCACAGCAAATTGTGGTTATTGACCCAAAATCAAATCAAATCATAATTGAATTGTTAACATAGGTAAAACAAGTACAGACATGTTTGATGAACAGAGCGCTATGTTATGCCAGGAGGCGTACAAATATGGTGTGCAAATCTAGCTGAGGATTACAATTATTACTAAAATATTTGAAAATCATGCATTTTGATAAGGTAAAAGCTATGTCAGAATAATTTAAATGTCAATATTAATATTTATCTCAAACCTCAATATTTGTAATTTTAAATTAATTCATCATAAATATGTATTCGTCAATAGTGTTTATCAATCAAGAATAATTTAATTTTCTTCTTAAATTGTGTAAAATTTAATTCTTTTATGGTGTCTGGTTTTTTATTATAAATGTGTGGAGCCATACCAAGGACACTTTTTGTTAATAATGCAGTTTTACATCATAATTACTCAAAGCATTTTTGTACTGACTATGAATTGGAACCCCAAAAAACATCATCAAATCTTTTTGCATTTTTATGTTAGATATTTATTTGCTAGCTAATTAAAATGGATGTTAAATATTCTAGAAAATAAACTGCTGTACCTCTAAAATCCTGTTGAAAATAATGGTTCTGTCCATCACCAGCACCGTATGGACTGAACTGTGCTTTCAAGGCTTCCTCTTGGTGTCTCATATGACCTACATGGTTCTTAGGAGTCTCGCAGTAAAGCTTGGGAGACTCAGAGCCATGCTGATTCTCTTTCAAGTGGTTGAGAGACTCCACATAAGTTGGGGGCAAGCCTGTCCTTGCTTGTTGGACTGTTGAGTTTGAAAATACATGTAAGCATATGTAAGTTTTCGTCATTATTAATCAAAAAACATTAATTTTGTCTAATCTAACTGATGACTTTTAAAGTTTATTCAATCATATGGGGGTGTAAAAACAGCAATTACCTACTTGAACTCCTCTTCAAAACATACTAATACACAATAATCAATAGGTACAAGAGAAAGAAGTAAGAATAGTGACTATCAAACGATAAGACATTAGTATCATCAAAAACTTTGAGCAAACTTACCTCCATTACTTTGTCCTGGGTCCAAAGTATAATTGCCACTGCTGTTGACTGAACTGGCTTCATCATCATCCAGCAAGTCGTCAAACGCATTAGCGAGCTTATGCTTCAACTAGAACGAAAAACATTGAAGTTTGTTACAGAGAATGCAATGTTTTTGTCAAGAAAAACATAAATCACAAAATGTGTACTGTAATTTTTCTCTTTTGTATTTAGTTTTAAGTCCAAAGCTCAAAATTTACCTCTTCATTCCTACGTTTCTGGTCCTCAAGTTCTTCCTGTTCTTCAAGCCTGTCTTGAGCACTATTGTTTATGTGTATACTCGCGGCGCCTTGAAACAAACTCATTCCGGGACCATCCATTTCGGTTATCTAGCGCCCCGCAATACGAGGCCTCGCACAATTTTCACCAAAAGACATAACACTACAAGTTCTTGCTTTGCGAAAAACAATCGTAGCAATAAACTCCCGCTTGATACGTAGATTTTTTTGTAAATTAATAACCAAAACAAGTTTTTGAAAATCGTTCACCAATGTTACCAGGTAACAATGCGTAGAGTAGAAATCATATACAATTTGACAGCATTTTTCTACCATGCCAGGAATGCTTTTTGCTTTTTAGCTTCAAAAGCTAAAAAGCATTATGCTAGTAATCATTTTTGCACATGCCATGCTCCATGCAAAACTTTAAATAAGGCGGAGGTCATGTTTAACAATAGATAACACCGCCTCATTTTAAATTTGAAATTTTGGACGAAAAAAACACTGAAATTGTGGATACATAAACTTTTTAATATCCACAATTTCATTATTGTTTTTTTGCGTCCAAAATTTCACGTTTTTGTGTAAAGTTATATGGATTAATTTTGAGGTACTCATTTCAGATTCGATACGACCTATCTAGACACCCTTTTTTTTTTTTTTTTAGGATGGGAAATCATCAAATGACTTCTCCTGCTCTGGGCGGAGCAGGAGGGAGTGTCAGACTTTTACTGACTAAAACCCATCCATGTTCCTTCATCGCCCTTTGTGTTCCGGGGCCACGGTATCTCTTTCGAATAGTCCCGCAGCCCCGGCAGGCTTCGGTCCTTGCGGACCCCTTCCTTATTGCTGACTCTAAAATCGCACCCTAGACACCCTTAAATCGTTTTTATAATAACACATACTGGTTTTTATGAGCATTCTTTTATTATGATTTCTTACCACATGTCTGCGCAAAATGACGTACTTGGCAACATTCTCTGACACTCTTGAATTGAAAGTTTGACATGACATACCTATCACCTCTTTTTATTAACCACCTATAATTTATTGTTTAATACACTAATTATACTTAATAAAGTGTGCTCCACAGAGCATCTACTGTGCTCTTTGTTTGACACGTAACAAAGCAAGTTGCATCGTACGATGGTCGTACGCTTACGAAAGTAATTTATATTGAGTTGTGTATGTGTTTTGCTTGGTGTTACTGTTTTGTGATTGGATCATAGTATGATCCATTCATGTTTGTTTTGAAATAAACATTGTTTCTTTTTAACATGGAATAATTTAGAATAAGTAACTGGTAGGTACAGTCGTGGTCTTTTCCGCCTGATCAGTTAAATTTTTTTTCGCTTAAATCATGCGGAGGCGCCGAGCCACTCCACCTTAAACTTTAGGCCTATTAGGAAAGCGTCAACAACAACTTTGGCGCGCAAAATAACAATAACTCTCGTTTGGCATGTGTCGCCGATCGGTATTTTTTCTTTAATTATTTATATATAAAGTCAACGAGGCGGGGATAGAGAGCATTTCTATGTTTTAAGTGCAAGCAAAAATTAGCTTAGTGGTGATCAGGCGGGAGTGTCCTCGATAGTACAGTGAGATTCAAACTTGAGGTGGAAGCTCCAGGGTAGCCCGCGAAATTCAAATTTTCTTACGTTTTTTGCAATTTGCAGGTCAGTGTCAGGTTGTATGTTGATTAAAATATGATTCGCGGCTGTAACACGTATGTTGTCATAGAATTATAATCATCAAAATCATCAATACAACCCCCAAGCGCATAAAGGTGCAGGAATGACTTTGACCTTGAAAAAGCAAAAATTTTTTTAGGTTAGGTTTTTCGTAGGCTACCCTGGAGCATTCACCTTAAGATGAAAGCGTCAGGATAGCCTGCGAAATACAGGTGCAAGAATGACTTTTTCAAGGTCAAAGTCATTCCTGCACTTTTTTATGCGCTTGGAGGGTTGTATTGATGATTTTATGATTATAATTTTGTAACTACATACGTCTTACAGTCGCGAGGAGTAGTTTATTCAACTCAAAACCTAGCACTGGCCTGCAAATTGCAAAAAACGTAAGAAAAATTTAATTTCGCGGGCTGGTTGGCGGCTGGGAACATCGAACTTATAGCTGCGCATATTATGACGCATATCCCCGTGCGCTATCTCTGTCACTCGCAGCCGCACCTCAATGTCCTCAATGAATTCAGTGTGAGTGTGCACAGAGTACATTATTTTTCAGTGTGCAAGAACCACTGTACATGCGCACGCGTTCCTGTCTACGTACAGTCAAGCTCATTATAATTTGTCGTATTTGGTAATCTGTTTAGATTTTTGTTGTTTTTGTTTCATTTTGTCATTTACTGTTTTGTTTTCACTTGTTCGTTATTTTCGTTCAGTTTTGGACTGTTTTTTGTGCGGTAAAAACACATAAAAATGCCTCGCGGACGATTAAACGTTCTACGCACGCAAGCCAGAAAAATGGTGTATAATGTTACGCAGTTTATGAAAAAGGAGAGTGAAGAAGGCGTTCAAATTCCGCTAAAGATAGTCCAAAAACGGGTGGCGGCAGCTACCGGCGTCTCAGTTAGAACTGTGCAAAGGATAGCAGCAAGAGCAAGTAAGCATGGCATGGTACATGCCTTCCGTACACCTGGCGAGAAAAGGAAGGGAGTAAAGAGAATTACGGGTATTAGCGGCTTTGACCAAGGTGTAATCAAAAAGTGCGTGCATAACTTTCACATTACTGAAAAGGAATTGCCTACTCTCCAGCAGTTACAAAATAAATTAAAAACTGACATAAATTTCACTGGCTCAAAAACCAGCTTAGGCCGCATCCTAAAACGATTAGGGTTTCAATGGAAAAGAACCCTGAACAGGAGAAAAGTTTTGATAGAGCAAACACAAATACGGTTCCAGCGCATTGAATATCTGCATAAAATCACAAAGTATCGCTTGGAAGGCAGACCTATTATATATACCGATGAGTTAATCGTTGATTCGCGCCACAGCACGTCGAAGTCGTCGGGAATTGTTATCGTGCACGCGGGTTACGAAGCCGGTTTTGTACCCAATGCCCTGTTCATGTTTAAAGCTGATACAAAAACCGGCGATTCCCATCTTAATATGAACTATGAAGATTATGAAATGTGGATCAAAACACAACTGATTCCAAATTTGCCAACCAATTCAGTTGTTGTGGTGGACAACGCATCATACCACAACAAACAGGCTAATCCTGTACCTTCGGCGAACGCAAAGAAATCAGAAATGCAATCGTGGCTTCGCGAGAAAAACATACTATATGAAGACACATTGATGAAGCCACAGCTTTACGAATTAATAGCTAGAAATAAAGATCGGTTCAAAACGTTCAACATTGACAAAATACTTGAGGAATATAATCACTCAGTGCTACGCCTTCCTCTTTACCACTCTGATTTGAACCCCATCGAGATGGTATGGGCAGCAATCAAACAATGTGTTGAAAAAAAACACGTTACCTCCAACGTAAATGGCGTCATGGAATTGGTTCAACAGAAAGTAAATGAAATGGAAGAAAATGAATGGATGAAAACATTGTGCCGAAAAGTAAAAAACATGGAGGACGATTATATAAGGAGTGACATGGTTATTGACAGATTGACGGATGAAATTATTATATACGGCAGTGAAAATGAATCGGAAACTGACTCTGATTCTACTGAAGACGAGCGAAGCGAAAGCGATAGTTCTTTGGAAGCTGTTCCTTCCACTAGCCAAGAAGTTTTTATGGAGGACCCCCTTTTCCTTCCTTCTCCGGGACAGCCTTTGTAAAATATAAATAAAATAAAAAAAACCGTGTTACAAAAACATTATATTTTTTCTTGACCTTTCTGTACTAATGCCAAACAGCCAATTCAGTAGGTACTTGAAAATAGATTTAATAAAAAACAAACTAAGAAATGTAACCTTTGTATAACGTCATTACATATTATAGGTACTGGTAAAATGGGGTGATTATACACAACTTTCAACTTTCACACTGATTTTCTCAGATAGATTGTATGAAGGCTGGTAATAAAGCATTTTGAAATTGTGAATCTCATTGTATTTTACCATTTACCAATGCTTAATGAAAATACGCGAAAAAATGTGAATCATTTATAGAATAGAAAAAGGAAGGCGGTTTCTATTTACCTGGAAAGACTCGTAGGTACGTCCGTACCTACGAGTCTTGGTCAAAATGGGCGTATTGGATAATTTGTTTGATTGTAGATTTCTAGTATTTATACTTTTATTTTATTTCTTATATAATTATAATTATGGTTTTCAAAACATTACCATAATTTTCGGATTATCTTTAATTTTAAGTGAGGTACGAAAATACACAACAAAATACGAAACTTATGGTATTTTCTTTTTGGCTCTAGATGTAAGGTAATGTATGGTCAAAAAGGATGTTTTAAACGCCATGATACGCCACCCTCCTTCCGACTGATTGAGGCCCATCGGCGCTCTTATCTAATTTTTATTTTATTTCTTTATTGGCCTATCTACAATAATGTTACACTGTTTATACTAATAATACAAGCAATTTGATACAAGCATAGTGTACAATATGATGCGAACACAGCATGCAAAAAAACAAAAAAATAAATCAAAAATGAAATTACAATAGTTGTGCAGAAATAACACTCCTGACTGTGAGTGCACCTACATCACACCTACGCTCGCAGCTAACTTCCGAGCCGCCATTAGGTTTGGATCGCACGATCGTATTACGGTGGATGCTCCAGGTAGCCCGCGAAATTCAAATTTTCATTTTTGTGGACGTATTGGTACTTACATACAGAAATGCAACAATGCATTATGATTAGCTAGAATAATAATTTTCACTAATAAAATTAATTCTGTTTACTTGTTAGAAATAAGAACGTCTACTATTAATAGAGTACAAGATTTGACAGTTGGCAGCAGCGTCGTTGTGCACGTTCCCTATGACCACCAGTGCACTGGTTATCGGAAAACGACTCTCTAACTTTTCTTCTGTTCTGTCACTTGTTCTGTCATACCATCTGTATTGTATTGATTTAAATTATAATAAATGATTAAAAATTTCATTTAATTAGTGTACAACAACCACACTGCTTCTGATACAGCGCCATCTATAATTTTTTGTTGGAAGCTGGCCCTGATATAAAGTAATTGATTGACAGCACCTTTCTCTATCTGTCAGTTTTGTTCTTTGTTGATATTATATTTTTGACTTGACTTTTTTAGGTTACAAAAAGTAAAAATATTTACAGTTTACACAAAACGGTTTGGACAAACAATTACAATACTGTGGGTGCTATTATAAAATACATATTCTTTTGTATCTAAAATGGCGTTTCGACCAGTGACCCATGTACTTTTCGATATGGACGGTTTAATATTGAGTAAGTTGAGTTTTTAGATCGACATGCTTGTTTTTGCAGAACTTACAAGAAATAATCCCAATGTTTTCTTACTTTTAATAACTTGAGCTTTATCATTAACATTGAAAATGGGATATTTACCATGTTGTCTGTATTTCTATTAAGATTGACCCTTTCAGTTTAAAAATCTATAACTTAAACTTTTCGTTACTTTAATTTTTATACTTTTATTACAATTATTTATTAGGTCCGAAGATTTTTTTTGGTTTGGGCATTAATGTATGTGTGATCCTTGACTGACAAAGCAATATTTGTGTTGTGGACGTGCATATTATGCTACGACAATGGAATTCATTTATGAGGTAGACAGAACCATCATAGGTACTTTTATTTTATTTATAGATACAGAAGAGTTATACACAGTGGCATTCCAAAACATTGTGTCCAAATTCGGAAAAGATTATACTTTTGAGTTGAAACTCAAACTAATGGGGCTACAATCACGTGAGACAGCCAAAATGATTATATCCGCACTTGAGTTACCAATGAGCATTGAACAGTTTCTTGAGGAAAGTAAAACAGAGTTTGAAACTTTATTTCCTGATACACAACTAATGCCAGGTAAATTGTTTGATCATAAAAGTTACAATAAGGATTTCAGCTGCTACATAACACACAATTAATTTATAGGTGCAAAGCGGCTGATAGAACATTTTCACAAAAATAATGTTCAGATCGGACTTGCAACAAGTTCAAGCAAAGAAAGCTATGATTTGAAAGTAGATAAACATCACAAAGACTTGTTCGCTCTATTTCCATACAAGACATTTGGCTCATCAGATCCTGAAGTAAAGAACGGGAAGCCACATCCAGATATATTTTTGGTGTCAGCTAAAAAATTCCCTGATAATCCAAAGCCAGAACAGGTAAAACTTTTTACATAACAGTAATTATATTTTGCCTGAAACAATTCTTTTGTTAATCAGACAGAAGTATGGAATCAACTTTAAAATGAATTCAAAAGAAAACTTGATAAACTAGGTCATCATTCTCTTGCCCTTATCCCAATTGATTTGGGGTCGGTGTAGCCTATCTTCTTCCATACTTCTCTATTACTCATTATCTCCTCAGACACTTCATTTCTAGCCATATCATCCTTCATAGTATATCCATCGTTTCTTTGGTCTTCCTCTACTCTTATAGCCATCAACATTCATACAAAAAACTTTCCTCATTTCTCTGCATCACATGCCCATTGCCCATACTAAGACAACTGCCACACAACTTTTCAGTCACTGGCGCCACTTTCAGACCTCCTCTAATGTACTCATTTCTAACTTGTGTGTAACAAAGAAATAAAAAATCAAATAATATCACATATTCATTCATAATAATTCATTTCACCGCATTTCATTGTCATTAAATTCAATTGCATCCACTTTTTTTAGTGTCTCGTCTTTGAGGATGCAGTAAATGGAGTGTTGGCAGCCAAGGCTGCAGGCATGCAGGTGGTGATGGTACCAGACCCTAGAACGCCTAAGAACTTGAGAGCTGATGCCACTCTTGTGATTGACACTTTACTTGACTTTAAACCAGAGCTTTTTGGTTTACCACCATTCAAGTCATAGAAATATTGTGATGTACAAATTTTAAATTCCTAAATAACTTGGGTTGTTTGTCTACCTCATAAATGTGATTTTTAATAATTTGATTATTATTTTGAAATGTACAAGGTATTAAATTTTTGAATGTAATACAAATTATATTTATTTATTTATTTTCTCCATCTTACGACTATCTTTACAGGGTTACTTAATGCGATAGTGTACACAATAACAATGTTAAATTTTGTAACTAATTACAAACAATACATTTTTTGTGAACTCACTCAGTGAACAATTGAATAAGTCAACGTCTATGAGGTTGAGAGAATTTTATTAATCATATTTTATGGGACTACTCACACTTATTCAGCTTATGCCCATAGAAAACAACGATTTTGTATGAGACGCGTACGCGTCGCGCACCCTGAACGGATGCGTACGCGTCTCATTCATACAAAATCGTTGTTTTATAGGGGCATAAGCTGAGTAGAGCTGAATAAGTGTGAGTAGTCCCTTATAATATGATTAATAAAATTCTCTAGATGGTTTACGTCGGTACCTAACAAAAGAAAAAACACGGGTCAAATATTTTTTGGTAACTAAGTGACGGACTAATTAGATTTTTTGTCGTCTCGTCTATTGCACATGCTTACAATTTAACATGCAAGTGTAGTGTAAGTAACACCTAGGTACTAAAATTGATGTTGCTATCTTTATCTGTATATTAATAGTATTGCAAACCATACAATACTGTTTCCTCACTGTAACTATGATTTTAATTACCTACGCATTAGTTATATAATTAGAGTTGGACAGACTTTGCAGATAAGATTTATATTGACATAACATTAACAACATCTTCAGTCATAAGGCATTACCAAAGAAGCCGTAAAGTGTAGGCTGTAATAAAATAATACAAGATTTATTCATTTTTACTGCATTTCTTTTTAATTCATAATCAATAGAAGCAAAATATTAAAATAAAATGTTTATACCAGTGACACATGTTTTGTTTGATATGGATGGTTTATTATTGAGTAAGTTTTTAATTAATCAAACATTTAAGTAGGTATATCTTACGCACGGATGTTTCATTATCAATAATGCTATTTTCAGATACGGAAGATCTGTATACTGTAGGATTTCAACAAGTGGCGTCCCGATTCGGCAAAGAGTTTACATTCGCGCTAAAGAGCAAAATCATGGGTCAGCAGAGCAAAGAGTTTGCGGGCACCATAATCGACGACCTTGGTCTACCTATCAGTGTTGATGAGTTCTTGAGTGAGACGCGCGAAATCTTTGATGAAATATTTCCGCACTGCAAGATTATGCCCGGCAAGTTTCTATTTTAATTAAGAACCCCACTAGTTATACTTGTATTTTCTTATCGATAAATTGTTTTGATGATTTCACAACCACTGTAGTCTGTAGAACATAAACTTAGCTACTGTTTAGTGTGAGTAATACCTAATTACTTTTGGCGACCATTTATCTGCCCCAGTGGTGGCCAGTGTGAACAGCCCCAACTTACGGGATGCAGGTCGTGGCTTCGAACCCAGGCAGGCACATTATGCCGTGTCGATGGCGCGTTCGTGTTCCACGCGCGCCTCAAAGAGAGTTAGCAATAAGGAAGGGGTCCGCAAGGGCCGAAGCCTGCCGGGGCTGCGGGACTATTCGAAAGAGATACCGTGGCCTCGGAACACAAAGGGCGATGAAGGAACATGGATGGGTTTTAGTCAGTAAAAGTCCTGCTGCTCCGCCCAGAGCGGGAGGAGTCATTTGATGATTTCCCAAACGAAAAAATAAAAAAAAGGCAGGCACATTACATTGTGTAGTTTATTTCACCACCACTCTCAAAACGGTAAAGGAAAATGTACATCGTGAGCAAACCGGTATGACATAGAACCGAAAATTCGAAGACAAGTTACTAACACCAACCCGCACTGGGCCTGTGGCGTGTGGTGGATTATAGTCCTTTCTATGACAGGGATCTCATAGAGAGAAGGCCTGTGTCCCAAGAGAGTAAACATATGTTCATTCATCATAAATATTGTTTTTCTGTCAACTACCACACAGCTTCACATAGACTCCTAATTCTCTCTATTTTTATCCATTTTATAACGTCTTATAAATTACAGGAGTCGAAAAACTAATTCGTCATCTCCACGACAACCATGTTAGCATAGGATTAGCGACAAGCAGTAGCAAGGAGTCCTATGATTTGAAGACTGCCAACCATCAGGAGCTATTTGATTTGTTCCCGTGCAAAACTTGGGGCACCTCTGATCCTGACGTGAAGAAAGGCAAACCATACCCTGATATATTCTTTGTTGCGGCCAACAAGTTTCCCGATAAGCCAGCTCCTGAGAAGGTAACTAGTTTATATTAATTGGGAACATACTTGTTCGGGTCGATCTGATCCTGATAGCTCGGTCGGCAAAATTGAATGTTTAGCAGGCCCGAACAACCTACCGGCCTTAGGGTTGAACCTTATCTTGTCCTCGAAGCGGCGATCGGCGGCGGCGACCTCTCGCTTCCGGCCCTGGTTCGTGCCATGGTCCGGAGCGAGACGGAATGGGACACCATCACCTCCTTCTGCGAAGCAGTCATGCTAGCGAAGGAGGTGGCGGAACGTGAGAGGGAGAGAACTTCACGTCCCAGCCGCCGCGGGAAACGCCCCGGGCGTCGGGGGCCACGTGGTGGCTTCTGGCCACCGTAGGCGCAAGCCTGTGGACGGGGAGCTATGGGCTAGCTCGCCGTCCGTACGTCTCATGACGACAGGCCGTGTCGACGGCGCGTTCGTGTTCCACGCGCGCCTCAAAGAGAGTCAGCAATAGGGAAGGGGCCCGCAGGGGCCGAAGCCTGCCGGGGCTGCGGGACTATTCGAAAGAGATACCGTGGCCCCGGAACACAAAGGGCGAGGAAGGAACATGGAAGGAACCTGGACCTGCTCCGCCCAGAGCGGGAGGAGTTATTTGATGATTTCCCATCCTAAAAAAAAAAAAAGGGTTGAACCTTATCTGGCAGCCAAGACCTCTCGTATGCCGTAATTACAGACACAATTAAAAAGCCATTGTTCTGTTCGATTTCGGGAACGGCTGGGAACATACCGGTTGAGACCGCAGCGTCGATGCCACCTGTGATAGCATCCCGCTTTAGCAAATGACAGTTCTGCGCGACAGAAATGCATAGCAGCAAGGAAAAGTGCGATTCCGTGCTGCCACATCTGGCAGGTTCAACCCTTATCCGCGTACGTACTCCCACGTCATACTTCGAAAATGAATTGCGCTTTTATTTCGAGCAAGAAGGGCAGTTATCGTAGTTAAAGTGATTACTGTTGAGTGTTGCAGTTTATACTGATGTTAACTCTTCATGCTAATTAGTAAAATACTTATTCCAAATTTTTCGTTGTAAAGAAAATCGTTACCAATATCAGAGAAGATATACCATAAATTATTTACGAGATTTTGAACTTAATTTTCGACATCATAGAGTACTTTTTTAAGTGTATCATAGAGTAAGTTATTGAACAAAAAAGTTTATTTTAAATTAACCTGAAACTGTGTTTATATTCTAGTGTTTGGTGTTCGAGGATTCTATCAACGGCGTGAGGGCAGCGCGTGCGGCCGGTATGCAGGTCGTCATGGTGCCCGACCCTCGCCTGGATCGTTCACGTACTGCCGAAGCCACACTTGTGCTGGACTCCGTTGAGGACTTTAGGCCAGAGCTGTTTGGATTACCACCTTATTAGAAAAATGATAGTTATCCTTCATAATTTTGTTTAAATTATTTCAGGGGGTCTAAAATGGCCGCTTTAGCAGAATCAAAATATGAATCACGTTAAAAAAAAAACTTAAAATAGACCCTATGGTTATGACTATAAAGTCCATTTTAAGTAATAACATTTTTACGTGATTCATATGATTCTGCTAAAGCGGCCATTTTAGGCCTCCTGTAGTATTATATTTTGGATGGTATAATTTATTATATTAGATCTGGATGTGTAGTCTTTAAATAAATCAAATACTCAGACTTGTTATGAATAAGTTATGTGTATTGTAAATAGTGCATTCTTACTGTAAGTAATAAAACTACATAATGGTGCTGTGAAGTTTTGTATTTTTATTTCAATATGACTAGATATAAGAGGTCAATGTTTAACACATTCAGGTACTGTAGAGGTGTAATACTGCCTTTATAATTATAGAGTATACCTTATTCATTGATCATTTGAAAAACATTAGATGTTTTTCAAACAGTTTTGCTTAACACCAAAAAAATACAACTACTACTTGAGTAGTGGATACTAAAATAATAAGTACAGGGGGCCTAAAATGGCCGCTTTAGCAGAATCATAATAGGATATTAATATGAATTATGTTAAAATTCTCAAAATGGTTACAGATGCAGTTAATATCATGAATTCAATAATTCTATGAGGCAAGCGAGGTTTAGAAATTTAGTTGTTTCATCTTATTCATAGAACACTGATGATGATGATTAATGTAAAAGATACTATCTACCAATATGAGTGAGCTTCTATGAATTACTTACAATAACCCTTGATCGGTCCACGAAGTAGACACAATAGTTAAACAATGGTGTCTCGAACAAATCGGTCCTTTGACAGATCATGATTTAAAATTCTTAAAATGGTTACAGACACAGTTAATATCATGAATTGTCACTTGTGAACATTTTAAGAACTGTAACATAATTCATATTGTTGTCATATTATGATTCTGCTAAAATGACGATTTTACCCCCAGATCATGTGATGATTGACAATTGACAATATAAATACAAGCACCAACGCATACTTATAAGAACAGTTTGCCTAATTATCATAAGCTGGAAGACCGAATAACTCAGGCTTGAAGTCCTCCAAGGACTTCAGGACCAATGTAGCAGTTTGCAATTGATCAGCATCGATGCGTGGGTCAGGCACTGCTACTACTTGCATGTTGGCTGCATTCGCTGCTTTTATACCATTCACAGCATCTTCAAAGACAAGGCACTGAAAAACAGGTAATAAAATTACTGTACATATTCTTCATTAAGATATTTGCTAGAACAGATGTGGGTGCGGCAGATTTTCTTAGGACATTTTGACAGCTGGCACTGGCTCCCCCTGACGTCCTTATGTACAATCACGTGAATATTCCCTGAAGAGGTATTATAGGTGTTTAATTATAGTAAATCCATATTTTGCCAGTTATGTGTTATTAACATTTTGTAATCTTCATGCACCTGGCATGATAACCTATTGCTGTTCAAGAATCTTAACTCAAAAAGGTATTAATTCTGTTACTAACATTACATATAGATAATTATTACTTCTACTTAAGCTTTGGTTCTTATTATCAAAATATATCTATAAATTAACTGACCCATAGGGTCATGGATATAAAAAAAAAACATGTTATCTACTCACATCTTCTGGCTTTGGCTTGTCAGGAAACCGTGAAGCACAGACAAGGAATATGGCTGGGTCAGGCTTTCCCTTAATCACTTCTGGGTCAGTTGACCCCATGGTCTGATGATGGAAAAACTTTAGGAACTCTTGATGGTTCTGCATCTTCATGTCGACACTGTCCTTACTTGAGCTTGTGGCTAGAGCTATTGGTACTCCTTTTTTGTGCAAGTGCTCCACTAGCTTTTGTGCGCCTGTAATTGTTTATTTTTCATTATAGAAAGACCCATTGATTTTTTGAGTTACCATTTAAAAAAAAACCAAATGATTCTATTTTTAAAGGTGCTCTAAAAATGTATAATTATAGCATAAGGTGGAAAAAAGCAAGAAAATGGCTAGCATTACTGTGTGGCAGTTGCGTCTGCATGAAAATGTTTTCTTATTCTATTCTACAGTTTTCTAAGAACTGAAAATTCATAACAAGTTTAGTCATTGTTAGTTAAAAGTACTGATATTTAGCATTTTATTAAGGCAGGTGAAATTCACAGAGATAATGAAAATATTTACTTTAACATTTGATGCGTTGTTTAAATATTTATGAATAATCAAATACACACATCATGCAGTTCAATAACATTTTGATATTAACTAAATATAATTTTACCTGGCATAAGCTGCACTTTAGGGAACAGTACCTCATAATATTCGAAACTCTCCTTCATAAAATCCTCCTTGGTAATCGGTAATTCCAAAGCCTTTATAATTCTTTCAGCACATTCATGACCTTGGAATCCCAACAGGCTGGCTTTGACTTCCCATGTGAAGGTTTTCCCATACTTTGCACACACCGCAGTAAAAGCTTCTGTATATAAGATTTCAGAATCTGAAACATAAAATTATTACGCAGGTAATGTAACCGGAGGTTTTAACAACCAGTATTATCCAATCTCACGCAATAACATGAAATCTTACCCAGAAGTAAGCCATCTAGGTCGAACAACACGTGAGTTACATTTTTGAATTGCATTTTAAAATATTTCTCAAAAATATATGTGTCTAATAATATTAGTCTTATCCTTTTCACTTATTTTAATTTTATAGCTTTCGTCGCCACAGTGCTTTCGTGTTGGATTTTGACAGTGATAGCGGATAGCCTTTGGCCTTCTAATTCCAGAATGTTGACAATTACAGTCAGCGACTGAATTACATAAGGCTACTCAGTAATAATTACGTGTTTTTCAACATATTTCTTTTTTCCAAAAATGTCAAGTTTAAAATTATTGTGGCTAAAGTTATCGCTCTTTTCTTGCAAACTTTACGTTTCATTACACCGGGAAAAACATTACTGTTTGCTGTTAAATAAAATAATCAGCAAAAATACGTATGGTTTTAAATAATATCGATATTTTATTTACGTAATTAACACTTAGGTTAATTAATCGCCAGCATTTTAGCTAATTGAACAAATAGTCTTATGAATTAAAAAACACGGTTGCTGCGTAAAAAGAACCGTACCATACAATTTAGGGGGTTGTTTTATTATTAGAGATAGAATTTGATGAAATATTGGTTTATTAAATCTTGTAAGTATACACCGTTCGGTGAAGCTCATTGAACATTTTCGATAATTTTATTTCATACGTATTGTGACTTGACTTGAGACACCATCGAACGATAATAGTGAAATATACCCTTAATAGCGGGAAGTTTCAAGAAAGGTTGTGTGCGAAATTGTAAGTAGGTAAACCTACCGGTCCTGCAGATTATCAAAGAATACTACATAAAACAGTCAGAACTTATGTTTATTTGCGATATTGTATTAGTTTTTTCTAAGCAAATTTTTTCTTGGAAGGGAGTTTATGAATGAAGGAAAATTTTCTATGTATTTAAGTTTTGACGGTGGATTCAAAGCAAGTGAAGTGAATCGAAAATATTTTTTTTTCTTAATAAACCTGGCTGTAACAGACTTTTGATCAACATCAACGCGTTTTTGCCGGGGTTGGTTTACTGTTCGTAGGTACTACCTACCTACTATGTACCTGTAATCGAGAAATGTTGCTTTGTACTTAACGCTTCTAGCTTCTGCTCTCGGCAATAGTGGAACTTTACCATCAGAGAAAGATTTTTTTTAAATCGGATGATGAGTCTCGGAGATTACCTACATCCAAAAGTACAAAGTTTACATAACATTACGCCTGTAATCCCCGAAGGGTTAGGAAGAGGTGCACCTAATAGTTCTCCAGTTATAAGTCCCATGTAATAGGGGGCGAGCCTATTGCAACCAACCGGGCACAAATCCAGATTGCATGACTGCGATTGAGAAATTCCTTATGGAAAAACCCAGTAACACTTTGCCAGGCCCGGGATTCGAACCCAGAACCCTATGCTCAGTAGTCGCGTTTACGACCACCGCAAAATGCCCCGACCTGAGAGGCCCGCTAGATATACTTTTAGCTATCGACATTAACTTTTATAAAATTTATATGACACCAATTTATATAAAATAAACTCATAATTGTCTAGTTTTCCAAAGAAAATTCTTAGTTTGCATGTTAAGCCAAGTAGAGGCCCATGGTCCATGGCATAAAAACTCTGCCATCAGGTTAGGCACTAACCACACGATAAAGAAAGAAGACTTTCTGATATAATGAAACAGAAAAATCATCTTCTATGAGAACTTGCTGATCTACTAATCATAAAGAATCATTTCGTGCTTTCAAGCTTTCCTGAAGTGTGCACTGCATTTTAGTGCCAAGTGATGTTTTTCACGAATTTACAATGATAAAAACATTTATAAAAAACCGATGAAGCAAGAGAGCTTTGGCAATTTAGCTGTTTCATTTTATTCATAGAAGACTCCATGGCAAATAACAATTGTTTTTTGGTATTTCAATCCAATGAAATTAAGAAATTATCTACAAATATGGGTGAACTTCTTTATTGAGGACTGAGGAAGGGCCTCATCTTATGAATTTGCCACGGACCTCAGCGGTTTAGTTACGCCACTGATTCGGTCTGAAATATTTAGTGGAGCATAAGAAATCTGAACGCCCACCCAGAGTAGTCCAAACTAGAAGGTAAAGATTTACCAAAACTTAGGTTCCTATATAGGAAGATTCCTACACTTTTATCTTCGCTACACAGTAAACCAAAGTAATAAATCTTTCAGATAGTGTTGTTAATCTACTTATAATATATAAAAATCTCATGTCACAGTGTTTGTTATCGAACTCCTCAGAAACGGCTTGACCGATTTTTATGTTTTTTTTTGGTAGGTCTGAGAAGTCGTAGGCTATTTTTTAATCTCACACATACACATCAAAATTTCCACGCGAACGAACTCGCGGGCAAATGCTAGTAATTTATAAATATTTCTACAAAAAATCGAGGGCTTGTCGAAATATTGTCCACATAAAAAAGAAGTTGGGGTTCATTCATGGCAGCTGTAGATTGTAGGCCACCTATCCGGGCAGCCTTCATATTTTTGTCGGGAGCTGGATACAAGGTGACCTCAGTAGGTATATTTGGCAAGGTCTAATTTCGTCTCCTTCCTTTTTGTTTTGCTTTGCTTTATCCTGAGTTTAGCCTCAATCCGTATTGCTTTTTTTGGCTAACACGAAATGTTTAAATAAGTACCTGCTTTTTTTGTACTTATTGTGTCTAGAAAGTCATACGGATTAACAACTGAATAACAAAAACAATGTCGATATCAGTTTTAAGTTATGCTGCTATTTCACCGAAAAATGAGTAATGACCTTGTATAAAACCTTTGGGACGTTCACCCTTTAATTTTATCAAGGTATTGTTATAATAACTTTATTAAATGTTTGCACTCTTATTTATCTACGTTAAAAGTACTTAGATGATTGTTTAAGAAGATTGTCTGCAATATTTTTTCTGATCCCTGCACAATGTTCATAAACGTATTGCACGGTTATGGCCTACTAATGAATGAACTACTTAATACAGTTAAACCTTGAACTAATTTCCCTACTTTTTCACAATCGTGCCCTTCCCGATAGATAACTTTATTAGGTCAATATAATTTATTAATTTAGTTTGTGGCCGTAAGAAAGTCGTTCAAGATGATTGTTGGTCATGTGCACTGCTCGTATACAACGAACACTTGCTGTTCGATATCCACAATCCATAATTATTAATTCGTGGATATAGAGCGTGAAATAAAGCATTCAGGCAAAACAAGAAGTAAGCAAGTATATAGGGGCGCAACGTGTTAGCGGATTCTCAGTCGTTAGTGACGAGGCTCGCGGGCTGCCGTGCGACTCCCGTGAGCAACCTCGTGTATGAGCTACCTTTCGACACAGATAAAGGAATTCCTATGTGATGTTAGTAAACAAAAAGTGTATAAATAAAAAGCGCGGCGTGTTCCCTCTGTCAGTCTAGTTG
This sequence comes from Xestia rhomboidea, assembly GCA_963853795.1. NCBI lineage: Eukaryota > Metazoa > Arthropoda > Insecta > Lepidoptera > Noctuidae > Xestia > Xestia rhomboidea. Next base: position 9,351,657 of record OY970778.1, on the reverse strand, counting down.
TGAAGTTAAGCTGGCTACAATGTCTCTTCCGGGAGTTTTCCTTTTTTCACACTACGTAGAGAGCTTTTGGGTAAGTTTATTACCTATCACTGAAAATAAAAATTTATCGCCTTTACTCACGGATCCCTATTTTATTTATGGTCGTTATGGTTTAATATTTTTAATAAAGCGTACGTACCAAGCGAGCAAGCACGTAGGTAATTATTTTTTTGCACTTAATTCATAGAGTGCGTCTGAAATGGGTAACATGAGTGTTTGATCTAGACTAGATTGAAAGTAGTACCTATGCTTACCTATCATAATATGAACGAGTTTTTATTTAGCAATATAACGTTGTAAATAATGTTATTTATTTTATTTATGTGCCTAGTTTTCTCTGCTTTATCCCGGACACAAAGATCCAGCCAAGGCATAAAGTGTAAGAAGTTACGGCTGCAAGTAGAAAATATACATTATTCAGACATTTTTCTTGCGAATTATGAAGCGCTTCGCCTAGCTTGCGTGTTTTGGAGAAGTTATGTTGCAAGTTAATTTTTAATAGATGTTTTTTCTTCAACAAATGTCGCGAAAAAAGGTTTAGATTGTTGCATGTAAAATTTGCCCTATACGCTGTGAAAATAATAAGAAAACCAAAGTGTTCGCTAATGGGTGCAGTTTAGTTTATGAGGCGCAATTAATTTAAAGAATTTTTGCTTGGGTAGGTAAGTATTTAAAATGACAAGTCTGAACTATGAAAAGTACAAGCAAGCATTGTAGCAACAATGCTTTATCCACGTAGACAATGCAGGACCTACTGCTAACTATGAAGTAAACTGGGTAATTCATCCTAACTAAAGTTACGGTTGGAATACTTTCGTAAAGTTCACAACTTCCTTCGTGGGCTGGTAATTGGTTGATAGTTTCTGACCTTTGCAGAAACTATATTTGTAATTAAAATGCAAATACCAACCTATATTTAGACTTAGCCCACATTTTACTTCATTAATAAGAATTAACTACATGCCGGAGTTCTTTCTTAATGAATAGGGATTTTACAAAAGCTTTTGTATTCGATTCAATTCGCAACGGCAGACGGTTCTCGTTTCGCAGTTAATTCTTGTTTTACTTTTTGCTATCAAGAAACTTGGATTGCTTAATCGGAGTGAGCGAAAACCGTCGAGGACGATTTATGGGGCTGAAAATGAGTTTTTCTGTGAGTGTTGAGGCGTACGGAGTAAATATTGTGGTGCAGTGCGCTGCTGTCGTTTCCTATTGCCAAACAAGCGTTCTCGGCAGCTTCAGGAGTGCGTGAGACTGCCTGACCGAGACGTTGAATATTCAGCATTTGTTCACTCATCGCTATATATTAATATTCAATCGGTCGCTTACTCCTGCCTCTGATTCAAGGTTAATTTTTTACCCAGTACTAATTAAGAATAATTGCGAACGATGTTTTAAACGATAATAGTTCGTCGCACAAGATTGATTTAGTAAACAGCGATTGTGTAGTATTGAACTTGCATTAGCTCAAACGTTGTATAAATTACTTTTGGTTGTCGAAAATAAACAAGCTTAAGTAAGTAGTTTTGTTCTAAAAACGGGTGATATTTGGTGGTATCACGTGCGACAGTTCGGTGTCGAACATGTGTTGAGAGCCGTGACCGGATGTTCATCAGCGTTATTACCCTGTCTCAAATATCTAGAGACTTTGATGGTTACAATTAATTTATAGTACTAGTTTGTCCCATTATCTATTATCATTTTATTGCGAACTAGCTGTTGCCCGCGATCTTCGTCCGCGAGAAATTTTAATTAAAAAATATTACTTCCTTTTTTGTTAACAATTTCAAGGGTTTTAATTTTTAGCAGGGTACTCTACTTCTTAAAAAAAAGTAGCTTAATTTACTCCCTTATAACATCAGCTATCTGGCAGTGAAAGTCCCGTCAAAATCGGCCCAGCCGTCGGAGATTAGCCGGCACAAACAGACAGACAGACCAAAATAAAATAAAGGTTTTTTTTTGTTATAATTACCGTATACTCGTATACTTTCATATATGCATTCAGTAAAAAGCTGTTTTTGCAGGGTCCGTTTGTAATTTTGAAATTAAAAACAGACACTCTAATTCTATTTATTTGTATAGATACAGATTTTCACAGCACCTTATATTGGGTAGGTAGTTTCAGTTTGAAAGACATTGGATGCAACAAAATCACGACATTCTTTAACTTATGTAGGTACGTTTTAGATCTGTACTGTAGGAAGGAATTTATATTTAGTAATTCGTGAGCTAAGCTAAAGTGTAAATAACTAAAACAAAGATATTACCTAAGTATATGACATACACTATACCTTACTTTTTAAATGAGCCTGCTAATTATAATATAATACCTGTAATAAATCTATAGCTTCTTTTCGAGCACCGATAAAACCACCTACATATGATCGCAATTTGTGATTTTGTTTTTTACTGCTTCACTTTTGCGGTATCGATGGCCTTCCACAACTGGTTAGTTGGCTAAAACTACCCTATTAGTATGATAATGGATTGCTGAGTCGGGTCGTAAACCATCGTCGTCGGTACAAAATTTTGTATCGCCGATGACGCGCTTACCATTGACCTACTGTTCGCCTTGAACCTCATACAAGGACACGTTTTTTATTATTCAATTAAATGTATTGTAATGTTATTGTTTTTTGCGTTGATAAGATTAGAAACGTTCTTTGTTGGTTGCTTAAAATAATATATATTGATTTTAAATAATGGCGCTGTTTTGTGGCCGTTAAACTAGTCCTACGCAGTTGGGGTGCCTACGTGCTTTTGGGAACCACAATTATAGAACTGAATTGTTGCTCATTGATACTCTCGATCAATTAAAGTACAAAAAGCTAGTTTGCCAGCTTTAATTGACTTCTACGAAGCTTTTATGTCTAATAGGTTGCTGTTTGTGTTGTTGCTTGCATTGTCTGTTTTAAGTCTGGTAAAGTGCGTAGTTTTGTAGCATTTCAAAATATGGACAACTGGTATCGTTCATGAAGTTATTCACAAAAATAGTTTTGATGTTCGTTTGACCTTAAAGATTATATAACTTAATTATATCTGCGTAATAATACATCATAGTCTTACATATATTATTCATGAATATGCAATTAACACAAATTTTGTTAGCATGTAAAGCTCGCAATCAGCAGAAAATATCACCAAATCAGTCCTTGTAAGCATGATTTAGCACATAAACTATAGTGAGACGATAGTGAGTCCCTTAACGAGTTAGGTACTATAGCTTTATTACCGATCTGAAAAATGTTCTGCACCAAATATTCGGAATGTGATAGGCAAGTTCAGGGTCACAGTCCACAGATTTTTTTGTCTCAACATCAAGTGAGTGTGGAAGTCACACGAAGGGAAGCAGACGTATGTATAGTGTTATAGTGACACATATCCGATGCGGCGAGACGACCGGGACTGGTCGGCCTTCGGGGAGCAAAACGAATCGCGCGCCGCCCTCGGCCGCCCGCGCCATCGCGCTCTGCAGGGAAGCACTATCTATACCAGTCTACCTACAATCTCCAATTATGTTTGATCTGAAAGTTCTTAACCTCACAGACAGCTCACAGTCGTCTTGATGTTTCATTGAACTTATCAATGAATGTCATAATACTTATCGAGTTGTCATTCACCATGAACTCTAACCATGGTTCATCCCAACACACCTCAATGACAAAATATGCATTATTTAGCTAAGTATTGACCTGCAAACGCTATCGTCCTTAACATCACTGTTATTTTCGTGCCAAATTAGCACAAGTGGTTTCTTGAACTATCTGCAAAACTACCGAATACCAAAATATTTAATTTAATGCGTTCAATGACTTTCATTCGGAAACCTTGAATTGGGTCTTAACATGTAAATTGATTGCAATGGTATTGATGACGCTATCGAGGACATTATTAATTTATTATAACAATTCGTATATTAAATTACGTATCCCAACGGATTGTCCACATTCTCAGCCGCAAACAAGAGTTTCGCAGTGAAAGGTCATAGAATAACCGCTGTGTATTGATCCGAGGGATGCAGAAGTCGGTTGAAGGAGAAGGAAGCTATGATTACTACTTCAAGTTATGTTTATTGTATAGAAACCTCGCAAGTAGGCACAGACAGTTCTGTGCTTACATTTTTAGAGCGTCTAGTCGTCTATACGGCTGCGGCATGTCGTCTGCTTAGTTTAGCCAATATATGTCTGTTTTCGCTTTTCAGTTTTAATCGAACAATTCGTCGAGGTTCAGTTGTCGTTCTATTATTTAATGAGGAGAAAATACACCAAGATCCGCCTGCCAGACGATCTATGATAAACGGATCTGGTTTTGGCAAATTGGACTGCTTTGTGAATACTTGTGTACTTTTATAACATTGTACTAAGTATCAAATGTTGCCAAGTATGGCTGATCGATTGGCTATTATGTTTCTTTTTCACTAATAAGAAATTATTACTTGATAAATATTTTGGCAAAACTATAATTTATTCGGGACTACTTCACTACCAACAATCTTGCAGAAAACTGGATGAAACAAAACACCGCTGCACCGTACTGCAGACAACTTGTCATACAAAAAAAGTTTTATACAGATCGGCGCCATACTTCACATAAACCGCCACAGATAGGTCCAAAGTACTTCGTTCCGATGTCGATAAGTGATGAACATTAAGGATGCAAGTTAGTCTCGCAATAACAGGGAGTAAGGAGCGATGGAGTGCAATCAATTACAGCGACGATGAACCGCGTGAACCGGCCTCAATAAACGCGGAAGAGGCGACGCAGCTGACAACGTGACGGGATGCCTCCCTACGCGGCGTTATGTAAATTATGTGCAAGTTGAAAGTGTACGCAGATACGATGACGTCAATGCTGAAATATCACAAAGAACAACATGGACGAACTTTTGAGGAAGTCGGAAATGCAACGAACCTAATTTGGCGGATGTGGCAAAATCGTTTTTTTAATCTTAGTGTCTGGGTATTCATTGCTTTAAGTATTGTTTTTCTAATTTGCTTTGGGCTCTGAACTGCATTAGCTGGTAATGACTTAATTTCAATTTAACGTTGCCTAAACCACATTAAGACTAAAAATAATTATGTGGTAATGTGGACACAACTTACACATTTATTATTTACTCACGTTATGCCTACACCGTTTACATAAGATTTTTTATTATTTACTCTCACATTATTATCGTTTCAAGGCATGTGTATCATTCTTAATTCATTGACCTTACAACGGCAACATGACTTGTAAATCATGACTAATTGTGTGAATTTTATTTACACACCTATTAATTACGAAGATAATTGAAAGAAAAAGTTTTATTTCGGTAATTTTTTCATGTTATCATCATTTTCCTGTCTTTCCTTTGCCGTCCTTCCTTCCTGTGTGTCCATCCCCATTCTATTTGGGGTCGGCCCAACACGTTTTCTTCCTTCTTTCTCCCCTGTCAGACGTCACTCACTACACAGGTAATGTTTTTATGTAATTTCCGAAAATAGCTTTGCCTGTTCTCAGAGCGTTAAAAAGTAGGTAGTTTCGTGGAGTACCACGATTATGTACCTACTTCCATAAATTCCGTGACAGTAGTCACCGTTACCAGTACGTAACGGTGACTACTGTCACGGAATTTGCGGTTTGAAATTATTGAACAAAAATCTTCCAGTGTTTTCGTAAAGTCATAATCACATGTAAGCATGTAGCATGTGTGCATGTCTACTCTATTGTATTAGGTACTTAAACCTGTGATAATAGCTGTATGTGTTGTTTAAATAAATAAATAAGTATTTAAAATTCTCGCGTCCCTAACACTCGACTGAAGAGAACCAAGTTTTCAAACTAATTATAGAAGGGATTTAACCTAAGGCCAACGTGATCTGATAAAATATATCTAAGGGTAGATAAGCAAGCTGTAAGCTTAACTTTTTATACTTTGAGAGGAGAGAGTCGGTGTCAATGTCTTATAAACCAGTAGGCATTTAAAAATTTCATGAAACAATTCCCTAGTTCTGTTCTTACATTTGTAATTAAAGATTGTTACAAAAATGTGCATAACCAAAATCAACATGGCAGCTCATCTGAATGCTGTTCCTCTACTTTTGTCTTTGTCTTTGCAAATATTTATTTGCAGTTGGTATTTGCAGTTGGTATTTCCAGTGGTCGTGGTAGGTAGAGAGACTGTAGATTAGGCAGGTGTACCGTTTCTTAGGTGGTTCCAAAACTTCCAACTTATTCAAAATTTTACTTAGGTACCTACTGATAATAGTAGTTAGGGGTAAATTAAAATACATCGTTCGTATGTTTTTCTACACAATTCGGGCTTGAGACCATTAATTTTTAGTCTTTCTTTAAATAATACAGGATAACCCCAATGACCCCAATTTAATTTGTTTAAACATTGAAGAGAAGGTTTTTAATTAAGAGAGAGATTATAGAGTTATCTAAAAGTACTAATAGTTTAGCGTAGGTATGGAATTATTTGTTATTGTGCTACAAGTAGGTACATAAATTTCGTCACCTGGGTAAGTACCTACGCTAGGTACGCAGTGATGACATCTAGAAATAGTGTCTTATCCAATGTCAAGTGTTTGCTTGTACTTACATATTTGTAGACGTTTCAATAAATATTGAAAAACTGCAAGCTGTGATGAAATTTTGATAGCGTAGCATTGCACATCGATAGAATAGCGATCAATGTAAATACATTCATTGAATATCTACATCAGTAATCTAATAGGGCAATCAAATCAATGATCATTAACTATCTACCTACGTATTTTGTTAATATCAGGAACCTATTTTGTTTCATTGACTTTTATACAATTTAGTACCTAACTGATTTTAAAACTCCAAAAACTTTTCCATTGATGTATTTTGCTAAGTTTATCAATTAATTTTTTTTTTCAGTTCAGGTCATTTATCTTTGAAGATAAGTCCTAAGTTGATTAAGAAGTTGGTAGCTAGGTAAACTCCAAAAACAGTCACGATATTGACATTGAAATTGGGAAAAATCGTACTTATAAAACGCAGCAGCGAATTTTACGAGGTTTTTGACCCAGGCGCCAAACTAAATATTTTTTTGTTGACTCAGAAACGTTATAGATAACATGACCATAAAGATACTTTATCAATTCTCTCTTTCCAGATAACCTCGCATAAACAAAAATTTAAAGGAAAGATGTTAAAAATAACGGACATATTAGGTCTTTACCTAAGAAATTGCCTTTTATTAATCAAAGTCAAATCAAAATAACCCATGCATCAATGCATTTTTGTAAACGTAGTGGTAGCTTATTGATGCCCTTTTTGAAAAATTCTGCAGGACCGGAGGCAACAAATTCACAAAGGCATTTTAAACTGCTTCTCGGTTATTGCATTTTTTCCCCGCCAAGAAGTTATCGAAATTCTGGAAAAAGTAGAAGTCTGTAGGGGGAAGGTCTGGTGAGTGCGGTGGATGACGGAGAACTTCCAACTCCAGCTCTTGTAACTTGGAGACCGTCTGCTGTGCAGTATGAGGTAGCGCGTTGTCGTGCAGGAGCAGCGGAGCCGAACGATTGACCAAAGCTGGTTGGAGATGTGCGAGCTTCTCCATAATTATGTTCAGTTCTTCACAGTACACATCTGCAGCAAAGGTCATCCCGTTTGGTAAGAAGCTGTGATGAATGACACCGGCGCTAGACCACCAAACAGTGATCATCACTTTTTTTAGGGGTCAGTTTTCGTTTGGGGCATTGTTTAGGTGCTGAACCAGGATCTAACCAACTTGCTGAGCGCTTGCGATTGTCGAATAGAACCCATTTTTCGTCGCAAGTAACAATGCGATTCAATATTCGATTCGTTTGTGTGACTGTCGAGCAGTACACGGCTCGACTCGACGCGTGCTTCACGCTGGCGATAATTCAATTTTTTACCTTGCCATTTCGACGCAAATGGACCAATATTGGTTTGATAACCAATATTGGTCGATAACCAATATTGCTAACATCGAAAGCTGCTGCTAATTCAGCTGTAGATTGAGAATCATCAGCTTCTACAATCGCTTTTAATTCGACATTGTCGACTAAAGTTTTCGGTCGACCACGGGGTTCATTTCTTAGGTCGAAATTTCCAGAACGGAAGCGGGCAAACCAAAAACGGGTGGTGCGATCGTTAGTAGTGTTCGCTCCGTATACGTCGTTGATGTTGCGTGCCGCTTCTGCCACTTTGCTGTCACGACGGTACTCATACTCCATAATCACTCGAATTTTAACATATCCATGATGACGAAAAACGTACAAATGCGATGAAAACAGAACGCTAACCATCAAACAAATGACTAATTTTCAAAAAAGATCTTCATATTTTAAAAATAAAAATAATTTGAACTTAGAATTCTTAGCGTTATTTATAAGAAAAAATTGGACTTGAAATAGCCAGTACTTATTAAAAAAAAAAGTTTTGTCAAGTGCCTAAGAAACACTTAAAATGTTCGAACAACGTATCTCCACTTCATTAAGTTAATTTGTCATTTATAAGCAAATGGCTGGGTGTCAGACACACATTCATATTAAAAGCAAGGATGTGTTTATGTTATCTGTTTACAAAATACTCCATTTCCGCCACACCCGTGCAGAGTAGGTAGCAAGCGACGGGGAATTTGCCAAAATATGTTGCAAAAAACAAGGAAGTTTTTAATGTTTACCAGTCGATATGTTGACACAACGATAACTGTGAAGGAAAAATGCTTAAAATATATTTCTATAATTGTGGCTTAGTTAAGGAAGGAAAAAAAAGGCGAAAAACGTATTATATTTAAAGATACCAACACCAAACAGGTTTTGAAGCTTCTACCTAATCACGATGCATAGATCATAGCCATTAAAAATATTCTGTTAGGATTTGTCTAAATATATATATATTCTAATTTATTGTCTATATATGTGTAATGTATGTATTATAATTTTCTGGAACTCGATACTAGGTGTCACATCAATGGTATAGGCAAGAGCCTAGCTAGAGTCATTAAGCTCTCGTAGGTTCAGTCAAACGTACTGCATTGAGAAAAAAATGATATGTTGAAATGAAACTTAATGATGACTTTGTGTCTATCGAATTATCGATTCATGAATATGTCGATTTGTTGATTCAATACTAGTTTCAGACAATCACCGGTCAGTCATTTGCATTACCGGTATAATCACAAGTACTTTGACCAAGGCCAATTTTTATTACGCCTTTTTATTAACTGTAATAATCAGACGTAATTAGCAAGGATTGAATGTCGAACGTTCAGAAAATACAAGACTTTGGAAGCTGCACAATTAGCTCCGTCTGATATTGTTTCGAATGACGAATGAATAGGTCGAGCGCCCTTGAGGGATCGTTTACCGAATGCAGAGCACTTTATGATGCAGAGATAGTAGAAACAGGGGATACACTGTTTATTTATTTGATTACTAACCGTTTTATCTTATCTCGGGCTGTACGACGCCTAACCCAAAGCTACGCCAACGTCTTTGTTAAAAGTGAACTGTCCTTCAACTTGCATTAAGTTCATTCCACATCACTTCGCACCTGAGCGAACTGATTCGCATTATTCACATAAAAAACTAATTTGTAATTCAAATGCTATTTAGTGTATGCTCCAGTAAATCGATTAAGAATCACTAAGGTAACGTGATGAAGAACAGCCACTGTCTGGGATTGCGTCTGTTTATTACTCATTACTTTAATGAGTTATATTACTTTTTAGAGAGAGTATTTGTGGAGAAAGTGACGTAACAGGTACACGAGACTGAACCAGGTTATATAATACTTATTCTATTAAAGTAAAAGATTTAAGTTATGATGTTGTTCGCGATTCCGTAGGTGTGTCCAAAGCAACCTACATCTGCAGTACCTGATATATATAACACAATGGCTCTGAGGAACACTAGATAGTTAAACCTGATGGTGCAAATGTAAATAAATAGACCCATCATATTGATTTCGGCTTCACGTGATTAATAAGAGGTATTCAAATAACTGTTATTGACACGAAAGGTCAAAGAAATTGTTCAGCCTTGGTAATTAGTTGAACAAGCGTAAGCCCCTTATAAAATACTGATAGAAAATCTGTCGTTTGTTTGGGCGACTTTTAAGAATAGGTACTTATAAAGTATAGGTATTATATTATGAGGTTGTTAGCCTACGGAATGCTAAGAATCGTTGCCCAGCTGAAGTAAGGCAATTGAAGACTATGAACCAACCATGCGAAAAACTGGCCAATGTATACATACTTACTAACATTGTAAGCATTTTCTTGTATGTGGGCCACGTTAGCATGTACAACGCAAGGTATAATTAGCATTAAGTAGCGCTCGCTATGAAAAACATCCCCACGTCGACGCCAATGTTCAATTACAGACGATTTTGTATTATCAAGGCTCGTGATTTTTTTCTCATACCGATGATAGAGGTCTGCCTGTAAGACTAATGGCGTGTATCAGCCGATCCTAGTTTCTATAAACGAATCTGAGGCGAGTTACAAGAAAAGACAGCTTAGGGCCCTCTAAAGAAGTCAGCTGGATTGCTATAAGAAGCATATAGCTGTTGGATATAGGTCTAATAGTGGAGCGAGACGCGTTAACTGAATTTCTAGTGTGACTCGTTTAGGCTACTAGGCAGCAAGGTTATAACCTCATTATTTTAGCCGAACTAACGTTGAGAAACTGTCAACGTCCTCTCTATCTCGTTTATTGAGTCTCCGGTTCAAATTAGTAAATATCTTAATTTATCTTAGTTAACCATGAACTGGAGAACCCTTACATTAATTACCTACCTACTGCACTTAATACCTACAAAGAATAAGAATGATTTTGAACAAGGCGTAATCTGCGTTTTATTACTTATATGTATTTATTTATGTTTGTAGCTGTACTATAGCGGACTAGTTATGCAGGAGCATACAGCAGCCATGCATGTACCTCATGTTTAAGAACGGTAATAAATATTACTTTGTAGTGAAAGGAAAAACTTGAAGAAGTTGTTTATTAAGTTTTGTTTGACTCGCATATTTTATGAGGGTTAAAATAAAATATAGATAAGTAGGCAAATCCCGTAATTTATAACTCTTATGCCTAACATTTTGCTTATGCCCCACGGTATCCACATTGAAAATTCAATTCTATCTTTGCGTTCAATACTAATTGTCTTAACTAGTGTCTTTTTTGCATTGCTATGCAATATCAAAGTCATTGACAATTCGCAACGGGTTTGTGAAAGTTGGACTCCCGTTAAATTCCAGTACCAGTTAAGCATTATTGTGAAATGCGGGATCCGTTAAAATGGCAATAAAAACTTGCACCACCAGCGTCGCTCGATACTTGGAGACATCATTTCTCACATATTAAGCTGTCACTGAGTGCAGTTAGGTAGTGAGCTGCGAGATGGTCGGCCGTTGACGCCGTGTCCGGTGCCTGCGGCCGCGTAATGTTACGTAACGAGCGACAGTTACATAAAGCCAATGTCAAGAGCGCCGCGTCAACGTTGTGCCAGCGGCGAGCGGCGCGGGCGTCGTGTCCGCACACCCGACGCACGCGCCGTACAGCACCACCACACGCGAGGTCAATGACCACGATACCAAACAAAATCTTAAAGCTAAAACTTGACAAAGATTTGAGAAGCTGATATTGGCAAAACTATTTAAAAGAATCGACGTAGGTACACAAATATTCGAGTGCGGTCAATAAACTTACGTGGACTTTTAGATGGTGGGTAGTACCAATCGCGTGGTGTATGTTATAGCAAATATTGGGAAGAATGTGACATTTAATAACAAAATACCTTAAGTAGCATGTTAGCGTTCTCATGTGTATTCTAGCCATCTAGGTCATGAAACGGGTAGACGTTGCCCTGGTCTGCAAAGTTTGCAGATTAGGGTTCACTATTTGTTCACAAATAACATTTCCATCATCTTTACTTACATGTTATTTTCTTTTGGTTACGCAGAGCACGCCGCCGCCCCTGGTGGACTGGTCCTACGTGCCGACGCTAGTGCTGGCAGTGATCCTTGTATTGGTAGCAGCGACAGCACTCGCTGCGCGCGCGGCTGATGGCAAGCAGTCCACACGCCTGCCGGGGCCGCAGGCGCTACCCTTCCTGGGTACGCGGTGGCTGTTCTGGAGTAGATATAAGATGAACAAGCTACATGAAGCTTATGAAGGTGAGATTTTTAAAGCATTAATGATTTGCAACCGGTTCTTTTTTTTATAAATCAAGCAATAAACAAGCAAACAATAGATAGCGTGTATGTAATTTAGCTAGAGCAATTCATAATAAGCGGGTCTATTTAACAAGCAAAAATACGCAAGCAACGACAATCATTTTGTATTAGCAAGCTAAGCATTAACTGCTGTACAAAGGCCATAAATAAATATAAGCACAAGTTCTTTAGATGTCTGGGTCACTAGGAGATTGACTTTCCGCTGATTGAGAGCATAACAGGTAGATCTACGAATGAAGAAGACCCCCGAGATTAGTACCAGTGCCAATTGATGATGAATCTTTTCTCGTCGCGGACAGTTTTGTCTAGACTTTGTAATCTGGAATTCTAGATCATGGAACAAACATACCTACATAATTAGGTTTTGAGACTAATAAGTAATTCCGATGTCAGCTATAATTAACGTGATCTAGTTTTGAGAAAATTAATTTATATTTCACTGTTTGTGCTATTTCGAATACATTATAATTAACACAATAATAGGATGAGGAACAAAACAGCACTGATTTCAAAACAAACAATAAAAACATCGTAATTAATTATCCCATTACTACGAGTAAATAAATCTTGCGACATTTTTGTTTTTGTTTTGCAAAGTGACTGTTATAATAGAACTTCTTTAATTAAACAGGATACCTTGATAACCTCTCAGTCTAGATAAAAATGACCAAAGTTGGTCAGCTGCGTCATCAACGCGAAAATGTTAGGCATTTTGGAAACGTTTACATCCCTTCTCCCTCTCGTCTCGATATTAATTTAAGCTTTTTCAAAAGCTTTCCAAACTATCGCTTATAATATGTATAAGCTAGTTTACGGTCACAATGAGAGATTTGCACACAGACATGTTCAGGCGTTACGGGCCGGTATTCGTGGAGACGACTCCTGGAGGCGCATCTGTGGTGTCCATCGCGGAGCGTGAAGCTTTGGAGGCTGTGCTTCGGGCGCCGGCCAAGCGACCCTACCGTCCCCCCACCGAGATCGTGCAGGTCTACCGCAGGAGTAGACCTGACAGATATGCCTCCACTGGACTTGTTAATGAGTAAGTAAGATCTCTCGTTTAATAAATTGGAAAGGAGTTCAATGATATTATCGAAGAACGATTAGAAGAGCTTTTGGATTCAATCAGCTTGAAATTGACCAACTTATTATTGGGTGGGGAGTTGGGGAAAGCAGATTCCTAAGCAAAAGCTGTAAGGTCCTTCAAGGTGAAGGCTAGCAGATGCGTCGGACTCTGACCTCATCACTAATAGGGGGAATACCAGTATCTATCCAAAAGCAATCCATTAATATTAATGTGATTACGGACCATAAGCGTGACTAGGAGTTAATTGTATTAGTTTTTGTGTGGGTAGGTAGACATAACATATAATGATCGCATTATCACGTGTCAGCGTCTGTCTTACTTTAAAATAACTTTAATCTCAAGGTTCGAACTATACAGTGCCTTATTTAGATGTCCGAGAAGGTTATAAATAAGTTGACGGCCCGATTATAGATAACGTCAATCATCTTGTATTTCAAGTCGAGAGTAATTGACATAGATACCTAGTTAGACTAGGTTATCTTTTAAGTAAGCAAGCATTCATTCACAGCGGGTGGCTTGACCTCGAGTCGCGGGCACTCTCGGGGCTACAGTACCATTGTGTCCTGTGCTCGTGAATACTCGTGATATTTTGGCAAGGCTTTGTACGTCTAGTCACGTCGATTTCAAATATAACTGCGCAGTTACATTGGCACTATAGTTGAATGTCGTTGCAATGTTGCCATTTCCTGTAAAGAAGTCTATGTCGATAATACCGACATTTTCATCATAGTGTTCGACAATACCTCATCAGTTTCAATTGAAATCTAGTTTGTTGTTCCTTTTGTAATCGTGGGTACTAAATGATAGGATCTAAATCGTATAAAACAGATCATATTAGATCATGATCATAAACCACATTTCAAATAATGGTCTCTTAAGACAATCTGCGTCAACGCCCAAAGTTGTAAGCAAATGTATGCTTGTCAATAGAAGTTAAAAAAATTGAAGAAGGTTACAATTAGATCCAAGGGAATGGCTATTCCCTTGGATCAAGCCAAGCCAAGCCAAGTGTGCCTACCTTTTATTGCCTAATTCACTAGCGTGCAATTTATAAAACGATCACGTTTATTTGGCTGGTAGAGCTGTCATACAATTAGATACAAGGAAATAACCAAGTGTGCCTAACTTTTATTGCCTAATTCACTAGCGTGCAATTTATAAAATGATCACGTTTATTTGGCAGGTAGAGCTTTCAAGGCCTAAGTGATACATTCATAGCTAGCAACACTTAAAGATCTGGCTAGTTTACAATAAATGGTAATAATAGTCAAAAGACGTTGCACGGTCAAGGAAGGCTCAACTTTATGATACTTCGTGAGTTTCGTAATAGACGTATAAGAAGGCAGGCAGACAGTACATTCCGAGATTTTGTGTCATGAGATATTTTAGGTATACAAGAGGAAGTTCTCACGGGTACCATCCGTCTGACAAAAAAACAAATCTGTTATGGGCTAGATAAATGATAAGGTTTAATCACGTAGATGATAATTTTATTATATTTATAACCAATAGAATACAATCGCAAAGACGCTCCACTTATTCTGGCTTAATTTTTCAAAACCTTTTCAGACAAGGAGAAAAATGGTATCATCTTCGGCGGCATCTGACCGCGGAGCTGACAAGTCCCAACACAATGCAGGGCTTCCTTCCCGAACTGAACAACATTTGTGATGACTTCCTTGTCCTTCTGGACTCTTGTCGCCGGAGCGATGGAACTGTCGCTGGCTTTGATCAACTCACCAACAGGATGGGACTGGAGTGTAAGTTTTCTTTTTATTAAATAAACACTTGCAACTATTTTAAAGAACATTAACATACATCATAACAGTAAAACGTTCTGTAGTTATTTTAAACTTTGTCCGCTGCCGGGATCCTATAGGGTTCTATGATAAGATACCATCACATAGCACATGAATATCGCAGGAAGCGATTGACAGACAGATGCACAGTTGCACACTTTCAATCTAAACGAAGGGGAAATTGGTGTAATCGAGATGCTCTATTGCCCGTATATAAATTGATGAAAGTTTAAGCCGAATTGAGAAAGAATCATAGTCAATTGGTATTGTATTGACCCTACTAGATAATATGATCGCCTGTCGTCTAATGTGAAGACATTGAGCAAGCATGAGTCACACGTGTATTGGAATTTATGATAAAAGTTGCTATAGTGATAAGTTGACAACTGACAACGTTAACCATTGCTAGCTCATCGACGATAACTATTTACGACTTTGTTTATTTAAAACTAATGATTTTAGAAACTTTTAGGACAAATTATGTCAAAAGCATCCTTAAGGTAAGTCTTTTATGTCCCGAGTAGAGGACGTTTATTGACTGAAAAAATGGAAACGATCGTTTCGACGAAGATGAATCGTTTGGTATTAAAACAAAGCGTCTCTATTTATGGATGCTCTAGACCTTTAAGTATGTTGTTAGTAAATGGTGACACGCCAAGCAATGATTCCGACCAGAACATAAAGTATAGAGTAGCTAGACGGAGAATGATAAAAGTCTGCCGCTTTCACCATATACTTATCATTATTAGCATTTGGGAGCGACAGAATAAGTTAATCAGCGAATGAGTCGTACTCGTTATTTTAATTCTTTAGGTGCTTCCAGCCTTGTACTTTGAAATGTGTTTATCAAACAAATGCATCTCGTAAATCAATGTTCGCTGTCGTGTGGAGTTCAAATGCTAAATAAAGTCAGTGGGTCTTAAATAGAGTCAAACAGAGACTTGCGATAATAGTGACGAGAAAATGATGTACGTCTAGATAAGAATGTGGGTCATATGTGGAAGAAAATAGCGTTAGACGGCCAACGTACTCGCGTGCGTGCGTCGCGAGGAATGCAACGATCACATCAGAAATGCATTATGAAATTGGACACTACTCCGGATTACATAGAACCATTCTCTGCGTTCAATGTTATCAGCTAATGACCGGAAGCTTTTTCGCATATCTCACTCCAAATGTATGCTCACATTATTTCTTAGTATCGGGACTTCATGGATAACCAGAGGCTCATGGCACATTCTTTTCAAACTTTGTTTGTTTTAATTCTTTTAAATGTGTCAGCGTGAGTTTCACGTATCTATATAAGTGAGAGAAATAATATATATCTGCCGGGATTCAGTTAGAACTATTTATTTATCTTTAATTCGGGTAGATTATTGGATTGGATTGAAGTTGGAATTTTGAACTTTATTAATTTAACCATTTTTATACACACTACCAACCCGCACTACCAACCCGCACTGGGCCAGCGTGGTGGATTATAGCCCATTCCCTCTCATAGAAAGGAGGCCTGTGTCCCAGCAGTGGGAACATTATAGGCTGATTATGATATTATGATGATACACACTAAATACAGAAAAAGAAGAAAGGAACAGAAAAATTGTTTAAACAAGACCAAATTAAGAAGAATAAACAGAAAAAATACGTATTTAATTACTTCGTTTGCTTATAATTACGAAGTAATTTATATATGTACTTAGTATGTAAGTTTAGTTTAAAAAACTAACATGCAGGTTTAAAATAAGAATATCCACTTTATTTTTGTCTAATCAATGTCTAGTTCCTGTTCGAAAGTTCAGATGACATCACGTCTTGACTGCATTTTAATGCATTTATGTTGGAGAATGTTGGTAACTGTCTACAGTAAAAATCTCTACCACTCCGGCAGGATCATCCATCACCGGTACAAAATATTGTAGTAGTCTGTGAAGAGATAATATAGACCACAGATTATAATATGTTCTGTGCCGAAGACCGTCACCGTAACCGCAGTCGAACTTGATAGTTCTAGAATTCCGGGAGTAAAGTTTGATCATACTGTTACAGCGGTCTGCGGCCTTATGTTGGGATCAAGACTAGGCTTCCTGGAGCGTTGGATGTCAGGTCGCGCGGCTACGCTAGCAGCAGCCGTGAAGGCTCACTTCAGGGCTCAGCGAGACTCCTACTATGGCGCTCCCCTATGGAAGTTCGCACCCACCACACTCTACAGAACATTCGTCAAGAGTGAGGAAACCATTCATACGTGAGTTAGTTCCCCTATCTTAATAATGAACCAACAATGCGTAAATATAGCAGTTACAACTTACGGTATTGACTTGGTGATTGATGGGCTATTACTCACAATGCGTGGACAGTGTTTTAATAAAAAGCAGGACTGTTATACATTCTGACATTGAACAATGTGTACCTAAAGATAAGTATAGAGCACTTATTATTTACAGAACGTTCAAGTTCAAATTGAATTGGTATCATTAGTGAGCTAGTTTCATAATGATGGCTTTAGGCATCCAAGCCGTTCCAAGCTTTTACTCTTTTAGATTAATCATCCCTTTGAATAAATTGAACATGACGCATAAGTTTGGAGACCTTCATCCTTCATGTATTGTAGCCTTGAACTCGACCAAGCTAATCAAGGTCCTACCTTAATCGAGCCTCTAAGGGTTGACCGATTTTTTGTTCAGTAAATAGACGAAGGTGAGGAATCTTTTTGTGATTGATAGACGCTTCTGGCTAGACAGTTTCAGCACGTGTGCATTCGATGAATCAACAACAAAAGCACAACGACTTACAAAAACGTTTTCAACCTTGACGTCTTGTTATTAGTCTAGCCGAAACCTTTGTTGTTGAGAAGTTTTTCAGAACTTCCGTTTAATAGCTAGTTACATAATGCTAATTTATCCTAATGGGTATTTCGATTGCATACTCTCTTATCCGCAATGATTGAATATCCCACAGTCAAGCAATAACAAAAAGCAATTTTTGGCAGGATAGTATCGGAGCTGATGGAGGAAGCGAAGAACAAGAAACAAGGCACTGCTGACGATGACGCAATGCAGGAAATCTTTCTGAAGATTCTGGAGAATCCCGCCCTAGATATGAGGGATAAGAAAGCTGCAGTGATTGACTTTATCACAGCTGGCATTGAGACGGTACGTTTACTGATATTTTAAAATAGAAATCATTTATTTGCTCATTATGTAGGTATACAGATAATAATATGATGGTAATTTCCAAGAGTCCCGATACATTTTGCCGTACCTACGGCATGCAAGGGAGGGATTGAGGGATTACAATTTCCAAAAGCTGATGGTCCTTCACAAAACTGGTCAATTATTGTTTTTCAACGAACATTTAGGTATTCGAATAAGTATTCCTGGAATTATTGCACTGGCTTTGAAGCTTTAGTACACGCCATGCAATGAATTAGACATGTATGTTAGCTGCAGTTCATACCGAGAAAGTAGTTTGCTTTTTATCGTCGAATTAAAGTACTCGTGAGTAGTGAATAAATCTTGCGTAAGCCACGATTTTAAAACAATTTTCAGCATAGACTAAACTTGAAAACAGTCTTAAAACACAGCCCCGAAAAACGACTAAACAATTAAACATTCATCACTTTCTAGTTTGAGCTTGAATTTTAATCTTAAGTTGAGGGGGACAGTAGTTTTCTATCCATTTTAGTGAATGATCCTTGACACGAAGTGCACAATTTAGCTCCATGTAAGATGCTTCCTACGTTCGCTGCCATATATCTCGTTATTCAAACTTCACATTCTTTTACAGCTAGCAAACAGCCTCATATTCCTGCTATACTTACTGAGCGGGCGCCCCGACTGGCAGCGCACGATTCGCTCTGAACTGCCCTCATGCAGTACCCTGACTGTCGAGGACCTTGCAGCCGCCCCATCAGTTCGGGCTGCTGCTACTGAAGCCTTCCGGCTGCTGCCAACTGCACCTTTCTTGGCCAGGCTTTTGGATACACCTATGAACATTGCTGGTCATAAATTGCCTGCTGGCGTGAGTTGATTTTCTTTTCGAAAATATAATAGTTCGTTATTTTGATAGCAGTTCCGGCTGTTTTGGTGCTAGATTCAAAACGACGATTTCCTAACAGCCATAATAGAGAGCCTGGCTGGCCCTGTTGCTTTTGTTTCAGTTTGTCAGAAGTCGAAACTAACCAAATAAAATTAAGCTCGTAATTTTTCTTTGTAACTAAAAAAATGACTTAGCCCATCACGACGGCTTTGTGCTGCACTTCTTAAAGGAATACTCTAAAAATGTAATTTTGTATTTCGCAGACATTTATCCTGGCCCACACGGGGGCAGCGTGCCGTCGCGAGGAGAACTTCTGGCATGCGCGCGAGTTTATCCCAGAACGCTGGGTGAATCCCACAGCTCCTCATGCTGCCTCGTTGGTGGCTCCTTTTGGACGGGGACGTCGCATGTGTCCTGGTAAACGCTTCGTGGACCTCGAGATACATCTGTTGCTCGCTAAGGTATGCATAAATGATATCACACATTAGGTAGCCTAGAAGACTAGCTGAAACTAAAATGCGCGTCCTGCTACTATAATTAATCTTTCAAGATTGGACTCATGTGCGGGTGTCGGGAAACGTTAGCTCTCAGACGTTATACGGTAGGTGTCGTTTCCTAAGGTCTCTAAACAACATTTCTTAGTTTGTTTTAAAGTATTTTTGTTTATGAAACGTGACACACATGAAAAATACCAATATTCCTTTTAGTTAAAACACGATAAAGTGCTGATTTATACATTTTTAGTTTCGTCGCAGTATCTTGAATCTCTTTTCCTAGCTTTTTTAGCTCGGACTCTTTGAAGAATGTGAGATTTTAATTCTCTACGTATGATACTCATTTTGTTATGTTTTTTTTTTTACAGATTATGCAAAGATGGCGCGTGGAGTTTGATGGCGAGTTGGACATTCAGTTCGACTTCCTGCTGGCGCCTAAGTCGCCGGTGTCGCTGCGATTAGTCGAGTGGTAGTCGCATGCTTCGGCAACGTGCTATCGTTTCTTCTGCTTCTTTTCGAAGTTGTCGTTGGATAGATTAGGGACATATTTAAGAACTGTCCATTTCCTTGCCTTTGAATTCTTCTTTGAATACAGGTATACACGATCGAACCATACGTGGTTCGATCGTGTATAATCAAAGCTTTATAAACACTAAAGATCGCCATTTTAATATTTGCTGTTTAATTTTAAATGACTATTATTAAGTCCATCTTATATCTTGCTATTTAATTTTACGCGAGTGCTCGAAATGTCTTCCACTGGCTCAGTTAAGATTTTAAATATTCGTCTAATTATATGCTTCTACTTATGTAAAATTCTAAGTAAGCCTACTTAATATTTCTTGTAATAATTGTAACTCAGTTGCCATGACAGCTCAGTGTAGGGTGCGTTACAGGGTATTGGAAAAATCTGCTCAAATCGCACACTTCTTTCTAATGTTGAAAGAACTGTTCACAAATTATCGTATAAGAACATAATATACGTGTTATATTTACGTAGAATACTGATCTAGTTTATAGCTACACAATATTATAAAAATATGGCTGTGTTAATATCAAAAACATATTTATATAAAATGTTATAACCGCAAATACCTCTTGCTATAAGACTGTGAACTGCCAGCACATGCATTTGTCAGGATTTTAATGCAAATTTTAATCTAAGTGTAAACATTTAAGTTTAGCATTAGAATCATTCCATTTTAAAATAAGTTTTTGGTAATACCAGCTTCGATATTTATAATAAAATCATAAATAAATTAGAAGTGGCCATTTCCTATGATTATTTTATAATGTAATATTTTTATGTTCACGTTAGTTTGTATTGAAATAACTTGGATGATTCAATTCATGCTAGCTTTTATTACAATGGATTATTTTGTTTATCATTATAATTATAGGAAACATACATACACAAGGATATTGTTATACTTAACATAAAAGGTGGAAGGGCCATCGACACACGAACGGGTAAACCACGTATTCTAAAGTATTTCGGATTCCTCCACTCAGGAATTTTTCCTCGGCAATTTAAGAAAAAAACCGCTGTTCCATACATTTTGATCGTGTAGGTATTGCACTATGGTAAGAAACAGCCGATTAAAAAAAAAATATCGATGAAAAATGTCTGTGTGGGTTCCGTATGTTGTACCTACTGAATACGTGGTATACTCGTTTGTGCGTCGATGACCCTTCCACCCTGTATATTATTTTGAAATAATAAACTGAACCTAATATTACAATAAAAAAATTACAATGTAACCATGTTTCATTTGTGTTTAGTTCTGGAACAGAGGGCGGGACAGTGGCATTAGAAATCACGAGATTCTAATGATTTTAAATAAATACCGGGACCAGATGGTTTGGCTAAATAATAACAGCCGCACCCCCTCTGGGATTCACTTGCCGGGGTCGGTCCGCGGATGGGTGATCATTTCATTCATTACATACCGAGACCGCTTGGTCATTCGTTATGCCGTTGGTCAATCCATGTGAAATTGATCGATTCATCATCAGCCTATTAATGTTCCCACTGCTGGGACACAGGCCTCCTCCCTAAGAGAGGGAATGGGCTATAATCTACCACGCGGGCTCAGTGCGGATTGGTAGATGTCACATGTCTTCGAATTTTTTGGTTCTAGGACATGCCGGTTTCCTCACGATGTTTTCCTTCACCGTTTTGAGAACAGTGGTGATGAAATAAATTACACAAAGTAATGCGCCTGCCTGGGTCGAACCCATGACTTACTCTTCGTAAGTCGGGGCCACCACCACTGGGCCACCGCTGCTCTCTGATCGATTGTTTCGTCTTAATTAACTTAGCGTCCTTACGATTTCCGATCGGCAATATTCCGTTCAAGGCTATGTTTGCTCGTCAAAAGCTATCAGTGCTTCGTCAACCATGGTCACTCCAACTTGGTGACTGTGTAGGCTATCGTAGACTTGTCTTGTTTTCCTAGTTTTAATAACCAACGACCATCCCGATTTTTACCACATGTGGTCCAACACTGGTAAGTAATCCTCCCATTTGCGTTTAAGACTGAAGACTGCGGGAACTAACCCTTTTCATCATCAAATGACTCCTCCCGCTCTGGGCGGAGCAGGAGGGAGTGTCAGACTTTTACTGACTAAAACCTATCCATGTTCCTTCATCGCCCTTTGTGTTCCGGGGCCATGGTATCTCTTTCGAACAGTCCCGCAGCCCCGGGTGGGAACTAACCTGAATAGTGAATAGTTCACAATATCGGTTCGTTTACAGTGTAATATTTTGTCAACTACCTTTATTGAGGAACTGACCTCACACCGATTCACAGATATCGGTGTTTTAAATGAAGAAGTGATTCGATACCTTCTGAAAAATTTGGAGATTTTCTCGATCGATATACAGGATATTCGAAACAATTAAGTATGCGAAACGGTGCTGTGGTTAATCCTGACTTGTGAAACGGTATAGTGGTTTAAGGATTCCGTAGCTGGTAGCTTCTCACTCCGTTTAACATTGTGATTTGTGGTACTTACGTCTTTTATGGGCGTAGGATAGGTACGCCCAGATTCGCTTTTATTCGGAGTGTCTACTAATATTGACAGACATTTCATTCTTGGTACCGTATAATTTGAAACGGTAAAAAACTGATAAAATTTTTCAGGCCCCTATACATTTAATTGCGGTTTGTTACGAATGTCATCATTTCCTGAAGACAAATATATCTATTTATACAAAGAAAAGATAACGCACTGGGTTGCGGTGAGATAGGTTATCAGTCTACACAAAACAATAACTAAACGCACATAAGTAATTACGTTAGCTGTCTGAAAAGCAACATCTAACCTCTAACTTCAGTTGTTTTGAAAGATGAAGTTCTGTGCAAACTTGTCTTTTATGTTTACGGAAACATCTTCGATGCTAGAGAGATACGCTTTGGCCAAAGACGCTGGATTTAAGGCTGTGGAAAGTGGATTCCCTTTTGGTTTGACAGTGGAGCAAGTGAAGGATGCGAAGGAAAAAGCCGGCGTTGAACAAGTGTTGATCAATTTGAACACAGGTTTGTACTGAAAAAACTCTTCTACTTATATGGTTAGTGCATAACCTGGTGTCAGAGGTTTTATGTCGCCCAGGGGCTTCTTACTTGGCTTTACATGCCGTCGAGATATATTTCTCAGGCATGCAAAGGTTTTGAGATGAAGTTAGTACCATGACCAAATCAATTGTTTTACAGGAGATGTAACTAAGGGAGAGCTAGGAGTAACAGCGGTACCAGGAAAAGAAAATGAATTTAAAGAAAACTTTACTACAACGGTCAACTATGCCAAAGCCCTGAATGCCAGGAAAATACACATAATGGCAGGCAAACTACAGAACCCCACGTCACAGAACTGGGAGACTTATGAGAAGAACTTGAAGTATGCAGCTGATGTATTGAAGAATGAAAACCTCCTTGGAGTTATTGAACCTATAAATCAATACTCTGTGCCTAATTACTTTTTAAGTGATTTTAACAAAGGTATGTTTGACATGAACTTATTTTTCTACCAAAATCACCTGGGAACATTTGAAACTAAGTCACTAGTCAGTCAATTGAGTCAAATTTAATGTTCCTCTTTGTTTCTACTTATAAATTGCCCACTCGAATCAAGTTTAATTCAAGTAGTTATTTTAATAATTGAGTTTTTAGTTTACCCTCTCATATCAAATTCATTATCATGAATGCTACCAGCTATTCAATATTTATTCAAGACCCATATCTGTATCTATCAGTCTACATACATAGTATATTTATGTTTCAGCATTGGATATAATCAAACGCATCAACAGCCCCAACCTGAAACTGATGCTGGATGTGTTCCATTTACAACTAATATGTGGTGATATATCTCATAGTATCACCAACTTTATGCCTTATGTTGGTCATGTGCAGGTAAGAAGAGATTGTAAAATAGTTTTGATTTGTGCTATTACACACAGCATTTTGTGTTATTTGAACTATCCAATTTTTTGGATTTCCTGTACCCTGAGATGACCAAGAGTCATATTTATGAGAGCAAAGTATCTATAATACAAAGAATACTTGTTTCTAAAAACTACAAGCAGCAAACTGACACTACAACTAAAAATTACTTGTAACAACTAAAGTCTGGCCTTCCTAACTTCCACGTTTTTTTTTCAAAATAGCGGCCACACACAAAAACCTACAAAAAAGTTTTATATGAGATAATGTCTTCAATACAGGCTTGTGTGGTTAATAAAATCAAAACGGTACTGTTGGTCCGATCAGTGAATAAATTCTAACTAGGATAATTTTATATCTTGAATATGTGGCACTGAGAAGATATTGTCTCATACAAAACTTGTTTCTATTGATAGCAGCAATTGATTACTTAATACAGATTTTATACTTAGCTGCTTTTTTGAAAATTAAATAAAATAGAAGAAAGGTCAAATAATTCAAATCCTGTTGTATTCACCTTAAGCGTGTGTTGTTTTTTAACAAGTTATAATTTGATTGCAGATAGCACAAGTGCCTAACCGCAATGAACCAGACACGGAAGGAGAGATAAACTACAAGTATGTTCTCAACCAGTTGAAAAACAACGGCTACACTGATTGGATTGGTCTGGAGTACAAACCATTGAAGAACTCAAAGGATGGACTAGTGTGGGTCAAGAACTATGGCTATACTCTGTGATAATGTATAAAATTATGATATCAAAGCTAGATACTTTGTGTAAATGTGATATTTATAAATATGTGAGGAATACTTTAAACAAGTAATTAAGGAACTTTCTTCTTAATTGCTATTCATTATAAGAACCAATTTCCTATGTTAAATAATAAATAATCTAAAGAACCAGTTATTAAGTGAAAGTTCCTTGCTAATGCTCAAATAAAAACAAATTGTGCATGTTTATATAAATAAAATGTTGTTGTTGTTCAAATATAAAATGTTTATTACTGTGATTAAAATAATAATTAATGGATTAATACTAACTTAACAACTTCTAATACTATGCGCCATTGACCTGGAACTGTTGCACCCAGTAGTGTTTTTTCACAGCATCAAGTGATAACCTGTCTTTGCTTGAATGTCGTAGGAGCTGCAAGAGACCATAATAAATATAATGAAATACCTAGATCAGCTTTATTGGATGGGATAGCAAGACTTTTATCATACATTGTAAACTAGCGGACGTCACGCGGTTTCACTCGCGTAGTCCCCGTTCCCGTGGGAGTACGGGGATAAAATATAACCTATGTTACTCAGTAAAGACGTGGCTTTCTAATGGTGAAAGAATTTTTGAAATCGGCACAGTAGTTTGAGTTTATTCATTACAAACATACATACACACAAAAATACGATCTTTCTTCTTTATAATATTAGTGTAGATGAAACAAAATTTAATTAAAGCTATTAATTAATTTTTGGCTACTGCAGCCTTTTTCAATATCTATAGTAATTACAGCTAGTTTTTCTGGTTATGGACCAATTCTGTCTTTTTAATGTAATTATATTTAATGTTTGGATGATCAAAACTCTTTTAAGTCTAAATAATGCTCTGATTTGTCTGGATAAAAAACACCAACCTTCGAAATAAGATCCTTAGCACCTTCAGGTACATAGCTAGGGTACACCATGTCTAAGGCAAGGATCCTGGCATAAGTCTTGTCTTGTCCCTCACTCTCGAAAGGAGGCTTTCCTACAAGGAACTCATATAGGAGAACTCCAATGCACCAGTGGTCAACAGACACGTCATACACTTCACGCTTGATCATTTCAGGGGGCAAGTAGTCTAGTGTACCGCACATAGTCTTACGCCTGTAACAAGGAAGGAGAGAGTATTTACAAGGAAATAATTATGTGAGACACTATAAGAATTTGATTACAAGCTTGAAGTGGTCGGGAAAATCATGAGGTTTCAATTATTAATACTTTATACATATAAAGTATCCCACAAAGATGCACGCATGAAAAACAGGCTATTATAGTGTATTAGGGCTCACTTCTGCTCACTGAGATGAGTCTGGTGTCACAGTACAAGGCAAGAAAAAGAATTATAGGATGATTATGTTAAAACAGAGTTTATCCTTATGATTGGCTAGGAATTCTTCAATGAACACCTACCAATACCTTTCGTACCACAGAAACACTTTTTAGATGTTATTCAAAATGTCAAAGTTAAGTTGGATGGATGGGTCGTCATAAACTTATAGAAAACAAGCAAGATTCAAGAAGAAATAATTGTGAAATAAACAGTAGGCCTTACCTCTCAGAAGGGGCATGTACAGACCAGCCAAAGTCAGCAAGTTTGAGGTCTCCACTGAATGCCACTAGAATGTTCTCCGGCTTGATGTCCCTGTGGATCACATGGTGCTGGTGGCAGTACTCCACGGCATCTGCAACCTGGAAAAAGTAACGAGACATAACTGTGGTGCTTATTTATAACAATATCAACTAAATTAGCCCATTAGTGATATTTTCTGTAGTAGTGCTCAATACTGCAGCAGACTACATTAACCAATAGGATAAGTAGGCACTGTAAGTTGTATCAGTAAAAAAATACAAATAAGAAACTTCCTTCATCTGCAATGCCGAGTTGCTGACATTGCAAGGGAGAACTGCCCTTGTGACTAGATAATATCTACAGCATTTTTACATCTTTAAACCAATCAACAGTTCAGGATTATATATAGTTTCGAAAATCCTTTAGAATCTTACCTGGTAAATATATCTAGCAGCTTTGGCTTCAGGGAAGCGACCTTTGGGCGAGTTAGTTAGATGTTTATACAACTCTCCACCGGCTGCAAACTCCACCACCAAGTAAATACGACGCTCGTCATGGAACCAGGTCAGCAGGCGTAGTATGTTTGGATGCCTGAAGAGGGACAATTTTATTAGTAAAGAAATTGCAGTTACAAGCAATCTATAACAAGAAATCTCTTGGTTTTTGGGTAACTTCCAATGCTATACGAACTGTTACTCGGTACTCACTTCAAATGCGACTGAATTTCTATCTCCCGCATGACTTGTCGTTCACATTTCGATCTCACAATCTGAGATTTGAAAAGTGTTTTAATGGCTACTAAATAGCCAGTTTTCTTCTCTCTGGCGACGTGAACGTGTCCAAATTTGCCTTGGCCAAGAGCTGAACCGAGCTCGAAGTCTCTGGGTGCCCATTTATACCTGAAATACATGAAAGATGATGTAAACAAAATTCTAACTTTAAAAAACTGTTCTAATGTTTGTTGAAACACTTACGAAGTTCCGTATGCTTCGTGGGTTATTATTTTAGTCTCCAATTCTAACACGTCACTCTTCATTGTCATAAATTCTCGAATAATTCGTAGATATTTTCAATCAAATTATTTTGAAAAGAACAATACAAACAATGCAACGTTCGTCTGTCGTCCGTTGATTTTTAAAATCTTTGACAGATTGATAGATAAATAAATTGAAAAATTGTTGCCACTGTAAAATAGTTAAACGTTTTTATTCAGTTAATAATTTGTTATTATGTGTTAGTCAGCATTTATTGTTTATATAGAAAAGCATTTATTCAAAACTTAAATAACGTTACAATGTGTGATTTGTTGTTTTGTCCAGGCAGCGACGACTTAAAATTATAGTGTTGTGGAAACGAGAAATAGTTCGCGGCGAGATCACCAGCCAGTCAAGTTTTGAGTACCGACTATGATTAAAATTATACAAATTAATATTTAATTTTAATAATATTTAACAAATTAATATTTAGTTTAAAAAAACCGGCCATAAGCGACTCGGACTCGCGCACCGAGGGGCGAGGGTTCCGTACAAACTTTTTAAAGGACAAACTGAACTTTGCTGTTCGTTCCCATGAAACTGCCATTGCACCGACCGCAAATAATAAGTTTGTAATAGTAAAATCGCTTTTTTTTTGTTATTAATTAAACTACTTATTTACGGTTTTCTGCTGTAAGACATTGCTTCTCGCCAAATTTCGTGATTCTAGGTCAACGGGAACTACCATATAGGTTTACGACCCAAAACCTTGCTTTTAACCAAAAAATTTTGGTTAAAAGCAAGGTCTTACAGCACAATTAGAGGGATAATTCCGAAAAATAAAAAAAGTTGAAAATTAAGGTAAATTTTGGCACTTACAAGTTTTCGCGAAAATCTAAATTTACCCATATCTTGTGTTCACTTAGGACCTTGATTTTTATACACGTAATAGAGACTATAGACCTCAGTATCTGGTATAATTTTCAACTTGCTAGGTCCACCCGTTCCTGAGAAAATCGGTGGTGACAGACGGACAGACAGACAGACGGACAAGAAAGTGATCTTTTAAGGGTTCCTTTTTTTACCTTTTGAGGTACGGAACCCTAAAAAGTAATCCAGAACTTCCTCAGGCTCGATGGACCGACGATAATGTGAGATTTATGTTATTGAAAATTATGGACTTGGTCTTTGACAAACATTTAAAAGTCCAAGCTCAAGGTTTGCCAACGTGCAATAGAGCGCAGCATCCTAGGCGTCAATCCAACCGACCATGTACGCAACACCACTCTGCGCTCCAAAACACAAATCACTGACGTTGCTCAAAAAGCTGCTAAGTTAAAGTGGGACTGGGCTGGCCATGTCTGCCGTATGCCCGACGAGCTGTAGGCCAATGTGGAGCCCTGATACAGCCAGAAGGCAACGCTGTAGACCTCGCAGGAGACGGCAGGACGAGCTGGACAAAATTAACGACCAGTGGTCCACATTGGCCCTGGATCGAAGAATTTGGAAGTCATGGGGAGAGGCCTTTGCCCAGTAGTGGGATGACACAGGCTAACAGTAACGTAGTAATGTTATTGCAGCGGCTGGTAAAGAAAAGATGAGAATTGAAGAGGATCTAGTTGGAAAGAAACCTGCGTCAAGCCGTGGACTGGGATCATTCCCACTACTTCTACTACACAGTTCTACGGTAGAACTAGAGGGAAACTGCTATACCTAGGCTGATAATGTTCTTGTTGCAGTATGAATAGTATCAGGATGATATTAACGTCTTAATAAGTTTGATAGGTGGAGGTTAGGTAGGAGGTGTACTTAGTTGTAAATTCACATTTTGCCAGTTAAGTAGGTATGTTCTAAGTTCCATGTAATAGGGCGCGAGCCTATTGTTATCAACCGGGCACAAAACCAGACTCTGTGGCTGCTACTCAGAAATTTCTGATGAAAAACACTTTGCCCGACCCGGGAATCAAATTCAGGACCTCACGCTCAGCAGTCGCTCATTGCGACCTTTGGACCATTGGTTTGTTTATATATTTGCGAATTAAGTCTTCGTTTATCTACATTCTCACTCACCTACCCATTTATCAAGTCAGTAAATCTTTATCCTCTTAGATTACATACTTGTAGAGCTTGACCGTGAACGTGCCTGATCGGCGTGAAATGTCCTTACAAGCTTATTATCTGTGCATCTCCCTTCATGTACAGACGCCAGCCCAATCAACCTTGAACCTAATGCACTACCAATAAAGTTGAAATTCTATTAAAGTTTGACAGATTGTAGTAGCTAGATTTGCTGGCGTCTGTCTGTCCCTACCAAGACGTTAATGCTTTGTTGTTGAGGAGCTCGTGGCTAAATAATAACTGCCGCAGGACGATCTTCGAGGTAAAGCCACGCTTGCCTAGCTCGGTCTGTAGATGGGTGACCAATGACCATCATTACTTACCAGGATTCCTCCGGAAAGCACGGAAAGCAATTAAACCGTTGGTCCCGGCTGTTATTTGTAGATCTTTGACAGTCGTTACAGACAGTGGCCCGAAAGTCTGAAAACCAGTCATACCAAAGGTATTACCCAGTAATAACTGTGCTGTGGTGTCAGATAGGCAGTCGCTCCATTTAAATACTGGTATTCAGTTGCATCCGGTGAGACTGGAAGTCCACCCCAACATAGTTGGGAAAAGCCTAGGCAGATCATTTATGCTTTGTCTTTGCAAGTTGCTACGCGCGGTTGGTACCTCAAAAAAAATCAATTAGAAATTCATCATTCATTTTCCTTAGTTGAGATTTCATCGGAAATTTCCTTCTGCAAACCGTGCGGACTGTTCTGTGTGTGTTGTTTCTGCCATCAAAATTTTATATGCATCCAAGCTTTGAACTCATTTTGTATTCTCTCTATGACTATCAAATGCCGCAGCATTATTTACAAAACTTTACAGAGACTTAAAACCCCCATAAAAAATAACGATCACTTTGAAATAAAAATAAAAAGCAACTGCTGAAAAACCTCACCGCTGTAATTATGATGCTCAAGTGAAGTTAAAGGATGTACTTAGTTGCCAAGAGGAGGTTAGTGCAGCGTGGGTGCGTTGTTGTGAAAACACTCGTTGTTGGCAGGGGGAGAGTGGGGCTCGCGGGGTAGGCGCGGAGGGAGGAGGGGGCTTTGCCAGGGTGTGCTAGCGCTCCCTAACCCACCCCAACGTTAACGAGCTCAACCCCCATTACTAGATCTGTTTATTTCCAAAGTCAACGATGCCTAACACATCAACAGATAGCAAAAATGTAATGGATGAAAGTTTTTAAAATAATTAAAATGATGCGTCTGCTCAGTTTTGGTCGGAAAATGATGTACTGTGATTTAATTTACTTTAGGTGATTTGAATTTTCATACAGGGTCTATTTTTTAACTCGACTGACCCAGAAGGAGGGTTTTTATTTGGTCAATTGTTACTTGGGGTACTTACAATGATATTATGCCCAATTTCAATCAACTGTATAGGTAACAACCTACTTAGTAATGGTTGTAAGTAGACATTTTTTGGTTGAATTTGTTTAATAAGATAACTAAGATAACATAATATCACATCGGTTTCCTGAAGTGTTTGGTAGGGGTGGACCTATTACTCCCACATTTAACTTTTTCCAAAAGCTGGTCTAACAGTATTTGATAAATATTTTAGTAGAAGTTTTGTTGTTAAATAATGAGAAATAGTGCATTGGCTAGGGATCAACATAGCTAATGAGAATATTCTGATGAAGCAAACTTACCATTTTTGTTCACAGTCTGTTAAGATTAATTTATTTTGTGAGTCCTAACAAACATAATTACTACCCAATTTCTCACGGAAACGATACAAAAAGCCTTTCAAAGCTAATTCATTGTTCAATACGAAGTCTGTATGATACGCAATAAATGTAACAAGATCAGTTGATGTTATAGGTTAATATAAAACAAACAAAATGCGCAGTAGCTCGCGCGGCGAGAGTTTTCAAACCACCCCGGTACGACGCCGGTGGCGGGAAAGCGCGGAAAACGCGCGCATGGGGTGGCGGGCCGGGCTCATTCCGTGGTGAGGCGCCGCTCAATCGATACACCGCTTTTGTACGACAAAATCAACAATTTCCACCTATAAAATATCATAAATTCACCAAAACAGTTCCTTATGATTTTTGTTAGAAGTTTCGTTTGTAGTGATAGTGATTTCGTGAAGGTTCCACGATGTGCTCAGAACCATAAACAAGTGCGTCGCAAAACCGCTTCAGCATAGGTAAGTAATAATTATTGGCACGTTGAGATGACCTAGTTATCGCCATCGTGTAGGTCCTATACTTGTGTCGTATTTTAGAGTATAATATGTCATAGTGGTGGTCAGTTTTCAGATTATTAGATAAAATATTCACTGTGCTTTTAATTTCTGCGCAATAAGCATCATCATGTAGAAAACTCCCTTAAAGTATAAATATTTTATGAAATTGTCGGTGAATAATTTTAATTTAAATAACGTTATGTTTGTTAAATGTTTCGGTTATAATCGGAACATTTTTCTTGCTGTAATTTGTAAAATTTCGACGAGCTTTTGTGCTTATACGATTTGTTTTGGTGTCGCGCAATATTCACGTATAATATTATATTATTTATATTCCATATCAATGTATTTCCGCATTTACCTACAAGATTTGGTACGTAGCAAGTAATCGTTATAATTATTATCATACTAGCAACTCCTATTTTCACTTATCTATCGAAAAAGTCACAATTTTCTCAATTAAAAACTTTTCGGGTGTCGTAATTCCGCATGGTCCAATCAGCCGTGCCCGTAATGTCCCCTCGTAATAGGTTCTGAAATCGTGAGTGTCATTGACCGTGAGTTTGTGGCACGGTGCCACTACCACCCCTGTCTCGAAGCGTGCCAAATCCGTCACCTCCGTATTCTTAGGGGCTGGGACGCGCTGCCAAACTGAGTCGTTTGGGGATTTACAATTGTCTCAAGATATTGCTTCTTAGGATTTTGAAATGGTTCTGTACATTTATGATAGGGGATCCGTACTGCGTTCTTCAAATTGACGACGTACGCTTTAAGTACTTCATAATAAGGCAAGTGATTTCCAGAAAACAACTAATGTTCTTTAAGTTTTCTATAACAAACAATTGTGCTGTTGTTTCTTTCTAGTAAATAGTCTTGCGAAAATTATTTAGTGTACGCCATAATGTTTGCAGAACCTCTTAATTTCATAACACCCCAGTTCAGCGAGTTGATTTACTCTGAAACAGCACACTAATTAACGAGCTGACATTTTTGCTTTCACTCTTGTTAATTGTTCGCTTATTGTAACATATATGGAACTGGTTGTACCTCACGATGGTCGAAAGTCAGCGGCCCTTCGCGAGGAAAGCTGTTTACCGACGGTCGTTGGTAAGTCGGCAACCAGTCAAACATCGATAGACTCGAGTGTGACGACCAGAGAGAAAAGCTGCCAGCTTGACTAGGGTGACCATTAACCATTCGTATTACTGACGGATGAGTGAAAGGTTGGAAAACAGAGATTTATAGATGTCAAGCGTTTTAATGGACTGTAAAAAACAGTTTTATAACTACTGCGTTTGCGTTTCTCATTTGTATGAAGTTAGAGATATTTAGTTACAGTAAGTTTTAAGAAAGTTCAAAGACTTTATCTGACTGTAGCTTGGTGTGAAAATAATTCACGCCTACTATTGAGTTAGAAATTATTTCGAAGAGGTTGGTTTACATAAATAAGTATTATGCTTGTAATGTTAAGCTTTCCTGAATACGATAAATCTTTTTAGAAAGCAAAAGCCAAATCAAAACTTTACAGGCTTACAGCCGTTAACCATGGAAATCTCAGTTAGAGCAGAGAGATGGTCTTATCAGCTTGAAGGTTCTTAACTAAAGTACCGCTAACCGTTCTGTAGGGACACTTTCACTGTCTGGCTGCACGCCCCAAGCCCCGATCATCTGATAACTGTCAGTTTTGACACAAATACAATACGTTGGCTTTATGGTGTGTTTTCCTTTGCTTGTCTTATTTTGTAACTAAATATGGCGTACTAAAAAATATTTCTTTTAATTTTCGTAATGATGCGATAAATCGTGGTTTTCGCATCGCGTTTGTTTATCAAAAACGACTAAATTGTTAGGAAAAATGGTGGTATAGTTGCTGCCAGTTAAGATCGCAATAGCGGTCATTTCCCTTTCCATAATATCTCTTCGTACGAACCAAAACAAATGAACCAGGTATCGTTTTTGATAGATGACGATTCAAGACTTGAACAAGCTTATTTTTGGATTTCAAGAACTTTAATAAATGTAGGTGGGTCAATGACCGCTATTGCGATCTTAACTGTCAGCAACTATAGTGCAGTTTTCTGCAGCCCAATTGCTTTACACTTCTATAGCGTTCCAAAGTTTGTAGTAAATTCGTTGTAC
Organism: Xestia rhomboidea; assembly: GCA_963853795.1. Taxonomy (NCBI): domain Eukaryota; kingdom Metazoa; phylum Arthropoda; class Insecta; order Lepidoptera; family Noctuidae; genus Xestia; species Xestia rhomboidea. Next base: position 9,317,791 of record OY970778.1, on the reverse strand, counting down.
ATTGCTTCATCTGTTTGAAAAATTTGTTGTTCGACAGCATAGAAAAAGCAATGAATATTGCTGGATTGTCATAATGAATGGCATTGGGAAAGCAAGTGTATTATGCAAATAGCTTGCTGTTTACGTTCGGCGTGTAATCGGCGTTACTCATCGGTCGAGCGTTTTAATCCTGTAATGAACGATACGCACAAAATCTTGAGTGATTTAGAAGAAGTGGCTGGCGAGCATTATGATGTAAATTGAAAGGAACTTCAATATATTGAATTATTGCTAAAGCTGACAATATCCTTATAGGCACTCACTCTCTGTGGAATGTAATGTAACTACCTTCTTGGGTACAGTATAAATAAAATTCTTTGCCAGAGGAATTTATTGTAGGTACAGGTAGGTTACTTGACAAAAAAAGACGTAGAAAACTGGATAGTACCATTATATTTTGATACTTTTATAAGACCGTTATGTAACGTCTATGTTTGTTTCTATGGACAACGAACACACACACAAACAACACAGTCACAGTGTTTGGACACTATCAAAGTATACTATTTTTACAAACCCCCGTTTTCTATTATTAATATAATTTGATGAATACAGATAGGATGGACGGATATCTACAACTACACATTTCATAAAACACTTGCCGCAGGCGACGGTCTCCCTATTTCCGTTAGCTTCTGAATTCGCAAATTTTCCAAAGGGCGGCCCCCTCCGAATAGATAAGGGTGCACTTTATTGGATACGGTTTACTTGTTATGGGAAACATTTCCATTTTATGGTGTTGCATGGTGATTGAAATATTTCGAACTGAAATTCCCTTAGGCACTTCTTCTTTACTTCTTTTTTTCGGCATTGTCATAATTCTTTTTTTTCCGGCCAGTTGTCCTTTGCCCCGTTTAAATCTCGGTGGTTGCAGGTAGACATGACAGGTAGGTTGGAGATGTGACATATCCTGTAAGAAACTCTGCATTCCCCGTGATAGTTCTACTACTAAAACAGATTTACCAGACAGGTTGACCGGGATTTTGAATGAAATTGTAAAAACATTGCTCCATTTTTTTTTTTTAATGTTGTTGAACTGTCAGAATAATAGTATTGGGATTGCGAGTGTGTTACGTAATAACCCCGCAGATTGAATTGGAGATATATAAGGCGCTGTAGTAACGGGAAAATCTGTCAAAGTTCCTGCTTAAAGTTTACGATTGTAAAGTCCCATTCGCTAGCAAACGGAGGTGTCGCTTATAGTCAAACACAACTATAAATTGTTAGATTTCAAGATTCCAATGACCTCTAAATAGGTACTGCCCACCTGTATAAGTATGTCAAAGTAACCAGTTTTCATTAGTTTCCCTGCTACAATGTCTACGTGGGAACATGAGTTCATGTTCAGCTTCTTTTTTCAGTAGCTACTGAAGTTTTACAGCTAACAGAGGTCAAGGATAAACTATTGTGTTTATTTAAATAATGTGAAGAGTAGGTACATCGAACGTTTTAATGTAACAAGTAATTGTTGGCACTTAACATTTTGAAAGTTGACTTGTCTATTTTCTGTTTAACTTTTAGGGTTTGTACATGAATTTTTGAACGAGGATTTTTACTTATTAAAGAATGACAATAATACTGAGTCCAAGGTAATGGCAGTCTTGGGCCGCGGTCGATGGTTGAAATAGAGCAGATCGAGTCGGCCAGCGACCGCTACACGGCCCATTGTGAATTATTAAGTGTCCCACTATCTCCGTGCTTGTCTATGGTAGATACATGTTGTCTATGGTACAAGTTGTACCGCTTCATAGATTACTTTGACCACGCGTACGGTAATAGTGTATTATGGAAATGATAGCATATTTTTACAGAGGCTCTGTTGAGTTAGCCCATTATTTAAAGTGGTCATTAGTGAATGTAGCGATAAACTCCCCCTTCTTCAACTTCAAAGAATCATTGGTAGAATTCATTTGAGTTATTTTGTTTGAACTATTGAATTTGTTGTTTGCTTTAAGTACCCCCGCAGTATCCTATCTTGTCTTCAACAGTCGATGGAATTTGAAGCAGTATTTTGGATGGTCCCTAAATTGACACCATTGCAACAACACGGCTGTTTTTTATTCAATATCGATACAATTTCTTCTTCAGGACCTTTAACAAGTCGGGCTACACGATAACTGACAAATGCTTGCACTCAAATCTGTGTGGTTCTTTCTTCAAAAGACCATCTCAGACACTAATCTGCATAGTCCTCATGTGAATTGAGACTATGACCTCTGAATTTGTTTCGGCTATTTCTTCTCAGAGTAGTCAGGTAAGATATACCGGCCAAATCTAGTTTTAAAAAATTACACGTGTAAAAGTTTTTGTAAAAACCTACTTGCAAAATGAACATCGTTTATCTTTAACGCAACAATGAACTATTTTACACACGAGACCATGACCCATGAGCATAGTGCTCTTTGGTTTCCAGTTTTGTGTGGCAGAGCCGGAATCTTAAACATGATTTTTAACCGACTTCTTTAATGTCAATTACTGTTGTGCAAACTAATAGTTAGCAGTACCCACATAAAACATTAATTCAAACGTCGTTAATAATTCAAATGAAATGAATACTTGTACGAATTTTCAGCCAGTTAGAAACGTGTTTATGTTTGCTAATAAATATTAACGACTACTGCAGGAGTTAATTTCTTTGAAGCGAGTTTAGTAGGGGCTATTAGCTCTGACCCAAATGCCACCATTGCAGGTAATGCACTTTTCTATAAAAGCTGCAACTATCGGGTTTGAAATAAACGATGAATGAAATAATAAGGTACCGTTATTTTGCCGCAAATACCTGTTCGTTTCTGAGGTATTCTTGCGGTTGATCAAAATGGAGAGCTTCCTGATGGAATGTTGTCAATCTATACAAAATTTGCTTCGTGAAGGGTCCGTTTCCCTTCACGAAGCCGTAAACTAAGCATTCTGTACATCAAACTAAATAACTCACGCAAAAATTATTGCTGCGTAAGAACTTTTGTTCTGGTGTGAAAAATCACGTTTCACGGTAGGATGTATTGAATTGAACAGTACGGGGATCCTGAAGGTATTTGAAGTAAAGATCGCGTTATTATTCTAAGAATATGACATTAAAAACTTGTAAAACAGTTGGAACTTTGATCTCCAATATCTCCGTAACTGGAAGATTCACAGGTATGGTCACTCTAGAAAAAAAAAATGGTTGTCTGTAAAGTCGGTTTACGATAATTTTACGTGATAACGTCTTATGAAAACATTGACGAAAAATTGCATACTTTTATGAATTGAATTGAATTATTATCACTGAATTATCATTATTTTGTATAATACACAGAGGGAGTTTGTTTTGGAATTGAAAATTACAATTTTTTCGATAAATTAACATTTATTTGAAAAAACAAAATTTCGTCCCCCTTTTTCGTCCCCTTAAGGATTGAAATTCTAAAAATTTCGTTAGCTTGCAACCATACGCCTAGATATATTTTATTAGTTATTTTTACTTCGAAAATTAAGGACTTTCCAAACACAACTTTATCCCCTTTTTAACCCTTTGGGGGTGGAATTATCAAAAAGACTGAGATACGTATAAATTGATTTTCAATCGACAACCTAAACACAAAATTTTAAGATCCTAACTTTAAAACTGACGGACTTTCATACAAACTTTCATACCCTATTTAACTCCCTTAAGGGTTGAATTTCGAAAAATCCTTCCTTATTCCTTGTCTACATTATAAAGGGAACCACTGTGAAAATTTCAGTTTTCTAGGTCCAAAAGGGTTTGGGCTGGGCGTTGATGAGTCAGGCGTAACGTGACTGGTGCGCGGAACGGTGTGACACTTTTTCGTGCGAACAGCCGGTGTTCATCGATTTATAAGACGTTATCACGTCAAAAATGATTGCAATGGCGGGGAGAACCAGTACCTTTCGGCTTTGTTAAGGGTCTATTTACACCAGTGGTTCCCAACCTTTCTTGGACCAGGGACCACTTTGGTGTCTTTTTTGTTAGCAGGGGCCATAAGGTCCTAGGACACCGACAGGATTATATCTAAGGGGGAATGCAAAAATTGGGAAAATGTGATGAGAACCTTTAGAATGTGAAAGATACAAGAGCGATCGAAGTGAGCCAAAAAAAATTGGCAATCATTTCTGCAAAAATCTACAGACTTATTCCTATTTTTGTATGAATGATTGCTAATTTTTTTTGGCTCGACCTTTGGTATCGAGCGCAGCAAGCTCAAAAAAATTCAGCATCTCGCCTCTGATAGGTTTTCAATTAGGTTGGGTTGAGCTTCCATCTTCTGTGCAAGTTAAAAAGTTCTAATAACATTTTAACCTTTTGTTTCGTTTCCTATGGTCCGCGGACTATAGGTTGAGAACCACTGATTTACACCCATTAGATAACAATACTTGCCTACAGCTTAAGGCTTAGACTTAGACTTAGCTTGGACTTAGACAAGAGGATTGTTTGAAGGAATCGTGGTTATAATTTCCATTAACACCACATAGTATACAAAAACGGAATCCACGGACTACTTTCAAATGTTTTTTTTTTTTTAAGTTTACTTATAGGCTTTTTTAAAACTTCTTAAAATTAAGTAGCCAGTTAAATTACATAATTATACAGTTACCTAGGTACTTACTTTTGTTTTAGTCAACACTTTGAAATTAACAGCTGCAATCATAATTTCAAACAAATTACGACATTGATTGGGTATTATTATTCTATTACAGGGCATTATTATCTATCCAACGAATACGTGTAATTTAAGTAGCTATTCATTCCAGTTATTTCGGCGTTAATTACTTAATTTGTACTTTACCTGCAACTGTAAACGTTCAAAACTTACTATTTAGAATTTAACGACCGAGTAACAATTTTTGATTATTTTAATCCATTCCCGGTAACCACTGGGGTCACGGGCGGTGGGGTCACCGGGAATACACCCAAAAGAACCTCAACTTTTTAATTTCCTTTTTCATAATCAAGTACCATTTGAGTATTCGTGGCTATAGGTATCAAATCACACGGTGACACTCAAAAGTACTGTCACTACCAAAACTCACCGCCACACCGCCTATAATTTCACTTTCATCTTATTTCATCACAATGTTCACGACCTTATCAAGACTAATTGGCACTTTTCTCTTTCCAGAGATTACCTTCACAAAATTACTAGGCGTCGTCACCATCGACTGACTTGTATGCGAGTGAAATTATAAATGAGAGGGTAGTTGGAGATTAGTGTGGGATTCAAGATGGCGACCGCTGCCCCTGCAGCGTCGTGCATGAGCACAGAACATGGCTGCGTCATGTTCGACTGTCTCGTGCATCTTTGGGAATGGTGAGTGTTAATTTTAGTTCAGATTTTTATTGTGTTACAATTTGAAAACAGAATGGAATTTGGAGAATGAAGGTAGACTTGTAATATTCGCATATTATGTACCAACTATATGTACATTGTACAGGTAGATTTAAAAAATCTCTGGTGTTCCAAATATTATGGAAAACAGACCTCGTGTTAATAATCGATATTGAATTATTATGCTCAACTGTTTTATTGACAGAAGTGAATTTATCATAACACACGTGATTACTGCATAAAGGTATATACACCCAATTATGTCGTCTTATGTTATGATTTTGCATTGTATTAAACATCATGAGCTTGACTCCATTATACTTTAATATCGTAATTATAAGTAACCAAAATAATGGTGCTGAGAATGAGTCATTTTGTATTATAACGGAAATTGATCAAGTCTCCTAATTGATATTTAATAGTTCTATACGCACAGTAGTAATTATTGCGTTATATTATTAAATTACCCACTATTAAGTCCATATATACACATAAACACCACATATATACCACTGCTGCAGTCATTAGGAGGCTTCACAAATTATAACTTCACCAGTACCAAGTTTTTAATACCATGCTATTATTTTTCTATTAAAATGGCTACAAAATAACTTTTCCTAGTTTATACGTGGAGGTTGTATCATTAAACACGCATCCGGCCGGTTTATGATACAAAATGGCTTCTACAGACGATGAACGCGCTTATAAACGATGTGGTTTTATGAAAAACGTTATAAAAGTTTCCTATTTGATATCTCTATTACGTGGTACATCGGCAACATGATACATCGAAAGCACATCAAGAAAGTTAAAGGTCTCGCGCATGTAAATATTTCAAAAGCTTTTCCGTTACTTTCTATTTACATATTTCGTACTGTGTCGATATTTCCATATCGAAGAAGATTGCTAAAATAAGTGCTACAAGGAAGCGCACTGTACATTAACTCTATAGTTTCTGGTTTAGAGGCTGTATTCGAAAGTTTAAAACAGTCAGACGTAAATATCGATCGTTGTCTCTGTGAGTTATTTCCCTGCCGATGGAAAACAAAGTGACCGCCGCCGTTGTGTCTTCGAAGTTTGAAATATTAAAGTGGTTCCGGTTTCGTTCTCTGTGGCTGCGAACTGGCATTCAGTGGCAGCTGCCTCTCTAGTGTGCCCACTACTTGCGCTACGGTACGGAAGCTGTCGCCTGTCGCGCGCTTCATCCGCCACAAAGCCAGGGCTCTCAGAACTGCGCAGTAAATATAACTCTCACAATACGTTTGTTTGGTTAGTTATATTTACGTGTTGGCTTCATCATAGGTTGTGCTAATTAATTTCCGTTTTTTGAATAAACTTCAATAACTGTAGAAACAAATGAAACTTTGATTGCTAAACGAACATTTTACAATATTACGTTGGAAGCCAAAATGAAAATAGATTTTCCAACCTTAAAAGCTATGACTGCCTCGTTGATCTAGTGGTCGCAAGCACGACTGCTGAGCATGAGGTCCTGGGTTCGATTCCCGGGTCGGGCAAAGTGTTATTGGGTTTTGGAACGATGTTCCTTATCGCGCGTTGCGAAAGGGGGCTAGACAGAAAAAATTAAGACGTAAAGACACTTTTTGCTACAGTAAGCTATTGTAAGCCGTGCGGCGTGCGCATGTTTCTCTGTCTGTCTCTCTCTCTCTTATAGAAAGCAAGCCAGATATTTTCGCCAGTTTAAAGAAAAAAAAAAAAAAACTGGCAAAAAAAACTTTAACTTAAAAAAAAAAACATACAATTCCTTCACTAATTAATCGAAAGGAACTTCGTTCCATCCGGGTGTCCCTTGACACCTCTCAAGTTTTTGTTTCATCAGGAATTTCTTAGTAGCAGCTACGGAGTCTGGATTTGCGCCTGCTTGATGGCAATAGGCATAAGTTATATTAAGGTCCCATGTAATAGGCGATTACATGGGACCTTAATATAACTTATGGCGAAATGTGGGTGTACTATTAGGTGCACCTCTTCCAAACCCTTCGGGAAAGGCGTAATGTCATGTTATGTAAAAGCTATAGTCTATTCTAACGTACCGTAACTGTAGTACGCGAATACGCGACAGTATAGTACTAAATTGTCTCTATTTTAGTGCAACGTAAGCCAAAGTTTTCGCCGTCCATTCTCGCAGGTTTCCTAAAATAAAACGTCCGTTTCCGGTGTATTTCAGCATTGTTCGGGCGTTAGCTTCAGTTCCATGGTGTCGCGACGTCTGGCGACAGTACGACAGTGTGACTCGTAATGAAAGTCTAGACGTATTGTTGGAAAATAGCAGACTTTGCGTAGGCTCGGTGTCGATGTGTGCTGCTGCTATTCTTCTATGCCAAGTTTACATTTGTACCGGATGTATTGGTCGATATTATAAGAAATGGATGTTTGGTGCTATTTATACATTCATAAGTATAGCGACTATTTAATGAGGGTACAATTATTTCGAAAGAAATAAAGAAAAAAAAAAACATTTGACGTGACGTGCATACAAAATGACAAAAAAACTATAAACACATAATGCTAACATATACACTGTTTTAGACTTTCACGGTTTTTCAATACACTTAAAGTACTTACGGGATGATATCCGTGATTTTCCTTGGTTACTATGAGCTCCCGAACCAACCAACCAACCAAGGAAAATCACGGATATCATCCCGTAAGTACTTTAAGTGCATAACAAATATAAGTTAACACAAAATAAGTTAACAGCTTGCACGTCGTGACTGCGTCAAGCAAGTTACCACTCAGCATGACGCTGTGCTATGGGCGGCCCACAGCACAGCGCTGGTTTTCAGTAGTCACCCGTGTAAAAACGTATACGGAAGCCAAGACACCATATAATATATTTGATTAGGTACATACAGTCACAAAAACATATTCAGGGTAAAAGAAGGAACCATCACTTTGGAGATTTCTATATTGCACTAAAACCTTCGGTATCGGGTGAACTGCAGATTCGATTTTAGTGAATCAGCTCTGAAAATAGAAAAGGTATCATTGTGAGTTTGTAAACAGTACATATGTTTCAAAGCGCATGTGCTCTCGGCGTTTATATCTTTAAAGATATACAGGTAGTAGGTACAATTATATGATGCGGAGGAATGAGGAAAAGGTAGTGAGGAAAATGTTGAATGTAGAGGGCTATAAGAGTAGAGGATGACCAAAGAAACGATGGATGGACTGTGTGAAGGATGATATGGCAAGAAAGAAGGTGACTGCTGAGATGACGAGTAATAGAGAAGTATAGAAGAAGAAGACATGCTGCGCCGACCCCAAATAAATTGGGATAAGGGCAGGAGAATGATGATGATGAGGTACAATATCTATGCATTCTTTTTTGGAATTTAAAGATGCATTCACATTTTATAACACCAATGTTGAACAGTTTGTATACTTATTTGATTAATTTCAAGTAAAGTCATAAAATAACAAGTTATTAAAAAATGTCGTTAAACATTGCGCAAACCGCAAACCCATTTAACCTGATTCGTTTATTTCCACAGTTAATTGTGCAAAACAGGTCTATTTCTACGTTAGCAGTTTCTTTTAATCTTTTAATAGGTACCGCAGTTACACTGCAATAATCTACGTCGTTCATCTTATCGTAGATCAAACGTTGTTTTGGTAGGGAAAGTAAATTATGGTTTTAAATCGATTCGGTCTCACAGCTCGGCCGTAGTTTGCCAGAAACCGTTTTCAACCAAAACGGAGGGCTGGCGAAATTGAAATTTCATGTTCAATTTGTATTCTCATCTATTTGAGATGCTATCCGTTTGTGATGCTTTGCTATGCTGCTGTGAGTTCTATATTTCCACGCTTGTTGTAATATCAAAATAGCGTAAGCATATTCAGCCTATAATGTTCCCACTGCTAGGACACAGGCCTCCTCTCTATGAGAGGAATGGGCTATAACAACCACGCGAGCCCAGTGCGGGTTGGTAGGTGTCATCGAATTTTTGCTTCTAGGACATACCGGTTTCCTCTCGATGTTTTCCTTCACCGTTTTGAGCGCAGTAGTGACGAAATAAATTAATTACACAAAGTAATGCGCCTGCCTGGGTTCGGACCCACAACTTACTGTTCGTAAGTCGGGGCCGCTACCACTGGGCCGCCGCTGCCGTTTGTCAACATCTGGTCTCTCGAATGCAATGTCTCCTTTTCTTTTATTAACATTCTCCCAGTACACTCCCTGAGTGCTCCCAAATCCCCAAAAGGTCAAATTAAATCCAAGACTTTGTCCTACTTTGATATCAAAGGCTTTTACATGTTGGCTTTACAAAAAAGAAAGCCTTTTAAGCTAAATTGCTGGCGCGCTCACCATCAATATATCATTAGTTTACATTGTACTGTGTTGATTCGATATATGTAGTACCATTAAGCGTACTGCGTACTGTCTCACACGATCAATACCTTCATCTATTATTTAAGCAAGTATTTTTGGAAGGCTGCTTTTCGGCTTTAGTCAGCGCTTCAAGCGCTAGCTGGAAAATGTGAACGCTAGCTGCAAACGGCAGCACAAATGACTCTCGATTAGGAGATTGGATCACGGCAAGCAAGCTAGACCCTTCATTACGCACATATCTTGTCCTTAAGAAACATGTACGCCTTATAAGAGACTCATTACACGATAAAAAACGTACATAAGTAAATGCGCGCAGAAAGGACGGCTAAGAATTCCGGTTTTAAGGTCAAAGGCTGTTGTGTTGAAGATGGTAAATGAATTGAGAGCTCCTCAGCCTTCATCGGTGAAGCCTTTCGCGTACCCGACGCTTTTGATCCAATTCATTATAAATTGGCTATAATAAGGCAAATCAATTTAAAAGGATAAAGAAAAGTGAGCAACTGTGAAGACCGATAAAATCTATCAACTTAAACAAATTGAACCTTAAATACAAATACAAACGTTAACTAATATTACAGCAAGGTGTTCTTAACTCACTCAATCAAAATAGCTATTGTCTGGCTTTAGAAAAAAAAGGTAAACATACATACATAACATCACGCTTGTTACCCTCGAAGGGTTAGGCAGAAGTGTACCTATTAGTATACCCATATTTCGCCAGTTATGTTTAAGTCCCATGTAATAGGGGGCGAGCCTAATGCCATAAATTGGGTACATTTGACGACCCGAATGGCGCAGTGGTAGTGAGGCTGCCTTACGTTCTTAGGGTCCCGGGTTCGAATCCCGGTTGGAGCAAATGTTTGTGTGATGAGCATGGATATTTGTTTCCGAGTCATGGATGTTTATATGTATAATAAGTATGTATTTACAAACAAAAAGTATCTATGTATTATATCAACTATCTGGTGTCCACGACACAAGCCTCGTTGCTTAGTGTGGCACTAGATGGCGCTGTGTGTTAATCTCCAGCGATATTTATTATTTTATTTATTTATGATTTATTTACAAACTGCGTGCCTGCTACTAAAAAACGACGCTGCTACGAAACATTCCTAACGGCACTAAAAACACAATAACTCTTTGCCGACCCGAGACCTCATGCTCAACAGTCGCACTTGCAACTTTTAGACCAAAGACAGTGCAAAAAAGGTAAAATAATTGTTAATAAATATAATAAAAAAATAAATAAATATATTAAAAAATAAATAAATATAATAAACCTATATATATATATATATATATATATAATATTAACCTTAGGTATATTATTAACCTTATATATAATAAACCTTAACAGTTAACGCACTTGAAGATACCTCGTAAGAACCACGTGTTCTATTTGATACCATCAATATCAAACTTGGACACGCTCATGACGAATCTGGTGGCACGCCGCAACCCACAAAAGCTGTCTCTGATGCATATATAATCGATATGTTGGCATGAGTCGCACAGAGAACAACCCAAGTAGGGTCATTACTATTCATCAGAGAAAGGGGTCAGTCGTCGGTTCGATTTCCATTGGCTCATAGCTCGTATGCCATGCTGATCACGCGGTGACATCTGGCGAAAATTGGTGCCTCGAAGCTGACGCACTCCCTTCACTTGGGTCATATCCGTCATTGGCTTTGGAGCCTCGAACAATGCCGGTGTTCCAAATCGACTGAATAATATTTGCCATAGAGGTGATTCTTATCGAAACGAGCACACCATGAATTGGATAGATCTCATTTGAATTGAAATAAATAATTTGAAAGGTTTAGACAGGCATTGTCGCTTTCTGCTTTGGACGGATCTTAAGTAGCAATGTCATCGGCAAAAAGTGTTAAACAGGTTTTTCCATCAGTATCTTACTATTCCTCTCTTTGACCAATTTGAAATAAACCTTGTAACTAGGAATTTTATGCACGTTCAAACAATTTACGAGTGGACTGTTTTTCTTCAAGGTAATTTGTATTCTTGTAAAAAGGTGTAGAAATCGGAAAGTGATTTACTTTCTCTTCTCCAAATTTACGTATTTAGTGTAAACAGAGCAGTTTTTCTTGGTTTGCGAGGTCTAAAAAGAAACACAAAAGTAATTAGTAGATACATGTGATTCACAAGAAAACAAAACTGCTGGAAGAGAAAATTAGATAGTATTCCCAGAGAAGGCAAGTTTTTCAATCAATCAACATTATCTTTATGTAGGTGCCTATTACCACACTTACCACCCACTTACAAGGCAGCTAATTAATGTTAAAGCGATAATAATAACATGGCTGTGGCGAGAACTCGAATAAGGGACCATAAGAAACAATGAAAGCTTACAGAATACGGATACAACGCACCTGATGGCACACTTTTTGCTACTTATAGTTCAATGTTTCCATTTGATTTGCATTTTGAAATTAGCGGAATTTAGTTTCACAAATTCAAAAGCAGACTCGAAAAATAAGATTTAATGTAATTGGGAAACCTTGACCTGAGGACGTCTCCCATTCAGTTATTCTAAATTTGGCATCGTTTAGATGCCAAATTTAGAATAACTGGATGGGAGTCGTAATTTTTTACGAATGTTTTAGACTGACCTCTCAATGAATTCTGCCCAAGCAAGCCATGAGCGAAACTAAATATGTTAAGACCATGTTACAAAAAAAAACTTTTGCATACGAATGTTTTTTTGGACACATATTTTTTCGTTCTTAAAGTTTTTGTATTAGAAGTTTCGTTTTTGTTACCAAATAGTGCGTTTAAAGAACAATAATAGGAAGACGGCATAAAAATGTCGTTATACAATGGACATTCGTCGCAGGCTGTGGTAGCAGGTATATCGAAAGTGTATCGATATCAAGTAGATTTTCACTTGTTTTGGGAAACAAAGCCACGGCTGTCGAACGCTCATGCGCCGCCAACGGCCAAGCTAATTGGTAAAAGTGAAGCTTTTCTTTGCGCAATAGTAGGAAAGGCAAATAGAAGTGTAGCCGCGTTCTTGTATTTTGAATCATGCCAAGCACAACCGTTGCTTTGTCCTACGAGCTATGGTTTGCACAACGAATTGGTGTTTATTGACTTACCCGTAACGCAATTATTGAATTAACGGATTTAGCGCTTTTTTTGTTTCTACTTATGTCAGGAATGTACTTGCGTTTAGAAAGTGCTCACACTCTATTGTTGTGCGGTGAGAAAAATTTAAAGGCCGCCAAATTAAGAATCGATGATAACCAAACAAGGTGCAACCGGTTTGTTATTATCAACACTAGGCGGTATTAAAATCTCTCGTTTCTCTCCACGACTCGTTGTGACCGTTAACGAACCCGGTATTCAAATTTAATTTATTAACATTTTCTTTCGAACTGTAACCCTTTACGACTTATCTGTATAGAGCCTTCGACACAAATCTCCGTCTTTTTCACTCTACTGGAATTCAAATTACCTTATTGGCACGCCGTCGGACACAGGTAAAACCGGTATTATACGGTAAAAATGGAGACCCCCGACTTTGTGAGTTATTTAATTTGTTTGCAGGACAGTTTTCATTAGTTGCTTTATAGATGTGCCAGTGATGACGTATGTTGTCGTCTCCCTCTAACACATGCGTAGCCCGTAGCACTGTCTCATGGTCCTCCTCCCACTCAACGTGGTGGTTGCCGCGAAGCTAGTACGTTACTACTCCAACAGTCGACGGCGGACGGCCGCGAGCGTTCTCCGATACAATCACTAATCGAAATTAATTTAATTGTAAATGCGGTAACACAAAACAATAAAAGTGATAATGATAAATGAAAAGTAGTCTACAAGTATGAAAAAGTTGTAACTGAAGTAAAATGAAACGAGTGAACTGCAGTAGAAAGAGTAATCAATTAGATTAAAAAAAAGTTTTTGTGTTTAGTGTAAAGTGTCAGTAGTGTTTCTATAACTTAGTGCTATTTAAAAGATTGCAGTAAATGAAGCAATACATCCTGCAAGCAGAAGAGTGTTTGATGCCGCCAGCGAATAAGGTACGGCAAACCGGATATTGTACTAGTTACTAGACAGTCGTTTGACTAGTTTAGTATAATAATTATAGTCGGTATAAGAGGCTTTTGAAAAAGGATTTTGAACTTTATATCTTTGTTAAGTCGTTAAAGAATTTTCACCGAGGCGGCTCGAATGCATCTCAAGTTCAGTCACGCGACGTTTAAATATTTGTAGATGAGATAAACATTGGTGGTCGAGTGCACGCCAGCGCACCCCTGTGTGTACCGGCATCGGCACCAGGTGTGGTGTCAACAGGTGGACTCGGTTTACTTACACGTTTGTTTTTATCATTACACCTCACCATAAAAGACTTGAAAGATCCTCCACAGACCGCAAGATTGCAATTCTCGACGTTATCTGTTCGTTCGTTTCTTAATTTAACTTATATCAGACACGCACTTGAACAGAATTTAGTGCAACTGATACGTTTTGAGAATGACCCACTTTTGAGTTAACTCCGTATCAAAGGTTATCAAAGTATTTTGTTTGCAAGAAAAGTATTAGGGGCAGAACAAGTTTCAACATGACTGCGACCGAAAAGAAATCTGATGTGTCCAAAAAACTAAACATTCAAAATTGGAAAACCTACTCCTATATCATTCACATCTATGGAAATGGCCAGTAATCAGCGAGCACATGGCCAATTAGTTATAGAAATAGTTTTTGCCACAAATTTCATGGTTCAGACTTTTTGCATTGCCGGACACACGTGAGGCTTCATTACCCGTATTCAAAAGAGATTCGTTTTTTCCGCTGATGAGTCATTCTATGTGACAATTCAGCTGCTATCATTATAGATGAAATAATTTGCAAACATTTGGGCACATCATCATCAAATACGGAGGCGATGTGTCATCGACTGCAAAGTACGGTATTCATCACTTCTAATACTCAACCTCGGAGGGGGCTGACGTCCATTTGTCTTTGAAGCAGGTAGTTGAACGGACCTTACGCAGCAAAGAGTTTTTTGTCTGTCAAACCTTTGTTCGGCGTGCGGTATTGAATGACGGTGTAGGACAACACCATGATACTTGTTTGAGTAACACTTGTTGCTACGAAATCTTCAAAAATTTGCATTTATGACGTTATGGCTATTTCTGAGAAATAGTTAAAGACAATGATAGTCAGGACTCGAATCAATATTCACAAATTCTTGCAATCCCTTACTGTTAATACTTGAAGGTGAAAGATTTTTAACTTGCACATACATATTATGAAACTGCTTTTCATTCTTTAGGATTGAGCATGAGATAAGAAATCGAGGTAAAGGTTGCAAATTGTGAAACTCCTTAGCTATGATTGAACAGAGCACCTTGTTCAATCATAGCTAATCAAAATGCATCAGATACTCATGAGAATGGATCTAAGACTGCTAAAATATCTCAAATCTCTTAAGGAAATAACATAAAAGTATAAATTTGGCATATACCTATAACGTCGCTTGAAAACAGGCGCTAAGAAAAACAAACATGTAACTGCAAAAATGGTTGATGATAACAAATAAAGGTGAAGTAAAGCTAAACCAATTCTGGTTTTAGGGTGTCTGTAGAAAACTGTAATAAAACAACACGAAACCTAAAACGATGAGAGTATTGAAGCTTTTAACAAAATTGCAATCAAAACAAGATCCCAAACATCAAAAAAAAATTATTTGGAGCTTGGTTGGAGATTGTTCGGGGGAGATTTTCGTTAAACCCTCTAACAGATGAATTTGATAAAGGATTTATTAAAGAGAGTCCATACCAGACACTTCCATGGTTCACAGCTGAGGCAAGGGTATGTGGGTTGTAGTGGCATTTCCCCCGCGCCCCCATCCTACCCCGCAGGGTGACTGGCCTGCGCGCGCGCCTGCACACCGTCCTCCACAACGATCAACTCGACAAAAAACTTTCTTTCCTTTTCCAGTTTTGTTGCGTTTGTTCCAGTCGTCATTTGAATATCTCCAGGGCACTAATTTGGTTAATGATTTGAATTAGCTTTTGGTACAAATTGATGTACCCTTGCCCGTTTGAAATCCTCATGTTTTTTGTTGGCTTCAAGTTCTCTTTTTGGTGTTGTTGCTGTAAAGGTTGTTTTGTTTTCCTTGACATGTTTCACGAATCACGATGTTTGGTTATGCATATTTTGAGTACCCAGTATTAATCATCAAGATCAAGGTAGTTGCTGAAGACAGTTCGTATCATACATATTTATTACACATGAGAGCACATATACATTTAGCTAGATCTCGACAATTTATTTGCTCGTTCCCAGTGCGGATATTGAAAAAAGTTGCAGTGGTAGCGTCTAGGGAATATGTCTACATCCTTATTTCGCAAGTTGTTTTCAATAAGCTGGATGTTATTTGCAGTTACAGCAAATATTCCATTCCCTTATTGGCTGAGAGTCTGTGAGGTCGCCGAGAGCAATCTGTTCTTCGACATTTAACTGATGGCACATTGCGCAGATTATTGCAAAACACTTCTGGCGTGAAAGGACTATTGGAATGCAGCGGACGTCTACCTTCCATCGAACCTATATATCTTGAAACGAAATATTTGCTATTTGAGTTCTGTCTTCAATCTTAAATTGAACTTTAATAGTGTTGTTGTTAGTTTATAAAAAAATATTTTATGAAATATATTAGCTTGTCGCTTATTAATGTGGTACTTTTACCTTTCAAATAGACTTGACTGATTTCAGAAGTAATTAAAAGTTTCTGGTACTGATTCATTGCTCATTTCAAGAACTTACTTTTGAGTTTCTCCGGTAAAGGCTTCGTGGTTGTTATTTCTTCGCAAACTTCAAGTTAAGCAATAAATAAACAAACAATTCCGAATAAAGTTTATAATAATTTCCTTAAATAAAGCGTGACTGTGGTTATTATATAAGCTTATAAAGAAATGTTTATGTTTAAGATTTCGCTCAGAAAACCGTCACTTGGCTTGTTTGCTAGTAAAAGTTCAATATTTGAGGTCAACTGGTATCAGATATTTCCTATTTCTCAGCCACAGGAGATTAGCTTCCTGCTTCAATGTTGTAACTTGGATTAACACTTTATTTCTTAGAATAAAATGTGATTTCGGCCCTTTTTAAGCGTTTCGCTTGGCGAGGCAATAAACTGAGATAGAAGATCTACATAAACGTGTAAGTGACCACAAAATACAAAATAGTTTTACAGCACTGTTTAAGTGCTTACACGTAGTACTGCGGGTTTTATATTTAAATTAAACATTGTCTTCGACATTCTCCATTACGACCTTTTAATATTTTCTGAGAAAAGCAAAGAAATAGCCAGTAAATCGAATGTTCGTAGAATAATACTTGGGGACGAGAAAGGCATATAAAAGATCTAAAGTGCACTTTAACTTTCAGAGCTTTTGAGGTTTAATAACGTATAAAATAAAATGCTTTGGTTTAATTAAATCAGGCTTTATGTAAGATGTTTGGAGTTAACGGAAGATAATCAATTTCTTAGCATTGATTGGAAAAATAATGAAGATTTGGACATACCTATCCAAATACTCGACGCAGTAGGTCTAAGAGGTCAGAATAGTTCTGCACATAGTGTGATTGACAACATAACCTTTATAATCCCAGAATGGTTAGACAGAGGTGTAACTAAAGTACATCCACAGTTTATCAGTTATGTTTGAGTCCCATGTTCTAAAGCGTGAGCCGAATCGGGCACAAATATGTAATATGAACGCTAAGACGAATCCTCCTAGTACATCACGGTGGTATGCAGTTAGGTGACCGGTCGATAGGTACTGCAGCTCGCGGTACTTACGTAACACCTGCGGCCAGACTCCCGAGAGGCACAGCCGGAGAGCCGTTTATCTCGCCACTATTATATACAGTTACCAAGTTTGCCTTCCACCCACTACGCAAGGCTGTTTACATTATAAACTAGGCCCTAACATTAAACCAGCTAAAACACACACGTGTGATAGACGGTGGACGATAAGGATTGTGTTAGAACGTTGCTGGGGATTTTGAACGTTTGTTACAAAATTTTAAAATATAGTAAACATTGTTTGAATTTGAAACTTTTATGAAGGCGGTGATTAAGAGGTTTTATACCTGCACTCTGTGTGACAAATGACGTATAGAAGTTATGTTTTATAAGAACAAGGATGTTGCTTTAAATAAACTACATCATGATATGACGGGAGCTTGAATGATTTCTTATTTACCTGCTTTGTTTATGAAGTGAAGAGACAAGGATCACAAAAAGCAAATGAAAACGTAGTGCAATTCGAAATAAAAGAGAGCGCTCACGTAAGTATTTAATCAAGTAGAATTACAATGGTTTAGTTCGGAATCCGTTTGTACTTAGCACTGCACTGCAATCCCAGCCTAATACCATAGTTCCTTTGGCTCCTCAAGGCTCAATAGATAATCTTTGTTAGACTGCAGTACAAAAGCCAAATCGTAAAGGTTATTGTGTCAAAGATTGGTTCTTTGGTACTTAAACATTGTTGCCTGAGTAATCCTGACCTGCAATCGCTCGTTTAGCTAAAGCCACTTAGGAATTCAGTGGTGTAGTATTTCGTGGAAGATCGAAGAACCTGAGGGTCGCATTACTAATAATAAAAGAGCACATTACCTAACACTTTGAGATGGTTTGTTATGATAAAGCCACGAAATTCCGACGCCTAGCTAGACGACGTACCTAAACTTTACGAGTTATTAAAATTAATTTGCATTGCATACCTTACCGGTTACTGGTCTGTTAATAGCGCAGTTCACACGGACGCTAGAAATGTCTCACTGGTTTTTATGATCTATTGCGTTTTACATTGTATTGGTAACGGCTGGTTTAATATTTGTGCAGTACTGATTTTATATGACTCACATAATTTGCATTTTGAAAAATGTTTTAATTTTGATCAACATGACCCAAGTTTTCGGAGGATTTGGTTGAACACAAAATTGTTTGTGTGTCTTTTATACCTTCTTCACCTTCAGGGTTATTTCTGTCTTCTCATTAAACAATCATGGGTTGTGAATTGATAAAGGAAATAATTTGAAAACTGTCAAAGGTGTTACATAACAAAATTGGCTCTTTAGTCAACTGATCCCGCTCGTTTGGATCCCGCGGGATCAGTTTACTTAATTATTATTTATGTCATTTTCTTTAGAACATTGGTCCCGCTCTTAAAATTAAACAAAAAGCCATCGAATTTCAAATGAATAACTAGTGTTGAGTTACCTACCTGTAAGACAAAACAGTCTAGTAAATAACTTCACCCAAAATGAAAATACATCGCCACAAAGAAGATATAACACGACAATGCCGAAATACCTTTTGGTCAAAGAATGTTTGTAATCATTGCTAATGCCACAGAGTATAAAAAGTCAGAAGGCCTAACAACATTAGAAATGTAGATAAAGCACATAGGTAATTTATTTGTACCTATTCCTATTATTACTTTGATTACTGTGTGTGACAATGACTTTCATCTCTCACGATTCTGTGTCACTTCGCTTCGCTGACGTGACGATGTTATCTACGAGAGCACGTAGGCTACCGACTATAAAAAATAATTCATATATTTAATGTGGGGTTTCACTATAATATTTTGTATTGTGTTGATAAAAAAAAGAGACTGATAAGTCGAGGCCGAGTTTGTAAGTAATTCAAAACTTTTTTTTTCATGAAAGAATAACTGGTTTATTTAACTTGAAATGAAAATGGAAACTTAATTGCTTCTTTTTAATTTATTACGTAATTTGCTGCTTAAAAGCTGTTGTAGTCAAGTAAAGCTTTTGAAACTGCAAATCATTATTTTCAGGTCAGTAAAAGTTAATTCATTTTTACTTTATTTATACCGGTCTTACACAAGTTTATCAAAAATTACGTCACCGCTGATTACGTAAGAGTCCCGCTACATAATTACCCGCTTACAAGAAGTGTAATGAAGGCAGTCGGTCTCAGCTGTGTGCTTGTCAGTGAGACTATAACTTTCTTCTCTCACGACTTTTGTCTCAATTCGCGGCATGCGTGTTGCTTAAATTAAATACACAATTACACATGGGGCGCACGTAAAATAAATAACCATTATAAACGTAAGTATTTATATATTGTTTTTATAATGAATACTTGAATATATTATAATAAATGATGGGGTAAGCTGGATGGAGTCCTTCAACAAAATATAATGGTTCTTGACAATTCTGGACATAGAGAAGTGGAATGAGAGTTGTGAGGCTTTTATTAGCCCTGCTGTGGGAAAAATTGGCTTATAAAAAGTACTAGAAGGAAATTACCATTCAAAAGTTTAGTAAACCTAGTAGGTACTGCGACTGACCATATATGCAAAACTGGAGCCCTGATATAGCTAGACGGGGTCGCGGCAGACCGAGGAGAAGATGGCGAGACGCCTAGGATGGCTTTCTCGTTACTTGGCGAGAAGAGGCGCAACACCGAGAAAAGTGGAAGAATCGGGGGAGACCTTTGCCCAGGAGTGGGACAAACAAAAAAGTATTGGGTCGGGTCACACATTATGCCTCCTTACAAGTCTTCAGTGAAAAATCGTTGTAAGACCACATTTATCAACATACGTATCCCGCATTCGCGGGTCGGGGGGCTTTTGGGACCGGGACCGCGGTCCCAGTCGCATAGTACCACAATACCCAGTACCAGGAATATTCATAAAATTCTTAGAAATAGTTCACGACTAGCAGGTGGGAGCTGCCTCAATATTGTAGAAAAGGTATGTTCCTCGATAAAACAGGTGGTGTGTTCTCCTCAAAAGACATACTATATTTGTGTCCCTAATGCGATATTAAGTATAGAGATAGTAGCACTTCCTCGTTACAATAAAAATGGCAGTTAAGGTAATGTCTTCGGCACGTGAAGGTTGTCAATTTGAAGAGGTAGCGTCTGCATGAAAATCCGGCAGTGTATTATTGGTTAAAAACATATAAGGCCTGAATTCTTGTCACGCTGATGGTCGGTCGCGTACGAGTATGCATTTTGTTCTATATTCTATATAGCACCATACTGCAACGCTAACGCCAGCGGCGACCGACAGGCGTTATTGTTCTCGCTGACGTCACGGCCGACCGTCAGCGTGACAAATTATAAATAAGCATACAAAGCAATATCATAAATTACGATAAAGTTTAGAAAACTTGAAAGGATGATAATTCTCCGAAAAGGATCCAATATTTTCAAAATTGCTAAACTATTATTTGCCTTAAGATGCTAACCATACTTACCTCCAGCCACTTTAAATTGACGACGCCATCGTTTTGTTCAAATTCACAGTAACAACAATAGCCATATACTTAGTAGTACGTAGTTAGAATCGCCATGAAAAATGAGGTAAAACTACCTTATTGCTTCGGAATGTTGGGTTTGTCACTTACCCATAGATTATCGAGTTTCTTCAAGTGTTTTTGACTTGAGTGGCCACAACGGCGATAATCTTCAGGACTTAAGTACTGCGTATTGAATTATTACGAAACGCTAGTTTACTTTAACGTGCCCCGAATATACATGACTATTCTTATCTCTCGTTGGTCTAGTTGTCGCAAAGGCTGCTGCAGCATTAGGTCTTGTATTCGATTTCCAGTTTGGGCCAAGAGTTATTGGGATTTCTATTTCAGATTTTAGCAGTAGCAGTCCAGAGTGTGGGTTAGTGTCCGGTAGGACTAAAATATAACTGACGATATATTGGTGTTAAGCAACAAAAGACAGTCATGAAACAAGGAGCTTGCTGATGATGAGGAATACAATCACGCTTGACAGTTAAGAGTGTCAGACTTTTATTGACTAAAACCCATCCATGTTCCTTCATCGCCCTTTGACGGACGGCGAGCTAGCCATAGCTCACCGTCCACAGGCCCGCGCCTACGGTGGCCGGGGGCCACCACGAGGCCCCCGAAGGCCGGGGTGTCTCCCGCGGCGGCCGGGACGTGAGGTTCTCTCCCTCTCACGTTTCGCCACCTCCTTCACTAGCATGACTGCTTCGCAGAAGGAGGTGAAGGCGGCCCATTTCGTCTCGCTCCGAACCAGGGATTGAACCAGGGCCGGGAGCCAGAGGACGCCGCCGCCGATCGCCGCTTCGAGGACACGGCGGTAAAGTGTAAAACGGTGCCCTCAGGTACCAGAAATAAGAAGATATTCTCGATATTTCTACCGCTTTGGGATGATATTCTCGTTACACACCTATACCGTTGCCTAACTTATGTTATTCTGCTTAACTCCAACGTGTTCCGAATACACATTACTATTCTTATCTCTGTTTACGTCAATTCAAGCCTTTGTTATTACCAAGTCAGTTGTAGCATCCATTCATTGTACATTTATTTACCTGTGCAGCATATGATTAGGTATTATTAGTGTGTAGATATATAATAGCTGGCTGCTATACAAGTAGGTTCGATACATAAGTCACGTTTTCGCAATTTATGACCATCGTGTTCGATGTTGAAGTCTATATTTTAGATTCCGAAAATATTGTTTTATTGCTCCTTCAAGTATTAATAAAATGTTTGAATGCTTTTACACTATTGATATTGCATTTGCCAGGGGTGGCAAATTCCTAGTTGAAAATAATTATTGACACAATTAGAGCCACGCAATTGTCCTAGCAGAATAAAATTTTCTTTTAACTGACTTTTTTCAAATTATCAGATTTAAAAAAAACAACAAAATAAAAAAGATAAATTAAATAACAAATTAACAAATAATAAATTAACAATTAAACTCTCGAGTCGTTCCATCGAGATATATCGAGATCCATTTGTTTATAAGTAGTTTGCTTTATTTTGTCGTATTGAAAAATATATGATAAGTTTAATATGGCCGGCACGTGTGAAAATGTTCACAATCTCTGGGACAGGCACTATAATAAATATGGCTATGTCGTAGACGTTATTAAGACACGGCCTGTCCACAAAGTTTCAATAGCCTATTATGATGATGTGAGCCCTAAAATTGTTATGATCTTACGTACATTATTAACTTACCTATTAATAGTGTGTCTGGCCTGAAAATCTCCTTCAGCCATGTAAGTACGGCTGCAAATCACACCGCGATTAGAACTCGCCTGCTTGCCAAGTGGGTCATAACTGCATTTTGTCACAATGTAGGGTGAAACTGTAATATTTATTAACCACATACTATTTCGCTGCGAATTGTAAACACGAACTGCTCATTGTTAGGTGTGGTATATTGTTGCGGGATATTATAGATATATATGTGCTGTTTACTGTGATGAGATCATACGTATAACCTTCAAAGTACCGATGAGGTTATGTTGGTTTAGTACTAGGTACTTATTTATCCTTGTTCTTTTATAACAAGACAAGAACATGTTGGCGGAAAATTCATCCATTTTTTTAATGTCTTCAATACTATAAGGGTGCATGGTCATATACTGATACCCAATTAATTTGGGGTCAGCGCAGCACATTTCTTCTTTATCCATACAGAACATGTTGGCGGAAAATTCATCCATTTTTTTAATGTCTTCAATACTATAAGGGTGACATGGTCATACTGATACCCAATTAATTTGGGGTCAGCGCAGCACATTTCTTCTTTATCCATACTTCTCAATTACTCGTCATCTCACCAGACATCTCCTTTCTTGCCACGTCATCCTTCACACAGTCCATCCATCGTTTCATTGGTCTTCGTCTACTCTTATACCCATACAAAATCATAGGTACTCAAAACTTTCTCCACGAAATTTATTGGTTTTGTCATACTAATCAAACCCTCATAAATATTAATCTAATAAATATACAGAAAAATATCTTCAAATTCACAAAACGGTCACATAATCTTTTTAAAAAGGGTGATTCACATAAACGCTGCGTATTACTTTCCATCACCCGCTTCCGTTTTCCACCGAAAACGCAGTCTTAACACATCAGATAGGGTGCGCTATACTTAGCCGAGGACTGCAATACAAATTCATTAGTAATTCAAACCCCTGGTCCAGCTGTGGACTGCGACAGGCTAAATTGATTGATTGATTGAATCGTTTCTCGATATTAATAGACTATTTTACCAACAACCGATAGTTATCGGTAACGTTTCGTTTAGGTAGTAGGTACGTACTTTAAATCAATCATTGTTGTTAAAATCGGACAATTACGATTCGAACTTGTACACCCAGGGTTCCGTACCACTGGTATCTTTTAAAGGGCTCTCCCTTTAAAAGATACCAGTGGTACGGAACCCTACAGTAAATAAATAAATATCGCTGGACATCACGCACAGCGCCATCTAGTGCCACACTAAGAAACGACTCTTGTGTCGTGGACACCAGATAGTGGTATATTTGTAACTTAATTTTTTATTGTTTGCAATTATTGCGGCCATAATAATGCATACTCTGTGAAAATTTGAAGTGTCTACCTATTACGGTTAAAAAGATACAGCCCTGTGACAGATGGACGAACAGCAGAACAGCAGCGGAATAATAGGGTCCCATTGGCACCCTTCGGTTACGGAACCCTGAAAAGCACGCACCGGTAGGCGCGTGTCAGTTCATTTTGTAATGAATTATGTATTACATAACATAGCCAAACTTGGCCTTGCATACCAGTCGCCAACATTTGCTTAGGTAGGCGAGAAATTAATAGTAAAATGTAAATTAATTAGAGCTACTGCGGTAATTTAATGGACTGCCTACATGTTGATGTAGATCTTAGCGTATGTGTTATAGATCTTATCTGGATTTTGGCCATGTGTTAACATTATATCGAACATAAACAACACTGTGTTAGTAGATATGTCTGGAAAGTTAAAGTGAATCCATAAGCTCACCATAATTATTTGCCTTGTATTTTCCCAACTATGTCGGGGTCGGTTTCCAGTTTACCTATTTATTTATTTAAGCCTATATAATTCCTTTTTAATAATAATATTTTTATATAATAAATATTATATATATTTTTTAAACATAATTTTAACTTTAACTAAGGACCTCTCGACGAGTATAGGCCCCCTCCATCTCACTCCACTTTTTCCTATCTTGGGCTGTTTTCATCCAGTCATTGTTTGCGAATTTTATAAGTACGTCTTACCATCTTTCGAAGTCCAACCCCCAATAGGGCCGGTCACCGCGGGGACTAACGACCACAAGCCCACAACCCTCCAGTCTAACTAGATGCAGCTAAATATTTTATATGGAGCATGTATTTAAGTCGCGACTTAAGGTGAAAGCGTCAGGCTAGCCCGCGAAATTCTGTAACTACATACGTCTTACAGTCGCGAACAATATTTTAATCAACATACAACCTAGCACTAGTCTGCAAATTGCAAAAAACGTAAGAAAATTTGAATTTCGCGGGCTAGCCTGGAGCATCCACCTTAATAGGCTTCTTTTGGGTTAGCTCGTTCCATCGTTGACCTGATCTCAAGACAATAATGAAGTCAAGTGTAGGCCCATTTTATATTAAATATAATCTTCAGAAATCAAAACATAATTATAATTTTGAGTCTGTTTTCTGTCTATAAAAAAGGCTTCTAAGGCCTAAACTTTTCTACGAGTACATTACGATCATTCAACATCATTTTAAATCCTTCATTGGGTCCATTGTTGATCTCTTCAACTCCGATAGCAGTCAGCACGGGGCCGTTTTCTATAACTTGCTTACGTATAACTGTTGGTTAATATGCCTTCTTCCGTAGCTATCGGTGTTTCTATAAACAAAGAATATCCTATCCGTGTCACCTACCTGTCACTTGATTCATAGAAAAATTTAAGAAAGATTTTCTGTGACGTTTTGTTTCTAACCGTCCAGTAAGCAAAATGTCAAACAGACAGAGATAGCAACCTACCGAAACCGGCTAGTAAGTTATTGAAAATGGTCGTAAACCTTACGATACTCGTGACTGGTTCATTGCCACCTCGAATGATCCCTTGACTAACCACTATTTGTGCCCCAACACAAACAACCAGTCAATCTTGTAATTATACTATTTTTGAACAGAGTACACTGTGGCATGTTTACGTATGTTTGCTAATGGATTGCATGTGCATATTATATGTTGGGAGATTAGTATCATGTTTCTTTGCTGAATAGGATGATGTATGATAAGGACTGGCTCGTTGGTATAAAGTTGTCGCAAGCGCGACAGCTGAGTTTAAGGTTCTGGGTTCGAAAAGTCTGGCCTCGGTCGGGTAAAGTGTTACTAAATTTTTCCATCCAGCTAAGGAGACTGCATTTGTGCCCGGTTGATAGCAATATGCCCGACCCCTGTTACATGGGAGTATAATAAGTGGTGAAAAGTGGGTATATTATTAGGTAAACCTCTGCCCAACCCTTCGGGAATTACAGACGTGATGATAAGTTATCTTATTATTAGACTTAAGGATTTATACAATACAGAGTGTATTTTTATAACCTAGGGTATTAGATTCGATTGAAAGATTCCAATACAACATCGAACAATAGTTTCTTATTCGCAAATGTAACAGGTGTGTTCGATCTGTTCTATTCGTGACGCTACGAGGTTCGTGCCTTTATTATTCAATGTCCTAACCGCGTTTACCAATAAAATATCTTCGATTATCATAATATAGATATCCGTGAACTATATTTTATCGCAAAACTATCGCGTATTGACACTTACTGACCTCCGCTGTCATAACTTTAGAACAAATTAATTGAATTCTATCTACTTTCAAATGTATTGAAATAGTGGCATCGATAACTCAATCAATTACCTATGTTCGTTGACACCGAAGTCTGACATCATACAGGTGAGGTTGGTATGTGCTTGCATCGTGAGCATAAAAGCGCGGATCCCACGCAGATCTATTCAAACAGGATCCGTCATAATACCAACATGCTAATAATATAACCATAGAGTTAACGGATGCTTCTCGATTCGTTCATTTTAATCCATCTAGATTCGTTAAAAGTTTAATCCTAATACAGGCTGATAGTTTTTATCACCCAAAAGATTGCACCATTATCAAGCTCATTCTTTCCGTCTCTATTTTAATCAGGGTTTAGCACCGATTTATTTTATACCCGTATCAAAATGTATGAGTGTTCTAACGACCAAGAAATATAAGCTAAAGAGGATACTTGAACCTTATTGGTGTCGTAAACCCTTTTGATATTGTGTATCCTTTAAGAGATTGATACGGTGTGAAATGTGTTTCATTTATAAAATGATATCACCCAGAATGTTTTTATATACGAAAAGAAAATGGCTGAAGTGTCTCGGGGCATTTTAGCATAATATGTATTCTCTTTTATCTAGATTAGTTCTGGTTTGGTATGTGTGCTATACGTGTGTGGTTATAAAGTTTAAAGTTTTGTGGAATATGCCAAATTACACTTTCTGTAATTTGTAAGATTGTGTTTTTTATTATTGAGGGAAATCATTTTTAAGTGCGTCGCCATGAAAAGATTTTTCTTCGTGCTTTCATATGACAACCTTTATGAGTTTTATGATAGTCAAGCGACAGCAGTTTCATAAAAACGTAGATCTCATGTGAAGAGAAAGCAAAAATAAAAAAAGTCGCTACAACATTTTACTGTTCTACGGAGCTGAGTATACGACTTAAATCTTGTGAACCAGTTTACCAAACGAAGCTAGTTTGGTATGTTAATGGGATTGATAAAACCCACATCAACGTCAGCGCATCCGTATCGATACTGCTACGAAAGTTTTAAGACAGGCTACTAACATAAGATAGTGTGGCTTTGATTCGAGAATAATTATCATGAAAAACATGGTTGTTGGCAAAAGGCTCACCCCCTAACACATGGGACTTGAACATAACTGGCGATATGTGGGTGTACTAGAAGGTACACCTCTGGCTAACCCTTTGGGGATTACAGGCGTGATGTCATGTTATGTAAGACATACATGAACTGATGCTGTTTCCCGTAGATAGCTATAGTAAATCGGTTTTAATTACACCAAGTGGTGAATACTACACAAATAACACAACACAACGTATGTTTAGAATATTTCAATAATGGCGCGATATCCTTCACGACTTTACGAGAACAAAGAAAATTACTGAGACTAGTGGCTTGACAAGCAGATAATTTGTTTATGTTTTAACACAATAATGAATGAGAAAACTCTTGGAAATAATTTTACAAAATCTTTCCAGCAAGAGCAAGATCTATGTAATATTTTATCACCGACGCTTTATTTTATGTATGAACACTATCGTAATTTCCCGACCGTTTCATCCAACTATTACTACCTACTACATAATGAATGACAATAATACTTGAAGCTATTTTTAAAGGAATGTTTAATGTTATTATGATGGTCAAGTAACCAATACCAAAGTTTTGCAATGTGCTTGTTTAATAAGCTCAAGGTGGTCTTGCACCTAATTCAACTGATTCAATGGTTGATTAATAGTACGGAAATATTACGACTTAAGAAACTAAATTACCAACATCTATCTCCTGCTCATTTTATGCCAATTTATTTGCGGTCGGCGCAGCGTTATGTTCTTTCATACTTCTCTATTAGAGTTCTTATAGATGAGCGGCACGTTGCCAACTGCAGATAAACTGCAGCCGTCGCCACCTGTCGACGGCTGCCGTCGACGCTTGCAGTTGTGGTGTCGGCGGCTGGCGCCGGCGCGTCGAGGGCAGCCGTCGACACACATTTACGCGGCATGCCACAACTGCAAGCGTCGCGACCCGTCGACGGCAGCCGTCGACGCTTCGGCGGCTGCCACCCGGCGCGTCCACGGCAGCCGTCGACTGGCGACGGCTGCAGTTTATCTGCCGTTGGCAACGTGCCGCTCGTCTGTAAGAACCCTTACTCGTCATCTCAGCAGTCACCTCCTTTCTTGCCATATCATCCTTCACACAGCCCATCCATCGTTTCTTGGTCTTCCTCTACTCTTATAGCCATTTACATTCATATTCAAATTTTCCTCATTACATTTTTGTCATTCCTCCGCATCACATGTCCATACCACGAATGAGTCAATTACCGTTTATTTAAAATAGCGTATGGATTAGTCCCATATTTTAATTGCTGAGAAGCCATTTAACCTATATCCACTTCAACAAAATTATTTAAGTAGGCAATGCTTTTACTTTTACAACGACTCATAAAACTGAATGTATCAATAATGATACAGTGTTATGAAAGCATATCATTTTAAATGACATAATTTCTTAATGGATAAGTAATAAACTTCATGTCGACTTTGTCTCGTCATTAAGTCGGAGTAACGGTATTCCCTCATTAAGTCGGTAATAAGGTTTCAATACCAAAAAGGGAACACAATCATCAAGAATAAAGTAAATATTGGTCGATTACAAGCAAATGTTACTTTGAACTTTCTTTTGTCTTCCTTAAAACAAACATTTACCGTTAAATCCTGGTTTGTCGCCATTGTTTTTGGTTTAGTGAACTCTGAGGAGACAGCCGTGGCTTTTTTGTTTGAAGCTCCGACCTGTAACGCGGTAGGTAACTCTACACCGGCAGCCGCCGGGCGGCAGGCGAGTACAATCGCTACAACAAAAACACAACTTATTGTGGGCACTCTCTTTGTCAAGTTTTCATGCTCTGCCGGTCGGTACAATATTTACAAATTTAAACTCTTTACCTACTCTGAAACGACGTTAACTTTGCGTACGGATAATTGGTTAATTACCACTTAATTGTACTTGAGCTCGTGAATTTCCCGGGGAACTCCCAGATCTCACTTTCTCGTGTAACAGGGCGAGTGGAAACGCTTTTGCTCGAATACATAGTTACAATGTTGCAGAGATACTTTTTTATTTGTTCGAAACATGAACATTTATAACGACATAAACCAGCCAGCTTGTAAAAAAGAATTTGCAAAATGTTGCCATTAATTTAAGAATATTACGAATAGCACAGGTTTCACGATGAAGTTTTATTTTTACTTTATAATATTTACAGAATGGCAGACTTTTTCCACGCTGCCTGAAATCTTTGTAGAAAGTGGTTAGTGTGCCGTGAATATTAGCATAAAATTATAATTGTTTAATCCGTCAAATTGCTTGTTTTAATAGACTGATTTATTGTTTCGCATATTTTTGATTATTCTTTAAATACAACGTTATTTGTACATCGTAATGACTTTTATGGTAATTTGTGATTTAGTAGAAACTAGAAAGTAATGCTTACATGTTTCAACATAATTTTGTAGTCATTTGACATGGTCAAAAGTGTTACGGAACTTTTTCTTGGAAAAATATCTCAATAGATACTTTGTACGCTATTTTCGAGAAGCCATATTTTGAGAAAAAATAAACTTGTAATATTAAAACAATTTGTGAACAATTTCAAATATGTAGGCCAAAATTCTGACATATTTCTGCGAAATTCCATAGGATATTGTTTGGTCTTTGTGAGAAAATCTCGCACACGGCGCGGTTGTACGCACAAAGACACCTCGTCTATGGTCACGGTACTCAGGTTACAGTTTACCACCGACATGTGAATTATCTAACCACGCTGGTCCAGCGGCTGAGTAGGGTTGTCAGTTGTCTGTCGCATATGGTCAACAAATGCTTTGATCTTTTTAGGCAAAGGAAGCTCGCAAAATCATCAAATAGGCTTTCAGTAAATCTCAGCGGGTCTGTAAATATAATTCTACGGAAGATTTATATTTTACAAGCAGTGGTCCACATTGGCCGTGATCGAAGAATTTGGAAGTCACGGGGAGAGGCTTTTACCCAGCAGTGGGATGACATAGGCTAACAGGAACAGAAGTTTTATGCACCTAGTCAAGCCATACTCAAAAGACATCAACGACAAACTAAAACCTTACAAACGAGCATAAACAAGCAATCTCTGCTCCGTTTCTGTTACCACTATTAGTCGTGCGTTCACATATCTACAGTAATTACCATCGTTAATAGGAAGGCTCAGAACCGGACCCTATTCAGCGTCGTCGCAACGGAAATGTGGCAAGACTGGCAACCCTCGGTCCGGGTTGACGGAGGCTGTGTACTGTGAGCTGTGTAGAAAGGAGCACGCGGCTCCAAGGACGACGACGTGCGCGCCGGTTGTTCACCTCGCCGGTAAGAATGCGCGGGATCGCCGCGGGAACCCGGCGCTTGCGGTGCGGGACCGGCTCGCGGGCCAGCCAATCGACACTGCCTTAGCATTCCACTGCGGTGAATCGTACACCTTAATATCTTACATACTTTAAGTGTCAATGGAATTTCGCTGGTACTACTCAACCTCGCAAGTCCGCCTTCAACATTTGTCATTCGAAACGGATGCACGTCACAAGCCACGGTGACAGCTTTGATCTTCCACACACCTTTTTTCTTCTCGTTAATCTTTTTCTGTTCGGGTGTGTTGTTTGTTTCAAATACTGTATTCATGGGATGAAGTCATTCATGGAGTTTTTATTTGTTTTGCTTTACTAGCGTTGAAAGGCAGAGCAAGCCGAGTGCAACTCGCAACTATGAATGAATATTAAGTAGGTGTATACCAGTTTCATAGAACTTGAACTAGTCATTTCACTTGAAATACTTCTTGGTTTATTATTTTTGTTGTCGCTATAGCTACACGTAATGTCATTTCAAAGAAATCTGATATGATTGCTTTTTCTTTTAAATTACACACGGAAGTGTAAATACTACTACATGCAGCTCAGTCGTAAAATATTTCAATGATATCGTTTTTCAACACTTTGACATATTGTTTTACGACTATAAAAGTAAAACACACTTGACAAGCATACCTACTATTACCGCATACAGGTACATACATGTAGATACTACCTATCTATATAGTATATCGTATCTCGTCGGACGAGATAAGTTTCAATCGGATGCTGTGATATTGATTTCATGCCGTGCATATTCTATAACCATGGGCTGTTATTCGAAACCCAAGAGAATAAGGAACAATTTGCAAGCATGCATTTATTTAATTTTTTTAAAGTGTGTGAAAATGTACAGTCAATATGGCGTTTTTTATACGCAGCTGATTTTTCCAATGTCAATAGGTCATTGCCATTTACGAGCGTTTAATCCGCAAACAACAGTGATTTTCACATATCGTCAGTAAGTATTTTAATCACAATGTAAATCGTAATAATGACTCAGATACAGAATCAGAATTCATTCAAAAGTAATCAAACTTTTTCACAAGTAATTAAAACTTTTATAAATTCAGAAACGACTAACAAGAAAAGTGTAACACTTTGGCGTCTTGTCAAACTACGTCTTGAGCGAAACAAAAGTGTTTTCTTAGGGCGCAGAGACTTGTCGCAATTAAAGTTTTGAGTGTGACTTGACTTGTAGCCAGTTGTTTTAGTGCTTGTAAACAGTTAACTAAATAGCAGTTGTTTACAGAGGCTTAAATGTTTTAGTTACTTTTACTGAAAGCCTGTATCAAGCATCCATATCAACAATTCAACATCAAAGCAGTCTGAAAATTACTTGAAGTTCATGAACGAGAAAGGCAACTGTTATCCCTTGATCTGTCCACGAAGTAGACACAATAGTTAAACAATGGTGTCTCGAACAAATTGGTCCTTTGACAGATTATGATTTGTTGGGGTTTATTCCTGAACGCTGCTTTAAGTTGAGAGACGGTTCATCATCATCATCATGATCAACCTACAACAGTCCACTGCTGGGCGTAAACATCTTTAATCACACGCTACTTAACTCGATTCTCGGCAACTTTTATCCAGTTGCTACCAGCAACCCCGCGAAGATCGTTGCTCCACCGAGAGGGCGTCCCGATTCGCGGTCTCCACTCAAGAACACGCGGTCTACCCCAACGGTCATCGGTTCTACGGCTAATGTGGCCAGCCCATTGCCACTTCAGTTTACTTATTCTGTGAGCTATGCTTTGTCGAGTTGTCGACAACTCTGGTTCTCTGTCGGATCACCTCGTTCCGGCTGCAATCCCTCGAGAGACGTTTAAACGTCTAAAAATGTATGGTTAAACCGACGAAAGGCATTAGGTAACTTTAAGCAACGTTTATGAATAAACCTCAGTGTCTATTAACAGTAGGCGCCCATTCAATCCACGATATACTTACACAGCAAATAAACCAGTACTAAAGAACGTGACTCGATAGCTAACAGTCAATCTTGTCTATGCACAGACGTAATTTACATGCTAAGACCACCATTTAATTGCACTTGGACATAATTTCGCGACCGCAAGTCAGGATGCGGTTAATTTTAACTCTAAGGTTCCAGCTACTAGCCATAGAAACTCCACATTATATGCTCCATTATATTATCCAGGGGTAATGATTGTCCGGTTAATTATTTCCTTTCAGCCGATAACCGCTGCATACAGGGCATCGTTCCATTTGTACGAGTTTAGGTGACGACTGCCTTATATAAAAGAATATGGCTTCATCAATGATGTCATTCGATACTGTTTTAGACTCAGAATCAATTTGATTTGCTGACATTTAGATTAAACTAGGTCATCTCGTATTTTTCAATTTATTTTGCTATCCGAACTGACATCGAGGTGTCTCGTTGGGAAATTGTCAGTTTAATGTTGAAACCCGGATACCAATCAATGGTAAAATGAGTAAGTCTGAGTCAGAGATTTCTAAACTTTCAATCAGCAGCGCCTTGTGAATGAAAATGGCGGCAGTGTTGGTAGTGTTAAACAAATAAACAAATGAACATGTTATTTGAAAATCGTGTTCTGAATGTGTTATTGGTGTTGCGGTACTGTGAGTACTTTCTGTGTTTGTGGTTTCAATTACATTTCGTGCTCAATGACTAACTAGGGCATAGTATAGAATTCAAATAACCACACACCTTCTTAGAAACTTCAACAGTTTTCATATCCCTATTTCCGAGAAAGTTCTGAGCTAAGATGTGCGTGCGTAGGTAAGTTACAAGTAACTTAGGTACAGGTTGAGCGTTGATTACCTAAGTATTTTATAACAACTATTAAAGTAGCATTAACATTTCGCGGAATAGAGGAGTCATTACGGGGACTTTGTCTATTTTTGTTGTGAAAGGCCGTAATGAGGCAAACGTTGAGACTCGAGGACAGAGTCGGCACGTATCCAATCAACAGTATCGTTTGAAGTACATTTTATTGGTTACTAATATAATAGGGGAAATTAAGAATATTTTCTCGGTACTAATTTTGTTTAGGTACATAATTAGCAATAGAATTATGGATGCTTACGAGTATGCTTGGATATTTTAAATCGTATACCTCGAAGAAACTTCAGTTTTTGGGCGCAGTGTAATTAATATTTAGTTATGGTAATGCGTGCACAATTAAAATTAACGCTTACATAAGCATTGTAAACAAGAAATTAATTACTTAATTATCTTAAAATTTCACAGGTTTTATTATTTGTTAAGCTCGTTGGATAATCATCAACATTATATAAATTACGTTAACATGAATGGTGTAATCGTTGAGTGCAAGTGACTGACAATTTTGACAGTCAGCTGTCACTGTCAGTCGCGTCAGCGTGATGAAGCGTGATGTTACAAAGCTTTCGGAGGCATTTTGATAGACAAGATGATGTGGTTGATTTTGGTTGTGCATATGAGTTAGGTTTTGACGCCATGCTTGCGTAATAACTGTAATATTGTACCTAAGATTTAAGGCGTAGCAGGCGATGTTTTGAGAAAGCATAAATAAAACTACACAAGTCGTATATAGGTAATTAGCCTATAATGTTCCCATTGCTGGGACACAGAGATCTTCTTTAATCTACAGTTGGTAGATGTCACATGTCTTCCATTTTTTGGTTTTAAGGCATGTTGGTTTCCACACGATCTTTCCCTTAAAATATATTAGAGCTGACAAGTTGTATAGTCTAGCATACGATATCACAATCGCGTCTCAAAATATCACCTTTGATCTAACTAAGAATCAGAGCACCGTACACTGAATGTAGGTCAACTAAGGTAGAATTGACATTGAACGGCAGATTAATCGCGGGTCGTCTCGTGGTGCAAACGGGCCCGCCGCATTGTTGGCTCGCAGCCAACTGGACCGACTCTCGACCGAGTCGAACCAAACAATATCGCCCATAATTACCCTATTTATGACCTAACACTAAGAACCGAAGCTACCAGACTAACTCCCCAATATTAACACTTCGGAAACGACAAAAACTGAACGCATCACTCAATTCAATATTTAGAACGTCTGGGTTATTTTCAGTGCGTGCGAAATTTGATGATTTGCCAACGATTATGCTTGTCTCGGTCAGGCTTGGTATTTAGTTCGCCTGAACTATTAGTTACTTTTGTATCAAAGATAACAGATAATGCTTAAGGAAACTATTTAAATGGCAAATATTCGGGACGTTATACATATAATTATACCTGCCCGTTTCTGTCCCACTGGAAAGCAAAGACGGGTTGCCGATTTCGGACTTAGGTACATTAATTTATAAGTCCAGCTGCGGCAGTCTCAACTTAGATAGCGACAAAATCGCTAACTTTCGATGGCTAATTACTCATGAAAAAATTCGGTTGCAATAACGGTGTCGAGAAATACCAGGACCGGTGTCCTGGTTTCCTCACGAGGTCTTCCTTAATCGATGTCCAAGAAACACTCAAAAAACGTACGAATTGTACAGACAACCTTAGGTACACCATACATATAACATTTCTAAAAGAAAGAATCCACTTTCCTTTATAAGAGGTTTACAGATAGTTTGGTGAGCCATTCTTATTATGAGCAGCAAACATTTTTATAGGCATAATAAAATCCTAATAATATTTAGCAATACGTCGGTTCTCACACACTTTATGGCGTAGCTATAACATTAAGGACGTACCTAATAGATTTCGAAGCTTTTAATCAACATCAAAGTCTTATTAATCCTTCATAATATCCCGTTGCACATTGGCACGATCAACGACGTGTTATTTACAGTCTAGCAAAGGTATATTTGGGTCACTTGCGTCATTCATTACTCGTTATTACTTAGCAGGAAATTAGAGAGCTTTCAAGAATGTTGCAGAAAATCTGCATAGAATATAATTAGTTGACGTCTAATGCATAATGCATGGGGTGGACATTAGACTAGGCAATGCATTACGTATATCACCGCGACGATCACCAATCGGAAATGTTCGGAATGTCTAGACGATGACGATCTTCTAGTTTACTTTTTTATGTGTTCTTTTTTATTAGTTTCTGTTGTAACTACACATTTCACTTTTTCAAAAATAGACTTTGTTTTGCGCAGACTTTGACGTGAATGAGATCCCTTGGTGCAATACCTATGTATTTTCTTATTAGGTACTACATAACTTCTTCATAGGTATGAACCTATGAGGAAGTTATAGAAAGCTTAGATTAAAAAAAAACCATTTGATTAATCAAATGGTATTTTTTTTATATAAACTTTAAAACCGATGTAAGACGAAGAGCCGACTGCCTCATCGGTCTAGTGGTCGCAAGCTCTACTGCCGAGCATGAGTTCTGGGTTCGTCTCCAGTTCGGGCAAAGTGTTCGTATTGAATTTTTCCATTAAGAATTTCTCAGTAGTTGCACAAAAACTGGATGTGTGCCGCTACACATACTACGCTAACTAGCTATAAAGCTACACCTCTGCCTAACCTTTCGGAGCTTACGAGGATGATGTAATATTGCGATCACCATCATCAATATTGCTATAGCATGAATGAGCATAGGAAGAAGCATAGAGGATTACTTCCACTCTCTGACTTGAACCATAAATGCGTATTTTACGATCACTTCATTTTACTCCACGATCAAAAGTCAATGATTGACACGACTCATTATCGTTACGTGAAGGAAGCGGTCTCACACAACGACTGCCGACTTAGATCTTCGCGCATCTTCGGCATCTTCCGGTCATTAGACAACAGCAGTGGTCGCTTTCATGCCGGATGCTGCGCGTGAGTCTAATGATGGATCGAAGCTCATTATTAGAAGATGAGAGTAATATGAGAATGTGTAGCAAGTTATGAAATGAAGATGGGGGGTAGATTGATATGTGAGATGCTTGTTTTTATTGATTCTGTGTTAGGAATTGTCGCTGGTTTGGATCGGTTTTTCAAAAGTGTCTGTACAGCGGTTACTATCCCAATAAACTTGATTATTAGTAGATTTGGTTGATATAAATCCTTTTTATATAAACTTTTTCATGCATTTGAATTTTTTATCTTTTTTCTAGGAACCTAGTCTAAGCCCTCTGCTCTAGTAAAAACGAACTCTATTGAAAACGAGCTTGAATCAATATTTCTAACAAAGTATGATCATTGATAAGCAGTTGCATAATCATAAGAAAAGATAATTTAATTAGGTCGACGACTCTTCAAAACTGTTTGTTTACCTTTACTTTACGCGTGTGTGCCAATACATATTTAGGTTTTTAGCTGATACTTCAATTAACAATAAGTTTACTCGGTTTATTGTTGAATATTTTTAAATTACGAGGTCTAATTTGTATTTTGATTTTTGGGACTTATGAAGGTTATTATTAGGTTGGTTCTTGCGAAAAAATAATTGATCGGTAACATTTTTTATTTTCAACAATCCGCCAATAACTTACCTGGCCACGTTTTATTATATTAATACATGGGATAGTGTTACTTGTTACTAAAATACTGATGTTTAATAGTAGATATCCTATTATCTTTCACTCGACTGATTTAGAACAATGTTTCAAAAATATTTATAAAATACGAGAAGTTGATAGCTGTATCTCATATTGACAATTCTGGAGCGGATGGCTAGTTAGAGAATATTTAGGCTCATGCACTTTATTTCTTGGGAACCCATGTTCATTCAGCGAGTAATAGTAAAAACTCGTTTATAAAGTTGTCATAAGAAACTAGAATATTAATAAATTCACACACCGGCGGGTTTTTCAGGGTGCCTTATATTTGCGTGGGACGTGACCATAAAAAACTTGGCTTTATTTTGCGTGCTAACACTCCCATGAAAATAGGCTATTTACGTGTTTTACAATAAGGGTTGCATAATAACACCATAACACGCAGACAGATACAACGATAGATTCGCTGTTTTAAGATTTTTATGTGTTGTTAATGTAAAACTAACCACCAATTTGTCTGTCTCATTCAAAATTTATGGGAATTTATTTGTATTGTTAGTTCACTTTCTCACTTGCTTCATTAACGAACATTTAATGAATTACACCGTATCAAGTGTGACTAGCTATGATAACGAAATATTTTCTCGTATTTAAATTCTTTTGTAAAAGAAAAACATCATAAAAGTATTGGAGTCTGAATGCTTGGCAGTGATTGTGCGGCACGCGGGCCAGGCGGCGCGGCGTGGCGCTACAATGTGTTACGTGACTATACGCAATGTGCTTCTTTAACATATACAATACTTCTTCGTACGGACCTTATCAAACCCGCAATGATAACATTTCGATCAAGCGACTCAAATTGAATCGTTTCGGTTCATGTTGTCGAGCACGCGATCCCATTCTACATAACATTTTATTATGCCATACATGTCAACGGTGATTAACCCTTTTACGATACGATAGCTCAATTTACGTTTCTTTTTATTTCAGGCTTGATCCACCCGCAGCGCAGAGCCAATACCAAATGGAGAACAAGAAGATAGCGCCGGCGACGCAGCAGCCGCTGACCCAGCAACATCTGATGGCGCATCATGTGCACCCCGAGCAGATCTACTCGCAGCAGCACCCACAACTAACCCACCTAAGTTCTTCACAAACAGGCCAAATACAACCAAATGGCGTCATGCACCAGTTACTGCAAAGTCAGTATCACTCGAACATGAATGCACGATCTCCGCTCCTTGAAAACAGACACGATTTATATGGCACTGGACACAATCACGATTACGCCAGGCATTACGGAGCAAATGATAACTATAATTATCCGCAGTCACCTCCGAGGCACGAAAGAACAGAAGTGCACACAGACCAAAATGTAAATCATGAGCTACTCCACAATATCCCCAAGGGATACAATGCGGAAGTCTATCAAGATTATTTAAAACGCAACCCACCGAAAGATACCAACCAAATATACCAAAATCATCAACCTACGTATAGGCCTAATGTTAACCCTAATCAGTACGGATCAAAGCCATATCTTCCATATTCGAATAGGACAGGACCACAGAGTAACACTGAGTTATTACGAAGACAGTACAGTGAAATTCAACAAATGAAACTGCAACAACAACTTCACTATCAAAATCAGGCACAGATGCACCAACAGCAGAAGTTTGCTGAACGGCAATTGTTACTTCAACAAATTCATGGAGTGCAACCACCACCTAACTTGCAAAACAGTATATACTCTGATGGTTCGTATAGAGACTTGGATCGATACAGTAGTAAAAATGACTTCAAAGAATATAGTAGCCCTGATATACAAAAAGACATCGATAGTTACGCTAAAAACAATGAGTATAAGGAATATGAGAAACAAAACAGGCAATATGAAACTCAATGGGCTCAAAATCAGCAAGCAGAATACAGAGAGCAGGAACAACAATACAGAAGGCAAATAGAAGCTGAAAAAGGGAAAAGCCAGTCCCCTCCATCTGATTATAATAACCAAAGCCAAAAGAATAATATGAGTGTCGCATCGCCCATGAAGTCTAGCGAATCTAGTAGTCCCAGCGTGAAATCTCCGTCGTCTGATAGCAGGAGAAGTAGCGGCGGCAATCAAGCGCTGCGCTCACCTATAGCGCAGCGAATACCATCAGCTCCAGTTACTATGTCTGGCATACTTTACAAACAAGGCTCGGACGGATTGAAAGTCTGGAGGAAACGATGGTTCGTGCTGTCGGAGTATTGCTTGTTCTACTATAAAAGTAAGTAAAAAACAACAATCAACATTTATAAATACACAATGCCATATTGTTACTACGGGAATTCATTCACTTGATGAAACACAGAAAAAATCTGTTGTTTTTTTCCTGTATTGACGTGCGTTTTTATGTTATAGGTCAAGACGAAGAGAAACTACTTGGCTCAGTACTCCTACCATCTTATAGAGTATCTGGTTGCACTTCGGAAGACAAAGTACTTCGGAAGTATGCTTTTAAACTGGAGCATGCCAACATGAGAACTTACATCCTCGCGGCGCCTGATCAGGAGGCCATGATGAAATGGGTGAAGGCGTTGACCATGGCCGCACTAATGCAAAGCCCCAA
Organism: Xestia rhomboidea; assembly: GCA_963853795.1. Taxonomy (NCBI): domain Eukaryota; kingdom Metazoa; phylum Arthropoda; class Insecta; order Lepidoptera; family Noctuidae; genus Xestia; species Xestia rhomboidea. Next base: position 9,277,926 of record OY970778.1, on the reverse strand, counting down.
GTAAGACTGCCTTCGAGATCAGATCACTAGATAGTTACGCCTTGTTGATGCCTGCTACAGATTAATGTTGACTTGTTGATTGAGCTATCACGTTTTCGATAGTGAAATATTTGAACAGTTGTTTTAAGTTCAAGTCTGTTGATTTTAAAATCCATTAATGTCTATTTTCAGTGAGCAGCCGCAAAAACAGAGCGATCGGACAGCTGCGAAGGTAGAGGTGGGTATTATTGTAAGCACGTATATTGTACCGGTTCAGGTGATCGGCAATTAGTTTGCCAGAGCGGAACCAAGGACAGCCATTACATGGTCGTTATAACTGCAGATAATAGTGCGGACGATGCCGCCGCAAATTGATTGTAACATTAACGACCTGTTCCGAATGCATTTCATAAATGTAACACAATTGATGGTTAGGTGTCAATTAACACCATCGTGTCGTGCTGTATGATATCATCTTAATAAAAAACTTTTTTTTCTTCAGGATGGCGATGAAATACCAACCTACGCTAACGCACCACCTAAGCCTAGACGCTCCAATGAAGGTTACAATTCACCAAGCCCAGACATGTAAGAAAGATTTTATTAAATTGTGTCCTTTATTGTTACCGTTATGAAACAAACTTATACTATTCCATTCGATACATTACAGGTACGATCCTAACTATGACTTACTCAAAAAGCCAGCATCACACTACAGTCAAGGCACTAGTCACGCACGATATCAAGACCATGCAAATTACCCAGCCAGTCCGAACCAAGAGCCCACATACACTCGCAGTCCGCAATCTCCACCGCCAGTACAACAGCAACCACAGTATCAAACAAAACGACCACCCTATGATACGCAACATCTCTCTCTGCCATTAACAAACACAGTCACCGACAAACTTGAAAACAACCAACCCAGTACATCATCCATGTATAAGTCTAATGCGCAGTCGCCTTACTTTGATAGGAATCGAAGTCAGCATCAAGTGCAACAAGACAAAAGAGAGCAACTATACGAAAGGCAATCGCAACGCAATCCTTTTCTTCAAGATAAAACACCCCAGGAAGTTTCTTCTAAAGATGAACGAAACGAAATGCAAACTAACAGTTCTCGATCTAATAATTTGAAGGAGGAAAGAGAAAGGGCTGAATCTACTCATCATGATATGACGCCTGAAAGTAGAAATAATGCTAAGTCGAATTTAGATTTGAATGCTTATAATCGGGATGTGTATGGGGAACTAAGTTCAAGGCCTGGAAGAGCAGGGAGCGCTATCAACGAACGCTTGTTAGCCGAGAGGCGGACCCCGGATGCATACGGTAGATCTACAACTATGGCTGCTTATAACAAAGAAAAGATTGGAGACTATGAGGATGTATATTCACAATATGCCACCGAAAATGAATATGGTAAAACGTACGCCAAATCTCCGAATCTATCCCAAGATCGCGATGGTGTTAGCATTTCTAGTCATCAACAACAACAGCAGCAACAACAGCAGCAACAACAACAGCAACAGCCAAGAAACACGGCGAATTATGTAAGTAGAAAAAAAGTAAAACTCACTCTAAATTATTGCAGGTCTTAAGAAAGAATTTGTAAAAAAAAAAAAAAAAGATAAATGATCACGAAAACGGTATGAAACTTTACGTTTTTTGCGCTTTCTGACTTGTACTCCAATAATGATTGGTCAGATAGAAGTTTTTGATCAGTATTAGAAACAGGATCGATTAACACCAAAAAAAAATTTTTGATACAATTTTCTTTTTTCAATTTCTAATTTTATTAGTACTCCAACCTGGGTTGGTCCGGTAGAACTTTTTGACTAGTATTAGAAACAGGATCGATTGGCATCGAAAAAATGTTTTGTGTAAAATTACCAGTTTCTTCATCAAAATTTCACAAAAAATATGGATAGTGTCCTAAGACCATTTTCGTGTAGCTGCAACGGTTAAGGTAGTTTCCCTTACTATCCCGTTTACCGTATCCATCCTGTATACTTTTTTCAATGCTTTGATATTATTCTAAAAACCTAATATTAATTTTTGGTCTTTTCATTTTTCAGCCCCAAGAGAAAACATTCAGTGGACCGTCTGTATTAAGGAGAAAGAAGATGCAATCAAGTGGAATTCAACCACCCATGCCACGACCACATAGCGCGGATTTTCTCGAATACGAATCAAAAGCTGAGATGTTAAACAGAACTGCTCCCACACGATCAGCTTATGATACGCACAAGGAGCCACCACAACGGCCCAAGTCGAGTCTGGACATCAATTCATATTACGATCCTAGTTCAGACAGGTATTATTCCGAAGAAAGTTATGCAGAAAAAATGCGGCAGTCCGCACAGTACTTAACGCAGGGACTTGTTCCCAGTGTAGCTCCTCGAAATATGGACATTCCTCTGGCGAAGTATGCGAGCGGTTTAGCAAAGAAACAACTCAGTACTGCGTATTCCCAAATCACAAATAACAATTTTGAAGCCGATTTTACCACGGCCAAGGATAACGTCAGTTACAATTCAAAATATGGTGATCTGGAGGCGTTGAACTCTAATTGGACATTAAAGGAGAAAGAGATACAGAAAGAGTATATGAACAGATGTGGCAGCGTGATGAGTGATGGGTCTAATGTAAGCGGCTATGTCAAGGAGGCAGCGAAGTATGATACTAATGCTGATGGCTTCATGAGGTCTGCAAGTGCAAGATTGCCTTCGACAGCCCCAGAAAAGGAAGGCGAAAAGAAGGTCCAGCAGGTAAATAAAGTTAGTTAGATAGTGAAGCGCGAAATTGGTCTTTCAGAGCGTAATATTAACGACGGTAATTTAACTTTCCAGCGTGAAGAATCAATGAAACGATTGTTGGAATGGAAGCAAAGGATGTTGCAATCACCTCTAACAAGAAAAAGTACTCCTGCTACCATATCTCTGGCAAGATCTCTAAACCATAGTCGTCAGTCTTTGAGATCAGATCAATATAAACCCAAGACATATACGAATGCTTCCTACAACAGCTACTCTTCTGACGATGAAGGTATGTGATAGAATGCTAATAAACTTTTATTTTCCTATGTATGTGATTATGATGTGTTCGTAAGTAGTTACTTTTTTGTAGCATGGGTAAAAATTTTCAAGATTTGATTGGTGAAAAATATTGGTATTCCAAGGAAGTGTGAAAGGAGCATGAATCTGTTTATTTTATCTTTTGATTTTTTATAATATTTTGCATGAACAGAAACTGTGAAAACTCGTCTTATTTATTTTTATATAGAGTTAGGAATATAAAAAAAACGTTTCAAAAGAATATTGCATTAACATTCTATTAAAACATTATTTTACGCAAACAATCGAAATCATGCCTTAATTTACAAAATTCTATTAAAATTCTTCATTCATCTTTAATCATTTTACAAATAATTTGGGCGCGTACAGTACTGTTTTCCCTTATAAATCCTATTATTTTACATAATGAAAATGCCATTTAATAATAAGAAAAGATTTATTCATTATCTTTATGTGTATTATATTATCATATACATGGAACACCTGCAGTAGCATTATGATGACTTCGCTTTGCGGAGGGTACCTTCCTGCCTGCGGGGTCATTGTGCCACTAACATAATCTTACTGGTCTATTTTTCGGTGGTGGGTTACGAATTTTAGTTCTTGTTGGTAATATTTTGAGTAGTTTGCATCACTCTAACACCCAAAGCCAATACTAACATTGTGGTGACCATAAGGAACACTATGAACCATTATTATGTTTTGAATAATTACTATTGATATAGTAATTATTGGTTTCACTTTTGCACCTCAGAGGGAACATCGGGCACTGATCTGCAAAAACCCAGAGAAATGCAGGCAGGAAGGTCTCATAAAGTGAACCTAACAAGTCCTATCATTATGCGACCTATAACCCCGCACGCGCCCTCCATTGCACAAATTGATCCTGTGGAAATCTCTTCTCGTGAAGAGATAAAAATTACGGATAAAACCGAGAATACTTATCAAAATATTCTTTGTACAATATCTGTTCCTAAAGTAGACGTAGAAGAGAACGGCAACGATTATGAAAAAACGGTATTTGAAATGGAACTAGTTCAAGAAAACCCTCCGCCAACTATGTCTGAAGATGGGTGTGAAACAGAAGACAGTGAAGCTGAGTCTGAAACGCAAATAGAATACACTGACAATGATTTAGACGAAGTGTTGTTAGACTCTGAAGATGAAAATCAAAGTGAATGCCAAAATAGTGACGAAAAAGAAAGAGATGATGCAGAAGAAAACAATGACATGAAGGAAGAAGAAACTGAAGCAAAATCAGAAACACCTCCGTCTGGTAGTCCTGGCGAGGACCATTATTTGCCTATGAGTCCCAGGAAAATGTCTGTAAACGAACCTCCTCATAAAGCTATATTCGAAAATTTTAGTGTATTTGATCAGTCTATGCCACAAGGATATGAAGACAACCCATATGTAGAAATGAATTTGGGAAATGAAGATGATGATACACAAACATATGAAGTAGTTTGTGTAAACAATGGAAAAGTAGAACCTGTTTATATGGAACTTAATAATTTGTCGTCTAACGAAACTAAGTCTCAAGATGAAGCTGCAAGTACTAAATTATTAGACACTGCATCAAATTTTGCCGACTCTAAAAATCACACTTTGAAAAGGTCTGCTAAAACTGATAAGAGTTCCAAAGATAAATCTGAAAGCTCTGATGTTGATGACGAAACAAATAAAGACGTTTCGTTGGATTCACCTTTCAGTCGATTCAGTATATCCGACACGTTTCGACCGGCTTCATATTATTTAAGCAGTAGCAAAAGTACTTTAGATGTTCATGATAGTTCCGACGGTGAGATAGCTTCACCTCCGCCTGTTCCAACTTCATCTCCTCCTTGTGATGATTTGTCGGATGATGCTCTTTCCAAATATATCCTTGAAAAATTAGACAAATCAGATATGTCATACGATAATTCCATTTTAAAAATGCTAACGAGTGAAAATCAGAAGATGAATACCGTTAAACGGAAAACTACATCATTAATGATTTATGGAAGTCGAACGTCTATTCATGACACACTTTCTAGGGGCGAAAAAATTCGAAATAGTAGAGCAAGTCTTACCAACGATATTAATAAAATGAATGGAAGTTCTAGTAATTTACTAAACAGTACTTTACTTGATCACTATAATCATTCAAGCAGCATCGAAACAGATTCTTTAAGAAGTTATAGTGCAGACAGAGGTTCGTCTCGATTATCACTCGAATCAGATGTGAGTAGTAAGTTTGATTTGGTACCATCAAATATATCTTCTGAGGTTACTAGTTTGAATGAAAGCGAATCTGCTATAGATTTTAGACATCCCATTGGATATAGAGATTTAGAAATGATGATAAAAAGAAGACCTCTTTCTGATGAATCCCTCTTTGAACTGGTAAAGGCTGAATTGCCTTTTAATAATGATGTTCCTACTTACGTAGATTTAGATCGATATTTAGATAATTTACAAGCTGGTACAAGTGAAGCGCAAAATGTGAGTCTCCAAGGTCATTGTCATTTGAATAGTTCAGCTCCAGATACATCTAATTATAAAGATAATGTAATTCAAGCTGCTCTACAAACTGCTTCACATACTCGTTCCTCAAGTACTCCTATAAATCATAATAGTAGATTAAATACCTTTGGCAGCAGAAATTCTATTGGACAACAATTCCGACACATAAGTGAACAGACGTCAAGCTACACAGGTTCGCAAAGCTCCTGCAGTTCGTCTGGAGTACCCAAGTCTCCAATGTCTTATTATTGTAAAAATTACGATGAAGAAAAACTTCTAAGTAAGAATTTAAACAACGAAGATTTCTCTGACAAGGTAAAAGAATTTGAAAATGAGAAGATCGCACTTCGCACAGGGAACGAGACCAATGCCTCTTCAACCTCCACAGGATTTCATAGCAGAGAAAGCTCTACGGAACACAGTGCTCCTTATTACTACTCTGATCTTTCTTCACAAGAGCATATTAATGTTTTACCTACTTCTCATTACTTGAAAAATACTAACCTTCATCGGAAACTGAATAACCAACGGCGCAGGGGACCATTACATAAGAAAAATGATATCTCACATATTCACAACCCCATTCGAAATAATCAACTTATTTTATCAGAACCATCTTTTGAATTGGCTGCTACAGCTAGAAGTGTGTCTGTTGAGTTTTTGAGCGCAGCTGATAAAGATCCTGAAATAGATATGAAGAATATATACGAGTCTACTGGTGGCAAAAATTCAAAAATTCCAGAATCGATGAATTTGTCTGGTCTTGGATGCAAACGAAGTTCGGGCATTCATAGTAATCATGACAACTCTTCGCCAGACTCAAATGCAAATTCATTAATAAAACTCTCTAGCACAAGCATGTCATCTCACTGCAGCGGAAATTCATCAAATACCGTATATTATGACGCAGAAGCAGACGCAGGTGCCTATGAAAATGTTGTATGCCAAGGAGACAAACATTGGGACGAGGATACTCTGTGGAGAGATAATCTCAGACGTGTATCTCATAGGCATGCTCGATCGATGGATGACTTAGATTCAATGCCTGCGGGAACATCCTTATCTGCTAAGATAAATGAAGCCTGCGGCATGAGTAGCATTAAAAGAGTAAAGAAAGATGGTACTAACAAAATATGTAGGAATGTCACTTATGTAAACTGTGACATACAAGGACGAGTTTTAAGAAACAGGGAAAGTAAATCTGGTTTTCTTTGCAACTTTTTAGAAGAAGAACAAAAGTTGGACGAAAACGACGTATATGTTAGCCTCGCTGAAAGCGTAGAAACGTCACTAAAACAATCAGATGAAGGTGTCTATGAGCAATTATCGGTCGAACCAAACAATCCAATGGTTTTAACAAATAAAAGGAGATCCTGCGAAGCTGAAGAAAGGGATAAGAAAAAGTTTGAAATTGATAGGGAAAAACTTAGACAGTGGGATCTGATGTCGAGTGGTTTAATGAAAGGCAGGGTAGGACGTGTGCGGGGTTCAGGTGCTAGTGGGGGCGGGGGACACGCTGCCTGTAGTACGGACACTGGAACTGATAGTGCAAGCAATGAAGGTATCCTCTAACATTCTAAGGTCCTGTAAGGTACACTATGTAAGTTTTATTTCTGTTACAATATTAAAGCAAAGCAAAGTCATTGTTTCTAATTATTGGAAATGTAAATAATTTGGCATTTTTATGTTTTTCTTATCAAATTAATTTAAAATTAGATTTGGTTCCAAGGAAGGGTTGAAACACGATAAGGTGTAAAGAAAAACCAAGCATGCAAATTTAACATGGATTGCGTTTTTTTTTTTGTAAATATTAATCAAATATTTCTACTAATACGTGCACTGAAACACACTTTATCATGTTTACTTCTCAAATTTTAATTGAAATGAATTGGGTTTCCCCATTAAAGTGAATTTTATGTGATTCCAACCTCACGACAGTAATTCTTGCAGCTTCTATGACAATGTCAGGCGCGCATACGGAATCTGGTACAAACAATAACACGGCAAATCAGCAAGCATTGTCAAAGAAAGCTTTTCTCGGAAGTAACACGTCTATTGGAAGGAACAGTCGGGACGCCAACATACCGGTACGTGCTGTGAGCCCGAGGGTCAGATGGGTAGAAGATAAACAATCTAATGATCATTACGGCTCACAACAAATGTCAACGTCTCAGCAAAATGTAAGATCATTTAGAAATTCATCACTTACATACCCTGTAACATCACTTATCAAAATTTTCATTTATCAACAAAAAATGAGGCAGTCTTTCATACTTACCATTGATGTTAATAATTTACCTTACAGTTACATACATTAAATACAACAGAGGACTCTTGGGCTTCAGTGAGATCTCCATCAAGAGCTTCTCAGCAACCTATAAGAGCTGTAAGCCCTAGAGTTCGAAGGAACACTGAAACTGATGAAATGGTATGTGGTCATGGAAACTTAGCCGTTAATGTTATAGTAGTAGCATTCATTATTGATGTGTTTTCATTTTTGTTTTGTTTGTTAGTTAGCTTTCACATATGTTTTTTTTATTATTTGTGCATTTCGCTTTATCATTTGTGTTACGTTTTGTATTATCACATTAGCAACGGGGGCAGCAGCAGTCGAATCAGAATCAAAATGAGCAGTTAGGTGAGATTCCTACTGCTGGCGAACTTCTTGGTCGAACTCACGAAGAATTGGTGTTGCTCTTGATTCAATTACGGAGACGCCATGCGGCGACCCATCGGGCTATCGAGCAGTGCTGCGCACAAATCAGTAGCATTGAGGTGTTTGTTTATGCTTTTTATTTTTCTTTGTTTAGTTGCATTATTTTTTGTTTTGATTGTTTTTACATATTATTATTTTGGTAGTACCAACTTTGTGTAGTTAATTTAATAAACTTAAAATCCAACGTTGTTAAAAGCAACTGTTCACACCTTTATAATGTTATGTCTTTGTAGGATTGCCTCAGTTCTCTGAAAGCGATGGAACGCGAAGAAAGTCTTCAACGACTCGAATTTCTCAAAAACCAATTGATGGAATTGGAACATCAGTACGAAAAGAGCAAACCTCTAGTACAGTTAGTGGACAATATGGTCAAGTTAGGATCTCTTTATAATCGACCTGGTTCTACCATCGAAAGGCTGGAAAGAAACCAGAGGCTACGACAAAAAGTTCTTGCTGAACACGCTCTTGAGCAACAAAGGTATGACTTTTCTCATTATTTATTTATTTTATGAAAATCACGAAAACCTTTAAGATTACAGTTCAAGCTTTGAATACTAAACGGCTGTATCTTTCAGATGGCTAGAAAGTGTAGCTGCAGGCAAATCTTTGGAGACAGAAGCAGCTAGAGCGAGAGTGGCTGAACTATGGGCATTGGAACAAGAATTATCTGATGAAGCTGCCATTCTGCAAGGATTGAGAACTGATAAAGACGCTATAGAGAACTTACTTTCTGGTAAGAAACCAGTCCGCAACTTAAATAAATTGGGAATGAGGGACATGAATGTGTGAAAATCGGTTGTCATGGTACGGGCATGTGAAGCAGAGGAGTGAGGAAAATGGGTTGAGGAGAGTTTTGAGTATGAATGTCGAATGGCTTTAAAAGAAGGGCAAGACAAAAAAAAACATCGACGTGTGAAACAGGACAAGCAAGGGGGTGAATCATGATTTGACAACTAGTAGAGAAATATGGAAGAAGAAGAAGATAAATAGGATATAAAATTGGGATAAGGGCAGTACGTATGTGAACAGTTTGAAAACTCAGTTGCTTTGTATTTCCAGGTGTCCGCGGTAAGTTGGACAGCGTCCACAAAGGAGAGCTGAATCTTGATGGTAACCTTGCCCCCACCCGAAGGTCGGCTCCAACAAACAACCCTGGAGGAGGCGGAGGAGCAGGTGGTCTTGAAGAAGAACTGGCGCGCGTGCAACAGATGTTGGCGCACAATTCTAAGGTTTATAAGGTTTTCGTCTATATCATGCACTATTATTTTTTGTTTATTTATACGTATTCTAGTACTTATGTTTTCAATTTATGATTTATTTTATTGCACTACTATGAACTTCTTTAAGAAAGATATCGACGAGAATGCGATTGTATTTTTAGTACTTGCACTGTGTGTCTGTATTGCCAATAAATATTTATGTATATTTACATGTTTTACCATGTGGAAGTAGTCAGTGTTTGGCAATGCATGGAATGAAATTATAAAAAATGTTAATAAAGCACAATAATAAACGAAAAATAATATTATTAAACAGAAATTGGAGCAAACAGTAGCAGACAACGCTCGTTTAGAGCGCGAGTTGCAGCAGCTGCGGCGCGCGCTGCAGGCGAGGCGAGCGGCCGGGCACCAGCACCACGCCACCAACCCCACCGCCATGCTCGAGGACGGTCAGTATAACATTGTACACAAACAGTAGTGGACGACGAAGGCAGGATAAAATGGAAAAAAGTAGAGAAGGTGGACCCTTCTCCACATTTGGAGTTTGTAAAGAGTAAAAAGAGAGAGGAATGGCGTTACTATTGAAATAGACCGTTACATGGATGTGAATGAAAAACTTAACCCTTCCTTGGCAGTCGGGTAAAAAGGAACTCGATTTGCCATATTTATGGTGGTCTTCCGTTTCGAAGACCATTTCGAGTAAATTGAAACGAAAAAAATCTGAAACGAAAGAAAGTGTTGTACTAATTGCTTCACGTTTGATTGCAGAAGTGTCTCGCGTCCAGCAGTTAGTTACAGCATTACAGCGTCAACGACAGGAGCTGAGCCGAGCCGTTAGACACCTGACTCAACAGTCACATGCTTTGCAGAATACCCACAACTCTATGCCCGGTTAGTTATCTTACTATTACGGAATTGCATCTCTTATTCCAGAACATTCTAGGACAGACGGTCTTTAGTTGATATGCTTGCTCAACAATATAACTTGTTCACTTGGGCTGTCTCTTGCCTCCATTCTAGGGGTCAGTACAACTATACAGGTTTGATCAGACTTAGAAATTGAATTTGCAAGCTGTCCATGATCGTTCATGTTTTCAGTAAACAAAGCGTCATAAAACCATTATTTTTTATACCTTCAGATAAACGTCGCCCCATGTCATCCTGGCAGGAAACCAACCTCGACACCGGCCACACGATCGACCACGGTCACTCCGACTACGACTACGATGTGGGACCGCTGATGCCGCCGGGGCATTACGAGCCATCTAACGTTGAGACGCCCTTGTATGTAGATACTAGGGGACCTGGTGCTGATGTCACTTCTCCGCTTAACAGCGAGGACTTGCAACATGCTGGATTCAGTAAGTTTACTTTGAACTTCTGTGACGTCTTTGAAAGCGTCCTCGCATTCGCAATAACCGAGCCTAATTCAATCAATTTAGATGATTAACTTTATCGTGTGGTTAATGCCTAACCTAGTGTCAGAGTTTTTATGCCGCCTATGAGCCTCTGACTTGGCTTTACATGCCATCGAGAAATATCTCAAAGACATGCTGGAATTTAGATGATTATGAAGATCAAAACAATTTTCGTAAGTTTAACCTTACATTTTTTTCCAGGTAATCTCACAAATGTAGAAAAACAGGAGATCAAAACAGTCCGCATAGTCAAGCGGGAGAGTGAACGCCGCCAACGAGATCGGGAACGTTCTCTCCAGCCGATGTCTGACTGGCCGACAAACAACATCACTGCTAACCTAGACCAATTCTTAGAGGAGGAGCTCGTACAATCTCTTAACTACTCTCGATCAACATCATTACCTCGAAACGAACAATACGAACAAGTATACGGTGTGAGACGTGATAATAACTACTTGCAGCCAAATATGGATCTCAGTCCCAAATATGTGTCGAGTCCATCTCTCTCTAACTACGACTACTCTCAAAACATGTCTTCTCTTAGTAGTAGCTACAACAAGAGCTACGATAGGTCTGGATATGACCGTAACATGTCTTTGTCAACGCAGTACTTGAATAGTCCAACAGATAGCTCCAGGACTTTGACGAATGATCCTCTATCGAAGACCAGCAGTATCGTTAGCCTGACCAGGTCGCATATGGAGTTGTCTCCAATCTTCAAGAGTGAGGCTGCTAAGCAGATCATAACGGAGATGTCGGGTGATGCTCCGAAGAACAGCTCTTTGCATAGACGGCAAGTGCCTAAGGAGAAGAGGAGGCACTACACGGCACCTCATCATCTTAGTGCTAAGACGTTGAATGAGATGCCCAAGGATGCATACAATCAAGATGTAAGTATTCGTTGCATATCTTTGTAAATAGGCTTAGTAGACCGTTCTAACAAGACCTTTAACAAAGTTGTTGAAAAGCTGACGAACACGAAGCAAAGCCATTTCTTACGACAAAAACAGCTTGTTTGTTATATGTAAAATTAGTATCGTAGAAGATGTGAATAAAATTAGTAACTTCTCCGAAGCATTTATTACCGTCAAAGTGGATATAGTAACTAGACTTATAGTATGCAATTATTGTATCACAAGCCAAATCTAAAATGAATATTTTGTCTAGAAGATGGGTCGTTCAGTGGATGACGCGGACATGGAGCGAGCTTTACGCGGCGCAGCTCCGGACGTAGTACGTTCTGCACTACCACCACACGCGCTCAGACTGGCCGATAACACCATTGATCAGCTGCTCGCAGCCCCACAGAAGATCCTCATCCCTGAGAGATATATACCGGAAAAGGTAAGTTTCTCGACGACCCGTATGGCGCAGCGGCAGTGAGGCTGCCTTACGTTCTTAGGGTCCCGGGTTCGCATCCCGGTAGGAGCAAATGTTTGTGTGATGAGCATGGACATTTGTTTCCGAGTCATGTATGTTTATATGTATAATAAGTATGTATTTACAAACAAAAAAAGTATCTATGTAGTATATCAACTATCTGGTGTCCACGACGCAAGCCTCGTTGCATAGTGTGGCACTAGATGGCGCTGTGTGTAATGCCCAGCGATATTTATTTTTATTTTATTTCTCGGTAGCAGATGAATTTATTTTAAAAGTCATACTCGTCGTAGTGACAGTCGAGCATGAGGTCGTGGGTTCAATACCTAGGGCGGGCAAAATGTTATTGAGTTTTTCGTGATGATTTTCTCAACCGCGGAATCTGGATTTGTGCCCGGTTGATGGCAATAGGCTCGCCCCCTATTACATGGCACTTAAACATTATTGGTAAAATGTGGGTGTACTATTAGGTATAGTACATCCACATTTTACTAATAATGTAACCTCCACCTCTGTCTGCCTTCGTGGATAACAGGCGTTATGTTTGTAGTCGTCAAATGCAAGTTATCCTATTGCTTTCGTTTTAGAACGCCAAAACTGTGACCCTTTATTGTGTAAATAGGACAAACCTGTCATTTGCCAAAAGGGTGGCGTGACTAAACATCAACAATCATGTTAAGCTTCACGAAAAGGTATGACATATACCAATCGAAGCAAAAATGCCTTGATAAGGATTCGAACTGAAATGTGTAAGGAATACTAATGAGGCCCTGCGGGTCGTGCTCTATTGGAGCTAATTGTGTCATGCATCAATTATCGACAGTTAATCGGTTCACTGATGCACGATAGTGTAACTAAGAAACAAACATACTTTCGCATACATGTTTTATTATAGATTAGAAATCAGTGATTGTATTGTTCCGGTAGTGAAGATTCCGGAACCAACGATAGCATTGTGTAACTGCATCCAAGTATAAATTAATTGGGAGTACTTGCTAATGTATTCAATTAAAACAAATGAATAAAACCATCATATTGTAGTAGAAAAACAGACCTACAAACATTCTTAAAGCTACTACATAAGACGACCAATAACCAGGTTTTAAGATTATAGCAAAAGACATGAAAAACTATCATCAGGGTAACAAACTTACCAGAGATTGTTGTCTCACAGCCTCCAGAACTGTCGCCAGAAGAACAACAAAAGAGGCAAGAGAAAGTGGAATCGATAAAGAAAATGCTGACAGGCACATCAGCTGACCCCAGCAAGGTAAGCATAATACACCTGTTACATCACCTCCAACTCACTTCCGAAGTCGATTTACGATGCGTTACTTCCTGAAGTTTTATGAATAACGAGGAATACATTCTGTGAATGTATGAATTATGACTATTTCCGATTACTATTTGAACTGTTATGTCTTTTATAAACTGAACTGATGCATATTTATTTTGTCGATTTGCTCCATACGACATTGTTTCAAGTTCTTGAGCGACGCTTCTACATAGTCTTTCTTCATCATTCTCAGTTGGAAATAGATCGTCATCTGCATAGTTTCTAACTTCATTTCGTTGATACTGTACATTCTGTACATTTAATGCATTCAGTTCTCATGTATTTTCACTATAATAAACATTGCACTCTAAATTCGCTCGCCCTGCTTTCATTGTTGTTGGAATGAACTTTTTATAATTTTTGCATGTTCATTCTACTCTTGACTGACCCTAGAGTTCTAGATCTAAAACCTGAATATAATGTACCTATAGACTACTTATAAATAGATTGGTGTTTGCAGATGGAACTTTGTGGTTTTAATAAAGGAGTCCTATGTAGTTATTCATCATATTGATGAACTATGCCATGTATTGATTTTGATGACATATTTTACTGAACAAGCGTCTTATATTTCACACTAGCTGACCCGCGCAACTGCGTCTGCGTCACATAAGGGAGCGAGAGCATAAAAAATGCGCGCGCGGTACTAGATCATTATTTTGCTGCGGAGTTATTTTTAAACTGTGACATCTCCTAAGATATTCATTGAAATCAAATGATGTAACATTTCACATTCTATACATAAAATGTCACTTACGGGATATCTTCCGTGATTATTTATTGTTTTTGAGCTCCCGATATTTCGACGCTGTTGCAAGCGCCATGATCGCGGGTCAACTCAAAAACAATAAATAATCACAGAAGATATCCCGTAAGTGACATTTTAAGTATAGTTATGAACCGTGAAAGCATAAAACAGTATTTCACATTCTGTCTGGAAACACCCCCAAAGCTTCTATAGCCGCTTAGAATGTTGGCTGTAAATATGTAAACCGGCACAGTCCTACATGTGTGTGCTTGTATAATGACCGTTAGAGCCCGGACGCTGGAGAGAAGAGGCAACGGGAGCACTTGCTACAAATGAACCAGATTCTCGCCAAGCAGGTCACTGAGATGAGCAAAATCATCGCCGGTAAGGATGTTGCTTCATATTAGTTTTGCCTCCCATCGTTTTACTTGTATTCTCTGTAATTTTTGTGATGTTTGTTTAAATGTTAAAAGGTTAATCTGTTTTTCATAATTGATCTATGATTCCTTTAGTATGTTTGTTTCTTCTTAGATTTTCTCGATAGTTAACTAAATTAAATGTTAGATATTTAACATAGATTTTGTTGGAATCGTGGATGTATGGGACAGGTTTTCGTTACAGTAAATTGGCATACGTTTTAAATACTATCATTATATTTCTACTATGAAAGATTTCAAAGAAAACATATCGTCTAAATTGTCCTGCTAAAACAATTGCCAATCTAGTGTAACTAGAAATACTTACATGTATACTCTTAACAGCAAATAAATGTTAATTATCACCTTTTGCAACATGACACTAAATGTTCATGTTGACTCCAAACATTGTATGAACGTCTCACATTTTGATTTTTTCTTAATTTTCTCCCAGAATTGCCATTTTGACGTATTTTTTCTTCTATTCAAAGTAGCAATTGTTGTGTGTTTGATGTGACTAACCCTACCACGTGTGTGTCACGCCTGTAACCGTTTGCTTGATGTTGTTTGTCCCATTTGTGCAGGAACCAACACTGATCAAGGACCGTCCGCATCCAACCACTGATAGCCAGACACATACATATACACCTGCACATATTACACCACCTCCTCGTAATCCACTCCCATTAACTCAACCTTAGGTACAGTAGCATCTTTCAACAAAAATCTATGAAAATAGATGGTTGGCAAATGAAGCTCTGTGCCTATTACAATTAATGAACAAAATTGCTTCAAATCCCACAAAAATATGTCATGTAAGAAAATTGGCTGACTCGGACGGTTCTTCGAAGATCCCCTCTACCCAGTGTGTTGCGGCATGGTTTCGTTTTTTGCATTTTGTTGTGAGTAGCTCACTTATATTTGTTTTTAGTTAAATTTCATTAATAGTCGCATTGTTTTTGTTTGCATTTTGATGTGTGAATGGTGATTTGAATTAACATATTTTTTTTTTGTGAATGGTACCTAATATTTTTATTTTATTTTATCAGTTAAAGCGTTAGAAGAACTGCCTCAAAATGGTAATGCTGACGACTTGGACGATCGGTCACCAGACGTAGAGCTGCCTATCTACCAACAACGAGACAATTTCTTTACCTAGAACTTTGATAAAACAACATACGTCACTTTTTATAGAACCTAGCTAAATCTTATCTGTAGCTTAAGGTTCTTTGATACTTATGATCACTTCAAAATGACCCCATACTGGTACTTGGCTGTCTTCGGCGAATAATATTGTACGTAGGTAAAATTACTTAATACCTGTAATTAAAATTGAAAGATATAACCAAGCTGGGCTTTAAATAAAATATAAGCGGTCAATGTAGAATGTTCAATTAATAGAAACTTAAATATTATTGTACCTCCTCGTTTTTTCGTATGTTTATAGATGATTATAAATCAAATATTAAAATCCTCCGTAGAAGAGTAGTGGTAAATAATTGAATCTACTTTTATATAATTCGTGAAATTAAGTGGTGTTTAGTCATATACATAAATGTTTTAGTAACTTATTCGTGTGAAAATGAGAAAAGCTTGTTATCATTTGATTGCTTTCAAAATTGTATCATAGTAATATATTACGGTGAAAAATATTCAGGATATACTAGAAGATTATTTTGTGGTTCTCCATCGTTATATGTGTAGGAACTAGATATTTTAATGTATTTTGTTCGAATAAATTCGATTTGTATTGTAAGTTCCACATATCTACCGGAATATCATTTACATGAATATGTAATTAACTGCTAGGAGATAAATAGGAATTGGTATTTCTTGTAGCACTTGCTCAATTTTGTGGACATTCCTTAGCAATGTTATGTAGAAATACAAATGACTCGTAAAAGATACTAATGTTTTTGTTTATCCAGTTAGCACATAAATTGGCATACCGTTAAATTCAATACTTTGGATGGCAACACTTCCTATTACATCTAGACACAACGACTGGGTATTATCAGGTTCAGGTGTTCAAACAAATTCTTCTTAAAGCTCTTCAATGTATTGAATATAGCAGTATGCAGTTATCAGAGATAATTTTTGGTATGTAATAAAAGTCTTCTATGTAAAAGGCCTTTAATTGTTACTTTAGAGTTAAGATTAATAGCGAAATGTACCTAGATGATATTATGATGTATACAGTTGCCATGTTAATTGAATAGAAAGTGCACATTTATATTAATTAACGTAACTTTAGATAACGAATGACAATGCGTTTTAGTATTATTTCGTTTAATTTTTCTGTACTTTAATGTAAATATTAATCATATTTTAAGTTTTAATTAATTTAACATTTGTGTAGGTACTTACTTCTTTATTTAGTTTATTGTATGCACATTTATGTAGCTCGTCAATTACTTTGTACCTAGTATTGTATGAAAAAATATGTATCAAATATATCTAACCTGCTTCGTATTATCATGTAGCTGAAGCAACGAATCGTTTGTGATTCAAATATACGCAAATATAAAGGAGAATGCTAATAACTCATTCATAGAATTAATGTTTCATTAGAGGGAGATTTACGACTAAAGGATCGTTATAATTATTCTTCGACTACATTTTGCAGACGATAACGAACAATTTGAGAAAGATAAGTATAATGTTAATGGCGAGGGGACCCTGTAACAATTTTATTTCATAATTTGCGGATTATGGGCTATTAAGTAATATTTTTTTGGGAGAACGTTGCGTGGGAAAACTTGAGGACAATATTTACTGCAAAATGAAGTCTTGCTATGGGTTGCAACCCTAGGTAGTAAATGTATCAATGTTCACAATGTCTTAAAAGCTTTAAATATTCCTGCCTACAATCATTTCTCTAGTTATTTAAAATTAGTTCAGTTCATAGTGACATTTAGCTATTACCATTTGAAGCAAATCTAAAATTATTTGAACGTACGTATGAGAACAAAATAACTTTTAAACGAAATAAAATACGTTGTATTTAGTGCCATGGTTTCGCATTTCATTTTTTAACGGTATTGTTGTAGGTTTGTAGACTGCCAGTAAACATATGCTTATGACAATGTGTATTAGAAAATATAATTCTTAAATTAAGGCCTCATGGAGCTATACATATAGGAAACCTTGCCATTATGCCCCCTTTAGTTTTGTCAAATAAAATATTCCTTCGTTAAAGTTATAAGACTGTAACTTATCTACATCAACATTGATTTGTTTTTACTGTCAATTATACTTACATCCCTAAATTAATTTATTAAAAAAAAAATATGATTAAAAACTTCCAAAAATGTTTCTACTAGCACAGATAATACTAGTGAATTTTCATCAAGAATATTTTGATTTTGACTACTGGAGTTTTCCGAATTATTGTATCGTAGGAGATATTTATTATAATGAATAGCATTGATATAAAAAAAATTGATTTCCTCACTTAGATATTTATAAAAAGTGACGAAAAATATTCCTTATCGACTCAAAATGATGTTAAAACTGTAGATACTATCCCTGATTAAAAAAATCCTATAGGTACTAAAATAAACTTTCTAGGCGCAATGAGCCATATTATAACAAAATTACCATAAATAATAGCTATTTTAAAGGTAACATTTATTAGTACCTTGCTATTTCCCAATATAATGATATATATAAGCCTTATAAGTAGACTGCCCGTATTCGAGAATGATTTCTACTTCAACAAATATTAGACGTAGGTGTTAGAACTGTAGCCCCTAATATTCAACGAATGATTCTGGGTATATTTGAAATTTATATGTAGCTATATGCTGATTGCTGAAGCTTATTAATTGACTGTTGTTTGTAGATCTTATGAAGCAAGTGGCGAAAGAATTCTTAAAACTAAGTAAAGTACACACGGAGTAAGGTACATCGACGCACAAACTTTTACGATGAATTCATGATTCTAGAACCACCATCGTCAACTCACACACGGTCAAAATCACCCGAATTATGTGAAACCCGTTTTCGGTTCCATTGTAAAACCCACAACATAGGAAAAATCGGTTTTACTATAAGACGGAACCCCGGGTCTGCATGCCCTAGTCACAATGTAAAGAACAGAAGACTTTAATAACTGGCGTAAAATACTCATGTGCTGGACCCATGTAAAAAGTTCGCACGTCGATTTTTCTTATACCGTGTCTAAAGATTTCGTCTTTCTAATGCTAAACGAATGTAACCAAGTTTGGGTATTGTCCTTTGTAGTGTACAATATAATATTGAAAGTAACATCAATCCACTAATAGTTGTTGAAAGTTTTTTTTTGTCTAAGAAAAGCTGCTTGCTTCGAACGTAGCCTAACAAAAGCCCCCATATTAGAAGTACTATTTTGACTGCCTTAAGATGAGTTGTTGTGTAAATACCTACAGGGAATTGTGCATATTGTTTTATATTATTGACTCTATCCAATTTTACATCAATCCTTGTAATTATAGCGCGTATGTTGTTCACAAATAAATAATATGCTGTATTACTCATTTGGTTTTATTTGTTGTTCTGAATTTTCCCTCAAAATTGACTCACCAGCACTGCATGCCTAATTAATCAGTTCAAGCTGCTAACGAGACTGTACATTGCCATTTCTGGGCATCATCCGTCAATAGGGGAGAGCATATTTTCCTTAATAGTAAAGAAACCCAAACTACAAGCTAACTGCAAATTTCTTTATGGAAATATATAATAATACTGTTTTGTTGTGTATTTGCATAGAGTGCTATGCAAATACACAACAAAACAGTATTAGGATATTTAAGTTACTCATAATAAATTATGTGACCTAACTCTCCCAAAATACTGAAGAAAATTTAACGGTAAAGCCGCAAAGTTAAGCCTCACTATCGTGTGAGTACGTTGGAAATCCAACAGATAGCGACAGAATCAATAGCTGTTTGCATGCAGCTAGCACGCAAAAATGTATGCTCCTAAGATAATTTACGATATGCCTATGAAGCGGTAGCTTCACGTTTTGTTTAACATTACCTATATTGAAGCATGCATGAACTTAATTTGTTTAAATCTATTATATTACATACAACCTTTTGACCGCCAAAGCATAAAGACACGCGCGTGCACTCCACGCCAAGCCAAAATTTCACTTACCATTTTGTCACTTAGTATGTATTTGTCTCGTATGGCGTTTAGGGCACCCACTAGGTTGTCGCGTATATGTAGCTATAGCGGTCAAAAGGGTAAAGGATAAACGTCCCTAAAAATGATGAGAAATAGAATACTGAACGTTAATAAATACTTCGCTGGGTCTAAGTTAACACTCTCAAAATCGAATGACAGATCGGAGAACAAAAACAAAAGAAGCCATTTTTATCTTGGCCTTATCTAAATCTGAAAGTTGGATGTCTATGACCAGTTGACGCGATAAGCGCAGTTGAGTGATGGATCGCAGTGATGAAGTTCAAATTGAATGAAGAGAGACAGGTTTATTTGCTTTTTAATTAGAAGAATAAGTTATTGAATAGGTTTGTTTTGGGCTTTGTTGAATATTTTTTGAAGACATTTGAAAGTATTTCCAGAGCGCCACGGCAAGTTTATAATTGCTGCCAGTTAAGATGACAATAGCGGTCATTGCCCTTTCCCTAATATCTCTTCGTACGTACCAAAACAAATGAACCATGTATCGTTTTTCATTAGAAAAAATGTTGAAGATCACGATAGACGACGATTCAAGACTTGAACAAGCTTATTTTTGGTTTTCAAAGTTAAGAACTTTAATACATGTAGGTGGGTCAATGACCGCTTTTATCATCTTAACTGGCAGCAACTATAATAAACCTAGCATCTTCAATGGTAACACTTGCATGACGAAAACCGCCTTTGCCAACAACTCTTCATCATCTGCCTACCAGTCTAACCGGATCCAGCTGATTTACATGGAGCGAGTGCGTATCTGACCTTCAAAATCTCGTTAAAGTCTTACTCCTTGGTAAGACTGGCCCTTAACTGCTACGACTTAAAAACGCTGCCTATGATTGTACCGTTGCCATAAGTAGGTAAGTGTACGTAAATGCAGGATTTTTTTTTGTTCGTGTAGGTAAATGCAGGACTCAGATGAACAAATAATTGAGCGTTTTTTTTTTCCTATAATAGGCGAAACGACAAAAAAAATCTAATTAGTCCGTCAGTTAGATTATCAAAAAATATTTGATGCGTGTTTTTTCTTTTGTAACGTAAACCAAAATTGACGAAGATATGACGCTTTTAAAATTCTCAATACGTCACGCCTAGGTACAATTTTTAGCTAGTTCTGACGTCACGAGCCCCCACTACCGAGTATTGATGCGTTTTATCTTTTGTCAATATTCATTGATTTACAAAAACCACAAATACGTGTCCATTAATATCCAATACTCTGACGGACAAAATAGATTTGCATTTTTTTGATGCTGTCGTCATGCCTATTTGGGTTGCAAGACTACTGAGGACATTGCCAAGAGATGCATTATAAAGAGAATAAAACATAACATCACGCCTGTATTTCCCGAAGGGTTAGACAGAGGTGTGCCTAATTATATTACACTCTTACTACTGTTTGCCAGATAAGTTACTGTCGAGCCTATTGTCATAAACCGGGCTCAGATCCAGCTTCCATGGCATACTAAGCAATTCCTGATGGAAAAACCCAATAACACTTTGCCGGGAATCGAACCCAGGACCTAATAGCTCAGTTGTCGTACTTGCGACCACTGGACCGACGAGTCAGTCAAAGAGAATACAATTTAATTATAATAATGATAGAAAATTTATGAAAGCGACTAATCTCGGTTTTGTGGCGAAATG
The DNA here is from genome assembly GCA_963853795.1 of Xestia rhomboidea. Taxonomy (NCBI): domain Eukaryota; kingdom Metazoa; phylum Arthropoda; class Insecta; order Lepidoptera; family Noctuidae; genus Xestia; species Xestia rhomboidea. The sequence goes on along the minus strand of OY970778.1, from coordinate 9,256,303 downwards.
CTATGAACTGCGGTAAGCTGAGTAGATTGAAGTAGAGTCGCGAGCAATAATACATACCTCCAGTAACTACTGGCTCGTTGGTCTAGTGGTGGCAAGTACGACTACTGAGCTATTAGGTCCTGGATTCGATTCCCAGGTCGGGCAAAGTGTTATTGACTTTTTCCATCAGGGATTTCTCAGTAGCAGCCACGAAGTCTGGATTTGCGCCCGGTTGATGGCAATAGGCTCGCTCCCTATTACATGGGACTTAAACTTGACTGGCGAAATGTGGGTGTATTATTAGGTAAGTACATTTCTGCCTAACCCCTCGGGGATATCAGGCGTAATGTTATGTATGTATGTAAACTACTATAAGTATCAAACACATAATATTTTATGTAACATCAATGTTTACGTTATCTGACATGAAAATTGATCGAAAAAAAACCGCAATCTTTACGTATTAGGCAACTAATGATCGTTAAGACGCCGTGAACACCGCTTATTGAATGGTTTGAGACGTGATTGATTGCACATCGCAGAAACCGACGAACGTAGGTATACATCTCCTTCTTTTACTTGCAATTACTTGCAAGACTCAGCACCATCCATTAATTTAAAACGTGCAATTAAAAAAACAAATTAAATAGGTATTTGTTTTCAATAAAATCTCCTTCTTTTACTTGCAATTACTTGCAAGACTCAGCACCATCCATTAATTTAAAACGTGCAATTAAAAAAACAAATTAAATAGGTATTTGTTTTCAATAAAATCTCCTTCTTTTACTTGCAATTACTTGCAAGACTCAGCACCATCCATTAATTTAAAACGTGCAATTAAAAAAACAAATTAAATAGGTATTTGTTTTCAATAAAATCTCCTTCTTTTACTTGCAATTACTTGCAAGACTCAGCACCATCCATTAATTTAAAACGTGCAATTAAAAAAACAAATTAAATAGGTATTTGTTTTCAATAAAATCTCCTTCTTTTACTTGCAATTACTTGCAAGACTCAGCACCATCCATTAATTTAAAACGTGCAATTAAAAAAACAAATTAAATAGGTATTTGTTTTCAATAAAATCTCCTTCTTTTACTTGCAATTACTTGCAAGACTCAGCACCATCCATTAATTTAAAACGTGCAATTAAAAAAACAAATTAAATAGGTATTTGTTTTCAATAAAATCTCCTTCTTTTACTTGCAATTACTTGCAAGACTCAGCACCATCCATTAATTTAAAACGTGCAATTAAAAAAACAAATTAAATAGGTATTTGTTTTCAATAAATCACAGCTTTCGATTGTTTCTTTAAATATTTAAAAAGTCATCTAAGATTCTAAGACAGTTTCTTTTAACAACAGCTGTCTATGAATTATTTATGATCCGATAAAATAAAAAGAAAGCAATATCATTTTGACAGTTCATGAAAAATTGGTGGAGTCCGATGTTATTTTTACGATATCTATCAATTCTTTGTTCATAATTTAGTTTATTTTACAAATACAAGCGTTTGAATAGGCTGTAAGGGCCAGTTTCCACCAAAACGGAGATGAGCGGAGCGGAGAGGAGAAGTGCAAATTTCAACCAATCACAGGACAGACGAGAGTCCTGGAACTACATGTGATTGGTGGGTTTCCGCACATCTCCTCTCCGGCTGGCTCGTCTCCGCTTTGGTGGAAACCGGGCCTAAGGTACAGGCACCAGCACATCAAGCTACGACAAACAGTAAGTTTTTCTCTTTCGATTTTGAACGTAACCTTCAACATTATATGGTTTAAAATCATTAGGAGAAATTAGACAGTTTGAGGTATGTACTGGCATCTGTAACGGTCTGTGACGATCTGCCAGTTTTCACCCTTACTACCTAAGGAATAGAGTTGAAAAGGAGTCGACCGTCTGTGAACTCGGTAGTAAAAAAATGTTGAACATTTTTTTAAGTCCTTCAGACTGTGTGGTGACGTATTGTGTGACTGACTAGTCTTTGGAAACTATTCATCATCATCTGCCTAGCTTTTTCCCAACTATGTTGGGGTCGGCTTCCAGTCTAACTGGATGCAGCTGAATACCAGTATTTTACATGGAGCGATTGCCTATCTGACCTCCACAACCCAGCTAGTACTGGGTAATACGATAACCCTTGGTAAGACTGGTTGTCAGACTTTTTGGGCCACTGATTACCTGCAACGACTGTCAAATATCTACAAATGACAGCCGGGACCAACAGCTTAACGTGCTCTCCGAGGCACGGAGGAAATTCGGTACGTAAGGGTGGTCACCCATCCACAGACCAACCTAGGCAAGCACGGCTTAACTTAAAGATCGACCCGAGCCACTGTTGTTATTTAGCCACGAGCTCCTCGAATCTTTGAAAACTATTCATTTATAGAAATATACACTGAGAAAATAAATAATTATCATCATATACCTACCGATGACCGGTTGATAATAATATCCGAGAATGTATGCTCGATATAACATGCGTTCACTAGATCTATGAGAACGACTACTTTTTATGCTGCATACGTCTCCTATATTACCATAATTACAAAGTATAGCTATTTATATCCATAAAGCATTGCTGTTTTACAATCTAGTTTATGTAATACGAATGTGTTCAATGAGATGTAAAACTGTACTAATTACTTCTTCCGTTTGTAACCCTCCCCAGTTTGTAGCACTTTACGGCACGCAGCCAGTTGCTTAGATTTTTTCGTCTAGTGCGAAAGTGCCTCTAGTCAGGTAGTAGTGATGTTCGCTTTTATATCAGAATGATAAAACTTATAAATTATTAATAAAAACATTCATAACTTACCGTAAAATTCAAATCGGCTATTCCAAAAACAATAAAAAAGAACTTTCTAACAGTGAATTAAAAAATAACCGTCGTTTTGTAAACGTGAAAAAGTTCAGTTCGAAATTTAAATTCTGCCGATTTCCTGTTAATTCCTCGAGGTGAGTGCCGACCATTACTGGGACTTCAACTCTTTGTCTCCTTCGTAGTGATTGTGATTCCATGCGCGTACGCACACAGGCGGACGGTACGTGGATGCAGTTCAATGCCGCGTGTCTTCCTTCCGTTATTTCTCGGCTTCGGAGACAATCGGCGCGTGCGACGATTCATCTCAAATGTCAATCGACCAATAGAATGCAAATTCAATGCCTCGCTTGAACGATTGAGTGTCGAAGCCTTTCGTACTAAGTATCCAACGGTACTGCGGTATAGATTTTCAATGATTTAGGACAACTATTATATGACACAACGCTTATTTAAATAACAGTAGTTATTAATGCATTCACTTTTTGATCACGTCATTGTGTTGTTAGATTTGTTTTGAATATTTTTTGACATTTTATTCTTCTTCAACTCGAATCGATGACTCAAATTTTGTCCGATCAGTACGTAGCAACCTGGACAGCTCTGTTGTTTGCCTCGTTCAAGTCCTGGAAGGTGCAATTAGTTGTGATGTTTTATTGATATACATACAAGCCCGATGAGATTCGGCATCAACCAAAACGTCAATGTTTCATCACTACATAGTATACAAAGTCGCTTTCTCTGTCCCTATATCCCTATGTATGCTTAAATCTTTAAAACTACGCAACGGATTTTGATGCAGGTTTTTTTAATAGATAGAGTGATTCAGGAGGAAGGTTTTAGTATATAATTTGCGGGCGGGCGAAGCCGCGGGCATCAGCTAGTCTCTTATATAGCCTGAGAAAGCCGCATGTAGAGAAGAGTAGAAGGCTATGGGGGAGGCCTTTGTCCAGCAGTGGGACAATATAGGCTAAAATATATTTAAAAAAAATTAGAACCCCTTTCACGGATGAACCTTTAGGAACTTTTTTGGCAGACCGCGACGAAGGTGGTATGACGATCCTAATCTAGTTTGAGGGGCGAACATGGCCAGGTATCGCACAGGATAGAGAAGGAGTTTGGAAGGAGAAACGGGAGGCCTTTGCCAGTGGGACACTCAAACAGGCTAACAAAAAAAAAGGAACTTTTGTGTCAAAACTTCATGTTTCTGGACTTAGTAATTCAGGCTGATCGATATCTGTCAGTGAATTAAAGATTTTCGTGAATTGAGATGTCTGACATTAGCACGATGTTCTTTCTTAAATACCCCTTTAAACATACCTCTTTAGCTATGAGAAAATTGAAACCTGGATTTTCAACTGTTTACACTAACGTCACGCCTGTAATCCCCGAAGGGTATATCTATCTATCTATATATATAAAAATGAAACCCGTTTTCCTTGGTCACGGCATCACGCGTGAATGGCTGGACCGATTTCACTAATTCTTTTTTTGTTGTATTTGTTATTATTAGGAGAAGGTTCTTACGGAAAAAAATATTAAGAAAATCTCTCAGAAATATTGAAAAATATACATTTTATTTTGCATATTTAAAAAAACGCGCGTAACGAATGTCAATGTCATTCACAGCCATAGACTATATTGAAAGAGCATTGTTTGTTCAGAAACGTGGTTACTTAATTAAATTCGAGCATCATTTGTTCGGAAACATCTTTTAAGGGTGTCTCACACTCTCTCTAACCATCTCTCTGTCTCTCTTATATATCGCAGACGAAGTTGCGTGGGTCAGCTAGTATGTAATATGGGGCTATGTAATATAGATTTAATAAGGGGCGAGCCTATTATTCAACTATTATCACCAAGTATTATCAACGGTATACATAGATTCTATAAATAAACACTTAAATGTTTAATAATGGATTTCCTTACAAAAAATCCTCATTGAAGAGAGCCCAAATGACGAGAGCTGTTTTCGAACATTAAACAAACCTATCAAATTAAATAAACAAACAAACTAGGGTAATCTGAGATGGTTCTCAAGATCATTTTTTTACCCTTGAAAATTACCTATGGTTAGTCTTATCAGAGTAGGTCAATATAGCGCATTAACTATTGTTTGTACATAACTGTTTATTCGTAAATACACTTCTAGGTTGCCATACAACTGCGGGACTATTCGAAAGAGATACTGTGGCCCCGGAACACAAAGGGCGATGAAGGAACATGGATGGGTTTTCGTCAGTAAAAGTCTGACACAATGACTCCTCCCGCTCTGGGCGGAGCAGGAGGGATCCTGCTCCGCCCAGAGCGGGAGGAGTCATTTGATGATTTCCCATCCGAAAAGAAAAAAAAAAGGTTGCCATTCAAAAAGTAACCATAAATAAAACCATATTTATTTCGTACTAGTTACAATTATCTTCCCGCCCTTGTCTCATGTTACTTGGGGTAGGCACAACACGTTTTTATCTTCCACTCTTAAAATCAACAAACGCTTACTGAGTTCCGCACTACTGGCTCATTTTAAACAAATTAGATCCACTCCGAAATTAAAGTATCAACAACAGTCGTTAACAAATTAAATAACCTTTTGAAAATACACCTAGTTGTCCACTTTGCCCCGTCACCCACTAAACAGGGTTTCATTAAGTCCAAATTAGGATAAGCATACAAAAGTAATTATAATAATTCATGTCTTAATTTTACGGGCGACAAGAGGCCTTGTTATGATCTGAGAGGACGCAAAAAGATAATAAATGGGTCTATTAGAATATCTCTAGCCACTAGGTCATTATAAGACTTGTTTTTCGCATATTTTCACTTTGAGCCTACTTTGTGGATGCAAGTCAGAGTTAGCCGATATTACGCTAAAAGGGAAAGCTCCTGCCAAGTTTTTAGTATTTGTGTGGAGTTAGGCATATGTGTGGATGTTTTTCTAACGACAGGCCCTTAAGTAGCACCAGAGTGTCACTTTATTACTTTATCTAGCGTTCTGCTGATGTGTCTTGTGTTCCTTTACATTTACACTGAAGACTCGTTAAGTTTTGTACACGATGTTAGAGGGTAAGGAACTTGTTAAAACAGTACATTGAACTTACATGTTTTTAACACCATAAAATTATATTTTGATACCAAAAACCAATAAAATCGCAGCAAAATGGACGTCATATAATTTCAATAACCGTACCGTAACGAGTACCAAGACGGTGATGTTAATGCTGCTTCATTAGTGTTTCTCGAGCCAAGGGACGATTAAATTCGGGAGTGTAGAGCGAACGGGACATTTTTATCATTGGCATAAATTAAATGTAATAAGGTATTTAGAGCCTTTCCCTTGAGACTGGTTTGGGGACCGTTGGTCGACCCAGGCACCCACCATTGATCTCATTGTTTGATACATTGCACTTTTGGGGAGCGTCGTCGCTTGCGCACCATCATCGATCAACCACTATACAGGCTGTGGTTTCAACTATCTGTTTGGATGTTCCATTGTTTCCTGTTATTTGTCTAATGTTTCACGGATGTAGTAATTTGGCCTTTGAATAACATTGTTAGGAGGGTTCCGTTAGTTATCATTTTTAACCGACTTCTGGAAAAGGAGCAGGTTATGCATTCCACCAGTATCTTTTTTTCAGGTATGTACACCAATTACTGCGTGATTACTGGGCCGATTTACGTGACTCATTTTTCATTTGGTAGGAGAAGCCTGCGCGGTCCCATATAAATAGTATTAATTTTCCATGAGTAGTTTTTGAATTATAAGTTAGCTCCTTTTAATACGTATTATAATATCTTCTTGAGCTATGTTGATGACATGGTGGTCCTTTAATATCTTCTAGTTACAATGTAAAGTGAATTCATGACAAGAATTTCTGTGGGATACTAAACAACTAAAAAGGGTAAAGATGCATGTATACCTAACACGCTAACACAGCTCTACCTAGGTGAATAAAACACAAAAAAAACTTATTTCACTTAAAGCACCGAGAAGGAAACTGGCCCTCACCCACATTTACTAGGTGACTAAGATAATGAAAAGTGTTTGTAAGAACAAACTGAATTTAAGTCCTTAGGAGTACACAGTATTGCTGTCAAACAAACACACCCGATTTTCTTTGTACTACGAATTAAATACTAAAACAGCGAACCCAACAGAATTCAGCCTTAATAACAAATTCTTAGCACATACCGACCGTTTTATGATTTTGCCGCAAAATAAAAAAGAAGCAGGAAAAACAAGCGTTTGTTTACACCCTGTGGAGGCAGTTGGCGTCGCGTGCGCACATATAACCGCGCTGCAGCCTCGGCGACACACAATCACACGCCGGTCGCCCGCCGCAACACCGCAACTGTGAGTACCAAACATTACACGCAAAAATACACGCCGTAAATTAAGAAATGGTGTTTTTCATAGATCGATTAAACAGTATTTTGTGACCAGGGTTTTGAGAGTAGTTTTGCGATACCTACTGAAAAAACAATAACAAGAGAAAAAAAATGCTTTAGTGACTGAATTTCAGTGGGTACAATATATTTATTCGTTTTAATTGAAACGGTTGAAAACCTTCATTAAAGACAATTATTATTATCAAACTTTTTAGATTGCTAAATTTTCATTAATCCTTCTCAGTGTTTCTGACTACCTGCCAATAAAATCTCAAGAAAAAGTTTTAATAAAAATACAAGTTAATGATAGTAAACAATGAGCAACAACAATAAATTAATAATCAATTCTATTTGTCACCATCACTCACTAAGTTAAACATGCGACTTTTACCGGCGCCAACGCAGGCTACTGGCCAACTTTTATTACGTTTGTTTTTAAAATTAAGCACAATATATTTGCAAATCACATTAATATTCATCACGGCATCTGTTTCTTTTGAACTTGACTACTGTTTAGTGAAAGTGTTAAATATTATGCTTGTTTTATTATAATTTTATTGACTTTCGATAATTCTTAAATGGGTGTCACTAAAACTATAGAACTCACGCTTATTTTGGTCATGGTTATCAGTTTTATTGTTGGCAAATTAAACTAATAAAAAACAAATAATCTTCTTTTTTTTAATCTCTAAAAAATATTCAGTCAGCAAAAATGTACATACTTATGTTTTGATTAGATAATAGTATCATCAGCATTCTCCTGCCCTTATCTCAATTTATTTGGGATCGGCTCAGCATGTCTTATTCTTCCATACATATTCTTCTCTATTACTCGTCATTTCATCAGACACCTCCTTTATTCTTTTTTGTTTTCGTTAGAGACAATTTCGCTAATTTGCATGTGTTTGTCTATGACAAAAAAATAATTGTCTCATAAGTCATTTAATCGTTTGTTAACACAGGTAGGTACAATAAGCCGGGGCTGCGGGACTATTCGAAAGAGATACCGTGGCCCCGGAACACAAAGGGCGATGAAAGAACATGGATGGGTTTTAGTCAGTAAAAGTCTGACACTCCCTCCTGCTCCGCCCAGAGCGGGAGGAGTCATTTGATGATTTCCCATCCGAAAAAAAAACAATACATAGTACAATAAATAGTTGTTATAAAATATTACAAGCGCGCTATGTTATGCCCGAAGGCGTACAAATATTCATAGAGGTCATTGACATTAAAATTGAAAACCTTTAAATATATGAATAGAATGCATAAAGTATTAATTGATTCTGACAAAAAAAATAAAAACAAAGAAAAAAAATATAAATGTCAAAAGTGTAACTTACATACCAACATAATTATTATCTACATACTATCTGTCAAAATTATTCAGATATTAAAAATGATAACTAAAATGATTTGCATCCATCGCTGAAAAGCTGACCCAATAGTATTGCGTGCAGCTATAAACATATTAAGAGTTCGGTAACAGTAACAGTATTACTTGCTATAAATGTGCGTTTTTTACGGATATGCTGATTGGGTGCTAATTTGTTTTCTTTTTTATTCGGAAATGAAATTACAATTTTCCAGTGGAAGTTAATAATATTTCTGTCTTCACTGGTTTTGGCAGCTTTGCCAAGTGGGGTTTCTTATTCTGTATTTTCCAGAAAGGAATATTACATTATTTCAATGCATGGGTAACGATTTGCATTTTTGCCAAAAACATTAATTTTGTACGTTAATAAGCTTCTCAGACCAAAAAAAGATTGTTTTATTGAAATTAAAGCTCGCATTACAGTAAAGTTTTTCAGCACAAATTAAAACGCGTTTATTAACGAAATAATTGTTGTAAACGACCAGTAGTTTTCACTGTCCCAAATCATAACAAACGTAATATTATCACTTCCGAAAATAATATTGACAAAACAATCGGGTTCACGTTGTTATTTATTTGTACATTTTTTGAACCGACTTCTATGTTTTGTATTTCTTTGTTGAAACTACTAACAGTTATACTAAAAGACAACATACAGTCACAGCTACGAAGTACATATTACTTTAAATATTGTATTCATAAATAGCTGAAATGAGATCATAATTTAGAAAAATATCTTGTATTTTTTTTTTCTTTTTAATTTATTTAAAGAAATTCTAATACAGAGTTGCTTAATTCTAAACTCGCCAAACTTTTACGTTTGATGGCAAATGAGATACTTAAAGTTATAAAGAAAAATAGCAATTAAAAATTGTGTAATAATTCATTTTTTTAAATTGCTTGACGATAAAAACATTGCAAAATTACAGTTTCAGCTTCAGTCGTGAGCTATAGCAGTCCTGTCTCACTGTCGCAAATAACTACTGAATTTATAATGATTTAATTAATGAAAAAGAAGATGATGAAAAGATTTTTAAAGAGCGAGTTTTAAATTAAAATTCTAGTTGAATCGATCGTCGTTTGTTTCGATATGTATCTGAGTTAGTATTATATTTCTACATTCATCGATGTTCACATCACCCATTCGCACTCAGTATTCACATGTAATATGCATTATGAAACGCGCCATAATCGCACCTTAAGACTCATGTCACGGGCATGGGGTTTTGTCTTCTAAAGGGAGCAAGGGAGCCATAGATGGACAAAGGCTTTTCACTTTCGGCCGCTGACCTTAGCTGTAGGATAACAACTCTTGTGTGAACTCATCAAGTCTTTAGTATTCAGGAAGGGTGCTAGTATCAATGCGTGTAAGTACTCACCGGTAAGTCGCTGATGCGCATGCGACACACGGAATTGCGACCGATATAAAACTGATGCTATTGACTTTGCTGACGAATTGTTTGCCATAGAACGACCGGGAAAAAGGGTTTTAAAAACGTGCCTAAAATGTTCAAGTTGACATTTTAAATGGAAATTAAATATTTGTAGTTTTATTTGTATGTATTTGGAGTAGGATTTTATGAATATGGAATGGGCATTACCTGTGTGAGTTTCGTATAAATGCAGGTATTTATTTGTCGTGATGTACTTACTTATTTGTAGTAATTAAATAATGTAACTGCCTGATGCCTCGTTGGTTGAGTGGTTGCAAGCGCAACTGCCGAGCATGAGGTCCTAAGTTCGATTCCCGGATCGGGTTAAGCGTTATTGGGTTTTTCCATCAGAAATCTTGCAGTAGCAGCTACGGAGTCTGGATTTGTGTCCGGTTGATGGCAATAGGCTGGTCCCCTATAACATGGGACTTGAAAAATAACTAGCGAAATGATTAGGAAGTATTAATAGGTACACCTCTGCCTAACCCTTCTCAAATTAACTAACTTACATTATTTACATAAGTAACGCCAATTACAGGCGTGATGTTATATAAATAATGTAAGTTTGAGAAACACGAGAACCCATACATTCGAGCAGTAAGTACTCTGTACAGTAATAACATGACTTCTGATATGCCAATTATAATTATCTCATCCTTTGGGGCAATGTCACAATAATTAAATTAAATGTCTGAAAACACGAATAAATTCCACAACAATGCAATAGGTCCTATTGGGAGGGCTGAGACATTCCTGACATTTAGTGCTTCAGCCTTTGGTAGTTTATTACTTCTTGGTAATTGAGCGAGGAGCTTCGATGCGACTGCCAATTGAGTACTAGCAGCTAAACAGATGAGTGTGCAGGTAGATACCTGCAACTATGTTTTATTTTGAGAGACGAAGTGAGTCAACTGAGTAGTCCAATCTTTAAAATCGTTTACTGAAAGTTCAATAAATTAGAACAAAATATTAGTTAATGGGCTTTTGTTAAATAAAAACAATCAAAATTCATTCGACCATTCGCCCATTCGAAAGTTAATTTTTATTACTTTTTTGCTTCCGTTTGGCCGCAATCATCGAGAAATAGAGAAGCCAGTAGTGAATTCCACAGACTGGCGATGGCGGTTCGCATAATAAATGTGGAAGCATAGCCCTGTTTTCGAGTCCGTAGAACTTAAACCATAATTATAACGGTGAAGAATTGCCTCTAAATTTCTCATATGTCTGTCGTATAAATAGATATCTTTAAATAGATATAAATATTTATAGTTACATATGTATATATATGTTATAGTTTTATGTAACGTTTCGTTTTTTTACTGGCCGGTGTGCAATAATCCTTGTTTTGCCTGAAAACCAAAACTTTTTGCTGACTGTACTAACGTAGTGATAATAGAGAAGGGGAAGTGTGATGGTTCCGCTATGTACTTAGATCCTTTTATTGTTATGAGGACTCTGTGTTATTGCGTGGTTAGAACAATGGCTGTATAATAATTATGTTTGTTATGGCACCAGGAATTTAAAATATAACATCTTTTTACAGAATAAAATACATATTTATTGAATTAGGTACAAAATCAATCATTTAACGTAGTCCGTAGTTAGTTTTAAATTAATATTTTACAGTAAAAAGTAAGGTAAAAGATAAAGTCTGTGATACATTTTCAAAAATGTTTTCGTAACAAATATTATATTATTATGCAAAGATTTCGAATTTTCGAATAAAATACCCAGTATCATGGGGCAAAATGTAAATATTAGGAGACATTACTCCTGGGCCAAGTAAATAAATAAACAAAGGTAACGTGTTATGTCAATGTTTTGGCAAGCATTTCATTTTGGAACAGAAACCGTGGATTTTCCTGAATTTTGTATAAATTATTCAAATATTACCATTAGGGATCTATTGGGAATTCAATGTTGTCTTGTTTATATGTTAGGACTGGATCATATTAGTCAACAATTATGTTTTTATGAACGTTTCTTGTAAACACACCGCCATTTCTCATCAGTACATCAGTCATTTCTATATACAGTAAGTCACTATATACTGGCAAAATATTTAACTTTTTCTTTCTGATAGAAAGTTGATTAATTGTATGAATATTTCTGTTTTTTTTTTTACTTTTCATTACAATCGTAATTTCTTCTGTATCGTGGGTGCGTTTACAAACATTTAAAACTCACACAGACAGCCAGACCCGGAACAACTACCGGGCCCCCATCTTTTTTTGACATTACGAAAACGAGCGAGATAGACATACAACTTTCCGAATTGAAAATCGAATCGAAGCGTTGTGAATAAAGGGCCTTTTTTTTTTTCGGATGGGAAATCATCAAATGACTTCTCCCGCTCTGGGCGGAGCAGGAGGGAGTGTTAGACTTTTACTGACTAAAACCCATCCATGTTCCTTCATCGCCCTTTGTGTTCCGGGGCCACGGTAACTCTTTCGAATAGTCCCGCAGCCCCGGCAGGCTTCGGTCCTTGCGGACCCCTTCCCTATTGCTGACTCTCTTTGAGGCGCGCGTGGAACACGAACGCGCCGTCGACACGGCATGAATAAAGGGCCTGGAGGCTAGATACAAATATTTGATCCGTGCGGGGAACGCAGTCAATCGCTCAGCCACTGCGTCAACCGTGCCGTACTTTATTACTGTAGAGTAACTTGCAGATTCAACCCACTATAATTTACCCAACCAATCTCACTGCATCCTTACTGGCTGGCTCAGTAACTTATTTCTGTAGCTTGTGCAGATACAAAAAAAAGAAAGAAAGCAAATGCCTATATACCTTCCAATCCTTCCATAATTGAATGCTTTAATTTTGTGCTACCAAAACATTCATTCTCTGAGTCAGTCCCTGATGCTCAATTTGCATTGCTGATGGACCCCCAGATGTTAAACCGGTTTCTTATTGTTCGGAGAATTAGCAGCGGTGTTCGATGTCACCGAATTATAAATATTAATATGTGGTTTAAGCTGACGAAGTATAATTTAAACCGTGGATGATGCTTTGACATTTTAGTAAAATTTTTCGACAACGAACTGTGAAAGTAAATCGAATAGAAACGAGAAAGAAACAACAGGGTGTAAACAGACCTGTTTTTAAATTTATTTAAAGAAATTCTAATACAGAGGTGTTGCTTAATTCTTCACGAAGCCGTCAACCAAGCATTCTGTACATCGAACCAAGTTTGTAACTTTACGCAAAAAATATTGCAGGGAAATGCACTCAAAACATTGTATTGTAACAATAGGTATTTAAAGTACTTAAACTAATAAAATAAAAAAACTTGTATTAAAAAAAAACTGGTGAAGAAGTTGAAATTTTGACCCCCAATATCTCTGTTACTAGTAGGTTCCCAGGTATGGTTTAGAACAAAAAAATGATCGCAATGACGATGACGGGGAAAACAAGTGCCGGCTTCACTAAGAGTACTTTTGCATCTATTCGAAACAGGAGCTTGGAGCTTGGCACAAACAAAGAGAAGCATAAATCTAGCAGGTGCATATATCAGGCAGTGGGTGAAGTCGGGCTGTGGATGATGATAATGAATAGAAACGTAAATAAAATTCAAGATTAATTTATAATCCTTTGGAGCTTTCTCATTGGAAAAGTATTCTTTTGTAAGGCACTTCTGAATGCTTTATCATATATGCACGCGAACACAATAAACCTCAGTAGTTTATGAATGTTCATTCACTGCTTTATTATGTTTATCTTACTTTATAGCGGAATAGAAGCTACGCATGTCTGCACGACGGTTTTTAATGGCTCCAGATGAGATCGTAATATTCTACTCAACAACTGCGACGATGCATTGAATACTAATTTCACAACAATAATTTTAATCAAGTGATATGTTTATGGGAAGATGTAACTACGACAACTTACGAACATTATAAATACGAAAGTTTGTGAGGATGGATGGATGTTTCATGCAAAAACTACTGGTCGGATTTGGATGAAATTTGGCACACAGTTATTTTATAATCTGGATTAACTCACAGGCTTTTTATCCCGGTAGCTCGATCCTGTGGGACAATTACGGAACTTCACACGGGCGAAGCCGCGGTCATAAGCTTATTGTTTATAAACTTTTAACGGAAGAATGTAACGCGACATTTTACATCCATAGGATGAGGAGCGAGAACGAGGATTCTCAAATAATATCAAGGCTGAGCGCCTCTTAGTATATTGCGACACAACAAACGATGCTAGTACTATTGTTAATAAATAAGATGGTAGACTAGAATTTTGCATTATCAGCCTATAATTTATTTATTTATTTTATTTAATGTTCCCACTCTGCTGGGACATAGGCCTTTTCTCTATAGAGAGTTGGAATGGGCTATTATAATCCACCACTCGGCCCAGTGCGGATTGGTAGATGTCCCAAGTTTTCAAATTTTTGGTTCTAGGACATGACGGTTCCTCACGATGTTTTCCTTCATCGTTTTGAGAGTAGTTGTGATAAAATAAATTACACAAAGTAATGCATCTGCCTGGGTTCGAACCCATGACTTACTGCTCGTAAGTCGGGGCCTCTACCAATTGGCTTCCGAAGCTAAAAAAAATACTTTCTACAAACGAAATTGAACTAGATGTGCCAGAGGTTTAATTAAAAATTTATATTATGTGTAGTATTCAGTCCAAAACTATTTATTATTTCAATAAACCATTTACACGCGCACTATCACTTTAGCCTGGGGTCTTGGGGTCTCCATTTAAAGCCAGCATGAAGGCATCTAGGGAATTAAGTGGCGTTCTTTGGCTATTGTTACAAACGATCAAACAGATTTGAACTTAAGCGAGTGGGAAAAGCTATTTTCCGCTAAGCCATTAGGAGGTTTAGCTAGTCATTGTCTTACTTCTAATGGTTTCAAACTGTTTCAGAAAAGTATGTTTTGCTGTAGATTAGTTTTAATTTCTTGAGCTTTCGGTTTTAGTTGAGTGGAGTCCATCTGGGTTTGAGCTTTTATTTAAATTATTCAATTTTCTAGTTCGTTACTCTTTGGACTTTCTAATAGGTATTATGTTTTGATATGTCATCGTTCATTAGTTACCTTTGTGATATATTAAATTGTTTAATATAATGATACAATATGTTTTTTTTTTAATAAAGATGACTGCAATAATTAAGATTTTGTTTACGGAAAAGTCTTTAGTTTTAATTCGACCTTTTGCTGCATTGCAGTCAGTATCATGCTTTGTCAGTTACGTGCGCTTGTTTCAAGAAAATTACTATACGAGAACATCTTATTATCTTAGATTAATTCACCCTTGAATCAGATGTTCTTAGTACACATCAACGTTCTACATTTACTTGAATTCAAAACAATTTTACAGCACAATTTAGTGACGCTCTAGATTCAAGTACTTTTACTTTTTTATAGACATGACAGTAAAGTGATAGTTCTCAGAAAAAGTGAGATGAATTCAGCACGATTGGCCACAATAGACCCGTCTATTGTGAATATGAACAAGCCTAGTTTTTACAATGAGAGGTTAGGTCAGTGGGTGATGGTGACACATCTGGAGCGGCTGTACCGTTACTGCGGCGCCTGTGCTTCGACTCTGCGCGTGCGCAGCTAAAGTGATAACGTTGTTTATTACTTGATCATTATTGTCAGTCGTATGTATGATTCTGGTATTGAGCTGCATCTGGTTAGACTGGAAGCCAACCGCTAGTCGAGAAAAGGCTAGGCAGATGATTATTACCTGATCATTATTGGCGCTTATGTGTGGTGGGTATAAAAATTAGAGGTGCGTGTTTATTTGTGGGTGCGTCTGTGTGTACTTGGTACATTTATTTTTGTTTTGTGGTGTCCCGCCTGCACAGATAAGTAGGTTGTAGTGTCCCTATTAGGTGTATAAAAATCAAGGTCCTGAGTCAACACGATAAAAAGATATGGGCAAATTTAGTTTTTCGCGAAAACTTGTACAACACACTTGTACCAAAATTTACCTTAATTTTCAACTTTTATATTTTTCGGAATTTTCCCTTTACTTGTGCTGTAATACCTTGCTTTTAACGAAAATTGACAATCCTAGGTCAACTGGAAGTACCTTAAAGGTTTCAGGTCGAAAACTTATATGGTAGTTCCCGTTGACCTAGCTAGAATCACGAATTTTGGCGAGAAGCAATGTCTTACAGCACATGTAAAGGGAAAAATGAAAACCGAAAATATGTAGTTTAATAACAAAAAAAGCGATTTTACTTTTACAAACTAGCCGTTTCTGGGGATCGAACAGCAAAGTTAAGTTTGTCCTTTAAAAGTTTGTACGGAGCCCTCGGTGCGCGAGTCCGACTCGCTCTTGGCCGGTTTTTTGTTTGCCTGCGCATCGCAGTTATTTTTGTCTATTGATTTAGCATTTAGGTAAAACCTTTTTTTAAGACATTTGTCTCTTGTTTCTTATACAGGGAAAACATGCTAAAAAGTCAAATAATTATTTTTAGCTTTCGACTCTGTCTACGGTTTTTGATCATAAATGAATGTCATTTTCGGTGTTAAGAAAAACCCAATTGTATTCCAACCTGTTTTTCTTTAGCATGTGGCATTGCTATAGGTATAGTAATAATAATCTATTGTGTATGTTTTTATAAATTACTAGCGGACGTCACGCGGTTTCACCCGCGTAGTTCTCGGTCCTGTACGGGGATAAAATATAGCCTATGTTACTGATAATGTGGCTATCTATTGCTGAAAGATTTTTTCCAATTTTTAAGTTTATTCGTTACGTTATTTTTTATTTTATTATAATAAACTTAAAATTAAAAAAAAAAAAAAAAAAGCCTTTTATTTCATGCAAAAATAGTTTAAAATATACATAGGTTTATAGTTGTTCTATACTAACACAATTTGTTTTAGTTTGTTTGATTTTGAATTGAATTGATTTTTAATTTTATTTCGTTTTCGTTACATACAAAAATACAAATCTTTCCTTTCTACAATATTAGATAGAAGTATAGATAAAGTGATATATTCGCTTTAGCATAATCATTCTATAATGTTCCCACTGCTGGAACACAGTCCTTCTCTTTATGAGAAGGAGCGAATCTCATGGACCCGGGGCGGGTAGGTTGATGTCACATGTCTTCGAATTTTTGGTTTAAAGACGGAGGACCCGGTCCCTCGTTTTTGCCAGTATCCACACGATGCTCTCCTCATCTGCGAAGCCTTTTCCCGACTATGTTGGGGTCGGCTTCCAGTCTAACCGGATGCAGCTGAATACCAGTATTTTACATGGAGCAACTGCCTATATATCTCTCTCCATAACCCAGTTAGTTCTGGGTAATAAGACCTTCAAGTCGCTGGGCCATAATTGCTCAACCTGTTTAAATCAGGTTATTTATGGGATAAACAAAATATTGAGAAGACCCTTTTGACTTACCAACCTGCAAAATGAAATGGAATGAGAGAAATTAAAAACAAGTAAATACTCTCGAACTATCCAAGCAATAAGTTGAAGACTTTATCGACAGATAACAACCTGGTAGCAAGTTGTAAGGTTCAAATACCTCCATAATCTTCCTGATAACTAGCCTATTTAATATGGAATGTGGAACCGTCGTCAGCCAATAATATCC
The DNA here is from genome assembly GCA_963853795.1 of Xestia rhomboidea. Classification (NCBI taxonomy): domain Eukaryota; kingdom Metazoa; phylum Arthropoda; class Insecta; order Lepidoptera; family Noctuidae; genus Xestia; species Xestia rhomboidea. Next base: position 9,238,724 of record OY970778.1, on the reverse strand, counting down.
GTTACTCGTATATACCGTACACACCCCGATACCTAAGCTCCATGGGAAATGGGTAACTGTACTGACTTACTAGTTAGTAATACAGCTAGGTAATTAATTTTACTTTGTAGATACGTAATGAGGAAATGCCAGGTGATAGGAAAACTTGTTTTGAGGTCCAGGTTTGAAGACGAGAAAACCTGTATCGGACGAACGATGTTTTATAATTTATTTCTATTTGAATTTTTAATTTAATTTTAGTGTAGGTAGTGTTTTAAAGGTTATATTTTCGCCCAGTACGACAAGGGAGTCGTAACTTATACATATAACTAGTGAAATATTTATGTTGTACACAACTCTGCCTTTGGGCAATACAAGCGTGCTTTTATAAAATCTATTTTATAAAGAATTACTAAGTTTTTTTGTTATTATTAAGCATTCGTGGTTCTGTTGTCCACAGGTTCAAAATGAGAGCGATACTCGCGTTGGCCGTCCTGGCGGTCGCAACGACTGCAATTGAAGGTAAGAACACATTAGATAAAGTAAAATCGTATAAGATCCAACTGCCAAAGAACAACATCAGGGAGCCGAGTCTGCTATTAAAATAGTGTCAGAATTGTCTATCATTGTTTCATAATTGTTGATTTTGACAAGTTTGGTAATCTACTAATATAGAGGCGTCATTATGACTTTCCAATGATCAACCACAGACACTCCATTGAAAGAAATGGCATAGAATGGCGTACATAATGACAAATGAATGACTGGTGCTATTTACGAACTTCTTACTACTTCAGATTGCATAAAACACTAATAAATAATATGTAAAAATATATGTATATAAATGAAATCTGGCGGGTTTTATAATAAGGGCAATAAGACAATGTCATTATAACACAATTCTATTACGAGACCATTGATCGATCAATGATCGACCATTATGAATTTAGCAGATTACGATTTTTTAGCAAAATGACAATGGGGTGAGAATGGGATCGTGTTGGAATGACGAAACAACAGAAAGCAGAGAGCCGAGTGTCGCTCAAACATTTATACAATCTGATTGCTTTTAAGACTGGAAAGATAGAAAAGCAGTAAGTCGAATTGTTAGGTTAATCAAATAAGTCATTTATTTTAATAAGGCTGAGCATAGAAACATTTTGAACGTCAAAACTACATAAAACAGTTCCCAAAACTGCTTGTTCTTTGCCACTTCTTTTTATATTCGGAACCACTTCTCCAGCATGCAAAAGCTTGAGAAAAACCATTACACTTCTGCAAGCTAAAATCAAGAAATAATATCAGTAAAATAAACCATTAATATAAATCTTAACTCCCAGCACAATTAATGCTTCTCCTCACGATTTGAGGTGACTTATCTGACACTAAGGCTTACCGTTGGTAGCTCACGGCCGATGGATTAACGGGCTCCTCATAACAAAGGGTTAGGCGACATAAATCAATCTCCTGGTTAACTGCCGACTAAGTTGAGCTTAACCCCGCTTATCTCGTGTTGCAACTATTATGCCAAGTTATTTGTCATTGTATTCACTGAACTAGTTATTGTTGACACTGAAAGTTTTGCTTGACTAATTGATTTAGTGTTAAAATTATGAGGTTTTTTTGTCGATCAATTTTCTATGCTAAACAATGCTACTATCGAATCTGCAGGCCTAGCCAAGTTACAAACGATTCGTATCGATTCTCTTTCTACAATCGTAAACGTTAAGTCACGTGGTCAAAACAAGCGAATATAAACTTTCGTAGACAAGTTTACATCGATCAAGATGATAGAATGAAATGTATTCGTTTCTACAATCGTGATCCCTACATCCCATATAAATCGTGGCCAACTTACAGTTTTGACTAAACTTTAAAGTTTCCATTCGTTTGTTTTGACCACGTGACTTATCGTTGATAGATGTCATTCCCATACATTTGGTTCGTTTTCTATTAGCGTTAACGATTGTAGATTGTCAACTTGGCTAAGCCTACTGTTTATTGGAGTCTGTTCTATCAATAGGAGCTCCCACCAAAATCTGTTATGAGTCAATGTCTTGGGTAATACAGTAATGCAGTTACCTATTGCTTGCATCGTGTTGTCAATATTAAATCTTGGCTCTTTACCTCTTTAGTTGTCTTTCACAATACTTTACTGCAAAAACAGGCTTAAGCATAGCAATTTGTTTGGATTATTATCGTCCCTGTTAATTACCTTTTACTTAAATTACCCTTTGAACCAAGATTTCTGAAATTCTTTTACAATAGGATATTTTACCTATTATCAGCTCGGTTTGCTTGCTGACCATGAGGTTCTGTGTTAGATTCCCAGATTGAGCAAGGTGTTATTGGGTTTTTCCATTAGGAATTTCTCAGTTGTTTTTCCCAGTTGGTGGCAATCTGCTCGCTTCCTATTATATGGGACTTAATCATGACTGGCTACATATTAGTGTTCTTTAGGTCACTCCTACGTTCAGTAAATTATCAGCTTGTAATTTGTAACACATGTTTTTGTTTAATACAGCGGACAGCAAAGCGCGCATAGTATGTTACTTCAGCAACTGGGCGGTGTACCGGCCTGGCGTGGGCCGCTACGGAATCGAGGACATCCCCGTGGACATGTGCACGCACATCATCTACTCCTTCATCGGCGTCACCGAGAAGAGCAATGAGGTGCTCATCATTGACCCTGAGGTGAGAAACAAAGTTCGACAATCAGAATTTTTGGACTATTTCTTTTCTATAAAAAATTAGCTTTATGAAAACTTCCAGAACATTGAACTAATTGTTTCGTCAGGAAGTTTTGTTAAGTCCAAAATAAAGATAAATTGAAAAATTGCCTCCAGGTTTAAACTAAATAATGCTAGAAAACTAATTTATTACGGCAAGTTTTCGTAAATTTCTCATAAACCATTATTTCCGATTCTTTTGGAATCCAAACAGATATTTTAGTATTTCTTCCACGCATTCCTTTTTGCCACTTCATTGACTTTATAACACACCTTTTGCAGTTTGACGTGGAGAAGAATGGCTTCAGCAACTTCACGGCTCTGCGCAAGTCGCACCCCAATGTCAAGTTCATGGTGGCCGTGGGAGGGTGGGCCGAGGGCGGCTCCAAGTATTCGCACATGGTCGCGCAGAAGCAGACTAGGATGAGCTTCGTCAGGAGCGTTGTTGGTGAGCAAGAGGAAATGATGAGTCTGGCTAATGAGTGTCTTGCTAATGAAAAATCAAATCAAACAATTATTTGTTTCGCACAACAAGGTCCATAATCTGGATTTGTGAATAAGTACTTAAGAACTATGTTAGTGGCAACGAATTTGGTGATTCAGTTACATTCAAAATTTAGAAAAGAAGTAGCTATTACCCGGCTAGTACTACCTACTGCTGATTTTGCTACTACCACTTTGTTATCTTTTTGTATTACCTTGACTTGTTGTAGGACCTCCAAAATATGTTAAAGGTACACAAAAACATTACATTTTATCTTTGGCACTATCGAGGACACACCCGCCTGATCACCACTAAGCTAATTTTTGCTTGCACTTACAACACAGAAACGTTCTCTAGCCCCGCTCCGTGGACTTTGTATAGAAATAATGAATGAAAAGATACCGATCGGCCGAGCGCACTGACGACACACGCCAAACGAGAGTTATTGTTATTTTGCGCACCAAAGTTGACGCTTTCTAATAGGCCTAAACTTTAAGGGGTCGTGACTCGGCGCCTCCGCATGATTAAAGCGAAAAAATGTTTAACTGATCAGGCGGAAAAGACCACGACTGTACCTACACCCCTTTAATTGGAGTGGAAGTAGGTACGAAATTCTACATTAACATTGGATAACAATTGGTTAGTAGTTATTATCCCCCTATGCATTTGTCACTCGCGTCTTGTTAGTCAGCAAAATGCACTGGGGATAAACCAGTGCGATATTTTGGGAATAGGAAAACAATAAACACGCCCCACAAAACAAGGACGTTCGGCAAATAAAATGTATCAAGTGCGAGTCACAATCTAATCGTAAATTATGCACTGTGGTGTGTTTTGGAATATATTTCCTCATACGTTACCAAGATTCCTTATTTTATTGTTAACATAGTTTCGTGGAGCGGCTCCCACAATGAAAATAAAAGAAATCACAAAAGGGTGGAATTTGTTTGCGGACTGGATATTTTCTGTGTTAGATAGTCCGAGAATTGCAGCGAGAGAAAATGTTTAAAGTATTAAGAAATATTTATTTAGAGATGTTTCTCAAGAAACTAGGTAACTCACTTATATTGTATTTTTCTAGAATAAAAGTGGAAAGAAATTGAGGATGCGAAACGTGAAAGGGCGAAACACGTGTCGAGTATTATAGGTTTCGGTGCATGGAATGCTAATTATAATTACTTTTGCTGCATGTGCATATTTTTGCGGGCGGGAGGGTAATGCATCCTGCATGCCTGGATCTTTTTCGCGGAAATAAAACTAAACATTTTGCATAATATTGAATGCCATAGATTTCCGCAAAGTACCGCCTGATTCTGTAATTTATGGAAAGAAATAATTCAAATTACACATCGATATATTTCTGCGAGGAAAAATCTGAGATACTGACCCTCTTACCAACAGATTCAAACAATTTTGTTTATCTAAATTCTCATTCACCTAATAGGTATTAACAGAGATTTTCTTATTAAATAGCACAGACACAAATTGTATCAAGGGGATATTCAATCTATTTTTCAATTTTCGCGTTACATCTCCGAAAAGTAGGCAAACAAATATAATATCAATATTCGCGAATGTCGTGTGTGTAAATTTAATATTTGTCAAAATATCAATATCTTGATACAAGAAAAGGTTATTCTAACTTGGAGCTCAAATCGTATCTCGGTGTTTCTAAAATATTAGGTTACTCTTTTTAGTCTAGACATCTTGGTTAAGGCTTTGACTTCTTAATTAGTTAAGTGGGAATTTCAGCTGTTATCTGAAAACCGCTGAACGTATTTTAAAGGAATCACCCTACTATATTAGGGCAGTACCTATCTTGTAAGACCGTAGTAAAATGTAAGATCAATGTCTTTGTATCCCGTTGCTTAACGAGATTACTTTATAAGCTTCTATATTTAAAAAAATACTGCTGCAATCTCAAAAGTTCCTCTTTTTCATTACCACAGATTTCCTAAAGAAGTACAACTTCGACGGTTTGGACTTGGATTGGGAGTACCCTGGTGCTGCTGACCGTGGTGGCTCCTTCTCCGACAAGGATCGGTTCCTGTACTTCGTGCAGGAGCTGAAGAGAGCCTTCATCAGGGAGAAGAAGGGATGGGAACTGACTGCTGCCGTGCCTCTCGCGAACTTTAGATTGATGGAGGGATACCACGTGCCAGATCTTTGCCAGTGAGTATGGTTTTTGAAGCAATTTTTATGATAAAGAACAAACAATGAACATAACATAACATCACGCCTATAATCCTTGAAGGGATAAGCAGAGGTGTACCTAATAGTACACCCACATTTGGCCAGTTATGTTTAAGTCCCATGTAATAGGGGGCGAGTCTATTGCCAACAACCTGGCACAAATTCAGACGCCAAGGCTGCTACTGAGAAATTCCTGACGGAAAAACCCAATAACACTTTGCCCGAGCCGGGAATCGAACCCTCATGCTCAGCAGTCGCTCAATCAATGAAGTGGTTTAAAAATAAGGTTCTTATCCAAAAAAAAAACCTTTTTCTGCTTTATGGAACGACACCACTCAAAAAGCGCCTCTAATTAATCAAACTCCAACAAAATCCTTTATGAATCTACCCCATCTCAAGCATGTTTCATAAACAATTAACTCCATATTTGCGACGACGAAAAAGTTTTTAACAGTTTAATAGTTTGTAACAGTTTTATCGCTACAAAGTCACTGAGCGCTACATAAATAACGTTGGAAGGAAGGCTCAAAAGAAAACAAACATTGTTCTGAAGTGCTTTAAAAGTTGTTGTAGTTTGAGAGAGTGCTAAGATTTACGTGGGTTGCAGGGAGCTGGATGCTATTCACGTGATGTCGTACGATCTGCGAGGGAACTGGGCCGGCTTCGCTGACGTGCACTCGCCTTTGTACAAGCGTCCTCATGACCAGTGGGCTTATGAGAAACTTAATGTGGTGAGTAGTTTTTAATTAAGATTATGATAATTATTTTGTACTCGGAAGTTACGAAAAAAATTAATTGTTATCCTACAATATCAGTGTAAATTAGCCGGGCGATATGCAAATGATTCAGTAGCTACTTTAGCACATAAATATCCGCTGCTGAATTCAATTTTTTTGACGACTCGAATGGCGCAACGGTAGTGAGGCTGCTTTACGTTCTTAGGGTCCCGGGTTGGAATCCTGGTTGGAGCAAATGTTTGTGTGATGAGCATGGACATTTGTTTCCGAGTCTTGGATGTTTATATGTATAATAAGTATGTATTTACAAACAAAAAGTATCTATGTAGTATAACAAGTATTTGGTGTCCACGACACAAGCCTCGTTGCTTAGTGTGGCACTAGATGGCGCTGTGTGTTAATGTCCATAGTGGGATTAGAGTTACTTTAATTGTAATTAGGACTATATTTTCTTCAAACTATTCACTTGGCGGCATACTTTTTGGATTAATTGTTAAACCATAAAGTAATTAATTAATGTTTCTCTTCAGAACGATGGCTTAGCGCTCTGGGAAGAGAAGGGCTGCCCCAGCAACAAGCTGGTGGTCGGCATTCCGTTCTACGGCCGCTCGTTCACCCTGTCGGCTGGTAACAACAACTACGGTCTCGGCACCTACATCAACAAGGAGGCTGGCGGCGGCGACCCCGCTCCCTTCACCAACGCTACCGGATTCTGGGCTTATTATGAGGTAATATTTTACGGCTACGCTCGCGTATATAGCCTATGATGCAAGAGGATAATGTAGTTTCCCATTAGTGAAAGAATTTTCGGAATCAGGTCAGGATTTCTAAGATTACCCGCTTTATCCAAACTCACAAATATTACCTATTTCTAATAATATAGAAGTACGTATATAGATGACAAACAAGCTTTTTCATCGATGCTAAGTGGTCACCTTGGGTTTGCAATCCCAGAGTTAACACAGATGCGTGGCCGTCCCAGAGAAAAAACAAAAAGTATCGCGTGCCTCTGTAATCACATTTTTGCACCGGTCCCCAACCTCCTCACACTGGAACACAACGTTGCTTTTCCTCACGTAGATCAGCTTACTTTATTTTTTTCTCAATTTAGCTCTATTCATTCAACTGGAACCTGTAAACACGTGTAACTGAATTGAATTGTTGTTTCTGTTTGCGCATAAGTAAGCCGAGATAACAGTTTGGCACGTGTGAGTAAAAATGTATTTAGACGAATTTCCTTACCTACAGGAAATTGTCAAAGTATCTAACTCTTCCAGTCCCCAGCTTTAAGTTTGGAAATATCCCTTACTAGTTTCTGCCTCTGCTTCGCCCGCGTCGAGTTTGATAATTGTCCCATGGGATCTTACTACCGAGATAAAAAGTATACTATGTGTTAATCCAGGTTATAAACTATCTGTGTGCAAAATTTCATCCAAATCCGTTCAGTAGTTTTTGCGTGAAAGAACAAACATCCATACTCACAACCTTTCGCATTTATAATATTAGTAGAATGTTGGCTTTTTCCCATGATAGTAAAAACAACAAATAGTTAAACAACTTGGTGTCTCGACCAAATTGGTCATTTGACAGATCATGATTTATAGGTACTTACCTTGCTTTATTCCCCTAGATCTGTACCGAGGTCGACAAAGAGGGCTCAGGCTGGACCAAGAAGTGGGACGAGGCGGGCAAGTGCCCGTACGCCTACAAGGGGACCCAATGGGTCGGGTACGAGGATCCCCGCAGCGTGGAGATCAAGATGAACTGGATCAAGGAGAAGGGCTACCTCGGAGCCATGACCTGGGCCATTGACATGGACGACTTCAAGGGACTTTGTGGAGCTGAGAACCCTCTGATGAAGCTTCTGCATAAGCATATGAGCAGTTACAACGTCCCACCACCTCGTTCTGGAAATACCACTCCCACGGTGAGTGTTTCTAATAAATCATGTCAATCACTGAAAGTGAAATTCCCAAACCTCAAAAAGGTAGGTCAATAACAGATATTTAGCATAAATGCTTAAGAGGGTATAACAGTTACTGTACACGCATTGGAAATCCATTGTCCCTAATCAAATATACGAAACCAATTTGTCATAATGAATAACGATTTTTATCCCTTTGCTTTTCCTAACTAGAAACCATAAATACTGTTGACTAATAAACTTTCCCAACGTTTGGGCGAAGTAGACACGCGCGATTAATCGCAACAGAAACAAATGGATGGTCCATTACTCATATTGATATAAATTTCAGCCCGAATGGGCGCGGCCGCCGTCGACGACGTCCGACCCGGCTGAAGGGGAGCCGATAGTCACGACTGGAAGGCCGGCCACTACCACTAAGACAACCACGAAGAAAACTACGACCACAGCGCGACCGACCACGACAAAGGCGCCACAAGTCGTCCAAATTGAGGATGATGAGAACGATATCGATGTGAGACCACAGCCTCCAAAGGCCCCTGAGACACCGGTAGCAGCAGATGTGCCAGTAGCACCTGAACCACCAATTGTAAGCCTTTTTTTATATAAAACATATTTTTCCCCTGGTAGAGTTGTTGCTAATAAAAATATTATTTTGCAGGAGAACGAGATCGATAATCATGACGTGTGCAGCTCGGAAGACGATTATGTGCCTGACAAGAAGAAGTGCAGTAAGGTAAACTTAAGAAAAAATAAGGCTTTTTAGTTAACAAAATTTGATGAATTTTAAAACCCCTTCCCGTACACACTAGCATAATTTTTTACTTAACTTTTAAATTCTTCTTTTTTTTCCTTTTTTTAACATTTAACTTTTTTTTGCTTACTTTTTTACTTAATAATTTAAAAATATTAATTAGTAACATTTGTCCACAGTACTGGCGCTGCGTAAACGGCGAAGGAATGCAATTCACCTGCCAACCAGGAACGGTGTTCAACGTGAAGCTGAACGTCTGCGACTGGCCCGACAACGCCGACCGTGCCGATTGCGAGCCCTAAACTAGAGTCGCGCGTGAACAGGACGCCTTACTGATCATTGTGGAGATACCGTTTGATCGAAATCGTACTCGCCTTGCAAGACAGCTGATAAATTATGTCGCTCCGTTGCGGGTTGCATCTCAGTTCAATCTGTAATGGACTTGGTTTCGGATGCATGTAGACGTAGATGGCTGTCAATAGAGGAGCAATTAGCAAATGAGAATTCTGCCTATAAAACTGATGAACTAGATTCTAGGAAGCGTCTCTAAAGTCTGGCGGTTAGCAAGACTCGTTTTTGGTAGTTTGATCTTGATTTTCCGGCTTCGTGAAATTCAATTACTAGGTATACATAAATTAGGTGTCTAAAGATGCCTTTTATGAGGTCTAGCTGTTCGGTGCCGTTGATTTTGATAAAATGGTGTCTCTCCTCTAAGCAATGAATCATAATGGTCGTAATTACGAAGTTTTAGGTTACTGAACAATATTGTCGTATTTTGTTATCATGTCGCAACGTAATACGCCAATGTTTTCTTGTTTCTGTTTTATTTTAAGTGGGTAGGCTTATTGTGATGTTTAGGAAATTTACTTGTGTAAATACTGCGTTTCTTACTTCAAAAGATGCGTTTTAATTGGGAATAGGTACATACATATTTTAAAACTAAGTCTTTCCTAATTAAAACATTATTTGGTAAGAAAGCAACAAAAGTCTAAAAATATTGAGATTATAGTGTAACAATCACTGCCTTTATCGTGTACAAGACTGCATCGATTAGAAATAATTATAAAATAAGAATCAATGTAGCTATATATATATCAATATCTTAACGTGTCTGTCTTTTATAAATACAAACAACAAGAGAGATTTGAATAAGTTGCAAAAACAGGGACATTTTATTTGCTCATTTTGGTTTGTAAGGAACTTGCGGTTTCCGCCGATAACTCTATTCAGCTGTTATGAAGTTATGGAAGAAAATTGTGTTTATTTTATAAATTTTGTTTTGTCTTCGTAAGCCACTAAGACTGCTCCCGGCTTTGGGGATTTAAATTAATTTCCTCAGTACTTGTCGCGGGTGGTCGCTTGCTTAACCACTCTTAGCTTAATTTATTTATTTTAATAATTTTAAGACAATAAATTATGGTAAAAATCTGGCTTGGTATTTGTTGTGTACCTACCCTAAACCTTGTTGTTTATATTAAAAGATTAAATTAGACGGTCTCCATTTGCATAATTTTCTTTGGGATTAAATTGGAATCTTTGGCTGCACAAAAAACTTATATATAACAAGATAAGCAATAATATCTTAATCCAGAGTGATAAGGTCCATCTTTCTTTAAACATTTTCAACAACCGTTTTGAAAAACTAAGAGATTCTAAGGAATCCGATATAAAATAACTTCATTCCTTTACGATAAACTGATTCACACTTTCGCGATACAAAATAACATTGTATTGTATTACATTGCTAGTTTAAAAGAATCAGGCGCTTTTTTCCCTTACTTAAACCCGTGAAAACGTGTTTGGAATCACGGAATAAGAACCATGTTTTGTGGTTAAATCACGCGAGATTGTATTTTTTAAAGGGTACAGAAAGGATAACTGCCCCTTGAGATATTATGCGGGTTTAACCTCGTTTAGGATATTATTTTATTTGGACGGTAATTGGCATAATGGTCTATCAACGGAGATTTTTTTGTTTGTACAGAGTGGCTAAGGTTTCCTGTTTTTTCTCTAAATGTAAAGAAGATGGGCCCAACTCTGTAGCACTTTCAATTCTATAATTACATTGAAAATCTGTGCGTATTGTATAATTATCACTTTCGGCGAAGGAAAACATCGTGAGGAAACCAGCATGCCTGAGAGATATTTCTTGACGGCAAGTGAAGCTAGGCGAGGCGGCATAAAACCTCTGACACGTACACGGTAAAGAAGAAAGAATTGAAGATCTGATCAATCATAAGCATAACATTTTATTATATGAGAGCATAACCCAGAGTCCAAACAAATTCAGAAAAAGAGATAAATTATGTAAATAAGGTGAAAAGAGCGTGTGTTAAATTGGTATCTGATGATGCCACGCCGCCAATTTATTCACAACGTGATAAATAGTTGCCGAATATTTTTGTTTAATTTGCCGAAACTATTAATTACTTGATTCAAAGTTCTGACTTTGTCGGCAGAATCTGTAGCGAGCAGCCAATTATAATATGTGAATGAATTCGTTTAATCAACGTTATTTTGTGTTCTATTTGAATCTTGCTCTTTTACAATAATTTACGTCGCATTTCTTTAGTCGTAAAATATTTTAGTACCTACAAACGAGTAAGGATATCTTTTAAGACATTATTTTCTCTCAGTGGACGTCGTTTGTTTTTGTAATAAAAGTACAAAAGTTCTGCTATTGATTCCAAATTCGAAATATGAACTTTAAAAAAAAAAAAAAAGGGACTACTCACTCTTATTCAGCTCCATTCGGCTTTTGGCTGAACGATTTTTTTTTGGTCACACTTATACAGTTCTGCTTCTATCAGCCGTACAGCGTCGTAAGAATGAGAAAAGCCGTCATAGCGTGTTATCTCCGCTGAAACGCTTCTATCTACTGCGTACGGCGCTGAATATGGTGCGAAGACCGTAAGCTACAAATTCTGTTCCTTGTAACTTATTCGGTAATTATTGGCTATTCGGACATCGTGAAATAGGCCCTAGTTTTCAATCTAGAATACTCACTTGAACAAATGTTTAACTGACATGTTAATCCATAAAATGGTATAATTTAATCCAATGCTTTGATCGAATTGAAGATAAACTGTTAGTGTGATGCGTAGATTGATAAATGAATCGTTTAAATTGATGATAGTTTAATTGACGAATCGTCAGACTCAACGTTGAGGCTAAAATATATTCCCCGCAACCTTTGTTCGCGTGAAATTATTATAAAAATATTACTTCCCTATTTCCAATCGCCAATAGCCTAAGGTATCACTACATATTATAAAACCAAGTCGCCCGCCGCGTCTGTCCCTATGTATGTTAAGATCTTTGAAACTACGCAACGGATTTTGATGAGGGTTTTTTTAATAGTTAGAGTGATTCAAGAGGAAAGTTTTAGTATATAATTTGCGGGCGGGCGAAGCCGCGGGCATCAGCTAGTAGCTCTTTAAAAAAATGTGTTTTGTCATAAGTACCGTATAAACTTTAATATGCATTCAGTAAAAAGGCTGCTATTTGAAATAACAAACAGATACTTTATTTAATTACATATACTTAATTTTATTTATTTGTACAGATATAGAGAGTGCCATCGACTTATTTAGTTTTCCTCAGTAATAATTAATTGTTTTTACCTGACCTTTGTGCATAATGTACCATACATGGATGAAATTGCTGTCATACTTTTATTAATGCATTATGATCAATATGAATGAACGTAGGCGGTCCTGAAAAGTAAATATGCACGTGTAAGTTAGATATTTTTGTTATGAACTTGACGAATTTAATAGTAGTCTGTGATCATGTATTTAGGCAATGTTCTAAATATCTAATAATACATACAGGGTGTAAACCACCTCATCACAAAGCCGTCAACCTAGCATTCGGTAAATCAAACTAAGTCACTTTACGCAAAAAATATTGCTGGGAAACTACTTTTTTTTTTTGGGGTGAAAAATCAACAAAACATTGTGCTGATGGATGGATTGAATAGTACGGAGGTGTTTAAAGTAAAAATCTTACATTAAAAACTTGTATTAAAAAAAAAGTGGTCAAAAAGTTGGAACTTTGACCCCCAATATCTCCGTAACTAGAAGGTTCCCAGGTATGGCGTAGAACAAAAAAATGTTAGCAATAACGAGGAGAACAAGTGCCTTTCGGCTTCGTTAAGAGGTGTTTTACACCCTTTATATCCTTAAAACTTATCGAGAGATAATCGCACTTCCGATATAATTAGTACCACTTTAAAAATTGGATCGTGGCCCCCTACTATGCTAACACTACCTAATGTTCTGTCGCTTCTGAAAACCACTTTATAATATATAAAATGGCGTGAGTAAATATAGGTATCATGTATTTAAGGTAAGTTTAAATACAAACTAACAAACTAAAAACTTAGGTAATGGTGTCGATTCTGCACACAAACTAAACTTAATTTAGGCTATTGCTATCTTTTACTAAAAGGCAGTGCGAGAAAAGGACGGCTATAGTTATGAACTAAGTTAGAGATGTCAAACTAGTTTAAGCCTTGGCCTTCATCGTGTTTTTAGTCGACATGTTTTTACGTGCACCCTTCATTTGCATGGAAATATTAGTTCCAATTAAATTTGACAGCTCTTAATTACGTCCGTCTCTTTCTCGTTTTCTTAGAGAGAAAAAAAAATAGCAATAGCCTAAACTAAGTTTAGTTTGTGCACAACAGAAATGTCAATAAAGCATCCCACTGCACAGTACCTAACCTGCTAAAATTCAATGTAATCACGCCCTAACATACACAGGGATAGGGTGTTAAAATACAGGGTGTGAGTTAAAGACACCGAAAAGATACGTCTGCCACACGATTACATCTTGGAACACTTCAGCTTCAAAGTTTTTAGCAGCTCGTTAAAGCGAACCAGAGTTTAACAGCTCGTTAAGCATTAATTAATTCGTTACAAAGGCGTTTTGTTATTTAATGTTATTTTAACCTTTAGTTAGTTAATTATGATAATATTGGGTAAATAGGTCGATTGGAGTCGGTATCCTTTGTGTATGTGGGCGGCGTCTTTTGTAACTAATTCATAAGTTTGCTCTTTATGATTTGGTAATGAAGTTATTTTTATTGAATGTGTAGGATAAGACTGCCTACTTATTTACCCACGTAATGAATGAAACATTTGTGTGGGATTTTATTACTTTTACTACATACTTTTTTATTACTTTATTACTACTGTGTGATACATTTGTTTGCCAAACATGTTAGATTGTTACGTTATCAATGGTATTTTATGCATGGTTTTCCTTTGCGTTATCAGACATCAGGTCTTATCGAAGTCACTATGGCATTCCGTGTTTATCTATACTTAGAGTGTTATTTATGGAACTAAGAGATTTATTAATAAAAATCTTCTTTAAAAATCACAAAATTGTTAAAAAAAGGTTTTCATAAAAATGTTTGCGTGTAATAGAAGTAATACGGGGAAAAAACACAATTTTATTCAAAAATAAAATGCAAAAAGATTTGGGCTCGTCCGGGATTTGAACCCGGGACCTCTCGCACCCTAAGCGAAAATCATACCCCTAGACCAACGAGCCAACTGAAATACTGGTTGAAATTGTGGTACACATCAGACGAGAATATTAGACATGTTTAAAAAGAGAAAGGTACTCTCACACGTGCTCGGTTGGTTACCGCACCCATCGGCCAATACCGGAAGAGCGATGTTATAAAAATCACGCGCCGCGCGAATGAATGCGTACCACGCACATTATCACGCATAATATCGTTCATCGTTTTTCAAAACATGAATCGTTTTTATATTAAAATAAATATCTGGATTAAGTAATATTCAAATCGTTTTTGTAGAATTTAAAGCGTTTACCTTATAAAACTTTAATTTTGGATGCGTTTTCTTACATAAGAAAACTCAGAAAATGAAAATATCCATTACTTACCAAATAATTCCATGCTACACCTGCACACTATACTATACCTACTCGCTACATTCCTAGACACCTTAATCATTTTTTATTCTTCGATTTTTGGATATTTGGTTTTTTGTAAGGTAAGTTAGTACATTAGTGATGACGTCACACACATCACTTGTTGTTTTGCGTATCCTGAACCACGAATGGCTGGAGGGATTCAACAACGTATTGAACTGCTTGGCCTAACTAGAGTGATTAGACTTTTAATAATTGAGCTGTCTATTTTTAACCGACTTCTGAATAAGGAGGAGATGTATTTTTTATGTTGTACACTGATTACTCTGTGATTACTGGGCCGATTTACGAGATTTTTAATGTGGTATTAGATGAAGCCCGCGCGGTGGTCCCATATAAATTTTCATAAGTTTGCTTATGTACCTAGTTTATGATACGTATATTTTCTTCCTGGCCTAGGATAAGTCCCTTAACAAATTCTAGTTACAATGTAAAACTGATTCATGAAAAGAATTGGTGTGGTACGAGTATACTATAATTAAAAGGGTAAAATAAAAAAAACATTGGCAAAAAAAAATAACGACTTTTTTTACTTTCAATAATTAAGTAGGTGCTTCGAACAATTTTTGCTTAGTAATAAATTATAAATAACAAGGAAAATTGGCAAATTAAGTGCTTTAATTTATTATTTATCCACCTATTTACACACTGGCCGTAATTTAATTGAAAAAGGCTATGAGCTTCGCCTAGGTCTGTCAAAGGAATCCCCGACCATCGACCGACCTATCAAGTACCAATTAATATTCATTGAATATTTGAAAAAGGAACAGAACCTCCCACATGTGTTTGTGCTTCATTTCTTTACACTTTGACGTACATAAGTAGGTTATTTATTAAAGAGGTTTTAATGAGGTCGAAATTGAAAACGAAAACTGGCCACATATACCTTAGACATGCTATTATCACCTTTAATTCCTTTGTGTTATAGCCGATATAACTGTGTGATCAGAATGTTATATTCTTATCAACCTTGTCAATGAGTTTTGTAGGCACAAGTATCAGATAGTATGGGGAAATATTTTTGTAAGTACGTGTTATATTTTTAGTGTTATCTAAATTATTGGATAAAGTTGATTGGATAGAATACGTAAGTTACACACTTGATATTGAATTCACTGAAAGGTTGTGGCAGATTATGGACCGAAGTTCCTTATCGCGCGTTGCGAAAGGGGGCTAGACGGAAAAAATTAAGATGAAAAGTTGTAACGACACTTTTTGCTATAGTAAGCTATTTGTAAGCCGTGCGGCGTGCGCATGTTTCTCTGTCTCTCTCTCTTATAGAAAGCAAGCCAGATTTTTTTTTTTATTTTTTTTTATTGTTATTTGGTACCTACCATAATGCCGAGCCTATTGTATTCAATCGGGCACACATCCCGACTTCGTGGCTGCTACTGAGAAATTCCTGATAGAAAAACCCAATTTGCTCGATCCGGGAATCGAAATCGAATCCAGGCTCTCATGCTCAGCAGTTGCGCTTGCGACCACACGACCAACGAGGCAGTCACCCACCTTCCTACCAACTAATTATGTCGCAAGAAGGCTAGTACTTGTTACTCTAACTTATAATTTAAATACCTCGGACATATTGTTACCGCAGACATCAAAGATAATCGGGATCAACGTGGAGGCTCCGGCCACCGTATGGCGCGGGCCTGTGGACGGGGAGCTTTGGGCTAGCTCGCCGTCCGTCCGTCTTATGACGATAGGCCGTGTCGACGGCGCGTTCGTGTTCCACGCGCACCTCGAAGAGATGTCAGCAGAAAGGATGGGGTCCGCAAGGGCCAATGTCCGCCGGGGCTGCGGGACTGTTGGAAAGAGATACCGTGACCCCGGAACACAAAGGGCGAAAAAGGAACATGGATGGGTTTTTAATCAGTAAAAGTCTACCACTCCTCCCGCTGTTGGTGGAGCGGGAGTCATTTGATGATTTCCCATCCGAAAAAAAAATCACGTGATGCTTACCGGTCTTTATAATAAAAAAAAAACAAACATGGTAGAAAATAAATACTCGTAGTAATTTCTTTTTAAAATTCCTATTTAAAAAAAATTAAAGTCTCTCAATGTCAAAGCTATTTAAAAAGCAATTAATACGTGGCCTACTCTACCTCTTATAAAATACGCAACAGGTTAAACGTTGATTAAAATATCATGCCAGTGTTTAACACTCGGTAATTAAAAATAATTAAAATTGTATCACAAGTTCACAAAAAACAGAACTGAGAACTAAACTTTTTTACTAGGAGTAAATAATTGCCATAAATAATAAATAATTATGTGAAAATGAGTGAAATTTTGTGACTTTGTCCTCGAAGATGTGAAAGACGTACTTACCCTACTACAATTTCCAAGTTTTCCTATGATTCTCGGTAAAGTAACCCATATTCCTCCTCAATATCATTAAAACTGTGCATTCTAAACGACTACTGTAGAACTTAAAAGATAATTCCGAAGTCCGTTGTAAAATGTAGTAAAAGTGCAAATGTAAGGCGAACCCGCGCATCGGGCCGCGCACAAGCGAAGCGGGTTGACTCCGCTCCGACGGCTAGTAGCCTCGAGGAAAGCGCGGGTGCTGTCCCCACGCTACCGTTTGCCGCCATTGCCGAGCTTTCCCGCGAAAAACTTATCATAGACTGTAACACGCATTAAAAAATATAACCGCAGTAATTATTTAAAAAAAGAATAGAAAAAAAATGCTTAGTGGCTGAAAACATTTTTTTTATCGTGTTTTAGAACAGTTCGCAAGAATGGGTTGAATATTATTTGTGGTAAAAATAAAGATATTCTGTAAAATTGGCGTCAAAATTAAGTGAAAAATAAATAAAGATGATTTATGGTTTAGCAGTTTTTGTGACACGGACTAGTGAAAGTTATGGAAGAAAGGAAAATAGCAATAAAATGCCGTAACAGGTAAGTTCGATGTAATTTTTTCGTTTTACAATTAATGAAGAATTAAAGTTTCTTTGGTGCGTGGCGTAACACATTTTGTCTTATAATAATATTGTCGTATTGTTTATACAAGAACAGGGGAGTATTTTTTTATCTTTATTCCGTTCATACTTAGAATTACGTAAAATTACATTTTTTGTAAGTTTTAAGCACGTTTGTGCTAGAAAATGTTGTGGCAATGCCCTTACAGTAGCCTTGCATTAAAATGATCGTAAAGAACATACCATTACATTTTTTAATGACATGAACGTGTATAAAAATGAAGAATCTATTACCGAAGCATACTGCAATATAACTTATTAAAAAAGCAATTTAGTCCACGCCAAATGGAATTTATGAGATGATATAAAATGAAAAATATTTTTGAAAAAAAAATACAGATGATGAACTAAATTGAAATTAATTTCCGAAGTAATTAATCAATTATGGAAACCGACAAATGAACAAAAATAAAGAACGAAAAAAAAGTTTGAACGAACGATGATAAAGCACATTTAGACCTGAGTGAATTTACAGTTTGTAATTGGACGACCAATGGCTGCTGAAATGAAAACTAGAACAACGAAAACACGGCTGAGTTATAGCGTTCTAATGGTTAAAGTTGGGAAGTTTAGGAGCGAGTTAAACGGGCAATTGTATTGCAGTTAGGTAACTATAATTTAGACGACGTCCATCCCGCCATCCCGTCATCCCGTCAGCGTCTCAAATTATTATCAAAGTGCGATTGCTTGACAAATTGCTTTAGTTGGACACCTGGGAGTTGGGCGAGGCTTTTGATCTCGCAATTAATGTATTGTAGTAGATGAGACGTATTTAAATGAGCAGTTTGATTAAATTCTATTCTATTTTGCAATTCCGTTTTATCTCTCGACGTTTCTGCATATTAAAATGGTTCGGACTCGGTTTGAGTCCACTTATAGTATTAGCACATATTTTCACTCGGATTGGATTATTCATAGTTTATCCCACAAAAAAAGTTTGCTCTATTTCTCGAATCTGGTCGCTTTGAAATCAGATTTCCAGAATATTTGTTGGCATTTTTTTCTGTTTGTAATTTTTTGGACCTATATTTAATATAGTTGGTAAGCAATTACTGAACAACTATTACCGAGCTTTCATTACATCCAAATATTTGAAAAAACTAAATAAAACCGATTTTACATCTAGTCTCGGCCATATTATTTCGTTTAAATGGTCTGGTAGCGTCTTTAAGTGGCTATAGAGTGACTCACAAAAATAAAAGACGTACAAATGCGTTTTATGGCTCAAACTCTGCTTGTCTATGACCATCGTTATGATCTGGGGTTAGAAAGTAGGTTTAGAAGCTCCAATAATACCCAGATACTATTAGGTTACATGAAGCTTAACAATAGTTTTGTTTTGTCTCAATTTGTAATGATAAGTAGGAAATTTCACAAATTCCCAAAAAAAATAAAACGAAAAAGCGTTCATTTGTGGTGACTATCTGCCTAGTTTTTTCCCAACAATATTGGGGTCGGCTTTTAGTCTAATCGGATGCAGCGGTATACCAGTATTTTACATGGAGCGACTGCCTATCTGACCGCCACAACCCATAGTTGGGTACTGGGTAATACAATTCTCCTTGGTAAGACTGGTTGTCAGACTTTCGGGCCACTGGACTACCTGTAATGACTGTAATTTGTGGCATGGCTGTAATGACTGTAAACTGTAAAGCAGCTTGTTGGCTGATAAAGCTCCCATATACGAGCAAGAAGAAGCTCCTCATGTTTTTATAAATTTTAAATGAAATTTATTAAAAAAGGTCTAATATATAATGTTGGTAACGCATCAATCCCTGCGTTGCAGGTGCCATGACAGGAAACCATTCTCTTGTACCTTTGAGGCGTGTAACGATTTTCCCTTTTTTTACAAGGAGCAGGTAATTTTTCCCTCTCATTTCCACCATCGAGCCCTATCCTTTCTGCTCTATTTTATGCATTTTCTTATTTTATTTTATCGTGAATTCGTGATCCACTCATAAATTGACGCTTATCAAAAATGAAAATTCACTTAAACCGTAATTTGATGGTTAGAAGATATTTTCCTCAAAAGCCAATATCTTGGACGAATAAATTTTAAAATAGAGGTTCTTTTCCTGAGCTGTGGAAATATTATTTGGTGTCGGTCACGTAGTGATAAGCCTGACCGTAAATCGAGTTCGTCGATGCATTGAATAGAAAAGTGTTCGGTTTTGGAAAAGGTACAGTGTGAAATGGATCTTATTCATAGGGTGGTGAACGGGGTTTAGCATTGAATATATCCTTGACATCATTATCATGGGCCTAGCCTTTTCCAAGTATGTTGGATGTAGTTGAACACAAGTATTTTACATGGAGCGACAGCATATCTGACCTCCACAACCCAGTTATTGGGTAATACAATACCCCTTGATGGCCACTGGTTGCCAGACTTTCAGGTTTCTGGATACTCGTATGTAACGATTAGAGACTGTACAAGATCTACAAATAACAGCCGGGACCAACGGCTTAACGTGCTCTTAATGAGTTTCCATATGATAGATGGTCACCCATCCACACACTTACCTTGGCAAGCGTAGCTTAACCTTGGATTGACTCATGCATCTGTCATTGTTCAGCCACAAGCCTTGACATCGCGATATAATAATGATCCTTGACATATAAAATGCGTACTAAACAAATCTGTACATTAAACTAATTTTAGCTAATCTTATCTACTTACACAATAGATACTGGAGAAGGCCATGGATGTAACGTCACTGGAAGATTTACTGTTCTTGATGTAGGCATGCGTGCCGCTTCACTGGCTTTAAGCCAAATTATTTTTTGCCAAATCTGCGAGAATCGTACTAACGAATAAATTCGATGAAGGTCGACGGGTCCCTTGTATAAAATTATAATTCTGTAATTTTACGCTGACTGCTTGTAAGGAAACGGAAGAGGCTATTCTGTGCAGTTAAAGTTCATGTATAATTCTGGGTAGGTAGAACAAAGTTCAAAGTGGAGCTCGTGTCGAAATAATAACAGCCGCTCGGGTGGATCGTAAGGTTGGTCTGTGGATGGGTGACCACTCATTATATACCGAGTTTCCTTCGTGCCTCGGAAAGCACGTTAAGCAGTTGGTCCTGGATTTCATTTGTAGATCTTTGACAGTCATTACTGGTAGTCAGTGGCCCAAAATGTCTGACAACCAGTCTTACCAAGGGGTATCGTATTATCCAGTACTAACTGGGCTGTGTGTAGTCGCTCCATGTAAAATACTGTTATTCACCTGCATCCGGCTATACTGGAAGTCGACCCCCACATAGTTTGGAAAAGGCTAGGCAGATGATGAGGCAGATCAAAGTTCATTTGTGAGGGGCTTTATCCACCATAGCTCGATTGTTTTTTTCATGAACAGTCCTGCAATCGACCATTTACCTGGCAAGCTTATCATCATCATCTGCCTAGCCTTTTCCTATGTTGGGGTCGGCTGCCAGTCTAACCAGACGCAGGTGAACATCAGTTTTTCATTTCGACCTTCACAACCCAGTTAACACTGGGTATTACGATACCGAGTCGCACGGGACCGGTCAATGTGGCGACACTTGGGGGAGGGCTATGTCCAGCAGTGGATGTCTTTCGGCTGAAATGATGATGATGATGATGATTACGATACCAGTCAGTAAGACTGGTTGTCAGTCTTTCAGGCCACTGACTACCTGTAGCGATAGTCAAAGATCTACAAATGACAGCCGGGACCAATGGCTTAACGTGCTTTCTAAGGCACGGAGGAATGTCGGTATGTAATGGGTGGGTCACCCATTCACAGACTAACCTAGGCAAGCGCTGCTTTACCTGAAGATTGGTCCGAACGGCTGTGATTATTTAGCCACGAGCTGACAAGCTTATGCTATAAATTTTCACTAAAGGTTCATTAATCGGTCAGAGGCCTAAATTCCGCGAAGGTACACTTTTGGACGTCTCGTCTACTCCTTAAAATACTCCTATAGTGAAAGAAAGATTAATGATGCAGTCATTAGGAGCTCTATAATTAAAGACATTATGGTTTTATAGAATGCTAATGGTTTTATGAAACGACTGTCGTGTCGTCTGACCTCCATAACTCGTTTTGTTCATTTCCAAGTTGTTAGGGGATTAAGTGAAATTGTTAATTTTTGTTTTACAGCTTTTTGCGATACTACTGTGTTGTATTTTATTTATTAAGAAAATTCGGAATTTTACGATTCGGGATCTACGTTATTAATCATGGCTGTGCTGGCCTAAATAACTATTTACTCTTATTATGTAATTTTTATAGATAGATTGTGTGAAGAAAGGAGGTGTCTGATGAGATGATGAGTAATAGAGAAGTATGGAAGAAGAAGACAATATGCTGCGCTGCCCTCAAATTCCCCTTCTTCCATTTTTCGAAAATAAAGTGAGTTTGTGTGTAGATACTGAGTACATACATACATAATATATGTATTGCTAATGTGAAGTACTTAAACACAAAATCAAATCTGCCAAGTCGAATTTCTTAAGAAAAAATATTAAGTTTCAAATATTACTCTATAGCGACAAAGAACTTTGTTTTGTCTTGACTGATGAAATTCAATGGCCTAATAAATTAGAAAAGCCTGTTTATTCGGACATTTTTAATTGATACCGTAGAGTTTATGATGGTTATATTGTTATCAGTGGTATTACCAATACCTATTTAATTAGCTACAAACACTTCACCCGCGACTTCGTCCGCAAAATTGTGATAGCTCGGCCAATATGCATGATACATAAATATAATTAATAGCATATAGCACCCACTAATGCATCTTTCTAACAGTGAATTTGTTTTTAGAATTAGACCATTATTTCCGGAGATTACCCCCTACTTACAAACTCTGTATAATAGTAGTATTATTTTTATTATAAATAAGTTGATAAAGTTAAGTCAAAGAAAACTTCTGAGCGACCTAATTCATCAATTATTTAACCGTAATTACCCTAAGTTTGTAATCAATATCACTTATCGGTGAAATGTGGGCGTACAAAACTATCCTCGCGACAACCCCTTTGGGAAATTGATGTGTGACGTTTAATCACTTAATCTAATATTCAAATTATATGAAAACTTGCCATTTATTTTACTGAGGAACTGTTGGTGTTTCTCTTTAAGGCCCGTTTTGTATAACTTACTAACGTATAACTGTCAGTTAATATGCCACGTCTCGCAGCTATCGGTGTTTCCATAAAAAAACGTTAGCTTGAAATATCCTATCCGCGTCACCTACCTGTCACTTGATTTTTAGAAAAATCCAAGAAAGATTTTCTGGGACGTTTTGTTTCTAACCGTCTGTAAGCAAAATGTCAAACAGAGAGCAACCTACCGAAACCGAACAGTAAGTTATCGAGAATGGCCGTAGGTGAAGTAATTTATGGTAGGACATTTCAGGGCGTGATAGGTCTCTTTTCCTATGGATTCAGAAAACGAAAACTAATTTGCTGGTGTACATAAAAATTGTATAATCTAAACTAAGAAAAAAACCGGCCAACTGCGTGTCGGGCCACGCGCAGTGTAGGGTTCCGTAGTATCCCGTTATCACAACGTAGAACGAACCCGTTGGTACAGCGCCATCTAGCGGGCGCTTTACGAAACTTATGATAATTTATTATGTTTTTTTTTTTATTTTGGATTTTGTTTTTCAATGCAAGTCTTTACCCGTTATAAACAAGCAACTACTTCATCTTAGTCACTTTATGGGATTTATTCTAAGGATAAATGGAAAGGAAATATTTTCCAAAATTTTATTTTACCACTTGGTCGGCGTTATTGATATAGGTACACACCTCTTCAAAATTACAGCTTTTTAGTACTAACGGTCTCTTAGCAAAACCTCGGACGGACAGACAGACATACATACGGACATGACGAAACTATAAGGGTTCCTTGTCAGGACTACGGAACCCTAAAAATGTGTGAAACATATATTTTTTAAAACAGTTTTAAGCATTCAAAGTTTATAACTATAATAAAATAATAGAATTATTTTATTTCTCTCATCATCATAAACAAACAGAGTCAATTTTCATTGTTTCAGGTAAAACCTGTTTATCAGAGCACCAAGCATTTTTTCTTCCATTCTTGAGATAACTGAAACACGCTTGAAACGATCAACAGAAGACTACCTACGTATAAAGACATCTTTAATATTCTTTCTTCCATTGAATATTTCTGAAAATTCCATTCTTCATATTTGCGTTCTTCCTTGTTTGTTTATCACAAGTATGCTCAGCCGCTTGACAAAATGGTAGCGGATAAATAGTTGGTCCTCGAGCAAATATTGTAGAGATCCTCGGATCTAAAGGTTCCCGGGGGATGTCGAGTGTGTACCTACATTTGCGAGGGTACGCACACAGGATCCCGCACAAATAGTCTAAGTACACACTAGTACATATTTGTGTACTTGTTTGGTACGAAAGTGTGCTTGCTCATGCATTTAGGACACGGTTTTTATTTAGTGGTATCAGTAGGCTTAGCCAAGTTGACAATCTACAATCGTTAACCCTAATAGAAAACTAACCAAATGTATGGGAATGACATCTATCAACGTTAAGTCACGTGGTCAAAACCAACGAATGAAAACTTTAAAGTTCAGGCAAAACTGTAAGTTGGCTACGATTTATATGGGATGTAGCGATCACGATTGTAGAAACGAATTCATTTCATTCTATCATCTTAACCGATGTAAACTTGTCTACGAAAGTTTATATTCCTTTGTTTTGACCACGTGACTTAACGTTTACGATTGCAGAAAGAGAATCGATACGAATCGTTTGTAACTTGGCTAGGCCTGCTGGTTTGGTATAGTTGGAAAAGGACGGTGGGCAATTCTGTGTTAGTAATTATAATCAAGCCGAATCCAACATATTATTTAGTTGGGAAAAGGCTGATGATAATGATGATGAATTATAATTCTATTTTTCTATAGTTTCATGAGCGACTAGCTGTCCTGCGACCTTCGTCCGAGTAAAACTATTAAAACAATATTACTTCCCTATTTGAATCGGATATTGTTAACAATTTCAAGGGTTTTTTTTTGGCACGAACCCCAATCCTTAAAAAAAACACAAATTCAAATTCAAATATTTATTGCTCAACACAGTACATTTTATACATTTCCAGATGTCAAGTGAATGCGCAGTCCACTGTATTGTACCAATTTAGGCATACAAAAGTACCCTAAGTTTTAACATCAGCTACCTGCCAGTAAAAGTTCCATCAAAATCAGTCCAGATGTTTCGGAGATTAGCCTGAACAAAATGACAGACCCTTCCCTGTGCAATGACCCACATTATGGTTCACTGCGATTGTGTCTACTTCGCGGACTGTGAACGTGTTCAGCGTAGGACAGATGTGATACTAATAAAAAGTGCAGATTTTGTGTAGTACCAAATTATTTCACTAGATGCTATTTACGTAGGCCCATCGTGATGATTCAGTAAGTTGTTATGTAGACCTGGGATATAAAATAAACTGTTGATGATTTTCATATCAAGCAGAGGGTACCAGAAGAACGCAATATTACCCGATAAACCATAATAATGATGAGAAGATCTCTTGAAAAATATTTACATAGTACAAAATATTCACTTGTTCATGTAGCCCTGCCAAAAAACACAGGCTGATGCTAAAACGCAGATTATAAATAAATAATACCAGCCTATTCCTGTCCCACTGCTGGGCCAAGGCCTCTTCTCATACAGAGAAGGCAAGCAGATTATAGAAGGACAATATTTTGTTAAAGTTGATAGCCCAATCGCGGTTGTTTGGCGTCAACCCAGCACTGCGGGCCAGGCTCGCTTGCAACAATATTGATTCAGTTATTAGTACTTCGGAACTTGTTAATCATGTAACGAGATACGTTAATGAAGAGACAAGCAATATGTATTGTGATGTGGAGATTGATAGTGATTGAGTTAGCTTTGACACAATACAACGTACATTTATGTTCGTAAATTGATGCTGGTTTACCATGTGGTTAGGCAGAAAGACAACGCCATGATCTACGATCCTTATATAAATTCTGTTTGCGAGGAGCAAACAGAATATGTACAGAATATACACGTTCTTATATCTGAGGCCTAAAGCCAGGAGTGCGTGGTGTAAACGTTTTGTCGATTTTAAAATAAAAAAAACTGGCCAAGAGCGAGTCGGACTCGCGCACCGAGGGTTCCGTACAAACTTTTTAAAGGACAAACTTAACTTTGCTGTTCGATCCCTAGAAACGGCTATTGCACCAACCGCAAATAATAAGTTTGTAATAGCAAAATCGCATTTTTTTTGTTATTAAACTACATATTTACGATTTTTAGACTTTTACCGTTACATTTGCTGTAAGACCTTGGTTTTTGCCAAATTTCTTGATTCTAGGTCAACGGGAACTACCATACAGGTTTCCGACCCAAAACCTATAGGGTACTTCCAGTTGATATATAATTGTCAATTTTGGTTAAAAGCAAGGTCTTACAGTACAAGTAAAGGGAAATGTCCGAAAAAAAAATAATTGAAAATTAAGGTAAATTTTGGTACTTACAAGTTTTCACGAAAATCTAAATTTGCCCATATCTTATTATCGTGTTGACTCAGGACCTTGATTTTTATACACCTAATAGACTAAAGAATATGGTATAAATTTCAACTTGCTAGGTCACCCCAATCCTGAGAAAATCGGTGGTGACAGACAGACAGACGGACAGAAGGACAAGAAAGTGGTCTTATAAGGGTTCCGTTTTTTCCTTTTGAGGTACGGAACCCTAAAAATACTCTTTTAACATATATATTTTCATAATTTTAAGAATGTTTTCATAATTATGGATGTTACTGATTGTGTTTGTTGCAAATATATTTGATTAAAAAAATCGACGTTTTTACTTCGCGCACTCGTGCTACTAGCCTCGGGCCAAAAAATTGGAGGAATGTGGGCTTAACATTGGTGCAACTACGCCTAACCCATTGGGGATTACAGACTTGATGTGATGTTACGTCATTTCAATTATTTTTCCTCCCCAAATTTTTGGCGAAATAGTATCCTTGACAACTTTTATAATTGCACGGATAACGACGAGGCTTATAAAAACGTGTTTTCTATTTTTATTCATTTTTGCGAATAACGTATCCATCCACGTTGACATGATATGAGCCTATTAGAATAAATGTACCTTCTATCTTTTTAAGTCCGAGATTACCGTGGGGTAACGTGTGTTAATCAGAATTAATAATTACTCTTTAGGGACAGTTATACAATATTTGGATCAACGCCAGTTTGGTAGCACGACATCAAAGCCTTACCTACTTAGTTAGATATTATCATACATACCTACCTATTTCTTGTCGACATGCAACATATACCCGCATTTTTACATATCTATGGGTGTATACTTAAAACTTATAGTACATAATGACAACATTTCACCACTTAAGTCACCTACAAAAAATGCCGGAGCAATTGACCCCACTTACTCTTTAGACACTGTTAAAACCCATTGAAAAAAAAAACATGAAAATAACGAAAACAAGAATTATGTTTAAAAATTCAACACCCCGTCTGGTTTTTTATCTCGTTAATTTTTAGGTGAGGACGCAATTGACATCACAAGTTGTCTGCAAAAATATGGAAAAAACAGTCATGAGCCTTTTGAAAAGACACCCTGTAGGTTCACTAAGTATGTTTTACTTCGGGTGGCTTGTAGCTCTAAAGTCAGGGTTGTATTTTGAACTTGAAAACTAGCCAAAATGTGTATGGAGTAGCGAGTCTTGGCATGGGAAGGGGTATAAGCACTGACCACGCGGTCAAAATTAGAAGCAAAATATGGTTAAACATTAAAATACGCAGGTACGAGCACTTTAAAAGGAAAGTTTTGACTTCCGGTTTCATATAGTACAAGTGGGGATATAAATTATCAACTAACATCCGTATCATCGTAACAAGAGCAAACATTGATGAATTTGTCCGTGAAGGCGTAAAATGTTTGGCAGTAAAGACAATTTTTCTTGTGAACTACTTTCAAGCTTTATCAACTGTCAAACAAACTGTCAAATTACCGATAAAGTTGAAAATCTTTTAAACAAATTGGACAGATTGTAGTAACTTGATGTTCTCGCGTCTGTACCACACATATTTCCATATTTTGTGAACGCAATTTGCATTTCTTCGACATCTTACATACCATACATTTCATAGAATAATAAAACTTGCTACGGAGCAATCTGTGATATTAAATAGGAAACTACGAACGAACGTCGGACTAAATGTTAAAGCTTAAACCGGGGAGTATGTGCAATTGTGCATATGGAAAAAAAAACTGACACACTCACCCATTCACACATTGAAAATGTTTGTCATTTGCAGTTTGCTTCATCTTTTTTTTTTCACGAATCTTTGTAGGTAATAATGTTCTTTTGTACAAAAAAACTATACAGCTAAAATAGTAGGTAGGTAAGAACGGCTCTTGAGTATAAAATTCATCGACATTCGTCGTATATCGTATGGAAACGTCTGAGGTCCCAAGGCATTTGATGTGAATTCTGTCTTGTAGTTAAGTTTACTCTGAAGAAAAATTTCATGGATACTTTTTTGTGCTACCTAATTAAGTATCTCCACAATAATAAAATATGACATAAATAAGTAGGTATTAGAAAGAATAGTCTTTTTGACTTTATAGACCAAAATAAATCTATATGACGTGTTTATGACTCATATTACCTGTTTACTGATCTCATATTATCGTTAGTTATTGTATTGTCGGATAGACCACCTTTGAGAGAAATAAATATGAAAGATACCAACTAAATAAGGTCTTAATATAGTTATTTAATGGACATGCGTCTGGCTGAAACATGTGTGGTTATTTTGGAACACAATAAATAAATAATAGACTTGGGTAGTTCCGGAACGAGTCATGAAAATGATATACTTCCAGTCCCGGTACTACACCACTCACTCGTTCAGTACCAATTCAAATGTGTCCTTTAGTTCCTCTAGTACCGAGTAGTTCCGACATTTCCGAAGCGCTCTGCTAGCTCTCGCGCCATCGCACATCAACGCACCGCCACGCCTATGATAGAACGAGATGGGAACACATCGTATGTTCGAATGGAAAGAATTATGTAGTATATTAAAAATAACCGTATTACCGTATGACAACACACACAGATTAAATAATAGTTCCTTCAACAACTCGTCTAGTTTTTAGTAACGGATTTTTCTTTCAATCATTTCGGTTTTGCTTTGATAGTTCTGAACTACAATGGTACTGGAACTTTTCTGTGGTACTAAACGAATAGTAACGTTCATTAGTTCCTTTAGTACCGGGGAACGCTTTCAGCGTTCCCCGGTACTAAAGGAACTAATGAACTAGATGAGTGGACTAGTTCCGGAAGCAAAAATATACATATCACTCCTTATCTTTTGTTGGACACGTTTTGCGCATCTCTAATAAATAATGTTTCTATAAATACTCCCCGTATTTATAGAAACATGCCTTTCAGTTTCAGGCCAACTATTCGGCTAATGCCTACGTTATGGAAAAGTTGGTAGCTACTCTCATGATGTTTATTGGTATTCGTTTGTCACTACATCGTTTCGTTTTTAGGGTTCCGTAGTTCTGGTTCTTCAAGGAACCCTTATAGTTTCGTCATGTCCGTCTGTCTGTCTGTCTGTCCGAGGTTTTGCTAAGAGACCGTTAGTACTAGAAAGCTGTAATTTTGTAGAGGTGTGTATATCAATAACGCCAACAAATTGGTAAAATAAAATTTAGAAAATAAAATTTTTAGGGTAGCTCCCCTACATATGAAGTGGGGATGAATTTTTTTTTCGTCGTCTACCCCATCGCGTGGGGTATAATACCTATTCAACCATAATTGTTGAATAGGTGGTTAATTTTTTTATTTTGTTGCTAATACTACTTTTCGATTGAATGCTCAATTTACTAAATATTAAAGTTTATAGTGCAAATTTTTGTTCCAGTAGGGCGCCCAGCCCCCGCCCCCCTCTAAAAGCTAAACTGCGGGCTTGACAAATTTGGAAAAAATCATGATGATAGTGCATTTCATGAACTTAAAAAAAAAACTATAGCGGTTAAGATAACTATTAGTTTTGCAGTACTAGTCGTTGAACTTGGGTGTTTGTTATTTTTGTACCAACTACAAAATGTGTAGAATAAATCTTATAAAGTGACTAAGATGAAGTACTTGCTTGTTTAACGGGTAAAGACTTGCATTGAAAAACCAAATCTAAAATAAAAAAACATAATAAATTATCATAAGTTTCACAAAGCTGCCGCTAGATGGCGCTGTACCAACGGGTGCGTTCATTATTGTGATAACGGGCTACTACGGAACCGCACACTGCGCGTGGCCCGACACGCACTTGGCCGGTTTTTATTATTATCTTCGCATTAGCCTGGAATCACCTACTGCTGGGTAATACTAGGCCTGAATTCCTGTTACGCTGATGTCGGTCACGTACGTCGGCCACGCAAACGAATAGGTATACATTGTGATCTTTACAGCACCATACTGCGACGCTGACGTCAGCAGCGCCTACTTTGCTACTGTATTTCTCACTGACGTACGCGACCGACATCATCGTAACCGGAATTCAGGCCTTAGGGCGTATACACGTAGAACGCTGGTTACCAACGCCGGATAAGCGCCAAATGTCGCCGACAAGTTCAGCAGGTCGGAACTTGTCGGCGCTGGTTCGGCACAAAGTATAGAGACTGCTTGCGCCGACTACCTGCGCGGGCCGGTTCCGATAAGCACTGGCAGATTGGCGCTGGTAGCCAGCGTTCTACGTGTATACGCAGTAAGGCTTCTTTTCGTTTTTGCACGTTCCCGGATTCCGGGATTTTTCAAGAATTTAATGAATGTCTATAAATTTTAAAGTAAGACGTGTGCCATATTTGTTTTGAGATCTAAATTAAATGAAACCTGCCAATGAATCAAATAAATGCGTCTGACAATCACTTTATTTGACATTTCGACCGGCCGTAGACAGAATATTTCTTTTGTGCTTTTACTTATGTTAAATTTCATCACAAAAAAATGCTCGAATTTTAATCATACTTGTTCTCGAACCGTCACTTTAGTAAGATATTCGAGTAAAAAAGCATTATTCAAGAAGATTAAGCGGGCCGTTGGAAATGATAAAATCGATCGGAGTCGCCGGGCGCCTGCAAGACTAATGGCGGTTCTGAGAATGTTCGCCTTTCGCTACTTTTGCTATCGATGCCCGCTTGTGGG
This sequence comes from Xestia rhomboidea, assembly GCA_963853795.1. Taxonomy (NCBI): domain Eukaryota; kingdom Metazoa; phylum Arthropoda; class Insecta; order Lepidoptera; family Noctuidae; genus Xestia; species Xestia rhomboidea. The sequence continues at coordinate 9,207,727 of OY970778.1, read as the reverse complement.
GTTCCCCATTGATACTTTGTTTTGAAACAGATCAGTTGGTACTTAATAAACGTCATGACCTTTATTTCTGTCTAGCCAGAATCGTTTATTGTTTGATTTAATAGGAGGTCGCTTTTTCATCAATTTTAATTCTATATTATTGCTAGCTGACCCCGCAAACGTTGTTCTGCTATATAATTATGGTTTAAAAAATTGCCTACGACCTATTTTCAGACCTAACAAATATACACAAAAGATTTCATAAAAATCGTCGTCAAACCGTTTCGGAGGAGTACGATAACAAACACTGTGACACGAGATTTTAATATATTAATAAAAAAAAATACATACTCTTGAAATATATTAATGAAGCCTGTATTTCGAGCGCAAGATATTGGCGCTGATAGCCGAAATACAGGCTTATAGTTTGTACAGAAGTTTAATTCTTTTGTACAGTGTGAAAAACAAAGCCTATAGATATTTGTACTACCAAAATGTATTGAATAAACTTATTATTATTATACTGAATCATCATCACCAATTTCATCATCACAATGTTGGCACTGACAATTATTCGAGAAACAAGAATTTAAGATACAAAGTTTTAATTTATTGTTTCTATTGTACCTTCTCTAGTTATTGGCCGGGATGCTGTATAAACTTGTCCTTTCATATGAAGCAAATACGATCACAATTTGTCTTTAAGAAAGCGCCCGAGCACACTGTAAAATCGTCGCAATGAGAATGAATATAGAATTTTACATAATCCGACATAGAACCAAAAGGGTTGGATTTCCAATATCAGGGTACAATACATGCTTTATTTATTATGCGGGAACATTTTTATGACGGCGTTGAATATGAATTAAGTTTCCGTAATGTGGAACATGACGTGTTCTGACTTCTGATGAAGAAGAATCGATGGTGATGTCACTTTGCCTGTAGGTATGTTTTAAATTCACTGATGGATAATGCTACTGGTCTTGTGGTCTAGAAGCATGTTTACACAAACTATAAATTTGCACAAAAAAAGATTATTTTAAATTTATTCCTAAAAGAACTAGAATATTTTTTTACAGAAGCACTTTTGCGGAAGGGAATACACACACACACACACACACACACACACACACACACACACACTGCTTCTGCTGATTTATTAAAATAACCTACCTTATATTTTTGCTTGGAAATCTTAGCTAGTTTTGTTAGACGCGGCGGACGTGAAAGGGGAGATCAATCGCCTGTTTTGATAACGTTTTGGTGTCACAAAATCCTCACTTTATTGGCCGGAGATGAACGGTGAGATGGGAATATGATCGCTCTTTGCCTACATTGAATCATAGGACTACAGCATAGTTTTGTAGCGTAGCTTTAGCACAGTTTGACCTGGATGTTTGTCCCTTCTTAGAACTTAAGCTACGGTTTTGTAAAGTATTCTTGTATCAAAATACCATCAATAAGGTGTTATTTTAAGCCCTATTCTGCGTTAGTTTCTCAATCTCAACCATCATTATCTGCCTTGTCTTTTCCCAACTATGTTGGGGTCGGCTTCTGGTCTAATCGGATGCAGCTGAATACTAGTATTTTACATGGAGCGACTGCCTTTTTGACCTCCACAATCCAGTTGCTACTGGGTAATACGATATCCCGTGGTAAGACTGGTTGTCAGACTTTCAGGCCACTGACTACCTATCACTCTAATCTTCTTATCTTATCACTTTCACAAAAATAATAATAGCTTAACAGAAGTCGTACAACTGATGTGCAATAAGTTACGGAAGCCACAGACAATGGGCTTTGTCTATAATTCTTCAGAATTAAAAGCCGGCACTCAGTGGCAGTGCTGCGGTGCGATTTATAGCACGCAATTACTCCGCTCACAAAACGCTTCAATGTTTGCTAATACAGTCGATTTGTGGTTACAGGGGAATATTCGCAGGTAGTTCACTGATACTAAGCTTTAGTGTGAGAAAGAGGTGATATTGTTGAGAATTCAGATACACGTAGGTACTACAGCGTTCACTGACAGACGACTAGTTTTCAACCTTAGTACTCTAAGCTAAGGAGTTGAAAGTGTGAGCGCAGTAGTACAGTCGTCAACGAGCCTAAATAAAATCGGAATAGAACTATCCTTTTGACCGCCATAGTCATATATCCGTGACAAAATGGTCGGTGAAATTGTAGCTTGGCGTTGAGGGCACGCGCGTGCGTTTATGCTCTGGTGGTCAAAAGGTTAAAGAATGTTGAATCTTTTTGGGAATGAATTAGATAGCAAAAAAGCAGTTATTTAAAAAAACCGAGACATCTTCGCCATTAAAACTATTAAATTGAACAGAAAGGTCTAATGTTCAGGCTTTTAGTCAATGGTCATAAAATTGAAATCCCTATTGCCTAGTGAAGATTTATCAGCACCCTTCCAAGAGGGTTTTCAATTTAAAATGGCCGTCTGATAAATAAATCTTGTTTCAAACACTAATCATTGGGGCCCAACTCTTGGGTACTTAACTGGATTTTTCCACATCCATGATTTATTATAAAAAGCGCAACCATTTTTGAATTTCCGGTTTGAGAGATAAGTTATTATCGCTATAGCAACACTGACGTACGTGGTCACCCTTGGTCCCTTTACTGGCTTTACCATAACCAATCATGTTGAAAGATTATGCAGGGGTCCTGGTGTATGCAACGGCCACGCCATTTTTTTTGACAGAATTTTGCACTCTTCCCATGAGTTTTTATGAACATCATAAATGTGAAAGCTTTCTTTAGTTTCATGATATTTGGTTTCGAAAAACATCCGATAGATAGGCTTATCTGTCACGTCCACCCATCGTATGGAACGTGACCAAGGGATTTATTATGACGAGATTACCACTCAAAAATATTTAGGGGGAATCTGGGCCCACGGTCCCGGTCCCAAAAGTCCCAATGTAAGGTAATTCCTTGTATCCCTTCCTTCTTAGGTGCAAGGTTTCCTCGTTGTGTTTCTCTTTTGTTATTTGTGCTGGAAAAAACATGGACGGTATGAATTCCAGAAAATATTTATACTAAACAAACTTATGAATTTCATGTGGTTGACAGATTTATTGTTGTCTTTCGATTCGTGGAGGCAGAACTACTGGACGTTGAATTTTTTAGTACCGCAAGCTATTATTGGTGACTTATTTATTACGAAAACGTAAGAAATAGTTTTTGGAAGTCTTGATTTTTTATAAATCAAGACTTAAAAAAAAATTTTTTTTTTTAGTTAGCCCGTATTGTCCCACTCCTGAGCAAAGGCCTCCCCCCATTCCTTCCACTCTCATTACAAAAATTGCGTTTATAAAATAACAGACTTATGTCGCATCATATTTAAGGTGCAATGGGTAAAAATAAACGAAATGTAAAATATTTTAGATTTCATTCAGGAGTTTGCAAAATACCTACTGGTCACTTTCCGATCATATCTCGTTTTGTTTTCTTACAAACAATTCCGTTCTGGTTTCTTATTAATCTACTGATGGGAGCCTAGACCATAAAACAGGTCCTTATTATATCCACACATATGAACCTAATACTCCTCCAGATTATCAGTAATTGCATACTAAGCAAAATGTTCGTGCAAAGGTATGAGGGCGATACGCCTACGTGATCGCTTCTCGACGAATAAATATGCTCGCCCATTAAAGACGATCGATCATCTAATAGCACATGTAACGAACTGCCGACACGTACTGCTATATCCGATTATCAATATAATTAATACACAAGTTCATTTTCGCATTACTTGCCTATTAATTTGCTTAAAACATAAGCATGAGGTCCTGGGTTCGATTCAAGGGTCGGGCAAATTGTTATTGGGTTTTTCCAGCAGGAATTTCTCAGTAACAGCCACGGAGTCATGATTTGTGCCCTATTGATGGCAATAGGCTCGTCTTTCAAAAGGATTTACATTAGCTTTTGGGTAGCCAATATAAGTTATATTAGCTAGCCTTTTGGTAACGAAATTTTTACTTTACCATCCTTGTTAGATAGAATGTCACTTTTTCGAATGCTTTAGCGAATGGCTGTCCTTTATCGAAAGATTGTCGTAAAAATGTGACGGAGAGATATCTTTTGTCATGTGTAGAGTACCTAGTTATTGATTGTTGTAGTGATGTAGCGGCACTACAAAAAACACTACGGCAACATAGTACAAACAAATACTACGGCGCCATCTTTGTCACAAATGAAGAAATTCCGAAATAATAAATAATAAAAAGTTTATTTCTTAATCAACAGGTTTTTACAGATACATTGTAGAGGCCTTCTTTTAAGTATGGAAATACCTGTAACAGAAGACTACGAGGAACTCTTCCATGAATATGGGCAAACATTTTACAAAGCCTGTTAATAATTAAAACAATGTTGGTAAAAAAAAGAGGAAAAATTAAGGACAATTATAAAAAAAAAAAACAAAATTAAAAATGTGTGGTGTCTGTGTTGTGTATAGGTGTGTATATGTGTGTATGGGTGTATGAATGTGTGTGTGTGAGAGCTAATAGGACTAGTGTGGGTGTGAGAAAGGGGAAACCAAAAGCATATTATCAGTGTGAAGTATTATGTATACAGTAGATATTCGTTTATTAATAAAATAATAATAAAGTTTATGAAAGCTGGTGTTTTATTATATATCCGGATGAAGAAGAGCCTCAGTTTCTTCATATGTAAGGGTCTTTAGCCATGCAGTCAGGGTTTTCTTACATTCGTGATGTGATTTTTGGTAGATAGCCAGTTTTTTGTTAATGGCATTGAAAGCAAAAGTAGTTAGGGCAACATATTGGCGTCTTGCGAATGCAGTACGAATCCTTACCCCAGTTATACAACCTTGTCTTCTTCTTTTTCTCAAGATGCTAGAATCAAATACCGTTGTTTTGTGCATTTTTAGGGTAGAAATAAGAATATATAACTTTCTGGCAGTTAAGAGGTCACATAGTTTATAAAGCTCGTGTGTAGGAAAACGATACGGTTTAAAATAAATAGTTTTGAGAAGGGCACGCTGTGATCTTTCCACATCTAGGAATTTTGTTTTAGAGGCACCTCCCCAGATAGGAATGCAATATGTTAAGACAGATTGGGCTAAAGAAATGGTGATATTAAAGTTCTCTGCGACTTAAGACTACCTATAAATAGAACTGTTTGGCAGTAATCCACCAGACACAACACTATCGGAACATCCTTCCTTTTCCATGGAGTATTGAGGAACTTAATACCATATTCCTCATACTCCAATAGGGTAGATGACACCATAAAACAATAATTCCAAAACACCAATCTCTAAAAAAAAACGTTATTTTGGGCCTGATAACCCGATTTATTTTCAATTAATTTCCAAATAAGATTTTTAGTTGCTTTGAAATCAATAAATAGTTGAGTCATTGAGTTGACCAAACAGTGACGTCACAGCGTGCTATTGCCATACCAAATCTATGAGAGAACCGCGTTTTGACAGCTCTTAAAAAGTAAGTATGTCAATTGATTGGTGTGTCATCAACCCCTTTGTGATAAATAGTCATAAAGCCGCGTGTTTGTATTGTTCAAAAACCCACATGCACTTCCTCGACTTGCTTGACTGCCTCGTTGGTCGAGTGGTCGCAAGCGCGACTGCTGAGCATGAGGTCCTGGGTTTGATTCCCGGGTCGGGCAAAGTGTTATTGGGTTTTTCCATCAGGAATTCCTCAGTAGCAGCGACGGAGTCTGGATTTGTGCCCGGTTGGTGACAGTAGACTCGCCCCCTGTGGGACTTAAATATAACTGGTGAAATGTGGGTGTACTATTAGGTAGGTACACGTCTGCTCTGCCCAACGCTTCGAGGATAACATGCACTTCACATCGAACTATGACGACCCGAATGGCGCAGCGGTAGGGAGGCTGCCTTATGAATCCCGGTTGGAGCAAATGTTTGTGTGATGAGCATGGACATTTGTTTCCGAGTCATGGATGTTTAATATGTATAATAAGTATGTATTTACAAACAAAAAGTATCTAGGTAGTATATCAACTATCTGGTGTCCACGACACAAGCCTCGTTGGTTAGTGTGGCATTAGATGGCGCTGTGTGTTAATGTCCAGCGATATTTATTTTTTATTTATTCTAAACATTCACAAAACAGTAACAGTGACACAAGTTAAACTGACTGAACTTATATTATCACTTACGGGATATCTTCCGTGATTATTATTTGTTTGTCAACCCCCACGATCATGGCGCTTGCAACAGCGTCGAAATATCGGGAGCTCAAAACAAATAATAATCACGGTATCCCGAGAGACGGTATCCAAGATATCCCGTAAGTGATAATATAAGTTTAGTTTTAAACCGTGAAAGCTTAAAACAGCGTTTATACTGACTGACTTTTATTTATTGAACTTCAGTCAGACAGATCACAACATGTCAGTAATGTTCAATAAAACATAAATATTGTCAGCATTCCTTAAAATATGGCAAGCTTGACCTTAAGCGGAGTTTCAAATGTACGAAACAGGGTTGTCTGTGTGCATTAAATTTTGCAATTTTACTCTTTTTACAATGCTCAAGTTTATTATTGGACTACGCAATAAATTTTCGCATTTACAGTTTACTAGCGTTTGTCAAAGATACTTAACATGCAGGAAAACTTCTGCATGCATCCAGATAAAAGTAGCATAAAAACCGAAAAAAAAGGTCGTAAGTCTACATATTATGTGCTTTTAAATCTTAATCCTAACTATAAATGCGAAAGTGACTTTTTCTGTTTACTGGGATACCTTTTCTCGCCTAAACCACTGAACGATCATCCTGAAATTTTGCATATACCTTGTCAGGTGTAGAGAAACGGACATAGGGTACCTTTTATCCTGAAGAAAAATACTGTTCCCATTAGGTACGTTATTGTTGAGGAAAACAACAATAAAGTTCTTATGATAATAGATGGCGCCACTTGTCTTAAACGCGAGGGAAGCCGAAAAAGCTATAGTTTCATATAAATCCGTTTAACTGTTAAAGTATGACACTTATTTTTAGCGTGTCGACATATATTTGAGCCGCGAGTATTTAGCGCCTTTTTTTTCTGATGGAAAATCATCTAATAACTCCTCCCGCTCTGGGCGGAGCAAGAGGGAGTGTCAGACTTTTATTGACTAAAACCCATCCATGTTCCTTCTTTGCCCTTTGTGTTTCGGACCCACGGTATCTCTTTCGAACAGTCCCGCAGCCCCGGCAGGCGTCGGCCCTACGGACCCCTTCCTTTTGCTGACTCTCTTTGAGGCGCGCGTGGAACACGAACGCGCCGTCGAGACGGCCTGTCGTCATGAGACGGACGGACGGCGAGCTAGCCCATAGCTCACCGTCCACAGGCCCGCGCCTACGGTGGCCGGGGGCTAAGTATTTAAGCGCCTTCAGTGGCGTCCATCATCGTCGTCATCAGTTCCTGTAATGAAGAAAATCATGATTGGGTTTCAAGCATACAAAATCAGAAGCATCCAAAGTAGCATTAATAACATTATACGTACCCAGGATCATCATCATCAGCCTATTAATGTTCCCACTGCTGGGACACAGGCCTCCCCTCTATGAGAGGGAATGGGCTATTATAATCCTACACGCGGGCCCAGTGCGGATTGGTAGATGTCACATGTCTTCGAATTTTTTGGTTCTGGGACATGCCGGTTTTCTCACGATGTTTTCCTTCACCGTTTTGAGAGCAGTGGTGATGAAATAAATTACACAAAGTAATGCACCTGTCTGGGTTCGAACCCACGACTTACTGTCCGTAAGTCGGGGCCGCCACCACTGTACCACCGCTGCAACCAGGATAGAAGGATGAAATGCTACACTGGCCCACACAAAATATGATTATAGCCATGATGATTTAGTGAGATTAAACGCGAACCCTCAAAGCTCTCATAAATTAGGTACCTCTTCTGCAAATGTTAAGACCTTTGTCCTCTTAGCTCCGCCCACAACTTGTTAACTTTCAACCGCTTAATATTTTCGTAAACGCTTTATTTTATTTCTATAGACAACCGCATTTATTTTCGAACTTCATTTTCCCAATGTAGAAAAGTTTTTATGAAAAAAAAAATCACGAGTCTTCATTGTCTCAGCACTGTCTATTGTGACTGAAAAAAACAATGTTTTACCACACCTGTAAACTCATCACATCAGAAATTCGTTGACTTGAAATGAATGATAATGAAACGTTGTTAACTTTAGTTCATAGTAAAGGACAATCCCAAGTAATGTAACACCTGTGTAATATATATAATCCATTTATTTCAGGTAACAACGACCCATACATAAATACCTTAACCTGAAAATACATACTAATAACAATTTTTGTAAGTATAAGCAACTTAAAACCATGCTAGTAGCACTTCACTTGCACGATGTTTTGTGCGTTCTTGTGGAATTTGTCCGCCGACGGAACACCACGTCTTGCGGCAAAAAACTTTCTTCCAACACTTAAGAAGCGCTTCATAAACTTACCAGGTTAGGCCAGTACTCTAAAAAAAATGGTCATTGACTGACCTTTGGAATAGAAAGAGGTGTTTATTTATTTACTAGTCTCTTTGGGGTACCTAACCTTTTCTCTTGTGAAAATTATCAATGGATGTGAAGATTGTGAGGGTATTATATGTCAGACCCTACAGGGTTTCCACAATCACCCCAGCAGTAGGGGTACCTAACCTGGGTTAACTTGAAACCTGTGACGGGTTTTTTATGGTTTTTAGTCGGCAATGGTCACATATGATTGCATATGAGCGTATTTAGAATCTGTGGATATATAATCTAGCAGATAACATTGTAAACGTATTTATGTTTTTCTTTGTAAGTGAATTTGTAATTCTTTTGAGAAATAAAAATATCTTTAACCGTAGGATCGATCAGATCTGGAGTATGTTTTATTTCAGTTGTAACTTGCAGTGGCACTAGTTAATGAGGAAAATATCGTGAGGAAAGTTTTGAGTATGAATGTGGGTATAAGAGTAGAGGATGACCAAATAAACGATGGATAGACTGTGTGAATGATGATATGGCACGAAAGGAAGTGTCTGATGAGATGACGAGTAATAGGGAAGTATGGAAGAAGAAGACATGCTGCGCCGACCCCAAATGAATTAGGATAACGGCAAGAGGCAAGAGAATGATCAGTCGAGTTAATTTGCTGACAGTAAGTCTTGTCGATAGACTGCTTGCGCGGCGAGCGGTCATAGTCTAATCATGCAATTAGCAAACCTTTAGAAGAAGTAAGACATGTAACACAGATATTCGGCCTGAAGACATACCTGTTGCTATACCCAAACAAGTTAATATTACATTTTGTATTCAAAAATGGGTAGCTTTGTCGCATCGTCATTATCAATGTTAAATCTTCTTCTTGATAGTTCAAAAAACTTTAACAAAAGTTGTTGAATAAAGACATAATCAGTTTAAAGCACAATTTTAAAATTGATTAAAAAGTTTCGGGTCTCAACGATATTTTGAAGACCAAGCTCATTTTATATTCATCTCTTTTTTTTCTGGAACACACTTCTTAGCGCCGCCGGCTCTATAGGCTTACTATTAAAATTGAATTCTGTTAGCCAGACTAAAAGGATAAAGCAAATGAAAAGAAAATACTTCGTAATTTATACATGGAGACCGTAATACATAAGTTTTACCTACATGAGTATGTAATTAAAAGACCATAAAGTAAACAGGTGCTGGTAACTGTAATACATAAATTACATATGCCTTGGTACAAAAACATGTGTTATTAAGTAGTCTAGTAACTTATTCAGTGGCAAAGCCAAATAAACTCTTTTGACAAATAAAATTGCCATTACCACTCGCTATGAATGAAGTACTCTCTTTGCCCGGTTTAAATTATGAATGTGTTTTAGGAATAAACTGACACAAAGGTATGAGCAGCAAAGTAGCAGTGCTCAGTTTTTTCGGGATCTTGCTGGTCAACCTATGAGGCTGTCGTCTGCTTAACTGGACTATCCCGTGGGTGCCTGAGTGTTAGGCCTCCAGTCAGAGGCCTAAAACTTAGAAAAAGTGACTACACGCTAAGGGGGGGGGGGGGGGTACGAGCCTCGGCTTAGGGCGTCGCTGGAGAGGTCAGCAAAAGAGACAGGCTGGATCGGAACAATATCATTATTTAGGGGCGGATTTAAAACTACAAGCTCAGCTTCACGCGCTGGCTCGAGCAAGGTTCGGGGGAGGAAAGCGATGCTCTAAAAGTCTTTTTTTAATATAAATCGATGTGCCATAACGCTAATTGGCTTCTAAGGAAAGGTGAAGCAGTACTCACTTTTCACGAATTTCAATGTACAAGGTGTTTTTAATGTTCTTTGCGATTGCGTAACGAAAGCTCCCACAACGAATGTTTGCAAAACTAATTCGCGAAGCAAATGCTCGCAGTGAGTACGGCTACTAAATAAGCATTGCGGAAATTCATGCATTTCTCAAAGAAATATGGACATACGGTCGAGTTTTGTCTACGTTTTCACTTTATTTACCAGCTAATGTTTTCTAAATTACTTTTATGATGTAATTTTTAGCCACTCAGCAGCGCGGCCGGCGTTACGACAACGCACCAAAACGCGTCAACCGCGTATGTTCGCGACTATATTCGCATGTAATTTGACACCTTAGATAAAAACACTTGACGATTTCAAACTACAAGAGTTATAGCTAAATATAGAGAGATGAAAGATAACATGCGTAGATTTTCCCCGAAAAGTCCCTGAAAATTTGTGAAGAAAACATCTAAATAATTAATATTGTAGGAAAGAAGTTTTGTCTTATGTAATTTTATATCCAAGAAGCCATCAATTCGAACTAATTTATTATGTTTTTACGGGACCTCCCGACCGAAACCCTTCTTACATAGGTTGTACATAAAATCCGAGCCTAGGCTCGTTAGAACACGTAAGAGCGCTCCGGTATCCTGAGTATACCCTAAGGACAATAAATCGGAACACGTGTTCCTAAGTACTAACTGTATCAAATGACGTGGTTTTTTACTAGCAACGTTATTACGGAACGCAATTGCTTTCTTTGTGTGTCAAGTGTTATGATCAGGTATGGATATTAGTAACATTTTAATGTTCCACCGTAGTGCCTTAACTGCTGAGCCGATTATGAAGAACCGGAGTCACACATATCTGTAATATAAGCAATGAATTTAAGAGGGACTCCGGGTAGTTACACGAAAAAAACCTGCCTTTTTTACACTTCTGGGACGTCTTCTTGTACATTTCTAGTTAACGTTTATGTAGTAGGTGGGTGGTTTACAGTTTTCAACTTGATTTTAACAATATTATAGAACCAAATGTTTTCGACCTCTCCTTATCGCCTTGATACTTTGATCAAGTCAATCGACAGCAGAATAAACGAAATGCGTAAAAGGGATAGCGATTTTGTGTGATACGGAATTAAGTGAAGGTCGATCAGGCAACACGCCTGTACCGCTGAAATCTTCCTTGTTCAGATCGTTACTATAATCTCTGAAGAACAACCTCATTATTATTCATGACCTCGTTTTAATGGCATAGAAGAAGATAACCGTGATTGACTGGATGCGTATCTTACGGCTGAAGGTCAAACTTGTATGTTAAGGCTCAACTAAGAAGATATTCAATGTCTCATAAGGGATAGCCTTTATTACGAACAACACGCATACTAGCAACAAAATACCATGAATATTTTTATCAATATTAATATATTCCAGCGAAGAACATTGAAGTACTAACTTTTCATGGTACATAGTTATATTAAAATGAGGTTTACTTATTAAATTATAGATAGATAATACGTAGGTATATGCTCACGGGATTTGTCTGTAATTTTTTTGCACAAATCTTGTTTTGGCAGTTGTTGATACAAGTTTGGGGCCTCCAAGTTTATAGATAGGATCGTTAAGGGCGCCTGAATTTTGTTTTTACCGACCTTAGGATTCGCAAATATAACCTTGTTTGTTGGCAAAAATATGGCTCAAGTTTTCATAGGATTTTCTTTTTGTTTTTTTACAAAATGATATTCTTATCATTTCAGTAACTTAAAGTTTGCTTAGTAATCGAAAACACATGTTTACTGTATCTTTATTTTGGTGCTAGTAGGACTATGAGTAACTTGATAGAGTAAAGTCATCATTTCGTATGTTTGAGTTCAACTCCTCTTAATTAACCTCTATCAATTAAAATACAAAGATTTTTTTCCAAAAAAAAAAATATTACCAGTAAGTAGTACTACGACCATATTTGCACACTGCAGCATATTTACCGCAGTAACCGAGTAGGATTCCAATATTTTAGTGTCCAAAACACGAGGTAATTGATTGATTTATGTTCCATCGAAAGTAAAGTGAGTGTCTTCCACAAAAGTGGCTTAGCTAAGTGCTGTTCCATGTAATAAATAGATTATTGACTTGTTTTATTGCTGAGATTTTTTCAACAATCTTTACTTTGTTTTATGCCTGTTACAATAACGCGTAGAAAAATGCTGATAGGTATGTACTAGACTATTGATCAAGAAATAGGGCGTAGCAGTAATTTAACCTTGTATACCTATAGGGTGCGTAATTGCATAAGGAGTAGCAGAAAGTAAAAAAACACACACTAGGATATTTCTCCGAAGTTCGATTAGTGTCAAAACTTGCACAACTGTACTCTGACCCGAAAAAATTGAATGTAACAAAGTAACTGTACTTTGTTGGTTATCTAACCAAACACACAAATTTTCTGTGTGTCACAAAATAGGTCTCCCGGTTGAGTATTTGTGCTAAGTCTAGATATTTGCGTTTAGGCAGTAAGTAGTACCTAACATTGGGCCGGGTCTAGATATTTGCGGCTTGGCTCTAAGATAAGTCAGTAAACTGTTCCCAAGAAACACGAGAAATATACTAGAGATCAACATTTTTGTTCTTTGTAATATTTATATTCCTGTAAGGTTTATAATATTACGGTTATCTATAAGGTAATCATACAATGTGATATGAAGTGCCACATCTGGGAAGTTAGATTGAAATGAATTACTATGAGCCTATGAAACAAATTTGAATACCGACAAGCGAAAAGTTGTGTTACGTCAATCTTGTAGACAGTTTTTGTAGAAATAGGAAATGTGTTGGAAGCCATTTCCACTTGTCTAGATCCTCAAGCTCCAGACACGTGCCTTGTTACAAAATTAGACGTCAAATAGACAGTTGGTTCCTAAAAATTGAAAAACTGGTATTCAGCTGGAAGCTGATCAAATAATATAGTTGGGAAAATAAAATGCTAGGCAGATGATGCCTTGTTACATAATTAAGGGTGCATTCCTTACAAAGACTTAGCAGCCCCGCAAATTACGTGGTATTAAACGAGACGTATAATAATTACGTTATTTTTATAAATCTACCTCCCCATAATCCGTGTGGGCCAAAAGATTTACAAATTACAATAATGTAATATTCATTTGTTTCGTGAAATCTTTGGAGCTTCGTATGGAGTTCCTGGTTAACGTAATTATTATTAGCAGATTAATGGATTTACTCCAGTCCTGACATATATACTTTCATACAAGGTGCTGCGGGATTACTTATCTTTCTATTTTTAAGGAGTGTAGAGAGGAGCTTGTTGTTTTTTTACGGATAAATTATCTTTATATTTTACTAGTTTTTCGCAGCGGCTTCGCTTGCGTTTATTTAGAATTTGACAATCAATGCGGGTTAAAACAACTCTTCACACTACTAAAGTTCTATTATAATATAATTCAATCATGATTCGAAAGAAATGTGGTGGCATCTATTTAATTATCTTATGAACGTTATTGTTGTTTTCCTCGGGAAATTAGTTCAGTAATTTTTTTCGGTGTGAAAGGTACACTAACTCCGTTTCTGTACACCTGACAACGTATGTATATGCAAAAATTCAGGATGATCAGTTCAGCGGTTAAGGCGTGAAAAAGTAACAAACAAACTTACTTTCGCATTTATAATATTAGTTAGGGTTAGGATTAGGATCTCAATGTATGTTGATAATGCCATCTAGCCGATTTCGGCCACAGCGACTGCATTCGATGGCTTGCTGGTGTGGTTGTCAAGAGCTTTGGTGTGCTGTTCATTCATGTGCTCTCATGTGATTTATTCTTCGTTCGTCCCAAAGTTTCGTCCCACATCACAAGTGATTTAAAAGTACAGTCTACAAAAAAACTAATGTATTATTTCGTTCATTCTAACTTATCGCAAATACTACAACAATGTACACAAAAATAAACCTTCTTGCTTTGAGAAAAAAAGTATTTAGACTTCTAACTAAGAAAACAAATAGTTTCAGTAATACTTAAACAAATTACACTTTAACATTATTTAAAAAATAATATCATTGAAATAAAAACTAACAAATTGTAACAGAACGTCTTTTTGATGAATACATAACCAAAAGTACTAGGTTTGCATCAATTCAAGGTGGTATTTATTCTAACAGTAAATTCTAAAACAATATACAGTAGTAGACTGGTAGTGTTGTAAACAACGGAACTAACACCTTCTTTATGATTCGGTTCTCCTAGTACTTATTGTTAGGTATTCACAAAAAAATGATTTCAGCGGCACTAACATATTCTCATTATTGATTCTGTTCTTCTAGTACTTTCTGTTCAAATTTAAAATTGAGTTCATACAATGATTTTAATAAATTCCATAATGTAGGGTAAACGGCGGACCAACATATTCTTCACGGTTCTGTTCTCCTAGTACATATTAAAGTATTTATTATAATGTATAATAAAGAGTCAAATAGTAGAGTACATTTTCTCTCGCGGAAAAGACAAAGAGGAGTACACTCCTCAGTCTTTTTGAATATTTGATTGATGTTAATCATTTAATATATGTTTTTTTTTATTTTTTTATTTGATAATACGTAAGCTTTCTTTGCTGATTGTACCAAAAAGTAAGCTTGGCCTATACAAAATAAATATGGGCCGTAGAAGGAATGTAAAATAGGACGAAGCGGGAATAAAATAATAAAAATATATTTTGGGGCGAAGGAAGCATATTTTTTGGGACGAACCAGGATTTTGTTATGTGGGCCGAAACTCAGTGCGACGAACGAAGAATAAATCTCTCAAGTGGCTAGCATATCCAACTTTAGCTGAAAAATACACACAAAGCAGACATGTCAAAATACCATGTATACAGTATGTAGAGCGGCCGTTCAATTATTTCTTTATATATGATTTATCAATTATTTCTCAAAATTTTGCTGATATCAAGTTGCCAGTTTAATAAATTGCTAACGAACCGACCAACAATCTTTCCTTCCACCTCCCCAGTACCATCGTCATTATGGCAACGCTCCCAAACAGCCATAAAGTCAGACATTATGATATATGGAACGTTCAACCGGACTTGGTTTCCTTTAAAATGAGTATAAACTTGTGTGGCATATTTATTTACGACCACAAATGTAGTTGTGAAACTTTAAAACGAGTTTGTAAATAAAGGAAATTAATATTCGAACCTGACCAGCATAATGCTGGCAACACTAACATGGAATTGGCTTTTTGCGGTGTATAAAGAGAAAAACAATGCTCTTATCATTTTATGTAAACAGAGGCAAAGGAAAATCGGAAAATCCGTGTAAGTCCCGTTAGGAATTTAATTAAAAGGAATGTACGAAATATTTAGCACAACGCTCGAATTAATGATTTCAAGGCGATGTTGCGTTGTAGTATTTTGTGCTTTTATATTATATGTAAGTGTGTTCTTTGGTATTGTAGAGGAAAGCTCGTTGTTTCGGGGCGGAATGCAACACAAAACCCCATTACTGTGGAACGACACACTTTTGCCCACGTTCACGGATACTGAACTACTTTTGTCCTTTCCTTTGATCAAGGTTAATAGCCTTAGTGAAAATACGCTCCATCTACTAACCCGGCAATGTATAAAAGCTGAATCGTTTCTCTTGTGTCAAAGAACATAAAACTATAGCGTTTTAAATCTACTGATTGAATGGGGCCGTTTTTTTGTTATGTTAATACTAAAAGTAGTTGACAAACAAATGGAAGCGAGGTTTTGTTAAAACCTAAATAAAACTGAAACGGGGGAGTTTTAGTGTGAATAGACGAATAAACGACCGACGCTGGCGCGGTCATTTATTTTGATTTGTGATTTTTTGACTCTTGACTATTTTGTGCTGTGATTTTGCTGTAGTTGTTTTGGTCTAACTATGCTCCGAATAGCTTTACATGTGATTTTTAGAATACAATGTATCCAAGAATAACAGCCGCACAGGTCGATCTGGCAGGTTAAGCAGTGCTTGTGGAGGTCAGTCCGTGGATGGAGGACCATCATTACAAACCAAGTTCCCTCGGAAAACACGTTAAGCCGTTAGCCTCAGCTGTCATTTGTAGACATGCTATGATAGTCGGTACGAGTAATCAGAAGCCTGAAAGTCTCACAACCATCTAACCATGGAGTATCGTATTATCCGGTAACTGGGTTTGGGAGGTCAGATAGGCAGACTCTCCATGAAAAATACTGGTATTCAGCTTCATACGGTTAGACAGAAAGCAGATCCCAACATCCTACCTAAGTCTGGTTGAACACTGTTGTTTGACGACCCGAATGGCGCAGCGGTAGTCAGGCAGCCTTACGTTCTTAGGGTCCCAGGTTCGAATCAAATCGAGCAAATGTTTGTGTGATGAGCATGGACATTTGTTTTGGAGTCATGGATTTTGTTTCGGAGTCATGGGTGTTTAATTGTATAATAAGCATGCAAAAGTATCTATGTAGTATATCAACTATCTGGTGTCCACGACACAAGCACGTTGCTTAGTGTGGCACTAGATCGCGCTGTGTGTGTTAATGTCCAGCGATATTTGTTTTTATTTTACTTGGAGGATGTATAAGCATACTATAACAAGTATAATCGTAAATCAGTTCGTAAAATTCGCTTCGACTACCATGATCTCTTGGAAATACATTACTAACTCTTATATTAGCAGTTATTCCTTCACCTCTATTGTGTTCGATAGCAACGAAACCAGCAATAATGCTGCCATAACGAACAGCTCGGCAGCCAATAAACTGAGGACATCTTCAAAAAATAATTGTGACATTTTATTGCGTATAAATATTACTTTATGGTGTATTTACTATGTGATATCTGATCGTTTTGACAGTTCATTAAATTTTGGCAGTTTTAGACAAAACAAAGGAAGAGTGGTCTTGGGAATTAGAAGTTTGTCGGAAGTATTTGTGTTCCCTGTTGACTGGGGATTTAGTGGATGATTGCTGAGATTGCTGGCCCATCAGCCGTGTGATCCTGTAAGATCTCATTCTAAACTTCGAATCTGAATTCGCTGTGAGTTTCTTGATAGGCATTCTAAAAACTCGGTTGATAATTCGAATTTACACTAGCGCCACCCTTGCGAGCGTGTCAGCGAGTTGAACTAAATTAACAGGGAGATTTTGACAGATAAAGTATGAGATGACGTAAGAAGTGACATTGGTCGCTTCGGAGCTCACTTCACTTCGCAAGTGACTAGGTGATGCTTACAGAATGCAAAATCAAGGTCATTTTGAACCTTATGCGAAGTGAGAGTGCATAGCGATGTGAGATGCGAGTTGTTGTTCGAATTTTACAGAATCGACCTACAGGCCATGCTAGAAATTTACCTTTTCGATTGAGGTTTACTAAAAGAAAATATGCTTGACCGTATAAACTGTAAATAATTATCAGAAGGTGTTTTGGAGAATGTATTCAATGAGGTTGTTGTGAAATTAGGCTATAACTACAATCTTGCTTGAGTTAAATAAACCAGTAGTGCTTGTATTTACTCTGTCTGTCTCCCGTAAGCTATAAACAGTCCCAGTCATCCTCAATATCTTGTTTATTTCGCTCCATCATCTATTGTCTTGCGTCGCTAAGTTTCACAACTGAATTCCGCGGCAGGGTCCTATAAATGGTCCTCTCCCAGTCCACTAAAAGTGTTCTAAGTTACCGCTTGCGCAACTTTCCTTGTTCCAACGACTTTCTCCATCATAATAAATTGACGAAGTTTCAGACTATCATTGCGCAGAACATGGCAGATAAACCGCCTGAAAGCTAGCTCATTAATATTAATTATATTTGTAGTACAAGTAGTTAGAAGATTTTATTAGTTAGATTAACGCTACGATCTGATGGAAGGAAATAACTTAGGGTAACGGCCTTTAGAACAGCGGGAAGAAACAGCGTAATGCCAGAGCTGTGCAAACAGTTACCTACAATGATGGTCGTGAAGCGAAACTAAATTTTTATGGTAGAACTTGCCGACCAATTTAAAATAATCTTGTTTCTATGGACAGCTGTGTCCTAAAAATAATTATCGTTCGTAAAAGAGTTCTTTCAATTAGGTTAATAACTGTTGTACAGTCTTACACTGTACACGTTTTGCTGACGCGGTGCACCAAACGTGCGTCATTTCGGATACTATAAAACCACACTCATTACATTTAATGGGTGAGTGCAAATACTGCAACGCGGTGATTAACATTAGAGAAAGGAATCGTCAAAAGTTCTACTTGTATTTTATACGTAATAAATCTAGTGTGAACCAAGTGGTCTTTTCTCTACGCACTTCATCTCAACAACAACTCTGGAAGTGTACGTACGTGGTGAATTTTCTTCGTGACATTTACGATTATGGTTCTACTCTTGGGTATAAAATACATTGTTACATGACTAGTAAGAACTAAGGAGAGTTCGCTAATTTTGAAGCTCAACTGTAAAATTAAACTGCGACGACGCAACTTCAGGATTTACGAAGTATTTGTTTGAAAGCTGTGACGCCTATAAAGTTTGACACTCCTTACCTACTCGTCATACGGTGATGTGCTTCGTTGTAGTCATATCAACACTTTTGAATTGATCAATATTCTTTGACAGAAGACGTGTGATTTATATTTAAATGCAAAAAAAACCTTTAATCTTTTCTTTTTTTTTTACCTTTTTTTACATTGTGGCAAATAATTATTTTTTCTTTCTTTCTTTTTCATAAACAAAATTGGTAAATAAAATAGTGTTTTCGGGGGAAAAATCTGATCAATTTCGCGCTACATTTATCACATAGCTTATGACAGGGGTCCCCATAACACCCCTAACCTAAATATTTCCTCTTTGAGCGGTTAGCAGTCTGTCGCATACATATTTGATCTTTCCTTGATCATCAATCTATAGTGGTCTCGTTAAACGGATTAATGTGAAACGGTTAATCCGTTTAACGAGACCGCCATGTCCTAGAACCAAATATTCGGAAACACCCACCAACCCGTATTTGGCCCGTCTGGTGGAATCCACCCCTTTCGCAAAGATTAGTGCTGTGTCCCAATAGGGCCCACAATACAGGTATATACTGATACATCAGTCAGTCAGTTTAATAAATACTTTTTCTTTCTTTCTTTCATCATCATCATCTGCTTTGCCTTTTCCCAACTATGTTAAGTTCGGCTTCCAGTCTAACCGGATGCAGCGGAATACCAGTTTTGTACATGGAGTGACTGCCTATCTGGCCTCCACAATAATGAAATACCCCTTGGTAAGATTGGTTGTCAGAGTTTCGGGCAGCTTGGTAAGATTGGTTGTCAGAGTTTCGGGCAGCTTGGTAAGATTGGTTGTCAGAGTTTCGGGCAGCTTGGTAAGATTGGTTGCCAGAGTTTCGGGCAGCTTGGTAAGATTGGTTGTCAGAGTTTCGGGCAGCTTGGTAAGATTGGTTGTCAGAGTTTCGGGCAGCTTGGTAAGATTGGTTGTCAGAGTTTCGGGCAGCTTGGTAAGATTGGTTGTCAGAGTTTCGGGCAGCTTGGTAAGATTGGTTGTCATAGTTTCGGGCAGCTTGGTAAGATTGGTTGTCAGAGTTTCGGGACTATCAAAGATCTTCAAATAACAGGGGGGGGCTAACTTCTCGAAGTGTTTATGAAGGCTCATAGAAAACTCGGTATGTAATATGGTGACCTATCCTCTGACCGAACTTGGCAAGCGTCTGGTTTTGCAACCCATACAGCTGTTTTAATTTAGCCACCAGCTCTTCCATAAGTTGATAATGTGTAGTATTTAAACATAGACACGAAATGAAGTTCATTCTTCTAAGGTACTGAGTAGTACCTACTTATACCAGAGAGAGTATAATTAGTACCGTAAAGTATTCTCCCCACAAGACTTTGTAGCATCCAGTTATCTTGTTTATTCATGACGCCAGTTTATTCCTTATTTATGTGGGTACTGCTAAATAATGTAACAAATCTCCGATTATCCCAGGCGGAAAGTTATACTAACTTGCTTTTATTTCTGCGCATGTAGGGTCGAGATTCGGAGCATCCTGTATTTATTGTATGGCTCCTAAGATTCTTTGCGTAGCTTGTCTTGAAATTTCTTTATATTTGCAGTTTTCTAAATATTTATTTTGTAAATAATAATAATAATAAACAACTTCACCAATCTCTTAATTCTCTTAGCTTACCTCCAAATACCTACCATCTCTTACAAAAGGCAGTGATATTAAACACATGCAGACTCGTCAGAAAGTTTCTGCAATGTGAGTCAGAAAATCTTCATCAAAACGCTACTATCTTCCATACAATGTTCTGCGCGTGACCGCACTTCATCTATCCCAACTGATAATCACTTGGCTTAGACCCGTATTATCAGCTCTCCCGGCTAACAAGCCGAGAACATAAAATATATGTCAATAAATAATAATAATAATATATCATTTAATTCTGGTAACAAAAGACCCATATCATATATACCTTACAGACCAACATACATATTTATAAAAACCACAATAAAACTATTGAACACGAAGAGACGGCGTCATGTAGCGCTGCGTGGTGTCGCGTAGCCTTCCGCGGAATCGCCGATACATGACATCCTTCGGCCAAAACTCTTCCTTGAGGAAGGTCATGATGAAAGAATCAAAAGAACCAACTTAGAATTTAGCTTTCTGTTAAACGTTTAAGTTCTTTGGAGAGGGTAATTTATATGCGAGAATAATATTTTCCTCTTTTAAGGGTTCCGTACCTCGAGACGAAAAAACGGAACCCTTATAAGATCACTTTCTTGTCCGTACTTCCGGTTGACCTAGAATTGTCAATTTACGGGAACTACCATATGGGTTTTCGACCCAAAACCCATAGAGGTTTTTGGTCTAAAACCTATATGGTAGTTCCTGTTGACCTAGAATCACGAAATTTGGCAAAAAGCAAGGTCTTACAGCACATGTAAAGGAAGAAGAAGAAGTATGTAGTTTAATAACAAAAAAAAAGCGATTTGACTATTACAAACTTATAATTTGCGGTTGGAGCAATAGCCGTTTCTAGGGATCGAACAGCAAAGTTAAGTTTGTCCTTTAAAAAGTTTGTACGGAACCCTCGGTGCGCGAGTCCGATTCGCTCTTGGCCGGTTTTTTAGTGACATAAAAGTGAAATAGGTTGTTATATAGAGTAGTTATACTTTTATAATTTTATACGTAATAATAATTAAAATCATTTGCTTTATCAAAAATGAGGCCACGGTAATTACTTTTAAAACTTTTTTAATTTCGGCATAAGCCGCTAAAATATTATCAAAATGACACAAAACGATGGTGGACATTAAAATTGAAACATTTATTGGTTACAAAGCCGATAAGGCAACTGTCAACCACCCGACACTATGACAATTGATTGAGTAACGTTAGCGTACCATCACACATATGCGAAGAGTATAAATCTTTTTTTTGGTTCGACCATCTCTAGACGTTCCAAGAAAAGTTCTGGAATTTAAGGTCATAACATAAATCAGTCTACACTTGACTCAGCCGCGTACGTTGTGGCTATGTAAACATTTTCGGTCGCCATTATACCAGACAGTAATATTAGGTATAATAAAGGGAATACTCAGAATAGACAAGAAATAATTTAACATTCCCTCTTTCCCGTAACAAATGACTCTATAAAATAATACGGTTCTCAGTGTAATGGCAGTTTACCTTGTGACAAATACTCTAAGGATTTGCAACCCACACTCGTGTTCCAAGCTAAAGATGTTTTGTGCCCTCGTCCTTAGATCGTACGGATTTGTATGATAAATATTTAACCGTAAATCTTGTAGCTACTTAGATTTTATGGTTATGAGAATATTTTGTCTTTGGGCGTTGACCACGTAAAAGCATTTTGTTTTTAAGAAAGAAAATAAATTGATACTCATTTTATCACGTAGTATTTTTACATCTACAAACAATACATCCATGTATAAACCAAAAATGGTTGGTCTTTCGAGCCGGATTCTGATTCTGTAAAAGTCACTGAAGTTGAATATGGAAATATTTATATTCTTTCTATACTGATATAAGCCTAAATGAGTACACTAGAACGTAGTAAACAAATATAATGCTGAGGATGTTGAAACGGTTACAATTACTCAAAAGCACAAAAATAATGCGTTTGATCATGACCTTTATGGCTTAATATAAAGGTTCTAACGAATTGCGGATATAATTTAAGACAATAAATTATTATAACCGGAATGAGTGTATCCTCGTACAAAAATGAATTGTTTTCACGCAGCCCCCGGGGAGATTTAGATGTGAATACGTCTAAACAATCCCTTTTCATGGCAGTTGAAAATCGTCAGTAATTTCCTCCGGGAAACCATTATAATACTTATCAAACTGTTCTTTACTTGTTACATTTTTCATACTTAAAAAAGCAAGCAAACGATGATTAAGTAAATAAATTTTAGTAGTGGAAACTTGTCTCAAGGTGTAATAAACTAGATTCACCTGGACAGAGAAATTAAGACGAATTATTTTAGAAGCTACGAAGGATTTTACAGCTGTATAAAGACTGAAGTCGCTGCAGTAACAAGTTTCGAGATTTTAAGTTATGAGATTATTACAAATTGGGATTGGGAAGACAAGTGAACTACTTTTGCTGAAAATTATGGTTTCATATTTCGGAATTTAACTTTGGGTTGTCATTATTGAAAATTAAAAATGAAAAATACGAAAAAATTAAAAAGTGTTTATTCACGAAAATATTGTTTACATGGTACATAATTACCCCCGCCAAACTGCAAAGCAGTTTGTTGGCAGACGTAAGATAAAAGAGAAAGATAAGATTAAGGAGGAGGAGGTAAGATTGCTTAATTAAATATTATGTCATTACTTTAATTATGCAGAACTTTTAAAGCAAATGTCAGATTTATTATTATACATAGAAACAACCTACATAGTTCCAAATGGTATTCCTGAAATTTTCATGTATTACTAAAATATAAGTGGAAAGTGATGGTTACAAAAACATTAGTACAAAAAGAGCCAGTCGTGGGTGTTGTGTGGGTGATCACGGTAGAGGGTACTCAGAACCCCCAGACCCCCGGGCGGTTGAACCCAACCCTTTAGATGCCGCCAAGTTTTACAACGTCCCAACTTTTTCAGAACAAATGACTTTTATTGTGAAAATGAAAGGGCTTAAAGCCGGTAATGAAAGAGAACGGATAGGCTTAAAAGTTATTGTTATGGGAACCAGTCAAAATATTTAAGGAAGACAAAGGGAATGGGATCTCATTTTTTTTACGAAATTATTTATCCATACTTAATATTGTGTAACTCTGTTTGTATGTTTGCTACCTTTTCACGACTTAACGGCTGATCGGACCGTTATGAAATTTTTCAAAGGAGATAGATTATATCCTGGGAAAAAGGACATGGGCTATTTTTTTTTCTCACATACACATCAAAATTTCCACGCGAAAGAAGTCGCGTTCAACTGCTAGTTTCTTATAAAAATAATAGATTGCGATTGTTCACTAAAGACTAATCAATGATAAGTTCAGAAAATAATTAAAGAAATCCTAAAACTAATCTAGGCATGACAAACAATGTCTTTGTAAATGTTTCTCTACACACCAATTCATAGATAAGCACAAATCCAATACAACATCTATCAGCCCTCGATCCCAATTTAACAGAGGGCGTTATCACTTGAGATATACGAATGGTCCCTCAGAAATACTCGCGATAAATTGGATGAGACGAGTGAAGGCGACAGAACCGCCTATAGTTTACTATAGTAGTATACAGGGTGACTGGGCAAACGATGGACAAATTTGGCATTATAGATATTTTATGGTTAAGGCAGCCATACACGCTAGGGTGTACCTGACAGGTTCGCCTGTACAGTTGGACTGTACAAGTAAACCGGAGCGTGTATGTTGCGAAACTGTGCAGGTTTCTTCAAGAGGCAGCTCAAGCTTACCTGACGGGTGTACGTGTACAGGTAACCTGTCAGGCACATGTAACAGATTTGCCTGTAAAGGTGGACTGTACAGGTAAACCGGAGCGTGTATGTTGTGAAACTGTGCGGTTTCCTCAAGAGGCAGCTCAAGCTTACCTGACGGGAGTACGTGTACAGGTAACCTGTCAGGCACAGAGTACAGTTGGACTGTACAGGTAAACCGGAGCGTGTATGTTACAAAACTGTGCAGGTTTCCTCAAGAGGCAGCTCAAGCTTACCTGACGGGTGTACGTGTACAGGTAACCTGTCAGGCACAAAGTACAGGTGTAGGTTTGCCTGTACAGTTGGACTGTACAGGCAAACCGGAGCGCGTATGTTGCGAAACTGGCAGCTCAAGCTAACCTGATGGGTACACCATAGCGTGTATGTACCTTTACAAGTAACAAATAAAATGAGTGTTTAAAAAAACATGTGTAATTTAATGCATAATCTTAATAAAAAACGAAAATATGATAAAGAAACCGCATGTAAGCCTTTTAAAATGCAGGAAAGTGTGACCAGATCCTATGTTTACATAAAGAAAAACCGAAAAATAAATATCCTCGTTCTATAATCCTTCGTTTATCCAGTCTCCCTGTACAACTATGCATACCTAGCACCTAACAGTCGGGACGAGGGATGTCCTCTCTAAACACGATCGACTCTGAGCGGATTAAGAATCGCTCCTGCTTTTGATGTTTAGTTAAAGGGCGGTAAAATAGATGGACCGTTCTACTGAAAAGGACCAATTTTCAGCAAAGGGATAATATGTGAATCAGGGAAATTGTTTCAAATTGAGATGTGTTAGGCGTGGCTTAATAAGGTATTTCGTACTAACTAAAAGCGGCTTCTGAAAGGAAAATCAAAATTAAACTCAAATCCAAGATTTTTGTATGATGCGTGGCCTGCTTCCTTTTTTTAAATATTGTCCACGCATAAAACCTGTATAAATCAATACCTGGCATCAATAGAAGCAAGTATTGTAGGTACGAGAGAAAACATTCTAAAACGTCACGTTACCAAAATATATAAATAAAATAAATAAATATCGCTGGACATTACACACAGCGCCATCTAGTGCCACACTAAGCAACGAGGCTTGTGTCGTGGACACCTGATAATTGATATACTACATAGATACTTTTTATTTGTATATACATACTTATTATACATATAAACATCCATGACTCGGAAACAAATGTCCATGTTCATCACATAAACATTTGTTCCTATCGGGATTCGAACCCGGGACTCTAAAAACGTAAGGCAACCTCACTACCGTTGCGCCATTCGGGTCGTATAGGTATGTCATCAAAGTTACAATCTAGAAAGAACCGAATCGAAGATTTTGTCTCATACAAAACTTGTTTGTATTGATGCCAGTTATTGGTTAATAAGGGTTAAATGCGAGCCCGCCGTTTTGAAAACAAAATAAAATGGCAGAAGTTACGCAGGCCAAATTATTCGAAGCCCCTTTACACGCGCTTTATAATTTGTTATCTAATTTTAAGTTGGTTTTCGTACCAGTAACTGGCCGTTTGTCTCCTTTTGAACCATTTACTGCTTCTGTTTTCTGTGCAGTCTTTGTTTACTGGGTTGTGGTAACAAATATTCAAAAGCCTTGTAACCAAGACATTGTTTCTCCTCCCCATTAAGATCTTACAATTACCAGCTTATCTCATTCACCCTGCTATGCAAACTCGGTTAATTAAAAAAGAAACATTCTGCAACTCTTTGTGTGATGTAAATGAGAACTGAGAGAAAATATCTCGGACGCAATTGTGCATAGAACGTAGATAGCGACTCAAAGTTATAGGCGCTCTTAACAAACTCCGAAGTACTAATTAAAGTTTTAATTTCAACTGCCGTCGTGTTAATTTATACTAATAGAATGTAAGTAAGGAATCTGAAGTTCGATATTCATCTTGTCACAAAGTTTTTGGTTGAAACAATTTTCCTGTCTCGACAGGAATCGGAAATCTAAGACATTTCCAGATGGTTGTCGAATCGGTGGTACCCTTTATAAGTTCAAACGCATCAGAAATCGATTTAGGTAGCATTCTTCTTTATTGTTGGATGTGGCCTTCGGTAAAAACGTATTCGTTTTTTATGAGAGAAGAGGCAGCAGCTATGCTTACATACAACACTATTTTTTTGTCGTTTTAATTACTTTAACAATTACTTAAACAAAATCAGCTGCTTCATACATTATTGGTCGCAAGTCTGAAAAATAATATAATAATAATTTATTATCAGAAAATACACATTTATAAGTTTCACAAAAACATTAACAAATAAAAATGAGCATTTCCAACGAAAGTGAGTCGTTGGTGCCTGTAATAATGATTAATAATGTACTAATGATTAATGATAAAAATGTAGGCAGCAGCTGATATTTTTTTTGAGATTTCATAGTCGGTCCAAAAGTTGTTCATTTTCATGGGTACTAGACGCTCTTTAAGTAATTAAAACGACTAAAAAATTGTTTTGTATACTGAGTGGTCCAAATCCAAATAATGAGGAATCCATGTTTTTTTTTTGACGAAATTTTTTGACCACCCTGTATATTATTAGTGTGAAGATTTTGTTTTTACTCAATTGTAGCTGGTCGAATTTATTTATTTACTCAAAATAGACCAAACTCTCTGTGAATGGCCTAGATCCGGGAACACCCACCTAGTTCATATTACATGTCACTATCGTCTCTAGAAGCGACCGAAACGGCGGCTGGCGATAGTTAATTATATTATTATCAATATCTGTTACGTACAATGGAACTTTATCATATCGGCCCGATATTTACCACTAACATAATCCTGCCCGAGATAAATGATAATATATAACCATAAACTGTACGCTGGCAACGTAGCAACCGAATTACTGATCGGAGTATGACGTATTTCAGAATATCTACGAGTAACGTTTTTTTTTGCAGAACTTTACTTTTTGACAGCTTAAGTTAGAAAACTTGCAGGAAACTTTTCCGCAACGTAAGTCCGTTGCAGATGTCAACTTGCGCAAACTTTTCTTGTGGGAAACGTGCATATGTGGGATGCTGTGCTATAACTCTTTGTTGAGACAGAAATGACGAGTTAGGTTTTATTGCACCTCTGCAAGAGAGAGATTACACTTATTCAATAAAAGTTTTTAAACTGACATGGTCACTAACATAAACGGGATATTTACCATGTTTACTATTTGTTTTGAGTTCTGATATTTCGGCACTGTTGCATGCACCATGATCACGGAAATTATTACTAATTTAAATTAGATTTTGGATTTTTATTGGTTAGATTTTTTATCGTGTGGTTAGTGCCTAACCTGGTGTCAGAGTTTTTAAGCCGCCCATGGGCCTCTCACTTGGCTTAACATGCCGTCGAGAAGATCTCTTGGGCATGCTGGTTTCCTCACGATGTTTTTCCTTCACCGAAGCAAGTGATAATTATACAATACGCACATGAATCCGAAAATTCAGAGGTGCGTGCCTTGGGTTCGAACTCGAGACCTACTATGACCTATACTTGGCAGACCGACGGCCAACAAGATTCAGACATTTCTCAGATTCGTAACGACTGTCAAAGATCAACAAATGACAGCTAAGACCAACGAATTAACGTCTTTTCCGAGGCACCGTGGAGTCACGGTATGTAATCGATGGTCACCCATCTTTAGATCGACCGTAGAGCTGCTATTATTAAGCCACAAGCTGACGATGGAACATTAAAAACCTCACATAGGAATCGCTATTCAAGTCTCCCGAGCATGTTCGTGAAACCAAAAGTCGTTAGTGGTAGGTACCGTCCTCTCGACAATGCTCCGTGGCATCTACATGGATATTTATGTGTACAATATATATTAGTAAATCGTGGTCATGGCTCCGGGAAGCGAAACGTATTAATATGGTGGGTATGGGGCTATTAGCTGTCGACCTGTCGCTATCTATCTATTGTTACTGTGGTCTGTGTTTGGGGGACACATTTTGTATTTCCTGATTTTTAGTGGAGATAGTTTTTGTGAATGAATATTTTGGTGTAATTGTGTAAAAAATATTATCAAATAACTTTTTCCATATTTTCAGCAGTTTAATCTTATAAGAACTGGCATTGCCAAGGCAAGTTTTTTCCGCTATAAAGCGTGGTTAGTACGTAAAAATCACGGATGTGGTTCCGGATAGCGGATATTGAACCTGTATTGAAGTTTCTATCTATCCGATGTGTCCAGTATCGACAGCCGGTCCACTACTGTCCGAACTAGTTTGATTGATTCTTAAGATCTTTGTGACATCCACATTTAACGATAACTTTGACAGTAACACACCCTAAGAAGATATTTCCGTACACTATTTATATCTTTAGTCCCAGACGTGACCACTGGTATCGACAGGAAGGAAACTCTCATAGCTTCTCAATACCTACCTCCATACACAACGTGGGCCCAATCCGCCAATTTTCCTGTAACAAATGTGAAAAGTAGCCCCGAATGAATACGGGGTATAGCCGACCCTCGTTACTTTGAGGATACAACTCTATCAGCAGTCCACCGGTGGGAATACTGCTGTATTGCCCACTGTGCTCTGATCGATTCGATAAAATTGATTGTCGCCGAGTGCGAGTGAGTGACGACCGTTTGTTGCTGTTGAAGTTTTGGATGAGATTGAATGAGAAGTCATACATGTTTACTTTAAAGTGAGTGGCAGTTATGTCATTCTGGTATGGAAAAAATCGAACATGGCTCCAGGCATGGACGCTTGCATACAAATATTTACTAAAGCAGCACCATGTTGAGTGGTAACCTGCTTGTCGCAGTCACGACGTGCAAACTTTGTTGTTCCGTCCTGTTGTTTTATTTATGTTTGTTATGTGTTTTAATGTTAATTTGTTATTTTGTGTGTTGTAAGCCCGTCATGTCACTGCGAGAAATGATATTTGTTTCTTTATTTTCGTTTTAAAGTATCTAAGAAAGAAAGAAAGAAAGAAAAGAAAAAGCATTTATTAGCCCGCACAGGACAAAACACATAAAATAAAATGGTGAAATTATCAACTAATAAAATTAAACATTAAAAGAAAGAAATTAAAAATAAAAAGAAAACGAAATTGGTCCAGTACAAGGCCAAAAGGCCCCTATCTCAGCATGGTGCTGTCACATTACAAAACGTCATAGCGCTGGTATTCTGATAGGGCCTAAAGTGAGAGTGATGCCACGGTCAGCTACGGATAAGGTAAATAAATAAAAATAAATTGTAGACGAATAAACAATACATACATGTGGAATATTATCTGTCACTGATCCGTCTCGAAAGACGAGTATGTACTTGTACATACTTTGTCTTTACCGGTTTGTCGGATCATTTAATTGCATTGACAAATTCCGTGGATCAAATCATGATCAATTACCGACGGACTGATAATAAAACTCGGAAATGAAATTTTGCTTCAGCAGAAAATAACTTGATAAGAGGACAAAGTATCAAAAAGAACTTTCCACTCAATCTGCTTAAGGAAAATTGGAAGAAAATCGATCACAAGATATTATATTGCAAGAGTTTCCGTTGCGACATTGAATAAAATATTAAAACTTGACCCAAATATTTGCACTTACATTTTTTTAAGTGTGTTTGAATAGCTATCATACTGAGGCGGAATTAAGAGAGAAAAAATCCGGCCAAGTGCGATTCGGAGCATGAAGAGATTCGTACCATAGTAGTAGGGGAACGTCCTTTAATTTTTAATTTATTTTTATTATTTGTTGTTATCCCATAATCTGTCCACGAAGTAGACACAACAGTTAAACAATGGCGTCTCGACCAAATTGGTCATGCGACAGATCATGATCTATAGCGGCAGCAAAAATACATATTTCTTTGAAAATTTTCATACATGTCTACCGATTACCGACCATGAGATACAACCCGCTGACAGATAGACGGACGGACAGCGGAGGCTTAGTGATAGGGCCCCGTTGGTTACCTTTCGGGAACGGAACCCTGAAAAAAGTTAATTAAGAAGAATAGAATAGCAGAAATTCCTAAAAACGTCATTGGCATCTATCATGGTGCGAGGGAAAGATAATTATTTCGCGCATTCCGATCTTAATCCAGAGAAATGGATTTCAGTTGGATTCGTTCAGTCGAGAACATTCTACGTAGTTATGCGTACCGAATAAAACTTATTTTTAATCATGGCAAATTCTCGAAGAATTTCCCTAATTACATTTTTATTAAATTGGGCGTAAAATGAGAACGTTATAGGATTTGTTTTACTGGCGTAATATTTCATAAACTACGCGGTTTTCTAAGCTTTTATAAGCCGGGATTTATTTATATTACAAATTGAACCTTAGGCAAATATAACTTACGGTATGCAAAATTTTCGCGTTAAGACACACTTCCACAGAATTTTGCAAGTTAGGACAAATAGGAATATATTTCTGAAGACCTGTAAGTAAGATCCGTCATTTACCACCTTCTATAACTTCTAAAGACACCTTATAATTGTTGTAATCTGTTTAACGACGTAGTATGACAAAGTTCATAATGGTAAGTCCTCAGGAGCAGCCGTCGTAGGCGGGATTAGGGAAGCGCCGTTACACCGCGCTCCAACTTTTAATCCTACACATGAGGGTGACAGTACTTTGGTATCGATTTTTAGTGAGGTGACGTCCCAGAGATTTTTGTGGTCTTTTGGGTACTTAGAACTCGTGTATTTTGATTTTGAGTTCTTAGACTACATAATAAATAATTCTATAAGTAACGTTGATGAACATCTTACGTAGTTTATGTTCAGAATGTTTAGTCTGTCAACAAAGATATTAGAATAATGAAACTTTTTGTGTTACGCTATACTACTAGAGTTAAGCGCAGTGTTTTTTTTGTCACCCACTGGTGTCTTAACCGATCACATGAGGATATTTAAAAAATATACAACTCCAATATTATAATAATTATCATTAATTCTTTCCACATGCAATAACCCGAGTTACGATAAGTTTTATCCGTGTCACATCACTAAAGTATGCCAAAGAAATATGAAACGAAATTATTTGCAAAAATTATGTTGAAATCCGATTTGGGATCCCAGAAAGCGAGTTATGCGTCGAATTCGGCTAAATTATAATTTATGATATTTCAGACATGCGTTGGAAACAGACTCATATTATTATAGCCGAGTTTTTAAGAACAAAGGAAAATATTTATTTGTTGAATTGGAAAACATATTATCTGTGTTTTCAGAATGACGGAGTAAAAAGAAAGTCGTGTAGTGTTTTATTTTTGTACGTCTGGATACTCGTCGATCGTATCACTGGATATGTCTAATTTAAATAAATAAAATTTGACATTTGTGTTCCAAATAAATCAAGGATTAATAATTAATATTATTATTTAGAGTTGTAGTTTGTTTATAAGTAGTGTAATTATTTAAATAAAATGTTCAATTAACATAATGGGTCGGTGTATTCCAATAAAAGGATTACTAATTAATATGGCTTCGGGAGTCTATTGTGTCAAATGCGCTTCTCTTTAACTTTATTTTACGTTACTTTAATTTAATTTTTAACATCGATCTTTGTATTTTTAAATCTTCTTTTATTTTATGTTGTGTTCAATTGCAAAATAATGTTAATGTTAATGCGGAAGAGCAGTGTCACCTAACACAAGCATCTCCTTGCTTAAAGGTGATCTCCAAATCCTGTTTCTTTAAGCCTTAGGTGATAGAAATTAACATTTTTTTATTTCATTTATTATATTTTTTGTGAACTGAGGCGGTGATTTATTTGAAACAATTTGGTTTCAATTTTGTACTTTTCGTTAGTTTGAACAAAATACACACAACATAATATTGCAACTTGTTACTTCGTAATGTTGAAAGATCTTTCCGTTTTGTTTTTATAGATCAACAAAGTCAGTAAGCAGATTTTATGGTGAAAATTAAACTTGGTCATACAATCGGCCTTTATCAAAACCAGAATTATAGGATAGTTACTAAGTACAAAGTTGTAAATTACAAGTCGTTCCCTTTCGACCTAAGGTCAGACTGTCCTGACATTTTAAGCCAATAAATGTAGCTACGGGTCTAGTTGAAGTCATTAATCACAGGATACAAGTGCTTTTCAGTTCTCTTTTAAAAATAAGAATAATGAACTTTTGCAAAAATCTATTCAGCCATTGTTTATTCAACACCACGCAGTTTTTCTTACATATCAAGTGAAATATTCAGAAAACTTTTACGTATTCAAAAATAGAAGCACTTACTTTTTTTTTTGATGTGTCTGTCTAAATAGAAATAATGAATTTCGTAAGTACACGTATCTCTTTGTATTAAAAAAAAAAAAGAATCTGTTTCTAATATTTGAAAAAAAAATATTGAGAAGAAATTGTATCGCGGGTTGTTGGAAACCCACAATTATCTAAAGGGACATGGAGAATGTAATAAAATGGACAGTAACCTCGGGACAATCTACCCCTTGTAAGATAATAATATTATACAGTTATTGCGACGATATAAGTTGAGATACTTTCATTATTATTCTATTTCGAGTTTCTTCGTATAAAGTTGTGAATGAAGATTACTTCGTAATCTCGAATGGACAGATTCGGGACAGTTGCCGAATAAGTATAAATATAAGTGTATTGGGGATACTGCTGCCGTGGTTTACCTTCTGATTGAAATAATAATCTGTCTCTGCGTATTGTTCCCTTCAGGCGAGTTGCGGCCAAACCCAAGCGTATTTCTAGTGTTCAACCGAAGGTTCGGTTTAGGCCAAAAATCTTGCTACGGCCACAGTTTCGGTTTCAGCCAGTTATTGGCCGAATCTTTGGCCCGCCAAATCTCGGTACTCGAGTATTGTCGTGCGTCGCGTCGTCTGGGTAACTACGGGTGAGTTCATTGCTTGTGATCGCCAGCTGAATTCGCCGCCATTCTAGGCCGAAACTGGGACCAGAGCCGAATGTTCGGTTTCGGCTGAAAATCATGTTTCGGTCGGCCACTACCTATTCCTTAAAAATATTTATTTATCATCCTAAATTCCTTTTATGTAGGTACCTAGGTAGATCAGAACGTCATCACACGTTAACTTTGCTTAAACCTTACTCAGAAAACAGATGACGGTGACATGAGGTGATAAAATGCTGCATTTTGTCGATAGTCCAACGTGTCCAACACGCTTGTAGCCTTGTTCTACCCCAACAGTTATCACTGGTAAGAATGACCGATCTATTTTCAAATTGCGACTAAAAATTGCAACTTTCTAAACAACATATCGGATATCCGTCACCGTTTATGACACCACACAAGATAAATGATTGTGTATCCAAAGCTTTACAATTTTAGGGTATATTCTAAACATACATCACTCTGTCTTAAGCTCCACTCCTATTACTACATAGTTTTTCATAGCCAGGCTTCTCCGTTCTAAGACTTTAATGGGCTATTATGAGCCATAATGCTGCTCTAAATTGACGGCATACGTGTAAAACGGCTCGACGAAGGCTTACTTACGTTTATCGCGCGTCTCCATTATTTCCTTGTCGAATAAACGCAAAGTCACCTGGCGGCCATTAAAATTTCCTTTCATGGTTTTAAGGACGCCTTGTAAGCGCTGAGTTTTCGTGGTTCAGTAATATTTGAGGAGCTTTAGTGAGTGTACTTTTATGTAATGTTACTTGCGATGTGAGGGATCTTTCTGTGGTGTGAATAATTGAGGCATGTAAACGTTCGCCTTTAAAATACACCATCGTAATTTATGTATTCTTACCGATTTTTGGGGTCATAACATATTATTTAAACTTATACTGTCAATAACGAGATATCTTCCGTGATTATCCATAATTCCGAGCTCCGATGTTTCGACGCTGTTTCGAGCGCCATGATCGCGGGATGTCTTGAGAATGCGGGTGGATGGTAAATAAATAGATAGGTGCAGACAAATCTGTTTACCCAATTTGTTTGTCTTTTGCTTAATATATTTGTCGAAAGAAGTCGTGGCTAGACTTCAGGGGGTCTTGCTTTGAATCATCTATCTATCCGAAAATTCCATGAGGGAAAGTTATTTAAAACTAGTGAATAGTAATAGTCCCAATGACAAAAACATTCAAAATCTAGTCATAATCTCAATTCAGCGTCAAGACCTTTAACAACTTTTGACAGATTGATACTTAATTAAAAATGTGAACCTTCTTAACCGCGAGATTTGTTCCTTTTAACACATTCACTCATTCACAAGTTTCACCGTCCACAAAAACACAAACCTGCCAATCGGCCAAAACCAGTGAAATAAAACACATGCATGATGGTAGACGTTTTTGCCGATTTCAGTTACCGGTCAAACGAACGAAATGGCGCATTTCATTTATCAGATTTCGCTTGAAGCCTGAGAGCGTGTGTTTTTCATTGAGCCCACACATGGCTACGCTGGCCCACGGCTCGTCACATCTATATTAGAAAGAGGTAAAGTTTGTGTGTTTGTAAGTTTGGATGTAGAATCTTGGGACCTGCTGATCCGATTTTGAAAATTCTTTGAATAATGGGAAGCTACATTATCCCCGAGTGTCATAAACGGTTGTTAAAACACCCTTAACAAAGCCGAGACGCATTTGTTCTTCCCGTCATCCTTCCCCGCCATCCAGATGTCCTTGACCACACATTGAAGGTCAACTATTTCACTTAAAAAAAAAGTTTTCAATGTTATTACTTTATTTTATATACCACCATGACATGACCCTTTTACTATTCAATGCATCCGTACGCCTCATGACGACAGGCCGTTTCGACAGCGCGTTCGTGTTCCACGCGCGCCTCAAAGAGAGTCAGCAATAAGGAAGGGGTCCGCAAGGGCCGAAGCCTGCCGGGGCAGCGGGACTATTCGAAAGAGATACCGTGGCCCCGGAACACAAAGGGCGATGAAGGAACATGGATGGGTTTTAGTCAGTAAAAGTCTGACACTCCCTCCTGCTCCGCCCAGAGCGGGAGGAGTCATTTGCTCATTTCCCATCCGAAAAAGAAAAAATGCATCCATCAGCACAATATTTTAACTGCGTTACATTGAGCGCTACCTTCAATCGTGTTATTTCACACAAAAAAGTCGTTTCCCAACAATTATTTTTGCGCAGTTACTTAGTATTATGTACAGCATGCTTGGTTGACGGCTATGTGATGGATTCTTTTACACCCTGTATTTAAAACGTGCCAGTGGAATAAATTCCGACCATAAGCAAAATCAGGGGCAAAAGCTAGTTGCCAATAAAGTAACAGAGCCGAGGGCCCCGCCAAATGTCGCTTGCAGACGATTGTAAAATTGGCCCCTATCTAATATCGGAAAATATTGGAGTTATGATTGTTGTGTCTGACTGTTATTGTATGTGTGTGCCCGGAGGTTTTGGATTGTTAAGTCGTGATAAAATGGGTTTGTTTAGTTGTTGGTAGAAATGTTCCGTATTCGGACGTGGTATATCGATTTTGGTGAGCAGCGGTGGCCCAGTGGTGGCGGCCCCGACTTACGAACAGTAAGTCGTGGGTTCGAACCCAGGCAGGCGCATTACTTTGTGTAATTTATTTCATCACCGCTGCTCTCAAAACGGCGAAGGAAAACATCGTGAGGAAACCGGCATGTCCTAGAAACAAAAAATTCGAAGACATGTGACATCTACCAATTCGCACTGGGCCCGCGTGGTGGATTATAGCCCATTCCCTCTCATAGAGAGGAGGCCTGTGTCCCAGCAGTGGGAACATTAATAGGCTGATAATGAGGATATCGATTTTATTGTAAAATATTAAGTTAACACGCTAGCTGCGGCAAAAAAAAACATAATTTTTTATCTGGTGCGGATGATTGTCGGAACACGCATCCATCAACCTTTTCGTAAAGACAGTCCTTTTTGACCTAACACCACTAGGATTGATTAAAGCGCTATAACTTTGCCTATTATATTATTTGTCGGTGTCGAACTCCTACAAATACCGAAGATAATCGTTCCGCACCAGAGCGAAAAATATAGTTTTCACCGTGCGCAGCAGCGGTAAGCACCGTATCGGGCCGAGTGTGTGTTTCGTAGTGAAGGTGCTAAAAACAAAGTTTTTTTTTCCTGTAAATACTGGTAAATATAGTAAAAAATAAAGTTTTTCTTATACCAGTGCAATATCAATCCATATAAAAACCTTTCACAATTCATGTCAAGTTATCAATAAGCATAGAGTAAAGATAAGTAACATTTTTGTTTAGTACTTCAAAATCTGTCAAATGTAGAATCTGAATGTGTTTTTAAAAGTAAAAATGGGGGTTCCACAATATAAATGATCTACCCTATTTATTGAAAAACCAACCTCAAAATATGGTGTAATTTGCTGATGACACTTCCTTAATTTTTAAGATAAATAGGCGGGCCCCAAATTTAGATGACGTAAATAATGCCCTACTTCAGGTCCAAAAATGGTTCACAGCAAACAATTTGGTATTAAATGAAAAAAAAAACCAAATGCATAAGATTTGCTTTACCGAATGTTAAAAGTAGTGATTGTGATAAAGTACTGAATAAAGAGATACTTGAATTCGTAGATAAAACGGTTTTCCTGGGGATTACGCTTGATTCAAGGCTACAATGGGGTTCTAATTTAACATCTCTTGCGGGGCGGCTAAGTTCAGCAGCATATGCCATTAGAAAAATCCTTCAATATACTGATGTAGATACCGCTAGACTGGTTTATTTTAGTTACTTTCATAGTATAATGTCTTATGGCATTTTGCTATGGGGACGGGCTGTAGATATTGAGTCTATATTTATTCTGCAGAAAAGAGCCATCAGAGCCATAATCTTCGTAGGCGCGATTCTCTAAGGGAACTGTTTAAGGATATTGGCATCATGACAGTACATTGTCAATACATCTACGAAAACATAATGTACGTCAGAAAAAATCTGCACCTTTTTGGTAAAAGGGGTGACAGACATAATTACAGTACTAGAAATAGGGACCAACTACATAGTTCAGCCAGGCTTCAGACTCGCTAAAGTAGACTCATCTTTCATGGGGTACTGTTTGAGATGCTATAATAAAATTCCACAAAGTATTCTTGAACTGAATGAGACGAAATTTAAAACATGCATTAAACGCACACTATGTAAGCAAGCATATTACAAGTTGAGCGATTATATCGCTGATAAAAATGCTTAGCTCAATGCTGGTCCTGCTCCACAAGGTCAGGGGCGCTTAAATTGATAGCATTAAATGGTATTGTTGGAGCTGCTGAAGATTGTACAACTATCTTTGCATTGTATAGATTCAATCTCTTTAGTATTATATAATCTCATAGCCCATATGGTGTGAGTACTATGTACTAGAAAGCTATCATTCACCAGAAACCTACGTCTTTTCTTGACTTGAATGTGCCCTGGCGGTTGAGAGTATGTCATGCTCACTCAAATGTCTCGCTGATGGTGGCGCATGTGTCGGATCATTTAGTTCCCTTCAAAATGGTTGAGTTGAATGGTGCTGATCTATGCGTCATCTCCGTGAACGGGCGCTGTCAGTTGTGACTGGTCATCTCTCAGTTGCCATGGCTTATTTTAATGAATTATTTTAGTTTTTGAATTGTTTTTTTTTTGTTGTTTTGTTTTACTGTGGACACTTTTAACGTGCACATCTTGCTACATTGTTCTCACATAATATACCATCTCAACATGAATGATGTAACCAAGATTTTGTAACAATATTCTGATTTAAAAGAGTGTCCATGGAGTTTCTTACCCGTTCTTCTCCATAGAGATCTACGCTAGGGAATGGGCAACTACAGTACTTTCACAGTTTTTATGTCTTGTGACTGGGACTGTAGCTACATTTAATTTTCATCTTTGTTTCGACAATTCAAAAGTGCCTGTAACTGGCTTACTTGAAATTAATGCTTTGATTTTGATTTTGTCGATTGTAGAATCGGTCTAACATAGAATCTGTCGATTGTAGAATTTGACAAATATAGAATCTGTCGATTGTAGAATCTGTCAAATCTAGAATCTGTCAAATGTAGAATATGATGTCAAAAGTAGAATCTGTCAAATGTAGACTAAACGATAAATCGTATATTCGTGGCTTGAAGAGGCACGGGAAAAGCACATGGAGGGAATTGCGGGAGGCCTTTGCCCAGCAGTGGGACAGTACAGGCTAATAAAAAAAGTATCGAATCTTATTTATGTTGTTGGTACCTACAGAACAAATCTACCCTGTTCCACGTAACTACTAGTATAAAATAACTATACTACAGTAACAGTGAGTAAATTAATTAACATTAAAGCCTAAAGAAGATAAAAATCTGTTTTGGCCTCGTACAGAGTCATTTTTCGTCCTCAAAATGTATGTAACTTTTATGCTTCTAATCTGTAATCTCAACAAGACTGAAATGAATGCCTTTCTTTTTCTTTTTAAGTTATCTGCAAAGCCTTATCCAAACTACATCGCAGTTGTATTTGGTTTAGGCGCAAAAAGCGGAATTCGTGAAAAAGACCAAAATTAAAGTTCTTGCTTGCTCTAGCGCGGACTAAGTTTTACTAGTAGAGTATACAATAATGGGTGTAACAATATCCTGAACGAAGCCGAAAGGCACTTGTTCTCCCCGTCATTGCGATATTTTTTTTTATCTAGACTATAGGTTTTTTTTTCGGATGGGAAATCATCAAATGACTCCTCCCGCTCTGGGCGGAGCAAGAGAATTGTCAGACTTTTACTGACTAAAACCCATCCATGTTCCTTCATCGCCCTTTGTGTTCCGGGGCCATGGTATCTCTTTCGAACAGTCCCGCAGCCCCGGCAGGCGTCGGCCCTTGCGGACCCCTTCCTTTTGCTGACTCTCTTTGAGGCGCGCGTGGAACACGAACGCGCCGTCGACACGGCCTGTCGTTATAAGACGGACGGACGGCGAGCTAGCCCATAGCTCACCGTCCACAGGCCCGCGCCTACGGTTGCTGGGGGGCACCACGTGACATCTAGACTATACCTGGAAAACAGGACTATACATTTTTCTCCTAATCTTAAATCTCCGTAACTTGAAATTACGGAGATATAAGATAAGACGAAAAATGTTATTGTTTTGCTTTAAATACCTCGATGGCCCCTGCACTATTCAATAAATCTATCGCCACAATGTTTTGAATGCTTTACATTGAGTTTTACCATAAAACATGATATTTCACCAAAAAGTCGTTTCCCAGCAATAATTTTAGCTTAAAGGGACGCCGTCACCTCCTTGTGCGAAGCAGTCATGCTAGCGAAGGAGGTGGCGGAACGTGAGAGGGAGATATCCTCAAGTCCCGGCCGCCGCGGGAGACGCCCCGAGCGTCGGGGGCCACGTGGTGGCTTCCGGCCACCGTAGGCGCGGGCCTGTGGACGGGGAGCTATGGGTTAGCTCGCCGTCCGTCCGTCTCATGACGACAGGCCGTGTCGACGGCGCGTTCGTGTTCCACGCGCGCCTCAAAGAGAGTCAGCAATAGGGAAGGGGTCCGCAAGGGCCGAAGCCTGCCGGGGCTGCGGGACTATTCGAAAGAGATACCGTGGCCCCGGAACACAAAGGGCGATGAAGGAACATGGATGGGTTTTAGTCAGTAAAAGTCTGACACTCCCTCCTGCTCCGCCCAGAGCGGGAGGAGTCATTTGATGATTTCCTATCCGAAAAAAAAAAAAAAAAGGTTTACTTAGTTTGATGTACAGAATGCTTGGTTGACCGCGGCTTCGTGAAAGGTATATTTTCTTTTCCCAAAATTTCCTTCCACGTGCTGCTATGTCTCCAGAAGAAATAACACAGATAAATTAAACATGACACGTAATCAATATTATACTTCCTTTATTATTTCTTACAATTCCGCGCCATCCTTGCTTACGAACTCGTGGCATGAATGATAACTAAGCGCTCATAAACACCGTATTATATTATTATGTCAGAACAAACAATTTATTGTGGACAGAATAAATAAAATGTTAATGGTTTATTGGTTTACTAACGCTTTTTGTCAGTGGCCCAAAAGTCTCACAACCACTCTTAACAAGAGCCTGGTATTACTCGATACTAACTGGGTTGCGGAGATCAGATAGGCAGACGTTCTATGTAAAATAATGGTAGTCAGCTGCATCCGGTTAGACTAGAAGCCGACCTCAACATAGTTCGGATATGGCTAGGCAGAACTCAAACTCAAAGCATTATACAATGCATTTATTACAATGAGACCATTACAGGCAGTTGAATGTCAGAAAAACAAAGAAAGCGAAGCTATAGTCACAGTCACAAGGCATAATAACTTGGAAAAGTACTGAGTTGCCCATTCCATAAATCGTATCATAGATATCTATGGAAAAGAATGGGCAAGAAACTGTTTTTAAACTCATGTTAACTTAGTAAGGTAGGTACTCGTAGTTTACATGAACGTATCGTAGTTCACGAAATTAACATCAAAGTTTTTTTTTAAAGTTAAATACAGTAATAAAGACATTTGTGTGTTTTATAATATTTGAAAACAATTAGTAACTAATCATTTTAAAAGAATTATATTGCTAGCAAGCTATCTTTAAAACTTATGCCATTCATTTATTAATTTCCTTCCAAGAACGCAAGTTTTCCAGAACTACACGACGACATTGTAATAAATTGCAAATGAAACTGTGGGCGTGAGTCCCACTTCCTTATGCTTCAGAATATTAATAACTTTACAAATGGCTAGATACACGTGCCGACTAAAGGCTTTGTTAGTTACTTTCTACACGAATAGGTACTTTATATCATGATGGGGCTAAAAAACTAATTGGCAGACGATGCATTGACAAATATCCAGACATCGAACACGAATGCCACGTTGGTCTAGTAGCCGCAAGCGCGACTGCTGACCATGAGGTCCTGGGTTCCATTCCCGGGTCGGGAAAAGTGTTATTGGGTTTTTCCATCAGGAATTTCTCAGTGGCAGCCATGTCGAAAAAAAAATAGTATAAGTAATTAAAAAAAAAGAACAAACCATAAAAAGCTCGAAAAGGCTCCTATCTCAGCTGATCATCGTCATCTGCCTAGCCTTTTCCCAACTATGTTGGGGTCGGCTTCCAGTCTAACCGGATGCAGCTGAATACCGGTATTTTACATGGAGCGACTGCCTATCTGACGTCCACAACCCAGTTAGTACTGGGTAATACGATACCCCTTGTTAAGACTGGTTGTCAGACTTTTTGGGCCACTGACTACCTGTAACGACTGTCAAAGATCTACAAATGACAGCCGGGACCAACTGCTTAACGTGCTTTCTGAGACACGGAGGAAACTCGGTATGTAAGGGTGTTCACACATCCACAGAGCAACCTAGGCAAGCACGGCTTAACCTAAAGATCGACCCTAGCGGCTGTTACTATTTAGCCACGAGCTCCTCCTATCAAGCTCCTATTTTAGCTGATATTCTAACAAAATATCATACTAGGTTTCATGATGTTCATGAGAATATTACCTACATTAAAACCAAA
The DNA here is from genome assembly GCA_963853795.1 of Xestia rhomboidea. Taxonomy (NCBI): domain Eukaryota; kingdom Metazoa; phylum Arthropoda; class Insecta; order Lepidoptera; family Noctuidae; genus Xestia; species Xestia rhomboidea. The sequence goes on along the minus strand of OY970778.1, from coordinate 9,166,017 downwards.
TAGGTTTTCACGGATCATTTACCGGCTAATTTCTGTGAAGGGCAGGACCCACCGGGAATCAAGTGCCCTGAACAAAAGTTAAATGAATCCTTAAATGTAGTGAAGGGCGATTAAAGGTCTGCGTAACCTATAAGAAATGTGAAAGGTTAGGCTAAAACCTCATTATGTGTTAAGAAGATGGAGCTTGTATTATACCTACATACAGATGGTAAATACCAGTGAATAGGATTACAAAGGTATCAAGAAAAAAATACACTTAAGGCTGTGTAGGTCTTGTCGTGCGGTGTTCCACAGGGATCGGTTCTGGGGCCGTCCTTGTGGAACATCGGGTACGACTGGGTGCTGCGCGCCGACCTCCCTAGCGGCGTCAGCGTTGTCTGCTATGCGGACGACACGCTGGTGCTGGCACAGGGGAGGTCGCACGAGGCGGCGGCCGAAAACATGACACGCGGGGTTGCGATAGTCGTGGAGAGGATCCGGCAACTGGGTCTCGAGGTGGCACTGCACAAGTCCGAGGCCATGTGCTTTCATGGGCCTCGGAATGCGCCACCTCCGGGATCCGCAGTGATGGCAGGAGGGGTTTCCATCGCCGTCGAGTTGACGCTGAAGTACCTGGGACTTGTCCTCGACAGCCGGTGGAACTTCGAGGAGCATTTCCGACGTTTGGCCCCCAAACTGGAGCGGACAGGGGCTGCCTTCAGGCGGCTCCTACCCAACCTGGGGGGGCCAAACGCCTCCTGCCGGAGGCTCTACGCGGGAGTCGTGCGGTCCATGGCCCTTTACGGGGCCCCGGTGTGGGCGCGTTCATTGAGGCAGCGAGCCGCCAACTATTTGAACGCGCCCCAAAAGGTGGTGGCCGTAAGGCTAATCCGGGGGTACCGCACGATCTCCCGCGAGGCGGCGAGCCTCCTTGCCGGATTGCCGCCATGGGATCTGGAGGCGATGGTCCTCGCGCGCCTACATGAGTGGCGCGCGGAGGCGCTACGCCGGGGGGAAACTCCGCTGCCGCGGCAAATTGTCGCTCAGCGGACGGACTTCCGGCGTGATCTCATGGCGACATGGAGAGAGTGACTTTTGCAACCCCGTGCAGGGCACGCCACAATAGTGGCGGTAAGTCCCCTCTTTGAGGAGTGGCTGGAGAGACGCCACGGCGTCCTCACCTTCCGCCTGACGCAGGTTCTTACCGGACACGGTTGTTTCGGTAAGTTCCTGCACCGAATCGGGCGGGAGGAAACGTCCGGGTGTCACCATTGTGAGGATCGACCGGAGGAGGAGGAGCACACGGTGGAGGTGTGCCCCGCTTGGGCGGAGCACCGCCGTGTCCTCGTAACGGCGAATGGCGGCGGCGACCTCTCGCTCCCGGCCTTGGTTCAATCCATGGTCCGGAGCGAGACGGAATGGGACGCCGTCACCTCCTTCTGCGAAGCAGTCATGCTAGCGAAGGAGGTGGCGGAACAGGACAGGGAGAGATCCTCACGTCCCGGCCGCCGCGGGAGACGCCCCGGGCGTCGGGGGCCACGTGGTGGCTTCCGGCCACCGTAGGCGCGGGCCTGTGGACAGGGAGCTATGGGCTAGCTCCCCGTCCGTTCGTCTCATGACGACAGGCCGTGTCGACGGCGCGTTCGTGTTCCACGCGCGCCTCAAAGAGAGTCAGCAATAAGGAAGGGGTCCGCAAGGACCGAAGCCTGCCGGGGCTGCGGGACTATTCGAAAGAGATACCGTGGCCCCGGAACACAAAGGGCGAGGAAGGAACATGGATGGGTTTTAGTCAGTAAAAGTCTGACACTCCCTCCTGCTCCGCCCAGAGCGGGAGAAGTCATTTGATGATTTCCCATCCGAAAAAAAAAAAAAAAAAAGGCTGTGTAGGTAAACACACAAAGTTAGTCGTAATGTTGTATCGGTATTAATTAAGATTTAAAATTTAGGTGTAAAAAACACACAAAAAAGTGAAAAATAACTTTAGTTTCAGAAGTCGGTGATCTTTGTTTGATTGATTTAGTTTTTTGTCACCGATTTTTTGTCACTTGTCACTTTTTTGTGTTTTTTGAAGTCGGTTTTAATTTTTGCATAAAAGTTTTTATTTTTCACTTTTTTGTGGTTCACATATGCTTACCCCTTCACAGCGTACCGGCGTGATGTTATGTTATGAACTGGTGTAAACAATAGACAGACATGAGATTTCAGCAATCCCAGTCCATTTGCTATCATTTATTGAGGAGTTCCGTTGCCTATCTCCGAAGTTCATCATCAGATCTTCACCAAATTGAAATGGGACTACTCCCAGAAAGTACTCTTCCAAAAACTACCCAAATCGCTTCAAGTGTGCCTATAAAATTTGAAGAGTTCTCTCTATTTCTCCAGGATCCCATCATCAAATCCTGACTTGATGATCATGGGACCACCTGGGAAGTATACCCTTTGAAACAAAACAAAAAATCCAAATCGGTCCAGCCATCAATGAGTAATCGGGGAACATACATAAAAAAAATAACAAAAAGGTTCTGACGAATTGAGAACCTCCTCCTTTTTGAAGTCGGTTAAAAAGACCCTTATGCTACGTTTCCACCCGAAATGTGCGAGGATGTGCATAAAATAAAAGTAACAAACCAATCACATAGCTAGCTTAGCTCAAAATGTGAAAAAGAAGCTTTGAGAACCTTCTAGTTACGGGGATATAAGACGTCAACAAATATTTCACCAGTAAAAAAAAAAACAAATTTTTAATTTTGTGACTTTACTTTATACCTTTACGACCCCCGTACTATTTAATGCATCCATTAGCACAATGTTTGGAGTGCGTAGCATTAAATCCGACCGTCAACCGTGATTTTTCACCCAAAAAAAAGTAGTTTCCCAGCAATCATTTTTACGTAGAGTTACTAAGTTTGATGTACAGAATGCTTGCCACGAATCCTTCACAAAGCAGTCAAATAGCTTCGTGAAGGGTTCGTTAAATAAACTCTCACCATATCTTTTTTGTGGTTTAACCTGTAAAAAGCCTCGAAAAATATTGTGACAACTAAGTCGTCACAAAAAAGAAGTCAAGTTCTTGAAATTGATAGCGAAAATAAACTAAAGCGATGCTCTTCTTATATAAACTCTCCAGCGGCCTGACAAAATATTCGTATTTTTAAAATAAACCGATCTTGCATCTTTCGCGGCGGCATTGCGATGGTGCGACAATAAAAATATTACGTTTCGATTTCACAACATCGACGGTATCTACACCAGCAAGCACATTAAGGGCAAGTACTTAGATCCGTCTAAAATTGGCTGGCCGTAAATTTCAGTTAATGTCTGTCGGAACGATCTAACACAATACAAGAGAGATGTTTTCTCTAGGCAGACAGCTTTTTCCTTCGTAAAATGTTCAGAAAAGCGAAAAGTTTATGTCGGGCTGAATGTTAACACCCCTTAAACTGGTAGTTTGGAGCGCCTTATGTTGGCTAACGAGCTTCCTTAGGCTTCATAGTTGTTGACAATGTCAACATGGTTGTCAAGTTATTTTGTTGGTTAAGTATAAAGTGGTGGGTTAAAATAATTTCTGAGGTTAAGTTTAGTAACGGTAAACTTACAGTTATAAGTTTTCTCGCGACTTTGTGTGCGTAGATCAGAATAAAAAGTATTCTATGTTATAAAAGTAGTAAAAATAAATAAATATAAATATCGCTGGACGTTACACACAGCGCTATCTAGGTGCCACACTAAGCAAACAGAACCTATAGTGGACACCAGATAGTTGATATACTACATACTTTTTGTTTGTAAATACATACTTATTATACATATAAACATCCATGACTCGGAAACAAATGTCCATGGTAATCACACAAACATCGTACCGGGATTCGAACCCGGGACCCTAAGAACGTAAGGCAGCCTCACTACCGCTGCGCCATTCGTGTCGTAGTAGTATGTAGTAAAGTAAACTATCAATGTCCCAAGTTTCACCAACATCCGTTCAGTAGTTTTTGTTTGAAAGAGTAACAAACAAACCTCCATCCATCCTCACAAATTCTGAATCTCCTGACTGTTAATTTTGATTTCATGAGTTAATTAAGGAACCTAAAGTAAAGGTATTAAATCGAATTTCCATCAATTAATCAATGTAGGTAGGTATATATATATAAATGATAATAAGTATAACTTGACAGTGATGGGTATCAATTATCGCCCAGTTTAATTAACTTACGAAAATATTCGTTCATTTTGTTCAGATCTTGTGAGGTTTCACAAAGAGGTGCGTGGGTTTACTACCTACACGCAAAGATTCTTGAAAACCTTTGTTTAAAGAGAAAATTCAGTGTTATATTATTATTTATGCGATTTCCAAGAGCGGTATACTTTTGTAAATCAAAACTTCTCCTTACATTGTATTGTAACCACAACATTCCAGCTCTCTTCATCGCAAAGATCAGAACAAACCCAACAAAAGAAGATGAGTTTTCAAATCTGAGTTATTCGACCATAATATCCACTTTCAATTTTAACCCTGATTAACCATTGTGGGGCCAACAATCGTTACTTTCAGATTTGGGCAAGAGGGAATTGAATAGGAATCAAACAAAAACAACTCAAAAAAAGGAAATGTCAATAGTAGATGGAAAATTTTAATTAGACGACTCGAAAGCGGACAATGGAGAATGGTGGAACCAAAGGCTTGTCGTGAAAATGCAGTTATTAAGAAATTCGTCTGTGTGTACCTCCCGTTTTAGATATGAAACCTAATTTGAAAGTTTTCAATGTGGGTACGTTATTATAAGGTTTTCATCTCGTATTTTATAGTACTTTTAGGCTTTTGTGAAAAAGCCTTCGTAAAAAAGACAAAAGAGGTCCCAGGCATTGTGTGAATGTTATATGATTATGGCCATATAAAAATCTAAGCTCTTTTGTTTTTACATGTTAAAGCTGATTATACAATAGACAGCTAGGATCGCAGGATCATTTATATTAGCTTACGCAACTGTCTGTTTTATAAAGAAAAATACATGTATTTTTTTTTTTACAGGTAATAACAATGAAATAATAATATATCGACGTATTTCCTCTGATTGGATGCAGAAGGCTTGTCCAATTATGGACTATATTTTAGTGAGTACTGTGAGTTTGTACATATTTAACCGAAACTACACTGGCTTGCAAAACTATGTATCTTTTAGTACTTTTTAAGTACACAAGATAAATAGTTTCGAAACAAAAAGGTTTAATTTTGTCTATAGTTTCAAAGAAAGCTGATAAAAATTGCTTTAACTTCTATAGTTTAAAAAAAAATGAAATTTTAAAAGTTTAGTACTTAGTTTTGCAGGCCAGTGTAGTTCAACATTTTCATTCAAATCGTCTATTTCACTTTATGAAAGCCCTTTTCTACCTCTTTTTGAGGCTCAACTTCGGCTTAACTTCGGCTCTTCAAAATTCCGTGGAGTAGCCTCCTGCATTTGATGCGAAAGGCGGATTTCATTGCATTGCTAATTAAGGAAAACTAATTAACGTCTCTATGACTTTCACCGTTTGCTCAAGTTTTTACTTACTGAGGTGCAAATTATGCTAATTTCACGAATTAAAGGTATACGGTACTGGTAATACGTTTTTTTCTGTACTGTTATGCCTACATGGCAACTGATCATAACTTATTTGCTTGGTGAGTACCTAATATAAAAGAGTGCCTAATACAAAATTTCGTAAAACTTTTTTTAATAATTTCTAGACAGTTAGTTAGTCTCATTTGTACCAAACACAAATTGGTTGATTTGACAATAATATTTTAGATTTTATGGATTTTACAGTCTCCAAATGAGACAAAGAGAAAATCAACGCAATGAAAACTCTTTGATCTAACTTTACGAATAAAATATTACTTCACATAATTGTAACAAATAGCTGAATCGGGCCACAAAGTGAAACATTTTTCAACTCCCAATCGGTTCAAAGTATTGGTAGGTAATTATTTTTTGAGGAAAAATCGAATGTGGCTGTGACGTTAATGAAAATTCAGTAATATCAGAGACCAAATATCTTTGCCAGTGATATGGAGAACTAACCTAACCTGAGTCTTTATGAATTTAGAGAAAATGATATTCAGCAAACTAAAATTAAAGTACACCAAAAAAATCTCATTGGCTTGAGTTATAAATTAAGTAAAACATTGAAAATGATTCTTTATCAAATCTCTGACAGTTAGAAGTTACAGCCTCAGGCCTCATTTAAAACACACAACGACAGAAAAATCATAAATGTTACCAAGTAAAATATAATCTTATTTAATTTTTTTATTTTAAAGTAGATTAACTAATTAGAACCCTCAGTCTAATGTAATTAAAGCCACAGTCCACACAGCCAAATTTCTTATGTCATATAAGAAATTTAACCCTCGCTCGTTTGACATTCTTCAAGCAACGTAGTGTAAAAATTGTGACGTTCCATTACAGGGGTCGATCGTGATTTACGATGCGTCTTAAGCAAGGGAATAACGTCACGCTTGAACTGCCCGAAGGGGTGGCAGAGGTTTATGGTGTGCCCACGTTTCGTCCGATACCTATGTTTTGGTCTCATATAGCTTTGGGCACGGCTTCGCTCTCACGAATGTTGGAAATTATCCCACGAGGACTAGGATAAAATACTAGGATAAAAAGTATGCTATGTTCATGGTCTCACTGGTGTCTTATATTTCATTCAAATTCCTTCAATTCTAAAGTGTGAAATGGTAACAGATACAAAAAGGTACTTGTTCGCATTTTCGCATTTTTGTTAATAAGAAGGTGAACAAGACATGATGATGATGCCTAGTAAATTAGGATTGGGAAGGAGAACGATGATCAAATCAAATCAAACCATTATTTATTGCGAACAACAAGGTCCTTAAGGGCCTTAACTTAAGAACTATGTTAGCGGTGAGAAATTAGGTTATTTAGTGATGACGATGTCGATGGGTCCAGGACCAGATTAGCAGTCTAAAGCAGAATAAACATCTTTCCCTAACAAAAGTTGATGAACAAGATAACATAGAAATTTCAAAAGGCAATATTATTAATTAAAGTCGTATTAATGAGAGATATGAAAGATAAGTATCCCATTTAAACAATCGGTTGACTATGATGTTATTATTATTTAATGGATTATGTTTTACCGTAAAATGATTGTAATTTAAGTTCATTGTTGTATTAATTACTAATGATGTTATCAATAGGCTGTTACGTATAGTACAGAAAGTTGTTTTTTTTAATATTTGTTGTTAATGATTTTTCATGCCATACAACTGATGCCCGTTTTATATTCAAACTAAGAAACACACAATTTAATGCCACAATTTTATTGTGCACGCCGTTTCTCTGTGGCCGTAAAGCTGCGTGCGCCATGCGCCCCGTGTTGTACGCCACGTGTGTCGCAGCGATGTCATCTGCGGACTCCGCCGCAAGTAACGCTACATTTCAAGAAAACGCGCGTAGAATCGCTTTTCCAAAAACGCCATAAAATCGATCGATCGGGAAAATTATAGGCTGATTATGCTTATATGCATAAAATCGAATCGCCATATGTTTGGATTTATTGTAGACCGTGCCGCATAACGCGCCGCGCCGCGTCTCCGTAAATAAGCCCTTAGAGAAAACTCAGGTGAAGTAGCGGGTTAAACTAGTTCAATAAATAATTTCTCCCGTTTTCCTCATAACAGTAAGTTTGGATTGCTCGTGTGCTGGCATTTTCTCGGCAAAGCAGTAAGTGTCAATTACATGAAGTAATTTACTTTAGCACGGCTATAAATGCAAGCTATTGTAGCTTGCATCTGCATTAAATTTTAAACAACATATTTATCGTTGCAGTGGCTCGGTACTGGTATATATCCGATAATCGATTTTTAAAACGAAACATAACATAGCGCCTCTAATGCCCAAAGGGTTACTAGACAGAGATGTATCTTATAGTACATCCATAGTTCAAGTCCCATGTCATAGAGGACGAGCCTATTGCCAACAACCGGGCACAAATACAAGCTGCTACTGAGAAATCCTTTGTTTAGATGCTGAAATATCTGATGAGATGATGCTTATCACTAAATTGATTTTATATCGTTATTTATAGCTTTTACAAAGTTAAAAAATCTCTACTGATAAATAATATGAAATAATATTATAAAACACCTGCAAAGTTTGGCCTTCTAAGAGAAATATAGCTTTATTTTTCCGTAATATTGCCCTGAAATCATAAAGTTAAAAAGTTGGTCGTCAAGTATTTGATTTGATCTAAATTATGGAGGGCCAAATATTTTGTCAGCGAAACAGATTTTTCGGAATCAAAATTGTATTGTATTTGCATGGCTTTCGGATTTCTGTAATGAAATTAAAAAGGTAGGTATTTGACTAAGATATTGCGAATTATATAACTGAAACAGTATTTTTATCTTTTCAAAGTTATCAATAAATGTCTTCAGTTCAAACGTTAGAGTTTCAAAGAAAAATAAATTCCTGGCTTTGACATTTTGTAGGACTTGAGGAAATGAGTCGGAGCGTAGCAAAGCAGTGATCTGCTACGACTTGTATATTATAAACCGTAGCCGCGTAGCTGTGACGTCATATTATGAGCTACGGCGTGGCGACTTGAGAGTCTACGAAAATATAGGAACGATTTGTGAGACTATGCTGGAAATATGATTGATATTATTATGTTGGGAATTTCCATTTTTATATAGTTAGAACCGTAACGTACGACCGGGTAGCAGTACGATATAATCTTATATCCAACAGACGAATAAACACGCACCCCTGATTTTTCCAATTCATGTGCGTATTATATAATTATCACTTGCTTCGGTGAAGGAAAATATCGTGAGAAAACCAGCTGAGAGATATTTCTCGACGGCATGTAAAGCGAAGTTACAGGCCCAAAATTCTAATACCAGGGGAAGCACTAACCACAGGATAAAGAAGAAGAAGACGATATCGAGGATCCAAAACTACCATATAATTGCTAGAAGCAAGGTCTGTATGTTGGTTAATAGCTATTTATTCATCAAGGGGAGTAAGGCACAGATTACTAATCGAGTGTGCATTTGAGGCCCGACGCGAAGCGGAGGGCCGTGAACCACACGAGTTTAGTAATCTGTACTTACCCTCGAGTAACTGCTTTATGCTACACTTGCTTACAACGTCATCAAGACTTAAAAAACAAAACGCGTTAGTAATGGATTACTACCCTGATTTTCAGGGAAGTAAATAAATTCCATACAATATAACTGCCTAGATTTTTTTAGAAGGTTTAATGAACAGCTTTCAAGCCTTTTAGTGGGGTAGTATTGGTACACTTACTAAGCAAGTGTTGTATAAAACAAACATATTTATCAATTTTGGTGTCTACCACCAAGTTCCAAGATGAATTTGCAGAACAGAAATAGATCCCGTGGCTTAGTTTTCGACTGTCATGATGGTATCGTGCCCAAGGTTTATAGTTCCTCAATCGTTTGTATAATATCGCCATTTTCTTAGGAAGCTTTCTTACAAGCCTCAGTTGCGAATATACGAGTATTCCTGATCTTATTGATAGGTTATACTAAAGTATCATGGAGTGCTATCTAGCCTATTTTGGGTTTCGCGTAATAGAAATAAATGAACATCAGCTTTCTTTTGTTTTACGAATACTTGAAATACGAACTAGATACATAATATTGTTTTCATACTATATTAAAACGAAACTTTCCTTCAAACTACGCAACCGGACTTTGAAACAGTTATCGTTTTTATTTAGATAATTTTTTTCTCGAAATGGCATCTCGCAGTTCAACCTGAGAGGTTGTCGTCTCCTTAACCGGACTTTCCTGTGGGTGCCTTACGTGCCAGGGCAAAAAACTTATAAACTAAGCGACTACACGCTAAGGGCACCCCCTGCGGGGTACGGGCCTTAATTTTGATAATTTGTTAAGGATGGTTTATAAGGATGTATAATCATAACCTTCACATCCCGCCTGTATTTCTGTCATGTTTAAGTTCCATGTAAATGGGGGGAGGGGGGAGGCGCTACATGATATCTTGATATTTACATAAAGTGACTGTTACACCACCCGGTTAGTTGATTCATTGTAATTAACACGATATCCCTTGGAAAGACTGGTTGTTAGATTTTTGGGCCATTGACTATCTGTAACGACTGTCAAACATCTACAAATGATAGCCGAGAACAACGATTTAACATGCTCTCCGAGGCACAGAAGAAACTTGGAATGTAAAGGTCACCCATCCACGGACTGACCTAAACAAGCGCGGCTTAACCTGAAGATCGACCCGAGCGGCTGTTATTATTTAGCCACGAGCTCCTCAAGGACGTTAGTAGATAATATACTAATAAATATTGCAGAATGCGGGAAACAGACTCGTTTTACTCTTATGTACGAGTAGGAAATGAAAGTAAATAAATACAACATAATAGAACAGCTCTCCATTATATTAAAAAGGTTATAACAAAGTACGAGGTTTTCCTCACTGTTTCCGCGCATTACAAATGACTCTCTCAATAGAATTTTGGAGTTAGTATTTTATATGAAAACCGCAAAAGATTGAATATACCATTATGATAATTGGAATTGTTATTTAAGGTTAATTTAGACAGATTCTTAAGGTCCCTAATCGTAATTAAAATTGGTATGTGAAATGATTCTTATGATTCAAATACTGCCAATACTGTCCCAGCAGATTGCCACTGGGTTGTGGAGGTCAGATAGACAGTCGCTCCATGTAATTGGTATGTGAAATGATTCTTATGATTCATATACTACCTATACTGTCCCAGCAGATTGCCACTGGGTTGTGGAGGTCAGATAGACAGTCGCTCCATGTAATTGGTATGTGAAATGTATCTTATGATTCAAATAACTGTTGCCCACGACCTTCGTCTGCGTGAAATTATTATAAAAATATTAATTTCCTATTTGAATATGATTTTGTTAACAATTTTAAATTATTAATTTCTTATTATTTTTCTAAAATAAAAACATCCCAAGTTACTCCATATAACATCTGCCAATAAATTTTTTCGTCAAAATAGGTTTAACCATTTCGGAGATTAGCCGGAACAAACAGACAGAAAACCAATACTGATACAGTAAGGACTGTATCAGTATTGGTATTCAGTGACATCAAAAAAAGTGCGCGTGGTGGATTTTTCTGCCTGGTGGACGGACCCTTAGCATCCATCGACATCGATAACGTCTTCAAATTAGGATCGTAAAATTACCTCGGGTTCAAGTTCAAGTGCCTGTTCTAAAACCTAGTGATATTGTTACGTAAGTAAGTACATACTTAAAATTTAATCGTCTGTCTGGCTTTCTGAGCTACGTCGACGAGTTCGTGTGATCCATGTTAATGTTCTGATATTAATAGTATATGTAATATTAGTAGTTATTAGATTTATAAGTTTTGAAAACTGTTATGTTAGTATAAAAAAGTATGTGTTCACTTAAACGTGGAAAGTGACTTCAGCTTCACGACCCAGTCTTCTATTGGTCCTTTTTTCTACCAATGCTGGGCAGCAGGACAATGTTGCTTCTACTATATTTAAGTAGGTGTAAGTATCTAAACACGATAAATATAAGTCGCAACGCGCCTAGGTTCCTCGACAGAACGCATCAGGGGTGTTGCCTGCTTCAGGCTCTGACATGGCGTAGGTGCTCGAGCAAGAAAACCACATACACTCAATCACTAATTCTAAATCACACGCGGAAGTAGTTGAAGAGACAGTTTCGGAGTGGTGCTCTCACTTCGACGGTTCGTCCAAGACGGTTCGTCCGACATGGCGTCCCCCCCACTATTACTCTGCCCACGTGATCTAACCACGCGCTTCACCAACTACCGTTACAATTCAAATTAACAACTTAAATCAAAAATTCAACTGGATATCCGACTTATAAACAACTGAGTCGTTGGTCTAGTGGTCCTAAGCGTGACCGTTGAAGATGAGGTCCTGCGTTCGATTCCTCGGGCAAAGTATTATTAGGTTTTTCCATCAGGTATTTTATGCCCGGTTGATGGCAAAGGTCTTGCACCCTATCAAAAAAAAAACTGGCGAAATGTAGGTGTACTATTAAGTACCCCTCTGCCAGACCCTTCGGGGGTTACAGACGTGATGTTATACATACAAACATACTACTACTACTACTATACTACTATATACATAGACGTGATGTTATACATATATACATGTAACAGTCCTTCCAAGAGGTATCGTGCCATACTTAAAATGTCACTTACGGGATATCTTCCGTGATTATTTATTGAGCTCCCGATATTTCGACGCTGTTGCAAGCGCCATGATCGCGGGTTAATTGGAGAATGCGGGTGGATGGAAAAAATTGTTAGAAGCATACAAATCTGTCTACCCTCATTCTTTCTCTTTTACTACGCGCACTACTGCAGCATAACGGGAGCATATCGGGAGCTCAAAACAATAAATAATCACGGAAGGTATCCCGTAAGTGACATTTTAGACATAGTTATGAACCGTGAAAGCTTAAAACGGTATCGTGCTACCCAATAGTTGGGAAGTGTAGGTTGCGGAAGTCAAATTGGCAGACGCTCCATCTAAAATACTGGTGTTCTGATGCATCCGATTTGTTGCAATAAGGCTATCCAGAGGCTGATAATGTGGATACCCTTTTTTTCACACTCAAATCATCGATCACTGAAAATACTACTAATTCCCTCACTATTTTCGCTCCCAGGGTGCCTCTAAATTTGGCCTAAAACTGTCCGAGAGAATGCTTACACATAGATTCACATTATCAGCGACACATATCATTTTAACTACCCATTTAATTCTAACAGTAACAGCAGAAACATTAAATTCATTAACTGAAATTCCCCGTTAATGATGAGACTGCTGTGAAATAGCATCGCAACGGATTCTGAAAGTTTCACGAGAATTTAATGCACTATTTAATGTGTGTATTGCGAATTAAAAGTTGGGCGCTAAATAGTTGAAGGCGGATTGTGGAAACGTGGGTGGAAGTTTGACGTGGTATTGAAGGTATTACTGTGCTTTTTTAAAAAATAGAAACAGTATTGAGTAACTCTGTGAACTGTGGTTGTAGGTACCTATAGAGCTGGCAATGCTGCCAAACAGATGTGTTACAATATTGGTCTACATTTAAGGTGGATGCTCCAAGGTAGCCCGCGAAATTCAAGTTTTCTTACGTTTTTTGCAATTTGTAGGCCAGTGTCAGGTTGTATGTTGATCAAAATATGATTCGCGGATGTAACACGTATGTAGTTACTGAATTATAATCATCAAAATCATCAAACATTCATATTCAGTTCATGTAACTGTCAAGAATGACTTTTTCATGAAATAGTCATTCTTGACAGTTACAAGAACTTAGAGGGTTGTATTGATGATTTTAATTCTGTAACTACGTATGTCTTACAGCCGCGAATCTATTTTATTCAACATACAACCTGACACTGGCCTGAAAATTGCAAAAAACGTAAGAAAATTTGAATTTCGCGGGCTACCCTGGAGCATCCACCTTAAGTACCTATATTATATCTTCGTGGTGGTTTTTTTTGTACCTAAAAGCTTACAGGTAAAAAAAAACTAAAACGGTCGCTATTCCATACATTTTAACCGTGTACGTATTGCAGTTTTGTAGAAAACAGCGGTTTTTTTTTAACTACTGACGAATAATAACCATTTCACCGTCAGTCTCCCTTCCACACATACCTTTCATACATTATTATTTTTCTTTTTAGTAAGAAATGGATAGGGTAAGATAGAAAATGTATAGCTAAATTAGCATTTCAGACAGTTACACGAAAAAAAAAATAAAAAATAAAATGGCGAGAACTTAAATTTTATCATCCTTAGTACGCATGGCCAGAACATAAGAATCCTTACCAAGGCCAATGTCGACCCTTTGGAGATGTACACATGTAGGGTCATTAGTTTATGTCCAACTCTGCAGGGGGCATAGGGCTATTTATTTCCTCCCCCAATTAGTCCACAACCCCATGTCAATTGGTGAGCTATCTTTCCGTTTCCCATTCCTGTTACAAATAGCGATGATACGACACCAGTTTATGTGAGTGATCATGCCATCCGCATGTTATTAACTTTCTTGAAGTTCTTGAAGCAAATAACCTCTTCCTAGTCTGATCTCTAATCATCACGTACCTACCTACTTATCTTCATTGTGTTAGATAATTGATGTTGTCCAAATAATTAGTTAAGTTAAAAGTTACTTTTATTTAATGTTTGAAATCACACTTCTGCTTAACTCTTCAGAGATTAGTACAGATTTTATGTAAAGGATTAAAATAAACGCTCCATGAATTTACTGTTCAAAATCATTTCGTATATTGTGCTCTATATCTGTCACTAAAAAGCTCATATAATAGGCATGACGACAGTATCAAAAAATTGCAAATCTATTTAGTCCGTCAGTTAAAGTATTGGAAATTAATGGACACGTATTTTTTGTTTTTGTAAATCAATGAATATTGACAAAAGATAAAACGCATCAAAATTGGGAGTAGGGGCTCGTGACGACAGTACTAGCTAAAATTATACCTAGGCGTGACGTATTGAGAATTTTAAAAGTGTCATATCTTCGTCAATTTTGGTCTTCATAACAAAAGAAAAAACACGGGTCCAATATGTTTTGATAATCTTACTGAAGGACTAACTAGTTTTTTTTTGGTGTCTCGCCTATTATCATCATCGTCATCATCATTTCAGCCGAAAGACGTCCACTGCTGGACATAGGCCTCCCCCAAGTGTCGCCACATTGACCGGTCCCGTGCGTCTCGCATCCAGCGGATCCCCGCAACCTTCACCAGTTCATATAGTTATAATTACTCAAATTAACAAAAGAAGGACTAAAGACTTAACCTACTTACAATGAGTTATATTTGCATCGATATCCTACTGGTGTGTACTGTAAAATTTCGGCATTCTGGCTACAGTAAATACTCTTGTTTTGCTACCTACTTTTTAAATTTATTTAATCAAGAATTCCACATCGCATCGCCGCGGCATAATTCGCTAGCACCAAGTCGCATCGGCAGTGCTAAACTACGTAACTCGAATAATATTTTGATAACTTCACTTTGCCTCGGCTGAAGTCAACACGCCCGGGACGCCGTATTTTCACAGCACTCTTTCAAATGTCGAATGATAAACAGCCTGCTGTCTATGGCGACGTGTGTATTTTATTTGACTAAGTACTGCCCGTTTTTAAGTTTTATCAACATGACATAAGATCACGCCTGTTATCCCCGAAGAGATAGGCAGAGGTGTACCTAATAGTACACCCACTTTTCGCCAGTTTTGATTAAGTCCCATGTAATAGGGGGCGAGCCTATTGCCATCAACCGGGCACAAATCCAAACTCCGTGGCTGCTACTGAGAAATTTCTGATGGGAAACCCTAATAACACTTTGCCCGACCTGGGATTCGAACCCAGGTCTCTCGAACTCATGCTCAGCAGTCGCGACCAACAAGGCAGTCCACTCCAGTTGAGTGAATGTACGTTTGCTTGCTTGTTTGTCATGATTTTACTCCTTAATAGCTGAACGGAGTCCCATACAATGCGTCACATAGAATGTTAGGACATAGAATATTTTTCTTATTAAAATCTATTATGTACAAAATATCTTTCATTTTAGTTTTAGGCTTACCGCGCTAAGTTACCCACGTTTAAAAAAGAAATAAAAATTTAAAGCGGACAACGATACGTGAAATTTTGACTGTCCGTTGTCCCCGTTGCTCATATGTACATAAGGGGGACAACGGTCGCGGGCCTGTGGACGGTGAGCTATGGGCTAGCTCGCCGTCCGTCCGTCTCATGACGACAGGCCGTGTCGAGGGCGTGTTGGTGTTCCACGCGCGCCTCAAAGAGAGTCAGCAATAAGGAAGGGGTCCGCAAGGGCCGAAGCCTGCCGGGGCTGCGGGACTATTCGAAAGAGATACCGTGGCCCCAGAACACAAAGAGCGATGAAGGAACATGGATGGGTTTTAGTCAGTAAAAGTCTGACATTCCCTTCTGCTCCGCCCAGAGCGGGAGGAGTCATTTGATGATTTCCCATCCGAAAAAAAGGGGGACAACGGTAAGGAATTATATGACGTTCTGTTGTCCCCGTGACGGGGACATAGATTACGGGGACAACGGGAATACACGGATCAAACGGGAACGTACTACACGTTCCCGTTTGATTATTACTGACCACCACGCGGGAAAATCCGCGGGAAAAGCCACTCTGCACTCCAATATTTTGCAGGAAACAAATCAATACCAATCGACATAAACGATCTACATGATAGCGGCAATAAACTAAATGTTTCCACTACATTTGTTTTATGAAGGAAAACTGCGCTTCTGTAATGGCGAACCATCCTATTAACAATATTACAGTCAGGCTGTAAAATCAGAAGGGAAATATGTTTCCAAAGAATATTAAATGCTGGTATTATACTCCAGTGTCTTAAAACCCCTAATTGAGCAGAAACCTTAAGTGGGACTTAAGAAAACCGGATGTAAGAAAACGTAGACGTATACACTATACAGCCTTTGAATCTATTACGAATACTTCAAAAACCAATTACCGTTCTATTAACTTCATAAACCAATTTGATTTAAGAACACAATTCAATTAATACTGGCACACTCAGAAACCGATAAAAAGATTATCTCTTCATCGCTTTTCAACCTGAAAAAATCGATAACGCCAATAAATAAATAAGAAAAAAAACAGTTAATTCCATTTTCAAATGCAAGCGTTCCTTTATAAATTCTTGGTTGGTTATAAATGATATTTTATAGCTAAAGTTGAAGCGGGATTGCCAATCAAATCAATAGCGAGTCATCGAATCTACTTTGTACAAAGTGGGCCGGATCCGGCGAACTGGAGTGAAATTTTAAGGGTCATAAATATAGTACGGCCTTAAAGCCTCGTTTGGTTTTATTAGACTTATTTTTAGATAGCGATCTGGTTGTTTAACATTTAATAAACGGCCGATACAAAGTGGTGATTTGGAGAATAATTTAATGTTGATAATTTGGTTTGGTATTTTTTCGGGTCGGGCAGTGTCATTGAGTTTTTCTATCAGGAATTTCTCAGTAGCAGCCACGGAGTCTGGATTTGCACCCGGTTGATGGCAATAGCCTCGCCCCCTATACAATGGGACTATTACATGGGACTTAAACATAACTGGCGTAATGTGGGTGTACTTTTAGGTACCTCTGCCTGTCACTTCGGGGTTCACTCGTTTATTGAATTCACTTACACGTACGCACGGATACGAACCGTTTTGAGTTTTAATATCTGGTACCGAGGGTCCACTTGTTAACCTTTTGCAATATCGTCACTGTTCATCATCATCATTTCAGCCGCAAGACGTTCTCTGCTGGACATAGGCCTCCCCCAAGTGTCGCCACATAGACCGGTCCCTTGCGACTCGCATCCAACGGATTCCCGCAACCTTCACCAGGTCATCGGTCCACCTAGTGGGAGGTGCAAGGTCCAGGTTCCAATGCATCGTCATCGTTACTGTTGTTGTAATTAAAAAGGGACAATTAATTAAGCACCAAATTCATTGGCTCATATAGTCCATTCCCATAACGGAAAAATGCTGTCAACGTGTATCCATGATGGCAATTAATACTGCTAACCAGCAGCGTCCTAATTGTGTTACACACTCGGAATCCGTTACTTCCTTTTTTACATCTATCGCAGCATCATGCTGAGATATGAGCCTTTTTGGCCTCGCACAGGTCTTCTTTTTATTATTTAGTGTTAGTTTTTTTTTTTTTTTTGTATTTCCTGTGCTTGTCCCAAATAAATATTTTCTTTCTTTCTTTAATTTTTTCCAAACATTCTTTTGCTCGGTCGGGAAGGTGGTGCATTGAATCAAAGCATTGTTATTCGCAGTATATTTCGTAATTTAGGTACTATGATCTGGACTGTCTCGTTGGTTCAGTGGTCGCAGGAGTGACCGAGAATGAAAGAGTTCGAATACTAGGTCGGGCAAAGTGTTATTGGGTTTTTCCATCAATATTTTCTCAGTAGCAGCCACGGAGTCGGAATGTGTGCCCGGTTGATGGCAATAGGCTCGCTCCTATCACATGGGACTTTAACATGACAGGCAAAATGTGGGTATACTATTAGGTACACCTTTGCCTCGTGATGTAATAATAGGCGAGACGACAAAAAAAAATAATTAGTCCGTCACTTAGAGTATCAAAAAACATTTGATCCGTGTTTTTTCTTTTGTTACGTAAACCAAAATTGACGAAGATACGACGCTTTTAAAATTCTCAATACGTCACGCCATGGTATAATTTTTAGCTAGTTCTGACGTCACGAGCGCAATCAAAAACGAACGCATCGGAACTCGGAGTGGGGACTCCCGAGTTTTGATGCGTTTTATCTTTGTTAATAATCATTTATTTACAAAAACAAAAAATACGTGTCCATTAATTTCCAATACTCTAACTGACGGACTAAATAGATTTGCAATTTTTTGATACTGTCGTCATGCCTATTATGTATGTTAAGGTGATGATGCTATCTAGCCGATTTCGGCCACAGCAACTGCATTCGATGACTTTGTAGTGTGGTTTTATGTTAGGTACTGTTTGTATAATATTGTAGTTGGTCTGATCATTCACACTCACTCAAAGTATTTAATACTTACGTAAATAACTTAAATCGTTTACCTTCACCACATCATTGTTAAGCGTCAAACGTTGGTATTTCTCTATTATGCGACTTAAGTTAAAGTTGAAACTTAGCTTATTCAGACTTAAGTCTGATCAATAAGTTGCGGTGAGTGGTAAGTCAATTACTTACTTAACTTAAACTTGATAACTTTGATGAAGAGGACGTTGACATCGCTTGGGAACAAAACACTGGGTTTAAAAGTATTTGCAAACTGTTTATCGGTTGTTTAATGAGTTTTTGAATGCTGAATCGAAATATTTGAATCCTTCTTAGAACACAGGTACTTACCGGACCTCATGGCGACATGGAGAGAGCGACTATCGCAACCCCGTGCAGGGCACGCCACAATAGTGGCGATAAGTCCCCTCTTTGAGGAGTGGCTGGAGAGACGCCACGGCGTCCTCGCCTTCCGCCTGACGCAGGTTCTTACCGGACACGGATGTTTCGGTAAGTTCCTGCACCGAATCGGGCGGGAGGAAACGCCCGGGTGCTATCACTGTGAGGATAGGCCGGAGGACACGGTGGAGCACACTATGGAGGTGTGCCCCGCTTGGGTGGAGCACCGCCGTGTCCTCGAGGTGGCGATCGGCGGCGGTGACCTCTCGCTCCCGGCCCTGGTTCGTGCCATGGTCCGGAGCGAGACGGAATGGGACGCCGTCACCTCCTTCTGCGAAGCAGTCATGCTAGCGAAGGAGGTGGCGGAACAGGACAGGGAGAGATCCTCACGTCCCGGCCGCCGCGGGAGACGCCCCGGGCGTCGGGGGCCACGTGGTGGCTTCCGGCCACCGTAGGCGCGGGCCTGTGGACGGGGAGCTATGGGCTAGCTCGCCGTCCGTTCGTCTCATGACGACAGGCCGTGTCGACGGCGCGTTCGTGTTCCACGCGCGCTTCAAAGAGTCAGCAATAAGGAAGGGGTCCGCAAGGACCGAAGCCTGCCGGGGCTGCGGGACTATTCGAAAGAGATACCGTGGCCCCGGAACACAAAGGGCGAGGAAGGAACATGGATGGGGTCCTGGCTGTCATTTGTAGATCTTTGACAGTTACAGGTAGTCCAGTGTCTCGAAAGTCTGACAACCAGTATATCCAAGAGGCACCCAGTTAGTACTGGGTAATGTAGTAATTACAAAGTACTAACTGGGTTGTGGAAGTCGAATAGGCATTCGCTCCATGTAAAATACTGGTATTCAGCTACTTGAATACCAGTATTTTCAATAATATCTATCAATTGGGGTCGGCTTCCAGTCTTACCGGATGTAGATCCGGTAAGACTGGAAGCCGACCCCAATTGATGTTATGAATACTGACTTTGAAGTAAAGTTCTCATCCCATCCAAGTAATGATTACATCATTGTTTCTTAATCAGACAATTATCCTGTTTCAGCACAAAAGCTTCCCGAACAGCTAAACAAGAAAAGAACGGACATAATAACAGAGTTTTTATGAATTAATTGGAGCTTGCGTCCTCTGCCTGATATTCGTGATTTATACAGACTCATATTAATCGCGGTAAACCTTCCTGGCTATCTGTGGATGTCTATTGTTTCGTTCTCCTTTGTTGCGTGACATATTGTAAAAAAATAATTACAAATGATACTGTTGTCTGTTGGAACAAATTGAAATTAACTGGGTCACGTTTTGTTTTTGGAATTTCTGTCTTTTTTATGCAAACGTTGTATTTATAGCAATCTAATATTCCCATAGAATTCAGTAATTAGTTTAGAGAGCACTTAACTAGCTGACCCGCGCTACTTCGTCTGCGTCACGTATGAGAGAGAGGGTTAGTAAGTGTAGGTCGACATTTTTTATTGATGCTCCGCTCCTTTTGGTCGTAGCGTCATGTTATAAAGGGTGTAACAAACCTCTTAACGAAGCCGATAGGCACTTGTTCTCCCCGTCATTGCGATCATTTGGAACCTTCCAGATACGGAGATATTGGGGGTCAAAGATCCAAGTTTTTGAAAGTTTTTGTTAATTGATTTCTGAATGGAACCCGACCGTCAGCACAATATTTTGAGTGCGTTTCTACCACAAAACATGATTTTTCACCCCAAAAAAAGTCTTTTCCCAGCAATAATTTTTGCGTAAAGTTACTTAGTTTGATGTACAGAATGCTTGGTTGACGGTTTCGCGATGAGGTTGTTTACACCCTGTATAGCCTATAGCCTTTCACGGGCTATTCAACACTAAAAGAATTTTTCAATTCGAACCTGAGATTAGCGCGTTCAACCAAACAAACAAACTTTATAATATTATTGTAAATAGCATAGATTTGGTTTGTATAATTTTAACCTAGCTTGTAGTTTCGGCTGAAGCGAGCCAATTCAATATTTATGTTGCACGGTTTCATAAAAAGGTTGATTAAAATTAATTTTAATCTATTCAAATGCATTCTCTGAGTGACCAGATTTTAGCGGGACAGCCATTATCCATTTTCAAATCAATTTGAATGCAACTGCGGCGTTAAAAGCTCCAAAAACGAGTTAGGCACGCATGGGATGTGCACACTGAATCATTTGAGATACAGCATGTTCACAAAAGAGCAGATATAAATCTAGTGAGCCAATGCTGCCAACATAAAAGCTTTACGGCGACTTATGGCAGGGATTGTACCTTTTATTTGCATGTAGTCGTGACAACGGCACATAATAAACAAAGAAATGTACGCTCGCCGTATCTGTACTTTTATTGCGACGCGACATTTTGCAATTTTCTATCTCGTGTCTGTCGAAACTGAATTACTTACGTAAAATGCTTTGATTTTAAAGTTAAATGTACTGTCACGAAGTTATAAAACTGGATGTCCTTTTTAGGGTTCCGTAACCGAAGGGTAACAAACGGGACCCTTTTACTAAGCCAATGTTGTCAGGTCGTCCGTCTATTTGTCAGTGGGCTGTATCTCATGATCCGTTATAGTTTGACAGTTTAAATTTTCACAGCATGTGTATTTCTGTTACCGTTACAACAAAAAATAATATAAATAAGTTAAAAATTTAAGGGGGCTCCCCCACGATGGTACGGAACCCTTCTTGCGCGAGTCCGACTTGCACTTGGCCGGTTTTTTACACATCATTGCCAATATCAAGATGGATATGATTCTACCCTTTCTGGAATGTACCCAATTGTTTCCTGAATTTATTATCCGGGTAACCTATGCGGTCGCATATCTTTTTGAGGTTTAAGAACCGTTTCACTCCGTTTAATGAGTCACACCAACGTTTTTTGCTATCAGTAGACAGAATGTCTAAAAAATAAGTTACTCGAGAAAAAAGAACCTGTTTTTTTTTCCCATCTTCGAAAATTACTGAGATATTTTAAACGTTAAAGTACGGCCTCCGCGGCAAAATCCCACTAAGCGACCGCGCTGACGTGTGACGTCATGTCGCGCACTGCGAATAATTTTGATTAATTAATTTAATAACTGGTCCGAGGTGGCGCAGAAGAAGAGTACCTGGAAGGATATGGGGGAGGACTATGTCCGGCAGTGGGACATTCAAGTCTACTGAAAAAAAAAGGAATAATTACATACAAACACTTAAAATTATAAGTGCAAACCACTTTACAAATAAAATTGTATAAACGTAAATATTCCGCATGAGCATCACCCGCAATCGGACATGACACAACGACGTGACGTCATCGCAGTAGCTCGCGAAGGAACGCTAAGTTAAAAAAACTTTTTTGCAATAATTAAAACCGACTTCAAAAAACACAAAAAAGTTAAAAATAACTTTTACTTCAGAAGTCGTTGACCTTTGTTTGATTGATTTAATTTTTTCTGTCATCGACAAAGTTTTTATTTTTCACTTTTTAGTGGTTCACATGTGCTTACTCCTACACAGCGCACCGGCGTGATGTTATGTTATGAACTGTGTAAACAATAAACAGACATGAGATATCAGCAATCCCAGTCAATTTGCTATCATTAAAAAATTTACACCTGACAAAAATTCTGAAATTTTCGCGGTCAGTTTTTGCTTCTAAACCAGTCACAGATTAAGAATTTAAAACGCATGGCTCCACCTTCCTTGCGGAAAAACCATGGAACTAAAACTCTCAACATTTTCGCAATGAAGATGGTCCACACTCCACAGATAATAGTAGTATATTAACTGGCTGTTTGAGTTTGTCTATGTCACTTGAAGGAAATTAAAAAACGAATTACTTTTTACTCCCTACTCGCTTCGTAGGGCTATATTGGCGTACTTTTAGAGCATGAACAGTGAAAAATATTATTATTTGCACGAGTTTGCGCATAAAATGTAGTAACTACTTAACTTTATAGCATTATTTTGATGTGTTGGTGTGACTCATTCAAAACTTTAAGAACAGAAGATAAATACGATATTACAACAAGACTCCACACTGAATGAAACTTTAACATCACATTTCGAAGTTCTCTAATAGATAACAAGAGAATTAAATACGTTTTATCCTACTATGTACCCTCTCATCATCTCCTCCATCACCCGATTCAGAAGATGGTATGATGGTAAATAAATACTTTTTCTTTCTTTCAAGTGAGGGAAGACTTACAAAACTCCAGGTTTCCATAGAGATTCTAAATCTCGAATAGTGTAGTTCTTTGTATCGTGGATTTTTCGACGCAGACATTTTTCGCGACGGTGAAAGCACTTTAGTCAAAATTGTGTATATGTAAAATAGTTTTGAGATGGTGTCTTAAATCTGAATGTTCACTGGGGATTTCTTGTTATTTATTAAGATTGAAAAAAAGTGGTGCGTTTGCTTACGTCATCATTCTCTCTCGCCCTTATCCTTAATTATTTGGAGTCGGCGCAGCATGTCTTCTTTTCCCATACTTCTCTATTACTCGTCATCTCATCAGATTCCTCCTTTCTTGCCATGTAGTTCTTAGTTCTTCTTGTTGTTGTTCTTGCCGTGTGGTTCGTTCTCGCTGTTGACGACGATTGACGACGCGACGTCCAGACGTGAAAATGTAACAAACAAACAGAGATACTTAGTTTCGCATTAATAATATTAGAATGTATTCACATAATCGCTCATATTTTTATGCTCAGTGCAACGTATGACGTTCGAAATCTCTTGCTATGCACTAAATTAACTGTAAGACGCCATTTAAATTATAAAATGAAACTCCTTGTTATTTTTCGCATGCATCCATCCCACGACAAATAAACAAAGTGGTTTATATACTACTCAGGGGAGGGGAATAAACTTTATCTCCTAAATTCTGTTTTAAATTACATTTTGTAATAGCTAATTTATTTAATCAGTAATTAAGTTCTGGTCGACCGCGCTTTGTTTAACGTTGTTTTAGTCTGGATACCCACTGAATTTTCTAAATGATTATCTATCATAATAGAATCTGGTGCTAATTTTTATAATAATACCCTAGAAACGGAATTTGTAAGCGATCGTTTGCTTTTATGTCACCCAACCCGTACAGCCGCGGAAATGATTTTGTGTTTTTTTCTCTCTCAACAAGTTCCCGCCCGGTGCTCGGGCCCGGTTTACGCCCGGTTTCTGGAACGAACATCAACACAAAAATTTGCTCATAATATGATAAGCGGGCGTTGAGCTGTAATTGATTGAATTAATTATTGGTATGGCATTGGTATGGTTGGTATTGCATCGATCTAATAATCTATTATTATTATGGAATATGCATAAATTTTCTTTTTTTTTATTTCGATACGGAATGTAAAAGTAATGACAAAAAGTGAAAACAAGGCCAAAATCGGCCAAAGAACATAAAAGTTATAACCAATATATATGAAATATATATATATATATATATAGGTATAAACTGTTGTTTCTATCCCTTTCTAGATAAAACGGAATTTAGTATGGATTTTGTACGCCTATATGTCCATTGACGCCATGAAAGGTATCGGATCTCTCTGTCTAATCAGCAGCTTCAAATAAAAAAATATATGTTATTAAAAATATTAAACTTTTTGATTGGATAACTTAGTATTTTTTATAAATATTTAAAAAAATATTTAATTTTGCCAGTTCTGACGTTTATACGCTTTGTTTAGAGTAACAAAAGAAATCATGCATATATACCCCTATTGCATCTAATAATGATTTTTGTTTAAGAAACTGGGTGTTTGTTAAGTTAATTGCATAAAAAAAATGCTAGTCTTTTTACAGTAAATTTTACTTTGAACAATAGCAACTGTATTGTGGACTTATTGCCTAAAAAAGAATGTGCTCCAAATAAAAAAGTCTTACCCTATCTAAGTAGCACAATGTTGTGCAACAGAGTACTGTAAGGTGATAGAGGCACACACGCGGGGCCATTGCAATTCTTACTGCGTCGCACTCCTATTTGCAACACACGTACGACTTTTGCTTACCTCCCAGGTGTGGCTTTAAAAATGGCGTTAGGATTTAAAATTCAAGAGAATTTTACATGAATTCCTTAGAAATAAAATAGAAGTAGGTACATTGAAGCAGCATTGGCATGCTCAGATGCTAGAGCTGTATCCGCGCTTCTCAAAAGGATTTATTCTTGTAGATATTTTTCTTTATAAAAACATGATGAAGACAGTTGACTTGCCGCACTGACCACAAATAATTTGAGAGACGATGACACTTGGTTTAAACAAAGAAGAAACAATTTTAATAACGCGTTCTATGTTTAAATCTGTTTGACTTGGAAAACTAGCCAGTAACAATTACAAACCAGACAGCATCTTAAAAACTTTTTACTGAAAACAAACGACAGTGGTGCCATTGGGTGACACTCCGTCATAACATGCAAATTACAAAAAAGTTCATCGTTTTGATATTTTTATTATGCTATTATTAGGCTATATTATCAGGAGAAGATGTTATAACGTCGTAGGCGTGAATTCTAATTAATATGCGAGTATCCAATCTGTTATGATAATGTAAGTACTCACTGCCTAAAGTTTAAAGGTCGACATTATTCCAATAGAGGTTAATTTTGTTTGTACCTAACTGACTTGGAACATTATCCACCTACCTACTACACGTATTTTGTCTGACCTTTTTCAGTTGCTGTATTTATGTACAATTTACCTAAATAGGCACTTAAAATATATTTAATTATGTTTAGGAGTAGAATAGTGTTTTTGAAGTCATGGCTGATATATATTTAACTGGCACTTCGCCCGCGACTTTGTCTGCAAAAATTTTGGTAGCTTGGTTAATGGGCATGATATAAGTATATTTCACACCATAATTTATATGGCAGAACAACGTTTGCGAGGTCGGCTAGTATAAGTTTAAATATAGATTTATATAAAAATATGATAATCATACCAGCCTATTACTGTCCCACTGCTGGAGTGCTGGGCAAACGCCTTTTCTCGTACAGAGAAGGCACGAGCATTGATCACGACGCTTGCTCAAGACGGGTTGGCGATTTCAGACTTATATTAACTATGAGTCCAGGTTTCCTCACGATGTTTTTCCTATAATTATTAAAAATTAATCGATTTTATTTAATTTTGTTGCTTTTGGTGGTTTAACGAACAACAAAGTCTAGTACTGTACTGGCTATGATTTTATTTAAACCTTGAGTACCATGTAATACTCGAAAAAGCTTTTACTGCAATAGACTAAATAAAATCTATAGTACTTTTGTAGGATTCGCTCTTATCTCACCGCATTGTTTTCATTTTTAATAGAACTGCACCACCTCACAAACTTTAAGAATATTTTAAACATCTTACTTTTCTTCCATTCTAAAATAAAAAATAAATAAGCTAAGCCACTTTACTAGCCGCTTCCCTAGTGGCTATAAACCAGTAGCAATGAGAAGCTCTCCTGGGAGGCCAGCTGCAACAACTTGCCACGAGCACTGGCCGCTAGTAGCTATTTAGTATGGCCGCAGACACTCCGCGGTAGACCAGAACTACTTACGTACTATTGTATTTTACTTATCAACTTATTGGCTCGGTTGCATGAAAGTATCTATTTTCGTTATAGAAACCTTTATATTTCAAATAAGTTTTATTTATATACTAAAGTAAGTTTTGAACTTTTAATAATTTGATAGTGGGTTCGTTTGATATTATTTAATTACTTGACCTATTAAAGTTTTGACCTTTTAAAAGCCCAATTTGAAATCAACATTTTGAATTTTACTTTGATATTCTGATCGTCTCTATATATATATGTAATACTGCCTATTGCCATCAATCGGGCACAAGCCTCAAGTTTGACACTGAGATATGCCTCATGGAAAAACTCAAAAACATTAGGCCTGACCTGGAATTGAACCCAGGGTCTTATGCGCTTGCAATCACTAGATCCACCGACACATTCAGTCTTCATAGACTATTTATAGAATAGGAATTTACTTTTTTAAAGGGAACAGTAGGCCTATTACGTATCTTTCTGATATCCAGTGACTATCAAGCTTCGGTTATACACCGAACTTTGATGACAACCGAGAATGTCATAATATTGGTATTACGTATCGCACTGAGTGGATATCACTTTACGGTGACTAACAGCCCGGGTACGGTGTAACGTCTTTTACGAAAGCCACTTCAAACTCAGTTGTCATCAATTTGTTGTCCACTATGCTTACATAATCGAAATAATAGAAGTATCGATACGAAAGTGTCTGTCAAAATGAGTTACGGTGACTTTCAGTCACGATGACAACCAATGACGTCATATTTGATCGCGACTGGTCATACATAATACGAAACTAACCTATTGACAGTTAATTGATGGACACTGAGCCCAGTTGCTATCATTTCGAGTTGTCAATAGAGATACGTAATAGCCCTACAGGAACCCACTAAGTAGATCCGTTGACATAAGACAGTAAATGCCATTTGGATTAAAATGTTACCGAAAGAGAAAGAACAAAAAAAGTTGAACCTCATGGCCCAATTTCCAACCCTTTCTTTTCGGAGACGGCCAAATACGGGCGCCGCTAAGCTTTTAATCCAGTCAGAGGTTTTACACTCTATTATAGCCTTTATTTTATAGGATTTAAGTTCATTATAATTTGTAGCTAAGGTACCAGTGCCGCAATTTCGTGTGAAGACACTTATTATAATAATAAGGTACGTAATTTAGTGGCATGTGCGGTGAGCTTAACAAAAATGATAGTTTTAGTGTTGAATAGTTCATAAGTTAACTACTCAGTTTGTTTTGACTCAGAGAGGTTTGGAAGGACAAAGGGACTGGGTAGAGGCGAGCCTTTGCCCAGCAGTGGGACATGATAAAAAAACAACTCATCTAAGTTGTGCAAAATTAGAGTGTCATGAGTTCATGAGTGTGACACCCCCTGAAAACGATCATTGCCACGTATGGGATGTGTTTATAAATAGGCATGACGACAGTATCAAAAAATTGCAAATCTATTTAGTCCGTCAGTTAGAGTAATGGAAATTAATGGACACGTATTTTTTGTTTTTGTAAATCAATGAATATTGACAAAATATAAAACGCATCAAAACTCGGGAGTGGGGGCTCGTGACGTCAGAACTAGCTAAAAATTATACCTAGGCGTGACGTATTAAGAATTTTAAAACTGTCATATCTTCGTCAATTTTGGTTTACGTAACAAAAGAAAAAACACGGGTCAATTATTTTTCGATAATCTAATTGACGGCCTAATTATTTTTTTTTGTCGTCTCGACTATTGTTGTTAACGATTAACGTCAGCATAACCGACTTTTGATTGTGTCTCGCTGGGCTTCGATTGTGGTCGCAAGCGAGACCGCTGCGCATGAGGTCCTGGGTTCGATTCCCAGGTCGGGTAAAGTGTTATTGGGTTTTTCCATCAGGAATTTCTCAGTAGTAGCCACGGAGTTTGGATTTGTTGCCAGTTGATGTTAATAAGTTTGCCTCCTATTAATTAAATGGGACTTAAAACATAACTGGCAAAAGCGTGGTTAAACTGAAGGAGAAGTTGAATTGATTAAATCGATGAAACTATACAGAGAGGACCTGAAGTCGATGAATCGATGAAATGTGGGTGACGTACTATTACGTACACCTCTACCCAACCCTTCGGGGATTACTGGCGTAATGTTATGTTAATCAACTGATTTCATTGACGTTAAAACGTCTCGTTTACGGTAAGCAACGTTGATGCGAAATAACCCTTTTTACCCGACTTCAAAAAGGAGGAGGTTCACAATTGGATTAGTATTTTGGAACGAAGTTCCTTACGCACGTTGCGAAAGGATTAAGAGACGGAAAAAATTAAGACGAAAAGTTGTAACAACACTTTTTGCTATGGTAAGCTATTGTAAGCCGTGCGGCGTGCGCATGTTTCTCTGTCTGTCTCTCTCTCTCTCTTATAGAAAGCAAGCCAGATTATTTTTTTTATTTTTTATTATTATAACTTAAAAAAAAAACCTTCACTAATTAATCAAAAGAAACTTCGTTCATCCGGGTGTCCCTTGACACCTCTCAAGTTTTTTTTTATGTATAAACGTTTATATAACTTACTAGCTGTTGCCCGCGGCTTCGCACGCGTGAAGTTCGGTAACTGTCCCACGGCTCATACTAAAGGGATAAATAGTATCCTACATGTTAATCCAGGTTATAAACTATCTATGTGCCAAATTTCATAATGTCACAATTATTATCATCACTATGACGATCACCACCATTATCACAATTATTATCACAATTACCATCATTATCACAATTACTATCAATTATCACAATCACCATCACAGTCATTATCACAATCACCATCATTGTCACAATCACAATCAGTGTCACAATCACTCACAATCACTGTCACAATCACTGTCACAATCACTGTCACAATCACTGTCACAATCACTGTCACAATCACTGTCACAATCATTATCATCGTAATCACAATCTTCATCATCACAATCATCATCATCGTAATCACAATCATTATCATCGTAATCACAATCATCACAATAAATCACAAAAAACCCTTTAAAGAAGTCGAATCCATCATCTTCTGGAACTCAAAATAAATGCCATATTCGTAATCAGCACCCCTGATAATCTCGGTATCGACACCCATATTGATTTTTAGACATTTCGACCCCATCGCACCCCAACAGGGGATGATGGTATTTCAGGTCCGCCATATTTAATCTTAAAATCGTTGTTTTTGCAATACACCTGACCAGATACACCATACAAACTATACCCATGTTGATTTTCAGACTTTGTCACCCCATTTTCCCCTCTTAGGGGTTGAATTCTGAAAAAACCTGAAACCCGTTTTCACTCATTTATCAATAGAAGCACTGCTGTGAAGTTTCAAATAAAATAGTCAAACTAATCTTGTTTCCCCATACAAACTTTGGAGCCCCGTTTATCCCCCTAAGGGGGTGAATTTTGAAAAATCCTTCTTAGTGCACCTCTAGACCACATAAGGAACCTACTTGCCAAATTTCGAATCTGCAGACCCAGTGGTTTAGGCTGTGCATTGATTTTTAAACTTTGTCACCCCATTTCCCCCTCTTAGGGGTTGAATTCTGAAAAAACCTGAAACCCGTTTCTACTCATTTATCAATAGGAGCACTCCTGCGCAGTTTCGAATAAAATAGTCTAACTAATCTTGTTTCCCCATACAAACTTTGGAGCTCCGTTTAACCCCCTTAGGGGTTGAATTTTGAAAAATCCTTTCTTAGTGCACCCCTAGACCACATAATAAACCTACTTGTCAAATTTGGAATCTGTAGACCCAGCGGTTTAGACTGTGCATTGATTTTTAGACTTTGTCACCCCATTTCCCCCTCTTAGGGGTTGAATTCTGAAAAAACCTGAAACCCGTTTTCACTCATTTATCAATAGAAGCACTCCTGTGAAGTTTCAAATAAAATAGTCAAACTAATCTTGTTTCCCCATACAAACTTTGGAGCCCCGTTTATCCCCCTAAGGGGGTGAATTTTGAAAAATCCTTCTTAGTGCACCTCTAGACCACATAAGGAACCTACTTGCCAAATTTCGAATCTGTAGACCCAGTGGTGTAGGCTGTGCATTGATTTTTAAACTTTGTCACCCCATTTCCCCCTCTTAGGGGTTGAATTCTGAAAAAACATGAAACCCGTTTTCACTCATTTATCAATAGGAGCACTCCTGCGCAATTTCGTATAAAATAGTCTAACTAATCTTGTTTCCCCATACAAACTTTGGAGCTCCGTTTAACCCCCTTAGGGGTTGAATTTTGAAAAATCCTTTCTTAGTGCACCCCTAGACTACATAATAAACCTACTTGTCAAATTTGGAATCTGTAGACCCAGCGGTTTAGACTGTGCATTGATTTTTAGACTTTGTCACCCCATTTCCCCCTCTTAGGGGTTGAATTCTGAAAAAACCTGAAACCCGTTTTCACTCATTTATCAATAGAAGCACTCCTGTGAAGTTTCAAATAAAATAGTCAAACTAATCTTGTTTCCCCATACAAACTTTGGAGCCCCGTTTATCCCCCTAAGGGGGTGAATTTTGAAAAATCCTTGCTTAGTGCACCCCTAGACAACATAAGGAACCTACTTACCAAATTTGGAATCTGTAGACCCAGCGGTTTGGGCTGTGCGTTGATAGATGAGTCAGTCAGTCAGTCAGTCAGTCAGTTTCTTCTTTTATATATTTAGATTTACTCTTTTGTCTAGACCTGATGAATACTCTATAAACTGCGTCAGAGACAAACAAGATATTGCCCCTATTTACTGAAAGATAAATTTATTATTTTGAAAAACCATATTTACATTATATACATACTACAACTAGAACTCTAAATAATTACAAAAATAAAACTAAACTAAGTACTTACATATATCCAACGACGTCAATAGGCGTCAAAGTACTCCTCCGCATCGCTGTCATTCGGAAACGTGCCCAGAAGACTGGCAGCATTGCCACGTTGAATGGCAATGCTAATTCTTAATTTACTGAATAATACAATCGGTTTAAAATTCCAAAGTCAACAAGATTTGTCCATAAGTTATTTTTGTTAGCAAATATATCAACACGACGTTTGCATATTTAATGTGTATCGAGAAATTATGATTTACGAGCCGGGGGTAAACGTTCAAGTAGTTTATATATGTATTGAGGGTTATGTCTAGTAGTTGAGGTGGCTTCACTTTGGTTTATAATAACGTACTATCTTCCTAGACAGATAGATAAAATATATAAAGGGTGTAAAACACCTCTTAACGAAGCCGAAAGGCACTTGTTCTCCTCGTCATTGCGATAATTTTTTTGTTCTACGCCATACCTGGAAACCTTATAGTTACGGAGATATTGGGGGTCAAAGTTCCAACATTTGTGCAACTTTTTTTTTAAATACAAGTTTTTAATGTTAGATTTTTACTTTAAACACCTCCACGACCCCGGGTACTATTCAATCCATCCATCAGCACAATGTTTTGAGTGCGTTTGTGCTCAGCAACTGCGCTTGCGACTTCTAGACCCACGAGGCCGGCGTCGCCAAGTCAATCAACGAGGGAATGTGGAAAATAGTCGCAGTAAATTAATTGATTTTTTCTTACAAATTCGTTTTGTAATACTACTCTAACATGCATGCATTTGGGATGGGAGTGCTTATTATGTGTTTATTATTCAAATAATTAGACAGAAAATAATTATAACCTATTCGTTCGTATAAGCAGTCCTTTGCGTGTCCAGAATCTAGTTTACTTTTGATATATTGTAATATGTCAGAACACACCCGTAGCTTATTATTATTAACTCGGAACATAATAACAGAAATTATGTACTTAGTTACCTGTACAATTTAATAATTGCATGTGTCATAATAATTCTTAGAATTGTTCAAATACTGTAATAGCGTAGGTACGCATATTTTATGAAAAGGCCCTAACTTTCAGGAAATAAAATTCGAACGATTTTTTTTTTAAATGGAAAATACAACAACATAACTATTTCGTTTGGATTATTATAACAAGAATAATTATAAAATACTCTATAACAGATTCTTCCCAGCAAACCCTTTCATTTGATACCCATTTTTGGGACTCCGCCATATTGGATTTAGAATAACGTAACTTAACAAACCATGCATTGTCATCCAAACTAAACAAAGTATGCGAAATTTTCGGAAACCGGGAAGTGAGTCAAATGAAACTTCTATTTTTTTTTACAGTTACCTACAGGTGAAGCTTATAAAAACGTGTTAAAAATAGCGAAATAGGAGCAAATTCGGTTATCAACCAATTAAAAGGTTCAATAATCATCAATGAGCATGCATGATGGATGAACAAGAACGTGATGCATTGTGGCGGCCAGCAGGGCTATTACGTATTTTTTTGATATCCAGTGACTATCAAGCTTCGGTTGGACACCGAACTTTGATGACAACCGTGAATGTAATAATATTGGTATTACGTATCACACGGGAGTGGAATGGATATCACTTTATGGTGACTAATAGGGTCATACATTATACGAAACTAACCTTTTGACAGTAAATGATGGACACTGAGCCCAGTTACTATCATTTCGAGCTGTCAACAGAGATACGTAATAGCCCTACAGGTCAACAATCAATAGTGTTTGCTAAAAGTACGCCGCGCGCTCCCTCCGGGACTATACTTAGAGCTATGTGCAATCGTTATTGGCATCTCGCATGCTGACGACAATTGGCAAATACATGGAATTGCTCTTTTTCCACTTATTCCATTTAATGGGTAAATGTCGTCACGATTGTATTTCTAGTTTTGCTGATTACTGTTTTTTTTTTAATGGATTTTCAATTGCAATACTTCGAATAGGCCTTTAACTTTTTGCTTAATCGCAAATGGTATATATAATATTATGTAAGATGGTATTTCTTAATACTTGCATACTAAAATACCTACATGCATTTAAGCTCGACTACT
Organism: Xestia rhomboidea; assembly: GCA_963853795.1. NCBI lineage: Eukaryota > Metazoa > Arthropoda > Insecta > Lepidoptera > Noctuidae > Xestia > Xestia rhomboidea. The sequence goes on along the minus strand of OY970778.1, from coordinate 9,132,506 downwards.
GTTTATAGGTAATACAGGCAGTATTTGAACCTTGATGAGATCAGAGGGCTACCGTACACTCAGCACGTCAATATTTGACCAGTAATGAAGTTTATCTTTATGCCTCTCATCTATTTAGTCTCTTCACATAAATACTATGAATAGAACCTTTAGTTCTCACCGTCATTGTCTGGACCATATCTGGGAAACTTCTAGGTAGAGGTCAAAGTTCCAACTTTTTCACAAGTTTTTTTTGTTAACTAGTTTTTAAGGTTATAATTTTAAATACCTCCATGTTTAATTCAATGTATCTATCAGCACAATTTGTTGAGTGCGTTACGTTGAGTCCTACCGTAAAACGTGGTTATTCACCCCAAGAAAAAAAATCGTTTCCCAGCAATAATTTTTGTGTAGTCTTGGTTTGGTGTACAGAATGCTGGGTTGGCGGCTACGTGAAGAGTCCGTTTACACCTTGTATTTATAGTATTACATCTGTAGGGTCCTATTGAGTGTCGCCTTGGATTTCCCTTTTCTTTTTTGGATGGGAAATCATCAAATGATTCCTCTCGCTTTGGGTGCAGCAGGAGGGAGTGTCGGACTTTTACTGACTAAAACCCAACCATGTTCCTTCATCGCACTTTGTGTTCCGGTGCCACGGTATCTCTTTCGAACAGTCCCGCAGCCCCGGCAGGCATCGGCCCTAGCGGACCCCTTCCTTTTTGCTGACTCTCTTTGAGGCGCGCGTGGAATACGAACGCGCCGTTAACACGGCCTGTTGTCATGAGACGGACGGACGGCGAGCTAGCCCATAGCTCACCGTCCACAGGCCCGCGCCTACGGCGGCCCGGGGCCACCACGTGGCCTCCGACGTCTCTCGCCCCTGCACTTTAACTCTCCTTGAAGCTATTTTGCAACGTTTTGATGCCATCATGATTCCAGTGGATCAGAGAGAATGTGCCTATATGTATAGACGATGGTGCCGCGATCTGATGATAGCACAATCCCGTTTTTAGATTGGAATCATGATGACATACCTACTTCTTGATCGCCCTTGAACTTTACTATAAATTGAACCATTAATAAAAATAAAAAGCTTCAAAATTACTAATTATTAAGTCTATCTTCAGAATAACGGCGACAATGTCAAATGAGATAATTTCCGTTACTTATGAGGCAAGTTCGACGTTCTAAATTACTTGTATTATCTTTGGGTTTTGTCCCCTGTTGAATATTAATGTTAAATAGTGTATTACGGAGCGACAGAGAATTTATTCTAGTAATTTGTTTGTTAATGAGTCGGTTTAGTATTTTACTATAGTAAGCTTTTAGAAAGTTACAAGCCAACATTATAATGAACACATGAATTTCCGAAGGTGTGTTTAGTTATTTTAGTTAGTTTGTTAATTATTCTCTGAGAATTTCTTCCAGTAGACCTACGAAAGGAGAAATGATAATGCAACTGATTAGCTTAATTTTTCATTTCCGATCTTTCAATGCGCAAATTCTAATTCCATGCTGATACTGAAAAATGATGAATGATGAGCAGCGGCGGCCCAGTTGTGTCGGCCCCGACTTACGAACAGTAAGTCGTGGGTTCGAACCCAGGCAGGCGCATTACTTTGTGTAATTTATTTCATCATCACTGCTCTCGAAACGGTGAAGGAAAACATCGTGAGGAAACCGGTATGTCCTAGAACCAAAAAATTCGAAGACATGTGACATCTACCAATCAGCACTGGGCCCGCGTGGGTAGATTATAGCCCATTCCCTCTCTTAGAGAGGAGGTCTGTGTCCCGGCAGTGGGAACATTAATAGGCTGATGATGATGACTGAAAAATGTCTGAAGGGAAAAACTCAATAACACGTTGGAGAACCTCGAAGAACTTAGAACTTACCTCATGCTCAACAGTCGCTCTTGTGACCACTGAACCACGCAAGTCAATCGTGACAGAGTTTATAAAATTCTTCTGGAAAACATTAGCATTCAAGACAGGCGTGCCAACCAAACATTTTTATCTTACAGTTCGAAAGGTTTGTTTGCATTAACCATTTGGCTATACAAAAGGTCTAAACCTATTTGAACAAATGGAGTGACATTCTGAATAAGAAAGTGCTAACTGAAATTATTTCGGCAAGATAAAGTAGTGTTTTATATTCTTTTGCGTCGTTCTTGAATTATTTTTCAACAGAAACATGGGTTTACCTGGGGACTTAGGAACATTTCAGTAAAAAAGACAGACGTTACAAATTGAAATTGAAAATTCAGACCAATATATCTATAAAATAAACATTATTTTGGACATGCTTGCGGCAGAAAGAGAGCAGGCTTTTACGAAGCACCGCCCGGAAGTTCTCCGTGATATGCTATACAACATCGTCGTCTTCTACTTTTTTTACGCGACTGCATAAAAAAAGAATATTATGTTTTTAGGGATCATGTGTGAGTTTTTATTTAACTTGCTTTGTTAGTTATTAGTATGTATTGGACAAATATTGCAACTGAATTTCAAACCAGTTGCCCCCAACCGCTTGAGCTAAAATTTTACACACACCTTTGGTTCTTGTCACAATACATTTTCATGACCGACATGACTTGATTGTTCCTGAAGCTTGAGCCTCAAGACACGACACTTGGTATACGCATTCAATACCGAAATAGTATCTATATACTATTTTGGTATAAAATTAAAAACCTAATTTTATTTTTTCAGTGGAATAAAAGCCTGTTTTTTTTTAAGATTAAGTTGTAAGTCAATGACCTGACTCAATTTTTTCCATAATATTAATTCATACCAATGGTCTGGACTGCAACCCTTTTGTGTTGGAATCATTGTGTTTCCACAAATAAAAGCATTCACTGTTCCAATAACATATAATAGAATGCTGGTTAAAGAATTAGTTACGATAACTATTCGAATAAAACACTGTATATTTGTTAGCATCAATGAAAACTTTCTTGTTACAAAGTAGATAGTACAGTCCAGGTCAGCCTAAAAAATCCTGCATAAATTATTATTTGTTTAAACTTATATCTTCATTACTCTCAACGCACAATGAAACATAATATACAAGAAAAATCCATCAATATATTATTATCGCACCGTTATGAGATTTTCTTTTTTATTTCTCAGTTATCGTTCGGAGTTTTGATATACGCGCGACGGCACCTGTCAAATCATAGCGAACACAAAAGGGCTCGATAAAGCAATATATCGATTATTCAGTAGTACGATTTCGGTTTATTTTACTCGAATTTGCATTTGAATTGTGTTATTAGTTCCTTTTTAGCTTTATTAGTTCCGTTTTGACGACCCGAATAGCGCAGCGGTAGTGAGGCTGCCTTACGTTCTTAGGGTCCCGGGTTCGAATCCCGGTTGGAGCAAATGTTTGTGTGGTGAGCATGGACATTTGTTTCCAAGTCATGGATGTTTATATGTATAATAAGTATGTATTTACAAACAAAAAGTACCTATGTAGTATATCAACTATCTGGTGTCCACGACACAAGACTCGTTGCTTAGTGTGGCACTAGATGGCGCTGTGTGTTAATGTCCAGCGATTTTTTTTTTTTTTAGGATTCCGTACTAAAAGGGTGCAAATGCCGGTGGTGGCTTATTACTAAGGTTCCGCTGTCTGTCCGTTTGTCTTATCTTTTGAACAGTAATATTTTTTTTGATGAAATTTTCACGTAGGGTGTATTACTACGGCTGCTAAAACAACAAATAATAAAAAACATATTACATAAACTCACGCCTCTTTCCCATGGGGTAAGGCACAAACCAAGGAACGCCAGTTGCTACGATCCTAACATACTCCTTTTGCCTGGACCACGTTCTACATCTGGTCACGCACAACGGTTGAGTACTACGCACCTCACCTTTCTAAAGAACTTCACCAATAAGGTCAGGATATCTCCTTCTAGGGCGTCCCCTCCCGGTGTTGCCACTGATATCTGCCTTTTCTACATCTACACTATATATATAAAATTAAAATAATATTATAAAGAGGAAAGATTTGTATTTTTGTGTGTATGTTTGTAATGAATAAACTCAAAAATTACTGCGCCGATTTCAAAATTCTTTCACCATTAGAAAGCCACGTCTTTACTGAGTAACATAGGCTATATTTTATCCCCGTCCTGCCACGGGAACGGGAACTACGCGCGTGAAACCGCGTGACGTCCGCTGGTAAATAATACAAATAAATGAGGTTAAAAATGAAAGTGCATCCCCATATAAGAAACGTATTTTTTCGGCGGGTTTTGCTTGGTTATATTTCACGGTAAACCTTCCAAGTCTAACTCACACTGGGTCGGTTTTTGTGTATTTACAAAGAACGCCACGATTTTAATATTTATCAATGACGTAGGTGACGTAGGTGTAGAACGATGTATGCATGATTTGCATGTTTATGTCGGTTGTCAGTTGTTTCTAACGCGTCAACAGTACAAATACATTTTACATTTAACAATAAAAGTATACCTCTGTTGAATATAAATAATCTTGTTTGTGGCTGTTGTTTGTACGTTTTATAATTTTATTCGGTCTGTTGAGAATTTGTGCCATGAAGCGATGATTGATCATTGTACCCTGCTCTATTACGTGAAAGTTAATTTTAGCCCTTATCATTATCATCATCGTCTTCTTGCCCTGGACCCATGTTATTAGGGGTCAGCGCATCACGTTTTTTTCTTTCGTTCTCCCCTGTCAGTAGTCACGCTTTCCTTCCACTCCTTTTTCCTTCAAATCATTCCTCATACATCATTCCACCTTTTCTTTGATCTTCCTCTCTCTCTCGATCCATCAACATTTATATTCATTACTCTTTTAGACACATGCGATTCATCTCGCCTCATCACATGGCCATACCAAGACAGTCGATTCCCTTTCAACTTTTCTGTAACAGGCGCAACTTTCAAACTTCCTCTAGTATAATCATTCCTTACTTTATCCATTCTTGTCACACCACACATCACCACCTGAACATTCTCATCTCCGCTACTTGCAATCTTTTTTCATCCATCTTCATGGCCCAGCGTTTAGTCCTTATATCACTCTAGAATAAAAAAAAAAACAACTTTTTAAGTTAGGTACTCAAGCCACAATTGAGTTCACTACACAACAATAACTGAACACTGAACAGTGCAACCACCCTCAATATTAATATCTAAATAAATGCAAAATGCATTTTTCTATCTTCATTCTTAGGACATTGACATCAAGCCAACGAAGAAAACTTGCTACTTGAGACGTTTAAGAGTCAACATCCATTTAAAAAGATGTGAAGGCAACTAGCTAAATAAAAACTTCTAATTATTGGTTTTTGGGAAGTAAGCTAAACTATTCATACCATTTTATAAACATTTGATGATTTGCAGCAGGTTTTATGTGATATGTTATGTTAGAGAGATATTCAGACTTTTCACAAATCAACTTTAGTATCAGAACTGAAAGTCAAGGCGAGGACTTTGCCCAGTAGATCACGTAGGCTAACAGTATAAATAATATGAAACAGAAGGGCAATGATCAGAAAGGCAGACTGTATAATCACACTTAATTTAATTACTTCAACACAATTTGAACAGAGTTTCAGCTTAATCGTATAATCGCAGCGACAGGAGAGCGAAAATGAGCTTGCAGGGCATTATATAGCTTTCCCCCCACCGGAGGCGTCCGGCAGTTATGGCGGTGGCTTGGCTTGACTGCGATTGGCCTGCTAGAGTGGCGCGCTGTGATCGGCTGAGGCAGTGTGTTGTAACAAATAATAATAAATATCGCTAGTCATTACACACAGCGCCATCTAGTGCCACACTAAGCAACGTAACGTAACGCAACAGTAACAAGTTGACAGTGAAGTAGTTGTGGCGCACGTTATACTTCTAAAATCGTATTATAGCAAGTAGGTTTGTCAGTCACTCATCATCAGTCTAGCCTTTTCCCAAGTTTATTGGGGTCGGCTTACAATATTACCGGATGCAGCTGAATACCAGTATTTTACATGGAGCGACTATCTGACCACGACAACTCATTTAGTACTGGGTAATACCCCTTGTAACTCCTTGGAACCTGTACCGACGATCAAAAATCTACAAATGACAGCCGGGACCAACGGCTTAACGTGTTTTCCGAGGCACGGAGGATACTCGGTATGTAATAAATAAATAAATAATAAATATCGCTGGACATTAACACACAGCGCCATCTAGTGCCACACTAAGCAACGAGGCTTGTGTCGTGGATACCAGATAGTTGATATACTACATCTAGATACTTTTTGTTTGTAAATACATACTTATTATACATATACATGGTCACTTATCCACAGACCGACCTTCGCAAGCGCGTGCCAAACCAGTGCGTCTGTTATTATTTAGCCACGAGCTCCTCAGTCACTCAGTCACTCGCAGAACTGTTTATACGTAGTTATAGTAAATAACAAGATTCACCTACGGTTTAGTGGTCAATGAAACCGTAACATAAGCTGTTTGACATGAACTGGGTTTATGCGAAGCGGTCCCTTCACAAATGTTGTGTTTTCCCTTTTTATAGGCAATACCTTTATATGATTATGTTGTGCTACTTTAGGGTTCCGCATCTACTTTATATGCATAGTTTTTGAAGTCATTTTGTCTTAAAAACTTTCATGAGCGGATTTTAATTAAGACACCAAACGAGATCAAGAGCTGTCACTGTCAATATACAGGGACTAAAGAAACTTATATCCGATTCTTGAAAAAAAAAAGAAATTCGCCATCAGTATGATTTTGTAAGAAATCTGATCTCTAATTAGTGTTAATTTTACACATAATTTCTTCTATCACAATATCCACTGTTTAATGGCCTTATCTCTTCTTCTGTTTCGTTTTCTTCGTGTGAACCCAAAACACGAAGTAAACGTAAACCTAATTATCTGGAATTAAACGTTATATGTATTAGCTTTTCTTCAGAAACAACGGAGTATTTACGTATCATCAAATTTATGCTATGGAAATAGTCAGACTCCTTTTCACGTAGACAGTTTTCCTCCCTTATTTACTTAATTTCGTCACTTAATATAAACTTCTTAAACTTTAATTCGTGAACTATGGCCTAAAATAACTTTCTAAAACTTCGCTCTGCGCCCACGCAAAACCAATTCATCGAACTATTCTACATCTCTGACGTCGTAGCACGATCGTAGCTCCTACGTAGCACGCCTACGCTACGAGTCTACTGAGAACATTTACGATCCCATACATAAAATTACGAGTCAAAGCCAAGTTCAAGATTCTGTTATTTGAACAAATAAAGTAATACCTCTTTAATTTAAAATAAATGGTACTACTTGCCAGATTTTCCTTATCATTTGGCTAATGTTATTCCGAGATCAAAGTTATATCTTTATTCTAGAATATTTTATTGAAAGATTAGAAAGAAACAATAATTTATTTTGTTCTATAAATACGGTGTATGGAATCACTTTGACGGTTTCATTTCGCTTATGTTTGTATAATCGGCTATCGATATCTTTTGTGATGCAAATCTGAGTGTATTTCAATAAAATGCAAATGTTTTGCGATGTTATTACGGCCCGTGTTTCGCTGGTTTTGATCGTCGACTTAATATTTTAACACTTTTTCTAGCATATTTTGGTTAAATTTTTAATGTTATTTTGGTTTATTATAATGATGTTTTAAAATATGTCATACAAAAGAAACAAGAACACATCGACTGATCACATTAGCCCGAAACATGAACTACCTATCCGAAAAAAGTCAGTTGACAAAACCTTTTTATTTCAACAGACAAAAGTGGAAACCCGTGTACCAGAAGTTAAAACTTTATTTTAAATTAAAAACTACAGTCACCCGATGGGGATTTTTGACGGGTGAACGCGTTCACGTCGCCCTCGCAAAATACCAATAAAATTGTTTATTGACGGCGACAAAACGTTACGAATAAAAAAAGGGAAAATTCCGTCGCTGGTAGAGGTGCTACCAAGTTTTCTTGTGAAAATAAGACAGTCATAAAAGTAAATTTATCACCCGTAGTAAATAAAGCGTAACATATTGCGCTTTCGAGCTGTAAAAAGATGTCGCAGTTGACTGATACAGTCGTTAACTGTTATCAATGCGAATAATTTCAATCTGCCTACCTTTTCATACCTAAATTGCGCATAAATGCTCCGTTGGTCTCGAGGTCAAAAGGGCGACACTTGAGCATGAAATCCTGAGTTTAATTTGCAGTTGGGGCTGTGTTATTGGGCTTTTCCGTTTAGAATTCTCAGCACAAGCGCGAAGTTTGGAAGTTTATTTATCCAATGATCTCCGTCCACGAAGTAGACACAATAGTTAAACAATGGCGTCTCGACCAAATTTGTCATTCGACAGATCATGATTTATTTACGATTAATAAAAAAAAAAATGAAAATTAAAAAACCCGACCGCGTAAAAATAACTTTAAATAAAAACTGAAAAGAATAAAACAAGTTCAGGAGAGAGGACATAATTATTGACTGCAATAGTCGGGACCCATATTGGATATAATGATTTTAGTCTAGATTATTTAATGGGTCCCGACTGTTGCAGTCAATATGTCCTGTCTCCTGAACTTGGTTTATTCTTTTCAGTTTTTCTTTAACGTTATTAGTTATTTTTTACGCGGTCGGGATTTTTAATTTTATTTTTTTTTTATTTTACAGTTTTTAGTTACTTAGATATTATACCATTTTAAAATACTCACGATGAGCCCTTTATTGAGCCGGTCAGGCATTGCCATACATTTGAATTTGGCGCCAAAAATGTGTTTTTTTTATTTTTTATATACCCAGTGTCACTCTCACAGTAAATACAAATCTATCGACACCTCTTAAGCTAAAATCTATGGAGCCGTTCAGGCCACAGACCGTGCCAAACAATTATACATACATACTTACATACCCTCGAAAAACATAACCCTCCTTCTGGCGCAGTCGGGTAAAAACACAACTCTCTTTCTGGCGCAGTCGGGTAAAAAGGTATACCACCCATGTTTTTTTTTACAACATAGAAAACCCGTTGGTCACGCCTGCTTGCTCTCCAGTCGTGGTGACTTGACGTGTCATCGAACAATGAGAGTAAGAGAAAAAATAGAATACCAGTGTTATGTAATATCTCCCACATCGATGGCTAGTTCCCATTAAAATTGACCGCCATGGCCGAAATTCGGTTTATACAAAGCGTGGGATTTTTGGTAAAACGCAATATGTCAAGTTCCGAGAAGTCCATTTGGGCTACGAAGTTGCGGTGAAATTGGTATTATGAATGAAATTATTAGTTTTGAGCTATGTGTTAGCTTGATTAAAATTCATATTTAATTTCTAATAAATATTGTGCATTTTCTAGATAAATTTGCCTAAAAACAAAACGATCAACCCGTAAGGTTGTTTAGAGTAGCCTAATATTATTGTACAGTGTATTTTTTACAACCAGTGTTTTAAAACTAAATTATTAAAACTATAACAGATTTTTGTTGTTCACCTTGGTCTTACCTGAGAGTATTTTCAAACGGAAATGGAAATTGTAGCCAATATTAAACTTGATAACGATGAAAACTCGGTTTTCTATTACTGTCCCTTGTTATTTTGGCTTTTAAAAAAAGCTCTGATTTCAAGTTCATTAAAAAAAAACGTGTAGACTCGATAGGTTTTCGATTTAACAAAGAACAGAAAATGTAATAGTAACGGTCACATAACTTAGTTTAAATTCTGTCTCAAAGCAAAATTACAGATTACCTGAGGTAAGAGGATTTAGTAAATCGCCTCGCACCGAAAACATTCAATTCTTAGCAAAAGCTTACCTTTGCACTAAGATAAAAACTTTCAGTGGAAAGTTTAAGCGTTGTGTAAAAAGTGTTAGATGTTCTGAAAGCCAACATTAGTAGTTTACTTTTCACTAAGTACTTCAGCATGAAGTCTAGAGTGCAATTGAATCGATAATAGGCGAGACGACAAAAAAGATCTAATTAGTCCGTCAGTTAGATTATCAAAAAATATTTGACTCGTGTTTTTTCTTTTGTTACGTACAACAAAATTGACGAAGATAATATGACGCTTTTAAAATTCTCAATACATCACGCCATGGTATAATTTTTAGCTAGTTCTGACGTCACGAGCCCCCACTCCGGAGTTTTCAAACGTTTTATCTTTGTCAATATTCATTGATTTACAAAAACCAAAAATACGTGTCCATTAATTTCCAATACTCTAACTGACGGACTAAATAGATTTGCATTTTTTTGATACTGTGGTCATGCCTATTCGTTAACCAAGTATACAAGATGAATGGGACACAGACTGACGCTAAAATAGTGATAATGGCGGTGGTACATCATTCTGAATCCCCCACATTATTTATTAATAAAAAACAGCTAAACCTACACAGTCAAAATGTATGGAACACCTGACTTTTTTTTTAAACCTGGAGAAAAATTTCTATGTGGGGAATATTACTCTGCACTATTAAAACGGCTTTTCCATACATTTGACCGTCTTTAACAATTGATAAAATATTTTAGACCTAGAATCTAGAATGTGTTGATATCGTGTAAACAATTACAGTTAGTGTCTCCTCAACTCTGTTTTGAAGGAAAATGCCTCTTGACACAAATAACTAAGATGTTTAATTACGACGTGACAATATGATATACTGTACTTATTACCACGCTGACTTGTGAAAATATTCAAAGGCAACACCGACAGCTAAGGTAGAGTTAGGTCTCAAAGTCTGGGAATTTTGTAATAAACATTCTTATTTGTCGCTGTCTATCCTTTTTGTCTCAAGAATTTTGCACTGCCGATGAAACGACAAGGCATTTAGATAGGCACAGAGTGAGTCTTTGAAAACAGCAGTGACAAGCAAACAGCTGTTGTTTTTTTCTCTTAACTTGTAGCAAATAAGGGTGAAATTGGCTGGAGTTTTTTTTCTTTCAGAAACATAACAACTTGCAGTTTAAGTGTGGATTCATGGACGTCTTTAAAGGTTCGAATAACCGGTATGGATAAATTGCGAAAGAAGCTCCGAGCATTGGACTTTGACAGATTTTGAAGTACATATCTGTCAGGTCAGTGTACGTTGTCCGGAGCCGGTCCGCAATCTGTATTTTGTATCTACAGGGATCTTTTTTATAATGGAACATGCTTGCAACGGTATTCCCAAAGCACTGTAATTCCTGAAAGCCAGAATCAACAGCGGCGACAACCAGAAAAGCACCGAGACAATGAAGCTCGACGAAGTCCCAGAGAAAGAATTTAACTACAGGGGTCTTATTGGACTTCGAAAAAAAATTCACTACAGCTAGATAAATAGCTAGTATATTTTATTCATAAATTCCAACATGAATATACTTATACCTACATCCAGAAAACCGCAGAACGTTTAGAGCCCGCATATCAGACCGAAGCGGACAGAAATATGTCAATTTGTACGATCGCTTCGGACGCGCCATTGTTGTGCTGGCTTTTGTTAAACGCCACAGATGACTACGCACTGCCTCCATTGGCTATCCGCATCGTACCGTACGCTTTCCACTGGAATAGAAAGCTTAGAATTTTTTTGACGTTGATTAGAAAACGATTTTTCTAGTTTCGCAGTATTTACGCGCGCTTGACTATTTGTTAGATATTTTAGTCAATTTAGTCCACCGGTGTCCACTGTTAGACGTATCCCTCTCGCTTTGCCCCAGCACCCTGTCCACCACCTTCTGTATCCACCCTGTTCCAGTCACCTTTTGAAGATCGTCAGTTCACCTGGCTAGGGGTCGTCCAACACTTCGCTCGCCGATACGCGGTCTCCACATCAGGATTAGTTTGGTCCATGGGCCCTTTAGTCCTTCGACAAACGTGGCCACCCCCTGCCACTTAAGCTGGCTTACTCTGCATGCTATGTCTGTAACTCCAGTTCATTTCCAAATAATTACATTTTTAAGGAACTCCGCCCATGGCTCGCTCTAAAGCGCACTGGGAGACCTGTGTTGATTAAATTCTAGAAACTGCTTATTTTCGAGGATTTCCACATAATTTGATTTCTTGAAATGATCAAGGCAAATTCTAGTGAAAAATAAAATAAATCATTCCATGATGAGTAGGTACACTGCTTATTAAAGCTGCTGAAAATGGAGAAGTATTTTCAAAAAAAAAACTGAAAATTATTACTGCCAGGAATGTTATCTTTCTGCAATAAGTATTTACGAAGTGTAATATCGAAATAATTATCAAATTTCCCGAATATTTACGTTAAAACCTAAGTATACATTATGAAATTATTTGTGTCTTTATAATTCTTTGAAATCATCTTAATTTCACAAGTAGATTTATTTTGGTCAATAAATTCAAAGTATACGGTGCCTACTGCTTAAATCAGTTGCTTCAAAAGTAATGATTTCTATAGATATGAGTTGCTCTTTAAATATTCAAGTGACACCACTCCAGAATATAAAATTTATTGCCCATTTATTGCTTTTTCGAAGGTAATTTTTGTGCGTCTACGTGAATTTTTTGGTAACACCCTACTGCCTCGAATGTACTGGTCTTTTTTTACTTGTTTTAATTTGTTTTTTTATCGTATAAGTTCTAGCAAGTCTTAAAGTATTCAAAAAATAAAAGGCCCGTTTTGACATTTGCTAGCGTAATAGTAATAAAGTTCAATTTCCGATAGCGGTGTCAACATTTACTATGGATTTTACTTATGGAACGGTGTTTATTATGGATTTGACGGCTGTCAAAACGGACTTAGATTTCGTCGACTTTAATAAAATAAAGGTTTATGTGAACTGGTTCCTCCGTATTACTATTACCACTTGCTTACTAATAAGTTTTTCTGCCACCACACTGTAAATGTTCATATGTAGCTGAAAAAAAAAAAAAGGAAAGCAAAAGAATCTTTCTTTCTTCCCAATTGGATTATATCGGCTAAATAGTCAATCTTTAACATTTAAATCTAAGTTTGCTAAAATGTGGCTCTACACTTCCAGATTTTTTTTAAATCATCATCATCATCAGCCTATTAATATTCCCACTGCTGGGACACAGGCCTTCTCTCTATGAGAGAGAATGGGCTATAATCCACCACGCGGGCCCAGTGCGGATTGGTAGATGCCACATGTCTTCGAATTTTTGGTTCTAGGACATGCCGGTTTCCTCACGATGTTTTCTTTCACCGTTATTACATCAGTGGTGATGAAATAAACAACACAAAGTAGTAGTACTGTTCGTAAGTCGGGGCCGCCATCACTGGGCCACCGCTGCTCTCTTTTTTTTAAATAACATCATATATTTTGATCCCTCGTTGGTCGTGTGGTCGCAAGCGCGACTGCTGAGCATGAGGGCCTAGGTTCGATTCCCGGGTCGGGTAAAGCGTTATTGGGTTTTTCCATCACCAATTTCTCAGTAGCAGCCAGGGAGTCTAGATTTGTGCCCGGTTGATGACAATAAGCTCACTCTCTATTACATGGGACTTAAACATATCTAGCGAAATGTGGATATACTATTAGGTACACCTCTGCCTAAGCCTTCGGGAATTAAAGGCGTGATGTTATGTATCAAATGTTTTGTCTCCTCTCTATCTCTCTATCTATCATCTTGTCCTTTTCCAAATGTTTCTGCCGTCATCCACGCAACCATGATTAACAATAATCAACCGGTGAACAGCTACAGATATCTGCCTATCTCTCTTATCTGTGGATACAGTTGTGCTTATTTCAGCTCTAAAGCTCAATTGACATTCCAATTATCGAACAAGCGGTGCCGACCACATTTGGCTGCCATCGACAATTTCACATATTTATAGAGATGACCAAGGTATTTTTAGCTTTACATTTTAATATGTATTATAAATGCATATGCAGTTGTGGATCAGTGGTATTGACCCCGACTTTTCGAACACAAGCAGACACATTGCTTTGCAACTACAGTACTTTCTCAAGTTATTATGCCTTGTGACTGTGACTGTAGCTTTGCTTTTTTTTGTATTTTCGACATTCAAAAGTGGCGTAATGGTCTAATTGAAATAAATGATTTGAGTTTGAGTTTGAGTTTTGTGACATTTATTTCATCACGACGAAACCTCGACGTATTTCATCAACACCATAATCATTCTCTTGCATTTATCCTAATTTATTTAGGGTCGGCGCAGCATGTCTTCTTCTTGGAAGAAGAAGACATGCTGCGCCGACCCTAAATAAGCGAAGTATGGAACTTCGCTTAGCGCATAGCTGCTTTCTAGCCAAATCATCGTTCACTCAGTCTATCTATCGTTTCTTAGGTCTTCCTCTACTCTTATCATCTCCATCCTCTTTCTCTTAGAAAGGAGCCTTGTGTCCCAGTAGTGGGAATGTGATAGGCTGATTATGGTGTGCTATGTAAGCTGTTTTTTTTTATGGCAGCGAATAATCCAGTGATATTTATGGAACGGTCTAAAAATAGACCACTTTTTTATCAATATTCCCCAATACTTATGTAACTGGACCCTTGAAAAGGTACAAAAGACATTTTTTCGTCTCTGAAAAGGTATTTTTTTCAGAGGTCTGAGCTATGCAGACTTCGCTCAGTACGTTCCAATATTAGCGAAGATAAAAGAATCTGAAACTTACATTTGCCAAAAGTTATAGGAAATTAGAAAGAATCTCCTAAGAGTCTCTTTACCTTACTAAGCTAATTTTATGATCAGTTTATAGCTAATTTTATCATAGTATAATGGCATTCCAAGTAATTTGAACTAATACCAATGCTGGGTGCAAAATGACGTGTTTTCGATCTTGAATTCACTTAACAAAAGTTGCTTGGTTTGTCCATGAAGAATGATAATTCATTTTTGTTTCAACTTTCTTGCCACCAATCTAACATTTACAAGAGCCCATCACATTTGTCATTTATTGACATCTACATAACATCATCAACAATAAATCGAACGTGCACTTCAACGCATGGTCTTGACTTACCAACCTAAGACTAGAAGCGCTCCAAAAATCAATACGGTAGCAATTTAAACCCAATTGCTACTAGGCAAACAGTGCACTTTCCATAAATTCCAATGTATATCTGTGTGATGTAGTTTGACGGTGAATCTGGTTGTCAATACTGGTGATTATGGCAGGTCGCCAAGATTCGGTTATGTTGGTGTATGTGGGAGGATCGTAGTACTGGATGTGTGTCTCGTTAATTAGAGTCTAATGATGATGATTGTGACGTCAGTTAGGAGCGTTACAGGTAGATTCCGTTTCGATTTTAAAATGGCGTCTTTTCACAGTTTATTTATCGCTTGCCACTAAATTGGCTAACCTAAAGTTATACTACTTTTAAACAAACTACATATAACTCTAAATAATAATAAAAATATGTACAAGTAACAACCTGTAACCGTTACAGCGTTTTCAGCGTTAAAAAACTCGTCCACATCGTTGTCAACAGGAAAAGTGCCCAGAAGGCTGGCAGCATTGCCACGTTGGATGGCAATGCTGATTCTTGGCCAAAAAATAGGCTCGCCCTCTGGTCACGTGAAGAGTCGACCAACCGCTTGGCGATTTCTCGAAATACTAGGTGGGCACTCGGACCCCATGGCCCTAGTGTTTCAACCCCAAACGGCTCAAACACATAATTACCGATTAAATTATTGTATTTGCGCCGTTTGAGGTTTTCAGCACCTACAGCAGCCGCCCCAGCGCAGCCCACTGTGCTAGGAAGATGGGATGGCGCAAGGGTGTCGACGCAAGTTGCGTCCCACACCAAAGGCCTACCCAACTTCCATGGCATTATGGTCATACCATCTGGTCTCTTCCCATCGACGCGTGCCAAGCCAGTGGGTTCTAATACAGCTGGCACCCCAGCGGTGGCAAGAGCACGACGGATGAGATCATTAATGCTAGCGTGCCGCACTATCCGACCTGCACTCTTACTGCAGGAAAGGCCATGGTGTCCGAGGCAGTCGACTGCTTCACCACATTGACAGCGATGTGGAGCCCCACAAGGAGCGCCCAAACGCAAACATGTAGCGAGCCGGAAGGTTGTGTCACCCAACAAGGTGCCTATATTAGGTGACGGAAGTGCCTGAAGCCAGAGGCCCGACTCCCACTCACCCACAGCCAGCAGGCGGGCACGCTCAGCAGTATTGGTTGACGTATTAATAAGTTTATTCTGTACCAACCTGCAGAGCGGCTCAACCCACTGTCTCTGGGAAAACGGGTTCTCGGGCCGATCCGTGTCCGGGCCAGACCGGCCGATCAGGGCCGGAACCAGGGAGAGAGTTAAAAATTTCCTGGTTAGCCTTTCAGTGCTATGGACAGAAGACAGGAACGCCGGTAAGCTTACACTAGAAATTTTGCGGACGCCGAGGCCACCAAAACGAATTGGTAGAGTGGCTTGCAGCCACGCTCCGTCGTCCAGGGCCACATTAAGAATGGATGTTAATGTGTTGCGAATAATTTGGTCAATTTTGTCCAAAAGTTGTTGTTTCTTCCAAAGAGGAGAACAACGGAGAAAATACATAAAATTTGGACCAAAACAACAATATCTGATAATGGTGAAAGCCGAATGTAGATTAATTTTGGAGAGTCTATCCGAAATATCATTGAGATGTTTAATTTTGTCATCGATGAACGATGAAAAACTTTCTTCCAAAATAGGAGAACCTAGGAGATGCAGGGAACTTTTTTCTAAAATTTTGATTTGTGGGGCCTAAAGTTTGTGTAAAAAACCTTTATAATTGTAGTATCCCACACAAATTCTTGTCTTAAATCAATTTTATAATGTAACTAGAAGTTATTAAGGGACCATCATGTCGTCAACGAAGAAACCATAGTTATTAAAGGAGCTAACTCATAAACTGCTAAAGCAAAGTTAATTAAATGTTTAAGGGACCACCGCGCGGGCTTCTTCTACCTACCAAATAAACATTAGCAGTTACAAAGAATCATTCCCTCAATGACGAGTCGCGAAAAAATTACATCTGTTTTAAAAAATTACGTTTGACCTCATCACCTCATGGTTGGTCATGAGTAAATTTTTAGGTCCCATTCTTTCAAGAATAAATTTTACTATACATAATATACTGGCCTGCAAAACTACGTACTACACTTTTAAAATTTCATTTTTTTTTAACTACAGAAGTTAGAGATTTAAAATAAAAAACGTTATAGAGCAATTTTTTATCTGCTTTCTTTGAAACTATAGACAAAATAAAACTCTTTTTCGAGTCCTTTTTGTTTCGAAAGTATTTATTTATTTTATTTATTTATTTATTTAGTACTGTATTTATTAACACTGGTCACGCCAACAATAATTCGGTCTTGAAAACGTATCAGAACCAACCTTCGATACTAGCGGACGTGTTATTACAGTGAATCGGCAGTGAAAAAAGTCGAGGCGGAAAAGAGAGGAAGAGAAGGGACATGCAGCACTCACCAGGGGCAGGCCAGCGGGATCCAATCTCCTTCGGCTTTCACACAGCAGAGTTTCACTACGCGGGTCGCGCGACCAATATTTGAATATAGTTAATTCTTATTACACTGGGTAAACAAACACAACGCGTTTGGCGGAGCGGGACTGTACTTATTATTGCAGAGAAAGGCTCGAGATGATCCTCGTCTCTTCGCGGGTGATCAGACGAAAAGCTCGTCATGCGGTGCGGTGGTGGTTCGAGAGATCCGTTACACACGGTTACACGTACGTCCATGTGCAATTTCTTCATCGAACTGACAGCTGTCAGTCCTCGTTCTCTCGTTCTCATGTTCACATTTTGAATGATGCTAAAAGCGCTGCATGTGCAGGTTGGGAAAAGGAGCGGGAAATACAAACTGCCTCATATTATAAGAGTGAATCTATCAAATCAGTGTTGGCGTTACCATTTCCACCCCCCCTTAATGGGTCACCATTAAAAAGCGAAAATAAGACGAAAGAGAAAAATATTACTATGACTCTAGGAGCGCTCAATGCGCGCGGTGAGATAAATAGTTCCGTAGAGTCACGGCGAAGCGGGATAAGCTAATAACTTACGTTACAAACTAAAGCGATGCGGTATTACTAACTAACTTAAACTAATGCGAAGTGCGGTTTTGTTGATTATTGTCTGGGAAGAGGACACAAACGAACGACCGGGCGCAGGTAAGTTCCCTTGGCGGTTCTAACTGTACAGACGCGCACGACGCCGTCTTTAGACGGATGGACGTTCTCCACAATAGCTAATGGCCAGGACAGGGGCGGTGAGTTATCATTCATTACGACAACCACGGTTCCTGCTGTTATAGGAAACGATGGCGTGTTCCACTTCTGCCTAACCTGTAGACCGTGTAGATATTCCATCTTCCAACGACTCCAGAACGACTGGACCAACTTGTCCAGTAGCGAGTGTCGGTGAAGTAAACTGACAGGGTCAGAGTCGACTTCAAGCGCGGGTAAAGAAAATAGAGGCGCGGTATGCAAAAAATGGCTTGGCGTAAGAGCCGTGGGCTCTGCGGGATCGGAACTCAGTACTGTCAGCGGGCGTGAGTTTAGGAGACACTCAATTTGAGTGAGAACAGTACAGAGTTCTTCGTATGATAGAAGCTGCTGTCCGACGACTCGGAACAGATGCATTTTCACAACTTTCACGACACTTTCCCAAGCGCCTCCGAAGTGTGGAGAGTTGGGACAGATAAATTTCCAAGCTATCCGACTCTCAGCGTACTCTTCCTCCAACTTTGGGCGATACACAGTATTGAGAAACTTGTACAAATCGCGGAGGTAAGAGTTAGCCCCCTTAAAACATGTACCATTATCAGAATACATGATCTGAATCGGTCCTCGACGGGCGAGAAACCTCTTCAGCGCGGCAAGAAAACTGGGAGTGCTGAGGTCCGTGGCGACTTCGACATGCACGGCACGAGTCGTAAGGCATGTGAAAATGCACAGGTAGGCCTTCGCACTGTGGACGCCACGACGGCGCACAGGGACGTACGGCAGAGGACCAGCATAGTCACAGCCTACGTGCGTGAAAGCTTTAGTGACCTGACGCGTGCGATAGTCAGGTAAGTCGGCCATCAGCGGATAAGTTGGGCGCGGTTTTAAACGAAAACACGTATTACACATGTGGACGCGCTGTCTCACAACGCGGCGTGCGGACAAGATCCAGAACTTTTGTCGAAGAAGCGACATCAATAATTCTGGTCCGGCGTGTAAATACTTTACATGATAGAAATCAATGATCGAGTTTACGACGGGATCATTGCGCGGTAAAATAACTGGATGCTTTTGAGCATAGTCCAACGCGGAGTTAACGAGTCGACCTCCTACGAGGATCAGACCGTTTTCAATGAAAGGCCTCAAGCGGTTGAGAACCTGCGAACAAGATTGATTATTCTTAATATTAGAATAATCCTCTGCAAAGTGTTGACTTTGCAGGGTGCGAAGAATTTTATTTTCAGCGAAATTTAATTCATCAGCAGACACTGCAATAGTGTCGCGGCGGGGTAACAATTTTGCGAATTTACAAACGTATACAGTTATACGAAGCGTTTTACTCCATGAGGAGATGCGGTTAGCGAGATCATATAAAGCACAATGCTTTACAGGCGAGTACACAGCGTGTGTAAGAATTTTTTGTTCAATAGCAGGCGGAGTAAATTGGTCGTCAAGAGGCTTGAGAGGCCACTTAGACGGATCCAATGTAGCCCACTGGGGCCCGTGGAGCCACAGAGGGTGCGCGGTTAATTTCTGAGGCGTAATGCCACGTGAGAGAACGTCTGCGGGATTTTCAGTCCCCGCGACGTGGTAGAAGTTGTCAGCAGAGATGTTTTCCGTAATCTGAACAACGCGGTTTGCTACAAAGGTTTGCCACCGACGTGGCGAACTTTTGATCCAATATAACACGACCTTAGAGTCAGTGAAAGCGAATACCTTGATTGGAAGATGATGCGAGTAATTTTCATAAACTATGCGTAACAGTTTGGACATGAGAAGCGCGCCGCAGAGCTCTAAGCGTGCTATCGACAGAGGCTTGGTAGGAGCGACCTTGGACTTTGCGCAGACAAGCTGGACAGTGTTACCGGAGGCGGCGGTCACATGAGCGTATACAACGGCACCGTACGCATGTTCACTTGCGTCCGAAAAGGATAGAAGAGTAAGAGTGCAGTTGTTAGAAACGCCTACATGACGCGGAATGCGTATGTTATTAAGAGCCGGTAACTCGTCGCAGAACTGCTTCCACATTTTAACAATGTGTACCGGTGGGGTGTCATCCCAATCGAAATTAAGATGCCAAAGCTGTTGGATCAGTAACTTAGCATACACGACGGCGGGAGCCACGAAGCCCATTATATCCCACAGTCGGGCGACTGTGGAAAGGATGGAGCGCTTAGTGCACTTCACATCTGCGGGAACCGTGATTTTAAAATAAAATACGTCATCATCAATACACCAATGCAGGCCTAGTATTTTATGCTGCATGGTCTTATCAAACTCAACCTCCGTAGGGAGTTTGTGCGAAGCGGGAAGATTATCTAGTACAGCACGACTGTTACTGTTCCATTTCACGAGATCCCACTGAGCTCCTTTGAATAGGTCAATCAATTGTCGTGACGCAGATATCGCTTCTTGTTCCGTGGGAATCGAGAAGGCGAGATCGTCCATGAAAAGCGACGTAGACGCGAATTTGCTGGCGAGAGGATAGCGCGCGCCATCATCTTCGACTAAACGTCTCACAGTGCGCAATGCATGGTAGGGACTTGATTTTAAACCGAAACAGACGCGGTTAAACCTATACAATTGTAGTGGGTCTTGTGGAGTAAAGCGATAAAGAAAACATTGATAACGGCGGTCAGCTTCGCGCATGATAATCTGTAAGAACTGCTGGCGACAGTCCGCGGTCAATGCGATCGCGTGTAAGCGGAAATTTAATAATATTGTAAACAAGTCGCCTTGCAAATTCGGACCTGAGTGCAGAATAGCATTCAATGATTGCCGGCCACCAGAAGTAGACGCGCTGGCGTCTAGAACCACGCGCAGCTTAGTCGTTGTCTTATCTTCGCGCACGACCCCGTGATGCGGTATGACGTATATGGGTGTTGGGTCGCGGGGATCGTACGACGCAGGAGAAACGTAATCTTTCGCAAGATAATCCTTGATTACGTCATCATATGCAGACCTAAGTTTAGGCGAAGCTTCTAGCTTTCTTTCGAGGCATATGAAACGCTTGCGGGCATTATCAAAAGAATTCCCGAGGGAATAAACATCCTCGTTGAATGGCAGTGCTACAGTGTACCTACCACTAACGGGATCGCGGGTTGTCGTGGACTTATAAAATAATTCACATTCAACATCAGAGGGGTGTTGAATGGGCGGTGCGGAGGGAAGCTCCTCGAGCTCCCAAAAACGCCTGACTAATGAGTCAATAGCGACAGGCTCCTGAGCGAGGCAACATGTCAGGGCCTGGGTGGTTTGATGCATAGGTAACGTAGGCGCGGAGCCCATTATTACGTAGCCTAAAACAGTACGCAAAGCGCGCGGCACCGACGTGTAACGATTGTGAACAACGTCGGGGAGAAGTAAATGCGGGAAAAGAGAAGCACCTATTAAAGCGTCTATCTTACTGGGCACACCATATGATTCGTCGGCTAGCGGTAAATTATGTAGATGTGATAAATCACTGGTATTTATCAAAGAGGTAGGCAGTAAGTCCGTTATCTGATCAACAACAAGTAGCGAAATATCAAATTTAATGTTGCTGTCGAATCGCGAATATAATTTAATATTAATCGGACTAGTGTTAACTACCTTCTCAGCCCCACCGAACCCCTTTACAACAGTACGGTTCATGTTTTGAGGTTTAATACCTAAACGATCACAACACTCGTTAGTGATGAAATCGCTTTGTGAGGCGGAATCTAGAAGCGCGCGAATAATGTGTGGATTCCCTTTAGAATCGTAGGCAACGACTTGAGCGGTTGATAGCAAAACAGTCGTGGACTGCTTGTTATGTGTGAGTGCATTACTCGAACACTGATACAATCGGGAATCAACAGATGCACACAGCGTAACATCTGACCGTGCCGTAGATGCGGCTAGGTTCGGAGAAGTATGTGCAGGCGCACTGGCGGGGGGCGCCGCAGCGGCGAGCTCGACCAGCTGATTAGCGGGAGCGGCTTGTGCAGAGTACCCAGGGCGCGCGGTACTTGACTCATTGAAGTGTAACAATGTGTGGTGATTTAATTTGCAAACGCGACAATTTGACTTAGACGAGCAATTAGCGACTCGATGTTTTAAACTAAGGCAGTTAATACAGGCATTGTTATCCTTCACACACTTATAACGTTGTTGTGGAGTCATTCCATTAAAATCGGCGCACTTGAATAAGTGTTGATGCACAATATTAGCGCATAGGCACTTGCACGCGGATTCAACCGTTGTGCTTAAATAGGTTTGACACTTCGGCGGCGAAGCGGTATTTAAACGCCGATTAGAGTTAACCGGACGCTTATTAGTTGAAGAATTTGGCTCAGTACGTTCTAACACTTTGGCTCGATTTGAAATAAATTCGACTAAGTTATCAAAGGTAGGTATTTTTGTTGAGTATTTAATTTCAAACGCGCGCACGGTCTCAGGGTCTATTTTCTGTAAGGCGATATGAATCAGAATTAAATCGGTAAGGCTATCCATTTTAAGGTTTTTTAAAGCGGCGACGGCGCTGCTAAATTTCTCAGTAAATAAATCAAAGTTGGTTGCTGAAGCGCATTGGAAAGTTTTGAACTCAAACATTTGATTTAAATACGTAGAAACCAACATACGCTTGTCGTCGTACTTATTAATGAGCGCTTGTAACAACAGACTATAATTTTCCGGACATGGAGATATCCCGGCGCACACAGACTGGGCTTTACCGGTTAGTTTCCCCAATAGGTAATACAATCTATCGGCATCAGTGAGAGATGGATTATCGTGTACGGTCGATTTAAAACTGGCATAAAATAGTGGCCATGAGCGAATGTCACCAGAAAACTGGACTAATTCAATCGGCGGGAGTCTAGGTTTAGACTTGTGCGGAACACTATCGCTATGTGGCGAGCATTGCGACTGCACTCGCTTTATCCTACCATACAGAGACTCAAAAGCCATGAGACTCTTATAGTCAGGCTTAGCGGATGGGTTAGATGTCAATAAACGATTATTATATTCGTCCAGAACCCGTTTGAATTCATCGCGCAATGAATCAATTTGTGAGGATTCGTCAAGAAAACTTTCCCTTAGATCGGTGTTCGAAGAAAGATCGTAAACCTTTTGAGCAATTTCAAAGATAGCTTCGCGTTTAGCTTGCAACGTAAGTAACCGTGTATCTTCTGCATCGTCATAATCAGAACCCGAATCACTAGTTTTCTTTGCTTGTTTAGGCATAACGAAGTTTGTAAATTCAATCTATTGTAAACAAGGAGCTGATCTGGGGTTCAATAATACGATGAAATTAAGTAGGTCACTATTTTGCGTAAAGAATAAGCGGAGAATGGCTTCCTACTACTTCCTACTTTGTTCGGTTAATAATGAACTAGAATGCATGAACAACTTAAATTGACTGTGAGTTAACGAATGAATGACCGAATAAATATGAATGTCAAATCAAATATGGCGAACTTTTACAACCTTTTTAACATTTCATACTACACGGCAAGACAACAATTTAATTTGAGGGTAGTTTAATATAAAGTTGTACGAAATTAAAACTCGAATTTATCCAAAGTAAGCGTTATTTAGGTACTGAAATAATGATTAGATGGAGAGTTAATATGTTTATCTAGATGAGTAAACACTTATTTATGAGAAAGATCAACGCAATGTCGATCCACGCGGTATACTACAATGGGGTAGATTTATGAATGTTTCTCCTATTAGGGCCTATTAAATCCTAATAAGGGCGGCTGGAGGGTTCCAGTATTTAAAAAGGATCAGAAATCCTAGCTCAAAGGACCACAAATATGGTCACGCCAACAATAATTCGGTCTTGAAAACGTATCAGAACCAACCTTCGATACTAGCGGACGTGTTATTACAGTGAATCGGCAGTGAAAAAAGTCGAGGCGGAAAAGAGAGGAAGAGAAGGGACATGCAGCACTCACCAGGGGCAGGCCAGCGGGATCCAATCTCCTTCGGCTTTCACACAGCAGAGTTTCACTACGCGGGTCGCGCGACCAATATTTGAATATAGTTAATTCTTATTACACTGGGTAAACAAACACAACGCGTTTGGCGGAGCGGGACTGTACTTATTATTGCAGAGAAAGGCTCGAGATGATCCTCGTCTCTTCGCGGGTGATCAGACGAAAAGCTCGTCATGCGGTGCGGTGGTGGTTCGAGAGATCCGTTACACACGGTTACACGTACGTCCATGTGCAATTTCTTCATCGAACTGACAGCTGTCAGTCCTCGTTCTCTCGTTCTCATGTTCACATTTTGAATGATGCTAAAAGCGCTGCATGTGCAGGTTGGGAAAAGGAGCGGGAAATACAAACTGCCTCATATTATAAGAGTGAATCTATCAAATCAGTGTTGGCGTTACCAAACACTAAATTAAATACCTAATCCTTTTACTCGGTCTTCTCGCATAATCTTGTGTAGACTTAAAAGGGATTGCAATTTTAAAAGTGATACTTAGTTTTGCAGGCCAGTGTATTAATAGTATACCTTATTGAAACGCAAATCCCCATCGTTTTCTCACACGATTAATTTTACTTCAAAAATCCTGCTACTGACAGCTAGAGATTGATTGTAGATCTAAAAACAGTTGGTCTGTCCTACATTAGGCCCAGTTCTAGCTTTTGGGTTCGACTTAAGCACGTAATTTAGGTCTAGCTTTTCAATATGGTAAAGTATTCAATATGTGTATTGGAATTGGACAAAACAGCTGCGCCACAATAATATTGGTTTGTGTAGGCTTACAATAGAAGACAATGCTTATAAATAGACAAACTTTGTAGTAGATATAGTATGTATTCGTTTGTTACGTGTATCTCGAATTATTCACTTAGTTCTTGACGATTCTAAAGTCAGATCACTCTTCAAGCATATAGTCAAACTGATCTGAACTAAAGTAAAATATCTTCAAGATCTTTCTGATCTTCGATTTACACACTGCCTACGGCACTGCTTCCTGAATATGTGAGGTACACACATCAAAAAAACGTTTGTGATCACTAGCATAAGCTGAGATAATTTTTTTAATTGAACTTTGTCAAGAAAAAATTTTTGTTGTGTGTTTTCTTTAAATAGAAATACCCGGTTTGAAATTAAAACAATTTTTTCATAATAAAATCTTCCGTAACAAAAAAGATTTCGATTTTGCAAAGTGATCGCAAACTTTTTTTGATGTGTGTATATACCTAACTAATTAACTATGTATCAATCAGCTTTGGAACAAACAGCGCTTGCTGGAGCCAGCACGTTGCTTGATTTAAACCTCATTGATAGTGCAAGGTGAGAGTATGAATATTATTCTTCAGGTCATCCAGAGTTTTTGGAAGAGATAGGTATCATCCAAAAACCCTGATGGTAAACACCAAGGATTTAAGATATTATTAACAATCGGTCAAAGCTTTGGCTATCGGAAATATTGCTGCAGAGTTCCGTCAGTTATTAATCCCGCTTTAGGCATGAGAAAGCCGAGTAAATGTTATTGGTTTTATATGCTGCTTCAAACAGGTGTTCGGAAATAAAGCAATTTTTTAGGAATTCGGAGAACATGAACATGTTTTGATCGATTCATGGGTAGATTGGTGCTTAGGTAATAGTCAAAATGAAGCATTAAAAAATAAATTTTGAAAGTAAGTAGCTGGTACACTGCTTTAAAAACTTAAAAAAATAGGTTAGGGTTGGGTAAAGTCCGCGTGCATACCAAGAAATGTTATGTTTACATATGTAAACGGATTTTGATCAAACTGGTACTGTTCCCTAAGTTGAAAGATACTTAATCCAATCAGAAAAGGATAATTTAAATCGATTTTTGTTTCGGAGAAATACGTGGACAAACGTACCCACGTCAATTTGGCATACGAATTTAGAAGCCCACATAGACTAACATTTACGAATATTGTGCAATCAATCATTTTATTATCAGGCATCGGCCCAAAGATAAAATACACAAAATTACATTACAACCTAAAAATATAAAGGGTGTAAAAAACCTCTTAACGAAGCCGAAAGGCACTTGTTTTCCCCATCATTGCGATATTTTCTTTGTTCTACACCTTACCTGGGAATCTTCTAGTTACGGAGATATTAGGGGTCAAAGTTCCAACTTTTTGACAAGTTTTTTTTTTTAATACAAGTTTTTAATGTAAGATTTTTACTTTAAACACCTCCACGACCCCCGTATTATTTAATCCATTCATCATCAGCACAATGTTTTGAGTGCGTTACATTGAGTTTTACCACAAAATATGATATTTCACCCCAAAAAAAAAGTCGTTTCCCAGCAATAATTTTTGCGTTAAATTACTTAGTTTGATGTACAGAATGCTTGGTTGACGGCTTCGTGGTGAGGTTGTTTACACCCTGTATACTAATACATACAAAATATAACTTAAACAAACAATTGTCTTTTTTGAACTTTCACAATCAGAATACATTATAAAACATAATTATGGAACGACCGGATTGCACCAGCCGTGGTCGCGGGAAGACTAAAGTATTGGAGGTACCACGGCTGGTGCAATCCGGTCGAAACGTCGGGCTTATATTAAAGGTAAAATTCGCGATAAATACACACATTATACAAACAATATTCCATAAGTAAGGTTGTAATAATAACCTCCTTTTATTTGAAGTCAGTTTCTACGCCTGTACCTACGAGTTACGTAACCAACCTATCTATCCATCTATCTGACTTATCTTTCATTTCAGCATTTACTATTCTCACTTAGTTCCCAACCAACACGGAGGAAACAGAATTCTCGATTGATGCTCGTCACCGGATCGAACAGGATTTTCATTAAACAATGTACATACAGGGTGTAAACAACCTCACGAAGCCGTCAACCAAGCATTCTGTACATCAAATTAACTAAGTTTACGCAAAAATTATTGCTGGGAAACAACTTTTTTTTGGGATGAAAAATCATGTTTTGTGGTAGAACTCAATGTATCGTACTCAAAAAATTGTGCTGATGGATGGATTGAATAGTACGGGGGTCGTGGAGGTGTAAGAATAAAAACTATAAAAACTTTTATTTAAAAAAAAAGTTGGAACTTTGACCCCCAATATCTCCGTAACTAGAAGATTCCCAGGTATAGTGTAGAACAAAAAAATGATCGCAATGATGAGGAGAACAAGTGCCTTTCGGCTTTGTTAAGAGGCGTTTTACACCCCTTAATGTTTGTACATTCTTTAAATGGAGGATTCCTAGTATATATCTACTAGGAATCATCCATTTTACAACGAAAATGTACGAACTATGTAGCTAGCTTCCGCTTTGCAATGCTTTTATGCTATTCCCATATAGACAAAAGGCAATCAAACAGATTGTTTGTTCCGCAATGATAACTACACTAGTGTTACAACCGGCACAAAAATGTAGGTGATACAGTGTCAGACAAAAACACTGAAGTGACATCCCACTACGCATGTAGGCTGTCAAAAAGTAATCTAAAAACGTACAGAGGCTGAACATTCCCATCTGTTATTCTGTGATGAGATGTCACAACTTAAATAAGCTTGCTATAACGGATTATATCTCGGCCGGCTCGGTTTTTATTTTAGGATGTACGAGAAATAAAGATTACAATTGTTCTCATGTTTTCAAATGCTGTAGAATAGGATACGATCTTAGGGATTTCCTCACGGATCGTCGGCGGATGGGAATATTATGAATTTGCCCAGATTTAGTTATAGTTAGTAATGTTTAGGAACTTTACCTTCAACCAATTAATAATAATTAAAAACCAATTAATAAATTCAACCTTATTTTTGTGTGGACAACACAAAAAAAAGATTGAATTTATTAATTGGTCCTGTTGCAAGACTACTAAATACTTTTTCTTTCATTACCTAAAAATGAGAACTCGGCTCTCCACTCTACCATTATCTTAGGGACAATTATGCAAGGTAAACTACCACAGTTTGTCTAGTGCGTTTACCTATCATCAGCTTTTTCACGAGATGAGTTCCACGTTGTGTTGCACTACAATCAGTACATGAAGGATTTGATTATTTATATCTCAATTAACCTAAGCCAGTCGAATACATCTGCTACCAACAGATGTTCATTGTCGATGCGAGATGATAAATTGATAATGACAAAGTACATAAGAAAACAAGATCAATATAAGGAAATAAGAAATACTTTTTCTTCCGTTTTCCTAACTAACCGTACCGCCTCGTTAAGTGTATGGGAACACCGATATATCCCGAGGGCAAGCCGAACGATGTAACGAATCAACTTTACTTAATGTTACCGTGACAGATCGACTCTGAATAAGGCTGCGCCCCACAATAAGCTACGCTAAACTCGATAAGACCAGTCCCACCGACGAAACGACTGTCTATCGACATAGTTTCTCGTTCAAAAAACTTATAAAAGATTGTAAGATTGTTCCATATAATTAATACATACATTAAAGTTTACCATTGAGTATTCTCGGTTTTCGCAGCTATCAAAGAGAGGACTCAGCGATGCTCGATTGGAGGGCCGGACACTCGCTGAGAGACTCTTGCTTGATACATTCGCATGTCAGCGAGTAATCGCCCGTCACCATCGGCATCGCCATTATGTGAAAAAGCTATCCAAATTTCACACTCACTGCTCGTTGCTTGTCAATTCCTTTCTAGGGCTGACATTCCGTGAGCATGTAACCAAGATCTGTAAGAAGGCGTACAGAAATTTAGGATTTGTTCTGAGACAGACACAAAGCTTCACAAACATCACAGCAGTTGGGGTCCTGTATGATGCACTAGTCAGGAGTCATCTGGAACATAGTGCAATCATATGGGCTCCACATGAAGCTAAGTACTCTGTAATGTTGGAGCGCGTTCAGAATAAGTTCACGCGCCATTTGTACAGGAAATTATATGGGGTATATCCGTTTTACCCACTGATGTATCCCACTCTGTTTGTCCTGGGCATGGTTGGCTATAATCAACTGCATGTCCGACGGTAGTTTACGCTGGTTGCCTACTTGGTGAAGGTGCTTCGTGGAATGGAGAGTCACCCGGGAATATTGCAGTGATTGAGTCTGTGTGTGCCGGACCGCTACGTGTGGCGGCGGCGCAGCCCGCTACTGTTACTGGTACCTACAGCCAGAACTAACCTACTTGCCAAGGCACCCCTTACCAGAGCTATCCGTACCATCAACGATCTTCAAACACAGATTGATGTGTTTACATGTTGTTTTAGTGAATTCGCAAGGGTATTACTATTTATATTATGTTACAGGCGAAATAATATCTAGTTTTAACTTTATTTTTGTACTAAGTTTTCATTATGCTTTTGTGTTTATAATGTAATATTTTATTAATGTTTTATCTTTTTTAATGTTTTAGTTTAATCTTTTTATCTTTTTTATTTAATATTTTTCTAAAATAATGTTTTAGTTTAATCTTTTTCTAATTTGGTTGCAAGGTTTAGGTTTAATTTAAGTTCTTGGCTGTCGCATTAGGGTAAACCCTGTAATGATAGTTTAAGGTGGTATAAATAAATAAATAAAATAAATAAATATAAATAAAAGTATCGTTTTGCATATAAATGTTTTGGCGAATTTGCCCACTGTGACCCTAAGCCATACCACAAATGTATGCCTAGCAAAACCTCTCCGTGCATATCGTGACAAACCTCTCCGCGCATATCCTACGTAGTACTGAACGGTCGACTTAAAGAAGTTTTCGAGTTGCGGAAACAAATGAGATCTTTTACATGTGGGGCACAGTTGACTCGGAGTTTGTCTGGAGTATCGTAATGATGTACGGGAATTCGAAATTGTAGGTAAACAATTAGAATAATTGGTAGGTATTCGATCGTCAAGTGTATTGAAATTGATGACTGCATAATTTTATAAACAGTTGCTTGTGAGGTGGTTCCTATTCCATTGATTTTAGGTGCTCAATTTAAGCGCGCCTGGTTTTTACCTTTGCATTTCTGCTGTACGGATATGGGATACGCCAAAATATTGGTTTTTATTCAAGATATTAGTTTTAATAACTTCAGCGATTTTTATAAACTACAACTCAACCACGATCCGAAACCTCTCAAAACGTTATGAGGTAATAGAACAGTCCTAAGAGCTTAAGCCTTATTCACATGTAGCAACTATATAATACAGCCTTCCAGGGAAGTTATTAAAATCTTTCATCATTAAATAATACGGGACCTACTCCTAAAATAAATCTAAAATATGTGTCTTGTTCCGGAGATCATATACGTTATTTAATAAAATTATAATTTGTTATAAGGCGTAAAAAAAACTTCTGTAACATTATCACCCTGAAAGCATTTGGCGTGAAATAGGATATACGGTCTAGTTCCTTTGTGGTTCCTCAGCTAATGTGAAAGTAATTTCTGCAGACTTATATGAGTCTGTTTAATGTCTACAGATAATGAGTATCCTGAAATAACTTAATTTATTGTGGTAATAAAATTTCTTGTCCTTATTAAGACATGGCTCAGCAAATTAATGATGACACGTGGAGAATATGCAACGTTTGAATATGGATAAGAGTTGTGGAAGACTAAAGAGTGAGATAATGGCTGGTAAGCATTTATGGAAGGAGAAGACATGCTGCACCGACAACTCCAATTGGATACCTGAATTGAGATCAGAGTGGGGATGACGATGACAAAGATAATGCAGTTGCATAAAACTATAATTAGCTTATAATGTGTCCACTTAAGATACATGTCTCCTCCCTGTGAGGGATCACGGGCTGTAATCCACCAGTTCGTGTTGGTCCTAGGCTATGGCGATTCCCCACAATGTTTTCCTAACATTTTAAGAGCACAGGTGACAAATAAACACAAAAAACCTCCTTCTTTTTTAGAAGTCTGTTAAAAAACTAAAATAATTACTATAACTACTTTGTTGTAGTCGGTGAATTTGTTTGTTTCATTGTTTTTTTGCCACCTTCTTCCTAAAGTAAAGTTATTTTAGGCTTTTTAGGGTTCCGCACCTTTTTTTTTAGGATGGGAAATCATCAAATGACTCCTCCCGCTCTGGGCGGAGCAGGAGGAAGTGTCAGACTTTTACTGACTAAAACCCATCCATGTTCCTTCATCGCCCTTTGTGTTCCGGGGCCACGGTATCTCTTTCGAACAGTCCCGCAGCCCCGGCAGGCTTCGGCCCTTGCCCTCGGACCCCTTCCTTTTTGCTGATTCTCTTTAAGGCGCGCGTGGAACACGATCGCGCCGTCGACACGGCCTATCGTCATGAGACGGACGGACTCCCCGTCCACAGGCCCGCGCCCTATGGTGGCCGGTTTATTTAGTGTTTTTTATTAGTAATCAGTTTTTATTTTAAACCTTCAGTTGTAGTATCCCACACAAATTCCGGCCATGAATTAATTTTAACATTGTAACTAGAAGTTTTAAGGGACCGCCATGTCATCAACATAGGCCAAGAAGAAGAAAATACGTAAAAGGCAGCTATCTCATAAACTACTCAAGCAAAGTTAATAAAGTTTTGGGATCATCACACGGGCTTTCTCTACCAAAGGAAAAAATAATCACGTAAATCGGCCCAGTAATCACGGAGTAATCGGTGTACATAGATGAAAAAAATAATAGAAGTCGGTTATAAATAAAGCGTCTACCTGGGTCTTACCCGCGAATTTATAACTCGTAAATTAGGATTGTTACTACTGGGCCAGAACTGTTTTATGCTGCGCTCATCAGTAAATTATAATTAAGAAAAAAAAAACCTGAAAACCACAAAATCATCATCACCTTCCTGCCCTTGTCTTATTCCACACTGCCTGCAAAAATAAGTACTACACTTTTAAATTCAATTTCTTCTAAACTATAGAAGTTAGAGATTTATAATAAAAAAAACGGCTTATAGTAATTTTTACCAGCCTTCTTTGAAACTATAGACAAAATTAAACTCTTGTGTACTTAAAAAGTTATTGCAATTTTTAAAGTGTGATGCTTATTTTTGCAGGCCAGTGTATTTGGGGTCGGCGCAACGCGTTTTCTTCTTCCATTCTCCCCTGTCAGAAGAAAACACAAAAAACCTCCTTCTTTTTTAGAAGTCTGTTAAAAATCTAAAATAATTACTATAACTACTAATTACTTTGGGAAGTCGGTGAATAATCAAACGTCAGGGCATAATTTACTCCTTTATCTTTCATATCATTCCTCACACAATTCATCCATCTTTTCTTTCGCCTTCCTCTCCCTCTCCATCCAGCAACATTCATGTCCATAATTTTTTAGTCACATGCGTTTCATCCCTCTCCTTCCTGAAATCTTGATCGAAATACGACGGCACCTTTTTCATTGCTTGATACCGTATATAATTTCCAATTATTATAAAAATAAATCGAACAATAATTTATTTAATAAAAGTTCATGCTACTTCCTTCACATGTTCAATTGTTCACGTAGTGCTGACGTGGTTGCCACATGTTATTGATCAGTAACCACCACGATTCACAGAAACACTGCTTGAAAATTGTTTACTAGGAATTTCTATAATAACCTCGTAATTAGGTTTTTTATAGCTAACGTGGAATTGAATGTTGTAAATGTTTGTGTTATCTATAATTAAGATCTAAATCCTATAATTGACTTCAATCTCTATACCTATGCCCGACCGATTAGGCTGACCTGAATTTGATGTCTTGGGTATTCTAGGTAGCGCAACCTGTCAGTGATAATTACATGAATTTATCATTCGTTCTTGAATTACGACGCCATTTTGGCCTCAGATTTTAGTAAGTCTAGGGGTGAGATCTATAGACAATACTTGCTATTTACGTTGGCTAAGCGTTATTCTAGTAACGATCGCACACTAGTCGTTAACAGCTAAACCACTTAAGTACAAAAAACGAGAATGCTCCTAGTAAGTCTGTTTATAAAAATATTGTATTCTATACTGTTTTAAGCTTTCACGGTTTGTAACTAAACACTGTAACTTAGAGATATCATCATTATCATCAGTGTATATCCATTATATACTGAGCTCCTGTGACATCCCGTATGTGAGAGTGAAAGTTTAATTTTGTAATATTTGAAATATACGCGTTTACTTGCCCATTCAGACGAGAATGCGACAGTATCATCAATTTTCAAGCCAGGGAGCTGCTAAAGGTCATTGGCGTATATTAAAGCCTTAAAGCACAATCTGAGTCAAAATCAAAATATTTGTTTCAAATAGACCTGTTACAGGCACTTTTGAATTGTCGAAACAAAGATGTAAATTAAATGTAGCTACAGTCCCAGTCACAAGACATAAAAACTGTGAAAGTACTGTAGTTGTCCATTCCCTATTCTAAGGAATAACGTTTATAGGTTTTGGTCTAAGTCATAAATCCGACTATACCCACTGAAAGAACCTAATGTCTTTCCGATTCACTAGCTTAAATACTAATGGCCTTTACCATTAAGATTAAACCTTTATTCTAAATATAGACAAACAAAAAATGTTGTTCCTACTAAAGGGCTGCCATTAACGGTATCACTCCGGTTATGACTATTTTTGTACGAACTTGTTCCTTTTTATGTAATACCTACTTACATATTGCTACACTGGACCAGATTTGTAAGACTCACTGCGCTCACTGCAATCTCAAATGCTCAAGATTCTCAATATTTGGTTCAGATCTATTTTAGGTTGGATTTTTTACTTTCACGTGGACTGATAAAAAATTTGAATGCTGAAAACCTGGAACACAATTTGGCTAAATGGGGTATTATATATCCTTCCGACACAGACCAGAGGATGAAAAAAATGTCCCAACACTTGCATTTTAGAGGACCTAAACGCCATAGACGCCGCGATTGACGTGGCCAAGAAAAAACAAGTCGTACCATCGTCGACTCGAAAAAGTAAACCTACAGAGAAATTCAGGTCATTTATTTTTATACTGGACCATACCTTGGAACCGTCTAGTTACAGAGATATTGGATGTCAAAGTTCCCAATTTTTCATATGTTTTTTGCCATACTAGTTTTTTATGGTAATAACTTTACTTTAATTACCTCCATGACCTGCCTACTATTTGAAACACCCGTCAGCACAATGTTTTGAGTGCGCTACATTGAGTTTTGCCGTAAAACGCGCTTTTTCACCCCAAAAAAAAGTCGTTTTCCGGCAATCGTTTCTGCGTAGGGTTATTTAGTTTGATGTCCAGAATGCTTGGTTGAAGGCTTCATGAATGGTGCGTTTACACCATGTAGGTAAACATATTGTTCCTATTTAGTTATACCTATGTAAATACATATACGCCAATCTTTGTACGTATCCCAGCCGCCTTTCCTTATTCAACGTTTGAGCCACAAACAAATCTGTCCAACATTTTTCCATTTATATACAGTCAGCAGAACCAGACAGTTTCTGCTGATGAATGATTCGACGTTGATCGATGTCTCGTACACTCGGTAGACAGGAACCGAAACAACTGTTATGACCTTCTATGTATCTGATTGATTGCTTCCGGAGTTTCGTGGTCGCAGCGCCTCGACCAAGCTTGGATACTGTGGAAGTTACTTGAGTATGTAAAGGTGCGGGGTATTTAGCTGTTTCATGCAAGCCCGCACACTTTATTCAATGGATGGATCGCTGGATAGCCGAAAAAAATGTTTTTTGGAACGTCCTATAAGCATCTTAAGTTAATCTAGAACAACAGCGAAAAGTATCAATTTTGATTTGCTGAAATGAAGGGTTCATTGATTTACATTTTCACCAAACACCAACTGACTAGATCAAAATTAACTCGGAGATTGGTTAATAAGAAATCATGTTTCTATTTGTTTCATTACAAAAACTCTAGAATAATCGCAATAAAACACGCCACGTGCGCACTGAACTATAGGCGCAGTTCAAGAATAACAAGTTAACAACTTAGCACACAAAATTGAACATAGTTAACTATTTCTGCACTGCAGTTTGATCTGCGTGCCATGAAATTACATGACTAAGCTTTGTATGAGTTTATGCTTAGGTATTTACTGTCACCCGCAGACCTGTGAAGTTACGTTTAAAAAAAAAAATTGTTATCACGCGAAGAGACTCAGTGGCACGCGCACGTGTTGCTTGACGTTAGTTGCATCCCTTAAGAGGCCACAAAACGGACGTTTTTTTCATAAAAACGTAGTTTCTCTCTGCATAATGCCGGTAGAGCAATATTTTCTTTTTTTCATAAATTATTTATTAAAAGAGATATAGACCTTCAAAAATCTAAAAAAAATGGCCAGTTTTTTCGCTGTGTTCAAACATCCAGAAAACAAATTAGACTAAATTATATAAAAAAAGGAAAATATAGGAACACGGCCAAAATCTTTCTTTAATTTTTAATGAAAAAAATAGTTAAATCGGTCAAGTTTTGGAGATGTAATCAGGGGACTACGAAACGTTGTTTTTGTGTACTTTTAATTGGTACTTTCTGCTGTTGTCTCTTTTGCACTCTACGCGCGGTCGTTGGGGCACTGCGCGACAGCAATACATTTTACCAATACCTATTTCTCAATTCCCTCGCCCTTTCTGTTTCCTCTTAAGGTCGTGGACGGGCCTTTATTGTTGCACCTTTTTTAACTTTTTCCCAGAGAGCCAGTGCTATGAGCTTCTTATATATATCGTTACCTTGATACCTTTATTTGCATACAACATGCATCGTGTAAAATCAACATTAATGACAAAGTAAAGTCGTATGACATTTAATGAGGACTTTGATTATCCGACCACAACAGTGACGGGCGCCGGGCGGACTTCACTGTCAAAGGTGGACCATTAAAATTTGGACCAGACCAGACTATAATTATGCTGTGTGCTTTGTACATGCAATAATGACGAGTACATATGATGTATTTATGCTCGTGAGTAAGGTACCAATGAACATCACAAAGTGACAAAGCATACCCGTCTCAAAAGTATACTGAATGTTTCTTGTTAGTGAGTATTGCTTATTTTCAAAACATATTAAACTTGATGTAGGTAGGTGTTCCAGTTCAGTCCCTGTTTTAATATAACAAAACATCACGCTTGTAATCCCCAAAGGGTTAGCCAGAGCTGTGCCTATTAGTTCCCTCACATTTCACCAGTTATATTTAAGTCCCATTTAAAAGGGTCGAGCCGTTTGCCACCTTTTTTTTTTTTCTCCCGCTCTGGGCGTGGCAGGAGGGAGTGTCAGACTTTTACTAACTAAAACCCATCCATGTCCCTTCATCGCCCTTTGTGTTCCGGGGCCACGGTATCTCTTTCGAATAGTCCCGCAGCCCCGGCAGGCTTCGGCCCTTGCGGACCCCTTCCCTATTGCTGACTCTTGCCACCTACCGGGCACAATTCCACACTCCGTGGCTGCTACTGAGAAATTCCTGATGGAAAAACCCAATAACACTTTTGCCCGACCCGGGAATCGAACCCAGCTCCGCAGTTCAGCAGTCCAGCTCAGCAGTCGTGCTTGTTAAATAAAATTAAAATTGTAAAATAAAAAAATAATGTATGTATACAGTCGAATTGAGAGACCTGTGTTTTTTGAAGTCGGTTAAAAATTAGTGCATTACTCAGTAAAACCAAAATATTTCTGTCCGAAAAAGGCTCAAGAGCCCCTTGCTAAAGGGAAACAGAATCGAAACAAAGGCTTTGTTCCTTTTTTACCGCTAAACTTTAAAATACCATCGCACCACCACCGCCAGCGGCCAGTCAAAGAACTTAATCGGATTTCTACAGCTGAAGTTCCCTACGTTTTCTCTCCCTGATAATATTTATTTTACTTGTTCTTTTAACGAGTAGGTACAGAGAACATTGGTAAGTTGTTTTGGTTTTTTTATGGTGAATGAAGTTACCTTTTGATTTTATAAAGGGTGTAAAAAGACTTTTACCGAAGCCGAAAGGCACTTGTTCTTCCCGTCATTGCGATCATTTTTTTGTTCTAGACCATACCTTGGAACCTTTTAGTTACGGAGATATTGGGGGTCAAAGTTCCAACTTTTTCGTGAGTTTTTTTTTTAAAACATGTTTTTAATGTAAGGTATTTTTTGCGTAGGGCTACTTAGTTTGATGTACAAAATGCTTGGTTAACGGCTTTATGAAGAGTATTTTTACATCCTGTATTTCTCTGTAATAAAACTGAAGTGTCTTAGCAATTTAAAAATAAATAACAGCCTTTTACTGAACAAAAAAGATCTGTCTGTTTGTTCCAGCTATTATCCGAAAAGGTTGGACCGATTTTGACGGAAGGTTTACTGACAGACAGCTGATGTTATAAGGAGTAACTCAGACTACTTTTGGTTTTAGAAAAAGAATAAAAAAAAAAAAAACCCTTGAAATAGTTAACAAAATCCGATTCAAATAGGGAAGTAATATTTTTATAATAATTTCACGCTACGAAAGTCGTGGTAAAGAGAAAAGGTTCACATCACATAATTATTATCTATATCTAATAATATACTACAACAATTATATATCAAGACTATAAAAGAGACTCTTCTCACCTCATCAGCTAGGAAATACCGACATGATCTAGGTATAAGACATAATTTAATTTAACGTGTTTAAAGTATTTTTTAAACCATTCAACAGAATAAAAATACAGAGCACCGAGGTGTGTCTCTGTCTGGCCCTTTGATGACTACAGGCGTTATCTTATGTTCAAGTCTACCACCAAATTATTTCAAACCGACTGATTAGGCACTAAACAAGGGAAGCCCAAATTATTTATAGATCAGCCCGAAACACCGCGTTCATCGCATTTACTGATCACATCGGCTAATTACCGCGGTTAACCTGGGCACACTTGAATTAAAAGCTTATTTGTGGAACATTAGGGGAGAACCCATTGGCGGTACAATGTTGCAAATGAGACTATGATTTAGATTCTATGCCTACTTAATATTCTAACACCGCATAGTTACGTCACTATGTCCGCAATTGAATTGCTGATGCATTCGTTTGTTATTCAACCGTTTAAAAATTGAGTTATGCAATTAATAGCATTTGACCAAAAAATTAAATTTTAGACTGTATTTTTAAGAGTCTGGTTGGTAATTCTTTTATAAGTTTGGGAATCTAACCATAAATTATTCATGCCAAATAGAATAAACTTTTATGCATCACTGCCGTGCTCGGGCATACTATTTCTAGCTGTTCGTCATCTTAGTAGTCTCCCCATCTAGCCATATCATCCTTATCTTAACATAGTCCATTCATTGTTCCCGCCATCCATCCAACGGCCCGCCGATCCATCCACATAGACACACGTTCTAGGACAAAGCTCCATTTTGATTTAAATCTCGATGTCAAACTGACAGATGTCATAATAATCTTAACACAAATCCAGACCTAAATCAAAACTTATGAGCATATGACTGAACAGTGAATATCATTCCAGAATATACTGGGAACTCCAAGAAATTGCTTCAAGGCAATGTATTCGAAATACAAACACGTAGGTACCTATCTATTTGAAAAATTTTGATTGATAGCTGGCCGCCGGGTTTAGTAGGTAATGACATGAATTGAAGAAAAATATCTTACTGAGATTTTCCAGTTTAGGGATTTTTTCTGAGATTTTCTCGATGTATCTGGTCACGCAAAAACAATATTTTATTAGATAGGTACCTATTCCCATAGTTCAGATTTATATAATGAAGGTATTTTCTAAATAAAATCCAAATGGTTTTGGTTGCCATCTTTATGACCGCGATGTCATTTAGATAACAAAGACAATAAAAGCGAAAGTGTCACTGATATCACTCTTACATCGAGAATCTTAATTTGTTTTACGCAGAAGGTTGACAGGTAATTCAGTACATGATCTGTCTAAGTTCGCTGTCCGCAGTCAGATCGGTCCCTAGTCCACTCGGTGTGACCGTACCTGAAGTCAAACTTGCTACTATAATAAATAGCATAATATCATGCATGTAATCCCTAAAGGGTTGTGCAGAAGTGTACTTAGTAGTACACCCATATTTCGTCAGTTATGTTAAAGACACTTGTAATAGAGGGCGAGCCTATTGCCATCAACCGGGCATTGATCCAGACTCCGTGGCTGCCACTGAGAAATTCCTAATGGCAAAACTTTGGCAGACCCGGGACACTCTTGGTCAGCCCTTGCGACTACTAGACCACTTTTTTTTTTCGGTTGGGAAATCATCAAACGAGGAGTCGTTTGATGATTTCCCGCTCTGGGCGGAGCAGGAGGGAGTGTCAGACTTTTACTGACTAAAACCCATCCATGTTCCTTCATCGCCCTTTGTGTTCCAGGGCCACGGTATCTCTTTCGAATAGTCCCGCAGCCACGGCAGGCTTCGGCCCTTGCGGACCCCTTCCTTTTTGCTGACTCTCTTAGAGGCGCGCGTGGAACACGAACGCGCCGTCGACACGGCCTGTCGTCATGAGACGGACGGACGGCGAGCTAGCCCATAGCTCCCCGTCCACAGGCCCGCGCCTACGGTGGCCGGAAGCCACCACGTGGCCCCCGACGCCCGGGGCGACTCCCGCGGCGGCCGTAACGTGAGAATCTCTTCCTCTCACGTTCCACCACCTCCTTTGCTAGCATAACTGCTTCGCAGAAGGAGGTGACGGCGTCCCATTCCGTCTCGCTGTGGCTACTAGACCACTGAGGCAGTATGATAACTAATCAGAAATTATGTATTACATTGTGTAATACTGCTCATTGTATAAAAACAAACACAATTAACGCAATTGTGAACATATAATTGTTCAATGCCAAACAATAAAACTGCCACAATCAAAATAATATTTCATCACAAATAAATATTTGTAACATTCAAAAGTGCTTCGACACGTTATAAAATTATGACGAACAATAATAAACGGTGTTATGAAAGCAATTAATTCTATTTTAACGACGATCATTAATAAAACAAAGTTATTAACTGCTTGTCATCCGATGCAAGTTTTGAGTGTCAACTCAAACTTTGTGATTAAGTAAGTATTATATTGGAGCATAAAGCGTGCTTGAATGCGATAGAATCGAAAGATTTTATTAATTACATTTTCAATCGAGATTTTCGGTTTTAAATCAAAATGATTAACAATGACCACTTTACATCAAGCATTCCTTATCAATTTCTAACAGGGTTTTCAATCTGTCATAAGTTTTAAGTAGCCTATGTCAATTCAATACTTTTTGATTTTTCTTTCTTTGCTATCGCCTCATCACGTCCTATCAGACAAGTTGCAGCCAAACATCAGCCAATTTTGGGTAAAAAAGCCCGGTCTTAGAACAATGCGTCACCTTAAGTAATATAGGTTAGATCTAGGTTTCAAGGTAGGTTTAGCTCTCCAATAAAAGTAAAACGAAAAACATCTGCTCGCCAATTTATCGCCTGCCAACTCTGCTTGCCGTCAGATGCATTTTTAATTAAGATTCAATCAAATCAAATCTTCGCTGTAATTGGCTTAAATCGATGATGTTGCCCTCAGAAAGAGATCGCGGTAACGTAATGATCGCTGAGTAGTCTGGAAAGAATACATTTTATCCTGTGAGTGTGACTGATACAGTTTGAAAGACCAGCTATCGCAGTCTTCTTTACAAACGACGGTAATATCATTCATTCGTTCTCTTGCCCTTATTAACATTTATTTGGGGTCGGCGGAGCATGTCTTCTTCTTCCATACTTCTCTATTACTCGTCATGTCAGCAGTCACCTCCTTTCTAGCCATATCATCCGTTACATAGTCCATCTATCGCTTCTTTGATCTTCCTCTACTGTTATAGCCATCCAGATTTATACTCAAAACTTTCCTCAGGATTTTTCCTGAATAACTAAGTTTATTTGGAGTTACTCAAGCTTTGAAATTAGATAATAAATGGTTTTCCTCGAATAACAACCTGAAGCTGTGTCAGCTTTCAACTTTCTCTGGTACATACTCGGTTGACAACAACGTTGAAAAACTAGCCGAAAGAAAACTACTTACCGCAAGTTTTTATTGTAATGCGTCACACCAATAAAGCGTGCTGAAACTTGTTCGGGCTAACGTGAACATGTCTGCCCCTAAATACACCTGTCTGCACACTAATTTCTTTGCACCGTAACAGACAATAGACTATCATGTAACACATGATGGCATCGTTATGGCATATTTAATGAGAAAACAATGATTCAGCAGGGAGCAATCAATACTGCCTGCTTCTAATGAAGTTCCTTGCCTAACGAGCGCCTACGTCATGCACTGACACACGACATGTAGCAACACTACGACGGTGTTGCCACTGAGAAAATTAATTGCCTGCGTACAACTCCGTGCCGTGGAAATGGGACATAATTAGGCGGCACATTCGGATGTAATTATTATTGCTATAATATTGCACTGATATTAAGATTAATTGGTTGCTGATCCTGAATATTGTAGATTAGCCTAATTTGATTAAATTTTGACGTATTTTTTCTTGTGTATTGGGAAAGAAAACCGATTTTTGTCTTCACATTTTTTGCAAGAAGCCCATTCTCCATACTAAAGAAGAGTTTCTTTTTACTAATCAGTATTGTCCTATGTTTTATAGAACAACTAGCTGATGCCCGCCGCCCGTCCAAAAATTATATACTAAAACTTTCCTCTTGAATCACTCTATCTAATAAAACCCGCATCAAAATCCGTTGCGTAGTTTTAAA
The DNA here is from genome assembly GCA_963853795.1 of Xestia rhomboidea. Lineage (NCBI taxonomy): Eukaryota > Metazoa > Arthropoda > Insecta > Lepidoptera > Noctuidae > Xestia > Xestia rhomboidea. Next base: position 9,090,786 of record OY970778.1, on the reverse strand, counting down.
GATCTAAGCATACATGGGGATAGGCAGAATAGGCGACTTTGTTTTATAATATGTAGTGAAGTACATCACTTGTTAAGCCCTCGGAATTCTGACTCATTTCAAACTCTTAAGGATAAAATCCAACTTGGTTCAACAAGGGACCCATAATAAACCACTGGACCGGTAACTTATATCATTTTACATTTAACGAAACTGAAGGAGTTGCCATAGTTGGGGAAGTGGGAACAGTTGAGCGACCCAGTTCCTTCGTGCGAGTAGTTGTCAACTATATCCTCTAACTTTGTGTTTGTCCAACATAGAACTTGTGTCTTCTGTGTACGTCTTTTGTCTTCACCTCTTTACTAACTTTCGATCTATTAATTAATATTGTTGTTGACGTATTAAGTGTCAGTTGCTTTTGTAGCGTTGAAATAGGCTGACCCCGTGTTTTAAACGGAACGATATCTTGCGCAATTTACTACGCGTTCAAATGTCACTCATTTATTCGGAAAAGCTGAAGACGCTCTGTGTCGGTGCGCCCGGGGTTGCCGAAAACATGAAAGCGACCGTTGCGTGGGCGTCTGTTTCTTTTGATTTGGACACGGCCTAGTAGTTCTAAAAATAAACTTTAAACGGGAGGCCTTACTGAATTAAACTATTTTAGCATAACCTCTGATACTAAAGTATTACAAGGGTATTAGTTTTCTATTCTACCCAAGTTCATGATTACTTATTTTGCCACAAACATATTATTATAAGTTTTTCATATGACGTTCTGTAGTTTCTGCCTCCCCCTTGGGAAAAAGGCGTGAATGTATATGTATGTATATGTATGTTTAGTTTTTCATTAAAATGTGACGAAAAGTGCACCTCCACGCTAAAGAGAGCAACATAGCGCTAAACGATACCTATCGTATTGTAACGGTTTGCTTAAGGCCTCGTATGTCGTATCCACTCATTCACTGGCATGTATACCTCCACCCGATGTACGCAACGGGAAGTCGCATCGAAAAAGGGAAACAGGAACGTGACAACAGCCACCCCTTGTACGGGCATCAATTACCACTTTCACGCTTAAAGAGTCGTAAAAGCTTTTTGAGATATATAACCTCCTTAGAAAACAGTGCATTAGACGAGAGATGCGAACTGTGGAGACACAATCATCACATCTCTCCAAACTTCTTCAACCCGGAAGAACACCTACCAGTGGCCATTCGGAAGTCTCTTAACCGATTGCAGGTTGGCCGCTTTAGATAAAATCTGGCCGAAGGGGGTAACCTCGATCCTTCCCAAACAGAACGCCAGTGTGGAGCCCCTTTAAAGGATAGTATAGTCCCACCCACTGTCCTGCCCATCCTGCACAACCCACCTTGCACCTTTCAGGATTTAATCAAAGCAAATGTTAGAGCTATGCAGGGAGCTACATACTGGTATAACACGATTTGAGTTTCAACGACACATAAAGAAGAAGTATGTGACGAAGAGATGTAGGTACTTTAACACAGCCAACGTAGTCTAGATAGTGAATAACGATACGATCAAGTCATTAGTCGTTTCCCCCGAGGCGTATCAAAGGCGTAGCACATAAAAGGTACTGCGTTTCGCCGGTAATCCTTAAACCATTTTTATGTTCTGTACATGGCTAGCTTTTAGAGGATTCTAGCTCTTATGTCATACACTTATGTGAACTACAAGGAACTTCAATGCGTTAATAATGCCATAGGTACTTACTAAAATAGATAAGGCACCAAATTTACGAGTGAGAGTGAGATGCCAGTAAGGTAAATACACTTACTTATCATGGAGGAGACTCGGCATGTAAAAGGTGGTCACCCATCCACGGACCGACCTAGACAAGGACAAGCACAGCTTAACCTTGAAGATCGATCCCTGTGGCTGTAATTATTTAGCCACTTCACTCACTCACTCGCTTACCTTTCTACAGTCCATGCGCTGGGACAGGGTTATGTTCAAATGGCTATAACTTTTAAACGAATTAATTTTGAGTCAATATTTTGATATAATTTTGTAGGTTGACTCAAATACTTTTCATTTTATATAAAAATATACGCAACATTCCGGGGCTAATTTTGCACTAAGGTAGAAAATGTAAAAAAAAAGGATTTTTTTCATTTGCACGTCACTAGGTCTTTTAAATTCAACGATATTACCATTTAATTGAACATACCCTAGATCAGCCGATTAAAAAAACAAAATGGCTGCCATTCACGGGGTGTGGGGTAAGGAGTATTTCTAAACATGTATTTGTCGATAGAAATGAGTATATAATACGCCCATAAGTAACTGGTAGCCATCACACTGTATATCCTCTCCTTCGTGCCTCGGAAAACACGTTAAGCCGTTGGTCCCGGCTGCCAATTGTAGATCTATGACAGTCGTTACAGGTGTAGTAAGTAGCCCGAAAGTCTCACAACCAATCTTAACAAGGTGTATCGTATTACCCAGTAATAACTGGGTTGTGGAAGTCAGATAGGCAGTCGCTCATGTAAAATACTAGTATTCAGGTGCATCCGGTTAGACTGGAAGCCGACCCCAAAATTGTTGGGAAAAGGCTTGGCATGTATTATATTTTTGATTTCTATCAGCAAAAATAAATATTCCCAATAATTTTTTGAAAAAGCGAACATACCCATTGCAGTATTATCGCGTTTTAAGATGATTCTAGTTGTAACAGAAGCATTCCACGAATGCTTTGTTAAACTTTCCGCCTGAACTACAACCAGTATTAACGTTATAAACGCTTGTGTTTTACGATTATTTTACTCTTTGTTTTTACAGCCGGGAAGTGAAATACGGTGAGGTCTAGTTTATTGAGTTTATGTCTTTGTTACAAGTATATACTTACATCTTATGGTCGACATTTATAACACAGGCGTCTGACAGATATCATACAGATTTCTAGGAAAATAAAACCGCATTATTTAATTAAATGAATAGTAATTAAACATTGTGCAACTAAACCGCCCTAATCATTATTAAAAAAATGCAAAAGTAAGTTTGTTTCTTTGTAGACATAACACGCCTAAACCACTGAACCGATCAACCCTGAAATTTTGCATATACGTTGTCAGGTGAACAGAAATATGTGTGTATGATATCCCATCCGAAAAAAAAAAAAAAAGTTTACAGAAACGGACATAGGGTATCTTTCATCCCGAAAAAAGTACTGTTCCCGAGGTAAACAACAAAAATGTTCTTATGATGGCGCCACGTGTCTTTCGAATCATGATTGAAATATAATATTTAAAAATTTACAAAATTGTCAAATTTTAAATAAACGTGGGCGAAGCCGTGGTCAAAAGCTACTCCTTACATAAAAAAATTAACGTCTCAAAAACATCTCAAGTCCAAGGCCCGCACATAAAACAGCCTTAAAAAGTTCTAAAAACGATTGTAAAAACGACCATCAATCGTTAATACTGAAAAAAGGCCCTTTTATTTTTCCTAGTTGATTTCATTAACTTGCGACGTCATAAAGTTTCTAATAAACAAGGCAATTAAAGTGAAGGTCGTGTTTCAAGAAATGCATATTCTTACTGGACGTTTCCGCTTAGTTCATCAATATTCCAGTGTTTGATAAGGGAGGAGTGATCGATCATGTCAAGAACGTGAGAACATGGTTTCATTAGTGATAGAGTACTGTTCTGTCTACTAATGACTTGGCATGCATTCTCAGAACCGTTTATCGTTCGTCACTATACTGCCGTACTTTTACTAGAAGGCTGTCAAATGATCAATTTTATTTTTACTTTTTGATACAAAGTGATAGAGTTCAAAATTCTTAATATTTCTGCCTAAGAAAAATTGTTAGAATATGAATCATCATCATAATTTTAGCTGAAAGACGTCCACTGCTGGACATAGGCCTCCCCCATGTGTCACCACATTGACCTGTCCCGTGCGCCTCGCATCCAGCGGAGCAACATAGAATAGAATATTTATGATGATGACCCGCAAAAATACTAACTTCTTCGCTAATATTAAAATGGATAAAACAAAAGTAGAATGTAGAGTTGCGTTACTATCATGTTCATATTCATATTCATTTTATTTTGCATACCGTAAGTTTAAAAAGATGTTACAATGGGCTTACAGCTAAGAACAATTATGGACCATGTTAGGGCACAGCAATATCCTACTACGTTCGATCAAGTTTTCTTATTTCCATATGTATGAATGCACTTTACTAATGTATTCCCACATATCTCGTGCATTGTGGGCTAAATGGTTCAGCTAAGCAGACTTGCATCACTTTAAAATATTCAACAAAGAAATGAGTCTGGCACAATAATATCGATGAAACTGAGGAGCACGTGGCTAAATAATAACAGCTGCTCGGCTCGACCTTCAGGTTAAGCCGCTCTTGCCTAGATTCGTCCGTGGATGGGCCGACCACATACAGAGTTTCCTCCGTGTTTCGGTAAGCACGTTATGCCGTTGGTCCCGGCAGTCATTTGTAGATTTTTGACAGTCGTTACAAGTAGTCAGTGGCCCGAAAGTCTGAAAACCAGTCTTACCAAGTGGTAACGTATTACCCAGTACTAGTTGGGTTGTGGAGGTCAGATACACAGTCGCTCCATGTAAAATACTGGTATACAGCTGATTACCCAGTACTAGTTGGGTTGTGGAGGTCAGATACACAGTCGCTCCATGTAAAATACTGGTATACAGCTGCATCCAGTTAGACTGGAAGCCCACCCTAATATCGTTGAGAAAAGGATGCAAATATCGATGAAACATGGAATATTTTTCATTCGTTTATGAATAGGACACAACAATTTGCATTCGCTTCTAGACAAAAGAACGAAACTGTATATATTTCAAACACAATCTTGTTCTCAATTTATGCATGCTTGTCCCACAAAGAACTCTGTATTTCATTAACACAGGACTAATTCGCCCTGCGCTGTAATTCCCTTGAAATTTGCATCTTAATTACTCTCATTCCCAAAACACTTTTTATTTCTGAAGAGCCCGTCATTGTCCTCAGAATTTTAGCATTCTATGCGGCAAAACATTATTAAAATTCTTCTCCAGTCAATTTTAAACATTTAAAGTCAAACTTAATTATTAAGCAATTAACTTTGAAAATGATAACTTGGCAAAACAAACATTTTGCCGGTTTCAAGTAAGAGACGATTAATTAAGTTTTTATTGTCAATTAAAGTTTTTATGTTCATTATATACAGACTACAAAAATATAACTAAAATAATGATAAAAAGAAAACTAAAAGTAAATACCACACTAATTAAATAAAGATGTTTGTAATAAACCGTGTATACCGTAGTTTTGATGAGTTAGTCTATATTAAAGGGATCAATATTCCAATTAAAAGTAGTAATTTATTCACTGGTGGAGATGCTTCTGACACTTCACTGACAGTCTTCTTGGGAAAAAAACTTGGTCGAGGAACTTGTATAAGTTATGGATTTATTTAGCGAACCCGACTGGAGGAAACTGCAGAGCACGCCTGTGCCTTCAATATACTCGTATGTAGTATAATCTAGCTTTACATTTCGAGAATTTGTTATACATTTTAAAATTAATCCAGTGAGCTCTGCATATCATTTGCCTAGCCTTTTTCCCAACTATGTAATGTATGTATGTGTACCATTTGAACGCGCCCCAGAAGGTGGTAGCCGTAAGGCTGGTCCGGGGGTACCGCACGATCTCCCGCGAGGCAGCGAACCTCCTTGCCGGATTGCCGCCATGGGATCTGGAGGCAATAGTCCTCGCGCGCCTACACGAGTGGCGCGCGAAGGCGCTACGCCGGGGGGAAACTGCGCTGCCGCGGCAAATTGTCGCTCAGCGGACGGACTTCCGGCGGGATCTCATGGCGACATGGAGAGAGCGACTATCGCAACCCCGTGCTGGGCACGCCACAATAGTGGCGATAAGTCCCCTCTTTGAGGAGTGGCTGGAGAGACGCCACGGCGTCCTCACCTTCCGCCTGACGCAGGTTCTTACCGGACACGGTTGTTTCGGTAAGTTCCTGCACCGAATCGGGCGGGAGGAAACGCCCGGGTGCTACAACTGCGAGGATTGACCGGAGGACACGGTGGAGCACACTGTAGAGGTGTGCCCTGCTTGGGTGGAGCACCGTGTCCTCGAGGTGGCGATCGGCGGCGGCGACCTCTCGCTTCCGGCCCTGCGACAGAATGGGACGCCGTCACCTCCTTCTGCGAAGCAGTCATGCTAGCGAAGGAGGTGGCGGAAAGTGAGATTGAGAGATCCTCACGTCCCGGCCGCCGCGGGAGACGCCCCGGGCGTCGGGGGCCACGTGGTGGCTTCCGGTCACCGTAGGCGCGGGCCTGTGGACGGGGAGCTATGGGCTAGCTCGCCGTCCGTCCGTCTCATGACGACAGGCCGTGTCGACGGCGCGTTCATGTTCCACGCGCGCCTCAAAGAGAGTCAGCAACATTGAAGGGGTCCGCAAGGGCCGAAGCCTGCCGGGGCTGCGGGACTATTCGAAAGAGATACCGTGTCCCCGGAACACAAAGGGCGAGGAAGGAACATGGATGGGTTTTAGTCAGTAAAAGTCTGACACTCCCTCCTGCTCCACCCAGAGCGGGAGAAGTCATTTGATGATTTCCATCCTAAAAAAAAAAAAAAAAAGGGTGAAAACCAGTATTATACATGGAGCGACTGTCTATCTGACCTCGATAACCTAATTAGTACAGGGTAATACGATGTCCCTTGGTAAGACTGCATGATCTACTTTATATTTTTACATAAAATCTCTATCACAATATTTTATTTTAAGAAAGTCAATGTCAAACAATGACAATGGTAAAGATTCGACGTTATGCACTCAAAACAATAAAGGACACGTATTCTGCTGACATAACCATAAATAAAAAAACTCGAAGAATGGACGTAGTTTTATGATATGATAGAAATATTCAACACTCAATCGAATATTTCCTCCGGAAAAAGCTCGAGAAAATATCAAGAATCCAATATTTTGATAGGACTTTTTGAATATTTAGTACGATAGTCAGCAAACGCGACGGAATGGCGTCCCATTAATTTTGACAGGTCTACTCAATGACTCGGCACAATCGGATTTCAATTAAATAAGTTAACGAAGAAAGATTTTTAAATTAGGACAAGCTCCTTTTGCAATACCAGTTTTATCAGCCAGTAACTCTAAAATTAAATCAGAGAGCTATAGAAGTAAAGGGGTGGAGTTATTCAATGACTCAAAGCCTTGCGCCGACCTCGATAAACCAATGTTTTATGTCACAACTTTTGCGAACACTCAGCACAATTTGGCAACGAACGATCACTAATCTTTTTATAGTGTTTCTTTGCTCCAAGCGTCTATTATTTTCACTTAAAAGAAAAGCAATAAAGCCCTAGTAGCAGTATGTTACACGCAAACAAACGTGAAATTTCACAGAGATTTTAGGAAAAAATGGGTGGTGTAAAAGGAAAATCATTGTATCAAGGGGAGCGAATTCACTTTCCGTTTTATAAACAAGTCTATTACGTTGTTTCAGACCTTTGGCGTGAGGCGACACGGTGGAACACGTGGTAAATGGGATTTTCTACTTTGCATAATGTTTGCTACCCTCTCGTAACGGGGTAGGTGCCTTCAGTACGTAGCTGCGTGCCGTTTATTGCGGTTTTATTTCATTCACGAGAAAAGCAACATTTTACGGCTGTTTTATGGCGGTTGTGACTCAGATTCTATACAGAATAACACTGTTTGAGTTGAGTTTTTTCATTATAATGAGGGCTATTCATTTCGTGGCCGCGCCGCCACTTACCGCGAAATTAGCGCGTGGTTATTTGATATCTTTTATTATTCATTTCGCTTACAAAAATGTTCATAGAACTTGTTATTTGCGTTTGCGTTATTTATTGCTCTCTAAGGTATGGAGTGATTAACCTTTCAGCCTCTTATTAGCACTACGACGTTCGCCCCCTGAGATTAGTCATCATGCACGTATTCTCGTATAGCTGTCTCACTACGTCTTTGAATTTCCGTTAATTGCATTATGCAAATTATCATCAAAATTAGTTAGAATCATGAGAATCGTCGCTAATTGGACTCCAGAAACGTAGATATTGAGATCTCTGAGAAATATGTAGTATCTTAAAGGTGCCTGTATAAAATTCGTTCGTAAATTATTATAAAAAAAATATAACTCCTTTTTTTTAATCAAAAAATTTCAAAAGTGTTTTTTTTTAACGGGACCCTATTTAATTTAAAATTAAAATAAAAGTAGCTAGGATTAGACCTTATAAATTCAGCTATCTGCCAGTAAAAGTTCCGTTAAAATCGGTCAGTCCGTTTCGGATATTTCCGGAACAAAGAGACAGACAATAATTTAAAAAAATGTGTTTTTGTCATACGAGTTTGTGCCGTTAACATTTTCGTATACATTCATTAAAACTGTTATTTTGATACAGCAAACAGACACTTCGATTTTATTTATTTGTATACATATATCATTGGTACGAACCTACACACAGAAAAATATAATTTATCAACAATAATCGCCCATTCGACTTTTGAGGCAAGAAACTATAATGATCGTGTAAATGATCCATAACGGTGACAATAGATCAGCCTAATATCAGTTATTACCCGCGAAACTAACGCTCTTGTAATAATAGCAGGGACCGGTCTATTACGCCGCCATTATGATAATTATTACTCCTGTATTTATTGGGCAATTGGCGGGAATGTACTATGACTGAAACCTACTATATTTGGAACTTACAGGTGTTATTAAGCTTGAAGTTAAGATAAGATGTGTTTACTCGACCTGTTCCTTTTCAAATTCTAGATAAGCAGATTTTAATTAATAATAATATCGCTGGACATTAACACACAGCGCCATATAGTGCCACACTAAGCAACGAGGCTTGTGTCGTGGACAACAGATAGTTGATATACTACATAGATACTTTTTGTTTGTAAATACATACTTATTATACATATAAACATCCATGACTCGGAAACAAATGTCCATGCTCATCACACAAACATTTGCTCCAACCGGGATTCGAACCCGGGACCCTAAGAACGTAAGGCAGCCTCGCTACCGCTGCGCCATTCGGGTCGTCAAATTGACTTGAAAAGAAATATTTCAGCAAATGACGGGTACATTAATAAATAAATATAAATAAATATCACTGCCCATCCCAATATAAATGGAATACCCACATATTACATTTGAACATAAGATCACTTCGCAAAAATTTTAACGAGTTATTAATATTACTTGATAAAAATAATCATAACATAGACATCTTAATATTAAGCGAAATAAATATAAAGAAGGAAGAACTTCCTTTATATCAATTAGTCGGATATAATACATTTATACTTACTAGAGAAACAAGTAGAGGAGGAGGAATATTAATATACGTCAAGAATGGATTGATTTTCGAAGCTAAAAAGGTAAACACAGAAACAGTAGAAACACTTCATGGCCAATTGAAGCACGGAGAAAATAAAACACACGTAATCGCGATTTATAGACCACCTGCCAAAAATAAATTAATATTTATTCAGCAATTACAGACGCTAGTGAAAACCGTACCAGCATCTGACAATGTTATAGTGATTGGCGATACCAATATAAACATATTAAACGACATGGTTACTCCTACTGTAACAAGGTACAAAAACGCCCTGTGTGAATGCGGCCTGATGTGTGTAATACCAAGCGAAGAGGTAACGCGCGAGGCGATCGCCGACGGCCGGCTGGAGGTATCGTGTTTGGATCACATCTGGGTGCGAGCGGGACGGAGCGAGCATGACGCGTGCGCCTATGTGCTTGAATCACGAATCGCCGATCATCATGGCATCGGATTGATGTTGAACTTATGTGTGAGTGGAAGTGAGAATCAATGTGTGAGTAGCAATATCAAGTACAACAGTGTGCACGAAGTGTTAAGTGATAAAATCGTTAAGCAAAAGCTAGATGAATATGATTGGGCCCATTTACTAACAATAACGTGTCCAGTATTATTGTATCAGACAATGTGTAGCGTATTTGATCGTATTTACAAGGAGAGTACAATTAAGATTAGCACAAATAATAAGAAAGTAATAAGGCAGCCATGGATAGATGGGGATTTATATACAATGTTATTGCGAAGGGATTTTTTATTTAGAGTTTGGAAAGCGGATCCAAAGAATATGAACAAGCGATTAGATTATACAAAATTTAGAAATAAAGTAAATAAATTAACAAATAATGCAAGAAATAAATATAGACAGGAACAAATTTTAAAATGTAGTGGAGATTTTAGAAAAATATGGGCAAATATAAACATGTGGTTGGGTCGAAACAAGACTAGCTTGGACGATGTGATCTTAAAACATCTAGGTAAAACAGATTGTATAGAACAGATTTGTACAAACTTTTCTAAAACGTTTACGGAGGAAATAAAGGGAATTAAACATGTATGTAACTTAAAGTTTTTAGACAGGAATGAATATGTAAAACCGAGCGAGGTAAGCTACAGATACAAGAAGGTGACCTCGTTACAGGTAGAAAAGATCATAAAAACATTGTCCTATGAAAAAGCACCCGGTTCAGATGGAATACGGGTGCAAGATATTATATATTTGCGTAAACAAATAAGTCCTATTCTAGCATCATTCGTTAATACGTCCATAACTAACGGTATTTATCCAGACCAGCTAAAAAATGCAAATATACGCCCTATATACAAATCAGGAAATCATTTAGAATATGTTAATTATAGGCCAATCGCAATATTATCGGTTATAGATAAAATAACCGAGAAAATTATTGTAGGACAGATAAGCACGTTCTTAGAACAACACAACATATTGTGTGACACTCAGCACGGTTTCCGAAGAGGGCGTAACACTGTCTCTGCCTTGTTAGGATTTTCAGATTATATTAATGACTGCTTAGACTCTGGCAAGCAAGTTATAGCACTATTCATAGACTATAAGAAAGCGTTTGACACTTTAGACCATGAAATCCTATTACAGGCAATGGACGAATGTGGAATACGCGGACCCACTAATAATTGGTTCAAAAACTACCTCACTAATAGAAAAATAAGCACAGTTATCTCCCGTGTGGCTGGGAAAGAGGCGAATGTCGACTTGGGTGTGCCTACTGGATCGGTGTACGGCCCTGTAGGATATATAATGCATGTGAATAGTGTGTCAAATGTCGTACGTAAATGTAAGGTGTTCATGTACGCTGACGATATGTGTCTTGTTTACGCCTCCAAAGATTTAGCTGAGGTCCAAAAGTGTATTCAAGGTGACTTTGAAAATATTAGTAAATGGGCACACGACAATGGAATTATATTAAATCTGTCAAAAACCAAATGTATACATGTACACTCGCCATATAATCGAAATGCTAAATATGTAAATAATGAACATCTTACAGTGATAGGACATACATACGAATGTTTGCATAGAAATAAATGTAACTGCAGCTGTGCAAAATTGGATTGTGTTGATAAATTTAAATATTTGGGTCTAACGATTGATAAAAACTTTAATTGGAGATTACATGTAAACGATATTTGTAATAGGCTAAGATCGGTGCTAAGTAAGTTTTACCACTTAAAACATGTATTGAACAAACAGACGTTAAGAATTGTGTATTTCGCACTTGCCGACTCGCTAATCAGCTATGGACTCCTTGTGTACGGGCGAACCTTTATTACATATTTAAGAGATATTAAAGATATACAAACAAGACTGATAAAGTTTCTGGTTAGTAAAAATGTTAAAGATAAGTGCAACAAAGAATATGATAAGTTATTTCCAATCTGTAAAATTATACCCATAGATAAAAAAGTAGATTATTTTGTAGGATTAGAATATTATTATAATGATGAATATAAAGTTAATGTTATAAACAAGTAAAACACACGTAGGGTTAGAGAGAACAGACTGGTTCAACCACAGATAACAAATTATTATGGTAAGAGAACATCTAAGTATTTGGTACCTAAAGTGTTTAACAAAATAGATTTATTAAGAGAAAAAGTAAAAGTTAGTAAAGGATCACTTAAGACTAAACTAAAAAAACTTTATACAGGATAGTAAACAGAACTAAATACCTACATTGTTAAAATTTAAACATAACAGTATTAAAGATATTTAAAAGTAATTTAAAAGTAGTAAGAAAGAACAAAAAGTATTTAAAAGTAAGTAAGGTGGTTAATTATGATGTAAAAGAGCGCCTCTCGCCATCAAACGTAAAAGTTTGGCGAGTTTAGAATTAAGCAACACCTCTGTATTATAATTTCTTTAAATAAATTATAAAAAAAGAAAAAAAAAAAAACTGGACATTACACACAGCGCCACCTAGTTAATAATTCAGTAGTTTCCAATGGAACATCAAAAGTGATCGTTATAATAAAACATACAGAGTATACAGTTAACACAGTACATTTTGCATGATTATTTCATAAGTTTATCAAGTACTGGTGATGTTCTCAAGAAAGTTCAGATGCGTAGTACTAATAACCGGTAGCATGTATTCATCAGGATGTATCACCAGATATGTAAACGAATACGTAGCAAAATGAGTACACGTAATGATTCGAGCACGTGGTTATTCTTGGAACATTTATCCACATGTTGATGAACAACACAAAAGTTAATAATTATTTTAGGTTTATTAGGAATTTAAACAACGTTGTCCAATCTTACATAAATTATGTTAAACCAAAATAACACTGTACATTATGATTTTAATGTAGGATAATAAAATAACTATATTTATACAAATCAACCGAAATGATTTTAAGTCGATACTTGATAATAGTCAGGATCACAAACACGATGTTAGGAATGACCGAACAGCTCCGTAGTCGAAAGCAAAGTGAGCGGTGCCGCCGCTGCAGCCTAGATGACGCCTTGCAAGCGCCCTCTGTCGGCGTCTGGGGTAGTTTGCGGCCGAAAAGTGTTGCCAGCGACAACAGGTACTCAAATTTTATCTTCGACACCGGCTGTCTTAGTCTGTGTGCCTACAATGCAAATGTCTCTGTATTGACTGTTGTATGATTCCACAATTTTCCTCCTGTACTTTCAAGTTCCTCGCTCAACTGTTTTCTCTGCCATCCTCTATGTGACACTCTCCACACCCTGTTACAATGCTTACATACAAACATGAATAACAAAAGCCAAACAACTGTCAAACACAGCCAAATAACAATTAGGTACCTCTCTAGTTAGAACATTTCAGCTACATAGAAAATATTAATGAGTCCACAAACTTCATTTTCCTGCTGGCCAATAATTTCTTCGTGGTAAACACTGAGGTTACTCCTACATTAATAAATTATGAATTACTAAAGCTTGCAATATTAATCACGCGACTTTACTGTTGTTATTTAATTATGGTAACACATTTCATGAAGAACATTAATTTAAAACTACACGTTGAAAATTAACGTTATTGAATAAGTATATTAATTTGGGTTAAAAGGTCTAGACTTTTATTATTTATATCATAAAAAAGGTTCTTTTTCCTCAATCGCACTCCTGGGTATTATAAAACCAACTAAGTAATTAGGTTAAAGTAATGGGAAGGAACTGTGTCTTCCTTCCTGTCTACTTGTAAAAATAAACTGTGTCTACTTAGTGTAGATATGCGTGCAAAGATTTGGACAAATTTGTTTCGATGATTGACGATGAATTCTTGATAAAATGAATTGTAAAAATATGTTAGTAATACAACGATTTAATATTGATTATATTGTGCGCTTACTAAATAAATGGCCGACGTAATTATACACGGAGGTATAAGGGCCGGACTCCACCGAAGCGGAGACGAGACGAGAGGAGAGATGTGTTGTAAACCACCAATTGAATTACGTTATTTACACTTCTCCGCTTAGATTTAGTGGAAACGGCTGAGCAGAGAGGAGAGGAGATGTCTCGTAATTGTTTAGGCCAGCGAAGACGATAAGAGACGTGATTGGCGTGCGGTGAGCGGCGTGCCGCTTTGCACATCTCCTCTCCTTTGCGCTGTGCACATCTCCACACAGCTTCTTCGACAGCCTAACTTTCAAGCATCTCCTACATTCTCTGCTTCACATATCTCCGCTCGTCTCCGCTTTGGAGGAGTCCAGGCCTTACATAAACATTTTAGCTCAGAACCACACTCAGCAGTCTTGCTTCAAACACGAGATAACGCGACCAACATAGAAGTTGTCGAAGTCGAAAGGCACTTCGAACGTCACTAAACTGACCGAGCAAATAGTATTTATGCACCAAAATAGAAGTTCCACTAATTAGATAAAAGGTAGTCAGTGGGTAATACTGGAATTAGATACAATTTATTGACGGTTCCTCTGGTTCAAATGCCAAAGGAAATCGATTGGTTAACCTTTACTGTGGTTACACAATCAAGCTGTTGTGTTTGTACGAGACCTAGACGTGACTAGGAAATAGATACTATTTTTTATGCTATTAGTTGTAGCAGTTCCTCGATAGACTTACTATGCCTCACCTGATAGAGTGTCCCAGGTGTCCGTTTACTTGCACTCTTGACAACCTGAATAGCGCCTCTGCCGCTGCAATAAACGTGGCCATCTACCAGGCCCTAATTGTGTAACATGGAAGTAACATCGATATAACAAGAAGAGGAAGAAATGGACGTCTGTTTCGGATGGTGCTCCATCCTGTGTCATATCAGGCAACCCCGTCTGTTGACAAGATACTACATTCACAACGAATGGCTTCAAAGAAAACATATGATCCGTGTGTTCAGCGCCAAGATACGCCCAGCTTGGACAACAGTACAGTGTTTACTAGCACACCTTTCTTTATTTCTTAATGAGCTAGCTCTCACCTTCAATTTTCGCTTGAGATAGATGAGGTGTACATACAATGGGACGAGCGAGCCCAGAAGCTGTATTTTCAGTCTTGCTTTAAAGGCCATAGGTGGAAGAGTACACAGACGCTGGCAGAGAATCAGCTAGAAATACTTACCTTAGAGGTGTAAAAGATACCCTTAACAAAGCCGAAAGGAACTTTTTCTCCCCGTCACGTCTTTGCGATCATTTTTTTGTTTCTGACCATACCTGGGAACCTTCTAGTTACGTAGATATTTGGTTTCAAAGTTCCAACTTTTTTACAAGTATTTTTTTTTGTTGTTAATTTGTAATGTTATAACTTTACTTTAATTACCTCCACGACCCCCTCACTATTCAATGCATCCCAATACACAATATTTTGAGTGTATAGCATTGATTCTTACCGTAAACTGTGATTTCTTACACCGAAAAAACAAGTCGTTTCCCAGCAATCATTTTTGCGTAGAATTACTTAGTTTGATGTACAGAATTCTTGGTTGACGGCTTCGTGAAGGTTCCTCTAACACCTTGTATAACATATACTAATTAATAACGTACTAATTAAGGTGGATGCTCCAGGGTAGCCCGCGAAATTCAAATTTTCTTACGTTTTCTGCAATTTGCAGGTCAGTGTCAGGTTGTATGTTGATTAAAATATGATTCGCAGGAATGACTTTGACCTTGAAAAAGTAATTACTGCACCTTTATGAGCTTGGAGGGTTGTATTGATGATTTTGATGATTATAATTCTATAACTACATACGTGTTACAACCGCGAATCATATTTTAATCAACACACAACCTGACACTGACCTGCAAATTGCAAAAAACGTAAGAAAATTTGAATTTCGCGGTCTACCCTGGAGCATCCACCTTAAAAGGAACCTACTAATCCCGCTTAAACTTCCTGTTCTCACCAGAAAATCCACACAAACGAATTCCCTACCACGATCATTAACATATCCAATGATATATACATCACCAGCTATGGCCTCCGTCCTAATTAATCCTTCTTCAATCACTCCCAAACCCCGTGACTACAAAAAAGCCGGTATTCAAAGCGGATGATTAGTTCACCCGTAATTAGACCCGGTTCTGAGAAATAGGTTACCCGAACAGGTGGGGCCACACTGGCAAGGGGTGTAAGTGCTATAGGGGTCATTAATCATAATATTCGACGTTAGTTCCAACTATTCTCTGGCACAAAGGTTAAGTTCCGACTTTTGTGTTTTCAAGTGCATAGAAGGATTATAGTTAGGAAAACTTTTTTGCAAAAAATAACACCGACTTAAAAAAAAACACAAAAAATAGAAAAATAACTTTAGCTTCAGAAGTCGGTGACTTTTATTTGATTGATTTAGTGTTTTTGTTACCAAAAGTTTTTTATTTTTCCATTTTTAGTTGTTCACATTTGCTTACCCCTTCACAGCGTTATGAACTACTGTAAACAATAGACAGACATGAGATTTCAGCAATTTCAGTTCATTTTCTATCATTTATTGAGGAGTTCCGTTGCCTATATCCGAAGTTCTTCATCAGATCTTCACCAAATTGAAATGGGACCACTCCTAGAAAGTACTCTTCCAAAAACTACCCAAATCGAATCAAGTTTGCCTATAAAATTTGAAGAGTTCTCTCTATTACTCCAGGATCCCATCATCAGATCCTGACTTGATGATCATGGGACCACCTGGGAAGTATACCCTTTCAAACAAACAAAAAACTAATAATCCAAATCGGGCCAGCCATCTTCGGGTAATCTGGGAACATACATAAAAAAAATAAAAATAAAGGTTCCGATGAATTGAGAACCTCCTCCTTTTTGAAGTCGGTTAAAAATGAGGTTAGTTCTTTAGAACTTTTATATAAAGACAGCAGCTAAAATTCTGGTTTGGTTTGACTACCTATGTTTAAGTATAAGTGCTCTCGAAAATTATTGGACAATTATAGCTTATGCTTGCACTATGTCGTAACGATTAATTTATCGTTGGTTTTAGTTGGCAAAAGTCGTGGACGACGGTAATCGCGTCGTCCTATAATGTGAACACCTCCATTAAATACACAAGCCACGACAATTAAAACTACACGATTATATGTCGTCACGACAAAGTTTGAACTGTCGGGATGGTTGTAAATTATCTCACGAAACGAACTGTTTCTTTTTAAATTTAACCAGTGACACTCAAGGATAATGTAGCATCAGAAATATTTTTTGGAATCGGATTAGTAGTTCGGAAGTTTACCACCTACATCCAAACTAACAAACTTTACATCTTAATAACATTAGTATTGATTTATTTTTAAAACACTGGAAGGTGGCAAAAGATCATTACAAAAATTTATTTAAAAAAATAAAAAACCCGACTGCATAAAAAATAACTAATAACTTTAAATAAAAACTGAAAAGATAAAAACAAGTTCAAGAAACAGGACATATTGACTGCAACAGTCCGGACCCATATTGGATGTAATGATTTTAGTCTAGATTATTATATTTTGGCGACCGCTTTCTAGATTATTATATTTTGGCGGCGGATTTTTCATTTTGATATACCCAGTGTCACTCTCACAGTAAATACGAATCTAACGACACCTCTCAAGCTAAAATCCATCGAGCCGTTCAGGTCACAGAGCGTGCCAAACAATTATACATACATACATACTCTCGAAAAACATAACCCTCCTTCTGGCGCAGTCGGGTAAAAAGAACTGAAGTTTAAAAATCCAACCTAATAAATCGCACCGTTTTGAGCATAAAAATCAAGGTCAAAAAAAACAAAATGGTCTACTCCGAAACACCATGAAAAACAACACTCTCAATTTAATTAAAATGACAGCCTTTGATGTAGTTGCCTTGTTAGTTCTTGTTCCTACCGGTTCCTATATAAATCATGGCGAAGGCTCCCCTTGCCAGAACCGACAGATTTGTTACTGTCGCACCCAAAATGAGTACACCCGGATAAAAGACTCGCTCAAGAGGAAAAGAAATGCTCACAATAATTCACGACAAACTAGTTTGTACTGGTTATTGTTGGGATTTAATAAAGTAAATAGCGGAGTATTGTTACTGTTACTGATGTTATTAGGTCATATTGTTTGTTGACTTTGGTGGCGAAGTTTTGGTGTAAGGACAGCCGTTGTTTGCAGATTTATGCTCCTAAATCAGAGGTCCCTAGTATTGGAGGTCGCATATTTAAGTATGCACTGGCCTGTGATAATAATCATATTTAACACATGTCTGTCACTGATTTGAAATTAGCATAGTTACGGTTTGTTTATAAATACACTGTAACCTGTGATTGTAACTTGCGTGTAAAATATTGAACCACGAATGAATATACTCTACCATCTTACTGCTGCTCTTCTCATTATTCCAATACCTAGAACTAAAACGCGCCGTAAACCTAGAGTAAATTCGAACGATGTTTTGATTGAAAATACAACAAGATCCTCTAGTATGTATTTTGTATTATTTGACTGTACTCTTATTGTGTTCAGGTGTATACTATACACCTGTAGATATCAATAAGACAAAAGAACAGCGTCGAAATATCGGACCTCATCAACCAAAAACAAAATCACGGATATCTTCCCGTAAGTACTTTAAGTGTAATAAGACAAAAGTTAAACTAAGTTATTAGTTTTAGGAACTTTTGTCTCATTCGTATCTCACATCATCACATATTGTGCGAAACCAAATCAGATTTACGGTAGGACATTGGTTTTAGACTCATAATTTCAATTTGCGTTGGACGAGTATCGGATAATTATGCTCGAGTAACATATCATCTCACAGTGATCCATTGCTTTTATCTAAAACGGGCAATGGAAGGCTCTCATCAGACGAATACAAACGTCTTAGCAGCTATTTTTAATAACTACGTTTAATAAAGGCTGAATCAACCACACTTAAGAATCCGAGCACACTAAATTTTCATTCAGCAGACTTTGGAACGTAAATCTTCAGCACTAATACCAATTAAGCAGCATGATGGGTGGTCGAAGATTTATTCTACAATGAAAGCTGTGAGTATGCGTGACCCGTCGACTCAATAATTGCTGGCTTGCTTCTTGGAGTGAATGGACACTCAAGATCGAATGAAGTGCATACGAATTAGCACTAAATACAACCACGCTCCGTTGAGATGGGTAGGTTTGATGCAATAAGGATAAGGATGGATATACATTGAAAATGTTGTTATTGTAGACACGTTTCAATATTTTCCATACGTTCCTCATACGCAATGGATAAAAATACATTTTAGGTTCGGTTTAAATATATTTATTTCTCATAAGAACTTATAAATAACAGTTCACTTATAATGAGATACAGAGTTACTTCTTAATAATAATATACTATTTGCCTCTGGGGCGTTGGTGACGTTATACAGTACATGTTTTTTGAGGTTCAGCAGTACATTTCAATTATATATATTTTTTGGGATCTATGTAAACAAACCAACCCCCATCATCGATACTGAAACTTCAAGTTAAATCATTCTTCATTATGTAGGTAGACTTATCGGGAACAGGGTTCATGCTACTGACGGTCAGGGCTCCAGATAAAGGAACCTCCTAACAATACGAGCCGTATCTAGAAGTACCGCTTTCTGAATCAAGCCCTTGATCCAGCGTCCCTACGAGAGCCTCCTCAGGTATTGGTCGAAACTCTTGGCAATTAAGCCGTTGGCCGATACGACTATCGGCACAATGATCGCTGAGTCCACATCCCACATGTCGACAACTTCGCGAGCACAGCCGAGTTAGCACAACTGAATGATATAAGTAATTAAATAAGTATAGTATAGTTTTAATTAAGATACGAAGGGCGCATTGCATTATGTTGACTGCTCTTGCTCTTGAAAGCTGACAGAATCATCGTAGCATTGGATTATCGGCACTGATAGCTGAACGCCGTTTACATGTGCTGATGACTTTCAGACTCTTTGTTAAAATCTGAGTTTTAAACAAACAAAAATCATAAACTAAACAATTGCGTAGCGTACTTTTCAAACAACCCTAGACATACCTTTGTATACCCAGTTAATTCACGTCAGCAGAACGCTAATGAATGCCTTTCGCTTTCCGACTTTTGAGTTTTTAACTCCCCTTTCATTGCAAGCACTCTTTGCTCGAGCAGGTTAGAAATTGAATAATGTGAGAGGTATACGACTACGTATGATCACATCCCATTTCTTATTGAGTTGGTAATATAAAGGGTGAAAAAGATCCTTAACGAAGCCGAAAGGCACTTGTTGTCCTCATCACTGCTATATTTTTTTGTTCTACACCATACCTGGGAACCTTCTAGTTACGGAGATATTGGGGGTCAAAGTTTCAACTTTTTCATGAGTTTTCTTATTTTAAATACATGTTTTTAATGTAAGATTTTTTTTTAACACCTTCACGACCCCTGTACTATTCAATCCATCCATCAGCACAATGTTTTGAGTACGTTACATTGAGTCCTACCGAAAAGTCTGCTTTTTAACGTAAAAAAGTAATTTCCCAGCAAATATTTTTGCGTATGGTTACTTAGTTTGATGTACAGAATGCTTGGTTGACGGCTTCGGGAAGGGTCCGTGTACACCCTGTATTATTTACAAATACTTATGAAACAGAGAATATTGACCAAAGATAAAACGCATCAAAACTCGGGAATAGGGGCTCGTGACGTCAGAACTAGCTAAAAATTATACCTAGGCGTGACGTACTGGAAATTTTAAAAGCGTCATATCTTCGTCAATTTTGGTTTACGTAACAAAAGAAAAAACACGTCTCAAATATTTTTTGATAATCTAACTGACTGACTAATTAGATTTTTTTTGTCGTCTCGCCTATTGCGTGCTTCGTATGTCGAGTGGTTGCGCTGAGCATGAGGTCCTGGGATAGATTCCCGGGGCTGGCAGAGTGTTTTTGGGTTTTTCCATCGAGAATCCTCCAGTAGCAGCCACGGAGTCTGGATTTCTGCCCGGTTGATGACAATAGGCTCGCCCCTGTTATATCGGACAAACATAACTTGGAAAATGGTGGTGTACTATTATTATTACACCTCTGCCTAACCCTTCGGGGATTATAGGCGTCATGTTATGTTAAGACGACTACAGGAGCTAAATTAGCAACTCTATTTGTGGTGGTCCAAACTTCGTTTGAAATACTGTTACAATAAAGTTCTAATCAGCTTGCACTACACAGTGGTTGTTACGTCAGTCACTGCGGGCCGAATACTGCGATGTTTTGCGATTCACATAAAATCTATTGATAGGACTAAAAAAATAAAACACCATCATGCTAATATGTTGCTTGTAGAATTATTTCCCAAAAAATCAGAATGATCGCATGTATTTTAGTATGGTTTTTAATCGTTGAAAGAAATTTTTAGAGATTATTTCGTGATTTTTTCTATCGAGTCAAATTAGTTGTATTATGTTTTCGAAACACTATCATACTAGCATGTATCCTGAAGAATATCATATATTTTTCTGGATTTGTTTATTGCAGTGAATCATATGCTTTTTTGCATTATAAAACTCGCGTTTAGCTCCTGTAGTCGCCTTAACCATAGGTGGTGAAATAGCAACTCACAGAAAAAACAAAAGAAGAACGCTTTAACCGAATCACGATGTTGCATCCTACCCACGTAAAAGACACTGACATTAATGAATGGCACGCATACCTACCCTCTTTCAAATTAGGACGTCCGCGTTGCCTCGCGCCCTATCGGTGTTAGCCACATTGTCTTCCACCACACCAAGAATGTAGGACCATCAATCATTTGGGGTGCTACCACGGAGGGGAAACTCGGTGTTGTCTCACATGTGGGGATTTTACTGATTTTTTAAATTCGTTTCTCTCTTTCATACATATAGTTTGTCTGTTAAATTATTCAGGTTTTGCAAATACTATTTATCTTACCTATAAAATGACCTGTCTGGCACAAAATACAAGTAGACACGATTTGTTGACAAATAAACACAGGTAATTAAATTATTATTAGGAGTACAGTCGATCAAGAGGTAACAACAGTATTTCGCTTGAATTGAAATGTGGATATATCGTGTTGTTAGCACATAAGAAACAATGTAGCAACGCATTCCTTAAAAAAACATGAAAGAAAAAGCTGCACTAAAAATTTGATTGAACTGACGAATCCAAAAAACTCCGACATCACATTAAACTTCGCAGAACAAAACAAGAACGAATAAACTAAATCGTAGTTGGGTATTCCGTGATTGATAGCTTGTTCGCGTGTCGTCTGTAATCGTGCCTCACTCGGGCGCATTCGGGATACTTCGTGTCACTTCGGGAAATTTCGGGTAACGTCGGGTGGGGTCGGGTGCTCGAGACAGTGCTGTGTGTTGAATTAATGGTGCAGACGCTTGCCTGCAATCCTTGGTTTAAGTGAATTTTGATGTTCACTTTTGTGTAATATTGTATTTAGATGTCCGTAGAACAGTTTGTTCTTGATTTGAAGTACTCAATACTCAATACTTTTATTGCATTCCACAATGTGAACTTAGGTGGTAGGTACATAGGAATATACATACAGTAGTTTTAGAGCATTGTGGGCCCTGTCGGGCATAACAAAATACAAATTAGAAGGAGGGCTATTATAAATTAATATTAGTTTACAACTTCAATATTTATCTACTCATTCGTTTTGTGAAGGGCTTACAACTAGGTACATAAATTGTGTCATATAATTTTTACTACTTATATATTGGATTTATACATTAATACTTATTTAAATTATACATATATTATTATTATTGGTATTATAGATTATTATTGCGGTTTTTTTTATTATTATTTATTTATTAAATTTATCATTTAAATATTCATGTACATTATAATAACATTTACGGATTAGAAGTTGTTTTAATTTATTTATAAAGATATTAAATTTTTGTTCATCAAGTGGCAGATGTCTGATGCTACATTTTGTAGCAGTATTTTAAGGCAGAAACAATCAATCAATCAAAGGAGATGGTGACATTTTTAACCCCGTAATCAATACGAACAAGTTACACACCAATAGATCGCTTGTAATGTAATAGTCATGATAAAACTGCTTATTAAAATTACAAGCTGAAATCTGGCGTGGTGCTTTGACTATTTGGACCATAAACACGATCACATTTAGATGTAGATCCAGCTTAGATACCACTAACAAGATAACCAAATGACCATCAAATCTTGAACCTCTCACAAAATGACATCCACTAACCATGACCGTTCACCCTAACACCAGCTGCCTCACAATCAGCTGTTAACTCATTGATAGCTTTGATGAGAACAAAGCAATTATGCTATTGTTCCGCATGAATGTTGTATCACGATTCAAGTTGGTATAGAATCGAGTCGACATCTCGATTGTTTCGATTGCTTAGCTAATTTGATCGAGTGTATAATAATTGATGCTGGACACATTGTTCGTTATTGTCTTAGCAAACTGTGTATGTTTGGGTTGGAAAGACTTATTCGGACGACATGGTTACGGGTTACGGTTGCACGAGCTGCTGATTGACGTAATTTCTTGACGTGCCGATCAAGATGCGGGTCTGGCTGTATATGTGAGTTTATACGTTTTTAAACGCACACACGATCATGATCTGTCAAATGACCAATTTGTACGAGTCACCATTGCTTAACTATTGTGTCTACTACGTGGACAGATCAAGGGATATAGGACAAAGTAATAGTGATGGGCAACGTTTTTTAAAAATAAAAAAATAAACCTCTTTTGCATTAGAATAAAAATATAATGTTTAAAAAGTTATTCATTTAATCTTCCTATAGCATAAGCAAAAGATACTGTTGATTAAATGATAAGTGGCCATTTCAGCTTCAACCCACTTCAACACAATATAATTTCACGTACCACTCAATGACTCAAGGTACCAACAACCCGTCAACGTTCAAGTTACAGAAGCTATTACTTTGGAAGGTAGTTATCTATACTTGAGCCCTCGCAAGTCAAAACTAATCTAAAGGGAGCACGTGGTCATTTAACAACAGCCTGTAGTTAGCTCGGGGCATCCAAACAGGATTTTTGTACGTTACGGAACTTACGGTACGGTAGTCAACGGTTACAATATTTAAACTGTATAACGTTAGGCCTAGCAACCAAGATCGCACATAATCCTTTGAACTTGCTTTGTTTGCCATCCAACGTGGCAATGCTGCCAGCCTTCTAGGCACTTTTCCTGTTGACAGCGATGTGAACGATTTTTTTGACGCCCTGTAACCGTTTTGATACTTGCACAAATTTTTATTCTTAATTAGAGTTGTAGTTTGTATATAGTGTAAATAATACTGTTATGTATAGATATTAATAAAAAATATTAGTGAGGTAGTAAGATCCCATGGGACAATTATCAAACTTCACGCGGGCGAAGCCGCTGGCAGAAGCTAGTACTGCAATAAAATTATCCTTTGAACTTGGGTTAAAATACCATATTAGGCAAATAACGTAGTCAGTGGCCCAAAAAGTCTGACAACCAAATACCCCGACGATACCCCTTGGAAAGAACCAAGGGGTATCGTATTACCCAGTACTAACTGGGTTGTGGAGGTCAAATATGAATACCAGTATTTTTCATAGAGCGACTGCCTAGTCGCTCCATGTAAAATACTGGTATTCAGCTGCATCCGGTTAGACTGGAAGCCGACCCCAACATAGTTGGGAAAAGGCTAGGCAGATGATGATTAGGCAAATAACGTAGAGATATATTTAAGTCTAATGTGGGATGTTTGTCAGCTAAATGGATCGCATGTAGAAAGGAAAAGATAGGTAATTGTGGAGCATTTATCCAGCAGTTATGACAGCAGCATGCAGACTGCCTCGTTGTACTTGTGGTCGCAAACGCAACTACTGAGCAAGAGTTCTCAGTAGCAGTCACGGAGTCTGGATTTGTGCCCGGTTGATGGCAATAGGCTCGCCCCCTATTACATGGGACTTGAATATGACTATCGAAATGTGGGTATACTATTAGGTACACCTCTGCCTAACCCTTCGGGAATCCAGCAGTAGACTGCAATATGCTGAGTTGTTTCATATTCCAATATGAGATCCCTCAAAAGTAGTAAACAACAAACAATATGACAATATAACAATCCGCGTAGGAATTGGCGTAGAGCGGCGTAGCAACCAGCTACGAAATCGTAGCAATTAGCTACGCGATCGTAGCAATCACGTAGCGTAATTATCTCAGATTTCGTTTCTAAACATTAATTAATGTATTTACCTCTCCTATCTTATAAGTCACGTCTCAACTAAAATATTTGTCTTTAGTATCGCAGTTCATTTTATAAAATGACAAGATTAAATAAACAAACTGTTCTCTTTCAACAAACTTAATAAGTGAACTTTTATTGCTTTTGAATAATGAATGCACGATATTATTTTTGAATTCCACTTAACTCTATTTACAATTAACGAAGTAAGTTAATAGTTTATTACTTATTCGGGAGTTAAGTTGATTGTCACTTTGAATTTAGGCGTTTAAGAAAATAGAATAGAGCTTAGTTACAACTCATTTATGTCGATTATTTAAATATTTTATTAAGTGCCTACAACTTATCAAAAGCCCAACTATTATCATAGAAAATAATTTCTTTGCTTTTCGTTCGGTAATTTTTGCGTTAAAGAGTAACAAACATCCATTCATACACACAAGTAGTTAACCGCTATACTGCAGGCGGCGGCGCGGCAGAAGGGGGGGGGGGGGTGCGCCCGCGCCGCACCGTATGCCCCGGTTGCGCTCGGATCACGCGCGCGTACTGTAGTCACAGACCAAAGTGTATAATATGCAGTAGTTATGTAGGTACCTACTGATTAGTAATGTGTTGTGGCACCGAGTTGCCGTATCTGGCATACCACTGTTAGACCCACGATGGTTTGTGTGGTATGTTCACGTTGTGTAAAATATTTATAAACAGTGTATATTGATTAATAAAAGTAACAAAAAAAAACAATTTTTTGTTTTGTTTTGTAAGAGAACAATAAATTATTTTTCTTTCATACATCTATACATCCAGACAACCTCACAAACTTTCGCATTTATAATATTAGTAAGATTACCGTCCAGTGGTGTTACCAATACCTATTTTATAAGGTATTATTTTATTATTTAAGTTGACAAATTACATTCGGCAAAAGGAGAAACTATGACCAAGCTATGGTTATATATATACATATATTTATACAATTGTTTAATTAATAACACTACTGTAATACCTACTTTTTAAATAAATTATTCTTATTTTATTCTTATTCTATTATTATTTATTTATTATTATTTACACCTTTTTTTCATATCATTCCTCACACAATCCATCCATCGTTTCCCTGATCTTTCTCTCCCTCTCCATCCATCAATATTAGTTCCATTAAAAATTATAGTGTGAGTGAACTCATCACTTGTTAGAAAATTCAGCTCATTAAAAGAGTCCTCAATAAAAATAATAACCTGCGCTGTCCCTTTACAAAATATTGAGTTTGGGATTCAATAATACTTTCTAAAGTCCCTCTAACTCTTAAATTGTCAATTAGAAAGTTTATGAAGATGTTTGCTTTTTTCCATATTTTTTTCTTCTTGAAGAACTCGTATTAAAATATGAATAATTACTAGCAAGGTGCGAAGTACGTGGATAAAATTGATGGAAATATAGAATTTTTAAGGTTTTTCTACATATTGTTAGTCATAACTGAATTGCCTATAAATTACTTGACTAACTGCTGATAGTATATTTACTACGAAAAATAATAAACTGACATATCTTACATTTTCCAGCAGTGGGACATATATAGCTATTAAAAAAAAACTTATCTTAACGAAAGTTTAATGAGGATGGATGGGTATTTTTTTTTTCACGCAAAAACTACAGAACGGATTACGACAAAACCTCAATGTTTTGTCACGTAGTAAAAACGTACAATGCTGGAGCGCGCCGCTTGTAAATGTTAAAAGCTCTGAACAAAATGAACCCGTAAAAATAGAGAATCGATCAGACTGTAATCAACTCAGCCTCTTTCAGCTCTCACAAGTGTCCCGATACTTTAATTGCGTAATTGAAACCCACCTGTTTATTAACATTACACGTAGGATGACTCAAGCTACGAGTTAACGTAAAGTTCGGGGGGTAAGGGGGGCGGGAAGGCTGAGGGTCGGGCGGGGAGCGGTTCAGGCGCCCTCATGTGGACGGACCTGTCACGGCCCACGGCACACAATTCGTTTGATCTCGCCAGTTGCTCTGAGCGCTATTTATGGCCCGCAAGGCCACCTGTCGATGATGACGCCATACATGTGACGATCACCCCCGTGGCAATGACACAGCTAACACACAGAACCTTCAACTTTTGATATCATTAAACTTCAGAAAAGTTTAACAGCGATAAAATTAACAGCTCTCGATTTAATTTTCTCTTGTTGTGCTGGCACGGCCCATTTTAATCTCATTTTAACAAGGTAATCCTAAATTCTAATAAAAATTCTGCCTAGATTCTAATTTCGCTTTTTTTGTTTCAGAACGTGGCTAAGCATATCTGCAGGCCACAAAAAATATGCCAACGAAACATGTGCCAGAAATTGGAATGTTGGAATACAATGCCTGCCAAGAACGTAATCTCGAAATGGCTGCGAGCGAAACAAGGGAAGCATAAACACTCACCATGGCGCTAGTGAGCAAGTGACTATCGGAAAAATATGAACGCGACGGATCCGGATGTACTAGTGGCAAGAGGCCAACTGGATGTCCTGTACCGCGGCGTGGAGTACACCCTGGACACGGGCCGCGCCGCTGTCGACGGCATCAGCGGTATCAGCGCCATCGACTTCAACATCACCTTCGACAATACCTCTGCCTACAACGCGACCGGTGATCCCGAGGAGCCCTGGAACGACTACATCAAACTCCTCCAGGACAGAGCACTCCTCGTCACGTTCCTCTTACTGTTCTCGCTCACGACAGTGTTCGGCAACATGCTCGTCATCCTCGCCGTGGTGCGCGAGCGCTACCTGCACACATCAACGAACTACTTCGTGACGTCACTCGCGGTCGCCGACTGCCTGGTCGGGCTCGTGGTGATGCCGTTCTCCGCGCTATACGAAGTGTTAGAACACACGTGGTTCTTCGGAGTGGACTGGTGTGATGTGTGGCGGTCTCTAGACGTGTTGTTCAGTACGGCCTCCATATTGAATCTGTGCGTGATCTCGTTAGACCGGTACTGGGCCATTACGGACCCCATTACATATCCGATGCGTATGAGTGGACGGAAGGCCGCCTTCCTTATCGCGGCCGTGTGGGTGTGTTCGGGCGCGATATCGTTCCCCGCGATCGCGTGGTGGCGTGCCGTGCGTGTGGAGGAAGTTCCAGACTACAAGTGTCCGTTCACGGAAAACTTAGAGTACATAATATTTTCATCGACAATATCGTTTTATTTGCCTCTGTTTGTGATGGTGTTTACTTATTATCGTATATATCGTGCAGCGACTATTCAGACGCGGTCTCTTAAAATTGGCACTAAGCAAGTGATGAGACCTAGTGGTGAGTTAGAGTTGACGTTGCGAATACATAGGGGTGGCACAGTGCGGCAGCGAAGTGACGCGTGTCACGGGGTGTGTACGCCGGAGGATCAGGACCACGAGCCTTTGACCGCGTTACAAAACAATGGTCTATCGCGATCGTCGACGCGTCTAACTAACGTGACGCACGGCAAGCATTTGCCGAAAAACTTTTCGCTATCTCGGAAGTTGGCGAAGTTCGCCAAAGAGAAGAAGGCGGCGAAGACATTAGGTATAGTGATGGGTGTGTTCATAGTGTGTTGGTTGCCGTTCTTCGTGGTGAACCTGCTGTCGGGCATCTGCTCGGCGTGCATCGCGCACGAGGAGATCGTGAACGTGGTGGTCACTTGGCTGGGCTGGGTCAACTCAAGCATGAACCCCGTCATTTACGCGTGTTGGAGCAGAGATTTTAGAAGGTACGTACAATTTCCTATAATTAAACGTAAAAGCACATTGTGATTAAGAAAGAAATTGTCACAAGCAGTTAGGCCGCGTTCCCACTTTGTCGTGACGACAGATAATCGTGTAGTTTTAAGTGTCGTGGCTTGTGTATTTAAATGGAGGTGTCCACATTATAGGACGACGCGATTACTGTCGTCCGCGACTTTGACCAACTAAAAACCAACGATAAAAAAATCGTCACAACATAGTGGGAACGCAGCCTAAGTCTGTGACAGAGATGACACCATTCAAAGCCAAACCATTTCTTTTTTAATGTCGTAGTGTAATTTTGCGTTCTTTTAACAGTACATTTTAATAACAGAAACGCATCAGTTTACACAGATTATAACAATTGAGCTGTGACCATTTGTCAGTGAGACACAATCAAGTAAGGCTACAAATAATGCCATTCAACTGTCATATCCAAATCATGATTAGTAAAGCTTGGACGCAATTATTTCATAACGGGTTGAAGGCTATATTAAAGAGAAAAGCCTGTAAATTGGACTAGTAACAACATTGTGACATGCTTTCATAGTGATGTTAAATTGAAACATTTCACTCAAGTTTCTTAGGATAACATTTCATGTCCCAAGTTTTTATTGACCACTTAGTTTTATAGCCACTTCAAACTGACGGATTCTCTTAGAAACATTTTTAAAGGAATTTTACGTTGCTGATTTATTAATTTTGACAACATCTTTGAAAAGAAGACAAAGTTAGTTTCAAAAATAAGGCCATCAAACTAGGTTACGACTTGAGCATAATGAGATGAAAAATTATCCTATAACGCTCTCCAATATACCAACTGACTAAATTCTCCCTGTCAAAAATATTTCAGTCATACATCAAACAAACTAATCCAGGCAGACTATGATATATAATACTCACCTAGTTTATAGACACGAGGTCAATTAATATTGCTTCGGTATAATACTTCACGTCCGAGAAACGGCCAATAATAAATAGACCTGACGTTTGCCGAGTCGGGAAACTCTGCTCCATGATCACCGGTTCTGGTTAAATTCAAAATGGCTGCAGCAAAAGTAACGAAGTATTCGTTTATTTTTAAGGAACAATGTGTAGACAAACGATTGTAACAATGATAGCTGCCGTAGGTGAACTAAAATAAACGTACCAAGTTTGACATATCGATGCAATTTTTCGTGACAAACAATGCCACTTTGAACTGCACACTTAAAAGTGGTCTTAATATAGTAATTTATGTGACTTGATTGACACGTGGTTGTAACTTAGTCACAAGCCTCCTTTCTAGCATGGAGACAAAATTAATCACAAAAATAAAAACTATAATAAAAGGTTCCCAGTTTGCAAAGATAGAAAATAACAGTCACATTCATGTAGCATTACGTACACAAAAAAGATCAAAAGCAAAACCTCCTTTTTGAAGCCACTGAAAAAGGTTTTTAAATTCAGCCAGGAACATAAGTGCAAGTTCAAAGTTCAACTCACACTTGACCGGTTTTAATTTAAGCTGTGGCAACATTCACGACAAAGGTTGTTAACTGTACACAGGCGGCCCGACGGGGTAGTTACAGAGAGCTCGCCTCGTATGCTTGATTAAGCCTTTTCTGGAAGCTGCGAGGGATATCAAACATAAAACTATGTTCCACAATGTGTAGCGAACTTTTGTTATATCTTATAGTTTTGTGCCATGTGAATACGGCTACGGTTTTAGGTGTATAATGTTGTAAGTTTTTTGTCAATAACTTTAGTAATGGAACTTTACTACTGAAGATGGATGGAAGATTAGGACTGCAAAAAAAGTCCTTCTTAGGCTATTTCTTTAATACAAATGCCTTAGTGATTTATGGCGAAAGCACAGGAAGATACTCCCTGCTAGTAAACTTATCTTAACTACCGGGTACAACGGGGTGAATAGAGACGTGTAGGGCTAAATCGAGACAAACTTTGGAAGGGATTTTAACGTTGAATTTCAAATGACATGTTAGCAACAAATACTCTATTTTATTTAGATACTTAGTTAGCAACATACCATATTAATTCTATATTACAATCTCTTTTAAAGTTTTATATCAATGCATCCCTGCAGTTCTATAATTTACCCCGTTTTGCGGTATATCATCCTTGCACCGAAAATACACAAACAAAAGAAACCGGTCAAGTGCGAGTCAGACTCAATGGTTCCGTACTATCGTAGTAGGGGGAGCTCTCTTTAATTTTCAACATTTTATTTTCTGTGACAGCGGCACCAGAAATACACATTCTGTGAAAATTTCAACTGTCTTACGGTTCATGTGATACAGCTCGCTGACAGACAGACAGACGGATGGATGGACGGACAGCGGAGGCTTAGTTATAGGGTCCCGTTGGTTACCCTATGGGTAACGTTCGCGAATAGTTCAGTACATTCTAACGCAGAGCTAGGTAAATGTAAGACACCCTATTCATGCTACACTGCAATTTTATAAAACCTCTCGTACCTGATAAGGTTTATGAGGACGTAACCAAATCTTTTACACATTTCATTTTAGTGCGTGCTATTTCACCGCAGCAACCGAGTCAAATAGTAAAACTATCGCTATCGTGACGCTATCCGCATTTTTATAGGAATGGTAACAGCGGTGACATATTTGGAACTATCGTATCGTATGAAGGTTAAGTTTACTATCTAACTTCTTTTTACAAACCATTTTACCTTTATTTAGGAGCTTATTTCGGTAAAATTCCTCGTTAAGCCAGACTAAACAGAGCTCAAACTGAAATTGGAAGCATTTATTTCAATTAAAATCTTCCAGGCTGGTACTTTTGATTTGTCAAGTTCTTCAGTCAACCGTTCTATATCGTAGGATCCTATGAAGTAGTACTGTTCTTTTAGTTTACATCATAAACAGTATCTCTATTTGTATAATTATTTATAGTAATCTGTGGAAAACGTACTGGGTAGCATATATATCATAGTTTATTATGTAAGCCTTATTATGAACCTGTAATTATGTTACTGTTTGTTTTTTATTAATAAATAAAGTAGAACTGGCAAGAACCTCCAAGGATAGAATAGAATAGAATAGAATTTTATTTTGCAAATATGGGTAATACATAATAGTTGTTATGACATAATATCAAAGCTCAGCCATATACTCATGTTAAATCCAAACATGTTAAAATGCTTTAGTGGGTGATTTCCAGAAACACCAAATCCTATTCATGATGATGATATAATGATATAGACGGACGCAGATTTTTTACTATCTTCTTTATCTGTGAAAAGTGACACGTTGATAGTTTATAACCTGGATTAACACATAGTAACGTCGTCGTCGTTATTATATCGGTAATACGATCCCGTGGAACAATTCCTTAACTCCATACTGGCGAAATCGCTGGCTTAAGCCATAGACATAGAAAGACTTAAACAGCGAAGCTCAGCTATCGAAACATTACCGTACCACTACATAGATCTATATCCACGTTAGAAGCGCACCTCTAC
The DNA here is from genome assembly GCA_963853795.1 of Xestia rhomboidea. Taxonomy (NCBI): domain Eukaryota; kingdom Metazoa; phylum Arthropoda; class Insecta; order Lepidoptera; family Noctuidae; genus Xestia; species Xestia rhomboidea. The sequence continues at coordinate 9,058,481 of OY970778.1, read as the reverse complement.
AGTGTTACAGGTACCTCGACGTATTCCTGTTCCCAGATTAAATCATTTGAAGTCAATTTATAAATGATTTACGGCGCGACTGTACCGTCATACTGTATTGTCATAGTTGATGCCACAGAGCATCATATCCCTAGCAAATCTTTGTTATGTATGTCTAGTGTTGAAAAAATACTACGTCTGATGTACAATTACTAAGAAAATGTCCTGGTCTTACCATCTATCTAAAAATACATGAAACTTAATACAGAGTCATGGACTACATTATGAAAATCGTTTTTGATATCGCAAAAGAAGGCGTGCATTTCATTAAAGGTGATTATACTATGACGTCCTGCAAGGAATACGTCGAGTTACCAGTAACCCTGTATAATCCATGTAACCGACACATCGCCGAGCGCACCGTGTCAATTACGTGAGATTCACTGGGATCATGCGACGTGTGTGTGATCGTGCGCGGAATAACAATGGTGCCCGCGATAAATCATGCGCCCCTGATTACTATATGGATGAGACCCCGTTAAATCATTTGCACTGACGACTTTATGTCGTAGCTGATAGGTGTAAGCAAAATGAATTGGTTTTTGTAGGGATGTTTGGGTGGAAAAAATTAGTGAGTGGTGGGAATTGTCGGGTGAGAATGGTAGGAAAATGCGCGATATGATTTACGTACAAGAACTCAATATAAATATTTATTAAGGATATACATATTGATAAGGCTTTTGGAGGATAGTTGAGGCAACTTGTGCAACACGCAAGAGGCGTAATTTAATTATTTTGGTTATCGAAGGCAACTAAAGCCGACGAAATGAAAACTCTTTGGTAAAAGTTTTCATGCAAATTTAATTTGAGGTTCCAAAATAAAATCAGTAATAAAATCCAGTACGATATTACTGCCTGGCTAGAGCCTAGGACAATAATGACGTTTTGCTCTACTTTAAATTTGACATTTGCGAGCAAAAAGAATTAACAAATATATGTCAAAAATTACGTTGTTGTTTACATCAAGTGGACTCCATTTGATTAATTATTTGTAGTTCTATTCAGGCAATAATCCAAACACGTAATAAATATTAACTTCCCATAATCTCACACTCACAAATCATAGTTAAAAGCAAAACATAATAGTGAATAAATTAGTGTAACTGATTAGACGAGGAATGAACCCATTAGCAGGTTGACAGTGTGCCACTGACCCAGTTAATAGCGCCAGTCACTGGCAGCCAGTAGCAAAAGCAACGCACTCGATACCATAACATTATCTAGCATTTGAACGAGGCATGTTGTAACTGACTATTGTGCTTTACCAAATACAACTTTAAAGTTCGTGAGATGCGGTGTAAAAACGGTATTACGTATTTTGGGGCTTAGGGCAATCTTTTTCAAATGTTGAACTGTTAGTGTTACAGGTCAGTTGTAAGTTTATTATCTGATTATTAGTAATACACACGTGTACAGCTGATTGGAAAGCAATGTTATGTTGGTTTCATAAAAGGAGCAATATGTTTGTTATAAACTTACATATCTTAAAAAATAAATTAAGCTAATATAATAAATACCCCTATATTATATTTCAATTTATTGACGTCATATCGATGCTATGATGTCCATTATTTTTTCCGCGCTTTAAGCTTTTTGTAACACCTTTTAATCCTACATTGTGAAACGCCTCGTACGATTTCCGCTTCAATTCCCGGGTCGGGCAAATAGGCATGACGACAGTATCAAAAAATTGCAAATCTATTTAGTCCGTCAGTTAGAGTATTGGGAATTAATGGACACGTATTTTTTGTTTTTGTAAATCAATGAATATTGACAAAGATAAAACGCATCAAAACTCGGGAGTGGGGGCTTGTGACGTCAGAACTAGCTAAAAATTATACCATGGCGTGACGTATTGAGAATTTTAAAAGCGCCGAATCTTCGTCAATTTTGGTTTACGTAACAAAAGAAAAAACACGGGTCAAATATTTTTTTTATAATCTAAGTAACGGACTAATTAGATTTTTTTTTGTCGTCTCGCCTATTGTTATTGGGTTTTTCTATCAGAGAAATTTTCGGTAGTAGCCACGGAGTCGGGATTGTGCCCGGTTGCACCCACACGGGACTTAAACATAACTGGCAAAATCTGGATGTACTATTAGGTACACCTCTACCTCTCCCTTCGGGGATAACAGGCGTGATGTTATATGAAGTTATGTTACTTTATCAACATTATGCTAAAAACTTGACATCCTAAAATGCAAACATAGAATAACAAAAATTACGCAACCTTAAGTCAATCCCAACCACAAATGCTCATACGAACTCAACAACATACAAAGCCATAAAACAACACTGAGTTCTCCAACAACACAAGCCAAATCCTTGGAAATATGACACGACAGAGCTGTTATAAAACGTCGTCGATTATAGCACCCCCTCCCGCCCCCCGCTCGGATCTACAAAGTTTACTTTGAACCCTCTATTGAGTTCATGTTATAACAACATCCTGTTTCTGTGCGACGGAATTTAAAAAGTTTTTGTCGTGTTGAAAATTTTATGGATGGTAAGATGAGTTTACTGAGTGGTCATGATGTTGTCATAAACAGAATTTATTTGCGTTATGTAATGGGGTCGGTCATGCAGCTTTTTGGCAAAGGTATGAATTAAAAGACAAAATGAAACGGCATTTATGGCTATAGTATCTAGTGTGTTAGCTGGAATAAGCAGTAGGGCCTCAAAACTACCCAGCATACAGTAATGCCAATAATAATAGGCCTATTCTATGAATAAAACTCTTGTACAAATATTTCTTGGCTTTTATATATAGACTCAGAAAACCCAAACCAATCTTATTAAGCAAATAGCTTAGCGGGTGTTTACCAATTAAGCACATAAATTAGACATTACTTGCACTTCGCCCGCGACCTTGTCCGCAAAAATTGTGATAGCTCGGCTAATTTGCATGATATAATAGTACATTGTTACCCTAGGGGTGAAAGTAACTTATTTAGTCCCGAGACTGGGTTTGGCGCCCGAACGTAGCGAGGGCGCCAATAGTTAGAGGGACTAAATAAGTCTTTAATCCGAGGTAAACACTGCAGTGCTTTTCATTACGAATACAAGGAAAATAAAAACATGAACCAACTTTCAACCCGCTCATCAGGCAACTTCAGACCTACTTTCCGAGTATGAGGAATGAAAATATAATTTATGTTATTTCCTGATAATTTAACTTTTTATTAATTAATAGGTATAATAGTTTCAAAAAAAATCTTTCCTCTTTATAATATTAATAGTATAGTTTAATAATTATTATAGATTGACGGGAACATATTCATAATATCAAAATATTCTTCTAACAAAATAATATAACGGTTACTCTGTCTCTTCTACAAATGAATCCAGTCTGTGGCCCTAAAAAAAACAACTTTACGACCCGAACGCGACTTTTCAACGAGTTTTCATCAACGTTGCGTTGTGTTTAAGCCTAATAAAACTTTTCTTTTGCCAGCTAATAGCTATTCTGGAGTTAATGCTGAAATCAGCTTCACAAAGAATAATGTAATAAAAGCAGGTTATGAAAACCACTGACAAAATATTCTTTTTCGTTTCAAGCGGCTAACCTTATATAAAAATATATAACTCTCTATCTCAAAAACTACTGAATCGATTTTAATTAAACTTGCACTGTTTGTAACTAACAAAGACTATATAGTAAAAACTTGGCTAGATATCTAGTCAAGTTTTTGCGCAATTCGACTTATAGTTTTTGAGATATGCACAAACGTACATACATACATACACTTATGAAATTTGGCACTTTGGCAGACATGTTTAGAAGCTGGTATTGTATATACTAACATACTCAGAAAATGTACAATTCTTACAATATTTTCTCATATACGTGAATGAACTGTGTCAGTTATCCTTACCCAACTGCAAAATCATAGCTTATGCAGATTACACAGCTCTAATTGTTTATGGCCGGGACTGGCCTGAAACTCGCCTCAACTCGGAGTTAGCCTTGAGCACCGTCATGAAATGGCTGACCACAAATCTTCTCACTCTAAATGTCAACAAGACCAAATTTATCACATTCTCTACTATGAAGTCAAGTCACCCACCCACACTGATTGAAATACGTGCGCACACCTGCCCAAACTTACACGCTAACTGTGGCTGTCAACAACTAGAAAATACCTCTTCCATTCAATATCTTGGCGTCACCCTTGATAGCAACTTGAAATGGAAGCAACATATTGCTTCAACTATAGCTCGTGTAAGAAAACTTATGGATATTTTTTAAAAACTCAGAGGAGCGGCCGATTTTAAATGTCTCTTAACCATCTAATTTGCGCTCGCTCAGTCTGTTCTAGGGTATTGCCTAACGGTCTGGGGTGGTGCTGGTAAAACAGTGATGCTACGTGTCGAACGGGCGCAGAGAGCTGTCCTTAAGGTGCTGGCAAGGAAACCGATGCGATATTCGACATCCTCCCTATATACCCTCTGCCAGGTCCTTACCGTCAGACAGCTATTTGTCCTCCAAACTATTCTTCGCAAACACTGCCAACTTACCCTTGATCCTAAATGCTGTTCTACACGCCGCTCTAATAGGGTTTGTACCACTGAGTCTCGTAGAACCGTAGCTGCAAGTCGTCATTACAAACACATAAGTTCTAAAATCTATAATAAATTAAACAAAACCTTAAACATCTACCCACTAACCAAGATCAAATGCAAAATGAAACTTGTATCCTGGCTGAAATCACAAAATTACGATGACACAGAGAAACTCGTGGAAGTGTAAAACACTCATCACTCTCTCACACACCCCAACAAAACCTCACACACCCCTCGCACACTATATGAATCATTTACCTACACACCCACACACTCACACACTCACACACCCACACACCCATTCACCCCCTCACCACATTAGCTCAACATCAAACTACATCCCAATTCATAATTATTGTCCTGTACTGTTTATAATCTTTTCTTTTCTTTTTTCTAATCTTAATTTTTGTTTTGTTTTTATTAATAATTATGTAAACCTAAATTAACTTAAATCACTTTTTGTATGGAACATCATTCCATTCTAATCTGGAGAAGGGCGTTGGTAGCCGCGCTACAGTTTATACTATTGCAGCTACTATCGTTTTACCTGTTTACCTAGTCTTGTGTTAATGTTCCGAAATAAACTTTTATTAGTTTTTGGTCGAATTCATAACCTCCATTTTTTGAAGTCGATAAATAATATAGTTCATTTTCAGCGATTTTAGGCGACAACATAATAATTTACTTACTTGCACATCTTTCAACTCTCCGCACTAATGAATCAATCATTTTATTATCAGGTTGAATAAAACAGAGTTTTACTACCGAAACTAATACTAAAGTTTCGCTTCTGATTTAGTTTCAGCACAACTTAAACTTCTAGGAAACTTCATATTATAGTCGGAACTTTTTGTCAATTTTAAAGGAATATTTCCGGATATATTCTTTACCTACTTCGCTATTAAAGCTGCCGAGCGGAACTCAATAACTCACGAACGTGTTTTCAGTTTTGACAGCTAAAGTTAAAACTCTTATTATAGAAAACAAACCTTGTTATTAAACTATAGAAATACGAGTTTCAGGTTGAAAATAATGACGTAATATTCTGTACTGTTCTTGTAGGTATGAGCTAAGTTTCAAGTCAGTGTTTGGCAGGTTTCTAATACTTAGCCAAAGTCAGTCAAAGTCCCATTGTTCTTAGATGTAGAACACCTAGAGTCATACATATAATGTATAAGTCATACAGCTTTAGTTTAGGCAAAGATCAAATAAACTTATACAAGTACGTCTCTTACGGGATATCTTCCGTGATTGTTCTTTAACAACGTCGTAATATCGGGAGCTCAAAATAAAGAACAATCACGGATATTCCGTTAGTGACTGTATAAGTTTAGCTAAAAACCGTGAAACCTTAAAACAATGAAAGATCAAATAAACATACTTAAAATGTCACTTACGGGATATCTTCCGTGATTATTGTTTATTTTTGAAGAAGATCAAATAATACTGATATTGTTAATCGTCTGACTACCTTGTTGGTGTAGTACAGCTGAGCATGAGGCCCTGGGTTCGACTCCCAGGTCGGGCAAAGTGTTATTGGGTTTTTCTATCAGGGATTTCTCTGAAGCAGCCTCGGGGATTTGTGCCCGGTTGATGGCAATAGGCTCGCCCCCTATTACATGGGACATAAACATAACTGGCGAAATGTGGGTGTACTATTAGGTACAATTTAAGTACTTACGGGATGATATCCGTGATTTTCCTTAGTTACTATGAGCTCCCGATATTTCGACGCTGTTGCAAGCATTATGATCGCGGTAATACTATTAGGTACCTACAAAGCCAGTACCTACTTCGGCAGGGTCTTTCTAACCCTTCGGGGACTACAGGCGTGATGTTCCATTATGTTCATTGTCTGTCTAAGGCCGGTGTCCGCAGTATCTTAACACTTACTATACTTTTTATCCCAGTAGCATATGCTCTCGTGGGACTATTACCGAAACACCACGCGGGCGAAACCGCGGGCATATGCTAGTTTATCACATTACTTTATTTAAATATCAACTTCACATGAAAATTATTAAAATAAACTAAGATAACTAACTTAAACTAAAAACTTAAAAAATGGTGTCAAAAAACTCCTCCTCAACTCTGTCAACTGGTAATGTCCCCAAGAGACTGGCGGAATTACCACGCTGTATGGCAACGCTAAGCCTTTGGCCAAGGTAAAAGCCACCCCTAGGGTCACGGGAAGTGTCAACTAAACGTTTTGAAATTTCCTTGAAAAGGCTGTGAGCGCTGGGACCCCACGGTCCTAGAGTTTCAACCCCAAACGGCTCGAAAATATAGTTACCAATAAGGTTACTATATTTTCGCCGTTTGAGGTTCTCCGCTGCCGCAGCGGCAGCCCCTGCACAGCACGATGAACTAGGAAGATGGGAAGGCGCAAGAGTATCGACACATGTAGCATCCCACACTAAAGGCCTACCCATCTTCCATGGAAACAAAGACATGCCGTCCGGTCTCTTGCGATCGTCGCGTGCCAAGCCATTGGGTTCTAATAAAGCTGGAACGCCGACGGTGACAAGAGATCGACGGATGATGTCATTTAAATTCGCGTGCCGTGCAAAACGGCCCGCACTTCGACTGCAAGACAGGCCGTGGTGTCCGAGGCTGTTGACAACTTCACCACAGTGACAGCGATGAGGAGAACAGCATGGGGCGCCTAGGCGTAGAGCAACAGCGAGGCGGAAAGTGGTGTCGTCGAGCAACGTGCCTATGCTCGACGACGGTAGTGCGTGAAGCCAAAGACCCGATTCCTACTCACCCACAGCCAGCAGGCGCGCACGCTCAGCAGTAGTAGCAGACGTGTTCAGTAGATTTATCTGAACTACTTTGCAGAGCGGCTCATCCCACCGTCTCTGGGAAAATGGGTGGTCGGGTTCTTCAGAATTCGGGCAAGCGAGTTTCCAAGCGTTGATAGCCTCGGAGAAGCACGGCACATCAAAATCAATCAGTGTGGAAGCCAGGATTTTCCTGATTAATTTCTCAGTGCCGTGGACCGAGGATATAAAAGCCGGTAAACTAATACTAGAAATTTTGCGGATAAGGATACTTGTTGTGTGCCAAAGGGGCCCGTGGTTCAGTAACTATGACGATAGTTGGTATGTTAGGATGTGGTTTTATGTGGAAAGTTGATACAAATGTACTATCGAGGACACTCCCGCCTGATCACCATTAAGCTAATTTTGCTTGCACTCGCAACATAGAAACACCCTTTAGCCCCGGCCCGTTGACTTTGTATAGAAATAATGAATGAAAGACAATACCGAACGGCTGAGCGCACTGACGACGCACGCCAAACGAGAGTTATTGTTATTTTGCGCGCCAAATAAACAGCTTTCCTAATAGCCCTACATTTTAAGCGGGCATGGATTTAAGCGAAAAAAAAATTTACTGATCAGGCGAAAAAGACCACGACTGTACTTCTACAAAAACCTGTACTATTATCAGTATTACGGTTAACGGTTGGGTGTTATTCATGGAAACAAACCTAACTAAATAAATTACCGCGAACCATTCTTCTGATATTGATGAAGGATTTCAGTAAAGAAATGGGTACCCTGAAAGGAGTTTGTTCCCCAAATACTCTTTTTCGTACCGTCTCGAACCAGCCCTAATTGTACCCATCTAAGCCATCCAGCGACCTCTTTATGTGCTGGTCTCGACGGAACATTATATTCGTAAATATCCAAAAGACATAATTATTTCTGTACTTATTTTTCTTTGAGTGACATTCATTTATACAATAAAAGAGGAGGCCTTATGATAATGAGAGCGATTGTGTCTTTAGATTAAGCAGCCATTTTATTTTCAGACAAGTACCATTATATTCTATTGTCATTCTTTATTAAATAACTCAGTGCGCCTTACTCGCTTGAACTAATAACTACAAATTGAAACCGAGCCAGAGCACTATTTTTAAGAATTCAAATAAAAATCCTGTTGAAGAGCGTTTTCACTGCGTTCAAGTGCCATCAATGCCATCATTTTTTTGGAGTATTGACCCTGACAGCTCTTGAACGCAGTTTAGATGTGCTGATCGCGTTCAGTTACATTTTGATATCTGCCTTGCGAATGCAGTTAAACAGGGATTCGAAAAGAAACCGTAAATGTGGCTTTGTAGGTATCTAATGGAACACCCGCATTCGGCCAGTTATGTTTAAGTTCCAAGTAACAGGGGGAGAGCCGTTTGCCATGAAACGGGCACGAAGCCAGACTTCGAGACTGCTACTGAGAAATTCCAGATGTAACATTGCCCGACCCGGGAATCGACCCCAGTCCACTGCCAGTCCGTAGTCCAGTTCGCTCGGTTTGACGTAAGTTATGTGGTTACCGAGCAATACGCATTCTAAACGGACATAAACGTTGTCAGATAATTGTGTTGATGTTGTTAGATAATGTAAAAACTAGGGAATTGTTATTACCTCGTTAAATGTTGTTTTGTCCCTCTAAAGACACAATAAACAAGGTTCCAGCGCTTGTTTATCTAAAGCGACAAAAGTTTCTGATACTAGATAAATCCTTGTTTAACTTTCGATCCCGCAAAACCCATGTTTAGCGTGGTTTAAATTTGAACACGAAACTGTGTTTAGGTTCGTGCTAAAAGTTTTAATCCGTTTTTTTTGTTGATTTTCCACTAGATGTTTAATTTGGTTTGCGTTTGTTTAAACATATCATTACGCGTGTTGTCTCCCGAAAGATAGTCAAAGATATGTTTTTATTTTTCTTTAGACTTTATTGTCCCACTGCTGGGCAAAGGCCTCCCATTGCCTTCCAGTCTTCTCTCAGTGCAGTTTTCCAGGCCTTTAAAGGAAATAAATATAGTACGATGTGAAAGTGAGTTTGTTGGTTTGTCACGCCATAACTGAACTGGACGGATTTTGAAGGCTGGTTGGAGGTGGCGCATGAGAAGAGTATACCTGGAAGGTTATAGGGGTTTTCCCAGCAGTGGGACTTACTAGACTATTGAAAAAAAATACGGATACCATGATCTGATTAGTACATTGGATATCCCGGTAGGATGTTCTAATGGGATAATTTTCGAACTCAAGTGAGTGAAGCCGCGAGCAGCGGTGGCCCAGTGGTGGCGGCGCCGACTTACGAACACAAAGTCGTGGGTTCGAACCCAGGCAGGCGAATTACTTTGTGTAAGTTTATTTCATCACCGCTGTTCTCAAATCGGTGAAGGAAATCATCGTGAGAAAACTAGTAGTTGTGTAGTGTTCTAGAAAAAAATCGAAGACATATGACATCTACCAATCCGCACTGGTCCCGCGTGGTGGATTATAGCCCATTCCCTCTCATTGAGAGGAGGCCTGTGTCCCAGCAGTGGGAACATTAATATAATGAGTGAAGCCGCGTGTAAATGCTGGTAAATTAATGTTACGAAATATCTCGGGTCTGCAGCAATATTCTACCTACCGTCGCACCTGGATATGTGAGATTGTTGACACAGTCGTTATCGCTGTGGTGGCGTCGCAAGGCTATACAAGCTGCTTAGTTTGGATTTGTTCAGCTTTGAGCTTTGTATAATTTCACCAGTGAAACCGAACATCATTAGTAGGTACACCTAAGCCGTGGTCAAGAGCTGTGTCTCAATATACCACACTCACCACAGCAATGGCATTGATAGCACTTGGTTCAATTGTGAACAGCACAATTGAACTGCGTTCAGTTTCTTCACAGTAAAATTCGCCATTGTAAGTAAAATTAATGTTATGAAATATCTCAAGTCATCATCTGCTTGGCCTTTCCGAAACTATGTTGGGGTCAGCTTCAAGTGTAATCGGATGCTAATCTACAGGGTTATTTATAAAACACCGACAACCTCTCAGGACTGTGTTACTAACATCATAATCAACAACATTTGTTCTATGACTTTTAAAAATTCATCATATTTTAGTTCATCAAATTTTCATAAAAAAATAAAAATATTTAAATTGAACGCTTTTACGGGCCCTCGCCGCCCTGACCCCGCTCCCCTCACTATTGTACTATCGCTTTCTTTTGCTTCGCATAGATTTCTTAACATTTAAAGCGTTCAATTTAAATATTTTTATTTTTGTACGAAAATTTGATGAACTAAAATATGATGAATTTTTTAAAGTCATAGAACAAAAGTTGTTTTTTATGATATTAGTAACACAGTCCTGAGAGGTTGTCGGTGTTTTACAAATAACCATGTATATGGAGCGACTGCCTATTTATCTGCATTACCCAGTTAGTACTGACTAATACGATTCCACTTGGTTAGAGTGGTTGTTAGACTTTGGGGCCACACGGAGGAGTCTTGACATGTGTGGTCACCCATCCACAGACTGACCTCGGCAAGCGCTGCTTAACCTTGAAGATCGACCCATGCGACTGTTATGATTTAGCCACGAGCTCCTGATGAAATATCTTGAGTCTGCAGCAAAATTCAACTTACCGTCACACGTGGAGGTTGAGATTGTTGACACAGTCTTTACTGCCGCGGCGGCGCGTGGCGTCGCGAAAGCCTACTGCTTAATTCGGCTTTGTTCAGCTTTGTATACAGTTAACCTATATTATAGTTCGTTTATTACGGTACTCAATAGAAAATCTTTAAACGTGGTAAACAACCGAACTTGTTTTATAGAAATCTCTTTTGGTACTTACAAAGTTTTTGAAACTCGTAAAAAAACTTTGAGACTACTTACTTTTTTAGAATGAAACTTTGTCTTTTTCTTTGGTATTTGAGTGGGCTATAAAGTCAAAACAGCTAGTCTTATCACTGCCTTATTGACTGAAGCCTAATTTCACTAAAACTAGCTGTTGCTGGCGAACTTCGTTCGTGTAAAATTAGTAAAACTAAATATTACTTCCCTTTTTGAATTGGATTTTGTTATCAATTTCAAGGGTTTTAATGTTTTGAACGGAACCCTAATTCTTGTTCTTAAATAAAAGTAACTTAACTTACTCTTTATAATATGAGCCATCTAGCCAGTACAAGTCCCGTCTAAATCGGTCCAGACGTTTCGGAGATTAGTTGGAACAAACAGCCAGACATCTCGTTAATACACCGTCATCCAGAGATTTTGAAATCAAAACAAGTCCTGATATTAAAGGAGTAATTATAAAGATTTGGTGCCATATATTTAAATAAACGCTCAAACATTTACGCAATTACAATCAGCAAATCAAAGCTCCCAGTTTACTTTATTAGATCACAAGGACAATGCCATTTACATTTGTATGGCTGTTTATCGCAGACACTTCTGAGATTTGCCTCCAGAATTTTTATTGACCACTTGATTGACCGCCCTTAGTATTTTTATGTTATTACTTTACTGAGCAATATCTGGCAACATTCCAGCATTTATTAAATAAACAAATAACACTATTTTGTGTTGACCGTTCATCGAGCCATTTGTATGAAAATATCCTCGGGCGGAAATCTACGAAGGTCCCGTATAATATATTGAATGAAATATGTTGATAAAAAACAGGTCTGCGTGAACGAAAACAGCTTTTTTAAATAACTTTCGCCTATCCATCAGGTTTCTTTCCTGTCAATAGGATTTTGGGACTACATTATACTTTAAGGAGGATGCTCCAGGGTAGCCCGCGAAAATCAAATTTAATTACGTTTTTTGCAATTTGCAGGTCAGTGTCAGGTTGTTTGTTGATTAAAATATGATTCGCGGCTGCAACACGTATGTAGTTATAGAATTATAATCATCAAAATCATCAATACAACCCTCCAAGCTCATAAAGGTGCAGGAATTACTTTTTCAAGAACATGAGAAAAGCAGGCATTAATAATGGAATATAACATGATACTTGGAAAAAACAGTGAGATGACGATGCTAAGGGGGATGTGTGTTGTAACGTGATTGGGTAAAATAAAAAATAAGTACATAAGGGGAAGTCTGAAAGTGACTGAAAAGTGTGGTAATCGGTTATCGTGGATAGATATGTGATTGCGGAGGAATGAGGATAACGTAATGAGGAAAATGTTGAGCATGAATGTAGATAGCTATAAGAGTAGAGGAAGACCAAAGAAACGATGGATGGACTGTGTGAATGATGATATGGCTAGAAAGGAGGTGACTGCTGAGATGATGAGTAATACAGAAGTATGGAAGAAGAAGACATGCTGCATCGAAGAATTCAATTGGGATAAAGGCAAGGGAATAATGACTTAGAATAAGCAATCAGACACAAAGTCCCATTTAAGTAAGTAATCGACGAAAAGGCAAATAAAATCCCAGTAAATAAATACAATTTAACCACTTTGAACCTACTCCCAGTATTTTTCCATTTAAATTTCTTGGAAGCAGACCAATCGAACTGGCTCTTTCAAAGCCACACTTTACGAAACATTACAGACCTATATCCAAATTAATTTAAACTAAATTCCCTTACTGTTCGCGGAGAGGAGGGGGGGAGGGGAGGTCGTAAACCCCGGATTTATTGCACGCCACGTTACGTTTGTGAAAGGTTTATTAATTCGCCAGATTTCACGTCACCCGACGCAGACGGTTCAGATAGATTAATGATTTATCAACCCTGAAATAAGGATATTGGTATTTACATTTCAATTATGTACCTATGTGTCTGCATTTTAGGATTCAGGTTTTAGATTTTGAGATAAAACCAATTGTAGCTAATTATGTTGTAAAAGATCCATACATAATTATTGTTTAACTAAAAAGTGACTTTTCATATCCAACTGAGAGACCACGCTATTTTGCTAAACTAGCCAATATATTTTGATGTATTTGCCATCAGGCAGAGAATTTGTCCCGGAAGGGTTATGTGTTTAACTTATATCTTAACGAAACAAATCTTAATGTTTTGTCATGTTGTAAAAGTCGCAGAAGCTTGTTACTTTATTTATAAACACGACCAACATTCACACCACTCACCATATTTCAACAAATTCCGCCAGATTTTAAGCAAGATGAAACAGCTATGTTACTTTCGTATCATCAAGAGAAAACCGTCTCAAGCTGAGGCTTTGACATTTTTTTTATCCATTTGTCTCGTCGTTCTCAGAGATATTTTCGCCACCTTTACAAGTAAGGATACACGGATCACATTCTTTTGTGAACATCTCAACGAAGTCGGGTTGAATTTTCCAGAAAGAAGATCTTTTCTTCGAGATTTTGGCGAACATCTTGTACTATGTTGTGGCGTCAATCACATAAATAAACCTAGCCGTGCTGAGACAACTTTAAACAACATCAGACGCGATAGCAAGTGTCAGACAATAGAACAATCAATAAAAACTGTAGTTTTAAGATATGTACGCTTTCCGACGAACATCAATAAGTTGCACTGTGTGTTAATGTTTAAAGCTGTATGAAAACCGAAGAAAACATGACCACAGCACACAGAAATTAATGTTTACATCGTTTTTACAAGTTATTAAACCACTTACATCATAAAAAGAAACGGCGGCTGTGTAGCGAAAACTAAAGCGTAGCAAGCCACTTCTACGACCGCTGAAAATGGTACGACGTCGTTAAACTAATTTGAAACGAATAACCAAGCATTCTATACATCACGGAAGTCTATGTGTATATACATGACGGAAGTAACGGCTGCTTATAGCACAGGAGTCCTCCTAGTTTAAGCCCAGTTGCACTTGTCTTGTATCTTGCTACTAAGTAACTCTAATTAAGGTACAATAATTGTAAATAGGTTTAAGTCTTGAACAAATAAATAATGTTTATTCTATACATCAAACTATACGCAAAAATATTATGAAAATGACATGGGCAAAAAGTCACGGTTTACGTTAGTATACTCACTGTAACGCACTCAGTATAATATTGTGCTGATGGATGCATTTAATAGTAGAGAAGTCATGGAGGTATTTAAAGTAAAGTTATAACATAAAAAAAAATATTAAACCTTTTGGGGAGAAGGAATTTTATCCTCCAATATCTCCGTAACTAGAGGGTTCCCACGAGGAGAACAAGCGCCTTTCGGCTTATTTCCCACTGCCATTAAAGTATGTGCAATTTTGAATAAATATCTCTCGGACCGAACCGACAGCATTAGTATCAACAAAAATCCTTGACCTGCAAAAATAAAAAACTAAAAAATCATCATTCCCCTTAATTTAATATCATCGCAAAAGCTTAATCATCTAAAGCGGTGAAAGCGACATTGTTTTCCTGATTAATTTAACAAGCAAATTCTATTAATCATAATCTGGTTGAAAAGCGGTCGAGCCTCCAGCGATTTTCAACGCCTGTATAATCCACTTAAAGTTATAGACGCCGATCTGTTGCCCACAGAATTGTACAGAAGGTCAGCCCTGTACACCGAGCGAAAGATCCGTCGAACGCTACGAGTTTTTGGTATACCCACAGATTATATTACTTGTGACCACGCTCTTAAATTCCAGAAACTTAATCACTACATACTCTAAAACAAAGTCGCCCGCTGCGTCTGTCATTATGTATGCTTAAATCTTTAAAACTACGCAACGGATTCTGATGCGGGTTTTTATTAAATGATAGAGTAATAGGCGAGACGACATAAAAAATCTAATCTAGTCCGTCAGATAGATTATCAAAAAATATTTGACCCGTGTTTTTTCTTTTGTTACGTAAACCAAAATTAACGAAGATATGACGCTTTTAAAATTCTCAATACGTCACGCCTAGGTATAATTTTTAGCTAGTTCTGACGTCACGAGCCCCCACTCCCGAGTTTTGATGCGTTTTATCTTTTGTCAATATTCATTGATTTACAAAAACAAAAAATACGTGTCCATTAATTTCCAATACCTACTCTAACTGACGGACTAAATAGATTTGCAATTTTTTGATACTGTCGTCATGCCTAGACAAGAGAAAGGTTTTAGTATATAATTTGGGGACAGGCGAAGCCGCAGGCCTCAGCTAGTAAGTATTAAGACACAATGAAAAATATTATTGCCAGTATTTTTCTTTTAATTTTTTTTTTATACTGAATCGGCTTGCGTTCGACTGCAAGTTCCCTGATGTGAAGCGATGACGCGACCTTGTGCGGAGGACGCTTGACTAGAAGAAACTGATTTACTCAAACTTTGAAGAGATCTAGATGAGAATAATGGGGAAACAAAGAAGCCGGAAGTGATTGTTGTGGAAAATATGAATTACTTTTGTCAGTTATTTCTTTCTTTTTACAGAATGTTAATTTATTTTGTAAGATCATTAAAATTGTTATGTACGTTAATTATGTCCATAAAACTGTAAAACCGTTAGATCAACTGAACATACTGCTTACAATATAACACATTATTTTTCAGTAAATTATAATCTGTCGAAGTGAAACCGTAAAATTGTGACACATTTTGGAAACCGGAATCAAACAAATTATGTACTAGAGTTTCCTCCGTGCCTCGAAAAGTACGTTACGCCATTAGTTCCGGTCGTCATTTGTTGATCTTTGTCAGTCTTACAGGAAGTCAGCGCCCTGAAAGTTTGACAACCAGTCTTACCAAAAGGTATCGTATTACCCAGTACTAACTGGGTTGTAGAAGTCCGATAGGCAGTAGCTCCTTGTGAAATACGTGTATTCAGCTGCATCCGGTTAGACTGGAAGCCGACCACACCACCGTTGGGAAAAGGCTAGGCAGTTGATGAAAAGGCTAGGCAGATGATGAAAAGGCTAGGCAGTTGATGAAAAGGCTAGGCAGATGATGAGACTGCTGTGTCCAAACCTTAACACTGGTTAAAGCAACAGCACTTACATACGTGAAGCGTGTCATGTCCGTGCGTTTTCGCTCAGCTTATTTTTCCTTCAGCATTTTTTTGTGGATCAACGGTGAACGAGACCAGTTCCTTTCTCAAAGAACTACTTTAACAAAATAAATAATCGCCCCATCCTTAGTGTACTTAACGGCTAAGGAATTAAGTAGTGAAGGCTAAGTTTTCGTTTGGCTTTAACTTAGCCTTGTTTTCTTAGAGAGTTGTTATTATTTTAAGAGGTCTTTGATAGTTGTCGTGTTCTTGTGTTATAATATTCTGCTCAATTATTTTAATAAATTCTGATGCCCTGCTTTTATACAATTCTTTGATGTAGGTCCTATTACCAGCTTTCATATTAACTAAAAATTAATTACTAGATTTTTTGTAAAGTTAATAGAGATGTTTTTCATAGAATCACACATGCTAAGGGAGATGTGTGGTGTTACGCGAATGTATAGAATGGAATGAGTACTATAAAAGGAAGTCTGAAAGTGGCGGCGGTGACTGAAAAGTTGTGGTAATCGGTTGTCGTAGTTTGGGTATGTGATGCGGAGGAATAAGGAAAATAATAAATAAATATCTCTGGACATTAACACACAGCGCCATCTAGTGCCACACTAAGCAACGAGGCTTGTGTCGTGGACACCAGATAGTCGATATACTACATAGATAGTTTTTGTTTGCAAATACATACTTAGAAACATCCATGACTCGGAAACAAATGTCCATACTCATCACACAAACATTTGCTCCAACCGGGATTCGAACCCGGGACCCTAAGAACGTAAGGCAGCCTCACTACCGCTGCGCCATTCGGGTCGTCGTCAAAATGATGATGTGAATATAAACGTCAATAAGAGTAGAAGAATAAGAAATTTTATTGGCTCATAAAGAGGAGAAGGCTAAGGAAGATCAATGAAACGATGGATGGACTGTGTGCACGAGGATATGGCTAGAAAGGAGGTGACTGCTGAGATGTTAAGTAATAGAGAAGTATGAAAGAACCGAGATCATCATCTGCCTAGCCTTTTCCCAACTATGTTGGGGTCGGCTTCCAGTCTAACCGGATGCAGCTGAATACCTGTATTTTACATGGAGCGACTGCCTATCTGACCTCCACAACCCGGTTAGTACTGGGTAATACGATACCACTTGGTAAGTCTGGTTGTCAGACTTTTTGTGGGCCACTGACTACCTGTAACGACTGTCAAAGATCTACAAATGACAGCCGGGAGCAACAGCTTAACGTGCGTTCCGAGGCACGGAGGAAACTCGGTATGTAAGGGTTGTGACCCATCCACAGACCAACCTAGGCAAGCACGGCTTAACCTAAAGATCGACCCGAGCGGCTGTTATTATTTAGCCACGAGCTCCTCCTAGGAAAGAACCGCCAATCTACGAAATAAATTGAGATAAGATACACAAATAACTTGAAAAAAACATTTTTTCAGGTACACGAAAGTAATTCCTCTTTTAATGCGAGTGAAGCCGCGGACAACTACCAGCACTATAATGTACGAGTACGTAGGGATGCATATAAAGATAGCAACAATATCTGTTTCAGACCTCTTTGTGCTCAGTACATCAGCAACCCTTTTGTTCTTTGATAAAAGATACACATTATAAGATGTAGGCAACCGTTTACGAGTATCATGTTGCATATCCTTTGTTTGTTCCTTCCTTTATTATCAGTGTAACTGATTCTGTTTTTGGTCATCGACTTTGTCCCAAAATAGTGTGTGTAAAAGTTTTCGTGGCTTTTGCTAAAATCTTTAACGTTACTTCTATTTTTCTTCGTTTATTTTGTTGTGGATTTGGCGATTAACCTCCTTTTAGTTTAGTATTTTTTCCGGTGGCTTACATTATAATTTATCTTAGCTCACTAAAGTAGGATTAATAGAGCTGTATTTACAGGATTAACAAATAGAATCGGGTATGTCTGTGTTAATCCTATGGTTCACATAAGAAAATAATTATGTTTTCTATTTAGGAGGCCTTAATTACTAGCTCAGTAATATTTGTCGCTAGTTTTGCTGGAATTACTTAACATCACGCCTATAAACCCCAAAAGATACTTATAATAATAATAAAACCTTTATTTTCAGGCAACTTTGGCCCATAGATAAATACCTTACAGACTAACATACATGTGATAAAATACAAACTGTGTTAATATAATGGATCTTAAAACTACGTTAGTATCACTTCACTTGAGCACTATCTATATCACCGTGCGTTCATGTGGCACTTGCCCGTGGAAGCGACGGAACACCACTCCCTGCGGCCGAAAGTCCTCCTCCAAGACGAGGTGCAGATAACACGTTGGCATCCGCACCACGAACGCCTTACTTATGGCACAGGTGTATCAATACTACATCCAGATTTCGCACGTTATGTTTAAGTCCCATATAATAAGTTAGGTTTTCGCTAACAGGAACAATTTCTGCCTCCGAGTAACTTAAGAAATTCATGAAAAATCCCACCCTTTATCTCTCATGGATAGCTAGCTGCGCTTACGACTAGTAAACCACTGTAGTTCTTTGTACTTTCGGCACGTAAAAGCGCGTTTTTGGTACCTTTTGCGTAAACACGCGTAACTCGTAGTAGCGTTGACGCGCTTATACGAGCTTTCGTATAAGCGCGAGCTGCGAGAGCAACCTCCCTGCGCGCCCACTCACCCCGCAAACACGCGAATAAGCACGCGTACGCGGTTCGGTTTTTTGAAGTGCAAAACGTGGCGCGCGTGTTGGCGCGTTAGCCGATACGAGGTTATACGCGCAAAAAAATACGCTATTCTGAATCAATAAAAAATACGCATTTGTGATTGTCGAATTTCCAAAACATTAATTGATTTGGTTCATCTACACACGACGTACTCATAACCTAAACCTCAGCAACATTCACGCTAAACAATTGCAAACACAACATGTCAAACAGACGGACGTTTCATTCGCAGCGTTTCAGAACCAAACACATTTTGTGATGCAAATCAGAATAGCGTTGCATAAGCCGTGTCAAAACACGGGCTAATCCAGCCATCGATTTGATTTTGGCGCGAATAGCGCTTCAAGCCTATGGTTATATCATCAGCAGACATTTGGTGATTGGCTGCCTTTTGTATTGTTTGAGTCTCGGGATAATCAGTCTTCATTATAAGAATGTCAGTTATACAAAGTGTAACTTATTAAAAACAAGAGCTCCCGTGTGGTGTTTTGGACCATTAAACTGAAAAACATTTGTTCCACGAGTTCTTGAAATTCGCTAAAAACATCTTGGACTTTCCATATGAACTGACGCGATCAACTGATAAAAAGGTATGGCAAAACTAAAAAACGTAATGAATCAAAAGTCATAAAACAAAAGTTGTTCATTTTCACGGTGTCAGATAGGTACCACACGAGAAGTGTTACGTGTTACACCCTGTATAGCTAAATTAGCAGTTATTGTACATTTTGCAATCAAATTTGCCACTCGTTCGTCTGCCTAATGTGCTGACTAAATAAACGAGAAATAAATGAGACTATAACCAAAGCTGCTAATTATCTACTACGTTATTTAAAAGAGCCTCACAAGTATTTCCCATCCGAAAAAAAAAAAAAAAAAAAAAGTACTCGTCAGTATCGAAAGATGTCGAACATTCATAATATAAACGCATATGAATATAAACTGAAACCGTAAAATGCCCTGAATCCTATTGAAAATTTTGAAGAAATTATAACACTTCACTTGTCTAGACTCTTGGGTCTAAACATACGAAATAAATAGCTTAAACGTATACGTTATTTGTGATAGCATCATTGTAAAATTCATGATAAAAAACAAATGCAAATTACTTCAGCTGCAACATTCCTTTGTTTCACTCTCAGCCCATCGTGGAAAGCAAAAGTCCATATCTTAATTCAATTCATGAACATATTATCGGCCAGTCCATGGACAATACATTCACGGACCGCTGATCGCTTTTCGCTTACAAATTGAATCAATTTAAAAATGATCTCAAATGAATACATGCGACGTTGTACTCACATTACATACGAATAAAGCTTACTCACATTAATTTATAGATACTAAACCTTTTATTTTAATTCAGAGACTTGCAATTTATTTCAATTATGTTATTTTTTAAACAAGTTTTTATTTTTATTGCTTCGACTACTCTCGTCCCAGAGTTCTAGTTCTCAGATAGCGCAATACAGAATTGCCGATTGGCACCGTTACATAATAATAATCGTTTGACTGTCCCAAAGTTTTAAATGATGAAATATGACTGTTAGTAGCTGTTAGTGCCTAACCTGGTGTCAGAGTTTTTAAGCCGCCCATGGGCCTCTGACTTGGCTTAACATGCCGTCGTGTCATGGCGTCGTGCACTAACCACACGATAAAGAAGAAGAAGTACCTGTTGTAGATGGTTTTATGAGTTATTTAATGTGGATTTAGTTACCTCAGAAGCCACAATTAGTTAGTACCCCACTAACTTTTAGCATTTGGGACAATATAATGTATGTGATTATATAGGTATTGTTTATAATTGTTACTGAGAAGCTCATGACTAAATAAGAACAGTCGCATGAGTCGATCTTTAAGGTTGAGCAGCGCTTGCTTAAGGTCAATACGAGAATGGTCACCCACTGTTCATTACTGAGTCCTCTGCGTCTCGGAGAGCACGTTAAGCCGTTGTCGCGTTGGTCCCGGCTATCAGTCGTTACAGGCGGCTAAAAAATCTGACAACTAGTCTTACCAAGGGGTATCATATAAACCAGTACTAACTGGATTGTGTAGGTCAAATAGGCAGTAGTTCCATGTAAAATACTGGTATTCAGCTGCATCCGGTGACACTGCAAGCCGACACATACCTAGTCGATAAGGCCAGGCAAATACTGAATTATATTTTTTAACCGATTGCAAAATATCGTAATGTAACTGCTAATTAACTCATTTTAATCCCCATGATTCCTGAAACGTTCTTTAATTAGTCGTAGTGACAAATAAATAAACTATATAAGTAAGAGAGAGTTTTGGAAGGCTTCATTTCCGAAATTAGCTAGGTCTACCCGAGAGACAAATGTATCTGTCACATTAGTTTAATGTACCGTTTACAAAAACGACGAGTGGCAATTACTCAGCCAAGTCGCACGGAAAATAATTATCCTTTGCCCAAGATGGCCGCCAGGAAATTAAAAATTATACAGACCTCACTAAAATTATTACTGAATCTTTTAATCCTTTACTTCTTAAAAATATTTGAGTTAATCAATTATCTGAGGAACTCTCGTTTTGAGTGAACTGCTTTCAAGGAAATGTCTTTTAAAATGATCAAAGAAGTTTGTAATCATATTCTGATTAAAATTCATTCATAATCCGATTCCAGATAACGATCAAAGACCAGATTTAAATATTAGCAAAGATTATTTAATTGATGAAAGCATTTTTCCATGACATGATGGTGACATGAGGTCCTGGGTTCGATTCCCAGGTCAGGCAAAATGGTATTGGGTTATTCCATCAGGAATTTCTCAGTAGCAGCCACGGAGCCTGGATTTGTGCCTGGTTGATGGCAATAGGCTCGCCAATTACATGGCACTTAAAAAAAATGCGAAATGTGGGTGTACTATAAGGTTCACCTCTACCTGCTCCTCTGAGATTACAGGCCTGATGTTATGTTGTGTTTAATTTTTTTAATCATATAGAGAGGATGAATATTAGATGGTTCACAGAAAAAAGGGGTACCCCTTTTTGAAGGACGCACTAGAAAGATTTATACGTTCTTTCTGACCTTATTCGGGATGACCTTACAAAAGAACAGCGGTGAAAGGTTCGTTACCGACACACAGTGAAATGTGTGTTAAATTAAAGATTTATTTGATTTAATGCCATACAACGTGGCAACGCCGCCAGTCTCTTGGGCACATTACCAGCTGACAGCGTTGAGGAGGAGTTTTTCGATGCCCTTATAGTTTGTTGGTAGTTTATTTATTTTAGTTTTTTTTTAAGTTTTTTATTAATTATGTAAATAAAAGATAAATAATATTAGATACCTTTAAACGAGAAATTCTTGTATACGTATGTATATATATAATCTGAATCTCGGAAATTACTCCAACGATTTTCATGAAATTTAGTATGCAGGGTAGGCAGCATAAATCGATCCAGCTAGGTTTCATTTTTGGAAGAAAAAAAAAACGGAATAACCAGTTTTAATAATTTGGAAGTCATGGGGAGAGGCCTTTGCCCAACAAGTCTGAAGTTTCGTTTGCTTAAATGTAGATTTCGTTAGCATAATTGAAATATAGATGTGTTATCGCACACGCCTCTGTACTGGCCATACATAGCTGTAGAACTTAAAAAATTGAATATTTAAAAACGTTTACGCACGTTTATAAGTGTATAATAGTAATGTTTTCATCCCATCTATTCGAAAAGGACGACTTGGTCCGCCTTTAAGTGCGCCCAAAGGTGGTGTTTTCTATAAGACACTTTTAGCGGGCAGTAATGAGTTTTTAATCCACTTTTAAGGTGCGCCGCAATTATTTTTGCCGCGCATTTTTTGACACTCTTTCACATAAGAATCTTTTAGCGGGCAGTAATAAGTTTTTTCACTTCGCATGCTCTAAAAGTACGCCAATATAGCCCTACGAAGTGACCACTTTAGTCCCTAGGGAGTGAAAAGTAATTAGTTTTTTAATTTCCTTCATGTGACATAGACAAACTCAAACAGGCAGTTAATATACTATTATTATCTGTGGAGTGTGGACCATCTTCATTGCAAAAATGTTGAGAGGTTTAGTTCCATGGTTTTTCCGCAAGGAAGGTGGAGCCATGCGTTTTAAATTGTTAATCTGTGACTGGTTTAGAAGAAAAAACTGACCGCGAAAATTTCAGAATTTTTGTCGAGTGTAAATTTGTTCGGTTTTAAATAAATTTATTTAGAATGTACAGTGACAGTGAAGAGTTTGGCGTCGAGCAAAGAGCCAAAGACATAATGGATAATCTTTTGCCGCCAAAATCGCGGAAGATTTACCTAAAAACTTACCAAGTTCCATGGAGGAATAATAAATGTTTTTGGACTAAATTGACTACTTTCCTCGCACTCGAAGTGAAAAGTACAGTTTGAACCTCGAGACTAAACGCCAACTTAATATACCCTCGGTTTCATTGACTCCCTCGCACGCTCGGGAGTCAAACCACCTCTGGTATATTATGGCTTCGTTTAGTCCCTCGATATAAAATTTACTATTAATCCTCTTTATAAGTGCGCCGCAATTATCTTTGCCGCGCACTTTTTGAATTTGGATCATCTTGGTGTTCAGCGCCAAAGAAATCGAACACAAATATTGTTTAAATAAAGACTGGCTGGTACGATGGCCTATAGCCGCGCCGCCGGTTGAATAAAAAAAAAACTGGCCAAGTGCGTGTCGGGCCACGCGCAGTGTTGGGTTCCGTAGTAGCCCGTTATATTTTAGACTTTGTTTTTCAATGCAATTCTTCACCCGTTATAAACAAGCAACCACTTCATTATTAGTCACTTTATAGGAATTATTCTATGGGTTTTGTATTTGGTACAAAATTATCCAGTACCCAAGTTCAACGACTATTACTGCTAATAAAGTTATCTTAACCGATATAGTTTTCCTTTAAAGTTCATCAAATGCACTATCATCATAATTTTTTCCAGATTTTTCAAGCCTGCAGTTTAGCTTTTATAGGGGAGGGAGGATTTTTTTAGGGGGGAACGCCCTACTGGAACAAAATTTTGCACTTTAAAGTTTAATATTTCGTAAATGGAGTATTAAATCGAAAAGTGGTTTTAGCAACCCCTAAGTTTACCCCTAATTTTAAAATACCTATTCAACGATACCCAACACGATGGGGTAGACGACAAAAAAAAAATCATCCCCACTTCACATATAAGGGTACATAACATAATAATATTTTCCAAAATTTTATTTTACTACTTTGTCGCCGTTATTGATACACACGTCTACGAAACTACAGCTTTATAGTACTAACGGTCTCTTAGCATAACCTCGGAGAGACAGACAAACAGACGGACACGACGAAACTATAAGGATTCCTTGTCAGGACTACGGAACCCTAAAAACGTAAAAGTATTGAATTTCACGAGTTCCCTTGGTTCAAACCAAGGGAACTCGTGACACAACATGAATTTAACAAGGCAGCTTGTTAAATTCATGTTGAAATTCTTCTAAGTAAATTTAGGTAGAGCCATATATAAACTTTTGCATGATTTGAATACATACCGTTTACGGCAAAGAAGCATGGCTAAACGTAATACATTATCACTTCGTGGTCAACTGACATATGCAGTAAATCACATGTATGGGGGGCGTGTATGTCACGCAAGCAGATTTGTCTGCTAGAAAAACAAGAGATAGTTTTACTTTACATTTGTTTTGTTATATATATTTGTTTTGTATAGCTTCTGTTGAATTTTGTTTGGTTCTTCTTCATATGGTGTGGTTGGTGCCTAACCTGGTGTCTAGGGTTTTTATGCCACCCATGAGCGTCTGACTTGGCTTTACCGTGCCGTCAAGAAATATCTCTCAGGCATGCTGGTTTTCTCACGATGTTTTCCTTCACCGAAGCAAGTGATAATTTTACAATACGCACATGAATCCAAAAAATCAGAGGTGGCTCTTGGGTTAGAACTCGAGACCTATGACTTGGTAGTCCGACGGTCACATCACTAGACTATCACTGCTGTTTGGTTAACATTATAGATAGATAGAGATGGTTCTTTAGTTCAATTCATTTCATGACAAATTTACAAACTCAAAACATATTAATAAGAAAGAAAGAAAGAAAAAGCATTTATTAACCCGCACAGGACAAAACACATAAAATAAAATGGTGAAATTATCAAGTAATAAAAATTAAACATTGAAAAAAAAAAAAAAATTAAAAAAAAAAAAGCTAATACGTCTTTTAATTAATAAAAAGCTTTAAAGAAGTCGCCGGGCGATCTGTGGATCTTTGATACAAAATGACACACCTCAAGATAAACAGCAGAATTATGCGTTAATTACGTTTAGTGATGAGTGCCTCGTAGGTCTGGAGGTCGCAAGCGCGACTGCTGAGCACGAGGTCCTCGGTTCGATTCCTATACAGGGTGTATACCACCTCATCACGAAGCCGTCAACCAAGCATTCTGTACATCAAACTAAGTAACGCAAAAATTATTGTTGGGAAACGACTTCGTTTTTGGGGCGAAAAATCTTGTTTTGTGGTAGAACTCAGTGTAACGCACTCAAAACATTGTGCTGATGGATGGATTGAATAGTACGGGGGTCGTGGAGGTGTTTAAAGTAAAAATCTTACATTAAAAACTTGTCAAAAAGTTGAAACTTTGACCCCCAATATCTCCGTAACTAGAAGGTTCCCAGATATGATGTAGAACAAAAATATGATCGCAATGACGGGAAGAACAAGTGCCTTTCGGCTTCGTTAAGAGGTTTTTACACACTTTATATTGGGTTTTTCCGTCAGGTATTTCTCAGTAACAGCCACGGAGTCTGGATTTGCGCCCGGTTGATGGCAATAGATTCGACCCCTATGACATGGCACTTAAACTTAACTGGTGAAGTTTATGTGTACTATTAGGTACACTTCTGCCTAACCCTTCGGGAATTACAGGCGTGATGTTATGTTATGTTACGTTTAGCGTTAAATGGATTTAATGATGTTTGGTGCAAGGGCCCTGAAGGCCTGGTACTCTTTTCCGGTACCCAACCACACGGACATTAACCTTCCAAGATGTTCTGAAAGTTTCAGCTAGTTACAAACTCATCTCGCGCACACATGTTTCATTAATACTAACAGATAACCTTGCTCGAGATAACGGCATGAGCCGGCTTATAATAACATAAGATATTAGGTGATTTCGGTTTGTTTTCGAAAACACCTGACCAGCTGAAGGTTATCGATCTTTTTATTACAGGTACCATTACAAAAACTTAGTGTTTAATTTCGAATTTCTAGTATGTAACTACTTCCTAAATTGCATAAAATTAATACTGCAATAGGCGAGACGACAAAAAAAAAACGAATTAGTCCGTAAGTTAGATCATCAAAAAATATTAGACCCATGTTTTTTCTTTTGTTACGTAAACCAAAATTGACGAAGATATGACGCTTTTACAATTCTCAATACGTCACGCCTTGGTATAATTTTTAGCTAGTTCTGACGTCACAAGCCCCCACTCCCAAGTTTTTATGCGTTTGATCTTTTGTCAATATTCATTGATTTACAAAAAAAAATACGTGTCCATTAATTTCCAATACTCTTACTGACGGACTAAATAGGTTTGCAATGTTTTGATACTGTCGTCATGCCTATTGATTTTATCAAGTGGCGGAGTTTTGATCCAACAACATTTTAAATCTCAACACGAAACGCCTACCGGTTTTTGGCCCTTGACACGTAGAAGACAATCAGAAAAATTAACAAATCTGTCCTAAAAGCAAATAGTAGATGGAACAATCCTGCAGTCCTAGCCAAGTTACAAACGATTCGTATCGATTCTCTTTCTACAATCGTCAACGTTAAGTCATGTGGTCAAAACAAGCGAATAGAAACTTCGTAGACAAGTTTACATCGGTTAAGATGATAGAATGATGTATTCGTTTCTAGAATCGTGATCGCTACATCCCATTTAATTCGTAGCCAATTTTCAGTTTTGACTGAACTTAAAAGTTTCTATTCGTTTGTTTCGACCACGTGACTTAACGTTGAAATGATGTCATTCCCTTAAATTTGGTTAGTTTTCTATTAGCGTTAACGATTGTAGATTATCAACTTGGCTAACAGCTACTTAAATTTATTCCTCAATAATTAACATTAGAGGCAAAAAGCCTACATCAAATAATATTTGTATCATAAACCTACACCAGACCAGGAGCCGCGCAGAAAAAATAGGTTTCAATCCAATTATTGGATTGCAGGATCCGCCGGGTTTTAATTTAATAAAAGTTGCTTCGTCCGACAAACTAGATAAGACAGTTTTAATTGTAAACTACGTACAAAGAACATCTAGTAGCTTGTGGTTTCTAGGTCTTTGTACTGGTACTTAAGTTAAATAGCTTTGACTAAGGTTAGGTCTTGAAGTCTCACAAGGGAAGCTGTTATTTTGGTAAGATTATTCTTTTGTTGGTATAGTGAAGCAAACGAATCTGAGGATTTGGTATTTTAAAAAGATGTCTGTGTAGTGTGTACTCGGCAGTAAGTTTAGGTCAAACAGAAATATTTTTAAACTGTAATACTAGCTTCACACTGGTAGAAGAATTTAGTACATGATTCTACCCGCCATCACCAGCGTCAGAATATTTCGTCAGTTTATAAAACCGGCCAAGTGCGAGTCGGACTCGCACACGAAGGGTTCCGCACAGTCGTGGTCTTTTCCGCCTGATCAGTTAATTTTTTTTTCGCTTATATCAAGCGGTGGCGCCGAGCCACTCCACCTTAAACTTTAGGCCTATTAGGAAAGCGTCAACTTTGGCGCGCAAAATAACAATAACTCTCGTTTGGCATGTGTCGCCGATCGGTATATTTTTCATTAATTATTTATTATAGATTCAACGGGGCGGGGATAGAGAGCGTTTGTATGTTTTAAGTGCAAGCAAAAATTTGCTTAGTGGTGATCAGGCGGGAGTGTCCTCGATAGTACCATTATCTAAGCGGCAAAAAAACACGTTTGTTGATGGGAGCCCCACTTAAATATTAATTTTATGTATTTTTGTTATTGCAGCTACAGAAATACATTTTTTTTTCGGATGTGAAATCATCAAATGACTCCTCCCGCTCTGGGCGGAGCAGGAGAGAGTGTCAGACTTTTACTGACTAAAACCCTTTATCGCCCTTTGTGTTCCGGGGCCACGGTATCTCTTTTGAATACTTCCGCAGCCCCGGCAGGCATCGGCCCTTGCAGACCCCTTCTTTTTTGCTGACTCTCTTTGAGGCGCGCGTGGAACACGAACGCGCCGTCGACGAGGCCTGTCGTCATAAGATGGACGGACGGCGAGCTAGCCCATAGCTCACCGTCCACAGGCCCGCACAGAAATACATCATTTGTATAATATCGCTATATATATTCGCTATATATATATGGGACAGCTGATTTGTTTCAGTACACCATGTAGATAGTTTAGAACCATTTGAAAGCGTAATTTTGGATCTCATATTTTTACAACAAACCCATATTTAAAACATAACCATCGTGTTTCATCCTGCATAATTAAACAGAACCTACCTCAACTTCCTAGCAGCATTGTAGGCACGGATTCAAATTAGTTTAGTTGGAGCACTAGTAGTTTTTGCCGCCAATCCGCCATGTTGTGTGAACAAGATAGCTAAGTTGTCTTTTGTTCGTCAAGTGTTGGTCACGGATTCTCGAGCATACAGCCGCTATTGTCTTTTGAAAGGAGACTCTCGCTTTGACGCTTTACATCTATGGAAGGTGTAGGTGAAGATGTAGCATATTTTATTAATAAACGTTATGTTTATTTAAAGGTGCAAGAGCAAGTTCATACCCACTTCTTTTTTTTTTTTAGGATGGGAAATCATCAAATGACTTTCCCGCTCTGGGCGGAGCAGGAGGGAGTGTCAGACTTTTACTGACTAAAACCCGTCCATGTTCCTTCATCGCCCTTTGTGTTCCGGGGCCACGGTATCTCTTTCGAATAGTCCCGCAGCCCCGGCAGGCTTCGGCCCTTGCGGACCCCTTCCCTATTGCTGACTCTGTTTGAGGCGCGCGTGGAACACGAACGCGCCGTCGACACGGCCTGTCGTCATGAGACGTAAGGACGGCGAGCTAGCTCATAGCTCCCCGTCCACAGGCCCGCGAGTTCATACCCACTAAATTAATTACTTACAATTTAACATGACATCACATAACATCACGCCAGGAATCCCCGAAGGGTTAGACAGAGGTGTACCTAACAGTACACCCACATTTCACCAGTTAAGTTTAAGTCCCTTGTATTATTACAATCAACCGGAAACATATCCAGACTCCGTGGCTGCTAATGAGAAATTCCTGATGTAAAAACCCAATAACAATTTGCCTGACCCGGGAATCAAACTCAGGGCCTCATGCTCAATAGGGCATCCAACAAGACAGTAAAATGAACAATTTATTCACTAGTAACGTATTTGGTACCTAAATATCAGCTGGCGTGGTTTTGATCCAAAAACAAAGGACAAACTCTCACTTTTTATTTATTTATTTGATGCACGATGTACACAACTAATTTTACACGCTAAACTTAAAAACTAGTGACTACATGACCCTGTAAGGACGCAGCAAGATAACTTAAAACTAAAACTAATATTGCAAAGTATCTATTATTTATCCTAGATCATTAGGAACTTTCACATTTAAATATTACCTACATTAATTAAACTCATCTCTAACTGGTCTCTAGCCCATCTTCGATAAGAAGCAATTCGAGGTTCCAAAAAATGAAAACTGAAATCACTTTTCACAAAATACAGACTACATCCGTATGTATGCCTACAAAATAAACCTTAACAAATCCCTCACAATTTTCGCACCACATTCCGTTTAAAAAGTAACCAAAATCGAGCTTCCACTTGAACCATCCTCCCTTTAATCTCACCCTCAGAGGTCGTGCCTCTGTAATAGTTAATGCATTTCATAACAATGTTAACAACGCTGCTGTCGTGTTCAGAAAAACGGAATCACTTTACATTTTACTGCCATCGTAATCTTACGAATAAAAAAGTGTTACGACCTCCGAGGGGTTCTACCCTCCAAATGGAGGACTCCGGAGGCCAAACGACGGCTTTTTGTCATCTGACAATACCACAAATTGCGCATTTTTGTACGCACACAGCCAATACTAGTTTTTTAGTGCGGGGATTGCGTTAATAAATCATATGTTGTATAAAAGTTACGATTTTTATAGTCAGTAAAGGATATAAACGAAACTCCAGCCAGATATTTATTGGCTTATTGACAAACTAAACACAACAACGTCATAATATTTAATGTTATTCGAAAATCTTCGTAAATATTTTAAGTTTCGTTGTTGAGAACATAATAATGTAGTCTCGATTGAGTGTTCTTGAATCTGTAAATAAACTCATATAAAGGGTGTAAAAAGACTCTTAACAAAGCCAAACGGCACTTGTTCTTCCAGTCATTGCGATATTTTTTTAGTTCTGGAGTTCTAGACCATACCTGGGAACCTTCTAGTTACGGAGATATTGGGGGTCAAAGTTCCAACTTTTTTCAACTTTTTTTTTAAATACGTGTTTTGAATTAAGGTTTTACTTTTAAGTAATTTTACTTTAAAGTAAAAAAATGACTTTTTGGTAGGACTCAATGTAACGCACATTGAGTCCTACCAAAAAGTCAAATTTTTTACCCCTAAAAAAAAAGTAAATTTCCCAGCAAATATTTTTGCGTATGGTTATAGTTTGATGTACAGTATGCTTGTTTGACGGCTTCATTAAGAGCCTGTTTACACCCTGTATACTATGAATTAATTCGGACTTCGATCCACCTCTCAAAAACAAAACCAACCAACCTTTTTCTTCAAAAAACCGAACAGAAAAGGTTTCAGTTCGCCCCAAAAAACAGTTCAGAATTTAATTAACGTGAATCTTATATTTACACCACAGAGTAGTACATACATATTTAATCCAGGTGCCTATTTAAATAATTACACGGGCGGTAATAACGTAATTGTTCTCGGCTCAAAACAAGCCTATTTATAGCCTTTGTTGGAGCGGAAAAGCTGTGAAAATATTCGCTACATAATGAATACCTGAACCTAAAACATGATCTAATTTGGGAGTAGTCGGAGACAAAGTATGAATTGTGAATGTTTAGGGCGCCACCCGTAATACTCTAGCGACTCACTGCGCGCTTGTGTCTATAACGCATGACTGCGAAAGCCAGGGAGTTAGTCAAGGACGTGATAGTTTATGTTCATAAGTGAAGAAGACTTTAGTGAAATAGGCGAGACGACAAAAAAAATCGAATTAGTCCGTCACTTAGATTATCAAAAAATATTTGACCCGTGTTTTTTCTTTTGTTACGTAAACCAAAATTGACGAAGATACGACGCTTTTAAAATTCTCAATACGTCACGCCATGGTATAATTTTTAGCTAGTTCTGACGTCACGAGCCCCCACTTCCGAGTTTTGATGCGTTTTACCTTTGTCAATATTCATTGATTTACAAAAACAAAAAATACGTGTCCATTAATTTCCAATACTCTAACTGACGGACTAAATAGATTTGCATTTTTTTGATACTGTCGTCATGCCTATTGTTGAGAACAAAACTGGTACCTACGGACAGATTGCGTACCGGCTGCAGATAGGTACTGGATACAGACGGATACTTCAATACCTACAATATCAGCTGTCAGTTCGGTATTCGGAGCCGCGTTGCGCTTCGCTGCTAGTATAAATTATGTATAATTTCTGTGTGTAATAATTATGTAGACTGCCTCGTTGGTATAAAATAAATAAATGGCAACAACGGAGTCTGGATTTGTGCCCGGTTGATGGCAATTGGCTCACTCTCTATATTACATGGGACTTAACATAACTGGTGAAATGTGGGTGTACTATATAAGATACATCTCTATCTGACCCTTCGGGGTTTACAGGCGTGATGTTATTTTATGAGCCTTTAGGTACTGGTTTTATATGGTAATTTAATATGACGTAATAAGATTTTTATTATAGTCAAAAGTTGATTGCCTAATAAATAAACCTATTATTTCATTTAATAGCATGTTTTTGAATAACTTGATATAGATTGAATAACTTTTCAAAACGTCCCTAGTGTAAACAGTCAGCCAGTAAAACAAATTCGAAATAGCACAAATGCCTCTGTTGTCACTGGCCGCACGTATTGAAAATGCCGTTATGTTGCAGTCGCTTTCTTTCATTCGACGTTTCAAAGTTTTTAGCTTAGCCTTAATATGGTTATTCTGTCGTAAAGGCAGGCTTTGTTTGTTAGGAGCGCTCTGGGAAAAACACCTATATTGGCTTGAAACTTTTAGTGGTAAAATAGAAAGTATTTTCGTCCTAGGTAGATAAAGTTGACTGAACAAGTTTATCAAGGGATTGCTGTAAAAAAGTGGTTTAAACAACGCGTGCATGGATACGCGTGCGTGCGTGAAAATCCATGTAGTCAAGTTTATCCATGCAAAAATACAGGCTTTCCGCAACTTCCTTAAAAAAGCTAAGAAACCTTAACTTTATTATTTTATTACCTCTTTCCTGCCACTCAACGGCATTTTATTATTATTCTAGGAATGTACCCTTTATAATACTTATTCCAGAAGAAAAATGATTAAATCGATGCGGTGGGTACTAACTTGCTCCAAATCGGCTAGTAAATACCAAACCCCCGTTGACACTTGCAGCTCCTTAATTGCAAGGTGGAAGCGCCAGGCCCAGGAAATTGAAAAGGGTTTGAACTTTTTGGCCGGATTTTCTTCCGCCATTTTGTTTTTTTTTTTTCAAAGTAGGTGCCACGCATAAGACCTACATCAATCGGTAGCTGGTATCAATACAAACAAGTTTTATATGAAGCAAAATGTTCTAAAGTATCACGTTTCTGAGATATGAGCTATCAAGGTTTAAGTCCATTCACTGATGGCATCTTCAGCACAAATTAGATTTGATCGGACACGCATAAAACGTGTATCAATCAATAGCTGTCATACAAGCTGTCAAACAAGTTTTTTCTTAGCCAAAATCTTCTAAAGCGTCTAGTTTCCGAAATCAATCAAAGTTGTGCAAGGTAGCTATCACAACGCCATATATTTCGGAAACTTGACACTTTAGAACATTTTGTCTCAGACAAAGTTGAATTAACGACTACAACTAAATTTCTCGGCGTTCACATAGATGACAATTTGAAATGGCAAAGTCATATAGAGTTTGTTTGCAAAAAAGTGTCACAGTCATCTTATAGTTTATACATGCTAGCGAAAAAGGTAAATCTTAACACATTGCTCGTGGCTTATCATAGTAATGTTGCTTCTAGACTCAGATATGCCATCATATTCTGGGGAAATACTACCAACTGGGATAAAGTTTTTAAATGTCAAAAAAGGTGCGTGCGAGCAATGTGTGGTCTCAACAGAACTGACAGCTGCAAGGAATACTTTAAAAAATTAAAAATACTTACTGTACCTTCTTTATATATTCTTGAAATGGCCCTGTTTATTAAACAGCATCCATCCCTATTTACATTAGAGCTCAGATCGCGAAATAGAAGTCATTTGTATAATAATGTTACCAGCCAATATAGAACTACCCTCTTTGGGAAAAGTGTCTTTGCTATGGCCACCAAGATTTACAATAAAATTCCAAATGACATAAAAGAATGTAGCAATATTAATGTCTTTAAAAATAAATTGTTCCAATTTCTAATGGAAAAGTGTTATTACTCTGTAGATGATTTTTTAATGACTAGATCTTTTTAAATGTTTCATGTCCGCTTGACGATAATTTATTGTTGTTGATTGTCTTGTGTCTGTTCATGCTTGACTTAGTAATACTTTAATTTATATTTAAATCTGAAATGGAATTGGAATTTTTGACTATTACTTTCACTATGTTATTTAATCATTTGTATGCCCAAGTGGCTGATCATGGAATGGACTTTATTAGTATGTAATTATGTAATGAACACCTGCATATAACCCATGTTTCACAAATAAACGATTTGATTTGATTTGTTTTGATTTGACAAATCAAAGTTGTGCTGAAGATGCTATCAGTGAAGGGATTTTAACTTTGATAGCTTGTATCTCGGAAACGTGACTTTTTAGAACGTTTTGTTTCATACAAAACTTGTTTGTATTGATGCCAGCTATCGATTGATACACGTTGCGTGTCCGATCAAATCCAAGTTGTGCTGAAGATGCCATCAGTGAATGGACCTAAACCTTGATAGAGCTCATATCTCGGAAACGTGACACTTTTGAACATTTTGCTCTACACAAAACTTGTTTGTATTGATACCAGCTATCGATTAATATAGGTCTTATATTAATCGGCCGCTACTTTGAAAAAAAATCAAGAAAATCCGGCCACGCTTCATGCGCTGCCAAGCCCTTTGAATTTCGCGGAATACCTTAAGTCAATGAAACACTACACACTATTGTTACCCTCAATGCTTAAATGCTTTTGCCATAAATACATTAAAAAACAAACAGATAGCTTAAAGTCATGCAGCACAACTGTTTTTATTTTGACAGTAACTTAAAATGGCAGTTTCACGAGACAATAAACGAGATTGCTTCCTTTCCCTAACACTGCTAGAAATCTTTGTCGCTTGACACTTGCATCGCCTTTGTTGCAACTGTTTAAACGCCAACATTAAGCCACTGAGGCACTACACGCCATTGTTTCCAGCCAGTTAATAATGAATGTTCGCAATTGCTATCTACTTCTGTAGCCTGTCTATTGTTGCAACTATTGTGTGCCTGAAAGCCTGGAACTGTGGGCTGTTATGGAGGAAAGGGGTGGTAGGATACGCGGTCAGATGTTCTAATATTCCATTTGGAGTGATGAATGCTGGTTTAGTTGCTATTGTTACTTGTGAGGGAGTGGAGCAGGTAAGCTAGGTCACACGAAATAACTACGGCTTCACAGAATATATTGCTTGAGTTGAGTTGTGCCTCAACAGTTGAGACATATCAAACGAAGGCTCATAACCGTTTTCACTTACCCAGTTGGATACTCGACTCGACTTAGCTAAAATTCAGTGCAATAATATTAGGCATGCATTTAGGTGGCGCTTAATATTTGTTGGAATGCATTCCACAAATAATTCAAATATTTTCTGCCGGTACTTAGTCATAAATCAATAGGTACTAGACAATTATACATGACACACACGCACATCACACCCAAAATTAAATCTAGATTTTGTCTTAGTTCAAAACTCTTATAGAAAGTTATAAATCATTACAGACTGTCACTGTATTAGCCCCACAACTCAAATAATTTGTAATGTGCCATTGTTCTCAACTACGAGGAGACTTCGAAACGTTTACTTGGCTTCCTGTATTACCAACCGCATTTCAAACGTAACAGTTTCATTCTAAAAGTCATTTTGAAGTAGTACAGTAAGGTCGGTTTTTGTATTCCAAGTGTAACGGTTGTCGTGCGGTTGGCTGTACAACATGTATGTACATGAACATACTCATGTAGCGACGAGCTTCCGGTTCCGGTTGGACTCCGAGTGTTGGCGGAACTGACAAGTTTATTTAGCGCAGTGTTGCCAACATTAGCCCATTGTCATTAAAGTTGTGAAGTTTAATGTTTTGCCGTATGAGTTAGTTTAGATAATAAGTTATACTACATTCTACCATAATATTTTATCAGTGCTGTTATATTTTTCTTCTGATAAACCAATTTAGATTACTCGTCTTTGGTATTTGTTTGTCTGTTTGCTAATATTGATAAATCACGGCCCAGAATATATCGAACATTGAACCATCCTGTATCAGACGGGGAGTCCCCGTAATTTTAAGTCGTTTGCATTCTAATCTCGGTCACAATCTGTCAAACCAACCTCTTTTGTACTTATCACTTATGAGTTATAAACAAAAATACCTGCAAAGCTTGTTGTCTTTCAAATTAAAAATTGAGTCAATCTTTAAGCGTTACACATATTGTTTATTTTGCATTAATTTTGCGGCAAGAATGGTCTTGGAAGGGAAAATAAAAGTAAGTAGCATGTGTCTCAATGTGGCCTTTTAGTAATTACAAAATAATATTTCTGTGTTTCAATATTGGATACATCAGTCCAAATAAAACCGGCCAAGTGCGAGTTGGACTCGCGTATAAAGGGTTCCGTACCATCGTAGTAGGGGAGCCCCCGTTAATTTTTAATTTATTTGTACTAAGTTAAGTTTCTGTGGATTTCTGTTGCACGAGCAGCGGAGGCTTAGTTATACGGTCCCGTTGGTTACTCTTTGGGTACGGAACCCTAGAAAGTGTAGAAGCTTATCCCTTTAAAACTATACAAGGCCTAAGCCTTACTACTTAATGTCGAATCTTTACCCATTACAGTTTATATGGTACATTATCCCAACTAGCCTGAAACACTAATCCATGAAATCGTAAAACTTCCTCTCCGGGCCCATTCGGTTAAGCTTCCGGATTGCAAGGGAGTTTCTGGGCTGCGTATTACGCAGCATTACGCGTATCAAAACCTTCAGCATTAAATTATAAATAAACCTTTGCGAAATGGGCGGTGTACAGATCGAAAGGTTCAACGTAAATAGTTCGTTGGAGGCCGACGAGAGAAGGAAAAAGTAGCAAAGGAGAAAAGTAGATTATTTGTTGAGTAGCTAAAGGTTGATTCTTCAGTGGTAGTGGACAGTGATTTTTTTTTTCTTTACTACTCACTAAACTAAAGTACAGGGTGTAAACAACCTCATCACGAAGCCGGCAACCAAGCATTCTGTACATCAAACTAAGTAACTTTACGCAAAAATTATTGCTGGGAAACGATTTTTTTTTTTGTGGGGAATAATCATGTTTTGTGGTAGAACTCAATGTAACGCACTCAAAACATTGTGCTGATGGATAGATTAAATAATACGGGGGTCTTGGAGGTATTTAAAAAAATCTTACAATAAAAGCTTGTGTTTAAAAAAAAAAACAAAAAGTTGGAACCTCGACCCCCAATATCTCCGTAACTAGAAAGTTCCCAGGTATGGAGTAGAACAAAAAAATGATCGCAATGACGAGGAGAATAAGTGACATTGGGCTTCGTTAAGAAGTGTTGTACACCCTTTATAATAGCTTACGAACAACAGCGAGGTTAACCCAGAATTGGGTTTTCTTACAGTGAACCATGCTTCCATGCGAGATTTGCAGAAGAGGATATTATAATGTTCTGTTTTTGCCGTCATTCAGATATGTGCTATAGTTGGTTTGTTTAACGTGTTTTAGTTAGTAAGTACCCAGTTTGTTTTATTTGTTTATTTTTGATAAGGATCTCTGGTCAGAAAATAAAGTAATTAAATAAATAAATTTATTTATTTAAATAGTATTCAAGGGTTTTTCGGTGTTTTTTTTACCTGTATTCTACATGGACCAACTGCCTAGCTGACCTCCACAACCCTAACTGGGTGGTACTGGGCTATACGATACCCCTTGGTAAGAGTGGTTGGAGTGGTGGTTGGTCAAACAGTACATTAAAAACCAACTACTATTACGAGATGGGACGTAGCCCTTTTATCCTACTACTAAGTTAATACATAATTAAATAAATGTTAAGTCACAGTTGAAAGTTTTCCCTGTATAATGGTTTTAACCGTTGTTAAGGTACGGCCAAAACGAGTGAAGTGGACTCCAGCCCCGATTATGGACTTTGAAAGATTATGTACTGAAATATCTGTCAAAGTCCGGGATCCGTAGTCAAACCGCTGCGCTGCCCGGCCGCTTGGTGAAATATCCCGTAGCAGCAGTGCTACGGCGTAGCCGACGTCTACGCCAGCTACGTTAGCTACGCTGAATTGCTACGAATCCCGCTTCTGTTTTTTGAATGGCGTCTCTCATATCAACCTAACGAGCCTGCCTCCTGCTTAACGGGACTATCTTGTGGGCGCCTTGAATGTAAGGCCTCCAGCCAGGGCAAAAATCTTATAAACTAAGCGCCAGCGCGCTAGGAGCACCCCTGTGGAGTACGAACCTCGGCTTAGGGCGTCGCTGGCGAGGGCAGCAAAGGAACAGGATGGATCAGGATTAATGAAATTGATCCTTCTATTAGTGTCTGACAGATAGGATACTTCTTAAAGCATTACATTGAGAAGACAGTAACATTTGTGGTAGATCACAAATAATCCTCTGCTTAGATGATGATTTGTTAATAACTGTTCCTACTATGTTGAGGTCAGCTTCCAGTTAAACCCAATGCAGCCTTATATGGAGCAACTGCCCATATGACCTCCACAACCCAGTTAATATTGGATAATACCCCTAGGTAAGAGTCAGAGCTTCTTCAAACAGCTTTAACAAATACAACCAACGAATGTGAAAAATGGTCATAAAAAATCCAGACTTGTTTTAATAGCCTACCTATTAAAACTAGTTCACAAAAAAATTGGTAATTAAGATAGCCTAAAAAGCCTAACACCCAAATTACAATAACATTTCCGTTGATAACCTAAACGACTAGTTCATTAACTTTAATAGACCTTTCTAATGTACATAGCAACGTTATAATCTATACAAATAAATGAAATCGAAGTGTCCGTTTGTAAAATCAAAATTAAAGCTTTTTACTGAATGCATAAGAAAGTATATGGTACTTATAACAAAGAAACATCTTTTGTCATTTTTTTGTCTGTCTGTCTATTTGTTCCGGCTAATCTCCGAAACGGGTGGACACATTTTAGACTTTTCTTCATTTGGGACTTTTACTAGCAGATAGCTGATGTTATAAGGAGTTACTTAAACTACTTTGGAAGAACAGGGTGGGCTTTAGAAAAAAAATTAAAATTACTTGCAAAAAAATAAAGCCCTTATGTGTAATATGTATTTGTAATATGTATTGCTGTCGCGCAATGCCCAAACGATCGCACGCAGAGCGCGAAAGAGACAACAGCAGAAAATACCAATTAAAAGTACACAAAAACAACAATTCGTAGACCCCTGATAACTTCTCCAAAACCTGACCGATTTAACAATTATTTTTTTCATTAAAAATTTAAAAAAAGGTTTTGTCCGTGTTCCTATATTTTCTTTTTTTTATATAATCTATTTGTTTGTTGAATGTTTGAACACAGCGGAAAATCTGGCAAATTTTTTAGGTTTTTGAAGATTCATTGAATATCTCTTTTAATAAATAATTTATGAAAAAAAAAGAAAACATAGGGACATGCCAATAGTGGTCATAGATCTTTTGGAAAAGAAAATATTGCTCTACCGGCATTATCCAGGGACGAAACAGGGGACTACGTTTGTATGGATAAACGGCCCTTGTGTTTCCTCTTAAAATTGTTAACAAAATCCGATTCAAAGAGGAAAGTAATATTTAACGTTTTATAATAATTTCACGAGGACGAAGGTCACGAGGCACAGCTAGTCTAGAATATATTTTCCCGAGTTCAGTATAAACCTGTAATATATACGTGAAGATATTTGCATGGAATGCTTTGCTGGTAAACATCCCAACTAGATAACAAAGTAGCAAACTTTTAGGCCACCAACTTCGTACACACAAGTTTGGCGGTCGCACTGTTTCAATACAAGAATTTTGAAGTACAGTCACGAGCATAATTCTGTAAGAAAGGTTGCTTACGTCAGATACGTTTTTCGCATGATAGGTATGACTTGCCACCGCAATCGTTACAGGTAGTCAGTGGCCCGAAAGCCTCAGTAATAACTGGGTTGTGGAGGTCAGATAGGCAGTCCCTCCATGTAAAATACTGGAACTCAGCTGCATCCGATTAGAATGGAAGCCGAGTCCAACATAGATGGAAAAAGGCTAGGCAGATGATGAGGTATGACTTACTGCAGCTGGGCGGTGAAACGCGATGTTAGCAGGAGAAAAAGTCTTAAGGCCAAAGCAGACCGGGACGGCATGGCAAGGGATTTATTTTTTTACCAATGGACATTCAAACGTATTGATATAGAAATACGACATACATTGCTATGCTTTAAAATGATCCCGTGACATGCCGTGGCATCGAAAGGGACCCGAATGGCGCAGCGGTAGTCAGGCTGCCTTACGTTCTTAGGGTCCCGGGTTTGAATCCCGGTAGGAACAAATGTTTGTGTGCTGAGCATGGACATTTGTTTTCGAGTCATGGATGTTAATATGTATAATAAGTATGTATTTACAAACAAAAAAAGTATCTATGTAGTATATCAACTATCTGGTGTCCACGACACAAGTCTCGTTGCTTAGTGTCGCACTAGATGGCGCTGTATGTAATGACCAGCGATATTTATTTATTTTATTTATTTGTATTGAAAGACGCGCCACGGTCGTATTTCTATATAAATACGTTTGAATGTCCATTGGCAAAAATTTAAATCCCTTGCCATGCCGTCCCGGTCTGAGTTAGCCCTTAGTTAAGAATACACGAACGGACCGGAATCACGAGTGCTGCTGGGCTGGTCCACCTCGCAAAAGACAAAGAGATTTTGAGTTAATGGTCACTCAGTAATTGGAGAGGCGCCAGCACAAATAATACTATAGTTTTAAAGAACACGCGTCAGAGTGACGTCATTTTATTTCTCGTATTTTTCTGAGCAAACCCTTTCATTTGATACCCTGGGATATATCATGGGAATGCATTAAAA
Source organism: Xestia rhomboidea (assembly GCA_963853795.1). Taxonomy (NCBI): domain Eukaryota; kingdom Metazoa; phylum Arthropoda; class Insecta; order Lepidoptera; family Noctuidae; genus Xestia; species Xestia rhomboidea. The sequence continues at coordinate 9,017,830 of OY970778.1, read as the reverse complement.
ATAACTAGTCCGCCATCTGGGAGTCCCGCCATATTGGATTTAGAATGACGCTGCTGAGGCTAACCATGCATCGTCATCCAAACTAAACATGAAGTGGGTCAATTTTAAGATTTTTTACATAGTAACAGGTTAAGCTAACAAAAGCATGTTAAAAAATAATAATATGGACCAACTTAGAAACTTTCAAAAGACATTTTCTACCGTGTTGACTGCAATTTCAATTTATTACATTATATTTGTCTGACATGTCTCAAAGTTGCAATCGTTATACCACTAGAAAATGGAATTAGATTTTAGGTGTGTACACATATTGGTTCTTATGACTGTACCTACCACATATTTTACTCCTGTGTGTTGATATTAGTTCATGTTAGCAGTAATTCTGCCAGTTTAACTGTTATGAGGGTAGCCTTCGGTTGCCATGGTTATTACCAGGATTGGTGATCATTTTCAACACATTCGAGACCCCTTCGTTAAGCTGTTGGTCTTAATTTTGCAATTTAAGGTGGATGCTCCAGGGTACAACCCTCCAAGCGCATAAAGGTGCAGGAATGATTTTGACCTTGAAAAAGGAAATTCATACACCTGAGCTTGGAGGGTTGATTTTGATGATTATAATTCTGTAACTACATACGTCTTACAGCCGCGATTCATAGTTTAATCAACATACAACCTGACACTGACCTGCAAATTGCAAAAAACGTAAGAAAATTTAAATTTCGCGGGCCACCCTGGCGCATTCACCTTAAGACAGTCTCCATTTGCGAAAAAAATGTTTAAAATCAACAACAAAGACACTGAAAATCTAGAAAAAATATCGCTAACTTATGTTTCAACTTTATGCAGTCAAATCTGATCCCTCCATAATACTTACAGATCGATAGTCTACACACAATGGGCTTATAAACTGTTAAAAATTTAATAGAAAATTACTTTCTTAGTATAAAACACTTAAACATGTGCGCTACTTAACTTTTTACTCGCAATACAAAGTATTCACAATACAAAAATGTTGTAAGCATTTATGTTTCCTCTACATAAATCAGAGTTTTATTTCATACATGTTTTTAATATGAACTCGCAGCTTTGTTATTTGAAGCTAAAGAAACAGCAGCTAATTATAGTAATTAATGCTATGAACACAGTTAGTTCACAATGCGAATGAAACGTGACGCTAGCTTGGCAGTCATTAGCAACATTTAGTGCTGTTGTTTTACATAACATATTATTTTGCACGCGTATTTTATTACAAGCTTTTATTTATGTCATTAATGGTTCTGAGGTTTTTGATAAATAAAGAAACTGTCACGGGTTACCTGTTATGTGGATTCGAATCTTTTGACAGGTTCTTAGAAAGCAACTAGGGGATACTTACTGCAGCTGGTGAGTGCGTAGGCAAGCTTAATCAGCCTATAATGTTCCCACTTCTGGGACACAGGCTGGGCGGAGCGAACGGGCTATTATCCACCACGCGGTAGATGTCACACGTCTTCGAATTTTTGGTTCTAGGACATTTAGGCCGGTTTTATCACGATGTTAATCTTCACCGTTTTGAGAGCAGTGGTGATGAAATAAATTACACAAAGTAATGTGCCAGATTGATTGATCGAACCTAAGACTTACAGCTCGTATGTTGCGCCGCCATCACTGGGCCACCACTGCTGACTGAGGGACAGTTGAAGACATCGATCTCTTCTTAATTGCCATTGGGCTGCCATGGTGTCATGGTGTATCAGCATTCCTGCCACCATAAAATCCATAAAATAAAATCGTGCCTTTATTATGTTAAGCGTTCTTATAGTGCACAATACAACACATACCTACTTATCTGAAGTATCAAGACATGACCTCTAGAATGTAACCGAATTCATAAGCAAACCCCTGTATAAATATTTTGCAAGCTGTGTAAGAAGTGTGCGCCGCGACTTTGCGAGGCAAGGAATATTTAATTGACACAAATACGGCGTCTGAAGTACAGCCACGCAAGCTTACTACTTATGTACTCTGTGATATGTAGTACTCCCACTTTATTCTATTATTTTCACTTGGCAAAGGAATTCAATTCAAGTGTAAGAGAAAAAGCTAATAGCTTCCGACCAGTCAGACAATTACTTTTAATAGGGTAGTAAATAAAAAAACGAATTAGTCCGTCAGATAGATTTAAAAAAAATGTTGGACACACACAAAAATGAAGACGATACAGTGCATCGAAAACTCGTATGACGTCACATTTGAGTACATTTTTACTCAAATGTGACGTCACAACCCCCCACTCATGATCTTTGACACGTTTTATCTCCGTCAATTTTTATTAATATGATAAACAAAAATCACGCATCCAATATTTTTCGATAATCTAACTGACGGACTAAACAGAATCATATTTTTTAGTCAGTCATCATCCCTATTCTGACTTTTGTTTTAACTTTCACGTGAAAACATAAGCTCATCATCTTCTTGGCCCATGTTACTTGGAGGGGGGTTGTGGGGGGTAAATGTGTTTATCTTATACTTGGAGTACTTGACGACCCGAATGGCGCAGCGGTAGTCAGGCTGCCTTACGTTCTTAGGGTCCCGGGTTCGAATCCCGGTTGGAGCAAATGTTTGTGTGATGAGCATGGACATTTGTTTCCGAGTCATGGATGTTTATATGTATAATAAGTATGTATTTACAAACAAAAAAAGTATCTATGTAGTATATTAACTATCTGGTGTCCACGACACAAACCTCGTTGCTCAGTGTGGCACACGATGGCGCTGTGTGTTAATGTCCAGCGATATTAATTATTTATTTATTATCATTATACTTAACCTCTCATTAGCCGCACGCGCGATCTATCCGCACCCTAACGCCGCGAGCGCGCGAAAGACTGACAATCATTTGAACGTTTCCGACAGCTTGTGGCTACCATGGTAGCCAAGCTCATTTGAGAGTTTTCGCGAAAAAAGGTGTATGAAGAACTATTTTAGAATATTTTTCGTCGTTTGGAATCAATAATAATCTAGGCAATAACTAAAAAAAAATGCCGGATTTCAAAATTTCACTAAGGGTTTAATAAACTTTAAGTAATGAACCGGATTTTGAGGAGCTCGTGGCTAAATAATAACTGGCGGTCGGGTCGATCTTAGGGTTGAGCCGCGCTTGCCTAGATTGGTCCGTGGATGGGTTTCCGCCCATTACATACCGAGTTTCCTCCGTGCCTCGGAAAGCACGTTAAGCCGTTGGTCCCGGCTGTCATTTGTAGATCTTTGACAGCCGTTACAGGAAGTCAGTGGCCCGAAAGTCTGACAACCAGTCTTACCAAAGGGGTTTCGTATTACCTAGTACTAGCTGAGTTGTGGAGGTCAGATACGCAGTCGCTCACTGGTATGCAGCTGCATCTGGTTAGAATGGAAGCCGACCCCAACATAGTTGGGAAAATGCTAAACAAATGACGATGATGAATGAACAGGATTTTCGATTTAATTTGAACTATTCATCACGACCAGACTAGCCCTTTCTTGTAAGTTTATCTTCAACACATTAAACTCACTTCTGATCCACACAAAAAGCAGGATTTTTTTTTTGTATCAAAAAGTTTTTATTGCGAATTCAGAAAATACGGAAACATTTACCTACATCCAAAAATTAAACCATTAAACTCGAAAGCGGATTCATTCTAGGTATCAAGTAAAAAATGCGTGGCAGAATGGAATGCGTCAAAAGGTCTCCCACAACCTTTTACAACGTGACAAAGTAGTCATTAATCACACTTTATTTTTAAACTGAAAAATGCTCAAATGTTTTCCTGACCGTATATTTTCAGTAACACGGGTTCAAATCTAACAATGGCGTTTGACTACGTATGAGACATTGTCTATTTTAGTGAAGGTGATTATGTAAGTTTACAACATAATTGGAAGTTATTTGATGTTTTAGTAGCTAGTAAATACACTGACGAGTATATCTGTGTGCAGTTTTAAATAAGGAAATTGAATTTCCCTCATCTTTAGGGTTCCGTACCCCAAAACGTAAAAAAGGAACCCTTATAAGATCACTTTCTTGTCCGTCTGTCAGTCTGTCCGTCTGTCACCACTGATTTTCTCAAAAACGGGTGGACCCAGCAAGTTGAAATTATACCAGATATTGAAATAGTCTATAGTAGTATAGTAGTCTATAGTCTCTATTAGGTGTATAGAAATCAAGGTCCTGAGTCAACACGATAAAAAGATATGGGCAAATTTAGATTTTCGCGAAAACTTGTAAGTACCAAAATTTACCTTAAATTTCAACTTTTTTTTGCTTTTTCGGACTTTTGCCTTAACTTGTGCTGTAAGACCTTGCTTTTAACCAAAATTGACAATTCTAGGTCAACCGGAAGTGCCCTTTAGGTTTTGGGTCGAAAACCTATATGATAGTTCCCGTTGAACTAGAATTACGAAATTGGCAAAAATCAAGGTCTTACAGCACATGTAAAGGGAAAAATCTGAAAACCGTAAATATATAGTTTAATAACAAAAAAAAACGATACGACAATAGCCGTTTCTAAGGATCTAACAGCAAAGTTAAGTTTGTCCTTTAAAAAGTTTGTATGGAACCCTCGGGGCGCGAGTCCGACTCGCTCTTGGCCGGTTTTTTTTATTCAATACTATGTACATTATTTACAAACTACAAGTGGATCTAAAATAATAATAGAAATATATACAAGTATCAAAATGGAAAAATAATTAAAAATTAAATTAAAAGCGTTGCGAATTAGAGAACTTCAAAAATTTGCACATCGCTGTTGATAGGCCCAGACTGCTGGCAGCATTGCCACGTTGGACGGCAATTCTGATTCTTTGGCAAAAAAGCCAGCCCGTTATTGACATTTTCGCCATTTCTAAAAATACTCTTTCACCGATAATGGTCCCAGATCATTTACTCTTAAATTACTTCTAGTCTGCGATTCATCAAACAGTTTACGGCTGCGTAGTTTTGCAATGAAATTCAACAGCTTTTTATTAAATCAAATATTCAGTACGCCTACAAATAATTTACACAAATTCAATCGCAGACAATCCACGTGCGTTCATTTATAACGAGTTAAAAGCTTTTAGACAGGTGGACATCAAATAGCAGAGATCCTGCAAAAATTATAAAAACAAACATGGTGGAAAGTCGCCATTTATCACACTGTGTTGGCAGCCATTCGTGTCGGCTTCAATTTAACGGAGCTATTTAATTAATGGTCTTACAAATTGATTCCTTGCATGCGCTGGCAACACCAGATATTACTTTTTATGATTCAATTTTTCTTGGGGTTAATAAGACTTTTTAAAACAATGAAAGGTTCAATGAACTTTGCCATTTTGTACAATGCAACAAGTAGGTACTAATACAATTTTTGTGCACGTGTATATAGGTCTTTGGGTTGTGTGTACGGAGAGAAATGAAATGCTGCGGAACTTTATAATTACTTAACTTATTACGAAATATTACAAAGGAGTAGCTAATCTGGTTAGGAGCGCGTCTATAGTTTACGGTGGTTACGGGCGAACTGTCGCCGCCGGGCGCTGCTCGTATCATGAATACAAAACGATGTGTCAGCGCTCCTACACAATGTTAAAATATATCATCATCATCAGCATCGGATGCAGCTGAATACCAGTATTTTCCATGGAGCGACTGCCTATCTAAACTCCACAACCCAGTTAGTACTTGATAATAGTCGTTGGTAATACTGGTTTGTCTGACTTTCGGGCCAATGTAAAAATATACCAATCGCCGATAAATACGTCTAAAAAATTGCACATTACTAAGCTCATCTAAATTCCCAATGTTACAGATTTAATAAATTGCTGTAGGTCAGTAATTAACCACAAAAGCATGCATCAAAATATAATTTTCAATTTAAGCTCAAACATGTTATCATACCGGAATTACCACAAATATTAAAATCCACCCATTCATTGCGGTCAGCTAATTGTGCAGATAAATATTACCAGTGCTCTTGGTTATGCTCTTGTGAAAATATTATTCAAAATTTCTTCCTGCTTTAAAACACCAGTTTGCTCACATGTACAATGTATTTTATTGGCTACATATACAGCACCGACGTGTATTATTTCAAGTGGCTGCTTTGCTAGTTAACACTTAACAGGGACTATAAAGGAACCCTTGGTGTAACTATCAAAAAGCTACAGTGTTTTTATTTTAGGGTGGGCTATAAGGGTGTTGGCGGTTTCAATATTCAATTAAAAAAGAACTATGAAACATTGAAAAAAATATTTGTATTTTTAAAAAGTATAAACATAGGAATTTTTAAGACCTTAAAAATAATGTTGTCCAAATGACTCCCCCCTCGACTGCTTGGCACTTTTGGAACCGAAGTTGCAGATTTTGGAAAACTCGTTGAAAAGTTGTTCTCGGTATTTTGTTAGTTTCCTGAATAATAATCCTCTTCAGCTGCTCTAAATTGGTCGGATTATTCTCATAGATCACCGATTTGAGGTAGCCCCATAGAAAATAATCGAATGGAGAGGGATCGGGGCTACGTGGTGGCCATTTAATATGGGCCCTTTCGATTTCCGGGAAAAACATTTTTCAGCTCCTCTATGGGTACTAGCCGTATGACATGTGGCCCCATCTTGTTGAAACCACATCCTTATTAAGGTATTGCCTAGGAGTTCTTGCAAAGCTAGCACCAAAAAGTCAGTTATCATATTGCAATAATTTTATTGTTAGCTCTGACCGTCATCGCTTGCCCTCTTTCGTTCTCAAAAAAGTATGGCGTTTGGCCAGATAATACTGGTTGACGTTATTCCAGCCCACACGACAAGCTTAGGGCTGTGAAGTGGACGTCAATGCAAGCGTCGGGGATTAGTCTCGGACCTGAACCGTGTTCATGTCGATGCAAACGTCGTGCAGTAATCACAGATTTATTGTATTCGTAATTCGCTCGGACACAATATGCACGCTGCGGTCCCGTGTACGACTCCAAGGTGACTAAATTTCCAGGAAGCGGTGCGGCTAATAACATTATCTCCTCGCAGCCCTGCGCCACGTCTTAAGAAAAATTGAAGAATTAAATCGCCAACACCGTTATGGCCCTGTACAAGCAAATAAAGATACTTTCAAATTTATTCGGCAAATAGACACAGTATATGGCACTAACAAAGTCACAGTATCAATACAGTTATACTTTTTAAGTTAGATAATATATAAATGTCTTGTCAATTTTTGTAAGAAACAATATCATCACACGGAGCAGTAATTGCCTAGTGACCGTCGGACTGGCAAGTCTAAAGTTCGAACCCAAGGCACGCATTTCTGTATTTTCGGATTCATGTGCGTATTGTATAATTATCACTTGCTTCGGTGAAGGAAAACATCATGAGGAAACCAACATGTCTGACAGATATTTGTCGAAGGCACGTTACGCCAAATCAGAGGCCCATGGGAGGCATTTAAACTCTGACACTACGTGAGGCACTAACCACACGATGAAGGAAATCACTTTAAGTAACTGCTTCAAATTCACTCCTAAAAACACCTAACTATAAATCAAAATCATATTACGCCATATTAATATACCAAATAAAACCAGTACCTATAGAAACTTACGCATTAAATCAAAAAGGCATACAAATTCTGTTCTACTGAAGTGATTTATTTCATAAATCGTATCCACATTAATATCGGCGCAATGCATCAATTTCTAGAGACTTCTTTTCCCCATAGTCTCGCATAACGGTAATATCCCACCTGAAGGCGATAAATTAGTGATCAAAAGCGGTTTTATTTGTACCTTTTTCTTTGGAGTGTTTCGCAATTTCCCTCCAGTGCTAAGCGGTCGGGTGAAAAATTGCTTTTGTTCACCGAACTCGATTCGCACTTAATGTAATGTAAATTAACCCCTAATATTGGAAGTTTTATTAGAAATGAAGTTATAACCTTTACATGGATGTTATAGAATCGTCATGACTGAAACGTCAAACAATTGAAGTATACGGAAATAATGCAAAATTACCTACCCCCTTAAGGAAGTAGCGTGATAATATGTAGTCTAAATATTAAAGAAGCCTATGCAGTAATTTTGACGTGATGCGCGCACAAACATTTCGTAACAACTACTTATACCGAAGAAAACTGATTTTCTTGAGTTCCGCTATTTTGTGCGTATTCACGTCAAAAATCAAATTTCGAGAAAACTGAGAAATTATATTTACCTGTATTAGATACAAAGTATATGTAGCAACTTTAAAAGGTTACACTTCATTGGTGTTGATTTTATAGGTGTTTGAAGTTTATTAATTTTAAACACAAAACCCTCTTTTTTGCGTCTCTGGATGTGATTTTAAAAAAATGCTAAAACAAGTATTTCTTTATTTTTATTAATAAGTATTTATTCTGAGTTTCATGATTCTAGAACAATCTAAAAAAAATTTTTCAAATAAACTTTAACCCCCTTTTGGTGAAAAATGTGGGGTAAAGTTTACATGAAAAAAAAATTGGAAAAAGGGGGTGCCCTTTTTCCAAAAAAATCCATAATTTCTATAGCCTAAATGTTATTCTGAATGTATTTAAATAGATTTGTGAACATTTCAACAATAACGGTTCAGTAGTTTTTACGTGATGCGCGGTCAAACAAACAAACAAACAAACATTTTTTAATGGTTTTAATATGTTCAGTTACTTATTTTAAGTCACCCTGGCTGGTTTTTTTTTTAAATCTTCAATGTACAGATTTTTTGGTATCAACGATTTTATTATATGTATAGACAACATAAATTCTTATATGAAGGAGGCTTTTGTGAGCTGTTTGTTACAGTTATTTTGCTTCAAAAACCTTAACACTATGTATGTTACTGAATCATTAAAAAGAAAATAAGTTATTCATTCTCTAGACATGCATGCACAGTTCGTTTCCAAATTGATTAAATGAACGGTTACCGGCAGACATAAAAGAAAAAACGCCCACAACCTAAATGGCCACTCAATTCCATTTTTAAAATGTTCGTATTGTTGCTCTATTGAATACACCACAGACGCCTCCTCTGCATTTTTAGAATAAAAAGTAAATTGGAAAATTGTCTTTGCTTCTTTTTTAAACATTTTTCAAAATGTGTTCTTATTTCAACATTTTTCTTGAAATATTCAGAGGTCGTTGAATGTCCAGTCGTAGTGCCAATGAAGAGTTTAAGGCATAAAATGTAATAGGCTAATAGAGAGCAGGTGAGAGCTATTATAGTAGCTCTTGGATTAACACTGTTACTTACGTGCAGATATTTTCAGTTATTTCTCGAGTCAGGACACCTCTATTTAAAAGAAAAATGTTCGAAGATTAAAATGGACTTGGATTATCTATAGCCCAATATTATCGAAGTTGGCCAGATTTTTATTGAAAAACGTTTTTAATTCACTTTAGTCCGATGTTGATTTAAGGTTATTTTCACTATTAATTATGCAAGTTTTTTCACTTAGGCTTTTGTAGTTATTTAATTTAACTTAAAAAACAAGGTTTAATTAAATAGAAAAGAAGAAAATTTCTGATTGAAAGTCACTAACAATGTATTGTCACCAGAACTAAAGGTGTGTGTGCAAATTTTCAGCGTAATCGATTGGGTCCGAACTGGTTTGAAATTCAGTTGCAAGATTTAACCAATACAACTAACTAACAAGGCAATCTAAATAAAAGCTTATAGTTATTGATATTGCAGACAAGAATTAAGCAAATAGCTCAAATAGGGATGCTGACTGACTAAAAAAATATGATTCTGTTTAATCCGTCCTGTTAGGGGCTTGTGACGTCATATTTGAGTAAAAAATGTACTCAACTGTGACATCACACGAATTTTCGACGCACTGTAACGTCTTCATGTTTTGTCTTGTTTTTTATGTGTTCAATATTTTTTAGAAATCTATCTGGCGGAGTAAGATTTTTTTTTGTCATCTACCCCATTAAAAACCAACATTCAGAGCATTTGCATACCGAGCTGCATTGCCGAAATTTTTCACCAAAAATCCTTTGTGAAGCGTACAAAGCATCAAAATGTTTGAATTTCATACAGGTTAAGTGCTACGTTTTGTTATTCATTCTATCTATTTTTCTGTGCATAAGATTACCTTTTATGAAGATTGAAATGGGTTATTCATTCAGATTTAATATGCCTCCTTTTCATAATTTTCGTATTCCTTCTGTTTTAATTTTTTTTTTTTGAGCTCGTGGATAAATAATATCTTTCTACCATAAAGCATAAAAAATTAAAAACCTTTTTATTCCTCTTTTCTAAAGTTAAACGTAATATTATATATTATAAAGAACGCAGCTTCTAAAATAAAAGCCTTTAATATTAAAATGATGCCGACAAAGAGGGAAACCTCCACAATTGAAATTTCATTACTTGTTTGCAGGGATTCCCTTTGTAACCTTAAATTAGAGCATGAGCCGCGCTCGTGAATTTAATATTTACCTATATCGTATTCGCCGCTTAAAAAATGGTATACCTAATTAGGTAAGGGAGATAGATTTGATTCGTGTGGTTAGTTAGTATTTATGAAATATGAGAACTGTAAAGTACTGTACCTAGCGTAGATCTACGGTGATAACATTGATTTTTTGTAAAAAAATATGACAGATTTGTGATGGAATGGATGCTTGTAACACTTCTTAATTTAAAAATATTGATATAATACTTATTTTGTAAACGGATTGTTTAGCAGCATTTTTTGCAATTCAACATTTTCCGTTTCTGCTTTCTGCTGCAAAATTCAGAACAAGTTCCTCAAAAGACTAAAAATAACTCTGACCATCTTTGTTGATTTTCGTTTTCGTTTTTTTATTTTATACGTAAATTAAAAATGTTTTCCATCCCTGATACCTGCCAAACTACACATGAAAATGCAAAACATATTCGTAAATATATTTTTTAAACTTGGACAGCGTGGCGACTTTAGACAGCCACTGGCTGAGATGTTTACATGAGAACAGGGTTGATTAAAGAGCGGGTTTGAGCTCTTCTCTCCATGTAGTTTCCGACGCGAAGCCCGCAACACGATGGTTACAAACTCAATATACGACCTTCCCTTACCAACAACATCAATATTGTCCCAACATGGAATTTCCAGATTAAAATTTTCGACAAAATTGGCTTGTGAAACAGCCTGTTAATTAATGTTATTAGGCTTAACAGTGTGTTGAATAGAGTCTAGAATGTGTTAATTATGTTAGAAAGTTTGATATAATTTACACGTAAGTGAGAAGGAAAGTTTCGGTTTAGTTGGAGCTAATTTGTTTGTAAATCTGTTTACATAAAGGCGCTTAATTGGCGTCTAAAGGCCGGGATAAAGTTATATTTTTATTGCCAACAACCAAATTATCATTTAAAGTAAAACATTTTGGCTGTACACAAATTGAACGCATAACATACAATCACGCCTGTAATCGCCGAAGGGTAAGGCAGAGGTGTACTTAATAGGACAGCCACATTTTGCCAGTTATGTTTAAGTCTTATGTAATAGAGGGCGAGCCTAATGCCATCAACTGAGCGCAAATGACTGACCAGACTCCGTACTTGCTTCTTAAATATTTCTTGATGGAAAAATCCCAATAACAATTGACACAGACACACACACTCAGATTGAATTAGGTACCCAAGCAGAGTTCAGCCAAGAATAATTAATAAGATTTACGTCAAAATAACTGTTGTGTCAATCTTTTTTTAGAAACACGCGACTGATAAAGTTAATCTGACGAATCCCCGACGTATCAAATCAAATCAATATACATTTTCGTGACACGAGAATCGCTTTACCATGTTAGCAAAACAAACATTGAGCAGATTTATGACATGATCCTATAAATGAAACAAAAGTCTTGCAAAAAATAAAAGGGAAACCTGAATTTCTCCGATTTCACCTTCTTCAGAACCGTTAAATAGGGTTTATCTAGATATCCGTGGCATATCTTTCTACAAGCTTTGCAAGTTTATAATAATCACTTAAATCTTTTAAAATGACGAGAATCGTTTTAGAAAACGTATTGTAGAAAATATTATCTTAACAGTAGGGTAATTACTATCCGTGGCCCCGGAACACAAAGGGCGATGAAGGAACATGGATGGGTTTTAGTCAGTAAAAGTCTGACACTCCCTCCCGCTCCGCCCAGAGCGAGAGGAGTCATTTGATGATTTCCCATACGAAAAAAAAAATGGGTAATTTCTATAACATTGTTTTAAGATTTCACGGTTTAAAACTAAACTTATAAATATTGCCACTAACGTTTTTTTTTACGGTTGGTCGACTCTTCTCACGACCAGAGAGCTGACCTACACTGGCCTGCAAAAATAAGTATCACACTTTTAAAATTGCAATAACTTTTTAAGTACACAAGATGAACTTTCGAAACAAAAAAGACTCGAAAAATTGTTTAATTTTGTCTATAGTTTCAAAGAAAGCTGATAAAAATGGCTTTATATTGTTTTTTTTTTATTTTAAATCTATAGTTTAGGAAAATTGAAATTGTAAAAGTGTAGTACTTATTTTTGCAGGTCAGTGTATTTCTCGGCCAAAGAATTAACATTCCCATTCTACGCTGTAATGCTACCAGCCTTCTGGACACATTCCCCGTTGATGCGATGCGGAAAAACTTTTTAACGCTTTTTTAATTCTTTTCAGCTTTTGATACATATACTGTAGATTTTTATTAATATTTTAGGTTTGTATAGTAAATAATGTAAACAGACTGGAAACTTTTAGCGGGGCAATAACGGTAACTACCTTAACCGTTGCAGCTACACGAAAATGGACTTAGAGACTATCATGTATTTCGTGAAATTTTAAAAATTATGGATAGTCTCCTAAGACCATTTTCGTGTAGCTGCCCCGCTGAAAGTTTCCACTGTATGCGAGATGAGAGATGTTGATGTATTAAAATTAACATTAACTTGTTCCATTCAAAACATCTTAAACAAATACACACAATCAACGTATATTATAGGTAATGTGACAATCTTGAGCATAGATAAACCTCAAAGCCATTTCAAAAGCAAATCCCCCACTATTATGTAAACTCGCATCTAGTTCATTTCAAATTTCGAACCGCGAGTTTTAATCGAATCGCGCCCATCAGAACGGAACACAGAATTACAATGTTAATGAACTGCTCCTATCGTCCCTTGTTCAATTCTTTTGCAGACCTTACTTTTATTGGACTTCTTCGAAAACTGCCTCCCAAGGTATAGATACTTTTTATTCGACCTCTGTGATGAAATATGGCTACCCCAACAATGGGAGGTCAATTTCGGAGACCAGATAAATCATATTCAATCGGGTGAACTGAAATAAAATTAGACTAGGTAATTTATTTTGTGCAATTTAGGTTTTTTGTTAGTTTTGCGAAGTTAGCTGCGGACGACGTTCTTTTGATGTACGGTTATTAATGGCAATATTTATGTAGACAATTATGATAAGATCTTTTTTATGAGTAGCCTAGCTTTGTCTGTTAAATGTATCCAACAAAGTTTAGCTTTGATACATCGAGCGGTATGAAAAACCAATTTAGTTTTGCTGTTGAGTGGCCGGTTTTTTTTTTATTAGTAGTGCATTTGGTCAACCAATCGTTGCTTTTAATCCGTGAGAATTTAAAAATGGAATAGCGAGGGAATCATTCCCCAGTCTAGGTTATTTCCTTTAGCCTCGAACTACTATTCCCGATTGAATTAAATGTAGGTTCTTATTTTCTTTGTAGGATTTTTTTTCTTTTTTATTGGTTTTTTCATGACTGGAATGGCAATTATTTGTTGTTCAAATAACTTTACGACTACTCCGTTAGTTTGACGATTAAATGGTTTTAATTGACTTTGGCTTTTTGCCTGAATTAGTATTATTCACTTTTAAACAAATCGATAATTAGGATCTATTTGACATTTTAGCGAACATAACTTCAAGTTTTATCAGAAACCTATTAAAAATATTTCATGAAGACAACATTCATTGTGTCGTGTCATAAAGAACACAAATAATTAAATAATAGGTACAAAGACAAACGCAAGATCGTCTTAGTACCAAAGTGTTAAATTACAATTACAAAGACAATAAGCGAGACGACAAAAAAAATCTAATTAGTCCGTCACTTAGATTATCAAAAAATATTTGACCCGTGTTTTCTCTTTTGTTACGTAAATCAAAATTGACGAAGATACGACGCTTTTAAAATTCTCAAAACGTCACGCCGTGGTATAATTTTGAGCTAGTTCTGACGTCACGAGCCCCCACTCCCAAGTTTTGATGCGTTTTATCTTTGTCAATATTCATTGATTTACAAAAACAAAAATACATGTCCATTAATTTCCAATACTCTAACTGACGGACTAAATAGATTTGCAATTTTTTTTTATACTGTCGTCATGCCTATTGAGCTCAATAAAGCTACTTAAAAAACATTTAATTTAAAATCAACCTTTATTGTTTCAGGGCTTTCCTTAGAATTCTGTGCGTGTGCTGCCCCAGAAAGTTGCGACGGAAATATCAGCCACAACTTCGCTTCAAACAATCCCAAGTGAGTAGCCGACGTTACGTACTAAAGCTAATAGAAAATATTAAGTTTTTTCTTTAAATAAAAAAGCCCTTAAATAAAAGGAATTTCCAATTCAGTTGCAAATTAAATTGCTTTTTCTTAGATTGTTATGAATTTGTTCTTTTACTTTCAGTTGCGCACGACACGACGTTATTATTCTTCGAGCGAACTGATGGGCATACAACAGCTTAGAAATAACTCCTGCGAGCAAACTTACATATAGCGAATCAGCTCCATTTTATACATCGCTTCGATTCTCCTCCATATTTCTAATTTCAATTCGTATCTTCCAAAAGTTTCTAGAATACTTTATGCGAATTAGGAGCCATTCAGAGCCGTGAAGGAGTGTAATCTCAGGCGGTGATGCTAAGTAGATGTTGACTCGGTAGTAAGGGATAGGATACATACGTGTAGAGGTACGTGCAGACTTGTTATTGCTCACATGCACTCTGTCTCGTGTGCCCTCGTGTGCCCTCATGTACCCTCGTGTGCCCTCGTGTGCCCTCGTCCTGTTACTGTCCACTATCTTACAACAGTTTGTCTGCACTCGTTTCATTGTCAACTGACTTAACATAACAACCCGACTGTCTGACTACTCTTCAACGCTTCTCATTCCTGTATCATTATAACTTAACAACAGCGCTTGAATTTTGCGTGGTTTTCTGAAGTAACTTTATTTTCAATGTTTTACTTTTGTAATCGAGGGTTTGCATGCCTGGGTTTCGATGGATACCATACTTTGTCGTATTGATTATGCAACGTTATTTAATTATGGTGTTGTTGTTAAATAATTAATGACATTTATCATTCTGTCACGCCAGTACACACGCTTCGTGGCCGAAAGTTCAATCGAGTTCAAAACTTGGCGACACTTTTATGTCAAGTCATGACAATTTTCAAAGAAATTTTAATATTTTATGAGTCTCCAAGCATTGTTTAACGTTCTGTAATTACTTGTGTTGTCTTTACGAAAACTTTCTTCATCCCTACGTGTTGTCAACTGCATGATTCTGAACAAACTCTCCCTTTCCGCTTCAAACGACTCCAATAAGAACTCTTTGTTGCGAAAGCAATAAAACTCCTTGTATTTTATGGTTTCCAACAGACTGCATTACTGTTACTTTGTTAATGTTCGGTCAAATTGTTGCGGACAAATTGCGGACACTGCTCCGGACATGGACACCTCAGTACAGATACTTAAGGATAAAACAAACTCGTACGGATAAACTACTGACACCACACTACAACCGATACTTTACTGAAGTAAAGTGTTTTAGTAAATTCACAGTCCAGTTGTCTTCAATTTTTCCATTCTAGTTTGGCCAAATCTTTACTGAAGCATCTGTTACTGAAGCTGTTTAGCAATTTGTCCCTATCAGTTTGACTAGTCCCTTACTGGCTAGAACAGCTTATAAATAATATAAGGTTTAAATTGCAGTACCCGGTGCCAACGATGATGTACGCGTCGGTGTCCCAGCACGAGATGTGTCGCTTGTGACACCAGGCGCGTGCGGGCACGTTCCGCACGCCACCTCGCGGGCGATGCTCCTGATGCAAGGATCGCCGCTCGTCGCGGTCCCACCACCGCCGCAGCGGCGACCGGCCACCGTGTCCGGACCTTTACCGCATGAGGGCTATAGACCACACCTCCTTCGATGAACCCTTACCGTGTGTTGAACGCCACCTGTGCACCGACGTCGTGCCCTACTGCCATGACTCGGAGTCCGTCAGTGAAGTGAGCTTAGAGAGTGACAGTAGAAACCCCTCGATCAAACGCAAGGCAAGCAAAAAGACAGTGACCTACCAAACCAAAGCGGACGTGATCTCAAACTAGGTAGTTATAGTGTTAATTACGTAAGTGTAGATTGTTGTATGTGTCAAGTGGCTGGGTGATTGAGGTTGCCTTGATTAGTGCTAGTGTTGATAATATTCTTCATCGTCACCATTCCCCTGCCTCTATCTCAATTTATTTGTGGTCGGCGCAGCATGTTTTCTTCTTCCATACTTCTCTATTACTCGTCATCTCAGCAGTCACCTCCTTTCTAGTCATATCCTCCTTCACACAGACCATATTCTGCATATAATTATGATATTGGCTGTTACTGAAAATTGGCGCCATTATGTGTTTCGATTGTGGCGCCTCTCAATCTTGTATATTTTTTCTTTCCACTCACATTTTAAATCTTATTTATCGTGTGACATAAAAAGTCGCAAAGATAAATTCGCAGATTTTTATCTACTTGTTAAATATGAAGAATCAACACTGTTTAAAGTATTTGGCATTCATCTCAGTCAAGACAATCCCAAATGGCCCAGCTAATTAATTCTAGTCTAATTGACTTTCCACGGGAAAAATTTCAATCAGGAGCTGTGATTTACTGATTAGCTGTGTATATAGTTTATTGTGTACTGTACATATGTAATGTTGTCACCCGTGTAACGCTTAATATAGTGCCATATTGTAATTATGTCAAGTGGGAATTGATGCGCTTCATTACATTGTATATAAGAGGACATTGTTCATTAAAACATTCCAATACTCATAGCAATACCAAGTATATTCAATGGTGTTAAACAAGAGTGCTAGCTACCCTATACTTTTAAAAGAGCCATATTTTTAATCACGTTCTCGAAATCGGCTCAAACGATTACAGATTCAGAACGATAAAAGTTGCAATATGGTTTACGGGGTCGAAAAAACGATCTAGCTAGGTCTCATATCTGGGAACATTCGTTTTCTCTATTTGAGCAGAGCTTGATCTAAGTACTAAGATTAATCAGAGATTTAATATTTAGTTTCATATGATATTAGCATTAATGCAGCAAGAAATCAGAGGAATATGTATAAAAGTGGACGCACACTTATCTGCGCCAAACGCGCCGAACGAATCGACCGCGGGCGAAAGAATCGACCGCGGCGAAGGAATTTTGTATCCTAAGTTTTCATTTCATACTAGTAATTCTAAAATTCCATTCGGTCGGCGCGTTCGGCGCGGATAAGTGTGCGTCCACCTTTAAGGTGAGCTGTTTTTTATGCGAGTACTTAGGGATTCACCATGATCTCATAAACCGGCTGCCATTTGTAGATCTTTGCCAGTCGTTACAGGTCGTCCGAAGCCCGGAGTCTGAAAACCAGTCTTACCAAGGGTATCGTGTTACTCTACTCAGTAGAGTAACACGATACCCCTTGATAACCCAAGCTATGTCAGATCGTGGGGAGTCACTCCCTGTAAACTATGTTAGGGTAAGACTGAAAACAGACCCTAACATAGTTGAGAAAAGGCTATACACAAATTGACCTTGAAATAGATCAGCTTGTTCACGCCTTTTTAAATCAGACTTTTCGATATTTAGGCACCTCACTGTCAATTATTGTATTAGTAATAGATAACATTAACTGATAAATAAAAACTTCTTTAATGTTTAATAACCGTACTAATTTAATCAGCTTTGAACATTGTAATAAATAACTAATACCAGTAAAATGAAACATTATTGCAAATATATAATTTCATAAATGGAATTGCTAGCAGCCAGATGTTTGTGATGAAAAATATGTTTGAAATAATAAGCCTTAGTTAATTATTTGTAAGTGTGAATAATTACCTAACAGAATCAGCCTTTGAAAATAAAGGCTATTTTATTTGTTTGCAACCTAAATTAAAATGGATCGCAGATGGCTTCAATATTATGATCATTCTTCTGTCCCTAAATAACAACTTATCTTTTAGTATACGCAGCCATGAATTCAACGTTGAATTTCGATTTCTCTCAGAAAGTTTTCATCATTTACCATTCTAAATTCAATTGACATAAATCCGTAGTGACGTTCCATTTTTAAAACCAGCTAGCACTTTTGTAAAACATCCTCTTTAGACTTAAACCTCAGAATGTAAATATAAATGTTAAAATTATTGTTGTAATAATTTAGATTTATCATAGTAGTGGTCTAAACATTCCTTCCACGATATAATCATATTTATGTGTTGTTAATTTATCTTATTACTTTAGCATTGTATGTTGTAAGTTGTTTTGCGTAAATTAGATACTTCATGTTGCTATGTTAACTTTCAAAGTAAGTATT
Source organism: Xestia rhomboidea (assembly GCA_963853795.1). NCBI lineage: Eukaryota > Metazoa > Arthropoda > Insecta > Lepidoptera > Noctuidae > Xestia > Xestia rhomboidea. Next base: position 8,999,209 of record OY970778.1, on the reverse strand, counting down.
TAAATGTTGGCTTAGAAAAGATTAAGCATTTTTTCCTGATTCCTTGGAATTCGATTCCTTACAAAATAATCGATTAATATTCGATAAACTTCAAATCTGACATTTGGAGTTCAGAATGTATTGTTTGTTAAATGATCTCAATGTAATTCCAGATGTCTTTCTTTCCACGAAAAATAAACGGCTTATAAAGCTCTTCCACCATACAAAGACGTTATATTATTATCTTCAAAATTATCATTATTCTAAGCATGTCGTAGACTTCATTTAACCAAATATTATATTATAACTTCCAAACAACTTTAAGCAAAATAACTTCGTTATCATTTCTTTGCGTAATTAATTAATTTTTAACTTGTTCTGAAATCTTTGCCAAGGTCATCCCTTCCCTAGATACGACCTTGGCTCTCGCCAATTTAGGTGAGCTTTAAGACTGATAAGAACGCTCCCCGTTGATTTATTTTTGTATCTATTTTGATAACAGATCTCAAACTTAAGTACATTGTTTAATTATTCTAATTTAGGATCTTTAACTATAAAGATTATGATATAATTAGTGTCTATTCCAACAGAAAATATACCTATCTATCTAGTCAATTTATGATTTAAAAATCTAAGTAAGCAGTAAGCTAAGGTGGTTTTGCTTTTCATTATAGCCTCATCAAACATGACATCATTTTTTTTTTAATACTGAATGTAAAACCTCTGACGTATTTACCTGTTTTACGACCGATTGCATTTACAACGTACAGTACTTAGTTAGTATTACTTATACAGAACTTAAGATCTGTATCGGAAGTTGTGGAATTAAAAAGTGTTTTAATGGTTCAATTTGTAACTTATTTTCTAAAGTCAATTCATACTTGACTCTCCCACGAAAATCGTGTTAAGTAACGTTTTAAAATGAATGTAAAAGGCAAAGAAAAAGTTGATTAGATATTCTAATGAATAGTGTTAATGCTGTTAGTACACAGATCGGGATCGGAACCAATTTATTACCTGCATTTCGCAAAACTTCTCAGAAGTATTTAACATAACCATGTAAAATCGCGGAACTAAAAAGATCAGCGGGCCTACCATGACGTCTTAAAGCAACGGAGCTATAGAGGACGTCTAGCGCCATCTCTTTCCCTCACTCGCACGCAATTAAAACGATCCTGCTTTAAGACGTCATGGTAGGCCCGCTGACTGTTATTTTCATTTGTTTTACATTGGCAGTAGGTATCAGGCCTGAAGGTGCCTAATATAACGATTGCTACCGGCTCCCCTTCGGGAACAACCATTCTAAGTAGTGTCTAGTTATAAATATATAAGTCTCGTGCATGGTGCGTGTAAAATTTAACTTATAGTACTGAAATCGTTCTTTCCCTGCTCTTACCCACACAATATGTAAATATGTATAAGCAAAAAGCTACAGCAGCCTCCGCGTTCAGTTTAACAACGGTTTTGAGTCTGCCTCGCTATTGCAGCGTTTCAGCAGGGCTATTACGTATCTTTCTGATATCCAGTGACTATCAAGCTTCGGTTTTACACCGAACTTTGATGACAACCGTGAATGTCATAATAGATATTAGTATTACGTAACACACTGAGTGGATATCACTTTACGGTGACTAACAGGGTCATAAATTATACGAAACTAACCTTTTGACAGTTAATTGATGGACACTGAGCCCAGTTACTATCATTTCGAGCTGTCAACAGAGATACGTAATAGCCCTACAGGTATATGTTCGCATGGGCGCGCACGGACTGCTTCCATGCGTCCATGCGGAAGCACTGCGCGTCTCTTGTACGCAGAGTGCGGGCCAGCTCCAATGCGGTTCTGAGTATGATTGCAAGCAGGTTGGACTGTCCTTATGTGCGGCACTATTGTGACAAACAAGTTACATAATAGTGTCGCACGTAAGAGACTACTGTAATTAATTGATTAATGATTTTGAATTGGTATTATTGGTTTATATTATTTGTATGTGTGTTGATGTTGTATTTATTTGCGTGTATGGTGTAAGATGTATATGGGTTATGAACCTGAAATAAATGAATTTTAATTTAATTTTATAAGTGCGATTTCCCTACCGCGATACACCGTTGCTAGTTGGTGTGTTGACAGCATTAAAATGTTTATTTCGGATAGTGAATAAATAGCCCACAAGGCCTTACTAGTCTCAATTATTTCCACCTTTACTTTGTCATACCAGTGTGCCTGTCTTACACGTACGCAGTAGTACCTAATACTGTACATAACTACTCAGGTAAAACATTTTAATAACTAAATATAAATAAATGTATACTTCTCGCTACAGCTAGATTTTAAATTATATTTCAATATTGTGAATAACTTATATGTATAATGTAAAACTAATTTAAAATGGGTTGTCGTATAAATTTATATAAAGTATTTTTTCTAAGTAGTTGTTTTATTTGATTAGTCTTCTCTGAATGTTCACCATCACAAAATATCTCGAACTCTTAATCTATTAGAAAAAATAAGAACAAGCTTGCTGAATCGCACATTCGATTGAAAATACAAAAAAAAAAACAACATATATTTTTTTTTATATTGTATTCTCTACTTAAAAAGATGAGTGATAAACACAACACACACACACAGATTCAGAACTGAAAGTAACAAAAACACAATTACTAAGAACATAATTATCCATTTTCGTGCCGTTCGCAAGAAAAGCAATGTGGAAAATAAATCCAAAAAATCTTTCGTACAAATTCTTAATAACTAGATGTCATTATCACGAACACAAAGAGCCTTTCGGAATATTTAATGACATACATTATTATTAACGCCTTCAGCCCTGAAGGCAATTTAAAGTTTAGACTGCTTGTTACTGAAATTCATATTTGATTACTTTACCAATCTTATCAAGGGGTATCGTGTTACCCAATACTAACTGGGTTGTGGAGGTCAGATATGCAATCGCTCCATGTAAAATACTGGTGTTCAGCTGCAGCCGGTTGGAGTGGAAGAGGACCCCAACGTAATAAATAAATAAATATCGCTGGACATTACACACAGCGCCATCTAGTGCCATACTAAGAAGCAACGAGGCTTGTGTCGTGGACACCAGATAGTTGATATACTACATAGATACTTTTTGTTTGTAAATACATACTTATTATACATATAAACATCCACATAAACATGGAAACAAATGTCCATGCTCATCACACAAACATTTGCTCCTACCGGGATTCGAACCCGGGACCTAAAGAATGTAAGGCAGCCTCAGTACTGCTGTGCCATTCGGGTCGTCAACATAGTTGGGAAAAGCTTAAGCAGATGATGATAGTTGATTATTGTGAATACTTTAAGAGAAAAAGCAAGAACTTTTCGTCTTTCACAATTAAATTATTATATAATAACACGACGAGGTAGGCCTTCTGTCTATGAGAGGGAGCTGCTCCCTCTCATAGACAGAAGGCCTACCTCGTCGTGTACCCATTTTTAACATTATTGACCAAAAGTAGCTTAAACACTTAGTTCCAGTAAATTTATTTTAAACTGGTACTCCTTTTTAATAAATAAACAATTAGGACAGTTGATTTAAAACTGTCTATCGATATAATTAATGAATCCATCATACCCCTCTCTATTTTTCATCATGGTTGCGCTCCGAGGAATAAACATACAGTATTTTTAATTTGAATTTTTGAGCGAAACTAACGGTTGCGCTTAGAGGAATAATTTAGTTGCGCTTATTTAGTTGCGCTTAGAAATAGGTGCGCTCTGGGGAATACCTCGTTTCCCCTAGCAATGAGACCATTATGGCCTGATTACACTATCTCCTGTGCGAATCTTCTCTCAACTTCAAATACTAACAAAAAAAAAGGAAAATTGCGAAACCTATTCTTACCGTGGGTGTACATTAGCTTGGATTTTTTTTGTGGTTAGAGCCTAACTTGGTGTCAGAGATTTTATTCCGCCCGTGGGCCTCGGACATGGTTTGTACGTCGGACGCCATGTACGTCGAGAAATATCTCTCAGACATGTTGGTTTGGTTTCCTCACGATGTTTTCCTTCACCAAAGCAAGTTACACATTATGATAGTGGGATAATGACACTGTCCCAAAACCTAATAACCAAAGGTCACATCTGCGCCAATGACCTCATAAATATATCACTAACTCAAACAAAACAAGCCAGAACACACGACCGGACCGTTTTACACCGCCGACGGCCGAAGATAAACGAAGAAGAATAACATTCACAGGATAATAGACAACAGTTTATTCGGGACTTAGGATTAAAGGGGCCTTAACACGATATTTTATGAACTGGCGGACCTAATACAACATTGAATGGAGAATATACAACAGGGGGCCTAAAATGCCCTTTTTTTTCGGATGGGAAATCATCAAATGACTCCTCCCGCTCTGGGCGGAGCAGGAGGGAGTGTCCGACTTTTACTGACTAAAACCCATCCATGTTCCTTCATCGCCTTTTGTGTTCCGGGGCCACGGTATCTCTTTCGAATAGTCCCGCAGCCCCGGACCTAAAATGCCCTGGCTTGCAGTGTGAGCTGTGTTTCAATTATTTCACCTGGAGAATACTATATGTGTAGGTATACTATAGCTTTCATAATAATTGAGTGAAAGATCATTTTCTGTATATTTCGTCATAGTAACATAGGTATTTATTCTTTTTTTATTTTATTAATAGAAAGTATAGTATATAATATTGCATATAATATTTAAAATAGTTACTTACTTTGTTACCTATATTGTATGTATTCCATTTTGTCTTCTTCTTTTACAAACTATGTCTACATGTCTTTTTTAGGGGTTCCGTACCCAAAGGGTAAAAACAGGACCCTATTACTAAGACTTCACTGTCCGTCTGTCTGTCTATCACCAGGCTGTATCTCATGAACCGTGATAATTGAAATTTTCACAGATGATGTATTTCTGTTGGCGTTAAAACAATAAAAATAAATTAAAGGGGCTCCCCTACTACAATGGTACGGAACCTTTCATGCGCGTAAGCTGGGAGTCAAAATCAATCAAAGCATTTATTTCAAGTAGGCCAGTTACAGGCACTTTGAATTGTCGAAACAAAGATGAAAATTAAATGTAGCTACAGTCCCAGTCACAAGGCATAAAAACTGTGAAAGTACTGTAGTTGCCCATTCCCTAGCGTAGATCTCTATGGAGAAGAACGGGCAAGAAACTCCATGGACACTCTTTTAAATCAGAATATTGTTACAAAATCTTGGTTACATCATTCATGTTGAGATGGTATATTATGTGAGAACAATGTAGCAAGATGTGCACGTTAAAAGTGTCCACAGTAAAACAAAACAGAAAAAAAAAAACAATTCAAAAACTAAAATAATTCATTAAAATAAGCCATGGCAACTGAGAGATGACCAGTCACAACTGACAGCGCCCGTTCACGGACATGACGCATAGATCAGCACCATTCAACTCAACCATTTTGAAGGGAACTAAATGATCCGACACATGCGCCACCATCACCGAGACTTTTGAGTGAGCATGACATATTCTCAACCGCCAAGGCACATTCAAGTCAAGAAAAGGCGTAGGTTTCCAGCGACTGATAGCATTCTAGTACATAGCACTCACACAATATGGGCAATGCGATTATATAATACTAAAGAGATTGAATCTATACAATGCAAAGATAGTTGTACAATCTTCAGCAGCTCCAACAATACAATTAGTGCTATCCATTTATGCGCCCCTGTCCTTGTGGAGCAGGACCGGCATTGAGCCAAGCATTTTTATCAGCGATATAATCGTCCAATTTGTAATATGCTTGCTTACCCAATGTGCGTTTAATGCATGTTTTAAATTTTGTTTCATTCAGTTCAAGAATGCTTTGTGGAATTTTATTATAGCATTTCAAACAGTACCCCATGAAAGAAGAGTCTACTTTAGCGAGTCTGAAGCCTGGCTGAACTAATTGGTCCCTATTTCTAGTACTGTAATTGTGTCTGTCACCTCTTTTACCAAAATGATGTAGATTTTTCCTCACGTACATTATGTTTTCGTAGATGTATTGACAATGTACCGTCATGATGTTAATTTCCTTAAACAGTTCCCTCAGAGAATCGCGCCTACGAAGATTGTATATGGCTCTGATGGCTCTTTTTTGCAGAATAAATATAGATTCAATGTCTGCAGCCCGTCCCCATAATAAAATGCCATAAGACATTATACTATGAAAGTAACTAAAATAGACCAATCTAGCAGTATCTACATCAGTAAATTGACGGATTTTTCTAATAGCATATGCTGCTGAACTTAGCCGCCCCGCCAGAGATGTTAAATGAGAACCCCATTGAAGCCTTGAATCAAGCGTAATCCCCAGGAAAACCGTTTTATCTACGAATTCAAGTTTCTCTTTATTCAATACTATATCACAATCGCTACTTTTGACATTCGGTAAAGCAAATCTTATGCATTTCGTTTTTTTTTTCATTGAGTACCAAATTGTTTGCTGTGAACCAATTATGGACTTGAAGTAGGGCATTATTCACGTCGTCTAGATTTTGGGCTCGTCTATTTATCTTAAAAATTAGGGAAGTGTCATCGGCAAATAACACCATATTTTGAGGTTGGTTTTTCAGTAAATACGGTAGATCATTTATATATACTAAGAAGAGGAAAGGACCCAATATTGATCCTTGCGGAACCCCCATTTTGACTTTTAAACCCTGTGAATTAACACCATTTATTTGAACATATTGTTGTCTATCACTCAAATAAGATTTTACCAAACTAAGTGCAAGTTTACCTAGTCCGTAATGCTCAAGTTTCAAAAGTAATGTGTCGTGATTTACACAATCAAATGCTTTGGAGAGGTCACAAAATATTCCTAGTAGAGTAGTTTCTTTAGAAATCAGATTACCTTTTTACCTATTTTTCTGTTCCTTTCTTATTTTCTACAATACACTATTTTTTATGTACATAAATTGTTAAATTAATAAATAATTTAGAAACATCATCATCAGCCTACGACAGAACAGAGACTTCTTGGAATAACCAAGATACTTATTTACTCTTTTAACTATGCTCATTGTTTTTGTTTTCTTGTTTGTATTTTTCTAACTTGTGTGTATTATCAATAAATTGATTTATTTATTTTATTTTTATAAACAATTTTTCTCTCTTCACTGAACTCTCTCAGCCCTTCGTCGCTCCAACGAACCTGAGGGAATAGTTTTTATATTCAAGTGTAAATAAACAAATGAATAAATTCAATCAAACATGCTTATTGCATTTCAAAGTTTGTTTTTCGAATTACTGAACCGTGTTCTTTGAAATTGAATCTTAGTTCAATGTCTTCAAATATAAAACCAATTTAGATATATCAAAGTTATTTAATGTGAAAAAAAACAAAACCCCAAAATCTTCTTTAAATTTTCAACAGTTTTAGATACTCTGCTTAAAAGTAACATTATCACTTAATTATGTGTCTAGTGTTAGCAAGCTACACGACTGATCAACACGAGTTTCTGGACTTCTGGGTTCGATTCCCGAGTCTGACAAAAACCACCTCATCACGAAGCCGTCAACCAAGCATTCTGTACATCAAATGTAACTTAACGCAAAAAATATTGACGGGAAACGACTTTTTTTTGGTGTGAAAAAACATGTTTTGTGGTAGAACTCAATGTAACGCCCTCAAATGATTGTGCTGATGAATGGATTGAATAGTACGGAGGTCGTGGAGGTGTTTAAAGTAAAAATCTTATATTAAAAAATATGTATTTAAAAAAAAAAAAGTCAAAATGTTGGAACTATGACCCCCAATATCTCCGTAAATATAAGGTTCCCAGGTATGGTGTAGAACAAAAAAATTATGGCAATGACGAGGAAAACAAGTACTTCTTCAAGGGCTTCGTTAAGAGGTGTTTTACACCCTTTATGTACATTGCAAGAATGGTTCATACCTATCCAAGTAATATTATTCTAGATTTTGCAAAATACATTATGTGTGTGCATACATTGGATTAATGGACTTCATATGCTAATCAGGATGACAACGGAGAGGCTTGCGACATTATAATAATAATCCATTTATTTCAGGTAACAAAGACCCATAGATAAATACCACATACTAATAAAAAAATTTGTTAGTCTAAGCAACTTAAAAATCTATGTTGGTAGACGAAGTGGCGGCGTCGTGCGCTGCGCGGGGTCACGTAGCCTGCCGCGAAACCGTCGGTAGACTACACCCTTCGGCCAAAACTCTTCCTTGAGAAACTTGTCGAGAAGTTGTGTCGAAAATCGACACAACTTCTCGAACTCCTCTCCTCTTCTCGAGTGACGCGGCTCCAACTTCTCGACCCTCAGATAGAATATACTTTATATAAGGTAAAAAAAGCTTTAGAAGGCTTTAAAAAAAAATAAAACATTTCAAACAACAAACTTCAAAACATTTTTTTTACGAATAGGTATTCCCGCGATCATGATGCTTGCAACAGCGTCGAAATATCGGGAGCTCATAGCAATAAAGAAAAATCACGGATATCATCCCGTAAGTACTTTAAGTGTAGATAGACCTATATTGAATTGTAAGGAACAGTTTTTTTTTTTTCGCGATTCAGGGTTTGGTCCCATAGTAAAAGTTGTTCGTAATGATGAATACAATGACCCCTTAAGAGATTTCGTGTATGAATAGATAGTCTTTATAGATTATAGGAAGCTTTCCACGATGGAGCATCATAGAAAAAAATAGGAAGGTAGGTATATTGAGCAGTAAGTATATATAGCGTGTACCTGAAGGTACTTGTAGACCACTCTGGGTAGTCAGCCCCCACTTACACCTCTTTTTTTTCGGATGGGAAATCATCAAATGACTCCTCCCGCTCTGGGCGGAGCAGGAGGGAGTGTCAGACTTCTACTGACTAAAACCCATCCATGTTCCTTCATCGCCTTTTGTGTTCCGGGGCCACGGTATCTCTTTCGAACAGCCCCGCGGCCCAGCCCCCACTTACTCCTTTGGTACTAATTTACCACTTTTTAGCACAGCGTGAGCTGTACGTTTTTTTTTTTTTTAAGTGAGAGTTTTTTCTGGCAGGAAATTCTTAGCAGCCACGGTGTTTAGATTTGTGCCCGGTTGATTATATGAGAATTAAAACAAAACTGGTGAAATGTGGGTGTACTATTTAGGTACACCTCTTCCTAACCCTTCAGGGATTACAGGCGTGATGTCATGTGTCGTTTTGTTTTAAAACTAGAAGGGACCGGTGATTCGGACCTGATTACTCTGAGAAAAAACAGACAAAACGAACTCAGAGTAAACTGTCTCTTTTACCATGCAGATTAGTGTCGATTTGGTATTTTGAAAAAAGAACCACACAGGTTTGAATGGACCTATCCAGCCAGTGTGAGCATTCATCAGTTATCGTTGTTCGTAATTGTATTTTTTGTGCTAATTCTATTTTTGAATAAATATATTATATTATTATTATTTCCTTTATTTATTTTTTAACAAATTAATTACATTTTTAAATATTCTTTACAAAAAAAAAAAAAAAACATTTAAAAATATAAAAAATTGTAGCCCACCGGTATCGGGTGCAGGGTACAAGCTACCGGCGGTCAGGGCTCCAGAGAGAGGAACCTCCTAACAATACGAGCCGTGTCTAGGAGTACCGCTATTATTATTATTATTATCGTGTAGCTCGACATTCAAAAGAAGAAGAAGTAGCCACTGATATAGACTGACTGAATTGAACAGTTATTTAGAATGTATAATGTGTAATCTATCGTGCGAGGCGAGATCCAGTCGGAATGGTGCTGGTCGGGAGCCAATCTGAAGCTGGCGATCATTGCAACAGCGAAGCAGCGATGTGAATATCGACACGGGAATGCAATTGGAAAAACAATAGAAGCAAATGAAAAGCGAATCATGTTTATATTCGTTGAATATGTGCAATACGTGCACTGCTGTGTAGTGGAAGGGACTTCAGAGAATTTATTTATTTATTTAAACTTCATGTACTATCGAGGACACTCCCGCCTAATCACCACTAAGCTTATTTTTGCTTGCACTTACAACATAGAAACGCTCTTTAGCCCCGCCGTAGAAATAACGAATGAAAAGATACCAATCGGCCGAGCGCAGTGACGACGCACGCCAAACGAGAGTTATTGTTATTTTGCGCGCCAAAGTTGACGCTTTCCTAATAGGCCTAAACTTTAAGGGGCCGTGGCTCGACGCCTCCGCATGAATTAAGCGAAAAAAAAATTAACTGATCAGGCGGAAAAGACCACGACTGTACATGTACATAGGCGGACTTAATGCCACAAGGCATTCTCTACCAGTCAACCTTTGGGTTAAATAGAAAAACATAGTGATAGGGTACAAAAAACGTCTAAAAAACTAAGTTCTTTTAAACGAGAAATTATATACTTATATTGATACTAATACACATATACAGATAAAATAAACCAATAGATATTTTATAAAATGCCAAAAATTAAAAAGAAAATAACGAGAAACCTTATAATAATTATTATGACTAGACTTTAAATTAAGAGCGATTTAAATAGTAGTAGAGTAGAGTAGTGTGGAGAATGACTTTTTTAACGACTGCTTCGTTGGTTTAGTGTTTAACCTTTTGAACGCCAGAGCATAAACGCATGCGCGTGCCCTCCACGCCAAGCCACTATTTAAACTACCATTTTGTCACATATTCGTGTCGTTTGGCGTACGAGGCACGCACTTGCTTGTCACGTATTATGTGACAATGGCGTTCAAAAGGTTAAACGCGCTACTGCGGAGCATGAAGCTTCGGGTTCGATTCCAAGGTCGGCAAAAGTGCTATTGGGTTATTTCGTCAGGAATTTCTCAGTAGCAGTACCGAGTCCAAATTTATACCCGGTTGATGGGAATAGGTTTTTTTTATTTATTACATGGTGCCCCCTTTTAAATGGTGCTTAAACATAATTGCAATATGTGGGTGTAATTATACAATAATTCACAAGAATTTCATCATTAGAGCATCATATGTGTGTACCCTCTTTTACCCTTCGGGGTTTACAGGTATGATGTTATGATTATGACCATTCTATTAATCAGCTAAGTATAAAAAAGCGAAGTAAGTACGAGTTTAAATTATTATTGACTACAGACATGCTACAAAATCAGATAATGTTTTCTACTTGTTAAAATATTGGCACGTCTACATAATTCATATTCATGTCGATAATAACCGTGCAGAGAATAATGGACGATTATATTATATTATCATTATTGTTGCTGTAAGTCGTGACGGGCCAAAGTAATGAGTCCATACACGCTGGTGAAGGAGAAACACAGTACGCCTGCCTGCACAGATTTTGATGACCTTAGATCAACACACTTATAAAGGGTGTATAACACCTCTTAAGGCAGCCAAAAGGCACTTGTTCTCCTCGTCATTGCGATCATTTTTTTGTTCTACACCATACCTGGGAAACCTTCTAGTTACGGAGATATTGGGGGTCAAAGTGCCTCCTCTTTTTCAATACACCTCCACGACCCCCGTACTATTAAATCCATCCATCAGCACAATGTTTTGAGTGCATTACATTGAGTTCTATCACAAAACATGACTTTTCACCCCCCAAAAAAAAAAGTCGTTTCCCAGCAATCATTTTTGCGTAAAGTTACTTAGTTTGATGTACAGGATGCTTGGTTGACGGCTTCGTGATGTGGTGGTTTACACCCTGTAGGTATATATGTCGCAGGGAAATAAGGATATCAGGGATTTCACAAAATCCCTAGGAATATCACGAAATCTCTAGGGATATCACGAAATCCCTGTAGATGTTGAATATTCACGTACAACACACAACAACAACAACACAACAACAACAACAATTATTACGTCTTTTTACTAAAAGTATCTAGTGATATGACAAAATACTAATATAAAGTCAGAGAGATATGTCATTTCATGTCTAGGGATTTCGTGAAATCCCTGATATCCTCGTTCCCCTGCGACATATACATATACAAAAAGGTTAAACTAAAGTACAGTTACGATTTTCTTAATCTAATATATTGCTACCTACATAAAAGAAAAACCTTTTTCGTTCGTTCATCCGATTGCGACAAAACTTTTGTCAGATTATTGCTTGCCTTTGAGCTAAAGTTATAGGCAAAAAAAAATTGTGGGTGAAGCTGCGGTCGGAAGCTAGCTTTAAATATTTTGCTATGAGACGTTGAGGGAAAAAATTATGATGAACTATGAAAAGATTACATCATATTTTTTCTCTCTCAGCGTATAGCAAATTAATCAAGACTTAGTTTTCATTACGTACTAATACTTAGGTACGGGACGATTAAATCCCGATGTAAAGTTCTGGAATTCATAAAGAATTATTCTTTGGCCACTGAAAATAAAGATATATGTGATGCAAACAGTTGAGCGTTCAATTATTCCTGACAGACACGAACAATATTTTTAAATCGAATAAAATGGCGCAGAATGTAAACACAAAAAATCAATGTCATATTGAATTAAATTGTGCGTTGAGTGACGTAAAGTTCAAACATTACGATAAAGAACCAAATAGATGCAATTTGTTATTTTTTATATTATTTGAATAAACTAGCGGTTTGCTGCAATTTCACTCGCATCCTGCAGGAATTTCTCCGTGGATCCAGATAAAAATTGTCATCCTAAGGTAAGGTAAAGTTAAGTAAGGTGTCCATTTGGCGGTAGTTACGTTTTGACAGAGCCTAGACAAGCATACAAAAAATTTCGTTTCAAATTTAATGCCCCATTAAAATCCACGTCTTTATAAAGGTTGTAAAACACCTCTTATCGAAGCCGAAAGGCACTTGTTCTCCTCGTCATTGCGATCATTTTTTTGTTCCACACCATACCTGGGAACTGCTTCTAGTTACGGAGATATTGGGGGTCAAAGTTCCAACTTTTTGACAACTTTTTTTTTAATTACAAGTTTTTAATGTAAGATTTTTACTTTAAACACCACCACGACCCCCGTACTATTTAATCCATGCATCAGCACAATGTTTTGAGTGCGTTACATTGAGTTCTACCACAAAACATGATTTTTCACCCCAAAAAAAAGTCGTTTCCCAGCAATATTTTTTGCGTAAAGTTACTTAGTTTGATGTACAGAATGCTTGGTTGCCGGCTTCGTGAAGAGGTGGTTTACACCCTGTATTCCACAAAATATCAAGATAATCTTATGAATGGCAATGATAGATAACCAAACCAAAATATTCGATTCGATTGTTTTATATTACATTGTACGGTGTAGTGCATGTTAATGGGCACCACAAATTGCCCTGAGTGCCTCTACAGCCACTGGAATGAATAGCGGGTATCTTTGTGTGCTGTGTAGGCTTTTCACATGAAGTTGGATACACTGGGCCATTTTAATTGGCCAATTACACAGTCTCTTCCGATGAATAGAAAGAGGTTGTGAGGATCTCTTAATTCGCCATTTTTTTTATTTTGTAGAGGAACTGAAAACCGGCCATAGACAATCGTGGTGATCAATGCTCGCCGTCTCCATATGGGGAGAGTCCTTGACCCTGATGTGGGACAGTATTAATCAGGTATTATTATTTACTTGCTTCTGCCAGCGGCTTCGCCCGCGTAAAGTTTGATAATTGTCCCATGGGATCTTACTACCGGGATAAAAAGTATCCTATGTGTTAATCCAGGTTATAAACTAACTGTCCATAAAATTTTATCCAAATCCGTTCAGTAGTTTTTTCGTAAAAGAGTAACAAACATCCATACATCCATACTCACTAACTTTCGCATTAATTTTATCATCATCATTAAAATTAATAATATTAGTAGGAATAATAAGATTTACTGCCTCGTTCGTCGAGTGGTTGCAAGCGCGGCTACTGACCATGAAGTCCTGTGTTTGATTCCCGGGTCGGGAAAAGTGCTATTGGGTTTTAACATCAGGAATTTCTCAATAGCAGCCCCGGAGTATGACGGCAATCGGCTCGCTCCCTATTACATTGGACCTCAACATAACTGGCGTAAATTCATCTGCTGTTACCTACTTAGTTAGTTATTAAGTTACGTAAATAAAACTCAAATTCACAAATATGAAGTGCCAGCCGTAAATAAGTATTTATGTAAGTATCTCTAAAAGAAAAGTTCGTGCTACGATACTTGGATAGTTTAATCCACAACTTTAATTTATTATAATTTTGGTAGACGAACTTTTGAACCGAGTGAAAAGTATCTCGTATTAATTTAAGCCTTATCTCAATAACAACAACTATAAATTATCTTGTTTGGGCAGAATTTTAATGAATGGCATGACACTGTAAGCCGTTGGTTCATTGTTCGGTTAAAAAAACTTTAACTGCGTAAATAAGTTTAGCAATATGGAGAACAACAGAAAAAAACAAGATTAAAAAAATATCATAATATCGTAATACAACATAACATCTTGTCTATAATCCCCAAGGATTAGTCAGCGAAATGTGGTTGTACCTAATAGTTATGTTTAATAATAATAATCATTTTATTTCGGACAACTAAGAGATCCATAAATTGTTAGTAACAGTTTTGCACTTAAACACTATTGTTAGTAACTTAACTAAAGACGAGTTAATGAGAGGACCACCCATAGACCTTATAACTAAGACAACTAAATACTAGGGTATAAGTCTTCTCACAAATCGCCTTATTATGGTGGAGGAAGTATCAGCCGCCACAGCCTTCAGGCCTTTAAGTCCCATGTCATAAGGGGCCAGCCTATTGCCATCAACCGGGCACAAATCCAGACTCCGTGGCTGCTACTGAGAAATTCCTGATGGAAAAACCCAATAACACTTTGCCTGACCTGGGAATCGAACCCAGGACCTCATGCTCAGCAGTCACGCTTTCGAACACTCAAAGGCAGTCAAATCATATCATACTTTACTCTGATTAGGTAGATGTACAGTCAACAACAGAGTTGGCTATGCAGACTAGCAATCTTCTAACTACTATAGGGTGGATGACAAATAAAAAATAAGTCTGTCAGATAGATTTCCAAAAACTATTGAATACATTTTTTTTTTTTTCACGTAAACAAAAAGACGAATCAGTCATCATCCCTATTATAAATGCGAAAGGGTTATAATCAATCTGTTTTCAATTTCATCCAAATCTGTTCAGTAGTTTCAGCGTGAAAGAATAACAAAAATCAATCCTCACAAACCTTCGCATTTATAATAGTATGTAGTAGTAAGAAGATTGCTAGCCTGCATACCTAACTCTTTTGTTGACTGTACAGTCGTGGTCTTTTCTGCCTGATCAGTTACATTTTTGTTTGCTTAGGCGCCGAGCCACGCCCCCTTAAAGTTTAGGCCTATTAGCAAAGCGTCAACTTTGGCGCGCACAATAACAATAACTCTCGCTTGGCATGCGTCGTCAGTGTGCTCGGGCGATCGGTATCTTTTTATTAATTATTTCTATACAAAGTCAACGGGTCGGGGCTAAAGAGCGTTTCTATGTTGTAAGTGCAAGAATTAGCTTAGTGGTGATCAGGCGGGAGTGTCCTCGATAGTACATAGGTTAGGTTAAGGATAGGCATCAGAATACTGGCGCTGCGACATAATTCATTTTTATTTGATTAGGTATATTGTTTACCCTGTGTAAGTCCAATTATTTTTTTTTGTCTTTTATTATTTTTCTACAGAAGTTGAATTAAAAGCAAGCAATAGCTAAATCAGTTGTTGTTGTGACGCAATAAATAGGTTTAAATGGCAATATCGATGCCATTAAAATGTGTTTATTGCGTCACAACCGTTGTTGTGCGCATATAATCAGTATTCCAACCGCTGGTACACAGTCTCTTTCTATGAGAGAATCAATACTTCACCTCCCTAATATCTCATAAGAACCTTAAAGTCCCGCAAAAGAACTTAACTACTCATTCATATTAAAAGGCACTCGAAAATAATAAATATCAACAGATAAGCCACGCTCTCCGAATTAGAATAACTCTGAGTGGCCATAAAAATAATTTTTTCATCAAAGAAATCCTAAGTTTTATTACTAAAACATAGTCTTATCTTCACGCTCTATTGGTTCAGGAGCCTTTATCCTGAAAATGGATATTCATAAAAACCTCCTTTTGTGGACACTGTAATCCTTTTTGTCCGGAGTGTACCGCGCACGCACGAGTCGACATCAGATATTTACTACACTTAGACAACCTCTATTGATCTTCTAACTTTAAATTCTTTTTTTGCGTTCTATGTCAAATTCGGCAGTATTAATTTGAAATTAGAATGTTGCTTTTGGATTAATATCATTTAGAATGAATTATGAGTTTTCGTATAATTTATTGTTTTGAGGTTGGCTTTCGCTTGATTAATTTTATAAATACGAAATCAATCTGTATTATTGAATACAGATTGATTTCGTATTTATAAAATTAATCCCCACAAACCCAAACCAAACCACACAACAACAAACCTACAAACCTTATTACCTTATAAATAGACACATAATTCGGAAATAATGGCCAGATTAAACAAAATATTAATTTCAGAACAAACCCAAAACAAAATGTTGAATTATTAATTCAATCCCAAAATTAAATATGCCTTAGGATTAGCACCTGTCTGAATGCAAGTAAGAAATTATACAACACGGCCCAAACATAACACCCAAAATTAACATAAATTGGATTATTCTTAGAAAAACTCTGTCGTATTAACAAAGACGAGAAAGTAATCAAGAAAATTTAAATTAAATTAGTGGCTGAAAGTCATTAAAGCACCAAGACAAGACACCGGTAAACTGGGAGCCCGACGAGAGCCGAAGTTGAGCGAAGTCTCTTCGGCCACTCTCGGTTATTTTATAAACGAAGCTAAACAAAAATAAAAAACTCCAAAGAAAAGTTTGAAAGAAACAACGGATCCTTTTATCGAATAAAAGTGAAAAAAATGCTTACAAGCATTTTGTTTTAATCGTGTTGGAGGAGATAAAAAGTATTTTCAATAATTCGATGACTGTTGACCCACCCACTCAGAGAATTTGTTTGACTGAAATAAAAAACACAAACGGACAAGACAAAAAATATAAGAGCTTCGTTTTTGCCATTTGATTTTCAAGACACCTTGACAATGATATTAAAAAGTCTAGACTTTTTTTTACGTTTATCAAGGACCTGTTATCAACATCATCAAACTTGCACTATTAACCAAATCTCATTTAAAAACTTAATTAAAAACAAAAAACTTAAAGTTAAAATATAATTAGTTTAAAACGTAATTTCAGACGCCCAACGGTACGGAACAAAGCAACCTAGAATCTGAGCTTCCTCGGATTTCTTCGCAACTGTTCTAAGTTTACTTTTTATATAAACTTGGCTGACGGAGCGCTCCAAGAGATATCTCGAGACTCGAACACTACTAATACTTTTAAATGCCGAAACGTTAACCCTATAATCGTTGGAATTTCTGGGAAATCTACTTAGTTTGTCTTCTAAATTTTTCATTAAATGTTGTATTTAGAATGCTTCAAGTTACGCTTGTTGAAGTCAACAGTCTCTTGCGATGAATAAACAGTCTCTTCAAAGCAAAAATTCCCTGAAAAACTCTTTTAACTCATCATATCGAATTTACTGTACATAAACCATTTTCTAGAAACATAAGTACCTATACAAAAGAAATTAATGAAGTATTTTCATAATAAACTGGTACGAAGAGACGTTAAGAGTTATTTAAGCAGGTACACACAGATATTATTTACATAGAATCTTCAAAAAAACATAAAACTGTCTCCAGACTTATCTGCCGGGCCAATTGACGATAGTTTAAAACTCAAGCAAAAATACAACAATATCGAGCAGACTTAGGGCATAAAATACCTTGACGTTTAGTTCAAGGATGAGCGCACGATTGCCAGAGACAGGCACTCCCATCTTCGCTACTTGAAGTGGCGACACATAGGTATGTTTGCTCTCAGTGCACAAATCCGGGCTAAGCTGGGATATGAACCGTGCTCACAGCTCTGCATAGCTGGAAGTCAGCCGGGATCCTGGCAAGACTTACGAAGTATACCGCGGGGACATTGTGTGAGTGTGGAACTAATAAAATCTTGTCTTGTATCACTTTGTGTTTGGATGACAATGTGAAGGGCTTTGTGTTCGATGTATTCGCCTTATTGTATAGGATAAGTAGTTTATCTCGAGAAAAGCGCCGATGAAATAACGTTTTGTATGCCGGAAAAAATATTGGACATTCTTTTTCTTCAGATTCTTTTTCAATAACTTAAGGTTGGTTATCAACTTGAAATATTTCTCCTAGTCCTTTACGAGTTTCGTGAGTCCAGTCCATCTGAAACGTTTCTCAAAAAATAGTTTTTTTTTCGGTCAACGTTTTTTGCCTATATCTTCAGATACATTAAGGAACTTCTTTAAATACATTGAAATGTGTATATGTTTCGTACAAAATCTCCACATTGTTTTATAATGACACCGTGCTTTTCATCAAAACCTATGTTTTTATTTTAACTCTTAAACAATTTTTTTAAATTGCAACCCAGCACCGTAACACAACATTCACAGACCACAAACTATAAACAAATGTTTCCTGCAACAAAACAATAAACTATCTCTATTGTTCTCGGCGAGACTGTTAAAGAGATATATAAAACTTGATGTAAGATGCATCTGGGAGCTGTCAGTAATGGAAGTGGCCCCTGGGAAGAATGGTGGAGCATGGAAGTGGCCATCAGACGATCGAACATGAAATCCCTTTTCCCAAAACGTGCTGAACCCAGTCATCGTTTAGTTTTATTAGAATTTATGCGCATTTGAGCTCTGTCTCTATGTCTTAGTGTCTAAGGTTTGGTATGGATGTTTGAAGTTTTAGTGGCGTTTATCCTAGAGGTGAATGTACTCATTAAACTGTAGGGAACTTACTTCTGCCTGGGTCTAGAATTTGTGGCTTTTAAATTGCCAAGTGTGGTCTGGGTTGTTTTGTTTATGTTTGCGTTTACGTGCCGTCTTATCATTTATTTTGCACAAAGTACATCATTTACAATAAGTACTAGGTATAAGTACTTAGTAACCATTAAAGTTATTTTAACGTGAGCCCGTGGCTAAACTACACAAGCTCTTTGTAAGGAGAATGATGTCAAAATGCATAATTCCTTGACTGGAAATCAAACTCTTCTATGGACAGTACCAGACACTTATCAGTCTCATCACCCAACGTGGGGCAGCATGGGGTTCCCCGTTCGCCCACAAACCATTAATTGTTCCGAGGTAACCTCCTTGGGTTGGATTAATTCGGCCGAGATAACTGACGAGGCCCATAGCGCTTTACGCACTGAGAGATACGTATCGTTTATTACGTAATGATTGCGTTTAATGAATTTTGTAGGGTGCTGTTTGTATTGTTAGAGTTTTAAGCTATGTGTGGAGCAAATAAAGACGAGTCTGGAATCTTTGAAAAGACTACCACAATAGGCTTGTGTCCTGAAAAAATCTAATTAGTCCGTCAGTTAGATTATCAATAAATATTTGACACGATTTTTTTCTTTTGTTACATAAACAAAAATTATAACGAAGATACGACGCTTTTAAAATTCTTAATACGCCACGCCGTGCAATAAGTTTTAGTGCGTTGTGACGTCACGAGCCCCCACTCCCGAGATTTGATGCGTTTCATCTTTGTCAAAATTCATTGATTTACAAAAACAAAAAATACCTGTCCATTATTTTCCAATACTATAACTGTCGGACTAAATAGATTTGCAATTTATTGATGGTGGAAACTAGCTTATTACCTACCTAAAATGCCTTGCTAAGTATCACATCAACAAATATTTGTTTTAATTTTAAGTTAACGCAACTCCAGCCTCCAAGATACAAGCGCCACCTCTGTTTTCAACGATAAATTATATCTTGATACGATATTCATAGCTCTAAGTTAGATTAAGAAAATTACTGTAACAATGGTGTCGATTCTGTTAAGTCTAAACTTAATTTAGGCAATTGCTATCTTTTTCTCTCTAATAAAACGAGAAAGAGACGGACGTAATTTAGAGCTGACAAATTTAATTGGAACTAATATTTCTATACAAATAAAGGATGCACGTAAAACATGTCGACTAAAAACACAGTGAAGCGCAAGACATACTTAAACTAGTTTGACATCTCTAACTTAGTTCATAGCTATAGCCGTCCTTTTCTCGCACTGCCTTTTAGTAAAAGATAGCAATAGCCTAAATTAAATTTAGTTTGTGCACAACAGAATCGATACTATTGACTTTTATTCTTATTCTTACTTACGCTTAGGTACTTACGAGCTACACGCCCAAGAGACACACGTGTGACGCGGCACGGAGACAGCGACAGCGAGTAGATTACCTCATTCATTAATTTCCCATCAATGAATGAGGTAGTCTACTTAGAGCAAGCTAGGAGTCATTGTGACTTGTGATGTGACGGTTCTCTTGCAAAAGTAACAAGTATTGCTCGCGCGTGCAGCTTGACGCAAGTTGACGCGTCTCAGGTCGTGGACCGGCGCGCAGCGTTACATTCAAAAAGTTTTTTAAACGTGTTACACAACGCTGTCTTAACACTTATTTACACATAACTTTATATCATAAAATCACGCCTGACGTTAATGGCAATAGGCTCGCTTTCACATGGGGCAAATATAACTGAGATAGGCAGTCGCTCCATGTAAAATATTGGTATTCAACTGTATCCGGTTAGACTGGAAGCCGACCCCAGCATAGTTGGGAAAAGGCTAGGCAGATGATGATGAAACATAACATGAATGTGTATGCTGTGGTCTCCTGTGTGTGTGGTCCTCCTCTCCTTTTGTACTTACATAGGTTCATTTTGTTTGGCCTGCACACATAGGTACAGTCGTGGTCTTTTCCGCCTGATCAGTTAAATTTTTTTTCGCTTAAATCATGCGGAGGCGCCGAGCCATTCCACCTTAAAATTTTAGGCCTATTAGGAAAGCGTCTACTTTGGCGCGCAAATTAACAATAACTCTCGTTTGGCATGTATCGCCGATCGGTATCTTTTCATTAATTATTTCTATATAAAGTCAACGCGGCGGGGATAGAGAGCGTTTCTATGTTGTAAGTGCAAGCAAAAATTAGCTTAGTGGTGATCAGGCGGGAGTGTCCTCGATAGTACACGTATATATTTACTTTGTAGTTCATATTATATTTCATATAGGTAGTTGTTATATGTTAAAATTAAAATACTGTATGCCTAAGTTTATAACTATTTAAGCCAAGAAGTATATTTCTGCTTTTATTTATTGTTACCAGTGTTACTATCTAACACAATAAAATACTTAAACCTACTTACATTCTTCTATAACCAAACTCATTAAATACACATTTAATAAATTTACTTGCTATCTATTTATTTATAACTATTTATTTATAAATTTTGTTTGAAACTGTTTTTCCGTCACTTACCTACCCCCTCAAGGTTCATTGGAAGACCGGCGTCAGACAGCGTCACCATCACCTGTCTGGCATGAATGCTGAAATGGACCTTTTTGGCGCAGCCGTGAGGCACACAGCACATATTGTTTTCCTCCTTATTTTGTATCTTTATTTTTATTGTGTGTGTGCTTTAATAACTGACGTCAAATAAATATTTTTCTTTCTTTCTTTCTTTTATTTCCTGTAAGTGAAGGAGATACTTTTGTCGCCCATTACTTATTTAATGTGTTTGTGTACATCCTTTGTTGGAGATCCTAAATTAATAACTAAATAAATATGTTCTGAAACAATATTTTTTTTTTATTTATAACTGGCGAAATGAGGGTGTAGGTAATATAATAACACTTATTTAAAGTAAGTTGGTAAAATTATTTTTTTCAAATTATTTTTCCATTTTTATTAGTTATAATATCCCATACAAATATTTGCTATGCCTTTATTTTACATTGTTAACAATACATGCCATGATAATAGGCTTATCCCCAATAAACGGAACTTAACATACCTAACTGTTGAAATTTGGGTGTATTGTACACATCTGCGTACCCCCTCAGAGTATACAGGCGTGATGTTACGTCATGATGTTGTATAACCCATAAATATCTAAGCGATTGCAGCAATCGAGACAGATTTTCCGTCTATTTTAATGAGTTCCATTGTATATCCCCGAAGATTAGCTTCCGATCTTCACCAAATTTAAATGGGACCACCTCAGGAGTCCACAAATAGGGGAGAAATCGGTGAACATACATTAAAAAAAAACATACAGTCGAACATAGAACCTCCTCCTTTTTTGAAGTCGGTTAAAAACAATTGCAAAACTAAGAATATTTAGAATCTTAAATTAGGTACTTAATTCCAAATCCTCTAGGCAATTGTTTATCCGAGGCAAACTATAAACTAAGCTAACAACCTTCGACAAGTATAGTAAGTAAACATAAACAATATCGGCTAAGCAAAGTGGGCCAAATAACACGGAAATGCATAAACAGACCTATTTACACCCGTCACTTCGACTAACCCTTTCCGATCATACCCGGGACTGTTTACATGGAGATTTTGCGTTTTATGTAACATCAGACTGACAAATCATGTTACATCCCGTTGATCCCAAGGATAAAGGAAGCAGTTGACCTTATAATGCCACAGATAATAATAGTATAGTAGCGTAGTAATACAACTTTGAACAGTTAATGGATTCTGATTGATTAAATTGATTGACATTTGTAGTTGCTATTGACATTTTTACTTATTTTTTAATTCATATTATTGGCATTGTGCCTAATTCCGAATGTCTTGTCTATATTAGAATTTTTAATAATTTTAGTAATGCTGCTTATTGAATTGAATGCTTTTTTATGTTTATTTTTTGTTTACTGAATGTTTTATGTTATATAATTTTGCATGCCGTACGGCAAAATGTATTGGGACTCTCATGGAATTTACCATAATTCTGTATACCTACATTGTGAGCAAATAAATGATTTCATTTCATTCAAAGCTATTAACCTCTGAGTTACACAATTCAGTGACACGATTCTTGCGGCAGAGTCTGGAGAAAAAAAATTGGATACGCCTTTTTCTTTTTTTTTTTTTTTTTTCGGATGGGAAATCATCAAATGACTTCTCCCGCTCTGGGCTGAGCAGGAGGGAGTGTCAGACTTTTACTGACTAAAACCCATCCATGTTCCTTCATCGCCCTTTGTGTTCCGGGGCCACGGTATCTCTTTCGAATAGTCCCGCAGCCCCGGCAGGCTTCGGCCCTTGCGGACCCCTTCACTATTGCTGACTCTCTTTGAGGTGCGCGTGGAACACGAACGCGCCGTCGACACGGCCTGTCGTCATGAGACGAACGGACGGCGAGCTAGCCCATAGCTCCCCGTCCACAGGCCCAAATTGGATACGCCACCGCAGTGATTTTAGTGAAACGTCATACAGATCAATGAGATACATGCTAGAATGGCTAAATAGTGTCTGGAACGAAACTAAATAACATACACATAGTTAATCTATTTACTGAATAAAACTCAGATAATAAGTTAACAATGCACAATGTAAGGTGGACAAGGCATTCTATCTAGCGGCGCTGCAGCGAGGAGAGCAACTTGTGAATAACAACGTGTTGGTCCTGCTCACAGTGTTCATGCCTTCGAAAGATTGAAAGTAGTCGCTTAGAACATGCCACCAATCATGGTGCGCACAATCCGGTCAGAAAAGACTCCAAACACTGGATTTTGACAGAAATGTCTGCAGCCAATCCGGAATCCGGTCCGATCGGTTTGACCGCACCTTCACCGGGACGTTTGGCGTTAACAGAAACAAATGACACGCGGCCGCATCTTTTGACGTAAATCGCATTGCTCACGGCCGGCGTGGACGAGGCCTTAGGTCGTACAGATGTCGACAATGTGCTAGCCTGTCACATTGCACGACAACGTTCTACACATTTTTACCATCCTCTGTCAAAAGGCGGCAAAGCTTGTATACATGCGGTGAAACCACAAGTGGACCTCTCCGTATACTGCATTATTCATACGAGCAGTGAACGCGCCAACACTTGGTAGGTGCACGCTTGTACACACACTGTTTGATACTGGAGTACACGGCTTGCGACTTGCCACTTGTGGTTTTAGCATACGACGTACCTGTCAGCCTTAGGTAGCCTGCTGGCCTAGCCAAGTTACAAACGATTCGTATCGATTCTCTTTCTACAATTGTAAACGTTAAGTCACGTGGTCAAAACAAACGAATATAAACTTTCGTAGACAAGTTTACATCGATCAAGATGATAGAATGAAATGTATTCGTTTCTACAATCGTGATCCCTACATCCCATATAAATCGTAGGCAACTTACAGTTTTGACTAAACTTTAAAATTTCCATTCGTTTGTTTTGACCACGTGACTTATCGTTGATAGATGTCATTCCCATACATTTGGTTAGTTTTCTATAGCGTTAACGATTGTAGATTGTCAACTTGGCTAAGCCTACTGGTTCTCTATCTTCAGCATTCAGTCTGACCCAGGCAACTTTTTAAGGCAAATCTTCCTGGGAAGTCCCAAGCTACACTTGCCAATATACATCCATTCTAGGTTTCCTCCATCGGCTATCAGTCCGTAAACTGAGATGCTCAGACCATTGCCGCTTTCTCCGGAAAACATTCAAATTATTGCCGTAGATCGACAAAGTTTGGTTGACTTTTGGCTAACTGACTGACGGCTTGACTTTTTTTCATTTTGTTATTGCCTAACCTGGTGTCAAAGTTTATGAGCCTCTGACTTGGCTTTACATACCGTCGAGAAATATCTCTCAGGTTTAGTTCTCTCACGACGTTTTCCTTCACCGTAACCAGTAATAATTATACAAGACGCACGTCTTGGGGTCGAACTCGACACCTATGACTTCCCAGCCTGACGATCACACCACTAGGCTATCACTGCTTTGCAGTTGCTGGATGTAGGGCCATTGAAAAGTTGGCTTACTGTTTTCAAAGATACAGTGGCACCTTAATCCTTCGATCCCGGGTTATTAAAAGCCTTTGTGTAGGCATTAATAGTGCGTGTCAATGCCGGGAACCTTGACATGGGACACACGGGGCGTGTGCACTCAATGCACGCCCTTCCCTGATAATGCCTTGTACAAGGTTGTGTGGTGGTAATTAGATGCGCTCGATCGGCTTAATTAATACTCCACAACACACAATTGTCAGATGAATAAAATTATTGGGAGTATTTAACTACATTATTTTCTGTAAGTTCTGCATTATTTGATTAACAATGATGCGGTCTGCGATCCTGCCTACGAAAAAACAATGCCGTTTTCTTTAGTTTGTTGACTATTGAATAGTTCATAAAGATCAAAAAGTTTGTAAAAAAAAATGTGCAACAAAACCACGGTCAACAGCTAGAATATTCCATCGAATCTATACGAACAATGATACAACAACGAACAAATGCTACTAGAATAAGCATTTGCTTGTTCTTTTTAAACGCACCTTTATACGCGAAAATACAAAAAAAAAAATACTTTATCTTGAGCAAGAGTAATATAAACAAAGACAAATAAAACAAATACGACCGACGAGTCTATCAAATTAAATACCAAAATGCAACATAATAAAGCAAGAATGTAATACAAACAAAACATTGCAAATTAATATCTCTGGTCTCCCACAACACGACAGCAAATAAACAGCGCTACTAACTCAAGAATTCGCAAACTTGGGGACACTAACAAAAACATCGTCTTGTTTTTTTACCCGACCGCGCAAACATGGTGTTATGTTTTTAGGCTTCTCAGACGCCCTCAGACCCTTCAGTTGTTGATACAACTTTCGGCAGGAGTTAAATGGCCTCCAAAAAGTCCTATAATGGATGTGGAACCGACATAAATAGTACTTAATCTGATGGTAGAATCGTTTTTCCTGGGATAAATATAGTAGGCTCTAGCTACTTATGTAACACCGGAATCTTTTGGCTGGCTGAGATAGTGTTTGTTCTAGAGAGCTCGTAGATATTATTACAATCGTTTGAGTCTTTAGTGATAAATCTTTCTGAGCTTTGAGTATTGAATCGCAAGCGTGTGTAGAATTTTCATTTATTTTGGTATCTGAATGATCTTCATTTATTTTATAATCTGTGGCAGGCATTTTATTACTGGATACCGAAGAAATAACAAAAGAAGAATGGAATAGCCCAGTAGCGGCCTGATTGGCTTCTGCACTTAAATTCCATTCAATTCGCTTACGGCAAAAATATTTTTCTCCTAGAACTACAAACACCCGTTATGTAGCCGGTTTTACGCATCCATGAATAGTATTTCTAAATTCGACTCAAGAGTAAAAATACCTTTGTTAAAAACGGTATAGTACAGCTAACGCACAAAAGTGACCACATTTAACCCATCCTTTCTAAGTTAATCAGGGACCCAGTTCTATTTCTGAAGGGCCACCTACGCACAAGGCTACAGGTACCCATTTCTATATTTGCACGCGTTAATCTAATCTCAGCGAGTGTGTGCGTAACGCTAATTTAATTACTGAAGAAGTTAAAAGTGGTGTTGAATTTTAAAGCTACGTTTCAGTAGAATAGTAGAGTTCAAACAAAACTCTGATTACATGGTAAGCCAGCACGTTTGAAGAAGATGACAAAAAACAGTCAGTAAAGAAGTTTGGAAGATTTAGATTGAAAGCAAAAAAAATAGACTCAACTAGGCATGCGAAACCTGGTTTCGGTCCCATAGTAACACCCGAGGAAAACCGATTTTACTATGGGACCGAAACCCGGTTCCGCATGCCCTAGACTCAACCGGAGATCATTCGTTTTGATTTTTTTAAGATATAAGACGGATAGAGTAAGCTAATTTTCTTGCACACAACTGTAGATTTGAAGCAAAAATGTAAAGAAGTACTAAGTATACAATATATTACAACACTATCTAGATACGTGTTTAGAACTAATTTAAAATAAGAACAATTCTCAATTTTACGCTACAAATATTTCCTGTTTAAAGTTTCATTTCCATTTAGAAAGAAAGAAATCTTTCTTTCTTTCATTTCCATTTCGTCTTTACATATATTTGCTGTTGTTATCATAATTTATTTTCCCCGACCAAACTATGGAGACCTTTACACCCACGCTTTGGGATCGCCCACAAAGCCAACCAGTTCCAACTAATAAAATTATGTGGTTCAACAAACGAACTCTTAAAGGCTTTAAGGTTAATTTAAACAGTGGGCGTTTCTTTGTATGGGACACGATTCGAAAATGGAACACAGTTCACCTTTTACTAGGATGCGATTTTATTTTAATGCTTTTTAGAAGTCTTTATTCTCAAATGGATTAGGCTTTTGTACATGTAAGTAATGAAAATAAGTACAGAAAACTTTGAAGCGCTTCACGTGTTCTGCATATCGAAGTTTGGTATAGAGCTGCATGGTTCTTTTGGCGCATAGTCGGAACACAGACTAATTACATAAATATTTACCCAGAGAACCATAAATTAATATCAAGAGCGGCAACGCTACATGTATTCATTACAATATGTTCGTCTTCTTCTTTTTAGAGTATCGATGGCAAAAAGTTTAAATGTTATGTTTAGCCCAAAACTCAGTCAAGAAATTATGGTCATAATAAAACTTGGTCGTTAGTCCGAATTCCAGAGGCAATCGCATTCGGGCAAACGACCCAGCGTAATTATGCCATTAGGTACCTACAAGCGTATTTTTTTTTAAAGTGTTAACTAAACACCACAAAATAAAGATAGAAAAAGTATTTATTAAACTCACACAGGACATAGCAGAAAAAAAAGATAGAATAGACATCATCATCATCATCAGCCTATTAATGTTCCCACTGCTGGGACACAGGCCTCCTCTCTATGAGAGGGATATACAATAAAAAATAATAGAATAGACAATAAGACAAAATTATATCTTCCCGCGGGTGAGCGCTTGCGCACGCACGCTTAGTATGTCAAACGTATGAGAATAGAAATTGCCTTGTTCATGACTATCTTGATATCTCTCCATCTATCTACAACGAATGCATGTATGGGCGTCTTAAACATGATATAAAAAAGTAAACATAAGAAAAATAAAAAACAATCAAATTGGTCCTGTGCAAGGCCAAAAGGCTAAAATGATAATCTAGCTTTATTCTAGTTTCCCAAGATTAACAGATCAGACGAGACATAGTCTCGGGAGAGTACACGTTTCAATATCTTTATTTTATATTTAAATGAAACCAACTGACATTATCTCGGGGCCACGGATTACTCTTGGGGGGACGTTTACGATGCTTACCGTTTTACCACAAATGCGTCGAAATTATTCTTTATTTGACCAGATAAGTATAAGTTTGTACCCGTATTTATTGAAATATTGTGCTTATACCTGAAATCTTCATGATGATCTAGAGATAAACCAAGCTGGTAATTATTAATGCTCATTACTGCTAATATTATATTACTAGCTTCTGCCAGCGGCTTGGCCCGCGTGAAGTTTGATTACTGTCTCAAGGAATCTTACTACCGGGATAAAAAGCCTACCCTATGTTCAAATCCAGGTTATAAACTATTTGTGTGCAAAATTTCATCCAAATCCGTTGAGTAGTTTTTGCGTGAAAGAGTAACAAACATCCATACATCCTCACAAACTTTCGCATTTATTTTAGAAGAATTAGTAGGATAGTAGGATTACGCTTTCTCTGTATGAGAAGAGGCTTTTTCCCAGCAGTGGGTAATTATATGGTATATTTAGGTTAAGGTATTTATCTATGGGTCTTTGTTACCTCAAATAAATGGATTATTATTATGATTGGTCAAAGATTTAGTTATGCATACTTAAATTTGACGACCCGAATGGCGCAGCGGTAGTGACGCTGCCTTACGTTCTTAGGGTCCCGGGTTCGAATCCCGGTAGGAGCAAATGTTTGTGTGATGAGCATGGACATTTGTTTCCGAGTCATGGATGTGTATTTGTATATTAAGTATGTATTTACAAACAAAAAGTATCTATGTAGTATATCAACTATCTGGTGTCCACGAAACAAGCCTCGTTGCTTAGTGTGGCACTAGATGGCACTGTGTGTAATGTCCAGCGATATTTATTTATTATTTATTTAATTGTGCCTCGTGAGTCTAGTGGTTGCAATCGTGACTGCCGAGCTGGTCCTAGGTTCAATTCCCGGGGTGAGCAATATTTTTATGGCTTTTTCCACGGTTCAGCCACGGAGTCTGGATATGTTCCCGGTTGATTGTAATAGGGTCGCCCCCTATTACATGAGACTTAAAAGAACTGCCAAAATGTGGGTGTACAATAGGCATGACGACAGTATCAAAAAATTGCAAATCTATTTAGTCCGTCAGTTAGTATTGGAAATTAATGGACACGTATTTTTTGTTTTTGTAAATCAACGAATATTGACAAAGATAAAACGCATCAAAACTCGGGAGTGGGGGCTCGTGACGTCAGAACTAGCTAAAAATTATACCAAGGCGTGACGTATTGAGAATTTTAAAAGCGTCATAATATCGTTAATTTAAAAAAACGCGGGTGAAATATTTTTTGATAATCTAACTGACGGCCTAATTAGACTTAGATTAGATTTTATTAGTCGTTTCGCCAATTAGGTATACCTCGGCCTTACCATTACAAGCGTGATGTTTTTTATTGATTTATTTATTTATTAGCTTCTCAACAATGAGTTACAATTATAATTAGTACATTGCAAACGTAAGTCTAAGCGCCTCATTATTTAAAAGGGTAATTCTTTACTTGCTACAAGTGATAAATAAGTTCTGTGAATTCTCCACAACCTTCACGGAACTGTCATGAAAAATGTATTAGTTCATACAGACTTGAACTTTAGATCCAATTCTTTGAAATAAATTGCCAAAGTTTTGCTTCGATAAAGTTCATAATGTAGCGAAGCAGGCTATTTTCCGGCAATGCATTTTACTTTTATGTGAATCACGGATGTTACATATAACGAGAGATATTTTAAAGCTCATGAAAAGCTGTGTTTTAAAGTGACAAGATTTAAACAAATGAAGAAATGTAGACCAATTAAATGTATACACTTAGCGAAACGCAAAAGTGATTTCCTAGCTTTGAGATTTAACATTTTATTTTTTAATGTTTACGTTACTTACATAAGTTTAAATGTTGAACGCGACTTCTGAGCATGAGGTCCTGGGTTCGATTCCCAGGTCGGGTAAAGTGTTATTGGGTTTTTCCATCAGGAATTTCTTAGTAGTAGCCTCGGAGTTTGAGTTTGATTGGTGCCCGGTTGATAGCAATATAGGCTCGGCTCGGCTCTATAAGCATAAATCATGATCTGTCGAATGACCGATTTGGTCGAGACGCCATTGTTTAACTATTGTGTCTACTTCGTGGACAGATCATGGGATAATTATTGTTTATTGACAGATTATCCAATTATGATCCCATCAATGACTACCTAATGATCGACGCACGACGTGCTGCGTTAGCAGCCGTGAAGAAAACTGTTTGAATGTCCGGTTGTACGACCATTGGCTTGTCTTAAATCCCTTGATGCCTAACGCCACCGCCTCTACGCGCGGCGCTTCACCAACAAAATCTTCACAACCTCCACCCGTCAATCGTCTAACATAAGCAAAGATTAGTCTTGGCTTTTTCTTAAGGTGGATGCTCCAGGGTAGCCCGCGAAATTCAAATTTTCTTACGTTTTTTGCAATTTGCAGGTCAGTGCGAGGTTGTATGTTGATCAAAATATTCCTCGGGACTGTAAGACGTATGTAGTTACAGAATTATAATCATCAAAATCATCAATACAACCCTCCAAGCGTATAAAGGTGCCCTGACACCTGCACACTTGACGATCTTATGACTGCATCAGCGAGCGGAGTTCGCGTAGCTGAATTTTGGGCCAAACATATTTAATAAAAGTTTGCCATCGACACGCTAAGAAGAAGAAGAAGGTGCAGGAATGACTTTGACCTTGAAAAAGCAATTCCTGCACCTTTACGAGCTTGGAGGGTTGTATGTTGTTATAACGGCCGACCACCGTAGGCGCTGGCCTGTGGACGAAGAGCTATGGGCTAGCTCGCTGTCCGTCCGTCTCATGACAACAGTCCGTGTCGACGACGCGTTCGTGTTCCACGCGCGCCTCAAAGAGAGTAAGCAAAAGGAAGGGCCGATGCCTGCCGGGGCTGCGGGACACAAAGGGCGATGAAGGAACATGGATGGGTTTAGTCAGTAAAAGTCTGACACTCTCTCCTGCTCCGCCCAGAGCGGGAGGAGTCATTTGATGATTTCCCATCCGTAAAAAAAAAGGGTTAGTCAGGAAGTTATAGCACTTCTACAATAAAAGTATGGCCCTAGTATTACCTATTGGGAGTCGTAATTACGACTATAATGAACAGAACTAACGCTGTTTTTAAATCAGTTCGTACCTACCAACCTACTTTCATAAATAACAATATATCTTTGTAAGTTCCTCGTTGGACAAGAGGTCGCGAGCCTGACTTCTGAAAGATGAGGTCTTGGGTTCGGTTCACAGGTCGGGCAAAGCGTTCTCAGTAGCAGCCACAGAATCGGGATTTTTGCCTGTTGATGGCGCCAATGAATTAATGGTGAAATGTGGGTGTATTAATGGGTTCACCTCTGACTAAAGCTTCAGTGATTACAGGCGCGATGTTATGTTATATTGAAAGAAAAACCTACCAAAGTTCCAGACCAAAACAGGGGTGTTAATTTTTTATAACACATTTGCTCGTAAAGGGTCTCTTATTTCACCAGTTTCAATATCGTAATGTATCTCATTACGTACTTGTGCTGTAAAGTAAAATGCACCGTGCATTATACTTTTTTTTAACACCCTTACTCGTAAAGCTGATGTAATTCCACCGGTCATAAAAAACGCGTGTGTTACCAAAGCAAATAGTTAAGTTATAGTCCATACAAATTCCATAACAGTATTATTTGCCATTTCAAATATGCAACTGATCGCCGCCGCACGACTCCAGCTAGTGAGCAGCGCGCTGTTGCTATTCAAATTTCGAACTAATCGCCGCGCGGCGCCAGTCAGTAGGCAGCGCTAGCGTGCTGTTAAAAT
Source organism: Xestia rhomboidea (assembly GCA_963853795.1). Classification (NCBI taxonomy): domain Eukaryota; kingdom Metazoa; phylum Arthropoda; class Insecta; order Lepidoptera; family Noctuidae; genus Xestia; species Xestia rhomboidea. The sequence continues at coordinate 8,967,155 of OY970778.1, read as the reverse complement.
GGCGGGAGCTACAGCGTGCATTCACAGGTTGAGTTTATTTAAAAAAAAAACTGTTTATTCGGTAATTTAAAAACTTGGCTGCATGCTCTAGCGTCTTTGCCAACATTTTCACGCAGCCACGGCAGAAAATAATCCTCGCGCCATTTTTCTCACATTTTCTTTTCTTTGTACTTGTATTGTGAATATCTAAAAATTCCAACTTTCAATAATGAAGATGAGCAATATATTACTTCAACTCCACCGGATATACTTACAGAAGCGCGAACCGCATGCGACAGCTTGCTGCCCTCAATATCCAAGGACAGATACATAACCACGTATGAACAATGTTTTTTTTTCTGTTTCCTCGCAAATGTGTTAAAAAACGTCGTACGATATACGTGCGTATTGGTTATAACATGCTCGGCTCAATTACGCCCTCGCCTTCGGCTCGGGCTGAAATTCCGCCTCGCATATTATAACCGTAATGTACTATTAAATCTTAGCAAAGAGTTTTTATGACATTCAACATTTCATGAATAAAATTAACTTTGGGAGATGAAATATAATAAATAAACATTTAATTCTTTAATTTAATTAATTTTGACAATAAATTACAACCATTTATCTGTAACAAAAACACTAAAATATTAATTTACTTTATTAGTAATACTGGCTGTTTTTTGTGTCTTTGCCTTAAAAAAAAGCGCTGATGCGCGTGCCTCGCTAATTTGTGAACAAGTAAAAATTATTCCGCGCGCTTTTTCTTTTCGCTGTATTGTTTTTATTTGTTTTATTTATTTCCTCGCAAATTATGTTATAAAACGTCGTATGACATACGTGCGCTTTGATAATTACAGCTTCTGCTTTTTTATCGCCCTCGCCTACGGCTCGGGCTAACAATATCGCCTCGGCTGTAATTTTCAACTTACCGCACTTATATCATAATGTACTATTGCAAAAGTATATACATATTAAAATCACGTAACGACCTAGGTGTAAAAATTAAAGAGAAAACCGTTTAAGAAACCTACCTAGTCGCTAATGCCATACCATTTATTGTTGATGACAAATAACGTAATAATTATAGCTTACCATATTCTTATTGGATTAGATTACCTTGTAACATTTGTAAGAAAGACACCTACGCACCTCGTGCCGGCAGATATGAATATTCTGACACTGAAATCCCTGGCGTTTCTCGGAATAACATAAATAGTGATGAATGAACTCTAATAACATTGAAATATATCAATAAAATAGAACGCTGCTTCTAGACACCTACACAAAACGTGTTCAAACATATTTACTTCAGTAAAAAATCTTTACAAATAAATAAAATTGATGTCTGTCTGTAGTTTCAAAATAACAGCTTTTTACTGAATGCATTTATAAAACTATATACGGTACTTATAACAAAATAAAAAACGTTTTTTTTAAGTTTTGTATTTCTGTCCGTCTGTCTGTCCGTTTGTTCCGTCTAATCTCCAAAACGGCTGGACCAATTTCGACGTGACTTTCACTGTCAGTTAGCTGATGTTTTATGCAGTAATTTAGGCTACTACTACATTTTATTTTAGAAAAATGATTAGGATCCGTCCAAAAAAATGTAACTCCGACTATAATCCGATTTAAATAGGGCAGTAATACTTTCATAATAATGTCGCATACATTTCGGCAATTCTTCTCAGACTACAGTCAGTTAGGAAATGCCTTGCGCCTTGTAGTTGTAAAACATAAACCAAATTATGCATTTAAGACCTACTCACAGAAATAAATATATTTCATTTCAATTGTTTACGCTGTGTTGTATTATCATTTATTTTTAACATTCAATTAAGAACGTCATTAGAAAAAGAATTGGAAAATGTTGTGGGTGTATTTGTTAAGTTTAATTTTAAGACAACAGACTGTTTGTTTTCCCTAATGTAATAAAAAATAAATAATCGCCGCTATATGTAATGGCCTACGCAAGTCGTGGCGAAAGATAAATAAGTATTCAGGACAATAACGTTGCGATGTAATGCAAATATGCTTTCTTTTTCGAGTTGCTTACAGAATAGCATTTCGCGGTTATACTTATTACATTCTATGTTAGTGAAGAAACCTTTGAGTTATTACGTATTGTAATGAATTGTTACTTACTGTTTTTATTTATTTTTTTGTTATTCTTATTACATTCTACTTTAGTGAAGAAAACTTTGAGTTATTACGTATTTTTTAATGAACTGTTATTTATTATTAATGTTTTTATTTTATTTTTATATTTTTTTTGTACTACATTCTATTTTAGTGAAGAAACGTTTGAGTTGTTACGTATTGTAATGAACTGTTATTTTTGATCAATGTTTTTATTTTATTTTTATACATTTTTTGTACTACAATCTGTTTTAGTGAAGAAACGTTTGAGTTATTACGTATTGTAATGAACTGTTATTTTTAATTATCTAGAACTTCGCCTGCGCGTAAAAACTGTGATAGCTCGGCTAATATGCATGATATAAATATCATTTATAGCCTCTACGAATATTGTAGCTTTCTGCCAGTGAAAGATTTTTTAGAATCGGATCATTAGTTCCGGAGATTAATTCCTACATACAAACAAATTTTACATCTTTGTAATATTAGTATATAAACTAGCTTGAACTTAACCAGAAGCGCCACGAAATCCTTACCAAAACACTTAAGTTACTTTCTTTAATTTCAAATATAAAATAAGGTTACATATTTCAATTAAAATTAATTATTTATCACAACCATGCAGTCATTGAACAGATAATCCAATTAAAATTGTATCATTGAATTAATTAAATGTCAAAATAATAACGAAAAAATAATAAAAGCAATAATCATAAATGTCAATAATAATCATGTCAATAATGGGAGAGATTCGCCACACAATAATATAACAAAAATAAATTTTAAATGACCGTGCAATTAATAAAACTTACAATTTATAATCTAAGAACTCATGGAATATTTTATTATTTTATGTATGTAATTAACTGTATGAAGCATTTTAAGCACACTAATGAACAGATAGACATTGTGTTTCATTTAAAAGTAGTGTGAAAATAAGTATAACGCCTACGCAACTCATGCCGGAAGATATTATCGCCCAGCAGGTCGGAGAGACGTATTTACACTTGAATGCTAACTAGTATCGATGTGTTACGCATCTCTGCTATGACATCACTTGACGCTGATATTTTTGTGATTCTACTGTAGCGTTACAGCTGTCGCACGTCGACGTCATCAACATCATCAATCTTCATCATACCTTTATCTTTTTCCCAACTACGTAGAGGTCGACTTCCAGTCTAACCGGATACAGCTGAATTTCAGTATTATTTTACATAGAGCTACTGGCTATCAGACCTCTACAAACCTGTTAGTAGGGCGATACCTATTCGGGCCACTGACTACTTGTAACAACTGTCAAAGATCAACAAATGACAGCCGGGACCAACGGCTTAATGTGCTCTCGAGGAAACTCGGTATGTAATGGGTGGTCACCCATTCAAAAAAAAGCTCCTCAATTCGTAATCGACACGACGAAAAAGAGAAAACGAACTGATGAACAGACAGGCGGTGTTTTCTATATAGAAGTATTGAAGAAGTAGGCGTAATAACGACACGCTTGAGATGACGCCTACGCATCTCATGCCGGAAGATATTATCCCCTAGCACGTCTGCGCGACGTACACTTGAATGCTAACTAGTCTCGATGTGTTACGCATTTCTGCTATTACATCACTTGACGCTGATATATTTTCATACATGTTCTGGTAAAGACTAACCTAACCTAACACTATAACGTAACCTATAAAGTTCCCACGGCTGGGACATAGGCCTACTGAGAGATGAGAAACTGTGAGAGAGGGTATTATCGAGGTTAAATTGACTACACAGGCCCATGGCGGGTTGATAGAAGTTTTGGATTAAAAAAATTATGTTAAATGCTTAATTAAATTAAGAGGGAAAAAACCTCTTATCAAAGCCGAAAGGCACTTGTTCTCCCTTCATTGCGATCATTTTTTTGTTCTACACCATACCTGGGAACCTTCTAGTTACGGAGATATTGGGGTTCAAAGTTCCAACTTTTTTGTAAATACAAGTTTTTATTGAAGATTTTTACTTTAAACACCTCTATGACCCCCGTACAATCCATTCATCAGCACAATGTTTTAAGTGCGTTACATTGAGTTCTACCACAAAACATGATTTTTCACCCAAAAAAAAAAGTCGTTTCCCAGCAATAACTTTTGCGTAAAGTTACTTAGTTTGATGTACAGAATGCTTGGTTGGCGGCTTCGTGATGAGGTTGTTTACACCCTATATAATGTACATATTTGTTTGAGAAAATTCTGCTCGGCTAAGCCGACCCGTACCTACATGTTTAGGCTATAGATGCCGAACGGTGTTTGCCGATTGGCATTACCGGGATATGTGTTATAGTGGTCGACTTATTTGTTCATTAAAAACTCCTGAATCGAATGTACCCAAATAGTGGGTAACAGCCCTTATGTTTACGATATATGGAGAAATGTGTGTGTCATTGCTATTTCTGATGCCGAGTGAATATTGTATTTTATCTGAACTTTAGTGAAGGGCAGGCCCTTGAATATTACATGTTGTGGTTTCATGGCCGATAAATATTGTTCTCACTGAAGGAAAGTTTGATTTTGGGTTTCGTTATTATATGAAAGCGAATTGTTGAACATTCTGTTATCAATAACTTTTCAATTTAACCTAGATGACTGGTTATCCAGTAGTCAAGTGTTTAAAACATATCATCACGCCTGTAATGTCCGACGGGTTAGGCAGAGGTATACTTATTAGTACACCCACATTTCGCTTATGTTTAAGTCCTATGTAAGTAAGGAAGTGAGCCTATTGGCACCAACCGGGCCCAAATCCAGACTCCTTGTCACTTAGAAGTCTAGTCTAGTCTTTAAAAATGTAACAAAATTCTTCGTTCCTTGAGGTTTTTAACAAAATATTTTCACTTTAAATCTCTCTCCCTTTTTCAGTCGCAGCTTAACAACGCTTAAAAATACGACGTAAATGACAAACTTTTAAACCTAGACCGCCCCTATCTTAACGCAAATCCTTATGCTCTTTAAGTTCCAAAGAGTTCATAATAATTCATCTTACAACGTTTTTAAGAGGCTCATAACAAACTGGCGGGAGAACGCGCTCAGGAATTGTTCTTTTTTCTTTATTTAGAAAGGTTTTTGTGTTGCGACTGTCTTCGTCATCTGTGGCCATGAATAAGTTACTACATGGTGATCGACCTCCTTAAGAGGAAGGCAAAAAGGTTTTTTTTTAAGAAATATACCATCAAGTCTTGGATGAATGGAGAATGCTAAGGGGGATGTGTGGTGTTACGCGAATGGATTAAATAAGAAACGAGTGAGTCTTATCATTAGAGGAAGTCTGAAAGTGGCGCCGGTCGCTGAAAAGTTGTGAAGTAATCGGTTATCGTGGTATGGGCATATGATGCAGAGGAATGAGGAAAATGTCGTGAGGAAAGTTTTGAGTATAAATGTGGAAGGGTATAAGAGTAGAGGAAGACCAAAGAAACGATGGATGGACTGTGTGAAGGATGATATGGCAAGAAAAGAGGTGTCTTATGAGATGACGAATAATAGAGAAATATGGAAGAGAAGACATGCAGCGCCGACCCTAAATGAATTGGGACAAAGGCAAGAGAAGGATGATCATCAGGTCTTGGATGTGTGTCAATTTTGTAATGACTATTACGTAATAGTACATTATGATATAAGTGTGGTAAGTTGAAAATTACAGCCGAGGCGATATTGTTAGCCCGAGCCGTAGGCGAGGGCGATAAAAAAGCAGAGGCTGTAATTATCAAAGCGCACGTATGTCATACGACGTTTTATAACATATTTGCGAGGAAATAAATAAAACGAATAAAAACAATACAGCGAAAAGAAAAAGCGCGCGGAATAATTTTTACTTGTTCACAAATTAGCGAGGCGCGCGCATCAGCGCTTTTTTTAAGGCAAAGACACAAAAAACAGCCAGTATTACTAATAAAGTAAATTAATATTCTTGTGTTTTTTTTTTCAGATAAATGGTTGCAATTTATTGTCAAAATTAATTAAATTAAAGAATTAAATGTTTATTTATTATATTTCATCTCCCAAAGTTAATTTTATTCATAAAATGTTGACCACTTTTCTGACATAAAAACTCTTTGCTAAGATTTAAAAAAGTATAAACCGTGCATTTTACTTTACAGCACAAGTACGTAATGAGATACATTACGATATTGAAATTGGTGAAATAAGAGACCCTTTACGAGCAAATGTGTTATAAAGAATATAATAATGAGAAACCTTAAATATATCCTTACCTGAAATAATGACGACCCGAATGGCGCAACGGTAGCGAGGCTGCCTTACGTTCTTAGGGTCCCGGGTTCGAATCCCGGTAGGAGCAAATGTTTGTGTGATGAGCATGGACATTTGTTTCCGAGTCATGGATGTTCATATGTATAATAAGTATGTATTTACAAAAAAAAAGTATCTATGTAGTATATCAACTATCTGGTGTCCACGACACAAGCCTCGTTGCTTAGTGTGGCACTAGATGGCGCTGTGTGTAATGTCCAGCGATACTTACTTACCTTAATATTATCAATTGGTTTTAATGATAGCGATAGATATTAGTAACAGTAACTGGAAGCCGACCTCAACATAGTTGGGAAAAGGCTAGGAAGGTGATGATGATGTGGTAAAATAAAATATAATTTAGAGGCGAAAAAAAACATAACCCTCCTTCTGGCGCAGTCGGGTAAAAAATAAAGATAGAACATAGAAATCATCCATCGCATGTTTTTTTGTTTTTTTCGTTTTTTTCTTTTTTTATAATCGTCCTTTTTTTTTCCTCTTTTTTTACCAACATTGTTTTAATTATTAACAGGCTTTGTAAAATGTTTGCCCATATTCATGGAAGAGGGAGGTCTTCTGTTACAGGTATTTCCATACTTAAAAGAAGGCCTCTACAATGTATCTGTAAAAACCTGTTGATTAAGAAATAAACTTTTTATTATTATTATTATTATCGCAAAGCTTTTTCCCTCTCCCCTTTTGTTTCTGGCCTTTGTGTGTGACCTGAAAACAAAAGGATCACATAAACAACTGATACATAAGTCGTAAAATAAGAATAATGGGTATTCATGAAGGGTTAGGCACAACGTCGGCACTTCAGGGTTTATACTTTTATTTTATTAGCTACCGATACAAAGGCTGCGAGGTCATCAAGCCTTAATTTGGTATTCTGACAACAGACTCCGTTTTAGAAGAGGAATATGTAGCCAGGATGTTTCTACCAGATTATATCGTTTATTTTGAGCAGGATTAGTTAGTACATCAGGTACTCTTCCTGCAAACGAGTCATTCATAAAACTTATCTGTTAAAACGATTAAACGGCACTAATGTTAATGTTTACGTAAGTTATGCCGCTCATTAACGGCATCGAAAATGACCAAAAAGACCGAAATAAAAAATATAAAAGGAAGGAAGTACCGGAAGAAAGATCGAAAGTGACCGATCGTACATTTGTAAATATAATATAGTCGGTGACGTCGGTGTATGACACCACGCTTCAGACGTCACCGACTATTGTCATCGCCTTTTCTTTACTTAACTTCGGTGGGAACGGACTCTGATACTTACATATATTACACCGAACTAATAAGAAATCTATTGAAATTTATGAACTTTCAAATACATTTTGAAACCTAAAAAAGGACTTATTCATTGCAGAGTTTCCCGACACACGCCCACATGGCACGTAAAAAGCTTTTCAATAACGGCAAATCTTATGATAACATAAAACATCAGTGTCGACAAACATCAGCGAATACAATGAAGAGCTCATAAGTTAAGTTTCATCTAGTCTGCTTAAGCCCTAAATCATTTGGCCGGTCGACCATTGCGTCGGCCGAGATGGTTTACATAACATAGGTAACATCACGCCTGTAATCTCCGAATGGTTGGGCAGAGGTATACTGAATAGTACACCCACATTTCGCCAAGTAGGTCTCATTAATAATAATAATAAACAATTTATTTCAGGTAACAAAGACCCATAGATAAATACCTTAAGATAAAAATACATACTAATTACAATTTTTGTTAGTATAAGCAACTTAAACTATGTTAGTATATATAGCACTTCACAAAAAGGGATTCCGGCTTTTGAGCTTTCTTGTGGGGGGAGGGGGGGTCTTCATTAAATAGGGGGCGAACCTATAGCCATTAACCGAGCACACGTTCAGACTCCGTAGCTGCTACTGGGGAATCCTTGATAAAAAAAACCCAATAACACTTTACCCGACCTGGGAATTGAACTCAGGGCTTCATGCTCAGCAGTCGCGCTTGCAACCACTATACCAATGGAAGCAGTCGCGATAGTTTACTGCTCATAATATATACGTTTTCCCCGATATTTATTCAGCTACCAGCTTTCGTTGCAATACATTTTACGAGGTTCGTCGCCGTTGTTATGTGTATCGTTTCGTTTTATTGACTTTTCTGTCGATGTAGATTTGTCCAAGCGTACTGGGAATGTAAAAATATGTGCTTTGTTGATAAGATTATCTTTTCATTCAAATCTGACCAGTTGACTGGGTAGTATAATCAGCCTATTAATGTTCCCACTGCTGGGACACAGGCCTCCTCTCTATGAGAGGGAATGGGCTATAATCCACCACGCAGGCCCAGTGCGGGTTGGTAGATGTCACATGTCTTCGAATTTTTGGTTCTAGGACATGCCGGTTTCTTCATGATGTGTTCCTTCGCGGTTTTGAGAGCAGTGGTGACGAAATAAATTACATAAAGTAATGCGCCTGCCTGGGTTCGAACCCACGACTACTGTTCGTAATTCGGAGCCGCCACCACTGGACCACCGTTGACTGTATATGTATAGCCTGGTTTTCTGTGCTAAAATATAGCGGAATGCTTAAATCAAGCTAATAGAATATTGACAAAGCATTTAGTCTTTAACGAGCATATTTTTTTGGATCCATAAAAAATACTACAGTAGATATTTTTGGTTTAAAAAGTTAATGAAGCTAGGCTAAGTCTTTGTTCGTGAATCTAATATATTATTATGAAAATGAAAGCAAAATATCTGAAAAGATTCCATCAAAAAAGCTGAAAATAGCTCAAACATACTTTGTGCTATTTTCAGACGAACCTGTCACGTATCAACGTCTTGTACAGATTATTCGATGTTCACGAATAAAACCTTTCACCTTATAAAATTCACATCAATTTCTTCTCTACTTAATGTACAACATCCCACACACAACACTTTCTTGAAAAATCGTCCAATATTTTTGGCATATTCTACATAGTTTTAAGAACATGATGAGCTGACTGATACTGTTTTGTGTCACGGAGGCTAATATTAGCCGAGAATGTCCATCAGAGATGTACACGAGTGTGCGAACAGGCACTGGTGCGCTCACTGTTCCTTTACTCTCATAGTCGGATGGGACAAAAAGCGTTAGACTATCGTGCTTAAAGTGCTTTCCGAGGCACGGATGTTTCATATGTCAACTCCAGAACTCCGGGCTGCTATTGAGGAATTCCTTAAGGAAAAACCAATAGCACTTTTTGCCTCTTGTTGACTTGTTCGGGAATCTAACAAATGTTACACTCAGCAGGTAACATAATTGTCAACCAGATCATATCAGCTGAAAGGCATAACTGCTGGACGCAGGCCTCTCCCACAAGTGGTCGTCGACCGGTCATGTAATGCTTCTCGCATCTAGTGGATTCTCGTTCAACAGGGCATTAGATGGTACTATACCACAACTTATAAGAGGGCAGGCCTATTTCCAGCAGTAAACCGCTAGGTACAGTCGTCTGAATTGATGGCTAACTATTACACAATGTATGAACCGAGAATGTCAATAAATCAATTCAAAAAGTTACTTCAATATTAAAATGAAACCTAAGAAGGTAGGTACTTACGCGTTAAAAAAAAGGACTGTAATAAATGGACTGGTGTTTCAAGATAAGTCTGAAATAAATAGGCAATCGGAAAAGGTCGCGTACGCAAACAGATCACCGAGATTGTAATCTGAAGAGGACTGTGAGCAGAAATCACATGATTGCATCATGTTTTATAGAGAGGATATCGCGCCGTGTAGGGGAGGACGAACATGGGCAGATTGCGGAGGTACACGAGCGTCTCTACTCGGAGATGTTGAGAGCGAGGTATAGGTATTATCGCCAGCTGTAATATGTATACAGTGATTTCCCCGTGAAAGAACGATTGCAACGTTGAGATAACTATGAGATTCGTCAACGAATGGGTTGCAAAATCCTACAAAATCCAACATCCACCTAGTTTGTAAAAAGATGATATTACAATCATTATTTTAGGAGTATTGCTTAGTACGTAAATAATTGTACAATATTATACACGCTCGTGATTGTACAATCGTGAGCTCTAATTTGTGATTTTCTCGTGAAATAACGATTTCAAGATTTTGATAAGACCTGTTTCGTAACAGCAAAATATGTTTAAACTACGTCAAATTGCAATAGTAATAGAAATAGTACATTGTTACCCTAGGGGTGAAAGTAACCCGTAGTACCCTACCCGTAGTAGTAGTAGTAAGTAAATAAGTCTTTAACCCGATGTAAACACTGTGCTTTTCATTACGAATACAAGGAAAGTAAAAATAAAAACATGACTCAACTTGAAAAAAAAATGAAGATCGGATTGCCGCTTTCACGCCTAATTTGTTTTTTTTTTTCTATGGCCGACCAGCTATTCAGTCATTACCTATTTTTCATTTTCATCATCGAAAAAATGGTAAATATTTGCCCAAATCAATGTTATTTTAAAGAAATAGTTGAAACTTAATTATTATAAAGTTATTAAAAAAAATATCGATTCTTTAATTAATACTTAACTTTGTTATTTCAATTTTACATTGTGGCTGTATAGAAAGTTGGAACATGGTTCAATAGAAAAATGAACAGTTTTTTTTATAATTTGACAGTTGTCAGTTGAAAACGATTCTCCCTAGGGCTGAAAAGTATTACTTTCAACCCGCTCCTCAGGCAACTTCAGACCTACTTTCAGAGTATGAGTAATGAAAAACAATTTAAATGTTGCTAAGCGTACATAATTAGTGCTCGTACAGTAGGTGTGTAAATGTATGTCGACGTTTATAAACAAGTATAATTATAATATATAAATATAGAATATAATCCTGAAGTTAAAAAGACATCACTGCCTAGCTTCAAGTAATCTCATCAAATTTTCACTCTTCAGGTTAAGCTGCGCTTGCTTAGGTTGGTTCGTGGATGGTATTTAGCAGCATCCAGTTAGACTAGAAAACGACCTCAATATAGTTAAGAAAAGCTAGGCAAATGATGGCGGCATAAAACTAATAGACCGAGCGAGTTCCAAACGTTGAAATCCGGAGACGTACGAAGGTCTTCGATATTGGAAATCACGTTAAGGAACTCAAATGGAGTTGGTCAGGACACCTAGCAAGGCGCGGTGATGGCAGGTGGGGTAAAGCTGTGACCGAGTGGCGTCCAAGGAATGAAAAGAGAAATGTTGGTCGTCAGGCGGCGAGATGGGCAGACAACATTGTTGTCATTGCGGGAATATGCTGCATGAGGCTGGCACAAGAGCGTGGAGCTTGGCACAAACAAAGAGAGGCCTATACCCAGCAGTGGGTGAAGTCAGGCTGTGGATGATGATGATGAGGCAAATGATGATGTAACTGGCCCGTTACAATTAAAGATTTCAAAAATATCGATTAAAAAGATTAATGGTCTACTACAAAATTTGAAAATGGAAGCCGTTAGCGGGGCCTATCGCTTGTGACAAACAAATTGAAGCCTTTTTGGTACGTTACGTTCCCGAGTCGCTACCGTAATATGATTTCAGTTGCGATTTAACGCTCAAACTGACTTTGAGGACGTATGTGCACTACTGATATACTTTTGGGTCGTCGAGTTTTGAGGAAAATCGCATGATACAAACTTGGGAAATACAAAAATCCTTTCTTGGCTTTAACAGTAGAAGAAGACCAAAGAAACGATAAATGGACTGTGTGAAGGATGATATGGCTAGAAAGGAGGTGACTGCTGAGATGACGAGTAATAGAGAAGTATGGAAGAAGAAAACATGCTGCGCCGACCCCAAATGAATTGGGATAAGTGCAGGAGAATGATGATAACAATCCTTTTTATTGTTTTTATCAGAAGATGAAAAAAACTTTTAGCTGAAACTAAGAAATAAAGTTTCTATGCAAACGAAGTCAAGAGAAGATAGTTCTTTTATTTTTAGAATTGAATTAGAATATACATATTTGTATCTCATCCATAACCACTAACCATAAACAATAAATATTGTTAGTATTGCGTTCATAGATTTGTGACTTGCGATAAAACACGAGTGTACCTACGACCTAACATAATAAATAGAAACAGCAGGACACCTAGTTATAAAAGACTACATTCCGTTTCGTAACTTTCCTGATTCACTGCCAAAACAAACGACATGCAAAATAAATGAAAAAAATTAGTTATTCCCGATTCGTCACTGTTCCGATTGGTCACCAAAACTTTTTCCAACTGCTATAGAACGTTATTTTGCCGAGTCTTGCAAATGGTTTGTGTTAATTTGTTTATAACATAACATCACGCCTGTAATCTCCGAAGGGTTAGGCAGAGGTATGTGTCTAATTAGTACACCTACTTTTCGCCAGTTATCTTTAAGTCCCATGTAATAGGGAGCCTATTGAGCCTATTGTCATCAACTGGGCATAAACACCGACAACGACACCGACAACGATGCGTGTATAGTTTTAGTTTTCTTAAGGTTTAAAATATGTTTGTAATATTTTTGTTTATATTGTTTATTATTGTTGTTAAAATATTATTTTGTGTATTTTATCTATGGGCCTTAGTTGCCTGATAATAAAATGATTATTATTATTATAAATCCAGACTCCGTAGCTGCTACTAAGAAATTCCTGATGGAACCCCGAAATCACTTTGTCCGCAAAACCCGATATCACTTTGTCCGCCCGAGTTTCGAACCCAGAACCTCAAGCCCAGCAGTAGCGGTTGCGACCACTAGCTAGACCAACGAGGCAGTGAATTTGTTTATATTCATAAATAAGAAAATCTGTACATTGTTGTTATACCTACAACAACCTGTTGCTATTACAGGCAGAAAATGCGAAAACCCCCGGAAAATGAAAAATAACATTCTCTTGCGTCCTTCCAAAAAAATTTTCAGAAATAATATATTTTATACTAGTTATTGCCTGCGACTTTCGTTCGCGTGAAATTATTATTAAAAGATCATTACTTCCCTTTTGAAACGGATTTTGTTACCAATTTCAATGGTTTTAATTTTTTTTGCACGGAATCCTAATTCTTTTACAAAACTATAAGTAGCTTAAATTACTCCTTATAATATCAGTTATCTGCCAGTAAAATTCAAAATCTGTCAAGCTGTTTCGGAAATAAGCCGAAACAAACCGACAGACCAAAATTAAAAAAAAAGTGTATTTGTATTATGTACCTTATATCCCATGATCTGTCCACGAAGCATAAACAATGGCGCCTCGACCAAATTGGTCATTTGACAGATCATGATTTATATTTTTATAGGCATCCAGTAAAAAGCTGTTATTTTTATATTACAAGCAGACACTTCAATTTTTTTATTTGTACTGATTTATTGATGTTATCGTATGAATTATTAATTTTATACAAATCGATTACAAATTCCAGGAAGGGAAAACCTTCAGTATAATTATGTGTTTTCAACGAAACAATTTAATTTATAACAAACAAATTCTTTAAAAGAATCTTGAAATTAAAATAAATGCTTTTATTGAAAAGAAACAGCCTTTATATCTTTTGATTTGGTTTTAACTTTATTGGTTTAGACGAAAAAGCGACCCTGATCAAATTTAGGACTTAGGACACCTGGGGCTCTCCAGCAGGTTCCCACCTGCTCAACCTGCAATCCCAGCCCGCGTAGCATGACCACCGGAGACATGAAAGAGAATCGACAAATCTTTTTCAATACACTTCCTCGAAAACGGGTTCTTATCGCACTACGATTAGGTTCAACATGCCATTATTTCACACACGTGGATTGTTTTCATTTTCCATCACCGCGTGCTGTGCCGCGTGCAGAAAGGAGCCTATTTCGCACGCGGCACAGCGCGCGGGTGTTGGAAAATTGCGTCAGATAAAACTATACCTATACTTAGTACAAATTGGTGCAATGCCTATGGTCAGCGGTGATTGCTTTTTTTCATTATTTTATTTTATTTCTTCAAAAGTGTATTGAAAAACGTCGTTTGATACACGTGGACATTTGTCATTGCAGTTCTCGGCTCAAAAACACCCTCGCCTACGGCTCGGGAGTTAATTCCGCCTCGGATGCAATAACAAACTTTCTCCACTTGTATCAAAATGTACTATTGTTCATTTGTCATTTTGTCCATTCAGTGACAGATTTATTTATTAACTAAAGGTTCACCCACAGCACATACATACATATACATTAAACTTAATCATACGGTTATATTCTAATATATATGTCAATTACAGGTAAACACAACATGGACAACAAAGACGCCAGAGTACCGCTTAGTTGCTAACTTAAAACTAGGTACGACGAATAAAAAGAAATAAAAGAAAACGAAGAAAAAGAAAATTTAAATTAAAAAGAGTAATTCATTCATAAACAGTACAGTTAAATGTTGACTACGTTTCGTTGGTGTGGAGGGAGGCCAAGATTCTTGATTTAAACTTCACTCTACGGTCATTAAATATATCTACTTCTGGTACGAAAAAAAAAAAAAAAACGCACGGACTTATTAAATGAATTAAAGTTTTCACACATCTTAACGAGTGGTGAGTGAGATGAACAAAAGATTTGTCGATTCTCTTTCGTGTCTACGGTGGTCATGCGGCGCGGGCAGGTGTCCATACTCCTGCTCCCTTGATGAACTACACAACGCTTCTGACAACGCTTGTTTGGGCCCAGTATATTTACTGGGCCCAAACAATATAATATTAAAGATGATACGTTGAAACGAAGAGAAGAAGAAGTTGTAAAATTAAATAGATATACTCGTATATTATGTTAGCCACCTTCAGAATAATTTTTAGCAAAAAATAAACGAGTCTCAACCCCAGGGGTGCTGCATTCACTGATCCCCTTGTATCTGATAACATCGTGCTGAGTAAATCTGATTTCCCTGAAGATTAGACATGGAGGTCAAACGGCAATCAATGTGAAGTAAATTTCGCATTTTCCAGTATCATGGTTCACGAAACATTCGTGTTAACTAGAAAAATAAATAGACCGGCAGAGAAATTCTAGAAAATCGCGAACCTAAAGGGAAAAAGAATGACATCGTTGGTTACATGTTTACTACATTTTATTTGATCATACCTGCCGAGTGTCTAAAATCTTTTGGTTTGGTTTAATTTTTTGGCTGTTTGCCAAATCAAAAGTCAGCCTACCTTTAGATCACATTTTCAGGGATATCAACAAAATGTATTTTTTTTATGAAAAGAAGCTATTCAATCTTTCTTCTTTTCATGGTATTATCAATGTTATCCGGTGGTATATATGAATCGGAAACCCGTTCCCAATAATACTACAATTTTGAACGTATAGGTGTGTTTTTTGTGCTTATTTTTGCTACAAAATAACAAAAAAAAAAACATTATTTATGTAGCAACAAAGAAAGAAAAAGCACATAAAGAATAGTTTAGTTAGTTCCCCAGGGCAGGCGCAGCATTATTCAACTGTCATGATGATTAACGTCCTGCTGCGTCGCATCTGCTTGCAGGTGCTGCTGGAACACATTATATGCTGTGTTTAGTGTTTGTATTTGTTTACGTTGTTGAAATAACTTTTGCAGGAAACAGCTGTTTTTTTTTATTCCTGATGAAATATTAATATGTGGGGTTCAGAATGAGAAAGAGCTCGTGGCTAAATAATAACCGACGCTCGCGTCGATCTTTAAGGCTAAGCCGTGTTTGCCTAGGCTGGTCTGTGGATGGATGTGAGAGAGAGGGGAGGGAGAGTAGATCTTTGACAGTCGTTACCGGTAGTCATTGGCCCATAAAGTCTGACAACCCAATCTTACCCTGGAGTATCATATTACCCAGTACTAACAGGGTTGTGGAGGTCAGATAGGCAGTCGCTCCATGTAAATTCAGCTACATCCGGTTAGACTGGAAGCCGACCCCAACATAGTTGCGAAAAGGCTAAGCAGATAATGGATTCAGAATGATGTACCTACTGAAAACACCGGTGTGTCTTCCACTCTGTATAACATAACATCACGACTACAATACCTGCAAGGTGAGGCAGAGGATTACTTATAGTACACTTGTAGTCACATTTCGCCAGTTAGGATGCCAATTACCAAGAAATAGGGGGCGCCAAGCCATCAACTGAACTCAAATGCAAACGTTTTTTTTTGTTCTGTTCTTTAAAAAAAATATTTTATTCTTCGCCTTATAAAATGTTAGTTGAGCCATGTGACCATGTCGGACGTAATTTCGTAGCTCAAACTCGCAGTAAATGTAATCAACTGAAACACGAAACTCACATCGCAACCTAGTCTTTCGTGCTGTAAAATAAACATTATATTTATGTCTTACTAATTCATTTTTACAAACAAAAATTAAACTTGACACAATACAGCTTTTGTTATAAATATTTTCTTATTTAACTCGACAGACCAGTTGTAGAAAAGCAAAAGAACAATTCATAAAGATACAAACCAAGTTGACAGTGTGTTTATACAAAATATTATTTCTCTTCTAAGATTACAAGATCGTTGACTCGTAGATATTATTTGTTCTTCGCAGAAACGTTATTTATTTCGACGTTTTATGGATATTATCATAAACCACCTTCGAATGTATTGTATGGATACTATTTAAATTATCATAAGTAGATTATTTTGTGTTATCTGAATTTTGAGATCTTAAATTCATATGTTATACTGGAGCACAAGCAAACTGAATTATTATAATTTTGTTTATCTATCTCTTAATTACATAAATAAAAATTCAATTGGCACATGTATGAAGACTGATTGTTTTGTTGTATCCTAAATATCAGAGGCCCTTGAACGCGCACGCAGTGTGAACGTAACGTAAATACGACGACTTTTGATTCGAAAATACAATTGTTTGCAATAAACACAATCAGTATCATAAACAACACACAAAAACAAAAAAACACAAACACATAGGTATACACAAAAAAAATAAACAAAAAAACACAACACATAACACATACATTAACGTACAAATAAACAACACACAAACAACACAATACACACACATCAATTATGAAAATATTATTATGTGAAACGAGTATTGTTAATTTTTAAATCGACGTGCGCGCACTCGTGCTCAAAGAACATTATTTTCTCTTTTTCGACATAACTTTAAATGACTACCACCGTACGTTTGCCAAAAAAAGCAAAATAAAATGGTGTCTGACCTTACTTAAGACAGTTACGTTGTTCAAACGACTTAAGTTATTAACTACGTAAGAATAACATGAGATTTGCAAATAAAAGAAGTGCTTGTCGCTTCGTCCCAGATTTTCTGAATGTCTACAAAAATAAAGGCCAGTCCTATGTTTTTGTGCCTCATAAAATTGGGTCACACTACTCACATTTGAACATGGAACGAAGCGACGAAAAGGAGACGAATAAAAATGTACTCAAGTCTTTTTTCGAACATTTAAGTACAATCTGGACGAACTAAAAAATGGTGTTACGTAATCTCAAATAGATTAGGACCCACCTTAGAAAAGAACAAGATTTAACATTTGCTCCTAGAATAAGTGCAATATTTTTTGATATGTCGAGAATTCTAAGAGATATTGGTGAATCTTCATTGAATGAATATTGTACCTGTATTCCCTGAGGGAAAAACCAACATTTCGTCAGCAATAATGGATGTAAAAGTACCCTTCACGAAGCCGAAAAGCACTTGTTCTCCTCGTTATTGCGATATATTTTTTGTTCTAAAGCATACCTTGAACCTTCCAATTACGGAGATATTGGGTCAAAGTTCCGAATTTTACATATTTTTTTGTTAATTAACAAGTTTTAATGTTATAACTTTACTTTAAATACGTCCACGACTCCCATACTATTCAATGCACCCATCAGCACAACACGGCAATACGGCAGCGTTACATTGAGTATTTAAGTCCTACCGTAAAACGTGATTTTTCACCCCAAAAAAAAAGTCGTTTCCCAGCAATAATTTTTGCGTAGAGTTACTTAAATTGATGTACAGAATGACAGATGTTCCGAAGACGGCTTCGTGAAGGGTCGGGTCTGTCAGACTGGTGCTGACTAAAACCACACCGGTGTTCCCTCGCACACTTGCGTCGGGGGGCAGCGGGATCTAATGCGACTTCCGCTACCCCGGACTAGTGCCGGCCCGCTTGACCTGAGGCTCCCGGGAGGAGTGGGGTGTAAAACTCCCCCCGCAACGTCTAAGAGAGACGCGCGTGGAACACGACGCTCCGGCGTCTCGGGTCAAGTGTGATGGGGGGCGACGGATGTCCCCGAATCCGTCGCCCCTGGACCTATTTATGGGGGCCGGAAGAGGGCGTTGTCAGCCCTCTGCCGACGCCCGGTGCGTCTGCTGCGGGATGGGTGGGGGCTCGTCATCTCCCAATCCCTTTCCGCAGCTTCCTTCTGCGACATGACGGTTTCGCAGAAGGACATCACTGCGTCCCAGAACTCTGCACTCCCAACCATCGCGCGAGCACCTAACCTTAAGGACCCCACTCCCCTGCCATGCCCTCTGCTACGCCCGCTGCTCAGAGGGGCACGCAGGGGAAACGCATACCGCACTTCGTATGACGGGAATTTGATCATACGAAGTGCGATGCGCCCCCCCCCCCCCCCCCCCAGAAAGCGCCTGGTGGTTTTTGTTGCGTCTATTTCTTATGGAATTAGACCAAGAACAGGGCGGCAACCACGTGAAGGTGAACACACCAGACTTGCCTTGAGGATCTACACGACCGTAGCGCTCTCCCTCAAGACCCCGCCACCCTACCGCCTCTGAGGGAGGCAGTAAGGTAGACCTGCATCTATGCTACCAAGCAAAGCATGAGCAAAGCTTGTCGTTGTGCAACCGCGAAAGCATAAATACAGATCGGCCCCGCCACGCAACACCCTAACCTAACCTAACCCTCCCTTGTAAAAGGGCTACCTTACTGCCCTTTAAACAGACACAAATTCAAATTTCGGACTGCTACTTAACTGAAAACGTTCTAATGGGAATATTCAATTACTCATAACAAAGAACTGAACATTTACCTACAGGCATTCTTCTATTTTATACCACATACCTACATGAAACTATAATCAAATACCACGTGATTGACGAGAATAATATTACAGAAATAGACGCGTATATCTGAAACAGACACGTCTCACACAGGTGGAAGATAACAGAATTGTTTTATTCGCCGTTACCGCAGAACGCCGAGTGCTTGCACTAAACCAACTTTAATCCCTGCCCACACTGAGAGCGGAAAGCAGACAGAAATAACTACACAGGTACCGCGAAACCGAGAGCTGGGTAACTGTAGTTGATCGTTGAACACCGACTACGACCCCGAACGTGGAGTATGAAGATCTTTTACCGCCATGGTTTCAGTGTGGCATTGCCTTCTCTTTTCATACTTCGTTCGGCTCTTTCGGTAGTTCGCGGTGTGAACCAAAGTACGAAAAGAGGTGATACGATGCCTCGTCCGCCTCGCCCGCTCGCTCGCTAGCAGGATCTGTGGCCTGCGCTTTAGGCTTTAGCGCGTAGGACAGATTCAGGTAGGTCTATAACAAGACAGATGTGTGTAAAAATATCAAAATATCAAAATTACGTATGATAAATAGGTACGTACCACCGTATTTTATTGACATAATGTCGACTTTTTCTAAAACCTGTCGAAAATACGGCACACTACAAAGTCTCGTCAATCCATAAAATATGTGTTCGGTTTCGTAATAAGAGCAGTTTTCACTAGTTAAAAAGTAAATTGCACGTGATCACATTCAAGAACATTTAGTGTCAAAATCTAAGAGAAATGAAACTTATATACCAGCCTCTCTCTCTGTAGCGTAGTCCTTACCCCGCTAACATCCCTCACTCGTCTTGTTTGCCCCACTGGCTCGTCTAATGAATCGCCGGCTCTCTGTAAATAAGGCTTAACTGAGTTATCAGTTTGTCCACGTTTAGTAACTAAAGCGCTTTGTTTGACGTTACATATGTTTCCTTTCGGGCGATGGTTTGTTAGCTCAATGCTACAGGTTATAATGGCTTTTTTTGGGATGTTTATGATTATTGTGGGAAACCAATTATCGAATATAGTAACTTAATTAACAGACCCATTTAATGCCGCGTAATAAAACGGTTCGAGTAGCGAAGGGTAATTTTTTGTAAGAGGTAAGCCGGAGTACATATTATCTTTAATGTAATTATATTATTTGTCTATGGAATACTGACTGTGCCATTTTTAAAAGGGAAGCCGGTAGGAATCATGCTGTATGGAACCTTCGCCAATGGCCTGTACCAACCTAAGCTTAACAAAAAAAAACAAAATATATTAATGCCAGTTTTTACTAACCAATTGCACCGTTGGAATTCAGTTACAAATTTTCGCCGAATCTTAGTACTAGTCAAAACAGGGTATCAATTCATTTGATTGATTCATTTCACCTTTACGTAAAAAATATTATAATACCTAATAGCTCTTCTTCATTAAAGACTAGTCCTATTCTGTTTTTGATCACTTAGCATTCTGTTACTATCATACTAATCGGCAGCAGTATTGTTCGCGATGAACGTCACCAAATCCAAGTGTAAATAGTGTTTTTACCATAAACATATACAACATGTAACGTAATTAACGCACACCCTCAGACACCCCAATTAGTTTATTATGTAATAATCATAATACACGCACTGAATTTTTAATTAAACATGTATAAGCAATGATTATTTAATAAATTAGTTTTCCTAATTCCGGAAGAATGTTGTAGTCACAGTACAAATCAACGAACGCACACAGTCGCATACGTAGATCTCATACCTACGTATGCGACAGGTCTAAAAAACTGGCGGTGTAAAATCAGCGAAATTAAAAAAAAAAAACACCGAAATTTGTTGCTTTTTTGTTGCTAATTAGTTGCTAAAAAAATTTTTTTTTAGCTCCAACCGATCGTGAAAAATCGGCATTAACGCTAACTTTTCATTAAGATAGCGTGGAAATCACTGGATGTCGAATGATCGATCAAACGAATAGCGGTCAATTTGTTGCTAATTTGTTGCTGAAAGATGCTAAAGAAAAAAAAAGAAAATTGTTTTTTTTTTTTTTTTTCCAATATAAATAATGTCCACGCCAGCTTAACTCTCGAGTTTTCCGTGAAAAAGCTGAATGAAAATTTGTTGCTGCTTTTACTACATCTTGTCCGAGTTCAGAGAGTCAGCAACAAAATACAAACTGGAAGTCAAGAAAGTAGGAGATCGGTTTACGTAAAAACCGGCCACGCCAGCTTAACTTTCGACTTTCGTGGAAAATCTATAGTAAAAATTTGTTGCTGCTTTTACTACATCTTGTCCTAGTTCAGAGAGTCAGCAACAAAATACAAACTTGAAGTCAAGAAAGTTGGAGGTCGGTTTACGTAAAACCCGGCCACGCCAGCTTAACTTTCGACTTTTCTTGGAAAATCTATAGTAAAAATTTGTTGCTGCTCATACTAGCTAGTCTGAATACAAAAGTCAGCAACAAAATAGAAACCGAAAGTCGGATTAGTTTGGAGATCGGTTTAGAAAAAAACCGGTCATGCCAGTTTAACGCTTGAGTTTTCCGTGGAAAAACTATAGTGAACATTTGTTGCTACTCATACTGTATCTAGTCTGATTACAAAGAGTCAGCAACAAAATAAGAACCGGAAGTCAAGAAAAGTTGGAGATCGGTATGCATATAAAGTAGCCAAAAAAGCAAAATTGAAAATTTTGAAAAACCCACCACGGTTAAAAAGTAATTGTAAAAGAATAAAATAAATTTAAAAAAAAAACAACTTAATAAAACACCCAAGAATATCCATCGGGGGCTGCCATGAAAGGAACTCGTTTTGCAGTTTTATAGTAACTTGAATAATTGGAGATTTTTAGCGCTATACTTACACCCTGAATGGGCAGGCCGTGCCCCTACAGTGGGGCCCACCTTTAGAAGATGATGATTATACTTATTTTTATTTACGATGAAATTTAAAATGGTGATGGCAGCCCCCGACGGATATTCGTGGGTTTTTTATTAAGTGGTTTTTTTTTTTTTTTTTATCCTTTTACAATTACTTTTTAACCGTCGTGGGTTGATCAAAATTTTTAATTTTGCTTTTGAAACTTTTTAGAGAGCATCAAAATCGGATTAGTAAATTTGGAGAAAAATGACAAACATGAATTTGCACAAACAAACATCCTCTCACCCCAAACGCATATACCTACCGTCTCCGTTCCGTCGTGGGTAAAAATACTGGTATTCAGCTGCATCCGATTAGACTGGAAGCCGACCCCAAGTCGGGACAAGCTTTTATGAAAGCATAAAAAGTTTTTACGATATTTTAAAAAGGTTTTTTAATTAATAATTTGATAAATTTTTAGTTTTGTCTTAGGTAATCATTCAATATTTACCGTTGAGGAGTTCCCTCGTGAGAAGACAATCCTGGCTGTAGGATCAGGTCATGATAAAAATTATGTTTATCTATCAAATATGAACGAGTCTACCATCTCGTGAGTTGTCACCGTAACACCTAACTAAGAATATGCACCAATAAAACCCAAACCCATCATTGAAAACTGCATCAAAATCGAACTAGGAGTTTTGGATAAAAATGCCAACATGGATTTGCACAAAAATTGTTTTCTGCAGCGCCCCCTGGTGAGTTGTCACCGTAACACCTATCTAAGAACATGCACCAATCAAACTCGAACCCATAACTGAAAACCGCATCAAAATCGGACTAGTAATTTTGAAGAAAAATGGTAACATGTATTTACACAAACAAACAAACATTCTCTCACCCCAAACGCTCCGTTCCGTCGTGGGTAAAAACAAGAAAAAAAGTCAGCTATAATATTTATTCATTTATTTTTATAACTCAAAATTTTTGTTAGTCGATTTTAGCATACAATACCATTCGCGGATTAATTAAATGTGTATTTTTTCGGATTATTGGTTTTTCGTATCGATCGTCGTATTCTGTCCATTGAATACCCCGTACACACACGGCCGTAAAGTGTCCTAGCCTCACATCCGACGATGATCGAAGGTTGACTAAGGTTGACGTAGCAGTCAACCAAGCATTCTGTAAGTACATCAAACTAAGTAACTTAACGCAAATTATATTATTGCTGGGAAACGACTTTGTTTTTTGGGGTGAAAAATCATGTTTTGTGGTAGTACTCAATGTAACGCACTCAAACCATTTTGCTGATGGACGGTGCTGATGGATGTATTGAATAGTACGGGGGTCGTGGAGGTGTTTAAAGTAAAAATATTACATTAAAAACTTGTAAGTAGGTACTTGTTTAAAAAAAAACTTGTCAGAAAGTTGGAATTTTGACCTTGTGGAATTGTGACCGTGCCTTTCGGCTTCGTTAAGAGGTGTTTTACACCCTTTATAATGTCTCATATATTTCTTGCCTTCTCTAAAATAACGATTAAGTAGGTACCTATTAAATTTAAAAGCAGCATCCATACACGCAACAGCTTATCCGGCTTGTCATTTTCACTAATAATTATTAATGATCAATAAATTAGTCAGCTAACAAACACGAAGTACGAGTAAGTACGCGACGCAAGCGACCAGTCGAAAGAGCGCGAAAAATTAACGCGGCTTACGTACGCAGTTACGCACGGCTGGAGCGCGACAGCCCTAGAGAGCTTGCATATATTCAATATGAGCGAAGCGGGTGTACTTACGACTAGCTGCAGTTTGACCAGCAACAAATTTTCACTATAGTTTTTCCACAGAAAAGTCTAGACTTAATCTGGCGTGGCCGGTTTTTCCGTAAAGCGATCTCCAACTTTCTTGACTTTTTTTTTGTTGCTGACTCTCTGAACTCAGACTAGCTGCAGTATGAGCAACAACAAATTTTTACTATAGTTTTTCTACGAAAAAGTCGAGAATTAAGCTGGCGTGGCCGGTTTTTCCGTAAAGCGATCTCCAACCTAATCCAACTTTCGTTTCTAATTTGTTGCTGACTCTATGCTAAAACAAGCTGAGTTATGAGCAGCAAGCAATAATTTTTCACTACAGTTTTTCTACGGAAAAGTCGAAAGTTAAGCTGGTGTGGCCGGTTTATTTGTAAACCGATCTCCAAACTAATCAGACTTTCGATTTTTATTTTGTTGCTGGCTCTTTGTACTCAGACTAGCTGCAGTATGAGCAGCAACAAATTTTTACAATAGGTTTTTTACGGAAAAGTCGAGAGTTAAGCTGGCGTGGCCGGTTGTTTCATAAACCGATCTCCAAACTAATCCGACTTTCGATTTTTATTTTGTTGCTGGCTCTTTGTACTCAGACTAGCTGCAGTATGAGCAACAACAAATTTTTACTATAGTTTTTCTACGAAAAAGTCGAGAATTAAGCTGGCGTGGCCGGTTTTTCCGTAACGCGATCTCCAACCTAATCCAACTTTCGTTTCTAATTTGTTGCTGACTCTATGCTAAAACAAGCTGAGTTATGAGCAGCAAGCACCAATTTTTCACTACAGTTTTTCTACGGAAAAGTCGAAAGTTAAGCTGGCGTGGCCGGTTTATTTGTAAACCGATCTCCAAACTAATCAGACTTTCGATTTTTATTTTGTTGCTGGCTCTTTGTACTCAGACTAGCTGCAGTATGAGCAGCAACAAATTTCTACAATAGGTTTTTTACGGAAAAGTCGAGAGTTAAGCTGGCGTGGCCGGTTGTTTCATAAACCGATCTCCAAACTAATCCGACTTTCGATTTTTATTTTGTTGCTGGCTCTTTGTACTCAGACTAGCTGCAGTATGAGCAGCAACAATTTTTCACTATAGTTTTTCTACGGAAAAGTCGAAAGTTAAGCTGGCGTGGCCGGTTTATTTGTAAACCGATCTCCAAACTAATCAGACTTTCGATTTTTATTTTGTTGCTGGCTCTTTGTACTCAGACTAGCTGCAGTATGAGCAGCAACAAATTTTTACAATAGGTTTTTTACGGAAAAGTCGAGAGTTAAGCTGGCGTGGCCGGTTGTTTCATAAACCGATCTCGAAACTAATCCGACTTTCGATTTTTATTTTGTTGCTGGCTCTTTGTACTCAGACTAGCTGCAGTATGAGCAGCAACAATTTTTCACTATAGTTTTTCCACGGAAAAGTCGAGAGTTAAGCTGGCGTGGTCAGTTTTTTCGTAAACTGATCTCCAACTTTCTTGACTTTTTTTTTGTTGCTGACTCTCTGAACTCGGACAAGATGTAGTAAAAGCAGCAACAAATTTTCATTCAGCTTTTTCACGGAAAACTCGAGAGTTAAGCTGGCGTGGACATTATTTATATTGGAAAAAAAAAAACTATTTTCTTTTTTTTTCTTTACCATCTTTCAGCAACAAATTAGCAACAAATTGACCGCTATTCGTTTGATCGATCATTCCACATCCAGTGATTTCCACGCTATCTTAATGAAAAGTTAGCGTTAAAGCCGATTTTTCACGATCGGTTGGAGCTAAAAAAAAATTTTTTTAGCAACTAATTAGCAACAAAAAAGCAACAAATCTCGGTGTTTTTTTTTTTTTATTTCGCTGATTTTACACCGCTAGTTTTTTAGACCTGTATGCGACTGTGTGAGTCTTGCTAGCCTAGTAGGTATTCGCTCGCGTTCGAGATCAGCTGTTAACGTCGTCGCTCGACTCAACTTCAATAGAAAAGTTCAATACATTTTAATGCCCGTTTTCCTAATTGATGCTTTAATTTTTTTTTTTTTATTTCTTTGCAAACAAAAAGGTGTTTTTTTATGTTTTAATTTAGAAAGCACTTCGTCATTTTTTATCAAAAGCATTCACCATCCTATTTTTTAGATTCTCGGCACTTGTTATCGCACTAAAATAAACTAACGATTTAATACGTCCCCACAAAAAAAAAAAGTCGTCGCATCAGCTGATTGGGGATTCTCATCGAATTAATCCCATATTTCGTTTTGAAAACGAGTACGTGTACGCCAATCGGCTCCCCTGTCGATGGCTGTGTTCGGACGGAACGTTCCGTGTCCAAGAAACCACTGAGTAGCAGCTAACATAGTCCTACCCTGCGGTCTACTCTTGTACCATACTTTTGGTTGACTTGAATGTTCTGCCGGGATGAACCATATTATCACCACACCACACCGTGCCACAGTCCTCACCATAAGTCACCATTTCACTGAACATTTTGTGTCAATTATTGGAAAGACATCGCGCGCGAATAACTATTTGCATAGGTACGCTCTATAAGGAAGGGCGAGCGTGACTAAATATTGTTTACATTTATTTAAGTTAGCTTTGATCGCCCGCGCCGCCCGGTGTCATGGTGGCTATCTCGCTCTATCCCACGTTTTTAATTTGCACGAGAAAGGGAACAAAAACAAGTATGACATATTTTGTATTTTGTTGGTTTATCTATTGTGTCCTTTAACGAGTGCCTGTTTCGTGTGTGCGTGCGGTTGAATCGCTAAGTTTACCTAACTGTATTTGTAACGACTTTAACTTACTTGAAATAAGGTTCATTTTTCTTTATTTTGTATTGAATGGCGGAGTTTGTATTAATACAAATAAAACTGCACTTTTAAATGCCTTGAGTTACGGTCCATTTCAGTTTGTTTGGACTATACAGGGGTAGTGTGACTATAAATTACGTAGCTTTAATTATTTTTGGGATAAAAATTAACCTATTTAAAAAATTATAGAAATCGATTCAGTAAACGATTCTGAACAAACTAATTTCAGGATGTGCGTTAATTATGTTACATGTTGTAGAGTCAGTGATATGGGCAATAACAGTGACAAATAAATGAGTGAAACAGTGATTTAGAATTAGTAAACGGTCATTTACATACGCGCTAGACTCATATGCACTCGCAAGTGGAGCTTTAAAGTCTTAATTTAGTAAAATCCAGGTAGCCTAGGTTGCGACCTAGGCCTGGATATAGTATTTGTTTTAAATAATAACTTAGTCCCTTCAGGAAAACCACTTGTTGAGAATATGACAGTCTAACGCATCCATCTTTGTTCTAACGTGTAAATTTTGTCTAACAGACTGACAGTTGAAGGATCATTACAGGAGGAGGAGGATTACTACAGGCTGATAAACATAGACTCGTAAATATAAATAGTAGAATTCGATAGGTCATATACCTTCCTAGTAAATGGCAATTATATACTTACAATTTCAATGACAGTTTTCGTGTAAACTAAGCTGGAAAGATCCTTCAACCAGCCATAATTTGAAAAATTGTATAGTTTTTAGTATTATTTCTTTAAAGACAATAAAGATTATTTTCATGCTAGTAGATAGATAACTATATCTAAAAATTTGTGATATCTTGAATGTACTTAGATATAAGCACAAAATTGTATTTTTTGTGAAACTTGTAAAAATTTATAGACAAAAATTTTAATAAAAATTTCCAAAATCAGGAAGCGATTCACGGCTCTCGTTACAATTTAGTTCCGGGGTACAATAGTGACCCAAATAACTGATAGGATTGTAGTCATCAGTACGGCAAATATGCCTTTTTTTTCCGTATGGGAAATCATCAAATGACTCCTCCCGCTCTGGGCGGAGCAGGAGGGAGTATCTGACTTTTCCTGACTCGTTGACGTCGACACGGCCTGTCGTCATGAGACGGACGGACGGCGAGCTAGCCCAAAGCTCCCCGTCCACAGGCCCGCGCCTACGGCGGAAGCCACCACGTGGCCCCCGACGCCCGGAGCGTCTCCCGCGGCGGCAGGGACGTGAGGATCTCTTCCTCTCACGTTCCGCCACCTCCTTCGCTAGCATGACTGCTTCGCAGAAGGAGGCGACGGCGTCCCATTCCGTCTCGCTCCGGACCATGGATTGAACCAGGGCCGGGAGCGAGAGGTCGCCGCCGCCGATCGCCGCTTCGAGGACACGGCGGTACTCCGCCCAAGCGGGGCCCACCTCCACAGTGTCCTCCGGTCGATCCTCGCAGTGGAAGCACCCGGGCGTCTCCTCCCGCCCGATTCGGTGCAGGAACTTACCGAAACATCCGTGTCCGGTAAGAACCTGCGTCAGGCCGCCTCTGGTGACCCACCTTTACCAGCACCAGCGTGTCGTTTGCATAGCAAACCACGCTGATGCCGCTAAGGAGGTCGGCGCGCAGCACCCAGTCGTAACCGATGCTCCACAAGGACGGGCCTAGAACCGATCCCTGCGGAACACCGCACGACATCTCTCGCCGGTTCCATTCTCCGCTGCGACCGGGGTAGATGACGGCTCTGTCCGTCAGGTAGTCCCCGAACACACGATGGAGGTAGGTCGGCACCCGGTGATACCGGAGTGCCTCCCTTATACAGCTTCAGGACATGGAGTTGAAGGCGTTGGCGATGTCGAGAGACACCGCCAAGACAACCGCACCCCGGGACACCGCATCTCATGTCGTGAGGGCTCTCACGCGCATGATGGCGTCCACTGTAGAGCGCCCCTTGCGGAAACCAAACTGGTGTTCCGCAAGATCCGGCCGGCAGTCCTCACAAGGTGCTCGGCGAGGCGGTTTGCAATAACTCTTTCAAAGAGCTTGCCCACCTCGTCGAGCAGCACTACGGGCCAGAATGCGGACGGAGAGTCCGCCGGGCGCCCCGGCTTCCGGATAAGGACCAGCTTCCCCGTCTTCCAAGGAAGCGGGAACTGGCCTCACTCCAAGCATGCGCTTAGGAGCCCCTCCAGTCGGGGACCGAGAGCCTCCGAGGCCAGGACCCAGGCTTTGCCAGGCAAGCCGTCGGGTCCCGGGGCGGTATTTTTCGCACTGAGTGACACCCCCTAACGACGATCTTCCCGAACTGGGCTGCTACGCACCCCCGATCCCTTCTGACTCTTTCAAGGGTCGAGGTGCTGGCGGCGGCCGACGAAACTATGGTCACTGAGCCGCTAAGGTCCGCCACCCAGTCTTCCCTGGATGCCTTAGTAACAAGTAAATCAACAGTACAAAGTATTGCGGTGAAAGTCCTGAAGTTCCGAATCGCTTCCTGAAACAGTTATGAAAGTTTATCAGTGTTGTTATTCCCTACTGGGAATAACAACACTGATAAACTTTCATAACTGTCCCCCTTGTAACGATGCCTGAGGTAGCCAGAACCTATAGGTGCAGGACGTCAGCGCCGACTCGGAGCGAAAAATACGTTCCCACAGTGTAGTAAGCATACTAAATAGGCACATCGTCCTTTAGGTACACGTACATATCCTCGCGCCCAGCGATCACGCCCGTCCGGCACAAGTATAATGCAATCTACCTGATCACAAGCAATATAAAACTAAGTCACATCGGTACGGTTGACAGTACCGTTCCGGGCCGAGATCGTCCCGCTAACGAGTCGTCTCCGGGGCCGCACTCGATGTCAACAATTATTTCAGACACACAGTCGCGACCTATTGTTTCATGCAAATGAGGTCAGTAAAAATGTGGACGTGTTCTCCGAAGCTGATAATGTTATTATGTAATGTTATCTTTTTTAGATAGAAAAATATGTCTGATTGACAGGATTTATTTCGTTAGACTCGGACATCAATACTCAATTCTTTATTGCATGGGTAGAAATATGGGTTTCATGCAAAGAAAACACATTAGCCACAATGTAACAAATTACTTGAAATTACAACTTAACACTTTAACACTGGGTACGAGAACAGGAATCGGGTACAGTTCCGGGACGTCTTAACTCCGCTGCGATCATATTAAAAACACACAACCCCGTAGAAGCACGCTGTAGGTGTGAGTAGACTGGTAATTAGGTCGGGTGATGTTACCACTGGCGCGCTTGCGATTCATTTTATGGATATTTATAGGCCACGTATGTAAATTCCTTCTTAAATATATATTTTTTTAAATTTTCATTTTAATTGTCCTAGAAACGCAAGCGACGTCATGTGTTTTACATACAAAGATACACCATTTAAATGTACAACAGCGCTGCGGGTAGAAACGACCTCAAACGGGATTAAATTGTGACTCCGCTCGCTCGTTCTCCTCTAAATGTTCCCTTTTATGGAAATATACAGGGGTACACCCATCGTATTGTCTTTAGACTTGTCGCAGACGACTTTGAAGTACGGAACCCCTTTTTTCTCGTATCTGTGAAGTGTTTTTTCTTGAGATATGAACATGATATGAAAATGAAACCATACATTTGCTAGGTCGTGTGTATGACGGATTTGTTTTTATTTACTCTTTACATTATTTATACGTGAAAGGTCCAATTTTCACCCTTTTAAATAAGCATGTATTAGGACCTCGTGACTAGAACTTATTGGCAGTACGGGTTGAATTTCAACGTTAAGCCGCGTTTGCTAAGGTCGGACCGTGGATGGGTGACCAATGACCATCCATTACACACCGAGTTTTCTCCGTGCCTCGGAAAGCATGTTAAGCGGTGGGTCTTGGCTGTCATTTGTAGATCTTTGTCAGTCGTCACAGCGTGCAGCGGCCCGAAAATCCGAAAAGCAGTCTTACCAAGGGGTATCGTATTACCCAGTACTACCTGGGTTGTGGACTTGTGAAGATCAGATGGGCAGTTGCTCCAAGTAGTAGTATTCAGTATACGGTTTGACTCGTAGCAGACAAAACATAGTTGGGAAAAGGCTAGGCTAGGCAGATGGTGTGTTAGGAGGAAGTTCATGTCAGAACTATGACGTTAGAACTCACGACCTCTCAGTAGCCAGTGCGACTCCGATGCAGACAAGTTGATAACAAATCTATTTACTTTTACGACATCTCTACTCTCACTCAAAAATACAGTAGAAGGCACCTGGGCACTGGGGGTCTACTCTCTAAGTCCGTCAACGAAGATACTGGGCCCGTCAGAAAGTAGCTTGTACCTTGGTATGTTACTCCCTAATATTTTCGGATTCATGAGCTTTGAAAACACATCGGGAGCAAGGGCAGTTTTTATTCATTTTTAGTTCAGGCAACTAACGAATCTTATGTCCGTAAGTGCTACGGAGGAAACGACCGAAACTTCGGCCTGAACTACGAATTTCGTGCTTCGAGAGTAGACCTCCTGCAACAAGAAGCGACGAACCGGGTGTTGTGGCAAAACTAGACGGAGGCCGTCAATGAAATCAGCAGTGAAACTGTACAGAATACAGTAGTCTCAATGGAGAGAGACACAAACTTGGTCAAGTTGTAGCCACAGAGATGGTACAGTCGGCAGAAGAGTTAGGCATATAGGCTGAAAATCTGTAAATCCAAACTTTCAGTCTAATATTTGCTCATTTTATTTTACTAATCCATTCTGAATAAAAAAAAGTGAAAGTAAATCTGTCTGTCTGTTAGGACACGACTGGGGTTTTTTTTCAAGACACGTCAAAACAGGTCACTATAATGTGATTATTTTATTGACAGTTATGTCAAGGTGCTCGCAAGGAGTAATTGCCTGTAATTGAACAATCCAAGATTGAATTTTGTAGCAGAACAAGAGAATCTGAATTTGCTCGGTAAACGCACAACATATAGTAAATGTGCTTCTGTACACTTATTTCTTTGTTTGACTGTACAGTTAACTTAGTCAGAGCAGTCTTGCCTCAGAAACTATTTTCTTACATATCATTCGAATAAATGTTCGTTATACATGTTCGATCATTCGGACATTAAATTAATGGTGTTTGATGAGGTGTAAATTCGATTAACTTAGGTCTTTCGATGTTGCCTCCGTGAACTTTATTTGGGTCAGATTTTGCTAGAAACATACTGATCGAGATAATCTTTGTTTTAGTAACAGATTAAAACAAATGAAACGAAAAAAGTAGAGGTCCTTAATTACTGAAGAGCTTTAGACGAAACCTCACAATAATCCTCTTTAAAACACGCTGAAATTGAGGAGGAACAAACTCTCGTTTTCTTTCATGTCCCTCAGAAGTAAAGCTTATGTTTTCTTAATTAGATAATCTTAGAGCTTAATTAAGAGTACCTACTTCGAATTGATAATAGTCCTTCTGGCCGTTTTTGTTTATGGCGGTTAATCCCAGCGGAGAGTTGCCATCAACGCGGTTATTATAATTCTTGTTTATCGTGTGGTTAGTGCCTAACCTGGAGACAGAGTCGGAGACAGAGTTATGCTGCCCATGGACCTCTGACTTGGCTTTTCATACTGTCGAGAAATATCTCTCAAGTATGCTGGTTTATTTACGATGTTTTTCTTAATGAAGCAAGTGAAACCTAATTATACAAAGCGCACATGAAACCGAAAAATCAGAGGTGCGTGTCTTGGGTTCGAACTTTAGACCTATGACTTGGCAGCCCGACGGTCACACCACTAGGCTATCACTACTTCGTGCGCTGAAACACTCTCTTTTTCTTCAGTCTCGTAGAATGCTATGTGATAATATCCTACATCACTAGAATCATCGATATTTTTTACATTAAATACCTACTTCACGTTTTACACACTTTACAGCAAAACAATCCTTTATTTCCCAGCCAAAAAGTTGATATTCCGTAACTCTGATAACTTAATTTACTCCCTACATGCGAAGACAAAGCAATTTGCGTGCGATCCCCGATTGACGGTGATGTATGAATATAGATTACCTGTTGAACTCATAAGTCTGGCGAGCGTTTAATGGTCGCTATCGATCGTCTGGGGAAACACACGAGTTCCTAGAATATTATGGTATTGAAAATAGAAGCCTTACTTATGCAGTTTCAGCCATTTTAGCCTGTAAAAGTGTACTTAAACGTTCGCTTCGATACACTGTAAAACCTTCCGCAGAAATATGTTCGTTATTCAAGTTCTTTTTTTTCTTTCTTTTTTTGAATTTTCTTTTCTTTTTTTAGGGCAATACTAGTTTATGGCATTAAACAGGGTGAAGGGCACTGAATCTAAAATAGTTACCATGTATTCAGAACATAGACATTTTTCATCGGTAATTTAAAAAAAGAATGCTGTTTCATACATTTTGACTGTGTAGGTATTGCAGTTTTGTAAGAACAGCTCGGCGGGCGTCGGCGTCGGTGTAGTGAAAATCGTCACGTCTTCTGTCCATGTTAGTAAAAACAAATTTAAATTATAGAATTCATAAACATAACCCACATAAATCAAAACATTTCTTTTCCTAATCAAATACGGAAGAAGCAAAAATAAATACCGCAAGAATCCTACAAAATCAAATCTACAAAATAATGATGACAGATATCGAAAAAGAATTGAACATCCAACATGGCGGGCGAGTAAACACATAATTCACTTTATTATTTTGTTTTTCTCACAGCTACTTATCATGGTAATGTATCGCCGTCTGTATCAATGGACTCCTTTGACATTTTGTATCCTACGCCTTTTTATAAGGCTAAATACTAACAACATTATTTGTGCCTAAAAATTGGTTCGGTGGATTTTTCTGGTACGAATGGCTGTAATTTATATGAAGCTTATATCTAGAGGATTATATCTAGAGGACTGCGATAAGCTCTGCTGTTCTCAACAATCATGACGGAGTTAGAAAAAAACTACTTTTTTATGCTTTTAGGTTTTCCCATCAAGCATTTTTCAGAAACAGCCCGGCGACAAGAGTTTTGCCCGGATGATGGCAATAGGCTCTCGTCCTAATACATGAAACTTAATCGGAGCTAGCAAAATGTAGGTGTACCACCTAACCTTTCACGAAAAACACGCGTAATGAAAATTTTAAACAAACAACTTGGTCTAAAAAAACAGTTGTCGCCGTTTTCTAATGACTACAAAAAAGGGCATAAAACATTCCTCATTGACTCAAAGTAAAAATACTGACAAACACGATAAACTAAACGCTTGTTCGTATAGGTTTGCATGTTCAGTTGTGTATGTATACCGGCTGTTACCACTGATTGATAGAGGCATATTGATTCACTGGGAAATTACCTTACCGACAATGCAATGGTCGCATGGTGGTCGTGGTTTGGCCATAAAATTGCTTTCCTAGAAAAAAACCCTGAACTTTGGCCATTTTTAACTGACTTCAAATATTATAGGCACACTTGAATCGATTTGGGTAGTTTTTGGAAGAGTACTTTCTCGGAGTGGTCCCATTTCAATTTGGTGAAGATCTGATGAAGAACTTCGGAGATAGGCAACGGAACTCCTCAATAAATGATAACAAATGGACTGGGATTGCTGAAATCTTATGTCATTCTATTGTTCACACCAGTTCATAACATAACATCACGACGGTACGCTGTGAAGGGGTAAGCACATGTGAACCACAAAAAACTGAAAAATAAAAACTTTTTTGCAAAAAATAAAACAGACTTCAAAAAACAAAAAAAACCTGACCGTGACCTTTGTTTGATTGATTTAGTTTTTTTTTGTCACCAACTTCTGAGCTATTTTTCGCTTTTTTGTGTTTTTTGAAGTCGGTTTTATTTTTTGCAAAAAAGTTGTTTTTGCAGCATTTCCATCCATGAAGTGTCGATTATATGTTGCGTATTTTTCATATGGTAGAATACTGGTTTAATACAGCTATTTAATAAAAACAATGGACATGTACCTTTTATTTAAAATCGATCTCTTATATCATTTGCGTTCTTACCCGCAGTCCTATCTCAAAATCTCACCCTGTTTAACATAAATTATGACTACTGCATTCACGACAACAGTACAACTATTTATATGTTTCAACTAACTGAGAATGCAGTAAACCATAACTTTTGATAGGATCTTCATAAAATATACGCAACTGCAACGCCAGTTCTATGTATACTTTAGTGTTCATAGACGTTAATTCGAAGCAATCTACCTAATCTATCTAATCTGACCTATAACATACAACAAGGGAAAAATTATTGCCCACTGGTGGCATAATTCTTAAAAACTATAAGAAGTTCCCTATGACCACAAATTAAAAATAATTTTCCGTATGGTTTAACTATTCATGAGACCATTTCCTTTTACTTTAACAACCGTTGTGCCAGTTGTTAAAGTCCACGTAAACCGGAAATAGGAAACATAGAAAACTATTTCTAAACATTTCAAACTGTTTAAATCCGCTTAGTTTCCATGTCCAGCATTAGCTTGACCCCAATCCGCCACTTTGCTCCCAATACAACCGAATGATCGTATTACCCAGTAGTATTGGGGGCTTGGAGCACAGTGTCCCCAGTCCCCCGAGTGTTGGGGGTCTCGTCACGTCGTGTAAAAGCTATAACCGTTTGTTACAACGATGGTCGCAGCCCCGGGGACTTAGGTCAAAGCAACAGCGATACCTCTTACCTATGATTGCATTTCATACTGAGTCAAACAACCACCTAACCCTGAGACAATGATTGAAAACTGGCTTATCTAATAATAGAACCGTCTGAAAGTAATGGGATCCACAAAAAAATGGGCTGGAATAAATGTCATATTATGTACGAGTATCCATGAAAAGAACTTGATGTCGGTCTTACAAAGAGTATTTTTGAAAAAAGAATAATCTATCAGAATCTATGTTATAGCAGTCTAGTCTACTGTGTCATGTAAATCGCACCCTCAGACTTTGTACGTAGACAGATTTTAAAATAAGTTTCGATAAACCGACTCTAAATCTTTCTAGATATGAATTCCTATACCCACCCTATTACCTCATAATGAATAGACGCAATCATTGACCTTAAATTAACTTGGCATGTATTCAAATTCTACTAACAGAGCTTATTAACACATGGTTATACAGTAGTTGTTTAAAAAAAAACTGCTTTGGTACATTTTTCTATCATGCACAGCACACTTTTTCTAGCATGCACAGCACACGTTCAATTTGGCAAACCAAAATAAGAAACAATTTTGAGCTTTTAAATTTAATTATGAACAGTAACTTACCGTATTAGAAGTTATTTCATTCAGGCAAACTCTCCTCCAAACTTACAGTAGGTATCGCAACAAACAGTTTAGTTTTAATAGGATTGCTATCTCGTTCCCACACAAAAAGAAAGTGTCTAACTATGAACAATTTGGTCAAATAAAAGTTTGTCAGCGAAACAAAACTCGTCGTTTCGTCGGTAGACGGCGTCTCCGACAATAGCCCGAAAAAAAGTTGATATCTCGGAGGGTTTCATTAAAATTGACAATGGTGCTTTTAGGGCTGATTGTCCGCCACCCTCGCCTTCCGAAATATTCGCGAGAATCATTAAACGAAGACGACATAACTTGTTTAGGCCGTAACTGCCAGAAATAAAGAGTTTATGTTGAAAACGAGGGGTAGATTAGAAGATTAGTAGCGTAATCAACTTGCAACATTGTTAGCTACATTTTGTAACAATGAACTTTTATTCAATAAACCGCGATAGGGTAGATGACAAAAAAAAATCTAATTAGTCCGTCAGATAGATTTCCAAAAAATGTTGGACACATATTTTTTCTTTTTTCACGTAAACAAAAAATGAAGACGATACAGTGCGTCGAAAACTCGTGTGACGTCACATTTAAGTAGATTTTTTACTCAACTGTGACGTCCCAAGCCCCCACTCATGATCTTTGACACGTTTTATCTTCGTCAATTTTTATTAATTTGTTAAAACAAAAAACACGTATCCAATATTTTTCGATAATCTAACTGACGGACTAAACAGAATCATATTTTTTTAGTCAGTCATCATCCCTATTCTAAAGATATTTTTTTTCGCCTCATCGCGTTCTGAATAAATGCGAGAATGAAACTCAAACATCGCAATCCATTTGAGATCGTCAAATTTTTCGTGTTACAGAATAATTTGTCCGCATTGAAGCAGCAGCTGTACAAGTACAGCATTCATATCACTTCATGAAAAACTCGAACGGATAAATGGAATCATTTACTCCCATATATCTCAGCGCTCCTTATTGTGAATATCGTGGACGATATTATTGGATGTAAAAACGATTTGCTGCGCGAAATGTAAGGGTTAGGCCAGATAAGGCGTTTGAGTTAGGTTCTTTGACCGTTTGCGTTGTCGTTCCCATTCGTCACCCATTTTTTAACCAACTTAAATAACAAGGAGGCTCTCAATTTCTCAGATTTTTTTTTAACTTGAAACGAACGCCGTTAGTTTCAGTATCGATTATTAGCTGCAACACTGTTATTTTTTTTAAATTATTGTTTACACAATTTAAATCGCTAAGCTAGGTCAGTTGTGGACTAGGTTCACCAAGCAATCTATTATTATTGCCTGTTTAAAGATAAAACGTGCCAAATATCTATTAATTTTTAAACGCATGCAAAAGCCAATATAAAATGCAATTTTCCAACTTTTACCACACTCCATTAGATGACCTCGGCTTTACTCTAATTTAGGACAATACTCACGTAGTAGATATTCTCGTACTTACACAATCCATGCACAGAACATTCCCGTGCATTCTGGCCACGGCCGCACAAAGGTCCTGCAGGTTGCCTTCCCGCCAACAATGGCTGTTTCCCCGCTAATGTCATCCAAACTGTGTCCTGTCCTGCATTGCAAACTAACAAATGTATCGGAATAGTTTAGAAAGGTGAGTTTTGTACACACAGGATATTTTATACGTATGAAGCTGTATTGATAAATATATTTAATTTACAACCTAAACTTTTAACCATGATTTTAATAGGTTTATATTTTGTTCCAATATTTATCAGCATGCTTGGAAAACGAAGTAAAAATAGTTTACACATACCAAATCACATTCCAAAGCTTACAATGCAATTAAATCTTGACGAAAATCCTGCTATATCCTTCAAATTCCTGTGTTTCTTTATTCTTCCAGCAACTTGTTGCAGTAGCAACTCATATTTTTACGGATCATTTCAAAAAATCAAAATCAAAGCATTTATTTCAAGTACGCCAATAGGGAATACGCACGTAATTTTTTCTTCACTTAAATCAATAAAATACAGTACTATCAACCCAAGAAAACTATTAAGAGTTAAGTTCAACTACTGCTTGTCGCACAAAAATAATATTAAACTCCTGCAATTTTTTACGACAGTTCAAACGTCCGTAGCTGTCGCGGCCATGATGTGACGTCATTATCCACAATCTGCCTTGTTTACATTTTTTTTTTTTGCCTTAATAAAATATTTTTAAGAATTGCATGTGCTTTATTCAAGTAGAAATTGCAATAACAATATTATAATAATTTTTTTGTGAAACTTGTAGCACTTTTCAAATAAAAGTGTTTTTTTGTCACAATGAACTTTGACGTCAATACCGGCGTTATCGAGGACGGTGTGTTTTGACATGGCGTTCCGTTTCACCAAAAACATGCTACATAAAACAGTAAATTGTAAAATAAGTGATGTATTAGAAACTTTCGAATTGTCGGAACAAAGATGAAAATTAATTATTATTAATTAAGTCCCAGTCACATAACATAAAAACTGTGAAAGTACAGGCAAGAAACTCCATGGATACTCTAATCAAGGTTACATCATTCATGTTGAGATGGTACATTATATGAGAACAATGTAGCAAGATGTGCTCGTTAAAAGTGTCACTACTAACAGTTTCCGTTCACAAACATGACGCATGGATCAGCACCATTCAACTCAACCATTTTGAAGGAAACTAAATGATCCAACACACGCGCCACCTTCAGCGAGACATTTGAGTGAGCATGACATACTCTCAACCGCCAGGGCACATTCAAGTCAAGAAAAGACGTAGGTTTCCAGTGAATGATAGCTTACTAGAACACAGTACTCACACAATATAGGGTATGCTATTACTACAATACAATACTAAAGAGATTGAATCTATACAATGCAAAAATAGTTGTACAATCTTCAGCAGCTGCAACAATACAATTTAATGCTATCAATTTATGCGCCCCTGTGTCCTTGTGGAGCAGGACCAGCATTGAGCCAAGCATTTTTATCAGGGATATAATCGTCCAACTTGTAATATACTTGCTTACATAGTGTGCGTTTAATGCATGCATGCAATTTTAAATTTAGTTTGATTCAGTTCATCAAGAATACTAATTAATAGAATTTTATTATAGCATCTCAAACAGTACCACATGAAAGATAAGACTACTTCGTCTAAAGCCTGGCTGAACTAGTTGGTCCCTATTTCTAGTACTTTAATTGTGTCTGTCACCTCTTTTACCAAAAAGATGCAGATTTTTTCTGACGTTTATTATGTTTTCGTAGATGTATTGACAATGTACCGTCATGATGCCAATATCCTTAAACAGTTCCTGTAGAAAATCGCGCTTACGAAGATTATATATGGCTCTGATGGCTCTATTTTGCAGAATAAATATAGACTCAATATCTGCAGCCCGTCCCCATAGCAAAATGCCAGAAGACATTATACTATGAAAATAACTAAAATAGACCAGTCTAGCGGTATTTACATCAGTAAATTAATGGATTTTTCTAATAGCATTTTAATACTAAATTGTTTGCTGAGAACCAATTATGGACCTGAAGTAGGGCATTATTCACGTCATCTAGATTTTTGGCCCGTCTATTTATCTTAAAAATTAGAGAAGTGTCATCAGCAAATAACACCATATTTTGAGGTTGGTTTTTCAATAAATAGGGTAGATCGTTTATATATACTAGAAAGAGGAGAGGACCCAATATTGAGCCTTGCGGAACCCCTATTTTTACTTTTAAACCCTGTGAATTAACACCATTTATTTGAACATGTTGTTGTCTATCACTTAAACAAGATTTTACCAAACTAAGTGCAAGTTTACCTAGTCCGTTATGCTCAAGTTTCAAAAGTAATGTGTCGTTTCCTCGTTGTTTTCCGAACTACCACGTATTATGAAAGCAGCTTTAAGCCCCGTTCTAACTATCATGTGCCTTGTCATGTTGCGCATTCAAAAATGATTTCAGACATATGTGCTCGTCACATTTCTCACGGATATGACCGTGCGGGATATGACTTGTGCCCTAGTGTGGACGTTGCTTTACGTCGTAAATACAGCTTTACAAGCGCTACATCGCAGCGCTTGAACAAAGTTTGATTTATGCGCCCTCTGCCGGCGTACAGACGGTAACGCTAACTGAAAAACAAAGTAATATGTGTGGTACATTCTTTTGAACACGTTTTTACATAAACATTAGCAATTTCGTAATTGGTTTGCGAGTAGATTGCTTTTTATATATGTGTTAACGATTTTTTTTGAGTTTATGCAAGTTTTTCTGTTTAATACTCGTACCATTCGAGGTTACACGCGCACGGTTTATTACGGCGTACATGTTGTTGTATACTTGCGAGTTTATTGCCTGAGTAAGCACATTTTCAACTTGTATAAACGTAGAGACTCTTATTGGAAAATAATCTTGTGTAACTTCAAACCTCAAGCGCAAGTTAACCTGACAAGTAAGCAGTAACTAAGAAAAACTAATACTTTCTACTCGCAGACATCCTCTAACAAGATTTACAAAAAAACTCAGACGATGAAGGTAAATGACACCGCCGCCCGCCGTCAAATCGTAAACCTTCCACAAATCAAAGGAGTTCAAAGGTTTTAGTTCGGTTCGTTGCACCGTGGCTATATGCAGAATTTTGCACTTTCTCTAAGTAGTTTGCCACCTGAACCGCTGCTCAAAGCGACTTCGATTGCCTTCGCGACACTTCTCTTCTCAAATAGATAGTCGCGTAGCGCTACGGTGCTACGGTGCTACGGCGTAGCGCGTAGCTTGTTTGTAATATAAAATCAACACTCCGTGGATTCTTTAAATATTTTTAAACACGATTTATCTCGTTTATCTTTGTGTAATTTGTTCCGAAAGGTTTATTGTGTATAATAAAGTATTATTTAACTTCAACTATTATAAAGTACCAAATTACCGCATTTTCTTAAATTCAATTTTTCTGATTCAACTAAATGAACATGTAGGAAACACTACACGATGCCGTGTAGTTTGTTGTTAGTTTATTTATTTAAGTTTTTTATTAAATATACCGCTGTAAAAAAACGCATACTAAATGAACTGGACAACATTTTTCCATCTTCAGACTACGGGCTACTACTGAGAAATTCCCAATGGAAAAACTCAATAACACTTTGTTCAACCCGGAAACGACCACATGCCCAGCAGATTACTGACCACAAGATCAGCGGGGCAGGTAACAAATAGGTTAACAGCATATTACCCAACGCATATTATATTACTTCCCGATAATGCAGGTAATAATCTATATGTTACAGTCAAAACTGTTAATCGGTCAAAACCACTTTTGACTGGTGTCACTGTCAGTCTTAAGGAGTTAAAATGCGTTTTCTGCATAAAAAATATGTTGTTTTAGAACGCCTCAGTTGTAATTACCTAGTCCTAAAACTACATGATATTTTTCAAAGGGTCACAAAACCAGTTAAAATAGTTTTCACCGGTCAACAGTAGTTTTGACTAGTTTTCACCGGTCAAAAGTAATTTTGACTGATTAACATTTTTGACTGTGACACATATAATTCAATTTATATACGTTCAATATAATTCAATTTCAAATGCAATATGAACCACATCATGTGTGAAAACGATTTGCCAATAAAATGTTTTTAGTAATCAAATGGAGGTAGTTATTGAATGTTCGATGATGTTCGAGCAGGAAATGGGACTGCCGTGGCCAGCGCGGCTCGTCACGCCGTAACTATGTCACTCAAATTGATTTTAGCTGTATTTTAGCGCTTAGTCGGGCGAAAGTTTATGGAATGATTTAGTTGATTGTTTAACATTAAGTGAGAAAAAATGAAGAAACAGCCAGGGCCCAAAAAAATTTACTTTTTTTAGAGTTTTCGTTTAGTATCAACATTAATTTATAGCTGTTTATCCTCATGTATCCTTTTCTTATTAAAAAATATCTAGGTTGAAAGTATCCGGGACTATACAGAACACAGAATACCTAGGTGTCAAAAAACTACCTGTGAACTATCGGTTCGGTTGATTTAGCGTCAGTATGCTGGTCCGAATTACTTTCGTATAATTTATAATAGGCATTACGTTGCGTGATTTTTCTCACGTTATTTGTTTTAGTCCAGATTTATCATTACTTCGAGGTCTATATAATATTTTCTAAAACTCAAGTAAACATCACTTTCAACGAATAAAGAAACGATGGGGCACCTGATATCGGGTCCTGCTTGTCGCGTTATTTGCACATCATGCTGGAGCGGAGGAGGATGCGGGGGAGGATGGACGCTACTGAAATTTCCAAACTCGTCGCCAAATTTTGGGCTGACTCAACTTGAATTGTCATGGACACAAGAAGAAGAACGAAGAAAGAGTCACCCAAAGCAGACCAAAGTTTCTCCCAAGCGTTATAATTATTGTAACAATCACGATCAACCTGTTACAATTTATCATTCAATTACTTATAGTTAGGTAATCACTTAATAATTATTACCAATGTAAATTCGTATTTAAGCAGAATAAGCTCAAAATGCCGATTCGACTAATACCAATGCATTAATTAAAACGTCCGTAATGAATAGACAAATAAGCCTTTTGTGTGGTATTTAATGTAGTTGTAACTACTCTAGGGATGTGGCATAAATGTGGAATGAAAAGTGTCGATACTGTGTTGATTTCTTTAATCGTTACAAACGTCTATTGATACCTTCAAATAGGCGAGGCGACAAAAAAAATCTAATTAGTCCGTCAGTTAGATTATCAAAAAATATTTGACCCGTGTTTTTTCTTTTGTTACGAAAACCAAAATTGACGAAGATATTATGCTTTTAAAATTCTCAATACGTCACACCTAGGTATAATTTTTAGCTAGTTCTGACGTCACGAGCCCCCACTCCCGAATTTTGATGCGTTTTATCTTTTGTCAATATTCATTTATTTACAAAAACCAAAAATACGTGCCCATTAATTTCCAATACTCTAAGTGACGGACTAAATAGATTTGCAATTTTTTGATACTGTCGTCATGCCTATTATATATGTCGGGTTGTCAGGATTTTTCCGTTAGGCTCGAGCATTATGTAGGCAGAAGACGGGCTTCGTGCTATGAAAACACACTGGATGCGATACACTAACTATCAAATTACTTGAAATTACAGTTTAACACAAACACGGGGCACAACGAATCGGGCACAGTTTCAAGACGTCTCAACTCCGCTGCGATCAGACCCAGAATGTCCGCCTCGCCGCGAGCTGTTAACATCAGGACTCTGTAGAAGCACGCCATGGTGGGGTAGACTGGTAAGTAGGTCGCGTGATGTCACCACTGGCGCGCTTGTGATCCATTCCTCCGTCCGTACTCATGACCGGATCCGATATATAGGTACATATTTAGTCAATTACAAGGAATCTAGTATTTGAAATACTTACTCGTCTAAATTACCAACCACCCCTTGAATACTTATTGTTAAAAATTGAATACTTGTTGTTCGCAAAGAATAGCTCAATCAATTTTGAGTAAAGTATCGATACTACTCGAGAGTCACGGAATTTAATTATTTATTTTTATTTAACGCTTTTAGCACAGAGTATAGAGGCTAACATAGTACCATAGACTTTTTCTACCAGTCAACCTTTGGGTAATGCATAGACAAACAGTGATAGGTGTAAATCTAAAAATTGAAGATCAGTGCGAGGCACCTCGCTCGGTGGGGGTGCCTCGCTGGTCTAGTGGTTGCAAGCGCGACTGCTGGGCATGAAGGTTCGATTCCCAGTTTTTTCCATCAGCAATATCTTAGCAGCAGCCACGGAGTCTGGATTTGCGCCCGGTTGAGGGCAATCTCGCCCCTTATAACATGGGACTTAAGCATTACTGTTAAAATGTGGGTTTTATGTGGGGTACACCGCTGCCTTACCCTTCGGGGACTACAGGCGTGATGATGTTACTGCAAGAACAGAATTATAACAGAAGTAATTAGTCGTTATTATCGACACCTCTGTCCCAACTACATTAACGTACTACGATTTACTTTGTTTTCATTAAGTCGTGTGTGTGTTGATTGTTTTTGTTTCAAACTAAATAACTGGAATGTTATTGCTCAACGCCGGTTGATTAATTGCCTAATCAAACTGGCTCGCAGCCTGATGGATGTACATTATTCCTAAAATAACGAATTAATTACTCTGTGTTAAGTCCTTCGAACTTTTATACAACCTTAGCCAACAAAATAGATGGAAAAAGTATTTAATCCTGTAATAGATGATTAATTGTTTGTTAAAGGATAATACTGAAATCGAGTGTGATTTTTAAAAACAAAAAGATAAGCATAATTAGGTCAAGTAATCAAATAACAATATAAGGACGAACTCATAAATTAAAGGTTTAAAATATGAATGAGACAAGCCAAAGACAATTACTTTCATGAACAATTATGATAATATACTACTTTGGAAAAGTGATCACAACGAGAAGGAATAGAAAAGTTTGAGTTTTGTCTAGTAATGTCAGCGTTTTTTTTTATGTTGTCTTCTTCAGTAAAGTGAGGAAAGTTTTAAGTATGAATGTGGATGGGTATAAGAAGACGATCGTTTCTTTGGTAGAGGAAGACCAAAGAAACGATGGATGGACTGTGTTAAGGATGATATGGCAAGAAAGGAAGTGTCTGAGCAATAGAGAAGGATGGAAGGAGAAGACATGCTGCGCCGACCCTAAGTAAATTGGGATAAGGGCAA
Organism: Xestia rhomboidea; assembly: GCA_963853795.1. Classification (NCBI taxonomy): domain Eukaryota; kingdom Metazoa; phylum Arthropoda; class Insecta; order Lepidoptera; family Noctuidae; genus Xestia; species Xestia rhomboidea. The sequence goes on along the minus strand of OY970778.1, from coordinate 8,922,284 downwards.
GAGAATGATCGCTCAGTCTTCAGTAGGCATTATTGGTGGGCGTGGCGACGACGGACCGTTTTCGAAGACCGTTTTGTGTTCTGCGACGATGAAACTGTTTCACGTCCTGGGTTCAAACAGTCTTCGTTGTACAAACCAGTCTTCGAATTATTTGATGCGATTTTGTATTTTACGTCTATGAAAATACAGTCGAGAACGGAATGATTCAACTATCTTTCTCACTAAAGTCACTTGTCACCATCGCGTCGTCGTCCTTAACGTTCCGCGTTATATTGTAGCCTTTGGTTCCGCGTTCGTTTACAAAACAGTCTCAAAAAACAGTCCCTAAAAAACTGCAACTATTTCACTCGACGAAAACGCAATTCTATTCCATGTTGGATAAGTTTCTTCCTTTAAGCCGTCTTCAAAACAGTTGCAACGACGACCGTTTTCGGCAACCGTTTTCGTCGTCGGGAAAACTGTTGCGTTTCGTCCGTCAAAAAATCGACAATGACTCATCACTAGTAGGCATACACTAATATGTTTTGATGTTACATGTACGGGTATCTTACAGTCTGTATTCGGGTATCTTCTAACCTGAAAACTCCGAAGGGTTAGGCAGAGGTGTAGCTTAAAGTACACCCACATTTCGTCAGTAATATTTTAAGTAAATTTATATCATAGCGACTTATTAGTTTAATCTTCTGATTTACTTAAAACATTGACGCCGCCGACGCGACGCCAGGGGCCTTGTAGCTTATCATATTCATACTTTAAGATCAACTCGTCTTCAAGTAGTAAGAAGATTTATCTCTCGGGTACTTAGAAACGGATTTCACGGTTTACGGGGCATTTACTGCTGTATAAATAAAACAGTGAGAATAAAAACTTGACTGAAACCCATCAACCGAGTTATAGACCTGCACTGGCATAACATGGACCATAACTCCAGGTGTTTACTACAATGTAAATAGGTACAGTGATTTATTGTTGTTTTATGATGTTTTGATATACTTTTCACCATTCCAAGCATGATACAGGGTGAAATCATCGACGCACATACAAAAGGCGAGACGACAAAAAAAAATCTAATTAGTCCGTCAGTTAGATTATCAAAACATATTTGACCCGTGTTTTTTCTTTTGTTACGTAAACCAAAATTGACGAAGATATTATGACGCTTTTAAAATTCTCAATACGTCACGCCTAGGTATAATTTTAGCTAGTTCTGACGTCACGAGCCCCCACTCCCGAGTTTTGATGCGTTTTATCTTTTGTCAATATTCATTGATTTACAAAAACAAAAAATACGTGTCCATTAATTTCCAATACTCTAACTGACGGACTAAATAGATTTGCAATTTTTTGATACTATCGTCATGCCTATTATCACGTGTTCAGTACACATACACATAACATCTCGCCTGTAAGCTCCGAAGACTTAGGCAGAGGTGTACCTAATAGTACCATCGCATCGTACACACATTTCGCCAGTTATGTTTGTCTCTAATCTAAATCTAATATCCTATTGCCATCAAACCGACACAACTCCAGACTCCTTGGCTGCCGCTGAGAAATTCCTGATGGAAAACTCAATAACAATTTGCCCGACCCGGAAATCGAACACAAGACCCCATGCTCACGACATAATTCCGAAAATAAATAAATTTAAAAAAATCCCTTCGGCAAGCCGCAGGAGGAGGTAGATTTCGAAGAATGTTTCACCCATATTTTTTTCAACCCTTTGGATCAAAAAACTTTTTAGATAAAAGTTGTAGAGGTTAATGAGCAGAATATTATAAATTTTAAACCATCTTGATATCGTGCGTAGTAAGGGAGATTTAATTTTAATTTTTCAGTTATATATTTTAAAAATAAAAAATTGAACGCTCTTACCACCTCTTGGCCCCCACCGCCCTAGCCCCGCTCCCCTCGCTATTGTACTATCGCTTTCTTTTGCTTCGCATAGACTTCGTAACATTTAGAGCGTCTAATTTAATTTTTTTTTGTATGAAAATCTGATGAACTAAAATATGATGAATTTTTAAAAGTGATAGAACAAAAGTTGTTGACCATGATGTTAGTAACATAGATCTGAGGGGTTGTCGGTGTTTTACAAATAACCCTGTATTTTTATACATATATATGTGTTGGTATGTGGGGCGACAAGCAAAATTTACCCACACTCTACAGGTCACAAATAGTTATGCACCGATACGGCATCGCATCGATTCGGTCGATCGGCATCGATTTTGACGACCCGAATGGCGCAGCGGTAGTGAGGCTGCCTTACGTTCTTAGGGTCCCGGGTTCGAATCCCGGTTGGATCAAATGTTTGTGTGATGAACATGGACATTTGTTTCCGAGTCATGGATGTTTATAAGTATAATAAGTATGTATTTACAAACAAAAAGTATCTATGTAGTATATCAACTATCTGGCGTCCACGACACAAGCCTCGTTGCTTAGTGTGGCACCAGATGGCGCTGTGTGTTAATGTCCAGCGATATTTATTTATGTATTATTTATCGCCCACAACGGTTCACAAGTCTAGCAAAGAGTTGTATCACCGCACTTCCACTGCGGATGCCGAAATACATGGTAAACCAAGTAGCAACTTCTTTTTAATTATATCAGTTTTAAGTAGGCATTAACTAGTACTTGCTTTAAAAAAAATGCAGTGCTGATGCATGATGATTTAAGAAAACGGGAAAAAAACATACCATTATTTAATATCCACGTCATGAAAGAAAATACAAATTATTCACTTTGCTGTTTCTTCCATACGTATGTTAAAACAACAAATAAGTCTCGCGTTTGAATTTCAACAAGGTGTGTCCGTAATGTCCATATAACCGGACCACTGTCCTCCAAGCCAATAAAAACCCGTGCATCGTTGCCAAAAGCTATATATATCCATTATCATTGCTATGGACTTGGTAAATACTAAAACAAACTCACAAAGCTTCGCCCGCCCGCTTAAAATCAACACCATTTAGAAAGTTAATGAAATGTTTAATGAAAACAAATGACACGCGCAATATGAGGGCCGTTTGTCTGAATAACAGAAATCTGTGTCCGTTCGTTATTCGTAATAAAAGATTGTTGCCTAAAATCATTGTTGTTCCAATTACATAAGCCTCACGTTTTCGAAATATATATTTGCTGAAGTATTTCAGGAGATTGGATACAATGTGTTGTTTTGCATACTAAACATGTTGTTGTCTAGAAGAAAAATAGACCTAAATTGTGTAATTTTGCCTATTACATGGATTAAAGCTGTGTTCAATTTGCGATTTAATCATAAACAACGCCCATAGTCAAACTTCTTACAAATAATTATAAAGCGTTACTGTAGATGCTGTATCAAATATTTCGGACATCATCATGGCATGTTCAAATGACCATATTAATAAACACCTTCAAATGGCTTATTACCATATATGTACGAAGAAGTGACGGCAAAAGAATAGATTCAGTCTTAACGGCGACTTCCAATGAAGTTGGTTCCAAGGTCATTACAAGCTAATTAACCATATAGTATGGGCTAAACTTCACTCCAAAACAGTCCAATTAAAACACTTACACGGATAATCTTTTCGGCCCCTGTTCAAATGTCATTGTCAATGATATACGAATATGACTGACTAGCTACTTGTCGATAATCCCTTATTCGCTCCTTACAACAGCCACTGTTGGGTATAGGTACATTGTAATAACAACATGAATTGTAGGTATATGTATATGTCCAACACGGCCTGAAGTGTACTTAACACATGTCAGCCTATGTTTATGTAACGCACTAATTAATCGTCATTGAAGTGGTCGGGTAAACCTCAAATTAATGGCTTGTAACACTGCGCGAACAATGTATCGGTTCAGTAAGTTTGTGGCGTGAATTACCTACTTACTGTCGGTTTGAAAGATATTATCGGCTGTTATAAATACAGACGAGATGGTCGTCTGTTATTACTATAAGAAATATGTTTGAGCACACTCTAAACAGTTTATCACCAACCGAGCATGTTTATTCAAAATTAAATTAGAAATAATAATAATAATAAATCCATCATCACTAACAGGACTATTGTAGCCAATAGGCCTGATATAGTGGTGGTGGATCGATCAGAGCGGCGCGCAATGATTGTTGACATAACAGTCCCGCATGATGAGAACCTCGTGAAAGCCGAGAAATATAAACAAATCAAGAATCTTGACTTGGCTCGCGAGGTTGTTGACATGTGGAAAGTGGACTCAGCGATCATTGTGCCGATAGTCGTATCAGCCCATGGCTTAATTACCAAGAGGCTCGATCAATACCTGAGGAGGCTCTCGTTAGGCGGCTGGATCAAGGGCTTGATTCAGAAAGCGGTAGTCCTGGACACGACTCGTATTGTTAGGAGGTTCCTCTCTCTGGAGCCCTGACTGCCGGGTAGCTTGGACCCCGTTCCCGATACCGGTGGGCTACTATTTTTATATGATTTTATATTTTTTTTGTAAAAAAAAATGTAATTAATTTGTAAAGAAATAAATAAAGGAAATAATAATAATAAACCTTTACTTTCAGGCTACTTTGGCCCATAGATATCTTATGGACTAACATATATATTTTTGGGAAAACATATATTGTTTCTTAGCTTTTAAGCTAGTGTGTTAGCTACGTTAACGGGCCTATACCAAGTCAACGTAGCGTGTGTGTGTGTGTGAGTTGTGGGGAGAAATTTAATTTTCTTCGATTTGCATGAACTTCCTTACTATTCTGCAGGTGTTTAAAATTGCGGCTTTTTGAAGTGTTATGTAGATTGAGTCCTTGAAGTCTATTAATTTAAGGCTATGGTGGAGGTGATTGGGTATAACACCCGTAGTGGAGACTACTATCGGTACTACGTAAACATAACATATACAGGGTGTTACAGTAGTCGCGTGCCAGAGCTTAGGGGTGAGTTCAGTATCGATAAAGGAACCCGAATAAAATAAAAATAAAAAAACGTTTAAAAAAATATTGAAAGTTCAACCTAATTTACCTACTAACTGCAAATAGCAATATAAAATAATTTGAATTCTAAACGATTGCTTTAAGTTAGTAGGTACTAAATTAGGTTGATCTTTCAATTTTTATTTTTTTTTTGATTTTTTTTTCTGCTTCCTTTATCGATACTGAACTCACCCCTAAGCTATGGCACGCGACTACTTTAACACCCTGTATATTATTATTATATTATTATGTGTATATACACGGTGTAGATATAGACGAGGCAAAAGGAGTATGTTAGGATCGCAACAGGTTGCGTTCTGTGGTTTCTGCCTATCCCCACGGAAAAAAGACGCGAGTTTATGTATGTACATATATTATATGTACACGGTGTTATGTTATGTTATGACATCGACGCGAAAACAGTTTCACGTTTTTTTTTTAATAAACGATGAAAGATTGTTACACTGGTGGGTCCAGAATAATCACACAGGATTCAATTCATTCATTCATTCATTACGCAAAAAAAAACTGTTAGTTAATGGTATAAAAGACAACCTACGCATAGCCCGTAGAATCTGCCGTAACCAGTCGGCGCATAGCGGTGACGTCAGGGCCTGGTATGAAGATGACGTCACTGCTACGCTTGCTACGCCGTAGTACGCGGTTACGGGTATACGGTACAAATCTGCGACGCATTGAGTCAAGTTAGACTGGATTTTAGTATTTTTTTGTAACTATAGTTATTTCCTGGTTGGGCAAAGTGCTATTGGGTTTTTCCAGTAAAAATTCTCATCAGCAGCAGCCCGTAGTCTAAATTTGTGCCCAATCGATGATAGTACTCTCGCCCTCTTTTACATGGGACTAATATGCACATAACAGGATGTTTACATTAAGTTGTGTTATGTGTATGAATTTATGCTATAGTTATTTGTATAATATATGAATGAAACAAAATATTCATACAATACAAATTGAATCACAAACTATCCCAAAGATCAACCGCAAATTATCCTAAATCCAAAGGACCTCGGTGTTTCGAATTAAACAGTGGAATAAACTAAAAATTGAGTCAAATTATCCAAATCTGGGGTCGGCATTAAATCAAGCCTTAACAGCTTAGTCTCAAGGGCTGCTTGTTAGACGGCAATTGGTTCCCGACGCTTTTTCCGGCGGAAATTGGGTACATGCGGCGGCCATCTTGCATATTATCTACGGATACATTATACGTACGAAATAATTTAGTCATGTAGTCTTTGGTAGTTTAATTAGAATCTTGCTAGTGTAGGTGTGGTAAAAACTTACTATCTCGGATCGAAGCTCAGGTTTGATGTTACAGCCGAAACATCATAATCATTCTCTTTTCCGTATCCCAATTCATTTGAGGTCGGCGCACCATATCTTCTTCTTCCATACTTCTCTATTACAAGTCATCTCATCAGACATCTGATCCTTTCTTGCCCATATCATCCTTTACACAGTCTATCCATCGATTTTTCTCTACTCTTATACCCAGCCAAATACTTACTCAGCTGCAATAGCCCAAACATAAAAGTGCTATAAATGTGCATTTCTGGAGGTGAAACGTTTATCGCAGCTACAGTGTGTGCTGAAAGCCAGCAACATGCTTCTTTCAATGGTCCGACTAAGTGGTGACATTCGACATGATGCAGATTCGATTTTATCGCTTGGGTGGGCCAAGCGATAAAATCTATTTTTACCAATCCGACACGAACATTATTTAGAGACGGAGGTCATCACTTTATCACATCTAAGATGATGTAAAAAACCACCATTTTGACAAAGTGTAAATTTCGTTTCTACTTTAAAATTGAACGGGACGTAAAGAGATTTTTACTGTTGATAGGGAATTACCTTTGCAGCGCCACCGCGGGAGAACGGGCAAGAGCTCAACGTATTTTGTTGCACAAAAAAACCTTGGAGCTGCCGCCTGCTTTTAGTATTTAATAAAAAGAAGCCCGAAAGTTTATAACCGACTTTTAAAAAAGAGGAGGTTCTAAATTGGGCTGTATTTTTTTTCAAAAAGTCATAAGTAAGGAGCATAACTCCTTGATTACGTGATTCTTTTTTCATTTAATCAGACACACGCGGTGGTGCTATATAAATTGAATACACATTGTTTGGGTAGCTTATGAGTTTTCTTATTTTTTTCATCACTTTTCGTAACAATGGGAAATTAATACTCGAAGAATTTGTCTGTAATACCATCATACCATCAACTAAAAAGGATGAAATTAAAACTTTTTTGATAAAAAAAAATACCCGACATCCAAAAAAAACACTTCAAAGTAGAAAAGAGAGTTATTTTCTACTTTACAGTGTATTTTTAGGAAGTCGGTTATTTCTTTTGGAAAAAAGTTTTTCGGTTTCAAAATTCTTTGATAGACTACCTATTTAGTTAAGATGACGTCACTCGAGAAAAGTTTAAATGCTGACTTTGTAAAAAGAAAAAAAAAGAAAAGAAAAAGTATTTATTAAACTCACACAGGTCATAATAGAAACAAAAATATAGAATTAGGTATGACACAATTATTTAAAAAAGTAAACATGAGAAACATAACGAACTATTAATTTGATTAGTCCTGTGCAAGGTCAAAAGGCTCCTATCTCAGCAAGGTGCTGTGACATTTAAAAAAAAAGTCACAGCGCTGGTATAGCTGGTGGTGGTGGGTTGTACTGACTAATATAGATGTATGTATGAAAAATGCAACTATGGAACTAGTTGAAGGACCCTTATTACAATGAGACACAATGTTACTGGCGAAATGTGGATATACTGTAGGTAAACCGCCAGGGACACATCTGCCAAACCTTTGGTGTGAATATAAGCGTGATGTTATGTTGAAAACGGGATGTTATGTTGCCTCGTTGGTCTAGTGCCGAACATGAACTTCTTGGTTCGATTCCCAGGTCAGGCATAGTGTTATTCTGCCGGGGCTGCGGGACTATTCGAAAGAGATACCGTGGCCCCGGAACACAAAGGGCGATGAAGGAACATGGATGGGTTTTAGTCAGTAAAAGTCTGACACTCCCTCCTGCTCCGCCCAGAGCGGGAGGAGTCACTTGATGATTTCCCATCCGAAAAAAAAAAAAAAAGGCACTGGGTTATTGGGTTTTTTCATCAGGAATTTCTCAGTAGCAGCCACGAAATCTAGATTTGCGCCCGGTTGATGGTAATCGGCTTGTCCCCTATTACATGGGATTTAAACATAACTGGCGAAATGTGGGTGTACTATTGGGTACACCTCTACCTAACTCTTCGGGGATTACAGGCGTAATGTTATGTTAAGTTACGTTATGCTGAAAGCCCATGTTGTGTGCTCGAAATTACTTACGAGTCAGATAGAAAAGATCAAACAAGAGATCTAGTTCTCTCGTATGAATTACGATGATGAATAATAAGCCTTATTACTTAAATAAAATAAGAATCATAGAACAATAACATATTTTTCCGAAATAAATCTCTTCTTTGCAAACGTAAAAATAAATCTCAGATTGGCCCAAGTAAATAGGTCTAACTTTATCTTGGATAAAAAATGTTTACCTGGATAAAGTTGTATATTCAGTCATTTGTATATTTATTCAGCCTTTTAGTTAATTTGATCTGTATCGTAAACTTTTTGCCTGTTTTCTTATATATTTATTATCTTATATGAATCTATTTAAGTATATCTTTTGATCTACAATATTAAAAAACATTATCTTTGTCTTACACTATAACAAAGAGTAAGGCGAAGACCTTTCATCGTACAACACGGATAATGTTTAACAAATATCTAACAACATTGTAGCGGTACTTCAGTAAAAAGTACTACACCGCCATCTATGATACAAAGGAAGAACTAACACCAAAACTCTGAATCATACTATTCAAGTTATCCGTGACTTAAGACGCGGTCAGTCGCGAACGGTCGGTCGTGATGTCAGCAAGAACAAAGTACGGCTGTCGGTCGCCGCCGACGTCAGCGTCGCAGTATGGTGCTATATAGAACACAATGTATACTCGTACGCGACCGCCCGTGCGCGACCGACCGTCAGCGTGACAAGAATTCAGGCCTAAAGAAAAACCCGATAACAAGTCGGGCAGAAACCCACCAGACACAACACTCGTCTCGTCGGAGTATCCTCCCTTTTCCATGATGGATGAAGAACTTTACACCCTATTCTTCATACCTCTATAAGAAAATTGAATGATTGCCATCTGTACACCGTGCGGTAGTTTACACCAATGCCTTAATTGAGCATAGCGATCATAACAATATAATTACTTTATACTCCATATTTATAGTGTGTTTATACAGTCTAAATAACTATCATAAGATTTGAAGATGCGACATGCGTCTTTATTTAAGGTACATCGGCACTCACATATTTTAATATTCACAGGGACTGGTATTACGGAATATAGCTAAAAAGCTTTAGTAAAAGTGAGCCGGCATTCAATCGGCGGTCATTTTAATTCATCTGTCCCAATTAATTTGATCTCCTGAATCCAGCGGGATCCGGCGCGCCATACGGTTTACCCACGCTTTAGCGTTATTTACGATACCAATCCAATAATTAAATTAAATAGAATTTGTTAATTCAGAGCTTTGTACCCAGAGCCCTTTGTACTGTATTTTGTATTTCACTCTGATTTGTAATTTCAAATTAAAATACGACAAGTACGTAGTTTCAAAAGTAATTGACGAATACAATCACGATAAAATATTTACGATTACGTCAGTCAAACCGTATTTAAAACCACAAGCTTAATCGCTCATGAATTTCTCCCCAAACAAACATACTTAATTAACTTTGCAATACACTCGAGTAATCTAATAATACAGCTTTATGAACAAACCAAAAACCCCAATTCTCCCACTAATAAACTGTTAACGTATCTTGAGATTAGCTGAACAATTAGGTACAAACACGCAAACAGATTACGTTTCCCGCGGTAACACTCAACCCACCAATGCTCAACAGTGTGCCGCCGGCGCAATAACATTAATATCGAAATAGGTGAAGCGTACTCGCGAATACGCTGCTTGAGCGGTCTTGAGCGGCTCAATTATCGAATCAAAATCATTTACCCGCAGTCCCGCCCGTTCCCCATACGTGGAGCGCTGAAGGGTTGAAGATGTACCGCTGACAGCGCGACGATTACCGGCGAATCTAGGATTTCACTTACGTGGCTTAAGATAGATCGGGCGGAATAGGGTTATTAGTCGAATATTGGGAAATGAACGGTGAAATGATTTGTGCTATTCGAAATCTCGGTTTGGAAGTTCGCAAACACGATGAGTTCTACAGTTTCACTTATACTTACAAAACAGGTAAGTGAATGCTCGTTTGCAGCCTCAGAGTCTGAATTTGTACCCGGTTAGTGACAATATAAGCCACGAAGTCATGAATAACAATCACGGAAGATAAGTGAGTAAGTGACAGTTTAAGTTTAGTTATAAACCGTGAAAGCTTAAAACAGTGTTGTCATGACGTTTGCCTTATCAGGTTCTAGAACCTCAGATGCTGATACTTACACGACAAATTAACTCAGGGGGGTATATCGAGAACTTCACATTTTTGCTTTATGATATGTTTCTGGTGCCACTAACCTGCCCTAGAGCAACGCAAGTGGTATGTTCCTCTCACCGCGGAAAGGCTAGTCACCATCATCGTTCATATATACACACATTCGAGACTAGGGTCTTTTAAGGGGGACCCCCCCCTGGGGGGTCCCACAGGCCTCCATACCTCCCCTCACAGCCTGCCTCTACCTGCGAATACCTACAATTCTTACGTAATTTCTCGATATACTCCCCCAGTTAACTCTTATCAACTTTGTGCAACTCACCAGGGGGCCAGCTTACTCTTTTGGTTACCTCTTCTTGTAATTTCCTCCGCTCGCCCTCCGCGTGCCGTTTACTCACACACTCACGATCCTCTCGTGTTCTGCCTAACCTCTTTTTTTTATTCTCTCTCTAAAATCTACCCTACCCTCTCAACTGTCATTCTTTTCATATTCATCGAAAAGCAGATGATACCAGCAATAATAATCATTCGATTCACTCACATTTCGTTTGGATAATCGCATCTTTCGCGACAAGTGTTTAATAGGGATTATTATATGGGACCAAAAATCAATGAAGTAATATAGGTTTTCTGTACATCCTTGCTCACCTTCACAGAATTCTGGCGTGATGTAATATGAGCATCTGGTCCTTGGGACCGTCTTAGCAGAGGAATCAGCTCTAAGCTGAGCGCGAAGTACAATGCAAATTTGTGCACCCGCAGTGAATCAATAGTCACCTTGACACCCATTTTGAAGCCACCTTGAGCGCTTGAGCACTTAGAACTATCTGCGCGCTTCAGATAAGAACTCTGATCCTCGAGGGTGTTTAATTGATGGACAGCGTAGTTAAGTAATGAATTAATTTGACGGGATTTTCAAAAATCTTTCCTTAGTTTTTAGCCTTTGCGATAATTTTAATAAAGCTCTTATGCAAAATTTGAAGATTTTAAGCCTAGTGGCGAGGGCTGTGCAATGCCTGTCAGGGTATTAATGATTTTTGCGATATAGATTGAATGTGCCAACCCTCGTCTATCTAATAAATATTGCAAAATTCTCTTTCAACAGACTCGTACGCTAGGTACACAAAGTAAAAAATAAGTCTTTGTTTACAACTTGATAGAGTATACTTTAAAGTTAACATTATAAATTGCAAAGATACGAATAAACGGCAAACATGTTTGGACGATTGGAAAAAAGTTACGCGTACAACAGTCGCTTCATTCATAAATCCCTCGCGTGTCGACAGTGACTGAGCTGTCGATTTGAAAAATGGTGTGTCTATATGTGGACGCAACAAAACACTGTGCCTATAAAGCATAGACAGTCTGCGTCAGCTTACAAAGCACGCTTAGCTGAACACTTGCCAAGCCACGCGTGGTCGGCCAGCCACGCGCGAAATGAAAAGAGCGCATGTAACTTTGCACATTCCTTCATACGTATCCGCAGTTCGGAATTACTCTTTGAACGTCTAGAAGAGCCGTTTTATGGTTTTAACATTCACGTTATAATCCACTAGCTATTGCCCGCGGCTTCGCCCGCGTGGTTTTTGCTAATTGTCCCACGGGATCATACTACCGGGATAAAAAAGAGAAAGTAAGCCATGTGTTAATCCAGGTTATAAACTATCTGTGTGCTAAATGTCATCGAAATCCGTTCAGTAGTTTTTGCGTGAAAGAGCAACAAACATACATAAACACATACAAACTTTCGCCTTTATAATATTAGTGTGATAGCAATGAAGTAATAGCGTTTTTGTTATAGTATGACGGCCACACAAAGGTGACACGGCCCGCATCCACAACTTTATCTCGTAAATCCTTTTATAAGAAACGGGCGTACTCGACGCTGCAAAAACTACAACTTTTTACCTTCATTTTGGTTGACAACAAAATCGACAATCTTCAAAGTTACGTATGAACTTTCCAAGGTTATGTTCAACCGAAATTCCTACCTACGAAATTCGTCTAACTAACCACTTTAGCTTTTACTTTATAACTGACAGATCCTCCTGAATTTTACCGGAAAGTCCGATCCCTAACACCCCTTATCCTTAATACAATAAGACTAGGATAAACGAGCCAAATTGAGAGAGGTAGGTAATCAATAAACCGAATCAGTAAAAACAGTCCCGTCTCGAATTGAGTCGAGACACGCCGCGACGCTTGCCCCTGTCCTTCGCACATACATGACCAAAAGGGTTTGTCTCCTCTGGTCACGCTATCAGATCACGTTAGCCACGGATCACGGCTAGTTGTATCCACTGATACCGTTCTGGCGTCTTGTCTCTGTACACCGTGATCTGTTTCAATTTTGTTTTTTTTTTTTTTTCATGTCGCCACGGATATCGTGATCGGTGGGTAACAAACTAACGAGGGAAACGGATAACGGTATCAGTGGATACAACTCGCCGTGATTCATGGCTAACGTGATCTGATACCATGATCGGTGTAGACAAACCCGACCAAAAAGTCCATACGACAAAAAGAGCCTTCACAGAGTCCACAGCTACATAATACACCTCCACAGATCACCTATTCATGGCACACAGCGGCCGCTGCCTGGACCAGAATAACAAAATGAATCCTGCCACATATCCCGTGCACCGTCCTTTATCGAATTGACCTTCGATTTGTTCAATTGAAACATGAAAGCGGGAACGCGGTGTTCGAAAAGGGTTGCGACATTTTATATCTAGCTTCGTTCACAGAAGGTAGTATCTTGAGTAGGCAATATTTGTATGATCGCTGTCATGATTTATAGGCTCTTAGATTAAGTAATACAGCATATATTTACAATAACTATGAGAAGTTCGTGACTAAATAGTAACAGCCGCTCGTATTAATTTTCAGGTTAAGCCGCGCTTGCCTAGGTTGGTCTGTGGATGGGTGACCACCCATTACATATCGAGTTTCCCCCGTGCCTCGGAAAGATTGTTATGCCGTTGGTCCCGGCTGTCATTTGTAGATCTTTAAACAGTCGTTACAGGTAGTCAGTGGGTCGAAAGTCTGACAACCAGTCTTACTAAGGGGTATCGTTACTACCCAGTACGAACTGGGTTGTGGAGGTCCTAGAGGCAGTCGCTCCATGAAAAATACATAGTTGAGAAAAGGCTAGTCAGATGCTCATGTTTACGATGACTATAACTATCGATAACTCATACAGTGTTCTCCCTCTCCAAGGTTCAAGGACAACTGCAGGACTATTCGAAAGAGATACCGTGGCCCCGGAACACAAAGGGCGATGAAGGAACATGGATGGGTTTTAGTCAGTAAAAGTCTGACACTCCCTCCTGCTCCGCCCAGAGCGGGAGTAGTCAATTGATGATTTCCCAACCGAAAAAAAAAAAAAAAAAGGTTCAAGGACAAAAACGATACTATATGAACTTCAATAAAAATACACGTTTACGATCTGTATTAGGCAATAGAAAGCTATACTATCGAGCAAAACTGCTCGCTTCCGTATCATTAAGGGGTATCTTGAGTACTATTTGTCAGAAAACATCCCATCAAATTGATCTGACACTATCACAAAATTGCCTGTAGCGTTAATGTCGTAAAGCACGTCTTAACATAACAAAGTGTCGCATCAGTACGTCAGTACATTATGTGATACGCAGGGAAAAGCGCCAAACAAAGTAATATCGCAGACATTGACCCTGAAAGTGTGTTTTTGGCCTTGTGCCAAGGGCTCGGGGGTTGCTCAGACCCTTAAGTAGACACTTCTTATTGCTTTAATTATTTTTTGCCATTTTGTTCGGTTAATTCAATATTATAAATTGAGTTAAGAAAAGAATTAGCGCCTTAGTTTCACTTCTGTTTATTTTTAACCGACTTCTAAAAAAGGAGGAGGTTATGTATTACACCAGCATCTATTGTTTTCTTTTCTTGTATTTACACCGATTCCTCTGTGATTACTGGGCCGATTTACGAGATTCTTTAGATTTTCATTTGGTAGAGGAAGCCGTGCGGTGGTCCCATATAATTTTTATTAACTTTGCTGGAGTAGTTTATTAGCTCCTTTAATACGTATTATTTCTGCTTGGCCCATGTTGACGACATGTTGGTCCCTTAATAACTTCTAGTTACAATGTAAAATTTTAATAATTTGCGAGGTATTACTACAACTAACGGCCGTTTTATGTAACATAATTAAGTATCGCTATCGGAGTTTCTATAAACAAAGTAAGCTTGAAATAGCCTATCCACCACTTGATTCATAGAAAAACCAAAGAAAACTTTTCTGTGACGTTTTGTTTCTAACGGTACGTAAGCTAAATGTCAAACAGACAGAGATAGCCACCTTCCGTTACTTGTTAGTAAGTTATTGAAAATGGCCGTAAAAGGGTATAAAATAACCGACTTCAAAAAACACTTAAAATGTGAAAAATAACTTTCGGAAGTCGGTGACTTTATTTCACCGACTTGCAAAAGTAAAGTTATATCTACTTTAGTGTTTTTTTGGAAGTTGGTTGTTTTGCAAAAGTGTTTTTGTTTTTAATTATAGAACTAGAAATCAGTTGCTTAAAAGTATTTTGGAAACATTGCAGTTCTTTTATGTGATACATCAATATTGGGTCGATCTTTTTTCGTTTATCATCTATCTATCTCTATTTTGTTCGTTGTGGCGGAAAAATAAAACAATCCAATCCAGAACATTCTGACCCTGCAATTTTGCAAAGCTACCTATCTTTTCATCGTTTTGTCTATACTTGGAAATAAACCATAGCTTTTTGTTTTTCTTGACGTAGTTTCTACATTGCTTAGCTCCGTATCTATGAACAAATTATAGTGATTACTTGAGTAAAAGTAAATATTTATGATACGATATATATCCTGTAGTTTAGTACTTGCATGAAGTTAGTACTTTCAAAAGATAAAATTCTTGGCTTTGCTTTCTTTGACCGTTCTTACTTCGTTTAAAATTTAAAATCTTAAATATTGCTAAGAAATGTTTGCTTAAGTAATTACTTAAACTCGAGTTTGACTTGAGACATAGATCTATACGGGTGATGGTGTCCAACTGAGGTATTAGGGAAAGATAAAGTCTAATGTCTCACAAAAAATAAAGAAACGGCACCTTAAGTAGGTATGTACTTGTCGAAAGTGGCGTTGTCGACTGAAACTCCAAAGTTTTTTATGTGTATTATTTCCTCTATCGGATCGATACAAAACGAAACGATCGTAAAAATCAAATCAAATCTAAGGGAAAAGAAAAAAAGAACGAAATGAAAAACAAATTAATGCAATGGAAGACTATAGAGGATATATAAATTAACATTTAAGTATTTCCTTATTACGGTTAACGAAGTGTAGATATAAAACAACACTAAAAAATAACATTTATTTCCCTTTGCCTCAAACAACTATCAATTTGCATTGAAAAAATACATCAGTAGAGAAAATCTCATTTCCCTAAATTAATAAACATTTTTTTTCTCTACAGAATAATCAACTTAATTCTGTGCAAGAATACTTAAGTTCTCAATCTGGTGTAAACTTGTCTCAGTTATTGCAAAACGACGCTGTCACTGCTCCTCCGATTAAAATACTCAGATTTTACAGATGTTATTTGAGGCTACTCACAAAGGGCCTGTGGACGGTGAGCTATGGGCTAGCTCGCCATCCGTCCTTCTCATAACGACAGGCCGTGTCGACGGCGCGTTCGTGTTCCACGCGCGCCTCAAAGAGAGTCAGCAAAAAGGAAGGTGTCCGCAAGGGCCGATGCCTGCCGGGGCTGCGGGACTATTCGAAAGAGATACCGTGGCCCCGAAACACAAAAGGCGATGAAGGGACATGGATGGGTTTTAGTCAGTAAAAGTCTGACACTCCCTCCCGCTCCGCCCAGAGCGGAAGGGGTCATTTGATGATTTCCCATCCGAAAAAAAAAAGGCATAGTGTTATTGGGTTTTTCCATCAGGAATTTCTCAGTAGCAGCCACGAAGTCTGGATTTGCACCCAGTTGATGGCAATAGGCTCGCCCCCTACATGTAACTTAAACATAACTAGCGAAATGTGGATGTACTAATACGAACAAAAAAAAGTCTACTCACAAACAAAAAACAAAATTGAAGCTACTGCTTGACGGGTTCACAATGTTGCGGTATCCATCATTCTCATGGTTCTCCTGCCCTTATCCCAATTTCTTTGGGGTCGGCGCAGCATGTCTTCTTCTTCCATACTTCTCTATTACTCGTCATCTCAGCAGTCACCTCCTTTCCAGCCATATCATCCTACACACTGTCATCCATTGTTTCTTTGGTGGTATTATTACAATTTAAACATGTTTTTGTTCCAAAGGTACTAGGTACATAAATAGAATAATAACAAGTCGTTATGGACGGTGTGGGTTATAGAATGTTAGCAGTAATTCAAAGTATACTTAAGAAGTTTTTAGGGCAGGAAACATGCTAAAATGAAAG
Organism: Xestia rhomboidea; assembly: GCA_963853795.1. Classification (NCBI taxonomy): domain Eukaryota; kingdom Metazoa; phylum Arthropoda; class Insecta; order Lepidoptera; family Noctuidae; genus Xestia; species Xestia rhomboidea. Next base: position 8,905,340 of record OY970778.1, on the reverse strand, counting down.
GTTTTCTAAAACACGTTGTGGTTATGATTAGGGGAACTTGTGAATTAACTGAAACCTTGACGAACAGAGGCTGCATTTAATCCCTATTACGATTGAAGAGAAAAAAAATGCTGTGATAAAGAAACTGAGCCTGATTAATTTCCATTTTCAAAGAACATAAAACTAGTTCTAGCTTTCCGATAGCTAAGTTTGAGTCAATGTATCCATATACAATGGTCAGTGTGAAGCCCCTCTGCAGGATATGCCCCACCTCCTTTCTTACCCATCCTGCACAGTTACCTGCACCTTCCAGGATTTAAATGAAGCCAACGACAAAGCTGTGCAGGTGCAACATTCTGGTCGGGTATTATTTGAGTCTATCGACATGCAAAGAAGAAAAACATAGCTAAGTATGTGCATAAACAGCCTACTGACCATCAGGGTCATAATCGTGATAATTACCAACCCTGCTACTGACCGATCACCGACACAACGCATCCCTTATCTTATATTAGTCACATTTATCTCATTCCCCGTAGCTGCAAGGCTGCTATCGCCGTTATGTTACAGCAACTCATCAACATGCGTGTCGCGAGGCCGCTTCAAACGATGTGGCTTCGCGTCGCCGTGAAGTGATATGGTGACAAGCGCTTGAATACTAACTACCACTCGTTTTAGACAGGTGTAAAAGGTCGTTTACATCTACATCTTCAATGTTACCAACACACAAAACCTAATATTCAATTTCCTCACAAAGTTGCGAAGCTACAGTGCGGAGTAAGGTAATTTTCCTCCGAGTAAAAATGTTGTAAAACTTTCTCTCGTCCGTTAAAGATACATCCCTTGCAAAATTTCATTTTAGTGGGTTCAGCTGTTTAGGAAAGACGTTGATAAATGAGTTAGTAAGTCACCCTGAAATTAGTCTGTCCTACATACACTTTATGTGTAAACAAGAAAATGTTATTTTACAACGTTTGATGTATCGCAATTCTATCTTAGAGACTGCTCGAATTTTTTGAGTACCAGCTTACCTTTCTCAGTAATTATGATATCCGAGAAACATCCTTTGGAACTATACTGAAGGTGGAGATGTCTAAAAGGTCTTATTTATAGCATAGAACATGTTCCTCAATGTAAAAGATAATATAGACCGTACCGTAATCCAACACATGGCTGAGTGCGGGTAGGTCGATGTCCATGTCACGTCTTCGAATAGAGATCTTATTCACATAATGATATGGCTTAACGAGCATAGATAAGCCAATTTTACGATCGGTAAAGGGCAGCCACCCGTCTAAGAACAGAATGGAACTGGCAAACGTGGCTATCCGGCCCCGATCGATATGCATGGTTCCTGAACAGGATAATCCAATCTTCCCACACTCGATAAAAACCAGTTTAAATTCTAAATTCAATTGTATTAACCGAAAACGATTCAATTCCTTCTCGTTCCTCGTCCAATTGAAGTGTGATTCCCGTAAGCTGGTTACTTTCAATCTGCTCAATATTGTGCGTGCTCTTCGAAGGAATCCACAGATTACCACGGCTCAGAGACGTAAATCGGTTTACTACAACCCGAATCACGGTATCACAAATCCAATAGAACGACTTACCTTTACCATTTAACTGTCGAGACAATTTTCGCTAGCGTAATCGATGGCAATAAGGTAAAAAGAACTTTATTTACACACGACAAAAAATCTTTATACATGACGGGATGTTGGTCCGGACAAATTAGTAGAAATGTAGAACAAATAGTAACTGGGATGAAGAAACTGGGTTCACGACACGAAACGAATTGTGAGTAACACTTGACTTTGGCACAGTAACGGAATACAAAAAGAATCCTTCTGCTTGGCAGAGATCAAGGGGTGATCTCTGCTACGCAGAGGGTTGGTAAAATCTGAATATAATGATGGTTCCGCGTACGCCCACTGCAGAACAAAGCCACAACGATCAGTCGTGACTTGCGGGCAATTATACCCACGCTCCAAAATTCGCAATACCTTCTCATAATAATAATATGCTTATTAACACAAAGGATGTTTCTATAATCCTCTTGACAGTACAATAAACTTTAATGGGATGCCAAAAGGCAGAGGTCAGACGCTATAACGAGAATCTTTCTACAATGAACAGAGTTTATAAATTCGATGAAGGGTCGGGCGATTAAATTAATTGAGTCTTGCTATTTTAAGTAATTCTCGTATTTAATCCGGCACTCTCGTTTTGCCATTAGTTAGGATAATATTAACGAACGCTCGCAGTGTTAAAGTCAACACAATAAACGTTCATTAACTTTTCAAAAGTGGCCATGTTTAAATTAACGTTTCGATTTTAATAGTGATTGTGTTAAACGATTGAACTCACAAAATACGGAGAAACCAATTTTAAATAATTGATTTATTTTAAATTGTTTTGTGTGCATTTTTCAACCGAGTAAATTCCCGAATCAAATATGAAGTCCGCCATAGACGATAGGTTATGCATGACATGTGTAATCTTGCCAGTACGGTTAAACTGTAATACATTGTTTGCGGTTTTTTTCTTTTTTGTAACAATTAATAAATTCTTCATTGCTTTAGAATCAACCACATCGGCGTGTGTTGTCGGTGATGCTATGCTTACAAATGAGCCAACCGACTGTCTTGCATTTACGTATATGTCCTCTTTAGAACCTATCTAATCTATATCTAACTATCTTGCATAACCTAACATAGGTATGTAGCTTGCCTTCCAGGAATTTGCCAGCATTTACGGGCTCGAACGTCAAATGCACAGAAATTACAGACAGCAGCACAACAAGCTACCCGAAACTGTTCCCAGTCAACCTAGAACCTAATGTTTTAGCCATAAAGTTGAAAATCTATTAAAGTAATTTGACAGATTGTAGTTCTGCTTCGTGCGCTGCTGTGCTGTAGTCTGTACGTACAGAAATCGAGACCTGACTTGTATAGATGTTACCGGAAATGTATGAAATCTAGGAATTGTACACAATTCCTAGGAAATGTATACAATTCCGAGACTACTTAGGAAATGTGTAAAATAATGTTTCAAAGATTCTTTAATACACACATATCCAGCGAAACGTATGCATTTCCTAGGAATTGTATGTAATTCCGAAATGATACTAGGAAATGTATAAAACCGAATGCTCTCTGTGAATAAAATTAATAAAACACGTTTGAGAACTGAAATTAGCATTTTATTAAGTTGGTTTGCACTATAACTATTTCGAAATTTGAATTTGGGTTGGTTTTTGGTTTGTTTGAGGTTGATTAATAGGTTTTCTAAATGGTTTAAAAAAAATCGGGGTGTCCCAAGTCGGTATAAAAAAAATTTAAAGCTAAACATTTTAAAATGTGAACCATTATTTTTTAGGAATTGTATACATTTCCTAAGAATTGTATACAATGACGGATTTATTACATTTCCGGTGACTTAGATATTGCTCAGGAAGCCATACAATACAAGCGCCTATTTGTTCCACCCGGAATTGGAGCCAGCGACTCGTGACGCAAAACCCATTCACTCACCGTCACTATCCCATGGTGCGATCAATCATTCAGACAAATACTATTCATCAACAGGTTTCGAAAACACATCGGTCTATTGCGTGGCCGTTGTACGACGTGTGTATGTGTACTACGTTATGTACGACATGTTTTGTCGTTTACAGACATGTGTGTCTCGGCGTCTACATCGATTTCATACTGTGAACTCATACGCACCTTAACCTATCTAGTTAATCGAAATAACGTTCTCAATACAATCCCACGCCTTGTTCCGTCAGGATAGACCGAACACCTCCTGTCACGATTTTCACACTCTCCTTATGCTTCATCCACGTATATGTTATGCATTCAAGTATACATATATACAGTGCTAGATATCCTACCTTTTCACAAACCACAGTTAATATCCGCTTAGATTAACCCACGAAGACAAACTACCCAACGTGCACAAGATCAACTATACCGGTAGGGCGGAAGAGGTACAACTCTACGTAAAATGTATGTGTAATATTTCCTTAAATTGAAATTCTCAGTTTGTTCGTGGATCGTGTGCCAGTGAGAACGAAATATATCGCTGTATATCCTGTGAGGGGCGCGCAGGCGAGCTTAAAAGATTTTAGTAATAAGTATCAGTCTGCAACCTCGCCTCGCCTCGCCCCTGCTATCTCACACCGCAGCTTTGTTTTACAATTTGCTGGATTTCTCAAACTGTCTCGTGTAATTACGGTTTTTTGTTTCGGTTGAAGTTTTCGTCGGAATAATGTTGTAAAATGAAAAATTGCGCCCGAAAATTGCGTCTGATGCAGAATATTAAAGGAAATTCGCTACATGGTCCGATCAAGTTTTAAATATTCAGGACAAAAGCTAATGGCAAACACCCGGTTGGAATTAATTAAAAGACATTTAATTGATCTACAAAACGAAAGCTCACGTAATTTTACATAATAGAAGCGCTTTGATTCTTTCCTCTTTAATTAAAACACGTGCAATGAAAACGTTAAAAGACATTGAATTAGCACAGCAGACAAAGAGTAATTATTAGAAAAATAATGAAAATAAAGCAGTACAGATGTGCTAAGCTTCCCGGCACGGCTCCGAGCACGGCAGCCAATCTAAAATGCAGATACAATCTGCGGAACTCAATACCAACCGCACACGACGACTCGCTACGTAATTACCTACTATTATTGTAGTTCGGGGGGGACTCGTGGCTCGTGGCTAATGGCTAGGTGGGTCGATCTGGGGTTGAGTTGAGCTAGATGCGATCGTATTTTGGATGGAAGACTTCCGACTAGAGGACATGTTGACAACAGCAAAGTTGGAAAACCGTATGCTGACGATGGTAATCAGAATTCCAAGTGTAAATTAAATTTAGAGTGTGATTCCCAGTGAGAAAGATTAAATTGAGCGTTCCATCATCTGCCTAGCCTTTTCCCAACTATGTTGGGATCGGCTTCCACTCTAACCAGATGTAGCTGAATACCAGTACCTAGTTTACAAGGAGAGACTGCTTATCTGACCTCCACAACCCAGTTGGTGCTGGATAATACGATATACCCCTTGGTTTTTATTATTGAAAATATAATAAACTGAAAGTTGTTTTTTTTATAAACACAGACTAATTATTTACACACTAACTCTGTAATAGAAATAATAGTACATTATGATTAATTATGATATAAGTGCGGTAAGTTGAAAATTACAGCCGAGGCGATATTGCTTGCCCGAGCCGTAGGCGAGGGCGATAAAAAAGCAGAGGCTGTAATTATCAAAGCGCACGTATGTCATACGACGTTTTATAACATATTTGCGAGGAAATAAATAAAACAAATAAAAACAATACAGAAAAAGCGCGCGGAATAATTTTTACTTGTTCACAAATTAGCGAGGCGCGCGCATCAGCGCTTTTTTTAAGGCAAAGACAAAAAACAGCCAGTATTACTAATAAAGTAAATAAATATTTTTGTGTTTTTTTTACAGATAAATGGTTGTAATTTATTGTCAAAATTAATTAAATTAAAGAATTAAATGTTTATCTTAATATATATAAATCTCGTGTCACAATGTTTGTCCTCAATAAACTCCTAAACCACTTAACCGATTATAATAAAATTCGCACACCATGTGCAGTTCGATCCAACTTGAGAGATAGGATAGTTTAAATCTCAAATTATAGTCGCAATTTTAATTTATTGATAATTATTTGTCTGTTATTATTTGACAGTCACAATTATCTGTTAACTCCAAATGATTCTAACAGATGTCGATACCTTTCGACTGGGTTGAGTAAGTAATCAATAGATGGCGCTGCTATGGTAAATCTACGAAATTGTAATATAAGCTACATTTTAACAGCATAATTACCACGTGTTGTTGACGCTATAAAATTAATTAAATTTATTTTGTAGTGAACGAAATACCGTATAATTCAGCTAATTATTTGTCTGTTATTATTAGTAAAAAAAAATGAATAGGTACATATGTCGGCAGATTATATTCATCTATTTGGTGGACTAAAGGATTTACAATAAAACAAAAAAAAAAAAAACCAAACCCGTGCGAAGCCGGGACGGGCCGCTAGTTTATTATATTTCATCTCCCAAAGTTAATTTTAAATAATAATCATAAAAACTCTTTGCTAAGATTTAAAAAAGTATAACCGTGCATTTTACTTTACAGCACAAGTGCGTAATGAGATACATTACGATATTGAAATTGGTGAAATAAGAGACCCTTTACGAGCAAATGTGTTATAAAAATATTTACAAGTATCAGAAAGGGTTACAGGGCGTCGAAAAATTCGTCCACATCGCTGTCAACAGGAAAAGTGCCCAGAAGGCTGGCAGGATTGCTACGTTGGATGGCAATACTGATTCTTTGGCCAAAAACTGAAAGTCCATTAAATGTCCAATATAAGTTATCAGTACATGGCTGTCCACGGCATATGCTCATAGTAAAGTTGGTGTAGGTATACAATGAAAGTGAGTGTGCAGATAAGAAATGGACAACCAAGTAGGTACATATATGCTTACTAGAGATATTACATAAAAATAATAGCTCCAAGTTAGAAGGAAGCGCTAAACTCTCAACCAGTATGTGTAGGTACCCAAACTATTCCAAGAAAGTTTTTTAATCTGAAACTTGTGACACATCCGCACATTGGACGAAGTGTTCTCCGTTCTCAGATGAAACTACCCCCTACTGGGTCAACTCGATTAGACTAAATGTCCAACTTAATGCTCATAGATAGGAGTTATAATTGCAATGCTTTTACACCGGCAGCACGTTCTGTGTTTAACTTAAACGCCACATTTAAAGGTAAGCGTTTTGTATGTGGCTACATTTAATTCGCCTTCCGCTGGCATCCGAGGCAAAAGAGACTCACAGCACTATTTACCGAAATTACAGTCTGAATCTACCGAATTTCTAGCATATAAAAAGATTTTCTTCAGATAATAAACATGAAAATACGGCACAGATAATCGTAGCACGTTTGTGTACTTTAAACACATAAAGACCTGCTAAAAGATTTTTAGTGTAGGTAAAGTGAAAAGCTGGGTAGTAGCAGTAGAATAGGATACAAAATATTTTAGCAACGCTAATAATTATAAGACTCTAAGATTCTTTTCGACAAAAAAAAGTTGCTAAATGAAAAAAAAAAAATTATTATATTAGAAACAAATGAGCAACTTTGTGCACAAGATATTAAATTTTAATTAGTTTTTAAGGAAAAATTATAGATTTGAATTGTAGCATGTTTTTAGGAAATAAAGGGCTTTTTATTTTTATTTTATTTATTTATTAAGGCTCTTTACCTGAAGTTTGCTTCCTTCTTAATCGTCTCAGGATTTGAAGTCGTAACCACTCGCTACTACGAGTGCACGCGGGCGAAAACGGTAATTTAACTTCGTCAAAATTTAGTTAGTATTCAATCAAATCATCATAGTTACAGATTAGTGAGGTACCCAAAACTATTAACATATGTAAGATCATAGAATGCAACGAGTAATACTATGATTTGCCCTTGCAATTCGAATAGAATCCATTGGGGACGATGCGCACAATTTTTAAAATCCGAACACTCTTTGAAGCCATAAAAATTTTGCAAGGAGATTTTATTATAGGTACAAGTATTTTTTTTTAATTGCACCTACAAGGAGGTAGAGTTATAAACGAATACTGATAAAAAGCCTCCGCAGCTTAGGAGTAGTGTAACTAGTGGTGTACCTGAACCCAACAATTGAGGTCGTGTGTGCACTGAGCAGTCTTAACGCGCGAGTAACTCCAGCTCTCTGGCGAGGCGCCAGCTAGCGCTTTGTCGTCATTTGTACGCAGATCCCGCGACTATTTATGACACTACAAAAGCTTAAGAAGAATTTAAAAAATGTGTCTCATGGAAGCCAGATTTTTTTTACTTTTTGTTGCGTTTTTTCTTGACTTTTAACGATGTGACGGTACTGGAACCTGCATCTAATGCGCAGTGGCGGTGGATTTTATCTCTGCAGCCTAACTGAATATTTTAAAGTGTTGTGAAAGGAACAAATCTTCTACTACCATAAATTACAAGTTCGTTTGAAACCCGGTAACCCGTTTGATCTAAGGATATCCTATAGCCCGTTGATTGAGCTGCAAGGGTCAGTTGGCCAATCGCTTCACATAAAATAACCTCTACCTGTTTGTATGGCAGCCGAACCCAACACGATAAACTAATTATAAATACAAATAAGTTACACAAACTGTATCTTCCCGGAATTGGGAGATACGAATCATCAGTATCATGAAAATTAATAAGCTTTAAAATAACATTAAGTCTGCAGCGGAAGGGAACCGTTACACTTGAGTTAGACGCTCTTATTATTTTAATGGTCTGAGTTAAGCAGTTATGGGAGAAAGGAAGGTAACTTTACCTTTGTCATTAACACACAATTTATTGAGGTGCCGAACATAACTTTTAGTAACGCTGATAAAATGTGCAGACAACGATACCACGGATTTATGTTGTTGTTAGGTATTCATTAACTAAATTCAATTATGTCTTTACAATCGTAATGTCTTTAGACCCTTTACACATAGGTACATAAACTCACCCCTTAAAAGCTTAGCCCTTAAGGGGACTACAGGAGCTAAACGCGAGTCTTATAATGCAAAAAAGCATATGATTCACTGCAATAAACAAAACCAGAAACATATATGATATTCTTCAGGATATATGCTATTATGTACGGATAGTGTTTTAAAAATCACGAACTTATCTCTAAAAATTTCTTTTAACGAGTAAAAACCATACTAAAATACATGCGATCATTCTGATTTTTTGGCAAATAATTCTACAAGCAACATTAGCATCATAGTGTTTTATTTGTTTTAGTCAAATCAATAGATTTTTTGTAAATCGCAAAAAAACACTCATTTCGCACTATTCGGCCCGCAGTGACTGACGTAACAACCACTTTGCAGTGCAAGCTGATTAGAACTTTATTCTAACAGTATTTCAAACGAAGTTTGAACCGCCACAAATAGAGTTGCTAATTTAGCTCCTGTAGTCGCCTTAAAGGCTTTGACAACTTTGTGTTCTCTTCTAGACAAACCCACTTCTCCTTATCTGACTTCTCACTTCCAATATCTATGCTCTGCGCACAGCAAGAATCTTCGTTCTTCCAATAATCGTCTTCTACGATGTCGTACTCACCGCTCTGGTTTTCTTAAATCTTGTTTTCCTGTCCAGGCGGTTTTCCTTTGGAATGCGCTCCCTCTAGCTGAATATCAGGATAGCAACCATCAGTCGGCTCACATTTTTAAAGTAATAGCTCGCGAACACTTCTCTATAAGAAGTAGGCAGACTTGTCCCACAATTCATTTGTTGGTTTTCTTTATCTGTTTTTTTATTTTTATATTTTCTCACTGTATTATTATATTTTATTCTTCAAAATTGTCTGTACTATTGCACCTACTGTTTTGTCTCTGCATCACTCTAAGGTAGACTGGTAGAAAATGCCCAAGGCAAGTCCGCCTTTGTACATTATGTGCATAAAGTTTTAATAAATAAATAAATAAATCCTGTACAGGTACTTACCCTTTATGATGCACAAAATTACACATATGAATGAAGTATCTAGATTTATAGAAAGCTAGGTACCCATTTCTTTACATTCGTTCATACTCCATACCCCAATCTTCCAACGAAATATTTTTAATCGAGGCGTCCATTTAACAAAAATAAACAGCAGTCAAGGCTCTGGAAATATTAAAGTTCTGGTACCCAGCGATAACTTAGGTAGTATTTCCTTCATTTTTCTCATTCCTAGAATAACTCAAAGACCAAATAAACTCCAATAAAAGTTTATTAAAATAATATTTTCGCCGTGGAAGTCCAAGAAACTAATAACGTTTCATCCATCTGTCGCGGGTTGTGGCAAGACTACTTACTTAATAAAACTAAGATGGTCTGCTCAACGTCCCGGCAAGCAGTCACTCAGCGGACAACTGAATTTATTTCAATGTAGAAACTCTTCGTCTAAATATGCACTGTCTTAGTTAGCCGCTGGGCTGGGCTGCACCAAACAATCTAAGTTAGAGCTGCGTTTGGCCAAGGACATAAACTCGAGTACAACAGAAATTAGCGAGAATTAATTAACGAGAACGTATTAGGTACTTACACCATTTAATTGTTTTGGACCAAGACTTTCCAATCGCACGCTTTTCAACTTTCTTTGGTGAAATACCTACAAAGTAACAAAAATCTATGGTATGATATCTATACATATAATAAAATCGTTGAGACCAAAAAATCTGTACATTGAAGATTAAAAAATAAAAACCGACCAGGGTGACTTATAATAAGTAACTGAACATACTAATACCATTTTTAAAATTTTTGTTTGTTTGTTTGTCTGTTTGTTTGTTTGACCGCGCATCACGTGAAAACTACTGAACCGATATTGTTGAAATGTTCACAAATCTATTTAAATACATCCAGAATAACATTTAGGCTATATAAATTTTGTTTTTTTTTGGAAAAAGGGGGTGAAAAGGGGGGGTAAAGTTTGTATGAAAAGAATTTTTTAGATTGTTCTACAATCACGAAACTCAGAATACATACTAATTAATAAAAATAAAGAAATACCTGTTTTAGCATTTTTTTTTAAATCTCATCCAGAGACGCAAAAAACAGGGTTTTGTGTTTAAAATTAATAAACTTCAAACACCCATACAATCAAAACCAATGAAGTGTAACCTTTTAAAGTTGCTACATATATTTCATATCTAATACAGGTAAATATAATTTCGCAGTTTTCTTGAAATTTGATTTTTGAGGTGAATACGCACAAAATAGCGGAACTCAAGAAAATAGCTTTCCTTGGTATAAGTAGTTAGTTCGAAATGTTGTGCGAAAAATGTTTGTGCGCGCATCACTTCAAAACTACTGTATAGATTTCTTTGAAGGCTTCTTCAATATTTAGGCTATATATTATCACGCCACTTCCTCAAGGGGGTAGGCAATTTTGCATTATGTCCGTATACTTCAGATGTTTGACGTTTCAGTCATGACGTAAGTACATGAGAACGGCTATTAGCTTATATCGACGAAGTAAATAGCCTAGCGGTTTCATGACCGCTCTGTGAAACTACGGGGTTGCAGGTTCAACCCCCCCCCCCCCCCCAACGTTATTTTCACTTTTTGTGTTTGTTTTTTTTTTATTTTGATGCTGTGAGATTTCCTATAATTCTTTTTGTATTTAAATTGTTTGCATTTCTATATTTCTTATTTTTTTCGTGAAATATTTTTCCAAAAAGTAATAGAGAAGTATGGAAGAATAAGTACAATCATGCTGCGCCGACCCCAAATAAATTGGGATAATGACAGTATGATGATGATGATGATGATTTCTCCAAAAAGTAGTATAGCGAACATCAGAAGCCTGATAAATTCACGTGTTCTTGCCGTGCAAGAACTGTGCTATGCTATTCGCAATAATCAATTATCCATACGCAGTTTACGTAGATTATATTTACAGCTAGATTGTTGTTGGCCTCATTTCATGCACCTTGGTGAGAATTTAAGACCTGCCTGGACTGTTATCGAAGGTCTGACGGTGGAGACAAAAGTCAGATGCAAGAGGTCCGCAACAGTTTGCAGAAACTATATCGTGTTTCGGCTCCTTTCATGGACCTTGATGAGAACTTTAAACTTAGCTAGAGTATGATTTACATCGAAGGTCTGACGATGGAGACGGAAGGCAGTTGCAAGAGGTCATCAAGAGTTTACAGCTTCTATATCGTGTTTGGGCTTATTTTATGCACCTTGATGAGAACTTTCGACCTAGCTGGAGTATGACTGTCATCAAGTGTCTAAGGATGATAACGTAAGGCTGAGAAGGCTGGCGAGGGAAGCCCTTATTTAGAAAAACAGAATATTTCAGCGATTAATGCAAATATTTCAAAGAAATTAAATGAAGTGTTTGTTTGGTTGGTTGAACACGCTAATTTCAGGAACTACTGGTTCGAGTTGAAAGTATCTATTAGTGTTGGATAGCCCATTTATCGGAGAAGGCAACAACGAACAACAACGTTACAACGTTTATATAACATCACGCTACAATCAATAGGAGCAGAGCATCAATGAAATATGTTGCAAATAAAGGAAAAAAATATTCCTTTTGAGATCTTTCGTTGCGTGCGCTGCGTAAAAGGTTAAAGTTACGCAACAATCGTGTATGACGGAATTGTACCTCTTAAAAAGTTCTATAAAAAGCCCGCGATAGCATTATTATGTCTATCTTTTAAGGGTGTCTCACACTCTCTCTAACCATCTCTCTGTCTCTCTTTACAGACGAAGTTGCGCGGGTCAGCTAGTATGATAATATTTTACCTAGGTACATAAAGGGTGTAAAAAGACTCTTAACGAAGCCGAATGGCACTTGTCCTCCCCGTCATCCCCCGTTGCGATCATTTTTTTTGTTCTACACCATATCTGGGAACCTTTTAGTTACGGAGATATTGGGGGTCAAAGTTCCAACTTTTTCACAAGTTTTTTTTTTTTTTAATACTAACGTGCTTTTAATGTACGTAAGATTTTTATTTTAAACACCTTTATGAGTCCCGTACTATTCAATGCATTCATCAGCTCAATGTTTTAAGTGCGTTACATTGAGTCCTAGCGAAAAACTAGATTTTTCACCCAAAAAAAAACAGTAATTTCCCAGCAAACTTTTTTGCGTAGGTAATTACTTAATTTGATGTACAGAATGCTTGGTTGACGGCTTCGTGAAGAGTCTGTTTACAGCCTGTATAATGTCAATAAATATTTACCTAAGTAGTTAATTTTTGGCAGGTCTAAACTTACCTATAGCTAGCTAACGAAGAAAAGGTCAGCCGTAACTGCTGAGGTACCTGAAAACTTCGCACAAAAACTGTTTGCCGTCTTTAAGAAAAGTCCACTTGGTAGCTTTAGACTACTTTAGAGGCTTTATTGGCGGTACTCAGTAAAGGCGTCTTTATCGCCGGAACTTCGTAAGACCCAACAATTAAAATAGCTGATCAACGAAGTTTGCTCTAACAGTTGCGAAGCGCCGCTATTGTGCAAGGTGCAACATCTGGGAACTACTTTAACTAACTTCGCACCAACTATATATGACTTTAGTAGGTTGGTAGGAATGACTTTAGATACCTACCTATCTAATTATTTATGTATCTACTCACTAAGGTTTCCAAATACTTTATGAAGAGTAGATCAGATTATGAACCTTAAGCCCTGGACTCCACCAAAGAGGAGACATTCGGAAATGTGCGGACATACGGGGCTGAGATGTGTGTACAGGCTTACACACGCCCAGTTTAGTGCGATCTAACACGAAAGGCGACCGCCACACGCCACTCACCGCACGCCTCTTCTTGTCTCCGCTGTGCGCAGCTGCCTGTTTGGTCCCCGCCGAGTGCAGAGGCTAACCTAAACAAATATGAGATAACTGTTCTCTTCTGTGTTGTTGTTCTCTGTTCTCTGTTAAGTATATTATTCTATTCTATTCTGCTTAACCGTTTACACCTACTAAAGCAATGCGTAGACGAGAAGTGTAACTTACGAAATTCTATTGGTAGTTATGGTGGTTTACAAGACATCTCTTCTCTCGTCTCGTGATCTCGTCTCCGCTTTAGTGGAATCCGGGCGAAGTTTACTTACTCAGTGACTAGAAATAGGCAGACTCCTAAGTTGTTTTATTGTACCTAATTATTCAAGAAATCAAAAACCGTAGAGAGACGGATAATGGAACCACTAAATAGTGGTGTCTGTGGTAACAACTCTACTAGTTTTGACATCAGGTACCTAGTGTCTAAAGCAAAAATAATTAGTGAAAATGATGAAAAGCTGCAAACATACCTACATACATAAACTCACGCCTTTTCCCATGGGGGTAGGAGAAACTATATACAGAACGCCATCTACTGCGATCTTTACTTAGATGCTCCTTTTCGTTCGTCCACGTTCATACTTACCTACATGTAATACGAAAAAACTATTGCGAAATAAAACATTTTTTTCCTAAAAATAATACTTTCGTACTGGCAACTTTAAAGTATTTTTCAACGTTTATTCCATTCCGACTGCCTTATAAATTCGCCGAGCGGGACGCTGAGGAATCCTGCATTATGCAGAGGATTTGAGTGCGTCGGCGCCCGGCGGACGCTTACCCACAGCCTCTATAATTCCCGCTGGAAATAGCACGGCACGGTCCTGGTAATATGTTACGATATTGTTTTGAATCAAATACAGACGACAACAAGTCAAGAAAGCCGCACAGAGAGAAGAATGGAAGGCTATGGGGAGGTCTTTGCCCAGCAGTGGGACAATACAGGCTAACTGCCATCTCTGGTGGAAACACTCACACCATTCCACAGCCTCGCCCCGCCTCGTTTTGCACATCTCTGGGGGAAACGCAACTTTACAGTTCTGGAAGTGGGAGTCTAATTCGACCGTGTCAGATTTCAAAGTTGGACAAACGGCATTTAGGTACGCGAAATGTAAGAGGTCCCATAACCTCCTTTGCTAACAGAACAAGAACAACAATAAACAAAGTTGTACAATGTTTTTTTACATTGTTTTTTTTTTAAGGAATATTTAAAAAAAAATTAAAGAGATATTATAGGAAACAACAAAGTTATACAACATTGATAAAATTTAATTTAGAAATATTTAACAATATGGCTTTGTATAAATATAATATTTCATAATTTTAATAATAATTCATTGCAGAGTTTTTGTTTAAGTTTATCCATAGTCCTACTATTTTTTAACATGAGATTGCATAAGTTTTGAATTTATTCATCTTGAGATTTGTACCTATTAAGAAACTATGTGATTATTCTATAACTATTTGAATTGTAATTTTTAGGGTTCCATACCTCAAAAGGAAAAAAGTGAACCTTTTTATGATCACTTACTTGTCCGTCTGTCCGTCCATCTGTCTGTCCATCTGTCACCACCAATTTTTTCAGATCATATACTGAAGTCTATAGTCCCTATTAGGTGTATAAAAATCAAGGTCCTGAGTCAACACGATAAAAAGATATGGGTAAATTTAGATTTTCGCGAAAACTTGTAAGTACCAAAATTTACCTTAATTTTCAACTTTTTTTTATTTATCTTACTTTTCCTTTTACTTGTACTGTAAGACCTTGTTTACCTAGAAATATCATTTTAAAATAGTACACTAATGTTTAAGATAAAATTAGATATTTCTTAACGATCCATAAAACATCACTCATGTAAAGAAAGATACCCATATCTCAAAAGGTCATCTATTATTGCTTTAATAATTTCCGTGTAGTTTTTCACAGCCATCTCCTTTTCTTCGATGGTATTCAAAACTTGCTTGCTCCTGACATGACCCTCCTGTTGCAAACCACTCGACAACCACAACGCAGTGTTGGCTGTTATCAAACAAGCCGGTGAAACTACCTTCAAATCGTTTTCAAACATTTGACGAGAATATATTTTTTCAGACTCTAAGTTAAAGTCTTTCAGTGTTGTTTCAAATGTTTGGTAATACATGTTCAATAAGTCATGGAAATATCTTTCTCTTAACTTAGTGCATGTGCTACTTATGATGAGGTACATGGTGTCAAATGCTGGACTACATATTCGGGCTGTTTGGTAGTCTATGATACAGGCTGACACAGGCTTGTTACCCTGGAAAAAGAAAAATTATTATACTTTTCATTGCACTAAAACAATAAGCAGACAATATATTTTTATTTTGACAGACCCAATCCCCATATATTTAAACCCAAAGTGACCTTATCAAACAAACCTCATATTTGTAAAGAACGTTTTCTTTCCACATGTCTCCATGGCAAATACATGTATTTTGTACTGAATCAACTGCTGCTTTAAAATATTGGGTGCAGTTATCTCTCAACTTATGTAAGAGCAGTGTATACTCCGTGCCTTCAAACTTTTTTAATGCTTTGTTTAATCGATCTCGCAATATTTCCAGGTACCTCAAGTTTGTGTGTATAGGTTCACAAGTTGTGGAGATTTCTTCATACAGCTTAGTGTTTTCATTTTTAAGAACAAATGACAAAACGTGCAGCCTAGCAAGAGACTTTAAAGAAATGAGTGTGTGATCCAGGTCGAGGAACATTTTATGAATGTAAGGTTGGTAGCCATCCCTGCACATGTCCTGTAGAGCTATGACCTCCTTACAAAATTCTTTCTCAACGAAGTAGCAACGAGGTATGATGTACTGCGACTTTATCGGCGCATGCTTCTGCAGTTTTTGGTACTTTTTGAGCACAACAGAATATACAAAGATTTCTCTGGCGAACATTGTTGATACCGCGCCACTCACTCGATACTGCTCATTGGTTGGGGCCAATTTTAAAACTAGATGAATTATAACTTCCTTGCTGTCGCGTTTACCAGACAAAACAACTGGAATTAATATTCCAAAGTAGTTCTGCGCGATACTTTCAAACTTTACTTGGTTATGACTCCAATCATGTATGTCATGCGCAGCTGCTATTTTGTTTAAAATTGAGCCCAAATAGTCTTCTGGTATCCCGGACATGTTTATTTCAATATTTCACTTGGTAAAGTTGAACATTTAACCAAAGCGTTTATTAAAAATGTCAAATACGTTAACCAAAACTTTAGCCTTCAAAAGGTAAACAATCTGTTCTGGATTGCCATTGGATTGCTTGCCTGTTTGCCCTGTTTACCTCCAATTGTCAGTGTCACTTTAATTAACTGTCACTGTCATTCCGTTCGGTAATTAATTGTCACAGATAGTCTTATTTGTAAAAAAATACATTAGCTAAAAGCAAAAATTATTAATCATTTTGATGTCGAGAGGGATTACCTATTTCACTTTTACATAAAATAACTTCACATGAGTACGAAGTAAAGCTGTGACCGAGAGGCGTTCAAGGACCGGTAATAGTACATTGTTACCCCAGGGGTGAAAGTAACATAATTAGTCCCGAGACGGGGTTTGGTGCCCGAGCGCAGCGAGGGCGCTAATAAATCGAGGGACTAAATAAGTCTTTAACCCGAGGTGAACACTGTGCTTTTCATTACGAATACAAGGAAAGTAAAGTAAAAACATGAATTTTAAAAATTTTCATCATCGAAAAAATGGTAAATATTTTGCCCAAAAAGAACTATGTTATTAAAACTTAATTTTAATAAAGTTATTTTTAAAAAATCTTCTCTAATGAATACTTAACTTTGTTATTTCAATTTTACATCGTGGCTGTATAGAAAGTTGGAACATGGTTCAATAAAAAAATGAACAATTTTTTTTTCAATACACATCTTCGAAAACTGGTTCATATCGCACTACGATTAGGTTCGACATGCAATGTATTTCACACACATGCGATTTTCTTCATTTTCCAACACGTGTGCGGGAATGAAAATTGCCACAGATAACTATACCTATATTTAGTCCAAATTGGTTCAATGCCTATAGTCGGAGGTGAATGTTTTTTTTTTAATTTCGGCAAAGCACTAAGCGCCTTTACGGCGTAAATATTTTTTGGATATTCAAATTGTGTTTATAAATAGAATATCATAGATAAACATGATTATTTAAAACTAATATTTACTTTTATTAACAAATTAACATTTATTTGTGTTCTAAATAAAAAAATAAACCATTTTTATATTAGGCTGTATAGCAGCGTCATACCTTTGCTTCTCTTTCAACCTGGCGAAAGCAAAGCGTGGAAAAAAATAAAATTAAAATCATAGTTTCTTATTTAATAATTCATGACAAAAATATTTTTTGTTCTTTTATTTTATTTCTTCAAAAGTGTATTGAAAAACGTCGTTTGATACACGTGGACATTTGTTATTGCAGTTCTCGGCTCAAAAACAACCTCGCCTACGGCTCGGGTGTTAATTCCGCCTCGAATACAATAATAAACTTTCTCCACTTGTATCAAAATGTACTATTTTAAATTTGACAGTTGTCAGTTGAAAACGATTCTCCCTAGGGCTGAAAAGTATTACTTTCAACCCGCTCCTCAGGCAACTTCAGACCTACTTTCAGAGTATGAGTAATGAAATAGTACATTGTTACCCTAGGGGTGAAAGTAACTTATTTAGTCCCGAGACGGGGTTTGGTGCCCGAGCGCAGCGAGGGTGCTAATAGTTCGAGGGACTAAATAAGTTATTAACCCGAGGTAAACACTGTGCTTTTCATTATGAATACAAAGATAGTAAAAACAAAACATGAATCAACTCGATAAAACAAATGAAGAACGGATTGCCGCTTTCTCGCCTATCTAGTTTTTTTTTTCTGTGGCCGGCCAGCTATTCAGCCATTACCTATTTTTCATTTTCATCGTCGAAAAAATGGTAAATATTTTGCCCAAAACTATGTTATTTTAAAGAAATAGTTGACACTTAATTAAAAAAAGTAATTTAAAAAATATGTATTCTTTAATTAATACTTAACTTTATGCTATTTCAATTTTACATCGTGGCTGTATAGAAAGTTGGAACATGGTTCAATAGAAAAATGAACTATTTTTTTTATAATTCGACAGCAGCTGTCAGTTGAAAACGATTCTCCCTAGGGTTGAAAAGTATTACTTTCAACCCGCTCCTCAGGCAACTTCAGACCTACTTTCAGAGTATGAGTAGTAAAAAAGAAATTTTAGTCGTCCCGCGGCGTGATGGACAGATTACTTTTTTGCCATCTGGGGAAAAACCGGGAAGAGTCTGGTACAGGAGTGAATTCAGTCTCTAGATAATGTGAAGTACGAACGGCGCCGCCGCCGCGCCGCCGAGGTGGCGAGATGAACTAGATGCGTATCACGAAGACTGGTTCAAAATAGGAAAGAGAGTCTGGAAGGATATGGAGGGGCGTTTGTCGAACACCTGAATAATAATAATAATCATGGTCCTCCGTCCATGATTTATAATCGCGTCATTAAGATATATTATATCCAAAGAAACCCGAATATGTGTTTTTATTTCTAAGCTAACCTGCCAAAAACTCAAGACCTTTCGAAAAACCAAAACATTCAACGAGATGTTAGAATAGCTTATAAGAAGATAACCGGCAAATTACTATTCCTATCAAAATATGCGATGCCGTTGAAATATTAATTAAAACGTTGGGTTTTGAAGGGTCAACCGTTAAAATTTAAATGAATGCAAAACGAATATGAATAAGAGCCTTCAATTTTGTGATTTTCCGCTAGCTTTCACCATCGTCTTGTACCTAGTTTATAGAATATATATCTACTTGATATATATGGTTATAAGTATTGTGTATGTAAATAATTGTGAGAAACTAACAAGTTTTTACAGACTTAACTTAGCAATAAAAAGTGGCTAAGCTGGAGTATTATAGATAGCAGCTGGCAAAAATTATTGCAGCGGATTACTCTAAGCTTTATAGAAATACGTGGGATAGCAGTTTTCTAGCAAGCACAACGCATGGGAAAATTGCTCCGTAATGGTGTCGCACTATAACGAGATCTTAGAGCAATGTTACGCCCAGATAATCTTGCTAATATTGTGCTATCAAACACATTATCCTGAGAGCTTTAAAGTTTTTATACTGTTGACCTTAAAATATGGAGTGAGCTAATACCTACGTAATACTCGAGTTATAGATTCGATAAAACCGTACAGGGAGGGACCCTAAATAAAAGACACGAAAATACGGTTTTGATTCACAGCCGGTTCATTGGAACTTTGCCCGGTAAATGGTGATACGGTTGTCCCTTAGCGTTAGTAGGAACGCTTCTATCGTTCGTGGAATAAGTAAAACCTTTTCGGTTATATTTTGAATTTTTGGTCTAGCACCTTTATTCACCAAAGACCTTATTTAATTTTGATTATCATCAGGACTCACGACATTAAACAAAGTTTTATACCGAGATATTAGAATGAGATTATGGAAGAAGAAGACATGCTGCGCCAACCCCAAATGAATTGGAATAAGGGCAAGAGAATAAGGATGTACTGGTTTGACAAAACCATAAAAGCCAGTGCTTATCGGGGACGGCAAGATAGAGCATTTTATCTTGGCCCAACGTAAATTCATACGTAGGTAGAAGTCGGCATCGCCGCCTACTGCCCAGCCATTGAGAAGCTACAATTAAAAAGTTTCGAGTTCCAGCCAAAGTTCTAAAGTCACTTTGCATTTCCACATTCAACAGTTATGAAAATGTAGGTAGAATAGACTAAGTACCTATAATTAAGTACATACAATTCTCTGAACTGTTATGGTTCTTGTATTTCTCTAAACAGTCCAAAACAATATGACTTCGATAAATAATGATAATGCCAACGTCCTAAATAAACGAAATACAATATTTATATTGCGAAAAGAATAGGGCGTTGTGCCCCGAGGTTGTCTTTTGATCTGTGCAATAAAAACAATGGACTGCGATCGACTTAAATATTGTATCCATTACAAGTAGGTACAGATAGGTACCTAAATAAAATACTCATATTTTTTTGTAGATACACATATCTTACTTTTGTTTACTTGGAGAAGATACATTATTCAAATTTAAACGTTGAATTTTGCGTTGATATTTTTCATCGAGATATGGTTAGGCTTGCGAAACCGCCATACGTTCGGAATTTTCCGGAATATTCGGGAATTTTACCTGGGTGTCTGGCATACGGAGGAGATTCTAGATCGTCCGGAATTTAAAAACGAGAAATGTAAAACAGGTGGCCTACCATGACGTCTTAAAGCAGGATCGTTTTAATCGCGTTCCAGTGTGGGTAAGAGACGGAGCTATAGAGGACGTCTAGCGCCATCTCTTTCCCACACTGGCACGAAATTAAAACGATCCTGCTATAAGACGTCATGGTAGGCCCACAGATCTGTTAACCCTACATAAGGTAGATGCTTATATTTGGCGATATACGAGCCTACAATCGTGTTCGCATTGAGTAAACTAGTTTCCAATGCGCGATTTGGCCTGATTAGTAGCCGCTAAGTTATGGGATAATGCAACTGACAATAGCATTACATAATAAGATACACATGCATCGTAGAGTAGGTATTGGATTAGCATTAATAGTTAAAAAAAAAAATAAATATCGCTAGACATTACACGCAGCGCCATCTAGTGCCACACTAAGCAACGAGGCTAGTGTCGTGGACACCAGATAGTTGATATTGTGGTAGATATCCTACATAGATACTTTTTTTCTTCTTTTTTATACGTTTAAAGTAGCTAGGTCAATGAAGAACCTATCAATTATAATAGCTATCATAACGTTTGTGGTGTATGTAGGAGGTACTTACCCTTGTTACTTTTGATAACTAATGTAGTAGGTATTTTGATCAAAACTAATCCAGGATAGACTGTCTCATTGGTCGCAAGCACGACTGCTGAGCATGAAGTCCTGGGTTCGATTCCCAGGTCGGGCAAAGAGTTATTGGGTTTTCCATCAGGAATTTCTCAGTAGCAGCCACGGAGTCTGAATTTGCGCCCGGTTGATAGCAATAGGCTCGCCCCCTATTATATGGTACTTAAACATAAGTGGCGAATAGGGAATATGCACGTAATTTTTTTTTCACTCAAGGTGAAAGCGTCAGGGTAGCCCGCGAAATTCAAATTTTCTTACGTTTTTTGCAATTTACAGGTCAGTGTCAGGTTGCATGTTGATTAAAATTTGAATCGCGGCTGTAACACGTATGTAGCTATAGAATTATAATCATCACCCCTTTCCATTTCCCTTTTCCTACACCTTTATGAGCTTGGAGGGTTGTATTGATGATTTTGATGATTATAATTCTATAACTACATACGTGTTACAGCCGCGATTCAAATTTTAATCAACATGCAACCTGACACTGGAAATTGCAAAAAACGTAAGAAAATTTGAATTTCGCGGGCTACCCTGGAGCATCCACCTTAAATCAATAAACTACACAACCACAGTTCTACGACAGTTCAAACGTCCGTAGCTGTCGCGGCCATGATGTGACGTCATTATCCACAATCTGCCTTGTTTACATCAATTTTTTTGGCCTTAATAAAATAATTTTACCAATTGTATGTGCTTTAATCAAGTAAAAATTGCAATAACAATATTATAATAAAGCTTTAGTGAAACTTTTAGCACTTTTCAAATAAAAAAGTTTTATGGACACAATGAACTTTGACGTCAGTACCGGCGTTATCGAGGACGGTGTGTTTTGACAGTGCGTTCCGTTTCATCAAAAACATGCTACTTATAACAGTAAATTGTAAAATAAGTGATGTATTAGAAACTTAAACAACTGTACCACTGTTTTATTGGCGCATAAAAACATTGTGGTACAGTTGTTTAAGATACAATACAAGGCGTTTTTCATAAATAAAAAGAGTTTTGTATTTCATGCATACATTTCATGATACATCTCTGCCTAACCCTTCAGGGATTACAGGTGTGATGTTATGTAATCCAGTATACATAAAACGTAGAGCCTTAATTTAAATACAAAGTCTGGATCGAATGAAGTCGTTCGTATCTGTGAGTTTATAAACGAAAGAATTGAAGTGATTTGTCCAATTCGTACGAGTACCTACCTACATCACTTGGAGAACCTTTAGCTTTCTTTATGGAGCTCATTTATATTGGGAGTTCAGCTCCCTACCAATGAGCCGTGGTCCCTGCCTACCGTATTGATTTGAATAATCTCGAATTTAGTAGGGAAAATTCGGTTTCTAGTATGTAGCTGAAAACGTGAATAAAACATCTCGACTGATTGGCATATTCTAATTCTAAGTACCTGTGGTTTAAAAGGTATTGAGAGATATTGTGACAGTAATAGATTTTTGTTTTATTCATTTATTGATTGGTATAAGTATAAATATTATCAACATAGACCTACACTACATTTCCGCGACCTTCGTGCGCGAGAAATTATTATAAAAATATTTTTTTTCGTTTTTGCAACATTTTTCATTGATGCTCCGCTCCTATTACATCACGCTACAACATCATGTTATATAGCCTTCCTCGATAAATGGGCTATCCAACACTAAAATTAATTTTCAATACGAACCAATAGTTCCTGAGATTAGCGCATTCAACCAAACAAAGAGAATACCGGTAGAGCAGCGGTGGCCCGGTGGTGGCCGCCCCGACTTACGAACAGTAAATCGTGGGTTCGAACCCAGGCAGGCGCATTACTTTGTGTAATTTATTTCATCACCACTGCTCTTAAAACGGTGAAGGAGAACATCGTGAGGAAACCGGCACGTCCTAGAACCTTTTGATCGAAGCCTAGAACCAAAAAATTCGAAGACAATGTGACATCTACCAATCCGCACTGGGCTCGCGTGGTAGATTATAGCCCATTACCTCTTAGAGAGGAGGCCTGTGTCCCAGCAGTGGGAACATTAATAGGCTGATGATGATGGTGATGAACCAAACAAACTCTTCAGCTTTATAATATTAGTTTAGATTACTAAGTACCTAATAGAGCTTTCTCCTTTCATCGCAAATCATAAAGATAGGAAATAATTGATTTAGGATGACAACCACGAACCACGAACTGCTTTTCAAGTGTAATGTCTGCAGGCTCTTCAATCAAATTAAAGTGAAATGGTTTCGAATTAGGTAACTAATCAAAGTTAGAAACCATTGTTTCTGTGAGCCGAAGTTCGATAGCCGGTCACGCGAAAAATTCAAATGTTCACGAAGTTGCCAGAAAAAACAGCAATAAAATTTTACGATTGCAAACAGAAAGTTTTACCGTCTAATTCAACTATTAATGATAAGATTTTACTCGGGTATAGGATTCAGCCGCTCCATGTAAAATACTGGTATTCAGCTGCATCCGGTTAGACTGGAAGCGGACCCAACATAGTTGGGAAAAGACTGGGTAGATGTGGACTACCCAAATTGAAGCAAGACTACAGACTCCCAAGGCAGTATTGAAAGTCTAAACTCTCTATAAATGAATATGAACCAATCAAAAAATATTCTTCGTGGACGTCTCTTATTTATTAATTAACCAATGTCCTTGGATAATTAGATTAAGCGTCGTCCTACACCTCGTGAAATCTTAGCTGACAGTCAACATGCTAGGTATTCCCTTAATAATTCGGTATCATTAAATAATGAAAAAAAAAACGAAAAAATATACAGTTTCTCTTATTCAAACTCAAAACTCAAACTCAACTCAAATCATTTATTTCAATTAGACCATTACGGCACTTTTGTATGTCGAAAATACAAAAAAGCAAAGCTACAGTCACAGTCACAAGGCATAATAACTTGAGAAAGTACTGTAGTTGCCCATTCCCTAACGTAGATCTCTATGGAGAAGAACGGGCAAGAAACTCCATGGACACTCTTTTAAATCAAAATATTGTTACAAAATCTTGGTTACATCATTCATGTTGAGATTATACATATGTGAGAACGATGTAGAAAGACGTGCACATTATGAGCGTCCAGAGTAAAATAATAAATTAAAAAATAAAGTAATTAAAATGAGCGAACCGTGGCAGCTAAGAGATGACCAGTCCCAACTGATAGCGCCCGTTCACGAACATGACGCATGTATCGGCGCCATTCAACTCGACCATATTTAAGGGAACCAAATGACCCGACACACCCGCCACCATCAGCGAGACATTTGAGTGAGCATGATATTCTCTCAGCCACCAAGGCATATTCAAGTCAATGAAAGATAACTAAATGTAAGTGGTGGCTGAACAGTACAAAGTACTCACACATGTGCTATGCAATTATATAATACTAAAAACCGGAATCTATACAATGCAAATGGGTATATTTTTACAATCTTCTGCAGCTTCCACAATACATTAACATGGGAATCAATTCTTCTTCTTTGCGTGTCGATAGACTCAAATAATGCCCGACCAGTACATTCAATAAGTTTGCCCCTATGGTTGTGGAGCAGGACCAGCATTTAGCCAAGCATTTTTATCAGTTGGTCCCTATTTCTAGTGTTATAGTGGTGTCTGTCACCACTTTTACTGAATAAATGCAGATTTTTCCTAACGTACATGATGTTTTCATAGATGTATTGACAAGGTACTGTCATGATATTAATTTCCTTAAACAGTTCTCTTAGAGAATCGCGTCTACGTAATTCATATATGGCTCTGATGGCTCTTTTCTGCAGAATAAATATAGACTCGATGTCTGCAGCCCGTCCCCATAGTAAAATACCATATGACATAATACTATGAAAATAACTAAAATAGACTAGCCTCGCGGTATCAATATCAGTAAATTGACGGATTTTTCTAACAGCATATGCAGCTGAACTCAGCCGTCCTGCAAGAGATGTTAAATGAGGACCCCATTGTAACCTTGAGTCGAGCGTGATTCCCAAGAAAACCGTTTTATCGACAAATTCTAGTTTCTCTTGATTCAATATTACGTCACAATCACTACTTTTGACATTTGGTAGAGCAAATCTAATGCACTTAGTTTTTTTCCCATTTAGTACTAAATTATTAGCGGTAAACCAATTATGGACCTGCAGTAGGGCGTTATTTACGTCGTCAAGATCAGTGGCACGTCTGTTTATCCTAAATATTAAAGAAGTATCGTCAGCAAACAACACCATATGCGGATGGTTGTTAAATAAACGGGGTAGGTCATTAATATATACTAAAAGGAGGAAGGGACCCAATATCGAACCTTGTGGTACACCCATTTTTACTTTTAAACCCATTGAATTGACACCATTTATTTGTACCTGCTGCTGTCTATCATTCAAATATGATTTTACTAAACTGAGCGCAAGTTTACCTAAACCGTAATGCTCAAGTTTCAAGATCAGGGTTTCGTGATTTACGCAATCAAATGCCTTCGAAAGGTCACAGAAGATTCCTATGGCATCTTGTGCCTCTTCCCACGCAGTAAATATTTGTTTTAATAATGTGACACCGGCGTCAGTTGTACAACGTCCTTTGGTGAAACCATACTGTTGCTCGTGCAATATTTTATTGGTGTTAAAATGGTTAAGCATTTGATTGAGCATTATCTTTTCAAACACCTTGCTGAAAACCGGCAAAACGGATACGGGCCTATAGTTATTGGTGTCTTTACTATCCCCAGATTTATTATTTATTTATTATTATTTATTTAAGCTTCGATTAACGAAGTAGTTAAGGGATGCGAAACTCGCTAATGAGTCACACCAACACATCAAGATATTACTATTATAGTACTGCATTGAATGCGCATACTCGTGCAAATATAGTTTCACCGCTTTTTTTAATTTGCGTTCGACTTCGCGAGCTACTGCGATGACGTCACGCCGCAATTTTCATGTCCGATTGCCGGTGATGCGGAGTGTTTGTGTTTATAAAATGTAGTTTGAAAAGTGGTTTGCATTTATTATTTTAAGGGTTTTGTTTAAATATTATTTTATCAATTTTTTTTCAGTACTCTTCTCCTGCGCCACGTCGTACCAGTTATTAAATTAATTAATTAAAAAATTATTCGCAGTGCGCGTGAGAGCAGCGGTGGCCCAGTGGTGGCGGCCCCGACTTACGAACAGTAAGTCGTGGGTTTGAACCCAGGCAGGCGCTTACTTTGTGTAATTTATTTCATCACCGCTGCTCTCAAAACGGTGAACTAAAACATCGTGAGGAGACCGGAATGTCCTAGAACCAAAAAAATCGAAGACATGTGACATCTACCAATCCGCACTGGGCCCGCGTGTTGGATTATAGCCTATTCCCTCTCATAGAGAGAAAGCCTGTGTCCCAGCAGTGGGATCATTAATAGGCTGATGATGATTCGCAGTGCGCGATATGACGTCACACGTCAGGGCGGTAGCTTAGTCGGATTTTGCCGCGGAGGCCGTACTTTAACGTTTAGGTGGCGGACCGGTGCGGTGGTGGCAGACGAGAATAAATGTAATATCTCATCATTTTAGAAGATAGGCAAAAAAAAGATTATTTTTTCTCGAGTTAGCTATTTTTTAGGCATGCTGATAGCAAAAAACGTTGGTGTGACTCACTCATATAAATATTCTGCTGTTGCTGCAATGTAAAGTCGAATTTTGACTTAGGTAGTTAGTACAAGTTGAACAAACTTCATAATATTGCTAATCCACTTAACTTTCTGATTGTAAACCTCAACATCTTACTTTATTATCTACCTGTCAGGATTCAGGACGCGGTAAAACTTTTACTCCGGATTTTCGTTCTACAAATTTTGCAAAATCTAGCGGAAAAGTTTTGAGAGAAAATCTAGTAAATATTGAAGTTAAGTAAACACGAGCAAAGATTCCACATAGGGAACTTGTTTCTTGGAATGAGGTTGTATTCCTCTCTACTTAAATAGCAGAGCATGACCCAAGAAAGTCTCTTCTATACAATGTTCCGTGCTTCGGGTACAATAATGTTTCGTACGAGCTGTGTTTCCTACAGTAATGCATTTATAATGTTGGATAAGACTAGAAGCACGTGTTTTGGAAATGTTTTTAAGATTATATTCTTCAGTTTAGAAGACGTAGGTTGTCTGTAGGCGTAGGTACTTTCGCCTGAAGTATTAAGTTAACGCTTTGTTTGGGTGTCTGTATCTTGTTCAATGGTTGTAAAATGACCCTGAAATAAGCCTTTAAGGTTTTTCCCGTTGTTCTTCCCGTCATTGCCGTAATTGTTATCTTGACCATATATGGGAACCTTCTAGTTACGGAGATGAAGGTCGAAGTACCATCTTTTCCAAGTGTTAAAATATGATTATTCCTATAATACCTCTATGACCGCTGTACTATTCAATGCATCTACCAACACAATGTTTTGAGTGCGTTATTATATTGAGTCCTATCGTAAACCGTGATTTTTTCACCGCGTTTCCCATCCATCATTTTTGCGTAGAGTTAGGAACTTAATTTGATATAGGCTATACAGGTGTTTGGTTGACGGCTTCGTGAAAGGTCCGTTTACAATTTGTATAAAGGGTGTAAAACACCTCTTAACGAAGCCGAAAGGCACTTGTTCTCCTCGTCATTGCGATCATTGTTTTGTTCTACACCATACCTGGGAACCTTCTAGTTACGGAGATATTGGGGGTCAAAGTTCCAACGTTTTGGCAACTTTTTTTTTAAATACAAGTTTTTAATGTAAGATTTTGACTTTAAACACCTCCACGACCCGTACTATTCAATCCATTTATCAGCACAATGTTTTGAGTGCGTTACATTGAGTTCTACCACAAAACATGATTTTTCACCCCAACAAAAAAAGTCGTTTCCCAGCAATCATTTTTGCGTAAAGTTACTTAGTTTGATGTATAGAATGCTTGGTTGACGGCTTCGTGATGAGGTGGTTTACACCCTGTATAGGACGGTTTTTAAAGAGTCATCAACCATAATATAGGCTTTCTTATTTTACTAGCGTCCTGCAAAAGTACGGCAAGGTAAGTAGACGAGTTCATGAGTATACTTTACATTTAAATGATCCCCTTCGTTTTAATAATGTCTTAGAGGTACCGGAAATGACCGTTTTAAATCCGGAAGTATAGGATCAGCTTTCTCGGAAATCACGAATCGCGTCACACGATTGCGTTGCTCAGTCGCTATGGAGTTAAATCAGATATGTTGAGCTTCCTATAAACATGCGAGACTGATGAAATCAACAGTCTTTTCAACCACGTAGGTTGTAATCCAAGTACTGTCTATTGAATTTTATATGTTTTATGTAATCTAAATATTATTAATGTCTTGGCTTCCGAATTTTTTGTCAGGTGACCACTGAAAATGAGCACTGTGCTGTGGGCCCCTCATAGCAAAGCATCATTCTGAGTGGTAACCTGCTTGTCAGCTGTCAACTTTTTTTGTTTATTGTTGATTTGTCACGTCATATCTCTACTAAGAGAAATAAATATTTTTTCTTTTTTCTTTTCTTATACTAACTAACCTTTCAATCAAATTAAGTTAAGTGCTTGTGCTAGCTACAGTAGTGAACATAATAAGGCTAACTATATGTTAATTAGTCGTGTCATCATTTTGGATTAGATACGTGAATCGAATATGTACCTAACTAATACCTGTATGTTGATTACAATGCGTCTTTTTACCCGACTACGGCGAAGCCAAAAGGAAGGGTTATGATTTTAGCAGTCTATGTGTGTACCTATGTATGTATGTTTGTATTTACGTATGTTCCACCGTAGCGCCTAAACTATTCATCCTATTTTGAAGTGTAAGGTGTCAATCGATTCGTTTGTATGGCCCAGGTAACATAGAGCTACATTTTATTCAGTAGTTGGTTTTTAGTGGTAGTACCTACATCATACAAATTCTTGTTTAGTCGGGTTATAGTTTTTTTAACTTTATTTTTTTATACAAAAGACAATCTAAATTCTGCGACTTTTTATAATTTCAAAAACCAACTTTCTTTTCAAACCCAATGTGCAACTTTGTAAGGGATTAGGTACATCCTGGAAAGGTCAAGGGGTTCTTCCTATTTTTATAAGTATAGATGAATTTATTTTAACAGAAATCAAATACTTAATTTACTCATCTACACTAATATTATTAAGAGGAAAGATTTGTATTTTTGTGCGTATGTTTGTAATGAATAAACTCAAAAACTTCTCGACCGATTTTAAAAATTCTTTTGCCATTAGAAAGCCATGTCTTTACTGAGTAACATAGGCTATATTTTATCCCCGTACTTCTACGGGAACGGGAACTACGCGGGTGAAACCACGTGACGTCCGCTAGTTTTTAATATTCATTTTAAGTCTAAATCACTACTTATTATAAAACAAAGTCGCCTACCGCGTCTGTCCCTATATGTGCATCAGCTAATTGTAAATAAAAAATGAATAGATGCAACAGATTGAGTTAAAAAATACTTTTAGGATCAATCAGCCATAAAAAAAGGACGTTAAAGAAGTGGGTAGGACTTAATTAAAGAACAAAGTATATAGTTGCTGCCAGTTAAGATGACAATAGCGGTCATTGACCCACCTACATTTATTAAAGTTCTTAACTTAGAAAAAAATAAGCCTGTTCAAGGCTTGAATCGTCATCTATTGTGATATTCAAAATGTATTCTAATGAAAAACGATTCAAATGGTTTATTTGTTTTCGTTCGTATGAAGAGATATTACGGAAAGGGCAATGACCGCTATTGTCATTTTAACTGGCAGCAAGTATAGTTTTTGTTATTACGAGATAATAACTTAATCTCCTCTTAGCCACGAAAAGGGCACAGAATTAATACTCAGCCCCTACTAAGCTAACTAATTAACCTTATGTAGCAACCTTTATAAATCAAAAGATTTGCGTATAGTTCAGTTGGTAAGTCAACTGAACTTTACGCAAATCTTTACTTCTTACATACTAAATAGTGGGTAGGTAACTGTGGTCAAATGTCAACTAAACATTTTTACAATATCCTACGAGTATTAGAAATATCTCAGTAGCATCTAGAAACACGAGGCCTATGTCCACGCCAATTGTCTATGGCCAAAATTAGAAACTGAAAATAAAGTCCACTCATTTAAGTAGTCTTACAAAACCCTCCGCATTTCAGGTAAAGGATGGAATAAGTATTCCCGCTTACCATTAAGCTTCCATTATGACAAAGTAAATATTTAAGAAATGTTAAACATTCCGTCTAAGAATGATGCGAAGACGTCTGGAAGAGAAATCTCCTCCGCCCGCGCCTCTGTGCCGGTATCTTTCAGTCTTTCTATTTATTTTCCCCTCACTATACACTTAAGAACGGGGAATTAGAGTAAAACAGAGAGAATAAATTATGACCAAAACATTTGAAGTTATTAAATAGATCTGAAGAAAGTGAGATCACTAATTTATTTTCTTAACTCGACTAAAAATCTCTACTCTAAAATTTTGATTTACAGTCTTTGCATGGAACTATTAAGTACTAAATTAAGCTCCTTGGACCTTCTTTATTCAGTGACTGTTTACTCTAAAGTTTTCAAGGATTTGTTGACTTATGAAGTTTGTGATTGTTTTGAGATCATGAGGCGAGATCGCGAGTCTTAACTTCGTTTGAACACGCGGACTCAACGCGTGATCAATTCGTGATGAGGAACTCCGACAATCGTGAAATAATTATGCTCGTACTTAGTTCTATGTATTTATGGATCATTCAAACTATTACGGAAGAGGTACGGCTGACCGGTTTGAGCTAACCTTTAAAGAGAAGGTACCGACTGTTAAGATTTCATTTTGCACTAACTTGCACACGAGATGAAATAAGTAAGTTAATCAATTCAGTCCACAAATTCTTGTTTTTAAACTCACAATCACTCCATTTTGTGCCATTAACCTAATCTTGGCGTTATTCTTTCCTTCCATCGAATGTTTTTCTGCAGCTAATAAAAACCAACGAGTGCTGCACTTCTACCACAGATTAGCAAAAGAACTTATAACTTCGTCTTCGTACTTCCATTCTAGAACATTTAATCACTATAAGATTCGCCTCTCGAGACAACTTAAGCTCTGTATTCTTGAACAGCCACTATGACATGTCTGTACAATAAATCTAGTTGCACAGAACAATGTGGGGTTTTTGCTGTTTCTTGTGAAATTAATCGAATTGTAACTTCATTCGGAAATGGAACTGTAACTTTGAGTTAGGCAGTTTTGCAGAAGAACAATGTTAAACATCAAAAAAATAATTTTAAAAAACGCAGAAATAGATTAGGTACCCGATTAGCACTTCTATCGTACCCGTAGACTTTTGGGGATATGAAGAACAGGGATCAAAATTCTTCATTCGCCATCGAAAAGATCCTGCAACCAGACGGGTGTTGTGTCTGTTGTGGTTGGCTACTGCCCGACAGTTATTTGTTGTCGGGTTCTACGTCGCGGAAAACTTTTATGGCGCGATCCAGAATTTTGATGTTAGTTCTTCATTTGTGTCATAGATGGTGCTGTAGTACGTTGTTTCTGTAGTACTTTTTGTAATACCGCTACAGAATAGATGAAATGACTATTTCATAGTATGCCTCATCTGCAAATAACCCCATGATTTAGCATAAACATAATTTATGTTCCCACTGCTGGGACAAAAGTCGCCCGCTATCTACTTTTAACTTTTTTCTCAAACTAAAGCGCTTTTTATTTTACAGCATCCAGCTTTCAAGGTCGGCAATAGAAAGTGGCTAAATACTTTCTTCACACATTCTCCTCATAGAACCCAAGGGACGAGAATAGTCCCACGTCATCATCGTCCGGGACGAGGTGACGCAATCTCGTCCGGAGAGGGTCACGCAGGCCGTGATGTAACCCATAACATCGAGCGCACAACCGCGCCGTGAATATTAACGAACCTCTTGGGCGAGGTCCGGATACACTGACGGTCATGGTGAATTTTCAAAAAGGATTCAAGAGTAAACTGGGTTTGTGAAGGTCGAGGTCAAGTTTTTGATTCAGCGAATTTTGTTTCGTTTTGGGTTAAATGCCGTTAACACAACGAAATAATTTAGAATGATAGATA
The DNA here is from genome assembly GCA_963853795.1 of Xestia rhomboidea. Classification (NCBI taxonomy): domain Eukaryota; kingdom Metazoa; phylum Arthropoda; class Insecta; order Lepidoptera; family Noctuidae; genus Xestia; species Xestia rhomboidea. Next base: position 8,872,905 of record OY970778.1, on the reverse strand, counting down.
TCAACCCCCTGAAACAAGTAACTTAATACGTTACTATTCTATCACGTTGAGTGCCTCTTAGGTTTAGTGGTCGCAAGCGCGACTGCTGAGTATGAGGTCGTGGGTTCGATTCCCAAGTCGGGCAAAGCATCACGAATTTCTCAGAAGCCGCCACGGAGTCTCGGTTGATAGCAATAGGCTCGCCCTCTATTACTTACATGGGACTTAAACATAATTGGCCAAATGTGGGTATTAGGTACACAGCTGCCTGACCGTTCAGGGATTACAGGCATGACGTTATGTAAATTACTTAGTAATATTGCCTAATGTTTTAAGTGTCATCAAGAAAAGAAAGACATTTTGGATACAAATATACAGGGTTATTTGTAAAACACCGACAACCTCTCAGGACTGTGTTACTAACATCATAATCAACAACTTTTGTTCTATGACTTTTAAAAATTCATCATATTTTAGTTCATCAAATTTTCGTATAAAAATAAAAATATTTAAATTGAACGCTCTAAATGTTAAGAAATCTATGCGAAGCAAAAGAAAGCGATAGTGCAATAGTGAGGGGAGCGGGGTCAGGGTGGCGAGGGCCCGTAAAAGCGTTCTCTTTAAATATTTTTATTTTTTTAATGAAAATTTGATGAACTAATATAGATGAATTTTTAAAAGTCATAGAACAAAAGTTGTTGATTATGATGTTAGTAACACAGTCCTGAGAGGTTGTCGGTGTTTTACAAATAACCCTGTTTGTACTTAGGCAGATACTTTTTTTGTAAGCTCGAATTTGGCATAATAGGTATCATTTATTAACATAGAAACTGCTTTGTACGAGTTCTCTTCAGTCGACTAGACTTGAAAACAATCACCATTTTCATTACGAGTCGCAAAGGAAATGGAAAATTGTAAATAAGTAGGTCTAGGTACCTAGTGAATGTGTCTCAGGCAGCAGACAGTGTACTATAAGCCTTAGGGAGGGATTTGCGTGTAGTTTTTACAATGGATTTTCACAATAGGCTACATTGCGAACAATACCTACGAACGAGGCAACGGAAATGAATGAAAAACATCTTTTAATAAATACATCGGAGGGAAATATTCCTCCGTCTCTCTCTAAACCCGTGATATTAAAACCGGACTACTTTCATACATTTATACAACGTTCATGCTGTGGAGCTTGTGGCTAAGTCAATCTTCAGGTTAAGCCGCGCTTGCCTAGGCTGGTCCATGGATGGGTGACCAGTGACCACTCATTACATACCTACCAAGTCTCCTGCGTGCCTCGGAAAGCCCGATAAGCCGTTGGTCACGGCTATCATTCGTAGATCTTTGAAAATCGTTACAGTGGCCCGAAGTCTGACAGCCAGTCTTACTAAGGATGGTCAGATAGGCAGTCGCTCCATGTAAAGTACTAGGTTAGACTGAAAGCCGACCTCAACGTAGTTGGGAAAAGGCTAGGCAGATGATGAACTTTCATATAAATGTATGAAATTTGTTGATTTTACTTTTAATTTTTTACTCGCTTTGCTCACTACTTTTAAATTAGAACAACTTCCCACAACCATTTACGGAGAATCCTTTATGTTAAAACTTTCAGAATAAATCGCTTTTGACTTTTTCATTAATTTTAACTCGGCCAATTAAATTACGCAGAGACGCGTCGGTGTTAACATTTTTTTCTATAGTCTAAATCCTTGCGCAAATTGTACAGCATAAATCTCTTGAGAATACAGGGCTAGATTTAATATATCAGAGTAAAGTTGGCGTGGAACGGAGTTTATATCAAAACATGTAGTCAAAAGTGCATATAAATCAGGTTGAGTGAACATTTTGTGCATAGTACGGACTAATGCAGCCTGTTCTGGAATGAAACCGTCGCGGTGCCACACTTATGAATATTTACACTTCTCGACTTCACAAATGAAATTTTCAGAGTATTTTTCTCTTACAATAGGTAACAAGATCGCCGAAGACATTTCTACGGATGTGCCCTGACAATGAAGATATACTCTCGACTTGGACAAGTACTAGGTTCACTGAAGATATCATTTGAATATTGCCACCCACACGTTAGAATATTATTGTTTACTGTAAATAATATATTTTTTAAAATTATTATTTGACTGATCTGTACGTAGGTAGGAGTAGTATTGAAATTCCTAAAATACGATCAAGAGGAATACCAAATGTACCATAAATATTGAATGTTTTTAAACAGAAATTTTAAATAAACAATAGCTCTATTTGTTATATCAAAAAAATTTGAAGATAGGGATCTTCAAAATTCTTTGATATAACACAACCCTTCACAAAACCCTTGGTTTACACAAAAATTATATCTATGATTGTATGTTTAATACGTTTTCCTAAAAGTAAAATTCGCACCAACACAGTGTAAATTGTTTCCACGACGCGGCCCGCTCGCACAGATTGAAAACTAAACCTATTCGGTTCACGTCGAGAAAGTCTATTTGCCGTAAGTGGCTCACTAGCTAGCGAGTACTCGCCTATTTGTTTTTATTACAATACACCCGTTCTGAAATCCCCCTATACGTCCTTGTTACTGGCTGGAACTTTCCAACGCTACATTAAAAGCTTTGCCACTTTAATTCACGTGGTATACGAGTTTATATTATCTGTTGGATTATCGCTCCTCAGATTCTTTTGTTTGTTATTCCGTTTTTAAAGCATAAGCACAAGCTACGATAGTTTATTTGATGATCGTAACACGGAGCCGAAATGATTTGTCGTTAGACACGTCCCGCCATCAATAACCCATTTACTGTATAAGTAGATAAATGTAAGCATAAACTACAACTTGGATAATCCTATTGGGTGATATGTTAATACAAAAGCAAACAGTGCACGATCGACTGCCCGTCGGTGTCGGTCACACTTTCCGTCCGCATCATGTTCCCTGTGTGATTTACCCTTACAACACTCCTACCCCACTCTATAATGCATATTTTCATGCATGCCTGCCTGCTAAGTGCTACACACCTGACCTTTCTGAATATCGATGGCTGAACATCATCGATATAGACAAGGTTCTTCACGGGTTATGGATAAACACATGCAAAGGTATTATAAGACCAAACAAAATTGATAATGATGAGTGTGGGCACTGTGAGCCACTCAGGCGACACTGAGCTCAATTTTCCAAACGAACGAACTTTATCATTACCTAGAGACAAATGTCTGCTGTATATGACGACAATACAATTGAAACAGAAGAACAACACTCAACAGAATAATAAATACGACACAATCTCGGCAACTTCAATCAATGCTTTGACGAAGTCATAAGTCAACAAAGGAGTTAGCTTGTTTCTTAACTTATTCCCGGTTGTAATGTCATTGAAAAGTTTTAATTTGACAACCCTGATGAAAAGCGTAGACAGCGTTGTTGCACATCCCTATTAATAAAAAGAACTCATACTATCGTTGAAATCTTTTGCATATCATAGCACCGTCTACGTGGCTACGCACCTCTACGAAAGCGCTACGACAATGTCAATGCTCTCAAGGAAGCCTGAGGCGAATATTTAAAATGTTTTAGCGATATCCTCCTATCTATGCATACCTATAACACTTGAACTAGAACATTCGAAGACAAGTCCCGCCAATTAGACGGCAAACTTTACCTACTAGAAACTTCTTAATAGCCTCGCTGGCGCTCCTACACAAAATCAAATTGTATAAAACAGCTCAAATTCACTGTATAATTTTAATTAAGGTAATTATATGGTTTCGTACTGTTATGAGAGTAAGATGACGTTGTAATAGTTTAAGTACTTAGTTTATAAGGTCTAATGAGCCTGCAGAACCACATCAAATAAAAGGTATAAGAGAGAAAAAATAATATGACAGAAAACATTGACTAATTGAACAGCCAAAACCGAAAAACTGAACATTCTGTCGAATTAATACCGATTTGTTTCTGGTATCTGTCCTAGACTAAAGCAAGGCAAATACGTCAATCCTACAACAATCGTACGCTAGAGCAGCCCCTCTAGTCGAGACGGAGCAATTAGAGCTACGCCGGTCTCCGGCACGCTGCCAGATCTAACGAGCCGATTGCTGGCAACTTAGACTAGAGTACTTGTCCAAAATGAGAACATGCTTTGACGTTTAAAAGTAAATCGAATCTTATTGTTTTCTTTTTTGCCTTCACTGGCTGGTGAAATCCCTACGACTATGAATTACGAAGTAAGCATTGTTTTGATGTTTATTGAAAACAACTAATGGGGTGGGCAACTGGTGGAACTAATGGCGCTAGCATCGCATGAACCAAACATCGTCATTGGTTGAAAATCTGTCAATGTCATTTTATATTTCAAAATAGTTTGATCTCATTGGTCAGATTGGGTCTAAGTTATGGACACGCCATCTACAATCAGTTTTGACCAGCCTTCCCCATTGAAAACCAAATTGGATATGTAGATGAACTTCCTGGTTTTTGCCCGTAGGTCCTATAAAATATAACGCATTGAAGTACACAAGTTTATAAATGAAGATACTTAAGACTTACAGTCATTGGAAAGTAAAGGACTAAAATATGATAGCGTGACGATTGACAGGGGAGAATGGAAGAAAATAACCAGTTGCGCCTACCTCAATGACATGATATGGGACAAGGCCAGCAACATGATGGTGATGATAACTTATTCTCCTGCATATAAAAATGATTGGCCGCTTTTTCCGAACAGTACTTTTCAGCAAGCTACAAGTGCGCATCCTGAAAATACATTTTATAAATTCCGCCTGTTTAATTTTAGCCGGGGAAGTTGAAACTTTTGTGACTACGTTATTCTGCAGTCTATTCTACTGACTTCATAACTTTGTACTTGGTTCTCGTGAGTACGTCCCACACAGTATTGTTATAGATACTAAAAATAGGTACCGTCTTATGCTTCAACTACAGTGCTTTGGTATTACCATAATGTACAGTTTGAATTGCGTTACTACAAGTGTGCTGCAGTAGTCGAGCATTTGGACCTGGGTTCCATGTCAACCTAGCTCAATTTTGTGTCATTGTGGTCTCAACAATATCTAAAATTATACCTCATATATTTTAACAAATTATGCGATTTGAATACTTGGCTGCATATCGACAATTTGAGTTTGTTTTACTCTTGTGAAAAGACAAGGTCATAATAAACCAGGCAGCAAAACTACGCAGAAATGTGGAGTAGGGACATCTAAACAATAGACCATAAATAACCAAAAAACATTTTTTGTATGGACGGCGACCGCTATGTGTAATTTACTAACTGAGCTGAATATGTGTAATCTGCTACCTAATTTAATTTAATCTTCTATGAGTAAAAGGTTGTATATCATTAATAGTGTGTTCAGTGAGAGTTAAACCAACAGTGAAACCTCGTGTGGCTCCGCACAGTAACAGCTTAATGGATGTAACGGTTACTGCGGTCCGTTTGTGGTTATGCAGGTTTCTCGAACTACTTACACAGAATGCACAACTACACAAGTACTCAAGTTATAAATACTATGTAGCTCATACCAAATAAAAAAGTTAAGAAACGGAACTCTGCGAACAGAGAAGTGAGGCTGGTTTCGTAGCATTTCCGACGTTTGGCCCCCAAACTGGAGCGGACAGGGGCTGCCTTCAGGCGGCTCCTGCCCAACCTGGGGGGGCCAAACGCCTCCTGCCGGAGGCTCTACGCGGGAGTCGTGCGGTCCATGGCCCTTTACGGGGCCCCGGTGTGGGCGCGTTCATTGAGGCAGCGAGCCGCCAACTATTTGAACGCGCCCCAAAAGGTGGTGGCCGTAAGGCTAATCCGGGGGTACCGCACGATCTCCCGCGAGGCGGCGAACCTCCTTGCCGGATTGCCGCCATGGGATCTGGAGGCAATAGTCCTCGCGCGCCTACATGAGTGGCGCGCGGAGGCGCTACGCCGGGGGGAAACTCCGCTGCCGCGGCAAATTGTCGCTCAGCGGACGGACTTCCGGCGGGATCTCATGGCGACATGGAGAGAGCGACTATCGCAACCCCGTGCAGGGCACGCCACAATAGTGGCGATAAGTCCCCTCTTTGAGGAGTGGCTGGAGAGACGCCACGGCGTCCTCACCTTCCGCCTGACGCAGGTTCTTACCGGACACGGATGCTTCGGTAAGTTCCTGCACCGAATCGGGCGGGAGGAGACGCCCGGGTGTCACCATTGTGAGGATCGACCGGAGGACACGGTGGAGCACACGGTGGAGGTGTGCCCCGCTTGGGCGGAGCACCGCCGTGTCCTCGTAACGGCGATCGGCGGCGGCGACCTCTCGCTCCCGGCCTTGGTTCGTGCCATGGTCCGGAGCGAGACGGAATGGGACGCCGTCACCTCCTTCTGCGAAGCAGTCATGCTAGCGAAGGAGGTGGCGGAACAGGACAGGGAGAGATCCTCACGTCCCGGCCGCCGCGGGAGACGCCCCGGGCGTCGGGGGCCACGTGGTGGCTTCCGGCCACCGTAGGCGCGGGCCTGTGGACGGGGAGCTATGGGCTAGCTCGCCGTCCGTACGTCTCATGACGACAGGCCGTGTCGACGGCGCGTTCGTGTTCCACGCGCGCCTCAAAGAGAGTCAGGAATAAGGAAGGGGTCCGCAAGGGCCGAAGCCTGCCGGGGCTGCGGGACTATTCGAAAGAGATACCGTGGCCCCGGAACACAAAGGGCGATGAAGGAACATGGATGGGTTTTAGTCAGTAAAAGTCTGACACTCCCTCCTGCTCAGCCCAGAGCGGGAGAAGTCATTTGATGATTTCCCATCCGAAAAAAAAAAAAAAAAAAAAAAAAAAAAAAAAGGCTGGTTTCGTAAACATGTGTGCATTTATTGAGACGTAGTTTAATTGTAGTTTGATGTAAATGTGTGCGTGTGAGCGTGCATGCACATAGCGAGACGTAGTTTTGCGCTGGCCTCACTTTATTGTTCAGAACGCTATGTCTTGTCTTTTTATTTGGTCTGAGCTATGTAGATATAAATTCTTATAGTAAGAAATGAATGAGAGAATAACCCAATAACACTTTGCCCCAGGACCTCCCTTTCCCCAACTATGTTGGGGTCGGCTTCCAGTGTAACCAGATGCAGCTGAATACCAGTATTTTACATGGAGCGACTGCCTATCTGACCTCCACAACCTAGTTAGTATTACTGGCTAATACGATACCCTTTGGTAAGACTGGTTGTAAGACTTTCGAGCCACGGACTACCTGTAACGACTGTCGAAGATCTACAAATGACAGCCGGGACTAACGTTTATGTGTGTATTTGATGTTTATTAATCATGGAGCGGACCGGCGACGGATATTGTTAGTTCCGCATCTGACACGCCCGGAGACATCCCAGATATATTACGAGTTTATTGAATACGTTAACCACTCACATAACTAATTCGGGATTCATTAGTAATGCTTTCCAAATAAAATATTATGTTATTCTGTAGAACCAAACAAAAAAGAGCAAGCTAAAAACGGTTTGTGCATTTAGCCAATGTCAGGTTTTTTAGATGAGACAAAGGTAAGGAAACGGGAATTTATAAATGTTATCTAGTGGACAATGGGTTAATACGGTTTACATTTAAAAAAAAAACATACATACGCACATAGACACCTCCTTTTGGGATATACACGCACATAAAACCTCCTCCTTTTTGAAAGTCGGTTTATTACAAAAAGTCTGCGCCTGCCTGAGTTCAAACCCAAGACCTTCAACATGTCATGGGCAAATGGGCTTGACCAGCCAGTTACCTATTAAATAAACAATTCTATTGTAGTGGCCAATTGATATTGACATTCATTTTGTTTCAATAACTCTTTCACACGTCGCCTTGACCATGTCATTCGGTTTGCTGTACCTTGTGTTGACCTTGACATAGTCATACTAATGTGTTTACTTACATTCGCTTCTCTTTTCCGATAGAAAGTAGGCACCGCGACAATTATCACTATACCACTAAGGCCGAGCACATCGTGGCGTACGTGTGCCAAAGGACCAAGTACATGCCGAGAGTGCAGTTGCTTGAATCGCACCGCAACGTCAACTTCAAGGCGTTCGTGGTACGAATTCCTACATCTGGTTTAAGAACTTTATTATTCCTCATTAAGAATTAACAATAATTCACTTACTGAGAAACTAAATTTAAATACAATATCTACGAGCGTACAGATTCTACGTTCATTGTAATAAATAACAAATATGAGGGTAAGCGATCACAACAACAACACAAGACAGAACAAATGTACCTGTTTAGTAGCTAGTTATGGATACACCTCGCCCGTCTGCTCTAGATTAGGCTAAGTACATATATGTCTGTCTCCATGCTAGTACCTAGATATCGTTGCAAGCTCAGCGGTTTATGCCCGTTGGATGAGCCATGTATGCTTTTTAAATTCAGAATAAAACTCGCCTCCAAATCGGCAGCACGTGTTCTCATTTTTATCCTCGGTAAAAATCCTGAGTAATTAGTTTATTTTTAAAAAAGGTTTCTCACGCTCCGAAACCAAAAGTGGCGCAGCCGGTAAGGATTTCCTCCTTGGAATCCGTAGTTTCGCGTTTTTCCGTCGTCCAAATTCGACTAGAGAAAAATTAGGCGTAAACCTACGAAAGCAGAGGAAATCCGCGAACCAAATAAATATTCTTTTGAATCGCGTGAGTGCAGAAATCATCGAGTATGGGAGTCGCGGGCGGTTGGTGAGTAAATCTTTTCGCCAATCCTATGTTCCCCTATTCCTCCTATACTTTCATAAGTTTTAAATGTTATTCTAGAGATCAAATCTTGCTCATTATAACAGTGTTTAGTCTTTAGTTGATAACTCTGTATCAAATTATACGGTCTTATCTCTGTTCAATTCACAGAACATAAAACATAGAGTAGTGTCAATGTTAGAGAGTTCACATTTTTATTATAATGTTCTAATCTTGAAAAATTTAATTGATTAAAATAAACTGTATTAACTGTTAATTCTATTAAGGGTAGTAATCTAAGGTTATTTTTAAGGAAAAACTTTTCCACAAATTCTTCATTATTAAGTATAGAAGTTTTATAAATTTTATTTTCCAAACATAATCCAGTATTCCCGATTATAATAGTGCTTTAATTGTGTGTTTGTTGTATTTTAAGTGTGTGTGTAAATTTTAATAGGATTTTTTTAAAGCCAACTGCAACCTCTGACCAAATCATTACTCTATAATCATGACGCCGCCCACGCCCGCAATAGTTCCAGTTACACCAATACCTAACGAAATTGTAAACTTAATCCCACTGTATAACGGTGATAAAAGACAGTTAAACCTTTATTTGAGAAAATGTCAGTACGTAGTTGATCGATTTAAGGGCAGTGTAGAACAAAATCTTTATGTTTTTAATGTTTTAACGAGTAGATTGAAAGAGGATGCAGCTGCGCTCTTATCGGAACGTGAAGATATTGTTACATGGTCGGCATTCAAAGAATTGCTGATTCAACATTTCGGAGACCCTCGTAGTGAAGCATGTATTAATATTGAATTAGAATCATTAAAAATTAAGTCCGGTGAAAACTTTTTAGACTTTTGTAATAGAATCCAAAATGTTCGCTCGTTATTAATGTCGAAGGTGAATACAATTGATGATATGGAATTAAGACGTGCTAAGGCAATTATCTACAACAATACGGCTCTGAATGTGTTTTTGTATAACCTTCCTGAAAATATGGTGCGTATCGTTAGGCTTAAATCGCCTACAACCTTAGAAGCAGCTTTGAGTATCGTACTTGAAGAAGTCAATTTCTTAGATCAATACAATATGCGTAACCGCATTCATGGTAATAGTCAAATTTCGGGATCAACTTCAAGGTCATCGGTAACCCAACCAGAGACGAATAAACCTACCGTACCTTTTCAGCCTACACAAATTAAGATACCTCATACAATGGGTCAAGGTCAATCACTCAAGCCAGTATTCGAGTATCGTCCCCAAGCGGGTTTGCAACCGTTTGGTTATAGGCCAGTTCAACAGTTTGGTTATAGACCACCACAACCGTTTGGCCATAAGCCACCTCAACCGTTTGGCTATAGGCCACCTCAACCGTTTGGCTATAGGCCACCTCAACCGTTTGGCTATAGGCCACCTCAACTATTTGGCTATAGGCCACCTCAACCGTTTGGCTATAGACAACCCCTACAGTTCGGTTACAAACTACCGCAACAGACTGGATCGAATCTTCCCCAGGTATTAAAACCCCAAAATCAAGACAGCGACGTATCTATGAGAACAGCTCAGCCTAAGCAGCAACACGGTTTTAATTTAAATGAACTCACTATGAACGATTACTTATATGAATACGATCCATTTTATGACGAATTTTACTCGTACTATTATAATCTAACAAATGACTATGACTACTTAAACGACATTAACTATTACTATGGTAACGAAGGGTGCGTGAACGATTCTAAAGCACCTGATGACAAATTAGAACCAACAAATGACAGTAATAAAGTGGATTTTCAGGAAAAAGCCTCGTTGAAGGACAAGAAGTCTTAGAACTAAATTGCGATCCAAATTTAAAGCTTCCCTACATTTACTTAGAAGAAATAGACGCAAGAATGATGATTGACACTGGTAGCATGAGATCATTCATAAGTCCTCGAAAGGCTTATGAATTTTTCCGTGAATATATTAGGAAAGAACATTTTCAGGTGGTAAGCACCCATGCTTCGAGTAGACACGATGAAGTAATGGAAATTCCTCCGTTACCTTCCTTTGTAACTAATATTTGGCATAAATTTTATTTGTATGACGTTGATGCAAGATATGACGGACTGATTGGTAATGACCTTTTACTACAATTAAACGCAGTAATTGATTTGAAAAACCAAGTATTAACAACTAACACTACTTGTATTCCAATAATTAATAACAACTTAAATTATATTCTTGATATACCGTCACGAACAGAACAACGAGTTAAGTTACCTGTCAATCAATATTCAAGTGAAGCTATTCTAGATTTTCAAGAATTTGAGGATGGTCTGTGTATGCCTAGCGCTATAGTAAACTGCGTAAAAGGATACGCATACACAGTCATCCAAAATACTTCAGATAGTCCAAAACGACTAAATATAAAACAACCCTTTATAGTGACTAAATATGAAAATAATGAATGTAATATAAGTTTTACTAAAAACAATACTGACATAGAGATAGACAAGTTACTTGAAGACAATTTGAGGAAACTCAGACTAGACCATACCAACGAGGAAGAACATGAAAAGATTTATAGACTTTGCGAGGAGTTCAAAGACATATTTTACTGTGACCAAATTCCCTTGACATTCACTAATTCAGTAAAACACCACATAAGGACTAAAAATGAAGATCCTATATATGTGAAACCGTATAGACAGGCCCCGTTTGTTCAAAATGAAATTAACAAACAAGTTGACCAGTTAATAAAAGACAATGTAATACAAGAGTCCCATTCTCCTTGGAATGCTCCTGTCCACCTGGTGCCTAAGAAGATGGACGCATCTGGTGAAATTAAATATAGGATGGTGATTGACTTTAGACGACTTAACGAAATTACTATTGATGACAGATACCCCCTACCGAACATTCATGACCTTTTTGACAAGTTAGGAAAGAGCACTTATTACACTACACTTGATTTAGCCAGTGGATACCATCAAATAGAATTAGACGAAAGGGACAGACAGAAGACAGCTTTTTCCACTCAAAACGGTCATTTTGAGTTCCTCAGAATGCCGTTCGGTCTGAAAACAGCCCCAGCTACATTCCAAAGGACAATGGATAATGTTTTACGTGGATTACAAGGACTACACTGTATGGTGTACTTGGATGACATTATAGTCTATGGAAATAGCCTTGATAATATGATACAGAATTTACGGACTGTTTTTGACAGAATCAGGGCCACTAACATGAAAATTCAATTAGACAAATCAGAGTTTCTACGCAAAGAAGTACTTTACCTTGGACACACAATTACCAAAGAAGGACTAAAACCTAATGACGACAAAATTACGGCTGTACTTAACTATCCCCTACCAAAAACCACGACTGAGATTAAAAGTTTTCTTGGACTAGTGGGATACTACCGACGTTTCATCAAGGACTTTGCAAAAATTACACAACCATTGACATCTTGTTTGAAAAAGCGAAACAAAATTATAATCGACCAGAAATACATTGATGCATTTAACAAATGTAAAGAACTCTTGACACATGCCCCTCTTTTACAATACCCCGACTATGATAAACCATTCATTCTTACGACTGATGCGTCAAACATAGCTCTGGGCGCAGTTTTGTCACAAGGACAAATTGGCAGTGACAAACCTATTGCTTACGCTAGCCGCACTCTTAGCGACACCGAATCACGTTATAGTACAATCGAGCGGGAATTGCTTGCTATAATTTGGGCAGTAAAACATTTCAGACCATACTTATATGGTCGAAAGTTTTACATATACACTGACCACCGTCCTTTAGTATGGCTCCGATCTCTGAAAGATCCAAGTAGTAAACTTACACGTTGGGGACTCCGTTTGCAAGACTATGACTTTGAATTGATTTACAAAAATGGCAAACAAAATACCAATGCCGATGCCTTTTCTAGAATTAAAATTAATGCTTTAGACTCTGACGATGATAACGAATCACTTGCAGTTAATGTTGATGAAGAAGGTACTGAATATCTAGATAGAGTAGCTATAGAAAAGTCCACGGTTAAAAAGAAAAGAGAACGCAGCAATTCATCAACTATAACAATATCCGACACAAGTAGAACAGCGACTGCTAGTTCTATAGAGTTTCCCGACGAAATCATTAATGAATACCCTATTCCGTTAGAAGTTAGTAAATCGGATACAATTCATTCAGCTTTAAACGAGTCCACTGGAATACCAATTTTACACGAAGCTATAGACACCAAACCAAATCAAATTTTAGTGTTCTCATGGCTCAAAAATGAAATGCAAGTGAAAGATCTCTCGCGTGCTAAACAGAAAGTATTAGAAGTTTTCTTACCAACAGATAATCCAGAATTGATAAAAGAATTTTTGAAACAATACATTAAACCAAAATTTAAGTACTTTATTTATTTTTAAGGAAAATGAACATCGCAAATTATTCGGTAATATAATAATTCAGCTTTTTAGGAAAGATTTGATTAATTTTTATGAATGCACAGAACGAGTAATTTATGTAGAAGATGAAGGAGAACAGAGAACTATAATAGTTAAGCATCACGAAGGACACACATGCCATCGCGGCATCAAAGAGACATTAGTTAGGCTTCGTAGGAATTATTATTGGGATAGAATGCAGGAGACAGTAGCGGCAGTTATAAATACTTGCGAGGCATGCCAGAAAATGAAATATGATAGAAAGCCCATTAAACCTATCCTACAGCTGACACAAACACAGAATGCTCCGTTTCAGGAATTATTTATAGATCTCTTTAGTATTGAAGGTAAAACGTACCTAACCCTTATAGATGCCTTTAGTAAGCTAGGTCAGGCTATCGAAATTCAGAACAAATCTACCCCAGAAGTTGTCCGTGCTCTAATAAAGTATTTTTCATACTACGGCGTTCCTAAAAGGATAAGTTCCGACCCAGGGTCTGAGTTCAATAACGAGTTGATGAAAGAATTTTTAAGCTTACATAAGGTTGAACTTCACATTGGTACACCCAATAACCCCAATTCAATGGGTTTGATAGAACGATTTCACTCCACTATAATTGAAATATACAGATTGGCGAAGTACGAAAAACGATGTACAGATGCGGCGTCAGTAATGACGTACTCAGTTATGGCATATAATCATTCCATTCACTCTATTACCGAACTCACTCCATTCGAAGTTGTTTTCGGACACACTGATACAAATAACCCGTTTAGCATAGAGTTAGAAAAGCAATATTTTCAAAAAATGGTCAAGGATCATGCAAAACGGACCAGAGTCATGTACACACATTTGACAGATAAAATGGTAGCAATCAAAGAAAAACGTAGGGAAAGAAAGGGTGATGAAGTTGAGTTTAATGAAGGCGAGGTTATTTTTGCGAAAGACGTGAACAAGCGTAAAAGTAAAGACAAACCAAGATACGTAAAAGCAAAAGTTATAGGTCAGGCTGAAAGAAATATTTTACCAATTCAAATAGGAGAAAGAATTACTAAAACCCCTATTAAAAATGTAAAACGCCCTCCGCAGGTGGTGCGGCATCCTGTCGGTAGTGATACCCTCGCTGGCCCTTCATCTGCAAAATCTTGAAGGAAACCCAGGTATATTCCCGGTAAAAGAAGGTCTGGCACACATTCAAACTGATCACTGGACTATAGTTAAGCTCATTAGTTTAGAAAAGATTTATAATGATTTAAGTTACATATCCACCAACTACCAACAAATGTGTAAACTTATCGATTGGAATGCATCATATTCTCAAGAATTCACAAGTATGAAAATACATACAGAGTTTATACGTGATATAACTATGGAAAAATATCGACAACTAGTTCCGCAGAAACGTTCTAAAAGAGGTCTTATAAATCCATTGGGTTCTATTATAAAATTAATAACTGGTAACCTAGATCACGATGACGCCGTTAGGTACGAAGAACTTATTTCCAAATTAAATCATAATCAAATAATTGCTTCAAAAAAATTAACAATTGTCTCCAAGATGTTTGATAGTTTTATTAATGTAACCGAAACAATAAATCAGAACACTGTATACTTTCATAATCGCCTAACAAAGATGGAACTGCTTCTGAAAGATTTATCTGCTAAGCAAAACAATTGGATTTTCCTAACTTATCTTACGGGATTATTTTCTGTATTCACGAGTAGTTTTCGTACTGTCTTTGCTAGGCTAAGCGAAATTGAAACAGCATTAGCGTTAAGTAAACTATCTGTGTTACATCAATCAATTGTGAACTCTACAGAATTATTGTATCATTTAGAAATTATTTCTTACTCTGGGAACTTAGTGTATCCTCCACTAGAAACAAATTTATTGAAAATAGAGGAGACCATTTGTGTAAAGTCATTCATTAAAGATAATCAGATTACATTTATTATGGAAATTCCACTTACAGATAACTCATCATATAACTATTTTAAGATATATTCCTTACCAATGTTCCATGAATCCGAAAATAAAACCTTAGCTATTATTCCCAAATATCCTTACCTTCTGGCGAAAGGAATGAAATACTTACCGCTAATAAAACCCTGTCGACCACTCTTTGCTGGCGATCAGTTTTATGCACTGCAGACGATCAAGCCTTATACTATGAACTTACCTGTGTAGAACAGTTGATGAAATTTGAAGACGACCATACTCCCTGTAAACAACGAGAAATCCAGATTGAGAAAGTCAGGGTCCAGCAAGTCAATGCAGCTAGCTGGCTTCTTTATAGTAGATTGAGAACAACACTGACTAAGCAATGCGGAGAAGAGATCAGTAACCAACTGGTATTCGGCACTTACCTGGTGACAATAGACGAGCCTTGTGACCTGCAAATCTATGGAATTCATATTCACCGTCGTATTTCAGTTGAGTTGGAAGTTGTAGAGAAGATTCCCATTGTCACACTACCCCAGTTGCACGTGAACGCCACTCTTTCCAAATCAAGGGCAGTTAATATAGAAGGAATTAGCTTAGACGAAGTGAAAAATATGGCCTTTTCGTTAAAACATAGTGAAGTGATCGAAAGTGTTTTGAATAAAAGGAAAGACTTTAAATTCAGTGAAAATTTAGGATATGTCACCTTAGGTTTAGTTATTTTTAGTTTTCTTACGTTTTTAGTTTTTATAACCTGGCTAAAATCGCCGAAATGTTTATTGTTCTGGCAAAATTATCGGAATGACTCTCAAATCGAACCTTCCGATAATTTCGCTCTTAGGGTCGGAGGAGTTATGGATACACCTCGCCCGTCTGCTCTAGATTAGGCTAAGTACATATATGTCTGTCTCCATGCTAGTACCTAGATATCGTTGCAAGCTCAGCGGTTTATGCCCGTTGGATGAGCCATGTATGCTTTTTAAATTCAGAATAAAACTCGCCTCCAAATCGGCAGCACGTGTTCTCATTTTTATCCTCGGTAAAAATCCTGAGTAATTAGTTTATTTTTAAAAAAGGTTTCTCACGCTCCGAAACCAAAAGTAGCTAATCACCAACCAAGCAAACACGGATGTAAACCAAAAGTAAGTTGTTTTACTAGATGTGGCAATACATGGCAACAAAGTTTTTATTTTTATTGTTTTTATTTGCTCATTATGTATGATTTCAGCATTTTTTTAAAACAAGACATACTTTTAGCTTCTTTAATAACCATCGGTATTTTATTGTACATGTTAACACCTTCAAATTCAATATTCTTTTTACCGTAATTAACTGTTCTGGGAGGACGCGTTACTAGGTGATTGTGGTTTCGAAGTTTAATTTTTTGAACCTGATGTTTTTTGGTGAAATGAAGTGTTGAATGAATCTCTTTATGCAATATTTTACGAATAAGTATACACGTGTAGTACATATATGTTTGTGAAATGTTCATTATTTTTGTATCTTTATATATTTTCTGAGTTGATGTTCTAAAATTGTAATTAAATAATATTTTGATTAATCTGTTTTGTGATATTTGTAATATTTCTAGATTAGATTTAGCTGCGGTCCCCCAGATTTCTATTAGGTAGTCTATATGTGGTTTAACTAAAGAATTATAAATGATGTATCGAACTTTTTGCGGAAGACATTTATTTATGCTGTGAAGGGCTCCTGAGAGTGATAGCATTTTACATCTGATTTTCTCTATGTGAGGCTTCCAGCACAGGTAGTTATCTAAAATTAAACCTAAATATTTCTCTTTAGTCTTCCTTTGAATTAATTGGTCATTTATTTTAAGTTCAATATTATCGTTAATTATTTTATTTTTGGGGGCAAACACAACATAGTTGGTTTTTGTTGTGTTAATGGTGAGTACATTAGATTGAAACCAGTCATTTAGTAAATTTAAATCGTACATGCTACCTGCACCTCGTCATGGCCATGGCAGAGGGCTTTTGGCCGCAAGGTGTAATGTTCCGTCGCTTCCGCGGACAATTGCCACACGATCGCCCGAAGACAGTGCTCGAATGAAGTGTGTTTTACTAACGTGGTTTTAAGTTTAAACACTAACACACAATGTACACTCGAGAGCAATGAATCCGGGTCACTTAAAGAATCCTAAAAATCTCGGAAACTAAAAATGCTAGGTTAATGCAATAAATTATATTTAATAGACAATGTAATACTCCTTAAATGAAGGTATTAAAACTTCTTAGTTATTGTATAGTTATATCATAAAAAAATCAAATTTGAAAAAGGGCCACTTTCGAAGATGGAACTACGAAATTACAGCATTTGGTTTTGCTTTTGTTTGTAATCTGTCATTTATGTGGGTACATAAACCATGTTGATAGTGCTCTATATTCATTATTCAAGCTGAAATTATGTCGCTTACGCCTGAAGAATGCACCAGAATACTTACAATGCTGGAAACCGGCCGGAGTCAGCGCGATACAGCCAGGACTGTCGGTGTGTCGCTGTCAACAGTACAAAGAGTTCTCCGACGTTACGAAGAAACTGGTTCTAACCTACGCAGACCAGGAACGGGCAGAACCAGGTGTACCACAGCACGAGAAGACCGATACTTGGTGAACACCATGCTTCGAAATCGCTTTCTCACAGGAACTGAACTCACAAATCAGTTTCGACGCCTCGGAGGAAGTAACCCAAGTGCATGGACAGTAAGACGTCGGCTTGCTGAATCTAACTTAAAACCCCTTAGACCTGCAAACGGCCCTAAACTGGAGCGTGGGCATCGTATTTCAAGACAAAGATATGCCCAGAGCCACGTAAATTGGAGTATTGAAGATTGGTCAAAAGTTATGTTCTCCGACGAATCAAAATTTATGCTCTACAAGCACGATGGAAGACACAGAGTGTATCGAAGACCAGGGGAAAGATTCAAGCAAGCATGCATCGAAGAAAAAGTAGCCTACGGTGGTGGGTCTGTACTTGTGTGGGCCGGAATTTCTTCTGAAAGTCGCACAGAGCTGGTGATCATAGAAAACGGCTCTTTAACTAGCGTAAGATATGTGGAAGAAATCCTCGATGATCACGTTGGTCCATTTATGGTCAATTTAGGTGAGGATGCTATATTTATGCATGACAATGCCCGACCTCATATAGGTAGGATTGTGAATGACTACCTTAAAGAGATGAACATTACTCGTATGGAGTGGCCAGCGCGCAGCCCGGATATCAACCCGATCGAGCATGCTTGGGACGAGCGAGGCAGATGCGTAAAACAACGAAACCCTCCCCCAATCACGCTTCGTGAGCTCAAAATTGCTCTCACAGAGGAATGGGAGAATATTCCCCAAAATCGTATAAGGAACTTGGTGTACAGCATGCCAAACCGCGTAAACGCAGTAATGGAAGCACGAGGAGGCAATACGAAGTATTAAAATTCAAGAAAATCGTAATAAAGTTCAAAAATTTCATGTTTCCTATTTTTGTTTTAAGGAGAGATCAGCAGTTTTTTTCTTTATGTAATTTTGTGTTAATAAAATGTATGGTGACTCATATTTTTTTTACTTTCATTTAAGGAGTATTACATTGTCTATTAAATACAATTTATTGCATTAACCTATCATTTTTAGTTTCCGAGATTTTTAACATTCTTTAAGTGACCCGGATTCATTGCTCTCGAGTGTACTATTATACTGTATAGGTTAGTCTGTAAGGTATTATCTATATTATTTATTATTATATTAATATTATCTTATTTATCTATGAGCCAAAGTAGCCTGAAAATAAAGGTTTTATTTATTATTATTATATTAATTGAGTGTAAACACTACATACTACCGGGATAAAAGTACCCTAAGTTATCCAGGTTATAAACTATCTGTTTTCCAAACATCTGAATCCGTTCAGTAGTTTTTGCGTGAAAGAGTAAACATCCATCAATCCTCACAAACATCTGTATTTATAATAGTAGTTATAAAGAAGATAATGAGTAATGAGCATTAAATTGTCCATGTTAGGGCCTGGACAATATTCTGGTTAATTTATCTACCTCGAGGTAATTACATACTGTGAAATGTTTGCCTTTAGCTTATCGTGTTAGCTATATAAGATCCAGTTAACCCCAATGTCAAGTCGGTCCTATAAACAAGTTTAAAAACGTGTCATTTTCCACAGACATTGGAGTTATTTTTACACAAGGATTTATCTCTAACGCAATATCTAATCTATCCAGTACGCACACCATCGCATCCATATCAATACTATAGTTATTCATATCGTAGATACTGCGGTTCTGCGATAAACCTCGAAGGGACCGTGATAATACCAGTCGTCCCTCACTAAGTTACAGTGGTGAGCAAAAACTCCATGCGCCTTCCCTAAGAGGTAGAAATTTATCCTCTGGGACAGATACGATAAATATGTGTTTTACCATTAACCGTTTATGTGGGAAAGGTATTGGTGTTTATTATTTGAATTAAAAATTTGAAGTAATACTACCATAATCATCACATCGTTGGTCCCGACTGTCATTTGTAGATCTTTGACAGTCGTTACAGGTAGTCAGTGGCCCGAAAGTCTGACTACCAGTCTTGCCAGGGGTATTCCCAGTATTAACTGGGTTGAGAAGGTCAGATAGGCAGCATTCAGCTAGATCCGGTTGACTGGAAACCGACCCCAACATAGTTCAATTCAATTCAATTGGAAAGAGGCTGGCTAGGATGATGAGTATTCGTCATCGTTCAATCAATAGTGTAGTTCATCCTAAAATAATCTTCTTAATAGTGCGAGCGGGAAAGAACGATCTAGGCTGAGGAAGCGGGGGCAAAGAATAGTAGCTGTCATCCCGTGCGTCTTTAATCCCGATATCTTAGTCTAAAAATATCTATACATATAATAAAATCGTTGAGACCAAAAAATCTGTTCATTGAAGATTAAAAAAAAAAAACCAGCCAAGGTGACTTGAAATAAGTAACTGAACATATTAAAACCATTTAAAAAATTTTTGTTTGTTTGTTTGTTTGTTTGTTTGACCGCGCATCACGTAAAAACTGCTGAACCGATTTTGTTGAAATGTTCACAAATCTGTTTAAATACATTTAGAATAACATATAGGCTATAGAATATTGGATTTTTTTGGAAAAAGGGGGTGAAAAGGGGGGGTAAAGTTTGTATGAAAAAAAAAATTAGATTGTTCTAGAATCATGAAACTCAGAATAAATACTTATTAATAAAAATAAAGAAATACCTGTCTTAGCATTTTTTTTAAATCTCATCCAGAGGCGCAAAAAAGAGGGTTTTGTGTTTAAAATTAATAAACTTCAAACACCTATACAATCAAAACCAATGAAGTGTAACCTTTTAAAGTTGCTAGATATACTTCATATCTAATACCGGTAGATATAATTTCTCAGTTTTCTTGAAATTTGATTTTTGAGGTGAATACGCACAAAATAGTGGAACTCAAGAAAATCAACTTTCTTCGGTAAAAGTAGTTACTACGAAATGTTTGTGCGCGCATCACGTGAAAACTACTGCATAGGCTTCTTAAATATTTATGGTATATATTATCACGCTACTTCCTTAAGGGGGTAGGCAATTTAACATTATGTCCGTATACTTCAATTGTTTGACGTTTCAGTCATGACGTAAGTACATGAGAACGGCTATTTGTAGCTTATGTCGACGAAGTAAATAGCCTAGCAGTTTCATGACCGCTCTGCCAACTACGGGGTTGCAGGTTCAAACCCCGCAACATTATTTTCACTTTTTGTGATTTGTAAATTTTTTTTTTGAGGCTGTTAGATTGCCTATATTTCTTTTTGTATTTAAATTGTTTGTATTTCTATATTTCTTACTTTTTCGTGTTTTTTTTTTCCAAAAAGTAATAGAGAAGTATGGAAGAAGAATACAATCATGCTGCGCCGACCCCAAATAAATTGGGATAAGGAGCAGGAGTATGATGATGATTTCTCCAAAAAGTAGTATAGCGAACGGAAGCCTGATAAATTCACGTGTTCTTGACGTGCAAGAACTGTGCTGTGCATACGCAGTTTACGTAGATTATATTTACAGCTATATTGTTATTGGCCTCATTCCATGCATCTTGGTGAGAATTTAAGACCTGCCTGGACTGTCATCGAAGGTCTGACGGTGGAGACAAAAGTCAGTTGCAAGAGGTTCGCAACAGTTTGCAGCAGCCAAATCGTGTTTGGGCTCATTTCATGGACCTTGATGAAAACTTTAAACTTAGCTAGAGTATGACTTTCATCGAAGGTCGACGATGGAGACGGAAGGCAGTTGCAAGAGGTCATCAAGAGTTTACAGCATCTATATCGTGTTTGGGCTCATTTTATGCACCTTGATGAGAACTTTCGACGTAGATGGAGTATGACTGTCATCAAGTGTCTAAGGATGATAACGTAAGGCTGAGGAGGCTAGAGCACGCCACGATAGTGGCCGTAAGTCCCCTCTTTGAGGAATGGCTGGAGAGACGCCACGGCGTCCTCACCTTCCGCCTGACGCAGGTTCTTACCGGACACGGATGTTTCGGTAAGTTCCTGCACCGAATCGGGCGGGAGGAGACGCCCGGGTGTTTCCATTGTGAGGATCGACCGGAGGACACGGTGGAGCACACGGTGGAGGTGTGCCCTGCTTGGGTGGAGCACCGCCGTGTCCTCGAGGTGGCGATCGGCGGCGGCGACCTCTCGCTTCCTGGTCTCGCTCGGCCCTGGTTCGTGCCATGGTCCGGAGCGAGACGGAATGGGACGCCGTCACCTCCTTCTGCGAAGCAGTCATGCTAGCGAAGGAGGTGGCGGAACGTGAGAGGGAGATATCTTCACGTCCCGGCCGCCGCGGGAGACGCCCCGGGCGTCGGGGGCCACGTGGTGGCTTCCGGCCACCGTAGGCGCGGGCCTGTGGACGGGGAGCTATGGGCTAGCTCGCCGTCCGTCCGTCTCATGACGACAGGCCGTGACGACGGCGCGTTCGTGTTCCACGCGCGCCCCCAAAGAGAGTCAGCAATAGGGAAGGGGTCCGCAAGGGCCGAAGCCTGCCGGGGCTGCGGGACTATTCGAAAGAGATACCGTGGCCCCGGAACACAAAGGGCGAGGAAGGGACATGGATGGGTTTTAGTCAGTAAAAGTCTGACACTCCCTCCCGCTCCGCCCAGAGCGGGAGGAGTTATTTGATGATTTCCCATACTAAAAAAAAAAAAAAAAGGCTGAGGAGGCTGGCGAGGGAAGCCCTTATTTAGAAAAACTGAATATTTTAGCGATTAATTCAAATATTTCAGAGAAATTAAATTGTTACCTACTTGATTCGATTCTATACTATACCTAATATTATAAAGCTGTGTTTGTTTGGTTGGTTGAACACGCTAATTTCAGGAACTACTGGTTCGAGTTGAAAGTATCTATTACTGTTGGATAGCCCATTAATCGGGGAAGGCAACAACGAACAACAACGTTACAACGTTTATATAAAATCACGCTACAATCAAAAGGAGCAGAGCATCAATGAAAAATGTTGCAAAAAAAGGAAAAAATATTCTTTTTGAGATCTTTCGTTGCGTGCGCTGCGTAAACGGTTAAAGTTACGCAACAATCGTGTATGACGGAAAAAATTCTATAAAAATCCGCGATAGCATTATTATGTGTATCTTTTAAGGGTGTCTCACACTCTCTCTAACCATCTCTCTGTCTCTCTTATATAACGCAGACGAAGTTGCGCGGGTCAGCTAGTTTTTAAATATATATCTAAGTCCCGGATCATAACAAAGGCGCTGCAATTTTGAAGCTTCGTATACTTCAATACGTAAACATTTATTTATCTTGAGAAGCATACGTTTTGAAAACAGGCTCCTTTGAATAGTATCTTTCATAGTTTGGCACACGACGTCCTAATATGTCTGGCAGGAAGATTTATCGACAGCCGTTTAATACATAACAGTCTAAAAAGAAATAAAATTATACATAGTTCTCTACGGCCCTGTTGTAAAACTTTCTTGTAATTTGGCAATTCGTTTTATACGGCAGCTATCTAGCATTTTTGCTGTGGTATTTCATTCTTAGCACTGTGCCTTTATGTCGTAAAAGATCCTGAAATAAACGAACCCAACAGTGTCGATTGGTGCGGACGGGCCCATTGGAAAAATAACATCTCAGCCGGGTCATGGTTCCGTCCTGTCAAGGAAAGGTAAAAAAGTTCCCACTAATCCTTAATGAACCTTGACTGGCTTTTAGGTAAGATCGATGCTTCACCTCTATTCGATACGATTACTTCATCTATTGCTACTTTACTTGTTCAGAATACATTTTTGTGAAGATAGTTTTTGGGTAATTGTAGTAGGTACTTAATGATTGGCAGACTCGATTTTATTTTACTGTCCCGTTTTATTTAACACAAATAACACATCCCAGTTGCCAGCACAGGTCCCTTAAAATTCAAATGAGTACTTATAACACAAGTTAGCAGTAAAAAGAGGTTTTATTCGAAATACTTTAAAATAGACAAAACAATTTTTTTTTTCAGGTAGTCTGCATGCCTAGCCAAGTTACAAACGATTCCTATCGATTCTCTTTCTACAATCGTAAACGTTAAGTCACGTGGTCAAAACAAACGAATAAAAACTTCGTAGATCTACCTACAATCGTGATCGCTACATCCCATATAAATCGTAGCCAACTTACAGTTTTGACTGAACTTTAAAGTTTCTATTAGTTTGTTTTGACCACGTGACTTAACGTTGAAATGATGTCATTCCCATACATTTGGTTAGTTTTCTTTGCGTTAACGATTGTAGATTGTCAACTTGGCCAAGCCTACAGGTGTTTAATAGTTAATAGGTAAAATATTCAGCAATATATCTTGAATTTATCTAGACTTCAGATGCCAGATGCTCCTACCATGCACGTTATATCAATTTTAATTTTCTGTATCATATTCAGTAAAATCAAATAAACACCATTAATTTGCAAACACATCCACACGTCACTAACAAGAAAATAATCTAGTTAATAAAAATCCAGCCGTAGGTACTAAGTCTATCTGACACATCATTTCATTCTCCCTCAAGGGACCGTTAACCGCTGATAGAAGGAATTAACTATAATACGTGTGGTACCAGAAACCTTATTTCTTACATAGGTACTTGACTCCGAGAATCCTGCGAGTACCTAGTTATAACACGTCCCATTGTACTAACCTAATCTTCTCTGTATCTCGCTCTATGAAACTTATTCTCGCTCGAATATTAGTCGTCGTAAGGCCAGGTTTTATGAGGAAGTGGTTCTTATAAGAAGTGGGACTTATTCTTGTTAGTGTTTCTGGTTAATATTTATGTTAAACTAACTAGCTTTTGCACGCGGCTTAGCTCGTAAGTAAGGAATACTTTCTTCTCTAAATTACCGATAGATACCTACTGAGGTTGTATCTATACCTACAGTTTGTGTATAAGTTAAAAAAATAACCTGAAATATACGACATGTGAATTTTCTCTAGGATATATAACTTTTCAAAATGGAAAATGCAGACACGAGTAATTACTGAAACAATACACAACTTGCATGAATCTGAATACAAAACAACAAATTGTACAAGTGACAGATTAAAAAAAAAACTCACGCATCTATCAGTATGTTGAGTGTTGGCTGGTAAAGGCGAACGAAAAAAAAAAAAAAGTTTTGACTGGATAACTGCATGAACAAAAGTTGTGAAAAAGAACTAAAAAACAAAATTCGCTTTAACGAAATGACATGTACATTCTTTCATGATAATTATGTAATTTCCTTTTTTGTTGTGTGTTATTTATTATTTCCTACAATCGCGATAAAAATGAATAGGTAATTATCTCAATATAGTAGGTATCCTATTTGATTACCATGAAAACTCTAATCAATGTTGTTGATTTTGTTGCCAAGAATCATTGCTATTGTAGGTGTTTCTAAGTATATAAATTCTAATTTAATTATTATCAGATAATCACAAAATGTTGTATTTATTAGTACTTAAAGGATGTAAAAAGATCCTACACAACAAGTGCACTACAAGTGCCTTTCCGCTTCGTTAAAGCGGAAAGGCACTTGTTCTCCCCGTCATTGCGATTTTTTTTTTATCTAGACCATACCTGGGAACTAGAGGGTTCCCAGGTATGGTCTAGATAAAAAAAAAACCTGGGAACCCTCTAGTTAGGAGATATTAGGGATCAAACTTTCCAAATTTTTCACAATTTTTTTTTTAATAATAATTTTATTTTAAACAACTCCACGACCCCCGTGCTATTCAATCCACTCATGAACACAGTGTTTTGAGTGCGTTACATGGAGCTATAACGTAAAACGTGATTTTTCACCCCAAAAAAAAAAAGTCGTTTCTCAACGATAATTTTTGCGTAAAGTTACTTAGTTTGATGTACAGAATGCTTGGTTGAAGGCTTAGTGAAGGGTCCGTTTACACCCTGTATGTTATCTCGTCCCCTGAGTCTGCATCAGTATACATATACACACGTAGAGACGGTATCTCGATCACTATTTTCCAACATATTTCCAAACAAATCAGTAAGCGAATGACAAAGTAGTATGGCACAATATCTTCACGTCATCCATGGTGCCTGTTATTAAGTTTGCGATACTATACTTCGTCCATAACTTTCAGTAACAAAGACTTGGGAAGCTCACATCGCTAACAAACTTTTAAATAACACAGTACGCAATGCCTCTCTGAAACTTTTATAAAAAAAGGCTATGAGTCTTATATCAAAATTCATGACTATGAAATGGCTGCCAACTTCTGCAGGGAAAAACAAAGAGGCGGGACCTGCATTTTAGTAAGAAAAAACCTTGTCTTCAAAGAACTCCCCTTTATAAATACACATGCTATTCAAAATACGTTCGAAGCTTGCGGTATAGAACTAACTTATCATAAGTTGATAATTATTTGTCTTTATAGAACTCCTCAATCCGACCCCACCCAATTCCTATCTAAGTTGAATGGTCTTTTGGAACATATATATCATAAATATAAATCTAAAATAAATGTTGTTTTGGTAGGTGATTTTAATATTAATACGCTCAAAAAAGGTAATATAACTACCCAATTAATGGATCTGTCATACAATTATAATCTAAAATTACATATAAATGAGCCAACACGTAAGTCATCATGTATCGACCACATTCTCAGTGATATTCCGGATGCTGTTGCTACAGTAATGCCACTGCATCTATCCGACCATGATACAGCCCAAATGTTGAGCATTCCTTTAAGACATAAGATACAAATAAAACAAGAAGCATACTATATCTACAAAAGAGACTTCAATCTGAATAATACTCAGAAATTTAAGGAATGTTTACAAAACGTGTCCTGGTCAGAAACTTACGCGAAAAATGATATAGATGCAGCATTCAGTTATTTTCACGAACTTTTGTGCCTTTTTTATAATCTGTGCTTCCCGAAAGTTAAAGTAAAAGTTAACACTAATCAAAAGAAACAAAACTGGATAAGCAAAGGATTGAAACAAAGTTGTAAAACAAAACGGTATCTACGCTTTCAATATTATAGAAATAAAAATATAGGAAATAAAACTAAATATATGCAATATTCAAAAATCTTACAGAAATGTATCTACACATCGAGAAAAAACGCAAACATTAAGTTTATAAATGAAAATGAAAATAAATGCAAAGCAGTATGGAAAGTAATTAGGGACGAAATCAAGAACAATAACTTCAAGGACAGTATAGATCATATTCAAATTGATAACACAGTAGTCACGGATCCTATAGAAATAGCAACGGCCTTCAATAACCATTACATTAATATGGCGCATACCTCTAATACGGATGTAAAAACAAGCCCTAAGAGAATTTCAGTTGCTCATTCAATGTTCCTTAAACCAGTTTCTGAAAATGAAGTTAGAACGGAGATAATATCATTGAAAAACTCAAATTCTGAAGGATACGATGAAATTAATACGAAAATTATAAAAGCATGCAAGTTTGAGCTAAGTGCAATTATAACACATTTAATTAATTTATCTTTCTCACTTGGTACTTTTCCTGATGCATTAAAAGTATCAATTGTTAAGCCACTTTTTAAAAAAGGAGAAAAATCGGATGTTAATAATTATCGCCCTATAACATTAATACCTATTTTGTCGAAGATATTTGAGAAGTGCATGTACAAAAGGTTGATCGAATTTTGTAATAAATTTAACATAATTAAGAAAGAACAGTTCGGCTTCCAAAAAAACAAATCTACAACACTAGCTATTTTCACTCTTATAAAAAACATAATAACGAATATTAATCAAAACCGGCTTACTACAGGCTTGTTTTTTGATTTATCTAAAGCCTTTGACCTAGTGTCTCATGACCTGTTGCTACAGAAACTGGAGGAAATTGGAATTAGAGGCATAGTTCTTCAGTGGATATCGTCATACCTAAATAACAGACGACAGCAGGTTATCATTACAAAGGTAGACAGAAATAATGACATGTTACCACACTTATCCGAACTCAAGTACAACAAATATGGCGTCCCACAAGGAAGTGTGTTAGGACCAATTTTATTCCTTTTGTACATCAATTCCATCATTAATATAACCAACCATAAATGTATATTATTTGCTGATGATATTTCTATTATTGTAACAACTGATAGGAAAAATAATACGATTGATGATCATGAGACTGATATTAATAACACTATTGAAAGCCTAATTGAATATCTAAATAAAATTAATTTATCAATAAACCTTAAAAAATCAGTTTATATACAATTTAATAAATCTAATAATGCTAAATACAATGTTAAAATGAATATACATAAAATTGACGAAGTAACTCAAACAAAATTTCTAGGTGTAACTTTAGATCAAGACATTAACTGGAAACCACATATTGATACCGTCTCCAAACGAATAAATAAGTTCGTATATGCACTTAAGAAAGTTAGAAATATAACCAACGTTAAAACGGCGATAACGTCATATCATGCATACGTCGAATCGGTGCTCCGCTATGGTTTGATAATGTGGGGTAATAGCACAGATCAAAATAGAGCATTTATTGCACAAAAAAAATGCATTAGAGCAATTACCGGGCTTCGTCCTGACGAATCCTGTAGACCGATATTTAAAAAGCTTGGCTTGTTACCGCTACCGTCTCTTTACATATTCGAAACATGTATGTTTGTAAGGAAGCATAAAGAATTGTTTAATAACGCAGATGATTTATATCCTCGTAACCGACGAGACCCCCATAAGCTAGTTCTGGATATCCTTCCAAGACTAGCTAAATATAATAAAAGTTGTATATCTATGTGTGTGCGTATATATAATAAGATACCAAGTAATCTTAAGATGTTAAATGTAAGATCATTTAGAAATAAATTGCATGAATGGTTGTGTAGTCATAGTTTTTATAGTGTCAAAGACTTCTTTGACAATAAATGTTAAAAATTGTCTTAAAAAATTTGTACGCTTATCACTGTTAAGCAAAAACATGTATGCTCTTGTTTTTTTTTTACCATCTTTTATACCATGTTTTTAAGCAAATAAATATTATTCTATTCTATTCTATTCTAATGATCCAGTTATTCGTTCATATTATTACTACGCGGTTGTATTATGCACGGATCTTTCATAAATATCATTATTTTGGCTTATTTTTTAAGCACGACTTGGAGCATTATTAATTGTTAAAAATATTCTGTGGCGAGTACGGGCTGGAAAACAACGAATTTTTTTTATAATTGGAAAATCTGTAAAAGACTTGTTCCCGAATTTTTTTGTAGACGTATTAAGATGAAACAAAGCACTTATAGCTGACTTTCCTCGCGCTGGGGAAAAGTAAAGATATAAAAAACCTAAGATATGCTATAGCCTCGAAATTTAGGTTTCTACCTAAGTATTGCTCGGAAAATCCTAGCTTGTTTTTACATGCCACAAACGTTTTTGTAAGGGGAGAAATTGCGTACCCAAAAAAAAAAAGTATGTTGAACTATGACACAATACCAGGTCATCAGACAATGAAATTGTTATAGTTTACTAAAACATAAAATAACGGAAAAACTAAAACAGATGATTAATCCACTCAAAAAACAAAATCTCAAATGGCGAACTTTTTAAAAGAAAAATTTTAGCGGGCACCATAAAACAACTTTCCGGTTTTGTATCAAAAGGGCAGGCTACTCATGGTTTTCATATAAACGCCAACCAATATCTACGGATATAAATCTTACGGAGGGAATATTATCAATGAACGGGAGGATCAAACCTGAGAGCGAGTGTGACTGACGGGGACCACTCGACGCGAGACTTGCTGAGATTTCAATATGCCAGCCTCCGTCGCATCTCTTCATATTACGACCGAGAAATTTTACGGTACTTTTCTATACGCAGTGCAAAATCGCGTGATGTAGGTGAAAAACTCTGGTAATATTACACCTTCGAATGCCAGTGTATATTGAGGGGTTTGTCTGACATGAAAGTATCGGAAGTAACTTTGTGGAAATGTGTTTTGCACGAAATGTTAAGGCATCATAGTGATCAAGGTTTTTATAACTGTAATCAAACAGAACACTCGTAAAAACAGAATTACATGGATGATCAACATTTGGATAAAATATATCCTTACTGCAGTGATAGTCGTATTTCCCGAGTCCCGCCTTATTTCATGTAATCCAAGATAAACCTACCAATAAACGTAGAGGCCTGTTTGAAGAGCATCCACAAGATATAGGTCTGCCCCTCGGAGAGCAATCATGAAGAAAGGTTGGCCGCAGGGCTTTCTTAAGCCGCTCACAATCAAATTTAGCTGCATCGCGGCCGGGTTAATCGAGGATTAGGTAAATTGGCCCGGATACACTGATGGGAAAATCTCCCTTCATTTTCCAAGGTTGGTAATAACAATGTGATTAACATCTTCAGGATATTGCTGCAACGATATCGTAAATCTTCGCGCATTTTATTGCTGGTAGTTCATTATCTTCCGTATTTATTTAAAATGTTTTTGCCATGGGTTTTAGTTTTAATTAAATTCCAACTTTACGAGTAAATGTCAGAAACAGCTAACAAGACAGTATGTTAATGAACTAATACACGTGGCTGTATCTTAGCTATACGGCAGTGTTCGCCTAGTCTTTCACAAATGTCGATCCAATTGCACATTTTCATCGTGGATGTTTACTCTGGAATAAAATATTTACGAAAGCTTCCAACTAATTCATACAAGGTCGAATGGTCAAGTTCAATTGTTTGAATTCTACGTCTCCTAAGAAACTAACCAGCCACAAGCCGGCTCCAGCCATGCACCATATACTCACACCTGCAAGAGGTGACAGATGACGTATTGTCGAACACACTGTAACCTAATGAAGGTCTCGCTCAAGGTGACGCAACCAATGAAAATTTAATGCAAGGTCGACTCAGTGCTTACGTAGCCACAATCAACTTGTCAGCCTTTGAAATATGATGATGTGCCGCCGCCCTTCTTGACTCGTTAGGCTTCCTCCTTTAGTAAAAACTCTATTCAGTCAGTGTGGAACATCAACGTTCAGACAGCGGTCATAAACTGAAGAGATACGCCGCAAAGATGTCGTTCTATACCAGTAACAGTTTGTTTCCAACGACTGTCTCCATACCGAATGGGTTTCCTGTTCAAATGAATGAAAGGCCGAAAAATAAAATCATTTTTTTGGATGTTACGCCTGCTCGGTCGCCGGCATACCCGATTCCGTCAAATGCTGTTGCTCCAAAGAGAAACAACCTCGTAGAACCAATAATCTCGAATGATATTATCTATGAGAACATCAAACCGGTGTTTACCATACTGAGAGTTATGGGAGTCCTACCGATAACGAGACCATCGTCGTGTGTCAACCAGTTCCAGATAGCGTCCACCTCGATGCTGTACTCCATCCTCGTGTTCTGTTCTCTGGTCAGCTACGTGCTATATCTGTCGCTGCACAAAGTTCAGATCTTACGAACAGCTGAAGGCAAGTTCGAGGAAGCTGTTATTGAATATCTATTTACGGTGTACTTGTTCCCGTTGATCGTGATCCCCATCTTGTGGTACGAAACGAGAAAAATCGCGAATGTCCTCAATGGGTGGGTGGATTTTGAGGTAAGATTTTCTTAAAGTAACTCTATGCTGCTAATGCCCATGCCCATCTTGGGTTAAAATGTACTTTTGGTTACAAATACGTCTCAGTCTACCTACGAACTACGGTCTCCGTGGGCGTGATACTATATTTTGTTACAAAATAAAATTCATTCTGTTCTAATCATTTACATCTTATCAGGTGGTGTACAAGCAGCTGTCAGGTCGTACGCTTCCAATGAAGCTGTACAAGAAATCTTTGGCCATAGCTGTCATCATCCCGATCCTATCAACTACCACGGTCTTCGTGACCCACATCACAATGGTTCACTTCAAGCCCTTGCAACTGGTGCCCTATGTGTTCCTGGAGATCCTGACCTACATGCTCGGCGGATACTGGTATCTACTCTGCGAGACACTGAGCATCTGTGCTAATATCTTAGCTGAAGATTTCCAAAACGTAAGTTAAATTTGTTTGATGTTGCCAATGCTGTAATGTTGAGGACTTTTTAATGAGCTTTTTGCTCATTATTTGTTATTCAATTTTGTTCCAATTAACTCGACATCCAGAGCAATACAACGTTAAATATTTATACCAGGAGATACCTCCAGGTTGATTGTTCCCTATAACTAATGTTCCATTTGTTGCAGGCGCTCCGCCACATTGGCCCGGCTGGCAAAGTCGCTGAGTACCGTGCCCTGTGGCTCCGATTAAGCAAGCTCTCCCGAGACACAGGCATTGCCAACTGCTACACGTTTACCTTCGTCAACCTCTACCTCTTCCTGATCATTACCCTCTCTATCTACGGGCTGCTGAGTCAGATCTCCGAAGGTTTTGGTATCAAAGACATTGGTCTTGCGTTGACGGCGGTATGCAGTATCTTTCTGCTGTTCTTTATTTGCGACGAAGCTCATTACGCTTCTCATAATGTAAGTACCTATCTGTTACCTTTCAACTAAGAACAACTGTACTAGGATTATAACTGTACTAAAACTGAACTAAACCTAACTTGTTACTTTCTTCACCACAGGTGCGAACAAACTTCCAAAAGAAGCTGCTGATGGTAGAACTGTCCTGGATGAACACTGACGCTCAGACCGAAGTGAACATGTTCCTGCGAGCCACCGAAATGAACCCCTCACAGATAAGCCTAGGAGGGTTCTTCAATGTCAACAGGACTCTTTTCAAATCAGTACGTAACACTGTATAAATATACATATGTAATTCTTCACTTTTCAGATTAAGTTGAACACACCGAATTCGATTTTTAAGCTGCTGATTGGACCTACATTCTTAACCAATCCTAATCCGTAACTAAGTAATCCAAAAAACAGGAAATGAAAAGAACATACTATGGTATATACGTGTTGTCGTTACTTAAGTAACTAGTTCTCCCAGTATAAAATTTTCTTACGATTACCAAAATACTCGGCTGAACTTTTGATACTATATTTCGTTACACATTGTGAAATTGGTTCATGTTGACGGTATTGACGGCGTTCAAGAGCTCAAGAGCTGCAAGGGCATTAGGGCATAAGTCAACGCTCCAGAAACCTTGTTGCTTGCACTTCTAAGCGGCTCGATTGTCCTCGCTCTCTATTTAAAGTTGAACTATCCAATTAACGCTAGTGTAGCTCGTACAATAGCTCCATAATAGGTATCGAATTCCTTTTATTCAATGCTTTTGCTATTAAAGACAAGTTTTTAAATAAATCTTTCTTCACAGTTGCTGGCAACCATGGTGACATACCTGGTAGTACTGCTACAATTCCAAATCAGTATTCCCGATGACTCCCAGAGTCAAGAAAGAGAAGAGGTGCCTCTCAACATCACCAGTGCCACAACCGAAGCGATGACGACGACCACTACAGTCATGACAACAATTCTCACTACGCTTGCCAAAAAGAGGAGAAAAAATTGAGTTAACTTTTCACCTTACGTTTTAAGAATTATAGCTTCGTGTTGGCTTAATATAAATTAAGTACTTAAACTTTATGAAAAGTTACATTGAGTTGCTTCGTTACGAAATCCAATAGCTACAACAACGGAGAATCTTAAGAATTGTATGTTGTTTATTGTTGGATTTTGTCATCGGTTAATAAATATTACATAAATAAAATGAAAGTGCATTTTTTTACCGTTGCGGTGAAAGGGAAACGCCTGGGTAGCCCTCTAAAATAAAGTCAAAGTCAAAATTATCTATTTGCACTAGATGAAAAAGATAGTAAAAATAATATGCAGAGCATTGACACATTTCGCCCAAACCATAGATTAGGTAATTAGGACCAATGTGTTTCAAAGTTACTCAACACAAAACAAAAAAACCAAACAAAATGTTCTTACTTTTTTTGAAAGTTGCAGGGCAGTGTCGGGGTTGTTGTTGATTAAAATATTATGATTAGCAAGTTCGCAGCGGTGACAAATATGGCTGTAAACAGAGTTATAATGACAATTTCATGAAAAAGTCACTCAATGGGATAATATTAACATCTAACCCGGTTACTTATCTCGTAACAATGAAATAATGTTCAAAAATAGCACGAAAATACAAAACAAACAAACATTTCATTGTTACCTTTTTATTGATGTAAAAGTCATTGACGCCAGGTCCAGAGATACATATTGGGGATAATAACCGGGTTGTAACTGTATACGTGTCGGTCGCGAATCATATGTACAGTATAAAACAAACAGCCTGACACTGACCTGCAAATTGCAAAAAAACTTACGAAAATTTGAATTTCGCAGAGCTAACCTAGCACTTGCCCCTTATTGGTTTATCCCGATTGTCTTACTTGGGCTCTATGGTTCATGTTTTTACTGCATCTAGAATTCTGAGACTGATTACGCTATAAAAATCCTCGAAAAGTCGAAATTATAAATATTGTCCATTTTTTGCTCAAAACTATATAAAACAAAACGGAAGTGCTTGGAGTAGGTTGCCATAGAAAATCCAGCATGCACACTAGGAACTCTCTGGAACTCGACTGTCTATGAAAATGAATAAAACAATTTTGTTTGTCTATGACGTACAAGGAAATTATATACTAACTGGAATGAGTACGAACAAAATGCTAAAAAAATAAAAATAAACTCTATCTCAAATGCTAAAAGAGTTTAAATTTGTACAATGGATTCAATAGAAAAGAAAAAAAAACGTTCTGAGCGAGAAACCGACAAAGGTGTCTCTGTCTTGCCTTGTCACCGATGTAAACAACATAATGGCCGATACATTTTCGCGTTGAAGTCATTTAAGTACTTTTATTGTATTTAAGTGAAATAATCCGCTTTAAATATGGTAAAATTGTGTTGTGTGAAGGGGTATGCTGGATGTGGAATTTCGTTTTTCAGGGAAGTTTTTTAAACTTTGGTTGTTTATTACGACTAGGGTTACCATGTTTTAGATTGACAAACGGGAAATATCCAAATAAATTAAGTAAGTAAGTTCGAAGTTTCGAACATCGTTGTCGTACATAAGTAATCAAAAGTATATTTTATAAATTAGAAACATCGGACATCGCACATGGTGTCGGTAGTACAAGTTTGCTTTTTAAATACAAATATTGAAAAGAAAAGAGTCCGCTGCACCGTGCCATGCCATGCCGGTACTAAGAATTTTTTCCATGCTTCTCCAGCAAAAGAATCCATTTGGCGATCTGCGAGTGAAAATGAATGGTTTCGGAATATAAAATAAATATTGGCGAATGTTACTAAAACATTATAGGTAAACAGTCATAGCAAGAATATGCGATTTTCTATGTCTGAAAAAATATATAATACTAACGGAGTCCTCGAATCCCCGAATACAAAAGTCGTCTGGATAGACAGGTTGCAAAATTGATAATTTGCAACTGTACGGTACAGACATACATTTAAGTTAACATAAAAAGTTAATGACATCCACTCTTGAAGCTATTTCGCCTAAAATGCTATTGAGTTGCAGGTCATCATCATTAAATAATAAAATAACAGCTACTCTGTAACTGTCTCAAGAGTTAGTATGATTATTGGACACCCTATTAGAAAGAGACAACATCCACTCTTGAAGCTTTCTCGCTCGGAACGTTTTTGGCTTGCCCGTCCTCATTCCAGTTAGTGTATAAGTTTCTTGATGACGTATTTGACGTGACGTTTCTATTAATTATCTGTTGCGATCGTTATGTATTGAGAGAATTTTCCGGACTTTTTACTGTTTCTTGAAGTTATTCGTTTTCCTGCTAAGACAATAGAAAGTAAAAACAGCAAATTGTAAGTAGAATCTTTGATATTAACACACAATGGTCGACTACAGCAAGTGGAAGGACATAGAAGTAAGTACATAATGCAAACCATTCAAAATTATCTCCACCGTTGTTCAAACTCCTACGTTTAACCTGGATTGTCAACCCATTTTAGATATCCGATGATGAAGACGAGACCCACCCTAACATCGACACTCCGTCGCTATTTCGCTGGCGGCACCAAGCGCGAGTCGAGCGCATGGAAGAGCGGCGTAAAGAAAGGGATGAATTCATCCAAAAAAAGACCGAAAACTTCAGAATGATCAATGAAACTAGGAAAAAAATCAACGAAACAAGCCCTAACAGTCCCGATCTTGATTCTTTGAAGAAAGCTTTAGCCGAGCTAGAAAAAGAAGAGAAACAATTGCAACAAAAAGACAATGATCTCAAGAAGAAAGAGAAACAGGCTCCGTGGAATGTGGACACGATCAGTGAGCCGGGCTTTACCAAAACCGTCATAAACACTAAGCCCGTCAGACCCAAAGATGAGAACTTGACTGAGGAGGAGAAAGAAGCCAAAATGAAAAAGTTTATCAAAGAAAATGAAAAGCTTTTGAAGCAGTTTGGTATGCTGCGCCGTTACGAGGACTCGCGAGCGTGCCTACAAGAGCATAGTCAACTTGTGTGTGAGGAGACAGCCAACTATCTTGTCATCTGGTGCATCAACTTGGAAATGGAAGAGGTCAGTAATATACTGCATTTGTGCACTTTACTGTTATTCATCAAATTTGCTTTAGTAATCTATCTTGTATTATATCATTGATGTTGTTTGCTGCAATACATTTGTACCTACTTTTTTTGTTATTTTCAGAAACATGATTTGATGGCTCATGTAGCTCACCAGACTATCTGCATGCAGTACATATTGGAGCTGTCAAAACAACTGGATGTGGACCCCAGGGCTTGTGTCAGCTCATTCTTCTCAAAGTAAATAACTTGAGCTACATTGTTATTATATAAACTTTTAGGGACATTTTCCTAATTATTTCTTGGTTTTATAGGATCCAAATTGCAGAGAAAACATACAAAGACTCATTTGATGATGAATTGGAGCAGTTTAAGGCAAGGATCAAGAAGCGAGCTGCTGAGAAAATTGCTGAGGCTATCAGAGAGCAGGAGGAAGAGGAACGGACAGCCAGGCTCGGACCTGGCGGGCTGGACCCCGTTGAGGTTTATGAAGAGTTACCTGATGTAAGTACATAGAATTTATGACATGCTGTAGTTATAATTAAACATTTTTCTGACACATTGATGATCAGATACTAAAGTGACCTGGATCAACTTGTTTTTGCAATGTCATTATTACAGGAACTGAAGAAATGCTTTGATGCCCAAGATGTGCCATTGCTCCAAGCAACAATTGCTAAAATGCCAGAGCAAGAAGCCATTTACTTCATGAAGAGATGTGTGGACGCAGGTCTTTGGGTTCCTGGCAAGAACAGTGATGATGAACCAACTATGAAGGAGAATGCTACAGGCTCCTCACTACCTGCTGGTGATGCTCCCATCCCCACCTCCTCAGCATGCACTGATGATCTTGACTGAGACACAATCAAAGCGTGCTAGTATTTAGGCACAAGTCTGCTGCAGTTCATTGAAATGCTAGAAACAGAATTTTGGCATTTTCCATTATGACACATGGACATAAGTTAGATTAAGTTTATGTTATATAGTATTAATTTTGTATCTTCAAATTATAAGTGAGTTCTGATAAATGAGAATGCATAATACTTGTGTTGGACATCTCAAGGAATAAAATGTTTTGTTAAGTGCCGCCATGAATAACACATTTGTCACAGCAAAAATTGTAAAACTCATGCAGTGATATTTTACTAACAACAATTTTACCCCATATGAGAATTTACAATACGAAATGATATATATATCTCTAGAAATGTTTTATTTATTACTTACATTTAACATTCCTAGGATGAAGAGCAATAGCCCTGGCCCCTTATTCACAACACTTCGATTCGATTTTCGATTCGGAAAGTCGTTTGTCTATCTTTTTTTGGCATTACAAAATCGAGCGAGATAGACATACGACGTTCCAAATCGAAAATCGAATCGAAGCGTGAATAGCTATGCTGGTAATGCCTAAACTTGTGCTTTCTGGTTGACAGTAGGAAAACAATGCACCTAGCTGTCAAACTGATTGTGCTACGAATTGCTACCAACTCTACCCATGGCATCATTTCTTGGGCAATACTGATGTCTGGATTGTGGAGGTCAGATAGGCAGTCGCTCCATGTAAAATACTGGTTATTCAGCTGCATCCGGTTAGACTGGAAGCCGACCCCAACATAGTTGGGAAAAGGCTTGGCAGATAATGATGATGACGTGTCTTCATCTGTCCTCTATCTGGTCGTAAGGACTTGCTCTCCAGCTGTTTTTCTGTATCAATTATTGTAGAAGTTTCTGTAACTGTACTCAACTCATTGTAATTTTCGTCGTATGTTGGGTCGATTGGATAACCGAAGTATACTTGATGGAATACTTTTTTTTTTTTATCTGCAATCAGCTATGCTATAAGCAGATGAGATATAGGATGTGGCAGTTTGAGTGTGTCCTCCAATGAGGTCATCTCATCAGTAGACCATAGTAGTGGATTATATGGTTAATATGTCTTTTCGCTTTAGCTGATTTTTGTAGCTTCTAGTTGTTAGCTTAGCCGCCAATTTGTTGGGGTGTCTTTCCAGCTTCCCTTTGTATGTCTCTGTAGTGTTATGACTCTCTTCCTTCACCGTGCTCATCCCCAGATGATGGTGTATTTCTGCGTTGGTGATGTACCATGGGACAATGCAGAGGTTTCTGAGGATCATTCAATGATGTTCAATTCAATCATGTTCTGCATGCGCTGTATTATTATGATATTGGAGTCACGAGCGCTTCCCCAGAGTTGTATACCATACATCCAGACAGGTTTAAGAACACTCTTGTATATCAGTAGTTTGTTGTCTACACTTAGTTTGCTATTTCGGCCCAGTATCCAGGAGAGGCGAGTGTATCGGAGTTTGAGTTCTTGCCTCTTAGTTTTGATATGTTGTCTCCATGTAAGGCATCGGTCAAGGTGTAGTCCAAGGTATCCATGGTATGGTACACTGTCTTGATGAGGTAGAGTATTGTTTCCCAAGTGTACAGGAGGGCAATGTCCTTGTTGCAGTGTAAACGTAAAATGTACGGATTTTGATACGCTAGCCTTTATTCTCCATTTTTGGAGCCAATTGGTTCGCCATTGTTGAAGCTTGTTTGTAGTTTTTGTGTTGCGAGCACGGGGTTCTTGTCGTTTGCTAAAATTGCCGTATCATCTGCGAATGTGGCTGTAGTGACACTCATCTTCTGGCAGGTCAGACGTATAAATGGTATACAGTACAGGTCCCAGGACTGATCCTTGTGGCACGCCAGCATCTATATGGTGGAACTTGGAAGTGGAGTCTGCTTCCTTCACCTGAAAGTGTTTATCTGCCAGGTACGATTTTAGCAGTAGATAGTAACTGTGGGATGGAATACTGTGCATATTATCGCAGAACCGAGATCATTAATAAAAGGTGGAAGTGAATTCGCACTAAAATAATTCTTCGATTCCACTTCATAGTTTCGATAGCATCTATCTTTATCATACAGAGAATTTGCTTTGTAAATGTGTTGTATAAATTCACATTTACCCGTGGAAAAGCTCTCTACACTTTTGATATCTTTAGATACATTTACTAAATATCACGGAGCATCTTATATATAAATAAATATCGCTGGACATAAATAAGCATCGAGGCTTGTGTCGTGGACACCAGATAGTTGATACTGCATAGATACTTTTTGTTTGTAAATACATTTATCATACATAATATAAACAACCATGACTCGGAAACAAATGTCCGTGCTCATCACACAATAATTTGCTCCTACCGGGATTCGAACCCAGGACCCTAAGAACGTAAGGCAGCCTCACTACCGCTGCGCCAAATTTCATTCAAATATGTACCAAATATACATAAACTTATTACCAAAAGCTTGAGATGCCTTTGACGGCTTTGACGTGCCAGACTTTCCAAAGTGATTGTCTCATAGAATCAATCGAATTTTTTAATGACATTTAGGGCCGAGTCACACCGGAATGGCAGCGGCCGGCGGCGACACCCGGCCCCCGGCGTCGCAGCTGGCAGCCGCTGGCGGCCTCGCGCGACCTCCAGACACCACGCGCCTAGTCTCCTCTTGACTAGTTTACAAAGAGTATAGTAATGTATATCTAGTTTAGTTTCTACATTCGGCTAGTAAACTCGTGTTTGGAGTGAACATGATGGAATTGGTTAATATAGCACTTATTGCGGAGAAAGAAACAAACATTAGAAAAAGGGGGATGTGTGGGTGAGGAGCGCGCGGGCGGTTTCGCGACCTTTTTCAAGCGATACTGATCTCCTTTTAGCTATGTAGATAACGTTTAACATTATTTCACACTGAAAGTGCTCGCCGCGTCGCTGCCGGCCGCTGCACTTCCGGTGTGACTCGACCCTTACCATACAAAACTTTTTAGTTTTGTGAAGAAGTCCACAGAGTATATAATCACGTAGAAGAAGCCGTCGTTTTGTTTCACAACCACAACCGCAGGAAGTGTTTATTTCAGATTCCTTTAATCCCATTTTTTTTTTTCTGTTTCAGCTTATCTCTGATAGGATCACGGCGTACCCGTTCGTCCCAGGGTTCGCGGGGGATGAAGTCGATGGGACGAACGGGAATATACGTCTATGCGTGCGTGAGTGGCGGTAACAATTCCTACATGCACAGTATGGCTTATAGAGTACAAAGTTCTGGAATAATGATTCCAGAACTAAAAATAATATGTAAAACTAAAATGAGATTAAAATAGAATGCTACTATCAAAACTAAGCATCACTTGAGAGAGATCATACAGCTTTTTTGCTTGCATAACTTTTGATTCGTGATAGGTAGTATTTTCGCTATCGCCAAGCGCACTTGGTTGCTAAGGGTTTACGAACAATGGGTTTCTTCGTCAAATAAAAGAGTGTATCTTTTTTTAAACTTGTACTTTTTATATAACAAAACTACAATAGGTGTATGAGAGAGGACGCGGCGGGGACGCTACGTGAGCACATGCGGTGGAAGTTGCGGCCGCCCCTCCAACTTGCTGTAGTCCAAGTGGAATTCCTTCGCCACCTAATGACAATAACATCATGTAATATACCATTCAAAAATCAACATTAATCTAATCAAATCAGGCTGATTAACAGCACTTTTTATACATACATCACAAGTATTATAGCCCTACAATTGGCCGTCTTTTATGCAAGAAGAAAGAAGTACACACGGTAACACATCAAGCTATAAATTTCCAGCATAACATGGCCTCGCTTTGTATACATTTCTGTACAATGAGAGATCCGCATAAACATGTTTTGTATAGCTTGATTGGTCGTCGTGCGTACATCGCATCGCTATGAACCAGACAAGAGAACAGTAAAATTCGCAGTGCTATTCATTTTAAAATATGAACGTATTTTGTGAAATTTTAATATGCGTCATGCAAAATACCTCAAGATGTATCTTCATGCTTTCTTAAGATAACAAATGCCATGCCACATGCATATAGTATAAATCTAAATAAACGCCAATAGTACCTTACGCCAGTTGTGCGCATCAAAGAAGTAATAGGTGCCGCGCTCGTACGTTGAGGTCTTCTCCACCATAGGCATGCCGGGCGCTTGAGAGATCCACACCTTTTCCTCCATGTGATACCGCCATTCTCGATTATAGCTGGAAAAAAAAACGTTAAGAATTAAGCATTTGGTAGAAATGTGTTACCAAACATTCATTTTGGATACATATTCTGTGAAAATGGTTCCTTTTGATGCCTAGCAGAGTGATTTGCTTGTCTTTTCACCTTTACTAGTCGCAATTGATTGTAATAGATACTTCTTTCAGTATTACACGACACTAAGTGCAGCTGATTTGCGTTGGATTACCTAAGACATACGGCTATAGTCTAACTTGCCATCATTCTGATTAAATAGCTTTTTGAGAAAATAATTTATTGCAGGTGAGTGTAGTACAAGTGAAACCTATATAAACACAGTTTATGAAGCTTGTCGAATTGCGAGCTACTTCTCTTGTGCCGGCGACGCTGCCACCCGTCACCGGTACGGAGCATAGGGCAGCAGGCCAGACGGATGGGCATCACTCCACCTGTCGATCATTGTTGAACAAACAGCCAAAAAATGGACAGGTGTGTTTTGTCTATTTTTATTTTGATACTTATCAACGTGATAATAGGTTAGGTTTTATGCTTTTGACAGACCTATTTTTAAATCATTTATGGTCATACGATACTGTTTTGTTGGACTATCTACTTCAGAGTTTTGTATGTGCCGATTTTAACGCCCGTGAGTAAACAGACGAACTTAATGATAAAATCAACCTGTTGATATAGCCATAATAGGGATACGGTAGTGGTCCACCTGCTTAGGTCACCTGGGTGGATCACGGGCACTTTATCTAGCCGGTGGATCACCTAAATGATGATGAATATGCAAATAAAAAATGTCTATTGGCCATGGTCCACCTAAAATTAATTCCACGGAAATAAAATCCTCATCCTGGTCCTGTCATTTTACTACAATTGAAAAATGGGATACAGACCCAGCCTACCTTACCCCTGGTGGTATGGTGGGTTTTCTAAAATTAAATGATACCACCAGGTATTAGTGTTTTATTTTTTAATCCTTTATTGGCGGCATGGGCACCGGGCCGTAGGCCGGCAAAGGCCCGGCACTTCGGGGACAGAAGTCAAAGAGTGTTATTTAATCTGCGAGAGAAGCGAGCGCGCGTCATGGAGTCGTAGCAGGTTCTAAATTTCTAAAGGTGGACCATGACCGAATCCCGGCCATATTGTGTTTATTACATACAACTAAGTAAAAACATGAGATTGACTCACAGTTCAGCTGCAGCTGCAATTTGCAGCACGTCACCCACGAAACAGTAGAACAAATAAAATAAGAGGTCTTCCTTATATCGACTCAGTCGTAGAGGCGCTAACTTTTCTCTAATTGAACCATTGATTAGATATTCGGCAGGCACATAATGGTCCTGGTCCTGTGGTCTGAAACAAATTAAAAAAACGTCAGTTCCTTTGTTAACATTTTCTCGAATTCTACATTGGTTTTCTTCCAGGGAAGTTTCCAATGATAAGTCATCATAATTGTTTACATGAAATACCTGGTCCAGAGGCCAGTGGTCACTAATAAATAAATCTTGCCTAAAACACTGATTTGAAGATAAAACTATATTTATTACCTGCACGGCGTATCCGCCCAAGGGCCAGCAAACGTGAGATAAAGGTTGTCTGGTGAATTTAGGTTCAGTCCGAGCGCAGTGAGATCCTGCCCTAACGCCAGTGACACTAAACTGGGATCCGATTCCGCCGCGCGAATAAACGTCAACAGTCCCACAATACCAAACTGGTTTGGTATCATTGTCTCTGGTATATTCGTTACTTTACCTAAAACATTACACATTATAATTTAACACACTGTCAGAACAAAAATACTATTTCTAATGGAATATTATCTGGACTATATATTAAAACTGCTAAAACAACCAATGCATGCATTTTAATATATTTCCAGCACTTATTTAGTATACACACCGTAGAATTCCGTATGTGCTCCTTGACTGATAACTTTAAGGACAAAAAAATTACATGTCAGGTGCAAATTATTCAGTTTAATTTACTACTAAATCAAAATCCACAGATATAGACCTTTTAAATATGGCATGCATTAATTATAATAAACACAAAATAGAGAAACACATTTGTGTTATTAATTAGAAACGCAGCACAATGTTTCATTCATTTGCATGGACATGTTAAAATATGCATTTCACATTTATTATTTTTTCTTTTTATAACAAATCTGAACCCAAAAAATGCTTATATTTTAGTGGACAAATCTCAATAAGAAGTTAAACAGGCTTGTTATTTAGTATGTATTTTTGTGTTGATATTTACCATCGGGTGAGGT
Organism: Xestia rhomboidea; assembly: GCA_963853795.1. NCBI lineage: Eukaryota > Metazoa > Arthropoda > Insecta > Lepidoptera > Noctuidae > Xestia > Xestia rhomboidea. The sequence continues at coordinate 8,829,423 of OY970778.1, read as the reverse complement.
CTGTATGCCTTTCCGAGGCTTATCGTTGGTGTGGTTGCTGAAGTCGGGCGGAGGGGGCAGCGGGCCGGGCGGCGGCACGGGCGCCGCGCCGCCCGCGCTGGACGTGCCGGGCAGCGCCGGGAAGTCCTCCGACGACATCGTGAACTCTGACTGCTCCGATGTAGGCTGCTTCACCATACCCACTGACACAAGTTACCAACATCTAATTATAAACTAGTCGAGTATTAGAAACAGTACAAGAATATCAGTAAAATCTTGTCACTACTTCCACTGAATTTAACAAATTCACCAATTGAATAATACAAAGGTAATTCTGAAAATGGATAGATAATATTAATTTTAGATAAACAATTTGTTTTTCCAAAGTTCTCTTTTTAAGTAATATGCTTATAGTAATATATTTTAGATCAGTTTTGTCCTGGATAAGGTAACTAACCGTAAGGTTTAGAGCCGGGTGGCGGTGGCGCGGCGGCGGGAGCCTGGTCGCCGGCCCCCCGCGCCGTGAGCGACGGGAACTCGCTGAGGTCCAGCAGCGGAGGCGTCGACGTGTCGCCGCCCTCGCCGAACACCGAGTGGTAGTTGCTGCTGGTGTTGAACCGAGACAGGTTGCCCATACTCGCCTGAAGACAACAGTTACACACAATCACTCAACATGAAACCGTGTCGAAACATTTCTGAATGTAGATCGTGAAGTGATTACTTAACATCATCATTTTACACAGAAGACACTACTTCACATCTTAAAAACCAGAAATTTTTGCTTCTTAGTTCACATGAAACAATAAAATTACGAAATAACGAGTTGAAACTCGAATGCAACTCTATTTGAATACAAATATTGACACAAATCTTGTTAGGTTTATTTGATAACCAAAGTAGCCACCATTGATGTTTGAATATCATTTTTCAGGTTTTTTCTTGGCAAATGAAAGTTTTTTCTGAGGATGCTATGATGTTTATAATTTTGCACATTCTACTAATATTTAAATGACTCACAAATTATTTTAATAATGCCAAATTAACAAGCAATTTAATTAAAAAATATTCTAAACTAAGTAGTCTCACAGAGATAATTTCATTCAACTGTAGGTAAGTAGTTTTTTCTCTCCTCTACCCACATTTATCAATTATGATAGTATTAAAAAGAAAATGAGATTCTCACCATGGAATTTGAGTTAGGCTGCGATAACGCGTTTGGTATGGGTACCCTGCGGTCGGCAAATGCCCGCTGACCGAATAGTGTTGATCGCGATGCCATAGAGGGCGGAGCGCCTCCTGGCATGGCGGTGGAGTTCCGACCGGGCGACAATGCGCCTCCGAACGTGGGCGTCACATGGCCCGATACGCCGCCCGCCAGCCCCGAGCTCACGCGACCGCCCACACCGCCGCTCGCTAGGCTTCTAGGTGCTTGTTGGAAATTCAAGTTTGCCATAACCTGCAAATGTTAATTAACCTGTTTCATATGAAATATCAGCACCACACTTCTCACACTACAGAAATTATAATAATATAGTTAACACTTTACTGAATCTTCCTTATCTAGGCCACTAGTATATTCTAGCCAATGACCAATTCGGAAAACATCTATCAATAAAATGGTGATTTTACTAGACTATTAAGAGCTATGTTTGTGAAGTGGTTAGGGTAGTAATTACTGTGTGACAATTTATACTTCTGAGTAACAAAGCATAATCTTAAAATAGCATTATAATTAGAGGAAAAACTAACGATTGTTTACCAAGTGCTGCTCATACCAATTACACGTCTAAAAGCAGTTGTTTTCCTTGAGACAGTTTGTCTCTCGGGTGTAATGTTGCATTTACTATGAAGATAAGATGTTGATTGTGTTTGTAATACCAATCTCTCTACATTGGTAGACTGTTATTGCACTGATGACTCTGTGTTTCAAGGGTGGTGATATCAAATATTTCATTATTATAAGTCTGAATAATAAAAGAAGTCACAAGTTATAAATACATTCACATGAATACTAACATTTCATACAAAGAACTAAAGAAAGTCTGTTTCAAAAGTCTTCCAACTTGATATATTTTGAATACCCACTTTCCAATATCTTGCGTGGACATGAGTGTATTGCATTCAGCTGTTTATAGCATTTACTTGAGTTATGTAAACCCTAAATGGAAAATATTTAATTTTTTTAGCCATTTGTTCAACACATTTCCTAGGACAAGGTATAAATATGGTAGTTCAAAACAACTCACAGTGAACTGTTGTACACATAATAATAAAGATAAGTATTAGCCACATAAACAGAAACTATAATCTTTTATATACGTAAAAACCAATGCAAATATGTATACATCAGGGGTTTTCAGTAAAATATACAATACCTTACGGTAAAACTTTGTGTTGACTGAACAACTATCAGTTCAAACTGTTTATGAAACGAGACCAAATGAATTTCATACATACGGTGGTGTTCAACGCAAAGATAGGAATACGAGATAACGTTGGCTAATAAAAACAAATGGAGTTAGTATTAAACATTTTATCAGTATTCTATGGTTTGGTTATTCGTCCCCTGTCAAACAATGGCGACCCCTGTTTTTGGTACACTCGATTCTCCAAAAATTACAAAAAATTACCTAATGTGTCGACGTCAGTCCTTGTTCCACTATTTTATTACCAGTACAAATGGTTCATAATCGAGTATTATCTGCAGGAACAAATAAATTCACTCCAATGAAATAAACAAAAGTTTGTTGACTGTCCAATTTAGACGACGATTTTATTGCATTCAAAAATTTTAAGACGAACTAAAAAGATGCCCAAAATCGTCTATGCATGAAACACTGCTATAAAACGCTGAAAACTTTATACATCTTTACGTCACTTATAAATATTTTAACAATTTCACTCAGTTTTGTCGAACGCCACATTACCCTAAACAACTGGCGGCCATATTGTTGAAAGCGGACGGAAAACTGTAACAATTTTCGCTCTAGTAACTTATTAATTAACTGAACCAGCCACGTTGAAAATGGGAAATCAAGACCACTTTTCAATTTTGTTTTTAATTTTAATATAATTTATGAATTCCAACATAGCTGTAATTTAAAAAATCAAGCAAAATAATTAAATAGTTTTTAATTTGACTCATGTGGCCAACACTCAATTTAATTACCACACGTAAAAAAAAGAAAAACTAAAACACTACCTACTTAGTTTATGATTCTCAGTAAAATAAAATTTCACATGGGCACCAAAAAATATTTTATCCAATCTTTTACAAAATTATGACAGAAGTTGTAAAATTATTTATCTTTCCTTGCAATAGATCTCAATTAAAACGACAGAAATGCGATCGGACGTCACGCGGTATCACCCGCCTATTTCCCGTGCCCGTGAGAGTACGGGTTAAATATTTATAACAATTAAAGTGAAGCCGGTTTCGTAAACCACACACCGTACATTTATTGAGCTTAGTTTAATTGTAGTTTGATGTAAATGTCTGGGTGTGAGCGTGTACGCACAGAGCGGATCATAGTTGTGCGCTGGCTTCACTTTATTGTTCGCAGCGCTATGTCTTGGTTTTTTATTTGGTCTGAGGGTGAATACGGTAAACGGGGCAGTAAGGGGAACTACCATAACCGTTGCAGCTACTCGAAAATGGTCGGAGACTATCCATAATATTTCGTAAATTTTTGATCCCTATTCACAAATTTTCGAAAAAATGAACAATTAGGGCTACCGCACCGCACACTATAGACAAGACTGTCTTTAGACATACCCAAGAAACTTATATACTAACTGAAATGAAGACGGGCAAGCTAAAAACGTTCCGAGCGAGATAGCTTCAAGAGTGGATGGTGTCTCTTTCTAATAGGGTGTCCAATAATCATACAAACTCTTGAGACAGTTTAAGAGTAGCTGTTATTTTATTATTTAATGATGATGACCTGCAACTCAATAGCATTCTAGGCGAAATAGCTTCAAGAGTGGATGTCATTAACTTTTTATGTTAACTTAAATGTATGTCTGTACCGTCCAGTTGCAAATTATCAATTTTGCAACCTGTCTATCCAGACGACTTTTGTATTCGGGGATTCGAGGACTCCGTTAATAGTATATATTTTTTCAGACATAGAAAATTGAATATTCACGCTATGACTGTTTACCCATAATGTTTTAGTAACATTCGCCAATATTCATTTTATATTCCGAAACCATTCATTTTCACTCGCAGCTCGCCAAATGGATTCTTTTGCTGGAGAAGCATGGAAAAATCCTTAGGACCGGCATGGCAATTAATTAATTTATGGCACGGCACGGTGCGGTGGACTCTTTTTCTTTTTAATATTTGTATTTAAAAAGCAAACTAGGTACTTTTCTTTTCCATTGAATCCATTGTACAAATTTAAACTCTAAGCTTTTGAGATAGGATTTTTTTTTATTTTATTAGCATTTTGTTCGTACTCATTCCAGTTAGTATATAATTTCCTTGGACCCGACTAAGAAACTTATATACTAGCTGGAATGAGGACGGGCAAGCCAAAAACGTTCCGAGCGAGAAAGTTTCGAGAGTGGATGTTGTCTCTTTCTAATAGGGTGTCCAATTATCATACTAACTCTTGAGACAGTTTAAGAGTATCTGTTATTTAATTATTTAATGATAACAACTGTGACCTGCAACTCAATAGCAAAATAGCTTCGAGAGTGGATTTCAATAACTTTTTATGTTAACTTAAATGTATGTATGTCTGTACCGTCCAGTTGCAAATTATCCATTTTGCAACCTGTCTATCCAGATGACTTTTGTATTCGGGGATTCGAGGACTCCAATATTATATATTTTTTCAGACATAGAAAATCGCATATTCAAGCTATGACTGTTTACCTATAATGTTTTAGTAACATTCGCCAATATTTATTTTATATTCCGAAACCATTCATTTTAACTCGCAGCTCGCCAAATGGATTCTTTTGCTGGAGAAGCATGGAAAAATCCTTAGGACGCGGCATGGTGCGGCGGACTCTTTTCTTTTCAATATTTGTATTTAAAATATTAATTTGATTTTTTCTAAATATTATATTTCAATTAAAATAATTTTAAAATAAACTAGATTATATTTCCTTTCCAATAAGACCATAAAAAGCAAACTAGGTACTACCGAAACAATGTGCGATGTCCGATGTTTCTAATTTATATAATATACTTTGATTACTATGTACGACAACGGTGTTCGAAACTTCGAACTTACTTATTTAATTTATTTGGATATTTCCCGTTTGTCAATCTAAAACTTGGTAACCCTAGTCGTAATAAACAACCAAAGTTAAGAAACTTCCCTAAAAAACGAAATTCCACATCCAGCAAACCCTAATTACTACTACACCCCTTCACACAACACAATTTTACCATTTTTAAAGCGGATTATTTCACCTATATACAATAAAAGTACTTAAATGACTTCAACGCGAAAATGTATCGGCCATATTGTTTACATCGGTGACAAGGCAAGACAGGGACACCATCCGCCTTTGTCGGTTTCTCGCTTGGAACGTTTTGTTTTTTTTCTTTTCTATTGAATCCATTGTACAAATTTAAACTCTAAGCTTTTGAAATAGGGTTTTTTTTTTATTTTTTTAGCATTTTGTTCGTACTCATTCCAGTTAGTATATAATTTCCTTGGACATACCTTAATAGTGCGAGAATACATAGTCTGTCTCGCTCGCACTTGGAGGTTAATTGTCTATTTAAAGACAGTCTTGCCTATAGTGTGCGGTAGCCCTTAGCAAGAAAATGGCAATTTTACACAAAACATTTTTTTGATGCCAATCGATCCAGTTTCTAATACTGATCTAAAAGTTCTACAGGACCAACCCAGGTTGGAGTAATAAAAAAGTCAGAAATTGCAAAAAACTATAACAACATACTATTTGTTTGGTGTTTTAATCGATCCTATTTCTGATCAAAAACTCACTCGAAATCATAGAATTTGTAAATCTGAAATACAAAAAAAATATTGAAAGATAAATGATCACGAAGACGTAACTTTACTTTTTACGACTTCGGACTTTTTAATACACCAACGATGGTACAAGGACTAACTAGTTATTAATACAATAGAAGTGTTGTCAACAAGTGGCCCATGCTAGGAGAGGCCCACGCTCAAACAGTAAATTTTTAGAATCAGTATTGATCACCGTCATTCACGTGAGCCGTGAGCATTTAAAATTGATTCTGACTAGAGTAAACTCATAACAGAGTCCAACGTCAGTGGTCCAATACGATACTACTCGCCTAAACTGTCTATGGTATGGAGTGAAATTTTAGATAACTTGGTAACACCGGGATCATATGATTGTTCAATGAAGGAGCACGTCTGATAGGCGTCGACTTACTTCTTCGAGCCAGTTTTTAGTTTTCTGGCTCTTTATCGGTTGTTTTTCGTGTTAGTGGTGCTAAATATTAACCTACAGCCATGGCGCTCAGCGACTCCGATGTCCAAAAGCAGGTATGCATATGAAATTTAAGAGGAGCGCAAACTGTCGACATGGATTTTTGTCAGAATAATTGATCGAAAATGAGGCACTTGCCGACTCTGTTCCAAATTATCTCTGAAGGTGGAATGGACTTAAAATCCATCTTACCCTTCTATTATGGTTTCATTTAATGAAAAATGGCATTATTTGTTACTAGATCAAGCATATGATGGCCTTCATCGAACAAGAGGCCAATGAAAAAGCTGAGGAAATCGATGCAAAGGCCGAGGAGGAGTTCAACATTGAGAAGGGCCGTCTGGTGCAGCAGCAGCGGCTCAAGATCATGGAGTACTACGAGAAGAAGGAGAAGCAGGTTGAGCTCCAGAAGAAGATGTAGGTTACCCTTTGTACACTTACAACAACCAAAGTATCTAACACTTTCTTGACACTGGTATCAGCTAGAACATTTCAGATGTTCAGTAATATCATTCTGCTTAGTGTGATCATACACCGGCAGTAATTCATGAAAGTTCGCATTACCGTTAATAAATACAGTTAAAGACAGTAGATCCTCTGAGTATCAAATACTCCATTGCATCAACCCTTAAGGCTTTCCTTGCCATTCTTATATTTTAGTGTCTTACAAGCACTTGGTTCTAAGTAATTGAACATGGCCTTGAACAACAGTTTCCTTCAATATTAATTTAGACTGCTTTTCAATGTGTGGTTAGTGCCTAACCTGGTGTCAGAGTTTTATAATATTGAGACTAATCCAGAATGAAGGAAAAGGCTATCATTTTGAACTGCATCAGAACTTAAAATCAATTTATAATTGCATCTGTGGTCTAATGATTTTGCTCAGCCGTGATTATTTGTGACAAGATCTTTCAGCCAATATGATTTGTTTGTTATACAAATCGTAAGGTTTATATTGAGTTATCTTCATCATCTAGTTTTCATGATCATACCAGTTTTTGTAAAATCTTTTTCAAAACCATTTCTGGGTCATGTGATCAGTTACATATTATTTCATGAATGAAGTGTTAATTTTTTTAACATACAAACCAAAGAACTAACACTATCTATTATACTATACTATTTTTTTGTAAGTGACATCTTTTTAGGTTGTTTTTCTTTTCATTTGAATTTATTTTGTAGTGAAATAAGATTGTCACATGACCATAGTACCATAAACAATAGTAGCAATTATGTTACACTTTTAAATTCTGAACAATACCTAACACAGTTTCAAAGAGGTTTAAACAAATTCCATAAAAGAATGTTGTTTATTTAATTGAAAAATGATTTGTGTAATTAATTCACATGTTATTTTCTTCATATAAGTCTTACATGTAGTACTGAACAGAATAGTGTGATAACAATGATTACATAGAAGTTATCTCAATTGATAAGATTTAAAGTTTACCTTTTTTTTTGAGGAATAGACTTAACTGCTACAGTTTCAGAATAATGGCCTTTAGTATCCTTTTATATATCACCCACATAAGGGCATTCTTATGTAAGAGGAAGGTTAATTGACCCTTAAGGCGAATACTTCATAGATTCGCAAGTTAGTAGGTCAATCTGTGACTGCAATGGCGGGGTGATGTGGTACTACATAAATATATGGGCAATGGGCAACACAAGCTGTCTTGGGCCAAAATTAGAAGAATAACTTTCTTTTACAGTTATGTTTGCCTCCTCTTTTTTAAACTAAAGTTTAATCCTGCAAATACAATAGCCAACACTTTTATCATGGTTACTGAAGGACATACTTTTCAAAACCTTAGTAACTTGTGAACAGTACTGTACATATTGAATATTTTTTAACAGCCAATCCTCCAACATGCTGAACCAGGCCCGTCTGAAGGTACTCAAAGTACGTGAAGACCACGTACGCAACGTCCTGGACGAGGCCCGCACGCGTCTGGCTGATATACCCAAGGACGAGAAGTTGTACAAAGAACTGCTGACCACCCTTACCGTGCAAGCCCTCTTCCAGGTTTGTACTGCTCTTTACTGCTATGATCATCCATATTCAATATTATTCAGCTTCATATTGTTCATGGACTCCATTAGAGGACCTTGTGCTCGACAATAATAATTTATCAGCAATTATTGCTGACTTACATCACAAGGAACAGTACTGCCACTCTTAAAAATTATATTTTTTTTTAATCTTGTCACTAAAGCCAAACATAACTTAAAGCTTTTTTTAGTCACAAAGTCGGCAGATGTTTTTATAGTTTTCTCATTTCCCTATACTTATGAAACCTCAAAAAATTATACATAATGCAACCGCCATAAACTGTACATTTCAGCTGATGGAGCCCGCAGTCACGCTCCGCGTTCGTCAGGCAGACAAAGGCCTGGTGGAGTCTGTCCTCAAAACAGCCCAGGAGGATTACAAGGCTAAGATCAAGAAGGATACCGCCCTGAAGATCGACGCTGACAACTGGCTGTCGCCCGACACCACCGGTGGAATCGAACTGGTCGCCCTGAAGGGGCGCATCAAGGTACGAGAAATCCTTTTTCATTCGTTTTTTAAATAATAAACTGCCAGGCGTGTGTTGACGACACGTGAACGTACTGAAATAGTCTTCCTAATGCAAAACAGCTCTACAACAAGAAAAGCAAATGTACAGCCGTGCACCTACTTACCCTATCTTGATTCCTGTATCGCGCATACCGCGTGGAACCGCGCTTCACCATCATTTATGAAAATATTAAATTTCTTGATCAGATTTGTCAGCGAATGTCGCAGTGATGAAGTAAAACTTTATTTGAGTAGTGTTATAGTGGAACGGTCACGGTTGATAAGCTAATAATATTGTTTAGTTACACCTAGGTGTGAGAATAATTGTGTCGTTCTTGCATGTTTGTCGTAATAAGGCAGTGTCAAAGTAACGTGTGTTTGTTCAGATCTGCAACACCCTGGAGTCTCGCCTGGAGCTAATAGCCCAGCAACTGCTGCCGGAGATCCGTACCGCTCTCTTCGGCCCCAACCCTAACCGTAAATTCACCGACTAAACATTGGGAGGTGATCCATATTCACACTTGTTACTACTAACAATTTATTTAAAGTTCATAATTTGTAGAACTAAAATAATATTATTATAAGTGTTTTCCTTTGCCTAATTAATTATATCGCAATAATGCGTACAATTTTATCGCTGTTTAGTATGTAATCTGATGAGAGTTCCCGTTAAGTCGCCAGAAATGTACAACTGACAATGTGTGATCATGTTAGTTTCTGATTCCTGGGAATGTACCACCAGATAGCTTGTAATCTATACTGTGCATTAGTTTCGCCTGCTTCAATAATGTCAACAACTGCTTAATGAGCATAAAATATTTTATTATAACAATTCATTCATATAGCATAATGTTATATCTATTTTAGAGGATGTAGTTTATAGGATTGGAGATGGTTTAATTAAGGTGTTACCATTTATTAGGTCATGCAAATAACCATTATATAAAGTTGATACTGGACTTTGCAGCAACTTGTCCTGCAGTATTACTATAGCACACGAACACGCAATGGTAGATCGGCGTTATTTCTAGGTGAAACATATACTTGTATTTTAATAATAACCTTCCTTCTATGTACCATGATCGTTGTTATTGAATGTTTTGGATAAATAGTGTTTGTCTGTACCATTCATGTTATCAGTAAGGAATCATTGAGGGCTGTAAGGTTGTCGTGTGACGGCAGCATCTCACGCTATGTTCACTCAAATCGACATAAAGATTTGACTGTGCACAGGGTGGAGTGACACTTGAACCTTGCAGCACACCAACACATTCCTACTTGTGTTTATCCTGGCAATCTAACATTCTGGCTTGCTTTTGACAGTGGCTACACAGAGCACCATAGCTCTTGTTACTTACTATATATTATTCCCATACAGCACTGTTAAAATCCTTATGTAAATATATAGATGTGTTGAAAATAGTCTTTCATTTTAAAATAATACCCACACACCTACCTTTACTATATAAAATCAATCAATACAAATGGAGTAATCAATATTTATTTCACGTCACATGAAGATGATTTAATAAACTACACAACAATATCACTATTTATTAGTAAACGGGTAATATAAGGGCAATAATAACGGCATAAAAACACTGTAATATTTCGGAAAAAGTACCATTATAGTGGCAGTTACTATTTATTAATTTAAACCACTTCAATGGTAATAATAACTAGCTAATCTTATACATAACGAGTATTCTTAGACATACACATTTGGTTGATAGAACATACTAATACTCAAATATATGAGGCGTCGAGTCACTAAAGCTGCTAACAGAAAAGACTTAACAAAATCACAAGAGCAAATAACTTTTCTGCAAACCTTACAATTAATCACAACTATAAAAGGCCATACCCTGTAGTTTACAGCAAATCGAAGAATTTAAGGAATGCAATCTTTAATAGTGCACCAAACAGTTAGGCCTTAAATGTAATGGCAGTGTTTTATTGGTAGCATTTCTGTAAGGCAGTGTCCTTACTCCTTTATAAATGGCCCTTTGTCGTAAGGAGCTCCTCGTTGAAGGTGCTACCACAGACAATCGATTAATAATTAATTACCAAATAGCTAGTTGAGCTTAGTAAATTCTTCCCAATATCATAAACTAAGTCACAGCAACGATTCAAATTCTAACTACTTGAGGACGAACAACACCAACATAGGTCTCGTTTATTCAGTGCAAGACTGCGAGTTGAATAATACAGTACAGCTTCTGTATTTAGATGGCGCTGTTTACCTATAAAAGTTCAAAGGATACAAATTACTACTGCAACTTTACTATAGATCACTGCAGAATTCACTCGCACTATATAATCAGCCCAACCTTTGAGCGCCAGCGGCTCGGAGGGCGTGCCAAGCCACAGAATTTTAAGAGGTTCAAGTTATACACGTAGGTGTTAATACCTACTTTGTTTTGTAATTTCGTGAACCGTATGTTTTTCGGCTAATAACGTCGCGTCGTTTAGCACTTTTAATTTTTTCCGGCTGTCTATAAAAATCGACAAGACAGTGGCGTTCAAAAAGATTCAACAATTAATTCTAAAGCGGTTTACACGACAAGATGTGAGACATCAGGCGTGTAGGCCGGCAGGTATCTTGGCACACGCGGCTCATCGCGCCGACGGGCGCCCCTGTCCACCGCCAGGCTGATAGTGCCGGCTTCCTTCACCCCGTTGGACTTGGCTCTGCGCTGCGACGGCATGATTGCAGCTCGCAGAGTCTTGCGTTTCTGAAAAGTTTCAATGGTCACCCAACTGTCCTTGTACAACACAGAGGATTAAACAAGTGGAGTGATATAGCAAAAAAAAATGAAATGTTCCTCGTTTCCGAATCTATCAAAAATGAGTACGAGACGAAAGGTATGAAGTTGCATGCAACATGCAACCCTCAGAACACTACATACAGCAATGAGTTAGATCCTAGAGCGATCCTAATTGATGGTATCTCTCCATTTGTTTAGTAATCTGTGCTGTACAGTCACGAACAAATCATGAATAACACAATGACATCTACTTACAACAGCAATAGAGCTATTACCGTGTCCAGCGAGTTGGTGTACAAGCTCCACAAAGCAGCGGGGACTTATTGTGATCAAAATTAACAATGTACATGAACATGAAAAGTGTTTATTTTGAATATAAGTTAAATATTGGTCGTTAACAATATTTATCTACGTTGCGCGTCGGGGATGGCGAACCTCAATAAGCAGACTAACACTAAAGTATTCTACTAAAATTACTAACAACATTAGGGTTATTTGCTATTGATTATGAAAAGATTGACTAAAATTATTTGAGTAGCAATGGTTCGCAATCCCTGAGCTACATACAAGTGCATATCAGTCGTCAGTGGGGCCACAAGCCATCACGGTCTATATTTTACTCTCAAACGGCTGTTTGACGTTATCGAAGTGTTCCACATCCATGGCTTCCGCCTTGGCTCTGTTTACCTCGACAGCTCCGCGCCACCGGTCGGCGGCATGGCGCGCGATCTCCATCCTCTTCTGCTTCTTTATCTGGTGTCGTTTGTACACCACCTCGATCACTATCAGTACTATGCCGCCTATTATACCCGCTAACACAAGTATGAACACCCCAGCCATGTTTTTCAACCCTAAGGTGTTTGGTGTCTTCTCATTCTCTTCACAGTTAAGCATGTTGTTTCGGAGGATCCATAAGTTGTCCAGAGATTCCATTATGCCGCCTGAAAGTAACATGGAATACATTTTTATGTTTCAGTAAACCGATCGCCTACAGACTCGTCTAATAAAGATAGATACATACTTTCATGGAAGTCCAATATAGCGAGTGTGACAAGGTCTGCCCAAGGAGAGCCCTTCTGTAATCCAACGCCATAGCCCGAACGACCAAACAGTTCTCCAGCGGTCACTAGCTCACAATCCTGAGCGGCCTCGAATTCCAAGCGAGATGAGTCCCAAATGAACGCCATTAGTTTACTGCAACCATGGAGCAGAATAAGATAACATGACAAAAAAAAACTAAGTTAAAAAGATATAAAAAATAGGCTACATCAATCTCCTAAACTACTTGACCAGTTTTGAATTGTTTTCTCCATGGTCTAAATTGAACTACTAAAAAAAAGTTCATGAATATTCTATATTGTCTATGTCTACGTAACTGCAACTACAGAAACAAAGTATAATGTGAACCCACCCGTGCTTAACATCTTCGATAGCTTGCTCAGCATTATCATAATTATTCGCTTCCATCGTGCGGTACATGTTCGACAATTCAACTTGTCGTCTAAAATACATATCAACAGCGGATCCCTTAACCGTGGCGCATGTCAGATTCTCCATGGTATTGCGAAGCTAAAGATAATAAAAAATAAAGCATTAGCTACTGTCTAAACTAGTCTATGCTTCTACGTTAGCCCGAAAATATTAATCAGTGAAGTTGTACCTCCCCCTCAAACTGCACCATCGAACAGTCCTAGGGAAATATTGCTACAATCAATTAATCTTGGTATGTGGTCTGATTGATGGATAGGTACTTGGGAAATAAGTGATTAATAGTCAAGAAGTTAGACCCCTGGTAACGCTGACGTCACTATTTTTGACGACATCCAAATATCCCGGAACCTCACTGCCTCTAACTAAACTAATAATTTGATATCGATGCATCGTTATCTATAATTAGGAATAAAATAAAATGTACGTACCCTTGCGTCGTTTATTCCGGTGAGCTTGGTCTTAGGGCGTTCGAGCACGAGGAAGGCAGCCAGGTTGGCAGTGTAGGACGCAACGATGATCATTGCGAATCCTGCCCACACCATGCCCAACACTCGTGCAGAGAAACTACGAGGAGTGCCTGAAACAAAACGAACAATCATACCAAGAGCTTAGGTTTACGGTCGCCATTCGGTTTTACCTTCAAGCCTGACGAATTTAATCTGATGTCAAATAATTTAATTGGTTTTTGTTTTTCCCAGAAACCACGGAATAACAAAAGCCAACCTCACAAGTTAACGTGAGATTTGCCATTAGAATATGAATTGGTAATAAGTTGATCTCACCTTCACCAATACCGCTGTTCAGAAGCACGCCCCAAGCGAACCAGATAGCGCTGGAGAGATTCAGAGCATCTTCTTCAGTCCCATCAATATTGGCTAGCTTGAATCGTCCAAAGGGCGAGAATCTATCCAAGAGGTACAGCACTAGCGCCACCACGTGCACTGAGACCATCACTAAGATCCAGAGGGTGTTGGAAAACGGTTGCAAGAAAGATACCAGCGTTGATGATCGTGATGGCTGAAAGTTATATTGAAAGTATTAGATTTTGGTCAATTTTGACTTGGTTAACACCCGGTTTTTGAAAGGCATACCAATAATTCGCAAACCGACTGTTTACCACGTTTTAGAAACCATACACCCGCTGTGTATGGTTTCCGAGGTCCTCGGATTTCGAATTAACTATTTACACGAAACTAGACGTGGCCTAACATTTTTTGTGGAACCATTAACGGCATTGGTATGGGTTAGGTTCCGACCTCTTTGGATACGGTTCAACAAAAATGAGCCAACAACACTGGTCATTGCTTGTCGAAAAAATAACGAAATCACGATGGATGCCATTTGAATTTTATTTTTTTTTTCACGGAAAAGAGGGCTTTACATAAGTTTTTGACATAGTTCTGCCAGTGCCAAACTAACTATATATTTAACATCGAACAAAACCTTTTTCAAAATTCCCTGAATATCCATTAATTTAACATCAATGTAAGCGATAAATTCAAACAATAATAATTATTAATAACGCCCCTCTCAAATTGATCTGTTACAAACGCTACTTATGCGTTATGCCCCGTTGGTCTCGTGGTTGCAAGAGCAACTTCTGAGCGTGATGTCCTCGGTCCGATTTCCGGATCGGGCAAAATGACATTAGGATGTTCTCAAGTACCACCACCGGAGTTTGGAAACATACTTCCAAACTCCGGGCATTTTGATGACACGAAGGCATCATACCGGTACCTCCGCATACGGTATGATGCCTCCGTGTCACCGGTACCTCCGCATACGGTATGATGCCTCCGTGTCTCGGAAAGCAAGTTAGGCGGTTGGTCCTGCGTTTGATCTCTCTCCGGTCCCATCGAACTAATAAACTAATAAAGGAACAGAGAGTGCTTGTGCACTATAAATTTCTCCCTCGCGGATGGCTAACCTAATCTCCGCTGAAATTGGCTGCACTGAGCGAAAACGGTCATAAAGAATATTATTTGTAACCTTTATAAGAGACCCAGAAAGTAAGTAAGTACCTACATACTATGGAAATCTGTTACATACCTTTTTCTCCAAGATTGTAATACCTTGATATTTGAAAGGCTTACTAAATTCAATGAACTCGGCCCGCTCAGGATTAATAGTCAAAGGAGCCACTATCATGTCAGCACGTTCATAAACCAACTCTCCTGAAAATTCGCAAACGTATTTTAATTTAATTTTATTGATACATTTAATTACCTCGTCGGTGAAGTGGTCACACGTGCTGGGTAGGAGTTCCTAGGTTCGATTTGTGGTGGGTTGGGTAAGGCAAAATGGTTTTGATTTTTCCATCAGGAACTTATCAGCTAGAACTCTGGATTTATAGAAGGTTCGCCATTTTTTAAAAGAGAATGGAACTGTAGGCATCTCGTCTCTTGCTAACCCTTCGAAGATTGTGTTATATAAAGGGTGTAAAACACCTCTTAACGAAGCCGAAAGGCACTTGTTCTTCTCGTCATTGCGATAATTTATTTGTTCTTCACCATACCTGGGAACCTTCTAGTTACGGAGATATTAGGGGTCAAAGTTCCAACTTTTTGACAACTTTTTTTTTAAATACAAGTTTTTAATGTAACATTTTGACTTTAAACACCTCCACGACCCGTACTATTCAATCCATCTATCAGCACAATGTTTTGAGTGCGTTACATTGAGTTCTACCACAAAACATGATTTTTCACCCCAAAAAGAAAGTCGTTTCCCAGCAATCATTTTTGCGTAAAGTTACTTAGTTTGATGTATAGAATGCTTGGTTGACGGCTTCGTGATGAGATAGTTTACACCCTTTTTAAGACCTAATTCTGTATTGCTTTCTTTTACTACCTACTTTTTTTTTCGAAATGGCATCTCGCAGTTCAACCAATGAGGCTGGCTTTTGCTTAACCGGACTATCCTGTAGATGAGTTGAGACTTAGGGCTCCAGCTAGGATTACTATGGCATTGATTGTCCTTGGCCTAATTAAGTAGGTAGTAGGTATCTTACTCAACTTACCTATAAGTCCTGTCCATTCCTTCTTGGCTCCCGGTTGGGAGAAGTTGCGTATGATATAGTTTCCGAATTGACCGTCAGGTGACAGGGCCAGGGAATATGTAAAATTGATCGCCTTTGACAGATGTTTTAAGAGATCCATACAGAAACCTTTGCAGCAGTAAAGTTGGTCTGAAACATAGTAAAAAAATGGTTTTAAATAGACAAAGATTTAAATCGTTATACGACGACAGAAGTTCATGTAGTTATAAGTTTCTAAACGAAAGAGGTCTATTCTAATAGATGGCGCAAAGGTAGGTCAGTTAAATGTATTCAGAACTCCAGTACCTGTTATAGATATTTGGCCCAAAAGATGCATGTCATTTAGGTATTTCACTCTATAACTATTAATTTAAACTAGCAACCTACCCCGGCTTCGCACGGGTACAATTTACTAACAACAGCACCTTCTTGTAAGAGAAATAATTCCGCAATAGTTTTCATATTTAAAATTCTAGTGGTAATAAGCTGTGGCATATTTTTTTCCGACACCTCCAACAATTCAACAATATTTCAGCCAATTTACAGAAAACTTCAATGAATTATACACCTAAACCTTCCCCATGAATCACTCCGTCCATTGGTGAAAACCGTAAGAAAATCCGTTCGGCAGTTTTTCGAGTTCAGACAGAGATCCAGATAGACGCAGCAGCCCGGCAGGGCGACTTTATTTTAATCTATAAAAAGAAGTCTTGACCGTCGTAGATTTCACAAAATCAGCAGTTTATGAGAGGTGGATTTCCAAAAAACTTTTAAACGTTCAATTTCTCCATAACTATCCAGTTAATCGCCAAATTATCGGGTCAAAAATACACTCGAGAGCAATGAATCCGGGTCACTTAAAGAATCCTAAAAATCTCGGAAACTAAAAATGCTAGGTTAATGCAATAAATTATATTTAATAGACAATGTAATACTCCTTAAATGAAGGTATTAAAACTTCTTAGTTATTGTATAGTTATATCATAAAAAAATCAAATTTGAAAAAGGGCCACTTTCGAAGATGGAACTACGAAATTACAGCATTTGGTTTTGCTTTTGTTTGTAATCTGTCATTTATGTGGGTACATAAACCATGTTGATAGTGCTCTATATTCATTATTCAAGCTGAAATTATGTCGCTTACGCCTGAAGAATGCACCAGAATACTTACAATGCTGGAAACCGGCCGGAGTCAGCGCGATACAGCCAGGACTGTCGGTGTGTCGCTGTCAACAGTACAAAGAGTTCTCCGACGTTACGAAGAAACTGGTTCTAACCTACGCAGACCAGGAACGGGCAGAACCAGGTGTACCACAGCACGAGAAGACCGATACTTGGTGAACACCATGCTTCGAAATCGCTTTCTCACAGGAACTGAACTCACAAATCAGTTTCGACGCCTCGGAGGAAGTAACCCAAGTGCATGGACAGTAAGACGTCGGCTTGCTGAATCTAACTTAAAACCCCTTAGACCTGCAAACGGCCCTAAACTGGAGCGTGGGCATCGTATTTCAAGACTAAGATATGCCCAGAGCCACGTAAATTGGAGTATTGAAGATTGGTCAAAAGTTATGTTCTCCGACGAATCAAAATTTATGCTCTACAAGCACGATGGAAGACACAGAGTGTATCGAAGACCAGGGGAAAGATTCAAGCAAGCATGCATCGAAGAAAAAGTAGCCTACGGTGGTGGGTCTGTACTTGTGTGGGCCGGAATTTCTTCTGAAAGTCGCACAGAGCTGGTGATCATAGAAAACGGCTCTTTAACTAGCGTAAGATATGTGGAAGAAATCCTCAATGATCACGTTGGTCCATTTATGGTCAATTTAGGTGAGGATGCTATATTTATGCATGACAATGCCCGACCTCATACAGGTAGGATTGTGAATGACTACCTTCAAGAGATGAACATTACTCGTATGGAGTGGCCAGCGCGCAGCCCGGATATCAACCCGATCGAGCATGCTTGGGACGAGCTATGGCAGCTGCGTTATATGCTGGCAAATGCGTAAAACAACGAAACCCTCCCCCAATCACGCTTCGTGAGCTCAAAATTGCTCTCACAGAGGAATGGGAGAATATTCCCCAAAATCGTATAAGGAACTTGGTGTACAGCATGCCAAACCGCGTAAACGCAGTAATGGAAGCACGGAGGCAATACGAAGTATTAAAATTCAAGAAAATCGTAATAAAGTTCAAAAATTTCATGTTTCCTATTTTTGTTTTAAGGAGAGATCAGCAGTTTTTTTCTTTATGTAATTTTGTGTTAATAAAATGTATAGTGACTCATATTTTTTTTACTTTCATTTAAGGAGTATTACATTGTCTATTAAATACAATTTATTGCATTAACCTATCATTTTTAGTTTCCGAGATTTTTAACATTCTTTAAGTGACCCGGATTCATTGCTCTCGAGTGTATTGCAAATTAACTCCATTATTACAGTGTCACCCATTTTAAGAAACGCACCAAAGCCCATCACCCTAGCTGTATATTATGTGTGAGACTGTGAGTGTTATGAAGTGATTTAGGTATATAGTAATTTATCTAAAAATACAATGATTTCCCTGTTAACAGGCACATTTGCAACTCTAGCCTCTGTTCATACCTATTAAACACAGACATAATATTGGGATAGAGTATTATATTGTACCTACCTGTATCTTCAGTAGCATTGTAATGAGGACAAGGGATCTCTTCAGGAGTACAGTCACCGCCATCGTCAATACGACGAGTGTAAACGAAAGGCTTCTCCTCAATTGTCAATACCTGAAGTTACAAAAATATATTTACCTCTTTCTATCTTACATAACATAAGTAGCTATGTTGTCTCTGTTTATTATACTGTTGATTAATATCACCTTGAGATGCGTCGGTATCATGAACCCTTCCGGTTTCGAAGTACTGCGGCCCATCCATATTATCTCTTGCTCTTTTAGTTCCAGTCTCATCTTTTGAGTTTCCTAAAAAATATAAAATTCGTGAAGTTCCTCCCCTATCATTAGCAACCGTTGTGCGGTGATGATATTTGCAGGCAATTTTGGCACAAGAGTAAGAATCCTGCTAAGCCATAGGCGTAAAAAACTGCTAACAGCCAATGTCAATATGCTCACTGATATGGTACCTAAAACATAACTGACGAAATGTAGATGTACCATTAGGGACACGTCTGGCTAACCCTTCGAGAAAATACGGGCGTGCTTAGATATCGTAAATCTGCTGTCATCTCACCGTATAGTAAAAATATTTGCCAACAGCAACATGTTCGCCCTGGGCCCTCACATTGACCATGTCGTACTCCGCATGCACTCGATCTCCATGGTCATCGAAGGCCACGTGGCCAGTCGCCCCGTTCTCCAACCGTTGCTTCCTGACGTAGTCAAATAGCAGACGACCTGTAGTCCAGATAGACCCTGAGTTGTCGCAGTCTGATGGAGGAGCATGGATCTCTTCTGAAGTGTTCATGTCGCGAATGGCTGATGCCAGGACGTAACTGAAATTGAACAAGCATAAGTACCTATACGCTCGGCAGCAACAGCAATAAACCAGTCTACAATAAATAGATGTCTTGAAAAAAATGTCCTAAGTCCATATAATTATCATACGAGTACGTAAATTGTATGTGAATACAACCTCTTTCTGGCTGGTTGACAAAAAAAATGGAACTGGCTTCTTTTCCTCAAGTTATTCAGTGTATTGCCTTATTGTTTTCGTCTTAATTTCTTTTTTTAGGGTTTTGTAGTCCTGACAAGGAACCCTTATAGTTTCGCCATTTCCGTCTGTCTGTCTGTCTGTCCGAGGTTTTGCTAAGAGACCGTTAGTACTAGAAAGCTGTAATTTTATAGAGGTGTGTACATTAATAACGCTGACAAAGTGGTAAAATAAAATTTTGGGGTAGCTCCCCTACATGTGAAGTGAGAATGATTTTTTTTTCGTCGTCTACCCCATCGTGTGGGGTGTCGTTGAAAAGGTCGTTTAAAATGACTTAGGGGTTGCTAGTATTACTTTTCGATTTAATGCTCCATTTACGAAATATTAAACTTTAAAGTGCAATTTTTTTTTTTTTTCCAGTAGGGCATCCCCCCCCCCCTTTATAAGCTAAACAGCTGGCTTGAAAATCTGGAAAAAATCATGATGATAGTGCATTTCATAAA
This sequence comes from Xestia rhomboidea, assembly GCA_963853795.1. Lineage (NCBI taxonomy): Eukaryota > Metazoa > Arthropoda > Insecta > Lepidoptera > Noctuidae > Xestia > Xestia rhomboidea. The sequence continues at coordinate 8,808,986 of OY970778.1, read as the reverse complement.
CTTTAAAGGAAAACTATAGCGGTTAAGATAACTTTATTACTTTAGCAGTAATAGCCGTTGAACTAGGGTGTTGGATAATTTTGTACCAAATACAAAATCCTTAGAATAAATCCTATAAAGGGACCAAGATGAAGTAGTTGCTTGTTTATAACGGGTGAAGGCTTGCATTGAAAAATAAAATCTATGATATAACAGGCTACTACGGAACCCTACAATGCGCGTGGCCGTCACGCACTTGGCCGGTTTTTTGCAAAAAATATGGCCTTCCATTTTTTTTCTCTAATTTGGCCTGCTTTAAAATTTGTCCTTGTTGATAGAACCTTCTTCTCATTATTAATATTTTTTTTTTTTTTAATGTTTCAGATTCACAGTTCTACATGATGAGTAGGTAGGTAGAATTCGTATATGGTTTTATTCATCATCATCATAATTTCAGCCGAAAGACGTCCACTGCTGGACATAGGCCTCCCCCAAGTGTCGCCACATTGACCGGTCCCCTGCGACTCGCATGGATGCGCAAACGCGCTGGAGCGCGTTTGTTTTTATTGTCCCAAATTATTTTAATCTTAGCCTTTATATTCAAAGTCAACGTTTTTAATTTGATAAAGCGAATTTAATAAAACGAATTTAAACTTACATAGAATCCTGAATGTGCGCGTGTTCGTTTGTCGCATTGACAAGTCGTAGTCCCAGTAATCCCTCGGGTGCGTTGGCAGCATCCAGAGCTTGCTCCGTTACCATCCACACGTAGCCCACGGTCGTCATGTTAAGAAACGTTGCGTCGCGGAATATTATCTCTGCATCCGTTTTGCTAAGGAAAATTAATTACAATTCAGCAACATCATTAGTTTAGAACGAGAAAGTCGGCGCAATATAATCACAATTGCACTTGATCTTGCAGTGCATAATGCTATGACTGTAAAAGAGGTTCAGGGTGAGGATGACGATCCTTACGTCAATACACCCTGTATTGACGTAAGGATCGTGGCATATTGGGTGAATGGGGGTTGTGTAATGGTGATGTAGTATTGGAGATGAGTATGGGAGAGTGTGGCGGCGAGGACGGTGGAGCATGGGTTTTAAAGATGAGATGTGTTAGTGAAATTAGGGATATAAGGGTGTGTAGTGTAGTGCTGATGGTCGATGATGGAATGTGATGGTGGGGTGGATGGTATACTGTTACTGTTAACCTGCGTCATCCCACTGCTGGGCTAAGGCCTCTCCCCATGACTTCCAGTTAATTCTATCCAGGGCTAAAGTGGACCACTGGTCGTTGGTTTTATCCAGCTCGTCCCGCCATCTTCTACGAGGTCTGCCGTGACGCCTACTGGCTATGTCAGGACTCCAGAAAGTGTCTTTTTTGGCTCATCGGGCATGCGGCAGACGTGGCCATAGTCCAGTCCCACTTCAGCTTACCAGCTTTTAGAGCAACGTCAGTACCTAATTTGTGTTTTGGAGTGCAGTGTGGTGTTGCAGAGCGCTGGATATGGATGGTAGTATTTGTGGTAGTTTATAGGATCTCGATGTGGGTGTATGTGGCCAAAAAAAGGGGGTGTGTAGGAAAGGAGGTTTGTTTATAAGTAAAACAACTGTAACATACCTGGCATACATAAGGAACACCCTAGCCTGAGCACCTTTGACATCCATGAGCCGATCGCTAAAGGAATCTAGTCCTGGTTCAAATTCTATCACCTGCTCCACCACCACTTTACGATCCACATCCTCATCCACGCTTTGAGAAGTCGTCTGGAACCTGTCGACAAATTATCAAGTCAGTATCTTGATGATTAAAGATATTAACGGTCAAAATTCCAAGATTAATTCTAAGAACTCTTTTACAAAATAGGCTTTGAATTAATTTCAAGTAAAACTTACCAACTTGTCAACTTACCGTCCCAAAATAGCCCGACCATCGGTATCAGAACTATGAATGAATATGACCTTCATGTAATTGAAGTGTTTCAACACATCCACCCACACGTCAGCTTGGTGAGAATATGGCGGGACTGTCCGAAGGAATGATACGTGGATGTTCTTGTCGGAGAAGGCGGAGTCTCTTGAAGATATGCCGATGACTGGGATGTGGTAGAAGCCACTCGTGTAAGATACAGCTGCTGGGGAGAGGTCCCCAGTCAGTGGGTGGGACACCACGATCGCGTACACCTAGAAAGGGATCAACCTTATGTATCGATTCTTTTAAGGTGCAGTCAAACCAACCAGACTGAATTCCGGGCACCGCACTTTGCCCAATAATGAACTGTAATACCGGAATCTGACAAAATTCGGTGTCCGCATCCAGTCCGGAGTCGATTAACTGCACCTGCTTTTCCGATAGATGCTTCAGTTTGATCGATTTTAATACTTACTCGGTGAGCGATCAGGTCCTTACAAACATTCAGCGCTGTTTTTATAGGATTCGGATCCATGAGCATTGAATAGTCATGGTATGTGACTCCTCGAGGCACATATTGATCTTTGAAGTTTAGGTTCTGCAAACAAGTTATTGAACAATTAATATGGGTAATTATGTTGGTTTCTGATAAAAACTGGCTCTTATTGGTTAATTGTTTCATATGCATATCAAAGGAAAAGTAAATTGCCATTAACTGCGATAAATTAAAACGTTTGTAATGAGCACAAGTTAGTTACGCTTTGTACGTATAATTTCAACGGAGAAAATTTAAAATGTTCTAAAGGACGTTGCGTGTGCTGTTGGATTTTCAGCTTTCAGCGTTTAAGTCGAACGTTACTAATCAAACAACCTGCAAATGTCCCTAATGGCATTTAAACTTCCTACCGTCGATATTATGGTGCCCTTTGATGACATAGAGCAGAATTATGCATCATTAATTGACATGCCAGATGGTAATACAGTATGCATGCGCACTTTTGCACTTTTACAGATAGGTAATAGTAGGTAATTACGATTCTACCTTGATGTAGGTAGGTACCTACATATAGGTCTTCTGTAAATGACAGGATCTTCTAAAGTAATACCTACACCAAAATTCCATAATTTTTCATAATAAATGAAAAACTGTACAGTTCGCTTCATTTTCGGTACTTTCAACGGTTCCATACATAAATTCAGGGGGCTCACCATCACCTCATAAAGAAAGGTGAAAGGGAAGAGGAATACATCGCCTGCATTGCTTAATCTCGGATCTTTTTCACACTGAAGTAAGATGACAGTAAACTTGTTTAAGGGGATCAATTTGCTCATGAACTTACTGATATAGTGTCCTTGTAGAAAGCAACAGACTCGTTGCTGGAGAGCACCCCGCCAACGTTATAATAGGTCGGGTTCGAGAACCGGCGCCGGTCGATATCCGGCGCCGCCGCAACCAGCTGACCGGCGCAGTACAGCATCGTGACAAGGACGTAGTGCGACCACATCATGGGATCTGGCAAGGATTGGAACATCGTCAATTGTTAGTTGATATCGAAAGTAGATTTACGCGAGACACAATGGCGTTTTAATTGTGTCTATAATTACGGCATACGAGGGGTTAATCAACCCACCCTCGGCTTGTACGCAGGGGGCGGCAGAGATTGAGTTTCTTGCCTGTTCTAGATTCTCCATAGATTCTTCTCGATTGAGATCTACGTTTTGGAATGGGCTTTATAGTACTTTTGATTTTGACATGTGCTCAGTGTGAGTTGGTCGACGCGCGACGTCACATAAAATGCCGTTTTCATCAAGTGGTTTCTTTCACCATTTTGTGACACTGCTCTCAAAACGAGATATAAAGTACACAAAGCCTGCCTGGGCTAGAACTCACGACCTCCTCGTAGTTAAGTCGAGGCCACAATACAGTGCCATTACGTCTCTGCTTTCCCATGGAATGGAACGTTGGCAATTATTGGGTGTCCAATTGGCATTATTGTTGCGTATCGTGGATTGGAGGGTGCCAATTGGTATAAAATATGTTACTGAGGTGAGGTTGTTGTTGATTTTTCCATCCACCACCCACCAGTCCCTCTTTGCTCCAAAAAGAAGTGCGAGTAGTAGGTACGATTGTGATTTTTTTGATCACGCAGAAGCTAAAAAGATTTAAGTACTTACCAACCTAGATTTTTTAATTTTTACTTGCCTAATCTGTCAATGTGTATACGCAACACGCAAATTGACGACCCGAATGGCGCAGCGGTAGTGAGGCTGCCTTACGTTCTTAGGGTCCCGGGTTCGAATCCCGGTTGGAGCAAATGTTTGTGTGATGAGCATATATTTTGATATTTGTTTCCGAGTCATGGATGTTTATACTAATAAGTATGTATTTACAAACAAAAAGTATCTATGTATTATATCAACTATCTGGTGTCCACGACACAAGCCTCGTTGCTTAGTGTGGCACTAGATGGCGCTGTGTGTTAATGTCCAGCGATATTTTTATTTAAATGCAGAATCCTTATTTGAACCTGTAACTATCTACTGTTCACCCAATCACCCTACAAGGATCGACACCTGCACATCAAACTGTCCGAAAGTGCTAAATTTTCGCAATCAACCTTGTACCCAATGCCTTAGCGATAAAGTTGAAAATCTATTAAAGAAATTTGACAGATTGATGTGCTGGCATCCGTACATTAAAGCCTAACTAACTCATCAATCATACTAGGTAGGCTAGTGCATTGTTTGGCGGAGCGCATCGAGCCGAGTCTAACAACGTATCATCAACATCCCAGCATCAGAGCCCATTGGAGTGAACAGAAACGTATCCGCACAATCAGTGTATTGTATGAAATCCACCAGATTGCGCGGTTGCGTTCCGATGCTCTCTCAGCAAGCGGTCCGCGGCGCGCATGCGTGAGGTGCGGCCGCAGCCTGGCTCTTCCGACTGCGCGGATGATGAGATGACGACACAGAAATGAGCACGGCATTCATCTAATGCAGGCCTGTCCAACATACGGCCCGGGGTCACTTGGCGGCCCTTATAGGTCTTTCAACCGGCCCGCGTATTATCAGCCTCAATAAATATTGCGCGAACGAGGTCACTTTGCATTTCTTTTGGCCCGAAAATACTAAACTTGGCCCTCAATGAAATTATGTTGGACACCCCTGAGTCTAATGTCTAAAACAATGACGACATTATAATAGACACCAACTTAATTAATAAGTAGACACCTACACGTGACTTTAAAATGACTAATTTCAAAATCATATCATCCCGCTTGTGTGTCTAAATAAGTGAGAGCAGTATTTACGTAACAACTTAACTTTAGATTGGGTATGAATATTTCAGACACACCCCTTTTCGTGGACCGAATTTCAAATTACACATTCTAAGGACGCTAACATACTGGTAAATTTAAACTTACCTTAATGTCCTCTTCTTTAGGCTTAAATTCGGTTCATTTTCGGCAATAAAAGAGTTAAAACCACCGAGTTATAAAATTGTTTAATTCGGCTGGGACAGACGAAGGATGCTGCCAAATCGCGATCTGTGGAGCTTCATCCCCCAGTCGCCCCAATTTGAACAGCGCAGGCGTAGGTACCAAATCGATACATTCTAGAATACCTACTAGAAAGTACAGACAATACAATTTAATTGTATTCGAAACAGCGTTAAAACATTACCTACACTTCTGATTCTCCTGCATATGCAAATAAAGCTTCTTTAAAAACAGAAAGATTTAAATTTCGTCATAGTGAAAATAAAATATAGGTATTATAATTAATACCTAAGTACTATGTACTTCACATGGTACTTAGGTACTTATTCACTTAATTTTTTAAGGGTACCTTTTAACTTTTCTACTTAAACATTCACATTCCCTCTTTGCCATCTATTTAGAGAAAACATCAACTTTTCAGTAATTTTACCAATAGGTACCTTGCAGTTAAAAATATCACAACATCACGCCTAATATAATCCCGGAAAGGATAGGCAGAGGTGTACCTACTACAATAGGACCCACACCGATAATTCACCAGTGACATAATAAAAGCAACGTATTTTTCCTGATGACTGTACCGTGTGCCAAATCACACGTCCTATTGGTGCAAACTGCAGACATGCGCTAGATTTATAGGTCATGCGTGTCCAAATAACTACACGTAGGTAGGATAGCTATTCGCAGAGTTAGGGTCAATTCACACCGAAGTGGCAGCGGTCGGCAGCGGCCAGCAGCGTCTAGCACTTTGTTGTAAGGGTCAATTCACACCAAAATGGCAGTGGTCGGCGCAGTTTCACTGTCAAACCATTTTTCATCCCCCCATCTCGGAAAGAGTATTTTTGCTCTTCGATATCTGAGTGCAAAAGTCGTTTTTATCCTCTAGAGGATAAAGTAAATTGAATTTAGAACATCGTGTGCACTAAGTTTGTGAATTCAAAACATCATTAAACCTATTTACTTCTACCTCCATGGTGCCGAATTTATCATAGGTACAACCTTTTTTAATTTGTTAAAAACTCAGACTCGGAATCTTCTTGGTGTACTTTTATAATTTGCTTTGCGCGCGCCATTTTCTTGTCAGGTCAATTGTTAAAACCTTAGGTTAAAAACAAGTGAAAAACGTAAAATAAGTGGTTTTGGCGACCAAGAAGTTTATTTGACGCCAACAGAATTGACTGAAACTGTTAATAATGCGCAAATGAGGTTTCTCCCTCAACAATCACGCGAGAAGGATTTGAAACAGTACGATATTAAAATAATTGAAAAAAAAATAGGTAGAAAATGCCCAAGGCATTAAGTCCGCCTTTGTACAGTTTTTACTTGTGCATAAAGTTTTAATAAATAAATATTACACTCAACTTAACTAACTGTAGCAACGTTACTTTAAATTTTTCTTAATTGTACCTAAGTATTATTTGTTATAATTTAAAGATTATTCTGTAATACTTACCTACCATAATGTAGTAGTTAACACCTAAACTGAAATAAAAGTAAAAGTATCTTGTGATTGTATATGTTTTTTTTTTGCATTTAGTCATTTCCTCGCTGAGGTGGGATGAAAAGTTACGTGTTGCACTCGAGTGCAAAGATTTTTCACCTCGTGCTCTTTTGATTCCCTCGCTAACGCTCAGGATTCTAATTTTTGAATCACTCGCTGCGCTCGTGACTCAATTTTAGAATCCTTCGCTTGCTCGGTTATCAAAATTGAGCACGCGGTTAAAAAGCAACTTTGCACTCTTGTATAACAAATAACTATTATGCTTTATCTGCATTAGGAAATATATAGTAATATTTGAAAGACGCGCGGCCGCAGTATGAATTGACCCTTTTTTTTCCTTCCTTAATGTGAATGGACCCTGATGCCGTTGCCGTTTTGACGGGCCGCGTCTTTCAAACGATACTAAATAGTATAAAAAGACCCGAACCACAAATAATATAATACTTCTAACGAAGCGGAAAAGCATTTGTTCTCCCCGCCATTGCGATCATTTTTTTGTACTAGACCATACCTACCTGGGAACCTTCTAGTAACGGAGTTAATGGGGGTCAAAGTTTTAAAAAAAAAAGTCGTTTCCCAGCAACAATTTTTGCGTAAAGTTACTTAGTTTTATGTGCAGAATGCTTGATTGACGGTTTCGTGAAGGGTCCGTTTACATTACACATTTGTTTTTCGAGATAAAGCATAAAATTGCTTGACAGTGAAACTGCGCTGCCGACCGCTGCCATTTCGGTGTGAATTGACCCTAGCGAGCGATCGAGCGACGTGGGCGAGGTTCTTCTCATACTACTACTACCTAACGAAAGAGCTGAAATGAAGTATGAAAAGAGCCTCGCCCGGATCGCTCGCTCGCTCGTTAGCTGCAGCGGTGTGGCCTGCACTGTCCATATATCATTTTCCTCCTTTTGTCTCTCTCTTTCTCTCTGTATAGTAAAATTAAGCTTGACTCACGCTAGACCGTGTCGGGTTCGAGCCGAGTGTCGATGTCGGCCGTTTTGTATGTATCGTATTGTCCGTTGCTCGGCCGTCACTCGGTTACCGCTCGGTGTAGCGTGAGTGTATCCATACAAAATATGTAATAGTTGAACGTGCTACACTCGGCTCGACTTTTTTTTTCCGGATGTGATATCATCAAATGACTCCTCCCGCTCTGGACGGAGCAGGAGGGAGTGTCAGACTTTTACTGACTAAAACCCATCCATGTTCCTTCATCGCCCTTTGTGTTCCGGGGTCAAGGTATCTCTTTCGAATAGTCCCGCAGCCCCGGCAGGCTTCGGCCCTTGCTGCCGACTCTCTTTGAGGCGCGCGTGGAACACAAACGCGCCGTCGACATGGCCTGTCGTCATGAGACGGACGGACGGCGAGCTAGCCCATAGCTCCCCGTCCACAGGCCCGCGATTATTTCTTGCCTAAAGCGGTCATTTTCGGTTATCTGAAGTCACTTAAAGTCAATGTCATGTTTTATTATCGCTACAGAGATAAATATTGTCTCCAAAATGTGACACTGTTACATTTTTGTGTTATACTAAGGTAGATAAGAAGCAAGAAAAAAAGGTGTTTTTATAACTCTAAAACTCAATTTATTGTATCTAGAAACTTGTTAACAAATATTATATGTACTTAGTAGAAGCAGAAGCAACAAAATCTTAAAATTATAAGCGTGTCTTTATTTCCATAGTCTTATAGTTAAACAAATGTAACATATAACTAGTTTCTTGGTAGTGATTTTCCTTAGCAGTCGCCTATTGGTAAATATTTATGGTGTTTAAGCCCAGCCCCAGGCGGCAGGCACCCAGGCCGATGGGGCCCAGGGCTTGGCAGGCCACTCCGGTGTCTGCGGGCGCAGGGCGGCGGCGGCGGCCGTGGCGGCGTGCTGGGCAGCTCCAGCAGCCCCAGCCGCACCAGAGCTTTGGATCACGGACAGCTTTAAAGCTTCTAAGTCTGAAAAGAAAAGATTCGTTATAAGTTTGACGAAAAATCCTAAGTTTCAAACTGAACGAGCGTATCAAAAGGACACTCGCAGCCACGGAACAGATATCTGTTCTGCTCGCAGGACATTGGTAATGGTATCGTTGGTCGCCCATCAGCTAGGATCTGCTAGATGCACCATTAACGGGTGTTCTGAAACATTAACGGAGATTCTTACAGGCTGGAACCGGAAGAGTCTTGTTGTTGCCAGAAGTTGTGGTGCAAATTAGAGGCATATATTCAGCAGCAAACCGGGAGCGATCACCGCATGGTAAGAGGCACATTGAACATCAATATCAAGCTTGAAAGGTATCGACTGATGAAGTCTACGCTCCGTCCAGCACAGATTCAAATCCAAAACCCCGAGAGCTTCCAGCTTGAACTCCAGAACCGTTTCGAGTGCCTAGGAAGCTCAGTGGACGAATATAACGATGGGTTCGTGGAAGCTGTCCATGCGACCGGGTCTAAGTTCTTCAAGGCACGTCGTACAGATCAGAACAAGAGACTCTCCGATCACACTCTCAAGCTCATGAAGGAGCGGCGTGAGATGATCCTGCAGTCTTCAGACGAGGCGTGTAAATACCGGCAGCTCAATAGACGGATCTCTAAATCCTTGAAGAGCGACCTCCGCTGCTTTAATACCGAGCGTATTAAAGACGCGATTGAGCGGAATAAAGGCTCCAAGGTATTTGCAAGAGATCTGGCTATTGGGCAGAGCCAGCTCACGAAACTGAAGACCGACGATGGTAGGATCTTGTCCGCCAAACCGGAGCTTCTGAGGGAGATCGAGAGCTTCTATGGACAGTTGTACACGTCAACCAATAAACCCGTCGTAGATCTAGCAAACGACCCAAGAGCTAGACTGACCCGACACTATACCGAAGACATCCCGGACGTCAGCCTGTACGAGATTAGGATGGCTCTGAAGCAACTCAAAAACAACAAGGCACCGGGTGATGACGGAATTACAGCCGAACTCCTGAAGGCGGGTGGAAAACCGGTTCTTAAGGCCCTTCAGAAGCTGTTTAATTCCGTCATACTTGAGGGAAATACGCCACAGGCATGGTGCAGGGGTGTGGTGGTACTCTTCTTCAAGAAGGGCGACAATGCCCGGTTGAAGAATTATAGGCCCATCTCACTTCTAAGCCATGTCTACAAGTTGTTTTCAAGAGTCATCACGAATCGTCTCGCGCGCAGGTTTGACGATTTCCAGCCTACCGAACAAGCCGGTTTCCGAAAAGGCTTTAGCACCGTGGACCACATACATACGCTGCGGCAGGTTATACAGAAGACCGAAGAGTATAACCTGCCCCTCTGTTTAGCGTTTGTGGACTACGAGAAAGCCTTCGATTCGATCGAGACCTGGGCTGTACTGCAGTCTCTCCAACGGTGCCAAATTGACTATCGGTACATCGAGGTGTTGAAGTGTTTGTACAAAAACGCCACCATGTCAGTCCGACTTCAGGACCAAGCCTCGGAACCTATCCTCCTACAGCGAGGTGTGAGACAGGGAGACGTCATATCTCCGAAACTATTCACCGCTGCACTGGAGGATGTCTTCAAGGTTCTGGACTGGAGAGGGCTAGGCATCAACGTCAATGGCGAGTACATCACTCACCTTCGGTTTGCCGACGATATAGTGGTCATGGCTGAGACCATGGAGGACCTCAGGACGATGCTCGATGACCTCAGTAGAGCTTCCGGAAGAGTGGGTCTTAAAATGAACATGGACAAAACCAAGGTCATGTTGAATGCCCATGTCACACCCACTCCTATCAAAATCGGAGACTCTATACTCGAAGTTGTAGACAATTATGTGTACCTGGGACAAACGGTCCAGTTAGGTAGGTCTAACTTCGAGAAAGAGGTCAATCGTCGAATCCGACTCGGCTGGGCAGCGTTCGGGAAGTTGCGCGGTATCTTCTCGTCCAACTTACCGCAGTGTCTCAAGACGAAAGTCTATGACCAGTGTGTGTTGCCAGTGATTACATACGGGACCGAAACGTGGTCGCTCACAATGGGCCTCATCAGAAGGCTTAAAGTCACCCAAAGGGCAATGGAGAGGGCTATGCTCGGAGTTTCCTTGCGCGATCGAATCAGAAATGAAGACATCCGCAAGAGAACCAAGGTTACCGACGTAGCCCGAAGAATTGCCAAACTTAAGTGGCAGTGGGCAGGTCACATTGCTCGCAGAACGGATGGCCGATGGGGCCGAAAAGTTCTGGAGTGGCGACCGCGAACCGGAAGACGTTGCGTTGGAAGACCTCCCACTAGGTGGACCGATGACCTGGTGAAGGTTGCGGGAGTCCGTTGGATGCGAGTCGCATGGGACCGGTCAATGTGGCGACACTTGGGGGACGCCTATGTCCAGCAGTGGATGTCTTTCGGCTGAAATGATGATGATGATGATGATTCAGCAGTAGACCGATCGTGATAAGCTGATTGCTGATTTGATTTATCTACGGGCCAAAGTTGCCTGAAAATATAGATGTTGTGGTTGGTGTTGTTGTTATTGTATTGACCTACCAGCGTTCTGCAGCCTTGCGGCCTGGTTGCTCGCGGCGCGTTGTATGGCTTTAGCAGCCGCCGCCTCTCGGGCTGCAGCGATCTTCTGAGCGGCGGCGGCGCGCGCCTTAGCCCCCGCTAGCTGCGCCTGCGACTGTACTGCAGCTTGCGCGGCCTCTAGGGCGTGCGCACGGGCGTTCCTTGCTGCCTCCTCACTGGAAACAGACCCACAAACAATTGAAGCGTCCTAAACTTTTGGATAACGAAACAATCGCTACCAAGCAATGGTGTCTTTTCACATTAGATCACGATAAGAACAAAGTTGCTCGGGACGCGACGACTACCTGCGGACTGACTAACGAAGTTCTGGGCAGACTAGATTACTGACGACTTGCCGAGCCTCAACTACTTATAACAGAAGCATAACGAACCTCTTATGAGCTGCGCGAGCGGCGGCAGCTTCCTTGGCGCTGGCAACACTTTGTTGTTCGAGTGCTGCATGCTTGGCTGCAGCAACCTCATGCTGGGCCGCCATGACTGCCGTTGCCGCTGCCTTGGCAGCCGCCACTGCACCAGCTACGTCTGAGCTGGTGTCTGACGACCATGCTCCTAGAAAATGCGGGCGATTTCATTCAAATTTAATTGTCTGTTGTAAGAAGATATTTTGCTATTTGGGTGTTTTTTATTATTTCTTCTAAATAGATTTTCAACTTAGCATTAGGTTATAGGTTGATTGGTAAAATTTGGAGCAGCGGTGGCCCAGTGGTGGCGGCCCCGACTTACGAACAGTAAGTCGTGGGTTCGAACCCAGACAGGCGCATTACTTTGTGTAATTTATTTCATCACCACTGCTCTCAAAACGGTGAAGGAAAACATCGTGAGGAAACCTGCATGTTCTAGAACCAAAAAATTCGAAGACATGTGACATCTACCAATCCGCACTGGGCCCGCGTGGTGGATTATAGCCCATTCCCTCTCATTGAGAGGAGGCCTGTGTCCCAGCAGTGGGAACATTTATAGGCTGATGATGATGGTAAAATTTGACCGTTTCGGGTATCTTGATGTACTTGGGCATTCTGTGAAAAATGTTATGATACAAAAGATGCAGCATTATAGTCGAGTAGAGCCACAGTAAAGCAACTATTTCTATGGGGATATCCTAATGCTTATTCATAGTTAACACGTGATTTTGGGTCATATAAGTAAGTAGTTACGAAACGAATTAATCCAAAAATATTACCATGTCCTCCTGCCGGCACCCAGGCCGTCACGGGCCACGCAGCTGGCTCCACACTAATGACGCTCCGCTTGTCTTGGTTGCTGGCTGCGACAGCCCCGACCAGACAGATCGACAACACCTGCAGATAGTGACGATGTATGAACATGCCTTTATGATATGAATCTATGCTATAGATACTGATGGTAAAGATATCTAAACAATCAAAACTAACATTATGAAAAAAACGAATGTCGCTTTACGTACACTACACGACAAATATAACGTAATGTACGTATGTAGGTATGTACGACATTGTCGAAGTCGCGGGAAACACCTGGAAATGATACGCACAGAACCGGGAAGTGTGACAGAAAAAAGGGGAGGCCTATCTATACCCTGCAGTGGGTGATTCCGGGAATCCGGGCTGATATGATGATGATACAGTAGTCTTTTTATTAAATATTGTAAACTTACCAAAGTATTAAAACCCATTTTATTGTTGTTAACTGCACGTCTTCACGAGATACTGTGATACACAACTGATGGTCATGGATCATTTTATATTGTCGAATCCGGAAAAGACTGTACCGTATAGAAAGGGATAATGAACGATAGGTACCAAACTCGCTGTCTAAATGCGAGCAGTAACCTATCACTTAATCGCTATTCTTTCACTTTTCTTAGTATCTACCTACTGACGTGCTAGGGATTGATCTAATTTGCTCTGAGTATAAGGTATCATTAAAGTATTACATTATTACTGCCTCGCTGGTCTAGAGTTGGCCGACTGCCTGAGCATGAAGTCCTGAGTTCGATTCCCAAGTCGGTTAAAGTGTTATTGGGTTTTTCCATGAGGAATTTCTCTGTAGCAGCCACGGAGTCTGGATGTGTGTTTGCCCTGTTGATGGCAATAGGCTCGCTCCATACGTATCTATGACATGGGTATTAAATACATAACCTGCGAAATGTGGCTGTACCTACTATTAGTTCACCTCTGCCTAAGGGTCAGCTCACTCCGAGACGCGACGCTGCGCGCAGAGCGGCTCAAACTCAAAATATAAGTTTATTGACTACACGAAAAGATACACATTTCATTGTGAGAATTCAGAATACGTTGCACCATGCAGCACTGCGCCTCGACAATGAAATGTGTATCTTTTCGTGTAGTAAATATAGTTATATTTTGAGTCGCTCTGCGCGCAGCGTCGCGTCGTCATACATCCAGAAGTCCAAACTCAAGGTTTGCCAACGAGCAATGGAGCGCAGTATACCTACTACGTGTTAAATTAACGGATCGAGTTCGAAACACAATAATGCGCTCCAAAACAAATATAGCTGACGTGGCTCAAAAGGCTGCCCAACTCAAAAGGGACTGGGCAGGACATGTCTGCCGCATTCGTTTTTAGGGTTCCGTACCTTAAAAGGAAAAAACGGAACCCTTTTAAGATCACTTTCTTGTCTGTCCGTCTGTTTGTCCGTCTGTCACCACCGATTTTCTCAGGAACGGATGGACCTAGCCAGTTGAAATTTATACCAATACTAAGGTCTATAGTCCCTATTAGGTGTATAAAAATCAAGGTCCTGAGTCAACATAATAAAAAGGTTATGGACAAATTTAGATTTTCGCGAAAACTTGTAAGTCCAAAATTTACCTTTATTTTCAACTTTTTTTATTTATTGGACTTTTTCCTTTACTTGTGCAGTAAGACCTTGCTTTTGACCAAAATTGTCAATTCTAGACCAACCGGAAGAACACGGATCTAATTTGAGGAGATTTCTAATGCGAGGTTTTGGGTCGAAAACCTATAGGGTAGTTCCCGTATTGATGTATAATCACGAAATTTGGCGAGAAGCAATGTTCACGAAATTTCTAGATTCATGAATCATGCCCAGAGGTTGGACTATAAAATCTCACAATGATCTCGCTCGCAAATGGAGCGGGATCCAGCGCAGGATTTGCGGGACCGCAGCTCAGCCACTGCGCCAAACAGCATCGTCATTAGCTGTCTTGCGCAATTTAAAAACCTTAAACGAAGTCAAAATCAAATATTTTATTTCACATAGGCCTAGATGCACATAAAACGTTGAAAAAGGTGCACGGTTCGCGTTGGTCGTTTCCATGGAGAAGAACCGGCAAGAAACGCCATGGTTACTCTTTTCAAATCATTTGGTAGGTATTACAATATTATTTTGTTACAGCAATGGGGGTACAGCGTAGGCCCGACAATAGGTCGTTACTATACAAAAAACGTAAAACAGAAAAATATTTAACAAAAGTTAACAAGCATCTGGGAATCTACAAAGCCAACAATGTTCACGCATTCACAAATGATAGGTAAGTACCTAAAAAAAAGAATCTATAGAGGTAAGAAAATTTTGTAAATAAAAAAAAACTGAATTAAAACAAGTGACACAAATATTGTCATCAGTGCTTGAACTATTCTGAGCAAAAGATGAAAAAAAAAAAGATTTGAAAACAATTGTAAAAATCTGAATGGAAAGAAAAGAAAAGAAAAAAATCGTATGTGGTCAATACGATTTTTTACCCTTTCGGTCTGGTAAAGGTATTCAGGGTCCCAGATTTCATTTGGCCCAAAGATTAGCAAGTGCAAGCTGTATATTTTCCAGGCATACTTTAATTTTTAAACATAGCAAAGAGCATGCTTCCTACGCAGGCTATTTACAAAAAAAAACACTTCTTCAAATGACCTGCCTACCATTCGGTCACTGCATGTCACCAAATTTTGCCATTTTGACAAATTGGATTGTCCAATTAATGAGAAGTAAACGTGTGATTGAGAATATTGGCTTTTTTAGACGATTTTCTTCTGGCTGACAGGCTGACCAAAACCAAAAAGTGCTGTTTCTCCTTAGTGTAGTGAGGACACATTTAACGATTAAATATTTGCCTCCAATTATGAAACTAACTAATTAGTAAACTCCGTCCGCCTTGGCCACGACATAGCTACAACCCTAAGTCAGATTCCAGTCAGCCAGTTTAAAATGCGTGTGTTTTCATCAGCACAGCCTTTTTATAAGGTTCTACTATTAGTAACTATTCGACTTCACTGTCCGTCTGTCTGTCTGACCACTCACCAGGCTGTATCTCATGAACCGTGTTAGTTAGACAGTTGAAATGTTCACAGATGATGTATTTCTGTTGTCGCTCTATCACTAAAAACAGAATAAAAGAAATAATTAAGTACTAAGTATTAAGTCCCATACTACAGACGTGATTTTTTAAAAATGATACGGAACCATTCGTGCGCGAGTTCGACTCGCAGTGGGTCGGTTTTTTTCTTAATAAGCTATATGGTACATAATACTTCCATGCATTTCTCCAATTAATTACGGTTGGCAATGCAGCACAAATGTCAAAACCAACAATGCTAGAAATCTGTGTTACCAGAAAGCCAAAATTACCGCAAATGCTGCAGGTTGTAATAAAGTGAATCTTTTTTTTTTTCGGATGGGAAATCATCAAATGACTCCTCCCGCTCTGGGCGGAGCAGAAGGGAGTGTCAGACTTTTACTGACTAAAACCCATCCATGTTCCTTCATCGCCCTTTGTGTTCCGGGAGCACGGTATCTCTTTCGAATAGTCCCGCAGCCCCGACAATTAAGTGCATCTTTGAAAACTTTTCTAAATACTTTGCATTCTCTTGAATACCCTCACAATGAAGAAGAAATCCAAAAATAAGCAGAACTACGCAGCTACTTTTGTTGTTTTTCATGTCTAAAATGCTATTACTCCTTCGAAAATGCTATATAAGAATTTCTTGTAATTAATATGTAACAAAAAAATTACAATACATTACATTGTTTTTAAAATGATTATATGTCCGGGGTAGCAAAACCTGTGTATAATCCTTCCCGTTATTCTTTGAAACGTCGTACAGCATAGCTATTCACAACGCTTCGATTCGATTTTCGATTCGGAAAGTCGTATGTCTGTCTTTTTTTGACATTACGAAATCGAGCGAGATAGACATACGACTTTCCGAATCGAAAATCGAATCGAAGCGTTGTGAATAGCTATGCTGATGCCATTACATCAAGCAACTACAATCTGTCACTTTAATAGATTTTCAGCTGTATTGATAAGTAAAGTAAGACCAAAGAAACGATGGATGGACTGTACAAATAATGATATGGCAAGAAAGGAGGTGTCTCATGGGATGACGAGTTATGGAGAGGTATGGAAGAAGAAGACGTACTGGGCCAACCCCAGATGAATTGGGATAAGGGCAAGAGAATGGTGATATTATTATGTATTATCTTATTATTAGGTTCAAGGTTGATTAGAAAAAATTTACAGTTTCGGGTAGCTTGATGTGCCGGCCGTCTGGACTAGCACTTCGCTAGGCCAACTCAAAATCAAAGTGTTACCAACGCTATGTGGTCAACTGTTTATCGAAACCACTGATAAACATAATCTTATTTCTGATGCAGTCGGGTAATGAGGTTTTTTTTAGGCCAGCTTCCACCAAAAAACGATAAATGGCACTGTACATGACCAGTGTAAAACTGCTGCTGGCGTTCATTGCCTTTGGAAAGTGTGCAATAATAGTTTGTGTGCGTTCGTGTTTCTTTGTTCGGTTTGTGTTTTTGTTACATTGCAACTTACTCATTCTTCACTTCTTCACTTTACACTTCATTTTGGCTATAATTTCTATAAAATACGACTTGGCACCGAATTTCTGGACATCGATATCTGCGGCACGTAAAAACTTGATTTGGCTACGACCGCACACCGATAAATCGTAAAATATATAAATAAAATAAAGTTTTTTTTGCATGTGCAGCGCCATATGGCCGAGAAAAACCACAAATTATCAATCGAAAAAAGGCAAAGCACGTTTCGAGACCGGCAACATTCAGTTATTGATCAATCAAAATACAAACTTCAAATTCAAACCATCCATCTGATCTGTCATGTTCTGTTCACCTGCTTCACAGACGTCAAAAAAGCACTGCCTTTAGAGTTTAGAGGCAGTCGTGTTTGTCTACGACTTTTTTTAATTACGATTGTTAATGTTATTCTAATAATAAGCTTGAATTTTGTGTCATTGGATAGTTCAAGGGCTTCTAACTTTATATTTAGTAAATAAATTAGGTGAGTAACATTTTGTTTAATGCGATTACGTAAAATGTCGATGGAAAGAATCCAAATTGTATGAAGACGAGACTATTTTAAACAAAACGAGTGTAATTTAATAAACTTTAAAATGCTTACGATGTACTGTTAATTAATAAATTATAAGTGGTATCAGATTTCAGACGGAAGGTATAACGTGTTTGCAAAGTTATTGATTTTTGGCGAACACTGCTAGTTTTTTTATTAGCTAAGAATAATAGTAAATGACATTGTGAAAACACTTAAACTCGCTCAATGATAGACATAGGGCCAACCCAATCATTCATAATATCTAGCCGTTAAGCCTAGAGTAGTACTTACCTTAGAATAGAATATAGTTTAAAATCCCTTATCAGGCACACTGGACACAAGAGATGTTATAAGTGGCTTCAAATATTACTTAGAACTAGATAGTAGATATGGTGGTCAGTTGGTTGTCATACAGGTGGAGTTGTGTTGCTGCTAATGAGCCCCAAACTAAACAGTTAGTTAGTATCTAGGGGCTCAAAAGTGATTGTAGAAGAGTAAGTAATAGAGAAGAGTAGTAAGAGTAAAGTTACACTTACAAGTAATAGTGAACTTGTAAGTGTAACTTTAGTTTAAGTTCAAGAATGACTCTTTCAGCCTCTACCTCACTTTGGGCCCTGTCATAATTTTTAAATTGAATGTAATACTATGTTTTTTTCGTAAAATAGGTCCGGTAGATAAATAAAATAATATATTTGCAACCAGAAACCTGCATGTGTATTCTCCATACTGTTATACTAAACTCTACCCAGTAACTACTACCCAGTCATAGATTTATAAGTATTTGATACTTCTTCTTTTAAATCTCTCCATGTTTGTTTAACTGATACATCACTCGGTTATGAAGGTCTTTTATCTTCTGATCTAAGATGGGGTTTTACAATAGTACCTATTGTTGAAAAAGGCATGCCCATGTTATGATTGCATATTGCAACTATTACTTAATAAGCAACTGACAACTGTTTGTTTACACAAACAGTTGTTTATTTCTTCATGTTTAAAATGTGCTGTAAATCATAATGTTATTTTTTTTTTGTTACAGCTCTATACAATTAAACATGTCGGAAAAGGGCAAGCCAGGTGATAAGCCACCAGCAGTAAGTCCAATCACGCCTCAAGTGTAAGTACTATTTTGTTATAATATTACCAGAGAACGGAATAGTTAGTCTGATAGAGAATAACTGGCTAAAATCCTGAAGTATTTTAAAGTTCCATAATAATTATCTGTCTAGCCTTTTCTCAACTATGTTGGGGTTGCCTTCTAGTTAACCGAATGCAGCTGAATACCAGAATGTAAAAAGTTAAAAAAAAAACCTTATTAAAAATGCAAATTTATTCCAAGGGATGTATTGGCCACCTCTAGACGAAGAATAAAGAAATAACGAATGTACTGTGAGAAAGATGATATGATGGCAAGAAAGGAGGTGTCTGACGAGATGACAAGTAATAGAGAAGTATGGAAGTATGGAAGAAGAAGACATGCTGGGCCAAACCCAAATAAATTAGGATAAGGGCAGGAGAATGGTGATGTATTGTCCACCTCTTTGAAGTTTACGTGAATATGTACACTGAGAGCAGCGGTGGCCCAGTGGTGGCGGCCCCGACTTATGAACAGTAAGTTGTGGGTTCGAACCCAGACAGGTGCATTACTTTGTGTAATTTATTTCATCACCACTGCTCTCAAAACGGTGAAGGAAAACATCGTGAGGAAACCGGCATGTCCTAGCACCAAAAAATTCGAAGATATGTGACGTCTACCAATCCGCACTGGGGCCGCGTGGTGGATTATAGCCCATTCCGTCTCATAGAAAGGAGGCCTGTGTCCCAGCAGTGGGAACAATTAATAGGCTGATGATGATGTATAAGTACTTCATCTATTCCGATCTTACATGCAACTATTCAAAAACTACAAATATTCTACTATTACAGAATAATTAAACCGTTGCCAGCTGCTTTAATTAAACAAAAAAAAGAGTGTGTACAGTACATGTAAATGTCATTCACCAGAGATTACACAACACTGTTCAAGATCATACAAAGTGTTCTGATTTTTGTTATGAATAACCATAGTGACATTATGCAAATTGATTTTCTTTATGTTGTCATGAGTTTGCATTACTTAAGAACCTTTTGCGCCAACATATAGAGTTAATTTCGCTGTGGTCCATCAGTTTTAAACACCGCTTCTAATGCAGTGACCTTCAATACAATCACTTTTGACTGAACTGGTCTTAATACTCTATGTATATATTTTGTCCTCCTCCTATCCTAGAAAATATTCTCCATTTAGATGTCCATACATCTATATGATATATTTAACCTCCCGGCCATACGGGCAAATGCCCGATGGGTCGGATGCCCGATGGGCCGGTGTGGCCGATTGGCGGCCTTTCCTCTGCCTCTGATTGGCACTTATAATGAATTTTCGCATGATCGACCGGCATAGACTTAAAAGGCAATTTTAGCCTGCATACACAAGGTTGCAAAAAACCGGCCAAGTAAGTGTCGGGCCACGCGCAGTGTAGGGTTCCGTAGTAGCCCGTTATATTTTAGAGTTTGTTTTTAAATACAAGTCTTCACCCGTTATAAACAAGCAACTACTTCATCTTAGTCACTTTATTAGGATTTATTCTAAGGATTTTGTATTTGGTACAAAATTATCCAACACCCAAGTTCAACGACTATTACTGCTAAACTAATAAAGTTATCTTAACCGCTATAATTTTCCTTGAAATTTCATGAAATGCACTATCATCATGAATTTTTCCAGATTTTTCAAGCCAGCAAAGCTAAACGCTTTTAGAGGGGGGCGGGGACGCCCTACTGGAACAAAAATATGCACGTTACAGTTTAATATTTCGTAATTGGAGCATTCAATCGAAAAGTAGTGATAGTAACCCCTTTTTTTTTTTTTTTTTTTTTCGGATGGGAAATCATCAAATGACTTCTCCCGCTCTGGGCTGAGCAGGAGGGAGTGTCAGACTTTTACTGACTAAAACCCATCCATGTTCCTTCATCGCCCTTTGTGTTCCGGGGCCACGGTATCTCTTTCGAATAGTCCCGCAGCCCCGGCAGGCTTCGGTCCTTGCGGACCCCTTCACTATAGCTGACTCTCTTTGAGGCGCGCGTGGAACACGAACGCGCCGTCGACACGGCCTGTCGTCATGAGACGAACGGACGGCGAGCTAGCCCATAGCTCCCCGTCCACAGGCCCGCGCCTACGGTGGCCGGAAGCCACCACGTGGCCCCCGACGCCCGGGGCGTCTCCCGCGGCGGCCGGGACGTGAGGATCTCTCCCTGTCCTGTTCCGCCACCTCCTTCGCTAGCATGACTGCTTCGCAGAAGGAGGTGACGGCGTCCCATTCCGTCTCGCTCCGGACCATGGATTGAACCAAGGCCGGGAGCGAGAGGTCGCCGCCGCCAATCGCCGTTACGAGGACACGGCGGTGCTCCGCCCAAGCGGGGCACACCTCCACCGTGTGCTCCACCGTGTCCTCCGGTCGATCCTCACAATGGTGACACCCGGGCGTCTCCTCCCGCCCGATTCGGTGCAGGAACTTACCGAAACATCCGTGTCCGGTAAGAACCTGCGTCAGGCGGAAGGTGAGGACGCCGTGGCGTCTCTCCAGCCACTCCTCAAAGAGGGGACTTATCGCCACTATTGTGGCGTGCCATGCACGGGGTTGCGATAGTCGCTCTCTCCATGTCGCCATGAGATCCCGCCGGAAGTCCGTCCGCTGAGCGACAATTTGCCGCGGCAGCGGAGTTTCCCCCCGGCGTAGCGCCTCCGCGCGCCACTCATGTAGGCGCGCGAGGACTATTGCCTCCAGATCCCATGGCGGCAATCCGGCAAGGAGGTTCGCCGCCTCGCGGGAGATCGTGCGGTAGCCCCGGACCAGCCTTACGGCTACCACCTTCTGGAGCACGTTCAAGTGGTGGGCGGCACGCCGCTTCAATGAACGTGCCCACACCGGGGCCCCGTAAAGGGCCATGGACCGCACGACTCCCGCGTAGAGCCTCCGGCAGGAGGCGTTCGGCCCCCCCAGGTTGGGCAGGAGCCGCCTGAAGGCAGCCCCCGTCCGCTCCAGTCTGGGGGCCAAACGTCGGAAATGCTCCACGAAGTTCCACCGGCTGTCGAGGACAAGTCCCAGGTACTTCAGCGTCGACTCGACGCCGATGGAAACCCCTCCTGCCATCACTGAGGATCCCGGAGGTGGCGCATTCCGAGGCCCATGAAAGCACATGGCCTCGGACTTGTGCAATGCCACCTCGAGACCCAGTTGCCGGATCCTCTCAACGACTATCGCAACCCCGCGTGTCATAACTTCGGCCGCCGCCTCGTGCGACCCCCCCTGTGCGAGCACCAGCGTGTCGTCCGCATAGCAGACCACGCTGACGCCGCTAGGGAGGTCGGCGCGCAGCACCCAGTCGTACCCGATGTTCCACAAGGACGGCCCTAGAACCGATCCCTGCGGAACACCGCACGACATCTCTCGCCGGTTCCAGTCTCCGCTGCGACCGGGGTAGATGACGTACCTGTCCGCCAGGTAGTCCCCGACCACACGACGGAGGTAGGTCGGCACCCGGTGATACCGGAGTGCCTCCCTTATGCAGCTCCAGGGCATGGAGTTGAAGGCATTGGCGATGTCGAGAGACACCGCCAAGACAACCCCACCCCGGGACACCGCATCCCCCGTCGTGAGTAGAGATGGGTAACCACCCGGATTAAAACCTACTAGTGGGTTAAAACCCAGTTATCACCCGTTTCATTCCACCCACTGGGTGGTTTGACTGGGTGAAAACAAAATATTTCGGATAAAAGATTATTTAAACATGTAGCGCGCTACGGCCGGTGTGCGGGGTGGCAAGACCGAGAGGGGAAGGGATGTCGCCCACGCGCAGCTATCCCCGCGCCCCTTCCCCGCTCAAACTTGCCAGTCTAGTTTACCTCGCTGGTTAGAGTGCGCGCGTTTTAGGTGAATTTTGAGTTTTTAATTACGACCCGGAAGTGTTATATTGCGATCTGATCCTGCTTTTACCTGATTGACCTTGGCTTAAACACACTGACTACGATTTGCTTATGAACTAAATAAGCAAGCGCATAAAGGTGCAGAAATGACTTTGACCTTGAAAAAGTAAATTCATACACCTTTATGAGCTTGGAGGATTGTATTGATGATTTTGATGATTATAATTCTGTAACTACATACGTCTTACAGCCGCGATTCATAGTTTAATCAACATACAACCTGATACTGACCTGCTAATTGCAAAAAACGTAAGAAAATTTGTATTTCGCGGGCCACCCTGGCGCAACTTCCTTGTTTTAGGGCAACATGGTGTGACCAAAAAATCAAATGATATGGAAACATTTTCGAGAGAGTGATAACAAATCGGCTATATGCAAGTATTGCGAGAGAAAATACAAAGTAGCTAACTTGCAAAAAATGGCTAAACATTTACAAAAATGTCCTCATTGCCCTGAAAACTGCAAACAACAGTTAACGACCAACATAGCGCAAACTTCGTCAGTATCTGCACTTGCAGTCGGAAACACGATTTTGCAACCAAGTAATAAAGAAAATGAGAGACCTGAGTCTGAATTAAGTTTGTCGATTGAGGGCAGTGCATCTTCAGTGAGCCTACCAACAAATGTAAATAAAGAACATTTACATTCATTATTAGCTAAGGCTATTTATGTATCGGGAACACCCCTTTCGATAGTAGAACACCCCCTGTGGATTATTTTTTTCAACGAACTCCAGCCACTGTACAAATTGCCAACCAAGAAAACTGTTTCTACCACCATTTTGGACAAAACGTATAGGGAAATGCATAACGAGTTAAAAGAAAACGTCAAATCGCAAACATGTTTGCACTTAATGCATCTAGCATTAAGTGCAAACATGTTTGCGATTTGACAAATTGGTTGGTCAAATTGTAGGAATGAAGGAATAATTAATATAATAATAGCAAAACCAGAACCAGTATTTATTAAAAGTATTGCGACGGCAGAAAACCGACCTACAAGTGATTACTTATGTGAAGAAATTTTAAATGTATTATCTGAGTATGGAACAAATAAGTTTGCTACGATGATAGGAGATAATGCAAGTAATATGCAGAAAGCTTTTCGTCTCGTAAAAGACGAACATCCACACATAACTTATATAAAATATGCTGCTCACACTTTACATTTACTCTGCTTGTAAGAATATGGCAATTAACATGGTTAAAACTATAAAAAAAGTAAAGTTTTAACATCTTTACTTGCAAAAATTGTTAAGGAAAAACATGCTGGTGAAACTTTGAAGTTGCCATGCGATACCCGATGGGGCAGTTATTACACCAGCTTTAAAAGTATTGAAAACACGAAAGTCGCCTTGCAGACCTTAGCTGTACATGAAAAAGCATTACTTTTACCTGCGGAAGAAAAATCAGCGCTGTTGGATGACAATTTTTGGAAAATTATTCGACAGTGCAAACTTATTAGGGAACCTATTTCTGATGCAATATTTAAATTAGAAGGAAATTATAAAAATATTCATAAACTATTTTTGACATTCAAAAACATGAAATCGAAATTACTTTTCAGTTTACCGGATGTCACAATAATAGAAAACGATAAAAAGGATGAAATATTAATCAATGCCGATGAAAGAATCAAAATGTGTTTGAAACCGATTCACTTTGCAGCGTACTAGACCCCACAGACCCAGAATCTGAACTTGACGAAAGTCAAGAAGTCGACGCTATGGAGTTTATTTACGAAGTAGGACAAAGTATCGGTTTGAATGTAATGTCAAACTTGGCGTCGTATAAAGCAAGAGATGGATTTTGGAGTCGGAGATTTCTGTGGGCTAACATCAACGATGTAAGCGCATCAATCTGGTGGAAGGGAATATGTGGGTCTACTGCATTGAGCAAAGTCGCTGTTCGTATTCTTACAGCACCGTGCACTTCTGCTGCTGTAGAGCGATCCTTTAGTGCTCATAGTAATATACATAGTAAAAAAAGAAATAGACTCACGACGGAAAGAGCAGCAAAACTAACATAACATACAATTGGAATTTATTGCACAAGCATGTGGATGATTTAAGTGATAATACTGAGGCCTGTGTGCCTGATTCACCACCAATACTCCAAATCCCGGAATCCCGGAGATATAATATACAAACCATGTCGCCACGTACAAATAGCCCTGAACCATCACACATTAACAATTTTCATTTTTTTTATTGTAACCGTGTTTCCGATGCAAGCGATGATGATGATTAAACTGCTGCTAATTTGTTGTAATTTTCCAAATAGATAATAAATGTATCGGATTTTGTGTTTAGGCTTTTATTTTTGACAAGTTAGTAATGAACTTAACTTCCCGCTATTTAATAATTAACAATACTCATTTTCACCCAGTAAAATGGGTGAAAATGTGTTAAAACCGGGTTAAAACCCAAATCACCCAGTTTTAACCCAAATGGGAAGAATGGGTTTTAACCCACTACCCATCTCTAGTCGTGAGGGCCCTCACGCGCATGATGGCGTCCACCGTAGAGCGCCCCTTGCGGAAACCATACTGGTGTTCCGCAAGGTCCGGCCCCATCCCCGCAAGGTGCTCGGCGAGGCGGTTTGCAATCACTCTTTCAAAGAGCTTGCCCACCTCGTCGAGCAACACCACGGGCCGGTAGGCGGACGGAGAGTCCGCCGGGCGCCCCGGCTTCCGGATGAGGACCAGCTTCCCCGTCTTCCAACGAAGCGGGAACTGGCCTCTCTCCAAACATGCGCTAAAGAGCCCTTCCAGTCGGGGCCCGAGAGCCTCCGAGGCCAGGACCCAGGCTTTGCCAGGCAAGCCGTCGGGTCCCGGGGCGGTATTTTTGGCACCTAGCCTTCGTACCGCCACTCTCAGGTCTACCCCGGTCACTTCAGGAGCGTCGTCGTCGTCACTTTGGTGGTCCGCTTCCGGCACCGCAGCCGGCGGAGCCATAGGCGGGGGCGGGTGTTCCCCTCGCGAGGGGAACAGAGCGCTCACCACGTCCTCCACGAGCTGAGGCCGGAGACTCTGCGTCAGCGGGGGGGCCCAGGTGCGGAGTTTATCCCGCACCATCTTGTAAGGGCGCCCCCACGGATCTCTGTCGAGAGCCCCCAGCATCTCCTCGCGGGCCAGATCTCTGGCCCGCAGGACAGCCTCGCGGAGGGCGGTCTTCGCCGCTCTGTAGCCCTCATAGAGCTCCGCATTCGGTGGGCGAATGCGGAGCCTGCGGTGCCTGGCGTACCGGTGTCGCGCAGCCACACACGCCTCCCGTAGGGACGTCAGCTCTCGCGACCACCAGTACACCTGACGCCGGGCGCTTCCTGGCCGGACTCGGGGCATTGCCACGTCACATATGTCGGACATGGCCTCCTGGAACCACCCTGCCTCATCATTGACGTCGGCAGGCCTGTCCGGTGATGTCACCCAGGCCTGCACGATCGAGGCTTCCAGGAGGAGCTCCCGGTCCAGCTGCTTCAGCGCCCAACGCGGACCACTCGGGGCCTGTTGGACCGGCGCGCTTGAGGTCTGGGTGGAGACGTCGAACCGGATGTACCGGTGGTCGGAATAGGTCTCCACCCCCTCCATGACGCGCCAGTCAACGACACGCGGTGACAGGGCGGGGCTAGCGAACGAAATGTCCACCATCGACTCGCCCCGCATCCTCACGCACGTGGCGACAGAACCCCGATTTAGGACGACCAGGCCCTTCTCCAGGGCCCAGTCCTCCACCATCCTTCCCCGCACGTCTGTGCAACGGGAACCCCAAGCCAAGTTCTTGGCATTGAAGTCCCCGAGGACAAGCACGGGGAGGGAATGGTTTCCGACGACGACACTCAACTCTGCGAGAGAGTTGTGGAACTCGGCGAGAGTTCGGCTCGGGGAGAAGTAGACTCCCACTACGACGATCTCCCCGAACCGGGCTGCTACGCACCCCGGACCCCTCCTGACACTTTCAAGGGTCGGGGTGCCGGCGGCGGCCGACGACACTATGGTCACTGAGCCGCTTAGGTCCGCCACCCAGTCTTCCCTGGGCCAGACGAAATACGGCTCAGCGACCACAGCGATGTTAATCAACCACTGCGCCATGCTCTGGAGCAATAGATCCTGAGCGCAGGCGCAGTGGTTGATGTTCGCTTGGAGGAAGCGTAATGGGGCCGTTATTGGCACTCCATTACCGCTTCCTCCAACCTGGCCCCCTGTGAGGGCCCCTCTGTGGCGGCGACAGAGGGAGCGGCAGCGGCGGCAGTTGCGGCTGCGGCGGTGGCGACGGTGGCGGTGGCGGCGGAGGGCCTACCCTTCCCTCGGGTGGCCTTGGTGGGTGGAGCGCAGGCCTTGCTCCCAGCCCGGTGTTCGGCCGGCTTGCCAGCCGCCGCACATGCATCGCAGTGCGGCGTGGCACAGCAAGCCGCGGACACATGACCGGGCTGACTGCAGCGGAAGCATAGCCCGCTGCGGTCCACCTCCGAGGCGCACCGGACTGACACGTGGTGTCCCACGTGGCAGCGGTAGCACCTCAGAGGTCTGGGCTCCAGCAGCTTAACCTGCGCTGAAACCCAGCCCACCAATAGCCTTCGGCCCTCCACAATTGTTTTCGCCGCCGTCACAGGGCAGCATACCGTAACGGTATGCATACCCGTGGGGTCCGGACGTAGGGTGCCTGCCCTGACCCGCTCAGCAGGGCACCCTCCGGACCTGGCGACGGCGGCCACCACCTCCTCCTTGGTCACCGAGTCGTCCAGACCCAAGATGCGCAGGTCTGCGCATCTGACGGGCCTGGACACTCGGGCCTCGTCCGCGTTTAGGGACGCTCTGAGCTTCTCAGCTAGAGCGTCAGCGGACGGGCCACTGGCCTCCCCGGGGACCTCGAGCATACGAGCCCCCGTCGCTGTGACCTTCAGCCGGAGGCCCCCGGTGATCCCGAGCTCCCCGAGGTCCACCGCCTCCTTTGCCTTTGCCAGCAGGTCGCGGTAGGACACGCCCCTCTGTTCCGCTTCCGGCTGTAGTGTGATCACTACAGCCGCGGTCTTAGGGGCGCGGAGCCTAGCCGCGATCTTGCGCTCCCTAAACTGGCGCTGCCGCTCCTGGTTTCGGGCCTTTTTGGCCGCCTTCCGCCCCTTCCTCTTCTCCCCGACCACCTGCCATCCGGCTTCAGCCGCGGCAGGTGTAGGGGGCTGCTGGGAGGGCGGTGGCGGCGGCGGCTGCTGACGTGCCACCGGCGCCGGCCCACTCGCTGCTGGGACCGGCGCCGGCACAGTCTTCTGTGCAGCCGCCTTGCCCTTCTTCGCTTTGGCCCCCTTTGCCGGCGCCGGTTTCACCGGAGCCGGCTTTCCAGGGGGCGCCGCCGCAGCCCTACCAGAGGGCTGGCTGGACGGCCCCGGTCCGGGTGCAGCAGCCGTGGCAGCCGCATACGAGGCCGCCTTCGGACCCGTGGACGCCTTGCTTGCCGCCAGGGGGGGGCGCAGAACGATTCCCTCCAGGACGGAGAACCGCGCCTGGAAGGAAGCCAGCTCCTTCCGAACCAGGTTCAGTACCTGGTTCTCCACCGGCTCGGGCTGGCTGGGTCGCTGCGTCTGACCCCCCTTTGGAAGCGCCACGCAGGAGCCAGACTCCCGTAGACTGGCCAGGTCTGCTAGGAGCCTGGCGTTCTCCTTTTGGAGAACCTCCGTGGCTGCCGACAGGCGGGCCACCTCCGCCCGCAGTTTGGCCAACTCCTCCCCATCCACCGTAGGAGGAGGAGGAGGAGGTCCGCCGAAGTTGGCCTCCGCTGCCGCCATGATGGAGGCAGAAGCCGCGGGTATAGCCCTGAGTTTTGATGAAGTCTTCATCTTCAGGGCCACGCCTCTAATCGCGGCCTCTACCTCCTTCGCGAATCTGGTCTTACGCTCCACATCGGAGCCGCCAGGTGCACCTGCCTCGTCGCCAGATCCTGGAGCAGCATTGCTGCCCGGGTGGCGCCCCTCCTCGGCAAGCCTTGCCGATTTCTCGGCCCTCACGGAGGCAGATAGCCCCCTCCCCTTGCCCCGGATCCCACCACGCTTGTTGGTGGGGATCTTTCGGGCCGAGGCCTCCTCCTCTCCGGATGACGACCCACGGTCGCCATCCCGCCTGGGCCGCTTGCGGAAGAACTTGCCGTTCTCCGCAGCGGCTCCATCACTCGCGCGGCGGGAGCTCCCTGAGCCTCCCGCACTCGCATCGCTGGATGCGAGATCGGACTCCGACCCCGCATCCCTCCTCTCCTCTTTCTTGCCGTTGCCGGCGGTTTTGGTTGTTTTGTTGTTTGATCTATCCATTTTGTACCCACGAGTATGGGGGAAATAGGCTCAATCTAGGCAGAGACCCCTGTAACAAATAACGAGTAACAAATACTAAAATCTGCCCTTCTAGGGGCAGATTTTAGTATTTGTTACTCGCCAGGGGGTCTGCAGGTACCCTGGCGAGGAGCGCACTAGCGACTGATTTGTTCTATGGAACACCCGTCAGCCATACATCCCCTCGCGGTGCGTCGCCACTTGGGATTCGGGGTAACTTTTTAGAGAGGTTTTCTACCTCGCGGTCCGGGCGGTTAAGCCAAGACCCTCGGTCCCTGTCGAAGCCGCGAGACTTGATCCACGACACTTCGACGGTGGGATTACGAGACCGGCGGTGACAGAGGAGGACGATCCTTCTCTGTCTGCTCGGAGGCAGGGTAAGTGCACACCGAGCCCGCCCTCACTCCTCTGCTATGCCCTCTGCTGACCAGAGGGGCACGCAAAGGAACGCACCTTTGGTCCGAGTCGGACCCCACCCATGTCAGAATAATTGGCCGCGGCAGTACCACTCCCCGAGGGATAAGAGGAAATTCTCATTTCCTCTCATTCCCCGGAGAAGGATACTGCCGCGCCCGGGGTGCACCGGCCCAGCAGCTGCTCTTCCCTCCAGACGTATCGAGAGGGACGAGCAGCCGCCGGACACACGTGGAGGACTTCTGACTTCGCACCCCTGATAGTAACCCCTAAGTCATTTTAAACGACCTTTTTAACGATACCCCACACGATGGGGTAGACGACGAAAAAAAAATTCATCCCCACTTCACATTTAGGGGAGCTACCCTAAAAAAAAATTTATTTCACCACTTTGTTGGCGTTATTGAAATACTTACTCTACAAAATTACAGCTTTCTAGTACTAACGGTCTCTTAGCAAAACCTCGGACAGACAGACAGACGGACATGGCGAAACTATAAGGTTTCCTTGTCAGGAATACGGAACCCTAAAAAATGGAGCAAACTGAATTTATTTGAGGCAATATGTAAAAATTTTCGAGCTCGCTTCGCTCGTTCTTACAACCTACTTTGTCTTGGATAGGTCGAAACAATTTTAACCTGTCCAAGGCAAGGTGTCAAAAAATCCATTTAATCCATTTAATCAAGTATTTAAGGTTCTTAGAAGAATGTCAGTTGAATCTGTAACTAGAAAACTTAAGGGCGCGTTTGCATATCAGGTAAAATTATGCTGTTTTTCGGTACAATTTTATGGCATAACCAAACAAAATCCAATATAACTAATAACTACCCCGTATAGATTGGTTCTTCATCTTCAAATAATAGGAACTTGATCATTGAAAATTTTAGTTTTTTATAATGTAAAATCGATCTGTCGTTGCCATTTTCCCTAAAATTAACGATACAGGGTTGAGTTTAGGTACATTTTTTGTGCTATTATTAACATATTTTACTATTTCTAAAAATACTGTATGTTGGCAAACATAATCAATTCTTAATGCAAGGATTTTTTTTTTATCTAAATGATTTATATAGTTGCAGAAAAAATGAAAACCAAATCTTATTTTTTCACATTTTTTGCTATTCTGGATGAATCTTAATCGATTGCATTAGGGGTTATTTTATTTTGGATAGTGTCTGAACTCCTTCACATGTTGTACTAGGTGAGCCGAGTTTGGGCTCGCCAACTCCGTCAAGGAGTTCCAGTAGCAATCATCGAAGTACACCTTCAGGTCACCCCATCAGGTCCAGAGGTAAGGTCTCATCATAACTAACAAAACGAGCCCAAACTCGGCTCACCTAGTACAACACATCGCGGAGTTCCAGTAGCAGTCAGCGAAGTACACCTTCAGGTCACTCCATCAAGTCCGGAGGTAAGGTCTCATCATAACTAACAAAACGAGCCCAAACTCGGCTCACCTAGTACAACACATCGCGGAGTTCCAGTAGCAGTCAGCGAAGTACACCTTCAGGTCACTCCATCAAGTCCGGAGGTAAGGTCTCATCATAACTAACAAAACGAGCCCAAACTTGACTCACCCAGTACAACACGTCAAAGAGTTCTAGTAGCAATCATCGAAGTACACCTTCAGGTCACTCCATCAAGTCCGGAGGTAAGGTCTCATCATAACTAACAAAACGAGCCCAAACTCGGCTCACCTAGTACAACATGTGAAGGAGTTCCAGTAGCAATCACCGAAGTACACCTTCAGGACACTCCATCAAGTCCGGAGGTAAGGTCTCATCACAACTAACAAAACGAGCCCAAACTCGACTCACCTAGTACAACACGTCAAGGAGTTCCAGTAGCAGTCACCGATGTACACCTTCAGGTCGCTCCATCAAGTCCGGAGGTAAGGTATCATCATGACTAACAAAACGAGCCCAAACTCGGCTCACCTAGTACAACACGTCGAGAAGTTCCAGTGGCAGTCACTGAAGTATACCTTCAGGTCACTCCATCAAGTCCGGAGGTAATTCGTAAAAACAGCAAAAATATTTTTTTTGTAGTGACCTACCATAATTTTATTTCTAAGAAATACGTAAAAATCTTTCAAAGCATCAAAATGAGTTCACTTGACTACTATTCTCGCAGTTAGTCGTGCGTACACTTGTGTGTACGACCCGTGTCAATGTAGTAGTTCGATTCTGTACCTATCAATTTTGCAAACGCGTCCTTAACCCATACAAATCCGTTTTTACTAGCACATTTCTGTGCCACCTCCCCACTCCTGGCTCAAAAGGTGGCGACGCCCTTGTTCGACAGCGTCGCTATTTTTTTAGTTTCGAGTCTCTTCTTTATCAAAGCCGAGCCCATCATTTCAGTCTAACATTTTATTTAGATGTTTTCTTCGGTCGATTCAAAATTTACATTAGTAGTTTTCCTTTTTATTGATAGCGGAGGGCCGACCAACTCTAAAATGCCCGGGCCGGTTTTGGGTCCCAGTCCGGGCCTGGTGGCCTGTCTTGAATTGCTTGTGTGTAGTGTAGCTATCTGTCTCTCTCGCACAGGTTTAGTAGTTCTGGCGTAAAAAGGTAACATGAAGACAGAGTTCACTTTCGCATTTATATTTATTTCTTACAACTTCTTCATGTTCGATAAAACAGTCATTTCATAATGTGTAGTAAAAGTATTTATATTGGTTATTAAATGCAATGTTTTATCTATACTAATAGTATAAAGAGGTAAAATCTGTTTGTTAGTTTGTAAGGGGGACTACGGGGTAATCTCCGGAACTAATGATCCAATTCTAAAAAATCTTTCACTGGCTTTAAAGCTATAAAATATATTTATCAATAATAAGCATGATATAAATATAATTGAAGAAAAACAATTTTTGCGGACGAAGTGCTATAGTATATTGTATAGTTTCTGAACCCGTAATCCGTATTCGTATTATTTAATAAAAACTCATATCAGATAAATGGAAAGGGCAAGAGTGTGATGATGAAGCCATATCAGATACATAATCTGGTTTCAAGTGATCTCTAGATATATTTGACATTTCGACAGTTCTGTTTATCTTTTAAGATCTGAAAATTCGAAAGATACGTGTGCCTCCATTTTTTGTTAATCTGCTTGTCGCTCGGCAGCCAGTAACCAAGTGGAATACCAATGTTTCTGACAAGCTGAAATAGACTTCCAACTGTCGAGCCTTTTCAGTGTTCGGGACGGCTTCCAGTCTAAGGGGATTATTATATTATAGCTAAACTTGACTGCCACTGCTGGGCAAAGAACCCCCTCAATTCTTTCCATCGGTCCACTTCTTGCGAATTCGTAAGGAAGACATCATTACCGCATGGGCATGCGGTAAGGCGTGAAGTGCGCAAGTGACAGGGCTGTCACTTGCGCACTTCACGCCTTTATGTGAAATGTGTCCGTGTAGCAGAATTTTGGGCCAAACTATGTTTGATTTTTTTGCCATCGGTTCGCTAAGAGGAAGAATGAAGACATCCAAGTGGTCACGCCATCTCCTGCGTGGTTTGCCGCGGATCTGGATGCAAAATAAAACCTGCATAAAAACCTGATTTAGACTGCCTAACTGACTTTACTAAACGTCTGTGGATACTCAATTTTCAATAGAGGAATATGAACTTTCCACCCTATTATACCTTTAGTGCACGGCCCAGGTTCGAGCGGGTCAGCGAGCGGGCGCGTCCTTGCAGTTGTGTTCCAATGGGACAGCGGACAGCTCGTTGCTCACTTGATGAGCGTGTAAATCCAACTGGCGAGCGTCAAGACCGGGCCACTGGCCGCTCTCGTTGCTGCTCGGCGCCCGCTCTTGATTAGGACGCGTCCGCGCGTCTTTGTAATTTCTTACAAGTCTCAAGCGTTTGTGTTAAGCGCAGGCCACTGCGCCAAATAGCGAGCGAGCCGAACGAGGCATCGTTTCACCCATATTTATCGAGGCATCGTTTCACTACATATGTGTTTGGTCCACACCGCTAACGACGAAAGAGCCGAAACGAAGTATGAAGAGAGCCTCGCCCGCCTCGTTTGCTCGCTGGCTGGCGGTGTGGCCTGCGCTTTACACGCTGACCGCTCTGCTACCCCTGGGCTGCCTTGCCTTGACTTAGAAATTGCTAGCCTAGTCAATAATCTAGTAATTGACGCAAATAATAAGGCTGCTTCAACCGCTAATTTATAAGATAATTTTGTGTTTCAGTTTAATACCAAAGATTATTAATGGCGGTATTGCTGGTATTGTGGGAGTCTCAATCGTGTTTCCGTTGGATTTAGTGAAAACGCGACTACAGAACCAAACTGTTGGCCCAAAAGGCGAGAAACAGTATAAAAACATGTGAGTATCACGGTTATCTTACCACGAGTTAAAAAAAATAAACATCTACATTTCGAAGATTTACGTTAACACAAATGCATGAGTTTTTTTTTTGCGATTCTATGTTGGTCCCATCGTAAAAGTTGTTCATAATGATGAGTACATTGACCCCCTACGAGTTTTGTGTTCAACAAAACTAAGCTTTTATGTAAAAATGGGATGTAGTCACGAAGTCGAAAGGCACTTCCCCTATTATATTTTTTTCTGTTTTACGAGACTGAAATTATGATGTTAAAAATACTACCACGACTGCCTTATTGTACCAAAACACATTATTTTTCAGGATTGATTGCTTCAGAAAGACTTACAGAGCAGAGGGCTACTTCGGCATGTACCGCGGCTCCGGTGTTAACATCCTGCTCATTACGCCAGAGAAAGCCATCAAATTAGCTTGTAATGATATATTCCGTATGCATCTGGCTCTACCTGACGGGTACGTATCTTTTAAACTATTAATAAATCTAGGCTCTCGAGCTGGACCATAATCTTGATAAATAACACCCACTTAAACAACGTGCAATAGAAAGGGTGTAGTCATATTGAAGGGTGTGCTACTGACTATCAAACTGAACAACTTTCTCCATGGGACCACCATCTTAATCGCGAAAAAATAATCAACGGCCCCATACAAAATTCCAATACCTACTCGACCAAATGTATGAGACAGCTGATTATTTTTTTACGATTACGATGGTGGTCCCATGGAGAAAGTTGTTCAGTTTGATGGTCAGTAGCAAACCCTTCCATATGACCCTTCCTGTTACACGTTGTACAAAAAGCGAAAGCGTCAGGTTAGCCCTCAAAATTGTTTTATTTTTTACAATTTTCTGCTCAGTATAACGTAAGGCAGGTTGATAATACAGGATGTAAACAAACTCATCACGAAGCCGTTAACCAACGTCGTGGACGTCTTTCGGCTGAATTGATGATGACGATGATACAGGAAATACATTGTTTGATATGTCGCTGTGTGTTATACGGTCGGTAGTAATAAATGCACTACTACTACGACATGAAGGCGCTCTAAGTGTTACATTTTAAATAGATGTTCGGTTGATATTATACACGAGGAGCACGTTGTAAGCTCGTTACCAAATCGCGTCGCGCGTCGCTCACTCGCCAGTGTGGCAACGCTCTTAGATGTAACAAACTGTTTTTCCTAATCGGATTACTGCAACTGTACATCAAAGAAAGTAACTTTACGCAAAAATGATTGCTGGGAAACGACTTATTTTTGGGCGCGCAACGCACTCAAAACATTGTGCTGATGGATTGGTACGGAGGTCGTAGAGGTGTTTAAAGTAAAAATCTTACAATAAAAACTTATATTAAAAAAAAAAATTGTCAAAAAGTTGAAATTTTGACCCCCAATATCCCCGTGACCAGAAGGTTCCTAGGTATGGTGTAGAACAAAAAAAATGATCGCAATGACGGGGAGAACAAGTGCATTTCGGCTTCCTTAAGAGGTTTTTTACACCCTTTATATGAGGATGTAACAAAAAGATATAAGTATTAAAATCGTCAATACAACTCTCTATCAAGCTTAATGGCAGGAAATAAACAACAGTGCTGTCATCTCGCACGAGCTTCGCTTTCAGATTAAACCTCACCACATCACTGACACCTTTTGTATTATGTATTGTAGAAGCATACCCATCCCACGTCAGATGCTAGCTGGTGGTATGGCCGGGGCGTGCCAAATCGTCATCACCACGCCTATGGAGCTTTTGAAGATCCAGATGCAGGATGCTGGGCGCCAAGCGGCAGAGGCTAAAGCTGGTTAGTATCGATCTGACCACTCTGACCAGTGTTGTATAACTCCAGTGAAACTCTAGGCCTATTAAAAAAAGGATGCTTATAGGAGATGGACAAAACGTGCCCCAAGAGTGTACAAAAATAAAAATATTGCAAAAAGTTAATAAAAAACGTTAAGAATTTTGGAAAACGGGACTACAGGAGGTAAACGCGAGTTTTAAAAAGTAAAAAAGCATATGATTCACTGCAATAAACAAAACCAGAAAAATATATGATATTCTTCAGGATATATGCTAGTATGATAGTGTTTTGAAAACATAATACAACTGATTTTACTCGATAAAAAAAAAAACACGAACTTATCTCTAAAAAATTCTTTTAACGAGTAAAAACCATACTCAAATACATGCTATCATTATGATTTTTTGGCAAATAATTCTAAAAGCAACATATTAGCATGATAGTGTTTTATTTTTTTAGTCCAAATGCGCAAAAAATCGCAAAAAAACCACTCATTTCGCACTATTCGGCCCGCAGTGACTGACGTAATACCCACTTTGTAGTGCAAGCTGATTAGAACTTTATTCTAACAGTATTTCAAACGAAGTTTGAACCACCATCAATTAGAGTTGCTAATTTAGCTCCTGTAGTCGCCTTAACAGATTTTGAAAAGAACTCCTAATAAAAAGGATTTTGTTTTTAATTTCACTCGAAAAGTTGAAAGTACTCTCAATGCTGCCATACAATATTAACAAAGAACAGAATCGGAAAAAAAAAAAATACTCATACCGGTCCTAAAATGTCAAATATTCGTAACTTACTGTAACTGAAAATGACTTCTTTAAACCTTCATAACTTTTGTCCAAGACTGCTGAGCCATATTTACCTTTACTTTTTACTTTTTAGGGTTCCATAGTCCTGACAAGGAACCCTTATAGTTTCGTCATGTCCGTCCGTCTATCTGTCCGAGGTTTTGCTAAGAGACTGTTAGTACTAGAAAGCTGTAATTTTGTAGGGGTGTATACTGTATATGTATATCAATTAAGCCGACAAAATGGTAATACAAAATTTTGAAGAAAAAAAATGTTTTTAGGTTAGCTCCCCTACATGTGAAGTGAGGATTTTTTTTCCTCGTCTACCCAATCGTGTGTGGGTGGTATCGTTGAATAGGTCTTTTTTTTATTTTTGTTATGGACTTGACCGTCCGCGAAATTTTCGCGAAAATTTCAATTACGTCCGGCGCAATAATCCGATAAAGTGATCTTTTCTATGAAATTATATAGATTTTATATAAATGTACATTCTGGGGACCAGGCTCATACAATTTATTGTTAGCCATCTCCTTTAATGATGAGGGGAGAACATGATTTAATCAGTATTTTAGAATTTCAATATTTGTTATTAACATTTTAATAGCATTGTCTACTAATGAATTTAAAGCTTTGGGTTAAAACCATTGACGCATGAGTCAAGCACACATTTCACACATCGATTTATTTTATTTTATTTTTAGCTGGCAAAGAATTCAAGAAGATCTCTGCTTGGCAACTCACCCAGAAACTAGTTGCAGAAAAGGGTCTTTTTGGGCTGTACAAGGGCATCGGAGCAACTGCAGCCCGTGACATTTCCTTCAGTGTGGTCTACTTCCCGACGTTCGCCATACTTAGCAAACTGGGAAAGAAACCGGAGGAGCCCACACCACCTTTCTGGTAAAACTAATTAAATTATGACTTACTATAATTGTTGCCAGTTAAGATCGCAATAGCGGTCATTGCCCTTTCCCTAATATCTCTACGTACAAACCAAAACAAATGAACCATGTAT
Source organism: Xestia rhomboidea (assembly GCA_963853795.1). Taxonomy (NCBI): domain Eukaryota; kingdom Metazoa; phylum Arthropoda; class Insecta; order Lepidoptera; family Noctuidae; genus Xestia; species Xestia rhomboidea. The sequence goes on along the minus strand of OY970778.1, from coordinate 8,771,524 downwards.
CGTTTTTCATTGGAAAAAATGTTGAAGATCACGATAGATGACGATTCAAGACTTGAACAGGCTTATTTTTTGGATTTCTAAGTTAAGAACTTTAATAAATGTAGGTGGGTCAATGACCGCTATTGCGATCTTAACTGGCAACAAAACTATATGTAGTTTCTGCCTGCTACTTTGTCTGCGTGACACAACAGTTATAGTTGTTAAGCTATGTGTATGTAAAAGTATCTTATGTATTAATCCGTTCCGTGATTGAGATATACATAGATACATTTATAATATTAATAGCATGGTGTATATGTTAAAATCAAAAGAAAACTTCGCTGTCTGAGGTGGGGTCCATCTGTCCTCACAAACTTTCTCATTTATGATAGTAGTAAGGTATGCTTGGTAACCCGCAGGTGGTCGTTCTTGTCGGGGTGCGCGGCGGGCTCCATCGCGGCCATCACCGTCAACCCGTTGGACGTGGTGAAGACGCGCATGCAGACGCTCGCGGCCGGCGGCGACCGGCAGTACAGCTCCATCATTGATTGCATCACGTAAGTAAATAAAACATACTTTAATTATAGACTGACCTCCATATTGAAATCGTCGGGAAATACACCTCAAATAGATAAGAGTGCATCCTGAAAGTTGACAACATCGCAAAAAGGTTTCAAATCATCATCTGCCTAGCCCAGGGGTTCCCAAACTTTTTCAGTTTGCGGCGCACTTAAGGTTTAATATTTGGCCTCGAGAATACATTTGAAAATGGCTTCGCATAAATAAGATGTTGCGAGAGGAATGAGAATTCATAGAGGTTTTGAATTTAAAGTTTGATATTCATTTTGGATCAATATTCAAAACTCCACCAAATCGGAACACGTGGATCTTGTTTTAAGGCTATTGTCGCAAGAGTTCAATGAGTCTCTCTTCTTCTTACGAAGTGAATTCTGGTGGAGCAATGTGCATGGAAAGGACTTTGGATTCACGAAAGTTTTTCGACATCGTCTTCAGCAATGTATTATAAAAACAATTAAGTGAGCTCTAAAAGGTTTTCCGTGAAAATGGACACCAACTCTTGTGAGACAACAAGCATTAGATTTTTATCGAATACTTAAGATTAGTTTCCTGAGAATAGTAAACAGAAGCGCCTCACGGGCGCCCCTCTTCACTCTCTACGGCGGCGCACAGTTAGGGAACCCCTGGCTGTTCCTAACTATATCGGGGTCGGCTTCCAACATCAGCAGCTAAATATTATTATACATGGAGCGACTGCCTGTCTGACCTCCACAACCCAGTTATGTACCTGCAAAGACTGTCAAGGATCTACAAATGACAACCGGGACCAACGGCTTAACGTGCTTTCCGAAGCACGGAGGATACTCGGTATGTAACGACTGGTCTCCCATCCATAGACCTACCTTGTCAAGCGCGGATAACCTTGAAGATCGGCTGTCATTATTTAGCCACAAGGTACTCTGATGATTTACATCGTCATTGTTACTGTTGGGTAATACACACCTTAAGCTAAAAGCGTGCATCCTGAAAGTTGGCAACATCGCAAATAGCTGTAATAATAACGCTGAATTAAATGTAACAGATTCAGGTGTAAATTAAAAGCATTTGGAAACATTCCAATTTTATTTTATACATTTGGAACACTATCGAACATTCTGTTTTACATTCACACTACTCGCATACATGACAAAATTTATATTTTAGTGCGCTATAGGGCGATGTTTTGCTTGGAAACTCAAAAACAATGCATAGTCATTATTTGTATAAAGTTTATTAAATTTGCAATAATTCTGCTGGCTGAACGTGAGGACGCCGAATTGTAATGCGGCGTCCTTTATGTATAACGGCGACGTTTTTGAATCCGGCGCGCCATTATGTAATACGGCGTGTTCTACGATATACCTGCGACATATACAACATATCAAAAATACCACTGGGCTACAGTCTTTACTAGAAAACTGGACAAGAAAGTTTAAAATAAAATGTATTTTTTAAAATTAATAAACAGGATGTAAGAAACGCTTGAAAGTTTTACCAAGGCGAGTCGTCGTATTATACTGGAAGCCGACCCCAACATAGTTAGGAAATGGCTAGGCAGATGATGCTAGTAAAAATAGCATAAACATCCATATTATATCATTTTTGTATGCTAGTTTGAGAGGCAGGATTTTCCATATTGTGTACAGATTTCAGTTCTTAGATTATATTGTATTGTGTTACTACCAAAGCTCATTCAAATTGTGTTTATATAAAACAGTTAAATCTGTATTTTAGTGCAATAAAGTTATTTATTATTATTACTTGGATGTTTCCAACAGGAAAATATTGAAGCACGAGGGTCTCACTGCGTTCTTCAAAGGCGGCGCTTGTCGTATGATTGTGATCGCGCCGCTGTTCGGTATCGCGCAGACCGTATACTACATCGGCATCGCGGAGTACCTCCTCGGATACAAACGAACCACCATCGTCTGAATTGTAACAAAACTACGCTTCTTTGCTTATTGGATCCATTATTTCTCTATGTGTATGATAAGTTACAGCATTTCTATCAGTCTCATTTCAGAGTTGAATGCATTAATAACAATATAAATGTATCGTTAGGAGGTTCCTCTCTCAAGAGCCCTGACCACCGGCAGCTCGGACCCTGTTCCCAGCACCGGTGGGCTACTATTTTTTATATTTTTAAATGTTTTTTTTTTAATAATTAAAATTAAATTAAATAATATGTATTTAATAAATGAATAAACGAAAATGTATTTATTATTATTTAAGTTATTTCATTGTTATACTCAATAATATCAGTAGTATGAGCATTATGTTCTACATTCGATTAGGTAATCTGTTTTTTTTTTTATTATTTTGTTTGTATTTGACTGTAAATGTTTTGTATATGTACTATTAGATGAAATTCTTTCTTGTAATCATGACAATTTCATGAACGTGATGACAGAACAATAGGACATCAGTCATTATGGCAATGGCATAATGTGCCATTTATCTGATCAACTTAGAACTAATAAGAGTTACCTAACCGAGAAACCTAGAAATAAAGTGCAAGAAGCCTGGTACTACGAACGGCATCCATTTAATTTTAAACTTTATAACTACGCGCCGTGATGAATTAATTGCTTTGTGCGCGAGACGACAGAGTAACTGATTTTAGTATCGATGAGTAATTTCTGTACTAGATAGGTCCAATAATAATGATTTACAATTGCGTTTTATACGTGGCAGAGAATATGGGATGTATCCCACGTGTATATTGCAATAAATTGCATGTATCAGAATGGTGTGGTCATATTAAATATATGATGTGGTACTATCTAACTACCTCCATGGGACCAAAATAGTAATCGCGAAGAAATAATCAGCAGTCCCAAAGTCAGCAGTACAAAACTTGGACTATTTATCAATTTGATGGTCTTTATCACATTCTTAAAAATGACCACACATTTCAGATACACGGTGTATAATTATAGCATAATTATTATTAGCTAATTAACATCGTAGGATCACGTGATACATTCAGCTTCTAAAGAAAAGTTTAGCTCAACAATTATATTATTTATTTTTGTTTCACTTAAAGTGAATAATTTATTAGCTAGTGATAAAATTGTAATTTTTTATTGTTGCAAAATTTTCGTTGTTTTACAATTTATTTTATGTCAAAAATAACGTTTAAATGAACTTGAATTTTGAAGAGACGCTGACTAATAGCTTTTTTGTCAGCGGTTTCAGTACTATGAGAATGTCATCATTATTTTATGTGCGTGGCAAAGGCACTAGCACAAAAATGCCACTTGTGATACCGTTGTGACAGCCTTTTTAACAAAGTATAATTTTTGTGACACATATTCTATTTATTGAAAATAATACAACCAAGTGTGAGTTGAAAAGTCTTGAAAGTAAATTTTCATTCATAGGTATGTTGTTGTGGTATTATTCATGTTTCAGGAACGCTTTATAACTTCCTAGCATACTATTCTGCTTCCTTTAAATGCTATTGCGGTGCTTACAAATATAAATATCGGTATATTGTTCCATCATGCTTACCAATTAAGGAACTTATATACAGTGACATCATATTATGGTGCCTTTAGCTTAAGATGGAGAAGAATACTTCTTCCATGACGATCCACTCTCTAACAACTACCGTCTCACGCCAAAGTTCTTTTGCTTTTAATTTCAAATTAAATTTTAAGCACTTGTTAATGTGGTACTAACATTTTTTTTCTTCTAACGATCTTTCCAATAAACTTCTTCCATTTTGTGTAAAAATAATATAATAATGTGTGTATGACGATCGTCGAGAATGTGATTGTAGTTTTACACTAGCGACATTTGAAACGCAAGCTGTAGAGAAACCGCCGTTTTTACTCGTCTGTAAGTAATTATAACTGAACTATGCATTTAGTATGGTAATGTTAGGATTGTTAGAATATTTAATTTTATTTGGTTGGTGGCTTTGCAGCTCTGCGTAGGTGCAACTTATTTATTCAGATACGGCTAAGTATTTTTTTCAAGATATTACTATATATTTTTTATTATTGAATATAGCCAGATATAGTAAGCCCAGTAGCTGTTTCAGAGTGGAGCCTATGTTCAAATATAATTTACTTTCTTTTTAATTTTAAACATGGCAATCCGTTTGCTATCACTTTAACCAATTTGATTAACTTACAACTTAAAAAATATTGCAGCTGTTTAAAATAATGTCTAATAAAATAACTAATGAAATGATATTTGACGGTAGGCTTTTCGGAATGTTTTAACTGACTTTTATTGTATTTAAAATCTATATTTTTTTCAAATCATGTAACACAAACTATGAATTTGTTATTATTGCTTTTAAAACATATGATTTTACGTTATATGTAGATCAATATTACATTTTACAGATTGGAATAAACTAGTCAACTAGCAATATGTCAAAGATCTTTATGTACCTAACTTCCAAAGTAGAAACACAATTTATTATTATGAGACAATAATAAAATCAATAACACTCCTGTAAATATAAACTATTATAATACTATAACATTCAAAACATATAATAATATAATTCAGTAAAATTTGATTGATCTGAGGAGCAGTAAATTATCAGAAACGAGCAGAAACATTAATTATTAATAACCTACCTCAATCTTGTTCTGAAATAGCCTTCTGCCTAGTAAATACTCCGCAGAGAATTTCTTATTTTACTGAACTATATCTTGTTTATTATATACCTATTAAATAATTACATAACATTAATGTTGGGCAAACGATATTAAATGTTAATAGCAACAAATATTGTTGGAAATAACGTCATCTTCCTTTCTTTTCCTTTTGAGGTAGGCAACACTGATTTTTCAATGTCGAACACCATATTGAGCTACTTCACATGCGCTCTAATTTTCGCATAGCTGACAGATAATCCGAAATCAGACGCTTCATCTCCCGTCCATTTATGCCTTTTATTCGGCATCTTTCACTCGAACACTACATAATGAAACGTCTAAACACTGAACTAAAAAAAAAGCGACCAAGTGCGAGTCGGACTCGCCCATGAAGGGTTCCGTAGCATCAAGTAACATAAAAGTTCTTGTAGTTCGTTGCAACTTTGATCGATGTTGTAATAATAGTGTATTTTTTTTAAAGTATGTTATTGATAAGTAAAATGAAAGGTAAATTGTGGTTTACGATTTATGACGTATTAAAAAAAAACACTTACTAGATCTCTTTCAAACCAATTTTCGGTGGAAGTTTACATGATAATGCACATCATATGTTTTTTTTTAGTTTTATCATTCTCTTATTTTAGAAGTTACAGGGGGGAGGACACACAAGTTTAGAAAAAAATGATATTAGAAACCTCAATATCATTTTTGAAGACCTATCCATAGATAACACACACGTATGGGTTTGATGAAAAAAAAAATTAGAGTTTCAGTTTTAAGTATGGGGAACCCCCAAAATGTGTATGTTTTGATTTTGATTTTTTGATTTTTTTTCTATTTTTGTGTGAAAATCTTAATGCGGTTCACAGAATACATCTGATTACCAAGTTTCAACAGCATAATTCTTATAGTTTCGGAAAAAAAAGTGGCTGCGACATACAGACGGACAGATAGACATGACGAATCCATAAGGGTTCTGTTTTTATCCATTTGGCTACGGAACCCTAAAAAGAACGCAAACAAAAAAATGAACAAGTAAAATGAGCTGTTCATTTTTACTAAACGAACAAAATGATTGTGTTTGAACGTAATAAATATTTTTTTTAGAAACTAAATGTTAGATCAAAATAAAGGTATAATTTAACGAAATTATGTTTATTTTTAATGAAAGTTAGCCCATACATGTAAATTATGTAATATGTCCATCATAGAAACCAACATAACAGGTATTAATTAGTATTTGCTTAGAATGTTTAGATAGATGTATATTATAAATTGATTGTTTGCAATTTACAGACATTTTGTTTTTAAGCATTATTTGTGTTAAATTATATTTCAAATGCACAGATTCTTGCTGCTGGCTTTGTTGTCACCTAATGAATTAAGCTGTGCACTGTAATGATTTTGTTTCATTGGAAACTTGTTGCAATTGATTGCAAATACTGTTCAAGTTTATTTGAGTAGTTAGGTTGATATATATATATCTAGGTCGGTGTTTAAAGACAATAATATATAAATGTAGTAGTAATGTGCCGAGTGTTATAAGATGTTGTCAATTCTAATACTTATTAGGAATATGAAATGGAATATAATGGCCAATTATTATCAAAATCAATAGGGAATATGCATGAAATACAAAACTCTTTTTATTTATGAAAAATGCCTTGTAATGGCGCATAAAAACATTGTGGTACACTTGTTTAAGTTTCTAATACATCACTTATTTTACAATTTACTGTTTTATTTAGCATGTTTTTGGTGAAACGGAACGCACTGTCAAAACACACCGTACGGTATTGACGTCAAAGTTAATTGTGTAAAAAAACACTTCTATTTATTTGAAAAGTGCTAAAAGTTTCACTAAAATTTTATTATAATATTGTAATTGCAATTGAATAAAGTACATAAAATTGGTAAAATTATTTTATTAATGCCAAAAAAGTTAGATGTAAACAAGGAAGATTGTGGATAATGACGTCACATCATGGCCGCGACAGCTACGGACATTTAACTGTCGTAGAAAATTGCAGGAGTTTAATATTATGTTTGTGCGACAAGCAGTAGTTAAACTTAACTTTTAATACTTTCCTTGGGTTGATTGTACTGTATTTTATTGATTTAAGTGAAGAAAAAATTACGTGCATATTCCCTAATCCAATTTAAAAAAAATGTTAACAAATAAGGCTTTGAATCAAAAAAAGTTTTGAAAGTTTCTGAAGTTTTGAACCAAATTAATTTCCCGCGTAGTCATACTAGTGAGTTAATTCATAGAATAAAACCGAATAAATTAAATTATCAATGTATTGTTAAAAATATAAAGTTGAAACAGTAAAAAGATAAATTATAAACGTTTGATTCATTTTATCCCCGTGTTTGTTATAGTCGTACAAAACTGCAATACGTACACGGTCCTGAGTTTTAATAAAATCGATGTAAAATTTCCATGTGGGTTCAGAATGTAACCGTTTTAGCGTCGGCGTCCCATCCACCTCGTACAAACAAGCGTAGCTCCCATTTAGCTGAGGAGGTCGAAGCGGCTATTTATTTTCAATTTTATTTCATGAGTAGATATGTACAGTCGTGGTCTTTTCCGCCTGATCAGTATTTTTTTTTCGCTTAAATCAGGCGGGGCGCCGAGCCACGCCCCCTTAATGTTTAAGCCTATCAGGAAAGCGTCAACTTTGGTGGCTAAAATAACATTAACTCTCGTTTGGCGTGTGTCGTCTGTGCGCTCGGCCGGTTGGTATCTTTTCATTCATTATTTCTATACAAATCAACGGGGCGTGGCTAGAGAGCGTTTCTATGTTGTCAGTGCAAGCAAAAATTAGCTTAGTGGTGATCAGGCGGGAGTGTCCTCGATAGTACACACAATGTTAAAATATTTGGGTGGTGGTGTAAAGTGTAAACGGCGCTTCGTTAGGTTACCCGCAGCCTTTTTATAAGGTGAAGCCAAAAGGAAGGGTTATTAGCCACAAGGGTTTCGTTAGACCCTTGGTTTAACCACAGATAATATAATACTGTTTAACTAATCCCTTGCGGCTGTTCGCCTTTTATATCTTAAAAAAATATAGTACCTACGGTCGACCAAGCTATTTGGTTTACATTTTACAATGTAATTTGCATGTAAATCGAATAGCTTGGTCGACCGTACATACCTATCCATATTTTTTTTTGATCAAACATGTCTAGTGGAGAAATGCGTAACCTATATGTGCCTATATATTTTATATAAGTAAATACTTTTATAAAAGATGTAATGTTTTTTAAGAAATAATATAAAATTGTCTGATTGATTGTTGTCGACCGATATCGATATAATAAAATTCATGTGTTTTGTTTTTTCACGTTGGGCGGGTTCGATTCCCGGTTCAGACAGGGGATTATTTAAAAATTTAACGAACGCAGCTCATATTATTTTTCTACAGACTACTTTCTCTTAAATCTTTACTTTAACTAAAAGTTCACAGTCAACTGGCAACTTGGGGCAACTTGTCCACTTCGAAACTGGAACCAGAGACCAGTTGCCCCCTTTCAAAAAGGTTTGGGGGCAACTCGTCCCACTTCGAAACTGGTGCCAGGAACCCAGGTTATAAAAAACGGACGAGTTGCCCCTTATCCCATTTCTCGACCGAATTTATGAACTTGGAGGGTTGTATTGATGGTTATAATTCTGTAACTACATACGTGTTGGAACCTTTGGTAGATGGTTGGAGGATATTAATGAAATCACGGAGTCCCATATAAAGTCTATTTATAGCATAGGTGCCCCGCGCATACAATACGTCTTACAGTCGCGAACAATATTGTAATCAACATACAACCTAGCACTGGCCTACAAATTGCAAAAAACGCAAGAAAATTTGAATTTCGCGGGCTACCCGCCGACTAAGTAAGTCCGTAAGGTCAAAACAAATCTAACCTGTCCAGACCGCTCGCTTCGCTTGCTTTTGCTCCAGGGTTTTATTTCTGAAATAGTAACAACTATTTCTGAATAGAAAGACTTAGGAAAAGCTAACTTTTCTACATGGTGAGTGGTTCTTCTAATTCCTTCCTAGACTTTTTCAAATACACCGTGAAATTTTAATGGTTATTTTCCCGCGGCAGATCGACTTGCCATATGGAGTACTTTCGAAGCATAGAGTCAAAGTAAAAAAATATGGATGTTTTTGTTTTAAAATAATCAAAAAAATATTCATCAACTCGAAAATGTGAGAAATAATAGTAACACTAGATGTAACTTGTAGGTACTACTCAAATCGCACGCGCCACCCGACAAAGGGATAGCGATGCATAAATGTTCAAAGCAAAATAAGCTCTCGCACGTAGTGATACGGCATAAAATACTTTGCACGCAACAATACAAAAAACCGCCGACAAAAGAAACACCGATTTATAAATGTTCAAATTAAAATAAGCTCTCGCTTGTTGTCATACGGCATAAACTAGCCTGCGCGCAACAATTACAAACGGAGCCGCGCGCCCCGGCTTCCTATTGTATCCGTGCGGAAGCGCATTTTTTAGTTTTCCCGCGAATGTCGCACGCGCAGCACGCGTCATCAGTGCAATGGAACGACACTACAGTTATTGCAATTTGGAGTACGTCGCAATGGTGCAACTTTATGCTAGGGCTGATTATGATTCACATGCTGCCCGGCGACTTCACGCAGAGCCGCAACACTTGGAGTCGCTCCGACTTTGCGGGGTTCAGACCCCTAAGTCCCATCGCCACGGACGATCGTAGCGGCGACACAGCGGCTACTCGATCATGGGCAGTTCCAGACACCAGCACATGCACAGGGCAGCTTATTATTATCATGTTTCATTAACTCAAGAGAAGTTTAGTTATCAGCTGATTGAAAAGCACGCGGGCCAACGGCCGCGCGGCCGTTCAGCGCTCGGCTTGCGGGGTATCGGGAGGTATTATTACTATTGGTTCGTGGTCGCTTTCGAGTTTTGTTTTTCACAATGATAAATCTGCCATTTATTGCTTCTAATATTTTATTTATTTATAAAACGATTGTATTATTATGACAAAACCATTTCGCTGCGGGAAAACAACCATTAAAATTTCACGGTGTATTTCGACAAAATTAATTAAAATCCACACAATTATATGTATAGATAGTCTGACCAATTCCAGGTGATAATTAAAAATTCTTAGCTGCATTCATAAATAGTAAATACCCTAAAAAAATCTGTTTGATTTTCTTACTTTTCTGCCTAGCTCAAAAGCTGGCGACGCCCAGATCTTAAGAAGTCTGCACTAATGCTGCAATGAAGATCTTTTGTTGTAACTTATAGGTATCAGATTGTGACAAAAATTAAATAAGTCACTGGCCATTTTTTATTTAGCCTCATGATTCTAGCAAGTTTATCGGCTTGACGTGAACATGAAGGTATAATACCTTCATGGACGTGAATGAACTTCTAGAATTTTTTAAGCTGTGGGCCAAAACAACGAATGCCTAAGTGGTGCTAAGTGGCAACACTAAAACACAAATGTCAAAATTGTGAACAGCTTTAGAGCGACGCCGTGTTCTAGCTTGTTGTTTTTTACAGTTTGAGAGTTTCTTTACTAAATATAGTTAAAAACGCATTGAGGTCCGAGTATAACTGTAATAAACAACATATATAATTGAATCAGAATGGCTACCATAGGCCCAAAGAAGGATGGAGGGCCTAACGTCGACTTTTTTCAGTCACCGGAATCATTAGCACAATTTGACCAAATTCGCGTTTGGCTGCAAAAGAATTGCAAGAAAGTAAGTGGAATTGAATCAAAACTACTAAAATACTATTAAAATATCAAGGATTTTATTATGAATAGCTGGAAGAAATGTATTATAATACACACATTGAACATACAATATAGCAACCTTTTAATTGAGTTACAAATGAAATTGGCCTTTATGATTTCTTATTTCTACCTAGTATGGTAACTTTATATTCTTTTTCTATGTGAAAATACAAACTGTTCTACAACCTGTATTGTTATTATTTCAGCATGTGCAGACAGATCCACCTACTAAGGAAGGCTTGGCTCAACTAGTAATCCAGCTCATTCAGTATCAAGAGAACAAATTGGGAAAAAATGCTTCAGACCCTCCCTTTTTGAGGCTTCCGGTAAGTCCTGATAATTTTATTTCTTAATGCACAATATATTTTTTGTGTCCTCTGTCCGTAACAGCTTTTCCATTGAATTATTAAGGTTGGTTAGCAGTCTAATTACCAAGATACAGTTGAAAATTAATAACTTTGTATAATTATTTTGAGGGCACATTTGGCTGAGCGATTGACTGCTGTGCTATGTGTCAAGGGTTCGATTCCCACCAGGACCAAGTATTTGTCATGATGTATGCGAGTTCAAATGTGTGTTTGTGTAAACACACCACTGATACAGGAGAAATTCTTAGTGTGGGGCAATGTTTTTTTAAAAAACAAACAAAACACAACTTTAGTTCTGGCAACTTCACCAACCTAACTATTTTTATAAGATTAATATTTGGGCTTGATGACATAAAAAGGCATGCGGGTCCTATATGGCACAGGTTAACTCGAACAAGAGCAAAATGGAAAGAGCTGAAGGAAGCCGTGTCGCAATCTAATAATAATACAAATGAATGGGAGTAATAACATTTAATGATAATAATAAAATTTCAATTGTAATAAGAATGAATTTAATGTTAATACCAATTTAAAATCAAATGAATTTTAATAATAATAATGAATTTAATGTTAATGTAAATTTACAATTTAATGTTTTAAGCTAGGAAAATTTATTTAATTGCCTGATAAATATAATCAACTATGAAATTAAAATTATGTATATTGTGTTGGCAGTAAAGGCTTAATAATAAATATTTGGGCTTTCAAGCTCTGATTACTTGTAACACCAAATTAATGGCCTGTTTAACAAGCTCTTCAAGGCATTCAGGGTGGGACATATTTTACTACTAACTACCTATCTGCAGATCAAGAGTGTGAATGCCATTATCTAGGTAAGAGTGGGAAAGAAAACTGTGCAATGCCATGAATTAGCTTGCTTAAAATAGGGAAACCAAAGGTATAATAAGGTGAAAATTAGATGATATCTACCCAAGTATTTAATATTTTATGAATCAGAAAAAAAAAATTGAATTGATTATTAATTGTTTGTGTAAAACAAGGTTCTAATGTGACTGTGCACATTTGCATATTACTTCAAATTAATTTCTTATTTTGGTATTCTTAAAGATGCCATCTTAATATAGATTCTGTCGATAGTCAACGAAAAATAAGTATCGCTGGAGATTGTACACAGCGCTATCTATTGCCACACTAAGTAATGAGGCTACATAAATACTTTTTGTTTGTAAATACATACTTTTTATACATACAAACATCCATGACTCGGAAACAAATGACCATGCTCATCACACAAACATTTGCTCCTACCGGGATTCGAACCCGGGACCCTAAGAACGTAAGGCAGCTTGACTACCGCTGCGCCATTTGGGTCGTACTGGTTACTTGTTACAGTTGAAAGGTAGAGTTCTGTGAAACACAGAGCAACAGACCATGCTCTCTTAGTAACATGGTTCTCTTCTTCGCTTGTCGATGACAATTTACATTTTTGGCGAAGTGGGTTTCTCCACTAAGCAATAGGGATCTGTTGGCACTTCTAGGTCTAGTTTAATTTATCATAGACTAGCGCACGTCACGCGGTTTCACCCGCGTAGTTGCCGCTCCCGTGGGAGTACGGGGATAAAATATGGCCTATGTTACTCAGGGTGAATGTAGCTTTCTAAATGGTGAAAGAATTTTTGAAATCAACGCAGTAGTTTTGGAGTTTATTCATTACAAACATACACACACACAAAAATACAAATCTTTCCTCTTTATAATATTAGTGTAGATAAACCTATTGTGATTGACAAGTTTCATTCATTACCTTAAAAATAAGTAAACAAACAGAGTAATGTGGTAATTTATCAAAATTTTAATTTATTTGATTTTAAATAATAATTATGTATTATAAAATTAATAATTGGCTGCGTTAGCAAAAACAAATTGGTTTTCAGGGAGTCCCTTAGCCCCGGTTCCCTCTATCGCGAATAAGGATCCAGCTTCAGGTTGTGTGTTGAGTTCTGCTTGTGACAGGCCCACCTTGCTGGTTGTCACAAATAGGGTGGACAAGTCGTGACCACCCCACATCACTGATGTTACTTTTGCAGCCGGTAGCCTGTGTTGTTCCAACAGTTTGCCAGCTCTAGAATCAATCTTAATTACCTAGAACAAAAAAAATTGGGTTTACATTTCAATTGAATTATTAGATCATGAACCCATTATACAGATGATGAAATCAGATAATACCAAAGTGAGTAAACTGGATGCATTCCCAAACAACCAGCATGTTTCCAATGCTCGGACACAGGCCTAAAATCTCTTAATCTGTCATGCAGGCCCAGTGCAGGTTGGAGTCACGTGTCTTAAAATCTGTTTTTGGGACACAACAAGGCTTCCCAAGTACTTAGGTGATCTAGGTTCAGATTAATGCTGCATGTTTTACATTTGTATGGATTGGATAAAATATCTATACGTCTCTTAAACACATGATACATTATAGTACATTATCATACAAGTGCGGTAAGTTGAAAATTACAGCCGAGGCGATATTGCTTGCCCGAGCCGTAGGCGAGGGCGATAAAAAAGCAGAGGCTGTAATTATCAAAGCGCACGTATGTCATACGACGTTTTATAACATATTTGCGAGGAAATAAATAAAACTAATAAAAACAATACAGCGAAAAGAAAAGCGCGCGGAATAATTTTTACTTGTTCACAAATTAGCGAGGCGCGCGCATCAGCCCTTTTTTTTCAGGCAAAGACACAAAAAACAGCCAGTATTACTAATAAAGTAAATTAAGACTTTTGTGTTTTTTTTTTGTGTTTTTACAAATAAATGGTTGTAATTTATTGTCAAAATTAATTAAATTAAAGAATTAAATGTTTATTTATTATATTTCATCTCCCAAAGTTAATTTTATTCATAAAATGTTGACCACTTTTCTGACATAAAAACTCTTTGTTAAGATTTAAAAAAGTATAAACCGTGCATTTTACTTTACAGTACAAGTACGTAATGAGATACATTACGATATCGAAATTGGTGAAATAAGAGACCCTTTACGAGCAAATGTGTTATAAAAAATATTACCTTCCAGCCATTGAAGCAGGCAACCCATAGATTTCCATCAGTATCAATAGTCATTCCATCCGGAAACCCAGTAACATTGTTAGCTTGGAAACTAAACAGTGTCCTTCTGTTGCCTGGAATATGATAAAATAAAATTAGTTACAGCAGTAAAGTATAAATTAAAAATATTTTTATGGAGCTTCATAAAAGCTTAAATTTTTATTATTTTGACTGTAGTATACTTAAAGATTTTTCGTATATTACATTCACAAAACTTAAATACACATGTGAGTTTTGTGACTCGTTATATAAGTACAGATAGTTTGGTGTAAAAGACCCGGTTATAACCGAAACAGCTATAGAAAAACCTTTGTCTGTAGGCCACACAATATGTTCTGTTCCGTGCGGAAATTGAACCTGTGACACTTCGCAGAGCAAACAATCGTTCAGCTACTGAGCAAGACCTTCCGTGGCTTGCTGGGCGCCGGACGGCCGAATTCGAAAACTCTAGCTAGAACGTTTGTTTCACTTCGCTACTCGCTATAAACACTAAGTAAGTCATCTGTCAGTGCGTTCGTAGCCTAAGAAAATCGTGATGGATTATCTACCAAACGCCCATTAAACAAAAAAAAAAACTTTCTCATAAAAGGAACAATTACTTACGAATACATCCTTCTTCGAGGTCAAAGTCGAACACATCAATGTTCCTGGTAGGGGTATCGATGTAGAACATGAACTTCTTGTCGGCAGTCCACGCGATTCCGTTGGAGATCGACACGGGGCGCACCTTCTCCATGGGGTCTAGATAATTGTGCTCATCCATCATGTATAACGTAGCTTGATCTTTGTCGACATTCCCATCTACTTCTTGGCCCATAGTACCTGAAGTTAAAAATATATCATCAGTAAATTTTATTTCATCGCCAAATAAAAATAAAGGAATTTTATTTTTGTAGTAAACCGGTTTTTCAATAAATTGATCGTATTGCATGATTATATCGTGTATCATGACATCATAACGACAAAACTCGATTATCATGTTGTCTTGCTATTCATTATTTGTTGTACTATTTTGCAACTTTAGATAGATCAGCTTTTAAACAGGAACCCTTCAATTCTTTAATCTTTCTTAAAAAGTATATCTGTGTTTACAGGACACCCTAACAATAAATGAAGCAAATGTTGCGATTTATAATTCAAGTGTAAGCATAATCAGCGTATAATTTTTCCATTGCTGGGACACCGGCCTCCTCTCTAAGAGAGGGGAATGGGTAGTAATCCACCATAAATTTGGTGTAAAGCACACATACCAAACCAAAGTCTTCCTTTCGCGTCGACCTTCCCATCATTGCACCTGTTGTTGGGCAGGCCTAAGTCCACCACACTCAGTAGCCTGAGGGCACTGTCGCCGTCCGGTGCGTTCCACGGCAGGAAGTATAGCTCCGTCCTCACTGCTATTAGTATCAGCTGGGGGTAGTCCTTTACCGTTACCACTAACGAGACTGGTCCGTAACCTAGAACGTAAAGTTAGAAAATATTTTGTGTGTTCTAATGTGGCAAATATTCTTCCCACGAGTTAGACAAGGTTAGGTTCTACGATCAATCGATCATACATGATTAATTTCCTTTCGTTTCGCCTTCGGACCTATTTACCTTATCATTTACAATATAAATATTGTACATAATTAGGTAAATAGGTACTGCCTTTTGGTACCTAATCAGTTTGAATGATTTCACTAATAGGATCAGTGGATATCCGTCTTATAGAAGACGAAAACGAATGAAGACGAACATTCGTCTTAAATTCCATTTGTTAGTCCTCTTCCATTCCTCTCCTCAAAGTGCCCAAACCTGTACTATTACAATATAGAAACGTAAAACCCGGCAATGGTATGTAGCGAGCAATACAGGTAACAAATCGGCGCTGGAAATTCAAAATGACGAAAGGGAAATTGATTGAGTGCGCACTTTCGGCTTCCTGTTGATCCCGCCGGATTTTTAACTTTCAGCACTAAGCCAGATCGTACCAAAGCCACGTCGAGCTTATTTCTTTTCACCATCAAAATTGATTTAAAAAAAACTCGCTTCTAGTTTTCAATTTATTGTGATTTTCAGAAATAGGTAAGCGTGCGTACAATACATACCAATTGTTTTAGAGGTGATGTTGGTAGTTTCAGCATCAAATCTGTACACTTGCTGTTCATGTATGTCGACCCAATAAAGTGCATTCTCTGTAGTTGACCAATGTGGACCCTCGAAGTGTGTACCGCCTCTCTGCACCTGTTTTATACAAAACTATTTTATTCCGTGTATTCGGGTATTAGTTTTGGTATTGTGCTTGAGAGGATCACACGTTAAATTATTTTTTCATAGAAGCACATAAAATCGATAATGAAATCCATGGCAATTAAAATTATTTTCTCTCATTATTATTAAATCACACTTGGATTACTCAGATGCCCATAAAGACCAATAGTAGGTGCTCCATCCTCTACTCGCCAGTTATGCTAGGAGGCGGGAATATTGCCATTAACCAGATACGATACCAAGTAGAGTTTATGAAATAGGTAATATTCTGTATTTTTTTTTGGCGCACTTGATCTCATTAAAAAGCTATATCAGCTCCCACTCCTGGTACTGGGGCCTCCGCTTGAAAGGCTGTATGAAACCCACCACAGCCCAGGTCTGCATGTGGATGGATATACCAATAAGCTGGTATCAGGTTCATAATATTAAAAATAAATATAAATGTTTGTATGAATTACACTGTACAAAACATGTAGGTACTTCGATTCTTCACACATATAAAAAATAATAAATTGTTTGAACATAAAAATAAACCATCGCGCCTAACAAGTTTCTACATTTTGGTAATTAATTAGGTCCCAAAACTTGTTGTCTGTGCTGCATAATAAATTAAATAGAATAATTAATACTTACATTTTTGATGAGCGGTGTATTCTCTCTGTATGCTAAACAATTCACCACTAAAACTGTTAGGATAAACTCCCTAAATAACACGATCATTTTCATTGTAGTCTAATCTTAACACTGTAAGAACGTTCGGCGTTCGCGGCGTTTCGCGCGGCTGTCACCCACTGCTGGCTAAGTGCTTGTAACCGGTCACTGGTGATCTTGAGCAAGTGAACGTATCTGAACAGTAGTATATAGGTACACAACCTGTATACTAAATATCTACAATATGCGCGTATGCCGCCGTAATTATGATTGCGTTTGATGTCATTAAGTCGTTACAGAAATACAATGTACATTTTATCGCTATATGTATAAAAATAATTATTCAAATAGAACAGTAAATTTCTCGAGTGTTAAGGTACCTACTGGTTAATTCGTTAGTAATTTCTGCAGGCTTTTTAAACAAGAAATGTTATGATAAGTCTAGGAAATCGATTTACGAAAACAGATTTAATTATACTGATCTTAAGATTTGTCGAAATTGCAATGTTTGCAGCTCTTTTAAGCGATAAAATGTTTAAACTCAATAGTTCCAAGAATGTCCACGTGATCGTTCAATAACGTCCACATCTTATGATGTTCACTTCAACTCGTATTGTTGTTAATTAGGCTAGGAAGGCCGCGACTTCGATGTCCTGTCACGGCTCAAAACACACGATTCCGCGGAAGTGTGACCTCAGACAAGGCCTTTAACCATCATGTGACATCTTAGTAAATTTCTTTAGCTCCTTTTTTATTTTAGAACTGTTAAAACTTGTGCCAATTTTGTAAGTCCTTTTTCTTTAGTAGTTACAAAAAAAGAAACGTAGTCATCGTCGCTGATCCCCGCAACTTTGGTCTGCGTGAATTTATAGTAAAAATATTACTTCCCTTTTTTAATCGTATTTGGTTAACAATTTCAAGGGTTTTGGTTTTTTCTCTGCACGGAACCTGAATCCTTTTTTTTAAATAAAACTAGCTTAAGTTACTCCTTATTATAATATCAGCTTTCTGCCGGTAAAAGTACCGTCAGAATCGGTCTAGCCGTTTCGGAGATTAACCAGAACAAACACAAAAATTCATACAAAAAAAAAAAAACTTTTTTTGTTGCAAGTACCGTATAATTATACTTTTACTAAAAGCTAAACTGCTGGCTTGAAAAATTCATGATGATAGTAAATTTCATAAATAAATCCTATAAAGTGACTAAAGATGAAGTATTTGCTATAGTTGCTAAACTGACAGATGTCAAATTTGATCAATTATATCAATTAATTTTCTTTTTTTTTATTATTATTAACGGGCTACTGGGGAACTACACTGTGCGTGGCCCGGCTCGCTCTTGGCCGGTTCTTATCAGCTATAATTCAAGTTAGGAAATAGGTTTGATGCAAACAATTTGCATTCATGAACATAATCATTATGTTCCTGTACTTGTAGCCTTTCCATGGCCGAGAACTAAATATCAACAATACATCCGACATGCGACACATCCTGCCGTGTAAACTGTCTCGCGTAATCGACATTACATCCTTACTTACAATTATCTTGCCCTTACTACTTAGTTTCCCTCTCCGTTATTCTATTTACTTTCTGATTGCAACACGAATATTGCGAACAGCCATTATGGTGTCGGAATATTGTAATAGCCATTGCGGAGCAAGCCATGAAGAGACATGATTTTATTTTAATCGAAGATTTCCTTATAAATGAATTGTCAAACAAACTCACGATTAACACATAAATGAAGGGTACTGCTTTGATTAAAGTACCTGATGCATTTTTTACATTTTAATTATAAACGTATTTAAATTGAAGGTGGCTACAGGAGCTAAACGCGAGTTTTATAATGCAAAAAGCATAAACGGTTCACTGTAATAAACAAAAACAGAAAAATATATTATATTCTTCAGGATATATGCTAGTATGATAGTGTTTTGAAAACATAATACAAATTTTGCTCGATAAAAATAAATCATAAACTTAATTTTACCATACTAAAATACATGCGATCATTCTGATTTTTTGGCAAATAATTCTACAAGCAACATATTAGCATGATAGTGTTTTATTTTTTTAGTCCAATCAATAGATTTTATGTGAATCGCAAAAAACCACTCATTTCGCTCTATTCGGCCCGCAGTGACTGACGTAACAACCACTTTGTAGTGCAAGCTGATTAGAACTTTATTCTAACAGAATTTCAAACGAAGTTTGCACCACCACAAATAGAGTTGCTAATTTAGCTCCTGTAGTCGTCTTAACTTAGCTACCCGAAACGAGAACGGAAGTGCATAAAACATTGGAATGGCTTACTAATATGTTTTAAACGTTTTTTTTGTGATAAATGTGTGTCCATATGTAACTGTGGTATAATTTTGCAATGCCAAATGGCCCATTGTCTTGCAATCGCCACTTGTTGCCTAACATGGTCTACAATGAAGTATTTTAAGAAACATATAGCTCTGACCATGAACTTGACGTGAGAGTTATAGTGTTATTTTTATAGATATGCGCAAATATCTATCAGAACATTAATCATAATTTAAAGCACTTTATTTTTTGAAGGAGACAGCAAAGGGCAGAATTTTAGAAATGTTTTAACAGCTACATTTAATTTTCTGTTTGGTTCCTTTGAGTCCGCGGACAATGTTAACCCGTCCCACTTGGCTCTACCTCCTGAATTTTTATTAGTTTTGTCAACTGCAAGTTCTTTATTTGAATAACATTCAAACGTTGGCTGTCCATTGATGTCATCCCTCATTACAGCAAATATTTATTGGAATTTCGCAATTTGGTGTAAGCACTAAGCTGAATTTGTGTTCACAGATGAAAGTGTTCATGGACATGAAGCCAGGCGGATCCCTGTGCACGATGCTCGCCACCATGTTCCGTTTCAAGGCGGAGCAGCGGTGGCGCAAGTTCGACTTCCAGGTCGGTAAGGTATGCACTGCCCCGCACGCCGCCTCGCTCACCGCCCGCAGCCCCGCCGTCCCGCCGCCCCGCAGACCTTGCCCCGCACCACGCGGCTCTATAACAATGCATCACTTGACATGTCACGACATGCGTCTGAATACAACTTTTACCATCCTATTTAATGACCAGAGATCGATATAGGTGGAGTATACTTGCCTAAACTTCAACGGAATAAATAACATGCGGATCCCCCCCCTAATCTCCCTAAATATTATTTAGTTCTGTAATGAAACTGTTAAATTAGAGGATGTATACACATGTTGCATCCTTGTCGTTTAGTTAAATATACTCGACCCATTCTGATCAGTACTGTTCATAACAATAGGCTATTCCCTATTACATAACTGGCGAAATATGAGTGTTCTATACACCGCTGCCTGCCCCTTCGAGGTATACAGGCGTGATGTAACTACTCCTGTCTACATCGAAGTATCACTAAGCCAACGTGCAGAATACCTTTACTTGAATGACACATCTGTCTTCTTATAACATAAAGATCTATTGTCAAGTACCAAATGCGAAAACAATCGTGACTAGACTATAGAGAAAAAATTAACAGATGTAAAAATAAATTGGCTATTGATTTTTAAGTTTTTCTGCCTATTCCCTCACAAGTCAGACGCGTGTTGTCACTGGATCAAATGCACGAAATGAAAAAGGGTATTATATTAACATGAAGGTATAATGTAGAAATTTTAGAAAAAAAAAAACAAAATTTTCTTTTACTTTCAAATTATATTAAATTTTTCTTTATTATAAGAATTAGCTCCCTTATCAACTTCTGTTATGTAAGAGCAACTTTTAATGCACAATTTATAAAATAGTTTCTTTAGTGATGTGTTGTTATTGATCACATTTTTCCTAGATCACACACACGGGATCTTTAGAGTAACACCTGATGACTTCTCTTGCTTGAAGGTAGCAGTCCCCGATACTTTCCATTCTATGTACCATGTACCATTTCATGCAAGGGTCATAATGTTTGCAGTACTTGTCCTGGGATTGTTGAACTGTGTGTAAATAACGGGCACTTCCAATAACACGTAAACTTGTGTGTGTTTGTGTGATTAATAACCTTTAACTATTTGTTATGTCACTAATACAATGTGGGATGTTGAATCACCTTTACTGTCTGTATTGCATGTGTTAATTTTATTTTCATCTACAAATCTTGGGTTTAGTTCTTAAGGAATATTGATTTTTCAGAGACATTTTTGTTCAAAGTAATTAATATGATAATTTCTTTACTTGTTTACATCACTTCTCCACCAAATTATCCCCAAAAAAAAACATTGAAATTAGACGAGGACTTTTTAATTTATTTTCTTGGATTACATTTATAAATTACCAGAGGATGTAGCTTTACGAGTGTAAAAAACCCATCGCAACGCCGAAATCTACGCATTCTGTACATTCAAGAAAGTAACATGAGCAATAATATCAAAAATTCAAAATGCAAAATGGAACACTCCTGGATTTGCGGCGGGTTTTTTTTTACGGCTACCAAACAAATGCTACTACTTTTTGCTTTACTTTCGCTCTTCTTAATCCATCATCTAACACTAAACTCGTCTCTGTCCCCTCCCCCCCGCTCCCACATTTTCAGAACCCCTCCCGCAAGGACCTGAACGTGCAGATGATGATGGAGATCGAGTCGGCACTGCTCGGCGCTGACGTCATACGCGCGCCCTGCGTCTTCATACGGCCCGAGGTTGATAAGGCGACCGCCAACAAAGTGAAGGATATTGTCGTCAATCACCAGGGAGAGATTTGCGGTATGCTATATTCGTTTTATGTTATATTTTGAAAAGTTTTGTATGAAATGAGAAAAGTCCACCTGGAACGCTTTGATAAATGAGTTCTGCGTTAACGCTCCAAGTAAGCGCCCAAAGTAAGTACCAAATTTGCGAGTATACATAAAAAGGATTTTCTTTTCTCCTTAACCTAAACTTTCTTCTTGACATGTCGGTTTTTCCACTGAAGTCCCATATCAAAAACCCTGTATTTTGCACAGACAATCGATAATCTCGTGCATTTATATTGAAACCGACATGTCCTAGAACAAAAAAAAAACATGTGACAACCAAACACCCGCTCTGGGTAAGCGCGGTGACTTAAATTCCACTTCCAGCTGTGTCCCAGCAGATGTAACATTAAGGCTGATAATGCTATGCTTATAGAAGACGAAGAGGAAGCGACGCACATCGTGTACCCGACAGTGGATCCCCTGGAGGAGGAGTACGCGCGGCCGGTGTTCCGGCGTTCCACCCACGTGCTGGTGCACTGGTACTACCTGCCCGACAGCCACGACACCTGGGCGCAGACCGAGCTGCCGGTACGTCTGCTCATCATATTAATATATGGACTCCCCAGTTAGTTGGACCAACGCCCTTGAAAAGGTCCTAGGGCCAAGTCTGACCGTGCCGGTCACGGACAGTTTGCGGGAGGCGCGTCCTGCAGTAGGCTGCGATAGGGAACGTGCAGGAACTATAGGTGGCAGCACAAATCGAGAAAAGAGACACTATGCGGACAGTAGAGGAAACTTATCAGCTGTCATCGTGCTTTCAATTATGTAAACAAAATTATCTCTTCAATTATATTATTTTTGAATATGTTAAAAGGTATAAAATATGGGTTCCGGTCTATGAAAAATGATCGTCAGCGTAATATTATGACTGTATGTATTTTATATCCTTCGTCTACCTGATGAAAATTGTGGTGCATGAAGAAATGGTGGCTTCTTTCTATAACAGCGAGAACAGTATCTGCAGACTCTAACAAATCAATTAGTCCACAATCATTTGTTATAAAGCAATCACTAGAACGCACTCCGTAGCATTTAGATACAAAACTTATGAAACCACAAGGAGTGCAGCCAACTAAAAACTTTATTGTATAACCATGTTTATAATCTTAGTACATGTGGACTTTGAGGGCTATTGAACTTTTTCTATGCAGATTGTAACAAAAACAAGTAGTTTTCAAATATTTTCTTTACTGCGTTTATCCATTTTTTGTGTTTTTCACTTAAACATGGTATGAAGAAATAATAGTACTCTCTTTGGAAAGTAATAGAATTTTACGGTATGTGATTTATTTTCATTTTTGTGGATGTATTGGTACATACAGAAATGCAACAATGCATTATGATTAGCTAGAATAATAATTTTCACTAATAAAATTAATTCTGTTTACTTGTAAAAAATATAAATGTCAAGTATTAATAGAGTACAAGATTTGGATTGGCGACGCCAGTTGGCAGCAGCGTCGTTGTGTACGTTCCCTATAGGCTGATTTCATTCATTGTTTAGTTAAAGGGTCCGTTTACGTTACACCAAGCGATATAGTAATACCTATGATCATCACCTGAGCCTCTTTCAAAATATATTGGGGTCGGCTTCCAGTCTAACCGGATGCAGCTGAATACCTGTATTTTACATGGAGCGACTGCCTATCTGACCTCTACAACCCAGTTAGTACTGGGTAATACGATACCCCTTAGTAAGACTGGTTGTCAGACTTTCGGGCCACTGTAACAACTGTCAAAGATCTACAAATGACGGCCAGGACCAACAGCTTAAAGTGCTTCCTTAATTAAGTGACATCAAAAAAGTGCGCGAGGACTTTTCCGCTTGGTGGAAATGGACACAAATTAAGTATTTATACTAACCCCAGACAACAACAAAAAACTAAGTGGTGAAATTTTTTGGGGTAGTCTTATGCAATTTGTAAAGTTCAAAAATTGACTGATTTTCATACTTAAGTCTAAAATATGAATAATTTTTGGTGGGTTCATTAAATATGTCATGTATATAGGTGGACGTGCCCGAGACCGCAAGCTGGGACTGTAGCCGCGCGGAGCCGTGGCGCGTGTCGGCGTCGTGGGCGCTCGACCTGCCGCAGTACAACGAGTGGATGAACGAGGAGGACTACGAGCTAGACGCCAACGGCAAGAAGAAGGTAACACATTACTTAATAAATAAATAAATAAAAAACAAATATTGCTAGACATTACACACAGCGCCATCTAGTGCCACACTCAGCAACGAGGCTTGTGTCGTGGCCACCAGATAGTTGATATACTACATAGATACTTTTTGTTTGTAAATACATACTTGCTATACATATAACATCCATGACTCGGAAACAAATTTCCATGCTCATCACACTTTGCTCCTACCGGGATTCGAACCCGGGACCCTAAGAACGTAAGGCAGTCTCACTACCGTTGCGCCATTCGGGTCGTCGAAACACTTACATCTTTTGTTTTGTGATCAGGGCTAGTAGTAGTCCACGGTCATGGCGGCCAATCCCAGCAGAGGCTAGTCATCGATGCTGTGATATAATAGTCTTAATTAATTATTTTTCAATACTCTTCCTCGAAAACTGGTTCCTATCGCACTACGATTAGGTTCAACATGCAATGTATTTCACACGCGTGCGATTTTTCCACTTTCCAACACGTGTGCGGGAATGAAAATTGCCACAGATAACTATACCTATACTTAGTCCAAATTGGTTCAATGCCTGTAGTCGGAGGTGAATGTTTTTTTTTAATTCGGCAAAGCAATATTGCGTCTTTACGGCATAAATATTTGTTGAAAATTCAAATTGTGTTTATAAATAGAATATCATAGATAAACATGATTATTTAAAACTAATATTTACTTTTATAAACAAATTAACATTTATTTGTGTTCTAAATACAAAAATATATATAAAAAAAAAAAATTAGGCTGTTTAGCGGCTTCATACCTTTGTTTCTCCTTCAACCTGGCGCTAGCAAAGCACTGACAAAAATGGTTTTCGTTCTTTTATTTTATTTCTTCAAAAGTGTATTGAAAAACGTCGTTTGCTACACGTGGACATTTGTTATTGCAGTTCTCGGCTCAAAAACACCCTCGCCTACGGCTCGGGAGTTAATTACGCCTCGAATACAATAACAAACTTTCTCCACTTGTATCAAAATGTACTATAATAGTCTTCCCTCAGTCTTGTAGTGAGATGGGACGGCGATCCGACACGACTGGAGAGAGATCTGGCGTCAGCCCAGCGGCTAAAGATGCTTTCCGAGACGCGGTGGTATCATACCGCAAGATACAGATGACGTCGTCAAGTTGCGTCTATCCGCGCTCAAGACACAGTCGATTGTTGTAGTCAACGGCCCTTCGGTCCTTGAATACCTGACGGATTTGACGACCTGAATGGCGCAGCGGTAGTGAGGCTGCCTTACGTTCTTAGGGTCCCGGGTTCGAATCCCGGTAGGAGCAAATGTTTGTGTGATGAGCATTTGTTTCCTAGTCATGGATGTTTATATGTATAATAAGTATATATTTACAAACAAAAAGTATATATGTAGTATATCAACTATCTGGTGTTCACGACAAGCCTCGTTGCTTAGTGTGGCCCTAGATGGCGCTGTGTGTAATGTCCAGCGATATTTATTTATTTATTTATTTAATATGAAAACTTACGCTTCCCATAATTACCATTACCAATCCCAATCCCATATGCATGTATTTTTTTCTTCACTTAAATCAATAAAATACAGTACTATCAACCCAAGAAAATAATTAAAAGTTAAGATCAACTAAGTACAGCGTGTTGCTCAAAAAAAAAAATTTAACTCCTACAATTTTCTACGACAGTTCAAACGTCCGTAACTGTCGCGGCCATTCATGTCTTGTCGTCTTTTCTCTATCTGTCTTGTTTACAGCAAATTTTGCACCCTTTATAAAATAATTTTACTAAATCGGTGTGCTTTATTCAAGCAAACATTGCAATAGCAATATTATAATAACATCTTAGTGAAACTTTAAGTAGTTTTCAAATAAAAATGTTTCTTTGCCACATAGTATTTGACGTCACTACCGGGACGATGCGTTTTGAGTTTGCGTTCAGTTTCACCAAAAACACGCTACATAAAATTTAAAATTGTTAAATAAGTGTTGTATTAAAAAAATAACAAATAAAGGGTGTAAAAAAACCTCATAACGAAGCCAAAAGACACTTGTTCTCCCCGTCATTGCGATATTTTTTTTCGTTCTACACCATACTTGGAAACCTTCAAGTTACATTGGGGGTCAAAATTCCAAATTTTGACTAGTTTTTTTTTTTGTTTGTTGTGTATTGTAAGATTTTTACTTTAAACACCTCCACGACTTAATCCATCCATCAGCACCGTGTTTTGAGTGCGTTACATTGAGTCCTACCACAAAACATGTTTTTTCACCCCAAAAAAAAAAGTCGTTTCCCAGCAATAATTATTGCGTAAAGTTACTTAGTTTGATGTACAGAATGCTTGGTTGACGGCTTCGTGATGAGGTTGTTTACACCCTGTATATATATATATATATTCCTTCTTTGCATCTCTTGCATATTCCCATATTAACACGATATTTTATTCTTCTAGGTCCACAAACTGCGTCTCTCGGTAGATGATCTGATCCCGGGCGGGGAGCCGTCCAGCAAGTCCAAGAAGGGCAGCAAAAGGAAGCGTTCGCCCTCTCCACCGCCACAGAAGCATGGCAAGAGAAAGAGGTATACACTATACATATTCAAGTCAGGGGTAGGGTCCGAGGTGGTTTGTCGGATATGTCATTACGTTCTACCGAGTTCACTTTCAACCTTATTACTTAGGGCATAAGGGTGATAATTGGCAGATCGTCAGTGAACTCGGTAGTACTGTAGTCAAAAGCCCAGTGACATGACAACCAGTCTTACCATAGAGTAATTGTAACTCAGAACAGGTATGCAGATTCGCTTACTTCTACTTGCCATTTATTTCTCGGACAGTCTTCTGCCCACATATTATCTCTTATCAGCACGAAAGCATAAAATATAGCAAATGCCATGGTTAAAAACTAGGCAATCAGCAAATTGGTAGTGGAACTGACTGAACTATACCACATTTCTTTGTGTTTATTAGTGCTGAACGCTAGCACATCAATAATAAATCCACTTGGTCAACAGTCGTATCACCAAGCGTCGAGAAAATGACGTGGACGAAGAAGAGGACAACGCGTCTCGAGACAACACTGACGCTGCGCCCACGCCCGAGAGCGAACGACCGGCTGAGCGTAAGTACTACTAGCGACTCGCCCTTGCTTCCCATGGGTCAAATTAAAGTACAGACTAGCACGAAAATAGTGATAGCTCGGCTAATTTGCATGACATCAATATAATTTATAGCCTATGTTACTCGGTAAAGATGTAGCTCGGTTGAGTAGTTCTTGAGTTAAATCGTAACAAACACACAAACAAAAAATCAAATAAAGTCATCGAATTAGTCCGTTAGTTAGATTATCAAAAAATATTTGACTCGTATTTTTTCTTTTGTTACGTAAACCAAAATTGACGAAGATACGCCCCTTTTAATTTCTCAATACGTCACGCCGTGGTATAATTTTGAGTGCGTTCTGACGTCACGAGCCCCCACTCCCGAGTTTTGATGCGCTTTATCTTTTGTAATATTCATTGATTTACAAAAACAAAAAATACGTGTCCATTATTTTCCAATACTCTAACTGACGGACTAAATAGATTTCCAATTTATTGTTGGTGAAAACTAGCCTATTATTTAAATATTTCAAATTGGGCTGAGAATAAAAACTTTTAGAACATTTAAAATACATAAGAGCATTGCATGTCCTCCAAAATTTCTGCCTTTACTTCTTCATAGTGTTGTAGCTTGGGAAAAGTTTTAAACAAACACAGCCATACATCTGGTGCTAGTCTAAACTAATAAAGAGGAAAGATTTTTTAATTAGGCAAAAATTCGAGATGTCTAAGCTATGTCGAGTTTATTGGTATTATTCTACACATAAATCGTCCGGAAAAAAAACACCGAATGATAATGATAACCGCATCTAAAACCATTGTTTAGTTGTGTCTACTATGTGGTCACATAGCAAACGAAAAGCGATTTTGTTTTATTTATGGTCGTTCCCACCAGCTGTAAAATTGAGCTGAAGACCTGCATAAAGCACTTATATGCTGATATAACACAATTAGCCGCGGCTGCGAGCGCCTCAGCGGCCGCGAGCGACCCGCCGGCCGTGAGCGACGCGCCCGCCACGCCCGCGCCGCCGCTGGACGCGCACGACGACTCGCAGGGCAAGCACAGCGACTCCAACACGCAGGTACACTACAATTCTGTTTCAACTCCCATTTCGCTAGTTTGAGCTAGGCTGTCCAATCTCTTTTTTCATTTTAGCTTTTTTTGGTCAGGTCTTCACAACCCATAGTAAAACATCCGGCCAATTGCGAGTCAGACTCGCGTACGGGTTCCGTACCATTATCAAAAAATCACGTGTGTTGCATGGGAGCCCCACTTAAATATTTATTTTATTCTGTTGTTATAGCGGTAACAGAGATACATCATCTGTAAAAATTTCAACTGTCTAGCTATCACGGTTCATGAGATACAGCCTGGTGACAGACAGACAAATAGTGGAGTCTTAGTTATAGGGTCCCGTTTTTACTCTTTGGTTACGGAACCCTAAAAAAAGTCTATATAACGAGCTATCGGTGGTTTATGTATAGTTAGCCTGATCTCTCTCCGGTCGTGTCAGATTGCCGTCCCATCAAAAGAAACAGAGAGTGCTCCTGTGCCTGCGCACACACGCCTGCACTATAGTACTCCTGCGTCAATGGCTGATCTTCGCTTAGATTGACCGCCGTGTTCGAAAACGGTCAGGAGGACTATTATACTTATTATTTGGCCCAAGACAACTCTGACTAGCGGCCGGTATATAATAAATTAGTAGACATGACTATTCCAGCCTTTGAAGTTGACTAACCTAAATGAATACTCTCACAGGAGATGCTAACGAAGGAGGAGTTAGAGGACAACGTGACGGACCAGACGCATCACATCGTGGTGCCGTCGTACTCGGCGTGGTTCGACTACAACTCCATACACACCATCGAGAAGCGCGCGCTGCCCGAGTTCTTCAACGGGAAGAACAAGTCCAAGACCCCAGAGATATATCTCGCTTACAGGTTAGTTTGAAATGGTGATATGCATATAGCGTGCAACCATGGGGCAACCATTCTACTTGCGGTCGGCGCAACACGTTTTCTTCTTCCATTTTTCAGACGTCACCGCATCATTTCGGTTTAAAGAATTTATTCTCATAAGAACAATACATAGGTTCACTTACAATGAGATACAAAGTAATTTTTTATATCTAAATAAATACATTTTGCCTTCGATGCGTGTTGGTGAAGTTATACAAAACAAATATATAGGAAGTATGTAATTGCTAACATTTAATATGCGGTAGGACTACATTTCATAAACGTATTTTCTCAGTTTTAGTTTAAATCTGCTAATATTATTACAATCTTTTACATCATTTGGTAGGTCGTTAAGGTGGATGCTTCAGAGTAGCCCACGAAATTCAAATTTTCTTACGTTTTTTGCAATTTCCAGGTCAGTGTCAGGTTGTATGTTGATTAAAATTTGATTTGCGGCTGTAACACGTATGTAGTTATAGAATTATAATCATCAAAATCATCAAAACAACCCTCCAAGCTCATATAGGTGTAGGAATTTATTTTTTCAAGGTCAAAGTCATTCCTGCACCTTTATGCGCTTGGAGGGTTGTATTGATGATTTTGATGTTGGTTGTATTGATGATTTTGATGATGATTTGATGGAGCATCCACCTTAAGGGGATGCATACAGGCTGCTCCCAGCCATTTCCCCGCTAGATGGCGTTGAAGTCAACATTTTTTAGTTAATTTGGGTTTTTATGTAATTGGAAAATTATTAGGTCGTAGGAGTAGCGCTAGCGATTAGAGCACATTGCGCTTTATCGAACTGGGTCATATCATTGCCACAAAATCCACCCAATTCGACACAATTTCGGATTTTAACATTTGCTATTGAACATAGTGTTGTTTACACACACAGACGTGGGTGAGTATGTAAGCCCTACGTTTACAAGGATTGACACTAGATGGCGTGAATGAAAAAAAAAACAAGTTTTTCATTTTTCTATATTGAGATTGATGATTTCTACAGAACGCCACCTGCTTAACCTGCTACGGTATATATGTACGGTCGACCAAGCTATTTGGTTTATATTTTACAATGTAATTTGTGGGTTAAACTTTTAACCAAATAGCTTGTTCGACCGTAAGATAGGTATAAAAATAAAAGTTTGTATTTGTTGGCGTATACTATTTATTTATAATTTTGGGAAATAAATTATGTCAACATTAATTACAATAAAACGCAGTTTTATTTTATTACATTACACTTTTGAATTTTTTATCAAAACAAGTATTTGAAGTAAATTATGCTGATTTGTAATAGTACCAATTATTACAATAATTAGACATTTCATAACACAGAAACTATAATTCTTATACAAGAGATAACATCAAATCTAAAACTAAGAAATATACCATGATAATGTCGATTCTAAACAAACTACTACTAAAATACAATTCGAACTAGAATCTGTTGATTTTACCCTGTCTGCTTTGAAAGTTCCTGTCTGGAAACCACTGCTATACTGCTGCTGCAAAGAAAACATAGGTAATTGGTAATATTTGTTACTTTTTGAGGAATATTATGTACCATTCACTTCAAAATATTATTTAGCTGCTCTAAAATAAAAGTTTACTTCTCTTCTTTGCTATTTTTTACTAGAATAACCTAATATATTCTATTTAGTTTAGACATTGAAATTGATGCAATTTATGAAGTGAAAAAAAGAGTAAAAGCATTGTGTACATACCATTCAAATCTATACATTTAGCTTTTTTTTAACACATCTCAAAATGATTTCTGGCAGAATACAGTTTAAAAAATCTGATAATTTTGGTATTTTGCTGACAAATTCATTATCTCGACAAACTTCTATTAAATAAAACATATGAAGTATCATTTATCCATTTTGCTGACACGCATTTGTCCTTGAACCTGGAATAAAATTTAATTATAGTAAGAGAAAACCAGATATTGAAATTTATTAAAATGAGGACAAAAAAAAGGAAAAGCTTTGCGTACATACCATTCAAATCTATACATTTAGCATTTTTTTGAACACGTCTCAAAATTATTTCCGGCAGAACACAGTTTTTAAATAGTCTGATAATTTTGGTATCATATTGCTGATAAATTCATTATCTCGACAAACTTCTATTACAGTCAAAGGTTTCGTGACTGAAATAAAACATATGAAGTAGCACTTATCCATTTTGCTGACACGCATTTGGCCTTGAACCTGGAATAGAATTTAATTATAGTAAGAGAAAACCAGATATTGAAATTAATTAAAATGTGGACATGCAATAGAATTTTCAGTTTACTTGATAGTAATAATCGTGCTTTTTATTCATCACTAAAACATTATTGTCCAGTTTTAGAGCAAAGTTCTTCTTTTCTAGTGCAGCTGCCTCGAGGCTTTGATTTGTCCTGGCCAATGATGGAAAGCACTTGATCTCAACAACAGCTCTCTCATTTTCAATTATACCTGTAACAAATTGCCATAAAATATAAAACACAGATGTAGCTTTTTATGAGATTTGATATAAGAAATTCAATCGTTTCTAGTGCTGGTTATTCTTTGTTTCTCGCAATTATAACTAGTGTTAGGTTTGGCCACATTTGCCAAACACAAAGATAAAATTGAAGTTTGAAAAATAAATAACTTACCATCTGGACTGCCAGCTAAAAATCCAAATTCTTCATCAATAAAAAGGCCTGAAGGCCTGACAATTTTATTATATTGTTGCATGAACATACTTTTTGCTACACTCTCATATTGTTAAATTGGTAAACAATCGTTTGCGTGTCGAAGATTGCTGTCGTATTCTGCTTTGTTCTTTCCGTTTTAAGTATTTTTTTAAATGTTTCCCTGGGCTCTGTGTGGTCTGCTTTTTCCATGCAGTTTCATGCCATTTGTGTCCATTAGCAAGCGATAGTCCTGAAAACATATTTTTAAGTGTTATATTCCAGGAAAGACATGTTGCGGCGATATAAATTGGGTTATATAAGGAAAGACTTTATATTTACCTGCCACATGAACACGTCGCTGGTAAGAACCCCCTTTTCCTAAACTAATTCGTTTTCCACAGTTAAATTTGTTTATTACGCTCATAAAGTTTTCTGCCACATTTGTTGTCTCATTTGACAAACGACCTGCCTTCAAAGCAATTTTTTCATTGGCTGCATAAATCAGAGCCCACACCTCTGGAGCAGTATTTTTCAGCCTTTCTACGAGATCTTCTTCCTTCTTTTCAGTTCCATCTGTCAATGTTTTATTGACATTGCAGTAATAATCCTTGCAGTTTTCATGTACTCCGAATACATGAAGCGGGCCATTTCTCTCTGATTCCATTGCTGTAGATGATCCAGTCAAATTTTTTCAGCAGTTTTTTTTTCATAATTTTCATATCGATGTTTCTCCTCTCATAATATTGACATGTCTAACAATATTTCTTTCTAGCAGCAAGAAATAGACATTTAGTAGTTTCTTTACCAATAATGCAGGCCTGGAAATGAAAATCAACACTTGTAAATATTGCACGTATTAGAAATGTCTTACAGAACCAAATTCGTGTTTTGTAAAATATTAACTTACCTGACCTTTGAACCATGCTCCATATACAATCTACTTATACAGTAACAAATGGAATGCCGCGCCGTCTGAAGACACATCATAACCTTTTTGAATAGCAATTTGATCTTTCATAATGAAATAAAGCTGACATTGTTGGAATATCCATAAGACTTGTTGTGAGCTGCTTGTGTCCAGTATTTATTTAATCACTGCTCTCCGAACAATTTTATGACACATATTGCACTTGAAAATTAATTCACTTCGAAATCCATCAATTTCACTAACAAATTCAATTTGTTAGATTCACACATATTTCGATGTAGGTACATATTTCCAGAAGAAATGCCCACTCCATTACATTTACATCCTTCAAGTCCACAATGCGATGCCCAGATATCCCAGATAATCATTTAGATATTTGAACCAGCTTCCACAATCAATAAAATTGAAAATAATGTAATAGTATCGTAAATTCGTATTTCACAACCATGATGCAAATTGCAATATTCCAAATCATAGATAATAAAATAGGGTTGCGTTCGAAACCAAAGATGTAGAAAAATGTTAAGTTACATTTTATTTATCTTTATATTTCAATGTTATCTTTATATTCCTGGTAGAATTGGTCGACAAATAAGAAAACAAAATCAGATTAGATAAGTTACTTATTTAAAATAAAGCACAAAATAGATTGTAAGTAACTGATTTCTATTTGTTTCTGAACGCACCATAACAATTTGACGTGAACTAGCGAGAGCTTGGTAAGTTAGGTACCTACTACAAAATAAAACCAACTAATATTAATGTATGTCTGACTGTCTGTCTGAAACTGTTTGCAAAATGCGTAAAAGGTGTCCCGCCCGGCAAAGCTATATTTTGCACATGTTTGCAAGTTTAATTTTGTGACTACTTTGGTAGTTAACCGATTAATAATTATATCTATTGTTGACCAAAAATATATTCAAACACATTCAAATATTAAGAAACACTGACTTTGAACTCATCACTGCTACGTATGACGTAGGTAATTAGTATTATGACGAGATTTCATAAAAATCACGGGTCAACTTGCTGTTTCAAATACCACCGAAAAAAATAGAATTGCGTTTTTAGAATAAATAATTACTATACCTACGATAAATTACATTATAGTCTACTAAATAATATGAACTAAATATATTCTAGAGAAATAATGCAATTTGAATCAATGAAAATGTATAGCATACAAAATTTAATACGCAAGAAATTCCGCGCGCAAATCATAGCGCGTCACAACCGAAATAAGAATGTATTTTATAACAGTCTATACAAGTGAACGAAGTTTGGCAACGCTTTGTTACGTCAACAATGCATGTAGGTCAAGGTTAGGAAGAACGGCATCGTTGCTTATAACCTACCTACGACTATTGGTATTTATGTTGCCATACAACAATAATAAGTAAGAAAAGTTTAAAAAAAAAAACAAAACATTGATGTTTATGTCATCAGTTTTATGTTATTTTATATTGTTTTTGTTTTGAACGGTTGGAAAGGGAATTAACCAATTATTGAACTTTAAGATATTGATTTATCAGAATTATAAGATCGTCTGCACGCCATCTAGCGTGTCAATGTCTAAACAACGCTTTTGGTTTGCTTGTCAAAAGTCACGCACACTATTAAAGAAGTGTCAAATTTTGCCGGGATTTCATTATTGTTTTTCTCAGTAAATAATGTAAGATAATGCCCAAAAAGGTCCGTTGCGTACACATTTCACTGTAGAGAAGTGATAAAACGATTAGTTTGAAAGAAAGAGTGTCTGTGTTTAGTGTATTTTACGAGACAAAAATGTATGGACGGTCGGTCAGAGCTTCAACCTTAAACAGCTGTGCTCCTTCGAACAATATGGTTTTTTTTTATTTACTCCTTTCTCTTCCATATCACACAATGTATCCATCTTTCATTTGGTCTTTTTCTTCGATCCATCAAATTCCTACTTTATACAAAATTCAAATGTTTTTCTTTGATTCAGGAACTTCATGATCGACACGTACCGCCTGAACCCAACGGAGTACTTAACAAGTACAGCGTGCCGCCGCAACCTGGCGGGAGACGTGTGCGCTATCATGCGCGTGCACGGCTTCCTCGAGCAGTGGGGCCTCGTCAACTATCAGGTGAGGACATAAACGCAGTCCTTTCTAAATTATTTTACCCAATGGCTACCTTATTCTTACGGGGATAAAGATCATTGTGACTTTCACAGACTTTTCAGACGCAGCAACGCAAAAGCAATAGGCTAGTTTTCTTCATTAATAAATTGCAAATCTATTTAGTCCGTCAGTTAGAGTATTGGAAAATAATGGACACATATTTTTTTGTTTTTGTAAATCAATGAATATTGACAAAGATAAAATGCATCAAAACTCGGGAGTGGGGGTTCGTGGCGTCAGAACGCACAAAAAAATATATCACGGCATGACGTATTGAGATTTTTAAAAGCGTCGTATCTTCGTCAATTTTGGTTTACGTAACAAAAGAAAAAATACGGGTCAAATATTTTTTGATAAACTAACTGTCGGACTAATTAGATTTTTTGAGTACACAAGCCTATTGTTACGAAATTGAAGATCACTGTCATTTTGAAAGGAGTTTAATTCATTAGAGCGTAGTTTCCGACCATAATGGGAGCGAAGCCGCGGGCAATGGCTATTTTCTAAAAAGAATTTCTTTCGTTTTTTAAATTTTCTCTGTGTTCAACTGTTTGTTTTGCAGCTGGAGGCAGAATCTCGGCCGACTGCAATGGGTCCGCCGCCCACGTCGCACTTCCACGTGCTGTCCGACACGCCGTCCGGTCTGCAGCCGCTCGTTTCAAGGCCCACGCAGCCAAGGCCGGGTAAGAAACAACTTCTTATTTTCTAAACACTATGGTACAATTTTAAACTACGGAGTGGTTTGCCGTAATCTGAATTAACTGTGCTAATTTTTGTTTTTCAATACTATTTCTATAGACGTATTTTAAATAATAATATTTATTGGCACGGTGCATTGGGGGAATCACGATTCCCTCAGGGATCTTGTCTTTAACCTGTGTTTTCGCGAGAACGTGTACAGTTCTCTCATCAAGGTATAAGGCCGTCTGCTTTAAATTATAAGTATAGATCGTGATAAAACCTTAATAGAATTCACGGTACCGCAAATTGTTAATATTATTATATGTTTGCTACAGCGGAGAACGTCCCGAAGGTGGAGCCTGGCCTGCCCAACGGCGCGGAGGGAGGTGCGGGCGCGGCCCCGCCCCCTGCGCCCGTGAAGCCCGAGCCCGCGCTGGACCTGGCCGCCGCGTCCGGACTCAAGCTCGACCAGGTAACTGGCCTTAGCTTCTTCATTAAAATAAAGGAATGCTCTTACATACGATGAGTTTTTGACGACCCGAATGGCGCAGTGGTTGTGAGGCTGCCTTACGTTCTTAGGGTCCCGGGGTCGAATCCTGGTAGGCACAAATGTTTGTGTGCTGAGCATGGACATTTGTTTCCGAGTCATGGATGTTTATATGTAAGTATAATAAGTAGGTATTTACAAACAAAAAGTATCTACGTAGTATCTCAACTATCACGGTAATAATAAATAATTATAATGCACACTAAGCCTGCCCTTTCCCTTTCACTGTGCCCTCAACTTTTCAGAGGGTCACGCGAAACGTTCACTTTGGTCGAGATTGGACCTCTCCCAGAATATTTGCCACTGATAATAACATTCCCCAAAGAATAAGAAACTCTTCCCGTTCAAGGACTACTAGTTCTACGATTTTGTACCACCTGAAATCGTAGGACTACTGGGAAAAAATATTCCTGTTAAACTGTTTAGTGGAACTAGTGGGAACGTATCATACTCAAAGGGACAAGTTTTCTTATCCCGCGCCCCCATCTCGTGCTAGTCTCACCCAGGTTTTTCCTACGATGGCAACAATGTCGTCGGGCAGACGATCTTACCATGAATACTTGGGAACTCGAAATATTAACCAATATCTATAGTTGCTGTCAGTTAAGATCGCAATAGTGGTCATTGACCCACCTAAATTTATTAAAGTTCTTAACTTTGAAATCCAAAAATAAGCCTGTTGTCTTGAAACATCCATCTATCGTGATCTTCCAATTTTTTTCAAATGAAAAACGATACATGTTCGATTTGTTTTGATTCGTACGAAGAGATATTAGGGAAAGGGCTGCTATTGCGATGTTAACTGGCAGCAAGTATAATAGTGTATGGCCGTCAGTACCGCGGCGGAGTGCGCGGGCGGGGCTGGACGGAGCAGGAGACGCTGCTGCTGCTGGAGGCGCTGGAGCTGCACCGCGACGACTGGAACCGCGTGGCGGCGCACGTGGGCACGCGCACGCAGGACGAGTGCATCCTGCACTTCCTGCGCCTGCCCATCGAGGAGCCCTATCTGCACGACACGCAAGCTGGTACACGACACCTTTTGTTGCACATTAGCAGTCGAGTTGTGGACACCAGCCCAATAAAGGGTGTAAAAAGAATCTTAACGAAGCCGAAAGGCACTTGTTCTCCCCGTCATTGTGATTATTTTTTTGTTCTAGACCATACCTGGGAACCTTCTTGTTACAGAGATATTGGGGGTTAAAGTTCCAACTTTTACACAAGTTTTTTTTTTTAATACTTGTTTTTAATGTAAGATTTTTACTTTAAACACCTTCACGAGCCCCGTACTATTCAATCCATCCATCAGCACAATGTTTAAGGTGCGTTACATTGTATAGTTTTAGAGACTAGGACGGGTGTATCAAATGTTCATTTCATTAGTGTGAGCTGCTGTGGGACACACCTTAATTTCTTACTTCGTTATGTCACAGGTGGAGTGCTAGGCCCTCTAGCGTACCAGCCGATCCCGTTCAGCAAGACAGGCAACCCCGTGATGTCTACGGTCGCGTTCCTAGCGTCCGTGGTGGACCCACGTATCGCATCCAAGGCCACGAGGGCAGCCATGGAAGAGTTCGCTGCTATCAAGGTTAAATTATATGTTTAATACTAGCTGACCTGGCAAACGTTTTGCCATATAAATTATTTCTGAAGAGGGCTGCCCTTATCAACTAGGGTATAAAAAATAGCCTACGACCTGTTCAGAAAAAATACACATAAAAATTCGGTCAAACCGTTTCACATTCATTCCATTTCAACACGAGATTTTTATATATTACATTTTCTGATAGCCACAAAAGTTCAAGTCTGTGACGCAACCCATTTGATGGCCCGATGATTTCGTGAGATCGTAGAGATCTTCCTGTTGAATTAGCAAATAAACTTATCTATGATCTATATGATGCTTATTCGTGAATTGAACTTTTTTCGACATTTGATTGGAGACAATTGTATTATACTCTATTTCCACCGAAGTGGAGACGAGCAGTTGGAAGAAGAGACATGCGAAAATCGACCAATCAAACTTTTTGAAATCCACATTGCTTCTCCTGTGATTGGTCAAATCTAGCACGTTTCCGCAACACTCCGCTCGTGTGAGAGTACACGTAGGCCGCGAGCTGCCGGCGTCGACCTGCCAGCGCTATCGGCACCGGTCCGCGCAGGTAGTCGGCGCAGGCAGTCTCTATACGACGTGCCCACCCAGCGCCGATAAGCGCCGACAATTTCTGACGGCGTAATCAGGTCGGAAGTTGTCGGCGACGTACGGCGCTTATCGGCGCCGGTAGCCAGCGTTCTACGTGTATACGCACTAAGTCTTGTCGCCTGCATTGGTGGAAACGTGGCCTTGGCCGTGCTGTACGTTTGATAATAAATATGTAATTGTGTGGTTCAGGACGAGGTGCCCGCGGCCATGATGGAGGCGCATGTGAAGGCGGCGGGCGCGCACGGGCCGGCGGCGGCGCTGCAGGCCACGGGCATCGCCGGCACCGCGCCCGACACCTCGCCCTCTGGTAACTACAACAGGCATTATTATAAATATTATATTATTTATATTTTATTTTATGAAAGTCCAGTTTTACGTCAATAACATTGTAAATTGTTATCACTTTGTCAAGTCAAATCTGGGAATTGTCGAACCTATAGCTGTACAAGATGTTATGGACGGGTGGCCAAAATCGCCATCTTGTTCTTAATTGTAACCAGTGCCCCCTATAAGCTTCATTCGAGCGCCAAGAGATCCTTGAAGTAAATTTTAAGCGTTTGTCTACTTTAGGACACCTACAAATAACTGACACCTTGACCTGGCCCATCACCTACCATGTAAGTAACTAGTTATAATAAATACTCACAACTTTAATAAATGTCTAGCGGAACCCAAGAAGGAGCCTGGCTCATCAGACATCAAGGCAGAGCCCATGGAAGTGGAGGAAAGCGAGCCCAAAGTAAAGGAAGAGCCATCAGAAGCACTCGCCCCCGCCCCCGCCCCCGCCCCCACGCCTGAAGCTGATAAGGAACCTAAGGAGGAACCGGCAGTTCAATCTGGTACGCTATAAAGCGATATAATCCTCTCCCTTGCTCTCTATTGATTTATTGAAAGTGAACGTTCCAGCCTGTCCAAATGAATTTAAATTTCAGCATATAAACCCAATAAAAGTCATAAAAGCTTTTTTAGCAAATCAAGATCAAATTAACCGAAGATCTTTGGGATATGTCTATCAAAGCTTGTACCTCAATTATTGAGACTGTAGCAACGTATTTTGTCTCAATATTTAATTTGTGCGTGGATCAAGGGGTCTTCCCGAATCTAATGTAATTCATTAAGGTAATACCGCTTTTTAAATCCGGGGACAGTAGAGACACCAATAACTATAGGCCCGTATCCGTGTTGCCGGTTTTCAGCAAGTTGTTTGAAAAGATAATGCTCAATCAAATGCTTAACCATTTTAACACCAAAAAATTTTACACGAGCAAGTATGGTTTCACCAAAGGACGTTGTACGACTGACGCCGGTGTCACTTTATTCAAACACATATTTACTGCGTGGGAAGAGGCACAAGATGCCATAGGAATCTTCTGTGACCTTTCGAAGGCATTTGATTGCGTAAATCACGAAACCCTGATCTTGAAACTTGAGCATTACGGTTTAGGTACCCTAGCGCTCACGTTTGGTAAAATCGTATTTGAATGATAGACAGCAGCAGGTACAAGTAAATGGTATCAATTCAATGGGTTTAAAAGTAAAAATGGGTGTTCGACAAGGTTCAATTTTGGGTCCCTTCCTCTTTTTAGTATATATTAATGACCTACCCCATTTATTTAACAATCATCGGCATATGGCGTTGTTTGCTGACGATACTTCTTTTATATTTAAGATAAACAGACGTGCCACTAATCTTGACGAAGTAAATAACGCCCTACTACAGGTCCATAATTGGCTTACCGCTAATAGTTTAGTACTAAATGGGAAAAAACTAAGTGCATAAGATTTGCTTTAAAACAAACTACAGTACTTTCTCAAGTTATTATGCCTTGTGACTGTGACTGTAGCTTCGCTTTTTTTGTATTTTTGGCATTCAAAAGTCCGTGCCGTTATGGTCTAATTGACATAAATGCTTTGAGGTTGAGTTTATAACAAGAGGCCCACACATACAGGCACACTCATTACCATAGGCCTTTATCTTTGGATATTTAATTTATCACTTACTAGCTTCTGCAGTTCGATAATTGTGCCACGGCATCTTACTACCGGGATAAAAAGTATTCTATGTGTCAATCCAGGTTATAAACTATCTGTGTGCAATTTCATTCAAATCCGGTTAGGAGTTTTTGCGTGAAAGAGTAACAAACACACACTTTCGCTTTTATAATATTATAGTGTGATTTAAGTGCTTTAATTTGTTATGTCCATTTTTTGCTATTATTTATCTTATTATTGTTTTGACAATTCTGTATTAATATCTCCTTCGTCGATTTGCTGGACTCTGCTGAGGTAGTATTATAGACATTTATTAATTTTAACATTTTATTTCAAAATACAGAAAAAACTGATGCGCCAACGACGGTAGACGCGAAGCTGCAATCCGCAGCCGCTGCAGCGCTGGCCGCGGCTGCTGTCAAAGCGAAGCACCTCGCCGGCGTCGAGGAGAGAAAGATCAAGTCGTTGGTCGCACTTCTAGTGGAGACGCAGATGAAGAAGCTGGAGATCAAACTGCGGCACTTTGAAGAGTTGGAGGCTACTATGGAGAGGGAACGGGAAGGTAAATGAGTTTGTGGTTGACCAAATGAAAACCCGCATAATATTTAACCCATATTCGAGGCCGGAACACAGGTTTTAAAGCCATGGTTTGCGTAAAAATAAGGTTTAAGTTAGTTTGGTACGAGGGTTACCGTTTTCGGTACACTAGGGACAGAGGTTAATCTACAACAATGTCATGATACTAGATAACAATGCAGGTATCCGTGTCAGCATTTTTTTTAAAAACCTCATACCTAATTTACACCAGCTTTTTTAAACTAATGAATATTAATTATGTTCGTGTGTCCTAGGACTGGAATACCAGCGTCAGCAGTTAATTCAGGAGCGACAACAGTTCCACCTCGAACAACTGAAGGCTGCAGAGTTCCGCGCGCGGCATCAAGCGCATCAGAGGTAAGCTAAATAGAGCTGTAATGGTGCCTGTTTACTCTAGACGAGACGAGACGAGACTCTCCGAGGCAGGGCGGTCGAGAGTGTATATAGTAGCATTTGTCTAGCCTCAGTGCTCCTCGCTTGCTCTCCGCACCGTGTCGGCTCGTTGTAGGTTCAGCTCGACTCGGCTCGAACGTCTGACAACCAGTCTTACCAAGAGATATTGTATTAAAAACCTTTATTTGCCAAATCAAAAATAACAACCTTGCACAGTTCAATAAGTTACAAATAAGCAGTAGAGCTAGTTACAACTTTTGTTTGTTAAGTGTCGGTACTTATGGTTGTTAACACAGAACTGATTCACTCTGCTCCCTGTACTAGTATAGACTGTATTACAGTGAACCAGTGTAGTGTGACAAAATAATATTTTAATTTGTAGCATAAAGAGTTTTAGGAAATAAAAGCAAAGCAGGGTAAACAATACTAACTGGGTTGTGGAAGTCAGATAGACAGTCGCTCCATGTACAATACTATTTTTTTAACTGCATCCGGTTTGACTGGAAGCCGCCCCAACATTGTTGGGAAAAGGCTAGGCAGATGATGTGTCTCGGGAGAGATAGAAACAGAGAGTGTACAGCTATCATAACATGCAAAAGCGACTTCATTCATATTGGGATATGAGGACGTTGAAATCGATCTTGCTCGTAGACTGTACGTTTACCGTATCAAAACGCAAACAGTTTTATCATATTCGCTGCACAACCTAGCCGATCGTTTACGATGTTTGGGGTATAGTGTTTACAAATAAATGCGTTTGTGCGACCTTGTGCTTTATTTGTGAGACGATTGTTAGCGTCGTTGCTGGGAACTAAAATGTTAGGCTTATGGCCGAATACTGAAACGTCACTTAAAATTTAAGTAGCACTTATATTTAACAGATACTCAAAATTGACATTTGGCCATACGAAATTTAAAGTTTAGGAGCTGCTCAAATGTTAAGCAGCCCTTAAATTTTGAGTGACGTTTCAGTATTCAGGGGTTAGTTTCACTGTATTTGGGGTGTTTAGGTTTTTTTCATTTGATAAAACTTGTTTCATTGACTTGTTGACACTGTTTTGTTATTATCATTTATTTAAAATTTTATGAAGCACCTGTTTCACCACCCGAATAACTGTAGACAATTTTCTCGCTCAAGAAACGTTTAAAGTAATGTAGGTCTCGTGTCAGTAAAAGAGATATAAATATGAATAGTTGGCTTTTCTTCTCTTTAAACGTTGACTGTTTACACCGCCGAATACCCACTAGAACTCTACTCGCTTCTTGCTGATCGACGGCGGTGGAACAGCCTTTGATTTAATAACTTTATAAGAAATGTCGTGTAGGGTGTGGTCGATGGTGTAGTAAAGATTGTGTCTGTTGTTCAGGATCCAGGCGGAGACGGGCGGCGCGGGCGGCGTGGCGGCGGTGGGCCCGGCGGGCGCGGCGGGCGCGGCGCCGGCCGACGCGCCGCCCGAGCCCACGCCGCCGCCGCACGCCTAGCTGCCGCCACCCGCCATGTCGGCCTGAGCTCTACACGTGCAGATATGCACTACTGGGGATGTCGATATTGCACACGGAGCCTTTAAAAAAGTTTGGGTTTGCATAGCGTCGTCTTTGTCACTCATACTTGTTTATATTGAAAATTCCTTGTGCCTTATCGACGACCGCGTACTGCGACTTAGATATTAAGCAAATACTATTTATAAGTTTAGACTTTGAAAAATTATTATTACTATAAAATAAGATTCTTGTGAACGAGTGATCTGTGCGAACGAAGAATGCGGTGTAAGATTGATTCGATTGAGCATTCTTAATCATTTAACTGTAAGTGTAAGTCCGTAGGGGTCGCCGATGAGCACGGTGTGACGTTTTGAAATAAAATGTATCGAGTCGAATGGTATTGTTTCACTCTGCGCTGACATTAATTGTCCCGCGATAACGAACCCGTTAACTGTTTACGTTCACTTTTATTTGTCCTTTCCCTTCTATCGTTTACGTTTTATTGCTGTGACATGTTTTGGAAACATTTGATGCACAGTTGTACAGAAAACAATCCCTCGTGCACTACTACACGGAAGTAATTTTATTTTTAATTTAAATTTTAAGATTGAAATAAATATAATGTTTTTGATAATTTATTTGGTTTCTATAATTTATTATTCGTTTGCTTCGGACAACCAGGAAACACAATCATTTTATAGAATTTCTATGGTAAGTACTTGTTACGCCTGTTCATAATATTTTTCCAAAATCAATACACGGATGTATTAATTAATTATTGAACAGTCAAGTTATTTCTTTAGCTTTTTTTCTGCACAAAGGTTACTGAAAAAAATGTGTTGCATTTTGGATAAACAAAACTGACAAAATATAGTTTCACACGGTTATATTGTTTTTGAACGCAACCAGTAAATATTTATTTGAATTTAAACAATTGACATAAAGGCTGCTATAGCTACTTTTTTACTGTTATTGATGCTTTGCTATGGATTGTCTTGGCAAAGATGTCTGATAGTTTATGGCGTGAATTTTGCGAAATAATCGGCAAATTTTTTATCAATAATGAACCAGCTTTTAATTGCAATTTAAGACAAGTCTCAGCATCGTGCCGCAAGTATCACGACAGCGCGGATTGACGTCATTATGATACTTAACTTTTAATAATGTGTAATAAAAGTTTAAACTATGAATATGCAAAGATTAAAAAGCAATAATCCATACTTAATCTATACAAATAAAAAAAATTAAGTGTATGTTTGTAATTAAAAAATAACAGTTTTTTACTGAATGCTTAAATAAAAGTCCGTTTGTCTGTCTGTTTGTTCTGGCTAATCTCCGAAACGGCCGGAACGATTTTGACGGCACCTCGTCGACCTTAGCTGGTGTTATAAGGATCAATTTGCTACTTTTACGCTACGCTATTTTTACGTTACGGATGCGTACTATCAATTAAAACCCTTGAAATTGTTAAGAAAATCCGATTCGATTAGGGAAGTAATATTTTTTAAATAATTTCATGCGGACGAAGGTTGCGGGCTACAGCTATCATCATCATCAGCTTATTAATGTTCCCACTGCTGGGACACAGGCCTCCTCTTTATGAGAGGGAATGGGCTATAATCCACCACGCGGGCCCAGTACGGATTGGTAGATGTCACATGTCTTCCAAATTTTTGGTTCTAGGACATGCCGGTTTCCTCACGATGTTTTCTTGCACCGTTTTGAGAGCAGTGGTGATGAAATAAATTAAACAAAGTCATGTGCCTGTCTGGGTTCGAACCCACGACTTACTGTTCGTAAGTCGGGGCCGCCACCACTGGGCCACAGCTAGTCATAATTTATAAATGCAAAACAAACGCTCTGACTGTATGTCACATTACATCTAACCCACATAACCGACC
Organism: Xestia rhomboidea; assembly: GCA_963853795.1. NCBI lineage: Eukaryota > Metazoa > Arthropoda > Insecta > Lepidoptera > Noctuidae > Xestia > Xestia rhomboidea. The sequence continues at coordinate 8,726,702 of OY970778.1, read as the reverse complement.
TTTATGAAGTGTAACGGATAGTTATCTTTGATCCCTGATATTTGTATTAGAAAAAATAATAAAAAAAGGTTCTGACGAATTGAGAACCTCCTCCTTTTTGAAGTCGGTTAAAAATGATGAAACATGCAGGCAGTAGCTATGTGAAAGAAAATGAGCCTGCGTTCCACGCCAAGCCACAATTTCATCTACCATTTTGTCACATACTTAATACTTATTTTAAGTTGAGGGTAAACTTACATAATACACTTTATCACAACACCAATTTATCTCGTCTGCTCGATGTCCGTATGGGATCCAGCAGAATATCAGCGTCAGGTGCAACCTTGAGACGCACACCGTAGCTTGTATATAATAGTTATTTTATTTTATTTGAAGTATGTCATGGTGTTACTATACTTATTTCGTAAATATGTTCTTATTTTTGAATATTGGCACCTTGTTTTTTATCATGTCAATTGTATAATTTAATTTAATTGTACTTCTGTGTGTTGTGCTATGTCTTTTGTGTGCACTTAAATAAATGGTTTATTTATCTATCTACATATTTAAGTCGTTTACGTTCAGGGCACGCGCTTGCTTGTCACGTATAATAGTACATTTTGATACAAGTGGAGAAAGTTTGTTATTGCATTCGAGGCGGAATTAACTCCCGAGCCGCAGGCGAGCGTGTTTTTGAGCCGAGAACTGCAATAACAAATGTCCACGTGTATCAAACGACGTTTTTCAATACACTTTTGAAGAAATAAAATAAAATAATGAAAAAAAAAACAATCACCGCTGACTATAGGCATTGCACCAATTTGTACTAAGTATAGGTATAGTTTTATCTGAGGCAATGTTCTAACACGCGCGTGCTGTGCCGCGTGCGAAATTGGCTCCTTTCTGCACGCGGCACAGCACGCGGTGATGGAAAATGAAAACAATCCACGTGTGTGAAATACACGGCATGTTGAACCTAATCGTAGTGCGATAAGAACCCGTTTTCGAGAAAGTGTATTGAAATAGTACATTTTGATACAAGTGGAGAAAGTTTGTTATCGCATTCGAGGCGGAATTAACTCCCGAGCCGAAGGCGAGGGTGTTTTTGAGCTGAGAACTGCAATAACAAATGTCCACGTGTATCAAACGACGTTTTTCAAAACACTTCTGAAGAAATAAAATAAAATAACGACACGACATAAATTAATAAGAAACTATGATTTTAATTTTCTTTTTTTCCGCGTATTCTTTCGCCAGGTTGAAGGAGAAGCAAAGGTATGAAGCCGCTAAACAGCCTAATATAAAAAATAGTTTTTTTTTTATATTTTTGAATTTAGAACAAAAATAAATGTTAATTTGTTTATAAAAGTAAATATTTGTTTAAAATAATCATGTTTATCTATGATATTCTATGTATAAACACAATTTGAATATTCAAAAAATATTTAGGCGGTAAAGACGCATTATTGCTTTGCCAAAATTAAAAAAAAAACATTCACCTCCGACTTAATGCATTGAACCAATTTGAACTAAGTATAGGTATAGTTATCTGTGGCAATTTTCATGCCCGCACATGTGTTGGAAAATGCAAAAAATCGCACGCGTGTGAAATACATTGCATGTTGAACCTAATCATAGTGCGTTATGAACCAGTTTTCAAGGAAGTGTATTGAAAAATAAATAATAAATAAATAAATATCGCTGGACATTACACACAGCGCCATCTAATGCCACACTAAGCAACGGAGCTTGTGTCGTGGACACCAGATACTTGATATACTACATAGATACTTTTTGTTTGTAAATACATAGTTATTATACATATAAACATCCATGACTCGGAAACAAATGTCCATGCTCTTCACACAAACATTTGCTCCTACCGTCATTCGAACCCGGGACCCTAAGAACGTAAGGCAGCCTCACTACCGCTGCGCCATTCGGGTCGTATACGTGACTATGGCGGTCAAAATGCTACTTTTACACCCTTTATAATGTCCGTCAAAGATTTTCGAATGAAGATCGAGCATTATTTAGTCGTGAGCTACGTACCTATGTTATGCTTAATAAATTAATAAGGATACAACCATTAGGTCTCGTCGCATGACCATCCAGGTACTCCTGCTCTGTTCACCCACGGAGAGAGTCCGGTGTGGGACCCCGAGCAGCAGAGCCTGTACTTTGTGGACGTGAAAGAGAACAACGTGCATCGACTCGACTACGTCTCTGGGAAGATTTTTACCAAGCATATAAGTAAGTTTTATTAAATTACATCAATTCTTCCCGTTTGTTCCCGGTAAAAAAATAATATTATTATTATTTATTTACATATTTTTTATATATAATATATTAACCGGAGACAGCTGGGCTGGAAAAATTTAAAGCTCGAATCAAATTTCCAACAGTGTTCTTCTGAACGTATTCTCACTATTCATGATAATTCCAGGCTACGGCGAAGTGAATGTAGTATCCCTGATCGCGGGTACCCAACGCCTGCTGATCGCCGCCCGCTCATCCCTGTACCTGTTTGACTGGAACATCGCGGGAGACAACGCAATGCGGCTACTAACCACCGTGGACATCGGCCTACCGGACAACGTCATCAATGAAGGGAAACCTGACGCTGAAGGACGATTTTGGGCAGGTATAACTTACAATTTAAAAAACGGCCGATTCTTCTAGTTACATTATAGGTTTATCTTTTATAAGCACCATTTATAGGGCAGGACAGTCCACATGACGAATGGTTAGAAAGGAGGTGTTAATTTTTGTCTATCCGTCTGTCTGTTTGTCCCGGTTAAACTCCGAAACGGCTTGGCCGACTTTGACGGGACTTTACTGGCAGATCGTTGATGTTATAAAGGGGAACTTTGGCTACTTTTATTTTAGAAAAAGGATCCGTGGGTTCCGTGTAAAAAAAATATAACCCTGGAAATTGTTAAGAAATTCCAATTCAAATAGTAGTCATATTTTATAATAATTTAACGCGGACGAAGTTCGCGGGAAATAGCTGGTAATAAATAAAAATAAATTCTTCATGGCTAGTTTGCATTAAAAGAATGTGTGTGGGATAAAATGTAGCCTGTTACCCGGGGCATAATAACGAATCGATTGCGGATTGACACCTTATTCATCAAAATCGGATGAATAGTTTAGGCGCTACGAAGGAACATACGTAAATACAAACATACATACATCATCATCATCATCATCATCAGCCTATTAATGTTCCCACTGCTGGGACACAGGCCTTCTCTCTGTGAGAGGGAATGGGCTATAATCCACCACGCGGGCCCAGTGCGGGTTGGTAGATGTCACATGTCTTCGAATTTTTTCGTTCTAGGACATGCCGGTTTCCTCATGATGTTTTCCTTTGCCGTTTTGAGAGCAGTGGTGATGAAATTAATTACACAAAGTAATGCGCCTGTCTGGGTTAGAACCCACGACTTACTGTTCGTAAGTCGGGGCCGCCACCACTGGGCCACCGCTGCTCTTTTTCTAATTGTTCAACAACAAAAATATTTATTCCCTGCGCAGTCAGACTTGCTTTTGATCGCCTCCATAACTCTAAACTCATAATTCGTTTCCCCAACAGGTACAAAGGGCCCTCAAACAGGAGACGACGTGGCCCCGGACAAGGCTACGTTCTACAGCGTGGAGCAGGAGAGCTTCACGCATCCGCGCGTGCATCTGCGCCCAGTGTCCATCTCCAACGGCATCGCGTGGTCGTGCAACAACACGGTCTTGTACTACATCGACTCGGCCACGCGGAAGATTGAAGCGTTCGACTTTGATGTGCAGAGGGGCGACTTGAGTACGTAATCCCAGGGTTGATAAAAATCATGTTTTTTTTATAAACATCAAAAAAATCGGATTTATTTCATTTAAATCGGATTAATTTGATTTAAATTGGATTGTTTTGTCTTTTTTTTTTAATTCTGATCTTTTTAAATTTGAAAGTCAGTTATTAATTAAATAAAAACACAACTTATATACCTATATATCTTTTTTCACCTAAAATCAAATCACTTATTAAAAAACACTGTAAATTTTTGACGACCCGAATGGCGCAGCGGTAGTGTGGCTGCCTTACGTTCTTTGGGTCCCAGGTTCGAATCCCGGTAGGAGCAAATGTTTGTGTGATGAGCATGGACATTTGTTTCCGAGTCATGGATGTTTATATGTATAATAAGTATGTATTTACAAACAAAAAGTATCTATGTAGTATATCAACTATCTGGTGTCCACGACACAAGCCTCGTTGCTTAGTGTGGCATTAGATGGCGCTGTGTGTAATAATAATAATAATAATAGTATATATATATAGTCGTGTCGGCCAATGGCTTAATAGCCAAGAGCCTCGACCAACATCTTAGGAGGCTCTCGCTTGGCAGCTGGATCAAGGGCTTGATTCAGAAAGCAGTACTTCTGGACACGGCACGTATTGTTAGGAGGTTCCTCTCTCAAGAGCCCTGACCACCGGCAGCTCAGACCCTGTTCCCAGCGCTGGTGGGCTACTATTTTTATATTTTTAAATGTTTTTATTTATATTGTTTTTATATTAGGAATATTTAAAAATTTAAAAATATGTTATAGAATAAATAAACGAAATAATAATAATAAATCATTTATTTCAGACTCATCATAAGCAAATGCAATAGCAATGCAATCACAGCAATCATCAATCATTGCATCATAGCAATGTCCAGCGATATTTATTTTATTTTTATTTATTTTAATGAACAAGGAAAATAATTAGTTAAGTCTTTTCAAAAAGAAGACTAATTTGGCTGCCAATCTATTTCTTATTTTGCTGTGCACCAAATTGAATGCCTAAAATATTATTTAGAAGTAATTGTACATAGCAGTTGCTAGATTATATCCAATTCTTCTTCGGTTATAGGTACATTTTTTCATATTTTGTATTGCGCGCCGTAGTTTATGTCGGGGGATTATCTTGACACATTTTGGCTGATTTGGTCGCAGTAAAAAAATATTTATTTAAATCATTGATTTAAAAAAAATCACTTGATTAAAAAAAAAAATCACTTGATTTAAATCATAACTACCCTGCGTAATCCATTATCTGCCATTTTCCCAACTATGTTAAGGTCGGCTTCCAGTCTAATCAGATGCAACTGAATGAATACCAGTATTTTATATGGACCTATCTGACCTCCGCATTCCAATTATTCAGTGGTATTATTTCTGGTTGCTACATTTTCTGGCTTCTGATTTCCCCTATTGAAATTTCCCTAAATTTAATATCTCTATGACACTACTGTTAGAGCGCGTCATAGTTCTTTTGGCACGTAACAATAGTCGAAACCAACGCCGCCTGCTTGTTTTTTCAATACAATTTCCTCACACAATTTTACAAATGTTAAAAACATTTGTAAAATTGTGTGTGGGATTAGCCCACTTCTAAATGTAATTTAAGCGTAAAAGCAGCAATGTAGGTAACTGTTCATGTTAACAGCTGGTCGCCGGACGGTGATAGACATGTCAACGTTGGGGTACGACGACGCGATACCGGACGGCATGACCATAGACAGCCGCGGGGACTTGTGGGTAGCGCTCATGTTCGGCGGCACTGTAAGTATAGCTTTTATTATAACATCTTTGACGATATCACAACGTTGCGGAAAACGTCTGGATGAGCGTCTCACGCATCCAGAAAGTATGGCAGAAAGTGAGGCTTATACCCAAAGTGGGTGATTACGGGCTGAAATGTTGATGATGATAACATAACAGCACGACTGTAACTACCGAAAAGGTGTCGAATGTTAGTATAGTTGACCTCGTAATTATTGCGTTTCCGCCCTAAGGTTGAATGTCCAAAAAGTCTACTTCTAGTAGTTTGTCTGTACTTATATGTATAGGTACATCGGACTGCTACTGAAGTACTGAAAATACTCAACTGGAAAACCCCAATCTTAGGAGTCGCGTTTACGACCACTAAAACGAGGCTCTCAAACTCAAAGCATTTATTTCAATTCGACCATTACGACACTTATGAATGTCAAAAATACAAAAAAGCAAAGCTACAGTTACAGTCACAAGGCATAATAACTTGAGAAAGTACTGTAGTTGCCCATTCCCTAGCGTAGATCTCTATGGAGAAGAACGGGCAAGAAACTCCCCAATTCATTTCGATATTTTTCCCACAGATATTACACATAGACCCCGAAACACGACAAGTAGTGTTCGGTTACAAGCTCCCCGCCTCTCGAGTGACGTCAGTATGCTGGGGCGGGCCCAAACTCGACGAGTTGTTCGTGACGTCATCACGCGACAACGTCGACAGCACCGCCGAGCCGCTAGGGGGCGCTATCTTCACCATACGAGGCACCGGCAGTCGGGGCGTCGAGCCGCATATGTTTAGATTCGATAACGCAGATTATTACTGATCAAATTGTAGCTAATACGTATTTATTGAGGTTTAATAAACTAGTTTTTAGTCAAGGTTTTTTATTTTATTTAATCCTATCTTGATTCTTGTCTCGTTAGTAGTCTTAATTATGTGCAGTCAGTTTTCTCTGACAGCAGCAATAAGCCCAATAAACAGCCTTAGCCGAGTCACACCGGAATGGCAGCGACGCGGCGAGCACTTTCAGTGTGAAATAATTTTAAACTTAAACTACATACTTAAAAGACCAGTATCGCTTGAAAAGCTTGAAACGATCGCGAAGCCGCCCACGGTGACGCGAGCGGCCGCGCGCCTTGTCGGTGGTTCTGCCAGCGGCGACGCGAGGCCTCTCGCTTTTTATCCTTTGTTTGTTTCTTTCTTCTTCTTTCGCAATAAGTGCTATAATAACCAATTCCATCATGTTCACTCCAAACACACGAGTTTCCTAGCCGAATGTAGAAACTAAACTAGTCACGAGGAGATTAGGCGCGTGGGGTCCGGAAACCGCGCGAGGCCGTCAGCGGCGACGCGCCGGGGGCCGCTGGCGTTGCCGCCGGCCGCTGCCATTCCGGTGTGACTCGGCCCTTATTGTGACGAGAATAAAAATCGCTGTGATTTTGGCAGATTTGTCAATGGTAACAACCCATTATTAATCTTATAACAACGAAAATAAAGCTCACTGCATAATCAGAGGTCAAATTACTATGAAAGTACTAATCACTGCAAATGGCTGGGTCGATTAATACTCTTTTTACCAGAAAAAAAAATACGAGAGTGTGCAAAACACTGCTCCAAAAAATATAACACTTCAATAAATTGTTTCGCCGATAAATTAACTGCTTATTTGCCACCATGTCACATGGAAAACTTGGACTTGATATAACATACAAGTTTTTAACTGAGTAGTATTTAATTAAAATAAATGGTTTTCGAAAATTGCAACAATCTTCCTTTTACGAAACGTGCGATATAAGCTAAAATCCTTTGGAAAGGTGTCTTAACGTCTTTTTAGGGTTCAGTACCCAAAGGGTAAAAACGGGACTAAGACTCCACTGTCCGTCTGTCTGTCACCAGGCTGTATCTCATGAACCGTGATAGCTAGACAGTTGTTCACAGTTGATGTATTTCTCATTGAGCTATTACTACTACGTATAGAGAAAACAGCGCGAACAAAATCTGTGCTCCGTTCAACTGCTGTCGGCTGGCTGCAGTTCACTCAGTCGCTTGCCCGCCACAGCATTATAATATATACGGGGTTAGCCGCCCCTCGCGCGCCCAGCACTGCGCACAGATTTTGTTCGCGCTGTTTTTTCTACACGTAGTAGTAATAGCTCAATGGTATTTCTGTTGCCGCTATAATAACAAATAATAATAAAGGGGGCTCCCATACTACGATGGTATGGACCCTTAATGCTCGAGTGCGGCTCGCACTTAGCCGGTCTTTTTATGGTTTTTTTTAAGGTGCTTTCACAGAAAAAGTTTCAGCTTTTATAATAGGATCGCCCGCTATCAGAGATTTAATAAAAAAATAGTTTTTGCAATGATTTATTGTATAACGCACATGTTGAAACTTTTTCTTGCTGGGTTCCCACCTCAGGCTAATCACCTAACCAATAGTGACGTAACAGATGACAAATATTACAGAGGCCACCAATATTAGATTTTTACACGTGTGCATTTTAACGCTAATTAACACTAATGTGTCCAGCATGCTTTAATTACCTTTAAATTATATAACTAAAAGCGGAACCGCATAGGTGTAATACATAGGTGAAACACATTCTAAAACTTACGACCAAATAGTGAATATAAATCATGTTTTTATCACTGTGGTGTTTTGCTGCGATTTATAATTTATATTGTATTACACCGGCTTATTTATATGAAGTAAGTGTTTCGTTAATTATTATGCAAGTGGTAATCACCCGATACACCAATTTTTTTTTTTTTTCGTATGGGAAATTATCAAATGACTCCTCCCGCTCTGGGCGGAGCAGGAGGGAGTGTCAGAATTTTACTGACTAAAACCCATCCATGTTCCTTCATCGCCCTTTGTGTTCCGGGGCCAGTATCTCTTTCGAATAGTCCCGCAGACCCGGCAGGCTTCGGCCCTTGCAGGGGTCCCCCTTCCCTATTGCTGACTCTCTTTGAGGCGCGCGTGGAACGCGAACGCACCGTCTACACGGCCTGTCGTCATGAGACGGACGGACGGCGAGCTAGCCCATAGCTCCTCGCCCACAGGCCCGCGCCTACGGTGGCCGGAAGCCACCACGTGGCCCCCGACGCCCGGGGCGTCTACCGCGGCGGCCGGGACGTGTGGATCTCTCCCTGTCCCGTTCCGCCACCTCCTTCGCCAGCATGACTGCTTCGCAGAAGGAGGTGACGGCGTCCCATTCCGCCTCGCCCTGGATGGAACCAGGGCCGGGAGCGAGAGGTTGCCGCCGCCGATCGCCGCTTCGAGGACACGGCGGTGCTCCGCCCAAGCCTCGTCAAGTCTCCTCCCGCCCGATTCGGTGCAGGAACTTACCGAAACATCCGTGTCCGGTAAAAACCTGCGTCAGGCGGAAGGTGAGGACGCCGTGGCGTCTCTCCAGCCACTCCTCAAAGAGGGGACTTACCGCCACTATTGTGGCGTGCCTTGCAGGGGGTTGCGACAGTCGCTCTCTCCATGTCGCCATGAGATCACGCCGGAAGTCCGTCCGCTGAGCGACAATTTGCCGCGGCAGCGGAGTTTCCCCCCGGCGTTGCGCCCCCGCGCGCCACTCGTGTAGGCGCGCGAGGACTATCGCCTCCAGATCCCATGGCGGCAATCCGGCAAGGAGGCTCGCCGCCTCGCGGGAGATCGTTCGGTACCCCCGGATCAGCCTTACGGCCACCACCTTTTGGGGCGCGTTCAAATGGTGGGCGGCACGCCGCCTCAATGAACGTGCCGTAAAGGGCCATGGACCGCACGACTCCCGCGTAGAGCCTCCGGTAGGAGGCGTTTGGCCCCCCCAGGTCGGGCAGGAGCCGCCTGAAGGCAGCCCCTGTCCGTTCCAGTTTGGAGGCCAAACGTCGGAAATGCTCCACGAAGTTCCACCGGCTGTCGAGGACAAGTCCCAGGTACTTCAGCGTCGTTTCGACGCCGATGGAAACCCCTCCTGACCCTATACACCTAAGTTCTGAATAAAGGACAGCTAAGCATAGGGACTCGCCATTTAGAAATTGGGTCGTAGGTACCAAATAACACGGTCTTCGCGTCTCTAAACTGAGGATGGTTTATCCTCATGGATCAGCTAGCATAAGATCCAGGTGCCTTTAAACATAAAACATTTTTTCCCAGGTAAAATACTTATTATCAGACAACTTCAACACATTTGAGTACACGAACCTGACCTTCACGCACGCGGAGAGCCCAGTGTGGGACCATGTCAATGGCATTCTATACTGGGTTGACGTACTCAACCAAGACGTGCATGCGCTGAACTATGCTACCAAGAAGCATAAAGTAAAACATATCAGTAAGTTTCAAGCTATCACGGTTCCTAACTAAACTTAAAATATCACAAGTACCTACGGGATATCTTCCGTGATTACTTATAGTTTATTTTAACCCGCGATCATGGCGCTTGCAACAGCGTCGAAATATCGGGAGCTCAAAATAAACTATAATCACGGAAGATATCCCGTAAGTGACATTTTAAGTTTATATCAGTAAGTACCTGATGGTAGTTAAGTTAAGGACACTGCCAAGTCAAGGTCAAGAAGCATCCTTCATAATCCCTCGTTGGATTCCATGATTGGACGGACAAGTCCTGTATTGGCGTCAAATATATGCATATCGGCAAACGTAGCGTGAGACGCCCCGCAGTTGGAGGAACCGACTACCTTAAAAGGTCCAAGCCATCCGAACAAGCTAAATGCAAAAGGCGGAAGTTAGGGTGTTAGGGGGGAGAGTACTCTGTCCAGTAGTGGACTGTGACACCCTGAGTTGATTAATTGATGATTGGGCGGTGAGGGCTGACAATCTAAGCGGAGATTACCCGAACACTGAAGAGGTTTACGAGTAGTGCTTAAGTGTATTTACCCAGGTGCACTGTCCAACACGAACAGAGAGAGATCAGGCGCAGTGCCAACAGCCTAGTAAATGGGGTAGAAACTGGTAAATAAGATGAAACCATCTTGCAGATTACGGTGAAGTGAACATAGTCATCCCTGTGCACAACAGCAGTCGCCTCCTAGTGGGCGTCAGGAATGCGCTTTACCTGATGGACTGGACGAAGCCCGGGGACTCCGCCCTGAGGATCGTGGCGGCTTTCGACCAGGGCCTGCCCGATAACATACTTAACGAAGGGAAAGCGGACGCGCTGGGCCGGTTTTGGGGAGGTAACTAGGATCAATGCTATAATTTCTTGGGTCTTTGCTTGACACATCTTCGTTTTGACTTGAGCTAAACCAAGTGAGGAAATGTATAAGTTAACATTGTTTCAATGGGAGAAAAGGGGTGGAGCTATATACAGGGAGATTAGCGCTATCTCTTTTTCGCAACGTTACAATGCTGGCTTTAACATTTATCTCTTATTTTCGGCAACTGCTTCAATTATTTAAATAAAACCTATTCCTGTCCATGCCAGGCACTAAAGGTCGTCAGAAGGGTAACGAAGTAGTGTTCGACGAGGGATGCCTATACAGCCTGGAGCCGCCCCACTTTGTGCCGCAAGTGCAACTGAAACCAGTGTCCATCTCCAATGGGCTGGTGTGGTCTCTGAACAACACAATACTGTACTACATAGACTCACTTTCGAGGAAGATTGAAGCGTTCGACTTTGATTTAAAGAGGGGTCACATAAGTATGTTTTTTTTCATTAAGTGCTTTGAGCGGAGAGTGACTCTTTGCTCTTCCCGCTACGATGGACAGGAAGCCTTAATCGGTTCCACCAAAACGAGAACGGAACCGAGTGGAACGGAAAGGAGGCGTTCAGTATTCGACCAGGTGAGAAAGTTTGCGAGGGTCTCCTCCACTCCGCTTTGTCTTCGTTTTGGTGGAAACCGGGCCTAAGAACGTTGTTTTATTCTATCTAAAATGTAATCTTACATTTGCCATTGTTTAAGGCAAACGCCGCACAATCCTAGAAATAGATGAGTACTGGGATAACGATGTTATAGCAGATGGAATGACTATTGACAAAGACGGATTTATCTGGACCGCTCTCATGTTCAGCGGCTGCGTAAGTATAATGAAATAAGTAAATCAGGCCCCTTATTCACAACGCTTCGATTCGGAAAGTCGTATGTCTATCTTTTTTTGACATTACGAAATCGCGCGAGATAGGCATACGACTTTCCGAATCGAAAATCGAATCGAACCGTTGTGAATAGCTATGCTGAACTATCGTAGCTGAACCCTTCGTATGACCATAGATCTACGAGAGACACAATGGCTTTAATTGCGTCTATAATTACAGCATATTATAAGAGTGGTTAAACATGCTTTTACTAATAGACAAAAATAGTTTTGTTACATACTCCTCCGTTACATTACAAACCAAAGGAGTTATAAAGTTAAAATCTATTATGATGATGAATCAGGATTTCTTCCTCTTCTGTGACAAGTTGACAACTAATATTGTTACGAACTGGCAACATAAGCACTCTCAAATATTTTTCATTTTTTTCTGTTGTGATAGTGGCTAAATAATAACTGCCGCTCGGATCAATCTTTAGGTTAAGCCGTGCTTGCCTAGGTTGCTCTGTGGATGGGACCACCTATTACATACAGAGTTTCCTCCGTGCCTCGGAAAGCACGTTAAGCCGTTGGTCCCGGCTGTCATTTGTAGATCTTTGGCAGTCGTTACAGGGAGTCGGTGGCCCAAAAAGTCTCAACCAGTCTTACCAAGGGGTATCGTATTACCCAGTATACTAACTGGGTTGTGGAGGTCAGATAGGCAGTCACTCCATGTAAAATACTGGTATTCAGCTGCATCCGGTTAGACTGGAAGCCGACCCCAACGTAGTTGGGAAAAGGCACGAAGATGATGATTCTGTTGTGATAGTTTCGCAATTGACCACTACAGTTTTTCCACAATTATTTTCAAATGTTACATTGGCAAAGTGATCTATATTTTCGGAACAATAAGGTTGCTTTTGGCTAAAACTGTGAAAGGACTGTACGGTACATATTTCTGTCATTGTTCAACTTAAGCCTCCATTTCCACCACAGATAGTCCGCATCAACCCTGACACGCGACAGATAGTGGAACGCTACAAGCTACCAGTTACCCTGACCACCTCCCTGACATGGGGTGGTCCAGAGTTGACCGACCTAATAGTCACGTCATCACGAAGGAACATGAAGGCTGACCAACTGAAGCAGCAACCACTGGCTGGCGCGATATTTGTGCTGCACAATATGGGAACCAAAGGAGTTCCGACGAATAAGTTTGTTTTTAGTCATGCTGATGAATATTAGTTGATTTCTGAGAGTTGGATAGGAAATTATTGGTGTTAAAAATAGTTTGAGGGATATTGAGCCGCTGTTGGATTAGCAGCTTTCGAGCCTTAGGGGCGCTACGCCGCGAGGACAGAATAATTTAGCCAAAAAAGTGTTATTTTCGCAAATCGTTTATTTTGTCGATTCTATCGTATAAAACACCTAAATATAAGGCTAAAAGTGTCTTGGTGTTTTTTGTCTCCGACTAACCGTTTGTCGTAAAAACGATGTCGAAGGGATCCATAGGTTAGGTTAGGTTAGAACTGTGACCAACTACGCGCGAGCCGAGCGAGCGAAGCGAGCGGTGCCGCGGCAGCGGCCGGCTAGCGATACCTCGAATTGGTCGCGGAATTTCATAGTGCCCCTAAGACGACCCACTGACCGCTTTCGGCACAACACCGAAAGTTCAACATCCAACTTCACGTTCAGTGTCTGTTACGTTGATCGTGATGTGTTGTCGTCTCGTGATAAAACATTCGAGTTCCATTATAGTGACAGGCGTCTCACTTGTTGTGTTAATTAAGAAATATGCCTTTTAAACTTTTGTTAACTAATAAGATGTTGAACATCAATTATTGTGCTTTGCGTAATAGAAGATATATTATGTTATATTATTGTCGATTCTGTTGTGCACAAACTAAAGTTAATTTAGGCTATTGCTATCTTTTTCTCTCTAATAAAACGAGAAAGAGTCGGACGTAATTTAGAGCTGTCAAATTTAATTGGAACTAATATTTCCATCCAATGAAGGGTGCACGTAAAAACATGTCGACTCGATAAAAACACAGTGAAGCGCAATTAAGGCATAAACTAGTTTGACATCTCTAACTTGGCTCATAGCTATAGCCGTGATTTTCTCGCACTGCCTATTAGTAAAAGATAGCAATAGCCTAAATTAAGTTTAGTTTGTGCACAACAGAATCGACAACAATAACCGTGTGTCACCTACCTCTCCCTCTCCCTAACAACCGTTCGTCTTTCCTGTAGATAGCTTATTTTAAGAATGATTTATTAGTAAAATAAAACAAACGTAATAATTATTAATGAAATAATTTATTAGAGCACATGAATACAACCAGAGTAATGTAACAAGAGACTGTATAACATTTTAGACTCTATCAATAAATAACACCTAAACAACTTAACGCCACATGACAACAGCGAGAAGTGACTAGAACTGTGCCCACATCACACATGCCAACAACGTGGGAACATTACTGCTTCTATCATTTATTTAACAAGATTCATTTTATTTTCAAAATAGTCGAATTTTAAAACGTTTAAGTTAGCGAAAATTTTAATTTATTAAATAGTAAAATTTTAAATCATCGAAAAATTTTGAGATTCCCACCAAAAATTATGTAAAGATGCGATTTTGTACAACGCTACTTACAATCTAACAAATAGATCAAATTGCATGTGTTACAATAACTTCGTTTAGGCACATTTTTTCTCATATTATACAAAGAATATTGTAATTAATGAACGATAAAAAGCTCTATTAAACTGACGTTAACATTTTAACTTATGTATAACGGATAACCCATACGCACATATACTTATATACACACTTATGTATGTATAATTTGAAATTGCTTAAAGTCCTCCTCATAGAGGTATCAAAAGTTTTAATTAGTAGTAAGATAGGTAACAGATGTAGAAGAACAAAACTACTTGTTTGCATTCTCGTTAAAAAAATAAACTTGTTGGTTTTGACTCCTTTTTCCTTTATACAATCATTTATATATAATATGCGTCTACAAAACTACATTGGTGGAATACATTTTTAACTTATTTTCTGGCTAAAAATATATAATGTAAGTAGGTATGTCTATTAGTTATATACCTCTTCTTAAAAAGAGCTAACGACAGATAAACAATTCCACTTTCATATTTCGTAAATATAACACTCCTTAGAGTAATTGACACTCACTATACAAGATGTAGAACAACTCTATATTCTCTATGAACGGATACGCACGGCACACTCACACGTCACACGTAGTCATGTAAACTATCAACTATTCGATATAAGAGCACTGGCAGTGGTGTGGCTGTCCAAATACTACATAATACTAATATTGTATTGCATTCCTTTTTTTAATTTAAAAGGAGCTCGTTAGGAACCTTTACAAGAGATTGCATAGATCACACAATTAACATAAATGTTGCCATATTAGTGCAGCCATGACCAAAACTTTACAACTTCAATTTACTTGACAATACCAAAATATTGAATTGTTCCATCTTCAGCGAGCCCCATATCTTTTAAAACGTTTTTAAAATTCAGCAACCCAGTGAACATACCAAAATCTTACGCGATAACTTGAAATATTTACCTACTTTATATCGATATTGATGTTTTCCGTATTTGTGCCTATAATATAACCCTCTACACTTCGCATATATTGCTAGGATAAGGATACCTACATCGGTATCCAGGTAATATAATTATTTTATATTTGGCTAACTAACATTAAACAATAATAGTGTCTAATGTTTAAATTCTAGTTTTGATAATATTCCGTCACATGAATTCCGCATTATTACTAGTTAAGTAGATAATGAATAACCATAAAACAATAACATCATTTAAAATTAATTGTTATGAGCAATCTTTAGGACGTCGTTGCTTTCAACATAATTATATTTTCTATAGTGCAAATAATAACGTCGCATTAGTATAACTTAGTTATATTATTTTAAATATAACAATCAACAAATACAATAGGCGAGACGACAAAAAAAATCGAATTAGTCCGTCAGTTAGATTATCAAAACATATTTGACCCGTGTTTTTTCTTTTGTTACTTAAACCAAAATTAACGAAGATACGACGCTTTTAAAATTCTCAATACGTCACGCCTAGGTATAATTTTTAGCTAGTTCTGACGTCACGAGCCCCCACTGCCGAGTTTTGATGCGTTTTATCTTTAGTCAATATTCATTGATTTACAAAAACAAAAAATACGTGTCCTTTAATTTTCAATACTCTAACTGACGGACTAAATAGATTTGCAATTTTTTGATACTGTCGTCATGCCTATTCAATTAGTTTCACTCAGAGCCCATTGCTTGAATGCGTATTAAAGTAATTATTACACTTAACAGCTATTTCAATATGCATATTGATAACAAACCCGTTTACATACATTTATATAAACTTTTCAATATTTCCCACATTCAATTTTCACTTTTTTTATTGAAACCCGGTAATAATCCTACCCTAATTACGAGGAAAATATTTTAAATACATAGATTATAATTTGAGAAAATATCACAAATATTTCTACCTCTAACGAAACTATTCTCAACAAATATCTCGCGTAGAGAGAGCTGTAAATAATCACTAACAATAATATCACCGTAAACTTAGTTATTGAATGGAACTAGACTTGTTGAATTGGTCTATTTTGACGCGCATTGGGGCCGCGTAGAGGATTACAGCGCCCCCTCTTATAGAGGGGAGACCTGTGTACCAGCAATGGGAACATTTAGTATGATTATGAGCTCGGTCATCGCTTTAAGTCTTTCCAGCAATGACCATCAGGTTTAAAGCTCGTTGGACGCTCTTATCCCTTGATCTGTCCACGAAGTAGACACAATAGTTAAACAATGGTGTCTCGAAAAAATCGATCCTTTGACAGATCATGATTTAATGTGCACGTATTTCTACATCGTTCTCACATACATGTAGAATCCCAACATAAATGATGTAACCTAAGAAAAGTATTTTGATTTAAAAGTTTAAAAGAGTGTCCATGGAGTTTCTTGCCCATTCTTCTGCACAGAGATTGACGCTTCGAAATGGGCAACTACAGTACTTTCACAAGTTATTATGCCTTGTGACTGTGACTGTAGCTTCATATTCTTGTTTTTGACATTCAAAAGTGCCTGTAGTGCCTAATTGAAGTAAATGCTTTGAGGTTGAGTTAGAACATTGACAATGTTCTCAAATTCAAGTTACACAGTTTTAATTAGTTAAAATCACAGCTAGACTGGTTTATACAAAGCAAGTTTCGGTGTTCCACATCTTGCATCATGCAATTGAAAATATCAATCGATTTTAGGTTCTAAGACTAAATCGGATTATAGACCGTCAACAAGACTAGTTTCATATCAACATAAATACACACTAATAAGTTTAAGCTACCTTAACATTTCAAATGGCCGGCACTGCCATCGTCGAGGCTTTCAGAGGCTGTCTGATCCAATTCCTTTACATCATTTGTCAGCTACACCTTGGGCGCGACGAGACCACTCATCATGTCAAAGGTATTGCCGTCTGGTGCCACGGTCACGTCACCGTTGGCAGTACTAACGACCAGCCATCCTGCTTCGTCCAGCCCTTTAATTGTGCCGTCCACTGGGGTGACATCGTCCTTACTTTTCACGCGTATGGATTCGCCACTGGAAGAAAAGACATAGTTGGCATTTTCATTAGGCGTTAGTATAGATTGGAGATTCAGAGATTGATTTTTAAGATAACTAGGAAAGATTTTGCAGTCTTCTTTCTAGTCATATCATCCTTTTACACAGTTCATCCGTCGTATCTTAAAGGCTTATTACATTACAGTGAATCAGGGTCTCTAAACCTAATAAGAGAGGTGTAATAAGAGTAAGGCAGTAAGGGTCTTACACCCATTTTTGAAAAGTGTCTTAATTAGATACTATAGTGATAATGAACCACTAAAAAAATTACAAAAAAATTATTCAATCGTTAAGTGCCCTAAAAATGAACACAATTTCGCGCGTAATTTGACGAAAACGCTGGACGCAATGGACGCTATATTGCTCTGTGGTCATAACGTCAGTTGGCTGTATAAACAATTGCAGTGAAGTTGACAGTTGACACTTCTAAGTTTATAAAGCCGTATGACGTAATAAAATGGTGACTACTATAATAGGGAATATGCATGAAATACAAAACTCTTTTCATTTATGAAAAATGCCTTGTATTGGCGCATAAAACATTGTGGTACACTTGTTGAAGTTTCGGGTGGTTACCCGTGGTCCCGGTGGGTCGACCCATTACCGGGTCCATGGGTAATGTTAACTACCCGTGGTCCCATGGCATTAGGGATTGTTTCCTGGACTTCTGAAAATATCGATAGAAAATACAAAGCCATAGTAACAGCATATCATATCCCACCGGGACCACGGGTAACAAGTCATTGCATAAATTGACAATGGGTTTATTGGTTTTTTTAAGGATAGTAAAGTCACACAAACTTCCAGGACGCCAGAATCATGAAGAAGTATTTTCCACATTGCATACTGCGTGATACTCGAAATGTACACGGATTGATTATGAGATTCCTATTAAAAATATAAAATACCTCCTTTATGGTTCTGCCCTCCTGGTAGTTGGTAGATAAATAAAAAATAGAAACCAATAAACCCGTAGTCAAATTATGCAATCACACCCGTGGTCACTGTGGGATATGATATGCTTATACTGAGACTTATTCTCCTGTAGTTAGAAGCTCTACTCTAAGATTCTTGTTCTCGCTAGCTGTTGAATACGATTGGTTTATTGATCAATGGGATGTCACGACTGCCTTTTTGTACGGCAAAATTAAAGAGGACATTTACATGCTCCAACCAAAAGGAGCAGTAGGTAATCAAAGGTCAAGAAACCAAGGTATGCAAATATTACTATGGCTTTGCATTTTCTATCGATATTTTCAGAAGTACAGGAAACAATCCCTAATGTCATGGGACCACGGGTAATTAAAATTACCCATGGACCTGGTAATGGGTCGACCCACTGGGACCACGGGTAACCACCCGAAGTTTCTAATACATCACTTATTTTACAATTTACTGTTTTATGTAGCATATTTTTGGTGAAACGGAACGCACTGTCAAAACACACCGTCCTCGATAACGCCGGTATTGACGTCAAAATTCATTGTGTCAAAAAGACACTTTTATTTGAAAAATGCTGAAAGTTTCACTAAAATTTTATTATAATATTGTTATTGCAATTTTTACTTGAATAAAGCACATACAATTGGTAAAATTATTTTATTAAGGCCAAAAAAATTGATGTAATCATGGCAGATTGTGGATAATGACGTCTTATAATGGCCGCGACAGCTACGGACGTTTGAACTGTCGTAGAAAATTGCAGGATTTTAATATTATTTTTGTGCGACAAGCAGTAGTTGAACTTAACTTTTAATACTTTTCTTGGGTTGATAGTACTGTATTTTATTGATTTCAGTGAAGAAAAAATTACGTACATAATTATTCCCTATTGGTAAAATTATTTTATTAAGGCTAAAAAAAAATATGTAAACAAGGCTGATTGTGGATAATGACGTCATAGCATGGCCGCGACAGCTACGGGCGTTTGAACTGTCGTAGAAAATTGCAGGACTTTAATATTACTTTTGAGCGACTAAAACTAACGCTTTCCGACTGATTTTTGCCTAAGCTATCACAATAATATATTTTTAATTTTTTTCTCATATAGAGTAAAACACCCTATTAGGGCGTCAGAGTGGACTCTGCCCGCCTTACTCCCTTAGTGCGCTTAGGACAGAAACACTTATTAGATGCGCGTAGAGCGGTCGTTTGTTTTGTCAATAAAAAGACTGTTTACTTAAAGTACATAATTAAGTGTTTTCCTTACCTTAATGTAATCCTTTAAGCATTTATAAATTGCCCGAAAAGTTTCTGGGATGATTTTGGACAAAAGTCGTTGAGAAATGAAGGAGCTAAATCTTAAATTGTTACACGGTCTCAGCCCTGGTTAAACCAGGTGGAACATGTGCCGAAATTTTATGTCATAATTTAGGAATAGGTAACTCGCTGACTGAGCAAGACATTGTTATACTTTCGGTAGGAACCAATGACAATAATCCAGCTCATCTCCTGAAGGAAGTATGTATTACACTTAATAGCCTAAAAACTTGCCAACAAATTTATTTACTAGGCGTACAATGTAATAATTATTTAAATAAGAACATGTTAAACCAAAGCTTACAACTTTTAACGAAAAATTTCTCAAACTGTAAATTTATAAATTTAAACGAATTTTCCTATTATAAGCGATACTATTATATAAGACAAAATAATCGCACCTATTTAAATGAACTTAGTTCTAAATTAAATATTGAAATTGATTATCTTAGATACACAACAGAATTTCTCATAAAAAAACCTTTGTTGTTCACTGCACGTAATCTGGAAAAACGTAGTGAATTAACTAACATATGCTCTAATCAGAAGACAATTTTGGATTATTTTAAACCAATGGCATGTGACAGGAAGGTGGCAATTAATACAGAAGCACAATCTGAATCTAAAGAGGTCTCTGATTCAGCCTGTGATAGTCTTTTTCGTGTATGAACATATTTTTATACTACACCAAAATATTAATGGACTTGTAAATAAATCGGACTTACTAGGTGTGCACCTTAATAATTTTACAGATAAGGGTAAATCAGTGGACATAATATGCATAACAGAAACTAACATGAAGAAGGACGACCATATGCATCTTCATGTACCTAATTATACACTCCACACATATTATTCACGAGAAAATAGGAACGGGGGCTCGTGTATACTTTTACGGAATACTTTAATGGGGCAAAAGTTAGATGTAGGAAAATGGTGTAAACCAAACCTTATTGAAGTTTGCGCAGTTGAATTGCAGAATCACCCCGTCATAGTTGTATGTGTTTACAGACCTCCTAATTTGGAGAAGGCATCAGTGAATACATTCCTCTTTGGTTTAGATACGATTCTCAATGACATCTGTTTCAAACGTAAAAAAAAGGTAATTTTATGTGGTGATTTTAATATAGATATTTTGAAGGATAACTACGCCTCTCGCACTTTTAAAAACCTATTGCAAAGTTTTAACTTGAAACTAGGTGTGCTCACTCCAACACGACTTTGTAGCGGAACATGCATTGACAACATCATCGACAATATAAGGGGAAGTAGATGCGTAACGGTCGAGTTGGCGTTGTCAGATCATACAGCGCAACTATTACAATGCCCTGTTAAAAAAACTTGCGTACTTCCATATTGGTTTATATTTAGACGTAGTTTCTGTAAAGAAAATATGCAAAAATTTAAAAGTTGCTTAGAAAATTTGACATTTAATGATATTTATTCCTCCACAGAGCCCAATGACGCATTTAATAAGTTTCACGACACATTTAAACTTTTTTATGATATCTGCTTTCCGCTTAAGAAATTAAAACAATATGCAGTGAAATCACCTAAGTGGATTAGTAAAGGGATAAAATTATGCTGTAAACGTAAGCGCGAAATGTTGTGGCAATTTCGAAAAGACCCCAACCCCCATACTAAAAAAACTTTCAAAACATATACGAAACGCTTAAAAACCATAATTCGTCTGACTAAGAAATCACAAAATAATAACCACATTAACAATGCGTCTAATAAGTGTAAAGCTACATGGCAAATAATAAATAAGTGCAAAAATAATAAGCCGGTTGAAGGAATACCAAGACTTAGAATAAATGACAAAGACATAACTGACCCACAAAGTATCTCTCAAATTTTTAATGACTATTTTATTGATGAAATTGAATTAGTATCTGACAATAATATTAGTAATCAAAATTTAAAATTTGACATGCATCTTGACTCATTATTTTTAGTACCTACAGTTCCCCCTGACATTATAAAATTAATAAATTCATTAAATAATACTAATAGCTCTGGTTACGATGACATTACAACAAATGTTATTAAATCTGTTTCAACCATTATTGCACCAGTACTTAGTTACATAATAAATATGTGTTTAGAATCGGGTGAGTTTCCGGAGAGGTTAAAATTAGCAGTTATAAAACCACTACATAAAAAAGGTAGCAAACACGATCCAGCCAACTACCGGCCTATTGCCTTACTGCCCATATTCTCTAAAATTATAGAAAAAGTAATATATAACACACTATACACATTCTTTGAACGTAACAATCTTTTTGCTGATGAACAATACGGTTTTAGAAGGAAAAAGAACATAAATATGGCGATTTTCAAACTGTTTGAAAAGATTATAACTGGCATTGATAAGAGAAGTCCAGTAGCTGCTTTGTTCATGGACATGAGCAAGGCATTCGATTTTGTGGATAGAACAGTACTATTGAGAAAGTTGGAAAGGTATGGAGTGAGGGGCAATGCTTTGAACCTTTTGAAATCATACTTGTCCGACAGAACACAAATTACGAAAATAGAGAAGGTGTGCGTTACTTCAAAAACCGAGCGTACGTATATATCGAGTCAGAGAGCGAACAACTACGGAGTACCCCAAGGAAGTATTGTAGGGTCATTATTATTTATTATTTACATTAATGACGTGACCAGAGAAACACATCACCCCATGGTTTTGTTTGCTGACGATAGCACGGTAGTTTTTAGTGGTGATAATGATCCGACAACGCTTGAAGGAGAGATAAACCACTGTCTCCAAGTCCTAATTGAATGGATGGGCGCGAATAATTTAAAAATAAATATTGACAAAACTAAAATAATGACTTTTGAGCAAAGGACAAATCATAAAAAACCTGACATAAAATATGGAGACAAGATTATTTCAGAAACGACAACAACAAAATTTTTAGGGCTTGAACTGGATAGAGACATGTCGTGGAAAACTCATACTAACAGTGTGTGTAAACGTCTGAGTCAACACTCATATGCTTTACGTACCCTCGCAAAGGAGGTAAATCAGAAAGTTTTAGTTACGGCGTATCATGCATACGTTACATCTACATTACGATACGGAATCATATATTGGGGCAACTCCACAAACATAGAGACAGTATTTAGAGCGCAAAAAAGGTGTGTTAGGGCGATATGCGGTATAAAAAGCACGGAAAGCTGCAAACCGATCTTTACAAATTTCCGTATCTTAACAGTACCCTGCCTGTATATATTTGAGGTGGCTGTATTTATCAAGACAAATTTCCACTTATTTGAAAAACTACACAGCTCGCGACACAGATATAAAATAAGCACTAGACAACACAAAAAAGCAGTATTCCATAAAAACCTCATAGGAATGGCACCAAATATTTATAATAAATTACCTAATGCTTTGTTATGTATTAAAGATATAAATGTATTTAAGAAGCAACTCAATAATCTTCTGATAAGTAAGACATACTACACTATAAATGAATACCTGTCAGACAGAAATTTGTGTGTTTAATAATAATGCATATAATTATGGTGAATACTGTTGAGTCCGATTTATTTTATTTTATTTTATTAAAAATATTTTTTTTTTTCTCTTGATTCCATTTAGATACTTATTTCCTAATTATTTTGACATTATATACTCTGACATTACTTATTATGAATCTATGACATTAATTACTTACATATCAACTTGAACTTATAACATCGTACAAGGTATTATTTATGAACATTGTGTAACCGATTACGTAATTTGATTTTATGACATTGTTTGGTATTATTTTTAATTTTTTAATTTATGACATTGTAGAACGTATTAATTTGAATTTATCACATTGTATATGGTTTTAATTTTATTTTATTTTCTTCCGACTCTGTGGTATTAATTGGATTTTATGAAATTGAAAAACCTGTAATTATAAATTTTGCATGCCTAAATTGGTACAATACAATGGACTGCGCATTCACTTGACATCTGGAAATGTATAAAATGTACTGTGTTGAGCAATAAATATTTGAATTTGAATTTGAATTTGAATAAATCTTGATAACTATTTCCTGTTTCTAGAAATCTAAGAGTCACTAATTAATCTTTGTCTAGCACTAACACTCTGTCTTAAAATCGTATTTTGTTTTTCGATATAAGGACTCACTAATCTTAATAGTTCCTCGAACTCCTTTTCTGGCATTCTCAGGTAACTTCGGAATTCATTTGGCTCCAGAACTCCGAGAATCCGCATACTTGAGTGATTTTCTTTAAGTTTTAAATATTGCGTTTTATTACTAACAATACAGTTGTGATAGTCCAATCAGCGACATCGAAAGCTGTGATTTTTCAGTTATAACAAACTCAAATGACCCTAATCTTGCTATGGACAAACTTTATGAAATTCTGACACCCATACTTATAAGGAACACCATCTATAGAACTATCACCTGTAAACTCAAAATCATTAAACCCTGGATAACGGTCGGTCTGCTCAGATGTATACGCAATCGTGATAACATGCACAAAAAATGTAATAAAGAACCTCAAAACGCGATCTTAAAACTAACATACTTGCGCTACCGGAATTTTTGTAACAATCTGCTTAAAAAACTTAAAATTGCGTACGAACAAAATGCTTATTCTGAAGCCAAAAATAATCCTAAAAAGATGTGGGGGGCCATCCGAAATGTACTTGACACAAATAAAAAAACATTAGCTCCGATTGATCTACTTGAAATAGATAATGACCCAATCGTGTCGGTCAACGCCGTGAATAGGTTCTTTGCTGATGTTGGCAGAAACCTGGCTAATAATATTCCGCAAAACTTAAGCAACGCCCAATGTACTCCCCGCCCAACCTCGATGCTAAACTCAATTGTCCTACTGGAGACAGACGAGGAACAGGTCGAGACCATCATTAAGGACCTTCGCGTAGACAGTGCCGCTGGTTGGGATGATATCTCGCCCAAATTGATCAAATCTACCTGTCACAAACTAGTTCCTGCCATAACACACATTTGCAATCTTGCAATTACCACTGGCACTTTCCCTAAGACTCTGAAAAAAGCCATCGTTCATCCAATCTTTAAAGAAGGCGACAGAGGCAGTGTGAATAACTACCGACCGATCTCGGTCCTTCCAGCAATTTTAAAAATACTGGAAAGGATCATCCACAGAAATCTCCTAAACTACCTGGACAAATATAAATTAATCATTGCTGAATACTGGTTTTCAGCAATGATTAATGGCGGCTTTAGAAAGGGGGTATCGACGGAAGACGCGGTATTAACCCTACTGGACTCTCTAGTCAGTAAAATTGACTGTAAACAAAAATGTGTCGGCATATTCTTGGACCTCTCTAAGGCCTTTGACACTGTCTCTGTCCCTATTTTACTTAGAAAATTGGAACAGATTGGAATACGTGGCCCAGCTCTAAAACTGCTTAAAGGTTTTCTATCGGACCGGACCCAGTGCGTCAAAATAGGCGAGTACATCAGTAGTGAACAACTACTAGATTTCGGTGTGCCACAAGGAAGTCTACTCAGCCCTCTCCTCTTCCAAATCTATGTCAACGAACTCTGCCTACTTACCCTCCCTTCTACTCACATTATAGCGTACGCCGATGATACCGTCTTACTGTCCAGCGGACACGATTGGGAAACGGCAAGCGAGGCCGCTGAAAAGTCCTTGACCCAAGTTATGTTCTGGTTGGGCAACAACAGCTTAACCCTGAACGTCAGCAAAACGAGCTTTATAACCTTCGGTTCCAGACCCTCTACCCTTCCATCGGACCTGTCAATACAAATCAAAGCCCATGTTTGTGTCGAGCGCCACCGTAAAAAACTCTGTTCATGCGAGACTGTGACGAGAGCCTCCTCCGTCAAGTACCTCGGCCTATACCTGGATTCCAGTCTCAGCTCGAAGACCCACATCGAATCTCTGTCTGCGCGAACTAGAAAACTCATTTACGTGTTCTTAAAGTTAAAACATCTGCCCATAAAGATATCCTAAAACTGGTATACACCGCTTTATGTGAATCAACACTAAGTTACTGTATCGTTGCGTGGGGTGGTGCCGCTAAAACAATACTCATACCAACTGAAAGAGCCCAACGTGCAGTAATCAAAGTCTTATTAAATAAACCATTTAGGTATCCCACTCAGCAAGTTTATTCAGATTTTAAGGTACTGACAGTCCGTCAAATGTTTATGCTTCGTGCGCTCACACGAACACATAAAATCTCCCCTCCCAATAGATCTAAAAGCCCCACGCTCAGAGAAAGACCTAAACCCGTTCGTCCCAAAGTTAATACAAATACCACCTTTGCACGTCGGCATAATCGTTATTTAAGCACTTCACTATACAATAAACTAAACAACACATTGAACTTTCATTGCTTAAACAAACACCAATGCAAACAAAAAATAAAAAAATATCTGCTCACCCTAAACTACCACGACTCGGAAGAATTAGTCAAACCATAAATCAAAAATTCAGGCACCCACTCACTCTTACACACCTACACTCACCTATACACATCTACACTCATACACACAGCCACAACCACACAACACACACACCCGGCGTCTTTATAGATACTCCCTTTTCCCTGTTATTAATTCACTTAAACTCCATTTCTTTTTTTCCCTACGTCATTTTTCTTAAATTTTTATCCTAGAAATAAAATTGTACTAGTCCAGTTTATTTTTACCTAAGTGCACATTATTAATTTGAAAGCGACTATTATATTATCCATAATGGACGGATGGATGACCCCTATAACACAGGTTTTACCTAGCATGGGGGTCGTTGATCATTTATTTGCTTTTTGTACGCTTAAATTAAGTCTCACCCTGTTATCTGTGTATTTTTTTTTTTGTGTCAAATGAATTATTATTATTATTATTTAGTTGTTCTTTATGTTTCTTCTCATTTAAGAGAGCCTAAGAAACCTTACACGCGGGTCGGAACCAAGGATGTAAGGTGAAATTTAAATAGAGAAAGTGGATGATAGTGTGGATGATGTCAGAAACTTTCGGGTGATTCGACAGGTGTTGAGAATGGTGGCTTTTTGCAGCATGTAAAGTGTGTGATTAGGCATCTGTAGAGTGTTGAGGCTTTGTATGAGAGATTTTGGTATAATACCAGTAGATGAGAGAACAATGGGGACTATATGAACAGTTTGTACTTTCCATTGGGTTTTAATTTCAATGGCGAGATCTTGGTATTTACTGAGCTTTTCGGATATTGTGGCTTGAATATTATATGAGTTAGGTATTGCTATGTCTATCAGATAAACTGTTTTATTGGTTTTGTCGTGAACGGTAATGTCGGGTCTATTGTAATGAATTGTTTTATCGGTTATTATAGTTCGGTCCCAGTAAATTTTTTGATCGTTATTCTCTAATGCTACTTCTGGTTTATATTTATAATACGGTATCATTTCAGAAAATATTTAAATGCTAACTGTTGGTGTATAATTGCAGCGACTTGGTCATGGCGGTGTTTGTAATCGGTTTGTGCAAGAGATTTGCATGCTCCTGTTATATGTTGTATAGTTTCGGAGGCATTGTTGCAATGTCTGCACAAGTCAGTCGGTTGGTTTGGATCTTTTATAATGTATTTTCTGTAGTTACGGGTAGCCATTATTTGATCTTGTATGGCCAGCATAAAACCCTCGGTCTCGGGAAACAATTCGCCCCGTTTGAGCCATTCGTTCGACTTTATTTTATCGACGTGTGGCTGGCTCAGGCAGGCTCGATGTCTTCCGTGTAGGGCTTTTTCAGACCATGCTGCAATTTTTTGTTGTGTACTTATGATGTGTTCATTTATTTGTGTGTTTCGGTTTTGTAAGTTTAGTGGTGTTAGTTTGTTATCAGTCTCCGTTACTTGCTTGTGTAGTGATGAGGTTTCTGATTTGTTATGGAAGTATGCTCTGAGTGAAAGTATCTGTTTGTTGTATAAATTGTGTATGTCTATTAATCCTCTCCCTCCTTCTTGGCGTGGTAGTGTAAGTCGTTGTATGCAGGATTTTGGATGGTGTTTTCTATATTTGGTTAGGAGTGTATGGATAGTGCGCTGTAGTTTTTTAATATCGGTCTTTGACCATCGTATAATTCCGAAAGAGTATGTGAGAATGGGTATTGCAAAGGTGTTGATGGCTTTCATTGTATTTCTTGAGTTAAGGTTGCTTTTTAAGATAAGGTTGAGGCGGTGTGTAAATTTTTTGAGCAGTTCTTGTTTCGACATCTTTTGTTGTATTTGTCTGGACTGTTTGAAACCTAGGTATTTGTATGTGCTCTGTTCATCCATTGGCTCGATCGATGCTCCTGACAGAAGTGTGTAACTATTATTTTGAATTTTTCCTTTTACAATGGACAAAATTTTACATTTATCTACTCCGAATGACATACAAATATCATCAGAAAATTGTTGAGTGGCATCAGCTAGTTGATAAAGTGCATCTTTGTCAGCTGCATATAACTTTATGTCATCCATGTACATATACGGTGTGTTAACGTGTAATGTGTGTTATTGCTGTCCAGCGTGAATCCCGTGCCTGTTTGATCTAACAAGTGTGAGAGTGGATTGAGTGCCATGCAAAACCACAGAGGACTTAGGGCATCTCCTTGAAATATTCCACGTCTTATACATATTGGTTCAGTAGCCACAGTTGAGGAGGATTTTAAGAACAGTTTGCCAATTCTGCATAGAAGTTCCTAAAAAATGTTTAAGTGTAATTATTACTCACGTATGCAACCAATACTGGTAATACTGTTCGAGGAAGGCGTCGACCCCGCCGTCAGTGCCCATGTAGTCGAGGATGCGCTCGAGTTGCGAGCAGTAGCGCGCCAGGAAGCGCTCGATGGACATCGGCGCGAGCGACGTGCCGTGCGTCTTGTTGTGCTCCGTTATTATGTCGTTCAGGCAGACCGTCGGCACGCTGTTCGATATGTTTACACCCGTACCTGAGAATAGGGATTGTCTTAACTTTTTAACCTTTCGATTTTATTTTATTTTTAGCAAATTTAGAGCATTTTGAGAAACTAATTTGAATATTTTGATGATTGGCTATATAGTTATTTTTTTTTATTTAAATTTTTAAGATAGTTGACGTCATCAGTGGCACAAAAGATTGTGCCGTTGCCTCACCAGTACATAATAAAAAATTAAATCTATCAACACAACATCTGTCAGTGTCAATAAACGTCACTTATAATCGAATCCTATAAGAATATAAACTTGGTAAGTAGGGGTGGGCATTAGGATACTGACCATACAAAGGAATCTAATGCTTCTGAAATATTTTACATCAAAGTGATCTTCGCAACAATACATTGTATAAACCTTGCAATATTCCACGTCTACATCACGACACCACTTTTCTCGCAAATATTCTATAATACAAACAAAAATTTTGTTTTGGACTATTATTCATATTATTGCTACAAGTTGGAACAAAGCATTTCCTGTATTCCATAACTCTCCCAGTATATTAAATATTGCCGAGTGTTGAGCTAATGTAATGAGATTTGATTGATGATTTTACGAGATTATGAGGCAAGTCACAGTAACAATAATCGTAAAAACTTTAAACTTACATAAATGTTTATATTTTTGACATTTATAATTTGACACTTGCCAGATTGTAGGCAATACAGCCACTTACTTTTTTATTTTCTGAGGCAACGATACAAAACTGTACGGCCCAAGCTGACGTAATTTGAAGGGCATAGAAGGTCAATCGTATTTTATCAAAAATTTCAATAAAATATGAATATTTTTCATGATTAATTAGTCCGTCATGATCAGTAACGCTATTCCTCGAAATGGTTTTTCAATTACAACATATTAAAAAGAATGAACAATGCCCATTAAACATTACTTTGAATGTTAGATAGTTGTCATGGTACTTTGAACTATTAAAAAGACATGATTCTGCACGAAACAGACTTACTATATTTGAGTTTGACGTAAATTTAAAGTTTTAAATGTGTGAACGTTACCTATATTAACGTAGACTTGATCGCCGATACAATTGGCAGTAGTGATGGTGCCTCCAATCTTTACCTCGCGGCCGTAGTAGATGTCGTTGGGCCACTTTATCCTGTCAAGTAAACGACCATATTAGAAAATGACGATGAGGGATTTTGGGGTAGTCGATACCAGATGATTGGATATTGATGATGATGATTGAAGGAAGGAAGGAATTACATAATTATGAATATCAATGATGGAGGCGTCGAATCGCATGTGACTAAAAGAGTGATGAATTTATATGTTGACTAGTATTTGCGTGGGTGCGCGAGCTGCGCGCAGCTCGCGTGTTTGGTGTTTTTGAGAAGTATTACTTACCCTTATAAAATTTTGAGAATATATGGGCATCCTTAAATGAATTGGAAAATCCGTTAGAATTACCCCTAAAACAGTATGAAAACCCCTACGAACCCCTAATAAAATCTAAAACCTTATTTAAAAACTCAGACCTTTTCTCTTAAAAAAACATTACCCTAAAGTTTGCTGAGTAACGCTTCACCCACTCAACCATCGTTACGCTACGGAGGTCGCCGGCTCGCTTCGCTCGCCATCACCCCCCTTCGCTCCACTCGGTCTCGCAGGCTCGCTCCGCTCAGGACCTACCTACCACCGGACAGGTTTCGACGCCTACTATAATATTTGTTACAACACCTGATGGCTATCTCTAACCGTTATGAAGTTAAGGCCCTTTCAATTTTAGGGGAGGTTGGGGAGGGGAGCTTCACCCACTCAACCTTCGTTACGCTACGGAGGTCGCCGGCTCGCTTCGCTCGCCACCTCCCCCCTTCGCTCTACTCGGTCTCGCAGGTTCGCTCCACTCAGGACCTACCTACCACCGGAAAGCGGAGGGGAGCAAAGAGGAGGTTGGGGAGGGGAGGATATAAAAATTTCAACGCCCCTCAATAATAAAGTATAGTGAAAATCTAAATGCCGCTACGTGTCCTAGTTTCCGAGATACGATGGGGGGAGGGGTGAAGGGGGGGAGAGTGGGGAGTTTTGAAAAATGATTTCGACTAATGCATTGCCCCTTTATACGAATCTGAAAAAAAAAATCCAAGTCTCTTAACTTCCGAGATCCGCCTAAAGGGGGGAGAAGGGGGGAAAGGGGGGGCACTTTTGAAAACTGGTTTTTACTTTTCCGAGCCTCCTCTATACGAATCTGAAAAAAAAAATCTTCCAAGTCTCTTAACTTCCGAGATCCGCCTAAAGGGGGGGAGAAGGGGGGAAAGGGGGGGCAATTTTGAAAATTGGTTTTTACTTTTCCGAGCCTCCTCTATACGAATCTGAAAAAAAAAATCTTCCAAGTCTCTTGGTTTCCGAGATACGATAGGGAGGGGGGAGAAGGGGGGCGAAAAGGGGAGGTTTGGCACTTTTCCCATAGGTTTTAGAGTTAGTTGTTTACGAATCTGTCAAAATATACCTACCTCCCCATCCACCATCAGGGAGAACAATTCTGTCAGTGAGTGAGTGGTAATTTAGCTTTATATAGTATAACTAGTTTGCTTGGGTGCGCGAGCTGCGCGCAGCTCGCGTGTTTGGTGTTTTTGAGAAGTATTACTTACCCTTATAAAATTTTGAGAATCTATAGGCACCCCTAAATGAATTGGAAAATCCGTTAGAATTACCCCTAAAACAGTATGAAAACCCCTACGGACCCCTAATAAAACCTTATTTAAAAACTCAGACCTTTTCCATAAAAAAATAACTCTAAAATTTGCAGGACCTACCTGCCATCAGACAGGTTTCGACACCTACTATAATATTTGTTCAAACACCTGATAGCTATCTCTAACCGTTATTAAGTTACAGCCCTTTTCAATTATAGGGGAGGTTGGGGAGGGGAGCTTCACCCACTCCACCTTCATTACGCTACGGAGGTCGCCGGCTCGCTTCGCTCGCCACCTCCCCCCTTCGCTCCACTCGGTCTCGCAGGTTCGCTCCACTCAGGACTTTTAGGGGAGGTTGGGGAGGGGAGGAAAGGGCATAAAAATTTCAACGACCCCAATAATAAAGTATAGTAAAAATCAAAATTCAGCTACGTGTCCTAGTTTCCGAGATACGATGGGGGGAGGGCTGAAGGGGGGGAGAGTGGGGAGTTTTGAAAAATGATTTCGACTAATGCTTTGCCCCTTCTTACGAATCTGAAAAAAAAAATGTTCTAAGTATCTTAACTTCCGAGATCCGCCTAAAGGGGGGGAGAAGGGGGGAAAGGGGGACAACTTTGAAAAATGATTTTTACTTTTCCCAGCCTCCTCTATACGAATCTGAAATAAAAAATGTTCCAAGTCTTTTGGTTTCCGAGATACGATAGGGAGGGGTGAGAAGGGGGGCGAAAAGGGGAGGTTTGGGATTTTTCCCATAGGTTTCAGAGTTAGTTGTTTACGAATCTGTCAAAATATACCCACCTCCCCATCCACCATCTGGGAGAACAATTCTGTCAGTGAGTCAGTGGTAATTCAGCTTTATTTAGCTTTATATAGTATAACTAGTTTGCTTGGGTGCGCGAGCTGCGCGCAGCTCGCGTGTTTGGTGTTTTTGAGAATTATTACTTACCCTTAGAAAATCTTGAGAATATATAGGCATCCTTAAATGAATTAGAAAATCCGTTAGAATTACCCCTAAAACAGTATTAAAAACCCCTACGAACCCCTAATAAAATCAAAAACCTTATTTATTTTGAGAAGTATTACTTACCCTTATAACACTTTGAGAATCTATAGGCACCCCTAAATGAATTGGAAAATCCGTTAGAATTACCCCTAAAACAGTATGAAAACCCCTACGGACCCCTAATAAAACCTTATTTAAAAACTGAGACCTTTTCCCATAAAAAAACATTACCCTAAAGTTTGCTGAGTTACGCTTCACCAATTCAACCATCGTTACGCTAAGGACCTACCTACCACCGGCCAGGTTTCGACACCTACTATAATATTTGTTCAAACACTTGATAGTTATCTCTAACCGTTATTAAGTTACAGCCCTTTTCAATTATAGGGGAGGTTGGGGAGGGGAGCTTCACCCACTCAACCTTCGTTACGCTATGGGGGTCGCCGGCTCGCTTCGCTCGCCACCTCCCCCCTTCGCTTAACTCGCTCTCGCAGGTTCGCTCCACTCAGGACCTAACTACCACCGGAAAGGGGAGGTTGGGGAGGGGAGGGGAGCGTATAAAATTTTCAACGCCCCCCAAGAATAAAGTATAGTAAAAATCAAAATTCTGCTACGTGTCCTAGTTTCCGAGATATGATGGGGGGAGGGGTGAAGGGGGGGAGAGTGGGGAGTTTTGAAAAATGATTTCGACTAATGCATTGCCCCTTTATACGAATCTGAAAAAAGAAATGTTCCAAGTCTCTTTACCTACCACCGGACAGGTTTTGAAGCCTACTATAATATTTGTTCAAACACCTGATGGCTATCTCTAACCGTTATGAAGTTACAGCCTTTTCAATTATAGGGGAGGTTGGGTAGGGGAGCTTCACCCACTCAACCTTCGTTACGCTACGGAGGTCGCCGGCTCGCTTCGCTCGCCACCTCCCCCCTTCGCTCCACTTGGTCTCGCAGGTTCGCTCCACTCAGGACCTACCTACCACCGGAAAGGGGAGGTTGGGGAGGGGAGGGTATGAAAATTTCAACGCCTCTAAATAATAAATGATAATAAAAATCAAAATGCCGCTACGTGTCCTAGTTTCCGAGATACGATGGGGGGAGGGGTGAAGGGGGGGAGACTGGGGAGTTTTGAAAAATGATTTCGACTAATGCATTGCCCCTTTATACGAATCTGAAAAAAAAATGTTCCAAGTCTCTTAACTTCCGAGATCCGCCTATAGGGGGGAGAAGGGGGAAAAGTGGGACAACTTTGAAAACTGGTTTTTACTTTTCCGAGCCTCCTCTATACGAATCTGAAAAAAAAAATGTTCCAAGTCTCTTAACTTCCGAGATCCGCCTATAGGGGGGAGAAGGGGGAAAAGTGGGACAACTTTGAAAACTGGTTTTTACTTTTCCGAGCCTCCTCTATACGAATCTGAAAAAAAAAATGTTCCCAGTCTCTTAACTTCCGAGATCCGCCTAAAGAGGGGGAGAAGGGGAGAAAGGGGGACAACTTTGAAAACTGGTTTTTACTTCTCCGAGCCTCCTCTATACGAATCCGTAAAAATAAAAAAATATGGGTCCCTTAGTTTCCGAGATACGATAGGGAAGGGGAGGAAGGGGAGCAAAAAGGGGAGGTTTGGCACTTTTCCCATACTCGCGGGAGTTACTTGTTTACGAATCTGTCAAAAAATACCCACCTCCCCATCCACCATCTGGGAGAACAATTATGTCAATGAGTCAGTGAGTCAGTGGTAATTCAGCTTTATATAATATAACTAGTTTGCTTGGGTGCGCGAGCTGCGCGCAGCTCGCGTGTTTGGTGTTTTTGAGAAGTATTACTTACCCTTATAAAATTTTGACAATCTATAAGCATCCTTAAATGAATTGGAAAATCCGTTAGAATTACCCCTAAAACAGTATGAAAACCCCTACGAACCCCTAATTAAATCTAAAACCTTTTAACCTAAAGTTTGCCTGTCGTCGCCCCTGAGTTACGCTTCACCTACTCAACCATCGTTACGCTACGGAGGTCGCCGGCTCGCTTCGCTCACCACCTCCCCCCTTCGCTCCACTCAGGACCTACCTCCCCGGGGCTGCGGGACTATTCGAAAGAGATACCGTGGCCCCGGAACACAAAGGGCGAGGAAGGAACATGGATGGGTTTTAGTCAGTAAAAGTCTGACACTCCCTCCTGCTCCGCCCAGAGCGGGAGAAGTCATTTGATGATTTCCCATCCTAAAAAAAAAAAAAAAAAAGACCTACCTCCCACCGAACAGGTTTCGACGCCTACTATAATATTTGTTCAAACAGCTAATAGCTATCTCTAACCGTTATGAAGTTACAGCCCTTTCAATTTTAGGGGAGGTTGGGGAGGGGAGGAAATACAAATTTCAACGCCCCTCAATAATAAAGTATAGTAAAAATCAAAATTCCGCTACGTGTCCTAGTTTCCGAGATACGATGGGGGGAGGGGTGAAGGGGGGAGAGTGGGGAGTTTTGTAAAATGATTTCGACTAACAATCGGCCCCTTTATACAAATCTGAAAAAAAAAATGTTCCAAGTCTCTTAACTTCCGAGATCCGCCTAAAGGGGGCGAGAAGGGGAGAAAGGGGGACAACTTTGAAAACTGGTTTTTACTTTTCCGAGCTTCCTCTATACGATCCCGTAAAAAACAAAAAATACGGGTCCCTTAGTTTCCGAGATACGATAGGGAGGGGGAGGAAGGGGAGCAAAAAGGGGAGGTTTGGCACTTTTCCCATACTCGCGGGAGTTACTTGTTTACGAATCTGTCAAAAAATACCCACCTCCCCATCCACCATCTGGGAGAACAATTATGTCAATGAGTCAGTGAGTGAGTCAGTGGTAATTCAGCTTTATATAATATAACTAGTTTGCTTGGGTGCGCGAGCTGCGCGCAGCTCGCGTGTTTGGTGTTTTTGAGAAGTATTACTTACCCTTATAAAATTTTGACAATCTATAAGCATCCTTAAATGAATTGGAAAATCCGTTAGAATTACCCCTAAAACAGTATGAAAACCCCTACGAACCCCTAATTAAATCTAAAACCTTTTAACCTAAAGTTTGCCTGTCGTCGCCCCTGAGTTACGCTTCACCTACTCAACCATCGTTACGCTACGGAGGTCGCCGGCTCGCTTCGCTCACCACCTCCCCCCTTCGCTCCACTCAGGGCCTACCTCCCCGGGGCTGCGGGACTATTCGAAAGAGATACCGTGGCCCCGGAACACAAAGGGCGAGGAAGGAACATGGATGGGTTTTAGTCAGTAAAAGTCTGACACTCCCTCCTGCTCCGCCCAGAGCGGGAGAAGTCATTTGATGATTTCCCATCCTAAAAAAAAAAAAAAAAAAGGACCTACCTCCCACCGAACAGGTTTCGACGCCTACTGTAATATTTGTTCAAACACCTAATAGCTATCTCTAACCGTTATGAAGTTACAGCCCTTTCAATTTTAGGGGAGGTTGGGGAGGGGAGCTTCACCCACTCAACCTTCGTTACGCTACGGAGGTCGCCGGCTCGCTTCGCTCGCCACCTCCCCCCTTCGCTCTACTCGGTCTCGCAGGCTCGCTCCATTCAGGACCTACCTACCACCGGAAAGCGGAGGGGAGCAAAGGGGAGGTTGGGGAGGGGAGGAAATACAAATTTCAACGCCCCTCAATAATAAAGTACAGTAAAAATCAAAATTCCGCTACGTGTCCTAGTTTCCGAGATACGATGGGGGGAGGGGTGAAGGGGGGAGAGTGGGGAGTTGTGAAAAATGATTTCGGCTAACAATCGGCCCCTTTATACAAATCTGAAAAAAAAAATGTTCCAAGTCTCTTAACTTCCGAGATCCGCCTAAAGGGGGGGAGAAGGGGAGAAAGGGGGACAACTTTGAAAACTGGTTTTTACTTTTCCGAGCCTCCTCTATACGATCCCGTAAAAAACAAAAAATACGGGTCCCTTAGTTTCCGAGATACGATAAAGAGGGGGAGGAAGGGGAGCAAAAAGGGGAGGTTTGGCACTTTTCCCATACTCGCGGGAGTTCGCTCCACTCAGGACCTACCTCCCACCGAACAGGTTTCGACGCCTACTGTAATATTTGTTCAAACACCTAATAGCTATCTCTAACCGTTATTAAGTTACAGCCCTTTTCAATTATAGGGGAGGTTGGGGAGGGGAGCTTCACCCACTCAACCTCCGTTACGCTATGGGGGTCGCCGGCTTGCTTCGCTCGCCACCTCCCCTCTTCGCTTAACTCGGTCTCGCAGGTTCGCTCCACTCAGGACCTACCTACCACCGGAAAGGGGAGGTTGGGGCGGGTATAAAATTTTCTACGCCCCCCAATAAAGTATAGTAAAAATCAAAATTCCGCTACGTGTCCTAGTTTCCGAGATACGATGGGGGGAGGGGTGAAGGGGGGGAGAGTGGGGAGTTTTGAAAAATGATTTCGACTAATGCATTGCCCCTTTATACGAATCTGAAAAAAGAAATGTTCCAAGTCTCTTTACCTACCACCGGACAGGTTTTGACGTCTACTATAATATTTGTTCAAACACCTGATGGCTATCTCTAACCGTTATGAAGTTACAGCCTTTTCAATTATAGGGGAGGTTGGGGAGGGGAGCTTCACCTACTCAACCTTCGTTACGCTACGGAGGTCGCCGGCTCGCTTCGCTCGCCACCTCCCCCCTTCGCTCCACTCGGTCTCGCAGGTTCGCTCCACTCAGGACCTACCTACCACCGGAAAGGGGAGGTTGGGTAGGGGAGGGTATAAAAATTCAACGCTCCTCAATAATAAAGTATAGTCAAAATCAAAATGCCGCTACGTGTCCTAGTTTCCGAGATACGATGGGGGGAGGGGTGAAGGGGGGGAGAGTGGGGAGTTTTGAAAAATGATTTCGACTAATGCATTGCCCCTTTATACGAATCTGAAAAAAAAAATGTTCCATGTCTCTTAACTTCCGAGATCCGCCTAAAGGGGGGAGAAGGGGGGAAAGGGGGACAACTTTGAAAAATGGTTTTTACTTTTCCCAGCCTCCTCTATACGAATCTGAAAAAAAAAATGTTCAAAGTCTCTTGGTTTCCGAGATCCGATAGGGAGGGGGGAGAAGGGGGGCGAAAAGGGGAGGTTTGGGATTTTTCCCATAGGTTTTAGAGTTAGTTGTTTACGAATCTGTCAAAATATACCCACCTCCCCATCCACCATCTGGGAGAACAATTCTGTCAATCAGTGAGTGAGTCAGTGGTAATTCAGCTTTATATAGTATAACTAGTTTGCTTGGGTGCGCGAGCTGCGCGCAGCTCGCGTGTTTGGTGTTTTTGAGAAGTATTACTTACCCTTTTAAAATTTTAAGAATCTATTGGCACCCTTAAATGAATTGGAAAATCTGTTAGAATTACCCCTAAAACAGTATGAAAACCCTTACGAACCCCTAATAAAATCTAAAACCTTATTTAAAAACTCAGACCTTTTACCATAAAAAACATTACCCTAAAGTTTGCTGAGTTACGCTTCACCCACTCAATCATCGTTACGCTACGGAGGTCGCCGGCTCGCTTCGCTCGCCACCTCCCGCGTTCGCTCCACTCAGGACCTACCTACCACCGGACAGGTTTCGACACCTACTATAATATTTGTTCAAACACCTGATGGCTATCTCTAACCGTTATGAAGGTACAGCCCTTTCAATTTTAGGGGAGGTTGGGGAGGGGAGCTTCACCCACTCAACCTCCGTTACGCTACGGAGGTCGCCGGCTCGCTTCGCTCGCCACCTCCCCCCTTCGCTCTACTCAGGACCTACCTACCACCGGAAAGGGGAGGTTGGGGAGGGGAGGGTAGGGTGTACAAATTTCAACGCCTCTCAATAATAAAGTATAGTAAAAATCAAAATGCCGCTACGTGTCCTAGTTCCGAGATACGATGGGGGGAGGGGTGACGGGGGGGAGAGTGGGGAGTTTTGAAAAATGATTTCGACTAATGCATTGCCCCTGTATACGAATCTGAAAAAAAAAATGTTCCAAGTCTCTTAACTTCCGAGATCCGCCTAAAGGGGGGAAGAAGGGGGACAAGGGGGCCAACTTTGAAAACTGGTTTTTTCTTTTCCGATCCTCCTCTATACGAATCCGTAAAAAAAAAACACAGGTCTCTTAGTTTCCGAGATACGGTAGGGAGGGGTGGGAAGGGGGGCACAAAGGGGAGGTTTGGCACTTATCCCTTACTCGTGAGAGTTTTTGTTTACGAATCTGTCAAAATATACCCCCCTTCCCCTTCACCATATGGGAGAACAATTATGTCAGTGGGTGAGTGGTAATAAACCGGAAATGGCACGGCCGCCATCTTGAATTTCTGAAATGTCACAATTTTCCTCAAGTAACCAGGATACAAGTTACCTGTAAGTAAAACACGGTGGCTGTCCGTTGACTTTGGTAGAACAAAAGAATTGGCCAAAGTCGGGTCTGACCCGAAAATTCAAGCCCGAATGGCTCTCGGGGTTGCCCGCTGAAAGTGATAAAAATGGTCAAATGTCATTTGCAGTACCCCATTCTTGGTGGTAATGCAAAATTTCCATTTAAAATGTCGTTATTTCTACTTTTTACGTTTTCGGGGAAAATCTGGAAAAGTACCCCAAAAATGGGGATTTTGTTTGCACCAGGCAACACTCCTTGACGAAATACACAACCGGTTTATACAACACAATCCAGTCGGGGGATGCCAGCTGTTCCATTTATCGTGTGGAAAATTGGGATTTTTCGTTATTTTTACAAGATGGCCGCCACACAGTC
This sequence comes from Xestia rhomboidea, assembly GCA_963853795.1. NCBI lineage: Eukaryota > Metazoa > Arthropoda > Insecta > Lepidoptera > Noctuidae > Xestia > Xestia rhomboidea. The sequence goes on along the minus strand of OY970778.1, from coordinate 8,687,758 downwards.
CGCCATCTTGTTTTTCTAAAATGTCATAATTTTCCTGAAATCTCAAGGATACAGGCCACTGACTGGTGTACTTGGTGTTGCCAAATTTTGAGTTTGGTAGAACAAAAGAACTCGCCAAAGTCGGGTCTGACCCTAAAATTCAAGCCCCAATGGCTTTCGGGGTTGCCAGCTGAAAGTGATGAAAATAGTCAAATGTCATTTGAGGGACTCCAATGTTGCCGGCTAGTCAAAGTCTCAATTCAAAATGTCGTTATTTCTACTTTTCATGTTTTTGGGGAAAATCTGGGAAAACTCCCTAAAAATGGGGAAAATTTTTGCACCAGGAAACACTACTCAACAAAATACACAACCGATTCATACAACACAATCTAGTCGGGGGTTGCCAGCTGTCCCATTTATCGTGTCGAAAATTAGTAATTTTCGTCATTTTTACAAGATGGCCGCCAAACTGTCCGCCATCTTGTTTTTCTAAAATGTCATAATTTTCCTGAAATCTCAAGGATACAGACCACCGACTGGTGTACTTGGTGTTGCCAACTTTTGAGTTTGGTAGAACAAAAGAACTCGCCAAAGTCGGGTCTGACCCGAATATTCAAGCCCTAATGGCTCTCGGGGTTGCCAGCTGAAAGTGATGAAAATGATCAAATGTCATTTGGGGGATCCCAGTGTTGCCGGCTAGTTAAAGTCTCTATTCAAAATGTCGTTATTTCTACTTTTCATGTTTTTGGGGAAAATCTGGGAAAACTCCCTAAAAATGGGGAAAATGTTTGCACCAGGCAACACTCCTCAACTAAATACATAACCGGTTCATACAACACAATCCAGTCGGGGGTTGCCAGCTGTCCCATTTATCGTGTCGAAAATTGGGATTTTTCGTCATTTTTACAAGATGGCCGCCACACTGTCCGCCATCTTGTTTTTCTGAAATGTCATAATTTTCCTGAAATTTCAAGGATACAGGTCACCGACTGGTGTACTTGGTGTTGCCAACTTTTGAGTTTGGTAGAACAAATGAATTCGCCAAAGTCAAAAAGTCCCAAAAATTAAAATATCCAATATTTTTTGGGGTTGCCAACTAAAACGCACCAAAATGGTCAAATGTCATTTAGGGGACCCCAATGCTGCCAGCTAGTCAAAGTCTTCATTCGAATTGTCGTTTTTTCTACTTTTCATGTTTTTGGGGAAAATCTGGGAAAGTACCCTAAAAATGGGGAAATTTATTTCACCAGGCAACACTCGTTGTTGTAACACACAACCGCTCGGTACAACTCAAACCCATCGGATGTTGCCAACTACACGAAAAATGGATTTGAAAAAAGTCGAAAATTCCAACTGTTTACAAAATGGCCGCCACAGCGCCCGCCATGTTGTTTTTTTTAAAAGTCACAATTTTTCTGAAATCTCAAGGATATAGGCCCCCGACTGATGGACATAATGTTGCCAACGTACGAAATCGGTAGAACAAAACAATTCGCCAAAGTCGAGTGAAAAAATAGGCAATTTTCAAAACGTCCTGGCGCAGCCGCCATCTTGTTTTTTTTTTTTTTTTTACTTTTTTTTTAAATCATTCCAGATCTTATACAGGACCTGTGAGTCGAAACCCCTCCAAGTCTTTTCCCCACCGAAACCGGAAATGGACTCGGCCGCCATCTTGGATTTGAATCTCCTCTATAATTTTCCTCTACTCACTCTATGGTTTTATACATTATTGCTAAACATACCCTTAACCCATCTCTCACCCAATCCGAGAAACGACATGTCAATGAGTGAGTGGCTTTGTAGTTTTATATAATATAAATAAATGTATGAGAAGCGAGAGGCAGACCAAGGAAGAGATGGATGGATTGTGTGAGGAATGATATGAAAGAAAAAACCGGCCAAGTGCGTGTCGGGCCACGCGCAGTGTAGGGTTCCGTAGTAGCCCGTTATCATAATATAGAACGAACCCGTTGGTACAGCGCCATCTAGCGGCAGCTTTGTGAAACGTATGATAATTGATTGTCTTTTTAAATTAGATTTTGTTTTTCAATGCAAGTATTTACCCGCTATAAACAAGCAACTACTTCATCTTAATCACTTTATAGGATTTAAACTAAGGATTTTGTATTTGGCACAAAATTATCCAACACCCAAGTTCATCGACATTACTGCTAAACTAATAAAGTTATCTTAACCGCTATAGTTTTCCTTTAAAAATCATGAAATGCACTATCATCATGATTTTTTCCCGATTTTTCAAGCCAGCAGTTTAGCTTTTAAAGGGGGGGCTTTTAGAGGGGGGGGGGCGGTATTGGAACAAAAATTTGCACTTTAAAGTTTAATATTTCGTAAATGGAGCATTAAATGGAAAAGTAGTATTATCAACCCCTAAGTCATTTTAAAAGACCTACACCAGGACTTTAAAAGACCTACCCACAGTAGGGCAGCTACCCTAAAAAAAATATTTTACCAAATCTTATTTTACCACTTTGTCGGCGTTATTGATATACAAACTTCTACAAAATTACAGCTTTCTAGTACTAACGGTCTCTTAGCAAAACCTCAGACGGACAGACAGATAGACGGACATGACGAAACTATAAGGGTTCCTTGTCAGGACTACAGAACCCTAAAAAGGAGCCCTAAAATGATAGCGTGACGATTGATAGGGGAGAATGGAAGAAAAAAAAAACGCGTTGCGCCGACCCTTACCCGACCCGACCGTAACAAGGGACAAGGTCAGGAAGATAATGAATTATGAATATCATCAAACGTCTATCTGATCTCTTTGAACGCGAGTGAAAGATGACGAGTGTCGAAATCCAACATCATTTGATCGGTTCTCTAAGAGTTCATTTTTCATTTTCGATTCGTGTATTCACTTACAGCCTTTTACATAAAAAATCCTTAATAGAGGTTTGATTGGTCAGTTAGTTAGTAGACTCATTAAGCTTGTTTGACTATTGTCAAGAAGTATGATTCATAAACGCTTGCTAGCAGTCTGCTAGTTAATGAGCTGCTGATAGACGGATTAGACGCGTTATGTTGGCCATCTTGACAAATCAAAGACAAAAAATGGCCTTATCGAGAATTAAAAAAATAAAAATTGACAGCAGTGACAGCAAATTTATTAATCATCAAGCGGACAGACGGACAGACAGACAGACATACAGACGGTCAGACAGACAGACAGACGGTCAGACACACTGTCAGACACGGTCAGAGGGTTGCCAGATGGTCGGGATTCGTCTGGATTCCCCCGACATTTTAACAGACTCCCGGCAAAACTCAATATCTCCAGACAAACAGCTTCTGGGAAAGTTCTTTACAAAATAATAATTTAAAATTAAGCTTAATTGTAAGCAATGTTTATTGTGAAAGGGTGTTTAGTTTGCTAAATAATTTCTATAATAAAGAGAAAAATGGTATGGCCTTTGATTTAATAAGAGCTAAGTTAGTAATTAGACTGAACTTTGAAGTATTTTTTTTAATTTTAATGGTTTCTGAATACTCTTTTAGGATCCAAATTAGTGGACTCAGTAAAAACCAATGCCAAATACATGTGGCAACGTAAAAATTTAGTTTACCTATATTAGTTATGAGTCAACAGTGTCGTCTTTTTGGAATTTAAAAAATAAACTATTCTTTTCCTTTTTTGTTTTATTTCTCCCGACAACAATACCAAAATCCTGACATTTTCTCCAGATATTTTGGTCTTCCGATCTGGCAACCCTAGGTAGACTGACGGTAAGACATGGTCCTGTCAGACCCGGTCAGACACGGACAACAGACGGTCAGACGCGGTCAGACTGACGGCAAGACACGGTCAGACATGGTCAAACTGACGGTAAGACACGGTCAGACAGGGTCAGACAGACGGACAGACACACCAGACAGACGGTCAGATTGAAGGTCAGACAGGGGGTCAGACAGGGGGTCAGACAGACGGTCAGACAGACATCAGACAGACGGTATGGTTTTTTGCGCTTGTCAAAGTCAGCTGTTCTGCGGCAGGGAGAACAGCTGACTAAGCAGGGGGATAAAGGAAGGTCAACAGTCCTCTAACTTTAGCAGAGCCTTGGTGGACTGATTAGCGTTAACAGACGTTTATGAATCATGTTTTTAGCATCGGGCCTTCAAGGAGACTTCAAGGAGGCTCTAACTTTTATGAATAAGGCTGTTAAAAATTAACTTCAAGTGAAAGGTCGGCACAATTAACAAAAAGTAATAAGTAATGAAATAGTAAAACTGGTTTACCTAATATCTAAATGTTCATAGGCGGGTTGTGATCGTATAGCCCGCACAGCGGCCAGTGCAGCGGCATGCTGCACCAGAGGTAGACACGGCGATATCTTCAGCCACACCTACAAGAGATTATCATTGGTGATTTACTATCTGGACTGCAGGACAAGGCCACGACTGTCGCCAGCAGGCTCACAGGGACCAGGGTCCCAGAAAGTTAACCTATTGATAGTGGGGAGAGAGTTAAAACACTGCCCAAAAAAACAGGGGTGGTCCGGGAGCTGAAAGTTGAAGTGTCTAATAGTCGAGTGCAACGGACTTTTCGATAATTTAAATGTGTGTCTTGTGAAGTACTGATATTCGATGGAGCAAACGCGTCCCGCAGTGGAGACCGCTTAAGCGAGTGGCGCCCTCTAGCTTGACGAACTGACTACTTTAGGGGCTGTGCTGTGGCGACCAGTGTAGGTGCGGAAGTCGTAGGACAGTGTGTTGTAGCGCAATTTGGCAGAGGCTATGTTGTCTAGCTGTGGACTGTGATCAGCTAAGTTGTGTTGTGCAGTAGTTACCTGCAGCGACATGGCGGCCTGGCCGGGCGGCGAGATCCACACGTTGCGGCCGCGGCCCCGGCCGGCCGCCTGCCGCCGCGCCACCGCGCCCACGCCGTGCGCCAGCGGAGCGCTCGTCACGTGCATCGTGCTCGCCATCACGTCGGAATACACCACCAGGCGGCCCAGGCTTGTCGTAGTAAGGTTCTACAAAATAAAATAAATTTGAAACTATATGGGCATTGTTAAATTAACAGGACAAGCTTCACAGACGTTCGAGATAGAGTTAAGCCAGTTTTAAAAGAATTTATTAGGTACTTGAAAAGTAGCTTTACACATGTGATATAATTAAAATACTCACCTCAAAATATACTAGACAACTGGAGAAACGTTTGAGCACTCATTACAATTTACACCTGCAGTGAAAGTCATAAAAGTTTTAGCTAACACTCACATCATCTGCCTTAATTGCAGCTTTGGGGGAATGTTGGGCCACAAAAGGGATGGATGAAAGGCGTTTGCATGTGGCTGAAATGAGAATGCTAAGGGGGATATGTAATATTACGCGAATGGATAAAATAAGAGATTAATACATAAGAGGAAGTCTGAAAGTGGCGGAGGTGACTAAAACATTGTGCGGTAATCGGCTGTCGTGGTATGGGCGGCATGTGATGCGGAGCAATGAAGAAAATGTCGTGAGGAAAGTTTAGAGTATGAATGTGGATGGGTATAAAAGTAGAAGAAGACCAAAGAAACGACGGAAGGACTGAGTATAGGATGATATGGTAAGAAAGGAGGTGTCCTGATGTGATAACGAGTAGTTGAAAAATATGGAAGAAGAAGACGTGCTGCGCCGACCCCAAAGGAATTGGGATAAGGACAAAAGAATGATGATGAAACTCACATCAAAGTACTCTAGCGTGGAGAAGTGGTCGGGGCACTCGTAGACGTGCACGGGCAGGAAGCCGGCGCCGGGCGGCTGCACGGGCGCCTCGCCGCGCAGGCACCACTGCACGCGCACGTCGCCCAGCGCCTGCACGCGCGCGCCCTCCGCCAGCGGGCACGCCTCCACGAGGCGCAGCTTGTGCTACGACCGGCAAACAACTTACCGACGTGACTTATGTATGTAGGGTACTAACAAGGGTATAGACAACACGCTCGGAATCTTCTATCCCTGAATGACGAACTGAATCGTCTATAGAGAAGCAAAATTCTTAATACGTAAACGCCGGCCGTCGCTGAAAATTACCGCTGTGTCTTGGTGTCACAGAATTAAGCAGAACAATTGCCGTTTTGCGTGGATTTGACGCCTAAAGCGTTATTTCTGAACTGGAAAGAAGCCTACAAGCTACTGATGACAAAAGAGTCCATCCCAGAACTGATTGCATAGCTCGCAATCTGCCAACAAGGAATAGGGAATATGCATGAAATACAAAACTCTTTTTATTTATGTAAAATGCCTTGTATTGGCGCATAAAAATATTGCGGTACACATGTTTCTAATACATCACTTATTTTACAATTTACTGTTTTATGTAGCATGTTTTTGGTGAAACGGAACGCACTGTCAAAACACACCGTCCTCGATAACGCCGGTATTGACGTCAAAGTTCATTGTGTCAAAAAACACTTTTATTTGAAAAGTGCTAAAAGTTTCACTAAAATTTTATTATAATATTGTTATGGCAATTTTTACTTGAATAAAGCCATATAATGACGTCACATCATGGCCGCGACAGCTACGGACGTTTGAACTGTCGTAGAAAACTGCAGGAGTTTAATATTATTTCTGTGCAGCAAGCAGTAGTTGAACTTAACTTTTAATACTTTTCTTGGGTTGATAGTACCGTATGTTATTGATTTAAATGAATAAAAAATTACGTGCATATTCCCTATTTTGCAAGTTTCCATTAATTTAGTGCGGATGGCAATTCTGTTTTTTATGCAGTCAACACAGATTAACAGGCGCAGAAAAATGTGTATTGTTTAAGGGATATTTTAAGAGACAACCTTAGTTTCTAAAGTTTATTCCAAAGAATGTTCTATTGAGCAAATACCGCGTAATTTAATATATTTCTTGGGACAGAAAATTCCGAGTAACACAACATGCAACATCGATAGAAAAAATCAAAGGTCAAAATATTCACATTGAAATTGATGACGTTCAGCTCTTAATTTGCGTTTGTTCACTAAGCGCGGTTGAAATGTAAGTAACTCGGTGACCGAAGCGATGATTTTAGATAAAATTCATATTGATTCTAATGTTATGGTTTATTAACTTCTATCGAATGTTGGGATATGTATGAATAGCTGTGAAACAAGAGGTGATTAATAATAATAATGTATTTACATAACTGTTATAAAAAGAAAAACGTTTGAAGCGATTTGCGTGCACATTATAATAATACCAAAAACATTGTAACTATTAAAAAATAATAAAATAAAAAGCTTAATTTATTTGAAATATACATTAGTTTTAAGAGTGAGCTTTATAATAAAATCAAAAGAGGGATCGAAACAGAAAATTGGGCCTAAAATTTGGGATTTTACTGATTTCAAAGGACACTAAGATGTTGCATTTCAATATTTAGACTTCTAAAATGTTGCAGCGGGTAAAGGTCCTCTAAAATGTAGCATGTGGTATGCTCACTCTTAAAACCGTGCGTCGTAGCATCGTAAGTAGCAACAAGTGCGCTGAAGCTGTGCGTCTCACCGGGCATCACACGGTCAGGTGGCCGGGGCCGGCCGCACGCTTCGGCCACGCCGCCTACCGGGAACACGTGTCACTATCGTATACACAGGGTGACTGTGATGGACTCATGACGACAAGCATTCTGTATTCTACGCACTCGCTGGTATTTGTCTTTATGATTTTAAAAACCCTATGATATCCCTACCGCGTTATTGGATTTGAAATGTTCGGGTCAGCTCCGAAAGTAGAAAACTGCACGCTCCATTTTCACACGGCTTTCCGTCATTTGACCTCTTCGATATCCATTATTATCAATTGTTATTATTTGCAAGTTCGTTTATAGTTTTATACAGTTTTTATGAGAGTATATTCTTTGTTTTAACACAAACAAACACCATGATTAAATGCTCACAATAATACTTGCATTAATTTTAGTTGATTGAGGTCTATTGATATCATGAATGCGGCCTTGAAATTCACTCTCGCAGTGAATTATTGAACCAATTATTCCTGTGTCTAGAATACACAATGCAGTATGATTGAATGGTCTACCATATCCTTAGTAATGTCTCCAAATGAAGGTGTTTCTACAAAGCCTGACACGTGACAGAACCCAAGAGATCGTTCAAACCTAGTAACAATACATTACATCTAATGTATGCAAGTATGCACATCACAAATTATGTTTTTCTACTCTTACTTCCAAGTAGTTTGGGGGCGACATTTATATTTTGATAAGGGGTTACTGGTAGTGTATTTATTATTGTCCTTTCGAGCGTTATTTGGTAAACAAATGGTAATCTATACTTCTATACTAATATTATAAAAGAGGTAAAATTAGTTTGTATGTAGAGAGTAATCGCCAGAACTAATGATCCGATTAAAAATTTTTTTTCACTGACAGAAAGCTGCATTAATCGTGGGTGCTATAGATAGGCTATACATTTTGATATCATGCATGTTAGCCGAACTTTCACCATTTTTGCGGACGAGGTCGCGGGCAAATTGCTAATCAGCCTATAAAGTTCCTATTGCTGGGACTCCTTTATGTGAGAGGGTAGGAACCCACGCGAATCCAGGAAGGTGGTGAATATCCCGTGTCTTAGAATTTTTAATTTTTGTACTCTATATTGGTCCCCTCACGATGTTTTCCTTCGCCGTTTAAGGGTTCTTATAGACGAGCGGCACGTTGCCAACTGCAGATAAACTGCAGCCGTCGCGACCCGACGACGGCTGCCGTCGCGACCCGACGACGGCTGCCGTCGACGCGCCGGCGCCAGCCGCCGACAGGTGGCGACGGCTGCAGTTGGCAACGTGCCGCTCGTCTGTAAGAACCCTAACTGCTTACCTGGGTTCATAACCAGTGGAAAAACACTCGAAAATCAAGTGTTCTTGTTGAAACACACCCATAGACCCGTAAGTTAAGTATAAACGTCTTGTTTTTAAGTCAGTACACTATATTTGTTTACCAAACAAGCCAAGTAACAACTTTATTTTGTTGATTGGCCAATCATAATATGAATTCCAAGTCTTTTATTTGAACTGCTCATCGAAACGAAAGATTACGCGTTATCAATGCCCACGTGTCTTTAAACAATTGAGTAGGTTAGTAACAAAAACATTTTTTTATCCTAACACATTAGTGTATCAAAATATAAATATCAATAATCAGCAATTGCTACATTGATGGTGATGCGAAATAAACATATACAGTGATATTAATGGGACGGTAGAACATGGCCTTACCACGTGGTTCCCTAAGAAGAATCCTCTCGTGTAGTCTATTTGGGTGAGGTCTTTGGGCTCCTTGACGTGAAGCCCGAGGATGTCGCCGAGGATTTTGTGGATGATTCCTATACGAGCCTCGTTGCTCTTCATGCCTTCGTCTCCTAGGTAGTCACTGGGGTCTGCTTCTAAATGAATCTAGGAAAAAAAAAAACATATATATATTTTTATTATTTGCATGCTGTGCTTTTCTGTAAGTGATGAGGCGCTTAGATTTAAATTTGCAATGTACAAATTATAATGTAACAGTGTACTCATTGTTGAGAAGCCTTATAATAAATAAATAAGTAAATTATCATTCTATTCTAAACTGGCCTGCAAAAATAAGTATCACACTTATAAAAATACAATAACTTTTTAAGTACACAAGATATACTTTCGAAACAAAAAGGACTCGAAAATAGTTTAATTTTGTTTATAGTTTCAAAGAAAGCTGATAAAAATTGCTATAAAACGTTTTTTTTATTTTATATCTCTAACTTCTACAGTTTAGAAAAATATGAAATTTTAAAAGTGTAGTACTTATTTTTGCAAGCCAGTGTATTAGAGCTACCGCAGACTATAGACAAGACTGTCTTTAGACAGACAATTACCCTACTAGTGCGCGGTAGCCCTTAATTTTAGACTGCCTCGTTGGTATAGTGGTTGCAATCGCGACTGCTGAGCATGAGGTTCTGGGTTCGATTCCTAAGTCGGGCAAATTATTAGGTTTTTCCATCAGGAATTTCCCAATAGCAGCCACAGAGTCTGGATTTGTGCCCAGTTGATGGCAATAGGCTCGCTCCCTATTACATCGAACTTAAACATAACCGGCGAAATGTGGGTGTACTATTAGACACACACATACACCTCTGTCTAACCCTTCGGGGATTACAGGCGTGGTGTTATGTTATGTCTTTTAATTTTACAGACAGTTCAGGAGAGGGGTAGATTTATTCATCGTCATTCAGCCAATGATCGCCATGATGGGGAGAATAAGTGCTTTTCAGCTTCGTTAAGAGAGTTTTTACACCCTTTATTGTTTGGACACAAACCTGTGAGAAGATAGCGATGCCCCTGTTCGTGAGGTCGGTAGCTTGCAGCAGCGAGGGCGTGCGCCACGTCTCCTCGGAAGCCAGCACCTGGATGTCCAGCTCGTGGCCCGGGTGCCCCGTGTATTTGGACGGTCTACACATAATGATACTGTTGTACAACTGTTCTTATAGAGAAAGTGCGGTGGAGAGCCTTTCGTGTGAGAAATTAGAAGGTAATTGCAATATTTGGTGTTTTGTTATGTGTTTTTAGAACAGCTTGGACTTTATGTCAGCTCGTACGCTTTTTTACCGTCGTTGTGTTAACAGTCTCAAATAAAATTAAAATACATACCTATTTACGTTAAAAAACTTGGCTGTTTTCACCATTGCTTTTAAGATGGCACGATTTCTTGCTTCCTTTTTCTATACGAAAGACTCTCTAGTACCAAAACTATTTAAGACAACTTGCGACGCAGCTAGTGTATTTATAATTGTTGTTTTTGCAGGTCTAACTCATTGAGTAATTACTGTACAGATTACTTCCTACATTCAGCGCCATAAGGACCAACTAACACATGGAAACACGGATACACCGTCCACGTTGTCTTGAATATACAAATTCCGTATTATTATTTTTTGTTTCAAAATTGAATTAACTGAAAAACTTAATATTCTCCTGATTCATTCATTGATCAACAACTTGTATTCAAATCAAATCAAAATTATTATTATGAGACCAATCCGGAAACCGCGAAACATGTATGGAACAGCTGATTTTTTACCACTAAGTATTTCCGGTTTGGTCCCATTGTAATTTGAGTAATTGTTCATAATGATTAGATCAATCTAAAAAAGATATGTAAAATTTTCAGTTAAGTATTCAAATATAACTTGACACTTGTAAAATCAGATTTTTCGTGAAAAACGGTGCGTGTTCCATGGTAACGGATACCAGAATTTATATACATATCTGAGCATCAATCTATGTCTAAAAGCAAATTCACTAGGTAACTAAAATAATGTGATGCGTGAACCGCCCAGAGCCAATTCACTGTAGTTTTTATTTGGTTACAAATGACGCAAGAATATTTTTTCAGAAAATTTGGTGAAGCTAATTATTCGAGTTATAATACTTTTCACTACGGCATAAGTTGTGATCAATACAGTGGATACTATTTATTATAATAATGTAAATGACATTCCTTGCAATGTGTTACTTCTAAACTACAATAAAGTATGTAGGATTAGCCATAGTCCTTGTTCAGCCGCTCTATCATTAACATACTTAGCTCAAATTGTATAATGCAGTCATTTAAAGTTGTATAAAATGTAAAGTTATTTATATTAAAGAAAGACAACACATCTACACACACACATGCATATTTATTGTACAACAAACTCAAATTAAGCATTAAAAAATACAAAGAGATAGTTAATTTAAAAATAAATGTTCTGTTGTATGTACTCATCATTCGTGAAAATAGCACTGCTTTGCTTTCAAATCAAACTCTAACAATATCTCAAGGCGTAATAATGTGTCATAACATGAGGACTGAGAATTAAAGGACTTCTAAGTCAATTAGTATATTTTGCGTACCGATACATATTATTTTCCTGACTTGCTCTGTAAATTGATCAAAATGTTATTTATAAGCACAATATTTATTTGAGAACACCGAATAGTAAGCAAATGGAGACAATACTCGTTTCACGGCACTGCGAAAACTGAGTGATTACCTGAAGTAGAATCAATTGTATGGGCATTAGTACTCCATTTGCTCACTACTCTGTGTTTGAAAGAAACACATATCACATACACAGAATAACATCAATCAAATAACAAAAGATGGTCTTACTGTCTGTCGCTTTCAGTGGAGAACTGTTTCTTGGCAGGAGAGGCTTGGTAGCAGAATATGTGATGCTTCATCTTCACTGACCTCCATTTATCGTAAGTGAATTGTACTATTTCATTCTCACGAACCTGGCAAAACAAGTGCAACCGGTTATCACATTTTTTTTTTTCAATATATTAGTACAGGATTGTGGAGGTCAGATAGGCCATAGTTCCATGTAAAATTTAAATGCATCTGTTCAGGATGACGAGATGTGAAAAAAAAGTTTAGGTACCTATTATCTTTATGAGGATGTTACAAAATTGTTTGGCCATGCGTAACTATTGGTATATTGTTACCTTTAAGGGTTATGAAATAAAGGGTTTTTGTTATGAACTACAAGCTTATGACTGACATCTTCCCATCTTCAAATCTTCGCAGACTTGAGAGCGGGAATGATGTACACATAACAAGTACGCATGAAGTTCACATAGCATCGTCACACGCACCTCAGCAGTCTTATAATACGGCAGCACGGTATGAAGCAGATCAGAGCAGAGCGCGAGCAGCCTGCCGCCCGCCAGTAAGTGCGCCAGCAGGAGCGGCGCGGCGCGGCCCACACAGCCCGCCACGGCCACGAGCGCCGCGCGGCCCCGCCACGCGCCGCCCTCCAGTGCCTCGCGAGACACCACGTATAACGTATACCTGATATTTAAAGCAATTATATTTATATTATGTAACCTTGGTATGCCCTGGATCGGTAACAAAAATTTCTTTATAGACTTTATAAAATTTATTCATGTAATAATATCGCACGTCTTCTAGAAAACTGTCACAACACAAAATATGTAGGTTTTTAGATAATACCACACTCGACTTCAATTGTCCATTTGAAAAAAAAATATACAAAAATAAGTCACCAAATGGCACAAGCGAAAGTATTTCACGCAAAGCATCGTTATGAACATAAAAAAAACGTTAAATGCGTATATCTCAAAACTGGACGTGCGATATGCTAATTTTAGTTGAGAGACGTTTAAACACCGAAAAATGTATGGTTGGTATATATGGTATGGGAATAAACCCCTGTGTATGCAATTTCATAACTTAATTTCGTTTTCTGATTAATTGGTTAGGTAGTAGATAATAGACATCACCACACCAGATAAATGACAACTTTCTGTTGCCCCAAGCACAATCAAACTTTTTGAATTTGACTGTAGGAATGCATTTTTTAAGTGAAGTATTAGCATTCCAGTTACTAATTACTCTGTGAATTTATTTGCTATGCCAGTAGTGCTTTCGAACATAACTAGTGCAATTTTGACAACAAATATGAAATGTAAATACGAAAAACTTAAGAAATATGACACAGAAAAAATGTGAAGTTAGGTTGAACCAATTGCAGTTGATTTGATATGAGCTAAGCTTGTGTTAATTGTATTAAAGCTCAGCATATCCATAGAACACATAAGACACTCACACTCACCTATCGCAATCCAGTACTTTCCTAAGGGACGCCTCCAAATTATCTCTAGCTACTACACTATCAGAATATATCAACACATTTGGTGACTTCGTATTCACTAATGGACGGGAACTTTTCATAGATTTCGGCATGCTCTGCATGGATGTAGAACTCCTTGCCGCTTCTTCCTTGACGACTGGGTAACATTCTATCTGGGACTGCGGCCTCTTTGGCCCAGTCGTACTTACTATCCTTTTATGAGTAGTTACAGACTTTATTTGACTAGATATGTTTAATAGAGAAGTTGAGAGTTGGCCTGTGCCTTTCTTCAAATCGAGTTTTAAACTAGATTTCTTTGGTGTGATATTGTGTTGTATTTCTACTGTTACATTTTCAACAACCACTTCTTTTTCTTCAGGCTGTGTGGGCTCCTCAGCCTTTGCTGTAGATTCTGTTGTTTTATTGCTATCTTCAGGGTTGTCTGCCTCTTCTGATAACGACTTGCCAGTGTTGACACTAACATCGGCTAATGTGACAGTTCTCTTAGGAGGTGGAACTTCAAGCACTGTGTCTCCACTGCTACCATTCATCTGTATAGTATTTTTGCTGTCAGACTTTATATCTACTACTTTGGACAGTTTTCTGAGCAGGGCAGCATGTACTGGCCATTGGAATTCGTTTGCTGGCTGTTGGAGACTGTGCTGGATATCACTGCGGAGACTTCTCATGGAGAGGTCTGAAGCCTTGTTGGGTTCTCCTGATAGTTGGACAGCTGTAATGTGAAGAAAAATGTGAAGTATTCAGTAAAAGAGGTGACAGACACCACTATAACACTAGAAATAGGGACCAACTAGTTCAGCCAGGTTTCAGGCTTGCTAAAGTAGATTCATCTTTCATAGGGTACTTTTTGAAATGATACAATAAAATACCTCCCCACATTCTTCAACTGAATGAGACGAAATTTAAATCTTGTATAAAACGCACACTATGTAGGCAAGCATATTATAAGTTGGGGATTACATTGATGATAAAAATGCTTGGCTAAATAATGGTCCTGCTCCACAACCATAGGGGCAAACTAATTGAATGTACTGGTCGGGCATTATTTGAGTCTATCGACACGCAAAGAAGAAGAATTGATTCCCATGTTAATGTATTGTGGAAGCTGCAGAAGATTGTAAAAATATACCTACTTGCATTGTATAGATTCCGGTTTTTAGTATTATATAATTGCATAGCACATGTGTGAGTACTTTGTACTGTTCAGCCACCACTTACATTTAGTTATCTTTCATTGACTTGAATATGCCTTGGTGGCTGAGAGAATGTCATGCTCACTCAAATGTCTCGCTGATGGTGGCGGGTGTGTCGGGTCATTTGGTTCCCTTAAATATAGTCGAGTTGAATGGCGCCGATACATGCGTCATGTTCGTGAACGGGCGCTGTCAGTTGGGACTGGTCATCTCATAGCTGCCACGGTTCGTTCATTTTAATTACTTTATTTTTTAATTTATTATTTTACTCTGGACGCTCTTAATGTGCACGTCTTTCTACATCGTTCTCACATATGTATAATCTCAACATGAATGATGTAACCAAGATTTTGTAACAATATTTTGATTTAAAAGAGTGTCCATGGAGTTTCTTGCCCGTTCTTCTCCATAGATATCTACGTTAGGGAATGGGCAACTACAGTACTTTCTCAAGTTATTATGCCTTGTGACTGTGACTGTAGCTTTGCTTTTTTGTATTTTCGACATTCAAAAGTGCCGTAATGGTCTAATTGAAATAAATGATTTGAGTTTGAGTTTGAGTTTCTTCTCAGAGTAGTCAGGTACAAAACACCGGCCCCATCTAGTTTTAGAAAAATGATGTGTAAAAGTGTTTATAAAAACCTACTTGCAAAAATAAACATCATTTTATCATCATCATTTCATTTCATTTAAACCAGCACACAAGACTTTATTTATTTATTTAAATGCCTTAAACTATCATTACAGGTCTTTAACCTAATGCAATAGCCAAGTCACACACACAATATTAAAATTAAAGCAACAAATACATCTCAAGATTCTTTGTAACACAGTGTAAATAATAGTACTTTTGCGAATTCACCCCAGTGACATGTAAATATATCAATTTCCATCTGAATGTAATTGATGGTGCGAATAGCTCGAGTCAGAGGGGTTTTGGCCAGCAAGTTGGTCCTAGCTGGAGGTACGACCAGCAGCGGCGGAGGCCGTCGTCTCCACACATAACGGTCAGGTACGCACAAGTGCAACCGCTGCAACACTCTCGGGTTGTGCTCTATGCCTCGGAGCAGTCTCACAATCACAGCTCACTTAATCCCGCGGGATTGATATGCGGGATTGATCAATCCCGCACGGGATCCCGCGGGATCCCGCATATTTGAAATTATTCACAGTAGTTCAACTTTTTGCCCCGTTTGTATGTAAGATAAAGTATTAATTTTTTGATCTTATAGGGCTATAAGATGGAAAAATTAATACTTTATCTTATTTAAAATTATGTTATAAAATCGAATTGAAACTACAGGTTTTTGTTTAAAAAATCAAGTATTA
The DNA here is from genome assembly GCA_963853795.1 of Xestia rhomboidea. Classification (NCBI taxonomy): domain Eukaryota; kingdom Metazoa; phylum Arthropoda; class Insecta; order Lepidoptera; family Noctuidae; genus Xestia; species Xestia rhomboidea. The sequence goes on along the minus strand of OY970778.1, from coordinate 8,671,620 downwards.
TTAATTAAACATGTCTGACATAATGCAACAAAAATTATTTGTTTTCTAACAAAATATCAATGAAATTATAATTATGGACGAGTAATTAGTAATCAGCCTTATTAGACCTTAATTTTTAAATGTTTAGCATCAAAAGTTTTGTTTAATTTTACCCTTACATCTAACAACAGTTTTATGATGTTTGTAATTCAGTCTTAATAGCCTATGTGAAACTGACTGACACGAACGTCACGAACTGACACGAAGCCGCCCGCCAGCCCCCGCCACTGTGCGAAACGGCAACGTCGTGCTCGAGCCACTCGCTTTCTTACGCAAAACTTCACGAATGTTCTAGCGGTAAATTTAAATTTGCGGGATCCGCGGATCCGCGTTTTGAAGGTGCGGGATCCAGCAGATAAATAAGTGGAGCGGGATCCCGCGGGAATGCCGGATCCCGTTTTGCGGGATTGCAATCCCTACTCACAATGTACGACACTAGTGCAAATTCCCGTCGTACCCCGAGTTGATTGTACCCCACCACACCCAGTACAAATAGTGTGGGGTACATCAAAGGGTAAAATGGGTATACCCCATAAAGTTTCCTGTACAGGTGGCGCGTGAATTTGTTCTGGACTCGCTCCAACATCACTGAGTACTTAGCCTCATGTGGAGCCCATATGACAGCACTACAAAAATAATTAAAATGTTAAAACAGTGTGTGTAACTTACTCTGTATCCTGACCACAGGCAGATTGTGATCTATGACAAACTCTCCACCAATGAAGTTGAACCCAATGACACTCAAATGTTCTATATTAGTCTTCAATATGATTGCTAGGTGGGAGCCTGCCTTCCACGCCACAGGCTGACCCATTGACTCTAACTGGAATCAAAGTAGAAGAGATTACATTTAAAATTGTAGGTCAGTGGTAAGGAAGGAAGACAGGGTAGTCTTCTCTTATATTATAGGTACAAAATATATGAAAATAACATGTTGTGTTATAAATAATTGAAAATCAGTCAGGTGGTACAGAATTTGGTTGAAACAAATTTTCTGGGTTAGACTAGCGTCTAACCCAGAAAATTAATTAAATATTGCTTTAGGTTCATAAACGAGTAATAATAGTTGTAAGGTTGATTTCAATAAATAAATTACTAATAGGTCCTTACAGTAATGATATCTTGTCCTGAGTTATCATGAGGTTCCATCTCACACTCAAACAGCACATCTACATCTAAATCAGTGATAGGAGACTGATCACTGGAGCCCAGAGGCAGCCCGTTAGCACATGACACCCAGTCATTGATCTCTATCATCTGCATTGGCTTCATGCTGCAGATCCGAGTGGCGTTTGTGTAGTCCAGTAAGTCACAAAGATATGCATTTTTTGGGTTCGTACACAGCTTAGAACTAAGTGTTGGAGTTTCTGTAAATTAAAATAATTACATACGAGTTAGTGGTGTTAGATAAGTGATTAAAATTTAAATTAGTACTTTACATTGTGTAAATGGCTAAATAATCTCTATTTAGCCGGTCGATAAATTTAAAGCAGTAGAATTAATTATGATAATGACCTGTAACTTTGTCTTGCACTTTACAGTCAAAGTAAACAAATGTGTGACATAACTGTCTTGATATTATATTGGGAAACTTACCAGCTGCATTTTCAGGAACTTTGCAGAATGCGACACTCGTATTACCGCTCAAAAACTCGAGTAGACGAGCTCTGAACGATCGAATACGCCAGGTCTTTATAAAGGTCATAGCAATATAAATCGGAGTGAAAAGCATGGTCACAACGAGCACAACACCGTCACACAACCCTAACACAGCAGCATTTTACAGCGACGCACTAACGGACAATTGCAGTCATTCAAAACTTGAAAGAAATTGGGTTATCGATTCTAAAGTCCATCGATGAAGCAAAAAGTGTTAGTAAATAAAACCGTATAAAATACACAGTAAACTAATAATACCTAAAGCATTGAATGTTTTTACACCTACGCAGTACACTTACGGCTACACTTTGTAATATCTCTAATAAATTATTTCAGAAATTCGATATTTCATTTTCAGTCGCTAGGAGTCAAGTGCGTTCCGATTTCCTTAGGCGTGCCACAAGAATCTAGGAAGCAATTCAGGTCGATTTGTATTACGCACATTAACCCATTTAAAACTAAGTGGTTTAGTAGAAAGTAAACTCAAAATTGGATAATTAATTCACTTTTAGGTAAAATGTTTAAAAGTTTGCACTGAAAATAATTTTAAAAAATTATGTCTCCAAATATTTTTATTGTGTAAAGAAACGTTTTTGTCGGCTGTCAAAATATCTGCGTTCATTAAATAAAATGCGTTCACATCACACTTCAACCAATTTACTACCTTTTCAGGGTTCCGTAGTGGTGACAAGGAACCTTTATAGTTTCGTCATGTCCGTCTGTATGTCCGAGTTTTTGCTAAAAGACCGTTAGTACTAGAAAGCAGTCATTTTGTAGAGGTATTATCAATAACGCCGACAAAGTGGTAAAATATTTTTTTTTCGATTTATATGCTCCATTTACGAAATATTAAACTTTAAAGTGCAAATTTTTGTTCCGCTAAACTGCTGGCTTGAAAAATCTGAAAAAAATCATGATGATAGAGCATTAAGGAAAACTATAGCGGTTAAGGAGGATGCTCCAACCAGTCCGCGAAATGGTGCAGGAATGACTTTGACCTTGAAAAAGTAATTCCTGCACCTTTGTAAGCTTGGAGGGTTGTATTGATGATTTTGATGATAATAATTCAATAACTACATACGTCTTACAGTTGCGAGCAATATTTTAATCAACATACAACCTAGCACTGGCCTGCAAATTGCAAAAAACGTAAGAAAATTTGAATTTCGCGGGCTACCCTGGAGCATCCACCATGATAACTTTATTAGTTTAGCAGTAATAGTCGTTGAACTAGGGTGTTGGATAATTTTGTACCAAATACAAAATCCTTAGAATAAATACTATAAAGTGACTAAGATGAAGTAGTTGCTTGTTTTTAACGGGTAAAGACTTGCATTGAAAAACAAAATCTAAAATTAAAAAACTAAATTATCACAAGTTTCACAACGCTGCCGCTAGATGGCGCTGTACCAACGGGTTCGTTCTATATTGTGATAACGGGCTACTACGGAACCCTACACTGCACGTGGCCCGACACGCACTTGACCGGTTTTTTATTTGATTATGTATGGGATTTTTCCTATGCTTCCAGCATAGCTATTCACAACGCTTCGATTCGGCTTTCGATTCGGAAAGTCGTATGTCTATCTCGCTCGATTTCGTAATGTCAAAAAAAGATAGACATACGACTTTCCGAATCGAAAATCGAATGGAAGCGTTGTGATTATGGGGCCTTTTTTTTTCGAATGGGAAATCATCAAATGACTCCTCCCGCTCTGGGCGGAGCAGGAGGGAGTGTCAGACCTTTACTGACTAAAACCCATCCATGTTCCTTCATCGCCCTTTGTGTTCCGAGACCACCATCTCTTACGAATAGTCCCGCAGCCCCGGCAGGGGTCCCGCAGCCCCGGCAGGTGATTAAGGGGCCTGGAGTGGAGTTATCGTTTGGAAGATTACGTAATTAATGACATGAAACCGAAACGGGTAGGTACCTACTTAGGTGATTGCCACAGTTTTTTTTTCTGAAGGCAGAAGAATTTCACTGCTTATCCTCTTTGGACGCAATAAGGTTAATAATTTACCTTATAATTTCGCGGCGTCATCTATCGGGTCCGAAGATATCCTACATTTCAAGCTAGAACCAACCATGCACATTATAAACAAAATTTCATTGCGTGGTTTCGGAGATTAGCGTAGGCATACAAATTACTACGAACTTAAAAAGATTCCATAATAATCGCAAAGTTTGCACATACCCGCTAAGTGTTGGTCCATGTTAATGTTTGACCAACTTGTTTTCCGACTTACGTCCAGCGACCGCCAAGTTTGTGCCTGAAGTCTGTGTTCAGTGACTAGACTCGACCAATCGGCTGTCTGTGCACTCGGCGACTCTCTACCCTACTTTAAAACTGGCACAAGCTATGACGTCTACTCGGCAAATCAAACGCTTAGAGAAAACAAATCAATTCGACCGTTGTTTAAAGCGGCAGCTGGAATAGTCGCCTAATGTATAACAGTGCCACACATATTAGCAGATCTACTTACAAAATAGAGTAGTCTTGCGACTCATTAGGCAACCCATCCTAATTCTATTAGTAAGTAGATGGTACGCACTACGCAGGCACCATACCGCATTACCGCCCAGCTCGTGGGGCTAAGATGTTACCTAAATACTGTTAAGATTATTATATTTCTAAGTGATCTTTCCACTCCGAGAGCTATCATCAATCTTTATAACTGAGTATGAGTTTGAAGTAAATAAGCGTGACGGTTAGATTACTTGCTCTCAATATTCCTCTTGGCTTTTGTTGTGACAGTGACAGTTGGACACTGATGACAGCCCGCCTTTTTATGTTAGTTGCGCCATAATAGGGCTTCTCATGTCATTGCAATGTGTCATTGGAAGCAGTACATAATCTTCTCATTCAAGAACCTTGTAGAGTAGAACAGCTTTCATTTCTTTCATGGCATTCAGGAATGGCGGATAGCAGTCAAGGCTTAACGATAAACTCTCACATTGCCTAATGCCTTGGGATATGGATAAGGTAATCAGAAGGGTAGGCAGAGCTTGGCAGTACCCAGAGTTATACCTACTCAGTCCTCCGTCCGCGTCCTCCATATTGGCCTTATTCTGAATCACAATGGCCATTTTCAAATCAAGTATTATAATTTCTATCCTCAAAACCCTCAGTGCACCTACTTTAGGTGTACCGGTCTGACGAGACCCACGTCAGTATCACTGAATATTTGCCAATTTTTTTTCTCCAAACTATGCTGTAATCTGCTTCCAGTCTTACTTACCGGATGCAGCTGAATACCAGTATTTTACATAGATCGAGTGCCTATCTGACCTCCAGAACCCAGTTTCTGTTTGGTAGCTACCACTTGGTGGTCAGACTTTTGGGCCACTGACCTTTATTGATTGTCGAAGATCTACAAAGTGACGTGACTACAAAAGTTTATGTAAGACCTCTACTAATAAAACTTATGCATATAGCAATTAGTATCTAACTACCACATAGATTATTTTCGTAAGTATGGATAATTAGATACCCCTCATTTAAGACCACTTTATCGCATTATCGTCATTAGGTATTATACCTACGTCGTCAGTGCGATCCTATAAACATCAAAACATTCCTTTATTTACCTAGACTTGGAAGTTACACTACACATAGCCAAATGTTGCATTCAGATAAATTTTTGTTTACTTTTGTACCTAATATTTATTTGTTATTAGGGTCCCGGGTTCGAATCCCGGTTGGAGCAAAATGTTTCTGTGATGAGCATGGACATTTGTTTCCGAGTCATGGATGTTTTCAAGTATGTATGAATTTACAAACAAAAAGTATCTATGTAGTGTAACAACTATATTCTGGTTTCCACGACACACGCCTCGTTGCTTAGTGTGGCACTAGATGGCGCTGTGTGTAATGTTGTGTAATGTGCACTCAAGAGCCTCGCCTTGTACCTACCTCAGCTCAGCGGCAATTGTGCTGGCCACTGACCGTGACCAGCCTCGACCACTTTCAATTTTATTTTAGTTCTAGAAACCATGTTTATGGGTGTGACTGTACTCCATGCCAAAGCTCCAACAAGGCATGGACGGAGATAGCATCCTCTCCTCCTTGCGTCGTGTTTCTCATTACTGAGGGTCGTGATTCCTCCGATGTGAAGCAATCTTCTGCTTGACGATGTTTCGCAATCTGTGCCTGATTGACCTCAATTATTGCTAAAGTGTGTAGCAGATTTGGGCTCTAGGGGCACATATCACAATCTTCAACATTCAAAGAGGTTGAAACAAGATCAAATACTTATTGTGAATACTGGCTATCTAATTTATGGGTGCAAATTAAACAGACTTCTTTATAGCATTAATCGCCTTTAAAAATCTACATTGCCTTATAAATTACTAAGTCAGCCAAAAATTAACGAGCGTCTGAATGATACTATCTTAGCCACGTTATCTTCTATGTAACCCACTCTAAATACAACTCAGCATGGTGGTTATTTCTTAGCATCTAAATTTGTAACATGCATTCAAGCGGTAAACTTCTAAAATATTAAAATAGTACATTTTGATACAAGTGGAGAAAGTTTGATAATGTATTCGAGGTGAGGATGGCTTCCAGTTTAACCGGATGCAGCTGAATATACCAGTATTTTACTGGTTTAGCCGAATGCAAAAGCTAAAGCTAATATTTTCCAAATGTGGGTATTAAGCAAATAAGCAATAACAACATACGTGACTGCCCAACAGTAACTCAGTAATCGCTATCACGTTAAGTGAAATGCTATTCTGAATAATAGAAATTAAAAGGGGACTGATTACAGGCTTGTTTACGAGTGAGCTCCGTCAAATGATAAAAGTACGGTTGATATTTACATTGGCGTAGTCGGGGTTCGAACTGCGCGAAGAGTGCACGGCGCCGCGAGACCAACGAGTGCGATCGGTAACTTCAAAATGGAGTTGAACTTCATAACAACTTTAATAAAACACGATGTGAATCATAATGTGAAACAGTGCTTCAAATCAAAAAAGCCTTTCAGTAAGTGCCTACCTTTTTTGCTGGATTTGTTATACTATTTTAGATACATTTTCAGACAACAATGTATTTATTTTATATCAAAGTGCTTATGTATCGACATGGTACCTCTTCATTTAGGTACTTGCATAAATTACTGTAAGTAACTCTTTCGCTGGAGTCTACTTTCAGGACCGACATCCCATTGCTGTGCGTTGTTGTTGAAATGTTTTTAGATTTCAGATTCCTTTTTCCCAAGCAACCTGCGGACGCTTAAAAATATTGTGTCTTCATAATATCTAGACAGTAATATAAACACTATAATGTTACAAACAAACAATTAGCTCATTATTGTTTACCCCGAATGATTACGTATTGTTTACGTTCAGATCGATGTCAATAGCCCATTAATTTTAAAAGAGCGCGAAACAGTTGTTATTGACTTGACTTGAATATTAGCAAAACATAATTATTATGTATCGATACAGTTCATTGAACTGCCAGATTTTGTAGTTGGTCTTTGTATCGTCTGTTTGTTCTAGTTATCGGTTTGTTTCGTTATAATGATCTAGTTTGGTAGTGACTGGAGGAAACGTGACCGCTGTCATGTGTGTTCTAAAGTCTCCGTTTTTAAGACCTCAATGTAAAGACCTGTGCTAAGCCAGAAGCGAATGAGTATGGTTTAGGACTTATGCCCGTGCCAGACTGTTGTAAACAAGCCCTCCACACACCTCCACATCAGTTTCCACCGGCGGTTTACAACAGTGCGTCAACAGTGCGTGCTGTTGTAAACCGCCGGTGGAGACCAGTCTGCCACACGCTTTTGGGCCATTACCTTCACGTATGGAGTTCATATCAAACTGCTAGTTGTTACAGATTCGCACGTTGCCATAGCAAATTTTAGTAATTTATAGGTCCACGAGCATACAGCTTGTCATGGGCCCACCATCCCATTTACTCTGCATTTTCTTGGACAGTTGCAACGCTTAGCCGTTCTACTTGTGTTCGTACTTGTTTTTTTTTTTATGAATGGCATCTGGCAGGTCATCACCGGTCTGCGAGATGCCATTCACAAAAAAAAACACAAGTACGAACTTACGTTTGTGGCAAAATATTGTATTAGCGATTTAGCGTCAACTTTTAAGTGCTTGCTCAAGTATTAATGTAGCTGTACCAATTACCATAATTACCTGATCAACGCATTAACTGGTAGGAATTAGGTACTTACCTTTGTCGGCCAAGAACCAATTATGACCTAAATAATATCCCTCTTATCCCTTATTTTTATTTTCAAACCACCAAGTGCATCAGACATCTTGAGAATCGTGTTTTGAACTTTTTAGTTACCTACTTATGTATTTAGTTGTTTTTTTCCAAAACAATTAGCTGTACTGTTTGTTATTACCAAACGCAAAGGCAAAAGTTCATTAGTGAAAGGTGGGCATTTGAACTGATAACAGTGCAAACCATCGACATCTAATCTAATAGGTATGTTACGTCCAAAGAGATCATTATAGGTACTTATTTGTGCCCTTTCTCTTGCAGTAAGCAGAAAAGAAGAAGTCATGGCGATAAAAAGTAAATTCCCCACCAAAATACCCGTGAGTATTTTTACATAATTATAATATATTTATTATCTATTTGTTAATATCCATTGTGTAATACGTAATTACTCAGTCGATGAATGTTATAAGTCCTTTCAAGGGACAGGTTCCCTGTCTAAAGTAGAGGTTAGGTTAGTCGGCCGCAGTCAGTTGCAGAACGACAGGCTGCTTTACCTTAGCTTAGAAATAGTACATTTTGATACGAGTTGAGAAATTTTGCTATTGCATCCGAGGCGGAATTAACACCCGAGCCGTAGGCGAGAGCGTGAAAATGAAAATGTCCTCGACGTGTATCAAACGACGTTTTTCATCACACTTTTGAAGAAATAAAATAAAAGAACGAAAATTAATTTTGTCATGAATAAAAATAGTTTCTTTTTTATATTTTTAATTTAGAGCACAAATAAATGTTGATTTGTTTATAAAAGTAAATATTAGTTTTAAATAATCAAGTTTATCTATGATAATATATCTAGAAAAACAATTTGTATATTAAAAAAATATTTACGCCGTAAAGACGCATATTGCTTTGCCGAATTAAAAAAAAAATACATTCACCGACTGTAACAAGGCATTTAATCAATTTGAACTTCGTTCTTCGTTCTTCTTCGATAGTCATCTGTGGTAATTTTAATTTCCGCACACGTGCTGTTAAAAGTAAAAAACGCACGAGTGTGAAATACATTGCATGTTGAACTGAACCTAATTGTGATAAGAACCCGTTTTCGAGTAAGTGTATTGAAAAATAACAAAGATATAGGTAGCATTTTTTCTGATCTGGGAATTGACGTCAGGACACAACCGCAACAGCCAAACTGTTGCGACCACTAAACCAACAAGGCAAAAACATGTTTTCATTTTTATGTGAAGAGTTACCTAATAAAACTTTAATCAGTCTGCCAGTCTTATTCAGTTGCCCTAGCAAAATGTTTCTACCGAATAGTGAAGGGTTACCGATACTGCGCTAATGGGTTAACAGTTTTACCATGAAATAATTTCGGTATTTGTTTGCAGTTAATAGTCGAGAGATATCACAAAGAAAGAAATCTACCAACGTTGGACAAATCGAAGTTCTTAGTTCCTGAAGATATCACTATGTCGCAGTTTCTAGTAATTATTCGGAATAGGATAAAAATAAAACCTAACCAAGTAAGTATTTATTATTGTCTAACACTTGTACTTATTAAAGTTTACCTACGGGTTTTTGAATGGCTGATCAACACAAATATGAACTAACCGCTATCATTATTATCTCACATTAGACCGCAAACAGTAGGTATATGTACTTAGACCAAAATAACAGCCAATCAAATCACAAAAGGTTCCATTGTCGATAAAATTCTTGTTATTTATTTGGTAAGCAATTGAATGGCCGACCCTTTGAAACATTCAAAATCCTTGAAAGGGTTTTTGGTTGGGTTTTCTTAGATGGTGCAAGGGTTACCCTTATATCACTTTTTGGCTTAAACATACATCGTGAAGGGGTTGATAACCCCTATCAACCCCTTCATAATGTACCTATGTTTGGGTTAAAAGGGTACACATAGCTTAAGGATTTTTAACCCTCTGCAGACACCCTATCGTAAACCCTTTATAAGGCTAACTGAACTGGTGTGTTTACTCCAATGTATAAAACTGGTAGAATATGCTACCATAGCAATATAACAATTACCGAGTTCTCGACCAATGAAAACAATTATAGGTACCTAATTCTACAGTCTATGATCTAGTCTAGCTAATGTCTAGTTCAATCTGGTTGAATCTTGGCTATCATGGGTAAAAGTATTATTTACGTAATCCCGTAATCAATCTATTAACTTGGGAGATAAATAAATAATTAATTGATCTAAGTTACATAGTACTAAGAGCGTTTTCAAGTGACCCAGGCAAACTGCATAGGAAGCACAGCACGAGATATCGGTATGTTTTAAAGGTGTCTTAACACAACGTAGAACGTACAAAGTGCAATTCATCCGCAGTATTATATGTGACATGATTACCTATACACTACTTCGCGTTGACGTATGACCTTTGCATATACTCACATTTTACGCTGCGTATACGTTCGATAAATGACTACACCAGGTGATTTCAAGCTATAGGCAATAATGTTAAGTCTATAGGCATAGGGTTACCCGTATTAGGCATACGGCCGGTTACCCGTATAAGGTGTACAGACATATGGCATACGGCATATGAACCAATACATTTTTGGTTTGGTAAATAAACAGTTTATTGACTTTATTGTATTGTTTTAGGCCTTATATTTGATAATAAACAACAAATCGATGCTGAGCATGAGCCTCACGATGGCTCAGGCTTACGAAAACTATGGCGATGAAGACGGTTTCCTCTACATCACATATGCGTCACAAGAAGTTTTCGGTTATAAAGACGGTGAGCATTTTTGAGCCATACTTTAAATCAAAGTTATTTTAGCATTTATAAAAAGGTTCAGAGACCTGAGCGGATAACTCAGCCCTTTTTTACGCACTCCAAAAAAAAAACAAATAAAGTAGGTAAGTACTGACAACTTGCAATCTTATCGCTAAAAGTAATTTCAGGCAACATATCTATTCGCCAATCCACCCCACTCTGTCTTACTTATCGTAATTATTCTATATCGTTTGCAAATGTTTGTGTCTTTTCGTAAAAGGAGCGCGTACTGGTAAGTGCCTGTTCGTAAAGTGCACTATTACGCTGTATTAGTAAGTTTTAGAACCCCCGAAATAGTAACTTTTCTTCATTGAGCTATTACTACTACGTATAGAGAAGACAGCGCGAACAAAATCTGTGCTCCGTTCAACTGCTGTCGGCTGGCTGCAGTTCACTCAGTCGCTTGCTCGCCACAGCATTATATGTCGGGGTTAGCCGCCCCCCGCGCGGGGCACACTGCGCACAGATTTTGTTCGCGCTATCTTCTCTACACGTAGTAATAGTAATAGCTCAATGCTTTTTTTCAAAGCGCTATTCGCGAAGGTAAGCGCGAGGTCCAACTGTGGACTAACACAAGGCACCTAAGTCCTTTTGATAATCCGAAAATAGACCTTGCGAGCCTACTACAGGCACTTATAGGAATTACCTACTCAAATGTAAAAACAGTCCAGTTGCCCCGGGTTTACATAGTAAACCGCCGTTCTTTTTCTTATCTAAAACTTGCATCACACGCCTTATTTAAAAACAAGAGGCCCACTGTAGTACTTTTGGCGTTCGCATTTAGACGTTGTACCTACTGTTTTCGCGACACAGAAATTCATAGAGCTCTCGCAGTTACACTTTGACATCCTTTTCAACTAATATAATTTTGTTACAGATATGAACATCAAACAGTCAAATCAAGAAGTTCAAGCAATTAGACATAGATTTCCAAACAAAGTGCCGGTAAATTGTATTTCTATGACCTTGTTTTTATATGATTATATTTATGGCTATTTTGTTTACTAAATATATTTTATTTTGTCCAGTTATACGTAGAGCGGTATTCGAGAGAGCGAGAAGTGCCTGCGTTAGGCAGAAATAAGTTTCTAGTGCCACAAGAACTCACCATGTCCCAGTTCCTTTACATCATACGGACGAAGATGAAATTAAGAGATTCACAGGTAACTACCGCTTACATAGTTGCTAGGAGGGTAGATAGGTATATCCATAAAGATCTCAAGACTCCCCAATATTCAAAACTGCTGGTTTTTCAAGTTACTTACAAGGTACCCCACCGCATTTTTTGCACAACAATGGCACAAGCCTGATGTCGCAAATTAATTTTAAAATATTTCCAAGTCGCTCCACTCATTTCATCTCTACGACACAACCCGTATTTTTCAACAAAATATTCTCTTATGTTTGTCTTCGTAGGCGCTATATTTGCTGGTGAACGACAAAGTCCTCGTGAGCCACAGTATGACGATGGCGCAGGCGTACGATCAGTTCCGCGCACACGATGGCTACCTACACATCACATATGCCGCGCAGCAGGTGTTCGGATGAACCATGTAAGTACACACTTTGATATTGATATGTTGGCAACTGTGCCGCCTAGTTCTGTGACAGAACTAGGGCTCACGTGGCGAGCGTTTGCAATTTTGGGACAGTTAATTGGCCTAGAAATGCATAATAATCAATGTTCTAAAACTGGCAGTTTATCATTGACTTTGTTGAACTTATACTCCAAACTAGAATGTTTTAGAAAAATCTGATCTTTGATTTAAACTTACGATAAGATAAGATTTAAAAAAAAATTGAATTTGCAAAAAAAAATGAATTGTTTTTTTTTTACATCATTAGTGTCTATAAATTGACCCCAATTTAGAGATATTTTTGGTGCTTATCTATAGCATACGAGTAAGTAAGTAGTTTAGGTAGGTACCTAAACTAAGTAGGTAATTAAATATAATTCCTCATTAACTAGCATAATTTCCAGAAAAGTCATTTTAAATAACAGCATTCGGGACTTCTAAGTCTCGAACTCAAAGTAAATCAAGGTTTTTGTTAATTAAAACCCAGACACAATATTGTTATCTCCTTTTAATTTATAAAATCAGCTTAATTGTTTTTAATTCAATAATTTATTAGCATTCGAAGTCTAAAAAATAAAACAAAAGAAAATATATGCGTAACGTAAGTATCATAATGTTGTTTAACCCTGCGAACGAGTTCAATTAAATAGGGTTCAACGCTGTTAAAGCTAAATGTTCGCAGTCAAGGGTAACCAAGACACAGATAATAATACAATAGGTACTTCGTCCGTCGTTAGACTAAGATAAAATGAATATGGTCATCTCATCTTACGTCCATTGATCAATAAAACACAGAGGGACCTATAAATAACGCAATAACAAGGATTTTGCGTTGATAACGATTACATTGTGGTCGTGGATCACGACCCCAATATTCCTTGTTTTTGAATAGAGACGTTTCGAGAAACAGTTACGGAATATTTTCGGCTAAAATACGACCGTTGTTTGGATCTTTAAAATTTTTCGTGGACATAGGTAATAATTAGCTGTCATTATTTTTTGTGGGTAGATTGCAAAAGTAACATCCTGCTCTTCCTGTGCTGATGTTCTGTCCCATATAACGATTATAGTAGTGTCTCGTAGAGCCACCATGTTTTAATGGCGGATTTTTCCGGCAGGGGGAAAGCTTTTGATATCTTTAAAATAAAAATACTGCAGTCCGAGTGTCCAGCTATAGTTCACTATTTGCCTTGGATACAAGTCCTTAACAGGACCAAACAGATAAGGTGTGGAATAATTTGTTCCAGATAATACTTTATCAATAACAACGTTGATTTACGAAGGTAGTTAAATTGCAACAAAGTAAGTATCCACTAAGTGTGTGTTGTGTAGTGTAGTAGTAGTGTACTTGTAGAAAAACAAGTTCAGATTTATTAGACGTTTGTATGTAATAAAGTATTGATAAAAATGACTTGTATAGTGAGTGCTATTAAATATTATGTCTTAACATGAAGTCAGTATTGTCCTGTTGTCTACATAATTTTATTATTTATTGTGCAATTATTGTCTTTAACAAAGTCTGAATAGACGTGAGCCCTCGTTTACTGCTCATGAATAAATTACATATATATTTAGGCACAGAATAGTTAATGGGTACCATCATTATTTTTTCTTGATGAGTTCCGGAAAATTACAATATCTTACGGTGATTTGCCTTCCTGTCTATTTCCAAAGCTTTCAGATAAAGATTATCTAACGGTTAGGTACATGAAAATATTATTTTTATGCATTTTACATTTTAATCTTGTTTACGTCATTTTTTTTGTACTAACTATTATAAACATAAATTGGTACACTCCTATAACTAAGTGTCAGCTTCCTCATTTTAGTTGACTTTAAACATAATTAAGATATTCTATGAAATAGATAATAAAATAAGCCTAGTTCTTTAACAACTGATTACTAGAGTATACATAAGATGTGTGAGGTGTTATTAAGAAACAGTTATTCATTTTGTAGATATAACACGATAAGAAGCGAAACCCTTAATGTATTTGCACTTGAAGTACCTACTACTTGTATTTAGTATCATTGATAAACTTTGAGCTGGATTAGCTCCGACGTCATTTTATAACATCGATAAAATGATGAATGTAAAATATTTGTAAAGCAATTCGTTTCATATTAGACGCACATGCGCTACATGGGTTAACGCATTCGTAAAGGGTTACCCGTTTTATAACGTGTTACCCTCACAACAGTCACGTTGGCTACCCCTTTTTTGCTGCTGATTGCGTGGATTTATTTAATGTAGTATCATAGGTACCCGAAATGTTGTTTGTCACAACCAGTCAATATTGTTGACTAGTAAAAGTAAAGTGCTAGGGCTTGACACGGCACTGCACCGTTCATTTATTCGGCCAATCACATCGCATGATTCATAAAATACACAATTACTTTTTTACAATCAATAACGATTAATTGGGTCTGTAGTACAAAAATATCTTTCTTTCCGTCTGGCTTTTATCATTTATCAGTGCCATGGATACTATGGCAATGAAAGCAATACGAGCAACGGAGGCTGTCCGATAATATTATCGTGTAGCAAAAAATACATGTTATTGTCACCTATATCGAGTTACTTTTTATGAGAGAGCTTATGTAAGTTCACTTATGTGTCTGTTAGGGTGAATGTTCGGTTATCAACTCAACTGTTGCTAAGTGCAACGATAACTTTATCTACACTATTAGTAAAATATCTATTCATTTATTTTATTTGTTTGTTTGCCTAGATTTGTAATCTCTAGGAAATATCTAACATTCTATGTAGTCTAGGTTTTTTTGGATGAGCTGTTGATTAGCACCAATAAAATTTAATTAGGTGTTCTTTTTTTTTAATTATTTCTATAGTTTAATGAACCATAGATAATTTATCTTATCAATTTTAAACGTCCGTTGTCTAACATGAACGTCATGAACTGAATAATAATCACCATGGTTGCCATATAATTCATTGGTTGGTTGCTACATAATGGTTATCGCAGTATGTAAATAAGGATGCTACTGGTCACTACACCATAGTCACAAAGTGACATAGATCCATTTGTAATTCTACAATTAAATAATAATCTAGAGACATCCGGTTACGTACAAATTCTTCGTATTTGTTGGTTCTGAACTTACTGCTAATAATTAACCTAAAGAGAATAGTCTGACCTATTAAGAATACCTAGTGTTATTACTTATTAGTTAGATACAATTAATTATTATTTGACTAGCTTTTATCCTGGCTGTTGTTCACAATTTGGGTTAAAAAGAAAATGTTTTCTTGATGGATCGGAAAGTTAACTCATTTTTTTAATGACGGCGCCCTAATTACTTAGTAAGTGAACAACAAACAAAAGGCTTACTCGTACCTAATCCTTTACTAAAACAACAATTAGATGGGTATCATATTTTAAATTAAGTCCATAAACTAAATGACTTTCTTTTTTATAATATGTAGGTACTCATGATCCTGAAGAAAAACAACAAAGAGTCAATCCATTTTTTTTTCAGTTTGTAAGTCAATAAGTTTAAGAGGGTTGTGATTTTAATGATTAGAATTCTGTAAATACATACGTGTTACGGTCGCGAATCATATTTTGTTCAACATACAGCCTGACACTGACCTGAAAATTGCAAAAAGAAGAAGAAAATTTGAATTTCGCGCGTTCCCCTCGCGCTTCCCCCTCATAACTGGGGTATCTGCTAAATTAGCAACTCTATTTGTGGTGGTTCAAACTTCGTTTGAAAAACTGTTATAACAAAGTTCTAATCAGCTTGCACTACAAAGTGGTTGTTACGTCAGTCGCTGCGGGCCGTATATTGCGAAATGAGTGGTTTTTGTTTAATTGTAACCTAATAAATCATTAGATCAAAATGACAATTGTACACTTTGTGAAGAAAAAGTGACAAATATTTGTGTGAAAAAAAATACTAAAACTTAATGTCGTTTAGAAGTAGTTACGAAATTTCAAAGAAAACTGAATATTTTTATAGTTTATTAATTAAAATTTGAAAATTTGACGTCTTCTAAGACTATTAAAAAGAATCTTTGGTAGCTCGTAACTTTTAATGGCTTTTTATTTTACTATTCTGTTTCCGCACAGACTAAATTAATAATGAGACAAAACGATATCCATGTTTAACTTTGGATGTACAGTGTCAAACATTGGAAATCCCGAAATTTCTATGGGAAAAATGTCGACAAGTGTCACCTTAAAATGGCAGCTCCACAAAATGAAGCAAGCGTACTGCACACTACATCAAGTTCTTTTTATATAAAAATAGCAATAAGTATAAAACCTGTCAACAAAAAAAAAAAACAAAGCCTTTGTGTTAAAACAATACACACACACTCTTTACTAGTGTATACAGGAACACAAAACGAACCTGTATTATTCCATAGCACATAGCTGGTGAGACAGAACATAATTAATGTCATCATAATAAGGTTATCTTGGGTCGCGATGCACAAACATCCAGTGGAAGAGCCGAGGACTGTATTTCTCTTTTGTTGATAAGAATCGATTTATGTGTCCCTTCCATTATTGTTTGTCGAGTGTAGCTATGTACACAGCCCCCCGGGGCTTGTTGTTAGGGAAATATACTGGACAAGGAGATATCGTATAGTGTTGCCAATACTTAGTATTATTATTAGAATAGTTATCTAATGATGTGTCTACCTATTGTTTTGTTGCTAGGTATATCAGTATTCTATTATTGATATATTTATTTATTTATTAAAACTTTATGCACAAGTAAAAACTGTACAAAGGCGGACTTAATGCCTTGGGCATTTTCTACCAGTCTACCTTAGGGTGATGCAGAGGCAATACACAGTAGGTGCAATAACAGAAAAGAAATAAGAGAATATTTATAACTAAAATATAAGAGTAAATACTTATATATAATACATTAAGTTATGGAAGAGCGGAGTTTCCTAACACAGGCTTTAACACCTAAAAGGAAACTCCAATCACTAGTTTATAAGAAATACTTGGCAAAAACAATAAATATTTTTTTCATTTTTCATTTTCATACATACATACAACAAAATATATATTATAAAGGTACCTTTAAACAAAAAAAGTTATGAGAGATAAAAAATAAAAACTAGTCGCTCAATTCTGGGCCGACACTTTTTAGATTGCTATCGACACGCTATGGAGAAGAACAAAAAAAAAACTACAACAACAGCTTAGTTCTGAGACGAATCTGCCAACTTCTTGTGTATGTGTTCTCGAGCTTTGTTGAGCACTATGCACTATGCGCCAATACAAGGCATTTTTCATAAATAAAAAGAGTTTTGTATTTCATGCATATTCCCTATGAGACTTTTTTACCAATTTCTTAGGGAATATTAGGCCCAATCTATAAATAGTAGGCCGGCTACATGACCACTACTAATGCTATCTTTCTAATAAACAAATTCTTTTGTTTCAGGTACATACAAGAAATTGGTGAAAACTAATGTTCCTGGTGTCTTCTAATTTAAAGACTGATTCTCCCTATTGTGATAGTTCTAGTGTAAAGTTTTATTTCTAAGTCATATTCACATATTTTGTATGGTGTGGAATGTCCGGACCATCTGCAAGAGATCGTATGAAAGTTTTGAATCGAAACTTTAACTTTAATTAATCTAAAATGCCGTTAAAATCATTTCAAAAATGAAATAAGTGCAATAAAATATGGTTACTATATCTTATGATCTCGAAAATATATCCAACTGTAAATTATTATTAAATTTTAAGGCGTATGTATTGTGTCTCTTTTCGTGTATTGTATGTAGAGGACACGTAAAATGTCGTATTAACTATGTAGCTACAAAGATCTGAATAAAACTATGTTAAAATATTTGTGTTGATGTATCCATATATTTTACAGTCTAATATATTTTATTAATAATGTGTTGGTTTTATTTGGCTGACTATACGTTTTTTTAGTAAATATCACTCCATTAAGGCGCCTCCCCGACCAAAATAAGCAACTCTATTTGTGGTGGTTCAAACTTCGTTTGAAATACTGTTAGAATAAAGTTCTAATCAGCTTGCACTACAAAGTGATTGTTACGTCAGTCACTGCGGGCCGAATAGTGCGAAATGAGTGGTTTTTATTCTTTATAAAATCAAATATTCGTCTTTTGGAATAAAACTACCATAATGGTAGTTTTATTCCAAAATTCAGTTCATTATTAAATTGTCAATCAAAATAATGGTTACTTTACGAGGAGTAGCATGTTATAAATAATTATATCTCATTTCTGTGGTTTCGTTGAGAGGGGATTTATTAAACAATAGGCTAGAGAGTCAAGAATATGTAGAAATTTAATGTATTTTTATTAATAGTTTTTCTTTTGGATAAAGAGGAGTAGGCTCCAAAAAACTGCTCGCTCAAAGTCGTTTGCGCGGGGAGGCGCCTTAATTAAAAGTATAGTCCGTATTTACTAACAACGGGCGACATCAAAATGAAGGCGTGCAATTGGATTTTCATTACAGACAGAGCTCAATGCGAATAATAGGCATAATTCTATAAATCCGATTCAGTATCTAGAGGCGAACAAAACAGCAAGCCCATATTGCAAACACACTGTTCAAAAACCTTAGCATCATGAAGAGTAGTAGGTTAAAAGGGCTTTCAGGGGGTATGAAAGTGCCGCCACAGAAGTACAGTCACCGACCTGGCTAGAAGAAGAGGGCGCTGACTGTACACTAGACTACAAAGTAACTTGTTGCAGATAGAAGTGTCCTAGCTATACTTGACGACCCGAATGGCGCAGCGGTAGTGAGGGTGCCTTACGTTCTTAGGGTCCCGGGTTCGAATCCCGGTAGGAGCAAATTCTTGTGTGACGAGCATGGAGATTTGTTTCCGAGTCATAGATGTTATATGTATAATAAGTATGTATTTACAAACAAAAAAGTATCTATGTAGTATATCAACTATCTGGTGTCCACGACACAAGCCTCGTTGCTTAGTGTGGCACTAGATGGCGCTGTGTGTGAAACTTTATCTTGTTATGTAACGCGATATTTAAATAACTAGCATCTATACAGGTGAACTATAAATATAAATATCGCTGGACATTACACACAGCGCCATCTAGTGCCACACTAAGCAACGAGGCTTGTGTCGTGGACACCAGATAGTTGATATACTACATAGATACCAAACAAAAAAGTATCTATATAGTATATCAACTATCTGGTGTCCACGACACAAGCCTCGTTGCTTAGTGTGGCACTAGATGGCGCTGTGTGTAATGTCCAGCGATATTTATATTTATAGTTCACCTGTATAGAAGCTAGTTATTTAAATATCGCGTTACATAACAAGATAAAGTTTAATCATACTGACACCGACAGGTCACGGTTAGATGTCTGGAGGAAAGTTTATACTTTCTAATTATCAAAACAAAAATATGGGTTTTTCCATACAAGTGTTTTCTTAGGGGTTTTTTTTTAGTATAAATTATTTTCAGGGTTTTTACCCTTAGGGTAACTAACGGGACCCTATTACTAAGCGTTCGCTGTCCGTCCGTCCGTCTGTCTGTCAGCGGGCTGTATCTCATGATCTGTAATAGGTAGACGGTTGAAATTTTCACAGAATGTGTATTTCTGTTGCCGCTTTAACAACAAATAATAAAAATAAATGAAAAAATAAAAGGGGGCTTCCCTACTACGATAGTGCGAAACCCTTCATTGCTCTCGATTCCGTTTGTTGGAACGCGATACTTTGCTAATACATAACTGGGTAATATTTTCACAAACACTGAGCTGTTATTATAATATAGACTAACCCCCGAATACTGAAACGTCACTCAAAATTTAAGGGCTGCTTAACATGTGAGCAGCTCCTAAACTTTAAATTTCGTATGCCCAAACGTCACTTTTGAGTATCTGTTAAATTTAAGTGCTACTTAAATTTTGAGTGACGTTTCAGTATTCGGGGGTAAATCACGTAATTTCTCACCGTTAACATAGTTCTTAAGTACTCTTTTACTAACCCTTATGGACCTTGTTGTTCGCAATAAATAATTATTTGATTTGATAAACCTTATGTTCACACAAAATAAGCAGACTTGCCAATAAAACCACGATTTAATTGAAAGGGCTTTATTACATACTTAGAGCATATATATAATTATTATTCTTACGTGCTATATTACTTTAGTAACGTCACTCAGTAGGCGATATGTTCTGCGCAGCCGCCACCAACGTGTCGTGGATGTCCTTGGCGTAGGTGATCTGAAGACGTACCGTGTTGAGGTATTGAGGGTAGCTTAGATTTGTGTCCTGGAATTAGAAATAAATTACTTTAGATATCTTATTATTAGAAATAATATAAGCATGTGGAATCTATCCTATTTGCACAACAGTGGAAGCTCCATGTGGCATTGCGTGTCATAGAAAGGATAGCACAGCAAAAAAAAATCATTATAATTATATTCTGGAAACAGTCCTAAAAATTATATTTACTTCATCATCTGCCTAGCCCATAGCCATAAATGTTGGTATACCAACATTTTATTATAAAAAGGAAAGATTTGTATTTCTGTATGTAACGAATAAACTTAAAAACTACTGTACCGATTTGAAAAATTCTTTCAGCAATGGATAGCTACATTATCAGCGAGTAACATAGGCTATATTTTATCCTCGTACTCCCACGGGAACGAGAACTACACGGGTGAAACCGCGTGACGTCCGCTAGTACGCAGAGCAAATGCCTATGTGACGTCCACAACCCAGAAAAAAAAAGATATTTTCTAACTACAGAATATTTTTATACGACTGCGGCGAAGCTCAAAAGGAGGGTTATGTGTTTTGTTAAAGTTATGTATTTGGTAGAACACAAACACAACAGTATGGCCATCTAAGGCCATACCAGGCACATCGTAACAGGTAAGACCAAAGACAAACTTAAAAGACATCATTTGCCTAGACAGTGGCAGATGCAGGTACTTTTCCAGACGACATACGGTATATCATGCATCAAAATTCGGCTCGAAACTCTTTGGAGCTCTCTTTTTCGCTATTCATCATAGTTTCGCATTTGGCCATGCACGCCAACTTTAAAAAATCATCCTGTATGTAACATTACATCACGCCCGTATGTAATTCTTAAGGATTGGGCAGAGGTGTACCTGATAGTACACCCACATTTCAACAGTTACGTTTAAGTCTCAAGTAAAAATCCAAAAAGACCAGCAAATTATTGTATAATTAGATATTTAATAACGTAAGTAATGTTAAATACGCACACAAAATTGTTTTTTCAATACACTTCCTCGAAAACTGGTTCATAACGCACTATGATTAGGTTCAACATACAATGTATTTCACACGCGTCGATTTTTTGCATTTTCCAACACGTGTGCGGGCATGAAAATTGCCACAGATAACTATAACTATACTGCCTATATTTAGTTCAAATTGGTTCAATGCATTGAGTCGGAGGTGAATGTTTTTTTTTTAATTTTGGCAAAGCAACAATGCGTCTTTACCGCCTAAATATTTTTTAAATATTCAAATTGTGTTTATAAATAGAATATCATAGATAAACATGTTAACATTTATAAACAAATTAACATTTATTTGTGTTCGAAATTCAAAAATATAAAAAAAAACACAGTTTTTATATTAGGCTGTTTAGCGGCTTCATACCTTTGCTTCTCCTTCAACCTGGCGAAAGCAAAGCGCGGAAAAAAAGAAAATTAAAATCATAGTTTCTTATTAATTTATGACCAAAATGTTTTTCGTTATTTTATTTTATTTCTTCAGAAGTGTATTGAAAAACGTCGTTTGATACACGTGGACATTTGTTATTGCTGATCTCAGCTCAAAAACACCCTCGCCTACGGCTCGGGCGTTAATTCCGCCTCGAATACAATAACAAACTTTCTCCACTTGTATCAAAATGTAGTATTTCTTTTATATGTATAATCACATACATTTAAAAATCCAGATATTAGTTCCAAGACAATGACCGTTGTATATGTATTGTATTTGTGTTGTTACTAGCTAGTTTTAAATACTTTAAATTGTAATCTGTGGAGAACGTTGTGGGTAGCATAATTGTTTTAAAATGTAATATTTAAAATATTGTTACAAATTCTTATTGTGCTACTGTTTGTTTTTCCTTAATTTAAATGAATCAATCTCGACTCCGTGGCTGCTACTGACAAATTCTTGATGGAAAAACCCAATATCAATTAGCCCGACCCGGGTATCGAACCCAGGACCTCATGCTCAGCAGTCGCGCTTGCGTCCACTGGACCAGCGAGACGAGATGTATTATATTATTATTCAGTCTTACCGTTGTGATCGGTCCAGTGTCGAGCCTCGAAGGCATGATGGTCATCGGGAGGTAGTGACCCGCTGACTGCGCTTGTTGGATGCACGTTATGGCAGTGCGCTGGGGAATGGGTACAATAAAAGTTACTTTTTTTATGACGAAAATAAATAGGAAAGGTACTGTTTGGTCAAATAGTCGCCTAATTTAAAATCTCTAGACTACTTCTATTTATTATTAATTTAGTGAATTTGATAACTTTGTGAATATTTATTTAATTATAATAAGCACTCCAACAGCACAGTCACTAACAATTCAAATCAAATAACATCTAATTTTAGCATTTCAGTAACCAAGCAAATAACAGGAATGCATGACGTTGATATTTATTATGAATACTAGAGACACAGAAAAACAAAAATAACACGTGTATCTAGTAGACCTTAATCTAAAACACTATAAAAACAAACCAATTTGAGCTACTTAGACTCATCGCATTGTTTAAATACGTCACGTCTGTATGAAGCGTGGAATATATGAAGGGTGAATTTGAATCTACGGGCCTACCATGACGTCTTAAAGCAGGATCGTTTTAATTGCGTGCGAGTGAGGGAAAGAAACGGAGCTATAGAGGACGTCTAGCGCCATCTCTTTCCCTCACTCGCACGCAATTAAAACGATCCTGCTTTAAGACGTCATGGTAGGCCCGCAGTACGTCCAAACGACGTCGTTAATTTACCCCATTATTTTTGTAAAATTGAAAGTTTTTGCGTTCATTTCAATTCTACAAAAACATAAAGGGGTCAATATTTTTTTGTTACTTTTTTTTTAACATCGATTTTAACAAAAAGAAACGTCTCTTCTTTTCGGTCTTATATGTTCTCCTAGTTATCTTTACGATGAAGAATGTTATGTAACACCCACGTCAAGAAACAATCCGCATTCGATTCCTCATTTCTGTTTAACATTTAATTAAAAACAACACTGACCTAGGTTAAAACAACACCCTGCAACTAAATATCTACCAATAGATAGAAGAGAGGATTAGTTTACATTTAGAATGTAAACAACATGGACACTGAGTGATAATGATGCTGTTTACTTTGTAACTGTACTAGATCGTATGATCCATCACATTGAAATCTAAAGGTTGTCTAAGAATACAACACTATAAAGTTGCTGACAACTAACACTACAACTTAGGCATCAGAGTTGTACTAGGTCGCTGAGAGAATAACCATTGCACCCGTAGAATTAGCAATATTATAAAAACCGGCCAAGTCCGAGTCGGATTCTCGAATGAAGGGTTCCGTATCATCGTAGTATATTTGTTGTTATAGCGGCAACAAAAATACACATTCTCTGAAAATTTTAACTATATACCTCTATAAGCCATCTGAAGGGAGCCCCCCTTCAGATGGCTTATACCTTAAAGATTCACGTTGACATTTTCCTATTATGCATTGATTGAAATTCTTCTAATTGACATTTTTATATTAGATTCACTTATTGTATTCATGTATTCTTTAATTTTCCAAGCTAGTTTTAGCGAATTATGTGAGCAACTGTAATAAAACTCGACCATCTATAATGTACTACAATTCTAGCAAATTTTCATCTCATTTCCTACTACGATGGTACTGAACCCATCATGCGCGAGTCCGTCTAGCACTTTGCCGGTTTTTCCATGTTTAAAGTAGATATTGTGGTTTTTATTACCTACGGCCCTGTGTGTATATCATAAATGATGGTGTTGACGTTCGAAAGGGAGTCACGCAAAGACATCACTGATAAGGATTTAATAGTAATAGTGATTAGAGACCGTTGCCGGGTCAAGAAGTTAATTGTTGCACTTAGATACACAATATTTACTTTAACGTGCATACAATGTTGCATGCTCCGGCTTATTCCTCGATGCTGCATTAAAATTCTAGACTTTGAATCCGAGATTGAGCTGAAAATCTTTTATATCTTGTATAAAGGTTTGTAATATTAAAAAAACGGCCAAGTGCGTGTCGGGCCACGCGCAGTGTAGGGTTCCGTAGTAACCCGTTAACACAATATAGAACGACTCTGTAAGCAACTACTTCATCTTAGTCACTTTAAAGGATTTATTCTAAGGATTTTGTATTTGGTACAAAATTATCCAACAAACAAGTTCAACGACTATTACTGCTAAACTCATAAAGTTATCTTAACCGCTGTATATTTTTCCTTTAAAGTTCATGAAATGCACTATCATCATGATTTTTTCCAGATACACGCCCTACTGGAACAAAAATTTGCACTTTAAAGTTTACTATTTCGTAAATGGAGCATTTAATCGAAAAATGGTATTAGCAACCCCGAAGTCATTTCAAAAGACCTATTCAACGATACCCCACAGGATGGGGTAGACGACGAAAAAAAAAATTTCCCAATTCACATAAACATAAAGGAGCTACACTAAATAGTTTTTTTCCAAAATTTTATGTTATCACTTTGTCGGCGTAATTGATATACACACCCCTACAAATTTACAGCTTTCTAGTACCTAACAGAGCGTTAGTACGGTCTCTTAGTAAAACCTCGGACAGACGGACATGACGAAACTATAAGGGTTCCTTGTCAGGACTATGTAACCCTAAAAAGAGTAGTTACATTAAATTGTTGATTTCATATTAGCTTTTTTTTTTTTTTTTTTCTAGCCTGCTCTGTCCCACTCATGGGCAAAGGCCTCCCTCCGCCTCATATTAGTTAATAGTTTTTATTTCAATTTGAAGTATTGATTGCAACAAAGAATTTATGAAATGCATAAATTAAATTTCCAAAAAAAAGTATTAATTTTTAAATAACTGCACTATACAGAAACAGTATTTTTGTAATGGCTCCAAAGGTCGATAATAATTTACCAAAATGTATAAGGAGTGAAGCTAATGTCCGCAAATTCAAAAGTAAATTGCATTCATTTCTAATAGATAAGACGTTTGACTCTATCGAAGAATTTTTAAATGATAAAATATGACATTTCCAGTCCTTTATCATAATTTATCTTTAATTTATTTATTAGTAATAGGTACATTTAATTGACATTATTTACAATATTACAAAATTTGACATTTAAATAATTTACCGGTGACATGCATGAAAAATAAATTATAATTGATTCATTAATGATTAATATATTGAATTCTCATTATTTACTCAAACCTGACTTCGTATTGTATAAATCTAGACTTATTATTGTAAGGTTCCGGTTAATTTTAATAGTAATTTTTATAATACATATTGGTTTGAATACTAAAATAACGTACAAAAAACGGTAACGTTATAATATTGGTTAAAAGTTTAAAAAACGGTCGCAATTTACTATGCTGACAACATTATTGCTATAAAAAGGCACGACACTCGGTGGAGGGGTCATTCTCAGTTTACTCGTCGTAGAGGAAGGAAGTGTAGCAAAGTGTTTTAGGTAGTGCTAAAAAGTGAATAAAGTGGTGAAAGAGTTCTTGCTGCAGTTTTATTGTGTGGTCATCTTTACATCTCAGAAGTGGGATTCTCACGTTCAATATGGACGATAGAGAAAAACGAAGTTTGCGAACCCCGCGCCGAAGTCGCAGCCGCTCCCGATCACCAATTATACATCCGGTGTCACCACCAAGCAGCAAGCAGCGTGAACATAGGGTTGGTGGCGAGGGACGTGGCGATAACGACCAGCGCGAGCTTCACGTCAACAGTGAGCAGCGCGGGTAACGCGTCAACAGCAGACAGCGCGAGCATCGCGTCAACAGCGAGCAGCGCGGTCATCGCGGCAACAGCGGCCAGCGCAAGCATCGCGTCAACAGTGAGCAGCGTGGGCATCGCGTCACTGGCGAGCAAGGCAGACACCGTGTACAACCAGAACGTCGTGATATCAGCGAGCATCGCGGTCGTCACGACGACTACGAGCCACATGAGCGTAGCTACGAGAGCCGCGGGTCAAGACGTCTAGGAAATCATCGGATTTGCGATGCCCGTCCCGGGCATCGCTCCAGGTCATGTAGCCCTTTGTTTACTTCTAAAGACGTAGCTAAGATAATAGAATCGCTTAAGTCGAGTTCCACGCTCCAACCGTCTGAACTGAGTGCACATACCAACAAACTTGATAACAAAAATATGTTACCAGAATTTGATCCATCTCTAAGAAACCAACGAATGGACATTTGGCTTCGTAAAGTCAATGAATGTGCCTCAGTATACGGTTGGGACGAGCGAACAACTATACATTTTTCTATGCAAAAACTGCAAGGACTGGCCAAAGTTTGGTATCAAGGTTTAAGTACAATTCTTTATACATGGGGAGAGTGGCAGGAAAAGCTTTTGAGGGCATTTCCCTGCGAGCAAAATTATGGCCAGTCCTTGGAAGACATGTTGAGACGTAAGAGCAGGTATAATGAGCCAATTGAAAATTACTTCTATGAAAAACTCGCCCTTATTAATCAATGTGACATTGTGGGGAAACGAGCTGTCGATTGCATTATCCATGGTCTCGGTGACAAAACGGTCAAATCTGGCGCTTTGGCTTTGCGATGTTCTGAACCCGATCAACTATTACAGTTTCTAATAAGTAATAAAGAATTTCCACAGCCCTCATCTCTTAAAAATAAATACGAGAGTTCCAATAGTATTGAACATAAGACAGGTACTAGGCCAACCGTCCAAAACACTGGGTTTTACTGCTACAATTGCAAGGAAAAGGGGCATTCCTATATTAAGTGTACAAAACCTTTGTTGAAATGTGACCATTGTCACAAGATAGGACATAGAGTTGATATTTGTAGATTGAAAGTTGAAAGTCAGCAAACTAAAACTAATACCATACCCAAAACAATGTGTATACTGTCTAACTCTGACCCAAATGAAAAATATGTTAAGGAAGTAATAATCAACGGGGTTCCTTTGGAGGGGTATATCGATTTTGGGAGTGAAGTCACTTTAATTAAACACTCTAGTGCAAAGAAATTAGGAATTCAATATGACAAAGTATCTACTACAATGAAAGGCCAATACAATAAAATGGCCTTGTGCAATCGTTAGGTTCAGTAAAATTATTCTTATCAATCGATGGGGTTTCAGCGATAGTTCTTTGCAAAGTAGTCGATGATTATTTACTTGATAGGCCGGTTCTAATTGGTCAGACATTTTCGGAACAACCTCACGTCGTGGTGCTTAAGGATGCATCCAAATTACATTTCCTTGATGTAGGTGCCGAGGTCCCCTCCAATTGTTTTGACGATCATGAGACTCGTTCAATAAAAGTAAAAATAGTAGGGCATAGTAAAATTTATGGCACTGCCAGCGTAAAAGCAGCAACAGAGTCTGTATTTAGCGGCAATATTCTATTACATACAAAAATTATAGGAAAGCCAAATGAACAGTTTGTTGTACTTGGTGGTATTTATAAAGTAATAAAAGGTATTTTTAATGTTACTATAACACCGTGCTCAATCCCGTGTTTTCTTCAAGAAAATTATATATTCTCGCGTGCTGAGAAAATAGACATTGTTCAAAGATTAGTTAATGCATCAACAGAACTAGTTAACATTCAAGAATGTAATAATTCCGATAAAGTCAATAATCAAATAAAAATCGGGGATTCAGTATCTGACCAAGATAGAACAAGGCTTATGGAACTACTCAAGCGTTATCAGCATTGCTTTGCGTCCGATTTACTAGAGTTAGGTTGCACTGATGTAACACAGATGAGCATTGAGTTGACAAACGACCGACCTGTAGTATATCGTCCTTATAGACTCTCGCACCATGA
The DNA here is from genome assembly GCA_963853795.1 of Xestia rhomboidea. Lineage (NCBI taxonomy): Eukaryota > Metazoa > Arthropoda > Insecta > Lepidoptera > Noctuidae > Xestia > Xestia rhomboidea. Next base: position 8,643,284 of record OY970778.1, on the reverse strand, counting down.
GCGTGAGAAGGTTCGCACCATGGTGGATGACATGTTAAAAGCAGGAATCATTAGAGAATCCATATCTAGCTACGCGAGTCCCATTATCCTCGTTCGTAAGAAGGATGGCAAAGTACGTATGTGTATTGACTATAGGATGTTAAATGCTAATACAGTAAAGGAGAGGTATCCAATGCCAGTAATTGATGACGAAGTGTGTCGATTATCAGGGCAGGCATGGTTCATCACCTTAGACTTAATGTCGGGGTACTATCAGGTGCCTATCCAAGAACAACATAAGCATTTGACCGCGTTCGTCACCCCAGACGGACAGTACGAATTTAACCGTATGCCGTTTGGGTTGGCGAACGCTCCTGCAGTGTTCCAACGGATGATGAACCGTGTTTTAGGATCAGCTCGCTTTGATAAAGCTACCGTTTACATAGATGACGTGCTAGTCTACGGCAAAGACATAGATGAGGTCCTAACGAGACTTGAAGAAGTTCTGCAGTTACTAGAAAAAGCTAAATTAAAATTAAACCTCTCAAAATGTAGTTTTTTGCAAAACAAAATTGATTATTTAGGATACGAAATTAGCTCATCAGGAATAAGGCCCGGTGAAACCAAAATACGATCCGTGTTAGATTTTCCGCGACCCGTAAACGTTCATACCGTTCGTCAGTTTTTAGGGCTCGTAAGCTATTTTCGTAAATTTATACAAAATTTTGCCGACGTTGCCTCTCTCCATTGACAAAACTTTTGAAAAAGGATATGAAATGGGTATGGGAAGATGCACAAGAGCAAGCCTTCCAAGTCCTTAAGTCGCGGTTGATAACCAGACCAATACTTGCGATATATAACCACATAGCAGAAACTGAGCTCCACACGGATGCCAGCAGGCTAGGTGTTGGTGGAATATTACTGCAGCGTCCACTTGGTAGTGCTGAACCTTTCCGACCTGTAGCTTACTATAGCCGTCAGACGAGTCCAGAGGAAAAAAACTTTCATTCCTACGAACTCGAGACATTAGCCGTAGTCTGTGCTTTAAAAAAGTTTCGGGTATTTTTGCTAGGTAGGGAATTTAAGATTGTCACTGACTGTGGTGCTTTACGTTGTACTTTTCAAAAACGAGACCTTATACCCCGAATAGCTCGATGGTGGCTCACTCTGCAAGAGTTTAACTGTACTGTAGAATACAGAGCAGGCACAAAAATGGCTCACGCAGATGCCCTGTCGAGAAACCCGGTAGTTGATACAGAAATGACAGATCTAGAACAACACTCTATCTTATCGATCAGTGATGAAGACTGGCTTCTTACTCTTCAGCTAGGTGATACAGAACTAGAAAGAATTCGCAACATAGTTAATAGTAACGTAGATTCGAAGGGCCTTGAATATTTAAAAGAGAATTACTTGATAAAAGAAAACAAATTGTTTAGATATCTTGACGGTGATAAGAACAAAATTAGGTGGGTGGTTCCTAAAGGCGCGAGGTGGCAGATATGTAAAATGAACCATGATAACATTGGTCATGTGGGTGTTGAAAAAACATTAGATCGTATAAAAAAGTACTATTGGTTCTCTAAAATGTCACGTTATGTAAAAAAATATGTCAATTCTTGCATAGACTGTAATTACGCAAAAAAGACTACCACTCGCGAAGGGTTGTTGCACCCTATCGAAAAAGCAGCCACACCTTTTCACACGTTGCATATCGACCACCTTGGGCCTTTTGTGAAGTCCAATAAAGGTTTCACTCATATTCTTGTGGCTGTGGATTCGTTCACGAAGTTCGTGTTTATTAAACCTGTAAGAAATACAAACGCTCAGAATGTTATAAAAGTTCTTAATGAAATCTTTGACACATTTAGGAGCCCTGACAGGCTTGTAAGTGATCGAGGAAGTTGTTTCACATCTCATGCATTCAAAAAGTTTTGCTTAAGTAGAGGTATAAAGCATATATTAAACTCGGTTGCCAGTCCCAGATCCAATGGGCAAGTAGAACGATATAATCGAACTATCCTGGATTCGTTAACCGCGCAGAACCTTAGGGACAACGAAAGGAATTGGGATAACAAATTAGGACAAATCCAATGGGGCCTAAATAATACATTGCAGAAGACAATTGGTAGAACTCCTGCCGAAGTGATGTTTGGCACTGCAATAAATAGTGAGAGTAGCCCAGTCCTAAATGAAATAACAGACCTAACACGTGAGACTTGTGATCTTTCTACTTTGCGAAAAGAAGTTAAGACTCGTATCGACAAAGAACATTATAGGCAAAAACAACAGTATGATAAGGGTCGAAAACCAGCTCACTTGTATACTCTTGGGGACTTGGTCAGGATAACAAAAACAGCATTTCAAAATGATGGCAAAAGCACTAAGCTTTTGCCAGTATATGAAGGTCCATTTAAAGTTATTAAAATACTAGGGAACGATCGTTATAAAGTAGCACCCGTACCTGGCTTTTGTGGTATGAAAAACAAAAGAAAAACCACAGTAGCATCCGATAGAATGAGACCATGGATACACATAACTTCCCTGGAGTTAGAGAATGATGAGACAGAAATGATGGATGATAGTAGTTGTGATGATGACAATAATTAATTTAGTTGATATACCTATTGAAATACTTAAGTTTTATCGATTCTGCTATTTACATTAAAGCTATTTGATACAAGTGCTTTACTTTGTTCCAGGTCAAGCACGAGACCTCGAAAGCGGGTTCGTGGCTTGGCTTTACTTTACATGTTTTCGGATCAAAGAAAGGTCGAACATGTGACTTCTGAGCGAGTTAGTGATTTATTTTGGTACTGATGCCATGGTTTCTATAGATGAGAGAGACGAGAGTCGGTCACGAGACCTCGTGAGCTAGTGGGTTAGTGACTGGTCTCTATGTAATGCAATAACGAGATGTTGTAAGTTGTAGTGTGTTAAGAGAAAATGGGCGCAAGATCTCATATTGTCGATTCTTGTCTGGTATTTTAATTTATATATGTAATTGATGATTATTAAATATTACTTATGTTATGAATTACAAAAGAGATTATTGCAGTCCAGGTTGCTTGCACCTAAAAAAAAAAAAACATTAACTTCACTAAGTATTTGTATGGTATTTTTCAGTGTTGGATCACGTAGATGTTCGCGAAAAAAAAGAGCCCGCCGAGATTTTCTTGCTTGTTCTTTTACTCGTGATGGGTCGCCTGGTAGGGTTCGAACAAGTGTAAACTTAGTTATAAGATAGAAATAAATAGTTGTGATCCTTGATGTAATGTATTGTTATTCATGATGACTCTTCCTACCGAGTGTAAGGTTTTACAACAGAGACGTGTATGGGGACATACACGTTATCAGGATGGTCGAGTGTAAGGTTCCGGTTAATTTTAATAGTAATTTTTATAATACATATTGGTTTGAATACTAAAATAACGTACAAAAAACGGTAACGTTATAATATTGGTTAAAAGTTTAAAAAACGGTCGCAATTTACTATGCTGACAACATTATTGCTATAAAAAGGCACGACACTCGGTGGAGGGGTCACCCCACAGGGGGTGCCCTTAGGCGTGGTCGCTTAGTTTTTAGTTATCATGCCCCTGGCTGGAGGCCTTAGCTTCAAGGCATCCACAGGTATAGTCCGGTTAAGCAGTAGCCAGTCTCTTCTAGACTGAACTGCGAGATGCCATTCCCAAAAAAAAAAAAAAAAAGTGGAGGGGTCATTCTCAGTTTACTCGTCGTAGAGGAAGGAAGTGTAGCAAAGTGTTTTAGGTAGTGCTAAAAAGTGAATAAAGTGGTGAAAGAGTTCTTGCTGCAGTTTTATTGTGTGGTCATCTTTACATTATTAAAAAAAAACAATATTTGTACACCAATTTCATTGGTAGGACATAGAGCTCAACTAAAATGTATGAATAAGACCTTTATTTCAATACCTGTGTTCACAAATAAAGATGATTTGATTTGATTAGATTTAATTGTGAAGGAAAACATCGTGAGGAAACCGGCATGTCCTAGAACCAAAATTCGATAAAATGTGACACCTACAAGCCCGCATGATGGATTATAGCCCATTCCCTCTTATAAAGAGGAGGCCTTTATCCTAGCAGTAGGAACATTAAAGGCTGATTATGCTAAATGTTATTACTTAATAATTAATTAAATGTATTACTGCTTAATTCAAAAGGAACGAACAAACAAGTATGTTAGGGTTGTTGCAGATGGCATGGCATTCTGCCCTCTTAACTAAGGGTTACCACACACTATAGACAAGACTGTCTTTAGACAGACAATTTTATTACCCTACTAGTGCGAGCGAGAATACATAGTCTGTCTCGCTCGCACTAGTAGGGTAATTGTCTGTCTAAAGACAGTCTTGTCTATAGTGTGCGGTAGTCCTTTTTTTTTATTTTTTTTAGGATGGGAAATCATCAAATAACTCCTCCCGCTCTGGGAGGAGCAGGAGGGAGTGTCAGACTTTTACTGACTAAAACCCATCCTTGTTCCTTCATCGCCCTTTGGGTTCCGGGGCCACGGTATCTCTTTCGAATAGTCCCGCAGCCCCGGCAGGCATGTGCCCTTGCGGACCCCTTTTTGTTGCTGACTCTCTTTGAGGCGCGCGTGGAACACGAACGCGCCGTCGACACGGCCCGTCGGGAGCCACCACGTGGCCCCCAACGCCGGAGCGTCTCCCGCGGCGGAGTGTGCGGTAGCCCAACTAACTTGTAGGTTAGGAGTAGATATGGAGTTTTAGTTGTCGTAGTTAGGATTCTCTAGTTTCTGCCTACCCCAATGGAAAAGGCGTGAGTGACCGTGAGTTAATAATAATCCATTTATTTCCGGTAACAAAGACCCATACTTAGATACCTTAACCTTACATAAGTACTAATAACAATTTTTGTTAGTCTAAGCAAATTAAAACTATAATAGTAGCACTTTACTTGCACAATGTTTTGTGTGTTCTTGTGGAATTTGTCCGCGGAAGGTAGGTTAGCTAGGTAGTAAATCATCTTTAGCCTAGCTCTTTCCCAATAAAAAAATAAAAAAAATATTGCAAAAGAATGTGATTACACAGTTTTGTAATTTAAAGCATAGTATGACGTCCGTCTTACCAGATGCAGTTCCATTTGATCACTAATAGAGAAAAACTCCTCTAGATTCTTATCAAATCTGGGCACTGGGTTGTCAATACCCTTCCTGCAAAAATATGAGAGAGCAATTAGCAAAGTGAGGACTGGTTGGTAGATATTAATCTAAATTAACTTTTAAAAGCTGAAGTGGAAATGGGATGGGCTTAGAATATAAATAAATAAATGTCGCTGGACACGCAGCGCCATCTAGTGCCACACTAAGCAACGAGGCTTGTGTCGTGGACACCAGATAGTTGATATACTACATAGATACTTCTTGTTTGTAAATACATACTTATTATACATATAAAAATCCATGACTCGGAAACAAATGTTCATGCTCATCACACTCCTACCGGGATTCGAACCCGGGACCCAAAGAACGTAAGGCAGCGTCAGTACCGCTGCGCCATTCCGGTCGTCATTATATCCTCTTCTTTCATTTTCTCTATTGCTCGTCATCTCGGCAGTCACCTACTTTCTAGCAATATCATCTTTGACACAGACCATCCAACGTTTCTTTGGTCTTCCTCTACTCTGGATACAATGGAATAAATCAATAATGTTCTGGTTCAAGGGCCACAAGAAAAGAAAATGTGGTTGTCCACTCCAAAGAGATTCGAGAGTGATAGAAGAGGCATTTGCAAATAATAAACAAAACAATAGACTACTGAGGATATGCACAGATGTTTAACAATAGTGTTTTGAAGTGACTTGTGTTATATTTAGAATAGTCAATTTCAGTTGATTGTTGGCAAGGTTGAATTTGTTTTATAGTTTGGGGTTATGTAGGTATACTTTTTCTTGTCCTAACCCATAGAGAATCAAAACCGGTGACTGAGATATTTTATTGAAGTGTCTCATTTACTTCTAATGCCTAGCCTTTTCCCAACCATGTTGGGGTCAGTTTCCATTCTAACCAGATGCAGCTGAATACCAGTATTTTACATGGAGGGACTACATTTTCTTGTAATCTCTCATTGTTTAATGATTTTGGGTCTGGTGTAGGGTTTTTAGCTGCTATGGCACATAACACTTAGGAGCATGTCTATTATCTATGATACTTACTGAGAGTTCGAATCAATATTATGGTTTTGATGTAAAATTTGAGCTGCAGACTTCAGAGTCATCTGAAAAGTATAACAACAAATAGTTAAATCAGGTGTAACTTTGAGACATCAAATTGTGCAAAGTCGCTATATTTACTTACAGGTATAGACTCTCGGAGGGAGCCCATGAGAGTCTTAACTCTAGATATATTATCCATTTTGTCCTGCTGTGGTTGCTGTGGCAAAGCAGGTTGCATTTGTTGTGGCGATTGTTGTTGCATTATTGGGCCCGGTACTGGCATTTGCATCCCTACATTTGGTGTCGCGCCAACAGCATGCATAGGCACTTGCATGTTCATTTGATTATGATTCATATTTATGAGGATAGTTATATATGTAAAATTGATTTTATGTTTGTTTACTGGCTGCTGCTGATGATGCCTGCCTTCAGCCTTGGGCTGCGAAACGTCATTTTTCACGTCAAAAGTGACTTTTATTGACATTTCCAAGCCACAGATTCGTGTAAATCTTGATATTCCAAGACTTTTATTCTCGATACTCAAAAAGAGATTAGAGGTACCTAATCCGCAGCATAATCCGTAGAAAGTGATTGATTGAATAAAAATATTGCATTTGTGGATGCAAGTCTATGGAAAAATTATTCATTGACTATGATTAAATTTTTTCGGTAAATTAAAAAAGTAAAATTTCTTGACTGTGACTGACATTGACAGATTCATCGGAAGGAGGGAAAAGTTTGTTTTTGAATGTTGTATTAATTACAACAACATTCATCATCATTATTTTTCACATATTTGCAGCGTTTTAACATTTAAATAAAACCACATGAAAGATTTCAAGATACCAAACGCAACAGAATTATGGCAGGTACAGGGCGTACAGCGAAGAACACTAAAAACACTTTATTTCTTTCAATCGTTCTACAGAGCTTGTGTTTATAAATGTTAAAATCTTTATTTCTAGAGGGAAACAAGTCTTCCCGCAGTGGCGTCCTTCAGCCAAAGCTTGGATAATATGCTGGGAACTGATGGCTTTCAACTTGGTTGTATCACTGAACTATTGGGCTTACCTGGCTCTGGTAAAACACAACTGTGGTATGTATTTACTTTTTATGAAGTTATTCTGCACTTTATCTGTTAAGCTCTGATAGTCTATATGTGGCAACAACTCCGAAATAATAATTAAAATTTCATTAACACAACATTCTTTTGTTTACACAAAGGCAAGAAGTGTTACACACTAATACACACCTACATTTCACCAGTAACAGACCACCTGTATTGAGACTTTGAGGCCACTATGGTGTAGACACTCTTATCATTAACCCTAACTTTGATCGGCCTGGTAAAAAATATAATTCTCTTCTAACTAACTTGTTACTTTGCTTTATAAAATGTTTTTGTTGTCAGCCTACAGTTGTGTGCGTCAGTACAAATACCTAAAGACCTGGGCGGACTGAATGCAGAAGCTCTGTACATCGACACTAATACTAACTTCACCATAGCTAGGTTTAGAGGTAAGTAATTTGATTTGTTGTGTTTTTGACCCAGTAACAGGGTCACACGTAAAATACTAGTATTCAGCTGCATCTGGTTAGATTTCGAAATGGCATGGTAGACCATGATGGATACCAAACAAGCTGGCTTGTGTCCTGATAATAAACCCAAGAATGCACAAATATGTTGTGTTATGTGTATTGCTACAACAGGCTCCTATAACTTTCTAGTTGAATTACAGGTGTGCGTTCGCGCAGCGGAATGTTGTTGAATTTAAAGATATTAATTATGCAGATATTTAGTGTATGACGTCGTATAATTGTGTATGGTAAAAAAAAAATTGTGTACGCAGCCATTGTGGAGAAATTCACCAAAAACTGATTCCGCTGGGCGAACGTTGTCCTGGCGGAACTTATTTTAATCCATAGACTTTAGAAGAAAAGAGGTGTGTCCAAAAATTAGTGTGTATTTGTGTGTAATTGTGTATGTATGAATAAAATGAGTGCATGCATAAACTTCGGAGAAATTCAAGTTTCCGCTACGCGAACGTTTGGCCATTAGCTAGTTTTCATATAAAGCGCTTACATAGAGAGCTGTAGATTTTTACATACGTTGTTTTGAATTTGTTTATATTTGTTTAAAAAACAGATTTAGAAAAAATCGTAGGGCTTAAAAGATAAAAATATAAACGTAAAATACACTTAATAGGTCTTAGTTCTTAAAGTATGCACTTTGGGGTCTAGATTTTCACGTTTATACAAACCTTGTAAGTATCTGAAACATGTTGCCAAGTATCAATGATGTTCCGTTAGTAATTAAAGAGTTAAAGGACAATTTTACCATGAATAGATCACTGTTTACAAAACAGTCAAATATCACGACGTTCTAAAGGAATTGCATGGTAAAATGTATGCCAAAGATTAGTTTATTCATTCAACTATTCACATGCAAAATTTCATGTCATTAAATTTAGTAATTAAAGAAATCAATTAAAATACTGACGAAGCATCGAAAACCTACATAACCCGACCAAGTTCGGATAGCTACAAAAAAGCGGCCCAGCCATATATCTAAGAGACGTTCTTAACCTTCCAATATAGTATTTACTAATATGGTACAGTTCCGTACACAAGCGTTAGGAAAAAATAAAACAATTGCATTTCTTGAATTAAAAATATTTTTTTAATAATAACCCAACTATCTACGATAAAAACAAATCTTCAATTATTGCCCTCTCTTTTCTTCAAGGATGGAAGTACCGTTTCAAGCGGGAAGCCGCGCGCGTCCTGTTCGACTAGCAGTTTGTGGAATATTCCACAGACGTTAAATTACGTGCGTTCACAAGAATATAATTAAATCAAAATATTAACTTTTAAAAAATGTGAATACCTATCGGAACTCCGGAATTATTCCAGTCAATTCTGGAGCTGAAAAATCAGAACAATTGAACAAAAATTTGGTGTACAAAAATAAATGACCTTTAAATTATATCGAAACAATTGTGTTATCACCTATACCAATTCAATACCGGTATTATACGGTAAATTTTGGGATGTTACCTAAATATATTGCATGGACGCTTTTTTGTAGCTATCCGAACTTGGTCGGGTTATGTAGGTTTTCGATGCTTCGTCAGTATTTTAATTGATTTCTTTAATTACTAAATTTAATGACATGAAATTTTGCATGTGAATAGTTGAATGAATAAACAAATTTTTGGCATACATTTTACCATGCAATTCCTTTAGAACGTCGTGATATTTGACTGTTTTGTAAACAGTGATCTATTCATGGTAAAATTGTCCTTTAACTCTTTAATTACTAACGGAACATCATTGATACTTGGCAACATGTTTCAGATACTTACAAGGTTTGTATAAACGTGAAAATCTAGACCCCAAAGTGCATACTTTAAGAACTAAGACCTATTAAGTGTATTTTACGTTTATATTTTTATCTTTTAAGCCCTACGATTTTTTCTAAATCTGTTTTTTAAACAAATATAAACAAATTCAAAACAACGTATGTAAAAATCTACAGCTCTCTATGTAAGCGCTTTATATGAAAACTAGCTAATGGCCAAACGTTCGCGTAGCGGAAACTTGAATTTCTCCGAAGTTTATGCATGCACTCATTTTATTCATACATACACAATTACACACAAATACACACTAATTTTTGGACACACCTCTTTTCTTCTAAAGTCTATGGATTAAAATAAGTTCCGCCAGGACAACGTTCGCCCAGCGGAATCAGTTTTTGGTGAATTTCTCCACAATGGCTGCGTACACAATTTTTTTTTTACCATACACAATTATACGACGTCATACACTAAATATCTGCATAATTAATATCTTTAAATTCAACAACATTCCGCTGCGCGAACGCACACGAATTACAGCAACACGTATTGCTGGCAAAGATAGATACTATTCTGAAAAAGCTACTTTGCTTACTTTGTTTTTTTTTCATTAATATCTCAGTTATAAGAAAAATAAGTAGTTTTATTCATTTTAGAGATCCTCAGTGCAAGTTTACTGAAATGTCAAAGTATCCTGGATGAGCCTCTACAAATAACTGAAGATGAAGCGTTGAAGAAACTTCACTATGTGAATGCTTTTGGTTTGGAGAAGTTCTGTGCCTTCATGTATCAACTGCCTAAGTTTATTGGACAAAATCCTAATGTAAGATATTAATTTAATTATCTCTCTTATTAGAAATATCATCATCATGCCCCATTAACACAAGTCTGACAACCAGTCTTACTAGGGGGAAATATGTAACTCAGTACTAACGGGGTTGTGGAGGTCAGATAGGCAGTCGCTCCATGTAAAATACTGGTATTCAGATGCAACTGGTTAGACTGGAAGCCGACTCTAACATAGTTGGTAAAAGTTCTTACATTAAAAACACGGTACTTATTTAAAAAAAAAAAACTTGTCTAACAGTTGGAACTTGTAACTAGAAGGTTCCCAGGGCTGGCAGTCTCGACAGAGTTAACGACATTATCGTTAACTTTCGATCGCTAAAATAACAATGAAAAACACAGTTGCAATAACGATGGTTGCGGGAAACGCAAGCCTCTATTTTCAAGATGCGTTTCTCGCAAGCATCATTATTTCAACTGAATTTATTCGTTAGTAATCGGCGATCGAAAGTTAGCGATTTTGTCGTTATCTCTGTCGAGACTGCCGGTCCAGGGCCGGCAGTCTCTACAGAGATAACGACAAAATCGCTAACTTTCGATTGCTAATTACTAACGAATAAATTCGGCTGCAATAACGATGCTTGCGAGAATCGCATCTTGGATGTAGAGACTTGCACTTTGGGGCCCAGGTATGGTCTAGAACAAAAAAAATATCGCAATGATCCGACGATCCGACGATCCGATGACCCGTCGGCTTCGTTAAGAGTCTTTTTACACCCTTTATGTACAGTCGTGGTCTTTTCCGCTTGATCAGTTACTAAATTGTTCGCTTAAATCATGCGGAGGCGCCGAATCACGCCCCCTTAAAGTTTAGGTCTATTAGAAAGCGTCAACTTTGGCGCGCAAAATAACAATAACTCTCATTTGGCGTGCATCCTCAGTGCGCTCGGCCGATCGGTATCTTTTCATTCATTATTTCTATACAAAGTCAACGAGGCGGGGCTAGAGAGCGTTTCTATGTTGTAAGTGCAAGCAAAAATTAGCTTAGTGGTGATCAGGCGGGTGTGTCCTCGATAGTACCTATGACTGGCGAAATGAATGGGTGTACTATTACGTACGCCTCTGCCTAACGGTTAGGCCCTAACCCTACGGGGATCACAACAACAACCAGCGGGCCTACCATGACGTCTTAAAGCAGGATCGTTTTATTGCGTGCCAGTGAGGGAAAGAGATGGCGCTAGACGTCCTCTATGGCTCCGTCTCTTACCCACACTGGAACGCCATTAAAACGATCCTGCTTTAAGACGTCATGGTAGGCCACCAGACCAGTACGATGATGATGACTCTACTTAATTCCACTGCTAAACATAGGTATAAACCTCTTCCTCATTATCATTCTCCTGACCTTATCCCATTGTCGTCGACCCGGATAGCGCAGCGGGGGTTCCGGGTTCGAATCCCCGTAGGAGCAAATGTTTGTGTGATGAGCATGGACATTAGTTTCCGATTCATGGATTTTTATATGTATAATAAGTATGTATTTACAAACAAAAAGTATTTAAGTAGTATATCAACTATCTGGTGTCCACGACACAAGCCCCTCGTCACTAGGTGGCGCTGTGTGTAATGTCCAACGATATTTATTATTATTATTTTCTTTGGGGTCGCCGCAGCATGTCTTCTTCTTCCATTCTTCTCTATAACTCGTCATCTCAACAGTCAAAAACCAGTTCATAGTGATGATAATTTTTTAAGGGTTGCTGGGGAAATAAATGTTTTATCTGCATCCTGCTTTTATTTATTTGCACTCAGCATATAACTTTCAACATTTTTCTATTCTAACAAAATGCTAACTGCTTAGCTTCTATTGCACAAAACGATAAATCATTGTAGTCTGACCTAAAAATATTTAAAAGAATAACTTAACTTTTTCAGGTGAAACTAATTGTAATAGACTCAATAGCATACCCATTCAAAGAAGGCATCTCAACCAGGCAGAGAACAGGAATGCTGTTCAGGCAAATGGCTGAGCTACAAAAAATTGCTGTACAACACCAAATTGCTGTAAGAAATCATTTTTTTTAATAATTAAGTAGCTCATTACTTATACTTATCATTACTTGTACAGGGTGTAAACCACCTCATCACGAAGCCGTCAACCAAGCATTCTGTACTTACATCAAACTAAGTAACTTTACGCAAAAATTATTGCTGGGAAAAGACTTTTTTTTTTGGGGTGAAAAATTATGTTTTGTGGCAGAACTAAATGCGACGCACTCAAAACATTGTGATGATGGATGGATTGAATAGTACGGGGGTGTAGTAGGTGTTTAAAGTAAAAATCTACATTAAAAACGTGTATTTAAAAAAAAAAGTTGCCAAAAAGTTGGAACTTTGACCCCCAATATCGCCGTAACTAGAAGGTTCCCAGGTATGGTGTAGAACAAAAAATGATCGCAATGACGGGGTGAACAAGTGCCTTTCTGCTTCGTTAAGAGGTGTTTTTCACCCTTTTATATCTAATACTTATCTGAAAGTTCCTTCACCGAGGGACCAGCATATTAATCTGATTTTTGTAAGCTGAAGTATTTAGTATTTTACGATATCACCAAAGTACAAATTGTGAGGAATATGTGAGGTAAGTAACCGAATTGTCCTACAAACAAAAATTCGAAGACATGAAGATCCACCAAGGTACAAAATTTAGATAGTAGAATAGAGATTCTAAATGTGGGCAGTCTTCCTGACATCAGAATGACTGCCCAATTTTTTAATTCATTTTCTCAGTTACCAATTATTTAAACAAAGGTATCAAATAGTAGCAAATAGGTTTTAGATTTTAGTTATATTTTAAAGCTGATCGGTCATTTTGGCCAGTCATTCTGATGTTCACAATTCTCCGAGGGAGCCTGCAACAGCTGGGGCATAGGATCGAGTTAAATGTCCTGCAATTTAGTGGTCCCATGTACACTGGTGGACTACAGCACGCTAATTATTTGATAACTCTTAGAACTGCTTCGTTGGTCGAGTAATCGTAAGTGCGACTGCTGGGCATGAGGTCCTGGGTTCGATTCCCGTGTCGGGAAAAAAATTGTTGGATTTATTTCCATAAGAAACTTCTTAGTAGCCGCCACGTAGACTGGATTTGTGCCCGGTTGATGGCAATAAACTTGCCCCCTATTACATGAGACTTAAAACATAACTGGCGAAATGTGGGTGTACTATTAGGTACACCTCTGCCTAACCCTTCAGGAAATACAGGCGTGATGTTGTGTAATGTTGTTAGGAGTCGACCCGTAATATTCCAGGTGGTAGTATCCAACGAGATGAGTACCCGCGTGGGCCTGTCGGGCGGCGCCGTGGTGGGCGCGCTGGGCGACGCGTGGGCGCACCGCTGTAACGTGAGGGCTCTGCTGAGCACGCACGTGGCGCGCGGGCACAAGCAGAGGCTGGCGCTGTTGATGAAGAGTCATATCGCTGCAAGCTCCGTGGCTAGGTTTCAGGTGAGAATTATACTAGTCTTAGCATAATCATCCTATAATGCCTGTAATCCACCCAGTCAGATGGGTAGATGCCACATGTCTTAGAATTTTGGTTCTATGACAAACCCGTTTTCTCACGATGTTTGCCTTCACTGTTTGGAATGGCGATAAAATAAAATAACACAAAGTGAATGGCTTACCTGGGTTCGGACTCACGACCTATGGGCAGGTAAGTCCAGGCCGTTAGCACTAGCCCATTGTTTGTAAAGTAAGTCTAAATAAGACTATAATTTAAAAAAATCGCTCACAATTAAATAATGGTCTATTTCTGGAAAAATGTACAGCAATCGTTCTTACTCAAAGAAAAAGCTATTAATATTTTAGAGTAAACACAGATGCAACGTGTTTTTACTGTGTGAGTCGATCTGGCAGGCCCCAACGAGATTTATCAACAGGTGATAGGTTTACTTAAAGACATTATTTTGTACCAATAGAAAATAAATAAGATATATTTTGTACATCGACAGTTTTAAATTAAATTACGTTTCTATGAAGTGTCTAGCTAGCGGGCCTCTTTTTATTGTTATTATACTTTGAGATGTTTTCACTAGCCTTGACCATACCAGACTTATTTTCTTTAGTACACGTTATCTGAATTACAAACATTCTAAAGATTATGCCATCACTTGTGGCGTGCCATGTGAAGAGTTAAAATGTTATTTTCGTAACGCCGGTGGAAGCGTCGTGAAAATTATAAATAGGTGCATTCCATTTTAATGAAATCATGGGCGTAGACGCCCTTTTATCTCGTAACATTAAAATAACATTTTGCCGTATGTTTTACACATTTACATTTGAACACACCTGATCATATTATCTGGATAACCATTTTTTAATATTATTCATTAGTGACGAAACGGTTTCTCTCAAAACGTCCACCTTTTACTACACTGGCCTGCAAAAATAGGTATCACACTTTTAAAATTGCAATAACTTTTTAAGTACACAAGATATACTTTCGAAACAAAAAGGACTCGAAAAATAGTTTATTTTTGTCCATAGTTTCAAAGAAAGCTGATGAAAATTGCTTTATAACTTTTTTTTATTTCAAATCTCTAACTTCTATAGTTTAGGAAAAATTGAAATTTTAAAAGTGTAGTACTTATTTTTGCAGGTCAGTGTATTTACTAGTGATTGAGCTGGGAATCAGTGTCGCAAGAAACTCCGCAGCATTACTATGAAGAAAAAGTCACTACGATTGACCCAAATCTTAAATATGAAAGCTCAAATCAATATTTGATGTATGATGCAGATCATTGATGAACATTTTGGAGCGTCGCCAACGTAAACAGGGCTTTCCTACTAATGGCTCACTCACAACTTGACAACGTGCCAAGTTTTCCTTAGACTCGTATTATACGAGTCGTATAAAAACTGTCTAAAATATTCTATCAATGAAATATTTAGAAACGATGAACTCCCCTTTTTATTTATAAAGAGGGTTTTAGTAATCCTAAGGGGAAAATTATGTTTTTCAGATCACAGCGGAAGGAATAAGGGATGTGGAATAAAACACGCAACAACATACATAGTAGTTTAATTAATAATTAATGTAAATATGTGTATATATGTAAACAAAACTACAGCACCAATAAATATCTCATTTTTCACAAAAATATTCAAGCTTTAATTTCTACAACATCTCAACAGTTATACAATGTAAAGGCAGTAGTTAAGTTAACGGAACGTTATCCAGAAGGATCTCATCGCGTATTGCGTATCGCGTAGTATTAATGCGTTCTTACGTTACGACACTACCGTGAGTAACACGCGTTTGTAGTCGCCTTTCGTATCGTCCTGCAAATTATTACATTGTACTTTGTAACGTTAGCTCAGTTTTATTCAAAATAGCGTCATGCTAAGCCAAAACAGTTACTTGTATAAAAATAATAATTCTAATTAAAAAAATATAATTAATTAATTCTGCAGGATTAAGCACAAAGTGTGACTAGCGTATATCCGAAGTCACCCCCTAGGTCATCCTGGAAAGAATACCGAAATAAATCTACCGATTGCGCAGTTTGTGAGAAATATAAAAGAAACTGGCCCATTACTTATGATTTTATTCACACGTGTATTCGAAATTGTATCACAAAAAATCTTACGAAGATAAATCTTAAAATTATCAGATAAATGTCTTTAAAATGCAACATGGTGATTGTACTCGGTCGATTATGCTGACACGCGTATCATATGATTAGATTATAACTTCACACAGCAGCATTGCCACACGGTATAGGGCGCTCGTAATACTGAGTGTTATATGTTAGCATTGATGAGCTAGTAACACATTGTCGACAGAAGATCACCGATCGGACCTCCTAAGTCCTCCTGAAAATGTAACACTACTTGTAAAACTAGTCAGAGATACACGAGCAGGCGACGTGTACCGCTCCCCATGCACGCACACGACACGAAGCAGTTAGCTACAGTGCAGGATATTACATGAACGTGAGTATAAGGCTAATAGGAAGCAAAATATACAGATCTTTTTAAATAAAATTTACACCCGGCGGATAACCTAAAGATAATGGCACACTGAAGACTCGACTGACCGCTAGGATGTAGTTACGGCCCTCCAGTTGAAGTGCTTCGAGCATCGGACGGCAAAGTCGTCAGTGTGTCCGTACCCTATCAGATCACTTAGTTTCCTAACAAATTGACACAGACAAACTTAAATTAACGAACTAGGTGGTTATCGCATTCGCAGTCTGGAGACACGTTTCTCAATCTATTCAACAAGAGTCAACAGAGCCTTCTTGTAATCTCCGGAAGTGTCATCCTGTAATCAAAATGGGCCACTATTCTAAACGGCTATCATACTCAGACACATGTAGTGTTTTATCACTTTTTTTAAACATTTTGTTAGCAAAATACACGTAAACACAAATTGAACAAAACTTGCAGAAAAAAAAACGAAAATAAAAATGTGTTGTAATTATCTCCTTTCAATAAATACTATAAATAGATCTGTATAATCTGGTTAAGATGGTATTTCAGTTAATAGATGGACATCATAACTACATGTATCGAATCGACTGGATGATTTCAAGTGGCTCTTTACCTCTACGACACACGGTCTGTACCCCCACATGCGCGTTGAGAAGATTTAGTTATTCAAGCTTAGACGTGTCGAAATTCACAAATCACAAACTATGGGTCAGTTTCTTAGAGTATAGAATACCACAAAAAGTCATGCTGTTAGTATTAAGATAAATAGTTGGTGGTAAATAAATTACTATGGACAAAAGTTATGTGAGTGAAGGTTATATAATTTTGATCAATGGAGAGGTGCAATTGTAAACCAATGGTTGTACATATAATTTGAATAAATGGTTAATATTAATATGGATTGACTATAGACACTTGGTTAAACATAAAATGTTATATGGGTAATATATGTATGTAGGTATATAACAAATAAGCCACTAAATCATCAACAACAAAATAAAATAAGTAATCATAAATCACATTGACTCTAATTGTAATAGCATTACAACAAAGATCTCAGTGCATCTCCTTCAATCAACTTTAGTGTTAACAACCATGTCTGATTTAGAGGTCATATGTCTTAAAAATGTGTTCTCCGTATAGACATTAATTAAAGTCAATTGAAGTTGATGGATGGGGGTGATTAACCATAAAATCCCAATTAATGTCATAATGAATTTAAGTAATTCCAAAAACAAACGCGAAGATATAAGAAAAATAACTTACAGCGATCCAGCTCTCAAGAGGCTTGCCGTATTTGTCAAGGAAAGCCTGCTTGATGTCTCCGAGGTCGATTTCAGAACGGCTGACGACGATTCTTATGAGGGTCTTGTCGTTGGTTCCAAGTCCCTTCATTGAGTAGTACAGGCGCTCGGCGAAGAAGCCAACTTTGCTCTTTACGCACTTAACTAGAAAATTGAAATACGAGGTTTGATCAAACAGTTCGCGGCAGTATTTTGGGGTCCTAAGTCGCTAATGCAATTTAGTTTTTATTGCCTAGCATCACTTGTTCTTAAATAATTGAGTGTATATTGGTATCCTTATTGGTGTCGTTCAATTTTGCCAAACGAGAAGGTGACTCAAGATTGTTTAACTAGCTGAATTGATTCAAATATTGAATTTGCATGGCTGTAAGCCAGGACATTGGTGTGAGTACGTTTTTGATCCCTCTGACTCGAATCGTATATTCTGAGAAGCTAAAAAAACAAAGAGTAAGCCACAAAGTGGTCTGTGTCTATTCCCCAATCTGAAAAGAACCATGCAAGGAAATTGGAGAAATAAGGTTTGTAGTCATAGTAGAGGTAAAGACAAAGGTCAAGGAGTTAGGTACCAAAAGAATCTTTCCAAAGGTCCTTCGAAAATAGGAAAAAATTATGATAGTTGTAAGGAGGGACTGTATTGGATTATGTTGATGATGTGTTATGTTAGAAGGGGAAATTATATTATATTAACGAATGAATAAATGATACCGTGAATGAGATAGATTTATGAGAAAAAAATGGACATTCCGCGCATATTTTGATCAAACAACGTAAATAGAAAATTCGTCACGATCAATACTTTGCTGATGTAAACAGGGTGTCAATATTCAGTCCATGTTAGCACTAATAACATATAAACACGCGCTAGAAGAGATATATACTCGTAAAACAATAGTCTATAGTTGCTTTCCGGAAATAAAGTGACTAAACGATCACTTGAAAGGGCTTTAAAGACATCTAAGGTCAGATTGTTACTGATCTGCAAGTGTCAAATGACAATGTTGGGAACATAGCTCGGTAATTCCCAGTTGGTACCTACAAAAAGTTGAACGACTGAACAAGGCCGCGGTACTAACTTCCTGTTACATGACCTTGACTGTTGTTTAGAGGTGACTCATGGAATCTTTTTGGCCAGTTTGCGGTTTTTACGAAGCATAGAGGTTTGTTTTCATCAAAAATATGCGGTGGTCTGAGTGATTGTTTAGGGTAGCGACAAATCTGAGCGAGAAAATGCAGCGGAATTCCGCTGATTATTCTGACGTTGCAAATAAACGTTTTATTCTGCCCAGAAATTCCATTTCTGCAACAATTGCGCGGTTACTACGATGGAGCAGAATGTCAAAGATTTTTCCGCTCAAAATAGTCCTACAGCCTTATTGATTGGATTAACTCACCGATAGCAAGCATTCCCTTCTCGATGCTTCCGGAGAATTCTTTCTTGATGGACTCCTCGACGTCCTTGCCTGTCAGAGCCTCAAACTCAGCGAAGATCTGGAAGTAATCAGACAATTAGAGACATGCGTCAGACGCTCGATCAGATGAGCATTGAGTAATTTATGTGATTGCAGTCTGCCGGCCCAATTGTATCGCGCTTTCTAGATTTTATGGCTCATAAAGTAATAAAGGAATGAAATATATGTATTTATGATACATATGCAGAACAGGACATCTACGTGTTTAGAAGTGGCATTTAAGAAAAAAAGAACGAGGTGGTAAAACGAGTTCTTTTTCGTCAAATTATTCGCGCAAAATAAAAGACTATAATGTCACCTTCACAATTTTAGCTCTACTAATCAAACCAATATACAAATATGTGCATCGTTTAAGAGAAAAGTTTTTAAGGCTTGTTGTCTTGTTTCAATTATAATTGAAGCATTTCTGCAATGTCCTCAAGTTCTGCTAGACTGCCACACTAAAACGTATGAATAATGCATATTTAACAAATCTGTTGTGCGATGCAAATGAGTTCTTTGTAACATTGGCATTCAAGCAATTTTGCGGAAAATCCGGTAATAAAAATGCAGTTTTATTTCGAATTTATCCGAGCGTACATAATATACGATATTGGAATCGAGAACAAGAATAATATTTTATAATTTTGATGCTCTTTTTGCTAAGAGTTTTTGCATCATTAGCATTAGATGCTCAATGTTGGTAACAATTGCTGCCGATAGAAAACAGATAGGTTCCCAAAGGCAATAACTCATATTATGAACCTGTTTCTAATAAGCTAACAAGCGTAGTATGACCACTTTTTTTATAAGTTTTATACGGGACATTAAAAGTACTAGAGCGGATAGGTAGGTACCTACACTAGTACTTTTCCTTTATTGTTAATGCCTTTTCAACTCGATTTTTTCATACAGAATTAGCCAGATCCGGAATAAATATAGGCTATACATAGTTGTTTCGAGCAGAAATCGAACTCGCAACGCTTGGGGCAGCTACATATCGGTCGAATACAGCGTCAAACTGCGACTTTTTGTAGTAGGTATGACTACCTACTCCAAAAAGTCGCAGTTTGGCGCTGGCAACACTAACGTGTTGTTTTCTTACCTGTCTAAGCTGCTGGTAAGACCGTGTGATGAGGATGGAGTTGAACACCGACTCGTCAGTGCCCCACTGTCCCTCACCAGCCGACGCGAGCGCCTCGGCATCAGCCTTGGCTTGACCTTCGTCCACTCCCTGGTTCTCGTCGCGGTTGGCCATGCACAGGGACACGCACAGCCTCTTGAAGTGGCCGGATGTGTCGCCCTTCAGGTCTGACTCTAGGCTCTTGTTGTACACTGACAAGGGAAAAGAACCTTTAAATTGTTGCACCGTTTGATACATAGGTAGGTTCTGTCTGGACAGACAAAAAAGTCGTATAGCGGTGCATGTATCTTTAGGCGCGAAACCATAGTCGAAACTAAACTAAAATCGCCATCTTGTTTTTTTTAACTACTATTTCCACAGACAATTATTTATCAAATGTTTACCAACAGCGCAATGTCATTCAATCCCCAAAATAACCATGCACAACACTGTAGTTTCTAGCAGGACTGACAATAGAAGATCGAGCCTATATCTGATAAAATTACGTTGTCTATTTCAAACAACAATTACATAATTGTTAAAACCGCAACTAATACTGATCTAGTTGTGTTTGTCGGGACTGTTGTACGGTCGACCAAGCTATTTGGTTTACATTTTACAATGTAATTTGCATGTTAAAATGTAAACCAATTAGCTTGGTCGACCGTACATTTTGAGCCTGGTAACCAATTTATTCGGTTTCGGTCGCGTAATTAATTACATGGAGGGCCTAAAATCGTTATTATTCATAGTTTTGTAATGATTAAACTGTATTTTATCAAGCGAAGTTATCACTATGGCTGGCCTACTAATTAACTAAACAACGTTTTTTCATTAACATTATTAATTGCCTGTGTGCCGGTTTTGTTGGCAGTGTCACGAATATTGACGTAAGCAAATATCCTTTGCATGCCCTGCTACTCCTCATGGCCGAGTCCTTATAAAATGTAATTGAAATGCAAATGAGAGCATTGCGTTATCGTATGATTTATTTAAATTCAACAATTCAACAACAAGTACTTACCATGAGTCATGCCTTTATGAAAATTACAAAACTGTTGAAATGCCATTAAAATTACAATTGACTTTCAGGCCATTTCGTAATGTTTCCTCGATTACACAAGATTCTTTAAACGCTTAATGTTATTTTATGCGAACACATTGCTTTGATGTCGCATTGACAATTTATTGATCAATTGCAGCGGTAGCTATAATAGTTTATGACTTGTTGTTAAATTTAAAATGGCCTATTAAAATTGAACATAACCGTTATATTGTTTGTCACAAGTAATGGAGCACTCCAAAGCCAAGGCATACAAACTGAACGATAGTCGATTGGCCAAAATCCGAATAAAGGACCTAGAATATAGAAGTTCGATAAATCTGTGGGACAATTCTTGTAATAAAACTACGGTTGCTTGGGTTCGTTTTCAGGAATCCACCGAACGCAAGGATAACCAACTTGATAGCCTTGTCTCCATCAGGTCCCACGTTCTAGTCCAAAAAACAAAAGGCAACTTACGCTGTTCGTAGAAAGCAGAGATGGTACGGATGCCGTAGTTGGAGAGCGTGCAGAGGATCTCGATGATGGCCTCCTCATCGGTTCCGATCCCCGCGACGGCGTCATGCAGCTCCTTGGCGTAGAAGTGCGGCAGGGGCGTCATCAGAGCCACGATCACGTTCTCCAGGTTGCCGCCCAGCTCGCTCTTCAGTTCGCTGATCAAGTCCTACAAGATAAAGGTTTGTGTTTTGAAAAGTTCTAGCTTTTTTTGTAAGTGTTAGAAAAGAGGACACTGCGTGAATAGTTGCGGTACTTTCTATTTTTGTAGCGGGACTTTGTATTTTGTGTGAGTGTAGGTAGGTACCTATTTGACTCGCATCTCATGCAGATTTCGCTTCGGTTTGGCCTAAGCTTAAGAGCAGGAGATTTTCAGTCTTTTAACAGCGCACAGGCTGCTGATACCACATCAGTACCTATAGGCTGTAAGCGAACGAAGCATATCGCCCTGGATACTACCAATTTGAGTTACCTGGCTATGAGGCTTTGACCTGCATAGATTTGGACACTGGCAGCTTCTATTCATATGATAGTAGTACCTAGCATGCGATTCCTCTTTCCCAGCATAATTGCACTACCGTTACTAGGTCATTGTGGTCGCGTAAATGAATACTAGAACGGATATTCAGTATGAAAACTGTACACACCTACTTAGCACGAGTACATAAGTTTTATTTACTTTAAGCACCGGTGTTTAACAAACAACTCGCTAAAAGCTGTCTATTTGAAATACAAACTCTTAAGGCCTCGTAATCATTCAATCAGTAGGAGCCATTCACCTGCCGTTACAGGCCGCGACTTTACTAACTCGGTTACAATCACAAGCTCGGCGTTTGCGCTTGATTTGCCTTCATCATGCTACTATGTACCAATACCAACGGAGGCGAATGGAATTGAGCGGTAAAACGATGTTGGTATGTACTCCTGTTATCAAGGTATTGGCTCAATGGTAGGTAGATACAATAATGCTGCGAACGCTGATAGGCGGCGTACCTATGCCAAGAATACTAAGGAAAATGGAATATTCGAACAATGAGTAATATTGTCAGTCATTGTTCTCTAGTTTGAGCTGTGCCGGGGCGCTGGCTAATCGCACGGTGGGCACGTCATGGAGGGGCACTGCACACATAATGAGGCATCTTTACGACCACCGTGCATAATAATACGCCTACTTGTGTTTAGGAGTAAATTAGGTGTAGACATGATTTCTAGACCGGCTACATTTTGGATTATCATCGTGATCATTCTTCTGTCCTTATCCTAATTTATTTTAAGTTGGCGCAGCATGTCCTCTTCCGTACTACATAAGTACGTAACAAATACTAAAATCTTAGTTATACGTAGGAAAATAATTAGGTAAGTAGTTCATTAACATTTATTAATAATGGTCACTTTGAATCAGCGGCAGACTACCTACGCATTGCTACGCAAATAGAATAGAACCTGGTATTATTTATTTTCCCTGTTTTATTTTTTCCTGTTTCATGTTATCCTATTTAATTAAATTAGATTCATTAGTATAACGACGGTTTAATTGTAAAATGGGTAGATATATATTCTATCAAAACGTTACACACATACTTACATAGGTATGCCAATATTTTTATTACGAAAGTGTGTCTGTACGTGTTACGTTTTTTCTGCTAAACTGATGAATAAACTACTGAACCTAGTTGTGTATACCTACCAAGTAGGTATAGAGATAGCTTGAACAATGAAGGATATACACAAGAAAAAAATCACAATTATGTAGACTTATACGTATTTTAACAAGAAATATAAACTTCACAGTGTTCAAGTTAGTAGGTAGGTACTTATTGGGAAAATCTAAAATTCATGTAGACTTGGTGACTTGACACACGGGTAAAGTACTGTGTTAGGTTGCGCTTTTACATATACCTAAATAAGCATATTACCATGGATGGTATTGCAAATAAGCACCAACTTTTTGTATTTATTATATTATCACATTGGTTTGGATGTATAGAAATATGCACTATAGCTCTGCAGGAAAAATAGATCTACCTAGGTACACAACCAGCTAAAATTGTAGATAAGTAAGGTATAATGTAACATGTGCCCATTGTGATTGCAAATGCAAACAAAAATGTTGATAGCACATTTAACATCATTCATGTTGTAAATCGTTTATCTTTCAGTCACATTTGTATTTCATCTGCTAGAAAATACATCTGCGAGACATATTGTAATAATTAAGTCATTGAAAATAAGGAATTTCCTTTATAAAAACAACTAATGTTAACACCACAGTGTCATTGTTAAATGATTCACGATCACAACGTCCGGTACGTCCGTGAAACAAGAAAAAAAAATCACTCGCTCTAATCTCAATGCAATAAGAATCATGATCATGAATCAACGATGACTAAGAACGGAAGACTAACTGCAAGGCCAAGAACAGTGGAACCATTTAGACGTTGCAAGGTTCTGTGTATGAGGCCTAAAACTCAAAATATAACAATCGTAATTAAGATAATTAGGAATGACGTAACTGTACGTGGGATAATTTGTTTACCAGTTGTAGGTACCGCTTGTTTCTAGGTGCTTGCATCTGGGTTATTTCAATGGCGCTTACGAAGATAATGAAGAAAAACAACCGATTGTAGTGTACCTAATGACTTATTTGATCGTGTCTCACGAAAGAATTACCTATCATAATAATTACAGCTGTGCCCCGTGACTTTCGTCCGCATGAAATTGTTAACAATTTCAAGGGTTTTAATTTTTTGCACGGAACCCTAATCCTTTTTCTAAAATAAAAGTAGCTTAAGTTACTCCTTATAAGATCAGCTCTATGCTAGTGAAAGTCCCGCCAAAATCGGTCCAGGTGTTTCGGAGATTAGCCGGAAGAGGCGGAAAGACAAAAAAAAAAAACATTCTTTTCGTGCCGTATGTATATACTTTCATATGCATTCAGTAAAAAGATATTATTTTGAAATTACAATCATTTTTACATTGAAAGTGAAGAAAGATTGATTGTTGTCTATATTCAGTTATAATTTTAACTGAAACTAGAGAAGCGGTGACACATCAAATCTTATCATGTTAGTAACATCACTAGACGGAGCAGAAAGGTCACTCCAAATGATGATTTGTGACTAATTGTATGTTTCAGGAAAAAACACGGCTTATAATAAAGTAAACACTTCACTTAAAACTAGAATTTGTAATTTCACGCCAAGGTTCGATTTTAAAAGTTTTCCACTTTATTCGGGCGGTATCGATAATCGATCAATTACAAAACTGAGTACAGACTGCGCTACACTACAAGCCAATACATATTGAGGAGAGGAGAATAATTCTAAAAAAAATCTTATGGCACTCAATCCAGTCGTGGCGAAACTCGCTTCTTCACTCCTTTTTTTTTCTAAGCCAAGATTTCCATACCTCTATCATTTAGGAAGCCTTTATAAACACCGATGGTCATGGTACTCCATCAAAAGTTAAACCCAAAGATTGACTGGTAGAAAATACCTAAGTCCGCCCGTGTATCATTACTTGAAGTAACTCCCATATAAATAAACAAATGATTGGGCCATTTACCTACAACCTGTTACTTAACAAAACCCCTATGATGTTATCTAAGTATCATAAATTACGCCCCATTAGCAAAGCGAGTTGTGAAGGTCAGATTATCTACACATTCGACCGAAACAACAGGAGGTCAATAAAGGTTAGAATGCTCAGATCATATTTTTATTGATTGGAGCCTGAATGATGAAAAGATAGCATCATCATTCTTAACCTTGCCAGAATGCCCTTAGTGTCTACATCTGTATTATTCATTTTTGAGGATCTAATTTAAGCCAATAATGCTGCGATTTGAGCTGACCACCTACAGGGTTCAAAAGAAAGAGACGAGTGCACCTGTGTGTTTGCACACCCTTGAGCACTATAATAGTTTCCGCATTGATGTCTAATCTCCGGTGAAATTGGCCGCCAAGGCGGAAATCTTGAGGACTATCTATCAATGCAAGTAATTAAAAAAGAACCATCGATTAGAAAATAAGAAGCTTACCTTGCCGTAGTTGGTCTTGAAAGTCTCGGCGATCTCCAAACGCTGGACGATGCCGCGTCTGCAAAGAACGTCGATGATAGCCTTTTCATCGGTGCCGATTCCCTTCATCGCCTTGCGGAGGGTCTCGGCGTCCGCAGCGGGGTCGAAGGGCTCCGCTGGGTACACCGTGGGGGTGCACTGTTTGACGAAAGAAGAATATGACTGTTGTGTTTAAGGGTGTCGAAATTCTATGGATCTGGTTCATTATTGAGAAGCTCTTCCAAGCGAAAATGACCTTCAGTTGAAACAAGAATGACTAAGTATTGTGAAGGGGTGTTTACATCCCAAAGATCTATAATAAGAAGTTATGGGTCTTCAAAGTTTCAGCAAAATCATCCTGTGATGGTAAAATTACCGTCATTTGTCGGTAGTTTCAACTAGTCAGGTAATACAATAAGTATTACACTAATTTATGTGGGTACTTGAATATGTGTACATACATACACCTACTAAACAAAAACCGGTTACTAGATTAAACCACTGTTTTCTTAGAAGTCAAAACATAACAATTCGCTCCCATTTATTACGGCATCTCCTAGATGACACGATGACCCATAGCTATACCTATTCACAGTCCCGCATCACAAGTGTTGGCTCACCTATTCAAATTCATAGTATTCATTGATGAGTAATAGACATACTTGAAACTTAGCTTCATTATAAAGATGACGTTATGAGCATAGCATGTAGATGTTGATTTTTTTGCTCCAATTTAAGCAAAAGCAGGCAGAATATTTAAAACAAGTGTAGCATTTATCCACCTGATATAAATTAACATTTAACCGCTAAACGGGGACGAGAATTACGTCATTAAGTAATTATCTGTGTGTTTATAGAGGTTTCCTCCCCGCAGTCAACTTGTTCGGCCTTGGCATGGTTTGGCTTAGTCATGGGGCGGATAGGGCGTGATTTAGCCCGCTCCCCTGTCGAAAAACTGTCCCTATACTTTGTAGTTATACTTAGATATCTAATTGATTAATTTGCCAGTATGGGGAAAGGGGAAGTTCAAGAAATGTGCCTATAGCAACTCGTTCGACCAACTTCATTTTTTTTCCTCTTATGCCTTGCAAACTGACTGGAAATTAGCGTTAACTAAATGAATATCATAGTCAATTTACGATGTATTTTTGCACCGTGTGCATATCGGTAACCTCGCGCTGAAAGGATGACATCATTCCGTGAGAAATCTATAGAATTATAGCCATGTAGGTAGTTAAGTAAGTAGGTGGTTGCTTACCTTGTAGGGGTAGTACTGTTGTCCACTCATGTTGATAGATTCCTGAAGAATAGAAAATAATGTTACAAACAGTTGCTTTCACGTATGCGCTAAAAATAAAACTCAATTGCTTGCTATCAACGCGGACCGGCTTTTAGCGATTAACAAACATCGGCGTGCAACCGCCTGCCGGCAAATATCGACCTACACTTGTAATACTGCAGTTACTACTAAATTATACACACTAAACTCTTACTACAAAGCTTTCTAGCACATTTTCAAAGCATAATACAAGGTAAATGCGGTAAAATTGTACGTACTTTAGTTAGCGACACGACACACCCAAATCACAGACCGAATTCCGAAATACGCTCGACTCGAATGAAACACGGTGAGGTCGGTCGAAGCCGTTTTTGTTCGTCGCCCTCTCGCCTCTCGCTCCGTTCAGAGATTACAAACCTTTGGCTCGGTTTACTGCTGTTTAAATAGGATACCGGTTTTTTGCCGCTTTTTTAATGCAAAAAGAAGACACGTTTTTTTCCACTAACTGAATGATAGGTACAGGTTGACAAAAACAAAATAAAAGATATCTCTTATCTGTAAACACGTTCCAGATGTTGATTAGGCTTATCTAAAACATTTATCAGGCGAATCCATAACTCATTAATCTCAATTGTTCATGATAATAATTAGGTAAAACAGATATGTAGGTATACCTAATTATTTAAATCAGGGGACCGAAAAGGTTAGATAATCGTAGATATGGATTTGATCGGGTTATTTGTTAGGTGAAAACCTTTGAGTAAAGGTTGACCCGTATGGTTAATCAGCCTATAATAACCGGTTTAAGTACAAACAGACTTCATTTTTGTACAAAAAAATATACAATGGTGTCAATTCTGTTGTGCACAAACTAAACTTAATTTAGGCTATTGCTATCTTTTCCTCTCTAATAAAACGAGAAAGAGACGGACGTAATTTAGAGCTGTCAAATTTAATTGGAACTAATATTTTCATACAAATGAAGGGTGCACGTAAAAACATGTCGACTAAAATCACGGTGAAGCGCAAGGCATGAACTAGTTTGTCATCTCTTACTTAGTTCATAGCTATAGCCGTCCTTTTCTTGCACTGCCTTTTAGTAAAAGATAGCAATAGCCTCCTAAATTAAGTTTAGTTTGTGCACAACAGAATCGACACCATTGTCCCTTTCATTCTGGCCCCTTAATCACAACGCTTTGATTCGATTTTCGATTCGGAAAGTCATATGTCTATCTTTTTTTGACATTACGAAATCGAGCGAGATAGACATACGACTTTCCGAATTGAAAATCGAATCCAAGCGTTGTGAATAGCTATGCTGGTCACCCATATATTTAGGGGATAACACATTTAACGGTTAATCTTACAATGGGTTTTAGGTCCAACCGGTTGACCCAATTGATCAGTCTCTGAATTTTAAAATGCTACGTTGGTCGAGTGGTCGGAAGGCGCGACAGCTGAGCATGAGGTTCTGGGTTCGATTCCCGGGTCAGGCAAAGTGTTATTGGGTTTTTCCATCAGGAAATCAGTAGCAGCAACGGAGTCTGGACTTGTGCTGGGTTGATGGCAAATAGGCTTGCCCCCTACTACATGTGACTTAAAACATAACTGGCGAAATGTGGGTGCACTATTAGGTGCATCTCTGCATAACCCTTCGGGATCGTGATGTTATGTCATAATTATAAAATCAGAGATTCGGTTAATATTCCATAGAATTGGTACATTTTGCCTTGCATCAAGGTAGTTCTGTTTTTTTATATCTTGTAGGTGATGACGTGTTATGTCAAATCCAATTTTTCGACCTCCAAAACCCTCCGGATCATTGTTAATTTTTCGAAAAACCAATAAGTTTTCGTACTTTTTTTAGTTTTTGACATTTTTTCCACCAATGACCTTTGCTACGGTAAAAAACACTATGAAAGTTTTTAGGAAGATTAAATTTGCAACATTTTGGTTGTGTTAGACTAAATAGCTTCTAAGATAGCAGATCAGCGGTTCAAACTTTGCTAAATTACTACATATTATAAAACAAAGTCGCCCGCCGCGTCTGTCCCTACGCATGCTTAGATCTTTAAAACCTCGCAACGGATTTTGATGCGGGTTCTTTTATTAGATAGAGTGATTCAAGAAGAAGGTTTGAGTATATAATATGCGGGCGGGCGAAGCCGCGCGCATCAGCTAGTTTCCAAAAAAAAATCAATTTTAAAGGTTTTTTAAGTTCTCTTCAATGTGGACAACTATGAACCCATTTTACAGCATGAGTACATATAGGTTATTAAAGTACACAAATTTGCAACAAATCAAGACTAATTTGGTCTATGTGGATCTGATAGTACCAATTTAGTCTTCTTAAAAACTTTCATAATGACTTTTACCGTAGCATAGTTTATGCTATCAAACTTTGAACAGCATTATCTTAGAAGCGTTTTAGTCTAACACAACCAAATTGCTTTTATTTTGTTGCAAATTTAGTCTTCTTAAAAACTTTGATAGTAACTTTTACCGATTGCTAAGGTCCTTGGTGGAAAAAAATATCAAAAACTAAAAAAAGTACGAAAAATTATTGGTTTTTCAAAAAAATTACAATGGTCCGGAGGGTTTTGGAGGTCGGAAAATTGGATTTTACATAGCTCACCACCTACAACATACAATACAAAAAAATCAGAACTACCTTATTTATTTGATGCAAGGCAAAATGTACCAATTCCATGGATACTTGTAATATTTTGTTTACTGACCTCAGCAACTTTGAACAGCTGATTTAAGGAACTATCAGATCCACATAGACCAAATTGGTCTTGATTTGTTGCAAATTTTGTGTAGTAAGTACTTTACTTTACTTATAAAAAAATTAGGACTACCTTATTTGATGCAAGGCAAACCCCTTATATGGTACGATTTCCATGGACTGTTATTAGTCATTACTTTAGGCTTGTTTAATTAATAACGTTTGGAGAAATCTCAGTCCAAAGCTAAATGAACAATTGAAAAAAATAACTTCCGGTACTTACTTATAAAATATCGCATCGCCCATCGGCTGGCCCAGTTACTTAGTACCTACATACGAAGAGCAATTTTTTTTCGACTCATTTTTCTTAGGGAAAGTTGTTCAGTTTGATAGCTTGAAATACCATCTAAAAGGTACCATCTAAAGGTAGGTAGTCTTACTACTTACTTACTTACGTATACCTCTTAGATGGTATTTCAGACCATCAAACTAAACAACTAAAATAAATCTTGGTACTTTTAATTTAGATCCTCAGTGTCTCGACCCCTGGTCCACGTATTATTCGCCAGCCGATGACATCACCGGCGGCGGCTACCCGTGCCGACGCGCCGCACCACCCGCCACCGCGGCCACCGCTGCGTCGCGTCCCTCTACTCTACTGCTCTGTGAGCCCGCAGAGCCTCTAACAACACAAGTTACCGCAATGCCTTGCTTTCCGTTCCGACTACTACAAACGTCTATTACAATATAATGTAAATTTACTTCAGAAAAACCATGAAATCTATTCATTAAAGTTATTAAACTTAATAAATGTTAATAAAAATGTACCTAAGTTGAACGAAGACTAGAAATAAAAGACGATCGGACAATTACCTAATATTAGATTCCTACTATAGCTACAATTGAATAGTTCATTAGAAGGTTCATCTTTTGTTTTATGTGTTTTTTTATTCTAATTACCGGTTTTAAAGCCCTGTCGCCAGTTTCACATTGGAAAGTTTAACGCTGACTGCCAAGTGTCTTAACAGATTTGTTGATATACATCCTATTGTTATGTAGGAGCGCAATGTGCATAGGTTAGTGATCCCAATTTACAGTCAGGCGCGGTGCGTGCTCATTGAAGTGAAAGTTATCCCCCAAAAGCAGCTTATCCAACTTTTTATGAGTGCCTGTTGGTATTATCGTATTAGTTGGATGTATTAATGGTATCTCTGCTATACTCTTGGGGGAATGGCGTTATGTTTTGTTAAAATGCTATACATAAGCTATAGCTCGCTTCAGTCTGATATTTAGGCTGGTGATCTATATGGATAAGCTTCAGTCACAAGGATGTTGCATTGTTTTTTCCACTTCGTGGTTTTCCAGCAATTAAGAAAACCACATAACGCATGTTCATTTTTCGGTTTAATTACTTCTGCAAAAGGATAAAAGATAAGCTTAATCTTTACAGACTCTCATGTAATTTTAATAATGTTGTAAATAATAACAGGAAAGTGCCCCTTTCCACAATGGTTTTCCTCGATTTTGATATGATAAATTGGGTGCTTCAATGTAAGTACCTACATATCTTTATTGCAGCTATACCTACTTACATTAAAAACATAAATCTAAAACTAAGTAAAATCAATTTTAGGCAGGAATTGGTTGGTCAGTACGGGGCTTATTATAGGCCCTTGTGGTATTCCTGTAATAGGTACCTACACTATGCTTAATAAACAGTGTGCATCATCTGCTAATTCTATACCATTATCATAATTCTAACCGTCGATTTCCGGAACCACTGTAGCATCAGGTCGAACAGTCATAAGTTTGAAAATAAACTGACTCAGTGGAATCGAGTCAATGATTACATTGATATTTTTATGAGACCTAACAAATCGACGTCATCTAGTTAAGTATTCTGTTGATAGTGTGTCGTCACAGATCTTATTCACGATCATTAGTCATCATCAGTCTGTGGTAGGAACTTACTGATTCATACAAACGTCACTTTTGACTTTGGTACTAGTGGAAGTACATTATTAGGTAGACCATGGTCAGTTTACGTTAACAGATGAAAGGCAGATTGAGTCAATGATTCACGTTTTTGTTTGTTGGTCTGAGAGTTAAAATAAACTAGTTTGTTTTTAATAAGCTTTACTCGCGGTTTGAGAGTTCGTCTTATCTGTTTATGTTCACTTCAAGACTTCAAAAGGTAGACAGACTGACTAGGCTAAGCTTCCCTCATCATCTGTACCTTTACGGTATGCATTGATTTGCGTTTGACCCTGTTTTTTCCTCGTATTGATGCATAGGTAGATATAGTTACCTTGATGATGATCCGTCGTCCGTGTCGTTTCAGATCATGGGGAAGTGCGGGCGGACGGACATTTGGGAATTAAGAATTTACTGTAATTGTTGACACGGTCGTCGGTCACGGTCGGATCGATGGCTGATTTAATCCATCCATCCAATCAGACTGCTGTTAAAACAATTTCCTAAATGTATTCCCCATTTTTAGATCACATCCTCAAAAATGCAGATGTTGGTAAGGGCACTAAGGACAGGTTACTCCGGCAAGGTTATGAATGCTAACGCTATCTTATTATTTTATCATTCCAGCTCAAACCAATAAAAATATGAACTGAGGCCTGAGCATTTCTAGCCTTTATTTTGTATTGGCCTCCTGTTGTTTCGGTTGAATTGGTAGATAATAATCATCTGACCTCCAAAAGTCACGTTCCTAATGGGTAATGACTTAGATAGCATCATTGTTTTATTGAGTAGCTAATGGATCCTTCCATCGGTCGGTGTTTGTAAAGTTGCAGAGGACATTTTGGGAATTGGGACACTCCAGCAAGCGGGGGCACCGATAGGGCAGGAGAACCGCACTCGTATTGGAAAGTGAATTGATATTTATCCATCCAACCAGGCCACTGTAATCATAATTTACTAAAATAATGTAAAATACTCCCCACTAGTAATATTAGTATATCGTACAGTATTTGTAATAGATAACTGGTGTGTAGTTTTGGTATGTAGGTACCGTAGTTTCACTGTAATAGAATAAATTAGTTAATAATAGCTATTTATTCACCAAGGGGAGTAAGGCACAGATCACTAATCAAGTGTTCATTTGAGGCCCGACGCGAAGCGGAGGGCCGTGAACCACACGAGTTTAGTAATCTGTACTTACCCTCGAGTGATATACGTATTACTGCTATAAACTACACTTGCTTACAACGAACGTCATCAAGACTTTAAAAAAAAATACAAAACGCGTTAGTAATGGATTACTACCCTGATTTTCAGGGCAGTAATGAAATTCCATACAATATAACTGCCTAGATTTTTGAGAAGGTATGAACAGCTTTCAAGCCTTTTAGTGGGGTAGTATTGGTACACTTACTAAGCAAGTGTAGTATAGAGTATTTATGCTGACTAGTCTAATTAGTGCATTTCTAAATTCCGCTGAAAAATATGGTAAACAATCTTGACACTATCGAAGCACATTTTCTTAGAAAGTCATCAGCGCGTGATTATCGCGTACCTAATTAGAAAGCAGACGCGTAGTCAGTGTTCTTGAAATTTTCAGTCTTTATTAGCATTTTGTCATACACGGTAAATATATGCAAATATTGTATTAGTCATTCTGATTATGTTAGAGATGACTACGACGAGATGAGTCTGGATTAGTGGCTGATGGCCATTAGCTCACCCCTGTTACATGGAACTTTTGTTCATAATTTGTTATACCTATGTGAATGTACTAGGTATGTACGCCTAACACTTTGAGGATTACAGGCTTGATTTTATGAGAACCGCATTCAAGACCAATCCAACATTACTTAATACTAGCATACTAGTTTCAACCAATCAAATAGCTAATATACTATAACTTCAGACATATAGGTACAGTCGTGGTCTTTTCCGCCTGATCAGTTAATTTATTTTTCGCTTAAATCATGCGGAGGCGCCGAGCCACTCCACCTTAAACTTTAGGCCTATTAGGAAAGCGTCAACTTTGGCGCGCAAAATAACAATAACTCTCGTTTGGCATGTGTCGCCAATCGGTTTTTTTTCATTAATTATTTATTATAAAGTCAACGGGGCGGGGATAGAGAGCGTTTCTATGTTTTAAGTGCAAGCAAAAATAAGCTTAGTGGTGATCAGGCGGGAGTGTTCTCGATAGTACCTACCTGACGAGAATGAAGAATGAGTACCTCCTCTTTTGATTTGGGGAGTAGGATTCCTTTGTAAGTATTTTTATTTTTTTATTGGGACAAGCCCGCACTATTCCCAAACTATATAGGTACCTAATGCAACTCCTGAAAGCGAGAATCAACAGTGGCGACCACCAGAAAAGCGCAGAGACGATGAAGCTCGACGAAGTTCCATAGAAACAATGTAACTGTCTTGGATCCCGCAACGAGATTTAGCAGACAAGAGTCGCGGTAGTTAATAAGGATATAGGTAGTCTGTCCTGAGGCTGTAGCTGAGGACTGGTTTTAGCGACATCACGCGCTAGAAGAGACGTGGTAAGCAGTCTGTCGAATGCCTTAAATTAAAAGGTTGGAGAGACGTGCTGCTGCTTGTGATTACCTATCTATGTATATCCAGAGCTCCTTCCTGATCCTTCCTTCGAGCTCTTTCCAGCAGGAAGAACACAGTTTGTCTGCACAGAATTCCGTTGTCTCTAAGCGGAAAATATCGATTAGGGTTTTCCCCACTGGTAAAAGGAATTGAAGCCAATACTTCCCCTTTCAAATTCATACAAAGTGGTTGTATGGTGGTTATGGATCAATACGTGATGTTGATACTCGGAAAACAACCGTTGACCTATTCATTACTAGCTCTAGGTAGGTATGTGTAGTTGTGTATCTACCTAGAATCGATGTGTACTCGTAAGTTGAAAAATGGGGTCATACCGTAGTCATTAATTTAATGGATCTTTCGCGTGAATAACCTGTGCACTAAGTAAGTACCTAAGTATGCACAAATGTTTCCATATAAACCATGTTCGAATCGAGCGATAGGTACGTATGGTAAGTACAGGAAACAACTAATTTTGTACTAATAACAACTTGTAATTGGTAGATGTCAATGGTGAGTCCACAGCGGTGACCCATACATTCATGGCTATAATTTATTGATTTGTCTTCGTCCTTATGCCTTTTAAATTAATGGGTTAATGTGTCGTTCTAACGATTATTTATGCATAAGCAGGTCACCAAAGCCGACAGTCATCATCATCTGCCTAGCTTTTCCCAACTTTTTTTTTGTATGTTGGGGTCGGCTTCCAGTCTAACCGGATACAGCTGATTACCAGTATTTTACATGGAGCGCCTGCCTATCTGACCTCCTTAACCCAGTTAGTACTGGGTAATACGATACCCTTTGGTAATACTGGTTGTCACTTTTAATTAATCCACTGACTACCTGTAATGACTGTCAAAGAGATCTACAAATGACAACCGGGACCAAAGCCGACTGCACTAGAGGTGCGCAACCGATATTTAATAATAATATCGAAATAATAATAGGTATTTTGTTTTTAATGGTTGGTCATGGTCATAATAGACTAAACGCAAAAATATGGATATACGCACGGTTAAACTTTGCATTTTTGGCACATAAAACGAGTGTCAGACCGTTTTTATTTTGCTGCACATATTTTGCATCGCTGACTTTTGCTGGTTAGTATTCTAACAGGAAAATGCTCTAAGGCATCACTATGTAATTAAATAAAAACGAGCTAATTTGGTCGTAATTATAGGGTGTAAAACACCTCTTAACGAAGCCGAAAGACACTTGTTGTCCCTGTCATTGCAATTATTTGTTTGTTCTACACCATACCTGGGAACCTTCTAGTTACGGAGATATTGGGGGTCAAAATTCCAACTTTTTGACAAGTTTTTTTTTTTATACACGTTTTTAATGTAAGAACGTTACGTTAAACACCTCCATATTAATCAATCCATCCATCAGCACAATGTGTTGAGTGCGTTACATTGACTTTTACCACAAAACGTGAATTTTCACCCCAAAAAAAAAGTAGTTTCCCAGCAATAATTTTTGCGTAAAGTTACTTAGTTTGATGTACAGAATGCTTGGTTGACGGCTTCGTGATGAGGTTGTTTACATCCTGTATACGACCCTGACGAAATCGTCATGGACCCGAAAATATTTGTCGGATTAAGTAAGCGGTTAGTTAAAAGGTTAATAATGGATGACCGCATCCATTACTAATAATATTTAATAACAGTAAATGAACTACTCTATTTTAAGAAAAACCGCGTTTGACGTCATGGGACTGTCAAACATAGACGACTGTGGCGTCCCCGGCATAGAAAATACAACAGTGTGATAGAGATGGGCATTACAGTCATTTAAATTAATCGATAATCAACTAACACTCGAATTTTATAGAGCGCATAGTTCAGTATTATAAAATTTTCTTGATTTCTCAAACATAAAAGTTCAATAGCAAATGTTTTATTTATTTACTAGTGCAGAATTCAGAGTAAATTAAATATAACGTAGGTTGCCGTCGACGTCGATATTCTTGTTATATTGACTGCTACCTACATCACTACGTGTCCTGTTATGGTGACTGTGGCGTCGAGGGCACTATGTTTTTCGAACTTTATCACTGGTTTTATTTTTTGTCATCTTACGTTATTATAGATGAAATCTAACGAAAACAATTCACTTCAAAGTAATTAAGAAGAGTCAAGGTACATAATTAACAAGGAAAATAAACAAAACAATGCTGTTTTATGACATTTATTTACGTTTAAAATTCTGTCACACAGTCGCGACCGTGGCGTGCTAGGCACATTTTGGTTTGTCGTCTATACACGACTGTAGCGGTCAATAGGTTTAAAAAGCCGTGCCAGCTACGCCACTGTCATCGTAAGGTGACAAGAAAGTACGTCATGATTGAACATAGTGCTGTGATGGTATTGACTTGGTTTTATCGATTGTTATTTTGAATTGTGGATTTAACGCCGAAACTGTGACACATATCATTATTATTTCTGTCATAAAAGACAAAGCGGGATGAAAAAAAAACTCCTGTATTATACTGTTCCGTTATGCTGCCTTGAGGTAAAATTGCTATGTACATTTCTAACGCTACAGTGGACAGCTCAGGTGCCATTTATGTTAGCTTATAGCGTGTCTCAGAATGGCCTTTTCGCTCCCCCAACCGCCACCGGGAGCCTTCGCAATCCAAGATTCGATTTTATACAAAAACAAGTGAAACTTAACTGATACATTACAGGCAAATGCTTCCCATGACGGAGTGCCGTAACAGTTCAGATTCGAGCATTACATAAGCGAGTGAGGAGAACCGAGCATTACATTTACAGTGCGCAACCTTTAACGATCACTTCACTAGTTTATGTACAACATCCAAACGCGTATTTTGCCAAAATGCTGGTGCTTCTTGTGCTCATAGATCTACATAAACTTTCCAAAAAAAAGATGTACACTCCGCTTCAAAGAGACGCTGCTTCTTGAATGCCTCAGTCGGTGTTAGATTATATGATCAGACGGCGCGGTTGGCGCAGTGACTGAGCGATTGACTGCTGCGCTGCGTGTCGCGGGTCGATTCTCGCACGGAAAAATATATTTATATACCTACCTACAGGTAGATCCGGGTCTGGCTGTTTGTGTATGTGGTTTGATATGTTTGTAAACGCATCCACAATACAGGAGAAATTTCTAGTGAGGGGCAACTTTTTTTTTTAAGTTATTCACTGTCACGGGACCTACAATATTTACGTTTTGTTACCCACTACTAATTAAAACATTATAAATAAGTTCATGGAATAGCTGGTTGTATAAAACATGATTTATTACAGTAATACATTTAATTGGAAATACACGGGTGGCAGGCCGTCACCATTGTGATAGATACAATTTATATAAATACAGTTGTCTTTAGCACTAGTCTTCCAAGAAGAAGTATTGGCCTGCTCGTTTCTGTTCTATATCCTGCAACAAAAAAAAAAAGTTAGATTTATCTATTTTAGGCTGTTTGTTGATATATTTTCAGTGATGCTCAATTAGTTGGACAAATTTTGCCAAATTTACAGAAAGATAAGGTAAGAAAAAAGAAATAACAACTTTCCAGAAAAGTTGAGCAATACTTTAGAAAAACGTATGACATGTGATATGGTTTAAAGTTCCTCAATACTTCATAGAAAAGCGAGGACCCTCCGATGTGTCTGGTGGGCTACTGCCCGACAGTTAGAGCTACTGCACACTATAGACAAGACTGTCTTTAGACAGACAATTACCCTATTAGTGTGAGCGAGACAGACTATGTATTCTCGCTCGCACTAGTAGGGTAATTGTCTGTAGACCTTATTGTCTTCTTTTAATGCTCGTAACTCGCAGAGAATTCTAATATCGCGATTTAGGATTTTGATTTTAGTTCTTCATTTGCTTCATAGATATCATTGGTGTTCTTTTGTCGACTTGATTGTGTCTGTTACAATCTACTAGTGCAATTTCAGCAAGTGTACAGTACTAACCTTGACAGAAGAGTGTTTATTTATCCTCGGCCGGAAGTTATTAGGGTCCCTTCGGAAGGTGATGCCGAGCAGCTCTAAGAATTTGTTCATGCCGTTGAGCAGAGATTGAGGCGCGTGCGCGGTGGCCTGCGTGGACGGCGTGCCTTCGAACACGATGACGCGGTCCGCTAAGTACGTCGCCATTATGAAATCGTGCTCTACTACGAAGCCGGTACGCTTTGCGTGGAGGATGAACCTGGGGAAATTATGACAGTGGATTAGTTACTGGAACTTTCTGAACAAATTCATCATCAACGGCGAGAGCCTATTGCCATCAACCAAGTACAAATCAAGACTTCAGATACTGAGAATTTCCAAAAACCCAAAACACTTTGTTTGACATGGGAATCGAACCAAGGAGCCTCATGCTCAAAAGTAGCATTCGTGATCATAAGACCATTAACCAATGTTGAAAAAATCACTTCATATGAAAAATGTAAATCTCTGTTACTTACATGTCAATTTCACAGTACTACACTACTCTAAATTAAGATTATAACAAGCCTTCTTGGCTCCATAAAGGGTCTTTTTATGCCTAATAAGCAACAAACTCACCTTTTAATAACTTTAGCAGCAACCAAACGCTGTTCAGAGTCTAGATAGGCAGAGGGCTCGTCAATAAGGTACACATCGGCTGGCTTGCCGAGACAGAGCACCAGAGCCACTCGCTGCAACTCACCACCAGACAGGTTCTGAACCTCCTGGTCCATTATCTCTTCTATCTTCATGGGTTTCATCACGTCTGTGATAAACTGGAAAGGAACAACAGGAATTTTAAGATTTATTGTAAAAAATCTAGCATTTTGTAGTAAAAAGTGTGTTTTGACTATTTATTTACTTTAGGATCTCCAACAAAAGACTTTGTTGGATCCTAAAATACACAAAACTTTATTAGATAATGGATAAAATAAGGTATGTGTACTCCATCACTTATAGACCACATATGGTTTTGTTTATTCATTATACAACTAAATCATTTATTTTAATAATTTATAATTACCTGTGGATGAATATAAGCATCTCTAATCTTTTCATGCAGTAGCTGACGCACCAGCCCTTGAGATTTGGGTGATATCTTCTGCGGCTTATAACTAATGTGCAGCTGTGGGAGCTGGCCCGAACCTGGTAGCAATAAAATAAAATTAACTTTTATCCATATTACAGCATGATAAAATGCAGATAACCTGCAGAAATTAATGAATAATGTCATCTGGACATTGCTATAGATAGATGTCAGTATTGTAGTAGTAATACAGTAGATTTCACTTTAATATACTTAACACCAATTAAAGTTGCAACTTGCAAAATTAATTGAAAATTAAGTTGCGAGGAATAATAGAGAAGGTGTTATTTCAATTCACATGAGAACCTGCTACTTTGTCATCATCAAGCATATTTTTTTTTCATTTGTAAAACTGTATTTTTTCTGTTTTCAATTCTAACACTTTTAATGATGTTATGATTGCCACAGAGACAAAGGACTCTCACAAAGACTCCTACAAATGAAACAATAACCTCTAATACACTGTTATTAGCACGCGAATGATAATAATTATATTGATACACAAATAATAGGTAACGTCGCCAAAGAATCAAGATCAGACATACATTTTTCTTGTCATACCTTCATTTGTAGCACAGGATTCAGCGTGTTTTAAACATTTTTGAAATACAGGATGGAAAAACAAATCAAATAACTCAGTCCTAGCCATTTCAATAGCTTAACTATGTCTAAATTTATTAAAATACACTTAGTGTAATACACCTATAACCTCATTTTTCAAGCGATGTCTACATAGTTATCTAACACATATTTATTGGAGATTCTAAGTAAACGATTCTTTTCGGTTAAATATCACAGTAAAAGCTAGGATTAAACCTATAGCTGGTAAATTAAGAATTATTTACGACAAAACCGAATTATTTACGACAAAACCGAAGCCTATTGACAATTTGACAACTTTCACAAATTTGACATTTCATTGCTCGGTGTAACCATTACAAAAATATTTTATTCAATACCAGTTTCGGATACGTGTCCCAAAAGTAAATCGAGATACAAGTCCTCAATTTTACTTTGGACTATTACAAAAATAAAGTTTTGTTATAAAGAGTTTTGTACATTCAAAACTCTTTTTATTTATTAAAAATACCTTGTATTGGCGCATAAAATTAAATTTAATTAAAACATTCCCTATACAAGTGGTGTGACAGGTCTCATCTTTCGTGGCACGGATTGTATACTTGATAATTAAGTTTCTAAAACATGACTTATTTTACAATATTTATTGTTATAAGTAGCATGTTTTAGGTGAAACGGAACGCATTCTCACAACGCATCGTCTTCTATAACGCCGGTATTGACTTCAAAGTCTATGTGTAAAAAAAACATTTTTATTTGAAAATAACTTATAGTTTCACTAAGATTTTATTATAATATTGTTATTACAATTTTTGCAGCACATACAATTAGTAAAATTATTATAAAGGCCAAAAAATAAGATGCAAGGCAGATTGAGGTAAATGACGTCACATCATGGCCGCGATAGTCAAAGACGTTTGAACTATTGTAGAAAATTGCAGGAGTTAAATATTTTTTTTGTGTGACAAGCAGTAGTTGAACTTAACTTTAAATACCTTTCTTGTGTTGATAGTATTGTATTTTATTGATTTAAGTGAAGAAAAAATTACGTGCATATTCATATTTCGTGTGGTTAGCGCCTAACCTGGTGTTAGAGATTTTGTGCCGCCCATGGGCTTCTGACTTGGCTTTACATACTGTCTAAAAATAATCTCTCAGGCATGCTGTTTTGGTTTCCTCACCAGTTTAAAGTAATTAAAAACAATAATTGGGGACATATTATCGAAAACACTTACCATCTTCAGGCTGCAAATTACCGGCCAACATTCTGATGAATGTAGTTTTGCCAGTACCATTCTCTCCAAGCAACACCAGAATCTCGGAATCCGAGAATTCACCAGGGTGTACATCCAGCCTAAAGTCACCCATCAATTTCGACATTTCAGGATACTCGTAATGATTCATCCTTTTGATCTGTTAAAAAAAGGAAAGTGCTTAACAATCGAGCCATAAATCGAGTTTTAGATATTATTAAGAAGAGATGCTGCGCCAACCCCATATGAATTGGTATAAGGGCAAGAGAATGATGATGATAAGGTAACGGAATTGATATTGCGCATAACTTACTTCTTCCTCAGTGGCCGACTCAGCGACTTTAAAAACTAATGATTCAGTCCTGAATCTCATGTTTTCAGTGGGCACAAACCCATCAAGGAA
Source organism: Xestia rhomboidea (assembly GCA_963853795.1). Classification (NCBI taxonomy): domain Eukaryota; kingdom Metazoa; phylum Arthropoda; class Insecta; order Lepidoptera; family Noctuidae; genus Xestia; species Xestia rhomboidea. The sequence goes on along the minus strand of OY970778.1, from coordinate 8,601,617 downwards.
TATATTAATTCCTGAAAAATACAAAAATGGATTAAATATATTTATAGAAAAGGTTTAAAAGATTATTTCCCTGAATAGACAAAATCATACCTTCCCTAACAGAGAAGGGCATAGTCACAACACCGTAAGCACCGGGTACGCCGTACAGGCAGCAAATGAAGTCAGACAAGTAGTCCAGTACTGACAAGTCGTGCTCCACTACTATGATGAACCTGGACAAAAAACAATAAATTTTAACATATTGAAATATTTTTTCCAAGCTGAGCTGTGGTTTCCTAAAAGTAGTAATCTTATTTCATTAATGGCAGTTGTATCTTATAATTTTGAATGGAAAACATTTTGTCTGGAGTGGCTGGTTCGTCACCTCAAATGGTGCAGGGCGGAATAATCGCATTTGACCAAGGATTTTCTAGAATTAATGTTATCAATCATTTTCTGGAAATTTCACTTGCATATGTAGTTTAACTGCCATGCCATAGTAGTATAAATGTTATGTAGAACAATTAGAAATATCTTACTTGTCAGGATGGATGAGCGACCGAATTGTGCGGGCGGCGTTAAGACGCTGCTTAACGTCCAAGTAAGAGGAAGGCTCATCAAACATGAAGATGTCTCCATTTTGGATGCACACCATGGCACAAGCGAAGCGCTGCAGTTCTCCTCCAGACAGCGCGGAGATCTCACGGTCGCGGATGTGGGATAGATCTGAACAGAATATCAAAGAAATATACATTGGGTGCAGCCAAGTTCTGGTCAGCGGTATATTGAAGATTTTTGGAATAAACAAACCAGATCATGTGGGTGGAATAACTGTCTATGGTAGTGACCTCCTTGCCATATTATAAAAGCGAATACGACGTCATTAGTTTTATTTACACTCACAGGCGTGCGACATTGCTGTCGCACGCTAACAGGCCCTTGTCGTATTAGACATACAAAATGACGGGCCTGAATTATCAGGCCGAGGTATGGCCTCCGCGGCCAGGGGGCATAGCCCTGGGACCGCTTGCCACGCCCCCCTACGGGGGCGTAGCGATTTCCAGTATAGTTTTATTTGGTTCGGACGACGCGACTCGAGACATCATCGAACTATTTGCTTTTTAGTTCATGGATTTTTTTGCTGACACTCAAGAATTACTCACCTAGGCAACACATCAATTTTATAACATTTGGGGCTACGTGAGCGTGCGGCAGCTCACATAGGTAGTATGGTCCACTTTAAGGACTAAAACCTTTAACATTGGGCGGTGCCCGCCTGGCTGAATATAGTGTTAAGACGTTTTGGTATTGACAATTGGTACAGCAAGATTAGTTGTCACAACACACCATGTGGCATGATATTTTGATGTTTATGAGGATGCATCTGCACTATTCTTGGGCTGTACTGCAGCTATATTCACTGGCTTATAAAACTACTCACCCAACATTTTACAAATAACAGTCTGATTTTTCATTTCATCTTTCTTGTCAAGGAGTTGACCGACAGTGCCCTTGACAGCCTTAGGGATTTGATCCACATATTGAGGCTTGATCAGGGCTTTCAGGTCATCTTCAAGGATTTTTGTGAAGTAGTTCTGCAGCTCAGAGCCCCGGAAGTGAGACAGGATCTCTTGCCAGTCTGGAGGGTCCTATTGAGAGATTGATGACAGATTATAACACCTGAACAAATACAGAATCACTGTTTGTAGCTGCTTCTTTTCTGTAAGTGTGTTTCCAGATGATATCGAAACACTTCGACCGGTCATTGTACTCATCATTATGAACAACTATTACTTTGGGACGAAATCCTGAATCGTGAAAAAAAATCTGCTGTTTCCTACAATTATATTCGCATAACTCGTCAATATAAAGGAATTTAATCTTTAGAAATAACAAAACGAATTTAACCCAGTTAGGTCTTAGACCTTACATAGCATAAGCATCCATAGATAATTATAATTGCCATACACAAAGCTTATCTGATATCTTATTTTCCTCAATGACAAAAGTATTCAGTTCAACTGATTAAAAGGCATCAATCAGGGTGGTGGTGGTGGTGGTGGTTTTCTTTTGATACTATGTGGATGCATTTATTATCAATCTTCCAGTTAAATAAGATCACTATGTTAATGTAACAGTATGCTAATTTTGAGGAACTAGAATGTTGCCACTTTCTGAGTTGACAAACAACAGGTGAATTGCATAATTTAAAGGTCAACATGCATAATAGACTCGAGGAGGTAGTAAAATTTGATGACATGCAGCTGATACTACTATTCAATATGTAAAAGGGATTCAAATAACTTACAGTAAAACGTCCCAAGTTGGGCTTCTGTTTTCCAGCTAGAATCTTGAGTGCAGTTGACTTTCCAATACCATTCTGACCAACCAGCCCCAATACTTCTCCGGGCCGAGGGATGGGTAGACGATGGAGCTTGAACGAGTTCTTTGAGTATCGATGAGTAGTGTGCTTCTCCAGGTTGGATGGGATGTTGATAATGGTGATTGCATCAAAGGGGCATTTCTGAAAGTTATTGTTGTGTTACTAAGCTTTTCAAATCAGAATGTGTTCTGTTTAATTTAGCACTGCCACTGTGTCAATGTTACCATAATATTAATACATTTTTTCTACTAGAATACTATTTAATTCTCGAATTAATTATCACACTTTATTTGAAGCTACTTCTAGCTTGTCTTTGTTTCATCTAAGAACGATACATGCGGAAGTCGCCAAATGTTTACATTGGTCAGCAAATATGAAAAACATTGTGGAAAGTTTTACCTTGACACAAATACCGCATCCGATACACAGCTCCTCGGAGATGGTGGCGATTTTGTCGTTGGGCGTCACCTCGATGCACAGCTTGCCCATTCGTACAACGGGGCAGCTCTTCTTGCACTCCTGTCTGCATCTCTTTGGCTTGCAGCGATCCGCATTGACTATAGCGATACGCGTAAGCTTGTCGGTCTCCTCATGGTGTCTATTTCGAGACATAACTGTTTACCGAAAAACACAACTTTTAACACCAAATTTGTTCCAAAATTAATTGAAAATATACGAAAACAACTGTTCGTTATGTGGCAGACTTCGATATAACCTCAATCTATAGGACGTGATTAATTAATTATAATGAAATAGCCAATGTAGGTTCACTTCAGAAAAATATTTAATCTATAATTTGTTACCGTTTTATAAGAATAATCTAAATACCTGATAGAAAAGCGAACGCTGGCGATACTTTGCCTACGTTCGCGTGTCCTTTTACATCGAACTCGAAATGTCAAAAGGAACAAACCACTGTGAACATAGCACCATTTAGCCAAGTGACCACTTGCCACTTGGCAACACGTTCAAAACTGCCATTTTTTAGACAAAAATCTTTAGTCATTCTAATAAATATTAACTAATTCAATAATGTTACATAACATAACTACACGCTCCTATTTGTAAAGAAAGAACATCGAAATAGAAAATGAATGCAATTTAGTAGCCTAAATTAACTTTGGTTTCTGAACGAAATTTCAATATCAGGTCGTGCGTCAATTTGTGGGCAACTTCAAGAATGTCAAGCGATAGGGGTGTCCACTTAAAAAATATATCGATATTAATATTCGATCTAAAACGTATGTTCATCAATACAGCGTAAAAGTTTGAGTGAACACCCAACGGTGTTCACTCAAACTAATTTACGCAAAGTAATTTACTTAAAAAAATACAGACACCGGTTAAATATCCATTAGTGGACAATGATTTAAGGGGTGGGGGAAGGGGGAGGGAGGGTGTATCCCCTGCAAGATCCCCTGTACCATCCTCACCCCGCGGAGCATCATGTTTATGGAGATATCCATGGTTAAAGTTAGAATAATAAATTATCATAAGTTTCACACACCTGCCGCTAGATGGCGCTGTACCAACGGGTTCATTCTATATTGTGGAAACGGGCTACTACGGAACCCTACACTGTGCGTGGCCCGACATGCACTTGGCCGGTTTTTTTTTACCCAAGATGTTTAAATTTTGTATAAAACATAATTCATACAAATTTTCCAAAATAAATGAATTTACTACAACATAGTTTTTTTTTTTCGTATTTTTTTCTAAATGGCCATAAGTTCTACTATAAGCCATTTCAAGGTTATCCATTAATTATCGGACACCCTGTATATTTTATAGGTCAAATAAATCAGCTGTTCCCTACTATATGTTCGCATAACTCGTCAAAATGTATGGAACAGCTGTTTTTTTTTCGTGATTCAGGGTTTGGTCCATCGTAAAAGTTGTTCATAATGATGAGAGTACAATGACCCCTTATGAGATTTCGTGTATGAATAGATACACCTTCTAAATGTATGTATGTTTATTTTACAGAATTACGTGTATTTTTCTGTGTCTACATTTCAAATCCAACTTTCCTCTCGCAGGTCTGCTGGAAGAGATTTCTTAAGGTGCTCTTCTATTTTTATTGTCCTGTAAAGTACACTTGCGTGCAAAAAAATCGACCCACCCCGTGCGCTTCCATTTGAAACACGATAATAAAAAAATATGATAGTAAAAAAAAACTTTTAATACCGTGTGGAAGATGAAAAGGTAAGATATCAATCTTATTGGAAATTGTATCTTAAAATTGTTTTCTAACATAACAGGCAACAAAAAACGTTTTCAAAAGCACAAATTTTTAACCACCGATTTAAAAAAGATTAAAGGATTACATGCAAAAAAAAAAATATGAACTTGTTTCAATAGCTCGAATTGCCACCCCTTGCCGTAATTGTAGCTTCAATACTGTTTTCCATCGACCTTATCAATTTTACGACGAATTCCTGAGGGATACCATCCCACACCTCTTGGACAGCCTCTTTGAGTTCCTGCAGTATGAGTCCTAGCCCTAACCCTTCTTTTAAGCTCATCTCATAAGTGTTTTATGGGATTAAGGTCAGGGCTCCTTGCTGGCCACTCCATAACAGGAATTCCAACCTAGTGTAGATACTAACGAAATGATGTGGTCATGGATGTGCATTTGGTCAGGTATTATCCTGCATGAGCATGAATTCTTCGCCTGTGAAACCAGTGTATGGCATAACATGTTGTTCCAGCACCTCTTGAATGTAGCGGTGGGCAGTCAAAGTGCCAAGACGAGGCCCGGTTACGAACTCAAGATTTTTACTCAAGGTTTTTCCATTCAAAGAGATACCGACCCAAACAGTCCATGAACCTCCTCCAAATGCTACTCTTTTCTTCAATGCAATCTTGCGCAAATCGCTCTCCCTCTCTACGGGACACTTTCTGCAGACCTGCACATAGCATAAATTAATAAAATGATTAATTAAAAAATTTCAAACATAGTCGCTCAAACAGAAAATAAAGGGGTGGGCCGATTTTTTTGCACGCGAGTGTATTTTATGTGTACTTATATTTTAATAATTAGTGGTGGGACAGAAAAATTAAAATTATCAATTATATAGTGTTAACATTTTCTTTTGTTTTCTTGTAATGATAAATGACAGTTCTTTTTTTATTGATTCGTAAAAAAAAGATGTTTCTTTGTCTAATATTTCGATTTATCGAATAGTACATTTATTTGTCGAAAACATCGATCAATCCGATAAATCGTTTACATACATCGAATAACTTCGATATAATATCGAAACGACGTTACGTGAATATCCCCTAATCAATAACAACCTTGCTTGATAACAACATTTTCTGTCATAATAGTAGCTGTGTTCCATTTTAGATCATCTGAGTGTACCGCAAAGAGTATATGGTGTACCGGTAAAATATTGAATCTTGATCATGATGATACATTTACAATGTATAGAAAATTGATACATTCGTGTAACGTAAAGTGTAGTTAATCTGGACAACATTGTTCACTATAACCTGCAACTAACGTCTCTAGATTTAATTTGTAGTTTTAAAACACTACTAAACTAGCCAAGGTAAGAACTAGGATCATTAATTTATACTCAACTTTTATTTTCACTTTGTGTTTTGATTAGGGTGTTTGTTAACATGAAGACTCTTTGATATGTTTGGGCAACACGGCCAACATTGACATATTTGTACCCGATTCCGGCGAAGCCTAAAAGGAGGGTTAGTTTTAAGTGTTTGACCTGTACCTAAATACGTGTTAACGTGTGTCCGTTTCTATATCTATTGCTGTGTCGACTTGGTACCGAAGTTCGTGACAGTGGTTCAAACTCAAACTCAAATCATTTATTTCAATTAGACCATTACGGCACTTTTGAAAGTCGAAAATACAATAAAAGCAAAGCTACAGTCACAGTCACAAGGCATAATAACTTGAGAAAGTACTGTAGTTGCCCATTCCCTAACGTAGATCTCTGTGGAGAAGAACGGGCAAGAAACTCCATGGACACTCTTTTAAATCAAAATATTGTTACAAAATCTTGGTTACATCATTCATGTTGAGATTATACATATGTGAGAACGATGTAGAAAGACGTGCACATTAAGAGCGTCCAGAGTAAAATAATAAATCAAAAATTAAAAAAAAAAGTGTTGTAGGCTTTAGGGTTCAATTTAGGTTGTGCAGGCGGACCAACGAAACAAACGTGTGTCTTATAACAAGTTTAATTTGCTACTACTCTAACAAAGTACAAAATCATATTAAATTGGAAGGCGGCAATGTTATGAATGAAATAATCAAGTTGATGTAAATGTGGACTGTATGGTTGTAATTAGGTATCTACTAAAACATAATCCAACATGCCGCCCACCAAAGGACTATACAAGTCCTTTAAAATACTCGGGCAACAGCAAGAAACAACAAACAATACATGTCTATATTTACAAAATTACTTAATCACAATTAGTATTGATTGGTAAGGGACATAATTTAGTAACAGTTCTTTTCACTACGCTGTCTCCGCTCTTGACACTATACACTCTAGTGCAACCGTCTGGCCCCGGATGCTTGTCTATTATCCGTCCTAGTAGCCATTTTCCGGGAGGCAGGTTTTCTTGTTTTATCAAAACAATGTTGCCAACTTCAAAGTCCTTCTCTCGTTTAAGCCATTTTGGGCGTTGCTGCAGTCTGCACAGGTATTCTTGTTGCCACCTGGCCCAAAAATCATTCAATAACTTTCGCGTATACTGCCAACGCGAAAGATGTTGCACATTAACATTTCGTAAATGTGGACTCGGTACAGCAATCGGCGATTCTCCAATCAAAAAATGACCAGGCGTTAGTGGTTCAATGTTCTCATTATCCAAGTCGTCACGCGGGCACAGCGGTCTAGAATTTAAGCAAGCCTCAATCTCACAGAGTACGGTGGTCATCTCCTCAAACGTCAAGTTTCTGTTAAATATACGCTTTAGATGAAACTTGACAGATTTGACTCCCGCTTCCCAGAGGCCGCCGAAATTTGGACTATAAGGAGGAATGAAGTGCCACTGGGTGCCATCGGAGGTAAGTAAATCAGCAATTTCTCCAGAGAACTCAAGACATGCATCTTTCCACAGGGCTACCAGCTCCTTATTCGCGCCAACGAAGTTCCTGCCCTGGTCACTCCACAAATGTGCACATTTTCCTCTTCGGGCACAGAATCTTTTAAATGCGCCGATAAATGCTGCGGACGTTAAATCTCCAACTAGCTCTAAATGTATGGCTTTAGTAGCCATACATATGAAAACAGATATATACGCCTTGTGCGTCCTGCCTCCTCTACCCTTGCTTTGCAGTATTTGCAGTGGTCCAGCAAAGTCAACGCCAGAATGTAAAAATGGTCGTGCTGGTGTCACCCGTGGTTTTGGTAGGTCACCCATTACTTGTGTTCTAACGGTAGCATTATGTTTGGCACACACCAAGCAACGATGAACATATTTCTTGACTGAGGACTTAGCACGGATTATCCAGTACTTAGATCTCAGGTAGCACAACATTAATTGCATTCCTCCGTGAAGAGTTTTTAAATGTGCATCGGCAATAATCAAGGGTGTTAGGTTGTTCTTAATACCCAAGATGATGGGATGTTTACATTCTTCTGTCAAATTCGAATGTCTGAGGCGTCCGCCCACCCTGAGAATTTGTTCCTTATCTAAGTACGGATCTAATGTCTTCAATATGCTAGCTCTCTTAACTTGTTTACCTCTCTTTAGCGATTCAATTTCTTCTCTAAACTCCTCAGCCTGTACCATTTTTATACAAACATATAATGAACCTTGTAACTCTTCTGTTGTGATTGTTCCGTGAATGTCTTCTTTTAATATATTTTGTTTTAAAAATCTTCTACATAATGTTAGGCTTCTTAATAGTTCTGTTAATGAATTAAATTGTTCAAATTGTTTCGATAAACTTTTATACTGTTCTTCAGTTTCTCGTATTGTGAATGATTGTATAGTGGTTTTCTGTTCCAAATCAGTAGGAATAACTTCTGGTGCCGTGTAATCAATATCTTCACTTGACAGCCATTCTGGTCCCTTCCACCATAACTTACACATTTTTAACTCTGTCACTAGGGCCCCTCTGGATGCTATATCTGCCGGGTTTTCATGGGATTGTACATGGTACCACTGATTTTTAGGAACATTATCTGTAATTTCAACCACTCTGTTTGCAACAAAAGCCTTCCATTTACTAGGTTCTCCCTTTATCCACGCAATAACTATTGTTGAATCAGTCCATGCAAATATACGAGACTTTGAGATTCTCATCGAAGTGGAAATTTGTTTTAATAATCTTGACAGCAGAAGGGCTCCACACAATTCGAGTCGTGGCAAGGACACTGTCTTTAATGGAGCGACGCGAGTTCTTGCAGCTATAATTGTAGTTGTTATGTTGCCTGCTGGATCGTGTACGCGACAATAAACTACAGCTGCGTACGCTTTCATTGATGCGTCACTAAACCCATGAATTTGTATGCAGTCATTTCTGGCCTGTAGTGTACCTAGCCAACGTTCAAGACGTATTTCATTAACGTTGTTGAGATCTGCTCGTATGGTCGTCCATTCTTCCTTTAGAACTGAATCAATGCCTTCATCCCAATCAAGCTTGGTTTGCCAAAGTTTCTGGATAAGAATCTTTGCCTGTACGATGGATGGTGCAATCCAACCGAGTGGGTCGAAAAGTTTCTGTAGATCTGACAAGATAGTTCTTTTGGTCACAGTCACTGCAAGTGGAGAAAGGTTTAGGTTGTACTCAAATTGATCGGTACCTAGATTCCACTGCACGCCTAGTGCCTTCACAGTACCGTCAATATTTATGTTCAAGCGGGCATTCATAGATCTCTCACTTGGCTCTATAGTCTTCATAAATTCCAAGTTGTTGGAAGACCATTTTTTAAGCTCGAAGCCACCTCGATGTAGTACATTCTTCAAGTCTCTGCTGATTTTGATGGCCTCTTCTAGAGTATCTTCTCCTGACATGACGTCATCCATATACAAATCTTCGCGTAGTACCCTCGCTGCTTCAGGATATTGAGCACCTTCATCATCAGCTAGTTGCATAAGCGTTTTAACAGCTAGGTATGGTGCTGAGGTTGTACCAAAGGTAACTGTCAGAAGCCTTAAATCTTGAACATTTTCAGAAGCACTGTTTCGCCATAATATTCTTTGGAAATCAATATCTTCTTTGGCCACAAGAATCATTCTATACATCTTCTGTATGTCAGAAACGTAGCATATTGCATGTGTACGCCATCTTATTATCAAGCTGCGAAGATCGTCTTGCAATACCGGACCTGATATCAATTCATCGTTGAGTGAAACTCCGTTACAGCCCTTGCAAGAAGCATCAAAAACGACGCGAGTCTTCGTTGTTTCCTTATCGTTGCGGACTACTGCGTGGTGAGGTAAGTACACTGATTTCTTTGTATGCAATTCGTTATGTGGTACTTCTTCTATGTGTTTTAGTTTTTTGTAATCTTCGCAGCTTGATAATAAGATGGCGTACACATGCAATATGCTACGTTTCTGACATACAGAAGATGTATAGAATGATTCTTGTGGCCAAAAAAATAATTACTGGATCCCAAGAATCTGTAGAAACGTCCAAGTTTTGAAGGTTATTGAGAACTCAATCTGCCAGTCAATTAAAGTCAGTTTTGGATACTACAAATGAAGTTCTCAATAACCTTCAAAACTTGGACGTTTCTACAGATTCTTGGGATCCAGTAATTATTTTTCTCGTCGTGCAGAAGTTGGACCCGGAGTCTCATAAAGACTGGGAGGAGTATTCTTACAAGGGAAATTCCGAAGAACTCTCTTCGTGGCAAGACTTGAAGACATTTCTAGAAGGCAAATTTCGTACTTTAGAGTTAGTTACACCTAGTTCTTCAACAAGTTCACGTGAGAAAACTAAAGAACGTGCTTTGCACGTTTCCACCACAACTGAAACCACTTGCGCTTTGTGTAAAGAGAATCACACCATGAGTCATTGCAAGGCGTTTGCTAAGTTACAACCTTCGGAACGAACCGAATATGTGAAGACAAACAAACTATGTTTTAACTGTTTGGCATCGGGACACGCAGTTTTCAAATGTCGTGTTCCATTGTCTTGCCGAATGTGTAAGAGACGTCATCACACTCTTCTGCATCAAACAAAAAAAACGGATACTGTGGGGTCACCGGGAACCACACAACCGACGGTATCACCTCAAGCTAGTGTAGAAGAACCAGTACAAGTTAACACAATGATGGCGTCATACTACAATGCCAAACAAGACATGGGTCTTTTAGCTACTGCAATGGTAACAGTACAAAGTGAACAAGGACATGCCATTGTTCTTAAAGCACTAATAGACCCCGGATCACAAGCGTGCTTCATTAGTGAAAAAGCTGCTCAAGCTCTAAAGCTCAACAGGCGATTTACGAATAAAATCGTCACTGGCATGGAAGCCATGAAGATTGTTGTCAAGCAAGAAGTTCAAGTAGAAATTCAGTCACGATGGGATTCTAATTTCAGTCTACCTATACAAGCCTATGTGATGTCCAAGCGCTTGACAATACAAATACCTACGACTACATGGTCACCGAAAAAATGGCCACATTTGACAGATCTGGATTTAGCTGATCCTGAATGTTGTGTATCAGGAAACGTTGATCTACTTCTAGATGTCAAAGGATACGCTAAAATCTTACAAGAGGGTTTACACAAGGGTCCACCGGGGTCACCAATAGCTCAAAGAACCAACCTCGGCTGGATTGTTTTTGGAGAAATAAGCATCAAGACAAACCCAAATGAAAAATGTTTTATGGCGATCAATGAAGATGTAGATGTTAAGGATTTATTAAAAACAATGTGGGAAATTGACACGGATACAAAAAGAAAATTTACCAAAGAAGAACAGCTTTGCGAAGAAATTTATGAGAAAACACACACGAGAAACAAAGAAGGTCGATACGTTGTAAGACTACCGTTTAAAACAGACAATCTAAAGTCACCAGAAGGGAAGACAAGAGAAACAGCGCTTAGTAGATTTCTTCAACTTGAGAGAAGACTGGACAAAAATCCTGAAATGAAAGAAGAATACACAAAGGTTATCGAAGATTACAAAAAACATAATCCAACAAAAAGTAATTAAAACGAACGAACCGTGGCAGCTAAGAGATGACCAATCCCAACTGAGAGCGCCCGTTCACGAACATGACGCATGTATCGGCGCCAAACAACTCAACCATATTTAAGGGAACTAAATGACCCGACACACCCGCCACCATCAGCGAGACATTTGAGTGAGCATGACATTCTCTCTTAGCCACCAAGGCATATTCAAGTCAATGAAAGATAACTAAATGTAAGTGGTGGCTGAACAGTACAAAGTACTCACACATGTGCTATGCAATTATATAATACTAAAAACTGGAATCTATACAATGCAAGTAGGTATATTTTAACAATCTTCTGCAGCTTCCACAATACATTAACATGGGAATCAATTCTTCTTCTACTTCTTCGCGTGTCGATAGACTCAAACAATGGCCGACCAGTGCAATCAATTAGTTTGCAACTATGGTTGTGGAGCAGGACCAGCATGTAGCCAAGCATTTTTATCATCAATGTAATCCCCCAACTTATAATATGCTTGCCTACATAGTGTGCGTTTTATACAAGATTTAAATTTCGTCTCATTCAGTTGAAGAATGTGGGGAGGTAGTAGAGTAGAGAGTAGAGTGGGGACTCCATTTTCCGCACTTAGACTCTTAATCGGTCCGTTGTGCGTAGGTGTCCTGGCTAAGTTAGCCAGCCTAGCTCCGCCCAGAAGCACAGAAGTTTCCTGGGAGCTTCACAGGCTTCGCGGAGCGACCCCACCGTTCTGAGGATTTGTTTGCGTTGGGTAGCCACTGCCTAGCATTCCAGGATTACGTGGGCAGCCGATTCTTCGGCGTCAAAGCAGCCCCTGCAGAGTGGGCTGTCCGTGGCGCCTATGTTGAAAAGATGTTTGTTTAGGGGACAATGGCCCGTTATTGTCCCTATTATTATTCTGAGGTTATTTCTACTTAGGCTGAGCAGTCGTTTTGTTAGTCGCGGATGAAGACTTGGCATCGCCATTTTTGACTGCCTGCAGTCTGTGGACCGTGACCATTTGTTGTTATGGAGTTCAGTTGATCTCTGGCGAATCCATGTACGGAATTGTGAGAAAGGTAAGGGAAGGAGTGGGTACGGGCCTAGCACTGCCATCTCGGAACCTCTCTTGGCAAGTTCGTCTGCGGCGTCATTGCCTAGGGACCCACTGTGTCCTCTGATCCACTGGAGTGTAATTCTGTTAGACAGCGATATACTTTCCAGGGCGAGGTGACATTCAAATATTAATGTACTGTTAGTTTGTTTGTTTTCTAGGGCCTTAAGCACAGCTAGGCTATCGGATACGAATCTGATTGCGTAGTTGTGAACCCCTAGACGCTTTACGGCTGTCGCAGCTTGTGTTAGGGCGACGCACTCGCATTGGAATATTGAGCTGTGTTGTAGGTGAAAGTTAAAGTTGAGGTCAAGGGAGTGTACGCCAGCCCCTGAGCCGTTTTTAGTTTTAGAGCCATCTGTGTAGATGCGTACTTCATTGGCTCCTGACTGATCCCTTAATTCCTCTGTTGTTTGTATGCTATATCTTTTGTTGAACATAGGTTTATTAGGTGTCCTATCACACGGGGCAGCGATGAGTGGTTGATACTCAATCACCCGGTCCAGGATGCCTGCGTGGGGACTGGTGTGGTTCTTGCCCCATATGCCTAAGTGCATAAGCCTGATGGCTGCTAATGCTGCCTCCTGCTGTATGTACAATTCAAGGGGGGTTAGTTGTAGGGCTATCTCCATTGCCGCAGTTGGGGTTGTTCTCATACAGCCCGTGATGGCGGAACAGGCTAGCCTTTGGAACCGCTGAAGCCTAGAGGCGGTGGTCGCGAGTTCAGTTCTCGTCCACCAAACCAAGGCGCCATAAGTCAGCATTGGTCTGATCACCGCTGTGTAAAGCCATAGCGTGATCTTTGGAGACAGCCCCCACGTTCTTCCTAACATTCTTTTGCATTGGTACAGTGCGATTGTACTTTTGTTGAGTTTGTAGTCAAAATGCCTATTCCAGAGCAATTTGCTATCGAGAATCACTCCTAAGTACTTGACTTCTTCTTTGAGTGTTAGTTCGGTGTTGAATAGTTTAGGGAGTTTGTGTGGTCCAAGGACTCTTTTGTTTGTAAACATTATTAGTTCTGTTTTGGTGGGGTTAACCGATAGTTCGTGTTTAGTACACCAATTCTCGATTATATTGAAGGCTTTCCTCATGAGGTCACATAGGACGCCTTCAAATTTCCCCGTGATTAGAATTGCTATGTCATCTGCATAACCCACCGAGTATAGACTGCTAGCATTGAGCTCTGTAATGAGCTCATTTACTACTAGGTTCCACAGTAGTGGTGACAGCACCCCACCCTGTGGGCAGCCCCTACTAACGATACCTCGTGTGGTAGTGTTTACAGTAAATTGAATAGCGCGATATTTTAGCATATTGTGAATCCATTGTGTAAGCGTTCGCGCCACACCGTGCACGACTAGTGCCTGGCTGATGCTGGCGAAGTTCGTTTTGTCGAAAGCACCCTCTATGTCTATGAAGGCGCCCAGTGTTGGGTTTTTGGTTTTTAGAGCGTTTCCTATGCGTGTGACCACGCAGTGGAGTGCGGATTCAGTTGACTTGCCTTCGCAGTAGGCGTGTTGGTTAGGGTGTAACGGTTTAAGTAGCGAAATTTGGTTCCTAATCCTTCTGTCTCCCAGTCTTTCTAGTGTCTTCAAGAAAAACGAAGTGAGGCTGATGGGTCTGAAAGACTTGGGTTGAGTATAATCGCTCCTACCTGGTTTTGGAATAAAGATTATTTTTACTTCGCGCCATTTCAAAGGGATGTAGCGGTGGGCCAGACAGGCACGGAATATCTTGACAAGGTATTCGGCTAGCGAGTCACCGCTCAATCTAAGTAGAGCCGGAAAAATACCATCCAACCCCGCTGCCTTGAAAGGTAGGAAGGTGTTGATTGCCCATATTAATTTGTCTTTGTCTATTACTTCTAAAGCCACCTCCCAGTCCAGGTTGCTCGTAGCCCTTTCACTGTACGGTGCCGAGCTCTGCTGGGTCGCAATCTGGCAGCCTGGGAAGTGGGTGGTGAGAAGTAATTCACTGGTTTCCGCATCGTTGATTGTGAAGGTATTGTCTGGTTTTTTAAGGCATCCTATTGAAAGATCAGTCCCGGTATGTGGGGAGAAAAGATGGAAAGGAAAGGATGAAAGATGAATCTACTTTAGCAAGCCGGAAACCTGGCTGAACTAGTTGGTCCCTATTTCTAGTGTTATAGTGGTGTCTGTCACCTCTTTTACTGAATAAATGCAGATTTTTCCTAACGTACATGATGTTTTCATAGATGTATTGACAAGGTACTGTCATGATATTAATTTCCTTAAACAGTTCTCTTAGAGAATCGCGTCTACGTAATTCATATATGGCTCTGATGGCTCTTTTCTGCAGAATAAATATAGACTCGATGTCTGCAGCCATAGTAAAATACCGTATGATATAATACTATGAAAATAACTAAAATACACTAGCCTCGCGGTATCAGTATCAGTAAATTGACGGATTTTTCTAACAGCATATGCAGCTGAACTCAGCCGTCCTGCAAGAGATGTTAAATGAGGACCCCATTGTAACCTTGAGTCGAGCGTGATTCCCAAGAAAACCGTTTTATCGACAAATTCTAGTTTCTCTTGATTCAATATTATGTCACAATCATTACTTTTGACATTTGGTAGAGCAAATCTAATGCACTTAGTTTTTTTCCCATTTAGTACTAAATTATTAGCGGTAAACCAATTATGGACCTGCAGTAGGGCGTTATTTACGTCGTCAAGATCAGTGGCACGTCTGTTTATCCTAAATATTAAAGAAGTATCGTCAGCAAACAACACCATATGCGGATGGTTGTTAAATAAACGGGGTAGGTCATTAATATATACTAAAAAGAGGAAGGGACCCAATATCGAACCTTGTGGTACACCCATTTTTACTTTTAAACCCATTGAATTGACACCATTTATTTGTACCTGCTGCTGTCTATCATTCAAATACGATTTTACTAAACTGAGCGCAAGTTTACCTAAACCGTAATGCTCAAGTTTCAAGATCAGAGTTTCGTGATTTACGCAATCAAATGCCTTCGAAAGGTCACAGAAGATTCCTATGGCATCTTGTGCCTCTTCCCACGCAGTAAATATGTGTTTTAATAAAGTGACACCGGCGTCAGTTGTACAACGTCCTTTGGTGAAACCATACTGTTGCTCGTGCAATATTTTATTGGTGTTAAAATGGTTGAGCATTTGATTGAGCATTATCTTTTCAAACACCTTGCTAAAAACCGGCAACACGGATACGGGCCTATAGTTATTGGTGTCTTTACTATCCCCAGACTTAAAAAGCGGTACTACCTTACTGAATTTCATTAGATCCGGGAAGACCCCTTGATCCACGCACAAATTAAATATTAAGGCTGAATACGGTGCTACAGTCTCAATAATTGAGGTACAAGCTTTAATAGACATACCCCATAGATCTTCCGTTAATTTGATCTTGATTTGCTTAAAAGCTTTTATGACTATTAAAGGGTTTATATGCTGAAATTCAAACTCATTTGGACAGGCTGAAACGTTCGCTTTCAATAAATCAATAGAGAGCAAGGGAGAGGATTTTAAGGTTTCTGTAGTTTTAAGTGGGATACTGGTAAAGAAATTTACAAATTCTTGAGCAACTTCATTGTTGGAGCTCACAAGGCCACGTGATGTCTCTAGTGTGAAATCATTATTTAGTTTTTTATTTCTATTTGTTTCACTGTTGATAATTTTCCAAACCGTTTTATTATCGGCTGATTTAATCTTGTTGCTAATGAATAAGGATTTGGCTACCTTGCAAGTGTTTTTAAAAATTTTCGAATAAGTAGCAACATATTTATCAAAAGTTTCTGTGTTGATGTAAGGCTTAAGGCCGTACAGCTCAAACAATCGTTCCCTACTTTTCCTAATACCCGGTGATGCCCAGTCACTAAAAATAAACTTTGGGCCAATAGTTTTAAATTTCTTTTTCAAAGTATTATTGAACTCAGTGTGCACTACCGAAAAGAATTCTTCATAAAATTCATTTACATTGTTTATAATATGGCCCGGTATACCTAGCTTGCTGATTAAATTATTATTAAACTTGTCCAAATTGCTGGGTGTTATTAAGTTAAGTTGGATGCTCCAGGGTAGCCCGCGAAATTCAAATTTTCATACGTTTTTTTGTAATTTGCAGGCCAGTGCTAGGTTGTATGTTGATTAAGATATTGTTCGCGACTGTAAGACGTATGTAGTTTTACACCAAACAACCCTCCAAGCGCATAAAGGTGCAGGAATGTGTTGGAATAAAAAGAGTATTTACTTTTTAAAATGATCTTTTTGTTCTTTGTAAGTTTATATTTCTACTTGTGTTTTGTTTTTTTCGGTTGTCTGTCAAATGTGTCAGCATGAATAAAAACCAATTAAAGTTTACATCTAAACTTTTATTGCATTCAAATACCGGATATTTGGCTACACGCTTTGCACCTTAGTGGGACGTGAGTTGCCCCACTAACAGGTTATGGGACCAGAACATGCTCAAAACATGCCCAGAACATGCCTAGGACATGCCCAGGATTTTCGAGGAAATGTTGTCTGATAACGGAAGTACGCAAAGAGAGCAGAACTCGACAATGGCACATTTAGAAGGTGGGTCAGGTAGTGGTACCTTTTCTATGGAGAAATTAAAAGGCAGTAGTAACTATACAACATGGAAATTTCTTATGGAGATGCATCTGGTACACGACGACTTGTGGGAATATACAAGTGTCACGCCAGTAATAACTGACACGCAGGGTACAAAAAAGGACCAAAGAGCTAGAGATTTGCTTGATGGTGAAACCTCATTGTTTGGTGCATGTACGTAAATCTAAAACGGCTAAAGGTGCTTGGGAAGCATTAAGAAATGCGTTTGAAGACAAAGGTCTCAATAATCGTTGCCGATTACTATCAAAATTAGTAAGCATGAAGCTAGAACAATTCCCAACAGTGAGGGAGTACGTGACATCGGTGATGATGGTATCTCAGGAACTGCAAGACTTGGGAAAAGAAGTTGATGATGAACTGTTGGCTGCTTTACTTCTACAAGGTCTACAAGGTCTCACGGCAGAATTAGAGAATAACCAATGAGATTAGCCATAGAAAATAGTAATGTTGTACTGACTACGGACGATGTAAAGACGAAGCTCTATCAAATGGAAGATAACTATTCGGCAAGCTCAAGTGCAAGCCAACCTACATCAGCATTGCTTTCAAATAAGCATAAGGGTAACAGCAAACCCAAGAAGATCAAATATAACATTAAATGCTATATTTGTGATGGACCACACAAAGATAAGGATTGTCCTGATAACCCAAAAGGGAAAAAAGAAGCTTTACAAGCCTACGCATTGGGTACGTCGTCACCGCAAGCAGGAGACTGGATTATCGATTCTGGCGCGTCGACGCACATGACGAATCAAAAGTTTTGGTTTAGAGGAAGCCTGAAGGATACTTCTAAGTCTTTGAAAGTGATCTGTGCAGATGGTAATAAAGTATATGGTGAAGGTGAAGGTACGGTTATAAGTGAGTCAGCAAAATTAACAATTAATAATGTGACGTATGTACCTAAGTTAGCGTCTAATTTGTTAAGTGTGAATGCGATTTCGAGAAAGGGTCACGTGATAGTATTACAGAGAAAGGATGCGACATCTACAAGAAAAATGGTGCAAGGCAAGGCTGTGGTGAAAGGTGTGGAAGAACGAGGCATCTATAAAATTAAATGCTGTTCACAGGGCTCTGCGCTGGCAACAACGGATTGCGACAAGCAGAAGCTATGGCATCGCAGGATGGGACATTTTGGTATGCACAATCTCAAACTTCTTAGTGATAAGATGGCGATAGGGGTGAGTTTTCCTATTACTTCTTCTAAACTGGAGTGCGTATCCTGCATTATGGGAAAACAAACAAAACAACCGTTTCGCAAGGGGGTTGTGACGAGAGCTAAGGAAGCATTAGGTTTAGTGCATTCAGATTTATGCGGACCTATGCATATACCTTCTATTAGCGGGTATAAATATTTTTTGACATTTATTGACGATTTTACACGGAAAACATTTGTACATTTTTTTAAACAAAATAGTGAAGTTTTTGAAAATTTAGCAAATTATAAGGCTTTTGCCGAGAATCAATGCGGCAGAAAGATTAAAATCCTTCGCACTGATAACGGAACCGAGTTCGTCAATAAACAGATGGATGATTTTCTGAGGAAAAATGGAATCCAACATCAAGTCACGATAGATTATACACCGCAACGAAATGGAGTAGCCGAAAGAGCTAACAGGACTATCATCGAGAAGTATGCTCGAGGAAGGAAATTTATCGAAGGCTTATTGGGCGGAAGCAGTGCATACATCTGTTTTCCTGAAAAATAGATCACCGACCATTGCCGTCAAAGGAAAAACTCCTGAGGAAGCGTGGTCAGGTAAGAAATTTGATCTCAGTTTTGTTAGAGTTTTTGGGAGCAAGGCATATATGCACATACCTAACCAAAAGAGAAAGAAGCTGGATGCACAAAGCATGGAGTTAACTCTAGTTGGATACTGTGAAGATTCCAAAGGCTATCGACTAGTTGATACAAAAACGCATCGACTATATAAGGCTAGGGATGTTGTGTTTATAGAAACCCAAGAAACAGAGAGAGATCAACGAATGGAGAAACAGACTCAACATGAAATATTGATTCCAGAGGTGGAACAAACTTATATTCCTAAAGAAGTTTGTGTTCCTCAAGGTCTTGAGCCTGATATAACTATGGATAATCAGCCTCAAGAGGTGGAACAATCGGATACTCATGAAGACATGTGTGGAGCACACAGTCCAGTCCCTGAATCTGAGTCAACTGTCAATGATGAAACTCAAGAGGACATAGAGTTTCTAGACTGTGAGCCTGACTTATCTGTCAATGATCAACCTCAAGAAGTGGAACGGAAGTATCCACTTAGAGCTAGAAAACCCAAAATGTTCCCGGATTATTTGCTGTATCAAGCTGCAGAATCAGAACTGGATCCTACAACAGTTAAAGAAGCACTATCAAGACCCGATAGTAGAGAATGGAGAGCAGCAATTCAGGATGAGATTAATGCTTTAAAGAAGAATAATACCTGGATTTTGGTAAAACCTGAACAAGCGAGCAACATAGTAGTTTTTAAATGGTTATTTAGAATCAAACAAGAGCCGGGAAATAAACAAAGATACAAAGCTCGACTTGTTGCCAGAGGTTTTAGCCAGAGATGTGGCATCGATTACGACGAGACATTCTCCCCCGTGGTGAGACATAGTTCATTAAGAGTCCTACTGGGGATAGCAGCACAAAAAGGCTTAAATATAGACCAAATGGACGTAAAAACTGCGTTCCTGAATGGAGTTTTAAAGGAAAATGTCTACATGAAACAACCTGAAGGTTTTCATGAAAAGGGAAAAGAAGACTTGTGTCTACTTAAACGTTCACTTTACAGGTTAAAACAAGCCCCTAGAGCATGGAACAATAAGCTGAACAATGAGTTGTTACAGTTAAAATTTAAACGATGTAAAAATGAACCGTGCATATACACGAGATCCCAGGGTGAGAAGATCATCATTTTAGCAGTGTATGTGGATGACATGCTGATATTTTGGAATGATCATGAAGAACTGAGCAAAGTCAAAAGAGACCTCATGACAAAATTTGAAATGAAGGATCTTGGGAAGGCAGAAGATATTCTGGGAATATATATAACACAGAACGATATTGGAATCAAACTTGATCAAGAAAAGTATGTCAACAAAATGTTGAAAGTTTTTGGGATGACTGACTGCAAAGTTGCATCAACACCATCAGTTCCTGGTCAAAAGCTAGAGAAACCTGGATCTGAACGCAAACCTGATCCAACAATTCCATATCAGAATTTAATCGGTTCGCTGATGTACTTATCTGTGTGCACGAGACCAGATATTGCACATTCAGTTAATTATCTTAGCCAATTTAATACCTGCTATGCTGAGGAACACTGGATAGCTGCTAAACGAGTGCTAAGATATCTGAAGGGGACTAAAAGCCTTGGGCTACAGTACAAGAGAACAGGAAAAAGTAAAGTGCAGGGTTACGCAGATGCAAGTTATGCCATGCATATTATTATTTTTCTACTTGTGTTTTGTTTTTTTCGGTTGTCTGTCAAATGTGTCAGCGTGAATAAAAACCAATTAAAGTTTACATCTAAACTTTTATTTAATCCAAATACCGTATATTTGGCTACGCGCTTTGCACCTTAGTGGGACGTGAGTTGCCCCACTAACAGAATGACTTTGACCTTGAAAAAGTAATTCCTGCACCTTTATGAGCTTGGAGGGTTGTATTGGTGATTTTGATGAATAGAATTCTATAACTACATACGTGTTACAGCCGCGAATCATATTTTAATCAAAATACACAACCGGACACTGACCTGCAAATTGCAAAAAACGTAAGAAAATTTGAATTTCGCGGGCTACAATGGAGCATCCACCGCAAAGAGTATAATAATAATAAGGGAGGGTTAAAGTATGGAAAGTGGTGCCATCTAGCAGTGATATTATTATAACAAAATCAAGATGTTGTCATGCTTGAAAAATGTAATTTAGAATTTAATTATATAATTTTATTTCAAAAGTAAAACACAATTATATAAAATTTTTACAAAGAGCAAATACATAAAAACAATTTTTAAGATCATAATAATCGTTTAATTTCTAATTCAAATTAAATTTGTGACTTGTGTTACTATCAGCGTTACAGCGCTTTTGTGCTGACCACCCTGAGAAAAATGTCGGCACGTCACTGATGCGCATACACATATTTTCTCGTCCTTATTTTATGTGATTAAATTCCTTTAAAAAATTAATGTGTAGTGTATTGTAAAAAACCGCTAAATTGAATTCACGATTATTCAATTTATCGGGTTTTTTACAATACACTTTTATTTCAACCAATAAAGTACGAAAATACCAAGCTATACACCATGACCTATCCAAGAAAATCTATACATACCTATATCTATCTATAGCTGCCTATAGCGAGACTTTAGTTCCATGAACAACTACCAGGGTGGCGCTGTCGCGCGATTTAACCTAGAACGTGAAGTTAGCTCTTTGGTTCCGTCGTACTATGGTCGTACTCGTACTCCATAGAGTATAATAAGTATATACCATTAGTATATACTTGTCGCACTCATAAATTGATGAACGGATTTCGATAAATATACGTCGTAAGATTCGTCTTGGTGGCGCGAGTGTCACTACATGGAACTAAAAAGAAAAATGGCGGATTTCGGTTGCCAAATCTTGGGAGTTCGATATTTTTTTCTTCCAAGACCATCGAGTGGCGTATCAAAGCATTTATAAGGGTGATTACAAAAATTATATGTTTACTTCATATTATTGGCAGGTTCGATTCCTGGTTTTGGGCTGGTGATAATTTAAAATATTAGAACTCAGTACCTCAGTTCATGAAGTTTTTTCCATGATAGATAATATTTAAGGTACTTTTCTTCCGTGTGGCATAGCCGTGGAACACTGTATAACAAAAAATAAATCGTCTGCGAAATCTTTCACCTTACTTATCTAAAATCTTGAAATTAAAAAATGAGTTGAAAAAAACCTCAAAAACCATTCCCTTTTCATAATTTTATATTCTAATGGGCCCCGCCAGCTTCCAGTTTTTGTTTCATTTAAAATGTGCAGAAGTCCAAACTCAAGGTTTGCCAACGAGCAATGGAGCGCAGTATACTAGGTGTTAAATTAACGGATCGTGTTCGAAACACAATACTGCGCTCCAAAACAAATATAGCTGACGTGGCTCAAAAGGCTGCCCAACTGAAATGGGACTGGGCAGGTCATGTCTGTCGCATGCCGGACAAACTGTGGGCCAAAATTGCTGGAAACTGGTGCCCTGACACAGTGAGGCGGGGTCGCGGCAGGCCACGAAGGAGATGGCGGGACGAACTGGACAAGTTCCGTCCGAACTGGAAGGTGGACGCGCGGGTTCGCGAGAAGTGGAAGGAGTGGAGGGAGGCCTTTGCCCAAGAGTGCGACAGAGCAGGCTAGAAAAAAAAAAATGTGCATTTAAAGTCTGGTTTTTTAAATCTCTTTGTTGGCTAACAAACAACACTGACACTGCTTGAGAGTGGCATGTTTGTATTTAGCACCCTAAATTATGTAGATAATTATAATGTCAGTAGTTTTATTTTATTTATAATTTAATATTTTTCACTTCTCATGCTCTAAAAGTACGCCAATATAGCCCTACGAAGCGTGACTAAAGTGACCACTTTAGTCCCTAGGGAGTAAAAAGTAATTCGTTTTTTAATTTCCTTTATGTGACATAGACAAACTCAAACAGCCAGTTAATATACTTCTATTATCTGTGGAGTGTGGACCATCTTCATTGCGAAAATGTTGAGAGTTTTAGTTCCATGGTTTTTCCGCAAGGAAGGTTTATATTCTTAATCTGTGACTGGTTTAGAAGAAAAAAAAACTGACCGCGAAAATTTCAGAATTTTTGTCAAATGTAAATTTGTTCGGTTTTATATAAATTTATTAAAAATGTCCACTGACAGTGAAGAGTTTGACGTCGAGCAAAGAGCAAAAGACATAATAGATAATCTTTTGCCGCCAAAAACGCGGAAGATTTACCTAAAAACTTACGAAAGTTCTATGGACTGGAGGAATAATTAATGTTTTTGTACTAAATTGACTATTTTTCTCGCACTCAAAGTGAAAAGTACAGTTTGCACCTCGAGACTAAACGACAACAACTTAATATACCCTCGGTTTCATTGACTCCCTAGCAAGCTCGGGAGTCAAACCACCTCTGGTATATTATGGCTTAGTTTAGTCCCTCGTTATAAAATAAATACTATTATGCACCCGGCAAAATTTGCAACATTAAAACTAAACTAAACATCTTTGAAAAAATATACCTACAGCACAATTTAAAGGAATGAAAAGCCTGGAATTTTCTCCAAAAAACTTTAAACCCTAGGATTGGCACACAGGTAGACTAGTACCTATAATTCAAAGTCTTCAAGAGCTCTTGTTCTGCGCCACAGCGAACTAACCCTGGCAAACAAAATGGTGGTGTTAGTTCTGACTGTGGCCACGCGCCAAAAGAACCATCACATCACACCATTATCATCACTATATTCATTTAGGTTTACTCCTAACATCCTCCTTCATTGTTTATTTTCAGACGATGTTAGAGGTTTGTGTTGACAATTTAGAGTCTGCAATTAACGCAATTCACGGTGGAGCCGACGAGCTGGAAGTATGCAGCTCACTCGCAGAAGGGGGGCTTACTCCTTCGCTGGGCCTTGTTAAAAGAGTCCAGGCTTTGGTAAATCCTTTTTTTTTTCTTTCCTGGTTATAATATTTTCACACCACCTGCTCGCAAATGTCAAATTATACAGGGTGGAATTTTTCAACGCCACCAGCATAGCTATTCACAACGCGTCGATTCGATTTTCGATTCGGAAAGTCGTATGTCTATCACGCTCGATTTCGTTATGTCAAACACATACATGACATACGACTTTCCGAATCGAAAATCGAATCGAAACGTTGTGAATAAGGGGCCTGGAGGAAAGTACTCTAAATACGGGAGATAGCAAATTTTACTCAAAGGAAACATTCGTTAATTTTTTTAAAGAAACAAATTCGTCGATTTTGTATCGCTGGCAAGCAGTGCAGCGTTTTTATGTAGTCAGTGATGAAGGATCTCATACCTGGTCAGAAGTATCGGGCTCTGATGCGTTGCAGTGTCCATTCCGCACTGAAGTGGCCTGCTGTGGTGTGTGGTGTGTGGTGTGTGGTGTGTGGTGGTGTGTGTGCGTGTGAGCGTCATGAAAATCTGCAAGGACGCTCTCCCTCTCGTGCGTAGGTGCACGTGACGCACGAGACAGGCGGAATCAGCGTCTTCAGAGTCAGGCGCGCACACGTATAACACAGTATCCGACATCAGGTATCCTCTCTCTGACCTCTCCCCTAAAGGGATCGGTCGCCCCCAAATCCTCTATAATGTTCTTCAACTCGAACTTTGAAGCTGGTTAGTGCGCACGTCTCAGGTTTACTAAGCATACCTCGCAACCTGGGTTTTCTTCGCAATAGGCTGGGCGGCTCAGTGCATCAGTAATCACGTTCACCTTTCCGGGGGTGTACTCGATATGTAAGTCGTTGGGCCTGCCTGGAGCGCGCCCGGGAGCGGGTAACGATCCGGTTCTGTCACCGCGTTCATATTCATTTTATATACCATACGTTTAAAAGATGTTACAATGGGCTTACAGCTAAGAACAATTATGGACCCTGTTGGGGCACAGCAATAAACAAGATTAACATTTAATTTTAAGAATTTATTTTGTTGTTGTTTTTTTGACGTTGTTTTTGGAGAATGGATGCTCCGCTGTGGCGTGCCCACTCCAGGGCTGAGCATTCACAAGCATTTCGATTATTATACTTGCCTTTATTAAATATACCGGGCCCAAATTCTGTATCCAGACTCCAGGCAGCAACTGAGTAGGTAATTCAAAAATGGAAAAACTTAATAATGGTTTTCTGGACCACGGGTTCGAGTCCAGCCACTCAGCACCTCTACAACACGTGAAATATTGCCCAACACATTGTCACAATCTGAAAGATTTTTAACGAAATTCCTTTAATAATGTTATCGCTAAGAATATTGTTGAATTGTCAAAATTAATAGCATTGGGATTGTAATTTGTGAGTGGGCTAACTGCTACACAATTGTCGTGCAAGTACTAGCTAGACATACGGAGCCCTAAATTATATTTGATCTATTGCAGTTCACTTATCAAAATCACATTACAATATTTTATATTTTAGGTAGCTGCCACGGCAAACGGACGACCAATCCATACATCATGTCACAATTGCGCCTGCAAACAATTAAAGAGGGTAGGTCCACTTGATAAATGGAGTATTCATACAAGGACCTATTTATTTGCCGCTGAAACTCTTTGTTTATTTCAGAAGGCGAAAGTGAACGTAATGATCAGATGTCGCTCGGGCTCCGACTTTGTTTACTCTGCGGAGGAGATGGAGACAATGTTAGCTGATATGGAGATTTTCAAAGCGATACTCGTAGATAGATATGTTTTTGGCGCCCTTACTGAGACACGGCAAATCGATGAGATAAACTGTGATAAGATAGTAGCCTACGCATATCCTACTCCTGTTACTTTTCATCGTGCTTTCGACTTGTGCACTAATCCAGCTGAATCCCTGTCTAAAGTAAATAATCTTCGTTTTGACAGACTGCTAACAAGCGGTCAGAAGGCGACTGCTGATGATCCCGAAGCTATTCAGCTACTAATGTTCCTTCATCAGTCTCAGGGTAATTCCATAGACATTATGCCGGGAGCTGGGGTAAATCTGACTAATGCGAGATTTTTTATTGATATGGGGTTCAGATGGATCCACAGTTCGTGCAAGAAAATTAAAAATCCGAAGCCTGAAATTAAGAATGAATTGAAAATGGGGATCAGTGATCGCGAATCTGTTTATGTCACGGATGAGAATACCGTGAGGATGATGAAGACGTTAATGAATGAAAAAGTAATCGATATTACGTAATAAGAACTCGATGATGTATGTATATGTATATGTATTTCACTGCTCAGATTTTTATATGATAAAATCAGTATCGAATCAATATAAGATAAATAAGAAAGAAGCTATGTCATTGTTTTATCATCTTTGATTCATTCCAGTTCCAAAAATTTGGTTTTCCAGGTTCCTTTAAACTAGTGGAGATTTAATTAATTAATTATCAGTCATGTTTCTGTGTTATCTCAAATGTGAAACCATGTCGTAGAGCATGATAGCCATAAGTATTAGTGTTAATAAAGGCTTTGTCTATCATCAAAATCTAATTGAACTTGAGATTTCAGTTCTTACAAAAGTGCTACGAGAGTGGTACGACGCCGTGTGGGGCATATTTCATGCATTTCATATTCATCGTGATTTTATTCAAGTTTCGTTTACCGCGCGTAGTTCTATAACTATTAGAGGTTTTTTTGTTTATTTATTTAGAATAGATACGCTAGCATACATTGCAGGCTAGCATTTATTGGCTGCAATACCGTTCTGAGTATTATAGAAAACAGGGTGGACTGTCCTTAAGTGTGATACTGTTGTGACAGACTGTAAGAAAATACAGGATGGATTCGGTAAACGGGGCAGTAAGGGGAATGTATAGTGTCACACGTAACAGACTTATACAGTACTGTAATGAATATTCATCAAATATGATTTATTGAAGTAACTATTTTGTGTGTTGATGTTGTATTTAATCGTTTGTATTATTTGTGTGTTCATGTTATGTTTTTCTTATATTGCTTACCTACCTACATCCGTATCTGTTGCTACGAGCGTGCTACGATGCCGTTGAATGCCCTCTACGGCGTCGTAGCACGTTCGTAGCAGTTCACTGCTGTCACTGCAACTGGCTTCATTTGGTACTAATAAGGTAGGTATTTTTTCACAACGGGTACCTACCTACCTTCCCGACTACTTTCCCTTACCTGATTTAGTCCTCATCTACAGATATAAAAAAACTTTTCCAGCCCAATCATTCCACTCTTACGGTCCAACTCATTCCAACATAGGCATTTCTCCCATCTGCCGTTGCCTCACAAAAAACCTGCAGGCGTTGTTTCCTAGTTTCCTACCAAGTCTAGCAACATCGATAAATATTGCGCTCAATTTATCATGAGCGGCATATTGCTGAGGAAAAACGCTGGCCCGGCCGCGTTTAATGATGCTATTACTGAGTCGGGGAAACAATATCAGGAGCGAGCTGACGTTCCTATAATAATTGCGATGGCCTTTATACCCAACTTTTTTAACAGTTTGCTAATGACGCGTAAAGGCTATTCTTGTTGCGAAAATGGGCAAGCTGTTGACAGATAAAAGCGCGGGATAAAGCAGGATATTCTTGTTACGCTCTAATATAGATCGAGTTAGATGTGCTCCTTGGGCTTACGATCTACGATCTTGTGCGCGCTATAAATATCTACACACATTTTAGATTCACAATCGTCTTCTACGATATTACAGTGCTTACCTGGTTCTTGTGGTGCCTGGACAACATTGAAAAGTAGGCATTGTTGAAAAAATTGTTCAATTGTCTGTGAAATTTTTAATAAACATTTTTAATTTCCGATAAAGGCCACGAGCCAAAAGATTTATGTGCACTAAAATATCTTCTGGCCAGTATTAGATTTCTTCTGAGATATCGTTGCAAAATAAATTCCGCCTTTGTATCTGCTTCTTTGTTTCCGGGTAAGTGAATGTGGTTGAATTTTTCGGTTGGATGAGCACACTTTTCTTCGCAAATCGTTTCCCATCCATTAGTTGGGACGATTGATTGAAATGCCTACTTACTTACATTGTGTAGACGTCACGGGGAAGCTAATTAGTTAGAAAGTAATGGCGTTTCTTATTTTTGTCTATTAGTCATTCAGATGGTTCACACGATTTATCTGTCGTGTGACGCTAGTAATTAATGTGTTAGTACGTAAGGAATTGTGTGAAAGTATGTCCTACCTAAGTAATTGTTTATGTAGGTATGTCATTTAAAATCTGTGTCTAACTGTCTATTGTATTGACATAACTAAATTTATTATTATTTGTATGCTCTCGAGTAAAATGTAGCGAATTATCCATCTTATCCCATGATCTGTGCACGAAGTAGACACAATAGTTAAACAATGGCGTCTCGACCAAATTGATCATTTGACAGATCACGCTCTATTATAACATCCTATTGTAATGAGATCTATATTTAGGTATCGTAAAATTTGATTTTATTTGGCATTTATGTACCTACCTATGTAATTATGTATTAGTATGTAAGTACCTAAGTAACTGTATTTAATTTAAAATCTGTGTCTAACGGTCTATTGTATTGGCATAACTAACTATATTATAATTTGTAAAACGTTGCGACCTAAACATCATAAGTTCTTATTATAACTTATAACATTCTATTGTAATAAAACTACATTTACGAATAAATTTGATTTGACTTGACTTGATTTGATTTTGTATACCTACCTATATGATTCACATGATTCATAAAATTTTACGTCGAGTGAAACTTTCATGGCTTCATTTAATTTCGGTCAACTATATTTAAGGTGAAGAAATTATTTATCAAATAGGTAGATAGGACTGATTGCGCCAATTTTACAGTTTTATGGGTTCCTTTGAAAACCGATTTCCAGTCAAATAAAGAAGTGAAAAAAGTTAGATAAGTAGGTATAGGTAATATAACGAATTTGTCAGACCGTCGGATGATTAATGATAATTTGGGAGAATGTCCGAGAAGGAACCGCGACGGACCCCGCAGCCCGGGAGACCGCTCGTCGCGGTCGCCGCAACAATCTTTTCAAACCCTCCATCAATCATAACAAGCTTTTAAAAGAGCTTCTGTTTCTGAGGTCGAGGCTGAGACCCGACATGTTTTTTCATGTTTTACAAATAAGCAAATTAATTGCTTCCTGGGCACGGAAAAGGAATTCAATTTAAAAAATAATTTGTAGATAACTAGAAGGATTATATTCTGCTATCTTGGGTCTAACGTTCAAAAATAACCAAGAAGTCGAAAGTTTATTTTATTTTAGTTGTGAAATAACGTCGTTTTACCTACTTATGCGTAAGTGTTAGATTTAGGAAATGGTACAGTAATTTCCGGTGATAAATTAAGGAATAGGTAGTATTTCTTGCTGTAGGTAGGTACTTTTAGCTTTTAGTACTCGGGGGTCCTTGGCGCTTTGACTCAGCTTCTTAAATAGAGGCTTCAGCCCCTTGGGAGTTGCAAATTGAATTGGTCGTAATGACAAAAAAATACAAGTAAACAAACGAAAGGGTTTATTTCAGTGAATCAAAGTGTAGATATCTAATATATTTAAAGTAACTTATAATACCTATATTACATCTAAGGTATAAAATAAGGCTATGTCGTGAGATGTGAATATGCTTACTTTAAGGCAGTTCTGCATACCGTGCATCATTACGATCTACTATTTACACCGACTTAAGTCTATATCTAGGATTAGAGACAAGAATTGGTCGAATTGCACGTATAACACGTTAGATAAAGCGTTCCTTTTTACGTTCAAGCGAATCTAGGTTAGGTTAAATGTAAATCATTAGATTTAAGGCAGTTACAGAAAGACTTATGTAACTAATGTATTTTATGTGAATTTTTTTCACGTTGTGCAGACATTTTACGGAGAATTTTATTTCAGAGACTGATTACTTAATGGTTTCGTAGAAAGAGAAGTCTGGGTCTTTCAGTAACTAATTAAGTCTCATTAGAACATTGTTCAGCCAAAATTCTCCGTAACTTGTCTCAATAAAACATATCTAATTGTACCTATTTCTAATTACCTGAGATAGGTAATTGCTCACATCAATTTTGATTAGGCTTAATTACACTGATATCGGCAGAAGATATTGTTAATGTTCATCAATTACAGTTATTAACCTAAAATAAGTAGTTAGTCTAGCACTATAAATACAAAGTTCAGTTATCCCTAGAATTGAGATTTCGCACTACGTCCAAAGTCCTAGTGAAGAAGCTCGGTGCATCAATTCTTAACATCAATTTCTTTCACAGAATTTGTTTTACAATGGCCGGTTTTTCGACAAGCGATGTGCCGAGGATTCTTTAAGTTTTATAAGTCAACATTATTTTAAAGATCTACAGATCTATATTAACGCAGTCGTGTGTCCCAACACGTACCAAAATCGGAACACTTGTAAAATTGACTTTTTAGGGATACGTTGGAATGTTTTTGAGTCTTTAAACTATGACTGAATGTCTGTTTGTCTTCTTGTCTGGTGCGTAAGGTTCTAGTTTCGCGGGTTCCGTGTTGAGGGCGCTGTAGTCGACAGGGAATGGGGGCGGGGGGAGCGAATCTTTGGGGGGCACCAGTACCCACTGCCCGGGGCCGTTGGGGTTCTTCCCCATCAGCCAGTTGGTGAAGCAGTGGACGTAGGTCCCGTAGTCCAGTATTAGGTAGCCGTTCTGTTGAAATTAAGTTTGTTAAAATAATTATCAGTTATTCTTATTTATCCAATAATTACTCGACGTAGACCCGAACTGTGATTCCAAAAAACAACAAGAAAAACAAAACATCTATCAACATCAAAAAACATCTAGACCCGCAATAGAAAGTCAGACGAAATTCAGAAAAAGTTCGGCAGACATTTGATTTTATCAGAACTTGTTTTCAAATTGAAAACCAAACA
Source organism: Xestia rhomboidea (assembly GCA_963853795.1). Lineage (NCBI taxonomy): Eukaryota > Metazoa > Arthropoda > Insecta > Lepidoptera > Noctuidae > Xestia > Xestia rhomboidea. The sequence goes on along the minus strand of OY970778.1, from coordinate 8,570,736 downwards.
TTTCGAATTTAGAACACGATACTTACTTCAACTTTAAAACTATAGAATAACATGAAACTATCTCCATACAGCATTATGGCTTATGGTCAAGCGTAAATCAGGAGCGATGACAAGCAAACTTTAGGGTAATGTTTTTTTTTAATGGAAAATGTCGGAGTTTTTAAATATGGTTGTAGATTGTATTAGAGATTCGTAGGGGGTTTCAAAATCTTAAAAATGAGTGTAGCAAACTAAAGCAAGAATTCCTCTATTAAATGCTATGCTGTAAAAGCTATAACATGCAATAATTGTAGGTACCTACAGCGCACCAAGGCCCGTCAGCTCCGCTAACACTTTGGTGACTTGCTGAGCTTTGGGTTATTTTAAGTTCAGAATCAGATGAAAAATATTTAAAACTCACGCTAGTCATGCGATCATAAGCTGTGTCTATGATTTCGTCAACTCGAGCCGCATTCAGCCCAATAACAGACCGGTAGAAGGCTGCCAACGCCTGTTTCGTTATAGCACCTGTGCCTGCAAGAAAAAAAATAACATTTATTTAAGTGGCAACACATAGGCCTGTGTCCCAAAGGAGGCCGGTTGAGATTTATTGGTACACCCGTACGCCCGCTGTTCGACTTTTCCGGGATTGGATCCCGTGTGATACCGCCAGCCTATTGATATTTACCGGGCACTGTTCCAAATATCGGGGTTTGTTGGAAATTCCGTTAAAAAAATGCAATTTTGTCCGTTTTGGGAATTAAACTGGGAAACATTACGAACAGAAGTGCTTGCGATCCAGTTTAATAAATAAAAGTGAGTGAAGAAATTCAGGTAAAAATATTAGGTATACCTACATGTCGGTGTAGGCACCTTGCTAAATCATGTTCCAAAAAATATTGACATGCTTCAAATCCATCATCGTGACAAATGAAGTAGAAGCTGAGCTTTTACCTCATATTGGTGAAATACGACGATGTTACTAAAGCAAATGAGATCGTTCACCTTAGGAACATCTACCTACCTACGTGATAAATCGTTTCGGCTTTCTAAATCAGCATGACAGAATATAGCAATTTAGGGAAAAATACTGTCTGTCATAGTATTTTCAAGTTATAGGTCTGCCTATTAACTTACCTACGTACTCTTATTGCAATTGCGGTTATTTCATCTTGCAATGTTGAACATTACTTTGTATTTCTTTCAGTTCAGTTCAATTAATTAATTGCAGAAATATCAAATACTTTAGAACTTCCACAGCTTTTAATAACGTCGAGTAAAATATAGGTCACGCAATATAAAATATTGACACAGAATAATATTCCGATAACTCTTCCGTGGAACAGCGAGAATATCAGGCGTACTCTACTCGCTTTAGATTAAAAAGTTAAAATAAAGGCGAAGGCAGACGATAGAAAAATAAGTGCACCACAGAAAAGACCACCTCGCCTCGCTTCAGTGTGTACCCGCTGTGATTTTGGCTACAAATGTTGAGCAAGGTGCCAAATTTTTAAACCATTGGAGAACAACCAAACGTAATTTTATTTAGTTTTTGACTACTTATGGCGCAATAAATTTAAACGTTAGACAATCTTATTGCTTCAACGTAAAATGATATAGTGTGCAAGTTCATGGCAGCGAAAAGCGCTATGATGTTACAAATTAAACTTCTTAACACAATTTCATTTTGTGCATAAAATAATTCGAGCGAGAATAATTGTAGCAGCTATGCAGCAACAATAACGTCGTTAGTAAACATTCTCGCTAAAACGATAATAATTAACTTGAAATTAGTAATAAATTGTGGCTCGACCCTATGGTGCAAGAGAACATTTCATGTTGGACAATTAACTTGATTCAGGAGGCCTGAGGGGCGGTGACGTCAGTCGCCTGCGTCAAATTAATCCCGTCGATCAAGCCTTCCCGGGAATCGACACACGTCACTTGTACCTCTATATTACCGTTAATAGGACGAAGTTTGCAATCAAGCGTAAAATAAGTTACTTCAGGCTAAAATAAAGACGAAGTTAACTTTGTTTTGGCAGTGAGAAGTAGAGACCGAAAAGTTGTGACATTTCGTGAATAAATCAATTTGTGAGGGTTTCTGGGGCTAAGTAGTGGATTGTCTGAAGTTTGTTTTTATCTGGACAGCCTCTAGAATAAATAAAAACTCCTTCGAAGAAGACTTAAGATCGGGTAGATGTAGGTACAGACTGTCACAAACTGTCAAATTTTCCCAATCAACCTTGAACGTAATGCTTTAGCGATAAAGTTGAAAATCTATAAAAAAAAATTGACAGATTGTAGCTTGATGTGCTGGCCGTCTGGTCTGTACATAAATGCGGGTAAATATTGGCATTGATATGTAATCAATCATCAGCACATCGGCTTTCATTTCAGTTTTCGTAATTTAGTAATTTATTTCAGAAGTACTTACTTGTCCTATCAACCACATGAAACAGTATCTTGCAGAGGTACTGTAGGTACAGCGGCAGGTCAGTGAACCTCTTCATCTCACTCAGGTGTAGGGCCCATCGCGCTATCCATCCCTCCAGGGTCGTCCTGCCTGGTATGTTGATACCGCTGGACTCTGGACCGCAGACCCGTCTGTAGTACGGCAGGTCACCCCATCTAGAAAAGGGACACAAAATTAAATTATATAAAGGTAACAAGAATTTAAAAGGCAGGCAAAGTTGGGAATCCGACGAAGGTTTTGTTTGAGATTATACAAAAAGAAAAACATGAATTTGTATATCAGATTTCCCGCATACTTTTCTTATACAGAACATGCAATATGGTATAAAAAAGTTCGGCGTAACAGAGGGAATTTAATAACGAAGGAAAGTAACAAAACACGTGACTTAGAGAATGGATGCCGTGCGGTCTCTAGTGATATTTCTTGCGCTCTGGTTGGCTCCATAGTTTGCTGTTGTTCCTTTGTCGTAAACTTTATGCTTTCTTTCATTAGCTTCCTGCTTCAGCTGTCTTGTGTCCGACCTAAAGTTCTGTAGTATCATGATACTGCATCATAAAATGGCCGGCTTTCCATGAAAATGTCAGTTAGGAAAATATACAGCCTACAGAATTGCATATTACATCACAAAGTGCTCATATTTTTGGGCCACTTTTATGAAATGTCAGCCATGCCATGCCATGTTTTTGTGCTGCCTGACATTAACTATTAGGGTTCCGTAGTCCTGACAAGGAACCCATATAGTTTCGTCATGTCCGTCTGTCTGTCTGTCTGTTCGAGGTTTTGCTAAGAGACCGTTAGTACTAGAAAGCTGTAATTTAATTTTGTAGGGGTATTTATATCAATTACGCCGACCAAGTGGTAAAATAAAATATTGGAAAATATTTTTTTTAGGATAGCTCCCCTACATGTGAAGTGGGGATGAATTTTTTTTCGTCGTCTACCCTATCGTGTGAGGTATCGTTGAATAGGTCTTAAAATGACTTAGGGGTTGCTAATTCGATTTAATGCTCCATTTGCGGAATATTAAACTTTAAGTGCAAATTTTTGCTCCAGTAGGGCGAAAAGGGATTTTTGTTATAAAAGCTAAATTGTTGGCTTGAAAAATCTGGAAAAATTCATGATGATAGTGGATAAGAAAAACTATAGCGGTTAATTAATTTTTTTATTAGTTTAGCAGTAATAGTCGTTTAATTTGGGTGTTGGATAATTTTGTACCAAACACAAAATCCTAAGAGTAAATCCTTTAAAGTGACTAAGATGAAGTTGTTTGTTTATAGTTATATAGTTGGTGAAGACTTGCATTGAAAAACAAAATCTAAAATTTAACGGGCGACTACGGAACCCTACACTGCGCGTGGCCCGACACGCACTTGGCCGGTTTTATGGGATATCAAAATGGCGGTTTACAGCGAGTATTTGTTCGGCCATATTTCAGTTTTACTGTTTTTAGGTATTCGAATTTATGTAAATAAGGATAATGTGTTTCTAAAGAGTTTTTCAGATACCCTTAACATTAGACACATAATTTCGACTGAGTGTCCCCATTTTCAAAACGTTCCTAATGGGTTAGGTTCTTAAGTAAGAAATTTTATCTTTTTGTTCCTAACTAGCTGATGCCTGCGGCTTCACCCCCGTGGATGTCGGTTATCGCGACCAAAAGTAAAGCTCCCAGACGGCTTATTTTTTTCCGACACCAAAAATATCATTATATATTGGCCAATGTTTAACTTGTAACTTGACAAATTATATACTAAAACCTTCCCCGAGAACCACTCTATCCATTCGTGAAAACTGCATGAAAATCGGTGCAGTAGTTTTTGAGTTTATCGCGAACAGACAGACAGACACGGCGGAGGACTTTGTTTTTATAATATGCAGTGAAAAGGACACTAAAGCAGGATAAAAAAAAAAGACAATTATCACGCAAGGTGTGAAAGAAATCGACTTACTTGGCCGGCAGCGGATTTATGAAGTTATCTATAAACTCCCGCTTAACTTCAAGCAGTATGTGGAATTCCGACGAGTTTGGCGACCAGTCTGCAAAATGCGCCAGCCTCTGTGAAATACGACGAGAAACGAATTTAATTATTATCATTCATTGTTCTCTGTTAGTTATGTGAGGCTGAAATGATTTAATGTTGAGTTTTAGAAGCTTAATTAGCTTTATTTGCGTTCAGTTCCCGGTCTATTTGCCAGGTTGATCTCGTCAGTTTCTCGCCCTGAGTTGTGTTGACTTCGCTCCAACTCGAGGGCTTTTAAGATATAACTTCGTTATTTAATTCCGTTAAACTTTTAACTGAGTTATTTGAACTGGGCCGAGTTAATTGTGTTTAAAGTACGAGCTGTTTAAATTTAGAAAAGTCCTAGCTATGATTAAAGTAATTAAGACTTAATTCAATAAAGTGTTGACTGCAAAAACTTTTTCAATTCTTCAGAATATTTGTCATGAAAATTGTTACTGTGATTCCATTATGGATTCTAGCTAATGCTACATTCTACTCAATGTAAATATACACCTCGACTACATAGTTACGTACCTACATAATGATTGAAATTACCACGGACACGATTGGATCGATGGAAGGCAATTACACGGGCTATCAACTTCGACAAATCGGATTTATTAAGACAAGATGTCACAAATTTGATACCTTCCTACCTCGAAGAATTGATCGAAATCGGTGTCGATGATGACGTCATCTCTGTCATGGTCGAGCAGTTCTGTGAAGAAGAGGGTCATCTTGTCTGTTTGCATGGAGCTGAGCTGGGCTAGGGGCTGCTCGTCTTCCAAGTCCAGGCATTCTAGGTCTTCGCTGCACCGGTTGACCCATGTTGCTGTGAAAAGAAGTAAAATATGAAGAACACGTTAAAACAAACGATATTAGGTTTGACAGCGAAAGTTATATGACGCAAAAAGGTTGGCTATATCGGCGTCCGCAGCCATTTAATCCTTTATTGTTATCGTAAACCCTTTCGCTTACCTCAAAACTCACAGAAAATACGTAAGTAAACATAGCACATACGATTTCCGCAAAAGAATGGGCTCAACCCGTCTACTGCTCTGTGTACCTATATCGTAAACGGCGACCATCCCTCACTTTCTGAAAGCCTATTCAATTTTGATCTCTAATGTCAAATTATTTGATTGGCTATTGCATTTTCAGTAAACCAACCACGGCCGTTAACATTGTATACTTATGATCGAAGGTTTGGCTGCAGTATCGAAGACCATATTAAGATAATACTAGGCTTGGCCAGCGTAGACATTTTCCCACGGGAACGTTTCAACCCAGGTATAAATACAGGTATATAATATTATAGTAGGTAGGTATTATACCCGTGTGCCAAAAATCGTCAGAATCCGTACAACTGAAAAGGCGTGAAAATGCAGACCGGTAGACAAGCGAAGATGTGACTGTTTCTAAATGAAGCTAGGCTGATAAGGTCGGTTTCCTTTGCATTGATAAATGTTAGTGGGTTTATATGGACGAAAGAAGCCAAATTCTAACCTATTTGCCTAAAACGTGACTCCAACATAAAACTTTAAGCTGATTCCAGCTAAAATGTAGGACTATCGATTGCTCGATTGAAATAGAATGACAGTACGATTGTGTTCGTCTCTCGAGAGCGGCGCTCGCCACAAATAAAACAAAGTTTGACCGTGCATGAATTTAGTGCGGAGTCAAATAGTCGGTTCATATGCATATATTCAAAGCTATTTCAAGTCTGGGTCTCGCTTTTGTGATGTCGCTGCTTTTAATGCAGATTCGATATTGCCTTTCAACTGATTAAGTAATCATATTTGTTCTCTTATAAATAGTTGGTAGCAAAATTGACATTTCATCGTACTTAAATGTGGAAAAGCAAACATAAGAAAACACTTTCTAAAATAATCACTAGCAATTTGGATACCCGTAAGTTCTCTTAGGTACCACAAAATTAGCCCAAAGTAACATTTTGGCAACATAACGGTTGATATAGTTAGGCTCTAAGAATCCATTGGGAGCTGGCTAGCTACGCCTGAATAACTGACGAGCCTCCCTCATGACCTAACCGCTTTGTGCAAGAATATGCGACTAAAGGCATAATTACGTCGAAACCATTGCTGCCTCGGACAAAGTTAAAGTAAAATGTTAAAGAGAAAGAAAAGAAATGGAAACGTGTATTTTCGTTCGCCGATGTAATCGCCCGCCGCGCTGCGATATTTCCGGCAACGCTGCTCGATGTTTCAATTTATTGAAAATATTTTCCGTGAACTATTTCGCATGAGTTTTGCTGCACGTTCAGTTTTCCTGACAAGTACATGAAGTGAATATTTCTGGAACTAGGTTTTTGTAGCTTTTCAGTTAGTGTTGAAGTAGTTTGGATAAGTAATCAAATGCCTGGGAATTCGTTTATATTTTTGGTGATGCGGAAATTAAAGAAGGTGATGGTGAGTTCGGTTTAGTGACTAGGCTTTTTTGGAGAATGATTAATTATAAATAATAAAAAAAAAACAGATTTATGGTTCTCATTAGACGACCGTACATCAGTAGGTAGGTACCATAGACTTGTAGGTACCTACTACAGCTAGTGCACAACAAAATTCACACTTATTGCTATGACATTAAGACGCTATCAATGTCAATTCGTTGCCTCTGATGTGTAATTGACTGTAACTATCCGCGTATGTACCTACTACTAGCTGTATGCTTCAAAAATCGAGCAATTTTTATTGCCTCGCGGTTTCAGTCAGTGCTACACAATCAACACGCAATCCGCAAAACCAATAGCAATATATTTAAAAAAAAAAGTAGGTAATGTCGAATCAACACGTCACATCAAAAATATTTGACAGCCTCGAAGTTCGTCATTTTCATGAACACAGGGTTGTCTGCGGGTAAGTTATGTTTTTACATGAATATAAAGTTATAGGTTTCAAGAAAACTAATACCTAAGCAGGTAGGTACATAATCAGCCTGTTAAAAATACACCTCAAGCTTTATAGAGAGACTGTCGAGAGCAGGGTAGGTATGAGTAACTCCTTGGCCATCAGCCACACGCTCATGCGTGTTGTGCTAGCGACTGCGGAGAAAAGATCTTCATCCCCCTTAGAAAAGGGAGGATCCTTCGACCAGAAGGGTGTTGTGTCTGGTGGGCCACTGCCTGACAGTTGTTGCAAATTTTTTTTATGGTCTTAAGTCGCGGATATCTATACTAGCGCCATTCAGAATTTTGTTATTAGTTCTACATTTGTGACATAGATGGCGGTGTAGTACTTTTTGTACATGTTGCTAAAGTATTTTTTGTAATGCCGTTACAATAGTATACCACTAGTCACGCGAAGGAAACAAGTGACGATCACGTGTGTCGCTTGACAACAGTCGCGTCGCAAATCGGATTGCCCGACGAAGTGAACGGTACATTAATAGAGACGATGCGACGTTCAACAAAGTTAAACTTTTACTAAAACTCGATGTCCCACCAGTATAACAGCAATTGCTTATTTCTGCTACAAGCTTTGAATTCGTTTTAACTTCAGGAGCACTAGTTCGCAAAAGATCGTGTTTGACGTATTTCCCCTATGGAACCTTTATGTCGTGTCGTACTATGCCTACATATTACAGTCATAATATATTGAAACATGCGTGCCATTGTAACATTGTATTCCCCACGGGGTGGTTAGAAAAAGTAATTGCTCCAGTCCTCGGTATAATTTTGTATCGTTTTTTCTGTTGAAGGTAGGTTATCTAAATATCTACGGCAAGTAGAATGGATGTAGCTATTTTTATAGAGGTTAACACAATTGATTTTACTTGACATACTTAATTAAGTTGCAGTTGAACTCGGGTCAAAGAAAATTTACATAGCCTTTGATTGTAAAAGTTACAATACTCATACGATAGATTTATTGACTTATAAGTAATATGTACCAACTTGCCTGCATGCGTGCATGTTTGTATGAAACCAGCATGCCTGAGAGATATTTCTTGACGGCATGTAAAGCTAAGTCAGAGGCCCATGGGCGGCATAAAAACTCTGACACCAGGTTAGGCACTAACCACACGATAAAGAAGAATAATATGTAACTCAATCATACGAGTATAGCATAGCATCTTTACAGTATGGCCACTAAAACAACTTCCATCAATCGTTCTCGAACTTTTCATTCGACTATAAATTACTTCATCTTCATAAAAGCCCCGAACTCGAAGTTTGTCGAAGATTCACGACAAAATTCAGGTGTAATTTAAATTCAACGTTTGCTTCTACATCACGATAAATTACCAGGAAAAGATCTTCAGTAGAGACGTGAAGATTACTTATTAAACAGGAGCGGTAAGATTCCTCTCGTTTTAAGGGCGGCCGAATTATTGCGCCGCACTGCGGGTACGGAACCCATTGTGTTTTGACAAAATCTCAAATTGGAGTAGGTAAACGTACCCTTTCTCTTTCGGACAATGCGAAACTTTTGTTTTAAGTTGCGGATTTAACTTGATGTGATAAATACGTTGTGTTATGAATGTTGAACGTTTTGAAAGTTTGTGGTGTTCTTTTTGTGTCCGGGCACTACCACAAATCGTAACTGATGTAGGTACAGTGAAAAGTATTTTTAAAAATAAAATATTATGTAGGATTTTAAATGACTTATATTTACTGTTGAACTATTAACTAAATAATTTTACAGTAATAAACTCTGTCTCATATAAATCTTGATTGCAGACACAATTACCAACACACTTAAAATTTTATCAAGAAGTCGCCATACATTTTATTAAACGTGCTACAAAATTATGAACTTGTTACAAAACATTCTTAAGAGCCCACTTATGACTGCATCTAAACTATTTTATCTTTGTTCATGAACTAATATTATGAGTTGCCCTACAGTTTCTAAAAGTTATCCTTTGAAAGCGTGAGTAACTTGGTTGCTTTCTGAGTGCGATTACAGTGAGAGTAAGATAGTCTTACTGTAATCGCACTCAAAAAGCAACCAAGTATAGGCCATTGTTGCAAGAATACCTTAGACGCTGGTTAAAGTATATAACCATAAAACGTAAGGTAGGACGCCCTCAAGTTAGGCGGAATCGAGTTCATTGGCTTGCGATCGGAGGGTCCTATGTCTAGCAGGGCCTTGTTGTAGGCGGATGATGATAAATTTGGAACCGCAACTCTAAACAACATCTAACCAAGGGTTTTTATTGTTGTATAAATGGTATATCCACAACTGTTAGCACAAATTTGGGATCTCAGTACGGTATATTATTGTTATTAGTAGTAAAGAGGAGTCTACTGAACTTTCTGTATACGTGCATTACAAAGTCGAGCACCATAGACAATAATTTAAGAAACGAAACATATAAAATAAACTCACTCAGAACGCAACCATTTCGAGTCTTGTCGTACATTTTCCGTAGATGCTCACACACTATTGCGAACAGTCGAGATTCGCGACAATATATAACCACAGACGTCGGCTGTTTATGTTAGGATACCACTAATATGATGTGAAAACAGTTGACGTAGAAGATAATGTAGGTAAATTGTAATCTTTGTAATGTTTACCTGTAAGATATGTCACACACGTTTGGTAAATATTATGTCCTTTGGGGGCACGGCTGTGTTTATTTGTGATTTAATTTAGCTGTCAGCTAATAAATCCTAATCGTATTAGGTAAATTTAAAATAAAAATTACATCTACAAAACGTGAGAGTGCCCAAATATTTGCCTTTGAGGTTTTTCCCAAACATATATAATCTTTTCTGAAGGTGTGTAAAGATTTATTAGACCACGTTATATGAAAATCTGCATTCACGATATAACTCTGAAATCCTTTTGTTCTAAAGCAGGGAAAGCGGTTTATTGCAAGCACACATTAAGTTTTCACGTAAAATGATGTATATTTCAGGCGAGTCTATTATTTGTTGTCGTAAACCGAGACTACCCTCGTATTTTTCCATTCAGACAGAGGTTTTCAATAAAGTTCGTCGAGCGTCGAGAGCTCGTGTTTCATGGTTTCATGTATTTCCGCTCCAAACTTTTGTGAGGAAAAAAAAAGAATTAACAGATAAAATTATTTAAAGCACCTGAAGCGTATTGCTCTTGTTGGAAAAAACTACATTGTTAGCAAGTTCAAAAGTCTTGTTACAACTTTGTTACGTTAACAAAGAGCTTGTGTTTACATAGAGTTCTCTCTCCGATGCTGATGCCCTACTCTCTATTAATATTTCATGAACGAAACACAAACGAATCAAACGTTAGTTCGGTTCCGATATTCCTTTATTCACTTCGGATAAAGAGAAAAAGAATAAAACATGGCGGGCGCTCAAGGCTCTGTTGTCGGATTGTGTAATATTTTAACCAAAGCGGCTTAAAATCACTATTTCACAATTTTTGAGTTCCCGCTTTCAGGAGCCATAATATCTACACAAGGATTATGTATTATTATTTATTCAAAAACTGGAACATAGGTACCTAACTAACAAATATACCAACGTATCTTTTTAAGATTCAATGGTCTCAGCAGCGTTTTGTGGTCGCGAAACCTTTTGCTTGATGGATGGTTATTTCTTATGGACCTTCCAGTCTTTCTGGCACTCTTTCTCCCTTGCTTGGTCACCTTTTGTAGAATGGGTTTTGATTGTAGTTTAATGTTACGTATCATCATGTTCTTGAATTTATAGAATCCTTCCTCTTTGATATTGCTCATTCTCGTACGCTTATTGATTTCATCGAAGTCGGACGTCGACGCTTTCTTTACCTTGCTATCATTCTGTTTGCTTTTGCTTTGCTTTCGTTTGCCTTTGCCTTTAACTTTTATTCGTTTCGTCATAACTGTTAGAACAAACTCTAGGTGGTGGCTCTGAGTTATTAAAAAAACATTATTTAAAATTAGCCCACGAGATTGTTTGTTTGTCAGTGTCGGTGAAACGTGACGTCATTGACTTGACGTACTCAATCTCTAGTTTGCTCCTTTTAAGTTTATTAGAAAAAGTTTTGAGCTTAGCGGCTCGTTCGAAATTTTTTTTTTTTTAATATACTGATGAATTTTTTTAACAAGTTCTAAAAACATTTTGGGAAAATCATCTACTAAATTATCGTAGAACTTTGAAACTTTTTTTATTCAAAGCTATTTATTATACATATAGATTTTTCCCGCGCAAAGTTATTCTGTGCAAAATATCGCTTTCAGGAAGCATGCAGTTTTTCATGCGTGCTAAGAATGCATGGATACTTACCTACTTAAACTTCGCCATGTTATTTTTCCGGTTTTAACACAGGAAGTAACTTTAGTGTATTTTTCTCTTACAGTTTCATATTAGTCAAAACCAAAAACAGAATATTCAAATCGAATATTCTGGTTTTGGTTTATTTGACTATGTGAAAAAACGGCGAAAAAAAGTACCAGTAAGAAATTCCATGGTTAACAAGTAAACGCGGGCACTATCACTTCTCACCACGCATGTAATACCTATACCTACCTTCTTACAACTGAAAATAAAAACTCATATATACCTACTTAGTGTTTCTCTCGCAAGGTTAAAAACATTTCAGGAAATATTAGAGGACAAGTACCTAAAACGGCAATTTGCAGTTCCCGTTCGTTTGATTCCAGAATTTCATGATACGAATTCAGTTTTCAGTACGCACTTCCGCCCATATTTTACGCACACAAAAAAAAACCGTTCACAGTTATTCCTTTTTTAAATTCAATACACGTAGAGGTCGGAACTTCTCGCCGGGAAAATAGTATACTTTAGCAGTAAAAGGAAATAATCGATACAAGAATACGGTGTTATGCGTGCCGGGGAGTCGTAGCCGGCACAAATCACGGAAAACACGCCGCTTTGTTATTACTCTCAAGTTTTTTGTTATGACGCCCGTAAACGCTTTACTACAATAAAAAAATGAAAAGGGCGGAAGAAACACGAGCGTGCGACTTAATTATTTATTTTTAAAACGAGAACACGACTTTTTCTCAAGGGTCTTATAAAATGAGGTTAGTAACAAGGCGGTTTTGCTCCTTTTTAGTACTTATTAGTTCCATGCTCATTTTACAGGGAAAAATTAACTATGCAGTGATCCAAATTCCATTAATATTTAATCACGTTTTTATGCATGCTTTGACTCTTCCTTCCCGTTCTATAAAGTTTGTAATGAGTTTTTTCGATCAGAATAAAGAACAGCAGGCCACTGTGGCCGGAATTTAATTATTTTCTTCCTTACAGAATATTAGCTTTCTACTTTGTAATAGCTTGCTAGGTCCTAGTGTGCGGTCTTAACTATAATGCATAGTTATGTGTTTAATCTGTGCTTACAAGGAATAGGTGAACGCAACTACCTAGATTCAATGGAGAAGGCTGGTCAAAGCTGATTGTAGATGGCGCGTCCATAGCTTAGACCCAATCTGACCAATGAGGTCAAACTATTTTGAAATATAAAATGACATTGACAGATTTTCAACCAATGACGATGTTTGGTTCATGCGATGCTAGCGCCATTAGTTCCACCAGTTGCCCACCCCATTCAAAATGTTGGTATTTCTATTTCCTTGTGGAACATTAATCTTTTATAATAATACATACATATTTAAACTCACGCGTTTTTCCAATAGGGGTAAGCAGAAACCACGGAACACCACCTGCTACGATCCTCGCTACTCCTTTCTCCTCGTCCATGTTCATACATGGACAGTAGTTAGTACAATACGCGCCTAACCTTTCTGAAGATCACCACCAATAACGTCAGTGTATTATTATAAATCTACTTGGTACCCATATTTAATTGCCTGAAAAGGTGCGTTCATATTATGGTTCTTTAAGACGCTCCAGTAATAGCATTTTAAGGGTTGTCTCGTGCAACCTTGCAAGCCCTATATTTGTGCACTGGATTTCTGTTCACCTAAGCGGGAACAAAAAATGACGATAAAATTAATGGTATTTTTGAAGACTATGGGTACCTATACATACCTCCATGTTTAAATTGTTTTTGAATGTTTTTATTGATATTAAATAACGAATTGAATGATATTTTATGATGTTTATTGAATTGAATGATATTTTATGATTTTTAATGAATTGAATGATATTTTGTGTATGAGTAGGTATTAATGATTTCTTTACTACTTTATCTGTTGCAATTGTATTTTTCTTGTATATGGGTATTTTTGCCTGCAATAAAACACTATTTATTTTATTTATTTTTTATTTTATTTTAAGACACCGATCTATTATTAAATCAGAAGCCTTAAACAGGAAAACAACATGTCAAACACCAAGGCCCAAAGCCCAACAAATATCGTCTGTAACTAAGCATAAACTTGGTTTTAACTTAAACAGGTGACTAACAAAATTCCGACGCGGAAACTTTCAAACGTTATTAAAATTCAAGGGCCCTTGTTCGGGACGGTAAGTGTTGCCAGATTAAAGTTGACAAAATTCGCGATGGCGATCGAAAAATGACAAAGTTAAATTTTTTAGGGTTCCGAACCTCAAAAAGTAAGAAAAGGAACCATTATAAGGAACATCAGGAATATCAGGAACGGGTGGACCTATCAAGTTGAAATTTAAACCAGAAACTGAGGTCTACAGTCCCTATTAGGTGTATAAAAATCAAGGTCTTGAGTCAACACGATAAAAAGATATGGGCAAATTTAGATTTTTGCGTAAACTTGTAAGTACCAAAATTTATTTTTCGGAATTTTCCTTCTATTTGTACTGTAAGACCTCGCTTTCTGGGTCAACCGGAAGTACCCTATAGGTTTTGGGTCGAAAACCTATATGGAAGTTCCCGTTGATCTAGAATCACGAAATTAGGCGAGAAGCAATGTCTTACAGCACATGTCAAGGGAAAAATCAGAAAACCGTAAAATATGTAGTTTAATACTTAACAAAAAAAAGTGATTTTACTATAACAAACTTATATTTGCGGTTGGTGCAATAGCCGTTTCTGGGGATCGAACAGCAAAGTTAAGTTTGTACGGTTTTTTTGTAATGTGCATGTTATCCCCAAAGAGTTAGGCAGAGGTGTAGTTAATAGTACACCCACATTTCGCCAGTTATGTTTAAGTCCCATAATAGTCCGGTTAATGGCAATAGGCTCATTATACAGGGTGTAAACAACCTCAACACAAAGCCGTCAAGCAAGCATCCTGTACATCAAACTAAGTAACTTTACGCAAAAATTATTGCTGGGAAATGACTTTTTTTTGGGGTAAAAAAACATGTTTTGTCGTAGAACTTAATGTTACGCACTCAAAATAATGTGCTGATGGATGGATTGAATAGTACGGGGGTCGTGGAGGTGTTTACAGTAAAAACCTTACATTAACTTGTATTTAAAAAAAAAGTTGTCAAAAAGTTGGAACTTTGACCCCTAATATCTTCGTAACTTCCCTAAACTAAAAAAAGAAGGTTCCCAGGTATGGTGTAGAACAAAAAAATTATCGCAATGACGACGAGACCAAGTGCCTTTCGGCTTCGTTAAGAGGTGTTTTACACCCTTTATATTGCCATTAACCGGACACAAATCGAAACTCCATGGCTGTTACTGATAAATTCCTGATAGAAAAACCCACTAACAATTTTCTCAACCCCGATTTTTTTAAACGTAACGTAAATTAAACAACACCTTTGGTGTAGGGATTGAATAGGAACTTAGAAAAGGCAAAGTTTACGAACATCAAGACGTCCAGCAGAAATAAATATTTCTTGTAATACCACGGTAAGCTCGGGAATGTAATGTGTAAACTTAAGGGCATCGTCACGGAACAAATATTATTTCCTGGTTAACAAAGGAATGTTGTGCGAACCGAGAGTACCTACTTAACATTTTTGTGTTGAGATTTACTTAGAATATATTGCTTTGGACCGACTCTTTATCAGTGGCAATATTTTATTTTCTTTGAATAAGATAAGAGAGCTTTTGAGATATGGGACTTTTTCGTGAAACTTCAGTAGTACGTAACTTTGTTTTTCATGTAACTCTGAAAAACAAATTTAGTTTTGCTGTTGAGTGTGAA
The DNA here is from genome assembly GCA_963853795.1 of Xestia rhomboidea. Classification (NCBI taxonomy): domain Eukaryota; kingdom Metazoa; phylum Arthropoda; class Insecta; order Lepidoptera; family Noctuidae; genus Xestia; species Xestia rhomboidea. Next base: position 8,555,280 of record OY970778.1, on the reverse strand, counting down.
TAAATAAATAAATATCGCTGGACATTACACACAGCGCCATCTAGTGCCTAAGCAACGAGGCTTGTGTCGTGACACCGTGTCGATATACTACATAGATACTTTTTGTTTGTAAATACATACTTATTATACATATAAACATCCATGACTCGGAAACAAATGTCCATGCTCATCACACAAACATTTGCTCCAACCGGGATTCGAACCCAGGACCCTAAGAACGTAAGGCAGCCTCACTACCGCTGCGCCATTCGGGTCGTCAAATTGAGCTATGAATGAGCGTTAAAAATATTGTTCGGTGCTACGGAACCCTTTGTGCGCGACTCTGCACGCGGTTAATTGGGCTAGTGGTCACAAGGATCTCGATTTTCAGCTCCAGCTAAGTGTGATTGCTTTTGTCTAGGTTGATGTGGTATTCCTATCAGAAAGCTCGATATTTGGAATGTTGCCCAATGAATGGAAATAGGCTATCTGGCTCTCTATTACCTATATGCATTACAAGGTACTACTAAATACCACTGCAGTAGGTAGGTAAACGTTACTAAGATTTACGTTTTTTCAACGTGCCTGCTCCATTTCGTGTTGGAAGAAAGTTTTTGGCCGAGGGATGTGGTGTTCCGTCGCTTCTGCGGACAAATCCCACAAGAACGCACAAAACATCGTGCAAGTGAAGTGTTACTTACATAGTTTTAAGTTACTTATATTTACAAAAATGTTATTAGTATGTATATTTAGGTTATCTATGGGTCTTTGTTACCTGAAATAAATGGTTTAGGTATTATATTATATTATTGCTTCACAGAATACTTGCAGTAATCCAAGTTAGTACCTAATGTTTCCATGCATCAGTGACTTTCATAATTTTTATATCAAAATCAAAATCAAATCAAAATCAAAAGCATTTATTTCAAGTAGGCCAGTTACAGGCACTTCTGAATTGTCGAAAAAAAGATGAAAATTAAATGTAGCTACAGTCCCAGTCACAAGACAAAAACAGTGAAAGTACTGTAGTTGCCCATGCCCTAACGTAGATCTCTATGGAGAAGAACGGGCAAGAAACTCCATGGACACTCTTTTAAATCGAAATATTGTTACAAAATCTTGGTTACATCATTCATGTTGAGATGGTAAATTATATGAGAACAATGTGGCAAGATGTGCACGGTAAAGTGTCCATAGTAAAACAAACAAAAAATCAACAAACAAACAAAAAATACAATTAAAAAACAAGATAATTCATTCAAATAAGCCATGGCAACTGAGAGACCACAGACAAAAGCTCACGTGACATACCATGTTCTGTATTTAAATTTCCGTTTCCATCTCTTAAGACAGTTAAAGTTGAGCATGTAGAGAAACACATTCAGTAGAAAAATAATGTAATTTTCATTCTATACATCCATTATGTACTAAGCGAATTACTTATTGAGTATCGATCGTTCCAAATACTCGACAATAGCGATAGTTCTTTTCAATAAAAGGATTCGCTTAAGCTTTATTGTTGGCGCTAAACGAATACTTCAAGAGCCTGTCTAGGCAAGGGAAGCCTTGATTGTTTCCAAACTTCCAAAATGGCTGACGTGAGAATTCTGTTTTTGAACTTATCGGTGACCAAAAATTGTTTTAAAGCTTGAAAGCCCCAGAATCACATGTCGTTATGCTTGTTGATACAATGATCCTCTAATAAATAATTTTATTCAAGTGATTCAAGTTTTCAATGTGCGACTACTGAGCCAGAAGTCCTGGGTTTGATTCCTGGGTCGGGCAAAGTGTTATTGGATTTACCATTAGGAATTTCTCAGTAGCAGTCACGGAGTTTGGATTCGTGCCCGGTTGCTGGCAATAGGACATGTAATACGGCCCCTATTACATGGGACTTAAACATAACTGGCGAAATGTGCATGGGTGTACTATTTAGGAACACCTCTGCCTAACCCTTCAGGGAATACAGGCGTGATGTTTTAAAATAAAATCAATTCAACGATACAAAAGTCCAATATCTACATGGTCAAAATGTATGGAACAGGTGATTTTTATTTTATGCTTATTTTAAAAATAATTACCGCCTTTGTGATTTAAAAGTGAAATAATCTAGGTCACACTTCTTCTTTTCAAAATACGGTCAAAGACGACATAATTATATACTTTCAAGTGGTTTTTACAACTTGAAGTGGATATCACGTAAAGCCCCGTTCTCACTACGTCGTCGTGACAACAGATAATCGTGTAGTTTTAAGTGTCGTGGCTTGTGTATTTAAATGGAGGTGTTCATATACAGGATGTAAACAACTTCATCAAGAACCCGTCAACCAAGCATTCTGTACATCAAACTAAGTAACTTTACGTAAAAAATATTGCTGGAAAACGTAACGCACTTAAAACATTGAGCTGATGGATGGATTGAATAGTACGGGGGTCGTGAAGGTGTTTAAAGTAAAAATCTTACATTATAAACTTATTATTATGAATTAAGGAATTTTGACCCCCAATATCTCCGTAAGTAGAAGGTTCCCAGGTATGGTGTAGAACAAAAAAAAAATCGCAATGACGGGGAAATCAAGTGCCTTTCGGCTTCGTTAAGAGGTTTTTTACACCCTTTATAGGACAACACGAATTAACACGATTATCTTCTGTCGTCCACGAGTTTTGCCAACTAAAAACTTAAGATAAATTAATCATCACGACTTAATGGGAACGGGGCCTACGTAAACGTGATTTCTAAACGGCATTCATAATCTGTAAGTTTGAATATTTCATAGCAATGACAAGGATAGCTCTGGAAAGTGGTTTAGGTGTGCTGATCACGTTCAGTGTCATACGTGAAACTCACCCTGGCTGAGAAATTATCGTTCATCTAAACGACCATAAAAATAATAATGTAATGCGATACAACTACATAAACAATAACGTATTGAATGACAAAACAAGGAACATTTCCGTAAAAGGGTGTGTTTTCCAATATTTTGTATGTATTGAGTCAACAGTTCAAAGGGAATCCATCTTCAGTAAAAGGAAGTAAATTAAGGGTTATGCTTATGTAAACCGACAAGGGTACCGCTTACGTCACCACACCCATACTAATGTAAAAACATCGAAGTGCTTTTGCCTTTCCGTCTGTTTGTCACATTACTAAACGGATGAACTGATTCTGACGGTCAAAGAGATAGCTTAGTTCTTGAAAAAGGAAAATGGCTTATACGGGTAGACCTTCACGAAACCATCAACTAATCATTCTGTACATCACACTAGGTAATACTGCGCAAGAATATTGCTGGGAAGCGCTTTTATTTTTGTGTAAAAAATCACGGTTTACGTAGCACTCAATTTAAAACGTGAGAGGGATGTATTGAACAGTATAGGGGCCATGGAGGTCTCCAAAGTATGGTAAATAACATTTCAAACGATTTTAACTTTGAACTTTAATATCTCCGTACCTAACTGAAAGGTATGATCCGCAACAAAAAAAATATTGCAATGATGGCGTTAAGGATGTATTAACACGCTTTAGGTATAAACTAGGTCCACCCGTTCCTGAGAAAATCGGTGGGGACAGACGGACAAGAAAGTGATCTTATAAGGGTTCCATTTTTTCCTTTTGAGGTACGGAACCTTAAAAATAGCAACTCCTGAAGAGATAAAGCAGTGTATTTAAGCACTGTTTTAGACTTTTACGGTTTTTCACTACACTTTATTCCCGCGATCATGATGCTTGCAGCAGCGTCGAAATATCGGGAGCTCTTAGAAACAAAAGAAAATCACGGATATTATCCCGTAAGTGTGTGGAATGTTAGACTTAACAAAATATGTAAAATCTCCGCGGCGAAGTCACGAGAAAACGCTGGAACGTAATACGAAATGTGTCATCCATTATTTTGTTAGGTTAGAACCTTCTGTAGTAATAAAACGCCTTCATACGCTGTTAACGTGCTCACATTACTGATAACTTTAATGGGGACCTTACCAATCGGCTCCTGTTTGAACACTTAATAACATTTAACACCACAAAGAAGAAAGGGGAAGAGGCTTGCTTCTTTGCCTGTTCCTAAATTATTCATATTTCATGACTTGAAATGCTTACGGGGCGTATACCATCATACTGTACACTACAGAATAATTATAATCACCCTATAGTGTTCCCACTGCTGGGCCACAGGCCTCCTCTCTGTAAGAGGGATGGGCAGAAACCAACCAACCCTCTAGCTACTAGACCAAGTTGTGTTAAATCAGATCTTCAAAATTATACTGACTTTAATGATGAGCGAATCTTCAGAAAGGTCAGGTACGTAGGACTCGTAACCAGCGTGCGTGTGTGATGGTATGAACGTGGACAAGGCTAAAGGAGAATCATAGGATCATAGCAGGTGGCGTGCTTGTGGTTTTGGCCTACCCCCTTTTGAAAAAGGCGAGAGATTATGTATGTAATGAGCGACGAGGTAGGTATACCCTGAACTACAAGGTTTAGGTTTAACGGACTCTGACAAATAAACGGGCAAAGTGTTTAAATAACGTTTCCTATCCAGAATCCAGGTCTTGTGTGCCAAAAACCGGTAATTATTCAAACATCACACTCAAACATGATTGGATGGCAAACTTCAACATCATCCACCACATTGATTTTATTACCTTCAACTTCAGAAAGCCAATTCCAATTTTCACTCAAGCACCGGCTTATTCCGAAAATTGTGGTTTCCCGATAGGTCTCTGGTATTTTTAGCCAAACAGCACTTAAGCCATACATTTGTGGCTTAAATCGGGGAAATGCGACTTAATTCGGAGTATTGTTACTAAGTTCAGGAAATTGCAGTTTAATCCAGAGAATGGGGGCTTTGGGGGCAGAATTGGGGCTCAAATTTAAGCTTGAGGGTGCGCCAAATCCCGGATTGGTTGCATCTCGGATACATTTGGCGAGAAACCGTCGACCACGTGGATTATTACTGTCTTCTAGACAAACAGTGAGTTCTTTGCGTTTTTTTTGCGGTGCTATAAGTAGGCGCCAGCTGAAATCCAAACAAGAGGCTCGGTCGCCGGCCGCCATTAGCGTGCCACAAAAATAGGTGACAATCGATTTGTCGTGACGTGACGCAGCCACACTGATTTGTTGTTGTTATAGCACAAATAATTTAGCTATTCCACGAGGCAATGACGAGATCAGTCGTATGGTAGGTGGAAATTCGGTCGGACAACAACAGTTTATTTTTCTTTTTCCTTCAGTGAAAAGACAAATAGAAAAATCATTGAAGCTATAAAATTAGGTTAATGAAACTTCGGACCAGATTTAGGACACAACAGAAAAAGACTCCTTACAAAAGATGAGAATATTCTAAGTCAATTTATTTTATTACATCATCAGAATAAGCACATTTTTTCCCATTTGCACTTACTCGACGCCCTATACAAACGACCTAGTTAAAATCGAATGAACGGTTTAAGTTCGCGAGCGAAAATTGATATCCTTTCAAGTTGGAGAATAAAATTCTTATACTTTACAGCTTATTTCATTCAAAGTTAATATTATTATAATGGTTTTCCTGTAAAATCCCGAGACCAAGAAAATGCTTTGAAGTGGCAACCAAAAACATTTGAAAGATTTTCAAATCCGGGGTTTCTATCACTATCCTTTGAGTGATCAACTCAAAGGATAGTGAGCAACTAAGCAACAACATTTTTTAATGTGTACCTTAAGGCTGCGTTTCCACCAAAGATGTGTTAGGCCGCTGAGCGGTGCGAGGATGTGTAGCGGGCTCATTTCAGATGACAGTGACTGCTAATTTTTCCCTCGCGTCCGTCCCTAGCACACATACCTCGCAACACATTCCTCGCACACATTTTTCCCTTGTTTTGTGTGTTGCGGTGTTATAAGTAGGCGCCAGCTGAAATCCAAACAAGAGGCTCGGTCGCCGGCCGCCATTAGCACCTCGCTCCGCTGAGCCGTTTTCACTAGAGCTGCGCTGAGCGAGGCTAGGAAAATGAAGTGATTTTGTTGTTTCTTAACAAACACATCCCTCGCTACGCACCCTCGCACATCTTGGGTGGAAACGCAGCCTTTATACTTCCAAAAATGTTTTATAATATCGCCTTTGGCAGGCAGAGATAAAATTGGGAAGATTAGCGCATACTGCCAGCCGCGTACATCAAAAATGTATTAGGACGCTTAAAAAACCTACCATAATGCTACATTCATACATAAGCTGATACAGTATCTGCAAGGGGAGCATAATGTATTTAAGCAAGCCTCGGGGTTTCCTATAACTCGATTTCTAGCAGCTGCTAGTTCAGTTTTGAATGAAACTCTGATGCATCGCACTTGTGATGTTTTAGCGTGCAGGTTCTAAAAAGAATCAGGTCAATGATATAATTGCTTTCATGCATAGTGATTCCAGAGATATTTATCAGCTCATTAATTTATTCACAATTTATAACAAGGTACACAGCACTACAGAGTTCAACAGATAATTTTAAATTGGAAAAGAAAATCAATGTAGGTCTAAGTAACCTAATGATAATTAATTAATAACGTTGCATTTCTGCGTAATACTGAATACGTAAACGTTAATAAATTTAGCTCTTATTTAAAATAAGTAGCTTATAATATTGCCAAACATCCTGAAAACCATATTCTTAGTTACTCTAGTTTAGGTACTCTGAACAGAGGTCGTTGTGCTAATAATTATGAACAACTACTGTACCAAGCTAAAGTGGGACTGGGCTGGCCATGTCTGCAGTATGCGACGAGCTGTGGGCCAAAATAACGACGAAGTGGAGCCCTGACACAGCCAGAAGGCGACGCGGAAGACCTCGCAGAAGATGGCGGGACGAGCTGAACAAAACCAACGGCCAGTGGTCCACTTTGGCCTTAGATCGAACTCAAGTCCAAGTTTGGAAGTCATGGGGAGAACCTTTGTCTAACAGTAATACCATTTGCATTTATTTCATATCGACTAAAAGTTGATCATAATGATGAGAACCACAATGTTCCCGTAAGAATTGAAGGGTAAACAACAACGAGGGTTGTACGATGCTCCTAGCGTTTGAATTAAATTTTATTTGGTGTTTACGTAAGTACCTAAGAGCTGCCTGGAACCTCCATTTCGTTGTGGTTCCAGCTATTAACGTTATCTCAGTTATGTGGGCCCGTTACCGGCATGGAAGCGGTTTTATTACTTGCTTGCAGTCCTGTAAGCGGGTTAACGTGTAGGACTATCATTTTTTGATGTCACGCCGTTGGGATTTGGTGTCTTCCGTAGTTTTAACTTAAGGGCTTTACGGCTGTACAGTGTAAGTACAGGTATAGATACTTCGAAGGCATTTTTTATTGATAACATGAATTCTTTATATTTCTTAGGTAATAGGCATGACGATAGTATCAAAAAATTGCAAATCTATTTAGTCCGTCAGTTAGAGTATTGGAAATTAATGGACACGTATTTTTTGTTTTTGTAAATCAATGAATATTGACAAAGATAAAACGCATCAAAACTCGGGAGTCAGAATTAGCTAAAAAATATACCATGGCGTGATGTATTGAGAATTTTAAAAGCGTCATATCTTCGTTAATTTTGGTTTACGTAACAAAAGAAAAAACACGGGTCAAATATTTTTTGATAATTTAAGTGACGGACTAATTAGATTGTTTTTGTCGTCTCGCCTATTGTAATGGTTTTCGATACTTAACTCTGATTATTTTAAAATCTTTTCTGAGCATACGTTCATTTGAGCGTGCTACCAGCCTTGCTTTCTTGTTCCAAAAATGTCATCAAGAGCTAAAAACGTTCATTGCTGGTTGTAAAACTGGGTTTTGCTTGGTATAGAAGAGAGATGAGAACAAAAAGGAGACGATATCTTAATAATTGGGCACCTAATTTCTGACACATAAAAATCATAACATAACACGCCTGTAAAACGCCTGTAAAACGCCTGTAACACGCCTGTAATCCCCGAAGAGTTGGGCAGAGGTGTACCTAATAGTACAACCTACACATTTCGCGAGTTATGTTAAGTCCCATGTAATAGTGGGCGAGCCTATTGATCAAAACGGTGATGGAAAACATCGTGAGGAAACCGGCATGTCCTAGAACTCGAAACAAAAATTCGAAGACATGTGACATCTACCAACCCGCACTGGGCCCGCGTGGTGGATTATAGCACATTCCTTCTCATAAAGAGGAGGCCGTGTGTACCAGCAGTGGGAACATCATAGGCTGATTATGCTATTGCCATCAACCGGACACAAATCCAAACTCCGTGGCTGCTACTTGGAAATTCTTGAAGGAAAAACACAACAACACTTTGCCCGACCTGGAAATCGTACCCAGGACCTCACGCTCAACATTCGCGCTTGCGACCGCTACACCAACGCGGCACTCAAACAAACCAGGTTTCCATAAACGGGACATACAACTGGAATTTGAAGTTCGACCGGCGAGCTCTATATCTGAAGTGAAACGACTTTTTTTTGGGGTGAAAAATCATGTTTTGTAGTAGAACTCAATGTAACGCACTCAACACATTGTGCTGATGGATGGATTGAATGGTACGGGGGTCGTGGAGGTGTTCAAAGTACAAGTTTTTAATGTAAAAATTTTACATTAAAAACTTGTATTAAAAAAAAAAGTTGTCAAAAAGTTGTAACTTTGACCCCCAATATCTCCGTAACTAGAAGTTTCCCAGGTACGGTGTAGAACAAAAAAATTGTCGCAATAACGAGGAGAACAAGTGCCTTTCGGCTTCGTTAAGGGGTATTTTACACCCTAATTCGCGTGAAAAAAATAATGTTGAAGAAATCACCGCGAGAATCTATTTGAACCGTAATTTGTTGAACCACTCCACAAGCGTATCATTACCAGCCATTGTCAAGTCTGATTGACATTCAATTATGTTACTTCCTTTTCAAAAGACTGAAAATTATACCAACGATTAAACATACTTTTCGGACTTGATTGATGACCAAATTATAGTCAATTTTCTTGATGATAGAACCTATCGACCGATGGTTTTGTTTCCGTGTTGAAATTACTTCGATCATATTGTTAATGGACGAGCGTACTCAAACTTGTGGTGGCTTCTATTTAAATATCAATAGAAGTTTAGAATCAGATTTAGAACATTATCAACAGTAGATGTGTTGCTTTTTTGTTTAATTTTTGTCTCTGTAACCGCTTTTTTTAACGCAGTCTCATATATCAGGGTTTTTATTTTTCGGTATTTTTTAAACTACATATTAGGTAACAATAAACAAACAACAAAAACACACAAAAACTGTGTTGGTTGAACACAATGTTTGTGAAAGTCTACATTTCTCGCTTTTGGGTACGCGCTGAAGCGGCAAATCTCGTTCGGATACACGTGAAGTGATATGGATAATGATTTTTCTTATTATCAAGATAATTATCAAGGTAGAATTATCATATCTAAAAACTACATTTTAATACTTACAAGAAACTAACCTACTAACATCCTACTAGAAATTAAGTTACCACTGTAATACAAGCAAGAAATAAATACGCATTTTTTAGGCATCGAAGCGGTTATGTACATTATGTAGTTTCACCCTTACCATGAAAAAGGTAGTATCATATTTAATTATTATCTACCTACTACTCGAAAAAGATATTGGTTTGTCCCGGAATTTCATTTTTATATAGTGTTTTAAAAGACTAAAGTTATCAAGTTAGAAACACGAGTATCAAAAATGCGATGCAGGCGAAATTGAGAGGCGAATCGTGTATGTAGTTATTTATCACGTCGGCGCTGGCTGGGCAGATAAAAATAGAAGAGTGTCGTATTTATCTAGTATAACCTAGGTCCAACAGTAGAAGTTAATTGGATGGGCATACCGAAAATAGTACCTACCTACTGACTGCTAGAAAAGTGTCTAGAAAAATAAGAGATATTGTATGAAGAGTAAAAGGGTATTATACAACATGTAACGTAATTAACGCACACCCTCAGACACCCCAATTAGTTTATTATGTTATAATCATAATAAATGCACTGAATTTTTAATTAAACATGTTTAGGCAATGATTATTTAATAAATTAGTTTTCCTAATTCCGGAAGAATGTTGTAGTCACAGTACAAATCAACGAACGCACACAGTCGCATACGTAGGTCTCATACCTACGTATGCGACTGTGTGAGTCTTGCTAGCCTAGTAGGTATTCGCTCGCGTTCGAGACAGCTGTTAACGTCGTCGCTCGACTCAACTTCAATAGAAAAGTTCCATACATTTTAATGCCCGTTTTCTTAATTGATGTTTTAATTTAGAAAGCACTTCGTCATTTTTTATCAAAAGCGTTCACTATCCTATTTTTTAGATCCTCGGCACTTATTGTCGCACTAAAATAAACTAACGATTTAATACGTCCCCACAAAAAAAGTCGTCAAATCAGCTGATTGGGGATTCTCATCGAATTAATCCCATATTTCGTTTTGAAAACGAGTACGTGTACGAGAATCGGCTCCCCTGTCGATGGCTGTGTTCGGACGGAACGTTCCATGGCCACGAAGTAGCAGCTAACATAGTCCTACCCTGCGGTCTACTCCAGTACCATACCTTTTGTTGACTTGAATGTTCTGCCAGCTAGAACCACATTATCACCACACTGCACCGTGCCACAGTCCACCATTAGTCACCATTTCACTGAACATTTTGGGTCAATTATTGAAAACTATTTGCATACACTGTACGGAACGAAAGGCCGTTTCAGTTTGCTTGGGCTATACAGGGGTAGTGTGAATATAAATTACGTAGCTTTAATTATTTTTGGGAAAAAAAAATTACCTATATTAAAAATTATAGAAATCGATTCAGTAAACGATTCTGAACAAAGTAATTTCAGGATGTGCGTTAATTATGTTACATGTTGTATATAGTATTACACCCTTTTGTGAAAAGTGTCTCAATTAGATTCTATAGTGATAACCACAAAAAAAATCACAAAAATTTTATTCAATCGTTAAGTGCCCCGAAAATGCATTTAAATTATGCATTTTCAAATTTCGATTTTCGTTTTTGACGAAAACGCTGGACGCAGTAGACGCCATATTGTGTGTTGTATATTTCTGTGGTCATGACGTCATTTGGCTGTGTAAACAAATGCAGTGATATTTGAAGTTGACAGTTGACACTTCTAAGTTTACATAGCCGTATGACGTAATAACATGGCGACTACGATAATGGTGTTATGAAACAGATTAAAAAAGCTGAAACCTGTGAATTGAATTTTAAAAATTTAGTTTGCTCATTTATGAACTAAAACTAACGTTTTCCGACTGCTTTTTGCCTAAGCTATCTCAATAATATATTTTTAGATTTTTTCTCATAAAGAGTAAAATACCCTATTGCCCAATGGTAAATGTTTCGACGAGTTGTGGTTTGTGAGTCAAGCAATTTACATACAGGCAGAGGTGGATCTGATAGTACACCCACATTTCGCCAGTTATATTTAAGTCCCGTGTAATAGGGGGCGAGCCTATTGCCATCAATCGGGCATAAATCCAGACTCCGTGGCTGCTACTGAGAAATTCCTGATGGAAAAATCTAATAACACTGCCCGATCCGGGAATCGAACCGCATTCGTGTTTTGTGACTACTAGACCAACGACATAGTAGTACCTTTACTTTGTGTTAATCAATCTATATATCAAATATATACAATCGAATATGAAATATTGAAAAAATATTGTAACCTAACTGGGTTATATGTATCAAGGAAACTCGCAATGTAATGCTGAGATTTCGAATTTCGGACCTCATACTGTTCTCGACAATTGGTGGCTAACCGCACAATATCTTTGCATACACCTTTGAGAGTATAGACGTGACGTATATGCAGTTCGAAGCTCGAGACATAGGACGGGCATCGAAATCTATTTAGTATAGTAGGTACGTGGCGATAGCTAGAACACTGTGATGTCTGAGGAATTGTGGTACATAGTTTAGTATGTATGTAGATGTGTACATATCTTATGTATATGCCATTGTATTGCATCGCAATCAGGAATGATTGCCCTCGCGCTTCGTAGCTATCTATGAGGATCTAACGAAGTGAGTGACAACCAAATGGATAAAAAATGAAATGTATGTAGCGGTATTTTTAAAAATGTATATTTAGTTTTTGTGTATTATAATTCGGTTGGTTATTTTAGACTTTTTATAACGAGGATTCCTCGTGGAATTAATAATTATTTTAAAAGCATTACAAAAAGTGTACATTTCGGCGCAGTAGTATTATTTCCCATACAATGATATAATTAGTGTTTATAAACTATAACTAAAAGTTAAAATTGAAAAATAATAGTTACAAGTTATGAAACTGCTGAGGAATTCAAATGTTTGGTAGCGACCTGCCCGATCTAGGTTTATTCAAACCTGTGTTTCAGGCCATCACATTACATAGCAAAAATTAATTAGAACTACTGTTCAATCATTAAATAAAAATTATCTTTTAGCAACTATAAGAACTACTAAGTACAAGTAAGAATTCCCTAAGCTTATTTTGATACTACTTGCCTATACAGTCTTTCGTTCAGTAATACTGACTCTTGACTTTTTGAAGTGATAACTTCTTATGGGAACCCTGACTCGATTCGGAACGGTAACGAAGGAGTTCGGGAACGAAGTAGTTCCTGAATGACTGACTGACGGATCAACGCACAGCCTAAACCGCTGATCGTAGAGAACTGAAACTTGGAGGGTGTGTTCTTTGTATGACGTAGGCATCTTTCATTCTACTCCTAAGGGGGTGAAAAAGGGGGGCAGAAGGGGTTTTGTAAGAGACAACGTGATTCCTTGGTCTAATCTACTTCAAATTTGCATATATATAAACCTTTTCTAACAGAATTGATGGAAGACCTAACGGGTTTAAAAAGGGGTAGAAAGTTATTTTGGCGGTGATTTGCTTCGAAGTTGATATAAATACTCCTTAGTGCTTTTGATTAAAATTGCTTTTTATTTTGGCACATGTCTAAAAACTCAATCCGATTTTATTCAAAAAAGGTCGAACTCACTTAAAAACTTTTAATTGTAATATTATCTGTGTTGGATTTGTTATGTATACTACAGTGTTTTATGGATCTTTTGACTGTACAGGGATCATTTGGCGCGTGGCAAAAATCTGCACTAACGCCACAATTTTGTTTATTTTTAAACAATTCAATATTAAATAGTTCAACTTAGATTAGTTTAAGTTATCACGTCTGTCGAGTGTCCCGAGACGCACACTTTTTTTACTATGATTTCTATAAAATATTAATCTAAGGAATACCTTTGATTTGTACGTATGTAGGAACAACTTAATGTTACGGTTTCTTTGATCCAGAGTAGATAAACATTCAGATTTCACTACCTAGGAGGATTACTTCCCTCTCAGCGTTATCGTAGTAAAGTAAAATAAATCCGATTTCATTTATGTTCATCTCTTTTATTTTCCAGTAGATGTTGTATAAAGTCTTTTTATCAAAATCATTTATATTATTTTTTGTGAAGCAGCGTTGTTTTATCATCCCGTGGGAATATCTGAAAACATCTGAGTACCTACTTGGAACGAAATATGGCTGAAAGCAGTGTTTTGTTAGGCCTGCAAACTTTTTTCTTTTTGGTTGATTTTGGTAAGAGTAATGTTAGCGTGGGCGGTTAACGACGTGGGTAACAATAAGGAAGGTATCGTAGACCACCCCAAGGCTCGATTTACATTGGTTAAGGCGACACTGGCGAGTGGCGGAAACCCAGAGAGTGACTGTTTTCGACTCGCTTTTGTCCGATCGGTTTACACCACTATACTTATCTACTTTGCTAACACTTGACCAATGTACAATCGAGGACACTCCCGCCTGATCACCACTAAGCTAATTTTTGCTTGCACTTACAACATAGAAACGCTCTCTAGCCCCACCCCGTTCACTTTGTCTAGAAATAATGAATGAAAAGATACCGATCGGCCGAGCACAGTGACGACGCACGCCAAACGAGAGTTATACCTAATGCGCGCCAAAGTTGACGCTTTCCTAATAGGCATTAACTTTAAAGGGGCGTGGCTCGGCGCCTCCGCATGATTTAAGCGAGAAAAATTTTAACTGATCAGGCGGAAAAGACCACGACTTTACATCAGGCTTTAAGTTAAATTTCACTTACTTGCATATTATGAAACGATATAGTGCAGAATGGTAATTTTGGCCCTCGAATTACATAACATCACGCCTGTAATCTCCGAAGAGTTAGGCAGAGATGTACCTAATAGCACCTACTCCCATATTTCGCCAGTTATATGTAATTCCCATATGTAATATGAGGCGAGCCTATTGCAATTAACCAAGCTCAAATCTAGACTCCGTGACCAGGTAGGAGTTTTCAGCAAGTGGCACAAATGGGTTGGGTTAGGGAAACACTTTCTTGCCACAGCGTCAGTCTTTCTTAGTAGTAGATCTACCCTAGGGTATGACAATAATCATCCAAATCCATCCATAGCTCGCAATGCGCCCCAAATATATGAAAACACATGAAACCCGCCAACATTGTTTCAGAATTCATTAGCATATATAACACTGATTATCATATTTCAACAGCAGTTCGGTGGAATCAGTTCAGAGGCTGAAATCATAACGAGACTTGGCGTAATGACTTTCATTTGTAAACGCACGAGTCCGCTGCCTGTTTTTTTCGTTTCTGAGGTTCTTTTAACTGGATTTGATCGATTCAAGCATTCGATTATGGAGAAAGAAATTCGCTTTTTAATAATAATAAAAAATATTTTCCGACTTCTAAAAAAAGGAGGAGGATGCGGGTGGGATGCCATTTTTTTTTCGTATTTTATCACCGATAAGTATCTCCATGATTACTGGTCCGATTGAAGTGATTCGTTTGGTAGAGGAAGCTCGCGCGGTAGACCCAAATACACACCACTAGGCTATCACTGCTAGCAAGGTAAAGCCTGCCTGGGTTAGTTGGAGTACTCATAAGTTGGGCTCGATGCCACTACCAAACAGTTGGTAGTCAGTCAGTAGATTAGTATTTACGACTTTGATAGAAGCACAGAAGAAATATTGGTGGCAATGCCTATTCAGAAGAGTGCCAATGACTAGTATAAACAAACTTTTCTTTCTTTCGGAAAGAACAAAACATCATTCTCATCGGTCCATTGCACCACTTAAAACAAATATTCCAAAGTGACTAAAGACCCGTGTAAAGTTACAACTAATGTAAATGTCGTTTTCCCACTTTCATTTTAAAGTTACTTTCTATTAAGTTATAGTATATTTCGGCACGCGCCGGGAGAACACGTTTTGTCCTTTATTCCGGGAATTAGTAAAGTAATAAAGAGGAATATTCCAGAAATTTTCGTGCGGAAACTCTAAAGGTTTTGTTCGTGTTAATTATTTTCATTGTATTGTTTGGGACACTATGAGGCATCCTCTATTAATTATCGAAGATTTAAACTGCTTACCTATTCATTTATAGTCATAACGTGGAAGTTTCAATAAAATATAGAACGGAGCTGAACTGGGTTGATCGCTAGTTTCCAGTTTAAAAGGCGAATCTTAAAAGGTCAAAAAATCTTAACACTTTGACCTGCAAAAATAAGTACTACACTTTTAAAATTTATTTTTTTCCTAAACTACAGAAGTTAGGGATTTAAAATAAAAAAAACGTTAAAAAGCAATTTTTATCAGCTTTCTTTGAAACTATACACAAAATTAAACAATTTTTCGAGTCCTTTTGGTTTCGAAAGTATATCTTGTGTACTTAAAAAGTTATTGCATATTTAAAAGTGTGATACTTATTTTTGCAGGCTAGTATATTTTATCAATCGGTTTAAAAACATAACAGCCACCTTGTCTTCTCTAGCCGTATTTCCAGTGTAACCAGATCCAGCCAAATACCAGATTTAAACCTAGAGCAACTACCTATATTATCTGAAACGTTAACGTTCCTTTACCACCTATTGAACGGACACATAAAGACTTCTATTTATTGAAGAAAAAATAATACAAAAGCAGTCAAGACGTAACCTAGAAAAAATACGTCATGTTGTACGTCCAAGCCAAATGTGTAATAATAATAATAATACCAGCCTATTACTGTCCCACTGCTGGGCAAAGGCCTCTTCTCATACAGAGAAGGCACGAGCATTGATCACCATGCACGCTTGCTCAAGACGGGTTGGCGATTTTAGACATATATTACTTATAAGTCCAGGTTTCCTCACGATGTTTTCCTTCACCGATGTCTGTGTTGTCCAAGATAAACTTAGAAAGTATATATTAATTGAAAAAGTCACATTGGTACTTGCCCGGATTTGAACCGACAACCCCATGCATGAGAGGTGAGGCCTTAACCTATGATCTGTTCACGAAGTAGACACAATAGTTAAACAATGGCGTCTTGACCAAATTGGTCATTTGACAGATCATGATTTAACCTCTCCGCCATCACGACATAATTGTGTTTATTAATGTGTAATAATTAATCAATAAAAAAACTCACTCCAAACGTGCACACTCCACCCCCGATGCTTGTCGTCATCGCTGTGCTCCGCGGCCTGCATGGGTGACTCCGCCCCCTCGGACTCCGGCAACGTCCTCCAACGCTTCAGCAGCTCCTTGGTCTTATCCTTCGTCTTGTCACATGCTTGGCGCCAGTTCGTGAAGTATTTGCGCGAGACCTTCGGGCTTGATAGCGAGGTGGACTTCGAGTCTTGTCTGCTTACAAATGAGACGGTTAGGTTATCTTAAATAGGTGGGTACAGTTGAGAGCAAAAATATGTAGCAAAGTTATGACCTATATGGCTGTCACTAACACTAGGTGATACCTAACTGGATGCCTAATAGGGTAGAATCAATCGACATACTTTTTAAGAGCTGTCAAAACGCGGTTCTCTCAAAGATTTTGTATGGCAAGAGCACGCTCAAATCAATACAAATCAAAATCAAATCTTCTTTTTTTGTGAACACAGGTATTGAAATAAAGGCACCCCGACCCTTGAAAGTGTCAGGAGGGGTCGGGGGTGCGTACCAGCCAGGTTCGGGGAGATCGTCGTAGTGGGAGTCTACTTCTCCCCGAACCGAACTCTCGCCGAGTTCCACAACTCTCTCGCAGAGTTGAGTGTCGTCGTCGGAAACCATTCCCTCCCCGTGCTTGTCCTCGGGGACTTCAATGCCAAGAACTTGGCTTGGGGTTCTCGTTGCACAGACGTGCGGGGAAGGATGGTGGAGGACTGGGCCCTGGAGAAGGGCCTGGTCGTCCTAAATCGGGGTTCTGTCGCCACGTGTGTGAGGCAGCCACGGAGCCTGGATTTGTGCCCGGTTGATGATAATTGGCTCTCCCTCTATTACATGAGAGTCATGGGACTTAAACATAACTGGCGAAATGTGGATGTACTATTTATTTATTTATATAAAAACCCAAGATACACACTCGGCGTCTCAAAATCGTCCGCATAAAATACAGGCACAATTAGTAATTGTGCGCCTATTTTCAATTAGTCTCACGTCGCTCGCTTAACGTAAAATTTAATTGCTTTTTGCACACTGCTTTGTAAAAACAACTTTAAACAATCCGCGTAAGGTAGCATTTCCAAAAAAAATATATGTTGTACTACTTATGTAGTAGTGGGTTGTAGTGGCGAGTGTTTGGTGACAGTTTCGAGTGTTAGTTTTGTTCGAGACTGTGCATCTTGGGTGTTTTATATATCAATGTTTAGAACGCATCATATCGCATCTTTTCCGCAGCTATGTTAGCTTCGGTTTCTACTTGAATCGGATGCGACTGAATACCAGTATTTACACGGAGCGACTGCCTATCTGAATACCAAAAGCCAGTGTCGCGGTTACTGGATTTCTCCTTTGGTACATTGGTTGACAACATGAGCCGTTGTGCATAAAATTTCTTTGTAAATTGAAGCTACATGTTTCTACAAAATTGAACCATTAACATATCCAGTTTTGACATATTTTTGTCCTTCACTGTACATGTCATTTGTTTGGACTCGTGCCTTGGAAAACCGGTTCTTATTTGATTGCATTTTAATTTTTATTTGATTGGATTTTGACGTCTGAGATAAGCACATTTTGTCACGCGTCATTATGATCTGTTGATAGCAAGTGTGCCTTCTACCTACGTAAGTAAGTTATTGTACCTCAGTATAGTTGTATAGACGAGCTCGTGGCTAAATAATAACAGCCGCTCGGGTCGAACTTCAAGTTAAGCCACGCTTGCCTTGGTTGTTCCGCGGATGGGTAACCATCACCCATTACATAACGAGTTTCTTCCGTGTCTCGGTTGTCACTCGTAGATCTTTGATGCTAGTCTTTACAGCTAGTTAGAGGCTCGAAGTCTGACAACAGCAACAGTCTTACTAAAGGGTGTCGCATTACCGGTACTAACTGGATTGTGGAGGTCAGATAGGCAGTCGCTTCATATAAAATACAGGTATTCAACTGCATCCGGTTAGTCAGAAAGTCCACCCCAACATAGTTGGGAAAAGACTAGGCAGATGAGACAACAATGCAGCATTTCACATACTCAAGTAGGTATTATACCAACAAACCGAAGTACTACTGGCACAAAGAATATTTCAAGAACTTTATTTGTGAACGTCGGCCTCGTGTTTGTGTTGTTGTATTGATTTTTCCCCTTTGAATATGTAAACAGCTAGTGACAATGAAAAACGCTTAGCAGTGGGCAATATTTTCACGTAAACGTATATTTGTCGCCGCTGACAAATCGCCGAGCGATCGGTTCCAGCCCGCGGCAGCGGAGCGTGGCGTGTTTTTGTGTTGCAATTTATGATTCAATGGGTACTGCAGTAAAAACTTATTAAATACTAGCCTTTGTTCGCGGACTCGCTCGCGTTACTTGGGAAACTATCCAAAGGGTACGTCTGCATATAGCCTATGGCACTCGGAGATACAGTAGCTGCCCATTAGTGGAAGAATTTACGGAATAGGATCAGTAGTTCCGAAGATAACTTCCAAACTTACAAACTACCTCTTTATAATATTACTAGGACAGTGATAGTATTCTTTGTCACTCAAACGATGGACATGTGCATTCTTCCCATTTTGACATATGGATCAGACTCAGACTTGGTCTTTGACAAACATTCAAAAGTCCAAGCACAAGGTTTGTCGTCCAAGCTCAAGGAGCGCAGCATCCTAGGCCACAAACTTATCGACCATGTACGCAACACCACAGTGCGCTCCAAAACACAAATTACTGACGTTGCCCAAAAAGCCGCAAAGCTATAGTGGGACTGGGCTGGTCATATCTGCCGTATGCCCGACGAGCTGTGGGCCAAATAACGACGACGTGGAGCCCTGACACAGTCAGATGGCGTCGCGATAGACCTCGCAGGAGATGGCGGGATGAACTGGACAAAACCAACAATTAGTGGTCCACATTGGCCCTGGATCGAAGAATATGAAGTCATGGGGAGAGGCCTTTGCCCAGCAGTGGGATGACATACACACATAACAGTAAGTAAATAAGTGATAGTATATGTAGATAGCCCGTAATACACATGCCTTTTACTTGCTCAAAAATATGCAAGTAGCATTCATGCTGTCAATTGTAATATTCACCGTTCAGTAGTTGTCATGGCTTACTGGCACGCAAGATACTTGTATGATCTTGTGCAAGTTACTGGCAGTTATGACAGGCTTATGGCCAGGGACGTTTATGTGCGCTTTCTTGAACAAAGAAAATAAGGAGGTATTCTTTAGGTTTACTACAACACATAGTAATAACTTGCTCACGAACTAAGAAATAAAAGACCGTCGTTACTCCAGTTTCGTCCTCATCCTTGCTCTCTCACACAACACAAACTCTTCAGTAATCTTGATGACATCTCTACCCTCTAAAATTCCGGATCGGCATTAAATTATCTATTGTATGTGATTTTCAACGCATTGTTTAGAACTGTTGTAAATCCTGCCGGAATCAGGCTTATAAATCATAAGTTTAACGACCAAACTGCGCAACTATGGCATCAAGACGAAGCTAAACTGATTACAAATATTTCTAGTCACGAAATATGCCGCTATTAGGGGCTTTTTGGCTTGCTGCTAAATACGTAAGCCATCGATCATCTAGCTAACATGATGGATTACGCGATACCTCTCAACTAAGGCTTTTCGAACCCTTTATTGTGTTTTTGTTGATGTTATCGGGGCTATTGTGATTTTGGGGATCTAGATTAAGTAATGTTATTAGTTAAAAACAATGAAGACAGTATGCGGAAGTATCGAGCTATAAAAGTATGTAACAGGCATTAAATATCGCCTTTAACTTTTCACAACTGCAACTTGATATTTCCTCTTTGAAAATGTTTCAGCGGTAATGAAGCAAGAACGTTAAACTCTTTCAGCGCCATCTTGGATCGTTTGTGTCCAGTCTGCTCAAATATCTAGGTTACATTTGAAATATTCGCTGCTGATGGGGCTCGAAGGAGCATCGATGCATATTTCAAAGGAGACTAGCTAGCTACTAGACTAGACTACTAGCTAACAGTTTTGCTGACATAATTACGCTGCTTGGCGGTTTATGAGCGCCTAGTACTTTTGTGTGTGTTAGGTATCGTCCTTTACGTATTGTGGTTTTATTATGTACTCAAATTATATCTGTGTGTGTGTATACCTGTGTAAGCTATGTAGTTTCTTTGAGTCGTTGCTGTTATTTCAAAAAGAATTGTCGTACCTACCTCTCTAAAGTCTCTTTAGAGCTTTCACTCGCCCTGGAGAGTCTCCTCTCCCGTCTCAAGGCAGCATCTTCACTAGGAGACTTCTCCGGTGGTAGCCGCAGTTCCTTGTCACATCTACTGCTGGAGCGAGAGCTCTTGCCTTCGTCTCCACTGTCTCGCTTCACTGCTAGCTTCACGGGCGACAGGCTGCCGGGCTTGTCATGCTTCTTCACCTCCATACTGATGGGCGGGCGGCCGTCATCGTCGTTCTCCTAGAAAAACAAGAAAGAGTCTTTTATTTTAACTTGAATTATTAGATTAAGACTTTCATTCTCATAGCAGATGAAAAACTTTGTTTTTACAGCTTCATGCTTGTCTAGCACTTCTCGATTTTCCTGATAGAACCGAGTTTGCCAAAACATAAATACGTAAAGGGTCAGCACCCTAAAAAAAAAACCTAACCTAGAAAAACTACTCCAATAGTGTAAGAGCACAGTGTCAGCACACTGTGCTCTTACACTATTGGAGTAGTTTTTCAGTTCAGCGGTGGGAGAGTTCTGGTTAAAGCTTATTTAACACTAAAAAAATATCGATACGACGAAAAATAAGTGCAGTATAAATACACCTTTGGTAATAAATTAAACAGTTCCTTTTAAATAATGGTTAGTTCCAAGATAAAAAACGAAAAAAAAAACGAAACGAAATTAAACGAATTTAATTGAATTAAGTACCAATAGTACTAATAGTAGTAAGTATAATCCGCAGATAGAGAGAGAGTGCCAACAATAAATAAAACGTGCTGATACATTCAACTATTCAATTCTGCGATATAATAATTAACAGATCAACATTGAATTTAAAATGTACGCAATTGTATTTCAATATTATGCTTTTATAAGATAATTTTACAGAATCTGGGTTAAGCGCACACCATTTTGTATTCAAATTAAATGATTACGTATGAATTTTGGTAATTTTATTGCTATGCAGATACTTGATTTTGATATAACAAAAACGTTCTGGAGACTTCTGGAACGTAACGTCGAACATAGTTGGAAAAGGCTAGGTAGATGATGATGTAGGTCATCACCTGGAACGAGGGTTAAGTATTATTAAATCTGGGATCAAATTACCGAAAAATAACTATAGTATTAATATCATAATATAAATATTATTTATACTGTCATAAAATAATTCAGGCTATCTAAAATAATGAGAGCACCCTTTTTCTACAGAAACTATGATTACTTACTATGTAAGGAGATCGTTGTTCGCCACTTTGTTTAAATAACCCCATCTAGACCACTTTTCCAGACAATTTGTTTCTACTCACTACGCTCAGTAAATAAAACATTAGTATACCTGATAGTAGAACCCCTAGAGACTTTTCATAAATTAAATTAAATACGCAAAAAAAGCTAAATCCTCTTTGGTGTAATAAATTTCAAAGCTAAAAAGAACAAAGACTGTAAATAATACCGTACCTAAAACAGGAAAACCAACCAGAATACAAAGAGGAATTAGTGAAAAACTTACAGCAAAATGTTTTTTTACGAAATAAAAAAACCGGCCAAGTGTGAGTCGGACTCGCACACGAAGGGTACAATAAGAATAAAAAGTTATATACATACAATATTAGACAAAACGGCAAAAAAATCACGTTTTTTTGTATGGGATTTTATTTTATTTTAATTTAATTATTATTTTTTAAAGTGAATATACAACGAAATATTCTGTGAATTTTCAAGCGTCTACCTGTTGCCCTTAATAATATCAAGCAAGAAACTGCAAACAAATCACGTTTCCGTATGGGAGCTCCACTTAAAAATTAGTTTATTCTGTTTTTAGTATTTGTTGCTATAGTGGCAACAGAAATACATCATCTGTGAAAATTTCAACTGTCTAGCTATCACGGTTCATGAGATACAGCCTGGTGACAGACAGACGGACAGTGGAGTCTTAGTAATAGGGTCTCGTTTTTACCCTTTGGGTACGGAACCCTAAAAAATACAGTTAGATAAAACATATTAGTAGTTTTCTAAACATAACTTTTGTGGAAAAGGTCAAGTGTTGCGATAAATAAAAGGTGAAAAACTGATGTAAGAAGAAGTAGGGAAGTATACAAATCTTTCCAAATCTTTGTAAATCTACTTTGTAAGTTCTATAAAAAAGATGTTATAGAAAAAAATATATCTTTGACCTTTTTGATATTTAGGTAACTTTTTAGTCTTTTAGGTTCAGTGTCTGAGCGATTAGCTTTCCACAGTGGGTAGCAGATTCGTGTCCTAACAAGAATCAATTATCTTTTTTTTTCTGTCCACTGCTGGCGTGAATCGTCTATAATTTTCATTAATTAATAGTCAACACACAGAAATCATGCGCAAGATTACCTTTAAGACGAAGCAAAAAAAGAATTTTCAAAAATACATTTCCTAAACGGATTAAATGGTGAAAAAACTTTCCTCGGGCTCACAACAACATAAACTCGTTCCAGGCTAGTTCTTAAACTGGATTTCGGAAATATATCTTAGGGATCCTAAAGTATACAGGGTAAAAAAAACGCAATCAATTTCATCCAGAATGGTTGTCGACATTCCTATATACCCATCTCTAGTTCACTTCAGAACATCAGATACCAGTTACACGAGCTGTGTCAGGAAATTGCTTCCCGCAATCTTACATGCAGATGAGATTAGTATTTCCTCTCACATAAGCCTTTACCATTAAGCTGAATGTAAATGTTCAGCAGGACATGCTAGCTTCATTGGCTTAGAAGTCGCAAGCTAGGATATAAAGCGCGGGTCTTGTGTTTGGGGTTCTTGTTAGAAAGCTGGGAGCACAGTAGGGCTATTCCGTATCTCTGTTGACAGCTCGAAATGATAGTAATTGGGCTCAGTGTTCATCAATTAACGGTCAAAAGGTTAGTTTCGTATTATGTATGACCCTAATTAGTTAGTTACCGTTAAGTGATATCCACTCAGTGTGATACGTAATACCAATATTATGACATTCACGGTTGTCATCAAAGTTCGGTGTACAACCGAAGCTTGGTCACTAGATATCGGAAAGATAAGTAATAGCCCTGCCGGTGTCCTTATGAGTGACCAAAACTAAATTGGTAGGTGTTGAGTAGTCAGTTCCGCTATCAAATTTGCTGTCTGCCGGATATTTGTAGCAAGTAAGTAAGTCAGACTCATTGCACTTTAATGGCTAAAGGGATATTGATGAAATTTGGCATACAGGATACTTTTTATCCCGGTAGAACGTTCCCATATGCGATCTACACGCGGGGAATTTGCAGGCCAAGATTAGTTCTAAGAAATCATGCTGACACGAGCGGAGTAGGTATGAGATTGAATAAATCAGCTGCGTAAAGCATGAGTACACATTTACCTCCGGGAAATAAAACTGAGATATGTGCATTATTCAAAGAAAGCTTAAAGAGAGATTTTGACGATACACTGGAAATATAAAACAGCTATACATATTTCAGAAAAAAATACTCCTGCTAAGTTAATTATAACAAATGTATCATCCCAGTTGAAATAAACAAGAACAACAGAGCACGTGTCTCTTTTATTACAAGCTGTTTTATTAAAATAATAATATTCGTGGGAGGCCAGATTGGGTACTGAATTATTGATACCTGGCGTCCCCGCGTCGTGTCAGTGGCGGTCGGCTCACGTGGGATTAAGGGACCGACATGTTTGTGTGACATGGAGTAAATAATGAATGGATTGTCTACCAAATTTCGAAGTTCGTGGAAGCATACAAAATATAGGTTAATTTATCGATCATACGATAGGTGAATTATATGTTGTTGAATCAATTTTTGAATACCAATATAATTTTTAATATCAATTTTAACATTCAATATCAATTTTTACATTACATACAGTTTCGATCATTCATTCAGTGGGTCATTACTCTTCGAATGTAATAATGATATTAATCTTGTCGTCTAACTTACACGATTAAAAATGCATCGGAATTGAACTACTTAGCGGTATCGATGAACTAATTAGCGGGCCATTAGCTTGTGTTGGAGTACTTGCGTGTCTTATGCAACTGTGCACGCGCATTGCTGACCACAGAGCATGAAGCCAGGGATACACTAATGAGTATTTAATGAATTTCATTATCTCATCATCGACATTGTGATTGTAAAACCACAAAATTCGTCTTCACTGTCGGGATGATTACGCACCAGGCCTTGAATTTGGTAATTCAATTTCAATTGCTTGGTTTATTTACGTTGCCAACATACGAATTTTTAAAATATATGAAACAATATCTTTGGAATTTACTTCAAAATCCATGGGAATGATGAGCTCTTCATTTGGCGTTGTGTCTGTCGGTCGTCATTGAAACTCGCGGATATCATCATCAACTACGGTGCGCACTGTCTCCCGTACATGATCACTCCATGTGTATACTACTCTGTGAGGTATACCTTTATGGGAGGCATAGAGGGTTGAGATTTACGTAGGTCGTATAAAAATACTGCTTAGTTCCCCTAAGATGTTGACTCACGCTGCATTTATTATGCAAGTTTGGTCATTGGAATAATATTTTTAACTTATAATCATATCTTTTAAAATTAATTATTCTAGAAGGTTCTTATTCTCTAACGCCTGATGCAAAAATACGCATTTTTTTATTTTGTGAAAAAAATCACAAGATGATTAGTGTGGATGGGTAATGAGTAGAGGGAGACAAAAAAAAACGATGGATGGACTGTGTAAAGGATGACATGGCAAGAAAGGAGGTGTCTGACGAGATGACTAGTAATAGAGAAGTATGGAAGAAGAAGACATGTTGCGACGACCCCGGGAATCGGGATATGTCCAGAAGAATCATGATGATCCTGTATGATGAATTGATAATAGAGTTTAGACCCAGTAGGCAGTAAGCTATCTATAGATATTTATTTTACATCTACAAAATAAGAATTTCTTACATGAGAAATATAAGTATAACACTGCATTTGTTCTGCAGCTTGGTTTATATAATTGGATAAGTTTTAGGCGAGAGAGGAATGTTAGTAGGAGACGCTGACATGTGGCTGCAGCGACAGAATTATGTTAGCTTGGCTTTGCAGCAGACGGCTTTAATGCTTCTTTGGGAAGTTTTAATTATTGCTGCGGTTTTTGGTTAGTGGGAGAGTTGTTTATGTTTACAGTACTGTTTTGTTAAGTCTACTCAACTCAGCATAAACGTGCTGAAAAATGAATAGGTGGTTGATAGCTCTAGATAGTTCATGCATGCGTTTGTTTCAGGTCCAGTTGAAAACCAGCTTCGAGGACTAATTGTCCGGCATTTTGCTGAATTGGGCCTATTTGGCGCAGCCGTGAGACACACAATAATTATGTTTTTCTTTTTGTGTTTAGGTTTTTTAAATGCCTTTTGCTACTTTGTTTACATAACAATTATAAACTATCGCTTTTTTTGTCATGGCAGAAACAACAGTTCTGCCGCAATTCTTATTTGCTCATTTTACTTCGTCCACGTTCGTAGATCGGGTCATATACGCACAACGGTTGCGACTACACCTGACATTTCATACACCAAAAAGGTCAGCCTATTTCCTTTTAGGACGTCTTCTGCCTGCGTTTGAACTCACGTCTGCGTTTTGTTAGTCGGCTTTCATTCATCCTCTTAGCTTGTGAGTAAGTTTTATTTTCGTGCATGAAATAGAGAAGGTTTATCCAGGAGAATAACGGCAGCGAGAGAAAAAAAAACAAAAAACGAATAATTTTTAGTGATCCATTTTCTCAAGGCCTCAATAAAATTATACAGCAGATGTTTGCACGAGTTTAACTTTCATGATTACAGGAATATAATAAGTAAATAAAAACTCTTAAATTTTCTTTTCTCGTACAAAAATACCCTGCTGCTATAAAACCATGGCAAGTAACAGATGTTCACATTAGCGTCCATCCGTAAAACCCAAAAATCCACTTTATTTCTTTCATGTTAAGGTTCAAAAAGGAATAAAAGGTAGTGTAATAATATCGACCAATCAGCATTCACTATTTAGGCTGATTGTGTCCCTTAGGGCAAGTTGGACTAACTTTGTCAAAGTTCGTTACTTAAAGTTCAGGCGGTCCAACACTTAGGTTATCGATACTAAAAGGAAATTGTAGTCGTTCGAAGGAATTGTCTCGTAGATTAGTTTTATTTGTCTGTCTTTGAATGTAGTAAAACTTAGTACCTAACTTTGTACAGAGATGGATAGACTTTGTTTGAATTGATTGGTACTTAATAAGATTAAGCAATATTTACATGATAAAACCAAGGAGTTTCTTAACGGTTCTTCTCCATGGAAACGACCAACACGAACCGTGCACCTTTTTCGACGTTTTATAAGTGCCCATCTAGGCCCATGTGAAATAAAATATTTTGATTTTGAAAAAACTACGAGACAAGAACAAACATATATTTGATAAGGCGATTCTCACACGACACTGCTAATCCGCGCGGACGGGCGGTGAAGCAGTTCTCACGTCGCATTGGCTTGTATGAAATCTGAGGGCTAATTCACGTAATTTTATGACGCGCCAATGAAGTTGTAGTGCAGTTGAAGTTAAGTTCAAGTTCGAGTGTTAGACGGTGTTCTTGTAATACTTGAACTGCGCGTCAACTGTACGACCACCAAACTCTACCAAACTTACTTAGTGGCCATATGAGAGAAAAAATATTACTCACTAAATAATCGAATAGAATCGATTACATTTCATTACATTACGTTATTAAAATAATACCCCGGTTTTAGTGGTTTTTCTTACTTAGTAGAATACCGATCATGTTGCGTTCCGAAGCACGCACCAAAGACGCCCAACAGTAGAATGCCGTTATTGCGCTCGCGTGACGCGAGCGTGTCTGACAGCGGTAGAGAATACGAAAAGCGTTGTTTTGATCGAAACTTAACTGCAACTGCACTGCAACAGCACTTCTTTAGTTACGTGAATTTGCGTACTGTTGATGCCTAACGTCACCGCCCGACCGCGCGGACGAGCGGCGCTCACCGCCTACCTGCTCGGGCGCACCGTCCATACCGACCGACCCGACCGCGACCACGAGCGACGTCGTATGAAAATCACCGAAAATTACATATTTTTTTAAATAAACACTAGCAACAGCCAAAGTAGATTGAATTTCCTCCAAAAATTATTTAAAATGATGACAGAAGAATGTGTCAAGCATTTGGGGTGATGTAGAAGTTCAAAGTAAGCAGGCGAAAACTGCCCACACCTTAAAAGTAAGGGTATGAATACACTACCCTCCATTCTACAGGCTGGAGGAAAACAGCGCAGTCATCTCACTTGTTAAAGTACTTCGAATATAATTTCCTTAGATAGTACACTTGGCTGTTTGATACAAAACTTAAGGCATTCAATACCGAACTTGGTATCTCATTGTTCAAAAGTCGGGGGAACAGGCCTTTTATATAAATATCATAATTTATTTCTGCTTTATTTTTGAAGAGTTCTGTTGTACAAGCACCTTGTTTAAGCATGCCCAATTAGGCACTTGTTCGTTGTTACTTTTTTGTTATTAAATTTTAATACAGCTCCCAAATTTTTTGGGCTTTTGGCTTGTATATATTTATGTAGGTACTGTAATTAATTTGATGTTTCTCTGTTTATTTGCAGACATTGGATATTGTACAAGTACTGTTAATGATAGAATGTGGATGTGGTGTGGTGTGGGGTGGTGTGTGTGTGTGTGTTGTGGTGTGTGGTGTGTGTGTGTGTTGGTGGTGTGGATGTGTATCCCATCAGATACCTCTTTTCTTCCGATATCATTATTTATACAGTCCACCCCTCGTTTCTTTGATCTTCCTCTACTCTTATACCCATCCACATTCATACTCATATTATGGAGGAGTAGGTATGTATGATGCTATATTTGAGTTGTCAACATGTCGATCTTTATAAATTGTGTGGTAAAATATGCTTCATCATCATTAGCCTACAGCAGTTCACTGCTGGACATATGCCTCCTCAACCGCACGCCACTCAACTCGATTCTCAGCAATTCTCATCTAAAACACTAAAATATGCTTGATCGTTGCAAAAATACTATTGCTCTCAGATTTTTCCACAAGCAAAACCGTGCTCAAAATTAAAGACATACATAAAATCCCTGAATACTTAATTCATAGAATTAAGCTCAGATAACAGAATAATTGTGTACATCAAGTTCCTAAATTCATTTAATTTTAACAAAAGGATTTTACAACTTAATTAAATGAGTATTCTTTTTTCATTTCTACGATAATACAATGTTACCGGTGGAGTAATGGGAGAACTCCACGTTTATATTAAAACAATACGGGTAGTTTTTGTACAAAGAGAATATTTTTAGAATTTTATGCTGCTCTTGTATTAAATAAGAATATGATAATGACAATGCCTTGGCTCATCCTCAGCACATTTTGTTCTCTCTACAAGATACTACAGTGAAGAGTTGAAAGGAAACAAAATTAGACTACTCGGGGCTCGTGATCGCACTAATAAAACAATCAATTTTAATATCCTCAAAGACCAGAAGACTTTATTGAGAACGTGGACCTCTCCGCTGTCCTCAGGGCGGAGACCATCCATGAGGATTTCCACCTCGAGAAAAATAATTAAACGTGGAGATTGACTAAGACAAGGAGAGGCCTATAGTAGCAGCGGGTGAATTCGGGTTCTGGACGATTTCCATAAAGGAAAGGTCAATGATAATAAAAGTAATAATATTATTAATGTATTATTTACTAATAATATCATTGGGAAAGGTTATCTTAATTATCTTGGAACGGAACAATATAATTGGCTTTGATAATAATAGCGTAGGCACTCATAATAATGGACACAACCAATGTACCAATTAATTGCTAAACAATAATCACCAACAATATCTCTGAATGGCCTACATTTGGCTCTATATTAGATCCGTATCCAGAATATTTGATTGTCATGTCCGTAACCAAGGGGCCGAGAATAAACAGACCTTCCATTATGTTTATTGCACCGCGTGCTGGGAACATCGAATTCCTAATTAGCAGAAGAATTCTGCACACGTAACGTGCTAGTGTAACAAATAGACATGATAGGGTACATTAAAACCAAGTTAGTTTGGACCAGGGGACTTTGATTCAGGTGCATTCGTGCAGCTCGTGACTTGATAGTAACAGCTGCTCGGGACGATATTTAGGTTAAGCCGCGCTTGTCTAGATTGGTCCGCAGATGGGTGACCCACCCATTACATACTGAGTTTCCTCCATACCTTGGAACCAGTTCAGGCTGTTTTTTATAGATCTTTGACAGTCGGTGCAGGTAGTCAGTGACCAGGAAGTCTGACAACCAGTCTTGCTAAGGGCTTTCGTATTACCCAGTACTAACTGGGTTGTGGAGGTCAGATAGGCAGTCGCTCCATGTAAAATACTGGTATTCAGCTGCATCCGGTTAGATTGGAAGCCGACCCCAACATATTTGGGAAAAAAAGATAGAAACAGCGAAGGAAACATCGTGAGGAAACCAGAATGTCCTAGAAACAAAATTTCGAAGAATTTGACATCCACCAAACCCCACATGGTGGATAATGGTTCATTCACTTTTATAGAGACGAGCTGGTGACCTAATGGATATTTGCCACCGTACATTCTGAATAACGTAATTCGTCATATCGTGCTTTCGGAGTAACGTACTTCGCGATGACGAACATTCTGAATAACGTACTTCGTAGTTTTAAACTTCGGAGTTCAGTAATACAGTCGTACTGGTAGCATAATTATTATTTATTTCATTTAAATACAACGGTTGTATTAACCAATTACAGTAACTAAAACTAGAACTAATAAATAGAGTTATAACATAAAATTAAAATATACAAAATAACAAAGTGAAGGTTCACACTTTCATAAATTCCTCTCACAGTACTTCTGACATGCCAATAAAATCTTCGTCAATCCATTCGCTAAAAAGATCGTCTGTTGCATTAGAATCAAATTAGAACCAGAGGCTGCAGCAAAAGAGAGACACTGACCAACTATCTGTATACTTCTACGATTTTAATCTGAGCCATATCACTATGATCCTCTCCCTCATCTCTAACTCTTAAGCCGGGTCCAGACGTGTATAAAGCGCAAAGGAAGATTACGTGTAATTTAGCATCAACAGTGTGGACGGCACTGCGAGCGCCTTTGTGTTCGCGCTAAAAACCGACAGCCGATGGATCACGGCGAGCGTTATGCTCGTAGTGCCGTCCACACACAGAATTCGCGTTACATTTCACGATACATTACATTACGCGTTACAGACGTCTGGACCCGGCTTTAGGCTTGCTTAATGATACGAATGGGAGTTTCTAAGCAGATTTCCATATTTAATAACAATTTATGTGTTGAAAGTGATTACACATGAACAACATCGGTTACACACCAGGTACGTTCCAAATATGTAGGTAAATGAGAATCAAAGTTGTGTTGGTATTAGCACTTCGCGGTCTCGGTTGCGAAACCACGTTTCAGAGAGAAGGTAATCTATGTAAGCTGAGATTTGGTACAAGAGATTATACATACACAAGATACTACAAACGCCTGCCCTTTCTCCGAAGTGTTAAGGGGATGTTTAGATACTTATACTTTAATTCTTGAAGCTGTTTGGGAGGTATGCTAGATAGTAAACCCTGTTTCGAGGGTGTCGACAAAATCGATTGTAAGTTATTTTAGGAAGTTTTCGATTATGAAATACTAGCTGTTGCTCGTGGCTTCACCCGCGTGGTGTCGGTTATCGCGACCAAAAGTAAAGCTCCCAGACGGCTTATTTTTTTTCCGACACCTTCAACAAATATCATTATATTTTAGCTAATGTATACAAAAACTTGACATATTATATACTAAAACCTTCCTCGAGAACCACTCTATCCATTGGTGAAAACAGCAGTAAAATCAGTGCAGGAGTTTTTGAGTTTATCGCGAATAAACAGACAGACGCGCCGGAGGACTTTGTTTTATAACATTTAGTGATAGTGATACTACCCACCTACTTACAGTCCTACGCATTACATGACAAGAATCATACTACCCACCTACTTACAGTCCTACGCATTACATGACAAGAATCATGGGAATTCCCCAAAAATGAGTTTCGTGACAAAGTAAACCCCAATATTGAAAGTGGAACTGAAATATCGATGGTAATTTATCATCCCAAAATGGAGATGAGGAGAACTACAAAGAATTTTTCTTTAATCAACCTTTGTTGGTTCTAATATCCTTCCATTTGTTCTATTGATGGAGGCTTTGCCCAAAATTGAGTAAATGAGCATTGGCTGTGCTAAAAAAACTTTACAGCCAATGGTCAAGTTCAAATCGTAAATCCTCGCAAGACAAAGGATCGTCCACAAAATCTACAGCTACTGACATAAATATTGAACACCAAGTTCAACGGCATCCAGACGTTGTTTACATCTCCAGTCATTAGATAAAGCTAAGGCGAGATGACAGGAGAAGCCGGTGAAATAATAATATGCTTAGCAACTAGGTCAGACGGTGACCTGACTCCTCATCCAACATTCACGCTCATTGTCCTGTGCTCGCGACACAGTGGGAATTGGCCACAGGAACTTATGACCAAGCGCTGTTGAGTATGATAGAGGTAAGTTTATTGAAGTTTTAATGGGAATTTCGGAGGATTTGGGATTTCAGGAGTAAGTCAATTTGATCAGCGGTATTGGTGATGGAAAAGTCAAAATTGTTAAAGAATGACGAATCCCTGTTGAAAAGGATCTCGGATTTTTGCGCGAAAAGACATATGCGGGTATATGAAGACATATACCTTTGTGCGATTGGACTTTTACGCGAACGGAAACTCCTATGCGCGCATGGACACTTGCGCGAATGGACTTTTGCACGAACGGACTTTTGCGCGCCAGGGCACTTACGCCAATGGACTTTTGCGCGAATGGACATTTGCCCGACTACACTTTTGCTCGTCTTTTTCATCATGGGTGTCGTTTTAATGGTTTCCACGGTCAACAACTAAAAATTATCGTCGGCGCCATCTTGAAAACCATGAAAACGACGCCCATGATGAAAAAGTCGCGCAAATGTTCTGATAGCCTGTTGAAAATCATTGTAGAAAAATAAAAGACTTTCAAAGCAATTCCCACTGGGCCCTCAAATATTGCAAATAGGGTGGGCGACACACAAACTGTTACCCCGTATTCTATTCAGTAGATCATTCTGAAGCCTCCGGGCTGTTATTATTTAGCCACGAGCTCCTCTGAGCTCCGGCTCAGAGGAGCTCGTGGCTAAATAATAACAGCCGCTCGGGTCGATCTTTAGGTTAAAACGTGCTTGCCTTGGTTGGACTGTGGGTGGGTGACCACCTATTACATACTGAGTATCCTCCGTGCCTCGGAAAGCACCTTAAGCTGTTGGTCCCGGCTGTCATTTGTAGATCTTTAACAGTCTTTACAGGTTGTCAGTGCCCCAAAAAGTCTGACAACCAGTCTTATCAAGGGGTATCGTATTACCCTGTACTAACTGGGTTGTGGAGTACAGATAGGCAGTCGCTCCATGTAAAATACTGGTATTCAGCTGCATCCGGTTAGACTGGAAGCCAATCCCAACATAGTTGGGAAAAGGCTAGGCAGATGATGAGATCATTCTGAACCACCCCAAATATACCCTTTTCGTCGGTAAAAAAAAAAACCAGCTGTTCCATTGATTTTGAATGTGTAGTGTAGATATTGCACTTTTGTAGGTTTTGTTTAAATTACCGGTTAAAAATTTCTATGGTTCAAAATAATGAACTGAATATATCATATAAGTTTGTGCGTTAATTTCTCTTCCACCCTGTATAATGTTGATGGTGTGGGAGAGAGAAATTAATAGAAAGTGTGCGAGATAGTATTTGAGAACTAGCTGATGTCCACGGCTTCGTCCGCTTGACAAATTATATACTAAAACCTTCCTCTTGTATCACTCTATCTATTAAAAAAACCCGCATGAAAATCCGTTGCGTAGTTTTAAAGATCTAAGCATACATAGGGACCGACAGACACGGCGGGAGACTTTGTTTTATAATATGTAGTGATATCAGAGATATCCTGGTGTCTATAGCCAGGTGTGTACATATATACCTCATCAGCATGAGCTGAAGGATCTAAGTTCGTTCGTTCTAAAATCCAGCCGACTATCACTGCAGGAACTCGTTAAGAAATAAATCATAAGTGGCTTTCGGTGACCGAAGTCCCGATGCTTAATACATTTTAAATCGAGGTACTACCGCGTTCACAGACGGTCGACTAATTTTCACTCCTATCCCTTGAGTTATAAGGTTGAAAAGTGGTACATTCAAACCCACTACCACTTAAAAAGATTGCCTTTATTTCCATACAATCTGGGCCAGTACATAAAATCAATAATAATAACCAATAGTTAGTCGGACCAATGGTTAATAATAATGCCAGGGAAATGAACGTTGGCAATACAAAACACCTCATTACTGGAATTCACTCTACATAAATTCTAACTACGGCGAGTTAATAAAAGCGAATTATTTGCTCGAACGAAACTAATGGCTTCAACTGGACTACATTTGGCGGGAGTCCATTCAGTTGTAGTTTTTATAGCCCTTGTTTATTTGTGGCTATGTCATGCAAAGTCTACGGAGGGTGGAATTGGTAAACGTTATGGCCAGTTGGAACCGTTAAATATAGCTGGTTTGTTAGAATTACTGCGGTGCGAAGTTTGTGGTAGTTAGGTACGTCTTCGTGAAATATTTTGGGGTTAGTAGACACGATGCGGAAACCAATTTATTTTGCGTTTTAGTTTTCTTAGCCTGTGGCCACACCACAAGCCACACGTGTCTTGCGACACGACATCGAAAGAGCATATAGTCCGTTAGTTAGCGGCATTACAAAAAATACTACAGCGCCAATTATGAGTCAAATGAAGAACTTTAAAAATTTAAAAATTCAAAATCGCGCCAAGTTATCCGCGACTAAGACCAATTATAGAAGAACCCGACAACAACTGTCGGGCAGTGGCCCACCAGACATAACACCCGTCTGGTCGGAGGATCGTCCAGAGCTTTACACCCCGTTCTTCTTTAAAGGGTGTAAAAATACTCCTAACGAAGCCGGAAGGCACTTGTTTTCCCCGTCATTGCGATCATTTTTTTGTTCTACACCATACCTGGGAACTCTTATAGTTACGTAGATATAGGGGGTCAAGTTCCAACTTTTTTTTTTTGTACAAGTTTTGAATGCAAGATTTTTACTTTAAACACCTCCACGACCCACGTACTATTCAATCCATCAATCAGCACAATGTTTTGAGTGCGTTACATTGAGTTCTACCACAAAACATGATTTTTTACCCCAAAAAATAAAGTCATTTCCCAGCAATAATTTCTGTAAAGTTACTTAGTTTGATGTACATAATGCTTGGTTGACGGCTTCGTGATGAGTATGATGGAAACAGATGAAACTCGAGAGAATCGCTTGACATGTCAACAGGTCTGAAGCTGTCGCAGATTCCTCTTCGTTTTGATAGAAAACAGGAATGCCGAGCAACCAATTTTCTAATTTATCTAATCAACGCAAGCTTGTCCCTGATTTAAGCGAGCTGTCCTTAGCAGAAACTTTGTTTGGACAAGCTGTAATTGGATTCTGATATTCTTAATTAACATAGGCAAATATGTTTGTCCTCAGTTTGAACACAACCTCACAGGCATATAAATTAGGAGTCTTTCTCTTTTTAGTCAAGTCTTCTGGCAGTTTAATTTCTTTTGAATTAAACATAAACAATAATACCTTTACCTAGAAATAAGAGCTTCAGTCGTCAAGAAAACTAAAATAGGACGAGATATTTTATTTTAAACAAAAACCTACCATTTCTTTTTATGTGAGATGAAAATATTATAGCGTAGAGAGTGCTACTACATACCTACTATAAATTCAACATGGCGATAGATGCCGTTTGCATAAAATAAAACTTCGGCCATCCGTATGTGCATTCAATTCAATGAAAAACAGTTGAGTGAATTCCGATCTGGTTTCGTGGAATAGTGAAAAAAAACGGTCCGCTTTTTTCGAAGAATCATTTTCAGCTTTTAACACGTAAAAAGTTAGTTCGCTTTCACGTCACGTTTTAGAGTTTGACAAAGAAAATCAAACGCCGTCCGAAAGCCATCTCAAAACTTTAATCTGTTTTCACTCACTTCAACAGGAAAAGTTTCGAGGAAAAGCTGTTCAGAACTCCAATTTTCATCAGGGTATTTTAATTTTCGTTATCAACACAATCAAATGATGATTGATAGAATTCGGTTAAATCTTGTATTTATCCGTAGGTTCCAGTTTCCATTCCACTTCAGTTATCATTTATTTTCAGGTAGCGTCCCTGTCGAGTCGTCTGGCCGTTGCCGCATTAAACATTTACGTAATACAGAGAAATTCTGTCTCAGCCATCTTAAAATAGACAGATCTAGGGGTCCCTTTTGTGTTTCTGCGAATTCAATTCCTTATACAAGCTGAGATATCCATTCGAGACGAAACAAGAATAAGGCGGGGAATAAAAAGTTTGTAGCTTATTACGTATACTTAGTCCGTTCTTGCTATGCAAATGGGTTCAAGAGAACAGTAAAAAAAGCCTCCAACCTTAATGTTCTTTTACTTGGAAAAATGCGCAACACTAGATGTAAATCTAACTGCCTTCAAGGAAAAACTTCCATACCTACTAATAATTCCATGAGCAAACACAAAATTCTTGATATTTCAACGAACAAATAGAACACGGTAGCTGACATCTCGTGAGACAAAATAATTAATCTGCTCCTGAAATAATAATCCCTTAATTGGGGCTCACTATGAGCAACGTAGTTAATTATATAAAGTGCTAAGTACATATGAACGCTGCAGGGATAAATCCACGTACCCACTGCGTGGTAGCAATAGTTTAATTAAGTTGGCAACACCGGCCTCATGTCAGATAATAATTAGTGAACACCGGGTGGCTCACTTGTACTTGAATATCAAGTTTTGCTGTATGTGAGTAGGATCATACGTTACTTGTAATTAGCTGTGAGCAAGCCTGGGATTGGCTACAAAACAATATTAGTACTGGAATTTCGGTTTGAAAATGGAATGTTTTTACACCTTTGGCATAACGTAATCTGTTTTTATTCGTACTGCGTCATGTTTAACACAAGTAAATGTATTTTCTTTATTTTGTAAATGTCTGCCAGAGCAGTCTTTTCTGTTCAGGTTTTGTCTTTTTGCTTTTACTGTAATACCAGAGACTAAATGATCACCACACACAATATTTTCATCACATAATTATTAAGAAGCCTATCGGACTTTTGAAGCCTTTTGTCCTAATGTCTATGAATATTTATTCAGAGAATATATTAATTCTTCGTAGCAGAACAAAGATTAATGAAGTTTGTCAGTTGTTAAAGTTTCGGAATAATCTGGGCTGGAATAATTTAGTCTAGGCGAAATTCTAACCCTCTTTATAGACAGTGATTTTCTAATATTCCAGGAGGATTCAATGGTCTAGACTCTAGTGATCGTAAACGCGACTATGAGGTCCTGGGTTCAATAAACGGGTCGGGCAAAGTGTCTTTCTCCATCAATAATTTCTATAATTAGCCGCCCGCGTTTCTTGATTTTTCCCGCTTGATTTCCCCTAATTACGTGGGACTTAAACATGCTGTATATTATGATGAAATGCAGGTATACTATTAAGTACATTTCTGCCTAACTGCGTAATTATGTAAATACTGGCAAGTAACCATTAGAAATTGACCCTGGAATGTCCTGGATACAATTGTAGTCACCTTGTTGGGTAAGGCTACGAAACTCCAATATTGTGCTACATCTCCTCACGCCGATCGTAAACCCAGCAATTTATGCAACCGAATGTAATGTACAGATGTGTGCAGCAGTGTCAGGGTTAAAACCGCTTTGTCACCGGTAGCCGAGCTCCAGATATTGTACCGTGTAAGACAAACACGCTATGGCACGGCGCTAGCAGACGCGTCACCGGTAAACTTGTACTATTGTATACATATATGTATGAATTCTGTCACAGGTAATCCTGAGTATACATGGAATATGTAGACAGATTTTGCGTAGTGACATAGATATCTAAAAGCCTTGTGCCTTTGAACATGGTACGCATTAATTGGATATGTCAATATATAATTCTCATTCCTTATCTCAATTTATTTGGGGTCGGCGCAGCAAGTTTCCTTCTTCCATACTTCTCTATTACTCGTCATCTCATCAGACACTTCCTTTCTTGACATATCATCCTACACACAGTCCTCAAGGGAACTTACTACCGGGAAAATAAATATCCTATGTCCTAACCCAGGTCATGGTCTACCATTGAAATCCGTTCAAAGGTATCAGACAAACTGTGTTACTTCGTTTATAGGGTGTAAAACACCTTAACGAAACCGAAAGGTACTTGTTCTCCGCGTCATTGTGATAATTTTTTTGTTCTACACTATACCTAGGAACCTTCTAGTTACGGAGATATTGGGAGTCAAAGTTCCAACTTTTTGACAAGATTTTTTTTAAATACAAGTTTTTATTGTAAGACTTTAAACACCTCCACGACCCCCGTACCATACAACCCATCCATCAGCACAATGTTTTTAGTGCGTTACATTGAGTTCTATGACAAAACATGATTTTTCACCCCAATAAAAA
Source organism: Xestia rhomboidea (assembly GCA_963853795.1). NCBI lineage: Eukaryota > Metazoa > Arthropoda > Insecta > Lepidoptera > Noctuidae > Xestia > Xestia rhomboidea. The sequence continues at coordinate 8,516,892 of OY970778.1, read as the reverse complement.
AAGTCGTTTCCCAGCAATAATTTTTGCGTAAAGTTACTTAATTTGATGTACAGAATGCTTGGTTGACGGTTTCGTGATGAGGTTGTTTACACCATTTATAATTACCTACTAGCTGTTGCCCGCGACTTCGTTCGCGTGGAAATTATGATGTGTGTGAGCTTCTCAGAGCTACTAAATATACACAAACAATTTCAAAAATATCGGTCAAGCCCTTTTCGGAGGAGTTCGATAAAAACACTGTGACAGGATTTTTTAAAGATTTTTGATAAAGACGGCACGGTTGGCGCAGTGGCTGAGTGATAGGCTGCTGCGCTGAGTGTCGCGGTTTCGATTCCCGCACGGAACAAATATTTTGTATGGCCTACAGATAGTTGTTCCGTCGTGTATGTGTGTTTAAATGTTTGTAAATAAACGCACCCACGGTACAGGAGGTTTATTTTTCCCTTTACATGTGCTGTAAGACATTGCTTCTCACCAAATTTCGTGATTCTAGGTCAACGGGAACTACTATATAGGTTTTCGACCCAAATCTTTAAGGTACTTCCGGTTGACCTAGAATTGTCAATTTAGGTTAAGGTGGAAGCTACACGGTAGCCCGCGATTTTTTTTTTTTTTTTAAGTTTTTTGCAATTTCAATCATCAAACATTCATATTCAGTTCATGTAACTGTCAAGAATGACTTTTTCATGAAATTGTCATTCTTGACGGTTACATGAACTTAGAGCGTTGTATTGATGATTTTAATGATTATAATACTGTAATTACATACGTCTTACAGCCGCGAATCATATTTTAATCAACATACAACCTGACACTGGCCTGCAAATTGCAAAAAACGTAAGAAAATTTGAATTTCGCTCACTACCGTGGAGCATCCACCTTAAAAACAAGGTACAGCTTATAGCACAAGTAAAGGGAAAATAAAAAAGTTGAAAATTATGGTAAATTTTGTTACTTACAAGTTTTCGCGAAAATCTAAATTTGCCCTTAAGTATATTTTTATCGTGTTGACTCAGGACCTTGATTTTACAACTAATAGAGACTATAGACGTCAGTATCTGGTATAAATTTCAACTTGCTAGGTCCACCCGTTCCTGAGAAAATCGGTGGTGACAGACGGACAGACAGACGGACAAGAAAGTGATCTTTTATGGGTTTATTTTTTTACCTTTTGAGGTACGGAACCCTAAAAATCGTAAGGAAATTATTATTATATATCAAGATCGTGCCACCTATCTCAAGACAGTAAACCTGACTACTTTCAGACGGTACCACGATACTTTATCGAGCTTGACCCACATTTATGCCACCGGCGAGGCACGTCCGCAGCAGGAAGAGTAGCGAGCAGCCGAAACATGGCACTTTTGTGATCCCATGTATTATGCATGGCTGGTTGCTTATCACCACTGAAACTTCCGAAGAGGAAGCACATTTTTTTGGCAGGTAATCATGTGTTTGTGCTGTTATAAAAGTAAAATCAACCTCTTTAGTTTAAGTTTTGTAATTGTGTAGTTTTTATTTTATTGTTATTTTTGTTTTGTTGTGTGCACTTATGGCATGTGCCAAATAAATATGTTTTCTTTCTTCTTTCTTTCTTTTCTTTCTTTCTCTATCAGGTAAGGCAAGACTGAAAATGTAAATTCAGGGGAATCAGTTATTTACCTATAATCAAATTGTCCGTGTTCAAATCATAGTCTTTGAGAGTTGCAGGTAATAGGCATGACGACAGTATCAAAAAATTGCAAATCTATTTAGTCCGTTAGTTAGAGTGTTGGAAATTAATGGCCACGTATTTTTTGTTTTTGTAAATCAATGAATATTGACAAAGTTAAAAGGCATCAAAACTCGGGAGTGGGGGCTCGTGACGTCAGAACTAGCTAAAAATTATACCATGGCGTGACGTATTGAGAATTTTAAAAGCGTCGTATCTTCGTCAATTTTGGTTTACGTAACAAAAGAAAAAACATGGGTCAAATATTTTTTGATAATCTAAGTGACGGACTAATTCAATTTTTTTGTCGTCTTGCCTATTGTCTGTGTTCAAATCATAGTCTTTGAGAGTTGTAGGTAATTAAATGGATGTAGTTGGCGTGCTGTGTCAATTTAATAAACAATTGATCTCTCTGACTGCCTCGTTGGTCTAGTGGACGCAAATGCGACTGCTGAGCATGTAGTCCTGGGTTCGACTCCCAGGTCGGGCAAAGTGTTATTAGGTTTTTCCATAAATAATTTCTCAGTAACATCCACGGAGTCTAGATTTGCGCCCGGTTGATGGCAATGGTCTCGCCCCCTATTTTATGGGACTTAATCATAACTGGCAAAATGTGGGTGGTACTATTAGGCACACCTCTGTCTAACCCTTCGGGGATTACAGGCGTGATGTTCAATTTATCGACTATCCCTACATAATAATATGATCTTCTAGTATGAAGTTCCGCAGATGTGTCAGTGGTAGGACTAGGTAGGTATATACAGGGTGTGGCGTAAGTAGTGGTTCACCGTCAGGATTCGATGAACCAGATAATTAACTATAACAATTAAAAATTTAAACCATTTATACCCAAGGGTTCCGAAAATATTTCCTTTTTGTCTTTTATTTACGAAATTTCCACCTTTTATTACAAATTTGGTTGTAGTTTTAACAAAAGTCATTAATCTTTCATTTTGATTTCTGTTAATTACTGCTGAATACTAGAGCTACCACGATAAATTATGATTTTTTATGTAAATTCAGCTCTTTTGGAGAAAAAGTTGGTTCTTCTCTAATTTTAACCCAAATTTTTAACACACCATGTTCAAGAGCGATTTTTGTAAAAAAACGTACCACATTGTCAGTGCCCATGTATTTAATAATATGCCTACTAAATGCCAATTTCAAAATGATATCATTATAACAGATCCAATAATTTAACAAAAAGATATTCAATTTTAATTGAAGAAAAGAAGATTTTCATTAAACTACTTTTTTAAACTTTATTGCGTTAATACTTACGATATTTGCTAAAAAATGCACTACAGTGTCAATGCCCATTTGTTTTTAAAAAAAACTACTATAACAGAGTTATGTAGACCTAACTTGTTACTTCAGGTATTTGATCAAAGAACTTAAAAAAAAAAACAAATCACTTTATTTATCATTTATTATTAATCTTTGTCATGATTACAATCATTAAAATTAAACCCGCATCTCATAAGGCAAGACAGATCACAGTATCAATTTAAAATAAATCTTTGGACCGGTATCATTAACGGACAGATAATCGGTCCACACGAGCTGCCAGAAACATTAAATGCAGAAAGATATTTAAGTTTTTTGGAAATTGACTTGCTCCTGCTTCTGGAAGGTGTCGTTCCTGAAGTCCAAGAAGACATGTGGCTGCTATAAAGGAAATATTTTCGGAACCCATGGGTATAAATGGTTTAAATTTTTAATTGTTATAGTTAATTATCTGGTTCATTGAATCCTGAACGGTGGACCACTACTTACGCCACACCCTGTATACGTATATGGTGTTACAACTCATACACTATTCTACGACTCTACGAAGATAGTAAAAAATTAGATAAAGAGAGTTTTCTCCGCGAACATGATACCGTGGTCTGTTCCACCGAGTCACGGACTAATTGATGTGATTAACGATTTATAGATAGAGGTAAAGCTAGTCTCGGGAGGCTGCGAAACTAGGAATAGACTGAATTAAAGAAATTGTTAGCTAACTACATATTTGAGAATTTTCACGGGATGTTTTATTTTTTTTATTATGCTTATTAGGGACCAAAAACAGTTACATGGCAAAGGTTAAAACTATCGTGTCATAAATACACTGGCCTGCAAAAATAAGTATCACACTTTTAAAATTGCAATAACTTTTTAAGGACACAAGATATAGCTACTTTCGAAACAAATAGAACTCGAAAAAGAGTTTAATTTTGTACATAAAAACTAATAAAGCTGATAAAAATTGCTGTAAAACGTTTTTTATTTTAAATCTCTAACTTATATAGAGTTTAGATAAAAATGAAATTTTAAAAGACACCTAGTTAGTTTTGCAGGCCAGTGTAGATAAACATAGTATAACATGGGTTAGTAAATGAATAAATATGAAACGGAAAATGTATTGATACCTATTGAGAACGTTTACCGTAATTCGTGCTCATGCAGGTACAGATTCAAATTGACACTACGATTGCCAACAAGAATTAACAAATTAACATTTATTTGTGTTCTAAATTCAAAAATAAAAAAATAAACCATATTTTATATTAGGCTGTTGAGCGGCTACATACGTTTGCTTCTCAACTTTTCTTCAACCTGGCGAAAGCAAAGCACGGAAAAAAAAAGAAAATTAAAATGATAGTTTCTAATTAATTCATGACAAAAATAGTTTTCGTTCTTTTATTTTATTTCTTCAAAAGTGTATTGAAAAACGTCGTTTGATACGCGTGGACGTTTGTGATTGCAGTTCTCGGCTCAAAAACAACCTCGCCTATGGCTCGGGTGTTAATTCCGCCTCGAATACAATAAGAAACTTTCTCCACTTGTATCAAAATGTACTATTGTTTGCTCCTCTGAGGATTCTAATTTAGAAGTCATTTAGATTATTTGTCGACTTGAAAAGCTTATTATAGGATTCGTTCGTCAACTTGACATGGCATATTTCGGATTCGTTTGGCTTTTGTTTTGGCCTGCCCTCTATGCCTTGGGGAACTAAGTTGGGTAGTTCCAAAGTAGAAGTAGATACTGATAATAGCAATTCGGTTAATAGAACTATTAGAACTTCGATGAAATGGATCAAGTGACCCGTCATTCCATGGTTCGTGGTAGAGGAGTGACAAAAGGAAGCTCCTTGCGGGATTCTTCAGTCAACAATAAGGGAGAGTTCCCATATTGTTGACTGAAGAACCTTCAGAATTCTGAAAGCATTGGAATTGCCTAATTTCAATGGCTTCAAAATTCTGGGTCATGATACAAAATTAATGTTAATAATTTTAGTAGCGGCAGTAACATGCCAAAAGCTCGGAGTTGTTTTTTAATTTTTTTTTGTTTAAACTTAATACACAATTTACATTTCAATATAGGTACGGTATACCACACATACAAATTATCGATTGAATGTAAAAAAAAAACTCAAAATTAGGCAGAATTCAATTTTAAATAAACAGTAGAAATAGAAAGTATGTAGTTATAAGTTACTCTGTGGTAGCACTAGCGAAACTATTACATAAAAAATGTCATAAGACAACATAACCCCCTTCCCTCCTTTTTTTATGAAATAAATTTATTATTTACTAGCGGACGTCACGCGGTTTCACCCGCGTAGTTCCCGTTCCCATGGGGGTATGGGGATAAAATATAGCCTAAGTTACTCAGTAAAGACGTGACTTTCTAATGGTGAAAGAATTTTTGAAATCGGCGCAGTAGTTTTTGAGTTTATTCATTACAAACATACATACAAAAATACAATATTATATTATTGTGTATGTAGATTATAATATATTTTTCATGTGAATGTTTCGCCAGATTGAACTTACATTTCTGAGACATCAGTATAGTAACAAAAACCGTAAAAAGAAGTACATCCCATACAAAAAAAACACGCTCATAATTGTGCCGTAAGACTATCAGGAAGGAGTCAGGAATATTAAACGTAGCTTGCCCAGAATTTTAAATACCGTACTGGAACGTTGCACAGCCACTGGAGCGAGTCAGGCAAACGAGGCTTCGTCGGAGACAAGTTGAGTGCCACTAAATGGATTAATCCATCACTGGCTCATACTTTATGAATGCACTGTCAAGTGGAAAAGTAATTTCTTGTGGACTAGCTTTGGCTGTGGTTTTGCTCGCTATTTTATTTTATTGATGTTGAAGGCTACTTATCGTGTACCATGGATAGCGTGCTTAGTTTTCAGGGTTCCGTAGAAAAAATGCAAAAAACGGAACCCTTAAAGGATCACTCGTGCGTCTGTTTGTCTGAACGTCCGTCTGTCACCGCCAATTTGCTCCGAATCTACTGGACCAAATCAGGTGAAATTTGGTAAGATGGTCCTAATTGGTCCTATGACCCAAACACAGATGTGAAAAGTAAGTTAATATTTTTTTTAAATAAAAGTCGTTTTCGGGGAACAAATTAGGCAATAAAAAAAAAGTTTTGCAAACCTTGCTGTCATATATCAAATGAAAGGGCTCGTTATGAGGATCTCAATTTTTTTGTTTGTTATTATTGTAAAATAAATAGTTTTGATTTTTTTGTATTCATGAAAGAACACGAAAATTGACTATTCCCCCCCGATCTCTGAAACTACTGAGCCTAAAATTTTGAGAAAATTACAAAATATAGTTCATTGCTTGTAGATTATAGGAAAACCTTTAAGAATTCTATCATTTGAAAATAAAGTGGTAAACTGAATATAAGACTTTGGCATTGTACGGAACCCTCTCCACTTTTCGGCTTAAGCCGGTAAAAAAGAGCTGTCTATGCAAGAAAAGCGAATAGCCAAGCTCAAGCCGCTTCGACGTCCCTTAATGTGCAAGCCTGGCACATCTTGGGCAGCAAGCCGTGTTCCCAACTTACTGATTGACTAATATACCTAGGGAAAAAGGAGATAAACCTATACAAATGAATAAAATTGAAGTATGTGTTTGTAATTTCAAAATAACGGCTAATCTAGCTGGACCGATTTTGATGGGACAACTGTTACTGGCAGATAGCTGATGTTATATGGAGTAAGTTAGGCTACTCTTATGATAAAAAAAGTATTAACTGGTATGCCCATGTAAAAACTTGTTTCTTTTATCGCAATAAATTTACCACCAATATCATAGGACGAATCAGCAAGCTAGACCTATATTAGAATTTTTATTTTACTCAAGTTTTCCTTCAGGGTGTCTTACTTCTTCAAGTAGCGACCCCAATTAGTTTACATAGACGAAATAAAAATAAAAGTTTCATGCTTGTACAAAAAAAGGTTAACCGCTTGTTTATGAGTTGTTTAGAAGTAGGTTTTCGTCGCAAACGAAGTGTTGAAGATTGAGGGTGGTTGTTCGTTTCTCTGTCTGCGAACATTAAGTACCACTGTACTGGGCTATAGCTAGCGAACACGCAACGTTACGGATACTTAGTTAAGGGGGAGTACACACCACGCCTTTTTTAGTTTTTTTTTTTACTAATGGTTACTCTATGTTGAGGAGCTCGTGGCTAAATAATAACAGCCGCTCGGGTCGATCGTTAGGTTAAGCCGTGCTTGCCTAGGTTGGTCTGTGGATGGGTGACCACCCATTACATACCGAGTTCCTCCGTGCCTCGGAAAGCACGTTAAGCCCAAGGTCCCGGCTGTCATTTGTAGATCTTTAGAATAAGAATAATTTATTTAAAAAGTAGGTATCACAAAAGTGTACATTTGGGTGCAGTAGTGTTATTTCAGACAGTCGTTAGGTAGTCAGAGGCCCAAAAAGTCTGACAACCAGTCTTACCAAAAGTCTTACCAAAAGTCTTACCAAAAGTCTTACCAAAAGTCTTACCAAAAGTCTTACCAAAAGTCTTACCAAAAGTCTTACCAAAAGTCTTACCAAAAGTCTTACCAAAAGTCTTACCAAAAGTCTTACCAAAAGTCTTACCAAAAGTCTTACCAAAAGTCTTACCAAAAGTCTTACCAAAAGTCTTACCAAAAGTCTTACCACAAGTCTTATCATATTACCCGGTACTGACTGGGTTGTGGAGGTCAGGTAGGCAATCGCTCCATGTAAAATACAGGTATTCAGCTACAACCGGTTAGACTGGAAGCCGACCCCAACATACTTGGGAAAAGGCTAGGCAGATGATGACGATGGTTACTCTATGTTGGAATTCGGGACCGAGCTCTGCTCGGGAAAAATAGAAAAAAAAACGTTTTTTTTTCTGGATATGAGACCTAGCTAGATCGATATTTGTCCCTGTAAACCCCTATTCGCCAACTTTTACCTGAAAGATTATGCAGAAATGTATCTATAGGAGATATACCCTGATTTTGCCGGTTTTGTTCAAGTTTTACGTAATAAAAGGCTGGCTCCGGGCTGCTACTAAGAAAATCCTGATGGAAAAACCTAATAACACTTAATGCACTGTTTTAGACTTTCACGGTTTTTCACTACACTTAAAGTACTTACGGGATGATATCCGTGATTTTGTTTTTGTTCGATGAGCTCCCGATATTTCGACGCTGTTGCAAGCATCATGATCGCGGGAATACTGAAGAGGTATGCGGGTGGGACGAAAATTATTTATTATGAGCAGACAAATCTGTCTACCCTGGGATCCCAAGGTTGACCAGAGAAGCTATTGAAATTTCATAACACAAAACTTCAATCGTGAGGATGGTTTTAAACTATCAAGTACGTGGAATCCAGTGGTAAACCTAATAAAAAATAACATGCGTCTCCATTATCAAGAAAAGTGATACTGTGAGTGCGTTATGTCGTGAGTTACAATCGAGTTCCAGTAGTGCGCGTTATAAAAGACTAAAAAAGAGGGTAGACAGATTTGTCTGCTCATAATAAATAACTTTCGTCCCACCCGCATACCTCTTCAGTATTCCCGCGATCATGATGCTTGCAACAGCGTCGAAATATCGGGAGCTCATCGAACAAAAACAAAATCACGGATATCATCCCGTAAGTACTTTAAGACTAATAACACTTTGCCCGAACTAACACTCGAACCCGGGACTTCATACTCGGCAATAGCGCGAAATAAGTCTTACGTAATATGCATTACTCTCATTACTACACAGATGTCTTTGTATGACACGCAGACAAATAATAATCATCATTTTGGTAATGGATTGGTATAAAGATATAATAACAATAAACGTACATTACTTGATAAGACGTATTAATATGAAAGGCAAGGCGTTCAGATTTCTATTTGATTGTTGTGTCGGTCCTCACTCGTATTTCTTTTTCCTGCTTTTCACAAGACTGGACCCTTACAATAGTTTGTGAGTTACAGGAAATCCTTCCAAACTATCTATGTAGTTCCGAAGTATCGCCGTCTATTGTAGACTTTGTTATATCAGATTTCTGACCAAGTTGGCAATTTAATCTGAGACTATAATAGCAGCAGATCATAGGCTTTGTTCAGAATCAGATCGTTATTTGCTTTGAACGTAGGTACAGGTATAAGATGTTGTACATAAATTAAAGAGATCGGCTACAGACTAAAGATCGCTGTGCCCCGAAACAAGCAGTCAGACACTGGAAGTTTAAGAAATTTCGAAACAACATTGAAGAGGACGATAAAGACCGCTTCTTTAAAAAATACTGTGATTGTGACTAACGATATATCTCCTTAGGAAGAGGTTATCCGTATTGTCTCGTTTACCCCAGTAGCGTTATGTAATTGTAATCGGCAAACTCAGCAATAGACAAACATTTAGGGGCAGTTCCCACTAAAGCAGTGACGACCGGAGCGGAGAGTATAATTAGGGATGATGACTGACTAAAAAAATATGATTCTGTTTAGTCCGTCAGTTAGATTATCGAAAAATATTGGATACGTGTTTTTGTTATATCAAATTTATAAAAAATGACGAAGATAAAACGTGTCAAAGAGCATGCGTGGGGGCTTGTGACGTCACATTTGAGTAAAAAAAATACTCAAATGTGACGTCACGCGAGTTTTCGACGCACTGTATCGTCTTCATGTTTTGTTTACGTGAAAAAAAATATGTGTCCAATATTTTTTGGAAATTATCTGACGGACTAATTCGTTTTTTTTTTTGTCATCTACCCTATTGCATGATCCAAACAATTACAGAAGAGACGTGAGACGTGATGTGGATATCAATTAATGTGATTGGTCGATTCCCACACGTGTTTCCTCCATTCCGCTCGTCTTTGGTGGAATCCGGGTCTTTCAAAGCAGAAGTAGTAAAAGAGTCTGCAGTATGCGCACTCCCTAATAGGCAGTTCAGTATGTAATAAGGGAGCCAGCAAGCTTTACATGTAGATATGCTAATTTTGATGCCAGCACAGCGGAGACTTCGCCGCCGGCAAAAATGCGAACATTACCTCCTTTTTACAGGCTAACGGCCTATCTTGAGGATATGGGACGAGTAAATTTTCCAAACGATATCTCTTTTTAAACGGCTGCTTGGGAATAATTTGCAAATACGTACATCATCATATACCTAGCCTTTTTCCCAAACTTTGTTGGGGTCGGCTTCCAGTCTAACCGGATGCAGCTGAATACCAGTATTTTATATGGAGCGACTGCCTATCTGACCTCCACAACCCAGTAACTGGGTAATACGATACCTCCTGGTAAGACTGAATGTCAGACTTTCGGCTTCTGATATCTCGTAACGACTGTCAAAGACGAAAAATGACAGCCGGTACCAACGGCTTAACGTGCTTTCCGAAGCACGGAGGTAACTCGGTATGTAATGATGCTCACCCATCCACGGTCCAATCTCGGCAAGCACGGCTTAACCTTGAAGAAAGACCCGTGTGGCTGTTATTATTTAGCCTCGAGCTTGCAAATACGTAGAAAAGGTTGATATCATTTGGAAATGAATTAGTGGCTAGAAACGATTTACGGGGTTCTGGTAAGGGGCCATCCATAAATTACGTCACACGAAGTTTATGATTTTTTGACCGCCCCTCGTCCTTGTCACAGCTGGTCACATTTGTGAGACCTCCCCCGCCCTACTGTGACGTCACATATTTTGCAATTTCTAATCTATAAGTTATATAATTTAAAAAGCAGTTCCGAAATTAGTTTTATTTCGATTTAAATTCTTTTTTACTTAATTATTTTTATCAAAAATTCAGACTTATAAAGATTTTGAATTGTGACGTCACGAAATTTAGGACCCCTCCCACCCCCTTGTCACACAATGTCACACTTCGTCGACCCCCTCCCTCCCCTTAACGTGTGACGTAATTTATGGATGGCCCCTAAAATTGAGATTTCTGTAACTGTTTACATTCGAAACGAGCTGAGAATTATAAATGTGTTCTTTTGTGTTGTATATTTTTTGACCCTTTATGAATTTGGAAATCGGATTTCTTAATCAGTTTGGCTTTTTATACTACTGAGTTAAGTTCAGAATTCCAACATTTAGTGGCCCTGAGTTTAAACGATAAATATGTCGGCTTTCACCAACAATAACCGAACACTAAATAAGTGCCTAAATATTATTGCAAGGTTGGAACCTCAACTCTCGGTGGCGACACAAGCGATGATATTTGTTTTTTGTGCAGTTTAGGCATCAATTTAGGTTTAGCCTAGCCAAAGTGTAATACGTAACTTAGTGAAATTAAGTATGTAAAGAATGCCTACCCCGATCACCGACACTTTGAAGTTTTAATACAAAACTTTGCCAACAAGTTTTTGTTTACATTTACTTGACAAAATTAATGCGACTTTACAAGAAACGGGAACAATTTGCAAACAATTCGTATATTTTCGCAAAACTTGAAGAATTCCTCTCAAATAACGTTTTCATCATAAAACAAAGGCTGAAGTTATACGACATTATTAAGTTTATTTGCTTGATTTATTTTTTGGGTACCGATTTACGAGTTATTGATATGCCTATTCTATCTATTCGAAGATGTTTTGTTAATCATGATAAGAAAATGATTGTATGCCTTTGTTTGCTCGTATCTCGTAGCTAAAATCGGTTAATGGATGTTATTTTTTTAGTACAATTCCGTGAAATGTCTCCTTTTTTTTTTTTTTTTTTTTTTTTTTTTCGGATGGGAAATCATCAAATGACTCCTCCCGCTCTGGGCGGAGCAGGAGGGAGTGTCAGACTTTTACTGACTAAAACCCATCCATGTTCCTTCATCGCCCTTTGTGTTCCGGGGCCACGGTATCTCTTTCGAATAGTCCCGCAGCCCCGGCAGGTGAAATGTCTCCTGACAATGTAATGCAAGTGCCAAACGATCACTTATAGCACTTTAACTGTATATTTTACCAAGACTTTTGCATAGGCTTCTTGAATCACAACGTTTTTTAGTTCACAACAACAAAAACATAACATAATATCACGACTGTAATCCCCGAGGAGATCTCACATTTCGCCAGTTGTTTTTAAGTCCCATGTAAATGGGGGCGAGCCTATTGCCATCAACCGAGCAAATATCTAGGCTCCGTGCCACTGAGAAATTCTTGACGGATAAACCCAATAACACTTTGCCCGACCTGGGAATCGAACCCAGGACCTCATGCTCACCAGTCGCGCTTGCAATCACTAGACCAACGAGGCATTTCTTAAAAAGGCATTTACAATTCTAATTCTTCGTAAATTATCCATCATAAAATCTCAGACTCAAGAAATAGCTTCAAATCCCTAATTCCCTTTATTCAAAAGCATCAATAAAACCTTTAAAATTCTCGATTCAAAATCCCTCAAACGTAAGTCCTCTCATGGAAGTCTTGTATGACTTACACGCACCGTAGATTCCCTTACAATTCCGCTTAAAATTTGGCAATTATAAACGTAAGTATCCTCTCCATTCGTTGGCGCGAGTGGCCCAGTATTCATGATCTGAATATTTTAGCTTTTTTAATTGGGCGGGTGAATACGGGTGGCTACGGGGGAATTTAGTATCTCTTGATAAAAATATGTGTGCTGAAGTTTTTGTATTTTTGGTTGGAACTAAGAAAATTACCATTACTAAATTACTTTTTAGGGAGAAAAGTTGGAACGTTGACCCCCCATATCTTCACAACTAAAAGGTATGGTCTAGAACAAAAATAATCGCAATGACGGGGAGAACAAGTGCCTTTCGGCTTCGTCAAGCGATTACACCCTTGATGTATTTTTCTTCCTAAAAACCGGCCAAGAGCGAGTCGGATTCACGCACCGAGGGTTCCGTACAAACTTTTAAAGGAACAACTTAACTTTTCTGTTCGATCCCTAGAAACGGCTATTGCTCCAACTGCAAATGATAAGTTTGTTATAGTAAAATCGCTTTTTTTTTGTTATTAAACTACATATTTACGGTTTTCAGACTTTTCCCTTTACATGTGCAGTAATCTTGCTTTTTGCCAAATTTCGTGATTCTAGGTCAACGGGAACTACCATATAGGTTTTCGACCCAAACCTATATATAGGGTACTTCCGGTTGACCTAGAATTGACAATTTTGGTTAAAAGCAAGGTCTTACAGCACAAGTAACGGGAAAAGTCCGAAAAATAAAAAAGTTGAAAATTAAGGTAAATTTTGGTACAATTACAAGTTTTCGCGAAAATCTAAATTTGCCCATATCTTTTTATCGTATTGACTCAGGACCTTGATTTTTATACACCTAATAGGGACTATAGACCTCAGATGGTACCCGTTCCTAAAAAAAACTGGTGGCGACAGACGGACAAGAAAGTGATCTTATAAGGGTTCCGTTTTTTCCTTTTGACCTCAAAAGGAAGGAACCCTAAAAAGGTGTAAATCTAAAGTATCTCTTTTCTAGTGAATGCAGAGGATATTCCTAAAGCATGATTTCATACTTAGAGCTTGCAAGGTGTATACCTAGGTATTATTAAGGGTCATTTGTTATCATCATCATAAACAGCAGCCCTCCGGCGATCAAGAACTCATTTACCGAGGTAGGGTAATGGTACTGGTTCTGTACATATATATTTTTATCGTAACCGTTTGCACCTTGAATGTTTATGGGTTAATATATAAAGGTTTCTATTATATACCTATTAGGTGAACACATGGCTGCTGATACCACCTTAATTATAATAATTGGGTTTGTTATGGCGAGCTTCATATCAATTATAAGTGTGTTGTTTGAAATCTAAAACCGATCCACCCCCAAACAGTACATTATTATGTATAGGCACTATTTAAGTAAGAGAGGATAGTAATCTAAAGGATAGTTATAGTTTAAAGAGTAAATCATGAGAAAAGTCTTAAAGTAAAATTTTAGGTAAAAAAAACACGCTGTGGCGAGTGACGTCATTTTGTTTTTCGTGTTTTTCTCAGCAAACCCTTCCATGTGATATCCATATCATGGGAATGCATAAAAAATAACCAATCCGCCATCTTTGGGAGTCCGCCACATTACATTAAGAATGGCTTAACTTAGATAACCATGAATTGTCATCCAAACTAAACATGAATGCAAAATTTCGAAAACCGGGAATTGGGTAATTTTTTTTTTACATAGCTTCTTACAGGTGAAGCTAATAAATGCAAAAAAAAAACAAAAATCTTTTACCTAAAGCAAATTAATTCTTCTACTTGTGCAGAAACTCCTTTACCCAAAAATTTGAGAATAAATTCTGCCTAATTAGCCCGTAAATTACACGTAGGTAATATAAGAAAAAGGTTAGGATATTCCGACCTTCGTGGTAATAGCTCGCGTGGGATCTGCTGGTACCCACACGCCTGAGTAATAGGGGGCAATAATAACGAATGGAGGGGAACTTGGAAACCTTTGGGGCTGTTTATAGGTCATCGGAGTAACGTTATTGATTCCCTTGTGCAGGAAGAAATAAAAGTAAAGCGGTTCAGGAATATAGATGAGGATGCAAGGCTTCGAGCTGCGGGTTTTGGTGAAACTGTTTTTGCTAGAAGTTTTGGAGGACCAGTGGCGAATGGAACGAAAGACTCATTGTCGAAATTGGGTGTAATTTATTTGTGTAGCCTTTTAACTTAGGCCCGATTTCTATAACTTACTTACGTATAACTGTCAGTTAATATGCCACCTCTCTATCAGTTATTGGTGTTTCTATAAACAAGTAAAGTTAGCTCGAAATATCCTATCCGCGACAGCTACCTGTCACTTGATTCATAGAAAAATCTAAGAAAGATTTTCTGTGACGTTTTGTTTCTAACCGTCTGTTAGCAAAATGTCAAACAGACAGAGATAGCAACCTACCGAATCCGAACAGTAAGTTATTGAAAATGGCCGTTAGCTAATAACTACATATAAAAGCAGTCGAATTCACTGTTCTTTTCATAAAGTCAAAATTGATATAAAATGATTCGATGCATTACTTTTTAGCTTTTATTGTTAATCAAACTCGTTGGGGCGACGATATCGTCAAAGTCACGGGAAACACCTGGATAAGGGACGCACAGAACCGGGAAGTGTGGCAGGAAAAAGGGGAGGCCTATCTATAACCTGCAGTGGGTGATTCCGGGCTGATATAATGATGATTTCTTGTTGTAGCAAAGAGTTAATTTAATGATCCCAATTGTGGGAATTGACTTATTTATGACTATTGTAAGGCGCTGTAGATGGCGCTCGAGGACCGTCATGAAGTTGACGGCTGCGAAGATAGCGCGGGCGGCGGTGCGCCTAGCTGGCATATTGGACCGGGGGATTGATTTCTCTTGGCTCGCGGACACCGACGGCTCAACATCAACTTAGCATTTTGTACTACATATAAGTGTATTTTTAATTAAATATTTTATACATCTTTTACCTTGTTTTTCTGAGCTCATATACTATACTTACGTTACGTATTTTATAAAACCAAAACACGCCTATTGATAGAACTTGTAAAGCGCCAATGCAAGTGTTATCATACCAGAATACACCCTGCATTCTGGTATGATGACAAGAGGTACTTCGAAGACAGTAATTAACTGCCACACTGTCTTTTTTTAATATGGGTCGCTCCTAACTTTCACGAACTCTAAACAGACCAGACAATGATCGTATAATGGGTGTAAAAGTAGCCATAACGAAGCCGAAAGGCACTTGTCCTCCCCGTCATTGCAATCATCTTATTGTTATAGAGTCATAGACCTTACATGGGAAACTTTTAGTTACGGAGATATTGAAGGTCAAACTTCCAACTTTTTCACAACCTTTTTCATAAATTTAAGTTTTTAATGTAATAACTTTACTTTAAACACCTCCACTCCTGTACTATTCAATGCATCCATCAGCATTATATTTTGAGAGCGCCACATTGAGTCCTACCATAAAACGTGATTATTCACCCAAAAAATAAGCAATAATTTTTACGTAGAGTTACTTAGTTTGATGTACAATATGATTGGTTGACAGGTTCGTGAAAGGTCCGTTTACACCCTGTATTGACATCGTCTCATGATATGACTACTAAAATCAAGAACACCTCTGCCGTCACTAACTAGCCACTATTGTTACATCACATCACGTGATACGAATACAGATGAGGGTTGCAGGCTTCACGTTTCGCTCCTGTTAACCCTCAGCCCGTCTGAATAAGAATATGGTCTGGCCCTCGGAATGTATATGGGGAAAAGCCGAAATAATGGGGAGTTTCGTCTTATTTTATGTTTTCAATTTCAACAGACGTGTTTGTGGTATTTGCTGGGAATGTTACATGTTTTACGCTTATGGAGGATGTTTTGTAGCTTAAGATATACGTCGTAAAGGGGTGAATGTGTTAGTAAAGGAATAAGACGATTTGTTGTCGAATTTAGAAAAGAAAGAAAATACATTTATTTGGTACATGCCACGAGTGAACACAATATACAAAAATAATATATGAAAAAAAAACTTAATACTCAAGAAAAAATGTAACACTGTGCCTCACGACTGCGCCAAATAGGCCCAGTTCAGCAAAATGATGCCGACGCTGGTTTTCAACTGGACCTGGATTAGAGAGATTACAGGTGTAAAACAGCTTTATATGTTGTGTCAATGGACCACCATTGGCACACACACAATTGATTCCCCGCCAGGTGAATAAGGTACTTAAATCTGTAAATTGATTGATTGATTGTTGAGATGTGTGCAAAAAATAAAAGAATAATAAAAATTAGTAAATAAACTACAAAATATTAAATATTGTGTAAGTGCAGTGTTTCTTACTTTCACAATACGCTGCAAGCAACCGAGCACGACGGACTAATTGATTTACAAAATTTGAATTGACATACAAAATTGAGTGGCTCTGAAAAGCATAGCTACGCTGCGTAGCAGGGCGGCGTAGCAGCGGCTACGTCGTAGACGAAAGGCGCACCTTGCGTAGCAGGAAATACAGATTTGAAAAGTATTTTTTTTTACTTATATTAGCTTTCAGTTACACTTTTGACATCATATGATAGCTAAATGTGTGGATCTGAACCTTACACTAGTGTATATTGATCATCTTTGAGTTATTTATGCCAAAGCGATCAGACCTTTGTAACCCTCGTCACTTATCTAAGTAATTTTATCAGCAAAAAATAGACAACTTGAAACAATAGGATCACCTGTATGTACAGGAGAAACCCATTCGATCTAAATTAGCAAGATAACCGACGAGCCCCTATTTATCCTTTATTCATAGTTTGCGTGTGTCATCCATTACTCTCTATGTACTTCCAGTTTCGAATAATTACAACGAAACTGCCCTATAACGTGGCCCCTTAACCCTCTCAAGCGCGCTTGATACAGGGTTTTATCAAAACGGTATCTCATTGAGGCAGGCCGTTTAGACCCCCGTCGGAAATTACGTCGTAGACGAGCAGTCGACTCTGAGAGGGTGATGTGGCCGGTAAGGACGAAAAATGTGCTTGCTTTGTAGGGTTAAGTCATGTTTGGTACTAAAGTCTCTTGCTAGATCGTGTGGCTGGTATTTCTTTTAAATATTTGTGCCTAAGGATTCGACTATACAACCAATTTATATAAATTTTCTTTGCTGAAAAATAGGACGGATAAAACAAGCCTGTATTTACTGAAGTTCACTGGCCTGCAAAAATAAGTATCACACTTTTAAAAATGCAATAACTTTTTAAGTACACAAGATACACTTTCACAACAACAAGGACAAAACAAAAAGGACTCGAAAAATAGTTCAATTTTGTCTATAGTTTCAAAGAAAGCTGATTAAAATTACTTCATAACGTTTTTTTTTATTTTAAATCTCTAACTTCTATAGTTTAGGAAAAATTGAAATTTTAAAAGTGTAGTAGGTACTTATTTTTGCAGGTCAGTTTATATAATTATTTTCTTTGATACCTATACTGACCTATCTTTTAATTTTTTTATAAGACCCTCATTATAAATTACTCCGAAGTCTTCATTATAAAGTAACCGGCTTCTGGTTAGATCGTAAACACGGAAAGATTAAGTAACTTCGAGATTATAGCAAAGTTCACAGGAAACAAAGGCGGCAAGTTTCTCGATCGAAATCAAAAACTCAGAAAGGAAGGATAAAGTTAGCTTTTGTTAGCTTCGGCAATTGAACCTCTTTTGTGTATAAATGTATCGATCTACTCTTTCGGCGCAATCGTGACAGCCCAGCATGAGGTCCTGGGTTCGATTCCCGGGCCGTGTAAATTGTTATTTTGTTATTCCATTAGGAATTTCTTAGTAGCAGTCACGGAGTTTGGATTTGTGCCCGGTTGATCGCAATAGGCTCGCCCCCTATTACACTGGGACTTAAACATAACTGGTGAAACGTGGGTGTATTACACTATGGGTACTCCTCTGCCTAACCCGTTGGGGATTTCAGGCGTGATGTTATGTAATGTAACGATGGCCTTATTGAACAATGGCCTTGGCTAGACAAAAAAGGTTGTCTGTAAAGTCGGTTTACGCACGATAATTTTACGTGATAACGACATTTTTCATGATATTAGTGATTTTAACTTATATAACAAAATTTCATCCCCCTCTTCACCCCTTTAAGTATTGAAATTACTAACAACAACCAGCCAGCCATTACTAACAACTACCAACAGTAACAACACCGTTGCGTTAGCTTCCAACCATACGCGTAGAATCGTAGATTTGAAGAATTTTGTGATTTTTACTTCGAAAATTAAGGACTTTCCATACACAACTTCATCTACTTTTTTAACCGTTTGGAGATGAAAATATCAAAAACGCTGAGACACGTATAAATTAATTTTCAATCGTCAGTGTAAACACAAAGAACCTAACTTTAAAACTGACGGACTTTCATACAAACTTTCATCCCCTATTTAATTCCCTTAGGGGTTGAATTTTGAAAAATCCTTTCTGATTCCTTGTCAACATTATAAAGGGAACCACTGTGCAAAATTTCAGTTTTCTAGGTCCAAGGGTTTGGCTGGGCGTTGATCGCCGGATCGGAACGGTGTGACACTTTCTCGTGCGTGCAGTCGGTGTTCATCGATTTATAAGACGTTATCATGTCAAAAAGTATAATTACAGAAGATTTGTCATATATTTTACGCACTTTGTATCATAAAAGATTCACAAACCCCAAAAGGCCAATAAATACCTTTGCACCTTACCAATTAAACTAAATAATTAGAGCCAAAAGGTATGACATGCTTATGCGTTAACTCCGTCTAGTATGTATTAATAGTGTTTTGTTAACTTATGGACCATCATAATTAGTCGTTGAGCCGTTTGTCCCAGCTGTCACTTGTACTCGTAGATCTTTGACAGTCGTTACAGGTAGTCAGTGGCCCGAAAGTCTGACAACCGGTCTTACCAAGGCGTATCGTATTACCTAGCACTAACTGGGTTGTGGAGGTCAGATAGGCAATCGCTCCATGTAAAATACAGGTATTCAGCTGCATCCGGTTAGACTGGAAGGAAAAGGCTAGGCAGATGATGAATAAGAAGGGGTGAAACACGTGTCGAGCATTGGTCTGAGTTTTTTGTTGCCTTATAATAATTGTCGAATCTTCTACACGGGCATTTTTGCTGGGGGTAGAGCGGGTAATCGTACCAGCGCCATCACAATTATTTCAAAGCTAAAAAAAAAGTTGAAATAAAAGCCGTTCTCTCGTCGGGCAACACTGTGTGTATATGTCATTTCGTTTAAAGCTAGTAATCTTAAACAACCCTATTTAGGGAAGAACTGGGTTAGGAGACTGTCTCGGAGGAGGAGCTTCGTATAATTATGATAGAACTTCACATATGGTAAGTTCGTTTAATCACATAGTTATATTTACTCCTTCTCCGAGACAGATTAACGTGTAGATGTTGTAGTCAGGGTTGTTTAAGAGTTAATAAATACTTGGTAGTAAATTAGTGAGGCATTTATTAAACTGTAACTTACACTTATCTAGATTGCGGAATTTAAACTGAATAGTTTGCAAAGGTAACGCTTTTACGAAGCACTGGTTTTACGAACTAGGGTTTTATTTATAAACATTGCCTAAAGTTAAGTTCAACCGTTCTCATGTGTTTGTAGTAATTTTTAATGTAACAAAAAAAAATCGCAAGGACGGGGAGAACAAGTGCCTTCGTCTTCGTTAAGGGTATTTTTACAACCATTTTTGACCGGAATACTTATTTTGTTAAGTATTTTACTTTTTTTATTATTATTGTGACATTTATTGATGTTTTTTTTTATTGACATTCATTTTGTAAATTCTTATTAATATTATTTAATTATTGTGAATGTGAGGACAATGTGGGTCACATATTTTATTTTTTTATTTTTATTCTGGCAGTTTGAGTATGTTCGTCGTTTCGTTGAGCTCCTTGAGTTATAAGTCGAGCTACACGATAACTGACAAATGCTTGCACTGACTGGACAAGTCCACTCAAATCTGTGTGGTTCTTTCTTCAAAAGACCATCTCAGACACTAATCTGCATAGTCCTCATGTGAATTGAGCAAGATTATGTCTGGACTTCAAAAGAGACTATGACCTCTGAGGTAGTTTCGGCTGTTTCTTCTCAGAGTAGTCAGGTACGAAACACCGGCCCCATCTAGTTTTTAAAAAATGACGTGTTAAAGTGTTTGTAAAAACCTACTTGCAAAAATAAACATCATTTCATTTCATTTCATTAAGTACCATGCAATACTACTACAATACAAACTGCACACACTGCTGCACTGCTGCTACTGCTGCTGCTGCTGCTGCTGCTGCTGCTGTGCTATATTACTGCAATTATATGTATATTTGTTTTTTGTTTGTGTGTTTGTGTGCAATAAAGAATAAGAGTAAGAGAGATAAGAGAGTACCATTACTGAATATTACAAATGTTTAAAAAAATCATAACCCCTTTTTACTTTACCGTAGTCGGGTGAAATAAATGATGGGATGATTCCCACTCACCCTTTGACATTAAGCTCAAATTACAAATCCATTTACCAATGAATATCGTAATACCATCCCATTTCCAATTCTTCAAATATGAACGTGTCATTTAGTGGTTGACGTAACATACGTCAAAGGCTTAATGGGTTTCGAGGGTTATTAGCATCGTGTGCTTAGTTCCAATAGCATAATGACAACGCAAATAACTCCGTTGGGATTGGTGTTATCATATTGCAATATTCGTAAGTGGGATTGGTAAATAAACCTGTAGTCCCACAAACACTGATGAGCTGATTAATTATGTAAGTACTTAGCGGTTGCGCATGTAAATCAAAGTGGTAATTTGTTCTCAGCTTATTTTCGCTAGAACAGAGGTGGCCCAGTGGGTTACGAGCAGTTACTCGTGGGTTCGAACCCAGGCAGGCGCATTATTTTGTGTAATTTATTTCTTCACCACTGGTTTCAAAATGGTGGAAAATGGTGTGAAACCGGCATGTTTTATATTATAGGTTAAGATTTTATAGCAGTAAAAAAGTTTAGTTTGTTAAATATTATATAAGTAGTTTTATATAATTCTGTTCTTTTAAATAGATATTGTTTTTACTGTTGCTTTCTACATATTTTTAAGTTTAGTTTTATAGTATTAGCCGTATTCAGTTGTTTTTCTATTTTTCTGAAGTGTTTGCAAACCACTATTGTATTGGGGTCATCCTGTAAAAATAGTGTGTAAGTTTAATAAATAAATAAATAAATAAATGTCCTTGACCCAAAAATTCGAAGACGTGTCATCTACCAACCCGCACTGGGTCCACGTGGTGGATTTATAGCCCATTCCTTATAGAGAGGAGGCCTGTGTCCTAGCAGTGGGAACATTTATAGGCTGATTATGTTATGCTATGCTTATTTTCGCTGATTGAGAGTGCACAAGCACTTAAAAGAACCAGAGTGGACGGCAAAAGGTGTTAGCTCTTTTCTCCGTACTCCTA
Source organism: Xestia rhomboidea (assembly GCA_963853795.1). Taxonomy (NCBI): domain Eukaryota; kingdom Metazoa; phylum Arthropoda; class Insecta; order Lepidoptera; family Noctuidae; genus Xestia; species Xestia rhomboidea. Next base: position 8,494,944 of record OY970778.1, on the reverse strand, counting down.
ACCACTGTTACTTAAGAAAGCCAGAATCAACGGTTATGAACACCAAAAGCGATGAGGTAATAAAACTCGATGAGTCTCTGTAAAAAAGTTATTCAAAAGTCTTGGATCTCGCCACGAGATTTATCAGAAAACAATAGCGGAGAATAAGAAACAAGAACAAGCTTTTGTTAAAATAATAAAAACAAGAACATTTGGTATCTGTCAACATTGAACGCGTATACGAAGTTTCGTGTCCGTGCTATTAACTGTTGAGGAATTCTCTTGTGAGGAAGAGATGTTGGCTGCAGGATCCAGTCATGTGTGTCATAAAAATGTATTGTCACCAAAATCAAAGGAGTGAGCAAAATTTTAGCTCAATCGGTTGGAGGGAACTGGTTTGAAATTCAGTTGCAAGATTTGACCTATACTAACTGACAAGGCAAGCTAAATAATAAAAAAAAACTTATTAAAATGATACAAAAAGTGCAGTTGTGTCCAATTGAGACCGAGCAAAAAGTAAGCCGGTAAGGTGCATCAACGAGATAATTTTTACAATAAACTTTTTCTAGGACAGTGGTTTCCAATCTTGGGCCAGGGACCACTTTGGGGTCTTTATTGTCAGCAGGGGGCCATAAGATCCCAACATGGACATGGACACCGAGAGGATTCGGATCAAGGGGGTTTGATTTTTAACGCACACAATGCATAAATTGGAAAATGTGATGAGAACTTTTAGAAAGTGAAAGATACAAGAGCGATAAAAGTGAGCTCAACAAATTTAGCAATCATTCAACAGAAATAGGAATAAGTAAGTAGATTTTTGCAGAAATGCTTATGAATCTTGAAAGAAAAATTTTAGCACCTCGCCTCTGATAGGTTTTCAATTAGGTTGGGTTGTTCTTGCATCTTCCGTGCAAGTTAAAAAGTGCGAATATCATTTTAACCTATATTCGAAGCCCCACCGGCTTCGAATATCCGCGGACCATAGGTTGGGAACCACTGTTCTAGGACCTTGTCTATAGATAAATAATCACAAAGAGAATGCTGCAGTAATATTAAAACAAAAATATAATCAAAAATTGAATAGCTCTCTTATTTAATTTTCACAATTTAGGGTTATTTGGCCCTTAACACATTGGCAGCGTGGAAAACTATAGGAAGGCGTCCGCAAGGGCCGATGCCTGCCGGGACTGCGGGACTGTTCGAAAGAGATACCGTGGCCCCGGAACACAAAGGGCGATGAAGGAACATGGATGGGTTTTAATCAGTAAAAGTCTGACACTCCCTCCTGCTCCGCCCAGAGCGGGAGGAGTCATTTATGATTTCCCATACGAAAAAAAAAAAGCGTGGAAAAATACATTCCAGTTTCCGGTTCGTCAAAAACGATTTAATTCGGGTTTTATAAGTATCTACTTCCTATAATACAATTGTAAAATTGAGTTAATGAGTTCGGTAGTCCAGGCCGCGGACTAGCCACAATTAACGGATTATTGGTTTGTAAGCGACGTTCTCGTTTATCGGAGCGGTGCACGAATCTGACTGTGGTCGGGGTATTGAATTCGTTAGCCGTAATATAGTGGGGCTGGTAAAACTAGGGACATTACTCAAGCATAAAATTTTGAGCATTGCTTTGACAACCTTCTTCGAGATAAATCGAAATTGCTGTACTGGCCAGATACATGCGACCAGCGGCCGGCAAAAGTTGTATGAAAATCCATAAATAAATTACATAGTAAACTCATATCTGTCGTGTTATTTAAAAATGGAACGATCTTTTACTCTGTAACATGGCAACCAAGGAGGTAACTTATCAAAGGTTTTTTTTTAAATTTCGAATCGGCTTGCAAATAGAAAGCGGGTCGTTGAAAAAAAAAAAAACAAACGAACTCTTCAACGCGATAAAAAAGTATTGTTGTTTGTGTGCATCATTGATTTTGAAAAGTAATTGAATTAATTTCCTCGCATATTTGAGAAAAGTACTATACAAGCCTTGGCCACAACTAGGCATTGATGGACTTACGTATGTGTGCCTCGGCTTCGCGTGGGCCCACATTTACACGTTCGTCCATCATGCCTCTGTTGCTGGCCGCTGTAGTAATGTACTATTACACAGTCTCATTTTTCTCCTCCTACCCTAATCACAATTTATTTGGTGTCGGCGCAGCACGTCTTCGACTTTCATACTTCTCTATTACTCGTCATCTCATCAGACACCTCCTTTCTTGCCATCCTTCACACAGTCCATCCATTGTTTCATTGGTCTTCTTCTACTATTATACCCATCCACATTCAAACTCAAAACCTGACATCCATGTTTCGATGTAAATATTTAGTAAGATATTCTTTAATCAGAGGTCAGGCAAAAATGTGCTTTATTGATTTAATCAGGTCAAATATCTAAATACAATTGCTATTATTTTCATTTTAATGTCCCTCGTTTAAGCATTCAACCAGTATTTGTATGTATTTATTGGTAAAGCAACAGCAATATGTATTAATAGCACGAATGCAATATAACTACGTGATATAGCGTTTCTTTGTTATTAAATTACAGTTTTATTGACGTGATATTATTGTTTTTAATGTACAAGGCGTAATGCCAAGCGATGCGTTTCGCTGAGTTTATTTATGTATCTGCGTTTAAATGATTTAATTTTATTATGTTCTGTTTTTCCATCAAGAATTTATCAGTATGTAGCAGCCACAAAGAGGCTGGATTTGGGCCCGGTTGATGGCAAACGGATCGTCCTTACTACATGGGACTTAAACATAACTGGTGAAATGTGGGTGTGCTTTTAGGTACACCTCTGCCTAACTTTCGGTATTTACAGGTGTGATGTTATGTAATGGTTTGATGAAACAAAAAGTTTTGTTATACTTAGCTTTTGAATTGTAAACCAAGTTTCTTTTTTGGGTAAAATAAGCTTTAACGTCAGACGATATACCTAATGTAGTTCATAAAATTCTTGGTGCTATCATCTATCAAAGTATTACGGAGACAAGTCTTCGTCGCAAGATCTTCAATCATCTTTATCAAATGCACACAAAAACCTATTGTTGTCAGACTTCATTACTTTCATCGTTATTTATCTACTTACAGGACCGCTCAGAGAGCACAGATTAGGGAATTATGATAGCTAATAACAAGTTCTCCAAATCAGCTCCAAAGTCGTCGGAGACCAGCAGGCCTAGCCAAGTTACAAACGATTCGTATCGATTCTCTTTCTACAATCGTAAACGTTAAGTCACGTGGTAAAAACAAACGAATAGCAACTTTTGTAGACAAGTTTACATCGATCAAGATGATAGAATGAAATGTATTCGTTTCTACAATAGTGATCGCTAGATCCCATATAAATCGTAGTCAACTTACAGTTTTGAGAGAACTAAAGTTTCTATTCGTTTGTTTTGACCACGTGACTTATCGTTGATAGATGTCATTCCCATACATTTGGTTAGTTTTCTATGCGTTAACGATTGTAGATTGTTGACAATCAAAAAACTTGGCCTACAGGGGACCTAAAATGGCAGCTTTAGCAGAATCATAATGTGATAATAATATGAATGACGTTACAATTCGTAAAATGGTCACAAAGTGAATAATATTAACTGCGTCTGTGACTATTTTTAAAGTATTTTAAATCCCCCAGAGCTACGACCAATTGACAATGTTGTTAGTCGAAGATTTGACTATAACACTCGTTTGTTTTTGAAGTAGATCATGTCGAAAACATTTATCTAAAGCTAAGCACTCTGTTATCAATACGACCTAGGCCAGTGTGGTCCTAAAATCGACTAAGAACTTCGGAGGCTATGTTATAGAACCCTCTTGTAAACTTAGGTGTATTGTTAGTCTGTCAAATCTTAAAAAAAAGGCAATATATATTTCAAGTGTCTCTATTTCTGTCCTCCGGCGACTTAGGTACTTGGTGTAGTAAAATGAATTGAAGTCATAATTAAAAGTTACTATTTGAGATATATTTTAATTCTGTTAGTCTTACGCTCAGAGTTCATAGAAAGATGCCCATAGTCCTTTGATCAGTATAAGTTTCAAATAATTAAGTATTACTATGCTATTACCGAACATAACTTCCAACTTCATATTTATGTAACACATGAAACATTGCGATCGGAAACACAATAACAAGAACCTTTTAAGAGCTATATTGTAGCTGTTATTAACTGTGTAACAAAGAGTTTATTAACAGTTGTATTATGGGCGATATAAAATTGTACGTCCAATATTGCCCTCCCCTTCGAGGCAATATGTCCGGGCTGGCGGGCAATGTGGCGGAATGTCCCGCGCCATCGCATGCGTCACGCGTTGCAGGTCAAACTGATACAGCGGGTCAAGAGTCTTGGATGCTTTACTACTTTTTATAACAAATAATTTTATATTTTTGTCAGTTAAAAGGCAACGAGAGGAATCTATCGTGCAGTAACACTGACAGGCAGGCTAGATGGAGATCTGTATCGTTTATTTATTTGTGGTTCTTTCTTTCTATGGCGCATTATGAATCTGTACTCTGTAGTCCCATTACTTTCAGGGGTTCGTGGGTGACAACCGCACGGTTCGATCTTCAAATTAAAGGAGTGCTTGCCGAGGTCGAGCCGTGGATGGGTGACTTTCATTGCATACCGAGTTCCCTCCATGCTACCCGGCTGCCATTTGTAGATCCTTGACAGTTTTTACGAATAGTCAGAAGCTGGGGTATCGTATTGCCCATTACCTAATTGGATTGTGAAGGTCAGATAGGCAGCCACGTCATGCAGAATACTGGTATTCAGCTGCAACCAGTTTGAGTAGTGAGAGTTGAGAGGCTCGAGGTTGAGAGGTTGAGAATCCCATTAGTTTTTCCAATGTAGTATCTTTGGTCTATTGCATTAGCAACTGGCCTCAAATGTTTTGTAAGCCGAGTTAAAAGTGCAAAGAGCGCGAACCCGATTGCCCCCGGAGCGCGGTGCGGTCCTAACTTATACATTCAAAATGGATGCACTCCGATGCATAGTGTTAAGAACTTATTCTGTGCTATTAGAGTGTTCGAACTTGCCAAGCTTCTATTTTAAAAACACGTTTCATCATAAACTTTAAATATCACTAACAGGATAACTTGCGTGATTATTATTTATTTTGAGCTAACAAACAAACAATAATCACGGATGATATCCCGCAAGTGACATAATATTTAAGTCTAGTTATAAACCGTGATAGCTTAAAATACGTTTCATCATGTATTGTTTGGATAAGAGCAGTACATAAAGCGCAGGCCACACCGTCAGCTAGCGATTCACCTCTTTTTATACTTTGATTCACACCGCGAACTACATAGCTAAGCTACGTCAGCGATACAAACATAGTTTAGCTCGCCAAAGCTTCGCTTAGTTTATATAGTTTCCTTCGCCCCCTCGCTCGCTCGCTCGGTCGCTAGCTGGCGGCGTGGCCTACGCTTTAGGGTGTGTTCCTGATCTTTTACCATTTTTTTTTTTTTTTTCTGTGCTTTATTTCTTCCATTACAACTCATAATTGTATCAATATCATATCATATTATGTAAATACGTTATTTTGCCAGATTTATAATTATTTATATATTTTACCAAACAAAGCAAGTGAAATATTCAGGTGATTCAAAATTTTGCTTCGACTAGTCTATTTGAATACACGAGAATAATCGTTTCTATTAAGTTAATACATCGTAAAAGGTACGTTGTTAGTTTATGGTCTACGGGGATTGAGACCCAAATCCATTTGTCTACCCGCTCGCGCTGGTAATAGGGTCACTCCCATATAATTGGCACGGTCAGATAAACAGCTGATAAATATGGGATTTATTTCCGTTGCAGATGGGTGAAGGTAAATAATGGCTGTTTGGTTTCACTCTTTTCTCTTAATTGGTAAAAGTATCATGTGTGTAATGCAATTGGAGGCTATTTTGTGCTTCTTGAATATTACAGCACTTCTGCAAAATTTACTTACTTAATTAAATGGCCTGTTGGTTCATGTTTCGTTTCATTCCGGTAGGCTTAACCAAGTTGACAATCTACAATCGTTAACGCATAGAAAACTAACCAAATGTATGGGAATAACATCATTTCAACGTTAAGTCACGTGGTCAAAACAAACGAATAGAAACATTAAAGTTCAGTCAAAACTGTAAGTTGGCTACGATTTATATGGGACGTAGCGATCACGATTGTAGAAACGAATACATTTCATTCTATCATCTTGATCGAGGTAAACTTGTCTACGAAGTTTCTATTCGTTTGTTTTGACCACGTGACTTAACGTTTACGATTGTAGAAAGAGAATCAATACGAATCGTTTGTAACTTGGCTAGGCCTGTAGAATTTTCTTACCGGGAAAGCGCAGGTAGTCATTGAATGTTTTTTTTCATGAAATAGTAATTTTAAGGGATGACATGAGCTTTGAAGATTGTATTGATGATTTTAACGATTATAACGAATTACGGCCGCAAATCATATTTTATTCAACATAAAGCTTGACACTGAGCAGCGACTTGCAAAAAACGTAAGAAAATTTGAAATTCGCGGGCTATCTTGACGTTTCTCCCTTAAGGCTGGGGTATCTGCTAAATTAGCAACTCTATTTGTGGTGGTTCAAACTTTGTTTGAAATACTGTTAGAATAAAGTTCTAATCAGCTTGCACTACAAAGTGGTTGTTACGTCTGTCGCTGCGCGCCGAATAGTGCGAAATGAGTGGTTTTTATTAATTTGTAGCCTAATAAATCATTAGATCAAAATGCCAATTGTACACTTTGTGAAGAAGAAAGTGAAAAATATTTGTGTGAAAAAAAAAATCCTAAAACTTAATGCCGTTTAGGAGTAGTTACGAAATTTCAAAGAAAAAATGCTTCACTTTGAATATTTTTTTCATATAGTAATAATAAAGTTAGAATTATTTCAATTGTACCAATTAAAGTTAAGAGTCTAATAAGTAACATATATTTTTTTTGCACATTTATATTCACTCATCAAAGAGGAGTTACAGGGAGAAAACCTCTCGTTAGCTGGTACCACCCCCTTAACACAAAATTATGCTACAAATTAAAAGTTGGTAGGTGGTCTCTGATGTTTCCACCGTCGCAATAGATTCAAACGTCCGCTAAAAAGGGGACATTTTGTTTGCGTGTGCAGTGTAGTGGACGTCCTTTGACCGTGGCACATCCAAATTGGAATAATTTCAGGCATGAGCGCTTGTAACGGTACGTATACCTGTGCATGTATGATGGTGCCCTGGTACTGGCGTCCTGCTGTCCATCAAAAGGGTTAAGTAATGGACTAGCGTAGATAGTTTGATATTTAATAGGTGCACAGATATTGATGATTGACTTTGTAGTTTAACAGATTTTTATATTCTGATGATTTAAACTGAATGACATCGTAATAAATCATGATCTGTCGAATGACCAATTTGGTCCAGACGCCATTGTTTAACTATTGTGTCTACTTCGTGGATAGATCATGGGATATGTCAGATACTGAGATACCTATGGCGAATAACAATCATAGCTTACTAAAATAACCGAAAGTTATATAATTGATTCTGATTTTCGTGTGCAATTTACTTGATATTAGAGATAGGTATATCTGTGACCCTCTTCTGGACATAATCTTTTTTAGTTTTCGTGTACTTAATAAAATAAAAATTGCCCGAAATAAATAAATAAAAAATTATATATTATATATATATATATTATATTTATATATTTTATTATATTATTTTATTTTTATTTATTTATTGCCCGTGCCCATAATCTCGACATTGAAAATCTCAAAACCTCAACGATTCATAATCTCAACACTTTTTTAAAAATCATCAATTAAAAAGTCATAATCTCATCGTATTTAACTTATATTGAACATTTTATTTCAAACTGTAATTTCAAAATTATTTATGATTATGGTGTTGAGAATTTCTATGTTCAGATTATGATTATGAAATTTGTTTAATATACTATATATGAGAGAATACAGAATTCGCGGAACACACATTGCACATTATTTCTCTGTATTAGTTTATTGTCCCTCTTTGACGTTCTGGGATGGGTCGAAATGTCAACGTCATCTCAAAAGCCGCGTATCCAATGACGGATGCGGAAATGCGCCTGCGATGGTTGATGGCAACTCTGATGCTAGCGCCACTGACAGATGGAAAAAGGCACCTAGTAAAATAAAGAAAAACGAATAACGCGGGACCATTATGAAAAGGCCTTACAGCAGTTATAATAGAAACTAGGAGTTGTGGAAGTCTGGGGGTGAGTTTAGGAAATAAGTTAATTTGTGTATTTTACTTATATTCTGTGAATTTATATTGAATTTTGAATTTATATTTTTTTATATTCAAAATCACAGAAAGCTTCGGAGCCAGCGGTGCGGTAGGTTACTATTGGTCTCCTAGATCAAACAATAATATATATCTTATCTACCAATCCCAGTAGTACCACGGGTAAAAATAACTTCCCGTGGTACTACTGGATCGCGTGGTACTACGGGTAGTTATTTAAGCTTTAACAATGGCTATTAAAACTGTCGGAACTAAATTAGGTATTACTAAGGTATTAATGTTGATTACAGTTTTACACAGGCGGCGGTGTGCGAGAATTCTTAGGTAAGAATTTTCTTTGTGAAATATAGTCCCAAGAAACTAGAATATTTTGTAAAGAGCCATGGCAACCATATTAACAGTCGAGCCAAAAATATTTTACCTACGAAAAAGTCTAACGAAATATCAGTTTTCGCAACTGTTTTTCAACTATACTTACATTTAGTTTATGAGTATAAAATTAAAGTTATACATCTTGCTTTTTATATAAGTACATTCCTTAACTATTCAGCTTTACAAAAGTATATTTTAAATTGCTCTAGTACTTGTAGTTTGCGATCTATAGGTGTTTTTATCGCAAAGGTCGGAAACGTTCAAATAACTCAGTATTTCGCGCGCTCGCGGTGTTAGGGTGCGGAAAAGTCAAGATATAGAAGGCAAAAGATCTAATCACAATTAATTGATTGATTGTTTCTTAATTGTTTTGAGTAAAAAATATAAATACTAAGCAATACTAATTATAAATGCGAAAGTAACTATATCTGTCTGTCTGTTATACTTATCACGCCTAAAAGGCTGGACTGATTTCAATGTTAAGCATACAGGCCGACCATGACCTGGATATAGGATTCTTTATCCCGGTGGTATGTTCATGTGGGATAATTTACAACCTACAGAAAGTAGCAGGAAAGCCGTTGGCAGAATCTAGTACTTAATCAAATATAAATAACATAACATAACGCATGGTTGGCTGGCACGCAGGTGTACCTAATAGTACACCCACATTTCGCCAGTCATGTAATAGGGGGCGAGCCTATTGCCATCAACCGGGCACAAATCCAGACTCTGTGGATGCTACTGAGAAATTCCTAATCAAATATACGAAGGGATTAAAAAACACAGAAAAGATTTTTACAGACGAAATAAACAAATAAAATAAAACAAATACAGAAAGATCTTTTCACGTGACATGCCACTCCTGGTTTTCACAGAATAAACAGGATTATGTATCACGCGTGTCAAGATGTCAACGACTTAAAATGGATTATGACGGCATTTCTCGCGAGGAGCTGGAAATCTGTCAGTGTGTCGCGACGTGTTAAGTCTTAAGATATATAATTGTTATGTTGTGTTATGTGTACCTGCAAAATGTGTTTTAAATTATGACACATGTATACCAACAGAGGTATTCCTTAAAAACTGACAACCAGTCTTACCAAGGGGTATCGTATTACCTAGTACTAACTGGGTTGTGATTGTCAGATAGGCAGTCGCTCCATGTAAAATACTGGTATTCAGTCGAATCTGGTAAAATTGAAAGCCGACCTCAACATAGTTGGGAAAAGGCTAGGCTTATGATGTTTACATATTTATATCATTATTTTGCCATATCTTTGGCACGTTATTGGATGCTCGGTTTATAAAAAAACAAGTCAGTTATGCCACTGTTTGTCTTTGCATTACCCAAAGGTTGACTGGTAGTAAATTCCTATGGTATTAAGTCAAAAGTGTCCTCAGAAATAGCACTTGCGACTACACTACCCACAGGGCAATCAACAATTTCAAAGTTATTGTTATGATGTTAAATTGAAAGACATCACTACTTTTAAAAATATTATTTACCTCTATGATTATTGATTGATTATTTATTTGATTTGTCTATTTACATCATCATCATCATCAGCCTATTAATGTTCCCACTGCTGGGACACAGCCTCCTCTCTATGAGAGGGAATGGGCTATAATCCACCACGCGGGCCCAGTGCGGATTGGTAGATGTCACATGTCTTCGAATTTTTTGGTTCTAGGACATGCCGGTTTCCTCACGATGTTTTCCTTCGCCGTTTTGAGAGCAGTGGTGATGAAATAAATTACACAAAGTAATGCGCCTGCCTGGGTTCAAACCCACGACTTACTGTTCGTAAGTCGGGGCCGCCACCACTGGGCCACCGGTGCTCTCCTATTTACAACTTATTTTTAATTAACCTACATTCTAAGAAAATAAAGATTCTATTCTATTCTACAACAAACAAATTCTGATCTAAAACTTTTATACCTTAAATTCGCAGCTCAAACTTATTCCGGGAACCAATAATTACAAAGCCGTCGAGTTCCGGCAAACGTATTCGTCGATACTGCTATAAAGTTTGGGCGAACACGTTCGGATTAGTTAGTGTGTTGTTACCACTAATTTTACGCGTCCCTTGTTATACTGGGAATGGATAGTGACATAGAATAATAACACCGAATAGAAAAATCAGACAATACAGAAAAAAATGGCTCTAAACTTCCCTTGTCTTTTTATAAAAGTCGCTGTTTAATTATGCCTCTGAATTATTTAAAAACTATTTATAGGTCCTTGTTTCACTATTTAGCCGAAAGATTCCTAGTTTATGATTCAGTCAAACCGGTTAGGACAACATGGCGGACGCGGACACGTCCATACAGATACCTACTGACTGAAGTGTTTGTCTGTGTCCAATGTCCTTAGCTGGTCCGCAAGGTACCAGTTTGATTGATCCTTTACCCGTGGATCTATTGAACAGAAAGGATCCAATAGATAAAGAATTCTGTGTGGACCAGGATATCGGATACATTCCACATTCAATAAATACATATAATAAACAGGGTGGAATTATACTACTATCGATTGATTTCAAAAAGGTACAGAAAGTTATTTTTTCGAACTTTAGTCGATCCATCCCGGGTTCTTTGCCCGAGTGTGGCATGTGCGGAATTTTCGAAAATTTGTGAATGCAGATTTGTTTCTTTTTAAAAATAAAGGGATGGTTCCTTTGAGTAAAATTTGCTATCCAGTATTATAGAGTACTTTTCCTCCGGGTGGCACTAGTGTAAACGGATCCTACACGAAGCCGTCAAACAAGCACATCAAACTAAGTAACTTTACGCAAAAATTATTGCTGGGAATCGCCTTTCTATTAGGGGTGAAAAATCAAATTTAACGGTGGAACTCAATTTAACGCACTCAAAACATTGTGCTAATGGATAGATTGAATAGTACGGGGTCGTGGAGGTGTATACAGTTAAAATCTTAAATTAAAAACATGTGCTTATTAAAAAAAAAAACTTATAAAAAGTTTACCCCTTTTTCTTAACCTTGACCCCCAATATCTCCGTAACTATAAGGTTCCTAGAAATGGTCTAGAACAAAAATATGCTCGCAATGACGGGGAGAACAAGTGCTTTTCGGCTTCGTTAAGGGTCTTTTAACACCTTTTATAGAATGCGTTCGGAACTAAGGTGTCGTTTCTACAAATTCCTGTTCTATGATATTGGCGTAAAGTTCGGTCCGACTATGACCGGCCAGCTACTCATAATTCATGTTAATGTCGAGCATAGTTGGATGTAGTTGAAGTAAATTGGTTTAATTTTTGTATTCCCAGTTTGGTGCTGACAGGGTTAACTGATTAATATACCTGCAGACTAGAATTTTTAGTAGTTAGCCCAAAAGTAAATTAGATTTTTGAAATAAGGTACCCTAGAACAACGGGTGGAAAAAAACGTAAAACATTTTAAAAGGTAAAGTTTTCCATTTTAAATGAACTGTCGATTCCGATAAATACCTTTATTTTCCTTAGTTTGGAACCACCATTTCTAAGATTCGGAAAAATCTTGAAGAAATGAGAGGTGAACGGCTCGGCGGCAAATCTATCGTTTTCGACAGAGAAACGCTTTTTATCCTTCCTTTATCAAAATCCTAAGATTTATTGTCATGAAAAATGTGCGTTCCGAATCACGATTGCCGAGCGAGTTAGACTTAGCATAACATCACGCCTGTAAAACCCGAAGGGTTAGGCAGAGCTGTACCCAGAGTACACCTACATTAATTACGTGTTATATTTTAATACCATGTAATATGGGGCGAGACTATTGCCTTCAATGGAATTCATGATGGAAAAAACTTAGCTCCCGACCCTGGAATCGAATCTAGGAGCTCATGATCGGCAGTCGCGTTTGCAACCACTAAGTCAACGAGGCAGTCTAGACTTAGAACTAGAGTCTAGTGTTAGACTTAGGTATAGGAAAATAATCATGTTGAAATAACTGCCACGACCTTTGCATGTCCCATAACAGTGCTACTGACGTCACGATCTATGTCTAGCCATCCTACATTCTAGTTAATTAATTCATAATTTATTAGTCCATCCGTTCATTCGTAATTAACATCCAATTACCCTTGGTTCGCACTGCAGCGTGAAACACGATAGGACAGGTAAATAGGTCACAAAGATAGGGAACCTATTAACGTAAGAGCTTTTAAATTCATACCCAGATATATAACATTGGCAGGTAACATCGTCCTCGGATAATACGGCGCGGCTTTAAATGTTTGTTCACAAGTTATTTCTGGGGTTGGGGATTGTAAACCGTTTTTATCTGTGATTCTGGAATTTTTTTTTTGAAACATGAGTTGCTGTTTCTGGTATAGCTGAGTGTGACTGCGGAGCCTCATCTCAAACGATGGCCCACCTCCTGACCTGCTCACTCCACCTGCACTTTAAGGGACCTGTCCGAAGCCACCACCAACGCCGTCGACGTAGCTGAGTTCTGGTCGGAACAAATTTAAATAAATAACAATCGGAATCATCGACACGAAGAAGAAGAAGAAGAATCAATGAGAAGAAGTGAAGTATCAAGATGACGCGGAGAAGACTTTAGTTTACGTCGTGTTAGAATAGGGTAGATGACAAAAACAAAACTAATTAAGTCCGTCAGATAGATTTCCAAAAAATATTGGACACATATTTTTTCTTTTATCACGTAAACAAAAAATAAAGACGTTACAGTGCGTCGAAAACTCGTGTGACGTCACATTTGAGTACATTTTTTACTCAAATGTGACGTCAGAAGCCCCCACTCATGATCTTTGACAAGTTTTATCTTCGTCAATTTTGATTATTTTGACGAAACAAAAAACACGTATCTTATATTTCTCGATAATCGGACTAAACAGAATCATATTTTTTTAGTCAGTCTTCAACCCTATTGCGAGACAGTACCACCAGAGATGTGCGAGGATGCGTAGCGAGGGATGTGTTTGTTAAGAACCAATAGAATCCCTTCATTTACCTAGCCTCGCTCAGCGCAGCTCTAGTGGACTGTTTAGCCAAGCAAGGTTTTTGTACATACAAAACACGTCACGGATGTGTTGCGAGGGATGTGTAGCAGTCACTAGACGGTGTGGTTACCGCTCGCATCTGTATCTATCTGCATTTGCATCTGCGCACCGTTTCACAGCATCGCTACGCATCCTCGCACCGCTCACCGGCTTAGCACAACTCTCGTGGAAACGCAGTTAAGATGGTAGCGAGGATTACTGTCCAATATGCGAAATAATTAACCAAGTTATAATAATAATAATAATAATAATAAAACCTTTATTTTCAGGCAACTTTGGCCCATAGATAAATACCTTACAGACTAACATACATGTGATAAAATGTTATTGGTGAAGTGCTCAGTTAAACGGGAAACGTCTGCTAATCCTGGTGATTTTAGTGTTCTGATTGCGAGTTTCATATTCGGCATTCCAACTGTTATACGGAAACTTAATTTCACCCCCTAGGGCCCACGCAAATTGCGCAGCGGATATGGAGTGAAATAAATTATGATTTCTACCTCGTTGAACATGATTCCGTATTTCTTTTACGTATCTAACAAAAGTTATTTTTCAGCAACCAATTGTGTAAGTCCTATGATTATCTGCGAACAAAGTATATGTATATATTTCTACCGTGTAATCGCGTCCTTACTCGAAGTACACGTAAACCTACGTGAACCATTCAAGCGTTTAGATTTAAGTACGTCAGCTTGCCTGCACACTTGAATTCGCAGAATTGTGCTTGGCAACCCCTGTGCAAAGCACTCAGTAGATCCAATTTGCTGTTAAAGTGCCTGTTGTGTAGCATTTGCGTCATATGCTCGAGCCAGCGTGCTTCATATTCAAACTTAGTAAGAATGCGATTGGTACCTTTGCTTGTGACTCTACTTTGAGTGTAATACCCCTGGCATTGGTACAGGTGAACTTTTGCATTATTTTTAAAAGAAATGTCTGAGTTTTTTAGCGACGTCTGGGGAACAATATAATATGGACTACGGTTTCAGGGTAGTTTTTATTCTAGAAGCCGATGTTAACTTTATTTTTGCGGTCGCAGACAGCGGATTCTCTTGTTGTAACACAAGCTTCCACTAAAGAAATAGTTATAGGTACTTTGGCTTGCTTCTAGAATGTGCCAATGAAACAGTGTGACGAAGGCTTGGCGCTCGAGCCAATGTCGTGAGTGGCCAAATTTTTGTACGTATCTTCTTAGTTTAATAATGTGAGGAACGGACTTTGGCTTGCGTTCAACCGTTAAAAGGCACATCCCGTAAGTTGTTTGTCTTATAAATTCAATATTGATGATTGAGCAAACATTTGTAGAGGTTCACTATGGAAAGTTGGGGTGTATTCAAAGTCTACGGGATGGAACAGAACGTTAGACCGATGTAAGTTAGACCAACTATGCTGACTAGGAATTTGATTTACCTACCACAGCAAGATAATCAAGATAGATCGTGCAGATACGACAAAGGTTTGGAATATAATATTATCATTGTATAATCCGGAGAGCACCTTTAAACGACTAATTAGTAGACACAATAGTTAAACAATTGACATTAATTTCCTGGAGATTTATTAACGGACGGGGGGCTGACAATCACTTCTAAATACAAGGTAACACGTTGCCTAAGCATAAAGTATTGCTAGTAAGCCTGTGGCGTCAAATATTTATTGACCCACAAAACTTAATAAGTTTATTATTATTACAGCACAAATTCTGCTTACCCCTTTCTTCATGTTGGCGTGAAGGCGCGCGCCATCAGCATGCGCTAGCGCTGCCGGCCGCGGAAACCTGTTGGCATACCTCACCCCGGACGCCGCGCGCCGCACCGCCTTCCGCAGCCCGCTCCAGCCGCAGACGACGCGGATCGCCGGACAGTCAACTAGACGCCTTCATCGCGAACCCACGTTGCTTTAGTTCGCTACCGCGGTTATATTTTCTCTATCGTAAAATCATTTTTCATTCACGCTATCTCCTACAACTTGGTTTATATTCTTCCTTATTCTAAATCTTCTCTATTCTCGCTATAACTTCATTTCCATCTCTGTTAAACTCCCGCTTCGCTTTGCTTAATATAATATCAATACTGAGTACACTGTCGAGTATTATTCCGCACTCCAGCGTACCTCCAAAAGCCTTTTTTTGGGGTAAAAATTACGGTTTACGGTAGGACTGAATGTAACGCACTCAAAACATGCTGCAAACAATCCTGATGGATGCATTGTACGTACAAGGGATTGTGGAGGTATTTAAAGTAAAGTTATGACATTAAAAACTTGTATTTTTTTAACTCGTGAAACAGTTGGAATTGGCCTCCGATATCTCCGGCTAGGTTTGGTCCAGAACAAAAAAATATAGAGAACTAGTGCCTTTCGGCTTCGTTAAGGATCTTTTTACACCCATTAAGTATTTCTGCAACGACTTTCAGCAGCATCCATATAAATGCCTATCGTCAGATAATCAAAAGGCATTACATTTTTGTCTTTTATTTTACCGTTATCGTTGATGAAATGTCACGTTGTCTATTCCCTCAGTATTGCATTTGTACTATCGAGGACACTCCCGCCTGACCACCACTAAGCCAAGTTTTGCTTGCACTTACAACATAGATACGCTCTCTAGCCCCGCCCCGTTGACTTTGTATAGAAATAATGAATGAAAAGATACCGACGATAGATGACGACGCACGCCAAACGAGTGTTATTGTTATTTTGCGCGCCAAAGTTGACGCTTTCCTAATAGGCCTAAACTTTAAGGGGGCGTGGCTCGGCGTCTCCGCATTATTTAAGCGAAAAAAAAATTAACTGATCAGGCGGAAAAGACCACGACTGTACCTAATAAGTATACCCCACATTTGTATGTCTATGTAAGTTTATTTACACACGTACAAATTGTGGGTGCAAAATAGAACTCTGAATACATACAAACATGTCTGGGATAAAGGTAACATGATGTTGTGTTTATGTACCTAAACTCAACATAACACAGCTGAAAGCACTTCTAACATGAATTACATGTAGCCCAGGGGTCCCGGTCCGTGACAGGCCGGCTGCGGTCTCGTCTCATCAAACAGTCTCACTGACGACAGTTGTCGCGTCTATTTCAGACTACCCTCCCTAATTCCAAAAGGTCATACCTGGGAACCGAGCTCTTTTGATATCTAACTTTATTTTAGTGGCTGAAAACCAGGTCACCTTCTAATTTGAGTGCCTCCAACTTACTTTGGCAAGGTGATACCGGTATATTTCTGTTTTCGTACTTATTGCATTAGTGGATGGAATTTAAGCTGGATTTTCGTGTGCTAGGAAACATTTCGGTTATGAATTTAGGGTAATTAGATTTTCGGTGCTAAGCTTGCTTCTCGTTTTCATAATTTAGTCTAATGACAACAAAATGTTAATTTGATAAATTAAATTTGGTTTTGGTTTGTTTTCATAGAGCTACATATCCGTGTAGTTAATGGCACTGTTTGCTACTTACGTACCATAATTAGGTAGGTGATCAGATTATATTCATCATTATCATTTCTGCCGAAAGACGTCCACTGCTGGAAATAGGCCTCCCCCAAGTGTCGCCACACGAGTTCTATAAATCTATGTAGGTATAGAAACAAAATATTTTAGTCAATTCGAATAAATGGTTTTAAATACTCAACACACACACACACATACTATAATACTCAGGACGGAACAATATGGGCTCTTGCAATATGCTTTGACAATGAAAAGAGTTCTTTGACAGCTTCAAGTATGCCCACTCAACTGTCTTTATCCTCGAGTTAGCCTTGTAAAAATATACCTAAAAATAAAATATTCGTGTTAGTACTATCTGCACCACCACTATGAATATCTAAGGGGCTCCAAAGGGACCCATAACGCGAAATTTATTGTAACCTCGACTTGGTAATTGAAAGGTCGCGGACACACGGGGTAACCCCAGGCCACACCTCGAGATGAGCTAACTTAGCTGAGCTTAGCACACGATGTTTTTATACTGTGGTTCATACTGCAGAGGAGCTCGTGGTTAAATAGTAACAGGCGTTCGGGTCGATCTTTGGGTTAAGCCGTGTTGCCTAGGTTGGTCCGTAGATGGGTGACCGCCCATTACATATCGAAAATCTCAAAGGACCTACTAGTAGGTCTTGGGAGACACATCAGTATTCGGAGACCCACCGGTGGGTCTGCTTGGTGGGTCCTTGAAGACGAACTGCATTACGAGTTAACTCCGTGCCTCGGACGGACGTTAAGCTGTCATTTTTAGAACTTCGTCGTTACAGGTAGTCAGTGAACTGAAAGTTTGACAGCAAGATCTAACTGGGTTGTGGAGGCCAGATAGGTCGATCCATGTTAAATACTGGTATTCAGCTGCATGCAGTTAGACTGCAAGCCGACCCCAACATACCTGGAGAAAGGCTAGGCAGATGATGTTTCATACTCCAGAGCTAGGCTTAAACAGCTTTCGAAACTGTATAGGCCTGCCAACCAAAAAATGTTCAACTAAGTTCGGTAAACAGTGCTGTACTTTTGCCGCCATACGCTTAACCCCAGTGTGTGTTATTTTACTTCACTTAACCCTATTTTGGTGAGTTCAGACATTTTTGCTCGCAGTTTTGATTAGCTCGCTTAGACATGTTCCACGCTTTGCTATGTGCACATTATATGTACCGCGGTTACAATAACGTGGTTAAGCTAAGTTTGCGTAGCGCGCGGTGTAACCTACGCTTAGGGTAGAACCTACGTCGCGGGCCTGTGGACGGGGAGCTATGGGCTAGCTCGCCGTCCGTCCGTCTCATGACGACAGGCCGTGGCGACGGCGCGTTCGTGTTCCACGCACGCCTCAAAGAGAGTCAGCAAAAATTAAGGGGTCCGCAAGGCCGATGCCTGCCGGGGCTGCGGGGCTATTCGAAAGAGATACCGTGGCCCCGGAACCAAAGGGCGATGAAGGAACATGGATGGGTTTTAGTCAATAAAACTCTGACACTCCTTTCTGCTCCGCCCAGAGCGGGAGGGGTCATTTGATGATTTCCCATCCAAAAAAAAAAACGGTAAAACCTACGTAAGCTGACATACCTATACCCGTTTGTGTGGCTGCGTCACCCAGTGTAGCCCATGTTTTATAGCTCCACGTTAAATATTGATACGCGAGTGTACACCTGTCCTGATAGCGTGGCTTGCGGTGTCTTTGTGCTGAGATTTTCCTTTATGTAAACAGGGGTGGTAATGGGGCTATGCAAATGTGATTGTGAGGGGGTTCTTTTGGTTACGTAAGCAAAGAAATTCAGACGGAGGAAATTTTAATTAATGGTTCTATTTACTTTCGCGTACCACAGGATTCTTGGAAGGGAATGGAATAGGAATCTAATGTAAGAACGATTTCACGGAATTTGCGACGCCACAAACAGTAACGGCCGAATAGCTCCGTTTATAATTTGTCATTTTGTTAGGGGCCGTCCATTAATCACGTGATGTTTTTTTTTTGCATTTTTTTACCCAGGGGCGTCCCCTTGGTAATACGTGGTGAGGTTTAAGACTAACTAGACCAGTGCTGATAATTTATGACCCAAACACAGATGTGCAAAGTAAATAATTTTTTTTTTAAATAAGGGGGTAAATTAGGAAATTAAAAAAAAAAGTTTTGCAAACCTTACTTTGTCATATATCAAATGAAAGGGCTTGTTATGAGTATTGCAAATATATTTTTGTTATTTTTGTAAAATAATTAGTTTTGATTTTATTCAAGAAAGAATACGAAAATAGAACAAACAAAAGAACATTACCTATCCATTTCGTCATAATTGCATAAGTATATTATATTAGTAGTTATTGTATTGTATTTATAGTATTGTTATATGTTTTTGTTTGTATTTATGAGTAGACCAGGTATGTATGTATGTATTGTTTGTTATATTTAAAATAGTTATCTGTTTTATGGTTTTATGTATTCCATTTTCTTTTTCTTTTTTACACACTTTGTCTACATCTCTTTTTAGTTTTTCCTTTCGCAGGTATGCTGGAAGAGATTTCTTTAGAAATAAGCATCACCTTTGAACTATTTTCTGTTCCTTTCTACTTTGTTTATATTTAGTGTGTACATAAATTGTTAAATAAATAAATATATAAATAAATAAAATTGACCATGTCCCCACCATTTGAAAAAAATACAAAATCTAGTTCATTGCTTGTAAATTACAGGAATCTGACTATAAGAATTCTATCAATTGAAAATAAAGCGGTAAACTCAATATAATACGTTCACTTACGGAAAGTAGGCATTGTACGGAACCCTCTCTACGAGAGTTTAACTCGCATTGGCTCGCATTGGCTCGCATTTTACACTAGCAGAAAGTAGAGATTTCAACGAATAAAAAAACCACAGATTTTTTTTAAAAAAGTAGATATTTTGACGTGAGAATTTTCGATTGAAAATTACGGTGCTTTTTCGATATTAAGTCAAAATAAAGTGAACAAAATAAATACATTAAATCAAAAAAATACAGCGTATTTGGGACATAAAAAGGTAAGTTTCCACTAAATTTCGTGAAAAAAAAATTGTTTTGTAAAAGATAAAATAAAAAAACCAAAAACTTGGTTATTTGAATATTTTCGGTTAAGAAATCGCGCGTTTGACGAACAAATAAATACACGTGATATCTTACTATACCCCCCTGCCCCCTTGTGTAATTTCGTGATTTTTGCCAAATCCCGCCCCCCTTCCGAGCCTCACGTGATTAATGGACGGCCCCTTATCATATAACATAAAGTCACACCTGTGATCCCGAAGGGTTAGGCAGAGGTGTACCTAATAATAAACCTACACTAGAGGGCAAGCCTATTGCATTAAACTGGGTACAAATCCAGACTCCGTGGCTGCTACTGAGAAATTCCTGATGGAAATACCCAATAACACCTTGCCCGATCCGGAAATCGAACCCAGGACCTCATGCTCAGCAGTCGCGCTTGCGACCGCTCGACCAACGAGGTAGTCGTCATGTTGTTCTCCGCACCTGATATTTTCAGTACCAACAACTAAAAGATGGCCACGCTTAGCAGATGGTCATTTTAAGTTTATAACACGAATTAATTCGATTACAAAGAGTCCATGTAAGATTAACATAAGATTCTAGATTTGTGGTTAATTTAATTTATTCATTTAATTCAGACACAATGATACATAATTTTGTTTAGTGGTACACTTTAAACATAATGTTAGTAATTAACAAAAAAAATCGGAGACAAAACTTAGCTACATAGTGCAAGCGTTCCAAGTTAAATTCTGCGTCGCTTCGCGTCACTGAACATCTTGCAGACTGACCATTATTTACGAGCGGCTATCGCCTTCATCCGTTAGTTCTGTTAAATCGCCTTGCATTCCTGGTCCCCTGGTACTTTGTGGAATGTAGGCTGGTCGGAATACTATTTTTTTCTGTTACCTATGCTTTTTATTTTCTATTGAGTGTTCATTCTTTAGTACATTACAACCTTGAACTTTACTTTTCATGATATTTTAATTCCCTCAGGAAATCTACCTAATTGTTGAAGCTCTGTTTCTTTATGATCATTACAATTGTGGTATTCCATTGTGTGAGTTTTGTTATTGAATATTGTACTCCAACGTGGCAATGCTGCCAGCCTTATAGGTACTTTTCCAGTTGAAAACACATTCCCAGTTGAATTTTTGACATTATTGAATTATATTCTGTTTTTGTTACATGTACAGTTTTAGTGTTTTTGTTAGTATAGTATTTTAATTGATAAAGTTTGTAAAAAATGTATGTATCAGATATTACACTCTTAATTTCCTAGCAAGTATTGAGTGAGCTATAATCTTGGTTATTATTATAGAATTAATGTAGTGATAGTATAGGAGGAATATGAATTAATTAATCATCCTCTGCTGATTGTAATTAGGTCAATATATCACTTTAGAAGCATTTATGGTCTAAGACATCGTAATAATCATGTATCATGATTACACTCAAAGCTGTAATCATCACAAGCACAACACAAGCTTAGACAGAGTCGTATATTTTTAAAGATAGTTCTACTCGTTTCTCCACAGGGGACTTATGGAAACCCAATATTTTAACTGCAGGAAGAAATGGTTGGTTTTCCCTGAACGTTAGGTAGACCTCACAAGTTAAGGGGACCTAGGACGGTGTACATGTCGGAAGTTATCTTTAGGTCCCAATAATACAATAGGCGAGACGACAAAAAATCTAATTAGTCCGTCAGTTAGGTTATCAGAAAATATTTGACCCGTGTTTTTTCTTTTGTTACGTAAACCAAAATTGACGAAGATATGACACTTTTAAAATTCTCAATACGTCACGCCTAAGTATAATTTTTAGCTAGTTCTGACGTCACGAGCCCCCACTTCCGAGTTTTGATGCGTTTTATCTTTTGTCAATATTCATTTAAGTATATACAAAAACAAAAATTACGTGTCCATTAATTTGCAATACACTAACTGACGGACTTAATAGATTTGCATTTTTTTGATACGGTCGTCATGCCGATTTGCCCGACTCAAGACATGGTAGCAATACCAATAAAATACATCCATCAATCAAACTCTATGGCAATCACTATCATCCGGTAAAAGCAACGTTGTGATATTTGACAACCATCTCGATCATAATGCCATTCAATAACAGTTCTAATAGCAAATGCTCTTAAGTTGTGAGTGATATCCATTAGTTAGAGCAACATCCGATCTGTCTCAGAGCTATGAAGGTGTGTGTCTGTGGCGTAGTTTAGACACACTGGTACAGACTGATGCTCTCTATTGAATCTCTTCAGAACTATCTAGAAGTTTCGAGTAGATAATGTACGGGCAGATCTGAAGTGGATAATGTCGAGAATTCTGGAAATTGTAGTATAATACGTTCTTAGGATACGTTGAAGACTCTTTTAACTAAGATTTTTGATGCTTTTTCTGTTACTGTTCAAACTTTGGTTTAGAAAGATATGGCTAGCTTTAATGAAAAAACTTTATTAACCGTTATCACTAATATATTATTGCACTGCACGTCATATTTTATGTAGAAGCTGATTCGAACCGAGTGTTGCGTGTTGCAATTTTTTTTTTTGACATGGCATCTTTCAGAGCAACCTAGGAAGATTAACCGGACCATCCTGTGGATGGCATTTGATATCCTTGACAGTAAGGCCTCCAGCCAAGGCGAGTGTTGTAAAAACAATCTTGCGCTTTTATAAAAGCAGGTGTTCACGAATAGGCATGACGACATTATCAAAAAATTGCAAATCTGTTTAGTCCGTCAGTTAGAGTATTGGCAATTAATGGACACGTATTTTTTGTTTTTGTAAATCAATGAATATTGACAAAGATAAAACGCATCAAAACTCGGGAGCGGGGGCTCGTGACGTCAGAATTAGCTAAAAATTATACCATGGCGTGACGTATTGAGTTTTATTTAAAAGCGTCGTATCTTCGTCAATTTTGGTTTACGTAACAAAAGAAAAAACGCGGGTCAAATATTTTTTGATAATATATTAACAAAAAATATTTGACCCGCGTTTTTTCTTTGTGACGGACTAATTAGATTTTTTTGTCGTCTCGCCTATTTGTTCAGAATATATTCAATTTTCCCGGAAAAAACCCTTACCTATCCCAAACTACTTAATCCGAAGTCATTGACGCATGAAGAGACAATTTTATTAAACTGCTTCAAGCGAGTGACGTCATATTTTCTAATTCTAACTTTTTTCAACTCCCCCTTGACCCAGTAAGCGGGAATAACCTAATACCGGCGCGTGTTTAAGTAACCTGAATGGAATGACTATACCGCTCATGTTATAGTCAGGGTAGTAATGTAGTTTGTACGAGGAGTTTGAGGAACCTCTGAGGTCTATGGCAGGGGATTTTTGGTTTCATGCTGGTGCGTTTTCTATATGAGAGAGTGGTTTTTGCCTTGGAGTAGGAGAGTGAGAGCCGTAAGAGGCCGAAATTACTATTACTTTTCGCTTGCCAAATTAATCATTTAATTTTCATTTATTTGTTGCCTTTACATAAATTGTTTTCCATTTTAAATATTTTTGAAAATAAAAACCGTTTAAAAAAAAAAAAAATTTGTCCTTAATCATTATTATTATTATTCAGAGTTTTTCTGCACCACAAAACACTTAATGTAATTAGTGCTATTTGTGCAAGCAGGCGCCTCATATTATGTTGTTTAATTAACCAATCAATTTTGATAAGAATGATTCGATATTTTTTAGACCTGCAATGAAAATCAACAGGAATATTTTCATACTTGATTTTGATACTTCTTTCTTTTGTAAAAACTCAACGATTAATTGAAATAACTACATTCATCCAATGTTATTATTGCTTTTTCATCCTCATATTTTTTGTTATTGTTACTTCATACTTTATTTATTGCTAATGCGGGAAAACCTTAAGTAAAAGATGTATCGCATAATAACATCGCTACACAACGTTTATGACTCTCACGGGATAAGTCGAGCTATAATTACCGTCACGGACTCACGGCACTTAAAACTAAGTTTTCATTAATATGATAGCTTAGAAGACGGTTAAATTGCAAGCGCAGAAGTGTTTATCTTTAAAGATTATTCTACTACTTCTATTCTGGAAATTAACCTTATTTTTCTTACATAATATTAAGTATCATTCTGTCAAAATTCTGTCTGTATAGTATTGCAAAATTAGCAACTTTAAGTTATCACTTTGATTTGTTTAAAGATACGGGTGTTAGAGTGACAAGTGCTAACTTACTTATATTACCACAATCTTCCAACTTGATAATAAATCAGTGTTAAGTGTTCCAACTATTTAACACCAAACCCATGTAGGTACACGCCTCGTCTGAATAAGTACTATCATGCATGTTATACTGTAATAGTTCATTTTTATAGGCTCGATGACTGCGGGTCCTCTCGTAAAGATAACTAGGCACCGTATTATCTGCTGTTATTAAATTTATGAGCTCGTCTTATCCACCAGATTTACGTTCATTAATCTCATATCGCACCTACTTACTATATCTTTTAGGTTAGGTACCTAAGTAGTGGCAATTAGAGCGCATTTTACCCGAAACGTGTCATAAAATTGTGTAAGGAATATTATTGACACTTACATACAGCCTTTGAACGCGGTTTAGATGTACAGATCTCGTTCCGTTTCATTGGAGAACTTGGTCCTTAGTATGCGTTTATACTATAGTTAAAAACAAATGAACACGTCAACAAACATGGTAGTCAATTTGTAATGATGTTTTGAACAATATGTGAACATTACCAAAATCGGAAAGCTGTGTGGTACTGAAAATTCATTTTTTACATTTTTTTATGACAAAATACACAATACAAGTACGTACGAATAAAACTTAAAGGAAAAAACAAAAAAAGAACATAAAAAAATCAGAGTATTGACTTTTGGTGTTGTTTTAAACAACACCAAAAGTCAATACTCTGAAACTGCCTCGATAAAAAATAAACGCGTGGCCTATAAAGTGGGCCACCTGACGTCATTAAGTTGTAGGTAATGGCCCTGCACACAATGGCTGATGGTGATGTACACAATGGCTGATGGTGGTGCATGTTCGACGTGCATCGAGTGCTTATTACTTTGGTCGAACTTGAGTGGGCATACTCATGGAGCAATGGAAGTTGAACCCTGCTTAAGCTCGTTCGTGAGCCGTTCTGGCGTGATTGAGTAGCAAACATCCATCCAAACTTTCGCATTTATAATAAGTAAGTAAGATTATTAATACTAACTCAATCACAATATTGTAGACCATATAATTATTAATAATTTAATTAGTTGAACAACACCGCAATTAAACTCCACAAAAAAGTTATAATGAAATCAAAATCCAGACTCAAAACAAAAAACCGCAAAGTAAACCAGAGTTTTATTCAAAGTTTGATTTATTTTATCGAAAAAAAAAATCACGCTGTTTTGTTTTACGGATTTTGTAATAGATTATGGCATTGTTTGTTAAGCTGCAGAATTTCAGTTTTTTGAATCTGTATTTTTTTATGATCTGTATGTTTTTCACAGTTATTCTTTATCACACATTACACATTTATCATTATTTGTTATTTATGGTGAATTTTTTCCAGCCAAAATAACAACACTAGTGATGATACTGTCTTTTTTGCCTGTTTTGGCATCATTTATGTAACATAGGCACACGTGCCAGTTGCATAATATCCAAAGAAATAAAACAAAGGATAACAGAACTTTACCTTGAATAATAAATAATAACGCGAATATGCGACTGCTATGATATATCGCATAAATTCAGTAAGAAATACAGCAGAATGTTGGTATAAGAACAAAATCAGTTATTAAATCATATATCACAATAGTTTTTCTCTTCTTACTCATAGCGGCCTTAGTCGTGTAGCTATATCCGAGTTTGTCACGAGTAAAACAACGTACCGTTTAAATAATTTCATGTAGTAACACTATTTAAAAATCGTTATTGCTGTCTTCTAAATTTAAAAATGTAGAAGTTACTGTCGTTTTACAGATTTTTTAACCTAAAAAAAGCATAGCTACAACATTGTAGAAATGTTTTTTTTTTAAACAAACCTCATGATAACTAGCGGTAAAATAAATGTAAACGATTTTTTTTTAAACCATAGACTTCTATTACGAATTTGGGCATTGTTATTGTCATAAATAAAAATAAGTATGAGCTCTTCAGCATTTTAGGAAACGTTTAAAAATAATAACGACACCAAACATCACCATTTTATTCGCCATTAACTTGAACATTTTCATGGTATCTTCGTTCGAAACGAGCATTAGGTCTGTTAGCCTTTATAAATATTATAGGCTTTCATGAATAATATCTCAGGTTATTACAAATATTACAGATGACTTATTTTTAAATTAATATTTGTTTACACGGCGGACTTCCGGTAGAAAATAAATATAAAATCTATTTCCGTTTATGAAAAGGAAGTCTGTAGTGTAAAATTATTTAGAAAATAGTTCCGGTAGTGACGTAAATTGCGCTCCCCACTTGGAGCGCCCCCACATTGAAATATCTTTGTTCGGATCAGTTTAAAAGGAGATGTAACGATGTTTAGAGTTAGTTAATTTTTATAAAATAAAGTGCTTAGTCGTTACGCTGCTCGTTTTCTTCCTTGAGACCACACTGATAATCTTATATCAGAAGTGGGATCAACCAAGTAAAATTCGGTAGACTTATTTGTGAAAAATTAGACAGTAAGGTGTTTGTGCAGTGAAGTGATCATAAAAGTGGAATTATTTTTCTTTAAACTGTACGGTGTGGTTGTGTTTGAGTGGACTTACGAAGAAGTAAAACAAAAGTGTACGTACATTTTCTTTTTGATTTTTGAAACTTTAAAACTGTGAACAGTGAAGTTTGCCGGTGTGGTGAACTATAAATTTAAATTATGCCGAGACGTAAACGCAATAAAAGCAGTGATTCTTCGACTAGTGATACTGATGATTCGTATGAAGAGAGACGTGTGAGGCGACGCCGCCATAAGGATGAAAAGCGACGTTCACGCTCAAAAAGCCGGATGCGTTCCCACAGTAGACGCAAGTGCCAGAAGAACAAGAAATCGAAAAGTTCAAAACGAATAAGGGAAAGTAGGAGTCCTAGTGTGATGCCATCGGAAGTAGACCTAGGTGAATCTACGTTGGATAATAGCAGCCCGCCCCAAGCCCCTGGGGTGGTTACCGAATCTGTGACCCCGATTATCAATGCAGAGGAAGGTACGAGGAATGTCTGCGAGGAACCGCGTGCAGGTACAAGTGGAAGCAGTGTAGTGGACGATGGACAAGGGAAGACGACACCAGGCTCCTCGACGGGTATGTTAAATAATTTTCTTAATATGAATGTTCCAATGAATTTTCAGGATTTATTAAGTTTTATTTCTTCTTGTGTGAAACCTGATCATTCTATCAAATATAATTATGATAAAAATATTATTCCTGAATTTGACCCGTCTATTCAAAACCATAGAATAGATAACTGGTTAGTGAAAGTCAATGAATGCTCTCAAATCTATGGTTGGTCTGATCAACAAACGGCCCATTTTGCCCTGCCACGGCTTGTAGGTCACGCCAAAAAATGGTACGAGGGTTTAAAAACTATAAAATATACATGGTTAGAGTGGCAGGAACATCTTAAAAGAGCTTTTCCTACCGATACTAACTACGGAGCTTTGCTGAATGAGATGTTAGGGAAAAAGTACAGTGGAGGTGACTCTCTTGACGAGTATTATTACAATAAAATGATTCTCTTAAATGCATGTGACATATCAGGCAAGAAAGCTGTCGATTGCATCATATATGGTTTAGAAGATCGCACCTTAAGAGCTGGTGCATCTTCGGCCCGCTTTGCCCAACCAGAAGACTTATTAAAATATCTTAAGGACATGTGTCGTGAACAAAGAGATGCAGTACCTAAATTAAATAAATTTAAATCTCCTTCACCAAATACTTCCACTCTGATTTGTAATAACTGTAACATGAAGGGCCATCGTGCTAGTCAGTGTCGTAAATCAACTAATGGTTCTGAAATATTGTGTTTTAACTGCAAGGAGGCTGGACATCGAATATTTCAATGTCCGAAACCAGTTATAAAATGTGAACATTGTCAAAGATATGGGCACAAATCAGATGACTGTTTCAGTAAAAAAAAGGGGAACCAAACTGATAATAAAAAGGAAAATCAAAATAAACGGGTTATGTTGACAGCTTCTTCAAGATCAAAAACTTTACAAAATAAATATTATAAAAATGCTTTTATTAATAATAGTAATTCGCCAATTCAATGTTTCATAGATTTTGGAAGCGAGTGTACTCTTATTAGTGACTCAATAGCAAACCATTATAATTTAACAATTAGTACTGATTCTTTACCGGTCATAAGTGGTGTTGGTGAGGCTCGCATTACAGTTTTAGGTGAAACTCGATTATTGTTATCCATAGATGGTGTTGAGGCTTTGATCACGACATATGTTGTTTCATCTGGGCAATTACATGTTCCTATGCTAGTCGGACAGAATTTTACTGAATTGCCACATATTCTAGTTATAAAGACAGATAGTGCTCTTGAAATTTTAAAACGCAACGTCTTTTGTAATACAATCTTGCCTGATATTGAACATGAGACTGGCGATGTCATCAAGTTATTTGCCGAGTCGAACTTTTCTTGCACTGATGTAGGGTTAATTAAATGCTACACTACGACTAATGAAGATTCCATAATATTCGTGCCAGGTAGTTATAGAGTATATCAAAATTGTCAATATTGGATCAGGGAAGGGGTCTATAAAGTAATGGATAAATCGTGTGAGATATCTCTGGTAGTTTTAAGCAATAAAAAGTTACAAATTAAAAAGGATACATTATTGGTAAGAGCTAACAAGGTTCAGTATAACAAAAATATTGAAAAATTAAACTGTTTACATATTCAAACCAATTGTAATCCCATTGATACTAACGATATTAACATTAATCCAGAACTATCACTAAAAGAAACTGACACTGTCAAGAAATTAATAACAAAGTATAGAAAAACATTTGCCCAAAATCTTTCGGAATTAGGTTGCACTAGTATAAGTGAAATGGAGATAAAGTTGTCCAATAATACTCCAGTTGTTTATAGACCCTATAGGTTAAGCTACAAAGAAAGGCAGTTAGTTCAAGATATGGTTAAGGAGTTATTACAAAATGACATTATTGAGGAATCTTTATCATCTTACGCTAGTCCAATTATACTTGTGTCAAAGAAAACAGGAGGGCATCGCTTGTGTATAGACTATAGAACTCTTAATAGTCGTACAGTTAAGGATCATTTTCCACTCCCATTGATAGATGATCAGTTGGATCAGTTGAGCGGCAGTAAATACTATACTACCTTGGATCTGATGAGTGGCTACTACCAGGTACCCATAAGGGAGGAATGCCGACATGTCACGGCATTTGTCACCCCTGACGGCTTGTACCAATTTAAGAGGATGCCCTTTGGCCTAGCCAATGCGCCCTCAGTGTTCCAGAGGACTATGGCTCGAGCCTTGAGTTTGAATCGTGCTCAAGAGTCGAGTGATAGTAAGGGTAAACCAGCCTTGGCTTATATGGATGATTTAATAATACATTCTAAAGATTTCGAGCAAGGTGTCCAAAAATTAGAAGATACTTTTAACTTATTAAATGAGGCAAATTTAACGTTAAATGTCAAAAAATGTTATTTTTTTCAAACCTCCATAGATTACTTGGGTTACGAAATTACAAGCGAGGGAATTAAGCCGGGTAAGGTTAAGATTGAGGCAGTAAGAAATTTTCCCGTACCACGAAATGTACACGAAGTCAGGCAATTTATAGGTCTTGCCAGTTATTTCAGAAAATTTATTGATAAGTTTTCTATAATAGCCCGGCCGCTGACTGATCTAACAAGAAAGAGCTGTCCATGGAGATGGGAAGATGAGCAGATGGTAGCTTTTGAAAACCTTAAATCTAAATTAATTGAACGCCCCTTATTGACCCTATACAATCCAAACTTTATCACAGAGTTGCATACCGATGCGAGCAAAATTGGACTAGCAGGTATACTTCTACAAAAAGAAAATGATCAAGCCCCCTTAAAGCCAGTCGCATATTTCAGTAGAAAAACTACCATTGATGAACAAAAATTTCATGCGTATGATCTCGAAACGTTAGCTGTTGTTGCTTCACTCCATCGCTTCCGTGTTTATCTACTAGGTCTAAAATTTACTATAATGACTGACTGTAATGCCTTAAGATCCACTTTTTCTAAGCGAGATCTCTTACCGCGAATAGCTCGCTGGTGGCTGGCTTTACAGGAGTATGATTGTGATATTGTTTACCGCCCTAATCATAGTATGACCCATGTAGACGCATTGAGTAGGAACCCTATCGATATAAATGATTTGAATAGTGAAGTAGATTTAAGAGTCCTAAATATTGCTCAAGATGACTGGTTGCTAAGTGTACAATTATCAGATCCCAAATTATGTTTTATAAAAGAGATTTTGAATGACCCTAAATATAAAGATGTTATTGACATAAAACAAAATTTTGTTATAAAAGACAACCGGTTATTTAGACGTGTTAAGGATGAATTAAAATGGGTAGTCCCAAAGGGGGCTAGGTGGCAAATATGTAAACAAAACCACGATGACATTGGTCATTTTTCCGTCGACAAAACGTTTAGTAAAATTAGCAAAGACTTTTGGTTTCCAAAAATGAAAAGATTTATTACTAAATATGTAAAGTCTTGCATTCATTGTGCTTATGGAAAAATGCCAGCTGGCAAGAAAGAAGGGTTTTTACATTCTATACCAAAAAATGATATTCCTTTTGAGACGGTCCATATTGACCACCTAGGCCCCTTCGTAAAGAGTTCCAAAGGTAATGTTTATTTACTTGTACTGGTAGATGCGTTTACCAAATTTTGCATAATCAAGCCATTGCGCACCTTAAAGTCAAGTCCGACTATTAGGGCACTCGAGGAAATTTTTACAACATTTGGCTATCCAAAACGTTTGATCTCGGATCGGGGTACCTCATTTACCTCCGATGAATTTCGTAGGTGTTGTGAAAAACACCATATTAGGCACATCTTGAATGCAGTTGCTTCACCTCGAGCCAATGGCCAGGTGGAGCGCTACAATCGGACAATTTTAGGGTCATTATCAACATACACAGACAAGTTAGGTGAAACAAAATGGGATACTGAATTAGGTAATATTCAATGGGGTTTAAATAATACTTTAAACAAAGGCACGGGTAAAACCCCAGCAGAAGCATTGTTTGGTCGGAATTTAACTCATAGTAGCGAAAATGTTATGAACGAGATATTTGTTGATACTAGACCGATAGATAATAATATAGAAGAAATAAGGTCCGATGTAGGTCAACATATTTCACAGGACCAACATAAACAAAAAGATAGATTTGATAGAACTCGTAAAGATGCCAGAAAATATGCGATTGGGGATTTAGTCAAAATTCAAAAACAAGTAGGTCATAATGAAGGTAAGAGTAAAAAGTTGGTACCAGTGTACTCTGGTCCCTACAGGGTCTCAAAGGTTTTAGACAATGACAGGTATGAGGTATCAAGCATACCGGGTTCTAGCATTGGCAAAAAACACTATAGCAATGTTTGGGCAGTAGATCAGATACAACCATGGATTAGTACAAGCATAAATGAACCTAGTACTGAATCTGAATCTGACGAAGAGTTATCAGGTTGATAGGGTGTAAATAAATAAAATAAAAGAGAATTGATTATTAAAATATTTTATTCATCAATTATGGTCTGTTTGGTGTATGATTAAGTTCAAGTAGTGATGTAATTTCCGCCTCTGCTTATCTATAAACAAACAAACAAAAAAAAAAAAGAGTTGAAGTGAATTGACATTTTTATAATATGTTAACTTATTAAATGTTGCATAATTTTATTCTGTATGTATTTAATCAAAAGTGTTTATGATGGATATAATGATGAATAATAGTAGTAAAGATATGTTACTTACTTGATGAGACAGAAGTCGTGGGGTGGTCGGTTTGGTTGGCGAAGTCCACGTTGCAACCAGTGGGTCTGGTTGGAAGACGTTGGGTGGTCAGCCTCCGGCGAAGTCTCACGGTGTGTCTCCCATTAATAGACATAGGTCACCTATTGGAAGTCGTACAGTGGCCGGCAAGTAAAGGAACTTGGTCCGGTGAAGCTTGCGATGCAATGGGTGGCAGATGTATTAGAGTAGATTATTGAACTGAATACTGATTGAAGGATTTTGAGATTATTAGATAAGATTTAATTGTATTTTTCTTTTCAAATTCATTGTCAAAATTAGTTTGAGGACAAACTAAATGTCAGGAAGGCCGATTGTTAGCCTTTATAAATATTATAGGCTTTCATGAATAATATCTCAGGTTATTACAAATATTACAGATGACTTATTTTTAAATTAATATTTGTTTACACGGCGGACTTCCGGTAGAAAATAAATATAAAATCTATTTCCGTTTATGAAAAGGAAGTCTGTAGTGTAAAATTATTTAGAAAATAGTTCCGGTAGTGACGTAAATTGCGCTCCCCACTTGGAGCGCCCCCACATTGAAATATCTTTGTTCGGATCAGTTTAAAAGGAGATGTAACGATGTTTAGAGTTAGTTAATTTTTATAAAATAAAGTGCTTAGTCGTTACGCTGCTCGTTTTCTTCCTTGAGACCACACTGATAATCTTATAGGTCTGTTAAATATTCCGATTGGGTCCCATTGATGACTGTCATAAAATATTGTTCATCATAAAGGGAGATCTTTCACACTCTTTGTAGCACTTTACTACCAACTGTTTTTATCTTAGCTGCTCTCGTAAGGGATTAAAGAAAGACGGTAGAATATTTTATTAAGTTAGACTGCAGTAAAAATATGCTAACCTAGTTGGGAAGATATTCTCTTGTGACCCGTAGGTGGGTCCTTATACTGTAGTTGTCAATGTGTGTGCACAATAAAGAGATTGTGAGGTTTATTATTACGGGATCTGGTTTAATCTTTTTGTTATATTTATTTGAAGGTTTACGGAATAGTTTACGTGAATGTTTTTTACGTTTATTCCATTATTTTGTTTCAGACATTATTACGTAGACACAGTGATTATTGTTGGATTATGATGACCATTTTCCTGCTATACTTATTGAGTAATTTATTGCCGTGATTGCACTAAATGTCAGAGAAATTCGTTAACTTGTTTAAACAGTGAGGCTTATATAAACAGTTTAGACATTAAGTGTTTCTAAACTAACTGTTTTAGATTAGTTTATAGTTTTAATGTGACATTCTGCAGTAATCGAATGGACAAAATTTTAATCATTAATTTTTTTTCATTGATCTAAGACATAAAATAGTTTCCGAAATAGATACCAGCAGTGAAGACCGTAATCATTGCAGTTTTCCAAGCCACATTGCAGTCGACTTTCTCAAGAAACTGCAAAGTATCATTTAGCAAAGCAAACGTCAGGTCCGTCTGATTAATAAGTGTTGCCAGTGAGGATATTTCCCACTAATCCCGCTTAATAAATCAAGGCTTCTTTTGTTGCAGCCGCTCCTAAATGATGAATCGCGTGTTGTGGTGCCTCGGCAACAGCCATTAGTTTCGAGCGGGAACTCACGCAGGTTATATTTAAATATATGGGACGTTACGTCATCAAAGTATTTTTAGTAGACATTCTTAGAACGAAAATGGCAACATTTATTCTTAGTAAGCAAATTCGAACGCTGAACATTCTGATTCGAATTTTTCGGTTTTTGAAATTTCGTCCTTTACGGTTCCATGTGACGTTTCAACCAGTTTCAACATACATCAACATACAAAGAAAACTGCTTTCTAGGTTAACATGTTAACATACCGAGAAAGTAAAATTATTTAGTTACTTATTTCTATGGCTACACTATAAAAATCTGAATCAGGTAATTAAGCTACGAATAGGTCAAAGGTTAAAACAGAATAGCCCGCCGATAATAAACAAAATAGGTACTATACGATTAAATTCAGTTAAAACACAAAGTAGAACATAATACCTACCTATAAACTATTCAGGAATCACGCATACCACATTATCTGCTACTGTCCTTTTAATATTATTTAACCTCTGATTTTGCAGTACAGTGACCTTTATTTTCATTGTCATAAGGTTTATGTCACAGGTAAAGTAACCGTGACATGACTGTAAATATTTAGTCGTTGGTAACAATGGTAGATGTCTAAACGCTTGAGGTTAAAATCGATATGTTGGCAGTATGGCAGTAGGGCTAGTGACCGAGTGGCACGACACCGATCGATATCAGACTCACACACTGATCACGACCTGTATTTTATAAAAATAAATGTATTTCAAAATAAAACTTTGTCATTGTTTTAATCTATTAGACCAAAAAGGTTTTTAATGTTTTTTCAAGGCATTGCTTGCTTTGTTCTACTTCCACGTGATGCGTGTACCTAATTCACTTTTTGAAATAGGAACGAAATTTAAACCATGAGTAAAAAAAGATAATTTCCTTCACAAGCATTTTAAATTTCGAATTTAATTGAAACATCAGCTTGATTCTATGGTCTGTAAAAACAGAGAACAGAAGTAAGATTGGAATATTTAGAAAAGTTTTGAAGTTTTATCACCTCTTTGGTGCTATGGCTTTTGGAATTCAGCCAAAAGCCGTCAAATGACAGGGGGTCACAGTTCAGACTGACTGGTTTTCTAACACAATGCATGCTTCTGTCTATCTATCTACACTAATATTATAAAGATGTATTTTGTTTGTCAGTTTGTATGTAGGGGGATAATCTTCGGAACTACTGATCTGATTCCCAAATTATTTCACTAATGGGAAGCTACATTAACGTCCCCGAAGGTTATTTCCGTACATAACAGGAGCGAAGTAGCGAGCAAAAGTTAGTGTTTTATAAAGAGTGTAAAAAGACTCATAACGAAGCCGAAAGGCACTTGTAATTTCCCCATCATTGCGATATGTTTTTGTTCTAGTCCATACCTTCTAGTCACGGAGATTGGGGGTCAAAGTTCCAACTTTTTTTTAAATGCACGTTTTCAATGTAAGAACTTTTCTTTAAAACCCAACCACGACTCCCACCAACCACGACCCCACTATTCAATCCACCAGCACAATGTTTTGAGTGCGTTACATTGTGTTTTACCGTAAAACGTGATTTTTCACCCCAAAAAAAGCCATTTCCCAGCAATAATTTTTGCGTTGGGTTACTTAGTTTGATGTACAGGATGCTTGGTTTACATCCTGTATAGTGTATAGTGCAGTAGTTTGAATTTCAAGTACATTTGCATGATACTGATACCACTTCAGTCATGCATAGAATATTGTATTTCGGTATGAACTGCTTTACTTACTGTGATAATTATGTAGGTAGCATATATTATTACGAAAGAAGATTGCTCTAGTTACGCTCATATGCATTACTCCGTAAAGTACGGTAAAGTATGAAGTTATAAATATAAACTAAGTTGTAAGTAGGTAATGCTTGCGTCTACTTGTTTCAGTTTACAGAGGCAAGGATCAACGGTGTGGTGTGGTATCTTCTACAAGGCTACTATGGTTTTTGTATAACTTGGATGAAGGAAAGTCTTATTTTACTGGGATCTGTGCATCTTTCTTAAGGGGACTACAGAAGCTAAACGCGAGTTTTATAATGCAAAAAAGCACAGCAGCATTCACTGCAATAAACAAAACCAGATATGTGATATTCTTAGGGATATACATATGCTAGTATGATAAGTGTTTTGAAAACATAAGACAACTAATTTTACTCGATAAAAAAAAATCACGAACTTATCTCTAAAAATTTCTTTTAACGAGTAAAAACCATACCCAAATACATGCGATCATTCTGATTTTTTGGCAAATAATTCTACACACTATTCCGCCCGCAGTGACTGACGTGACAACCACTTTGTAGTGCATAATGATTAGAACTTTATTCTAACAGTATTTCAAACGAAGTTTGAACCACCACAAGTAGAATTGCTAATTTAGCTTCTGTAGTTGCCTTAAGTTATGTTCTAAATTATTTTATTTGCCCTGTTATCATTATAATTTTCCTGCTCTTGTCTCATTCTCAAACCTTCTTGTTTTCTTCTTCCGTTCTCCCCTGTCAGACGTCACGGCATCATTTACTCCTTTCTCTTTCAAAACGCGGATGCGCCATATTGTGACTTTAATTGCAGAGTCACGATGTGTTTCTGTCGCAATTAGTTAGGATTTTAGTAACATAACACAACATCACATCTTGAAGGGTAAGTAAGACAGTGTATCAATAGTAAACCTATACATTTCATCAGTTATGTTTAAGTTCCATGTAATAGAGGGCGAGCCTATTGCCAACAATCGGGCGCAAATCGAGACTCTGTGGCTGCTACTGAGAAATAGGCATGACGACAGACTCAAAAAATACTAATATATTTAGTC
The DNA here is from genome assembly GCA_963853795.1 of Xestia rhomboidea. Taxonomy (NCBI): domain Eukaryota; kingdom Metazoa; phylum Arthropoda; class Insecta; order Lepidoptera; family Noctuidae; genus Xestia; species Xestia rhomboidea. The sequence goes on along the minus strand of OY970778.1, from coordinate 8,458,294 downwards.
CGTTGGTTAGAGTATTGGAAATTAATGGACACGTATTTTTTGTTTTTGTAAATCAATGAACATCGACAAAAGATAAAACGCATCAAAACTCGGGAGTGGGGGCTCATGACGTCAGAACTAGCTAAAAATTATACCTAGGCGTGACGTATTGAGAATTTTAAAAGCAATCCTCGTCAATTTTGGTTTACGTAACAAAAGAAAAAACAGAGGTCAAATATTTTTTGATAATCTAACTGACGGACTAATTAGATTTTTTTTTGTCGTCGCGCCTATTTCTGATGGAAAAACCCAATAACACTTTGCCCGACCTGGGAATCGAACCCAGGCCCTCATGCTCAGTAGTCACGCTTTTGATCACAAGACCAACGCAAGTCGAGGGTCCTCAACTAACCCTCGACTCGGTTCTTTTGGTTCGGGGATAAAATTAAACACAGAGAGAATGTGTGTTATTTATTATACCGTCCTTGTAACAAAGTGTAACAACGGAAGGGACCTTATCTCTGAGTACATAAGCGTGATACTCGCACTTAATTAAAGCAGCGATAGCCACGAGATAGCTTTATTTGTGTCAACAATATGCGTGTCAAAGTTAATTAGTTTTGGGAATGAAAGTGGAACATTCTTACATTTGTATTTTTGTATGGAATGTATAGTGGTTTTTACTTTCTGCGGTTACTTATGTAGTTACTAGCTGTTATCTACTGAAGGTATAGATAGGGAAGGGGTCCGCAAACGATGCCTGCCGGGGCTGCGGGACTATTCGAAAGAGATACCGTGGCCCCGGAACACAAAGGGCGATGAAGGAACATGGATGGGTTTTAGTCAGTAAAAGTCTGACACTCCCTCCTGCTCCGCCCAGAGCGGGAGGAGTCATTTGATGATTTCCCATCCGAAGAAAATAAATAAAATAAAAAAGGTATAGATAGTATTAAATTTAGAAAAGTTAAAAAGAAAGGATTTTACCTTGGCTAAAGGCTTAGCGTTGCCATACAGCGTGGTAACGCCGCCAGTCTCTTGGGGACACTACCAGTTGACAGCGTTGAGGAGTTTTTGACGCCAGTTTTAAGTTTTTTAGTTCAAGTTAGTTAGTTTAGTTTATTTTAATAAGTGGTTTTCAACAGAAATGCAACATAACATCACGCCTGTAGTCCCTGCAGGGTTAGGCAGAGGTGTACCTAATAGTACACCCAAATTTCGCCAGTTATGTTTAAGGTCCACGTAAGGCTGTACTATAATTCCACCATTATCAAACCCATCCGGGAGTACAGGAGTGATGTTATGTGGAATTGATTCCCTCCAAAATCGATTCCTACGACGGGCCACGGGAGCCCCGTGGTTCGTCAGGAACGAGCAACTCCACGTTGACCTCAAGATCCCTACCATCCAGCAGTGCATGAAGCGTCTCACCAAGGGTTTTTTCGATGAGGCCGAAAAACACCCTAACCCCCTGATTTCCTCAGCAGATAGTTATGTCCCCTCTAATATCTCCAGGATTCGCCGACCGAGGCTCACCCTCCTCCCTTCTTCAAGAGAGTCATAGGGAAACCAGCACACTTCGCAAACACAGATACAAGAACCGTTTCAAACCGCGAACCCGGCCTCGCCGACGAGGCCCTCTGCGACCCCCTTGTAACATCACCGCCCGACCCTTGCTCGACAAGCCAGCCCGCGACGCTGAGCAAGTAACGATAAATTCCCCAAATAATGATTCGACCCAGCCTGACCCCTTGCTGCCCTCCCCTCAATGACGCACTAAGCCGAGGCCCGAACCCCACAGGGGGTGCCCTTAGTGACTGTTCATTTAATTTATATCCTTAGTTTGTAAGCCCTGGCTGGGGCCTTAAAGTAATTTTTGGCCACCACAGGATAGTCCGGTTAAGCAGTCAAGCAACCTTAGCGAGATGCAACTGCGAGTGGTCATTTAAAAAAAAAAATTTATTCCTTCATCATCATTCTCCTTTCCTTATCCCAATTTAGGCCTCCCACTAGGTGGACCGATGACCTGGTGAAGGTTGCGGGGATCCGCTGGATGCGATACGCACGGGACCGGTCTTTGTGGCGACACTTGGGAGAAGCCTACGTCTTTCGGCTGAAATGATAATGATGATGATCCGAATTTATTTGGAGTCGGAGCAGTATGTTTGTCTTCTTCTTCCATAGTAATAAAGAACCCTAGTATAGGCATGACGACAGTATCAAAAAATTGCAAATCTGTTTAGTTCGTCAGTTAGAGTAATGGAAATTAATGGACACGAATTTTTTGTTTTTGTAAATCAATGAATGTTGACAAAAGATAAAATGCATCAAAACTCGGGAGTGGGGGCTCGTGACGTCAGAACTAGCTAAAAATTATACCTAGGCGTGAAGTATTGAGAATTTTAAAAGCGTCATATCTTCGTCAATTTTGGTTTAAGTAACAAAAGAAAAGACACGGGTCAAATATTTTTTGATAATCTAACTGACGGACTAATTAGATTTTTTGTCGTCTCGCCTATTCGTCATCTCAGAAGTCACCTCCTTCCTAGCTATAGGTACCTTCCTTCACACAGTCACACACTTTACTTTTATAGCGATTCATACTCAAAACTTTCCTCACGACATTTTCCTCATACCTCCTCATCACATGCCCTTAACAAGGCTACCGATTACCACACAACTATAGAATTGATTCCTTCAAACACAAAAATGCTTTACAGGTTATTTAATCAGACATGTTATTTGATGTTCTGACTGTCATTAAGTGGCCATTCATTACAAATGCCGTTAAACCACCACTTAGCGACATCGCTTTGACGGTAAAGCAGTTATTAGCTATTGATTGCCGTGTGCTGTTTAGCTGGGAATAGGTAAGTTCAACATCATTGTCATGATTGTTATTTATATTGTATACAAGCATGAGCACGACGGAAATTCCCAAAGACATTTGACAAAAATGACGAACTTTTTTTGGACTAATAGGGAATATGCACGTAATTTTTTCTTCACTTAAATCAATGAAATACAGTAGGTACTATCAACCCAAGAAAAGTATTAAAAGTTAAGTTCAACTTCTGCTTGTTATAAAAAAATAATATTAAACTCCTGCAATTTTCTACGACAGTCCGTAGCTGTCGCGGCCATGATGTGACGTCATTTACCAGAATCAGCCTTGTTTACATCAAAGTTTTTTGGCCTTAATAAAATAATTTCACCAAGTAAAATAGTAAAATTTTTTCAAGTAAAAATTGCAATAACAATATTATAATAAAATTGTAGTGAAACTTTTAGCACTTTTCAAATAAAAGTGTTTTTTTGACACAATGAACTTTGACGTCAATACCGGCGTTATCGAGGACGCGATGTTTTTTGACAGTGCGTTCCGTTTCACCAAAACTTGCTACATAAAACAGTAAATAAAATTGTAAAATGAGTGATGTATTAGAAATTTAAACAAGTGTACAACAATGTTTTTATGCGCCAATACAAGGCATTTTTCTTAAATAAAAAGAGTTTTGTATTTCATGCATATTCCCTATTAAGCCTCATGTAAAGCTATGATGCGGCCTAAACTTTCATCCAATATTAAATCCCTTTTATCTATGAATTAAGGTTTACCTTCCCATAGAAATCTGTGCTTATGCTTCTGGACCCAGCAGTACAGGCTGACAATGGCCCACTCTGGGTTCACCAATTTGTATCATAAACCTGCATAATTATGACAATTTCTTTATCGATCGTAAATCGAAGCACGTTGGTCAGGAAAGACGTAGGCTACAATTTTAGTTTAGGACAGTAATGGAGTATGTGAGTTATTTTTAGTCTATTAAGCTTAAGGCGCTTCCCCGAGCAAATGACCTTGAGCGAGCAGTTTCCTCTTTATCCAAAAGAAAAACGAACTAATAAAAAATACATTAAATTTCTACATATTTTTGACTCCAAAATTGACGTTTTTTTTTAAGTAGCCTATTGTTTAATAAATCCCCTCAGAACGAAACCACAGATATGAGAAATAATGATTTATATCATGCTACTCTTCGTAAAGTAACCATTATTTTGATTTGCTACTGCTAATGGATAGGCAATTTAATAATGAACATAATGGTCCTTTTTTTCCAAAAGACGAATATTTGATTTTATAAAGAATAAAAACCACTAATTTTGCACTATTCGGCCCGCAGTGACTGACGTAAAAATCACTTTGTAGTGCAAGCTGATTAGAACTTTATTAACTAACAGTATTTCAAACGAAGTTTGAACCACCACAAATAGAGTTGCTAATTTTGGTAAGGGAGGCGCCTTAAATAGAAAATACAATTAAAGTTTCTTTAAAACTACGTCGTCATAGGTAAGTTCTACCGATGATTACAGTTGGTTTACAATGGGTTTCTCCTTGTGTTAATAATACTTGTAAAGTAACTCGCCACGTAATAATTACAACGGTTGCGTGGGACACAAACAGGTGATATGCCACTTTGTGCTTAATTATTAAAGCCCTTTCTACCTTACACCTGACTATGGCTACATCAGACAACAAGTAGGTATTTAATATTCTCTTGCAATTTGTATAGGGAGGTATAGCTACTTGGCTTTGACTAGCAGTAAACAGATAACCTGGTTTCTGTATTCAAGTGCATTATTCAAATGATTTTCAGCCAAAGTGCAGCAGCTTCCTTTTGAATAATTGTGCAGGGCTTCTGTGTGGAACTTTTACACTATTTATAATTTACATTTACACAAAGAAGGCTTTCTTTACTTTGAAACCCGTAAAGTAGCTACTTTACAATGCCACTTCAAGCGTGGGTACAAGTATGCAGGATGACAATCGGTGTAGTGGCAATAACTATTTCGATACCGGTATGTTTCTTTTTTAAAAAGGTGTTTGATTGTTTTGTAAGGTGTAAACGGGCCTTACATGAAGCCGTCAACTAAGCATTCTGTATATTAAACTTATCAGCAACCCTACACAAAAATTGTTGCTGGAAAACAAATATTTTGGCTTGGGTCATACAAATATTTCTTTTTTTTGGGGATCGAACCCACTACACGCAGCGCAGCAGCCTCTGCGCCAACCGTGTCGTCGAAATTTAAAGTAAGTAAAAGTAAAACAATAACAACTTGTGTTAAAGTTGGAATTTCGTAACAAGAAGGTCCCCAGGTATGGTTCAGAACAAAAAAAAACGCAATGACGGGGAGAACAAGTGGCTTTCAGCTTCGTAAAGTGTACTTTTACGCTCATTATAATAAAAATATGAAGTTAAGTTTATAACAAGAAAACGTGGTTTGTTAGTATCACCTCCTTGACGTTTACTGGTCACTAATAACCAACTTGTAAATTTAGAATGTGATTTTAAGAGACAATTAATGCCCACCACGCTTTTAACGTTCATACTGCTGAGGCATGCCCTCTCTTTGAAATGGATTGGCTTGGTGGATTAATTAGTGTAAAATCTCATTTTATTTTAAACTGGTTGTCTCGCCACTGCTTTCTGGGCCGGCCTTAACGGCGCTGTCTATCTCTTGGCACCCACTGTCTGGAGACTTAGATGTGTACCGCTAGAGCTGGTTCGAAATGGCGCGAGAGAAGAATTCGTGATAGGAATGGGGGGAGGACTTTGCCCAGTAGAAGGGTAGTATAGGCTAGATAAACAGACATTGATTTCGTGTCAATCAACCCTAGCAGCGCCAAACCTATGCAGACAACGTTGTAAGGGTTGCAAATGGATCACAAATGAACGTCGGCATTGAGTTAATGAGCGGGCATCAGGTCGTTTGTGTGTGTGGAATACAAATCGATTGATTGCTGCTAATACAAAGCTATTTTTACAAATGTTTTTCGGATTAGGCAAAGGTAAACAATAAATACAAAAATATACAAAAAAAACAGATAACTAACAGATCCAGTATTTCCTGGTGGCCACGTGGTGGCTCCCGGCCTGTGGACGGGGAGCTATGGGCTAGCTCGCCGTCCGTCCGTCCGTCTCATGACGACAGGCCATGTCGACGGCGTGTTTATGTTCCACGCGCGCCTCAAAGAGAGTCAGCAATAAGGAAGGGGTCCTCAAGGGCCGAAGCCTGCTGGGGCTGCGGGACTATTCGAAAGAGATACCGTGGCCCCGGAACACAAAGGGCGATGAAGGAATATGGATGGGTTTTAGTCAGTAAAAGTCTGACACTCCCTTCCGCTCCGCTCAGAGCGGGAGGGGTCATTTGGTGACTACCCATCAGAAAAAAGGGGGGGGGGGGAACCTAAACATCTATTATGTATAGTAAAACCAAACACAAAAAAACCTGACCACAATTACAACAATAATGCAATCAGCGATCCCAACTTGGAAACCGAACCCAGTAAGTAGATACCCAAAATTTGCCTTCACACTTTCGACCACTGGACCAATGAGAGCGGATTTAGGTCAAGTTTCTGTAATTAATATTGATAGCTTGAAGCAAGAGTCCTGAAATAGCTACCGCTTTAATTTTAGTAATATTTCGCTTAAAATAAGACCCTGCGTCCTCAAAAATAAGTCTTGTTTTCATTCATAAAGAACACAAAAAAGGTCTGAAATCGTAGTAACTCTAAAAAGATACAGCCCTGCCAAACCTTTTTAGAAAGTAATAGCGTGATGTGATGTTATATTTAAAACAGTAGCGTCCTTTATAAATCATGTTTCACCCAAAGTCAGAAACAGTAATTTAGATCAGACGTATAACATTTTACTTTGTCGACGAATTAATTTGAACCTGCGTTCGAATAGTAATTTTAACTTTAACAACGCCGACCGCTGTGTCAAACTAATTGTCTAATTCAATGCTGCCGATGAATTCAATTTGCCCCAAACCAATTAATCGGTTTCTACTGTTAATTTTGATTTTAGTTCGGCTTTGACACCGCTCCGGACAATGGGGGTCAGACATTAAATTGATGACCATTTCAGCCATTTAGGCTATTAATTTTCAGGGTTCTATGTCGCTATTATACCTTACATCCATTGTGGCTACGTAGGGCACACGTCAAGGGTAACGAAACTTGTGTAAGCTGGCCTCATATTCGAACTACGGACTACGCTACACCAGCTCAAGGTTATCGTTGATGTGAGGCCTACTGTACTACCTGTATGATATTGAATAAAATGGGTTTTAGAGTTACCTTCCGGTTTTGTAAAATTAACTTATCCCTTAGGAATCTTAAAAGGTTGCTATGCTCAATAATTGGTGTTTAAACTATAGGTAGGCACATTCGCAGAGTATCTATAATACATCTTTGTGGTTTTCTTCCATGGGAAATTACTATTTGGAACTGGTTTTCCATGAGTTTGGTATATGTGAAAATCAGGGGATCAGGCCTGATTTCTCTCCGTTCGTGTCAGATTGCCGTCCCATCCTATTATGAGAGTAAGTGGATAGTGAGTGGTAGAGAGTTCACCTGGAGTTGCACTCATATGTTCACTTTTATATCTCCAGCGTACATGGTTAATCTTCGTTTAGATCATCCGCCATGCCCGAAATCCGGGTAGAGGGACAATATATTATTTTAACCTTTTACATTATTCTTAAAAGAAGGAGTTCGTGGATAAATAATAACGGCTGCTTTGTGCGATCTCTTGCCTCGGTTGTTCCGTGGTTGGGCGAGACCATCGGCTTAAGGCGACTACAGGAGCTAAATTAGCAACTGTATTTGTGGTGGTTCAAACTTCGTTTGAAATACTGTTAGAATAAAGTTCTAATCAGCTTGCACTACAAAGTGGTTGTTACGTCAGTCACTGCGGGCCGAATAGTGCGAAATGAGTGGTTTTTTGCGATTTACAAAAAATCTATTGATTGGACTAAAAAAATAAAACACTATCATGCTAATATGTTTCTTGTAGAATTATTTGCCAAAAATCAGAATGATCGCATGTAGAGTATGGTTTTAACTCGTTAAAATATTTTTTTAGAGGAAAGTTCGTGATTTTTTTTATCGAGTAAAATTAGTTGTATTATGTTTTCAAAACACTATCGTACTAGCATATATCCTGAAGAATATCATATATTTTTCTGGTTCTGTTTATTGCAGTGAATTATATGCTTTTTTGCATGATAAAACTCGCGTTTAGCTCCTGTAGTCCCCTTAAGCCGATGATCTCGGCTATCATTTGTAGATCTTTGAAATTCTGACAACTAGTCTTAGCCAAGGGATATCACATTACCCAGTAGGTACTAACTGGGTTGTGCAGATCAGACAGGCAGTCGCTCCATGTAAAATACTGGTATTCAGCTGCATCCGGTGATACTGGAAGCTAATCTAAAAATAGTAGAGGCAGATGATGATATTCTTCTTGTAAGGGTTGTATTAATTACCTACTTTAAGATCTGTATTACTATAATCTATGCACCTTTGTAACCATTTATATGCACTATCCTATGAAATATATCTCAGTATTATTCGAGCATGTGTTGGTTTCATTTACCATCAACACCGCACTTTACATGGCGACTCTGCCAGAGGAAATATACGCGCTCCGCGAACTTGATACCATTCGATGTGTTACGAAAAATATCAGTGAAAATGGGACGAGTACTGATTTATGGGGCCAACGGACAAGACGTCAGCGGTACTGTACGAATCATCCACGAAAATGGGCAAGCAGCAGTATAAAGTTGAGACCCTGGTCGTTCAAAAAAGCGGCTTTCTTATTATAAAGGTGGATGCTCCAACCAGCCCGCGAAATTCAATTTTTCTTACGTTTTTTGCAATTTGCAGGCCAGTGCTAGGTTGTATATTGATTAAAATATTCTTCGCGACTGTAAGACGTACGTAGTTACAGAATTATAATCATCAAAATCATCAATACAACCCTCCAAGCGCATAAAGGTGCAGGAATGACTTTGGCCTTGAAAAAGTCATTCTTGTAATTGCAAAAAACGTAAGAAAATTTGAATTTCGCGGGCTACCCTGACGCTTTCATCTTAAACAGTAAAGCGGTTTGAGAAAACTTTAGTTGGTATTCTGACAGTCTATCACGTAAGCAATAAACATGATGTTCTGATTTATTACGTTGAAGTTAAAGCATCAGTGATCTAATCCAAAGACGTCTACTTCACTTATTGCCTGTATATCACGCGACTTTTCATGCGGCAAATTCAGCCGCTTTATTTTTGGGTTGACGACTAAAGTAGGTACTTACGCTTCACTTAACCGTCACGCTTGCTATTCCCAAAGGGGTAAAGTATTAGGGAATAGTGTTGTGGAACCTACTGAAGGTTTCAGGTGCGCACTTAGGTATATTAATACTAAAGACAAGTTAGCACTCGATGTCATACATTTTGTTAATGAGAAAATAAGAATGTCTGGCGGTCCGGGTATCCTGGGACCAATATAAACCAAGTTCGATGATTCCAAAATCCAAAAAACAAAACGTGCAAAAATAATTCGGTGGCAAAAGGAGTAAAGTCAATCAATCAAACAAACAAACAAAATTCACCGACTTCCAAAGCTTATTTATTTTGCAGTTTTTGGTGTTTTTTGAAGTCAGTTGAATTATTTTGCAAAAAAAAAAAAATCTAACAAGGATTGTCTTAACTTGGATCTACTAGAATTCTCTCGCACATCAATGAACCTATTGTCAGCAAACACAAATATTTAGCTACCCATTGAAAGCCGCCGATCAAGCCATTAGGCCGAATAACAATACTATTGTTCTACGTTAGACTAGGCAACAGTACACTGTGATATCAGCCAGCTAGCTTCTGGAAATTTGGATTTAAATTACATAGTTGGGGTTTGATGTAATATAGCATACATTGGTATTCAGGACTTGCATGAGCATAAGGTCCATTTTTGTTTTTCTGATGGGAAATCATCAAATGAGTCCTCCCGCTCTGGGCGGAGCAGGAGGGAGTGTCAGACTTTTACTGACTAAACCCATCCATGTTCCTTCATCGCCCTTTAGGTGTTCCGGGGCCACGGTCTCTCTTTCGAATAGTCCCGCAGCCCCAGAGCATAAGGTCGTGTGGTCGAATCCCAGGTCGGGGTGAAAAGCGTTACTGGGTTTTTCCATCAGGAATTTCTCAGTAGCAGCCCGGAATTGTGCCCGGTTGATGGCAATAGGCTTGCTCTCTATAACATAACTGGCAAAATGTGGGTGTACTATTAGGTACACCTCTGTCTAACCCTTGGGGGACTACAGGCGTGATGTTATGTTTATGAAAGAATTTTCAAAATCAGATTAGTGGTTCCGAAGATTATGCCCTACATCAAATAGACATAGATAATAGTAGATATCTGTACAATAGTTTGAGGTTTGCTAACATGCTGTCAGAAATATTATTCAGATCGTCAAGTTTTTGTTGAACCGGTGACCTCCAGATGTTAGACAATGTTGTAACTTTTAGCATTTTTTTGCCATGAACTTGCGTGTATATAGGTACTGTCAAGCGAACGTAGTTGGGTCTAGAGCTGACCCAGCTTGGTACGGAGTTTTAATAGCATAAGAGGCCAGTTTATATTGGTTATGTTGCCAGTGTTGCCACCAACGTGAAGCCTAGTGTACGAAAAACAATGGTAAATCAATACGAGTTATGTTAATATCGTTCGAAAGAAATAAAGAATTCATGTGAAAGCAGTCAATGGGTGTTCCAGCTCGATGGATCGTAGATCTGAGGAAGGAAGCTTGGATACTGCGATACGAGAGTATGGATAGCGAACGTTTGTTATGTAAACTATCCAAGGTTTCCCATTTTGTTTGTGACAAGATACTTAGGTATCTATCTTATAATACCGTAGTTTTCAAGGCTTGTAAACAATCCTAGATTTCCCGTGTTTTGTTTGTGACAAGATACTTAGGTATCTAAAAAAAGATTACAACGTTATTGTAAGATTACAATAACGTTGTTTTTAGGGCTTGTAAACAATCTTAGATTTCCCGTGTTTTGTCTGTGACAAGATACTTGGGTATGATCTATCTTACAATAACGTTGTTTTAAGGGCTTGTAAACAATCCTAGATTTCCCGTATTATGTTTGTGACAAGATACTTAAGTATCTAAAAAAAGATTACAACGTTATTGTAAGATTACAATAACGTTGTTTTTAGTGCCTGTAAATAATCTTACATTTCCCGTTTTGTTTGTGACAAGATACTTGGGGATCTATCTTACAATAACGTTGTTTTTAGGGCTTGTAAACAATCCTAGATTTCCCGTGTTTTGTTTGTGACAAGATACTTAGGTATCTAAAAAAAGATTACAACGTTATTGTAAGATTACAATAACGTTGTTTTTAGGGCCTGTAAATAATCTTACATTTCCCGTTTTGTTTGTGACAAGATACTTGGGGATCTATCTTACAATAACGTTGTTTTTAGGGCTTGTAAACAATCCTAGATTTCCCGTGTTTTGTTTGTGACAAGATACTTAGGTATCTAAAAAAAGATTACAACGTTATTGTAAGATTACAATAACGTTGTTTTTAGGGCCTGTAAATAATCTTACATTTCCCGTTTTGTTTGTGACAAGATACTTGGGGATATATCTTACAATAACGTTGTTTTTAGGGCTTGTAAACAATCCTAGATTTCCCGTGTTTTGTTTGTGACAAGATACTTAGGTATCTAAAAAAAGATTACAACGTTATTGTAAGATTACAATAACGTTGTTTTTAGGGCCTGTAAATAATCTTACATTTCCCGTTTTGTTTGTGACAAGATACTTGGGTATCTATCTTACAATAACGTTGTTTTAAGGGCTTGTAAACAATCCTAGATTTCCCGTGTTTTGTTTGTGAAAAGATACTTAGGTATCTTTCTTAAAAAAAACGTTGTTTTTAGGGCTTTTTCCAACGTCAGATATCTGTGGATTATAATTGACGTTTGCAAGTTAAAGTTTGGGTAAACTGTTGAAAATTATAAATTATTCCTTGGTTATAGATATTGGGCCTAAGTAATGTAATAATATTCCGTGGGGCCACGTGAGGACTCCGGCGTGATTATGTTTTTAATTATACACACTTACAGGCACAACAAAAGATGTTGTCCTTAATGATAGATAAATTGAAACAGCAGCACGACCACTTAACCAAAAACAGCAAAAAAAAACCTACAACTTAAAAGGCACCTACTTAAAAAGTAACTTTACCAATACATTTTCAGAAACATTAAAATTATCTCTCAAACCACGATAACCTCAGCGTTGACATTATCATAAAGCAAAGTTTCACCATAAAAAACTTTTCCAGCACCTGTCAAGGAGTTTTCGACCTTCGTGTCTGAATAAAGCCGTTTAACCATGCCGACACCAACTTAAACGGGGTTGACATGGGTTATACAACTTACCTTCCAACTTTGAATAGTCCTGACTGCGAGGCGAAGAACAATCCAGGTTGTACGGCACTAGGGTTTAAACAACACTCATTTGTTTTTAAAACGTCATCACGCGAAAACTTCAAAAACTTATCAGTGTTTTGTTTTTTAACATGTCCTAAAGTTACGAAGACTTTTTCGTCGTTGTTCGTGGGGGTATGTAAAGTCGCGACGTGGATGCGGCCTCTCTCGACGGCGGTCGTCACGCCACTGAAAGCCTGAAGCGTTTCCTGCCGTAATGCCTGTAAACGGCTTTGCGGTTATATAGCGTTAGGGTTAAAGCTTAGCGTATGAAAGTAGTGCGATCATATGTAATAAGCGCGTGTGGGGTTAAGTATTGGTTTATTTTTAGTTGTACTGTATTTATAGTTGGTTTTTCCTTGCGTTTTGTAAGCTGTTAAAGCTTTAAGGTGTTAAAAGTTGTTAAACAAGTAATTACAAAGTAATTAAGAACTGGCACGGCCACGTTTAGCTGAAGGATTCTTTGAAATAAACTGTTGCTTAGCTAGTTTTAGTGCCGTTCATCATTTTGAGTACTTCTTACCTAGCTAGAAGTTTAGTCGGTTTTAATATTATTAGAACGATTCTAGAGTCCTCTTTATATCACCCATCCATCCACCTGTATACATTTTATTTTCAGAAAGGCAAAGCCCAAATTCCACGAAGCCCACAGTTTAACCGAATCAGCACGAAATTTTAATTTCCAACAATTAATTTTCCCGAAATGATAACTGGAAATGAAAAGCAAACTATAAACCGAGACGAAAAAGTAAAAAGTTAACTGAAAAATTAATTTAGCGACTGTATTCAATTAAAATGGTAATTAAGTGGGGGGATTATATCTACCGGGTTTTAGCTCAAATGAATATGCGTCGGGGTCGGCGAGACCCCGCATCATGTGAAATTCCATTTATTTTTTCGGAGAATTTCATTCTGGGAATGGAGGAAACCTTGTTCGTTGTTTACCTTTCTATATAAGCTTAGTTGAACGAGAAAAGTTGGCAACTTGACGCCCCGGAGCGACGAAGTAAGTCGAGTATACCTTATACGAGTTATACGCCATTGTTGTATTGTAAGCTGAACTTCTGGGTTCAGGGGTAGTTTAAGACCGTCTTCGAGGTATATACGGCTGTTTAAGTTCGTTTAAGTCCAATAATAGAGTGGTACATAAACATGATATTTATAATATAGTACCCATTTCAAAATTTATATATTGTAATGGGTACTTTACAGTTTTCATGTTCAAAAGCTATTAAACGAAATCTAAACAGAATAAGAACTAAACTTACCGCTGCTTAGAGATGTGTAACAATTTTGGTGTACAATTTAGTATAATGTAGGTAAAGGTAAGGTAAAGGTACTCGTATCTATCTGTTTAACCTTATAATAACGGCAAAATCGCTCGTGACTAAATAATAATAGCTTTTCGGGACAATTTTCAGGTTAAGGTGGATGCACCAACCAGCCCGCGAAATTCGAATTTTCTCATGTTTTTTGCAATTTGCAGGCCAGTGCTAGATTGTATGTTGATTAAAATATTGCTCGCGACTGTAAGACGTATGTAGTTACAGAATTATAATCATCAAAACATCAATACATCCCTCCAAGCACATAAAGGTGCAGGAATGACTTTGCCCTTGAAAAAGTTTTTCTTGCACCTTTATGCGCATGCAATATTTTAATCAACATACAACCTAGCACTGGCCTGCTAATTGCAAAAAAACGTAAGAAAATTTGAATTTCGCGGGCTTGTTGGAGCATCCGCCTTAAGCCACGCTTGCCTAGTTTGGTCCGTGGATGGGTGACTACCTATTACATACCGAGTTTCCTCCGTGCTTCGAAAAGTACGTTAAGCCGTTGATCCCGGCTGTCATTTGTAAATCTTTGACAGGCGTTACAGGTTTCTTTTGTTGGTCTGTCATTTTGTCGATTCTTCCGTCGACAAAACCCGTTTCTACGGTAGTCATGCTACGCGTGCTGTCATACCAAGGGGTATCGTATTACCCAGTACTAACTGGCTTGTTGAGGTCAGATAGGCAGTCGCTCCATGTAAAATACTGGTATTCATCTGCATCCGGTTAGACTGGAAGCCGACCCCAATTTATTTGGGAAAAAGCTAGGCAGATAGATAATGGCAAAATGTGTAGGACGGAAAATGTTGTTTTTGATAATCCTACCAACAACCTGCTGTTGGTAGGATTATCAAAATTTTACAAAAAAAAAGTGGAAAAACAAAAAAGCCACAGACAACATAGATCACAACAATCATACTTCTGCTGAAACAGGCGTGAGATATTTCTAGAAAGCTCTCTTCGCCCGCACTACCGCTTAACCCACAAGGGACAGTGATGTCAAAGTTATACAATTTCTTCCAGAAGCTTCCTAGCTTCATGTCTGTAAACTTTGCTTGGTTAGTTGCTTTATAAAATACGAAAAGCTCCAATACATTATTGAATCTTCGGTTGATAATAGCAATTTATTATTTCTACTCCCGTTTGAGACACTTAACCAACTACATAACATAAACATCACGCCTGTAATCCCCGAGGGTTAGGCAGAGGTGTGCCTAATAGTACACCCACATTTCGCCAGTTATGTTTAAGTCCCATGTAATAGGGGGCGAGCCTATTGCCATCAACCGGACACACATCAAGACTTCGTGGCGCTGCTACTGAGAAATTCCTGATGGAACAACCTAGTAACAATTTGCGCAACGCCCGGAATTGCACCCAGGACCTCAGGTTTAGCAGTCGCAATTGCAACCACTAGACCGACAATGGAGGCTGTATCGCCAACCATTTTATGAATTTTATCCAAGTGTATGAAACAAATTTGACCACACATTGCTGATATAATCTAAAAGATTTGGATTCCTCCAAAAACGATTTCGATTCAAGACTGCAATAGAAATCAATGTAGAAGGAAATTGAATTGTTTCGAAGCCAGTCTTCTGATCTTTCCATCTGCATAAATTAGGAGTTGGAAACGATTCTGCTGGGGTGCATACTAATTTATCTGAGAATCAATGATTTGTGTGCAAGAAAAAGATTTAAAGATCTGTAATATCCATTTTTTTGTATTCAAATTAGATCTTACTAGAAACTATCTTTCTTACTCCTATTATTAATACAAAAGATTTCATAAGCTTTCGCATTTATGATAGGAGTAATACCTCATGAGCTACTGAAAGGATTTGGATGAAATTAATGGCACACACAGATAGTTTATAACCTGAATTGAACAAATAGGATACTTTTTATCCCGGTAGTATGATCCTGTGGGACAATACCTCTAAACTCGGCACGGGCGAAGTCGCAGGCATAACCTAGTAGGAAATAAAGGAAGGAAGGTAGATAATCGAATTTCCCTCTCCTTCCGTGCTTATTACATAGATCATTTAGGCAGATCTTCACAAGATTCAAATTATAATTGTTTTACAAACCTATAGAGAAAAAGTCGACCATTTCAACGTTATAACACGACAGCACGCGGTTTTCCCGCCACAGTTTTTTGTAGCAGTCGTATAAATCAAAGTCAACGTCTGGTTGAAATATGTAAAAAATGATAGAGCTCCTACAGATATATTATTATATGTATAAGGTATTTTCAGTGCCCTGTCATTCTTCCTAAACGAAGAATAGGATAAAGTTTGACAATAACGTTTTTATGAAACATTCTGTCAAGTCATGTAAATGTGCTTTTAGATGTGCACTTAGGTAATGTTAGCGTTTATATAACTAGCTGTAAAATGGCCATTCATTTTGACAACGTAATGGAGAAGTTTCCATATTTTATTGAGCGATTATATCGCTGTTAAAAATGCTTGGCTCAATGCTGGTCCTGCTCCACAAGGACAGGGGCACATAAATTGATAGCATTAAACAGTATTGTTGGAGCTGCTGAAGATTGTACACCTATCTTTGCATTGTATAGATTCAATCTGTTTAGTATTATATAATCATGGAGTTTCTTGCCCGTTCTTCTCCATAGAGATCTACGCTAGGGAATGGGCAACTGGGGTGCGAAGTCAGAAGTCCTCCACGTGTGTCCGGCGGCTGCTCGTCCCTCTCGATACGTCTGGAGGGAAGAGCAGCTGCTGGGCCGGTGCACCCCGGGCGCGGCAGTATCCTTCTCCGGGGAATGAGGGGAAATGAGAATTTCCTCTTATTCCTCGGGGAGTGGTACTGCCGCGGCCAATTATTCTGACATGGGTGGGGTCCGACCCGGACCAAAGGTGCGTTCCTTTGCGTGCCCTCTGTTTAGCAGAGGGCATAGCAGAGGAGTGAGGGCGGGCTCGGTGTGCACTTATCCTGCCTCCGAGCAGACAGAGAAGGATCGTCCTCCTCTGTCACCGCCGGTCTCGTAATCCCAACGTCGAAGTGTCGTGGATCAGGTCTCGCGGCTTCGACAGGGACCGAGGGTCTTGGCTTAACCGCCCGGACCGCGAGGTAGACAACCTCTATAAAAAGTCACCCCGAATCCCAAGCGGCGACGCACCGCGAGGGGATGTATGGCTGACGGGTGTTCCAGAGAACGAATCAGTCGCTAGTGCGCTCCTCGCCAGGGTACCTGCAGACCCCCTGGCGAGTAATAAATACTTAGAATCTGCCCTACTAGGTACAGGGGTCTCTGCCTAGTTAGGAGTTTATTTCCCCCATACTCGTGGGTTCAAATATGGAAAAAGTCACTAACCAAAAAACCAACACCGCCGGCAACGGCAACGAAGAGGAGAGGAGGGATGTGGGGTCGGAGTCCGACGTAGCATCCAGCGAGGTGAGCGGGGGAGGCTCAGCGAGCTCCCGCCGCGAGAGGGCCGGGACCGCAGGGGAGAACAGCAAGTTCTTCCGCAAGCGGTCCAGGAAGGAGGACGACCAAGGGTCGTCGTCGGAGGGAGAGTTGGCCTCGGCCCGGAAGATCCCCACTAGCAGGCGCGGGGGGATCCGCGGCAAGAGGGCGGGCCTCCCTGCCTCCGAAAGGTCGGCCAGACTGGCCGAAGAGGGGCGCCACCCGGGCATTGCTCTTGGGTCTGGCGAAGAGGCGGGTGAACCTGGCAGCTCCGAGGCGGAGCGTAAGGCCAGGTTTGCAAAGGAGGTGGAAGCCGCTATAAGGGGAGTGGCCTTGAAGCAGAAGACCTCTTCTAAACTCAAGGCCATACCCGGGGCTTCCGCCTCCATTATGGCGGCAGCGGAGGCAAACTTCGGGGGACCTCTTCCTCCTCCTCCTCCTCCTCCTCCTCCGATAGACGGAGAGGAGGTGGCCAAATTGCGGGTGGAGGTGGCCCGCCTGACGGCCGCCACGGAGGCTCTCCGAAAGGAGAACGCTAGGCTCCAAGCAGACTTGGCCAGTCTGCGTGAGCCTAGCTCCCGCGTGGCGCCTCAGAAGGGGGGTCCGCAGCAGCGGCAGAGCCAGCCTGAGCCGGTGGAGAACCAGGTCTTGAACCTGGTTCGCTAGGAGCTGGCCTCCTTCCAGGCACGGTTTTCCGTCCTGGAGGGAATCGTTTTGCGCCCCCCCCTGGCGGCAAGCAAGGCGGCCACGGGCCCGAAGGCGGCCTCGTACGCGGCGGCTACGGCTGCCGCACCCAGACCGGGGCCGTCCAGCCGGCCCTCCGGCACAGCAGTGGTGGCCCCTCCCCCAAAGCCGGCTCCGGCGAAACCGGCGCCGGCTAAGAAGGCGCCCAAGGGGAGGAAGGGCAAGGCAGCTGCACAGGCGGTGACTGTGCAGCCGCCGGTGCCAGTGACGAGCGGGCCAGCGCCGGCGGCACGTCAGCCGCCGCCGCCGCCACCGCCCTCCCAGCAGCCCCCTACACCTGCCGCGGCTGAAGCCGGATGGCAGGTGGTCGGGGAGAAGAGGAAGGGGCGGAAGGCGGCCAAAAAGGCCCGAAACAAGGAGCGGCAGCGCCAGTTCAGGGAGCGCAAGATCGCGGCTAGGCTCCGCGCCCCTAAGACCGCGGCTGTAGTGATCACACTACAGCCGGAAGCGGAACAGAGGGGCGTGTCCTACCGCGACCTGCTGGCAAAGGCAAAGGAGGCGGTGGACCTCGGGGAGCTCGGGATCACCGGGGGCCTCCGGCTGAAGGTCACAGCGACGGGGGCTCGTATGCTCGAGGTCCCCGGGGAGGCCAGTGGCCCGTCCGCTGACGCTCTAGCTGAGAAGCTCAGAGCGTCCCTAAACGCGGACGAGGCCCGAGTGTCCAGGCCCGTCAGATGCGCAGACCTGCGCATCTTGCTTCTGGACGACTCGGTGACCAAGGAAGAGGTGGTGGCCGCCGTCGCCAGGTCCGGAGGGTGCCCTGCTGAGCAGGTCAGGGCAGGCACCCTACGTCCGGACCCCACGGGTATGCATACCGTTACGGTATGCTGCCCTGTGACGGCGGCGAAAACAATTGTGGAGGGCCGAAGGCTATTGGTGGGCTGGGTTTCAGCGCAGGTTAAGCTGCTGGAGCCCAGACCTCTGAGGTGCTACCGCTGCCACGTGGGACACCACGTGTCAGTCCGGTGCGCCTCGGAGGTGGACCGCAGCGGGCTATGCTTCCGCTGCAGTCAGCCCGGTCATGTGTCCGCGGCTTGCTGTGCCACGCCGCACTGCGATGCATGTGCGGCGGCTGGCAAGCCGGCCGAACACCGGGCTGGGAGCAAGGCCTGCGCTCCGCCCACCAAGGCCACCCGAGGCAAGGGTAGGCCCTCCGCTGCCACCGCCACCGTCGCCACCGCCGCAGCCGCAACTGCCGCTGCTGCCGCTCCCTCTGCCGTTGCCACAGAGGGGCCCTCGCAGGGGGCCAGGGAGGAAGCGTCGATGGAATGCCAATAACGGCTCCACTTCGCTTCCTCCAAGCGAACATCAACCACTGCGCCTGTGCTCAGGATCTGTTGCTCCAGAGCATGGCGCAGTGGTTGATCAACATCGCTGTGGTCGCTGAGCCGTATTTCGTCCTGCCCAGGGAAGACTGGGTGGCGGACCTGAGCGGCTCAGTGACCATAGTGTCGTCGGCCGCCGCCGGCACCCCGACCCTTGAAAGTGTCAGGAGGGGTCGGGGGTGCGTAGCAGCCCGGTTCGGGGAGATCGTCGTAGTGGGAGTCTACTTCTCCCCGAACCGAACTCTCGCCGAGTTCCACAACTCTCTCGCAGAGTTGAGTGTCGTCGTCGGAAACCATTCCCTCCCCGTGCTTGTCCTCGGGGACTTCAATGCCAAGAACTTGGCTTGGGGTTCCCGTTGCACAGACGTGCGGGGAAGGATGGTGGAGGACTGGGCCCTGGAGAAGGGCCTGGTCGTCCTAAATAGGGGTTCTGTCGCCACGTGCGTGAGGATGCGGGGCGAGTCGGTGGTGGACATTTCGTTCGCCAGCCCCGCCCTGTCACCGCGTGTCGTTGACTGGCGCGTCATGGAGGGGGTGGAGACCTATTCCGACCACCGGTACATCCGGTTCGACGTCTCCACCCAGACCTCAAGCGCGCCGGTCCAACAGGCCCCGAGTGGTCCGCGTTGGGCGCTGAAGCAGCTGGACCGGGAGCTCCTCCTGGAAGCCTCGATCGTGCAGGCCTGGGTGACATCACCGGACAGGCCTGCCGACGTTAACGATGAGGCAGGGTGGTTCCAGGAGGCCATGTCCGACATCTGAGACGTGGCAATGCCCCGAGTCCGGCCAGGAAGCGCCCGGCGTCAGGTGTACTGGTGGTCGCGTGAGCTGACGTCCCTACGGGAGGCGTGCGTGGCTGCGCGACACCAGTACGCCAGGCACCGCAGGCTCCGCATTCGCCCACCGAATGCGGAAGCCATTGAGGCGGAGCTTTATGAGGGCTACAGAGCGGCGAAGACCGCCCTCCGCGCGGCTGTCCTGCGGGCCAGGGATCTGGCCCGCGAGGAGATGCTGGGGACTCTTGACAGAGATCCGTGGGGGCGCCCTTACAAGATGGTGCGGGATAAACTCCGCACCTGGGCCCCCCCGCTGACGCAGAGTCTCCGGCCTCAGCTCGTGGAGGACGTGGTGAGCGCTCTGTTCCCCTCGCGAGGGGAACACCCGCCCCCGCCTATGGCTCCGCCGGCTGCGGTGCCGGAAGCGGACCACCAAAGCGACGACGACGACGCTCCTGAAGTGACTGGGGTAGACCTGAGAGTGGCGGTACGAAGGTTGGGTGCCAAAAATACCGCCCCGGGACCCGACGGCTTGCCTGGCAAAGCCTGGGTCCTGGCCTCGGAGGCTCTCGGGCCCCGACTAGAAGGGCTCTTTAGCGCATGTTTGGAGAGAGGCCAGTTCCCGCTTCGTTGGAAGACGGGGAAGCTGGTCCTCATTCGGAAGCCGGGGCGCCCGGCGGACTCTCCGTCCGCCTACCGGCCCGTGGTGCTGCTCGACGAGGTGGGCAAGCTCTTTGAAAGAGTAGTTGCAAACCGCCTCGCCGAGCACCTTGCGGAGACGGGGCCGGACCTTGCGGACCACCAATTTGGTTTCCGCAAGGGGCGCTCGACGGTGGACGCCATCATGCGCGTGAGAGCCCTCACGACGAGGGATGCGGTGTCCAGGGGTGGGGTGGTCTTGGCGGTGTCTCTCGACATCGCCAACGCCTTCAACTCCATGCCCTGGAGCTGCATAAGGGAGGCACTCCGGTATCACCGGGTGCCGACCTACCTTCGTCGTGTGGTCGGGGACTACCTGACGGATAGGGCCGTCATCTACCCCGGTCGCAGCGGAGACTGGAACCGGCGAGAGATGTCGTGCGGTGTTCCGCAGGGATCGGTTCTAGGCCCATCCTTGTGGAACATCGGTTACGACTGGGTGCTGCGCGCCGACCTCCCTAGCGGCGTCAGCGTGGTCTGCTATGCGGACGACACGCTGGTGCTCGCACAGGGGGGGTCGCACGAGGCGGCGGCCGAAGTTATGACACGCGGGGTTGCGATAGTCGTTGAGAGGATCCGGCAACTGGGTCTCGAGGTGGCATTGCACAAGTCCGAGGCCATGTGCTTTCATGGGCCTCGGAATGCGCCACCTCCGGGATCCTCAGTGATGGCAGGAGGGGTTTCCATCGGCGTCGAGTCGACGCTGAAGTACCTGGGACTTGTCCTCGACAGCCGGTGGAACTTCGTGGAGCATTTCCGACGTTTGGCCCCCAGACTGGAGCGGACAGGGGCTGCCTTCAGGCGGCTCCTGCCCAACCTGGGGGGGCCGAACGCCTCCTGCCGGAGGCTCTACGCGGGAGTCGCGCGGTCCATGGCCCTTTACGGGGCCCCGGTGTGGGCACGTTCATTGAGGCGGCGTGCCGCCCACCACTTGAACGTGCCCCAGAAGGTGGTAGCCGTAAGGCTGGTCCGGGGCTACCGCACGATCTCCCGCGAGGCGGCGAACCTCCTTGCCGGATTGCCGCCATGGGATCTGGAGGCAATAGTCCTCGCGCGCCTACATGAGTGGCGCGCGGAGGCGCTACGCCGGGGGGAAACTCCGCTGCCGCGGCAAATTGTCGCTCAGCGGACGGACTTCCGGCGGGATCTCATGGCGACATGGAGAGAGCGACTATCGCAACCCCGTGCAGGGCACGCCACAATAGTGGCGATAAGTCCCCTCTTTGAGGAGTGGCTGGAGAGACGCCACGGCGTCCTCACCTTCCGCCAGACGGAGGTTCTTACCGGACACGGATGTTTCGGTAAGTTCCTGCACCGAATCGGGCGGGAGGAAACGCCCGGGTGCTATCATTGTGAGGATAGGCCGGAGGACACGGTGGAGCACACTGTGGAGGTGTGCCCCGCTTGGGTGGAGCACCGCCGTGTCCTCGAGGTGGCGATCGGCGGCGGCGACCTCTCGCTCCCGGCCCTGGTTCGTGCCATGGTCCGGAGCGAGACGGAATGGGACGCCGTCACCTCCTTCTGCGAAGCAGTCATGCTAGCGAAGGAGGTGGCGGAACAGGACAGGGAGAGGTCCTCACGTCCCGGCCGCCGCGGGAGACGCCCTGGGCGTCGGGGGCCACGTGGTGGCTTCCGGCCACCGTAGGCGCGGGCCTGTGGACGGGGAGCTATGGGCTAGCTCGCCGTCCGTTCGTCTCATGACGACAGGCCGTGTCGACGGCGCGTTCGTGTTCCACGCGCGCCTCAAAGAGAGTCAGCAATAGTGTAGGGGTCCGCAAGGACCGAAGCCTGCCGGGGCTGCGGGACTATTCGAAAGAGATACCGTGGCCCCGGAACACAAAGGGCGATGAAGGAACATGGATGGGTTTTAGTCAGTAAAAGTCTGACACTCCCTCCTGCTCAGCCCAGAGCGGGAGAAGTCATTTGATGATTTCCCATCCGAAAAAAAAAAAAAAAAAAAAAAAAAAGGGAATGGGCAACTACAGTACTTTCACAGTTTTTATGTCTTGTGACTGGGACTGTAGCTACATTTAATTTTCATCTTTGTTTCGACAATTCAAAAGTGCCTGTAACTGGCTTACTTGAAATAAATGCTTTGATTTTGATTTTTTAAATTATTTTGTAAATTAATCGAAAAAAACAAAAATGTGAAGAAATCATCAAAAAATAGAGATGCATCTTTAAGGACACTCACATTTCACCAGTTATATTTAAGTCCCACGTAATAGAGGGCGAGCCTATTGCCATCGACAGCAGCGGTGGCCCAGTGGTGGCCGCCCCGACTTATGAACAGTAAGTCGTGCGTTCGAACCCAGGCTGGCGCTTTACTTTATCTAATTTATTTCATCACCACTGCTCTCAAAACGGTGATGGAAAACATCGTGAGAAAACCGGCATGTCCTAGAACTCGAAACAAAAATTCAAAGACATGTGACATCTACCAACCCGCACTGAGCCCGCGTGTTGGATTATAGCCCATTCCCTCTCATAAATGGCTGTGTGTACCAGCAGTGGGAACATCATAGGCTGATTATGCTATTACCATCAACGGACACAAATACAGACTCAGGGCAGCTACTGAGAATTTCCAGACGGTTAAACCCAATGACACTTTGCCTGACCTGGGAATTAACCCCAGGGCCTCAAGTTCAGCAGTCCCGCTTGCGAACACTAGACCAACGAGGCAGGTGTCGTTTTACATCATCATCATCATCATCATCATCATCATCATCTTGCCCTTGTCCCCTGTTACTTGAGGTCGGCGCAACACGTTTATTTCTTCCATTCTCCTCTTTTGTTCTGACTTTTTCAATATTCTTCATCAAAAATGTTGCAACTCCAGTAGAGAAACCACGGTATACCAAAATCGAAGCATTTATTTCAAATAGGCCATTTACTTTACTTTTGAATTGTCGAAACAAAGATGAAAATTAAATGTAGCTACAGTCCCAGTCACAAGACATAAAAACTGTGAATGTACTGTAGTTGCCCATTCCTTAGCGTAGATCTCTATGGAGAAGAACGGGCAAGAAACTCCATGGGCACTCTTTTAAATCAAAATATTGTTACAAATTCCGCAGGAACGTAACGTAGCTTACGTAATTATCACCTAATCCTTTGCTGTGCACCCTAGAAATGAAAGAACAACAGTGTCTAAGTAGCTTATCATCTTGAGCATATTTTTAGAGTAGACGGGGGAAATGGGTTTACATGTTGGAGCTGCATATAATGGTAGCAATCTCCGGAGAACATACTATTATTATGTTACGTAGTGTGACGTCAATGTGAGGAATTGTGTTTCGGGGATTAACGTTACTGATTCATGTTGCTAGGCAGTCGGTAAAAGCACTAAAATAGAGGATATGTATGTAATTTTTTATTCACTTAAATTAATACAATACAGTATTATCAACCCAAGAAAAGTATTAAAAGTTAAATTCAACTACTGCTTGTCGCTCAAAAATAATATTAAACTCCTGCAATTTTCTATGACAGTTCAAACGTCCGTGACTGTCGCGGCCATGATGTGACGTCATTTATTACCTCAATCTGCCTTGTTTACATCTATTTTTTGGCATTAATTAAGTAATTTTACTAATTGTATGTGCTTTATTCAAGCAAAAATTGCGATAACGATATTATAATAAAATCTTAATTAACTTTACCTAACTTTTCAAATGAAAGTGTTTTTTTGACTTTGACGTCACTACCGGTTTTATCGAGGGCGACGCGTTTTGAGAGTGCGTTCCGTTTCACTAAAAACATGCTACATAAAACAATAAATTGTAAAATAAGTGATGTTTTAGAAACTTAAACCGTGTACTTAAAAGTGTACCACAATGTTTTTATGCGCCAATACAAGGTATTTTTAATAAATAAGAAGAGTTTTGTATTTCTTGCATATTCCCTATTGGGCTTCTGATATGCACTCTCTATCAGGCCAAATGAGCAACCTTTTTGCCATACAATAACACCTGTATCTATTACCCAGTCAAAGTGATTGCTTTAAAAAGTAAAAAGTAAAAGTAAAAAAGTTCTAACTTAAGATATGATTTTTATTCTGCAGTTTAGTAACTGCTTGAAGCTAGAACTGTCAAAAGTTAGAATTCTAAACTTTGCTTTCTTAGACGGTTCTTGCTTCGTTCAAATTCTTGTCTATTTCATAAAAATGGTTGCTATAAGTAATTACTTCTTCTTCATAGCGTGACGATGGTAAATTTTCATTAAAATATGTTTGGCCCATAATTCAGCTACGCGAACTCTGTCTCTGCTTGTTGTGTCAGGGTCATGCAAGGCAACATAGAAGGTGGGCCATTGTCTGTGGAGCCACGCCGCATACACACTTGTGATCTGAGTCACCCATGAACCCCCATCTGAAGAAATTGTCTTTGCTACGGCCGACTTGGGTTCGTAGTCTAATCAAAGAGATTTAAAAGAATTTGCTATAGAGCGGACTTTGGGAATAATGTCATACAACAATTTTGATCCCGAACATTTTCGATTTTGACACAAGAATGCTACCTGACAAGCGGGCGTTTGACACTAGACAGAACGATTTGTTACTAAGTAGCTACAAGTATTTGGATTACGATTTTTTTCGTCTTGTCCCGTCTATCACTCGTAAATATTTGAATGTCTTCGAGTCTAATATACAAATTCATGAAACACTCAATCGACTTCTTCTTGGAACTAATTACTGAAAACAGCTAGCCTGTAGGTCTTTCTATTTTAGTATTTCCACCAAGACTAAGACAGAGGTGTAGGTAAACATTTGTACACCCACATAGAACATGAAATATTTTCTATTCTACAACGAATATCAAAGCGACAGACTATTACCTACTAAAACTATTCGAAGATTTTACGTCCAATTTTGTCGAGCACGAAACAATGCATGACAAAATAGTTCTAAATCGGAAAAGTTTTGATAGCACACGTTGTGAATGTGGTTGTTCGTGTGTAGCTATGAATATCTGTCGAATTTCTGTCGGTTTAACTTATTGGACAAAAGTAAAGAATTTGTCAAAACAGTAGAAGAAAATGGTTTTTAGATTTTTCTAAGTGTAGAGTGTGAGAGCAGCGGTGGCCCAGCGATGGCAGCCTCGACTTATGAGCAGTAAGTTGTGGGTTCAAACCCATGTAGGCTCATTACTTTGTATAGTTTATTTCATCACCGCTGCTCTCAAAACGGTGAATGAAAACATCGTGATGAAATCGGCATGTCCTAGAACCAAAAATTCGGAGACATGTGATGTCTATCAATCGGCACTACGCCCACGTGGTGGATTATTGCCTATTCCCTCCAACAGAGAGGAGGCCTGTGTCCCAGCAGCAGGATGTAAGCTGATTAAGCTATGTTTATACATCCTGAGCAGTCAGACCTTCTACCATCTTATTGGCTGACTTATAGTTTTCAACATGGCATGGCATTATCACATAGCTTGTGCTGAATCATGAGAAGACGCTAGCCTATAACAGAGGCCATTAAAAAAAGAAAAAAATTCAACGTCACAAATACATTGCAAATAGCCAATTAAATAACACGTTGCCTGTGTTTTAAACCAAGGCACTTCTCTATTATCATAAAATTCATGAGGCATAATGATGCGGTAATACCCACGACTTTCAACTTAGTAGTTTGCTTGTGCATGAAATTACATACATACATACTTATGCCTTTTTACCATTTTTTTTTTCGGCTGGAAAATCATCAAATGACTGAGGAGTCATTCGTGAGGAGCGGGAGGCCGCTCTGGGCGGATCAGGAGGGAGTGTCAGACTTTTACTGACTAAAACCCATCCATGTTTCTTCATCGCGCTTTGTGTTCCGGGTCCACGGTATCTCTTTCGAATAGTCCCGCAGCCCCGGCGGGCATCGGCCCTTGCACCCCTTCCTTTTCGCTGACTCTCTTTGTGACACGTCGACACGGCCTGTCGTCAACACTCTTTTTACCTCATCCACGTTCATACATTTTTATTTCCGATGGGAAATTATCAAATGACTCTGACTCCGCTCTGGGCGGAGCGGGAGGGAGTGTCAGACTTTTACTGACTAAAAAACGCATCCATGATCCTTCATCGCCCGTGTTCCGGGGCCAAGGTATCTCTTTCGAACAGTCCCGCAGCCCCGGCAGACGTTCATACATCAGGTTAACGCGCACGCTGGTTGCGAGTAATGCCCACCTGACCTATCTGAAGAACCTCACCAGTAAGGTCAGTGTATGTCCTAGGGAGTTCCCTCCAGGCGTTGCGTTACATGAAATTAGTACCTACCTAGAGTTTTTTATATCAACAACTTATTTGTAGTATTTCATGGAACCTATATTTTTCATATTAGGTCACCTAAATTTGATGGGAGATACTTAGGAGATTCGCTTAAAACTAGAAACGACGCAACTCCATAGTTCAAAGTAAAAAAATGGCTTCCATTTTACAAGTGTAATATTTAAGAACGACGCAAAATACTTTATTCTTTCAACCATTATGCTACACTATAACGTGGTACACTAACAACCACCATTTCTATAAAAATCGCATCATGAGCATGTAAATATTATTATTATTACTTATTTTACTTCAATCAACTTTGGATCATACAATTAAACAATGGTACAATTAAACAAAATTATAAAATCAGCAATAAAATTAAAATGAAAATCACAATTAAAATTAAGATAAAAATCACAATTAAAATTAAAATCACAATTAAAATGAGAATCACAATCACAATTAAAATTAAAATCATAATTAAAATCAAAATCACAATTACAATTAAAATCACAATTAAAAACTAAAAAAATTAAATTAAAATAAAACCAAATTAAAATCCACATCACAATTTAAATTATTATAAAATTAAATCAAATTTAAAATCAAATTAGAACAATATATTACCATTAGTCCGTACGTGAACCATGCAGCAATGGTTCACGTACTGACAGTCGAAACGTTCAGCAAAAGTCCTCAGGATACTGTTGCGGCTGGCCCGCACCCTGCGCACCAGGGATGTGCACCGCTTGCGCATGACTGCGTAGAAACAATCCACACGCGCCTCGGCAAACATCCCCGATGCGCTACAGAAGCGGGGCAGCCCCAAGAGTACCCTGAACGCGTTATTGTATTGGACACGTAGAGCGCTGTACTGTTTCTGCGTGTAATCCATCCACAGACTGCCGGTATAAAAGGACGTACAAAATGCCCTAAATAGGGCTATTTTGACGCCCCTCGAGCACCGAGCAAATCTGCGGGCTATCATATTCGCACGAACAGACAGCGCCCTACGTTCCCTTTCAATGTCTGCATCGTCTTCCAGGTCAAAGGTTAATAAATGTCCAAGATATTTAAAAGTATTTACTCTATTAAGTGGGCATCCGTTGAGCTTAATTGCCGGCAAGTAATCTGGACACTTCCTCTTGGCCCGAAAGACCATGCACTCGCTCTTTTTCGCATTGTACAACAAACCATGTTCCTCAGCATACTTTTCACAGATGCGAATCAGTCTCGACACACCACAGACAGATGCGCTCAGCAGCACCATGTCGTCTGCGTAACTGATATTGTTTAGGCACACACCTCCAATATGGCAACCGAAATGCGTGCTACTGAGCCTCTCTATCAGTGCATTAACATACAGGTTGAAGAGCTTTGGTGAGGTTAGCCCCCCTTGCCTCACGCCGCACTCCAGCCTGTATGGAGCTGAGTAAGCCCCCGACCATCGAACAACATTGACCTGATTGTTGTACCAATATTGGAAGACACGGATCAGTTCGTCTGGCACTGACGCTTGCTGCAGCTTTTGCCACAGCAGATCATAGCAAACCAAGTCAAATGCCTTCGACTGGTCGAGGAAGCAAGCAAAGACAGGTGTACTTCTATCAGTGTAGTAATATCCTCATGTTTCTGCACATTGTCGCAGAAGTTTGTTAAAGCTATCCATGTGACGTCCTCGCTAATCTAATAATTTTATGGAAAACATGGAAAAAATTCTTGGAAAATGTTTAATTTGTAGTCAGTTTTTATTATTCACTTTTTTTTTGACTGTCGCGTCCTTTGTGGTCAACCACGACTACTCAGCATGAAGTCCTGGGTTCGATTCCCGGGTCGGGCAAAGTGTTATTGGGTTTTCTATTATGAATTACTCAGTAGCAGCCACGGAGTCAAGATTTGCTGACTGCTGTATGGCAATAGGCTCGCTCCTTCATGGGACTTATAAATGTGGGTGCACTATGAATAAAACTTCTGCTTAACCCTTCGAAGGTAACAGGCATGATTTAATGTTATTCATTTGACAATTGACGGCACAGTCGCATTTCATCTGGTTCAGGTGAGATTGTCTCATACGGCTCATGATTAATTCAGATCGGTGGCGCACTGTGAATAGCCCGCTTTAAACGTATGCCTACCAAACAGTTCTCTTACTCCGGCACAGATAATATAATACCTACAGGACGAGCTTATTTTATTTTGGCGCGTTTTTTCTTTGACACAGTTCAGTTCGGGTAGGTAAGTGATGAGCGTTTCAATTTATTTCGTAGCGCTTCAAAAGAAATGCGAGTTTAAGGGATTATATCAAGATGATGAGTGAGTATGTTCGCTGTGCGATAACAACACAGTGCGACACAAATATGTTTGCCAAGCTCAGTGAAAATGATAAGTGGTGGAATCAGGCGCTACTCTGCGAGAACCAGTATAATTAAATGTTTTAAATGCAATTGTTGTGCGGGCGGTCATCCTGTGTCCAAAGCCTGGATCGACAAAAACATCACGCCTGTAATTCCCGAAGGGTTAGGCAGAGGTGTATCTAATAGTACACCCACATTTCGCCAGTTATGTTTAAGTACCATGTAATAGGGGGCGAGCCTATTGCCCTCAATCGGGCGCAAATCCAGACTTCGTGGCTGCTACTGAGAAATTCCTAATGGAAAAGCTCAATAACACTTTGCCGACCCGGGAATCGAACCGGACCTTATGCTCAGTAGTCGTACTTGCGAACACTAGATCAACGAGACAGGATGGATATAGTTTATAGCTAAATTAAAACTAAACATTATCTTTTTCCCCTGGATCGTTAGTTATACATGCGTCATGTTCGTGAACGGGCGCTGTCAGTTGGGACTGGTGATCTCTTAGCTGCCACGGTTCATTTTAATTACTTTATTTTTAAATTGTTGATCTAATCTTTTACTCTGGACGCTCTTAATGTGCACGTCTTTCTACATTCTTCTCACATATATGTATAATCTCAAAATGAATGGTGTAACCAAGATTTTGTAACAACATTTTGATTTAAAAGAGTGTCCATGGTGTTTCTTGCACGTTCTTCTCCATAGAGATCTACGCTAGGGAATGGGCAACTACAGTACTTTCTCAAGTTATTATGCCTTGTGACTGGGACTGTAGCTTTGCTTTTTTTTGTATTTTTGACATTCAAAAGTTCCGTAATGGTCTAATTGAAATAAATGCTTTGAGTTTGAGTTTATAGCTATATCGTTTTCCCATAATAGGCTCCTGCTTATCTTAGCAGGGGACTTAACAAGTTAAAATTATCTTTTCACCGGTCTCATTACAAATAGATGAATCTCTAAAACACTTGCAAACAACAAAACTTGCTGTTTCTTTATTAATAAACAAGTAAAGTAAAGTAGCTTGTTCCGCGTGAAAACTTCACAGAAGCTAATGAGTTTGTGTAGGACCGTTTGCTGCAACGTTTCGTCATAACGTGAAGTTTTTCGAGAACCGTTTGTAGGAGGATGACGTCACTAGAAGGTAAGTACTCAAGGCTAGTGGACTTGGCTATGGAAGCTCTCCTCTCTCTGCGATAAGCGGGTTTCGAATAAAGCTGGTGACTAAAGATTAGTTGGTGAGCAACGACAACAATTGGGTAGTTGCACTAATAACCAAGTGTGTGTACACACACTACGCACTATTCCAAGTCACAACTTCTCTAAAAAAACATTTTATTATTGAAGACTTGAAACCTGTTTAATTTTAAATTTTCTGTAAACTTAGATTTTTATCTGCTTTGAAATCATTGTGTCATTTAGTGACGTCACATTTTGCTTTTCACATATAAATCTAATAGTTCCATAATCTAGTAGTCCACCAAGCGAGCATTGTTGAGCGAATTCAATCTTTTCAACCGACTTTCAAAAAGAGGAGGTTCTTAATTAGACTGTATTTTTTTTTTTGGAGAGCATACGTCAACTGGACGCCGCGCGGTTGTGCGAACAGTATATATTATGTTTACTTTGATATATGTTTACAATTGTTGATGGATGCAATGGACAGGAAGAGAAGTGAAGATACGTGACGGTTGACAGAGGAGAATGGGAGAAAAAAACGTGCTGCGCCGCCTCCAAGAAACATGGGACAAGGACAGGACATGGATGATGACTCTTTTCTACTTCACGGGACCTACGATCTTTTATAGAGGGTGTAAAACACCTCCTAACGAAGCCGAAAGGCATTTGTTCTCCTCGTCATTGCGATCATTTTTTTGTTCTACTTATTGGGGGTCAAAATTGCTACTTTTTTTAAATACAAGTTTTTAATGTAAGATTTTTACTGTAAACATTTCTACGACCCCGTACTATTCAATCAATCCATCAGCACAATGTTTTGAGTCCGTTACATTGAGTTCTACCACAAAACTTGTTTTTTCACCCAAAAAAAAGTCGTTTCCCAGCAATAATTTTTGCGTAAAGTTACTTAGTTTGATGTACAGAATGCTTGGTTGACGGCTTCGTGATGAAGGTGGTTTAAACCCTGTATACTACTTGAATAAGAAATTCGTCGGTAGTTAGTCGCATCCTCGTCGGCGCGGGTAGACAGTTGCCTGTATTGGTTCAAGTTGATAATAGCGAGTGATGGTGCAGTTTTGTCGCACATTGTCGGCGTCGCCCGCCTTCATTTTTGGGAGCGTAGTTAGGCTGGATAATATGTTGGGCTTTCAGCTCGCTTAATGTCCTGCTTCTAAGTACTTAGGAAGGCTAATGACAAGGTCAAACTACATAGTCTCCTTCTTCTTATTAACGAAGGACAAAACATATTTATAAACAATGTTTTTTTTGCAACATCCTCTGACGCAGATATTAATTCTTCGTGTATATAGTTGCCAGGCCATTTCATACAGATTTAGAACATTAGATACCACCTTACTTCTGTTAACAAAGTTATATTTAAGTAGGCAAGTACTTAATTTGATTTACTGGCCCAAAGAAGCCAACAAGGCCGACCTGGCCAACGCCCGGGGAAAAATAGTAACCTTTTTAATTGCAAAAGCGTTTCTTAATTACAGCCAATCATTTAGATAATGACCATTGCGGAATTATACCACCTCAACTTTCCTCTAATCATTTTCCTTATTTGAATAATCCTACTAATATTATAAACTAGCTGACCCGCGCAACTTCGTCTGCGTTACGAAAGAGAGAGAGAGGCTTAGTGAGAGTGTGAGTCAACCTAAAAAAAATGCAGATAATATGCTTTAGCGGACTTTTTAAGAGGAACAATCCCGTCATACATGTATGATTGTTGAGTAACTTTAACCGTTTACGCAGCGCACGGAAAGGAAGCTCTCAAAAGCAATAATTTTTCGCTGTATTTGCAACAATTTTCATTGATGCTCCGCTGCTATTGATTGTAGCGTGATGTTATATAACGTACAGCCTTCCTCGTTAAATGGGCTATCCAAAACTAAAAGATGTTTTAAACTGGAATCAGTAGTTCCTAAAATTAGCGCGTTCAACCAACCCAACAAACAAACTTTTCTCCTTTATAATAAGTATAGATTCAAGTAGGTAACAATTTAATTTATCGGAAATATATGCAATCATCGTTAAAATATTGTACTATGTTTTTCCAATTTTGGGCTTCCCTCGACAGCCTTAGGTTTTCATCCTTAGACACTCGATGACAGTCATACTCCAGCTAGGTCGAAAGTTCTCATCAAGGTGCATGAATTGAGCCCAAACACGATATAGCTTTTTTTTTCGGATGGGAAATCATCAAATGACTCCTCGCGGAGCAGGAGGAAGTGTCAGACTTTTACTGACTAAAACCCATCCATGTTCCTTCATCGCCCTTTGTGTTCCGGGGCCACGGTATCTCTTTCGAATAGTCCCGCAGCCCCGGCAGGCATCGGCCTTTGCGGACCCCTTCTTTTTTGCTGACTCTCTTTGAGGCGCGCGTAGAACACGAACGCGCCGTCGACACGGCCTGTCGTCATGAGACGGACGGACGGCGAGCTAGCCCATAGCTCCTCGTCCACAGGCCCGCGCCTACGGTGGCCGGGGGCCAATACGTGGCTCCCGACGCCCGGGGTGTCTCCCGCTGTGGCCGGGACGTAAGGATCTCTCCCTCTCACGTTCCGCCACCTCCTTCGCTAGCATGACTGCTTCGCAGAAGGAGGTGACGGCATCCCATTTCGTCTCGCTCCGGACCATGTATTGAACCAGGGCTGGGAGAGAGAGGTCGCCGCCGCCGATCGCCGCTTCGAGGACACGGCGGTGCTCTGCCCAAGTGGGGCACACCTCCACAGTGTGCTCCACCGTGTCCTCCGGTCGATCCTCACAATGGAAGAACCCGGGCGTCTCCTCCCGCCCGAAAACACGATATGAGGCCAATAACAATTTAGCTGTAAATATAATCTACGTAAACTGCGTATGGATTATTGATTATTGCGAATAGCATAGCACAGTTCTTGCACGGCAAGAACACGTGGATTTATCAGGCTTCTGGTGTTCGCTATACTTCTTTTTGGAGAAATCATCCTCATCATCATACTCCTGCCCGTATCCCAATTTATTTGGGGGTAGCATGATTGTATTCTTCTTCCATAAGTACTACTCTATTACTTTTTGGAAAAATATTTCACGAAAAAAATAGGAAATGCACACAACTTAAATACAAAATTAAATATAGGAAATCTCACAGCATTAAAAAAAAAAATTAAACAAATCACAAAAAGTGAAAATAATGTTGGAGGGTTTGAACCTGCAACCCCGTAGTTTACAGAGCGGTCATGAAACCGCAAGGCTATTTACTTCGTTGACATAAGCCACAAATAGCCGTTCTCATGTACTTACGTCATGACTGAAACGTCAAACAATTGAAGTATACGGAAATAATGCAAAATTGCCTACCCCCTTATGGAAGTAGCGTGATAATATATAGTTTGAATATAGAAGAAGCCTATGCAGTAATTTTGACGTGATGCGCGCACAAACATTTCGTACCAACTACTTAAACCGAGAAAAGCTGATTTTCTTGAGTTCCGCTATTTTGTGCGTATTCACCTCAAAAATAAAATTTCAAGAAAACTGAGAAATTATATTTACCTGTATTAGATATGGAGTATATGTAGCAACTTTAAAAGGTTACACTTTATTGGTGTTGATTGTATAGGTGTTTGAAGTTTATTAATTTTAAACACAAAACCCTATTTTTTGCGCCTCTGGATAAGATTTTAAAAAAATGCTAAGACAGGTATTTCTTTATTTTTATTAATAAGTATTTATTCTGAGTTTCATGATTCTAGAACAATCTAAAATTTTTTTTTCATACAAACTTTACCACCCCTTTTCACCCCCTTTTTCCAAAAAAATCCAAAATTTCTATAGCCTATATGTTATTCTGAATGTATTTAAACAGATTTGTGAACATTTCAACAAAATCGGTTCAGCAGTTTTTACGTGATGCGCAGTCAAACAAACAAACAAATTTTTTTTAAATGGTTTTAATATGTTCAGTTACTTATTTCAAGTCACCCTGGCTGGTTTTTTTTTAAATCTTCAATGTACAGATTTTTTGGTCTCAACGATTTTATTATATGTATAGAAGATCCGAAAGTTTGTGAGGATGGATGTATGGATTTTTGTTACCTACTCTTTGACGCAAAAACTACTGAACACTGGATGAAATTTAAATATTATAATTCATTACAAAGGATCTTAGGTCCCCACTTATACAATGAGGTACAAACGGCAGCACCTTTAACCTGTAAGCGATAAGATCATTCTAACGCATATTGTAAGTACAGACTTCCTCGTTGACCCCAACCCTTGCCGTAATTCATGAACTTTATTAGGGGTCTGTCGGACCCCACGTCAGTGGGGTCATCCGTGTTTGATAAAAGGCGATATATTGTTCCGATATCCTTTGTTATGTAAAATATTAGTTTGTTTTCTCTTGTCCGATCGAACTTGTGGAAAATTACAACAGGTACCTACTGAACATTTTTTAACAATATGGCTGACATGTTGAAGGCCATGAGAATCATTTGACCGGTTGCCGTGGCGATGCCTAGGCCAGCAGTGGACCTATTTCAGCTGATATGATGGACATTAAATCACTTAAGTAGGGTAAGGTTACGGACCTCTAGAAGATATTATACTTACCAATACCAAGTCTACTGATTTTGCGATAACATACCATCATCACGCTTGTAATCCCCGAAGGGTAAGGCAGACGAGTACCTAATAGTACACCTACATTTCGCCAGTTATTTTGAAGTCTCGTGTAATAAGGGGCGAGGCTTTTGCCATCAACCGGGCACAATTCCAGACTCCGTGGCTGCTAGCTACTGAGAAATTCCTGATGGGAAAACCCAATAACTCTGCCCGACCCGAGAATCGAACCCAGGACCTCAAGCTCAGCAGCGCTTGCGACACTCGACCAACGAGGTAGCCAGATTTTGCGATACTAGTTTTATAGTCTCGATTCTGTGAAGTACGTACCCAATAACCCCAACATTCAGTCAAAAATTAACATAATAGAAAAGCCAGTAGGCTGCGTTTCCAGCAGAGATGAGTGTGTAGCGAGGGATGTGTGTGGAACTAACCAATTACATAGCTAGAATACCTTTTTATTTTATTTTTCAGATGGGAAATCATCAAATGACTCCTCCCGCTCTGGGCGGAGCAGGAGTGAGTGTCAGACTTTTACTGACTAAAACCCATCCATGTTCCTTCATCTCCCTTTGTGTTCCGGGGCCACGGTATCTCTTTCGAATAGTCCCGCAGCCCCGATAGCTAGAATACCTCAAGCTGTGAAAAAGAAGCGATATTAGAGCCCCAGCACACGGCGTATTTTAAACGCGCAACAACGCGTGTTTCAGGAACGCGTGTTTCAGAAACGCGCGTTTTCCGCGCCGTAGATGCCGATGTTTGCGTTTTTATAGATTCAAACGCTCGTAAAACGCGATAAAACCGCGCGTTCGAAACTCGTTTAAAGCGCGTACAAAGGAACGCCATTGTACAACTGACGAGGAGTCTCTGACCAAAATGCGGAAGCTGCGAGCGACTACAGCGCGTCTGTATCACTGTATCTGCGCGTATAGGCACAGTAGACGCGTGTTTCACGATCGCCCCGTGTGCTTAGGTTACATGGTTGCGTTCAAATCTCGTTTGAAGCACGTATACGCGCGTCATCTGCGCGTCGTCTGCGCGTTTAAAATACGCCGTGTGCTTAGGCCCTTATTGGTTAGTTTCACACACATTCCTCGCTACGACGCATCCTCGCTCATCTCTAATGGAAAAGTCCGATAAAAGAAAATAGTCACATGAAAACCTCGCTATATATTTAAATACGGTAAAATAAATATATTAAAACAATAGTATCTAATGAAAATGTACGAATAAAAACACTGATTTGAAAGGTGGGCAAGAATAATAGCTGGGTATCAAAAAAAGGTTGGCTCAGCCTTTTGTCTGCAACTTATATTATTCTATCAGTTGAGGGGAGCGTCGTATTTTTCATCACAGGAACGTTTTTAGGGTTCCGTACATCAAAAGGAAAAAAACGGAACCTTTATAAGATCACTTTCTTGTCTGTCCGTCTGTCACCACCGATTTTCTCAGAAACGGGTGGACCTAGCAAGTTGAAATTCATACCAGATAGTGAGGTATAAAGTCCCTATTAGGTGTATAAAAATCAAGATCCTGAGTCAACACGATAAAATGGGCAAATTTAGATTTTCGCGAAAACTTGTAAGTACCAAAATTTAGCTTAATTTTTTAACCAAAATTCACAATTCTAGGTCAACCGGAAGTACCCTGTAGGTTTTGGGTCTAAAACCTTTATGGTAGTTCCCGTTGACCTAGAATCACGAAATTTTGCACAAAGCAAGGTCTTATAGCACATGTAAAGGGAAAAGTCTGAAAACCGTAAATAAGTATGTAGTTTAATAACAAAAAAAAAGCGATTTTACTATTACAAACTTATTATTTGCGGTTGGTGCAATAGCCGTTTCTAGGTATCGAACAGCAAAGTTAAGTTTGTCCTTTAAAAGTTTGTACGGAACCTTCGATGCGCGAGTCCGACTCGCTCTTAGGCGTTTTTTGTCGAATTAATATAATTTTATGGTGTTTCTCGTTTTTGGGTCGTGATTTAAAGGTACATGCGCAATCTTTTGTTGCGCGTGTGAACAGAGCAGTATCAATTTTACCAAAAATAATCATCATCATCTGTTAAGCCTTTTCCCAACTATATTGGGGTCGGCTTCCAGTGTCACCGGATGTAGCTGAACATAAACACACAATTTGCAACTTTATGTAAGTACTACTGATTTGATTGATTGATTGATGATTGAGCACCACACCCAGCCAGTAGCAAGACTGACCCGGACAAGCTGGATACACCAGGGGGCACTGTTTTGTAAGGAAAGACATGCTCTGGGATGGGAGAGGAAGCCCGGCCAACCGCAGCCAGTCGGGCACAATCAGCCGACTATGCAGCCTAGAGCCAATAAAGGAATAAGACAAAAGTATAAAGAGAACGTTGTTATTTTAATTGATTGAACAATTCCATGTTCCTTCATCTCCCTTTGTGTTCCGGGGCCACGGTATCTCTTTCGAATAGTCCCGCAGCCCCGATAGCTAGAATACCTCAAGCTGTGAAAAAGAAGCGATATTAGAGCCCCAGCACACGGCGTATTTTAAACGCGCAACAACGCGTGTTTCAGGAACGCGTGTTTCAGAAACGCGCGTTTTCCGCGCCGTAGATGCCGATGTTTGCGTTTTTATAGATTCAAACGCTCGTAAAACGCGATAAAACCGCGCGTTCGAAACTCGTTTAAAGCGCGTACAAAGGAACGCCATTGTACAACTGACGAGGAGTCTCTGACCAAAATGCGGAAGCTGCGAGCGACTACAGCGCGTCTGTATCACTGTATCTGCGCGTATAGGCACAGTAGACGCGTGTTTCACGATCGCCCCGTGTGCTTAGGTTACATGGTTGCGTTCAAATCTCGTTTGAAGCACGTATACGCGCGTCATCTGCGCGTCGTCTGCGCGTTTAAAATACGCCGTGTGCTTAGGCCCTTATTGGTTAGTTTCACACACATTCCTCGCTACGACGCATCCTCGCTCATCTCTAATGGAAAAGTCCGATAAAAGAAAATAGTCACATGAAAACCTCGCTATATATTTAAATACGGTAAAATAAATATATTAAAACAATAGTATCTAATGAAAATGTACGAATAAAAACACTGATTTGAAAGGTGGGCAAGAATAATAGCTGGGTATCAAAAAAAGGTTGGCTCAGCCTTTTGTCTGCAACTTATATTATTCTATCAGTTGAGGGGAGCGTCGTATTTTTCATCACAGGAACGTTTTTAGGGTTCCGTACATCAAAAGGAAAAAAACGGAACCTTTATAAGATCACTTTCTTGTCTGTCCGTCTGTCACCACCGATTTTCTCAGAAACGGGTGGACCTAGCAAGTTGAAATTCATACCAGATAGTGAGGTATAAAGTCCCTATTAGGTGTATAAAAATCAAGATCCTGAGTCAACACGATAAAATGGGCAAATTTAGATTTTCGCGAAAACTTGTAAGTACCAAAATTTAGCTTAATTTTTTAACCAAAATTGACAATTCTAGGTCAACCGGAAGTACCCTGTAGGTTTTGGGTCTAAAACCTTTATGGTAGTTCCCGTTGACCTAGAATCACGAAATTTTGCACAAAGCAAGGTCTTATAGCACATGTAAAGGGAAAAGTCTGAAAACCGTAAATAAGTATGTAGTTTAATAACAAAAAAAAGCGATTTTACTATTACAAACTTATTATTTGCGGTTGGTGCAATAGCCGTTTCTAGGTATCGAACAGCAAAGTTAAGTTTGTCCTTTAAAAGTTTGTACGGAACCTTCGATGCGCGAGTCCGACTCGCTCTTAGGCGTTTTTTGTCGAATTAATATAATTTTATGGTGTTTCTCGTTTTTGGGTCGTGATTTAAAGGTACATGCGCAATCTTTTGTTGCGCGTGTGAACAGAGCAGTATCAATTTTACCAAAAATAATCATCATCATCTGTTAAGCCTTTTCCCAACTATATTGGGGTCGGCTTCCAGTGTCACCGGATGTAGCTGAACATAAACACACAATTTGCAACTTTATGTAAGTACTACTGATTTGATTGATTGATTGATGATTGAGCACCACACCCAGCCAGTAGCAAGACTGACCCGGACAAGCTGGATACACCAGGGGGCACTGTTTTGTAAGGAAAGACATGCTCTGGGATGGGAGAGGAAGCCCGACCAACCGCAGCCAGTCGGGCACAATCAGCCGACTATGCAGCCTAGAGCCAATAAAGGAATAAGACAAAAGTATAAAGAGAACGTTGTTATTTTAATTGATTGAACAATTCACTTAATTTAATTACAGTTTCCTTATCTATGGGCAACTCCATGTGTCACTTTTATAGCCACTATAAAAAGTTAAAGACTTTAATGACCGTTGATGACCTTTTAACATGCTCATACGACGACACGCATCGTGAAATAAAGGCGAGTCTGTTGCTATCAACCGGGCACTACAGATTCCGTGGCTGCTACTGAGAAATTCCTAATGGAAAAACCTAATAACACTTTGCTCGACGTTGCTTGCGACCACTAGTTACTGCGACTACTAATTATGAAGTAATAGGGCTCATGCCCGCGGCCTCGCCCGCTTGAAGTTCGGTAGCTGTCCCAGGGGATCATAACTATAAGGATAAAAAGTATCCTAAATATTAATCGTAGGTTATAAACTATATATGTGCCAAATTTCATACAAATCCGTTCAGTAGTTTTTGCGTGAAAGAGTAACAAATATCCATCCATCCTCACAAACTTTCGCATTTATAAGATTAATAGGAAATAGGATAGGATAGTAGGAAGTAACCATTAGTATAGATCTAAAGAAACCCAAGTAATTTCGTAAGTACCTAACTATAAAAAGATGGTCAAGTAAAACTAATATATTATTTCGTATGCTATCAAGTAATATCTGTGGACCGCACAAAAAGGGTCCGTTTATCTTTTCTCCACTAAAAGGTTCACTTCAATCAGAAAGCTATCCGTTTCAAGTAGACATTAGGTAGATAGTAAGTACCTCATACAGAATCCATTTCAGTCCATAAATGTTTTTCTTATAGTTTTGAACAGTGGACAGTATTGTTATAATGTTTTCTTTATCATTACTTTTGGTTGTGTACTGATAAATTGTTTACCAGTTTGGGGCAGATTAGTATTATACCCTTCACAAAGCCGTTAACCAAGCATTCTGTACATCAAAATAACCCCTACGCAAAAATTATTGCTGGGAAACGATTTTTTCTTACGGCATGAAAAATCCTGTTTTACGTCAGGACTAAAAGTAACGCATCCAAAACATTGTCCTGATAGATGCATTGAATATTATGGAGTCGTGGAGGTATTTAATAGCTATTTATTCACCAAGGGGAGTAAGGCACAGATTACTAATCGAGTGTGCATTTGAGGCCCGACGCGAAGCGGAGGGCCGTGAACCACACGAGATTAGTAATCTGTGCCTTACTCCCCTTGGTGAATAAATAGCTATTAAATACCTCCACGACTCCATAATATTCAATGCATCTATCAGGACAATGTACTCCATAATATTCTTATCCTCGAGTGATATATACTGCTTTATACTACACTTGCTTACAGCGTCATCAAACTTTAAAAAAAAAAACAAAACGCGTTAGTAATGGATTACTACCCTGATTTTCAGGGCAGTAATGAAATTCCATACAATATAACTGCCTAGATTTTTGAGAAGGTTTAATGAACAGCTTTCAAGCCTTTTAGTGGGGTAGTATTGGTACACTTACTAAGCAAGTTTAGTATAAAGTAAATTTATAACATTAAACATTTGTATTTAAAAAAAACTTGGGAAAAAGTTGGGAGTATGACCCCCAATATCTCCGTTACTGGTTCCCAGGTATGGTCCAGAACAAAAAAAAATCGCAAGTACGGGAGCACAAATACTTTTCGGCTTCGTTTAGGATATTTTTACACCCCTTGTGTTTTGTGGTTCGTTGTTAATTCGTAGTCGTTGTCATGAGTTTTGAGTCTGAAAAACAGCAAAGGTACACACGAGTGCTACCATACTGACCGGTGGAAAAATAATTCAAAGGAAGGAAGTAAAAAAAAGGAAACAAACAAAGGTCCTTGTAATTAACGAGGCACAGAAAAATATATGACCCCACTGTTCATCTAGTTAGGCACAAAGATGCAAAACAAGACCGCAAACCGACACAACGGTGTTCATGTACGCAGCCGTCTGTGACTGGTCTGTTGCTACGGTAAGTATGTAGTATGTTTTATTTAGAAACAGGTTTAACAGAAAAGATTCTTCACTGATTAAAAACTTGGGATTTTTATCCTAAGCTAATTCGTGACTGCCCATCGCCATAGCAGGTATACGCTAGATGGTACAAGTTCACGGAAACAAGCACAGAGATACCTATGCCCAACAGTGGGAGAAGTTATGGGCTGGAGCTGTGGATGATAATGATGATGATGAAATCTGTAAGTATGTAATAAAACTGGTCAAGTGCGAGTCGGACTCACCCCCTTTAATTTTCTAATTTAGTATTTGTTGTTATAACGGCAACTAAAATACACATTCTGTGAAAATTTCAACTAACTATTACGGATCATGAGATACAGCCCGCTGACAGTCAGACGGACGGACAGCGGAGGCTTAGGGTTTTTAGGTTTACGGAAACCTAAAAATCAACACCTGGTAGGTACTTTGTATCACTTTTCAAAAGGGACACTTCATATCTAGACACTCCAGAACCGCTACATTTGTCATCCTTTCATACACACATTTACAGCCCTTGCATAAAGCCAATTTCACCCGCAGCGGTATCTTCATATAGAAGAATGATCATATCAAAATTAAAAACAAAATTCACAACACGTCTAATGACTGCAAGCCTCATGGTACATTATAAAATAAACTGAGCTCCGCCAAGCCGAAATAATAACTGTTACCGCTATTTAGTTACTTCCGTGGCCTCCATTTTTTGCTGCAGCGCAATGACTGGAACGGCACGAAATTCAAATTGCTAAGCGAATCGACCAATGGGATTGCGAGGCCTGCATCGCGGTATTAAAGTTTTCTTGGCGGTTAGCTTATAAGACGATGTTGTGGAGTATCACTGGGGAGTCCGATGTTGCCGCTAAGACCGGCCGTGGCGAGGGGCCGGACTATATCCTCGCCGTATTGTATTGTCAGTCCCGACAGTAGAGAGGCTTCTGCTTCGTGTATCGCTATTGTTAATGTTAATCTCCGTTAAATTAACTGTATGTATGCGTTAAGATTAGGTGCCCTCTTCATTACCGAAATCGGTCGGCAGCATGTTTGACTTCCTTTTGTTTCTTTTGATGGCTATTGTCAAAATTTCATTACTCATAGAGTAGGTAGTCTGTTGGACTGTTTTTTTCCTTTTGTACCAACGTAAATCGTAGGACTAGTGGGAAAAAATATTCCCATTAGTAGTACCGTAGAACTGTTTAGTAGAACTAGTGGTAACGAACTTAATTGTTTTACACGAACTGTATCGGAACGGAAAGCTTTGAAAACTCAAAAGTACTTGAATGGTTTGTTTGAAATTAAGTCTCGACTTTGACTCTTGGTAACGGCGTCATTTTATAATAGTTGATACACATGAGATGTATGTAAGTCAAACACAAGTGTTTGACTTACATACATCTCATGTGGCGGTAAACGATGATTTTGACAATGCATGGTATAAGATAGCTTGTAAATAAACTTTTTATTCGAGACTGAAGACTTCCAAGTTCAAGCAAGTCCCAGATCGAGAAACACAGATCTCGATAAGAAGACAGAACAGACGATCGTGTTGATGGGCCATTTTGTTTCTACATGTACAAATGTACCAAAGATATTTTCGAAATAAAAACACACCCAACTATTTCAGTAAAACCGTGTTACTTGCTAAGATGAAGTAATTTTCCT
This sequence comes from Xestia rhomboidea, assembly GCA_963853795.1. Lineage (NCBI taxonomy): Eukaryota > Metazoa > Arthropoda > Insecta > Lepidoptera > Noctuidae > Xestia > Xestia rhomboidea. The sequence continues at coordinate 8,415,382 of OY970778.1, read as the reverse complement.
CTGAATATCCACACAAGTTTTTACACCTTTATGCGTAGGATCTTATTCGTAACTTTTTCAATCCACTGATGATGTAAGGAAATATCTACCATACGAATTTCTAGTCCAGTAAATTTGTCTTCCCACATATATATTGAACTCACGACTCCAACCAGACCATCTCTTGTAATCAATGCTCCTCCTGAATCTCCAAGTCCCGGATAAGATGTAGTCCGTGAGCATAGTGTTTTATAATGTTTTGGCAAATAAACACAACGACTAATTCTAACAGTGAGACAGTCACGAAACCCGTACTCCGACATACCGTATTCAGCAATGGTCCCCATTTATCCAAACGTTCTTTGCCGTGCGAGACCAATCGGCCGAACGAAGTCACCAAATTTAATCGATTTCCTAGTCCTCACAAGTGCTATATCATTTTCCGCACGGTCGCGGACGTCTTTATTCTGGATGTAAGAGGATGACGTATAATTTTCCTTGCATATCCCAGCAATCGAATCCTTGAACCACAATGTTGCATTATTTTGACTTTCTCCTTTTTATTGAAACAGTGGGCCGCACCGATAATCCTCATCGCTTGTCTATAATTGATCCACTGCAGAAGAACCCTGTTGAAACCTTATCAAACCTAACTAGGTAGTTGTGCACATCGTGTCGACGAACTGCGCCTCCAAATAAAAGTGGTCCTTCGGCAGCAGCTTTAGAACTATGAATTAATATTAGCGAAAAGCATAAATACGTTACTGAAGACATGGGTACTTTCTATAACCAGACTGAAAATTTTATTTGGAGAAGGCCCATTTTATAGTTTCGAATCGAATTTGAAGAATGCAGCAATAAACATATTGTTTATGGTCAACAAATTGTTATAATAAACGAGTCTTACTTTGATGGGCATAGCTTAAGACCTGCGTCATTGAGGTTGTCGTTATCTGATGCCCTAGCACGTAACGTTTACACCGCGCTCTCGTGCCCGGCCTATCGTCAGTAGAAAAGTTTCATTTCAATGCGTGTGTAGGTCATCATCATCATCATCCACAGCCCGACTTCACCCAATGCTGGGTATAGGCCTCTCTTTGCTTGTGCCAAGCTCCACGCTCTTGCCAACCTTATCCAGGATATTTCCGCAATGGCAACAATATCGTCTGCCCATCTCGCCGCTTGATGACTAACACTTCTCTTTCCATTCCTTGGACGCCAATCGGCCACAGCTTTACTTAAATTGAATTAATGGGGAATTCTTTTTAGCGTACCAATTAATTTAGAAAGTAAAAGTACTATCCCATCGAATTTCAAAGATTTGTCTTTTGACAAATTCGGCGGATAAAATAAAAGTCACTGATATTTCAACTTTCAACCGCAACTCGTTAGGCTTGGGGACTGAAGTCCTACACCTACCGTGACGAGGACTGGCAATGGGACAAAAATACGAGCATCGTTAGAACTGTGCAGTAACTGGAAACAAGTACCCGTCCCATACGAATGGTGATGGGGCAGGTTTTTAATAGTCATAAGACTTTTGAAAGACAAAATAAAACGACTTTACAATTTTATGAAAACCTGCAAATAGAAAAGTACAAGGCGTTAGTTGTTGTAACTTTTCTATCATACTTGATCCTGTATGGATGCGTTTTATTTCTTCTAAATTCTATAGTATATTTGATATTAGGTTTAAGTTTTCTTGTTCAACTTGATCCTTGAAGGATAATGCGCTATTTATTTTTATAACTTCAATTTGGAACAAAAATACAGTTTTCTTTTTCGTTTCTATAACAGTTTTAGACTTGGTCATAATCATAATTTTTACGACTTTTCAGTACACGTTTTTACCATAAAAATATTAATCAACACCTTTTATAGCATAACTTTGGAATTCTTCAGATACCACTGCTACTATTTTTACTGTAATATTTTACTTATTAACTTAAATCTGTTTACAGCAAACAGTAAAATCAAAGCAATGTACCTATTTACTAGCTTATTTATGTTCGTTAAACTTTACATTAAAATAAAAAGCTGAATATACCTACCATCATAAATTGTGGTATATGTACAATTGGGTATTTATTTTGTGCCGCTCAGAGGTTCTTATTAAATAATCTAGACTAAAATCATTACAACCAATATGGGTCCCGACTGTTGGAGTCAATTTGTCCTGTTTCCTGAACTTTTTTTTTTCTTTTCAGTTTTTATTTAAAGTTATTAGTTATTTATAAGCAGTCGGGTTTTTTAATTTTTTTAAATATTTTTTTAATGGTGATAGTTGAAGGGTATCGTGACAACATACCAAGGCACACTGTCTGGCATTTTACTCTGAGCAACGATCATCCAACAGTGGTATTCGTTTCGCCTTGCATCACTTTTTTTGCTTTTTCGCTGTCGCGTCGCACTGATGAGCCTCTGTCCTTACGTGTGACGCCCATTGTGTTGTAAGATACGGTGGGATTATATCCTGATAGTACGCAACCTCTTGGTGTTACGGACTCTACACCTGCGTTCTTACTAATGACGTCATGCCATCAATTTACTTTTAAATTGCAATGAGTATGTAGATCTGTTTAGTCTAAAAATCGAGTGAAGAAGAAAAATTATCAATAAATTAAACGGAAAGTCGATTAAAATAAGGTTTAAAATAAAAGTAAATATTTCACAAATTATGAATGTTATAGGTCCTGCAGTGTGCGTGGTGCGATACTTATGGATTTAACTAATTAGATATTAATCGGGCTTCAAATCCAATCTTCGAATTGTTGCTGATAAATCCTATAACTCATATTCATAACACTGGCTGACCGTCGAGTCGTTACATGTAACATACTGGTATTCAGATGCATCTGGTTAGATTAGAAGCTGACCCCTACATAGTTGGGAAAAGGCCAGGCAGATGACTGTCTGACCTTAGATTAAACTCAGGATATCTCCCGCAGCGGTTGATCTTACAACACTACCAACAAGACAGTCTTAACTCAATACGGCAAGTGTTGTAGATTGTAAACTAAACGTCAATGTCTCAATATTTATGTGTCATAGAGCACACCTATCACTGTCATCTGTCAGATTTGCTTGTCATTATCATTCCTTGAAAAAAAACTCACAATATGTAACATTACTTCTTCATGTACCATTTTACCTTTGTGTGTTTTGGCGGGCTAATAAATGATTTTTCTTTCTTTCTTTACTGCGTCTACTCTGAGAGTATTAATTAACACATCTTATAATATATTACAATTTTCTTGCCAATAATACATCAGGACGTCTGCTAACCCAACCCCCCAACCCCATTCCTCGAAGACAAACCACAAGCCAATGCCTGATGGACGTTGAATATTCATGAGCTATACATTGCGCGGCGATTAGGAATGCGCGCCGCATACGCCTATGTAACACAGCCATTATGTTTTGCTAATGACTTTAGACCGACGACATTAATTATTGAGCCACCAGTTACTAAGCGTATGTTACGTTATATAGGGTGTAAGGGCATTGATGTGCAGACTGTTGCCATGAATCCAGCATATGAACCCCTCATTCGAAACCCACTTGCGAAGGAGGGGAATGAACTGCACCGTGCACACTTAGGAAAATATCAACAGACGTTTTCTAGCGGCAATTATAAACTTACGGAACTTGTGACAAATAAGATTGGCTAAAGTTTTTGGACAATGGTGTCGATTCTGTTGTGCACAAACTAAACTTAATTAAGGCTATTGCTATCTTTTTCTCTCTAATAAAACGAGAAAGAGACGGACGTAATTTAGAGCTGTCAAATTTAATTGGAACTAATATTTCCATACAAATGAAGGGTGCACGTAAAAACATGTCGACTAAAAACACGGTGAAGCGCAAGGCATAAACTAGTTTGACATCTCTAACTTAGTTCATAGCTATAGCCGTCCTTTTCTCGCACTGCCTTTTAGTAAAAGATAGCAATAGCCTAAATTAAGTTTAGTTTGTGCACAACAGAATCGACACCATTAACTGTTATTCGTAAATTCAGATAGTGACAAATACGCAAATTAGTTTGAGCTTTATATAATACCTACATTAGAACTCGAAGGATAATAAACAAATTGAAAATAAATTTCATGTAGGTTTGGAGAGCGCCTGCGTTAAAAGTAAGCGCGTTCAAACATGTTGCTTTGAATTTTTCTAATTGTATTCGTTGCTTAGTTGATTTAGCTTGATACAGTTACTGATACCTAAGTAATTGACAGGAATTTAAAAGTTTCCAGGATAGGCAGAAATGTAATGTAGATTGAAGTCCTCATCATCAACATCCTCCACTTTTTAGGGTTCCGTACATTTTTTTTTTGTTTTTCTGATGGGAAATCATCAAATGAGTTCTCCCGCTCTGGGCGGAGCAGGAGGGAGTGTCAGACTTTTACTGACTAAAACCCATACATGTTCCTTCATCGCCCTTTGTGTTCCGGGGCCACGGTATCTCTTTCGAATAGTCCCGCTGCCCCGGCAGGCTTCGGCCCTTGCAGACCCCATCCTTAATGCTGACTCTCTTTGAGCCGCGCGTGGAACGCGAACGCGCCCGTACCTCAAAAGGAAAAAAAGGAACCCTTATAAGATCACTTTCTTTTCCGTCTGTCCGTCCGTCTGTCACCACCGATTTTCTCAGGAACTGGTGGAAGTTGAAATTTATACCAGATATTGAGGTCAATAGTCCCTATTAGGTGTATAAAAAAATCAGAGTCAACACGATAAAAAGATATGGGCCATATTTAGATTTTTGCGAAAACTTGTAAGTACCAAAATTTACCTTAAATTCAACTTTTTTTATTATTCGAAATTTTCCCTTTACTTGTGCTGTAAGACCTTGCTTTTAACCAAAATTGACAATTATAGGTCAACCGTAAGTACGGAGGCCCTATGAATACCCTCGTTACCATCGTTTTGGGTCGAAAACCTCTATGGTAGTTCCCGTTGACCTAGAATCACGAAATTTGGTGTCTTACAGCACATGTAAAGGGAAAAATCTGAAAACCGTAAATATGTAGTTTAATAACGAAAAAAAAAACCATGTAACTATTACAACTTTATTATTTGCAGTTGGTGCAATAGCCGTTTCATGGGATCGAACAGCAAAGTTAAGTTTGTCCTTTAAAAAGTTTGTACGGAACCCTCGGTGCGCGAGTCCGACTCGCTCTTGGCCGGTTTTTTTTATGTGAATGGCGTCTCGCAGGTCTACCTATGAGGCTGGTTGGACTATCCTGTGAGTACTTTGAGTGTAAACCCTCCAACCAAGAGACAAATCCTCAAAGATTTCAAATCGCATTTTATAACAAGCAAGTTTCCCAAATGCAGCGCGAACTTAAACAGCGCGAACACAAATAAAGGCTTCACTGTACTGTAGACACAGTTAGTCCATTCCTATTTACTCGTACTATCGTCTGTGAAACATTCTAGAACTTTCAGCGGGAACATGTTGATGTTGCGAACAGTGGCGTTACCATTCCTAATTGTTGTCACCACTCGAAGTTGTTTCTACTCGTTCGTAGTTGGAAACATAACATCACGCCTGTAAACCCCGAAGGGATGGGTAGAGGTAAGTACACCCACATTTCGTCAGTTATGCGTATGACTCCATTGCTTTTAAGTTTTGAGCTCATTTTAAACGTAGCTTCCCTGACACATTTAAGTCTTGGTTTCTCTCGTGTAAAATTTATGGTAAGGTTATATGCGTTAGTTTCAGCTGAGTGGGTATCACGCGATGTTCTCAAGGACTGCCCGATAATTGTGTTTAATGAGGATAATTGTTCATGTTGTGTGTTTTGGACTGTTTTGGTTTTAATAAGTTTGTTATTTTGACGTAGTATTGGGACGTAGAAATAGTATGTAGATTTATTGTAAAAGTAACAAGGTTTTCAACCTTATTACTTAAAGCATAAGTGTGAAAAGTGGTAGATCGTCAGTCAACCCGGTAGTACTTAAGTGAAAATGTATAAATACAAAAGCAACTTTCGCAAGTACTGTTTAGGTCTTAGCCCACATAAACGACTCCGCTCCCACCCGTCAAAAAGGATATCGGAGTCGTGTAACTGGGCTAAGACCTTTTAAGTCCCAGTTACATAATAATAATAAATCATTTATTTCAGATGCATCCCTAGATTACATCCATATTTGTTAGTAAAATTGCGAGCTTAAAAACTAGTGTAAGTAATACATAGGGCGTCAGCCTATTGCTCGCAATCGGGCCCAAATTCAGCCGCGGGATTGCTACTGTCAAATTCCTGGTGGAAATATCCAGGAAGGCCCGACCCGGAAATCGGACCCAGGACATCATGCTCATGCGGTGACGCATGTGACCACATTTCTGATCAGAATTTGTAATGTGGCCAAGGTCGAAAAATTAATTTTAATTTTAGTTTTCTTAGAAAAATATGACAAAGTTTAATAGTTTTTGGAATTGGAATTTATCATAGTACTAGCTGATGCCCGCGGCTTCGCCCGCCCGCAAATTATATACGAAAACCTTCCTCTTGAATCACTCTATCTATTAAAAATACCCCCATCAAAATCTATGTCAGTTATCCCATGATCTGTCCACGAAGTAGACACAATAGTTAAACAATGGCATCTCGATCAAATCGGTCATTTGACAGATCATGATTTATGTAGATAAATATAATAGGTATAAAATACATTCTGTTTTCAGCACCATGTTTGGAGATTTCGCTTCCTTCATTAACAAAGTTAAATAAAGTACATGCATAACAGAATGCCTCTTTTTCCCGAAGAGATAAGCAGAGGTGTCCTACAGTACAATCAAATTTCGCCAGATAAGATTAAATAGAGTAATGTTTAATTATGGCATAAAAGTTGCAATAAAACAAAGTTATTAATAATATTATTATGTATTGTTTATATAACGTCAGTTCACAATCGTCTGTTATCCAACAAGCACTGGAGTGTCAAAAAACCGGGCGCCGTTATGTGCGACGTGTGAGGTGTGACCCAATTTTTATGCACATAAATGTAATTACGTATTGTATAGCCACTGGCCACGTAATCCACACGATCGGTGGACGAGGTGCTGTCTCATCGAGTTTGATAAGTTCTACTTATTATAAAGAAAATAGCGGCAACTGAATTGAAGATTTCAACTACTTTGGATCATGAGATATAGCCCGCTGACAGACAGACGGACGGACGGACAACGGAGGCTTAGTAAGAGGGTCCCGTTAGTTACCCTTCGGGTACGGAACCCTAAAGACAAATAGCGAATCAAGCGAATTGTGTATGACGATGAAATATCATACATTCTGCTGGACTTAATGAAAGTAAAATCTAATAGAGATGTTTTGAAAGTTAAGTTCGCTGAACTTTGTTAGACAACTTAATTTGAATTAATTTAAATAAAGTAGAGAAAAAGTATCAATTGGGTGCGATGACCAAATATTCAAGATTCCGCTTGACTTCAATGCAATTAACAAGATCGAAAAAGTGTAATTTAAAAAAAATCAGAGTAGTAAGTACACACCTACAATAAAAGTGAAAAAGTGACATATTTTATTCAATACAAAGTCTTCATATAAGAAAGAAAATCAAGAAAGTTTGCACACTCATTACGTATTTTCATTTTGATTTAAACATGTTGAAAAATAAAGAACCGTTGTTATATTTTTATTCTCTTTGTCTTTACTTAAACATGAATCCCAACGTTCCAAACATTTACATTATTTTTATTGAGGGTATTCCTATAACTTTTCCAATTTAAATCTGGTAGGTATGCAAAATTCCAAAAACACTTTCTACTCGTAATATATTTTATTATTTTTGTTTGAAAGTCTTTTATTTTAAAACCTACCAGAGGTTCATTATTCCTTTTCCATTTCCAATCGCATTTTTTAGGTATTTTTTAAGATACCTTCCAAGACAGAAGCGAGACAATGGCTGATACTGATACTGTTAGCCTGCGTCATCCCACAGCTGGGCAAAAGCCGCGCCCCATGACTTCGAGTTGTTTCTATCCAGGGCTAATGTGGACCACCGGTCGTTGGTTTTCTTCAGCTCGTCCCGCCATCTTCTACGAGGTCTGCCGCGACGACTTTTGGCCGTTTCATGGTTCCAGAAAGTAGTTATTTTGGCCCACAGCTCATAGCGGACGGCCAGTGTTATTGTAACATTATTGATTGGCGACAGTGTTTTCGACTTTGTTGCAAGGGTAGGCCCTCCTCAAAGTAGACCAACCTCTTGATCTTCTTCGTGTAGCCGGTTCGACATCCTTAAAATTTTGTTAGCCCAAAACTTTTCCAAACACTTGTTGTGGTGAAAGTTGGACTTGAGAAGCACACGACAGTTCGTTGTCAAATTGCTTGGGGTAGGCTTATGGCTGGAAACTGCTGCTGCCCTGGTATCCCAAGAAAGGTTCTTACCAAGCGAAATAGGTCCTCGTTCCTCTCACTCTTGCCTACTAACGACAGCAATGGACCATTCCGTGTTACCGACATCCAGGGAGTTACCCAGCAAAAGCTTGATCGATGCTTAATCGCCTTTTTTTCCACAGCCTTTAATGAGCTTCGATTATAGCTAAGAATGATTATTATGAAAATATTGCCGATCTCACATACATCACGTTTTATTTCCTTGTGTGTGAAAGCGATATTATATTTAATGGCATCATACACACGCAAGTATTACTTGTTGTACTTAGGTACTTTTGTAACGAGTTTAGGTACTCTATTGTTATGTATTATTCTGTTTATGTAATACATAGCACGCGTAATATACAGGTTGCGTCTGTATTTCCTATTGTTTTGACAAATGGGAAGAAGTTATAATAATAGAACATTAAATAACCTCGGATCAGATAAAACTAAAGCCACGACTGAACTTTGAAACAATGTACAATGGGTGGTTTTATTGTTTTAAGAGAATTTCTTTTTCAGATAATTTTGGCAAGGCGAGGGAAAATTTACGGTTACATAACTTTGTGGTGGACAAAGGATTTCAGTAGAGAGACCTCTAACAAAATACCTGTCTCTTTTAAGATTCTCAAAATCGTCGAGTGTCGAAAGCTAGATAGAGTCAACGTCAAAATGTCAAACATAATGTCAATTATGAAACAAAATGTCAATGTAGTCTTTTGAAGGGCAACTGTCTCACTTTATAAGTGCAAGAGCGTGAGCTTATGCTTACTTGTAGTCAGGGTACATTAATTTTCTTTTTTTTTGAAGTTTCTGCCGCAATACGGTTTTTATATTTTCAGTAGGTATGTATGATCTACAGAAACATCCAGAATACCGACGACTGGATAGGTAGGTGGGTGTAAGTAGACACAGTGGCTGTGCAAACAGATATTATAATTTAAAACATTTTAGTGCTTAATTAAAGGTTAAAATGATATTTTTGGTTAGCGAGTAGACATGCCGCGGGCTTGGTACACGTGCTACATCTAATTTAATGAAAACGTACTTACTGTAGGTCTACCAAAAAGGTACAGTTTACACAAGGCTTACCTAAGTGCTTTAATATTTGTTTTAATTGGTTAGAACCAAGTAATTTTTCTCTCGAGACGTAAATCATCGTGAGGAGACCCGTGCTTCGTAGAAACAAAAATTCGAAGAAATGTGACGTCCACCAACACGCAGTGAGTCCGCGTGGTGGATTATTGTAACCCTGGATTGGATTTGTTTGCCGATGAATGGAAGACGATAATGTTAGAATGTTTGTGGTTATGTGAGACGACCGAATAAAAGGATTACTTAATTTAGTAGGTACTAATGGCTTATGTTGTACTAAATGTAATAATAAATTGTCTACCGCGTGGGCTCGATTATCGGGCGTGTTTAAGACAAGAACTAAAAATACTGCCGCCATATGTAGATGGAAAGGGGAGGTAGCCCTCAGTAATGGTTGCTTTGTATGTGGATTTGAGAAAGGATAAGAGAAAAGGGAGTAAAAGATACCGTGACGTATGCCAGCGGAGAAAAGAAGAAAACGCGTTGCGTCGTTACTAAGAGTCAAGAGAAACTGGCAGGAAGATGATACGAAGATGATAATGGGTATTTGGCGTGGCCAGAAATTGCACAAAACAGAGAGGTTTGGAGGGAGAAAGGGGAGGCCTTTGCCCAGCAGTGGGACACAATAGGTTATGAAATAGTGCATTTTTATACAAGTGGAGAAAGTTTGTTATTGCATTCGAGGTGGAATTAACTCCCGAGTCGTATAGGCGAGGGTGTTTTTGAGCCGAGAACTGCAATAACAAATGTCCACGTGTAACAAACGACGTTTTTCAATACACCTTTGAAGAAATAAAATAAAATAACGAAAAAAAAACAATCACCGCCGACTATAAGCATTGCACCAATTTGTACTAAGTATAGGTATAGTTTTATCTGTGGCAATTTTTCAACACTCGCGTGCTGTGCCGCGTGCGGGAATGGCTCCTTTCCGCACGCGGCACAGCAAAGGTGTTGGACAATGAAACAGATCCACGTGTGTGAAATACACTGCATGTTGAACCTAATCGTAGTGCGATAAGAACCCGTTTTCGAGGAAGTGTATTGAAAAAAAATTGTATAAATGGACCTTATATTCCCTTTCACTTACTTTCTCAACCCGTCAATCACTCCCAACAACCCAGAAAACTATTAGATTCTATAATTTTGTAATAACCACAAAACAACTCAAATTACTTACAGAGCTCTAATTAGCATCGCATTTAATTAGCCCCAAACTATGACATCGATTAGCCCTATTCCCAGTTCACCCTCCACGCCCTACATTTAACACTATGAATGGGCAATGACATGCCCATACAACTGAATGCTTGATTACCCACATGAAGGCTGCATTTTCAACATCATTTTATGCCTATCAACCATTGTTTCTTGCAATGATTTGCGTAAAAAGCTGCCATTCGAGTCCAAACCGTCGCAACATTGCCAGTCTCGCTGTGAGACAGTTACCGGTTTCTTTCAAAAATTATATACGAGTAATAAATATTACGTAATGGCGGGAAATAAGTGTTCCGTTATTATGTTTCTTGTGCTGTTCGTCGTCGAGATATCATTAGCTAAAGGTGAGTTACACTTTCATTTCTTTGTTGCCGTGTTAACGTAACGTTAACGCGTGCGTTATGGTTTGAAAGGGCTGTCTTTGCGTTCAAATAGTGCCTTTATTGCATAACAGAGCTATGTATGATTCTTTTTGGGAAATGTTTTGCCGTGAATTATTGACAGAACTATAGCAATCTCAAGGTTCGTAATTATCACGATTCCTTCTTGCCCGTTCTTCTCGATAGAGATCTACGCTAACGAATGGGCAACTACAGTACTTTCTCAAGTTATTATGCCTTGTGACTTTGTTTTTTTTTTTGTATTTTGACATTCAAAAGTTCCGTAAAGGTATAATTGAAATAAATGCTTTGAGTTTGAGTTTAATCATCACTTCGAACCCTAAGCAATCATGAGGATTGTAATATGACTAGCTAATGGCCGCGGCTTCGCCCGCGTGGAGATCGACAATTGTCTCACGGGATCGTACTATCGGGATAAAAAGTATTCTATGTGTTAATCCAGGTTATAAACTATGTCTGTATCCAGATCCGTTCAGTAGTTTTTGCGTGAAAGAGTTTGTGAGGATAGATGGATGGATGGATTCGTTCTATCTATCTATCCATCCATCCTCACAAACTTTCGCATTTATAATATTGGTAGGATAGGAAGTAGGATAATGGGTTGTTTATTGCCTATTTTTGAGAAAATTCCTATTAGATATTCATTACCCGAATTCATATCAACAAATATTTTGTTTAGAATTTGCATGGAAAAAAAGCCACGGCAAAAAGTTAGCTCCCCTGTTGTTGCTGACGCAAGCAATTTGTCTAGCTCAAATATTATCTACGTTTTAATGAAGAAGCTGTATCACCGAGGATTTAACTAACGGCAATTAGAGCTCTGCTGGCGTTAATTAATATGCAAAACACTGCCTAATTCACAGAAGGAAAAGGAAATTTATTTTAATGCTCTGAGCATAAATCTGTTGTGTTTTAACTGTCGCAATGCTTGCCAATGCTTTCATAAAATGACCATAGTAAGTCTTTTACGGACTTCGCTCTAAGAAAGTGATATTTTGTCGTATTTACGTCATAACGTTAATTATATACTGGATCATTGATTTTGTGGATGCAAGCGTTGATGCTAAGCATGACTTTCTAGGTTAGATTCCCATATTGGACAAAGTGTTATTGAGTTTTTCTATCAGGAATTGATTGGTAGCAGCCACGGAGTTTGGATTTTCGCTCAGTAGATGGCAATAGGCTCGCCCCTTTAAAATAGGACCAAAACAAAACTGACGAAATGTGGGTGTTCTCTTAGGTACAAGAAAATAAAACAGCACATGGAAGGAATTTTGGGACGCCTTTGCCAAGCAATGGGTCTGTACAGGCTAAATAAAATATTGGTTCTCCTCTACTTAATTCTTTGAGGATTACAGACGTTAAGTTTATGTTAAGATTTAATTAAGTACTTACATAATTTTAATGCCTATTCATGTCAACATCGTAACACAGATAGGCAGTTAGGAAAAAGTTCACGTACAATATAAATGATCGTTACACATAGTCTCGGTAAAGGAAATTGAGATAAATAACAAGCAATTTAGTACATAAATAAAAATGAGCCATAAAGCAGTGGCATTTTTTCTCATTTTCTTTCCGAGCAAACAAATTAAGGTAGCGCTACTTAGCAGTTATAAATTATACGTCGTAATCGATTAATTTGAAAAAAGAATAGGAACGCAAAGGAATTCTTATACACGGAACCAAGACATGCATCTACACAGCTTTAAATGTCAACTTATTCTCCTTTTTATATTTTCATAAATGGAACACGGATGGTGGACGCCATGTTTTCTTTTTTTTCTTATTTCCTGCGGTGTGCTTATGCAGGAGCAGGAAACATTTTCATAAAAAGAATAAGCCTTGGTTTTAAATTATTTAATGCTTTACCTTATCTGTGGCATTGCTCCCTCGTGTCGGGAAAGAAACAAAGTATCCCGCAAGAAATCCCGCGGGTGTATCCCGTAACGAATTGTTATGGGTATAAGGCTTAATGTGCACTATGGAAATGTATGGGAAATAAAATAAACAGAGGCAGGTTTTTCTGCTGAACTTATTCTGCATCGTGTTACATATTTTAAGCGCAAAAAGATTGTGTTTTTACAAGAATATTCTCTTTACTTTTTTTCATTCTCAGATGAATATGAACTTTAACACTTGATAGTTTATCATTGAATATGACTTTCAACACAACTTTTGATAGTTTAAAATGATTATTATCTTTGGTTTAGGGTAAGTCCCGTTTCGATTAATTTCTCAAGTGCTTACCTACCCGTTAGTTATCAGGTAAGGCTTGTTTAATTAGTTACATTGTCGTCATACCCTCGTAGGAAGACTTGGATCCATATTTATATTCTAACTATTCTGGAATTATTATTACACAATCTGAGCCGAGGTATGATTATCCGAATGGGTTTTACTTGTCATTACATTAAGAAATTGAAACCGCCTACCTACCAACTTACCGACTACGACCAATTTTGGTATAAACTTCAATTATTTCATTTGAAATTAACAATATTAAGTTATGTTAAATTCGTAATTTATATAAAATTGCTTTAACAATCGTTGGAAACCTTAATTATCATCTGCTAGCCTTTTCCGATCTATATTGGGGTCGGCTTCCAGTCTAACCAGATCTAGGTGAATACCAGTATTTTACATGGAGCGACTGAGTATCTGACCTCTACAACCCAGTTAGTACTGGGTAGTACGATACCCCTTGCCCACACTGGTTGTCAGACTTTCGGGCCACTGACTACCTGTAGCAACTGACAAATATCTACAAATGACAGCCGGGACCAACGGCTTACCGTTGGAAATCTTAATACGAAAGCTTATTTTAATAGAAATAGAGAAAAAAAGTCTTCAAAATAGAAACTTTAATCAGCATTACTTAATTTCACCTCTGTGAATATTAATGGATAAACGAGCTTGAAACAAAAGACTTCACACTACTTTCGCAAAATTAATTTTGTATCAAAGTGAAAAATAGATAAAACGTACTGGCATTGAAAATTTATATAGTTTATATCTAACGTAAAATTTTAAATGTGTCTAATTTCATATTCCAAGGGTTTAACCGGTCTCAAACAAAGTGATATAAAAGGTTTGATTAAATTCTAACATATACGTCATGCCATTGTGTTAAATTAATTTAGAGATGTAACAAGATAAGTTTTCTTTGGTTGAATTAATTTAATAAAAGGCTTCATCAGGAAGTAAGGCTTTTTATTTCCAAATTATTATTCTAGGCTAGCTGTGCCGTTCCCTATTTGAATCAAACTTTGTTAACAATTACCTACAACGAACCCTAATTATTTTTTTTAATAAAAGCTTAAGTTAGTCCATACAATATCAGGTAATTGCCAGTAAAAGCCCCGTTAAAAACGATCCAGCCGTTTCTGAGATTAGCCGGAACAAACATACAGACAGACAAATTTAAAAAAAAAAAGTGTTTTTGTGAAAGTAGGTACCGTATATACTTTCAAATGCATTCAGTATAAAGCTGTTATTTTAAAATTACAAACAGATACTGAAATTTTATTTGTTTGTTTATTTACCATACAAAATTAAAAGCGACCCGGTATTGCTTTCCTAGACTAAAACTTATGAATTTATGCCCGGTTAGCGGTAATAGACAATATAATTATTATGTTTCTATTACATGAATTTAGCTCAAGAATTATTATGGGTGTACTCCGGTCTACACTTTCAGAAAATAGGGCGTCGCGATGTAATGTACGTACGTAATGTACGTACCTACGTTACATTAAAGACCCTTTTTAATTTATTCATATTTCCATACGATAATTACCTCGTATCCCCGTAGGTAAACTGTAAAGTATCCGAGAAACAAAGGTTGTTTTTATTTCATAGGAGGCAGGGCCCTAATCCCGGGATAACAAGGCTCTTAGTGGCGTCCCCTAATGGGGTACTTTCCGCTCTTTGTCACTTGAGGAGCTGTGCAATCATCACCACACTTGAGGTTGAAAATATGTTGTTGCTACCTTAAGTTTATATATAGCTATAAGGAAAATGAGGTGGTTTTGTGATTATTTTCGTTGTTTAGGAAGATTTTCACTTATAGGTTGTCTTTTTCTTCCTTTATGAACTGTAAAGACATAGATTCATACGCTGAAAATAAAGGGTGTAAAAAACCTCATAAGGAAGCCGAAAGGCACTTGTTTTCCCTGTCATTACGATCATTTTTTTATTCTAGACCATACCTGGGAACCTTCTAGTTCTAGTTACAGAGATATTGGGGGACACAGTTCCAAATTTTGGACAAGTTTTTTTTTTTTAATACAAGTTTAAAATGTAAGATTTTTACTTTAAACACCTCCACGATCCCCGTATTATTCAATACATCCATCAGCACAATGTTTTGAGTGCGTTACATTGAGTTCTACCACATAACACGATTTTTCACCCCAAAAACGACGCACAGACTGGCACATTAGTATAGGGTCACGCTGAACTTTGAACCACTAAAGATTAAAAAATAATTATGCACTTTGGAGCTTGACTCACCTAAGTTTTAAATCATATATCGCTACTGTTACATTTATGGTAGATCTTAATTTGGAATAGCTTCAAATCAAAAGTGTTTCCATCTCATGGTTAATCGTCACCAATCTAAAATGTGGGTCGAGCGGCCTGTGGGTGTCTTACACGCGATGAGCCTCCTGCCCTGCGCGTTCAATTTAATAACGCCTCCAAGATGCTCAATCCATGGTCCGGAGCGAGACGGAATGGGACGCCGTCACCTCCTTCTGCGAAGCAGTCATGCTAGCGATGGAGGCGGCGGAACGTAAGAGTGGGAGAGAACCTCACGTCCCGGCCGCGAAGGAGACGCCCCGCGCACCGTAGGCGCTGGCCTGTGGACGGAGAGCTATGCGCTAGCTCGCCGTCCGTCCGTCTCATGACAACAGGCCGTGTTGACGGCGCGTCCGTGTTCCACGCGCGCCTCAAAGAGTATCAGCAAAAGGAAGGGAAAGGGGTCCGTAAGCGCCGACGCCTGTCGGGGCTGCGGGACTGTTCGAAAGAGATACTGTGGCTCCGGAACACAATGGGCAAAGAAGGGACATGGATGGGTTTTAGTCAGTAAGAGTCTGACACTCCCTCCTGCTCTGCCTAGAGCGGGAGGAGACATTTGATGATTTCCCATCCGAAAAAAAGCAGGATGCTGATGGGACTGCCATGGCGCTGTATCCCCATGCAGTGCCATGGTATAGCGTCCTCACGCTGGGTGAGGAGAGTCATAGATTTGAAAATGAATAAATAAATTGTAATCACTAACAATACTAATCTATTAACTTATGCACCATTGTTACTAACATTAAAATACTAACAAACTATGGACTGTAGGTATAAATATTATTTATTTATTAATTTGTTCAACAATAAACAACCGGCTTTGAAAGGATTGTAATTGTCTTGAGATATTGTTGTACTAAACTCGTTTAGGATTCCGTTATCTTCTTGCAGACAGCTCTAATTTGAAAGGTGATCATATAAATTAATCGTGACTTCTCGAGACGAACCTTACGTTTTAACTCGGATATTAATTTAAAGGCATTCAGTTAAACGGCGGGATTAAGATTTCACTTTATATTTCGGAGTATCGCATTTACACATTTATTAGTCTACTTAATTTTGGAAGCTCTCATTTCTGTGTTAAATGGGTCAATGTAATGTGTAGAAGTGTGTGGGTGTGTCTGTGTGTTTGTAATGGGTGTGTGTTTATGCTTCATTCAAGTGTATGTAATGAATAATTTGACGTACTTCCAAGACGCTCCTTTCACTCCTTCTTGCAGAGAAGAAGATTGAGTTCTAGCAGTGCAAAAGTTTTAGGCTGATATCCCTATTCTGTCAAGTACTCCTGCAGATTCATCATCTGACTAATATATTCCCTATACTACTACTACTATTTTTTTGATCAGAATCATGCGGATGTTGCAAGAAATATTTAAACTTCAATCCAAAAATCGTCTTTCAAAGCCTTTGAAACTGCATTTCCCAAAATCACTGTATCGAAAATCGAAATTTTCTATTGTAAAATCTAGCTAACATCTGATAAAATATTTTTGGCTTCAGACCGGTGTGTGGTGTGAAATCTATACGCGGTTCACTTGCGGTCTATTGTGTGAGAATAAGGTTCTCTGGCATTTATTTGAGAACAACTCTGTTGGCTCTATGTTGTAAACTTTCGCAATAGACTTGTTATAGTGCAACTCTCTGCATGCATTTTTGCATTATGCTATCTAGAAATATGCAAAGAAAATAATGTTACATTTAAAACGGCGACCAGAGTCCTGTTGTTTTTTTAGTAAAGTTTTTATTTTTCAGACTGCCTCGTTGGTCCGGTCGACGCAAGCGCAACTATGAGCGCGACTACTGACCATGAGTAGGTACGCAAAGAGTTGACAAATGGCTCTGATGTCAAGCGGCAACGTCAATTATGTATAATGTTATTGCAGCTACATTGCCTCTTAAGTCATTTTCACCTTACGTCAACCTTTGTAGGTTCAGGTCAATTGTTGACCTTGGACTCTTTCCTTACGTCTTAAGGTGGATGCTCCACGGTAGCCCGCGAAATTAAAATTTTCTTTCGTTTTTAGCAATTTGTAGACTAGTGCTAGGTTGTATGTTGATTAAAATATTGTTCGCGACTGTAAGTCGTATGTAGTTACGGAATTATTATCATCAAAATCATCAATACAACCCTCCGAGTTCATAAAGGTCGAGGAATGATTTTGATCTTGAAAAAGTCGTTCCTCGACTTTTATGAACTTGGAGGGTTGTATTGATGATTTTGTTGATTATAATTCTGTAACTACATACGACTTACAGTCGCGAACAATATTTTAATCAACATACAACCTACCTAGCACTGGTCTACAAATTGCAAAAAACGTAAGAAAATTTGAATTTCGCGGGCTAGCCTGACGCTTTCACCTTAAAGTTAAATATAGTTTTTACCCGCGTCTTCACCCGGACGGAGTTCGGAATCTATGATCCCGGTAAGTAGTAACTTACCGGGATAATAATCTTGCCTATTTTTGATGTCTTAAACCAGGTCTACCTTTTTGTCAAAATTCATCATAACCGGTAAAGCACGAAAAAGTAACATAATGTCTCGTCGGTCTAGTAGTCATAAACGTGACTGCTGAGCATAAGGTCCTGGGTTCGATCCCCAGGTCGGACAGAGAGAGTGTTATTGCGGTTTTACATCAGGAATTTCTCAGTAGCAGCCATGGAGTCGAGATTTGTGCCCGGTTGATGGCAATAGGCTTGCTCCCTATTACGTGGGTGTACTATTACTTACCTACACTTCTGCCTAGCCCTTCGGGGATTACAGGCGTGATGTTATGATTTGAATACAGAGTTATTTTCGCCATTAGGCATAATATTATGTTCTTGAGTTCTGACCAAAAATAGGTTAAGGTACATCTCTGCCTAACCCTTCATGGGATTACAGCCGTGATGTTATGTAATTTCGTAGATGCATATACATAGTTGAAAGGTCCCATGCGCCTGTAACATCGTGATAGCTTATTTCATAGCCGTCCATTGATTCGGAGTGCCAATGATAGTAAAAGTGACTTTGTATACCATTTTACAACGTATTGTACGTACGTATTCAAAATTTTACTACTTTGAATGCAATGTTTGAATGTTTTATGAACATGGTATTATTCACTAGTTTCCTTTTTTGGTTGGTTAATTGGTTATAAGATCACACGTGCCTAAAATGGCCTTCTCCATCCAGTCCATTTTAAGAATTTTAAATTTTTAACGTGATTCATATGATTCGGCGAAAGCGGCCATTTTAGACCCTCTAACGTCCGTTTTCTTTTGATTAAGAATTTGAGAACAGTAGACATCACCGTTAGTGGTGACAGTTTGGCATTGAGCTGACCAAACGTAGTATGGTGTTTAAAAAGATAGGAGGCCAGCTTATTCTTGGCTTCCGGCCACCGTAGGCGCGGGCCTGTGGACGGGGAGCTATGGGCTAGCTCGCCGTCCGTCCGTCTCATGACGACAGGCCGTGTCGACGGCGCAGGAGTGTTCCACGCGCGCCTCAAAGAGAGTCAGCAATAATGAAGGGGTCCGCAAGGGCCGAAGCCTACCGGGGCTGCGGGACTATTCGAAAGAGATACCGCGGCCCCGGAACACAAAGGGCGATGAAGGAACATGGATGGGTTTTAGTCAGTAAAAGTCTGACACTCCCTCCTGCTCCGCTCAGAGCGGGAGTAGTCATTTGATGATTTCCCATTCGAAAAAAAGGCATGCTTATTCTGGTTTGGTTTCAATAACGGGTGACCTACCGTCATCATTATCATTATCATTCTCTTGCCCTCATCCCAATTCACTTGGGGTCGGCGCAGCATGTCTTCTTCTTCCATACTTCTCAATAGAGAAGAAGTATGGAAGAAGAAGACATGCTGCGCTGAGTAATAACTCGTCATCTCATCAGACATTTCCTTGATTGCCAAATCTACCGTATCAAGTCAGAAAATGCTAGGTATAACTAGCAAAACAGTACAGTAGCATTTAAAACTTTGCTATGTGTACCTCTACAGCAGACATACAGAACATTTAACTCTAAACCCGTGTTTAGAGATAAACGCCTTAATCGCGCAATTTTATCAACCTTCATTCCTTCAAGTACGTTTCGTTGCATAATGTTCAAAGCTATTAGTTTAGGTATGTCTGGAGGGGTTCAGTTTAGATCTGTCTTGCCAAAGTACAGTTCTAGTGAGTAAACCGCGCGGTAAAGTCTATCTATGGTGAATTGTTGATCGGAAACGCGGTCTTTAGTACACCGGTCACTTTCGATCTTTGCTCTCGTGAACTATATGCGTTACGTTATCTGTGTCAGTTTCGATCGGCAAAAAAAAAAACGATTCGAAATTCGAATGTGTCTATGTTATGGTGCGTTTGATGCATTGATGTTTTTTGTAGGTGGCCAGTGTGTGTGGCTTTAACTTTTTCACTGTTTATTTCTTTCCGTAACACTGCAGAATGGTTATGAAAAAGTCTAAGTACTGCTATCTAGGTCCTGTGTTAGTTTCTCTCCTAATAATCAAATATATTATAATGTCTAGGCTTCAAAAGTTATACTTTGTGAACAATCGACTACATTTGGTTATTTCGCAATTTTCTCTTGATATATTTATAACCACGCAGTGTCACAGCATTCAAAATTTCGCAAAACATGTTTCCCAACCCAACCACAATGATTGTTTTAAAATCCAAGGCAGTTTTAGGTAATTCATGAGATTGCATCAAACATTGGCAACCAACATAAAATATACGCGAAGAATCGAGAAATGATACATTTCGTATTCAAATGTAAACATATACGTACGTAACAATACCGTTTTAATATCAATAACTCTAGCTTTTGCTTTATTTATTGCAGAATTCAGAGTTTATATCTGTGCCAGCTCTTCAATATTTTACAAAGCAGTGCATTGGTTCCCAATATCTATTTCCAATTTGGAGAATTCCCAAATTGCCCACGTTTTGCGAAATAACCGAAACTCGTTACTGCACCTGTCATTAGAATATTATGACCAATGATTAGTAATGTGACTGCATTGATTAATAAGTTACGAAATAATAACAGCAACTAGGTGGCCGGCTGTTGGACACGGTCAGTTATGCGTAGTAATCCACTAAGGTCGTAGTGTTATACAATACACGGACTAGAACAAAATCGTGATAATTGATTTAATAATTTGTTACCTTTTTCGATTGGCAGTGTGTGAAATCGATTGCAACATCACTAAAATCCGTTCGAAGTTTGAATTCGTGCTAAAAACAAAAATGCAGGTTTTAAAAGTGTGTTATATCTGGACTGTGTTGTCTTTGGTGTTGTTTGAATGCCTGATGGAAGGATCCACTCAAGAAGCTTCGTTTGAACTGCCAGTGCAGTTAGTTGGGTTCCCGTTTATTATTGTTGCTGTCCGACTAACTAACTTTGTGAAGAAACTGTCTTATGCTCTAAATCCAGGTATAACCATTTGGTGTATATGATGCATGCTTGACGAATTTTCATTGTTTAATTAGTTAGTTTACAGCGATTTACACAAAAATCTTGATGCGCAGCAGTGAACTCTACGCACCTTATTTTTTTCTTAGTACGTTAATATTTTTTTAATACTTTTATGTAAATAACTTTATGTGCAAAGTTTGAAGGTACCAGAGGTCGTTTTGCCAATGGGATGGTTAATATAAAAATCGGTAATCTAAATTAGGTTGTTATGCCTATAAACGCCCACCCTTCAACATTTTCTATACTCTTTTGGCTCATTTATGTTATTATTTACCGTATTAATTTGTGTACGAGTGCATAATTCTGTTTAAATGTACTTCCGAAGGGGTGGTGGTATGTCTATCTCGCTTGATTTCGTAATGTCAAAAAAAGATAGACATACGACTTTCCGAATCGAAAATCGAATCGAAGCGTTGTGAATAGCTATGCTGGTGTCCTGAAATACAGGCTTTCGTCTATCTTAGGCACCAGTCTCCCACAGTATAAAAAACCCCTGTATTGTTCACGAAACCTAATAATGTACTATGTATTGTGGCGATAAATAAATCTTTATTTTATCTTATTTGACTGAAAAGAAAAAAATGCCATGTTTGTCTGTCAAGTTATGTTACGAATATCGATCTAAGGTGATCTTGACCTTTCTTATTTTAGGAATACGGTGTTTTATTTTCTAATCATGTAAAATCTTACGAACCCAAAGGTGAAAATAAATAATAAGTGTGTAACATGTTTTGAACTTTGTAATCATAGCGTTAGGTGGTTTGCTATTAAGACCAAGGCAATGAATCAATAAGCGACATTACTTAACTCTTCTAATTATTGCCCAACAATTGGCAGACACATTAATTATTTAATCACATGCAGTCATTTCAAATCAAGTTATACTTACTACATTTGTTTAAAAAAATATAAACAAAGATTCCGTAATACTTAATATTGAAGCGATAAGTGTATCGAGAGGCAAGATTTATTGACCTACAAAATCATTACATAAAGTAAACCAAAGAGAACGTGTTTGCGTTCCTTCTCGCGTACTCAGAGCTTTTGCAGTGCAATCTTAACCGTAGTACTGGCTAGTATACCCATAGACCGCGGTCACCGCGCGAGGAGAAACCGACACTCGATATTTGAATTTTGACATTTTATCTGTGGTTGCGTTTTGGCGCGAACTACTCGTTTTTATTATTCTTGTTACGACTGTCGTGTTTTATTTAAAAAAAATGAAGTGCAGAAGTCTAACATTTTCATTATTGTTAGTACTGGTTTTAGTTCATTTTTGTGATGATGTGTTCAGTCAAGAAACTAAGTTTGAATTACCAGTGCAATTGGTAGGTTTTCCTTTTATAGTAGCCAGTGTTAGATTGACGAATTTCTTGAAGAAGTTCACTTATTCACTGAGTCCAGGTAAGTGATACTGATATTTGAAGATTTTGAGTACTTGGTTCAACTACTGAGTTTTTTAAAAGTGACTTTTCTAACCGAAAAATATTTCAATTTCATACAGCTTTCAGGCACGATAGTTTTACACAATTTAATTTAATTTCAATCACTGAGCCTTTAACGTTTAATAAAACTATTAACTCGATAAAAATTGAGCTTTTGAAAGGATTTCCACAGCGTTCGGGGCTCAAATTCAGTTAAAATCGCGTCGTCATACACGTGTTGTTTATACCCAACGAAAATGTTCCTACCCACATTGTTACACCGTATTCCATTTAAAATATTTTTCTAAATAAAAAATAAATGAAACATAGTTTTTCATATCTACGTTACATGCGCCATGACAGGAGGCTGAATATTTATAGCACCCCACTCGTGCAACTTGTTTCATGATAAATGCTCTTCAGAACTTCTGTGGACGCTGGATGCTGCTACAAAAATTTTTAACACCTAAAATATTGCTGAATAATGTTTCTTATTTTTCTCTAACAAGATACAAAAGAATATGAGTTAGGTACAATAAGAAAAGGCACAAAGGGGCGATACAAGGGTGTGTTATGTACTACATAGGTATTATATTACTATCTTTATATAAGGCTTCCTAAAGTGTCTTTGCATGACTTGGCAACTATTTTTGGCTTACAAAGAAATTAATCTTGGCTAGAGTAGTGGACTCGATATATGGAATGAAATTAAAAAGTTGCAAACATAAAAAAGCCACAGAAACGCCACTGACTTTTCCAGCTCTCTCTTCAATTAATTACGTACTTTATTTTTGTAAGTTTTTCCCGGAATAGTGCCAAGCCTGGCAAGTTAAGCTGCTTAGATAATTCATCCTCTTTGACTTTTTCAAGTCTTCCATTTTCGAGCTCACATCAAACGGAAAACCGTCAGATTTACTTGAAAGCCAAATTGCTATTCGTACGCTAAAAGATTAGTTTTCCTGCGCGAGTTTTCATGCGAAAAACTGTTACACATGTATGTTTCTTAGAAACTATAAAGATCGGTTTTTATGAAGTGTAGGTACAGTTAACAAAAGAAATAACTTGTAGTCTTAATATGTCTTGTGTTTTTTTAAGTTATTATGGAGTTGATTACAATTAATACGACCTGCATGGTACTAAAATATTGATTTATTGACATACCTTCATACCAACCACTTTTTCACAGTGCAGTCGCCAGCATTTCAAGTTTCCACAAACTGTCAAATTTCTCCAAATCATTTTAAACCGTAAAATGTTGAAGGTAAAGTCCGAAGTTCGAATGAGAAAATTTGACAGTTGGTGGTATCTTGACGCGCTGCATGGCGACTGTACATCGATTGCTTAATACATGCGTTGGCCGCATCTAACCGCATACTAGTTGGCGGTAAATCACCATCGTTTGTGCGTAGCTGCGTTAGTCTGTCACATTAATAAGCACCCTGGAACTGAACCAGTCCTTCTAGTCATCGCTTGTATTACCGATCGGAATGTAGGCAAACTACTTGGACGTATTACGTGAATTTGTCGAATATGGGTCTAGAAAAACCAGATTGGCAATTGTTTTTGACAGCCATGACATGGTATCACGATCACGAAGTAAATATGTCAGCGTGGTATTATTTATTGTTTTAATAATTAGATTTACTAATAGTGTCATAATTCGCCTGGATTTCACATTCATGCAATTCAATTCAATTCAATTCCATACTTAAAGAAAAAACGAAATATAGCGGGGTAAACTTGGCGAGAATTTAAGCACGGAACAGAGAGGTATGTCCTGAGAAATGGGAGGCTTTTACCCAGCAGTGGGAAACAACCATTAAAAAATATTGTATGCTCTATTATGTGCTAAAGTTCTCAAACTCAAATTTTCTATTCGAATGCAGGTGTTGGATTTGTAAGATGATCAAAACAAAACAATTTGTCTTCTGATCATTCTAATTTCCCTAAGTGTGCTCCAAAAAAAAAAAAAAAATGGTGTGCATTAGAACTTTATATTCCAAGACAAAGTTTAGTGACCAAAAAGTATTTTAACGAATTAAATCAAACCATTAGCAAGTTCGAATAGGACTTTTAATGCAGTTTTTAATACCTCTAGCTAATTGTTCTTGTGCCTTTTTTGGGAAATACTGTGGAAAAGAAAAAGTTTTGCCCCGCACTGGTGGCAGAGATAAAGTGCACAAGTAATTAGGACCAAGACTCGCAATTAACAGGCTAATGGTCGTTAGATGATAAAAAATAGTTAGGATTACTTGCGTCTGATAGTTTGAGCTTGATAATGAAATAGTTTTTTCGAAAAATGTTCGTAGGATTGTGTGTCATCAGTCTTAGATTTGGGTCATTTTGGACCTAAGTGAACATTTTGTGCAGACAAAAAAAAAACAAAAAATGGAACAGCTATGATTATCAGTATATAAACTGGTATGGTCACTAACACTTTATGATATCACTTTTTGTCCGTCTGCAACATTTTTTGTTTATGAAAAATGTATGATAGATTATGTAGGCTATAATATACATTATCTCATCTTAGTCCTACTAATATTATGAATGCGAAAGTTTGTGAGGATGGGATAATTTTATCCAAGGAAGAACAATCCCGTGGGAAATTCTCGAATTACACGCGGGTGAAGTTGCGGGCATAAGCTAGTCTTCTAATAATCATATTTCGTATTTAAATCCACCATTTACCTACATCTAAATAATTAAGTACAGTCGTTTTTTTATGCTTCGTCGTCTTTGTGTGCCATCTTCTGCATTCCCTATTTTATTACGCGAAGCCTCTTACGGATCTTTATCAGCTCATGATTTTAATGATAACATCAGGCACCAAATTGGCACTCCTATTTTCTTGGAAAAATAAACTGCAAACTTGATTCCCGTAGGAGCCAGTTTTAGAAAACTTTAGAATTATTGCGCTCAATACTTTTTGCTATGTTATTTACAATCATGAATTTTGTAAACAAATTCGCATTTAATTCGTACTTCTAAACTTTTGTGTTTACACCAATTTAATTCCGTTTTCATCATCTTTTCATTCTAATTTCCTGACGATGATTGAGCGAAATGTATCCTTTGAATTTCGGTCGGTTTAGATTTGGATTTCATTTGGGATCCATGATAAAACAGTTATTCTATAATATAAAGGCTATTTAACTATATATTACTTGTTTAATTTATTCGTAAATGCTGTTTATAGTAAAAGTAATGATTGCCGCCTGCCTAACCAAACTTTTTTTTAACATTTAAACATCTGTTCTCTTTGAGCAGTGTTATGTATATTAATGTATGTATGTAGGTAGTACGATTTGATTAGAATTAAGAACTGCTCTGAGATTGGCTTTCACGATTCTCTATCGATTGCGAATATTCTCCTCCTATCGTGTTATCGGTCTGCGTGACATCGTCCACGTAGCCCGATGCCCTACGTAAATTCACCATGTTGTAATGTCATACGTGTCTGCTGTTCCAATGATGACCTGTCAATCTCGCAACTTTGACGCCATCGAGCTCCATCGATGGATGACGTTGTACCTACAGTCTAAAGTTACTCGATGTTCGTGAGTTTCGACATTTTTAAAGGCTCGCCGATGATGGCATGGGAATCCCGAATGCTTGCTTTTACGTTAGTTCAGATTATCGGTTTCAAAATGATGTCGAATGGCATTGTGAAATAATTTTGGCAAATGACAACCTTTTTTTGGCAATGTTTTTTTTATTTTGTGTTTGATGAAATGGCTATGTATGTTTTCAAATATAAAGGCACATTGCTTGATAGAAAAAAAAAAGAGTTTGGTTCTATCTCTCTGTATAGATTATCGTTATCATTAAGGGTCTGAATGGACACATTCAGGAAATTGCAATTTCATTAATTAAAGCCTCTTATATTTTACCTTCTGGATCCTATCACGATATTCTCTTAATTCACCTGTTCCAGCGACCTATCGCTCCCGCAACCGGCGTGAGCTGACCCTGGGCGAGAGTCCAGAGTCCTTCGATGTCACCGAAGTGGAGAAGTACATCGTTGGCGAGTTTGGCGCTCGTGCTTGCATCTTCGAACGCGTCTGCGCACATTATGCGAAGAGGGCGCAGGCACAACCTCGCCCACAGTTCGACTGGCCTGATGTTTTCAGGTAAATTCAAATAGCTACTATGACTTATTATTTTGATATGAATGACAAACATCGACACTTCTAGACTAATATATATACACAGTCCCACATTCATCGTCGCTTTGTTAAAATTGACAATGCCAATGACTTCTCGACATTGGACTTGGTAGGTACTGTGTAATTGTAACATAAGTAATCGGTAAAAGAAAATTTGAAAGACTGCACTTTTACTGATGAAAAAGTGGTCGATGTCCCCCCCTCGTAAATTATAGCATAATACTTCTAAAGTACTTTAAAGAACTTAAAACAGTGCTCCAAGTTGGTCGAAAGAGTTCGATGATAAAGGAAGTTTTTATTTCAGATATTACAATGCTCTTAGGGTGTTCTTGTTATTTCGTTATGAAATTGAGTTTAAATCATGCAGTATTATATGCAACGTTTTTTTATGGAAATAGAATATCTCAGGATCTCCGATCGGGATTGCTCATGTTACCGCTAATTTCCATCGTCAATCGAATATGGAGACTCCTGTAGAAGTGCCATGGGTTCCAGGGTTGAAGTCAAAGAGATCTCCAATCAATTCCCCTAGAGTGGCGACTTTGCGAATTTCTGTTTGCGGCAACTTGTTTAGTGTTTGCGGATCAATAAATTGAATTACATCGAGTAGAAACTCTTGCCGAACCCGAATCCTATATCCAGGATATTTACAGCCCTGCTATAAAATTCTAACCCTTTAACGCACCCCTTTTTATATTTCCAAACGACCTTGACACGTCGGTCCATCGCTCCGTCGGTCGCGGCGTTTCGATGAATATTTCATAACGGTTGATTCTTTTTCAATGCCACGTACAATTGTAAGGAAGGGGGTCAGTGGTCGACAGTGTTTCGTACAAGAATGCAGCTAAGTGTGTCCACTGGTTGCAAGTAGGACATTGATGTAATACTCCTACGCAACCGCGCGGGTCATCACCGCTCGCGTAGGCACCCATCCATGAGGATTGTACGGTGTTGCGAAATTTTTTTGCTAAAGAGTTTTCTTGCTGTTGAATTTTTATTTCGTTTTGTATTTTTTTGTGCATAGTAGGTATTTATTTTAATGTGCGTGGTTTTCAAACAGTTATATTTTATAAATTCATTAAAATAATTATGAATAATTTACCTACTATTATTACTTTCACAATTTAAGGAATCTAAACTTAATTGCGCAAGCCAAGTGGAAACCGAGTCTGTAATAATTTGTTAAATATTGATGCTACGATAGACGATTAAATTAGTAAATTAGTGTTAATTAGGTTATTTCATTTTCTAACCAGTCAAGGTTTTATAGCTGCCCTATGTCACTACTAGGTCAAGGTGATGTGTACAGTTTTTCAAAGTATGTTGATGATATTTCATGGCAATTTTATGAGAAATAGTTTGTTTGTTACGAGTAGATATTATAGCAGTAGGACCTGCGTAGTCTTTTCAGAAACCTAAACAGATTATTATAAATAAATAAATATCGCTGGACATTACACACAGCGCCATCTAGTGCCACACTAAGCAACGAGGCTTATCTCGTGGACACCAGATAGTTGATATACTACATAGATACTTTTTTGTTTGTAAATACATATTTTCTTTCTTTGTCGTGTTAGGGCTTAACCTGGTGTTAGAGTTTTATGACGCCCATGGGCCTCTGACTTATTACACATATAAACATCCATGATTCGGAAACAAATGTCGATGTCTATCACACAAACATTTGCTCCTTCTGGGATTTAAACCCGACCCTAAGAAAGTAAGGCAGCCTCACTACCGCTGCGCCATTCGGGTCGTAAAAAAGTATCTATATTTCTTATAATTATGATCATTATAGTTATTTGAATCAAGAGTTCAATATTGCCATCAATATTTTTTTCCCAACATTTAGTCACAGGCACAGCGAAGGCCAAGCAGACGAGTAGATAATCTTAGTGTATGGAAGACTAGCGTCTACTTTACGTTCGACGTCCGAGGTGAACCGCTATTATGCAACACCGCAAAACACTTTCACTGCTCGAAGTCTTTAAACAAAAACACACCTTACTACCAGGAAATAGAGCTCAATAAAAAACCACTTAGAAATTTCCCTACATCTTAGATTACATTGAAATATCACACTTAGACTTTTCATCTTAAGTCTAAAATTATACGGTATGTATTTTTACTGCTGGATAGCAATTGTCAGTTGTGGTTTACGTAGATTGTTCCAAGATGCAGTTCCGTATTATCTCATCATTTGAGATTTAATAACTGTGATTTATTGTAATAACTTGCAGTTTCTTTTTGTTTGTACAGGCTGGTAAATGAACTTGAGATGAGAAAGCGATGACATTGAAAAAAAAACAATACATAACTATCTTCTTTCCTTGTAAAATCTTAGCGTGTTGATGGCAATCTATAATGGGTGTAAAAGTGTCCTTAACGGAGCCGGAAGGCACTCGTTCCGTCATTGTGATCATTTTTATGTTTTAAACTATACCTGGGAACCTCTTAGTTACAGAGATATTGGGGGCCAAAGTTGCAACCTTTTCTCAAGTTAAAAAAAATAAAACAAGTTTTTAATGTTATAACTATTCAATGCATCCATATTCCATAAGCAATTAAGCATAATGTTTTGAGTAAGTTACATTTAGTTCTACCGTAAAACGTGATTTTTCGCCCGAAATATGAAAATATGTAGTTTCCCAGCAATAACGTTTGCGTAGAGTTATTCAGTTTGATGTACTGAACGGTTGGCAGTGCCATCATAACCGTTTCGTATGACATTTTGGGTAACGTTTGAATGGTGTTTTCAATATGGATTGCGTTTATGTCTTTTAAATTACTGGTCCCTTTATTTAATAAACGACGAAATTAAACGGCCATTTTCATCTACAAAATATGTTCACCATTTGAGCAGGAATTAGGTACCTTTGGATTTATCTATGACTATTGGTAAAGTAATTTTCGACAGATGATTTTGTCAGAAGTCTCCTTTGAAAATTAGAACCATAGGAATAAAAAGAAAAATTGATTTTTTATCTAACTTTAATGAAAAGACGATTGTAAGTCGAATAGACTTCGTAATGACAAAGCCTTTGAACGCAGAATTTCAGATTCTACAAACGTAGAATCCAATAATATATATATATATAGTCCTCCTTACCGGTTTCGGTAACGGCGACCCTTTGAAACTATTTCCGTGCGTGTGCCCGCCCTTATATGGCTGGCCAGACCGAATTTGCTCTTAAATATCCGGTCACAACTTAAGCAGTAGAGTTGACCGGTAGAGTTATAAGTGTAGGTGTAGGAGGGCTTAGGTCTCTCTTTCCGCATTTGGCGCTTTTCTTTCAATGTATCAAGTCGCTGGTTTTCAAAGATTTTAACATTACAATAAAACAAGCCTCTCCCAACCAGTTGGATCAATAGCGCAAGCGTTAAGATGTCTTTTTAACAAGTCCTTGTAGCGGAGATGTTGACCGCCATGCTTCCGTTTGCCCTCTGCCATTTCACAGTAGAAGACTTCTTTGGGTAAACGGTAATTCTTCATGCGAAAGACGTGTCCGCACCACCCGAGTTGGCGCTGCATCAGTAGAGCCTTTAAGCCATAAATGTCGGAACGGCGCAGAACCTCAGTATTAGAAACGCGGTCCTGCCACTTAATGCCTAGGATGGATCTCAGACACCTTAGGTGAAAAATGTCCAGTTCCCTAATGTCTGGTTTATATAAACACCATGTCTCTGCGCTATAAAGAAGGACGGGTAGGATTAACGCCTTGTAAACACTAATCTTTGTCTCTAGCTTTAAGTCATGGGATCTCCAGACACGGTCATTAAGTCGTCCAAAGTTTGCAGCGGCATTTGCAATGCGCGATGGTATCTCTGAAGACAATGTGTTATCATGCCTAATGTTGCTCCCAAGATATTTAAACTGCATGACTTCCTCTAGTGGTTTCCCATCTAGATTCAGAGTGGTATCATCAGCTTGGCAGCCTCTTGGTGGTTGTTTGAGGACTTGCGTCTTGGAAGCGCTGATCACTAGGCCGAATCCAATAATATTACCTATTGCTACCATGGAAAAGTTTTCTCCTAGTTAGAAAATAATAAAACTGACTTCACAGGAAAGCTGAAACCTTTGTACGGTTCCTGCAAAAGCTGTGGTCGTGTTGCTTTAAAAATAAACTCGTGGTTTTGTATGAAGTTAATCGCTTAGTTGATGCTGGCAAGGGTTATAACTGGCGAAGTAGCGACGAAGTGCAAATGTATGTCAGTTTTTGTTTATTACGACCGACGTCGACTGTGTGGTTTTAAGTAAATTCAAAGGAATGGTTTTCGTTCTATGCTGATTTTTAAAACAAAATGTCTAGGTTACACGATTTATTTACATTAGGTTACGTATAAGTAGAGGAAGAAATGAGACGAGAAAAAATATACAAATCTATAGAACGAATTGTAGTATATGGTTGAATGAAAATAGTTTGCTAACTAAACATACAGGGTGTAAACAGACTCATCACGAAGCCTACATCAATCTGAGTAACTTAACGCAAAAATATTTCTGGGAAATGACTTTTTTTTTGGGGTGAATGATCATGTTTTGTGGTAGAACTCAATGTAACGCACTCAAAACATTGTGCTGATGGTTGGATTGAATAGTACGGGGGTCGTGGAGGTGTTTAAAGTAAAAATCTTACATTAAAAACTTGTATTAAAAAAAACTTCTCAAAAAGTTGGAACTTTGACCCCCAATATCAGGTATGGTGTAGAACAAAAAAATGACCGCAATAACGGGGAGAACAAGTGCTTTTCGGCTTCGTTAAGACATCCTTTAGATATTGTGACATTGATATGTAATTGTTAACCTTAATGCTCAAGGGGTTACAACCGTTATTTCTAGGCATTTTGTCCTTAGTTTGATCCCAGCTTGGGGTCATCCCATATCGTCGTTGACATTCTAACTGTAAGTTATTTTTCGAGGTTTTGACATTTTGCGTTTTCATGCCGTTTGCTAGAGACTCAGAAGACGCGTTGTTTCAGCCAATCACAGAAGCAAGCAACGTCTCTATCTAATTTGGAGTGAGCACAAATTATAAAATGGTATTGTACCTTTACATGGTATAATTATGCTGTTA
Source organism: Xestia rhomboidea (assembly GCA_963853795.1). Classification (NCBI taxonomy): domain Eukaryota; kingdom Metazoa; phylum Arthropoda; class Insecta; order Lepidoptera; family Noctuidae; genus Xestia; species Xestia rhomboidea. The sequence continues at coordinate 8,383,574 of OY970778.1, read as the reverse complement.
TCTCTGTCTCTCGTCTATGTCTATCTCCTGTAAAGTAGCGATTTTTGACTAACGTGGTGTTAAACTTCAACGACGATATTAGATTTACAGAACTGTTGAAATGAAGCATATGCATTATAATGTTTTATCATATTTTCAAACATGACTTATTTTCTTTCCAGCCAGTACAAGCGGTCTCCGGATCAGAACAAGGAGTTCTATCTTCTCAGTGTGTTCATGGGTGACATCGTGGGATCTCCTCAGCTGTGCCACCAGCTTGGGAAGCGCAGGAGTTGTGACAGCCAGCAGTATGGGGTAGCCTAATTGTATTGTAAGTTTGGGCTCCAATCACTAATTTCAAACCTGTGCAGGTATTGTGGAAATGAATTGTTTTTTAACCAAATTAGGTATACCAAAAAATATTAACTCAAAAAAATCTTAAAATAACTAAGAAAAATAATCTGAGTCATAATTAATTGTTAAAATTTGTTTATGATAAAACAAATGGCTTCCCCTTTTAAATCTACGGCATTTTAAGGCTATGGTTAGATGATATAAAATTACAAGCCTACATTCTCCTTTGATAGAAAGTAGGTATTCATAAATCTTTAATTGGTTTGGAGCTCTACTTTTAAGGATATTAATAGTTAGCAAATTTAATTTAATAATGCTAAGGTAATATTTTCAGTGGGTTCGATTCCCTATGTCGGGCAAATGTGTAATTATACTTTCAAGTTAATAAATTCTTAATATTCTTATAGTTTTAAGAGAAACGATTGATTCTCAAACTTTTATTGTACTTTTAATATATAATATTAAAAGTACAATAAAAGTTTGAGAATCAATCGTTTAACTATTTTTTTTATATATATTATATATATATATATATATTTATATATTTTATATTTATATATATATTTTATATATATTTTTTTTTACTATTTTTATTTTTATCAAATGTTTAACTTTTGCTTATAAATACTTTGTAAAAATAGGTTTTTATTGAATTATGTCTCGTAGATATCCACTTATATGTGTTCACACAAATATTATATAAAAGTGTAAAGTTACCTTTTAATAGTTTTAAATTTTTACTATTTTTCTATTATAATATACATAATTATATTGTAGATAGAATGTAACAAAGAACAAATTATTATAATAATATAATATACCACATCAATATATCGTGATGATAATTAAGTTAGTTGAAACATTATTTTGTTATTGTTATATTTTTTTATACTTATGTTAAGTAGTTAACTTTAATCCTAGTTTAAGTTAAACGCGCGCATTAAAAGTTACCTATTTTGTGATGTAGTGTCCAGACTAAAACATAGCTTTGATTCACTTCATTACTCTCTAACTATAAAATATTTGACTACATAAGTAAATAGTACCTACCTATCTAATTAATTAATGTTTTTTGGTACCAAAAAATTAATAGTGTATTTAATTTCCGACATTACTTTTTTATATTAGATATAGAATGTATCTTTTCTAAAATCCTAGGAGCCGTCCTTTAATAAACCTCCCCTAGGCTACCCGTCCTCCCCCTTCCCTAGGCTAACTCTCCTCCCCCCTCCCCTAGGCTAACTCTCCTCCCCCTTCCCCTAGGCTAACTCTCCTCCCCCCCTCCCCTAGGCTAACTCTCCCCCCCTCCCCTAGGCTAACTCCCCCCCCTAGGCTAACTCTCCTCCCCCCTCCCCTAAGATACCTCTCCTCCTCCTCCCTTAGGCTAACTCTCCTTCTCATGCACTAGGCTACCTCTCCTCCCCCCTCGCCGAAGTACCTCTCCTCCCCCTTCCCCTAGGCTACCTCTCCTCTTCCCTTGGGCTACCTCTACTCCTGCTGCCCTAGGCTACCTCTCCTCCCTCCTCCCAGCATCGCGTTTATTTTGTTTAAAAAGACAAATAGTTTCAGAAACTGTGAATCTGTAATACTCAACAAGAACAATGCTTAAAGAGGCTAATAATTAGTATTTAAAAAAAAATATGTACTAACTACCGAGTGCATAGACGGTCTGCCACTTTGCACCCTTATGCCTTAAGTAATAAAATTAAGGTTCTAATGAGTTCACGCGAGCCCACGCGAGCCCAGTTCGGGTTGGTGTATGACATTTTTTTTATAATTTTTGGTTTTAAGTTTCCCCACAATTTCCCTTTATTATTTTGTGTCCAGTATGCCACTGCCGAAATTATACAAAATAAATTGCACACTACACTGGGCCATCATTGCTTATGTTAAATTACAAACTGTTGCTTAGTTTAAATAGTTAATCATAAGACTTCAAAACCGTGAATTCTTCCATTTAGTTGCCACAGGATTATGTGCAATGATTACTTACAATGAATAAATTCTTCTGTTTGTAAAGTGAAAATTAGTTTCCCGTGCAAAAGTAATGTACAATTTCAAATTAAATTGGCAAGTGAAACTTCGCACATGTGATGGGTATCGATTTAATGATTTTCAAACAAATATTTCAACCGACCTAAACTCCAAAACAACACTTATTTTTGTTTTATTATCATCACGTTTGTAGTCTCACCAGCTAATTTAATTTAACCTAAAATACGACCTAAACAACTAAGAAAATTATATTTTGTTAAAATACCAGATAAGTTACTGTAAATAAGTAATGTAGCAAAATTTTTATAAGCAAGTAGGACTAGTCAAAATAAATAATAAAGAAAACATATTGTCCATTATTTATCATCATAAATAAACCCTCCAAGAAGTTTCCCTTCAAACTAATGTGATTTATTTGGAATACTATCAGATTTCGTAAGGGTTAAAGATCGGCCATTCTCAAAGAAGGGTCAGGCTATGAGTCTCCATTGACCTCTTAACCCTTGATTTGTAGCTATCCTTATAGTTCAAGAGTTCCCTTAGATCCAAAAAGGGTCTAGCCCAACTACAAATTTTAATTTGGATCAAAAGTTACTTTGAGGTTAAAGAAAGCCAACTTTAAATTTGCAACCTTTTAGGAAATTCCTTTTAAAGGAATGGCAGGCAAGTACGTAGAACTAGTTCTAGGTTAAAACTACTAACACAGAAAAACAGAGGCCCGAATTCCAGGAAGAAACATATCCAAGAATTTCTGAGTAACTGGCTGATTCTTTGATAACATAAAACTTATAAATGGGCTGACACACAAGATCGCTTGGATTAAACGAAGGATGAGAAAAAGGCCAATTGTTTCAAAGTATCAAGTTACATACCGAAATATTGAAAGGGCACATGTTTCTGAGTATAAAATTTGCAAATGTACCGGAAGGAGCGGCCCATTTCCGCAGACCCAACATGGCCGTCCATCCGGCTGGACATAGCGTTAATCATGCGGTTACTTTTTATTATTTTTTCGAACAATATGATTTGGAATTTGGCTGTCTTAATAAGTGTGTAGAATTGGACGAGGCAAAAGGACTATGTCAGGATCACAAAGGATCCGGAAGTTTCCACTGTCCTTCATGGAATCAAGGCGTCAGTTTCATCATGGCAGATGATGAAACTGCCTTTTTCCAACTATGTTGGGGACAGCTTCCAGTCTAACCGGATGCAGCTTAATTCCCGTATTTTACATGGAGCGACTGCCTACTGACCTCCACAACCCAGTTACTACTGTGTAATACGATACCTCTTGATAAGACTGGTTGTCAGACTTTTGGGCCACTGACTACCTGTAACGACTATCAAAGATCTACAAATGACAGCCGGGACCAACGGCTTAAAGTTTTTTCCGAGGTACGGACGAAACTCGGTATGTAATGTGTGGTCACCTATCCACAGACCAACCTAGGCAAGCCTGGCTTAACCTGAAGATTGATCCGAATGGCTGTTATTATTCAGCCACAAGCGAAGGTGTCAGTTTATGTCATTCAAATCTTTAATTAAAGCTGAAATTATGGAACTACAAAAATAATTTGCTGACGCAAACTGCCTTATTTGTCAAGAGGACGTTACAATTGTGGATCTATGTACTTAGGTATGTAATTTATCATAGCAAGTATGTTGATAGTATTCTATTGCTATCGCCTTTAGTTGGTATCTGTAAGTATCTAAGGCTGCAGAGGTCAAACCTATTAACACAATACTGTAACTGACTGTGACTGTAACGATCAGTACAAAATTTAGTTGTCCTCTCTAAACTCAAAATCAAAGCATTTATTTCAAATAGGCCAGTTACAGGCACTTTTGAATTGTCGCAACGAAAATGAAAATGAAATGAAGCTACAGTCCCAGTCACGACTTAAAAACTGTGAAAGTACTGTAGTTGCCCATTCCCTTGCGTAGGTAGATCCCTATATGAAGAAGAACAGACAAAATACTCCATGGACACTCTTTAAGACAAAATATTGTTACAAAATCTTGGTAACTGGTATTCTCGTATGAAGAAGTAAGCACGACAGAGGACACTGAAAATAAATTATCAGCTGTTGGAATTCGATTCCAGTGCCACCTAGCGATAGTGTGGCGAAGTTGAATGCGTTTCACCTGACGAGAAAATTTAACTGGTTACTCACGTAGCTCATAGTATTACTTTAGACTTTAGTTTCTATATCTGCCGTAAGGTGGCGCTGTTTTGTATCAGTTTGAATTGCAATTTAGTTTCACAAAACTGTGCTAGAGGGCGGTAGTATAATAATTTACTAAAGTTGAGCCAGAAGATATAAGTTCTGGACTTCTACTTCTAGACTGGACGTAGTTGGGAAAAGGCTAGGCAGATGACCATGATTAACGGCCATTTTCTATGACTTACTTACGTGTAACCCTTGATCTGTCCACGAAGTAGACACAATAGTTAAACAATGGTGTCTCGAACAAATTGGTCATTTGACAGATCACGATCTGTTAAAATGCTTGTTAAAGGCTGCTAAGTCATAAGTACCACTAACATAACATAACACCACATTGTACACTTGGTTCGCAATAAATGTTTTGACTTTGACTTTGACTTTGACTTAGTCATATGCCTACGTCTCGTAGCTATCGGTGTTTCTATAAACAAAGTTTGCTTGGAATATCCTATCCACGTCACATACCTGTCACTCGGAGGACTGTGATTCATACAAAAAACAAAGAAAGCTTTTCTGTGACGTTTTGTTTCTAACGGTTCGTAAGCTAAATGTCAACCAGACAGATAGCAACCTTCGATTACTTACCTGTTTTTAAGTTATTGAAAATGGCCGTTAGTAACAAAAAAATTTTCTTTCTTTTGTTAGTGAAAATGGATTTCTTACTTGAAACCATTGAACTAAGTAATCAATGGCTGACTTTAAAATCAGGTAAGTACTTTATTTGTAATCAGGTTATAAATATTTCCCTGATGCATAGGAACTGCATATTCACCTACATCATTGGTATAGAAATGCGTGACCTACATAGACCTACGTCAATAATGACTTAAAATAAAGTTAATTTTATGCAACCTTGACACCTGAACATCAAATTATATTCCGAACATAAAGGCTCAAGAAAGTGGACATGAAACCTTATTTACATAGTGATATAACTACTTAGTTACCTAAACACTAATATTCAAATTAAATCAGTTAAATGTTAATATTTTTCGATTTTATACTTATAGCTATGCACGTAAATGTGGAATTCTAGGATACGCCGAGATGATTTTTATATGCTCCCATCCCGCAATATTATTTACTAAATTGACTAAATCCAGAAAACTCCACGTCTGTTCTAGTAGTACAGTACACTATTACCATTGTGTACTGTACTAAACTCTCAGGGCGCAGTTGCGTCTGCCACGATATTGCAGTGCATCTGCAATGTTTGCACAAGCCAGAGAGAGTGGACAGTTTTTCAGCTGTCGTGTGCAAATAGAATGCGTCTCTTCTCACCAGATTGCAGGGCAGAAGCAACAGTCTCTGGAGAATTATTATTGCTGAAGGCACGATGAAAGCTCCATCCATAGTGCATCCTTTATGTAGTAGTATATAAGAAATATGTAAGCTGGAGCCGGAGGATGCAAAAAAAACCAATTTACTTTAGACTAATTTATTTAAAAATAAATGAAATTACAATTTAAAATGCTAAAATTACGTAGGTGACAATTGGTCGATGTATGTACCAAGAATGCGCGAGGCGTGGAAAACGTTGAAGGCGTTCGATGTCCGGTCCCACGGTTGCGAAAGTGCTGCGTAGGCAACTCGTGTAAGTAAAGCGCTGCGATGCGCAATATCGGTGTCACGTAGTCCACAGTCCGTGTTTTATACCGAATCGTAATATCAGCGATCCTCATGTTACACCGTTGCGTAACATCTCCCCCCGTAGAACAGCGACTATTTGTTAACTGTTGTTAAAAATGTTGCTGTAAGATGACTGGGGTCCATCTTGATCCCAGCTGGATGAATATTTCTTCTTGGTTCTGCTTCAGCATGGATGTCTTGATCTGCGTTAATTTCCATAGATGTAGGGACGACCTTCTTGTCTTTATTTCCCATCCAATGCCGGTATGTAAGAGCAATGGCAAGTACACCTGCACTAAATAGTAATAGGTATACAGGTATGGTAGTATGGTAGAGGCTTCCATCTGATATCTCGTTGAGTCTTACTGGAGGCTGTACTGAAGCTTTCTTGTAACTTTCGTGGAGATTCTCGAGGTTGATTGAATTAAGCTGTACCAATGATTCTTCAGTTTTTGATATAGTGTTCTGTTCCCATAGTGTTCGTATTCTAAGTACATGTCCTTTAATTCGGTTGTCGGTGTTAGCGATAGTAAATTCGGTGGTTCTTATCAGGCAATCCTGCGGTATTGTGGCCAAATAACTTCCTTGAAGTGTTCTGAATTGTTCTTGTCCACATGACGTCTGAACTTTTGCAGGTATGGGGAAGCTTAGTGTGTAGTGTTTTTCGTCCAGTTGTTCCAGAGCTTGCTTGTGTAGAGTGACTGGCGTTAGTGTACAGGAGTTGAGATGCTGTTGAGTGATGAGCTGCTGCACGCAGTCCGGCTTGTCTATAACTTTGAAACCGACTTTCTCTTCGCAGAGGTACCATGAGTTAAGCTTCGGACATTCTGTCTCCATGTACATAGAATATGATTCATGAATTGCTATAAAAGGTGAGGTAGGGATAAGGGCCATATTATTTTTGTTAGGAATTATGGACAACTTGTATAGGATATAGGTTCTTGGTAAGGCAATCGGCACCTTTATAACTATAACTATTTTCTTATCTAAATAATATGATCCTAATTTTAAAATATTATAGTACTCTCGAAGATCGATGTCAATGATTTCGTCTTTTGAGTATAGTAACCCTAATCTGCTTATCATATTTCTAAGATTACTTAAACTAACCATAAAATGGGTAGTGCTGGAGGCACGCGTAAAAGCTACCATAAGTTCTATTTTATTTAACTCATCCGATAATGCCTCTATATTATCGTTTAAAATAAGTAAGTGCTGTGCTAGATGGGCATACGTTACTAGGTCTGCCTGCTTGTATGCGTCTTGTTTTAAGATTTGGTTGAGTTTTTTAGCAATAATGTTCTGGTTGTCTACTATATTTTTTAATACATTAGAATGCTCTAGCATCCATTCTTTAGTCAAACTTATGTGACGGTTAAATTCCGTTTCTAGTTTATTGTCGTTACCTTCTAAGACTTGGATGGCGTTATTATATTTGACTGCATCTGTGTAGTCTAAATTTCCCGATATACTTTTTATAACTGATCCTAGTCCGTCAATGAGTCCTCTTTTAACACGACCAGGCTCAAAACTTTTTATTTGTATGGATATCTTTTCGAGTTTGTCCCCAAGGTAACCTATGTGGGGTTCAAAGAGTGACAGTGTTTTATTGTTAATTACGGGCCTAAATTCATTTAATTGCAATTTAACTAAATCAACCTTTGACTGAATATCTTCTAAGTCAATGTGTAAGAGGAAGGAATGATAATGAGACACGATTTTTGTAGGTCCCAATTTGAAAGGGAGTAATCCGGGTCCGTCTTCTAGTGGTTCAAGTGATATGTCCTCTGCTCGGACCAGGTGTAGCAATATCGTCAGTGGTATTCTGCAACAATTGTTTCGTGTTAGGTGTTCTTTTAAGACGTGATTTGGCAACGGGGCCACGCTTCTTTTTTGTGTAAATATGAATGGGCAGGTCAGCCAACACTGTGTCATGCGTGTAGCGAGGTGCGAGTTTCTGTCTGTTAGCTAGTGGATTCTTAACAAATACTTGTTGGTCTGGCTCGTATTCCTTTTCAGGCTCCCTATCTTTGTTCCTATGTTCGATTAGTTCTGTGCGTTTATGCAGGGACGTTTCATTAATAGCCTCGTATACTTTAGACATCTTATCTCGGTGTTCTTGCACGTATTGTTGTAGCAAGTGCACGGATATATCTATATCTGAGGGATCGCGAGGGTCCGTATGACCGGTAACTACTTCAAGTGGTCTGCATTTTGTAAAACTGTGTATGCTACTGTTATATGCTAACAAAGCGTATGTCATAAGGTTGACAATCGCTTCACTATGGTGTTGTAGTTTTAGAATTCTCAAATGTTCTAGTAAAGTGGAGTGTAAACGTTCCACCATCCCATTATCATTGGGGGCATGAGCCAAGGTTTTATGATGTTGAATTTTATGGACACGCGTAAATTCGGTAAATAACTGATTAGTGAATTCGGGTCCCTGGTCCGTGACTATTGATACTGGAACGCCGTGATGGGAGCAAAACTTTAAAAGGGCTTGTACTACACTAACTGCTGTGCCATCTCTGAGATGGTATGCCTGGGCGTATTTAGAGAAAGCATCAATGATGGTCAAGTACTTCTCGTTTTGGGCCGTAAACAAATCTAAGTGAACTACATCAAACGGTTTTGCTGGTGGTGGTACTATGCAGAATCTTTGTTTTATAGGATTTCGGTCATACTTGGCTTGCCCGCATATATTGCATTCATTTATGTACTTTGATATTTGTTCTTTCATTTTTGGCCAATAGTACTTATGGGATAAGGCTAGGTAGCACTCATTTATACCGCGATGATTAGTTTTACCATCGTGGTATTTCTGAATGATCTCTTGCTGCTTGAGATATTCCTTTACGTTTTCTAATTCGGTTTTAGTTAAAACAAGATTCATAGCGGAGCTCTTGAACTTTTCCTGGATTATTGGAACTATTTTGTACATAGCTAATGGGGGATGTATTATAATGCCAGTTTTAACTTTCGGGTTTACGAATTCTTTAATTGCATTTATTACATCCTCCTCTAAATTTGATTCGGAGAGTTGGATGGAGGTACGGGTGTGAGTCTCAAATGGCTTAGAAACTGCTGGGCGTCTCTTTATATCACCTACCACTGTAAAACATATTTGTCTGTTAAATTTATTTAAGGGGTTATCTGAGATTGGTATTTCTAATATTGGATTTTCGGCACTAGTGTGAGCTGTGAGAGTGGATGAGCCCACTACGGATGGGGGCTTTTCGGATACGTTAACTACGATGGAGCTCGTTTCCTCGTTATTAATTTCGATTCGCGACAAAGCATCGGCATTTGTGTTGTTTTTGCCCTGCTTATAAACTACCGAATAGTTGTATTCACTGAGCTTGAGTTTCCAGCGAGTTAGTCTCGAGCTAGGTTCTTTTATGTTCATGATCCATTGAAGCGGTTTATGATCTGTTATAATTTTGAACTTACGTCCGAATAGATATGGCCGAAAATATTTGGTTGCCCAAACAATAGCTAGAAGCTCCTTTTCTATCGTGCTATAATTGATCTCGCTTGTGTTTAGTGTACGCGAAGCATAGGCAATTGGTTTGTCCGAACCTATAGATCCCTGTGAGAGTATCGCTCCTATGGCTAAGTTTGATGCGTCTGTCGTGAGTAGAAAATCTCTATTAAAATCGGGATATTGTAAGATCGGATCGTTAGTAAGTAATGTTTTACATTTTTCGAAGCAATTTACATAGTTGGTATCATTGCAGGTTATTTTTGAGCCCTTCTTTAAACATTGGGTCATTGGTTTCGTGATTTTAGCGAAGTCGGGAATGAACTTCCTATAGTACCCTAGTAACCCTAAAAATCTTTTAATTTCCGTGGCTGTTTTAGGAAGTGGGAATTTTTGGATAGCTGTAATTTTATCGGGATTCGGTTTAATGCCATCTTTACTGATTATATGTCCGAGATATGCTGTTTCCAATTTTAAGAATTCCGACTTATCCATCTGTATTTTGAAATTAGAATCTCTGAGTCTTTTAAAGACTTTTTCCAAATTTATTATATGCTCCTGTAAACTAGTGCTAAATACGATGATGTCGTCTAAATATACTAGGCAAATAGAATTTTGGAGGTCCCTAAGCACATTGTCCATGACCCTTTGGAAGGTTGATGGTGAATTTTTAAGACCCATTGGCATGCGTAGGAACTCAAAATGGCCATGTTCTACGTTAAATGCAGTTTTTGGGATATCATTTGGGTTCATCTCGACCTGATAAAATCCACTGGCGAGGTCGAGAGTTGTGAAATATTGGCAATTGCCCAATTTATCCAACACATCAGTTATGTTCGGAATAGGGTACTTATCATCAATGGTTTTTTCGTTCAGTTTCCTAAAATCCACTACAATTCGCCATTTGACTTTACCGGATGCATCAGGTTTTTTTGGGACTACCCAAATGGGTGAGCTCCAGGCCGATTCTGAAGGTTGAATGATTCCCTGTTCTAACATTTTTGAAATTTGACTGCGTACTTCTTCGCGGTGTACAAATGGGTATCTATAAGTTTTAGTATAAACTGGTACCTCATCTGAAGTACGTATGCTGTGTTTTATTTTATTGGTAAAGGTAAGCGGTTCTCCCTCTATATAAAATATATCGGCATATTGCGAAACCAAAGACTTCAGATTAGCGCGCTCTTCTTCGTTTAGATGGTCAGTGCGTAACCGAGATAGTACTTCCTCTACTCGGGTTTTATGTGGTTGATGAGTAAATTCTAAGTTATATGTTTCTGCCTTCATAGGTTGGTCCATGGAGAAAATTAAGTCATTATTAGTTGGATTGAAAATTTCTAGGTAACCACGATTATTTTTGACACTCGTAATACATTCGTTTATGCAACAATTTGAAATTATCTGATCAGGAATTAGAGCATCTCCATCTTGTATATTAACTGGGACCCTGACTAACTTTGAGGAATTTGCTGGTACGACATCTTCATATAAATTGCTATTGCGTGAATTATACATAACTATTGGGTTAACTGCAACTTTTGTAATTAATTTATTATTTTTAAGATCAATATTTGACTCCCACTTATTCAACAAATCTAAACCGATAAGGCCGTCAAAGTATTCGTGAAACCTGTAAATGTAGAATGTTAAATCATTGTTGTCGTTTATCTCCTGAAAACAAGGTAAGTTAATGGAGTAATCATTACGGCTAGTTGCATGCACGTTCGTTACCTCAAAAGGGTCATAGTTCCATGGTAAATGTGAGTAAAACCTCTGGACAGCTTCAGGGCTAATAAACGATTGGTTCGCCCCCGTGTCGATTAATAATTTTAATGGTGGGTCTGAAATTACTATATATGGTAGGTAACGTTGGGTTTGTAGATTGACCTCTATTTTGATTCGTTTGTAGTCCGACTCTCCTGAAAATTTCCCTGATTAGAAGGCGCTGACTCGTCGGTAGATTTCCCCTCGGATGTCGCTTGACTCGCCTCTGGGGCAATTGCAATTGGGGGACCTAATTGCTGGTTCATATATGCATTCCAAGCGTCATAGTAAGAATAGTCGGGCTGTTCAAAGGAATTATACAAATAATTGTCGAAGTTATTATCACAATAAGGTTCAAACATATATGGATATTCAAAGCATTCGTTGAAATTCATCTCTCTAGTCTTAAAATAATTGGAAGGTGGTGGGTTCCCCTGTCTAATCCAATTGTTACCCCGGAATGGCATTGGTCTCGGTGCGAAATGAGATACACCGCTCATTGGTCTTGGTGTATCATTTGAGTTCGGTCCTTTAGATTGATTATTAGCAGATGAATTATTTTGTGGATTATAGTTAAAAGGACGTGCCCCGAATATCTGCTGCGTACGCGATGGACCTTGTTGCTGGACTTGCTGCGGTTGGTTAAAGCCTGGTCTCCACATTTGCGGTAGTCGTTGCAGTGGATGTGGCATAGCTATATTTGGTCGATAAGGGCCAGGCATATTAAAATTAAACGGCCTCTGCATGGGCATGGGAATGTTAGGCATGACAGCCGGTGCCTGAGGCTGTGGCTTTTTAGCGGGTGTATGCTCGTTTCGCTGTTGTATGTAGAGAGTGTTCATTTCCTCATGAACAAACTCAAGCGCTTTTTCAATCGTCTCCGGTCGCATGCACCTAATGCGTGAACCTAAGGGGTCACGAAGGCCCCGTAAGTATGATTGCAAAGTTAATTTTTGGTAAAGAGAACGTTTCGAATCGATTGTACTTTGAACGGTTTCGTGTAGCGACACATAGGTCATAATAGTGGCAAATAGAGTTTGGCACTTTTCGTAAAATTCCTGTGGTGTGGAAGAGCCTTGAGTTAATAGAGCCAAGTCGTTATAAAGCGAGGTCTCATCGCGTTGGTCAGAGAAGTTGTTAACTAAAGAATTGCGTATGCCAACCCAAGTTTCTGGTACGCCGTGGGTGTTAATTAACCGAGCTGCGGGTCCAGTGACCTTGTTAAGAATCCCGTTCAAAAGAGTCAAGTTTATTAATTCGCGCCCTGGTTCAGCTGATACATAGGCCTGCACTAACTGGTCACACAGTTTGATGAATCTGGTGAGGACATTGGGGTTTCCGTCAAATTCGGGGACTACGCGTAAGGCCTTGTAGATTTCGTCTATCGCCGCCATTTCTATGGTTATATCTCTATTTTTTAACTGCCTAAATGAATCTAATAATGACGATCTGGACGATCTATCTAGCCTAGGGGTCCTCGATTGCCTGGGATGGAAAATCTTGGATTTTTATAATTAACACTTAAGGACAAGGATGAGCAACTCAAGAACTATTCTAAAGTACTCACATGAACATAATTGGTCCCTCTGCGGTATCGATGTCTGGATACTCCTCCTGCCGACAACTTCTGAAGATCCGGATACTCGTACGGTGCTTGATAGTCACTCGGGTGACTCGCGAGTCGCGATTTTAAGATGATTCTATGAATTTACTCTCGCGAACCGGCCCGCGAGTATCCTACCGGCTGCGCCAAATATGTAAGCTGGAGCCGGAGGATGCAAAAAAAACCAATTTACTTTAGACTAATTTATTTAAAAATAAATGAAATTACAATTTAAAATGCTAAAATTACGTAGGTGACAATTGGTCGATGTATGTACCAAAAATGCGCGAGGCGTGGAAAACGTTGAAGGCGTTCGATGTCCGGTCCCACGGTTGCGAAAGTGCTGCGTAGGCAACTCGTGTAAGTAAAGCGCTGCGATGCGCAATATCGGTGTCACGTAGTCCACAGTCCGTGTTTTATACCGAATCGTAATATCAGCGATCCTTATGTTACACCGTTGCGTATATAAGTATAAACATAGTTTAAAAGTTGAATTGTTTACTAACATCTAGAATTGTAAGTATTGCTTGTGGATCATGTTGTCTTAAAAATAAAATAAATATCATTAATACTGGGTGTATTAATAATATACTTTGGCGAGCTACTGATTTATTTCTGGTAAAATCGATGTAAAAAGTTGTACATGATACATTTTGGGGAAAAGGGGTTGTTCCTGAATTTCCCATCCGTACTGTAAATCAAATAAAGCGATTCACAGCCGATAGGTCGCCAAATTACATCTGCCCTCGAGACATTCTATAGAATTGCCAATTTTCCACGATAAAGTACGATTTGTTAAAATTGTATTGGGCGCATCACACATGTGTGTCGTTCTTTATTTGGGGTTATAACAGCTTTATCATTTCAGAATTGAAATTGCGACAAGCCCGCGCCCCAAATTCACCTACTGCTGGGCACAGCCAGGCCTCTCATTGCTGGTGACATCCTCACGTTCCTGTGCTAACCTCATTCGGGTTTTTCATTTAGTCTGGTTCTAAACTAGCTGTTTCTAAATCAACATTCGTTAAGTACCTAGGTAAATAATAATAATAACTAATAGTAATAGTGATGCGTTTTGTGAGGCGGGCGTTCTCAGGAACTGATGTTAGTTTTCGAGATTACTTGGCCCGCGTCACAGAGCGTATCGACTTCCTGAAGCAGAAGATCTGTGCATGGGCAAGCCGTATTCGTCGGTACAAGCGGCGAGTGGACCGGTACACTCAGAATCGCACATTCCAAAGCGATGAAAGGTGGGTATATAGGGCTTGGGAGCGACCAGACCAAGGTGTGACTGACACGCGTCTGCCGGATGATAACGCTATGTGTTCATTCTGGCGCAGCATCTGGTCGATGCCTGTCAGTCACACTGAGGGCGATTGGACCCGGGAGGTTGAACAAGTGTGTGATCCTATACCAGAAATGGAGGCAATCATCATCAGCCCCCAAGACGTAGCTCGTGCGGTCCGTCCGTTGCCTAACTGGAAATCTCCAGGGCCGGACGGGCTGCACAACTTCTGGATCAAGTGGTTCCAAAGATCACACGCTCGCTTGGCGTCCCAGTTTCAATCAGCCTTAGAGTCAGGGTCGCTGCCCCAGTTCTTGACGACAGGAATTACCCACCTGCTCCATAAATCAGGTAGTACTGCGGAGCCCAAAAATTATAGACCAATCACTTGTTTACCAACGGTCTATAAAGTTCTTACATCCATTTTGAGAGCTAAAATCAACCAACATATTGAAAGTAATTCTATCATGTCTGCCTCTCAGAATGGATGTAGGAACGGGTCCCGCGGCACTAAGGAGCTGCTCCTCATTGATATGGCCATTAGCCAACAGGTTCGCCGTTCCCGAAAGAATCTGTCTACATGTTGGATAGATTATAAGAAGGCCTATGATTCCGTGCCTCATACATGGCTCATGAGGGTGCTGGAGTTGTACAAAGTAGATGCAACTCTACGTACCTTCCTGATGTCATGTATGGGGCACTGGAGAACGGTTCTTCGCTATCCAGGATGTCGACAGATCCAAGGGAACAGCGAACCGATAAGGATCGAGCGTGGTATTTTCCAGGGTGATAGTCTGAGTCCATTGTGGTTTTGTCTAGCCTTGAACCCTCTCAGCACACTGTTGGAGCGTTCAGGTCTAGGCTATCTGTTGAGGAAAGATGGTCAGGTCATATCTCACCTTCTTTACATGGATGATCTGAAACTCTTTGCCCCCAACAATTTGCAACTGATGAAGCTACTGAAGGTAACAGAAACTTTCAGTAGCGCCATCAGGATGGAATTTGGTGTGGACAAATGTGCAGTCATGCATGTAAAGCGAGGAGAGATTATGGAATCCGTGGGAACCTAACTCTCGGATTCCATACACCTTAGATCCCTCTCCTCAACAGAAACCTACAAGTATTTGGGTATGTCGGAAGCGTTAGGCATCAACGTGACTGACATGAAGCAATCGTTGAGGGAGCGCTTCTTTGGCCGCCTGAATAAGGTGCTAGGCAGTCTTTTGTCAGGCGGAAACAAGGTGCGCGCCTTCAACGGTTGGGTCATGCCGGTTTTGATGTATTCCTTCGGCATACTCAAATGGACTCAGACGGAACTTGATGCCCTGGATAGGAGGGTACGCACACTGTTGACTGCAAATCGAATGCATCACCCACGGTCGTCGGTGATGAGACTGTATATCCCACGGAAGTGCGGGGGTCGTGGCTTCTTAAATGCTAAGACCCTACACAACCGTGAGGTATGCAGCCTCAGGGAATACTTCCTAGAAGCCGACGGGGAGATGCACCGAGATGTGGTCTCAGTGGACAAGGGCCTCACCCCGCTCTTCCTGGCTAACGAGAACTGGCGCAAGCCTAAAGTATTAGACACTAATGACCGCAAGGAGGAATGGCAGGGCAAGGAGCTTCACGGACGCTTTTACCGGGCCCTACATGGCCCGGATGTAGACTTCTTAGCGTCCGTATCCTGGCTGCGCTTTGGTGACCTCTTCGGGGAAACCGAAGGTTTTGTCTGTGCAATAATGGACGAAGTTATGATGACGAATAACTACCGGAAATACATTGTGAAAGATGGCACGGTTGACATATGTCGGGCATGCCACCGTCCGGGAGAATCGATCCGACACATTATTTCTGGGTGTTCTAGTCTGGCTAACGTAGAGTACTTGCATAGACACAACCTTGTTGCCAGGTTTATCCACCAGCAACTTGCTTACCACCGGCAGCTCGGACCCTGTTCCCAGCGCTGGTGGGCTACTATTTTTATATTTTTAAATGTTTTTATTTATATTGTTTTTATATTAGGAATATTTAAAAATTTAAAAATATGTTATAGAATAAATAAACGAAATAGTAATAGTAATTCTAGAATATAAATGAAAATATGATGTTTATTTCCGTAAGTAGATCTTCTAAGATACTTTTACAAGCCCCTTTAAACCTCCCCTTCCCAAACTCAACGATCTCTTTTCATTCTGTTACTAAATGCTACAAATTTTTGATTGAAGTTGATGTCCTAGTTAGATTTATGTTTGTAGATAACCTTACAACTTATTCACATTCAAATCTAGATAGTAACAAATTATTAACATAGGAGATTCCAACATATTAACTAAGCCTAACCTACGTCAATGCACATAGAGGTGTGTCAATAATGATAAACAAATCGTCTTCCATATTTAGTTCTGAATTAGTAATGATGATATAATCAGATAAAACATTAATACTATGTCACAGTGTATTGAGACATTTACATAACCCTCTTAAGAGTTAGAACGCTTATTTTTTATAATAATTATGTATAACTTGCTTCTGCAAGCGGTTTCGCCCGCGTGAAGTTAGATAATTGTCCCATGGGATCGCACTACCAGGATAAAAAGTATCCTATATTTCAATCAAGGTTACAAACTATCTGTGTGCAAAATTTCATCCAAATCCGTTTAGTAGTTCCATACTCACAATATACTAAATATATGACTTATATAATTATTTCCTCATCAATAAATTGAAATATAAAGGAATAATCATACTACATCTACAAAATGTCAGTATCGAGCTGCTGCTTCAAATCCAAATTGATGATTGAATAAATTTACTGTAATTTATTATGTTATATATCGTTGTTAAATATTTTTTTTTTTTTTTTAATTAATATTTTAAAATTATTATATTAAATTGATGATTGAATAAATTTACCAAAGTAATTTATTATGTTATATATCGTTGTTAAAAAATATTTTTTTTAAAATTAATATTTTAAAATTATTATATTAATTTAAATCAACTTTCGCATTTATAATATGTATTAGTAGGATAGCTGATGTCTGCGACCTTCATCGTATAAAATTATTATGAAAATATTAATTCCCTATTCAAATCTAATTTTGTTCACAATTTCAAGGGTTTTAACATCCTTTTTCTAAAATAAAAGTAGCCGTCAAAATCGGTCCAGTCGTTTCGGAGATTAGTCGGAACAAAGAGCCAGAAAGAGATTAAAAAAAATGTCAAAACTACCGTATATACTTTCAAATTAAGCATTCAGTAAAAAGCTGTTATTTGAAATAACAAACAGATCATTATTATTTATTTGTGTTTATACAATATTGTCATTATTAGAATGTTTTATTTGCAGAATCATCAAACCCAATTAATCACACCATAATAGGAATTACCTGTTGCCGAACTACTTGAAGTTGATAGTCATGATCTAAATTATGCATTTAACAGACGTCACTATTTGGTAACAACACTATCGCGGATACTAAAACATCTATAAATAACAGATGTTACAGGTGTGTCTTAACTAAATTGATTTTGAAATGACTCCTTTAGAAATTATGTTACGGAAATTTATTAGTGTATGCAACTAGTACTTATTTACGGAGAAGCTCGTGGCTAAATAATAACATCCGCTCGGGTCTATCTTTAGGCTAAGCCGTGCTTGCTCAGGTTGGCGGTCATTTGTAGATCTTTGACCGTCGTTACAGGTAGTCGGAGTGGCCCGAAAGTCTGACAACCAGTCTGTAGGGGACTACAGGAGCTAAACGCAAGTTTTATAATGCAAAAAAGCATATGATTCACTGCAATAAACAAAACCTGAAAAAAAAGATATTCTTTTAACAAGTAAAAACCATACTTAAATAAATGCAATCATTCTGATTTTACGGCAAATAATTCTACAAGCAACATATTGGCATGATAGTGTTTTATTTTTTAGTCCAATCAATCGATTTTTTTAAAATCGCAAAAAACCACTCACTTCGTAGTATTCGGCCTGCAGTGACTGACGTAACAACCACTTTGTAGTGGAAGCTGATTAGAACTTTATTCTAACAGTATTTCAAAAGAAGTTTGAACCACCATAATTAGAGTTGCTAATTTAGCTCCTGTAGTCGCCTTAAATCAAATCAAATCTTTAAAAACATGGGTAATAAGTAAATACATGTTCTTTTACAATAAAGGGGTATCGTATTACTCAGAACTAACTAGATTGTCAGACAGGAAGTCGCTTCATGTAAATTCAGCTGCATCCTGACCCCAACATAGTTGGGAAAATGCTAGGCAGATGATGATGAACTTGTGCTAGTATTTATGCAACTATGACTAGGTGGATGGACTGTGTGAAGAATGATATGGCAAGACAAGAGGTGACTGCTGTGATGACGAGTACTAGAGAAGTATAGAAGAAGACATGCCAAATAAATTGGGACGAGGGGCAGGAGAATAACATGACTGACATGAAAGATGACTAGCTTCTCCGCGCGGCTGTGCCCGCTAAGAGGTTGGAAATTATCCCACGGCAATTTAATACCGGGTTATGAACGTTCATATGTCCCGAAATTATAGTTTTCTCAGTGGATTGGAATAAAGTATCTATTAGCCGGATTCTTGGTCTATTTAAGAGCTAAGTTTTATAGAATCCCGTTCATCTTTTGAGTCGTAAAAGTTACATGTCTCACAGGAAACTACGAGTGGTTGCACAAAATCAGCAATATGTCATAAATATTTGTCCTTTCATTCATGAAAAAACCCATAAGTTAAACACCGTGTTAACTGATCTAAGTTTCAAATTTTGAATTCATGTCTCATAAATATTTTAATTGGATAGCGCAACTTAAATGAAGTTTGTTAACAATAGAAATTGCTATGCACTAAAACTTAAAGTTATTAATTACCTAAGTTTTGATTTGCTTAGAAAAGTTTACTTTAAACGATCTGTCAAAATGGTAAAGTTTTTGAAAAACATAAATTTGATTTATTGCTTTTATGATTGGATCACGTTTTTTAATCAAACACCTGGACTAATAATAATTTTGAAGGCTGATAACCAGTCTTACCGAGGGTTGCCGCTGTAACTGTAATAGTTAGTGTCATGGTCAGATAGGCAGTCGCTCCATGTATACTGGATCCGGAACTGGAAAAGGCTAAGCAGATGATGATGATGATCGATTTAATTTAAATTGGCAAAAGAATTACCATTGCCATTGAACGTGGCAATGCTGCCAGTCTTCTGGGCACGTTTCCGGATGACAGCGATGCGGAGGAGTACTTTGACGCTTATTGACGTCGTTGACTTACGTTTAGTTTTATTTTTCTAATTATTTATTCTAGTTGTAGTAGGTATGTGTATAATGTAAATATGGTTTATTAAAAGTAGCAATATGATAAAATAAAAAATAAAACAGAATAAAATTTAAATTTAATTTAAGTCCTAGATAATCCGGCTTGAGTAGGCGTGGTGATCATTGCTCATGCTATCTCCGTACGACAAGAGGTCATTGTCTTGCAAAGAAATAGGCTGAAATTATGTAGGTATTTTTACGGCACAAAAGACAGGTGATTTGCATTTATTTAACATTAAGCTTAAATGTCATAGTTCTTCATATAAACAAGAGAATTCGTTTTCTAAAAGCATAATAAATGCCTATTCTATTAGCACAAAAGAAAAGAGTCGATCAACTAAAAGAAAACAATACCAATTGACGTCACAACAAAATTACACGGACCACAAAAGTGTGTTTCAGAACAATGGTCAGACATTTTTAGGGTTCCGTACCCAAAAGGTGCCAACGGGACCCTATTAAAAAGGCTCCACTGTCTGTCCGTCAGTCCGCCTGTCACAGGGCTGTATCTCTTAAACCGTGATAGGCAGACACTTCAAATACTACTATACCACTGTGTATTACTATATAACTAACTAAAACAATACACCCCTCCTGATCCTGTATATTAACACAGTTTGCATTTTATCACATGTATGTTAGTCTGTAAGGTATTATATTATTATTTATCTATGGGCCAAAGTTGCCTGAAAATAAAGGTTTTATTATTATTATTATTATTAATACTGCCCGACCTGGGAATCGAACCCAGAACCAACGAGTCAATGTAACAACAACTATAATAAAATCAAGGGGAGGTTAAAGGGTGATTTTTTCGGCGCTTTGGGCGTGGATTTGCGTGGACACCAGCCTGTTATACAATACAAGAATTGAATACAACACAAAAGAGTTTATTAAAAAAATGTTTTTGAGGCGTTTTTTTAATAATGTAGTATTAAATATGTACATCTGTACAGAACCCTTCGTGCGCGAGTCCGACTCACACTGGACCATTTTTGTGAATTACGTACTTCCATCACATTTTCAGACATGAACGCGGCAAGTTAAACTAGGTCACATGCCTATGTAGTTACTCTGTAAACTATAATTATTTTGATGAAACCTCGCATCGTTTGACAGAAATGCATTGTGCAAAGTTGGTGCTGGCTTAATAAATTAGATACCCATATTGAGCAACTTGGATCTAGGCGGTCTAGAAACACATAATTATAGACCTAACTAGGATGTTGTGTATCTACATACACAACATCCTAGTTAGTTAGTCTTTTATGTTAGTAGATCTTCAGTTTATATTCTTGTAAGAGTTCACTGAAAATAATGAGAGTGATGCAGAAAACAAACTACAAGATCATTTTTATGCTAGCAGAATTTACTTTAAAATAGTTTATATTTTATTAAGTGCAGATTTCGTTAATTTAGAATAGACATATTAGATCTTCTTTCTTTCTTTGTCGTGTGGTTAGTGCTTAACCTTGAGTCAGAGTTTTTTAGTCGGCCATGGGCCTCTGACTTGGCTTTACATGCCACCGAGAAATATCTCTGAGGCATGCTGGTTTTCTCACGATGTTTTCCATCCCCGAAGCAAGTGATAATAGGGATGATGACTGACTAAAAAAAATATGATTCTGTTTAGTTCGTCAGTTAGATTATCGAAAAATATTGGTTACATGTTTTTTGTTTTATCAAAGTAATAAAAATTGACGAAGATGAAACGTGTCAAAGATCATGAGTGGGGGCTTGTGACGTCACATTTGTGTAAAAATGTACTCAAATGTGACACGAGTCACGCGAGTTTTCGACGGACTGTACTCTGTCATCATTTTTTGTTTACGTGAAAAAAGAAAAAATAGGTGTTCAATATTTTTTGGAAATCTATCTGACGGACTAATTAGTTTATTTTTGTCATCTCCCCTATACAATACGCACATGAATCCGAAACGAAAAATCAGAGGTGCGTTTCTTGGGTTCGAACTTGAGACCTATCACTTGGCAGTGCCACGGTCACACCACTAGGCTATCACTGTTTTTTTTTAATATTAGATCCTGTAGAGCCTCAAATGTACTCTAAGTGGTTTACTGAAAAATAAAAGTAATGTTTCTGTTTTTTTTTATTTATTTTTTGTAGAAGCGTCTTCTCTCTTAAATTAAATTGGCTTTAGCAAGTTATCAAAAATTTTACTTTTGAACTTATTAAGTTTAAATACCAAGGATGAACTTTCAAAATCGATCTGCATCTTATCGTACTAAATACATAGGTATTGCAAGACTTGCAACCGGAATGCTGTGTTTAAAGAGAATGAGCCTTTCTCACGACAAGGTTGGAACTGGACCATTTAGATTTCTTAGTACCTACCTTAAAACTATATCCATATAAATAAATAAAATTGAGTGTCTGTTTGTTATTTCAAAACTGCAACTTTTTCTGAGTGCATAAACCTATATGTAAGTATAAACGGTACCTACTTAGAACAATAACACATTTTTTTTTCATTTTTGTCTGTACCGGCTAATCTCCGAAACGGCTGGACCGATTTTGAAGGGACTTTTACTGGCATATAGTTGATGTTATAAGAAGAAACTGAAGTTGGGATACTTTTATAAAAAAAAACTGACCAAGTGCGAGTTAGACTCGCGCAACCGAGGGTTCCGTACAATTTTTTTTAAGGACAAACTTAACTTTGCGGTTCCATCCCATGAAACGGCTATTTCACCAACCGCAAATCACAAGTTTGTAATAGTAAAATCGCCTTTTTTTGTTATTAAACTACATATTTACGGTTTTCAGATTTTTCTCTTTACATGTTCTGTAAGACATTGCTTCTCGCTAAATTTCGTGATTCTAGATAGAATAAGTAGGTAGGTACTATAAGTTACACCTCTACGTAACCCTTTTGGGGTTACAGGCGTGATGTTATATTTACACCCAGATTTTGCCAGTTATGTTTAAGTCCCATGAATATAATAGGGGCGTGCCCATTGCCACCACCAGGCACAAATCTTGGTTTCAGCTAGCGACTGTTAAATGACATACACACCATAACATATCATTACGCCTCTATTAATCTAAAGCTTAGGCAGAGCTCTGAATAGTAAGTACACCCACATTTCACTGAAATATTTTGATTTGTTTTTCAGACTATTAAAAAATGACAGAAACTTATAACGAACACCTTGGAGCTAAACGCGAGTTTTATAATGCAAGAAAGTATATGATTCACTGCAATAAACAAAACCAGAAAAATATATGATATTCTTCATGATTTAGGCTAGTATGATAGTGTTTTGAAAATAATACAACTAATTTTACTCGAAAAAAATCACGAACTTATCTCTAAAAAATTCTTTTAACGAGTAAAAACCACACTAAAATACATGCGATCATTCTGATTTTTTGGCAAATAATTCTACAAACAACATATTAGCATGACAGTGTTTTATTTTTTTAGTCCAATCAAAAGATTTTTTGTAAATCGCAAAAAAACGCTAATTTCGCACTATTCGGCCTGCAGTGACTGACGTAACAACCACTTTTTGTGCAAGCTGATTAGAATTTTATTCTAACAGTATTTCAAACGAAGTTTGAACCACCACAAATAGAGTTGCTAATTTAGCTCCTGTATCCAGTTGCCTTAATAACACGAGAAAAAACTAATGGACTGTTTGAGTGAAATTGCGCCCTAATTAGGAAGCATGGAAGAAAGATAAGGAAAGCCAATTAGCTCTTTGCGCCGTATCTTATTAGGAGCAAACATTACGCTTGGGCCCAATTACTAACCATTTCCTACAAGAAGAGAGTCCTAGAATTGTAATCTTTGGTTTTTACTCAAGGGATACGTTCATTAGATTTTAATTATGAAAGTAGGTTTCCATATAAAACATGGTTGAATATCATAAACTGCGTAAGCTATTAGAACGTACATAAGTCTTGCTGTCTTTGTATTTTTTTAAATATTTCGATTACGATTAATTCATTATCACTTGCTTTGGTGAAGGAAAACATAGTAAGGAAACCAGCATGCCTGAGAGATATTTCTCGACGGCATGTTAAGTCAAGTCAGAGGCCCATGGGCGGCATAAAAACTCTGACACCAGGTTATGCACTAACCACACGATAATGAAAGAAGTCACTAATTAAATACTTACTTACAAAAGTCAGGCAGATCAGAGATCTGTACTAGTAGTTGTAGGCCGCTCTGTGATCGGAGTTTCTCGGCTCAAATTTATAGTTCTAGTCACATGGAAGACCCAGCACACTTGTGAGCCCTCGACCACCCTAAGCGCTGTGACCAAAATCGGCTGAATGGCTTCATCACAGTAAGCAATAGTTTCTACTCTCATAGGAAAAAAAACAAAGTTGTAGCAAGTAGCATGTCTCCATTATGCAATACTAGCCAACTGCACTACCTTAGCACCAAACTAGCTTGGCTTTATTAGTTTTGCTTAATCCGCAACATCAAGTTACAAGTTTAATTAAGTAAGTTTATCACTCTTACTTAATGTGTGAAGCGTACGTTTATTGAAGGAGTATAATTATGTGGAGTGGGGACACAGTGTAATGTTTGTGGCAGTAGAGCAAGTGGTGGTTTGTTAGGATTATAAAATTAAATTAAAAAAGAAATTGTGTTTTATTTCAGGCAAAATACCCATTATACAACATGTAACGTAATTAACGCACACCCTCAGACACCCCAATTAGTTTATTATGTTATAATCATAATACATGCACTGAATTTTTAATTAAACATGTCTAGGCAATGATTATTTAATAAATTAGATTTCCTAATTCTGGAAAAATGTTGTAGTCACAGTACAAATCAACGAACGCACACAGTCACATAAGTAGGTCTCATACCTACGTATGCGACTGTGTGAGTCTTGCTAGCCTAGAAGGTATTCGCTCGCGTTCGAGACAGCTGTTAACGTCGTCGCTCGACTCAACTTCAATGGAAAAGTTCAATACATTTTAATGCCTGTTTTCTTAATTGATGTTTTAATTTAGAAAGCACTTCGTCATTTTTTATCAAAAGCGTTCACTATCCTATTTTTTAGATCCTCGGCACGTCTTGTTGTCGTACTAAAATAAACTAACGATTTAATACGTCCCCACAAAAAAAGTCGTAAAATCAGCTGATTGGGGATTCTCATCGAATTAATCCCATATTTCGTTTTGAAAACGAGTACGTGTACGCCAATCGGCTCCCCTGTCGATGGCTGTGTTCGGACGGAACGCTCCATGGCCACGAAGTAGCAGCTAACATAGTCCTACCCTGCGGTCTACTCTTGTACCATACCTTTGGTTGACTTGAATGTTCTGCCAGCTAGAACCACATTATCACCACACTGCACTGTGCCACAGTCCTCACCATTAGTCACCATTTCACTGAACATTTTGTGTCAATTATTGGAAAGACATCGCGCGCGAAAAACTATTTGCATACACTGTACGGAAGTTCGCCCGTGACTAAATATTGTTTACATTTATTTAAGTTAGCTTTGATCGTAGGCGCCGGCGGCGGCGCCGCCCGGTGTCATGGTGTCATCTCGCTCTATCCCAGGTTTTTAATTTGCACGAGAAAGGGAACGAAAACAAGTATGACATATTTTGCATTTTGTTGGTTTATCTATTGTGTCCTTTAACGAGTGCCTGTTTAGTGTGTGCGTGCGGTTGAATCGCCAAGTTTACCTAACTGTATTTGTAACGACTTTAACTTACTTGAAACAAGGTTCATTTTTCTTTATTTTGTATTGAATGGCCGAATTTGTATTAATACAAATAAAACTGCACTTTTAAAAGTCTTATTGCCTTGAGTTACGGTCCATTTCAGTTTGCATGGACTATACAGGGGTAGTGTGACTATAAATTACGTAGCTTTAATTATTTTTGGGATAAAAAATTACCTATATTGAGAATTATAGAAAACGATTCAGTAAACGATTCTGAACAAAGTAATTTCAGGATGTGCGTTAATTATGTTACATGTTGTATACAACAATAAGTAGTAAAAAAAACGAATAAAATAATAAAACAGTAAAAAATCATTAAAAAAAAACAGCTGATAATGATCTACTTGAGTGGAGCGATATGGACGTTGGGGTTGCATGTTCCTGAACAGCTGATAGCTTCTTCTCCTGGCTCAGAAGTTTTCGCTGTAGACGTTTTTACTATGAAGAGTCAGTAAAAACGTCAACAAAAGAATTTAAGGAGATTGTTTTACCTCTGAAGTTCTGATTTGAAAGTTGCTTAAGGTTTTAGGACGACGGGTTTTGGAGTTTGAAATTTGAAATTTTGCGTAATTTTATACACAATGTACATGAAAAGTCTGCAATGATATTAGAAATGCACGGCGATCTTTGTCGTCAAAGGCTATCTACATTACTAAGTTGGTTTTATCACAAAATGCACATTTTACCGGGCAAAACTTCGTAAATAAACTGCTACCAGGTGTGCCCCGCTTGGGCGGAGTTACCGCCGTGTCCCTGTCACGGTCAGCGGCGGTGATCTGTCGCGTCTGACTCAATCCATGGTCCGGAGCGAAACGGAATGGGACGCTGTCCTCGACTGCGCCTCCTTCTGCGAAGCAGTCATGCTAGCGACGGAGGTGGCGGAACGTGAGAGGGAGAGAACCTCACTTCCCATCCGCCGCGGGAGACGCACTGGGCGTCGGGGGCACATGGTGGCCCTATGCTAGCTCGCCGTCTTATGACGACATTCGTGTTCCACGCGCGCCTCAAAGAGATGTCAGCAAAAGGAAGGGGTCCGCAAGAGCCGACGCCTGCCGGGGCTGCGGGACTGTTCGAAAGAGATAACGCAGCTCCGGAACACAAAGGGCAAAGAAGGAACATGGATGGGTTTTAGTCAGTAAAAGTCTGTTCAAAAAGTCAGTAAAACTCCCTTCCGCTCCGCCCAGAGCGAAAGTCGGTCATTTGATGATTTCCCATCCCAAAAAAAAAGGGAATTTTCTTAAATATACTGTTTTACAAAACTAGACGAGTGAAAGGTGTAGGTACGCCCCACGTATTAGAGTGCACGCGACACAAATGGACAGCTTCTTCGCAGTTGCGCTACTGTTTCAAATATTGTCAGTATTATGATTTATTGGGTCTACGTCGATGAGCAGTGATAGATTAGCGTTCTCGTGTGTAGGTATATTATATACCACATTCTCACGGTTTATATAAACTACATAAAATCTAGATGAATCTTTGCTTGGTTTATTATCCTTTGTAACAACGATTAGAGGTTAATTGACGACTTTACTATTATTAAATGAACTGTAGTTTAATTGAAGGCTGTGAAAAAATGTTTTATACTTTTAATTGTTATGTAGTAATGAGAATTATGGAAGTTAAACCTTTTTGTTTATGACCTATTTTGTTGTTTCTTGCTCGTGGCTAAATAATAACAGTGCTCGCCAAGGTCGGTCTGCGGATAAGAAAAGAAAAGAGCCGTGTTTTGTTGATTTCTAATGAAATTTCGATACAATGGATGACCCGAATGGCGCAGCGGTACTGAGGCTGCCTTACGTTCTTTGGGTCCCGGGTTCGAATCCCGGTAGGAGCAAATGTTTGTGTGATGAGCATGGACATTTGTTTCCGAGTCATGGATGTTTATATGTATAATAAGTATGTATTTACAAACAAAAAGTATCTATGTAGTATATCAACTATCTGGTGTCCACGACAAAAGCCTCGTTGTTTAGTGTGGCACTAGATGGCGCTGTGTGTAATGTCCAGCGATATTTCTTTATTTATTTAATTAAGAATTGTTTATGATTGAAATGAAAAGGGTGACCATCATTTCATGCCAAGTTTGCTCCGCGCCTCGGAAAGCACGTCAAGCCGTTGATCCCAGCTGTCATTTGTAGATCATTGACAGTCGTTACAGGTAGTCAGTGGCTTGAAAGTCTGACAACCAGCCTTACCCAAGGGTATGGTATTACCCAGTACTAACTGGGTTGTGGAGGTCAGATAGGCAGTCGCTCCATGTAAAATACTGGTTTTCAGCTGCATCCGGTGAGACTGGACCGACTCCCAACAAAGTTGGGTTTTTTTTTTTTTTTTTGTATGACCACTCACTGTTGCAACACTCTCACTCAAGGTTGCTTGACTGCTTAACCGGACTATCCTGTGGTGGTCAAAGGGGAAAATATTACTAACATCTACAATAAACTACCCAGCGTGTAATTTGTTTTTTGGCTATAATGGGTGTAAAAAACTTCTTTAACGAAGCCAAAGGCACTTGTTCTCCTCGTCATTTCAATCATTTTCTTGTTCCATACCATACCTGGGAACCTTCTAATTACGGAGATATTGGGTGCCAAAATTTCAACTTTTTGACATGTTTTTTTTTAATAAAAGCTTTTTTGCAAGATTTTTACAATAAACACCTCCACGACCCCCGTATGTTTCAATCCATCCATCAATACAATGTTTTGAGTGCGTTACTTTGAGTTCTACCACAAAGCATGATTTTTCACCCAAAAAAAAAAGGCGTTTACAAGCAAACATTTTTGCGTAAATTTACTTAGTTTGATGTACAGAATGCTTGGTTGACGGCTTCGTGATGAGGTTGTTGACATCCTGTATATTGATGCAATATTATGTCCAAAAGGTTGCAGACATAATTATTATTAAATTAATTCTGCTCGACGTACCTATTCACCCTTTTGATGCTGACTGTACTATGAGATTTGTTCACAGCAGTGACCTCGAGGCCCAAGTGTGCATTAAATTGTGCCAGAATTACCTACTGATCATTGACACAGTAATTGCTGATTTTAACAGTTTTGTTAATATTGTAATTGACAGGCGTCATTATGATTTTCTGATGGTGTTCAAGATCTAGTCTGTGGTTTGGGCAAGATTATTCGATAATTTCCTATTATTTTGACATTTCTTTTGACCACTAACACGCCATTATGCAATAGCTCTTTATCAACCTACTTCATTAGTTTGTACAAAACACCAATTCCAAAACACAACTGTCATCATCTGCCTACCCTTTTGACCCGACTATGTAGGGGTCGGTTTCAAGTCTAACCAGATGCAAATCTTAAACGTCAACGATCTTCAAATGACAGCCGAGACCAACGGCTTAAAGTTGTCTGAGACAGGGAGAAAACTCGGTATATGATGAAAGGTTGTGGCTGCGGGACTTGCCGGGGCTGCGGGACTGTTTGAAAGAGATACCGTGACCCCGGAACACAAAGGGCCATGAAGGAACATGGATGGGTTTTTGGTGGTATGAAGTACAGGGTGTAAAGCTCTTCATCCCTCGTAGAAAAGGGAGGATCCTCCGACCAGACGGGTGTTATGTCTGGTGGGCCACTGCCCGACAGTTGTTGTCGGGTTCTCGTATGTAGTCTTATTCGCGGATAACTCTGCTTGCGCGATGTAGGAATTCTGACGTGTTTCGCAGTTCGTTCATCATCTGTGTCATAGATGGCGTTGTAGTACTTTTTGTTCCATGTAGCGTAGTACTTTTTGTAGTGCCGCTACAGGTTTTAGTCAGTAAAAGTCTGACACTACCTCCTGCTCCGCCCAGAGCGGTAGGAGTCATTTGATGATTTCCCACTTGAAAAAAAAAAGGGGTCTAGATGTGAAGCGATAGGAGTACTCGTATGAATTATATGAGTTGGTCAAAAAAGGTCACCCATCCACTGACCACGTGGTCATCATTTTACTTGTATGAGTCCAAGCATTGCTTAATATTTTAGGTAGAAGTTTTCAAAGAGCTGTTATTTAAAACCTAAACAGCCGCTTCTTTTATATTTTGTAATAACTTTTATAAATTATGATGACCGAACTAATATATAGCAGTCCAATTATGGTAAATAGCAGTAGTTATTTGCAAAGAGATTGTTGCAACGATGATTCCTATCAACTACTTAGGTCATGCATATGAATGATGTACCTAGTATATCTAATGTATACTCTTTGTCATCATTAAAATAAATGGATAGTGACTGTGAACGGATGTGTTTGATTTATTATCGAGTTACTTAATGGTTTATTGGTTTAAAAGAGCAACTAGTGTGACTGCAACGTCGTTATATAGTTCGATTCAGTAGTGATGATTCATCATCATTCTCTCAGGCGATCGAATTCGAAATGACGAGATCCACAAGGTAACCAACATAGCCCAAAGAATAACTATTAAGGGCTAAAACTACGCACCTCCTTCTGCGAAGCAGTCATGCTAGCGAAGGAGGTACCGGAACGGGACAGGGAGAGATCCACACGTCCCAGCCGCCGCGAGAGACGCCCCGGGCGTCGGGGGCCACGTGGTGGCTTCCGGCCACCGTAGGCGCGGGCCTGTGGACGGGGAGCTAAGGGCTAGCTCGCCGTCCGTCCGTCTCAGGACGACAGGCCGTGTCGACGGCGCGTTCGTGTTCCACGCGCGCCTCAAAGAGAGTCAGCAATAAGGAACGGGTCCGCAAGGGCCGAAGCCTGCCGGGGCTGCAGGACTATTCGAAAGAGATTCCGTGGCCCCGGAACACAAAAGGCGATGAAGGAACATGGATGGGTTTTAGTCAGTAAAAGTCTGACACTCCCTCCTGGTCCGCCTAGAGCGGGAGGAGTCATTTTATGATTTCCCATCCGAAAAAACAAAGGCTAAAACTACTAAGTCTATTAACTATACAGGACCCGGTCACGACAATGCTGTCGCAGAAGCACCAGGAAATTGGAGCTAAACTCAAACAAATGTACCTTAGTATCAGTAAATACGGTTTTATGACCACAGATATGAAATGTTTTACTCTGGATTGTAATGAATGTTCCATAATGAACGACGCGTTGTTACCATGTGAATATTTTCCTTAATGAACAGAAATTAAATTTATGAAGACAACTTCCATGATTGACGATATTTACTTCAAGCAGAGAGCATACTACGGGCATTCACAATTCACTACTTGTCCTCATGGCAGTAGGCAGAAACGACATAACGTCCTCTGCTTCATTCCTGGCATACTCCCTTTGTTTCGTCCACGTTCAGGTAGACTGACTAGGTACGATTACCACCAGTCAGTTTCGGGAAATATTTATTGACTGACTCATGCTAACAGCTTGGTATGCGCTATTTTAGAGAGAGTTTAATGATTACCACGATTACAATTGAGTCATCAACGGAGAAAAGAAAAAAAGCTACCTATGCTGAGGCTTTGCTAAGAGACCGTTAGTACTAGAAAGTTGTAATTTAGAGTATACCCTCTATATATATATCGTCACCTATCGTGTGGGGTATCGTTGAATAGGACTTTTAAAATGAATTAGGGGTAGCCAATAAAACTTTTCGATTTAATGCTCCATTTACGAAATATTAAACTTTAAAGTGCAAATTTTTGTTTCAGTAGGGCGCCATCTAAAAGCTACTGCTGGCTTGAAAAAACTGGAAATATTCATGATGATAGTGTATTTCATGAACTGTAAAGGAAAACTGTAGCGGTTAAGACAACTTTATTAGTTTAGCAGTAATAGTCGTTGAACTTAGGTGTTGGATAATTTTGTACCAAATACAAAATCCGTAGAATAAATCCTAAAGTGACTAAGATGACGTAGTTGCTTGTTTATAACGGGTGAAGACTTGCATTGAAAAACAAAATCTAAAGTATAACGGGCTACTACGGAACCCTACACTGCGCGTGGCCCGACACGCACTTGGCCGGTGTTTTTTTATTAATATTCACAGACAAGACAAGATGTACACCAAACTGCTACTTAATTTCATGGAACCGTGTAAAATGCTAGGAATTTGTACTCGAATCAGCATTAACAAAAGAAAATCGATGCGACTGACCATGTTACATGCAAATTAATCGTTTTCTAACCGTTTTATGATTACTGGTATAGTAGCATTAGGCGGCGGTAATCGGCAAGTCGTGGAGACAACAACGATTCTTTATGACTTGCCTATAGTGCTTATCAATGAAATTAGCATTGTGATTTGAGAAATGTATTGTTGACAATTGTAAATCAAATATTCTATTCGATTTTAGTTGAAACAGTCGTTGAGTCGACCAATATGCGTTATGAACATAGTGTGAATCAACCGTAGTTTTATCGAAAATAGTTAGGATAAACTTAGATAGGCATTATGATACGATACCATTCTTCTTGTAGTATTAGGAAGTGGAATATTATATGGAATATCCCAGATTGCCCGTTCTTCTCCATTGAGATCTACGCTAGGGAACGGGCAACTACAGTAGTTTCACAGTTTTTATGTCTTGTGACTGGGACTGTAGCTACATTTAATTTTCACCTTTGTTTCGACAATAGGCAGTCCGTCAGTTACATTGTGACGTTCGTAGATGTCAACATTAAATACTAGATATGGATTTGAAAATAAAACTAATGAACAAGATAAAATTAGCTATATTGTTAGAAAATCACACTAGTTTAGGAAAAGAACCGGGTCGCGGGTACGTCAATTTCGCTGAGTTGATTCGGAGCGTTTTAATAGGTAACCACTTCCCTGGCAGTTGTAGTGGTCGTTCCGGGCAGTTGTAGTGGTTGGTGACGTCACGGTCTGGCAGTTACGGTAATGTCGGCTTCAGGAGCGTAGACAGCATGAGGAATAAAAATTTAGGGCTCGAGCGTAGTCTCGTACCGGGACCCTGGAATTCCGGGAAATTGGACATTTTAGAAAAAGTCCGATTTCGTATATGTGACTGCAACATCGTTTCTCGTCCCGGAATCGAAAGCGTTGATTTAGCGAAGTGGAACCAAAGCATGAAATAATGATCATTGATGTTGCGATCACAAGTGAAATCAGCTGATACATTTACAAAAAATAACCGTTAAACGGTTCAAAATACAAAACGCAGAACAAAAGCATTTGACGGACACATATTAAGCATGGGTCGCCCAATATGTAGTCTAAATGTGAAAAATGACAATTAGCACAGAAGCGTTACTAAATAAATTAAATGAAGACATATAAAATTAAAAGTTCAACAATAACGAACACGTAGGTAGGTACTTTAACAAGCTACAAAGGAACAATTACGTGATAAAATAAATAACTCACATTTTATTTACCCATATTAAGATGTTCGCTAGTATCTACTAGTTAATCTTCAGTATTCTAATTACAACTTCACAAAATACAGACTAAGATTTCTACGTACTTAGGTACTACACTTAAATAAAATATGCAACACTTACCCAATCAGGGGTTATACAAATTCACTGTTAGATAAATTATACTTTGGTAGAACAATAGAACGTATTGCAATTAAATAAAATATAAAAATTTAGTAAAACCGTTAAAATGGTTTGGAGGGAAATCAGCAACAATGCAACGTATTCGCACAGGTAGTGATTGCGCTGTATCGAGCGATCGACTGGAGGTCACCTTTAAACCGGCCGTTAGCCACGAGCCTAGCCGACAACATCCGAGTAGGAACGAACGCCGCGCGCGCATCGAAATGTATTGAGACAGTTCATTTCAATGTTTGATAGTTTAATAGTGGTTTAAAGTAGTGTGGATGCAAAATAGTTTAAATTATTATAGGTTAGACTGCTAGGTAAAATAACAAAATATAGTAGGTTAAATTTTGTTGTAAATAAAAGTTATTAAAATCACCCAGTGTTACAACATTATCAAAAAATATTTGACCCTTGTTTTTTCTTTTGTTACGTAAACCAAAATTGACGAAGATGTGACGCTTTTAAAATTCTCAATACGTCACGCCTTGGCTTTTAGCTAGTTCTGACGTCACGAGCCGCCCCTCACTCCCGATTTTTGATGCGTTTTATCTTTTGTCAATATTCATTGATTTACAAAAACCAAAAAATACGTGTCCATTAATTTCCAATACTCTAGCTGACGGACTAAATCTCAACCTTCGTTACGCTACGGGGGCCAGATTTGCAATTTTTTGATACTGTCATCATGCCTATTCAAAAGTGCCTGTAACTGGCCGACTTGAAGTAAATGTTTTTTTTTGATTTATCAAACTGATATGAGCATTTAAATGCAACAACACCTTCAGGGGGCTAATTTCAAAATCCTTTCTTTGTCGTCACCGTTTCCTAATATATGGAACTACATATTTTGCAAAATTTCATGCTTTTATATAGACTCAACGGTTTAGGCTGTACGTTGATTTTCAGTGAATTTAAGATTTTATTTTGTAGATTCGACGACGATGAGCACGGAAAACGGATAATAGAGAACGGTTTAGTTAGCTAATGGCCCCAATCACTGCAATATAAATATTCAGTGCATGCAAGTGATATTACGCGATTGTTGGGATCGACGCCTTTTATTTCTGGCACCGTCAATGCATATTATACATAATTTTATTCGGTGTTGCGTTTGCGCATTGCACACATAATTTGCATGTAATTAAAACATTGAATTACTCATAATTTTCACACGCGAATGAGACTGATCCATATGTCTCCCACTTAGGCCATAGTTCACTTCTGTGTCCATCAAAAACCCTACATTTAAATTAAATTGAAATTTAGTACAAAGCAAATCTGGAGCTGTGCTGGGCAATAAGCTCGCTCCCTACTACATGGGACTTAAACATAACTGGCGAAATGTGGGTATACTATTGGGTACACCTCTGCCTAACCCTTCGCGAATTACAAGCGTGATGTTAGGTTATGTAAGTTACAAAGTCTTAAAACTACGTTTAGTATACTATAACTGCGTATAGTATTTAAATTAACACTGTACCTCTTCAAAGTATTAGAATAGATCATCAAGACGATCGACATAACAGGCATAAAATACAACATAGGTAACTACATAGGTATGCACCTTCTTTTAGGTAGATTTCGTCAGAAAAAATCTACCTATTGGTCTTGCACCTAAAATCGAGTTTTCCGAAAATTTCACCTTAGGGGGTCTAGTTACAGGGCATGCCACAATAGTGGCGGTAAGTCCCCTCTTCGAGGAGTGGCTGGAGAGACTCCACGGCGTCCTCACCTTCCGCCTGACGCAGGTTCTTACCGGACACGGATGTTTCGGTAAGTTCCTGCACCGAATCGGGCTGGAGGAGACGCCCGGGTGTTTCCAATGTAAGGATCGACCGGAGGACACGGTGGAGCACACGGTGGAGGTGTGCCCTGCTTGGGTGGAGCACCGCCGGGTCCTCGAGGTGGCGATCGGCGGCGGCGACCTCTCGCTTCCGGCCCTGGTTCGTGCCATGGTCCGGAGCGAGACGGAATGGGACGCCGTCACCTCTTTTTTCCCCTCTTTTTTTTATCATTCCGAGTAAGAATAGGTACGAACAACTTTTAATTTTAAACTTTTTTGACGCAACCCCTAACTTGCGGAGGGGGTTGACTTTTTCAAAGCTTTTGGAAAAAAAATTATATCCCCCAAGCGGTAAACATTTTACCGTCGAAAATTATTTTTTTTAAACCAAATTGTTTACTCTACAATTTTTAATTTAATAGTTTTTTTTTTCTATGCTAAACTTTTATGGTACCTAAGATTTTAACAAGGGGTTGAAAAAAATATGGGTCGAACCTTCTACCTCCTCCTGGGGCTGCCGAAGGGATTATTTTTCTATCCCTTTTAGAATCTCAAAGACTACAAAAACATGGCCGTTCTATTTTCGTTCCCTTCAGGCCCTAGCCGAAATCAATAGTCTTTCTTTGATCAGACAAAAGCCTCCAACATATAAAGGTATAATCCGATACACGTAAACAGCCCGGAGGCTAGCTAATTAGCAAATACAATACGTCCTTTTAATTACCTGTCGGAGATTTCAGACGTTTGCGTTGCCATGGAGATGACATTTAAACGTCTGACGCAGATGTGTTACTGTTTTATAATCTGTTTATAACATAATATCACGCCTGTAATCCCGGAAGGGCTAATCAGAGCTGTACCTAATAGTACACCCACATTTTGGCAGTTATGTTTGAGTTCCATGTAGGTAATAGGGGACGACCCTATTGTCATCAAGAATGAAATTCTTGATGGTAAAACCCAATAACAATTGGCCCGACCTGGGAATCGAACCCAGGACCTCATGCTCAGTAGTCGCTATACCAACGCAATAAACCAACGAAGCAGTCAGTCTGTATAAAGTGAAGACGGGATGTCTGGATGTTTGTTCCTCTCACGCAAAAACTACTGACCGTATTTGGATGAAACTTGTCACACAGATAGTTTATAACCTGGATTAACACAAAGGATACTTTTTTATCTCGGTAGTATAATTCCGAGAGACTATTACGGAGCTCCACGCGGGCGAAGCCGCGGGCATTAGCTAGTGTGTTATATTTATAACTAGCGGACGTCACGCGGTTTCACCCGCGTAGTTCTCGTTCCCGTGGGAGTACGGGGATAAAATATAAGCCTATGTTACTCGCTGATAATGTAGCTGTCAATTGCTGAATGATGTTTTCAAATCGGTCCAGTAGTTTTTAAGTTTATTCGTTACATACAAAAATACAAATCTTTCTTCCATAAAACATAGTAGTATAGTATAGTAATATGTAGATATAGACTAGCATAGACAAAACGCTCAAATTTCTAAAATGCATCTTTTTTCGTAACTCAACCGATTCCAAAAACTTATTTGGATTTCTCCGTGTGCAAAAACACATTTAGTGGTCATAATAACGAAAGTCGTGACTTAAAATTGTAAATGACGTGGTTACATCGTCATACATATAGTTTCATCTATTCCTAATAACCTGCAGTCAGTCCTTCTGTTT
The DNA here is from genome assembly GCA_963853795.1 of Xestia rhomboidea. Taxonomy (NCBI): domain Eukaryota; kingdom Metazoa; phylum Arthropoda; class Insecta; order Lepidoptera; family Noctuidae; genus Xestia; species Xestia rhomboidea. Next base: position 8,347,222 of record OY970778.1, on the reverse strand, counting down.
CTTTCATTTGATTCGTTTGATTAGACGTGTCAATTAAGTTGAGGACCTGTTTTATGGGATAAGCCCGCTACACTATTCAATCAACAATGGCGATCGCCAAAAAAGCGCCAAAACACTGACGTTCGACGTAGTCCCAGCGAAACAATTTAACTGTATTGGATCCCGCAACGAAATTAATCAGAAAGATAAACCATAATGTCCACATCTCTCCATCTCAGCAGGAGATAGAATAAAACAAGGCCAACGCAACGGCAACAAGGCCAACTGGCCTATCCCAGATGTAAACGTCCCTTTGTGCCTACAAAGGGACGTTTACATCTGGGATAGGCCAGTTGAGTGCGGGCCTGGACAACGTGACATTCTATCTGAGATAGAAATTTGAAGCTTGGGAAGTAAAATGTAGCTGAGTAGTAGTTGTGGAATAGTTTAATATATTTTATAGTATTTTATATATCCTTGTAGTTTACCTTAGTATTCATTAAATTATTTTCAGATGTACATCTACCACTGCTTGTCTCTGCATCACCCAAATGTTGACTGGTAGAAAATGCCTACGGCATTAAGTCCGCCTCTGTACTTTGTGCTTGAAGTGTTAAATAAATAAATAAGTACCTAAGTAACCACTTGTTGTCAGGGCTACACTGTCCACCCATCATCATCTAAGGTGACGATTGACATGACATGACATTAATGGAAGAAAAAAACGTGTTGCTCTGACCCCCAAGTAACGCAGGACTAGGCCAGGGAGGCCTAGTCCTGCGTTACTTGGGGGTCAGAGCAACACGTTTTTTTCTTCCATTAATGTCATGTCATGTCAATCGTCACCTTAGTATTTAATCCTTTTTTTCTCTGGAATAAATATACTGTATAATATAAATGTCTACAAGACTGTCCATTTTTTTGTCATTATTAGAGGGACATATTTTCTTTAGATATTAGTTGCTCAAAAAAAGGAAATGTCATCGACGCCTATAGTAGACCTCGATTTTATGAAAAAAAAGCTCTAGAGGCATTACTCAGGAAGAAAACAGGGAATACGAAACGTCAATTTCGTTAAAATTTGTAAGAATTGCAGCCCCTGTTTCCTCTTAACATCTGGTTATTTGCTAGCGAACGCCCTAAACACGCAAATGCGTAAAATTCTAGAACATTCATTTCACTTCGCTACTCGCTATCCCTAAGCGCTAAGCAAGGCTAATTTTTATAACGGTGATGGAACACTCCAACAACAACAACATCAACATACCAACACACAACAACAACACACACACAACATTTCATACAACATTTATAACAATTTTCTTTTGCCATTCTTGTTGAAATTAAAATGTCAATTGTCTTATTCGACAGTCATATTTACATTAATATTCGACAGTCATACTTACATTAACACCTTTTATACATTTACATCAGCGACGTTAAGTTTCCTGAGTACTGGCGTAACAGAGTCATTGAGATTACGAGATACTCATAAATACAACTTTGTTTCAAATCGGTCTGTGAGATCCGCTGAACATAAAAACTATGAATAAAACTTGAGTCTGAGTGGTGGGTGATGTCAGTCTATTGATAGATTTAATGGGTACTGTATAGACGGAAACCTTAATGACTTTCTTTAGTGTTTTCAACATCAACTTACTTCCTAATAAGAGAGTTCAGGCAGATTAGACAGAACCACCTTTTTTTTTGGGGTGAAAAATGCTAATAATTGTGCTAAAAGAAGCATTGAGTACTAGGGCATCATGGAGGCATTTAAAGTAAAGTCATAACATTAAAAACTTGTATTTTTTTTTAAACTTGCAAAAATTTGAATCTCTGACCCGCAATATCTCCGTTACTAGAAGGTTGTCATTTGAAGTTCTTTGACAGTCTATACAGGTAGTCAGTGGCCCCAAAGTCTGACAACCAGTCTTACCAAGAGGTATCGTATTACCCAGTTCTAGCTGGGTTGTAGAGGTTAGATAGGCAGTCGGTCCATGTAAAATACTGCCATTCAGCTGCATCCGGTTAGACTGGAAGCCGACCCCAACATAGTTGGGAAAAGGCTAGGCAAATGATGATCTCCGTAATTAGAAGATGTGGGCTAGAAAGTGCCTTTCGACTTCGTTAAGGGTAATTTTTACACACATTATATAAACAAGAAGACTATTTTAATCATTGCCTAAGCTACCATTTCAATTGTATTGAAACAACGCGTTCTGCTCTATTTGCAGTAAAAATAATAGACTTTCTAAGTTCCGTGACATCACGTAAGTTGAATCAAAGAATGGAGATGTAATCGAGTGTTACAAATCAACGGACACACCGATGTAATCTCATGTGTTCCTGGTACTTTTAATGAGTGAAACCATCACAATTGGATCGTCAACGACTACTTACCTACCGTTTCATAGTTTACCCAAGGTGATATAACCGCGGTGGTAGGGGTATCAGGAGGTCAGATAAGAGTCGCTCCATGTAAAATACAAGTATTCAGCTGCATCCGGTTAGACTGGAAGCCGACCACAACATAGTTCTGAAAAGGCTAGGCAGATGATGATAGTGGACATGTTACCATACGAAAAAATTAAGATCAATTCAAGAGACAGTCATCTATTGATCAGGACTAATAATTCTATTGACAGGATAACCAATTTACATATTGTATTATCTATTTAAGACAGATCGGATGGTCTAAAAGAGTAAAAAACCGGATTTCCTTACCTAATATTATAAAATGAGATTTTTATTTGATTATTGAATCAATGAAATGATATCCATAATGAGCATATTACGTTTGAGTGTAGTCCAAAAAAAGATGCAAATGGATTATTTAGTATCTAGTCTTCTTCTATTAGCCTAGAAAGGAATTCAAAAATTTTGGTATATCTTATTTAGACTGTCTAGAAAGTGGTTTGACGCACTTTTAGTCATTAAGCCAAAAATATGTATATATCTATTAACTTTACGGGAAGTTGAATCACAAAGAAGATAATAATTATGTTGTAACAAACTTTTTCATTACTTCACATACATGGACATATGGATTACTTACGCCTGGTTCCCCTAAGGAAGTGGTAACTATAGTACAGACAGCGGAACATCAACATACCCAAAACTGTCAAATGATCCCAATCAACCTTGAACTTAATCCTTTGCTGGCGTCTGTACATTCACATTTGGCCCAGTAATATTTAAGTCCCTTGAAATACAGGGCGAGCCTAATGCCACTAACCGCTGCGGAGAAATTCCAGAAGGAAAAATCGGATTACACCTTGCCAGGTCTGAAAATGGAACCCAAGACCATCTCTTAATATCCTGTCCCAAAATGGACCCTAGAAAAAATAAAACCTTATACCAAAATGGGCTCCAAAAGAGAAACATCATGACGACACAGCAAAACACCTTATCTTTGCAGAAAGTAAACACAATGTTACCAGTTTTCGAGAAAACAAGTGAAATTAATGGATCGAGGCTACGCAGCATGTCTGGGTCATATCTGACTAGCCATCTATGATGAGTATGATGATCCTATCTGACTGCACATGGACCAAGAATATATCTAGTTAAACACACAACACAAAGTATTATGTTCTTGAGTTTTGTAACCATGGAGTTTCTTGCCGGTTCTTCCGTATAGGAAACGACCAATGCGAACCGTACACCTGGGAAATAAAATATTTTGATTTTGAGCAGCAAGTTAACCCATAGGTAACAGAACATCACGCCTGTAAGCCCCGAAGAGTTAGGCAGACTGGTAGAGAAGACTTATAGTAACCTGGAATGGAATTGTTTTCATCATCATCAGCCCGGAATCACCCACTGCTGGGTATAGGCCTCCCCTTTCTTCCGCTACACTTCCCGGTTCTGTGCGTCCTTGATCCAGGTGTTCCCCGCGACCCTGACGATATCGTCAACCCAACGAGCTTTAGGACGGAATTGTTTTCTGATGAATGAAATAATGCTAGAATGTTTCCGATTCTATGAGAAGACAGAGTGGAAAGATTAATTTAATTTAGTGTTAATGGCTTGTGCTGTATTAATTTAATACTATAGCACACCCATAGTTCAACATTAAGCGATCCTATTTCTATGAATGTGTTGTCTTTTAAAAGCCATTGAAAGAAAAATTCATCTGCTGTCGACCAATAAATTGACCAAGTTACTACTATATTTGGTGTCATCTAGCGAGAGGTACTTGGTTTCAAGTTTCAATCAAATTTCATTGTCTTTGGTACTTACAGTAGAACAAGGACTAAATTGTTTCAGAATATTTTACATAACGATGCCTCTCAAGAAGTCTACTCGTATGTGCGAAGCGACTAGTTAGAGACATAAACTATTAACAGACGTGAAGGACAACAGCTGACATCTAAAATAAAATGTTGACTAACATTTCGGAAATTGTGTAATATCGATCACTACAGCACTAATGAATTCGTCCGATTACGCGTTCGTGCGTATGCTGTATGCAGTAATGTCAACAAACCCTTGGTTTCCCGGTGCTCCTGAGCCCCACCCCACCACGTAGAAAGTGAAGGCGCTACCGTCCACAGCCGCTGCGCTTGCGCATCCAACACACGCGGCTCAGCGACGGACCACGTCGAACGTCGCTGTTCAAATATATTCGAACTTCGAACTAAGTCAGTTACTTTTAAACTTGTGTCAGTGTCGCAAGCTGTTTTAACCCTACAATGAAGGTTTACGTATTTCTTGGTAAGTTTTTAATTTTATAGACCGGTATATAATTTTTTTTGCAAATCGCTTGTGATTTTTACCGATATTTGAGATCGTCTATTTGAAAAGCAAAATGATAACACGCAAGTGCCAATATCTTCCTGATTTACACATTAAACAAAGCATGAAAATTCTTGATGGTTATTAGCCAGCGCGGAACGAAAAAAATACGCGCAACAATTTACCGCCAATTTGTTACCGACGCGTATTCTTTGCGGTAAAGACGTTACCGCAAAATTTTGTATAATAATGAGGTATATCGACAAATTCACAAGTGAAATTGAAAATTGTACTTTGTACTTGTAATACCGCAAATCACGAAGTTTGGAGAAAATTTGCGGTACGGAGTCATTGAGCTTTTTCCACCTTGTGGCGAAATGACGATTGGACAATAGATTCAATTGTTTTCTTAAGGAAATAAGAAGGTGGTTGACGGATTAAAACACGCATGCCTAGAATAAACGACAATGTAATTATGATTTCTTTGATAGTGAAAAAACAGCTTAATAGTATATTGATGGAATGCGAGCCAACATGCGAGTGTTTGCGTGTGTGTTATTAATGTTTTGTGTTTTTTTTGTAGAGAATTTTGTTAACTGGGTCGTGTGTTGTAAATGTACGATGACAAATTGAAGTTAAACACTTGAAAAAAAAAGTTAGGTTAGGTTAGGTTAACATCCGGAATTCCGAATCCGAAAAATCAATGCTTGGTTTTCAATCGATTTTGGATTTAATGAAGACGATATAATTTTGCAAACAGTGCGTTTCGTTATATTCGTAAAGAAACGACTTTTATTCAGTAAAAAAAAAAACTTCTGTCTTAAATTAACTTTTTTTTTCGTCATCAAAAGAAATACCAAAAAAAAGGTTTACCTACCTCTGCGAATATTTCGGTCCTTCACAAAAAGCACGAGTGTAGTAAAACTCAAACTCATGTAAAGTTAATTAGAGCGTCAAGCCCACAGATAAATAATGAGCTAGTCATCTGCCATTATTTCATGTAATTTTATATTTTTTTACATAATATCGTTACGCTTCCATTTTTAAAATAGGTGTTAAGCCGCTGGTACCATGTAACATATGGAAATTATACTAAGAATGATTTGCCTTTATTAAGATTTGACTTAATTGCTGTATATGTAATTATGCCTACTTTTTACATAGACATGAATATCATTACTGTAGAGACAGATGTTTGTAGTTTTTGTACTGTTTCTTTTTCTAAACTTAAGCAATAAGAAATTACTGACTGCCTCGTTGGTTCGATTCCCGGATCAGAAAAGTGATATGGGGTTTTTCCATTACCAATTTCTTAGTAGCAACCGAAATGTGGGTGTAACATGAGGTACACCTCTGCCCAACCCTTCGGGGATTACAGGCGTGATGTTATGTTAATGTTTGTATAAACTCGGGCCAGAATGGCAAAATCTCGGAAAATTTGGCCTAGCGTATTTATTTATTTTTTGAAAACAAGTATGTGGTTTTTGCATGACATATATTTTACCTGTAAAGCTAAGTGTTCCACCAAGATTCCGGTTGGAGTATACATTATAACGGGGCACTGAGGAAAAAAGACACAATTTTTTTTGCAATTTTTGTTTTTTTGGTAAATTGTTTATTTTCTCGACTCTATCGTATAGAACTTCAAAAATAAGGCGAAAAGCATCTGTGTGATTTTGGTCTCCGACCAACCGTTTGTCGTAAAAACGATGTCGAAGGGATTGCGTTCATGCCGACCATATAGGTTAGGTTAGAACTGTGACCAACAGCGAAACAACCTCGAAATTAGTCGCAGTATTAAATAAGGGGCCCCGTTTCGTATCCACTGACCAAGATTCCTAACAACTTGATAGTTATTGTAGATTGTAGAGAAGTCAGTTCTCATCACAAAGTGAACAGATTCCTCACAACTTGATAGTGATTGTAGAGAAGCAGTTCTCCTCGCAAAGTGAACAGATTCCTCACAACTTGATAGTGATTGTAGAGAAGCAGTTCTCCTCACAAAGTGAACAGATTCCTCACAACTTGATAGTGATTGTAGAGAAGCAGTTCTCCTCACAAAGTGAACAGATTCCTCACAACTTGATAGTGATTGTAGAGAAGTCAGTTCTCCTCACAAAGTGAACAGATTCCTCACAACTTGATAGTAATTGTAGAGAAGCAGTTCTCCTCACAAAGTGAACAGATTCCTCACAACTTGATAGTGATTGTAGAGAAGCAGTTCTCCTCACAAAGTGAACAGATTCCTCACAACATGATAGTGATTGTAGAGAAGCAGTTCTCCTCACAAAGTGAACAGATTCCTCACAACTTGATAGTAATTGTAGAGAAGCAGTTCTCCTCACAAAGTGAACAGATTCCTCACAACTTGATAGTAATTGTAGAGAAGCAGTTCTCCTCACAAAGTGAACAGATTCCTCACAACTTGATAGTAATTGTAGAGAAGCAGTTCTCCTCACAAAGTGAACAGATTCCTCACAACTTGATAGTGATTGTAGAGAAGCAGTTCTCCTCACAAAGTGAACAGATTCCTTACAACATGATAGTGATTGTAGAGAAGCAGTTCTCCTCACAAAGTGAACAGATTCCTCACAACTTGATAATAATTGTAGAGAAGTCAGTTCTTCTTACAAAGTGAACACATTTCACCTCATCATCTACCTGCGCTGGCCCCATGTTACCTACTTGGGGTCGGAGCAACCCTTTTTTTTCCTCCATTGTCCCCTGTCAACCGCCACGCTATCATTTACTCCTTTTTCTTTCATATCATTCCTCACACAATCCATCCAACGTTTCCTTGGTCTTTCTATCCTTCTCCATCCAAAATAACATTCACATTCATCACCCTTTTAGTCACATGCGACACATTCACCTAGGTAACAAATAATCAAAATAATGTTTCGTATTATCCTCCTTCAGCCTAAAGTAGGTAAGTTTGAAATTAACGATAACCATCAATACAAGTGCGTGTGAGTTTCAGAATTGAAATAACAATTTCAAACTCAACAATACAGAGTAAAAGTTAAAAACCGAAAAAAAACACATAAAACGAAATTGAAACTGTTTTACACATTAGCAACATGCTCATTATTTCTGCAATTAAAACTTCGCAATAAGTAGAAATTATCCGTTGAGATCGGATCAGTAATTTAGTATTGCGAAACAGTTTCCACAGTGCATCGTGCTATTGTACTACTGTTTGTCTTGTGCTGTGGTTATTGTAATGTCGATATAATGGACTGTAATGCGGGTCAGTTGTCAGTATTGATATTAAGTTGCGTATTTATCTTATCATTGTTTGGTTTATTTTGGGAGATCTGAAATAATTGGACGTATGACATTAGGTTTAAGTGCTGGAACATTTTGGAATTAGGTTTGCTTAAATTGATGATACTTGTTAGGTACTGTACATTACGACAGGTTTTAGTGACGTAAATCACGTAGATTGGTAATCTAAAAAGGTCTTTTTAGGGTTCCGTACAAAAAAAAAAAAAAAAAACGGAACTCTTATTATAGTATCACTCGTGCGTCTGTCTGTACGTCCGTCTGTCACAACCAATATGCTCCGAATCTACTGGACCAAATCAGGTGAAATTTGGTAGGATGGTGGTGATATTTGGTTTATGACCCAAACACAGACGTGCAAAGTAAATAAATATTAAAAAAGGTCATTTTCGGGGGACAAAATAGGAAATTAAAAATAAAGTTTTGCAAACCTTACTGTGTCATAACACTTAAAGTACTTACATACTTATATATCAAATGAAAGGGCTCGCTAAGAGGATCTCAAATATGGTTTTGTTATTATTGTAAAATAAATAGTTTTGATTAGAAGACGAAAATTGTCCATTCCCCTGATCTCCGAAACTACTGAGCCTAAAATTTTGAAAAAAAATACAAAATAATATTGCTTGTAGATTACAGGAAAACCTATAAGAATTCTATAAATTGAAAATAAAGTGGTAAACTCAATATAATACGTTCACTTACGGAAAATTTTACTTTGGCATTGTACGGAACCCTCTCCAAGCGAGTTCAACTCGCACTTGGCCAGTTTTTCGGATAACCATTGACTCTCTTTCATTTGGCCATTTTGTAAATTAAAATGCGAACTACTGAGATCTATCAATTGATTATTTACAAAAATTAACAAGCTCAGGTAAATGCGAAACACCCTAATATTTACAACCGAGATCAAAGCTATTGTAGTCATCCGACATATTTAACTAAATTCAATTAACATCATTAAAATGTAACTTAAAATTTCTTAAAGTTTCCTAAGTAGCATTGACTGTATAGATTGTACTCCGTGACTGCATTTTAACGACCGTCCCAGAATGCAATACGTAATTGAACTGGTTTGTTGCTATGCCATAGTTGCTAGATCGCGATCCACATTTTTAGCAAGACTTGCACTAATTTTAATAACTAAAGAGTATCTATATTACCTAGTCACTGGGTTGTGGGGAGGTCAGATAGGCAGTCGATCCATGTATATTACCTACTGGTATTCAGATGCATCCGGTTAGACTGAAAGCCGATCGAAACATGGTTGGGAATAGACTAGGCAGGTGATGTTGCGATACTATAATTTCCAGATCAGCGAATTTAGCAAGATTTGCTCCAATTATTATAAATTATAAACAAGGTATTAAACAATTAATAACGTGGGAAGCAAACCATAAATGCGGACATAATTTTTAAAATAAATATTTTTCTAGAATGGCAACAATGAAAAAGACAATTTTAGTTTATGGTTTAAGAGGTCAATGACTATTTGTCAAGGTGGAAATTAAAGATAGTGGGTTAAGAATGAGGATAAAACAACTGCCTTTGTGTTCTCACAGTCATTTAGTTTTAGGAGGCTCTTTAATTTGTTTTGAAATATTAAAGGCCAAAAGGCAGTTTAAAGCTTTTATTCGTGTCACTAAATTCAGTGTTCCTTTTTGAAGTTTAATTAAAATCACCCCTTAGGGTTCCGTGCCCAAAAGGTAACTAACGGGACCCTATTTCTAAGCGTCCTCTGTCCGTCCGTCCGTCTGTCTGTCAGCGGGCTGTATCTCATGATCCGTAATAGGTAGGCAGTTGAAATTTTCACAGAATATTGTGTATTTCTTTTGCAGCTGTAAGAAAAATTAAAGGGGCTCTCTTACTACGATGGTAGGGACTCGCATTTGGCCGGTTTTTATAAACCGTTGCCGCGGAACCTTAAAAATATTCTTATGAATCAAACAAACATAACTTTATATCACGCCTGTAATCCCAGAAGGGTTAATCAGAGGTACCTAATCAAACGAACTGTTAGTAAATATGGGTAAGCTTCTTAGTAGCGGATATACTCGTAAAAATAGCTATTTCACAGGTAATGAACATAAATACTTATTTTAAAAATCTATAGTTTACCTACCTACAAAAACAATGCTGACAACACTGTTTAAAACCTACAATTATTATTCAACATCGCCAGATCTCCCTATCCTAACAAAACCTATTCCTACTTACATTGTAAGAATTTCTTAGAATAGGCTGAACAATGGATCGTACGTAGGCTTCGGTTTTTTTCTAGCTGTAGGCAATGGCCGCTGTTTTTCCCGCGCGAATTTTCTAATGTACAGTCCGTTCACAGATAATAAATTTTAAACCTATAACTTGTCATTAGTTGTCAGCACTGTCAATGTGATCTTTATTTAATCTATTATTTACGACCACACACAGGATCATAGAAAAAGTTATAATATTTGAGTACAAAGTAACTGCTTATTTATTAAGAAATTTCTACCAGCAGACCTACGAAAGGAGAAATGACGAAGAAATGTAGACTAAGTGTGTGTGTTTATTGTCGTTATCATAAGGTTGGTGTTGTTCCACTGACAAGTAGGTATGTCAAGACGACAGTGATCTTTATTCATGTTGTTACAAGGTCGATGTTAGCTAGCAGCTGTCAGAGATAAAATAATCTTTGACAGGACTGTACCGAAGCTGTTGACAATAATGACATTATTGCCGTCATTACACGCGTAGTAACAAATTTAATATTATTGTTTGACACTTCATGTATGGCGATTACCCTTAATAAGGTGTAAAGTTTAGAATTCATGGTGTTATTGTGGGTAATAGCGCTTTTTATGGGGAATTACGACATTACCTCGTTAGTTCGTAGTCTTACTTTCGTTTTATATTTGTCATTACTTTTATTTTCAAATGGTTTAGAAGTTTAAGTATGTACAGTTGCCAGCGCATCAAGTTACCACATTCTCATTTGAATTGAACTTAACCATCTACATTTTATGGTTTAAACCATTTGAAGAAATTTGACAGCTTGTGGTAATTCGATGTACTGGCGACTGTACTTACTTAGTTACTAACAATGTTTTGACTTTTCTTAAATCATTTGAGAGTAACTATTTAGGTAATTTAATAAAAAAGCTACCAAGCGGCGTATAATCCGCGAGCGCCACCAGCGCGGCGCGAAAGCCACCACAAAATTAAGTACTTCGTCTCAAGTACTCGTCTGAAATCCATTATCCTAGTACTTACTTATGTAAAATATTCTATTATTTAGAATAGGTACATAAGCGAAACCGTTATATAATGGACACTTCAATTTTATTGTGTCTGTTTGTAATTTCAAAATAACAGCTTTTTATTGAAAAAAAGTAACCTAAAAAAAAAGAATTGTCTGTCTGTCAGTTTGTTCCAGCTGTCAGTGTCAGTTTTACTGGTTGATATCTGATGTTGTAAGGAATAACGTAGTCTACTTTTATTTGAAAAAGAGGATTAAGGATATGTGCAAAAAAACCATGAAATTGTTATCAAAATCCGATTCAAATATATAGGTAACATTTTTTAAGTTTAACCCATACCCTTTGTTTTAATCACGATGAAAACTTTAACTGAAAAATACATGATCTCTATTTTCCTACGAATCACAAAGAGAATGAAAAATCCACATCATATTTCCTCCATTACTAAAACAAACGGGAAATAAATGGGCTTCTTTAAAATGGATCCGTTTCTCGAGTTCAGCTGTCATCTGAGATGGAGGCTTCATTTAAAAGTTCAGCTATACCCTCGAACGAGGGGTAGAAATCAAATAAATACACAATTTTGTTGTGAAATATGATTCTTGCTTCATCCTTGAATTGGCTGTTCATCGTTCATATTTACATGGATTGAGAAAGAATTTGACGTATACAGGGTGTAAACAACCTCATCACGAAGCCGTCAACCTAGCACTCTGTACATCAAACTAAGTAACTTTACGCAAAAATGATTGCTGGGAAAACGACTTTTTTTTTGGGGTGAAAAATCATGTTTTGTTGAAGAACTCAATGTAACGCACTCAAAACAATGAATAAAGACTTTTTACGATGACTTTTCGAGGTTTAGTTATTCCAAATCGCATGGCTACGGTGTATGGTTTTTCGTGGTAGCGTGCATTCGTTGTTAAGTGTTTCATTTTCGTGAACTTACGGGGACGTGATCTTCGATGTTTCACTTTTCTAAATCACGTATCACACTCCAAACAAACAAATCAAATCACTTTCAAACAAATTGAAAATTTATTGTGTATGTAATGTGACTTTGAATTTGTGTGATTTCTATTATGCGTCTGTGATACTCGAATTAAACGATTTTTTTTTAACATAACTTCACGCCTGAAATCACCGATGGGTAAGGCAGAGGAGTACCTAATAGTACAATCAGTAAACTCGGTAGTTGTATGCAAAGACGGTTGTTGATTTGCAGATAATGGCTAATTTCTTACAAAGTGGTGCGAAGGACAGCATGAGAACTGTTTCCAGATCGATATCTAGTAATTGTTATATTAACGGTTCAAGTTGTTCCCACAGACCATAGACAGCTAACGGAAACAGCGCAATACTTGAACCTTCGAATTATGTTGAGACTTGATTAGATCTTTGCTAAAATTACACCTTAAATTAGCTAGTAGATTTAATTACACATGGTGATTAAACTGACGATAAATGATAAATCATTCTGAGTCTGGATCTGTGCCCGGTTGATGGCAATAGGCTGGTCCCCTATTACATGGAACTTAAACATAACTGGCGAAATGTGGGATTACTATTGGGTACACATCTGCCTAACCCTTCAGGGGTTAAGGGGACTACAGGAGCTAACCGCGAGTATTATAATGCAAAAAACTTGAGAGATGTCAAGGGACACCCGGATGGAACGAAGTATAGTAGTATACACTCAACAAAAAAAATCATGAACTTACGTCTAAAAAATTCTTTTAACGAGTAAAACCATACTAAAATACATGCGATCATTCTGAGTTTTTGGCAAATTATTCTACAAGCAACGTCATATTAGCATGAGTGTTTTATTTTTTAGTCCAATCAATAGTTTTTTTGTAAATCGCAAAAAAAAAAAACACTAATTTCGCACTATTCGGCCCGCAGTGAATGACGTAACAACCACTTTGTAGTGCAAGCTGATTAGATTTCTTAGATTTCTAACAGTATTTCAAAAGACTAAACACAGGAGCTAAATAGAGTTGCTAATTTAGCTCTTGTAGTCGCCTTAAGGCGTGATGTTATGTTGTGTATGTGTTATTATTCAATTGCTGTGACTGTACTTAAAGTTCCCGTCATTTAGGACGTAGTTCTACGAATACGTCAGATTAAGAGTTTTTGTTACCTGATAATACAAAAGCAGCAATATGGTACGAATTACCTAATGCTTTTGTTAATAGGCATTAAGGTTAATGATTGATTGAATTAGATCAAGCAAAAAGTTTGATTAATGCAGGGCTCAGAAACCAGTTGATATTCTTAACCGGCTACGGTCATTGACCCCAAACTGAAATCGATTTAGGTTTAAGGTTGCACTTTATTATTTTATTTACCGGTTTATGAGGAAAACCTGTTTTTCATGAATTTTGGGTTTGATAGTCAAAATTAACCGGTCCGGTTCCCGCCACTCTCGCCCGCACGGTCTGGACGTTGCGATGTCATTTTGTTTGGTTGTATTTGACGTCCTCAGATCAAACATTTTTTTTTCATAGGTAATATTTTCTGGGAACATTCCCTTTTTTTTAATTTTTCGCACACAAAAGAGGTACAAAAGCAGACTTAAGGCTAACGCAGACTGGCACGGGATGGCAAGGGATTTAATTTTTTACCAATGGACATTCAAACGTATTGATACAGATATACGACATATAAATTGCTATTCTTTTAAATGACCTCGTGGCATGCTGTGGCATCGAAAGGGATTTGTATTGAAAGACGCGCTACGGTCGTATTTCTATATCAATACGTTTGAATATCCATTGGCAAAAATGTTAATCCCTAGCCATGCCGTCCCGGTCTGCGTTGGCCCTTAGGCATCCTCTATCAGTCAACCAAGGAGCATTTAAGAACTTTCACTAAGAAAACTTAAAAATGAAGCTAGGAAAGCCAAAATCCGTATTCGCATTTATTGAGAGCCTTATCATTAACTATTCTGAAAACTCATCAACAAGACACAATAAAACCAGCTAGCCAGCAATAATATTTTCAAATCAAAAGATTCAGACACATTTTGCTACTGTATTCTTACCTTCTATACCTCGTTGGACATTCCATTCAATCTTCTAGCATTTTAAAATGGTCAAAGTCCCTAAAGGCTTGGGCAGATGAGGGACAGTCCGCGGCGTACTTTTGTGTCCCTCAAAATACATCCCTTAGAACTACATCGCATAAAGCACACGAGTACGCAGTACTTTTAATCCGTTTGTGCGCGTTGTGGAGTGCAGCTACAAGTGATCTATTTTGAGGGACAAAAAAGTACGCCGAGGACTGCCCCTCGTCTGCGCAGACCTTTATCCGGAGTCTATGACAGATCAGATCCACAAACACAACTCTGCACTTTCCGGATCAAACGTGTTGCGAATGAAAAGAAGTAAATTATGCAAGGCCATGTTGGGCCATCGCTATATGTCATAGTGGCTGTTAATGGCCGATGGGGAAATGAGTATAGTTTAATGATGATGTGGATGCAATGGGCATTAGTTACGGTCCTTTGAAGGATCGCGAGGTATCGGTTACTGGTAGTTAGGTTACAAAATATAGTAAAGATAATGGTGATGCTGGAAATACTCGTATGGTAACAGCTAGGTTCAATTTCCTGAAATGCGTGCTTTTTTTCCTTAAATATTTTGAATGGATTCTGATATACTATATGTATAATTACTTCATATTTCTTCGTATTTACCATTTTACGTCTATTGTCGTTAGGTACGTCGTTTATCATAATTTGACATACTTATCAGACACTCATAATAAATAACTTATGAGTGTCTATCTATCTGAGAGACTCCGCTAACAACAGTTGTTTTAAAAGATCATTTGAACGGTTGTCGAGTACCCTAGGGTTAAGCTACGGGGTCAAGTGTAAGACCATTATAGCGAACGAGTCAGGAGGAACGCAGAGAAATATTGCATAGCTTAGCTGCACTCTGTTACTAGGTACAGTCGTGTTCTTTTCCGCCTGATAACTTATTTTTTTTTTAAGTTTTTTCGCTTAATTCATGCGGAGGCGCCGAGCCACGCCCCCCTATAGTTAAGGACTTCAGGCCTATTAGGAAAGCATTAACTTTGGCGCGCAAAATAACAATTACTCTCGTTTGACGTGCGTCGTCAGTGCGCTCGGCCGATCGGTATCTTTCATTCATTATTTCTATATAAAGTCAACGGGTCGGGGCTAGAGAGCGTTTCTATGTTTTAAGTGCAAGCAAAAATTTGCTTAGTGGTGATCAGGCGGGAGTGTCCTGGATGGTACATATTATTCCCTTTCAACACGAAAATTTCAATTTCACGTTGAGCACGGCTGTCATTTGTAGATCGTTGACAGGCGTTGCCGGTATAGTCAGTGGGCCGAAAGTCTGACAACCAGGCTTACACCAATGGGTACCGTATTACTCAGTACTGATTGGGTTGTGGAGGTTAGATAAGCAGTGGCTCCATGTAAAATACTGGTATCCAGCTGCATCTGGTTTGATTGGAAGCAGACCCCACTAAAGTTTGGAAAATACTAGGCAGATGATGATTAGCTTTCAATATGAAAAAGGAGTTAGATAACAATTTGGAAGGTAGGTATTATTAAAAGACACTTTCAATTCAGCTTTTTTTATTAAAGAAAGTAAGGAAGTATTAGTTGAAACTTCCTTTATTTTGCTATAAAATGTAACTTTTTCTTTTATTTTTTCGGATGGGAAATCATCAAATGACTCCTCTTTTATCGTCCTATATACGTCACCTGGTTGTTCATATGACCCATCCATTTTTTGACATGGGCCTGTAGTTTATCCTCCCGCTCTGGGCGGAGCAGGAGGGAGTGTCAGATTTTTACTGACTAAAACCCATCCATGTTCCTTCATCGCCCGTTGTGTTCCGGCGGCATGGTATCTCTTTCGAACAGTCCCGCAGCCCCGGGTCCCGCAGCCCCGGTATAAAATGTATCTGAGATTAAAAATAAGTACAGTAAGTTCAATAAAGCTTAAATTAAGTAGTAATAGTAAATAACTCTTTTTCGTCTGCCAGTTTCCCCAGCTCTACATTATATTGTGTAGATTCTAGATTGGCTGACAATAATCTTTTATAAATATCCTTTGTTTCGTTCCAAACAAATGTCTTTTTTTTTGTCTAATTGAAGTCGTTGTTATTGTTAAGCTTAATTCTTTTGTTTTTCGTTGATTGTTATCGTTGTGTATTTTAATACCGCTTATGCGGCCATATTGTTATGTTCTATAATTAAACAATTAGTGGATTAGTAATACGAAGTTGATACAAATCTGCTGTAACTATTTTTAATCTGTATTTAAATAGGGACAATGGATAAGGATTATGCAAAATCGAATTAAAAGTGATGACTTTGCTCAACTTGTACCAACTACACAATGATACAACAATATCCGTAGTTGTTTACAAAAAAACATTACCTACCAGTTGTTTACGAGAATGAAAAATAAATCAATTTGGATCGGAAACATGTTAAAGTTTTAATAATTATCTCACGCATTAATTGATCAACACAAAACAAAAAAGAAACAAAAATCATCAAGTATCAACTATCTGGTGTCCACGACACAAGCCTCGTTGCTTAGTGTGGCACAAGATGGCGCTGTGTGTAGTGTCCAGCGATATTTATTTTATTTATACTTTCCATCTTCTTGCCATTTCCGACTTATTTTAGTTTTTTAGAATCATTTAAGTATTATCTTATGTTACAGTTATGTCTACACAAATTCGTAGGCCTCAATAGTTCTATTATTTAAAGTACTATCTAAAGATTCTACAGTGAGGTACAGTTTCCAGCACATAAAGTTACCACAAACTGACAAATTTTCTCCAAAATATGATTTTGAACCATATAATGTTGACGGTTGAGTAGAAAATCGAATGAGAAAATTTGACAGCTTGTGGTAACTTGATGCGCTGACGACTGTACTACCACGTTCACTGAACGTCCCCTAATTTTGAACCTTATTACTCAGGTTATAAGAGTATTTTTTTTGGGGTGAAAAATCATGTTTTGTGGTAGAACTCAACGGAACGCACTCAAAACTTTGTGCCGATATATGGACTGAATAATACGGGGGTCGTGGAGGTGTTTAAAGTAAAAATCTTACATTACAAACATGTCAAATAGTTGGAACTTTTACCCCCAATATCTCCGTAACTAGTAGGTTCCCAGATATGGTGTAGAACAAAAAAATAATCGCAATGACGGGGAGAACAAGCGTGTTTCGGCTTCGTTAAGAGGTATTTTACAACCTTTATAGAACAGGTTGGTTGCCCATCACCTGCAATTTATTCGCAGTAAAAGCTTTATCTAACCCTAGACGACTTTTGCAAATTACTAGAATGATCAGCGGTTAATGTTCTTACTTATATCACTTTCGATTTCGAAGAAGATGGAAGTAATAAATATTTGTTAAGGGAAATTGAGAGAAACCTCTGCTTGAAATGGTATGAAGTTATTGGATAGCTGACATATTAAATCTCTTGGTGATTGAGACAGTAGGTACCCGAAAATGTGTGAAAAATCTTGTCGTTTCAAACAAATTTTGACTTTTCTGCTCCTGTGTGTCATAATATTGTGTCTAATATAGAACAACGACGACCCGAATGGCGCAGCGGTAGCGAGGCTGCCTTACGTTCGTTGGGTCCCGGGTTCGAATCCCGGTAGGAGCAAATGTTTGTGCGATAAAACACATTCAGATTCAAAAGGACGACAAAACCAAATAAAAAAATAACAGCAATACATGGCGACACGAAAATGTGAATTGCAGTAATTCACGTTTTCATGATGCCTTTATTTTTCCCTATCATTTGTGTTTAGTTTACTTACATTTACATGTACGTGATTCGTATAATATTTTCGTCTTTGAAAGAAGTACTATATATCTGATTCACTAGACCTAAAAGACATCTCAACGACTGAATAAATATGCACACTAAAAAATATGAAATTCACTGGCCTGCAAAAATAAGTATCACACTTTTAAAATTGCAATAACTTTTTAAGAACACAAGATATACTTTCGAAACAAAAAGGACTCGAAAAATAGTTTAATTTTGTCTATAGTTTCAAAGAAAACTGATAAAAATTGGTATAAAACGTTTAATTATTTTAAATCTCTTACTTTTATGGTTTAGAAAAAAATGAAATTTTAAAAGTGTAGTACTTATTTTTGCAGGCCAGTATATAATATAAAAATATGCACTATGACATTACAACTTTCGACGTTGCGCCGAGGGACGCAAAACCTACAAGGCGAATCTATGGTGTAGTCTGGAGTTTTATTACGGCATTGGAGACCGATTAGCCACGCTTTGCAACTGAAATGTTTACAATCAGTGTACCGGATGAACCCGCATCGGGAAATGGAAGAGCTCCGTAGACATACACTTTAGACGTCTCAATGCAAATCTGTACTAGATTAAAGCTTAAGAAAACCACTATTTAACAGCATTTCGACGTTTTTTTTTTAAATTTGCTTCATTATAAATAAATAAATATCGTTGGACACTACACACAACGCCATCTAGTGCCACACTAAGCAACGAGGCTTGTGTCGTGGACACCAGATAGTTGATAAAACAATGAATTAATTCTGATCCACCTATGTAAATAACTATTTTGTTACTTCAATACGTCATGATATTGTCCACTATAACAAGTATTTGACATATTTGGTAAAAAAAATGTCCTCAGTCAAACTGTTACTGTGATAGGAATAGGAAAGTAGTAATATCTAAGTAAGGTTAGCATTTTTGCATGCACCAGCACAAACAAACATCGCTTTAAGCCACTACGCCCACACCCGTCTAGCCTAGCCAAGAGCTTAGTATCTACAACATACGTAATATCCTAAGCCCATTAAATATCAGGATATAGCCGTCGCCACGGAAAACTACGACTATCTGGTACACTTCATAAATGGTAGGAAACCTACAACCGTATCGTTTCACTAATAATTAATGAGTATTACAAGATTTAACAGAAATTCAAAATTGTACTAGGGTTATATTGAATATCCTGTGAGTTTGTTTAATAGATTACGCTGCGCGGCTGTGCTAGTTTAATTTGATATCGATAATTATGGTTATCCGTTGTGGCGATAAATTGGATTACGTTTTGAACGCGGGTAACATTTCTTTGTTAACAACATTTGTTAATGCACTGTTTTAGATGTTCACGGTTTTTCACTACACTTAAAGTACTTACGGGATGATGCTGATTGCAACAGCGTCGAAATATCGGGAGTTCATAGAACCTAAAGAAAATCACGGATATCCCGTAACCGTAAGTTAACATTCGTTAATCTTAGATACAGTCTGCGGTATTTTATAGGTACAAGGTAAAGCTTTGATGTTGTACTATTTTGACAATGTTTCGCCTAAATATTCCCAAACGGTTAGACAGAAGCGTGCCTATTTGATTAGTACTACTTACCACAATAATGATTATATATATTAGGGTTGCTGTCACATGGAGGCTTTATTTCAGACATTAACAAATATCTTATTCAGAAATGTTATTGATGTCCGTTGGTTCCGTGGCGAAGGCCCCCTCTAATTTCCTTTATTTTGTTAAATCCTGTGCTGATGTAGTACTAATTCTTCCCGCTACCGGTACGATTTCATCTACATATCTTCTAAACTTTCAGGGTCTCATAAGAAAGTAAATCTTCTTAATTCTTCGAAACTGCTGGACTAATTTTGACGGGACTTTTACTGGCAGATAGCTGATGTTATAAAGAGTAACTTAGGCTATTACTTTGATTATAGAAAAAGATCATTTTTCCGTGCTTGAAAATTAAAACCCTTGTAATAGTTAACAAAATCGGATTCAAATGGGTAAATGGTTTCAAGTAGGTAATATTTTCATAATAATTTCACGAGGACGAAGTTAGCAGGCAACAGCTCGTTTGTAATTAATACAACGAAAATTAAGAAACGAGAAAAGAACGGAATTATCTTCAACGCCTGTTATTCAGTTATCTTAGAGATAAAATCTTGGTTCAAATTAAATCCACGACACTTTTCAATAATCTTTTTCCTTCATTCTATAAAAAAACCGGGCGCTTCAGTCCAAACAATTCGTTATTAAAAGAATTATACAGAATAAGACAAAAACGCTTTACAAATACGGACAGTGCTTTGTAGCAGCGCTGGAAATAAACTGAAACTATTACTGTATTTTATATTCTTTCGATAAAATTTACTAAAAGATTCGTTTGAAAACTCCACTGACCTATTTCTGAAATGTTCTGAATTATGTTTAAAGTATGTTATGGGATTTTTATTGTAAAGATTTAAAGTTATGAGTAGTTCCTGTTGTCAATGCCTGCTGCAGGGAATTCAAATTTCAACCTTTGACAGTCGTTAAAAGTTGTCAGTGGCCTGAAAGTCTGACAACCAGTCTTTTGTGGAAGTTAGATAGGCAGTCGCTCCATGTAAAATGCAGGTATTCAGCTGCATCCGGTTACACTGGAAGCCGACCCCAACATAGTTGAGAAAAGGCTAAGCAGATCATGAGAGGCTCTGCTCGCGTGTGGTGAAATTCACACTAAATCCATGTCCTTCCACTAAAATACACCTCACGGATTCCGACTATACAATTAAATACTATACTTAAAATGTCACTATACGGGATATCTAAAAAAAATATAAATAAATACTCGTACATACACGTACTCGTTCATACTCGTACTCGTTCATACTCGTATATTAAATACTCACTCCGACTCCAACCACTCGTAGTACGAATGGTAAGTTTTAATCAAATCAGATCGCGAGTCAATAGTTTGTGGTACCTGCTTCTACTGCTCACTCAGTGTTCATTTATTGACATTAGAAATGAACCGGTCGAGTGTGGGTAGTGTCCGTCGCTGTTTGTATAGAGGTTGTGCTTTTGAGGACATTTCTGGAGTAAGGAAGTTCATTCTGGTACATTTCCATTAAAACTAGTGTTACAAAGGTTTTTTTAGGATGATATGGCAAGACGATGAGATGACGAGTAATAGAGAAGTATGGAAGAAGACATGCCGCGCCGACCCTAACTTGGCTTGGCTTGTCAACTGAAAAAATCTAATTAGTCCGTCACTTAGATTATCAAAAAATATTTGACCCGTATTTTTTTTTTGTTACGTAAACCAAAATTGACGAAGATACGACGCTTTTATAATACTTAATACGTAAGGCCGTGGTATAATTTTAGTGCGTTCTGACGTCATGAGCCCCCACTCTCGAGTTTTGATGCGTTTTATCTTTGTCAATATTCATTGATTTACAAAAACAAAAAATACGTGTCCATTATTTTCCAATACTTTAACTGACGGACTAAATAGATTTGCAATTTAATGATGGTAGAAACTAGCCTATTGGGACAAGGGCAAGAGAATGATGATAATGACGACAAAGGTATTTTTGACAAGCCAATCGTGACAGAGTTTTGGTTTTTGAAAAGGTTTTTATTTCACCTCGTTAGTTCATAATAATTCATGACAAAAACATTTATTGTTCTTTTATTTAATTTCTTCAAAAGTGTATTGAAAAACGTCGTTTGATACACGTGGACATTTGTTATTGCTGTTCTCGGCTCAAAAACACCCTCGCCTACGGCTCGGGAGTTAATTCCGCCTCGGATGCAATAACAAACTTTCTCCACTTGTATCAAAATGTACTATTTTATATCGGTAAACCCAACAAGCCATTCAATTTTCGAATACACAAAACCTCAAAATCCTACAATGTATCCCAACACTATTTCATTACTCTGTGTAGAACACAGATTAATGTGACAAACAGAGAGAAATGTACTCGTGCGTATTTGTGCGCAAACATGTGCGGGTATCGTCTGTTTGTACAGTGAGATTGAAAAACATTCGCAGTTTTGTCTATTTTTATTTCAGGCTTGCTTTGTTGTTTTTTTCTATAAACAGGATTAGTAAGGTTTTATCCCTGAAATTGAAATGGTTGCCTCCTCACAAACCCACTATGTGAATGTGCGTTGCAATCTAGGCGACAGAATGTCCTCATTTAAATGAGGAACGAAGGTGTTTTAAGGAAAAAAAAAATGAAAATTCAACCCCAAAATGGGATGAATCTTCGTTATTTTTGCCGAACCCATCAGGCGCATATTTTGTAACAACTTAGAAATAAATAAAAATAAAATAATTGTGTATGTAGTGCCTAAATATTGTCTAACAATGTATTCTTACTACATGCATTCAATGTGGCAACTAACAGCAATTCTTTTAAATAAATAACAATCACATTCTTTCAAGGAAAAAAAAAACATTCAAATTACTCTGATGTGTGTATCTTGTTAATTCACACTTAATTTTAATTACAGTGTAACAGATTCAATTATATTGTCTACGGAAGAATTTAGTGAATGTATTAGAAAGACAACAGAATTAATTTGTTATACTCGTGCTAGAATCTTTTTTCACTGTAAGTTATATTATATCTGCAGTCGTTTCAAATAACGCGAAAATTTTCTCATTTTACAAAAGGAATTCCATAGACGGACGAAATTTTCGACAGAATTGCGGCGAAATAATTGATAATTATTGGTTTTTAATCATTACATATACATTTCTATTGAGGATTTTTTCCGATTAAATCATATTATTAAATAAGTACCTAATTTCTGCACAAGTGCAGAAAATTGTGCTATGTTTGCGCGTTCACATTTTCTTTAGTCAAGCTAAAAAGCATCCACCGCAGGAATCTCCTGAAACTTAAGACTTTTCTTATGTTAATTTTCATAATAATATGGCGTTGGCAGAGTGCCACCATCCCTAGTACGAGACCTCTTGGTTTTATCCGATAGTGCTCTTGTTGCCTCGTGGCTCTCCAGTTCGAGATTCTTATAAGTTTTATACGCTCATTAGCTACTTATAGTTTTTTTCTTTTTGTTCCTACTTTGAACATGTTTAAAAAAATGTTTTTGTTTGAAGTTTTGCTGTCATGTTTTGACAGCAAAACTTCAAACAAAAATATTTTACAAATTTTCTAAACATTTAACAAAGTAATTTGTGGGTTAAACTGTAAACCAAATAGCTTGTTCGACCGTACCTACTTGGTGACTTTTTAACAGGATTTTTTTTCATGAGTAGGAAATAGGGTAGGTTAGGTACATATTCTGATAATTTTAAAGTAGATATCAGAGTAAAACAATTGGGAATCTTTTGTAGAGCGCAATTATATTATACATATCTACTAACGTTCAGAAAGTCATAATGGATTCCTGTGTTTTTTCCTCAACTAACGAACTAACTACAAAACAGCCTGTAAACAATAATTCCACATTTATTTTCCATATCTCCGTTTTTTTTTTTGCGAAATTCCGCATTGGCGGTCACGGATAGTCTGCGGCGGCGTGAGAATATAATATAAACAGACGGAATTATTACTTAAAATTAATCATAAATAACTACGTAACATCCGCATAAAACATTACCGAAGCTAAATTGTTTTACAAGTCCTTTATTATCTTATTAAAGGTCAGATAAAATCTCACGTTCTTTCGATCTTAAAAGTAATATTTAAGTTACAAAGATTAGCAAGAGAACATTGTTGAAAAAAACCGATTACTTTGTCGACCGGACGCCGAATCAATCATCACACATAACAATGAATTGTAAATGCCAATCGTGGCACTCAAGACCTTGTCTTCACATTAATCCATATCCATACTTAGATATAATAGTATAAATGCGAATGTAAGTTTGTCTGTTTGTTACCTTTGATGCTTAACCACTGGACCGATCATCCTGAAATTTTGCGTATAGGTACGTTGTCAGGTGTACAGAAACGGACGTAGGACGTACCTTTCATCCCGAAAAACAGTACCGTTCCCTGATAAACAACCATAACATTCTTATGATAATAGATGGCGCCACGTGTCTTTCGAATCATGATTTAATTTTATTATTACACAATCAGAGTACAACCCGAATTGATTGTCAAATTCTAAATTAACACGAGCGAAACCGCGGGCAAAAACTAGTTGTTTACATAAGTTTAAGAGAAACTAAGAATATGGAGCATTCACCGACCTTGGTACTCGCTAATGAATGTGGGATAGATACTACAATCGCGTATTTATAACCTGACCTCGTAGCTTATTCACATTATTGTTAAAACAAAGAGCAGGTCAAAGTATATCCGCACGCTTGTCTCCGGTTAAGCAATGTTGTGACTGCTAATTGGATGGGTGACCAACTAGGAATTTTCGTTATTTTATTCCGGGGTTTCATTGCTGGGTGTACGAGTTGTATGACTAGATTTCGTCAGTTATGTTTAAGTTACATGTAATAGGGGCGAGCCTATTGCCATCAAGTTGGGACGGAGGAATTTCGGAAGACAACCGACTAGGTGGACAGACGTTCTCATTAAAGTGGCCGGAAGGAACTGGATAGCCATGATATAAAACCGCCAAAAGTGGAGAGATTTGGAAGAGGCACTCAGCATTGGG
Organism: Xestia rhomboidea; assembly: GCA_963853795.1. Classification (NCBI taxonomy): domain Eukaryota; kingdom Metazoa; phylum Arthropoda; class Insecta; order Lepidoptera; family Noctuidae; genus Xestia; species Xestia rhomboidea. The sequence continues at coordinate 8,322,502 of OY970778.1, read as the reverse complement.
TGGTATACCAAGGTTGAAGAAGAAGGGAATCACATCATCATATCTGTCAAAAATTTTAGGGCCGGCTTCCAGTCTACCCGGATGCACCTAAATACCACTATTTTACTTGAAAATAAGCAAATGTTTAGTTAAAATTAGAGGGACGCAGTTGGAAGGATTAAAACAAACATTTATTTAATTTTAATTGGTATTAATTACTTTTCATTTGGCGAGAGTTTTCCTTTGGGCTAGTGAAATTAATTAAACGATCTCTTTTACTGACCCAGTTTTAAACAAAGAGAATTTAATATGTGGAGTTGATTGTGGCAAAAAAATTAATGAGTTTTTGGATGTTAATCAAAAGATAATAATAAATCGCTGAGAGGAAATAAGAGCTTTTCTCAGTGAGTTTTCATATATCCTACTAATATTATAAACGCGAAAGTTTGTGAGGATGGATGTCTACTACTTTGTTACTCTTTCACGCAAAAACTATTGACTGGATTTGGATGAAATAACAAAGGTCAAACTAGGAAAAAACAGAAATTCGTCCCGAGGTGAGGCTATCAATATGTATTTCACCATTGTTAATTATAGGATACAATCAGTTTATTTTAAAAATACTATTTTAATTAACGGAACGCAGTATAAAATATCTAACTTTGAACGCATCCGTAATTACTTACGTTACTAGAGAAGTCCATACTTTTTCTTAAGCCTAAGTCGATTTTATTTCTTAATTTAAATGAAATCCCAGGCAATGTGAATCGTATAAAGTCACGTTGATTATAAAAAAATAAAAAATAACGAGTAATTTAAAATCTAAAATCGATACTGCCATAAATCGATTGAATCCGTCCCTCCCTTTTTTTGACAAGTAATGTCAATGTCAATTATAAGCGGACAGAAGTGTCAGGGAGACAAGCTTATTTATGTTGGCCTCATTGTCTTCTTCTACGTCATTGTCTATGTCTTACAGGAAAGAGATAGTTGGACCACTTACTGTTTTTCTCTCTTTCTAAAGAGTATGGTCAATTTTACAGATAATGCTCAAACCATTGTCTATGTCTATGACGTAACATATATGCCACATACTATTAAAATATGAACATAACCTCAAAAAACTTACTTCATAATCACTTGATTCTCCGATCTTATAAAGATATATTGAAGGCCGCACTAAGTTATAATATTTATGTAGGCGAATCAAATGATTTATATGTTTCATTAAGTTACGTTTTGTTAGATTTTCTAGTCCAAAAATGTTAGCCGAGTAACCATTGTTCTTTGGCACACAGATAGTTTATAACCTGGATTTACACTTTTTCTCCCGGTAGTACGATCCCGTGGGAGCTTATCGAACTCCACACGACAAAGCCGCGGGCATAAGCTAGTTTATAAAATGAGTAGATAATCAGATCTTAGGACTTTTAAAAGATAAAATGCATTTTCCCAGTTCATAGATAAGCCACAAATCGAACACAGTATCCCAACCTAATGAGAGGGCGTGGGAAAACTCATATTCATTCCAACAAAGACAACGATATTAAGTAGGTATATAAATTCAAAAATGAATTGACATTAGCTATCGAAAAGTTTTATTGGTATAACAAACGCTATCGAAAAGCCTATGTCAATGACCTCAAGTCGCTGTCACACGTTGCACGTACATATATAATTATCATACATATTACCAACGATAATAACAAAATATTTACATCCGATTTCCCCCAATTTTCCTACTACTTTAAAGAGGAAGTCGGTATAATAAGTCATACATAACCAACCGTTGAAAAATGATCTAACTAATATTTACCATGATTTTCCGCTACATAAAATACGGTAACGTTGGCGGTACACAACGTCTTTAATTACATACAATTACATTGTGTTACGAAGATACCGTCCTTATGTAAGTTATAAAAATTGCCCTGGCTTGTAACAGTACAATTACCTATGTTTAGAATGCAGCACTTACCTTATGCTCATTTTCACTAATAGGTACTAGGGGAGACTTAAATGCGTTGCCTAAAAAAAATAACCTAAATGTTTTACGCTTTTAGCTATTTGTTATAACATTTATCATTTTCTTCTTTGTCGTTTACACGGCAGTATTTTATATTTTCTAGGCCTTAAACTTTCCTACCTTCATAACTTCGTAGGTGGCACCTCAGTGTTCATTGTGGCTGCGTGTTATATGGCATTACAGATGTGTCATGTAGTGTTAGTTAAAACAGGCATTATACATATTACAGTCATTTAAATTAGTTACCGTCCTATGTAAGGAATTCTATTCATTCAAAAATTCTGTAGATTTATTAAGCATAAAATTAAAGTAAGACATTTTTTTGAAAGGCTTAATTGTGTGCTTAAAATATTAATGTTCTACTCTATCAACGATTTTCTTTTGTAAACCGACAAACAATAAAAAAGAACCCGTTGCTTTGTCTATGGCAAGGTTCATTCCCCCTTTATTGATGACTTTGAATCATTTACCATATTCGCGTAAAAATATAATTATTTTCATGCTTTCTGTCTAATCGGTTTTCTAATGAGTCTCTATCACTAAACTCATTATTTTGATGGCAGGAGTTCTTTTCTACAAAACATGATTTATTTGAAAGCAAAATATAAACTAGAATGACTTTGCACTATTATCATATTTCGGAAAGCTTCAGGTTGTTGGCCCCCGTTAAATAACAAAAAATGTATTTACGTGAAACATTTTTTTAAAACTAATTGCTAAACGTTGTTGAGGTCAAATAGTCTAACTAAGTGTAGGTAAATCCACGACTGAAAGAAACACCGTAACACTGTATTGCTATCAACACAGAACACTAATACATGTTGCAAAACTTGTTGTTAAACATGTAAACAAGGTTTCAAGGAGAAGTACTTACACACAGGTCGTCAATCTTTTGTCTTAGCATAGCAGATGTTAATTTAAGGCAAAGCACGCACCTGACCCATCTGTAGTAATACCCCTATAAATTCTTAGGAACAAACAGAAGGCACCTAGTTCAATTTATTGGAGAATTAATCAAGGGAATCCATTGTTGGAGCTTCAATGAGAGCCAATCAATTAGACACACCCTCCTTGCTAGCCTCCTTTTCCTTTCTTTTTTAGTAAATTAACCTTGTGACCTACTTAGTTGTTGTTTTTGGAACCATTACATTTCTTTTTCTAGAAAGAGAAGGATAGCAACACACATAATGGGTGTAAAAGGAACCTTAACGAAGCCGAAGACGCTTGTTCTTTCTTTTGCTCGAGACCTGGGAAGTTTCTAATTACGGATATATTGGGGGTTAAAGTTACAACTTTTTCACAAGTTTTTTAATGAATACAAGATGTTATTTATTTATTTAAACTTCATGTACATGTACATAGGCGGACTTAATGCCACAAGGCATTCTCTACCAGTCAACCTTTGGGTTAAATAGGAAAACATAGTGATAGGGTACAAAAAATGTCTAAAAAACTAAGTTCTTGTAAACGAGAATTTATATACTTATATTGATACTAATACACATATACAGATAAAATAAACTAATAGATATTTTATGAAATGCCAAAAATTTAAAAGAAAATAACGAGAAACCTAATAATAATTATTATGACTAGACTTCAAATTAAGAGCGATTTAAATAGTAGTTACGAACTTTTCTTTTCTTTCTTTTATTTTTTTTCATTTTATTGTAATAACTTTACTTTAAATCCATCAGCACAATCTTTTGAGTGCGTTTACATTGAGTCGTTTCCCAGCAATAATTTTGGCGTAAAATTACTTATTCGCATGTACAGAATGCTTGGTTGACTGCTTCGTGAAGAATCCCTTTAAACCTTGTGTAATACTGTCGAAAGCGTTGTCACTTATTACGACGATAGTAAACTCAGAATTAAAAAAAACTGCTGATTCAAGCTAACTCTCTTGTTCCTAAGTGTCTAAATACTGTTATACATTTTGTAAAAACAATATAATAATTAGAGAATTAGTGCTAGGTTAATAATAAATTTATCTATATATTTAACTATCAACCTTGAAAGTTAGATTCCCTGAGAACATGTTACGTAGGTAATTTCTACGACGGTTTACACAATGTAGCGTTAATTTTAATGTGTTAAATTCTGGAGACTTACCCGACAGCGACGTTGACAAAACTTAATATAATTAGTTAGGGTAGTCTTTATTATTAAAGGAGGCAGGTTTTATGTCGGAAAGGTTATTTATGTTTTACTTTATTAGTTGAACTTCCTCTGCGATAGTTTTATTTTTGAGAAACATCAGTCTCTGCCTAGCCTTTTCCCAACTATGTTGAGATTGGATTCCAATATAACCAGATGCTGAAGGAGAAGAAGGCTGCCTATCTGCCCTCCACAACCCAGTTAATACTAGGTAATACGATACCCCTTGGTAAGACTGATTGTCAGACTTTCGTGTCACTAACCACAGGTAGCGTCTATTAAAGATCTATACAAGTGACAGCCGGGACCAACAGCTTAACGTGATTTTTGAGGAAACTCGGTATGTATTTGGTGGTCACCCATCAGCGGACCAACCTAGACAAGCGTGGCTTAACCTGAATGTCGACCCGACCCGGCTGTTATTCTTCATCCACGATCTTCTCTATAATTTAGAAGTATCATCGTTACGAAAAGAAAAGGAAAATCAAGACATACACGAGAACCAGTTGGAGTGTTTTTATAAGACTGATAACAATTTAATACGAATAAAGCCCACAACAATCCCTGGCATCATAAACCTCAAGTACTTCATTTGTTTTCCCCATCGCACACCAAATGACAGACTATTTCTTCTTTTCATTACACAGAACAATTTCCCGGGTAACGTAAAGGTGCGAGAATATAACAAGCTTTCTACTAAACGAGCGTTTTGTGGTAACTACGGAACCTGCACCACGTTACAATGTTGTGCTCTATTGTTTTTCAGTCTGGCATTACCTACATTGCGTTATATGTTACCGCATCGAAAAATAAAGGCGTTCAAAAAGAGAAATGGAACGCGAATGTTTTGGTTGACTCGGGTATATTTGGTGTTGTTTTGAACTTCTTGTTAGACATGCTACCCTGGTAGTTGTAGACTGTATTTTGGCAATGACTTGCGTTTGAAATGTAAAATCTAGTTTATTTTTCTTCCACATGTTTCCTAGGGTAAATAGGGGATAGTTTAAGTGAAAAGATAAATAATAAATTTATTGTTGCCTCTTATGACCTAACAAATTCTACCAGCTTTCAGTTAATTAAGGACATTATCAATTAGCAAGCGGATTAGGCAAACGTCATATCTACAAAAATTAGAATATTAAAATCTTGGTGTTAAGGAATTCTAAAACTATAAGTATGTCTTAAGTAGAATAAAAAATGGCTTACATATTGTTCTGAAGTGCCATTAATTAAGTTGTATGTTAATTAGAAAAAATTAAAGAGTAAACAAGGAGATCTATAGAAATAAATAGTTAATTATTTAACAAGTCTGCATACTGTGTAAGTCCAAGACTGTAAAACCTATGTATACCTAAATGCTGTGCACAGAAGCTGTTGGTGAACCTATATAAATAAATAAATAAATACATGTTATCGTATAATATCAATGCAAGAAGTAATGCTAAATAAAGAACGTAACGACTTTTTTAATACAGTTGCTCAAAAAGTGGTGTATTGCAGGGACGTATAGCGTTCGGGAAGTGGGCTATTACATACTAGTGCTTTTTTTTACCTTTCCCGAACTCGTGCGTTCTCTTTCCCAACTGTCAAAATAATGTCTATTAAAAAGAAAAATCAACCAAGTTTTTACTAAAGAGTTTTTGTGATTCATACAAATACGTATATTTCTAAAAAGAAGCTACTAATTTATTTCAATATCAGATTTAATGATTTAATTGAATGAGTTAGGTTAGGTTTCATTTCATTTCATCTCATTAAATTTCATTTTCATATCATATCAATAAAAAAAATCTACTGAAGACTAAGCTGTATGGATAGTTCCCTTTGCCTACCAAAATGGGTGAAGAAAAAAAAAACTCTGCTTATATTCTACGGTTGGCGCCATTTTACGGAAAATTTTCAATGTACATGATTATGTACTATAACTTTTATAAGACAAATGATTAATTAGTTGAGTTTATTGTGTTTTTATTATTTAATTAAATTGCTTTATTTTTTCGCAACTGTATTAAAAATAGTCGTTCAGTACACCTGCGGAACCGTCATTGCAACTTGTTCCGACTGTCAACCCTCGCCTTTAGCTGCGCCTCGGCTCGGGTAGACATTTGTCGGAACTGCCTTTCCGCACTTGTAATGAAATATACTATTCTTCCACAGTTCCTTATGAAGTCAACAAAATCAGTTATAATGCCTTAAAATTCATAAAAATAAAACTTTTATCATCTTACGGAACACTTATTTAACGCTAATTTTATTGTTAAATTGTTGTGATTGTTTATGAACTGTTGGGGTCAAATAAACTTATGTTCGTTTTAGTTATGACTGCCTTGTTAGTCTAGCTAGTGGTCGCAAGCGCAACCTCTAAACTCGGGTCGGGCAAAGTGAAATTGGTAACTGAAAAATAATTGAAATGGAATAGTACTAAGTGATTGATTGGATTTGTGCCCGGTTATTAATAAAAGACTTACCCCTAATACCCACATTGAGTTCACACCTTTTCGGAAAAGCTCAATTCCATACATTCCAACTATTTATTCTTTATCTGGTGGTTAGTGCCTTAAATAGTGTCAGAATTTTTATGTCGCCCATGGGCCTCTGACTTGACTTTACATGCCGTCGAGAAATATCTCTCCAGTAGGCTTAGCCAATCCAACAATCTACAATCGTTAACGCATAGAAAACTAACCAAATGTATGGGAATGACCTCATTTCAACGTTAAGTCACGTGGTCAAAACAAAAGAATAGAAACTTTAAAGTTCAGTCAAAACTGGAAGTTGGCTACGATTTATATGGGATATAGCGATCACGATTGTAGAAACGAATACACTTCATTCTATCATCTTGATCGATGTAAACTTGTCTACGAAGTTTCTATTCGTTTGTTTTGACCACGTGACTTAACGTTTACGATTGTAGAAAGAGAATCGATACGAATCGTTTGTAACTTGGCTAGGCCTGCAGGCATGCTGGTTTCCTCACGACATTTTCCTTTACCGAAGTAAGTGATAATTGTATAATACGCACGTGGATCCGAAAAATTAACGGTGCGTGTCTTGGGTTCGAACAAGAGACCTACGGCTTGGCAGTCCGACAGTCACACCACTAGGCTATCACTGCTATATCTATTTACTATTCAAAAGAACATTACTAATATTTTTCTTATGGAAACATTGCAATGATACAATTTCTTTCGTCCGGTGACACTTTCTCTGAAACCTTTCATTATACGTGAGGTCACTAATAATAGTATATCTGCACAAGTGCACATATAATAGTGTTTTTTGTTTTCCCTTTTGAAGCCCTAGTTACGTACTCGAGTAGTTTTATTAGCTATTACGCCAATTTCTTTGGAAAGTGTGTTTATGTAACGTCTTGTGGTAAACAACATTATGTTGTTGGTCACAAATGATTTTGATAGGTAGGTACAGCCGTGGTCTTTTCCGCTTGATCAGTTTTTTTTTTCGCTTAAATCATGTGGAGGCGCCGAGCTCCCTTAAAGTTAAGGCCTATTGGGAAAGCGTCAATTTGGCCCGAAAAATAACAATAACTCTCGTTTGGCGTGCGTCGTCAGTGCGCTCGGCCGATCGGTATTGTCTTTCATTCATTATTTCTATACAAAGTCAACGGGGCGGGGCTAGAGAACGTTTCTATGTTGCGAGTGCAAGCAAAAATTAGCTTAGTGGTGATCAGGCGGGAGTGTCCACGATAGTACCTACATCTCTCTTATGCACCGTTTTCACTAACATAAGGGGACAATCACATGACCAAATGCACCCAAGCACTATGTTGGGTGTTTAAGTAAGTAGAAAAGTCGAAATTCAAACAGTGCAACAATATTTAGTCTAGTGGTCGCAAAGCGACTGCTGAACATGAGGTTCTGGGTTCGATTGACAGGTCAAGCAGTGTTATTGAATATTTCCACCCGGAATTTATCAGTCAGGTTGATGGCAATGGCAATAGGCTTGCTCTCTTTTACATGGGCTTTAACTGTTGGAGCAGTATTATAAAAAAAAAAATGAGTGTTGGTCTAAACTTTCGGGATCACAGAGGTGATATTATGTTATGTCATTTCGGTGTTATAAATATTGTACTAGTCAAAACGGACACTTTGGAGACGAAATCTATAACTGTCAAAAATATTTTGTCTAAGTTTACAAGTCATCTACCAAAAACCCCTTTTAAAAACATTCCAAAAAGGTTAGTATTCAGGGAATGCATAAATACTGTATTTAAAGTAAAGTACCTACTTAATCGGAAAATACAAGACAATTATAGAGTACTATGTTGTCTGTCGACATTGATTTGACATTCACAATTTTATCGGTTGCTACTTTTTTTTTTTTTGCTTATCTATGTAATTTCTTACTTAAATATTATAATTATGGACCGGATGAGATGGTCAATTTATTGCAACATTCCTTTCAAGACAATAAATATAACCTGTAGAATGTAACTACATAATAATTATGTGAATGCGACCTTGTCCATAAGTAATATGACTCATAATAATTATATGATAATATACGAACAAAGTCATTTGCCAAACTTTAATAGTATCAAGTGGAAATGTACACATTGGGTGACCTAGTTATTTTAATATTGATGTAATTTAGTCTAACGTTTGAAAGGTACTCTAATAACAAAAGCCTTATATAGGTAGTATATTCAACGTACATATTTTCTCCACGTTGTGGAGCCATGACACAGCCAGAAAATGACGCGGTGGACCTCGCAGGAGATGGCGGGACGAGCTGGACAGAACCAACGACCAGAGGTCCACATTGGCCCTGAATCGAACGATTTGGATATCATGGGGAGAGGCCTTTGCATAGCAGTGGGATGACATAGGCCTTAGTAACAGTACATTTGGTAAACTTTTAAGGGAAAATGAATAGCGTAAACTGGCTGATCCACGAAAAGTTTCAAGAAAACATCTGTCAATTTTCCCAAATATTTTTGTTACTCCTTAGTTGAAGAAAGTTTTCCACACTCACATGCCTGTATTTTTTGTTTTTTCTTTGATATTTAAATTCTTGCCTGCAAGTACTGTAGGCCTGTAGATGCCTATATGACTTAGGTCCCAAAAGCATTAATTAAGTCTGTAATCCCGTTGCACACTCTCCGTTCTCTATGAATTTTGATGACTGAAGCTCTTGGTAGGGCTGTCACGAAGCAAACTTTTTGCTTAACCTAATTGTGTCCCACTGCTGGTGGGCAAAGTCAAGGCCTGACTTATGCCCGATTCGTCACTGTTCCGATTGGTCTACAAAAACTTTTTCCAAACATAACATCACGCCTGTAATACCTGAAGGGTTAGGCCGAGGTATACCTAATAGTACACCCACATTTTGCCGGTTATGTCCCATCTAATAGGGGGCCTGGCTTCCCCATAGCCTTCCACTCCTCTCTCCGTGCTGGTTTCTCCGGCCAATTTTTCACAAACACCTCTTAGTCGTCATTAAAAGAAAGCACAACAATCAGAACTAAAAACTAAAAATGATGACAGCCGAAAATTGTTAAAAAATATCGTCATGAACGACATTTGATTTTCTCTGCTGCTGTTTCCGAATATTCTGCTTATCTAGTGAACTCTATCAGTGTAAAGACAAGCTGTAAATTCAGTCTCAAAGCCAGACAGAATTGAGGCTTTAACCCAAATATCATCACGGCTTATTCCCCGAAATCGCAGCTTAACCCCGAGTCTGCAAACTGGGTCACATTGGTCCGTTTGGCAACCCTATTGTGTATGCGGAGACCGGTTGGGTGGGCGAAATAGTTTTACGCTAAATAATTCAGCAAATCTTAAGTCGTGTACTATCGGAAAAGTTCGTGAATATTCAGAAAAGTACTGGCCGACTTAAGCCGAAGATTGTGGCACTTTGTAAATACAGTCTACAAAGCGTCTGACATAAAATATGTACTAAGATATATTTTATAGGTGCTTAATGTTATTATTACGACATCGTGATCATAGTTTTTTAAATGTAATAGTGAAATAAGATTGCTGTAAGTCTTTCTTCTGGGTTCATAAGCTGTCAAGTATGACTAAGTAATAATAAATTATTGAGCAGTTTCTGTGGGGCACATGATGCGGAAAGTTTCAGTTACTAGTAGATCATATGTCACACTTCAGATCATATATGTAGAAATCATGGCAAATTAAGGCAGAGACAACTCTTCCCGTTATTGGTCGAACTATAGCACGACAGAGTTTTAACACCTGTCCGTATTGCAGATACGTCATTTTGCACTAATCGCCATTATCAGCCCATCACGTTCCTATTACTGGGACTCGACACAGGCCCCGTTTGTGACAAGACGTGGGTCGTTATCCACCACACGGGTCCAGTGCGGGTTAGTAGAAGACACACGAAATTTTCGAATGTACGTTTCCAGAACCTGTTGACATTCACCGTGTTGATGCTGTGGTGATATAATTAAAATGAAATTCACCATAATTAATATTAAATCACGAAACTTATCCTAACAGTACAGCAGATCAACAAACGAAAGAAAAACCGTATATTTTTAACACGAACATTCACAAAATTGCAATGAAAGTATCTGTAACAATCACTTGTCAGTAAACGTTGTTTCCCGCGACAAATGGCGTTCGCCGAAACCATTATGTCCAATACAGATCATGATCAGATGAGCCGCTAGAGATAATTAAAGATTATTAATCAGTAATGTAGGAATGTTGCGTGAGACAACAGCTTGGTCCATTTACAACGTTTACGACTACTTCCCATCGTATACCGACGTTGATTTATTGTCATCTTTTCACTGAAGAATTTCGGTTTCGTTTCGATAGAGACGCGTGTTGTCGTGAGTGTTATCTTGAAGTGTAGTACTTGGGTCTAAGAGGTTTTTTGTTGTATGATCGCGGTTTGTTGTAATGACAACTTAGGGTTCTTACAGACGAGCGGCACGTTGCCAACGGCAGATAAACTGCAGCCGTCGTCACCACCTGTCGATGGCTGCCGTTGACGGGTCGCGACGCTTGCAGTTGTGGCATGCCGCGTAAATGTGTGTCGACGGCTGCAGTTATCTGCAGTTGGCAACGTGCCGCTCGTCTGTAAGAACCCTTACTGGCAACTGGTAGACTGCCAACCGATAACCAAGTATTTTAACGGATGTAATTATGAATACTAGCCGTTGCCCATGGCTTCACCGTGTGGATATCGAAATTTATCTCAAGGGATCTACCCCTTACCCCCCTAGGTGCTAACAGTATAAAAGTATCTTTCTTACATCCTAACCTAGGTGGTCTAATCGGTGTGTCGAATTTCATACAAATACGGCGTGAAATACATACAGATAGACTGTGTTACTTTTGCAGATTAATGGATTTACCATAATCGGTATGTCTGACAGCAATAATTATTGTCTTAGTAGAGGCAGTGCTAATTTTCTTGACAAGTAATTAAATTCTTTGATTATCTTTTACGACACCCGGGATTGAAAAGTGTTCGTTCAAATTCGTAACAGGCCGATCATGTCATCGGCCGGCGACCTACTCGTAACAACCTAAATTATTTTCTATAAATCGGAGGCTAAGGCTTATAACAGAATGTAGAGTTGATAATAGGACGAGGAATGCTCGATAGAATGACAACACACTGCAAAATAGAGGTGATTACAAATTGAAATATCATCTTTCATCTAAAATAATTGTAGCGTTAGGAAAGCACAAGACCAAAGTGCATTAACAGCCTGATAATAATGATACCTAAGTCATATACTCGTAAGTGAAATAAAATTAAAACGAGCAATTTCTGGGCAGTAATGTTGCGATAATTTTAAGTAATCACATCTCGTAAGATGGGTCGTTACAAAAACTTAATACGTTCATGTTGAAAGATTTAATTAAAATGGTAATAATATCACATCTTGCCTGTATTCTTTGAAGAGGTGTGTATTCACGTTATATATCGAGAGAATTATCACTTCGAACCATGCTAGTCATACACCACAAACATTCAAGCCCATAAACTCAGCAGCTGTACTTGTGAGCACTACACCAAAGAGCACTATATACAAGTGTAAACACTGGAAACGTACGATATTGCAAAATGAGGTTTAGATAAGTTTATAATAGTAGAGGAAATTTATAATTTATTACAACATTTCCTCAAAGGAAACGCGCTGTGGTAAGCGGGCACGTCGTACCATGAAGTTATGTGGTTCATTCATGTTTATGTTCATTCATTCGGTCGTTCGTTCGTTCCTTGTTCTCGCAACCGCGTTTGGCTTGTGCAACCGTTGACCGCAAACTGTATTGTGAGCCTCCTATAATGTTGCAGCCTGTGTTTTCTTAACGTTATTTTTTGTTAGCTTCCTTGTTGCGAAGACACTTTTGAATACACATAAAGAGTGCTTAAACAAATATTTTTCTTATCATACGTCGGCGTTTAACTTCAAGTATTTACTTACTGATCTACAAAGAGTTTGTTTTGTTAGTAATGTTTTGTAACTTAAAGACATTTTCCTACACCTTAAACCAGTGTTATTGCCTCGATACTACTGAGTATGACGTCCTAGGTTTGATTCCCAGATCAGCGAAGTGATATTGGGTTTTCTCATCAGAAATATCTCAGTGGCAGCCACGGAGTCTGGATTTGTGCTCGTTTGATGGCAATAGGCTCGCTCATGGGTCTTAAACATAACTGGCGAAATGTGGGTGTACTATTAGGTACACCTCTACCTAACCTTTCAGGAATTACAGGCGTGATGTTATGATGATATGTTAAACCATCAGTGATACTGACGTTTTGTAATTCTATCAGCGGTAACAATGATATACACCGAATATTTTATGACATTGACGTAAACTATCGAAAAACGCGTCACGTTTGTTAAAAGACGATGTAGAAACACGGACTACTTTGAAAGCGATTGCTACTTGCCTAGATCGGAGCATCATCTGCCTAGCCTTTTCCCAATTATGTTCAGGTCGTCTTCCAGTCCTACCGGATTCAGCTGTATTTTAGATGTATCTGACGTACACAAACAAGCTAGTACTGGGCAACACGATACCCCTTGGTAAGATTGGTTGACAGACTTTCGGGCCACTGACTACCTGTCACGACTGTCAAAGATCTATAAATGACAACTGGGACTAACGGCCTGGGACGGAGTCTAGGCCCACTAGGTACGATAGTAGATTAAAGAGTACCTACAATATTTCTCATTTAATTTTAAATCAACAGATAGATCTACGATTGACTTTAAAACGGGAAGGAAAGTGATAATTTCCAAGGTCTCAAGTTTCTAATGAAATGTTCTCGGTAATGTACCTCTCATCGGAATTATTTAACGCAGCCGGCGCTATAAGATATTATTAACTGAGATAAAACTTTAATATCTTCATACTCTGTAATTTAAGCGAGGAATAACGGGTCAAAGAAAAAATCGAGTAGGTAGTATTACCAAGTTAATCTAATAAATATTATGGGAAATTTAAGTTTCAGTTCGGGTGCAACATTGTTTTAATTATAAAATTGTTACGAATAAACAATACCTAACTCTTTTTTCTAAAAGTTTGGAATATTATTCAAGTATTTCGTTCTGGAATATTTTTCGGTCTACTTTTTGTGTATTTAATAGTCGGAGCAGATTCTAACTTCCTATTTAGTAGCAATACTAACATTGCCTAGTCGCCATCTCCAGTTCCCTAAACATGTTTCGGCTACTGCACTGATAATCAGCTGATGTTTTGTTATTTAGGTACAATTTCACAAACCTACCTCGTATTTGATAAAAAATCAAAAGCGAGTAAGTAGATTACGAAACCCTAAATATCACCCAAAAATTTACATATATCTCAACTACATATCCCTACATTACACTAACTACATATTAGCCAGTAGGTAAACCTCAACCTGCGAGTGCAATCGTCTATTATATACACAAATACACCATCAATTTAAACTTGAGCAATCCCATAGCTTAGTATCAGTAACAATTACTCCTTGAGTGCCGTAACTAGGGGCTTAGTCACGAGTCACTACGCCAACGTGTTCCACGTGACCCCACACCGGTTCCCATTGTCTGGCTGCCATCTTTGTTGTAGAATCGAGAATTTGAATTTCACTTCATAGACAATCTGGTTTAAGAAAGCCAAACAGGATAGTATTTCTCTTGTGAATAAAAGGAGGCTGGCCGAAAAGAGTTTCAAAGTCACCGAGCAATGATTGGAGCGACTTTTGCAATAAAATACTACGATTTTTAAAGAAGTTCGGAGTTTGGGGTACCCGACCTCAGAATACCGATTGACTGGTAGAGAATGCCTTGTGGCATTAAGTCTGCTTATGAACCACTATTGTAAATAAAGTTTAAATAAATAAATACATAAAACTAAAAGATATACCCAGAGGACCTTGCACGAGCGCGCGTTGTAAAATTAAAGTAAATACGTCGATTTAAAAAAAAACCCCACGCCATTGATCTTTTATCATCCACCTAAGACTAAGTCAATCGCTCTCTTCTCGATGGAATGCTACAACTTGATCGATATCCAAAATCTTTGACAAATTAATCTGTAACAATAATGACTGAATACTCTCAAGTCAATCATTCTCCAGCTAAATTCTCAATAGAACAATGTACATACAGATGCCAGCTACTACATCAAGCTACTACAATCTGTCAAATATATTTAATAGATTTTCAACTTTATCGCTATAGCATTAGGTTCAAGGCTGATTTGGAAAATTTGACAGTTTCGGGAGCTTGATGAGCTGGCATTTATACCTACTTAATAAATTACCTTCTTACAACATAATGTTCGAGGCTTCATCAACTCGTAGGCATAATTTCACATGAGTGCCGCTTCTCGTTTCTCGTAAGGGTAGCCGGGGTCATCCGGCAGACGCTAAACCTGAATGGTCGATAACTTTCATAGAGGTAGACCGTAACAATAAGGAAAAAGATGAAAATGAACCATAAATTCATAGTCCAACTGAGCTACGTGACGAGGGACGGAGGAGACGACACATTTGCTCCAATTGGAACACTTCCAGCCACCATTCTTTATTTATCGTATAGTTAGTGCCTAACCTGGTGTCAGAGTTTTTATGGCACCTATGGGCCTCTGACTTAGCTTTACATGCCGTCAAGAAATATCTCTCAAGCATGTTGGTTTCCTCACGTTGATTTCCTTCACCCAAGCAAGTGATAATTATACAATACGCAAATGAATTCGAAAAATCAGAGGGGTGCGTCTTGGGTTCGAACTTGAGACCTTTGACTTGATAGTCCGACGGTCATACCACTAGGCTATCACTGCTATAGAAGATCGCGGACATAACAGGACGCGAGAATTCCGACCCACCTGCCGCGTGAATTAGCTTGGCACTTTGACCATGCAGAGCTTAAGTTACGGTAGATACTAAGTTTTATTAAATTTTCAATGGGCACATTCGATATGACAAATGACATACTATTACAGCAGAAACTCTTTGAAAAGATGTCTCAAATTGTCCCAGTTGTAATTGTAACTATGTTGTAAAGATACTAAATTAAACTCATACAGGATTTGACTTTGTTGACCCCACTGGACAAGTCTCTTTTAGATACTCACCTAACGTTCCATAGCCATACCTTTAATTATAGCAATTACCTGTTCATTTAATTATAACTTAAATCAACTCCATCTACCAACTGATGAGTTTCCTCAATTTTCTGTTATGAAATAGATTTTCTTGACATTAATCTAAAAAGTGTAAGCTACATTAACTTAAGTTCAAAGTATTAGGTCAAAGGTAAATGAACGCCGTTCACTAAGGTTCTAGTGATGGGATGACAGTGATTTATGTAAGGAGACCCTCTTAGAAGATGGACAGCTAAAATTATCATGTAACAGAAGTATTGGATAAGTTCTTGGGTTAAAAACAAAGCAATTTGGAATAAGATTCGTTAGGCTTTTGTTTTTGGACGAGAAATGAGGTTAATAATAAAAAGGTTGGTAACCCTAAATTCAGAACTTTGCGTAGGAATTCGGGCTAGCAAACAAAGTAATTCAAGTAAGAAATACTGGCCAAATTGATTAAAATTATTTCATTTATAAACTATCACTTTTTTCTTAATTATGTATGGATAATAAAATGACACAGATACCGGTTTTATGTGCAGTAAATTTTCGCATAATTTGTATGGTAAATAGGTATACTATACCAGTTTAATGCGAGAATCGGGTAGGAAGAAATGACGATGAAGTATGGAACATCTTTAGAGAAAGTTAGTAAAACTAACTGGTTTTTACTTGAAATGTCAGGTAGATCCTTGTGGAATTATGCCCGTTTTGACCACGTATAAATGCCAAAATGAATTCCTAAATATTTTTGTAATTGTGCGGTTTTATTCAGGCATTTGTTTAGTGTGAAAGCAGGTTATAGGAAAGTTAATATGGGTATAATCCATATCCATTACTTATAATATCTCTGTATTGATAAATAATTTACATACGTCGCTGATTGATATTAATATATCCGACCACTCTATCTTATCTTGGTCTTTACGATTTAAGATCTTTCTTTGAATAAGATAATCGCCTAATGGTTTTAGTTCACCAGTTTGTCGTCTTCAAAATACCAGTAATTAACGAAAGTGCGCGATCAAAATCAAAATTGTACTGATTTCACAAAAATTGTTCATTTAACGTCTCATTTGCGCGAATGTCGGCCACATTCTAATTACAGTCACCCTAATGTTGCCATGACTCATTGACGATAACGATATAAGTATTCTAAGTCAAGCGAGAGTAAAAATTTCACACCGAACGACCGACTCATCATTAAAATGCCAAAAATCTTCGCGCATAAAAGTTGACCTTCCAAAATACTGACACAGTGTTCTAAATTCAAAAGCCGGTCGCGTGAGTGTTCGTAATGCGAATAATTGTCCATTGTGATACGATGCGGGCGATTAGGAAGTTTACTTTTACTATGTTGTGCGTTCCTCTGCCTGCGCACGCAATCACTTTCGACTTTCAGCCGCGCACTGACGCGGGCGCGATCCATCCAGCTTCTGCTACACGCACCGTTTTTTGCTAATTCCTACTTACCAAAGAAATTTATTCAAAACGATTGACTAATACGCGAAAGTAAAAGTTTGTTTTACATTTAATTCAAATAAAGATATAAAATCACTTTTACTTTAGTTTTGCTAGTGATAACTAGCATCCCGCCCCTGTTTTGTTCAGTTTTACGACTTGATAAAACATCGAGATTTCTTCATTATACACATGATTGATACTAATGTAGTACCGTGAACCTTCCAGAATAAACTCACTAAATGATGGTGAAATACCGCATCAGAAACCGCGGCGAAGTTTAGGAGAACAACGCGATCAAACAGACAGACACGATAACCGATTAATCTATGTAGATATCGAAATGAGGAATTTGACCGGTAATCTCGATCGGAATATTCAAGAGTTTCGGATAGGCATTTGTAGAGATCCACAATTCGTTTGTGGACTTTTCAAAGTGTACGGAATCGAGTTTGTTGATTGCGCTGGAAAGCAATCAAATAACAACCGGGTACACGTGCAATCCGACACGCGAGAGGGTTATAAACTATTGTTACTTTTGTTTAAATTCTCTTTTCTCTTACTACTTGCACACATTTTGTTTTCCAACTGTTTTTATCTACCTCCTTGAGGAAAGTGAATGTGGATGAGAGTAGAGGAAGACCAAAGAAACGAGAGATGTTCTGTGTAAAGGACGATATGGCAAGAAAGGAGGTGTCTAATGAGATGACGAGTAATAGAGAAAGAAGTATGGAAGAAGACATGCTGCGCCGACCCCAAATGAATAGGGATGATGACTAACTAAAAAAATATGATTCTCTATAGTCCATCAGTTAGATTATCGAAAAATATTGGATACGTGTTTTGTTGTTATATCAAATTAATGAAAATTGACGAAGATAAAACGCGTCAAAGATCATAATTGGGTTATGACGTCACATTTAAGTAAAAAATGTACTCAAATGTGACGTCACGAGAGTTTTCGACGCGCTGTATCGTCTTCATTTTTTGTTTACGTGAAAAAAGAAAAAAAATGTGTCCAATATTTTTTGGAAATCTATCTGACGGACTTATTAGATTTTTTATGTCATCTATCCTATTGGGATAGGGCAAGAGAATGATGATGATGATGATGGTCTAAGTGGCCACAATCGGTACGGCATGAAGCATGAAGTGAAGCATGAAGTTCTGGGTTAGACAAAGAGTTACTGGGTCTTTCCAGCAGGAATTTCTCAGTAGCAGGCCGAAGTCTGGAATTTTGCCCGGTTGATGGCATATAGGCTCACTCCCTATTACAAGAGACTTAAACATTACCGGCTAAGGTGTACCGTACCTCTTTCGAACCATACCGGGATATCAGGTGTGTTGCTATTCATTTCTTTTTTCTTTGTAAAGATCGACCCAAATTTTGCTCAGAGGCCACCAACATTTTGAAAATCCATTTAAGTCTTTGTTCAACTTAGTTTCTGCTCTTGGTCTAAATAAAGTTCGCAGCCACAATGCTATACTTAGTTTGAATTAGTATTTAGTGGGGCAGCGCATTAGGAGCGTGCCAACTGTCTGATAATTAGGGTTCATAGTTAGGTGAGCGCCAATTCTCATTGGGATTTGTGGTGTTTATGTGAAGTTGTATTGTCTGTTATTTGTTGTCAGATGGGGTGTCGCTCCGAGTAAAATATTTGTATTTAGCTCTATGCAGTTAGACTGGAATCTAGAATAGATATTTTTGTGCTAAATCAAAGTTAAAAAAGTGTTTCTAAATGAAGGAAAAAATCCATTGTTTTTATTTGCGTTTTTTCAAAGATATACCTAAGCGGTCACATCGACAGATACGGAAAGCAACTTGTATTACAGATATATACCTATTGTATAAGTAGACAAAATGCTAATAACTTACATTAATTTGTTTATAATACACTAGCTAACCCGCGCAACTTCGTCTGCGTATGGAATATTCCCCGTTTTTGCAATTTTATTCATTGTTCTCCGCTCCTATTGGTTGTAGCGTGATATTATATCCCTATAGCCTTCTTTGATAAATGGGCTATTCAACACTAAAATAATTTTTCAATTCGAACCAGTATTTCTTGAGATAAGCGCGTTCAACCAAACAAACTCTTCGACTTTGTAATAGGTATTAGTATAGACAAGGTATAGACAATAAACTTATTATACTTATACAATGAGTCACACTAATTTGTTTATATTACATTTTTGTTTTATTGAACTTCCACTGAATAACAGCCATCTTCACAATTGATTTAATCAAATATTAAAGTGCTTTTAAGAACAAATGAATTATTGATTGCAATATTACCGAACGAAGTCGCAAGCTTCCTAAAGTCTTTCATAATTGAATTGAAGGACGGAACAGCGATACGCTTAGGTAAGGGTACCTTCTTCATTAAATTCCTTTTATCTGATTATACGGGGAACTTAACTAAGTTATGTAGGTACCTACCTATGTACGTTTAAGGAAGATTGATCGATTCGCGTGTAAGTTATTAACCGTGAGCCCTTGTGAGTAAAGTGCGGGGGTTTAGGCAATATCAAGATCAAATTGGTGGCGAGACTTTACACACTTGACTAGTGTATTAAAACAATTAGTTCCGATAAATTTGTGGCTTAACTTTATAGATCAGATGGGTGTATCAAATAGCTATTACATAACATCGCGACTGTAATCCCGAAGGGTTAGACAGCGGTGTACTATCGTGGACACTCCCGCCTGATCACGACTAAGCTATTTTTTTCTTGCACTTGCAACATAGAAACGCTCTCTAGCCCCGCCCCATTAAATCTGTATAGAAATAATGAATGAAAGACAATACCGATCGGCCGAGCGCACTGACGACGCACGCCAAACGAGAGTTGTTGTTATTTTGCGCGCCAAATTGACGCTTTCTGAATAGGCCTAAACTTTAAGAGGGCGTGGCTCGGCGCCTCCGCATGATTTAAGCGAAAAAAAATTAACTGATCAGGCGGTAAAGACTACGACTGTACCTAATAGTAAACCCACATTTCGCCGCAATACGGGGTGAGACTATTGCCTTCAGCCGGGCACAAGTCCGGACTCCGTGGCTGCTACTGAGAAATTCCTAATGAAAAAACCCAATAACACTTTGCCCAACCTGGAATCGAACCCAGGACCTCATACTCTTCGAAGTCGAAATGTCTCTTTGAAATGTTTAGTTTAAAACATTTCTATTTTTTTTTTGGTGATACCAGCAGTTCGGTGAAGTTGGTCAACTAATTAAATTACACATTTCATTATGATGCAGTTTTCCTTGTCTCGGTTAATTATGATAACAGTTATGTATTAGGTATACAGCTCAACGATATACAAGGAGTCGCTTTGCTTCCTGGTCAAATTCAAGAAGGTATCTATGCCAATGATTCTCGAACCGAATCGATAATAAAATGGGTTGTTATTTTTCTTATTTACGGAAATCGGTAAGTGTAAATGTAAACCCACCCGTATTAAAACGCAGCCCGTCTGTGACTGGCCCTATAACTGCGCCTTCACACACACAAATAAACGCACTCAGAGACATGTCATGACAGGGTGATTCTTCTATTACTTTCGTGTTATTCTGTAATACTGTCAAATTTAAACAATTTAAAATACCAGGTTTGTTAATTATTTGACTGGGTATCGTAATTTAATTTAAATTGATTATTTATGTTTTTTGTGACAAGCTCCTGCATTTTGACTAGGATGCAAAACTACACCTTGAATAATACTATGACTCGGATTGACTCGACTTATGTCCCTTCACAATTAAATAAATAAATATCGCTGGACATTAACACACAGCGCCATCTAGTGCCACACTAAGCAACAAGGCTTGTGTCGTGGACACCAGATAGTTGATATACTACATATATACTTTTTGTTTCTAAATACATACTTAATATACATATAAACATCCATGACTCGGAAAACAAATGTCTATGCTCATCACACAAACATTTGCTCCAACCAGGATTCGAACTCGGGACCCTAAGAACGTAAGGCAGCCTCACTACCGCTGCGTCATTCCGGTCGTCATTATTCACGGTCTTTTTGCGAAATATCCATACATACACAATGCTATTGTTTCCGTTGCGTATTTTTTTTAAAAGTGGATTTTAATTGTTGAAGCGTTGTTAAAGGTTTTTGTAGTCGAATTACAACGATCAATGACCAACGCACTTCTAAATATTTCTCACGTTTCGTTTAACACTTCTCTTTATGTATAACTAAACTTTGCCATGATGCCAATATAAAAATACCGCGACATCATCTCAATCTTAAAAAGTGATAGTAGCGATCTGATAACCTCCAAGGTCATTGTAGCATACTCCCACAAAAACGACGCAGTCGGTTTAATACTCGTTATTATGCGTTTTACGTTTGACATTATAAACACCTGTGGGAACTAGGCCGAGCCACGTATGGTCAGCAAAAAACGACGCCATTATTCGCGGCTCGAAAACTAAAATAAAAACGGCAATTAATTTTTTACTTTACTTGAATTCACACGGCGTTTTATTGTTATGACTAGAATTTCTATAGTATGTTAGCTTTATTTTAAACTGAGATTAAAGTTCAGCTTTTATATTTTAATTAAAAAACCGATCAGAGTAAATTTTTTGTAGGGATTTTCTATATGTTCTTTGTTTATACAAAATCTAATTTTTTTTCGGATGGGAAATTATCAAATGACCTCCCTCCCGCTCTGGGCGGAGCAGAAGGAAGTGTCAGACTTTTACTGACTAAAACCCATCCATGTTCCTTCTTAGCCCTTTATGTTCCGGGGCTGCGGTATCTCTTTCGAACAGTCTCGCAGCTTATACATAATCCTTAGAAAAAGTAATCTTATATTATTTCATAATGGTAGAGATACCTCAGATCATAATCATCTGCCTTTTCCTAACTATGTTGGGGTCGGCTTCCATTCTAACAGCGGCAGCTAAATACCAGTATTTTACATGGAGCGACTGCCTATCTAGACATTCCCCGAGATCGGCGTGCCTCACCCTGCTTCGAGTCAATGTTACACTAGTTCATAAGTTTTTCATTGTTACTAACAAAATATATATCTAAGTTAAAATGTATATTATTATTACTTTACTAACACTAATTTATAAGTTTTTCATGGTACTAACTAAAGTTATATCTAGTTTAAAATGTATAGTCATATATTGAAACTTACGTCGACAACCAGCCTATCCATTAGTGAAAGCAGCATGAAAATCGGAGCAGTAGATTTTGAGTTTATCTCGAACAAACAGACATATGCGGCGGAGGTCTTGGTTTTATGATATGTAATGATTACTATACTAACAATTCTAACCTAGTACCTAAGCACCATTGTTACTAATACTTAATACTAACAAGGCTATGTAGTTGGCAATGAACTTTAATTTTTATCTTATTAGTCACATTTAGTTTTATGTTTAAGTACGAGTGTTTAGAGACTCACCGACCCCACAGTCAAACCATTGCAACGGTTTTGTGGTTTTTTATAGGTCTACTTACCATTTTAGAATAATAAATAAATAAATAATAATAATATCTGACCTCCACAACCCAGGTTGTCAGACTTTTTGGGCCACTGACTACCTAACGACTGTCAAAGATCTACAAATGACAGCCGGGACCAACGGCTTAACGTGCTTTCCGAGTATTCCTGATAACTTCTATAATTATGCTAATGTGGTTTATTATCGTCATAAAAAAACACTTTCTTCGTTTTTCCCAAAAGACAAACATTCGTCAACCACTAAGATGAATCATACAAATGAACAAAAAAAAAAACAATTAACCCGTTCACACAATTACAAAAAACCAGTATTAATAGATTAAGAATAAAAAAATCTTAAGACGAGTTTAAGATTTTCTTGCGCACGCTACACACAAGTGAGAGTGAGCGGCCTTCGATGCACGGGGACAGTGGCCATCCGAACCTTTGACCTTCAGTAGACTGTCTTTTGGACTTAGCATAATGGTGGACGCTACATTTACGGACTTGGTCCTCGTTGTCAGCACTTATAAGGACATAATGCGGCCGTACTGAAAGAGATGAATAGCGTCGTGCGTTTGTTTGACTACTTTCAGATCTTGGAGTTTTTGTGCTATATTATAAATTATATTTATATAAAGGGTGTAAATATTCGAAGCCAAGAGGCACTTGTTCTTCCCGTCATTGCGAAAAGTTTTCTGCTCTAGCTAGACCATATATCTGGAAACCTTTTGGTTACAGCAAAAGTTACAACTTTTTCACAAGTTTTTTTTTATTTAAAGAATTTTTGATATTATAACAGGTCTATGTTTGTAATATATGTAAACAAACGCACCCACGGTACAACTAGGAGAAATTCTTAGTGTGGGGCAAAGTTTTAAAAAGACAATAAAAATTACGTATCTTACAGATCTGGCAATCATTCAAAACTGTAAGCCAAACCTTATTTATTGATTTATATAAATTGCAAAGGCTCGATTTCTGCTAGAACGCATGACTTAGTATCTTTGTTTCCTATGAGTGGATGACGCAAGACATAATAAGAGATTACTATTATACGTATTACTATTATAAGTAATAATAATATTACTATTATAACATACATTATTGGAGCAGTTAGAACTAATAGCACTTCACTTACGGTTCGGGTTTTTACCTATTAACACCTCTAGTGTTGATCTTGTGGTCGCTAGCACGACAACTGAGCATAAGATCCTGGGTTCGATTCCCGGGTCGGGCAAAGTGTTATTGAGTTTTTCCATCAGAAATTTCTCAGTAGCCACGGAGTCTGGATCTGTGCCCAGTTGATGGCAATAGGCTCGCCCCCTATTACATGGAACTTAAACATAACTGGCGAAATGTGGGTGTTATTAGGTACATCTCTGCCTAACCCTTTAGGGATTACAGGCGTAATGTTATGTTAACACATCTAGTCAACAAACTATTATGTAGATAGTTCGATGTAATGACATAAAAACACAACTTAGGAACTCATAGGTACAAGAACAGGTCAGACAGGTAGACTGTATGATATTTAGTAACAAGACTGTCAGCAAAACGTACTTAGCCTGTTTTACTTCCTTTACAACTTCACTGGGTATACTGTACATTTGAATATTGCTTAATCTCCGGTACGGACCTTATACAGGGTGTAAACCACCTCATCACGAAGCCGTCAACCACGCATTCTGTACATCAAACTAAGTAACATTACGCAAAAATTATTGCTGGGAAACGACTTTTTTTTTTGGGGTGAGAAATCATGTTTTGTGGTAGAACTCAATGTAACGCAGTCAAAACATTGTGCTGATGGATGGGTTCAATAGTACGGGGGTCGTGGAAGTGTTTAAAGTAAAAATCTTACAGTAAAAACTTGTATTAAAAAAAAAACTTGTCAAAAAGTTGGAACTTTGACTTGAATGGAGAACACATTCGATTTTTTGGGAATGAACGAGTAATTTTCAGATCGTCTTTAGAGTTCCGTATTCGAAGGGTTACCAACGGGACCCTATTACTAAGCCTCCGACCCCGATCCGTCCGTCTGTCTGTCAGCGGACTGTATCTCATCATCAGTAATAGTAGACAGACAATTGAAATTTTCACAGAATATGTACTTCTGTTGCCGATACAACAACAAATAATTAAAAATTTAAGCTGGGGGCTCCACTTCTACGATGGTACGATGGTTCGGGCGCGAGTGCGCACTTGGCCGGATTTTTTTAAATGAACGAGTAATTTTTAAAACATATTTTGATGTGGCAATATTTCGAATCGAATTGCTGAATGTATATTTCTTTTTCATATTTCATTTTTGACCATCATCGATGCCGTGTCAGTTTTTCCGCAATCATTTTCGTGTTGCGGTTTTTATATTCATTAGGGAACATATAAATTAGTGTTAGAAATGTTTGTTAATTTGTGCTTTTATGTTTTTTGATAGTCAGGGTTAAATACTTTACTTTAATGTCTAGGTACTTGAAAAATAAAGACTAAGATTTGGTTTTAATGCCTTTAAACTTCACTTAGGTAACACGAACTTTGAGTAAACGTTATACCTATTATTGTTGTTCCACTTGCAAAGTACAATTACAAGATACGGACAGGAAGTTATCTAAACTAAAGCGTGTGCTAATTAAGATTTGTAAATCTCGGCCTAAAAGTACATTATGTACCTATTTCTTAATACCTAATATGTGGAAAGCAAGGAAATCAAAACATCATAAAATAAAAATTTGCAACACAAAACAGTATAATAATCTTCTTTATAGCTTCAAACATTAATAATCACCTACTTACATATTTATTTACGATGTAAATTAAATTTCTTGTTCGCCACAAGCGAGATTTATCTCAGTTACTCGTCTGAAGGCGCTCCCTCACCCGGGAGCATTCCCCTGTAGTGTAACAGTACAGATTCACTGGTTTCTGCACAAAATCGAATCTTGGATAGTTACATTAAATAAATAAACCATTTATTTCTGGTAACAAGAACCCATAGATAACTAAAAATAATAAATACCTTAACCTCAGGTAGGCTGCCACTTGAAGAAACGTGCATAGTTTAGTTACATACACGCTCAGGTTTACCTGTAGTCCTGTACAGTCCAACTGTTCAGGCTTGGCAGATGATGATTTAGCATAGAGATATATCATGATCTAAGGTAATAGGAAACCGGATACCTTTTCTAACAGTCGTTGGCCCAGTGGTCCACAGGTCAGTGGCCCGAAATCTGGCAACCAGTCTCAGCAAGGGATATCTAATTACCCAGTTAGGGTTCTTACAGACGAGCGGCACGTTGCCAACTGCAGATAAACTGCAGTCGTCGACGCTTGCAGTTGTGGCGTCGGCGGCTGCCACAGGCGCGTCGACGGGGGCGACGGCTGCAGTTTAACTGGGACATTTAGATGATCCAGTAAGATTGGAAGCAGATGATGGTGTGGGAGTGTGTTCCCCTGGGATAAATATCGACCTAAATGTGGGTGAAACCACGGGCTCATAATATTAAAAGCTCGAGTCTGAACAAAGGGGAAATAAATAAATATATTATGTAACGTGCTAACAACGTTAGTTGTAAGTACCGTTGGCCATTTCTAAATACAATGTTGCAGAAAATAACTACTGACACACTCGTAAGATGTTATGTTGTTGACGGCAAAGAGATTGGAAACAGTTAGAGAGCGGACATTGTCATACAATAATTTTCATCTCGAACATATTCGATTTTGACACGAATCCTACCTGACAAGCGACCGTCTGACACTATACAACGAGGTTTTTGGATTACGATTTTCTTTGTCTTGTCCAGTTTATCACTCGTAAATATTTGAATTATATACTTTGTATAACAGTAAGACAGTATCACATAGCGTTAAAATTAATAGTAAATGTCAACAGGTCGTGTCCCATTTTCGTGTAGTCTTTATCGTGTGGTATGTGGTATTACATGGAACTTAAACATAACTGGTGAAGACTGGGTTTTTTATTAGGTACCCCTCTGCCTTACCATGCGGGGATTACAGGCGTGATTTTATGTTCAGTGATTTTACTTTTTGTTATTCTGAATAAAAAAAAACTTATGGAGCTTTTAAGTATATGGGGTATTCCCCAAAGCGCAACTATTTGAAGCGCAACCAACTAAGCGCAACTAAATTATTCCTCGAAGCGCAACCTTTAGTTGCGCTCACAAATTCAAATTAAAAATATGAACCAAAAAAAATAAAAACAAATTTACTTACTTACTTAAAATTACTTCAAATCACACGAAGCAAAGAAACATCGATGACTAAAAGATAAAATAAAAGATAGTATACAATAAATCCAAAGAAGAGTCCTTCGGATAACAAAGCGCCCGCTCGAAGCCTTTTGATTGTCAACTGTTTCCACATTGCAAAGAAACTTATCATTTTTCCGAGGCGCATCTATTCAAGTATGAAATTCAATAAGAATATTGGGATTAAGAGAATCTTTTCATTTTTAAATAAAACGTTTTGTGAGCTCCTTCGTCTGTAACATTGACTAAGTAAAGACTTTTTTTTGGTATTTCAAACTTATATAAAAGCCTTTATACTAAATTCTAGTCAAGTTCATAACTGTTATTATGTTTAAGGTGGATGCTCCAGGGTAGCCCGCGAAATTTTAATTTTCATATGGTTTTGCAATTTGCAAAGTAATTCCTGCACCTTTATGAGCTTGGAGGGTTGTATTGATGATTTTAATGATTTTAATTCTATAACTACATACGTGTTACAGCCGCGAATCATATTTTAATCAACATACAACCTGACTCTGACCTGCGAATTGCAAAAAACGTAAGAAGAATTGAATTTCGCGGGCTACCCTGGAGCATCCACCTTAACTAAGTTTTTCTATCAGTATTTCTCAGTCCACGGAGTTCAATGGAGTTTGAATTGGTGCCTGGTTGATGGTGATAAGCTGTAATAGGGGAGGCTATCACATGATGGGACTTAAACTCTGGCGAAATGTCGGTGTTCTATTTTAAGTACTCCTCTGCCAAACCTAGTTACAGAACAAGACAAAAAGCGTCAATGTGAAAAACAAGACGGTTGATTAAAACTTCCGCAGTTGAAGCGGGAAGGATATGGTCGCACGAACAAAAAATATCAAACAGGATTGTCGCATTGCTCTTGTTAAGTTGGTACAGTTGTCTCTGAAATGCCGCAGCTCTATCCTGAAATATCAATAAAAGAAGAAAAAACACTAACTGAATTACATAAATACTTAAACTATAATTTTGTACAGTGACCTAATTGAGACAATTTAGACACATCGGGGCTGCGGGACTATTCGAAAGAGATACCGTAGCCCCGGAACACAAAGGCGATGAAGGAACATGGATGGGTTTTAGTCAGTAAAAGTCTGACACTCCCTCCTGCTCCGCCCAGAGCGGGAGGAGTCATTTGATGACTTCCCATCCAAAAAAAAAAATTAAAAAAAGGGAGACACATTTTCTTTATACCTACTCTATTTTTTAATAGCCTGTTCTGTCCCACTACTGGCCACAAAACGGCTCGAAAAGACAGTTCAGTTCAGTTCAGTCTTTTCGCACACGGCGTATTTTAAATGCGCAGACGACGCTAAGCACACGGGGCGCTCGTGAAACGCGCAGATACAGCGATACAGACGCGCTGTAGTTACTCGTAGCTTCCGCGTTTTGGTCAGACTCCTTGTCAGTTGACCCTTTGTACGCGCTTCAAACGAGTTTCGAACGCGCTTCACACGCGCGTTTGTATCGCGTTTTACGCGCGTTTGAATCTATAAAAACGCAGAAATCGGGATCTACGGCGCAGAAAACGCACGTTCTGAAACGCGCGTCATCTGCCCGTTTAAAATAGGTACACCGTGTGCTAGGGCTCTAAGGTTATTATATTTACGCCACAATAAACAGACACAATTAATTATAATAATTAATTGTTTACAATGAGTTTTTATTAAACGTAATTACTCTAAGAATACAACGCGTATGAATGAGTATGCAATTTCATTATTTTCTGATCTTGAACTTCAAATCGTAGAAAGTGTTACCTAAACGTTTAACGAGTCAAATTGTTCACTTTCAAATATAATTATGTGCATTTTATGGTCCTAAATTAATTTTCTATGTTTGAAAGGAATACCACAACTTGTTATTTGCGATTGACGTGCAAATTAAATTGATTGCTTCGCCAATAATTAATACATGATTTGATGAAAGTAATGCTAAGTTCAGATTAATGTCCCGGGTTCGAATCCCGGTAGGAGCAAATGTTTGTGTGATGAACATGTACATTTGTTTCCGAGTCATGGATGTTTAAATGTATATTAAGTATGTATTTACAAACAAAAAAGTATCTATGCAGTATTTCAACTCTCTGGTGTCCACGATACAAGCCTCGTTGCTTAGTGTGGCGCTAGATGGCGCTGTGTGTAATGTCCAGCGATATTTATTTATTTATTTAATATGATTCTGGAGATAGATAGATTCATAATAATTTGTAAATGTTTAATAGTGCTATTTTTACTCTAGATGCGATTAACGATAAAATTATGAATCAAAATTAACCGATTATCAATTTAAAGTACTCAAAATACGCACTTTGACGAGGAGTTGCGGACATCAGCCCGTTATACAATACAATACAAACAATTTCAAGGATTTTCGTATTTACAACGACTGTCAACAGAGAATCTAAAAAAGTTTTAAAACACAATCTGCTACAGCTTTTTTTTATTTTTTTATTTAAGTAAAATTATACATACATGTGCTAGGAGATCCCGCTCTTTTTTTTTTACAAATTTTGAAATGGTAAAAATGGTGTACAAAAAAAAATTGAATTTAAACGAAAAAAATTATAAGTAGACAAGATTTGGACTACATATAACTAAATAAAAGAAAAAATAAACTTAAAGGTATATCCTGTAATAGTGTGTGTGTGTTTGTGTGAGATTTGACATGATCTTTTCGGCAGTTTAATGCCAACATAATTCACTAGACTACAGATTTTCCAGCATCGTCGTCCTCTGCATATGACCTCAGGTATAACTTATACCTCCCTACCTACTTGTCTACGACACATACCCCTTTTAACAACTAGCTAATGGTCCCCATAAACAATACTCAATAACACCCACGCACGAACTCCATTGAAGAAGTAATAATAGCCTTCAAAGAATGTTCTAGAGTGGCTAAGATGGACTTATTGTGAACTTTAGCCATTAGGCGTTTAGTTGAAAATAGGTTGGTTCTCTATCCTAACCTAACCTTTGTACCTACTTATGTGGTAGCTTATTTGTCGCACTGACGACGTGCAAGCTTGTTTGTGTTTATGTTCCGTTTTGTTATATTCTGAATGTTTGTTATATTTATTGTTTCTGTTTTCAAATTTTGTATGCACGTCATGCGATGAATAAAGATTTTTTCTTTCCTTCTTTCCTATCTAGAGTGTTTCGTTCTTACAAATTATCTCATACTTACATAATTAATAACATAACATCACACCTGTAATCACCGAAGTGTCAAGCTGAGGTGTACCAAATAGTAACACCCACGTTTCTTCAGTTATGTTAAAGTCCCGCGTAATATTGCCATAAATCAGTGGCTGAACAACCCATTAACACTTTGCCCGGCCTGGGAATCGAACCCAAGACCTCATACTCAACAGACGCGCTTTCGACCACTAGACCAACGAGCGCGATGTAATTAATAATGAGCAATAATGCAGACATTTCCTCAATTATATTAGACAATTTATCGATTTCCGTATGTTCAGAGATATAGTATTATTGTTTTTACCTATATGATCGTCCCTGTCTTATTGCCCGAGTGTGTACAGATATGATCGGTATACGATTGCCTGTCTACGTCATCCCGAACTTGGCAATTCGCGTCACGTTCCAGAAGTTCGGGACCTTTGACGTGCTCTCACGGACGACGCCACTTAATGACGTCAGAGTATCGCCATTTTTTTTTCTGGATACATTCTGTTTTCAAATATTGATAGAAGGATTCTTTGGGTAAAAGGTTTGGTATGATTTTAATTTAGTGTTAATGGTTCTAAATGCTGTACTAAATAAATAAATGATTGGTTAGGAAATGAAAATCTCGTACTTGTTATAGTGAAAAGTTATAGTTAAATTTTACTATTGATGATAATTAATAGCTTTATACGAAACAGATATTTCACAGCCTTTACTTTACCTGAAACTTTTGCATATCGACTTCAGTAAGATTTCTGTACGTTAGTAAGTTCCAGAAAGATAAAACGGCTATTTTCTTTCATCGAATCGACTGGTAAACTAAATATTCATTGTGGACCTTCCAATTTAGCCTATTACTGTACTGCTGGGCAAAGGCCTCTTCTTTTTGATACTTAACCTTTAATCTCGCTTATAAAATATCACATAACCACCTTGAACTAGCTGTGTTTTCCGATCCCACTCACAATAATTAGAAATTATATTTTTTTGTCTTATTTTACCTACAAATAAAATGGACGACCTACATATTACCTAAATACACTACCTAATTCCAATATTCATGCACATTATGTTATGCGATCATTGACATCATGCTTATATTAATATTTGACACAGTGTGCAGTGTCATCAGCAACGCGGAAACGAATCTATGTCAATGGGTTCCACATGTAGAAATATTGCAATAGATTTATTATAAACACCTTGATGACTACTGTTACGTGTGTTTTTACTTTTTTTGTGTTGAAATATTTCTGATGATCACATTGAGATAATGAAATGGTAGAGACAATACAGGATGTTAGCTGTAGATCTTGGAGCCACTTGAAGAACAAAAAACATTCTTGTCATTGGTCTATCCTGGGGACCTAAAATGCCGCTTTAGCAGAATCAAAGATAGTCCATGAATTACGTTACAATTCAACATAAAAATCTAATTAGTCCGTCAGATAGATTCACAAAAAAATTTGGACATATACTTTTTTTTTCAGTTAAACAAAAAAATAAGATGATACTTGCAGTGCGTCCAAAACTCGTGTGACGTCACATTTGAGTACATTTTTACCGGAAATTGACGTCACAAGTCCTCACTCACGATCTTTGACGCGTTTTATCTTCGTCAATTTTTATTTATTTATTTAACACTTCAAGCACAAAGTACAGAGGCGGACTTAATGCCGTAGGCATTTTCTACCAGTCAACCTTTGGTGATGCAGAGGCAAGCAGTGGTAGGTGTTATTTTATTAATTTGATTAAACAAAACACGTATCCAATATTTTTCGATAATCTAACTGACGGACTAAACAGAATCATATTTTTTTAGTCAGGAATTATCCATATTATTATCCCATTATTATTCTGCCAAAGCGGCGAATTTAGGCACCCTGTTATGTCCCTTTAACGGCCCGTTCATAATTAGGCGATGCGACATTTGTCAAACGATTCGAGCGTGTCTCATTTGTTTCCTCCGCGTCGGAAGTCTCGTAACATTGGTTCGTTAATGCTCTTCTGCTTTTTTTCATTTGTTTATTATGAAGTCGCAATACGCAAGTCGCCTGCGGCGTCGTGGCCACGCGGTTATTGTTCAATCTGACGATACTATTTTGAATATCGAATCAAATATGGCTGACCTGAAATTGGATTCAGGAACCATTGTTCGACAGACGTGCCTATGATTACTAGCTTATCGACAATATGGAAATTAGTAATTAGATGGACACATTCAAAATATCGCTCTCTGTATTGGATAAGAATCTCTTTGTGTTTACTCTCTAGTACAAATATATCAAGGTCGATACATGTAATAGTAGTAGCTTCTATTATAATAACTAGACTATCATTTCGTCTACTAATGATGATGACATTGACAACAAAAACTATTTTAAACGATTGTCCACAAATGCCCTTTAAATCGTGACTGATACATTTTGGCGTGTCCTAATGCTTTTCATAATGGCGCATGATTACTACGGAAAATGTAGAAGGCGAATAGTTAAGTAATTGTAACCTTGATATTAAATCCTTTGTCGTGAGTAACTTAGTCTTGCTCGGCAATAGATTCGTGTACAATAATAACTGGAATAATATGAAAATTACTATCAGTATTTGAATGAGAGTTCCTAGTATCACCAGATTAATTTGGTTGGAATAACGGCACGGCACAGTTGGCGTAGTGGCTGAGCGATTGGCTGCTGCGCTGCGTGTCGCGGGTTCATTCCCCGCACGGAACAAAATAAATAAAGCAAGAGCGAACAGGCATCTTCTGGGCACGCTCGTTCCATCATAGACCTCATTCATCGCTTTCCATCAGGCGTGATCGAGGTCAAGAGCAGGCCCATATTGTAATGAAAAAAGAAAAAAAATATTTGTAAACTCACTACAAACAGCCAGATCCGTAACAACTACCTTACCTGTAGGCCTACAGGTACAGCAAAAATAAAACTAGACAAAGTGATATTCTACCAGCCGTGATGAAAAAATCAGAAATGTATTGCATTATATACACATAATGCATACATAAAGCGACGATTGTCATTGTATATGTTTGCAACTCGTCTATGCCCTCTAAATTGCTGTATAATTTATGTCGTACACAACATTTTTATTTTACTAGTTCACGTAAGGGAAAAATAAACCATTGCCAAATCACAGAGGAAGCGCGGGAGGCAGCGCAGCTAGGGCACACTGATCACCGGATGACGTTATTATTTACCCTTACCCAATATTGCTTAGAAAACTTTACATTGAATGTCAAGGAAAGGAAACATACAAGATGTAGCGGACCCTTCACGAAGCACCAAGCATTATGTATATCAAACTACGTAACCTCATGCCAAAATGATGAACGACTTTTTTTGGGGTGAAACATCACGTTTGACGGTAAAACCCAATGTTTAATAGGAAACGGGTCTGGAACGTATTTAAAGGAAAAAAAAACAATATAACCTTAAAAACTAGTAGGTATTTAAAAAACTTGTGAAAAACTTGGAACTTTGACCTCCATTAATATAAAAAATAGGTATGGTCCAGAACAAAAAAAAATATCGCAATGATGGGGAGAACACGTGCCCTTTGGTTTTGTTATGGGTCTATTTACACCCTTTATAAAAAATACAAAACATCGTTCTACTACCAAACTCCTTTACAATGCCAAAACATCATACCCAAGGGACTCCATTAAAACGCCTCTATCTTCACAGGACTCATAGGAAACCGTTTTATTGCAAAGAAATGGGCCATATCACGTTTTTGGGTCACGGGTTTACGTTACGTTACAGTTTGCGTTATGGTTACGGTTTGCGAGAGACGATGGTATAATGGAGATAAACTGAAGGGTCCGGAGTCTATCTGGTTCTAATAATACTTGCTTAGCACAATCGTTACTGATACAAAGGAATGCGATGAGAAAGATGAATTACCTTGAGATTGTGTTTAGATCTGGGGTAAGATATTGTTATCTAGGTTTCAAGTTATTTGTTGGTGGAACTTTACAATTTCATGCTGAAAATAGGACCCGTAGAAAGAACAAAATGTGAAAGATTTTCGAAATGTACTATCGAGGACACTCCCGCCTGATCACCACTAAGCTAATTTTTGCTTGCACTTACAACATGTTTCTATGTTGTAAGTGCAAGCAAAGGTGTTCTCTAGTCCCGCCCCGTTGACTTTGTATAGAAATAATGAATGAAAAGATACCGATCGGCCGAGCGCACTGACGACGCACTCCAAACGAGAGTTTTTGTTATTTAGCGCGCGTTTGAAGGGGGCGTGGCTCGGCGCATAAATTAAAATTTTTTTTCGCTAAAATCATGCGATTTTAGCGAAAAAAAATTTTACTGATCAAGCGGAAAAGACCACACGACTGTAAATGTAATTATTATTTGAAAACTTGAGTGATCTGGTATAACGTTGTTGTACAGAATAACTAAAAAAACTAGACTTTCCTGCCGGGGTAGGCAGTCAAATCAGGGGAAAAGGTGTACGTTTATGTAGACCGTATGTCTATCGTTCGTACATCCCATACTATGGATGAAAGTCGAGTTTGCCTAACCTGAGAATCGAGAAAGATCTTTTTGTAATCACTCTAGTTTACACTGTAACTGCGGGATCAACTTCTAATTACAAACCCATCATTATTAAATAACACATAACATCACACCTGTAATCTCTGATGGGTTAGGCAGAGGTGTATCTAATAGTACACCCTCATTTTGCCAGATAATTTTAAGACCCATGAAATAGGGGGCGGGCCTATTAAAATCAACCGGGCGCAAATCCAGACTTCGTGGCTGCTATTGAGAAATTCCTGAAGGAAAAACTCAATAACACTTTGCACGACCCGAGAATCGAACTCAGAACCTCATGCTCAGAAGTCGTGCTAGACCAACGAGGCAATATTATTAAATCAAAGATAAAAATAGTAAATTCATATCACTCAAGTGACTTGTACCAACTTCCATAAAATTGAATACAAGTACAGCAGAAATTATAATTATTAGCTGGCATAACTACAAGTGACATTTACTGAATCTGCGGTATTTCGAAACCACGCTTTTAACAGTACAGCACTAAAACTGGATACCAATGACATAATAAAGTATCGGTTTATAGAAGTTTTATCTCTATTTTATTGCTGAGTACGACGATCACTCATGTAGCATCTAGTTATTTTATATAAACTTTTGAAAAGGTTGCTTAAGATGGAAAGTGATTAGCAATCGAATAGATTTGTTAAACGGTGTTTATCATGAATTAGTCGTTGCTGACGCTAATATTGCAATTTAATTGTCATAAGGAACGAATGAATCTGTTGATAAACCATCAAGAATTTTCATTCAGCATTTTCAAAAAAAAATAAAAGCCTGAAAGGCATATTGATAAAGATATCGCTAATGTCTTAGTTAAAGGCGACTCTACCATTATTTTGGAAAATAATAAATTTTCAACAGAAAAACTAATTAGACCTTCCCTATTGTTTCAGCATTGGCGCTATGCGCATACGCGGCCGAGGTGGAGAAGGAAAAAGAAAGCACAGCAGAGCCCGCGATGAACAAGGACAAGAGACAGACGCAAGGAGAATACACACATCTGGGGTACAGGATAGCTCGCAAACAGGTAAGATTTATTTAAACTGATGAAGAAAACTGTGTAATTGTAACTCTCTGGGATGACAAGGAACCGTTGATGAATACATTGTAGTATTATTTATCTATGGATAACGGTATCTCTTACAATCAGATGCAGCGGTCTGATAGCACCAAATAATAGCGAAAACAATACTTATAATCTGCCTTTATATTAAAAGCATCACACGAAGACTCGAAGACAATTCAGTAATCAAGACAGTTTTTGTTATAAATTGAGCTTACAAACACAAAATACCTAATCACACTGTCAAGTGTACACATGAAATTCACTCATTTATCAAAATTTACCGCCTTAAAATTCTTACCAATA
Source organism: Xestia rhomboidea (assembly GCA_963853795.1). Taxonomy (NCBI): domain Eukaryota; kingdom Metazoa; phylum Arthropoda; class Insecta; order Lepidoptera; family Noctuidae; genus Xestia; species Xestia rhomboidea. The sequence goes on along the minus strand of OY970778.1, from coordinate 8,286,370 downwards.
TGCTACCAAACCTTGACAGGAAATATACCTACTAGCTTATAATTTTAAGTATGATGAATGACTGACTCTTACCGTTCCGACATTATGAGTATCAATTCCTAAATTACTATTCTATTGCTCAATTAGTGTAACATTAAGAGTGTAGAAAAATTATGAAAATTTATTGTTTCCTATTCCGCATTTCATATCGTAACCGGCAGCGGAGCGTTTCATGTCAATAATGTACGTATCGACCGTTAGTAATGGATTAGTGGGAAACGCAACACCAAATATAGACGACAAACTTAATACCTGTAATTATGACATTTTAAGTGTTACGACGGTGGTTATGATACTTGCATACCGCGCGAGCTCTCATGCAACGATTCGCCTTTACGTGGATATAGGCGTATTTTTTCATCATGTTTGGTTTCAAGTAGGTTACGAAGATTAATTAAAATGCAGCTGTTAGCATTTTATTTAATCTTCCCTACTTGAAATGCTGTTAAGATAAGCAGCATTAATGATTTCACCATAAATACGAATATGCGGATATCTCTATTCTCACAGTCCAATAATAAAAGCGACTAAAGGACTAACCTGCAAAAACCTTCATGGTTATTATCATAACAATTTAGGGTAGATGACAAAAAAATCTAATTAGTCCGTCAGATAGATTTCCAAAAAGTATTGGACTCAAATTTTTTCTTTTTTTACGTAAACAAAAAATTAAGACGATACGTCAGACGTCACATTTGAGTACATTTTTTACTCAAATGCGACGTCACAAGCCCCCACTCATGATCTTTGACACGTTTTATCTTCGTCAATTTTTATTAATTTGTTAAACCAAAAAACAAAACAGAATCATATTTTTTTTAGTCAGTCATCATCCCTATTCCCCGTGTGAAGGTCTCTGTAGCAGACAGTTACCAAAAATGTACAAGAACCTTTGACCTTTACAGTTGAATAAAAAGTAGGCGCGTTGTGTAGGTACTATCAAATTCATATACCTGGATTATAAGCAGCCTTTCAGTGAATGTCTGGCACTTGAATAATTCAACGTGGACCGTGGGAAACTGTAGGAGGACAGACGGACGAGATCCCAGCGATAAATGTAAACTCTATAAACATACCTACTATAAGGAAGATGTTGGTAAGCGCATGAGTCCGAACTAGTGACCTTGCAGCACTCTATCGAAAGATATCCATATTCATAAATCTTGAAACACTTGCAATAACAACTAATAGGCACTTACCTATCCCTTACAAGACTTACACCTTTGGGGGTTTATTGTCTATTTTCAAATCAATTTTATTCATAAAATGGTTTCCAACAGACTGACCTATTTCGGCAACCATTTCTAGTTTAGTCAATCAAACGCCTTCGAAAGTATTACTAATCTGGTTTTGCACGTCAAATTCCATTTTCCGCCATTGTGAGCCGCACGATAAGTCCTAATAGGTGTAAAGATGTGTACACGTAGATATCCCTCGATCTTCCCATGGTGATATTATGCAAATGTGAATAAAAACATGTATCAGCTGTTTCTGATCTCTATAATGTTGTAAGAGTTGTTATGTTGCTTGTTAAGTTGGCTATTACCAACGTATTGGTGCGGAAATCTCCATTGTGATCCAAATGTGCATCTGCCATACACTTCTGTTTTAGAACGACGTCGGTGATAATGATGGTTATAGTTTAATTGATGGTACTATACATCTTGCAAAAATAATACTTAAGTTATAGCTTCGTGGTGGTGAAAAAGATACATCATGTCAAAAGATCCCATCTTACCAATAAATTGCGTTATTTCTCCAGCACAAAGTGCTTCAACTTCACCGGATCATGTCCTAAGCTGCCCTTTCACTTCTATGGCCTACATTTGGTCACGAGCGCCCAGTCCTTTAAACTGTTAGTGAAGCGAACACGCTATCGATAACTTGTTACTGTGTTCGGCCGGAGTCAGGACGAGACGAAAATGTTTACGGAATATCGTTAATAGTTTCTTTTACTAGACCGTGTGTGGAATGAATTGTATATTAAGTGCTGTAAGATACAAAACTGAATTTATGAGAATATTATTGTTTGGTTTTTGTAAAAATCATATTAAATATTTATCTGTCTGGAGATGTCTGGAGATTTAAGTTGCTCGGTTAAAAAATCATTTGATCCGGATGAGTGCTTTTAGATGTTTCTGTAAGTCAACGATTGACATCCATTTAGAGTTACCACATGCTGAATAAATCTATACTCTTAATTACACAAGAAACATTATGTAAAGACCCTGACTCCTGTGTTAGATGCTAGAACTGTGTTACAAAAGCCAGTGCCCTCTTGCAGGAATGTATGTTTGATGGCGTGTATCTACAGTCAACCCTAAATATACGCTAACTTGCATTACGGAAACCCTTACTTACTGCTGTAGCAGTAAGTAAAGGTTAATATTGTAATATTAAGACGCTGACACTTGCGAGCTTACTTTACTGTACTTCTAAGTATTTTGTTGCCTCTTACTGTAAACACACGGGAAGTCGTGGAGGTCGTCTATTCAATTAGCGCATAGTAATATAGCTATAACTAAGATTATACCACGTCAAATAAATAAACACAAAATATTCGTTATCCTAAAATGTTTAATTATGCAAAACAAGAGACAAATTACGGATAACCTATCGGGCTGGGATATCATGATTACCCACTTACCTAGTTGACCCACGGGTCAAGTAAAATAGTTATTTATTTGCAAACGAAAATGTTTGTTTGAGTTGTAGATTTTACCAATAAATTCCTATTGATTGTAATAAAATAATATGGCTTCATCTTAGCTCTTATTATTGGTTCTCTTAAAACACAGTTTGTCTGTTTCTAGCTAGAAATAGAAGCTTTTTTCCTCTTAGTGCTAATTTAATGTTATAGTTCCATCATATTCGAAATTCTTCTAAACCCTTTCAGGGTCTATTTTTAGACATATTTTGAGTTCATTGCTTTTAATCTTTCAAAGGGGTTCATCATTTCAGCCGAAAGTCGTCTACTGCTGGACGTAGGCCTGACCAAGTGTTGCCACTTTGACCGGTCCCGTGCGTCTCGCATCTAGCGGATCTCCGCAACATTCACCGGGGTTCAAAGGGGTTATTTCCATTGATCTACCTCACTTATAAAACAAAAATAATATACCCTTTTTATTCTGAATAGACTAGATTTAAAAAAGCTCTTTTGCACTTTATATTTAAAGATACACATCGTTTGTCGCAGCTGTCAGGTCTCAGTATTTATCTGAGAAAAACTCAAGATTTAACGTCTGCCTAAATGGCTTAAACAGTCTGGCAGATAACAAACGACATTCATACCAAGCAAGACTTATGAGGGCTGACTTTGAAAATACTGCGCCTAATTCTTTTAAATCTTTTATACAAAGAAATAAAAATTGAAGTGTCAGTTTGTAATATCAAAATAACAGCTTTTTACTGTATGATAATATAATTATACGGCACTGATAACAAAAAATACATTTTTTTTGCAATTTTTATCTGTCTGTCTGTCTGTTTGTTTCGGCTAATCTCCGGGCCGAATTTGGCAGGGCTCTTACTGGCAGCTAGAGTATTAAAAAAATAAAAGGCCCGCTTTGACATTTGTTAACGTAATATTAATAAAGTTCAATTTCCGATAGCAGTGTCAATTTACTATGGATTTGACAGCTGTCAAATCGGACTTCTTAAATTTCGTCGACTTTAGCTGATGTTATAAGGAGTACAGTACAGTAACATAGGCTACTTTTATTTTAGAAAATTAAACTTTTTAAATTGGTAACAAAATACGATTCAAAAAGGGAAATCATATTTTTTATTATAATGTCAGGTCGCGGGCAACAGTTAGTGCAAAATAAATGTTTTAGTTATGCTGTGTTCGTAGTTTCGTGACCGTATGGCCTGAACATTTATTTTATTTATCATCATCATTCTCCTGCCCTTATCCCAATTCATTTAGGCTCGGCGCAGCATGTCTTCTTCTTCCATACTTCTCTATTTTTCGTCATCTCATCAGACACTTCTTCTTAAAATCTATTTGGGCTCTTCATATCATACTCAAGAACACAAAAATACACCCATATCCCAGTCACAAGCACACTCACACTCGCACACACACACACACACAATCACATACACACACTCACACAATACAAATAAATCATACGATTTCCAGACACACATACAGAATCCACCACACAGTCATTTTATACTTTTCAAATTTAACTTTTAAATGTCAGTTTTTTTATTTTTATTTTATTTTCCACTTTTTTATATTATTTTTCTAAAACACTACACAATAATATACTTTTTCGAATAATATCAGCTTACCAGCTCTCAATTTCCGTAAGGTATAATATAGTATCCAAGTGGCAGTAGAACACTGACTCCTAAGTCACAGGTTTCCCTAGTTTAGGAGTCAGGGTTTCAGCTTTTGTACGCCTTAACAATTGTGAACTTTAGCTAGATATTAAGCATATTGTAAGGATTTGTATCAATAAAGTATTATTATTATTATTTCTGTGTCAAATTCATTTATATCCGTTAACCCGTTCTGGCGTGATTGAGTAACAAACATCCATCCATACAAATTGTTGTATTTACCATACTAGCTTATGCCAGCGGCTTCGCCCGCGTGGAGTTCGGTCATTACGCCACGGGATCGTACTACCGGTATAAAAAGTATCCTATGTGTTAATCCAGGTTACAAATACCATCTGTGTGCCGAATTTCATCCAAATCCGGTCAGTAGTTTTTGCGTGAATGAGTAACGAACATCGATGATTCCAAATTTAAGAATTTCGCATGTAAGATGGTACATTTTTATCGTGGCCCCAGAACACAAAGGGCGAAGAAGGAACATGGATGGGTTTTAGTCAGTAAAAGTCTGACACTCCCTCCCGCGCGAGTAATTTGATGAAATCCCATCGGAAAAAAAAAGATGGAACGTTTTGACCCCAGGATTTATTATGTTTATGTTTATGTCTTACCAAGAAGCGAACAGGGATTTAATAAGACGCTGCTCTGATATAATCACACCAAGTGTAGGTAATTGATAAGTAGCATGCGAACTGGTTGCTGTTGTAAAATCAGGCTGGCGACTTGCCCGTTTTAATGATCTCTCAGATCGCACCTTATCAAAACCCGTAACGAAAAATACTACACACTTTGATATTACAATTATGCACATTTAAAGGGTCTGGTTAGAACCTTTACAGATACTGCAGTCAACAAAAGAATGACTCCACTGATAAAAATAACATTAAATTACTGTTAAACCAGACAGGGTAAGCGTTTCAATAATCTTTGTGTTCCCGAATAAACACGTATGACGCACCATAGTGTACATACTCTCCCACCAGAAGACGTACTTATAAAATTTGTACTTCTACGCTTTGTTAAAGTTGGAACAGTGATTTAATATTATATTTTATGATCACCTATTCGTATTTCCGAAGATAGACGACAATTGCCGAAGCGCATACGTTTCCTGGGAGAATCTGTATGTGCGAGTTATTTGTTGCTTTTTCACACCCATAAGATCCATGTTAAAGACTAATCAGCACAAGTTGCCAGATAGCATATTATTATATCTCTTTTGCTGGCTATACTTCGAGGAAAGTAATTAAATCGCCGTCAATCAATATCAGTGACGTCACTAGTTTGTGAGCGAAGCGCTTATGATGGGAGTCTAGTGCTCCAGTGGACGCTCGATTGGACTCGACACTGATCTGATCAGGTAGTGGCGTTGATTGGACGATATCCCTGATGGTTTGCATGGTTGAGCGTTACTATTGGCTCTAGTCTCTCTTCTGAATAATTCTCGAGGCAATCGCTCTTTTATCTCTGTCAAAAATAAGAGACGGTCACTTTCTCTTGTTTCTTCTCCCACTGTAGGTCGTCATCATCTTCCTGCTCTTATCCCATGTTGTTTGGGGTTGGTGCAACACGTTTTTTTCTTCCATTCTCCCCTATCAACCCTCACGCAATCATTTGCACCTATTTCCCTCATTTCATTCCTCGCACGGATGGCCGATGGGGCCGAAAAGTTCTGGAATGGCCACCGCGAAGCCGAAGACGATGCGTTGGAAGACCTCCCACTAGGTGGACCGAAGACCTGGTGAAGGTTGCGAGAATCCGTTGGATGCGAGTCGCACGGGACCGGTCAATGTGGCGACACTTGGGGGAGGCCTATGTCCAGCAGTGGACGTCTTTCGGCTGAAATGATGATGATGATGATGATTCCTCGCACAATCCATCCATCGTTTCCTTGGTCTTCCTCTCTCCTTCCGTCCATCAATATCAACATTTATATTAATCACTCTTTTAGTTACTTACATGTGATTCGTCCCTCCTCATCACATGTCCTTCTGCCACTGTAGGTACTGGAGGCTTTTTGATATCATCTTAATTTACTTATCCATTGAGATCATCGCTTTTTATACCTATCTTACTCCCCACAAGTAGATCGATGAAACTGCAACGATTCCACTAATTACGTTGCATTTACCCAGACAAAATGATCTCTTTTCAATAATCCATTACTTTGTAAATCATACAAGACTTAGCTCAGCAATATAATAAAATACAAGCGGGCAATGACACGGTAGATTTTATTTGCTGCAATAAGTTTCTTTCGTTCATGAAAATATTGCTGAAATACGTGCATCGGTTTTCAATTGAATCCAAAGAGACCTTTGAACGGAGACAAAGAGTATACAATCTCAAGATTCTTATACAATCATTTCGTTTTTTTTTTAATACTACTTATCATCACAAAAGCAAAAAAAGCGTGACGGAACGCATACCAATAAGATATTATTCGTAATTGCCACCCAATCTTCTTAATTAAAATGTAATTTTCGAAAATACCTAGTGATTAAAATAAAAAGTAAAGCTTATAAATCGTTTCAGAAATAATCCCTTCTGAGAACCGATTTTTACAAAAAAGACCTCGAATATTCTCGAATGCCCTAATAGGTTTAAAAGAACAAAAGGATAAATCCCGAACAATTTGAATCTGATTCTCATCGAACCAATTGAAATAGAATACGTGTGTATATTTCTGAATACAATGTACAATTTCTATAAGCTTCTTATAAGATAAATGTACAATTTCTATAAGCTTCTTTTAGGATAAATGGGAACAGAAAAGGGTTTTTTGTTCACTTTATTCTTCATACGCACGTCCTGATTTTACTTGGTATGTTTTTTTGATCGACTATAGCATAACGTACCATCACGCTTGTAATCCTCGATGGTTTAGGCAGAGGTGGACCTAATAGTACACCCACATTTTGCCAGTTATGTTTAAGTGCCATGTAATAGGGGGCGAGCGTATTGCCATCAACCAGGCGCAAATCCTGACTCCGCGGCTACTACTGAATACTATAGATGGTATATTATATTAAACCAGTTAGAACCAGTAAGGGTTCTTACAGACGAGCGGCACGTTGCCAACGGAAGATAAACTGCAGCCGTCGCCAGCTGTCGACGACGGCTGCAGTTGGCCGGTGGCGACGGCTGCCGCTGACGCGTCGACGGCAGTCGTCGCTGTCGTGTCGCTTGTTTGTAAGAACGCTAAGATGAATTAAAGAAGCTTTACCGACGTAACTCAATATTTAATGCCACAACAATGTGATTTCGAGTTAAACTGTTAATACTAACAAGCCGTATCTACCAAAGTAATACAGCAGGCCTAGCCAAGTTACAAACGATTCGTATCGATTCTCTTTCTACATTCGTAAACGTTAAGTCACGTGGTCAAAACAAACAAATAGAAACTTCGTAGACAAGTTTACATCGATCAAGATGATAGAATGAAATGTATTCGTTTCTACAATCGTGATCGCTACATCCCATAAAAATCGTAGCCAACGTACAGTTTTGACTGAACTATAATGTTTGTATTAGTTTGTTGTGACCACATGAGTTAACGTTGAAATGATGTCATTCCCATACATTTGGTTAGTTTTCTATGCGTTAACGATTGTAGATTGTCAACTTGGCTAAGCCTACATGTTACAAATCTCATTTTCAATAATGATAATGACCTACTTACAAATAACGACACTGATACACAACATTACTGCCCCGTTGGTCCAGTGGTCGCAAGCACGACTTCTGAGCATGAGGTCCTGGGTTCGATTCCCGGGCAAAGTGTCATTGAGTTCTTCCACTAGGAATTTCTCAGTAGCCACGGAGTCTGAATCTGCGCCCGGTTGATGGTAATAGGCTCGCCTCTACGGGACTTAAACAAACATAACTGGCAATATGTGTTTTTATACACATCATTAATTTCCATAACAAATAAAACATTGTCATAACAAAATGCCATAAATAGCGGACCTTTACAAAATTCGTCACACTCATCCACTTCTAATACGTTTTTAATCGCCGTTTGCATCATGGTAGGGGACGGAATAATAGCCCCTGGCCGCCTGGCCATAAGTACGGATTGCAAGTGCACTTTAATCACACGTTAACCGAGGAATGCCCGTTATTTTGTAACTGTCAGCGCAGAAATAGATTGAAACAAGACCGTTTTTTCACGCTCATGTATTAAACATTGAGTTAAGTAAATATTGCGTAAATTTCTGTGAGGAGCTCGTGGCTAAATACTAACAGCCGCTCGGGTCGATCTTAAGGTTAAGCCGCGCTTGTCTATGTTGGTACGTGGATAGGTGATCGCCCAATACATGCCGAGTCTCCTCAGTGCCTCGGAAAGCACGTTAAGCCGTTGGTCCTGGCTGTCATTCATTGATCTTTGACAGTCGTTACAGGTAGTCAGTAGCCCGAAAGTCTGACAACCAGTCTTACCAAGGGGTATCGTATTAGCCTGTACTTACTGGTTTGTAGAGGTCAGATAGGCAGTCGCTCCATGTTAAATATAAATTGATATTCAGCTAGTATCCCATCGTTTGTCCCTACAAACCACATTTACACTCCAGGGCAGAGTCATTTGGGCTGCGGGACTATTCGAAAGAGATACCGTGGCCCCGGAACATAAAGGGCGGTGAAGGAACATGAATGGGTTTTAGTCAGTAAAAGTCTGACACTCCCTCCTGCTCCGCCCAGAGCGGGAGGAGTCATTTGATGATTTCCCATCCGAAAAAAAAAAAAGTCATCTACGAATCTCTAATTCTCCACCTTATAGGCCGATTATGAAAGAAGAAGATGACCCTTGACTTGGTCAATACAAAGATCATATTTGATTGCATGAAATCGTGTGTAACAACTAGGCGTAATATTTACTAGTCATCCTTCTTATTAATATTTAATCAATAGAATTAACACATGAGTCATTGCTTCGACGATTCAAATCAATTGGCAACAGATAATACACCCACTAAAACGAATTCTATTATACTTTCTCTGTTCCGATTCTACCGTATTGGTTTGTATGCAAATATTAGTTTTAGAGACATTCGTTCCAATAAAAAGGAATTAATGACTACTGTTGTAATCAACTTTGGCGTTGGAGAAGAAATTATGACCATCTTTGATATGGATATTGATTACTGTTCGATGACTTTTAAAATAAAGATTGTTTTAATTCTGAATGACGTGTTACTTTATGGCCTATTCTTAAAGCGCTTTTGGCGCGTCATCTTGCACATCGACAACACAATTTCTGCCTTGAAAGAGCTGCTTTAGCTGCGCTAATTGCGTTTTGCAGCGCGACGATGACGTTGCGTAAAAAGAAACACCGTGTGCCCTAACATTTTCTTAAATACGTTTCAAAGGTTAACTAAACAGTACATGATCGATGATTGAACCTGTAATATAAATTTATAATAACTACAAGATTCTATAGTTAGGTTTATGTTGGATTTACGTTTCGATATTAACAACGATTAGGATTAATGTTGGTTTTAACCAATAAAGATTTACGTGATTTTAGTAAGAACGCGTAAATACCCGCCATGCAAGACTCGAAATTTCGTAATTTCGCGGCAAAGCTACCAAGCCTGAACTTAATTGATTGATTGAGACTTAACTAGCGCAACGAACAGTTTCGATACCCGGACCAATTCTACCACAGGACGATTGATCAACATAATATGGTGCAAGCGGCTGTTTGACGCGGGCGAAGCTCCGCCCCCAGTTTCGAAAATGGCCGATAATCGCGACGCATTGTCTCGTTTTCCTCAGCTTTCACCAACGCACGCGCATCTAATGTAATACTTAATTGTAGGGTAGCGTGTGTTATGACATGCATTGTTGTCACACCGCTAATTCGTTGGGGACAGCTGATTGTTTGATACACTTTTTCTTGTGTTATGTGGGAACGTTGTATGTCCTTCCGCTTTGTTCTATTGTGTGTCTACATAGTTATTGCGGAAAACATGTTCGGTTTTTGCTGCGCTATCGTACGGGTCAATCGCTCAGCTCATTTGCTGATGGTGGTACGAGGCATTTCCTTCATCATCATCATTTTAGACCGGATTCACTTACGACGGCTTTCTTTTCTGACTTTTGCCAAGACTGTGCGTCACATGCCCATGTGGGGTCTGTTATCTATACACATGTAGGTATACGAATAAATATAAATTAAAGGGCATCGCAGGGCTCAGCTAGTTTAGAATAAAGAACATTAGCTGAAAACATGCCAAAAACTGCCAAAAAATTGTAAATATATTTTCATCATGTTTTGTCCCAAGGCAGGCAAAATACCTCCTAACCAAACTTTATCTAATTTAAGAACAAACTCGTCCTAACTTTTAAAATGGTATTTTAATCTTTTTCAGGAACAAGTGGCCCCCGTCGAGGAGCCTCAAGACGATGACAAGCCTGTCAGGTAAACAAATTGTTTTCAACTTTTGACAAATCCTATTCAGGAACTTTATAGAATAATCCAACTAAAACTCAATTATAGGATTCAATGGCTGTTGACTCCAATGTCGCATTAAACTGCCGGAAATATAGGCCTACTTGATAACAGTTTGTGAAATATCATTTCCTTTGGTACGTAGAATATTAGTTCACTGTGTTAAACTTTGTTGGTAAGCGGATTTTAGATTAGGCCATGTAGATAATGGTGTCGATTCTGTTGTGCACAAACTAAACTTAATTTAGGCTATTGCTATCTTTTTCTCTCTAATAAAACGAGATAGAGACGGACGTAATTTAGAGCTGTCAAATTTAATTGGAACTAATATTTCCATACAAATGAAGGGTGCACGTAAAAAATGTCGACTAAAAACACGATGAAGCGCAAGGCATAAGCTAGTTTGACATCTCTAACTTAGTTCATAGCTATTATAGCTAAAGGACGGCTATAATAGCCGTCCTTTTCTCGCACTGCTTTTTAGTAAAAGATAGCAATAGCATATATTAAGTTTAGTTAGTGCACAACAGAATCGACACCATTGGTGTTCAATTGACACACCCTTTCGTGTGACCGTTGGACGGCCAAGTCATAAGTCTCGAGTACTACCAACGCACCTCTGATTTTTCGGATTCATGTGCGTATTATATGATTATCACTTCGGTAAAGGGAACATCGTGAGGAAACCAGCATGCCTGAGAGATATTTCATGACGGCATGTAAAGCCATGTCAGAGGCCCATGGCCGGTATAACTCCGAAACCAGGTTAGGCAATAAGCACACGATAAAGAAGATTTAATTCAGCCTTTCCTGAATAGTTTCTTGAAACTTGAGGCACACAAAAGGTATACAGGCTGACTTAATGGTACTAGGTATTCTCTATCAGTCAACCAAGAGTGCAGATGCATTGTTTGTGTTTTTTTTTTTTTAGATTTCTGTGCATATTTTTCAATGCGTCTATTGATAGAAAAAGTTTAAAGAAAAAAATATTGTAAAATATAACTGTCCATTTTTTTTTCTTTTATGACTTTCATAAACCTTTACCTTGATAGTGTGTATAAATAAACCTTAGGCAATAAAATGCAACGTAACGACTGTGAAAATTCTTTCAATAATGGGAAGCTAAATTATTCCCGAGTGTTATATACAGGGTGTAAACCACCTCATCACGAAGTCGAAAACCTAGCATTCTGTACATCAAACTAAGTAACTTTACGCAAAAATTATTGCTGGGAAGAGACTTTTTTTTGGGGGAAAAATCATGTTTTGTGGTAGAACTCAATGTAACGCAATCAAAACATTGTGCTGGTGGATGGATTAAATAGTCCGGGGGTCGTGGAGGTGTTTAAAGTAAAATCTCACATTAAAAACTTGTATTTAAAAAAAATGTTGTCAAAAAGTTGGAACTTTGACCCCCAATATCTCCGTAACTGGAAGGTTCCCAGTTATGTTGTAGAACGAAAAAAATATCGCAATGACGAGGAAAACAAGTGCCTTTCGGCTTCGTTAAGAGGCGTTTTACACCCTTTATACTTTGAGACCATAGAACCATTTTTTTTGTAGTTTTCTATCTTAGTCGGGCCAAAATACAATTTATCTTAGTTTCTGTGTTAGATGTTTTGTATTAAACCTTGTCTGTCTAGAAAATACTGTCCTTTGCGTGGCTTATAATAAGCCAAGCTCGTTCATTTCAGAATTGCTCACATGAAGGTGTGCAATTTAAAAAATTGTCTCTGAATCGGTACAAATGGAATGTGATATATTTCTGGTGCCAAGAATGTTTACCACTGTAAAAAGTATTATTTTATAGTATAAGCGCCTCATGCATTCCATAAGATTAAATGCGATTTTATTTTATTTATTTCAGTACATATTCTGATAAATCTTCTTGTAATAAGAATAAATAAATAAATAAATATCGCTGGACATTAACACACAGCGCCATCTAATGCCACACTAAGCAACGAGGCTTGTGTCGTGGACACCAGATAGTTGATATACTACACATATACTTTTTGTTTGTAAATACATACTCATTATACATATAAACATCCATGACTCGGAAACAAATGTCCATGCTCATCACACAAACATTTAATAAGAATCTAAAAGATTAATAACTTTGAATGTTTTCCCTCGTGAATTAGGTTAACGTTGAACAATCTTTTTTTAATAATAATTTCCATAACAAGATTTCAGCATTCCACCTTTGGAAATCACAATAATTTACAACATAGATACATACAACAAGAATTATTTCTCTAAGAACAGAAAACATCAAAATGTAGATATACCTAACCGTTAGATACTTATACTTTGAATTTTTTTTTAATAAAAGCAACCATCTTGATATTATTATATTTGGTCGAGACACCATTGTTTCACTATTGTGTCTACTTCGTGGTCAGATCATGGGTTAATTTGAACATCATCACCATTTTTCTAATTCCAGCCGCTCTGACAACGAACAGTACCGACCAGGGCAAGTGTTCTCCCTGAACAGCCAAGAACTTCTGGCTCTGCAGCCAGAGAGGAAGCAGGCACCCCTGTCCAGCAACCAGCTCCTGCAGCAACTGTACCGGCCCCAGCAGGAGAACCTGCAGAAACCGAACCTGCAGCAGATCTACTACCTGGAACCTGGAGCACGTCAGGTAAGAAGAACTTGAAGACAAACCTTCCACCATGTATCCTTGGAATGTCTTACCATTTGACTACAAGCCATACGCTCATGTGTCACGTGTGTTAGGCTGCCTGTCCACTGGAGCGGAGAAGAGACGCGAGGGGCAAATTTTAAACAATAGAATTGCATAGAATGAGTGGAGTGGAGCGAGGTTTAGATTTTATGCAATTGTATTATTAAAATTCTCTGCTCTCTTCTCCGCCACGGTTGATTCACAACCTTACAACAGCAACTCCGAAGAAAACGAATGAAAAAAATAGATTTTTTTCTCTCTATCTATCTATCTGTAAATAATCAATTATCTTTTATCTCACCTAATATAAACAAAGACAGCTCAATAGTCAGCCTTTGTATAATCAATGTTTCATTTCAAAAGAAAACAAAAGAAATATTTCAAAAGACGAAATAAAATATTTGACGGTAATTGGCTGGAATACAATCAGACAGCTGTCAACTGAGATATTTTTTTGCTTTTGGGTCCAAGTTCAGTGCCAACGGAATACAATAACACATTTACTTGAAAATGGCGTTGATGTTATATTTAACTTGACAATTATTTATTTTCAGGTGTCTTATCAACCATCATCTCATGCCGTCATCGCTCGCCCCGACTACACTTCGAATGGTGGAGAAGCTTCAGTAGGAGCTGCTTTGTCTGTCAGTGATACAGGATCAAACGCTAATGCTGCCTTGCATCAGGACATCCTAGCTTTGCTTGGACAGCCTCCTTTGAGGGCAGCTGAAGAACCTCAACAGCAGTTGTACTCTCAATCCCAGCAACCACAGCAATTTCAGCAAGTTCAAGCTTCTAATGTTCAAAGCGTCGCACCTCAATATCAGCAGGTCAGTATGACTTCATAGTAAGTTCTATAATTTGAGGCAGTAACATAATCTTAATATTAAACCTTGCGCCTTACAATTTTCAGGTAGATAGATACATTTCGAAGCCAAGCAAGAAATCGAAACTGAGGAACAAAGCTCAAATAGCTCAACCTCAGCCCTCACCAGCAGCTCCTCAACAATACCTGATCGAGACCACGAACGTGCAGCAGCAACAGGCCGTCCAGCAGTCGTCTCTGTACCGCCAGCCTCAACAGCAGCAAAGAGTCGCTCAATCCCTGCGTTATGTACAAGTCCCACAGACACAAGCGGCTTCCCAACAGATTTTGTACGAACGCCCAGAATCGCAGGGCTTGAAAATCGTCCCAGCACCCAAGCTCCAACCTCTACAGCCCCAACAACAGCAACCCAGAGCTCAGCTAAACTACAGAATCTTATCCCAATACCAGCAACCTGAAGCATCACCCAAACAGTACAGAATACAATACGAAGCTCCCAGGCAAATCATCAGACCACAAGAACAACGTCTCCCAAGTCAGAGTGTGGAGAGACCAGTCGCTTTCTTGAAGCGTTACCCCGACCACGAGAAAATGCGTGCTGTAAAAATCTACGAACCAATTTCCGAAGGCATTCCCCAACAGCCTGCCCAAATAATCGGAGAGCAGCAGTACTACCTCCGTCCTATTTACAGAACTAACGAGCAGCGTCCAAGGTATGAAATGCCCGCCCAGATCAAATCCGAGCAATCCAGAGTGTCAGAATCGGCGAAAGCACCCCAGTCGTCCATTTATGTGAGCAAGAACGTAGCTCCGAGGAAACAAGCAAGACCTCAGCAGGTGTACAGAGAACAGCAGCAGTCCAACGTTGAGCAGGTGAACCTTGAGCAGCACGGCCAAAGCTTGGACGAACAAAGAGCACAACTTCCCCCTCCCAAGAACAACAAGGCGTATACTCCTGAGGAATTCGCAGCCTTGGTAGCAGCTGGGTACGCCGTCACGCCTGTACCAGTCAGCTCGATTAACCTCCAGGAGGCCCAGTCCAGGTCTTCAGTTGAATCAGAGACGATGCATCAGAAACGCCGACCAATCTTCGCCACCCGACGTCACCAATATCTACCCCTTCGAGGAGACGATGCGCCTTAGACTTAATAACTGTGCTGTAAATAGGTTAGCTGTAGTATTGTAAAATAAAGATATAGTGATATTCGTTTACATTCTGTTTTATTCTAACAAACATACATAATTATAATAAATATACCAACAGAATTGAGCTCCCAGCGCATGTAAGCGCAGTCGGGAAGCGTTGGAATTCATTATACTTTCATGAAAACAGAAACTGCATGTGTATAAACAGACGTTAGAAAGACATTTTCTGACTTTAACGCATACTTACCACAAAATGTTTAGTTGTTTGCAAAACCTTAACACAATATCTCCAACTTTGAAGCCGAATATTTACTTAATTAAAAAAGGGCAAAATTAACGAGCTCTAGAGTTTTTCAAAGAGTAATCGTTTACAACTGAGTTTAGTATGACCAACTCACAGAACTTTGCGTTTTTTTTTCTTTTGTATGTCATTTACTGGCTCTATACAAAAAAAAAACAGAACGGAGGCCCGCCCAAGCACGAGCACGCGGTAAACGTAACGTAAATACATCGATTTTAAAATGAAAAATTCTCGTTTCACATAATATTTTCATAATTATAAAAATTAATTCACATCTATGGATGATACTGGTGCTTGTTGCAGACAATTTAACTAAAATGCTAAAGGCTAATTTTATTCTTGATTAAAAAAATCGACGTAATTACGTTTTGTTTACTCCACCAGCTCGTAGCTCGGTTCCCGTGCAATGCAGCGATTCATTCACAGAATATATTATATCACTTTTTACTTAATTCCAAATGGATTTTAACGCACTTGTGGAAACTCGGAATATTATCATATTGTTCAAGAACTGCTAAGTGCTTTTGCTTAAAATTGAAACTGGTTTCCTAAGTGTTTTGGTGTAAGTTTGTTTCATCCGAGTAGATGGTAAATTCTCACGTAGTACACACAAAATAATTTCTAATTAAAATTCGAGTAAAGTTTCATGCATACCCAGACTGAAATAACCTTGAGAATTTTTGGAATCCTTTTTTTTTTTTTTTTTTAGGATGGGAAATCATCAAATGACTTCTCCCGCTCTGGGCTGAGCAGGAGGGAGTGTCAGACTTTTACTGACTAAAACCCATCCATGTTCCTTCATCGCCCTTTGTGTTCCGGGGCCACGGTATCTCTTTCGAATAGTCCCGCAACCCCGGCAGGCTTCGGCCCTTGCGGACCCCTTCCTTATTGCTGACTCTCTTTGAGGCGCGCGTGGAACACGAACGCGCCGTCGACACGGCCTGTCGTCATGAGACGTACGGACGGCGAGCTAGCCCATAGCTCCCCGTCCACAGGCCCGCGCCTACGGTGGCCGGAAGCCACCACGTGGCCCCCGACGCCCGGGGCGTCTCCCGCGGCGGCCGGGACGTGAGGATATCTCCCTCTCACGTTCCGCCACCTCCTTCGCCAGCATGACTGCTTCGCAGAAGGAGGTGACGGCGTCCCATTCCGTCTCGCTCCGGACCATGGCACGAACCAGGGCCGGAAGCGAGAGGTCGCCGCCGCCGATCGACACCTCGAGGACACGGCGGTGCTCCACCCAAGCAGGGCACACCTCCACCGTGTGCTCCACCGTGTCCTCCGGTCGATCCTCACAATGGAAACACCCGGGCGTCTCCTCCCGCCCGATTCGGTGCAGGAACTTACCGAAACATCCGTGTCCGGTAAGAACCTGCGTCAGGCGGAAGGTGAGGACGCCGTGGCGTCTCTCCAGCCACTCCTCAAAGAGGGGACTTACCGCCACTATCGTGGCGTGCCCTGCACGGGGTTGCGACAGTCGCTCTCTCCATGCCGCCATGAGATCCCGCCGGAAGTCCGTCCGCTGAGCGACAATTTGCCGCGGCAGCGGAGTTTCCCCCCGGCGTAGCGCCTCCGCGCGCCACTCGTGTAGGCGCGCGAGGACTATCGCCTCCAGATCCCATGGCGGCAATCCGGCAAGGAGGCTCGCCGCCTCGCGGGATATCGTGCGGTACCCCCGGATCAGCCTTACGGCCACCACCTTTTGGGGCGCGTTCAAATGGTTGGCAGCTCGCTGCCTCAATGAACGCGCCCACACCGGGGCCCCGTAGAGGGCCATGGACCGCACGACTCCCGCGTAGAGCCTCCGGCAGGAGGCGTTTGGCCCCCCCAGGTTGGGCAGGAGCCGCCTGAAGGCAGCCCCTGTCCGCTCCAGTTTAGGGGCCAAACGTCGAAAGTGCTCCGCGAAGTTCCACCGGCTGTCGAGGACGAGACCTAAGTACTTTAACGTCGACTCGACGCCGATGGATACCCCTCCCGCCGTCACTGCTGATCCCGGAGGTGGCGCATTCCGAGGCCCATGAAAGCACATGGCCTCGGACTTGTGCAATGCCACCTCGAGACCCAGTTGCCGGATCCTCTCAACGACTATCGCAACCCCGCGTGTCATTATTTCGGCCGCCGCCTCGTGCGACCTCCCCTGTGCCAGCACCAGCGTGTCGTCTGCATAGCAGACAACGCTGACGCCGCTAGGGAGGTCGGCGCGCAGCACCCAGTCGTAACCAATGTTCCACAAGGATGGGCCTAGAACCGATCCCTGCGGAACACCGCACGACATCTCTCGCCGGTTCCAGTCTCCACTGCGACCGGGGTAGATGACATACCTGTCCGCCAGGTAGTCCCCGACCACTCGACGGAGGTAGGTCGGCACCCGGTGATACCGGAGTGCCTCCCTTATGCAGCTCCAGGGCATGGAGTTGAAGGCATTGGCGATGTCGAGAGACACCGCCAAGACAACCCCACCCCGAGACACCGCATCCCCCGTCGTGAGGGCTCTCACGCGCATGATGGCGTCCACCGTAGAGCGCCCCTTGCGGAAACCAAATTGGTGTTCCGCAAGGTCCGGCCCCGTACCCGCAAGGTGCTCGGCGAGGCGGTTTGCAATTACTCTTTCAAAGAGCTTGCCCACCTCGTCGAGCAGCACCACGGGCCGGTAGGCGGACGGAGAGTCCGCCGGGCGCCCCGGCTTCCGAATGAGGACCAGCTTCCCCGTCTTCCAACGAAGCGGGAACTGGCCTCTCTCCAAACATGCGCTAAAGAGCCCTTCTAGTCGGGGCCCGAGAGCCTCCGAGGCCAGGACCCAGGCTTTGCCAGGCAAGCCGTCGGGTCCCGGGGCGGTATTTTTGGCACCTAGCCTTCGTACCGCCACTCTCAGGTCTACCCCGGTCACTTCAGGAGCGTCGTCGTCGTCGCTTTGGTGGTCCGCTTCCGGCACCGCAGCCGGCGGAGCCATAGGCGGGGGCGGGTGTTCCCCTCGCGAGGGGAACAGAGCGCTCACCACGTCCTCCACGAGCTGAGGCCGGAGACTCTGCGTCAGCGGGGGGGCCCAGGTGCGGAGTTTATCCAGCACCATCTTGTAAGGGCGCCCCCACGGATCTCTGTCGAGAGCCCCCAGCATCTCCTCGCGGGCCAGATCCCTGGCCCGCAGGACAGCCTCGCGGAGGGTGGTCTTCGCCGCTCTGTAGCCCTCATAAAGCTCCGCCTCAATGGCTGCCGCATTCGGTGGGCGAATGCGGAGCCTGCGGAAACTAAGCCATGTTTTATTCAAAGACATTGAAAAAACTTGGGACAACGCGAACAAAATCGTCATCTACTTGCAAACGCACGTACGTGAGTGTACCTACTCAATCCAATAAAAAACATTCTACTTACCATAGACTTATTTTCATACGATGTTTATTTCAATGCCACTGAACTCAAGTCTCTGGAACTCGAAGATAAAAATTAAATTATAAATTGACTTTAACCTATAGGTGTTATTATAAAGAGGTAAATTTGAATGTAGAGGTAATCTCCGGAACTAATAATCCAATTCTAAAAATTGTTTTACTGGCAGAAAGCTACATTATTCTTGGGTGCTATATGCAATTACGTGTATTTATACCAGACATTCACAATAAAAGAGTTATCAGAATGTTAGCTATCAGCGCTATCACAATTTTTGCAGACGAAGTCGCGAGCGAAGTGCCAGTAAAACATATTTTAATTTCACAGCGTCTGAACTTGTTATTCGGGTCCGCGAGAATCGAAAGTGATAACGTTATCCTTCGAGATGAAATATTCAGATCATCTGCGATGTGCCAACCCATGGAGATATTTTCGTTTGAATAAATCAAGTTTTATTTTTGAAATAAACGTCGTCGGCTCTCTCTTATCCCTAATCTTTTAAGGGGAGTTGCGAAGAATATTCTATGACTTAAGCTATGTGTATCTAACTTAAGAGAAAACAGTTTAGTTTTTAGGTTCCGTACCCGAAGGGTAACTAACGGGACGCTTTAACTAAGCCTCCACTGTCAGTCCGTCCGTCCGTCTGTTTGTCTGTCAGCAGGCTGTATCTCGTGATCCGTAATAGGTACACAGATGAAATTTTCACAGAAATAAAAGTGAAAAAGGTTCTGGGCAAAAGTCTCCACATGATGGTTACTGGAAGACGGACGGCGCCGCCGAGGCCGGCCCAGAAAGAGGTGGCGGGACGATTCGGACGCGTACTGCTAGGGTTGGTTTGAGGAGGCACGGGAAAAGAGCACAAGGGAGGAGTTGGGTGACGCTTTTACCCAGCACTGGGACAGTACAGGCTAACAAAAAAAAGGGGGCCCCTTCTACTTCACCCCCCTTTTTTTTTGATAGTTAGTTAGTTTTTGTATTTTTTGTTTTGTTTGTTAGCTTTTTTTTGTTTTTGTGGTAGTTTTTTTGCTGCGTGGCTCAGGCTCGGTGGAGCGAAGATCTTCGCAGGGTGGCGGGTGCATGTTTCGGGAAGTTCCTGCACCGAATCGGGTGGGAGGAGACGCCCGAGTGCTTCCATTGTGAGGATCGACCGGAGGACACGGTAGAGCACCCGGTGAAGGTGTGCCCCGCTTGGGCGGAGCCCCGCCGTGTCCTCGAACCGGCGATCGGCGGCGGCGACCTCTCGCTCCTGGCCCTGGTTCAATCCATGGTCCGGAGCGAGACGGAATGGGAAGCCGTCACCTCCTTCTGCGAAGCAGTCATGCTAGCGAAGGAGGTGGCGGAACGTGAGAGGGAGATATCCACACGTCCCGGCCGCCGCAGGCGACGCCCCGGGCGTCGGTGGCCACGTGGTGGCCCCCGGCCACCGTAGGCGCGGGTCTGTGGACGAGAGCGATGAGCTATGGGCTAGCTCACCGTCCATCCGTCTCATGACGACAGGCCGTGTCGACGGCGCATTCGTGTTCCACGCGCGCCTCAAAGAGAGTCAGCAATAGGGCCCTTCCCTATTGCTGACTCTCTTTCCTTCCGCAAGGGCCGAAGCCTGCCGGGGCTTCGGGACTATTCGAAAGAGATACCGTCGTGACCCCGGAACACAAAGGGCGATGAAGGAACATGGATGGGTTTTAGTTAGTAAAGTCTGACACTCCCTCCTGCTCTGCCCAGAGCGGGAGGAGTCATTTGATGATTACCCATCCAAAAAAAAAAAAAAAAAAGTTGCTGTGAATCGACTTGAATGGCGTGCGATTGAGGAGGCCTACGTCCAGCTGTGGACTGTTGTAGGCTGATGATGATGATAATTTTGTGATCGAGAAGTTATCTCCTGAAATTCGTCATTATTACTTTGGTAAATATTCCTACTTATACCTACAAACATAAGAATACAAGCAAACGTCTTCTGTCGTCGGGTTGTCACAGTGGAATGTCTAATATTTCCGTCGCTGAACCAATATTTTCTATTTACTTAAGACAAATTGTGAAAGTTTGAAAAGTCTATACTCTGTAGTCTGTAGCTACACATCCATTTCCTTTAAATAGTGTTCTTGTTTTTATGCTTTTTGGGTAAGTAAGACGAAGATTTTTTTGAGTAGAATAAGATTACATCAAATCCCTGCGAGTTACTGAAGTCATGTACAGTCGTGGTCTTTTCCGCCTGATCAGTTTGTCATTTTTTCGCTTAAGTCATGCGGAGGCGCCGAGTCACGCCCCCTTAATGTTTAGGCCAATTAGGAAAGCGTCAACTTTGGCGCGCAAAACAAAGACCCAGATTATCTTCCTCGCTGCGAGCTTTCAAGGGAGAGAGGGCAGAGGGCTAATTCACGTAATTTTACGACGCGCCGATGAAGTTGTAGTGCAGTTGCAGTTAAGTTCAAGTTCGAGTGATAAACGGTATTCTTGTAATCTTTGAACTGCGCGTAAGATGCGCGTGAACTGCACGTTAACTGTACGACAATCAAACTCTACCAAACTTACATAGGGTGTGGCCATATGAGAGAAAATCACTCACTAAATAATCGAATAGAATCGATTACATTTCAATGAAAATGACGTTATTAAAATAATACCCCAGTAAAGATTTTAAAGTGCTTTTTCTTACTTAGTATAATACCGATCATGTTGCGTTCCGAAGCACGCATCAAAGACGCGCAACAGTAGAATCCTGCTATTGCGCTCGCGTGACCGACGCGAACTGGACGCGAGCGTGTCTGACAGCGGTAGAGAATACGAAAAGCGTTGTTTTGATCGAAACTTAACTGCAACTGCACTGCAACAGCACTTCTTTAGTTACGTGAATTAGCCTACAGGACTCCGTAGAAGCACGCCATGGTGGGGTATACTGGTAAGTAGGCCGCGTGATGTCACCACTGGTGCGCTTGCTATTCATTCCCCCATCCGTACTCATGATCGGATGCATATAAAGGGTGTAAAACACCTCTTAACGAAGCTGAAAGGCACTTGTTCTCCTTGTCATTGCGATAATTTTCTTGTTCAACACCATACCTGAGAAACTTCTTGTTACGGAGATATTGGGGGTCAAAGTTCCAACTTTTTGACAACTTTTTTTTTAAATACAAGTTTTTAATGTAAGTTTTTTACTTTAAACACCTTCACGACTCCCGTACTATTCAATCCATCCACCAGCACAATGTTTGAGTGCGTTACATTTAGTTCTACCATAAAACGTGATTTTTCACCCCAAAAAAAAGTCGTTTCCCAGCAATCATTTTTGCGTAAAGTTATTTAGTTTGATGTACAGAATGCTAGGTTGTCGACTTCGTGATGAGGTGGTTTACACCCTGTATATAACACTCGGGAATAATTTAGCTTCCCATTATTGAAATAATTTTCACAGTCGGAGCAGTAGTTCCAAAGACTACGAACAAATACCTGTTTATAAATTCATTTCACTGTGTAGAATATAATATACACATATGCCTACGCACATGCATATGCCTTACGTTCGTTGGGTCCCAGGTTCGAATCCCGGTACGAGCAAATGTTTGTGTGATGAGCATGGACCTTTGTTTCCGAGTCATGGATGTTTATATGTATAATAAGTATGTATTATATTATATTATACAAACAAAAAGTATCTATGTAGTATATCAACTATCTGGTGTCCACGACACAAGCCTCGTTGCTTAGTGTGGCACTAGATGGCGATGTCTGTAATGTACAGTGATATTTATTTATTTTATTGATCTAAAATTAACATACAAATACAACTAAATTATATTACGATCTAAGATCAAAAACACACAAATAATATTTATTTTCCATTTACAAAAGAAACCCAACAGGGGTACATACGCCTAATGATACTTTTCTTAAACAAAGATCCCAATTACCTGTGTTTACTAAAAATGTACTTACAGCAAACAATGTATGGCCCAAGGCAAGATTAGGCCTTTTTCCTGACTGCAAAATTATTTTCTTTGAAACAAAAATGTTTTCTTAGGGTAAAAATGCCTAATTAAATTCTCGTTCAGCATTTTTACCATGTTAGGCTGTGTTTGTCGAGTGTAATCTAAAATGTAATGTTAGGATCTTTTGACTTTATATTTTTGTGTTATCATGTCATAACGATGTGATGGATGAAAAAACAAGACAAGACTTCAAAATGTCGGAACACTTTTATGGTTTTTAAACATGCTGGCAAGACATCGATTTTATAATCCTACTAATAATATAAATGCGAAAGTATGTGAAGACGGATGGATGGATGTTTGCCACTCTTTCACGCAAAAACTACAGAAAGGATTTGGATGAAATTTGACCTGGATTAAGGGCTACTGCACACTTGAGACAAGACTGTCCTAAGACAGACTATTTCCCTACTAGTTCGAGCGAGACAGACTATTTATCTCCCGCTCGCACTAGTAGGGAAATAGTTTTTTTTTTTTTTTTCGAAATGGCATCTCGCAGTTCAACCTGAGTGGTTGTCGTCTGCTTAACCGGACTTTCCTGTGGGTGCCTTAAGTGTAAGGCCTCCAGCCAGGGCAAAAAACTTACAAACTAAGCGACTACACGCTAAGGGCACCCCCTGCGGGGTACGAGCCTCGGCTTAGGGCGTCGCTGGGAGATGACAGCAAGGGGACAGGCTGGATCGGAGTGGTGTCATTATTTAGGGACTGACTTTGGACTACAGGCTCAGCAACGCGGGCTGGCACGAGCAAGGGACGGGGAGGTGTAGGGAAATAGTCTGTCTTAAGACAGTCTTGTCTCAAGTGTGCGATAGCCCTTAATCCAGGTCAAATTGCGACTACTAGTGCGAGTGGGAGATAAATAGTCTGTCTCGCTCGCACTAGTAGGGAAATAGTCTGTCTCAAGACAGTCTTGTCTCAAGTGTGTAGTAGCCCTAACACTTAAAATACTTTTTATCCCCGGTGGTATGATCCCGTGCGACAATAACTGAAGTCCACGCTGGCGAAGCTTCGGGCTTATGCCCGAGGCTGATTGGCCGGATTGACTGAACTAGCTTATGCTAGTTCAGTCAATCCAGCGATTAAAGAGCAATCAGGAACAGGAAGCGAATTTTGAACTTCGCTCGTTATGATCGGAAATTGTCTCCTGGGAACATCAAGCATTTTAGGGTTCCGTAGTCCTGACAAGGAACCCTTATAGTTTCGCCATGTCCGTCTGTCTGTCTGTCTGTCCGAGGTTTTGCTAATAGACCTTATGTAAGTACTAGAAAGCTGTAATTTTGTAGAGGTGTGTATACCAATAACGCCGATAAAGTGGTAAAATACAATTTTGTAAAATATTTTTTTTTAGGGTAGCTCCCCTACATGTGAAGTGGGAATGATTTTTTTTTCGTCGTCTACCCCATCGTGTGAGGTATCGTTGAATAGGTTTTTTAAAATGACTTAGGGGTTGCTAATACTACTTTTCGATTTAATGCTCCATTTACGAAATATTAAACTTTAAAGTGCAAATTTTTGTTTCAGTAGGGCGTCCCCCCCCCCCCTCTAAAAGCTAAACTGCTAGCTTGAAAAATCTGGAAAAATTCACGATGATAGTGCATTTCATGACCTTTAAATAAAAAGCGGTTAAGATAACTTTATTAGTTTAGCAGTAATAGCCGTTGAACTAGGGTGTTGGATAATATTGTACCAAATACAAAATCAAAGGTTGACTGGTAGAGAATGCCTTGTGGCATTAAGTCCGCCTATGTACATGTACATGAAGTTTAAATAAATAAATAAAATCCTTAGAATAAATCCTATAAAGTGACTAAGATGAAGTGGTTGCTTGTTTATAACGGGTAAAGACTTGCATTGAAAAATAAAATCTAAAATATAACGGGATACTACGGAACCCTTCACTACGCGTGGCTCGACACGCACTTGGCCGGTTTTTTTTTTTATATAGCCTACACTTGGGAATTATGTAGCTTCTCATTAGTGACAGAATTTTCAGAATCGGATCAAAAGTTCCGAAGATTACCCCCTACATATAAATTATACCTCTATTGTTATAGATAAGTGAAGATGACCCAACCCACACCTGAATAATTTTCATTTAATTTTACTGGATTCTTAAAACACAGTCCCTTTAACCCAACAATGATTCATCATCATCTGCCAAACATTTTTCCAAATATGATGGGTTCGGCTTCGAGATGTCTAACGCACGTAACGTATGAATACCAATTTTACATGGAGCGACTGCCTATCTGACCTCTAAAACCCAGTTAGCACTGGGTAATACGATACCCATTGCTCAGACTGGTTGTCAAACTTTTGGTAAACAGACTACTTGTAACAACTGTCGATGAAACTCAAATTGTGTTAGAAAAGTATGTAGCCTCTACAGTAGATTATAACAAAAATCTAAATCAAATTATTTTATTTCACATAGGCCTTGATGGGCACGTATTAAACGTCGAAAAAGGTGCACGGTTCGCGTTGGTCGTTTCCATGGAGAAGAACCGGCAAGAAACTCCATGGTTACTTTTTTCAAATCATTTGGTATTACAATATTATTTTGTTACAGCATTAGTACATAAGTATGGGGGGACAGCGTAGGCCCGACAATAGGTCGTTGCTTACTATACAAAAAGCGTAAAACAGAAAAATATTTATCAAAAGTTAACAAGCATCTAGGAATCTACAAAGCCTACAATGTTAACTCATTCACAAATAATAGGTAAAAAAATAATCTATACAAAGGTAAGAAAATTTTTTATAAAAAAAATGCAAATAATAAAAAAAAATACTAAATTAAACAAGTGACACAAATATTGTCATCAGTGCTTAACTATTCTGAGCAAAATAACCGAGGCCAACCTGGGTCATCAATCGATTCAGAGATTTCTAGATTAGCTACTGCAGTTCGTATCCGGGAGGCAGGTGTTCTTGAAGGAATGGGATGTTCTATCTATGTTAAGGGTTTTGGTTTCCGCACTTAGTCCCGTAACCTTCGTCCCGGCTGCTTGGAGAAATGGCTCACGCACAAAGGTCCACTTTGTGCGTGAGCCATTTCTGCAAGCAGCCCACCTCCCTTCAGAAGCAGAACAAACTTCTAGGTCTACTCAGGACTTCCGCAAGGGATCTTGGTGTTCCAAGAGTCTCCTCGCGGTTCTGGGTAAAAAAAAATGGGATGTCTGTTTCTCCATGGTTCGCGTTTTTCGTCTGACGCACCGTTTTCAAAGGAGGTCGTATATCTTCAAAAAGCTTTTACGGCTCATTACGCGTGAAGGTGGTAATAGTTGTTTGACTAAAACTCAAAACATGATTGTAACAATAAACACAATGGCTGTACAAGCTATACACAACGTAAATAAATCAACCAGAAAACTCAATTGCATTGGCAATGGCAGCCCAATGCGGCAAATTGACTCGATTACCGAGGAGCGCAGCACTGAGCCCCGCCATAATTACCTTTTAATTTGACAATATCGCACTTCGGTATCGATAATATTAAAAGGGAGAAGATTTTCTTTGATTACGTTATGCTGGGGCCACAATATCGGGCGAATATTCGTTGAGTTTTTGATGAAAACAAACTTAGTTTACTGTTTGTATTCTAAAAACCACAGACTATCCAAATAGGGATGATGACTGACTAAAAAAAATATGATACTCTTATAAATAAAACATTTAAAACATGAAACAATAATTTTAATAGCAAACTACAATAATTACACGAAAAAATAAAATAGCACAATAAATCAAACACAAAATGGGCAGAGGAGCAATGTAGATAGTTCTACGATAGCCGAAAAAATGAACGAGTCCATTTTTTTTTTCGAAATGGCATCTCGCAGTTCAACCAGAGAGGTTGTCGTCTGCTTAGCCGGACTTTCTTGTGGGTGCCTTAAGTGTAAGGCCTCCAGCCAAGGCAAAAAACTTACAAACTAAGCGACTACACGCTAAAGGCATCGCCCGCGGGGTACGGGCCTCGGCTTAGGGCGTCGCTGGGAGAGGACAGCAAGGGGACAGGCTGGATCGGAGTGGGAAACGATTCCACGCGGAGTTCTTCGTTTTATAGGCGTGGCTGCGCTGGTGGGGAGCGTCTGGTGTTGTCATCTAACAATACTGTTTAGTCCGTCAGTTAGATTATCGAAAAAAATTGGAGACGTGTTTTTTGTTTCATCAAATTAATAAAAATTGAGGATATTGAGTAAACAATGTACTCAAATGTGACGTCACACAAGTTTTCGACTATATAAATATGACTATATTATGTGTCCAATATTTTTTGGAAATCTATCTGACGGACTAATTATATTTTTTTTGTCATCTACCCTATTATTTATTTATTTAACACTTCAAGCACAAAGTACAGAGGCGGACCTAATGCCGTAGGCATTTTCTACCAGTCAACCTTTGGGTGATGCAGAGACAAGCAGTGGTAGGTGTACATCTGAAAATATTACTAAGAAATTAATACTAAGGTAAACTACAAGGATATATAAAATACTATAAATATATTTAAATACTATAAATATATTTAAACTATTTATTACTGTAAACTAACTATTATATTCTGACAAAAAAGAGGCTTCAATAAAACTAAATTGTCAGTTGACATAAATCAGGAAACAGCGGAGTCTGGAGTCCTTTATATTACATCAATAAAAGTCAACGCCTCGTGACAGCCCAGAGAGACAGTAAACTTAAGTGAACTATGCTGGTGCGTGTTGGTTTCAGTATCGAAATGGTACTTATGGAACTAGTAATTGTTGCCCGCGACCTTCGTTTGCGTTAAATTATTACACAACATTACTTCTTTATTATGAATATTTTTACTTTATTTTTTATTTTTATTATTTATTATTATGAACCGGATTTCGTCAACAATTTCTCGGGTTTCAATTTTTTTGCACGGAACTCTAATCCTTTTTGAAAGAAATGGCTGGACCGTATACTTTTAGTAAACGGTCCAGCCGTTTCGGAGATGAGAACAAACAGACAGACTGACCATAATTTTAAAAAAAACAGCGTGTTTTGTTACAATTACCGTATATACTTTCATATGCATTTTACAATTACCGTGTATACTCATATGAATTTAGTAAAAAACTGTTATTTTGAAATTGTGAACAGACACTTACATTTTATTGATTTATACATTGATTGATACATAGATTGTAGTACGTAGTTTCTCAAATAATTAAATCGGAAGATTCACCCTACGCAAAAAAGATAGACATGGTTCTGTTTCAGAGTATCTTTATAAAACCTACTAGCCTAAGCGCGCGCGTGGAAAGCACGTTAAGCCGTTGGTCCTGGCTGTCATTTGCAGATCTTATACAGTCGTTACAGGTAGTCAGTGGCCCGAAAGTCTGAAAACCAGTACTAACTGGGTCGTGGACGTCAGATAGGCAGTCGCTCCATGTAAAATACTGGTATTCAGCTGCATCCAGTTACTCTGGAAGTCAATAATAATTATAAAAGTATACCATCATACAGTTCAATTTTATCATTATTCCATCGAAATGAATTCCACTTAAGTATTCAATTTTAAATGTTTAATGAAGCCAATCTCGCTTGTCTGGGAGCATGAAATACAATTTCATGGCTCTCATTGTGTTTGACAGTTTCATTTTGTCAACCAAATTAGTTGTGATTGGCCGAAAATAATGTAGAGCGTGATCTCGTGGTTTCGTATTTCGTTTTATATTGGTATTTTGTAGGTACAGCTAGTCTGAAATATTTTATTCCGATAAGCTTTTCCGATTACAACTAGTAACAAAACAGTTTCGAGTCAATCATTCCACTAAACAAGTGGGTCATGATTGGCGTACCAACACTTTGCGACTTTTATTTGATCCAAATATAAAAGGTTAGTACACTTGTTTATTTTCACGTTGTTTTTGCTTTTATGCTCATGACAATAATAAAATATTTTCTACTGTTACCTTTTTGTTTTTACTCAAATAATAATTCAACTGCCGACGAAGTAGATCGTAACTTTATTGTGATCAAAATGATCAAAGAAATAAACGTTGTATTTAAGCTTTGTGTGACAGACTCAAAAATTACATTCATACATTGAAATCAAATGATTTTCTGTCTCTTTTAACATATAAAATATAAATAGCAAGTAAATTCACTGTGAATTTACATGAACGGAATTTACACGACAACAAGCCCTTTTTTTTCGGATGGTATCCCGCTCTGGGCGGAGCGGAAGAGAATGTCAGACTGTCAACAATACGTTTGAATATCCATTGGTAAAAAATTGAATCCCTTGCCATCCCGTCCCGGTCTGCGTTAGCCTTAAGTTAGACACCACATCATCATCATCATTTCAGCCGCAAGACGTCCACTGCTGGACATAGGCCTCCCCCAAGTGTCGCCACATTGAACGGTCCCGTGCGACTCGCATCCAGCGGATTCCCGCAGCTTTCACCAGGTCATCGGTCCACCTAGTGAGAGGGCTTCCAACGCAACGTTTTCCGGTTCGCAGTCGCCACTCCAGAACTTTTCGGCCCCATCGGCCATCCGTTCTGCGAGCAATGTGCCCTGCTTACTGCCACTTAAGTTTGGCAATTTTCGGGCTTCGTCGATAACCTTGGTTCTCTTGCTTAGACAGCTCGTGACAGGTGAAATAAGCTGGCTGTTGTGACGCAATTCCTGTCCAAATTAGCTTTATTTTTCCTCAAAAAGGTTTTGTAAGTACCAGGAAAATTGAATTTATTAAAATGACTATAAAGAAACAAAAGATTTTATAATAAAGGAATTGTAAAAGTAAATAACGTTCTACAAATCTGTGAACATTTAGGGAAAAAACAAAATTATATCGTTCATTTTTTTTGTAGGTACTCTGTCACAATGCTGTCCTATTTGATCCAAAGGTTGTCTGGTAGAGAATGCCTTGTGGCATTGAGATAGCCTATGTACCATAAGTACATACAAACGCTTCAGTGTGTTACAACACACTGCCTCAGTCGATCACAGCGCGCCAATCTAGCAGGCCAATCGCAGTCAAGCCAAGCCACCGCCATAACTGCCGGACGCCGCCGGTGGGGGGAAAGCTATAAAACGCCCTTTTTTTTTTTTTTTTTCGGATGGGTAATCATCAAATGACTCCTCCCGCTCTGGGCTGAGCAGGAGGGAGTGTCAGACTTTTACTGACTAAAACCCATCCATGTTCCTTCATCGCCCTTTGTGTTCCGGGGCCACGGTATCTCTTTCGAATAGTCTCGCAGCCCCGGCAGGCTTCGGCCCTTGCGGACCCCTTCTCTATTGCTGACTCTCTTTGAGGCGCGCGTGGAACACGAACGCGCCGTCGACACGGCCTGTCGTCATGAGACGGACGGACGGCGAGCTAGCCCATAGCTCCCCATTCACAGGCCCGCGCCTACGGTGGCCAGAAGCCACCACGTGGCCCCCGACGCCCGGGGCATCTCCCGCGGCGGCCGGGACGTGTGGATCCTTCCCTATCACGTTCCGCCACCTCCTTCGCTAGCATGACTGCTTCGCAGAAGGAGGTGACGGCGTCCCATTCCGTCTTGCTCCGGGCCATGGATTGCACCAGGGCCGGGAGCGAGAGGTCGCCGCCGCCGATCGCCGCTTCAGCTATATAATGCCCTGCAAGCTCATTTTCGCTCTCCTGTCGCTGCGATTATACGATCAAGCTGAAACTCTGTTCAAATTGTGTTGAAGTAATTAAATCAAGTGTGATTATACAGTCTGCCTTTTTGATTATTGCCCTTCTGTTTCAAGTGCTAGAGAATGCAAATCTAGCTACCCTTTTTCCCAAATATTTTGAGGTCGGATTCCAGTCTAATTAGATGCCGCTGAATACCAGTACTTTATTTACATTAGACTGCCTCGTTGGTCTAGTGTTCGCATGCGCGACTGCTGAGCATGAGGCCCTGGGTTCGATCCCCGGTTCGGGCAAAGTGTTATTAGGTTTTCCTTCAGGATTTTTTCAGTAGTAGAAACAGAGTCTGATTTTTATCCCATTAATGGCAATGGCAATATATAATAAATGTCGTGATACTCGTGATAGCCCAGAGGTTAAGGTCTCGCCTCCCATGTATGAGGTTGTGGGTTCAAATCCGGGCAAGTACCAATGTGACTTTTTCAATTCATAAGTACTTTTCTAAGTTTATCTTGGACATCAGAGACATCGGTGAAGGAAAACATCGTTAGGAAACCTGGACATATAATTAATATAAGTCTGAAATCACCAACCCGTTTTGAGCAAGCGTGGTGATCAATGCTCGTGCCTTCTCTGTGCGTGAAGAGGCCTTTGCCCAGCTGTGGGACAGTAATAGGCTGGTATCATTGTATTACTATTTATATTGGCAATAGGTTCGCCCCGTTACATGGGACTAAAAATATGGACGGTGTGTTAAATGTAAGTGTACTATTGGATACACCTTGACGTAACCCGTCGGGTATTACAGGAGTGATGTTCTGTTACTTACTTTGTGGAAGACAAATCTTTTACTGCCTCTTTTGTCCTCCACAAATCAGTTACTGCGTTAAACGACCCTTTGCCAAGACCTATACCTATAATCTGCCAAACAAACCAAATACCAATTATAACAGTTAGCCAAACACAATTCACTAAAACCAAGAAATAACCAGTTAAACACTCGGTTAATGAAACTCTTGAAGAGCGACTATTACGCTGGAAACAATAAGGGGTACAGTTAAAAGGTTTCAGCATTTATTGCCCGCGGTCCAACCGATTACTTCGCTCCGACTATTGTGGGGCGTTGCGAGACTTGCGAGAATCCAATTAGTCTCGGCCTGGATTTCGGTTTCGGCCTAAAGTTGTCCGAAACTGGATTTACAAAGGCCATTTGAACTCATGTCATACGTGTGATGGAGTTACATGGAAACTGGGGGTCTAAAATGGCCGCTTTAGCAGAAACTTAATAGAAATCACGTTAGAAATTTAAAATTCTTAAAATTGACTTTATGTTTATGAACCTTAAGTCCATTTTAAGAATTTAGAATTTTTAAAGTGATTCGTAATAAGATTCTGTTAGAGCGGCCATTTTAGGCCACCTGGGCAGCATCATACGTACAAATGAGTATCGATTTGATCGAATACGTTGGTTTGTAGAAGCCTTTCATCAAGAATGCTGACGAACTTGATGTTTCAAATGTCTCTTCCATTTACTTTTCAACTTATTTATGAAGTTTTTAGAATCTTGTTGTTATTAATTTTCTTGGAATCTTAAATGTTTACTAACTTACGAACAACTTTTTAAGTTTATTTTAAGCTAAAAACGGAATCGCTCGCCCCGAATTGCCTGACACTTTAATAAACTGACGAAATGTAGTTTTACTATTAGGCACACCTCTGCCTAATCTTTTCGTGCATTACAGGCGTGATGTTATGTGCTGAAAGAAAAATGTATCGAATTCTGGTTTTGGCTTTATCGAAAAACATCTTGACTTTATAAGGCCAACACTATTTATGCGATGCTCATAAGATCGGAAACAAAGATTTGCTTTCAGCATAATACCGTAAAAGCTTGTTTCAGATACGTTTGCAGTAATACGATTTGGGGAAAACCTTCAGATCTCTTCTCTCCAGATATGAAATATTCTTATAGCATTTAATTTGGTGACTTTGAATTTGGCCAGAATATATTATTATGCTGCTATAGGTACCAATGTCACATGGAAGCAATTTTGTACTGATCTTTTACAAAAATAAATATGTAGTCCTTTGGCAATTTTAGATTTTTTAGAAATCATATTTTTTCATATATAACCATAAATTCATATTCTAAAAAATCCACATAATTTTAGAGAGCATACAAATTTCAGGGTACAGAAAAATCTCAATATTTACTCACACAGCTCGTGGCTAAACAATAACAACTGCATCGGTCGATCTTCAAGGTAAAGCAGCGGTTGCCAACGTTGGTCCGTGGATGGGTGACGACTATCCATCACAAACGGAGTTTCCTCCATGCCTCGGAAAGCATGTCAAACCGTTGGTCACGGCTGTCATTTGTAGATTTTTGACATTTGTTACACTTACAGGTAGTCAGTAGCCCGAAAATTTGACAACCATTCTTAGCAAGGGTATCAAATTACACAGAACTAACAGGGTTGTAGAGGACATTATAGGTAATCGTAATGTAAAATACTGGCAAAAGGGCTAAGCAGAACGTACCTATGTTTTAGAATGGTGAATACATAAATATAATATTATAATAATACCAGCCTATTACTGTCCCACTGCTGGGCAAAGGCCTATTCTCGCTAAGAGAAGGCACGAGCATTGATCACCACGCTTGCTCAAGATGGGTTGGCGATTTCAGACTTATATTGATTATGAGTCCAGCATAGCTATTCAGAACGCTTCGATTCGATTTTCGATTCGGCAAGTCATTATGTCTATCTTGTTCGATTACGTAGTGTCAAAAAAACATAGACATATGACTTTCCGAATTGAAAATCGAATCGAAGCGTTATGAATAAGGGGCCAGGCTTCCTCACCACGTTTTCCTTCACCGATGTCTGTGATGTCCAAGATAAACTTAGAAAAGTACATATTAATTGAAAAAGTCACATTGGTAGTTGCCCGGATTTGAACCCACAACCTCAGACATGGGAGGCGAGGCCTTAACCTCTGGGCCATCACGACAAATATAATTATGTTAATTAAACACCTACCTACATAATAGACTAAATAGAAAAAACTTAAAAAACAAATAAGAGTAGCACATAGAATTCAATTCTGACTTCATATCGCCAAACCACGAAGTTATCCACTTAACGAGAAAACTCCGATCCCCTTGGTGAATTTACCGGAGTTTTGAGAAGTGCCTGAATTTGAATGAACTTAGTTATTTGTCGACTAAATGACTGGATTTTGTATAGAATTTAATCAATCCTGCTTGGAGGAAAAATGTTGTGTGTAAGACAATAGAAGCCGACGCTTTACGCATCATCATCATTCTCTTCCCCTTATCACGATTCATTTGGGTTCGGCGCAGCATGTCTTCTTCTTCCATACTTCTCTACTACTCGTCATCTCATCAACTATGCAAGGTCTCTGCTTAGTTGAAAATATAACATAATAATTATAAATAATATGGACGTGGGTACAGCAGTCATTGTGCCGATAGTCGTGTCGGCCAATGGCTTAATAGCCGAGAGCTTCGACCAACATCTTAGGAGGCTATCGCTTGGCAGCTGGATCAAGGGCTTGATTCAGAAAGCAGTACTTCTGGATAGGGCACGTATTGTTAGGAGGTTTCTCTCTCAAGAGCCCTGACCACCGCCAGCTCGGACCCAGTCCCCGGCTACTGTTTTTTATATTTTTAAATGTTTTTATATAGTTTTATTAAGATATATTCAAAAATAAAATGAAAAAAATAAAAAAATAATGATGATGAATGATATTTGTTTAAATGAATAAAATAAATAAATAATAACAATATCAGCCTATTACTGTCCCAGTGTAGCCTGGGCAAGTCCAGGTTTCCTCACGATGTTTTCCTTCACCGATGTCTATAATTTCCAAGAGAAACATAGAAAGTACATATGAATTGAAAAAGTCACATTGGTACTACTGGCTATGGTTTTCCTACTTCTCTGCTTTAATTCTCTGATTAATTTCGTTGCGGGAGTCAAATTGTTTCTTTGGAACTTCTTCGAGCTTCATTGTCTCGGCGCTTATCTGGTGGTCGCCACTGTTAATTCTGGCTTCTGGCAGTGTTTTTTTTATTCAAATGGTTTTACGACCTTTCCAGCAATATTTTCACGTTATACGTCAGAACTTTTTTAAATCAAACGAGGGTAACTGAAAAAGAAATACACGAACAAGTACAGTTAGGTTTAAAAGGCTCTGACGGGTACAGGTGTAAGTGAAGGTACACACGTGACCACTCCGTAGCGAGTAAACTTTAACATGAGTCGATCAGGTAAATAAAAAGTTGTTTACTTATACTTGCTGAAAGAGCTGTATTCGTTTTATAGTGAAACTACATCACTATATGTGTATAAGCTGTTTTTTTTTTTGCAAAATGGGCCCGCTCTTGACTGCGATCACGCCAGATGGAATGCGATGGAGGAGGTCGATGATGGAATGAGCGTGCCTAGAAGATGCCTGTAAACTAACAGATGGGTGTTAAAAGATTAGTCATTTTAATCAAAATATCCATAAGTTTGAGACAGAAGAACAGAGACATAGCAGAACAAAGACGCGAAGAAAGGATCTACCAAATTTCATACAGCCTAAGCTTAATGCCGGTATACATGCCTCAAGAGTGCAATCAGTAAATATATTATGTTCAATAAATTGCCTGTAACATTTGTAAACTCTAGAATCAAAACGAATTCAAGAGAAATTGAAAGTCAAATGTTATTACAACATAAAAAAGTTTCTCAAAGATAATAGTATAGTTTATATATACTTTTTCGAACTAATATGTGATTATATTTTATAGACTTAAAATAATATATTCAGCATTCCATCATTACATTACATCTTAATGGATTTTATTGACATACATTTCTTTGAATTTTTAGTGACATTATCTACATTTTATTACATTGACATTTAGTTTTTTATTTTAGTTTTTAATGATTATTTTTATTCATAATACATTCCACATTGGTCATAGTAATAATGTTATGACCGATGGCGATTGGCGATATGAAGTCAGAATTGAATTCTATGTGCTACTCTTATTTGTTTTTTAAGTTTTTTCTATTTGGTCTATTAAATGTAGGTAGGTGTTTAATTAACATAATTATATTTGTCGTGATGGCCCAGAGGTTAAGGCCTCGCCTCCCATGTCTGAGGTTGTGGGTTCAAATCCGGGCAACTACCAATGTGACTTTTTCAATTAATATGTACTTTTCTAAGTTTATCTTGGACATCACAGACATCGGTGAAGGAAAACGTGGTGAGGAAGCCTGGCCCCTTATTCATAACGCTTCGATTCGATTTTCAATTCGGAAAGTCATATGTCTATGTTTTTTTGACACTACGTAATCGAACAAGATAGACATAATGACTTGCCGAATCGAAAATCGAATCGAAGCGTTCTGAATAGCTATGCTGGACTCATAATCAATATAAGTCTGAAATAGTTAGTTAGTAGTTTAGTATAGTCTGAAGTATAGTTTATATATAGTTTTTCGAACTAATATGTGATTATATTTTATAGACTTAAAATAATATATTCAGCATTCCATCATTACATTACATCTTAATGGATTTTATTGACATACATTTCTTTGAATTTTTAGTGACATTATCTACATTTTATTACATTGACATTTAGTTTTTTATTTTAGTTTTTAATGATTATTTTTATTCATAATACATTCCACATTGGTCATAACATTATTACTATGACCAATGTGGAATGTATTATTAATTAAAATTTAATTTTTTTATTGACTTTAAGATGATTATTTCATTTTTGTGTTACATTTATTGTTACTTCGTTACGTCACTGTTCTACACAAATGTAAATTTGTTGAAGAATAAATAAATTACAAATTATAAATCCCTAACTAAGCCGAAAGGCACTTAATGGCGATTTAGGATATTTTTTTTGTTCTGGACCATACTTAAGAACCTTCTAGTTACGTACTTATATAATGATGGTCAAAGTTCCAACTATTTCACTTAATTTCACCTGCCATTAAAAAGTTTCCCCATTTGTATCAAAATGTCCTATTTCCGAATCTGACTGTTTCTGTATGTACGATTTATGTTGTTTTCTAATCATAGCCACGATATTTCATCAAAAATACCGAAGCTTAAATAGTGTTAAACGTAAAAAAATAGCCCGTTATACAAAAGTTTTCTCTTTCCCAAAGTGAAATAAAACTTTCATCGGAAATATTATTTCCCCCGTAGAATCCCGAGGCGAACCAACAAATTATACCTACGGAGTCGGGAACCGCTTACTCATCGGGTCCCACACTCCCAATGGCAAGCTAAGTGGGTTTGGAGCGCAGGCCTCTGTGGGGGTCAAGACAATTTAAGTTGGTCTTATATAAATTAGGATTATTAATACGACTTAAGGGGATTAGATGTGCCGCTGCAAATTGTCGCTCAGCGGACAGACTTTCAGCGTGATCTCACAAAAAGAAAAGACACAGCCGTAAGTACCTACTATTGTTTTCTCAAACCCATTCAAGACATTCACGTCCCGCGTAACTTCGTCTATGTGTTGTATTTATTGCATTTAAAAACTTTAGTGTTGTTTCACTCCTATTACATTTCGCTTCATTGAATTAATTCGGTTATATGAGTAAGCAACTACTGGTTTCCACTAATATTACTGAAGATAAATTACAATTTTATATCTGCTCTCCAGAGCTCTTGATCAAGAACTTAAACGACTTTGTAACCACTGAATCAGTAACCAAAATAATGCGATGTTAATTTCATCCCTTTCTCAGAAAACGGGAAAAGATTAGACACAAACAAATGATTTATTCAACTTTTCTCAACCCTATTTTACACCTGAGTTTAAAAATACATTTAAGAGTCACACACAAACATGGCACCTACCCCACAGACCTTTCAAAATAAAATCCCGAAGCAATACAAAACAATTTATAAATAAGTCCCAACAAAACTTCATTGTGCCTGTAATATTAAATTCATAGCCTAGTCGGGTATGCCAAAAATCGGATTACCATCACGGTCCACCGGCTTAAAGCTGAAGAGGGCTTTGTCAACCTGAAATGCTATAAATACATATGAAAATTTATAGTTAGGGTTTATTATGTGTAAGTTGTTGTAAAGTTTTTGCTTTATAGGGTTCCGTACATGTCCGTCCGTCTGTCTGTCACCAGGCTGTATCTCTTGAAATTTTCGCAGGTGATGTATTTCTGTTGCCGCTATAACAACAAATAAAATAAATACTCCCATACAACAAACGTGATTTTCGTTGCCGTTTTTTGCTCGATATTAATAACGGCAACCGGTAGACGCTTGAAATACTCACAGAATATTTACTTAATATTCGCTTTGAAAATTTATAATTAAATTAAAATAAATATTTATTATAAAACGGCAAAAAAATCACGTTTGTTGTATGGGAGCCCTCCCGGACCCATATTGGATGTAATGATTTTAATCTAGATTATTTAATGGGTCCCGACTGTTGCAGTCAATATGTCCTGTTTCCTGAACTTGTTTTTTTCTTTTCAGTTTTTATTTACAGTTATTTTTTACGCACGCGGGTTTTTTATTTTTATTTTACACTTTTTAGTTACTTAGATGTACCATTTTAAAATCCTCATGATGAGCCCTTTATCTAGCCGTTCAGGCTGCAGAGCGTGCCAAACATTTGAATTTGGAGCCAATACTCCGCCATTTTTTTCATTTTGTTATACCCAGTGTCACTCTCACAGTAAATCCGAATCTAACGACACCTCTCAAGCTAAAATCCATCGAGCCGTTCAGGCCACAGAGCGTGCCAAACAATTATACATACAAACATACTTACATACATACTCTCGAAAAACATAACCCTCCTTCTGGCGCAGTCGGGTAAAAAGGCGTGAGTTTATGTGTGTATGTTATGTACATATTGATGTCACACACACACAGACATACGTCACATTGGTCTAGTCTACCTCTTTAGGGAGTATAATACGTAGACGTCTAGTTACATACATAGTTTAGTTAGTAAATAATTGTGACAGATCGGTACAGCATTTAATCAAACCCTATAATCCCTGAAGTGTTGAAGAGGGTTAAATTAGACCCGACTGTCACGCAATAGCACGTTTGGCAGGCGTCAAATGAATTGTGTGTCTAAAAATAAAACGGCTGACATTTTTGGATTTAAAAATTGGTTTCACGCAACGAATCGAATCGAAAAAAAATAAAGAATAATAGGAGTCTGGAGTTCTGCCCAGGGCCGGCAGTCTCGACAGGGATAACGACAAAATGGCTAACTTTACTTTACTTTACTAACGAATACATTCGGTTGCAAAAACGCATCTTAGATGCTGCATACTTGCGTTTCCCGCAAGCATCATTTAACGAATTTATTTGTTAGTAATTAGCGACTGAAAGTTAGCGATTTTGTCGTTATCTATGTCGAGACTGGCCCAGTTGAAGGCAATGCGCTCGCCCACTATTCCATGGGACTCAAACATAACTGCCGAAATGTGGGTGTACTACTAGGTACACCTCTGCCTAACCCTCGGGGATTACAGGCGTGATGTTATGTTATTCTCTATCCAAGTCCACTTTCAATTTTAATGTCCAAAGTCCGGTAAGGTCAGTGTGGCTGCACCTTTACATGGGACTTCAACAGACACCCAGTCTACCCCTTCGTGGAAATCAGGCTTGAATATATTTTATTCAGTTCTCCATAATATCCTAAGAAATTATTCTTGCTCCCAACAATTACATCACACTTATGAAAACCTCTTCAATGTGTACGAAATTCTGTTTTACGGAAATAATTGGAACAAAACCTTCGCAACCTCTCGGAGGGACCTTAGAGGGTCCTTGTCGAGTGTCATTCGTCATAAAAGTTTTCGAATACTTTCGTTGTTAGGTAGGGAAGAAGTGCGCCCTTTTTGGAGCTTTTGCCTCCATTTTAAGGGGCTAACAACACCGAATTTGTTGAAATTGATGTTATTTAAGCAGTTTTTAAGGCGCCTCCCCGAGCAAATGACCTTGAGCGAGCAGTTTTTTGGAGCCTACTCTTTATCCAAAAGAAAAACGAACTAATAAAAAATACATTAATTTTTTTTAATATTTTTGACTCCAGATTTTTTTTTTTACGTAGCCTTTTGTTTAATAAATCCCCTCACAACGAAACTACTACACTACAAAAATGAGAAATAATGATTAATAACATGCTACTCCTCGTAAAGTAACCATTATTTTGATTTGCTACAAATACTAATGGATAGGCAATTTAGTAATGAACATAATGGTCGTTTTTTCGAATAAAAACCATTAATTTCACACTATTCGGCCCGCAGTGACTGACGTAACAATCACTTTGTAGTGCAAGCTGATTAGAACTTTATTCTAACAGTATTTCGAACGAAGTTTGAACCACCACAAATAGAGTTGCTAATTTTCATCATATTTCAAAGACCTTGGACGGACTGAATACATAATTGGACGAAATCGGCTCGATTGAAAATAATTGCAAAGATTGGTCTTACAATCATCATTAACGGTTCTGTCTTTATTTTTTTGACGTATGGGTCTTCTATTAAAAACATGAAGTCAACATATTCATACCTACACCGCTAACGAGTCATATCTCACAAATAATCCGCACTTTTTTTATTTCAGTATTAATTTTTTATTTTCTTCTAAAACCTGGTAATAGTGACGTCTCGTTTATTCCCATACAAATAAACAGTGTGTGGTGCATGATTTTGGCGTTGACAGCGCCTTAATAAGTATTTTTCTTGGAACTAAGGATGAATGAAAGGAAAGTGAGTGCAATTATCATCAGTCACAGTCACAGTCATCATCTGCTTGCCTTTTCCCAACTATGTTGGGGTCGGCTGCCAGTCTGACCCGATGTTGCTGAATACCAGTATGCCCTAGAACCAATAAAACAAGACTGACCCGGTACCTCACCAGGAAGATCGGCTTTGATGCCGCGGGTGCGCTGTACTAGGTATGTAGCACATCCTCTACCACAAAATTATTGAAATGCATACCACCTTGAGCTCTTGCCAGCCTGGTACTTTTTGAGGAACAAACAAATAACACAAAAAAATATGGCATCCAACGACATGTTCAGATCAATTTCACAGAATCCATAATTTGAATATTACAACACAATTACTATTGTATTGTATATTGTATAACGGGCTGGTGTCCGCAATTCCACGCCAAAGCGCGTATTTTGGGTATGGGCTATAATCTACCACGCGGGCCCAGTGCGGATTGGTAGATGTCACATGTCTTCGAATT
Organism: Xestia rhomboidea; assembly: GCA_963853795.1. NCBI lineage: Eukaryota > Metazoa > Arthropoda > Insecta > Lepidoptera > Noctuidae > Xestia > Xestia rhomboidea. Next base: position 8,245,265 of record OY970778.1, on the reverse strand, counting down.
TTTAGTTCTTGGACATGCCGGTTTCCTCATGATTTTTCCTACACCGCCGTTTTGAGAGCAGTGGTGATGAAATAAATTACACAAAGTAATGCGCCTGTCTGGATTCGAACCCACGACTTATTGTTTGTAAGTCGGGGCCGCCACCACTGGGCCACCGCTGCTCTCGACCCGTTCAGATTATCGAATGATAAGCGTATGATTTTTTTCCCATTGATAGCTTGAATATAGCATGGAATATCTGTTTGTACCGAATCGAATGAAAACACAGTGCTCCTAAATAATAGATTAATATACCAGATTCACAACACTGACTAAGACAAATCAGTGTCTTCCATCTCAGCACTAAATACCGATTCTTTCTGACATTGATCTTTGTCAGGTACAAGAAAATAACGGACGGGTTAACATACAAATTTTGGTAAAATATTAAATTTAAAGCTTCATTTATTTATTTATAGTTAATTAAAACGGCACAAGTCCAATTACATTAATTAACATGAAATCATAAAAATAAAAATAAGCATTCAAATAACATACAATACAAAAATAAAAATAAATTCAACGATAAATATAAATATAAACTAGCATTTAACAGTGGACACCCTCGCATATTGTCTCTCACAGAACACCAGACAAGCACGCATTATCTTTCTCCATTCATCAGCAAACACATCGCATTCAGGATCGGCTGTCAGGAGGGCGTTTAGCATCCTTAGGGTTCGACATACTGGGGATTCGGCTCTAGCAACAGATCTAGATAGCGGTGGCGCGAACAGATCATGACGGCGGCATTGACGGCGCCCCAGGTATTTGTCGGGCACAAATAGGCGGCAGAAAAGTCCGTGGAGCTCGGGGCAGTCAATACGTCCACTTAGGGTTTTACAGGCAAACGTGAGCTGATCAACGCCCCTTCTCACCTCCAACGAATTGAAACCCAACACCCCTAGAAGATAGTTGGTTGGGTACATGAAAGGAAAGACATTGTACAGCCTTTGATACAAAAATCTCAGGAAGGTTTTCTGAACTTTCTCAAGCATCAGCGTCTGAGACGCAGTATATGGATGCCAGACACAGGCGTTGGACTCGAGCTTACTCCGAACCAAAGTGGTGTATAGAAGCTTAATAATACTGGGATTGCGAAAGTCACGAGCGTTCCTCAAGACAAATCCCAGACGCCTGAAGGATTCCTTTGCAAGGGCAGACACGTGGTCTCTAAATGTCAGACTGTGGTCAAAAGTCAAGCCTAAGTCCTTAACGCTGGTGACACGAGTGATCATTGTACCCCCCAAATTATAATCGTATTTTATTGGTCTCAACCCTCGACCATAAGTCATAACGCTGCATTTACTAATATTAAACAACAACTTGTTCGCAATAACAACAACATCAATTTATTTCAGGCTACAACGGCCCATAAATATATACCTTATAAACTAACATATACATATAAAGTAAGTACAAGACTTGTGTTAATAAATAAGACTTAAAAACTATGTTAGTTGCACTTCACTTAGTCACACTTCACTCGTGTTGGCAATGCTCCACTCATAGACGGTATCGATATCTTTATGTAGGAGCTCGCAATCCTCCTCTGATCTGATCTGCGCAGCTAGTTTTAGATCGTCGGCATATAGTAGACATTTTGCGGATCGAATCTTACAAATTAGGTCATTGATCATGATCAGAAACAGAGGCGGCCCCAATACAGATCCCTGACTCACGCCCGAGCGAGTGTAATAAGACTTCGACTCGAAGCAGCCATGCCGGACGAACTGCCTGCGATCCCGTAGGTAGTCGACGAAGAAGTTAAGAAGGTCGGATGAGAAGCCCATAGCCCCTAACTTTGCCAAAAGCACATCGTTGTCCACTTTGTCGAACGCCTTCCGGAAATCAAAATACAGAGTGTCGACCTGCCCACCAGATTCCAGGTTACTGGATATGAAGTCAACATGAATCACTAGGTTTGAGTTCACGGAGCGCCCAGGTCGAAAACCATGTTGAGCATCAGAAAGATACATATTGGTTTTGTTCACAGATGACAGTGTGAAGTATGTGTTCAAAGACCTTTGCAATGGTCGGTAAGATAGCGATAGGTCTGTGTTCCTCGACAGAGGTCTTGTCACTGGTTTTAGGGATGGGAGTAACACGTGAAGTCTTCCACAGCTCCGGGTACACGCCTGACTGAAGAGCTAGATTAAAAACATGACATAGAGGGGCTGCTAATATATTGCTACATCCCTTAACGATATACACAGGGATGTTATCTGGGCCAACCGAACTGCAGGGTTTGAGTTTAGAAATACCCGTAACCACGTTCGGGGGGGACTAAAACGGGTAGGGGGAAATTACCTCCCTCACTATTCACCGTGTTTGAATTCGGGTCCAATACTGGTGTGTCCGGCAGAAAAACGCTGGAAAAATACTCAGCAAATGCTTCAGCAGCTTTGACACCTGAGTAGACCTTGCCATCAAGCACAACGTTCGGCTCAAACCCACCCTTAGATCGCAGGTTTGAAATATGCTGCCAGAACAGTTTTGGATTTTTGCCTAGGCTGTTTTCCACATTGGAACAGTGCAGACTATATGCCTCCTCGGTTCTCGCTCTTAATTCCGACCGCAGTACGCTAAACTGAGCATTCATGAAACAAATAGATGAAACTTGAATCTTTGAAACCATACAATTTTCAGACAACTCATCTATCAATATTCCTCGTAATAAAAAAAATAAAACTAATTTAAAGGGTTCCGTGCCCGAAGGCTAACCAACGGGACCCTATTACTAAGCCTCCACTGTCTATCCGTCCGTCTGTCTGTCAGCGGGCTGTATCTCATGATCTGTAATGGGTTCTTCTTCTTCTTAATCTTACCAAAAAGGAAGTTTTTGTGTTAGCACAATGTGTTTGTGAAAATCGCTGTTAGGACTAATAAAATACCGAATAATAAAATTGTAGCAAACATAAATTAAATGGATTGAAATTCTTTCAGAGGTACGCTGTATGTTTTTATTTTACAATATTATCGAGGGGGTATCAAAATGAAGGGTTTTAAAAGGCGATTACAAAAATATATGAAGTGACCAAACGTACAATAAGGAAATAAATCGTATACCATAAAAAATCGTCTGCGAAATCTTTCAAGTTACAAAACTAAAAGGCTGGAAATAAAAAAAGGAGTTGGAAAAACTAACCCCGCTGAAAAAACTGAAAAGCAAAAAACAAGCACATTTGAAATTAAACAAAAGTTGGAAGCAGGTTGCAACCATTTTGTTTTTCATAATTTTATATAAAAAAATCCAGTAGGGTTTTTTTAGTTTTTTCAACTACACTGGCCTGCAAAAATAGGTACTACACTTTTAAAATATCAATTAAACTAAAAGAAGTTAGATATTTAAAATAAAAAAACGTTTTTATAGCAATTTTTATCAGCTTCCTTAGAAACTATAGGCAAAATTGAACTATTTTTCGAGTCCTTTTTGTTTCGAAAGTATATCTTGTGTACTTAAAAAGTTATTGCAATTTTAAAAGTGTGATACTTAGTTTTGCAGGCCAGTGTATGTATTTTTTGTCTTTTCTTACGAAACAGTCAACAGTCCTCAGTATAAGTGGCCACCCGTAAACATAATCAATTTTGAAAATGTCCTCGTTATATAGTTAGATTATTATTATCAGTCAATACACAGCCACAATCGACAATGGGCTTTATTTAACTAAGTATCATTAATTTTCAATATCACAATTTTCATCAACATGGTATTTTTGAATTTACGTAATATCCATAAAGATAATGTCGGCACGGAATCCAATTACGTGGTAGGAAAGTACATGAATACACGCCTACGGCAAATTATGTATGTTTTTGTACTGTTGGACGCCTGTGGGTGTATTAGAGCAAGATCCCAGGGCCACCAGAGATCACTTATTTTCTCTTTAACGTAATGTGCGGCATCGAGTAGTGTTCAGTTTAGCAATGAAATTATAGCGAGATAAAAAATAAGTCGAAAGTTGAACCCTTCGCTCGATAGATGGTGTTGTAGTCGAATTAGAAGTCGCTATGGTTTCGTAACATGCATTTACTTGCAAGATTGTTATTTTTTATTGTTAGCGTTTGGAAAATATATTGAGTAAATAAACCGTGTGAAGTGTTATATTATTTAACTCCTCGCCAGTAAACGGTCCCTCGTTAAGTATTTTAAATGGTCCTTCGAGCCGGATCAGTCGGAAGTGTTTGTGGTAGTGGCCGTGGTGGTAGCAGATTACCACTTTTCGTCTCAATACTGGGCAGTTAGTATGTACTGTTAACGTTTGCATATCTGCTAACTTGTGAATCCAATTTTTCAATATCAGTTGCTAAAGCTTTTCTTAATGCCTGAGTACCGATTTTTTTATGTTGTATAGAAGATTGTTCATTTGTTTTTTTGTTCGCGGTGGCTGTCCCTTGCACCCTGTATGTCAATCGTCGATAATGCCCTTGCAATTAACACTTGGTCCATAACGTTTACTAATGTAAGTAGCTTTAAATTATAATTTATATTTAAAGCACACCGGACATTCAACAAATCGTTATATATTAATATAACTTTGTAAAAATTGTAAGTACAATAAAGGTATAGGTACTGCGGAATGAAAAGTCCGAAATTATTTCCGGAAATCGTAGTTATGGCTCTGGGAACTCTAAACATAACTCAGCAACCATATTATTCGCCTACCTACATACTTCCCTACCTGGCTGCCCTATTCATACTTATTCTAATTCTCATCGGAAACCCAAATAAGTGGCCGTCGTCCTTCTCATTTTGCGTGTCCCGAGGCTTTGTTGCCAGATATTGTAACCTTACTTTTATTAGAGCCAACATGGCTTTTGTGACGGACCTTGTTAAACATCACAAAAGATCCTTTTTTAGGGTTCCGTACCCGAAGGGTAACCAACTACCCTATTACATTACCAAATGGAAGTTTTTGAGTTAGCACAATGTTTATGAAAATTGTTGTTTGGACTTTGGACTAAATAAAATATTTAATAACAAAATGGTAGCAACATAAATTAAGATGGATTGACATTCTTTAGGGGTATGTGTGGAGTAAATTATTTAGGAGTATGTGTGGAGTAAATTATTTAGGGTATGTGTGGAGTAAATTCTTTTCGGCTATGTGTAGAGTAAATTCCTAAGGGTATGTGTGGAGAAAAATTTTTAGGGTTATGTGTGAAGTAAATTCTTTAGGGTATATGTGGAGTAAATTCTTTAGGGTATGTGTGGAGTAAATTCTTAGGGGTATATGTGGAATAAATTCTTTAGGGGTATGTGTGGAGTAAATTCTTAAAAGAAAAATTCACACACTGGTACAGTGGCTAGCACATCTTGTTACCACGAACTGGCAAATCTGTTCATTCGATTTTGAACTTAATTTTTAACATTTTATGGTTTAAAATCATTTGGAGTAATTAATGTGCTGGCGACTGTACTAATTAATGCATTTTGTAATTACAGTGTACTAATTAAATGCAAGCACACATTGTTTTCAATATTTATGCATATTGTTCTGAAGTAAGCCAAGCGAGCAATTACTGTTACTTTAATATGTGGTAAATAATTTAATATCATTGCAGTGTGTTGCAACGGTAATTGCATCCTTTCATTATTTAAGTAAGTAAAACCACAGAGTTTGGTATCAGGCTGTGAACACTGTGTGTATTTTCTCCTTTTACTCTGAAAATCAAAAATTATTCATCCCATATTCAATAACAATTTCATCACGCCTGTGTGTTAACCGATTGGTGGGCAGAGTTCTAAGTATAGTTTACACATAATTATTAAACGTTGATCCATGGTGCATTTCACATTGCATGTTAGATAAATCTTAACAAAAGCAGATCCACCATTTTGGCTGTCCCAGGTAGGAAAATAAGCAGAGAATCTAAAGAGCAAACAAATACCTTCCATCTCAGGTCTGATGTTATAATTTATACAGCATCACTGAACTGAATAGCTCCGTGGATGCATTCACAGCTTTACCAACAACTTTCACCAGTCCCACAAGCAAATTCAAACCTTATGCCGTAGGTGTAAGTGTGTGGTTCGAAGGATAGGTAAGATGGTCTGTCGGGAAGCGCGTTTAACAAAGACATGCTGGGTATGTGAGGGAAGATAAATATAAACAAGTCTAACTGGAGGACGTAATTACGAGTAAGGGCGCGTTCAGAAAAGTGCGGTTTTCTCGACGCGACTAGGCCTTACGTAATTAAAATTCGGGTGGTACCTATAAAAATCTGTGGTGGTATTTCCAGTTTACTGGGTAAGTACGTGACGTAGTGTGTGACTTTTTCAATTCATATCTACTTTCCAAATTTATCTTGGACATCACAGACATCGGTGGAAAGGAAAACATCCTGCGGAAACCCGGACATATTTAATCAAAGTCTAAAATTGCCTTGAGTAAGCATGGTGATCAATGTTCACGCCTTCTATGTATGAGAAGAGGCCTCTGCCCAACCGTGGGACAGTAACAGGCTGGTATTATTTTTTATGATACCTACTTTGACGCGAATTTAGCCTAGCCTTTTAGGGTTTTGCAAGTTCGTGTCCTAAGCACTTTAGGTAGGTACCTAATTTCAAGGCAAAACAAACAGACTGTCTAAGTTTTCAATATCTAATTTATTGTGAAAAGCATACCGTTTATTTTACGAAGGTCCATCTTCAAAACTAAAATTAAGATTTATTATGAAACTTCTAAAAGTCCAGGTATAAAACTGCGAACTAATTTATCAGATACTTCAAAAGAATTCTAATAAAAAGGTAGAAAATTACATTTCTGACTGTCTGCAATAAGATTCAACCAATTAATACTATTTTGTATTCAAGGAGTTGGTAATACAAAACAGTTTCTTATGCACGAGTAAATACAATGTCTGAAAGTACTGAACTGTTCTTCATTGTTTAAATACAAAATATATTACCATATTGATATATATCGTAATGTACCTATGTTAATGTGTGTCAATGGTTAGAAAAGCATATAGCTGCGATCGAAATTAGAATATATTTATGAATTCACTGTGTTAGACTTTCACGGTTTTTCACTACACTTAAAGTACTTACGGGATGATATCTGTGATTTTCTTTTTTTTATGAATTGCTTATTATTATTGCCCCGTTGGTCTCGAGGTCGCAAGCGCGACTGCTGATCGTGGGGTCCTGGGTTCGATTCCCGGGTCGGGCAAAAATTGCTATTGAGTTTTTCCATTAGAAATTTCTCAGAAGTAGCCCGGAGTTTGGAAGTTGGCGGTATGATACCCCCGTGCCTCGGAAAAGCACGTTAAGCCGATGGTCTTGCGCCTGATCTCTCTGTAGTCGTGTCAGACTGCCGTCCCTGAGGACTATGAGAGTAAAGCAACAGAGAGTGCATACACCTGTGTCTGCGCACAGATTTGTGCACTATAATATCTCTATAATACTCTATCATCTAAGATTGGCCGCCGTGACCGTAAACGGTCAGGAGGACTATTTTTTTTTATAATTATTGCTATCATCTTACTACCTTTTTTTTTTTAGGATGGGAAATCATCAAATGACTTCTCCCGCTCTGGGCGGAGCAGGAGGGAGTGTCAGACTTTTACTGACTAAAACCCATCCATGTTCCTTCATCGCCCTTTGTGTTCCGGGGCCACGGTATCTCTTTCGAATAGTCCCGCAGCCCCGGCAGGCTTCGGCCCTTGCGGACCCCTTCACTGTTGCTGACTCTCTTTGAGATGCGCGTGGAACACGAACGCGCCGTCGACACGGCCTGTCGTCATGAGACGGACGGACGGCGAGCTAGCCCATAGCTCCCCGTCCACAGGCCCGATCATCTTACTACCTACTATTATAAATCAATCATCGGGTCAAATCAGCGTTCCAATTAATGAATATTGAACATGTTATTATTCTATTGTTTGTGTGTTTGAAAGTTAAGTATGAATATGCAAAGCCCCTCGTGTTGATTATAATTTCATATATGTAAGCGACAAGCACGGAAAACTGGATATGTAAGAAACTTCAAGATACCAACGACAAAGTTACCATAGTTATAATACTAAATCAGCCTCGTTAGTCTAGTTCTGGGTAATGATTTTGTGCCCCGTTGATAAATAAATAAATAAATTTCGCTGGGCATTACACACAGCGCCATCTAGTGCCACACTAGGCAACGAGGCTTGTGTCGTGGACACCAGTTAGTTGATATACTACATAGATACTTTTTGTTTGTAAATACATACTTATCATACATATAAACATATGACTCGGAAACAAATGTCCATGCTCATCACACAAACATTTGCTCCTACCGGGATTCAACAAATCGTTCTTTAACAGACCCCCCCCCCCCCCCCCACATAAACATTATTCATTGGTAATCTTAAAAATAATTATTAATCTTCCAGCAGCGAGATGGGCAGACGATATTGTTGCCATTGCGGGAATATCCTGGATGAGGCTGGCAGGAGCGTGGAGCTTGGCACAAACAAAGAGAGGCCTATACCCAGCAGTGGGTGACGTCGGGCTGTGGATGATGATGATCATGATGAATCTTAAAAACACACAGGTCTGGTTTCCACACTATAAATATGGGGGATACTTCCGTGACGTTATATTTTGATGTAACTTCAAACTAAAAGTCGCACGCGCAGTACGCGCCGGCGGCAGCCGCCGACACCACAACTGCAAGCGTCGACGGCAGCCGTCGACAGGTGGCGACGGCAGCCGTCGACAGGTGGCGACGGCTGCAGTTTATCTGCCGTTGGCAACGTGCCGCTCGTCTGTATGAACTCTAAGTGAACAGAAGTGAGTAATACATACCTACTTCCCTACTTGGTCTCGAGATTTCAGCGAAAACCTATTTCTCTACATATTATATTTTTTCTCGCTAAGTATACGGGTAAATATGTGTCTAATGGAGTTTCTGTAATGCTCTGTAACTGACAGATTTGAGGTTGAGAGTTCGTGTATGGAGCGAACCGGAGGATGTCAAATATTTTATGTTATTCGAGTACAAAGGAGTATATTGAATACGGTAAAATAAGACAAATAGGTTGTGGTATTGAATACGTCTTGTAGTATATACGGTAATAACCTTTTGGGCCGCAGTCGAGTAAAAATAGGACCTTTTATATTTTTTCCACTGAGAGATTTGTTATATAAATATAACAAATCTCTCAGTGGAAAAAATATAAAAGACTTTTTTATTCTTTCACACACAGACACGCACGTACTGTATAAATTAATTCACGTAAAAATTCTGTCCGTTAATTTTATTTTTGAACGCAACCTTCTCGTTTGCTTACAGATTGATTTTTAAAATGAAAATGTTTTCTTAATCGGCATTTCGGCATTTTTTTTTTTACAAAATTTTATATTTTTGGTCTGAAAACTGCTTAGGTACGATTCGATTAAACCGATTACTCTTTACTACTTTTAAAGCTAGAGAAAATCTAGGTAAAAACTATCTCTTTACAGCTGTTGGCTCTCATTTCAAAGAAAACCAGCTTTTCTCTACAAAATGTCGTTCCCTTGAGAACCATTCACTTTCCGTTTCTGGTTTAAAGCTTGAAATTTACAGGACGTTGTCGTTCTGTGGTTCTCTGGATGCTGCAGCAAAATCTAACCACATTGGGGCTGCGGAGCGTCTCTCGTTTATTTGAATTGCTCTGAGAAAAGTAATTTAGATCCGTTTTTCATCTAGCTACATACTGCTGCGTGTCCTTTTTCATTTAGCATGCTACGGTTAATTCCGTTTGTGTTACGGAATGCGAAATGGTAGCGTAAATGCTTAGTTTTAAGTTCCTCAGTTATTCAAACATTGTTCTAGAAAATGTTACTGCAATGTTTTGTTAATTGGAAGTCCCGGTTAGTATACATGATATTCATTCACTCTTAAATGATTTTATTCCAAGTTGGTATCATCATTCTGTCACCCTTATCCGAGTTTATTTGGAGTGTTTATGTCTTCTTCTTCCATACTTCCATACTTGTCATCTCAGCTGTTACCTCCTTTCTAGCCATATCATCCTTCACACAGTCCGTCCATCTTTTATTTGGTATTCGTCTACTCTTACCCATCTACATTCATTGTATTAATTAATTTACAAATAATGACAATTTCAATTTAAATAAGTCTTCGTTAATTTATTTACATCATGTCTGTTTAAAATTTAAATAATCATCTATTGAATAAACACATCTGTCACAAAGCCAATTGGTTAAAGTTCTACTAAATTCTAAGTTATTCATTTTTCTTATTTTTTCCGGTAGTTTATTATAAGTTTTCACCGCCATGGTGTAGCAGTTTCTGTCACATAATTTTAATCTGCTACGAGGTACTACCAGAGGTTTTTGTACTATTTTCCTTTTAAATTGGGCCTATTCATCCTGCTCAAAAAGTGATAGGTGGTTTCTAACGAATTTATGGAATACGAATTTATTTATTTATTTTTAATTGCACAGACTTGGTCTTTGACTAACATTCAGAAGTCCAAACTCAAGGTTTGCCAACGAGCAATGGAGCGCAGTATACTAGGTGTTAAATTAACGGATCGTGTTCGAAACACAATACTGCGCTCCAAAACAAATATAGCTGACGTGGCTCAAAAGGCTGCCCAACTGAAATGGGACTGGGCAGGTCATGTCTGTCGCATGCCGGACAAACTGTGGGCCAAAATTGCTGGAAACTGGTGCCCTGACACAGTGAGGCGGGGTCGCGGTAGGCCACGAAGGAGATGGCGGGACGAACTGGACAAGTTCCGTCCGAACTGGAAGGAGGACGCGCAGGTTCGCGAGAAGTGGAAGGAGTGGAGGGAGGCCTTTGCCCAAGAGTGGGACAGAGCAGGCTAGAAAAATTTTTTTTTTTTTTAATTAATATAATTTATTTATTTATTTAATTTTATTTTCTAATTTTTCTTTTTATATATATATTTTTTTTTTCAGGCATCTTCTGGGCACGCTCGTTCCATCATAGATCTCATTCATCGCTTTCCATCAGGCGTGATCGAGGTCAAGAGCAGGCCCATATTGTAATAAAAGAAAGAAAGAAAGATTAAATGTGTAATTTCGAAAATGTATAGGGATGGAAGTGTAAGTAGACGCTTGTCAGTAACACTGGCCGGCACGAATCAGACCACATGAGACCAAAGATTGACCTTATGCATTTTTTCTGGGCTATAAAAGCTCTCTGGGCGTCTGTAGAGTTTCCCCATATGATTAACCTATACCTCAATACTGAACATACATGACTGTGTGACTAGAAATTTTATTTCATTTACATCTTCAATGGTGTTATTATTATATTTTATTGGCAAGTCGATTGTGTCTTTTTTGTTTCTTTTGTTATTATATGTCCGGAATCTCATGAATTTAGTTTTCTCGGTATTTATTTCTAAATTATTTACAATTAACCAGTCATGTATACCCTTTAGAGCGTCATTTGTGACCTTTATCGCCTGACCAATAGTAGCTTCTTTAGTCAATAAGGTGGTATCATCTGCGAATAATACAGTGTACTGATCCGTTGATTCTGGCAATTCGTTTATATATGCTAGAAATAATATCGGGGCTAGCACAGTCCCCTGTGGTACGCCATAGTGATTCGTTAAGTATGGGGACCTATAGGTTACCTGAGTGTTAGTCTCTGGATGCATTTTTACAATCTCAGTGCATTGTTTTCGACCCCTTAAATAACTTTCAAACCAATTGTAGGCAGGGCCTCTTATGCCGTATTGTTCTAATTTATTCAATAATTTATCATGGCATACCATATCGAACGCTTTGGTCAAATCCAAAAACACTGCTATTGGAATTTCTTTTTTGTCTACTGAACTAAGATTTCTGTTATTAATTTAAAACATGCCAATGACGTGGATTTATTTTTAATAAAACCGTTTTGCTGTTTATTTATTACTCCATTTTTTTCAAAAAAAATCATAAGCCTAACACACATTACTTTTTTTAAATATCTTGGAGATAATCGGTACCAAAGTAATTGGTCTGTAATTCCCCGCTTCTGTTTTCGAACTCTTTTTATGTAGTGGTTTTACGACGGAGAATTTTAGAGCATCAGGAAAGGTTCCGTTTTCCAAGGACAGATTTATTAAATAGGTCAATGGCTTTCAGCTTGCAGACTGCCTCTTATGTACTCATTTTCTTAGGTTGACTTCCAGTCTAACGAGATGCAGCTGCATACCAGTATTTAGCATAGAGGGACTTCCTATCTGACGTCCATAATCCAGTTAATACTGGGTAATACGTTGACCCCTTGGTAAGACTAGTAGTCTGACTTTACAATGTGGAGATGTCGCGAGGCAGGTTGAAGAGTCAGAACAGCTTCCTTAGCTTGAATATTAGCTGAGTGCGACTACGGAGCCTCATCTCAAACCATGGCCCACCTCCTGACCTGCTGTTTGTGCAACTCTACCTGCACTTTAAGGGACCTGTCTGAAGCCACCACCAACGCCGTTGACGTAGCTGAGTTCTGGTCGAAACAAATTTAAAATAAATAACAAAGGGAATCATCGACCGAAGAAGAAGAAGACTTTCGGACCAATGACTACCAAAGATCTAGAAATCACAGCCGGGACCAACGGCTTAATGTGCTTTCCAAAACACTAAGGAAACTCGGTATGTAATAGTTGGTCACCCAACCCGAACGAACCTAGGCAAGCGTGGCTTAACCTGAAGATTGACCCGAGGACTGTTCAGGTGCAAGTTGGCAGCGGCCGACACGAAGCCGCCGCAGACGACGTATCGCAGTGACACTACTGGTATATATATTTCTATGAAATTCCTCCAAAGCAAGCGACATGAAGCTAGCGACGCGTCGTCGAACGGCAGACGCAAGTGTCGCCCGACCGCAGATCAGTAGTGTCGCTGACAATGAAATGGAATCATGACTGCAGCGACATGAGGCGACGACGTGTTGCGGCGACCTGAAGCGACGACACGTCGTCTGCGGCGGCTTCGTGTCGCCCGCTGCCAACTTGCACCTTTACTATTTAGCCACCTGCTTCTCCACAGTAAACAGTCAGTATTTTAAGGTATTGATTTGGTTTAACAAGAAAAATTTCGAAGGATGTTAAAAAAGAAGAGAAAGAACTACAACATACCTAAGGCTAAAACTTAAACAAAGAAACCTTTCCACTGAGGGTAATATTGCCAACATATGTGTGTTAAAACGACGTGTGAAAACAAACCAAGGTTCTGAAGCAATAAACAAGGACCTAATACTATGGCAAAGAAAATATATTAGGTTTAAGTCAAGATTACACAGGAGACGTGTTCAGACCTTTATTTAAATGTAAGGTCTACTACCAACTGAATAGAAATTACTTTCATTTCACAGTTAGGTAAGCCTGGAATTTCTAGCCCTTTTAAGGCCAGTTGGGGACTCTTACCTATTCATATACATTTCAGTTTCTTGGTTCTACAATTCCGACATTTATATAACTTCGGACATAAGGAATATGGCAGACATCAGAATGGTGTTAACTTTTTGAACGCCATTGTTACATATACGTGACAAGCGCGTGTCCTTTACGCCAACGACACAAATATGTGACAAAAAGTTTTGGAATCCCTGTTCATTTTGTAAGTATTTGCGGTGAAATTGTGGCTTGGCGTGGTAGCCTGGTGGGCACGCGCGTTCGTTTATACTCTGCCGTTCCAACAGTTAAAAAGGGATGGGAGAGAGACCATAGACATAAGAGACTTATTCAATGCTCTCTTCTTCTTCAATCGGTCCCTCATTGCTGAGGATCGTAGTCACTGGACCCCTTTAAACGCACAATCTGCCTCCATCTATCTACTCCGGTCCAAAGTTGCCGTCACCAAGTGCTGAAATTTGCTTGAGGACATAGCCTCTTTTACTTAGTCGGACCATCGTGTTGGCGACCGGCCTCGTACTGACTTCGGTTGTGTCAACAATAACCAGTTTTGAAAGCTGATATCTCCCCTTCATATTTTGTGACCGAAATAGGTCAAATACGCTGTAAGCAAACGGTAGACAATCGGGTCTTGATATCGAGTTGGGAGAGGATAGACATATCTGTGCGTATGGCTGTCTATGGAATTCGGAGCCCATATTTCGACTGGCGGAACGGGAGAGGGAGAGAACCTCACGTCCCGGCCGCCGCGGGAGACGCCACGGGCGTCGGGGGCCACCGTAGGCTCGGTGAGCTATGGGCTAGCTCGCCGTCCGTCCGCGTCACATGACGACAGGCCGTGTCGACTGCGCGTTCGTGTTCCACGCGCGCCTCAAAGAGAGTCAGCAAAAAGGAAGGGCCGATGCCTGCCGGGGCTGCGGGACTGTTCGAAAGAGATACCGTGGCCCCGGAACACAAAGGGCGATGAAGGAACATGGATGGGTTTTAGTCAGTAAAAGTCTGACACTCCCTCCTGCTCCGCCCAGAGTTGGAGGAGTCATTTGATGATTTCCCATCCGAAAAAAAGCACATTTCGACTGCGACTATATTCTCTTATTCAATTTGTTTCCGAATAACATCGATTTCATCAATAACCCATTACCCCAGTATCAATCACAAATACCAAAACCCACAAATCACGAAACAGTAATTACAATAGAAATGCATCGTCATGATTGTCTTCTAAAACATTACTATCCGTTCACGAGTTAAAAGAAAGGGCCATTATTTTCACGGTAACGCCACTCTTTACGAAGGAAATTCCAAACAAAATCTTATTTTGTTACCTCGGTAATGTAAACAAAGTAATTTCTTTGCGGCTCTCGGTGTAAAGTATCAAGTTCCGCCACAAAATAGATGGATCCAGAAGGTCGGTTTTATAAAAATACTGTTAACCTGTAACATCCCACTGCTGGGCAAAACCCTCTCCCCATGACTTCCAGTTGTTTCGATCCAAAGCCAATGTGGACCACTGGTTGCTGGTCATGTCCAGCTCGTCCCCCCATCTTTTACGAGGTCAAAACGGCACACAACATATTGCACGCACACACACGCTTTAAGTACAGCAAATAGATGGAAAGTAAAATTACCATCTTGACACCGTTATGGGCTCCTGTGCGAAATATACTCGCACATCTTGGCCACTGCGTTTGGTGCTAACAGTCTTGGAGTAAATTGGCTGTGACATAAGGACGAACAGACAGACAGATAGACTAACAGTGCGAATCTATAAATATTTCGCTTTAGCCATTTGGCTACGGGACCCTAAAAAAGTGTGAAAAAGTACTTTGACCTTCATCATTTAGATGAATTTTAGATGATAATTGACACTGTATTATGGTTATTGTTAGCTTTTAAGCGTTTTGGTAAAAAACTGTTAGCTTAAAATGTATTCTGAATAAATAAATAAATCATCTCTGAAACTAAAAAGTTCGCATTTATGATCCAATACAAAGAAAATATCACAATTACGGGAAGCACATGTATGTGCCTCTCGGCTTAGTTATGGGCGTTTTTAGACCCGTTATGTTGCCAGCCTTCTTAAATATTGATAGATGGAGAGGGAGAGGAAGACCCAAGAAAAGATAGAAGGATTATATGAGGAATGATATGAAGGAAAAAGGAGTAGATGATGATGATGTAGCCAGCCTTCTGTGCTTGCATACTCGTGGTCCGACGGCTTTCTTGCACCGTTTCTCTCCGTCTACCGACATCCAGGTTTTAGTAGAAAAGTTCGGTATTGCCGGATACAAAGACTTGTGTTGAAGTGTAAGTTATTTATTTGTCGGATCCGGTCATGAGTACGGACGGGCGAATGGATCGAAAGCGCGCCAGTGGTGACATCACGCGACGTACTTACCAGTCTACCCCACCATGGCGTGCTTAGACAGAGTCCTGATGTTAACAGCGCGTGGCGAGGAAGACATTCTGGGTCTGATCGCAGCGGAGTTAAGACGTCTTGAAACTGTAGCCGATTCATTGTGCCTAGTGTTATTGTGTGAAAGTGTAATGTCAAGTAATTTGTTAGTTAACTCAGTGTATCTGTTTGAAAAGAGTAACCATGGAGTTTCTTGCCAGTTCTTCTCCATGGAAACGACCACCCCGAACCGTGCACCGTTAGGCAGATGTGAAATAAAATACTTTGATAATTAGTGCATCGCATCCTGTGTGTTTTCATTGCACGAAACCCATCTTCTGCCCACATAATGCTTGAGCCTAACGAAATAAAATCCTGACAACCCGACATATTTATGTGGTTTTTTCGGTATATTTTTCAGGATATTTTTTTTAGGTGTATCGTTGCGTTATTAAAATAATCGTTTTTTTATCTTTAAGTACGGACGTGCGGTCTGACAGACACCTTGACCGCTCAAGTTTGACGTTTGCTCATGTTAGCGTAAAATATAGCCCCAGCTCAGCTGTGGTAGAAAGTAGTGGTGCCACCGCGTGCTTTTACGGTAAATCATGACTATTGAAAGATCGCGAGTGGTCTCACAGACCACTCATCGGTACTTATGTCTTTACATTTTATTCTTCATTGTTTTTTTTTATTATTATTATTTTATATTTTTTTTTATTATATATATATTTTTTACATTTCATTGGTACTTATGTCTTTACATTTTATTCTTCATTATACTTTCCCCTTCTACCCTTCTAAATTGCGACTTAACGTACGGTCGACCAAGCTATTTGGTTTACATTTTACAATGTAATTTTTATGTTAAAATGTAAACCAAATAGCTTGAGCTAGGTCGACCGTACCAAACGTGTGCCTACTTAATGCTGAGCATATTAGGTATACGCTTTTAAATAATGATTTTATTCTGTGATAATTATTCGAATAGCTTCTTCAATAAATTCGTCGCAGTAATTAAAGGCCAGTTTCTGTGAAAGCTTGATGAATTCGTTTAATTTAAATGAAAAAGTAACGCAAAAATATAAAGTGATTTTTGTTCTAATTCTTTAAACAGATTTAAACTTTTTCTTCAAACAGATTCTTGCCATTTTTCTTTTTGTTTCAAACAAAAACGATAATTAATGGCCACTCCAGACCCGAATTAATTGAAGAAGAATATAATTTGTTTCTAAGAATTAAACTCAAATCTGACATTGATCATTTATTTTTTGCTATTTACGTCTAGATCGTCCCAATGAACTTTCAGTCTATTATTAATATTAAACTAGACCTTTTGATTAGAGTGGAAAATAGTGTCGGCCTCGGGGGTCAATAAGCTAATTTCTTAAAACGATTAGGTCTGGCAAATAGAAATAAAAGGCCAGCTCCAAACTGGTAGTTGTTTAACTACGCTCTCCCACAAATAGGGCTCATTGGGCTGACTTACTTATTTTTGTAAAAAAAATATAAATGGTGTTATTTCCTTAAATTGATACTTATAATAAAACTAGCTTATATGCCCGCGGTTTCGCCCGTGTGGATTTCGGTAATAAAAAAAAAGTCAAAAATGGATTGTAGTTTGATGCTCTAATCTGATGGAATTGAATGGCATTTTGCACACAGATAGTTATAATAACCTGGATTAACACTTAAGACTTTTTATCCCCGCAGGCTTAAGCTAGTAACTATTCGGGGCTGCGGGACTATTCGAAAGAGATACCGTGGCCCCGGAACACAAAGGGCGATGAAGGAACATGGATGGGTTTTAGTCAGTAAAAGTCTGACACTCCCTCCTGCTCCGCCCAGAGCGGAAGGAGTCATTTGATGATTTCCGTCCAGAAAAAAAAAAAAAAAGGTAGTACCTAACCATTTAGATACAACACCAAAAACTTAGGTAAAGATTTAATCAATGTTTCCACATAATTTCTAAGAAACTGTTTTAGTTAGATTTAAAAATGTCCGAATACAAAAACCGTGTTTCTAAATATAAAACCACTCAACGTAGACCAAATTAAAATAATAAATCAAAGGTTTGAACATTTGAGTTTTTATTTGCGAACCGTTATGCAATGTCCCGAGCAGGCTTTCAATTTTTATCCAAAGCCCTTTTTGGAGGTAACCCGTATTTTTTGCTGAAAATAAATCGATGTTCGGGGTTGTGTTGCTGGATTATGATACTGTTTAATTGAGTCTGTGTATAGGTACAGGGGTTTGAAAACAATTATTTGAGATTAACAAAGGGATTATTTTGTATACTTTTGTGGGTCTCTCTTTCGTGTGGACAAAGAGATATTTTCTAATAAATGTTGTGCCTTGAACGATTTTAACTTTTATGAAACAATATGAGATATTGGAGAGGCTCGTGGTTACATAATAATAGCCGGACGGGTCTACCTTCAGGGTTAAGCAGTGCTTGCCAAGGTCGGTCGGTGGATGGGTGTTCATCATACCGAGTTCCCTCCGTGCCTCGGAAAGCATATTAAGCTAAGTACCAGCTATTGTTTGTAGATCTTAGGGAAAACGCTAGGCAGAAAATTATCAGCAAGTAGGTGGGTGTTTTTTTGGAAACAAATTACCCTCAAATCTAAATCCGCCAAGTACCTACGAGTACTTATTTAGTAAGTTGCTATTTTTGTTTTCTACAAAAACCCAATGACACTTTGCCCAACCCGGACACGTTCCGTCACCTCCTTTTGCGAAGCAGTCATGCTAGCAATGCTGTACTCGTAGGTACTTGGCGGCTAAGCTAGTAACTATTCGGGGCTGCGGGACTATTCGAAAGAGATACCATGGCCCCGGAACACAAAGGGCGATGAAGGAACATGGATGGGTTTTAGTCAGTAAAAGTCTGACACTCCCTCCTGCTCCGCCCAGAGCGGGAGGAGTCATTTGATGATTTCCCACTCGAAAAAGAAAAAAAAAAAAAAAAGAAGCTCATGCTCGGCAGTCGTGTTTGCGACCACTAGTCCAACGAAGCGGTCAATAGAGATCAATAGACAGATAATCTCAATCTTGATGTAGACCAAGATATATACTAGACTATATGACTCTCATTCCAAGCACGACCACACGAAACTAATATTAAAACGGTTACAGGGCAGGAGATTGAAGATGCAATGAACTAACGTAATAGCAACAGATTCGACGTCACAAACCAGGCAGAACACTGAGTAGAGCACCCGGTTATGAGGTAATTTAGTACAGAAAACACGCGTATAATTAACAAGCAGATTAGGCAGGATGAATCGTTTAACAACACCTGAAGTATTCATCGCCTGTCGCTGAATACTTCAAACCTTCATAGTGACCTTTAAAGGTAGACAAGTTAATTAGATAGTAACTATTCTGTGATAGAATTACGTGCCGACTGAATTTAGATTGCAGCCGACACGCTATGAGTAAGAAGGACTATTATTTTAACAGCGATCAAACCCTTTTTGATACTTCTTTCTTCTTTATCAGTCTTCTTGTCTTCTTCTTGTCAGGGTTTTATGCCGCTCCTAGACCCTCTGACTTGGCTTTACATGCCTTCAAGTAATATCTCTCAGGCATGCTGGTTTCTTCACGATGTTTTTCTTCACCGAACCAAGTTATAATTTTACAATACTACTGTGGCATGACGACAGGCTGTGTCGACGGCGCGTTCTTGTTCCACGTGCGCCTCAAAGAGATGTCAGCAAAGGCAAGGGCCGATGCCTGCCGGGGCTGCGGGACTGTTCAAAAGAGATACCGTGGCCCCCGAACACAAAGGGCTAAGAAGTAACGCTGTGTTTTAGTCAGTAAAAGTCTGACACTCCCTTCCGCTCCACCCAGAGCGGAGTCATTTGATGATTTCCCATCCGAAAAAAAAGGGTCACACCACTAAGCTATCACTGCTATTATAAACTAAATGTGCTTTGATGCTAAAATAGATGTATTTGATACACCACCTGTAGTTTTGCTTTTTCTACTCCCTTTAATCCCCAAAGGGTAAAGCAGGTTATTTATTGCGCCACTTATGTAATAGGGTGCGAGCCTATTGCCATCAGCCGGGCACAATTATATCCGTGGGAAGCCGAAAGGCACTAAACTTGTTCATCATTGAGATTTTTTTTTTGTTCAAGACCGTACATATTGGGGGTCAAAAAAAGTCGTTTTCCCAGCAATTATTTTTGCGTAGAGTTACTAAGTTTGATGTACAGAATGCTTGGTTGAAGGCTTCGTGAATGGTCCGTTTACTTTTACGCCCTGTAGATCCCGTTCGTCACAGCTCAAAATAACACAAGCTAAAACAGCGCTGTTCAGAGTTCAACGTATCATTCGAGCGAACCCCAGTATGACGTCACACAGGTTAAATGTCACCCATGACGTCACGGGAGTAACCTAGATACGGTTCGTAACCTATTGATACAGTTTGCGAGTCGAGGCGGTGCAACTTTTAGTTGGTGCAGGAAATTTTGTTGTCATGGTAATCTTGTTATTTTATAGTCCACAGAAGATGGCTTCCTTACAAATTGGAGCGAAGAGGCACAAGGAGAATCGGGGAGAATGGGGGCAAGCCTTTTCCCAGGAGTGGGACAATAGTACGAGCTGGGCATCGCCAACAGCCAGTGATCAGGATCGAACAAAACTTCAAACCATATCGAAAACAAAAGTGTTCCTCTAAACAGAGAGCAAATAACTGAAATTTAATGTTGAAAACCGAGTAGGTAGGTGTCAACCATTACTATTACAAGTTTTATTTACAAGAAGATAGCCTGATTGACATGAAATCAAAATAATGTTATCCATTTTTTAAATAAGTTGAGCAGTCTTGGTTTAAACCTTACCATACTACCTAAAATAAATATATATATACAAGGTGGAGTTTTTCAATGCCACCTGAAGGGAAAGAACTCGAAATACTAGAGATAGCAAAATTTTGACTTTTCATAATATTTTTTCTTTTTTTTAAACCTTACCCTGACCCATAACCTGTATAAATATATACGCGCCGACTTGAGACCTTCCTTCGTTTTTTTTGTTCGTTGGTTAAAAATACTCGACATACCTAATAATTCTAATATTATGTAACAAATACACGTGACATCCATTACTTTATTTTAAGAACATAAAATATGACATAGAGAATACATTTTGTTCCAAATAAAATAAATTCACATTGAGACTACAGATGACGCAATAGCTGGGATCTCCGTCTATCCTTGTAAGACCCGAATCTAATCCCATCTAATATCATTTACTGGAAAACATGGAAAAATACTTGGAAAATGTTTTGAATAATAATTAGAATTTGTATGTCAGTTTTTATTATTCACATATTTTTTTGTGACTGCCGCATTCCTTGTGGTTCCAACCACGATTACTGAGCACGAGGTCCTGGGTTCGATTCCCGGGTCAGGCAAAGTGATATTGGGGTTTTCTATCAGGAATTTCTTAGTAGCAGCCACGGAGTCAGGATTTGAGCCCGCGTTTGCTCGGCTCGTCCCCTACTCCATGTGACTTAAACATAACTGGTGAAATGTGGGTGTACTATTAGGTACACTTCTGCCTAACCCTTCGGGAATTACAGGCTTTGCTAGCCACATGATACACGGGATTCATAACATCACGCCTGTAATCCCTGAAGGGTTAGGCAGAGGTGTACCTAAGTACTATCGAGGACACTCCCGCCTGATCACCACTAAGCTAATTTTTGCTTACAACATAGAAACGCTCTCTAGCCCCGCCCCGTTGACTTTGTATAGAAATAATGAATGAAAGACGATACCGATTGGCCGAGCGCACTGACGACGCACACCAAACGAGAGTTATTGTTATTTTGCGCGTCAAATTGACGCTTTCCTAATAGGCCTAAGCTTTAAGGGGATCTGGCTCGGCGCCTCCGCATGATTTAAGCGAAAAAATAATAAACTGATTAGGCGGAAAAGACCACGACTGTACATACACATTTTGCAGTTGAGGTTTAAGATCATTTATTCTCATACGAATTAGGCTATTCACTTACATGAGAATATTAAAGTTAAATACTTAAAAAATAACAAAAGTTGGGGGTATTACAAAAGCTAGACATCGATTGTATAAATAAATGTTTGAGGGTAGATTACAAATCATTGTGGACAAAATGTTTGTTCGATACATGTAAACAAATATCCGTGTGGCACTGCTAAACGGTAACTGGATGTGACGGGATGTGGCTTGGCTTGGGAGTTATGTTTAAGTCCAATGTAATAGAGGGCGGGCTTATTACCATCAACCGGGCGCAAATCCAGACTCCGTGGCTGCTACTATGAAATTCCTGGTGGAAAAACAATCAAACCCTTTTTGATGGTTTTTCTTCTTTATCAGTCTTCTTGTCTTCTTCTTGTCAGGATTTTTATGCCTCTGACTTGGCTTTACATGCCGTCAAGTAACCCAATTACACTTTTCCCGACCTGGGAATCGAACCCAGGACCCCATGTTCCGCAGTCGTCCTTACGAAACCGGATTTTTACAAAAAATCGCAACAGGAAACTGGACAGAATTCTCTGTGTCGGATTCGTCAATCAAACCGGCACGTCATCGTGATTGAATTCTCGTTGTTCTACAAAGCTAGTAATCAAATTCAATTTCCTGGTACACAATGTAGCTCGCACATGGTTGCACTATCAATCAACATCGGATCGGCTCCAACTTTTGGATACGATCCGAAATACCGGACGGGCACTGAAAACTCATGGCTCTTTGATAGATTTAGGAATGGTATGTGATCTGACATATGACAGTCACTTGTGTGGATTTACCTGGTATAGACACACACATACACACACAAGGCAGGCACATCAAGCTCCCGAAACTGCAAAATTGTCTCAATCAACCTTGAGCCAAATGCTTTAGCGATAAAGTTGAAAATCTATTAAAGAAATTTAACAGATTGTAGAAGCTTGATGTGCTATATCTGTACATTAAAAAAAGCTACCTTTTTAGGCTCAAAAAATAAATAAACTACCCCTGATTTATTTTTAAACTATTACGAATAATAACTTTCAGGTGTTATGTATAAAGGTTTTATATTTTCTAGTAAAGTTTACGACTTTTCTTTACCTAACTATGAAAGTGAAAAGAATCCCCAAAAAACCTTTCCCAGTCTATACGAGGGTTATAAAAGATATGACTTCTAAATAAAAAAGTTGACCTCGAAGACCGGCTTTAATATTTGAGCCTACAAACTGTGAAAACTTTTTTGGAGGTGACCGAAGGACGGAGTGTTCATAAAAATGATGAAAGTGGACTTTAAAATTCTGGAATAAGTGTGCTCGACTCCATTCTTAGTACATCTAAAGTTTGTCAAGTAAATGTCTTTCCGAAAGCTTTCCGACCGTTTTCCACTGTAACACCTACTTAAGGGTGAAGCACCAGGGTAGCCCGTGATATTCAAATTCTTTTGGGTTGTTTGCAATATGCAACTTTTTCATGAAATAGTCATTCAATGGGGTTAAAATTAAATGAACTTAAAGGGGTTGCATTGATGATTTTAATGATTACATTACTCTGTAAAGCCATGTTTGTTACGGCCCCGAATCATATTTTAATGAACATACAGCCTGACACTGACTTGCTAATTGCATAAAAACCCAAGAAATTCCCAAAGTACCCAGGCGCTTCCCCCTTAAGGTAGGTAAATTTCCGAACGGTATCGCGAACCTTAGTAGCTATCGCAGCCCGATGGCTACGACGGATCGCAGTGACACTATTTGATCTATGAAAACGCTTCTGTAGATAGCGACGTTGCGTCCTCCATTTTATTTTATTTTCTAAATAGCAATACGCATAAAACCTATATCAATACATCATCATCTGCCCAGCCTTTTCCCAACTATGTTGGGGTCGGCTTCCAGTCTAACCGGATGCAGCATACCAGTATTTTACATGGAGCGACGGCCTATCATTCTGACCTCCACAAAACAAAACCTTATACAATACAAGCAAAGTTTTTATGAGGCAAAAATTCTAAGGCAACGTGTCCGATAACCTATCAAATTTGTATGGCGAAGATCGTAACTTTGATTGCTTAAGTGTTTTGTCAAAACAATTAGCTTCTCTTTAAGTCTTTGCTGAAAATTTAATTCGCAAAATTATAACTTTGGTACTTAGTAAGTGTCCACTAAAAGCCGACTAAACTGTTGATAAATGCGTTATATTTTCTAGTACTAGACGTAATTAGATGCGATAGGGGGTTGACGTAATCTCAAAGTCGGGGCGGCAGGGTTGATAAGACGACGCGACGTCTACACTGCTTGAACCCTTTTAAGTTAGGACAGCCGCCATGTTGCACGTCGTACAAAATTATTAAGTTCTTAGCGTCGTTTATATTTTTCTTGCTTAAACTTGGGGCAAAATTGTCAAGGCGTTAATTTTTTGAGAAAAAATAACTTCCCTTTCTCCATACATTTCCAACTGTAACTGTCTCATATATCTAGGAAATGCGTTAGTTTCTACTTATTTATAAGAAAAGTTTACTGGTTGAACCTAAGCATGGTTGAAAATGCACATGTTCAAAATTCATTTTTATTCATTTTTAACATGAATGATGTATATTTTGATTTAAAATAGTATCAATAGACTTTCTTGCTCATTCTTCTCCATAGAGATCTACAGTTTGGCATGTGCAACTACAGTACTTTCTCAAATTATTATGCTTTGTGACTGCGACTGTAGCTTTTTTTTTGACATTCAAAAAAATTGCACTTCTGTGTGTTGTGCTATGTCTTTTGTGTGCACTAAATAAATGGTTTATCTATCAATCTATCCGTAATGGTCTAATTGAAATAAATGCTTTGAGTTTGAGTTTTGACCAGTCCACGACCAAGTTTGAAGCTATATAATCGGGATATCCCAAAAAACCATTTGTTGCCGTCTTTGGCCAAATATAACTATACTAAGACCTCTGTATATCCCTTGGGGTGTTATAAATTGATATTATCAATAACTGAAAATCTTCCATTACGTGACTTTGTCCGGCGGGGGTGCGAAATGTGTTTACAAAAGTTTTTCCAGTAAGTGAAAGAACAAATAAATACAATACACACTTTTGAAATATTTTGCTTTGTATTTATGGAGCGCCTTTTCACTTTTTTAAGGTTCCGTAGGACCCTATTACTAAGCCTCCGCTGTCCGTCCGTCCGTCTGTCTGTCTGTCACCGGGCTGTATCTCATGATCCGTAATAGGTAGACAGTTGAAATTTCACAGAATGTGTATTTCTGTTGCCGCTATAACAACAAATAATAAAAATAAGTTGGAAATTAAAGGGGCCTACTACGATGGTACGGAACCCTTCATGCGCGAGTCCGACTCGCACTTAGCCGGTTTTTGAGCCTTTTCCGTGGGTGAAATGTTCTAACTATAGTCTGCGCCAGATAAGTAGGAAATAAAGGTCATTAACCCGCATACATTTATTCAAATACATAATTCCGAAAACAGAAATAATGACATAAACTTGTCCCGAAACTACCTTTATCGTGATCCTTGACTTTTTCTAGTAATAAAAAACGATTCATAATGTATTGTCGGGGTAATTAAGGAAAGAGCAATGACATTTAATTTCTACTTATCTGGCGCAGACTATAGTTTTGTAGCTGAGATTAACTAATTCACGTTACACCTACGGAGTATTGACGTAACGTATTTTCCTACAATGGTAATATCATTTATTTTGGCAGTTCAACAGCATTCATTGCGTTAACCACGTTGACGAGCAGATGAACTTTTCAATGGTTAAGGAGTTTCCTTCAAAATCTTTCGGATTGTACTTGAGTGTTTCACAATAAATTAAGGTGTTGAATCGTAGGTACTTTTCCCTCTTTATATCTTTGTGTAATTAACTTCTATAAGCTTGTTTCCATCAAATTTTAAGGTGCCTATCTTCTGTGTCTCTCCCAATTTCCCACCTGATTGTAACAGTCAGACGAATCATAAAATAGTACATAAAAGTTCACAATCATGTCTACGTTTCGACAAGGCTTTTCTAGACAGGCAGAACGTGCCGGTCTGGAACCAATAAATCTAACTTTACGATTTTCGTTTGCGACTAAAATGGCACTTTTCTTTAAAGTACTTCTATCTTTGAGGGATAGGATTTCTATTGACTCTTAAAATAAATGGTGACGACGCAATAAACATAATTATCTACTATTATTGTAGTACATAAACATAACTTCACGCCTTACTCCCGAAAGTTTAGACAGAGGTGCACCTAATTGTATAACACACACATTTCGTCAGTTATGTTTAAACCCCATTTAAAAGGGGGCGAACTTATTGTCATTAACCAGGCAGAAATATTAGACTCTGTGGCGGCTACTGAGAAATTTTTGATGGAAAAACACAATAACACTTTGCCCCACCTGGAAATCAAACCCTGGACTTCATGCCATTGTACGTCATTAATTAATTGAATTAACTACTATTGCACGTCATACTTGTCAAAGCAGAATCTATACACAAATACTTCTACTTAATAACGCTATCGCCTTCTAACATAATTACTTTATTTAATCATCGATAAGAGTATCCTGCCCGTCCTAACCTACGGCGCTCAGACCTTGTCACACACCGAAACGTAAAAGTAAGCCGTAAGCAATAAGGCTGCCAGGCTCAAATGGGATGGGGCAGGTCACGTGGGCCGAATGCTGATGCTTGCGACTCACGACCGCTGGGCATGGTCACAACGCTATGGGAGCCTGAAGATGGACGACGCCGCCGAACCCGGCCTGAAAAGAGGTGGCGAGACGATCTAGACACGCATCA
Organism: Xestia rhomboidea; assembly: GCA_963853795.1. Lineage (NCBI taxonomy): Eukaryota > Metazoa > Arthropoda > Insecta > Lepidoptera > Noctuidae > Xestia > Xestia rhomboidea. The sequence goes on along the minus strand of OY970778.1, from coordinate 8,218,662 downwards.
CGAAGACTGGTTAGAGGACGCCCAGGTGGCCTACCACGACGTCTTAAAGCAGGATTGTTTTAACTTATTCCAGAGTGAGAAAGAGATGGCGCTAGACGTCGTCTATAGCTCCGTCTCTTTCCCACACTGGAATGACATTAAAACAATCCTGCTTTAAGACGTCATGGTAACCTCCCTGGAGAAGAGTACCTGGAAGGCAGAGCAGTGGGTCTTCAGCAGTGTAGCAGTGGCATTCAATGCTACAAAAAAAATATAACATGAACTACCAGTACCTTGTGTCGTAATATCGAATAGAATTCCATGACTTATAATAATAATACAGGGTGGAATTCTTCAATGCACCTGGAGGGAAAGTACTCTAAATACTGGAGATAGCAAATTTTACTCAAAGGAAACATACCTTTATTTTTAAAAAGAAAAAAATTCACAGTCTCGAAAATTCGTTTGCCACATTCGGGCATCGAATCCGGGAAGGATCGACTAAAGTTCGAAAAAATAACATTCTGTACCTTTTTAACATCAATCGATAGGGTCAATCATAAAGGAAAACCGTGAATAAAAGTGCTTTATCTTATTGAATTTATAACTGTTCTTTAGATTTCATGATTTTCCATTCATTTAATGTATCATGTTTGTTAGAGAGATTTGATCCATAATACGATTGCCCCTATCGATTAATGTAAAAAAAGTACAGGATGTTATTTTTCGAACTTTAGTCGGTTCGATTCCCGATTGTGGCAAGCGAATTTTCGAAAATCTGTGAATGCAGATTTGTTTTTTTCAAAATCAAAATCAAAATCAAAGCATTTATTTCAAGTAAGCCAGTTACAGGCACTTTTGAATTGTCGAAACAAAGATGAAAATTAAATGTAGCTACAGTCCCAGTCACAAGACCTAAAAACTGTGAAAGTACTGTAGTTGCCCATTTCCTAGCGTAGATCTCTATGGAGAAGAACGGGCAAGAAACTCCATGGACACTCTTTTAAATCACAAAATCTTGGTTACATGATTCATGTTGAGATGGTATATTATGTGAGAACAATGTAGCAAGATGTGCACGTTAAAAGTGTCCACAGTAAAACAAAACATAAAAAAACAATTCAAAAACTAAAATAATTCATTAAAATAAGCCATGGCAACTGAGAGATGACCAGTCTCAACTGACAGCGCCCGTTCACGGACATGACGCATAGATCAGCACCATTCAACTCAACCATTTTGAAGGGAACTAAATGATCCGACACATGCGCCACCATCAGCGAGACTTTTGAGTGAGTATGACATATTCTCAACCGCCAGGGCACATTCAAGTCAAGAAAAGACGTAGGTTTCCAGTGAATGATAGCTTTCTAGTATATAGTACTCACACAATATGGGCTATGCGATTATATAATACTTAAGAGATTGAATCTATACAATGCAAAGATAGTTGTACAATCTTCAGCAGCTCCAACAATACCATTTAATGCTATCAATTTAAGCGCCCCTGTCCTTTTCTTTCGTCCGTTTCTTTTTAAAAATAAAGGAATGTTTTCTTTGAGTATTTTTTGCTATCTCCAGTATTTTGAGTACTTTCCCTCCAGGTGGCATTGAAAAATTCCACCCTGTATAACATGAACTACCAATTCCTCGTGTCGTAATATCAAATACAATTCCATGACTTCTAATATAACTTAAACGGTCGTAGACATTCAATGCATGTTATTTGATTGCACAATCCATTCCAAAGCGTAGAGGCATCCCTATTAGCCGAAGAACCGCCCCTTAATGGCCACTTCCCTTACACTGCTGGGGTTGCCAATTACTATTTATTGTGCAGGACAACGAATTTCTATTGCTCACCCTGACCTACTGATCGGGAATAGAAAGGAAATCTGGGATAATGGGTTGATTTTTGTGCCAAAGGAATTGTAGGTACTCAATCCTGTAACTTTCAGTAATCGAAAATAGAAAGCCGAAATTGATAAACGTTTGTTTGCACTTACTTTGGTGAATCTCAGTTGTAGTTTTCTTCTTATTTATCGTGTGGTTTCTGCCTAGAATGGTGTCAGAGTTTTTATGCCGCCCATGGGCCTCTGACTTGGCTTTACATGCCGTCAAGAAATGTTTCGCAGGCATGCTGGTTTCCTCATGATATTTTAATTCAACGAAGCAAGTGATAATTATACAGTACGCACATGAATCCGAAAAATCAGAGGTGTCTTGGGTTCGAACTCAAGACCTATGACCTGGGAGTCCAACGGGTCCCAGGTCTACCAGGCTCCGAAAGACGTTGCGTTGGAAGGCCTCCCACTAGGTGGACCGATGACCTGGTGAAGTCTGCGGCAATCCGCTGGAGGCGAGTCGCACGGGACCGGTCAATGTGGCGACACTTGGGGGAGGCCCATGTCCAGCAATGAACGTCTTTCGGCTGAAATGATGATGTCCACCAGGCTATCTCTTCCATTACTGGCTTCACTTGTAGTTTAACAGTCGAAAGACAGTGGCAAAAGCAATGATGAGCCAAAGTACGTGCTGTGTGACGTTTATTTATCTCATCCTAATTAGTCATCATCATCTTCCATTCTCCCCTGTCACCGGTCACGCAACCATTTACACCCTTTTCCTTCATATCTTCTCTTCTCTTCTTTTCTTCTTCTCTTCTTCTTCTTTCTTCTTCTTCTTCTATTCGTTTTTTATTACACCAGCTTTCAGCTGACGTACCCATCTGAAGCTGTTCTTGCGATACGTAAGAAACTTCGCGTTTTCGTTTTCCACCTGTGCCTGACCTCATAGTCATCAGGAAATACAGCTGAGCTGTAGTTGTGTAAAATTTTCCCTCGCAATCAAATTGCACAACATTTGAATTTAAAGCCCAACATAGCATGCATGTTTAGTACATATCCTTGATATTACAAAAGCATTTCAACCCTACCCCGGCGCTCGGATATTCCTACGTTTATGGTCGTGACATCAACACCTCTGCGTCCTCGCAAATTATACGAACGGCATTGTTATTGCTGAATTTGGATAACAATTCGTGTTCTGGAAGTTTCCCATTTTAATGTCCTGTTATGTTTTCAGCTTTACATGATTTTGTTTGAGTACCTAAATGAAAGTTTTGAAATTACATACTTTTTTGTAAGTAAAGAAAATTACTTTTCATTTTCTTACCTCATTTCGTCGGTTATGTTTAAGTTCCATGTAACAAGGGGCCAACCTATCAACATCAGCCAGATATAAACCTAGAAAAATGATGAAATCAAACCCAGGACCTGTTTGCGATCACTAGACCAACAGAGGGAGACCTTTGCATCAAAAAAAAAAAAAGATTACCATTCAATAAAATCTCCATGACCCATTAGGTGACCAGCACATTTTCATTTTACTGATCTTTTTAATAATACATCTCAATACATCGATTGATAAGCCCGCCTTTTTTTTAGAAATTCATATTAATATAGATAATTATAACCTAAAAGAATCAGTCTCGTATTTTCCCTGCATGGAAAAAGGACCCAAAAATACGTACTCACAAGATCAAAGCAAGTTTCTATGAACATCTCCAATATGAAATGATCAAAAGGGTAACAAAATACAAAGAAGCGTGTACTTACATATTCCCAACTCTGAGAAACAGTTCCAAATTCCGTATGAATGTGTAATAAACTGGAACAAACTCAATGGAATACTCCTTCTAGTGATGCACGACCCGATCGGGTACTTTACAGTATCGATACTCCGATACAAACGAATACGGTATTTATTATGCTTGGCTTGGTACATTACGAGCCATTTAAATTGCATGATCAGTCAATTCAAAACAATACATAAGGGAGACACAAAAGAATTCCTGAATTTTTTTAGAGGGATATGTAGGAAAAGATTCTTAAATGTATATCGATCCAATGTATCGATTTGTGAAAACTTGAATGATGTTAGCACAAGAGCCTGGATATTCGGGCGATAGATCGGGGAGTCTATCGTCGTCACATTGCACGGCCCTCATGAGTGGTGGCGATGTCTCAGGTGAGCCCGGACATCGCCAAAGAAGTTTGGCGGGCTGCTCTGGTATGGTCGCGAACGTCATGCGTAGCAGTTCTCGAGGCCCATCCGCAAAGGTGAAGGTAAATAAATAAAATAAATGAATATCGCTGGTCATTACACACAGCGCCATCTAGTGGTGCCACACTAAGCAACGAGACTTGTGTCGTGGACACCAGATAGTTGATATACTACATGGCGGTGTTTTTTAGTGGGTGCTAGCCCCACATCACAGCCCCGAACGCGGTGCGGGATTCGTCAGGCAGTTTTCACCGCATTACAAAAATAAATAAAAAAGGAGTCTATAGATTTTCACAAACAAAGTCAGACCCCAGCAGTGAGTGAAGTCGGGGTGTAGATGATAAAATATCTATCCAAATGTGAATATCGTGCATCCCTAACTCGTTCGGTTTTCCATCACAGATCCAACTTGGTTGATCTCTGACTCATCCAAATGAATTAAATCCTTGAGCGAGTGTTGCCATCTTGATAAACGTGATTCTTTTGTTTCTTTTTTCTGCGAAGAAATAGAAAAATATGTCTATTCAGTGAGTTGAAAACTAGCGCGGAGGTTGGTGTCTGATTCTTATAATGTGTGTTAATATTGATTCATTGCGCACTCGCGAATTAAATGTGGAAGTGGCAAAATATTATAAAAGAGTAAAAATTCTTATCGACGTGAAATCGATGAAACCGATCAAGTATCACCATCACATCATTACATTTTTATCGTATTTAGTTTAGTGCAGTAAGGAAGCTTCGTAATATCTCATAGCCAAGTGCCATTATACCATATCGGAATTTTTAAATGAACGTAATTAATTAAACAGATTCATATAATTACGACATTCTGTAAAAACAATACTTTATGTTTTAATTAGTATTAGGAATATTTTATTAATTTCATAGTTTGCTGTGTAGACTCAAGTTTTATTATGGTTTACTCTAAACCAAAAATATGTAATTTTGTACGCCATAGATGGCAAAACATGCAGAGCTACCTGTTATTTAAGACCTTGCACAATATATTTTATTTGATGTTTACTCATGTTTTTACAATAAATGTATTCTATTCTATTCGTGTTTTTCGCTTTTATTGCACGGACATGCTGTTTCCGATTGACTCAAGTTATCTATAAATCGGTATGGATATAATATCGGTTTTAATCCTGTAATCCTGAAACTTTTATGTAAGTAGTTCTTGTATCCTTTTGAACCAAAATCCACTGTATCTAAAACAGCCTGGAAGCACTTTCAGTAAGTACAGTCTGACGCAGGAGTTTGGAAGTAAGAGGTGCAGATGTGCCCCCAATGCGTCGAGTACTTGCAAACGACAAAGTTTGCGCTCAAACTGCATTAGCATATGACTAGAGGAGGTAGAAGATAGGTAGAAGGTCTGCACTATAGCTGAAAACTTTAATCATAATATAATAATAAAAAGATCTTTACTCTCCTCATAATGACAAACTTATTCTAGGTTACACATACTATGTTTTTTTAGCAATGTGAGGAGCTGCTGGTGTCTGAGTTAGGCGTAAAATGCCTGTATTACAAATCACCAGGTATACTTTGGGTATGAGAATTTGAATATTTCCTAATTGACAACATAACATAACGTTGCTCGCAGAACGGATGGCCGATGGGGCTGAAAAGTTCTGGAGTAGCGACCGTGAACTGGAAGACGGTGGACTGATGATCTGGTGAAGGTTGCGGGAGTCCGCTGGATGCGAGTCGCACGGGACCGGTCAATGTGGTGACACTTGGGGGAGGCCTATGTCCAGCAGTGGACGTCTTCCGGCTGAGATGATGATGATGATGAACATAACATTATGTATGATATGTTGAGCATCACGTTATCCCCGAAGGGTTAGGCAGAGATGTACCTAATGGTACACCTACATTTCGGTAGTCCCATGAAATAGGGGGCGAGCTTATGGCCATCAACCGGGCGCAAAACTAGACCTCGTGGCTGCCACTGAGAAGTTTCTGATGGAAAAAAACCTAATAACACTTTGCCCGACCTGGGAATCGGACCCGAACGTCATCCTCAGCAGTCGATCACTGGACTAACGAGGCAGTTCCTAATGAGAACTTGTAGCTAAATACTGCTTTTTCACTTCTCATGCTCTAAAAGTACGCCAATATAGCCCTACGAAGCGGGACTAAAGTGACCACTTTAGTCCATAGGGAGTGAAAAGTAATTCGTTTTTTAATTTCCTTCATGTGACATAGACAAACTCAAACAGCCAGTAAATATACTACTATTATCTGTGGAGTGAGGACCATCTTCATAGCGAAAATGTTGAGAGTTTTAGTTCCATGGTTTTTCCGCAAAGAAGGTGGCGCCATGCGTTTTAAATTGTTAATCTGTGACTGGTTTAAAAGAAAGAACTGACCGCGAAAATTTCAGAACTTTTGTTGAGTGTAAATTTGTTCGGTTTAAAATAAATTTATTAAGAATGTCCAGTGACAGTTAAGATTTTGACGAGCAAAGAGCGAAAGACATAATAGATAATCTTTTGACGCCAAACTCCGGAAGATTTACCTAAAAACTTACGAAAGTTCTATGAACTGGAGGAATAATAAATGTTTTTGTACTAAATTGACTATTTTTCTCGCACTCTAAGTGAAAAGTATAGTTTGCACCTCGAGACAAAACGCCAACTTAATATACCCTCGGTTTCATTGACTCCTTCGATACTTAATATACCTCTGGTATATTATGGCTTCGTTTAGTCCCTCGATATAAAATATACTATTAGTACACAATGAAAACAATACAACACTGAACATTGATTTTGATGTCTTTGTGATCCTGTTTCCCTATTTAATTTAAAACTGCCAAAACAATAACAAAATTGAACAGGTGTGTTTCTCCTTTCTCTTCGCATAGCTATACGAACTAAGAAAACAACTAGGCTCCAACTCCGGAGTTATAAACTTCGGAACTTCAGCAATTATTCCTTGTAACAAGTTCTTGTTTAAAACTTGCAAGCAACTGCCGTTCGGTTCCCTTTTTTGTTGTTTGAAGTTTTGCCTTGTAAATACCGTTCGTTGGTCGCAAAGAGATTTAAACATAATATATAGAGCGGACATTGGAAACATTGTCATGCAATAATTTTCATCCCGAATATTTTCGATTTTGACACACGAATCCTACCTGACCAGCGATCGTATGACACTAGACGGAATAGTCGTTCGTTGTTCGTTGTTACTAAGTAGTAATAAGTTTTCGATTAGGATTTTCTTCGTCTTGTCCCGTCTATCGCTCGTGAATATCTGAATGTCTTTGGATAGTTGCCTTTTTATTTTATTTGTTTTGATAATTTAGGTACCTAACACGCCGCTACCTAACATTTTATTATTATGATAGATGTTTAACCCTGCTCCCCTGATGCCGCGTACATTGATCACTAAGATCGCCGGGTCGTCAGCATCTCCGCTAGACAAAGTTCGACAGTCACTGAACTATCACAGAATACAGGATGAGGCCCTTACTAACTTTGCAGATCAAAGGAATATCCTCGGATAGCATTAATGGCACCAATAAATATGGAAGATAGTTGTGGAGAATGTTTGTTTCCATGTAATGAGGTTTGTTTGGAACTTTTGATGTCTTGTTGGGAGCTATAGTACACCAGGGTGTTTTGAAGCCTGAATGACATTGACGAGGGGCTACTTGGGGGATTACATGGTACTTCGGGGATAACAGGCGTTATGTTATGTTACCAAGTACCAGCAGCTACTGGCAAAGTTTTATATTAAAAGCTACTTCTACACAAAATATCTGGAGATTCGCTAGTGTTAAAGGAATGTACTTAAAGTGGAATTTCTGCTAAAGTTACGGACATTTCTTCAAGCAGAAAACCGTCCCTGATAGTTGCTAGTTGGAACACTTAGAGTTTACGCTCGAGAACCTAACTTCGAGTTGATATGTCTACGTAGTTTGGTACTTTAGTTAAATTAATTTCATAGTACAACGAATTATAATAACTATAACACCACGCCTATAAACCCCGTTGGGTTAGGCAGAGGTGTACCTATTAGTACACCCACATTCCGCTAGTTATATTTTAAGTCCGATGTAATAGAGGGCGAGCCTATTGCCATCAACTGGGCACAATTCCAGACTCCGTTGCTGCTACTGAAAGATTCCTGACTAAAAAGCTCACTTTGCCCGACCCGGGAATCAAACCCTGGACCTTATGCTCCTGTGTGACTATTAACTGTAATAATCTTTTCTTGCAAATTATAGTCCACTAAAAACAGGCACGAACAGGCAATTAAAAGTAATTGGCCGACAATGGGCCTCAGTTACATTTTGCCGCAATTTCTTCAAGTGCCTGAAACGGTGCTGAAGCTTTTAAGTAAATTGTTTTCCTTTTTAAATACTTTTTCGATGTTACATTTTGTGCTAACTGAAAAGTATTAAAGGTGGCAAAGTTTGGAGACAAGTATTGTTTAAGCTGCAGTTCTTTTTGCATTTTTTCATTTGTATTTCTATTTTACTAGCTGCCCTGCTTCACATGAGTTTAAGGCTGCGTTTTCACCGAAGATGTGCGAAGATGTGCAGCGAGAGATGTAACTGCTAACCATACTAACCAATCAAATACCTAGCTTAGCTCAAAATGTGAAAAAGAAGCTTCACTATTGATTAGTTTCAAACACATCCCTCGCTACGCATACTCGCTGATAATTCGTCTAAATACGAACAGAAGTTTACTTTAAGTATCTCTACGACCCCCGTTCTATTCCAGGCAGCCATCAGCACAATGTTTAGAGAGCGCCACATCGACAACGTGATTTTTCAATCCAAAAAAAATGTCGTTTCCCAGCAATAATTTTTTGGGTAGAGTTACTTAGTTTGATGTACAAAACGCTTAGTAACGACTTCGTGAAGGGTTCGTTTACACCTTGTATGTACCATTAACATATGAACACATGGTCTAGCGAGGAAATTCTTCTTATGCTCGTAGAAAATATCACGTAGATTTTTTTCTTCTTTTTGTGTATTGCCATCTACGTCTCAAATCGTTTTTCTACAACGCCAAAAAATAACACGAACGTAATACGAAAACAATAGCAAACCCCGCCCCTCATCGATCACCGAAGACGGGTGTATTCGCGCAGTTTGTACACATACGTATCATTTTTCAAAGTCCAATATCTCGGCGATGCTATAAATCAGGCAAGTTACCACAGAATAGACAGGTATATACAGAAGCTTGGTTCTATAACATAACATCAGCACGCCTGTAATCTGCAAAGGAATAGGCAGACAAAGTCTACTAGGTTGGTACACTTACATTTCAATAGATGTTTGATTCCCATGTCATAGGGGTAGAGCCTTAATTTACTTCAACCAGACACGAATCCACACTTCGTGCTGATACTGAGAAATTCCTGATGATTAAACCCAATAACACTTTATACGATCTAGAAATCGAACCCAGGACACCAAATTCAGCAGTATAACGCTTGCATCCACTAGACTAACTTGCACTCACTGTCCGTGAAACGTGTCTATGTGTGCGTGGGTTATGCCTCATTGTACGGAACCCATCATTCTCCTACCCTTATCCCAATTTGTTTGTGGTTGGCTCAGCATGTCTTCTAATAGGCATGACGACAGTATCAAAAAATTGCAAATCTATTTAGTCCGTCAGTTAGAGCATTGGAAATTAATGGGCACGTATTTTTTGTTTTTGTAAATTAATGAATATTGACAAAGATAAAACGCATCAAAGCTCGGGAGTGGGGGCTCGTGACGTCAGAACTAGCTAAAAATTATACCTAGGCGTGACGTATTGAGAATTTTAAAAGCGTCATATCTATGTCAATTTTGAAAAAGAAAAAACACGGGTCAAATATTTTTTGATAATCTAACTGACGGACTAATTAGATTTTTTTTGGTCGTCTCGCCTATTCATCCACACTTCTCTATTACCTACTTGTCAGCTCAGCAGACACCTCCTATCTAGCCATATCATCCTTCACACAGTCCATCCATCGTTTCTGTGGTCCACATTTATACTCAAAACTTTCCTCACGATATTTTCCTCATTCCTCCGCATCACAATGGGTATGTGATGCGGAGACCACGACAATCGATTACCACACAACTTTTCAGTCACCGGCGCCACTTTCAGACTTCATCTTATGTACTCATTTCTTATTGTATCCGTTCGCATAACACCACACATCCCCCTTAGCATTCTCATCTCAGCCACATGCAAATTTCATTCATCCCTTTTCTCCTAACATTCTGATCCATACAAGGCAGCATCATCCCACATTGTATGGAACTGACCTTTTGTAAGTACCGTCTACTCTGTGGTAAAGCTGCTGGCTCGTTTGTGCAGCATAGCTTGTTATTTCTAGATCTGTATTGTTAGTGGGACATGAAATGCAGGTCTGTTTGTGAAACGGATTTAATGGGACTTCATTTACTTTGTTTTCCATATTTATAATGAGAAGACCTGACGTAGGTCTTGTTTAATGTCGGTAGTTAATAATAAAAAATAAAATAATAAAATAGCTTTATTGATTCCTTACACCGTATAAACATCAATCAATTATATGCATTAATTGATTTTGGTAATTCAACCAAATGAATATTATGCCCAGTTGGCTGTTAATAGTTTACATTAATTTATTACATATTTTATTACAATACAATTAGTTATTACAGTAGAATTAATTATTACTTTATTAACAATTAGCTGACCCGCGCAACTTCGTCTGCGATATATAAGAGAGACAGGAATTTAATTAAGTAACCACGTTTCCGAACAAATGATGCTCGAATTTAATTAAGTAACCACGTTTCCGAACAAACAATGCTCTTTCAATATAGTCTATGGCTGTGAATGACATTGACATTCGTTACGCGCGTTTTTTTTTATATATGCAAAATTAAATGTATATTTTTCAATATTTCTGAGAGATTTTCTTAATATTTTTTCCGTAAGAACCTTCTCCTAATAATAACAAATACAACAAAAAAAGAATTAGTGAAATCGGTCCAGCCATTCACGCGTGATGCCGTGACCAAGGAAAACGGGTTTCATTCTTATATATATAGATTATTTGTTGCGCGGTAGTTAATCTCGTGGATAAATCTTATCTTGTGGTCAATCTTAAGGTTAAGCTGCGCGTGCCTAGGTTGGTCCCTGGACCGCCCATTACATACCGAGTTTCCGCTGTGCTTCGGAAAGCACGTGAAGCCGTTGGTCCCGGCTGTCATTTGTAGATGTTTGACAGTCGTTACAGGTAGTCAGTGGCCCGAATGTCTGACAACCAGTCTTACCAAGGGGTATCGTATTACTTAGTACTGGGTACTGTAACTGGGTTGTGGAGGTCATTTAGGCAGTCGTTCCATTTAAAGTACTGGTATTCAGCTGCATCCGGTTAGACTGGAAGCCGACCCCAAGATAGTTGGGAAAAGGCTAGGCAGATGAGGAATACTAGTTGTGAACTAAACTATCTAACCAGTAGGCTTAGCCAAGTTGAAAATCTACAATCGTTAACGCTAATAGAAAACTAACCAAATGTATGGGAATGACATCATTTCAACGTTAAGTCACGTGGTCGAAACAAACGAAAATGAACTTTTAAGTTCAGTCAAAATTGTAAGTTGGCTACGATTTATATGGGATGTAGCGATCACGATTGTAGAAACGAATACATTTCATTCTATCATCTTAACCGATGTAAACTTGTCTACGAAGTTTCTATTCGCTTGTTTTGACCACGTGACTTAACGTTTACGATTGTAGAAAAAGAAACGCTACGAATCGTTTGTAACTTGGCTAGGCATGCTGTATTGTCCACTGCAGGAGAAACTACCCCTTCCCATTCCACACATTTCTGTTTCATTTGACAAAAGCGACTTGGTCTACGTGAATTATTTTGATCACCAAACTTCTGGTTCATTTTTCTATTTCTATCTTCAGTAGAGTTGAGAGCGTGCCTTGTTACTTATCTAGTAACGATACCATTTCCTAATGTTAAAAATTATGAATGTATGAAACGTTACAAAAATAAAAAGACCCCAACAAAAGTTCTCGTAAAATAAAACATAAAAGTCTCCCAATCTTCTCGCGATTGAATCGCTAGCGCTTAGAACTTTATCGCACGTTAAAAGAACCGACTAGCTGTTAGGCCTCGTCCACTGTCTCGTGGGATGCGACTAGCGTCAAACAACACACGTGCGTGCGTCATTTGTTTCCCTCGCGTGAACCGTCGCTCCGTAAGTTGCGGAAGGCTAAAAAAAATTTTTTTTTTCTTCATTGTCGCTATCGCTTGAGTATGTGGGTCGTGGCCAAGCAGTTAGAAGTTTATCGAGCGTAATAAGTACAGACAAGCCGTTAGATGCAACCGCACTTAAACTAGGAATGACGTCCTCCCTGCAGTTAAACAAGGAATGGCCATTTAATCCACTTTTATACGTTTTGAGTAGGTATACGTTCCTTTAAGGCACGATTCCATTGGGCAAGTCCTGCATGTAAGTATGAAGTCACATTTGCGTACAAGTTGATTGCATTGAAAACATGTTTTCAACAGTATGCAAATTGAACAGTGCAACTAACTTTGCTCGTTCAATTTGCACGTCACTCGAATAAAAAATGTAGAAGTACGTCATACAAGTTGTAGCTTGTATGCAGGTTTTTTCAAATTGTATGCAATTTGCAACTTGATTCAAACACGCATCTCTGATTTTTGGATTCATGTGTGTATCGTATAAAGGGTGTAAAACACCTCTTAACGAAGCCGAAAGGCACTTGTTCTCCTCGTCATTGCGATATTTTTTTTATTCTTCACAACACCTGGGAACCTTCTAGTTACGGAGATATTGGGGGTCAAAGTTCCAACTTTTAGACAACTTTTTTTTTTAAATACAAGTTTTTAATGTAAGGCTTTAAACACCTCAACGACGTCCGTACTATTCAATCCATGCATCAGCACAATGTTTTGAGTACGGTACATTGAGTTTTACAGTAAAACGTGATTATTCACCCCAAAAAAAAGTCGTTTCCCAGCAATATTTTTGCGTTAAGTTAATTAGTTTGATGTACGCAATGCTTGGTTGACGGCTTTGTGATGAGGTGGTTTACACCCTATATATCACTTGCTTCAGTGGAGCAAAACATTGTGAGTAAACCAGCATGCCTGAGAGATGAGTGGGAGTGGTAGATAGCGCGACTGTTGAGTATGAGGTCCTTGGATCGATTCTCCGGTCGGGCAAAGTGATATTAGGTTTCTCCATCACCAATTTCTCAGTAACATCCACGCAGTATGATTTGTGCCCGATGATGATTGATGGCAATAGGCTCGCCCCCTATTATATAGGACTCAGCCTAAACCTTCAGGGATTACAGGCGTGATGATATGTTATGTTTTAATCTAACTTTTGTCGAATGTCGTGTCAACTAATCAATTCTTACATGAGTTTTTGAAGTAGATTTACGGATTATAGTTTCAGGCTTTCAGACCCTCGGCTTAAGGCGCCTCTTCGAGCAAATGACCTTGAGCGAGCAGTGCTTTGGAGTCTACTCCTCCTTATCCAAAAGAAAAACAAACTAATAAAAAATACATTAAATTTCTGCATATTCTTGACTCCAAAATTGTCGCTTTTTTTAAGTAGCCTATTGTTTAATATATACCCCCACAACGAAACCACAGAAATGAGAAATAATGATTTAAAACACGCTACTCCTCGTAAAGTAACCATTATTTTGATTTGCTACTTATACTAATGGATAGGCAATTTTAATAATGAACATACCTAATGGTCGTTTTTTTTTCCAAAAGACGAATGTTTGATTTTATAAAAAATAAAAACCAGTAATTTCGCACTATTCGGCCCGCAGTGACTGACGTAACAACCACTTTGTAGTGCAAGCTGATTAGAACTTTATTCTAACAGTATTTTAAATGAAGTTTGAACCACCACAAATAGACTTGCTAATTTTGCTCGGGGTAAGATCAAGTCACCAAACATAAATATATTTTTTCTAGCGTTTGTATCAAAAGAATATTTTCTTTAAAGAATAATTTCTAGAACATCGGGCGAATAGGTGATTCATACCTAAATAAATTCAATTTATATCAACGATATATTGATAAGGTTACATTAATAAAAGATTCTGAAACTGATACCTACTGGTTGAATAGCCGAGGAAACCTTAATGTTAGGATGTATTTGATGGTTTCAAATTATTTTGATGAAATATTGTGGTAATAGTTGGATCTGGGACTTGAACGCGAAAGACATTTGCGTGAAGGACACTTGCGCAGTGGCCATTAATTCGTACAAAAGTCCGGTCGCGCAAGTGTCCTGGCGCACAAAAGTCCATTCGCGCAACAGTCCAATCGCGCTAAAGTCCATGCGCGCAAATGACTTAGGCGCAAGTGTCCTGCAGGCCTAGCCAAGTTACAAACGAATTATATCGATTTTTTTTATTCTCTTTCTACAATCGTAAACGTTAAGTCACGTGGTCAAAACAAGCGAATAGAAACTTCGTAGAGAAGTTTACATCGGTTAAGACGGTAGAAATGAACACACACACATCCTTTATAAATCGTAGCCAACTTACAGTTTTGACTGAACTTAAAACTAACCAAATGTATGGACATTTGGTTAGTTTTCTATTAGCGTTAACGATTGTAGGTTGTCATCTTGGCTAAGCATACTGATAGCGTAATAGTTCTTAAAAATATTTTTGAACTACCTAGCAATGTTTTCATTTTGTTTTGTCGTATTGTCGTCGCCACCTTGTATACTAAAATCTCGTGTTTTAGCCTGAAAAACGTATATATCTAATAGCCAATGATTGTATTGTTGTGTAATGTATTGACCTATGTGTAGTAGGTATAGGTCACCGATTAACATCTTGGATTGTCAACTGCAGACAGTCTAATGTCCACTCAGTCACGCCAACCTTGTAATCGATAAGACTCGGGGATGGCCACATCAATCTGCAGACGTCAGCGTAAAATAGATAGCGCGCAAAAGAGACACTTTACTCAGCAGAGACCATAAACGTTTCTAAGATAGAGGAAATAAGTATTATTATTCCTTTATTCATCCTTTAACATGTAAAAGTAAAGTACCAATCTAAAACAGGTAAAAATACAATAATAGATGGCCAATAGGCACCATAATTCTGACATAACTTAATTTATTTCAATCATTGTCATATTTAATTTAAAAAAATGTTTTTTTCTTTTAATTTGCTTTATACTTTTGACATTCATTTATTTGATCTGACATGCATTGGTTTCTCATATTTTGTGTTATTTACCTTATTACCCCTTATTTATTGCACGAATAGTGAAACTTGTTAAATTGACCAAAGTGTATATTGTTGTTTTTCCTATGGGTCAATGACCTGAAATAAATGAATTTATTTATTATTTAATTTATTATTTTTATAATAAGGTCCTGGTTACCGGTGCGGTGGTGAGGGCCTGAGCAGAGAGGGGAATTTCCGCAGAAGTGCTGCTTTCTGAATAAAGTCCTTGAACCAGCCACGGCGTGAGAGTCTCCTGATTAAATTCCAACAGACATTATAACAACCTCTGAGGGAGGAAAATGAAAATATATATACTATACAATATACAACGTCTAGGTCGTCAAGACAAAGTTTTGAAAAACAAGAACTTGATAATTAAAAGAGTAAAATTAAAAAAGAAATAGGTATAGGTAAGTGATTGAAATTCCTACAACAAGTAATTTTCAACGAGCTTTCCAGGGTTAAATTCTTCGCTCTTACTATAACGAGAAGACCGAATAAAAGGATTAGGTATTTAATTTAGTGTTAATGGTTTTAAATACTGTACTAAATAAATAAGTAAAATAATAAATATAATCGTAGACTTAAAATTAGAAATTATTTAATGTAGTAGTACCTATGTATGTATGTAATGTTTATTATCTAAATTGGTTTTTACAAACGCTTTCACACGTCGAAAAGTTAAAATATTTTAGAAACTAGATGAAGACAGCCTGTCCTACCCAGTTAGGTATGACCCTTGGTCAGGTATGACCAAGCCAAATGTGGTCCTGAAAAACCGCAAAAATTATGGAACCAGTCTGCTATCGAGTTATCCTTTTAGTCCCATGGTAAAACCCAGGAAAAACCGGTTTAACTATGGAACCGGAACCCGGTTCCGCATGCTCTAATCCTGGTATTGTTAAATTGCGTACCATAATAGAAGAAGGAAACAGAGTAAATGAAATAGTATTTAATTATATATTTGTTTATTTATTATGAATCAAACAATGACGCAACAGATCGTGCTTAACAGACAAAGGAATTTTTAATAAATAATTAAATTAAGATAAAATTTAATTAACTCACAGCTTCGGTAATTAAGTTGTACTTCAATAATAATATTATATCACAATCAAAATTTGAGAACTAAAATAGATCTTTGAATTATTATCCTAGACATAACATTATTTTAATTGTCTGTATAACAACAGATATATTACTTTATATTAAAAAAACAACACGGGCAATTTGAAATTGCTACTATAAAAATATTTATTACAACAAAAAAAAAATTAAATTAAATGTTTCCCAATATTGCAATTAAACCATTGTTTAAAAATATAGGTTACATTGCATATAAAAAAAGGAGTTTCAATTTTACTCAGTTGTATTCAATCTCACAAACCCTTATTTTTTTTACAAATTACAAGCCGTGGGAGTATTCATGTTTGCATCCCACGCAATTCATGTTTGCATCCCACGCAGCAACAAAATTAATCCCAAATATCGTGGATGAACCAATGAATGGGCTTATCAGCAATATAATACAACCAATTATCAAATGTTCACGCAATGAACACCACTTGTTCCAAACTATATTCAATATTCGGAAAGCAAGCCAACTTTATAATCTATTGATTGCCTAGACTGTATCCAAAGTACTAATAAATACATCTTATTAACCTATACAGTAACAGATTCTATGAAAACATTTAAATCATCTAAAAATGCTTACAGCATATAAGACGCAACGAACGAGCTAAAATTAGAAGAATATCTAACAACCACTTAATACTACTAAACGTGGGTAAAATTAGGAAATTGTGAATATGTAGCAAGTTTTTAAGCGTAAAATATTTTATAACACATTTGCTCGTAAAGGATATCTTATTTCACCAATTTCAATATCGTAATGTATCTCATTACGTACTTGTGCTGTAAAGTAAAATGCACGGTTAATCAAGACCGAACGATACTTTTTGAAATCTTAGCAAAGAGTTTTTATGTCAGAAAAGTGGTCAACATTTTGACAATAAATTACAACCATTTATCTGTAACAAAACACAAAAATATTAATTTACTTTACTAGTAATACTGGCTGTTTAAAGTAATGCTGGCTGTTTTGTGTGCTGCTGCCTTAAAAAAAAGCGCTGATGCGCGCGCATCGCTAATTTGTGAACAAGTAAAAATTATTCCGCGCGCTTTTTCTTTTCGCTGTATCGTTTTTATTTGTTTTATTTATCTCCTCGCAAATATGTTATAAAATATTTTATGACCTTACAGCCTATGGTACAATAAAGGGACGATGAAACGACACCATCTAAGTGGGTGCAGAAAGCGATGGATTATACAAATTTCTCTTACTTGACAACGAGTATACAATGCACTAGAAAGATACGGTAGTATAAAAGGTCAGTAAAAACACTACGGGGTCCAAGTGTATAATATAATAGTTACTATTAAGTATTCACACTGAATTTTTCTCACTACATCTTTCTTCAAATCGCTTGTGCGATTTTTTTCTTAAAACTATTACACGTATAATATCTATGAGATACATTTAAAAGTCATCTATTAATACTTAACTAGAATTCGGAGGGTATTTGGTCACCCACTACCTTTAACATGTATGTATTTCTTAAGAATGTACTATTTATGATTAATATAATAATCTCTTAAAACAGAAATGACTAGACTATTAAAAAGAAAATCTATGTGCTTGGCACAAAATACACTAACAACTTTTTTTTAAAATAAGTAATTCCTATATAAACACTTCTAAAGTTTTAAAATCTTTTTAGACCGGCAGGGAAAAACAAAAAACATTAATTCCATCCTTCTCGTTTCAGTCTTCATTTTTTATTTTCATTTTCGTGCATTTGTTAACTCCATCGTTGGCGATTCCACAGCTGTTGAATCTGTTCACCACATCCCGTACCTTACCTTTGCTGATGACGAGTTCCTTATCATAAGTAGGAGTTATCAAGCCTTTTTCGTTTCCATTGCACAGTGGCTTGTTGGTTGTTGTGCCAAAATTTGCGCTTTGCGATTTCCGAAATTCTCTTACAGCGATGTCTATGTTGTTGATCAAATCTTTAGCAACGAACGTTGCTATCTCATGCTTAATGCGGTCTCTCTCGCTTTGTATATCGTATGGTCTTTGGTTTTCTTTGGCATCTGGTGCATTTTGTTCTGGACTATGACTTTGTGTCAGGGAATGGGATGCAGGACTGTCGGGGCCTTGGAATGTGATGCTTGGGTTGTTCACCAAGGTGCCCTTCACGTGGTTTACCTGGGTATAGTAACACTCCTGATTCTCCGGCTTTTTTTCTCCGATCAGCCAGTACGTCGTCATTTTGCCTTTTCCCTGTGAACAAAATTGTCGTATTCACTAATAATATTAACAATGTTTAAAACAATTTGTACCGGCTCGGACACATAAACAAGATACGATGTCGTATAGTGGGAATCTACGTTTGAAGTCAGCCTACTGCTTATCTTTTTACTGTGCTTTAGAACAGGGAAATACGACCTATTTACGAACACTGCAGATTTATTGCTACTTGTTTTGATATAGATTCCCACGATACGACGTTGCGAAGTGGGCGACGTTGCATCGTGAAACGATGCCGCGTCGTAGCACGATGCGACGTCGTATCGTGTTTATTTGTACGAGCCGTAAGCCTTGGTTGTTTTAGTACCAAACTTTGTATTAATATTAAAACTTGCGTCGCAAAAACAAATAACGATTACAAATTACCTATCCATAGTAATCCCTAAAGATTTATGTAGTCAAAATATTCTTGTTTTAATATTAGATTAAATACTTCCATCCATCTTCTTATAAATTCCCGTTATAGCTCGAAGGCTTCTGATGAAAATTCATGACGTAACGTTAGGTAGAACAAGACAAAGCTCTCTGTTTATTATACTGACCTTTGACATGGAAACGAGTACCTAATAGGTTGTCTATGGAAGTAAAATGTCACGGTATCTGATTTCTTTTGCGGAAATTATTTTCATTTGATATTTTATCGGAAACTCGATTTTTTTCTCATCGGAATTTTCCAAATATTTCTAAGTATTGAACGTACCCATTTGCCCTTTCGCTACCTTTGTATAAATTCTAGTAATAATTTAGGGCGTACCGAGTCATTGGAATATTAATCTTGTAGATTTTGGATAGTTAATAACGGATACGCCATTTCTATTCTAATATATATACTACAGAATAAATTATATGAAAATGTAGTACATGTAAGTGTAGGAAATGTAATACAGTGTAGATCCAATCTGGCTGGAGGGGTATTATCGACCCATCTCGAACACAATGCCATTGTGGAGCCCAAACGCTGCTGGATATACCAACCCTTACTTCCTGCCCGTCGTGCACAACTACCTGCACCCTCCAGGCGTTAAATGAAGCAAGAGCTTTTCAGGTCCCTTTAAACGGTGTAACCCTACCCTTGACAAAGTCGATAGGCACTTGTTCTCCACATCATTTCGATCATTTTTTTGCTCTAGACCATACCTAGGAACCTTCTAGTTACGGAGATATTGGAGGTCCAAGTGCCAACTTTATCTCAAGTTTTTTTTTAAACATCCGTTTTTAATGTAAGTTTTTTACTTAAAACACCTCCACGTCCCCCGTACTATTCAATCTATTTTCCATTGAGTCCTACCGAAAATCGTAACATTTTTTGCGTAGGGTTACTTAGTTTGATGTACAGAATGCTTGGTTGACGGCTTCGTGAAGGGTCTGTTTACACCCTGTATATTGGTCGGACAAAATCTGAGTCATCGATCGGGGCATCTACTATCTCTTTCCAATTCTGCCGACGTAAGCTGGTGTCGTCTGTGTCTGTTGCGCATCATCAGAATATACTGGTCGTAAGAAATGCTTACCTTCATAGTAATTTCTCCTCTGCATTCCAGATCGAAGCAGTCATACAGATCCAGAACCTCCTTGGTCTTCGGGCTGACGTGGATCTTCAGTGCCTCACCATGGGACTCCATTCTTGAGGCGGTGTTCACTGTGTCTCCGAAGAGACAGTATCGCGGCATTTTTAGTCCAACGACGCCTGCCACACAGGGACCTAAGGAAATGAGAAATTGTCAGACAATTGTTATTTTCAAATTTGGAAGACGGTGATTTTGATATTATTGCGTTGTGACTGCTCATCATCATATAGACCAAAGATCACCACAACGAATAGTCCTGCTGGTGTGACTTGTAGAGTAAAGCAGTATAATAAAGCATATTTGAATCATCTCTCAATCCTTAGCTTGTAAAGTCATCTCACAATTACCCTTGATTTATAAAACGAATCAATCTGATGATAATACAACCGTAGGAATTTATTAAGAAAACGTGAGAAAAGAAAAAAGGAGACTCCAAATGCTGTCCATTATCGTATAAAACTACTTCACATAATTACCAAATAAAACTCTTTTTAAACAAGCTTCCAGTTGCAAAAAGTAAGTAGGTATTTTAAAAGTTGAAAAGGGTATTTTGCACCTGCGTAAAATTATGAGTCTCATTGTTAGTCAGACACAATGGGCCTTGTAAAAACTGAAAAGAAAGTGGTTCTTTCACAACTGAGAACAGCAACGCAAATGCCATCCTTATTATAAGGGCTATAAAGAACATTGTAGTTTTGCCAGGTTTGTCAGTAGCAACAATACCAATACCAACCTTTATAACAAATGAAATGAAGATTATTATGATTTTGACAGCGATACAAAATCAAAGGAGGACCCATTAAGGAGGAACCAAATTAACAGAGTAAATGATTATTTTGTGGTAATAAAGAGCTTCTAAGCTCTGCTGTTCTTAAGCAAACATTTCCGAAGCCATGTCTCAAAGTAGATACATATTGGGGTTAATTGGTATCAAAATATATTCATGTTATTGGAATAAAAATAGTCTTGATTTTCATGTTTATGTTAATGATAACAAGTGCTGTATCGATTGAGAATATAAGGTAAACAATAATAGATACCTATGTATGTACTATGACAACGAACGAAATCTGCTCATGTTCAAAATAAAATCCCGTGCACGCGATGTCCACAGCTGTTTACCACCCTTAACGAATCATCGACACGAAGAAGAAGAAGGACTTCTATTGGTCCGCACAAAGAGTGTGCGGACCAATAGTAGTAAAACGCCGAAAAACCCGACCCTTGCGACCCTTTTTTACGTTATCCTTTGTTTTACAAAAATCCTATTCTATTGTTTAGTCACCTTTTTTGACTAATAAGAATAAAAACAAAAAAAAGGACAAGGAAGAGAAAGTTTAGCGCTTCAATCGCGGCCGGATGCTGCAAACAAAAAGAGCCGTATTGGTGGTAAGATTTCGTTCGTTGAGATGGTACATATCTTAATTATTCGTATTTTATGACTTCTTGACATCGCAGTTCTTGATGTTAGACTATTTAGATTTTATTTTTCATTTTACTAGTTTGTACGCTAACTGTCATACAGTTTAATGTCGATTTTAGGGTAAAATACAAAAAAATATTGCTATTAAATACCTTTTATTTCTGAGATTATGTAAGTTTAGGACAGGGATTTTTTTAAAAATGATCACTCATTTTTCAGCTTTCAAAAAAGTATCGATTTATTGTTTAGAGTGGTAGTTTTTCCATAATCTTTGGTAACTAGTCAGAAAAATTAAAAAATAGTCGAAGGACCGACACAACTCGATAACCATCTAGTTTTGACCCTTAAATAACTGTGTTTAATTTGTTGCTAATTACCTCTAGTAAATAGGCCCGGTCACACCGGATGCGTAGCGTGACGTGACGCGTGCACGCATCAGTTGTAGTGTATGAAAATGTAAGTAAGATGCCAGACCAGATGCGTGACGTCTGCACGTGCGTGCACAGCCGCATCTACTGACAAACCGAGTCCGCGCGCGTGTGTAGAGATGACGTTGTATTATATGGCGCTCCCTGTTAGATGCCAGACCGGGCACGCACGCACACGCATCGGCCGTTGCTGCACGTACGCACGCACGGCAAGTTGTATTTATTTACAAACAGAATCCAGTTTACGAGTGTTTTTTTTCACACGAGACAATTTTAAAGGAAAAACTCATAGAAATAGTTCGCAAATATGAGTGTCTCTACAACACCAAACATAAAGAGTACAAAAATAAAAGTTATAAATTATTGTTATGGGAGAGAATCGAAACTAAAGTCTCTTTGTAGCAGCAGAAGATTCTTGGAATAGTAGCAACAACTTCTTCCTTAGAAGAACTGCTGTTGTCTAACATCTTTTCGCCAAATGCTCTCAACTCAATATAGCTGCTGACAATGTGGCTCGTACGTAGCGCGTGTTGCAGTTACCTGCGTGACGTGATGCGTGCACGCGTGACGTGTGCTGCGCCGGTCTTGGCCGGTGGGACAGGGCTCGCACGAGCGTACGAACGACACGTCGCACGTCACGCATCCGGTGTGACCCGGCCTTATCTCCTTGCAAGGAACAAGTCGAGTTTCCCTGTCGCCCTGTATATTATACTAGCTTCTGCAAGCGGCTTCGCCCGCGTGAAGTTTGATAATTGTCCCATGGGATCTTACTACCGGGATAAAAAGTATCTTATGTTTTAATCTAGGTTATACACTATCTGTGTGCATTCGTCAATCCGTTCCGTAGTTTTTGCGTGAAAGAGAAAAAAAACATCCATACTTACAAACTTTTGTATTTATAATATTAGTAGGAAACAGGATTATACAATACTAGGGTGCGGGGGCGAAACAGCTAAAATGAAGAACTTGGAGAAACGCTTGCTGCCCACCGCAATTAATTTGCAGTTGTACGATTATGACCTTTATGTAAAACGTACATAATGGACGCACGAGGCAAGCATTACACCCACGCACTAAGTATTAATACTGTTTTAACATTATCTCTAGCGCTAAACAGGAAGGAATATCAGATGATGTTTTAGTGATTTGTAAATGATCTTGTTGCTGTTATTCGAAAAGTATTTCAAAAATGTCAAAAAAACTAAATTCATGGTCAAAACATAACATAAAATCACGCCCGTAATCCCCAAAGGGTTAGACAGAGATCTACTAATTAGTACACCCACATTTCACCAGTTATGTTTAGGTCCCATCTAATAGGAGAGAGCCTTTTTTTTTTTTCGGATGGGAAATCATCAAATTACTCCTCCCGCTCTGGGCGGAGCAGGAGGGAGTGTCAGACTTTTTCTGACTAAAACCCATCCATGTTCCTTCATCGCCCTTTGTGTTCCGGGGCCACGGTATCTCTTTCGAATAGTCCCGCAGCCCCGGCAGGCTTCGGCCCTTGCCCATCCCTATTTCTGACTCTCTTTGAGGCGCGCATGGAACACTCCTGCGCCGTCGACACGGCCTCTCGTCATGAGACGGAAGGACGACGAGCTAGCCCATAGCTCCCCGTCCACAGGCCCGCGCCTACGGTGGCCGGAAGCCACCAATAGGGGTGAGCCTATTGCTAGTATTTTATTACGAAGCTATAATACACTTAGTAGTCAGCGATAGATAAGCCGAGCGCACGAAGTTGACAAGAAGATCCATGGCAATGTCTGGACAATTCTGTTTGTATTTTTTCTTCAAAATATCCTCTAGCTACACATGCGATCATTAATCAAATAGAGGACATTTGTGGTTATTCAGTAAAATTTAGTAAGGTACAAACTACAATAGGGTATTACACCCATTTTTGAAAAGCGTTTCAATTAGATTCTATAGTGCTAATAAACCACTAAACAATTCACAAAAAAAATATTCAATCGTTAATTAGTGCCATAAAAATGCATTTAAATTTAGCGTTTTCAAATTTCGCGCGTAATTTAACGAAAACGCTGGACGCAGTGGACGCCATATTGCTCTGTGGTCATGACGTCACTTGGCTATGTAAACAAATGCAGTGATATTTGAAGTTGACAGTTGACACTTCAATGTTTACGTAGCCATAAGACGTAATAACATGGCGACTACGATAATGGTGTTCTGAAACAGATTAAAAAAGCTGAAACCTTTGAATTGAATTTTAAAATTTAGTTAGTAATAGGGGACTATTACGATGGTGGTACGGAACCCTTCATGCGCGAGTCCGACTAGCACTTGGCCGTTTTTTTTTGTCATGTGAATGTGGAATAAAACACAAATCAAAATTCTCTCAAGTAAACTATTCACTCGACTGAAGCGTCTGATATCTGCTTTAGCAGTTAGACTTAATTTATGCAAAATCTTGAGTCCTGTTTTTAAACGCGGTTTTCAATTCGATCCTTTAAAACTTTTCACAAGTACTCAGACGCCAGACGTTTAACTTAAAATGGCTACCTTTTAAGCGAGTAAATATACCCGCACTTTGTAAAGTTGATACTTGTATATCTACGCATTAAATTGTATTTAGTCATTAGATACCAAAAAGTATGCTTCTTTGCGGTTATAAAGAAGATGTAGTGAACAAACTTG
Source organism: Xestia rhomboidea (assembly GCA_963853795.1). Taxonomy (NCBI): domain Eukaryota; kingdom Metazoa; phylum Arthropoda; class Insecta; order Lepidoptera; family Noctuidae; genus Xestia; species Xestia rhomboidea. Next base: position 8,193,889 of record OY970778.1, on the reverse strand, counting down.
AAAAGAGTATGCTTAGAGGGTTTGGTTATTTGGTGGGATGAGTGAAACGCGTAGTCAAAAGGTATTTACACAGAAAGGCAGGTGTGAGTGGCAACTCCGCAAGGGGCGCCCTAGAAGGACATACACTGACCTTATTGGTGAGATTCTTTAGAAAGGTCAGGTGCGTAGTACTCGCAATCGGCGTGGGTGTATGACCAGGGGGCTACTCTCTAAGAATGAAACCCGCAGTTTCGGCCGAAGTTACGTTTCCTACTCCGTATCACTTACGGACATAAGATTCGTTAGTGGGCTGAACTATAAATGAATGACAACTCGATTGATCATCTGTTATTTCTCTGTTGTGTTTTCAAAACTCATGAATTCGAAAATATCAGGGAGTAGGTTCATTTCAAATTATAAAGCTACTTACGGACGGGCCTCGTATCTTCGTCGAGTAGCGCCCCAGATTTATGAACGTGGACGAGGCAAAATATGTATAAATAGAATAGAATATGGTGCTTAGTCTGAAAAGAAAAGTAAAAAGTAAGTGCCTACTTAGAAAAAAGGTTTTACTTTAAATATTATATTAGTGAGCCTTTTCGTATGTAGATTCTATAAAACTGTTTGCAAACTATCGTTCAGTTTTCCTTCTGAAATTATTATTCTAGTCTCAAGTTTTGCCACAGTGGAGTTTTGTACTGTTATTGTTTGAAACATTCTTCGAATATATGTTTGTGAAGAAGTTCCCGCGTTCTCGTAACTTGTATATACATGAAGGTAATACGAAAAGTTTTGATAGCTAATCTGCCCTGTGTAGAGTTTAATGAGTATTTGTATGAAAACTGCTTGCGTCACTTAGATAAAGTCTTTCAAGTAAAATTAAACAACGACTAGCTAAATCCCTCGTCTTCGCCCGTGTGAAGTTCGGCTAATGTCCCACGGGATCGTATCGTACTACTGGGATAGAAAATATGATATGTCATTGTGTTAATCGAGGCTATAAACTGTTTGCCAAATTTTGCCCAAATCCGTTTTTCGTGAAAGAGTAACAAATATCCATCCATCTATAGTTCCGTCCATCCATCAGATTATTAGCAACCACAAACAACGGTACCAAAGTAGCCCAATCACTACGCGATTCGATTAGTTTCTCTATGTATGTAACTCTATATAAACGTTTCGTAGATGTCTACATTTCCGTCTGATGCCAATGATGCCACTTACGTAAAGTGACATAGTGGTCGCTGGTCGAGTAATCGTATTACTGCAATTTGTCATTGCGATTGGGCACTTTTACCGCAGCGTGATTGCGGTTGAAGGCAACCGCTTTCGAATTTGTATGCGGATGGCGACATTGCTGCCATAAAAACCAGGGGGTCTAAAATGGCAAAGTCGGTTTGTGGTTTTTCATTAAAAGTGTCTGTTAGTAAAGTACATTTCCGAAGACCGCGACTGCCAAGCCGCAAAACAGTGACCAATCACAGCTTCACAACTGGGGGCCTAAAATGGCCGCTTTGGCAGAATCATCATCTGCCTAGCCATTTCCCAACTATATTGGGGTCGGCTTCCAGTCTAACCGAATGCAGCTCAATACCGGTATTTTACACGGAGCGACTGCCTGTCTGACCTTCACAACCCAGTTAGTACTGGGTAATACATTTACCCTTGGTGAGACTGGTTGTCAGACTTTTTGGGCCACTGAATACCTGCGTAACGACTGTCAAAGATCTACAAATGACAGCCGGGATCAACTGCTTAACGTGCTTTCCGAGGCACGGAGGAAAGTCGGTATGTAAGGGTGGTCACCCACCCACAGACTAACCTAAGCAAGCACAGCTTAACCTAAAGATCGACCCGAGCGGCTGTTATTATTTAGCCACGAGCTCTGCTTTAGCAGAATTATACTAGGAGGATAATAATGAATCAAGTTAAAATTCTTATAATGGTCACAGACGCGGTTAGTATTATGAACTGTCACTTTGTAACTATTTTACGGATTGTAACGAAATTCATATAATTATCCTGTTTCGCTAAAGCGGCTATTTTAGGCCCCCAGTTGTGACGCTGCGGTCGTTCACTGTTGTGCAGCATTGCATTTGCGGTATTCCTAATAAGTTATTTTACTCTATAACAACAAATTTATTTGTTGTTTAAATTATTTTTTACTCAGACGGTTCAGTTCGAGTGACAGATAAAAACGAACAAAATGTGAAGCATCTGATATCTTATTTAATATGCCAAGTTCCCTTTAGTTATATACTTAGAACTTCATCAAATTTTACAAGCAGGTAGTAAACCACATCTGGTATAACATATTCAGGTAATTTAACTTCATATTATGTGGGTAGATAATCAGGTGATACGTTCGCCGTCATATTCGGCAGATGTTCCATTCAATTTATTAGGAGCCTAGTGATGGTGGGCGTTTAGCTAATAATGATAATAAAAGATTTATTGTTTCTCATACAATTGTTCTACAGCGCAAAATTGAGGCAGCCCCTTTAAGGATACTTGTGTTGGGGTTACCTCGCAACTTCCCATAGGTTACAGTTTACATGTTGAGATATAATTAAAAAAAAGAAAAAAAAATGTAGGTTCAAGAATGTTACAAAATTAGCTGTGTGTTAACATAATGTGGGTTCATTGACAATTGAACCAATGATATACCTATATTTCATTCATCATTCATTCTTTCTAACTTGTCATTTCTGTATTTTCAGCAGAAATAGCAACATCACATAACGCCTGAAATGCCTGAAGAGTTAGGCAGAGGTGTACCTAATAGTACACTCACATTTCGCCAGTTCTGCTTAAGAGCCTTCTACCATTTAGGCGTTACTCTTTTTTGCAATTTACCTAAAAGGCATATAACGAAAATAAAAATAAATAAACTGGCCTGCAAAAATAAGTATCACACTTTCAAAATTGCAATAACTTTTTAAGTACTCAAGATATACTTTCGAAACAAAAAGGACTCAAAAATTAGTTTAATTGTGTCTATAGTTTCAAAGAGAGCTGATAAAAGTTGCTTTGTAACGTATTTTTATTTTAAATCTGTAACTTCTATAGTTTAGTAGAAATTGAAATTTTAAAAGTGTAGTACTTATTTTTGCAGGTCAGTGTAAATAATATTCTATTAAGTATTATAAAGTACAGGATATATTTTGTGAGATGAAAAATAAATGTGATAGAAATAGAAATAATTTATTTGCATTAAATGTAGTGTACATACATTAGCTGTTATTGTTGTTGTTGATGACCTATGTTCAATAAAATCTACAAATTAGGGGTCCAAAAATAAAAAAATCACTATGTTATGTGGCAGCGTGCTAGGCAGATTGCATTGTTACCATGACAATTCCATAAAACTGGCTCAAAAAAATGGATATGTTGAATAGGGAATATGCACGTAATTTTTTCTTCACATAAATCAATAAAATACAGTACCTACTATCAACCCAAGAAAAGTATTAAAAGTTAAGATCAACAACTGCTTGTCGCTCTATAATAATATTAAACTCCTGCAATTTTATACGACAGTTCAAACGTCCGTAGCTGTCGCGGCCATGATGTGACGTCATTATCCACAATCTGCCTTATTTACATCTAATTCTTTTGGCCTTAATAAAATAATTTTAACAATTTTAAATGCTCTAATCAAGTAAAAATTGCAATAACCATATTATAATAAAATTTTTGTGAAACTTTTAGGACTTTTCAAATAAAAGTATTATTTTATTTTATTTTTATTAATTAACTTTGACGTCAATACCGGCGTTATCGAGGACGGTGTGTTTTGACAGTGCGTTCCGTTTCACCAAAAGCATGCTACTTAGAACAGTAAATTGTAAAATAAGTGATATATTAGAAACGTAAACAAGTGTACCACAATGTTTTTATGCGCATTTTCATAAATAAAAATAGTTTTGTATTTCATGCATATATTCTCTATTGGAACTGTAAATTTTTGACTGGCTATGCCAGCAGTTATTTCATGTCTCCTCCAAGAATCATCATCATCCACAGCCTGACTTCACCCACTGCTGCTATAGGCCTCTGTCGAGAATATCACGCCGCGCGGACGCCGCCGGGCGACCACGGGCGGGGAGCTGCGGTCGCGGAGGGGGCGCTCGAGCTGCGAGCGCGCACGGGCCGGCCCAGCACTGCGTCATCGTCCACCGAGCGATTAATTTCATTCGCCTATTCAAGTTAATTTAACCGTTTGTTCTCCTTGTTACAATCTTATTATACAGTCCACTATTAATATAAAGTCACCACGTTTTAAGCCTCCCAATACCTTGAGGATATCACCCATTCCTCTTTACCTCTCTTCAATTGTGCCGAGCTCCACGCGCTTGTGCCAGCCTCATCCAGGATATTCCCACGATGGCAACAATGTCGTCTGCCCATCAAGAACAATTAATCACGATTAATTCCTCACCTGTATGCATACCAATCCTGAGCAGCAGTCTCTCCCCAGGCCGATGAGGCACCGTCTTGACGCGCACAGCGTTGAGCAGCGCAAGAGACATGCGCGCGATCTCAGCCGCGTGCCTGTTACCATTGCGCATTGGCAGGCCCGACACCACCATGTATGCGTCGCCTATGGTTTCCACCTGGGACAAAGAAACCAATTAAAATTTATGAAGTTAAAAAAGATGAGATTAGATGAGTATCGTTTTGAAAACATGATAATAGTTATTCGTTATACAAGAGTATAAAGTTGCTTTTTAACCGCGTGCTCAATTTTGATAACCGAGCAAGCGAAGGATTCTAAAATTGAGTCACGAGCGCAGCGAGTGATTCAAAAATTAGAATCCTGAGCGTTAGCGAGGGAATCAAAAGAGCACGAGGTGAAAAATCTTTGCACTCGAGTGCAACACGTAACTTTTCATCCCACCTCAGCGAGGAAATGACTAAATGCAAAAAAAAAAAACATTTACAATCACAAGATACTTTTACTTTTATTTCAGTTTAGGTGTTAACTACTACAATATGGTAGGTAAGTATTACAGAATAATCTTTAAATTATAACAAATAATACTTAGGTACAATTAAGAAAAATTTAAAGTAACGTTGCTACAGTTAGTTAAGTTGAGTGTAATATTTATTTATTTATTTATTAAAACTTTATGCACAAGTAAAAACTGTACAAAGACGGACTTAATGCCTTGGGCATTTTCTACCAATTTTTTTTCTATTTTTTTAATATCGTACTGTTTCAAATCCTTCTCGCGTGATTGTTGAGGGAGAAAGCTCATTTGCGCATTATTAACAGTTTCAGTCAATTCTGTTGGCGTCAAATAAACTTCTTGGTCGCCAAAACCACTTATTTTACGTTTTTCACTTGTTTTTAACCTAAGGTTTTAACAATTGACCTGACAAGAAAATGGCGCGCGCAAAGCAAATTATAAAAGTACACCAAGAAGGTTCCGTGTCTGAGTTTTTAACAAATTAAAAAAGGTTGTACCTATGATAAATTCGGCACCATGGAGGTAGAAGTAAATAGGTTTAATGATGTTTTGAATTCACAAACTTAGTGCACACGATGTTCTAAATTCAATTTACTTTATCCTCTAGAGGATAAAAACGACTTTTGCACTCAGATATCGAAGAGCAAAAATACTCTTTCCGAGATGGGGGGATGAAAAATATTATAGTTCCCTCTAATTTTCCGGATTCATGTGCGTATTGTTTAATAGGCATGACGACAGTATCAAAAAATTGCAAATCTATTTAGTCCGTCAGTTAGAGTTTTGGAAATTAATGGTCACGTATTTTTCGTTTTTGTATATCAATGAATATTGACAAAAGATAAAACGCATCAAAACTCGGGAGTGGGGGCTCGTGACGTCAGACCTAGTTAAAAATTATACCTAGGCGTGAAGTATTGAGAATTTTAAAAGCGTCATATTTTCGTCAGTTTTGGTTTACATAACAAAAGAAAAAACACGGGTCAAATATTTTTTGATAATCTAACTGACGGACTAGTTAGATTTCTTTTGTCGTCTCGCCTATTATCACTTGCTTCGGTGAAGGAAAACATCGTGAGGAACCAGCATGCCTGAGATATATTTTTCGACTGCACGTTAAGTCAAGTCAGAGGCCCATGGGCGGTTTAAAAACTCTGACACCAGGTTAGGCACTAACCACACGATAAAGAATAAGATTATAGTTTAAAAAAAACACGCTCTAAAGTAACGTCATTTTATTTCTCGTATTTTTTTCAGCAAACTCTCTCATAGTACCCAATATCATGGTAATGCATAGTAAATATAATAATATTGGATTTAGAATGAGACTTTGAATAATATGAGGCTTTGCTGTAGTGGTCGCAAACTTGATTGTTGAGCGTGAGTCTGATCTTCGAGTTAACGAAACATTTTAAAGTAGGTACGGTTTTTTATTTTTGGTTGATGAAAACAGCTCTATAGGGAACTTCAACATAAATTGATCATCGGAGTGGGTGGCCAAAGGTCTGACAACCAGTCTTACCTTACAAGGGCATCGTATTACCCAGTACTAACTAGGTTGTGGGGGTCAGATAGGCCAGTCGCTCCATGTACTACCACTAAAGTGATCTGATACCGTGATCGGTGGAGACAAACCCAACACTAGAGGTGTCCCATTCCATTAAGAAAACAAAAAAAAAATGAAAACTATAAAACAATTGATTTTGAATAAAACAATATTATATTGTCTTGAGTTACTGGACCGTTAGCTGAATTTAACAATGTGACAGTGCTCACTGATTGGACGAAACTAATTGGATTTCAATAAAAAATAAAAGCTACAGTATTTTATTTTAATCAATATGGCCTATTAATAAAGTTCAATCAAAATTAATGAAATCACAGACTATTGATAAATTTAATAAGAAATTTTGTGAAAACTGGAGGATAGTAAAAACAATACTCGCAAAGACGAAAATTACTTCTGATACAATACAAAAATCCAATTTATTTTTAGGGAACTAACCATTTCCACAACAGAGCTTGTGATCTACAGAGACAGTCGAATTCGTATAAAGTCACATATTGACGTAGTAATTTAGGCACTAATATGGTATACATAACCTCACACCTTTTTGCCATAGGGGTGGGCAGAAACTACTAAACGCAACTATCCTCACAGACTCCTACTGCTCCGTCTTAGTTTATACATCTGATCATACATACACATTGGTCGTGAGTTTTACGCACCTAACCGAAGCCTCATCACCAACCAAATGTTTCGGAGAACATCACCAGAAACTTCAGTGTTTGTCTTTCTAGTTCGTCCCAATCCCATAGTTTTCACGGTTAACTTATCTAAACTGACAAACTCTTTTCAATTGGAGCACAAAAAAAAACAACAATAAATTAAAAAAAAAAAAAAACAGATAGTCCGGTTAAGCAGTCAAGCAACCTTAGAGAGTTGCAACTGCGAGTGATCATACATAAAAAAAATAAAAATAAAACAAAGAACTAGCCACTAATATGCCGCTAGCTTTAAATGCCAGAGGGCGTGGTCTAAAATGTCATCAGTGTAAATTAGTAACAAAGGCCGCCCGGCAGAATCTAATTAATATTCCATGATGGTCCAATACGGAATTAAATAGGTCACGTGTTAATAATGCATTGATTACTCTGCCCTGTCCCTTTTAGTGGTTAATGCTAGAATATTCTACTGAGACTACTTTTGAGTGGCTGTGGAAATGTAGCGGCATTTTAGGACCTAATTGTGTGTGTTTATGTTTATTGCTGGAATTAGCGAAGATGTTGGTTTTAAAATTGTTAGCAGCTGAAACCGGTTTTTTGTGAAAAGCATCTCGCAGGTCAACCTAGGACGCTGAAGTACCTGGGACTTGTCGTCGACAGCCGGTGGAACTTCGTGGAGCATTTCCGACGTTTGGCCCCCAAACTGGAGCGGACAGGGGCTGCCTTCAGGCGGCTCCTGCCCAACCTGGGGGGGCCAAACGCCTCCTGCCGGAGGCTCTACGCGGGAGTCGTGCGGTCCATGGCCCTTTACGGGGCCCCGGTGTGGGCGCGTTCATTGAGGCGGCGTGCCGCCCACCATTTGAACGCGCCCCAGAAGGTGGTAGCCGTAAGGCTGGTCCGGGGGTAACGCACGATCTCCCGCGAGGCGGCGAACCTCCTTGCCGGATTGTCGCCATGGGATCTGGAGGCAATAGTCCTCGCGCGCCTACACGAGTGGCGCGCGGAGGCGCTACGCCGGGGGGAAACTCCGCTGCCGCGGCAAATTGTCGCTCAGCGGACGGACTTCCGGCGGAATCTCATGGCGACATGGAGAGAGCGACTATCGCAACGCCGTGCAGGGCACGCCACAATAGTGGCGATAAGTCCCCTCTTTGAGGAGTGGCTGGAGAGACGCCACGGCGTCCTCACCTTCCGCCTGACGCAGGTTCTTACCGGACACGGATGTTTCGGTAAGTTCCTGCACCGAATCGGGCGGGAGGAGACGCCCGGGTGTCACCATTGTGAGGATCGACCGGAGGACACGGTGGAGCACACGGTGGAGGTGTGCCCCGCTTGGGCGGAGCACCGCCGTGTCCTCGTAACGGCGATTGGCGGCGGCGACCTCTCGCTCCCGGCCTTGGTTCAATCCATGGTCCGGAGCGAGACGGAATGGGACGCCGTCACCTCCTTCTGCGAAGCAGTCATGCTAGCGAAGGAGGTGGCGGAACAGGACAGGGAGAGATCCTCACGTCCCGGCCGCCGCGGGAGACGCCCCGGGCGCCGGGGGCCACGTGGTGGCTTCCGGCCACCGTAGGCGCGGGCCTGTGGACGGGAGCTATGGGCTAGCTCGCCGTCCGTTCGTCTCATGACGACAGGCCGTGTCGACGGCGCGTTCGTATTCCACGCGCGCCTCAAAGAGAGTCAGCAATAAGGAAGGGGTCCGCAAGGACCGAAGCCTGCCGGGGCTGCGGGACTATTCGAAAGAGATACCGTGGCCCCGGAACACAAAGGGCGAGGAAGGAACATGGATGGGTTTTAGTCAGTAAAAGTCTGACACTCCTTCCTGCTCCGCCCAGAGCGGGAGAAGTCATTTGATGATTTCCCATCCTAAAAAAAAAAAAGGTCAACCTAGGAGGTTATATTCTGTGCCTTTGTGCCTTTAGTGTAAAGCCTCCAGCCAGGGCAAGAACTTACCAACTAAGCGACTATACGCTAAGGGCGGTCTAATTGAAATAAATACTTTGAGTTTGAGCTTTAGTAAAACTCTGGGTGGACTCAATTTAGATTGCCAACCACATGTTATGAAAAAAAATATCAATTCTGTTTAGTTCAAAAATGTGTTCCTTTATCCTCATAGATAAATTCCGGACGCGCTACATCTAATAACGCAAACTGAGATGAGCGATGGCCGCTCCACCGCTCATATCGTGTGCGATACATCACTGTGTTCCACTTCTATGATAGAGGAAATAAAGTACGCGAGGTGATGGAAAAAACAACGCTTATTCTAGAGATTGTTATCTATACGGTTGTGATTGGCCTGATCTCTCTGGCTGTAAGTACATTTATTATTTACACGTAATCGTGAGGAAACCAAACCAGCATGCCTGAGAGATATTTCTCGACGCATGCAAAGCCAAGTCAGGGAACCAAAACAACTTTGACACCGGGTTAGGTTAGCTCGAAAATTACTGGACATGGCGAAGAATTTCTGCACTTAGCAGCCTTATTGTCTATAGCAGTCAGTGTGATCAGTGTACACACGGCGACATAACAAGCTATCTTTTCCAGTATATTTGGCACTTAGATCATTTAACCTGAATTAACATATTGGATACTTTTTATCCTGGTAGTATGATCCCGTGAGACAGTTACCGAACTTCAGGCGGGCGAAATCATATGCATTTAGTAAAAACCTGTTATTTTGAAATTACAGTGCAATTTTGTTTATTTGCGGGAAACGCACCGTGTGTTTCCCGCAAAGTTTACATAAATTGACAAAACAACCATAAAGTGATTATTATCTTCACCATAAAAAACTCACCTTATAAACGTCGAAGTTCTCAATAACTGAGTCGAAGCTGGTATACAAGTCATTGAGCAGGTCAACGACCTCCAGCGGGGTGGACTCGGCGGACAGCTTGGTGAACCCGATGATGTCGCTGAAGTAGATCGTGACCTGGTCGTATGTCTCCGCCATGACGGGCTGGCCCATTATGAGTTGGGAGGCTACGGACCTGAGGAGGAATTTTGATAGTGTAGATCCTTATTGCCTACTGACTAAGAGAGAAAATTGCTCAGTAAAGTGATGGTTTGTCAACTATGGCCGAGTTCCCACTTTGTCGTGACGACCGATAATCGTGTAGTTTTAAGTGTCGTGACTTGTGTATTTGACGTAAGCGAGCAAGCCGAAGCTGCGATGGTGAGCGTAAAACACATCTGCGACGATAAGCTCGCGTGGGACCGCCGGAGCCCCGCAGCGCCGGAGCCGTGACAGAAACCATGCCTGCTGCATGTTGCATACTGCATGCTTGCTTGCTGCATGCTTGCTTGCATGCTGCATGCTTGCTGCTTGCTTGTTTGCTGCATGGATGGTGTATGCTTGTTTGCATGCTGCATGCATGGTGTATGCAAGTTTGCATGCTTCTTACAGGGAAAAAAACTCACATATGTTCACAATCAACTATGTTCAAAACAAATATGTTATGTATTACCGGAGATATAGTTTCCAATCGTCAAAATAAATCGTTCACATATAGGACGACGCGATTACTGTCGTCCACGACTTTTGCCAACTAAAAACCAACGATAAATTAATCGTCTCGACATAGTGGAACGCGGCCTTAGTTGGTAGAATAACTTAAGACGACGTAGGAACCAGAGTGATCTAGGGCACAACAGTATATAAGTACACCTCATTACTTAGATCAGTGTGGCATGGCCTTCACTTTACAGACCGCAACAATTGGCGCGGTCTATAGTATCATGTTGTGATCCCTCGAGGAAGATAGCACTGAAGAGCGCTTAGATCAGTGTGGCATGGAAGAATTTGATTTTTCTGTGCCATTATGTATTGGTAAAAATGTCACTTAGATCCCTCTGGTTCTAAATCTAACGTCGTCAGTTTAGCTCTTTGCAGGATGAACGCCTCATCTCATGTGGAAAATCGAGTAGGAACAGGTGTATCCCTCACTTTCATCGAATATTCCTCAAGGAGGAAGGTATGTAGATTTAGCTACTTAATCCCTTTATTTATCAGCTGGTAGGTATTTCTTCTTTTTGATGTGAAACATCTATAGGCGCGGATAAACCAAAAAAAAAACAAATGAAAAATTCGTGGCGAGCGTGGCGATCGAACCCAGGCCAAACAATCCTAAACATTACCGACCTGTTGAAGCACCATAAGATCTACATATTCGCCACTATTTACTGTTGTAAATAGTGGCGAATATGTAGATCTTAACCAGCTGGTGGTTAACCAGCTGGTCTCGGGGCACAAATTCAAATTCAAATTTCCAGCATAAGTATTTTCTTTTTGTGAATCGAGTCATTTTGTTTTATGTGTTTGTTTTTTATATTGACTTTTTTTTAAGCATATTTCTTGTACAAAATAATTTCGATGTTTCACATCTGCCAGGCGTCCCGCGACGGCTCACTTTTTTATAAGCAAACCGTGCGCCCAGTCTGATTTCTCAACTGCAAATGTAGCATGCTTCCATACAATCTTATTCTTCCCATTTTGAGCACCAAATCACGCTCTTTATCTGCCTACCTGTCTCAAACTTCTACGTCTAAATCTGCAACAACATCACCACTTACTTCGGCAGAAGCTGGTACAACAGTTCCTCACACTTCCTCTTCTCCTCCAGGTAATCAGACGTCCTCTCCTCTACCAGAGCCTCCAGGTTGTTGGCATACTGTTCCACTTGTGTCAACAACATGTCCAGACGGGTCGAGGTTTCACAGTCCCTGGTTCAAAAAGAAAATGTAATCTTGTTAGTCATAGGAAAACCAGTTAAGAACGTGGCATCGACACACAAACAGTTACCACGTATTATTCTATGTAGTATATCAACTATCTGGTGTCCACGACACAAGCCTCGTTGCTTAGTGTGGCATTAGATGGCGCTGTGTGTAATGTCCAGCGAAATTTTTTATTTATTCAGTAAAAACATTTTTACTGTAGCTAATTGCACTTTTGCAGGAAACAGGAGTTTTTTTAATAACCGATTAAAATTGTCAATCAAATGATGTATAATAATGCTGGTCACTTCAGGATTTTCTTAAATCTCGTTATACAAAATAAGTTTTTGACTTCATCATTTGCCCAGTAAAATTGTGACACTGTACTTGTTTCAACAAGACGCGACAATTTACTTTCAACATGTTGCTATGCTTTTCCGACAAATTAATCTGTTATAAACCCCATACTGTAGCCTGTGTGTAGGGTTAAGCTCATTTTCTATTGTTATTATTAAATATATTATCACGCCCAGTGAGCCTAAGTGTATGCCCGACACAAGTGCATCCAATCAGCGGCCATGCGGCAATTCAATCAGACGCGAGCTTGCCTAGACCACTCAATAAGCCGGCTTGTGTAGTGTAGGTATATTGTAGCTTATTTTCCCAATTGATTTTAGAGTACTGTATAGTTACCTATACACAATAATATATAATATTTCGTAGGTACTAGTTAAAAGATGCTTTAGATAAAATATCACCACTAAACTACCTTCAGTATTGTTCCTCCCTTTTTCTCGAATCCAGTGGTTCCCAACCTTTGTTGGACCAGGGACCACTTTGGTGTCTTTATTGTTAGCAGGGGCCATAAGGACACACAAAACAAACATGGACACCGACAGGATTATATCTAGGGGGGTAAATCTTTAACTCACACAATGCAAAAAATGGAAAATAGGACGAAAACCTTTAAAATTAAGATAGTGAAGGATACAAAACCAATCGAAGTGAGCTCGAAAAATTTAGCAATCATTCATAAGGAACAAGGAATAAGTCAGAAGATTCTCAAAAAAATTTAGTACCTCGCTTCTGATAGGTTCAATTAGGTTGGGTTGAACTTGCAACTTCTGTAGAAGTTAAAATACGAATAACATTTTAACCTTTCGCGGACCATATTTGAGGTTCCTGCGGACCACCGGTGGTCCGTGGACCATAGGTTGGGAACCACTGCTCTAATCCATCCAAAGGTGGTCTGGAAAAGTTTGCTTTTGGCGATAAGACAGCCCTGTGTTTTTGTTTCTATTGTTGTATGGTGCACATAATCAAGAATATTCTATCTATCACCACCTCAATTTTGATAACACAATATCAATCATAATTCGGAAAAAATTCCATCATAAGAATGTCGTCTACGGTTGTGTGTGTTTTCTGTAGATGTTATCATAAATCATTTTCTGTCGAATGACCAATTTGGTCGAGACGCCATTGTTTAATCAAATCAAATTAAATCATTTATTACTTTGCAAACATGGGTTATAAGTACATAGATGTTCTAGTATAAGAAGGTTCTCCACATTTTGCCGTCACATGGGCATGCAAATAGTTGGTTTACAATTATAAAATTAAATTAAAATAAGTGGCATGTCATTGGAATTACAAAATTAAAAAAATATATATATTATCAACAATGTCAAACGGAATAATATACACAGACAGACTCTGTTATGATGACAAAAAATACCTTCCTGATCATTGCAAAATATTATTAGGATTACATTCAAAATATCATTTAAGTCAAATTATAATAGAGATATGTCAAACTTAATAAGATTACAGTTCAATTAGCATGTCAGTGTCATTCAAATAGTCGTTTAAATTATAATAACATTTTTTACACAATAATTCTTTGAATTCCTTTCTAAACGCATTTAAATTTAACTCTTTGATTTGTGTTGGGATTTTGTTAAAGACTTGCGGAGCTATACAGAATATGCTTTTCCACATTAAAGCGGTTTTGGCTTTACGCCCGCGCAGCATATCATACCGCCTGTTACGTTTAACAGTATCTGACAAGTTAGGAAACAGGTGTGAATTGGACTTAACAAACAAGGCAGTTTCGTAAATATACAAAGACGGTAGAGTTAGAATTTTATACTTTTTGAAGAATGGTTCACAACTGTCCGTCACTTGTAGTCTAAACATGGCTCTGATGGACCGCTTTTGCGCTTTAAAAGCGGCTTCTCTGTTTGTGGAGTTACCCCAAAATATAATTCCATATCTAAGTACAGATGCAACAAGACCATGATAAGCTGTAAGTAGTGCATCTGTGTTAACTGTTGGGGCAAGTTTATATAAGGCATAGGATGAACTACTGATTTTCTTACATAGCGCTTCAATGTGATCCTTCCAATTGAGTTGCCTGTCAATTATCAGACCTAGAAATTTTGCGCTATCTACATCGCGAATTATGTTATTGTGGTACTGGACCTTCATTATCGAACTTGGTTTTTTATGGCCAAAGTGCATTATTTGTGTTTTGTCAAGATTAATTCTAAGATTATTATTATTAAGCCAAGAGATCATTGAATGTACCGCGCTATTGACATCGGCTTCATATGACACCAGTTTATCACATGCTATAGTTATCGTACTATCGTCAGCATTGCACAAGCAAGTGTTATTGGAAAGTCTAAAGCTTTGGGCAGGTCATTAATATAAATAATACACTGCCCTGTGGAACACCAAAATAAACTGTGCGTTCTTTAGACAGGTATGTTACTTCTTCTTTAGTCTTGAAATTTAAGTTTGTTATTGCCGTAAATTGTTTTCTTTCTGAGAGATAAGTGCTTAATAACTCCAGAATGTTACCTCTGATACCATAGGACTCAAGTTTATTCCGTAAAATATTATAGTCAACGCAGTCAAAAGCTTGGGTCATATCACAAAACACAGCACAGACAGGTGTCCTATTGTCAATATTAGTCATAATTTTGTTTAAAAAGTCATAAATAGCCATGTTTATTGTCATATTCTTCCGGAAACCTTTTTGTTCATTACACAGTATCTTTTGTTTTTCTAAGTATGTGTATAGCTCAGTATAGATATATTTCTCATATATTTTTGAAAAAACTGACAAAAGCGCAATAGGCCTATAATTTTGCATTAGTTGTTTATTACCCTTTTTGAATATAGGTTTCACTATGGAGACTTTAAGACGGTCCGGAAAAACACCGTGGCTGATACACAGGTTAAGAATATGACTCAAATGTTTGGAAATTAAGTCTACAACTTGTTTTATAATTTTAGTTGAAATTTCGTCATACCCCACGCTATTAGTGTTTTTTAAACATTTTATAATGTTGAATATTTGTATCGGTTGACATGGAGCCATGAACATTGATTTTTGTTTATTTGTTGTATACGCACTCGATCTTACACCTGCTCCGGTTAAGGGTCTAATTTTTTCTATGAAATAGTCGTTGAATTGGTCAGCAATTAATTGAGGTTTATTGATCGTTTTATTGTCAAATTGAATAGTATTTATTGAGTCATTAGGTAGATTTAATTTAGAGTTCTTTATTATTTTCCATGTCATTTTGCTTTTATTGTCAGAAGTTTTAATGTTGTGATCGTTTTGTTAGATTAATTATTTTTTTAAAAATCTTTGTGTAGTTTGAATAATTTGTTTTATTTATTTGAGTAGGTGTAAGTCTAGACGTCCATAATAATTTTCTTTTTTTAAGGCTGCATATTTTAAGCCCTCGAGATATCCATTTTGGTTTTTGGGTTGTTGGTATTTTAATACGTTTACGGGGGAAGCAAAGATCATAAAATAATTTAAATTGTTCAATAAACTTGTTGAAAGCATCATTTGGATCATCATTGTCATATATTTCAGAGAAAGTTAGATTTTCAAGGCATGCTCTAAATTTATTAATATTCTCTCGACTTAAGTCCCGTTGCGATTTGTACCAATATTTCAAAACACAGTTTAAACATACGGGACACTTCAGCAGTTGCGCAGTGTGATCCGATAGGGCAAATTCTATCACTTCCGCCTTGCATTTTTTCTCGAAATTGTGGGCAAAATTATCAATGCAGGTCTGGCTTTGCATCCTCGTTGGTTTATCTATTGCTAATGTCATGTTGAAACTTGATAAAAGACATCTTAATTCGGTTGTCATATTATTATTTTTCAATACGTCGATATTTATATCGCCTGCTATAATAATATTCCCACACTTTCTTCTTGTTAGTATTCTCAACAGTTGCTCTAATTTGCTAAAAAATACATTTAAATTGCCTGTCTTTGGTACTCTATAAATACATATTACTACTACCTTATAGCTTGTTAGTTCAATTGCACAGCATTCTATTACATTTGAAATTGAAAGTTCAGAAGCCTCCAGGAGCTCCCTCCATATATGTCCAGACCGGACCAGAATACAAGATCCATCTCTTTTACTATTTTGTCTACTGAAACATGCAGCCAATCTATAATTCGGTACGACAAGGCGGTCTTCATGACCTGACATCATAAAATGCTCCGTTATGCACAGTACATCAACAGACTGGTCTTTTTCTGACAGTTCATTAAGACATATAGAGAGGGTGTCTGCTTTGGTAAGTAGACCCGCTATATTTTGGTGTAGAACATATAAATGTTTATTCACGAAAAATATCACTACGAACAATATTATCCTCTAGGGGCTGGTTATTATTACTAGATGACTTATTTTCACATAGGATATGCTCTTGGAAGTTTTCGGTCTCTATTTTATAATTATGATATGTAATGTCAGTTTGTACAGATTTATCTACATATTCTTTTTTATTTTGTACAGTTAATGAGTTTTGATATTCCTTAGATTTTAATTTATAGTCCAATTGCAAGATTTCCCTTAACAAAGATCTAGATAATTTAAGTATAAAGTGTGATTTCCGAGGCCGATACCTAGAGTAGTCCATGTCCATAAAAACAACATTTTCATATTTACCACATATAAACCTTAGCATGTAATTTAGTTTAGCTTCATTAAGATACCTATTTGACGGAACCTCGCTTATAATTATATTTGTGTTCTTAATGGATGACATCCATGTATGTAAGTACATTTCCGTGTCATATGGGTTACGTTCATGGCGACCCCCAACAACAATAACATAGTCCTTCATATTGAAATTAGCTATTTCATTTTTTGATGAATTGATGAGGTTTCTTAATGTGGTACCAGATTTAATAAACGAAAATACTGTATAGTCTGATCCCAATAGCTCGGTGAGTGTTTGACGTAGTCCATTTCCTTGTTCATTACATAATATCAATACACGTTTTTTTATTTTATTATGTTTACTGTCACGAGAGGACGTGTTTCTAGTAACTGGAGCGTCGTCAGTCAGTTCATCAACAGGTGTATGCAATGTATTAACGCTTTCATTGTTTTCAAAGCTGTTGCCATTATTGGAGAGATTTAAAAAGCTTTTATTTAGGACGCTTTCCTGTAGGTTTTCAACTATACGTGAGACAGATATGAAATCTAGACGCTCATCATCACCAGGTAACTTATTTTTGACAGCCACTGATTTGTTCAATACATCAGCTTTAGGGCTTATCAAGTTTAATGCCTGTATTGTGTATTCTCTAGAAGAAGTCCTAGGTAAACCAGTTTTAGTCAATAGTGTCCGTACCCGCCGCTGATATTGGGGCGAGTAGAACTGCCTAGGGCGATTTTCTTTGCTTGAACTTTCTTGTATTCCTATTGATTTGAGTAGTTTTATCTTATTTCTACAGTCTAGTAAGTTACTTTTAAGAGAGTTATTTTCAAGGTTTAAGTTGTCAATTTCTAAGTTAGCAGTTCGCAACTCAAGTTTTAGTTTTTCGATCTCCTCCTTCATTCTTACAATGTCATTATTGTTTCCAACAACATTAGGTAGACTTTGAAATGAAACATCAATATCAAATTCGCTGTCGCTGGATGACATGTTTTTGTTATGAATATTTAGTCTACTTTGGGTAATGTTATCGGAATCCTCCATTATAAGATGAGAATAAATTGAAATTCTCACAAAAAGTAGAACTTGACACGGATTCGAACTCACGACTACCTCAATGTCAGTCACGTTCACTCTGTTTTCGGCTATTCAAACCTTAAGTATCATAGGTGAAATGCTCGACTCTTTCAAACAGAAACGGTACTGTTTTATCGACCGATGATATGGGTGATGTTAGTGTCCAGGCTTTTAAACAGATGTCGCTATATGTGTTAGTTACACAGCTGATCTTCAAATTTTGATGAGTAACCGTTCACAGTTTAGTAATAATTGTTTTTAGGCACTTTAACAAAGGGTTTCCAAGTAATTTTGTTACATAATCACTTAACTATTGTGTCTACTTCGTGGACAGATCATGGGATAAAACTAGCTTTATAAGCGGCGTAGGATTTCCTTATAGAACTACTGACGACTCGCAATGTTACAATGTGGGCGTAAAAATAATGTGAAACTCGAGTAAAGCTTTGCTAAATCAAGTTTCTTGCGTGGGTGTAACTGTACACGTGTCATCATCATTATACGACCCGAATGGCGCAGCGGTAGTGAGGCTGCCTTACGTCCTTAGGGTCTCAGGTTCGAATCCCGGTTGGAGCAAAAGTTTGTGTGATGGGCACGGACATTTGTTTCCGAGTCATGGATGTTTACATGTATAATAAGTATGTATTTACAAACAAAAAGTATCTATGTAGTATATCAACTATCTGGTGTCCACGACAGGAGCCTCGTTGCTTAGTGTGGCACTAGATGGCGCTGTGTGTTAATTTCCAGCGATATTTATTTATTATTACCTTGGCTTTATCCCAATTCATTTGGGGTCAATGCTGCATGTCTTCTTCTTCCATACTTCTCTATTACTCGTCATCTCATCAGAAACCTCCTTTCGTACCATATCATCCTTCACACAGTCCATCTTTCTTACTACTCTTATACCTGTTCACATTCATACCCAAAACTTTCCTCATGACTTTTTCCTCTTTCCTCCGCATCAACTGTACACGTATGCAGTATACTTTATACACGGCAGTTTACATGATACGTTGCCGCGTTGTTTGTACGGGTTGTAGTAGTTAACTCCGTACACCAATTTGTCGTGAAGGTTTTGTAAGTTTATAGAAACACGTTCCACCGAGATGCACTAAGTAGTTAAGTTTATTTAAGGTAAAAGTAAGTTACAGTAATATAGTAGAAGGCGATTATTTCTCTCAGTTGTTGATAGCTACCCAGTTATAAGTTCACTATATTTTTATTCGTTAGTCGTGTAGTTTTATTATGCTAAATTATGACGCGCATCGTTGGCCTAAAGTAGGTTACCGAATAAGCAGAAAAATGTACGGCGATGAGACCGTACATTGTTGTAGCCTCTTAGTAACGTTTTCAATTTAAACAAACCCTGCATTTCACTTACTTGTTGATCTTTTGTATGTTTTCCTTGAGTGCAGAGAAGTCGGGTCGGTCGTCGTCCGGGAGGGTCCAGGGTGGTTCCCCGGTGAGGGACTGTCGCGGTGATGCCGACAGTGGGGATGTGCCTCTGTTGCGCATGTCGGCGCTTCCTGATGGATTAAGGAAAGATAATTAGGGATGTTCGTATGATGATGATACGTTTCTTTCTTCGTATTGTATGGTTAGTGCCTATCCGGGTGTCATGATACGTTTATCATTGTTGTAAACATATAAAATTATTATTTTTCAATATCAAAGTTTAATGAGACAACGTCCAAAAGCTCACCCTGTGTCGTGGTCAAATCGGTACGGTAAAATTGCGGACACGGACACCTGCATACAAACTCTTATGGATCGGTGAAACATATACGGACATATTTGCGACCGCGTCTTTGGATATATATGTATGTGTATATATATGTTCGTGAACGGGCGCTGTCAGTTGGGACTGGTCAGCTCTTGGGTGCCACGGCTTATTTGAATTTTTTTTTTTTTTTTAATTGTTTGTTTTGTTTTTACTATGGACATTTTTAACGTGCACATCTTGCTACATTGTTCTCACATAATGTACCATCTCAACATGAATGATGTAACCAAGGTTTTGTAAAAATATTCTGATTTAAAAGAGTGTCCATGGAGTTTCTTGCCCGTTCTTCTCCATAGAGATCTACGCTAGGGAATGGGCAACTACAGTACTTTCACAGTTTTTATGCCTTGTGTCTGGGACTGTAGCTACATTTAATTTTCATCTTTGTTTCGACAATTCAAAAGTGCCTATATCTGGCCCACTTGAAATAAATGCTTTGATTTGATTTGATTTGATTATAGTCGATAGAAAACTGAAGCAGTTACTACAAGAAGGTAACCTTCCCAATGAGCAATGAACTTTTGTCTGCATATGAATGCAATACTTGTCAAATTAGCTTTCTCGAACAATTCCCTTTGCCAGTTAGTGTGCAAGAAGAAGCCATCTATATGCTAATTTGACAATCGTCCAGGAACCAGAACAACGCATTACATACTGCGATTGCTCGGTTAGGTAGGTATGTACCATAGATTAAATTAAAGGGCCTCCGCCTTTCCTCCGCCTTGCCTGTCATAACCATATATGTATCTTAATACAACTGTCTAGAAAGAAGCCATTAATATGCTAATTCTTCAAATGTCTAGAACATTGCATTACATGCTGCCATTGCTCTACTATTAGTAAAACGGTATCATATTACGATACCTATGTGTAGTTTAAATCGAAGAATCTCCTGCAGATCAGCTTCGTCTTCCCTTTCATAACTTAGGTATGTTTTGTTTCTTAGCTATCTATTCTTTATCTCCTTGACGTAACAGAAATAGATACTGAAAACATGCTTTAATCCAAAGTTATTGTCTAAAATCGTAGTAGGTACCTATTCAATTAAAACTTTGACCAATTCTTTGCGGGCTTCATTACGAAATTCACTCACGCCAATAGGCGAGACGCCAAAAAAAACTAATTATTCCGTCAGTTTGATTATCAAAAAATATTTGACCCGTGTTTTTTCTTTTGTTACGTAAACCAAAATTGACGAAGATATGACGCTTTTAAAATTCTTAATACGTCACGCCTAGGTATAATTTTTAGCTAGTTCTGACGTCACGAGCCCCTACTCCCGAGTTTTGATGCGTTTTATGTTTTGTCAATATTCATCGATTTACAAAAACAAAAAATGCGTGTCCATTCATTTCCAATACTCTAACTGACGGACTAAATAGATTAGCAATTTTTTTTTACTGTCGTCATGCCTATTGTGCCATAGTCATAGTTGGAAAAAACATTCAGCAAAAAATCTAAAACGCCCCGAAGCTATGAAATATTCCTGCCGGGGCTGCGGGACTCTGCCGGGGCTGCGGGACTATTCGAAAGAGATACCGTGGCCCCGGAACACAAAGGGCGAGGAAGGAACATGGATGGGTTTTAGTCAGTAAAAGTCTGACACTCCCTCCTGCTCGGCCCAGAGCGGGAGAAGTCATTTGATGATTTCCCATCCAACAAAAAAAAAAAAAGCTACGAAATATTTCCAATATACACTAGCCCGAAAAAATGTAACTGCTATGCAACTTAAGTTGGCAACGGTCGAAACAAATCCGTGTATTTTTTTTTCAATGGCGGGATTTCAAACACCTGGTGTGGTATCCATAGTAAATCTGGACCATTGCAGTCGGACGATAAGCTTGAAAGTCCCTATAGAGTATTTTACTGAAGGATTTATGGCAAAAATATGGTTAACGCCCGATGTTATATGAGATACGTATGATACGTATGATGAAAAATGATCCTATTTGCGCTTGATCTTGTTATGAGGGTAGATCAATTTATGTAGGTAAATTTAGGACTTATTCCATGTATGTTATCAACGTATTTTTACCTGCACATGAAAATCAAAATCAAAATCAAATCATTTATTCTTTGCAAACATGGGTGATAGGTACATAGATGTTCTTTTATAATAAAGTTCTCCACATTTTGCCGTCACATGGGCATGCAAATAATTGGTTTACAATAAAATTATAAATTTAAAATTAAGTGGCATGTCATTGAAATTACATACTATAAAAAATAATTTAAAAAATGTGAACATGGTCAAAGTCATAAAAAAAGTAAAAATATCAATAATATCAAACGGAAAATTAATAACATTATACCAACTAGAATAACAATAATATGTCAATAATAGTAACAGTAGGTAAGTAATTATAAATGAAGGTTCTATAACGTGAACCGTTGTGACTAGTGAGATCATAATTTTGAAACGGCAATTCAAGAACAATATGAAGCGTGTAAAAAGACTTAACGAAGCCGAAAGTCACTTGTTTTCCACATAATTGCGATATTTTTTTTGTTCTAGACCATACTGCGAATCTTCTAGTTACGGAGGTATTGGGGGTCAAAGTTCCAACTTTTTGGCAAGTTTTTTTTACTACTAGCTATTCAATCCATCCATTAGTACAATGTTTTAAGTGCGTTACATTGAGTCCTACCGAAAAACGTAACATTTTTTGCGTAGGGTTACTTAGTTTGATGTACAGAAAAGAGTCTGTTTACACACTGTATATTACTATAAATAAATTGTTTTTATATTTTGGTCGGTTCTGTCCAGTTCGTCCTGCCATCTCCGGTGAGGTCTACCGCGTCGCCTTCTGGCTGTGTCAGAGCTCCACAACATGAAGAACCAACGACCACAGTGGTCCACATTATCATGATCATGGGGGGACGCCTTTGCCCAGCAGTGGAATGACAGGGGCTGACAGTAACAGTAAATGTTGGTCGACAAGCAAAATGTCCCACTACGTACTTACGTTTGAACTTATCTTTAAATATAGGTGCACAATATTTGAGCTGGCTACCAATCTATGTATATGACCCAGTAGATTTACTTACGTTTGAACTTGTCCTCAAGTATAGCTGCGCAGTAGTCGCAGGCTAGCGTGCAGTGAGGCCGGCGCATCTCCAGCAGTGGGCTGACTGCCCGCCGCGGACTAGGGGAGTCCGCCCCCCCAGGCGGGACCAGGGACATAGCTCTGTTGACAAGGAAAATAAACGGATTAGGTTTAGTTTGAAGTTATATGGAAGCCATAAGCAGTTAATTATAAAAATAAAAATCCAAAAGAAGGAGGTTTTATAAATTTGTATGTTTTTTTTTTGTTTGTGTGTTCAGCGATATCTTCGCTAATTTGTGAACCGATTTTAATGGTTCTTTTTTTGTTTAGAAGAATATTATTTCGCGGTGGTCCGGCGGTTGGTAAGTTTCGTAAAGATCTGATGCTGATTTTCCCAGATATACAAGTGAAGTCTTCAATAATAGACGGCAAATTGGTCGTGATTGCTGCAATCGCTTTGATGTTTGAGATTTGCTGTCTATTATATTGAAGAGTTCCCTTAAGAATGGAAAAATAAAAAAACTTTTTTGCATAAAATAAACCGACTTCAAAAACACAAAAAGCTTCAGAAGTCGGTGGCAAAAAAAAACTGAATCGAACAAACAAAAGTCACGATTGATTCTGGCTTTCAGGAGTTGCAGTGGTTTGGAAATAGTGTGGCGGGTAACCCTTCAGTGATTACAGGCGTGATGTTATGTTATGTTATGTTATATAACTCAAGTATTATTTTTGAGAATTATAACATTTTTATTAAAATACAAAATTATTGTCTTTTCTTGCTAGAAGCAAGAATTTATGATTACATTTAAACTGCTTACAAGTAAAGAGTCCTAAACTAATTCGATTTTCTTTTAAAGAACAAATCTAATAATTCTGCATTTGTAGCATTAGAAAAAAACTAGACACGTAAATCTGGAACCTAATAAAATACCTAATTTTGAGAAGTGTAGAGATTTTAAATAAATCTTCTGATCCAGTCTGGATATTTCAGATTTTTATTGATCTGAAGTATTTTAATATTATTTCGGCATCTCCAGCAGTTTGAAGAGTATTAAATTGGAATATAAATTTGCTGCTTGTTGGAGATTTAGAACATTTACAAGAAACAGAGTAGGGTAAAAACATAACATCACACCTGTAATCCCCAAAGGTCTAGGCAGAAGTGTACCCATTAGAACACCCACATTTCGCCAGTTATATTTAAGTCCCATATAACAAGGCCTATTGCCATCAACCGGGCACAAACCTAGATTCCGTAGCTGCTACTGAGAAATTCCTGATGGAAAAATCCAATAACACTTTGTCTGACCTGGGAATCTCTGTCACTGGCGACCAGCGAGCCAGTTAGGTATATTGCGTAACAGACTAAATTCCATGATGTTATAATTACTTTTCTACGATTAGGTGGGTACAGTCGTGGTCTTTTCCGACTGATCAATTAAAAACTTTTTCGCTTAAATCATGCGAAGGCCGAGCCACGCCCCCTTAAAGTTTAGGCCTATTTAGGAAAGCGTCAATTTGGTGCGCAAAATAACAATAACTTTCGTTTGGGGTGCGTCGTCAGTGCGCTCGGTATTGTCTTTCATTCATTATTTCTATACATAGCCAACGGGGCGGGGCTAGAAAGCGTTTCTATGTTGCGAGAGCAAGCAAAAATTAGCTTAGTGGTGATCAGGCGGGAGTGTCCACGATAGTATCTAGTCTTAACATATCACTAAAGAAAAAAACTCAGATTCTCACATTTCTTTCCCCGCGGGTAAATTAATGCTCACATATTTGTAACACGCTACCATGGCCAGAGTTCCTCTTAAGTTAAGACTTAATAACGGTAATTAATTTAGCTTACTTATACATACATTGCAATAAATTGGGGGTCCCTATTACATATTTTTACGAACGCAAGTCGACCAACGTAAGTCATAAATACGGAGGAATTGGAGACTCCAATCAGTCCCAATTCCCAATGGAATATGCTTAAGGTGAGTACCACCTCAGGTAAAATTTCCCTTATTTTCCTCGTTATTTGCGGGTAATTGCCTCTCGTCTTGTGAATTGGGGAATCAGACCGTCCAAGGTCCTTGTAGTGGGAAGAAAATTCAGGTTAATAATAAAAATAGAAGTGAGCGGCTTTGTAACCCCAGTGGAAAGGCAAACGGCTTTTTGTTACGAGTTGCGGATTTGATTCCCAGAGGTAATAAATATTCAGAGTACTGTACTTTCTTGGTGTGTTTGGTTATAATACAATAAAAACCGTGCAAGTTCGAGTCGGACTCGCGCATGATAGGTGGGCCCTTTAATTTTTAATTATTTGTTGTTGTAGTGGCAACCGATATACACATTCTGTGAAAATTTCAAATGTCAACCTATTACGGATCATGAGATACAGCCCGCTGACAGACAGATGGACGGACGGACACCGGAGGCTTAGTTATTAGGGTCCCGTTGGTTACCCTTCGGGTACGGAACCTTAATAAAAAAAAGGGAATTAGAACTGAAACTTAGCTCACACTTTCATTTTTAAGCCTTTTTGTCAAACCAAATAAGTCGTATACATCTGAAAAAGGTCCTTATTATTTAATATTATAAACTGCAAAATTGCATGATCTACATTCTCATCTTTTCCTATACCATTACCTTATGACGTTGGCATGGCGGTCTATCAGTAATGTTACAGCACAAAGGGTAACCGGAGCCGCGTAAAGTAGGCCATGTTTGTGGAGCGACACTTCGCTGGAGAGCGAGTCTATGGACGGCTTAAATCTACAGTCTATGAGCCTACTTGCTTTGAAAGGTTAGTGAAATCACGTGGTGGAAATATCAGTTGAACTGCGGAGAACTATAATGGGGTGTTCGAAATTCAAAATGCTTTGAAGACGCAAAACAAATGACTATAAATTGCGAAATGCCGGGCCTATTTTACAATGCCCAAATAGCCACTACTTACCGAATAAATTCAAAAATGGAACAGAATTTGTATGAAATTATCTGCCAAGTTCATAAGTAACGGGAACTTAATCGAAGGTGGTGAAATAGGCCCTAAGTTTATTGATAGAAGTCTTTACGTTATTGCATATTTTTTTTCTTTCGCAACAATTGAAAAGCCACTGCAGAAAAAAATAAAAGAAAATTTGAACTAAAACTTTGCTCACACTTAGATTTTTAAATAGCCGATGCAAAGGTCCTCCTCGTCAAGATTTTCCAGTCACAAAATAAATATTAATTTCAATCGGACTTTTATACTTTTAAATCTATTTGCCAATACATATTGGTAACGATGCCTGGAGGCAATCCAAATGGCTATGCAATATTCAGCTCTATATGTTTGTGCAATAAAAACGTCTGTATGTACGAGAACTGAACCTTTGTAATTTCTTTTGCATTTTCTGGCACCAGATCGCTCACGGAATGGAAAATCATTCGTAAACTTTAATAAACAAGAATTTGAGAAAACAATCGACAGATAGATTCTATGATTGAATTTTACCCATTATTGTGTATGTAAGTACTTGTTGTTGTTTTTAAAAACAGAAAAGTTAAGCATTACCTAACTACCTAGTCGCAGTTTGCTGCAGCTTTATCCCTTTTGTTTCACAAGCCTTTGTTGAGGAACGCATCGATAGCGAAGCCTGACTGAAAGGCTTGGCGCTGAAAAATGGACTCATCCATTCTTTCTGAAGGAAATCCGATTGAACTTCCATTAAATGTTCAATGGAAATCTGCCAAGCAATAGTTTCGTTTTAATACAATCGTCTTTTGTTTTGGAAATTGTTTGGATTGAGAATTAAAACGCTCGTGTTTTGTTTTTGAAATCGGATTGTGATGTCACGTGACGTCTTATTTTCTTTGCAAAAACGTCTCATGCAGTACTAATACGCGAGTGTTGACTAGGCTCAGGCACAAAATGTCTCTTTCTCATAATGTCGCCTTCTCATAATGTCGGTTTTTAAAAGGTTTTTTAATTATTAATTTTTTAACACGCTTTTATTAGCTTCATCTGTAACACACTATATAAAAACAATCTTAGAAGTTAAATTTGACTCATTTTCCGGTTTCCGATTGAGCTGACATTTTGCATACATGTTTAGTTTGGATGACAATGCATGGTCAGCTTAGAAAAGACAATCTTAATTCAATATGGTGGACTGCCAAAGATGGCGGACTAGTTATTTTTTTATGGAATCCCATGATAATAACATGCGTATCTAATGAAAGGGTTTTCTGAGAAGAATACGAGAAAACAAACATCAGAAATTAGCTACTAGAGAAAACACCCGTCTAGTTTTCAGCCTGAGCAATGTAGTATGAGGAACTTACTTATCTTTAGCGTTCTAAATAAAAAAGAAAAGAGTTCACCGTATTTAAGATGAGCAATGGCTAAACTAAAACTATAAATAAAGTTACTTGAAAGTCAGACGGTAATGTAACCGTGTTACTACGAGTTTCCGTGGCCATGTCTGAACTGTCAGCCACGAAGCGAAACGATATAATTTAATATTTTCTGCTGCAACCGAGTACTTGCCAGCGGAACCTATAATATACACCAACATAGCACTTCAACTTTTAGAAGGAATTTCAAACAACACTCAAAATCATTCTCCTGTGCTTATCCCAATTCATATAGATGCCTTAATTCTTCTTGCATACTTCACTATTAGTCGTCATCTCAGAAGTCACATCTTGTTGGATAAAGAAACAAAAAACATTTCATTTTACCAGAGGTGTCTGTCGTGATTGTAAAATGTTTGTCTGTGTGTAGAACTTTGTCAATGATTAAAAAACGAACTCTTCTTGCTGTAATAGTGTTCTAATAAAAATACTGTAACTCAGAAGATCGATTTCTATAAAGAAACTTTGAACGTAACATCTGTTCTAGCCATATCATCTTTTACACAGATCGTACATCGTTTCCTTTATGTTCCCGTGCATTTATGCCATCAATATTTTCTAAAGGTTTTGATATTTAATATAATCATCATCTTACTGCCCTGGCCCATTCTACTTGGGGTCGGTGCAACACGCTTTCTTCTTCCATTCTCCCCTGTCAGACTTCACGTCACCATTAAATAAACAATAAATAAATATCGCTTGACATTACACACAGCGCCATCTAGTGCCACACTAAGCAACGAGGCTTGTGTCGTGGACACCAGATAATTGATATACTACATAGATACTTTTTGTTTGTAAATACATACTTATTAAACATATAAACATCCATGACTCGGAAACAAATGTCCATGCTCATCACACAAACATTTGCTCCTCCCGGGATTCGAACCCGGGACCCTAAGAACGTAAGGCAGCCTCACTACCGCTGTGCCATTCGGGTCGTCAGCCGCGTCATCATTTACTCTTTTGTCTTTCATTTCATTCCTCACACACTCCATCCTTCATCTTTTCTTTGGCCTTCCTGTCCTAAAAACAAAAAAAAAGTGTTAACTTTTAAAAATAAATAACATAAAAAAAACCTCATATTTCATGTTGAAATATTAGACGGAAGACACGGAAAAATATGTTGGAGCCACTTCTTTAGGAAAGTTTAGGTAGCTATGAAAAGTATGATAAATCATGCTTACCCGTCTATTTAAACTGTTTCCCTTTTGTTTAACCAAGGTCAACAAACCCCAGGATACAGAAGTTGTTCTAATTATTTAAAGCTTCGAATGCTCTTTATAACGACTTTGGGAACTTCCTCTCCCTCTCCATACATCAAAATTCATGTCCATCAGTCTTTTAGTTGCATGCGTTGACGTTTAATAAATAAGAACGTAAATTGGAGCATACAAAATGTACTCGACTCGAAAGCCATAAAAATATATTGTGACTACTGTATACATGTTTAAATAATTAAAAACAAATTGCTTTTTTATTATGGCTTCACTACGAAACAGCGCGGTCGAAAAGGTCGACATATTAATTTGTTTTCTGTTTTACACAACTTAATCAACTTAAAACTTCTGTATTTTTATTTATAACTAGACTTTTATATACATTATTATAGTTTTCACCATCCCGTTGATAATTACTCTTAGACCAATCCGTAAATAAATTATTATTAACGAAAGCTATGTAATATAACCAGACGCCAGCTGAGCACATCAAGCTACCCAAATCTGTCAAATTTTCCTAATCAACCTTGAACGTAATGCTTCAGCGATAAAGTTGAAAATCTATTAAAGAAATTTGACAGATTGTGAAGTACTCGTGAAATCGAAAACAAACTTTTTTGCGCTCTATTACCGGAAAATAAGTTTCCCTCAATTGAACATCCAATTTACGTAGAAATGCTGAAACACAATATTTTATAGCTTACGTAAGTAATAAAGAAAATATAAGGTTTCTTCGAGATAAATGCGAATGGAAATTAAATTATTATCTTAGAAGATAAATAAAATCTGTGTGAGTAGATACTGCAGGATTTGTTGAGCTACAACAGCATAAAATGTTCCATCGGCTGGGCACCGGCCTCCTCCCTACGATCGGGAGTGACCTTCGTATTTTTGGTTCTATGATATACAGGGTCCCCAACGATGTTTTCCTTAACCGTTTTGAGAGCTGAGGTGATGAAAAAAATTCATAGCCATATTTTCTATGGTCTTACTCTTCTCAAGCTACATGTATATATATTATATATATTATTTATTATATTATTATTATATATTAATATATATATATATGTGGGAAATGGAACGTAAGTGGAAGTAAGGGAAATGGAACGTAAGTGAAAGAAACGGAGAGAGGGCTATGTGTGAGTGAGAGAGCTAGGACGCCAGGTTGAAAGGAAGGACTTGAAAGAAAAAGACGTGCAGGAGTGTGATAAGAAAATAAAAAGTAATTAATCAAGACTGCGATATTTTATTGTCTGCAAGAACCCTGTATCCCACAATTTTGGGGGCTCGTCCGGGATACAGGACAGAAGACGCTACGACGACGATCGATGACGAGGCTAAGTTTTTCACGCTGCACGTGGTTGGGTGCGCGGGAACAAGACGCCAGCTGCGAAAAAACGTATATTTTACGAGTTGCGACGAAGACTGAAGACGAAAAGATGCCGAAAACTACAGAAGACGTGTCACCGAAGGGTGTACAGTGTGCTGAAGACTTTATTAATAATTTTTCGGGTCAAGACCATACCTACCCAGTGAGCCGTTGGGTTCAAGATATTGAAGATAATACGGAAATATTCGAGTGGACGCCGCTGCAACAGCTTGTGATCGCGCGTCGATCGTTGACGGGAACGGCGGGGCTATGGCTAAGAAGCGAAAGGCCTTTCAAATCATGGGCTGAGTTGAAACAAGCCATCAGCAAGGAGTTTCCCGACACGATTGATCAGAAAACTATTCACGAAATGATGAGTGCACGTAAGAAAAAACGGAATGAAAGTCTGCCTAGCATGTCTGGGGCCAGACATGAATGTCGGATGGCCGAATGTGGGAAATGGAACGTAAGTGGAAGTAAAGGAAATGGAACGTAAGTGAAAGAAACGGAGAGAGGGCTATGTGTGAGTGAGAGAGCTAGGACGCCAGGTTGAAAGGAAGGACTTGAAAGAAAAAGACGTGCAGGAGTGTGATAAGAAAATAAAAAGTAATTAATCAAGACTGCGATATTTTATTGTCTGCAAGAACCCTGTATCCCACATATATATATATATATATATTTACATCACCATTGTACGAGCCAATAATGCTCATACAGCAAAAGTACGTTTCTGCGCACGTAATGAATTACGCTAAACGTACTTTATTAATTATTTATAACATAAATTCAGTCGTCACTAAAACTCAGCCACAAGCGGGTCGATCAATAATAACATTGCATCAAGTGCGGCTCAGATAACTAAACAAACGTAACTTAAACGTAATTAAACTATTCAACATAACAGTGGTTTGGTGTGAACTAACTACCTTCCTACAACAACTACCGGGGTATCTGTCAACAACGAGATAACCCCAACATCTTTTGGTCCTTCGAGCCGGATCACGCGGCATATCACCTCGTAAGTCGTCGTGTCTCCTCAT
Source organism: Xestia rhomboidea (assembly GCA_963853795.1). Lineage (NCBI taxonomy): Eukaryota > Metazoa > Arthropoda > Insecta > Lepidoptera > Noctuidae > Xestia > Xestia rhomboidea. Next base: position 8,163,069 of record OY970778.1, on the reverse strand, counting down.
CAGCAGAGTGCTTAGCGTGGTATATCCCAGTTACGTTAGCAAATCGGTGTTATTGGCCTCCCACAAGCGGGTCTCACCAGTAACATTGAGACGTTGCACATAACGTAAAGGAGGGTGAGCTACACTGAGTGCCTGTGACTAACGAACCAGCAGAGAAGACCTCTACTGCTACAACTAAACAATCGGCGGAGATTACATCTACTGCTTCAATTAAGAAACAATCAGCGGGGATCACATCCTGCGGATACTTCAGCTCCGAAAACTTCGTGAGTACTTACTACCTACTCGCAACCACGCGCAGCCACAAGGCAGAAACAATGTCGACAGAAGACTACCCTGAATTTGTGGAACTTATAACGAAACAGCAAAATAGCTACGAGAGAATAAAAAATCTACAAACTAACTATAAAAAGGATGCTGCCAGTAGAAAAACCACAGACTACCTGAACAAGCGCATCGAAGCTTTACAATCCCTGTGGGATGAGTTTCGATCAAATCATGAAATTTTAAAAAAGTATGAACCTGCTCAAAGAGACCATGACTACTATAAGCAGGACATATTTATTATCACTAGAAGCATGTTTGACCAAACAATGCAATCTATGGATCAACTACGAAATAAGTTGACAAGCGAACCTGGATTTTCGGGTATGTCAAAACCGAAAATACTAGAAACTCCCGGAACACCGAAATTTGATACAACTGGAGTACACCAACAAATCGGGAATGAAACGGACAAACACCTATCAACTCTTTTACGTAATCAAATGTGTAACTTCAACGCTTTGAAGCGAGCGGTCTCCAAAATTAATGTGGACGACATGAAAGAGAAGTGGCAACTCCAAGATCAAGTCAACATATTACGATCTAAATGGGAATCCATCGACAAGATTCATTGGGAATTAAGCTACTTACTGCAAGGGAACGACAAGGACTATGAAGCAAAATTCGACCATTGGGAGCAAGTCTACGACAACCTAAAGGAAGAGCTAAATAGAAAAATCTTTGAGACATCCCATTATGAAAAAACTACACCGCGTATGGAATTACCGGAGTTCAACGGAACTTTCAACAACTGGATCTCCTTTAGAGATTTATTCTTTGAAATGATTCATAACAATCCAACGCTGAACAAAACGCAGAAAATGAAGTTCCTAAAGTCTAAATTGAAAGGCGAAGCGGAAAAGTTAATCAAGCACCTTCCTGTGAGTGCTGAGAATTATGACTCGTGCCTGAATATTATTCAGCACCGCTACGACAACAAGCGATTACTTTTCACCTCCTACATAGAAACACTTCTCAATCAAGCGTCCATCGAAAAACCAAATTCTACTAACATGAAGAAGCTGTATGACACAACAAAAGAGTGTTTAAACGGCCTAGAAAACATAGACGTTAATATTCCAGTATGGGGTCCACTTATCGTCTATTTACTATCCTCCAAACTGGATGACGTCACTTACGCTGACTACATAAAAACTATGAAACAGTCAAGAGAGCTCCCCGACCTAGAGGAGTTTATGGAATTCCTGGAATTGCAGTTCATAACTCTAGAAACATCCCGTAACAAAAAGAATGGTGGGAAACAAAACTTCTCATCAAATAACCAACATAAAAGTTATAACAACAACAAGTCAACGAACTTTAAAGACACAGAAAAGTGGACAAAAACCTTCCATGCAACGCTTAGGAAATGTCCACTGTGCAAAAACGAACACACGCTGTTGCAGTGTCCTACATTCTTGGACATGGATGTCGCAACGCGAAACAAAACAACAAGAAATCTTAACTTGTGCAAAAATTGTTTGTTTAGTCACGGCGGAAATAAATGCAACTCAACGAAAAAATGCCGCACGTGTAACTACAAACATCACTCCCTTCTCCATGATGATAATCTGAAAGGGCAACAATCAACGCCAACCACATCAACGGTGGCTGAGCGAACATCTAATCACATTAACGGTGAACAAGAGATACTCTTAACGACTCTTCAATTACGGGTCAAGAACAAGGAAGGAGATTACGTCATCCTTCGGGCGTTACTGGATCAAGGCTCTCAAGTAAGCTTGGTCACAGAAAATGCTGCTCAACGGTTGAACTTACCTCGAAATAAAATGAACGCTGCGGTCACTGGTGTTGGCACTATAATGGGCAAAAGTAAAGGGATGATAAAATTGGAATGCAAGTCTATCCACTCCAATTATTCATTCCTAACAGAAGCGTTAGTGATGAGTAAACTCATCAACAATTTGCCAAACTCAACGATCAACACAGAGAACTGGACACATCTTCACAATATCGAGTTAGCTGATCCAGACTACAACATCTCTGGACCCATCGATCTACTGCTTGGAGCAGACGTTTACTCCGACGTGATCTTAGGAGGAATAATTAAGCATAACAATGGTTCGCCAGTAGCACAACAGACAAAGTTGGGCTGGATATTGTGCGGAGCTACAAAGCAGTTTAACTGTCTAGTAACGCTAACCGAGCTAGACAATCTAACAATATTTTGGGAAATAGAAGACATCCCTTCGGAATCCGAAAACACTACGGAAAACGAATTCTGTGAAAAATATTACACAGAAACTACCAAACGATTAAGCAACGGGCGTTATGTGGTGAAAATGCCAATGCACTCTAACTACGAACAAAACCTAGGTAACTCGAAACCTCAAGCTACAGCACAATTTCTTCAATTAGAAAAGAAAATGGCGAGGCAAGAACACTTCGCAAAACTATACAAAGACTTCATCCGAGAATACATCGATTTGGGTCACATGAAACCCGCGACGGAATCGGAAAGTCGAGTACAAACCTACCTACCACACCACGGCGTAGTAAGGGAGTGCTCATCAACAACGAAACTACGAGCTGTTTTTAACGCATCAATGAAAACAGACTCCGGGTACAGCCTAAACGATTTGATGGGAAAAGGGCCAAATCTACAAAAGGACATACTATCCCTCATCATAAAATGGCGGAGCTATAAATATGTTCTAACGGCGGACATTGAGAAAATGTACCGTCAAATCCTTATTCATCAAGATCAACAATGTCTTCAAAGAATTATCTGGAGAGAATCCAAGAGAGAACCACTGAGAGCTATGCAACTGTGTACCCTAACATACGGGACCAAAGTTGCACCATTCATAGCGATGCGGACTCTCCAACAGCTGGCCAAAGATGAAGGCAACGCTTTCCCTCTGGCCCAAAAGGCGCTACTTAACGAATTTTATATGGATGACGCCATCACGGGCCATCATACCATAGAATCAACAAAGCTACTGCAAAAAGAGCTAAGCGAACTACTGAAGAAAGGTGGTTTTGTTTTACGGAAATGGTCCACGAACGAGCCATCTATTCTCAAAGATCTACGAAAGAAAGAGAAAAGTAACAATAACGAATTTAACTTCAAACAACAAGAGTTCAGCAAAACACTGGGGCTCGCATGGAATGACGCAAGCGACACATTCCATTTTATTAGCGAAGCACCTAACGACAACAAAAATGCATTATATACAAAACGCAAGCTATTATCAGAAATAAGCAAGATCTACGATCCACTCGGTTGGTTGGCTCCAGTAACACTACAAGCAAAACTGCTTTTCCAAAAACTATGGAATGATAGCTTTCAAAACATTGGCTGGGATGAAAATGTACCGGATTCCATAGAAAAGGAATGGAGGCAAATAAAATCTGACCTGCCAAACATAAAATTCATAAGCTTACCAAGATGGATAAAAAATGAAAACAATAGTATGATCGAATTGCAAGCCTTCTGTGACGCGAGCGAGAAAGCCTACGCATGCGTTATCTACAGCCGAACTACGTCATCCAGTGGCGCTTACGAAACAACACTACTCGCAGCAAAAACTAAGGTGGCACCAATCAAGAAGAAAATTACAATACCGAGATTGGAATTACGCGCCGCAGTTTTGGCAGCGAAACTCCTACAAAGGTTAACAAAAATCCTTGAAGATTACGATCTAAGGATTACCTGCTGGACCGACTCTAAGGTCGTTCTAGCATGGCTTCAGGGAAATCAAACTAAATACGAAAAGTATGTCACTAATAGAACAACACAAATAATAAACATCGTGCCTGCGATCAACTGGGGTTACGTGAAAACAAACGAAAACCCTGCCGACTGTGCCACAAGAGGACTCCCACCATCCAAACTGGTCAACTATTCCCTGTGGTGGGAAGGCCCTAAATGGCTTAAGGAGCAAGAAACACAAGCCCTTGACTCTAAAGAAACTTATAGCACAAACGAGGGCTTCCTAACAAACTGTTATACGACTAATAGTACGGAACCCACGTCGATTAAAAATGAATTAATAAATTCATTACTTGAACGACATAGCAACATAAATCGTATTACAAGAATACTAACTTTGGTGATACGTTTTGCTGATGCATTACGAAACAAAAGAAGGTCAACTGAGTGCCATGAACTGAACTTGCACGAACAAAACAACAAACTATTTATAATTATTAAATCAGTGCAACGGGATTACTTCGAAAAGGAGATAAATTCTCTAAACAAAGGTGAAAAACTTGCCAACAGAAGCACCATTTTGAAACTTAATCCATTTTTGGACTCTAATGGAGTTTTACGTGTTGGAGGACGCCTAAACCAGTCAAACTTGCCAGTGGAAACGAAACACCCCATTCTTTTACCAGGAGAGGGAAGACTAACCCAACTTATTGTTGAAAGGTCGCACCAACGAACTTTACACGGTGGAGCAAGATTAACGCTAGCTAACACTAGAAACACTTACTGGATAATCAGCAGCAATCGAACCGTCAAGAAAATACTGCGACAATGCATTCGATGCCGTCGATATGCAACAACGCGAAGTGAACAGTTGATGGGCAACCTTCCTAAAGAAAGGATTACTCCCTCGAGGCCGTTTTCGCATACCGGCGTCGACTTTACAGGCCATGTGGACGTAAAGATAAACAAAGGCCGCGGGATAAAAACCTGCAAAGGCTATATAGCCATATTCATATGCATGTGCACAAAAGCAGTGCATATCGAACTTGTTTCGGACCTATCAACGGAAACTTTCATCGCAGCACTAAGAAGAATATGCGCCCGAAGAGGAACCCCAAAACATATTTACTCGGATAACGGAACCAACTTTGTCGGAGCCGCAAGAGTTTTAAAAGAAGAGTTCCAACTATTTAAAACACTGCAATCGTCAGAGTTCTTTAAGGAGATCAACGACCTTCAAATCGAGTGGCACTTCAACGCTCCATCCTGGCCATCAGCAGGAGGCTTATGGGAAGCCGCTGTACGCTCCATGAAAGCACACCTGAAAAGGGTGATCGGACAACAAAAGCTTACCTACGAACAATTTGCAACGCTTCTAACACAAATCGAAGCGTGCATGAACAGCCGGCCACTGTGTCCATTATCAGAAGATATTGAAGATCTGGAATACCTCACTCCTAGTCACTTTCTCACGGGGAGTCCAACACTAACACTACCACTAAATGAACCTGAAGAAAACAAAACGATAGACATCAGAAACAACTGGAAACTCATCGAGCTCATGCGTCGACACTATTGGGGGCGCTGGTCGAAAGAATACCTTCATTCACTACAAAACCGAAACAAATGGCAACAAACTAAAGAAAACATACAGAAGGGGCAGCTAGTTCTCGTCAAGGAAAGTAATCTACCCTCAAGCAGATGGGCTATGGGACGAGTAGTAGAACTGCACCCAGGCAGCGACAACTTAGTACGAGTAGTAACGCTTAAAACACCAAATGGGATACTTAAAAGACCCATAACTAAACTCGCCCCGCTACCTATAAACGAGGTACGCGGGAGCGCTGACACACAAGAAGTGAGTCCAGAAACAGACCACGACGAGCCCGAGAAAGGCACTAATACAAGTCGAAAAGGGGTAAACAGCCTGCTTATGATGTTACTAGTAGCATTTACAACGCTATCATGTGGACTAGCAGCACCCCTGCAACATTTTAAAATAACTCGGTTAGCTGAAAACCAACCAGTGTACTTTGACCCCGTCGGAAACGTCCAACTCATCCACGATGAATGGAAACTGCTGGTATACTACAACCTGACAACATTCTGGCAAAGTACGACAAAGGTAGAGGAGTTCGTTAATCGTTTAGGCCAACTATGCGACACAATGCCTAACGAATCATGTCACTCTACGTCACAACAACTCAAGTTCGAAATGAACCAACTGAACGAGTATAACATATTGTTGCGGTCTCAACATCAACAGCGGAGGCGACGTGGCTACGTCAACGGCGTAGGAAATCTTGCACGAGCCCTGTTTGATGTCCTTGACAGTGATTTCGCCGAAAAATACGCTCAGGACATAGAAAAAATTAAAACAAACGAACAATATTTATTACAACTGATACGAATTCAGACACTGATTATCGAGGCAGAAAACAACGTCATCAAGAAAAATGAAGACTTTGTAAAGACGCAACTGGAAGTAATTCAACAATTCATGAACGAAACGAAATATAATACGGCTGTGATAGAAAACAGATTTCAACGAATGAAAACAATGAATGACGTCAATGCTGGGGCGTTAACAGCTAGTTTACTTATCTCAGTACTGAGAAGAAACCAAGAAATGCTCTTAAGTGCATTGACAGATATCTACAGAGGCCATCTCGACATGAAATTATTCACACCGGAGCAGCTATCTGAACAACTCAATTACATTGCCGGTATCATACCGAAAAGATTAACATTACCTATCAAACACAGCAATGGATCGAACATAAAAAATATTTACAAAATTATTTATGTTAAAGCCCGACTCACCGAACAGTACTTACTCTTCGAATTACATATCCCGTTACTAAGCGATGACGAGTATACACTGTATCGCAATATAGCTATTCCTAGATGGGAAACAGCTGAACAATGTCAGGTGATACAGACAGCAACACAATATATTGGAGTCAACTTCGTAAAGAGTACCTACATACAGATGGAAGAGGTTGATCTTCAGCAGTGTACCACCATGACGGCGGACAATCATATCTGCTACGCCTCTACAACTATCAACAACCTGCATGGAGCCACGGCATCCTGCGAAGCTAAAATACTTAGTCAAAACGTAAATAACATTACATGTGATTGGGTATCACAACAATGCGCTGACCAATGGATAAAATTACAGAGACCAAACATATGGCGGTATAATTGCATCAATGAATGCACGATTCGCATTGTCTGCGAAAATCGAATTACAACAACCACTATAACAAAAGCGGGACTCCTTGCCCTAGGTCAGGACTGCATACTTCAGCACAAAGACAACACAATTTATTCACATAATGTTTTTAGTAGCAGTACCAACATTGGAATAACCTTGGAGGTACCTACTATTGACTCTCCAAATGACATGTGGAATACATTAAAAAACACAAAGATTGTGCTACCGAAATTAAACTTATCTAATGACCACAAATTATTAGATGACCAGATAACCGCACAAAAGGGAAGAGAGAGTCTACCCAACGACCTTAGTGTCCACGACATCGGCAACTACGCTATAAGCTCTTTGCTGGTGGGAGGAATCGTCGCCGCTATAATAGTTTGGCGGATAAGAAGATATCTTCAGGCTCGTAAGAAGAGCGAAACTGCAGCCAACGCGAACAACACTCACGAAAGGACACAAGATATAGAACTAAAGGAGACTCCTGCCTACGCCAAAATACGAGGTGGACATTCGGAAAACTACCGGCCACCGCTACCAGCAATTGGAACAAGATTTAAACTATGATTAATTAATTAAGAATTATTTCTTGCTTATTGTTTTAATTGCTTAACATGTATACTATTTATCTTGTAACTTAAGTTTGGTAATCTGAGTGCATACCTTTTCCCTCGGGAGCATGTACGAGCCAATAATGCTCATACAGCAAAAGTACGTTTCTGCGCACGTAATGAATTACGATAAACGTACTTTATTAATTATTTATAACATAAATTCAGTCGTCACTAAAACTCAGCCACAAGCGGGTCGATCAATAATAACATTGCATCAAGTGCGGCTCAGATAACTAAACAAACGTAACTTAAACGTAATTAAACTATTCAACATAACAGTGGTTTGGTGTGAACTAACTACCTTCCTACAACAACTACCGGGGTATCTGTCAACGACGAGATAACCCCAACAACCATCATTCTCCTGGCCTTATCCAAGTTTATTTGAAGTCGGTGCAGCATGTCTTCTTCATCCATACTTCTCTATTATTCGATATCTCATCAGTAGGCTTAGCCAAGTTGACAATCTACAATCGTTATCGCATAGAAAACTAACCAAATGTATGGGAATGAGATTATTTCAACGTTAAGTCACGTGGTCAAAACAAACGAATAGAAACAAGTTCAGTCAAAACTGTAAGTTGGCTATGATTTATATGGGATGTAGCGATCACGATTGTAGAAACGATTACATTTCATTCTATCATCTTGATCGATGAAAACTTGTCTACGAATTTTCTATTCTTTTGTTTTTACCACGTGACTTAACGTTTTCGATTGTAGAAAGAGAATCGATACGAATCGTTTGTAACTTGGCTAGGCCTGCAGACAGCTCCTTTCTTGCCATATAATTCTTCACACCGTACATCCATCGTTTCTTTGATCTTCCTCTACTCTGAGTCTTCCTCTACTCTTATACCCATTCACATTCGTATTCAAAACGTTCCTCACGACATTTTCCTCATTCCTCCGCATCTCAATGCCCATACCAAGCTTGGAGCTTGCAACTTTAAGATTACCACACAACTTTTCAGTTATCGGCGCCACTTTCAGACTTCCTCTTAAGTACTCTTTTCTTGTTTTATCCATTCACGTAACACCACACATCCCCCTTAGCGTTCTCATCTCAGCCACATGCAAATGCCTTTCATTCGTCCTTTTTGTGGCTTAACTTTCTAATCCATGTCATATTCATACTCAAAACATTCCTCACGACACCACTCAATTTATGCACCACTTAATTAATAAAATCATAAAGTTTTCCCAAAATTTTCAATTCTCCATTTTTCTTGCGATAATCTCGCTCAAAATTAATAAACAACTTGAAACATGGCTCGTTTTTCGCACTGCCTGTAATCTGTGGTTTAATTAAACCGTTCCGGTCGGCAACCGGCGCGGCGGCGTGCCGTATTCCGTGTCATATAAAGTCTAGATTATATTTTGCATAGATTATGTTCTTGCAGAGACTGCAGTGCTACAGTTGATATACATTTATCTTAGTATTAAGATGTAAGCTTAGTCACAATGAATGTGAAATGACGTGGTAGAGCGTATCATAATGAAGCTACATAGTTCATCATCGACACCATGGTTAAGGAGAAGAACGGTAACATACCGTTCTTCTATATATCCGTGGTGTCGATAATCCTTTTTTATATAATCGTCGTCGTTGAGGAATGCCCCGTTTCCCCTTACCGATTTTTGTTCTCCTTTCAACTTTGTCGGTAAAAATACTGAAAAATACGCAAACCACTAGACATTCGTTGAGAAACTAATAGTCAACCTACAAATATCCTGTTGGAAAAATGGGCTCTCAAAAACGTACTTAAATGACGGTGATTTCATCTTTGAAATTGTAACGCGTTACACATTCCTTAAATATGCATTTGCAACACTGACATTGTGAACCAGTCTGACCACTATTTTAATATTTCATATTATATTCCAATCCCCCAGAGACAATACTTGTATTCGACAAAACCAAATTACAGATGTTATCGGCAAATGCAATTTGCCATCTGTTTTATAGGGTGTAAAACTAGTTTGGATAAGGAAAACGGCTGAGCCAATCCCAATAGGATCAAAGCAGTTATTATGGCAGATAAAAGCCTCAGATTGTTAGAGGAAACCGTGGATTGGTTTACAGCGTTCGTAGGCAAAAACATAAACATTAGTTAGTATGATATCCGATGGTAGGCTTTGGCATTTTTGCCCTTATTGCAATTTATTGGTGGACAGCGCAACTTTCGATTTTCCTTATTCTTTCGCAGCAAATGTCTATACCATTTTTTTTTTCGGATGGGAAATCATCAAAAAATCCTCATATTTCACGTTGAAATATTAGACAGAAGACACGGAAAAATTAAGTTGGAATCATTTCCATAGGAAAGTTTAGGTAGCTGTGACAAGTATGATAAATCATGCTTACCCGTCTATTTAAACTGTTTCCCTTTTGTTTAACAAAGGTCAACAAACCCCAGGCTTATTAAGATTTTGTTCAGGTGCTAGGTACTGAATTAAGATATACTAATAAGTATTTACTAAGCTATGCAGGTAGGTAGGTAGGTACCTACATTGATGTTAGGTTTATTAGACTTTATCAATAAGTTCCGCCTCGGGACGAGTTCGTGGCTAAATAATAACAGCCGCTTTGATCAATCTTCAGGTTAAGCTGCGTTTGTTTAGGTTGCTCTGTGGATGGCTGACTACCCGTTACATACCAAGTTTCCTCCGTGCCTTGGAAAGCACGTTAAGCCGTTGGTCCATCTTTGACAGTCGTTACAGGTAGTCAGTGGCCTGAAAGTTTTTAGTATGCGCACAGTCTTTTTTTTTTCGGATGGGAAATCATGAAATGACCCACCCCCTCCCGCTCTGGGTGGAGCAGGAGGGAGTGTCAGACTTTTACTGACTAAAACCCATCCATGTTCCTTCAACGCCCTTTGTGTTCCGGGGCCACGGTATCTCTTTCGAATAGTCCCGCAGCCCCGGCAACATGTCTATACCATGAGAACCGTTTGCGGCGCAATCAACTGTGCCGATTCAAGACTTCCATCACTGGAGGGACCGATGACTTGGTGAAGACTGCGTTGATCCGCTGGATGTGAGACGCACGGTACCGGTTAATATGGCGACACTTGGGGAAGAATGATGCTTTTTCATTTCCATTTTTTTTATTATGTCAGCTTATTATGATAATGATTCTGGCTCTATCAGAAGTCGTACCTCCGAATACGAACGTTCCAACACCAGGGTACCTTAAGTCACAAGGTATAAAAAACTGATATTCAGGTATCATAGTCTTCTACCTAATAAAATAAAAAGTCTCCCAACAAAGTTACACACAGACATGTTAGATAGCGGCAGTAGTTACGTAAAACGAATTAATTTGTCACAGCAGTTAAAAGTTTCGAAACTAAATTCACTAGGTACGTGAACTGAAACCCTTTGATCTCAACACACGTAACAGTTACATACGAATAATTGGCAGTCTTGTGTCGTTTTCAATTGAATAATCAAAACATTTATTTGTTACATTTTATTTCTATAGCTTTATTGTACTTACGAGAATGTTGTGAACACCTGTAATTATTGGTACCTACCCTATACTTCTTTTATTGTGGAAAGTAAAATGTTACGTACATTTTTCTGTTGTCATACCTATTTTAAATAAATAAATTTATATCTTTTTTCAACACACTTTCTCGTAAAGTGAGCCTTATTACATCGTTATTAGGGCCATAAACCGAACTATAACACACACGTGCATAATAATATTACACACTTGTGCATATTAGAATTCTCTACAAAGTTAAGTTAGTACCTAACTGCAAATTGCAAACAGAGTAATTTCAATTTAACCGGGTAATACAGTTTTCTTTTGTAACAACAAAGAGGTTTTATGCCGCTGAAAATCCATTTACATCTTTGGAATAAATAAATGTGTCACTAATTATGACGAAAAAACGTTTCTTATCATCAAATTATTTATTCACAATAATTTGTTATAAAATATTTGCATTTTATCACTATAATTATAGTTTTGAAGTAAGCTATATGTAATCAATCACCTTACATGTTTGTTTTTGCCTCGCAAGTGTGTTGAAAAAGTGCGTATGAAACTCGTGAGCATCTTGCTCACTAGACACTCGGCTGATTTACGCCCTCGCCTGCAGCTCGGGCTGCAACCCACAGCCTCGTGTATAGTAAGGAACTTAGCTCACTTGTATCATAATATACTATTATCGCTAATGCTGAGTTCAAGAGGCTATTACGTATCTCTGTTGACAGCTCGAAATGATAGTAACTGGGCTCAGTGTCCATCAATTAACTGTCAAAAGGTTAGTTTCTTATTATGTATGACCCTGTTACTCACCGTAAAGTGATATCCACTCATTGTGATAAGTAATACCAATATTATGACATTCACGGTTGTCATCAAAGTTCGGTGTACTATCGAGGACACTCCCGCCTGATCACCACTAAGCTTATTTTTGCTTGCATTTAAAACATAGAAACGCTCTCTATCCCCGCCCCGTTGACTTTATAATAAATAATTAATGAAAAAAATACCGATAGGCGACACATGCCAAACGAGAGTTATTGTTATTTTGCGCGCCAAAGTTGACGCTTTCCTAATAGGCCTAAAGTTTAAGGTGGAGTGGCTCGGCGCCTCCGCATGATTTAAGCGAAAAAAAATTTAACTGATCAGGCGGAAAAGACCACGACTGTACAACCGAAGCTTGATAGTCACTGGACATCAGAAAGATACGTAAAAGCCCTGCTGAATCCAATTCCTGGGACGGACAAACTGCAATTGGGTTTTTCCAACAAGAATGTTTAGTAGCAATTTGGAGTCAAAAGTTGTGCCCAGTTAATATTATATAGGCTCGCCCCCTATAATATGAGACTTAAACGTAACTGGCACATCGAACCCCTGCTTAATTTTCGGGGAAATACAGGCATAATTTTGGGCTTTTTATATCTTATTAAACTGGAAAAACGGAATAAAAATCAAGTAAAAAAAAAAATTGGCAAAGAGCCATGGAGTCCGAGTGACCACCAAGTGAAGACATCGCCAAGCGTTTGGTCAACTCTTTCAGTGACCAGAGGGCTGGCCTATATTTTGGTCAAAGAATCAGCATTGCAATCCAACATGGCAATACTGCCGGCCTCGGGGTACTATTCCAGTTGACAGCGATGTGGACGAATTTTTAAAACTTTTCTTCTTTTCTATACATGTATTATTTTAAGCTTTCATACATTATCAAATAAAACTTTATCGGGTGTATACTAAAAATATGTAAGTACGAGAATCACACAGTACTTACAACTAAGTCGTTGCAGACTTTCAAAGTGGCAAGGACAAGCTGTAATAACTTTATCCAACTAGGACTTAAGCTAACAGATGAGGTACGTTCAGACTCGGAAACTTCTGCGTAAATAAAGCTAACTTGAGCTGGGTCTTATTATTTTTTATCCGCCTTCAGAAAAGAGGAGGCTTTTTTTTTGAAGTCGGTTTTAGTTTTTGAAAAAAAGTTTTTTTATAAATTAACTTTAACTATGTCTGTATACATTTGCCCATAGCTGTTATCTTATTTTTCACTACTTTTCACAACAAAATAACACAAATGTTTTACCAACTGACTGAGCCCTGTCTTCGTCATGCTGCCATGAAAAACTTTACTCAAAATATAAATTATTGTTCAAGTAAAAATTCACATTGTGTACCGTACCATTATCACCTTTTTCAAACGAAAATGTACTAAAACATCTTGTCCTGGAGACAGGGATGAGGTCGATTATATATAATATAACCTAAAAGAAGCCTATTAACTCGCGACTTAAGTAAATAGATTGGCATCATATGAGCACGGGAAATTCGACGCAGGCAGGGAATTCCATTCCAACGGAATGGGACGTCGTCACCTCCTTCTGCGAAGCAGTCATGCTGGCGAAGGAGGTGGCGGAACGTGAGAGGGAGAGAACCTCACGTCCCAGCCGCCACGGCAGACGCACTGGGCGTCGGGGGCCACCGTAAGAATAAAGAATAAGAATAATTTATTTAAAAAGTAGATAATACAAAAGTGTACATTTAGGTGCAGTTGTGTTATTTCTTAAACCATTGTATAATTAGTGCTTATAATAAACTGTAACTACAAAATATTTAACACCGTACCGTACCGTACCGAACCACCCAACCAACCGACCAACCGAACCAACCGTAGGCGCGGGCCTGTGGAAGGTGAGCTATGGGCTAGTTCGCCGTCTGTCCGTCTTCAGGCCGTGTCGACGGCGCGTCCGTGTTCCACGCGCGCCTCAAAGAGAGTCAGCAAAAGAAAGGGTGCAAAGGCCGATGCCTGTCGGGGCTGCGGGACTGTTCGAAAGAGATACCGTGGCCTCGGAACACAAAGGGCGATGAAAGAACATGGATGGGTTTTAGTCAGTAAAAGTCTGACACTCCCTTCCGCTCCACCCAGAGCGGGAGGGGGTCATTTGATGATTTCCTATCCGAAAAAAAAAAAGGCTCGGAGGAAACTCGGTATGTAACGGGTGGTCAGCCATCCACAGAGCAACCTAAACAAACGCAGCTTAACCTGAAGATTGATCAAAGCAGCTGTTATTATTAAGCCACGAACTCGTCCTGAGGTGGAACTGATTGATAAAGTCTAATAAACCTAACATTAATGTAGGTACCTACCTACCTACCTGCATAGCTTAGTAAATACTTATTACTATATCTTAATTCAGTACCTAGCACCTGAAAAAAATCTTAATAATGTCTAAAACAAATAACTAGACGTTCAACCAGAAATATGATTCGCAAACATTTCCTAAACTTCCCTAAGTCGTTATAAAGAGCATCCGAAGCAAATTTAATTAATTATAACAACTTCTGAAGCCTGGGGTTTGTTGACCTTTGTTAAACAAAAGGGAAACAGTTTAAATAGACGGGTAAGCATGATTTATCATACTTGTCATAGCTACCTAAACTTTCCTATAGAAATGGTTCCAACATAATTTTTCCGTGTCTTCTGTCTAATATTTCAACGTGAAATATGCGGATTTTTTTGTTATTTATTTTTTAAAGTTAACTTTTTTTTGTTTGAAAATATTTTTGCTATAAATGGTAGTAGCACTATTGTACAAAAAATCTTCAAAAACAATTTAAAGTTTGTTTCTTAGCCAATCAATAGGTATGTATGCTTGAGAAAGCTATGTTTTGTATTATCTAAAACATAAATTATAAAGAGGTAGATTTTGTTTGTAAGTTTGTATGTTTTTGTGAAGGGGTGCCTAATCATCGGAAATACTGATTCGATTCCGATAATCTTTTCACTAACGGGAAGCTACAATATCCCCAAATATCATAGGCTAAATTTATAAAGTTCCCGTGGGATAATTTCCGTACATAACAGGGGCGAAGCCGCGAGCAAAAGCTATTCATAATACTATATATATCATTACAATAAGATAACATCGTAATTCGTAATCAATACGTCGTACTATCTATAATTATGTCAATACCAATAAAGCTCACAATTCTCTAACCTTCATAACACATAATTAATATTAATTGCCATCGATATATACATAAACATACATTATTTGACAATAAACCCTTGAACTCCAGTCAATGTCATGGCTGTTTCCATAAAAAAAAACATACACGCGTAATGTCAGAGTTGTTTCGTGAAAAAAGTAAAATTGTTTTAAGGTAGAACTTTTATGACTACGCGAAAGTCGTGGATGTAATTTTATTGTGTGTTGACACGATACGAAAAATAGTCAAGGAAAACGTAGTGTTTATTAGCATGAGAGCTACTCATAAGAATTTAAATGTTTTCCTCATAACATTTCAGAATTTTACAACAAATTAAGAGACAATTTTAGTGAAATTTGGTTCTATTTGATCTTCTTTATCGTGTGGTTAGTGCCTAACCTGGTGACAGAGTTTTTACTGCCGCCCATGGGCTCTGACTTGGCTTTACATGCCGTCAAGAAATATCTCTCAGGCATGCTGGTATTGCTGGTTTCCTCTCGATGTTTTCCTTCACCGAAGCAAGTGATAATTATACAATGCGCACCTGATCTGAGGATCAAATCTGAGGTGCTTGCCTTGGGTTCGAACTCTGATGACCTATGACTTGGCAGCCTGACGGTCACAACACTATTCTATCACTGCTATAACTATCTATCTGTTTGATTATTATTTTAGATACGACAAAAAAAACTTTATGTACAAACAACAATAACTCTCGTTTGGCGTGCTTCGTTAGTGCGCTCAGCCGATCGGTATCTCTTCATTAATTATTTCTATACTAATTCAACGGGGCGGGGCTAGAGAGCGTTTCTATGTTGTAAGTGCAAGCAAAAATTAGCTTAGTGGTGATCAGGCGGAAGTGTCCTCGATAGTACCTACTAAGTAAACACAACAGAACAAAATTGTGCCTTTCTTTTTACTTATCTAGGAACAAGGAAGGCAATTTATTCTACAAAATAATGTAGCTGTATCTATGCATGTACGGATATAAATATTCAGCACATACCTACATTGGGGTCGTTATTGTGGGATCTAACACCGGCACTACGCCGGGTAGTCTGTAGTATTTCGTTTGCTTCACTGAGCGCTGAATATTCTGGAGAAATTGTGAAATTCAGATATGGGAATTGGATCTGATTTTGAAATGTAAAAATAAGACATTGTACCCGTGTGGAGGAAGTTTGAATTTATTGTATTTGAAAGATAGAACGATTATTATTATCTTTCTATCTTTCAAATACCATAAATTCCAACTGTCGTATTCTTACAATTCGGGCAGTGTTATTTATTTATTTAGTTATTGTGTTTTTCCATCAAGAATTTCTCAGTAACAGCCACGGAGTCTAGCTTTGGGCCCATTTGATGGAAATAGCCTTGTCCCCTATTATAACATGGGACTTAAACATAACTGGCGAAATGTGGGTGCACTATTAGGTACAACTCTGCCTAACCCTGTAAACTGTAATGTTAGTATGGATAGAGGTCCAGCTGTTTTCCTGCACACAATACCAAATTCAAATACCATTTCAAATTCACTGCGAGCTGTTGAAAGCTCGTGGGTAAAACAGCTCAGGTAACGCTCAGAGCGATGCAATCCCAACTATTGGCTATTTGAACGACCGCTACAATCATACTGTCGCCTTTCAAAAGGCTTTCATATTATGACTTGAACTCTATTTCGAACGCCTTATTCGAATTGTGTGTATTGAGGGTATTTGAAGATTGTGAAGAAAATTCTATATTTGTTCTGTTTTGTGTTTAGATTTTGGGGTTGCCAACAACAAATTGAATATATTTTGACATTTACAAAATAACTTCATTTTGTTTAACAAATGAGTCTAGTAAAGATGAAAATTAAATTAATTTTTGTTATTGGCGCCCACCGTGGGATATAAAAAAATTAACCTTGCAAAAACAATAGGAATTTTCTTCTATAATAATCCAATATGGGTGTAATATTATGAAGGTCATTAGTCATTCTACGCCCATAATGTGTCGTATAAACGAGAAAATATGAGTAACGAGCGGAATATTAAGTAATAGGAAAATTGCTATCTACCCTCATCCTTTTATTGCCAGTAATGCCATTAACAGAGGCAATTTAAGCTTTATCAAATACTCATCATTAGCCATTTCCATAACCATATAATTGCGAGATTTCCAATGCACAATGTCGCCGAACTAGTCATAACTGGCTTTTTTTCAGTTCTTCACTACTTTTTAATGCAACTATAATTCCGTACACCAAAAAAGCAAGCAATAAAACTTCATCACAACTCATGATTCACCGAACTTCTCCGATTTCCTTCACCATTAATCAAAAGATAATGACGCAACACAAAAATATTCAAAATCATCTAACATTTAAACTCAGTTTATCGAAACTGGGTCAAATTGTGGGGGCACTGAGAAATTTAACGGTATACTCAGCAGTTAGGCTGTGATCACAAGACCAGCGGGAAGCAAGGAGCGAACAGGCCAACAGAACAATTTTGTACCTTAAATCGCTACCTCCCTTTTTTTTCATCTCAATAATCATCAAACGTCCGTACGGCTCTGGGCGGAGCGGAAGGTAGTGTCTGACTTTTACTGACTCAAACTCATTTATGATGATTTATGATATAGGTATGTTCCTTCTTAGCCCTTTGTGTTCCAGAGCCAAGGTATCTCTTTCAAATAATCCCGCAGCCCCAGCAGGCATACTCCTTGCGAACTCCTTCCTGTGTGCTGACATCTCTTTGAGGCGCACGTGGAACACGAACGCGCCGTCGACACGGCCTGCCGTCATAAGCCGGACGGACGGCGAGCTAGCCCATTACTCATCGTCCACTGGCCCGCGCCTACGGTGGCCGGTGACTACCACGAGGCCCCCGGCGCTCGGGGCGTCTCCCTGACGCGAAGTTCTCTTTGTCGCTACCTCCCTAGAGCCCTCACTGAATGGTTTCTGAGAGACGGTATATCTCTCCAATTTCCTATCTCCTCGTCGCTGTTTTCATGACCACAGCCTTACCGACATCCCTACAAACTCAGCCAATCTCCAGTCACTTCCGGTGGCACTCATATTAGAATTCAAATTGCTTCTGATTTAAACGACGTCACTCGCTGTGATTGGTAAAGTGTTTGTTATTTTTTTATGTGAATGAAATGTTTGGCAAATTAATGTTTTATAGCTTCAAATTATTTGCCTAATTACTGGTTAAAAAAGATGCGGACTCCAGTGCCTACCAAAGATTTTTTCACAATCTTCTTTATAGTGTGGGTAGTGTCTAACCTGGTGTCAGTTTCTATGCCGCCCATGGGCCTCTGACTTGACTTACCATACCGTCAAGAAATATCTCTCAGGCATGCTGGTTTCCTCACAATGTTTTCCTTCACCGAAGCAATTGATAATTATACAATAAGCACATGAATCCGAAATATCAGAGATGCGTGCCTTGGGTTCGAACTCGAGACCTATGACTTGGTAGTCCGACGGTCACACCACTAGAATGCTATGCTTTTTTCAATGGTCTATAATATTTTCCTATTCCAAAATGAATCTGGGAACTATCGGATCCTCAAGTACCTATCTATAAAAGAAGGTCAGCTTAACTGGTGTATAACTTAGACAAGTAACACAAGAGTCTCTAAGGATTAATTAAAACTTTAAGTCACTAAAGCGGTCTTTGTAACACATATCTCTCATTATACCTTTGAGAGTAATTCATATTACTGTAACATCGTGTACAAGTTTCATTCCAGTGCTAGAACATCTATTCTATATACATATAATAAAATCGTTGAGACCAAAAAATCTGTTCATTGAAGATTAAAAAAAAAAAACCGGCCAGGGTGACTTAGAATAAGTAACTGAAGATATTAAAAGCATTTTAAAAATTTTTGTTTGTTTGTTTGTTTGTTTGTTTGACCGCGCATCACGTAAAAACTACTGAACCGATATTGTTGAAATGTTCACAAATCTATTTAAATACATTCAGAATAACATATAGGCTATAGAAATTTTGGATTTTTTTGGAAAAAGGGGGTGAAATGGGGGGGTAAAGTTTGTATGAAAAAAAAATTTTTGATTGTTCTAGAATCATGAAACTTAGAATAAATACTTATTAATAAAAATAAAGAAATACCTGTTTCAGCATTTTTTTAAAATCTCATCCAGAGACGCAAAAAAGAGGGTTTTGTGTTTAAAATTAATAAACTTCAAACACCTATACAATCAAATCCAATGAAGTGTAACCTTTTAAAGTTGCTACATATACTTCGTATCTAATACAGGTAAATATAATTTCTCAATTTTCCCGAAATTTGATTTTTGACGTGAATACGCACAAAATAGCGGAACTCAAGAAAATCAGCTTTCTTCGGTATAAGTAGTTGGTACGAAATGTATGTGCGCGCATCACGTCAAAATTACTGCATAGGCTTGCGCATCACGTCAAAATTACTGCATAGGCTTCTTTAATATTTAGACTACATATTATCACGCTACTTCCTTAAGGGGGTAGGCAATTTTGCATTATTTCCGTATACTTCAATTGTTTGACGTTTCAGTCATGACGTAAGTACATGAGAACGGCTATTTGTGGCTTATGTCAATGAAGTAAATAGCCTCCGCTACCGCTCTGTAAACTACGGGGTTGCAGGTTCAAACCCTCCAACATTATTTTCACTTTTTGTTATTTGTTTAGTTTTTTTTTTGATGCTGTGAGATTTCCTATATTTCATTTTGTATTTAAATTGTGTGCATTTCTATATTTCTTATTTTTTTTCGTGAAATATTTTTCCAAAAAGTAATAGAGAAGTATGGAAGAATGAATACAATCATGCTGCGCCGACCCCAAATAAATTTGGATAAGGGCTAAGGGATAAGTATGATGATGAGGATGATTTCTTCAAAAAGTAGTATAGCGAACATCAGAAGCCTGATAAATCCACGTGTTCCTGCCGTGCAAGAACTATGCTATGCTACTCGCAATAATCAATAATCCATACGCAGTTTACGTAGATTATATTTACAGCTAAATTGTTATTGGCCTCATATCGTATTTTCGGGCGAGAGGAGACGCCCGGGTTCTTCCATTGTGAGGATCGACCGGAGGACACGGTGGAGCACACTGTGGAGGTGTGCCCCACTTGGGCGGAGCACCGCCGTGTCCTCGAAGCGGCGATCGGCGGCGGCGACCTCTCTCTCCCGACCCCGGTTCAATACATGGTCCGGAGCGATACGGAATGGGACACCGTCACCTCCTTCTGCGAAGCAGTCATGTTAGCGAAGGAGGTGGCGGAACGTGAGAGGGAGAGATCCTTACGTCCCGGCCACCGCGGGAGAAGCCCCGGGCGTCGGGAGCCACGTGGTGGCCCCCGGCCACCGTAGGCGCGGGCCTGTGGACGGGGAGCTATGGGCTAGCTCGCCGTCCGTCCATCTCATGACGACAGGTCGTGTCGACGGCGCGTTCGTGTTCTACGCGCGCCTCAAAGAGTGTCAGCAAAAAAGAAGGACCCCTTCTTTTTTGCTGACTCTCTTTGAGGCAAGGGCCGATGCCTGCCGGGGCTGCGGGACTATTCGAAAGAGATACCGTGTCCCCGGAACACAAAGGGCGATGAAGGAACATGGATGGGTTTTAGTCAGTAAAAGTCTGACACTTCCTCCTGTTCCGGGAGGAGTCATTTGATGATTTCCCATCCGAAAAAAAAAAAGCTATAAGTATCGTGTTTGGGCTCAATTCATGCACCTTGATGAGAACTTTCGACCTAGCTGGAGTATGACTGTCATCGAGTGTCTAAGGATGAAAACCTAAGGCTGTCGAGGGAAGTCCCAAATTGGAAAAACATAGTACAATTTTTTAACGATGATTGCATATATTCCCGAGAAATTAAATTGTTACCTACTTGAATCTATACTTATTATAAAGGAGAAAAGTTTGTTTGTTTGGTTGGTTGAACGCGCTAATTTTAGGAACTACTGATTCCAGTGAAAAACATCTTTTAGTGTTGGATAGCCCATTTATCGAGGAAGGCTATACGTTATATAACATCACGATACAATCAATAGGAGCGGAGCATCAATGAAAATTGTTGCAAATACAGCGAAAAACTATTGCTTTTGAGAGCTTCCGTTCCGTGCGCTGCGTAAACGGTTAAAGTAACTCAACAATCATACATGTATGACGGGATTCCTCTTAAAAAGTCCGCTAAAGCATATTATCTGCATTTTTTTTTAGGTTGACTCACACTCTCTCTAAGCCTCTCTCTCTCTTACGTAACGCAGACGAAGTTGCGCGGGTCAGCTAGTACATTATAAGTATATATCGTTCCCACTGCTGGAAAACAGTCTTAACTGTGAAATGAGTGGGCCATTATCCACCACGCGGGCCCAGTGCGGGTTGCTAGGGTTCCGTACCCGAAAGGTTACCAACGGGACCCTACTACTAGGCCTTCACTGTCCGTCCGTCCGTCTGTCTGACAGCGGGCTGTATCTCATGATCCGTAATAGGTAGACAGTTGAATTTTTTACAGAATGTGTATTTCTATTGCCGCTATAACAAAATATAATAAAAATAAATTAAAGGGGCCTCCCCTACTACCCGTCATACACGAGTCCAACTTGCACTTGGCCGGTTTTTCTTTTCTTTCTTTGGAATCATCATGATAATAAAAACTCAAATATTCCATTAGGATAACAAGCATTTTTTATAAACCTACAAAACCAAGGTCAAAAAAACAAGCAAAGTTGAACATTCGATAAATCAAACGAGTCATTTCCTTGTAATTTCGTTTACAAAAGTTCTACCGAAATTCGAAACCCAAGGTCACGAAACAAAACAAACCTTTATTTTGACCTTGACACAAAAAACGCCAAACAGCAATAAAAACTTATTAACTGCTCATTCATTTTGCTTGAACACTTGAAGGTAAGGAGGGCCAGAGCATTTCCATGTAAACTAAAGGCCCTGCAAAGTCAACATAATTTTCACAGGTGATGAGGAAAATATAGTAAGGTAAGAGCTGTTGGTCCCGGCTGCCACGTGTCTTTGATCTTTGAGTTGTTTGGACTTGGTTATAGATAGTGGCCCGAAATTGTGACAACCAGTCTTACCAAGGGGTACCGTATTACCCAGCTAACTGGGTTGTGGAGGTCAGATAGGCAGTCGCTCACTTTAAAATAAATGACAAAAACAAAACAATAAACACATTGATAACCTCCTACTTTTAGAAGTCGGTTAAAAGTGATCTTATCGCTGAAACAAAAACCGCAATCAAAAGTAACTAAACTTCCTCGAAAAACAAAATTATTTATAGTCTCACCATAATTATTTCTACCATAACATTCCACTTAGAAGTTAATTCAAGCCTATTAACCTTGAACCGATAAACTAACCAAACCTTAATTCAACTATATTTACCCATTATGGCCTAATTTATGAAGAACTTAAGTAAACAATGTAGTGAAACTGATTTTGTTTAGCCTATCTTTATTAGGTACCGTTGTTTTGCGTGTAAAGGTACACATAAGAGCATTATAAGTTGTACCAGAACTTTGAGCTCTATGTATCACGTCAATAGGTCATCTTTTACCGAACTGGACATTTCATTCATCATCTGCCTAGCCTTTTCTTATCTATGTTGAGGTCGGCATACAGTCTAACCGGATGCAACTGAATACCAGCATTTTACATGGAGCGACTTGACCTCCAAAACCCAGTTAGCACTGGGTAATACGATACCCTTTAGTAAGACTGGTTGTCGGTATTTCGGGCTACTGACTACCTGTAACGGCTGTCAAAGATCTACAAATGACAGCCGGGACCAACGGCTTAACGTGCTTTCCAAGGCACTGAGGAAACTCGGTATCAACAATACTGATATTTCAGTATGAAATTCTATATAAAGCTAAATTACCACTGACTGACTGACTCACTCACTCACTGACATCATTGTTCTCCCAGATGGTGGATGGGGAGGGGGGTATATTTTGACAGATTCGTAAACAAGTAACTCTCACGAGTAGGGGAAAAATCCCAAACCTCCCCTTTTCGCCACCCTTCCTCCCCCTTCCTATCGTATCTCGGAAACAAAGAGACCCGTATTTTGTTTTTTTTACGGATTCGTATAGAGGAGGCTCGGAAAAGAAAAAAACAGTTTTCAAAGTTGGCCCCCTTGTCCCCCCTTTTGAGCGGATCTCGGTAGTTAAGAGACTTGGAACATTTTTTTTTCTGATTCGTGAGAAGGGGTCCCGTATAAGTCGAAATTATTTTTCGAAACTCCCCTTTCCCCCCCCCCCCTTCACCCCTCCCCCCATCGTATCTCGGAAACTAGGACACATAGTGGCATTTTGATTTTTACTATAAATTATAATTGAGGGGCGTTGAAATTTTCATACACTCCCCTCCCCAACCTTTCCTAAAACTAAGTGGAGCGAGCGGTTGAGTGGGTAAAGCTCCCCTCCCCTACCTCCCCTAAAATTGAAAGGGCTGTAACTTCATAACGGTTAGAGATAGCCATCAGGTGTTTGAACAAATATTATAGTAGGCGTCGAAACCTGTACGGTGGTAGGTAGGTCCTGAGCGGAGCGAGCCTGCGAGACCGAGTGGAGCGAAGGGGGGAGGTGGAGGGAAGCGAGCCGCCGACCTCCGTAACGTAACGAAGGTTGAGTGGGTGAAGCGTAACTCAGGGACGACGACAAGCAAACCTTAGGGTAATGTTTTTTTAACCTTCTCAAATGTTTTAGGGGTTCTTAAGGGTTTTCATACTGATTTAGGGGTAATTCTAACGGATTTTCCAATTCATTTAAGGGTTCATATGGATTCTCAAAATTTTATAAGGATAGGGAATACTTCTCAAAAACACGAAACCTGCGAGCTGCGCGCAGCTCGCGCACCCACGCAAACTAGTTTCAGTATAAAAGTAATATAAAAAAAATCGTTAGAAAACTATTCTTAATACCTTATTTTCCAAATGTGTGTAGCCAGCACAAGAAGAACATGTTATGTACTTTTCAAATCCCCAACAGTTTTCCTGTAAAACCTTTCTATTTTGGGATCCAAGAAAAACCTTGTCACGGGAAAAATGTTACAGCAACGTGACACCTAAGAATGTTACACATAACACGAACTATGTGATAATGTAAACAGTCTATGTACTTAGTTTATGTACTTAGGACGACCGCCCCTACAGAGTAAATCTGGGAAAACCAATATTTCATTCTCACTTCAATAAATCCATTGGGAAAAAATGTCACGGAAATTCCTTTGAAGATTGTGTATTTTATTTATCTTCGCGTAAAATGTATGTCGCCTGTATGTGTTTGCGTAACGTAAATCCTGATTCTTGAATCATATCTTTAGTCTTCAATTTTTTTTCCGGATAGTACAATCAGTTGATATTTCCAAAAGTGACTAGCTTATTGGCTTAGCGATTGCGATAACAGCTACAGAGTGAGTTAAACCGGGTTCGAAAATGTGAAAAGGTTTCTAATAAGTATGTATTTACAAACAAAAAGTATCTTTGTAGTATATCAACTATCTAGTGTCCACGACACAAGCCTCGTTGTTTATTGTGGCACTAGATGGCGCTGTGTAATGTCCAGCGATATTTATTTATTTTTTATTAAGTATTTTATTCCTGTAAAAGTTTTTCAATGGAATTCGACGTTATGACTTAACAGTCGCAATCATTGTTCTTTGAGAGTAAATTCCGATATCAGCGGTAACTGACATTTCAGTAGTCTGCAAGTTCAGGATAATAATTTCATATTTTACATAACATGACATCACGCCTGCAATCCCCCAAGACTTAGGCAGAGGTGTACCTAATAGTACACCCTTATTTCACCAGTTGTTCTAGTTACGTTTATGTAATGGGGGGCGAGCCTATTGCCATCATCCAGACTCCGTGGATGCTCCTAAAAAAATCCTGAGGAAAAAACCCAATAAATGCCCAACCTGGGAATCGAACCGTGGATCTCATGCGCAGCCACTAGACCAATGAGTTAGTAAAATTTTATCTCATGTTACTTTATAAACTCCTTAAAAATGAGTTTAACAAGTTTTCGTGGTCCCCTGCCATAATACTTTTCAATTAGCCCCAACTTTTCCTCTGGGTTACGTCATTTTCATAATTTAATTTCAGCTGACCCGACGCTACCGTTTGGATACGCGCCGAAAATACGTTAGCCTATTATATCTCGCAGACGTTGTGAAATGTGGCATTATGCCAGAAACCACAAATCAGGTATGGATTAGAGTATCATTAAAATAAATAAATAAATAAATAAATATCGCTGGACATTACACACAGCTCCATCTAGTGCCACACTAAGCAACGAGGCTTGTGTCGTGGACATTAGATAGTTGATATACTACATAGATACTTTTTGTTTGTAAATACATACTTATTATACATATAAACATCCATGACTCGGAAACAAATGTCCGTGCTCATCACACAAACATTTGCTCTTACCGGGATTCGAACCCGGGACCCTAAGAACGTAAGGCAGCCTCAGTACCGCTGCGCCATTCGGGTCGTCATTATGTAGTACTGGACAATAATTACACTTTTGTGATTGGATAAAGCTTCGGTGATTTATGAATCTGTACGTATAAATCTCAAATCTTTATTGCATTCCATATGTATTACATAGATGGTGTAATCAAATAATAAAAAATCATAATGAACCCTGTCGGGCACAGCAACATTAGGAGAGAGGAAGAGGGCTAAGTAGCAATTTAATATTATTATTATAAGTTATTAAATGTGTTATTGGGTGTATTATTATGAATTTATAAATTACTAGCTGACCCGCGCAACTTCGTCTGCGATATATAAGAGAGACAGAGAGATGGTTAGAGAGAGTGTGAGACACCCTTAAAAGATGTTTCCGAACAAATGATGCTCGAATTTAATTAAGTAACCACGTTTCCGAACAAACAATGCTCTTTCAATATAGTCTATGGCTGTGAATGACATTGACATTCGTTACGCGCGTTTTTTTAAATATGCAAAATTAAATGTATATTTTTCAATATTTCTGAGAGATTTTCTTAATATTTTTTCCGTAAGAACCTTCTCCTAATAATAACAAATACAACAAAAAAAGAATTAGTGAAATCGGTCCAGCCATTCACGCGTGATGCCGTGACCAAGGAAAACGGGTTTCATTTTTATATATATAGATTAGAATATTAAATCTGTGATTAGGTATAATATATTATATTAATAATTTATATTTATGTATTGTATTAGAATAATCTAGATAATTATTAGAACCAAATAAACTAAATAATAAACTTATGGTTGCGATCCGTGAGGATCCTGAGGGACTGATATACACTATATGTATACATAACTAGTCGTTACACTGTCTGTTATGCTGATAAATAAAATCTGTCATGTCATGTCATATCTGCCGTGAGCCCGACGACTTGATGGTCAAAATAACCACGTTGTTGCGCCTTGACACAGCCACAAGGCGATGCGGTAGACCTCGCAGGAGAGGGCGGGACGAGCTGGACAGAACCAATGACCAGTGGTCCACATTGACCCTGGATCGAAAGAAAGATTTGGAAGTCATGCTAATAGTAACAGTAGCTTAAGTCCATTTTGTGGCAAAAAAATTAAATGAAATCGAACGTGCTTCCAACCAATTTTGGCTACCCAACTACCTGCAGTGGTCGCTTCATAGAATTACTAGCTAATTCATTTTGCAGTTTGCCGAAAGTACATAATTAATGTAGACCGGCAGTTGCATCGATGCAAATGTAATTACAATATAAGTACGAAGGTACATAATGTAAGTAAAAATGTAATGCAACCGCTTGTGAGATACTTTGTTTGTTAGTTCCACTAGCTAATTTTATTTTCTTCGAACTACTTTCTTAGCATCAATAGTTAAGCCTAGTTATTCGTTAGCCTAGTTTAGATAGTTACCTATCTATTGTCAAAAGTATAAAATAAGTAGTACTTCGCCCGCGATTTCGTCTGCGAAAATTGTGATAGCTCGACTAATTTGCGTGACATCAATATAATTATAGCCTATATTACTCGGTAAAGATGTAGCTTTCTAATGGTGAAAGAATTTTTAAAATCGGTTAAGTAGTTCTTGGGTTAAATCGTAACAAACAAACAAACAAAAAATCAAATCTTTCCTCTTTATAATATTAGTTTAGACTAGCGGACGTCACGCGGTTTTACCCGCGTAGTTCCCGATTCCGTGGGGGTACGGGGATAAAATATAGCTTATGTTACTTGCGGATAATGTAGCTATCCATTGCTGAGAGAATTTTTCAAATCGGTCCAGTAGTTTTTAAGTTTATTCGTTACATACAAAAATACAAATCTTTCCACTTTATAATATTATTAGTATATTAGTATTGATAATACCCGTGCTTGTCTGCGAAAATAACGGTTACAGTCAGCAATTTAAATTACAAGTAGTTCCGTTCATTTAATCGGATCAATTGACTTTTCATTAAATATTCCACGAAAACGGAAATGGTTTTCAATTATAAATTGTAGGCGGATCAATTGACGTTTCATTAAATATATAAATTGTAGATAAATACAATTGCATTTAGGAGTAAATATTGAGCTAATTGAATAAATGTATTCTCTGGAATCATCAAATATTGTATTAAAAAGCCAGTTGTAATTGATTGTATATCACTACATCAGCCCGGTCAGTACGTATTAAATATAATTATGAAACTTCAGTTTTTCATAAAGTAATTGAGCACACTCGCATGCCAAATAAGATTACTACCAGTATCGATTACGTTATTTATTATCGTTTCTAATGAAAAAGTGTATTACGAACTTGAGGTTCTGATTAAAGAAAGAGCAACTTATTAAAATTAATTATGAATATTTTCCCGGAAAGGTATTTTTAGAGAGTTTAAAAATTACTAAAATATTGGGTTTTGCAAAATAAACAAACAAGCAGCTTGAACCTCCCATTTTACCTTAAAAAATACCTCCCCAATAATCTTCCACCCGGCTTGTTTATCTTGACAAACGCCACAAAATATTATTAAGTCAAAAGCTACCTCATTTACATTCTTAGCGCGACGCGAGACGTCAAGTAAAGTAAAGTAAAGTCACAACAATCCTTATGCTCCCCACTTCCTGCACTAACTCTTCCGATGCTAATTTTACTGAAAAGTCAGAGACTTATGGAAGCCTCAGTTTTATGGAACAGTGCCTTGTATTTCTTGGCAGGCGACGAAAAAGCAACTTCATTTGAACGTCCACATTTCAAGTTATTGTTGACATTTTTCTTTTGGAGCTGGCACTCTCCTAAAATGGCAAATAACATTTTACGCCAGTATTTCTCCAAAGGGATACACAGAGACTGCCTTGTTGGTCTAATGGATGCACGCTCGACTGCTGAGCATGAAGCCCTATGTTCGTTTCCTGGGTCGGACAAAGCGATATTGGGTTTTTCCATCAGGAATTTCTCAGTAGCAGCCACGGAGTGTGGACATGAGTCCGGTTGACTTGCTGCTCAACAGTAGATTTCGGTCTCAAACACGAAATATGTAAGTACATATATATGGCTTAAATAACTCTAACGTCACCATTTGATCACATTGAAAATTATATTGATTCAAAATATTTCACACCAAAGAAAGAACATACCATTTTGACCACTATATGTATAATAGAATGACACTTTATCCTGGCAAATCCCTGTGGAGTGTGTAAGTATTTTAATACATATATATATATATCGAAAAGAGACATGTAAAGTCCAATTCAATTTTTTTTATGAAATACGATGTTTCGGGGAAACGGGAAGAGAAATAGAAAGATTACCGAAGACACGTGGAACCTTATGAATATCAAGATATTGCTGACATTTGTTTTCATAAAATTTTACCTGCATCTTAGACCTTCCTTACTTACTATTTTTCAACACAATCTAGGTAAGATCAAGTGGGGGAAGATTGAAATAGGTGAAAGAAGAAATAGTAATAATAATTATTATTTATTTTCTCTTCACAAAGCTGACTTAAAGTTAATGTGTACAATATAATGTCTCAGCTGTCTTCAACTTTGTGAGAGACTGGTGCCTGATGTTGGGTTTTGGGAAAAACCTGTGTAACAGGACACCAGGCCCCTTCCAGGCTAGAATTAGCTTTACAGAGATAACGTATACGAGTAGGAGTTAAACAATAAGCAAAACAAAATTAAAAACAAAGTAGAAGTTAAACAATATGAATAACAAAAACATAAGAAGTAATAACAATTAAAGAAATGCCTACCTATTATAATCTTGCTGAAGTTGTGTGTGAGTGAGCATGTATCTTGTGTGAAGTGTTAGACTTGTAGGAGATGTATGTGTAATTGAAAGGGAGGGGTCCGCAAGGGCCGACGCCTGCCGGGGCTGCGGGACTGTTCGAAAGAGATACCGTGGCCCCGGAACACAAAGGGCGAAGAAGGAACATGGATAGGTTTTAGTCAGCAAAACTCTGACACTCCCTCCCGCTCTGATGATGATGATGATGATATTTGATGATGTCCCATCCGAAAACAAAAGGGTGACTAATGTGGAGTAGGTGCAGCAAGAGTTGTTTTTAAATAGTAGCAATTGTAAAGCGAGTGGGATGTGAGAAACTAGAACAAAATAATGAGAAGGTGCAAGGTGTTCTAAGTATAATAGTAACATAACATCACGCCTGCAATGTCCGAAGGGGTAGGCGTACCTTAATATACAAGGTCGAAGGGATATCGACGCTCAAACGGTTAAATTATAAATAGAAGGTTCCTAGGTTTGGTCCAGAACCAAAAAATATCGCAATGACGGGGAGAATAAGTGCCTTTCGGCTTCGTTAAGGGTATTTTTACACCATTTATGTCTCTTTGTCAAGATCCTCTGCACAACTAATACCAAAAATTAGCTGCCGAGATATTAATGCTACAAAAACATGAGGATGTCATACACGACCGAGCCACAGGATTACCCACATTAACGTCCACCAAAAATAAGCCTACCTGTTCGACTTATAGAGCTTAATGACCCTGCCACAGAGATACGTCGTGGTATATAAATTATTCATGCGCACACACTTTCTTCTAAAAGAAAATAATTTGTGAAAGTCTGAAACACTTTTGCTTTGAGGGTTTTTTTTCTGTTTTCGATCAGTTTAGTTGTTTTTTCGCTTCTCTTTTTATTTCATTATCGCCGGAAATGTGACGTTGAGGAATTTCCCGAGGCTCGAATAAATTGTGGTATCTTTTCAAGAGCTCTTTTTAAATGTTACTATAAAGTTGGTCTGAACTCATATAAAAATTAGAGGTTTTTTCAAAACAATAACTTTCAAGACTTTAATACTAACAGATTCTCTCCCACATCTTGAAAACTAGGGGACCATAAATCCTATCATCTACACTAATATTATAAAGAGGAAGGATTTGATTGTTTTTTACCCGACTGCGCCAGAAGGAGGGTTATGTTTTTCGAGAGTATGTATGTATGTATGTATGTATAATTGTTTGGCACGCTCTGTGGCCTGAACGGCTCGATGGATTTTAGCTTGAGAGGTGTCGTTAGATTTGGATTTACTGTGAGAGTGACACTGGATGTATCAAAATAACAAAAAAAACAAAATGGCGGATTTTTGGCGCCAAATTCAAATGTTTGGCACGCTCTGTAGTCTGAACGGCTTGATGGATTTTAGCTTGAGAGGTGTCGTTAGATTCGTATTTACTGTGAGAGTGACACTGGGTATATCAAAATAAAAAAAAGAAACAAAATGGCGAATTTTTGGCGCCAAATTCCAATGTTTGGCACGCTCAGCAGCCCGAACGGCTAATAATAATCTAGACTAAAATCAATACATCCAATATGGGTCCCGACTGTTGCAGTCAATATGTCCTGTTTCCTGACTTGTTTTTTTCTTTTCCGTTTTTATTTAAAGTTATGTAGTTATTTTTTATGCAGTCGGGTTTTTTAATTTTTTTCTTGTTTGTTTGTTTGCATTGAATAGGCTCCGCGAAACTACTTGACCGATTTGAAAAATTCTTTCACTCTTGGGAAGCTACACTATCTCCGGTGAACATAGGTTATATTTTATCCCCGTACTCCCACGGGAACGGGAACTAAGCGAGTGAAACCGCGTGACGTCTGCTAGTAACAATTATTATAAGTGCGAAAGTAAGTTTGTTTGTTTCTTACCTTTTCGCGCCTAAACCACTGAACCGATCATCCTGAAATTATGAATATCTGTTGTCAAGTGTACACAAATGGACATAACTTAACCTTTCATCCCGAAAAACGTACTGTTCCCGAGGAAAACCTCAATAACGTTCGTATGATAATAGATGGCACCCCGTGTCTTTCGAATCATGATTGAATTATATTATTACAAGCAGAGTACTACCTGAATTGATTGTCGAATTCTAAATTAACGCGAGAGAAGCCGCTGGCAAAAGCTAGTCATCATCTGCCTAGCCTTTTCCCAACTATGTTGGGGTCGGCTTCCAGTCTCACCGGATGCTGCTGAATACCAGTATTTTACATGGAGCGACTGCCTATCTCCCCTTGGTAAGACTGGTTGTCAGACTTTTTCGGCCACTGACTACCTGTAACGACTGTCAACGATCTATAAATGACCAACAGCTTAACGTGCTTTCCGAGGCACGGAGGAAACTAGGTAAGGGTGGTCACCCATCCACAGACCAACCTAGGCAAGCACGGCTTAACCTAAAGATCAACCAAACCGGCTGTTATTATTTAGCCACGAGCTCCTCTGCGCTGGCAAAAACTAGTATTACATTTTTTTTTTTTTCTCTTTATTTAAAGGGGCTTGTTCATTTTGAAGATGTCGCCCCTGTAATACAAATTACAAATCCAACACATATTTCAAAAAACAATCACACCGTAGACATTTGAGTTAGCCTGTAGCAGCATAGACTCCCTCGACAAAGGGAAGGACAAAATTCTGTTACACCAGCCCACCTCAGATGGAATCGCATAATTATATTTAAAACATTAAACCAATTAAAAAAAAAAAAAAAAACGTCTGTTTGTTACATTGCCTATCAGATCCACAAACGAAATTACCTCTGGACCAGTACAAAAACAAAATAAACTTTTTATTAAAAGATAGCAACAAATAATAACTTAGTCACCACAAAGAGTCCCTGGGAACAGATTAAATCTTCTATATTTTATCTCAAAGCTTTATTGTATTACCTAAAATATACTGTTTACTTTGTCATTTAAATTTTGTGTCAGAACATAATTCGTTTCAATTATTTCTCGGTTTGAATTAATTTTTTGGTGAACTGACCTACATTATTGGAAAACAGTTTAATTTCCCCTGCGGTTAACATTTTTTTCTTCGAAACTATCAATTAGTTCATGCTATTTTAAACGGCTGTAAAGAAAACATCATGAGGAAGTCCATGTCCTTGAATTTGAATTTCGGAGATATGTGACATCCACCAAGGCATCAATCTCATCCACGCGTGGTGGATTACAATAACAACAACAACATCCAGTTTTTTCAGCAACTTTGGCCTATATATATATATATATATATATATAAAATAAATATTAACTTATTTAAACTTCATGTTAAGAGTGGTGTACACATAGGCGGACATAATGCCACAAGGCATTCTCTACCAGTCCACCTTTGGGTTAAATAGGACAGCATTTTGGTATAGTTTTCGTTCACATAAATTTATATACTATACATAACCATGATAAATACAAACTGTGTTAGTAAAATGGAACCTTAAAACTATGTTAGTAACACTTCACTTGGGCACTATGTAACCGTGCGTTCATGGGGCACTTGCCCGTGGAAATGACGGAACACCAGTCCGTGTGGCCAAAAGTCCTATTCGAACACGAGGTGCGGAATACACTTTACAGCACATTTCTTACCATCGAGAGGAAGCCTGTGTCAAGACAGCGGGAACCTTATGGGTTGATTATAAAATCCTATAGAAAAACTATGTCAGAACAGAAACTGAGTTTCTGAGACACACAGACACACACACACACACACGCGCGCACGCACACACACACACACCACACATTCCGCACCACTCCACACCAACACACTCCTCCTCCACACTCTGTAACTACCAAACTACCTATGTTGACAAATAAACATTCTGATTCTGACAGATCCGTTAATGAGCAAGTTACCACAAACTGCCAAATTTCTCCAAATTATTGAAAACCATAAACTGTTGAAGGTTAAGTTCAAAATCAAATGACTTGACAGTTTGTAGTACCTTGATACGCTGGCGACTGTGCAAGAGCCACATCATTGAAAGCAAAAACTACGTGACATCCAGTCTAAACGAACGGTTGCAGCAACCACTTTTTATTGTGTTTTTCAATTACCACTTTAAATTCAAATTTAATTAAAACTTTGGTCCCGACTCTCGATTCACAAAAACTGTAGCTTTAACAAAATTCCTGCTGTAGTTATTATATTATTTTCTACATTCAATTGTTACTCCGAGGAAAAAAAAATCTAGAAATAAAATAAATTTACTGTCTCGTTAGTCGAGGTTGAAAGCGCGGCTGTAAAGCATGAGGTCCTGTGTTCAATTCCTGGGTCTGGCAAAGGGTTATTGGGGTTTACCATCAGAAATTTGCAAGTAGCAGCCTCAGAGTCTGGATTTGTGCCCGGTTGACAGCAATAAGCTCGCCACCGCTTACATGGGACTTAAACATATTCGGCGAAATGTCGGTGTTCCCACTATTAGGTACAGTCGTGGTCTTTTCCGCCTGATCAGTTAAGTTTTTTTTCGCTTAAATCATACGGAAGCGCCGAGCCACGCCCCTTTAAAGTTTAGGCCTATTAGGAAAGCGTCACTTTGGCGGGCAAAATAACAATAACTCTCGTTTGGCGTGCGTCGTCAGTGCGCTCGGCCGATCGATATCTTTTCATTTATTATTTCTATACAAAGTCAACGGGGCGGGGCGGGGCTAGAGAACGTTTCTATGTTGTAAGTGCAAGCAAAAATTAGCTTAGTGGTGATCAGGCGGGAGTGTCCTCGATAGTACGCCTCTGTCTAACCGTTCGGGGGTTACAGGCGTGATTATATGTTATGGTAACCTCGAATTGTTAGGTATCCTAAACATCATACCAAAACACTTTGAAAATTACTTAGGTACCGGGAATTCCAATTACTCCCTAAAATGCCTTTCAAAGTAACATAGCCGATGAAATAGGTAGAGATTTAATCCAAGATGGCTGCCAGAATAATGTAGTATAGCCTCAGGGACTTAGCTTATGACAAGTCCAATATTATCCTCGTTCCTTTGTGATGACAACTTCAATAGGACTTGCCCTTTTGCTTCTGCACATTTACGGTTAGAACACCTTTGTAACGGCTGTCCATATTTAAACAATGGTACCTTTTGAATTAATTATAATTAGTTAATGGAAGAATAATCTGTGTTTCAGGTCGTCCTTTGTGATAATTAGGGAGGCCTGGAGGGAGTTTGCAATTGTCAAAGGTCTTGCTTTGTGATTGGGGCTAGTTTGTACTACGCTGTGCGCTGTACTAGGCTTTGCTGTGTTATGTTTTAATTAACCTGTGTTGCGCTGTGCGTTGCTCGTACTGTGAGATCAATACTAAGGCAGGTTAGAGGATGTACTTAATCGGTACGGTTAAAGTTTCATTTATTTGCTAGAACTTTGTCCGCAAAAATTGTGATAACTCGGCTAATATGCATGATATAATAGTAGATTATTGCATCGAGCACAAAGTAATTTATTATTGCACCGAGTGCCTGATTTAGAGCCCGAGCGTTAGCGAGGGCTCTAATCTAACAGGCACGAGGGCAATATAAATTACTTAAGGCGAGGTGCATAATCTGCTTTTCTTTCAACTATTACCTACAGGAATAGTAGATAAAAGAAACTCATATCAAACAGTTAAAATAGAAGTTTAATTATTGAAATTAAAAGTTATACTTGAGCAATTATTAAACGTAAGGTTAAGAGTTTTGGTGGGCAAATTTATATTTGTTTGTTTAACTTGGGACTGAATAATATTATCAGACGAGGTAGATGGCCCTGGCTGATTTGTTACAATGAAGTCGTTATCACGGGAAGTAGATGGGCGCGGCGATGTCGATTGATTTAGATTTCTTTCATTTTTAAATCAGAGT
This sequence comes from Xestia rhomboidea, assembly GCA_963853795.1. Classification (NCBI taxonomy): domain Eukaryota; kingdom Metazoa; phylum Arthropoda; class Insecta; order Lepidoptera; family Noctuidae; genus Xestia; species Xestia rhomboidea. Next base: position 8,127,612 of record OY970778.1, on the reverse strand, counting down.
TAGCAGCAATCACTTTTTTAAATTTGGAACAAGTAGGATAGAAACGTATAATACGTACGTAAAAAAAAAGTATTGATATCGGCTGGCTGAATAGAGCTAATCCATAGAGATTGGCACCTTTTGGTGCGTTTTAAAAAAAAAACTGTGCAATAATGAAATTTCATACATTTTTATTGCTCTAGAGCATTAAAGACTCCCTTTGTACTGAGTTTTTAGTGTGGTTATGATGCAATTAAAGCATAGTTGGAAGAAAATATAATTTACAGTCTTTAGCACCCATGAATAATGTATCTTTCTGTCAGTGAAAAAATTAGAATTGGATCATTCGTTTCGGAGGTTACCTACTACATACAAACTAATACCTCTTTATAATCGAAGTATAGATAACATAACATAACATTTTGACTGAATCCCCGAAACATACCACGTAGGTACCTGTGTATACGCAGTATAGTCTATAATATTCATAACTATTAAAACCAATTAACTTTTATTGGTTAAAATCAATGGCGTGTATCCTACTGTTTTATTGTTATTGCTAGGATTAATCGGAATACACGAGCCAGTGCATTTCCAATAAAATGTTGTCATTTAAAAATAAGAGCTATTTTTAAATGACAACATTTTATTGGAAATGCACTGGCTCTTTTACAATTTTAATTCATTCTGAATAAACATTGTTCAAATTAGTTTTTTGTTTCTAGTTCAATTGTTTTAGAGCGATGGCTCAGAGCAACCCATCTCCTTAGCAAACACTCTTATTTTAACGACACTCCATAATCAGCCTACAACTGTTCCCACTGCTGGGACACAGGTCAGTCAGGCCTCGTTTCTCTTGTTCTTCTCTTTACTATGAGAGGGATTGGGCTGTGAGTTGGTGGATAGCAAAAAAGACATCACCAAATTTAGTATTCACATTTGAAGTCACTTAGAACATATTATGTCTCATCCTTTCAAATAAAATCTTATTAAGGTGAAAGCGCCAGGGTAGCCCGCGAAATTCAAATTTTCTTACGTTATTTGCAATTTCCAGGTCAGTGTCAGGTTGTATGTTGATTAAAATTTGAATCGCGGCTGTAACACGTACGTAGTTATATACTTAATTATAATCATCAGAATCATCAATACAACCCTCCAAGCGCATAAAGGTGTAGGAATTTACTTTTTCAAGGTCAAAGTCATTCCTGCACCTTTATGCGCTTGGATTCGCGATTCGAAATTCACGGGCTACCCTGGAGCATCCACCTTAAATATGGCGAAGTTTTACACTTCGCCATATTTTCAATTTTTAATAAAATTCAAACTAAAATTCAATGTCCGCTAAAAGGAAATGATTATGCAGAAGGTTGAATTGAAAGCAATTTATTATAGAGCTGTGACGTCACAATAGTGGACGGACGAGCTCGGGGTCCGGGAGGTGGGGTCTCTCAGACCCCGGCGAATGACAGGCGACCTAGGTACCTGAATTATATTATGTAGGTAAGCTTTAGAAGCGGGATGGGTGTATTTTTTAGTGCTTTGTTTGTTTTTAACGGGGAAAAAGATTGTGTCTTTAGTGATCGGGTTTGTTGTTGTATATATACGGGTATGTTGTAAGATTATGAGAGTTGGGTTAAAAGAACATAAAACTGTTACAAAAGGCGCGGCACCTAATAGAAATAACTTTTAAAGGTGACTGTGAAGAATTTAAAAAAGTAAGCCAAGAAAACAGGTCATAAGCATTTTCTGAGCCTGACCTATGTTTCATAAAAAATCATCCTTAAGGTGGATGTTCCAGGGTAGCCCACGAAATTCAAATTTTCTTACGTTTTTTGCAATTTGCATGTCAGTGTCAGGTTTTATGTTGATTAAAATATGATTCGCGGCTGTAACACGTATGTAGTTACAGAATTATAATCATCAGAATCATCAATATAACCCTCCAAGCGTATAAAGGTGCAGGAATTACTTTTTCAAGGTCAAATTCATTCCTGCACCTTTATGCGCTGTTGCGGTCTCCCGTCTCAGTTTCCTGTCTCGGTCTCCTGTCTCTGTCCCGACGCGAACCCCCACCTTACGAGCAGTAAGTCGTGCGCATAATAGGCTGATTATGTATTCATAACGCGTATTAATGCTCACATGAGTATTGATACATCGATTCATGGGTAAGGCAGGGGGCGAGTAGATTAAGTTTGTTTTACTAACACTAGTTATAAGTTATTGTACTACAATAACTGTAGCTGTATGCTGTGTGTAGCTAACAAATTGGATCTTAGTTATTTAAAATAAACGTTTTATTATTTTAATAGGCTTGCAAATTAATAAATAAATATCGCTGGACAATGACGAACAAAAACTTGTTTCAATAGCGCAGTTGTAGGAACTCGTGTGTAGAGCTAGAAGGGTTTTCGAACGAAATCGAAGGCTGCGTCTGACAAGTTCTGGGATGGATGACACTTCTTTGCCTATCAAGAAACTCGGAAAGTTTGGCGATAAAAAGTTTTTGTATTATGAGGTCGTCCGGGTAATGCCCGTGAACTTTGGTTAGCAAACTCGATTTCCTTCAGAAAGCAAATATACGCTACGATACGGGACGAGATATGAAGTTTTAACGGCCTATTTTAACTTATACTTTCAAATAGTTTTTATCCAGGTATTACAAGACATATAAATTCATGTATTCAGGTAATTTACACCCATTGCCATCAATCACAATAAAAGCACAAAAATAAAATGAAAATTATGATAAAATACAATACTAATAGAAATAACTCAAATAAAATTAAAATTCAACTAGAATTCAATTTAAATGCAATACAATTTTAAATACTATAAAATCAATTAATTTCAAAAGTAATATTATTACAATTCTTTCTCCGGAATTGGCATAATATTACCTACATAGGATTTAAAAATAACTAGCAAATTGTAGGTAGGCACACCTGTGCGTAACATTTTAGATAAATAATTTAAAATAATATATCAGATTACCAAAAGCCTATAAGCCCATTTCGATTCCACTTCAGAAAAAATAATTCGATCCTCTTTGATTGTAATAATTGAGTTAAACCTTTTACATCACGCGCTTAACATGGTAAAATACCTAACATAAAGGGTGTAAAAACCTCTTAACGAAGCTGAAAAGCACTTGTTCTCCCCGTCATATTTTTTTAACCTTCTAGTTACGGAGATATTGGTTCCACCTTTTTCACAAGTTTTTCTTTAAATACATTTCTAAATGCAAGTATTTTACTTTAAACACCTCCACGATCCCCCTAAAATTCAATCCATCCATCAGCACTATGTTTTGAGGGCGTTTTATAGTCATCGTGATTTTTCACCCCAAAAAAATAAAGTCGTTTCCCAGCAATAATTTTCACGTAAAGTTACTTAGTTTGATGTACCCATAATGCTTGGTTAACGGCTTCGTGATGAGTCTGTTTACATCCTGTATTATTTTTTTGAACCAATAAGCCCTTACCTACGCAAAATAATACATAACTAATCTACAAAATTTACATGAAAGCCATAAAATAAAATAGTAAATTCTAACAAACAAATGAGAGCAATCTGTTTTTTTATGCCACTTTCACGCCTCAACTACTGAGTCAATTGGCGTGAAATTGTAATGGATTAGAATAGCGCACGGATAGACAGACGGTTGACTTATTATGCTTTTTATCTCGACTGAAGGAATAATTACATTTGCCGGGAAAACTTTAGGGTGAGTAGGTAAGGGCTATGCTATCCTTTATCCAGAATAATATTGTTAAATGATAAAAAAGTGAGTTTGCACAAGGAAATCAAATAATGATTCGATTAAAATCTTACTACTACTATAAATGTGAAAGTTTGTAAGGATGTGTGGATGTATGTTCCATCACTTTTACGCAAAAACGGTTGAACGGATTTCGGTGAAAATTGGCACTCATATACTTTATAACCTGGATTAATACATAGGATACTTTTTATCCCTGTAGTACGATCCTGTGGGATAATTACCGAACTGGGCGTGAGCGAAGTCACGGCATAATGAATTATTTGGCATTCGATATAGCATAGTACAACCATAACAAAGTACTATTTTAGACTTTCACGGTTTTTCACTACACTTAACGTACACACACACAACACAAACACACTACCTACACACACACTAAGTACACTAGTATTCCCGCGATCATGATGCTTGCAACAGCGTCGAAATATGGGGAGCTCATAGTAACAAAGGAAAATCACGGATATCATCCCGTAAGTACTTTAAGTGCATAACAAAGTATAAGTATTTTGTATGCGAAATTCAAACAATTTTCATTTTATAATGCCAAAAAGAGTGAGGTTCTTATTTTTGGAGCAAAGTCCTCAGATAAGTTTCCTTCCGTAAAGCTAGCAGGTAATGTCTTGAATCGTGTTCAAGAATTTAAATACCTCGGCCATATTGTTACCGCAGACAACAAAGGTGACCTGGATGTAGAAAGGGAGCGAAGAGCATTGGCGGTTCGATGCAACATGCTTGTCCGTAGGTTTACTCGCTGTACGTCTGAAGTGAAAGTGACGCTTTTTAAAGCATATTGTCAGACACTGTACACGTGTAGCCTCTGGACAAGCTGTACGCAGAGAGCCATCAATGCTCTTCGAGTTCAGTATAACAATGCATTCAGGATACTGCTGGGGCTGCCACGCTTCTGTAGTGCGTCGGGAATGTTTGCTGATGCGCACACTGATGGCTTCGTAGCTATCAGACGTAAGCGTGCTGCGTCGATACTGCAGAGGGTACGGGGCAGCTCAAACAGTCTCCTGAATGTCATTGCGGGGAAATTTGATTGCCCGTTTATGCATTTCATGACAAACCTACATGTTCTACTAACATAGTTTTTAAAAGTCATGTTTACTAACAATTTATATGGATGTGAAATAATTTGTCTGAAATAAAATGATTATTATTCTTATTATTATTAAAATCTCTAGACGGTTGAAGTCCCACGGAGCCAAACAAATCGGTTCATCATCATATCTGCCCGGAATGACACACTTTCCGGTTTTGTACGTCGGTGCTTCCCGCGCGCAGAACAAAGCACTTTGCTGTGGAATTCACTGCTGGCGTCTCTGTTTCCCGATCAATATAATCTGGATCTCTTCAACGTTCTTCAAGTTTATTTTAGGCAAGCGTGATCCACCTTAGGCCGCGTCATCGCTTCATATCGGGCGAATTGCGGCCAAACGCAGGGCTATTTAGTGTAAAAAAGATGTATAAAGCCGTGAAGTGCCACTAGTTCTAGTTAAACCATGATGCATATTACACAGCCCTGCTTTGTGTTCATATCTTTCAGAAGCTCTTACACAAATATTCACAGTATGAAGGCTCATATTTACCTACAGCTTATATTAAACAGACATTTTAGCAAGGACGTAGTTTGTGTCGCTCTCGTTTGGTTAATAGCGTGACTACGTTTATGAAACAGAATATCTTTGACGCAATTTTCTGGTAGCAAGGATTTCTTTTATCCAACATATTTTTTCTTCGGGTTAAAGTTTCAAACGATTGATAAGTCTTACTAATATTATAAATGCGAAAGTTCGTGAGGATGGATGGATGCTTGTTACTCTTTCACGCGAAAACTACTGAACAGATTTGAATGAAATTTGGCGCACATATAGTTTATAACCTGGATTATAACATAGGCTACTTTTATCCCGGTAGTATGATGCCGTAGCACAATTATCGAACTCCAATCATGCATAAGCTAGTCGACTCGGTGCCTGTACCCACCTAATATTGTTAAAATCCATTTGTTTTTCTGAAGTTCTTCAATCAGTCAAAGTTTTCTTACGGCCGCTTTCTATAACTTACTTACGTATAACTGTTGGTTAATGTGCCGTCTTCCGTAGCTATCGGTGTATCTATAAACAAAGAATATCCATCCGTGTCACCTACCTGTCACTTGATTCATAGAAAAATCAAAGAAAGCTTTTTTGTGACGTTTTGTTGGCAAAATGTCAAACAGACGGGAGATAGCAACCTACCGAAACCGGCGAGTAAGTTATCAAAAATAGCCGTTAATGTTATTTTTGACAAGTTTTGTGGTTATTACACATCTTTCATTGAAATCGAATACTTGCAAATTAATTTTGTTACTTAACTTTTTTTTAAATAATCTTTTTATGTAACATAATTTAAACTTGACTTTATTGATATGGTTGTCCCAAGCACTACTAGCGCCCAATAAGTTGTGCCTTGGTTCGCTTCGAAGGTCGTGCAAAGTGTATTTGAGCTTTTCCCGGTTGATGGCAATAGGCTCGCCCCCTATTACATAGCACTTAAACATGACTGGCGACATATGAGTGTCTTATTAGGTAAACCTCTGCCTAACCCTTCGGGAATTACAGGCGTGATGTTATATTATGTTAAACTTAACTGTAAATCAAGTCCTATTCAAAGGATTTCATTTCATTATGCCTCCCGGTTTTCCGTTCAACATTTGAATTTGACTCCAACAAGAGTATTTAAAGCCTATGCTAATATCGTAATACCTGTAGCAGTATCTGAATGAAACGCTAATTAAATTGTAATAGGCGAGACAAATCTAATTAGTCCGTCACTTAGATTATCAAAAAATATTTGACCCGTGTTTTTTCTTTTGTTACGTAAACCAAAATTGACGAAGATACGACGCTTTTAAAATTCTCAATACGTCACGCCATGGTATATTTTTTAGCTAGTACTGACGTCACGAGCCCCCACTCTCGAGTTTTGATGCGTTTTATCTTTGTCAATATTCATTGATTTACAAAAACAAAAAATACGTGACCATTAATTTCCAATACTCTAACTGACGGACTAAATACATAGATTTGCAATTTTTTGATACTGTCGTCATGCCTATTATAGTTGTAGCTGTCTCATTAGGTACAAAAGCTTTAGCACGAACGCGCGGTGGTGTAAACGCAATGTATTTTATTCAAAAATACAGCTATCTTATAGCATTGTTATAAGTTTGATATTTCTCAATGGCACGTAGTCATGTCAGAGGCCCAAGGGTGACATAAAAACTCTTTTTAGTTTTACAAGCCACAGTTAAGAATAATTCCGTAAAATTCAGAAAATATTAGTTTAGTTTAGTTTAGTGTATTAATTAATAATTATGAATAATTACAGGTCAAATTATATATAAAAAGTAAAAACACAAATCATTTAAAAGAGCATCGAATTACAAAATTAAAATTATCATCATATAAAATTCTCATCAATTAAAAAATAAATAAAAACAATTAAGAACACGTGATCCACAGACTAATAGAATCAACAATTATCAAATTACCTAAAACCATTCTTTTAGGTCATATAACGCCTGGTCGGTTAGCCAGCCTTTGAGTTTAGCTTTAAAAGCATTATCAGACGTCGCGCTTAAGATGTTATCCGGTAGCCGGTTGTATACTGATGGACCCATAACATGAATCAACTTTCCAGATTTAGATAGGGTGTGTGGGTAACCAGCTAACTTGTTTCTACCACGAGTACAATAATTATGCCTATCTCCGCGTTTACTGTATTCGTTCAGATGTTGCCTTGTTGACGTATACCAACACGTTGAAACGGATCTCAACATCTCACGCTTATAAGAGGCTCAAGTTAAAGATGTATAACACGGTGAAAAAGCACCAGTTAGGTGTGATGTCATGCTAAAATGGAGTACACGAAACTGCCCATCCGGAGCAACAGCGCTCCAAAACTAATAATATAGCCACGACGCCGTCGGCCCTAGGCCGCCAGGCTTAACTAAGATTAGACCGAACTTGCCTGGCACCTCTGCCGGTGGCATACCACCGTATGAAGGCGAGACAGAGATCGGCAAACATAACTATTCCCAGCTTGTAGCTGGCCAAAGTGAACCGAATCAATTTCCAAAAAGAGAGAGAAAACAGATTTTTCGGATTCATGTAATTATTATATTACACATGTACTGTGTAATTGTCACTTACTACAGTGTAGGAAACCGTTGGATCGGTGTTGAAGAAACCAAATCAGCTTGCATGCCTTTTTTTTTTCGCATGGGAAATCATCAAATGACTCCTCCCGCTCTGGGCGAAGCAGGAGAGAGTGTCAGACTTTTACTGACTAAAACCCATCCATGTTCCTTCATCGCCCTTTGTGTTCCGGGGCCACGGTATCTCTTTCGAATAGTCCCGCAGCCCCGGCAGGCATCGGCCCGTGCGGACCCCTTCTTTTTTGCTGACTCTCTTTGAGGCGCGCGTGGAACACGAACGCGCCGTCGACACGGCCTGTCGTCATGAGACGGACGGACGGCAAGCTAGCCCATAGCTTCCCGTCCACAGGCCTGCGCCTACGGTGGCTGGGGGCCACCACGTGGCCCCCGACGCCCGGGGCAGTCCTGCGAGCTTGCATGCCTGAGAGATATTTCTCGACGGCATGTAAAACCAAGTCAACGGCAAATGGGCGGCATAAAACTCTGACAAACTCTGGTTAGGCACTACCACACGAAAAAAAGAAGCCTTTTCCAGACAAACATCTATTTTCGTTTCGTCCAATTTCATAGGCGACCAATCAAAGCAACACACACGTGCCAATACAAGCACAGTGAACGATAACTCTTCCCTAACTGTTAAGGAAATTGGAGAAGGATGGCAAATTGAGATCGTCGCGAACTGTTCTCCACACATTCCTATGTTAGTAGAACTATTTGAGGAAAATGCTTGTGAAGTGGATGGGACTCGAATATCCTGTTCGCACACTTTGTTGTGGAAGTGTCCAGTACAGAAAATTCAGTATTGAAAAGTGCGATGTTAGTTTGTTATGACATCTTTGTTTTGACTCTGTGTTTATTTACTCGCCCAAGTTACATGCGTCTTGCAGCAGCAAACGGGGAAAAACTCAATGAAAAAAGTTGTTTAGACTTATTGTGTAATGCAACGAATCAAGTGAAGTGCGCTATTGTCAGGTGACTCAAATCGCATCGCCTAAAGGAGCCATACACGTTAAGATGTACCTGACAGATTTACCTAAACAGCTGAACTGTATATGTAAACCTGAGCGTGTTTGTACCCGGAGCCTGCACAGTTTTGCAACGAATCATTCCCCCTGCGTCGAGTCCCTTTGCGTCGTCTCGTGATTTTAAGTCTGACAACCAGTCTTACCAAAGGGTATCGTATTACCCAGTACTAACTGCGTTGTGGAGGTCGCAGACGCTCCACATGTAAACTACTGGTATTCAGCTGCTTCCGGTTAGACTGGAAGCCGACCCCAATATAGTTGGGAAAAGGCTAGGCACATGATGAGAGTCACTATAATATAAATACGAAAAATAATATTAAATCACTATGATACCATTTGGGTTACTACCATTACCAACATTCGAATTTCCACATTGAGGCTGATTTGTATCGCAAACCGCTAATCTCTCTCACTGTACAATCAGCAAACGAGTTGCCGTTCAAAGCGCTATTTGTAAAACTAATTTGCTAATTGCAAATCTGGTGAACCATAACGTCATGAAATTATCCTGTGAAACATTGACAATCAAGTTACACAACCGCAAATAGATGTACGCATTAAAATAAATGGTTTTATCTTTCGGTTAATTAAAACATTTGATCATCATCATCAGCCTATTAATGTTCCCACTGCTGGGACACAGGCCTCTTCTCAATGAGAGGGAATGGGCTATAATCAACCACGCGGGCCCAGTACGGGTTGGTAGATGTCACATGTCTTCGGATTTTTGGTTCTAGGACATGCCGGTTTCCTCACGATGTTTTCCTTCACCGTTTTGAGAGCAGCGGTGATGAAATAAATTACACAAAGTAATACGCCTTGACTGGGTTCGAACCCCCGACTTACGAACAGTAAGTCGCCGAACAGTGGTCGCCACCACTGGGCCACCGCTGCTCATTTGATCACTAAGTTATATACAAGATGGAATAAACACCGACGCTAAAACGGTTACCAATAGTAATCAGTATATCATTCAGAACCCATTGGTCTGTGGATGGGTGACCACCCATTACCTACCGAATTTCCTCCGTGCCTCGGAAAGCACGTTAAGCCGTTGGTCCTGGCTGTCATTTGAGTACTGCCAAAAAAGTCTGACAACCAGTCTTACCAAGGGGTATCGTATTACCCAGCACTAACTGGGTTGTGGAGGTCAGATAGGCAGTCGCTCCATACATATAACCGTGTAAGTATTGGAAAAGTTTTTAACCTTGTCTGGTATAGAAGTTTTTGATCAGTTTTAGAAACAAGATCGATTGTCATCAATAAAATGTTCTATAACACATTTGCTCGTAAAGGGTCTCTTATTTCACCAATTTCAATATCGTAATGTATCTCATTACGTAATTGTGCTGTAAAGTAAAATGCACGGTTTATATTTTTTTAAATCTTAGCAAAGAGTTTTTATGTCAGAAAAGTGGTCAACATTTTATGAATAAAATTTACTTTGGGAGATGAAATATAACAAATAAACATTTAATTCTTTAATTTAATTAATTTTGACAATAAATTACAACCTATTAATAAAAACCCATTAATCTGTAAAAAAACACAAAAATATTAATTTACTTTATTAGTAATACTGGCTGTTTTTTGTGTCTTTCCCTTAAAAAAAAGCGCTGTGAACAAGTAAAAATTATTCTCGCAAATTATATCGCTTTTTCTTTTCGCTGTATTGTTTTTATTTGTTTTATTTATTTCCTCACAAATATGTTATAAAACGTCGTATGACATACGTGCGCTTTGATAATTACAGCCTCTGCTTTTTATCGCCCTCGCCTACGGCTCGGGCAAGCAATATCGCCTCGGCTGTAATTTTCAACTTACCGCACTTATATCATAATGTACTATTGTGCAAAATGACCATTTTCATGCAAACTGTACATTTTGTGGTAGAGAATGCCATGTGGCATTAAGTCTCATTAAGTCCGCCTATGTACCACTCTTGTACATGAATTTTAAGTATATAAATAAATAAAATCTGTGAGTGGGGATCAAAATTTCATGATAAATTATGGATAGTCTCCTAGGACCATTTTCGTGTAACTGCCCCGCTGAAAGTTCCACCCTGTATGCCACGTAAGCCTAGTGGGTTTAACAAAATATTGCTACAAATCAATTCAATGAATAACCTTTTGTCTGTAACATTTGGAAACGTCATCCCAATCTGTCTGGCCTATGTAAACTGTATAGTGTGTACCTAATCCGCGTCTATTAAACCCTTGTCTGATGTCACGACTACCCTCCGTCTCATCCGCAGTAAATAGAAGGCTTCTAGCGGCTTTTTTTATTGGGCTAGCTTTGATTTAGAGGCCAGTGCCTTGTGAGATTGGTAGAATCTTTGAATTTATAAAAATACGTTGACTTAGAAATTGGTACGGGCATCTGAAGTAAGAATTATTAATTGATCTAAACAGAAAAATATTTTACAGCTAAGTGCGTCGTGGCCAACGGGGGAAGGGACGAATTTTACACGTGACAATTATACGTGTAATAATATTATAGTTAAAAAAAAAACACTTTAGAGAAAAGTCATTTTATTTCTCGTATTTGTCAATTCAATTCAATTCAATTTCATTTATTCAATAACAATAATAACAATTGTGTCTGAATGTGTTACATAAAAAAAGTTTAAATTAGTTAAATAAAAAAAAAAAAACGCAACTCGACTAATAATAAATAGAAAAAATATACCATCACTAAATCAAATTAAATTAATAAAAATCACAATAATAAACAATTCCAACATAATAAAAAATAAAAAACCATGAAAATATTTAAAAATGTCACCAAAAACTAAATTGAATGTCAAAAAATAAAATCATAACTAATACATAAAATCCAAGAAAACATGTCATATAAAATAATAAATTACCACAATGTTCAATAATAATTAATTTAAAATAGAAAAATCATAACCACAATTTAAATTAATTCTTCTACTGTACATAAAAAATCATTGAAATATTCATGACAATAAAAATAAAAAATGAGTATAATATAATTTCCATAAAATAAAAAACAAATAAAAATTATCCAATGTCAAAAATTAAAATCGTAAATAAATCCATTAAAAATCATGTCATAACATCAATTATTTTACAATTTAGGACAACAAATTAAAACTAATGTCTGTGAGTCATGAATTCATCCACCGAATAGGAACATTTTTCCAGTAAGAAATTTTTTAGTTTATTTTTAAATAATGTGGTTTTTTAAAGCAGTGATTTTATGTCCTTAGGCAAACAATTAAATAATTTTACCGCTTGATACTGTACACAATGTGTTACAATATTTAATTCAGCAACCACTTTTATTTGATACCCATATCATGGGAATGCATAAAAATAACTAGTCATCTTTGGAAGTCCTCCATATTGGATCGCCTTGTCATCCTTATCCTTACTAAACATGTATGCAAAATTTCAGCCAAATCGGAGACCGGGAAGTGGGTCAATTTTAACTTATAACATTTTTTACGGCGTCATATTGTGTCAGTTTACAGTTACGTCGTTGCCAGATTTCCTACCTTTCATATAGGTATGGTTTCTTAAATATATCACCCTCTTACTAGATAGTAGTATAGACACCAGCACCGTTCGTAGACCATACGACAGATAAAAACCGGCAACATTCCGACCTCGCCTCCGAGGTCCGGCGCGACGTCCCCGTTCAATCCCCCCCGACCCTTGCTCGAGCCAGCCCGCGATGCTGAGCCAGTAATGATAAATGGGCCCCTAATTAATGCAACTCAGATCCAGCCTGTCCCCTTGCTGCCCCCCCCCCCCAGCGACACGCCCTAAGCCGAGGCTCATACCCCACAGGGGTGCCCTTAGGCGTGGTCACTTAGATTACAGTTATTATGCCCCTGGCTGGAGGCCTTAAATTCAAGGCATCTACAGGATTAGCCCGGTTAAGCAGAAGCCAGTCTCCTAGACTGAACTGCGAGATGCTATACACAAAAAAAACAATCACAAACAAAACTTATCACTATGATCTTCCATGCGAATTAATCCACAGACTTTTTTCACAAAGACACATCACACCACACAAAAGGAATAATAAATGACACCTTTTATTTTCAAACTCGTAACCGATAACACATCCCCTACCCCATATATCTTGAGCTATATTTCATCTCCATCTTTTTAGGGTTCCTTAACCAACGGGACACTATTACTAAGCCTGCACTGTCCGTCCGTCTGTCTGTCAGATTGTATCTCATGATCCGTAATAGGTAGACAGTTGAAATTTTCACAGAATGTGTATTTCTGTTGCCGCTTTAACAACAAATAATAAAAATCAAAGGGTACTCCATACCCCTCCCCAACTACTTTGGTACGAAACCCTTCATGCGCGAGTCCGACCGACTCGCACTTGGCCGGTTTTTTCATAAAAGTTCTACAGCTCGGAACTAATTCCCGAGTTATATGTACCACAACTAAAAAGATATGTCTTTGTTAAAATTACTTTAGCACTTTATTGTATAAAAGGATAAAGGATATTATTGGCATTGCATATATGTGTTCTAAAAAAGTTTCTGACATTTATTTTTGAGTAGACAAACTTTTGTCGAGTTTATGATGTGAAAATCTTTATTTGAGTTTGTTTTGTAGTTCTTTGAGCTAAGAGTCCCAACAGGTTTCTAGATAGCTGTTTTATTTTTTTATTTTTAGATGAGCAAACTGTTGGTTATTCCGTGAACTACTCAATAAAATACATATTAAACTCCAAAATATATTGTGCATCCGCACAGGAAAACGATCAGAAATAAAAGACAACTGTACAAGTGTGACATCTGTCTAGAAGACTTATTCTATACAACCAGGGTTTATACTGGGACATAATACGAACTCCATGATGTCTATTAGGCACATGCAAGTTCCAACACTGGCCCTTGAACCAATATAAACTCATGTAAAACACATTACACACATTGAACACAATAAATTATATAAGCATAGACACATCCGCTGTCTAAAAATAATAAAACATTACAACAGCAAAAACATAGCAAAAGTATAAATTTATCAAAGTATCCGTCACATATAAACAGTAAATATTCAAAACTATGTGATACGGATCTAAAACAAATTATACTTCTGCAAGTATACCTTACCTACTGCTTAGAACCAATAAGTCATTTATTTAATAATAGAAATAAACGACATACAAACTTATCGTGTTTTTCCTTTGCCAACGGTTTCGTTAAAACGTCGGTCACCATTTCATCGGTAGATAGGTATTTTATAACGACTGTACCTTCCTCCACGATTTCCCTAATGAAATGATGTCTTACGTCAATGTGTTTCGTTCTGGCATGATACATAGAATTAGTACACAACTTCAGTGCAGACTGATTATCATTAAACAACGTAATCCGATAGTGTACCCCGTAAATTTCGAACAGAAACTTGCGTAGAAAAAGAGCCTCTTTACAAGCATCAGACAGACACATATATTCGGCCTCTGTGCTTGAAAGAGCCACCGTTCTTTGTTTTCTACTCTCACAAGAGATGGTAGAATTTCCAATTTTGAACACATAACCGGTATAAGATCGGCGATCGACCTCATTTGACGCAAAATCAGCGTCAGCATATGCGACGATATCCAACCCTGACTTCTGAAAAGTTAAATAATGATCAGGCGTACCTTTCAAATAGCGAAGAACGCGTTTTGCCGCCTTCCAGTGAGTCTCGTCGTACGCGTCGTTGAACTGGCTGAGCAAGCTGACAGCGTGCGCAATATCCGGCCGCGTACATACCGCTATGTACATCAGACATCCTATCAGACCTCTGTAGTCGTGCGTACAATCCTTTTTTGTAGATTTCACGAGCTTCAGACCTGTCTCCATAGGTGTTCGCGCAGGTTTGCAATCTGACATGTGAAATCGTTCTAGCACCTTCTTAATACAGCTTGACTGGTCTAGAGTTATTTCCTTGTTCTGTCTGCAAAGCCTCATTCCAAGAATGTGATGTGCTGGCCCTAAATCTTTGATTTCGAAGGCCTTCTTTAATTCTTCTTTGATTCCTGCCGTATCTCGGCAACCAGCTGAAGAAAATAGCATTATGTCATCAACATAGAGCGCAATTATAATCATAGATTTCCCGCTCGACATGACATAAACACAAGGTTCGGAAGATAAACGTTTGAATTTCATTTTGCTCGTCAAAACGCCATTTATTTTCTCATACCAAGACTTCGAAGCTTGCTTCAGTCCGTATATGGCCTTATTCAACTTGTAAACTTTATCTTCTTGGCCTTTAATTTTGTAGCCCTCTGGCTGCTCCATAAAAACAGTTTCTTTTAATTCTCCATTCAAAAACGCCGTTTTTACATCCAGATGCTCGATATTCATGTTATGTTCCGTTGCTAAAGCTAGAAGCGTACGTATAGTAGAATATCGTACTACAGGAGAGAACGTTTCTTCGTAATCAATACCGTATTTCTGGGTATAACCTTTTGCAACTAGACGCGCTTTGTACCTCAATATTTCCCCGTCAAGGCCAAGCTTTCTTTTAAAGATCCACTTGCATTTGACAGGCCGTTGCTTCGTATCGCGTTCAGTCAGAGTCCAACACTTATTATCGATGAAGGATTTATACTCTTCCGCCATCGCAGCTTTCCACTTACTTGCTTCTGGGCCATTCAGTGCCTCGCGTACTGTCTGAGCGTCCCCCGTGTCACTGCATACAGTGCGTGCTACACTAGCTGACTCAAACTCACTAGATTCGTCTGTAGAGTTCTCGTAGTCTTCCAGTGTGGAATCTCCTGGGACATACGTCTCATCCGCAGGGTCATCTGGGGTCTCACTACTGCTCTCAGAATCATCTATCGTAATAGCGCTGTTATCTTGACAGTTTTCGTTAGATATTTCTGCGGGCTCTTGGGGTAAATCGGGTAAAGCGGGTTGCACTGGAACATTATCGGTGACAGTTACATTGTTCGGAAACAAACCAATCTGAGTGTAACATGAACTGTCATCCGTATCCGATGAAGTGTCATTCTAAAAAGCATGTTCTAGAAAAGTGACATTTCTTGCTTTTATGACATTCTTCGGGCTCGCCGGATCTATCAATCTGTAACCCTTTGACTCGTCACAGTATCCGACAAAAATAAATTTCTTACTTTTGGGATCCAATTTGTCCCGTTTGTGCTGTAAGGCATAAGTTTGACAACCAAAAATGCGTAGGTAACTTAGATTCTCCTTTTTACCTGACCATTTTTCTTCCGGTGTAATGCCCATCACAGCCTTAGTTGGAGAGCGATTCTTCAGGTAGACGGCGGTCTTAACTGCTTCTGCCCAGAATTCCTTTTTCAAGCCTGCTTCCTGGAGCATGCACCTGGCTTTCTCCGTAACGCTTCTGTTCGCGCGTTCCGCGACTCCGTTCTGAGCTGATGACCTTGGAACCGTGGTCTGATGTCCCATGTTTCTTCAGGAACTTCTGAAAATTAGAATTGACATATTCACCACCATTATCAGCACGAAGAACTTTTATTTTCTTATTGGTTTGGTTTTCTACGAAAGCTTTGAACTCTTTAAACATCTCGAAAACCTCATCCTTCCTCCTAAGAAAATAAACGAATGTTTTTCGTGACAGGTCGTCAATGAACAAAAGAAAATATCTTTTCCCACCTAGGGACGGGCACGGTAGTGGTCCCATGACGTCACTGTGAACTATTCCAAGGATTTCCTTGGCCCTAGTTTCAGATTTCTTTGGAAATGGCAACTTAGTCTGTTTACCTAAGATGCAGGAAACATACGACTGAAAGTCATTGTTGTCATAAGAAATACCTTTGACCATACCTTTTCGCAGTAACTCCATGCTTCGGGTGTTCAGATGCGCTAGACGATGGTGCCAAATTTGTTGCGTTGACTGGCTTCCAGTAGCAGGGGACTGTGGCGCTTGCTTCATGCTCACGGCAACAGGACGACTGTCAACCTTCAGTTGACGTGCCAGCACCGCTTCGCTGTCACCTGTACCTACAGACAAAGACGAACACATGGCCTGCGAGGATGGCTCGCTACACGAAACGGAAACAGTTTCAATGGCATCAAGTTCATAAATACCATCTCTCAGGGTAGCTGTAGCCAAGACCTCCCCATTATCATAGACAGTACACACACCAGAACGAAACATAATTTCGTAACCTTTCTTATCCATCGCACTAACAGATAACAAATTAGCAGACAATTTAGGGACTACGTACACATTACTTATCGATCTCACACTATTGTCCTTTAACAGAGCTTGAGCAGTTCCTTTTCCAGCTGTCGGCAATGCTTCACCATTGGCAATTACGACCTTCTTTGGCTTTTCAGTTGTAAAATCTGATAAAAACCTGCGATCATTGCAAAAATGCTGCGCCGCACCGCTGTCGACGTACCAAACGTCTCGCTTGACTCCTGTGGCCAACGCTGTGAGATGCGCCTGGCTTTTCCGGCCACTCTTCTTGCCGACAGAGTTGTCAGGACAATCCTTCTTGATATGCCCACTCTTTTTGCATCTGAAGCACTTAATTGGTTTCGGTGCTTTCCGAGCTGCTAAAGCCGTAGCATCTTCGCTTTTCTCATCGCGTCTTGCATTTTCCAGAAGCAATTTCGCTTTGACATTTTCGCTTGACAGTGACGTGTTCGAATTTTCTAGAGCCATAATCAACGTGTCGTAGTCGCTTGTCAAACCGCTGAGTAAAATCACGGCCACGAAGTCATCTTCCAAAGCCGCTTCGATGTCGCTCAGTTGTTGCGATGTATCCATGACCTTATTCACGTATGCCTCCATGCTCGCACATTCGCTTAATTTGGTGGCGAACAATGTGCGCAGCAATCCGAGCCGTCGTGACAAGCCTCGGTCCTCGTATGCCTTATGCAGTATGCCGTATGCAGTATGCAGGTTGCTGCACGCTTCGCGAGCCGTCTTTGCATTTCTAATTTGTGGAAATACACAAGACTTCACGCTCAAGGCGATTTTCGCGAGCGCCTTTTCCTGTTTCTTCGCGTCTTCGTTTTTATTTTCAGTTGTGCCCACACAATCCCAAAGATCGTCGTGAATGAGCACCATCCGCATCATAAATTTCCAGGATGGATAATCTTGGATCCCGGATAATTTTTCAATAGAAACATTCTGAATGGCAGTTGCCATCTTTTGTTTTCTTGCGAATAAATTTTTAAATAAATTTTACGAAATCACACGCGCACACTTGGAAAATAGTAATTAGAGTAGCGAATTTAAACGCTCTGCTACCATGTTGGTTATTCCGTGAACTACTCAATAAAATACATATTAAACTCCAAAATATATTGTGCATCCGCACAGGAAAACGATCAGAAGTAAAAGACAACTGTACAAGTGTGACATCTGTCTAGAAGACTTATTCTATACAACCAGGGTTTATACTGGGACATAATACGAACTCCATGATGTCTATTAGGCACATGCAAGTTCCAACACAAACTATAACATAAATTCTTGAGATTATAAAACCCTACACCTTTCTCAAACACCCGTTGTTTTTTGTACAATAATTGTTAGGTATTGTCGCCTCCTGTTTTTCTATACTAATACACTCGAGAGCAATGAATCCGGGTCACTTAAAGAATCCTAAAAATCTCGGAAACTAAAAATGCTAGGTTAATGCAATAAATTATATTTAATAGACAATGTAATACTCCTTAAATGAAGGTATTAAAACTTCTTAGTTATTGTATAGTTATATCATAAAAAAATCAAATTTGAAAAAGGGCCACTTTCGAAGATGGAACTACGAAATTACAGCATTTGGTTTTGCTTTTGTTTGTAATCTGTCATTTATGTGGGTACATAAACCATGTTGATAGTGCTCTATATTCATTATTCAAGCTGAAATTATGTCGCTTACGCCTGAAGAATGCACCAGAATACTTACAATGCTGGAAACCGGCCGGAGTCAGCGCGATACAGCCAGGACTGTCGGTGTGTCGCTGTCAACAGTACAAAGAGTTCTCCGACGTTACGAAGAAACTGGTTCTAACCTACGCAGACCAGGAACGGGCAGAACCAGGTGTACCACAGCACGAGAAGACCGATACTTGGTGAACACCATGCTTCGAAATCGCTTTCTCACAGGAACTGAACTCACACATCAGTTTCGACGCCTCGGAGGAAGTAACCCAAGTGCATGGACAGTAAGACGTCGGGTTGCTGAATCTAACTTAAAACCCCTTAGACCTGCAAACGGCCCTAAACTGGAGCGTGGGCATCGTATTTCAAGACTAAGATATGCCCAGAGCCACGTAAATTGGAGTATTGAAGATTGGTCAAAAGTTATGTTCTCCGACGAATCAAAATTTATGCTCTACAAGCACGATGGAAGACACAGAGTGTATCGAAGACCAGGGGAAAGATTCAAGCAAGCATGCATCGAAGAAAAAGTAGCCTACGGTGGTGGGTCTGTACTTGTGTGGGCCGGAATTTCTTCTGAAAGTCGCACAGAGCTGGTGATCATAGAAAACGGCTCTTTAACTAGCGTAAGATATGTGGAAGAAATCCTCAATTATCACGTTGGTCCATTTATGGTCAATTTAGGTGAGGATGCTATATTTATGCATGACAATGCCCGACCTCATACAGGTAGGATTGTGAATGACTACCTTCAAGAGATGAACATTACTCGTATGGAGTGGCCAGCGCGCAGCCCGGATATCAACCCGATCGAGCATGCTTGGGACGAGCTAGGCAGATGCGTAAAACAACGAAACCCTCCCCCAATCACGCTTCGTGAGCTCAAAATTGCTCTCACAGAGGAATGGGAGAATATTCCCCAAAATCGTATAAGGAACTTGGTGTACAGCATGCCAAACCGCGTAAACGCAGTAATGGAAGCACGAGGAGGCAATACGAAGTATTAAAATTCAAGAAAATCGTAATAAAGTTCAAAAATTTCATGTTTCCTATTTTTGTTTTAAGGAGAGATCAGCAGTTTTTTTCTTTATGTAATTTTGAGTTAATAAAATGTATGGTGACTCATATTTTTTTTACTTTCATTTAAGGAGTATTACATTGTCTATTAAATACAATTTATTGCATTAACCTATCATTTTTAGTTTCCGAGATTTTTAACATTCTTTAAGTGACCCGGATTCATTGCTCTCGAGTGTATTTTAAGAGGTAATTGTTTGTAGGTTTTTATGTAGGGGGGTTTGTGTGTAATCTTCGGAACTACTGATCCGATTCCGAAAATTCTTTCACTAACCGGAAGCTACATTAGCCCCAAGTGCTATAGGAATACATTTACGTGGGTTAATTACCGTACATTCCGGGAGTGAAATCACGAGCCAGTATTTCATATTCTCATGTTGAATTTTTGATATCAACATACCTCTACGTACTTCACGCGTAATTTAACAACCCCCAAAGCGGCCAATTGATACATAATCCCTGGGTCGATTGGCAAATTAGCATGGAAATGGGTACCTTACCTCGCTCGAAGCGTAAATACGCCAATTTCAAACCTCCTGTGACACAATTCACCATGTAATTTCAATGTAACGGCTGTTTACAGGTAGTCAATTTCTATGTACAGTTGGGCTGTAAGCAAATACGTTCCACCCCAACAAACTTTCGCATTTATAATATTAGTTGGAAGTATAAAATGCAAGCGCAAACCTAACGTTCCTCTCATCACGATTTTTGAAGCTACTCCCTGCAAGACTTAAAATGTTAATCTCCTGTTTAGAATCACAAATTCTCGCAACGTAGCTGCTTTTAAAAGCACAAAGTGCTACAGACAAAGGTTTCAAAAGACGTCCCACGTCGATTAAACCTTAAACGAATGCTTAATTATGATTTTAGGTTGGAATTTCGCCTTTCATCGTTGAACACAACATTGTAAATACAATACTGCGCTTTTAGGTTTCACGCAGTGTTGATAAAAACGAGCATTAGCTATGCACGGCGGCATTTTAGCGTTTTTTATGTCAAACTTTTACGATGAACTTTTAAGCGGACTTTATACTCTGAATGAAGTTTCTTGCTACGCTGACAGAGTTTTAAGTTGTTCGTGTAAGTTAAAAGAAAAAGGCTAACTTGTTTGAGGTTCTTGTAAAAGTTGTTGTTCGGGAAAAACTAGCTTCGTGTTGCTCTGTTCCGTTTTGAAAGGAATGTGTGCCGATGAAGTTAGGGGCATATAACACCTTTTTAGTTTTGCCTGGCAAATACCGACAAGCTGTGAGCTTTTGGTATTTTAGATTCGGCCTTTCATTTTTAATATCTATTGGTGGCGCATCATTTTTATTGGATATCAATCAACTCATACACACTAAATAAGCTTGTAGCTCTCCATTTTGCTCCTCGGCTGAGCCTTTTACTACTTTTTGGTAATTTGCATACAGCATTATAAGTAAATGCAATTTTTATGTCGTTTCTGACAAGACATTAGTCATTCGAAGTATCGAATGCCTGAGTCAGTAACTCTCAACCTCTTTATAAATGTATCTAAACGTATTTATCTGCGAGTACTAACTATCTAAATTTGCAAATAGGTACTATCAACAGCTCGTTCGCGTAAACCGACTTTGTTGCGAGCCACGCCATAACTAGGCGCGTATTTTACACAAATTTATGCAGCCCTGTCGCCATTTTAGCGTCAGTCGCCACAAAACCACTAACAATGGCTGTCCATGGTAATTCATCGTGATTAACATGCAGTAAGCCAATTCTGTTGAAGTGCATAGCTTTGCTGAAATTGGCGAGCTTTGACTTTGAAATATGGCAATTTATATTCATATGCTGTGGTTTTTTGTGGCCGAATAAACAAATTGTGGGGTATCAACTCGCTTACCAAGGGTTTTTGTAAAGTAACGAAATAAATAACTTGTGGTTACCGAGTAATTTTCAGGTTTAACATAACATAACATCATGTCTGTAATCTTCGAAGGTTTAAGCAAAAGTTTACCTAATGACACACCCACATTTCGCCAGTTATGTTTAAGCCCCATGGGGAGAGCCTATATTGGAATCAACCGAACACAAATATAGACTCTGTGCCTGCTACTGATAAAAAAAAACCCAATAACACTTTGCCCAACCTGGGAATTGAACCCAGGATCTACTACTCAGCAGTCAAGCTAGCGATCACTACAAAAACGTGGCTAGTTTTTGTTGAGAAAACATATTTAGTTATAGGTGTTTTGTGTCCAGCACTGTATGGGTTGAGCTCGGTGAAGCTTAGTCATTTTACCCACGCACTACTTTGTATAAGCTTACTTGTAGTCAGCACATGTAAGAAAATATTTCTTTCCATTTTAATCTTGAGATAAGTCGGTTCCTAATGTTACTTGTAGGAAAATGTGAACAAACAAAAAAATTATGTGCTCCAAGGTAGAGGCCAAAAGATGAAATTTCATCCCTTTTGATTATAAAACCGAGAAATTAAAAATAAATAGGTACATTTTCCTATACCGAAACAGAGAAAAAATGTTTATACAGAACACGCATAGAAAATTAGAAATTAGCAAACAAGAGTAGAGTGAGAGTCAAGAGCGTCGTGGGTTCTGTACAAGGCAGTACATTACTTTGTGTAATTTATTTCATCTCCACTGCTCTCAAAACGGTGAAGGATCGTGAGGACAAACCGGCATGTCCTAGAGCCAAAACCTCGAAGACATGTGACATCTACCAACGCACTGGGCCCACGTGGTGGATTATAGCGCATTCCCTCTCGTTGATAGGAGGCCTGTGTCCCAGCAGTGGGAACAAGATTATGCTAATCAAGAGAAAAAAAAATATATTAAAGCATTACACCGAACAGCTTGATCTCGAAAAGTACCCAATTACAAACGTACTTGTCATTTTTTTATTGATAAACATATCAAGTTATAATATTCTAACCCTTCAAATGTCTGTATTTTGAGCGACATGTGACACCGTTGGTTTTTAACGACGTTCGTCATTAGAAACACAGATTATAATTAATGCAAAATTCTTTTGATTATGAAAACATGAACCCATTACGTTTACATCTTGCTGGTGTTTTAATTACATGTAATGTTTTAGAATTAAACCTTTAATTTTAACATATTTTTAAGGGAAAGGTAATTAAGAGAAAAGGTCGTAATTAAAATCTAAATTTCTTAATTGAAGAAGTGTAATTTCAGTGTAATTTAAATACGGTATGGTCTTGGTCGGTCTTGAAATGATCAAAATCTTTGTTTTATCTTATTGCTAATTACCAAATAGGCGTGGTCAAAATATCAGCCAGTCGAGTGTTCAGAATGGCATCATCGTCATCATTATCCTGGTCTTATCCCAATTTATTTGGGGTCGACACAATGTGTTTTCTTATTCCATACTTCTCTATTCTATGTATATCCAGTCACCTCTGTGACTGCTGAGATGACCAAATGATAAGGTCAAAGAAACGATGGATGAAGGATGATATGGCTTTCTCTTCAATCGAGCCGGACGTATTTCAGAGCTCGTGTTAGCTATTCACCAATTTTAGACTTATCCCTTTCTTCGTTTCTGTTCAAGTTGTGCTTTACAGAGTATTCCATCTCCACTATATATCCATTATCGTTTTATTTATTAGACAGTAAACTATTTAATCATAAAATAGTATACCAGTTTAATTAACTCCGTATACCATCGTCGAAACAATAAAATAACATGATAAAATCCATAGCGTTAGTGGCACTAGCCATAAGTTTGTCTCAATAAAGTATAACCGCCGTAAAGACTGATGGCTCATAAACACTTAACCGTTGTGGGGTCGTAATGACCCCGCCTGATTGCGTACCGGTCGGGATACAGCCGTTACAGGGTTATAATTTTATGAGAGCTTTTGTCTAGTGATGGCAAGGTTGCGTTCAAATAAAAAGAGATAAGATTTGAGATATAACGAGAGAAGGGAGGGGTTCTAATGAAAATGTGAAATGCAATATTAAAAATAATAAGTTTAGTAAAATGTGTGAAAAAAATTAAAAAATAGAATAAGTAAGAGAATTTATTTAACAACACATTTTTCAAGTTTTAATTTTGGCATAACTCAATGTCTGCCGACGTGCAATGGAGCGCAGCATTTTAGGCATCAAACTAACCGACCATGTACGAAACACCACACTGCGCTCAAAAACATAAATTACTGACGTTGCTCAAACAGCCTGAGCTGTGGGCCAAAATAGCCACTGTCTGGAGCCCTGACGCAGCCAGAAGGAATGGCGGGACGAGCTGGATAAACCAAAGACCTGTGGTTCTCATTGGCCCTGGATAGAAAGAACTGGAAGTCATGGGGAAAGGCCCTGTGCCCAGCAGTGGGATGGCGCAGGCTAACAGTATCAGTAATTTTCACATTATTTGATTCGAGGTTTATTAGTAAACGGGCATGTGGACGGTGAGCTATAGGCTAGCTCGTCGTCCGTCCGTCTTATGACGACAGGCCGTGTCGACGGCGCGTTCGAGTTCCACGCGCGCCTCACAGAGCTGTCAGCAAAAGGAAGAGGTCCGCAAGGGCCGATGCCTGCCGAGGCTGCGGGACTGTTCGAAAGAGTTACCGCGGTTAACACAAAGGGAAATGAAGGAAAATGGATGGGTTTTAGTCAGTAAAAGTCTGACACTCCCTTCTGCTCCGCCCAGAGCGGGAGAGGGTCATTTGATGATTTCTCATACGAAAAAAAAAATGTTTTTTTTTCTAAAGGGATTTGCGAACTACAGTAGCCAAATTGTTAACAGACTGCGGGCCCATATTGGCTACTGTAGATATAATCTGGCCAAATGGGGTATTCTCGATCCATCCCGAACAGAATGCCAGTGTGGAGCCCTTTTGCGTGATATGCCCTTCGTGCACAAGCACCTGCACCTTATTAATGCAGGAGAGCAGCGGTGGCCTAGTGTTGGCGGCCCCGACTTACGAACAGTAAGTTGTGGGTTTGAACCCAGACAGGCGCATTACTTTGTGTAATTTATTTCATCACCACTGCTCTCAAAAACGGTGGAGGAAACCGGCATGTCCTAGAACCAAAAATTCGAAGACATGTGACATCTACCAATCCGCACTGGGCCCTCGTGGTGGATTATAGCCCATTCCCTCTCATAGAGAGGAGGCCTGTGTCCCAGCGGTGGGAACATTAATAGGCTGATGATGATGATGATTGACAAAGAAAAAGACGAAGAAGAACGCCATGACTTTTTTTTTATTTCACTTCTCCATGCTGAGATAGGGCTACCTTTTGGGCTTGTACAGGACCAATTTCGTTTGTTTTTTTTTCCTTTTGTTTACTTTTTTATATTATTTTGTTTTACTGTTTTTTTTTATTTTTGTCTGTGCGGCCTTATAAATACGTCTTCTTTGTTTTTATTAAAGGGGTAAAAGAAGAAACACAATTTAAAAACACTTTTTCTTTACAAAGAAAGAACACGTACGATATTAAACAAAGTTTCTAAGAATTTATGTATCACCGCGTCTGCGGCTACGAAACCGTAGCCGCGTAGCAATGACATCATCGCCTTCGCTACGAGCTACGCCGTAGCAATATCACAATCGTTTATCGCTTGCTTTTAAAACCTAACCGCGCGGAAACTTTTATGCTATCATGTTTCTTAGTTGAAATGCAAAACTTTATTACGAACTAATTGCTGCCCGCAACCTCAGTTTGCGTGAAGCAATATATTTAAACGAATTTTGTACATGTTGATGGAAAGTTCAATTTTTTTTTGCGTATTCCAAAACTCGTTAAACAAAAGTTGTTCAGTTTCGTGGTCCGAGGAAAAAACTCACGGGGTATAGATAGACACGTGAACTTTCAGGTATTACAAACATATAGATGTTATGTTACAAAAAAAAAACTAAAATAGGGACCATAATAGAGAAAACATATGAGACGAGATAGCTCACGACCGGTGATTTATCAAGGCAAAGAATAACCCGCAACATGTTGAACAAATCACTTTAACCCTTTCCGCGCCGTGTCATATTTCCTCCGGAATAACTCATTATGATCCCCCCAGCGGAAGGGTTACGGGAAATGTACTTTGCTCCCAAGTTACATACTCGTTTTTAGTAACGTATTTGTAAAACCGGATCTGTGTCATACACGAGGTTTTTTCTGCGCGAGGTAAACTATTAGAGATAACTTTTGTAACAAAGGCGAGATATCTTACAAAAAATGTGTCCTATTTACAAACCCTGTCTAACCTACTTTCCTATACAATACGAAAAATCATCTACAATGTCGTAAAAACAAGAGCAATACATAAATAAAACACCATCTAGGTGAGTACAGAATGTATCTGATCTATAAAATACGAACGTTTACGACCGAACCGTCGCAGTATGCCTCTAATTGATTAATACACCAACGATTACTGAGCGTTACTGAAACAATCAACGATTTATAGTCGTATCTTGTTGCTTTATTCATTGTTAGTAGAAAATTTTGGGGATTTTATGATGACGAAATGAAATTAAAATTCTACTTTTTATGACTTGGTCGGCGATTAACTTTTTTTTAACCGTATTTTGTTTTTGTACTTTTTTTTCTTGCGGGTTTCATCATTTTTTCCTTCCATATTACTTGGGGTGTATCACGTTGTTTTTCTCTCATTTTTCTCAGTCACGCTATCATTTATTCCTTTTTCTTACATATCATTCCTCACACAATCCATCCATCGTTTCCTCGGTATTCCTCTCCCTCTCCATCGATCAAAATATATATTTATCACTCTTTTAGTTACATGCAGTTCGTCCCTCCTCATCACAAGTCCATACCAAGACAGTCGATTCATTCCCTTCCAACTTTTCTGTAATTGGCACAACTTACGGTTTAAGACATTTATTTCTCAAAAAGAATACAATTCACTTAATATGAGAAATACAAGGTAATCTTAAAACTAAATATAAGAATTACTTATGAAGACTTACGAGTACCTACCTGGTACTCGTAAATGAATAAGTTAAGTAGTAGAAACTGGACACAAAATTTAAACCTCCTCTAACATAATCGTTCCTCACCTTATCCATTCATTTCATCCATCCATCATCAACCTTTCCCTTGCGGGTATAATTTATTTCAAACCAACCACCACCTGAACTAACTATAAGCAAGGCTCTGGCAATACAAGGCCAAAACGCTACCATAGGAATCCCAATCAATTTTTTAATCTGTGATTACAATCACAGATTAAAAAATTGCATTACAATGTAAACGCGAGCGAATTAATATGGTTGCGTTTTGGCCATGTACAGAAAGGAAATACGCCACCGCGCACTCGTGCTAGGAACTCAGTTCTGCAGAGTCGACTTTTCTCAATATTATATCGAATGGCAACCAACTTTTACAACTTTTCCCTTTTATTTTATATGTTTAAGTACCATTGTTGAAAGTGTAACGACCTTTTTCGTAGCTAAAACTTTACGCCAAATATCAAAGAGACATAAAATTCCATAAAAGTATATAAGTTCTAAGAGTTCGTCCAAGAAACGAACGCTTTACTGATATTGGTTCAATCTTCAAAACAAATACATAAAATGAAGGCTGTCTGTAAAGTCAATATCCTCATTTTCATAATAAAATCCTTGGCTATCGGTCGGCTAAAGTAGTTTTTAGTTACATCATACATTGAACTAAGCATTCAGAACTATGGATTAAGAATAGATACCGAATTTATTTACATTAATGCTCATAATAATAAATTAAACTTTAACATTAAATATAGTGACCAGTAGGTACATAGCAGTGATAGCCTAGTGCGATGACCGTCAGACTGCCAAGTCATAGGTCTCGAGTTCGAAACCCAAGGAACGCACCTCTGATTTTTCTGATTCATGTGCGTATTGTATAATAATCACTTGCTTCGGTGAAGGAAAACATCGTGAGGAAACCAGCATGCCTGAGAGATATTTGTTAACGGCATGTAAAGCCAAGTCCCCCATAAAAACTCTGACACCAGTTTAGGCACGTGGTACTAACCACTCAATAAAGAAACTTAACGAAAGAACATAGTTCCGGGCACTTTAAACTAAAGAGATCTGCCAAAACGTACTTACCTAAACATAAATACGTAAAATGTATACCTACTTTCTTATAACGAAATTCATACTCGCAACTATGTGCTAACAACAGTTGGCAAATAAAACCGCTCAAAAAAACAAACCAAGCATCACCGAGACAGTGTGAACGAACGGATAAAAAAGCGTTACCCTGTCCGGGAACCTAAGAAGGGATGCTTCAGGTCATAGCGAATTAGTGTTCGGCAGGAATCGGGTGCCTTCGGGTCCAATCGGGTCTTGGCCAACCGCCAAGGGAGAACCCGAGACGACTGATCATCGTATGCCGTAGTACGGAGGTCAATTACCCTGGAATATGCCCAAGTTTGATCTCAAGTGAAGTGTGAAAATTCAATTTGCTATTACATGGATTGCTTATGAAGCGATTCTCTATTGTAAGCGGGTAGGTCGAACTAAAGTGCCGTTACGTAATATTTATAGGTTTATTTGTCTTTTGGGGAGGTTCAGTGAGTTTCTGGTTTATGTTATTGGCTTGAATTGGTAAATGGTTTGAACAAAAGGAAAAAAGAGAATTATTGTGTTTTTCTGGTATTATCACAATCGCTCCATTTAAAATACTGGTGTTTAACTGCTTCTGCTTAGACTGAAAGTTGGAACTATATAGTTTGGATAACCGACGACCCAAATGGCGCAGCGGTAGAGAGGCTGCCTTACGTTAAGGGTCCCGGGTTCGAATCCCGGTAGGAGCAAATGTTTGTGTGATGTGCATGGACATTTGTTTCCGAGTCATGGATGTTAATATGTATAATAAGTATGTATTTACAAACAAAAAAGTATCTATGTATATATATAATATATCAACTATCTGGTGTCCACGACACAAGCCTCGTTGCTTAGTGTGGCACAAGATAGCGCTGTGTGTAGTGTCCAGCGATATTTATTTATTTATTTATAAGGCTGATGATGATGATTATTGTTATTTTTCTGCCCTTGTCCCAATTTACCTAAAAGGGTCAGCACAGTTATTCAACGTAGCATGCATTGTTTGAAACTTTATTGCTTTCTAGCTGTCCCCAAAACATTTCGTTTTCAATAATGTTAGTTTTTGTACCTACACAAAACATTTCGTTTCCAATATGTTAATTTATGTGTATATTTCAGAATAACCAAATCTATCGGTTTTATACGGTTTTGGTAATGAGGCAACATTTTGGTCATTGGCCCTCGTACTAACATGTTCGCTCACAAATGTGTCGCTGTGCATCAACAAAATTTACGCACAGCTTTACCGGTGAAA
Source organism: Xestia rhomboidea (assembly GCA_963853795.1). Taxonomy (NCBI): domain Eukaryota; kingdom Metazoa; phylum Arthropoda; class Insecta; order Lepidoptera; family Noctuidae; genus Xestia; species Xestia rhomboidea. The sequence continues at coordinate 8,098,348 of OY970778.1, read as the reverse complement.
ACGGTTCTAATTTTATTTATTAAAACTTTATGCACAAGTAAAAACTGTACAAAGGCGGACTTAATGCCTTGGGCATTTTCTACCAGTCTACCTTAGGGTGATGCAGAGACAATACACAGTAGGTGCAATAACAGAAAACCAATAAGAAAATCTAATCTATATCTTATATTCTAATCGGACAGATGTGAGGGACAAATGTTCGCACACAACTTTTAATGGGATTGCACCATTATCACAGAACAGTTGCCCTTTACCAAATACAGGCTAGTAGTGTAGAACAAAAAAGCTCAACTCGTAAAGTTGACCTTTAAATAAAAAATAACTCTTGATATCCCTAACGTTGTTTGCGTGGGTACTCAAGACACTTTTCACGCTCCACTGAATATTTAGGAAACATCTCTAAGAAATAATGCGAAACGGAAAGCTGAACCATTTATCAGGTTCCAGGCGTAGGCGGAATCTTCGAAGGAAAAATTAATTCTGAGAGGAACTGTAAATACCTACTTGAGATCGATGAGGTTACAGGTTATCGATACAAATAACATCCTGTAAATACATTTAGTATGATACTTTGAAGAGGTTTTTTTTTTAATTTGAACGTTAGCTAAGTACGAGTGAGGTATGATTGAAAAAATACAAAAGAGTTTGCTCTCGAGCTGTTGTACGCAAAAGTGCGGTCAAACCGATCTGACTGGAGAGTACGAACTTCGAGAAATAATGTATTAAAATATCTAGTTGGTCGAGTGGTTGCAAGCGCGATTACTGTGCATGAGGGTCTAAGTCCTGGGGGTTCGATTCCCAGGTCGGGCGATGTGTTATTGGATTTTTCCATCAGGAATTTCTCAGTAGCAGCCACGGAGTCTGGTTTTGTGCCCGGTTGATAACCATAGGCTCGCCCCCTATTCCATGGGACTAAACATAACTGGCGAAATGTGGGTGTACTATTGGGTACACCTCTGCCTAACCTTGAGACGATTACAGGCGTGATGTTATGTGTGTATATCGTTTAAAATCCATTGTAACATTGAAGAAGAAGCTGTTGGTGAACCTATATTAATAAATAAATAAACATTCATGCGAAATCCTACACAGAAAAATAGAGTTCCAAGTATGATAATATAGTCCAAAATAACATTATTGTGTGGTTTTTAAATAACCACGCATGTACTGTAGTGAAGCGAATAACGTAATCTAAAGTTTAACTAGATTTGTCTATTTGCGTATTTAATATTGTGTTCGGGGAAATTTTCAACTTTAGTTATTAAATATGGTGATACAATGGAACTATGTTGGTTACATTCACATAAAAAGTTTTATGGGAATTGGCAAACATCTGTTTATATCATATGGTAATGGGGAGGGGATATAAAACGGAAAGGGTGGAATTATTCGTCATAAACATACCATCATAAATGAGCACAATGCATATAATGCTAAAATACACGAAGGACTAAAATTAGACCCGCAATAAGACTAACCGAAGTACCTACACAGTGGGAAATTACTTGAAATGCTTCATATATAGGGTGTAAATAGACTCTTAACGGAGGCGAAAGGCACTTTTGTTCTCCCTGTCATTGCGATATTTTTTTGTTCTGGACCATATTACCTGGAAATCTCTAGTTACGGAGATATTGAAGATCAAACTTCAAACTTAAATACAAGTTTTAAATGTTATAACTTTACTTTTAATACCTCCATAACCTCTATTAGACACAATGTTTTGCGTGCGTTACGTGGAGTCCTACCGTAAACAGAGTGAAAGAGCAACCTCTCATTTCAACCATGATTTATTATGAAGGGTGTAAAACACCTCTTAACGAAACCGAAAGGCACTGGTTCTCCTCGTCATTGCGATATTTTTTTTGTTCTACACCATACCTGGGAACCTTCTAGTTACGGAGATATTGGGGGTCAAAGTTTGACAAGTTTTTTTTTCAAATACAAGTTTTTAATGTAAGATTTTTACTTTAAACACCTCCACGACCCCCGTACTATTCAATCCATCCATCAGCATGATGTGTTGAGTGCGTTACATTGAGTTTTACCCCAAAAAAAAAGTCGTTTTGCAGCAATAATTTTTGCGTAAAGTTCTGTAAAGTTACTTAGTTTGATGTACAAAATGCTTGGTTGACGGCTTCGTGATGAGGTGGTTTACACCCTGTATACATATTTATATTTATTAGTCTATATAGCTTAGCATTATGTATTTATATAAGTATATATTAATATTTACTCATATGTCTTAATAGGATAAGTTAGGTAAGGCACATAATCTCTATTCTCGTCCTTTTCTCACACACTATTGTCTCCTTTTGCAGGGCTGCTGGCAGAAATTTCTTAAGAAATAAGCATTACCTATGTACTCATATTTTATCATGTATTTTCCTGTGTTGTTTACTGTGTGTACATAAATAAATAAAATAAACAATGATTTTTCACCCCAAAAAAATAGTCGTCTCACTCAACCGCGCATGGCTACCATGGTAGCCAGTAGCTGTTTTGCCAAATGCGTATGGCTACCATGGTATAGCCAGTAGCTTGTTGTTAACTTGTTACAAAATTTGTGGACTAAGGAAGAATAAAATCTGTGTTTATCTGTAGATTGAATGGTTTAGGTCCGATCTCTAAAATATTCCCGAACGACGTACCAAAGAAGCACTATTCCATCGACAAATGTCAAAATAAAAGTAAAAACTTTAGTGTAAACAAACTCCGCCATTTCTGACGTGTTGCGTCGTATTTCAATTGTTTTGTTATGTATATTGTTATTTTCGGATAGTGTTATATATCAAATTTGAGTATACACTATATTATCATAAAGGAAATCTAGTTTTCGAATCTCAAAGTTAAGTATTTCGCCTCCGAAAAAGTGGTAGGTTTAAATACCTATAGTGATTGTGTTTATACAAGAAATAAGTGTTTTTGTGATTAAAACGTGTGTGTTAACGGAAAAACAGTGCATAATTAGTATTGTGAGCATATTATTCAATTGTATATACAAAAACCAGCGGCTTCGTAAAGTTATAGGTACGTAAATAACCGTGTTCAAAAACAGTCGTTGGCGCAGGCCGCGTCAAAATAAACAGTGAGTATCCAAATTCTAATTTAATTCTAATTAGACTATCGTAAATAAACTAATAAGATTGTGGTTATTAGAAAGAAAATATAATCTATTGTTTATTTTAAAATAAATTTAATTGAAATTTAATATTTAGAAAATTCAAATTAATATTTAAATAGCGAAATATCCGTTTTCATCACTGTTTTTCAAGTTCTACATTTTTTTTGAGTTTCCAATTAATATTAGATTTTTTTTTTATATATAGATTCCATAACTATTCAGCTATTCACTGTAAATTTAGCTATAACTCTTGTAGTTTGCGACTGTCAAGTGTTTTTATCTAAACTGTCAAATTACATGCGAATATTTCGAATATTCGCAATTTTTTGCGCGCTCGAGCGGTCGGGTGCAAAAAAACCGCGCGCGCGGCTAGTGAGTGGTTACCAGCAATATTTTTTGCAAAGATTTTTTTTTTTATCTAGCTCCGTGATGGGTCTGTTTACACCTTGTGTTTATTAAAACATCACTTTGAAATTCAAACAATTTTTTTTAAACAAAAAAATTTCTTATCGAATTGTGAGCGGACACTATTCTGAAGTTTGAAGTTGAAACAGAATATCTACTCAGCTCGTACTTAAACTTAAGTATCTTGATAAACGTCCCTAAACCGTATACGAAACGTCTCTTAAGTTTTCCGTCGTCTAAAACGCCGAGCTTGAGCCAGCGAACTAATCTTAAGCCGCGCTTATCGCAAAACTAGGGTTGTCGCAAATGCCCTCGATTGTTTGGATTGAAAGCAAGCGTGTTTCGCTAGAGTATATTTAGTGCTTAAACTTGATTGATGTATGGCGCTGGGTTGGTGGATGAATGGTTCTTGTTATTTTTGAGACACTAACTTATTCGCAAATTTTGTCTCACATAATTTGTATTTCAGGAACTTACTTGTATCTAGCAGGCTCGGAGAAACCTAAGAAGCCGACTCCTGCCGGCTTCCCTTCAGAAACAAGGCGCTCTATGTAGTGTCTAGGTGTTTAAGTCGTTTTTTTTCTGTTCCGTGCGGGAATAGAATGACAAGCTGGTAAAAAAATCAAAAACCAAAAACTCACACTGTGCACTGTACCAGCCAAGCTGTAAATATGGTTTTATTTATTCATTTATTAAAAGGAGAACCAACAGCTAAAATAAGTGAGTAACAATTGTATAAGCGACACAGAGCCAATTACAGGTTCTCACGAGTAGACACAGAGATGGTAGTAGAAACCTTAGGATCACAAAATAGCAAGCACGAAAATAATACAAATAAAGGAATTAAAATAAGCACTAAATACACTCAGACACTAGGTTAGGCATTGTTGACATAAGGAAAAAAAGGGATAAAAATTAAGCACTACGCGCAATTCATCGCCCAATTCATCCGAGTGCGTAAAGAATAGGCTTTGACAGAAAATGGGTCGAAAGAGAACTCTTTACAAAGAATATTAAAGTCCTTACTCGCACTCCCTTCATACTTTTTTTTCAGTTTAATATTGCGATCAGTCTTTCAGACTATGAGCAGATGAGATAATTCGGATGGCTACTTTAATTATTGAAAAAAAGAAAACTAAGGTAATGCCATAGCCACGCTTCCATCCCATTCAAATATTGATCGACCAAAAATCAATAGACTACCAGACCCAAAGAGTAAAATTTATTTAAGCAATGAAGACCTTGAGACGCGTTGGGAATACCTGTCCGGGAAATTGTCGCATGATTGACAGAGGTTAAATTATTTACCCTGAGTCAGCAAAACTGGGCCCGCGTGGTGGGTTACAACCCCCTTCTTCTAACAGCAGATTGCTATGCAGCAAAACTGTTAAATTATTACATAACAGCGGAGAGCAGCGGTGGCCCAGTGGTGGCGGCCTTGACTTACGAACAGTAAGTCGTGGGTTCGAACCCAGACAGGCGCATTACTTTGTGTAATTTATTTCATCGCCATTGCTCTCAAAACGGTGAAGGAAAACATCGTGAGGAAACCGGCATGTCCTAGAACCAAACATTCGAAGACATATATGTGACATCTACCAATCCGCACTGGGCCTGCGTGGTGGATTATAGCCCATTCCGTCTCATAGAGAGGAGGCCTGTGTCCTAGCAGTAGGAACATTAATAGGCTGATGATGATTACATAACATAACGCCTGTAATCCTCGAAGAGTTAGGCAGAGGTGTGCCAGCCTATTGACTAGAACAGACCAGACTCCGTGGCTGCTACTAAAAAAATCCTGACGAAAAAACCCAATAACACTGCCAGACCAAGATCTTCGATTCCCAGAATCGAAGATCTTGAACCTGCAACCTGAACCTTCAGAAACGAGTCTTTGCTTAAGGACTCCTTTAGTGAAAGAAACTAGGTACATTGGTAAAACTTTCCCCAGCAGCGAGACCGTAAAACTAATCCAACTAGTTTTAACTTTAACGCGATAAAACCAATCTAAAATACTAGTTAGAATTCAAACAAGTTAAAAAAAATGTTGGAGTCTGCATTTGAGTTTTAAATGCAGTTTTAAGCTAGTTTTATCGCTGTATATTCTTGAAAAGCAAATAATACAGAAAAGTTGTTTTAAAGTTGATATTGCTTTTGCTGTGCAGGAAATAAAATTCATGGAATATTTGAATTGAGAAGGCCAGGAAGTATTTAATTTCGTACTTGATAACTTATTAAAAACTAGCTGTTGTCTTAACATAAAAATTCAATTTTCCCCGTTTTTTGTAAAAAAAAATATTTATGCTCCGCTCCTTTTAGGCATAGCGTGATGTTTTATAACCTTTAACCTTCCTCGATAAATGGGCTACTTAACACTAAAACGATTTTTCAATTCGAACCAGTAGTTCTGAGTAGTAGTAGTCCTGAGATTAACGCGTTCAAACAAACAAACTCTTCAGCTTTATAATATTAGTATAGATTGGTCTTTTCTTTTTGTATTAATTTCTTGTTGCTTCACCCATGAGCACAACTATGTTTATGATAAATTTGTTTTGTAATTGCTATCCACAATAAGATTTCCTTTTACATTTATTTTTGTATGTAGATACGTGTCTCTGTAATGATAAATTATTTTCTTTTTTAGGGTTCCGTAGCCAAATGGCACAAAAACGGAACCCTTATGGATTCGTCATGTCTATCTGTCCGTCCGTATGCCACAGCCCCTTTTTTTCCGAAACTATAAGAACTATGCTGTTGAAACTTGGTAAGTAGATGCATTCTGTGAACCGTATTAAGATTTTCACACAAGAATAGAAAATAAAAAAACAATAAATTTTGGGGGTTCCCCAAACTTAGAACAGAACCTGTTTTTTTTTCATATAACCCTTACGTGTCTATCTATGGATAGGTCTTCAAAAATGATATTGAGGTTTCTATTATAATTTTTTTCTAAACTGAATAGTTTGCGCGTTGACACTTCCAAAGTGGTAAAATGTGTAAAATAATTTTATGATGTAAACTTCCACAGAAAATTGGTTTGAACGAGATCTAGTAAGTAGTTTTTTTTAATACGTCATAAATTGTAAACCGCAATTTACCTTTCATTTTACTTATCAATAACTTAATTTAAAAAAAATACACTATTATTAAAACATCGATCAAAGTTACAACGTACTACAAGAACTTTTAAATTATGTTACTTGCTGCTACGGAAACCTTCATGGGCGAGTCCGACTCGCACTTGGCCGCTTTTTTCTTTCTTTTCGACGATTGACTAGAAATAACCTCTACAGTCAAGTCGTGAAAACTATGTTACAATATCTATTAATAAGTCACACATTTTGGCTTTTGAGAATTATTATAATACCTCCAAAAATAACCAACGAAAACTATTGAAAAGGTCTAGAGAGTTAAAATTAATCCTATTTCCATTTATCGGGCAAATCCCTAAATACATAAGTCGAAAAGGTGAGGAGTCAGTTCCCACAAAATGGCAAAACATGGCTATTTAATTTAAAGCTTTAAGGATTTATTTCCTGAGGGATATGCCGGAGTTATAGAACTAGTTTATAAATAAAATCAATCATTTATCGTACGCAGACGGATTGTTGCTTTAAAGCTAAGTGTGTGTGTGTGTGTGTGTGTTCTACGTTTATGTTAGCATGAGTCGGAGGATATGTGTTCTAGGAAACTATTATTATAACATTGTTGATATTATGACTTAGTTATGTAAATAGTATTACTCCTTTATCTTTTATGATAACTTATTCATATGTTTTAAAACTAGAGTAAATTATATAAATCAACAATCATATTTTATAATCATTGAATTTCTCAGTAGCAGCCACGGATTTGTGCCCGGTTGATGGCAATTAGGCTCGCCCCCTCTGAATGTTACTTAAACATAGCTGGCGAAATTTTGGTGTACAATCAGGTACACCTCTGCCTAACTCTTCGCGGATTACAGGCGTGATATTATGTAAATAATAATTTAATTTAAGTTAAGGTATTCTAAAGCAACTTGTTTAAATTCCATCCAGTGTCTTGTGATATATCCAGCAACCAAAAATCGGATAAGGTACTAGAGCGCTCCTATATTGTTTCTGAATGAAATTGAAACAATTGAAAGTTGGTATCACCTCTGAGTAGTAAAAGTCTGTATTTTGAAAGTCTTAACTACAAAAAGAAAAATAGGCGAGACGACAAAAATTAGTCCATCACTTAGATTATCAAAAAATATTTGACCCGTGCTTTTTCTTTTGTTACGTAAACCAAAACTGACGAAGATACGACTCTTTTAAGATTCTCAATACGTCATGCCATGGTACAATTTTTAGCTAGTTCTGACGTCACGAGCCCCCACTCCCGGGTTTTGAGGCGTTTTATCTTTGTCAATATTCATTGATTTACAAAAACAAAAAATACGTGTCCTTTAACTTCCAATACTCTAACTGACGGACTAAATAGATTTGCAATTTTTTGATACTATCGTCATGCCTTTTGTTGAAACAGTTGTGAATCGTGATCTTTTGTTTTTTGATGACGAGTAGGAACAGTGACGAGTCGGGCATAGCTCCATTTCAATAATCAACTTCCTGCCTATGTCCCATTATATTAATTATTGTGAATGTAAGGACAATGTGGGTCAATATATATTTTTTATTTTTATCCCCACGACTGTCTGGCAGTTTCGAGTACTATAAGCGACCTACCCAAATGTCCTTTCTTTTTTTTTATTGTCCTTTTTTTTCCTTTTTTTTATATTGTTCGTCGTTTCGTTGAGCTCCTTGAGTTGTAAGTCGAGCTACACGATAACTGACAAATACTTGCACTGACTGGACAGGTCCACTCAAATCTGTGTGGTTCTTTCTTCAAAAGACCATCTCAGACACTAATCTGCATAGTCCTCATGTGAATTGAGCAAGATTATGTCTGGACTTCAAAAGAGACTATGACCTCTGAGTTTGTTTCGGCTGTTTCTTCTCAGAGTAGTCAGGTACGAAACAGCGGCCCCATCTAGTTTTTGAAAATATGACGTGTAAAAGTGTTTGTAAAAACCTACTTGCAAAAATAAACATCATTTCATTTCATATCATTATATATTTGCGGTCGGCGCAACATGTTTTCTCCTTCTATTTTCCCCTATCTGACGTCACGGCTTAATTTACTCCTTTCTCCTCCATATAATTCCTCACACAATCCATCCATCTAAACTACATTTCAATGTTAGTACAAAACTCACTAATTAACATCAGCTTGTTAAATCACAGTTTAACAAAAACCAACAACTAACAATTAATCTGAACCATATTAAATGTGTGCTAACGAGTTTATAACGAGCCCAGTTTAACTGAACGGTAACAAAGACTGAACAAATGAATGAATGAAAAACTTTTGTTTGAACGTGTTCATTAAAATGGTTTACGAGAACAATGAATCCGAGAGCGGTCACGCGTTAACCCTAATTAGCCGCTAGTTTTTTTATTTCTCAGAATGCTACGGAGTCTAGATTTGTGCCTTATTGATGGCAATAGGCTCGCCTCCTATTACTAAACATAACTTCCTTTAAAACTGCTTAACCGCTATAATTAGTATCTAACTAGCCTTTGCCAACTACATAGGTTTGGGTCTGCTTTCAGTCTAACCGGATGCTGCTGAATACCAGTATTTTTCATGGAGCGACTGCCTATCTGACCTCCACAACCCAGTTAGTATTGGGTAATATGATACACCTTGGTAAGACTGGTTGTCAGACTTTCAGCTCGACGTAACGAGTGTCAAAGATCTACAAATGACAGCCGGGAACAACGCCTTAACGTGCTTTCCGAGGCACGGGGGAAACTCGGTATGTAATGGGTTAAAAGATTTGCGTAAACTCGTGCATGAAGGGTTCCGTACCATCGCTGTAGGGTACCCCTTTAATTTTTAATTGTGTTTTATTATAGCAGCAACAGAAATACATATTCTGTGAAAATTTCAACTGTCTACCTATAACGGATCATGAGAAACAGCCCGCTGAAGGACAGACGGACAAATGGACATCGCAGGCTTAGCACTAGGGTCCCGTTAGTTACCCTTCGGATACGGAACCCCAGAATCCATGAGTGTGAACTGTGAATGTCATGTCAAGTCATGAATCATTAGCGATTTATTACCTTGAAGTAATAAATCGCTAATGATTCACAGAAAACACAACCAAAATATGATTCCACTTTCCCTTCCACTTAAAACGAAATTCGATACACCACTCCAAAATTACCATACGCCTCTACTCCAAAACTTTTACGCATACACAAGTTTCCAAAGAAAAGTTATCAAGATGGCCTTGCAAGGCCTCCAAGTATTACCTCCTATATCATTATGTGTGAGGCCTATCACGCAACCCCGACTTTTATTATTAATCGCGCGTGACACGCTTACCGAATGTATAAGTAATATCATTAAGCCTCTATGGAATGCAAGGTAACAAGGAAATGAAAGTTTCTTGTGGTTTGTTGTTTCTTGTTTTACTGTGTGATAAGTTGGTACTTCTTGCAATCATATGGGTAATTAGGTTATTCATAAGTACCTGGGTGACTGAGCTCTACTCGGGTGAAAAATGAGAAAACGATTTTCCCGGAAATTAGACCTCGCTAGATCCATTTTCGTTCCAATAAACTCCAAAATTGCACTTTTCGTGGAAATCGTTAGAGCCGTCTTAGAGAACGTGGCTACAAATATTACTCATTTAATAGTATAGGATATGGTATTATAAGTAAGTATAAGCAGCATATAATGTTCGCACTACTGAGACACAAGCCTCCTCTCTATGAGAGGGAGTGGGCCCGTAATCTACCACACGGCCCACTGTGGGTTGTTAATAATCTGATGCCGATAGGCACTTCCTCAAGAAAACAACAAGCTTTATTTGTATAAAATTACTTATACAAGGTTCCCAGAATAATAGAGCCAAAAACGAGAGTGAAAACGCGACATAGTTCAGGTTGTTCGGCAAACCTAAAAAAATGACTGTTATCGTGTCGACCGCTTTCGATCGCTTTAAGAAAATAATTAACATTAATTAGTTTTCATGCGTCTACGTTCAGAATGTCCAATTCCCAAAATGTCCAACGGTTCCAAAAAGTCCATTTCCCAGAATGACCACTTCCCAGAATGTCCATTTCCCAGAATGACCATTTCCTAAAAAGTCCAATGCATATCTATCAGGGAATATGCATGTAATTTTTTCTTCAATAAAACTTTTCTTCAATTAAATACAGTATTGTATATAATATAATAATAAACCGACAACACGGGCTCTGTTACTCCCGAAGAATACCATTTTTCAATTACACACTTGTGCCCCTGTGTAAAATAAAGATGAAATAAACTCTAATAACCAGAACTTTGTAACCTTGGTAATTGCTATCGTAAACTTCAGTGCAGAATCCCTGAAGTGCTGTTTTCGAAAATCCTTTTATGAAGAAAGACGGATTTTGTGTTAGGTTGAAAAGAAAGCGAAGCGAGCATTTGAAAATAATAGGCAGTCTTAAATCATTTTTTCTTTCATCCTGTGTTCGTGATGGCCCAGAGGTTATGGCCTCGCCTCTCATGCATGAGGTTGTGAGTTCAAATCCAGGCAAGTACCAATGTGACTTTTTCAATTCATATCATGTACTTTCTATGTTTATCTTGGACATCAGAGACATCGGTGAAGGAAAATATCGTGAGGAAACCTGGACATATAATTAATATAAGTCTGAAATCACCAACCCGTCTTGAGCAAGCGTGGTGATCAATTCTCGTGCCTTCTCTATATGAGAAGAGGCCTTTGCCCAGCAGTGGGACAGTAATAGGCTGGTATTATTATTTTATTATTTTCTGTAATAATCCATACTGAAATTGGACTTCAGAACGACGATAATGTTCTACCCGTTTGTGAAACAGATTTTTGTAGTTAGACTAAAGAATGGGCATTGAAATACATATATTGTACTAGCAGTTGCTCGCGACTTCGTTTGCTTGGTTTTGAGGTGTATGTGTAAGAATAAAATGCCTCTGTAATAATAACAAATATCTTTATTTCCCAAAAACACAGATAATTGTACCTTTTTTATTTTTAGGATGGGAAATCATCAAATGACTCCTCCCGCTCTGGGCGGAGCAGGAGGGAGTGTCAGACTTTTACTGACTAAAACCCATCCATGTTCCTTCATCGCCCTGTGTGTTCCGGGGCCACGGTATCTCTTTCGAATAGTCCCGCAGCCCGTAATTGTACCTTCAGTTTACAATTTTGAATTAGTGACAGATAACACTTACATTAAACATTTGGATGCTTCAGAAATCTGTACACAATAGATTAAACTCTGTCTCATAAACTAGGGTATCCTGTATCTTAACAGACAGTGTAGCCAGTCTAGTAGACTGGCCATACTGCACAGCAGTCTTACCAAAGTGTTTCGCGTTAACCTGTAAATGCTGTAGCTGGATCGTGGGAGAAGACCTTTGTAGTAGACATTCTTTCACAAATAAATGTGGTAGCATAAGCATAATCAGCCTATAATGTCTGCTGGGACACAGGCTTCCTGTCCATGAGAGGGAATGGGGTATAATCCACCACGTGCGCCCAGTGCGGGTTGGTAAATGTCACATGTCTTTGAATTTTGGTTTTCGCACATAGCCGGTTTCCTCACGATGTTTTACTTCACCGTTTTGAGAGCATTGGTGATGAATTAAACTACACAAATTAATGCGCTTGCCTGAGTTTAAACACACGACTATGAGTGGGGGCCCACCCCTGGGCCACTGCTGCTCTATGTTGTAGAAATTACTACGTCTTTAGAACTTTCAACCATACTTAAAGTACTTACGGGATGATATCCGTGATTTTCCTTGGTTACTATGAGCTCCCGATATTTCGACGCTGTTGCAAGCATCATGATCGCGGGAATACTGAAGAGGTATGCGGGTGGAACGAAAATTATTTATTATGAGCAGACAAATCTGTATACCCTCTTTCTTAGTCTTTTATTACGCGCACTACTGGAACTCGATTGTAACTCACGACAAAACGCACTCACAGTATCACTAGGTTTTTCTTGATAATGGAGACGCATGTTATTTTTTATTAGGATTACCACTGGATTCCACGTACTTAACCAAGGAAAATCACGGATATCATCCCGTAAGTACTTTAAGTTTAGTGAAAAACCGTGAAAGTCTAAAACAGTGCACTTTCAACCATGTTTCTGAGCTCTATTCTTAGCCCCACAAACGCACTAAAACTCTCTGAAGGAAAATAAAACTTTTACACTAAGTTAGGTTCTCTCAAAGACAGTCTAGCGGCGGTCAGTAATTGGCAATTAGGTCCATCTGCAGTTGTAATTAGCTGGGGACTGGCAGTATTAACTACGTAGAGCTTCAGTGGGACGAAATGACTTTAAGTTTAATGTTAATAGAGTGAATTGTAGAGAACGATTATATTAGTTGTTACTAGCTGTTCTAGTAACTAGTTGCCCGAGATTTTCGTCCGTGTAAAATTATTATAAAAATATTACCTCCCTATTTGAATCGGATTTTGTTAACAATTTCAAGGGTTTTAATTTTTTTTAGACGAAACCCTATTTTTTTTTCTAAAATAAAAGTAGCCCAAAAAAAGCCGGCAAATTGCGATTTGGACTCGCACACGAAGGGTTCCATACCATTATCTATACAACATTAGACAAAACGGAAAAAAAAACACGTTTATTGTATGAGAGCCCCCCTTAAATATTTATTTTATTCTGTTTTTAGTTTAAATTTCAACTGTCTAGCTATCACCGTTCATGAGATACAGCCAGGTGACAGACAGACCGACGCTCTGTTCGTCGGTCCCGTTTTTACCCTTTGGGTACGGAACCCATAAAAGCAGTAAAAGTTCCGATAAAATCAGTCCAGCCGTTTCGGAGAGTAGCCGGAACAAACAGACAGACAGACCAACAGACAAAAATTTAAACAAATGTTTTCTTGTTATATGTACCGTATATATTTTCATACGCATCCAGTAAAAAGCTGTAATTTTGATATTGCCGGACGTTGACGGATCTATGTTTTATTCTTTTTTTAAGGTTCCGTGGTCAGATGGTCATAATAGTTAGTCCAGTGTGTCTGTGCGTCTTTCAGTCGGTCCGTCTGTGTCCGCCCACCCGTCTAGCAAACAGCTATTTTGTTAGGAGATCGTTATTGGCACCATCGACGAAATTTTTAAAGAAAGTTCATTCTATGAACCTCTACACGATTGTGGAATTACGATAACAATAGTTTAGGAAGACACTCCTAAATCATAAACGACTACATGATTATAAGTCATCTACATATTATTCTGCTGAACATTGCCATTTAAATCCAGTAAAAAAACACAGTGACGGGAAGAACAAGTGAGTCTCGGCGCCCAAAAAGCGTACAGTGATTTTCTTCAGGAATTTCTCAGTAGCAGCCACGTAGTCTGGATTTGAGCCCGGTTGATTGCAATAGGCCAGTCCGTGGTATGCATGGAACTTAAACATAACTGGCAAAATGTGGGTTGTACGATTAGGTACACCTCTACCTAACCCTTCGGGGTTTACAGGCGTGATGTTATGTTATGTAAATATACTTCGAAAATTATTCTGCAATCGTGTTAATTCATATTTTATGAAAACTCACGGCAATATTTGATTTCCGTGAAATCCGAAAACCTCTTGTGTGCCTACCACTACTGTGAATATATACACTGGCCTGCAAAAATATGTATCACCTGTACCATGTACCACATAAGTATCATCATGAAAAATAGTTTAATTTTGTCTATAGTTTCAAAGAAAGCTGATAAAAATTTTCAACAAAACGTTTTTTTTATTTTAAATCTCTAACTTCTATAGTTTAGGAAAAATTGAAATTTTAAAAGTGTAGTACTTATTTTTGCGGTTCAGTTTATTATTGTGTTCGCAGAAAACATTTCATCATTCAGGCAGAATTGTACGAAACACTCTGACAATTGGCGATTGTAAAAAGATTGGTTGGGTTTCAGTTTTTGTTGTTTAAAATATAAAAACAATAAACGCTTTTTTTACATTTATACCCAACTACGGCAAAGCCACACATACATGAACGTGCAACACGAAAACGGACAAAAAAATTACATTAATGTCTTGTTTATACATTTTAGTTGCCGTTTTTGTCATACCTAGTTGGGTTTTAATTTTCAATTTTAAACTTTACTTTTTATGTGTTAACATAAAGTTGAAAATTAAAACCCAACCGGTTGATTTTCCTTGATATAATAACTTATATCCAGGAAAATCAACCAGTCACATTGAATATTTGTTTTGATTTAATTTTTAGCTGCTGTTAAGAAAATAATTAAAAATATTATTTTCCATTTTTACACTCACATAACAAAACTTTGCAATTGTTTGGGATAGTATTTCTCTTTCAAAAGACACGCGTTCCTCATGTTTTCATAGGGTTAACCCTGGTTAATCTAAAAAGGTACAACTAATTTAATATAAATACGTCACCACAAAATCCCTTCAAGCCCCGGCCCTAATTAAATATAGAACCTGTTGAAATTTGTACCACGTCTCTAAGAGAAACGTAACGTACAGACGTGAGATCATTGACCCACTTACAGCCTCCGGAAAAGTTCACTTCATGACATCTTTATCTTTGAAGATGGGAAATATGAAAGAAATACTGAAGACTGAACTTGTTTGCAGTTTAATTTCAAAATAAAATATTTTTTGCTGTCTAATAGTAATTTAAATAATATTCTTTCAATATTATGAATAAACGTAATATTTTCTTTAAATAATAGACCATTGTTTACTTAGAATTAGAACGTAAAATATTAACCCGTTGTTTCACAAGAAAGATACGAAAAGAACTGACAAACGTAGTCCTTTTTAAAAATAAACTAGCCGACGACGGCGCCAAACAAAAATAAAACAACAAACTTTAGCCTTAAAACTAAGTACAACAAAACTAAAACTTACGTTAATAAGTAGTTTCAAAGTCACAAAAGTCACTTCCACATTCACAACACACTTTTATGTAGTACGTATACGTCGATCGCGTAGCAGTGCTACGGCGCTACGGTGCTACGGACAAGCGTAGCGGGCTACGAGCAACGCGCGACTGTGGTCCTTTGCTACGCTCACCGCACGGCCTACGGAGGCTTCGACGGAATTCCACTGAGTGATCGATGAGACATCGCGCCTAAGCCTCAGGGTGTGCTGTGTTTGTCCCTCTCATGATTTATACTTATATTGGTACTAAGATGTGTTTTATTGTGGAGGGTTAGAACTATGATTTTAGCGTGGGCTTTGAAAGTGCAAAAATAAGTTAGGAAGTTTTGTTCAAGTATGTTCTTCCTGCCCTGGTCTGTTATTTGGGGTTGGTGCAACACTTTTTTTCTCTTCCATTATCTTGTAAAAGACTTCACGCTTTTATGAATTTCAATATTTCTGCAAAAATTGGAACGTTTCGTAAGCTTTATTTTGAAAACTATTTTATTTTCAATTGAGTGCTTCTTAAGTCGTGCTTGTCAGCAATACATAATAGCTATAAAGTAAAATAAATTCTAGACAGAATTAAATCTATGTCTTACATTATTTTTCAATAAATTGTATTGGAATGAGTAAGAAGTAGATTCAATATAACTTCGTCGAAATATTTCGTCGAAGATTGAAAACTTTCGGGAAAGTAATAAAAGTATTACGTATATTTTCGTAAAAATATATTCTCTACTAGTCTTTTACGTGGGTTAGGTTATAAAATATAATTTTCAACCTTCTTTTATGCTTCATTGAGGGAGTTGCGTCCGGGATTATATTTTAGACGGTTAGTTACGATCCATATTTTTTTATGGGAACGAATAATATTACGATGCGTAGTGGTACTGGTTTTTCACTGAGCTTTTTGTGTATTAAGTTAACCTAAAACTAACATAACATCACGCCTGTAATCTCCTAAGGGTTAACAGAGGTGTACCTAATAGTACACCCACATTTCAAGAGTTATGTACCTCTTTTTTTATTTTTTTTCGGATGGAAAATCATCAAATCACTCCTCCCGCTCTGGGCGGAGCAGGAGGGAGTGTCAGACTTTTACTGACTAAAACCCATCCATGTATCTTCATCGCCATTTGTGTTCCGGGGCCACGGTATCTCTTTCGAATAGTCCCGCAGCCCCGGCAGGCTTCGGCCCTTGCGGACCCCTTCCTTATTGCTGACTCTCTTAGAGCGCGCGTGGAACACGAACGCGCCGTCGACACGGCCTGTCGTCATGAGACGGACGGATGGCGAGCTAGCCCATAGCTCCCCGTCCACAGGCCCGCGCCTACGGTGGCCGGAAGCCACCACATGGCCCCCGACGCCCGGGGCGTCTCCCGCGACGGCCGGGACGTGAGGATCTCTCCCTATCACGTTCCGCCACCTCCTTCGCTAGCATGACTGCTTCGCAGAAGGAGGTGACGGCGTCCCATTCCGTCTCGCTCCGGACCATGGCACGAACCAGGGCCGGAAGCGAGAGGTCGCCGCCGACCAGTTATGTACCTACGACTACTACTTCTGAAATATAATATTGCATCATCAGCTGCCTATCCTTTACCCAACTATATTCGGTTTAATTTCTCATAAGAACATATAGTCCACTTATAATGAGATACAAAGTAATAAGTATCATAATACAATACAATTTCCTCCAGAGTATTAGAAGTTATATTGTACATACATGTTTCTTAAGCTTAGTTTTAAATGTATTCACATTATCGCACTCTTTAATATCGTCCCGTAATTCATTGAACAGATGAACTCCTTAAAAATAATATGGTCTTTCTACCGTAATTAGTGCGTACGCTGATGACTTCAATATTGGGGTTGGCTTCCAGTTCAACAGGATGCCGCTGAATATTAGTATTTTACATGGAACCACTGCCTATCTGACCTCCACAACCCAGTTAGTACTGGGTAATACGATACCCCTTAGTAAGATTGGAACATCAATACAGTACCGCATAACTATTTATAGAGATAGTTAAGCTTTATAGTTTTTATGTACGTATCTTTGAAAAGGCTACACGTGGCAATGCCGAGATCTATGGAAGCATTTTCATAGACTTAACATAAAAACCGGCCAAGTGCGAGTCGGACTCGCGCATGAAGGATTCCGGACCATTGTAGTAGGGGATCCCCCTTTTATTTTTATTTATTATTATTAAAAGAGGCAACAGAAATACACATTCTGTGAAAATTTCAACTGTCTACCTTTATCCGATATTAAGTAGTGAATTGAATGATATTTTATGATGTTTATTGAATTGAATGATATTTTATGATTTTTAATGAATTGAATGATATTTTTATGAGTAGGTATTAATGATTTCTTTACTACTTTATCTGTTTCAATTGTATTTTTCTTGTATATGGATATTTTTGCCTGCAATAAAACACTATTTATTTTTATTTTATTTTATTTTATCGGATCATGAAATACAGCCGCTGACAGACAGATGTACGGACGGACAGCGGAGGCTTACTACTAGTCCGGTCCCGTTTGTTACCCTTCAGGCACGGAACCCTAAAAATCAGTCGTGTCGTCGTGTTCTTTACTTTCAGAGCAATTGAGCGACTATCCCGCTGCGGTTGCGGTCGGCTTTGCAAAAGTAACCCTTAAGTATTTAAAGTTATGTGTTACATTCACGATACCAAACGAGACAATGTGTACCGATCCATCAATAATGCCATACTCTTCATCATTGGTAAAAACTCATCAGATACCAAAGTACCGTGACAGGTAGCTACATTAATATCTACTTTTCCGTAAACAAGCGGAATTATTACAAAGTATGAAGTAATAAATCATATCACATATTGTCGGTGTGACGGTAGGTAAAATATTCACGGGTGAATGACCGCCAGGACAGTTAAAAAAAATAACAGTGCGGAATGACGTAGGTAACAAATCCGTTTAAATGGGAATCGGACGTTAAGAATGAATTATTCATTGCATAATTACGCTGTAATGTTCTCGCTGCTGGGAAATAAGCCTCCTCTCTATGAGAGGGACTGGGCTATAACCCACCACGCGGGCCCAGTGCGGGTTAGATGTCACATTCCTTCAAATTTGTGGTCCTAAGACATGCCGGTTTCATAGCCTTTGCACGGAACTCTATAAACGCGAAATGCGAGATCTAATTTAAAGAAAAAAGACATTGCCCTTCACCAGAAATGTCTCCTTTAATGTGGGTGCATTTACTAACATTAAACTCAACACAAACAGCCAGACCAGAATTACCTGCAGGCCATACAAATATTTGTTCTGTGCGGGAATCGAACCCGTGCCACGCAGTGCAGCAGTCAATCGCTTAGCCACTGCGCAAACGGTATTGGCAAAAACCATCAGAATAGCCTACAGCTTAATTAATCTTCCTGCTCTTGTCTCATTCTACTTGGGGTCGACGCAACGCGGGTATCTTTTTCCATTCTCCCCTCAGACGTCACGGCATCATTTACTCCTTTCTTTTTTAAATCATCCCTCACAGAATCTTGATGGGATTGTCTTATCTTTGGTCTTCCTCTCCCTCTCCATCCATCAACATTCATATCCATCACTCTTTTAGTTGCATCCCTCTTCATTACAAAGTCCTTGTCCTTTATTATAGATATTGTTTTTTTGTTTTTAAAATCAAATCAAAAAATTAGTTTTTTCAATAAACAAGAAGTACACTTCCTGTAATATACTCATTAATTACTTCATCCATTCTTGTCACTCCACACATCCATCTCAACATTCTCATCTCTGCTACATGAAATCCTTTTTCATACATCTTCTTCGCGGCTCAGTATTCTAATCCATACAGTGCCACTGATACTTGATAGGACTTTGTATATTGTCCCCTTTAACTTGAGGGGCATCCGTGGGCCACAAATTTCTCCAGTGACCTGTCGCCATTTTGACGGCGTTCCGACAAGAGCATAAATTCTCTAAACATTATTTTGAAATTCGAACAATATAGTGCCGCGATTCGGCCTTTGCATTTCTTTGTTTTAAAAAACAAATGAATTGCGTTCGAAATGTATTCAGTCTCTTGAATAAGAGCACTGACCACAGCAGAATGAATTTTTGAATACAATTATTTTTCTCTTGATTCCCGGTTTCAATATCCGTCGCGGTTGACCACTAACCTAAAAGGTTTCTGCTCGTATTTTCAATTAATCACACTAATGGCTTACGTGAGTACTATAATCGATATATGGGTCACACTTCCACACATCATTATTATTCTCTTATACAACGTGCTGTTTCAGTCGGTGGGAAAACTTTTCAAGATAATAGGCGAGACGACAAAAAAATCTAATTAGTCCGTCACTTAGATTACCAAATATTTGACCCGTGTTTTTTCTTTTCTTACGTAAACCAAAATTGACGAAGATACGACGCTTTTAAAATTGTCAATACGTAACGCCATGGTATAATTTTTAGCTAGTTCTGACGTCACGAGCCCCCACTCCCGAGTTTTGATGCGTTTTATCTTTGTCAATATACATTGATTTACAAAAACAGAAAATATGTGTCCATTAATTTCCAATACTCTAACTGACGGACTAAATAGATTTGCAATTTTTTAAAACTGGGAAAACAATACATCAAGGTTTACTTCTCGAGTAACAACGTTTTTAGATTACGGACGGAGTAATAATGCAAAGACTTTTGATATAACAGTTATTTGGCACTACATTTCTTCTTCTTGAAGTATTTGTACATTGTGTTTATGATGAACATACAGCTAGATTCCGAAGACCTACAGTAGTGGCAATCGCTTTCAAACCGTTTCGTATTACAAAGACTTCCAATAGGATTGCTACAAGCTATTTGCTAGCTGAGAAATGGTCTTTTCTACAAGCTCAATTACATGGGGGGTGTGCAGAACTAAGAAATACACGACAACAAAAAAATTAAATTATTTTCAATTAGTCACGGATCACGGTATCAGTGGATGCAACTCACCGTAATCCGTGGCTAATTCAATCTGAAACCGGGATCAGTGGAGTCAAACCTCTTTTATTTACACTTAAAGTAATTACGGGATGATATACGTGATTTTCTTTTGTTACTATGAGCTCCCGATATTTCGAAGCTGTTGCAAGCATCATGCTTTATTTAGATGACGCTTATTGTCAATGGAAATGTGCATAAGTCTTCTTCTTTCTGCTAAATGAGTCGTGGCAAACTCCTACTAATCTTCTTCTTAGCGTGTATATGGCAATTTAAATTGTGTGTAATTAAAATACTCCTAGTAATAGCAAACCTTAAAGGTTACACAGGTAATCTAAAACCTTACCTAACCAAATTGGTACATCGTAACACGAAACCTGCGACTCGAAGCTTGCCCCAATTTATTTAGCAGTGTTTGTCTTTATATATTCATACTGGTTCGCGCTCGTTCGTGAGCAGAACTTGAAGTGCGCCATCAATATGTTAGCGGTACTCTGTTAAATGAGCTACTTGTACTGAAGTTCATGGTCAGATATAATGAAGATTGACTCGGCGGTATGTTTCTATATCTATTATACGTGGTATGAAACGAAGTAGCTCATCTGTATAACCGCTTAGGTTTTGTATATTACACAGTCGATTTAATGTTGATGCGGTTTTTACCGTCAATTAGAGCAAAACCACACACACATACAACACACACATAAAACGCACACACATTATACACATAAAACTTCGGAAATAAATATTTCGGAAGTTTTATGTGTATAATCCATCATTATATAAGTCACATTCGTTTTTTCAGTTACCATACAATACTATTAAAGAAACTATACTACATATATTAAAACAGTGTTCAGTTTACTATTAAGAAAATATTTAAAATCTACAGTATTGTACAAGATTTTGAAAGGAAGAGAATGAAGTTAAAAGGGTTTCTTTAATGATATGAAATAACCAAAAACGAAGCTCAATAAACTCCATTTAAACACTTTCACCCTTAACGAATTACGCTTCATTTCCCTTATTTAAACCAAACAAAGTCTCGGTTAACAAAATAAACAAGTTTTATTTGACGTTAATTTGACCGTGAAAGAGAACAGTTAAGGGATTTCCGGATCCAACCTGATTTTGTTAACCGAATAATAAAATTGTTTTTCGTTCAGACAAAGTAACAGGACGTCAAAAGGGTTTTCTGATATTAAATATTAACTGGTTATGAAGGTAAGTGGTAGTTATGATAGTAATAGCAAAACAATAATAAACCGCTTATTGCATTCATATTTTAGGGGTTGAGCATTATTACTTTATACCTATTGGCTTTTATCAAGGTAAAATAATAACGTTGATATTCGCTACCAGACACTGTTTTAAGCTTCCACGGTTCATAACTATAATTAAAATGTCACTTACGGGATATCTTCCGTGATTATTTATTGTTTTTGAGCTCCCGATATTTCGTATTAAGTTTGACATATCTCTATAATAATTTGACTTAAATAATATTTTGCAATTATCAGGAAGGTATTTTTTGTCATCATAACAGAGTCTGTCTGTGTATGTTATTCCGTTTGACATTGTTGATAATATATATATTTTTTTAATTTTGTAATTCCAATGACATGCCACTTATTTTAATTTAATTTTATAATTGTAAACCAACTATTTGCATGCCCATGTGACGGCAAAATGTGGAGAACCTTCTTATACTAAAACATCTATGTACTTATAACCCATGTTTGCAAAGTAATAAATGATTTGATTTGATTTGATTTGATTTGACGCTGTTGCAAGCGCCATGATCGCGGGTCAACTTGAGAATGCGGGTTGATGGAAAAAATTGTTAGGAGCAGACAAATCTGTCTACCCTCTTTCTTTGTCTTTTGCTACGCGCACCACTGGAACTCGACACTAAGTCACGGCAAAACACACTCACAGTATCACCAGGTTTTTTGAAGTTCCCAATTTTTCCCATCCACCCGCATTCTCCAGTTGACCCGCGATCATGGCGCTTGCAACAGAGTCGAAATATCGGGAGCTCAAAAACAGTAATCACGGAAGATATCCCGCAAGTGACATTTTAAGTATTCGCTACCAGGTTAGAATGTTAGAAAGTTATACCTTATTTACTAGTGACCCGCCCCGGCTTTGCACGGGTAGTAGAGCATATGTATTATGCCTACATGTTTTGTCTGTGGAGACAGCGTTTTCGATGAAAGCTTCGAGGAGATCTTGACTTTTTTCGACACTTCCGACAATTATCGTCACGGCTCCCGTTATGTACGGAATGTACACACTGGAACGTTTTAAAAGTAGCCCGTAACACTCTGGGATAATGTAGCGATCCGATAGTGAAAGAATTTTCAGTATCGCATCATTAGTTCCGAAAATTACCTCCGTCATATAAACTTACAAACAAACTTTACTTCTTTATAATATTAGTATTATAAAGAAGATTAAACTTCGTCAAAATCTGGGAAAATGCCAAGAAAGGTCGGGACACAAAAAAAGGGAACCACAGCTCTGAGAAAGAAAAATGCTGACGCAAAACAATTGTAATTTACAAACTTTCCTGTTTGCAAACTCATTATTTTGTCGACCGGTCATTGAACTCATGAAAAGGTCCGTTTCAGGAAGAAGATTTAAATAAGGAAGATCAAGACATCACCGATCTTTTTTTTGTCTTACCAACACATCATTAGTATAAATATCATTGCTATTTAATGTGGCAAATGCTGACAGTCTTATGGGGCCCATGTTTCCGGATAAAGTGACAAAGGTAATTCGATGCCTAACTATCCTGTTTTTTTTTTATTTATGTATGAGTCAGTTATTTACCAATTGTAAACAGTTTAGTTTAAATAAATAATGTTGAAACTTTGTTGAGAGCAGAAATAATTATATTCAACGAAAGCTAAACAAATAAATAAATTACAAATGATCTCCCAACTTTTACAATCAAAAGTGAAGTTTACACATTGAACGGGACACAATGACTTCCGAACGAAAAACAATAAAAGAAAAGTTATGAAAATCACAAAAGTAGCATTACGCTTATTATCTGATTAAGTCGAAGTTGTTTTACTGTTTTATGATTTTAGCCCAAGAGCTGGAGATGAAATTGACTGATCATCAGAAGGTCAACGTCCCGTGATTTAAATTAAATTCCAATCTTATCTCAGTGATCGAACTGTAGTCGAAACTGTAGGTAAATTAAAATATTTCTTCGATATATTGAGTTTAGAATGTTCAAAAAAATATGGAATTATCCATCAGCCATAATTTGGGACCTCGAAACTAAATGTAAACACCTACAAGTCTCAAATTAATTTAAGTAGAAATCTCTCTCGATGCGACTCACATGAAAATATTGAATTCTACATGGCAATGGAAAAAAAAAAGAAAAATCTGCTGTAACAGACTAACATGCTAACATGGTAGTGTTACGTAGACAGAACGTGCCTTCCTGAACACAACAAAACAATAATATACTCTCCATGGCTTTCTAAGAACGTCCTTTTTAGAATAGGAAGATTTTATTACGTACAACAATCGATAGCGTTACTTACAAAAATAAAATTCTATATTATTTCTATATAAAATAAACGGAAATGTAAAATTATTATTACAAAACCAATATCCTAAGTG
This sequence comes from Xestia rhomboidea, assembly GCA_963853795.1. Taxonomy (NCBI): domain Eukaryota; kingdom Metazoa; phylum Arthropoda; class Insecta; order Lepidoptera; family Noctuidae; genus Xestia; species Xestia rhomboidea. The sequence goes on along the minus strand of OY970778.1, from coordinate 8,074,179 downwards.
CACAAAACTTCTGAAAGTATTCTGAATCTTGAATCTTCATTAATACTTGTAGATAATTTATTTTTCACGCATCCTAGCTCCCTGACCGCTATTGAGAACTGGCTGGCAGCCAAATCGTTTTAAGTGTTCGGAGTGTAATAAGCAACGTAAAACCAAAAACTAACATATCGACCCTTAAGTTTGTTTATTTGAGTCATCTCGGCCTAGCTTTTTCCCAACTATGTAGGGGTCGGCTTCCAGTCTAACCGGATGCAGCTGAATACCAGTATTTTGCATGGAGCGACTGCCTATCTGATCTCCACAACCCAGTTAGTACAGGATAAATACGATACCCTTTGGTAAGACTGGTTGTCAGACTTTCGGGCCACTGTTTACCTTTAGCGACTGCCAAAGATCTACAAATGACAGCCGCGATCAGTGAATCAACCAACAAACTAATTTTGTTTATTTGAGTCCGAGGTCAAAAAAAATTGGATTGTTTGCTGGACAAAAACTATTATTGGGTATACTTTGTTTTGGTGTAAGACGTATGAGGGAAACAAAATATATTTGACCGCAGTTTCTAGGGAGACTTTTTGTTGCGTTTCTTTTTTTTTGCTTTTTCTTGCTTGGAAATTAGGGTTAGTAATATTGGCGCTTGTTCTTCCAAATTCTGGACAGTAGTGAGTTTTGCAGGCTATATACGTCATTGTCTGTTTTTGTCAAAAAACTAGCAATCAAGTTTCTGTTTAATTTCATAGATATCAAAAGCATTTTTAAGGTCTTTTTTTCATAAAAAGTTAGTTACCCTTGGTATTTTCACGGACATGAAATTCTTTGGCTAAATTATTAATTTGACTGCGAACATAACATAAGTATAACTTAATAATCATTACACTCACATCAAAGTATCCTCAAAGACCTCAAGAGCTTAGATCCTCAGATCTTCCGTCCAACGTTAGATGTGGTCAATTATATGCATAACTTTATACCCTATCTCCGTGCGGTGCCCCGCAAAGCCGGAGTTAGGAGAGAGCGTCTGGGGACTCGTTCCGATTCATAAGTAATGTAGCATAGCTTATTATCACGCTTGCTTCTCCCAAAGGGATTGGTAGGAGTGTTGGTACACCCACATTTCATCAGGTGTGATACAAGTTTCATGAAGCTTGGCTCCAGCTGAAAATTATCTCATTACAATTCCCGATAACGCTTTCCATAACCTGGGGATCAAACGATGATCGACATCTATGCAGTGCAGTCGCACTTATAACTAGTTGACCAACGGTAATCTTGCATTGAATTAATCAGAGAATGGGCAGCAGCCATCTCTGTGATTTTGTAACAACCGCACTGCGATCGCCAATCCGCCGGCCAAGCGTGGCGATTATGGCAAAAACCCCTCTTGGGGGAGGCCCATGTCCAGCAGTGGACGTCTTTCGGCTGAAATGATGATGATGATGATGAATCTTGCATTCAAAGAGCGAGTCCATTAATGGATAGGCACGAAGGTCCAATTTCCCTTAAAAACCCTCAAAGATAAAACATTTTTTTTCCCGTATTACATTTTATATCGTCGTAACCTGCTCCATTGTTTGCGTTCAGATATCGCCCTGGGCACATTCCCTTAGGGCCAACCTTTGTCCCTTTAAGCTCAGCTTTGTCAACGTATAAAATAACCATACAAATAGAATTTAATTACAAAGAAATCTCTTTTTTGCTTATACCAGTGGGCGCAAAAAAATGTACGTATTTCTTTGAATCAGGACGTACAAAGTACAAAAGTGTTTGTTTGTTCCATGAAACCTAGTCAACTACTGAACCCATTTTCACAGACTGAGAACTTAAACAACACGTAACTGAGGATATAGACTAAAAACAAACTGGCCAAATGCGAGTCGAACTCGCGTATGAAGAGTTCCGTACCATCTTAGTAGGGGATTAGTCCTTTAATTTTTAATTTGTTTTTATTATTTCTCGTTACAGTGGCAACAGAAATACACATTCTGTGTAATTTTCAACTGTCTACCTATTACAGATCATGAGATAAAGCCCGATGTCAGACAGACGGACGGACGGACGGACGGGCACTGGAGGCTTAGTTATATGGCTCTGTTAGTTACCCTTCGAATAAAGAACCAAAAAGATAACTATGTAACATCGTCCAACCCGCACTGGGCATAGACACGTGTGGTGGATTACGGCTTACTCTCATGCTCAAAGAGACGAAGCCTGTGTGCCAGCAGACAGATTATGCTAAAGCCTTTTCATTGCCAAATTATAGGACACTTTCTATCCATGAGTAGTTTTATAAATGACTAGAGTATGCCCGCGGCTTCTCCCGCGTGGAGTTCGATAACTGTCCCACGGTATCATTCTACCGGAATAAAAAGGTTCTAAAGTATCTTATGTGTTAATCCTATTTATTTATCCATGTACTTAGGTTGTTAGTTTTGTCTTGCACTTTTCTCGGTTTTTTCATTCATTTATCTAGTTTATTTGCTATTATTGTACACTTATTTATTTTATTTAAGTATCTTTTCATACAAACACATATATAATTAGAACACATACATCATCAAACGGTTTTATGTCCGTAACATCACCATCTCAGGTCCAGTTGAAAACCATCGTCGGGGACTAGCTGCTCGGCAGTCTGCTGAACTAGGCCTATTTGGTGCAGCCGTGAGACACACAATCTTATTTCTTTTCTTTTCTGTTTAGTTTGAGTTTTCTAATTATGTAGTTTTAAGTTTTTATTTTATTGTTATTTTTGTTCTGATGTATTTACTTATGGCATGTGCCAAATAAATATGTTTTCTTTCTTTCTTTCTAATCCAGGTTTACAAACTATCGGTGTGCTAAATTTCATCCAAATCCGTTCAATAGTAGAAAGAGTAAAAAACAGCCAGACATCCTCACAAACTTGCGCATTTATAATATGTAGGGTTCAATTTAAAGATAGATAGTCTGCCGATTATCATTACTTCCCAGAATTTGATCTTTAATAGTGTCGGTATCGATGGTGTTTTGGGGGTTATAAAGAACAGGATGTAAAGCTCTTCATCCCTCGTAGAAAAAGGAGGATTCTCCGACCGGGACGGATGATATGTGGGGTGAGCCACTGCCCGACAGTAGCTGTCGGGTTCCTGTATGCAGACTGCAGTAGTCGCGGATAATGTTGCTTGCGCGATGTAGGATTTTGACATGTTTCGCTTGTTAGTTCATCATTTTTATCATAGATAGCGCTGTAGTACTTTTTGTCCAATGTAGCTGTAGTACTTTTTGTAGTGCCGCTACAGTGTGATAATATGCAATACAATGTGTGTGTTTTTTTCCAAAATCAAGGGGTTCGATTCCTGCTTAGGAATATTAATTTTTCAAATATCCAATGATGCCGTTTTAGTTTTCATCAAAATCAGGCCCTAGACTCGTTTGAGTTTTTTGGCTATTGCTCATAGTTTCAGATTAGGTCATCCACGCCCACTTGAAAAATTAACCCTGTTTAAAAATCGATCGATAGAATGACTAACATGAAGTGAAATAAAACAAAATCTAACATGGTATAACATCACGCCTGTGTACTCGAAGGGTTTGGTAGAGGTGTATCTAATAGTATAACCTCAATTCACCAGTTATTAGTCCAGTCAAAATAGACATTCCAGCTTGCATTAATTCCCAACAAGCTGGATTTTTGTGCAGGCCTTGAATACGTCATTACAAATGATATGTCAAAAGTCCCCATCGATCCCGCTTGCGTTGTTTTTTATTCGAGGTCAAAGGTCACAAATTTGCGTTTTTTGCGTATATCTCTGAAACAACGAGAGCTATCGAAAAATGGTTCAGACAAGGTTTGTAGATCGTAAAATTGTCTACAAAAAAGATCTCAACACTTTTCACTTTCACTGGAATCATAATTTAGTCTATTTTGACTGGACTATATGTTGAATTCCCAAACAATGGAGGGCGAGCCTATTGCCCTGAAACAGGCAATAAAATATTCACACAACAACATCAGGAACGGCATTACAATGTTAATGAACTCCGTCCCCTGTGACAAACAATGGACTCGTTCCCTAATCCCTTAGGTCCATCCTAATTATAGTTCATTCCTATGTTTCTAGGGCATTGAACTTATGCTTCTTAGTAAACAGATCGAAAGAGTTCATTGCTGATATATTGTAGCAAAAATTGGCATCTTTTCCAAAAGAGGTGGGCGATAAGGAACGGTCGACTTACTAGGCAGTTTGATTTAGAGATTCTGGTTGGTTAGATTAGACTTATGTGAAAAACAAGTCAGTTCTTCAGGCTTTCCTCCCTAACTTTTTAGGGGCCAGTGGTTTCCCAGTGTCCAAATAAGGGAACAAATTATATGGCTAAATCTAATTGCATCAAATCCTACCTATGAGAAACTACATGTACAGTTTTCGAGAACATTAAATTTTTTTACCAACTATGTTGGCCTGTTGGGGTCGGCTTCCAGTCTAACCGGATGCAGCTAAATACTAGTATTTTACATGGAGCGACTGCATATATGTGACGACCCGAATGGCGCAGCGGTAGTGAGGCTACCTTACGTTCTTAGGGTCCCCGGGTTCGAATCCCGGTAGGAGCAAATGTTTGTGTGATGAGCATGGACATTTGTTTCCTAGTCATGGATGTTTATATGTATAATAAGTATGTATTACAAACAAAAAGTATCTATGCAGTGTATCAACTATCTGGTGTTCACGACACAAGCCTCGTTGCTTAGTGTGGCACTAGATGGTGCTGTGTGTAATGTCCAGCGATATTTATATTTATTTATATGACCTCTACAACCCAGTTAGTAGTAGGTAAAACGATACCCCTTCAAACTCAAACTCAAACTCAAATCATTTATTTCAATTAGACCATTACGGCACTTTAGAATGTCGAAAATACAAAAAAAAGCAAAGCTACAGTCACAGTCACAAGGCATAATAACTTGAGAAAGTACTGTAGTTGCCCATTCCCTAACGTAGATCTTTATGGAGAAGAACGGGCAAGAAACTCCATGGACACCCTTTTAAATCAAAATATTGTTACAAAATCTTGGTTACATCATTCATGTTGAGATTATACATATATGTGAGAACGATGTAGAAAGACGTGCACATTAAGAGCTTCCAGAGTAAAATGATAAATCAAAAATTAAAAAAAAAAAGGAATTAAAATGAACGAACCGTGGCAGCTAAGAGATGACCAGTCCCAACTGAGAGCGCCCGTTCACGAACATGACGCATGTATCGGCACCATGCATCTTGCTTTGCCTATGAGTATCCAGTCCACCAGCACCAGTCTAAGCTGGTTGTCAGCTTTCCTGACAACATGTAACGACTGTCAAAGATCTACAAATGACAGCCGGAACCAACGACAACGTGCTTCTCTTGATCTGTAATAAATAAAGCGAAACGATATTTTTCAGTCAAATAGAAAAACGCTCCATTTTCCACTTTAATTCAATAGAGTCAACACAATATGACGATAATAACCAGCACGTGCCGTCAATAGGAAATCAGTCCTCGTGTGGTTCGTTAAAAGATATTAGACACGTGTCTAAGGGCCTTGGGGGCTGTCCATTAATCACGTGATGATTTTTAAGCATTTTTAACCCCCCCCCCCCCCTGGTGATACGTGGTGAGGTATAAGACTACCCCCCCCACCGAAAATCACGTGTATTCTTTAGCTCCTACAAAGAATCGTTCGTTGCCTGGCAACGGCGAGTCAAGGTCACACTATACGCCGCTTTTCCGTTTAGTAATCGAGCGTTTGACGAAAAAAAAATACACGTGATATCTTACTACACCTCCCTCCCCCCTTGTTATATTTCATGATTTTTGCCAAACCCCCTGGCCCCCTTTCGAGCCTCACGTGTTTAATGGACGGCCCCTTGCCAGACTGGCAAGGACCAAGCGTGTCCACACTGATTTCCAAGAGTTAGAGTTTTTCTAGCGACTGCTTCGTACATCTAGCGGTCGTAAGCACGACTGCTGAACATGGGGTCCTGGGTCTGATTCCCTGGTCGAGCAAGTGTTATTGGATTTCGCAGGATTTTTTTTTTAATTGGACTGCATGTAGCGCGTGCGTCAACTAGATCAACGAGGCAGTGTACAAATGGTCGAATTGCGAAGAAATACCGCAAACGTGTTCGCCTTCACCCGCGGCGAACACGTTCACAGATATAAGCTTAATTCAGACGATTTTGCCACGTCCTAAATCTGATCTAGCGAAACAACTCTGTAGTTTGGCAGTAGTGAATCCCTAATTATGATCCTAGTTTTTTTATAGTGAATTATATTTAGTTTTAAAGTACAATGGGGTTGACGTATCTTTGTAGATAAAAAAAAAACCTATAGATTAGAGTCCACGTAAAACTGGTCAGTTTCCCTCAGTCATCAGTTTATTTAATTCGACAGTTTCGTTGATTCGTCACTTTCGCTGATTGGACAGTTGTGTGAATTCGACAGTTGCGTCAACTCGACAGTTTCCATAATTTGCCAGTTTCGTTTCTTCGATCTGGAAATACGCAAGACGTCGGTGTGAAGACGCTCTAAGAGCTTCTGCTTAACACGTGTAAGCGATGTAAGGATGGTTGTTGGTTCCATATTGATATTAACTGCGGCTATGGGGAGATGGCTTGCGCTGTAATGTGTTCTGGTTAGTGGGATATTATTTTAAATCGTTTTTCACTAGTGTGAGGTTGCAGCGACGACAATTATAAAGTAACGACCAATCAAGCTATACCGATCCAGTTATATTTTTATTTATTTATTAAATGAAAGTTTACAAAAGTCTTAATTTATGACAATGCTCATCCCGCGGGATCCAAATGAGCGGGATCAGTTGACTAAAGAGCCATAACCGTTAGTTTATGCGGATCTCTGATTGTACGGGAAATCTATACTAACCGAGGCCATGTTATTGATAAGTATAACTTGATATTTCCCCGTGTGTACGTAGTAGGTGGCGTTCTGTGGATTCTGCCTGTTCCGTAGTTACATACAATTGTATGTATGACAGGATGTTTATGGGTACGTTTTAAACACTAAATGGAATTTAGTGATTTGTGGTCAAAGCAGGTTAAGTTAAAGTTTTCTTGATCAGACGGAAAGATGTAAGTGGTATAAATTTCAAAAAAACTAGTCTATTTTTAAGAGGTCAGAGTGAAACTAAAAGGAAGGAGTTGCAAGTTTGGAACCGAAAATAAACGAATTATTCCCAATAGTCCCCTCTAGCCCTGTCCTCCGGGGTGACAGCTGGGAATTGTCTTCCCAGTTGTCACCGGGGTGACAATTTGTGCCAACTGTTCCCTTTGAAAACTGACTAGAGGGGACAAATGGGAAGACCACAACCAAAAAAAGACAACGAAAATAAACCGTTGTCGACATAACCTTAAGGTAAATAAAAACCTAAACCAAATAGTAATAATATTAATAAATAAACCACAAAGTCACTGGCACTTTATTATAATAACGAACTTTTTTATCGCTACGAAATAACTCACAACGTAATTTATAAAAATATGGTTTTTTAAATCACAAACACGTGTACAATGAAAATTGAAACATTTTTCCTTGAGTTTTTCCTTCTCATTACCTTTTTCTGAGAAGCGTGTGTTTCACGTTTGAATTTTTGAATAAAGAACACGTGGCCATTTGCAACCGGCTCACGTTGCCTTGATCCATCGTCAGCCGGTAATCCTTGGACAAAAAAATGGCGTCCTGACGGCTTTATTAGAATTTATTCGTTGTTCTTATCTATCTATACCGGCACGAACTGACTCGTCCAGAGTGAGAGATTAGGCAGGGATTGAGGGTTCACCTGTTAGAAACAATTAGCATTTATTTTGCGATTATTTCTCTGCTTTATTCTTGTTTTAGTGTGTTTATTCAGTGGTCGCTAGTGAAATCGTCACCTTAGTTGAACTGTAATAGGTTTTTCCTTTAGGTATTTTTGTACTAAATTATTTTGCCAGTCTTAATAGCAACAGATTCATCCATTATCTCAAGGGAAAAACCATGTGCTTCATTGGATTTTCCAACGACAAAATGATGAACTTTCTTACATTGTCCTCAGGGAAAATGAAGGAAGGACACTAATATAATACATATACATGTAGGTAGAGGGATGGGGGGATGGGAGGTGGCATAGGAAACCCCCGAGGGGGGGCGAAATTCGTCGAAAATGCATAGTTTTTTTTAAAAGTGACACATTTATTGGTAAAAATATAGCCGCACGCGGAGAGCGGGGTTTGGGGGGGTCCCCCTTGCCCCCTGGTACCACTCCCATGAACAGGTAATACATGGCGCATTACCTTTTCATGGGAGTGGAGAAAAACCGATTCTTTTTTTTCTCTTCCAATCCTGAGAAACACCTCAAAACACTTTATATTCGCCTGAAAAGCGTAGTCATCATACTACTGCATTTTTTGTGTGCGCAGGATGAAATACCTTGGTATACAAAATGTAGCGTGACATTGTGTGTATTTAATTGAAATTATGTCTATTAAAAAATATACTTTTTAAACAGGTAAATACGACCTATGTATGACGTATTACCTACATGTTATGACATGATTGTGTGCACAAGTGCAACGGTTCCACACCAACGACCATCAATTTGACCGCGCTAGGGATCGTAAACTTAGCCCAGCTGGTTTTATACGCCATGAAAATAAAGTACATAAAAGTATATTAAATTCGCTATTACATAGGTAATGACTAGAGGGCACAGTGTTCATGTCACTTTGTTTATAAAGTATGTTATCGTCGGGTTACATAAACGTCGCTTAAATGGCGGACTTTTTATTACTTTTTGACTTTCATTATAACAATTCATGATTAGACCTTCCTATCAAGTAAATATGAACCATGATTTAAAAACTTTTTGAACTCATTTGCAGCCGTGGAAACTTTATAGATTTGTTAAGATTAGATGCTATTTACAACTTTGCCGTCATCATCATCTGCCTAGCCTTTTCCCAACTATGTTGGGGTCGGCTTTCAGTCTAACCGAATGCAGCTGAATACCAATACTTTACATGGAACGACTGCCTATCTGACCTCCACAACCCAGTTAGTACTGGTCACAACTTTGCCGTCTTACTATATATTTCAGATCTTCATTCAAAAAAATACTGCACTTAATTGTTTCTCTTTTGCTTAGACCATAAAATAGTCAGGAATAAGCTGTCCATGTGTGCCTGTGCAGCCTCCACAACCTGAATACAGTTCTTAAATCATCCTTCCCGTATGCCATCGTCTGCCTGCCTTTTCACAATAGGCATGACGACAGTATCAAAAAATTGCAAATCTATTTAGTCCGTCAGTTAGAGTATTGGAAATTAATGGACACGTATTTTTTGTTTTTGTAAATCAATGAATATTGACAAAGATAAAACGCATCAAAATCGGGAGTGGGGGCTCGTGACGTCAGAACTAGCTAAAAATTATACCATGGCGTGACGTATTGAGAATTTTAAAAGCATCGTATCTTCGTCAATTTTGGTTTACATAACAAAAGAAAAAACACGGGTCAATTATTTTTTGATAATCTAAGTGACGGATTAATTAGTTTTTTTTTTGTCGTCTCGCCTATTATGTTAGGGTCGGTTTCAAATCTATAATACCAGTATCCAATTCCATTCTTCTCCTATATACATTATTTTTATTCTGAAGAAGAAGAGTTTCAAACAAAACTGCAACATGAGAACAAACTTCAATACTTTTACTTCAATTCCAATTTCCCCGCAGAGATTTGAAAACTTTATTTCCTCACCAAATCCAACCGCTTCTACGATATATTCGGAAATATCTTCCTCGGACCTAAATATTCATTCGCAAATGGATTCAACATCTTTTCCTCCCCGCCCACATCCAGATTAAGTTTGTTGCAGATTTCTAGACACTTAAATTTCTTTCCCTGGAGTGCATGAAAGTCTTTTCTTGGCAGATTTACAGGATTGCTTGCACGATTTTGGCTTGGAGACTTTATTCGATGTACAAATATCCCAGGTGGCCAATTCCATGAATGGTTAATTTACAGAAAAAAACTCGCTTCGAACAATCGATTATTTTAAGAACATAATATTGTTTAAATTGAGAATATCGCCACAATCATCGTCATTAATCGTCCGAGTTTTTGTTTCTTGTTGAAGTGTAAGAAACATAAAACATAATTGGAAAGTGCGAGAAACTTAAACTTACCGCTGGCACCTACTCGAAAGTAAACTTAATTTTGTTTGAAACTAGCGGCCTGTCCCGGCTTCGCACGGGTGGATATTTATTTGCCTCAAATCCCCCCCCCCCTTATTTTTTCTAGTAATAAACAAAGCCTTTGACACTCACAAATAACGTGGCTGTCTATTGGTAAAAGAATTTTCAAAATCTGTTTAGTAGATCCGGAGATTACCCCCTACAACCTCACAAACTTTACCTCTTTATAATATCATATTAGATAACAGGAACGTAGAGATTGACACAAGAAAAGAGAGGCCTATACCCAGCAGTGGTTGAATTCAGGTTGTGGATGATGATGAACTATCTTTTCACTAATTGTCACCTGACGACGCTTCAAGTCCAGTACAAAATTCAATGTGAGGGGACTTTAGAATAGGGATGATGACTGACTAAAAAATATATGATTCTGTTTAGTCCGCCAGTAAGATTATCGAAAAATATTGGATACGTGTTTTTTGTTTTATCAAATCAATAAAATTGACGAAGATAAAACGTGTCAAAGATCATGAGTGGGGGCTTGTGACGTTACAGTTGAGTAAAATATGTACCAAATTGTGACGTCACGTAAATACAGTATTTTTTGAAAATCTATCTGACGGACTAATTCGATTTTTTTTGTCATCTACCCTATTCTTGTTAAATAAATGTTGATACGGGTGCGGGTAACGGACTCCATACATTTACTGACATCATCCTTTAAGTTAACGCTGATGATCGAATAGGTATTAAAACAGACACTAAACCCACTGTAAATGAGCCTTTAAGGTTAGAAGATCCACATCACAATTTTGCGGCTGATTTGGGATTAATTTCGTGGTTGTCTTTGAGTGGCAGGCTGTCGATCTGTCTGTCAAAGCCTGTCGGGGCGTCCGCTATTCTGTCACAAGGTTTCAATCTGCCGTGAATTGGTCGGTAATGTGTGTATGTAGATACCTAGGTATGTTGCTGGTATTTGAGGTCAGGTGTATTTCCAATCGGGTCACGTTTGAGGGATTGGCAAACTTATTGGATTAATAACGAATGTTATGTTAGTACCTGTCAACGTTGTGAGAAACGGGTGCAGGTTTAGGAAAAAGTACTCTAAACATTCAGCTTTTACATTTCTTTTTTTTAAAATCACAAATCATCACGCATGTAATCCCGAAAGGGTTATGCAGAGGTGTACGGTCCACCAAGCTATTTGGTTTACATTTTATAATGTAATTTGCATGTTAAAATGAAAACCAAATAGCTTGGTCGACCATACGTAATAGTCCACTCACATTTTGCCAGTTTTGTTTAAGTCCCATGTAATAGGGGGCGAGCCTCATCAACCGGGCACACAAATCCAGACTCCGTGGCTGCTACTGAGAAATGTCTGATGGAAAAACCCAATAGCATTTTGCTCGACCTGAGGATCGAACCCAGGATCTCATGCTCAGCAGGCGCTTTGCGACCAATAGACCAACATTACACTAAGTAAAAAAAAACTCGACCGTATGAGGCAACATCATCAATGGTGTTCTGACATGTCTGCTTTGGACTCGGAGTTTTTGGTTATAATTTATTGTCAAAGTTAATTAAATTAAAGAATTAAATGTTTATTTATTTTAATTCATCTCCCAAAGTTAATTTTATTCATAAAATGTTGACCACTTTTCTGACATAAAAACTTTTTGCTAAGATTTAAGAACGTACCGTTCGTTTTAGACGAAGCATCTTGATTGATAAACCGTGCGTTTTACATTTTAATAACGCACAAGTACGTAATGAGACAATACGATTTTGAAATTGGTGAAATTAGAGACTCATAAAGAGCAAATGTGTTAAATAAACAAACTTATGATATGAGTAAGTATATGTGGATATACTTACTCATATCATAAGTTTGTTTATAAGTAATTGTAAGTGGACGTGGGTCCACTTACAATTACTTGGTTAACTCCTGTAATCCTTGAAGGCTAAAGCACAAGAAAGTGTGTGTTGCTATAGTCCACCTTTATTTGGCCAATTATGTCCCATGTAAATATGTAATCTATCCTATCTTTCAAAATTAAATTACCAATTTGAAAAAGTACCATAACCATACCGTATTAACGTTTATTTGGGTCAATTGCATTCTAACAATAAAAAAGTACCTTCTAATAAAAATAAAACTCTCCTCTACATAAAGATCTCAAATAAAATTGTGCACCGACTTGCAGACTTGAAATAAACCTTGCAGTTATTGAATTACTTTTAGGACTCCAATTTAGGCGATAATGCCCAGATGGGGGCTTGAGTTTTCACGTTCAAGTATGTACTTTAATTTATGAAGGGCAATTTTCAGGAGGGTGCAAACACCGGGTGCAAAGCTATAAAAGTTTTATTAAGGGACACATTCTCACACAAAGGGAAAATGCACTTGTCCTTATTTTATTTCAGAATTATGGCAATACTAGCTTATGCCCGCCGCTTCGCCCGCGTGGAGTTCGATAATTGTCGCACGGGATCATACTACAGGGATAAAAAGTATCCTATGTGTTAATTCCGGTTATAAACTATCTGCGTGCTAAATTTCATCCCAATCCGGTCAGTAGTTTTTGCAAGAAAGAGTAAGAAACATCCATCCATTTATCCTCACAAACTTTCGCATTTATAATATTATAGTAGGAGAGTCTAAATGCCATAATAGGATGACGTCAGAAGAATGTTATCATCTCCCTGTTCTTCCCGGAAAATGCAATTTTCTTTTCTTCTTTTCTATCGAAAGTTTAATGATCTGATAGCTACAAGCCATTTCGTTCAAGACCTATTCCGCTTTCTATTACTATAATGAGCTTATTTTCTTGAAATAAAATGAAATTTTCTAGAAAATATACAGTTACCGTTCTACAGCTATGAAAGCATATAAAGGTTGGTTTTAACTTCAGATCCGTCTGATTGGCGGTCCGTAATACCATGCCATGCCATGTGGGGCTAGCTCTGCCCATAGAATACTCGCATATGACCCGGCAGCCGGTTCGGTTACTACTTGAAGTAAATCGGTAGAAATAAAAGTTTAATCGGTTTACGGTTTTCAAGTGGACCTAATGACGAATTTCCATAGACATTTATATTCCGTACAAAGATAATTACTCTATAGGAGAAAGGGAGGTTTTTAAAATCCTTCTTACATAGAGTTATTTAAGAAAGTCTTAAGTAAAATTTATTGGTTCTAGTGTAGACCTAAAAGCAGCGCTGTATATGCTCTCTTCAGAATTCAAAAGTCAAATCAAAAATATTTATTTGCAAGAAAATACGTCACACAATAAGGAAAGATCTAATGTCCTAAAAGTCATAGTATTCTGCCTGCAAACAAGCGTGCAAATTATTTAGTTACATCTATTTAAGTAATTATTATCCTGCAATTAATATTATTAAAATTATTATAGAATCAATTATTCATTTACATTCATCACTAATATTATTTTTTAAATTCCATATATTCCTTAACGCTATAGAAACAACTATTTCGTACAACATTTTTTTTTTTTTTTTTAATGAAATAAGTAAGCTGAAGGGGCAATGGGCGGGGTGCGAAGTCAGAAGTCCTCCACGTGTGTCCGGCGGCTGCTCGTCCCTCTCGATACGTCTGGAGGGAAGAGCAGCTGCTGGGCCGGTGCACCCCGGGCGCGGCAGTATCCTTCTCCGGGGAATGAGGGGAAATGAGAATTTCCTCTTATCCCTCGGGGAGTGGTACTGCCGCGGCCAATTATTCTGACATGGGTGGGGTCCGACCTGGACCAAAGGTGCGTTCCTTTGCGTGCCCTCTGTTTAGCAGAGGGCATAGCAGAGGAGTGAGGGCGGGCTCGGTGTGCACTTACCCTGCCTCCGAGCAGACAGAGAAGGATCGTCCTCCTCTGTCACCGCCGGTCTCGTAATCCCAACGTCGAAGTGTCGTGGATCAGGTCTCGCGGCTTCGACAGGGACCGAGGGTCTTGGCTTAACCGCCCGGACCGCGAGGTAGACAACCTCTATAAAAAGTCACCCCGAATCCCAAGCGGCGACGCACCGCGAGGGGATGTATGGCTGACGGGTGTTCCAGAGAACGAATCAGTCGCTAGTGCGCTCCTCGCCAGGGTACCTGCAGACCCCCTGGCGAGTAATAAATACTTAGAATCTGCCCTACTAGGTACAGGGTTCTCTGCCTAGTTAGGAGTTTATTTCCCCCATACTCGTGGGTTCAAATATGGAAAAAGTAACTAACCAAAAAACCAACACCGCCGGCAACGGCAACGAAGTGGAGAGGAGGGATGTGGGGTCGGAGTCCGACGTAGCATCCAGCGAGGTGAGCGGGGGAGGCTCAGTGAGCTCCCGCCGCGAGAGGGCCGGGACCGCAGGGGAGAACAGCAAGTTCTTCCGCAAGCGGTCCAGGAAGGAGGACGACCAAGGGTCGTCGTCGGAGGGAGAGTTGGCCTCGGCCCGGAAGATCCCCACTAGCAGGCGCGGGGGGATCCGCGGCAAGAGGGCGGGCCTCTCTGCCTCCGAAAGGTCGGCCAGACTGGCCGAAGAGGGGCACCACCCGGCATTGCTCTTGGGGCTGGCGAAGAGGCGGGTGAACCTGGCAGCTCCGAGGCGGAGCGTAAGGCCAGGTTCGCAAAGGAGGTGGAAGCCGCTATAAGGGGAGTGGCCTTGAAGCAGAAGACCTCTTCTAAACTCAAGGCCATACCCGGGGCTTCCGCCTCCATTATGGCGGCAGCGGAGGCAAACTTCGGGGGACCTCCTCCTCCTCCTCCTCCTCCTCCGATAGATGGAGAGGAGGTGGCCAAATTGCGGGTGGAGGTGGCCCGCCTGACGGCCGCCACGGAGGCTCTCCGAAAGGAGAACGCTAGGCTCCAAGCAGACTTGGCCAGTCTGCGTGAGCCTAGCTCCCGCGTGGCGACTCAGAAGGGGGGTCCGCAGCAGCGGCAGAGCCAGCCTGAGCCGGTGGAGAACCAGGTCTTGAACCTGGTTCGCCAGGAGCTGGCCTCCTTCCAGGCACGGTTCTCCGTCCTGGAGGGAATCGTTTTGCGCCCCCCCCTGGCAGCAAGCAAGGCCGCCACGGGCCCGAAGGCGGCCTCGTACGCGGCTGCTACGGCTGCCGCACCCAGACCGGGGCCGTCCAGCCGGCCCTCCGGCACAGCAGTGGTGGCCCCTCCCCCAAAGCCGGCTCCGGCGAAACCGACGCCGGCTAAGAAGGCGCCCAAGGGGAGGAAGGGCAAGGCGGCTGCACGCCAGTGACGAGTGGGCCAGCGCCGGCGGCACGTCAGCCGCCGCCGCCACCACCGCCCACCCAGCAGTCCCCTACACCTCCCGCGGCGGAAGCCGGTTGGCAGGTGGTCGGGGAAAAGGAAAAGGGGCGGAAGGCGGCCAAAAAGGCCCGGGACCAGGAGCGGCAGCGCCAGTTCAGGGCGCGAAAGAGCGCGGCTAGGCTCCGCGCCCCAAAGACCGCGGCTGTAGTGATTACACTACAGCCGGACGCGGAAAAGAGGGGCGTGTCCTATCGCGACCTGCTGGCGAAGGCAAAGGAGGCGGTGGACCTCGGGGAGCTCGGGATCACCGGGGGCCTCCGGCTTAAGGTCACGGCGACGGGGGCTCGTATGCTCGAGATCCTTGGGGAAGCCAGCGGCCCGTCCGCTGACGCTCTAGCTGAAAAGCTCAGAGCGTCCCTAAACGCGGACGAGGCCCGAGTGTCCAGGCCCGTCAGATGCGCAGACCTGCGCATCTTGGGCCTGGACGACTCAGTGACCAAGGAGGAGGTGGTGGCCGCCGTCGCCAGGTCCGGTGGGTGTCCTGCGGATCAGGTCAGGGCAGGCACCCTACGTCCGGACCCCACGGGTATGCATACCGTCACGGTATGCTGCCCTGTGACGGCGGCGAAAACTATCGTGGAGGGCCGAAGGCTACTGGTGGGCTGGGTTTCAGCGCAGGTTAAGCTGCTGGAGCCCAGACCTCTGAGGTGCTACCGATGCCACGTGGGACACCACGTGTCAGTCCGGTGCGCCTCGGAGGTTGACCGCAGCGGGCTATGTTTCCACTGCGGTCAGCCCGGTCATCAGTCCGCAGGGTGCTGTGCCACGCCGCACTGCGACGCATGTGCGGCGGCTGGCAAGCCGGCCGATCACCGGGCTGGGAGCAAGGCCTGCGCTCCGCCCACCAAGGCCACCCGAGGCAAGGGTAGGCCCTCCGCTGCCACCACCACCGTTGCCACCGCCGCAGCCGCAACTGCCGCCGCTGCCGCTCCCTCTGTCGCCGCCACAGAGGGGCCCTCACAGGGGGCCAGGTTGGAGGAAGCGGTAATGGAGTGCCAATAACGGCCCCATTACGCTTCCTCCAGGCGAACATCAACCACTGCGCCTGCGCTCAGGATCTCTTGCTCCAGAGCATGGCGCAGTGTGATTAACATCGCTGTGGTCGCTGAGCCGTACTTCGTCTGGCCCAGGGAAGACTGGGTGGCGGACCTAAGCGGCTCAGTGACCATAGTGTCGTCGGCCGCCGCCGGCACCCCGACCCTTGAAAGTGTCAGGAGGGGTCGGGGGTGCGTAGCAGCCCGGTTCGGGGAGATCGTCGTAGTGGGTGTCTACTTCTCCCCGAGCCGAACTCTCGCCGAGTTCCACAACTCTCTCGCAGAGTTGAGTGTCGTCGTCGGAAACCATTCCCTCCCTGTGCTTGTCCTCGGGGACTTCAATGCCAAGAACTTGGCTTGGGGTTCCCGTTGCACAGACGTGCGGGGAAGGATGGTGGAGGACTGGGCCCTGGAGAAGGGCCTGGTCGTCCTAAATCGGGGTTCGGTCGCCACGTGCGTGAGGATGCGGGGCGAGTCGGTGGTGGACATTTCGTTCGCCAGCCCCGCCCTGTCACCGCGTGTCATTGACTGGCGCGTCATGAAGGGGGTGGAGACCTATTCCGACCACCGGTACATCCGGTTCGACGTCTCCACCCAGACCTCAAGCGCGCCGGTCTGGGTGACATCACCGGACAGGCCTGCCGACGTTAACGATGAGGCAGGGTGGTTCCAGGAGGCCATGTCCGATATCTATGACGTGGCAATGCCCCGAGTAAGGCCAGGAAGCGCCCGACGTCAGGTGTACTGGTGGTCGCGTGAGCTGACGTCTTTACGGGAGGCGTGCGTGGCTGCGCGACACCTGTATGCCAGGCACCGCAGGCTCCGCATTCGCCCACCGAATGCGGCAGCCATTGAGGCGGAGCTATATGAGGGCTACAGAGCGGCGAAGACCGCCCTCCGCGAGGCTGTCCTGCGGGCCAGGGAACTGGCCCGCGAGGAGATGCTGGGGGCTCTCGACAGAGATCCGTGGGGGCGCCCTTACAAGATGGTGCGGGATAAACTCCGCACCTGGGCCCCCCCGCTGACGCAGAGTCTCCGGCCTCAGCTCGTGGAGGACGTGGTGAGCGCTCTGTTCCCCTCGCGAGGGGAACACCCGCCCCCGCCTATGGCTCCGCCGGCTGCGGTGCCGGAAGCGGACCACCAAAGTGACGACGACGACGCTCCTGAAGTGACCGGGGTAGACCTGAGAGTGGCGGTACGAAGGCTAGGTGCCAAAAATACCGCCCCGGGACCCGACGGCTTGCCTGGCAAAGCCTGGGTCCTGGCCTCGGAGGCTCTCGGGCCCCGACTGGAAGGGCTCTTTAGCGCATGTTTGGAGAGAGGCCAGTTTCCGCTTCGTTGGAAGACGGGGAAGCTGGTCCTCATCCGGAAGCCGGGGCGCCCGGCGGACTCTCCGTCCGCCTACCGGCCCGTGGTGCTGCTCGACGAGGTGGGCAAGCTCTTTGAAAGGGTAGTTGCAAACCGCCTCGCCGAGCACCTTGCGGGGATGGGGCCGGACCTTGCGGAACACCAATTTGGTTTCCGCAAGGGGCGCTCTACGGTGGACGCCATCATGCGCGTGAGGGCCCTCACGACGGAGGATGCGGTGTCCCGGGGTGGGGTTGTCTTGGCGGTGTCTCTCGACATCGCCAATGCCTTCAACTCCATGCCCTGGAGCTGCATAAGGGAGGCACTCCGGTATCACCGGGTGCCGACCTACCTCCGTCGTGTGGTCGGGGACTACCTGGCGGACAGGTATGTCATCTACCCCGGTCGCAGAGGAGACTGGAACCGGCGAGAGATGTCGTGCGGTGTTCCACAGGGATCGGTTCTGGGGCCGTCCTTGTGGAACATCGGGTACGACTGGGTGCTGCGCGCCAACCTCCCTAGCGGTGTCAGCGTAGTTTGCTACGCTGACGACACGCTGGTGCTGGCACAGGGGAGGTCGCACGAGGCGGCGGCCGACACTATGACACGCGGGGTTGCGATAGTCGTGGAGAGAATCCGGCAACTGGGTCTCGAGGTGGCACTGCACAAGTCCGAGGCCATGTGCTTTCATGGGCCTCGGAATGCGCCACCTCCGGGATCCGCAGTGATGGCAGGAGGGGTTTCCATCGGCGTCGAGTCGACGCTGAAGTACCTGGGACTTGTCCTCGACAGCCGGTGGAACTTCGTGGAGCACTTCCGACGTTTGGCCCCCAAACTGGAGCGGACAGGGGCTGCCTTCAGGCGGCTCCTGCCCAACCTGGGGGGGCCGAACGCCTCCTGCCGGAGGCTCTACGCGGGAGTCGTGCGGTCCATGGCCCTTTACGGGGCCCCGGTGTGGGCACGTTCATTGAGGCGGCGTGCCGCCCACCACTTGAACGTGCCCCAGAAGGTGGTAGCCGTAAGGCTGGTCCGGGGGTACCGCACGAATACCCGCGACGCGGCGAACCTCCTTGCCGGATTGCCGCCATGGGATCTGGAGGCAATAGTCCTCGCGCGCCTACATGAGTGGCGCGCGGAGGCGCTACGCCGGGGGGAAACTCCGCTGCCGCGGCAAATTGTCGCTCAGCGGACGGACTTCCGGCGGGATCTCATGGCGACATGGAGAGAGCGACTATCGCAACCCCGTGCAGGGCACGCCACAATAGTGGCGATAAGTCCCCTCTTTGAGGAGTGGCTGGAGAGACGCCACGGCGTCCTCACCTTCCGCCTGACGCAGGTTCTTACCGGACACGGATGTTTCGGTAAGTTCCTGCACCGAATCGGGCGGGAGGAAACGCCCGGGTGCTATCACTGTGAGGATAGGCCGGAGGACACGGTGGAGCTCACTGTGGAGGGCAAAGGGGCAAGGGGCAATGGGCCGGCTATATTAGCCGTAGAACCGATGACCGTTGGGGTAGATGTATTCTTGAGTGGAGACCGCGTATTGGTCAACGTAACAAGGGCAACCCCTCAGGCTCGGTGAAGCGACGATCTTCGCAGGGTGAGAGAACAAATGGATGAGAGTTGCTGAGAATCGAGTTGAATGGCGTGCGATTGAGCAGGTCTATGTCCATGACGCTGATGATGATATACTCTGACTTATTTGACAGTGAGTAAATATATTTGCACTAAAATTCGTCTTTTCAGAGAGTTTACCGCCCATGCAACAAGGACGTAGCTACATTGTGAGACAGTTGAAAGTTTGAACGATATTATGACAGTAACATGTAACATTAACAGCAGGCTGCGAATCGGTCTAGACGTTGTGAACGACTGGAGCGCGTGTAGGGATGTCACTAAACTTTTTAAATAAAAAATGCGGTTTTTTATGCTAGCAACTTTTTGCTATTGAGTATGACTTTGGTCATTTTTATGTTAGTAGACGTAAAACCATAAGTAAAATTTTGAAAGTAAACCAATAGTGCCATTTCTGAATCTGAATCGTCATAGAGTCAATTTGAATTTTTATGACATACACTTTACTTTGAGAAAAGATAAATGCCTTTTATTGCTCCGTACTGGGGTCAATAGCTTTTCTAGGAAGTGGTACCGACAAAAGTTGAGATATTTTGAAGAGACACTCAGTAATGGGTGGCCAAAGGTTGCAGTAGAATAACACATAAAATTCTTCACAAACTTTAAGTGTAGCAGCCCTAATAACGCAATAAGACCCCTTTATATTGTTATATTTAGTAACGTGTAAATGTATTTTATTCTTGCGATAACTGTCTGGGATATGGCGACGCCTTATTCCTTTAACAAAACATTAAGAATATTTTGGTTTATAGTATAGCAAACAACAAACGCCTACGCAACATGTGTTAACACGGGCCTCGTACAGAAATAAAAATTCAATGAAACTGCCACAAACAGCTGACGAAAGTATATATTTAGACTCATCACCTATTTAAACCCCGTTTGCTGCGTTTTATCACAAATATTTATGTTAAATAAAAAAAAACGATTAACTAACTAGGTTTCGTTTTTGAATGGATTCGTTTTAAAAAGGCTTTCGAATAGATCGCCGCTCTTTTGTTTGTAATTTTTGTGAACGTTAGGCATCTATGTATTTTTCTGATCAGCGCGCCGCGTAAAGTCGATGTTACCATCCTGCATGACGAGAACCTCGTGAAAAATGAGAAAGAGAAACAAATAAAATATCTCGACTTGGCACACAATGCGGTCGACATGTGGAATGTGAACTCGGCTATCATTGTGCCGATTGTAGTTACATCTGTCGAGACTCTCGCTTGGCGGTTGTATCAAAGCCTGATTCAGTACTCCTCGATACAGCCCGCATTATGAGGAGGCTCTTGTCTACAGAGCCCCAAGCACCGGTAGTTTAAACCCTGCTCCCGACACCGGCGGACCACTACTTTTTATATTTTTAATATTGTTTTTTTATTTTTAAAGAAATATTAAAAAATGTAATGAGTGTGCATAGAAGATGAATAAAGGAAATCAAAATAATACTATAGACTGATGTTAATATCATCTTACACATAGTAGAAAGATAAAGAAAATATAAAGAAGACAAATAGAAATAGAGTTGGGAAAATCCAACTACATGTTTTATGTTGGGTTCGATATTCAGTCCAACCAAATAACCAGATGCAGCTGAATATCAGTATTTTTTACATGAAACGACCTGTTCTCCACAACCCAGACTGATGATGATAAATAGGCAGATATTACAGTTTACCATCAATTGGGTCATATGCCAAATGTTACTGGCATATAGCCAAACTGATATGAGGCAGACCGACAAATTCGAACGAGCATAAACTAAAACTAGCCGATACGTGAGGCAGAGGTTCACAACATTTTCACAATCACATAATTTAAATGTCAGGGAGGCTCGATAGCACTCCGGTATCACCGGGTGCCGACCTACCTCCGTCGTGTGGTCGAGGATTACCTGGCGGACAGGTACGTCATCTACCCCGGTCGCAGTGGAGACTGGAACCGGCGAGAGATGTCGTGCGGTGTTCCGCAGAGATCGGTTCTAGGCCCATCCTTGTGGAACATCGGTTACGACTGGGTGCTGCGCGCCGACCTCCCTAGCGGCGTCAGCGTGGTCTGCTATGCGGACGACACGCTGGTGCTGGCACGAGGCGGCGGCCGAAGTAATGACACGCGGGGTTGCGATAGTCGTTGAGAGGATCCGGCAACTGGGTCTCGAGGTGGCATTGCACAAGTCCGAGGCCATGTGCTTTCATGGGCCTCGGAATGCGCCACCTCCGGGATCCTCAGTGATGGCAGGAGGGGTTTCCATCGGCGTCGAGTCGACGCTGAAGTACCTGGGACTTGTCCTCGACAGCCGGTGGAACTTCGTGGAGCATTTCCGACGTTTGGCCCCCAAACTGGAGCGGACAGGGGCTGCCTTCAGGCGGCTCCTGCCCAACCTGGGGGGGCCAAACGCCTCCTGCCGGAGGCTCTACGCGGGAGTCGTGCGGTCCATGGCCCTTTACGGGGCCCCGGTGTGGGCACGTTCATTGAGGCGGCGTGCCGCCCACCACTTGAACGTGCCCCAGAAGGTGGTAAGGTAAGGTAGGCTCTAAGGTAGCCGTATGGCTGGTCCGGGGATACCGCACGATCTCCCGCGAGGCGGCGAACCTCCTTGCCGGATTGCCGCCATGGGATCTGGAGGCAATAGTCCTTGCGCGCCTACACGAGTGGCGCGCGGAGGCGCTACGCCGGGAGGAAACTCCGCTGCCGCGGCAAATTGTCGCTCAGCGGACGGACTTCCGACGGGATCTAAGAGAAAGAAAGAAAGAAAGAAAAATATTTATTTGACGTCAGTTATTAAAGCACACACACAATAAAAATAAAGATACAAAATGCGGCTGCGCCAATCTCATGGCGACATGGAGAGAGCGACTATCGCAACCCCGTGCAGGGCACGGCACAATAGTGGCTCTTTGAGGAGTGGCTGGAGAGACGCCACGGCGTCCTCACCTTCCGCCTGACGCAGGTTCTTACCGGACACGGTTGTTTCGGTAAGTTCCTGCACCGAATCGGGCGGGAGGAAACGACCGGGTGTCACCATTGTGAGGATCGACCGGAGGACACGGTGGAGCACACGGTGGAGGTGTGCCCCGCTTGGGCGGAGCACCGCCGTGTCCTCGTAGCGGCGATTGGCGGCGGCGACCTCTCGCTCCCGGCCTTGGTTCAATCCATGGTTCGGAGCGAGACGGAATGGGACGCCGTCACCTCCTTCTGCGAAGCAGTCATGCTAGCGAAGGAGGTGGCGGAACAGGACAGGGAGAGATCCTCACGTCCCGGCCGCCGCGGGAGACGCCCCGGGCGTCGGGGGCCACGTGGTGGCTTCCGACCACCGTAGTCGCGGGCCTGTGGACGGGGAGCTATGGGCTAGCTCGCCGTCCGTACGTCTCATGACGACAGGCCGTGTCGACGGCGCGTTTGTGTTCCACGCGCGCCTCAAAGAGAGTCAGCAATAGGGAAGGGGTCCGCAAGGACCGAAGCCTGCCGGGGCTGCGGGACTATTCGAAAGAGATACCGTGGCCCCGGAACACAAAGGGCGAGGAAGGAACATGGATGGGTTTTAGTCAGTAAAAGTCAGACACTCCCTCCTGCTCCGCCCAGAGCGGGAGAAGTCATTTGATGACTTCCCATGCTAAAAAAAAAAAAAAAAAGGGAGGCTCAATAGCGAGGCGAGGTCCCAAACGTGGCATGAATACATGTAAAAACGAAAGAGGTTGACGCACTATAATAAATCACTCGACATGGGTTTTAGGACATTTCCATGTTAACAACTGACTTGCCAAGAAAATAGAATCACGGAATATGTATGTGCTGTGTCACAAACGGGATTTTCTTTTGTATGTTTGAGCCCACGTAAAGGCTAAATGGGTACCATTAGTCCGAAAACTTTCTTTTTTTTTGTTTATCATACTGTTGGTGTCCAAAATAACAGTATTTGTTATTTCCACTCTAGGAACTGTATCATTCACCCCTGTTCTAGTTATTCAGAACACACAGCAACACAATGGACATCTGATTATGTTATAATTAATTGAATTTACGTAAACGAAACCAAATTCTTTGAGTACTTTTGGTTTAGTACATAGTGTTGTTTTTAACTGCCTTGTTCGTCTCGTGGTCGTAAATATGTAGTTTAATAACAAAATAACTGCAAGTTTATACGGATCCCTCGGTGTGCGAATCGAACTCGCACTTTGTTTTTCATTGCCAGCAACTGCAGGCTGCTAAGCAGATATATTGATTTTGTCTAATCCTCTCCATGAATTACTTAGATCTTCCAAACTTCTCAACAACTATTAACAAATTTAATTATCCAATTTACAACACAATTAAAATCTTATCAACCGCTTAATTAAATTCAAATTCCATTGAACATCAACATTGGATCGTCCTTATAAACCCAAGGTAGTGGAAGGATACTAGTTTAAACTCCCAAGACCACCTTTTGTCTTAAATTCCGGCCAGGATCGGAATCCCTTTTCTGTCCACCATATTATGTAGCTGAAAGGATCTCTTTACAATTACTCCGGAGTAATTTACATTAGGTTCTGTCCAAAATTTGAGAACTATCAAAGTTTGTAAGTGATTATCTGAAATTCAAGACACGCACCTCTGATTTTCCGGATTAAGGGGATGTCAATGTGGGGTGCGAAGTCAGAAGTCCTCCACGTGTGTCCGGCGGCTGCTCGTCCCTCTCGATACGTCTGGAGGGAAGAGCAGCTGCTGGGCCGGTGCACCCCGGGCGCAGCAGTATCCTTCTCCGGGGAATGAGAGGAAATGAGAATTTCCTCTTATCCCTCGGGGAGTGGTACTGCCGCGGCCAATTATTCTGACATGGGTGGGGTCCGACCCGGACCAAAGGTGCGTTCCTTTGCGTGCCCTCTGTTTAGCAGAGGGCACAGCAGAGGAGTGAGGGCGGGCTCGGTGTGCACTTACCCTGCCTCCGAGCAGACAGAGAAGGATCGTCCTCCTCTGTCACCGCCGGTCTCGTAATCCCACCGTCGAAGTGTCGTGGATCAAGTCTCGCGGCTTCGACAGGGACCGAGGGTCTTGGCTTAACCGCCCGGACCGCGAGGTAGACAACCTCTATAAAAAGTTACCCCGAATCCCAAGCGGCGACGCACCGCGAGGGGATGTATGGCTGACGGGTGTTCCAGAGAACGAATCAGTCGCTAGTGCGCTCCTCGCCAGGGTACCTGCAGACCCCCTGGCGAGTAATAAATACTCAGAATCTGCCCTACTAGGTACAGGGGTCTCTGCCTAGTTAGGAGTTTATTTCCCCCATACTCGTGGGTTCAAATATGGAAAGTTCAAAAACCAAAACCAACACCGCCGGCAACGGCAACGAAGAGGAGAGGAGAGATGTGGGGTCGGAGTCCGACGTAGCATCCAGCGAGGTGAGCGGGGGAGGCTCAGTGAGCTCCCGCCGCGAGAGGGCCGGGACCGCAGGGGAGAACAGCAAGTTCTTCCGCAAGCGGTCCAGGAAGGACGACGACCAAGCGTCGTCATCGGAGGGAGAGTTGGCCTCGGCCCGGAAGATCCCCACTAGCAGGCGCGGGGGGATCCGCGGCAAGAGGGCGGGCCTCTCTGCCTCCGAAAGGTCGGCCAGACTGGCGGAGGAGGGGCGCCACCCGGGCATTGCTCTTGGGTCTGGCGAAGAGGCGGGTGAACCTGGCAGCTCCGAGGCGGAGCGTAAGGCCAGGTTTGCAAAGGAGGTGGAAGCCGCTATAAGGGGAGTGGCCTTGAAGCAGAAGACCTCTTCGAAACTCAAGGCCATACCCGGGGCTTCCGCCTCCATTATGGCGGCAGCGGAGGCAAACTTCGGGGGAACTCTTCCTCCTCCTCCTCCTCCTCCGATAGACGGAGAGGAGGTGGCCAAATTGCGGGTGGAGGTGGCCCGCCTGACGGCCGCCACGGAGGCTCTCCGAAAGGAGAACGCTAGGCTCCAAGCAGACTTGGCCAGTCTGCGTGAGCCTAGCTCCCGCGTTGCGCCTCAGAAGGGGGGTCCGCAGCAGCGGCAGAGCCAGCCTGAGCCGGTGGAGAACCAGGTCTTGAACCTGGTTCGCCAGGAGCTGGCCTCCTTCCAGGCACGGTTTTCCGTCCTGGAGGGAATCGTTTTGCGCCCCCCCCCTAGCGGCAAGCAAGGCGGCCACGGGCCCGAAGGCGGCCTCGTACGCGGCGGCTACGGCTGCCGCACCCAGACCGGGGCCGTCCAGCCGGCCCTCTGGCACAGCAGTGGTGGCCCCTCCCCCAAAGCCGGCTCCGGCGAAACCGGCGCCGGCTAAGAAGGCACCCAAGGGGAGGAAGGGCAAGGCGGCTGCACAGGCGGTGACTGTGCAGCCGCCGGTGCCAGTGACGAGTGGGCCAGCGCCGGCGGCACGTCAGCCGCCGCCGCCGCCACCGCCCACCCAGCAGCCCCCTACACCTCCCGCGGCGGAAGCCGGATGGCAGGTGGTGGGGGAAAAGAAAAAGGGGCGGAAGGCGGCCAAAAAGGCCCGGGATCAGGAGCGGCAGCGCCAGTTCAGGGCGCGAAAGAGCGCGGCTAGGCTCCGCGCCCCGAAGACCGCGGCTGTAGTGATTACACTACAGCCGGACGCGGAAAAGAGGGGCGTGCCGTATCGCGACCTGCTGGCGAAGGCAAAGGAGGCGGTGGACCTCGGGGAGCTCGGGATCACCGGGGGCCTCCGGCTTAAGGTCACGGCGACGGGGGCTCGTATGCTCAAGATCCCCGGGGAAGCCAGCGGCCCGTCCGCTGACGCTCTAGCTGAAAAGCTCAGAGCGTCCCTAAACGCGGACGAGGCCCGAGTGTCCAGGCCCGTCAGATGCGCAGACCTGCGCATCTTGGGCCTGGACGACTCAGTGACCAAGAAGGAGGTGGTGGCCGCCGTCGCCAGGTCCGGTGGGTGTCCTGCGGATCAGGTCAGGGCAGGCACCCTACGTCCGGACCCCACGGGTATGCATACCGTCACGGTATGCTGCCCTGTGACGGCGGCGAAAACTATCGTGGAGGGCCGAAGGCTACTGGTGGGCTGGGTTTCAGCGCAGGTTAAGCTGCTGGAGCCCAGACCTCTGAGGTGCTACCGATGCCACGTGGGACACCACGTGTCAGTCCGGTGCGCCTCGGAGGTTGACCGCAGCGGGCTATGTTTCCGCTGCAGTCAGCCCGGTCATCAGTCCGCAGGGTGCTGTGCCACGCCGCACTGCGACGCATGTGCGGCGGCTGGCAAGCCGGCCGATCACCGGGCTGGGAGCAAGGCCTGCGCTCCGCCCACCAAGGCCACCCGAGGCAAGGGTAGGCCCTCCGCTGCCACCGCCACCGTTGCCACCGCCGCAGCCGCAACTGCCGCCGCTGCCGCTCCCTCTGTCGCCGCCACAGAGGGGCCCTCACAGGGGGCCAGGTTGGAGGAAGCGGTAATGGAGTGCCAATAACGGCCCCATTACGCTTCCTCCAGGCGAACATCAACCACTGCGCCTGCGCTCAGGATCTCTTGCTCCAGAGCATGGCGCAGTGGTTGATTAACATCGCTGTGGTCGCTAAGCCGTACATCGTCAGGCCCAGGGAAGACTGGGTGGCGGACCTAAGCGGCTCAGTGACCATAGTGTCGTCGGCCGCCGCCGGCACCCCGACCCTTGAAAGTGTCAGGAGGGGTCGGGGGTGCGTAGCAGCCCGGTTCGGGGAGATCGTCGTAGTGGGTGTCTACTTCTCCCCGAGCCGAACTCTCGCCGAGTTCCACAACTCTCTCGCAGAGTTGAGTGTCGTCGTCGGAAACCATTCCCTCCCCGTGCTTGTCCTCGGGGACTTCAATGCCAAGAACTTGGCTTGGGGTTCCCGTTGCACAGACGTGCGGGGAAGGATGGTGGAGGACTGGGCCCTGGAGAAGGGCCTGGTCGTCCTAAATCGGGGTTCGGTCGCCACGTGCGTGAGGATGCGGGGCGAGTCGGTGGTGGGTCGATCGGTGGTGGTCGGTGGTTGGTGGTGGTGGACATTTCGTTCGCCAGCCCCGCCCTGTCACCGCGTGTCGTTGACTGGCGCGTCATGGAGGGGGTGGAGACCTATTCCGACCACCGGTACATCCGGTTCGACGTCTCCACCCAGACCTCAAGCGCGCCGGTCCAACAGGCCCCGAGTGGTCCGCGTTGGGCGCTGAAGCAGCTGGACCGGGAGCTCCTCCTGGAAGCCTCGATCGTGCAGGCCTGGGTGACATCACCGGACAGGCCTGCCGACGTTAACGATGAGGCAGGGTGGTTCCAGGAGGCCACGTCCGATGTCTGTGACGTGGCAATGCCCCGAGTCCGGCCAGGAAGCGCCCGACGTCAGGTGTACTGGTGGTCGCGTGAGCTGACGTCTTTACGGGAGGCGTGCGTGGCTGCGCGACACCTGTACGCCAGGCACCGCAGGCTCCGCATTCGCCCACCGAATGCGGCAGCCATTGAGGCGGAGCTATATGAGGGCTACAGAGCGGCGAAGACCGCCCTCCGCGGGGCTGTCCTGCGGGCCAGAGATCTGGCCCGCGAGGAGATGCTGGGGGCTCTCGACAGAGATCCGTGGGGGCGCCCTTACAAGATGGTGCGGGATAAACTCCGCACCTGGGCCCCCCCGCTGACGCAGAGTCTCCGGCCTCAGCTCGTGGAGGACGTGGTGAGCGCTCTGTTCCCCTCGCGAGGGGAACACCCGCCCCCGCCTATGGCTCCGCCGGCTGCGGTGCCGGAAGCGGACCACGAAAGCGACGACGACGACGCTCCGGAAGTGACTGGGGTAGACCTGAGAGTGGCGGTACGAAGGTTGGGTGCCAAAAATACCGCCCCGGGACCCGACGGCTTGCCTGGCAAAGCCTGGGTCCTGGCCTCGGAGGCTCTCGGGCCCCGACTAGAAGGGCTCTTTAGCGCATGTTTGGAGAGAGGCCAGTTCCCGCTTCGTTGGAAGACGGGGAAGCTGGTCCTCATTCGGAAGCCAGGGCGCCCGGCGGACTCTCCGTCCGCCTACCGGCCCGTGGTGCTGCTCGACGAGGTGGGCAAGCTCTTTGAAAGAGTAGTTGCAAACCGCCTTGCGGAGACGGGGCCGGACCTTGCGGACCACCAGTTTGGTTTCCGCAAGGGGCGCTCTACAGTGGACGCCATCATGCGCGTGAGAGCCCTCACGACGAGGGATGCGGTGTCCAGGGGTGGGGTGGTCTTGGCGGTGTCTCTCGACATCGCCAACGCCTTCAACTCCATGCCCTGGAGCTGCATAAGGGAGGCACTCCGGTATCACCGGGTGCCGACCTACCTTCGTCGTGTGGTCGGGGACTACCTGACGGATAGGGCCGTCATCTACCCCGGTCGCAGCGGAGACTGGAACCGGCGAGAGATGTCGTGCGGTGTTCCGCAGGGATCGGTTCTGGGGCCGTCCTTGTGGAACATCGGGTACGACTGGGTGCTGCGCGCCGACCTCCCTAGCGGCGTCAGCGTGGTTTGCTATGCAGACGACACGCTGGTGCTCGCACAGGGGGGGTCGCACGAGGTGGCGGCCGAAGTAATGACACGCGGGGTTGCGATAGTCGTTGAGAGGATCCGGCAACTGGGTCTCGAGGTGGCATTGCACAAGTCCGAGGCCATGTGCTTTCATGGGCCTCGGAACGCGCCACCTCCGGGATCCGCAGTGATGGCAGGAGGGGTTTCCATCGGCGTCGAGTCGACGCTGAAGTACCTGGGACTTGTCCTCGACAGCCGGTGGAACTTCGTGGAGCACTTCCGACGTTTGGCCCCCAAACTGGAGCGGACAGGGGCTGCCTTCAGGCGGCTCCTGCCCAACCTGGGGGGGCCGAACGCCTCCTGCCGGAGGCTCTACGCGGGAGTCGTGCGGTCCATGGCCCTTTACGGGGCCCCGGTGTGGGCACGTTCATTGAAGCGGCGTGCCGCCCACCACTTGAACGTGCCCCAGAAGGTGGTAGCCGTAAGGCTGGTCCGGGGCTACCGCACGATCTCCCGCGAGGCGGCGAACCTCCTTGCCGGATTGCCGCCATGGGATCTGGAGGCAATAGTCCTCGCGCGCCTACATGAGTGGCGCGCGGAGGCGCTACGCCGGGGGGAAACTCCGCTGCCGCGGCAAATTGTCGCTCAGCGGACGGACTTCCGGCGGGATCTCATGGCGACATGGAGAGAGCGACTATCGCAACCCCGTGCAGGGCACGCCACAATAGTGGCGATAAGTCCCCTCTTTGAGGAGTGGCTGGAGAGACGCCACGGCGTCCTCACCTTCCGCCTGACGCAGGTTCTTACCGGACACGGATGTTTCGGTAAGTTCCTGCACCGAATCGGGCGGGAGGAAACGCACGGGTGCTATCATTGTGAGGATAGGCCGGAGGACACGGTGGAGCACACTGTGGAGGTGTGCCCCGCTTGGGTGGAGCACCGCCGTGTCCTCGAGGTGGCGATCGGCGGCGGCGACCTCTCGCTCCCGGCCCTGGTTCGTGCCATGGTCCGGAGCGAGACGGAATGGGACGCCGTCACCTCCTTCTGCGAAGCAGTCATGCTAGCGAAGGAGGTGGCGGAACAGGACAGGGAGAGATCCTCACGTCCCGGCCGCCGCGGGAGACGCCCCGGGCGTCGGGGGCCACGTGGTGGCTTCCGACCACCGTAGGCGCGGGCCTGTGGACGGGGAGCTATGGGCTAGCTCACCGTCCGTACGTCTCATGACGACAGGCCGTGTCGACGGCGCGTTCGTGTTCCACGCGCGCCTCAAAGAGAGTCAGCAATAGGGAAGGGGTCCGCAAGGACCGAAGCCTGCCGGGGCTGCGGGACTATTCGAAAGAGATACCGTGGCCCCGGAACACAAAGGGCGAGGAAGGAACATGGATGGGTTTTAGTCAGTAAAAGTCTGACACTCCCTCCTGCTCCGCCCAGAGCGGGAGAAGTCATTTGATGATTTCCCATCCGAAAAAAAAAAAAAAAAAAAAAGGGGATGTCAATGTCGCAGCCAATTCGCATAACACGTCGTATTACATAATGGCGCGCTGGATTGAAAAACGTTGCCGTTATGTAATGCGGCGTCCTCACGTTCAGCCGGATTATAATTCGGCTGAACGAATGTGCGCCCCATTGAATGAGCACTTCGCGTTGCCTGCGACATCAACACCAAAATGCGCGCACACTGTCTATTTGTATCGGCGTAAACGAAAGCGAGAGAGTTACTGGGCGGCCGGTTTTAAAAGAAAATAATGAATAAATATTGAAATAAAAAAAGTGTGGATTATTTGTGAAATATGACTCGTTAGCGGTTTAGGTAAGAATGTGTCGACTTCATGTTTTTAATTGCAGACCCAAACGTCAAAAAAATAAAGACATAGAACCGTTTAAGACCACTCTTTGCAATTATTTTCTATCGAGCCGATTTCGTCCAATTATGTATCTCTATAGTCCGTCCACGGTCTTTGAAATATGATGAAAATTAACTTTTTTTTTTTTGATGTGCTAGAACTAGTAGTTTTTCTTATAAAACATCAATTAGGTGTTGTCAGTCCCTTAATGTGAGTATTGTATAATTATCCCTTGCTTCGGTAAAAGAAAACATCGTGAGGAAACCAGCATGCCTGATTTCAGATTCCTTTAATTTTTAATATTTTTTTAGTGTATGCTTCGTTTTGTCTTTGTTTGTTTTATTTAGTTTTGTAAGTATTTTAGTTTTTTAATTACATGCTATTTAAAATTTGTATGCCTTCGCGGCAAAACATAGCGCTCAAATATGTTACCCTAACACCTTTATGTAAATACCTATGTTTAACAAATAAAGATTCTGATTCTGATTCTGAGATATTTCTTGATAGCATGTAAAGCCAAGTCAGACACTCATGGGCGGCATAAAATCTCTGACACCAGGTTAGGCACTAACCACACGAAAAAAAAAGAATTCAAGGGAAGTGTCAAAGCCATATACACATTAAGAAATGGCCTAATAGTACGGCCGTTGTTATTTAAGTTGTATGGTCATATTCAAATCTTTTTTTCTATCTATAACTCAGCAGGATTGTGTGTGCAAAAGTAGTAGGTACTTCGATAGCTGTCTTATCATGTTCTTAAAGAAAAAACATAAACGGTACCGAGGCAGGTTCCCTGATGAAATTAGTTTATTTTTAAAGACCTTGCGATAAATAACGACCAAAATAGCAAGCATATTTCTATGCGAATAAAGAAATCACGAAAATGGATAATGGAGGGAGGCTTTTCTTTCGTGCTTTCACTCCAAAAGCGCAAATCAAAAGAATTAAGTTTTGCTTCACACACAGGGTAAATATTTCCGTGTTTGAAAGAACAACTAATAAGTAGTCGGTGGTAATATAATTTCTACAAGAGCACTTCTTAAGTCAACATCACACGAAAGTTTTATATTTCATTACCGCCGTGAAGCAACTGCCAAATGCACAATATTTCCGGAAAATAATTACTGAGGAGTCGAGAGGAGAACGATTAAGGATGTGTAACACACATATTCTTAATGAATACCTATGCCTAAAATGAAGTAATGCACCCACTCGGTAAGACTCAGGTTTGTTTATGACTCAAAGATAATTGGTAAATAGAGTTGTTTGTATAAGATTTACCGATTTTTTAGCCGTTGATCCCAGCTGTCATTTGTAGATCTTTGACAGTCGTTACAGTTAGTCAGTGGCCCGAAAGTCTGACAACCAGTCTTACCAAGGAGTGTCGTATTACCCAGTACTAACTGGGTTGTAGAGGTCAGATAGGCAGTCGCTACATGTAAAACACTGGTATTCAGCTGCATCCGGTTAGACTGGAAGCCAACATAGTTGGGAAAAGGCTAGGCAGAGGATGATGAGTATAAGATTTACCGAAAACCTATAGTTTTCCCGCACTCGTTTTCGGCAGGAATAAAATATGCATCTCGCTTTCTCGCACGTTTGGTGCAACAATAGCACACATTTTATCCACGCCCTCCGGCGTGTTTAGTCTTAGCGGCATGAGCACTCTTAATGACAGCACAGAGGACGCATTTGTGCAAATATTATGTCAATAATGAAAATGAAAAGTTCGTAATTTCTTGTATCATTACGTTTCTAGCTATGTAATTAGTCGCTGCTAAGATCGAAAGTGTTTTTTATTTAAATATTGTTTATTGTGAAACTAAAAATAATACTTGTATTTTTCTTTCTAAAAACAATGATGATATTACCGTGTCTACTAACAACTTACTCATTGTTCGTTAAAACCAAGTCAGCAAGAATACTAGCAGTGTTCCCGACGCCTCTCATAAGCCACCAGAGTGCACTCAGATCAATATTACACGAACTAAGTTACCGAGATCATGAAGTGGTCCTCATCACACCACTACCAGAGTACCCAAGAGAAATACCACCAGACCATTTAATAGAAATTGATGTATCTGAAGTAACAAAAGAAGTCTGGCAAGAAATTCATATGGAAAGAAACAATAAATGCAGCAATACAGACTTAAAACATATACTACAAGTCGCTGCTAAACTTGTTGAAAAGCAACTCGAAGTTCCTCAAGTAAAGAGTTTCATTAAAAACAATGAGACCTTCGATCTTCTTTTGTTGGAAGGTTGGATTCGTCCGACTCTTTTCTGGACCTACATTTACAATGCTTCCGTAGTTTCCATCAGCTCCTTCGGCCCAATCTACAATGACTACACAAATCTGGGTAGTCTTTCCCACCCATTGCTGTATCCAACAAGTTTCTAACACAAGGTTTGGAATCTAAACATCTGGCAGAAAATTGGAGCATTGTACGACTATTGGAAAATGAGCTCTATGTACAATTTACTGGAGAAAGAAGACGATGCCACGGCTAAGAGACTGTTTAGTGACGTTCCTTCCTTGAGAGAGCAGATGGAAAAGATTCAGATACTATTGCTGAATATTCATCCTGTTTGGGAGGGAGCGCGTCCTGTGCCAAAGAATGTAGTGCATTTAGGAGCAACTCATCTCCAAGATAGGAAGTACAAGACGGAGAAGACCAAGGTAAGTTAGTCTTTTTAGGGTTTCGTAGTCCTGAAGGGTTCCTCTTCAGAGTTTCGTCATGTCCGTCTGTCCGACCGTCCGTCCGAGGTTTTGCTCAGAGACTGTTCTAGAAAGCTGTAATTTTGTAGAGGTGTGTTAGATATACACACCCGTCGTTACGCCGTCAAAATGTTAAAATAAAATTTTGGAAAATATATTTTTTTAGGGTTTAAACTGCGGGCTCGAAAAATCTAGAAAAAATCGTGATGAGTACATTTAATGAACTTTAAAGGAAAATTATAGCAGTTAAGATAACTTTATTAGTTTAGCAGTAAAGTTGTTGAACTTGGGTGTTGCATAATTTTGTACCAAATACAAAATCCTTAGAATAAATCCTCTAAAGTGAATGAGATGAAGTATTTGCTGTAGTTGCTAAACTGACAGATGCCAAAGTTGATCTATTTTATCTATTTTTTTTTATTAACGGGCTACTACGGTACCCTACACTGCGCGTGGCCCGACACGCACTTGGCCGGTTTTTTAAATCTGTCCCTAATTAACTGTTAGTAACTTATTGAAAAACTTTAACACAGCTATGGTTTTCATAGCAAAAACACTTAACAGATATTTGAACAACTTTATTAGGATGCAAATTTAATTAATTTATAAACTACATTTAAACAAACTTAAAATATAATAAAAATATGCATATGTAAAAAATGAGAAATGATAAATGAAATAAAATTTCTGACTGTAAGTTTAATACTGGCAAAGCTTACACATTAAAATGAGATAAAGATTTCAAGTACCCTCTCTCTTATTTTATTTCTTGGTTTAAATTCAACATGTTCTAGAATGTACAGCGACGTATTTATAAAACCGGCCCACTGGTGGTTTGATAACGCCTTGCCAGCACTAGTTTATTTTTTCCACGTTTCATGATTTTCATAACTTATGACTTGAATATTTCAAGAACTGCAATTTTACTTAAATTCTTGCACCTACGGTATTGTCTTCGTCAGCTTGGGCAGCAACTATACAAACCTACATCCACGGAAGGTACCAGAACCCACACAACGTAAGCTCATCAGCGCCTTCGGCAAGCTGTCTTTCAACGTGCTTTGGAAAACAGATGATGACGTCAGCTCCTTGCCACATAATGTGAAGGTCGGGAACTGGTTCCCTCAGGCTGAGGTGCTCAGTAAGTTTTTTGGTTTTATCTTCTTTGCAATCTTGGATATGTTTGGACTTTATCTAGCCTGCCACCCCGCCATAATGGGTCCTGGTATTATGTAATAATAAACCTACCACACTTAGTTCGGAAGTGAAGACTACGTACCGGTGGATGCAGTGTTGGAAGACCTCCCACGAGGTGGAACGATAACCTGGTGACCGCGGGAAGATGCGACAACCACAGAACCTGGCGATGTGGCGACACTTCGGGAGTCCTATCTCCAGCAGTGGACGTTTTTTAACTGTGTGTGTGTTGTTGATGATGATAAATCAATAAATATAAATAAATCTCGCTGAACATTATACACAGCGCACTAGATAAGTGTGGCTCTAGATAAGTGCCACACTAATAAACATTTGCTCCTACCGGGATCCGAATCCGCGACCCCAAGAACGTAAGGCAGCCTCACTACCGCTGCGCTATTCGGGTCGCCTGATGTTTATAACACCTAGTTGTTTTAATTGTCTCTGTCCTGTAGTTTCGATTGTTATTTATCAGAAGACATGATAGTAACTTACATTATGCGGCTCCCATAGATTAGCGTAGTAAAGCACATTTAGCAGCTTCACTGAGTTTAGAATTAGCCCCGACCTGGAAAACGCTTTACTGCGTTTGCATCAAACAGCTCTATTGCTTTCCGCAAAGTTATTATTCTGGTGCATCGTGACGCACTACAATAGGTGTTAGATTTATAAGATCAAATATATTAGGACTTCCTATACCTTTATGGGACAGGAGTTGGTTTTTTTTTTTGAGTAGCCATGAATGTATCACTGCTGGGCAAAAGCTTACCCAGCTAGCCTTCGCATGGTGCGTCCGTGTATCGCTTGGATTTAATTAATTTTGTGTTTTTTTTTTAGTTATTGTTCATTATCTGTTTAAGCCGTATTTGACCATCTTTGCCTTTAATTTTTCATGAACCGTTACACATGATGCGTGTTAACTTAAAATATGTTAAACATGTTCAATTCCCATCTAAGAGAGAGGACCTATTCTTACCAACTAGACACAAATGCAGAAACCAGGCGGCTGCTGAGGAGTTCCTGTACGTAAAATTCTAATAATACTTTGGCCAACCTGAGAATCATACCCAGGACTTCATGCCTTGCAGTAGCGCTTGCTACCACTTTAATAACGAAGCTTCATGTCTTCCTACTTAGGTATTTAGCTGCCTTACTTCCAAGAAGATACTCGTAACCCTTATTTCCATTCCAGGACACCCAAACGTCCGTCTCTTCATAAGCAGCTGCGGACAGCAATCCACAGACGAAGCCATAGCTGCAGCAGTGCCGGTCCTCGGTCTCCCAGTAGCGGCTGAGCAGTGGCGCAACGCTGAGCAACTGTTGCGCCACAAAGTTGGTGCTGTAGTCGACTTGGAGAGGGTTGACGATGCGGGTTTCATGAAAAATATTGAATGCACCATGAGGAATGAAACGTAATTGTACAGATGCTTCTATTTTGTTTGATTCATACAAACTGTCCGACTGCCGATGAGGAAGGAGACACCTCGGATGGCTTTAATGTTCATTGGCGAGAAAAGGCGCAACACCGAGAAAATCTTTTTTTGCTCGATGTTTATGCTTACTACTGCATTAGTCCCTGCTACTCTGACCAGATCGTCGGTCCACCTGGCTCAGACCTGCCTACGCTACTATGACCAGTTCTGGGTCTCCACTGAAACAATAGGGTAGATGACAAAAAAAAAACAATTAGTCCGTCAGATAGATTTCCAGAAAATATTGGACATATATTTTTTACTTTTTTCACGTAAACAAAAAATTAAGACGATACAGTGCGTCAAAAACTCGTGTGACTGATTCATTTTAGGCTTTTTCTTGTTTTCAGCTACCGCAAGAACATGCATCGTCTGCGCACTACGATTTTTGACACGCATGCGCCCGCGCCGGTCCGCGCCGCGCCGTGGACGCCATTGAGTACGTGCTACAACACAGCGGCAGCCATCTTGTTTCACCCACGACTCATGTCCACTGGTACCAATATTACGAGATAGAATTATTGATCATAGTCAACATTTTTTTGTGTATTAGTGCTTTTATATTCTACAAAGTTCTGTACTTTGTGTTTATGTTTAGAAGGGTGGTTTGTGAAAATTTTAATAGTTTGTTGTAGCAATAGTACCTATGGTACAATTGTGTACCAATTGTGCATCGCAACGTAGTCAGCAGCGGTATTTCAAATGCGTAGATCTATCCGCTGGTAAGGTTTAGTTTACCGATACGATATCTTTGGTGTCACGCAATAGTGCAAACAGACCACCAAGCATTTACTATATCGGTAGTTGCATATTAATGCAGTGGAGAACCTATGTATTACTTTGAAATGTAAGGTGGGTGGACCATGGAAGGCCACTCTAACGAGTAAACACTTTTTATTCGTTTATTTACTGGATAAATGAAGGAAACAAATTATAAAGTAATACTTTGTTTTATTGTGCACCATATAAATCACTTCTTTTTTACTCAACTTTAATCACTATTTATAAAACTTAAGTTTTATTAAGCTCTTCCAAATGGCCTTGCAAGGAACACGGCTCCAAACAAGGCCAATATTATACATCAGTCGTTAAACTTAAAAATAGAGTTGTAATATTAAATATATCCGATTTTACTAAAACAACATAATAAGCTCTATCATTTAAGCGAAACATTAATGCTCAATATAGTTTTATCATCTATAAAAAACTCAACGAAAATTACTTGAACACCATCGTGTAACTAAGAATATATTAATGGAAATTATTTAACAATAGTTGTAATGAGTATTATATTGGCATCAAATAACTTGCCAACGCGTTTTATCATAAAATTAAAAACTTTTTTTTTACCAAAAATGGCCTTCTTATGGGTCCGTTCTTTGTAAGGCCAAAATGTTCCTAAGAACGCTTCCTAAGGGTTCCTAAAATAATTAAAAAAAATGTCTATTCAATCTGAGTTAAAAAGTTTATTAACGCTTATAGATAAAAAGATTATAAATATAAAACATTGTTTTAACTGCAAGGCTACGTATTTATAACTTAAAAGTTAGTGTTCATATGTTCATGGTTTGTAAATGTTCCATGTAAGGCCCATGTACCATAGCAAGGCCAACCGTCAAATATTTGATTGGCCTTATAAGGAACCACCGGCTTTCCTAGGAACACTACCAATATTTTAACTTAAATTGAGGCAAAACTATGTTTTTTATCTTTAGTACCATAAACATATCCTTATACGACAATTCACAGTAAAAAAATATGAGATAATAATAGGTTTTTGACTAAAAACTTACGCTTTGCTGTGCGCGCGAATAACAATTGTAACGTCGACGACCGAAGTCTACGAAGCGTGAGATCGCACTGCCACAATAGCGGCGCGATCGACTCGCCGCCGCGTGTGTGGCCTTGAGTTTGATGGATCTTAGTGTGTAGTAGAAGGAATATGTCTTTACATGTCAATAACTACGACTTTTTAGTAGTTGGCCTTCAAAGGAGCGTGGCCTTCCATGGTCCACCCACCTTATGTGTATAATTTATATTATTTTAAAAGGATGTTACAGTTAGTCAAAACGATTGTATATTTGGTTTTTGCTTTTGTTATCTTTTAAATTAAATAATATAGAAATAAATTAATCCCAGTTCAGTCAAATTACTTCAATAATTGTGAAATTTCGTCAAAACAAACATAATTGACCGCCAAACGACTTAAAATTAAGTTGTTGTTCAAACAACTAGCTTCTAATAAAGCTCGCAGTATCAGAGTTAATTAATTTTGTATAAAATAAACATAATAAACAAAATCTTGGTGTTATTGTCTTATATTCCAAACTTTTCAACGTTTTGTCTAGTCCAACCGGCGACTCTTACCTATTTTGCTGTTTGTGGTCTTAGAGATTAATCTACATTTATATTAGAAATCTTTTTGGAAGTACCGTCTTATGTATATCTATGTGAAACCAAATTAAGGAAGGGTATCTTCTTCCCCTTAGTGGTATCAAGGATCTTAAAACTAAAGATTTCATTCAGACATATTGTACGTGCCATAGATTTAATGTCGATGCAGTATTTTCCACTTATAGAATACCAGAATACATCCACATACAGTACACAAACGTAGTGTAAATATGTCGATTTTTCAGCATGAAAAAATATTATTATAAAGTATAAATGTAATTGTACTGTGTAATTGTTATTAGTTATTATGTTTTTTTTTTTGTTTTTTTTTGCAACAAGCACAATTATTAATTTATGGATGATCAGTATCATCCATAAATTAATAAATTTTTAAAATTATGAAAATATTTTACTTCTATAACTATTTTTTATTTATTTTTAGAAACGAGTATTTTTATTTTTTAAATCGACGTACGTATTTGCGTTACGTTTACACCGCGCGTTCGTCCTAGGGCCACAGGTACTAAGGACGTTTGTCTTGATATAGGCCTCGAGATAAAAGAACTACAACATAAAAAGCCTCTAGACGAGAAAGTTGACAGAAGCTTTGGTTCTATCCTTACTAGATTGACATATACATTTTTTAACGACCCGAATGGCGCAGCGGTACTGATGCTGCCTTACGTTCTTAGGGTCCCGGGTTCGAATCCCGGTAGAAGCAAAATGTTTATGTGATGACTTGATGAGCATGGACATTTGTTTCAGAATCATGGATGTTTACATGTATAATAAGTGTGTATTTACAAACAAAAAGTATCTATGTAGTATATTAACTATCTGGTGTCCACGACACAAGCCTCGTTGCTTAGTGTGGCACTAGACGGTGCTGCGCGTAATGTCCAGTGATATTTATTTATTTATTTTCAATAGATTATTAAATTAGGTACGGCAATAGTGACATAAATCAATAATCTCAACAGGTATCTTTTATCACCATCTTCCTGCAGTTGTCCCATTCTATTTGGGGTCGGCGCAACACGTTTTCTTCTTCCATTCTCCCCTGTCAGACGTCACGGCATCATTTACTCCTTTCTCTGTCATATCGTGCCTCTCACATTCCATCCGTATTTTCTTTGGCCTTCCTGTCGCTCTCCATCCATCAACATACATGTCAAAACATTTATCAGAAACCGGTAAACAGGTATCTTTAATTGCATAAACTGTAAATACTTATATAAATAGGATGAAATAGTTATATTTAGTGCAGAACACATTCCGCCATAATACAATAACATGCAAATATTATAAACACTGTGTGCGTGATACTATACAAGCAGTAAATGCTGTTAGAAAGTCATTTAAGTATATCAAAAATTTTCGTCACAGCCATTGAAATTTCTATTACCACAATATTTCAGCCATAAAGCAAATATTTACACATCAATAAGCTTATTAAATTGAAATCAGACTTGAGGCTGCTATCTCGACGTATATAAGGACTACGTGACGCGCATTACGACACTTATTATATGACTAACTAACTATTATACCATGGCTTTTACTGCGTCCAATCTCTCTGTACCATCTTGGATGGTAAGTTGATAAAGTTATTCGTAGTTCGTGGATTTGTAAAACAAAATGGTTGTCTGTAAAGTCGGTTTACGGACGATAATTTTCATATGAAAATT
The DNA here is from genome assembly GCA_963853795.1 of Xestia rhomboidea. Taxonomy (NCBI): domain Eukaryota; kingdom Metazoa; phylum Arthropoda; class Insecta; order Lepidoptera; family Noctuidae; genus Xestia; species Xestia rhomboidea. Next base: position 8,033,903 of record OY970778.1, on the reverse strand, counting down.
TTGAAAAATGTATGCCAAATTGCTTACTTTTATGGATTGAATTGAATTATTACCACTGAATATAATTATTTTGTATAATACAAAGAAGGAGTTAATTGAAAAATATATTTTTTTCGATAAATTAATATTTATTAGAAAAAATAAAATTTAATGCCCCTTTTCACCCCCCTTTTCTTTTTTTTTCCGGATGGGAAATCATCAAATGACTCCTCCCGCTCTGGACGGAGCAGGAGGGAGTGTCCGATTTTTACTGACTAAAACCCATCCATGTTCCTTCATCGCCCTTTGTGTTCCGAGGCCACGGTATCTCTTTCGAATAGTCCCGCAGCCCCGGCAGGCTTACGCTGAGACATGTGTAAATTAATTTTCAATCGTACGCCTAAACTCAAAATTTCAAGATCTTAACTTTAAAACTGACGGACTTCCATACAAACTTTCATTTAACTCTTAGGGGTTGAATTTCGGAAAATCCTTCCTTATTCCTTGTCTACATTATAAAGTGAACCACTGTGCAAAATTTCAGTTTTCTAGGTCCGAGTGTTTGGGCTGGGCGTTGATGAGTCAGGTGGAACGTGTCTGACAAGACAAGACTAGACAAGACTAGACATTTATTTGTAGAAACATGAGTATACATATCTACAAGATATGCAAGTTGTTCATAAACAAAAAGATCCATCATGTTCGGCCTTTGGGGCATAACAAATATATACATGGGTAAGAAAAGTCATTAAAAGGTATTTAAACAAGGATAAAAAAACAATATTAAATTAACTAATAATTAAATTTAGGCATTAAATTACAAATTTAAATTAATTTGTCCTTTAATCTAAAAAATAAAATAAAAAATAAATAAATAAAAAAATATATAAATTGTACATAAATATTAGACTTTGTCATTTAGGAATTCTACAATACTGTAGTAGGTATGCTTTCCTAACTAGATACAATTTTAGCCGCTTTTTTAGTTTGTGTGCGCTTAGTTCCCTCCATCCCTTTCGAAATTTGTTAAATATTAAAGGCGCCATGCAAAATACACTTTTCCGCATTAATGCTGTTTTGGAACCATGTAAGCAAAGCATAGTGTTAGTGTTAGTGTTAGTCTGGCGCGCGAAACGGTGTGACACCGTTTCACTGACACGGTGTTCATCAATTTATAAGACGTTATTGCGTCAAAAAAATCATAGCAACTACAAACAATTTGTGCTTCATTAAAAAAAAAAAATATTTAGGTTTGTTTAAGAATAACCTCTGGTAGCCTATGACAAATATTTTGGTTTAAGAAAAGGTAGCCACTGACAGCACCGCATTCTATAAAGCGCATGATTTTTTCACTTCTCATGCTCTAAAAGTACGCCAATATAGCCTTACGAAGCGGGACTAAAGTGATCCTTTTAGTCTCTAGGCCCTCTAGGGAGTAAAATTAATTAGTTTTTTACTTTCCTTCATGTGACATAGACAAACTCCAAAGGGTAAAAACGGGACCCTATTACTAAGACTCCGCTGTCCATCTGTCTGTCTATCCGTCTGTCTGTTCGTCTGTCTCTCTGTCCGTCTGTCTGTCCGTCAGTCTGTTCGTCTGTCTGTCCGTCTGTCCGTCCGTCTGTCTGTCCGTCTGTCTGTCCGTCAGTCTGTTCGTCTGTCTGTCCGTCTGTCCGTCCGTCTGTCTGTCCGTCTGTCCATCTGGCCGTCTCTCCGTCTCTCCGTCTATCCGTCTGTCCGTCCATCTGTCTGTCCGTCTGACTAAATTGACTATTTTTCTCGCACTCAAAGTAAAAAGTACCACTGTAGCAAAGTAACACACGGCGCTATAATCCCATTATAACTCGGTTCCTATTTCCTCGCTAAAGCTCGGTAGTAAAACAACCTCGTATATAATGGGTCATTTTAGCCCCTTCTATTACAATGTACTATAAGATTTCTGGTCGGGTTTTTTTTAGGATGTTCATATTTTATATAGGTACCAGAATTATAAGTTTGTTAAAAAAAAAAAAAAAAAATGTTGCCTTTTGTCAAGTTTTCCGTAATTCAAATTCAAATTCAAAATAATTTATTTCAATCCATTTAGGATCATAAGTTATGCACATATTTGAAATAAAATTAACAATTAAAAAATAAAAATTTCAATCAGTATACAATAAAAATAATCAAATAAATAATATAAATTAAAACTTACACACAATTAATCAACTGCTACTTAAACAATTTATTTGTCATTAGCTCGGTTTCAAAATGTTGAAACACAAATTCCAAGACATGATCAAAAGCATACACATTTCCAATCAGCGCTCGAATCAATGAATATCTCGGCTCATAACAATAGGAGTATCGTGGAACAAGATAATCTCTTTCCAGAGCCGTCTGAGAAAACTCGATATTATTGGTTCGTAATCTAAATTGGGTCCAGAATAAGACGCCCTCGTATTGTTGGGAAAGGACACCAATATTACGATAACAATGAGTCTGAGAATGCTGTTATTTTTGCCTACCAGGCAGTTCTTTTACAGAATGATGTGTATGAAGATCAGATAGTTTTACAATGAAGCTTTTGCGACCACAAACGCACAGATAGCAGTCAGTCTCGAAAAATGTTTAACCTCTTAACCGCCATTGTCACATATACGTGACAAGCAAGCGCGTACTCTGTACGCCAAACGACACTAATATGTGACAAAATGGTAGGTGAAATGTGGCTTGACGTGGAGGGCACGCGCGTGTTTATGCAAGAGTTCATATGATTGTCTATAATTAGCATTACATTTTAAGTTCCTACTTTATCAATGTATAACTACAATTAACTACTTTCCTAATGAAAAAAATAGTACATTTTGATACAAGTGGAGAAAGTTTGTTATTGCATTCGAGGCGGAAGTAAGTTTTTGAGCCGAGAACTGCTATAACAAATGTCTACGTGTATCAAACGACGTTTTTCAATACACTTTTGAAGAAATAAAATAAAATAATGATAAAAAACAATCACCGCTGACTATAGGCATTGCACCAATTTGTACTAAGTATAGGTATAGTTTTATCTAAGGCAATTTTCCAACACCCGCGTGCTGTGCGGCGTGCGAAAATGGCTCCTTTCTGCACGCGGCACAGCACGCGGTGATGGAAAATGAAAACAATCCACGTGTGTGAAATACATGGCATGTTGAACCTAATCGTAGTGCGATAAGAACCCGTTTTCGAGGAAGTGTATTGAAAAAAATATTATATCACAAAGATCGTAGACAATCAAATGATTTCTAGAAGTGTATGATAATAGAAAATCTTGAGAAATGACCATGCTCTCCAAAAAAACTCATGAAAAAGGAAAAATTTCATGAGTAGGTAACCTAAGCACCGAGGTGTACACAAATCTTGTCACCTCCAAAACAAGGATCGATAATTAATGTAAACAACAATTTGCGTACCCTTTTACCTACTCACCTACATTTACAGGCTGAAGCAAAACAAACAACATGGGTACCTACCGATGTAATTTGCATAGCCGTCACGTCTGGCGCCTAATACCGTGTCACATTGTATAACGAACTGATGAGCGCACATGTCGGGTTGAGTTCCATAACAAGACGTAGTTAATCCGCACTCTCTCAGGAATGTAGGAACGCGGTGAAAATGATTGATATGCATGCAAAACATGCCTCTCTAAGCACATTGAAGGCCATTGTATAATTAACTTTATCCAAGTGGTCTAAGCCAATTTTTTCAGGTTATATTTTCTCTAACTAGCCTCTCCGTTGCGCGTTTTTTTGGACAGCCTTGGGCCGCTTCAGTCTTCAGGCAATCACCCACCGCGTGGAAACTGTTGTCCAGAGGGACATTTATATGCACCTGATGTGACCTGCCGAATTCCATTTTATCACGTTTAAATCTAAAAGTACCTAAGTAGTAGGTACTAGGTACATAACGTCAATACAATAACTAGGTACTTCCCTCGTTGGTGTGGTGGTCGCAAGCGCGACTGCTGAGCTTGAGGTCCTGGATTCGATTCCCGGCTTGGACAAAGTGTTATTGGGTTTTTCCATCAAGATTTTTTCAGTAGCAGCCACGGAGACTGGATTTGTGCCTGATTGATGGCAGTAGGCTCGCTCCCTATTACCTACGAGGGACTTGAACTGGTGAAATGTGGGTGTTCTATTAGGAACACTTCTACCTAACGCTTCGGGGACAACAGGCGACATGTTGTCTTATGTTATGATAACAAGCTATAACATGCGTAGTATGAACTGTGTGAAGACGATAACCTCTTTGCATGTTCATACGTACCTCAAGTAGGTTGATATCTCCGCCAGTACCCAGAACCCATATGTATGAGTGTTTACTTATGCTGCGTCAATTTCTACCTACAAACAGTTTAGCGTATAAGATCTCTTAACTAATGGCCGTAACTCCTTGCCTGGAATCCACGACTCGTCAATCAACTTAGGTATTAGTCGTAAATACCTATAAAGGGTGTAAAAAACCTCTTAACGAAGCCGAAAGGCACTTGTTCTCCCCGTCATTGCGATCATTTTTTTGTTCTACACCATACCTAGGAACTTTCTAGTTACGGAGTTATTGGGGGTCAAAGTTCCAACTTTTTGACAACTTTTTTTTTAAATACGAGTTTTAATGTAGGTTTTTTACTTTAAACACCTCCACGACCCCCGTACTATTCAATCCATCCACCAGCACAATGTTTTGAGTGCGTTACATTGAGTTCTACCACAAAACATGATTTTTCACCAAAAAAAAAATTCGTTCGTTGCCCAGCAATAATTTTTGCGTAAAGTTACTTAGTTTGATGTACAGAATGCTTGGTTGACGGCTTCGTGATGAGGTTGTTTACACCCTGTATAGATTAGATTAACCAACTTCTTTGCTTGTGCACCAAAGCGCTTTTGCTTTCAAGACGTCCAAGAAGTATGTCTGTGACTACTTAGTTTCTATAATACGTATTACAAGTAAAAAGGATTAAAAAAAAAAAACTTTTTTGTAAAATAAAAACCGTCTTCAAAAAAAAAATGAAAAGTAAACTTCACTTTCGGAAGTCGGTGGCAAAAAAGTCAATGAAACAAAGTCAGTCACGATTACAGTGCTGATAGAATGTCACTTGTCTGCTCCTCGACCACCTTACCAAAATGTAAAACATGCTCACTAAAAACTAACTTTCCTAGCTGGTCCTAATGTTTACCTAAACATCCCCGAGACCTGGATCGATGCTCAACCGGCCTGGTAGATTTGTTTACCTCGCCTAAGTTCAACGTAAATAGGTCCTACGTATCTCATTAAAATGTATGAAGCTTCTTATCACGACTCAAGGTGATTATCAGAATAAACAACTCAAAATTGTATTTGATGTCGAAGAAACGATAAATTATTTATTTTGTTATTCGGAAGAAATGTTTTTTTACCTTTGCTAATACGCTATATGACTAATGGTAAGGATTTTTTGTTAGAAACGAATAACATGACAGTGCAGCAAGTTTCTCTTTTTTATTTTAGTACTAAAATTGTTCGTATTCAAAAATACTCCACCCCTATATTTAGAGTGGATCAGGTAATCTATATGAATATAGGATGGATGAATACTTCTCTTGAAGAAGGATTTCACGGATTGTGTGATAATGATGGATATCGGAATCCTCCTGTAGATATGCAATGCAACATACTGAAATCATAAATCCGTTTGTCAGATTTTTTATGGAAAAATTGTGACTAATGACTATGGATATTTATTAGTGATGATATATCGGCGTGGATATTTAAGTATTAATCCATCATGATGATATATCGGCGTTCCAAGCAGATACAAATGTAAAACAAACTATTAAAAAAGAATGGGAGAAGTAAATGATGCACCAACCCTAAATATATTGAAGTAATGTGATTGAAAGATGTTATTAAAATAAAAGCTTTTGTCAATATTATCCGACAGTCTTTATTGTTATTTTAAGTAATTAGCTTAATAACAATGTACAGCGTCTTATATAAACATTTTACATAGTTAAACATTTAGGAATAGAAATAACTAAGGCATCAAGTTACAAATCACAATAATATAATAATCTCTAAGATTTAGACATGAATCGGTGAGTTATTGAGATAAAAAAGCCTCTTAAATAATATGATATGATAGAATGCAGAAAAACAAACATACAAGTTATACAGACCTTTTCAATGGTTCTTTCACAATTATGTTATCTCTGTCAGCTGCAACCTAACAGTAACTTTATTGTTATGGGAATAAAGATTATTGTAATTTTGACAGTGAAGCTTGAACAGAGGTAAAATAATATTGAAAGGACCGTCCATTGGCAGACGTCAGGACATCAAGCTACTACGATCTGTCCTTTAATAGATTTTCAACTTTATCGCTGAAGCATGAGGTTCAAGATTGATTGAGTTAATTAGACAGTTTCGGGTAGCTTGATATGTCGTCTGTACAATGCTCCATAGACGTTTGGCATTCGAAAAACGATGACAGAAACTGCTGTTTGCAGTGAGCGATTACTACTACGTATAAAGAAGACAGCGCGAACAAAATCTGTGCAACAAGCACGGCAGTGCGGGGCGCGCGGGGGGCGGCTATATAGATGCTGTGGCGAGCAAGCGACTAAGTGAACTGCGGCCGGCCGACTGCAGTTGAACGGAGTACAGATTTTCTTCGCTCTGTCTTCTCTATACGTAGTAGTAATAGCTCAATGGTTGTTTGAAGACATTTTTTTTGTAAAAAGAATTGAAAAAGCAAGATGGCGTCATTAGTTTCGATTTTGGCACACGCCACGCAAGAAGATCTTTATACAGCTATAACAATGAATTTCACAACTAACGGTCAAAATGTAAGGAAATTGTTCAGAGATTACGGACCGACTAACCTTGCAAGGAGGCGTTAAGAACGGGCGCACATTTTCCTACTGTATTTTCTTATTCGAATCTTTCCTACTACGAGTAATATTGTAAAGGCGAAAGTTTGTGAGGATGTTTGGATGTCTGGATGTTTGTTACTATCTCACGAAAAAACTACTGACCGGATTTGGATGAAATTTGTCACGCAGATAGTTATAACCTGGATTAACACATAGGATACTTTTATCCTAGTAGTACGATCCCGTGGGACAATTACCGTACAACACGCGGGCGAAGCCATGGACATAAGCTAGCTTTCAATGTTTAAATGGAACGAGACGTCGTATTTATCTAGAAAAAGGCGGCAATTATTGACTCAGCTTGGGAATTTGTTCAGAGCATAGTCATTTAAATTCTACGCTCGTTCCCTTCTCTTGCAATTTCAATGTATATAATCTTCATTAGTGCTAGATAAAATAAGATTGAAATACTAATGATTCTACTTTGTTCTCTTGAATCAAAGATATTTTTGACCTCTAAGACGAAAAGTCAATGTTTCTTTCAAGCTAAATCAATAGTCGAAATGAATATCTAGATGAATTATGATAAAATGCTGCTGTTCAAGAATATTTGTATTCAGACAACCAACGTCTCGTACTAATAGGGAAATATTTCTTATGTACACGAAAGTTGTAAGAATTTTCTTTGTGATAAACTACGTCTCGAATTTATGTATGGTAGGTACCATAATTTGGAGGTATTAGCAGAAGTTTATGGTCTATTTTCAACAGACTTTAAATATAAGGTTCGGGTACGACCTGTATGTCTAAGTAGTCTATGTTTGTTTTTAAATCCAACGACCTGTATGACTAAGTAGTGTATGTTTGTTTTTAAGTCTCAAAAACTACTGAACCTATTGACACCGCTGAGGGTACACGGAGATTTAAATGCCCGTTTTTGCTAACACTTGTTGCTTCTTATAAACGCACACGCAAACGGATTTTCAACACTCACATCAGCGTCCAGAGTTGATAATGTAATAATGTACTGTTTAGTGTTAGGAAATGCAAGTTATTGCATACTAGGTATGGGATTCTAAGAAAGTACGTACCCTAAATTTAAAAGTCAGGTTCTCCAATGTGCGCCGTTCCTAAATCTCGGAACACTTTCAATAATCGTACCTATAACATAAGTGCGAACGGTCCGCCGTCCGGGCCCGAATTACATCGTTTACAGGAAGGTCTAAGTGAAACTCATTGTATTCGCATCTACCTACATTCTATGGCGTTAATGGAGAACTAGTACCCATTTAGAGCACAATTTGGAGCTATTGAGGCCGATAATCTGATGTTTATAAGGTTTCATTTGTTTTAATGAATGAGGTCTAATTTAGAGGGAGGACTTCGCTGTTTTTGTGTTTATTTTTCGTTTGCAGATTTAAAAAAGTCTGCATCGCTTTTCTGTCTATGCGCAAGATACTTCAGTGTATACAGCATGTATCAAAAAGATGTCGTATTTTTTAAGAATGTGGTGTAGCTGTACACCATCAAACTGAACAACTTTCTCCATGAGACCAACATGGTAAAAAAATACAAGATTTCAATACCTACTCGAGCCAAATGTAGGTATGGGACAGCTGATTTTTGACCACTCCTTACTGATCCATGTTGTATTATTTTTTTTGCCACAAAAAATTGATCTAAAATTCAAAAAATGTATCACAAAAAGAAATGTTCTAAACAACACAAACTTCTTCACTTAGCCATTTAGTATATGACACGACTTCCCATAATGACCGTTTTGTTTCATGAATCAATATAACAATAACCAAGGTCGTCTAATGTCTACCGTCAGGCAATACACTATGTCAGGGATGGCGAACCTAAGACATGTACCTATACTATGGGTGGCACGCCACCAAAAATGTATGGGCACGGAAGTATATGGAATCTAAATACTTATTCACAATAAAATACAATGTCAACATTTTATACAAAAAAATAACAGATATGTGCAGGGTCGGAGGAAAATGTATGGAGAAGCAGTTTTTTTTTACCGATTAAAATTTTGTATGTCCCCACAGAAAATTTTAATCGGTAAAAAAAATATATATTCTGAATACATGGAAACCGTTTTTTCCTCCGTGTCCCTTCGACCCTGCATAGAACTTATATTATAGGTCACTATAACCTTTGTTATAAGTTTATTTAAATCCTTCAGGTTCGGTTAAACTAGTTCAGAACTTCAGATAAACTGTGGACGTGGCTCCGGACACCTGACTCTTGCAGATAATGTACAGAAGTGTCTGGCACTAACTGGTGTCCGCAACTTGTCCGCAATCTGTACGTACGGGTTCGACCGAATCTTTACTACGGACTTTAATTAAAGGACAAATGCGAGTTAGGTATGTTTAATTTTTAAGGTAATCTCAGGAAATGGAAGCAGATAATTTTTTTTTGTACAGGAGGCATCTTCTTGCTCTTGAACCGTTTATTTTACAAATTAGCTTAAATTATAAACAATTAAATAAAATTAACCAACTTTTTGAAATTAATCAATAATTTTACAGTACTGTATTGTTTGATTATTTTGTAATATGGAACTAATTTTTTTTTGTATCTGTCTGTGGAGGCTTGTTATTAGCAATTCAGTTATATATTTTTGTTACTATAATGTTATTGGTCTGTAAGCTTTCCTAAAATAAAATAAATAAATATTGGGCAGCAAAATTAACACGCAGTTTCCTGTACGTTGGCCATCCCTGACACTACGTCATAAAATATTACAGTTCCATCAGTCTTGTTTGACCTTCAGAAGCCATCAATCATGATACACTTATAGCTAATGTTATGTGAAGCGTCTCAAGTGCGTCGTTTAGACGTAAAGCGTTTCCAAGTAAAAATTTTGACAGTTCGTCCTACTTACGAGAAATATTTGCTTGATAAATCATTGAGATGCCTAAATAGGTATTGTATTTTTTTTTAAACCGAAGAAATAACTATTTAAGGTCATATCACACATAACAACTCTGAAAGGGATCGTCACCGTATCGCCACGGTTCGTGTGTGGGCGAGGCGATTACGTTACGATTCCGATTAGTGTGCATTGCAGTAAGGAGTTTCAAACTATACTGAATGGAGTTGATACGGTGACGGTCCCTTTCCGAGTAGAAATGTGTGCTATTTCTTTTAACGTTTTATTAGACAAAAGCGATTAACTTGTTTTTTTGCTAGTACTGTCAATTTACAAACGGTCGTCAGTACGGTCTTAAACTCTTGTTTGTTGAAACTTCACCTTCAAACATATGCTTTTTCTCATAACTTAATAAACGTTAATTGACACACAATTACAAAAATTTGATTAAGGTGGAAGCTCCAGGGCTTAAATTTTCTTACGTTTTTTTTGTAATTTGCCGGATAGTGTCAGGTTTTATGTTGAACAAAATATGATTCGCGGCCGTAAAATATGATATATTTGAATAATTGTAGTCATTAAAATCATCAATACAACCCCTTTAAGTAGATTTGATTAATCCTATTGAATGATTATTATATTTTTTTTTTTACCAATCAAAAAGTAACATGGAGTTCAATTACAATGTTGTTTAATAATTCCTTTTTATCTCAGTTATGTTTGTGAATTTCCTTTAATTTGAAAGTGTAAAAGACGATTCAAGCTTATAAAATAAGAATAGTAAAGCATGAACATTTAATTGTTGATTCTCTGTTTTAGACGAATCACATTGTGTTATGCTTCAAGAAAGAAAATAACCGATAATCTTAGGGGGTTACATGATATAATATAACTCTGTAATGTCATATTTATTACGGTCGCGAATTATATTTCGATCAACATACATCTATCTACCTGCAAATTACAAAACGCGTAAGAAAATTTGAATTGCGCGGGCTAGCCTGACGCTTCCATCTTACAGTCACCGTTCTTTTACTAGCACTAAAGTGTTAACGAGCCTCAATGCGAAGATACTTACAAAGTAAAAATACAAAAGTATAAAAAAATCACATACAAATAAGAAAAACCCACACTCTTCTATATTGACTCAACATGAGTCGTTCAAAATGTCGAAATTTCTTCAACAAGATATATTTACGTACATTTTCTCTACATAAAGTATAATAATCATATGTAAATAGCCATCTATTGTAAATATGTTATTTGTATTCTTTTTTAATTATATATATTTTTTATTGTATGTGTAGGCACCACTATTTGTACTGCTTAAATATAAATATATCTCTTAATTTTAATAACTACATTTTATTTACAATTGCTTATTTAATAAAAACTACTTGCTACTTATTTACATGGCACATACTTTGCTTTGTCGTACAAACTCCTTTAATACTAAAAACTAAAAAGAACTGGGAACAGGTTATTTTTACATGTTTTAGTAGAATGGCACTGGATTCGTTATTTACGGCCTATAGTTTAATCACAATACTTATACAAACTTACACTTAAAGTCACCCACAATTTTTTTATTCTATTATATTTAGGTCGAATTGCACCAAAGAATCTGAACGCGATCAGGAACTTTAAACTACATTCAAGAGCTGTCAGTGGCATCATTACACTGAACGCGGTTAGATGTGCCACTTTGATAAAATTTGCTCTAAAAATTGCTGATCTATGTCCAACTCTCAATCTCGCATGAAGTGATTTGATTGGTTGATCATATTTACGCTCACCAATCAGAACCGCTTACATGACATTTGACCACAGATTTGTTCAGGCTTACAAAAGCCCAAAAAAGATAAATTTGTGAAGCTTTTTTAGATAAATGTCCCACATTTTTCAACACAAACACAGTTTTCATTGGATACTTATCTGATCCAATATCGTTTTTATTTTTATAACACGACAACCGATTTAACTAAACTCTGTTTTCCATAAAATGGCGAGTTTAGCAAACGGCCGCTATATAAAAGTTACTTGGTCACAAAATTTACAACTTTCACTAAACATTTAAACGTACCTATAAAGTTTTAGGTATACCACATTCATATATGTATAGTTCATAAAAATATGTGTTTGAGAAACTCATAGAAAAGCATTGCATTCAATAAAAGATAAAAAAATAGCTAACATAAAAATAATTAAAACAAAAAAGAAATATAATGTGGAATTGAAATTCATTAAAATATTTTTTGCAACAATCACAACAATTATTATTAGAAGGCAATTAACAGTTTCTTTTTTTCACTGAAAACGTTAAGACCTCATATAGTATAACTCCGGGTATCCTTCATTCAAAAATCATTCAAAATGAATAACAATAATTTGGAGGGATATCTATTCAACTCTGATTGTTAAGAGAACCCATACAAAGTGCAAGACATTTGTGCACATTTTTGCACTTTGTATGGGTTCTCTTTATTATTATTAACTTATAAGTACAATCTATGTACTAATTCACTGGTTAAGGCAAGAGCACACAGCCTTCAACGAATTCTTGATGGATATGTATTTCTGCATAAAAGGCATATTGCCTTTATTTTTGTCCATAATACTTTTATGGACGTTGATATGGAGTAGTAATACGCTTTATATACGTACTGTCGCACAGTTAAATACATTTAGACTGTAGTCAAACAGTAGAAAAACTACTGTTTTGTCTTGAAAAAGTTTTTTAAGTCCAAACTTTAAAAAGTATCGTCCAACTTTTATTATCACAGGCTTTAAACTCATAGCACACATTAGCCACTTCAAAAATAAGGATTTCCAACCTTAATTCCGTTTCAAAAAATTCCTTTTTCTTCGCTGAAAGTTGCCGTCACTGTAAAATCAACTGTCTTTACACTCAATAAAGTTGACATTTGCTTAAGTCGCAAAAATGCATTTCCATTTCGATCCAGCCTTCTAAAATAGAAAGTTTACGTCATTCTAAAATCGACTCTACTTTTATGTACTTAAAGTTGAAATTTGCATAAGATGCAACAGCCTCCAAAATAGGTACGAAAACATACCTTTTTTCATATTCCATCTTCAATAAAACTTATCCTCTTCAATATCCAAGTTATTCTTGTTATTCGGCTGGTTGGAATGTCTTCGTAGTGTGCCGAGCGAGTCGTATTCGTTCGCGATAGCCTTCGGGTACAACTTCGGGGTCGTCGCTTGCGTGTTGTGGTTGTTCGCGTTGACGATGTTGTTGCTCTTGGAGAGGAGGATCCCGCTGGGGCCGCCGATGCCTGTGAAGGAGGGCTGGCGCTTCGCTTTGCGGGGCTGTAGGGGAATTGGGGGTGTTAATTAAGTATACAGGGTGTAAACAGACTCATCACAAAGCTGTCAACCAAACATTATGTACATCAACCTAAGTAACTTTACGCAAAAATTGTTGCTGGAAAACGACTTTTTTTTTGGGGTGAAAATTCATGTTTTGTGGTAGAACTCAATGTAACGCACTCAAAACATTGTGCTGATGTATGGATTGAATAATACGGGGGTCGTGGAGTTATTTAATGTAAAAATCATACATTAAAAAAAATTACTTAAAAAAAAAAACTTCGTCTAAAAGTTGGAACTTTGACCCCCAATATCTCCGTAACTAGAAAGTTCCTAGGTATGGTGTAGAACAAAAAATGATCGCAATGACTGGGACAACAAGTGCCTTTTGGCTTCGTAAGTCTTTTTACACCCTTTATAAAGATTTATCATTGCGACTCACTTTTAACACATCTCACATCTTTAACACCCTAACGATGATAAAGATCCTTATGAATTATGCATAAGCATTGCATTTTATAGTTCAGGACGTAAACGAACCTTTCTATGATGAGTGACTACCAAGTAGTAACCGGGTCATATAATGACAGAATATATATATTTATATATCGCTGGACATTACACACAGCGCCATCTAGTGCCACACTAAGCAACGAGGCTTGTGTCGTGGACACCAGATAGTTGATATACTACATAGATACTTTTTGTTTGTAAATACATACTTATTATACATATAAACAACCATGACTCGGAAACAAATGTCAATGCTCATCACACAAACATTTGGTCCTGCCGGGATTCGAACCCGGGACCCAAAGAACGTAAGGCAGCCTCAGTACCGCTGCGCCATTCGGGTCGTCTGAAATTTATTATATAAAATTATCTCGTTTATAAGGAAATGATGCTGACATCCTGCATACATCATCATCATCATATTAGCCCGGAATCACCCACTGCTGGGTATAAGCCTCCCCTTTTTACTGCCTCACTTCCCGGCTCTGTGCGTCCCTTATCCAGGTGTCATCATAATTAGCTACTATTATAACGCTAGCTATTATTTTTGACGACCCGAATGGCGCAGCGGTAGTGAGGCTGCCTTACGTTCTTAGGGTCCCGGGTTCGAATCCCGGTTGGAGCAAATGTTTGTGTGATGAGTATGGACATTTGTTTCCGAGTCATGGATGTTTATATGTATAATAAGTATGTATTTACAAACAAAAAAGTATCTATGTAGTATATCAACTATCTGGTGTCCACGACACAAGCCTCGTTGCTTAGTGTGGCACTAGATGGCGCTGTGTGTTAATGTCCAGCGATATCCAGCGATAAACTAAGGAAGGGATACTTACAACTTCCTTCAGCGGCACAGTGACGTAGCTGTTCTGCTTCGCCGTAATGTAGTGAGGGCTGGATGGTACCCGGTTCTGTTTGTTCCACGGCATGCGCGTCCCGCGACGCTGGCAGAATATCACACCCGCCAGGCAGACTAAGCAACCTAATTATAAAATTAAATGTTTTATTTTTTTAAATATTTTGTAAAATGTGAAAATGTTATTCAGGATGGCATTAATTAAGTCTAATTCTATCGCAGGCGTAACGAACGTTGATAAAAATAAAAAAAAACTTGATTTAAAAAAATCTGTGAAACTAATATGGTTACTCTTTGAAAAAGAATACTAACAACAACGAAGTTGTATGATTAAATAAATATTTAATATTTTGGATCCAATTAAATAACAAACAATATTAGAAAACAGACAAAAATAGATGTTTTAAAAAATGTGGTCAAGTGTGCCTTAACCATTTTTGTGTTCCATCCTTGTCAAGGGGAGTGCTAACCGTCTCTCCTTTCAATAGACACAACGAAATTGCTCGAAATTACAGCAGTCTACTAACTTAGACGAAAACTTTACTTGCGCGATCTAGAACTTTTTGCTATAACTCCCAAAAGATTGGAAATTTTACAGTTAAAATTACTAAAACATGTAGCCAATAATGTAATCTAAGTAAGCAATAACTTGAAAGTCCGAATAAATCTGAAAATAAATACAAAAAGAACAAAAAACAACTTCGACACTCACAACACGACAAGTAGCGCCATCTAGTTTAAACTCGTCGAACTACGTGGTAAAATAAAAACTCACCCATGACAAAGGCAGCGACCACACAGCCGATGATACTGCCCAAGCTAAGCGTGCTGTTGTCGGACATTGTGACGAAAGACGCCATCTCTACGTTCTGACTGTAAGCTGGCATCGCGTATAGTTCTGTTAAAAAAAGAGATTTTGTTATAAAAATGTACAGAGAAGGTACAAATAAAATATGGTATATTTCAGATTTTTTCATCTACTTAGTCTTATCCCAACTATGTTAGGGTAGGCTTGCAGTCTATTAACCTGATACTACAGCTGAATATCAATATGATACCTCCACAACCCAGTTAGTACTGGGTAGTACGATACCCCTAAGTACGGTTTAACTTATTGATAGATATTTTGGTTCAGATCACATTATGTGCTTGTAAATATACTGTAAGCTTCTGTAATTAGTTACACAAAATAGCACCAATTAGTCTTATCATAGCTCCCATAAACATAATATCACGTTAGAGTGCTACTACATAGTTTATCAGCGGGTAACATGGTAGCTACGAAAACATGTCATTGATAACAAGTTGATTGATCGAAATATGTGTTTCTTTACTGATTGAATTATACAAGTTCTGTCGTTCAAGTACTACTGAGTTCACTGACGTTCGACCTTCATCCTTATGCCCTGAGTTATAAGGTTGAATAATGGTCGACAGTCAATGAGCGCGGTAGTACGCTGCGCGACCAATCAAGCCCTATAAAACCAGTTTTTGCGAATCTCTCATTGTACAGGAAATCTATACAAAGCGAGACCATGTTATACTGGAAATGTATGAGAAACATTCCCAATCAACCATGAACCTAATGCTTTTGTTATAAAGTTGAAAATCCATTAAAGAAATTTTACAGAATGTAGTATATTGATGTGCTGACGTCTGTACATAGCGTGTATCAGTAAAATGGTCCATTGTACTAAACAACTTTTTCCATGGGACCAACAACGCAACGTAATCGCGAAAATACAGTGTGTAGACCACCTCATCACGAAGCCAGTGCCAGCAGCCAGTCAACCAAGCATTCTATACATCAAACTAAGTAACTTTACGCAAAAATTATTGCTGGGAAAGGAGTTTTTTTTTTGGGTGAATAATCATGTTTTGTGGTAGAACTCAATGTAACAAAACAAAACATAAAAAAAAAACAAAACAAAATCAAAACATTGTGCTGGTGGATGGATTGAATAGTACGGGGGTTGTTAAAAATCTTACACTAACAACTTGTACATTTAAAAAAAGTTGTCAAAAAGTTGGAACTTTGACCCCCAATATCTCCGTAACTAGAAGGTTCCCAGGTATGGTGTAGAACAAAAAAAATGATCGCAATGACGGGGAGAACAAGTGCCTTTCGGCTTCGTTGAGAGGTCTTTTACACCCTTTATAATCAGCAGGCTTAGCCAAGTTGACAATCTACAATCGTTAACGCTAGTACAATGACATCATCTCAACGTTACATCACGTGATCAACACAAACGAATAGAAAATTCGTAGACAAGTTTACATCTTCAAAATGATAGAATAGAATGTTATCGTTTCTACAATGTTGATCGCTATAGCGAGATAGACTAAAGTGTAGGTTTTTTCTACAGACATTAGAGAACGAGCGATCGACTCAGTCGTGTCAACTTGGCTACCAATTTAGCGCTTTCTACAATCGCTTACGCCGAGGCGTTTACGATTGTAGAAAGAGAATCGATATGAAACGTTTGTAACTTGGCTAGGCCTGCACCTGTTCCATACATTTAGGTCGAGTATACAACCACAGCTTTCTATTACTTCTTATAGATAAGTATTAAGGTCTTAAAGGGCTCAAATACGTACCATTGTCCATGTCCTGGTCGTCATCAGGACATCTCGCGACCTGAAGCTGTGCTCCCACACACGCTCCCGCTAGACACGAGCGCTTGCGCATCCGCTCCCCGCTGGTACAGGGACTCCATTCTCCCCACTCGCCCCAACCCACTTCTGAGTCTGAAACAAGAAGTAAGAGTTAGAATAGACCTTATTGTGCCTTATAGTCAGACTGAAACCATTCCAGAGGAGCTACAGGGTAAAACCCTTTTGTTTTTTATCTTCGACAGTGAGGTAGTCACAAAACCCGAAAGTCTCACAACCACTCCTACATGGTTGTTGCATTGGAGAAAAACGGAAATGGGGAGATTTCATAGGCAGTCTCTCCATGTCAAATCCTGGTAATCAGCCAGAATTTGTTCATACTGGAAACCGACCGTAACTTAGTTATGATAAAGTTAGGTGGATGATACATTAACAAATACTTTGCCAAGGTATAAAGGTTCACAAAGGGATTAAAACACAACTGGCCGGCGCATAAACTGGCAAAGTGTACTATCGGTACACCTGATTCTAAAACCTGAAAATAGAGGCGGGATATCTTGTTATGAAGGGACTTTGCTCTAAAATATTTTCAATATTAGCTGTACCTGCGCAGTTGTTGACACAGACGCGCCTCTCGAGCGCGGCGCCTGCGTCTGCGCAGCCCTCGGGCGACACGCACAGGCGCGTGCGCGTGCGGTGACCCGCCGCGCTCGCGCTCACCGTCACGTCATTGCACGAGCCGCTGCACTCGCTCCATTCGCTCCAACATGACCATTGTCCTGTAGAAATAAAATCAAGTCATTAATTGGAGATCACGCATACAGATCAAGGTAAGATCTCGAGTTTGGCCTTGCCCTTGGAGGTGGCGGGCGGAGAAGCGGCGCTCCGTTCGTCCGCCGTGGACTCGTCCCATATAAATCCTTGAAAGCGCCGCCGCCGCCCTACAGCCGCTGGCTTCGAGATTGGCGCCATGGATTGTCTTTTTAGGAGGGTCTAAAAGTTTCCACATTGCCTTTTTAATCCTTCAAGTCATGAAAATTTTACAAAGTATACCCACCAGTGCAAGCCTGCGTGTTACAAGCGCGCAGCATGTCAGCGCTGCCGTGGCACTGGTGGCGCGCGCAGTGCCGGCGCCGCTCCTGCTGGCCGCCGCCGCACGGCGCGGAGCACGGGCCCCAGGGCCCCCACGCGGCCCAACCCGCCTCGTCCGATGGCGCGCGCTCCGAGCTGCAGCGGCCCCGGGACGTGCAGTAGCGCTCGTCTTCACGGACTAGGGATATCTGGGGAGAAATCAATTATATGTTACGTAGGGGAAAAAAGGATCAATTTAATCTCAAAAGTATTCTTGGATATGCTATCTTGGCTTAAAGGAACACTATGTTAAATACCTACCCACTAAAAGCCCTTGGTTTCTACCTCTACTATGAGTTGGGGTCTTGGGCTAAATAAGTAAATGCGATGAAATTCCTGGGATGTCTAAAATTGAATAAATATGCATAGTTACTTACTTTTAACTGTTCTGGTGATGGAGCTCTACATTGAAATTTAAATCTCTTTTCTGTGTAGCTTCCATCCGATCCGTTTCCTGTGAACAATAAAAATAACGATTGAAAATCATCAAATCAATGTAAGTTTTAGTTACGACAGAAACTGTTTACAATTTTGGGTACACTGCTTTTATATGCGTGAAATTCATTTGGATATTTTTATATACAGGATCGAAGGCTTCTTTTACCGTAAAATTTAACAAAGCAGATTTAAAACACCGCATATACTCCAAATATTTATAGATCCGGCTCGAAGGACCATTTACATACATTAAAATACGCCCTTAGTATTTAAAATACGTACCAGGTATCTGCACCCAAGGTGTCCAAGCAGTAGCCTTCCGAACCTCACAAGGCGCCATATCGCAAGGTAGCCGTTCAGTACTAAGTCCCTCGCACTCCGCCCCTCCGTTCTTAGGCACAGGGTTGTTGCACTCCCGGTGCCGCTCCTTCCACCCGCCCGAGGGCCCGCAGCCAGACCCTCCGGTGCCGGAGCAAGAGGACCAGGGGCCCCAGTCTGACCAACCGCCGTCTACTGCTGCAAGGTTTGGGTCTGAGGGAAATTAACTTTATAAATAACAAAAATATGGTGTGAAGGACATTTGGAAAAAAGGACCTTTTGAGAAAGGACATTATAAGAAAGGGCATTTGGAGAAAAGGACATTATGCTCTGAGACGGAAGAACTGAATCTACATTATTTTGCTATATTTTAAACTGTGAAACCATCACTCCAACTGATAAAATAATATGTAACGAATGAAACGTAAATAAAGCTGTTTTTAACAGTAAAATACATTGTGTATCAGTTCAAATTAAAACCTTTCCATTCCTCCCAAATTTCAGACTATGAAATACAAATGATGAATTGAACAATGCTATGGCAACTTTAGACAGCTCAGATCAGTACTAAATTGAGGAAAAATAAATTAACATGTTGGCATAGTGTTAACGTATCGGATAATTTTTGAACTTAAAGTATTCCCAATCTGTGATTACAGTATGATTCATATGTTTTTTAACAATTTGCATAACTTTTTTTTCTATAACCTTGTAGGTATGTCCCACTGCTGGGCAAATGCCTCCCCCATATCCTTCCTGGAACTGTTCTCCTGCGGCACCTCGAACCAGCCTTCGTGATACGTGTCTAGACTATCTCGCCACCTCTTCCTAGGCTGACCTAGAAACGACCGGCCGTGCATAACTAAAACAGATAAACACTAACCTGGACAAGGCGGCAGATTACAATAAACGTCATCAATATCCAGCCCCACGCAGACTCTCCCGCCGAACTTGGGTTCGGGCGCGGTGCAGGTGCGGCGCCGCGACTTGATAGCGATGCCGCACGACGCCGAGCACTTGGACCAGCCCGAGTAGCCCGACCAGCCGCCGTGCACCGTGCAGTTCGTCACTGATATACTGGCGCCTGGGGAACAAATTGTTACGATTAGTTTTGAGCTACGTTCTATATTCATGAGGATCTCGTCGCTAAATAATAACAGCCGCTCGGGTCGATCTTAAGGTTGGCTCTGTTTCGGCTCCCTAGATATTGCAGTGCATCAGCTGACGCCAGCGTAGATGCCTTCTATGCAATTATGCGTTACAAAGTTGCGTCGGTGGTGCGCCGAGTATGGGGAGCCCGAATAGCGTCCTCAGGATGATTGGCGAGAGGACCGATACTGTTCTGCTCAGTAGGTTCACTGAACTCCATGTGTTGTGGGACCGGTGAGCCTGCTGTGCGGGAGTAGACGGTGTTTCTAGTTTTGTTATTGTTACCTACTTTTTATTACTAACATTAGATATAAGCAAAATTCCTGTTAGTCTAACAACCAGTCTTACGAAGGGGTATTACCCAGTACCAACTGCGCCACTTCGCGCACCGAGCCACGGGAGTTGCCATTCCTCTGCTAAGTTATTGTTTCTTTCGAACAAGAATATTAGAACCTTAAGAAGGTTCATATTCATATGAGTCGTTCATTGATATCGGCTTATACGATTGGCTTATGAATCGCTTGCATTACACTTGACAAAGTAAAGCCAAACTGCAGTCTGTGAAACATATAGTAAGACCCTTTTTTTTTTTTGGATGGGAAATCATCAAATGACTCCTCCCGCTTTGGGCGGAGCAGGAGGGAGTGTCAGACTTTTACTGACTAAAACCCATCCATGTTCCTTCATCACCCTTTGTGTTCCGGGGCCACGGTATCTCTTTCGAATAGTCCCGCAGCCCCGGCAGGCTTCGGCCCTTTCTTTTTGCTGACTCTCTTTGAGGCGCGCGTGGAACACGAACGCGCCGTCGACACGGCCTGTCGTCATGAGACGTACGGACGGCGAGCTAGCCCATAGCTCCCCGTCCACAGGCCCGCGCCTACGGTGGCCGGAAGCCACCACGTGGCCCCCGACGCCCGGGGCGTCTCCCGCGGCGGCCGGGACGTGTGGATCTCACGTTCCGCCACCTCCTTCGCTAGCATGACTGCTTCGCAGAAGGAGGTGACGGCGTCCTATTCCGTCTCGCTCCTGACCATGGATTGAACCAGGGATATAGTAAGACCCTGCGACTGCGAGTAACAAACTGTCAAATTTTCCCAATCAACCTTGAACCTTATGCTTTAGCGATAAAGTTGAAAATCTATTAAAGAAATACGACAGATTGTAGTAGCTTGATGTCTGTACCTTCACAAGTTTGTCCGCCGTAAGCCGTTCTGGGGTTGTCACAGCGGCGCGTGCGACACATGCACATGTCGGGTTTGTTGTCGTCGTACAGGGACACTGAGGTGCCGTCCTGCATGCACGGCTCCCATTCTGACCAGGATGACCAACCGCCGTCCACTGTAACAAAAGACGATGTACTAATTAATTTTAATAATGAGAAACGATAGTGCAACTGTAAAGCTGCGTCTGTGCTAGGCGAGCCGAACACAACCACAAGCGAAGCGCAAATTCATTCGCCTAGCGTCGACGTAGCTTTAAAATGGTCATGACTTGAAACTCCAATTCATAAAGATGAAGAATCATGGGAAATATCGCATGAAGACTATTTGTACTGTGAATTTTGATCGTATTCTGCAATCTATCTGTTATTAAGACCCAAGAACTATGACATTCATGAGAGATATTCCTGTCTCTATTTTTATTTAAACCTGTCGAACTGTATTAATTCCTATGAAACTTTGGCCACATTCCTTACAATACATGCTATAAAGAGGTTTCTTTTAAATTTTGATGTCACGGTTGGGGCAGTGGCTGAGCGATTGGCTACAGCGCAGCGTGTCGCGGGTTCGATCCCCGCACGTAACAAGTATTTGCACGTAACAGATAGTGGTTCCGGATCTGGCTTTTTGTGTATGTGAGTTCAATTCCTAGTGCGAGGCAATTGAGCTAATACTACTACGTACTGCGGGGCGCGCGGGTGCGGCTAACCCCGTATATATAATACTGTGGCGAGCAAGCGACTGAGTGAACTGCAGCCGGCCGACCGCAGTTGAACGGAGCACAGATTTTGTTCGCGCTGTCTTCTCTATACGTAGTAGTAAGATCAATGTGCAAGGCACGTTTTAAAAAAAAATGACAAATGTTTGCTTCACAGCTGATAGTTAAAGCAAACCGTACCCGGAGCGTCCACAGCAGCACAAGCGGCCGTGTCCTGCTTGAAGGCGGGGTCCCCCAGCCTCCCCGCCGCGGCCACGCACAGCTCCCTGGCGTCGTCCCAGCCGCAGTGCGGGTCGCCGGCCAGCAGGCAGCCCGACCGACTGCGCCAGCGGGAGCAGCGCGCGCCCGACACGCGGAACACGCCCACTTCACCGCCTATGTATACTGACATCTGGAAGAACAATTATTCTTTGGTGTTAACATCCATGAAAAAAACATGATCGTGTGGTGGATTAGAGCCTATGCACTAGATATTACAGAGAGGAGGCGATTTCCAGTATTGGGAACATTAAATAGGCTGATGTCAATAAAAGATTTAATTTGGAAAAACTTTGGTTTATTTGCTTTGGCTTATTAGCAGTGGATGTCTTTCGGTAGAGATAATGATGGTGATGTATGGAATATTTACATGGATAAAATAGAGACATTAAGTAGGAGTGTCAGCCTGAACTTCTTAATTATTTTGACACACGGTCTCAATTTCGAATAACAATAGTTCGACAACTCATTGCTTCGATAGAACATACTTCGACCACACACACCTTCGAATAACACTACTTCGACAGATTCCTTCTTCGATATGCACTTGTTCGGCGGATTTCTATTTCGACAGAACATACCTTTAACGGCTAAGTTCTGGTTCCAACATCTCTTTGGAACCCATTGAAACTTGAACTTCAAAAGATTTTATAAAAAAAAACATCACATAATAATACTCACAGTGTCCTTAACGAACTGCATAGTCAGAACCTCAAAGCTGTTATTCTTCCCGTTAAGTTTCCACCGCTCCACCAAACACGCGCCATCCAGCTTGGGCAGTACTGCCAACTTTAGCACATTGCCGGCCTGTGTTGCTACGTATGCAACGAGTTGCTTCTCAACGTTCTTAGCGTTGGTAACATCGACGGTGACGTGGGTGAATCGTTCTGACGTCACTTTGAAGACTGGTTCACCAGAGACTGGTTGTACTGATTCGTACATTAAGTGGTAACGGTGGTATTCTATGGCTTCGTGGACTCTGGGAGGAAGAGAGAATTGAGGTTTTATACGTTTCTTCTGATAGAATCGTCTGAATTTCAGCGTTAAAGTTAACTATAGAAAACTAAATTAAATGTTATGCAAAATGTTTAGTTTCAATCGCTCGGGCGCGAATGAGCGGTTGTTGAGTCAACACACCTCCTGAGAATGCCCCGTGGAGGGGCGAAACCCGTGTCATAGGTTTCGGTGCATGGCATGCTAATTATAACTGCTTTTCCGGTATGTATTATCAAGGACACTCCCGCCTGATCACCACTAAGCTAATTTTTGCTTGCACTTACAACATAGAAACGCTCTCTAGCCCTGCCCCGTTGACTTTGTATTATAGAAAAAATTAATGAAAAGATACCGATCGGCCGAGCGCACTGACGTCGCACGCCAAACGAGTTATTGTTATTTTGCGAGCAAAAGTTGACGCTTTCCTAATAGGCCTAAACTTTAAGGGGGCGTGGCTCGGCGCCTCCGCATGATTTAAGCGAAAAAAAATTAACTGATCAGGCGGAAAAGACCATGACTGTACATATTTTTGCGGGCGGTGATACATCCTGCATCCAGGCCTGGATCTGGGTCTGACCTGGGTTACTAACCTGGAGTCAGGAATACATTTGAAATGGTCCCTAGCCTGCTTGGAAGGCGACCGTGGCTCCCACGTCGACGTGGGCCTGTCCTGCACTTTGTAGGGACCTTCAAACGCCGCGTGGATATCCGACATGCTGTAGATACATACTGCACTGCCTACTATGCTGTTCCTGTGGGAAAAAGACGGTACTATTAGAATCTCACTGTACGGAAAAAACACAATTAATTCATTGGCCTAGTGCTCGCAAACAGTAATACTTCGCTCAACTACTTAGCATAGGATTGTTAGGATCTTGCTTTAGATTCTCGGATCGAGAAAAGTTGTATTGAGTTTTTTCATCAGCGTTTTCTAAGGGAGCACAACACAAATATCTCTTGGGGATGTCCTGAGAAGACTGGGCAGATTTATCTGCTATTGGACGCTGGCATGGCTCACGTACAATGGCCCACTTTAAGGACGAAAACGGAAACCGTAACATAGAACATACCGACAGCACTTTTTGAACATCAAAATGACATAAGACAGTCCCCATAAGGCGCCCCCTGCACCACTTCTCACTCTAGTTTAGATGGGGAGAAGATGTGGAACAAACTCTTCAGCAACACATCGGTCTGTTCAGCCATGAGAACTTGATTCTTTACAATCATAGTATAAAACAAAGTCACTCCCGCTGTCTGTAAGCTTAGATCTTCTAAACAACGCAACGGATTTTAATGCAGTTTTCAGCAATAGATAGAGTGGTTCAAGAGGAAGGTTTGTGTCTACATTGCACACGTGCGAAGCCGGGGCGGGTAGCTAGTAGTATATAATTACAACAGTTTTCCCCCCTCTTACGTAGGACCTAAAAGTGCTAGTCAGCAGAGGTGTACCTTTGCTCAACCCCTTTAGAAACTCAGGCGTGATGATTAGCTATGAACACAATGAACAGGAATGACTAAATCTAATACACAAGGCAAACATTTGTGAGAGACTGGTGCCCGAAATAGGTATACAATACCTCTGTTACGGGTCACCAGGCCCCCCAAGACTTACAAGTACAAAACTCATTTAGATTAATTACTAACAAAACGCGTGATGATTTTACTTAAATACTAGGTACAGAATGTTGGAAAATAAAATAAGAAAAATTATAATGAACACAGTATAACTTACGCGGGTGTAGTGAACGTAGCAACAAGTATCTTCTCCTGAGGCAGGTACTCCACGCTCTGGACCTCATCGTAATGGAACGGCACGTCTCCAGGCACTGAACACTTCAGCCTAGCCTTGAGGAAGGTGCTCCAACTTTCCTTCATCACCAGGTAACCGCCAGGGTCGTTCTTGCAAACGCGTGCAATTCGGGAGTAGATTATCTGTGAAATGCATCGGTTAGGACCTGATCTACAGGGTGGAGCTTTTCAATGCCACCTGGAGGGAAAGTACTCGAAATACTGGAGATAGCAAATTATACTCAAAGAAAACATTCCTTTATTTTTAAAAAGAAACAAATCTGCATTCACAGATTTTCGAAAATTCGCTTGCCTCACTCGGGAATCGAACCAACTAAAGTAAGATTTAATTTATCATGTTTGTTAGAGAGATTTGATCCATATGATTGACCCTATCGATTTATGTCAAAAAGGTACAGAATGTTATTTTTTCAGACTTTAGTCGATCCATCCCGGGTTCGATGCCCTAGGTGGCATTAAAAATTCAACCCTGTATATTTCATAGCTTAAGTCTGGTTTCGTGCCCGGTCGCCCCTATTTTATAGGACTTGAATTATAACTGGCTCAATGTGGGTGCTATAGATACACCACTGCCTAAACCTCCAGGTATTACAGGCGTGATGTTATGCTGATCTATGTGGCCGAACTGAACTAAGCAAACCCAATACAATTAAGGTGATTTCCGAAGCACGGAGAGCTGACTTGATGTAAAATGAAAATGGTCACCCACTCACGGACTTATCTCGGCAAACGTTGCTTAACCTTATAAATCGACCCACGCGATCCCTTACGATACTTAATCTTTTCTTTAAAATAATAACAGTGCAATACATCAAAGAATAGGCGAGACGACAAGAAAAAATCTAATTAGTCCGTCACATAAATTATCAAAAAATATTTGACCCGTGTTTTTTCTTTCGTTACATAAACCAAAATTGACGAAAACACGACGCATTTAAAATTCTCAATACGTCACGCCATTGTATAATTTTTAGCTAGTTCTGACGTCACGAGCCCCCACTTCCGAGTTTTGATGCGTTTTATCTTTGTCAATATTCATTGATTTGCAAAAACAAAAAATACGTGTCCATTCATTTCCAATACTCTAACTGACGGACTAAATAGATTTGCATTTTTTTGATACTGTCGTCATGCCTATTACAAAGACAATTGGCAAATAGACAGCGTTGCCATAATGAGGGCCATGGGATCTCCCTAACAAGATATTTAATGTTTTGATGTTTGAAATAAACAACGATTTAGTTTAATTAGGTGTTTTATTCCTGCCTGTTAACCGGCCTCCATTTATATCTACTTAAGCTATTTTCCCTCAATGACAGCCCGTGGCTCCTGTCATTTTGACGGGAACTTGTGTTGCCCTAGTTTATGAATTACATCTCTATTACAAGATATACGACACTATCATTAGATGGGACACTTTTCTTGTTAACACCCGAGGGTCCCTGATGTAAGTAGCACATTAACCCAATTTCTTAGGCAAGGGACTTTGAACTGTCGTAATGTCGATATAGGGGATATAAATATAGAAACAGTACTGCGTGGTGGTCAATCAATTGCTGCTGCTTTCGAAAGAGGAAACGGTATCCAACTCGGTGCTCAATCACTTAGTTACGTTGAGGAACAAGTTGAAATATTTCAAGAGATGCTGAAGTGAACTAGGTTTTTGACAATTCTGGTTAACCTTTAATTGAGGAACTTCAAAGCTTATTATTTACCTAAGTATACAGAAGATTTTCTTTCTCCGTTTTGAGGGTTGACTTTGTTAGAGATGTATTTTTCTACAAGAATAAAGGTGCAAGTTGGCAGCGGGCGACACGAAGCCACCGCAGACGACGTGTCGTCGCTTCATGTCGCTGTAGTCATGATTTCATTTCATTGTCAGTGACACTACTGATCTGCGGTCGAGCGACACTTGCGTCTGCCGCTCGACGACGCGTCGCTAGCTTCATGTCGCCTTTGGTTTGCTTGCTGAATTTCATAGAAATACATAGAAACCAGTCGGACCGCTGCGACACGTCGTCTGCAGCGGCTTCGTGTCGCCCGCTGCCAACTTGCACCTTTATGCTGAGATGACTTATAATTCCGAGTAGATACACAGCGGGCGCTCGATGACGTCACAAATACGCGCATTGTTATGTAAACATCTTGTTCTTACTCGGGGCCTTGTCGAGTGCTATTCTAACCTGAGTCTGTAGATCTGTACTCGTAGTTGTAGTACCAGCGTACTTAAGTGCTTCTATCATACTACGCATGTTTGAAATGAGTAGAAATAATGCGCATTTACTTATAAGAGAAACTAGCAAAATTTCCCAATTTAAACTTGAACCTAATGCGGTAGCGATAAAGTTTGAAATCTATTAAAAAATTTGCAGATTCTATTTATTATTTTTTCTTACCTTCCCACAATTCATGAACTCCACAGCGACCTCCCTGAACACGAAGTAGACGAACTGGTCGTCTTCGAAGCTGCCCACGAACTGGGGCTCGTTCAGCCAGTTCAAGTCGTACTGGGTTGTACGCAGCATCGGTGAGTCGTGGGAGGCGGCACCTTGGCTCCTGTTAACAAAATTAGATTTTATTTGTATACTTACTGTTAAGACTTCAATTTCAATCACCAGCAGGCTTACTCTTGAAACTAATTCCGATCGATCGACATTGGAATTGCGACGTTTCGTACTCTTGAGTTCGACGCTAGCGCCACATTGGTATTAAATTGCGTGTCTATTTTGGGGAACTAAGTGGAATCGGGATCGGGCTTGGCGTACCCGTAAACGCTACTCTTGAGTTTATTTTGACAGCTGTTGATATACTACATAGATACTTTTTGTTTGTAAATACATACTTATTATACATATAAACATCCATGACTCGGAAACAAATGTCCATGCTCATCACACAAATATTTGCTCCAACCGGGATTCGAACCCGGGACCCTAAGAACGTAAGGCAGCCTCACTACCGCTGCGCTATTCGGGTCGTCAATACTATTACATTTTAAACTATCTGACGAAGACTGTGACTTTTGTGGGTCAAAACGTCCCGTTTTTTGACCCCGTGCCAGTGACACATGGAGATTTTAATGAGTGATTTGCAGATCGTACTTTTGATATCGACGATTTCTATCCTATAGAGGTTAGGGAGCGTCCATTATTCAATGAAAATATTTAAGCAAAATTAATAATTCCAACACAATGAAGCACAAATTAACGTACTTATAAACACTTAACTACGCATTTTGGTAAATCTCAGGTGAGACTGTGGGGAGTGGGTCATGTCAAATATCACGACACAGAGAAAATCACAAAAGTTGCCTCACGTTATTCATGGACGACCCCTTAAGAGGTATAATTTGAAGAAATTGACAGTTATACCAATCCCAAACATACCCATCGGCTTAGAAAAATTAGTTAGGTAACCGACCCACTTTAATTTGCCGTTCATTGCCAATATCTATAAAACATCTATCGAAACAAACAGGAAATCAATAATCCATAACTGCGTATCTTATATTTAGTACAAATCTAATAACAAAGTTAAAGGTGGAGTCAATCTAATCAACGCTACTAGGATTGCGAAAACAGATAACAAAATAATACAATAAAACTAAAATGATACACAAGGCCGACTATCGATATCAAACTAATAATTAAGTACTGACCTGTATATCGATATCAAATTAGAGCGGTGCCACCTAGTCGTTACGTATGTGACACTACTAACCTCTTATAGTAGAAATGTGTTTACGACTTTGTACTTTGAATATCTCATCGGTCTAGTGGTTCGACGGCTGAGTATGACGTCCTGGGTTCGATTCCCAGGTCGCGTAAATTGTTACTGGGTTTTTTTAACCAGGAATTTCTCAATATGGCAGAAAGTTCGCCTTTTACATAGGACTTTGAAACGTAACTGGCGAAATGTGGGTGTACTATTAGGTACACCTCTGCCTAACCCTTCAGGGAATACAGGCGTGATGTTATGACTTTGTACTGTGACTTCGGACTAAGAAACTCGCTTGGCAACTGATTGTAAGTTAGCTTGTAATTATAGAATATAGGGCTCTTTAACTGATACAATAGGGATAAGTGGAAAATTAAATCCAACTGGCTTGTACCTGCGGCTTTGCCTGTGTGTTCTTGTGACGAACTACAGGAATAAAACAAAATACGTATCCTGTGGCCTAACCCAAGTCTTGGTCTATCCGTTTGCTTTCATCCAAATCTGTTCAGCCGTTAAGGTGGATATAGTTCTATATAGTTCCTATATAGTTCTATATAGTTATAGAATTATAATCATCAATACAACCAGGTGCAGGAATGACTTTGACATTGAAAAAGTAATTCCGGCACCTTTATGAGCTTGGAGGGTTGTATTGATGATTTTAATGATTATAATTCTATAACTATATACGTCTTACAGTTGCGAGCAATATTAAAATTAACATACAACCTAGCACTGGCTTGCAAATTGCAAAAAACGTAAGAAAATTTTAATTTCGCGGGCTACCCTGGAGCATCCACCTTAAGGAGACACACAGAGTTCCTTTCGCATTTACAAGCTAAGTATAGATAGTAGCCGTCAATTGCTTTGACAAACTGGTTACTTAGCCCACCTGATTAGCGGTATGTGGTCACTACCGGTAATCAAGGAAATGCAAAAACCGAGAGACTGGCGCGGTGCCATATTTGAAAAGGAAGTCTTATGTGTGCCACGGTGCCAGTATTTTTTCTGCAAATCGAACTACAGAAAATGATAATATTGCTTAGAAACTAAGGTGGAAATGGAAGAAATAGATAAAATAGCAGTGCTGCTACCGTTGGGAAATTTTATTGTTAAGCAAATTTACTTCCTACGTCTGACTCTTATAATAGTAACAATTTATCGTGTTTTAACCATTTCATATAACTGTCAAAGAACGACAGCTAGTAGTCAATTTGATCAAACTGCTAAAACAACAAAATTCTTTAAATTACGGTATGCAGTTTTAATGCATCGTTATGTCAAATTTGGTACGTTTATTTTAGTTCTGTGTTTTCCCGTCTGCACAGATAAGTTGGATGAAGTGTAATGACAGTCCCCCAAAACGACCGCCCTTCGCAACTTTCTAGTGTTTTAGCTGGAAAGAAGAAGTGGCGGAACGGAACAAACTCCCCAGCAACATCAGAAACAAAACAACCTACAGTTTGGTAAAATAGAGTACGGAAAAAATGAGGGCGTTGTTAGCGACATTCTGGCAACCCTGAGCAGTGACAAGCCAATGACATTGCCGAGTTTGACAGAAAACGCGGTATTGCCAGGTAGGAAATTTGTAGTTCCATCTGTCACCGCGTCAGACTCTTTTTTGCCAAGCTGTACGTTGTATAACATCTCTTTCAAATAAAACAGTTCAATCCATTTACCTGCATATAGCCGTATCGGAGCTAGCGAAGTCGGTAGGAGTACCAGCGTAGTACTCTCCGTTGCTGGCCAGGATCGCAGTCACATTGGAGTGAGGGTTGTACGGGCAGTTGGCTACTCCCGTCACCCACTCTGTTACCGTTTTTATTGACTCGATCTGGTGGAGAAAAAGGCTCTAGTTAATGGGTAGTTGGTGGTTGTTTTGTTTGTAAGTGTATTACTAACATAGTTTGTAAGTATATTGTAATAATGTAAACAGGGGATGATGGGAACCTCGTGAAAGCCGAGAAAGATAAACCAATCAAGTATCTTGACTTGGCTCGCGAGGTTGTTGACATGTGGGAAGTGGACTAAGCGATCATTGTGCCGATAGTCGTATCAGCCCATAGCTTAATTGTCAGGAGCCTAGATCAGTACTTGAGGGAGGCTCTCGTTAGGCAGCTGGATCAAGGGCTTGATTCAGTGCGTGGTACTCCTAGACACGGCTCGTATTTTTAGGAGGTTCCTCTCTCTAGAGCCCTGACCACCGGTAGCTTGGACCCTGTTCCCGATACCGGTGAGCTACAATTTTTTTATATTTTTAAATGTTATTATATATATATTTTTTGTAAAAAATATTTAAAAATGTAATTAATTTGTAATGAAATAAATAAAGGATGTAAATAGAATCGAAAGCGATTTACATCTTTTGAACGATAAAATCACAAAAAAAATATCACTGGGGAGTAAAACTAGCAGATAAACTTCCCTAGCAAGACACTTTCTGTCAGAAAACACTTGATAATCTATATGAGACGCAGTTTTGGCTAGAATACTAAGTTGAGAAAGAGAAGAGACGTCTTGTCCTAAGTATTAAATTTCGTAAATCACAGAAATATGCAATAATTACTTAGATTATTTCAGCATCGTCTCTATTTCTCTAAACTGGCTTGGACACCGAAAGTGTTAGCTAAACATTTATTGTGTGCTAACATACAAATTCGATTTCAATATTCAAATATTCTTTACGTACACACTTCACGGCAGCACGGCTTAGAATAATATACAAGATTTTAGCGCAGTGGCTTAACATTTGACTTCTGCCATACCGGTTGCTAGTTCGATTCTCACTCGGGAAAATATGTATTTCTCCTACAGATAGTTGGTTTAGTTTGTGGTGGATCTGTGGTATTTGTTTATGAGAGACTTATATTTTACACCCGTCATCATCTGACTAGCCTTTTCCCAACTATATTGGGGTCAGCTTCCAATCTAACCTAATGCAGCTGCACCAATATTTTACATGGAGCGACTGCCTATCGGACCTCCGCAATACAATTACTGAGTAATACAAAATACCCCCTGGTAAGACTCCTTTTACATCCTCCAGTGGAATTAATACTGAAAATGTATTTTTCACCTACAAAGTTAATTTCTTCATCTTCATCATCATCAGTGGTTTAGGGATTAGGCTGTGCTTTGCCAGTATAGCGAGCCCCGAAACTTTTCTAAGCCCCCACATTTTGTGTGCACGCAAAATTTCTTGCTTAGGTTGGTCTGTGGATGGGTGACCACCCATTACATACCGGGTTTCCTCCGTGCCTCGAAAAGCACGATATGCCGTTGGTCCCTGATGTCATTTGCAGATCTTTGACAGGTAGTCAGTAGCCCAAAAAGTCTGACAACCAGTCTTACCAAGGGGTATCGTACTACTTAGTACTAACTGGGCTGTGGAGGTCAGATAGGCAGCCACTCCATGTAAAATACAGGTATTCAGCTGCATCCGGTTAGACTGAAAGCCGACCCCAACAAAGTTGGGAAAAGGCTAATCAGTTGATGATAGGTATAAAATGTTATTCCACATACCTCTCGCCAGCTGCAAACAGGGCTGAACGCGTGCGTCCCACAAGCGAATAGCTTATGTCCATGCAGCAGCAGCACTTTGATGTAGTTCCGACAGTCGTGTTCCGTCTGCCCCTTCATCTGGCACGTGTTCATCTTGTCGGTGGAGGCCAGCCAGTCGGCGCGTTCTAACACGGCTAGACCTCGTAGCGACAGTCGGAAGAGGGCATCCCTAGGGAAAGAACACAAATTATAAATCTACACTAATAATAATATTATAAAGAGGAAAGATTTGTATTTTTTGTGTGTGTATGTTTGTAATGAATAAACTCAAAAACTACTGCGCAAAAAACATAGGCTAAATTTTATCCTCGTACTCTCACGGGAACGGGAACTACGCGGGTGAAATCGCGTGACGTCTGCTAGTCAGTTATACTTTGAGTCACCAGTATACTGGGTGTAAAAGTACCGATAATGAAGGGTCCGTTCACACCTTGTATTTGAGAAAAGGTAAGTTAACAAAACGTTGCCTATGTCCTATAGGAAAACATCCGAGAGAGTGTTGTAAAAAAAAGTCCTGCAGACGAATGAAAACAGCACAATTGGCAAGACGACAAAAAAATCTAATTAGTCCGTCAGTTAGATTATCAAAAAATATTTGACCCGTGTTTTTTCTTTTGTTACGTAAACCAAATTTAACGAAGATATGACACTTTTAAAATTCTCAATACGTCACGCCTAAGTATAATTTTTAGCTAGTTCTGACGTCACGAGCCCCCACTCCCGAGTTTTGATGCGTTTTATTTTTGGTCAATATTCATTGATTTACAAAATGAAAAAATACTGTCCATTAATTTCTAATACTAACATTACTAACTCACGGACTAAATAGATTTGCAATTTTTTGATACTGTCGTCAAGCCCATTGACATGACAATTTCTTTCTACAGCGAAGCTCACAAAAGTGTGGTCAAAAAGGGTGTGGTACAAACAGACCACCAAACCGAACAACTTTCTGTATGGGACCAACAAAGTAATCATGAAAAAAATATTAGCTCTCCCATACATAATTTCAATAACTACGCGATTATGATTTTGGATGTTGATGTAAGATAAAAATAATTACGTATCTTCGTGATAAAGATTAGAGCGCTTTTTTGATCAACAATGATTAAGGTAATTCCCAGAATAATATCACACAATAGCTATTAACCATTGTGTTCAAGTGTGTACTATGCAGTACTTGAAAACTAGCTTGTTACCAATGCAAATATTTATCAACCTAACTAATCCAATAATGATGACAATCAGATAGCAGATCCCAATTGCGTATATTGTAACCTTGAATAACTTAGAGGGCAATAAATCATATACCTATAATTTACTGTACAAATCCAATAATTCCACATTACTCTTATCAAGCCAACGACATTGAACATTTTTATCTAGATGACAACGTAGACTGCTCGGCGTCCAATTATAAGAGTGTGATACGTGATTTAGAAAAGTGTAACACCGAAGAACACGTCCCCGTAAGTTCACGAATACGAAACACTAACAACGAATGCACGCTATCACGAAATTCGAGAATTAAAAAACCGGCCAAGTGCGTGTCGGGCCACGTGCAGAATAGGGTTCCGTAGTAGCCCGTTATCACAATATAAAACGACCCGTTGGTACAGCGCCATCTAGCGGCAGCTTTGTGAAACTTACACTCAAATTATAGGTAGGTGAAAATGATAACCTCCTCCTTTTTGAAGTCAGTTAAAAATGCAATTCGTTTGCATATCTACAACGCTGTTTTCGCATAATAACCTCGTAATCTAATCACCTAGATCAAATTTTAAATGTCTAGGAAATGTAAATCGTTACACAAGCAGTAGTTTGAGTAAATCGGAACATGTGTAAGTAACCGTATACTATTCGATTGCCGCAGGATCGAATATCAATGCTACGCCGTTGTAATCAATAGTGTTACCGATCGGAACGGTATCGAAACTATTTATGTAGCCAGTGTGGTTGAGGGCATTTACTACATGTGGGTGGAGTAAGATTTCGTATTGAGACAATAAGTATAAAATCCAGAGTGAAACCTTTCCTCTCAACCATGATTTATTATATTTATATCTATTAGTCTATATATCTTAGCATTATTTATTTATATAAGTATATATTAATATCTACTTATATGTGTATTTATATATCATAATAGGTTAAGTTAGGTAAGGCACATCACTACATATTTATTATAAAACAAAGTCCCCCGCCGCATCTGTTTGTCCCTATGTATGCTTAGATCTTCAAAACTACGCAACGGATTTTGATGCGGGTTTTTTTAATAGATAGAGTGATTCAAGAGGAAGGTTTTAGTATAGAATTTGTCAAGCGGGCGAAGCCGCGAGTATCAGCTAGTAATCTGTATTCTCTTCCTTCTCTCGCACACTATTGTCTACGTATCTTGCTGGCAGAAATTTCTTAAGAAATAAGCAGTATCTATGTACTCATATTTTATTTCATGTATTTTCCTGTGCTGTATACTGTGTGTACATAAATAGTAAAATAAATATAATATTTTAGAAATATGTAGGATATCGGGCATTGGCACTGCATTGGAGAATTTATAGGCTGAAGTAACTAGCAATGAGGGAAAGGGCATACGACATTGATAATTATGGAACATTGGATTTTTGTGAAAAGTGCTCTGGGTACTCGATGGGAATTCGATATACTTTACATAATTTGCTGACTGACAAGACATAAATAAGCTACGAAGTTTTGTTGTGAAACTCTGGCTAACATAGAAGATGTTTTCTATAATATGATGATACAGGATGACGAAATTATGACATATTAAGTAAACAGAACACATAATTACCAAAATAAATGTCAAATTAGAACGATGCAAGCCAATAAACCCAACATAAACCTATGTTTATACAATAAACTTCACACATCACGTTACTTCGGCAGGCGCGTGCCTTGATGCGCGTTTGAAAAGCACATGAACAAACAAAATGGTTTAATAGCTGGGCCAAATGTTCACGACATACATATTGACACTATGTGGCAAACACTGGCACTTCCTGGCGTTTCATCTATGCCGCTTCGTTTGTGAAGCATATAGGGCTACCATTGCTATTGCTACAGCGGAGATTATCCAGAATTTGGTCGTATTATAATACCTTACTGTGGTTACACAACCGATCTAATGCTACTACGTACAGTCACTAGCATCAACATATTTACAGTTACCTAAATTCAAATGCGATTCTCTGGTGTAATAACGATTGCAACTTTGAAACAAGATCAATTTCATAGTAATAAGGGTTCCAAGATATTATTATGATGTTAGTAACAACATGAAATTACAATCAGTACCATAGAAGAAAATTCTAAAAAAAACTTTTAAAAGTTGCTTAGTGGATCCATATTGGTGGTCATGACTGTACGTGCGTACTCTCAGATAGATGAAAAAAATGTAAATGATAGCGTGACAGGTGACAGGAGAGAATGGAATAAAAAAAGCGTGTTGTGCAGACCCAATGTAACATGGGACACTGACAGGCAGATTATGACTCTAAGATATAATAATACCAGCCTATTACTGTCCCACTGCTGGGCAAAGGCCGAAATGACGTAAAGAAAGACAAAACATTTCGCCCTTTCTTTGCCAGCTCAATCTATTCCCAAAAATTATTGAATGCGACGATGCGCAAGGCGGCGTTCTACCTAAAAGAAAAAAAACCATTGCACAAAAAAATAAATAAAGCAACATCCCCTAACAATTTGTAAGACGCCTAATCTCAAGCATTCGCTTCTCCTTCCCGATGCTGTGGCAACCCTAGCACTGAACCGAATCCATAGATTATAACTGTAAGTGTTAATAGACAATCGTAATAACACTTAGCTAAGATTGGTCTTAATGCCGAGGAAATTCTCGAGTTCTCAGCTTTCGATTCACATGTGTTTATGTAATTAGGAGTATTGGGTCACTAATTTGTTTATGGTAAAGAATTCCTGCGGTATTTAGAATCAAGAAATCTGTTGATCATGTGAGTCCACCATTGAGTATTTTTGTGCGTGTAACAGACTTTTTTGTTAGGCATAGTTTAGTTCAGCACAGTATTTGACAAATGTACTGACAGCTCCAGTGCCCATATTTAGATTATATACAATAGTAGCAGAAACTTTCGTATTTTACTTACTAGGTCGATGATCTGCTTCAACGTCTAGTGCCTACGAATTCTTTTTCAAGTAAACGGTTTTTTTTTCCGGATACATTAAAACAGACCTCAAAAGAAATATACAGACTTGGCTCAGATCTAGAAATTGGAGATCGAATTATCGATCTCTCTTGGCAACTCGGACCAGTAAATCTATGCAACGATTACCAAGTGTTTCTAGATCAAGAATCTTAAAGAAGACCTAGAATCTTCCCTATATGGAAAACGAGTTCCTATGTTCACGGTAACTTTGCAATGTAAAATATACTTAATGCTTTGCAATTTTAAGATCGAGTTTTAGATAATAACTGTAGCTGACTTGAGCAGGATCAATGAATCTCATGTCGACCTTGATTTGAAGTAACGTGGCCGGATTTAGGAATTAGGTACGGTAGAACCTGAAACTGACTTAGATGAGGACTGTGAGAGACTAGAACAGGACGATTAGTTCTAGAGAAATGCGGCGTGACGTGACGGGTTTAAGATATGAAACTGATTAACTTTCTATCTGGAGTTTTGAGATGGATTACTAATGCATAGGACCTACTTGTCAATGGCTGACTTCTCGGTCTTTTGGTTCGTGGTACTACGCAAAGCATCTATTTGGAATTACTAGTTTTAGCACACGGCTTCGCCAGCGCGGAGTTCAGTAACTGTCACACGGGATCGTACTACCGGGATAAAAAGTATCCTGTGCTAATCCCGGTTATAAAGTACGCGTAACATGCGTGCCAAATTTCAAGCAAATCCATAACAGTTTTTGCATCAAAGAGTAATAAACATCCTCACAAACGATTTCTCTTTTTAGGGTTCCGTACCTCAATAGGAAAAAAAGGAACCCTTATAAGATCACTTTCTTGTCCGTCTGTCTGTCTGTCCGTCTGTCACCACCGAGTTTCTCAGGAACGGGTGGACCTAGCAAGTTGAAATTTATACCATATACTGAGGTTATAGACCTATTAAGTATTAGTCCCTATTAGGTATATAAAAATAAAAAGTTACACACGATAAAAAGTTATGGGCAAATTTAGATTTTCGGTTTCGGGAAAACTTGTAAGTACCAAAATTTACCTATAATTTCAACTTTTTTTATTATTCGGAATTTTCCTGAAAACCGTAAATATGTAGTTTAATAACAAAAAAAAGGGGATTTCACTATTACAAACTTATTATTTGCGGTTGGTGCAATAGCCGTTTCTAGGGATCGAACAGCAAAGTTAAGTTTGCCTTTAAAAAGTTTTTTTTTTTGTAAAAATTTCGGGGACCATTCATTATTGAACTGGGGCGTCAAATCTTAAAATGCGCCGCTGACTGTTGAGACACAGGCCTTCCAACACGGGGGCCCAATGTGAGCTGGTAGACGTCACATGTCTCCGAATATTTATTTCTCATCATGGCGATTTCCTCACGAATGTTTCCTCCACCATTTTGTCAATATACCTACTAAACGAAGTCTTATTGCTAGCAGTTAGTACCTACTTTAGTACTTAGTATTCTAAGTAAGCACATAAAACTATACATTTCTCATTTTATGGTGCGTACCTAATTATTTATTCCGCTAATTAGTGTGCAGAGGTTAATGTTGAATGTAAATAAGTATCTCAATAATATTATATGTTTATTGGTCAATATCCATTCAGTTGGAACTTAATGATATAGGCTGTGCTAATGACGTTTAATGACTGTGTGCCACGCTTCATTGCATTTAAGTGACACATGATTGACCTTAAGTATTGACTTAAATTAGATATAATGACAGTTAAATACAGATCGATGCCTTGAACTGACTTGCATCTATCTATGTTTGTTGATGAAAAAAAAACGTAAACGACGACGACGTAACGTGTTATAGAAAATACATATAAAATCACATTTTATACACACAAAAAAAAAAACAAAAATAAAACCCATGTATACGTTACATTCACGTAAAACGGACATTGCTCAGCATATACAGATTGCTAAAAACCGTTATTTTTTGGTTTTACTTACTTATAATCGAATAAAATGCACATCAAAATCAAATGTTTATTTATAACGTTCCAAAAAGTATTTTTGTTGCTTCATGTACACTTAAAAGTGACTGAAACAGCATGAGATTTAACGGCTTCCGCAATCCTCTTAATCAGAGCATCCTTCTATAGTAAACTTTTGAGAGATCAATAAAGGCATTAAAATGTGTTTCAAATTAACCAGTTTCCAATAATTTATGAAGTCATTTGCGACCAAAAAGCCTTTTAAAAACGCGTAT
The DNA here is from genome assembly GCA_963853795.1 of Xestia rhomboidea. NCBI lineage: Eukaryota > Metazoa > Arthropoda > Insecta > Lepidoptera > Noctuidae > Xestia > Xestia rhomboidea. The sequence goes on along the minus strand of OY970778.1, from coordinate 7,995,118 downwards.
TCATTGCTTACCGCGTCGGTTATTAAGAAGCTCTCACGGTAAATTGACCACACTTATTTAAAAGTAAATACCGGCTAAGTGCGAGTCGGACTTGCACACGATGGGTTCCGTACCTAGACCTACCACCCAAATAAAAACGAAGAATGTGTCAAATCGGCCATAGTATTCATTTAAAATGTAAGTGTCGATGTATTACGATTCAAAAGATACTGCCCTGTGACTGACGGGCAGACAGATCGACGGACAGACCGATACACCGACAGACGGAGAAACACGCAGACAGACAGACAGATAGCGGACTGCGGAGCGTTAGTAATAGGGTCCAGTTGACACTCTTTGGATACGGAACCCTAAAATTAAATGGTAATTGTTAATTAAATCGCCTGGCAGGCTGGGTAACAAGCTGTCGCACTGATAACACTATCTTATATCATAAGTTGAGCAGGTGAATGACTGTATGTTTAAACGAGTTATTAGAGTAAGCAATGCTATCGCATTAAAATGCTGTTAAAGTACGATAAGGGTTCATTTTTTTTAATGATTTATACGTATGTGGTTTTGTAACTTGAAGAGTGTTGTTAGTTTTGTTATCTTCTTAAGTTATGATTGTGTTTCATTTAATTTTGATCGTAGTAACTAGCTTTTTAATTATGATAAACTTTATTACAACTTTGCCTACATCTAAATACCCTCGTGTCGCAAAGGCTGAAAGGCCGAAACAGCTTTCTGAAGTGTGTCACCCCACTCAATTGCGAGCGCTCCACGGAACGACTAAAGCTGTGGCGAGGCAGTGCATCCTTACCAATCCCATTCGTTCCACCTGCTGAAAATCTCCCACCTGGACATGAGTTGCCATGGCTGACCTGGAAGATTAGACCTTAAATAGACTCCGGGCCCAGGTTGGCCGCAGCAAGGAAAACCAGCTCAGGTGGAGATTCATTAATGAATCTGCCCTGGAGTGTTAATGTGGTGCTGTTCCACAAACGATGGGGCACTTAATATAGTGTCCTGCGTGTCCTGTTGTTTGTACACTGCAGGAACTGATGGACGCTACCGAAAGCGCCAAACTAGCCGCTCAGTAGGCTTAGCCAAGTTGACAATCTACAGTCGTTAACGCTATAGAAAACTAACCAAATGTATGGGAATGACATCTATGTTAAGTCACGTGGTCAAAACAAATGAATGGAAATTTTAAAGTTTAGTCAAAACTGTAAGTTGGCTACGATTTATATGGGATGTGTAGGGATCACGATTGTAGAAACGAATACATTTCATTCTATCATCTTGATCGATGTAAACTTGTCTACGAAAGTTTATATTCGTTTGTTTTGACCACGTGACTTAACGTTTACGATTGTAGAAAGAGAATCGATACGAATCGTTTGTAACTTGGCTAGGCCAGCAGTTCTGGGCCGACACAATTTAGATTGCCTTCGACACGCTAAGAAAAAGAAGACAACTTTGCCAGTAGTGGGACAATATGGCCTAATGAAAAATAGAAAAAAATCTGAACATACCTACGGATAGACAAAGTACAACAAGTGAAAAGGATTTGGTTTAGAAACAAATACTGAGGACTTTATTGTATTTATGTCAATAAGATTTTTTTGGTCGCATGAGTTATGTATTTCGCAGACCAATGCTAACTTATAAATCTATTTTAAAAAAAGTATTCTCCAAGTTTTTATAACCTCGCTTCATAACATATCAGGAAATTCTGCCCCTTAAAATTCTCTTCGTACCTATAGGTCTATACCTATAGGTCTATAAGTTTTATAACTAAAACATAAAGTAAGCTCACTGTATAATAAATACAAAGTACATTATTCATGGACGTCCTATAACTCTGCGCTGAGATAGCTTTATCAATCGATTTAAGATTATAACGCCCCCACACCATACTCGTAACACTTGAGAATTGCATCTATTTCCAATACGATTCTATAATAAGGACTATGTTTTAGTCCGTCTGTAGATACTGTTGGTATTGATCACAACAAAATTAGGCATGACGACAGTTTCAAAAATTTGCAAATCTATTTAGTCCGTCAGTTAGAGTATTGGAAATTAATGGACACGTATTTTTTGTTTTTGTAAATCAATGAATATTGACAAAGATAAAACGCATCAAAACTCGGGAGTGGGGGCTCGTGAAATCAGAACTAGCTAAAAATTATACCATGGCGTGACGTATTGAGCATCTTAAAAGCGTCGTATCTTCGTCAATTTTGGTTTACGTAACAAAAGAAAAAACACGGGTCAAATATTTTTTGATAATCTAACTGACGGACAAATTAGATTTTTTTTTTTGTCGTCTTGCTATTGTGCTGTTTTCATTCGTCTGCAGGACTTTTGTTACATCACTCTCTCGGATGTTTTCCTATGGGACATAGGCAACGTTTTGTTTACCTACCTTTTCCCAAATACAAGGTGTGAACGGACCCCTCACGAAGTTAAAAAATACACAAAAATTAATTATGTACGGAAAACTGCGCAATTTTTTCTTTTGGGGTCAGTAATAGTGGTAAAACTCAATGTATCGCACTCAAAACATTGTGCTGATAGATGTATTGAATGGTAAACGGGTCATTTAATTATTATTTGTTTAGTACAGCATAAGAAATTAACGCTAAATTAAATAATTCTTTTACTCGCAGAACCTGCGCTCGGGCGCTAATAGTTCGAGGGACTAAATAAGTCTTTAACCCGAGGTAAACACTGTGCTTTTCATTACGAATACAAGGAAAGTAAAAATAAAAACATGAATCAACTCAAAAAAACAAATGAAGATCGGATTGCCGCTTTCCCGCCTATTTTGATTTTTTTTTCTGTGGCCGGCCAGCTATTCAGCCATTACCTATTTTTCATTTTCATCATCGAAAAAATGGTAAATATTTTGCCCAAATCTATGTTATTTTAAAGAAATAGTTGAAACTTAATTATATTAAAGTTATTTAAAAATATACATTTATATTCTTTAATTAATTCTTAACTTTGTTATTTCAATTTTACATCGTGGCTGTATAGAAAGTTGGAACATGGTTCAATAGAAAAATGAACTATTTTTTTTTTTTTTGACATTTGTCAGTTGAAAACGATTCTCCCTAGGGCTGAAAAGTATTACTTTCAACCCGCTTCTCAGGCAACTTCAGACCTACTTTCAGAGTATGAGTAATGAAAACATTTTAACATTATCGTCTTCCATTCATCAGTAAACAAGTCCAATCCAGGGTTGGTCTCCACGAGCGCGTTGAGCTTCGTAAGCATACGCGGTGTAGGGGAAGTGGATCGAGCTACCGTGCGACTAAATGGGACATGACACAATTTATGTTTTCGAGAGCAAATTTAATTATTTGTAACAAATAATTTACACAGCTCCGCGTGTAATTCCGAGCCGTCAGTATAACCATGTAGGTATAATTTTAAACGCAATTATTATTTGGCCAACAGCACGCCTGACTTTAAGGGAAATAAAATTCAAATATCCTAAAAGAAACTTAGTAGGATACATATATGGATAATATCCAAATACATAGTTTGTAGAGGTACCTGATGAGAAAAGCACTTTTCCCAGCATGAGTGTATAGGTAACCTCGTGAGGATTCCATACAAAAGCGCTGGTTTCGAGCTTGCACCGAACTAAGGCGATATAGATATAACCTTAAAAACTAGTAGGTATTTCAAAAAAATACTTGTGAAAAACTTTGATGTCTTTGACTTCCAATATCTCCGTATCTAGAAAGTTCCCTGGTATAAATAAAATAAATAAAAATCGCTGGACATTACACACAGCGCCATATTCTAGTGCCACACTAAGCAACGAGGCTTGTGTCGTGGACACCAAATAGTTGATATACTACATAGATACTTTTTGTTTGTAAATACATGCTTATTATACATATAAACATCCATGACTCGGAAACAAATGTCCATGCTCATCACACAAACATTTGCTCCTACCGGGATTCGAACCAGGGACCCTAAGAACGTAAGGCAGCCTCTCTACCGAGTCGCAGTCGCATGTGACTAAAAGAGTGATGAATATAAATGTTGATGGGTGGAGAGGGAGATGAAGACCAAGGAAACGATGGATGGATTGTGTGAGGAATGATATGAAAGAAAAAGGAGTAAATGATCGCGTGGCGGTTGACAGGAGAGAATGGAGAAAAACCGTGTTGCCCCAAGTAAGATGGGACAAGGGCAGAAGGATTAGTTTTGTCTGTAAATGAAACATTTCAATAACTTTACATAAGGTCTGTTCCAAACCTGCCGGGGCTGCGGGACTGTTCGCAAGAGATACCGTGGCCCCGGAACATAAAGGGCGATGAAGGAACATGGATGGATTTTAGTCAGTAAAAGTCTGACACTCCCTCCTGCAGCGCCCAGAGCGGGAGGAGTCATTTGATGATTTCCCATCCGAAAAAAAAAATATGGTGCATTTACCAAGTACCTTGGAGATTTGCAGAGTTAAATAACATAAAAATTGTTGTAAATTGTGGCAATATCACGCCATCATCACGCAAGCAGGTTCAACCAAACAACTCAGCATATTCAGAAATAAAAAAAGGCCAAAAGAATTTCATGAAACCAAACGAACCTTGTTCAGGGTTAATTCTGATACAGTCACTTACTAAGACTAAAGGGAATGATTCAACAAGACATAGACAGATATATTTACCCGTATATTTAAGGGTATATTTCCTGAGCCATTTGTAACGGATCTAACTTGTCAATTCCTCTATGGTAGCTTTATCGTTTTATGACGATTACAGTTCGACCTATCATAGAGTTGTAAACTTCATCAAGGTTCTATAAAATTTACACCAGAGATTATTAAATGTTCATTATAAGAAGTTGTAAAATGTTTATTATAACAGCATTAATTGTTGAAAACTAGAATATTATAGGAGCTTCCAAGAAAGTTATATTACTTCTCAGGTGATTAAAATAAAGTTAATCTAGGATAAACTACTTATTACTACTTTCTGTGGATTCTAGCACTTTCGTTGACATGAACGTTACTCAAGTTGTAGGCATTTGATACTTGAATACTCTACTACTAGTGCGGATGTTTCTTACAACAGGACCTATATATACCTCCGTATCATGTCTAGCTTCATAGAAGGTGTTATTAAAATAGCCCCCGTGGGAGGAACCCCTGTGAAACGATCATTGTACTCATCATTATGTAGTACAACATTTACCATGGGAACTATAATTTCAAAAACAACTTATAAAGCGTCGTTGTCACTCACAGCTCACAAGTCATAGCCGTGTCTCTTTCTTTCTAAACCTCATGTTTATCAGCTAATCCGTTTACCACAGCATTACTTTTCCTCGTACTAACATAAAAGAAATACTACCATACATTGTATGTGGGAAGTTGTGAACGTTCGACTAACCGCAAACCTCAAAATATTCAGTCAAAAAACCAAATATACCAACAACATTCCAATTTCCCGACAACTTTGCGAACTAAATCAAGTTATTTGCGAACAGGTTGGATTGCAGTCAGACTAGAGTCTAGACATAAATAGATTTAGGCAGTCACCTTGCGCCCACGATAACCTGGTCCCTTGCCACATCGAACAGCAGTTGCGAAAACGATCCCGTGGTGCTGTCCTCGAAGACATCGCTGTGCTCTGTAGTTAGGAGATCTGGAAAAGAATAAAACAGGCATTAATAAACGAAACATAACAACACGCCTGTAATCCCCGAACGGTTAGACACGAGGCGTACTATCGTTACCCGTTGACTTTGTATAGAAATAATGAATGAAAAGTTACCGATCGGCCGAGCGCACTGACGACGCACGCCAAACGAGAGTTATTGTTATTTTTCGCGCCATAGTTGACGCTTTCCTAATATGTCTAAACTTTAAGGGGGCGTGGCTCGGCGCCTCCGCATGTTTTAAGCGAAAGATTTTTTAAATGATCAGGCGGAAAAGTACTAATAAGTACACCCACATTTCGCCTGTTATGTATGACGAGCCGGTTGCCATCAACTGGACACAAATCTAGACTCCCGAGCATCTACTGAGACATTCTTGATGGAAAAACCCAATTACAATGCCTGACCTGTGAATCGAGACAAGGATCTCATACTCAGCCGTCGCACTCTCGACCACGAGACCAATGAGGCAGTCTAATCTAATTATTAAAAGTATTTTGATGATCCGGCAATTTCACATAAAATAAAAAAAAATGGCACCAACGCGGCAGTCCAGTCAAATTAATAGAAGTATAAATAATAAGATGATCTAGCGATAGCCATCAATGGTTTATCATAATATACATATATTAGGGAAAAAAATTGGCGCCTCTGGTCTAGACATGAAAATAAAATAAGCAATTTGTATGCATCCTAACTTTTTTTCTGGCTATCAAGTATTTCGCATCCAGGGCTGGTACATGTGGCATAAACCAACCTGCACTGGGACTGTGGGGGATTACAGCCCACTCCTCTTTCAAAGAGAAGACCTGTATCCTAGCAGTGAGAACGTTTTATGATATGCTGAAGTATGAGCATTAGCCGTTTCCACCAGTGATAAACGAGGATGTGTGTGAAACTAACCAATTATATCGCTTCTTTTTTACAGCTTGAGGTATTCTAGCTATGTGATTCATTAGTTCCACACACATCTGTCGCTACGCATCTTCGCTCATCTCTAGTGGACACGCAACTTTATTCTATGCTAGGTAAACGTACTAAATTGTAATAATCCTTAATCAACCTAATTATTACTTCTACCATCCTTAACTGTTCCAATCTTCGTCGAAGGTGTTTTTTGTTTCTTCAAATTCATGCTATAAAACAGATTATTAATACAACGCGATCATTGAGAAAGATTTAGCATAATCCCAGGACTGGAAAGCCGTTGACAAACTCCCGTTCAGCATAAATTAAAAAGATAACTATCACAGCTTGAATGGCAAGTTTCGTTTCATAGCTCATGTACATGGAATACTGATTGATAAGACGTCGTGTTTGAATAACAAATTAGATGATTTTAATACTGACCTTATGTAATATCGACCCACGCAAATTCTATGGAGACAATCTAAATTCGGCGCCAAGACTGCAAGAGTAGTCGAGGCCAGTCAAATTTGAATAAAGAGTAGGTTTATGTTAAAACTGCAGTGACGGTAATTTTGGACTCAAAAGGTACTTTATAAAACAAGATTTTGGACTAAAATAAAGCACTTTGGCCACTACTATCCTAACTTCCTTCTAACTAATCCTACTTAATATTATAAATGCGAAAGTTTGTGAGTATGTATACGTATGTATGATGGATGTTTGTTACTCTTCCACGCAAAAACTACAGAACGGATTTGGATGAAATTTTGCACACAGATAGTTTATAACCTGGATTAAAACATAGGATACTTTTTATCCCGGTAGTAAGATCCCATGGGACAATTATTAAACTTCACGCGGGAGAAGCCGCTGGCAGAAGCTAGTTTAATAACAATCCGAAAGTAAGATTGTTTGTTACTTTTTCACGCTTAGACCACTGAACCGATCATCCTGAAATTTTGCATATAGGTTGTCAGGTGTACAGAAACGGACATAGGGTACCTTTCATCCCGTAATGAAGTACTAGGTATACCCAAGGAAAACAACAATTACGTGCTTATGATAATAGATGGCGCCACATTTCTTTCGAACTATGATTGAATTATATCCCGAACCGGAGGGAGTATAGCCCGAACTGATTGTCAAATTCTAAAAAGGAGAGTGAAGCCGCAGGCAATAGCTTATTATATAAGTAACTGTAGTCACGAACTTCTCCTTGAATAACATGGGGCTTTACGCTGAGCTTTTAGCTGAACCTAACAGTTAGACAAAGTAATTAGCTTTCTACTTTACATTTAGGCTAGCTGTTTGACTTGTAAATCTAATTACTTAAGCAACAACACATTGTGTACGACCACCAGAGTAGCTTGACACCTCACAGTGGCGCTGCTTACTAAGGAAATGGTCCACATTGGGTCTAATGTAGAACGTTTTGGTAGTAGTTCCATATTTCACCGCAGGCCAAGTTGTGTTGGGTGATTGGGTCCTCGTAATTGTCGTGTATCTGTCATCGCGACGTATGTTTATAGTAGCCATTAAGCGATTACCATGCGTTGATTATTTTCACACTGACTCTACAAACAAATCCACGGTAAGTCACAATAAACATGTTTGAGTTATGGTAAATATTGGACCACATGGATGGTTTGATCCAAATATTTGATGTCGGTGTTAATGGCTTATAATGTAAACGGTGTGAAGTTTTGATTAGTATCATCTGGCGTTACGGGGATACAAGATCACGGTTAAAAGTATGCTATGAGAAGGGTATGTCACAATAGGTCTTATATACATTATGTAGAGTAAAATACCCGGGTTTCATACTTATAACTTGAAAAACTGTAACAAAAACCTTATTGCAGTCAAGACACCGCTGGCAGCAGCTTTTTACGAACGTTACCCCACACTAGGAATTTCTCGTGTATCGTGGCCCGTGGGTGCGTTTACAAACATTTAAACTCACATACACAAACAGCTAGACGGAACAACTACCTGTAGGCCGTACAAATATTTGTTCCATGTGGGAATCGAAGCCTCTCAAGCAGCAACTGCGCCAACCATGATTAGAACCACGTAAGAATCTAGACTTTAACATTCTGGCATGTCTGATTAAACAACTATGATCATAAGCCTACAGCAGACCACTGTTGAACTCAGGCCTCTTCTATGGGGATGGCAACTGTGAAACTAATGGCGCTAGCATAGTTTGTTCCAAGCATCGACATTGGTAGAAAATCTGGAAATGTCATTTTATATTTCAAAATCGCTTGATCTCATTGGTCAGATTGGGAAAAACTATGCTAGCGCCATCTGCTTTCAGCTTTCACCGGCCAACCCTATTGCACGCCTTTCAACTCGATTGTCAACAACTGTTCTTCTTGGTAGACCCTACTTTTACGTACAGAAAGAGGAATAAAAACGTAAACACCGTACCTTGTCTGTTGATTATCCTGAAGTCATCTTCTGGCAGTTGTCCTTTGCTGAGCGCACTGAGCAGTATTAGCGCAGCTACTTTGTATACCGTCAACGTCATTGTTGGTGATGCTGTTAAACCTGTAACAAAGAAGAAACCGTTTAGAGATTTTGTTTAGTTTGCAGCAAGAACTTCATCCATATCTGCAGAGATAAGTCTACTGATCGAAGCCGGTTCAAGGAGCCACATTTCGAGGGCTACTACTGATGATGTTATTAGGTTTCCGTATCCAAACGGTAAAAACGGGACCCTATTACTAGGACTCCACTGTCCGTGTGTCTGTCTGTCACCGTATTTGTTTGTCACTGTATTTCATGAACCGATCACGGTTCTGTGAAAATTTCAACTGTCTAAGCTTCATAGCTAGACAGTTGAAATTTTCACAGATGATGTATTTCTGTTGCCGCTAACAACAAATTTTAATAATAAAATTAAAATTAAAGGGGGCCCTACTACGATGGTATGGAACCCTTCATGCGCGAGTCCAACTCGCACAGGGCCGGTTTTTTTTTCTAAAAGCTACGAGCAAGTTCTAGCAGTTGTACAGACGCCAAGCACATCAAGCTAACGGAAACTGACAAATTTTTCCAATGAACCTCGAACTTAATGCTTTAGCGATAAAGTTAATAATGTATTAAAGATTGTCAGATTGTAATAGCTTGATGGCTGTACTCCCACAATTTTATGAAGAAGTTTTTTCTTAGGTCAAACAACTAATCTTTTGTTTTTATTTTGTAAAACTCGTTCGGACTCAGTTTTCTACTAAGTTAACGGCAGTAAACCGAACGGTCTACCGTTCATTAGTAAATAGATATCGAGTCGTTGCCAAACATTAAATCGTCTCGACATCTGAAATCCATATATCATGCAAATATTTGCAATAAACTTGAATACCACTTACGGAAAGGATAGGTCATATATGCCAACTGCTAACACAGATAAAAATTCATCAAATACTTACGTCTGTATGTTATATCTTGTCCCGTAATTATTCGAAACTATTGGAATCGCATTAAAATCAATTTGCTTAATTGCCTGTACGGCGATGCCAATCCGGTATGTTAGAGTTAGAAGTTCTAAACTGGTTTCTAGTACTACGTGGTCTTCCAACACATTATCGATTCTCGCTGTCAATTCATGTCCATTTGTCTATCTGTCTGTCAGTTCCCTATCTAGTTTTAGTTCGTGAAGCTCAACGTCCCACTTAGGCATAATAAGGCTGGGTGAGCACTGAAGATACGGAGTCATTGGCTCCATTAGGCTTACGCATATGATGGGGTTTAGTCGATAAGCTAAATGCACGTTTATAGTCACGCATAGGTCTCCCACTCTACAAGTTTTTCAAAGGCTAGCAAAGAGTTAAATATCTGACTATAGGAACTTAATTCTTGTTAAAACTTCGAGTGTGTGAGCCACCGAGGCTGGGGAAATTCATAACATTTACAAATGACGCACTTAAGCATAGCGAGCGACGATGGTAGCTTAGACTTAGCCAAATCAATCGACAAGTCTATTCTATTACAAATTCATAACTAATCGATAATCGGTAAGTTATTAACACAAGAACCTAGACTAGTGTAAACGAAAGAAATGTCAATCGATATGGTACTCCAATTGTTTTATACTATATCTTCCTTTATAGATAAATCAATCGTCGCAGTCTGTATTTGTATAAACATTCTTAGATCAATAGCTCTACGCATACAGGTTAGAATTTTGAGATGTGAGGTACAGTAAGGGTAAGTACCATATCCGTTGTAGCTGCAGGAAAACTGTTTTAGGAGACTAGAGGGGTATGCGGGCCTGTGGACGGGGAGCTATGGGCTAGCTCGCCGTCCGTCCGTCTCATGACGACAGGCCGTGTCGACGGCGCGTTCGTGTTCCACGCGCGCCTCAAAGAGAGTCAGCAAAAAGGAAGGGGTCCACAAGGACCGATGCCTGCCGGGGCTGCGGGACTATTCGAAAGAGATACCGGGGCCCCGGAACACAACTGGCGATGAAGGAACATGGATGGGTTTTAGTCAGTAAAAGTCTGACACTCCCTCCTGCTCCGCCCAGAGCGGGAGGAGTCATTTGATGATTTCCCATCCGAAAAAAAACAAAAAAAAAGGGTTATGAAGAACAGGGTGTAAAGTTCTTGATTCTCCATAGAAAAGGGAGGATCCTCCGACCAAACGAGTGTTGTGTCTAGTGGGCGATGTCGGGTTTTTCTAATCGTCATAAGTCGCGGAGAACGCCATTTAGGAATTTGATGCACTGTTTTAGACTTTCACTGTTTTTCACTACACTTATAGTACTTACGGGATGATATCCGTGATATTCTTTTGATGCTATGAGCTCCCGATATTTCGACGCTAAAACAGACAAGAAAGAGAAAACCAAGACTAAGAACAAGAAAGAGCCTAAGAAAGAGGGTATACAGATTTGTCAGCCCATAATAAAGAATTTTCGTCCCACCCGCATTCCTCTTCAGTATTCCCGCGATCATGATGCTTGCAACAGCGTCGAAATATCGGGAGCTCATAGCATCAAAAGAATATCACGGATATCAACCCGTAAGTACTTTAAGTGCAGGAATTTGATGTTAGTTCTCCATTTGCGACTTGCTACGGCGCTGTAGTACTTTTTATACTATTTCGCTTGGTGTTTTTGTAGTGCCATTACAATATTCCACCCAGTGGTGGTTTAGAATCTTTCCTCTTAGTAAACGTTACTTCACTATTGTTTTGTGTTAGCATCATAGGTGTTAGGTGCTAAGTTATTTAATTTATGTATGGTCCTAAGCACCTATACAACTTCAGCATTATTAGTTTTACTTAAATGTTGCTTTATTTGTTTGCTTGCGTGAGTTCGAGTGAATCTGTAGTTTCCGTAGTCAAGACTGGTTTGAATAGAAATTAATGTTAGTTCCTTACTACGTCTTTGTCATGTCCTATTCTAGTGTTCTGTGTTTCTCTTACTACTTGATTCTCAATAATAACCGGCTCTTCTGTACATTCTAGTTAGTCCATAGAGCCTGCTTTCACGTCTATGTTTTCGTTGTTAATGCTTTTTGCAACGTGTGTTGCAAAGTAATGACAGTAGGTAAGTTAAGTAGGTACTGTGTTTTTATCAAGAAGTATAAAAATCTAATCTGACAGGATCTGATAATAAACACCTGTTCAAATAAACATTTTAACTTGTCAATTAATATTGTAAATTTACTTATGGCGACTACAGGAGCTAAATTAGCAACTCTATTTGTGGTGGTTCAAACTTCGTTTGAAATCCTGTCAGAATAAAGTTCTAATCAGCTTGCACTACAAAGTGGTTGTTACGTCAGTCACTGCGGGCCGAATAGTGCGAAATGAGTGGTTTTTTGCGATTAAAATATCAATTGATTGGACTACGAAAATAAAACACTATCTAATATGTTGCTTGTAAAATTATTTGCCAAGAAATCAGAATGATCGCATGTATTTTAGTGCGGTTTTTTAGAGATAAGTTCGTGATTTTTTTTTTTTCGAGTAAGTTTTGGTTGTATTATGATTCAATACTAGCATACTAGCATATATCCTGAAGAATATCATAAATATTTTTCTGGTTTTGTTTGTTGTAGTGAACCAAATGCTTTTTTTGCATTATAAAACTCGCGTTTAGCTCCTGTAGTGCCCTTAAGCAGCTTTTTTTACTTCAACGTGCTTCAACAAAAAGCACCCCACCTGTTACCTATTAGAACTTACCTATAAATCATTGATATGCGTAACGACCATTTATATTCAGTCCAAGTGATGTTTTATTACTCGTAATTATTCTGCAATGTTTATCGGTAAATAACTCTTGACCAGTTATGACCCATAACATTTTATTAATAATAGTTTTAGTAATAGCAAAATGTGATTAAAGAAGCGTGACTCAGCATCGGCAAATTGATCTCGTTACATGAGATGGCTAGACAATGTTTAACCGCATAATATACTGCCGTCAAACACTCAAACGTTAATAATATTTTTTTGGGTTGGTCCATTAGCATTTGATAGTGTAATTTCAGAGAATTAACGAACAAAGAATTGTATCATGAAACTATAAAATGGCGCACGTGCCCATTTTACAGGTAATCATTGGAAGTCTTACCGACAAAAAAAATCACGAAAACTTTTTGCAAATAAAACCCGACTTCCAAATAAACCTTTAAAAATTCTAAAATACCTAATTTTACTTGCGGAAGTCGGTTTCTTTTTTGCAAAAAGTTTTTTACTATACCCTTTTTACACGACTGCGCCAGAAAGAGGATTATTTGTTGTAGTATATCTACACAAATTATTGTCATGACTCAATTCAAAGTCGCTTAAAAGTATAAGTACTTAAAATTCTATGTTTTTTTTTTTGTAACATCCGACTTGCAATACCCCATAACGCAATATTTGTTTCGCTAGGAATTTCTAGCGAAAGCATTCCAAGCGAAAACAAGCCCGAAGACATAGATTATAGAAAGTATGTAATGTAATAGAAACGTTCTAGACATTACAGTAAAAGTAGACAATAAAATAAGAAGCGGTAATGAGATGGCAGACGAAGTGAAAAACAGACGCAAGTGTTCAGTATCCGCGGAACAGTTTTTGTAAGAATAAAAAACTAAGTTTAGAAAGCAAATCAAATCAATAATATTTGATAAATCTGCCACTTTTACGTTTTTGAGCAACCGAATTTTTCAAACGTTCAATTCAGGGCAATGGATTTAGAATTTCCGTATGTTACGCAATTGAGGCGCTGATCGTTATCAAGTATTTAAGGGGACTACAGGAGCTAAACGCGAGTTTTATAATGCAAGAAAGCATATGATTCATGGCAATAAACAAAACCTGAAAAATATATGATATTCTTCAGGTTATATGCTAGTATGATAGTGTTTTGAAAACATAATACAACTAATTTTACTCGATAAAACAAATCACGAACTTATCTCTAAAAAAAACTTTTAACGAGTAAAAACCATACTAAAATACATGCGATCATTCTGATTTTTTGGCAAATAATTCTACAAGCAACATATTAGCATGGTAATGTTTTATTTTTTTAGTCCAATCAATTGATATTTTATAAATCGCAAAAAACCACTCATTTCGCACTATTCGGCCCGCAGTGACTGATGTAACAACCACTTGGTAGTGCAAGCTGATTAGAACTTTATTCGAACAGTATTTCAAACGAAGTTTGAACCACCACAAATACAGTTGCTAATTTAGCTCCTGTAGTCGCCTTAAGAGGAATAAAAAGGACTGTCATCAATTAAAAAACTAGTAATCTCAACACTGATGGCATTGTTGAAACCAAAATGACACATGAACTCAGTTGTCTAATCCAAACGACGCGTGTGCGCAATTACCTAATTGATTTATTAGTCCCACAGACAATCTACTTAAACTTTTTAACATCAAAACCGTTCCATAGATAACATAATGTTTGAAGAGTCGTATCTCAAGGAGGTTCAAACGTTTCGACCTAAATATTGAGTGCTCATTTATTTCATATCTCAAGATAGACGTTTTATTTTCATATCAGCTTCCTCATTTTTTTAATTCGGCCGATTGGGAGTGGTTTTTTACAAGTATTGGCGGTATATGTGCAAATATTTGACGATATAGCGATAGAAATATTGTCGCCAAGTAAATACAGTAGTTAATATACACATCACGATAGGCATCTAGAATCTAGGCTAGCATTAGAGGAACGCGTGTTGTTCAGTCTAGACTGGATGTAAAACTGGTTGGGTCACCTTGGATAGGTACTAGGGTAGCAGATGGTCGCAGAAGGAACCGATCTCAAGCTATAATGTAAAATGACTCTTCTGAATGGAAATGATGAGGGCCATAAGAGGGTCGGATGACCAACTTGTTCGAAGGAACGAGTTCTCAGTCACGTCTGCCTTAGCAGTGTTAGATGACAATAGCTAATTAACCCGATAAAAATGTCGTATGAACCGAAGATAATCCATAAGAAAAATGTACTTGAAACGATAATAACTATTATCGTTAAAGCCTAGGTGCTCTTCGAGGAGAGGGCAGAGAATCGCTTGACGGGTTAAAATGTAGTAGATCTCTTGAAGCTTCTGCAAAATTCGTCATATCCTAGGAATATTTCTCCGCAATCTTCAACAAAAGTAGTGCACTATAAATATTAATTATATTATCAATACAAAACCGGTCATACAATTGCAACATTCATCAAAATTCCGTGTACATTACAAGTCCTCTTTGTACTATCTAATCAAGAGTTCTGCATGTTTATAGCCCTACAAACAATGAAATAACAAAGCTACCGCTATTGTATACTACATACCGCCATATTTAAAATGGACGGGTAGTAATAATCATGTTATAGTACGTCCCTATTAATATCTAAGTTCGCACTTTCTATTACTTCTAGGATTTTTGACGTCTGCGGAACTTAGAACTTAAAACCGAACGCATAAAGCTTCTTGTCTGCCTGCCTTGTTAGTCTTATCTATATGAACAAGTACAACTTACGTTTAGTTTTATTTTTGTAATTATACTATAGAGTTCTAGTTGTAGTATGTATATAATGTAAATATAGTTGGTAGAAATTAAATTGTAAATAAAGAAATTTTAGTGAGTAAAAGTAATTACTTAAATACGATTTTTATTCTGCGGTTTGATAATTGCTTGAAGTTTCAAAACTTACAATTGTTAGTATTACACACAGCTTATATTCTAATGTTAGTAACATTGATATGAAAATAATATTTTTAAAACAAAGGACGACCTGGCAGAAAGACGTGTTTCCTACCTGATCAACCTCCGCACAAAATGCCTGATATTTGGAGTATAGCACTCCGCCACAGCTCTCAGGATATAGTTGCGACTACTCCGGACTCTGCACAGGAGTGAAGCCGTTTTTTTGCGTCTTATTGCATGCATGGCATGGGTCTCAGCAAACATTTCTGAAACGCTACAGAAACGGGGCAGTCGCAACAACATCCTGAAAGTATTATTATATTGAACGCGCAGGACTTCCAGCGATCTCTTGGTGTAGTTGACCTATAGATTGCTTGTGTAAAAGCTCTGACAGTTGCCCTTAAAAAGAGTAATTTTTACTAGGTCAGAGCACCGAGCAATCTACGGGCCAGCATGTTACCTCGACCGCCAGTGTCCTACGCTCCCTCTTAATATCTTTATCATCCTTAAGGTCGTCGATGATGAAATGTCCAAGGTGCTTGAAATTGGACACTCTGTTTAAATGGAGCCCATTCAGCTTTATAATTTCTGGTACAGAGTCTGGATATCTACCAGCGACCTTAAAGAGCATATTATATTCGCTCTTGGTGACATTATAAATAAGTCCATGTGAGGCAGCATAAGTCTCACAAACTTTGAGCAATTCCCTGATTGCCCCAGCAGTCGGGCCCAGCAGCACCATGTCGTCTGCGTAGTTGATATTATTGACGCTCACTCCATTTATTCGACATCCAACAGTCATGCTGCTGAGCTCGGTGATGAGGCCATCAACAAACAGATTAAAGAGCCTTGGGCATGTCAAACCCCCTTGTCTCACACCGCATTCTAATTCGTATGCTGGAGAGAGAGTGTTAGACCACTTAACCTGGTTCTTTTGATTGGCATACCAGTACTGGAAGATTTTCAGTATTTCAGCAGGTTTACCCCTGTTCCTCAACTTGTCCCAAAGCACATCATAGGATACGAGATCGAAGGCCTTTGAGAGGTCAAGGAAACAGGCGTACACGCATCTTACGATCGGTATAACATTGAACAGTATGCTTGAGATTCAAGATAGCAGTTTCAGTTGATAGTCCATGCTAGAACCTAAACTGTGCTTCAAGAAAATTTAAAACAGTTTTTAAACATGAGTCAAGCATACTGTCTCCTATACCTTAGCCATGATCGTAGCCAAGGAAATCGGACGATAATTCCCCTTATTAGATATGTCCTACCCTGTTCTTAACGATGGGAACCACAAGAGTTTTCATAAAAAAATCCGGCAAGTACCTACGAATGGCGTAGACACATCGTATAGAACAATGACAAGACCGTCGGCATGTGGACTCCTGCATATTTCAAGGGCTCAATGCTGAGTCCATCATGACCTGGAGACTCGCCTCTCTTCATTCCCTGTATGACTCTTTTGACTTGCTTTGCAGAGAAGTGCATAAATGTCTTCTTTGCGTGACAACAATACTCATCTTCAGAAGGAACTTAGGGACCAAGGGGAGATTGCATCTGGAAATGTTTCATAAACAGGTTTGCAATATCCCCGTGATCACTCTTCCCCTCCACTTTCACCGCAAAGCTAGGCTTAACGTCTAACTTACCTGTAGATTTCCAGAATTTCCTTAAATTAGTAGGTCGTTGTTCTGCTATTATGTCCATTAAAGCCAAGCAGACCACAGACAGCCGGCGAAAGCAAAGCGCAGAAATAAAATTAAATTAAATCATAGTTTCCTAATACCTAATTCATGAAAAATACTTTTCGTTCTATATTTTTTTCTTCGAAAGTGTATTGATGAACATCCATTAATATAATACGTGGGCATTTGTGACTGCACTGACTGGTGTGAATTCCGCCTCGACTGCAATAACAAAGTTTCTATTTTAACATTTTTGTTTTTGAAGCACTTATTTTTTATAAACTTCAACTAGCTACTTATCAAAGTGTAAGTTGTTGACTCAGTAAATATTAATCAATTTTAAAACGTTACGATTAATATACGTTTTAGATAAAAAAGTTGTGTACCGAAATCGACCTAGATCGATACGTCAAGTGTAAAGTTTATTTATATAGTAGGCGTAAAACTCCTTAACTGATAAGACAACGAGTGTTATCTACTTAAATAAGTAACGTAGGTACCTACTGGAGGAAAGTTATGATAACGTGGTAGAATAATAAAAAAATCAGAAACAGGTTTGATTAAAATTATTTTTATATATTCATCAGTCTGTATAATTATAAATAAAGATGTGCCCCTTCCAAACTTAAAAATTGCGCGAGTCATCAGTTCAAGGGGATTTCCCGAATTTGTCACAGAACACACTAAGGTATTGTAGTATCTGGCCGGTATGGACATGTTTTTTTTTTATATTTTAATAATTTTAAACGGTCCATCCGTTTAACTTTGGATGACCTAAGTAATACGAATGTATGTTTTATGTGTCTGTACTACGGCTACTTTAATTAATTAATAAACAAACAAGAGACAGCGCTGTTTATCATTGACCACATCCTGTATCTACAACATCTAGGTAGTAACAGACCTATTCTTGGGCATGCGTCATTTCTCAGTTCTGATATTCCTTTACAATTTTCATTATCACCACAACGCAGTATGCATTCAGAATCTAATCTCCAATTGCGTAAAACATATCAGATTTCACAATTATCTCGACTCCTACACGATTTTTATGAAGCACACTAGTTATCGATTACCCACGCTTTTAATATCGATATTGTTTAAAGTGCAAATACCTACAATAGATAAACGGAAATCTTTAGAGTAGTGCTACGTGCTGATCCTCATGTTAGCAGTGGCCGTATTATGAACATAACTTGAAACGTAAGCGCATAAGTGTTATAGAGTGCGTTCGGAGGAACAATGGAACCTCTGAGGGTTGTGTTGTGTTGCCAGCGCAAACAAGAAAGCTACTGTTTCTTAGAATAGGTACGCGCAACCGTTGAACCCGCTAGTGATGGGCGAAGGCTTAACCGCGGGTTGACATAAGCAAGATTTATTGGTTCTTGCGTTTAGAAACGCCCCGCGCACCGCTAACTCACTGGGTTCGAAATTATAAATAAATTATGCTCTTTCCTGTTTTGGACAACTGCTTAGCAGCTTAGAATAATAACGAAAGGAGGTCTTTTCCAAGTCATTAGTAATGTTTACAGTAGTAAGAAAATAATACGTTTGACTTTACAGTGTGTGTTTTCGATTATCCTAAAATCAACATACTATATACGTAGGTGTACGTGCTACTACAACTAGACCCACTCCGATCCAGCCTGTCCCCTTGCTGTCCTCTCCCAGCGACGCCCTAAGCCGAGGCCCGTACCCCGCAGGGGGTGCCCTTAGCGTGTAGTCGCTTAGTTTGTAAGTTTTTTGCCCTGGCTGGAGGCCTTACACTTAAGGCACCCACAGGAAAGTCCGGTTAAGCAGACGATAACCTCTCTGGTTGAACTGCGAGATCATGCCATTTCGAAAAAAAAAAAAAAAAACTTCTACAACTAGACATA
Organism: Xestia rhomboidea; assembly: GCA_963853795.1. NCBI lineage: Eukaryota > Metazoa > Arthropoda > Insecta > Lepidoptera > Noctuidae > Xestia > Xestia rhomboidea. Next base: position 7,975,827 of record OY970778.1, on the reverse strand, counting down.
TAGGTGCCTCAGGCTACGTCTCCACCAGAGAGATGAGCGATGGATGAGTCGTAGCGAGGAATGTGTGTGAAACTAACCAATGACATCGCTTCTTTTTCACAGCTTGTGGTGTTCTAGCTATATGATTCGTTAGTTCCACACACATCAATCGCTTCGCATCCTTGTTCATCTCTTGTGGAAACGCAGCCTAATACTGGAGCTCAATACACAGCCTGAACATTCCTTTGTTCTGATCCTGTATAACCCGTCTGGTATAATCAAAACAGGCACTTTAGTTCAGCCTGACGTTTTAATGAAGTACTCGACTAAAAATAAAAGCACGTCCCATCACTACCCACCATATCAGTACTTGAGAGTGGAAATCACGCACGCCACGCACTGGCAATAAAAAAATATAATTATGTAAGGCAAAGGACCATACTTGTACGGCCTTAACTGGTGTTTGTTGGCGGAAATTAGTTACGGCACGATTTTTAAAACGGACTTTTAAAAATAATTTACCTACCTACTTTGTAAGTTAATACGGAGAAGCTGAAAACTCACATTTGAGTTTTATTTTAACATGGCTGTAAATGTCTTATTGTTCTTCATTCACAATACGATCTCCTTTGTATGAGATAATTGTCTATACCGAATTATCGATGGTCAATTAGTCGCACTTTGGCCACATGGGACATCTTGAAGCCTGAGGACAATGAGCGTCCCCTGAAAAAATCAAGGTTAGCATATTCGGTGCAACCAATGCAGAGTTATTGGTGATTTTGCCTGCTAAGAAGTAAAACTAAGTCTCAGTTTTAGGTATACGCGAAAGCGTGCTATAGATTTTTTAACGAATTCTATAGTTAAAAGAATATTTTGACAAAGAAATCGATGAAACATAAAATATCACATACTTAAGCAATGCAATTAACGTAGTTTAGGAAACTTTCGTTGTCTGTTGTGTGTTTTCGTTGTCTGTTGTTTTAACTTTCGTTGTTGTTTCGTTGTGTTGTTTGTAACTTCAGGGATTGCAGACGTCATGCTATGTGCGTCAAATACGAATACCTAACAGAATATTCCAATAGTATTTCTAAGAACCTACTACGGAGGTCAGCAGTGTCTAAACCCAACTGGTCTTGATATCATTAGCAAACGTTCCAGCTAGTACCATCATCAGATATGACTATGGAACTATGGAATTTCTGGTTTTACGCAGTGACATCTGACCTCTCTAGCCCATAAACAAACTGGTTTTCGCACTATGATGTTATCATCGTTCAACAAGCAGGTGGCTGATGCGTCTATCATTTTCATCTAAGCACACATTATTCATTTTCTTACTGCCATTCTTAAGGTGATTCCGAACCACGCTGCACGCAGCAGTGCTGTCGCGGCACTACTGGTCCCCATATAATCTCTTTAAGCTTATATGAGATTACATTCCGAGCTAGGCAGCAATGTCGCGGCAGCAATTTAGCAGCAGCACTGCTGCGCGTCAGTGTCACCCTACCGCCGCGACAGACCAGTAGTGACGCGTCTGCCGCCACAGCAAGAGTACCTACGTATCGACATCTTGTCAACTCAAAGTAAACTAACGAATACACAACAACGCATCACAGCGAACAGAGCGACACTGCCGCCTTACTCGGAATCAGCGCGGCAGGCAGCACCTTTGTGGCAGCACAGCGACAACAGCACTGCTGCTTGTTGCCAAGTTCGGAATCACACCTTTAGGGTCATGATGACCAATTTAGCTCTAGATCAGTTCAGACCTTTTACAGCGGCGTTTTGTATGGTTTCCTTAAGAACTGGTGAGAAGAAGCACAACATGTAAAGAAGTGAGAAGAATGGGGGAGTTCGACAGTTTTTTTTCTTTTTCTTCGTGTCGATTATTCCCTTAGTTTTTAAATTAAATTTGTTTCGACCAGAACTCAGCCATATCGACGGCGCCGACGTTGGGAGTGGCTTCGGAAAGGTCCCTTATAGTGCAGGTGGAGTTGCACAAAGAGCAGGTCAGGAGGTGGGCCATGGTTTGGGATGAGACTCCAAAGTCGCACTCAGCTATAGTTAGACATAACGATAGTGTATTTAGACAATTCAAACTAATGAAACAAAACCCATATTAATTACGCTACAATTCCAAGGAACCCTTAACAATAACAACATCAGAGTCATGGCTTTCCACACAAAATAATAAATCACACAATACCGAGTCATGCACCAACAATGCACACGTGTGCTTAGAGAGTTTCCACCGAAGTAGGCACAAAACAGGCGTTATTATGCCTCGTAATTACCTAACGGTGACAAACCAAACAAAGGTGGGTAGGTTAGCTTTTACTATCATAGCTTATAGTTCTACGATAGACCGTATATTAGTGGAAACAGCACCAGTATAAGCTGGGCTCTTATTCTATTAAAACTCCTTACTATGCTAGGTTTACTCAAGGTCACAGTGGTGCCAAAGACGTGTGGTCGACAGTACAACGGTCTCCTTGTCAACACATTCACGCATATTCTCACATGTGAAAAAACGCCTGTTGATTATAACACACGCATATTTTCACGATTATGCATGTGATACAATACAACCTGAGGGAGAAAATTATAGCTACGCATGACGCTACGCATTATAGGTTCTTGCTTAGCATGTGAGCATTTTGACAATAATTTGTTTCTATAGGACGAAACATTGACGAAATGTATGTTTAAGAGGTAGGTACTATCTTTTATTATTCAAGCTTTTTTTATGTTTTTCCAAATTGTAATCTAAATTTAACTTAAAAGTAATGTTGTATTGTAAGTATTGTAATTTTTATTTTGTTGGTTAATTGAAAATATTATTAGTCCGTTCGCATGTATTATATATATCCCAGTTATACAGGGAAACCTATAATTGGCCATAGTAACTGTTACACGCATATTTTGTAAAATATTATTGTATCGCTGTTGGTTACCTAAATAAATAATAAAAAAAAGAGAGTAAGCACTAATTCTTTAAAAAGTGTTAAAAGAAACCCTAATGAATGAATGATTGAACCCACAGTAAAATAAAATGTTCAAAAAATCTGTAACATTCGATTAGGGCTACTGTCCTTGCTTGTTTTTTTGGGACCAAACCCAAAAAAAGGTTTACAATAAGAAGGTTCGACCTAAAGATTGGATAATATCACATATCAATGATAGCTAACGGAGGACCAGAAAACTTTACTCTTGTTTCATTCGATACTTAAAATACAGACGCAACTGGTTAGACTGGTTGTGGTCCCAACAATAATGTTGGGTGGAACTTGGAATAGGGCTAGGATTATTGAGATGCAGAGAGATTATTTTTGTGTACATTCGATCCTTAAAAAAAAATAAAAGGGGATAGGACCTCACTCACGCCTGTGTACAAAGACTTGGCAGAAGTGCAATTTCAGGCACATTTTGGCAGTTATGTAATAAGTATCATGGTAATAGGATGCAGGACCATTTCCATTACAATTAAGGTGACTTCAAGACCTTCTTAGGGCCTACGCAGACGAGGGAATTTTGGCCGCCGGATAGAAATGACCGTTCTTGTTCATTGGTAGTTGTGTTGTTTTTTCATCTATTGGTTGACGTCCATTGGTTGTTACAAATTGTTCGCGGACAAATTGTCCCAATAATAAAACCATGCCCAAAGCAGCATTCGGGCCCAGGACCACACGTTCAGCAGTCGCGTTTATGCCTATTAGCTGGACCAACGAACAATTTTTACGCCCTGACTATCTCACTGCGCAAAAGTTTGGTTATATAACCGACGACCACCCGACATTATCCCTGAATTCTAATCTCTTATCAGCTCGTCTTACTGGCCTCTGACATTCCCACCGACTACAGACTATCTTTAATTAGAAATACCCACATCAGTTTTAAAACTAACGGTTTGATGGTTTCCGTCCTACACGCAGTCAGACAATGGCTGCGCCTGACTTAATTGATTACAATCAAAGCATGGTATCAATATGTTTGGCCCACATTGTATTGCGACACGGAGGTAATGAATCAGCTCCATTGAGCAGACAATTTGCATTTATTGGTGCTATCTTCTTAAATTAATGGTTCGTTACGTTTTCGGGCACACTTCGTCCGCGTGATCTGTAAAAGATGTCAAGGAGAGATCCGAGATTTCTTTTAATTGTTTTCTTTTTAGGTACAGCTTGAAAGGCGTTGACATGATGATCAATTGATCACACTCAGTATCATATCAATATCCATAAGGCTGACGCTGAATAATCAGTATGGACCTGCGTCATAGCATTTTTGGGTGCACATTATGATTTCCAAACTGCACTGGGCCCGCGTGGTGGATTGGCCCATTGCCTCTCATAGAGAGGAGGCCTGTGTTTCCTAGCATTGGGAACATTACCGCCTGATTGTGTTTTATTTTGATTTGGTGTTTCTAACTTCATCAGTAAGCAGAGTTCGCGCACCTGAATTTTGCAATCGAAATGCTAAGATGATATTTATATTCGCTAGCTTTGTTCTCTTACCTCGTTCCGTTGCATGTGCATCAGTTTTACTGAAGGTAAGTACGTCTAGATTGCAAGGCGGTTAAAGCCGTGTGGGCTCGATGACGAATACCTCTCAATTCTCGTGGGTTTCAAGAGATATTGCTACAACTTTCACTGGCAAAGTTCGTAGGTTTCGACAAGTTTAGTATGAAATTCAGTAAGCTCTGAAACATGTATCTCATCGGTAGGATTTTGCGCTACTTTATGGGTTTTGATAGTTGTAGACTTGTAGGATGCGGCCAGTAATCTAGCAACTATAGTGTCTAGCTGCCATCTGGGGGAATGGACTTATGTAAGTGCTGGTTCACAGCCTTATTTGCATAAATAATAATTGGTTTTGCCATAAAATCGACGCAGATTTTGGCGCCACCAAAGCCTGTTTTTTCGAGGTTTTTGGTCAGTTGGTTGCAATTATCAGTGATTCTTGACAACGAACCTTGAAGATCTGTTTATTTCTTCATGTCGGTAGGGCTTACCTAATTAGAAAGCTATCTCTTGAGCCTGGAAGAGGAGAGATTTAGGTTTAGTAGAATAGAAGTTCTAGATTTTGTTCTCTCTGCGGCGCTGGTCTCGTGGTGAGGTCAGTTCGATTCCCAGATTGGGCAAGGTGTTATGTGTTATTGGGTAGTCAGTAGCAGCCATGGAGTCTGGATTTGTGCACGGTTGATGGCAATAGGCTCGCCGCCTATAACATGGGACTTCAACATAACTGGCGAAATGTAGGTGTACCTACTATTAGGTACACCTCTGTCTAAACCTTCGGGGAATCCAGGCGTGATGTTATGGTATGCTATGTAGCAATCACAGTAGGTACTTACTGTCTTTCTAGACCTGTCTCCATCGAGTAATTTTAAGCAGGAAACAGATCATCCCATTAATAAGTTTTTTGCTCATCAAGTTTCGAATTTCCTATTGACCTAGAAGTTGACAGGTCGCTAAAATATTGCCTGAGGTAATATTTTAGGCCCAATTTACGATTAAAACGGTAAATTATATTGAGCAGGTACCTACTTCGGTAGGTGTGGCTTTGTCGGTAGGTAGGTATAAAACTAATAAGTACACAATTTAATTTATAGGTGGATTTCTGATTATAAAAGTAACTAGCGGACGTCAGGCGGTTTCACCCGCGTAGTTCCCGTTCCCGTGGGAGTACGGGGATAAAATATAGCCTGTGTTAATCAGGGTGAATGTAGCTTTCTAATGGTGAAAGAATTTTTTAAATCGGCGCAGTAGTTTTTGAGTTTACAAACATACACACAAAAATACAAATCTTTCCTCTTTATAATATTAGTGTAGATTACAGGATTTTTATTAATATTAAAAACGAAACATTAGCCTTATATATATATATAGTATAACTTGCACTATTATGTATTCTGTGCCCTTAGGTCTAGCAGTCGTAGGTAAGCGCAAATCTGGAACGTGAGGTACTGGGTTCGATCTCCAAGTTGGGTACCTAGTTCTGTCGGATTTTAATACCTATCTGGATTTCTGCCGGGGTAGCGGCAACAGGCTGACCCATTATCCTCGCACAAAGTTAGTATAGGTGCTAGGTAGATCCTAAATTATATTGAAACACATCTCTGCTAAAAAATACTTATTATTTTAATATTCTTCCGATAGTAAGATGGTAAGAATCCAGATGGTAAACCGCACTATCATGATTTCCATTGCAAGTAAGTAGGTAAGTAACTTGACTAATGATAGGTTTGTAATTACATACCAGCAGGCATAATAATCTTGTGTCCTCTTGTATGAAAATAATTAATTTTATGGGTAACTACTATATCGAATATTAATGAGTTAATTGAATAATTGCACAGCACAGCTAATTGGTAGGTATTTATAATTTTAAATAAGTAGGTAGTCAGGTTACACACACACCGGTGTACCAATACAGTAAAATATTTCACCTGCAGCTTTATTTACGCAAGGTACAGAGCTAGCCTAGGGACAACTATTTTCATTTATCAACTACAGGTTTGGCAATCACAAAACAGCGTATTTTGCGTAGGCTAAAGCCCATAAACGAAACTTCTTGCACGTAGGCACAATCCCGCGAATTTCGTAACCCGAACTCCACCGCCTTTGCACGGAGTGGTTCTTAAAAAAAAAACTTAAAAGACTTGCTCAACTTTCTTCCCAATGCTTGTACAAGCATAAATAAAAAAGCGCATCACGGCATCACCAAAACTGAGTCGACGACCAAAAAAATAAAGTTGTAAGTTACGAAACAAGAAGTAAAACTTTTTTCTTACCATAAATGTTATGTAGGTGAGGTCGTAACAATATTCACGTTCCAATACAAGCGAACGAGACCCATTCTCGTCCAGGATTTCCAGTTTAGAACATTGTTTAATTCATCACTTTTTGTTCCGAACGCACAGTGTAACTTGTCCCGATCACTGTTTATTATTATTTGTTGACACAAAACGAGGTTATTGCCGTTTGCTCTAACATCTGGACCTCAGTCGACAGAGATTTCACTAGACGCAGTAACTAACAAGTTTTGTTTAACATATAACGAAACTATTGAAGAAAACGAATAAGATCACAGTTTATTAACAAGGATTAAACACTAGCAGGTAAACGGTGGGCATAGAAGCAAGTGGTCGTCGGTATACGAACGACGAACGAACGGAAAAAAAACAAAAGTTTACAAGATCGCACACAACTTCCACGTTCAGCGTCGCGTCACAGTGTGAGTGAATGGAGATACAAACAATATGCTACGCACGCGTGCGCGCGCTCTGTCTCAGGTAAGTATTGCCAGCACCACTATAAAATCTGACATATTTTATAGTAAAATTAAAAAAACTCATAATTACCTATCGAATCAGATAGAAGAATGTTGTTTCGTTAATTATCACCCCCTTTTAAAAAAGTGATTGACGAACTTTAAACAGGCTTAAATAAATTATCAATACTTATAATAGATTTTAATCTATCCTTAAATTCGAACTTAATTTTAAACTGATAATACTCGCGCCTTTATAGCATAGGTGAGCTAACATTTACATTACATCTTTTTTTAATTCTGTACCTTTGTAGTTTTTTTTTTATATTAGGTACTCAACCGGACTAAAGCCTACTTCATATCTAAACGGCATGATGGCAATTTACAGTAAGAATATTCTATAAAATTACATTGCTCGTTAGTAATTGATTATTTATTTTCCCACCAAAAACGTCCACCCTTCCACATCCACTCAAACATACACACACTTGAGCAAAACATTATTTTCTGGCAACACTGCAAACAAGCGTACGACGAAGCAGCACGCTCACACAGCGAACGACGCACGCTGATTGGCCAAGAAGTTGTCGAACGTTTGCCTCCGCCCGCGCAGCAACGTCCTTGCGCGCACGGGCCAGCGACCGCGGGTGCCTGTCCCGCGCTATGCTTACTTCGAACCTTAGCAGGTAGATACAACCTTATACTTACTTACAATAAAACTTTGTTATTGCCTCTTTCTAAGCATATTGTGCGCACGGAGGAGTGTGAGATTTAGCATAGACAAACCACAAAGGTCATAGGCATGGAGGAATACCATAGAAAGATTTAAAAAAAACAGTACCTACTATGTTCGAATTTCGACTAGTTTTAAAACGAGTTCAAATATGGAGAAAGAATAAAGATAAAAATACATTCAAACTTTTTACTGGGCGACCACATAGTTATTTCTTATTTTACCGAACTTTACCACAATATGATCTGTTTTTTGTCAGTTCTCACAAATTAATAGGTAGGTACCATCTCAACGGACGAAATCTCACCACCAATACGGCTCTTTTTGTTTGCAGCATCCGGCCGCTGTTGAAGCGCTAAACTTTTTCTTCCTCGGTCTTTTTTTTTGTTTTATTCCTATTAGTGAACAAAAGTGGTCGAAAAATAGAATATAATTTTTGTAAAACAAAGGATAACGTAAAAAAGGGTCGCATATTTTTTTGTCGTTTTACTACTATTGGTCCGCACACTCTTTGTGCGGACCAATAGAAGTTCTTCTTCTTCTTCGTGTCGATGATTCGTTAAGGGTGATAAACAGATGTGGACATCGTGTACACTGGACTTTATTTTAAATATGAGCAGATTTCGTTCGAGCCCATGGTACATATTTTTGTCTTCCCTACTTGAAAAATAGGTAAGAGGAGTTGTAGGAAATAAAATATTATTATGAATATTTATTACCTACATATATCGGAGAACATGACATTTATCACAAAAGTTCTGGGAAATTTGCTTTTTTTTGAAGCGCTATGTAACACACCTACCTAAGTACCTACCTACACGGTGCTAACGTATAATATCAGGCTATACTACACTTTCCTGTTGGTACAATTGGATGAGACGCAGAGAACCGTGAACTACGGCAAAAGAAAGGAAGGCCTTTTTTACAGGGTGTAAACAACCTCATCACGAAGTCGTCAACCAAGCATTCTGTACATCAAACAAAGTAACTTTACGCAAAAATTATTGCTGGGAAACGAATTTTTTTTTTGGGGTGAAACATCATGCTTTGTGGTAAAACTCAATGTAACGCACTCAAAACTTGGTGGATGGATTCAATAGTACAGGGGTGGTACTTGTATTAAAAAAAAAAACTCGTCAAAAAATTGAAACTTTGATCCCCAATATCGGTAGGTATGGTGTAGAACAAAAAAATGATCACAATGACGAGGAGAACAAGTGCCTTTCGCTTCGTTAAGAGGTGTTTTACACCCTTTATTATACCCAACGGTTTGGTTTTCGTTTGGAAGAAAACAGAAGTTAGGGTAAGATAAGCAGTGCAACTCATGCGCAGCTAGAGCATCAAAGATTTTTAATCATAATTTATGTGCTAGATAAGCGCTAGTAGTAGGAAATACTTCTAGTTATGTTACGCTGATGAATCAGAAAATAAATATTTATTAGAACAAGCCTTTTAAAAGCTCAGACATTTAAGAAACTTGTCGACATCTCATTTGACTTAACGATCATGTTTCCAATATTTATTTTTAAAATGTTTACAAGAAATATTCGAATAAGGTTACAACGACCTATGTGTAAGTACATTATGTACAAAATAATATTGAATTAACATATCAAATAAGGGCCGTATACTTGAGCCCAATGTAATGTCAATTTACATATTTACGGTATTTAAGCTCGGTAACATGGACTCTAAATAAGTTTTTAAGTGACCCTATAATGACTTGCGAGTGCCTACTTGCCAGTTTGACCACCCACATTTAAAATGCTTGAAGATATTTTTGAAATTCAAATAATTATTTAAAATGAGATTTTGCCGGCCTCGTTGGTATAGTGGTCGCAAGCGCGACTGTTAAACATGAGGTCTTGGATTTGATTCCTGGGTAGGGCAAAGTGTTATTGGGTTTTTTCATCAGGAATTTCTCAGTAGCAGCCACGGAGTCTGGAATTGTGCCCGTTAGATGGCCAAAGACAAAAACATACCTGGCGAAATAAGGGTGTAGCTACTTGTTATTGTAAGGTACACCTCTGTCTAACCAATGGGGATTACAAGGCGTGATATTATGTAATCAGATTTTTTTTGTACATACCTATCAAATCGAAATTAAAATCCAAGGTTAGAAGTTGTTTTTGTTTTTAAAACAAACTTTAGAGGAGAAAAAAAGCGGCCAAGTGCGAGTCGGACTCGCGCATAAAGGGTTCCGTAGCAGCAAGTAAAAGTTCTTGTAGTTCGTTGTAACTTTGTTCGATGTTTTAACAATAGTGTATTTTTTTTAAATTAAGTTATTGATAAGTAAAATGAAAGGTAAATTGCGGTTTACGATTTATGACGTATTAAAAAAAACTGCTAACTAGATCTCGTTCAAACCAATATACGGTGGAAGTTTACATGGTAATGTAACATCATATATTTTTTTTAGTTTTATCATTCTTTTATTTTAGAAGTTACAGGAGAGGGGGACACATTTCACCAATTTGGAAGTGTCTCTCGCGCGCAAACTTTTCAGTTTAGAAAAAAATGATATTAGATACCTCAATATCATTTTTGAAGACCTATCCATAGATAACCCACACGTATGGGTTTGATGAAAAAAAAATAGTCTCAGTTCTAAGTATGGGGAACCCCTAAAATGTATTATTTTTTTTCTATTTTTGTGTGAAAATCTTAATGCGATTCACAGAATACATCTACTTCCCAAGTTTCAACAGCATAGTTCTTATAGTTTTGGAAAAAAGTGGCTGTGACATACGGAGTGACGGACAGACAGACAGACATGACGAATCCATAAGGGTTCCGTTTTTTGCCATTTGGCTACGAAACCCTAAAAAGAGGTTATAATGAAGGATATGAAATGACGACTTTTTTAAATTAATTATGACTTAGATATTATAGCTCCTCATTGACCGCCTTCATAGATATATCGCCTGGTTGGTCTAGTGGTCGCAATCGTGACTGTTGAGCATGACGTCCTGGGTTTGATTCCCGTGTCGGGCAAATTGTTATTGAAATTTACCATCAGGAATTTCTCAGTAGCAGCCACGGAGTCTGGTTTTGTGCCCGGTTGATGGCAATATGCTCGCCCCTTGTTACATGGGGCTTAAACATAACTGAAAAAATGTGGGTGTACTATTAGGTACATTTCTGCCTGACCCTTCAGTGATTACAGGCGTGATGCTATATTCGTATTGTGTGTGATTAGACTTCTAAGAACGAAACATCTGAATCTAAACTAATAAAGATCTTAGTCACACAACACTATCTTAAAAATTAAATCCTTTTCTTACTGTTTGTATTAAAGATTAGATAAAGATTCTGACTATCGAGAAAATAAACATTGTTTTGCGTAGGCGAACACATTCGTTTGCCGACTTGCACATCTTGCACTTAGGTACCTATGTGTTTGTGTGTGTGTGTGTGTGATGTGTGTGTGTACGTGAAACGATAACACTATTATTTATGTGCCACCGTATGTGTATATTATTGTGAATACAATATGAATATTGTCAGACTGCCTGGAGCGTTTTATTTTGCCTTGACACGTAACTTTATCAAGCTTATTAGCTAATTAAAAACTTTAATTTGGATTGTACCTACACACTTTGTCGTAATAAGCTCGCCTCTTTTTATATGAATGGAAAAAATACATAATTGACCTAACCTACTACTCACACTCCCTGCTTAGCCCTTCGGGAAATACAGGGGTGATGATGATAATTAATTTGGAAAGCGATAATACTTCCTTGACTTCCTTCTACATTCAATAAGAAAGGTTTTCTGTCATCGATTTATCTTAACACCTACAAGACGCTGTCTTTTCGACACCTGATGACTGACAAGGGTTGGTTTCAGGAAATGGTGCCAATATTATGTGTTTGGGAATCAACTTATCTTACAAAGTTATTTCCTTTAGCATTTTTTGTCTCGGTGCTGTTAAAGGAGGTACACAAGCCAACATTACATTACACTCTACCGTACGGCTAGGCTTACTTCGAGGTTTTGGCTAAAAAGCATTTTGCATCTATAAGCTTTAAAAAAAAAAAAACGTTGCCCCACAATAAGAGTTTCTCCTCGCATCGTATCGTGGGTGCGTTTACAAACATTTAAACTCTTAAACACAAACAGCCAGACTCAGAACAACTACCTGTAGGCCATACAAATATTTGTTCCGTGCGAGAATCGAACCCGCGACACGCAGGGCAGCAGGCAATCTCTCAGCCACTGCGCCGACCGCGCCGTCAACGATGACAAATTTTGGTATTAAAATTACTTACATAAGAACTTAATGTAAATCACAAACGTAACGTGGGCTTTAATGAAATTTTGCCCATCTTTGTTCGAAATATCTTTACTATGTTAAACATATTTTGGACACCTTGAAAACATGACTACACCTACGGCTGCAGTACCAACATTTTTAATTATTTTATCACTCCCACAAAACTCATTAGCAGCCATGTTTCGTTATCAATACCGATCAGATACCGAACAAGACAGCTTGGCTCCAAAATGTGCAACAAGGCCGTGGCCTCTTCCTTTATCAGTTCAAAACGTTATCAGCCCGTCACAGTCCCCAAAAACTTCGATGTACAAATTACAAAACCAAGGTCCCTCTTAGCGGGAGATAAGATACGACCTGATATCAATCGGTGATGACATAGGTACAGTCTTTTCACAGTTCTCTTACCTCTAAGAGGCGCAACCAACTAACAACCTTATTTATCATCATCATCATTCTCCTGCCTTTATAACATTATTTATTTGGGGTCAGCGCAGCATGTTTTCTTCTTCCATACTTCTCTATTACTTGTCATGGCAGCAGTCACCTCCTTTCTAGCCATATCGTGAAACCTGGTGTCGCATCGGGATAACGTGGAGTGAGCTGAAACGTGAAGCTCAAGGTCGTTTCCATTCGCATTGGAGGTTGAGGAAAAAAAATACTGTGGACAAATGATTTTGTGCAAGCAACCCGACAACAACATGATTTTAACGGGAATAATGATCTATGATTGTGACAGTTCCGCAAAATCGGAGGTAAAATATCTATGAAAAGACTGTACCCATGTAAGCCTCTACCTACTCGTTTATATGCTCCAACCTTGTCTGTGATTTAGTGCTCATACTCATTTACATTTTTAGTTTGTTTGTTTATGTTTAAAATGAGGTTTACGAAGTCGAGTTAACTAGCTTAACTGGTTCTGCGTATTACGTAGTCAAAACAGAACAATATTTGAGATGAAGTGGAGCTAAGAAGGTCTTTGCAGCTATGGATTGAACGGAGTTTGTTTTCATCTAAACCCCAGAAGCTGTATTAGAGATTTTGCTAGAATCCAAAGAGGTTTTGACAGAATTGTTTGAACCTAGTGGCGGTGCTTTCATACAAGCTAATAAGCTTGGCATGTCCTTATAAGCTACTCTTCAAGAACTTAAGGTTTCTGCTTGCCTTATGGGCTTGCCGCATTGTTGGCCTCTAGGCACGCCACTGTCCGGTGTCCGGTGGAACAGACGAGTCTTAGATGGGAGACCGTGTATCGACAAGCGTAGTGTGGGACACCCTTCTAGCTAAGTTAACCGACGACCTTATAAGGATCGCTGGAACAGAAAAAATACGGAAATCTGAGGATCATTGTTGTGCAGCTCTGAAGAGGCCTATGTCCAGCAGTGGCCTGCCGTAGACAAAGCTGATTGATTGATTGTTTGTGGCCCAAATCTAAAGCTTAAATGTTAGCAATAGATCTATCATGAATTTAGCAAAGTATTTCGTGTAAATATCACTTCGAAACAAAGCCTCAAGCAAAGAGCATATTTCATAAATCATTATTAAAATAACCTTTTACTAAATTATAATATCTAATGCATGTTATAAATCATTTTTAACACACATTAATTGTTTTAGATCACGCCATTGGATTCAGAAACATGAAGGTGTTGAAATTCCAAAGTGACAGTACCTACGCTTCGCTGATCCGTAAGCTAAAAAGAGGTAAATCAACAAATTCATATTTCGAGAAAACATGGAAATGTGAAAATCTCTTTCTCTTAGTATAACATCGTACCTGTATTCCTCTGAAGAGTTAGGTAGATGTGAACCTAAAGAACACCTACATTTCGCCAGCTATGTTAAGTCCCAGGTAATTCAGAGAGAGCATATTGATATTTCTCATAATCAATACAAAATGATGTTTATAATTTATATGCTTATTTTAGTATAATAGAGATGAGATTTTGTTGATTAGATTATAATTAGACCATCGGATGCGAGATGTTTCAAGCCGTCAGATGCAAAAAGAGAAAACTGTTTTTCTTTTGAGTTACCACATTTTGTCTTACGGATGCAGAGTACGAACTATAACGGAATTCGGTTGCGCGTGGGCAGCTTCTTCGAACATGGGCACCTCGACAATATGCACTCGAGAAAAGTGTACCTACGTATAAAATCTTGTCTCGTTTTATACATTATTGTTTTTTAAAGGCCAGTGCTGAGCTATTTCAAGACAGTTAGGAAGGGCATTAGTGTCGCTTATAATCGTTGTGCCACCAACGATGTTTGAATCTGATAAACACCGTCCTGGTTTTGTGTTGTTTAATTCTTTATTGTGACGTTCTTACTGATTTTACTGTCTTTAAGATTTAAACTTGAATCACGTCTATAACCTCATCTTCTTCTTTTGATGATTCATATTGTTTCTGACCAGTACCAGTACGTACGATCTGGATAACTGTGCTATGTCGTTTGCCTCATTAGAAGGTAATATTAGGTGAGCCCATTTCCATCGACCGGGCACAAATCTTGTCTCCGTGTCCTTCTAACTGCTTCTGACACATGCCAAACGGAGCCAGGAACCAGGCCCCCACAACATTATGCTCAACTAAATCAACAAGGGATCAGTTGACACTGAAACTAGCATACAATACCATAATGCCTAATGGCCTTGTTTCGTTCTGTCTCCTGCTGATATGGAGGGAAGTAGAAATTACGGATTAATTTCGTTGCGGGATTCAAGACAGTTAAATTCTTCCTCTGGGACTTCGTCGAGCTTCATTGTCTCGGCATTTTTCTGGTGGTCTGTTGATTCTGGCTTTCAGGACTTACATTGGTTTGGGAACAGTGTGGCGGGCTTGTCCCAAAAAAAAATACAACACCATGCAGTAGTCATCTCACCAGTCATCAATTTATCAACGATCAACCTCACATCATCAAATTCTTTGTTATTTTGTTACGCGTATACATTAAATGCTTTCGATCAAGAAAGCTAATTGGAGGCAGCCTGTACCTAGCGGTTCATACTGCAGGAGACCACATGGCTTGGTGACGTGGCTTGTGTGGTCGCAATCCTCAGCAGTGAGGGAACGACGAAGAAGAAGAAGTAGAATACATATGCTGTGCTGCAGCCAGCATTATTGTCCACGGTTCCACCATACAGTAAAGTTATAACTATATTGTTACATCGATGGTTAAGGTGAAAGCGTCAGAATAGCCCGCGAAATTACTAAGAATAATCCAAGCTCATACAGGTGCAAGAATGACTTTTTCAGGGTAATTCCTGCACCTTCATGCGCCTGAAGGGTTGTATGTTGTTGATGATTATAATTCTGTAACTACATACGTCTTACAGTCGCGAGGAATATTTTAATCAACATACAACCTAGCACTGGCCTGCAAATTGCAAAAAACGTAAGAAAATTTGAATTTCGCGGGCTGGTTGGAGCATCCACCTTAAACTGAACAATGTGATGAAAGCCTTAGATAGTAATAAAACTTATTAGAGCCTCACCTACCCAATTCAACTATTACTTCTAATTAAAATCGTAGAAAGGCCCGTATTAAAATGGAAATTAACTTTCCACTTCAGAAAATGTTGTACAAAAGTTTTCAGACAAAAGATTTTATGTCCCTATATGGCAAGTTTATTACTTTAAAATACAAGTAATTAGAGTCATAAATATTCATAGGGCCTTTGCAAAAAGACTACTTATTAAGCCAAGCTTATGCGGAATTAGATAGCTTCCTCGAGTCTGGCGTGGCAAAGAATAATGCTTCAAATTAACATCTGTATCACAATGCCACAATGTAAGAACTGATCAATATCCTCGTCACATAAAGGCTACTGCTTTTTTAAGTGGGATAATGCACGACTTGTTTAAGTTATGGGATTTCGTACGTATGACAGTAATTCGCTAAACAAAACAAAGCTTGCTGAGTGTGACCAACATATTTACGAGGAAGCAGGAGACAGAAAGAAGTGACACCAAATGGAGGAGGCCTTTACTCAAAGAGAAGTCCATTAAATAATCTTAGAAGTTTTTATAAATCTTGTATATTTTTTATTTTAAGGAAAAATTAATTCTTTTTTTTATTCATCATCATCATCAGCCTGTAATGTTCCCACTGCTGGGACACGGCCTCCTCTCAATGAGAGGGAATGGGCTATAATCCACAACGCGGGCCCAGTGCGGATTAGTAGATGTCACATGTCTTCGAATTTCGGTTCTAGGACATGCCGGTTTCCTCACGATGTTTTCCTTCACCGTTTTAGAGCAGTGGTGATGAAATAAATTACACAAAGAAATGCGCCTGTCTGGGTTCGAACCCACGACTTACTGTTCGTAAGTCGGGGCCGCCACCACTGGGCCACCGCTGCTCTCCTTTTTTTTTACTGACGGCGTCAATGGCGGACATACTGTGGGCGGCAGAAGATCGTCAGGAAGAAAATGATTCCGTGGGGGAATCACGATCAGGAATCAGGACTCACACATGAGAATCAAAGTCTCATTAGGTTACATTACGTGGTCGATGACATCGGCAGCTTTTTTACTATTGAAATGCATTTTTTGGTCTTTGATCTCAATACCAAAATAAAAATATTTATCCACATGAACTTGAACTTATGGAGCTTTATTAACTATTTGCTTCTCGCAATCTACACATGCTTATAAATGTATTTATTTATAAACTGGCCTCGCTCGTGCCCCAAGTCTGAAACACTATCGCAACCGTACGTGTGCCATATTGCTAACAAAGGCTACTTTTATACCGACTACCATCTCAAGGACTAACCCGCGGTGTGGTCCAATAAAATAAAAACTCTCGACCTACGTAAACCGCGGCCATGTTGACATAATATCTTATTGTATTTTACGAGGCTGGGCCAGCTTGGGCCAGCTTGGGCCAGCCTGGCGCATTGCCGCGATTGTTACATACACCGACTTTATGAGCTTAATTTTGTCACTGTTTATGTCATTATTACTACACTAAATTGTTTCTTTTATTCATTTTTAAACTTTATTCTTAAAGTCGTGAACTTTAAGTGAAATGTTTCTGAAATTTACCTACTAGTTTGCAAGGTTGAACTCAGACCAAATAAAACTTGGTCTGAGGGGTTGAATTGTCGGGGCTGCGGGACTGTTCGAAAGAGATACCGTGGCCCCGGAACACAAAGGGCGAAGAAGGAACATGGATGGGTTTTATTTAGTCAGTAAAAGTCTGATACTCCCTCCTTCTCCGCCCAGAGCGGGTCATTTGATGATTTCCCATACGAAAAAAAAAGAGGTTGAATTGTCGAATTTGTCGCTGAAAGGTTACCGTCGCAAAATCCTGTTTATTATCTTACAATTCATTGTGTTTTACGGTAGCAATAAGCCGCTGATCACAAATAATTGTTACAACAAAGTTGCACAAAACTACTCGATGATCAGAAGCATCCACAGCCTAGCTAGATTTCTTTTTGGCTCACTTTTGCAAGAGTTTCACAAAAATTCCTAAAATCCTAAATATCTAAAAGATTTATTTTTATTTATAAGACTTTAACCAAACCAAACACTGCGGTTAAATTTACAATGCAAGGACTTATTAAGTTATTTATTACGCTTTTGTTACCCTACAAAGTAACATGTGGCTTTGCTTGGGCTTTGCTCCAAAAAAATAAAATGGCGCACAGCGCAAGTCAACCACAAAAAAGAAAAAAAAAGCGAAATCACAATGGTTGACCTTGATACAGCGGGAACCGATTCTAATGTTAACCTACCTGGAACTGTCTAAATTAGAATTTTGAATAATAGAACTTACACCCACGGACGGAGCCATAAAATGTCATTCGAAAAATTTGAAGTTGCGCAACATAAAAATAGTTCTTTCGCATCCATACGCTATCGATTTTATAGCTTTTTTACCTACGGTGATTTTAAAATAGAAGAATTATTGTTTCTTACAATTTTTTTAACCGACTTCAAAAAGGAGGAAGTTCTCAATACGATTGGTATTTTTTTAACGATACTGGTTATCTAAGCGGTCTCCGGAAAGGTTAAAATACTCAAGTGGATCTTGACAGTTCTTAGAACTACGCCAGATTGTTAAAGATGATTGATACATGGTCTATTAATAAAGCTTGTTGGGATTTTGGGTAACGGGAATTTAAAATGCTAACAGCAATAATCGGAGAAACAACGAAGCTTTCTAACAGTTCGACTATCTATCTATGTGGAACTCGCCGCTGGGTTTGTGGTCGCAAACGCGAATGCTGAGAGTGGGGTCCCGGGTTCGTTTCCCAGCTCTGGAAAAGTGCTATTGGGTTTTCCATTACGCATTTCTCAATGGTAGCTCGGAGTTTGGAATTGATGGCTTTATAGTGTATATCGCCGTGCACGTTAAGCTGTTGGTCCTGCGTCGGATTACCGTCCCATCAGACTGAGGGTGAGGGAACAGAGGGTTCACCGTGCACCTGTGTCTACGCACACACTTTTGCCCTATATGCCGATATCTAATCTCCTCCGAGATCGGCCGCCATGACCGAAAATGGCCAAGAGGACTATATAATGTTGATGCTGACTAACCAGACTAACCTAGGCTTAACTCCATTATCAACGTCACCTGGCTATCATTTTTTAATTGTGATTCTTTTTTATCTGTGCACATACAGGCGTATCTCCGTTACCAGGAACTGCCAACATCATAATACAACATAAACAATGATCTCACCTACACCAGCATGTGCCTACAGCCACACACGGCACATTTATCTTGCGCTGACGCAGATGCACACACCGCGGCCTCTCTCGCTTATCGCGACAACCGGTAGGTTGCAAGTTGCAAATATATCGGTAGTAACTACCCGTTAGATTGGTGTATGTTCAAAAGCAGCATTTTAGGTGCCACGCGACGTTGGAGGCTATAATATGAAAACTTATTTACACACGCACGAACCGCACCACACTTGTAATGGCAGCTCGATCATGGTGGTGACGGAACTAATTGGTGCCGCAGCTGGTGCAGCTTTGTGTCTTTCTTTTCTAGAAACTGCAATCAGAGAAGCCAAAAATTAAATTTTGCTTCCACCAGTAAGCTTGTTATAATTAATGTTAAAAAGCAGCATTTTACGTGCCATGACGTGTGAGACTTTATAATTTATTTGCAAAGACTAAGGTCTTTGCAAATAAATTATAAAGCCTGAAGTTTGTCCTTGAGGTTTTATCTTTTCTTTTCAGGCAACTGCAATAAAATAAATAAAATTGAGATTTGGCTACCTTCAGTAAGATTGGTGTGAATGTCGTAAAGCAGCATTAACGTGCTTCGACGAAACTTATTTGCAAACCTTACCCTTTTTTTTCCGGATGGGAAATCATCAAATGACTCCTCCCGCCCTGGGAGTTGAGTCTGACCCTCCCTCCCGCAGGAGGGAGTGTCAGACTGTTACTGACTAAACCATGACCTGACTGACCCATCAATGTTCCTTCATTGCCCTTAGTGTCCCAGGGCCACGGTGTCTCTTTTGAACAGTCCCGCAGCCCCGGCAAGCATTGGCCCTTGCGGACCCCTTCCTTTTTGCTGACGCTATTTGAGGCGCGCGCGGTGCGCAGGGCCACCAAGTGGCCCCCGACGCCCGGGGCGTCTCCCGCTGCGGCCGAGACGTGAGGTTCTCTCCCTCTCCCGTTCCGCCACCTCTTTCGCTAGCATGACTGCTTCGCAGAAGGAGGTGACGACGTCCCATTCCGTCTCGCTCCGGACCATGGATGGAACCAGGGCCTGAAGCGAGAGGTTGCCGCCGCCGATTGCCGCTTCGAGGACACGGCGGTGCTCCGCCCAAGCTCGGCACACCTCCACAGTGTGCTTCAGCGTGACCTCCGGTCGATCCTCGCAATGGTAGCACCCGGGCGTTTCCTCCCGCCCAATTCGGTGCAGGAACCTCCCGAAACAACCGTGTCCAGTGAGGACCTGCGTCAGGCGGAAGGTGAGGACGCCGTGGCGTCTCTCAAACGACTCCTCAAAGAGGGGCCTTATCGCTACTATTGTGGAGTGCCTTGCACGGAGTTGCGACAGTCGATCGCTCTCTCCATGTCGCCATGAGATCACGCCGGAAGTCTGACCGCTGAGCGACAATTTGCCGCGGCAGCGGAGTTTCCCACCGGCAGCGTAACGCCTCCGCGCGCCACTCATGTAGGCGCGCGAGGACTATCGCCTCCAGATCCCATGGCGGCAATCCGGCAAGGAGGCTCGCCGCCTCGCGGGAGATAGTGCGGTACCCACGGACCAGCCTTACGGCTACCACCTTTTGGGGCGCGTTCAGGTAGTGGGCGGCTCGCCGCGCAAACACCTTACCTTAGTTATGTTTATCCTTGAGATTGTATCTTCTCTTTTCTGTAAATCGAGATCATAGTTACAAAAGAGTATTTTCCATAAAGCAGAGAACTAAACACTTGCTTGTAACATTATTGAATGCAATGAATGAATAAATGAGTATTGATCAGTTATATAGGTATCTGCATCAAAATAGCGACGTTCCATAGTTTGCCAATAAATTGCGCATAACAACAAAACCTTTGTAAAACATAAATTACCTACAGCGAACTTTCTATGCACATTTTTTACTGGAAAGCCAAGTGTTTTGATAAAAACATTCAATAGCTTTGGCTTCTGCACATTTTTATGCAAAAAAACTCGTTGAAAAAGAGCCAGACAGTCGAAGTAGTTATACTAGAATTCATTTTACAGTTTGACTTTCTGTTTCTTACATTTCTTGTTATTGAATCGATAGTCTTAATTTATTTTCTTATTCGCTACAAAAAAATACGAAAATTAATCGAATGACTCATGATTATATACCGAAGCACATGACATGTGCATAAAATGTTGACGTAGGTATTCGGCGTAAGAAATGTTCTAGTCGTAAACAGCATTCCGTAACTAAAGAATTTCATACAAATTGTAACCGTTAATGATATAATAGTAGGCAAATATTTCATAGTCACGCTATACGGTACATTCGTGTTGTAAAAATTTTAATGGCAGTAATTTTATTGTATTTAATTACACGTATCTGCTTTAATATTTTACATACATGAGCCTAAGCTCATGTATGTAAAATATTAAAGCAGATACAAATACAAATATGGTTATATCATCATAAATTCATAGTTTACCTAACTCATGGCGGCACGGCAGTGATTGGCCGCTGCGCTGCGATTCGCGGATTCGATTCCTGTCATCATCTTCCTGCCCTTATCCCTGGTTACTTGTGGTCGGCGCAACACGTTTTTTTCTTCCATTCTCCCCTGTCAACCGTCACGCTATCATTTACTCCTTTTTCCTAATATCATTCCTTACAAAATCCATCCATCGTTTCCTTGGTCTTCCTCTCCCTCTCCATCCATCCACATTCATATTCTTCACTTCACATGCGATTCTTCCGTCCTCATCATATGCCCATACCAAACCAAGACAGTCGATTCCCTTTCAACTTTTCTGTCACTAGCACAACTTTCAAACTTCCTCTAATATACTCATTCTTTATTTTATCCATTCTTGTCACACCACACATCCACCTCAACATTCTCATCTCCGCTACATGCAATCTTTTTTCATCCATCTTCTTCACAGCCTAGCATTCCGATCCATACAGTACGACAGGTGTAATCACGGACTTGTATAGTTTCCCCTTTAACTTGACGGGCATCCTTGGGTCGCAAGTTGTTCCAGTGACGAAATCACAGAATAAGTATTCTGTTTTGGTCTTACTTACTTTCAGGCCAACATTCTCCAATCTTTGCCACCGCACCTCCAATCTGCTCTGGACCTCTAGGCCCTCAGCAACCAACACAATGTCGTCGGCAAACAGCATACACCAGGAAGCCTCTTCCTGGATGTCCGACGTATAAGTGTGTCCATTATTACCAGGAAGAGGTAGGGGCTTAGAGCAGACCCTTGGTGCAAGCCGACTTGGTGCCCGCTGTAGACCGGACTTAGGTACTACATCGACTGTACATCGCTCGGATCAACTGCACATCCTTCCCAGGCATATCTTTCTCTTTCAAAGCCCACCACAAAACCTCACGAGATACCCGGTCGTATGCCTTTTCGAGGTCGCCGATGAACACCATCTGCAAGTTATTGTGCGCACTTCTGTATTTCTCGCACGGCTGGCGGAAGGCAAAAATGGCGTCCGTCCTTCCTCGACCAGGCATTAAACCTAATTGATTTTGTGAAATCTCGCTCTCTTCTCTCAGTCGTCTTTCAATAACTTTCTTACTAGGTATGTGCCATTAGCTTTATTCCTCTATAATTATGGCACATCACCTTTGTTTTTAAAGATGGGCACCAGCGAGCTGTTGCACCTTTCGTCAGGTATGGCTTCTTCCAACAACAACTTATTTAAAAATAAAGTTAACCACGTCCATCCATCCACCCGTAATAACTTCCAAACTTCAACTGGTGTACCGACAGGTCCTAGTGCTTTACCATTCTTCATTCCATTCACTGCTATTCTCACTTCATCCGTACTAACCATTCTCACTAGCCCCTCATTCCCTGGTTTATTGTCCAGCACATCCATTCCAGTCATTTTCTTCATTCATCAGTCTTTTGAAGTACCCCTTTCACCTATCCTTTATTTTCTCATCATCCGACAGTACCATTCCACCTTATTCTTTTACGCATTTTATCTGGCATACATCCCTCGAGTTTCTTTCTCTAGCTCTTGCAAGCCGATATAATGTCTTTTTGGCCTGCTGGACTATCAAGTGCGTCATAAAGCTTATCCTGGGCTTTTGCTCTCGCTATAGCCACAGCTTTCTTCGTTTTTTTCTTAATAGCATCATACTCACTCTTCCTTTCAGGTTTCAGACTAACACTTGCAACTTCAACACTGCCATTCCTTGATTTTCCTCAACTTTCCTTCTACACATTCTGAATTTCTGTCGACGGTGGTGGTGACCATGTATCCCTATCTATCGTACCCCTTCCTTTCGTCTCATCTAAAATATGCTATGCTACACTCCTAATACAACCAGCCTCCTCCTGTATGGAACAAATATTTGTATGGGCTACAGGTAGTTGGTCCGGGCCTAGCTAGGTATTTGTGGTATGTGTGTAAATGTCTGTAAACGCAACCACGATACAGGACAAATTCCTAGTATGGGGCTATGGTATAAAAAAATGGCTTCCGAATGCCCTACACACAAACACAATGCCATGTTATAGTTATAAGCAATAGCTTTATATCAGCCCTTGTTTTGACTAGCTCTCGATAATAAGTGTAATGTTTACAAACGGAAATTATTTATATAAAACTCCCGGCCAAAAAATAAAAGCGTCAACATTGTTGATAGATTACACAGCAGATTAGCAACCTGCCATCGCCTGCAGGTTTACCTGCCCACCTACTTATCGGCATAACGTGATTAAACGTCATTAACCTTAAACCTAAGATTAAAATCCATATTATTTCGTCCGCCATTTTAGCTGCGACCAGGTGGCCTACCATGACGTCTTAAAGCAGGATCGTTTTAATCGCGTTCCAGTGTGGGTAAGAGACGGAGCTATAGAGGACGTCTAGCGCCATCTCTTTCCCTCACTGGCACGAAATTAAAACGATCCTGCTTATCATCAGTATAACCTAAAATATTTTCTAAAATCCAAATACTCCGCTTACTACTGCTGCATGTCTTTATAGTCCAAATTCAAGAAAATAATCACAGTTTCGGTGTTTCTCAAGGAGAGAGGTCATGGTAGGCCCGCTGTTCTTTATGGTATAATGATAAAATCGATTTCCATGGTTGTCTTATTGATGCCGATGGATGCAGTTTTAGTATCGAATAAAATTAGTTCTATGCTTTTTGAGTTACAAGCGGGTAGAATGATTGACATTTATTTAGTTTTGGAAATTGGAACGAATGGAGGCCGTATAATAAAACTAATAAAACTGGTATGGAACTCGCCAAAGGATAATCTACAAGATCTGTTCTCCATGGTTGTATTTAGAGGCGATTCTGTCAGAAAAATAAGCAACAGCTTCCACCAACAGTTAATATTACTTGTACCAGTGCTTAAACCTAAGCTTTAGGTACCTAAACCCGTATCAGTTTTTATTAAAGTTGATAAAATGATAATGCTTCCCCAGTATACGATAGAAGATGCAAACAAAGTTAAGAATTGTTGCAAACAAAGTAGGTTATAAGAAAACCGTACGGAAATGCACCGTGTGCCCATATAATTAGTGTCTAATAAGGAATCTAGCGCGGCCGGTTAGAGGCAACGTCATAATTAAATTAATGGTGACCGCCGGCATCAAGTAATGAGCGCTTTGCAAACACACTTTAGTTACGTGTCGTAACCACATAACTGGAATAACATGCCTTTAGCTCATGTCTCATCATTTACCCTTCATAATATCCCAATTAAAACCAAGATTTCTCGACAAAATTTGCAAAAAGTGTCATCACATTAAAATTAAGCTTTTTGATGCACATATCGGATGTTCAAGTTGGACAAGCTTTAACAGAAGTCTCCGATAATTGCTATCACAAAGTAGTTTATCAACGCGATGATCATAATCAAGTTTGCTTATCCCCCATAAAATGATTATTAAATATGATATTTAATATGGAACTGGCATCAGAACAACTCGCTTGATATGGTAAGCTCACAACTTTCTACGTGGCGAACCAATGTAGCTTGGCCTGGAGATTAATCGGGAAGTTGAAGTAAGTGAACCAGTAAACGCAGTTCGTACTGTGGTTAGGGTTCAGGATATAGTGGTGGGGCTTGGTTTCACTTTGCTTCTGTGAGCCCGAGGCATGGGTTTTATAACTCGTAGGTGTTTTGACGACGTTCATCCGCTTTGTTACGTCTTAGTGCCGACGTCTTTATGGACGTATAAATCACTTGCGTTACCGATATTCTGTTGTTAGAAATTGATTAAAATGTTTCCGTTACAATAAAATTATAATAAAAAGAACTGTAAAATATTGTTGTAAAAATATTCTTGATGATTGATGGCTTGAGGGCGGGGTTACTTGCTTAAACTTTTACCAATATCAACGACCAACATCAAAGGTACTTCACGGTCTTATAATATGGAAAATATCTCCTGATTCTAATCTATTTACAATTTTCCGCTCCAGTACCAACAGATTTTCCAAACTAAGGCGAAGCTACAACTAGTTGTGAGATTAAAGTAAAAGCGCAACCAGCCCTATCCATGCCAGGGTACCTAATATCTAGTGGAATGCGTGACAATGCCGCAAACATCTAGATAACAAATCGTTCGATGCTTTCATTAACCTTAAATACTCACAGTCTCACAAGATGATCGCACTAGGTTACAGATTACCTATATGTCAAGAGACTAGTAAAAGCATCAAACGTCATCATCATCATTCTCCTGCCCTCTAAATCCCAGTTAATTTGGGGTCGGCGCAACAGGTCTTCTTCTTCCATTCTTCTCTATAACACCTCATCTGTAGCCTTATCATCCTTCGCACAGTCCATTATCCTTACTTAGTCCAAAAGCTTAGTGGAAGTAGAATATGGGTTCTAACAGGTTTCTTAAGGGTTTGAAGATTCGGACGAGTTCGGTTTGATCTTTGCCACAAGCTAAAAAGAGCATTATGGTTATCATAGGTTATCTCACATAATTATAATTCAATTAAACACTCTGTTATTATCATAATTCATACTCATCGTTGGTGGTCGTAAGCCGATTACGCATTGTTGTGTGATTTAATTACTTTTGATCTCAGTATAATGGAGCTTGGTTAGAGTGTAGAGGGGCCAAACTTTTTATTTATTTATTTAATTTATTCATTAACATACAATTGTTTTAACAGGTGGGACCCAAGCTAACAAAAGTATTCATGTAGAAGTTCAAGTTACACAGTTGACAACATACTAAGTGTCACCCTCTGGAATTCCGCCAAAGAGCAAGAAAATATATCCAAACGCCGAGAGACAGTATTGAGTATTCTTACTGCACGACACACTGGTGCAAACTTAAATAACAATATGTTGATCACGGCCATTTAATTGTGCTCAACTTCCATACCTTCTGATAATAACAGTCCTCCAGACCGAATTTGGATCATGGCTGCCAGTATCACGGAGATTCGCCAAATAGCCATCGTCGCGCGGGAGGGCAGGTGCACTTCCCTTTCTTTTCTCTCATAGTACGGTAGGACGGAGCCTTTTTTTGTCTCGAGGTGGAAATCTTCAATGGATGTCTGGAGTCTGTCTGGTGTCTTCAATGGAGAGCGGAGGGGTCTGCCAGACTCGTACTAACTAGTGACAAAAACACTGCGTCGGGGTGCAGCGGGATCTAATGCGACTTCTTCTGCGCCAGACTAGAGCCGGCCCGCTTGACCTGCGGGCCTCGTTACGGGGGAGTGAGGTGGTGGGACGGAGCCTACTGCAACATGTTTATCCAAATCCCAAGAAGCGTGCCTTACCGTCAACATTAAACAGTAGCCAACCAGCTTCGCAAAGCAGATCACGGCAAAATAACTGCCAAGACGTTCGACACGAGAATCTCTTATAGATGACCATGAGTACCATGACCATTCATCGTGTGATGTGCCACTGCTTACCACCCAAACTCATAATCTTCATTACACAAATAATACAAAACAATCCTTAATAAGAATTACAAGCCAGTGTTTGTAATACAGCCAGTATTACTCGGTATGTAACACAACGCCGGTGGTGCAGGTCGTGCCTGCTAGTATTGGGTCAAGGCGCGCGGATAATTCTGAGCTAAAGCGCTGTATGATTGTTTTAAATGAGTTTTGCCATAACGGATAACATAATTGATAGCGTGTTTTGCCTTTAAGTTCGGCTAAAATAGGAGACCCCTTCTCTTGGTGCATGTTTTTTGGAAGATTGCAGAATCTTTTGAATACAGATGGCAAAAAAACGGGCAAGTGTAGTATCGATCGAGTTTCAAAACGTTTCGTATTTCTACAATTATAGTATGGCCACTTTAAGTGTGCAGATCAAAGTGACGTTGCTTGTCAAGGGCATCGTTATGTAAAACTTGGTACATTTTAGTTTTGTGTTTTCCCGCACAGATGTTGTTTGAAATTGTACTGAATTCTTTCGGTAGCTCATATCAAACCAAATACATTTGTGACGTCTCAATCGACGTTATCATCATCTGCCAAGCCCAACTATGTTGGGGACGGCTTCCAGTCTATCCGGATGCAGATGAATACCAATATTTTAAATGGAGCGACTGCCTATCTGACCTCCACAACCCATAAATTTAGCACAAGGTAATACGATACGCTTCAGTAAGACTGGTTGAGTCAGACTTTCCGGCACGTTACTGGTAGTCAGTATTCCTAAGCTGTAACGACTGTCATAGATCAACAATTGGCAGCCAGGTCCAACGGCTTAACGTGCTTTCCGAGGCATGGAGAAAACTCGGAATGTAATGGGTGTCAACCATCCACGGACCAACCTAAGCAGGGGGGGCTGACATCGCCAAAACTTTTCAACTTGTATGTGAACGCGCTTGTAGAGGAGCTTAGCAGCACTCATGTCGGCTGCCATATTGATGGAGTCTGCCTTAATAATATTAGCTACGCGGACGACATGGTGCTGCTGAGTGCTTCTGTAGGTGGACTGTCGCAGCTGCTTGGAATTTGCGAAAAATATGCTGGGCAACACGGGTTGATGTACAACATCAATAAAAGTGAGTGGATGGTCTTTCAGGCTCGGGGAAGGTCCCTAAGTCAAACACCTAAAGTTAGGCTGAATGGCTACCCCCTTCGTAGGGTAGAAAAGTTTAAATACCTTGGGCACTGTCTAACCCCGGATCTGAAAGACGATAATGACATAGAAAGGGAGCGTAGAGCGTTGTCTGTTCGTGCGAATATGATAGCTCGCAGATTTGCTCGTTGTTCAAGAGACGTCAAGATCACCCTATTCAGGGCATTTTGTACGTCCTTCTACACGAGCAGTCTGTGGGTGGATTATACGCAAAAGCAGTACAGCGCTCTACGCGTCCAATACAATAATGCATTCAGGGTGCTGTTGGGGCTGCCTCGTTTCTGTAGCGCTTCGGGGATGTTCGCCGAGGCGCGTGTGGATTGTTTTTATACAACCATGCGCAGGCGGTGCACATCCCTGGTGCGCAGGGTGCGGGTCAGCCCGAATAGTATCCTGATCGCCTTCGCCCAGCGGTTTGACTGCCAGTACATGTATCACTGTGACATGGTACATGTAAAGGCCAATGTGGAAATATTGTTTTAATTGTATTTAATTTTAATTGTATGATGACATTTAATTGTATTGATTTTTCTGATAATGGTTTTTGTATTGTATTGTGTTTTAATTTCTGTGTTATTTAATTCTTTTTGTAATGTGTGAATTGGTCCATGTTGGCCTTTATTTAATAAATAATAATAATAATAAGCAAGCATAGTTTAACCTAGAGCTCGGCCCGAGCGACTGTCTATGCTTTCACGGTTTAAAATACTGTAATATTGTCACTAATTACGGGATATCTTCCGTGATTGATCTTTGTTTTGAACCCCCGCGCTGTTGCAAGCGCCATGCAGATCGCGGGTTGAGGGTTGCTATTATTAAGCCACGAGCTGCTCGATTAACATTATCGCTGATAAAATGTTGCTTTGCTAAAGAAAAATTACAACTTTTTCTACATCTATTGATTTTCGATTCACCGACATTGGCTTAAGAGGTCTAGCATAAAATCTAGGTCAACTTCCATGAATGAAGACTTTGTCGTTCTAAACTTTTGTGTGTTGATAGTTTAAGCACGAACTGATCTGTTGCACTAGGCATGTAGGTCAGGCATATGTGCATATGTAGTAACCTAAGAATAACGAGGCATGTAGCCCCTGGAGAAACTTTTCAGTCTATCGCTAACAGATAGAAACATGAGCCTCTCTGACTTATGCATCCAGTCTTATTTTATCCAGAAGCACCAGGGTGAGTTCATTTAATCGCATTGAATGACTTTTTCATGAAAGTCCTTCTTTATTGTGTGGTTAGTACACAAAAAAAGAAATGTTTGATTTCGCAGGCTACACTGCCGCGTCTTCCGTAAGCCCGTCAGTCAACCTTACTAGCTTGGGCTTACTTAAGGGGACTACAGGAGCTAAACGCGAGTTTTATAATGCAAAAAAGCATATGATTCACTGAAAGTCTGCAATACACAAAACCAGAAAAATATATGATATTCTTCAGGATATATGCTAGTATGATAGTGTTTTGAAAACATAATACAACTAATTTTACTCGATAAAAAAAAATCACGAACTTGTCTCTAAAAAATTCTTATACTCAAATACATGCGATCATTCTGATTTTTTGGAAAATAATTTCTACAAGCAACATTTATTAGCATCATAGTGTTTTATTTTTGTAGTCCAATCAATAGATTTTTTGTAAATCGCAAAAAAACACTCATTTCGCACTATTCGGCCCGCAGTGAAAGACGTAACAACGACTTAGTAGGGCAAGCGGATTAGAACTTTATTCTAACAGTATTTCAAACGAAGTTTAAACCATCACAATTAGAGTTGCTAACTTAGCTCCAGTAGCTCCTTAAGAAAAAAGTTTATGTGTTGATGCTGGTCTACTTAACATAACTTAGCACCAAACTTACTTTCTAGTTTCTACAAAGTTAGTCAAATATTGTCCCTAGTTGATGCCTTATGAATATTCATAATTTATTCAAGTCTAGTTCGACCGTGTATTTGTCTACTGTTAACATCGTTTCAAACATGTTTATTTTCAACATTTTACGGTTTTCGCAGAACCATGAGTAAGTAACACGTGTGCCGGTTATTAAGTAATTGTTTTACGTGTTGTGTTTTTAGCAACTAATTACTTAGAGGTTAGTCGCATATTCATTATTTTTGGAGGCAAGGTGCTTGGTGAACGTCCATTACGTAATAATTATAACGCATTCGTTATAATTAAACGAATACGTCGTTTATGTGTCATTACACATCAACCGTTTTACCGATGAGAACAGGGGGTCTAAAATGGCTGCTTTAGCAGAATCATAATATGGATCACGTTAAATATTTTAAATTCTTAAAATGGACTTTATTTTCATAAGTATAAGATCCATTTTAAGAATTTTAATTTTTTAACGTGATTCATATTATGATTCTGCTAAAGCGGCCATTTTAGATCCCCAGAAATCGAAGATGAATCTTCATTCTCTTGCTTTGTTCTGCCGCTCTTACAAAAACTCTTTTTCTTCGTCATAGATAGAATCTTGCTAGATTCTGTCTATGGGTGTTCTTTTCTTCTTCTTCCGCCAACTGTTTGTTCATGGACTGTGTCTTCACAGTCCATGCTTGACGTATGTATTTGGAACCTACTTATATGCTAATTGATTATAATACAAGGTGGACAGAATAAAAAAAAAAATCGGTTACCACGTAATTTAGTGCATCATTCTGAACAACCCTACAAAACTGCAATACCTACACGGTCAAAATGTATGGAATACCTGATGTTTTTTTAACCTGTCCGACCGAGCACACCTGCGTATGAAAATAGAGCGATTTTTCCAAGTTATGAGAATATTAGTTCAATTATTCGTCCCCGTAAACCCTTATATTGTAACGTTCGTCGTTCGTTCATCGTTAGAGCCGTTTTCGAGAACGTGATTACAAACATACAAATATTGGCCATTTAAAATGTTATTGTGTTGAAGCTACAATAATTACGATCCAAGGCTTTATAAAACAACAGTTCACTTGTCTATTTGTACCTACTTTTAAATGGTTATTTCACAAAAATGATGCAATTACCAATGATATCATAGTGATGATGTGCCGAAGTTTACAATATAAATAAAATAATTACGTTTACAATAATCGTTCCTTTACTCACGACTGTAGGGAAGCGAGAGGTAATGTGTTTGACCGTGACGCTGGCTGGTAAGGTTGCTGTATCCGTTAAAAAAACTATTATGTAGGTTTTTGTGGAATATAAAAAAGAAAAGTCTAAACAATCCTTTTGTTATTTTTGTAATTAGAACGTCTGGTTTTTTATTATGATTATCTGTATTTAAAATAGAGCTCTTTCTTGATTATTCCATGAAAGGAATTGAAGACTCCAAATAGTCTTTCGACCCGTGTTCGTTTGTAAGTTGAACTTAATGGTTTAAGACCTAAAAGATCTATTAATATCTTTCAGGGGGCCTAAAATGGCCGCTTTAGTAAAAAAAAAAATGAATTACGATATAATTCGTAAAAAGGTCGCCAAGTGATATTTCATAATATTAAATGCGTCGGTGAACATTTAAAAAAAATCGTTTTTTTGCGATCCTAATAATGATTCAGTTAAATCCTTAACAAACTACAAAACATTATAAAATAACATTAGCTTTGACAGACATTTCCGGCGCCACAGAATGATGACGGACACCTATATTTTGAAAAAGCACTTAACATACTCCGAATTTGTTATCTTCAAGAGCTAGCTTTCAACTAGAAACCCCAGTTACTACATAAACAGAGTCCGTTACATATCTAATCTGTCACTCTACTCATAAAACACTCAAATGTCCTTTTACAAGCTAAACGGAATCCTCGAAAAATCATTAACCTGGTTCGAAGTGAACAGGCCTAAAAGGCCCTTTGATACATTTGTTTTGCGGCTACTAAAGACGTAAATCACGTGAAATGTCAAGCATTTACGCTGTAAAATAAAATGGATAACAGACTTTATTTTTTTAGTTACGGAAGTAGTTATGAAACTGTATTGATATCACAATCTACAATTCCTTGTTCATTTATTGCATTTTTGTGGTAATGCAGTTATTATCAGCAATTTCAACTGGAAACTGGATCAACAGAACTTCAAAAGCCACATCTTGTACCGACGGCAAATCAAGCTACGAAACTGTCAAATTTTCCCAATACAACTTAAACGATAAAGTTGAAATTTTTTCAAAGAACTTTGACAGATTGTAGGTATTAGCTTGATGCTAGCGTCTACAGTAGGTACAAAAAAAACCGGTCAAGTGCGAGTTTCGTACGCACCGAGGGTTTCGTATAATCTTGTAGGTATTTTCTTATTAAACCACATATTTATGGTTTTCAGATTTTTTCCTTTACATGTGTTGTAAGACATTGCTTCTCGCCATATTTCGTGATTCTAGGTCAACGGGAACTACCATATAGGTTTTTGACCCAAAACCTATAGGGTACTTCCGGTTGACCTAGAATTGTCAATTTTCGTTAAAAGCACGGTCTTACAGCACAAGTAAAGGGAAAATTCCGAAAAATAAAAAAAAGTTGAAAATTCAGGTTAATTTTGGTACTTACAAGTTTTCGCAAAAATCTAAATTTACCCAAATCATTTTATCGTGTTGACTCAGGACCTTGATTTTTATACACCTAAAAGATAGTCCCTTTTACCTCAGTACCTGGTATAAATTTCAACTTGCGAGGTCTACCCGTTCCTGAGAAAATCGGTGGTGACACACGTACAAATTTCGTAATTGGGCAAAAACACGATTTGACGAACTACAGCTTTCACCAATATCAAATTTGACGAATTGCCGATTTGACGAATATCAGACTTGACCAATGTCGTGCAACCCATTTTAACAGAGTGCGCCAACAAACGCACAATGCCATATTATAATATCATTGAACATTCTCAGTTTCCATTACGTGGTTAATCTTACAATAGTACATTATGATATAAGTGCGGTAAGTTGAAAATTACAGCCGAGGCGACATTACTAGCCCGAGCCGTAGGCGAGGGCGATAAAAAAGCAGAGGCTGTAATTATCAAGCGCACGTATGTCATACGACGCTTTATAACATATTTGCGAGGAAATAAATAAAAGAAATAAAAACAATACAGCGAAAAGAAAAAGCGTGCGGAATAATTTTTACTTGTTCACAAACTAGCGAGGCGCGTGCATCAGCGCTAGACACAAAAAACAGCCAGTATTACTAATAAAGTAAATTAATGGTTGTAATTTGTTTTCAAAATTAATTAAATTAAAGAATAAAATGTTTATTTATTATATTTCATCTCCCAAAGTTAATTTTATTCATAAAATGTTGACCTCTTTTCTGACATAAAAACTCTTTGCTAAGATTTAAAAAAGTATAAACCGTGCATTTTACTTTACAGCACAAGTACGTAATGAGATACATTACGATATTGAAATTGGTGAAATAAGAGACCCTTTACGAGCAAATGTGTTATAAAACAACTTTACTACCGTCTACTACGCGTAGGAAGTAAGCTACTCCAATGCTAGTTTCACTAACACCAAGCGACATCTAAACAAATGCCCAAGTAGAAGCTCACTGTTCGATTTTCAACTTACAAGGCTGAGCCGAGGGTTTAAAATTCAACTCTTCCGTTACTACCGTCGACTAGGCGTAGGAAGTAAGCGGGGAGTCGTGACTCTAAAGATATTTACTAATCGTTTCCTCTCTATCGGTAGTGCACTTAAACGATACATTAAGCACTTGAGGACCTTCGTCAAGTTCCATTGTGGTCGGTGCCGACAGACATTTAGGTTATTAGGACATTGGTTTATCTGCAACCTGTTGGAATGATGGTTAAATGCATGGTAGTTAGGCTTCATTTTGATGTGACGTAGGTAACGTCTTTAGACAGACGAGAGACTCCAAAACTAGGTTTGCCGAAGCGAGTAAAACCTGCTTAGATGGAGATTCATAGATTACTCTGCTGTGGGGTGTAAATGATGGGAACATTAACACAAACGATGGGCCACTTCATAGCGTGTCCTCCGTGGCCTTTTGTCTGCTCGTTACAGAAACTGATGAACGCAACTGAAGTTGCAAAATCAGTAAAAGAAGAAGGCACAGTGAATCATGATGAACTGCTGTCTTAAGGTCGCGATTTCTTCTAACAGCTGAAATAGTATCTCCTATGAAGGGCCAGGAAATTTACCAAGTTAACCTAGCTATGAAATCAAGTTAAGGCTCGTGAAACCCCTTCTGTTTCCTACCGGATCAACACCGAAATAAACCCAATATAACAATAGAGATTTTTATCTAAGTAACAAGAACTAACCTATTTAATTCTTATAAACAGTTCTCTTTTTGCAAAAGAAGACAAAAAATTGGACAACCCACAGATTGTAATTATAGCACCAAACGGATACAGATGTCTTATGTAAATGATAATGTGCAGCGCCTAGAAGGCCTTGTGAAGCATAATAGGCAAAAAACACCTAAAGTAATACCTTTTTGGTGAAGCACTAATACCATCTGGTTCGACGAATTCGCAATAAAAGGTGATCTGACCAGTCCTAGCCTAATCTAGTGCCATAGAAAACATAATTCTATTTCATCTGTCAAGGCAGGCAGATCACAAATCTTAGGATTACCAACGGCGGCGCGGGCGCCGGCGCCCGTTTGTTCGTCTAATACACAACGTTTTATAGTTTACGACCACAGTTTCACCACATTCAATTTGTCTAGAATTAAGTACAAATGATTAAGTATTCGTGTTACTGGTTAACTTTCGTAATTCTAATCTCTATATGGATGGTAATAGGATATTACACTCATAATTTGTAGTTAATATGTTTGCATTTAATCAGTTTAATGCCGTTTTTTCAGTTTAGAATAAATTTGATTATGGAAAGTTGATCGGTGAGGATTTTGTAGAATGGTTAGCTTATTTGTATAGATTTTTGATTATTGAATTTGTTCTGAATTGTTAAGCATCCAAGAGTAGCATAACAAAAACTCATGGCCATAGTTATACATGAGCTGGTAGATCATTTATTGACTAAGTAAACGTCTATAATGAAATACTCGTCAGTTGTGTAGTAAAGTACAACCGTTTACTTTACCTCAATACCCGCACGCTGCAAGACTTTAACATACTAAACATTTATTTGTGCTCAATTGAAATAATTTGTGAAAATTCTACGTGGACAGGTAATTTCCGTCGATCCAGACTGCTTTATTAGTCTGATGGTAGTCGCTACTGTTGAGCATATGGTCCTGGGTTCAATTCCCAGATCGGACAAGGTTTTTTTCAGTAGTAGCCCGGAGTCAGGATTTGTGGCCGATTGATGGCAATAGGCCTGCTTTCATGGGACTTAAAAAAGTCTGTTAAATGTGTGTGTACTATTGGCAAATCTCTGCCAAACCTTTCGGATTGCAGGCGTGGTGTTACTTTATGTTATGTGAAAAGTTTCCGTTTTCGAACCAAAACCCAACTGGAATATTACGCCATGTACGTGAGAATGCATCCAAATACGTTCATAATATGGATTCGTCTGCCATGTGATTAGAATTTATTAGACCCTTATTTATAATCTGTGCGTACCTACAATATAGGATTTGGAAACAATCAAACATCAACCAAACGTGTGCGAGCGCAGATTTTTAGAGTTCCGTATGTTAATTGCTCAATTCAAATGATTTCATAAAATATAACACCTACTTAGTCTTAATATAAGTATCTCTTAAAAGCATTTGACACTATTGTGGTCTATAAACTGGATGGTTTTTGTTGTATTATATTTAGTAAAAATATCTACCAGGTGTATCTTCTTTCTTTTGGAGCTTATATTGTGCAGGAAACCTATAGATAGAGGTACTGTCTTAGAATGTATCCTTTAACAAAGTCGTACCAACTTGGGTCCCTAAAGGCTACATTGTGGGGCCAGTCCATCTGTCAGATATCTTCTATTTATATTATACAGAAGAAAGCGATGCCTGATCAGTTTACAACAGTTTGTGAAGTTTATAGTAAACCTATTCTGGCCACTAAAGTGCTTTAAAGATACTTAATTCTCTAAGCTGACATTTACAACTTGCGCTTTAGAGCAAACGCCTCTACGTTCTTTGTTATGTTTACAACACTCTGTGTACATTTTCTATGTTTATATTTCAATCTTATTTATTCGCCATAAATTATTCAATAAGTTTAGTAGAGCTCCACAATAAAATTTGAATTTGTCATGTTTGTGTCACGGAACCTTTGCGCAGCAGGCGGCTCGTGCTTCACCGAGTTTTATGGATAATTTAAATCTATAGCAGTTGCGTAGTTATTCTGCCAACGCTAAAATAAAGAACGTTTTCAGAATACTAAATGTAATGTACGGAATATTTAAGTAATGAAGCAGTATAGCGAGTAAATCTGTTACGCACACATCGTAACCCCATCTCATCTACATTACACTCAAATCAGAACCTTATTCTTGGAAATGTAAACATCAAAATTGCATCTTGATTGATACCCATGCAAGTACATTCACATACAGAATCCATTCATGACCCATTGTTTAAATCCGTTAGCAATAAATATGTAAACTGAATAAATGTATCCCTCATGAAAGTTAAACATAAATATACGATAAATTAATATTACATGATGGAGTATAATAACTTTCCGTATTCCGTATAAGTACTACCTACTGTAAGTTTAAGTTGTAAGCCTAGTGTTTATTATTATTTTCGTCGATGTACTAAGGATCGACAATTAGTGATGTTCTAAGGAAGTCACACCTCAGTCACGTTAGACAGTCGACTCATTTCTTGTTTAAACTCAGAATGCCTATGAAAACAGACTATAGCTTCCTAATGTAGGAACCTCTGATTCCTTGAAACAACATCATCATCATCATCATCATCATCAGCCTATTAATGTTCCCACTGCTGGGACACAGGCCTCCTCTCTATGAGAGGGAATGGGCTATAATCCACCACGCGGGCCCAGTGCGGATTGGTAGATGTCACGTGTCTTCGAATTTTTTGGTTCTAGGACATGCCGGTTTCCTCACGATGTTTTCCTTCACCGTTTTGAGAGCTGCGGTGATGAAATAAATTACACAAAGTAATGCGCCTGCCTGGGTTCAAATCCACGAATTACTGTTCGTTAGTCGGGGCCGCCACCACTGGGCCACCGCTGCTCATGGTTGCTCCAAATTACTGTAAGATTACCTTCATAAATAAACTCCCTTACTAACTTTTTCCCATGCCTAGGCATTTTGCTTTATCGGCTAACGCAGTCCACAGCTGTACATATATAGGCCGAGTTACTTCAATTTTCGTTTGGGCAGAATCTACACATGCTCCAATCCAAAATATTTGAAACCCAAACTGGTTACTCAATCTTAAATACAAATCTCTTTTCAAATTCAGTCAAAATTTCTAGATTCCTCTCTGCCTTCGTAATCATAAATTTCGCGACAATCCTGTCAATCCTACAGCATTGCCCAAGACAGGTTAAAGATGAATGTGTCCCTACATATTTAACAGTGACATATTGCTCCACAGCCGCTGCCGTGGGAAAAGCTGCTGTTTCCCAATAGGTTCACAGAATGTACCGTGGGGTCGTATAATGACGTTTCTAGGAACAATCACTGTCTGTCACGATGGATAGAGACGTATGCGCAACGTGGAGGCACCTGTTAAGTATCTGCAATTGCTGTTATTAAACACAGAATGATAAGGGAGGGAGTCCTGAAGTTTTGGAAACGTCTTACATTAAAAACTTGTCGTCAAAAAGTTGGAACTTGGACCGCCAAAATCTCCATAACTAGAAGGTTCCCAGGTATGGTGTAGAACAAAAAAATGATCGCAATGACGGACGGGGAGAACAAGTGCCTTTCGGCTTCGTTAAGAAGTGTTTTACACCCTTTATGATAAACTAGTTTATGCCCGCGGTTTCGCCCGCGTGGAGTTCGGTAATTTTTCCACGGGATCGTACTTATACCGGGATAAAAAGTGTTGTAAACTATCCGTGTGCCAAATTTCATTCAAATCCGTTTATTAGTTGAAGCTTGAAAGAGTAACAACGAACATCCATCTATCCATCCATCCATTCTCAGAAAATTTCGGATTTATAATAGTAGTGAGATAATATTGAGGCTTATTCTTCATATGAGGTCATGTCTGCCCTGCATGTCTCTAAAGTATCTACTTAAATACTTAGTTGGATGGGATGTTGGAAAGATGCTTATTTTATGCTGATGATGCACTTCTGTAAATTTTTTATTATGTTTTATTTAAGTAGTACAAAAGTGTAACTTAATATTTTATACTTGCTTTCAAACATGGCCCTTCATCATTATCATCCACAGCCTGAATTCACCCTCTTTTCTTTTACCAATCTCCATCACGTTCTTGTGTCAGCCTTTTTTTTAATCCATGTTCCTTCTTTGCCCTTTGTGTTCCGGGGCCACGGTATCTCTTTCGAACAGCCCCGCAGCCGCGGCAGTTCTTGTGCCAGCCTCATCCAGGATTTTCCCCCTATGGCAACTATGTATGTCGTCGGCCCATCTCGTTGCCGGGCGACCCACATTTCTGTTCCCCGTTCATGGACGCCATTTGGTGACAGCCTTAGTCCACCTGTCTTCATTACGCCTTGCTAGGTGTCCTGCCCAACACCATTTGAGTTCCGTAACGCGATTTCAAATATCGAATCTAATTATGTAACCGGTCGGCTGAAGACCACACAGCATACCGAAAAATAAGTCGTATCTCAATTAAATATTTCTGCGTAAGCCCCGAAGGACATAGTATTAAAATCGAAAGCTTCAATTACTTAGTGATCATATACAATTCCTCATTTCATATAATTTACCTACAAGCTCAACTTGACTTATTGTGAAAGGTTATCAGTAGGTAGTTCCTGTTCTGAATTAATTAGTTTGATTCATTGTTTGTATCGAAAAGCACTAATTAAGTATTCAGAGTTTAATTAAATTGCAGTTCGTGCAAGGTTTTCGTAAATCACCTACTATGTATACATGTAGGTACAGTTCAACCTGCCAAATACATATATACATCACAGAAAAAAAAAATGACATTATTTTTGATACCACAACCTCTTTTGATTCAAAACATACGGTGACTCTGGCCATAGGTTGTCAAAAGAATTGTAAGATGCCATTATGTTCTTTTGTTTATATTCTTCATCAGACTTTATGGATTTTTACCATCAAATGTGGAC
Source organism: Xestia rhomboidea (assembly GCA_963853795.1). Lineage (NCBI taxonomy): Eukaryota > Metazoa > Arthropoda > Insecta > Lepidoptera > Noctuidae > Xestia > Xestia rhomboidea. Next base: position 7,936,627 of record OY970778.1, on the reverse strand, counting down.
AGTGTTTGAAATTATTCACATATTCGAAAAACATAAATACATTCAAACCTCTTTTTATTGAGGACTAAAGCCGACTGACTATAATAAGTTGTCAAAATAATTGTAAGCTGCCTCGAAAGTTTTTTTTGTTATTTTGGTTCATCGGACTTGTTTTAATTTAATATTCCATCAAATGTGAGCAGTTTTTACAGCTTTTTATGAATAAAACCTCCTCCCGTAGTCTATTAATTTGGTGGTAGCAGAAGCATAGGCTTAACGATATTAACAGGAGATGTTTGAGAGAGTTTTCAGTGCGCTACATAAGAACCGGATGAGGGTATTTTATTGAGACAAGCTCATCGCCATACCTACAACGGTCTACAACCGAGGATATTATTGCAGTTCCAATAGCACTTCAAGTTATAAGCATTACGATCAAGACCTCGTACTTGTCAGCCATTAATTAGGCAGTAACCATAAAATTAACAAGAATAACGAAGATAATTTCCTAACTCCATAAATCAGGTGAAATTAAATTGTTTTATTAATACAACACGAACGGAGTCGAAACTAATAAGTGTAAAACCTAGAGGAAATTAAATGGAAACTTGTATGTTTATGTACATTGGAAACTGGGACGAGTTTCTCGCAATTCAGTGTGTGTGGAGATTATTGGCACTTCAACTTGTCAATATGGGAACGCGAGCAATAGATTGATTTGTGATTGCAATTCGTATCTAGTTTCTATTACTTTCTAATCGAAGACTTAATGCCAAGTATGAATGGTATTTAATTATAATTAATTACATAATCTGCACACTATAATTCGCGAATGTAAACTTTCCCATAAACAAACGTAACAGAAACCATACTGGCTGAATGGATGGATTAGATTCTCTTTCAAGGATGAACCTAGTTAATAATAGCTAGATAATAATAATATTAGTTTATCAACGGTTTTCTTTTACATATTTTTTTTGTTTGGAGTGAATATTATGCAGTCATTTGAAGTTCTCTTTAAAAATTTAAGTGCTCTAGGTTTATAAGACATACAAAAGTGATACACCAGCATGGAGCAAAAATAAAACCCCTTCGTAATTTTAAAATTACAAGCTTACAGTATAATTTAGATGAGATACAATAGATAGGATGTAGGTAGGAACTACATGTCAAAAACCGTTTTCTGGCAAAAAGTTGTGTTATTTACATTACATACATAAGTTAAGTTTTTTTTTTATTTACTATTAGAAAGAAAAGAAAGAAAGAAAAAGCTACTACTAAAAAACTACTAATAAAAATTAAACATAAAAAAAAGAAATTAAAAAGAAAACGAAATTGGTCCTATTATGGAGGATGTGTTAAAGTAGCCCGCGAAATTCAAATTTTCATATTAATTGAATTAAATAGTAATTTTTCATCCCCGATTTCAGGGGTGATCATGACCAACCCTGAAATTTTATCAATTCCTTTTATTTTTCATCGTAATAAACCACTGTAACTACATGTTGTTAAAGTGGTTTTTACAACCACTGATAAGTGGTTAACTACATGTAGTTAAAGTGGTTTATTATGATGAAAAATTAACATTTAAGATGTACTAATAGGTAAACGAAAACTAAGTTTGCACATAATACTTTCAAGCGAGAGAAATGCAATCTCCCCTGGTGTACAAGTGGCTACAATTGCTGCAATGGCGGTTCCTCGGTCCGTAATGGGCCTCGTCCGACGCATGCACAGGCACACCCATCATTCATACCGTCATACGTGACAACGCTCTCAATGACTTACGTTGCACATCATTACCGCTTACATGGAGACAACTCGCTCGTTTAGATCAGGAAGTGTCCCTTTTTTGTGGACACTTATGGGCATTTTAGTTTTATATACTTAGAGGAGAAAATAGTAACCACTCTGTCTGCTCATTATCCTTGTGGGGTTTAAATTATGTTGCACACTTTTTATAAAATAAGTTTAAACTTTTATTAAAGAACTACATATTCAAATACTGCAAATTAAATCACTTATAGTGGACTGAACTACATCATGTCATTGATTCTCACATATTAGAATTTGCATTTCATATTGCTTAATCTCGGCAGACACTCCACACAGACAAAACTTTTCAAAAGCTTGCGAAACAAAACAGAGCAGCTCCAACCTTTTTTTGCAATCATAATTCTTCTACCACAATCACTCACAAACATCTAAATAACCTAACAGGTTCACTGCACAACAAAAAAAGCCAAAACCGGTAAACATTTGTCCGCATGAATGGAAGCTAGTGCCGCTAAGTTGACCGCGGGCCAGCGCAGGCGCAGCGGCGGAACGCGGCACAATATTGACGCATTCCGCCGGGACGGGACCAGTCTCCTTCTAGGGAAGACGACCTGGACACACTAACTGTACAACGGCCCGGCAAAAACGTACCTCTAATTGCTGACAACTTTGAAACGAGAACTATTCGACGTTCGACGATTTACGCCGCGGACGAGCGATGGAAGTTTTTGCGGATCGTAATGGTATTTGATTAAATATTTTAGTGTCTTCTTTAGAAAGGTTATTATACCACGATAAATCTTCTGCTTGATTCTTATGCCAGTGAATTCATTTCTATTCGAAAATAAGCAGCTAAAGTTCGTTAGTCAAACAATCACTTTTAAAACGTGTTTGAAACTCCACATCCGTTTATAAACCAATAAAAAGATCTCCATTGTAAACAGTTCGTAATTCTAACTATTAATTACAGCAAAAACTTTGGTACGCTCTATAATTACGCTTTCAATTGAACCACATACACATACGTTTATTAATTTACTGGTGGAAAGGCCCGTTATTATCTATGGACTAAAGATAAAGAAAGGAAAGCGGCCAAATTATCTTGGCATCCAGTAACAGCCTGGTATCACAGCTGGTATGGCGCTGCATGTTGGCGCGTGGCCATTGTCGAAATAAAAGCCGCCATTTTGTTTTTCAATATTATTTCCACAGACAATTTCAGCGCTTACAGCGCCCTGACAATGTCATTTTACCGCCAAAACAACCATTCTACTCAAGCATTGCTTGTTTATGGTAAACGTAAAAAAAGTGTCAAATTCGTAACACTGCAATTTTCATTCAATAATTCGCCAGGTGCCAACTTACATCGGTCACTCAGCATTTAATTTGGTTTAACGAGACAGGAAGTACCACATCAAAGTTTAATCAGCCGAAACAACGTTCGATAATGCAAATTACGTGCTTTGATGTGAAAAGGATGTTATCGATGATTATAATCAAAGACAAACTGGCTTATGAATCGATATTCTCACGATAAAATATTAAATTCAGATAACTATGGTTACATTTATTTTAAAAACACTTTCTATTTACAATGATTTTTTTTTTTTTGCGAATTTTAAAACCTGTGGTTATCGAATCAACCAATTTACCTGTTACATGTCAATTTGCAACTTTCAACTTGATTCGATTAGATCTGCATTCACATTTCAAATTGGTTGCATGCTTTCAAATCCTGTTTTAGACGAAATAAAAAATACTTTAATTCTGAACATAAAATAACGATTTAGAAAAGCAATTCTTCGATTTAAAAACTTCCTTTTAACAAATAATTGACCAAGTACAGAAAAAAAAAACGGACGGAATTTAAGTTAAAAAACGCTTTTTCTAAAACGTAGTCTCTAAAAGAGATTTCTTCTATCCCCAACCAATGACCGCAAAAGTATGATAGCGAGGCTACCGCGTACCTGCGCCTGGGCATGTGGTTATGCAACACTTTTTACTATTAAACCTCGGTTTAGCAATTTCGTACGTGCTGTGAAGACTAATAGCATAGCAGACGTCCGCTTCGTTAATGAATCAGCAGGACTAATGAACCATTGAAGAAATTCAAACTGATCGCTTTTTGTTTTTTTTGGACCCGACTGAAATTGCTGTATTGTGAGAGAGCGGGAATTTAGACGACTTTTATTTTTAGGGTTTAAAAAAATAACATCCTGTGATTGTTGTGGTAGGGTGACGATCTTAGTTTTAATTAATGCTGTGTTTTATTTGACGATTTTGTCCTCAAGGACACGCAAGTTGTTGACACAAATCGACCAACCTGTATTGAAAATATGGCTTTTCCTCTTTTTTATCGTGTGGTTAGTGCCAAACCTGGTGTAATCTGACTTGGCTTTACTTACATGCCATCGAAAAATATCTGTGATGCATGCTGGTTTCCTCACGATGTTCGCCTTCACCGAAAAATCAGAGGTCTTGGGTTCGAACTTGAGACTTGGCAGTCCCACGGTCACACCACTAGGCTATCACTGTTTAGTATAAACGGGAAGTTGTTTTAGATCAATAATTTAAGCTTAGGTATTATAAATGTGTTTTTATCTACTTGAAAAAAATAGGTAAATACCGTTATTTACCTTTTTTTAGTTATGTAAATTAAATCGTCATTCATTTAAAATTAAAGCGTCTAAAGACGGATGCTTTTATTATAAAAAAATTAAATAAGGACTCGTTTGATGACGCTAAGTATAGTTTATGAGCAATCAAGAGGACATAATACTGTTCCTTAAAAAATCAGATTATAAAAACAATATTTTAAAATCATTTTTCTAAACCACATTCATACATTCATTTCATTCATGTGAGTGAATCTCTGTATGTTTTAATAACTTGATAAGTCATTTGTATTGAATTAAATCAAAAACAATCCATACTTGTTTATAACATCTCCTTGCCACTGGTCTAACAAGTATTAAAACTTAAACATTATCAATAAACCTTTTGACTTAAAGTAATAACTTTTAATTGCGTACAAATAAACAAACAAAACATAAAAAGATTCCGTCTATCTACTCGCAACATCAATCGTCCATCTGTCTGTCGGTTGTCCGTCAAAACTAAGGGTCTTCCGATAAAAAGAGGTATCTTTGACCTTGTGTTAAACGTAGGATAATAAGAGGTTCCGCGTCAAGACTCTTGTGATACATCATTTTCACGTATTCGTCAAAATGAGCGAAAGTAGGACAGAGCTGCGTATACGCACTAAATGAATGTTACTGTCTCTCTCACACGTATGTAATGTGAGAGAGAACACGTGGAGCAGCGGTCAATTGTGTACCACTGAACCGTTGGAGGTTCTGTACTAGTATTTTGAATAGGACGTCATTGTCCTACTTGCGGTTTTCAAAGGGTTAAGCTACTGAGAGGTTAGAAGGCCGGTGCACCCACAGTTTGCCAAGAATTGCAAAAAATACAAGACTGCCTGAAAGTCACAAGATAATATTCCCTTATTTACTCAAATGAAAAACAATATGCCATTATTTTATATATTGAATTCCGATACACACTAAAGAATTTAAACTATTTTAAGCACAGGTCATAATGGTATATTTTATAACACAATACGTACAAGATATGCAAATATATTGTAAACAATTTTACATTAGTTGAATATTTGCATATGCTAATAAAGCGTGTGAAATATTTAATGTGTGGAGGTAATATCGTGTTTACGTTATTTTTGGTAGCTCAAACACCTGAGACAAATACCTTGAATTCCTAGATTCTGGTCTAGACTCTTGCAAACGGGAAAGTGGAGTAGGCTGATTTAGATTTATAGCCGTAATAAAATTGAGAATGACATAGGAATGTTCATATGAACGGCTACCAATAAAGACTATTTCGAAAGGATAGGTATCTTTAGTTGACCAAGTCTGGACCTTAAAAGAGACTATGATCCAGAGATCATAGTCTCTTTTAAGGTCTCTTGGTCTCGGTTCTACTCTGAGAAGAAATGGCCAAAACAAACTCTCTGATTTTGTTTTGGCCAGGACAGGTACGATACACCGGCCCCATCTAGTTAAAAATAAAAAAGTGTTTGTAAAAACCTATTTAGTACCTATTAGTTCCAGTAGTTGGTGACTGCACTGCAATTTTATTTAGTGTTCGGGAAGATCCTGCTACTCATACAGCCGCATTACTTGTTAGTAACAGAAGCTTTAGGGCTCAGTCGAAACTGTTTCACATTTTTCCTGCTCAATTAATTCCTGACAAATTATTCTACAAATTACAGTCGGAATTTATAAAACACCGTACAACTTAAGATTCTACGAAGCTAACAAGGAATTCACAAATTGACATGAATTCCAAACAGCCTCTAAAAACACCTTTATTCTAAATCGATCTTCTCGATTCATTACGGAACTCTAAAAGCGTCTTTCCACACGGATTACTCGGAAGACGATAAGTGATAATTATAGCTCTGCTAACGAGACTAATGATAAGGCAAACCGTGTTTTTGTATGCCGCGCTGCCTCGCTCGAAGTACGCAGTTTTGAAACACCAACCATAATAATAACACGTAATTTAATAACTATTTAAAATTCGATCGCGCATTAACGGTATGACAGGCCTAAAACTTTATAATTTTGTCTATGAAGCGTCCTATTCTAATTTAAATTTCAAATTATTACCATCAATAATAGAACGCTCGGCTAAATAAAAAAAAGTTGCTCATGGCTGATAAATAACAGCCGCACCGGTCGATCTTTAAAGTTAAGCAGTGTTTGCCGTTATCGGTCAGTGGATGGGTCACCATCCATTAGGTACATACCGAGTTCTCTCTGCTTCGGAAAGAATGTTAAGCCGTAAGTCCCGGCTGTTATTTGTAGTTCTTCGACCGTTAATTGTTACAGGTAGTCAGTGGGCAGAAGTTCTGACAATCAGTCTTACTAAGGAAGGGGTATCGTCGTATTACCCGTAACTGGGTTCTGGAGGTCAGATACACAGTCACTTCCTGTAAAATACTGGTTTTCAGCTTCATCCGATTCAACTTGTTGGGAAAATGCTAGGCAAATGATGAACTCGAGGCATCCTATTCTATAATTGAATTTCAAATTGCGAACATCAGTAATGGAATGGTCGTAAGTTAAAATATACTCAAATGCGAACGCAGATCCTTTGTCCTGAAGGTCCCCGATGCTGTAAACCAATGATGTATTTGATGTTCGGAAATTAATTGTGAATTTATTGTAGAATAAACAAACAATTCTTACTGGTTACAAATTGTAAGTTTCAATGCTTTATATCTAAAACACAATCCTCTAAACCTAAAAGAGGAAGAAATGTGATTGAAATATTACGTAAGTGAATGCAAAAAAAATCTAATGTAGTTCGAAACATTACATTCACCAAAAGGTTGTCTATGATTAAACCTTTTTTTTGCCTTCCTAGACATTCAGATATGTTTATACCTTTACTAAAGATTATCATGACTTTAGATTACTAGGGACACAACGTATCACTGCTGTGTTCAGACAGGGTCACCACTTTTTGGGTACTCTTATTTCTTTGCAGAATCGTTAATAACGTAAAACAAAAGTTCTTGTCGGAGCCGTTCTTTATGAGAGAGTCTAAAAACGTTTGTTCTTATCAGGGCGGTTGCTTCACTGTTTCTTATCAGAACGTCAAAAACGTGGTGATATGCTGTGATCAGCGGTGGCTACAGATGCATCTTCTCCTTCATCATCATCATCATCTCAGCCGCAAGACGTCCACTGCTGGACATAGGCCTACCCCAAGTTTCGCCACATTGACCGGTCCCGTGCGACTTGCATCCAGCGGGTTCCCGCAGCCTTCACCAGGTCATCGGTCCACCTAGTGGGAGGTCTTCCAACGCACCGTCTTCCAGTTCGCGGCCGCCACTCAAGAACTTTTCGGCCCCATCGGCCATCCGTTCTGCGAGCATCTTCTCATTGTTCCTAGGGTATATCAACATCATTTGGAGTATGCTTCTCAGGTCTGGAGCCCCAATTATAATGTCTACATAAATCGTATTGAGAGCATACAGAAAAGGTTTTTAAGGCACATTCAATATCGGTCGAAAACGTTTTCAACGAATTATACTTACCGTTGCAAAAAATTTCACATCCTTCCACTATACGAAAGGCGAAAAATATCAGATCTTGTGTTTCTTTCTAAGATTGCCAATGGAACAACTGGTGTTACCGAGTTGCTGCACAAAATCGGGCTGCGAGTGCCGTCTGTGTTTTTACGTAGACCTCATTTATTATACACCCCAGTGGTAGCCACAACGTACAGACGGAACTCGTATATGGTGAGAGCGAGTCGTATGTACAACGCAACCTGCTGGGAAGCTGAGATCGACATTTTCAATACTAGTACCGCTAAATTGAAGAAAACTTTATCTAATAGCTTCTTTGAGCGTGTTTAGTAATTTTTGTTTGGTGTTTTATATAGTCTTATTTTTTTTTAATGTCATATTATTTATATACATGTGGAAACTTGTAATTGGCCATATTTTGTTTAAACTATTAGTCACTATCTGTTCAGCTGTAAGTTTTCCCAAAAATGAAATAAATAAATAAATATCTCTCGCCTCTCTTGGGAGGATCAACCTCACCAAAAGTAGGTATATTTCAACAAGCCACATTTAGGCGAGTCTAGAACTTAGCTAAAATGTCGTAATCCCTAAAGTCTACTAACCTGTTGAGGAGTATCGCTTGATAAGTTAAAACCAGTGAAGGGAATGCGTAGGCCGTTCCTATTACGTTACAAACTAAATTGATGCCAGCGACGATAATATTGAGTCGGAACCCGATTCATTCATCAATTGTAATGAAATGATTTGGTAATGTCTCTTATATGTATACTAAACTAGTCGTTTGTCTATACCTACTAATATTGTAAAATAAAAGGGGTAAAGTATGAAATTGAAGGTAATCTCTGAAGCTGGCCATTTGATTAAAAAAAAAACTATTGCTAAGTGCAATAGAATGTGTTTTTTACGCGGACGAAGTGAAGCTAGTAATGCTATTATAAATTAAAAAAACTGGCCAAGTGCGTGTCGGGCCACGCGCAGTGTAGGGTTCCGTAGTAGCCCGTTATCAAAATATAGTACGAACCCGTTGGTACAGCGCCATCTAACGGCAGCTTTGTGAAATTTATGATAATTTTTTATAGTTTTTTATTTTAGATTTTGTTTTTAATGCGTCTTTACCCGTTATAAACAAGCAACTACATCTTAGTCACTTTATAGAATTTATTCTAAGGATTTTGTAGTTGGTACAAAATTATCCAACACCCAAGTTCAACGACTATTACTGCTAAACTAATAAAGTTATCTTAACCGCTATACTTTTTCTTTAAAGTTCATGAAATGCACTATCATCGTGAATTTTCCCAGATCTTTCAAGCCTGCAGTTTAGCTTTTAGGGGGGGGGGACGTCCTACTGGAACAAAAATGTGCACTTTAATGTTTAATATTTCGTAAATGGAGCATTAAATCGAAAAGTAGTAGTGGCAACTCCTAAGTCATTTTAGAAAACTTATTCAACGATAACCCACACGATGGGGTAGACGACGAAAAAAAATTTCATCCCTACTTCACATGTAGGGGAAATAGAATTAAAAAAAAAAAAACAAAATTTTATTTTACTACTTTGTCGGCGTTATTGATATACACACCTCTACGGCTCTATTACATCTTTCTATTACTTACGGTCTTTCGGCAAAACCTCGGACAGACAGACAGACGGACATGACGAAACTATAAGGGTTCCTTGTCAGGACTACGGAACCCTAAAAAGACAACATACAACCTTATAAACTTTACGTTGGTTGTATAATGTTTGTAAAGAATGAAGGGGTTTTTTTTTGGAACTACTGACCCGATTCAAAATCAAATCAAAGCATTTATTTCAAGGAGACCAGATTTAGGCACTTTTGAATTTTCGAAACAAAGACAACAATACAATGTAGCTACAGTCCCAGTCACAAGGCATAATAGCTAACTGTGCAAGTACTGTAATACCTCTACTGCTTAATTGTAACTTATTGAACTGTGCAAGGTTATTATTTTTTGATTTGGCAAATAAAGGTTTAAAAAAAAAATAATCTAGTTGCGCAAAGCGTAGAGCTCTATGGAGAAGAACGGGCAAGAATTTGAAAATTCTTTCACTAATGGGAAGCTTTATTATCCATTTTTGAGTTTGGAGTGCCATTAATAGGCAAAATTTAAAACGTTCCCATCGGATAACCATACGTGAGCATAGCCGCGAACAAAAGCTAGTCTCTTTTATAGTGAACTAGTCGTTCGTAAATGATAAATTTCTGCATTGGACTCGTTTGAAGTGGGCATGGAGTGATTGGTATTCAGACTGGAGAATAAGTTGACATTTTGTTGGGCAATTTTACTATTTTAGTGCTTAAGTTCATTTCTGTGACAAATTAAGTTGTGTCGAATTTTAGACCCTAACAAGCTATAGTTGGTGCCAGTTAAGATCGAAAAAGCGGTCATTGACCCACCAACATTTATTTAAGTTCTTAACTTTGAAATCCAAAAATAAGCCTGTTCATGTCTTGAATCGTCATCTATCGTGATCTTTAACATTTTTTCTAATGAAAAACGATACATGGTTCATTTGTTTTGTTTCGTACGAAGAGATATTAGGGAAAGGGCAATGACCGCTATTGCGATCTTAACTGGCACCAACTATAGGTGCATTGAAAATGTAAAATGATAGATTATAGTGCTGTATCAGGGTAGGAGTCAAGAGAAAAATCGGGCAGATGAGATGATCATCTCCCTGCCCTTGTCCCATGTCATTTGGGGTCGGCGCAACACGTTTTTTTCTTCTATTCTCCTCTGTCAACCGTCACGCAATCATTCACTCCTTTATCTTTCATATCATTCCTCACAGTCCAGTTTCCTTGGTCTTCCCCTCCATCAACATTCCCTCTCCATCCATCAACATTTTTATTCATCACTCTTTTAGTCACATGCGATTTGATTCCATATCGGGTAGATGAGATCTGTAACATTACCCATTAATTGAGTAGGTAACTGTTGGCTACAGGCAAAAGTGTGAGAGGAACCTATATCTCAGCCGTAGGTATAGACAGACACATCGACTACTATTATCTGTCAATTTTTTCAACTTTATCGCTTAAGGTTCAAGGTTGATTTGCTGGGATCACATCTTGGAGGTAGAGACTTGCGTTATTAGCAAGCATCATTATTGCAACCAAATTTATTCGTTAGTAACTAGCAATCTAAAGCTAGCGATTTTGTCGTTTACTCTGTCGAGACTACCGGCTCTGGCGTCTACTTATGCTGAATTGCTGAATAGTGGTTCGTTTACGAAATTACGATCACATTATTTACCCTTAGCAACACTCACTATTTCCAGCCTCACAACTAGGAACGTTCGTGGGGGACCTAACTCCCCCATGCTAATGCCGATTTTTTTTTTAAATAAATAAATAAATATCGCTGGACATTACACACAGCGCCATCTAGTGCCACACTAAGCAACGAGGCTTGTGTCGTGGACACCAGATAGTTGATATACTACATAGATACTTTTTGTTTGTAAATACATACTTATTTTACATATAAACATCCATGACTCGGAAACAAATGTCCATGCTCATCACACAAACATTTGCTCGTACCGGGATTCGAACCCGGGAACCTTCTTTTTTTTTTCGGATGGGAAATCATTAAATGATTCCTCCCGCTCTGGGCGGAGCAGGAGGGAGTGTCAGACTTTTACTGACTAAAACCCATCCATGTTCCTTCATCGCCCTTTGTGTTCCGGGGCCACGGTATCTCTTTCGAATAGTCCCGCAGCCCCGGGAACCCGGGACCCTAAGAACGTAAGGCAGCCTCACTACCGCTGCGCCATTCGGGTCGTCAAATTTGCAATTGCAACTTTATTATTTATTACCTTCATTACAAAAAAAAAATTGGATTTATTGTCGTAAATAAATTAAAAGTGCAATTAAAATGAAGGAAAACAGTTTTCAGAAATATACAGAAATAAATAGTAAGAAAACTTAAAAAATATTACTTACATAACTACCCTCGTGGGGAAGCTAGGTCCTGTAACATTACATACCTGCTGACCTATATGCCGTAGGTGGATGCTCTTCCACCACATGCGAGATCTCTGGTGGTACTGGGAATACACGGAGTACCGCGAGCAACCGCGTGACAGTTAAATAAATAAATATATTTTTGCAAATGTGTTTGTTGAGGACCTTACTCCACCACCTAAACGAACTTTGTATTTTATGACTCTAAAACCCCTATCCAAAATGATTTTACTTGAAAACTTGAGTATTAATCACTTTAATTTATAATTATTAACAACCTAAAATTGCCAATAGGCAAAGTAATGAGTAATTTAACGATCTATTTATTACGTGAAGTAGTACGGATGTAATAAACACCAAACAATTTACAACGAACCAGGATGAAATCGAAATTCATAACTTAGTAATACCTATTTTGGTTTTTTTCGACATAATTTAATTCTAACTAAATTAACATAAAGTGTCACCTCCATTGAACTTTTACCGTTTGACTCAGCGCGAAGAATTGAAATTCCAACAGAGCTTTATTTAGTATTTAGGCATTCATTTTAAATGTGTCACTAACACATAGTGACAACAAACATAGACATTTTACAATGAACCACGATGAAAACGAAAAGCCAAACTTAGAAGTCTTGCTAAAAATATTTCTTTTACTTATATTTAGTTTTCTGCTGGAGTAACCACATAAGAACACCCATAGCATACAAATCTATTATTTTTCGTTGGCACTACCATCTTGATCAAGTTTTTTTGCGCCAAACGTTCGTGACAGGAAGCGCAAAAGATGGCAGGTACACACTACACAGGTTTTATTAACATCTAAGTTTCTATCGCGTTTTCCTTCGCCGTTTATCATGTAGTGACAGCATCCGTGGTAACATAAGTGATGTCATAAATTAGCTGGAGAATCGAAACATCGGATGATGATGTAAGATATCGTACTGCATGGAGTAAGATCATGAGCGTCATGTCGCGAGTGAAGGGGATTAATTAACATGGATGACACAAGATCTAGAATATATAGGGCTGTGGATCTGGACCCGCCATAGCAAATTCGCATATAGAGGAAGTCATTTGCCAATTATTAGACCTTAATTTCAGTTTTTTTTTGACGTGATAACGTCTTATAAATCGATGAACACCGGCTGCACGCACGAAAAAGTGTCACGAATCCTGCGATCAACGCCCAGCCCAAACCCTTGGACCTAGAAAACTGAAAATTTGCAAATGAACGGCGACCTCTCGCGTCCGGCCCTGGTTCAATCAATGGTCCGGACCGAGACGGAATGGGAAGCCGTCACCTCCTTCTGCGAAGCAGTCATGCTAGCGAAGGAGGTGGCGGAACGTGAGAGGGAGAGAACCTCACGTCCCAGCCGCCGCGGGAGACGCACCGGGCGTCACCGCCACCGTAGGCGCGGGCCTGTGGACGGTGAGCTATGGGCTAGCTCGCCGTCTGTCCGCCTTATGACAACAGGCCGTGTAGACGGCGCTTTCGTGTTCCACGCGCGCCTCAAAGAGATGTTAGCAAAAGGAAGGGGTCCGCAAGGGCCAATGCCTGCCGGGGCTGCGGGACTGTTCGAAAGAGATACCGTGGCCCCGGAACACAAAAGGCGATGAAGGAACATGGATGGGTTTTAGTCAGTAAAAGTCTGACACTCCCTCGCGCTTCGCCCAGAGCGGGAGGAGTCATTTGATGATTTCCTATCCGGAAAAAAAAGGCGTATGGTTGGAAACTAACGCAACGATTTAGTTAGATTTTCAATCTTTATGGGGGTGAAAGGGGGAATGAAATTTTGTTTTTTAAGTTAAAATCACTAATATCATGAAAAATGACGTTATCACGTAAAATTATCGTCCGTAAACCGACTTTACAGACAACCATTTTTTTATTTATTAAGGTGGAAGCTTCGACGCGCTTTCCCATACATTCTTTTTGATATAAATTGTCGATACTTATATGCTTTTTGTAGAAGTAATGAAACAACTTGATGTTATTATGAATTAGTGTTGTCGCAAACCCCTTCAAACATAAAGAAATAACAAGGATTGTAGGATTTCCAGGGCCGAAAAAAAACGAAAAATCTTTGCAAGTGTGCGTGCTTGGAGTCACGCCATCTATTGGATTTTCAAAGAACAATCGAACCTCTTGCTTAACAAAACTCGAAATAATTATCTGCTGATTACTAGATGGCGTGGCGTTGTCATTGTAAGGTGGTCAAGTATGTGCGTGCGGGGAGTTTTGACTCGCGAATAATTCACATTTCGTTCGTCTAGCAAGTAGGTAGGTAGGTACTGCTGCAGCGGTTTTGTTTGGGTGAATCAGATTTATCATTTTATTATGAATGATTTGAAGTTAGAAAAATTCTTATTATGTCATGTTGTTTACCCAAACCAAAGTTTAAAAGTACATTAGGGATGAAATGTGTAGGTAATTCGGAGTTGGTTCTAATTTTATTGTGTGATAGCTAAAACTTATTAGTTATTAACAAGTAAGTATTCAGACATACCTATAAACTTTAGTTTTGTACGTGGACTTTTCGCGGTTTATGTAATTAACTAATAATGTACTTACATTATATAGGTAACATTACATTCATTCATCACACTATTTATATTCATGAAGGTAGGTACCTACTACCTGCTTACTTACTAAAACTTACGCGACGCAGTCAAGGGGGTCTAAAATGGCCGCTTTAGCAGAATCGTTTCGTGAATCACGTTAAAAATTTAAAATTCTTAAAATGGACTTTATTACTATTGATATAAAGTCCATTTTAAGAATTTAAATTTTTTAACGTGATTCGTGCTAAGATTCTGCGTAGATTCTGCTATAGCGGCCATTTTAGACCCGAAGGTCATGATGGGAGAAAAATAAGTGCCCTAACTATACCTACATAGTAATGAATAAAACCCCAATGAAAAACACAAACCTTACAGTCTGTTCAATCGATTTTGACTTCTATTGCGTTACCTTACAAATAGGTAGCTGCTGCAGTAAACAGTTGGTATTGTAATCACGTTTTTGCTTTCAATGCCATTCTTATGCCTACGGAATAGAAGTCAAAATCGGTTGACCGGACTGTAAACCGACCTGTTTGCGAAACCTGTTTGCAGAAAACCTGCAAAAAAAAAAAATGTGTGCTGGGCCACATACTAGAAGTGAAACTTCAACGGACAAGTGGAAAAACGAATCGAGTTCATTTGTTTTTTTTTTCAATAAACCGCTTTCTATTTGCAAGCCAATTCGAAATTTAAAAAATACCTTTGATATGTTACCTCCTTAGTTGCCCTTGCCATGTTTCAGAGTAAAAGATCATTCCATTTTTAAATAACACGACAGATATGAGTTTACTATGTAATTTATTTGGCCGCTAAACACGACATATGTATTTTCAACCGACTTCCAAAAAGAGGAGGTTCTCAATTCGACTATATTTTTTTTTGTGTTTGATCGTTTGTGTTTCGGCTGGGTGAACCGATTTTGATAATTCTTTTTTTATTTGAAAGCTGGTGGTTCCCATGTGGTCCTATTTTAATTTGGTGAACATCTGATGCTGTTCTTTGGAGATATACAATGGAACTCTTCAAAAATAGACGGCAAATCTGCCGTGATTGTTGGAATCGCTTGGATGTTTATTGTTTATACAACATCATGACGTAACATCACGCCAGTATGCTTTGAGGGGGTATGCAGATGTGTACAATACATCCAGATTGCGACAGTTAGGTATGTAAAGTTGGAGCGTTCGTGTTCCACGCGCGCCTCAAAGAGATGGCAAATATTTGTTTGGGAACAACTAAAAATGAAAAATTAAAAACTTTTATGAAAAAATAAAACCGACTTAAAAAAATACAAAAAAGCGAAAAATAACTTTAGCTTCAGAAGTCGGTGACAAAAAAAACTAAATAAATCAAACAAAGGTCACCGACTTCTGAAGCTAGTTATTTTTCGCTTTTTTGTGTTTTTTGAAGTCGGTTTTATTTTTTCATATAACTTTTGCCAGCCGCTGGTCGCATGTATCGGGCCAGTACAGCAATTTCGAATCTCGAAAAGGTTGTCAAAATAATGCTCAAATTTCCAAGCATGTTTGAGGAAAAATCTTATTACCTAGTCATGTTGTTCACCCAAACCAAAGTTTGAAAGTCCAATCCATAAAATAAACGCCCTAACTATACCTAACAATAATGAACACAATGAAAAACACAAACCATACAGTCCGTTCAATTGATTTTGACTTCTATTGCGTTGCTCTACAAGTAGGTAGCTGCTGCAGTAAACAGTTGGTATTGTAACCACGTTTTTGCTTTTAATGCCATTCTTATGCCTACGGAATAGAAGTCAAAATCGGTTGACCGGACTGTAACAAAGGCGAAGTTACGCGAACTAGAGCTGTCTATTTGTGTTCCCATGTTAGGGTATTTTCCCTAAATTTAGGGATTTTTTGAAAGAATTGTAGATTTTGGCAGAATTTTAGAAAACCTATGCCAAAAATTAGCAGAATTAGATATTGACAAATTACCTGTGCTTCACTTGGGTATAATTAGACTAAAATATCTATGGACCTCGATGCGCGCATCGAGGTCCATAGAGGAGCCTCCTCCACATCCTAACAGAATCAAAATCACTAAATCAATGGGCGCTATTGTACAGTGCTTCCTGAAATTAGTTTTTCACGACTTTCTGTTCTAAAAAACAAGCCAAGCCAAACGTTTAAAAAAAACGAGCCAAGTACACTACCTCACAGGTGGCGTGGAAACGTGTAAATATTATGAAGAAGGTGTTTTTATCGCAAAAGTTGGAATCGGTCAAATAAATGTCGACCGATTTCGGACCGCGCTGGTGAGCGGATAAGATTGTAATGTTATGGTACCTAGTACAATCAGTGAACCCCTCAGCTGACCAGGTCATGACCTCTGACCCATATACCTATCAGCTGACCTAGATCGTTGACCCCCTGACCCTAGTACTCATGAGCTGACCAGGTCATGACCCCTGATCTTAGTACAAACCAGCTGGTCCATGGTCACCAAAGTACCCATGTGTAACCAGGTCATCGACCTCTACCTTATGTACCTGTCAGCTGGGCCGGGTCAACTATGTACTAATAAGTGTTCCAAGGCTTTGTATATGTATAAAGTGAAGATAAGAACTAAATAAGCTTTCAAGCCAGTAGGAGTTTTTATTTGAAATCCCCAACAGTTTGTAAATATGTGAGCACCATGTACCTATCTATCACAGTCATAATTAATTTATGTCATTGCTTTATTTTTTATTCTTTTTACCTATTGTGGTACACTAATTTCATTATAAATGTGAGCACCATGTGGCCATTTAGTATATTTTATGTACTTTTGTGACATGAACGAGCATGGCAGTTGAGAATTTGACATGCTGTTTCGCTGATGTTGGAACATAGTTTCCTTCAAAATGTTTGAGCAGAGTGGTGCTGATCCACGTGTCATGCTCGTGAATGGCCGCAGTTATTCGAGACTGCTGTTGTTGAACTTGTTTTTAAAAAGAGTGTCCATGGGTAACTAGAGACTGAGTCCTTGACAATTCAATAGTGCCTGTAAATGGTATTTAAATCAATGCTTTGAGTTTGTATCAATTGTATTTTTCCTTCCTTCCTTGCCTTCAACAATTTATTGTATAATGTAGTTGAAGGGTGGGCAGTGATGTTTAGGTTGTATGTTCAAACCCTGACAGGCTCTTTATTTTGGGTAAATGAATACTAATACTACTTGAATAAAAAGCATTACTTACAATAGTTAATTATATAATTAGTGTAAAACAACAAAACCACATTCATATTTTGTTAGAACAGAACTTCATTGCGGCATTGAAAACAGATGCAGTACTTTTATCAAATGGCACATACTACTCAACACATATAACACAACTAATTTAGAAGTTAGATCACAATTAATTTCGAATTTGTTATGTACAGAATGAGGAATCACTTTGACGTTTGGTGGTGGAACAAAATTAAATCATGCTATAGTCATCAGACATAAACAGTTCTTTACGTAAACTTTATGCTCCAGAGTAACTCAACTTTTGGACATAGCTGATTGCGTTGTCACCGTAAGATTCCCTTGTTGAAAGAACTGCTAGGCTAACCTAGGTACGGTATGAAAACTTTGATGTTTACTTCTAGAAGTTTAGTCCGTACAACCATGTCAACACTAACTTTCGGTAGATTCGAGTACAGAAAATACAATAGATTTTCGCTCTATATTCAGAATGTTTATCTTCACAACAGCTATAACCTCAAATAAACGAGAGTGATCGATGTCACTAGCTAGATGCTGATTGGTTTATTAAAACACGTTCCGTTTCAAGTTTGGTACTTTTGATTGGTAATTATTGTTAAAAATTCACATTAACTAAAATAAAAACGTTGCAGTGGCCCTTCTTGTATGTTTTTTTTTTTACATTTTAGTCACAAAATATTGTTAAATATGTTATCTGCATCTTTCCTAATTAAACGTTTTTGATGAGAACGCCATGAAGTGGTTCAGAAAGTAAACTATTTACGTGTGCTTGTGTGTGTGCATGGTGTGTACAGATTTAAAGTGGAGACGGCTGGTGGATTTGACACCAAATCTCCGTTTGAGAAGAGATAACAAGTAAACTGTTTATGTGGAAAAATCAAGACAAAAGGCTAGTTCGCGCAATTAGAATATTGTCTATCTTAGTTATTTAAGTTAGGCGTAAACATAAATAATACCCAAATGCGAGACTACAACGCCATCTATTGAAAAAACAGCGGCGGGATGAGCAAAGGAATCCCCTTAAAAGAAAAGCGTACCTACTTTTTTATTTTTTGACCCTAGTTTGAGGGAAGTTCCGAGGTATTTTAATCACCAATGTTTATGACTACCAACAACTAATAAAAAAAAGACTAAAAAACAGCAAAAAAAAAACAAAGATTTATCAATGCTTGAAGGTCAAATTTTAGAAAAAATCATAATTTTAAAATCAGAATTTTAGTTTTTGTGTATAAGTACATCCTAAGTCCTAACACTTTTATTGTACAATCCATATTTTCTATTAAAGGCAAGCATGATTACATAAATTAATTTTTGTTTCTTATAATACCAAATATTTTTACTGAAGTTCAAGTTTTGAACTATTATATAGTGTTTCTGTAATTTTTTTTTTTTTTATGTCAATGCCATACGTTTATCTATGTTTAAATGTTTGATCTTTTTGATTTTGATTTTTAATTTAGTTCTTGGCCTAATTTTGTGTTTCATAAAAATGTTATTTCTAAGCCGGAGAGGTGATCTGTACCACAAGACCTTCCTACATCAGACAGCTTTCTCTATCTAAGATTGTGCATGATGTTAACCAGCGCCTGTAATTCATAATTTCTAAAAAAATAAAGATTTATGATTATGAATCGTAAGTTCGTAGCTTCGTGCACATTTCCGTAGACGAAACAGAACGTAATAGTACATTATGATATAAGTGCGGTAAGTTGAAAATTACAGCCGAGGCGATATTGCTTGCCCGAGCCGTAGGCGAGGGCGATTAAAAAGCTGAGGCTGTAATTATCAAAGCGCACGTATGTCATACGACGTTTTATAACATATTTGCGAGGAAATAAATAAAACAAATAAAAACAATACAGCGAAAAGAAAAAGCGCGCGGAATAATTTTTACTTGTTCACAAATTAGCGAGGCGCGCGCATCAGCGCTTTTTTTTAAGGCAAAGACACAAAAATCAGCCAGTATTACTAATAAAGTAAATTAATTATTTTGTGTTTTTTTACAGATAAATGGTTGTAATATAATGACAAAATTAATTAACTTAAAGAAATTTTTGTGTTTTTTTACAGATAAATGGTTGTAATTTATTGACAAAATTAATTAACTTAAAGAATTAAATGTTTATTTATTATATTTCATCTCCCAAAGTTAATTTTATTCATAAAATGTTGGTCACTTTTCTGACATAAAAACTCTTTGCTAAGATTTAAAAAAGTATAAACCCTGCATTTTACTTTACAGCACTAGTGCGTAATGAGATACATTACGATATTGAAATTGGTGAAATAAGAGACCCTTTACGAGCAAATGTGTTATAAAACATTATTACGATACTACTAACTTGTTGGGTTTAAAGATCACATCAATCTAGAGACAGTGACGGAGCATCGCTATAATCTAACCCATTTCTTCTCAGACTCATACTATTTATTCGCGTACAATGATAAGAAGTTTATAAACTACTTGATATTGTAACGTTATTGCATTTCTTGTAACTATAATAATGCCATTATTAATGTCCCTCGTGTCGTTGAAACCTGGGAAAATGCTTAGAGGTGAGGTGTTCTTTCGAGAAAGCTATGTATTTAAGTAGACTGCAATTCTTCATACTTAGTTATTTTTTAAAAGAACTCAAATAGGATACTATAGAATAGGTTATACTGTCTGTATTTAGACTTTCCAACTTACAACTTGTTAGACTGTTTCGTGTCTCATTGCTGGGCAAAGACTGGCTAGATACACAGTAAACAATCTCCACCTTCGCCGCGTTCGACCTTCAGTTGGAAAAGGCTACAGTTTAGGAAACTTAAGAACGATGTTAGAGTTGCTGAAATTCCACATTTTTAGGAATGGAATTTGGTGTTTTTTCCTGGTTTCTATGTCAGTACCTAACATAAAATCACGCCTGTAATTCCCGATGGGTACAAATCCAGACTCAGTGGCTGCTATTGGGAAATTCCTGATGGAAACACCCAATAACACTTTGCCCGACCCGAGAATCCCGGACCTTAAGCTCAGCAGTCGCGCTTGCGACCACTAAACCAACGAGAAAGTTAAATAATCGACAGTACAATTTCAACGATTTCATTTAAGGTGGATGCTCCAGGGTAGCCCGCGAAATTTATTTTTTCTTACGTTTTTTGCAATTTGCGTTTTTGGTACGAAGTTCCTTATCGCGCGTTGCGAAAGGGGGCTAGACGGAAAAAATTAAGACGAAAAGTTGTAACGATACTTTTTGCTATAGTAAGCCACCATCCATTTCACCGCTTATAGTGAATTAGTGATACTAGTGATATCTATCTATTCTATATATTTTTATCAATATAAACGACGGATTTTGGGGTGAGGGTGTGGGAAGCACGTGGTTGAATGTTTTGTTATGAAAAAAATAAAATTTTATTACAATTCCTTCACTAATTAATCGAAAGGAAGTTCGTTCCATCCGGGTGTCCCTTGACACCTCTCCAGTTTTTATTTGTTTTTTTTTGCCTGCAAATTGCAAAAAGCGTGAGAAAATTTGAATTTCGTGGGCTGGTTGGAGCATCCACCTTAATCCTTTATAGATTAAATTAGACATTTGTCATTGCTGCATGGGTGTCTTATGAGGCTTTTCTAGTTTCTCATGTTGAAACAAAGCACACAACAACTATTGATAAGGACTATGCCCACAATTACCTGTACCATAGCAATTAACGGGTCATAAAGCTAGGCTGGGTACTTGCGTCTAGTCTAGACACAGTCCCACACATTATGCAAGTATTCAATTAATATGTCACTATGTAGGTACGTGTGAGTATTCGCTTTATAGTTTGAATGGTAAGTAGGTGATCTGCATAATCAGTCGGTTTTTAATATCGGTAGTAAGACATGTTACATTATACATCGTAGTTATTGCTAAACAGGAAGGGAATGTGTGAGCGTTAGAATAGGTTAAGCCTTAAGGCCCTAGGTACTTGTCCATCACAATATTTAAAAAATAAAAAAAAGGTTCTCCAGGAATATCTTCACTCAGGAATTCATCGATTTTTCAAAGTAAAAGAAAAACTGAAGTCTGACAGTTGAAGACTGAAATCTGACAGTTGAAGACTGAAATCTGACAGTTGAAGACTGAAATCTACCAGGTGAAGACTGAAGTCTGACAGTTGAAGGCTGAAGTCTGACAGTTGAAGACTGACGTCTGACAGTTGAAGACTGAAGTCTGACAGTTAAATACTGTTATTAATTTTTTTCAATTTTTTAGCTTATTTTATTTTGAAAAATCGATAAATTACTGTGTAGATTGGGATAAAGTACCTTTTTTTCTTTTCTTTTTAAAGTTTTACTTTGAAAATTCGATAAATTCCTGAGTGTAGTGTATGTGCATTTTTTTTAATGTTTTCGTGAGAAAAGTCAATAAAATTCTGAGTGTAGATTGGGATAAAGTTCCTTTATTTTATTTTATTTTCAAACTAAATGGGCTATGGATGATCAATTTGCTAGAAGTGTAGAATCCAAAAGAAAATAGAAGAGTTCTCTCATTAAAATATTTCTATCAGCCTGTTGAGCAAGACTGCTGACTGAGTTGATTGATAAATAACAAGGGGAGGTTCTTAATCAAATATTTTAGCTTTGGTTAGGATTGCAGTTACACGTAGGTAGTGGATATGATAATCGCAATAATTATGTAGGTCAAAATATAACCTAAGACGGATTGCAAGGACGAGTAACATGACACTGTATTAGATTTATGTATCTCCAACTATAGAGAACTTTATTGTTAAAGTTACGACTTGAATGATTTATATGTAATTCTAAGACTGGGATGTATAATTAAATATTTACTATATAATAACATGTGAAATATTAATTAGTATTATGTAAAACTATGATGAGTAATGTGTTTAATGTCGGTAAAGGAGAAAACGTAGGCTTTTATGAGTGTTTTATAGAACATTAAAATGTAAAGTGGGTGGTCGACGAAAGAACATCTTTGCACAATCTTTCAATGATTTTAAACGAAACAGCTGTTAGTAAAGTCTTAAAACCTCCGGATTATGGAAACCATTTGAAATGGCAAAGCAATGTTAAAATTGTTGAGAACATAAACTTTTCTAAAAGCGACGAGCAATAACCAATAAATGACAGTGAAACTTTACAAACAACCTATACGTAAATATGTAACTATGTAAAGATATTAAGTACATAATGACTACAATACGTCATTTAACTAATAACTGTCACAATTATAAATGTAAATATCAACGAATAATTTAAGTTTCCTATAATAACCAGGAAGTGTGAAACAACTTGTCCGGTACACTCAAAACAATAATTGCTAAACATTGACCTTTCGCCGGAAATTAAAAAGTTCACTGAAGCCCCAAACGAGCAAACATTTAGCAACAATACAACGTTCATTAAAAAGGAAACAGCAAATTGTGCGAGTAACTAGATACATAGGTGCAGCGGCGGCGCCGGCGCGCTACCCTGTCTAACACATTTAAAACATGTTCAGAAGGCCAAGAAACTTTGAAGCATAATGTTTATGATCAGCTCTCTGCCCTTGTTCCATGTTACCTGGGGTCGCGGCAAAACGTTTTGTTCTTCCATTTTTCTCTGTCAACCAACACGCTATCGTAATGAAACGTAATGTTTGTTATAGTTTAGTTTTTCTAATCTGACAGGTAGAGGTGTTGTTAGGGATTTGTTCCGCCACTTCTTCTTCCCAGCAAAAACACTAGAAACTTGTGTAGGGCAGGCGTTTTGGAAGACCGTCCAAAGTTAATTGGACGTTAAATTGAGCGTCGAATTGAGAACCTTCTCCTTTTCTATCGTCGCGTCGGTTAAAAATGCTGATTCTCCATAACTGAAAAAATCTTTGAATTTTGTTTTATAGAAACATCGTATTCCTTGTATCTAATGCAATGAATCGAAAGGCGAAAGTTGTGTTATGCCATACCCGCATTGCGAGAGTTTGTACCGGGTTTAAGCCGTTGGTCCCGGCTGTCATTTGTAGATCTTTGACAATCGTTACAAGTTGTCAGTGGCCCGAAAGTCTGACAACCAGTCTTTCCAAGGGGTATCGTATTACCCAGTAATAACTGGGTTGTGGAAGTCAGATAGGCAGTCGATAACTCGATATATAAAATAGTGGTACTCAGCTGTATTCGGTTAGACCGGAAGCCAACCCCAATATGGTTTCGAAAGGCTTGTTGCATACTAATTTCAGTCACTACTTCTATGACCATAAACCTATAACCCGCAGTGCTTCGCTCGCAAATGCTTGTTTCTGATTCTGTAAAGACTCAGAAACAAGCATTTGCGAGCATTTTCATAAGCAGCCTTATTTCTTCATTCCTGAACGTAGTAGACCTTCGTCCTCATTCTACCTAGTGGCCAGATAATGAGGCGAGTATTTTAATTGCGACCCAATATCCCGACACTCCGACGGCCCGACGAGCGACTGTGCGACTATTTGCATAGCTTGACTAAAGCCTAATACGCTTGTCCTGCCGTTTTTCAAGCTACCAGACGAAGTATTATATTATCTGTGCTACCAGTAAATCTACACTGGTTTAACTTAGATCTTGATCTGTTTCTTTGACTTGTGTTAGGATCGGACTAGTATGAAAGGAGAGTAAAGCTTTTCTTAGCCTGAAAGTGGAGCTTAGCATAATCAGCCTATAATGTTCCCTTAGCTGGGACACAGCTGCCTTCTCTCTATGAGAGGGAATGGGCTAAAATCCACCACGCGGGCCCAGTGCGGGATCGTAGATGTCACACTTCTTCGAATTTTTGGTTCTAGAATATGCCAGTTTCCTCACGATGTTTTCTTTCACCGTTTTGAGAGCAGTGGTGATGAAATAAATTACACAACGTAATGCGCCTGCCTGGGTTCGAGCCCACGACTTACTGCTTGTAAGTTGGGGAGATATCAAGAGACTTTAAGATAATCAAGCTCTACTTGATTATCTTAAAGTAATGTTCATTGCGTTTTATTTAACCTTAGCCTACTAGCCTTTTTTGGTTAGACTCCTTTTTGAAGAAACAAAGTGTTTTCCTCGTCAGGAGAGCTTTTAAGACCGTCAGAAATCTCCTTGTCAGATTTTTACACAGAGTCCTGTATATCAATGATATTTTATATTCAGACTATATTTGACAATAACCTGGAAGGTTGGAATAGAGAGGTTTTCTAGGATCTACGTTTTCTAGGTCTCCTATTTCGAAATCAGGTTGGATCGTAACCATGTTTTTATATTTCTATGATCGTAACGATCACTCAAATAAGGCTATTTTGGTTAAAGGTCAACAGTAAACAGATACAAACTGATACAAGTAGATAAGTATACACCTTCATTATACAAGCCGCGGACATTATAACAACCAGTTTGACTAAGTAAGAGGTGCCTTAGGATACCTTTAATTCAGTGTTGTTATAATCATAACAGTATAATGGGCGTTGACGAATATTTTGACCATTTGCATACACCTCGGACCAAACAATCGCCTCAAGGAATGGTCGTTTCACCACTGATGTACCTTTTGCAAGTTTGCAGGTTCTAATAATCACAGACCTGGTGCCTACCATGACGTCTTAGAGGAGGATTGTTTTAATTTTATTACACAGTGGGAAAGAGATAGCGCTAGACGTCCTCTATTCCGTCTCTTTCCCAAACTTATCATCTTTCTGCCCTTGTCCCATTCTACTTGGAGTTGAGCAAACACGTTTTCTTCTTCCATTCTCCCCTTCATTCTCCCTTTCTCCTGTTCTTCCGTCTCTTTCCTAAACTGGGGGCCTAAAATATCCGCTTTAACAGAATCACAATAAGTTAATAATAAGAATCGCGTTAAAATTCTTAGGATGGTCACGACTCACGACGACGTTAATATTATGAATTGTAACTTTGTGACCATCATCTGCCTAGCCTTTTCCCAACTATTTTGCGGTGGGCTTCCAGTCTAACCGGATGCAGCTGAGTACCAGTATTTTACACTGAGCGACTGCCTATCTGACCTCCACAACCCAGTTCATACTGGGTAATACGATACTACTTGGTAAGACTGGTTTGAATTGAAACTTTGTGACCATTTTACGAATTGTTTTGATTCTGCTGAAGCAGACATTTTAGCCCCCTGGTGTGACATTAAAACAATACTGCTATAAGACGTTACGTCATGGTAACCCCCCAGAGACTGTATATTTTAGTTAAACTATTATTTTATGGCAACATTATGCATAACAGTTACAAAATTGTTGTCTTCAATTACTAGACCATTTGTCGATGGTTTGATAATATTCTCGTAGGTATACCCGTTTGGGGAGTGTTAAATGTTAATACGTTTAAGGTTCTGAATAACATTGACCCTAATTGGCGTTGCTTGTCAATGTACCTATTGTCGTTAATCTTTATCAGTTACAATCTTTATTAATTCTGTAACACGTTCAAAGATAATTTTCACTAAACTTTAATTTGATTAGGCGTAAGCTATAGTGTGAACGGTTGCGTGATTGATGTATTAACATTTTTTCTCAGTATTTAGGTTTGTGTCGTTGAATGAGAGAAACATTTATCTATTGGCACAAGGGCTTTATCAGAAGTACCTAATGCTGCTATTTTTTCTCAACACAATTGCCACATGCAAATTCATAAAGGTGTACCGTCAACACCCTCCTGACAATGTCATTCAAGCGCCAAAACATCCGTGTCGTACTGTAAACATAATTATGCATTGCCATCAGACTCATCGATTCCAAGAACAAGAGACAGCCAACAAAGAAGCAGGAAAAAGTGTCAAAATCTATGTTAGTATATAAAAATCACGTGTCACTATGTTCGTAAACACTAATCTCTTATACCACCCAACCAATTTCCATGAAATTTTGTGAGATGATTGATGATACCATAGTTTCGGCTTCAATAGGTGGCACCGTGCGCAGCCGGGTCGGGTCGCAAGTTTGTAGTCCTCCTGACCGTTTTCGGAAACGGCGGCCAACCTCAACGCAGATCAGCCATCGGCGCGGGAGATATTATAGTGCACAAGACTGTGCGCAGACACGGGTACATGCACTCTCTGTTCCTTTACTCTCATAGTCCGATGGGACGGAAATCCGACACGACTACAGAGAGATCAGGCGCAGGACCATCGGCTTAACGTGCTTTCCGAGACACGGGTGTATCATACCGCCAACTTCCAAACTCTGGGCAACTGAGAATTGGCCCTGAGAAATTTCGAATGAAAAAAACCTAATAGCACTTTTTGCCCGACCCGGGAATCGAACCCACATGCTCAGCAGTCGCGCTTGCGACCACCAGACCAACGGGGCAGTTGCAAGATTACCTACTCATATAATATAATAAAGCTGAAGAGTTTCGTGTTCGTGAGTGAGAACGTGAGTCTTTGGACGTACCAGTCGATCTTGAAAAGTAATCTTCGTGAGTGAGAACGTGCTAGTATTTGGACGTACCAGTCGATCTTGAAAAGTAATCTTCGTGAGTGAGAACGTGCTAGTATTTGGACGTACCAGTCGGATTTGCAAAATAATCTTTTTGCTAGCCTAATTCTTGAAGACGGTTATAGGCTATTTTAAATTAGGCTACTACTCTTAGGAGCCTAGCGAATGGAACCACGGAGCACAGCTAGTTACTAATAAAATCCATGGCACCGTCCTTGAATTAACCGTTCCGAATATGCGGGTTATATCTATTTTTCCGTATTTTTGCTGCAAAATATTTACTATCAGCTCGGCGGCATCCTGTGGATTATTCTACAGTTATCACTGCGGTTTCCGGCCATCCGTCCTAAATGGTAGATATACTCCACAATCACGTCGAGTCCTCCGTGGACTGATCAGTGAGCATGTTGCTGCTTTTATTTTTGTTTGGGACTGCTTTAAGTGCCAGTGAAGATGATTATAAGTGTGAGTATTTATTTTGTATTGCCAGTGTTGTTTTGTGATTTATTTTATTCTTGGATAATAATCTTGTTGGGGTTTTTCCGTTTGATAATGAATCAAATGCCGTTAGTTAAAGTTCTTCAATTATGTTTTTACCACCGTGTGTAGTTGATCCAATTTATCTGTCTCTCATTGCCGTTTTTGTGTCTGTCTAGTTTTATACAATTGAACGGTTTAATTTATTTTCTTTCATTATTTACTTTACAATTCATGTGTTCTTTTATTTTGTCTGACCCTGGATAGCTCGATAGATCACTACCTAACAAGTGAGTGCCATAATATTAACTTAGCACATAGGTATTAATGGCATTTTAGAATCACTTTTATTAAAGCCACTATGAATGATTTTATATAAAAAAAGGATGTCAAGAAGCTCATGAATTTCATTGCCTCCAGCTCATTTACTGGACCCATCATGGCAAGAGATCATTGCCGAAGGCGGCATGCATATCGGCGCTGGAAGGACGAAGCGTTTCATTGCAATAAACGACAATCAGGTAAGAGCCGTACTTACTTATTTAAATCCCTGATGTTGCAGTAACCAACCCAGTTAGATAGACCGACGACTTCAAATAGTGGCTGGATCAGACTGCATCTGACTGAAGCTGGAGTTTAAGGTGGTGTGTTGCTAGAGGCCTATTCCACCAGTGGACTGCTGAATATGCTGAGTTGTTTTGGTTGAACCTGCTTGCGTGATGATAGCGTGATATTGCCACAAATTACAACTATTTTTATGTTATTTAACTCTGCAAATCTCCAAGGTACTTGGTAAATGCACTTGCAGCAACGATGGTATGTGATAGGTACTACTTAAATCAAAAATATCGATTCGATGACGTTTCCACTACGGCTGAGGAGCACAGGAATTGGGTACTCATCCACTTCTGTCAGTTGGTGGTTCTCACAATTCAGGACAAGCCGGCTTCATCACTATGGTTAGATATTTTTAGATGCTGTGCAAACCATGTCACCATACCATACACAGATTATGGTATGGTAGGTATTAAACAGTCTAGTTTTATGCTGCTACAAATGTATCTCGGGGGATACCCCACTTTTGAAAATGACTAGGTAGGTACAATGGTTTTCACTGGAATTAAGATAATATTTATGGCTTTGAATCCCAGAATTTCTAATCCTTTGAACTTTAGTTCAACTTCAAATTGGGACTTAAAACGTGTACTCGTGTTATTTATTAAAAAGTTTCGGGAAAACTCTGGAAGGATGTGTTGATAACATAATTTGATAACGTTTTAAAATAAGCAATAAAATACCTATTTGAAACATTCCATTACAATGTTTGTACCAAGGGTATTATGACCAGCCACAGGTTTAGAATTCCACTGATTGTTTTTGTATGCGCCTGCGCACAATAGCAGTCAAATATAAAACAAATTCGGAATTATTTTACAAACGATTATTTTATAATCGTAAGAGAACCTATTGTACCAAAAGTCTGGGGCTCTAAGGCTCTGCATAGCTATTCACAAGGCTTCGATTCGATTTTCGATTCGGAAAGTCGTATGTCTATCTCGCTCGATATTGTAATGTCAAAAAAAGATAGACATACGACTTTCCGAATCGAAAATCGAATCGAAGCGTTGTGAATGAGGGGCCTGGGTCTCTTTTGTTTCTTTCTATATTTAGTTTTTTTTTAAATCTTTATTTATTTACGGGGTTTTAAATATTATTATCACGCTAAGTAAAGCCACTTGCACGCTGCTTTCAATCAATGTACTAATATTATAAATAAAAGTTTGTTTTGGGTGTACCTACGATATAATCTACAAAACTACTGACAAAAATTATTTCACTGATGAAACCTACACTATTATATTACCCAGTGCCATTTCTTCGACAAATTTGTGGAATTTGCTACTGACATACGTTTCTACCTAGTACCACACTAGTACCAAGTGTACTCACGAAAATAACAAAATGATACGCCGAATGAAATCAAAGGCAAAAATAACAAAAGACTACATTTGCGTCATATCCGTGACAAACGGTAATCGCTCTGCTTTGGTTGTGGATATGAATTCTCAGAGTACCTACCTACACATATAAGTACTGGAGCAGCGATGGCCCAGTGGTGGCGGCCCCGACTTACGAACAGTAAGTTGTGGGTTCGAACCCAGACAGGTTCATTACTTTGTGTAATTTATTTCTCTCAAAACGGTGAAGGAAAACACCGTGAGGAAACCGGCATGTCCTAGAACCAAAAATTTCGAAGACATGTGACATCTACCAATCCGCACTGGACCCGTATGGTGGATTATAGCCCATTCCCTCTCATAGAGAGGAGGCCTGTGTCCCAGCAGTGGGAACATTATAGGCTGATGATGATGATGATGATGACATTAAGTACTTACTTACATACATACATCACAATTAGGTACACAGAGCTGAAGTCCAGTGTTTTTTTTCTTCGCTCTTTTATATGATCTGCCTTTGGATTCCATAAGAGCAAATTGTTGGATTTTAGAGAACACGGTTGTTTTTCCAGCAATAATATACCCATTACTAAATTCCTTTACAGTCAACCTTTTCAGTACTTTCTTATGATCCGGCTTTATGGTAAACAATTTCAGGCACATATTTACCACCTACTGAGTACTGACTGGTTTAGTGGTCGCAAGTACGACTGATGAATAAGAGGTCCTGGGTGCGATACCCGGGTCGGGCAAAGTGTTATTGGGTCATTCCATCAGGAATTTCTCAGTAGAAGTTACGGACTCTGGATATGTGCCCGGTTGATGGCAATAGGCTCACCCCCTATAACATGAGATAAAACATAACTGGTGAAATATGGGTTTTCTATTAGTTACACCTCTACCTAACCCTTTGGGGATTACAGGCGTGTGGTTGTGTAATGTAGTTAAATAAAATAAATAAATGTCGCTGGAGATTAACACACAGCGCCATCTAATGCCACATCAAGCAACGAGGCTTGTGTCGTGGACACCAGATAGTTGATATACTACATATATAGTTTTTGTTTGTAAATACATACTTATTATACATATAAACATCCATGGCTCGGAAACAAATGTCCATGCTCATCACAAAAACATTTGCTCCAACCGGGATTCGAACCCGGGGCCCTAAGAACGTAAGGCAGCCTCACTACCGCTGCGCCATTCGGGTAGAACCCATATCCCATAACATGGTCACCAAACCCCTCTTCAGTAATAAAGTCATAAACCCGACCACAACTTCACACCCACCATACAGCCTTCAAAATCTAGTTAGAAAATGTCGTATTCAATTAGCTATAAATTCGCACTGACTTATTTGCGCAGGCGCCGAGCAAGCGAGCGTTAAGCAACCGATGCAGGATCGACAACATCATTACGCTTGTAAAACATGAGCAATTGAGCATTATTTCCGCAACTAACCTATGTGTACGATAGAATTAGTATACAAGGTAAACAAGATAATTCAATAAGAAATTGACGCGTTTTATTGTTTACTTGGCATTTTGTTTTGTTTAAATTTGCGTCACTCACTACTAGAACTGACTGATCTGTCTGTTACAAGCGCGACCGCTGAGTATGAGTTGGGTTTAATTCCCGGATCGTGCAAAGTAATATTGGGTTTTTCTTTCACGATTTTCTCAGTACCAGCCACGGAGCCTCGATTTGTGCCCGGTTGATGGCAATAGGCTCGCCTAGCATTTATATGGGTCTTAAACATAACTAGCGAAATGTGGGAGTACTATAATTGGGCTCTGCCTAACCCTTCGGTGATTACAGGAGTGATGTTATGTTACTACTAGAATCTTTAAAGTCTTCTTTATTAAATTTATTTATTTATTTATACGGGAATCTTCTTGGTTTACCGACTGTCTTCCAAATCAGTCAGAGACTGGTCGAAAAGTAACTGTTCAACTTGCTGGCTAGCTGTAAAAACTGTAAGCCGTTAAACAGCAGTTTCGGTTTCCACCGGTGCTGATGCATAGGAGAAAAGTAATGATCAACCTCACCACACTGCTAAAAAAAACTAATGCTTAGACTGGATAGTTTCGAGCCTCAAGATACAGACGGAACAGCTGATGTTTTTTCGCGATTCAGGGGTTGGTCCCATAGTAAAAGTTGTTCGTTTTCGGTCGAAGTTTATCGATATCGTCTGTCTAGTTTGGGGCTCTCTAGCCACAATACTATGTTCACTAGTTTTAGGTAATAAGTATTTTAAGCGACTTGTAACATCTCTTGTGTATATGTACCTAATTATGTACTTGAATAATTATCAATTTTCTATTCTATTTCTAGTTCAAAATTAGCCCATGCGCAATGAACATTCGTCAACATCAGTTTTAACACAAATCTTGGCAGATTGCACACTGAACCTCAGAGGCCCGGTACATTCTAAATGCAGACTTAATTAAGCAAACCTCTCACTACAAAGAATGTATTATGTGTTAAGTATTTGAGTAGGTACATAAGTAGAAGTAATACACACAATGACTGTGTCACGATCTAATCATTAAATGCTGACACAAGACCTTTAATGATCCCAAATTAGGGGCATGATAATGTTTTGTGTGAATGTTTGCTGTGGAAACTCTTTTCCCATTGGTCGGTACTTGTGTCATCATATTGTGTTTCTGCTCATCATTGGATGATGCTTGACAAACATTTATCACAACAGTTCCTAAGAACTGAGAACCATCCATCGGCGATGTGCATTATATCCCAGAAGAAAATAAAAAGTCCGTAGTAGTTCAAGATCGAGAGACGCGGAAAAAGCAATTAGTCGTCTTTGCACTACAGTTTTAACTTTGCCTTACTGAATTTTAACCTGAAAACGTATCGACTAGTTGAAAGAAAACACACTCAAAATTCTAATGACGATTAGATCATGATCTGTCAAAGGACCAATTTGTTCGAGACACCATTGTTTAACTATTGTGTCTACTTCGTGGACAGATCAAGGGATATCAACTATCTGGAGTCCACGACATTCACGATCATTTTTCTCCGGCCTTATCCCAATTTATTCAAACTTCTCTTTCAGTCGTAATCTCGGCAGTCACCCTCCTTCTTCATCAGCCATATCATTTTATACATAGTCTATCCATCTTTTCTGTTAATCTTCTCCGGCTTCTCATACTGATAATGGTCAGTTTAAATACCTATATAACTTCTAACAGGTACCTTTTTTGTTTCTTAGGCTAATGTAGCATATCAAGGCTGTGTCCTGCCGAACGGCAAGCCCGGTCACTGCCGGCCCCTCCGTCACTGCATCCAGGAGGAGTTCCGTTCTGACTTCATCAAGTTCATGGACTATGTTTGCATTATCAACCAAGAGTAAGTTATGTGCATTCGTTATCTATCTATTTTAGAACGGCTACGTTTCCGTTAGGTAGATCTCTCTTAAACAGTCGAAAGATTATTATCAAAATAAAAAGTCACTTTTTAACAAAATTGCATAAGATCCACCCGAAGTCCTAGTCCTAGTCCCCTAGTATTTTAGCTGGGAAATGTGGAATAAACTTTCCAACAAATACAATTATCAATTTATCATTTGCCAGTTCCGTGGGAGCGTGTTGTCCGGACAAAGCAACGCTGGGAGGTGCTGAAGGACTGGCTGGAGACCTGCCCGCAACGGCACCGAGGGAGGAACAGAACGAGGCCGTCATGAAGGTCTCCAGGGCTGAGTCTAGAGGTATTAGCGTTCCACCTATCCTATCCTAAAGGACAATCTTCAAAGAGTAATCTCGCAAACCGAATCAGTGTCTGCAATATGTTTTAGCAAACAGTAGTACTTAATGTATCTACCTGATGCCCCAACCACCCGCACCGGGTTCGCGTCATTGAGTTCGTCCCGCTCCCTCTCACAGCGAAGAGGTCAAAGTGCAGTAGAAAGATTTTATATTATGTTGATTGTAATGTGACAGATACTGTACTGCTACTTAAATACCTAGTTGCCTTCTCAAAATTCCCGTTTTCAGCTAAACAACTAGCATAAATAAGATGAAGAATGGATGATGAATTTCAACTTCCATAGGTTGTGGTCTAAGTACCCGTGAGCAAACCCGCGTGCTGGGCGCCCGCCAGGCCAACCCTCGCGAGTGGCCCTGGATGGCTTCCATCACTCCGGAGGGCTTCGAGCAGTACTGCGGCGGAGTGCTCATCACTGACAGACATGTCTTGACTGCTGCTCATTGCACTAGGAGGTAACACTAGCATCCATTATACAGGGCCCAGACTAAGTGTTATTCGAGCGTTTGACGATGGGGAAAGCCAAAAACGTAATAGATTCACTTAAGCTACCGAAAAGTTCATATCAGTCCTGTTGTAAGATTATCGCTTCTCTGGGCCCTTTGGTATACCTTGGTATAGCTGTCTAGCCTTGTTAGATGTTATTCTATACTTTGTACTTTACAGTTTCTTTTGTCATGCTCTTGATTATTTAAATCTGAAGTTTATCTGAGCGTAGGTACCTCAGTTTATTCTAACTCAGGGTCATTATTGTGTCATACATTAACTTTCATCGTTTCATTGCGACAAAAGGATAGTAGAGACCCAAGACTAACAAATTCTATAAAACCTTATCATTTAGATGGAAAGCTGAAGAACTCTTCGTCCGCCTAGGCGAGTACGACTTCAAACGCAGCAACGATTCCCGCACCTACAACTTCGGGGTCGCAGAGATCCGTCAGCACGAGGCCTTCGAGATCTCCAACTACAAGAACGACATCGCAATCTTGAAGCTGGACCGACCCGCCGTCTTTAATACTTACGTTTGGCCCATTTGTCTTCCGCCTCCCAACCTGCAGCTCACTGATGAACTGGCTATTGTTATTGGTGAGTTTTAAATGCTTTAAATCATCCATCACAATAAGCAAATCCTGGAGAACATCTTCAAGCTCAAAGAACTATTGATCATTGTTGTCAAGGCTTAGGTGATGGATACAACTGCCCATTCCCTTTTCGTGAAAATTAGTTTTCTAATATTTATTGCGGTAGAAAACATACAACCATAACAAATGTTAAATGGCACTTTCTGTTTTTGTGACAGAATTTCTAAAGTAAGACTATTTAGGTACTCGTACATACGAGTATATTAGCTAAGTACCTGATTGTATGTCAATATAGCACACTGATGCAAATTATCACACATACCCACGACCGCAGATGCAATCATAGTTTCCCATAGAAACCTTTCAAAAAGCAAAAGCCAAAGGCCAAAGTTGCCTGAAAATAAAGGTTTTATTATTATTATTATTATTTAGTTTAGAAACACGTCATCATCTACCTAGCCTTTTCCCAACTATGTTGGGGTCGGCTTCCAGTCTAACCGGATGCAACTAAATACCAGTATGTTACATGGAGCGACGGCCTATCTGACATCCACAACCCAGGCCGTTAGTTTTAAAGTAGAATTGTGTAATAGAACAGTTTTTTTTAATAATATTTTTTTTTTGTGGGAAAAATATTCCAATTAGTTCTACCGTAGAAATGATTTGTAGAACTAGTAGGAATGAAAGGGTTGTACTGGGTAATATGATACCCACTGATAAGACTGGTTGTCACACTTTCGGGCCTTAGACTACCTGTAACGGCTTTCAAAGATCTACAAATGACAGCCGAGACCAACAGCTTAACGTGCTTTCTGAGGCATGGAGGGAACTCGGTATGTTATGGACGAAGTATTATAGTATCTGTGGTTATGGGTAGAAACACGCATGGTCTCTTATTAATGAACGGCGATTCTTTCGCGGCTTTAACGGTTACTTCGATGTCTGTCATATAATCAAATTATTTTTAAAACTGGCGACATTTTTTCGGTCCACAATTTGTTGAAGATAAAAGACTTCAGACACGAATTACTGATGACAGCCACACTATGCATCAGAAACAATTGATGTACTTTGTGACCTTCCCTCCAGGTTGGGGCACGCAGTTTTACGGAGGTCCTCACAGCAACATTCTGATGGAGGTAACGGTGCCAGTGTGGGACCACGACAAGTGCGTCGCAGCCTTCTCTGACAGCATCTTTAACGAGACCCTCTGCGCTGGAGGAAAGGAGGGCGGGAAGGATGCTTGCCAGGTACACTTTTACTTTACATCTAGGAGATACGACAACCAGGAGAGTTTTCACATCATCATCACAGCAGTGATAGCCTAGTGGTGTGACCATCGGACCGCCAAGTGCCAGGTCACGAGTTCGACTCGCGTCATAAAGACACGCACCTCTGATATTCCGGATTCATGTGTACATGTTGTATGATTATCACTTGCTTCGGTGAAGTGAAACATGCCACCAACCAGCATGCCTGAGAGATATTTCGCGACGGCATATAAAGCCAAGTCAGAGCAACATGGGCGGCGTAAAAAACTCTGGCACCAGGTTAGGCGCTAACCACACGATAAAGAAAGATCATCATAATTTTTCGGCTCTACAATCCTCCTGCAGTTAGCTATAACTGAAGGAGGATTGTGGAACGGCTCGTCTACCTCCTCCATATCATTGAAGGGATTTAATAACTCTATTAAATCCCTTCAATGATATGGAGGAGGTAGAAAGAAGAAAACTACTCAGTTTTCTTGTTTGTTATCTTGTTTTGCTGCCTGTATATCACCACTTATTTTCCTACGCTGCAACGATCCGGTTTGAAAAAAAGAAAGATTTGAAAAAGGTCTTGGTTGGTTTGTCTTGTCTGGTTCTTTGTTCAAATTAACTTTTCCTATTTCTGAAGACGGTGGTCTTCTTTTATTTAGATTTTCGACAAGTCAATATACTATCTTTATTTCATAAAGAAATGTAACCTAACTCGAACTTCACAGGGTGACAGCGGTGGTCCCCTGATGTACCAGATGCCGAGTGGTCGGTGGACCGCCATCGGTGTGGTATCCTGGGGCCTGCGATGCGGAGAGAAGGAACACCCCGGTCTCTACGCGAGCGTCAGCCACTACCTCGGATGGATCGCACAGAATGCGCGCTTCTAAGATGATTTTGTAAACTGATTTCTTAAATAAAAATGTTGATCATTTTTAAGGGCCGATTTCACTATTGAAACTAAAGGCG
Source organism: Xestia rhomboidea (assembly GCA_963853795.1). Classification (NCBI taxonomy): domain Eukaryota; kingdom Metazoa; phylum Arthropoda; class Insecta; order Lepidoptera; family Noctuidae; genus Xestia; species Xestia rhomboidea. Next base: position 7,900,010 of record OY970778.1, on the reverse strand, counting down.
ATCAACACAACTTAACCGCGTTCAAGAGCTGTCTGTGATATTACTGTTACGCAGTGAATATTTTAGTGGTGAAATTCGCCCTTAGATGTCTTAAGTGGATTTCTTGTTTTATTTAGTTACTTTTTCTTGCTTTTATTGTGAGGTTCAACGGTTATCAATTTTACCAGACAAAATAGTTGGTGCAGATTTGATTATTTCCCATACAAAAAAAAAAGTTTGATAGGGAAAAATTGACAGTATCGGGTAGTATGATATGCTTAGTGTCTGTACCGCGAGGTTTCATTGTCTATTTTGCATTTTATAAGAACATATTTACAGCTACAAATTCATCTAATACTTCACTAACTTTCAGTTGCATTCCTGTAGTGTGTAAGAGAAATTAAAGAATATTAGTTCGACAAATAAAAGCTTTACTCACAATTGACAATCAGCTAGTTTAACGAACTGTATTAGGAAGAAACCACGGCATAATGGTTTACTTAAGTCATACGAACTATTAGTATACGGGAGTTAATAGGAATGTAATGAGTTACATGCCGTAGAGTTCAACAGAGAAGAAATGGTACAGTAATAAAATTGTGTAGGTGTTGTGTACATTGAATGATTCCACCACTTTTTTGTTATGTTAACAAATCTCTGTTAATAAAATAATTGCTATGAATTTATAAAAGGAGCTTAATATGTAAAGTCAATAGTCAGTGGCGTAGCTATGCCAATGCAACCAATGCGGTCGCATGAGGCACTTGATTCAATGGGGCCCCGGCGGACCACAAACGATTTTTTTTTAATTTTTTTTTGAAGAAGGCAAAGTAAAAGTTTCCTATATTTTTGCACACCCGATTTATAAACTATATTATTTTCATCATAATAATAGCTAGTGGCTAAATAATAACAGCCGCTTGGGTCGATCTTTAGGTTAAGCCGCGCTTGCTGATTGGTCTGTGGATGGGTGACCCTTACATACCGAGTTTCCTCCGTACCTCGGAAAGCACGTTAAGCTGTTGGTCCCGGCTGTCATTTGTAGATCTTTGACAGTCATTACAGGTAGTCAGTGGCCCAAAAAGTCTGACAACCATAGTCTTACCAAGGGGTTTTGTATTACCCAGTACTAACTGGGCTGTGGAGGTTAGAGAGGCAGTCACTCCATGTAAAATACTGGTTTTCAGCTGCATCCGGTTAGACTGGAACTCAACCCCAACATAGTTAGGAAAAGGCTAGGGAGATGATGACATTTATAACATAATAGGCAAACTTCGTTTTTTTTTTGCATTAGGGCCCAAAAAGACTAGTTACACCACTGGAAGTGGTGATGGTTTCTTGAGAAAGGAACCTACGTACTACTCGTAACCAACGGGCGTGCATGACCGGATGTTTGAACGTGGACGAGGCAAAGAGTAGCAGGAGGCATACTGTAGTTTCTGCTTTCCTCTATTCGATAAGGGCGTGAGTTTATGTATGTTTGTGTAAAACTTATCACTTTGCGGAAAACACAACTTCCCAATTGGTAAGTATAGCGATAACTAGCGGTTCCGGCGGGTAGGTATGACCGTAAATAACCACATAACTGATATATTGAATCAAATAGGTCATCTAGACCCAATTGATTCCTATAAAAGGGTTCACTGCAACGCAATACTGTTATTATTGCTTGCAGCTCGCTCAAGTTGGGTAAGTTCCTAATTGTCTAATTTGTTTACTGATGACGGCATGATTTACCCAGTCTGTCAAAGTCAACATTATTTTTTCAATTTTTTAAACTATTTATCTGGGTGATCTGATTCTGCGTTATAGGTCGTAGATACGATTATCACTTGGAATAATTACCTAAAAGATAGTAGTTTCGAGTCTGGATATGACATTTTTACAAAAAAACTAAACACAAATATGACAAAAGGAACATGGTGATGATTATGATTTATGTGACAAATAAATAAAAACAGAAGAAAATATATAGTGGGTAACACCTTACGAACAACAAAATGTTTCCTTCGTTTTTCAGATGAGCAACAATTTGAACACCAAAAATGCATTCTGTTGCGGGTTGGAAGCTCGCTCAGCGACCAAACTACATCATCAACAAAGACAAATCGTACCCTTACTCCGAGTGTCCATTTCTAGGAGAATACTACTTACAGAGGCTGCCGGAGTCTTTGAACAACTTGATCGAACATGTCGACTACTGGGGGGAGGGCAGGATCGTCACTCAATCCGGGATCAGCGGGTTCTCCGACTGCTACAACGTCAACCATACCTACCAACTCGTGAGCAATGGTCCCGACCGCGACAGAAAGATCCCTAACAGGATACCCGTCGTGAATTACACGAACTGTGACACCAGCGGCTATATCAAAGACAACTCAGTCACCACCGTCACAGTCATGGGAGCACCCATCAACTCCAGCTGTGCTAAAGACATCGCACGCATGGTAAACCCTGACTTCGGAAAAGTTGTCGCGTACGGATTCGAAAGCAGTTCTGCTGAAATAAGAAATCTTAAAACGGAATTGAAGAAGAAGGACCTTTTCCTCTGTCCGAGATACACTTTATCGACAGAACTTCAAGGCTTATCGTTGTTCGATAGTGACTTAACTTTCTTAAATCTGACAGCACTTAAAGACCAGCTTTTCAATTACGTCACTGAAGGCGCTTATGACGTCGCTGTGGATCTGACCAAAAACATGGATGACGGAAGTGGATCTTCCGAAGCTGTTACAGAAGTCGTGACGAAAATTTTGCGTGAAAGCCCAAGTAGCATCATGAATTATGGGTATAAGCTCTGGAACAGTGGTGGCAATGAAATAATTAGCAGCAGTTTCCCAGATGAATTCCAACTCATCTTTAAAGGAGAAATTGTGACTATAATCAACAAACAATACCAACAGGCCTTGAAACTAGATGCGAACGTTAAGTCTTCTAACGACAGACTTGCTTTGGGAGATAAGTCTGATAAAACAAGTAGACAAGTAAGCTGGAAGTTCATGCCAATGTGGGAGAATGACACCGTCTTATTCAAAATAAACAATATCGATAGCAAGATGTATTTAAAATTGGATGAAAATACAGACAGTCTGGGAGACAGAAAGGGTTGGGGCTCAACGAATGACAATGAAATCAACCATGAGTATTATATAGAGCCGTTGATGAAAGATCAAGCTTTAGTCTTTCGATTAATAAACTACCAATACCATCAAGCGCTGAAAATGGATACGAATGTGGATTACTGTGGAGACAGGCTGCTTTGGGGACATAATGGTGATCCGCGAAGTGATAACACATCCTTAAACTGGGTTATTGCTGCAAACACTAAAGTGTCGAAAAAAGAAGTGATTGAAATATAAAATGCCTTATTCTTTTTTACATCATAGAAAATGCTTTTTAAATAAAAAGGTAATTGATTAAAATTTTAATTACTCATATTCTTATAACTCTAGCAAAAATAATCTCACCACGATTTTATTTCGTGTCTAAAAACTACTGTCCGGATTTAGACCAAATGTGGCACACAGATAGCTCATAACCTGGATTAACACATGGGATACATTTTATCCCGGTGGTACGATCCCATGGGACATTACCGAACTCCACGCGGGCGAAACCACGCGCATAAGCTCGTACATAATATAAGGATGGAATAAAACAAATTGTCAATGGAATCTGCAATATATTCGTCTTTCATATGTCTCTAAAGTTATATACAACACAATCATCATACTCTAAGATAACATGTCCAAGGTGACAGTCTCCCCACACTCCTCAATAGACTGCAGCATCCGAAGTACCTGCTCCTCATCCACTGCGGGGTGGAAGGTGAACGCGAAGCGGAAGAAGTTCTTATAGTGGCGGACAGGAGAGTATGCTACCATCAGTTGAGAGCTTAGAACTAACAGCTCCTTTATTTTTGGAGTTACCTGCAAAATGAGAATAGTTCAGTGGCGAAGGGGCCATACAACTCGATTCCTACCGGATTCCCTTTGAAAAGTGGCACAGTCAGTATTCTATAGATAAATAATATAATCACATTAAGGATACGTACTCCGTCTCCGGGTTACCTCTTACAAAAATTGACCCTTCGCTACTGATGATAATTTAACATTGTGGAGTCATAGTCAAGTTCTTATTTTGGATACCTGCTCAAATTAGATAGAGAGGTATGGAAGGAGTTCTGCAAAGGGAAGGCCTTTGCCCAGCACACTTTTTGGATCTATTCCCTATTATAAACTAATCATATGTTTGATTGAATTTTGACTTTGACTTTTGACTTTGATGAATTACTCGAATTTGAATTTGTAGTGGGTTTCCTAGATGCATTATTAATTTCCCCTATTTTCTTAACTTGTCTGTTTGTTTTACTCATACTACTACGACTTAATTAAAGATAGAAATCAACTTTTTTTCCAAGATGCCTCAGTCAAGATAGGAAACATAACATGACGCCTATAATCCTGGAACGGTTCGACCAGTCATGTTTTCAGTCATTTGTAATAGTCTGAATTAATCCGGGGGTTTCTACCTAATAACACTTTTCCGACCTGCAGGCCTAGCCAAGTTACAAGTCACGTGGTCAAAACAAACGAATAGAAACTTCGTAGACAAGTTTACATCGATCAATAATATGATAGAATGAAATGTATTCGTTTCTACAATCTTGATAGCTACATCCCATAAAAATCGTAAACTTACAGTTTTGACTGAACTTTATTGTTTCTATTAGTTTGTTTTGACCACGTGACTTAACGTTGAAATGATGTCATTCCCATACATTTGGTTAGTTTTCTATGCGTTAACGATTGTAGATTGTCAACTTGGCTAAGCCTACTGGCAATCGAACCCAGGACCTCATTACCAGCAGTATCGCTTGTGACCACCAGAACAACGAGCCTACGAGGTAGGACCCATTACATACAGAACATGTATCACCATCTCACCTTATGCATGACCTCCCACCACTCCTCGTCCATTTCCTGTCCTCTCATGAAGCTGGGTATGTACCAGAAGCACACATTAGGGCACTGCAGCTCCTCAGACACCAGCTTGAAGCCCGGTCTCCTTGCGACGGCCTCCAGGCAGAACTGAGCCGTGGCCATCGTCTGGTCTGCGAGCTGGCTCAAACCGAGGTCGCCTCGCGCTTTCCACATCATCCAAAGCTTGAAGGCGTCGATCTGGGATCAATTGAAATTATATACGTTTAAATACTTTAGATAGTGGGTATTGGATGTAAATGCATTAGAAATTCATAACGAAATCAAGAGAAAGTCAAATCTGACATCAGAAGAATCAGGACAATCCGATCCAAGAAATATAACAACTTAGTACCACAGAACATTTAACTTTCTTATTTTGTAAAGGTCTTGCAGGGCAGGATTTAAGTGAAGATTTTTAGGGAGGGAGTACCTTAAAAACCAGAACCCGCCGTACTAGAGTTATTTCTGGCCCCACTTCTTGGTAAAGGTCTCCCCTTTCTCCTTGCAAACCTCTCTGTCTTGTGCAGTTTCTGGCCACATCGTTACGGCGATGTCCTCCCTCAGGCGTCCAGTGAGTGACGATCTTTGCCCACCTCTCTAGGTACATGGGACTGATTACATAATTAAATATTCCTAGTTTGTTACCTTCCTGCCACACTGCACGCTCTTGTCTCCCGTGTCATAGGACACGTCGTAGAACTTATCCTGCTGGAACAGGTACTGAGCTGCGGCGGAATTCGCTTCGTGCAGCAAACCCTTGTCTCGCACTATGAATACAGAACACTGTAGGGGAGCACCCGCCATCTTGTGCGGGTTCCACGATATTGAATTTGCTCTGGAAAAGAGATAAGGGTAACTTTGAAAGGGACCTGAAGCTTGATTTGGTTTTGAAAAACGCCTATTGTTTTTTTTCCGAATTGTGGCAGGATTAAACGGATACCTACTGAGTTGTGAAGTGATTCGTAATAAAGCTAGCTTTTGACCGCTTCGAATATTTAGTATTAAGAGACTTTCAAAGCAGTGATTGCCTAGTGGTGTGACCGTCGGACTGCCAAGTCATAGGCCTCAAATTCGAATCCAAGACCTCTTATTTTTCGATTCATGTTCGTATTGTATAATTATCAGAGGCTTCGGTGAAGAAAAACATCGTGAGGAAACCAGCATGCCTGACAGATATTTCTCGACGGCATGTAAAGACGAGTCAAACGCCCATGGGGACAAAAAAACTCTGACACCAAGTTAGGCACTAACCACACGATAAAGAAAGAATAGGAGACTTCCAAAACAGAAAATAGTTGGATGAAATTGAATTAAAATATGTATTGGTACCTTTCTATGCCTTTTAGTTTGGTCTTGTATTTAGGTGAAAGCATTAAACTGCCTCCCCAGCATGCCTGGAACATAAAAAATAACTTGTATTTAGCAGGCGCTAATTTCAAACGCGCTTTAACCGATTTCTTCAACACCAAGTCTTAGTTGTAACTCTAACATCGTGAAGTGAGGCTACATCCACGGATAGCATGGTGTTGATCTATATCGACACCATAGCTCTATAGCTGGGTCGTAAATCCACCTCCCATCCAGCCATTCTGCCCTCTTTGCCCCAAAACATGCAGCCAAAGCTAGACCCCGCCATCCCCTTCGCGTCAAAGTGACGACGCCATTAAAGTTATAGGGTTAAGAAGAACAGGGTGTACAATTCTTCACCCTCCATGGAAAAAGGAGGATCCTACGACCAGACTTAAGTCGCGGAGAATTTTTGCCATTTGATATAAATTTTAGGAATTTGATGTTAGCTCTTTATTTATTTATTTATTTAACACTTCAAGCACAAAGTACAGAGGCGGACTTAATGCCGTAGGCATTTTCTACCAGTCAACCTTTGGTGATGCAGAGGCAAGCAGTGGTAGGTGTACATCTGAAAATAATTTAATTAATACTAAGGTAAACTACAAGGATATATAAAATACTAAACTAAAACTAATACAATCGAACACAAAACGAATAACAACACTAATAATAAATCTAATACTTTATTTGTGGCATAGATGGCGCTGTAGTACTGTTTTGTACTATATTGCTTGCTGTAATGCCGCTACAAAGTAATTAAGTTTTAGGCCAACTTTGAAATTCTGTCCTGCTAGAAACACAAAGAAGAAGACCAACTGATTTAACAAAGAAACTTACATCAACATGCATCCAAACGCCATGTTTTTTGCACACATCAGCAACTGCCTCCAGGTCATCTATGGCTCCTAACACGGTGGTCCCCGCCATACCGTTCACAAACACAGGACACCTTCCAAGGTCACTCTCTCTCTGTATGGCCTCGTCTAGCTTGTCAACCAGTATCTGTCCTTTAGGGTTGGTTTGTATGATTCTGATGCTGTCCGTACCAAAGCCGAGCCAATGGGCTGCTTTCTTTATGGAGTAGTGACTCTGAAAGTTTTAACATAATAAATACATAACATAACATCACGCCTGTAATCTCCGAAGGGTTTGCAGATTTGTACACCCACATTTCGCCAGTTATGTTGTAGCTTACTGCCACCAACCGGGCACATATTCAGGCTCCGTAGCTGCTATTAAGAAATTCATGATGGTACAAGTCAATAACGCTTTGCCTGAAGTGGGCATCGAACCCAAGACCTCAGGCTCGGCAGTCCCGCTTGCGTCCACTAGACCAACGAAGCAGTCACTGCTATTAAGGTGGATGCTCCAGGGTAGCCCGCGAATACAAATTTTCTTATTCTTTCGTTTTTTGCAACTTGCAGGTCAGTGCCAGGTTGTATATTGATTAAAATATGATTCGCGGCTGTAACACGTATGTAGTTACAGAATTATAATCATCAAAATCAATACAACCCTCCAAGCGCATAAAGGTGCAGGAATGACTTTTTCAAGGTCAAAATCATTCCTGGCACTTTATATATTATATTTTTGATTATAGTGGCTTTCTATTGGTGAAAAAATTATTAAAATCGGCCCACTAGTTTCGGAGCTAATTCGGTACAAACAAAAAAATATTTCCTCTTTATATTATTAAAAAGTACAAAATAAAATAAAAATTAGTATTGACTAGCTGTGCCCCGTGACCTTCGTCGGCGTGAAATTATTATAAAAATATTACTACCCTATTTGAATTGGATTTTGTTAACGATTTCAAGGGTTTTTTTAGCACGGAGTCCTTTTTTATTTATTTATTTAAACTTCATGGACAATAGTGGTACATAGGCGGACTTAATGCCACAAGACATTCTCTACCAGTCAACCTTTGGGTTAAATAGGAAAACATAGTGATAGGGTACAAAAAATGTCTAAAAAACTAAGTTCTTGTAAACGAGAATTTATATACTTATATTGATACTAATACACATATACAGATAAAATAAACTAATAGATATTTCTAAAATAAATTACTTTCTTTTTTTTTCTAAAATAAAAGCCTAAGTTGCTTCTTATAACATCAGCTATCTGCCAGTACAAGTCCTGTCAAAATCGGTCCAGCCATTTTGGAGATTAGCCGGAACAAACAGAGCGAGAGACAAAAAACAAAAAAAAATTGTTTTTAAGTAGGTAGGTACTGTGTAAACTTTCATATTTTTTTTAATTTCAAACAGACACTTTAATTTCATTTATTTGTAAAGATAACCATAATTCATATACAACATGTTACATAATTAACGCACATCCTGAAATTACTTTACTTTGTTCAGAATCGTTTACTGAATCGAGTTCTATAATTTTTAATATAGGTAATTTTTTATCCCAAAAATAATGAAAGCTACGTAATTTATAGTCACACTACCCTTGTATAGTCCAAACAAACTGAAATGGACCGTAACTCAAGGCAATAAGACTTTTAAAAGTGCAGTTTTATTTGTATTAATACAAATTCCGCCATTCAATACAAAACAAAGAAAAATGAACCTTGTTTCAAGTAAGTTAAAGTCGTTACAAATACAGTTAGGTAAACTTGGCGATTCAACCGCACGCACACTAAACAGGCACTCGTTAAAGGACACAATAGATAAACCAACAAAATGCAAAATATGTCATACTTGTTTTCGTTCCCTTTCTCGTGCAAATTAAAAACCTGGGATAGAGCGAGATGACACCATGACACCGGGCGGCGCCGCCGCCGGCGCCGACGATCAAAGCTAACTTAAATAAATGTAAACAATATTTAGTCACGGGCGAACTTTCGTACAGTGTATGCAAATAGTTTTTCGCGCGCGATTTCTTTCCAATAATTAACACAAATGTTCAGTGAAATGGTGACTAATGGTGAGGACTGTGGCACACTGCAGTGTGGTGATAATGTGGTTCTAGCTGGCAGAACATTCAAGTCAACCAAAGGTATGGTACAAGAGTAGACCGCAGGGTAGGACTATGTTAGTTGTTACTTCGTGGCCATGGAACGTTCCGTCCGAACACAGCCATCGACAGGGGAGCCGATTGGCGTACACGTAGGTACTCGTTTTCAAAACGAAATATGGGATTAATTCGATGAGAATCCCCAATCAGCTGATTTGACGACTTTTTTTGTGGGGACGTATTAATAATAATAATAAATTTATTTCATAAAAAAAGGAGATTGTAGTACATGAGGCATACACAGAGTTATACATATAGGTTTGTACAATGTAAATCACAATCTGGTGGGTGAAGTTCTGTTTTCCTAGCTAGGTTATAGAATAACCTGTATTAAGGATTAACAGTCCCTGTCCCTTGCAAAAGTTACAAAAAACTAGTACAATATTTTTTTCTTTTATACTACAATAATTTTAATAAGTAATTGAATACGTGCAGGTGTGTGTGTGTGATTGTGTGTGTGAAGTGATATGTGCGTGTGTGTGAGTGTGTATGTGATGTAGTAATAGAGAGTGTATGTTCGTTTTGATTGAAGTCGAGTGAGGTAATATTTGATCTGTCACTGACACCTAGTGAGATAATTTTCTGTTTCATCATAGCTTTTATTTTGAAGAAAAGAACGTAGAATCTTTTTACATTTAAAGTTAGATAGTCCGTAGATCAAGCAGAATTTGTTAAATTTATTGTAGAGAGTTGGGCCTAAGCAGTTGCAAAATCTACGTGCAAATGATGTGCGTACTTGTGGAAGAGTGCAAATTAAGTCTTTCCTACGCTTAGTTACTATTTTATAAGGGGTTTTACGGTGCTGTAGGAGAACTGTTTGAAGGATGAAATGTTGTCGGACGTTAAGAACATTACAACTATTATACAATAGATCAGTAGGGAACATGAAGGGTCTCGAAGTAGCTACTTTCAGTACCGCTCTGTGTGCAATCTCGAGTGGTTTTAGTATAGTTTTCGCAGCACCACCCCAGCAGGTGATACAGTACCTAACAATAGATAAGCACAGGGAAAAATAAACTACACGTATAACATTTGGGTTCGCGATACTTCGGAGGGTTTTAAATATATAAATTAACTTGCGGACTCTACTAGTAAGTTGATTAATTTGAGTTTTGAAATTAAGATTTTTGTCTATATATACTCCCAAATATTTGATATAATCGACTACATTTAGGGATGGGCAGAGGCAAGAGGCATTTCCTTGTAGACACCTGTATTTGTGGGCTTTAATAGACAATGGAAATCTTGGCTGAGTGGCGGGACTTATTGAATAGGTGATAAAGTTAGTTTTGGAGGTGTTGAGTGTTAGTGAGTGAGAATAGAGCCAATTTAGGGTTTTGTTGAAACCAGATTGTGCAATGTGCTCAAGTTCCGACCAGGTGTCAGCAACAAAGGTTATAGCAGTGTCATCCGCAAAAGTTACTATCTTAGCATTTGTAATGTTCAGCTTGCATAGGTCGTTTATAAAAACTAGAAAAAGTGTCGGACCCAAAATGCTTCCTTGGGGCACTCCGTAATAGATGGGAAGCTCTTCGCTTTTATGGGTATCTATACTAACCATTTGAGTGCGATCCGAGAGATAGTTTCGGAAAAGATCCAATTGCAAGCCCCTGACACCAATCCTTTCCAGTTTTAGTAAGAGCATAGAAATTGGAACGGTGTCAAAAGCTTTCGCAAGATCTATAAACATAGTTAATACCCTTTTGTTTTTGTCTAAGTTATGCACTATATTGTTAAGCAAATCTTGCACTGCATCTGTGGTCGATTTACCTTTGCGAAAGCCGAATTGCTGCGAAGATATTAAATGATAATGCTCAAGGTAATTAACTAGTCTTTTATTGATGAGGCGTTCGAGTACCTTTGACATGGCACTCAGAACGGCTATTGGGCGATAGTTACTGGGCACCTTTCCGTCCCCTCCCTTAAAGACCCTCCATTAAATCGTTAGTTTATTTAAAAAAATTGGATAGTGAACGCTTTTGATAAAAAATGACGAAGTGCTTTCTAAATTAAAACATCAATTAAGAAAACAGGCAATAAAATGTATTGAACTTTTCTATTGAAGTTGAGTCGAGCGACGACGTTAACAGCTGTCTCGAACGCGAGCGAATACCTACTAGGCTAGCAAGACTCACACAGTCGCATACGTAGGTATGAGACCTACGTATGCGACTGTGTGCGTTCGTTGATTTGTACTGTGACTACAACATTCTTCCGGAATTAGGAAAACTAATTTCTTAAATAATCATTGCCTAGACATGTTTAATTAAAAATTCAGTGCATGTATTATGATTATAACATAATAAACTAATTGGGGTGTCTGAGGGTGTGCGTTAATTACGTTACATGTTGTAGACTATGTAATAAATATCCATAATACTTGGGATTTATACTCACATCTTCTGAAGTAAATATAACCATCTCAGGAAGGTTCCTCATCCCTTTAGCCTTGATATCTGGGAACTGCTTATACCTTGCGGCGACCAGGCCATACATTATGGCGTTGCTGCCTCCAGGGGTGAAAATGCCGTCTCCATCGGGTATACCGAACACTTTCAGTATGTGGTTCTGAAGTTTTAGTTCTACGAGAGTGAATACTGGACCTACTTCAAAGGTATACCTGAAATAGGAGGTTTTTTTATCAGTTCAAAGGTTATCGATGACTATAATGGTAATAGTAACGAAAACTATGAAATCTAGATTTGGTTTAAGGACATAAAAAGCACACAAATCCTGTGTATCGCCCCCTTGGGACTATTATTTAAGTTACTGGTTAAAAAGTCCGCTGTGTTTATATATTTTTCGTACCACTTGCTCAAAAAAGTGACATTCTATGCCACAAAAAGCGAACATAACAATAGTCATTTTTAATCTGTTAAAACAGGGAAAGAAAATTGTACTGAATTTCATTCATCCTCTAAGGGTAGAATGTGATTTAAATTTGGAATACTTACCGAAATTTATACTGAACTACATCTTTGTTTACACCATTGAGTTTGTATATAAAGCATTATACATCTTTTTGAAAAAGGAATAGCATTTATTATGCAGTTATGATTATTAAATAAAATTACGAAAACCGACGAGGCCGTATGAGCTTGATGCCTTTGCTTTTCCGACAAAAAATATTAGTCCAGGAATTTGCCGCGTTTTTGTTTTCTTCAAATACATATAAATAAGTTAATGTTCTAAAATGCTTATCTCATATTATTATTGTGTTAATTTTTTCGCAAATGGTACGAAAAGTAGAGTATTTTCCTCGGTGATAAAGCTGTCTTAGTCTTGGGTGAACTTAAATGCCTCGCTACACTCAGGACTCGTCTTAAATCCCTCGCTTCGCTCGTGATTTAAGTTAATAACACCCTCGCTACGCTCGGGAGTAAACCTCGGGTCCTTCGTTACGCTCGCGATTTAAATCGTCACCCGCGACAGAAGACACTGCTTTATCCCCTTGATTAATAATCTACTAATATATGGCCTTATAACCTTCGGAAACGTGACTACAAAGTCACGTTTCCTAAAGTTATAAGGCCAAGAAACAGAAGTCTAATGACTTCGTGAACAATCACGAAGTCTTTAGACTTCAGTTTTACAACCAATTTATGGCATTTCCACTTCTCCGTCTTTAGTAATAACGGTAAAATTAAAAGAAAGCTGAAAGTAACGCCCCACCAGTACCACGTTTTATGACTATTTGATGACAAACCAAGACAAGTTTTGCTCGTTCAATATACCACTGCGGAATAAGAAACTGTTCATACCTCGGTACTAATAATTTTACGAGTATGTATGCGTACATACTCGTAAAATTAGAAACGGCATTCTCGAGGCCCTAGCAGGAGCGCGCGGTTTAAACGTAATGTTATCCGAGACCTGAATAAACTAGAGTTAACAGATTATACCTACTGGCTAGTATTACAAGCTTCCGTGATCCAGGCTCCAGCCAGGCCATAAGGGTCCATGGCGCAGAACAGCTGGTTCTTAAACGTCGCCTTATGAGTCTTCACACTGTACTTCAATACTTCACGCACACATTGCTCCAGGGCCTTGTCATTTACGCCTTTTGTCACGTCGAGATCCAATGTAGCCTGAAACGTGAATTAAAATTCTTACTATGGTTTAAGAACTGTATTATTCCTCATCAAGAATTAACAATAATTCACTTACTGAGAAACTAAATTTAAATACAATGTCTACGTTCAGTATCTACGTTCATTGTAAAAAAAATAACAAATATGAGGGTTAGCGATCACAACAACAACAAAAAAAAAACAAATGTATTTAGTAGCTAATCACCAACCAAGCAAACACGGATCTAAACCAAAAGTAAGTTGTTTTACTAGATGTGGCAATACATGGCAACTTTATATCCATCGGTATTTTATTGTACATGTTAACACCTTCAAATTCAATATTCTTTTTACCGTAATTAAGGTTTATGGATTTTTAGAGGACGCGTTACTAGGTGATTGTGGTTTGGAAGTTTAATTTTTTATTTTTTCTAAGTTTTTACTAAAGTTTAGTAATGGTTAAAAGCTAAATGTACATTTAGGTACATAAGAATCAAAGCCAGTCAAATCTAGACCTGCCATGTCACCTGAATCAAATCGATCTCTTATGTAGAAGTAGTACAGAGTGAAAATCAAGTAAGTAAGTATAGATGCAAACACGTATGAGTGAGCAACCTGCGTCGACCCGATCCCTAGGTCAGCAGGGCTATTACGTATCTTTCTGATATCCAGTGACTATCAAGCTTCGGTTGTACACCGAACGTTGATGACAACCGTGAATGTCATAATATTGGTATTACGTATCACACTGAGTGGATATCACTTTACGGTGACTAACAGGGTAATACATAATACGAAACTAACCTTTTCACCGTTAATTGATGGACACTGAGCCCAGTTACTATAATTTCGAGCTGTCAACAGAGATACGTAATAGCCCTACTGGTCACTATCACCTGCTATACCAAGTATAGGATTGGTTGCACAAGGCCTAAAATCATATGTTAATATATCCTCATCCAGAATTGGACTGCACTTTTTTTTAATAAGTAATCTTGTCTGGAGGACAGAATGAGGTCGACGATGGACCGAGCTAACCCAAAAGAAGCCTATTAACTCGCGATCATTCCTTGGCTCTGCGCATAATAAAAGATGTAGCAAAGCGCTTCGTGCGAATGTGTGGAACCACCATATCCAAAGAAGTAGCAAACGTAATCAGATGGTAAAATAAATAGCACCTCACAGGATCAGTGAAGACCTTGCATCTTATGAAATTTCTTGCATAGGTACAAGAGTTGAAATGTTCACGTTTTTGCTTTTAACTACCAAGTCAAAACCTAACTATGATTGTATTAGCATACTGGACTGACATTTTAATCAGGTTTTACCAGTGTGCCTACGATTTAGCTACATGTCTAATCTTTACATAGTATAAAACAAAGTCTCCCGCTGTCTGCACGCTTAGATCTTTTAAACTACGCAACGGATTTTAATGCAGTTTTAAGCAATAGATAAAGTGATTCAAGAGGAAGGTTTTTATCTATATTGCACCCGTGAGAAGCCGGGGCGGGTCGGTAGAATTCAATAAATGCTCACTGTATCTAGAATAGGCATGACGACAGTATCAAAAAATTGCAAATCTATTTAGTCCGTCAGTTAAGAGTATTGGAAATTAATGGACACGTATTTTTTGGTTTTGTAAATCAATGAATATTGGCAAAGATAAAACGCATCAAAACTCGGGAGTGGGGGCTCGTGACGTCAGAACTAGCTAAAAATTATACCATGGCGTGACGTATTGAGAATTTTAAAAGCGTCGTATCTTCGTCAATTTTGGTTTACGTAACAAAAGAAGAAACACGAGTCAAATATTTTTTGATAATCTAAGTAACGGACTAATTAGTTTTTTTTTGTCGTCTCGCCTATTTAGGGCTACAGCGGTCGCAATTACTGCAATTGCGAGTGATTATTATTGCAGCACAGTATATGCACTCTCGGGGCTTAATAAAACCTTATAAGGTACCTACATTACATTGACGAGATTATTTTCGCATTGTGCTACCTTATATGGTCAGTAGTTTAACATCTCGTCTTTTTTGAAGTTCGATTCAATATCATCAACTACGCAGATTGCTCATGTATTATTCATTCAGCTTAAGCGCGCAGCTTTACAAGTCTAGGTATATGTCCTAACCCAGGTCTAACTGCGTGCCTAACATCCAAATCCACACGAGGTGAAAGACAGACAGGCGGTGTTTTCCGAGGCACGGTGGAAACTCGATATGTAACGGGTGGTCACTCATCCATGGACCAACCTAGGCGGCTTAACCTTAGATCGACCCGAGCGGCTGTTATTTAATCACGAGCTCCGCCTTGTACCAAAAAGGTTACACAATAGAAAATACAAATGGTTGGAAAACAAAAGAAAATGCAAGCGTATGGTCTTATCGCCAATACCTCGCGTTTCACAAACAAGGTCGCTGTAATATGAAATTAATCATGAAATTCCGGCTACAGTTTTACACACAGAGGATGTACCGAGTTCATTATTTCAGAATTTCCGTACCGTCTTCTATTAGGTAAGTACTATATTGCCTACTGTTATTGCGATGTCAAAAAAAATCTGGACACATCAAAACGATAGAGGCCAGTCTTTACCGTTGTAAAGTAGACTATCTATAAGACTTAAAGATCCGTCATCATAAGCCTACAACAGTCTCCTCAATCGCACGCCATTCAACTAGATTCTCAGCAACTCTTATCTAGTTGCTGCTCTCATCCACTGTATCCCAGCCACCCTGCGAAGATCACACTGCGAAGTCACTCCACCGACCCTGGGGGCGTCCCACCTTACGCTTGCCGATTCGCAGTCTCCGCTCAAGAACACGTCTACCCCAGCGGACCAGCGGTCATCGGTTCTACGACTAATAAGGCCGGCCCAGTGCCACTTCAGCTTACTTAAGGTGGATGCTCAAGCAATGACTTTGACCTTGAAAAAGTAATTCCTGCACCTTTATGAGCTTGGAGGGTTGTATTGATGATTTTTATCATTATAATTCTGTAACTACATACGTCTTACAGTTGCGAGCAATATTTTATCCACACAACCTAGCACTGGCCTACAAATTGCAAATTAATTGTAAGAAAATTTGAATTTCGCGGGCTGGTTGGAGCATCCATCTTAATCTGTGGTGTGCATCTGGATTGAGATTTTTTAAATCTTTGCTATGTTGACCACTCTGGTTCTCTATCGGATCCCCAATAGTTCGTTTAATCTTCCGTAAATATTATTAGAAAACTACAAGTCGGATCGTTTGAAAAAAAATCGCTTTTTACCACAGTTGATTTGAAACAGTTGACGCAATAAAATCATCTTGCACCTAACCTGCTGCTGAATCTATTATCTAGTCGCAGTCGGTAAATACCAAATTTAGACTAGCATTACTAATGAGCAAAGTAGCAAACACACCTCTAGAATGCTGTTTAGATAAAATAAACATTCATTCATTAAGTTTACATCTAAGAGCTCTAGGTAAAGAACAATACGTCTAGACTCTAGCTAGGTAGTCTTGGTCACATCATTATATTGATATGATGTGCCAAATTACCACATAGTTCTATTATTGTTAGCCTTGAATGTGTTCGTTTGGACATTAGGTGAAACAAAAATACATAAACAAAAAAAAACAATAAACATATTTTTCCCGCAGGTTTGCACGCTGTACTGAATCGATAAAGATAACGCTTTTTAAGGCCTACTGCCAGTCGTTTTACACGAGCAGCCTGTGGACCAAGTGGGTATACTAGCGGCCATACAGCGACCTGCGCGTTCAGTACAATAACGCATTCAGGGTGCTTTTGGGGTTGCCGTGGCGCGCTTGCGCTCCTCCTCCAATGGCATCCTGAATGTGTTTGCAGACCGGTGGGACTCTCCCCTTTTACGAAGGTGGGTAAGTGTTCAGACACACCTAACCCAATAAACTGGTATACCATTGAACGAACAGTTCATTTTGCACACTAGTTGTTTATTATCGTAAATTTAATTTAATACTAATACACTCGAGAGCAATGAATCCGGGTCACTTAAAGAATCCTAAAAATCTCGGAAACTAAAAATGCTAGGTTAATGCAATAAATTATATTTAATAGACAATGTAATACTCCTTAAATGAAGGTATTAAAACTTCTTAGTTATTGTATAGTTATATCATAAAAAAATCAAATTTGAAAAAGGGCCACTTGCGAAGATGGAACTACGAAATTACAGCATTTGGTTTTGCTTTTGTTTGTAATCTGTCATTTATGTGGGTACATAAACCATGTTGATAGTGCTCTATATTCATTATTCAAGCTGAAATTATGTCGCTTACGCCTGAAGAATGCACCAGAATACTTACAATGCTGGAAACCGGCCGGAGTCAGCGCGATACAGCCAGGACTGTCGGTGTGTCGCTGTCAACAGTACAAAGAGTTCTCCGACGTTACGAAGAAACTGGTTCTAACCTACGCAGACCAGGAACGGGCAGAACCAGGTGTACCACAGCACGAGAAGACCGATACTTGGTGAACACCATGCTTCGAAATCGCTTTCTCACAGGAACTGAACTCACAAATCAGTTTCGACGCCTCGGAGGAAGTAACCCAAGTGCATGGACAGTAAGACGTCGGCTTGCTGAATCTAACTTAAAACCCCTTAGACCTGCAAACGGCCCTAAACTGGAGCGTGGGCATCGTATTTCAAGACTAAGATATGCCCAGAGCCACGTAAATTGGAGTATTGAAGATTGGTCAAAAGTTATGTTCTCCGACGGATCAAAATTTATGCTCTACAAGCACGATGGAAGACACAGAGTGTATCGAAGACCAGGGGAAAGATTCAAGCAAGCATGCATCGAAGAAAAAGTAGCCTACGGTGGTGGGTCTGTACTTGTGTGGGCCGGAATTTCTTCTGAAAGTCGCACAGAGCTGGTGATCATAGAAAACGGCTCTTTAACTAGCGTAAGATATGTGGAAGAAATCCTCAATGATCACGTTGGTCCATTTATGGTCAATTTAGGTGAGGATGCTATATTTATGCATGACAATGCCCGACCTCATACAGGTAGGATTGTGAATGACTACCTTCAAGAGATGAACATTACTCGTATGGAGTGGCCAGCGCGCAGCCCGGATTTCAACCCGATCGAGCATGCTTGGGACGAGCTAGGCAGATGCGTAAAACAACGAAACCCTCCCCCAATCACGCTTCGTGAGCTCAAAATTGCTCTCACAGAGGAATGGGAGAATATTCCCCAAAATCGTATAAGGAACTTGGTGTACAGCATGCCAAACCGCGTAAACGCAGTAATGGAAGCACGAGGAGGCAATACGAAGTATTAAAATTCAAGAAAATCGTAATAAAGTTCAAAAATTTCATGTTTCCTATTTTTGTTTTAAGGAGAGATCAGCAGTTTTTTTCTTTATGTAATTTTGTGTTAATAAAATGTATGGTGACTCATATTTTTTTTACTTTCATTTAAGGAGTATTACATTGTCTATTAAATACAATTTATTGCATTAACCTATCATTTTTAGTTTCCGAGATTTTTAACATTCTTTAAGTGACCCGGATTCATTGCTCTCGAGTGTATTAGGCTAAGTTACACTACTACTAACAATATATGGATATAATTCTGAAATAAAATATTTGAATTTGAATTTGAATTATCACGCCTGTAATCCCAGAAAGGTTAGGCAGAACTGTTCCTAACACCCACATTTCGCCAATTATGTTTAAGTCTCATGTCATATGGGGCGAGCCTATTCCCATCAACCGGGCACAAATCCAGACTCCGTGGTTGCTACTGAGAAATTCCTGGCGGAAAAACCCCGTAGGTAGCACTTCGCACAACTCGGGAATCGAACCCAGGACCTCATGCTTAGCAGTCGCATTTGCAACAACAAGACCAACGAGGAAGTCAGACACTAGGTATATATTCTTCCTATTTTTACCCAGCTATTATACATATTATAAAGATCGCGCCACATCTGCGACACGTACAGCGCCGACATTTCAGCGACTGAATTATCGGTCGTAGTATAGTGGTCGTAGTAGGTCATAGTAGCGGTGACGTGTTGAATTGTCCAGAAAAATGGCTTTTTTTACAATATTGGGTATTATGGAGGGCTTAGAAGAAGAAAAATGCAACAGGCACTTACAGGCACGTTGCCGCTCCTGGCGCGGCAATCACACCGGCGCGTCAGAGAACCACCGAACGTTCAACTACGGGCGCCGACCTTTCGGTCACGTGATTGTCGCTTGCTAAATGCAAAATACATGGAATGCGTTTTTGCTGAAATAGTCGCTCGAAGGAAAGTTCGGCGATACGCCGAACGCGACGTGATTCGGCTGATGTGTCATAAAGAACTTGAAAAACACTGCGAGCGTATTCAACCGAACGTTCGGCGCCGTACGTTCCGCAGATGTGTCGCGACACTAGGGCCTTATCACACTATCGGATTGCGAGCGGATTCAAAGCGGAGCGGGCACGAGAAAATTGAGTTTGCATCTGCGGCAAATTCGCTGTGCATCCGCGGCGAATCCGTTACGCATCCGCAGCGAATTCGTTACGAGCCCGCAACGAATTCGCTGCGCGGCCGCTCCGCTTTGAATCCGCTCGCAATCCGCTAGTGTGAAAAGGCTCTGTCATAAGTTTGTGTTAGCGGTGAGTTTTCAAAACGCAAAACCTGGACCAACACGTGAAGCTTACAGCTTCACGTGGTGCCCCGGTAGCTCTAATCCAGCTGTTACCAAAGTACCAAGCATCCATAGTATTCTATCTACAATTGGTGACGACGATTGTTTTCATAGACGATGAGTAGGAGTGTGATGCATTGCTAAGTTAGCTAACTTACTACTGAATACTGGGTGCTTGGTACTTTGGTAACAGCTGGATTAGAGCTACCGGGATCCAGCTAAGTGGCATGCAATTTGAGAGGCCTATGTCTAGCTACGGACTGCTGTAGGGTCTGATGCGTTCACTAACGGAATGAGACGCCTCAATGAATGTCCAACTATTATTACACTCTTAGAATTTCAATTCTCGTTGGAATACACTGCGCTTTTATCAAGGCATTCGTTTTTGTATCGCTTAGCCTTAGTGAAAAGAGATATAATAATTAACAGCATTGATACAAAGTAAATACAAGTAAAGCAAGGTCAAGCAAGTCAAGCATCCTGATACAATGAAAAAGTAGAAGTCATCTTCATCATCTAGCCCTTGTCTCATTCTACTTGGGTTCGGCGCAACACGTTTTCTTCTTCCAATCCTTCCAGTCAACTTCACGGCCATTTACTTCTTTCTCTGTTGCATCTTTTCTTTGGCCTTTCTCTCCCTCTCCATCCATCAACATTCATGTCCATCACTCTTTTAGTCACATGGGTACTGTACATCCCTCCTCATTACACATGAACAACAATAATAGTACATTATGATATAAGTGCGGTAAGTTGAAAATTACAGCCGAGGCAATATTGCAAGCCCGAGCCGTGGGCGAGGGCTACAAGAAAGCAAAGGCTGTAATTATCAAAGCGCTCGTATGTCATACGACGTTTTATAACATATTTTCGAGGAAATAAAGAAAACAAATAAAAACAATACAGCGATAAGAAAAAGCGCGCGGAATAATTTTTACTTGCTCACAAATTAGCGATGCGCGCGCATCAGCGATTTTTTTGAAGGCAAAGACAAAGCTGCCAGTATTACTAATAAAGTAAATTAATATTTTTGTGTTTTTGTTACAAAAACGGGTTACATAAATGGTTGTAATTAATTGTCAAAATTAATTAAATTAAAGAATTTTTCATCTCACAAAGTTAATTTTATTCATAAAATGTTGACTACTTTTCTGACATAAAAACTCTTTGCTAAGATATAAAAATGTATCTTTCGTTTTAGACGGAGCATCGTGATACACCGTGCGTTTTACATTACAATAACGCACAAGTACGTAATAAGATACAATACGATATTGAAATTAGTGAAATAAGAGATACTTAACCAGCAAATGTGTTATAAAAAACATTAAATGCCGTTGTAAGTATGATACCAGCTTAGGTGTTGTAATCTGTGGTCTAATACGACCTTGTATAAGGCATCACCTGAAGAAGTTAGAATGTAAACAAATGCTCATATTTCTCAGAACTTTGATATGGAATTCAGGCACTGATAAGTTTTTAATTCTGCCATATTTAGACAATAATAGTTGCGAATTTGTAATAGGTAACTTGTGTTTTTTTTTTAATAAATAAGATTAGAATTTTAGAAATTCTCGGTAGAGTCATCTAAACGTATCCACCTATACAACAAAAACCGGCCAAGTGCGTGTCGGACTGGCGACTTGCCCCCTTAAATTTTAATATATTTGATTATTTATTATTTTTGCGGCAAGAGACACATTCTGTGAAAATTTCAACTGTCTACCTATTACAGATCATGAGATACAGCCCGCTGACAGACAAACGGACGCTTATAGTCCCGTTGATTACCCGAATTTGTGTTTTTTTTTATTTTGTAAGGTTCCGTACCTTACAAATAAGGTTCCTGCATGAGAAATGCAATATTCGGAAACCCTCATTAAAATTCAACGTACCTAATTCACAAATGAGTTACAGTACAGCCTACCTCCAATTCCTTCGGGTGTTTGAATAGTATCAGCGGCACACTTTCAGCTCTGTCTTCTTTAACTAAGTTGAGCACTTTATCCAAGAACGAGGTCCCGTTTGCCTCCATCGTTACTTCGTCGGGTCTCCGAAT
This sequence comes from Xestia rhomboidea, assembly GCA_963853795.1. Classification (NCBI taxonomy): domain Eukaryota; kingdom Metazoa; phylum Arthropoda; class Insecta; order Lepidoptera; family Noctuidae; genus Xestia; species Xestia rhomboidea. The sequence goes on along the minus strand of OY970778.1, from coordinate 7,877,867 downwards.
GCGTGTGCGCAAAGCGATGGAGAACGGCGGACTAAACCGGCAATGGTAATGTACGTTGCACGGTTCACATTACAAACCATTACAAAGGTCAATTTTATTACTCGTATGAAGTCAGATTACTTTGCTACAATACATTTTAATTACTCCTTATTAAGATCTCAATGTAATTATTTACACTCCTTCCATCATACAAATGATGCCAGTAGGTCGAAGGCACTGAAATAATAAATAAGGGTAATTAAAAGATTGCTTCCACGTTGATCGAGGAATAAAGACCGGCCAGTTATCATTCTGGGCATGTTGTAAATTGACGGAATTTATTGTAAACAATGGACCGGCAATAAGTACAAATAAACCTTTCACCTTTTAACCCAGCAACCATTTATACTTAGAATAATCATTATAGAGAAAGAAATAGAAAATTTTATAAACTTTGAGTGTACCCAATACCAGCGCGTAAAGTTACCACAAACTGTACAATTTTCTTATTCGATTTTGAACTTAACCAACAGCAATTTATGGTTTAAAAACATTTGGAGAATTTTGACAGTTCGTGGTAACTTGATATACTGGTGACTGTACGATAAATGAATTGAGATGAAGAGAGAGCGAAGAGAACATAAATGACATAAAATTATCAGTCAAATAAACCCAATTTTAATTTTAAGTTCTCTGCCTATAACAAAAACACTCATCAGTCGCAGAGAATAAAGGTGCTTAGCATAAAGTTTTGAACAAAAAACCCCAATGACAGAATAAACCATAAATTCCGATACCACAAATCAGTTGGCCAATTGTCAAAACAAATATTGGTTATGTTTTAAGAATTATTAAAAGGTTTTCTTATTTGTACGTGGCAACTAAATTAAAACTGAGAAGGGATCTCGGTCATAGCCTGCGAGATTGCTTTTGACAATAGGTTAAGTTTTAAGTGACTGTGCCAAATCATCCGGAAACCCACACCAAAATTCACGTACTCCCCGAACTAACCAACCATAAACATGAATTTCCTGAAAAACAAGCAACGAACCCGAAGAAACTCCACCAACGTTATGATGGGTACCGAGAGATGGAGGAAGTACAGCCGGAGAATGTCCCGTCGACCTGACTTATTTGATGAAGAGTTAGATGAGTATGAACCACGTTACAAAGAGGGAAAAAACTGGGTCGAAGAGCTTTTCGAAAGAAAGAGCGACGCAGACAAGGTTGACCAGGATATTGAAATACAGCTGACTAAGAAACAGACTCTTATACTGTCAACTTTAGTTCCTGATGAAGTACTTCTGATGGACAAGTAAGGATGATACTGTAACTGAGACACTTAAGTATTTTTTGATTCAATATTGTTTTGATAGTACGTAGTACATTGACCCTGGATCGAAAGATTTGGAGGTCATGGCAAGGCCTCTCGCCTTTGCCCAGCAGTGCGATGACACAAGGTAACAGTAACTGTAACGTACATCTTATTATACAGGGTGGAATTTTTTAATGCCACCTGGAGGGAAAGTACTCGAAATACTGGAGATAGCAAATTTTACTCAAAGAAAACATTCCTTTATTTTTAAAAAGAAACAAATCTGCATTCACAGCTTTTCGAAAATGTGTGTGATTTTTCGAAAATCTGTGAATGCAGATTTGTTTCTTTTTAAAAATAAAGGAATGTTTTCTTTAAAATAAAATTTGCTATCTCCAGTATTTTGAGTACTTTCCCTCGAGGTGGCATTGAAAAAATCCACCCTGTATAGAACCATCCATCACCATCTTATTATAAAGGAATAAGTATCCAAACATAGATGTAAAGTGATGAAATAAATAAAATTAATTCAATTTTTTCAGGTTTGATACGTCCAACTCAAAACGTTTTGTCGGTGTCCTCCTTATGGCTGATGTTTCAGGCTACACAGCTCTATCAGAACGATACAATAACACAGGCAAAGGTGGCACCTATAGACTGACAGTAACTCTGAACACATATCTTGGTTCACTCATAGAGCTCATCTACGGCCATGGCGGTGACATTATCAAATTCGCTGGCGATGCTTTCCTTGCACTTTGGAAGACTGACAAAAGTTCATTTTTGAGTCACACCATCCACACAGTAATCGCTTGCGCTCTAATTATACAACATTCTTACGCAGTCTACGAAACTGACGTTAAAGTAAACTTGAAAGTGAAGCTGGCAATATCTGCAGGCAATATCATATTTGCACCTATTGGGACTGGAATTGATATGAGTTATATTATTTTTGGCTTACCAGTAATAGAAGCTAAAGATGCTGAAGGCATCTGTGCTTCAGGAGAAGTTAAACTAACTGCAACAGCCTGGGGGCATTGTTACTCTAGAAATTACAATCATATCATACATGAAAATGGATTTGTTACAATTAAATCTATTCTGTATGATCCGCATGACAGCAATGTGAACAGACCATTTGCAGGTTTCGGAAATTTTGTCAGACAAAGTAAAAAGCCATTCAGTGCAATTGAGAGCCTACCTGATTTTATATTAGACGCACCCAAAGGTTTAAATGTAACCGATGCTTTAAAGAAGACCGAAGCATTAAGCCTACGTAAAGCTATTTTAGTCGCCGAGGAAAAAAACATTGGAAGTGAAATTAGAAAATTTATGATACGACCCGTCCTAACCCAGGTTGATGCTCACCAACCATTGGAATACTTGACTGAAATGAGACAAGTTTCAATTTTATTTGTAACCCTCAAGCCAAGAGATTGTTCATTTACGCAATTAATAACAATCGTCAACAATTCTTATCAAATCACTTGTGAAATAGTATACAAATCGATGGGGTGTGTTAACAAGATAATTCTTTTCGATAAAGATGTTATGATTCTGGTCGTATTTGGATTACGAGGCTTCAAACACGAATCTGAAGCCCAAGCTGCATTGAAATGTGCGTATAGTATTAAAAAATCCTTGGCTGCTCTCGATGGAGTATTAGAAGTATCCATTGGTGTAACAACCGGTCAGGTGTACTGCGGAGTTGTAGGCCATCCTCTACGAAGAGAATTTACTGTCATTGGTGCTATTGTTAACAAAGCCGCAAGACTCATGTGTGGATTCCGAAATAAAATTACATGCGATGAAAATACTTTTGTAAAAAGTAAAATGTCTAAAAACGGATTTACACTACAACCAACAATAGAATTAAAAGGAATTGTTAAACCAGGAAAGATATATGAATACACAGAAGATATAAGAGCTAAGGAATTATATGATATACCAATGATTCCGCCACTTCTAAACCGCAGTGATGAAATAGAATATTTTGAAAGCTGGCTGGAAGATAGCGGTGCAAGTTATAGAGATTTCGATGCTCTTTTAATGGTAGGAGAATCGCGAATTGGAAAGAGTAGAATGTTAGAATGGATGGCTCGCCACGCAAAAAAATATGGTTTTCGTGTATGTTTCCTAAACTTAACTTCTATACATTCAGCAACTGCATATTTAGCTTTAAGCCAAATAATAAATCAAATACTTGAGCTTAAAGAACCTATTGAAAGTTTTGCCAAAGAAGAAAAAATTATACAATTACTACAAGCCTACTCTGACGACTTATGTTACTTAAACAATATAATTAAAGTACGGTTTGCATATCATGAAGGTATTCATGCTTTAGATGAAAACAAACGAAAAGAGAAGGCCAAGGCAATGTTTGCGAAACTAATGAAAGCATTAACGGATACTATTGTCATATTTTTAGATGACTTACAAAATTTAGATTCATATTCCTGGGAATTCATTTCAATGATGTTCAGTTCATTGAAAATATTTGTAGTGCTATCCGTTACACGCGGAAAATTTAGCGCTGTTCACAGTTGGCTCTACAGTGTATTTATAAATAATAATATCAGAAAAATGTGTTTAGGGCCATTGGATCCAGAGTGGATCCCGGCTTTGGCTTGTCAAATATTAGACGTAGACGGAGTCTCCAATGACTTATGTGTCGCCTTGCGGAGTAAATGTAAAGGCATGCCGGGGCTCGTTGAGAGCTTCATTATTCATTTATTTTCTACGGGAGCACTTGAAATAAAAAAAATACATGAAGATGAATTGACCGACTGGGAAGAAGAGGAATTACAATTTCCAGACCCGGCTCTGCTACACCCGCAAGCATTGGATGGTAAAAATCAAAGCACGCTTGATCAACTAGTACAAAATGATTCCACAGGAGATATAAGCATATGTTTTGTCATTGAAAAAGGAGAGCTAAACACCAATATTAATGTTCATAATCTAGATGCATTAATTATGATACAAATCGACTCATTGACGCCATATCAACAGCTGCTACTGAAAATTGCTTCTGTGATCGGCGACGTAATACCAAGGGATCTTCTAGAAAATATAATGTATGAAAACAATGGTTTGGTTACGGCGAAAGCTGTTAAAAGATTATTTGCATTACGTATTTTCTCTTGTGCAAATGCCGACTGTCTAAATAAATTTGACCGCAGAGGCACTTCAACATTAACTTTACTATCAAACCGTACATCCCATCATAATGCAAATCTTGTTTGTGAGTGTTGTTTTGAATATGACCCGGAGACCTGCCAAAATTTACCAAAGTACGCACTTTGCAAACTAATGAGATTTAGAAGTAGAAACTCAAGAAAAACATGTTACGAACTGTTACCAATGAATCAGAAAAAGGAGTTTCACACGAGGATTGTTAATTACTTGGAAAATAATAAACAAAAGTGTGCTAACTGCGGTGGTACAGTAATGGTAGTCCAGTCAATGGTAAGTTTAGCCGATGAATTCATGCAAAATAACTACTCGACTAGTACAGTAGTTACTACGACGGCTAGAGATGAAGAAGAAAGTGAAAGCTCAGATGAGTCCCGAGTAATCTTAATAAAAACGGCATCTTCATCAAAAGAAACAAGTTCTGTTAATTTACAAAAATCTAAATCAGAAACAGAAACTAACTCAAAAGAAATTTTAAAGCTAACAAAAGCATCTAGTGAAATAATAGCACCAATTTTAAAAACAAGACTCAGCGATGACCAGGCTGGCACAAGTACCCGAAAATCAGCTAAAAAAGTAACCATGACTAAAATATCTGATCCTCAAAAGAGTAACTCGGAAGAATTTGAAAGTTATAAGATTTTCGACATGCTTCGTGAGGTTGCTGAAGCTGATGATCCTAGAGATTGGCTAAATCTTGGCATCGTTGATAGCCAAGAAGACATGGAGGCAATCAGAAATGACAAAACTAAACAACATTTTAGTGTCAAAATAGAGAAAGGTGTATCTGCAACCAATTTTGCTAGATGCACTTGTACAGAGTTAAATATAACTATTTGTGAACAAGTCGTCTACCATGCAGAACAAGCAGAATTGAAAACAAAAGCTATTGAATTCCTGATCAAATACTCTCATTTGTCTGTTCTAAGCAATAACGTTGAGAATGTATTTCCAAAACTTGACGAAGCCGAAGGCATGTGTGATATGATTCCCGGCCTAGATCCATTTGAAAAAAAGCGATTTTTAGGTAAAATACATTCAATACGAGCTGCCACATGCCTGGTACTGGGAAGACTTTCTGCGGCTAAAGCAGAAACTGAACAAGCAGCAAAAATTTATCAGATAAATATACACAAAGTACCTGAATATTTAAAGTTGAGAAATTTAATAAAGGCCTTTAAATTCGAAAGACAAAAGCATCGTTTACATAAGACAATATTGAAGGCAGACTCTGTGTTTTTTCTAAACATAGCAACCTTATTATATACCACGCTTGGGGATGAAAGAGTAGCAAGGATGACAGCACTTCGTGCTTTGAATATAGTTCAAACTGTAGAATGTGCTGTAGTGAATATCTGCGATACTTACAGCAATGCTTTGCAAGTAGAATTGGATCGCGGTATGCCGGAAGCTACAGCAGAAATTGAACAAATGGCTGCTCACTCATTAAAAAATCTTCCAAATCCAATACAGGCTGATGAACTTTTTGCTGTTGGAAAGCTATTTATGACTTCCTTCCGAGCTCGGATGGCCAGAGGGCAACTGGCACCGACTATACGTTCCGGCTTCCGTGCATTAGCCGTTAGTCGTTTCTTACTAGCTGAAGACATTTCTTTGGAGCTAATACCAGATTTATTTTACATCTTACTGACCCGTCGACGAATAGCAGAAGCTATCGACATCTTGCAATTCGCCTTGCGTACAGGCCAAGAATATATGTCATATGATTGTGAGACATGGTATCATGCGCTGTGCATAGACATGATACTAGATGCGGGGTTTCAACTGGAAATGCCACAAGATATAAGTCGGTTCGCCGAATATGCAATAAGCAGGGGTAAATCTGCGGGGCCGAGTCGGCGCCGGTTAGTCGTAGGGCTGTGGACCTATTGGCTCAGGGCAGATTCCGAAAGGAGGGCAAAACGTTTTGAGTCTGAAGCGCTAAGTTGGGTATCAAACGAAGATGATGGTTCGATGACCTCTCTTTTAAGCGCAATGAGGCTTGCAGAAGGGATGCTTGAGAGTTTAGCAAGAAAAATGGACGATTTGCGAAAGGTAGGTACATAAATATTGCTTCGCTACGTAGTTATGACTAGTGAATTAAACAGTCCCATATTTATATACTGTGCAATTTTGCTGCTAAAAGTGTTATCGCTTGTTAATTAGGTGGTGGATCTGATGGAGCTCCGTTCGATAGCGGACAGAGAACTAGCGCGATTGGAAAACGACGCCCGTATGTTGCGCACCGTGTATCCCCGCTGGTGCCTTCTAAGAGCCAACTCATCCATGTTGTCTGGACGACTTACAGTTGCTACTGGTTTCTTCAATCAAGTACGTTATTTTAAATTTTGATACGTAGATACACTGCATACAATTCCATTCGCTCTTAGTAGAATAACACTTAACTACATACATGATTAAGTAGTCTGAAAACCGCAAAAACAAGGTACCTACCTATCATGAATGCCAGCCATAGAGATTAATTTCGACATTCATTTTAGTAAAGTCCTACCGGTTTTTAGGCTGCAGAAGAAGCGAGAAAGATGAGCAACCGCCTCGAACAAGCTATGGCTCGTGCCACAAGTACTGACTCAGTGGTTTGGATACAACACGCTCGCACAGGAAAGTTCGTCCATTGGCGCGTGGGAGAAGAACACGCACGTACCTCTTGGCACCAGATTATGTACAGAATAAGTACAACAAGGCGATACACATAACTATTCTGTCTTCAAATAAGTTTACGTTATCGACCAACATTATTTTAGTCGTTACTATTGAGCTTCATTCCAAAAATATGGACATCAACTATCTTACCTAGTAATATTGCCTACATGATTTAATTCAATCCCATTGATTTTATAGCAATAAATAAGCATAACACATTTAAATAAGAACAAAAGATTGTTTATTGTGTCGCTTCTTTGCATAAAAAAAATAGAAATCTAGAAAAGTTGGAGCCTAAAAGACGAGTATTCAAAGCAAACGTTCTGAAACCATTGAAAAGTAGCTTGCGTTGAGAATTGAGTTTGGTTCATAGAGTATAAATAATAAGTATATGGTTTGGTTGTTATGACATAGAGTATAATATGATATGTATGTTGTTGTCATCGGTGATAACTGTTATCGAGAGCAGATCGAGTGTGTTGTTATCAATATGTTTTATATAATGAACTTGTGTATAATTACGTAATTTAATACCATTTTTTTATCATAGTAATTATTTGGTCAGTAGCCTCGTTACGTGTAGTAAAAATGACGGATAAAAATATCGTTTTCGTTGGAATATTCGCTAGTCCGAGTTCTTTGAAGAAACTTGATATTAGCTCCGGATATATCGCTGTTCAAAATGGAAAGGTAACAATTTTATTACTTGAAAATGTATACCTCACTAAACTTATACTACATAACTTAAGTATTTTTCCTGTTTTGAATAATCACCAACTAATGTTTAACACAAGAAAAGTATGAAGTAAAACTTTTCTAATATGATTTTTTTATAGATTACGAAAAAAGGTTCAAAGAAAGAGTTTGATGAACTTCTGAAGGCTCAAAAGTTTTCAAGCTACAAAATAATAAGATTAAGCCCAACCCTGCTCATCATTCCTGGATTTGTGGACTGTCACACACATGCCCCTCAGTTCCCTAATATTGGTCTAGGTCTAGATAGACCACTATTAGAATGGCTAGCGAAATACACATTCCCTTTGGAGAAGAAGTACAGTGACACAGAGTTTGCCGCTAAGGTCTATGACCAAGTTGTGGTGAGTAACTTGATAGGAAAATTGCATCATTTACAATAATTACTGATAAAATCTGTCGGGGCTTCTGAAATAATTATTATATATTTTTTTACTAATAATGGCTACTTACTAGTTTAGCTCACATAATGATAATAATATAAGTGAAGTAAGAAAATAATAACTATTGTTAATTAACCTCTTCTAAAGTGTTTTAATAGCTATAACATCGTATATTAGATAGCGATTGTTTTGCATATCTTTTACTTTTACGGGCATTAAAGAATTAATATAATAAGAATATAAATCCTAAAATAAAATGATTTCCGGTGGCTTAGTTCCTAATGGATCACACATACAATATGAAAGTTGTGAACCTCTAAATTGAAATATTTATCAACTACTGCAAAACCCACTTATGTTAAGTAATAGGTACTCTATTTAAGTATTTATATTGTATTTTGTTATAACAGTCCTATCCTACTTTTCAGCAAAGATTACTCAAGAATGGAACAACAACTGCCTGCTATTTTGGATCTCTCCATGTTGAGGGAACGCTGGAACTGGTTAAAAGTTCCATCAAGCACCAGCAGAGGGCACTGATAGGCAAAGTGAGCATGAACAAAGAAAATGATGCAGGGTACTACAATGACACCAAGAAAGAGTTGGAAGAAGTTGAAACATTTGTCAAAAAAGTTATTTCATATCAGGTTTGTACTGTCTATAGCTAAAAAAAAAAATTAAAACAAACATTTTCCTGAAAAGATATTAATTCTAAGCTATCCAGATTTTTTGGAGGGTGCACTGTGATCATCATTAAAACAAAAAAAGAAAAAAAAAAAAACATCTTCCACATACGTCTCCATTACTTCTGTAACTGCCAATAAAATGCATTTTGACAATAAAAGATCCACCTCAATTTCAGAATGAGCTAGTGGAACCTGTGGTGACTCCAAGATTTGCAGTCAGCTGTGATAAAGAACTAATGGATGGACTGTCCAATATAGCTAAGAAATATGACTGCAGGATACAGGTACCGACTATTACTTTTAATTATAATCTTATCTTCTATAATAAGCTAGTCCGGAAGTTAAATTATTGTGTTTCTTCTATTTACAGAGTCACATATCGGAGAACCTCTCAGAAATAGAATATGTTCTGGAAACAAATCCGAACTGCAAGACATATGGTAATGTTTACGATGAATGCGGCATTTTAAACAACAAGGTAGCCTATAAATTCCCTTAAAAGTGTTTGCTTCTATAAATTCAAAAAAGGGCTTTGACAGAAATTGGCAATCATTGGGATGTATAGACCTGGCACATAACAGAAACGGGACAAGTCAAGGCCAATCATGGTGTTGAGAAGGCGAGTTTATTAAAATGTTTGTCTCACTGGTGCCATTGCGACTAGAGGCAACATGATTAAGGTCATGGTAAAGCCAATCATTTGCGACAACGCGTCCCAAAAGCTTGCCGCTATTACATGCTCGCTAGGTTGCCGATGCAACACATTTTGTTTAAACACAATTTCTAGTGGTAGTTTTTATATTTCAAGTGACCATGGTCGTGTTTTCCGTCTCAATGAACTGTAGGCCAAAATAGCACTACTTAGTACTTAGAGCCCTGATACCGGCAAAAACTGTCGAGGCAGACTTCGGTTGATGGAGGGACGAGCTTGACAAAAAAACTTTTAAACAAAAAAAAAAAGAAATTTGAAACAAAAAAACGAAAAATAATGCAAGTGACAGATTTTTAGGTGGCGCAAAATACACAACCATTAATTACTTACATATTATTATAGCGTAAAATGATGGTAGCTTGATTGATTTTTCTTGATTATTTTTTGGGCGCCGCTTCAAAATTTGTTGTTTTAATTCAGTAGGTAAAACATAATTTGAGGTTGGACGGGGAATTTATTTTTCAAATTTAAATGGGACCAACTTTGAGGTATCATCAAAAAAGATTTTGTAAATCAGACCACCTTTTTTTTTTCTTCGGGTAAAAACAAACAAAACAACAAAGGTCCACATTAGCCGGCTAGGTCGAAAGAACTTAAAATCAATAGAAAGACCTATATATCCAGTAGTGGGATAATGTAGGCTTACAGAAACAATAGCCTACCACAGCTACCTGATGGCATTCACATCAACTGCTCAATAAATAAAAATCACTCACCCACTCTCCTCGTTTATTAACTTGGTTTCATTTCCAGTGCATCATGGCCCACGCAGTACACTTGACAGATGAAGAGCTGACCTTGCTGCCAAGTAGAGGAGTGTCTATAGCACATTGTCCAGCTTCCAACACTCGGCTGAAGTCAGGCTTGTGTCCTGTCAGGAAGATTATGAATGCTAACATTACTGTTGGGTTGGGGACAGGTAAATCACATACCGGGTGGAACCCCGGCACCGACGGGAAAACCGTTACCACGTATTCATTTATTTATTTATTTTTTGTTTTTTATTTATTTATTTACGTATTGTTTTCATCAGTAATTTAAAAAAACAAGTACTGAATACGTGGTAACCGTTTTCACGTTCATCTCTCTTCCACCCCGTAATTTGTCTAGCAATAACATATAACGTAATATCACATGACGTCTGTAATTCCTGAAGGGTTCGGCACAAAGATAAAGGCCACATTTCGCCTGTTACTGTAATAGACGGCGAGCTTATTGCTCTCCAGTAGTGATGAGCGTTGAATGAACGGACTAGTTAATTCGACCGTCGACGTACTGTGAACGAATCGACGGTTCACTAACAATCCATGGACTAGTCGAATCCGTAGACGTCTCAATGGCAGTCAACGGCTAAACTGAATGCGACTACCGACTCAAGAACGTAGGCAAGTAAAACAAATTCATTCGTCCTTAGAAATAAAATAATCGCTCAAACAAATTTTAACTCTAAATCTAGCAGGAGGGAGTACTCAATACTCAATACTTTTATTGTTTGAGTTGATATTTGTATACCACGACGAATGAATTTGTGTTAGTTGCCTGTAGTTCTTGAGTTTTACATCCATCTTAATTTCGTTAACGCCAAATGCGTTGACGACCCATCTCTACTCTCCACCGGGCACAATTCCAGACTCCGTGGCTATTACAGAGAAATTCCTCATGAATACACCCAACCCAATAGTACTTTGCCCCACTTAAAAATCGAACCCAAGGTCTCGTGCTCAGCCTTAGCGCTTGCCACCACTAAGCCAACGAGGCAGCCTAGTACGATGTAAACCATTTTAAATTTAATTATGTAAAAGCAAATGTTAACTGAGATCATTATCCATCATGCTTCTGGCCATGTAGTCGGGATAACACATCTTATTCGTCATCCCTATCAGAAATCTTCTTATTTATAGTATATAAGGTGGATGCTCCAGGGTAGCCCGCGAAATTCAAATGTTCTTACGTTTTTCGCATAAAGGTGCAGTAATGACTTTTTCAAGGTCAAATTCATTCCTGCACCTTTATGCGCTTGGAGGGTTGTATTGATGATTTTGATGATTATAATTCTGTAACTACATACGTGTTACAGCCGCGAATCATATTTTAATCAACATACAACCTGACACTGACCTGCAATTTGCAAAAAACGTAAGAAAATTTGAATTTCGCGGGCTACCCTGGAGCATCCACCTTAAACCTTTTCTAGCCATTATATAATCTTACACACCTTTTTCATACTACCCATAAAAAAATCTCTTAGCTATTTCTCTAATACCTACTAGACGATTTGGAACTTTAATAGACACACAAAAGACTACTTGAAGGGTTGTATTTAAAAAAAATAACCTTTAGCCAAGAAATAGCTGCACATCGTCAAGTGTGGAAAATCATCAGTATTTAGAGTATTCACCTGTTCAGTATTTCATCAGATGTTTCCGGAGGCGACAGCCCATCGATTCTGGATGCGATCCGCAGAACTATGGACGTCTCCACGTGTTTAGAGATGCAAGGCAGCCCTAATTATGCGCTGGACTGGAAGGAAGCTTTCTACCTCGCCACACTAGGGGGCGCTAAAGGTATTTATTTAAACTATTTGTTGCTAGCAGTTTCACTTTTATCTTAATAACGATTTAGCGCAGATAAAAAAGTAAGTTCTGTGCTCTTTTGGGCTCGAGTTTTATCTCTTTGTCCAAGTGTTGTTAAAATCAATGCAATAGTTTATGTATCCAAGATGCGAAAAACATTGCCTTGCTGGCACAAGTCAGAGTATATCTGCGAAAGCGAAGCTGTTATCTGCTCTTTAACCTTTTGAACGCCAGAGCATAAACGCACGCGCGTGCCCTCCACGCCAAGTCACAATTTTACCGCAAATACCTACAAAAATAATAGGGATTCCAAAACTATTTAATTGATTATTTAGTGTTATAGTGCATATTTTTTATCACATATTTGTGTCGTTGGCGTACAGAGCACACGCTTGCTTGTCACGTTTATGTAACAATAGCGTTAAAAAGACATGTTTTATGTTTCACCCGAGAAATCTTGACAATTTCATTTTTTATTCCACAGCTTTGAACCTAGACCACAAAATTGGCAACTTTGAAGTCGGCAAGGATTTCGACGCTTTACTGATCCAACCATACGCAACAGAGGGTCAGATCGACGAGTACGTAGGAGCTCTACCAACAACCACGGAAGAACATGCAGTAGAATTACTACAGAAATTCATATTCGTTGGAGACGACAGGAATATTGCTCAAGTTTACGTAAAAGGAGAAAAAGTAAAGGATTTATTTAAAATAAAGGGTGTCCCATTTCCGCAAGATTTGAATTAAATAGTAAATACTCTTTTTATCAACGAAGACTGCAGATACATGTTGTTATTGTAATCTTAATGTTTTCTATTATTATTATCCAGTTATTTTAATTAAGAAATAATGTTATTTGCTGCGCCTACCCCAAATGAATTGGGATATGGGCAGAAGAATGATGTTATTTTGCCGATTGTTATTCTAATGTGATATTTACAGCTCAATTATATTATTATGTAAATGCATTCCTACAATATACTATTTTTACTATCAAACATTAAACATTTTTTTATTAATTAACATATGTATAAGGATAAGTAAAATAAACAGCAGCAGCAGCCACGCAGTCTGGATTTGCGCCCTGTTGATGGCAATAGGCTCGCCCCCTAATACATGAGACTTCAACATCACTGGCCAGGACTGTACTATTAGGTACACCTCTGCCTAACCCTTACAGGGATTACAGGCGTGATGTGTGTATGTTTAGTAAGATAAACAAAGAAGATCGAGGAATCGATGGATTGTGTGAGGAATGATATGAAAGAAAAAGGAGTAAGGACAGAGTCACACCGGAATAGCAGCGGCTGGCGGCCTCGCGCGGTTTGCAGACCCCACGCGCCTAGTCTTCTCTTGACTAGTTTAGTTTCTACATTCGGCAAGGAAACTCGTGTGTTTGGAGTGAACATGATGGAATTGGTTATTATAGCACTTATTGCGGAAGAAAAAGAAACAATCAAAGGAAAAATAGAAAACGATGTGTGGGTGAGTATAGCTCGCGGCTTCGCGTCGTCGCTGGCAGCTGCGGGTAGAACCACCGACAAGACGCGCGTGGGGTGCGGCCTCGCGACCTTTTCAAGCGATACTAATCTTTGAAGTATGTAGATAAAGTTTAAAATTATTTCACATTGAAAGTGCTCGCCGTGTCGCTGCCGGCCGCTGCCATTCCAGTGTGACTCGGCCCTTTATGATAGCGTGACCGTGACGATACAGGAGAATGGAAGATAAAAACGTGTTGCGCCGACCCCAAGTAACATATAACAAGGGCAGGAAGATGATAGGATAAACAATGAAAACGACACAATTATTTGTTATACTTTTTTATTCTTGTGTAATTCTTTATAATTTGTGTAGAAAAAATGTGCAAATATAATGTGAAAATAAAAACTGAATTTACATAAGCAAATACCGTAATACAATAATACTAAAGGAAATAAATCGTAATTTGTTTCCATATTACACACAAGGAACACATGCAAGTGTACCCTACAAATAAGGCTATCATTGCACTCGTCCAAAGGCTTGTAACATTTTCCTAATAAAATTAATATTAATTCACTATCAATTTGCTACTAACACTGTTGATAATTTTGTTAAAGCTCCGAGATCTGTTACAATAATAAATGACAGAAAATAATACTCAAATGCAACTGGTGTCGTTATAAACTTAAGTCGGTGGAATGATAAGATAAATGTATTCGAGGGTTAATAATAAATTATAATTATAACATATAAACAGTCTTATAAAGTCAAAATAATATACTATCTAAATCTTTAGAGCAACTAATATTATTGTACAAAAATGTTACTAGTATTTATTTAGTTAATAAAATGTTATACTTAAAATAATGTTAATTTATTTAAAAAATAGGACGCACTTGAATAAAGACGAAAAATATAAGCTAACGTTTACAATAAAATTTACAAAAAAATTGTTTTGTTGTTACTGGTATCACAAGAGCACGGATCACTCGTTTGACGGCGCCGCTCAGATCATTGTGGTCACAACAACAACAAGTCTTTCGATCTCAAAATCTACACGTTAAACTACAACATTCGTTTATTCTCCTAACGCTAATCAATGAACACAGGAACTTGGACGTGCAAATCCAAAAATGCAAGCCAGGTATCAATTTATATTTGTTTCTTTTACTATTTGGCAACTATCGCGACCACTTGACAGCGTGGTCACCGCCCTATCGTTCGAATTAACATATCTTTACCAGTAACATGTTCGTATACAGCATGGGACTTGTCGCCAACCATGCCAATAATGGGGAATACTTCTATAGTTGACAACAAATACCTCACCGAGGTATTAAAATTTTAAGATGATAAAAAGGAATATAACAAAAAGTAAATCTTAATATGGCCATGACATAGCCGTGGAGTAGCAGCGATGGAACCACTAGCCGAGTGCTAATACTTATTAATACGTAATTACACAACGAATATAAAATTAGTTTGAGCTGCCTTCGATACACAAACCTCTACGATAGCAAACAGGCACACACCTGACCCTCGTGTACAGACGCCAAGCACATCAAGCGACTACAATCTGTCATAGTATATTTTATATCGAGGGACTAAACGAAGCCATAATAATACCGGAGGTAGTTTGACTCCCGAGCGCGCGAGGGAGTCAATGAAACCGAGGGTATATTAAGTTGGCGTTTAGTCTCGAGGTGCAAACTATACTTTTCACTTTGAGTGCGAGAAAAAATAGTCAATTTAGTAGAAAATCATTTAATAAATATTACTTAATAAAATAAACACAAATGTTTCTTATTCCTCCAGTCCATTAAACTTTAAGTTTTAAGGTAAATGTGCCGCGATTTTGGCGGCAAAAGATTATCTATTATGTCTTTCTCACGACGTCAAACTCTTCACTTTAAAACACATGGCACCACCTTTTTTTGCGGAAAAACCATGGAACTAAAAGTCTCAACATTTTCGCAATGAAGATGGTCCACAGTCCACAGATAATAGTATATTTACTGGCTGTTTGAGTTTGACTATTTCATATGAAGGAAATTAAAAAACGAATTACTTTTCACTCCCTAGAGACTAAAGTGGTCACTTTAGACCCGCTTCGTAGGGCTATATTGGCGTACTTTTAGAGCATGAGAAATGAAAAATTTCTTTATTTACAACTTTATGGCTAAAGCATTAGGTTCAACGTTGATTGGGAAAATTTGACAGTTTCGGGTAGCATGATGTGACGGCGTCTGTACAATTATCAATAATATAACATAACGAAAACTGCTTTTGACCTGCATTGAAACAATTTAACCTAAAACAGTCTTAAAATACACTCTTACAAATAAAAGGTACATTTTATAAAAATAATGTGCGAATTATGTGCATAAAACACATGTTACTCCAATAATTAAAGTATTTACATTAATTTTTAACAAAAAAGTTTGATCCATTGCGAGTCTTGTAAACTTATAACATTATATAATTTAATAGTTACCTACATTTAATGTGAAAAGAAACAATGTAATGAAATAATATAATATATTTAAATGTCACTGTTAGGTATAACTAAATATTCTCATAAGACATTTCTGAATAAACTAGCACCTATTTTAATTTATTAAGATCCAATTGTAGATATTTACAGAACATTACAAAACAACCGTTATTTCAAAAAATCGACAACTGTATAATATGTCATTTTGTACTATGTATTAATAGACAACATTACAATTGCAATATGTGTATGAGTGTGTATTGGTACTATAATATAATATGAGAACTATCTACGCATAGTTGTCAATTGTGTTTGTTAGTTAGGTAAGATAAACTTTTCTAAACATAGCTCAGTCTTCTCTATGTGGCTCAAATTTGGCGGACACCTGGGGGTCTAAAATGGCCACTTTAACAGAATTAAAAAAAAAATGGTTACAGACGCAGTCAATATTATGAATGAGTCACACCAACACATCAAAATCACTACATATTATAAAACAAAGTCCTCCGCCGCGTCTGACTGTCTGTTCGCGATAAACTCTAAAACGCCTACACCGATTGCCATGCTGTTTTGGATACCAATGGATAGAGTGGTTCTCGAGG
This sequence comes from Xestia rhomboidea, assembly GCA_963853795.1. NCBI lineage: Eukaryota > Metazoa > Arthropoda > Insecta > Lepidoptera > Noctuidae > Xestia > Xestia rhomboidea. The sequence continues at coordinate 7,861,026 of OY970778.1, read as the reverse complement.
AAGGTTTTAGTATATAATTTGTCAAGTTTTTGTATAATATAATGATATTTGTAAAAAATAAGCCGTCTGGGAGTTTTCAACGAAAACGCTGCCCTTTAACGATAACCGACATCCACGCGGGCGCAGCCGCGGGCATCAGCTAGTATTATTATAAAAGTTACTGCATTTAATGCGCATACTAGTGCAAATAATAATAGTTTCTGTTTCATAAGTTACAGCGTTGTAGTTTCACCGCTATTTTACATGTGCAATCCTTTACTGCGATGACGTCATGCGGCAATTTTCATGTCCGATTGCGGTGATGCGGAGTGTTTACGTTCATTAAATTTGATTTGTAAAGTGGTTTGCACTTATTATTTGAAGTGGTTGTGTTTAAATATTATTGTTACATTTTTTTTTTCAGTAGCTTTTAATGTCCCACTGCTGGGCAAAGTCCTCTCCCATATCCTTCCAGGTACTCTTCTCCTGCGCCACCTCGGACCAGTTATTAAATTAATTAATTAAAATTATTCGCAGCACATGACGTCACACGTCAGCGCGATCGCTTAGTCGGATTTTGCCGCGGACGCCGTACTTTACGTTTAATATCTTAGTAATTTTTGAAGACAGGAAAAAAAACAGATTTTTTTTCTCGAGTTAAGTAGGTACCTATTTTTTAGACATGCTGATAGCCAAAAGCGTTGGTGTGACTCGGTGTCATTTCATGACCATTTTACGAATTGTAACGTAAATATTATTATCTTAATATGATTCTGCCAAACCGGCCATTTTAGGCGCCCTGTGTTCAATTTCTAAAAAGCCGAATCGTTAGCAGTAAATTTTGGCATGATTTGGGATTTGCATCATTTACTACCTATGTGTGAACACAATATTACAGCACAAATAATGTAACTGAGGTAGAAAGAAATGCAAAGTGTAAGTAAAATAATACAGTTATTTATCATTAGTTCCATGATATAATTAACGAAGTGAGGAAATTAATAACTTCAGTTAAATAAGAATTAAACTAACTATACCATTTTATATACAGGAATGTTTAGTCATATTAATTTGACTGGCAACACTCTCTTGTCCCCAAATGATAAGCTTTTTCCTTCTAAGTTTGATTAACCATTGAAGCCCATATTATGAAACATAAATATTTTTGAGTAGGTACATTTTACATGGCACAGAAAACATTGCTTATTTTTATATCTCTAATCGCGTCTTGTGTGCAAATACTTGTGTAAATATTTAAAAAAAATGTGTGATGTTGTAGCACGAACGTCATTTCTAAGGTTCCGTACCCGAAGGGTAACCAGCGGGACCCTATTACTAAGCCTCCAGTGTCCGTTCGTCTATCTGTCTGTCAGCAGGCTGTAGCTCATGATCCGTAATAGGTAGACAGTTGAAATTTTCACAGAATGTGTATTTCTGTTGCCGCTCTAACAATATAAAAGGGGCTCACGATGGTACAGATCCCTTCATGCGCGAGTCGTCTCGTACTTGGCCGGTTTTTAATAACCTAGATTATGAATATTTTGCACACTGAATTTTATTAATGTTTGGTGTAGGTAGGTACTAATTAATGGACACGCAACAATAATACATATAAAATAGAGAGCATAAAAATTTTGGGTTGACATTTATTTCGAATAGAGTAATTATGATAATGGAAAAACGACGTGATTTATTTATGAAAATCGTTCTTGAGACTAAATTAAAATTAAAAAATATGGCCTAAAGCGCACAACATCAGCTATAAAAATGTACAAACTCCGTAATCGCACAAACTACCCTCTATCATATATATTTAGTAAATCAGCACAACACCCACATGACTCCACATATAATTTTAGAAAAAAGTTTCGCGCCGCATTCGGTCGCGCGCCGATCTACCCTAGCTAGAGGTGGCGAGCTTCAGATAATACTGACGGAGAACGCAGCTCTTCTATCTAACGGGTATTTCTATAGTCTTAAACATTTTATAACAATTCCTCACGGTTCCTGATTTACGTCAATATTTTTGTATCATTCTTGAATGGCAGTGGCTTATTTTCAAGTTTTCTGATATAATTAGACGTTTAGTTATCTGACACAACTTTGAGGGAACAGTCATGTTTTTAAGCGTTTTCGGAGAATTGTTCGGGTACACAGAGTAGCTATCAAATGAAGTCTTAATACACAAACAGCATACTCCTTATTTCAATTCTTACACATTAGAATTCCGGGTAAATTAACATTATGAAGATTTTTTTATTGGCAAATGTTGGCTACCTACCCCATGATCTGTCCACGAAGTAGACACAATAGTTAAACAATGGCGTCTCGACCAAATCGGACATTTGACAGATCAAGATCTACAGCGCTTACCAACATAAAGCTTACATTTCGCCAGCATATCATCACTCCATTTGCTACTTTGTGTCGAACAAAACTGCGGCACCCAGACGGCAATATGAAAACACATGGAACTTTAGCAAAAGAAATAGAGCAACAACATATTATATAGCTCCATTTACAGTCAGAGAATTTGATTGCTGAGCAGATTGACACACTACGTCCATTAGCCGTTTTTTATAAACACTTCATGTGACTAACAAAAAAAAGATGATGATTTGAATTTTCGGCCAACTAAGGGTGAATTTCTACAATGAGTGAACGCGAAATTTCAGCTCTAGATGAACGAGGTCCAGATGTTAATAGTCAATTTGCTCATCAATCAAATGCCCTGACTAGCACATTTACATCCAGGTGCTGTGAAAAGACGTAGGTTACCTCGCTGCCTTGATAGGATCTTCGGCGGAGTAGGCGTGCCTCAGTCAGGCGGTCACTTTACGAGGCTGGAGAGCGAGCGGGATTTCAGTGTCGGAGTGTGTGAGCGCGCGGCACACGCGCGCGCGCCGGGACCGACGCCGCGAGCTGCGCCGCTCGGTACCTGCACAGTGCAGTGGCGAGCGGTTACTCTGTGCTCTTATGGGCTCCTGGTACCGCGGACGGACGTGCGTGCGAGCTTTTCATGAAATTAGGTTATTTTAAAAGCTTGATAGAACAAAATTTATAAAAGTAAATTGTTTTTCGCTTAGTTATTAGAATTTATTAGATTATTAAAATTAAAAATGTGTTGAGAAAATTCATAAGTATTGAAAATTTTAACGTTTAGCGCACAAAACAGCATAATGATGTTTGATAGATCATTGAATTTCATACAAAAAAATCTATTTTATTTTAAACAAATCAAATTTACGATGTTAATTTAAAACACGCATGTACGTCTGCTATATTATTTCTATTAGCGATGGCAAAATTAATAAAAAGTGTCATGTTTTCAAATATCATTCTTTTAACACAATCTACAATTATTTCTATAACATATTTGTTTCTATTTTTGAGTTCTTAAAGGTCAAAATCAATTTGAAAACATTTTGTAGAAAGCAAAGACTAATTTCCAACCATCTTGTAATTTTGGTAAATCAATCTTCATCATAAAACTCTAATACACACAAACCACTTAATTTCCCAATATTAAATTAAAAACAAATTTCCATTTGTAAAATAGACGTTGCTCTCTCCTTGAATAAAAAGCGTTGACAAGTGGATATAATTTTCTTGCCATACACAACAATATAAACACAGTACTGCATTCACTGCATGGTACAATAGCGTTGCTATACAATGAACGTGTAACAATCTGGCATTGTTCTTAGGGTAATGAAGTATCGTTTAATGGTTCGTGACTGAAGTCCAAGCATGTGTATGTACGTCACAACATCGAACATGCTCGCCGAACAATGTTTCCGCAGTTATCCAACACATGCTGTTTGTTTATGACATTCTTGATGATGCACAATGTGTGGCAAAGCTGCGTAAACCATACAGTATCGTACTTTTAATATTACTGCTAGTGTTTAACATCAAGATTCTCCACTATGAATAGCAGAACTATTTACAATATAGAAATTTCATAGAGAATACAATATTAAGTATTAGAAAAAAAATGGAGACTAAAATTGAATACAAAACTATTTACAATAGAAGCAATATTTACAATCTAGATTTGACTTTTTAGGTGAACATAAATATTTGAAAAGAGTTGTATGATATGTACTTAGTAAGAAGAAAGAATAAAAAGGACAGAACACATAGGAGCAGATCATGCGATGCAAACGTGTCGTGCGACATGTCGACTACCAGTGCGATGACACATGCGATGCGCCCAAAGCGTAAGCCCGCACAAAGCGTTGGTATCGCCCTGTGACTACAAGCACCGGAGGCTTTGCTTCTGCCGACCAGCCCCCTCGACGAAGTCACGTACTTAGTTATCAATCTTGAACTTTTTCTAGCCGCCTAGCGAATTTGGAAGCGACTTCGTCGTGGGTTCCGAATACGGCAAAATGGTTTGACATTTAAGTATTAGTTTTCCATTTACATCCCGAGTCTTTTGCCTTGGGTTTTTTACAAAGACCAGGTCTTGACTCGATAAGAGAAATGTAGGAGAGCAAAGCCTCCGCGGCAGTCGGTTAGTCCTCTCCGCACCGAAGCGAACGAACACAGTTTCACAGTACCGGTGCGCGAGGTCAAAACAAAAATTCTAGGCAGGCGACAAGCACGTAGAGAGCGGTGCTCTCGCGGCGAGCCTCTCCCGCGCACGCGTGCGGCCGGCGCGGCGCGAGTGGCGGGGCGGGCGGCGCCGCCTGCGTACCCGCGCGGCCCCGCGCCGCGTCCAGCGACGCGGCCGGCTGCAGGAACCACTCCGAGCGCGTGCGCATGCGCGCGCGCTGCCGCTCGTGCACCTGCGCGCACCACCACGTCACGACGCGACCCCGCGCTCGCCCCGCGACCCCGCGCTCCCTACAGCTCTGTGTCCCTCCTACCCCCTACCCCCTACTCACTGTCTTACTGTTTCCTCGAGATACAGATGGTTTGATAATGTATCTCTCTCAGCTCATTTGCTAAGTCAACCGTCTTTCGCATACCGTTCGCATATGTTGCTCATATTGTTTATTAACAGACCTTGCTCATACACGAACGGCCTGTGGAACACGGAAGACTTCACTGTGGTTTTTGGACTCTGCCCAAATTGACTCGATTTCCAGGGAATTACACACACGTGCAAATTAACTGTCACTGTTGTCGCGATTGCTAGGTCACATTATAATTTAATTATCCTTTCATGATAGTATGACTGACTGATGCAAAAAGTGGGCTATGAGCATACCAGATTCAAATCAAACCCATGGCGGCAAAAAAAAGTGAATTATCCTGTGCTCTGCCATTCGAGTCAATTTAGACTGGAACATTTATTAGGGACATACAGTTAAATACGACAACTTTCTGGAAGCGGGGGTCGCGACAAGAGACGGGTGTAATACATTCGCGGGCTAATTTAGTACAACAGATCAACTTCGATCGGTAACATTTAAAAAATTAAGTACCCACCCTACTTCGTAAGATGTTATTAAGACTGGGGTTAGTTACGATAAACATGGAGCTAGTGTTAATATTTTATTAGTAACTATATTGCTACCATTAGTCGATAATATGAATCGAATATTAGCTCGGCTACGGGTCATTAGCACAAAGGTTTACCATAACCATTGAAAAGATTATTACATTTCGGTTACATTTCTATGAAAGAAATATTCAATAATGAATAAAAAAAGAAAAGAAATATTCAACAATGATGAAGAAGTACAGTTTTTGTAAGAAAAAGAAAGAAATATCACACAATAATATGCCTAAGGTGTTCGTTTTGGGGTGCTCACACTGCACCATCGAGTGCTGCTAACAAGCATCTGTGTTTGTGTGTGCGTCGCCACACCGAGCTCTTGAGTAAGCACTTTGTGTCAAACATTCTCTTGTATGTCACACGGTGTAATACCAGTAAATTATATTATGTAAGAGGAAATCTAAGAACTAACAGATCAGCCACAAGTCGTCCTAAGTTATCAGGGATACAGACATCACTCATGCATGTAAGAATAAAACGTGGACCACTGGCGAATCGCGATTCTTTTATATCGCTTTTCAATCGTACTCTTTGCTATACAAAGAGTACTTAGTTGCCAATGTATGCCAATTGGGGCCCGAATAACACCTAGATCAACACTTAGCTACTGATATAATATTATTATCAATCCTACTCGATAATTTGTACTACAATTTAGAATAAATTGTTGTTTTCTTTGCCGAGCGGTCCACGTTACTCCATAATAGACAGAATAAGGGAAACAGACTTAGAATCTACAGGTGGATACTGAGAAAATTCTCGTCACCATCACTTAGTCTTATAAAACATGTTCCTCAGTGAGCGCTAGAATTGAAACAATAGTCTTTATACAAGTTATTTAGTTTAAAAGGTTCAAAGACGTCCATATAATTATGATGTGATCATTTTATGTGCTGGTAAGGTGTCCTGTTTTGTATTTTTTTTTTGTGTGAGCAACACCTAGTTTATTATGTTATTTATTCAAGGGGATTATTTGTCAGCAGAACACATACTTATATGGACTGTTAGAACCATTTCAGAAGTCATTTTTTTGTCATGACTAATTTGTTTTTTTTTTAATCATGATTACAAAATATTATAAGAGTAGTGTTTTTCAAAAGAGCTTTTTTCATTTTCACAAATCGCACTATTATTGAGATATTTTTTTATTAAAAAATGATTTCTGAAACAACATGTAACAGAGAAAAAGAGGCAAGATTTATTTTGAAAACAAAGTCTAAGTTATTGGAAATGATCAGAATATCTGGTAAATGAGTCATGTAGTAGCATGGCGGTTGAAAACGTACCTGGGGTAGGTAGGAGAGGCTCTTGGTGCTTTCGGCGTACTTGTTGATAGCTCTTAACTCTTCTAGAGTCATGTGGGGACTTGAGTTGCTGCGCGAGGATTGAGATGATGAGCTCACAGACACCTGGAAGATTTTTAATGAGGTTTTAATATAATTTTGTTTTAAATGTGGATTGTTTGAAAAGTAACTAGATAAGGCCGAATATAATACTTAAAACACACTTAAATTCACGTCGCTATCTCATTTTAGTTACAATCAATGTCAAACACTTGAAATATTCTAATTAGTCAAGTATTTTTGACAAGACAGTAAAATGCAAACAATATCAATAATACGGGAAATGCCCCTCAATCAAAATGACCTAATTTTGGATTCCTCACAACTCATAACTAAATCAAATTCAAGGTCACACGAAAACTAATTTTACAACCTAAATTTTCATTGAATTTATGGTTTACACATTACACGTCCTATCAAGTGACCATAGACACAAACTAAATACTTTATGACTGAAATACACACTTTTCTAGAATGTTCCATTTTCAGTAACACTTGACAAAAAACGATGTTTTCAGCTACCTGGCCGGTTGCAAACTGAAACCGATTGTGTATTGCATTATCGTGTCGCGAATTTGCTTGACCTTATTATTTGCGATACTGCTCCAGTTATCGATTTACGTTTATGAAGTTCAATTTTCACGATTAAGAAAAAAACGGTAGTTACGTTTTTATCTTATCGGTGTTCTTTGTATTTACCGATTTTTGACTGTTGGATAATCGTATTCACCTAGCGACTTGTCGCAACGACAAATCGAACAGTTCAAAAAGATAGATATGAATAAAAGATCGAAGAATAAAGATTTACAAGCCATGCCAGCTAGGTACTGTCTTTACGACCATCTCGTAGAAATAAACGTTAGATACTTTGTAAACGCTACAGCCTGACATCTAACCTACCCAGTCTTACTTTGATTGCAAAAGATAAACGAACAAAAAGCGGCATATTGCTCTAGCAATTTCCATATTGCATTGTCGGCGTGTCTAGAACGATTTTTTAGGGATTTTAAACTCGGAATTTTGCTGTCATTTTTGGTTTCTAAAGAACTTGATATCGTTGGATATAATTAAGCAATGCATATAATTTTAATTTAATTATACGAACTGCTTTTCACAACCTGCACTGGGTTCGCATGTATGTCCGAATTTTGGAACATAAAATAAAATATACCACTACACGACAGTCATACGCTCGTGTCACAATACTCCAAGTATACCGAGAAAATCTTCTTCCATTCGCCCGGAAACACATCACAATCGTGGTGGATTATGGCCCACCCCCCCCCCCCCCAGAAACCTGTGTCCCAGCAGTGGGAACATCATAAGCCGGTATTAATTTATAATACGTACTTTAAAAACGCTCTCTTCGAGCGATATGGACAGCCGGGTGCAGGAGTCCAGCAGACTGTGCTCGGGTATGATGCCGAGCACGCCGCCCGCCGCGCCCGCGCCGCCGCCGCCCGCCAGCGCCGGCATGGACTGGCACTCCTCCGACTTCGACAGCCCTGCCAGACAATCCACTGAACTCTATACAATCTACTGCTAGCAAAAAGGCCTGGTTATCATCAGAGGGTGCTTGCATAATGATGCACATTTTTTATTATGGACATTTGAGGAACAGGTTGAAAGTTCCTCATCTACCATTGAAAATGGAGGAATGGAGGATCGTCCGACCAGACGGGGATTGTGGCTTACCGCTGCCGTTTGCTGTCGGGTGGATAAATATAATGGTATGATTTTGTTGGATGTTTAGTTCGTATGTAGCGAGATAGATGGCGCTACAGTACTACTGTTTATTTTTGTTTTACTGCACCTTTATGTGCCATCAGCCATCTTAGACAGATGGGATTATTTTACCCACACTGATTCCCGACTTGTTCATACTGGACACCTGATCTTTATCAAATCAAATCAAATAATTATTAATAAAAAAATATAATAATAAAAAAATTAAAAAAATATTTATGCAAGCACTCAATGACCGGAAACGAGGGGAGTGGAGTTGAAATGTGTGGGATTCCACCAATCACATTAGTCGAATCTTGAACGTATCTTCACTCCGCTCGTCTCGGCTTTGGTGGAAACCAGGCCTCACACAAGGATTGAAGGACATATTATTTTGCAGGTAGGATTTTAGTCAAAGTGCTGATTGGTTTGGTCTAATGTTTTTGTAGACAAGTTCTGGACACCGAGATAAACACGCTCCCAAGAAGATGAATGATATTGTTTTTTTTTTGAAAATTTTAAAACAATTGTCATAATTCTTTCACACATTGAGATGTTTCTCACGAGCATGCAACGAGCTCTTGTTCACGATAGTTTTGTCAATAATCGACGGAGCTGCGATTGCCATTTTGTGTATTAAAGATGTTTGGGAATTTCTTGTTGATTCAATAAGACAAATGTCATTCTAACTTTCATTTAATACCGGATTAGTTTAAGTGCTTTAATTATTTAATCACAGAAGAACCATAATTATAGTTACATGGATTTAAAGTCCCTCAGGAATTTAAATGTATTTTGGAATCTCAAGATATATCTTTATAGAAATAAACATATATTTGTAGGAAAGAATAATTGCACCGGAGGAAAATCCAAGATGCGAAGATCCTTGAAAATTCACACCATTGTATCAAAAATGAATCGTATCAAGTATACAGTTGCTGTTATTAAGATTAAAAAACAGTTTCTATGATCCAGACCCCGTTAGTAAACCCAGGTACTATCTATTACCTACTCAAAGATGAAATCAAACGCATACACGGGTCTACTACTATTATAAAAATATACGTCAAGGTTCATGGCAGCTGCGGTCACAAAAAACAGGAGCGAGATGGCATGAGCCGTCTTACTCGCGCGTTCAATGACCGCGACTGTCAAATGTCTTGGCGTTTATAGTGTTGTGGCTTCAAAACCCTAATCTACAAACTGTGCTACCAAAACCCATGTTTAAAACAAATCGATATATGAAGTATGAAAATTAACTGTGAATGTTATTCAACTCAGTCATTATAGTGTCATTCGAGACTCACCAAAAATTATAATATTATTTGCTATGAATTTTGTAACTTGATTATTTTTAACAACTTAAACGACTTTCTTTCGGATGACCTGCGAAAAATGTACTATTTATTAGGAAATAATTCCTTTGACAAAGATAGTTTAATAAAAATTATGTTAAATATTTACCTTCTAAATTAAATTTGTTGCCCCAACGATCACATTCGCACTGCAACCATGTTTTTTCTGCCTCCAAAGATAATTGTCCTGTGAACAAAAATAATAAAAATGAATCATCTTTAATTCGGCTGTTCTCTAATGCATATTCAAATCATGATATCAATCTTAATTATATTTTAATTATTATGCTAACGCTTCGAATCTTTATACAAGTTTTCGAAAACCTTCAAGATCATAACTTTAAAACATTATGTATATTAAAAGAAGGTATAATTACACAGTTTTGATGCTACACCTGGACTCTTGAACTAAATACGGATAAAAACACAACAAATTTTAAAATCTATACTATATTATAAAGAGGTAAAATTTGTTTGTAAGTTTGTATGTAGGAGTAATCTCCGGAACTAAAAATCCAATTCTAAAAATTCTTTCACTGGCAGAAAGCTACATTACCCGTGGGTAGCTATAGGCTACATTAGGCTATATTTATATCCCACCAAAAACATTTTCATGTAAAATGTTGCCAAGACGAGACCATATGACTCGCACTGTCAAAAAGTTATCAGATATGTAGAGCCAAGCTTCTAACTCTACACGGTCTAACTTCACAAACTCTACACCGTAGTCAAAATATGTGGCTTGGCCGTTTAAGTACCCTAAGAATTTTGATGATCAATCAGTGAGTCAGTGACGAAATCAGGGTTTTTTAGATATCAATAAAATCTAAAGTATAAGAGCTAGCAGGTTTTTAAGATATCAATAAAATCTAAAGTATACGAGCTATGCAATTTGAAACTTTATATTTTTAATAAGTCCGCTATTGACAACATATCCCGAGAATTTTGTTTATCTGCTATAATCCAAACCCAAGTTATAAGGGTTCAAAAAAACGACGAGGCGCTTCGAGAAAAGGTAGGTAATGACCTTGCGCTTCGCTAGGCTCGTCTCGATCATGCATATAAGCCGAGCTATCACAATTTTTGGGGGTGAAATCGCGGGCGAAGAACCAGTCGTTTTTTGAGGGATAGTGGGGGGGGAGTTCAATGTGATGTCCTGAACACGTGGTAACCGTTTGTGCGTCGATGTCCCTTCCAGCCTATATATAATGATTACTAGCTGACCCACGCAACTTCGTCTGCGTCACATAAGAGAGAAAAAGCTCACAAAAGGAATAAATTTTCCCCGTGTATGCAATATTTTTTATTTATGCTCCGCTCCTAATGGTCGTAGCGTGTAGCATGTTGTATAGCCTATAACCTTCCTCGATAAACGGACTATCCAACACAAAAATATTTTTAAATTCCAACCAGTAGTTCCTGAGATTAGAGCGTTCAACCAAACAAACTCTTCAGCTTTATAATATTAGTTTAGATATAGATTAGTATAGATTTAACTCACAAAATGTTATTTAGAATCCTCGATATTTTGTTAAGTCGCGAAGCAGGTTGCTAGTAAACGTATAAATTACTCCACGTCCACCATCGTAATAATTATTACCATCTAAAATCATTCTTATAAAGCGTCCTTGATACAGAGAGCGCACTTAATAAAACTGTTAGGACAATGTGTGTTGTGGTTGTGACCGAAGACTCCCATAACACGACGCTCGTTTTCCGTGTTTTACTAACAATGTCCGTATAAGTTTCTCATGCGTGTTTATGTGAATACGACTAATTATTATTTTCTGTGGGACTTTAATTTGGATTCGAAAATCTGAGAGGATTAGTTAATATTCAGTGTTTGTGCAATTACTGTAAGCCCGACTCCTGAGCACGAGGTTCTGAGTTCGATTCTCGGGTTGGTGTGGTTTCAAAAGTGCTATTGGGTTTTTCCACCAGAAATTTCTCAGTAGCAGCCACGGGGTCTCGATTTGTGCCCGGTTGATGCCAATAGGCCCGCCCCTTTTACATGGGACTTAAATATAACTGGCAAAGTGTGGGTGTATTAGGTACGCCTCTGGCTAAGCCTTCAGGGATTACTGGCGTGATGATATGTGATTGAAACGGGTATAGCATAATAAGCATATTATGTTCCAACTGTAGGAACACAGGCCCGCTCTAAATGAGAACGAGTGGGCTGTAATCCACCACGCGGGCCCAGGGTTGGTAGATGTCAAATATCTTCGACTTTTTGTTCGAGGACATACTGGTTGCCACACAATGTTTTCCGTCACCGTTTTGAGATCAGTGGTGCTTGAATAAATGACACAAAGCATCGCGCCCGATACAATTGCCAGCCCCCACTGCTCGGATATATTGTTCTAAATAATGACATAAGTTCGGACGAATGTTATTATACAGAGTTATAAATATTATCTTATAGGTCGAGTAGTCCTATAACGCTGTAAGGCATTATAAGCCCCTGATGACAAAAATACAATGTAATTGTTATCTACAATTTAACGTGGAGTGCGACCTTGTCGCTGTTTGTGGTAATACTAGAGCTCACGTAAATTGTGAATTCGGTAACGATAAGAGAAGACGAAGCGACAAAACTTAGGACAGTTTCTAATAGTCTTCAAGCGGCGATACAACCAACCAGACGGTGATTACCAACCCAGGGGGGCCGCCTGGGGTCCGCAAGGGCGATGTCTGCCGGGGCTGCGGGACTATTCGAAAGAGATACCGTCGCCCCGGAACACAAAGGGCGATGAAGGAACATGGATGGGTTTTAGTCAGTAATAGTCTGACACTCCCTCCTGTTCCGCCCAGAGCGGGAGGAGTCATTTGATGATTTCCCATCAGAAAAAAAATAAAAAGGGAGGCCGCCTGCGATAGGTAAATATCCCAGAGACAGTCGAATGACACAATAAATGTGCCTGTTGTTACGGCGGCGACACCTGTACCCATCGAGCACCCTTTAGCTCTGAAAGTACTACAACCATACATATTTTTGCTGCTGAGCAGCATTGCTGTGAATTTTCATGGACGTTGTTTTCGTTGTTACTACACGCTTTAAGATATATCCTACTAATATTATAAATGCGAAAGTTTGTGACCCTTTCACGCAAAAACTACGGAACGGATTTGGATGAAATTTTGCACACAGATAGTTTATAACCTGGATTAACACATAGGATACTGTTTATTCCGGTAGTAAGATCCCATGGGACAATTATCAAACTTCACGCGGGCGAAGCCACGGGCATATGCTATTAGCTATATTTCTGGTCGGGGAACATATCTGCCAAAGTGTCGCCGATGAAGACTGATACATACTCGCATACGCCTCCTGATCGCGATGATGCCGCGGCGGGGGCGGGTCTCTGAACGAGCATATCCACTCGTCCTTAACCCGTAGGATGCGGCCCGTCACCCGCGCGTAGTACTCGTAGTTATCTCGTCCGAAGAGGTCGCCTGCACTGAACTGCTCGATCAGTTGACGCATGATGCGGGTCGCCACCTGGTGGGAGGTTTAGGGTCAAGTAGCTTTAGGAAAGTGTGGAAAAACGGTCGCAAGATTAGTTCACAAGGTGAAATTAAATTCGATAGCGAAACTCCGCAGTCATCATGGCGTCAATATCTAAACACGATAACCGAAAACCGGCCAAGTACGAGACGGACTCGCGCATGAAGGGTTCAGTACCATCATAGTCAGGAAGCCTCTTTAATTTTTAATTTATTTTTATTATTTGTTGTTATAGCGGCAACAGAAATACACATTCTGTGAAAATTTCAACTATCTACATTTACGAATCATGAGATACAGCCCGCTGACAGACCGACGGACGGACGGGCAGCGGAGGCTTAGTAATAGGGTCTTGTTGGTTACCCTTCGAATACGGAACTCTAAAAAAGAATATATTTTTTCATTTCACATACATACACAAACGATACCCAAAAACGTCTGTAGAATTTCGCTATCTTATTTATTTAGCTACTGTAAATTTTTAAATACAAAATGCAGCAGTGTAGATGTCGTAAGCTGACTCAAATATTTGCTTTAAGCTCCTCAACTCATGTCAAAGACTTCAATGATTCACTGAATAGTGTGCGTTCGGAGAGAACAATTATTCATGCAACAGAATGAGAATACCATTTCACTGTCGCTTTCTGTTAATTTCAATACATATAATCGTGAGAAACATGCATTGAGAACAAATTCTCTTTTCTTAAGGGGACTACAGGAGCTAAACGCGAGGTTTTTAATGCAAAAAAAGCATAATTATGATTCACTGCAATAAACAAAACCACAAAAATATATGATATTCTTCAGGATATATGCTAGTATGATAGTGTTTTGAAAACACAATACAACTAATTTTACTCGATAGAAAAAAAATCACGAACTTATCTCTAAAAGTTTCTTTTAACGTGTAAAAACCATACTAAAATACATGAGATCATTCTGATATTTTGCCAAATAATTAACTACATATTAGCATAACAGTGTTTTATTTTTTTAGTCCAAAACACTCATTTCGCAATAAAATTAAAACTTTATTCTAACAGTATTTCAAACGAAGTTTGAACCACTACAAATAGAGTTGCTAATAATTTAGCTCCTGTAGTCGCCTTAAGGAAAAGTTGTCAGATGTATACAGGCTTGTATGAAAGTACTTCCACTTTCATAGAAGCCTTAAAGCTTGGTTACCCCGTATAGCCTACTCATCTTCGGGATGTTAAGAGTTTCTGAACAGTCTGCTTGCCCTAGGAGCTTGGCGTATTGTTAGCCCCTAGGCATGCCACAAGCTGGAAGGGACATCGACGCACAAAAGATTACCAAGTATTTCAGTACATCATTCGGAACCGGTTATTTTTAAAAATCTGCTACATTCTACAAAAGTGCAATACATACACGGTCAAAATTAGGGCATGAAACCGAAACCCGGTTTCGGTCACATAGTAAAAACCGGTTTTATAATGGAACCAAAACCCAGTTCCGCATGCCGTAGTCAAAATTTACGGAACAAGAGATTTTTTTTTTTATATTACCGATAGGTATGTCATTTCTATGAATGATGAGAATGCAGTGAATTTATGTATTAATCGTTTGTGAACTGATGTCCCGTACCACCCTGTATGTATTACATGTTGTAACTTGAAAACCAAAAATGTTGTATTCTCCTTTATAATTGACTTTTTAAATAAACATTTAAGTTAATGCATACAATTTACAGAAAACCCGCCAATATTGGGTAATAATAAATACAAGCATTGTTCTATGTAAGTAATAAAATTGGATAAGTGTTGTCTTCGTTCAATGAATAATATAAATGAGACATTCTTTACTATCTAATATTTGTCAACTATAAAATGCAATAAATGCGAATGAACAGGTGATACATGATTATCTATCATGCGTGCATGACTCACACATTTCACGCAATAAATCAAACATTATTTCAATATGTATTACAATATTTCGTTAGACAGGTTTAGTCAACTGCATGCAGGATGTGAGTAACCCCAAGAATCCATGAATCAAGCTTATCAGTGTGGGGTCGAAAAAATAAATAGGCGATGTTACTGAACTGATAAGGGACACAGTGTAAGCATTCTATCAAGAAAATATCTATTCTTTGAAAGTTCATTACAAGAATGGGTTATATGAGTATGGCTGTGATGATCTTTATTAAGGAACACGAGGTAAAATATTTCGCTACCGGTATAAATATTTTGCTTCGAATTATTTGCAGTAAGTATAATATTTACATCGAAACAAACTGTTAAACATTCTCATTCGATTTTGAACTTAACCAACAATATTTTATGGTTTAAAATAATTTGGAGAAACTTGACTGTTTGTGGTTACTTGATGTCCTGGCGATACAAAGGCGAAAAAATATGGTGAAGTATACAGCCAAACATAATACGGCATGAAAAGTTTTAGAAAATTTCGACATTGAAGAGCTGTCTGAGTCTCATGATTATGATCGTGTTGTATCTCCGTAATTATAATAATAAATATCGCTGGACATTACACACAGCGCCATCTAGTGCCACACTAAGCAACGAGGCTTGTGTCGTGGACACCAGATAGTTGATATACTACATAGATACTTTTTGTTTGTAAATACATACTTATCATACGTATAAACATCCATGACTCGGAAACAAATGTCCATGCTCATCACAAAAACATTTGCTCCTACCGAGATCCGAACCCGGGCGCCTAAGAACGTAAGGCAACCTCACTACCGCTGCGCCATTCGGGTCGCCAATATAATAATTGTGTGTCCATTTTTTTTCTAAAACTCACCGTGCATATACGGCCATAAACTAAAATCATAAATGCATAACAAAACTACCAATAAAAACTATGAAAATCTACATAAAATCAAATAGCAAGCATGTAATGCGTAAAACATAAATTATTGAAGCCGGTAACGAAAGCGCTGTACGTTGTACGAGC
Organism: Xestia rhomboidea; assembly: GCA_963853795.1. Lineage (NCBI taxonomy): Eukaryota > Metazoa > Arthropoda > Insecta > Lepidoptera > Noctuidae > Xestia > Xestia rhomboidea. The sequence continues at coordinate 7,844,658 of OY970778.1, read as the reverse complement.
TACATAAGTAACGTTGGAAAGTAAAACTGATTGGTTGTATAATGTATAACGTTATACTTACGTTCACTTCAGCCTTTGGACGCATGTTTAAATACAGTTTTAGTGAGCACAATTAAAAGCTATTTACAGTAACGCTCTTAGGCATATTATATTTTTATTTTACATTTGGTGCGATCAACTGATGTAGACTATAATATTATTAGCATAGATATTTTTGAGAACCTTTAACCGTAACATTAACATTCGTAAAACTATTTAAATTTAAAATAATGTTAATACAGCTAGTAAATCAAATAAAAATAGTTTTAATTCCACTACAAATATTTATCCATACATACTTAACAGAAGGGAGAATCAGAATCAAGAATTTCCTCAGCAAGCATTCATGACGAAAAATCTGCAGCCGATCATTTTGATAAGAAGAATGGAAACCGTAATGCATATCGAAGACAATAAGAAAATCTCCGATACTACGAAAAAGGTTAATTAATGAACTATGACGTCATCGCAATCGGCAGTCGTCAAACTTTGCAATGCGTCATAAAAACCGTGGAATGCTCCGACGTACGACCATGCGACTTAGATGACGTTAAGGTGGATGCTCCAGGGTAGCCCGCGAAATTCAAATTTTCTTACGTTTTTGCAATTTCCAGAGTAGGTAAAGTTTCACTAAGATTTTATTAGAATATCGTCACGCAATTATTGTTTGAATAAAGCACATACAATTAGTAAAATTACTTTAGTAATGCCAAAAAAAATAGATGTAAACAAGGCAGATTGAGGTAAATGACGTCACATCACACAGACAGTCACGGACGTTTGAACTGTCATAGAAAATTGCAGGAGCGACAAGCAGTAGTTGAACTTAATTTTTGATACTTTTCTTGGGTTGATATTGATAACACTGTATTTTATTGATTGAAGTGAAGAAAAAATTACATGCATATTCCCTATTCCGAATTCCGATATACTTAATTAAAATACTTTATTCCAAAAAACTGAGAGTGAAACACGTCAAAAAGACATTTAAGGCAGTTTCAAAATAGCAAGTGTTTCTTCACCACAGAAGAAGACGAAGAAGTGGCGCAACAATCCCTTCCCTAGCAACACATCGGCTTGTCAAGCATCTGCAACACCTGCCCTTTCCCCACTCAACAATGTTTTAGCTGAGAGGAACATAACATCACGCCTGTATCCCCTAAGGGTTAGGCAGAGGTATACCTAATACTACACCCACATTTCACCAGTTATGTTTAAGCCCCATGTAATAGGGGGCGAACCTATTGCCATCAACCGGGCGCAAATCCAGACTCCGTGGCTGCTACTGACAAATTCCTGATGGAAAAACCCAATCACACTTTGCCCGATAAAGGAATCGAACCCAAGACTTCATGCTCAGCAGTCGCGTTTGCGTCCACTAGACCAACGAGGTAGTCAAGAAAAAGAACTGGCGTGAAAAAACTTCCCAGTCAATCATCTGTCTGTTTAGTCAGCACATGTTAGACCACTTCTCATGTTTAGCTCAGCCTACTATCCCAGCAAGATCAAGACACGAAGACAAGGCAGCTAAGACTCCAAGCGTCCTGCCTACCGAATAGATACAAAGAAAACGTAGAAGACAAATTCCATCAAGTAACTAAAGACATGAATTTCATTTGCTTCGATCGATCAAACTGCGGTCTAGTTACTTAGCCACGGCACTTAAGAAAAGTGCAGTCAGTCGTAACGTAACTATAAAGTATAGTGCTAAAAGAGGTCGTGAAATGAAATGGCCTCCACGAATGCGTACCCGACAGATAGTCTCGCTACCACTTCTGACCAACGAGGTATCGGATTGAAGGAAAAAGTCCTTGTTTCGATTCGGACGACACGACTCGACACCGCGTCGGACTATTCGTTAGGAAAAGCTTTAAATCAATGCAATATTGATTTAAAGCTTTTCCTGATCGGCTCAAGGCTTAAGATAAGTCGATTCCGCGTCGAATTGCTGGCACGGCCCGAGATATTATAAACAAGAAAAGAAAGTGAAAAATCTTACAATATCAAACGCATTAACAATGCGCTTACAAGAAAGCAAAAGATAATTTAAATTCAACTGTTGTATCTGATAAGAAACACTATGAGTCCCACTCGACATTGCTGATAAAAAACTGTTTATTGACTATGTATTAAGATAGCAAGATTATAATGTTAGCTTTCTTGGTGTTCGATAAGAGTAATTTTTCACGTGCCATTCAAGAGTTTGGATTAAATTGGCACAAAGGGTTGAAAGAAAAGGTGTTTATTAGTTGTGTACTGCGACAGGTTAGTTGCAGGTTTGTCGCAGCAAGGAAAACCTATTCCGGTGGGGATTCATTAATGACATTGCCCTGGAGTGTAAGTGTGGTGCTGCTCCACAAACGATAGGGCACTTAACCTGGGCGTGTCCTGTTGTTTGTTCATTATAATTTACAGGAACTGATGGACGCTACTGAAGGCGCTAAACTAGTGGGTCAGTTTAGATGGCCATCGACACGCTTAGAAGAAGTTATGTTAAGGTGGATGCTCCAGAACTAGCTCTCGCTAGCTCATCAAGGTGCAGGAATTACTTTTTCAAGGTCAAAGTCATTCCTGCACCTTTATGCGCTTGGAGGGTTGTATTGATGCTTTTGAACGTAAGAAATTTTGAATTTCGCGGGCTACTTTGGAGCATTCACCTTAAGTCAATCACTTTTAGCAACAATGTCTCACAGAAGGAAGCGTTCGAACATTTAAGAAGATAGCGAGTTTGTCAAACTCAATTCCGAGCCGAAAATTAGTCGAGCAAACCCGAAAAAAGACATGGATAATTTATGTGTACACACACCGGTTGACATAGACATAAAAGATAAAACACCGCCTATGTACTTTTATTGTAACTAGTACTAAATGTACTAAACAAAGTCGTGTGATGACCGATGAGCAACCGGTACCCAACAAGCGTCATACAAACATAAAAGTCATAAAACACATGTCCACATCAGGTGATTACACCGAAACTCGATATGTTTAATCGTCGATAGTGGTGCAGCGATCACGAAGTGCGACACATCCATGTATCACTTTACAAAGCGCATTCACTCCCCTTAAACACACATTTAACCGTAGTTTAGTAAACGTTACATCTAATTAACCATATGGTATCATCAACCCCTTATTAACTGAATTACAAACAGCTGTCGTGTTTCCAAGAAATGGTTTTTATAGGAAGTGCTAATAAATCTGATAATGTCAACTTAGTCATAGTTTAACGAGATTTTAAATACCTTAGAACTTATCATTTCATCATACAGTGAATTCATAAAAGTAGTAATAAGCCACCTATGACTAACTAGACGAAAGGAAGCGTAGTTTATAGGACGCCATGGCAACGTCGAACAAACTATCGCCAATCAATATTATCATTACTTATTTAACATTTCCATGTATACGACCCACGGCCCATTAAATCATATGAAACCTCTTTCAGTATTGTGTGACATATGACAGATAATGAGTGAACCAACCTTGAATCTCTGAACGTCCTCCATTGTGGCTGTTTTGCCGTCCGACACGCAAGAGTGGAAAAATGATGGGGCTACCGACACGCCCAGGGCTTCGGATGTCATACCTGTACCTAGAAACAATTACACATTTGTTTGAAACACATTATTTGGTAACATTGATGATCCACTCACTACAAATACTGATGACCTCTCTGGGTAGCAAGTAGCTGAACGTAACGCTTTGGCAAGAAAAATAAATCACACAGCACAAGAAATTCACGGAAAACGAATCAACTTTTTTTTTCCTTGTTCGTTTAAAACAGTGAAGTCGTTCAACTTGGCTGTTTCATCTAATTAACGGATACAAAAAAAAAGAACTATTTAAGCGGCAAATTACTGTAATTAATACTACAGACGCAAAATTAGCCAGTTTTAAATTAAAACACAAGTCTTGAGAATGCATAAGTGGTATTGAACTGTTACACGCAATGGCGTATGAAGAACAGAGAATTTTCTTAGTATTGAAAAAAAAATACACAAACTGAACATCGTAACCGTCATACATAACGACATAAGTCATAACAGGATGGCATGAATTGATTCAATTATTCTTACACTAATTTGAGTGTTAAGAAAAAGAAACAAGACAAAAAACTAGTTAATCGCAGCTCTGAAAGAAGCTGAATTATATTAGTCTCCAAAAAAATTATTATAGTCTGCTACAGGCCACAATATTTCTGTGTTAGGGCTTGAAACAGCATTGGAAGCTGTATTTAATCTCAATGCTGAAGCATGATAATGTTTTTCTATACCTTCCACATTTACCATATATCTGACATTGCTAAGACATTTAGATATAACCCCCTTCATCCAAAGTTTTTCTCCATGCAAATTTGTACACCATACATTATCTCCTACTTTAAACACATTTTTTACTACAAGCCTGTGGAATGTTTCAGTTGACTTTTTAGTGACAACATTATTTGGCTTAAGCATATCAAATCGTGACCTAGGCTTATATTTAAACAATATTTCGCTAATTGAATAACCAGCTGAATTTGGTGTGTTGCGATAATTAAAAAAAAAATTACTTCTTTTGACATCCTTGAATTAGAGTGGTATTCCCCACATTTTAAAGATTTTTTTATTGTCTGCACAGATCTTTCTGCTAAACCATTAGCTTGTGGATGATAGGGAGGACTTTTTAGGGGTAGACAACCATTAGCCTTAAAAAATTTTAAAAACTCTTGTGAAGTGAATGGTGGCCCATTACCACTCACTAACTCAGAAGGTACTCCCATTACCGCAAACGTTTTACACAGTTTTTCTATCACTAGAGCTGCAGTAGTATTTTTCATCAAGTGAACATCTAACCATTTGGACTTTGAATCAACTATTAAAGGCCAAAAGATGATTCTGCAGCTGCATTTTAAGCAGTCAAGCGATAAGTTTTTAAACGAGGAGTTCCTGTCACAATTGGAGCATGCAACAACAGTCTGCTGGTGTCCATATCTCGAAACAGCTGTTATTAACATAATATTTTACATATCACTACCTGCGACGACAATGACGCTTAGACAGACGCACGTCGCATTAAATAAGGCACGGTAAAGAGCCGAAGTGAACCGTATATGTGCCTGACAAACGCACACGACGCTTTTGTCGGCGATGCTCACATTGTGTCGGAAAACTGTATACCTACGTACGCACGACAATTGTTACTTGGACATAGCAGTCATACGATCGGTTACCATATGTGTTTATAAGATAGAAGAATAGAATCGTGAGAAGACAAGGGAGTAAATCATTGTTAAGACATAAAAGCCTTTTAATATGCAAAGCACACACAATGTTATATATGCGAAGATTTTATTAATATTACTTCTGATTACCCTACCTGTCTTCCAGGCTAGCCAAATACGAAAAGTCTTTGAAAGAAAACGGAATATTTTCCGCTCGATCGGAGCAGTGACATTTCCTATGAAATCGCGACTTTTCACAGAAATTAGGACAGCACAGCGCGACCCAAATAATTAATATAAATATAATAGATCAAAAAGGTTACGACCAAAGCTACTAAACCAAAGACGTCATCACGAACTAGGCCAACAAATAATCCAGCGAGACGTTCTGGGGGAACATTAAATAATCGCACAATGAATGTAAAGCCGTTGCATCACGCGGGCCCACGCAGGCTCGCGTGTAATTGGCATAATTAGCACTAATGACTTTCGTCAGGCCACTGCCAAATGTACTGTCATGCACATGACAGCATAATCAACCCTAATCAGAAAATTCTGAACACTATCGAATCTCCGGCATGTGAAAAATTCTGCAGTAAGTATCACGAACGTTTCTAAAGTTAGTCAATTCAAATATTTGCTAACTTGATTTCAGTGTTACTTTATTTGCAGTTAGTCATTGCGTTAATCTTAATTAGATCATTTCGCGAGTGGCCTCATTGTAATTTTTGTGTGAAATTCCTAAGCAACAAAGACTATGAAGTAAGCTGACAGCAATTTGAGTGACGGCCGGAGAGATTAATTGTGCGAGTTTTGGACCAAGTGAGAGAAGACACGTTCAAACAGAGATGATTTTCCCGTTGCACTCAATAATAGCCTCCTAGCGACGAGAATTTTATCTACTAACGTATTTACATTCTCCCAAGGGTCCAGAGGTCCTGGAGCAGGTGCATAATTGTACGTCCTACATGTACTTCGAATTAATTTCTGGTTAACCAAACAAGACCCAAGACTGCACAGAATAAGTGCAATATCAATACCTTTTGGTCCAAATCCGTCTACCAAGGAAAAGGCTACTCCTCCGTTGCGGTCGGTTTCCAGTCTAACCTGTGTAAATAGGTATCTCACCTGCTTTATCAGCGTTGGAGGCCATGACCCGAAACGTGCCGAAGAGCAGCACCAACAATCTCTGCGTACACACCGGCAGCGATAGAAGCAGTCTGTGGACAAAAACATGCATTTACAACTCATCTGCATTGGTGTGCTTCCGGTCTAACTGGATGCAGCTAAATACCAGTAATATACAGGGTGTAAACCACCTCATCACAAAGCCGTCAACCAAGCATTCTGTACATCAAACTAAGTAACTTTACGCAAAAATTATTGCTGGGAAACGATTTTTTTTTTGGGGGTAAAAAAACATGTTTTGTAGTAGAACTCAATGTAACGCACTCAAAACATTGTGCTGATGGATGGATTGAATAGTACGGTGGTCGTGGAGGTGTTTAAAGTAAAAATCTTACATTAAAAACTTGTATTTAAAAAAAAAGTTGTCAAAAAGTTGGAACTTTGACCCCTAATATCTCCGTAACTAGAAGGTTCCCTGGTAAAAAAAAATCGTAATGACGAGGACAACAAGTGCCTTTCGGCTTCGTTAAGAGGTGTTTTACACCCTTTAGTATCTTACATATTATAGACTTAGTGGTCGCAAGCGCGCCTGCTGGGCATGAGGTCCTTTTTTTTTTTTTTTAGGGTGGGAAATCATCAAATAACTTCTCCCGCTCTGGGCGGAGCAGGAGGGAGTGTCAGACTTTTACTGACTAAAACCCATCCATGTTCCTTCATCGCCCTTTGTGTTCCGGGGCCACGGTATCTCTTTCGAATAGTCCCGCAGCCCCGGCAGGCTTCGGCCCTTGCGGACCCCTTCCCTATTGCTGACTCTCTTTGAGGCGCGCGTGGAACACGTACGCGCAGTCGACACGGCCTGTCGTCATGAGACGGACGGACGGCGAGCTAGCCCATAGCTCCCCGTCCACAGGCCCGCGCCTACGGTGGCCGGAAGCCACCACGTGGCCCCCGACGCCCGGGGCGTCTCCCGCGGCGGCCGGGACGTGAGGATATCTCCCTCTCACGTTCCGCCACCTCCTTCGCTAGCATGACTGCTTCGCAGAAGGAGGTGACGGCGTCCCATTCCGTCTCGCTCCGGACCATGGCGCGAACCAGGGCCGGAAGCGAGAGGTCGCCGCCGCCGATCGCCACCTCGAGGACACGGCGGTGCTCCACCCAAGCAGGGCACACCTCCACCGTGTGCTCCACCGTGTCCTACGGTCGATCCTCACAATGGAAACACCCGGGCGTCTCCTCCCGCCCGATTCGGTGCAGGAACTTACCGAAACATCCGTGTCCGGTAAGAACCTGCGTCAGGCGGAAGGTGAGGACGCCGTGGCGTCTCTCCAGCCACTCCTCAAAGAGGGGACTTACCGCCACTATCGTGGCGTGCCCTGCACGGGGTTGCGACAGTCGCTCTCTCCATGTCGCCATGAGATCCCGCCGGAAGTCCGTCCGCTGAGCGACAATTTGCCGCGGCAGCGGAGTTTCCCCCGGCGTAGCGCCTCCGCGCGCCACTCGTGTAGGCGCGCGAGGACTATCGCCTCCAGATCCCATGGCGGCAATCCGGCAAGGAGGCTCGCCGCCTCGCGGGAGATCGTGCGGTACCCCGGATCAGCCTTACGGCCACCACCTTTTGGGGCGCGTTCAAATGGTTGGCAGCTCGCTGCCTCAATGAACGCGCCCACACCGGGGCCCCGTAAAGGGCCATGGACCGCACGACTCCCGCGAAGAGCCTCCGGCAGGAGGCGTTTGGCCCTCCCAGGTTGGGCAGGAGCCGCCTGAAGGCAGCCCCTGTCCGCTCCAGTTTGGGGGCCAAACGTCGTAATGGATGAGGTCCTGGGTTTGATTCTCAGGTCGAACAAAGTGTTATTGGGTTTTTCCATCAGGAATTTCTCAGTAGCAGCCACGGAGTCTAGATTTGTGCCTGGTTGATGGCTCGCCAGGGTACAGCTCTGCCTAACCCTTCGGGGTTACAGGCGTGATGTTGTGAACTTACGACTGGCAATCTGGCCTCTACAACCCAATAAGTGGGTAAAACTATTCTCCTCCTAGGTAAGATTGGTAGTAAAGCTTTCGGGTTCGTGACTCCCCGTAACAACTGTCAGGGATCTATCTGTAGAACAATGACATTTATAGTAGGTACTGTTGATAACATCGTACTTGATAGTCCAAAACATACTTTAAGTTACTACAAAGCATTTTTATACATGACATAGTCGTGTAGCAGATCAAAGAAATACTAAGGTTTGAACCTGCAACAGTCTCAGGACCATTTCTATAGTCGTTTGATAAATTTGTGCAGCACATATCGTACGAGATTTCCAGTTGGTTAGCCTGCAGCATTGGATTCAGTAAATCATTGAAGCGGTTAAATAAAGCTCCGTAACCAATGACGCGGGGCCAGACAACTGTCGCAGAGTAAAAGTGTAACACTCGAAGCTGGATAGTTTATTTAAGTTAGGCTTAAGTTTAGTTACAAACGTTACGTTTGTTACAAACGTACGTAACGTTGTGTTTCGTTGTTGTTTTGTTCCAGTTAAGTAAGTCAAGTAAAACTTTACATAATGACGATAACCTATGTATTATATTTGCCTTAAAATATGGGAATACTCTTTTAAAATTATACCAAGTCACACAAGAGAACCCCCAAAAAACCTCCTAGCTAGTTACATTCTGCCCACGTAATTTATTTAACTAGCTTTGGCCCGCTGTTTCGCACTTGTTTTGTTCGGAAATTATCCCACGAGAACGTTACAGGAGCTAAATTAGCAACTCTAATTGTGGTGGTTCAAACTTCGTTTGAAATACTGTTAGAATAAAGTTCTAATCAGCTTGCACTACAAAGTGGTTGCACTTACGTCAGTCACTGCGGACCGAATAGTGCGAAATATATCCTGAAGAATATCATATATTTGTCTGGTTTTGGTTTTGTTCAGTGAATCATAATTATGCTTTTTTTGCATTATAAAACTCGCGTTTAGCTCCTGTAGTCCCCTTTATGATATTCGGGGATATTGTAGCTAAAATAGTGTAATAGGATTAGTGAAATAATTTTCGAAACCGTATCTGTAGTTTGGAAGATTACAGCCTACATCCATTTACCTCTTTAAACTGTTAGTACAGATTTATTACATTTAAGTGAAGTAAAGTAACTGTGTTTTCAATTGGGCAACATTTTCGTCTTCACGGTAGAGACACAACAAAATCTTCGAAACGTTCATATTCGACGACCCAAATGGCGCAGCGGTAGTAAGGCTGCCTTACGTTCTTAAGGTCCCAGGTTCGAATCCCGGTTGGAGCTAATGTGCAGTAAGACATAATCCTACCTCAAGAATCGGCACAACGTCCGATCAAACGGTCTTTTATATTGCCATTCATGCATGAGATGGACCTAATTTAACCCGATAAAGTTGAGCTAGTATCTTAGTTTTAACTGCAATCAACACGCAACACGCAAATCCGCGCACGGAACATGTGTAAATAAAAAAAGATGAATGACAATGAATGAAAGCGAAAACGGAAAAAAATATGTATTTTATAATAGGTACCGTTGAATTCTGCGCGAATTGAAATAATCGCATGTTCGATAGAATGATAGTGATCTAAAACACATAGCTCTAGCTATATTGAAGTATCACACGCGATAACTAAAATATTTTATTTCGTGTTTCTAAAATAAATGGAAATCTATAAAACAAAATAAGCTATCAAAAACAAACGTTTCAAGTAAACGAAGTTTACTTTCATAAAATTATGGAAAATAAACCAACAAGCCAACACATAATATCTAAAATTAATTCCAATTTATAATTTTCCTGATATTGCGGTTACTGGTACTTCAATGGTGTTATCGAAGTGACCCAATTAATAAGAGGAAAATTAAAAACGAGAGGCCATTTACCTCTCAGTGCGTAATTCACGGTAAAACCGCACGAATAACTCGGTTGGCTCAAGATTGATATCAATGAGTTGAACGACGGCATTGTATAATGTATGTACGAGGCGTCGACTTATCGCTTCAATAACGAACGATTACACTAATATACGCTCAATGCTGTTCCGATTATACAATGGATTGGGCCCCGGCTAGATGTATGACTGAGTTTTGTTTAACGCGTTCAAAGTTGCAGTGGCTTAGTTATGCTAATGCAGTTTAAATTATAGTCAGTCGACGAAAAACAAGCGTTCAGTTGACCGAATCCCCCTCTACAAAGACATTGTTTTAAAAAAGAAAGTTCAATAGCAGCATGCTGGCCATGGCTTAGAAATCGGTGGTTCACGGTCAATGGAGTTATGGTAAAAGCCATTTTCAGACTGGCAAGATCGGTTTTTCGACGACAAAAACCGTTCAGATTTGAACGTGGAACTGTCAGTGCATACTTATTCATCTGAGTCCACATCATAGAGGATTTGTTTATTTTTATCTATGGACGAAAATCTATCACGCCTGTATACCCTAACCGGGTAGGCGGGTACACGGTTACTTAATGGTCGACTGGCTCCGAACAGTTCAAACACGACGTGTCCATATTGAAGCCGGAGTTCACGCTCAATATGTCAGACACACCTTTAACTTTTTAGGGCAACATACGTTATAAAGTTCATCGAGTGTAAGTGACTAATAAAATAAATATTTAACGGAAAAGGTATATAGTTCTATCAAAATTCGGGTTGTAAAGCTAAAAGCACCATATTTTTAAAGAGACTCCAAATCTAAAATCTTATGCTATATCGTCTAACCAAAACAACAAGGCTTATCCATTTGCCATCTAAAATGATTCAACAAAAAACTTGGAAAATTAGAGCAGTGCCCGTTTTTGGCCGTGACATGTCCAATTACATTTGTCTCGGTTACGACTAACTCTTCTTTAAAAGTTGGATTAAATACAATGACTTTGTTTCATTTCGTTGGCGGGTTGAGAACAGCCCACAGTTGCACTAGCTTTGGGCCGCTTCTTCGCCCGCAAATTATTGGGATAAAAGGTATTATGTACCAACCCAAGTTTACTCGAGTGAATTTAAGTCGAAATCGTTGAGGCGTTACTTGGTAAAAGAAAGACAGAGTTACTTTCGCATCTATAATAAAGGTTGTCCCAGAATTTACGCAAATAGAAAACACTGATATTTTACAACTTTTAATTTTATTAATTGAATCTTATAGTGCACAGAATAGGGTTATGTATGGAATAGCATATAGGGCAAAAAGGGCTATTCTTCATCTCCACGGTTTTCCGTCTCCATTCTTTTGTAGTTTTCCATGACCATTTTGCATAAATATGACTGAATTTAGTGTTGAATCTACTCTTCCGAGACAGGGGGTAGTTGTAGGCTCGTTGGGATAAGCCTTTGACTTCAAATAACCCAATAAAAAGAAATTTCGAAATGTTAAATCACATGATCTAGGAGACCAATTCACATCACAGAAACGAGTACACGACCAAGAAATGTCTCAAGCAGTTATAATTGAATTGTTTCACGGGCTGTATGGCATTGTTCCCTCGTGTAGTGCTCTCACTTTATACTAACCCTAAACTGTCAGCTGTCAATCTGTTTTTTTTTTTTTACCGTACAAATGGCGGCAAATTCAAATGTTGCGTAAATTAAGTATGGATTTATTCTCATTATCTTCCTGCCCTTGTCTCATTCTACTTGGGGTCGGCGCAACACGTTTTCTTCTTCAGTTCTCCTCTGTCAGACGTCACGGCGTCATTATCCTTCCTCTTTCATATCATTCCTTACACAATCGATCCATCTTTTCTTTGGCCTTCCTCTCCCTCTCCATACCAACATTTAAATTAAGTATATGAATTAGCGACTTCATATTGAAGGAGCCTTTTTAAAAATTACGGAGGGAAGGTTTTTTAAGCCACCGTACAGTCCGTGTTACGAAAGAAGAGACCTGTCACACCACTTGTATACGAGTTAATTGTGTAACGAAATATTTCTTTTGACATATAGGTGTACCCGTCGTAAAACATCTTCCTACTTTGTCTTCTTAATGTTTTCATAATCAAGATTTCACAAAGTTTCACTCGTTTCAAGTGTTGTGACAGGTCTCTTCTTTCGTGGCACGGACTGTACGTAGCATAATTTAGATGGAGAATGTTTCCAACCTCCCATGTCATATAGCAGTTTTTAGCGCAGTTCTCTCCGCATATAAATATTTATAGCCCAGCAATATAAATCGCTTAAATATTAAAGCATGTATTCAGTCTAGTATTTGTACAGGCTCATAATACTTAAATCATAATTTATTTGTTTACTGCCATGTCCATGGCAACCGAAGCACACCGTTAGTACGCGTGTGCGCATCAAAATTCAGGTCGGGTGTTCTATAAACAACCATTGTTCCTATCCATAATACTGATGTATTGTGAAAGTCCATACTATGGCGGAACAAACGGTACATTGTGACAAAGTTAATATTACTAAGGCAACATTTAAAACATTGATGAGCTTGGAAACCTGGAAATGTAATCAGTATAAGTCTGCAATCGCCTAAGAAAATATGGATAGATTTTGTGAGGAATGATATAAAAGAGAAAAGAGTAAATGATGCCGTGACGTCTGACAGGGGAGAATGGAAGAAGAAAACGTGTTGTGCCAACCCCACGTAAAATAAGACGCCTAGGCATAAATTGTAGCTAGTTCTGACGTCACGAGCCCCCACTCCCGAGTTTTGATGCGTTTTATCTTTTGTCAATATTCATTGATTTACAAAAACAAAAAATACGTGTTCATTAATTTCCAATACTCTAACTGACGGACTAAATAGATTTGCATTTTTTTAATACTGTCGTCATGCCTATTGTCCCGTGGGACAGTATCCCGGGACTATAGGACTTTTTTATCCCGTGTGATAAAAAAATCCTATCCTATGTATTATTCCAGGTTATAAACTATCTGTGTCTCAAATTTCATCCCAATCCGTTCAGTAGTTTTTGCATGAAATATTACCTCAAACATCCATCCTCAGAAAATTTCGCGTTTAGAATAGTAAAATACGACGTATACTAAAAGTAATCTGATGCAACGTTGCTTGCCCTGGAGATCCCTGAATACGCTTCTACGAAAGTACGTCTCCATGGACAGTTCCTTACTGAGTTTAATTACGATCCCATTATGCCTCGACAAGGCAGGGCCTTGTAATGTAATTTCGCTGGGCAGGCTATTATTGCGCCAGAGAAAGAGGGTGTTTCCTTGGGGACATCTAATCTTATGAGGGTGAATGTGCTAGAGCTTCCTACGGTAGGTAAAGCTTAACTGTTATGAATATTCTAGTTTCCCTATTTAAGTCATAGTAATCTCTGGCTAACAAAGCAGTTTATAATAATAGTGTAAGTATTATTCATATATTATTATATTTTTTTTATTCTATTCGTAGTAAAAAAATATATATATTGTAAATTGTATTGTATATATTGTAGTAATTACTACAATGTTGACGGTTATCAATCAATTATATCTGAATAAAATGAGTAAATCATTTTTTTTCTTGCAAAATGTATAGATGGATGCCGTATTCTGACGTATGTACCGTCAGCATCACGATGTGGGTACCCCCCTTAAAAGCGTTCGTTAATACAACTGGAGTACCCCCACCGTACATGATACCGAAACAATAATTGGTAACTACGAAAACCACGTAACCATTTCGTTAAAATGCACTAACAATGCATATGAGGTGTTTATCGTCCTACACAATTACTTACATAAAAGTCAACAGACGAAAACGGGTTACCTACGAGCATTACACTCGTGCGATGAGCTAACAAAGTATAAATACTTGCACAAACGCACACCTGCATGGGAAACTGACGCTTCTATGACGGTTTCCACTTGTATAAAAATTATGAACAATGCATTTATAAATTAGAAGACACTCTAAAGACTATAGTCGAGAATTTCCACTCTTCTAAATCGGACTGTCACTGCTGAGGATCGTAATTTCTAATTCCAGAGCTATGTTTCTTCCTTTCTTAGAGTTGCGTACAAGAAGGGTAACAAACGGGACCCTATCACTAAGCCTCCACTGTCCGTCCGTCCGTCTGTCTGTCAACGGGCTGTATCTCATGATCCGTAATAGGTAGACATTTGAAATTTTCACATTACGTGTATTTCTGTTGCCGCTATAACAACAAATTAAAAATTGGATCCCCATTACGATGGTACGGAACCACAGGTTCATGCGCGAGCCCGACTCGCACACTTGGCCGGTTTTTTGTTAAACCTTATAGTGTGGTCCACCTAAAAGTACCAGAAACGGAGCGAAAGGAACAAAGGTTTTCCTGAATCAATTTTTCATTGGGCGCTCGGGTATTTTCCACTACATACAACTGTGATTTAATTCGGTTTTTCGCCCTGATTTTCAGCAAAGTTTTCCTTTCTGCCAGGGCCAGCCGTCATACATAACCCACGGAAGACCGCGTAGACACTGCTTGAATGTAGTTTAGATGCTGAAAAGGGGTCTGAATTTGGTATTCTCCTGACCAAGTAACATGGTATAGGACTATTCGTGTTAATCGAAGGATTAATAGAAACCACGGCTTCTTCTTTGACCGCGATCAGAAAACTTAGTTTGGGTAAGTAAAACACAACTTAAAAATTACATAAATCATAAAATAAATACGAAAAGCATATTTTTCCGTGAGGAAAAGGCGGAAATCCACATTCTAAGATACATGGGTGGAAAGGCTTTCGCCCTGTAATGGGACACAAAGGGCTAACAATAGGCTTGTCAACTGAAAAAATCTAATTAGTCCGTCAGTTAGATTATTAAAAAAATATTTAACCCGTATTTTTTCTTTTGTTACGTAAACCAAAATTGACGAATATACGACGCTTTTTAAATTCTGAATACGTCACGCCGTGGTATAATTTTTAGTGCATTCTGACGTCACGAGCCCCCACTCCCGAGTTTTGATGCGTTTTATCTTTGTCAACATTCATTGATTTACAAAAAACTAAAAATACGTGTCCATTATTTTACAATACTCTAAATGACGGACTAAATAGATTTGCAATTTATTGATGGTGGAAACTAGCATTTTTAAATATTTTTCCTGAAATTGGGTATAACTTGATCAGGGGTGAACAACCAAAACTAGGTTTTTTTAGCATGGAAACACTTATAATTATTTTACCGAGCAGAAAGGTTTTGGTAAAAACAAACCAGCTCCAGACAATAGGCAAGCAAGGAGACAGGTTGGTCACCCTACATTAGCATACTACACCCACACATTTACGTTTTCTTTGGACAGCAACTCATCAAGATATAATGTGGTTGCAAATGTATGTAAATAGTTTTGTTTGGTGTACACATTGCCACAAACTTAGTAACTTAACTGATAAACAGTTTCTATACCTGTTTGTTAATTGATAATTAAATATACCAATTCATTACTCGAAAAAGAGCACAAAATTTACATTTATATATCTTTACTTTTACTTGTTTTTTCTACCAAATTGGATCAATTAAACTGAGTATTACGACATTGTTGCTGGGTGAAATGGTTGAAAGCGAGAGCAGTTTGCCTAGTCTATTCATAACCCATTTTAATTACATTTTAACATTGTAGTTTATAAGTGAAAAGGAGTCTAGTTGTACTTGAAGTTTGTCGACGACCAGTTCATCTGGCGTGCTTAGTCTCCACAATAAAAGGCAATAATGTGTCAAATACACAAACAAAAACCTGCCTATGTGTGATAAAAGCACGCCAGATGAACAGGTTGTCGATCTTTTGCCTACCTTTTGGGCCTTAATTAAGCCATACATGTCCAGACGGCCTATTGCGGCACATCTGTAGAATCAAATGTATATTTTGCTGCTTTAAGTGCCAAATGGGGCTGACACAAACTTTAGTGTAGACACCTTACACTTTGGAAAGTTCAGTCTTGGCACACAAAAGTAAACAGCAAGTGAAGCAACTCACCTGCGTATTTCATCAACTTGCTGCTCCTCAGGGAGCTCTACAGCAG
Organism: Xestia rhomboidea; assembly: GCA_963853795.1. Lineage (NCBI taxonomy): Eukaryota > Metazoa > Arthropoda > Insecta > Lepidoptera > Noctuidae > Xestia > Xestia rhomboidea. Next base: position 7,828,325 of record OY970778.1, on the reverse strand, counting down.
TAAACAGATGCATCTCGCCGTCTCGCCCAAACACTCCACCTGGGATTTTCCTAAAACAAAAATAAAACATGAAATGGGAATATGAATTACTTAATTATTCAGAATTTAATAACAAACTAGATGTTTGTTATTTTAGAGTTGTTGATATTTTTAAATCATTTAGGGCACATTTATAGCAGCATCAGTGGCATTTGGGCATATGGACACTTTCAGGAACTTTTATGGAATTTCGAGTAAATGTTCTAGACAACCTCACACTGTCATTGTGTGTTGGATGGGTCTCTAAGTCAGAAAAGAAAATATCCAGTTGATGTATTTTCAGTGGCCTACCTAGGGTACCTAGGTATGCAACCTTTTAAGTGATTGCCATATGCAACACTGCAAATCACATCATTACTACTGTATTGGCCTTATCAGTCACTAGATATGCTAGTTAGTTTTCATTTTTTTTTTTTTTATTGATGATGGCATCAATAAAAAAAATGATTTGGGCTATAGCAAACTGCATTATAAGGTTCCCCTATAATGTAGTTCTATAGAACCATAAATCCATGTTATAGCTACCATGACTGTTATGACAAATTGTTGAAAAAACTCAGCCTTGAGCCTGCATAATGGCTACATCATTGAGATCACTAGAATTTTGGAAGTAGAGGCTATCTATTTTAGACAATAGGTTACAACAATAGAACTATGATTTGCAAAGCCTACCTCCTTTTACTACAGACTAATAAGATACTCATTATATATTCACCATAATTTTAAACAAAACCTTCTTTTTGACTTGCTTCTAGAGTAACATGGCCCTATCATAACATTATAACACTCACTTTTATCTAGATGCTTTTATTGTATTACTTAAAACCAGTAACAATAGTTAGGAAATGTCTCCTGTTAATAATCAATCAATCTACACAGAGCTAAGTAGTTATCAAATATTACTATCACTCCTGATATTGCAAACAAAAATATTTACTTTAATTCTTATCAGATTACAGAAAACTAGTGTTTAATGTTTATTTTGGTAAACATGCAACAAAATAACCAAGCAGTTTTGCATGCTCTTTTTTTTTTTGAGTGTCTCGAAAATCCCATGACAGGTCATTTTTGGCATCATTGATCAGTGGGTCTGTAGGTTCTTTAGGTATAAATATAGTATGTAGTGAATAAAAGTTTTAAGTACTTACCTATAGGAATGTATAACATTATTGGATGTATTACCTGAGAAATTTCTTGAGCACACTAGCAATAGTATAAACAGAGTAATTGTCTACATTGACCAGGCGGCCAGTTTGCAGGAAGTGTATGAGTTTCTTCATGGCGCCCTGGTGGCCAGGCGCGCGGAACACATCGCGCCGCAGCGGCGCTTCCTTGTTCAGCTTCAGAATCAGCACCTGCACATCACCACAGCATTATCTCCAAACAAACTCACGACACACAAAACACGTCAGTCTTAGTGGCATTTTATTTTAACGCTCCTGACTTATAAAACCTATCGAGTAAATAGTATGAAACAGCCGCATTAATGCAGCAAAGTTTAGTTTTATAGGACTACCAAAAAAACCTGTTCCTAACTATTCAGCTCAGAACACCGGATTTCCTCAAAACTACCGAAAATCTCAGGGGCGTTGTCAAGAACTCAAGTCACAGAAATACTAACAAGCAAGGGTCCAGGGATATCATCCTTGCAAACTTCATGTAACGGTACACCAAACTTCACTTTTTCTAATCTCCTCGGATATGGCAAAGAGTTGGGATGCCCGCAAGACGTAACCACATTGCTCAATGTAGCAGCTCGTCGATGCATCCTTCTAGCCCAGTTACTCATTTTGCCTGTATATGGGACGTCAGGCTAAAGGCAAAACTAAGAAACAATTATCATAAAAGCTACACGCATTTTTTGTAAACGTATTTTATACCGTATTTATTTTAAATTGAAATTTATGCTAAATAATCAGAATTATTTCGGTAAACTCGCGTTCGCCGTTCGTTCGTTTGCCTGCTGTCGAACCGCACGCACACACAAAACATACAGATGATAAATAACTAGGGCTGTCCGTTGGCGTAGTATAACTGTTACTCTGATTAAATAACGGGAACAGATGAAATGCAATAACGTTATACCGTTCTTGTTTTCTTAGGGGACGATTTAAAAAAAAAGGTGTCCAGCCAACTTCAGTTTCACAACTTAGCGACAGTGCACGAGACTGCACGGGACTTCACATAATAGGCGAGATGACAAAAAAAAATCGAAATAGTCCGTCACATAGACAAAAAATATTTGACCCGTGTTTTTTCTTTTGTTACGTAAATTAAAATTGACGAAGATACGACGCTTTTAAAATTCTCAATACGTCACGCCATGGTATAATTTTTAGCTAGTTCTGACGTCACGAGCCCCCACTCCCGAGTTTCGATGAGTTTTATCTTTGTCAATATTCATTGATTCACAAAAACAAAAAATGTCAACAAAACAGTCCTTACAATAGTTGTAAGAAACTGCAACTAGTTGACTCGACGAAAACGCAATTCAACGAACGACTCTCGATGAAAACGCATGTTGGATAAGTCAAACCAGTTTCAACGACAATCGTTTTCTACAACCGTTTTCGTCGTCGGGAAAACGGTTGCGTTTCGTCAGTCAAAAATTCGACAAAGACCCACCACTAGTCTGACCAGTGTGTGTTGCCAGTGATTACATACGGGACCAAAACGTGGTCGCTTACAATGGGCCTCATTAGAAGGCTTAAAGTCACCCAAAGGGCAATGGAGAGGGCTAAGCTCAGAATTTCTTGGCGTGATCGAATCACAAATGAAGACATCCGCAAGAGAACCAAGGTAATCGACGTAGCCCGAAGAAGTGGTAGTGGGCAGGGCACATAGCTCGCAGAACCGATGGCCGAAAAGTGCTGAAGTGGCAACCGCGAACCGGAAGACGTTGCATTGGATGGCCTCCCACTAGGTGGACCGATGACCTGGCGAAGATTGCGGGGATCCGCTGGATGCAAGTCGCATGGGACCTGTCAATGTGCCAACACTTGGGGGAGGCCTATGTCCACGTATGGACGTCTTTCGGCTGAAATGATGGTGATGAAACATGACTGGCAAAATGTGGGTGTACTATTATGTACACTACTACTACTGCCCTTCGGAGATTACAGGCGTGATGTTATGTTTATGTTCAAAAAACTCTGAAAAATAATGCCAAATACGAAACTGATTAAGGCACTGTTATGTATAACAGTCACAGCCGTTTTTTGGCTTTTCGCTCCATCACTATAAAAGCGTTCCATTTCACTTGAAATCAAAAGTGGACAAAAACGTTGTAAAGAAATTATCAGAAAGCAAAAACAATATTTTTATAAAATGATTGATTCCGCTTATATTTTTACTTGAATCTGCACGAATTTTAACAAAATATCTACAAGATCGAAATATCATATTTTGAACGGAAATGGACCATAAATGCTAAAATAAAAACGGAAAATTTTGACAAATTTGACAATCCAAATCCAATCAATCACGTTGTCGATTTGTTGAAGAACAACGCGTTCGTTGTTTTGAAAAAGCTTCGTGACTTAAAATATTCGCTTGATAAGCATTATTTCATTAAAAGAAAATATCTACAGCTCGTGATAAATAAAAATACATAAAATGGCTGAATGGGATGAAGATTGGAAAGAGCCGGCGAGTGTAACACCGGCATCGGCTCCATCAGCTCCTGCGCCTCAAACCCGGCAATATCGTGGAAGAACGTTCAGAGGCAGAGGATCAAGCTCATACAATGATACCAATTGGAGGGAACGTGGTAACAATAGCGGTGGTGATTTCCGCCGCAACTTTGACCGCGACGGCGGCAGCGGTGGCGTCGCGAGCGGCCGACGCGACTTCCAACAAAGAGATTCCGGTAATAAGAAAGTCATTTACGTTCCTTCCCACAAAGTGGGGCGTATAATAGGCAAAGGAGGAGCTAAAATAAAAGATCTACAATACGAATCTGAGGCTAAGATTAAAATCGGCGATTCTAGCGGCAATGAAGCCGATGTCACCCTGACAGGCACGGACGCAGCTATATCTAAAGCAGAAGAATTGATAAACGCCTTGATTGAAGATTTTAAACCGCAGGAAAGGGAGCAGAATTCAGGTCACGACAGCAGTGGTCAGTCTTCTGAATTTTTTAAGACTTCTGATGACGGAGTTCAAGTCATTGATTGGGAAAAGCTTAATGCATTTCACACTGAGGCTCAAAACACTAGATATGAAAAATTACCTCCAATTATCAAAGATTTTTATGTAGAAGATCCAGAGGTAGCAGCTATGCCTGCAGAGGAGGTTCAAGAATGGAGACTTGCCAACTTTGATATACAGGTAAAGCGTACATTTGATGAAAAACCTGGCTTGCGCCCAATACCAAATCCAGTTTTGACTTTTGAACAAGCATTCCAACACTATCCAGAAATCTTAGAGGAAATATACAAGCAAGACTTTAAAACACCATCCCCAATTCAAAGCCAATCTTGGCCCATTCTATTGAGAGGTGATGATTTGATTGGCATAGCTCAGACTGGTACAGGAAAAACTTTGGCCTTCCTCCTGCCAGCTCTCATACATATTGAAGGCCAGACAATTCCTCGAGAAGAAAGAGAGGGCCCAACCGTTCTTATCATGGCCCCTACCCGAGAGCTTGCTCTACAGATAGACAAAGAAGTGTCTAAGTACCAGTACAAAGGTATCAAATCAGTTTGTGTCTATGGTGGAGGAGATCGTAAGGAGCAGATTAAAGTAGTTGCTAAAGGTGTAGACATTGTAATAGCAACTCCAGGCAGACTCAATGATTTGGTGATGGCTCGCCATTTGAATGTCATTAATTTCTCTTACATTGTCTTGGATGAAGCTGACAGGATGTTGGATATGGGATTCGAACCACAGATCAGGAAGTCATTGTTCGATGTAAGGCCTGATCGGCAAACAGTGATGACTTCAGCTACCTGGCCACCAGGTGTGCGTCGTCTTGCTGAATCTTATATGAAGGACCCAATACAAGTTAATGTGGGATCTTTAGATCTTGCAGCAGTGCACACTGTCACACAGAAAATTATGTTCGTTGAAGAATCTGAAAAAGAGGAAGTCTTGTTTGAATTTTTAAATAATATGGATCCTACTGATAAAGTCATCATATTCTGTGGCAAAAAAGCCACTGCAACACACATTTCAACAGAATTATGTCTTAAAGGCATAGAGTGCCAATCTTTGCATGGAGATCGAGATCAGACTGATCGTGAAGCAGCATTAAATGAAATGGTGGACGGAACTGTCAATATATTGGTTGCTACTGATGTGGCATCACGAGGTATTGACATAAAAGACCTAACCCATGTCATCAACTTAGATTTCCCACGGCATATTGAAGAGTATGTACACAGAGTGGGTAGGACGGGACGTGCAGGAAAAACTGGCATATCCTTGACATTTATAGCAAGGAATGATTGGGGAAATGCTAGGGAGCTCATCAAAATCCTTGAGGAAGCAAATCAAGAAGTGCCAGAAGAACTTGAGCAAATGGCCACAAGATTTGAAGGCATGAAGTTACGTAGAGACAAGGAGAGGGGTGAGGGCCAGGGTCGCGGCGGCGGCGGGCGTGGCGGGGGCGGCAGCCGGGGCTATGGCGGAGGGGGACCAGGCGGTCGCGGGAGGAGAGACCGTTGGTAATGCCATGTTTATGTTCTGGTATTCCATTCAGGATAACATAGGAATAAAGAATAAAACTATAACTGCTTCGATCATAAAATAAGATAAGTTATTTTTTCATTAGCAATCTTTAAACCACTTAAAGAGTTCTTATGAGATCCTGGCTGGAATTTAGATGAGTTACCTAACTGAAACAAACAGCTTCTGAAGCGCAGTGAAGCACTAAATAGGAAGATATTTACAAACTAGATTATTTTTATTATTATTTTATTCTATTTATTATTTGATTCTGAGATAAATAGAAAGTTACTTAACTATGATTGATATGTGTATAGTTAAGTGGGTTGCTGTTGATGTTTCCTAATAGATAGCGGTGTTGCTTCTAGCAAAACGGAGATGGTATGAACAGACGGCCTATTTATATCAGTATTATTATGTTATATTATCAAAGTAGGTGTGCCTATTTTTTTATGTACCTGTTGCTAGAGTTGCTTTAATCTTTTTATTGTAGTGAGAACATTAGACATAGATTTAAAAAAAGTCTCAATAATCTCAATCCCACCATAATATTAATTAAGCTCTCTGTATGCCCTGCGCAGTTTCAGTTAATAGGTAAACATCTAAACATAGAATAAGTTTTGATTATAACATATGCTCTTTCCATAATAATGTGTGCATTTTATTGTCTTTGTACTAAGTGCAAGAGCAAGACACGGAATTACTTAATTTAAGTAAAGTAGAACGTAATTGTTTAACAAAAAATATTTAAAACTAGAATTAAGTTTGACCTTTAAGCTGTGATAGAAAGTGAAATATAAAATTCACGGTCTATTTAATTGTAGTAGTTTGTACTAGATACTTCCTTTAAAATGCTAATTCTAGCAAAGGTGTCGTATTTATTGTGGTATTTATGCATGATTTGTGTGTAACTACTGTTTTACAACTATGTATGTGATGTTAACGATGTTAGATACATCGTTAGTATGTCTATTTTGCCATCTCTTATTACAACGTTTATGTGATCATTGTGTGTTTTATTATTATACTACTCACACACACAACAAAGGTGCAACTAGATTGCGATTATGGAGCCGATCCGGCGATTTGATACTGACTGCATGATGCAGTGCTTGCAGACCCAGCGCACGTATGGAGGCGCGGCGAAGAGACTTAGAAGATAACCATTTGAACTGTTTTAATGCCCCTGCGTCGCACGGCGCCAGCAATCGGAATATCGGATCCAAAACTGTTACCAAACTGGAACCATACACAATACACATTCAATAAATTCCATTGAAATCGGTTGGATGGTTTCGGAGAGCCTGTAATTGTAGTTCTGGTGGCCTACCATGACGTCTTAAGCAGGATCGTTTTAATCGCGTTCCAGTGTGGGTAAGAGACGGAGCTACAGAGGACGTCTAGCGCCATCTCTTTCCCTCACTGGCACGAAATTAAAACGCGTCATGGTAGGCCCACTGACCGTGTTCGGTCACGAGTTCACGACTCACAGTCGGTAATCTTTTGTAGTAAGTGAGTGAGTGCGTAGTCAAAGGTTCTCTGTCTCTTTCTTCCTTCGCATAGTCCGTTATGACGTACCATGCGAAGACCATGCACGGACCAACAGCTAAGCGTGCTTTCCGAGGCACGGAGGTATCATACCGCCATCAATCAAACTCCGGGCTGCTACTAAGAAATTTCTAATGAAAAAATCCAAAAACACTTTTTTGCCCGACCCGGGAATCGAACCCAGGCCAGTAGGGCTATTACGTATCTCTGTTGAAAGCTCGAAATGATAGTAACTGGGCTCATTGTCCATCAATTAACTGTCAAAAGGTTAGGTTAGTATTATGTATGACCCTGTTAGTCACCGTAAAGTGATAGGTATACTCAGTGTGATACGTAATACCAATTTTATGACATTCACGATTGTCATCAAAGTTCGGTGTAACACCGAAGCTTGATAGACACTGGATATCAGAAAGATTTATTAATAGCCCTGCAAGGCCCCAAGCTCAGCAATCGCGCTTTCCACCGCAAATTCGCCGTGTACAATCATAGTGACACGTGATTTTTATTTTATTACTAGCTGACTCCGCAAACGTGTTCTGCCATATAAATTAAAAGCTTCTGCCAGCGGCTTCGCCCGCTTGAAGTTTGATAATTGTCCCATGGGATCTACTACTACTACCGGGATAAAAAGTATCCTATGTGTTAATCCAGGTTACAAACTATCTGTGTGCGTTCAGTAGTTTTTGCGTGAAAGAGTACCTAATAATTTTTATTTTATTACTAGCTGTTGCCCGCAGCTTCGCCCGCGTGAAGTTCGGTAACTGTCCCACGGGATCATACTAAAGGGATAAATAGTAAGTATCCTACATGTAAATTCAGGTTTTATGTATCATCACAATTATAATCGTTATCATCGTAATCACAATCATTGTCACCGTAATCACAATCATCACAATAAATCAACAATAACCCTGAGAAGTCGAATCCGCCATCTTCTGGGTCTAAAAATAAATTATATATTCGTAATCAGCACCCCTGATAATCTCGATATCGACACCCATATTGATTTTTAGAACTTTCAACCCCATTGCACCCCAACAGGGGATGATGGTATTTCAGGTCCGTCACATTAAATCATAAAATCGTTGTTTATGTAATACACCCGACCCGATACACCATACAAACTATACCCATGTTGATTTTCAGACTAACCTGGGGGGGTTAGTCTTCACCCCATTTCTCCATATTAGGGGTTGAATTCTAAAAACCTGAAACAGAAATGTTTACTCATTTATCGATAGGAGTAGGTACTCCTGTTAAGTTTCGATTAAAATAGTCTAATCTTATTTCCCCACACAAACTTTGGAGCCTCGTTTAACCCCCTTAGGGGGTGAATTTCGAAAAATCCATTCTTAGTGCACCCCTATACCACATAAGGAACCTACTTGCCAAATTTGGAATCTGTAGACCCAGCGGTTTAGGCTGTGCATTGATTTTTAGACTTTGTCACCCCATTTCCTTCCCCTTCCCTTAGGGGTAGAATGCTGGAAAAACCTGAAACCCATTTTTACTAATTTATCAATAGGAGCACTCCTGTGAAGTTTCGAATAAAATAGAACTAATCTTGTTTCCCCATACAAACTTTGGAGTCCCGTTTAACCCCCTTAGGGGGGGGGGGGGATTTTGAAAAATCCTTTCTTAGTGCACCCCTAGACTACTTATGGAACCTACTTGCCAAATTTGAAATCTGTAGAACCAGCGGTTTGGGCGGTGCGTTGATATGTGAGTCAGTCAGTCAGTCAGCCAGTTTCTTCTTTTATATATTTAGAAGACTAACTGACCCCGCAAACGTTGTTCTGTCGTATAAATTATGGTTTAAAAAATAGCCTACGAATTATACTGACCTATAATGAGCCAAATATAAAGGTAAAAAAAAGGAACCTTTTTATGATCACTTTCTTGTCCGTCTGTCACCACCGATATTCTCAGGAACGGGTGGACCTAGCAAGTTGAAATTTAAATCAGATACTGAGGTCTATAGTCCGTTCCTATTAGGTGTATATAAAAATCAAGGTCCTTGGTCAACACGATAAAAGATATGGGCAAATTTAGATTTTTGCGCATACTTGTAAGTACACCAAAATTTACCTTAATTTTCAACTTTTTTTATTTTTCGGAATTTTCCCGTTACTTGTGCTGTAAGACGTTGTTTTTAACCAAAATTAACAATTCTAGATCAACTGGAAGTAAGTACCTACCCTATAGGTTTTGGGTCGATAACCTGTAAGGTAGTGCCCCGTTGACCTAGAATCACGAAATAGGCAAAAAGCATGGTGTTACAGCACATCACAGCACATGTATAGGAAAAAAAAACTGAAAACCGTAAATATGTAGTACCCTCGGTGCGCGAGTCCGACTCGCTCTTGGCCGGTTTATTTTACTCTATGTTGAAATCCTCAATGGATGTCATCCGCCCTGGGGAGAGCGGAGGGGTTTGTCAGACACGTGTTTTTTATACAGCGCCTACCAAAAAGGTGTGGTCATATTTCTAAGTGTGATTCAGACCATCAAACTGATCAAATTTCTCCATGTCCAGAACAAAACTTCAATACCTACTCGACCCGCTCGATCCAAATATATGGAACATGTGTTTTTTTTGTTGATGATGTTCTGGGGCGCGAGGAACACTACTCGCAACCTTTTCGGTTCTAATGAGATCCGTCGCTCCACGGCGGACGTCCCCGAGTCCGTCGCCCCTGGACCTGTTGTGGGGGGGGGGGGGGTCTGGAAATGGGCGATGGCCCGCTGGACGCTGCGACGGCACGGGGAGTCTGGCTCCATACTTATGCGACACAAGCACTAACCGAAGCAAACGTCGAGGAGCCGCTCTTCCTCCCGAGCTAAGCAGCGATCAGTCGATCACTGGCTAGATCACTTTGATATAAAGAATAGCCTCTCCTGCCTTGACTTGAGGAAACTCGACTGTCGCTGCACCAGCCTCTCGTCCCGTAGCTCGGCCTCCTCGAATCACTGATGCAGTGGTTTTCGCCTGCAGGTCCTAGGGCGGAGATCCGGCCAGTAGGGGAAGGGGGGCAAGAGGGGGTACCCGTCTTAAATCACTGGACGACAAGAGTTGTGAAATGAATAAAAAATATTTTTGGCGGTTTCCTTAGCGTTTTTTACATCACTTGGAACGTGTTCGCTCTGGAAATAACAATATTTCAAATTATAAATTTTATTAATATTTAACAATGATTACGCTTGCAGTTAAGCACTTGTTGTTTATTTGTGTGTGAGAACATTGTTATAAGAAGTTACGTTTTTAATTTAATCGGGCATGAGAGGGCAAGACGGGGTATGGTATTTAATTATATTTATACTCCATCTTGCCCGAATTAAAATATTCATATCCATTACACAACTAAAAAACGTGGTGTTGCCGTCCAGTGACTTCGCTAACTAATAACTGTCATGGCGGCGCTGTGCCAGGTGCAAAAACGATTGTGATTGGTCAATTGGTTTTTGATTTATGACGGGTACCCCATTTTACCCGAAGGAGGGGCAAGATGGGGAGATCTGACTTTTTCTACTTTTTTTATTTAATTATGTAACATATGTTTTTAGTTAGATTGAATTATGAAAGACTGATTACCAAAGATTTTTATTAAAATAAAAAATATAATATAAACGCGGTCGCGATTTTTTTTAGTTTTATTGACTTCCAAACGTTAAGTACCCCGTCTTGCGCCCCCTTCCCCTACGCAGGCTTGCGCCTTGTAGGAGATCGTGCGGTAACCTCTTATCACTCAGATGGCCACCGCTGCGGTTTGCTCAGAACTGCGATTGTTCGGGATCATGGAAAGCAATGGCTTCAGGCTTGTAACTCCAAGCCCATCTGACGTACCTACATATGTGACTCTGACCGCAGCCGCGGCCAGCAACACTGCCTCCCTGTACAAACTCCCCTGAGTCGTGACCAGCGTGTGTTCATCAAAATTTTTCGAAGTTTTTTGGTGGCTGAAATGTATTCTATGTAATGTAAAACCAGTTGTCAAATAAAAAAAAACAGTTAGTCCCTCATCACAGATAGTTGGATTAGACAATAACAAAGCTAGAGCCAAAGCAAGACTATGGTTCAAACATTCAAAACTTAATACAACGATCCATGTGAAGTGAACAATTAACTTTTGGAGGCGAGGGTAGGTACGTGATTATTAGAAAGCACGCACAGTTTATGAGTTAACTTCTATGATACGTATTTTTTTCTTCTTCGTCTATGTTGATGATCTGCTAATAACTTCTAGTTTACAGTGCAAAAGTAATGCTTGACAAGAATTTGTGAGATATTTTAATGTCAGTTCAGATTCACTTGTTTGTGTACAACATTGAATCTCAGATTGTTACATTCCGTGGACAAAATTGGAACTACATCCGCCATTTTATGAACGTCATGCCGCTGTCAGTGTCCGCCAATCCGCGTTGCGGCTGTGATAGGCAGTGATGCCACATTTGGAAAATTAAATCACACATTATTAAACAAATTACAGAGTGACAGAGAATGCGATTCGAGCGGTGAGTGACTCTAATTGAGGCAATCAGCAGATGGCTCAAGAATATCGATTACGACAGGAATTCCTTTAGTGCGGCCGGAGCCATGATAAAATATTTCTAAAAAATATAAAATTGAATCCAGCACTTTTTGTTTTATTTATTCACTTACCTACTAAAGTTCATAGCTCTACTCGTATTTTAATATAATTCTTATGATATTTACAAACGGACTTGAAAGACTGCCTGATGTTCTACTTTCCTTTTTTCTTGGTGAGTTTCTAAAATGGCAATACTAAACCACCACTATCGACGCCCTCAAATGAACAGAGTTGGTGGTATACTTAATACTGTACAGGCGAATGCTCCCGTTGAGGTAACGCTTTAAAATAAAAATAAAAAGTTTTGAATATGCACTTTTGTGGGTTTTTTTTTGGATGTCGGTATTTTTTTATATATTTACCTATTAGTTACGTTTAGATTTTAAATTAAAAAGTGCTTTTTCGGATATTAGAATACATATATTTCGAGTTCACAATATTTGTAGACAACATCGCCAAGCGAAACGATCAGAAAATTCTAGAATATATTTAATAGGTAATTTTTTAAATTCGCTACTGCAGAGTCGATCTTCTTAGATTCAAACGTAACACTTATAACATTAAATATGAGTTAATACTACGAGTGCTTCGCTAACGATTCGTGCCTAAACCACCAGAGAAGACAAATAGTAATATATAGTAGAATTTTAACAGTTATTTCGTTTTTATAATAATTTACGTAGTCAAGGACCAGTATCACGAAATACCCTTCCTCCCTCCCCGCAAGTAAAACAGAATACAAAGACCGTTGATTAAAACAACAGTGCAAATAAATAATAGCAAGTTTGTCATAGGACTATATAAATAGGTAGCACATTATATAGACATCATGCACATTATGTCAAATTACAACATGCTAAGTTACATGTAAAATGTGTTGTCTATACAATATCTAATCTCTTCATTTCTTTTTTGAGTTCATAACCCATTTTGGCGGGGGACCGGGTAACGATTACACCAGCATTTTCTAGAGCCTTTATTTTGTCCAAGGCGCCTCCCTTCCCGCCTGAGATGATGGCTCCGGCGTGCCCCATCCGCCTGCCGGGGGGAGCTGTGAGACCAGCAATGAAAGCAACCACTGGCTTCGCCTTCTGACCCTGGAATTTCATAAAAACAAATGTTATTATACAGCTCTCTTACTTTACTCAAAGGAAAGACGTTGATTTAGACCTTATAATATTTGGAAATCAACGTGGGTATAAGAACAGCAACTGATTGCTTAACTGGCATACTGGATTGTATTTGGTTTAGTTTAGATAATCAACTAAAGATTTAAATTCAAATAATCAAATCATAACGGTGAAGGAAAACATCGTGAGGAAACCGGCATGTCCTAGAACCAAAAAATTCGAAGACATGTGACATCTACCAATCCGCACTGGGCTCGCGTGGTAGATTATAGCCCACTCCCTCTCATAAAGAGGAGGATGAGATGAGATGATGATGAATCAAATCAAAGGTCTCAAAATAAGTGGTAGGTACTATTTTAGCACTGTTTACATTTTCATCAAACAGATCGCAAAAGCGGTCATTGATCCATTAACATTTATTAAAGTTCTTAACTTTAAAATCCAAAAATAAGCCTGTTCAAGTCTTGAATCGTAATCTATCGTGATCTTCAAATTTTTTCTAATGAAAAACGATACATGGTTCATTTGTTTTGTTTCGTACGAAGAGATATTAGGGAAAGGGCAATGACCGCTATTGCGATCTTAACTGGCACCAACTATAGATGTAGGTATCTACTAACAATTTTCGCGCACATTTCAGCCAGTGTCCATTTTATGTGTACCTGGCTATTCTGAATTAACAAGGACGAACATTTTCCCTATATACGTATTGAATCTAGTTAATACTGGTTCATATCCTGCATTCAATCTAAAGTCCATTTTCACTAACAATACATAAATAAAAGCGCACTGACAACGAAAACCTGCCGAATTATTTAACAACGCTATCCTCGAGCACCGAGACTTGAAATTTATAAAACAATAATTAGGTGTCGCTTACCTATGAAGGATTATGTAGTTACTCACATTAATCTTTATCAGAGAAGCAGATGCAATAAATACGTCCTTGAGAAGCTTTTCTTCAATTTTCATTCAAAATCTTTAATTTATTCGTGGGACTCTTTTGCTATAAATTATAGAATGACTAATAACTACTTTCTAGACTGTAATAATCGATAACAGACTAACGTACATTGTACTACGGCATGTTTATTGGTGTTTCATTGTTTCAAATGAGAACAAATCGATTAACTACGAATACCTGCAGTGCAGCTATTACCGTTGTATGACTGTAACTTAAAATGAGAGTAACTACTTTTAACGCAGTCTTACGATTGACAATAAAATTCAAGATCTACGTCTGTACATTTTTAAATAAATATTATGATGTAACTTCGCGTCACGACTGTCGTGATATGATAAAAATTATGCAAATAATACTTCGAGTGGTACGTCAGTAATAAAAATATGTGTGATATGATTATACTTTACTTTTAAGTGATAACTCCTATTGTAATTATTTGTTTTTGTTTCCACTGATGTATCTACGATAAATAAAAATCGTCACCTTAGTTGCTAATATAATTCTTACCTTTGGCTGTATGGGAGAAAATAAATAAAAGATGAAACAAAAGAAAAAAGTTACTAAGGTCCATTGTCCCGTTCCAAGACAACACGATGCGATGGTGCCAGCCCAGTACCTCGCAGACAGCGGCCCCAGGACGTGTTAGGGTTGCGCCTCATCTAGCAGCACGGAATCGCATATTTCCATGCTCCTATCCTTTTTCGTCGTTCCGAACCGTCATTTGCTAGAGCGAGAAACAGAGTGGGAGTGTTATCGCACGCGGCAGCACGTTCTGTTTCACGTTCTAGCAAAAATGAAGGTTCTGAGCAACAGAAAATGCGAAAACATGGAAAAATACCACCGGGGTGCTAGACGATGAGCAACTCTTAATGGTTATCGTGTGGCACACCACCGTGTTTCAACACCGCGTACAAACATTTATGGACTCAGACGGAAACTTTACGTTATAGGAACGGGACAGTGTGTGGAGATCATTATTTTGTGAAAAAATGGTATGAAAAAGTTGTATTGTTAGTAATTTTGATAAAGGGAATGCATCATATAAGTTAGTGCATGTAAGTATTTTTAGAAGTGCATGGGTAATGGATAATCTAAAGTTTAGACCGAATAAGTTTTAAGGTTACTTTACCTCACATTTATTAATAAGGGTGTCAAAGATATTGGACAGTGAGAGGGTTGTTATTATGAATGATGGTTTGACAAAGAAAAAATTAAAGAAGTAACTTGAGACCATTAGGTAGAAGAAGAAAATTTCCAATGCTTACCCTGTTGTGTTGAATAAGGAATTCGGAAGCCATCTCTTCAGCATTGCCACCAATTTCTCCAATGAGCACAATGCCCTTTGTGTTGGGGTCTTTCAAGAAGAGACCTAAGCAGTCAATGAAGTTGGTTCCGTTGAATGGATCACCTCCAATACCGATGCACAGAGTCTGTCCCAGACCTGCCTGCAAGTGAAATACAAACATGAATAGTACACAATTCAATTCATAAGTAGATAATACAGCAAGTATGTCAATTATTGTGGGCTTGTTTAAACTTTTGAACGCCTTTGTCACATATACGTGACAAGCAAGTGCGTGCCTCGTACGCCAAACGACACGAATATGTGATAAAATGGTAGGTGAAATTGTGGCTTGGCGTGGAGGACACGCGCATGCGTTTATGTTCTGGCGTTCAAAAGGTTAATTCCCAATAACTGCGGTTTTCTATATCATGCTTCTATCTAAGTCATATCATAATATGTCAATCATTTTTATTTAATTCCATTTTATTTATTAGATTCCATTTGTATTTATGGCAAAATGAACCAGTTAGTTTTGTCTTCACAAGTTCACAGAAAAGAATAAAATCAGTTAAAATAAAGAATCTCAGATTGGTTTCCAAAAAATCAATTTGTTGAAAAACAAAGTTAGTATTATGTCCATTAAAACACGAGATTTTGGTAAATCAGTTTAATGCGCTGAGTAGCATAGCACAGTACAATTGAATGTGTCAAATAACAACCTACCCTCGACTTAGCGAATATTTTTAATAAAAGAATATTTCACAAGTATTGAAGGTACCTACGTTATTCCATATATGACATACCTTCCCCCCAAGTATGTAAAACATAATAATAATATGAAAACAAATATAAACTTTATAACATACTACAAAATTGATGTTACTTATTTTAACCCTTCACCACATATTACTAAACTTAAATATATCAATTAATCCTAATTTTATAACTAAGCATTTGGCAATCTGAAAAAGTATGAGGTTACAAAACATGAATTTTTATTAACTACAGCATAAAGTTATAATTTGGAGCTGGTCTAGTATAGGGAGTTTTTCCATGGATAGCAAGTTTGTTCCTAATTTTACCGCCTGAAAAACTAGGTTCTGACTCCAATGGAATACCTAACATTTCAGCCCATTTGTCTGAACTGGGTATTTCTATAATTTGCTCTCTTTCCTGTATATCCGATTGATCCTGATCCCTTTGCTGATATTGTCTTTCCCCATAACTTTGTTCTACCGTGTCCCTTTCCTCAGTCTGGCCTAATTCCTCATTAGCAATTTGTCTTTCGGAATTCAGTACATTCTGTTGTCTGACTAACTGGTCTATATGTCTACTGACTACCGTTCCATTTCCAGTTTCCACTCGATAACTGGCTGGACCATCTTTGTTTACTACAGTACCTGGTAACCAACGAGGTCCACTGCTAAAATTCCTGTACATAACCTTCTGCCCTACGTCTGTCTGTCTGTTCTTCTTTTGACTATTTCTTACGATTTGATTTTCCCTCCTTTTGCGTTTCTCATCATGTGGATTAATAGTGTCTAGCAATGTGCGGATCCGTCTGTTAAACAAAAGCTCTGCTGGACTTTTGTTAGTAGCCGCACATGGGATTGCCCTTAGTCCTAAGAGCATGTTTGGAATTTTAACATCCCAGGACATACTGTCCATTTTACGAAGTTTATCTTTAACTGTCTGTACCATACGTTCTGCCAAACCGTTAGTGGATGGATGAAAAGGTGCAGAAGTAATGTGTTTAATCTTGTTAGCTTCTAGGAATGCTTTCATCTCAGAAGAAACAAAAGGAGTACCGTTATCCGATACTAATGTCTCACACAGTCCATGGATAGAAAAAATCATTCTCAAGTGCTTAATGACGGTGGCTGAAGTCATATTATTGACAATGAACACTTCTGGCCATTTCGAATATGCGTCAACTATAATCAAAAAAGTTTTGTTTTGGAAAGGTCCGGCAAAATCCATATTTAACCTAGACCAAGGCTTCACTGGCATCACCCACTCATAACTAGTTTTTGGTGGCATATGCCGGTTTTCAGAACATTTATTGCAAGTCTGTACCAAAGTCTCAATGTCGTCATTTAACTGTGGCCACCAAACATAACTTCGGGCGAGTGATTTAGTTTGAACAATGCCACTGTGCGTTTTGTGAAGAGCATGCAGCACTGCTTCACGAAGCGGTGGAGGTACAACTACGCGGCAGCCTAGAAGGATGCAGTCCTCATGCAACGATAATTCAGCCCGATGCAGCCAGTATGGACGTAGCTGATCATCTGATATTTTGGCTGGCCAACCGCATAGAATGTGGTGACTTGCTCGATTAAGAACATGGTCCTGTTTTGTAGCGTGTGCTATTTTGTCCACATCAATCGGAAAGTCCTCAGGGGCCTCTGCCATTAACAGTATGTCACAGAGCTGTGGTTCAGCTTGTTCAGGAACAGGCTGCGGCCAGCGACTCAGTCCATCAGCATGACCTATCTGTGTTCCTGGTTTATGTATAATGTCGTAACTATAGGAAGTTAATATTAAAGCTATTCGTGTTAAACGTGGTGATAAAACATGCGGTATGGGCCTTTTGGGATCAAAAATTCCTAACAATGGTTTATGATCCGTAACTATCGTAAAAGATCTACCCATTAGGTAATTCTGGAATTTATTTATTCCAAACATTATAGCAGCAGCTTCTTTATCTAGTTGCGAGTAACGACGCTCGTGCGAATGCAATGTCCTAGAGCCCATGGCAATAGGACGCTCATGTCCGTCCTCCATGATGTGGGACAAGACAGCTCCCGCTCCGTACTCTGAACTGTCGCAGGTCAGGACCAACGGCTTGTTCAAGTCATAGTGTACAAGTGTGAGATCAGAAGATAGTAAACGCTTAGCAGTATTGAAACTGGCCTGCTCTCGGTCAGTCCACGCCCACTTCTGCGATTTGTCGAGCAATCTATGTAGAGGCTCTAACATCGTGGCCTTATGGGGTACGAACCTTTCATAAAAGTTATATAACCCAAGAAATGCTTGTAATTGTTGCACATTTTTAGGTTCTGGAGTATTGAGTATGGACTCAACCTTACTCGGTGCCGGGTGAATCCCGTCAGCATCGATAACAAAACCCAAAAATTCCACTCGCTCCTTCGCGAATTTACATTTGTCCTTATTGAGACGTAAACCTGCCTTCTCAATACGTCCTAATACTGTGTCAAGACGCTGCGTCATCTCTGCCATGGTGCGGCCGCTGATGATGACGTCATCAATCAGCACGGCGACACCAGGCACGCCTGCCAGCAACGCTGTCATCAACCGTTGAAAGATGCCAGGGCACGCTTTCACACCGAATGCTAACCTATGTACAGTATAAAGACCTTTGCATGTGTTTAGTGTTAAGAGGCGAGACGTGTCTTCTGTAACGACCACTTGTGTGTATGCGCGATCAAGGTCTAATGTCGTAAAGAATTTTCCTCCAGATATAGTTGCAAATATTTCACTAGCTGTAGGCATCGGGTAAGTATCGGTTTCCGTAGCCTGATTCACCGTACTACGATAATCGCCGCACAGACGGACCGCACCGTTCTTTTTTATTATTGGGACTACCGGAGTGGCCCATTCTGAATATGATACGGGTTGCAAAACATTTTCACCTACCAATCGATCTATCTCTTGTTCAACCCTAGCTTTAATAGCGAATGGTACCGGTCTAGCTTTCAAAAACTTAGGCGTTGCATTCGGTTTCAAATGAATCGCGACGCGGTCTCCTCGGTAAGTACCGAGTTCGTCCTTGAAAACCTCCCCATACTTGGTTAATAATGCATTCGTTGCTGACAAGTCAATATCTAAAATTTTATTTAAGTTTATAGAAATTTCGAGGGGCTCAAACCAATCACGTCCCAATAAGTTTGGCCCTGAACCTCTAGCCACTATTACGTATAATTCAGTTTTAATGTCCTTATACATGACCTTGACCGTTGCTTGTCCAATGACCGAAACCTGTGAGTTGTTCCAAGTGCGCAGCCGAGTGTGCATGGGACGCGGCGCGGCGGCGGCGCGCGGTTGTAGGCGCGCCCACGTGCGCTCGTTGACCAGTGAGAAAGCGGCGCCCGAGTCCACTTCCATGTCCACAGGCACGTCGTTCAGCAACACACGTAGCTTGTAGGCAGGAACGCGCGTGTTCGCGCCCTCCACTTTGTAAATCCCGTTAAGCTGCGCGTCAGACTGCACCTCTTCAGCGTGGTTTACTTTTCCTGAGGTACTTTTCTTTTTAGCTGTGCAGATTTTCTCGATATGACCCTTTTTTTTGCAAAAATGACAAACTGCATTGATAAAACGGCATTCACCACCGTGACGATCACCACATCTGTAGCAAAGACGAATATTTGTTTTTGTTTTTAACGCGTTGACATCCATCGGCTCAAGCGGGGGCGGCGCGGCGGCGGTATCGGCGTGTGCCAGCGTGGCCGCGCGCTCAGCCTGCTGCATCATGCGCGCGTCCCTCCCCGCGGATTCGGCAGACACCATGGCGTCAACGACGTCCTTGTACTCGAGATTGTCTTTCTTCAACAGCTCGTACTGCAGTTTGAGATCGCTCATGCCACACACCAATCTGTCCCGCAACATGCGTTCCAGATTTGGAAAATTACAGTTGGTACTGATTTTTCTTAACTGAGCGATATATTCCGTCGCTGTCTCGTCCTTTGTTTGATCACGATGGTAAAATTTATATGACATTGATATTTCATTTGGTTTTGGACTATAATGTTTGGTCAACACATCTATAACTTCCGGATAAGTTACTTCACTTGAATTTTTTGGAGTGATTAATGCAAGAACAGTATCGAAAGTCTGAGCACCACAAATCGTAAAAAAGTTAGCTTTTTTGACTGAATCGAGGACGATTCCACTAGCTTCAAAGCAATAATTGAGTCGAGTTATGTAACTATCCCAATTGTCTGTTTTCACATTGAACTCATGAAATTTCACTAATTTACGCTCCATAGTTCACAATTTACACTCGTCGCCACTATTATGTCCATTAAAACACGAGATTTTGGTAAATCAGTTTAATGCGCTGAGTAGCATAGCACAGTACAATTGAATGTGTCAAATAACAACCTACCCTCGACTTAGCGAATATTTTTAATAAAAGAATATTTCACAAGTATTGAAGGTACCTACGTTATTCCATATATGACAGTTAGCTATGGAACACATCCCATGATCTACCTCGCCTTTTCCCAACAATGTTTATACTAACCTCAGTGGTCTGATGGACTGCCTCATATGTGAGGGTACCTGAACGGGACACGACACCGATGCAGCCCGACTTGTGTATGGACGCCGGCATGATTCCAATCTTGCATTGGGCAGGTGGACAGATGATACCAGGGCAGTTTGGGCCCAGAAGACGGGTCTTATTCTGACGTAACAACGCGTGTTTGACCCGAACCATGTCCTGTAACAGAAGTACATTATTTTTATAAAAACTATCAGAATTTCATATATTTTATACATTTGGTAATAGGCTCACCCAGGTGAAACGTGGGTGTACTGTTAGGTCACCTCTACCTAACCCTTTGGGGATTATAGGTGTGATGTTACGTGTTATTTAAATGCATTCAGAATTTAATTTCATTCAGGCAACGTTTTTTATGTTATATATTATCTGTGCAACTTGCTGTTCTATTTAGTATCCCAACGATTACTCTTAGGCATGGAGAATAAAGTATATTGCAGTTTGAATCTACTGGTAGAGAATGTGTTTTGGTATTCAATGCCTTTTGTACAAACATTTTACTTCTTTATATAGACTTCATGTAAATGAAGAAGTAAAATATCACTAAATAGAACTATATCACTAGCAATCTTATAATATACCAGGTTAAAAATCCCCATGGTTTGTTTTACCACTTTGTCCATAGTTTCAAATTTCACCTTAAATTTTCATCTCAAATCAAAACCATAAAAATTGGATGTATTTCCAATCACAGGTAAAATATAAATAAATATTGCTGGACATCACACACAGCGCCATCTAGTGCCACATTAAGCAACGAGGTTTTGTCATGCACCACCAGATAGTTGAAATACTACCTAGATACAAAAAAAAATCCTTACATGCTGTGGAACACCCTCAGTGATGCAGACAACAAGAGGAACTTCAGCTTCAATAGCCTCAAGCACTGCATCAGCAGTTCCTGCGGGTGGTACATAGATAGCTGATGCTGTGGCTCCGGTTGCAGCCATAGCTTCTTTCACTGTGGCAAATACTGGTTTACCTAGATGATCTTTGCCAGCTTTTTTCGGTGACACTCCTCCGACAATGTTTGTGCCATAGTCCATAGCTTGCTGAGCATGGAATGTTCCCTGCTTTCCAGTATATCCCTGTATGATTATTTTTGTTTCTTTGGTCAGCAATAGGTTCATGTTGGTTGAATCATAACCACTTGTGTCAAGTGATGCATATCTGACAGAGGCCAGTTTTATCGCATCTGGAAGAAGAAATAACAAAGTGACTTACTTACTATAAAAAGCATGATTTTTATAGATAGTGGTAATATTTTAGAGCAAAAATACAAAAAATACAGAGTTTTGTTGTCACCATTTACATAATCAGGGCGGGGCATGATAGATTGTGGTGCGGTTGGTGTCTGAGTTTGTGAACTCTTTCGCAAAACGTTTTGCATAATAAGACAACACAAAGATTCATATTCTTTGTCTATTGTCCTCTACAAAATAAGTTTTAAGAATAATTTTCTGCATTAATTTAGTTTTGTAAAAAATATTTAATACTAATAAAATAAGAGGGATTGATCTTAATTTGTTGATGACTAATATCTAATTGGTAATTTGAATCTGAATAAAATGAAAACTGTGAATTCCTAGGGATTTAACCGACTTGAAAAATAAATTAGCAAAATAAAATGAAAATAAACAAATAAGGTTCTTATCACCTCATTAATCAATACCAACCAAGTAGTGGTTATTAGGACAATAATTTAAGTTGTTGTCTGACCTAAGGTCAATATAATAATATTGATTCATTAAAATAATGAAAGATCACTGATATTGCCCTTACTGAAAGAGTTGTCTCAGTGTAATTTAGGGTTTATATAACTCTAAGATATTCGGCGAAACTTATCACAAGCGGCGACATTGATCGTATTTATAGATGAAGGTCTCGGTTACATTAAATTGGGCATAAATGAGTACGACTTTGGATGTCCACCCTGTAATTGATATGTTAATCATAACAACATGTATTTGCTCTAGCTAATTATGTGATATATTCGTCAAAAGCTTGCTAAATTTTAATACAAGGTTATCATCGGCAGTCAAAAAATTGTATGACGTGAGTGATGAACTTTCATCAAAGCATGGATTTAACTAACTACAAATTAACAATATCATATAAAAAGATAATTTGTCTTTCTAACCTTTGAATCGTGATAAATTCCGGATGGAAAGAGCCATTTTATACCTGAATATGAAGATTTTTAAAAGGGAAAGAGTATAGAAAGAATTTAGATAATTTACAATGACACTGACAGGGGTGGCTGCAATCAGCCAGCCATTACGTAACCACAGAATATAAAATACTCAACTCGACGTGACGGACCACAGAGTATAGAAAATTATACTGTTCCAAGCAATGTAAATCAATACAGTAGATGTACAACAATACAAATGAGGTGTTTTCATACAAGATTGAGTGTAAAAACTTTTATGGCGATGCATAGATTATCCGCGCGCTTCTAGCGGCAAAATGTAGAAGTTGTTTATGAACAACACTTTGCTAGAGTTTAAGTTACTTAGAGAATATTATTTGATCATTTTACCTCAATTATCTAAACTCAACTCTGGTTGGTATCAATAAAAAAAACATTACACACACTACCATATATTTGACACACACGCATACGTGCGGACGTTTCGTATATTAAGACTTGGCCGTCATGGCAACGACTTTGTTGACCATTGAGCAAAAATTTGTATCTTTGATTCTAAATGAATTAATAAGGTCGATTGGGGTGGGCAACTGGTGGAACTAATGGCGCTAGCATCGCATGAACTTAACATCGTCATTGGTTGAAAATCTGTCTATGTCATTTTAGATTCCAAAATAGTTTGACCTCATTGTTCAGATTGTGTCTTAGCTATGGACGCGCCATCTACAATCAGCTTTGGCCCCAGCCTTCCCCATTTCGACCACTAGGTAGAATTAACTGTCCCGGTCTAGCGACGAAGTCGCAAGCACTACTGTTGAATAGAAGGTCCTGGGTGCGGTACCCAGGTTGGGGAGCTATTGGATTTGTCGGTTTGACATGCTCAGTAGCATACTAGTCTGGAATTAGAACCAGTTGATCGCAATAGGTTCGTAGCCTGTTAGATGATATGGACTGAATTACTAAAACATAACTTGCGTGTTGTGGGTGTAAATAGACTCTGCCTAACTCTTTGGGGAATCGGGTGTGTTGTTATGAAGTAAAAGTATTACTTGAATCGAAATAAAGAACTTCAAAGTATTTAATTATTTTATTTATTTACTATTATGTGTGTTGTCTTATTTTTATAGTCTAGTTTATAAAGTATGTAGTATCATCTAAATTTACAAAATAGTTTAAAAGGGTTTGGTGTAAAAATGGCAGTACATTACCATGTTGTACGCTGTAGTTTATTTAAGTTTAAATGACGATCGGTACTCACCGCTGGAATTGATTTTGCAATCATTCGTTACCAGATTATCGGATTCAAATGTTTCTGTACAAAATCGAATCTTGGACTTTTACATTACAGGTTAATGTTCCCGGTGATGGAGCGCCTTTAAGTAACAAAAGCTTGCGCAACGAATGTTTGTAAAGCACATTCGTGAAGCGAAAGCACGCAGTGAGTACCGTTCCTAAAATATACACATCTTGTAAATGTAAAATTATAGATATTGCTTTTTATTTTTTAAGATTTTGTGTTTTATTATAAAAATAAAAGTAATCTAACAATTCCGTTATGTAAAATGTGTTTAGCGTAACTTTGGGTGCTTGTACAAGTATAGAACGTGAACGCGTTTAGAACTTTCATTTTCATTCAAAATGTTACAAATACGTGGTAAAGGTGCTTAACGTTTACATTCCTCGATTGAACGTCTATACAATACAGTACCAAAAGCATAAGATTGACGCGCGTGAATTTAAAATATTATAATAAACAATATGTTAAAAAAAAAACCTTTTACATATGGTATATGTATTTGTACATTTCCTGAAATGGAATGTTCTTGTGTAGAACAAGTATTTTTTTTAATCTTGCCAACTACAAAAACACATGAAATAAAATAATTTTCTTGAAAATAATAACAATATTTTGATCAATTACAGAATACATAACAAAATAAAATAAATATCATTTATTTATGATAATATTACAGCTATGTACGTACTAATAAAATAAAATATGAATTAGATTAAGATATAAGAAAATAATATGTTATACAAAATAACCAATTAGTTTTATGCTAAGGAAGTTGTTATTCTTTGCATCTATAATAAAACGAAGAATACGAACATAACAATTACATAGGAAAGCTTATGTCACCAAAATGTTTGTATCGATGTGTTAGATACCTATTTGAAATAACAGGTAAAGTAAAAGATTGATAAAAGAATGTGTAGAAAGGAAACTGACGCATGTCTGACGACATAGCCGCATTGATATACGTGATGGAAAACACGGCCGCAGTGTCCGGGTGGGTGACAAAACAGGAACTAATGTCGAAACCAACAAAATGCTGAGTCAAGTCAACGGAATCAACTCTTCACTAACTGGCTGCCGAACAAACACTTATAAATATAATATTCTTTTAAAAAACTAGCCCCAACTAACGTAAAACGAGGATCTTATGGCGCGAAAGCGGAACTAACGCCGCCAACTTGGGCGCCTATGGCGCCAAAACATTCCTGTAGCACTGTCTAGTGACTCTAGTAGTGCGTCATGGTTCTTTTGGCGTGTAGCCATAGTCTGACCTGGCGCCTCCATCTTACATTTTCCCTCCTGTTAATCTCAATCAAGCGCCAAAAGATCGTCGCTGTACTTTATTCCCCGACTCAGCAGTCTTTTACATAATAATCTGTGGTTCTGGCACTGATAGGGCGATGGATTTGTGGGGTAGTACTTGGCCCCCGTTCACGTATAGCTCATCTTTGACTATGACGTCTTCACCGAGGACTGTGCAGTTCTCCATTCGGACCCAGCGACCGACTACGGAGCGCCAGCCGACGATGCAGCCGTCTAGCCAGGCGTGTTGGCGGACGCAGGCGCCACGGAGGATGGTGCTGCGTTTGATGCACGCGCCTGGAAGGAACATATAAAAGAATTTAGCGGGATTGTAGTGTTCAAGATAGTTTAGTAGGATAGTGACTTTTACAGCTGCAGTATATTTTAGGGTTCCTTATTCCTGACAAGGAACCCTTATAGTTTCGTCATGTCCGTCTGTCTGTCTGTCTGAGGTTTTGCTAAGAGACCGTTAGTACTAGAAAGCTGTAATTTTGTAGGGGTGTGTATATCAATTACGCCGACAAAGTGGTAAAATAAAATTTTGGAAAATATTATTTTTTAGGGTAGCTCCCGTACATGTGAAGTGGGGATGAATTTTTTTTTTCGTCGTCTATCGTATGGGGTAACGTTGAATAGGTCTTTAAAAAAATGACTTGGGGGTTGCTAATACTTCTTTTCGATTTAATGCTCCATTTATGAAATATTAAACTTTGAAAGTGCAAACTTTTGTTCCAGTAGGGCGTCCCCCCCTGTGGAACCTCGGGTACGACTGGGTGCTGCGCGCCGACCTCCCTAGCGGTGTCAGCGTAGTTTGCTACGCTGACGACACGCTGGTGCTGGCACAGGGGAGGTCGCACGAGGCGGCGGCCGACACTATGACACGCGGGGTTGCGATAGTCGTGGAGAGAATCCGGCAACTGGGTCTCGAGGTGGCACTGCACAAGTCCGAGGCCATGTGCTTTCATGGGCCTCGGAATGCGCCACCTCCGGGATCCTCAGTGATGGCAGGAGGGGTTTCCATCGGCGTCGAGTCGACGCTGAAGTACCTGGGACTTGTCCTCGACAGCCGGTGGAACTTCGTGGAGCATTTCCGACGTTTGGCCCCCAGACTGGAGCGGACAGGGGCTGCCTTCAGGCGGCTCCTGCCCAACCTGGGGGGGCCGAACGCCTCCTGCCGGAGGCTCTACGCGGGAGTCGTGCGGTCCATGGCCCTTTACGGGGCCCCGGTGTGGGCACGTTCATTGAGGCGGCGTGCCGCCCACCACTTGAACGTGCCCCAGAAGGTGGTAGCCGTAAGGCTGGTCCGGGGGTACCGCACGATCTCCCGCGAGGCGGCGAACCTCCTTGCCGGATTGCCGCCATGGGATCTGGAGGCAATAGTCCTCGCGCGCCTACATGAGTGGCGCGCGGAGGCGCTACGCCGGGGGGAAACTCCGCTGCCGCGGCAAATTGTCGCTCAGCGGACGGACTTCCGGCGGGATCTCATGGCGACATGGAGAGAGCGACTATCGCAACCCCGTGCAGGGCACGCCACAATAGTGGCGATAAGTCCCCTCTTTGAGGAGTGGCTGGAGAGACGCCACGGCGTCCTCACCTTCCGCCTGACGCAGGTTCTTACCGGACACGGATGCTTCGGTAAGTTCCTGCACCGAATCGGGCGGGAGGAGACGCCCGGGTGTCACCATTGTGAGGATCGACCGGAGGACACGGTGGAGCACACGGTGGAGGTGTGCCCCGCTTGGGCGGAGCACCGCCGTGTCCTCGTAACGGCGATTGGCGGCGGCGACCTCTCGCTCCCGGCCTTGGTTCAATCCATGGTCCGGAGCGAGACGGAATGGGACGCCGTCACCTCCTTCTGCGAAGCAGTCATGCTAGCGAAGGAGGTGGCGGAACAGGACAGGGAGAGATCCTCACGTCCCGGCCGCCGCGGGAGACGCCCCGGGCGTCGGGGGCCACGTGGTGGCTTCCGGCCACCGTAGGCGCGGGCCTGTGGACGGGGAGCTATGGGCTAGCTCGCCGTCCGTACGTCTCATGACGACAGGCCGTGTCGACGGCGCGTTCGTGTTCCACGCGCGCCTCAAAGAGAGTCAGCAATAGTGAAGGGGTCCGCAAGGACCGAAGCCTGCCGGGGCTGCGGGACTATTCGAAAGAGATACCGTGGCCCCGGAACACAAAGGGCGATGAAGGAACATGGATGGGTTTTAGTCAGTAAAAGTCTGACACTCCCTCCTGCTCAGCCCAGAGCGGGAGAAGTCATTTGATGATTTCCCATCCGAAAAAAAAAAAAAAAAAAAAAAAAAAAGGGCGTCCCCCCCTTCTAAAAGCTAAAATAAAATTTGGGAACGTGTATTATTTTAGGGTTGAAGTGGGGATGAATTTGTTTTACGTCGTCTACCCCTTCGTGTGATCGTGTGTATCGTTGCATCGGTCTTTTAAAATGTCTTAGGGGCTGCTAATACTACTTTTCGATTTAATGCTCCATTTACGAAATATTTAACTTTACAGTGTAAATTTTTGTTCCAGTCCCCCCCCCCCCTCTGAAACTTATGATGATAGTGCATTTCATGAACTTTAAATAGCGGTTAAGATAACTTTATTAGTTTAGCAGTAATAGTCGTTAAATTTGGGTGTTGGATAAAATTGTACGAAATACAAAATCCTTAGAATAAATCCTTTAAAGTGACTAAGATGAAGTAGTTGCTTGTTTATAATGGGTAAAGAATTGCATTGAAAAACAAAATCTAAAATAAAATAAAACTAAATAATCATAAGTTTCACAAAGCTGCCGCTAGATGGCGCTGTACCAACGGGTTCGTCCTATACATATTGTGATAACGGGCTACTAGGGAACCCTACATTGCGCGTGGCCCGACACGTACTTGGCCAGTTCTGGCTTGTTAGGACTGGTTTGAACTGGCTGGATCTACGGACAAAAACAAATGCGAACCTATAAGCTCCATTTGCTTCGTTTAAGTTCATACATCAACATCATACGCGCACGCACATTGACCTTTCTCAAAAACATCACGAATAAGGTCCATGTATGACCTTCTGGGGTATCCCCGCGTTTCCACTCACATCTACCAAACTTGTAACTGTAAGATTTGTTACATTTTGTTTGTCACGTAGAGTAGTTTGTAGTTCGCCTTGCATTCATCCTCTTAACATAACCAAACCTATATGCGTGTTTGTTTGAGCAAACAGACAATTAAATCATTAAAAATAAAATTACATCATCAATGATTGTTCATCCAAGTGGATGACCTTCATTCAACGAGTGATTTCCCAGTAGCAAAATTGATTCTTATGAATTCTTATCTAACACAACTAGCGGTTATCAACCGTTAAGAATTTAGTGCTCATTACAAAAAGTGTTCAGTAAATAGCCTATTTCAATAGATATCACTAAACTTATTCATTTCTCCGAAATCATTCAACATGAATGTTTGAAACGACTGGCCCCTGCCCCGTGGCATTTCAATCTAGTGACCTATCGTAGTCCACTTCTGGACATAGACGACTCCCAAGCAGAGCAACTACCCCCTGTCCTTCGCATTCCACAACCAGTATCACCCAGGTAGCCAAGTTTTAAGGGCCCGTGGCATTTGCGCGACAAAGTAAAACCTGATAGTCTTCGTAGTATTTTACGATTATTGTGCTCTTTACAATCGCTTTCTATTTGTTTACGACGTTCCTTCGCAATTTCGCACTTCCTCTTTATTATATTTAAATGAATTTCCTCTATTACACCACAGCTGGTTTGCCCCAGCTGAGTGCCTGAGTTTGCCCCACCCACTCGATTATCCAATGGCAAGCGTTCACGTGGTCAACATTTAACTACATGATAAGAGTCACTGCCTATACATTGCTGTTATTCTCGTGCATTATTATATCTATCATGCAATATAAACATTCGTAGCGTATCTTTAGTTTGTGATTAAGATCTTGTTGGAGCCAACAAGCCTGACTGACCTTACATATGTATATTTAAGTAAAATGTTTTTAGCGAAACTCTGCGGACCTGACTGACAACTGAACATGTTAAAAAAAGATTTGGTAATTTTTTAGAAGTCAAGACTGGTAGTTTCGTTTTTTGAATTATTATGAGTTAAGAAAATCAGTTTTTAACGAATTAATATATTTATTTCAATACTTCAATACCCACCACATCTGGCAAATTTCACTAGCTAATTTAATATCTCTGTTTACGTTGATGCTCTAACGCTCCATGCGGCCTATGTCTGTCTGTTTGTATCATTAGAAGTAAACAGTGAGTTTACAGGGCGAAAAACAAAGTCATACATCTTTCATATTATGAGAATGTAAGTACCCAAACACCTGTATAAGCCGATGTTTTATTGTTAATTAGTTATACTACATCGTCCATACTTACATGCATATTCGCTAAGAATGCTAAGGGGGACGTGTGGTGTTACGCGAATAGATAAAGTAAGAAATGAGTATATGAGAGGTAGGAGGTAAGTCTGAAAGAGGCGCCGGTGACTGAAAAGTTGTGTGTTAATCGGTTGTTGTGGTATGGGCTTGTGATGCGGAGGAATGAGGAAAATGTCGTAAGGAAAGTTTTGAGTATAAATGTGGATGATTATATGAGTAGAGGAAGACCAAAGAAACGATGGATGGACTGTGTTAAGAATGATATGGCAAGAAAAGAAGTGTCTGATGAGATGACGTAAAATAGAGATGTATGGAAGAAGAAGACATGCTGCGCCGAACCTATATGAATTGGGATAAGGGCAAGAGAACGATAATGGATATATGGATATAATGACTAATCATAATCAGATAGTGTATATTAATTCTGATGATGTGTACTAAAAGCCAAAGTGGAGCAATCATTATTGTCAAGGGAAATCCTCTTTAATAGTAATAGATAATAATAATCTTGATATCTTCGTGATAAATAACAAGATACCGTAGTACCGGTACCTATGTTATTTATAGTATTCTCATAAAGTATGATTTTCTTGTTAGTACATTTTTGGAAATAACTTTTAAGCCTATTGTATTGGATGATCAGACAATGCAATTCCCACAAAATGATCGAATCAAATAGTAAGACTGATTCTAACTGATTTAGAAATAGTACACAAGAAGGTAGGGCTCTATAAACATGACTAGAAAACCGGCCAAGTGCGTGTCGGGCCACGCGCAGTGTAGGGTTCCGTTTTCACGTTATCACAATATAGAACGAACCCGTTGGTACAGCGCCATCTAGCGGCAGCTTTGTGAAACTGATGATAATTTAATAAGTTTTTTATTTATTTTAGATTATGTTTTTCAATGCAAGTCTTTACCCGTTATAAACAAGCAAATAATTCATCTTAGTCACTTTATAGGATTTATTCTAAGAATTTTGTATTTGGTACAAAATTATCCAACAACCAAGTTCAACGACTATTACTGCTAAACTAATAAAGTTATCTTAACCGCTATAGTTTTGAAATGCACTATCATCATGAATTTTTCAAGCCAGCAGTTTAGCTTTTAGAAGGGGGGGACGCCCTACTGGAACAAAAGTTTGCACTTTCAAAGTTTAATATTTCATAAATGGAGCATTAAATCGAAAAGAAGTATTAGCAACCCCCAAGTCATTTTTTTAAAGACCTATTCAACGATACCCCACACGATGGGGTAGACGACGTAAAAAAAATCATCCCCACTTCACATGTACGGGAGCTACCCTAAAAAATAATATTTTCCAAAATTTTATTTTACCACTTTGTCGGCGTTATTGATATACACACCTCTGCAAAATTACAGCTTAGTACTAACTGTCTCTTACACTCTACTGACATGACGAAATTATAAGGGTTCGATGTCAGGACTATGGAACCCTAGAAAAAGCAAGGCGATGCATCTCATTCGCACCGGTGACTTTTCCACGATGTTTTTTATAACGCGGACTACATTATCAACTCTAGGCGTCAAGCATAGGATTTAGAATACAACAAAATGCATCCTAAGGCGTTGTAAAAGTGCAATATTGCGTAAAGTGGGCTAAGCTTCGAGTCGGTATTTGTTTGTAAATAAAAAGGGTTATCAATTGGTCTAAGCGTGTGCTTACCATCTTCAATTACGACGTCGGGTCCGATAGTGACGTTGGGGCCTATTCTGCACCCCTTGCCGATGGTAGCTGTAGGGTCAATCAGCACGTTGCCGACCACGCAAGGACCATCGTACAACTGCGTTGAGTCCTTCTGTCGTAGACTCGTAAGGTATAGACACATTCCTGAAATCAATACATCCACATTACCTATGAACTTAACTTCATACCTATTAAATAATAGGCGAGACGACAAAAAAAATCTAATTAGTCCGTCACTTAGATTATCAAAAAATATTTGACCCGTGTTTTTTCTTTTCTTACGTAAACCAAACTTGACGAAGATACGACGCTTTTAAAATTCTCAATACGTCACGCCATGGTATCATTTTTAGCTAGTTCTAACGTCACGACCCCCCCTCCCGAGTTTTGATGCGTTTTATCTTTGTCAATATTCATTGATTTACGAAAACAAAAAATACGTGTCCATTAATTTCCAATACTCTAACTGACGGACTAAATAGATTTGCAATTTTTTGATACTGTCGTCATGCCTATTCCAGAAAGGTTAGGTGAATCGGATCTGATCTCTCATTGTACAAGAAATCTATACAAAGCGATGTTATACTGGAAATGTATAGCTTGATATGTCGCCGTGTACTACCAAAGGCGACATGTACTTTTGGGAGTACACGGCGCGACATTTCGCCAGTTCTGTTTAGGCGAGCCTAATACCATCAACCAGATGCGAATCCCGACTCAGAGCTGCTACTGAGAAATTCCTGATGGAAAAACAAAATAACAGTTTGCTTGACTTGAGAATCGACCCCAAGACCTAATTGATCAGTAACACTTGCGACCGCTAGTCCAATGAAGCAATCAATACATTTAATTATTTTAAAACAGTGGTAAAACTCGCGCCAAGGTTGTTTTCCATAATAGAAATGCGTATAATATTTTTTTTTATTGAAAGTTTATCGTTTAGAATATTTCAGTATTTTACCTTCCACTCAAGGCAACAATTAATGAATGGCTGGATATATCACCAGATTATAACTGGTCATTTTTTTAAATTACCTGTTAAGAAGTCTTTGGGTTGTCCTACATCCATCCAGAATCCTTGGAGTTCCATGGCAAACAGCTGGCCATCAGTGGCCATGAATGGGAAGACTTCCTTTTCTATAGACATGGGTCGCAATTCTATTCTACTTAATACCGATGGATTTAAAATGTACATGCCTGAGACAAAAGGAAAAAAAGGTTAATCACTACCACTCTTCAATTCTCAACAAAAATAAATTGAGAGAATTCTTACCAGCATTAATTTTATTTGATATAAACTCCTGCGGTTTTTCAATAAAACTGTCAATTTGGCCATCCTCTTTATAAAGAACCACGCCATACTTAGAAGGTTCTTCTACTTTTGTCACTACAATAGTGCCTTCCTAAAACAAGGAATACCAGAATTAAAATCGTACAGTAAAGTACAGTACCAGGCCATAATTTTATAAGCATTTATGTAAGACCTCGTTTCGTGAAAAAAAAATTAAATGAATGTGGTGTCCAATTTTACGAGCATAAACTTGACAGTCTACGGAACGTCATCAGATAGTAACTCCTTACCTTGGCACAGCCTTGAGCTAGCTGAAAGTAGTATCAAGTTTGCACCGTCCAAAGTTTGATGCAGAGGCCAGTATATACTGGTTTTGTTACCAATGTCATGTATGTCGATTGTACAATATAAAGATGTATTTGCACAGTGTAAATGGTAAGGTAGCACAACAACAGAACAGAATCTAACCTTCTTCATTTGATTTTTTTTTAATTTATGTGTTGTGTGAACTTGTGTGTCTTGAAGAGCAGTTTCAGACTAGCGCACTATTGTCTCTGGGGGATTGTACTTATACAAGCTTATATGCGCGTCATCGCTCGCGGAAACGAGCTTAGGTGCTATTCCAAAAACGCTAACCTGTAACCGCCCTTAGTATGTGTTTAATAAATGTATTTTCTTTATTTCTTTCAATTCAATACAATTGAATTTCATCGTACATTTACTTACATCGTACTGTACTAAGTAAACAAGATAGCTAAGTATGAATCGCTTCACGTTATCTAGGAGGGAAAATAACTATCATACAAATTGATGCTTTCTGTTTTATCAATATTGATATCTATCTACCTATGTTATATTGATTACTTATTGTTGAAACCAAGTTTTGTAACAATTTTAACAGATTTATCTCTAATAAACTGTATTTGCATACTAACTTTTGCCCATGGCTTTGCTTGTGTGGTATTCAGAAATTGTTCCATATTCTAATTTAGGTCATTTTCATGTAAATTTCATCCAAATCCATTTAACCAAAAAGGAGTAAGAAAGTGACGGACATAAAAGAGTTACTTTCCCATTTATAATATTGGGACAGACAATAAGCAAAAATAGTACAAGTATTTCTGGGTGGATAGGATGAGGAAATTTTAGTGCAATTTTTTAACATAAAATGCTAAATTAAATTTATTCTTACCTTTCCATGGTTTCTGTGGAATTTGGCAAGTTCTTTGAATGGGAAGTCACAAATCACATCAGAGTTCAATACAAAGAATGGTTCTGGGCTAGCACTGAGGAGTTCTCGTGCCAACGCAAGGGGTCCTGCTGTGCCCAGTGGTTCATTTTCATGAGAGAATGTGAGTGAGACACCAAGTTTAGAAACCTCATCTGTCAGCTCTTTTTCCATATCATCGGCCCGATATGACACTGCCAAGATTACCTGCAACATAAAGAACATTCAACTAATAGAACTTCTACAGAATATTTAGGAAACTTGGAATGATCTGTAAGGCGATAGTAGACAAGCGGCATTGGAGATAAAAGACAATAAAAGCTGGCGATAGTGCCGCTGAACTTCAAATTCTGAACTGCTGCTGCAATCTGCGATCTGCTGTCGCCTTCCTAATTGTAACTTTATTCAGCATTAAGTTACTATTTATATTTATTGACAAGGTTTAAATACGATTGAATAATAACCACTTACCTGTGTAACTCCTGCTTCAACCAAAGCCTCAATTTGATGCATTAGGATGGGTTTATTGGCAAACTCTACGAGAGGTTTTGGTCTGCTCAGAGTTAACGGTCGTAAACGTGTCCCATATCCTCCCACCAATATGAGAGCTCTTATTTCTCCCAGTTTCTTATCGGAACCGCACATTTTAAGTAATATTTGGTAAAATTAATAACACAATTCAAGCCGGAACGTTTGATAATTAAAAAACTTTCCACCGTATCAACACAAGCAACACATTAATTTCAATTGTAGCGTACGTTTTTTACTACGACTAAATACAAATAATGCGAATGATTGGATCACTTTATAAACTTAACTAATTATTAACACAAAACAAAGCGATAATTTTGTGCTAAATTACACGTCATTTCATAAACACAAACAGTGTTGTAAACTTGCAACAAACATCAATGTGATGAAGTTTTTTTCTCACGAAATGAAAAACGTTGTTGAAAACTAATGTAAATTATGCATATTTTTAGTCTCCAATCCAATCCAATTTCACTGTCTGTTTGTTAAACCTACTGTTTTTTTTCATTTATCATTTTAGCAAATTCGATGGCCTTCAACTTGAAACACTCTTACTTGAGTCAACAAAGAGGAATAAGCTATGGAGAAAGGTCGTTCTACACTATGAGGTTTTTTCTGTGGGTTTATTCTAGGCCAGCTTCCACTAAAAAACGACAGATGGCGCTGTTCATGACTCAGGATAAAATGTTTGTTTTCAGTGTCCGATCCCAGCCAAATCCAGTTTTTATGTGCAGCCGAAAACGGTGTCAAAATATTCGGTGCCAGGTCGAAAATTTTACATCTTTCCTCGGAAGAGAGATATCTTGAGATCATAATATCCACATGCTCCATTTTTCGCAATCTTATATATCTTATAATCTTTGTATGTATGCCACATAATTGCCTACTAATATTAGGGCCTCGACGAGTCGACGCAGAGACTAGGTACTAATTTATTTCAGCCTCTGTCTATACCGGTCGATCATGCGTAAGTCCAAAAGGAGTGCCAATCCAGAAGCAGAAAAAAGGTGACTGGGGGCCCTTCATATCCACGGGGCCCTGGGCTGCAGCCCAAAAAGCCCGATAAATCCGCCCTTGTGTCATTGTGGCACATTGGTGCTGAAAGGACCATTTTATATGAGTCAGCCATAAAGTTTATTATAGGGTGTGTTTTATTGGCAGTGAATGCGTTGCGCAGCTGAACGTGGAGATTGACACAAGAAAAACAGGCCTATATCCAGCACCCAGCAGTGGTTGAATTCAGGCTGTGGATGATGATGATAATGAATGCAACCTCGAAACCCTAATATTAAGACTACTTGTTTATTTAGTTAGTTCACTACTATTATATAAACTATAACTCTAAATAATAATAAAAATATGTACAAGTAACAACCTGTAACCGTTACAGGGCGTCAAAAAATTCGTCCACATCGCTGTCAACAGGAAAAGTGCCCAGAAGGCTGGCAGCATTGCCACGTTGGATGGCAATGCTGATTCTTTGGCCAAAAAATAAGCCCGCCCTCTGGTCACGTGAAGAGTCGACCAACCGCTTGGCGATTTCTCGAAATACTAGGTGGGCACTCGGACCCCATGGCCCTAGTGTTTCAACCCCAAACGGCTCAAACACATAATTACCAATTAAATTATTGTATTTGCGCCGTTTGAGGTTTTCAGCACCTGCAGCAGCCGCCCCAGCGCAGCCCACTGTGCTAGGAAGATGGGATGGCGCAAGGGTGTCGATGCAAGTTGCGTCCCACACCAAAGGCCTACCCAACTTCCATGGCATTATGGTCATACCATCTGGTCTCTTCCCATCGACGCGTGCCAAGCCAGTGGGTTCTAATACAGCTGGCACCCCGGCGGTGGCAAGAGCACGACGGATGAGATCATTAATGCTAGCGTGCCGCGCTATCCGACCTGCACTCTTACTGCAGGAAAGGCCATGGTGTCCGAGGCAGTCGACTGCTTCACCACATTGACAGCGATGTGGAGCCCCACAAGGAGCGCCCAAACGCAAACATGTAGCGAGCCGGAAGGTTGTGTCACCCAACAAGGTGCCTATATTAGGTGACGGTAGTGCCTGAAGCCAGAGGCCCGACTCCCACTCACCCACA
This sequence comes from Xestia rhomboidea, assembly GCA_963853795.1. Taxonomy (NCBI): domain Eukaryota; kingdom Metazoa; phylum Arthropoda; class Insecta; order Lepidoptera; family Noctuidae; genus Xestia; species Xestia rhomboidea. Next base: position 7,791,795 of record OY970778.1, on the reverse strand, counting down.
GCTAGCAGGCGGGCACGCTCAGCAGTATTGGTTGACGTATTAATAAGTTTATTCCGTACCAACCTGCAGAGCGGCTCATCCCACTGTCTCTGGGAAAACGGGTTCTCGGGCCGATCCGTGTCCGGGCAAGCCACTTTCCAGGCGTCCTCTGCGTCGGTCAAGCACGGCACTTCCGAGCTAACCAGGGAGAGAGTTAAAATTTTCGTGGTTAGCTTTTCAGTGCTGTGGACAGAAGACAGGAACGCCGGTAAGCTTACACTAGAAATTTTGCGGACGCCGAGGCCACCAAAACGAATTGGTAGAGTGGCTTGCAGCCACGCTCGGTCGTCCAGGGCCACATTAAGAATGGATGTTAATGTGTTGCGAATAATTTGGTCAATTTTGTCCAAAAGTTGTTGTTTCTTCCAAAGAGGAGAACAACGGAGAAAATACATAAAATTTGGACCAAAACAACAATATCTGATAATGGTGAAAGCCGAATGTAGATTAATTTTGGAGAGTCTATCCGAAATATCATTGAAATGTTTAATTTTGTCATCGATGAACGATGAAAAACTTTCTTCCAAAATAGGGGAACCTAGGAGGTGCAGGGAACTTTTTTCTAAAATTTTGATTTGTGGGGCTATTTCAATAAATTTATCTATAGTTGATTGTCTGTCTGTCACGTCAGAGAGGTAAATTTCACACTTTGAGGGGTTAAGGTCCAGGCCAATAGATTTAAATTGATGTTTGAGGAGTTGTAGGTCAGCCAAAACGGTGTCAACATCACCTCCTAGCGTTCCATCGTCTAAATACCACACGTTAAATTTTGAATTTAGTTGTTGAATTATGGGATGAATAGCCAAACTGAAAATGACGGGCCCGAGAGGGTCACCTTGTTGGCAACCAACTGCAGATTCTAAAACGTTGTCCTTGTAAAGTAATTTTGAAGGGTGCCTATAACATTGCCACATAAAACCATAAATTTCGGGTAAATTTTTTTTTACTTCAGCCAACAAAGTGTCCCTGTTCACGGAGTTAAAGGCGTTTTTGACGTCAACCTTGAGGATGACCTCACCTTTTTTTGAGTCTAAAAAAGAGGATAAGGCATGTACGGCAGCCTCACAACCCCCTCTGGAACCAAAACCGAGTTGAAGGGGCTGGAACTTAGTTGCAAGCGATTCACTATAAAACTTGCAACATATTTTGGCTGCCATACGCCTGTAGGTGCAACCGACGGCAATGGGACGAATGCCGCCGTCCTTCTTGCGTAGGGCGCACAGGTTAGCCCCATACAAGACATCGACGACGGCATCGTTCACGCCGCCGGAGAGCATTAAGTTGATCAGACCCGCAAGCTCCTTCAGAAGCGACTCACCAGCTTCCCCGGCGCCTGAACCCAACAAATCTTTCAAATGCTGTGGAGTCAGACCGTCGAGGCCGCCGGCAGAACCATTCCGGAAAGAGCTCACGGCTGCGATCAACTGCGGGACTGTAATTTTGAAAAAAGATGAATCCTGAACGAGGGGGTCGGGTTGGACGGGTGGGTCGGGGAAGGTGAGACCATCCACAGGCGATGGATGTTTACTCTCCAGAGCTGAAAGTGTCTCTGGAGAATAAGGCGCCACCACATCACTGCTGAACAGTATTCTGGCTGCCCCCCTTATGTCACCGTCACTTAACTTGGATTCTACATGATCACAAATGCCTTTCTGTTTATTAAAAAAAGGTAATTTGGAATCTAAAATACGGGCCGAATTGTTGCAGTTTTCTTTAATTTGGTTTGTTAAAGATTTTTGAGTTGCCAAATTTTTTTGGACATGCAGAATCCTGAAAGGGAAGGTAAGTAACTGCTCCCAGGCATGTTGTGAGTTCTCCTGGGTCGTGAGACGGACACAGCGCGCTAAACTCAACGCCACCGAGTGTCTCGCGCCCCGGGGAACTCTTTTTAGGACTGGGGTGGAATTTTTGAATTTGGACAGTGTTTTCCACAAAGTTAGTTCAAAAAAGGTTAGTTTAGTTAGTCAGTTTTTTTATTTAAATTAGTTCCTTTTTTTGTAAATACATATTTAGTTTTGATGAAAACCTAAAACTTGAATAATCGCCTAAATTACATTGCCACTCTGAAAATTGTTCGACATTCATACAGGAGGTCTTTTGACAGTTTGTTGACATAGATTTGTGACTGTGTTATGTATGACAGTTTACCAACATTTTGCGCCAAAACGTTAAATTCTTCGGTGCCCGATTATTTTAATGAATTTTTGAGTGAAATAATTCGAAAATGTCGAAGCGTAACAGCGTAGGTGCCTCAAACACCTTGTTTAATTATTTCTCCAAAACACCTCCTGCCAATAAGAAGGTAAAATCTGAATTAGAGGTCACTAAAAGCCCGAAAGTGAATTCGCCTGTTCAAAACGGCGACAAGGAATCTAAAGTTGAAAGTAAGTATTCATTTACTAAATAAGTAAGTAGTAAGTTGTCAGCCTACACCATTGTCACATAAATAAACATGTTTTCATTCAGATCTCAATTTTGTTCTTCAGTTTATGTTTACATTGTAGATACATGAGTGAGCAGTGAGTTTACATTGTGAGAGAAGAAATTTACTTAACCTTCCATCTTCCCAAAGTATTTTCTAATTCTTAGTACAATCAGTACTTGAGAACTTTACACTGGTGCTAAACTTATGTTAAAAAATAGGTACCTACCTTTTTGTAGAGGCTAACAATGTTGTGAAATCACTTGCACTATTATTTTTAACTGTTTCATTAACAATTATGCATATTATAAATTTTGAGAGTCTAAAAAGTATGGTCGATCCAGTTATTTGGTTTACATTTTACAATGTAATTTGCATGCTAAAATGTAAACCAAATAGCTAGGTCACTGTACATGAAATGTTTTTTATTTAAAAAAAAAAGCTTCTTCGTTTTCAGAGAAAAAGCGAGAGAGACAAGCAACCCCATCACCTGAGGTGAAGCAGAACAGTGACAATGAAGATGAGGTGCCCATTGCTTCCAAGCGCAGGAAGAGGATCCGACTCAACCCTGTGGACTCTGATGATTCTGATGCTGAGAACAAAGGTTTGTTACAAAATTTTACAAGTCATAAACCACTATCCAAAGTTTTAGAACAGATTTATGAGGAGCAACTGCCTATCTGACCTCCTCAACCCAGTTTAGTACTGGGCAATACAATACCCCTTGGTAAGATTGGTTGTCAGACTTTTTGGGCCGCACTACCTGTAACCACCGTCAAAGATCTACAAATGACAGCTTGGACCAACGGCTTCACATGCTTTCCCAAGCACAGAGGAAACTCGGTATGTAATGGGTGGTCACCCATCCATAGACCAACCCAGGCAAGCACGACTTAACCTAAAGATCGACCCCAGTGGCTGTTGATATTTGGCCACTAGCTTTTTTTCACCTTTATGAACTTGGAGGGTTGTATTCATGATTTTGATGATTATATGTCTCACGGTCGCAAATCATATTTTCATCATACAACCTAGAACTGGCCTGCAAATTGCAAAGAAAGTAAGAAAATTTGAATTTCCCACCCTGGAGCATCAGCCTTAACTAGTTACTAGAGTGGTACCCTGAGGCTTGGAGAAAGACATGATAGGCTAGACTTTTAATCCTTGATTGCAGTCAATGTTGCAGGCATTACATAGTTAATAAATAAATTGTTTGTAACAAATGATTAATGATAAAAGACTAACTAAGGCGTGAAATAGACAATGCAGTAGCAATATGCTAGGCTAGGTTCAGAAAAGTAAGCTTTAAGCTTCTTAGTTTTAGCACAGATAATATAAGTTTTAGTTATTAAAAGATTTTTTGTTCAAGAATTTTCTAAAACATATACAGGGTGTCCGGTAATGAATGGATAACCTTGAAGTAGCCCATAGCTGAACCCATGGCCATTCAGAAAAAAAAAAACCATCCTATAAAAAAATTTCATCTGCAGATATATTATAGGGCCTGCATAAAAATGGGGAGCCATATTACATTTTTTTGCTTCAGTAATTTTTTCTCTTAATTCACTATTTAAAGGCAGATACAATTATGAATTGTACCATTAACAAATCTACTTGAAACCCACATTATTTTAAAAATTATCAGTCACTCATGTATGCATACATTTTTTTTTTACCCAAGATGTTTAACTTTGTTTAAAAATTAATTCATACTAATTTTCCAAAATAGATGAACTTGCTTACAGGTACTACTTATGATAGTTTTTTTTTTCTAAATGGCCAAAAGTTCTACTATATGCCATTTCAAGGTTATCCATTCATTACCGGACACCCTGTATAAATGCAAACACAAATATTACTGACCTGTCTAAACTATATTTTTTTTAATGTTATTGTAAATTATTTGAGCTCACAGCTATTACTTAAATTGTTATCAATACTGTTGTTTTAATTAACAAAAGTAATTTTTCAGCAGATAACAAAATGGATACATCTGAAATTGAGAAGCCATCTGTGGAGAAGAAATTGCAGGATAGTTTCAAGTTTGAGTCTCCTAAGGCCAAGAAACCAAGCAAACCTGTAAATAAACCATCATCTAGTAATGGGTATGTATTTAACAGCTTTATATTGTATTGTTTCTGTTACTGTTAGCCTATGCCACTGCTGGGCAAAGGCAAAAAGAGAAAGAAAGAAAATTGTGTTTATTTGGCATTCAAAACATTTACAAAATTCCACAAAATAAATAAACAAACAAAACTAATAAAAAAGGCCTCTCGTCATGACTACCAAATCGCCAGTGTGGACAACTGGTTGTTGGTTTTGTTATTTTTTTAACTATAATTTTTACATAACAACTCAATGTAAATAGCAAGCGTGCAATGTCGACAATACCAAAATTGGAAGCTCTACGGTAGCCCGTGAAATTCATTTTTTTTTTACGTTTTTTGCAATTTGCAGGTCAGTGTCTGGTTGTATGTTTTAAAATATGATTCGCGGTTGTACCACGTATGTAGTTACACAATTATAATCATGAATGTAATGTATTGACGATTTCAATGATTATAACTCTGTAAGGCCATATGTTGGCATGTTTCTAACGGCCAACAACGGCCGGCTTTCTAAGTGGCCATGTTTCTAACGGCCGCGAATCATATTTTGTTCAACATACAACCTGACACTGACCTGCGAATTGCAATAAACGTAAGAAAATTTGAATTTCGCAGGCCACCCTGGCGCATTCACCTTAAGCTTTCTCAACTAATGAAAAAAAAGTAACCAGAATCTAGTATGTGACATTTTGACTTGAAGGCCTCGTACACTGCCTTCCTCCACCATCTGTTTAAGAACATTTAAACTCCTTTCAGACCTACACCATCACCACCAAAACCAGCAGAAGGGAAGCCCGTAGCAGCTGATGAAGGGAACTGGGTGCACTGCAAACTGGATTGGCTGAAGCCTGATAAGATCAGAGATGCCAAGAAAAGAAGACCTGACCATCCTGAATATGACCCTTCTACATTATTTGTGCCACCTGATTTTCACAAGAACCAGACTCCTGTAAGTACTTGTCTACTTTGTCTTATAAATTTATATTCGTATAACTGACCGTGACAGCACTTTGTGCCCTATCAGAATACCAGCGCTGTGACTTTTTTTTTTAAATGTCACAGCACCTTGCTGAGATGAGCCTTTTGACCTTGCACAGAACCAATCTGATTGTTTTTTTATTTTTCTCTGTCTTTTTTTTTCTATCTTTTTGTTTCTATTAAGTCCTGTGTGAGTTTAATAAATATTTTTTCTTTCTTTCTTTCTTACTTATTATTTTTCTGTTTTTATGTATTGTTGGCATATCTTTTGAAAAAGTTTTTGTATTGAAGGTGGCCACATTAATCCCTGCAATATTGGAGTTCTCTAAAGTAAATTATTAATTACTAGCACTTCGCCCGCGACTTCGTCCGCGAAAATGATGCAATATAATTTATAGCCTATGTTACTCCGTGAAAGAATTTTTTAAATCGGTCCAGTAGTTTTTAAGTTTACTTGTAACATACAAAAATACAAATCATTTCTCTTTGTAATATTAGTGTAGATTTGGGGTCCAAGGTTCCTAGGGTGAAGTCAAGGTTTTGTTGGTGCTGGTTTCATTAGGAAATTCCTGAGTCCACAAACTTTGGAGTTGTGTGCCAGGGGCCCTACTCTAACGTTTCGTCAGTATATTGGGATCTATCCGTCTCTCTCGCGCACGCCTGCAGATGAGTGCGAGTGAGAGAGACGGATAGATACGAATATACGAACGAAACGTTAGAGAGTAGGGCCTCTGGTTCATGGCACAGGATTTGCCCATTTTACACGAGACTTACAGGTCATAAAAGATGAATGTGCCTGTGCCAACCCTTTTTTCTTTTTTTCGGATGGGAAATCATCAAATGACTCCTCCCGCTCTGAGCGGAGCAGGAGGGAGTGTCAGACTTTTACTGACTAAAACCCATCCATGTTCGTTCATCGCCCTTTGTGTTCCGGGGTTCGAAAGAGATACTGTATCTCTTTCAACCTAACCCTTCAGTGAGAATGATTGTGTGTGTTAATGTGCCATGCATGTTCATCAGTAAATGTTTGAAGTATTTATGATTATAAATACACCTGTTAAAAATAATTCAGTTATGAACACAACGGTTGATATACTGTTTAGTTCATTTAGACCAGGCACACAAAGAGTCTTGAAACATCTGTCGTTCTTCCAGGCTCATCGTCAGTGGTGGGACATGAAGTCGTCTCACTTCGACTGTGTGCTGTTCTTCAAAGTGGGCAAGTTCTATGAGCTGTACCATATGGATGCCGCTGTGGGGGTTAATGAACTTGGCTTCTCTTATATGAAGGTAAGAAACAATTTCTAAGTAATATTTCTAGAACCATGATTTAGAAATTATATTGAGAATGGTGAAGCACACATTTATGATCATAATCATAATTTCTTCAGGGTGAATTCGCACATTCTGGCTTCCCCGAGAGCGCGTACGGCAGAATGGCGTCCACACTTGTGTCGAAAGGATACAAGGTCGCAAGAGTGGAACAGACTGAAACACCCGATATGATGACGGAGAGATGTAAAAAGAGTAAGTTAAAAAAAAAAAAACAATACTTATAATTTATTGAACTATTTACACTTACAGGCACTTTTAAATTTTATTGGCAACTAGCTTCTGCCAGCGGTTTCGCCCGCGTGGTGTTCGATAATTGTCCCATGGGATCTTACTACCGGGATAAAAAGTATCCTATGTGTTAATCCAGGTTATAAACTATGTGTGCTAAATTTCATCCAAATCCGTTCAGTAGTTTTTGCGTGAAAGACCCTTTGAGCCGTGAGGCCTTTATAATATTTACTGATCAGTGTGATGAGTTGTCTGTCAAAAAATTGAAGCTAGTCGCCAATTCCAAATAGAAGATATGCTGCAAAGGAAGTATTATAATATCTAATTAAGAAAATCGACTTGAGGGAGATTATCCAACCGTTTTAAAAACTGCAGCAAATAGGCGAGACGACAAAACCAATCTCATTAGTCCGTCAGTTAGATTATCAAAAAATATTTGACCCGTGTTTTTTCTTTTGTTACGTAAACCAAAATTGACGAAGATATGATGCTTTTAAAATTCTCAATACGTCACGCCTTGGTATAATTTTTAGCTAGTTCTGACGTCACTAGCCGCCACTCCCGAGTTTTGATGCGTTTTATCTTTTGTCAAAATTCATTGATTTACAAAAACAAAAAATACGTGTCCATTAATTTCCAATAATCTAACTGACGGACTAAATAGATTTGCAATTTTTTTATACTGTCGTCATGCCTATTAAATTAGGCAAGAAAAATAAGACAAGACCGAGTAAAACAATCTGGTCTACATTTCAGATGGTCTGACTAGTAAGTTTGACAAAGTGGTGCGTCGCGAGATCTGTCAAGTATCTATGAGAGGCGCGCAAGTGTGTGGGCTACAGGACAACGGCCCCGCTGACGCTTCCGCCGCTTACATGATGGCTATTGCTGAAGAGGTGATTGTCTCAATACTTGTTAATTATTAATTAGATTTACGGAAGGACTTCCAGGTTTCAATTTGTATCTCAATACTTGGTCAGAGATCTTGCTTAAGGTATCTTTCTTAACTTTTGAGTATTTAAGCAATAAGGTGTTCGGATCATCATCATGACAGCCTTTTTAATGTTCCCACTGCTGGGACAGGGCCTCCTCTCTATGAGAGGGAATGGGCTATAATCAACCACGCGGGCCCAGTGCGGATTGGTAGATGTCACATGTCTTCGAATTTTTGGTTCTAGGTTTCCTCTTTTTCCTCCCCCCCATATTTTTGTATAATTTGATCACCCATCAATATTACCTGGATCTTCCGTCATTCCCCCAGGAGAGCAACGGCAGTAGCACGTACGGCATTTGCTTCGTGGACACCTCTATAGGTCTGTTCCACATCGGACAGTTTCAAGACGACAAGCATTCCTCCAGGCTTCTCACGACGCTGGCGCATTATCCACCAGCTTTGGTAAGTATTGTTTTATTTATCACCTTACTATCTGCCTCGTCCGCCTGTTGTTTAAAAATGAACACAGGTCTGCCTGCGTTCACATTTAAAGGTTCTCATGACCCAGGGCATGATCTGCGATATCCGATCGGGAATGAAAAGTTACTTTCGCATTTAAGACATGAATTTGGCCAAATTGCAGTTTGAATACATATGCTCAAAATTTTCGTAAATTTGGCCCATATTCTTTACTTGCGTCGATCAGTTTCAAATCGAGATTCGTACTCTACCAACAACTAATGACGTTCTTATGAAAAAATATACAAATATTTACGGTGCTAAGTCATCTCCCCAACCATGTCTCCAGATAATATACGACCGTAAAACAACGCCCCGTACTAGCAAACTGCTCAGCACACATTGCCACAACGCGCGCAGAGAGGCGCAGAACATATGGTCTCCGGAGAAAACGTTGAAGATCATAGCTGAGAAGTACTACAGGACTAATGCTGATGGAGAGTGGCCTGAGGGGATCAGGCCGTTCTTACATGAAGGTAGGTAACCCAGATAAGGGGTTCAGATGTCTTCGGGTCGGTATGATTCATGTCAAAGCCGGGCGACTATAAAGGGTGTAAAACACCTCTTAACGAAGCCGAAAGGCACTTGTTCTCCTCGTCATTGCGATCATTTGTTCTACATCATTGTTCTACACCATACCTGGGAACCTTCTACTTACGGAGATATTGGGGGTCAAAGTTCCAACTTTTTGGCAACTTTTTTTTTAAATACAAGTTTTTAATGTAAGATTTTTACTTTAAACACTTCCACGACCCCCGTACTAGTCAATCCATCCATCAGCACAATGTTTTGTGAGTGCGTTACATTGAGTTCTACCACAAAACATGATTCTTCACCCCATAAAAAAAGTTGTTTCCCAGCAATAATTTTCGCGTAAAGTTACTTAATTTGATGTACAGAATGCTTGGTTGACGGCTTCGTGATGAAGTGATTTACACCCTGTATGGTAAGTAAGTAGTTATACTTTTGGAAAATTCCTCCGGCTTATTTGAATTGTGCCGACCCAGAAATGAACACGATTTCAGATCGGCGCGAAAATAATAGATCGTTGTCAGCAATAACATCGGCCATTGTGTAACCCTATATAAAATATGTACTTTTCATAACATATCATCACGCTTATCATCCCCGTGTACTTAATCCTACATCCACATTTCGTCAGTTATGTTTAAATTCCATGTAATAAGGAGCGAGCCTATTACCATCAACCGGGCACAACACAAATCCAGGCTCCGTGGCTGCTACTGAGAAATTCCTGAAGGGAAAGACCAATAACACTTTGCCCCACCTGGGAATCGAACCCAGGACCTCTTGCTCAGCAGTTACGCTTGCAACCACTACACCAACAGTCTGCTTTTCAATAACTTATATGGTGTAAGTACAGTGGTGGTCTTTTCCGCCTGATCACTTAAAAATGTTTTCGCTTAAATCATGCGGAGGCACCGAGACACGCCTTAAAGTTTAGGCCTATTAGGAAAGCGTCAATTTGGCGCGCAAAATAACAATAAGTCTCGTTTGGTGTGCGTCGTCAGTGCGCTCGGCCGATCGGTATTGTCTCTCATTCATTATTTTTATACAAAGTCAACGGGGCGGGGCTAGAGAAAGTTTCTATGTTGAGAGTGCAAGCAAAAATTAGCTTAGTGGTGATCAGGCGGAAGTGTCCTTGATAGTACACAATTCAGAGTATTCTATCTATCATTCAACTTTTCTGTTTTTAGGTGACGCCCTAGGTCTTACCCCAGCCACCAACTGTTACCTAGCAATAAAAGCCCTAGGGGGCGTAGTGTCCTGCCTCACAGACTGCCTCTTAGACATACAAGTACTGGGCATGAACCAGTTCACCTCCTACGCACCCCCCGACGTGCTAAACAAGACCTTACCGCCAGAGGTTAAGGTTGAAAATCGCTGGAAAGGCGGCAGCACTATGGTTTTAGACGCAATCACATTGAGAAACCTGAGGATTGTGCAGGATGAAGGTTGTTTGTATGAACGTTTGAATTTCTGTTCTACTCATATGGGGAAAAGGTTAGTATGATGTTTCAAATAATAGGGTATATGCACGTAATTTTTTCTTCACTTAAATCAATAACCAACATCAACCCAAGAAAAGTATTAAAAGTTAAAAACTACTGCTTGTCTCACAAAAATAATATTAAACTCCTGCAATTTTCTACGACAGTTCAAACGTCCGTAGCTATCGCGGCCATGATTTGACGTCATTATCCACAATCTGCCTCGTTTAAATTTTACCAATTGTATGTGCTTTATTCAAATAAAAATTGCATTAGCAATATTATAATAACATTTTAGTGAAACTTTTAGGACTTTTCAAACAAAAGTGTTTTTTTGACACAATGAACTTTGACGTCAACACCGGCGTTATCGAGGACGGTGTGTTTTGACAGTGCATTCCTTTTCACCAAAAACATGCTACATAAAACAGTAAATTGTAAAATAAGTGAAGTATAAGAAACTTAAACAAGTGTACCACAATGTTTTTATGCGCCAATACAAGGCATTTTTCATAAATAAAAAGAGTTTTGTATTTCATGCATATTCCCTATTGTAACAAAAGTGAATTAAATTCTCACTACATATTATAAAACAAAGTCGCCCTCCGCGTCTGTCCCCATGTATGCTTAATTAGATCTTGAAAACTACGCAACGGATTTTGATGCGGGTTTTTTTTAATAGATAGAGGAAGGTTATTTGCGGGCGGGCGAAGACGCGGGCATCAGCTAGTTCTCAAATAATCTAAGAAAAGAGGGCGGGGTTTAAACCATAGCGGAACATATTTTTGAGGCCCAATACGATTGGAAATGACGTCTTTGATCGTCATTCTCAGTATGATACAAAACTGAGGCCCTACTCTCGTAACGTTTCGTCCGTATATTCGGATCTATCTGTCTCTCTCACTCACACTCATCTGCAGGCGTGCGCGAGAGAGACGGATAGATCCCAATATACGGACGAAACGTTACGAGAGTAGGGCCCCTGGTTACTGTGCGTTCCCATTGGCAAAAAAAAATCATAAAACATGTCTGATGAGATAAAAGATTTGAACTAAGAAAAGACAGAGAGAGACAGAGGGAGAATTATTTTAATTTTTATTAATTTACTTGCTATCTATTTATTTGTAACCATTTATTTATACATTTTGTTTGAAACTGTTATTCCGTCACTTACCTACCCCCTCAAGGTTCATTGGAAGACCAGCGTCAGACAGCGTCACATAAATATTTTTCTTTTCTTTCTTTATACACTCGAGAGCAATGAATCCGGGTCACTTAAAGAATCCTAAAAATCTCGGAAACTAAAAATGCTAGGTTAATGCAATAAATTATATTTAATAGACAATGTAATACTCCTTAAATGAAGGTATTAAAACTTCTTAGTTATTGTATAGTTATATCATAAAAAAATCAAATTTGAAAAAGGGCCACTTTCGAAGATGGAACTACGAAATTACAGCATTTGGTTTTGCTTTTGTTTGTAATCTGTCATTTATGTGGGTACATAAACCATGTTGATAGTGCTCTATATTCATTATTCAAGCTGAAATTATGTCGCTTACGCCTGAAGAATGCACCAGAATACTTACAATGCTGGAAACCGGCCGGAGTCAGCGCGATACAGCCAGGACTGTCGGTGTGTCGCTGTCAACAGTACAAAGAGTTCTCCGACGTTACGAAGAAACTGGTTCTAACCTACGCAGACCAGGAACGGGCAGAACCAGGTGTACCACAGCACGAGAAGACCGATACTTGGTGAACACCATGCTTCGAAATCGCTTTCTCACAGGAACTGAACTCGCAAATCAGTTTCGACGCCTCGGAGGAAGTAACCCAAGTGCATGGACAGTAAGACGTCGGCTTGCTGAATCTAACTTAAAACCCCTTAGACCTGCAAACGGCCCTAAACTGGAGCGTGGGCATCGTATTTCAAGACTAAGATATGCCCAGAGCCACGTAAATTGGAGTATTGAAGATTGGTCAAAAGTTATGTTCTCCGACGAATCAAAATTTATGCTCTACAAGCACGCTGGAAGACACAGAGTGTATCGAAGACCAGGGGAAAGATTCAAGCAAGCATGCATCGAAGAAAAAGTAGCCTACGGTGGTGGGTCTGTACTTGTGTGGGCCGGAATTTCTTCTGAAAGTCGCACAGAGCTGGTGATCATAGAAAACGGCTCTTTAACTAGCGTAAGATATGTGGAAGAAATCCTCAATGATCACGTTGGTTCATTTATGGTCAATTTAGGTGAGGATGCTATATTTATGCATGACAATGCCCGACCTCATACAGGTAGGATTGTGAATGACTACCTTCAAGAGATGAACATTACTCGTATGGAGTGGCCAGCGCGCAGCCCGGATATCAACCCGATCGAGCATGCTTGGGACGAGCTAGGCAGATGCGTAAAACAACGAAACCCTCCCTCAATCACGCTTCGTGAGCTCAAAATTGCTCTCACAGAGGAATGGGAGAATATTCCCCAAAATCGTATAAGGAACTTGGTGTACAGCATGCCAAACCGCGTAAACGCAGTAATGGAAGCACGAGGAGGCAATACGAAGTATAAAAATTCAAGAAAATCGTAATAAAGTTCAAAAATTTCATGTTTCCTATTTTTGTTTTAAGGAGAGATCAGCAGTTTTTATCTTTATGTAATTTTGTGTTAATAAAATGTATGGTGACTCATATTTTTTTTACTTTCATTTAAGGAGTATTACATCATTTTTAGTTTCCGAGATTTTTAACATTCTTTAAGTGACCCGGATTCATTGCTCTCGAGTGTAGAATTAGAAGCTTGAACATGTTTTGTTTGCATGTATCGCCAATGGGAACACACAGTAAGGCCGCGTTCTCACTTTGTCGTGACGACAGATAATCGTTTAGTTTTAAGTGTCGTGGCTTGTGTATTTAAATAGAGGTGTTCACAATATAAGACGACGCGGTTACTGTCGTCCACGACTTTTGTCAACTAAAAACCAACGATAAATTAATCATCACGACGTAGTGGCAACGCGGCCTAAGGCTAGCAACATTTCCATTATCAAAAAAATGTTTTTAGAAAGAAAGAAAGAAACAATATTTATTCGTCGCAAGGACATGACGTGCATACAATATTAGGAAAATAAACAATAAACATACAACATAATATGAATACAACAGAACCACATTATAATTTTTTTTTTTTTTTTTAGGTTACTATATCAATGGGTTTGCGCACCAAGTTGCAATCTAACAGTAATAAAAGAAAGACAAGAAGCAGTGAAGGCATTGTTTGAAAACCAAGAGTTGTGTCAAGATGCAAAGAGTATTTTAACTACATTACCTGACTTAGAAAGACTATTGGCTAAGTAAGTATCCTACTAAGTTTGTGAGTATGGATGTATGAATGTTTGCTACTCTTTCACGCAAAAACTTCTGAACGGATTTGGATGAAATTTTGCACACATATAGTTTATAACCTTGATTAACACATAGGATACTTTTTATCCTGGTAGTAAGATCCCATGGGACAATTATCTGAATCAGAAGCTAGTTCTTTATAAATTTCAAGTGAAGGTTTGAAGCAACATTTGGTCACTCGGGTGGTTTGGCTGGGTTAAGAACTTCTTATTAAAACGATATAAAATCACGTAGCAAAAACAGCCTTTAGCGTTTCCAACTGATGGGACACAGACATCGTTTATGAGAGAGGGCGTCGGCCATAATCCACCACAAGGGCCCAGAGCGGGTTGGTGGATTTCCTATGAGTTCGTAGTTTTGGTTCTGGGGCATGCTGGTTTCCTATCACTGCTCGGATTCTGAGGAGTAAATGATGTCAACAAAAAAAAAATCGGGTGGGGCTGTGTCGGTGCACACGGCCGCGGCCGTTGGTTTAACGTGAAACGTCTATATTTGTGCATACTCTCACATCTTTATTTTGCCGGTTATGATTTTAGTTTCGAACTGTAGTCCAGCCCGATTCCTTATTATCTTCTAATAACAGTAGGGTAGATGACAAAAAAAAACTAATTAGTCCGTCAGATAGATTTTCAAAAAATATTGGACATTCTTTTTTCACTTAAACAAAAAATTAAGACGATACAGTGCGTCGAAAACTCGTGTGACATCACATTTGAGTACATTTTTTACTGAAATGTGACGTCACAAACCCCCACATCTTTGACACGTTTTATCTTCGTCAATTTTTATTAATTTGATAAAACAAAAAACAGACATCCAACATTTTTCGATACTCTCTAACTGACGGACTAAACATCATATTTGTTTTAGTCAGTCATCGTCCCTATTCATACCTTTGGCAAATAAAGCATTGCAATCATTGACATTGACATTTTTGTCAATACAATTCAAACTTAAGATAATAAAGCGCTTACAGCGGAGCACCAAGCATGTGCCGTCTAGCGGTGCCAAGTAGAATAAAGCTGTGTAATGCGGCTCGCTTAAAACTTCGCGACCCAAAGGTCGTAAGTGCCGTGGAATACGCGTCACTTACGCGTTTTGGCCAACACTTCAATTCGTAACGTTACGGTCGGGTTTTCTGACATGGTACCCCGTGTATGGTACTGATTTTAAAGACGTTTTCACGTCAAAACAATCTTCTCCTTTACAGAGTACACGCCTTAGGTAACCTTAAGCGTTCGAAACAGCACCCGGATTCCCGCGCCATATTCTATGAAGAGAAGACATATTCCAAGCGAAAAGTTTTAGACTTCATATCAGTGTTAAACGGATTCAACGCTGCGCTCAAACTGGTGGATATGTTCTCTGATACTGATGCTGTGTTGCTGAAGAGGATCATGCAGTTCCATCCTGATGGGAAGTATCCTGATTATAGAGATACGTTGAAGTTTTTCAAGGTAAGGAGAATAATTGAATCAAATTAGTGTCACTGCAATTAGTGTTAGTTACTTATTTGCTCCAAGCTGTTTTTTCGCATACAATGTTCCAACCACTTTTTAAAGCTGAATAACAATAAAGAAATACAGGTTCTTAATTAGAAAATTAAGAACCTCTTCCTTTTTTAAGTTGGTTAAAATTTTTTTTTTTCCCTCGACCGCTTTGTCGACGAGTAATTTTATAATATATTATAATTTTCCTCCGCCACTTCTTCGTTTTTCGCCGCCGCCACTTCTTTATTTAAGGGGACTCGGTCAACAATGACGATGTCACCCCGTAATTCTAATTATACTATAACTATTAAGGCTAGATACATCTTAACTATTCAAAATCATGACCAAATCTTATCTCAACTATGGAGTATACCTGTGCCGTAAGTGGCACATGTACAATTCACACAACTTCCTGGCCCCTTCCGAAAAAGGGAAGGCCAAGTAGCTGCTGCATAACCCTATATTGTACTGCGTATCCCCAAGTGCCTGTCGCCGCTGAGCTTCATTGCGGACACACTCGAGCAAAACATGGTGAACATCCTCGATCGCGTTACACTCCGTGCAATTAGGTGAATCCGTTTTACCCATTAAATGTGCAAATTTATTTGATGGAATGTGCCCAGATCTCAGCAGTGTCACAATATATTGTCTATGGGCTTCCATCTCCTGGAACCATGGGCAACGAAAAGGTCCTGCCTGTATAGTCCTGTACCATATGCCTTTGGTGAGCGACCTCTCATCAAAATATTCCTGCCATAAGTCTTTACAGATCTTTTTAACTGTCTGAACCTGATCTGTGTGTAACGGTAAACAAGTGAATGTGATCCCTTCCGATGAAGCTAATTTTGCTGCCTGATCCGCTTTTTCATTGCCCATGATGCCAATATGAGATGGAATCCACTGTAGAACTATAGTTTTATTAGTCATACGCAGCTCTAAAATGGTTTGGAGGATAACAAAGGCTATCGGGGAACCTCGAGAATTCGAGGGTAGCCGAGCCAGATGCAATAAAGCACTCTTAGAGTCAGTTAAAACCACAATATGCTGAGTATCAAGGGTTAACGCGTATGAAAGGGCTTCGGATATCGCTATCAGCTCACAGTACATTATAGAAATATTAACCTTAATTTTAAATTGAAGCGTATTATTTAATTGAGGGTCGAATACAGCCGCTCCCGCATACTGCGCATCCTTAGATCCGTCTGTATAAAGTTGATAGAACGAACCGTAGTTATCATTCAAGTATTTGGCACACTTTGTTCTTAAATCTAATACATCCATTGATCTCTTTGGAATGCGTACATACGGGATATCGTAAGAGATGTTCTTTGATAAGTCAATGCTGGAGAGCCATGTATCCAACGAAAATACACCCAATATGGAACTAGAATAAATAGGTACATCTTGGATTTGTCTATGCGTGTCTACTAATAATGGAATCTTTTTATTTCTCCAGTATTGACCCTCACTCAGGTTTGACAATTCACCAATAATTTTTATAGTCACATTATCTTTTATCGATCTAGATTTAAGCCAGAATTTTCCCGCCAAATAGCTTCTTCGAATTGGTAGCGGCTGTAAGCACAGTTCGTTCTCCATGACATGGATTGGAGTGCTCCTAATGAAGCCCCCAATAATCCTCATACATAAATTTTGGATTCCATTAAGTTTATTTAATTGACTGTTAGCGTAATTACCAAATAAAAAACTACAGTAATCAAGTCTACTTCCGATCATTGAGACATACAGGCGTCGCAAATGTTTCGGGTGGACTCCCCATTTGGATCCAGCTAGCACTTTAAATATGTTTACTAATCTTGAGCACTTTTCCCGTAATTCGTTAATATGCCTTTTCCACTTCAAAGATTTGTCCAGCCACATACCTAGATATTTTACACTATCCACCTGTTGAATGTTATGATTGTTAATATTTACCGTAAATGTTTTACGATTTCTACCCCTGCTGAATAACATTATTTTGGTTTTACTAAGAGAGATCTGTAATCCCACTTCTTCTATTAAATACTGAAATGATTTTAACGAATTTTGTATATTGGAAATGGAGTCCGAAATTTGTTTCCTAGCTATGTATAATACAAAGTCGTCTGCGTATTGCGACACAAAAACGTCAGCTATATTATGACAAATCTTTGAAGTGGCTGCATTAAATAATAGTGGGGATAGCGGATCGCCCTGTGCAATGCCAGTCCCAGTGGTCCTCACTGCTGTGCTACTATCATTAGATTGAACTGATAGATGTCTTTCGTGTAAAAATTCCCATAAGTATCTGCACAACACCGCTCCCACTCCCAACCCATCTAACATTTTTAACAGGGCCACTACGTTTATATTGTTATAGGCGCTATCAATGTCAACAAAACATCCCAAAGTGCTAATGCCCTTCGAAAACCCTTCCTGAATGCGCGATACCAATCTAGCCAAGTTGTCAGCACAAGACCGTGTTCTCCTAAATCCAGTTGTTTCATTTGAAAAACAGTTATTTCTTTCAAGAAACCATTCTAGTCTGCGGTTTAAAATTGTGTGAGAGACTTTACAAGGACATGATAACAAAGCAATTGGTCTGATACCTGATACAGAGCCAGCATCCCGACCTGGTTTTGGTATGGGTACTATTTTGACCTCTCTCCATTGATTCGGGACAAAGCCCGAAAGTAGAAATCTATTGTATAGTGAAACTAGAACTATTTTTCCTACTTCTGGTAAGTGCCTGATCATGGAGTAGGAAATATTATCCCCACCACGAGCGGTATCAGTCTGTTTAATACAGTTATTAAGCTCTTGGATCGAAATTGGGCTGCTCAATTGTTCATTTTCTGATATAAAATTAGGTGGAGGAGGGCTTACGTAATCCGGTGTTAAACTATGTAGTAAATGTTCCGTTTGGTCCTGATCCACGGCACTTTTTGCTGTCTTATAGCCTTTGAGCCACTTCATTCGTCTGTACACTTCAGCTGCCGACATTGTGTTATCTATGCTATCACAAAAATTCCTAAACGAGCTAAACCTGCTATTCCGAATCAATCTCTGGGCAATACTAGTTTTTCTTTGAATTTTGTCTAAATTCTGTGGCGTAGGGTTCTTCCTGAATTCGGCTAAGGCCAGACGTCGCTCAGCAACTGTACGTGATAAGTCCTGTCCCCAATATGGTTTAGGTTTAAACATCTGTTGTCGAATTGGATTATCGCAAATTTTTATTGTAGGTATGCTTTGATCCGCTGCAGCATTTAGGGCTTCAATAAAATTGTCGTATGCTTTTTGGTTATCAGTATGTATGTCAAAGACATTTAATTTTTCATTCATAATCTGTCTATATTTTGTCCAATCTGCCTTTTTATAATTTCTTTTAATTTTGTACGTATTTATGTGATTAATTTCCGTTTTAATTTTTAGAACAAGGTGATCGCTACCTAAGTTCTCATTCATAACTTGCCAACTAAACTTCATTGCCAAATCCAGGGATGCTACGGTCAAATCAGGAGAGGTACTTTGTAGCACACCATTAACCAGTTTAACTCGTGTAGAAGTGCCATCATTAAGAGTAATGTAATTGTTTTCAAATATGGAGTCGAACAGCTGCAAACCTCTTGCGTCCGTCTTAGTTGACCAGTTTGTATGGTGTCCATTGAAATCACCAGCTATAAGTGTTCTTTCTTGCTTCAGAGAAAATATATGGTCCCAGTCTCTTTTACTAGAGTATACTGAAGAAGGACAATAAACGGTAATCACATTTTCTAGATGTTCACAATTAGATATCTTTACATGCAATAGCTGTATACCTGGATTGTTTATATTGGTGTTACCACGACTTGCTCTTAGGGACCAATGAGTTACTATTGCGACGCCGCCATATCCATCATAACGGTCTTCTCTGAATATATTATAACCACTTATACGGAAATTGCTATCAGGATCAAACCACGTTTCATTAATTATTGCGATATGCACTTTCTCTTGATTTAATAACGCTTCGAACTCAATAGCTTTAGGTCGAAGGCTTTGAGCATTCCACTGCAGGATATTGATCATTGAGGGTCTGTTAGTTCGTTGATCCATTGTTTAAAGTTAATAAGGATTGGTACTTCTAAAATGTACTTCATGATAATAGATTTGATCCATTCAAATAGTATACATGCACAGCTCTTTATTTTATTCTCCCATGACGACTCTGTATCCACCATTTTTTCTTTTAATTGGCTCCATAACCCTCCAAAATTCGATCTTTTGCTTTTTGAACGGTTCCTTCTATTATTGTCTTCTGAATTTCTACCTTCAACGTCGCTGTCTGGCTCTTGAGTGTTTTCTTTTGCTACATCTTCCGAACTATGGTTTTGAAAGAGGGGAAGTGGGGTGCCCGTTCTTTCTTTACTTATCTTCTTTTTCTTTGAGTTTTTGTTACCTTGATTACTTTTCACGGTGTCTGCATAGGTATTCTGACTTTCAGAGGAAATAGCTAAAGTGCGGTCTTCACTTGACTTCTGTATCTCTTCTCTAACTGTGTATTGATTCTCTCTTCTAGAAGCAGGTTCCGTTATAGGATGTTCTGGTGGGACATACATGGTAAGGGCCCGCTTATATGTACAGTTGAATTCTGCCATTAGGTCTCTGATCTTTTTCTCCTTGATATATACAGGACATGTCTTTGCTAAAGTCATGTGATTTCCGGAACAATTATTACACTTATCATCCACTGTATCGCAATTAGGATGATTCCTACTACATTTTGGACATATCACCTTATTGGATGGGCATAATTTCATTACGTGTCCAAATCGCCAACACCGCGCACATTGCGTTACTGGATATCTATAGGGGGTAACTTCTGCTCGTGTGTTAAATATATGTATGTAGGAGGGTAACGACGACCCTATGAAACATATACGAACTGCCTCCGATGGCTCCCATCGAGAATCTAAAGTACTTCTGCGTTTTAGCCTTTTCACTCCTATTATCTGAATATCACTCTCCAAACCTTCCACTATTTCTTCTTCAGATAAATCCAGGTCAATATATTTCACCACCCCGTAGGACTGAATTGTTTCCAAAGTTCTTTGACATTTATAACCCTCATTCTTAAAATATTGGGAGTCAATCAATCGATCGCAACTGTCTTCATTACTAAATACTATCAGTACCTTGTGAGGGTTGACGTATTTTATTTGTGTGATATCACCTATGTTTTCAGATTTTAAAATTTTTGCCAATTTGAATTGTTTCGGAAGTACACTTGTCGATGAAACGGATACTTCGATTCTGTCTTCTGCTATTCTAATTGTATCATGTATCTCACTCCTTCTAGCATATTTTTTACTTCTTCCGTTGACTATTGTCCAACCTTCGTCCTGGCTTGTTTCTCGGTTCCTCTTGTTATTTGATACCTCTGTTATCGAATGTTGTTGAGACACAACACTCAACATGTCTACCTCCCGATTATCTCTCGCTTGATTTAATTCTTCCAAACTACTTGTCATCTCACTGTTTTCCCTAGTCATTCTGCTCACATTATCACGATCGTTAAAAGCATCAAACTCATCGCTACCGCTAGCCATTTTTAAACAACATCGTAATGAGTTTAATAAGTGCAAACGATAACACTCGAACCGTAGTCGGGTGATCCAAACCGGTTTGGCGTCGAGCGAACAGCGCGTCTAACGATATGAAGCGCCCGCGCGCAACTGTACTTCTTCGTTCTGTCATGTAATTCTGAGGTTAAAAAAAGTGCTGATCATCAACATAATTACAAAAATGACTTGTTTTTGAATTTCTCCCAGCGCATAACGTATGTAAAGTTACAATCATCTTCCTGCCCTTCTCCCATTACCTGGGGTCGGTGCATAACATTTTTTTCTTCCATTCTCTTCTGTCAACCGTCACGCTATCATTTACTCATTTTTAGGGTTCCGTAGTCCTGACAAGGAACCCTTATAGTTTCGTCATGTCCGAGGTTTTGTTAAGAGACCGTTAGTACTAGAAAGCTGTAATTTTGTAGAGGTGTGTATATCAATAACGCCGACAAAGAGGTAAAATAAAATGTGAAAAGAAAATGTGGGGTATCGGTGAATAGGTCTTTTAAATTGACTTAGGGGTTGCTAATGCTACTTTTCGATTTAATGCTCCATTTACGAAATATTAAACTTTAAAGTGCAAATTTTTGTTCCAGTATAATAGTATAATTACAGTATAATTAGTGTTCCCGCCCTCTAAAAGCTAAACTGCTGGCTTGAAAAATCTGGAAAAATTCATGATGATAGTGCATTTAATGAACTTTAAAGGAAAATTATAGCGGTTAAGATAACTTTATTAGTTTATCAGTAATAGTTGTTGAACTTGGGTGTTGGATAATTTTGTACCAAATACAAAATCCTTAGAATAAATCCTTTCAAGTGACTAAGATGAAGTAGTTGCTTGTTTATAACGGGTAAAGACTTGCATTGAAAAACAAAATCTAAAATAAAAAAAACAAAAAAAAAACATAATAAATTGTCATAAGTTTCACGAAGCTGCCGCTAGATGGCGCTATACCAACGGGTTCGTTCTATATTGTGATAACGGGTTACTAGGGAACCCTACACTGTGCGTGCCCCGACACGCACTTGGCCGGTTTTCTTTCATATCATTACTCATACAATCCATCTATCGTTTCCATGGTGTAAAGATACAATATAACATAACAATATACAATATTATGTTGTATTCTAGGAAGCTTTCAACCAAAAAGAGGCTGAGAAAGAAGGTCGCATTCTACCGGGCGAAGGTGTGGACCAAGAGTATGACAACACACTACAACTTATAAAGGAGATTGAGGAAGAGTTGAAAGACTATCTCAGTGAACAAGAAAAGTATTTCAAATGTCGGGTAAGTGTCACAGTGACAAATCTTTAGCTTTATTTATTTGAAACTATTATGGATTTCTCAGTAGCAGTCCAGTCTGTATTTAAGGCCGGTTGATGGCATTAGTCTCGACACCATTACGATGGACTTAATGTGCCTAAATGTGGGTGTACTCCATGTAATAAAGGTACATCTCTGCCTTACAGTGGCGAAGATTCCATACAACTCGATTCCTACTGGATCACCTGACCCTTTGAACAATGGCACAGTCAATATTCTACAGGGTGTAAACGGACTCTTCACGAAGCCGTTAACCAAGCATTATGTATATCAAACTAAGTATCAATCCCTACGGAAAAATATTGCTGAAATGTTTTTTTTTGTTTTTTTGGGTGTAAAATCACGTTTTACGGTAACACTGAATGTAACGCACTCAAAACATTGTGCTGATGGATGGATTGAATAGTACCCGGGGTCGTGGAGGTGTTTAAAGTAAAAAAACTTGTGAAATAGTTGGAACCAATATCTCCGTAACTAGAAGGTTCCCAGGTATGCTCAACAAAAAAATGATTGCAATGATAGGGAGATGAGAACAAGTGCTTTTCGGCTTCGTTAAGAGTCTTTTTAGACCCTTTATAGTCCTTACAAAAATTGTCCCTTCGCTACTGCAGCCTTACCTTTCTTACAGGTATGATGTTATGTTATCTGTGAATGTGTACAGCGGCATTACCGACTCGATTGGCAACTCTTAAATAATCAAATAAATCTGTTTCAGTTATCATACGTGGGCTCAGATAAGAAGAGGTATCAGATCGAAGTGCCACAGGGAGCCGCGGCCAGGGCTGGCTCCGACTACAACCTGGAAGGCGCACGGAAGGGATACAAGAGATTCTCTACTAGTGAGACGAAAGTATGTACCTACATACACCATACACACACCATCACCACACCACACCACATACACCATAAAGAGGAATAGTCAGATGAAACTATTAAAGGTGTATCATACACCTTTTTGTGTGAAACTTTAGTAAACAAAAACCGGTTACCGCCATTTAAAAAAGGTGTAGCGGTCCTACAAAAGTACTAAGCTACATTGGACTAAAAGTACTACAACGCCATCTATGACATGAATGATGAACTAACAAGCGAAACACGTCAAATTCCTACATCGCGCAAGCAAAGCTATCCGCGACATAAGACTACATACGAAAACTCGACAACAACTGTCGGGCAGTGGCCCACCAGACACAACACCTGTCTGGTCGGATGATCCTCCCTTTTCTATGGGGGATTAAGAGCTTTACACCCTGTTCTTCATACCCCCAAAAAGGTAATTGGGATTGTCTTAATTTTTTAACCATTACTTTTTATTTTATTTTTTGCAAATTCAGAGCATTTTGAGAAACTAATTTGAATATTTTGATGATTGGTTCAATAGTTATTTTTTATTTAATTTTTTAAGGTAGATGACGTCATCAGTGGCACAAAAGATTGTGCCGTTGCCTCACCAGTACATAATAAAAAAAAAAAACTGTCAACACAACATCTGTCAGTGTCAATAAACGTCACATAAATTCAAATCCTATAAAAATATAAACGTATTTTTTAAATACTTACATCAAAGTGATCTTTGCAACAATACATTATAAACCTTGCACGCATACATCACGACACCACATTTCTCGCAAATCTTCTCTTATACGAACAAAAATTTTGTTTGGACTATTATTACTATTATTTATTGCAAGTTGGAACAAAGCACTTCCTGTGTTCCATAACTCTCCCAGTACCTATATTAAATATTGCCGAGTGTTGAGATACTGTAATGAGATTTGAATTGATGATTTTACGAGACTATGAGGCAAGTCACAGTAACAATAATTGTAAAAACTTGAAACTTATGTTTATATTTTTGAAATTAATAATTTGTCACTTGACAGATTGTAGACAATACTTGCCACTTACTTTTTAATTTCTGAGGCAACGATACAACACTGTACGGCCAAAGCTGACGTAATTTGAAGGGCAATGAAGGTCAATCGATTTTATCAAAATATCAATAAAATATGAATATTTTTCATGATTAATTAGTCCGTCATAATCAGTAACGGTATTCCTCGAAATGGTTTTTCAATTACAACATCTTAAAAAAAATGAACAATGCCCATTGTCTTATTTGCTTGCAATAGCTGTCACTAGTTCGCATTAGGAATAGATGTTAACCGGATTTTTCCGGGTGGTGTACTTTAAATCTTGTCTTTGCATACTAGTATTCATTGAAACAAAAACAATAGGGAATATGCATGAAATACAAAACTCTTTTTATTTATGAAAAATGCCTTGTATTGGCGCATAAAAACCTTGTGGTACACTTGTTTACGTTTCTAATACACTTACTTATTTCTACTACACTTTACTGTTTTATGTAGCATGTTTTTGGTGAAACGGAACACACTGTCAAAACACACCGTCCTCGATTGTGTCAAAAAAACACTTATTTGAAAAGTGCTAAAAGTTTCACAAAAATGTTATTATAATATTGTTATTGCAATTTTTACTTGACTAAAGCACATACAATTGGTAAAATTATTTTATTAAAGCCAAAAAAAATAGATGTAAACAAGGCAGATTGTGGGTAATTTTATGATAATATTGAGGGCATTACTATTACCTATTACGTCACATCATGGCCGCGACAGCTACGGACGTTTGAACTGTCGTATAAAATTGCAGGAGTTTAATATTATTTTTCACTTCTCATGCTCCAGAAGTACACCAATATAGCCCTACGAAGCGGGACTAAAGTGATCACTTTAGTCCCTAGGGAGTGAAAAGTAATTCGTTTTTTTTTAATTTCCTTCATGTCACAAAGACAAACTCAAACAGCCAGTAAATATACTACTATTATCTGTGGAGTGTGGACCATCTTCATTGCGAAAATGTTAAGAGTTTTAGTTCCATGGGTTTTCCGCAAAGAATGTTGCGCCATGCGTTTTAAATTGTTAATCTGTGACTGGTGTCGCAAAAGATGCGATTATCCAAACGAAATGTGAGTGAATCGAATGATTATTATTGCTGGTATCATTTGCCTTTCGATGATTATGAAAATAATGACAGTTGGGAGGGTAGGGTAGATTTGAGAGAGAGAATAAAGAAAGGAGGTTAGGTAGAACACGAGAGGATAGTGAGTGAGTGTGTGAGTAACCGGCACGCGGAGGGCGAGCGGAGGAAATTACAAGAAGAGGTAACGAAAAGAGTGAGCTAGCCCTCTGGTGAGTTGCACAAAGTTGATAAGAGTTAACTGGGGGTGTATATCGAGAAATTACGTAAGAATGATAGGATTCGGAGGTAGAGGCAGGCTGTGAGGGGAGGTATGGAGGCCTGTGGGACCCCCCCGGGGGGGGGTCCCCCTTAAAAGACCCTTAGTCTCGAATGTGTGTATATATGAACGATGATGGTGACTAGCCTTTCCGCGGTGAGAGGAACACACCACTTGCGTGGCTCTCGGGCAGGTTAGTGGCACCAGAATCATATCATAAAGCAAAAATGTGAACTTCTCGATATACCCCCCTGAGTCAATTTGTCGTGTAAGTATCAGCATCTGAGGTTCTAGAACCTGATAAGGCAAACGTCACGACAAAATGGTGGAGATGCTGGGATCTGAACCCAGGAACTCCTACAGGCGAAGCATAGTATGACTAGAAACCCATGAGCATGAAATCTCCCTAACTTACTAATCAGTAAGATAAGGTAGGTACCTAACCCAACTATGACTTTTTGTACAACTATGAGAATGTGGTACTGAGGAACGAGTTCCCTCTCCTTATCTCCATCTGGAGCAGTGCGTAGTGAAAAAAAAAAATAAAAAAAAATAAGGGGGTTTGGGAACCTCTGATCTAGAGGGTGGTACACTAGAAAGAAAACGACGTGACATCGCCTTGGCTATTGAGGTGGTGGTCACTAGAAAGAAAACGACGTGACATCACATGAGTTAGGTACTTAGGGCCGATGGTCACTAGAAAGAAAACGACGTGACATCGCCTTGGCTATTGAGGTGGTGGTCACTAGAAAGAAAACGACGTGACATCACATGAGTTAGGTACTTAGGGCCGATGGTCACTAGAAAGAAAACGACGTGACATCGCCTTGGCTATTGAGGTGGTGGTCACTAGAAAGAAAACGACGTGACATCACATGAGTTAGGTACTTAGGGCCGATGGTCACTAGAAAGAAAACGACGTGACATCACATGAGTTAGGTATTTAGGGCCGATGGTCACTAGAAAGAAAACGACGTGACATCGCTTTATCTATTGAGGTGGGCACTAGAAAGAAAACGACGTGCTATCATGATTGCTCTTTGATGTCGCCTAAAAGATGAGGTCTAGTAGATAGATACTTAGAGCTGACATAAGATTTGTTATTGTATATACTGTGTGAGGTACGTGATGAATGTATGATTGTATGAAATTATTGTTTAAACGACGGCAGATGTTACCTACAGCACAGAGAAATAAAAAAAAATAAAAATAAAAAAAAACATTTTACCTACTGTCTCTCTCTCTCTCTCTCTCCCTCCCTTGATAATTTACGAGCTTTTACGATTGTATAAAAAGTTCGATACAATAAATCGAATCCTTAGATCGGTACCTAGTATTAATCCAAGCAGTAGTGTAGTATTGTTAGTGTTTGTTGTTATTAATTTATTAGTTGGTATTGTATTAGTTTTATTTATGTAATGTCCTGTTATGTATTTTATGGGTACATAAATAAATAAATAATCAATCGATTTAAATCGACTTGATTCAATGTTGTGTTTTTAGTGGCAACACTAATGTTGTAATGTCTTGTTGTTTTTTTTTCCGTTCACCGTTTATCGCTCGTATGAGAACAAAGCGTAAATGAGAACACAGCGTTTCTATTGGTTAGTGTTTGACGTTTATTTTGCGGTGTCAAGAATGGTATTCGTACGTGATTGGCTCAAAAGAAACCGATGTGAAAGAACCTGTAGCAGACATAGGAAACTAACTTTTTACTTTTACCAGTAATTTTTTTCTCTTGTACCCACTTGTTTGTTTGTTGTATAAAATCAAATGCCGGTTGTTTAAAGTTATCTCTAGAATTAGTGCTCTGAATAATAAGTAAAAACACAGTGATAAAGATCGCAAGGGTATTAAAAAGTGTATTGCTTAAGTTTATTTACGCTAACGTGATTTAATAATAAGTTTCATTGGTACTTGTACGTGAAATTCGTTGTTTCTTAACCAGCCGCCGAAAAACTTGAAAGTAAGTGTGACGCAAGTCGAATCTAACTTGAATCTAACAATGTGATGTGAAATAAGTAAGTAAGTAAGGAAGTGTTGACCCAGGATCATTCTAGTTATAATCTTTTCGTATGTTGACTTGCAGTCGGCGCCACCATGGAAGCAATACTTTTACTACAAGTACAGAAGCGCCTTGACGCCCTGTCAAAAGGCCACATAGAGGCGCGCAAACTGCTTGCCCAAATCTCGGACGTGACAGAGGGAGTGCATCAAATGGATTTCGTCGGGGCCACGCTTCGTCTCAGGCAACTCATTGAGTTGTATGATAAAGAAGCAAACCGCCTGACACCTGTGGCTACGAGCGAAGCGTCCGTCAACCTGCTAAGTGAGGGTTTCCAAGTACAGATGGAAGCTGAAGCCACACTTACCAATATGACAATATACGAACGTTGCCTACAGGAAAAGGCGACCCCAAACCAAGAAATGCCCGCACCTGGTTCAACGACAAGATTACCAAAGCTGGAACCTACGAAGTTTAGCGGCGACATACTGCGTTTCACAGAGTTTTGGGACAAATTCGAATCTAATATAGGCAGTAAAACTCTCCGCAACGTAGATAAGATGGCCTACCTAGTAAGTTCCTTGGAAGGCAGAGCTCGTGAAACAGTAGAAGGTCTTCCAGTTACTAACGAGAACTACTTCATAGCCGTAGATACTCTGAAGACCAGGTACGGTTCTAAAGACAGGGTGGTTGATGCCCACTACAAGGAAATCACTAATATGCTCAAATGCTCTGACAACGCAGAGGAGGCTCTTCGAAGCCTAGACAACATTGAAAGGCACTTGCGCGTATTACAATCTCTGGGCGAAAACATAGAAAGTAACCACCTGAGATCTATAATAATGGAAAAGTTTCCAGAGCGAATTTTATATGAAGTCAATGTAAGATTAACTGGAGCGAAGTCAGTGTCAGGCACCCGAGAGGTGCTCAGAACGGTGCTGACAGCGATGGAGTCATCACAGAGCAAGTTGTCAGCCGCCACCCTGCCATTCCCACCTATCACAACATCAACTGAAGCTTTGTATGTCAAGACATCCGACAAGCCAACCAAACAAAGGTTTAATGAACGACGTCAGCAAAGAAGTTTTAGCTCTGATGCAGCCAGCTTCAATGAGAGGAATAAAAAACGAAAGTTAGACAGAGACACTCAAGTCCCGAACAAACTGATAAAACGCGCTTGCATATTCTGTGATGAAGATCACTACAATGATGAGTGTAGTAAATTCCAGGATATACAAGCTAGAAGAATCCAGCTAAAGGAACGATGCTTTAACTGCTTTGGAAAGGGCCATCAGGCCAGAGAATGTAGGAAATTGATACATTGCTATCATTGTGCAGGCTCTCACAATCGCTCCTTGTGTCCAACCAAGAACAGCAGAGCGGGTAACGATAAGCCAAGTGATCAAGTAACTACTGCAATGTCTAAGCATGTCATTAACTCAACATCCTTTTTACAGACAGCAACAGTACGAGTTTTGAGCAAAAACAAGCTACCGCTGTGCAGAGTACTGCTTGATTCAGGTAGTCAGAGAAGTTACATCACAACAAACTTAGCAAAACATCTAAACCTTACCCCGGACGAAGAACATCTGCTGATGATATTTACCTTCGGATCAGAGAAACCAGCTCAGACCCTGAGCCCATCTGCTAATATCACCATTGAAACAAAAAGAGGCGTCCAGAAGTTAATCCGAGTTAATATAGTTCCTCACATTACTGATAGAATAGCAGTACCGAATGTAAGCCACTCGGACCTGGTAGATGTATTGGCAGATGATGGATCAGCTGGCCAAGCCGTAGATATTCTCATTGGCAACGACTACTACTTCTCATTTATCAGGAATGAAAAAATTATGATTGATGACCATCTTCACTTAGTCAACACGGATTTCGGATGGATAGTATCAGGCCGCCTGGAACAACAAGAAGGAAGGGAAGTTACTCTCTCCGCAGTAACATACCATCAGAGTGGTTGCGAGTTTTCTCACTACTCCGAACCAGACCTACCATTACGAAACTTGGATATTAAATTTTTGTGGTCCTTAGAAAACATTGGAATAACCGGCTCCGTTAAGGCAACCAGAGAAGAAGAAGTCGTTCAACATTTCAATAACACCATTAAATATCAAGATGGCAGATATTATGTGAAGTGGCCTTGGACGCAATCACACCCAAGCTTACCTACTAACTATGGCCCTGCATATGGCAGACTGAAGGGTTTACTATTGCGAGCAGACAAAGCTACATTGGACGAATATAACAACATCTTACAAGAACAGATCCAAGCAAACATAATCGAAATTGTAGAACCTGAATCTGATACGACTTGTCAAACAACTCCTCCAATACATTATTTACCACACCATATAGTCAAGCAAGCTGGTAAACGTGGACATATTGTATATGATGCTTCAGCAAAGTCGAAAGATCATCTTAGTTTAAATGAATGTTTGTATCGAGGACCCTGCTTATTGCAAGATCTAACAGCTTTACTGTTAACTTCAGAATTTATAAGATAGGAATTCTAGCAGACGTGGAGAAGGCCTTCCTGCAAGTAGGCCTACAGACAGAAGATAGAGATGTGACCAGATTTCTATGGGTGAAGAATATTGAAGAACCCTTGACCTATGACAATATTCTACACCTGAGGTTCTGCCGGGTGCCATTCGGCATAATCTCTAGCCCATTTCTACTAAATGCAGTAATACGCTACCACATTTCAACCACTAATCCAGATCTTCTAGGGAGCATAGCTGACAAATGCTATGTAGACAATCTAGTGACAGGTGCCAACACCACTGAAGATGCTGTCAAACTCTTTGAGGAAACTAAAAATTTGTTTCAACAACTATCCATGAACATCAGAGACTGGACGTCAAACGATTATGCGCTCATGGAGAAGATACCGATGAAGAGTAGAGCGAAACTAACAGAAGAAACTAAGGTTTTAGGCCTAGTGTGGAACAAGGAAGAAGACACACTACGGCTAAATCTTAAAGATAACATCCTTGACCCGAGTGAAGTCACTAACAAGAGGCAAGTACTAAGAGTGTTAGCCTCAATCTACGATCCATGTGGATTTGTAGCTCCACTTTTATTACCGGTGAAACTCTTTCTGCAAGAACTATGGAGAAGAGGCTACAAATGGGATACACCACTGTCTCCAGAGCTTCATGAAGAATGGGGAAGGATTTCTTCCACATTGTATGATGTGACGGATTGTACATTTCCCCGCTACACAGGATTCCATAGTTGTGTGAACGAAAGGAACATTGAGTACGAGCTACATTGCTTCACCGACGCCTCCAACCACGGGTATGCTACAGTGGCGTACCTGCGTGCTGACGATGGGCGCAACGTGAAAACTACACTGCTTATGTCCAAGACCAGGATAGCTCCGCTAGAGAAAAGGAAAGGAGACAAGAATGAATCAAAGTCAAAGGCTCATACCTGTCCTCCGAAAAATAAAAAACCACTTACGATACCACAAATGGAACTGCTTGGTTATGTTATAGGAAGCCGAATGATAGCCTACTTAAAAAAGACACTGGTATTACACATCTCCAAACAATATCTCTGGACAGATAGTCTTGTCGTCCTCAGTTGGGTCAAATCGAACAAACTGTTGCCTCCTTTCGTCGCAAACAGAGTAGACGAGATAAGACAGAATGGCAACGTCGAAAACTGTTATGTCAACTCAAGACTTAACCCGGCTGACCTTGCGACCCGGCCTGAACTTTGGCATCAGAAGAAACACACATGGTTGCAAGGTCCTGACTTTCTCCTGGCAAATAAGAACATATGGCCTAATGATAGGCACCTGGAAGATCACCTGTCGACTCTCTCTGCTGTTGTGGAGGGTCTGGAAGAGCAGCCTCCAGATCTTACTGAAGAAAGCGACCGCAAAGAAGAAGAGAGAGACATGGCAGAAGCAGTCGAAGACAACCTGAATAAGGACAGACCGGAGATGCCATTGATTGCCACTATGGCAGAGCAAACTAATAATATCGACTCTGAAGTACGAGAGATAAAGGAGATCCAATCTAGATACTTTCCAGAAGAAGTCAAAGGAAAAGATTCTCATCTTACAAGAAATCTAGGATTATTCATAGATGTAGACGGTCTTCTGAGATGCGGAGGTCGCATGATGCATGCTGATTTGGCATACGACACGAAACATCCAATCTTGCTACCAAGAGAATGCGAGTATACTACGAAGGTTATCAGAGAGACCCACAAAAAGAATTACCACGTAGGAGTCCCACATACATTGAGTATAATACGCCAAAAATACTGGATCCCTAAGGGTAGAGCACAAGTACAAAAGGTCTTAAGACGATGCCCGGAGTGCATCAAGCATGGAGGTGGTCCCTACAAGCTACCGACGACACCAGCATTGCCGCCAGAACGCGTGAAGTACAGCGCACCATACG
Source organism: Xestia rhomboidea (assembly GCA_963853795.1). NCBI lineage: Eukaryota > Metazoa > Arthropoda > Insecta > Lepidoptera > Noctuidae > Xestia > Xestia rhomboidea. The sequence continues at coordinate 7,759,718 of OY970778.1, read as the reverse complement.
CATTCTTGGGAATGGATTATTTCGGTCCAATGATGGTGAAATGCGAGAGTGGAAATGAAAAGAGATGGATTTGTCTTTTCACATGCTTAGTGGTACGAGCGGTCCATCTCGAGGTAGTAGAGAACTTGACCGCCGAAGAATGCTTACTTGCTCTTAGAAGATTTGTGGCCTCAAGAGGAGTACCAACGCTAATCCTCTCTGACAATGCCCTGCAGTTCAAACTTACATCTGAACTTTTGACCAGCACGTTTTGCGTAGAGAAAAAGATTAAGTGGAGGTTCATACCGCAATTAGCGCCATGGCATGGTGGAGTGTACGAAAGATTAGTCGGCGTTGTGAAACAGTGTCTGAAACGAACACTGAGCAAACATCTACTGGGTGACAGCGGACTACAGACAGTAATAAAAGAAGTAGAAGCGGTAGTCAATACAAGACCGTTGACATGTGTAGGCGCGGACGTAGAGTACGTACTGAAGCCAGCGGACTTCCTATCACTGGGTAAATGCTTGACCATGCACTTGTCAACGGATATTACCTTAAACTCCGACACAGTGACTAAGCGAGACCTTATAGAAGGATGGAAGCGAGGTCAGAATATCGTAGACGAGTTCAAAGAGATGTTCATAGGTCAATATTTACCAAGTTTAAGAGAACGATACAAAAATAATGTAAAACAACCAAGAGTGACAACGGGCAAGACACCACGTGTTGGGGATATAGTCCAGATCAAGAGTGAAGCAAGAAACAGACAGAACTGGAAAGTGGGCAAAATAACATCGCTTGTAAGGAGCGAAGATGGAGAGTGTAGAGTGGCCCGAGTTAGAGTAGGAAATACCGAGTTCACCAGATCGGTTGGCCACCTATACCCACTAGAAGCTGACATGGATTATGTCACAGAGTCAGATATACCTTCAGAACCAATTCTGACCGAGAGTCATGATAGCAGAGAGCCTGTGATACAAGAAACGACACCAGTTATTTCGAGCCCGAGAAAGATCCAAGAACAACCAATGGATCTAGACTTAATAAAAGAGAGTTCTGACAAACCTAACGAGAAGGAGGTTGTCATACAGGAGAGTGAGGTAGGAGAGAGAGAGATCAGTAACCCCGAGAAAGATAATAAAGACCCAGAGGTGGTAGAACAACTGACTTTACCAAGCTCAGAAAGTAGAGACGACAGTGAAGAGATGGAGATTCATAATGGGAGTAATTTGAGCGAGACACAAGAAGTCAAAGTAAGGCGAGTCGCTGCAGTCAAAGCGAGAGAAAAGATTGCAGAGTGGACTCGTCAGCTTTTCGCTTTGCTATAACAATCTTCGTCTGCCTAGGGAGTGTCGCAAAAGATGCGATTATCCAAACGAAATGTGAGTGAATCGAATGATTATTATTGCTGGTATCATTTGCCTTTCGATGATTATGAAAATAATGACAGTTGGGAGGGTAGGGTAGATTTGAGAGAGAGAATAAAGAAAGGAGGTTAGGTAGAACACGAGAGGATAGTGAGTGAGTGTGTGAGTAACCGGCACGCGGAGGGCGAGCGGAGGAAATTACAAGAAGAGGTAACGAAAAGAGTGAGCTAGCCCTCTGGTGAGTTGCACAAAGTTGATAAGAGTTAACTGGGGGTGTATATCGAGAAATTACGTAAGAATGATAGGATTCGGAGGTAGAGGCAGGCTGTGAGGGGAGGTATGGAGGCCTGTGGGACCCCCCCGGGGGGGGGTCCCCCTTAAAAGACCCTTAGTCTCGAATGTGTGTATATATGAACGATGATGGTGACTAGCCTTTCCGCGGTGAGAGGAACATACCACTTGCGTGGCTCTCGGGCAGGTTAGTGGCACCAGAATCATATCATAAAGCAAAAATGTGAACTTCTCGATATACCCCCCTGAGTCAATTTGTCGTGTAAGTATCAGCATCTGAGGTTCTAGAACCTGATAAGGCAAACGTCAAGCTAGGTATACCGGGCCATATTATAAACAATGTAAATGAATTTTATGAAGAATTCTTTTCGGTAGTGCACACCGAGTTCAATAATACTTTAAAAAAGAAATTTAAAACTATTGGCCCAAAGTTTATTTTTAGTGACTGGGCAACACCGGGTATTAGGAAAAGTAGGGAACGATTGTTTGAGCTGTACGGCCTTAAGCCTTACATCAACACAGAATCTTTTAATAAATATGTTGCTACTTATTCGAAAATTTTTAAAAACACTTGCAAGTTAGCCAAATCCTTATTCATTAGCAACAAGATTAAATCAGCCGATAATAAAATAAAGACGGTTTGGAAAATTATCAACAGTGAAACAAATAGAAATAAAAAACTAAATAATGATTTCACACTAGAGACATCACGTGGCCTTGTGAGCTCCAACAATGAAGTTGCTCAAGAATTTGTAAATTTCTTTACCAGTATCCCACTTAAAACTACAGAAACCTTAAAATCATCTCCCTTGCTCTCTATTGATTTATTGAAAGCGAACGTTTCAGCCTGTCCAAATGAGTTTGAATTTCAGCATATAAACCCCTTAATAGTCATAAAAGCTTTTAAGCAAATCAAGATCAAATTAACGGAAGATCTATGGGGTATGTCTATCAAAGCTTGTACCTCAATTATTGAGACTGTAGCACCGTATTTAGCCTTAATATTTAATTTGTGCGTGGATCAAGGGGTCTTCCCGGATCTAATGAAATTCAGTAAGGTAATACCGCTTTTTAAATCTGGGGATAGTAAAGACACCAATAACTATAGGCCCGTATCCGTGTTGCCGGTTTTCAGCAAGGTGTTTGAAAAGATAATGCTCAATCAAATGCTTAACTATTTTAACACCAATAAAATATTGCACGAGCAACAGTATGGTTTCACCAAAGGACGTTGTACAACTGACGCCGGTGTCACTTTATTAAAACACATATTTACTGCGTGGGAAGAGGCACAAGATGCCATAGGAATCTTTTGTGACCTTTCGAAGGCATTTGATTGCGTAAATCACGAAACCCTGATCTTGAAACTTGAGCATTACGGTTTAGGTAAACTTGCGCTCAGTTTAGTAAAATCGTATTTGAATGATAGACAGCAGCAGGTACAAATAAATGGTGTCAATTCAATGGGTTTAAATGTAAAAATGGGTGTACCACAAGGTTCGATATTCCTGTTTTTAGTATATATTAATGACCTACCCCGTTTATTTAACAACCAATTTAGGTGTTGTTTGCTGACGATACTTCTTTAATATTTAGGATAAACAGACGTGCCACTGATCTTGACGACGTAAATAACGCCCTACTGCAGGTCCATAATTGGTTTACCACTAATAAATTAGTACTAAATGGGAAAAAAACTAAGTGCATTAGATTTGCTCTACCAAATGTCAAAAGTAATGATTGTGACATAATATTGAATCAAGAGAAACTAGAATTTGTCGATAAAACGGTTTTCTTGGGAATCACGCTCGACTCAAGGTTACAATGGGGTCCTCATTTAACATCTCTTGCAGGACGGCTGAGTTCAGCTGCATATGCTGTTAGAAAAATCCGTCAATTTACTGATATTGATACCGCGAGGCTAGTCTATTTTAGTTATTTTCATAGTATTATGTCATACGGTATTTTACTATGAGGACGGGCTGCAGACATCGAGTCTATATTTATTCTGCAGAAAAGAGCCATCAGAGCCATATATGAATTACGTAGACGCGATTCTCTAAGAGAACTGTTTAAGGAAATTAATATCATGACAGTACCTTGTCAATACATCTATGAAAACATCATGTACGTTAGGAAAAATCTGCATTTATTCAGTAAAAGAGGTGACAGACACCACTATAACACTAGAAATAGGGACCAACTAGTTCAGCCAGGTTTCAGGCTTGCTAAAGTAGATTCATCTTTCATGGGGTACTGTTTGAAATGTTACAATAAAATACCTTCCCACATTCTTCAACTGAATGAGACGAAATTTAAATCTTGTATAAAACGCACACTATGTAGGCAAGCATATTATAAGTTGGGGGATTACATTGATGATAAAAATGCTTGGCTACATGCTGGTCCTGCTCCACAACCATAGTTGCAAACTAATTGATTGCACTGGTCGGGCATTATTTGTGTCTATCGACACGGAAAGAAGTAGAAGAAGAATTGATTCCCATGTTAATGTATTGTGGAAGCTGCAGAAGATTGTTAAAATATACCTACTTGCATTATATAGATTCCAGTTTTTAGTATAATATAATTGCATAGCACATGTGTGAGTACTTTGTACTGTTCAGCCACCACTTACATTTAGTTATCTTTCATTGACTTGAATATGTCTTGGTGGCTAAGAGAGAATGTCATGCTCACTCAAATGTCTCGCTGATGGTGGCGGGTGTGTCGGGTCATTTAATTCCCTTAAATATGGTCGAGTTGTTTGGCGCCGATACATGCGTCATGTTCGTGAACGGGCGCTCTCAGTTGGGACTGGTCATCTCTTGGCTGCCACGGTTCGTTCATTTTAATTACTTTTTTTTTTAATTTTTGATTTATTATTTTACTCTGGACGCTCTTAATGTGCACGTCTTTCTACATCGTTCTCACATATATGTATAATCTCAACATGAATGATGTAACCAAGATTTTGTAACAATATTTTGATTTAAAAGAGTGTCCATGGAGTTTCTTGCCCGTTCTTCTCCATAGAGATCTACGTTAGGGAACGGGCAACTACAGTACTTTCTCAAGTTATTATGCCTTGTGACTGTGACTGTAGCTTTGCTTTTATTGTATTTTCGACTTTTAAAAGTGCCGTAATGGTCTAATTGAAATAAATGATTTGAGTTTGAGTTTGAGTCACAACTGGTTTAGAAGAAAAAGTAACCGCGTGAATATCATAATTTTTTTCGAGTTTAAATTTGTTAGGTTTTAAATAAATTTATTAAGAATGTCCAATGACAGTGAAGAGTTTGAGGTCGAGCAAAGAGCAAAAGACATAATAGATAATCTTTTGCCGCCAAAATCGCGGAAGATTTACCTAAAAGTTCAAGTAAGAGTAAGTTTAAGTAAGTTCTATGGACTGGAGGAATAATAAATGTTTTTGTACTAAATTGACTATTTTTCTCGCACTCAAAGTGAAAAGTATAGTTTGCACCTCGAGACTAAACACCAACTTAATATACCCTCGGTTTCATTGACTCCTTCGCACGCTCGGGAGTCAAACCACCTCTGGTATATTATGGCTTCGTTTAGTCCCTCGATATAAAATATACTATTTGTGCGACAAGCAGTAGTTGAACTTAACTTTTAATACTTTTCTTGGGACAATATCAATAAATCAGTACTGATTTATTAATTAATGTAAAAAAAATATTACGTGCATATTCCCTATTGTCTTTAGGTACCACCTACCACGATACGTAACTAGGAAACTCATTAATCCAATCTTTTCTAGGAGCTCCTAGCCCGCATGATAGCCGCAGAAGAACAAAAGACGAACGTGCTGAAAGATCTAAGTCGTAGAATATTCGAGAAGTTCTCGTCTCACTACAACCAATGGGAGACCGCTCTGCAATGCTTGTCTACATTGGACATATTGTTGGCTTTCACGGAGTTCGCGAGGCAGCAGAGTGGGGACGTGTGCCTGCCTGACATTACTTATGAGGAGGACCAAAAGGTATTATTGTTTAAATTATACAAAACTTTTATAGAAGCGAAACTTCTTACCGTACAGTTCCGGGAATTTAATAACATCCTACCTCTCAGCGTTGTATCCAATCTTGCGCTGCATTGTCATTTACGATCATGCAGCGCAAGATTGGACACAATTGAAACAAAAATACAATAGAAACAATAGGGTAGATGACACACCAATCAATTGACATACTTTTTAAGAGCTGTCAAAACGCGGCTCTCTCATAGATTTTGTATGGCAATAACACGCTGTGACTGTATTTTGTCAACTCAATTACTCAGCTATTTATTGATTTCAAAGCAACTAAAAATCTAATTTGGCAATTAATTGAAAATAAATCGGGTTTTCAGGCCCAAAATAACGTTTTTTTTTTTAGAGATTGCAGTCTTGGAATTATCGTTTTATGGTGTCATCTACCCAATTGGTTGTTAGTGTGAGTTAATGGGTATCTGCGAAATTTGAATGTTCTTCAATGTTTCGCAGTTACCAGGTCAATATCAGATTGTATGTTGATTAAATTAGATTCGGGACAGTAACACAAGCCAGTAACGCAATGCTTTCCCCTAAAATGTCCCCTTACTGCTTCACAAGTATCTGTAAAAAAGACCTTGCTTTCAGCCGTACATAAACATCGTAGAAGGTCGTCACCCCTGCATACCTAACTTAGAAGACTTCATTCCCAACGACACACAACTGGGCACAGAAGACGCCAGCCTGTTACTGCTGACTGGTCCCAACATGGGCGGCAAGTCTACGCTCATGAGACAAGCGGGGCTCCTCACTGTGCTGGCACATCTAGTAAGTATTACTGACAATAAACTACCTAACCCGACTGACGTTGTCCTGTCCCAATATTTTCTGGATGTCGTCATCAAGCCACCTACCGAGTCTAACTTTAGCTAAGATCCCAAAATTGATTTGATCTCAAAATTGCATCAACATCAGTCGAGCGGTTTAGGAGACGAATTACTAAAATACGCACATAGATTTCATATAAATATAAAAATATTACTCTGACTGAAGTTTCGGTTTCAGTATCAGCCGAAAATTTGCTAATTCTTCGGCCTGACCGAATGACTTTCTGTCTCTTTGGCCTATTAGCATACCTTACAAATTCTCTTTCCTCCCCCAGGGCAGCTACGTCCCGGCCGCAGCTTGCTCGCTAAGCTTAGTGGATCGTATCTTCACCCGGCTCGGCGCGTCGGACGATATCTTCTCGGGACAGTCCACGTTCTTGGTGGAGATGAACGAGACTGCAGCCATAGTAACGCATGCGACTGTACACTCGCTTGTGTTGCTGGATGAGTTGGGTAAGTGCTTACTTGAACAGTCAATATTCTCTTATTCATTGATAGGTATAACTGCTGTATGAAAACTACTGTTTTAACCCAGCTTCAAAAAGTTGGGCATTGAGGTTATGTCATCGCCAGGTATTTAATTTGCAACACTGCGTACGACTATTACGTATCTACTAAATGTTCTTGCCTTTCAAGAGCACGTAGCCGACAGCAGGCTGCGGGCTGCAGTCGAGTCCAACTTTTTACATTTATCACGAAAGATCACTTTAAAATGTTGAAAGAGGCCAGAGCTGTGCAGTGCGTAGGGTTTACATACGGAACAAGGGCAAAAAGACTGTCCAGATCATTGATATATTAAAAGGAGGAAGATACGTTACGCGCTAACATCGCAATCAGAAAACCTGGACTCGGTGCACGACTACACGCAGCGAAACTCACACATCTATGATCCGGGTCATCACAGTCGCAAACCTAATCACTGATAGACAAGGACAGAGATAAGAGCCGGCGCTGTCGTGCGAGCGAAATCGCGTTAGCCGCCAAATGTTTACGGTATACTCGTCGCGTTCTCGCAACTCGCGCATTATGTGCGTATCGTGTCTCTTACGCATGTTTGTAAGATCTATCTCGCTTTCACAAACATGGCGAAGCAAACATTAAATATTATTTTAATTTTCAACAAATTAACATTTTTGGCTGTACTTACGAGTGGTAACTAATCCCGTGTGTCTTATTTTTCTTCCTTGTATTAATTAAACACTGTTTATTTGCACAAGAAGTCATTTTGATGCGTATTTATAAAAAAAATACTTAAATTATTGAGGTGTGTGATCACTACGATGTTCCGTGCGCGACTGAGTGCCAACTACGGGCAATCACTTAGTTGTAGTAATCACGGTCTGACTAGGTCCCGTATCTACCGCCACAGATAATATACCTACCGCTTTTAATACATCAATGGTCCAGATCTATAAATCTTTAAACTAGGAGGTGGTAAGGACAAGCCATGCTTTTAGGCTTTGTAAGAAAACTGGGGCAAAATATTTTTTTATGTCAACTTGAACTGTCCCAGTCCTGGACAAAGGCCTCCCCCCAATTCTGTCGGTGTTGTGCTTCTTCTCGGCAGTTTGTGAGGAAGCCATCCAAGGCAGAGGACTAGCAATTATAAATTATTAATCACCAAGGCTGCATTATACTAAACTAACTAAGAATAACGATTATCCATCTTGCGATTGTCCTAGGTCGCGGCACATCAACTTACGACGGTACGGCGATCGCGTCGGGCGTCTGCGTGGAGCTCGCTAAGCGCGGCTGTCGAGTTATATTCTCGACGCACTACCATTCACTGGTACACCACTTGTCGTCGTACCCTGGGATTATGTTGGGGCATATGGTGAGGACTGTTTTATTTTTAGTTTAATGTATACTACATTTGGATTTGATCTGTATTTTTTGCAAATAACTTTTTGGAGACTAGGGAGTTATGTATTAACGTTACTAATAGACTAGATGTTCGTCAAGATACGACAAAGAACTCTCAGGCAGATGTCTCCCAATGAGCGAGATTTGACTCCACTCAGGTTTTTTTAAGTACTTTGCTCCAGACTAGAAATTAGTACAGACGAGGATGAAAAGTCCTTGCAATACTTACCACGGGTACAGGTATACTTTAATTCAACCCATATCAGATATTAATAATTCTTCTTCTATTACAGGCATGCATGGTAGAAACAGACGAATCAACACCTGACAGCGAAGATCACATCCCAGAAGAAACCATTACATTCTTATACAAACTATCACCAGGCGCTTGTCCCAAATCCTACGGGTTCAACGCGGCCCGTCTAGCCGGCATTCCTAAAGAAATAACCCTTAGAGCACACCAGATATCGAAGAATTTGGAGAAGGAAGCCACGTGTGTGCGCGCCTTCAGGGATCTTATCAAGCAAGATAGTCCTAAGGACATTAGGGCAATGTTGGCAGCCTTGAGTATTTAGTTTTGGAAACTATGAATATCTTTTTTGTCCAATTGTATGTGCCAGTATTTTTTAATGAAAGTTATGTTCAAGTTTCGTGTTATCGTTATTGTTGTTGCCTTTGCGATCAGAATAGCATACAGCGTGACTTTTTAGTCATCTTACAAAGGTGGTCCACTCAATATATCCGACATAAAATACCTCTAAGCGCGATTATTTCTATTTTACCATTAATTTAGAGACAATAGGTACGAAAAATAAATAGTACGTTAGAATTATGAGACATCCTGTTTATAATGTTTACGTGTCAAACGGTAGAACATACCTACTTAGCGTAGAATTGAGTACATCATCGCTCGCAACAGTGTTTCAACTGCGTCATGCGTCTTATTAATGAATATATATATATTTTTATATGAAATTATTCAAATCTCAAAAATACCTTTTTTTAATGAATGTACAATCCGTACCACGAAAGAAGAAACCTGTCACACCACTTGTATACGAGTTAATTGTGTAACGAAATACTTCTTTTGACATATAGGTGAACAGGTCGTAAACCATCTTCCTACTTTGTCATCTTAATGTTTTATCTCGAGGCATAATCAAGATTTCACAAAGTTTCACTTGTTTCAAGTGATGTAACAGGTCTCATCTTTCGTGGAACGGTGTGTACTTACTTATTGGATACATGAAGTGGGCTGCCGTTGTAAGACGACTAAAAATCACGTTGTATAGCCTATAATGTTCCCATTGCTGGGAAACAGGCACCTACCCTGAGAGATGGAGATGGTTATAATCTACCATGGAGACGAGTGCAGGTTGGTAGATTTCACAAGTCTTCGATTTGATTTTATGATATGCAGGTTTCCTCTCGATGTTATGCTAGCAGCTGTGATGTGATGAAATAAATTACACAAGGTGACGTGCCTGCCAGTTTTATGTTTCCAGTTCTTATTTGTTTCAATATTCTGATCGCACAAGGAGGACTGCTATTGAGTCAATATCGCCTGTAAGTTGATAATGTGATTATTTTGTGATCGGTCATATTAGCAGTTAATGATTAAGTACCCACCTATTATTGAATCTTTTAATAAACCACTTTTTGTATCAATATTTGGTTTTATTTTATTTCCTACTTCCCAACAATTTAGCACAAAGTATATTTGAAGTTGTCAGAAATTATTATGAAGCAGACCCATGATTCAAAACATGATGGGGATCCCGCATTTCAAATTTATCGCCAAATATCAGAATTTCTCGGTCACTGGTTCAAAAGACATAAGGGTTTATAGGTGGCCGATCTGGAGAGTTCCCAGCTTGGCCACATTTATATCTCAAAAACTAGGACACCTAGCGAAAATCTGTTTTCTCCCATATTTTGTCGCCAAGTCACAGATTTAATCGGGTCTTGGTTTAGAAGATATGAGTTCAATTAGTAAGGTATAGTCCAAGAGCTAGATCGAATTAACTTTCGACATTCTTTCGATCTAGCTCTTAGACAATATAATTATATACAAATTCTGATATTAGGCGACAAATTTCGACAATTTTTTTGTGTTTTCTAAATTAAAATCCTTGATATATCCCATTAGTATCAATGACACCATTTAGATTATACTAATTATAATATATAAGTATGGTGGATTTCTGTTATCATACTAATTATATCTGTATGCAATTTCAATAAGCGTATTGAGCTTCAAGTGCCATTACATAATTATGTACAGTCGTGGTCTTTTCCGCCTGATCAGTTAAAATTGTTTTCGCTTAAATCATTCGGAGGCCACGCCCCCTTAAAGTTTAGGCCTATTAGGAAAGCATCAACTTTGGCACGCAAAATAACAATAACTGGTTGGCGTGCGTCGTCAGTGCGCTTGACAGATCGGTATCTTTTCATTCATTATTTCTATGCAAAGTCAACAACGGGGCGGGGCTAGAGAGCGTTTCTATGTTATAAGTGCAAGCAAAAACTAGCTTAGTGGTGATCAGCCGGGAGTGTCCTCAATAGTACGTCGCTTTGCAATTTCGATGTTCTTACCTTTTATAACCGAAGGCCTATTATGGTGGGATTCCACAACCAAGTGTACAATATATCTAAAGAAAACAAAAATACAAGTTAACTAATAAATAATTATAGTAATGTTGACGCAAGTGTACCTAATAGTACAACATTTCGCCAGTTATTGAAATCCTATGTAATAGGGGCGAGCCTATTGCCATATTCTGACTCCGTAGATGTTACGGAGATATTCCTGGGAATCGAATCCAGGACCTCATGCTCAGTAGTCGCACTTGCAACCACTATACCAACGAGGCAGTTATTTAGGGTATTTTAAATCGTCATTATAAAACAAGAAAATATTTTGTCCTCTTTATTTTACACATCACCATTGTACTTAAATTACAAAAACATTGCACATCATGTCATCGTGGATACTTTAATAATCCATTAAATTTATTTACTTATTTACATTCCGTATAAGCATCATCTAACATTAATTATTTTATAATAAAAAAATACGTAATAATTTTGTGATAGCAATTCGCTTAAATAGTATAGGAATTATAATTCTTTAATAAATGCCTCTGGGATTTTAGAAAAAAGTATTTAAAAAAAAAAAACCATTTTAAAACGTAAAAAATATGACTAGTATGGGATTCGATGAAGAATTTCAGAAGTTCCTATAAATATTAATGAGTAGAAAGTTTTAAATTAAATGTAATCTAGCTCATGATATGCCTTTAATTTTTATAGCTCCATTTACAATTGATCGCAATTGACCGCTATGGATCTTCATCAATAGCGGTCGTCATTTGTTAATTGTGACTAGCGAGTGTTACTGCGGCTTATAGTAACCATTAGTCGCTTTTTCTACCTCAGTTCATTGACCGATAGAATATTTACGTATACATTACATATAGCTAATCCAGAAAATGTATGCGCTTCGGTAATCTTCGTGTTTCAAAATTAGCAAACGAACGTCGCATCTCAAACGCTATATAACTGCGTCTTTGTGTGAATTTTAACTCAATCTAGTTTTGAAAAGTTTTTAAGAATTGCATAGAGTTAATGGCAAAATAGGCAAGTAATTCCACGCTTGTGACAGCTTCATATTAGATCTTATTCTCATCTCAGTATCGTGTGTTCACAATTCCGAAGAGTGACGATGATTGCCGAAGTGCAAACGGTTTCTGGGAGAGCTGTAGTATCCCTGATGTTATAATCATCGCCTTTCATCTAAAAGATTATTATTTAGAAAATAATTCAGCAACGTCATAACTATATAGATAAAATCTCTTTTTCGACATTACAAAAAATCTAATCTAAACAAAACATAATTTCTCTGGCACAAATTAAAATAAGTAATAATATACAACTAAAATATATCTTTTTAATTCGTATCAAGGAATGTAATTGAACTAATACTGTTGTCAATACAATCGTCAATATTAATTTACGTAAATATCATAATTATAAATTAATAGTAGTGGAAAATTATTAAATTAATTCAAGAGAGGAAAACATGCAAAAATTTGTTTCTGCATTTTTCAACCGGTGATAATTGGTCAGATATTTAATTTAAGGAAATGTCATTGGAATGCGTATTGATAGGTAATTATGAATAAATCGAGAAACCCGTTCCGAAAACAGGTCTATAATATCACGCCTTTAATTCTGAAGGGATAAGTAGATGAGATCTATCGACCTTTGTACTCCGAAATCAGAAGAGTTATTTGTACAGACGTCGAATTTTTATGTCTCTTCCCTACAATTAAAAAGCTCTAAAGTATTACATCAATAATTATGTGAAATATTTTTATAGACATTAAGTCACGTCTTAATTATTTTAAGTATATAAATAATATACAGGGACTCGTCTTTATATTATGAATCATCCTGTATAAAGTTTATCTTGCTGGGCGATAAACTGCAGTCTCGTCATTTCTAAGCACTATTTACAGAGCTAAAATAAAAATATAAGTATCTGTCCTTTGTCTTCCTACCTTTTAGAAAAATCTCAGAATATAAAAAATGGAAAATATAAACTAATGAAGTTTTTAAGGAAGGCAACATTCTAAGATTTGTAATAATCTAAGAGATGGACAACATTTAAAAATGGGTTTGTAAATTGATAAATTATAATAATTATATATAATATGACGACACAAGCCTCGTTGCTTAGTGTGGCACTAGATGGCGCTGTGTGTAATATCCAGCGATATTTATTTAATTAGCCTAAAAAGAACTGTCGAACCTTTAAGGATCATTTTGTTCTGCCTTAACTCCAAAAGGAAAGCACGTTTGTCAATTTTAAACCAGATTCACGCCTTCACACTTCTGAACCCGCCTTTATTAAAAATAAAGAATTAAACTACCTATTTGAAAATCTCAATATGGTAGAGATTCATAGTCATAGGTCAGATATGAGACACAAAACCAAAGCAAAAAAAAAACTATTCAAGTAATGAGGGGAGACCTTTGCCCAGCAGTGGGACAGTATAGGCTAGCTATAATGTATTAAGTAATGGGAAAGTATCTCTAAAACTTTAAATCTATGAACTTAATAATCTAAACAAAATGTTGTCCATCTCTGATATAATTATGAAACAAATTCATGGCAGTAATAAAAAATATTGCTTTAAAAATTAAAACTTCTATTTCTAACATTCGATATAATAATAATTATATTCAAAAACCGTAATTAGATGATATTATTATTCAGCAATAGGTACTTTAAAATTTTCGGTAAGGCGAAGCTTACTACCAAATGTTTTGATCCTTCCTTTTACAACTTTCTATAATTCAGCACCATTTCTCTCAATTTACCTAAAATTCGTACCTTTTAATGGGATGTTGTGAACGACCGAATAGTGCAGACCTGACTTTATAAAGGTCAGTATTTCAATTATGGCTTTAAAAACATTATGGCTGCTTTTGTACTTACGAAACATACAATAATTTGTCTATGGAATGCTAGCTCTCACATCCATACATAACATTTAATAAGTATCTAACGCATTTGAGCAACTAACTAGCAGAAATAGTTAAAGATAAATAAGTTAGGAATTATATAATTCAAATACAACACACACTTCTCATACACCGGAGATATTTAAAATGGAAAAGCTTAACCTAACAAAAATACTCATTCTAAATCAGCTTCAACTCCAAACTAGACCAGTTTATTATCATTGCTCAAATCTAAACGCGACCCTAAAGCCGAAAACAGACTTGTAGCACTTGACGCGATGCAGTCAAAATTGTACCGTACTTGAATTATTATCTATAAGGGGTCGTCGTGGAAGCCTCTTACCGATGTGAAAAATAGATGGTACTATTCCATCTGTATCACATTCGTCACATTAGTATTAAGATTCCTTTGACTTGATCAACTACCACATTGGCAAGCGGTCCTTTTGATGAGTTGTCAATGTCAAAGTCTGAACTTACGCAGCCATCTTGTTTTTGTATTACAATGTCACAAAAGTGCGCGAAAAGAACCATGCTGCTGTAGATATCGCATCAAGTGTCACAGTCTTCAGCTAAAAGCGCAGCAGTTTAACTATTCTTGTAATTCAAGCCTGCACTTCACGCAGCCGCTACAACAGCCTAAACTCATAGTTCATCAAAGGACGAACTCTCCCGCTCGTCGAAAGGCCGCGCACGCTCGCCCCACCGCTCCCATCGCTCGGAGCTGAGAAGTGACTCCGATTCTTCCTCCTGGCTCGGGGTTGGGTACACGATGCCGTCTCCGAAGCTACAGCGTCGAGTATTATTCATTATGTTGGTAACATTGTGTTTTTGTTGTTTAGTTGGTGGTAGAATAGGGTTGCAAGATTAAAAAAATATCAAGCAATAAGTGCATTTACTGTCTGTTGGTGTAGGCGTGCAATCATATATTTGTGATTGACAGAAATGACAATTTTGTGGTGTGAAAAGAGGCGATATTTTAAAGTGCATGAAATATGTGTGCTTGTAGAGGCTTATCTATGAAACTGTGATACACATTTATAATAGGGCCCAGTTACGTTGAAAGCTTTCGTGGCTGCACTGAATTAAAAGACTCGAATAGTCTTAAACTTCATGGTCTTGCAGTAAACATGGCATTGGTAGCAATTCCGGTGAAGAACGAAGTAGTATACAGCAAAAGCTTCTTATTTTTATATTTAGTCATGAAAACCTTGTAAGACACAAGCAAAAATAATTTAGAAAGAAAATCTTTCTACGTATTAAGCATAGCCCTTTGTAGCACAGCTGCTTTACATAATTTTGTAATAAATAAAAATGATATCAATTTATTGTTTGTGAAAATGTGTAAAAACATGTTGAGCTACACCTTGATTATACACAAAACGATCTTTTCGTATCTCTATTCCTTAAGCGATGTAAAATATTTATTTAGTTTCAAAATGTACAAAGACCAAATTTCTGTTTAGATGAATATGTAAGTGCATGGCTCTTAAAATACGGTGTGAACTACAACATTACCTACAGTGCTATCCTACAGGGCATAGTTTTACAGCGATGTCATTAAAAACACTTGGCTTGACTTGACTGCTTAATACCGCAAGTTTGGCGCACCCTATACATTGTAAAGGCAGTGCTGCTATCAAACTTGTTGACTTCCAAAACATTAAGCTATTGTTGTGTGACGGTCAATTGAAAAAAGCAGAATCCAGGCCAGGAATAGCGAGTCAAAGTATTACCCAAATCATGACATCAAGCCTAAATAAAAAAACCTAAAAAAAAAACAGTTTTTTTAATAAAATTTTGGCTATTTGACCAGTAAAGACTCATGCATCGAGCTTCACCCATTTAACTAATGACATCGCCTTAAAAAGCACCCTGTTTACACACGTCTACAGCGTGCTAAATATAAAAAATACAAGCGCAACTTAATCCTCACTTTGCGCACACCTGCATCTAAGTCAAGCTCCTAACTCCGACATTAGCATGCAAAGGGACACCTACTTAATGGGCTACCTACATAAAAAAAGAAGTGAATGACATAAAATTTGGAATTGTTATCAAAAAGGTTGGATGACGTCAATGAATGAAAAGCAACGTTGATTAGTCGAACGGATTTATTTAAATATATTGTAATTGTAATAAAAATATAGCGAAATGGAATTATCTTAGGTCCTTATACTATTTGCGGGACGGTCCTGCCCTTTCTGGGGCAAAGTCTCCATCTCTCAGTCTCGCGGCCCGACTCCGAGCTAAAATGTTAATAAACCTTTCTTATATTTCTATTTTAACCGATATAGTTGACTAGAATTTTGGAATAAGTATAGTATATTTTGAAAGATGAAGCGTGGGTGCTACAGATATTTAATTAGTAGCAATGATTACTTTAAGAAGAATTGCGTTATGAATATTATTATTGAAAGTATTTACTTACATATAAATACGTATTTTTTTGTTTAAAAAGAATATTTTAAAGGATGTGCCATTTACATTTATGTTTTCAAAACCTTAAGGTGGAATCGCCAGAGTAGCCCGCGAAATTACAATTTTCTTACGTTTTGGGCAATTTGCAGGTCAGTGTCAGGTTGTATGTGTTGATTAAAATATGATTGGAAAGATGATTGATTAAAAAATATATAATTTTGTAAAGCCATATTTGTTACGATCGTTTATTATTAATTCTGTAAATACATATCGCGAAACATACCAGACACTGACTATTTGGCAAGTCTCGATTCATAATTCAAACCGTACTGTAAGGGCACAAAATATATTTTATAGTAGCAGAGCCCACGTCGATCGTATTTGTGTGAACTTCAAGCAATCGTGACCATTTTCCGAGAAGAAAAAGACCAGATAACTGTTGCTGAATAAGAGGCCTACAACACGAAAATATGGAAGTTACTATCATCGATCATCTTTCCAATCATATATTAATCAACATACAACCTGACACTGACTTGCAAATTGAAAAAAACTTAGAAAATTTGAATTTCGCGGGCCACCCTATCGCTTACCTCCAAATAGGCTTGCTTACACCACAAATTACTAATTGCGTTAGAGTTAGGTACAAGAACATTTATTTTAAAAGACAGAATGATATTCTCAATATGTTTAAAGTTAAAAGCGTTCAGTGATTTCTGATGCAAGAAGACCTAAATATAACTTAATATGTGTTTTTTGGAAGTGTTTATTATGTATTTTGATATTAACACTATCCATATCTCGATGAACAAAAGTACTGTAAAAAAAGCTTCTATAAAACTGTTATGAATCACAAATCGTTAAATTTATCTGCAGCACCCGAAAACATGCATAGACATAGACTGAGAGAATAAGAGAATAGGCAATAAATTGAAGATAAGATGTATAGTTAAATATACAGCACACAGACGTTTTAAATTAGAAAATTAGTAAAACACTCCCAATGAAAGTTATGAACTACTATATTATATATTATTTGGATCCGTTTGCTTGCTAAACACTACAGCTTTCTACTTAAGCGTCTTGTGATCAAAAGTGTAGCATCGTGAAATAAAAAACAAAATCAAAGAACAAAATATTTTATTGTGCACAAAACATACTTACAAATTACATTTCTAAGTTTATCAGTCTTGTGTGTTGTATATAGCTCGGAAATAAATGCATTAAAAAGCAATTTTGCACGTTGCACAGTAGTCTTTGTAATCGAATCATAATTATTAAAATATTGAACCCATGTCAGCTGATACTTCCCACATAACTTGAGAATATTAATATCTAATCATCATCTATGTCGTAAACAATTTTATTGCAAGTAATGTTTCTTGTTAAATTGAGCACATACATGTCAAAAAGGCACTGTTGGAGTATATTCGAATAAATTATCCTATTACGTATTAATTTTTTTTTTTCTATCGATATGAATTCGTATGCACAACTCGATTAATCAACCGATGATTTACTCCTCATGAAAGAAAGACAAAAGTCTCAAAGCTTGGACTCGACTAAAATAAACGAATAGTCAGATCAAATAAAATATTCAAAAAAAATAACTGCCGATCACATTATTTGGCAAGTCTCGATACATAATTCAAACCTTACTCTAAGGGCACAAAGTATATTTTATAGTAGCAGAGCCCACGTCGATCGTATTTGTGTGAGCTTCAAGAAATCATGACCATTTTCCTAGAAGAAAAAGGCCAGATAACTGTTGCTGTATAAGAGGCCTACAACGCGAAACGATGGAAGTTACTTCAACAACACTGAAAAAAGTAATTCAGTGGCGAGTAACAGGCCTATTTTTCGCACGATCTAGAGTTAGTATATTCGTATTAGCTAGATGTTTAGACATAATATCCTCAAGGTATGTGTTTGGCTGGGGGGTGATCGTCCTTGGTGTCTGACCTTGACCGCGTGGTGCCCATGGACTCGTACCCATGAGTCTCCTGGGCCGTGGTAAACGTCTGAAGCTGGTGCTCTCGACGGACGGGGAATTCGCACCCGTCTCCGATGCTGACAAAATGATCGCCATTTGAGAGGGATTTGAAATGCGTGGCGGGAACGAAACTATGATTGGCTTAATAGAGGGGAAGCTCATCGAAAATAGTCTAACAATTATGTGTATGTGTTAAAAAAAAAACTCAGAAAAAAACATATTTGAGATAACGAATTAAAAAAACATGAAACATTTAGCTAAGTATCTATTTAATACATGCAATAAAAAAATGATTTTTAAAAGGTCCAGATGTTCGTCCGCGCCACGTTTAATTTAAAAAATGTTAGGGACATCATTTTGAAATTGATATTAATATAATAAATACAATAATATGTGATGGCTAGCCATAATATACAAATAAGTGGAAGCTAGCAAGTTGAGTGAATAATGATTACATGATATTTTATATAACTCCAAAACCCAAGCTATCAAATAATTATATTTATTGATAAAACAAACATACATAAATACATACACGATCGTTTAAAACTAATCTATGTTAGAGCGTAAATCTTAATTTCTGTTAATTTAATAATTTATTTATAAAACCTTTCTCATTTTGAAGAAGTATTTTTGAAAATGATAATGAAATAAATGAATATTAATATTGCACATAAATATAGTAATTATTCGTGTACATACATATTTACATAAGAAAGTGAATGAGACCCTACCTCCATGCCTAGTTAGTATAGTCATCTCTTACATGATTGTATGTGTACTGTTATTTGTTATTCTCAATACTATAACTACACACACTAACAAATGTTAGAATAATTGGTCATTCACTTCTTTTTTCATCAGACATGTAAGGGGACATGCACACAGGTCACACTTATCACGCAAATATATATATTTGTAACATCCATATACGTATTAGACCTATATACGTGCGTTTGACTATTTACCCAAACATGCTGTATAACGAGTTCCGTGTTGCCATAGTTAGGTCAGTGTTGCCAGAACCAAAATGGCCCATGATTGAGTTTTTGTTTTTTTTTTTTTAATAAAAAGGAGGTTTTACCTGGTGAAGACCGGTACCAGCCAGAGGTTGGGACTGTTTCCGAAGACCTCCTTGAAGTTGTTGAAGCGGCCAATAGAAAATCCGTTCTTGTCGGTACCTCCGCGGAACATAGGCGATCTAAACGCCTCTGAAATTGTAGGATGAAATGGTATTATTATTTGGGTACAGAAGTTCGCTTAGACTGAAAACAAACATACCTACTGTTAAGCTAGAAAAAGTATGCACTTCGGTAATCTTCGTGTTTTATAATTAGCATAGGTAAGTATGTCGCGCCCCAAAATAACCCCCTATATAGATAATAATTTATTATCTTAAAAACTTTGCCTGACACAATAATATTAATATTGTACTAACGCACTTTGTCACCGTGCATCTGTCAATGCGCATTTGTGTGAAACTTTACACCTTGTAATTTGTCATGCAAAAGTTTTTTTCAGTTCAGAGTTTTGTGATTCGTTTCTCTATAATTTTCTAACCATTGTAATGAAAACTAGACAAGCACTGCATTTCTTCTTGTCACAGCACTAAATTAGATTTCATCATGGCTTGTGTTCGTATTTCCGAAGAAAGACGATCATTGCCGAAGCGCATACTTTTTCTGGGAGATCTGATATTACCGCTCGCTACTATAAATTATTTCTTAATATTACACAGATACTATTTCAAATCTGAAATTGAAACCTTGTGAGCAATAAAATACATTTCAAACTAATGTGTGACTGCAGTCGGGTCTACTCTATCATCTGCCTTAGCCTTTTGCCAATTATGTAGGCGGCGGTTTCCAGTCTTAGGATGCCGCTGAATTCCAGCGTTTTACATGGGGGAAAAACCCAGCTACTGGGTAATACGATACCCCTTGGTAAGACTGGTTGTCAGACTTTAGACTTCCTGCAGTCGACTCAACTACGAATTCATTAATCTACCTAATACAATCTAATGGTACCTTGTACACAAACTAATATTAGAAGTGACTGCAATTACCATGGACCAAGTTCTTAAGCATACTGTTAATGATCTGTTTTGTAGGACTGCCCAAGGTGCGGTAAGACAAGAGCATATCTGAAACCAAATTATACTTTAGTCTTAATTTAAACAAAATTTCTTGACAATTTTAGGTCACCGTAATTGCAGTCAGCTACTAGAAACAGTTCAACTATCTTACCAAAACTCACAAACAATAAGACGTATTAAAAAAAACACAACCGAATTGAGAATCTCCTCCTTTTTTGAAGTCGGTTAAAAATAAGGAGTCACAACATTTTTTTTTAAAGAATTGGTTTTAAGGAACGAGTGAAACTTACCTAAAGTAGTCCTATTATTAATGACGAGGTAGCAATGGTATCCGAAGAGCGAGCCCAGAGATATGGCAAACATCATGGCTACGAAAAACGCAAATACTATGTGATAGCGCCCCGTACTTGCTGCCGTTCCGAATTCACCCTGAAAGCGGACTCAACACATCACTAAATTGGCAACATCGACAATAAAATAAGGCACCTTTTAATATAACATGGCAACTCACTGGTGTCATCACTTTTGTGACAGACAGGAGGAATGAAAAGTTTTTACTTTGAATTTAGATCTATTTCGTAACAGGTATGGCTTCCAAAATACTACACTCGCGAGCAACTAAATCGACTCAACCCATAAGCACGCATACATATCTTTATTTTTCGGAAAATACATATTTTAATAATAAAAACCATATGTCCATTAAAAGCTTGAGACTTTAGCTTTACATCAACACCACTGGCATAATAGTACATTTTGATACAAGTGGAGAAGGTTTGTTATTGCATCCGAGGCGGAATTAACTCCCGCGCCGCAGGCGAGGGTGTTTTTGAGCCGAGAACTGCAATAACAAATGTCCACGTGTATCAAACGACGTTTTTCAATACACTTTTGAAGAAATTAAATAAAAGAACGAAAAATATTTTTGTCATGAATTATTAGGAAACTATGATTTTCTTTTCTTTTTTCCGCGCTTTGCTTTCGCCAGGTTGAAGGAGAAGCAAAGGTATGAAGGCGTTATACAGCCTAATATAAAAAATAGTTTTTTTTGTATTTTTTAATTTAAAACACAAATAAATGTTAATTTGTTTAAAAAAGTAAATATTAGTTTTAAATAATCATGTTTATCTATGATATTCTATTTATAAACACAATTTGAATTTTCAAAAAACATTTACGCCGTACAGACACATTCTTACTTTGCCGAAATAAAAAAAAAACATTCAATTCCGACTATAGGCATTGAACCAATCTGTGGCTATTTTCATTCCCGCACACGTGTTGGAAAATGAAAAAAATCGCACGCGTGTGAAATACATAGCATGTTGAACCTAATCATAGTGCGTTAAGAACCAGTTTTCGAGTAAGTGTATTGAAAAAAATATATTCAGTACTTTTTTATTTAAGGTGGATGCTCCAGGGTGGCCCGCGAAATTCAAATTTTCTTACGTTTTTTGCAATTTGCAGGTCAGTGTCAGGTTGTATGTTGATTAAAATATGAATCGCGGCTGTAAGACGTATGTAGTTACAGAATTATAATCATCAAAATCATCAATACAACCCTCCAAGCTCATAAAGGTGTATGAATTTACTTTTTCAAGGTCAAAGTCATTCCTACACCTTTATGCGCTTAAAGGGTTGATAAGAAAGATATTTGACCTAGAAGAGTTAAATAGTAAAATTACTTGGCTTTTCTTCGGGCGGCATTGCCCTTTCTTTTCTTAAGAGGGAACAGGGGCTGCGATTCTCCCTACAAATGTATTCCCCTTTTTCTTCCTATACATCCTATGTATGTGTGTACTAAGAAGCACAGGGTTTTTTTTAAAGAAGTGAATTCCAGCGAATTGCCACGTTTATATGAAGAAATTGAAAATAGTGTCTTTGTATGTCATAATGAATTAAGCTTAAAAAGCAAAATAATTGAATTTCTACATGTGCAATCGGATCTCCTCTCGCGTTAACAATATTTTTTTCAATCCAACTAAAAGCAACGTCATAAAAACAGTAATTAAAAAATATCGTAACTAAATAAGACTTGTGCAATTACATTAGGTACCGGTTTTTATACTACGAACAATATAGCAGTAAGTATGACAAAATGATTAAGTGCCAAAACTATAAATTAAGGTGACACTATATTCGCGGGCTCGAACTCATTGGTGAGCGTGGCCAAAAAGCATGCTGTCTCACCTGGCATCGTGCCCTACAGAGTGAGTTCAATGAGATGCACGATAATTCATAGTAAAAAGCGCGCGTGAAAAAATACGAAAAGGCCTTTGGAAACTTGAGTTTTATGAAAAAACCACTGCATAAATCAATTACAAATAAAAATTATTGAATTCTTCGATAGTTATGCTTTGTCGGTACCGGACTTTGTTTTGAAAATTTGACACTTCTTTTATTACTAATTTACGCCCAAAGTTGCGTTAAAATTGGCAATAAAAACGAATCTTTGGTAGCTCGTAACTTTGTAATGGCTTTTTATTTTATTTACTATTCTGTTTTCGCACAGACAAAATTAATAATGAGACAAAACGATATCATATTTAACTTTGGATGTACAGTGTCCAACAGTGGAGTAATACCCTTCCGAAACTTCTATGGAAAAAATGTCGACTAGTGTCACCTTATAAGATTGAAATACGTAAGCGCTTTATGACTCACAAAATAAAATTAAGCTATCTAAGTGTGTATCACTAAAATTCCTAGATTAACAAAGATATAAATTGTCAAGTGATTGTGATACATCAAACTACACTAAATGTTCCACACTGTTTAAACGTAGGCATATAAATAGCTTTAAAATTAAATATGAAGTCATCCCACTGCGAGACCGGTTCTGAACATTTAAACAATGTGGAACAAGCATAATTGGGTACAAAAATATAGTGCGCTATGGTGCAAAACATTTGATTCGAACTAATTTATATCTAGACTAGATAAAATACTTATCAAAATATTATCAGATAAATGTCAAGGTAATCCGGATGATTTCACCTAGCTAAGTATGATTGTGACTAATTCCGTATGACGAACACAGCTAAGCACATATTATGCAAATATGTAAAATATCTAAATTGCTTGAATAGTTTGCTATTTATAGCGCTAGTCAAGCTATAAGATAACTGACAATGCTTACACTGAGCAGTACTGACTGCTCAGTGTAAGCATTGTCAGTTATCGTGTCTTCTCAGACAGACCTTCTCAGATTATCCCCATGATCCTAACTTGGGCTTTGACCAAGTTTATAGATATAGAATGTATGTATGTAATGTGTAGTATGTTTATAGATAGGGAATATACATGTAATTTTTTCTTCACTTAGATCAATAAAACACAATATTATCAACCCAAGAAAAGTATTAAAAGTTAAGTTCAACTACTGCTTGTCGCTCAAAAATAATATTAGACTCCTGCAATTTTCTATGACAGTTCAAACGTCCGTGACTGTCGCGGCCATGATGTGACGTCATTTACCTCAATCTGCTTTGTTTATATCTATTTTTTTGGCCATAATAATAGTACATTATGATATAAGTGCGGTAAGTTGAAAATTACAGCCGAGGCGATATTACTAGCCCGAGCCGTAGGCGAGGGCGATAAAAAAGCAGAGGCTGTAATTATCAAAGCGCACGTATGTCATACGACGTTTTATAACATATTTGCGAGGAAACAAATAAATAAATAAAAACAATACAGCGAAAAGAAAAAGCGAACGGAATAATTTTTTGAATAGTTCACAAATTAGCGAGAGGCGTGCATCAGTACTTTTTTTTAAGGCAAAGACACAAAAAACAGCCAGTATTACTAATAAAGTAAATTAATATTTTTGTGCTTTTGTTACAGACAAATGGTTGTAATTTATTGTCAAAATTAATTAAATTAAAGAATTAAATGTTTATTTATTATATTTCATCTCCCAAAGTTAATTTGTTATAAAGTCTCTAGAGAACGAGCAAATGTGTTATAAAGTAATTTTACTAATTGATGTGCTTTATTCAAGCAAAACTTGCGATAACGATATTATAATAAAATCTTAGTGAAACTTTAACAACTTTTCAAATAAAAGTGTCTTTTGACACATAGACTTTGACGTCAATACCGCCGTTATCGAGGACGACGTATTTTGAGAGTGCGTTCCGTTTCACCAAAAACATGCTACATAAAACAATAAATTGTAAAATCAGTGATGTTTTAGGAACTTAAGTGTACCACAATGTTTTTATGCGCCAATACGAGGCATTTTTAATAAATAAAAAGAGTATTGTATTTCTTGCATATTCCCTATTATGAATTTATATTAAGCGGTATAGTGTAATTAATTACGGTTAGTTTACTAAGAATTCATTGATAACCGATTACAATAATAATGAAATGAAATGAAATGATGATGATGTTTATTTTTGCAAGTAGGTTTTTACAAACACTTTTACACGTCATTTTTTTTTTTAAACTAGATGGGGCCGGTGTTTCGTACCTGACTACTCTGAGAAGAAACAGCCGAAACAAACTCAGAGGTCATAGTCTCTTTTGAAGTCCAGACATAATCTTCCTCAATTTACATGAGGACTATGCAGATTAGTGTCTGAGATGGTCTTTTGAAGAAAGAACCACACAGATTTGAGTGGACTTGTCCAGTCAGTGCAAACATTTGTCAGTTATCGTGTAGCTCGACTTATAACTCAAGGAGCAGAATGGAAACTGTTCACAATCATATCTAACTTGTGCGAAAAAGAATAGACACGCCATCTCTTACCAAATCCCTCTGGCATTATTTATTAAAAGCCCCACCGTAAGGACTTTATTTTTGGAAGTGTAGCTAGCCCACTGATATCACACTAGTATTATAAAGGCGCAAGTTTATATGTGCGTATGTTTGTTACTCTTTAACACAAAAACTACTGAACGGATTTGGATGAAATTTAGCACACAGATAGTTCTTGACCTAATTAGGATTACACATAGGATACTTTTTATACCGGTAGAATGATCCCGTGGGACAATTATCTAACTCGTCAAGCAATGTGAAATGATACCATTTACTATTACCTACATGAAATAATGAATGTTGTATTGAGCATAATAATAATAACAAAATCTAATCTATGTAGCAACATTGACCTATTCAACGCGCCAACGTAAACAGGTTTGATTAAAGTGAAAATAATGAAACAATTACATTAATCATTTCCATGCACATTTCAGAAACAGAGCCTTTTCCAATCATACGGTCGCAGTGGGCATTTTTGTATTCCTGATACATCTGGAAATAGTACATTCTAGAATTGACATTTTGTTTTTTCAACATATTAATAGAATTAGCATTTATACCACTGCTTCCCTATCAAGTGCGTTTAAATCTACTTACTAAATTCTAACAGTTAAGGCAAAAAAATCCAAACACAAATATCCATTTGGTAATTTAAAAAAAAAACATAGGGCTGTAAGAAATTAAATACTGGCCAGGAAGAGTTACCACACCAAAAAAATAAAAAGAGGAATATACCTTCCAGAACTTAATGAAGTATGGCAGACACGTGGCCATGATGAATAGACAGTAGAAGAGAGCATAGCCGAGGAATAGCATAAAGAACTTGTAGTTGAAGAAACAGACGCAGTTGTTGACCCACGGACAATGGTGGTCCATTTTGAGCACGCAGCGAGAGCATATGCTGCAATGGTGGGCCCGGTCTGGCTTCACGAGCACGCACCGGTTGCAGTAGCGTACTGAGCCGGACATCGTTCTGGAAAACCAATCAATATCATTTGTTTACTCCTTCATTTTTATTGACGGTGTTGAGGTATCATTATTCAACCTCCGACGTTTTATGTCGCAATGTTGCCAGTCGAATGGCACTACTATTCGACTGGCAACATTGCGCAGGGGGAAATAAAACGCGATGGCGATGGTTTCGCGTTCTGCACCCAGATGGTTCCAGTCGCCTGTTTAAATTCGTTGGTCGCAGATAGGTCTTTAAAATCTCGGGCTGTTTTTTGGCATCAAATCTACAAATTATTTGTTTCTGCACTACACTATGTTTTTTTAAGAATAACAAACGCATCAAGAGCTACATAAATGTTTTTGAATACCTACTTCTGTTATGTGAATACCAAGAAGTTCAGCTTCAAAAGATATCTTTTAAGTTCTTCTTGGTAATAAGAATACATAATCATTATTATTACACAGAATGTTAGTTAAACACTATATAAATATCTTTTAGGTAAACATTGTATTTTTTTCTCAATTCTAGCTACAGAGTAACAAAGCAGGGACAAACCTCGTCAATACGGGTATGTTCACGACAAGGCCTTCTAATATTTCTTTTTTGGTTTCCTTATGATAAAACAACCTAATGACCGTTCTTAAGACTCTAGAATTGAGAAAAAAACTTAATGAAATAATCATATATTATAGGAAAAGCATAATCAGCCTTTATAGTTCCCAACTTCCCACTGTTGGGACTCAGGTCTCGGTGAGTGGGAGTGGGCTGTATTCCACCACGCGGGCCCAGTGCGGTGGATGACATGCTGGTTTCCTTACAATATCTTTCTTCGCCGTTTCCAGAGCAGTGGTGATGAAAATTAAAATTATAGGGAGGAAATAAAAAAACAAAAAAATGGGAAATCCATATTTTTTTCCTTATTATGAGAGCAAAACCTGCTTTTACGCCACTTGATTGTTTGATTTTGCAATTAATTGGAAAAATTGGACAATTGGGCACGATTTCGAGTTGTCTGAGCGTAATAGTTAACACTCATGGGACCACTGTGACCAGACAAAGCACGTATTGGACATAACACTGAATATACACTTATTTGTACTGTTCATACATTCGTTCCAGTTAATCATGGTAAGAGTACAATGTAATGTCCTAATGCAACATAGGTACGCTAGCTGTTGAAATTGTCACTGTTTAATAGTAAAGTTTAAATTAGTAGCTATAATCAGGGGGTCTAAAATGGCCGCCTTGGCAGATTACTAAAATGAATCATTTTAAAAATTTAAAATTCTTAAAATAGACTTCGGGGTCCTAACCATAAGGTCCATTTTATGAATTTTAATTTTTTTACGTGATTCATTTTAGGATTCTGCCAAGGCGGCCATTTTAGACCCCCAGTTCCGTACAGTATTTTTTATTATAAATCTTCAATTATAGTGGGACCCTCAGGATTTGGTTTTGGGCAATCAATTTTATTAAAGAGGAATTTAAAATAGTAAATAATATAATAATGTAACATTACCTAGTTACTATCGGGAGTTCTTTGGCATAGTTATCCAATATCGCTCGTTGCGCCTCTTCGGATTCCGCGCTCAATAATCTTTCTAATTCACTTTCTGGTAATTTAAACTGAAACAAATAAAGGAATATTTTAATATTATCTAATAATAGTACTCCTGACCGAATTTCGGCCACGCGGGAGTTAATACAAGCCGTGGGTCCCGCAACTGATCGTCCCTCTGTCCTGTTGGATCGCCGCCTCATCAGACTATGAGTGAGGGAACCGAGAGCGCACCAGTGTCTGCGCTCTTGTGCACTGTAATATTATTTTCAAACTATTTATACTTCATGATAATTCAAATAAAGTTCATGTTGCACTAGTAAAATAAATAGAATATTGTTGAAAATACATCAAGTGCATTGGCAATATATTGACAATCAAGTCGACCATCCACCACATACATTTTATTGGTGCATATGTGGGTGGGGCTCAAAAAAGATGTACCTCTGGAAAAAATTTCGCGGTCACCTGTTTGCCCCTAAATTTTAGTATGTTTTTTAAAGTTTTTTTTAAGAATTTTATATGTTTCATTAAATTTAAAACATAACAAAGGGATGGGTGTAAATAAAATACACAAATCTTCTATAAACACAAAATTATAGTTCATCAAACTTTTGATACATTTTTTGCTCCATACAAAACATAAATGTCCCAACGCCGTCCGTCGACAGTTATTGATTTTTGTTTTTTTTATAACGTTGATAATGTTATTTCTTTTTGTCTTTATTGTTAGTATGGGAGTTAATTTAAAGTAATTTGTCAGAAAATCTCGCAAAATATTACTATTACTTAAAATACAACAAATTTAAAAAATGTCCGTTAAAATCTTCTAGTGTGTTACACGTACTGTGTTGTCCGGTAACTTTCGTATTATAGTCATAATCCCACCAGAACTTGTTTTGTATGGTGGCAGCACCATATAGCAACAGCTATGAAATGTCAATTTAATGTCAACCATTTTAGTCTACCCACAAAAGTGAGGTGACTTGTTGGGGTGTTTTTGTTCATCAAAATTATTGGATACTAAACAAATAATTTTCAAGAGAAGTGTTTATTTTGCACTATAATGAAGTACATATACTAAATAAATACCTTTGTATGTCGTAAATTATGGCTTTCTTTCCTAAATGTCTTTGAATTTGCGGCTGCTATAATCAAATAAACACTAAAATGTTCTCGTGTGTTCGCTCCGGTGTGTTATGGTGTGTTACATGGTGGGTTACGTAACACACTGGATAGCCTTAAGCTTGGTTTACATTGTCTTTAACCGACTCCGGTGAAGTCCAAAAAGGGGATATCGTTTTTGCTTTCGTGTGCATAAAAGAGTAAAGTCCCAATACAGTGCTGCAATTTGCAACTTAAGAAAATTTTATTTTCGCGGGCTAGGTCAATGGCGTGACCGATAAGATAATTTTAATATTTGTTATTGATTGTAATAATATTTCTAACGTTAAGAAAAGCAAGTTCCTCTTTAATTTTAACTGTAAACATAATTATATCAATTTAAGTGAGTCTTATTTCCATTTGAGTAGGAACAAAACAAAAACAAACAAAAAAAATGATATTTTAGAAGGAGTGCGAAAAGCTTCCTTAGTTTAAAAACCTTACAGTGACTTATATTTTTTTGGAATTTTCTCCTCAAGCCCTTTATTTTGATATCCCACACATGGTCATCATTACTCGTAAATGTGGTAAGATTATTTAGTAAATGTTGGTACTGTAATCCTGCCTTTATAGAATTCCAGCGTGTTACAATATTTCCCGTGTGTGGCATACGAACTTGTGTGTTACAATTTCTAGTGCGTTATGGTACAAGTTTTGTGAGCCCCACCCATGTCTTCAACACCAAGAATGTTTCTTCTGAGGTCAGAGATTCAACTCTAGAATGATGTGAATAGTTAAGTAAACTACTAAAATCAACATGAATGGCAATGAATCAAAAGTGCACAGTTAACTACGTCAATGACTTTGTCAAGGAAATTATTAACAGGAAATTAAAGCAATAAGTGACTAGCCTTAATACTAAAATGAGTCAGATATTGTAATCAGGCTTGCTAGTAGAGTGCTTTACCAGTTGGATCATTAAGTTCAAAATGTTAACACATTATAAACACATGTTTTTTTTTAATAGTGCTTTTACACTGTAGTAATAATATTTGAGGATGTTTAAAAGATGCGCCAGTTACAGAAAAGTTGAAAGGGAATCAACTGTCATGGAGGACATGAATCGCATTCGCATGTGACTAAAAGAGTGATGAATTTAAATGTTGACGGATGGAGAGGGAGAGGAAGACCAAGGAAACGATGGATGGATTGTGTGAGGAATGATATGAAAGAAAAAGGAGTAAATGATAGTGTGACGGTTGACAGAGGAAAATGGAAGAAAAAAACGTGTTGCGCCGAGCCCAAGTAACATGGGGCAAGGGCAGGGAGATGATGATGATGACACTGAGTTGGCACATACATTCTAACTTATAACTCCTTGGTAAGACTAGATGTCAGATTTCTTAAAAATGAATGACAGCCAGGATCCCACGGCAAGTAGAAGGCTCAATATCTAATGGATGGGTGACATGGCTGGTTCAACCAAACCTTGCGACTACTGTTATTCAGCCATAAACCCCTTGCCAACTCGCTATCACACATAGACGACCCTGAAACTTGGGGGCCACATAGCTTTGATACTGTCAAAGTCAAAGTCAAATCGTTTATTGCTAAATCCATAATGTACACTTACAGGTGGTAAATAAAAACATAGAAACAATTATGGACCCTGTCGGGCACAGCAAATTTAGAAAAATATGTAGAGAGGAAGACCGCTTTTTTACTTTTCAGTTATTTCATTTTCTCATGATCATGATTCATTATTTTTAACCTTATAATTTCAATTCCTCACAAACAACCTACATTGTGTTTGAAATAAAAATAACAACAATAAAAATTTAAAAAGAACACATTCATCATACGATTAACACATAAATATTAACAACATAGTCATTATTTCAAATCAAATTCAAAAAAAGTATCACAATAAAAAATAAAAAGTACAGTAGAATTAAACAATGTCAACTTACATAATATGGCAAAAATAAATAGATCCATGTCAGCTTAATATAAATAATAGATATAGAATATATAATTAAGATGTATTGTGTGTATAAATATGTTTTATTAAAAAATATATATTTGTCATGCTAATTAAATGAAATTATTCGTAATTATATATAATTATTGAATTTATCCGTCAGATATTCGTGGACTGTATAATAGCTTTTTTTAATTAAGTATTGCTTTAATTTATTTAAAAATATACTGGTTTTACTTTGATTTCTTAAGTCTTCTGGTAGTTTGTTGTATATTTTTATTGACATGGAATAGGGGCTGGATGAGTGTGATTTAAGGCGGGAAGGGGGCAAATTTAATCTGTTTTTATGGCGCAACAAATAATTTGTTTGTATGTCTCCCCGTGTGCTGTAAGCATCTGGATATTTACGGACTAGTTTACATTGATGCCTAGGATGCCCCAGCAATTTTAATTTACCAGCACAAGTAATCCTTTACCTAAGTACTCTGTTACATAAAAAGATAACAATGATTAACTGGTTTTTGTTGATAACAAATATATTGGTATATATGAACTTTGTATGATTATGAACACAGCTTTGATGATTCAAGCCCAATTCAGAGAAAATTTCTTGAAACGAAATTTTTATAAGGAGTTTTAATTTGGAACTGTTAGTATGAAATAACTTTCCAAATAAGATAATCACACCCTTTTTTTTTGGTAGTGTATCAGGATATAAACCTAACCAAACATTAATAGTTAGTTTTCAGTTTTAGTTAATTACCAGCTGTTGGCAGCTACTTCATCGGTGTGGAAATTTTAATGTGTATGTGTGAGACTAAAAAAATACCCTACAACCTATTCTGAGACCTATCAAATATACACAAAAAACAAAAACTGAGACACAAGATTTTTATACATATATTGAATGTACTTGTTTACATTTTATGCATCTCATTAGACCATTTTTTAAATTAATAACATTAATAAATCAATTATCAGAAAAACTAAATACAAAAGCAAAGTTAAAAGAGTACATAAGTATAAGTAGCCGTGGGCCCCAAACTAGGTAGAGCCTGTATCTTGGTGGCCCAATATAGACAGTAAAGGCAGCGTGACACAGCACAGCCAGACAAAAGTAGGTAAAAATTAATTATGAAAATAGTAATTATAAAATATTTATGAATAAAAAATAACAATCAATATAAAAATCAAAAATTCAGCTGAGAAGTGAACATGTGTAAATAATTAATAGGTCAATAGGTCAGACTCAAACTCAAGGTCCTAAAGCCATGTCTTGAAAATCAAGTTTTGATTAACACACCTTTTTCTTGATAAGACACAAAAAAATTAGCCAATGATTATGATAACATTTTAGCAAACACAAGAGGCTTTATCGCAACAAATCTCAGAATCAATGACACTCCATAAGAAAAAATTACTTAAAATGGCAACAAATATAATCATTGTTTAACATAAAGCTCTTGTAAGGAGGTTATATTATAGGCAATTGCTTGACAGTTAACTTTGCCCATCACGACAGTTATAATGAACTAAACATTGTAATTATTTCACTATTATAGCATAATTGATAAAGCAGAAAGGTGATAATTATATTATACCACATTCTGGTTAGTTAACAGTACATTACGTCTTGAAAGTAGGTCAAAGATATAGTACACTGATAATAACGCTTCATAAAGCACATCAATTGAAAGAAATACTGTTCCACTACGTACTGTGAGTCAGTTAATATTATGAGACACTATTTTAAGATCTGCTGAGAATAATATGATGATTAATTTACCGTATTTCTGAGGATTTAAGGATTTATTTTAAATGCTTTTTGTTGTTGTTCTAAACAAGAAAAAATGTTTGTGTACACGTAGTTATGTTTATAGCTAGTCGCGCCCTACTGGCTTCGTTTCGACAGGAAAGTATAGGTAGCAAAACAAAGAAGTAGGTTGGTTTAGTGTACCAAACAACTCTATGACAGCTACTAATATGAATGATTAGAAAGTTTAGCTTACCCTTTCTGGAATTGGTTTGACTACTGCAAAAACAGTACGCCAATACGACCAGCACAACATTATCAGGAGAATATGATAGCACACCAAATAGATACACTGTTGGATCACACTCTCAACGGTAACTGAAAAGGAATTGAATGTGTAAAATATTGCAAAAATCATGCATATCCAATCTGTTATTTATCTACAATATATTCAAATACTAACAAATGCACAATTGGATAACGTAGGCATAATAGGACCAAACTAAAATGGATACTATTAACAATACAGGGAGCCATTTAAAAGCTCTCCAACACCACATATTGCACGTGTTACAACATCCACAATATCCTCCTGGATTTACTCTTTCTCTCTGCACGGATGAAGCCATTTTATGTATTAAATTATGAAACTGAAAATATCCATGTTCTCCTCACAAAAAGGATAATAAAAAGTGACAATTGAGCAACGATTGCCAGTAGCAATAAATTAAATAGTTTGACAGACCTAGCCTGGTACGGTACTGCCAATAAATTCTTAACTCGACTATTCGAGTTAGAAACGGATGTTGCCAAACAAAATCTTTGGAAGGCACCGGTTATTTTTACTCTACTTTCACAGACAATGATACAGAACGCTGTAAGTTTTACCCAGTTTTACCAACAATATAATAAAATTAGTAAATGTCAATTTCGGAGTACATAATTGATTTCTTTCCGTAGCGTCAAAAAATTTTGTTGTTTTTGTAAACGAATTCCAGAAAACTCTCCAAACTCATAGTTTTCCATTTTAAATCATGGAGGTCAAAGAATGCAACGATATAGCTGAAGAAGTAAGTAACAGAATAATTTTAAATAGTTGGCAAGTAATTTATTGTTTCTTATTTTTTACCGACAATGACGTGTTTCAGAATCAATTCATAGTGGACGATGTGAGTAAAATGATCAAAACGGCTATTGAGAATTCAATCGGAGGAACCGCATATCAGCACAACAAAGTAAATCAATGGACTTCGGCTGTCGTGGAGTCCTGTTTGGGCCAGTTGACTAAGCTACAAAAACCATATAAATACATTGGTAAGTTGAAAGTGGGTGCCTACCTACATGTTCACCGGTGTACATAAGTTCTAGCTGATGCAGATCGCGCTGCGCCATTGTAACGGTCTGTGGTATTCAATGTTTTCATAGAAATATTACATGGCTCTTTGTTGTAAAAGTAATTGATGAAAATGTAAACAAATGGGTCAGAACATAACTTAACTTAATTTATATAATGAAACATTTAGAATCAAATAGTTAAATAGAGATATTTTCTTTTTACCAGTTGAGGTTATCTACTTTTACAAAAATCTATTAAAACTTAATAGGTAATTTCAAACTTTTTTTTTTTAGATCAACTATCTAAAAAAAAAAAGTTTGAAATTACTTAAGATACAAAATTTAAACCTTAACCTGGAACCTTATTATATAATTAATTATACTATAAATAGTAAATACAGATGAATGAGTGCCTCATGCCCTGTAATTGCCTGCGTAAGAATATAACCCAAACAAGATTTTTTCACATATTTTGTTCCAAAATTAGACATAGACAGCATAAAAGTAATAACTTAATAAATATCTTAAAATTTTCAGTGACATGCACTATCATGCAAAAGAATGGAGCCGGTCTACACACAGCATCTTCTTGTTTTTGGGACAATAATACTGACGGCTCATGCACTGTGCGCTGGGAGAACAAGACTATGTACTGCATCGTCTCCGTGTTTGGCCTGGGCATCTAACTCTTCAACCAAATGCTTCAATATATCATCATATTATGTTAAAAACAATTCTACAAAACATTAGTAATCATCATCATAAAAAGTATTGTATTGAGTTAAAATAAAAAAAAACGTAACATCATTTGAGTAAATTGGTAGTAAGCTAAAGGAATATTATAATTACTAAGACATTATTTTTAAGTTATGTAAATTGAAGTGATGAGAAGTAATGAATAACTTGCTTGAAACCTTTACGTACAATGGTATTGTAGGGCTGAAATTATATTTTGCTTATTAAATAAAATACTAAAAACAGCACACTTTCTATTCTTTCTGAGTTGTTACAGACTTATTTTGTAATCATTACTTAATTTTAAGTACTAGGATAATGATTTCATACACAATAAAAAAATGTCCAAAATCCTAAATGTTGGTTTTGATGTCTTCATTTGGCCTTAATAACTAATTATATGATTAAAACAACTCTAAATTGAAAACAGAAGTTTTAAATTGGGAAAACACAAAACTTAGGAGAAGCTTTTGTCAGATGGTGACATGGGTATTTTTTACCTATTTTGGGGAATCATTCTCCCACGTATTATGTTTACCTAATTTATGAGATTATACTCAGTTCACATCTACACCACTACACAGGCCTGGACTGGCCATACGAGCAAATGCCCCATGGGCCAGTGTGGCCGATTGGCGGTCGACTTACTCTTACTATAAAAAAACAAATCTCAATATGTACATCAATTAAAATAACATCCTCTACAGTGTCTTGTCTAATAAGTGTAATGCTAAAATTAGTGTACCTATCATGATCAAGGGGCTATATGTCTAGACTAGATTATAAGACAGTGGCAGCGCCATTATACATCTATACTACTATTATTTTAAAGAGGAAAGAATTGTATTTTTGAATATAACAAATAAACTTAAAAACTACTAGACCGATTTGAAAAATTCTTTCAGCAATGGATACCTGCTAGAAAACATTATCAGCGAGTAACATAGGCTATATTTTATCCCCGTACTCCCACGAGAACGGGAACTACGCGGGTGAAACCGCGTGACGTTCGCTAGTAGAGAATAAAACAGGGAATTGGGAAGGTATCAGTCCAATGTCCATGTTCAACGGTTCGATGTTCAAGTTTAGAAAAGCCTGCCGAGGTTAACAAAAATGGAAAAATAAAATTCACTTAAAAAAGGTCAAGCTTCGAAGTCGGTGGTTCGAAGCTTGACCTTTGTTTGATTGATTTGGTGTTTGAAGTCGGTTTTATTTTTTGCAATAAAGTTTTTTCATTTTTCCATTTTTAGTTGTAATATCTTATTAAACATAATACCAATATTTGCTATGCATTTATTTTACATTGTTAACAATACATGTCATGGTAAGAGGCTCCCCAATAAATGAAACTTAACACACCTAAGTAAACTGTCGAAATCTGGGTGTATTATACACATCTGCGTACCCTTCAGAGCATACAGGTGTGATGTTACGTCATGATGTTGATGAATAAACATCCAAGCGATTGCAGCAATCACGACCGATTTACCGTCTATTTTTGAAGAGTTCCATTATAAATCTCCTTAGATCAGAATCAGATCTTCACCAAATTTAAATGGGACCACCTCATGCAGGAGTATAGGTACCTACTCTTTCAATTAAAAGAAAATTTTGAGAATCGCTCCACAAATGGGGGAGAAATCGGTGAACATACATGAAACGAGTGTGCTTTAGACCACACGACTGAAGTAATAAAACAAAAAAAAAAAAAAAAAAACATCGTTCATAAAATTAAAACTACTGGGCAAAACTATATTAGATTTTAATGGGACCAAATGGCAACTATTCCGCATCAAACTAAAGAAGAATTACGTAAATCGGATCATAAATCTCAGCGTAATCGGTGTACATACATAAAAAAATACCTATCGAATTGAGAACCTACTCATTTTTGTCGGTTAAAAATTAAATAGAAATATTGTCTGTTAGTCTGTTTCGGCTAATCTCCGAAACGGCTGGATCGATTTTGACGAGACTTTTACTGGCAGATAGCTGACGTTTTAAGGAGTAACTTTTCTTTACAACTGTTTCCTACAAAACTGCAATGCACGTCAAAATGTATGAAAAACCGACTTTCTTTTATATAATATAATAATAATAAAATTTATTTCAGACCAAAAGTCCATATACACATACATAAAACACACAAAAACAAAAAAAAACATTCACAAAACATAAAAAGCAAAGACACAAAAACACAAAAGACACAATAAACATACATAAAATGAAAATATACAGATATAGATATGGATCTTATTTTAAATTTTAAATTACCGATGAAAAGTTTCTATGAGGGAATGACGTAGGTACTGAATACGTGGTAACCATTTTATCGTCGGTGCCCCTTCCCTAAGAATAGTTATTTCATTATATGCATTGCCTTTTTTTCGTACGGGTTTATAATGCAGTTATGGGGCGCCGTAGTAGAAAGTCCGGCTCAGGGCGCTAGTAGTGCTAAAACCGGCACTGGACTGACATTCAGTATCGTATGCCCGCGTTCCCACAATGTCGTGACGATTAATTTATCGTTGGTTTTTAGTTGGCAAAAGTCGTGGACGACAGTAATCGCGCTCCATTTAAATTCACAAGCCACGACACTTAAAACTACACTATTAAATGTCACGACAAAGTTGGAACGCGGCCTAACCCATGGTACCTGGGCCTAATCCTAGGCTTAATCGCGGCATTAGTGCTTTATTTTATTAGCGTTCATCAGTAGACTACAAAAGGCAGGTAGAATGGCCATTTGACATAGTACCTACGCTTCATGGCATGTGCGTCGCCAGGGGGGAGGGAGCAGCTACCCCCTAGGATCTGGATTTTTTAAAGTTATATTTTTTGTGGCCAAGGTTTAGCCAAAGAAACTAGGGCCGTCCTAAAGCTCGTTGGGTTGACGATATCGTCAGGGTCGCGAGAAACACCTGGATCTTGGACGCACAGAACCGGGAAGTGTGGCGGAAGAAAGGGGAGGCCTATACCCAACAGTGGTTGATTCCGGGCTGATGATGATGATGATGATGATAAATTTTCCTGTCTGATGCCACAGAATTAGTAGCTGTGTGTAAGTAGGTACCTACCTACTTAATAAACTATTGTAGCGTACCTACAAAAGTGGTAAAATAAAATTTTGGAAAATATATTTTAAATATTATTTTTTAGGGTAGCTCCCGTACATGTGAAGTGGGGATGAATTTTTTTTTCGTCGTCTGGCCCATCGTGTGGGGTATCTGTGAACAGGTCTTTTAAAATGAGGTTGCTCCAAAAATCTGGAAAAATTCATTGCATTTCATGAACTTTATAGGAAAATTATAGCGGATAGGATAAACTTAGTTTATCAGTAATAGTCGTTGAACTTAGGTGTTGGATAATTTTGTACCAATACAAAATCCTTAGAATAATTCCTTTAAAGTCACTAAGATGAAGTAGTTGCTGGTTTAATAACGTAAAAAACAAAAAAAAACATTATAAATTATCAAAAGTTTCACAAAGCTGACACTAGATGGCGCTGGACCAACGGCTTCGTTCTATATTGTGATAACGAGCTACCTACTACGGAACCCTACACTGCGCGTGGTCCGACACGCACTTGGCCGGTTTAACAGTTATCGTCGTATTCTTGTGCAAGTCTTTTTCTTCTATTCTCCCCTGTCAGACGTCCGTCACGGCATCAAGATTATAACAGGCAGAATTACTTTACTATTTTTAAGAACGTAAAATATTAACACAAAACTGACAAGACTACATAACAGATGGCTGGCTAAAATGGTCCAGTCTTTCATTGTCTGATTTGAACTGTTTAGGGCTGATAGGTTCCATTATGGGGATAGTTAGCAGCATCTTCAGGACACAGCACGTATCGATCCAGGGTAATAAATAAAAGTATAATGATAACTAACTTCTTAATCAATAAATTAAAGGTAATTGTAGCTAAGTCAGAATCAGTTGCATTCAATTTCGAAAATAGTTACAGCAAGTAAATGCAATCTTTACTAATAAATATTAAGTAATTCTGCAATTTTTAAATATTTTGGCGAAGTTTACGTCAGATTAAAATCAGTTAGTCAAAATTAGACGTTGCAAGCGTTGTTAAAATAGCGGAAAGCATTAATTAAAACAACGCGGTTCAGGGATTATTTGAATATTGGCGCGCTAACTACAGCGCTACATATTTGTGTCACGTGACCTTCATCGATCCAATGGTTGAACGCTTCTCGGGTCCATTCAACTCGGCTCGGCCATCGCCGGGGAGAGGGACACTTCACAACACCGATTCTATTCATACATAGGAAATATTTATATATCGCTGTCTCTTTTACTCGTATTGAGAAATAATTAAATGAATGGTGAACGAGCGAAACGGGAATATGTTCGAGTGGAAATTATTGAAAGCTGGGCCAGGCCAGTCGCCATGTAGAATTTTTTGATGTGGGTGTTGTGTCTTGGGACGTCAAACGCTTCAATGATTATTATTTTCAAGTGGACATTAATTTTAGTGTAAATCGACATTTGACTATTCGCTTATTGTTAAAAGTGTATTCGGTGAAGAATTGCACAAATATTGCTTTGTGATCGTGAGCCATCTAATCTGGTGACGGCAGATAATAAACTGGAGGGGGGCTGCTAAAATACTACGATAGGATAGTAACGACGTTTTACAACTCGAGAGCGCTCATAAAATTTCTCATCTCGGTGCGGGCGAGTCGGACTTCCATTTTGTTTTATTATGTGGTTTGGTTGTTTACACTGTGCGCCGCCTTGTGGACAATGGAAAGCGACGGTGAGTATTGCTATCCAGTAACTATAGAGAGAGGGAATTGAATATGATGTCTGCGCATGTAGGGCGCACATGACAATAAACATGCAACAGTGAATAAGTAATGGTATTCGATTTTGTGCATCGTGTGGCGCAGCCGTGGTGGTGGCAGGTCTCATTAGTCATAGCGGAGAGCACGCGCCGGCAGTGCCGCGACTGCCGAGCTAGGTACGCGGCACTCACGTTCCGTTGGGCTAATTGATTTCAGTTAAATCTGTAAGCATGCGCCGATCGTGTGCAGAACGCCTATGTAGCTACGTACGTAGTGTGCGCGTTTACATCGCCCTTATCAGCTGATTATACTACACCAGTGCAGTGGCTGCCGGGCTGCCTTGCCCCACCTAATGTTTTTATTAATCGTGCATGGCCACGGATACCGACGCTAATCATTCGGCCACTACTCGACACGACTGTGAGTTCACACAGATTCCTTCTTGATCACCTTTATGCCTGTCCCCTGTCCCAGTGCTGTAGTTTTTAAAACATCTTTACAGAGTTATGATTAAATCAATCAAAAAACAAACAAAAAAACTGCTATCATTGTAGAACAGTTTGCTATAATTATAACCAGCCAGCAACAAAACAAATGAAAATATGTCCACCTAAAAAAACTTCATGAAACAATAACAAAAATAATAGCAGATTGTGACAGGACGCTTTATTGTCTAACTGCACAGGTGTAAATGAATAGGCATATGCATACAGGAAAATTGAGTTATTTGAAATCAACATTTTTCTAAAGTAAATGTTTAACTCCAGGGTGTTACAAGGAATTCTAAATTTAAACTGCTATTCATCACTTGAATGTGAGGTTTCAGTATTTTGTTCTTACCTTAGAATGTCATAACTATGTATTCTTTCTCTCTTTTATAACTAAAACACAACTTCTGTTCTGCAATAAT
This sequence comes from Xestia rhomboidea, assembly GCA_963853795.1. Classification (NCBI taxonomy): domain Eukaryota; kingdom Metazoa; phylum Arthropoda; class Insecta; order Lepidoptera; family Noctuidae; genus Xestia; species Xestia rhomboidea. The sequence continues at coordinate 7,719,392 of OY970778.1, read as the reverse complement.
TTTCTACAATATCATTTTCCTTCCCCATTTTTAAATGGTCAATTATTTTTTATGAAATCTATTCATTTTGCAACAACAGAGTATATTATGGTCAATGGTTTCTGTAAATATTTACCTCTATAGCTAGATTGTTTAACATTTATTAACATTATGAATGTGTTTCTAACATTGTTAAATTAATAAAACTTAATATCAACGAAAAATCAAACCAAATTTATTCCCATTTTAGTAATAATTGATTTAATAGGAATAGAAAATAATGCCATGAAAAAAAACATTTTAATGATAAAGTTAAATTCAAATGTCACATTGTATCCAGATAGCAACACAGCCAAACCATTTACTTACAATTTTTTTGAGAGAAAGCAACAAAATAAAAGGTAGGTATTTGCAATAAGGCAGATGAGAGTAGAAAAAAATGCTGGGAGGTGACAACATAGAAGGATTTAGGACATTGATCGAAGTTAGAAAGGTGATGCTTAGTATCACAACCAGTGTGCGAGTATGGCCAGATTTAATCATGTAAAAGGAGTATGTAAGGATTGTAGCAAATAAATAAATAATAAATAAATAAATATTGCTGGACATTACACACAGCGCCATCTAGTGCCACACTAAGCAACGAGGCTTGTTTCGTGGACACTAGATAGTTGATATACTACATAGATACTTTTTGTTTGTAAATACATACTTAATATATAAATACACATCCATGACTCGGAAACAAATGTCCATGCTCATCACACAGACATTGCTCCTACCGGGATTCGAACCCGGGACTCTAAGAACGTAAGGCAGCCTCACTACCGCTGTGCCATTCGGGTCGTCATGTGGTCGAATGACATTCTGTAGTTCTGCCAACCCAAAGTAAAACACAATAATTTTATTTATGAATGTTTTTATTAATAACTAGCTTTTGGTCGCGGGTTCGCTCTCGTTATATACGGAAATTAACCCATGGGAAAGTTCTAAATGTAGTGTATGACACTCTGGGATATTGTAGCTTCCCTTTAGTAAAGGAGTTGATCAATAGTCCTGAAGATTACCCGTCATACAAACTTACAAACAAAATTTTACCTCATTATAATATTGGTGTAGTTATATAATAAAAAATAAGCTAGATTTTGCTGGTCATAATTATGTAGATGTAGCACCTAACTGGTTCTCAGAGGTGGTAGGTGAACAAAAATGACACAAAGATAATTGCTAGGTAGCGTTATGACTCACATGCTGCAACTATATCTTGTATACAAATACACAATCATAATCTCAGATGCTACCTTTGACTACAAGGAATATATCGAGAACCATTGACCAAGGCCGCTATAGCTTGGGCCTTCAAACATGTTTGAACATGTCCAATACGTAAGCTATAGGTAAAATGAGGCAGTTACTACCTAAAAGGTATTAAGTTTCAAAAGGGGCCATTGTATTTGAAGAATATTTTTTTAAAAGGAATATTTTTATAGCTAAGACTGATAATGATTAAGTAATTTAATGTTACTTTTTATTAAATAATATGCATAGATGTAAAGTATTGCTATAAAGTTACAAACTTTCCTAAAAATGATGTATTGTGTTTGCAGTCTGCAATTACCGTAATTCTAAACAATTTACGTGGCATTTAAACAGTTTCAAAGAACCAAGATGTCTAAGCTGTTTTCTTCTTCCTGCATATGGGCCGTGGGAGCTAATACTTAACGGTTTCATTGATAATTTTTATTAATTATTCTTATCAAGTTGTGGTCTAATCTTAGTTGCCGTTATTTTGTGGTTTCTTGTTATTTAATTTAGTAGTTAGAGATTATGCTCGAGTTTTTTTTTATAACTAGAATGAAACTAAATACTTAAATAACATTGTGTTTTTAAGGTTCGAATAAGAAAACGGAACTCATAAGAACGGAAAACTCGTGTGTCTGTCTGTCTATTTTTTAATGACATTACTCATTTAGCATCTTCAACGAATTTTAATTAAATTTTAAGAGCTGCGGTGGCCCAATGGTGGCGCCTGCGACTTACGAACAGTTAAGTCGTGCGTTCGAACCCAGGCAGGTGCATTACTTTGTGTAATTTATTTCATTACCGCTGCTCTCAAAACGGTGAAGGCAAACATCGTGAGGAAACCGGCATGTCCTAGAACCAAAAAATTCGAAGACATAGTACCAATCCGCACTGGGCCCGCGTGGTGGATTATAGCCTATCCCCTCTCATAGAGAGGAGGCCTGTGTCCCAGCAGTGGAAACATTAATAGGCTGATGATGAACGAATTTTAGATCTCCAACAACATAAAAAAAGTAAAAAAAAATAATCTTTTTATAAACATTTATCAAAGTGTCAGCATATTTTTGCCGCTGACCGTACCTCACGCCTAGAACGCACATAATAGGTAATTTATATTCTAAGCCGAAGTTATGATACTTGATAAAAACTACAAGATATTGAAAGCACATTCATGTTTTTCTCGACAAGACATATTGTATTAAGAGGTAATTAATATTCTGAATCTGTACAACATCCAGTAAAAACTGCATTATCTATCGAAGTAGTTACTACTATCGAGAATACAATTTACTTAAGTATCTATACATTAATGTTACACAACATTTATTAATAACACGTAAGACAATTTAAGTGCATATCGCCAGGAAATGCGATCTTAGCTTCTCATTTCTCAAACATTATATTTTTGTTTATCTCATAAATAATGCCATAAAAGGTCACGCAAAGGCTGATAATGGCGTTATTAATTTGCTTGTTTTCGTTTACTTTACTACACCCACCTACACACGATATAGTTTGTACTCCGTAAGCAAACCGCTTTACCCGAGTGATGATAGTAAACAACCTCGAACAGCCTTCGAATAGCCTTCGAATAGTAAGGATAACATCGTCAACGTAACTGTTCAATACTGAAGTTTTAACGGTAGGTATTCTATTCAGTCAGTCGTCATCGTTCCCACGGCTAAACCAGGCCCAGTGGGAGTTGATCTTTTTTTATGTTAACCTGTTCTGTCTCCCACTGCTTGGCAAAAGCCTTTTTTTTCCGATGGGAAATCGTCAAGTGACTCCTCCCGCTCTGGGTGGAGCGAGAGGGAGTGTCAGACTTTTACTGACTAAAACCCATCCATGTTCCTTCATCGCCCTTTGTGTTTTGGGGCCACGGTATCTCTTTCGAACAGTCCCGCAGCCCCGGCAGGCATCGGCCCTTGCGGACCCCATCCTTTCTGCTGACATCTCTTTGAGGCGCGCGTGGAACACGAACGCGCCGTCGACACGGCCTGTCGTCATAAGACGGACGGACGGCGAGCACTCCATAGCTCACCGTCCATAGGCCCGCGCCTACGGTGGCCGAGGGCCACGTGGTGGCCCCCGACGCCCGGTGTGTCTCCCGCGGCGTCTGGGACGTGAGGTTCTCTCCCTCTCACGTTCCGCCACCTCTTTCGCTAGCATGACTGCTTCGTAGAAGGAGGTGACGGCTTCCCATTCCGTCTCGCTCCGGATCATGGATTGAACCAGGGCCGGACGCGAGAGTTCGCCGCCGCCGATGGTCGCCGCCGCCGATTTGGCAAAGTCCTCATACCTTTCCAATCTTCCTTTAAAAGTTTTTTTGCCTTCGGATTGGTATTGTATAATTGCAAATGTGATGTAACAGTCATTTAAAGCCACGGGTCGGCTAACAATTCATAAAAAAATAATTGACGGGTGTACCTAAATAATACCTAATGCCTGTTACGATTTGGACGGAAACTAGCTCTAGTATCGGCCGAGATAGGCTATAATAGCGTACCGGAAACGCTCGGAGGTCTTGCCCTCCACTAAAGCGGAGACGAGCGGAGCTGTACGGAGATTTCCAATATTTGATCAACCAAAGGAGAGACGATATAGATTTTAAACAATGTGATTGGTAGATTGGAGCACGTCTCTGATTAAGTAGAACCCTACCCGACTTATTTAATTCTTAAGGGGCTTTCTAAACACGGCCAGGTAACACGAGATTAAATCCCAAGCCCCAAGCTCGGCCCGTTTTGCGATCATATACCGATGCCGATCATAATTATGCAGATAACGCGAGCAAAATTGATATTCTCCCAAAGTTAGATGAGAATTGATCAATTGAGAATGAGATAGGTGTGTAGTCAGTCGGTTCCGCGTATAAGAATTAAAGAAAAGCTAGACCGCTTAGCTCCCCGGGTTATTGATCCGAGCTGAATCTATTTTAAAGTGCTGTGAATGCATTTGCGGAAAAAAGTGAAAAAAAATCTGCTCACATCAATTAAAAATGCTAGAAGTGTTCTATAAAAATGGTTTTATCACAGTATGATGCTTCTATGTGTAATAAAGCATTCCTAGTAAATATAATATCGTGTACTGCCGCTCGGTAGATAGTTTATCATCGTTTGAAGCCATTACTCATCACCGGTTTTTCATAATTTTTTGCCCAAGACAGGCATACCTATAACAAGTTTTATTGTAGCTATCATAAATTGACGTCCAGTTGGAACTTGGACTGGACATATTAATTAGACAAAAGTTTAGTTACTTAACAAAATGATTCACTTATGTACGTCTAATATTGCTTTAATTATGTTGTGGTTTTACACAAATAATGTCTCCCCTTAGAAGCTAAAGTCTGAACATTTGTGACTACATCGCCATCGGATAACAAAGGTCAAAGATGTCCATTGTCCAAGTATTTTCTAGGTTTAGACTATTATTTATTTGTAGTTTATTGTAACATTAAATATCTCGAAGTCAAGTAGATGTTATTGTAGCGAAACGTAGCAAAAAAGGTATAAAGGTGAATGCACACTTATCAGAGCCCAAGGTAGCGAAGAAGCCGAAACAATCGAATTTGAGAATTACTTGTATGGAATCCTATGAAACCTCGCGCACTTGAATCCGCGTCGAATCGGACGAATAGTTGTTATACGGATGAGAAAATGTTTGTTTCGGCGCGGTCGGTTCTTTCGGCGCGGATATTGTGTGCGTTCACCTTAAATCAGATAATTATACAGTGTCCGCATCTTGGTTTTTATAATGCTCTGGCCTTTCCTCCCTACATTGTTTTTCAAAGGTTTCCTTTCTTCTATAGTTGTTGGCTTACTCTGCTTCCACTTAGTGAGATTACGACTTACACTTGAACAGACAGCAGTCATACCAGGAGGGTGGGTTCCGTAGGGTCTCGAGTTTTTGACCCCATGATCACACACCGGAACGTCTTCATCAATTGGAGGTATCAGCACTAAACGATGCTCCATTTATTTCCTTTGTCTGAGGTCAGTTGAGATTATATAAAACTAGCTGCTACCCGCGGCTTCGCCCGCTTAATTATGTATACTAAAACCTTCCTCGAGAACCACTCTATCCATTGGAGAAAACAACATGAAAATCGGTGCAGTAGTTTTTGAGTTTATCGCGAACAGACAGACAGACAGACGCGGCGGAGGACTTTGTTTTATTTAATGTAGTGATGCGAAAAGTCCACGCTACAGAAGCATTATCTTGCTTTGTGTTTTCTATTTTTATAGCTTCGCATTTAAAACCATTTCGCTGTCCAATTCGAACTGTCGGGCGGGCATGCCTTTAACAGGTTCCACTCTAGGAATTAGATTAAAAATAAAACCACCTGGAAACTGGGATGCTTGCAAAATTAGGTTGGAGCCGGTCGAATCGCAACTAAATTACAATCGTAATCTCATCATGAGAGAGGCACTTCATTCCGGCTAGCTAGCTAAATACACTGAGTGGCAGGTTTTATGAGTCACTGTGATTCAGATTGTCGAAATCGTTCACACAGTAACACTCTCTATTGTTATTGCGCCAAAGTATATATTCGTCCAAAACCGTTTAGCGCTTAACTCAGGTTAATATTGTTGTCATGAGTATAAACTCGTATCTTGGGCTTTTTACGTTCACGTATCATGCTTCAATAAGGTCATGCTGATTTGATCATTAGGGTTGCTATGCCGATACAAGTAGGTATACAGCAGTAATAAAAGACACGACCGGTCACCTGTTTGTTTACACTGGCAATACAATAAGAATGAGTGTTCATTACGCTTACATTATAGTCTGTTAGCGAATGCAATAAGCAGCAACTGAATTACAATTCCAGAACTGTTTGTGATATCTGAACGGACGGCCGGATATCTCCGAAAGTGGGGCAAGTTCTGAGAAACCATGGCGGCAACAACCCTAGATATCGAGAAACTAGTGTTCACAGTACAGTGCGGAGCGGACCAGTAGAGACGCGTAATGCATACATTATCTGATACAACAGGTATTACCGTCATGCCGCCCTCGTGTGTAATGTCCCCCCGTTATGGTGTAATTTTTAAAGGGTGTTTAATGGTCGTCTGCGACAGGTGAGGTTCCTATTATTTGCTGTTAGAGTGCGTTTAATTTAATTATAGGGTGCATTATTACGAGCAAATGCTTGTTATTAGAGGTTTCCGTTTCCCCTCTAATTGTTTTTACATTTTTGCTTCAGGCACCTTTATGCTACGATTATTATATTATTATCGGTGCGAACCAATTACCGGCTGCAAATGAAACTTATTAAACATGTGAGAAGCACTTATTAAGCACGTGGCTATGTGTTTATGATGTTTTTCTTGCACATAGATCACCAGCTGCTAGTTAGTGTTTCCTGCAGAGCACACTATAGACAAGACTGTCTTTAGTCAGACAATAACCCTACTAGTGCAAGCGAGACAGACTATGTATTCTTAATCGTTAATTGTTTTAAACATGTTAAAGAACTATGATGCCTATGCATGTTCGTTTAGAACGCCCTCGATTACCATGAAAATGACACCAATGAAGAAAACTTCGATACTTTTCACAGCCGCCATCTTTGAATTTGATTTTGACCCTATATTCGTTTACAGCGCCATCGATCACCACAATGCCGTGGTATAACTAAATTCCGTTACCCGACATCTCATCACCTGCTCATCACCTTCCTGTGCTTATCTCAACTATGCTTAAGGTTGGCGCAGCACGTCTTCCATTCATACTCTACATTACATTCTTCATCTCCCTCCGTCCAGCAGATGACTGCAAATCGGCAATACAGCTTTGGCCATTTTTTCTTTCACACAATTCATCCATCGTTTCTTTGGTTTTCTCGGATCAAAATTTTCCTTACGAATTGTCCTTGAATTTGTTGCACAATTTAAATTATCTGATTCTGGTATTTCTAAGTTAGTTAAGTTAAGTTAGTCCACAGCCTCTTGTATTTCAAGTACTATTAAACTCATCTATCACAAAATCATCTTCTCTCCGAAAAGACTGGTAGGTACAGTCGTGGTCTTTTCCGCCTGATTAGTAAATTTTTTTTCGCTTAAATCATGCGGCGGTGCTGAGCCACGCCCACTTCAAGTTTAGGCGCGCAAAATAACAATAACTCTCGTTTGGCGTGCGTCGTCAGTGCGCTCGGCCGAACGGTATCTTTTCATTAATTATTTCTAAACAAAGTCAACGGGGCGGGGCTAGAGAGCGTTTCTATGTTGTAAGTGCAAGCAAAAATTAGCTTAGTGGTGATCAGGCGGGAGTGTCCTCGATAGTACATGAACTGTCTGTCTCCAAGTCTCCACTTCTTGGATGGATGATGTAAGAGCGCGTAATGCGAGAAACACATTTGCGACATCTTACCATTATCTTCTTCTAGTGTCGATGCCAATCTATGTTTATTCTCTTGCCATAATCAGACGGATCTTTCCCATAGCGTAAATACAATGCCTGTTTCGTTTCGTTTTAAATAGTTCAACAGACAATGTGCAGCAATGTAGGTCAGACTCCGAACGTAATAGTTTTATCCAAAGTTTATTTGGACGATGGCATAGTGCATTTTTTGTAGGTACCTAGTTCTGTTCCATAATTTTAATGCAGTATTTCTCTATGATTACAAATTAGTGTTTGGTGCTATGAATGAATGATTTCCCTGTACAATCACTACTTGACAAGATAACATAGATTAACTATGTATGAAACCTAGATAGTATGATATCCAGACTATAGATTCTAACATTCAAGATTACATATTTAAATTAAGAATTTCGACGAACACTACTGGGGCATTATTCGTAGACATACATTGTCGCTCTTCCATAAAGAGAGCAAAACGCATAAGTACAACGCACCAAACGCTCCAAATTGAAATGGAGTATGAAGAATATTTAGACTGTAAAACATCGTTGATATAAACTATATTCTACATTATCAACGTATTGACCAATACAGCTTGCAAATTAAATGAAGTACATTCGGAAAACAGGAAATATTTACAACCATTGTCACACATTTCAGCATACATTGATGAAATTGTTCGCAGTGTCAATCGCGTTGCTTCCACGAATGTTCCGATGTATGGACAGTGTGACCGGCGGTGAATCATTGGCTCGTACAATAACACTGAACTTTTGTTTTTTTACGGCAGGCATGCGTTACACGCGCGGTGAGTGAGTCGTGGTAGCGGGAGGCGGTGATGCAGCGAGCACACGCGGGCGGCGCCCCGCATTCGCAGGCCTCCGCCTCCGCTCACCCGCACGTACGCTCACACAACTCGTACGCAGACATTGATGATCAGGTAAGGATGCCAAAAATATGCTATCACTAATATCAGACTGTCTACTATTGTCAAATTACCAAAAATACTATACGGACTTTTTGAATGATCAAATTATTATCAAGAATTATCAGCGTTGTAGTAAATACTATAACGTTAATAATTCTTGGAAGAGCACAATTATTAATTCAAATTAGGTTGAGGTTGGGGATCAGCTCTAGGTCAAGGCCCAAGGGGTATCGTATTACCCAGTAGTAAATGGGTTTAGGAGGTCAGATAGGCAGTCGATCCTTGTAAAATACTGGTATTCAGCTGCATCCGGTTTGACTGGAAGCCGACCCCAACATAGTTGGGAAAAGGCTAGGCAGATGATAGGTCCTAAAACGCCCACCCTTCACGACTTCTTATTTTTTGAGCTTGGTAAAATTGTCGCAACAAAACACCCAGCAAAATGTCTGCGGAAACTAAATTAGAAAAAAAAAACAGACTGACTGAACATAAATATTGTTCTGACTCGTAAGATTTTTTGTCATCAGTGAATTCATATTAGAGTTTACAATATTCGGACAGTCTTATATTTTATTGGACTGATTATATAATAAATGGCGTCAACGAGTCGTTGATATACCTAACGGGTTTCTCCCTGATGCATTATTAAGTACTTTACTTTTTTGTGGTATTTTCGGATTCATGTGCGTATTGTATATTATCACTTGCTTCGGTGAAGGAAAAACATCGTGAGGAAACCAGCATGCCTGAGAGATATTTCTCGACGGCATGTTAAGCCAAGTCAGAGGCCCATGGGCGGCTTAAAAACTCTGGCACCAGGTTAGGCACTAACCACACGATAAAGAAGAAAGAAGAAGTACCTATCTTTTCTTGTAGTAATTATGTATTATAAGCAGAAGCTAAAACACCCAAAACTTTCCACTACCCATATATATTTTTTTTGTTCTATTAACTAGGGTAGTATTAATTAAAGACTTGTTCTAATACCTGGCGCTCGAGTGAGACCCTATTTTTTTTTTTTTTCGGATGGGAACTCATCAAATGACTCCTCCCACTCTGGGCGGAGCAGGAGGGAGTGTCAGACTTTTACTGACTAAAACCCATCCATGTTCCTTCATCGCCCTTTGTGTTCCGGGGCTACGGTATCTCTTTCGAACAGTCCCGCAGCCCCGGTCGAGTGAGACCCTTAAAGCGCGTTTTAGACCCTGGGCCTTTTGCATTACTATGTACTTTCTTTTGGCGCCTTCTACAAAAGGTTGGAGTACTTATTGTCCACTTTTTTTGGGTTAACGATTATTCCTGTCTGTCGAGAAACTCATCGACTAAACTATATTTTTAAAGAACCGGCGCGGGCGGCGGATGGTGTATTTTGGCTTGAATTTTCAGCAAGGTTTTTACCATAATAACTTCTAGTTATAAGGTGTGTGTAACAATTAATAATAACGCGTTATTAGGTACAAATGTGATCATACCATGTGCCCTATTAATAGAAATAATTTAATACTATAATTCATTGTTCCAATTAGATATTTATACAAATTACCTTATGTTTCGTATTGCCCATAGAGGAATATCTTATGAATTACTCAACTCATGACGAATGCCATTAAAGCTATTAAAGTTATCGCTTGCCATTGATTTCATGGCGTTCCTGAGTTTGGTATGAATGGAGGCAATATATCAATGCGTTGTTTTATTTATACGTCTAATGAGTATTAATTAGTGTAGCGAAATGTCGTCTCTTACTGTAAGTAGTTAAGTTTTGGAAGGCAATTGAAAAGAGGCAGAGTTCTCAGATTTGACAAAAAACGTCAAACAGCATCTAGTTCCTTGATAATCCCTCATACTCACTGAATTCGTAAACAGAGAATGAATTATGAATACCGACACTATTACAAAACTCTGTATTTTTGCCATTTTATGCCAAGAAAAAATGTTGCTCCAAATGATATCTCTTCCTGTTTATATGTCGAGCATTTAACTGTTTAATTAAATATAATATTAATACTTTGCATACAAAGTTTCACTAGGCATTTCAATGTCAATAAGGAAAACTGCACCACTTAATTCCTTTAACATCTGTTGTATATTCTAGTCTAATGTGGGTTTTTGTTACAGATACCTGCTTCAGTAATAAGCAGTGTGGGCACAGTGAGCCTGTCTCAATCATCAACACATCCTACTCCCAACATAACCATGGCTAATCCCACGAACCTGGGCAACGCCAGCAGCGGCAACGCCCAGCCGGCTGCCCAACAAATACCAACTCAGGCACCCGTGCGAAACTTGCCCAAGAAACGGAAATTCGATCCCTCCGTGCTGGAAGAAATGAACTGCGGGAACAACAATTCAGTGAATGCTCCGCTTCCAGTGGAATATCATCAGCCGCAGTACCAGCCAACTGTGCTGCAGCCGTCGCCGATAATCCAGCGCTCTTCTCCACCAGAGATGAAGTACATCTCGTACCCCAACATTGACTTATCAGAATGGCGGGACCACAGGGTGTTGGCGAAGCAGCGCGGTCTATACGTTCCTGGAGTGATCCGTCAAGCTGAGGGTTGTAAAGTGTTGGTAGAGCTCGACGGGTTGGAGACCGACCCGATCGAGTACAGTGACGTGTTCGGTATGAATAAGAGCGATGTGATAAGTGACGCGAGCCCCCAAATGAGTCATCTCCACATGGGCTCGCGATGTGTAGTGAGGACTACGGACCCCAGCCGGGAGACTGTGCAAAGTGTATTCGTCGAAGGTCTTGTGTACGAAGTTCTTAATTCTCCTATAAGGATACGAGTTAAGGTGAGGATTTTGACTGAATTTAAATTAGGTATCCTGTAAATAGTCTGTTGGCGGCTGTATATGGACTTCCCCAATGATAGTGCTTAAATTAGCGCACGACGGATTTGCCTTAGAAATACCTAGTTGTGTCATGAATGTTGCTCGTGGTTTTAATACCATGAATAGGATGATGTAGCTTCTTCTTAGTTTGGATCAGTGATTTAGTACCTAATGGATTTAGTATCTCAACACCGTTAGAGATTTTTTGTGTCTATACTTTTTATGCGGTCGGATATCTAGGATGTTTCGGATGAGCGCCCTCCATCGGATTCTGGCGGTTTTGCAACAAAAAATGAACTAATTTCATGTCAATGTTTATCTCGATTGTTATAATTGCCTTTTGACGCAGTTATTATATTGACTGCATAGGTGAATAGAATGTTTTCAAATCGATAAGACAATCATTTCTTTTTTTTATACCTACTCAAGTGTTTCGGTCTTTTAATATACAAATATATCCTATCCAGTTAGATGTATAAATATGTTTCAAATCAAAACAGAACGCAGGTTTAAATAGTGATCTACAATGATGCAATTTCTTAGTTCAAACTATTTATCTCATTATGTAAATCTACTAGAAAGATATTAGTCATACGCGTCAGACGCACCTCATTAGGCAATGTTATTCCCCCTTTTTTATCGAATACTCTATCACCGATGGTATCATCTTTTCGCCAATCAAAATTGTTGTATTATCACTGCCTAAACTGTTATTTACGTTAGGTAAGAGGATTTGTGTAAAACGAAATGAGTAACGTAACCAAGTTGAAGATTTTCGATGCAGCAGTATGTTGAAGAAGTTGTAAGGTGGTAGTCGTATGGCGACTTCCAATGTACAGCACTCGAAGCTGACTAAACATACTTAAGGGACCACGTAATGAGTTGGAGGACAAAACAACGTATAGCGTCGATCAACCTCATTTTCCTGGTATTTAATAAGTCAGTTTTATCAACAATTAAGATCGATTTCATGAAGCTATAAAAATAATGTCTCTAATCCAGGTATCAGACGGCGATCTCTGCAAAGAGATGGTGGAAGTGAAGCGGGCAGACATCAGACTGCTGCAGCCGCCGTGGGCAGACGAGCTGGAGGACGCGGGCACGCACTCCTCGTCCTCGCTGCACCCGGCGCTGCGCATACATCACGTGCCTACTCAGGTAAGATGTGAAGTGAAGCGGGCAGACATCAGACTGCTGCAGCCGCCGAGGGCAGACGACGCTCTGCCTGCTTTGAACAACTGAATGACAATAATAGACCCTCCTCCTCCTTAGTCAGTACCACTGTTGAGGATTGTGGTTCTTTCACATAACTTTTTTGAATCTTGGAACTTAATATTAAATATCTTAAAAAAGTGACTGGGTCTAGGTGGGAGGGCAGACGACTGGGTGTTGTGGCACAGCTTGTGAGAGGCCTATGTTCCAGCAGTGGACTGCGATAGGTTCAGTTGATTGCTTCGGACTAGAGCTTGAAAAATTTCAACCGGCACATTCTCCGATCCCCCTTATAAGCTTCACCAGAAACCTACCTTCTACGACCTAAAGACTAATTAAAAAAAAACAAAAAAAAAACTATCAGTGCTGCTACTACTTACTACTACTTACCTACTATTATCTTTATATACTATCTTATCTACCCAAAATGACGTTACAGTTGATGACCACAAATTTCCACAACTAAAAATCCCCCACAGATGGGCGGCGACAACTTCTACACGTCATCCCCGATGCCGGGCGCAGGCGCAGGCGGCGTGGTGACAGTGGGCGCGTTATCGAACGGCTCCATGGACGACCTGCGCAAGCGACCGCCCTTCGACGACTACGGCGAGAGCGACGATGATCTTCGCAGGGAGGACATCATGTTTCCTGCTGATGTCTCGCATATGGGTAAGTGTTGTTTATTCAAGTGCTGTTTCACACTTATGATTGAGTCTCATGTGGAGAGCTAGCCTATTGCCAACAGCCCGGCACAATTCCAGACTGCGGGCTGTTAATAAGAAATTTCTCATGGAAAATCCAGTAACACTTTACCAGCGGCGTGTGGCTGGGTCCGAACGTACGCAAGCCCGTTTTGTCAACTACCGATATTTTAGGAAATAATTTAATAAATTAGTGTTTTGCTCTTTTTTATAGTCTCATTATTGTAATACGCATGCATAATTGACATACGCGCCATCTATACGTACGAATCACGACACCAAAGTAAGATTGCTAACTGTTTACAATACAGACGTGCAAAATATGTATTTCAATCGACGGCCACTAGATGGCATTAAAATGATTGATTTGCTGTTTTTTTGCCGTACATTTTATTAATGTAATTTAGTGTCGATAAAAATATTGATATTTGATATTAGTACTTAAGTAAATCTCACAAAATCACTCCTAAATAATATTAGCCAACTTTATTGTATTTTCATAGTTCAGAGATATTTAATAGGTATTATGATGATGGTTCTATATTTAGAAGAACTATAACAAATAACCGCATAATGATAATTACATAAGCGAAATATGAATTACCTATCACTATTCATGTGCACGAACTTTGATGTAAAAAACCAAACAACAAAACTTTGTCTTAGGTACTTAATTTCTACTATGCAATCGAATAAACATAATTACGAGCGACGAAAATATGTATATTTCCGAGAAAAAGTATAATTATTAGGACTTGTACAGTGAAGATAAGAGCTTACTCAACGTATTTACATAACTTTTCGACGGCAATATTGGAATGCACATTTTAATAATAAGACCACTATGATAATTATGATTAAAGGAATAATAGACCACAATTATGGAATCACTTGCAAAATCATAGGTAATCACATCGTGCCAAAACCTTTCACACAATTCTAAATAACAAAACTAAACCATAACTTTAAAAATTAAAATATTGTTCTCAAAATCACAAAACTTTAAATCACAATCAATCAAATAAAAGCAAATATGGGACTAATTTGAAATCGTTCGTTTCTATCAAAAATCACGCAAATGACGCAACGCGCCGCTTCTTGCGCATTGGTCAGCGCCAACACACATTATCTCAAACAAACTTACACTGACTTTCACGCACACATTCAAAAAAAAGCCCAACATTAATTTCAATACAAATTTCCAACTAGAACCTAATATTGTTATCAAAAACACAGACCATTTCCATACGGTCCGAGAAGCCGAATGCAAGCCAGCGAGTGTGAAAGAGAAAACGCTATAACTAAGTCACTGAGCGTCGTACGTCGTTGAACTCTTCTTTTGTATAGTGTTAGAAGGAGCTAGAAAAGAACATTTTAGTAACGTCGCGATCCGTGTTCCGCGCGAATTCAAAATAATTTCTGTGAAGGATGATACCTACAGTTCAGTGAGAGCGTAAAACTAACAACCTCGCATTGCAATACGTTGCGCTTGGCGCGTGACACGCAGATTTTAATATACATAATTAGATTAGATGTTTGACATAAATGTCGTTTTTTTAACACTTTAATTTTGGTTTTCTTGAGTTTGTTATAGCAAGCCGGGCTTCTCAGCTTGTAAGACTATACCGCCACTGCACTTTACTTTTCTCGATCTGGGGATCGAACCCTAATGCTCGACATGCAACCATGAAACCAACGAGACAGTAACAGTTTCAAAAATATATTCGGAACATAATCTATCCGAGTGCTAAATTACATCAAAATTCTTCTGTCATTGAAGCATGATTATGTAACACAAATATCGAAACTTTGTCATTTTCCATAAATTTATTTATTTATTTATGTACACACAAAATATTTCAAAATGTCGGATGTTCGAAATGTCGTTTTTTTATAAATGTCGGATTTTACTTCTTACTTTCTAACAGCCGTTCAACAATGTGCGCTGGATAGCAGATTACTTTTCAAAAGACCCTAAACAATTGAGTGTATTATGTTTATGAAGGTCGAAGGGATTTACTACAATAATCCAAGTGTAGCTCGGTCGCCACGTTCCATGACCCTTCGCGTAGTACAACTGGTACCTGAGTTTTTTGAAGGACTCCACCACCCCACCCACACATAAAAAAGGGCCACCATTCAATAATATACATTGACCTGTTTCTTACCATTCACTTCCCATTAATCCTTTAATTCAACCCTTCCTCTTGATCGGAGCTTACCTAACCCTCGTCATTTTAACAATAACATAACATCACGCTTTTCATACCTCAAGGGTTAAGAAGGTGTACATAATAGCCAGCTATCCTAATAGGTAATACAGTTTATTTGCTTAAGGTGGATGCTCCAGGGTAGCCCGCGAAAGGGCACGCCACAATAGTGGCGATAAGTCCCCTCTTTGAGGAGTGGCTGGAGAGACGCCACGGCGTCCTCACCTTCCGCCTGACGCAGGTTCTTACCGGACACGGATGTTTCGGTAAGTTCCTGCACCGAATCGGGCGGGAGGAAACGCCCGGGTGTCACCATTGTGAGGATCGACCGGAGGACACGGTGGAGCACACGGTGGAGGTGTGCCCCGCTAGGGCGGAGCACCGCCGTGTCCTCGTAGCGGCGATTGGCGGCGGCGACCTCTCGCTCCCGGCCTTGGTTCAATCCATGGTCCGGAGCGAGACGGAATGGGACGCCGTCACCTCCTTCTGCGAAGCAGTCATGCTAGCGAAGGAGGTGGCGGAACAGGACAGGGAGAGATCCTCACGTCCCGGCCGCCGCGGGAGACGCCCCGGGCGTCGGGGGCCACGTGGTGGCTTCCGGCCACCGTAGGCGCGGGCCTGTGGACGGGGAGCTATGGGCTAGCTCGCCGTCCGTACGTCTCATGACGACAGGCCGTGTCGACGGCGCGTTCGTGTTCCACGCGCGCCTCAAAGAGAGTCAGCAACTGTGAAGGGGTCCGCAAGGGCCGAAGCCTGCCGGGGCTGCGGGACTATTCGAAAGAGATACCGTGGCCCCGGAACACAAAGGGCGAGGAAGGAACATGGATGGGTTTTAGTCAGTAAAAGTCTGACACTCCCTCCTGCTCCGCCCAGAGCGGGAGAAGTCATTTGATGATTTCCCATCCGAAAAAAAAAATAAAAAAAAGGGTAGCCCGCGAAATTCAAATTTTCTTACGTTTTTTGCAATTTGTAGACCAGTGCCAGGTTGTAAGTTGATAAAAATATTGTTCGCGACTGTAAGACGTATGTAGTTACAGAATTATAATCATCAAAATCATCAACACAACCCTCCAAATTCATAAAAGTCGAGGAACGACATTTTCAAGGCAAGAAAATTTGAATTTCGCGGGCTACCCTGGAGCATCCACCTAAAACTTCATGGAAGTAACTCACATGTGCACAATATGCATATTACATGGAGCGACTCTTTAAAAATCGACACAAACTCTAGCTATTGATCTCTGCCATTGCTCACCCACATTTCTCTATTTAGTTTTCAGTCCCTTGTGTGTGTTATGCATTGCATTTTACGAATATTTAATCTGCAATCTCTTATCATACTATTACACGACCTGACATTCAATAACACCGGACATGCTACGCAAAGAATGCATTTCTATAGAAATAATTCTACATACTTTTATGCTTTTTAGCCACACCCAACATTCACTTCCACACTATATAAAGTGTAGGTAAAATGCATGCCATTGTGGACAGTCGACCGTGCCTTTTCACGACAATAATAATTTTATTACGCGTAATCCCACTGTAAACTATGTATTTTTTTTATGTGAAAGTTTTTTTCTGAGTCATGACATGACATTCACGGATTTGGGAGATATTTTGTTTACTACTTGGATAAAATATTGAATCATTTACTTAATTAATCTTATCGTCACAGTCAGTTATTTTGCTCGATTCCTCAAACTACAGAAATATTTAAAACTAAATGAAAATAGTAATGATTTATGAAAAAGCGTATGTAATAGGAAAAAGTTGCGTGACCATCATCCTACAAATACTCGATGATAATTGATACCAACACTTGCGAAAAACTATGTAGTACCGACAATGATTTTATGCCTATTAGTTTATGAGTGCAAAATAAATTACATTAATTTCCTCGTTGACTGATATTTATGGCAAATAAATCTGATTTAAAAATTCAATCATAACGCTGTTCTCGTATAGATGAAGATTCAATCAATCAATCAAAAAAATCATCAATTTCGATTTAATTTTTTTTTCAGATTCATTTTGATTTCTCTTTTTTATATTTTTTGCCGGTCTACACATCACATTGTGCTCTAGTCAATTAGTCACACAGGAATGCTAGTGAGACATGCATACCGAACTTTTTTTTTATTTTGACAACCGAACGCGTGCGCATTTCAAACCGCTTCGTAAATGTGACCCATTTTATGACGCTCGTATACTATTTGACGTGCATTAATTAAATTCTTTTGGCAACGTGAAAATATCTAGTTTATACACAAACGTAAATAGAATTGTAAAGTTTCTTGAACTTAACTGTTTAGTATGATTTTTAAATGATTATCATCTTCCTGCCTTGTCCCATGTTATTTGGCGGCGGAAAAACTTTTTCTACCTTTCTCCCCTGGCAACCGCATTGCTATAATTTACTCCTTTTTCCAATATGATTTTTATGGCTATTTGCTATACAGGGTGCAAACAACCTCATCACGAAGCCGTCAACCAAGCATTCTGTACATCAAACTAAGTAACTTTAAGCAAAAATTATTGCTGGGAAACGACTTTTATTTTTTAAAAATTAATAATAATTAATTGCGAAATTTAAAACATGTTTTGTGGTAGAACTCAATGTAACGCACTCAAAATATTGTGCTGAAAAAAAAATCTTACATTAAAAACTTGTATTTAAAAAACAACTTGTCAAAATGTTGGAACTTTGACCCCCAATATCTCTAATAATAATATAATATAGTTAATATCCATAACTAGAAGGTTCCCAGGTATGGTGTAGAACAAAAAAAATATTCCAATGACGAGGAGAACAAATGCCTTTCGGCTTAGTTAAGAAGTTTTTTACACCCTTTAGTTAGGCACACAGAAATGTATCGTTTATTTAAAGGCTTGTTCGGCTAAAAAGTAGTAGACCAAAACGTTAATTAATTGGTTACCTACGTATGCCGTTGCACTTGGTATTTTCAGCATCCGCATTACTTTGACGTCATACGCAGCAGAGACGCTGCAATACAATTACGTCTACATGAGTATCCACGCTAACCCACTTCGAAGACTCACTCTCTCTTATAATTTTACCTGTGGGAAAATTTTCCCGAATACTGAACCGACGATTTTGTAGGACTCTTGTCGACTTGCCGGTTCTTACATCCCATAAGTCGAGGGAGATACATATACAATTGCTGCATAATGTGTTTGTGGAGCTTCGATTGTACTAACAGTGTGTACTGTCAGCAGATTGCAGCAACAGTAAACGTAGCAGTCTCCAGAGCCGCGGCAGCACCTCGAGCTTGTTGGAGCGCAGTCTCACACCCCGATCTCAACCCCCTACTCCCAGGTACGTCAACTAGCCTACGGGCAGATTACACCATTCAAACTGAACGTGATTAACGCATCTGGTGGCCTAATATAACTCTTATAGAAGTATTGTTTCAATCTTGCATCAGTGTGGGAAAGAGATGAAAGAAAGTCACTAAATACTTTTTCATGCCCCCATCTCGGAAAGAGTATTTTTGCTCTTCGATATCTGAGTGCAAAAGTCGTTTTTATCCTCTAGAGGATAAAGTAAATTGAATTTAGAACATCGTGTGCACTAAGTTTGTGAATTCAAAACATCATTAAACCTATTTACTTCTACCTCCATGGTGCCGAATTTATCATAGGTACAACCTTTTTGAATTTGTTAAAAACTCAGACTCGGAACCTTCTTGGTGTATTTTTATAATTTGCTTTGCGCGCGCCATTTTCTTGTCAGGTCAATTGTTAAAACCTTAGGTTAAAAACAAGTGAAAAACGTAAAATAAGTGGTTTTGGCGACCAAGAAGTTTATTTGACGCCAACAGAATTGACTGAAACTGTTAATATTGCGCAAATGAGCTTTCTCCCTCAACAATCACGCGAGAAGGATTTGAAACAGTACGATATTAAAAAAATTGAAAAAAAATAGGTAGAAAATGCCCAAGGCATTAAGTCCGCCTTTGTACAGTTTTTACTTGTGCATAAAGTTTTAATAAATAAATAAATAAATATTACACTCAACTTAACTAACTGTAGCAACGTTACTTTAAATTTTTCTTAATTTTACCTAAGTATTATTTGTTATAATTTAAAGATTATTTTGTAATACTTACCTACCATAATGTAGTAGTTAACACCTAAACTGAAATAAAAGTAAAAGTATATTGTGATTGTAAATGTTTTTTTTTTGCATTTAGTCATTTCCTCGCTGAGGTGGGATGAAAAGTTACGTGTTGCACTCGAGTGCAAAGATTTTTCACCTCGTGCTCTTTTGATTCCCTCGCTAACGCTCAGGATTTTAATTTTTGAATCACTCGCTGCGCTCGTGACTCAATTTTAGAATCCTTCGCTTGCTCGGTTATCAAAATTGAGCACGCGGTTAAAAAGCAACTTTGCACTCTTATATAACAAATAACTATTTAAGGGCTGTCGGCCCGTACCACCATCTAGTGTAATCGCTGCTAGTGATGATCGCAGTTTCAATGGTGAAAGTCTATTTTACAATATAAAAACATTGACATTACTTACTTCCAATAAAATGTGAATTTGAAAAAGATAACTGGATCGCACTTGAAATCTCCAGTTTTGGCTGATTATAGCTATCGGTTATAGACCTGAATAAATATTCTTGTTGGCCTCTCTAAATAGATTAGATATTGATGTATTTATCACCAAAAATTCGCAAACAAAATACTGGTATTCAGCTGCACCCAGTTAGACTGGAAGCTGATCCCAAAATGATTTACAAACGGCTAGTCATAATAATGATGAATCTCACGAACAAACTATCCATCTTGTGAACAGATCTCAAGCGGCAACCCCGCACAAGTACAAGAAAGGTGACGTGGTGTCGACCCCGACGGGCATCCGCAAGAAGTTCAACGGCAAGCAGTGGCGTCGGCTGTGCTCCAAGGACGGCTGCACCAAGGAGAGCCAGCGCCGCGGCTTCTGTTCCCGCCACCTGTCGCTACGAGGAGTCACCAGGTCTTCTAATACTCCACTGGCTCAAGGGTCTGCTCATACTCCGCAGCAGAGGTATCTAACTTACAAATTTGCCGCCAGCGCCATTTATTAAAATTGCTGACGGCGAACACTTTGAAAAAAAAAAGCGGAAAACAGTGTTGGCAATTTGGCATACGGAGTGGATAATTAATTAAACAAGAAAAACTTAGGATGCAGTAGTGAGCGAAGCGAGCTCAGAACTTAGGCCACCCTGCCTGTTAGGTTACTTTAAACCCTGCAAACAGAAATAGGAGCCCCGCGCATCGGGGCTTCGTCGACTACCCTTTATTGCAAAATATTGATATTTACCTTGAACTTTGGGTTAAGTTAACTGAATGGCCAAACTCCGATTTAATCGTATTGAGTTACGGCATTAGACTGTCCAAATTGGTGTCTCCTAGGATTATACATAAATTCGTTAGTCATAGGATGTCAAACCTGAGGTTTTGCTAGCCAAACCTGAGCACCAAACCTAGAAGCGCCGGAGCGCTTCGAAGTTTGACTATAACACATACATACAAGACAAGTATGGAACATTGGGATGGCTGAATATTCAAAATTATGCTATACTATAGAATAATAATAATTGCATATTCCTGATTCAAATCATGTAACTTTGTAAATTTGCGTATACTATGTAATGTACTACAGGAAATAAACCATTAGTATTATAATTCGTTTCAAAAGTTTCATAATTCACTGTACCCTCAATTTACGGTGAATGGTTAGTTTTATCCCTATGTACGCTGAATGGAATGTGTTTCAGTACAATTTATTATTGAGTAATTATGATTATTAGTCGTCAGAGTCTCGGTTTAAATACAATTTAACTAGTAAGAACGAAAGATGCGAATTTGAAGTAACGGCTATGAAATCTGCCGGGGCTGCGGGACTGTTTGAAAGACATCCGCGGCCTTGGAACACAAAGGGCTAAGAAGGAACATGGATGGGTTTTAGTCAGTACAAGTTTAGTCACTCCCGCTCCGCCCTGAGCAAGACTCATTTGATGATTTCCCATCCGAAAAAAAGGCTATGAAATCTGCTGTGATCCTGTTTCCATTGCAATGATATGGAACGAATTGGAGATTGGATCCGACGATCGGCTATCCGCTACGTCTTACTGTCACTAGGTCTTAGGATATTCTAGGATATGCTTAGTTGAAAAAGCGCAAATTGCCAACTTAAAAAAAAAAAAACAAAAACCGCAATTAGATACTTACGAGTAGTTCTAAAAAGATAACAAAGTTTTAGGAGAGTCTGGAGAGCCATTTACCTTCTTTGTCTTGTCATCTTTGTGTATCGTTTATTTTCATAGCACCATTCTATAACAACATTTCCATTTCAGAAGTAGCAGTAAATCGCTGTCCTCGAGCGGAACGGGCGTCGAAGGCGACGAAACATCGCGAGAGTCCGACACTACGCCGCCGCACTACCGTGTCACAGGCCGGTTCGATTCCGATGAGACTGAGGCCGCTAATATGCTGGGTATGTTACTTTCGAATACAAAATATCATCATGCCTGTAAGTAATCCCCGAAGGGCAGAGGTAGATAGTACACCCACATTTCGCCTATGTTTTAAGTCCCATGTAATAGGGGGCGAACCTATTGCCATGAACCGGGCACAATTCCAGACTCCGTGGCTATGCCCGACACGGGAATCAAACCCAGGAACTCAAGCTCAGCAGTCACGCTTGCGACCACTCGACCAACAAGGCAGTCTCAAATACAAAATATTTTACACATGAGGTCATAGCTTAATAATAACAGTTGCACGTGTCGATCTTCAAGGTTAAACAGCACTTCTCAAGGATCTCTGAATGGGTTACTAGCCCTCACGTACTGAGTTACCTCCGTGCCTCGGAAAGCATGTTAAGCTGTTGGTCGGCTGTCATGTGTTCGACAGGCGTCCTCGTACTCGTGGTATCGTATTACCCAGTACTAACTGGTTTGTGGAGGTAAATACTCGTATTCAGCTGCATCGGGTTAGACTGACCCGACCACAACATAATATTAGGATAGGGCTAGGCCGATGATGCCGTCTTCTACAAACAAGTAGGTAGTACTAGGGCACTTAAGGTGGATGCTCCAGGGTAGCCCGCGAAATTCAAATTTTCTTACGTTTTTTGCAATTTGCAGGTCAGTGTCAGGTTGTATGTTGATTAAACCATAAATCGCGGCTGTAAGACGTATGTAGTTACAGAATTATAATCATCAAAATCATCAATACAACCCTCCAAGCGCATAAAGGTATAGGAATGACTTCTACCTTGAAAAAATAAATTCATACACCTTTATGAGCTTGGTGGTTGTGGGTGTAACTACATACGTCTTACAGCCGCGATTTATGGTTTAATCAACATACAACCTGACACTGACCTGCAAATTGCAAAAAACGTAAGAAAATTTGAATTTCGCGGGCTACCCTGGCGCATTCACCTTAACAAATATACGTTACTATATTGTAGTTATCTACAATAAGATGTAGGTAAGTTGTAATGTTACTCAAAACGTAAATTAATTACCACAACCACATCCTGGTTAGACCGCCAATTGACGTCACGTGTCAGAAAGTGAAGTTGTTGACGTCAATATCTTATGGTTAGATATTATGATAGTATGTTTTATTATAATTATGACATGCTCTTAACAAAGTGCGAATGAGTGTGCATACAGGAATGTGAATAGTACATTTTGATACAAGTAGAGAAAGTTTGTTATTGCACTCGAGGCGGAATTAACTCCCGAGCCGTAGGCGAGGGTGTTTTTGAGCCGAGAACTGCAATAACAAATCTCCACATGTATCAAACGACGTTTTTCAATACACTTTTGAAGATATAAAATAAAAGAACGAAAAATATTTTTGTCATGAATAGTAGTAAAGTGTCATAAATAGTAACTATGATTTTAATTTTCTTTTTTTCCGCGCTTTGCTTTCGCGAGGTTGAAGGAGAAGCAAAGGTATGAAGCCGCTAAACAGCCTCATATATATATTTTTTTTATATTTTTGAATTTAGAACACAAATAAATGTTAATTTGTTCATAAAAGTAAATATTAGGTTTAAATAATCATGTATATCTATGATATTCTATTTATAAACACAATTTGAATATTCAAAAAGTAAAGACGCATTATTGCTTTGCCGAAATTAAAAAAAAAAACATTCACCTCCGACTGTAGGCATTGAACCAATTTGGACTAAGTATAGGTATAGTTATCTGTGGCAATTTTCATTCCCGCACACGTGTTGGAAAATGAAAAAAATCGCACGCGTGTGAAATACATTGCATGTTGAGCCTAATCATAGTGCGTTAAGAACCAAATTCCGAGGAAGTGTATTGAAAAATATATTGTGGGTGTGTCTTTGCTTGGTCTTGCCCCTCGTAAGATTATACTGGGGAGACTGTTTTGGGGTCGGTTTCCATCCTAACCGGATGCAGCTGAATACTGCTATTTCTCATGGTTCTACTGTCTTATCTGACCTCCGCAACCCAGTTACTGGGTCACACGATACCCCTTGACAATACTGGTCGTCTGACTTTCGAGCCAATGAGTAACGACAGTAAAAAATCTCTAAATGACAGCCGGGACCAACGGATTCACCTGCTTTCCGAGGCTAGGTTACGTTTTCGATGTACGAATTGATGAAAAGCCAAATAAATAAATAAATATATGTGGAACATTGGTAATGTAAAATGATATTTGGTGCCCCCCTCAGTGTCGCTGGGCAGCTCGCGCTCGGGCAGCCCGGGCGCGTCGCCGGTGGGCGCGGGCTCGCCGGGCCTGCGCAACAACCTGTTCGTGCCGATCTCCTCGCCGCAGCCGCACCACCCCGCCGCGCTCTACCACCACCATCTCATCAGGTACCTTCTACCTTATACACGGGACCTATACATGATGGGTTGATACAGACAGCTGCATTCATTACGTATCCGTCACGCATTAACGGCCGTTTTCTATAACTTACTTACTTATATAGTTGGTGCCAGTTAAGATGAGAATAGCGGTTATTGCCCTTTCCCTAATATCTCTTCGTACGAACCAAAACAAATAAACCATGTATCGTTTTTCATTAGAAAAATGTTGAAGATCACGATAGATGACGATTCAAGACTTGAACAGGCTTATTTTTGGTTTTCAAAGTTAAAAAGTTTAATAAATGTAGGTGGGTCAATGGCCGCTATTCTCATCTTAACAGGCACCAACTATTTATAGCTATAGGTTAACAGTAGCTTGAGGTGTTTCTATAAACAAAGAATATCCTATCCGTGTCACCTATCTGTCACTTGATTCATAGAAAAATCAAAGAAAGCTTTTCTGTGACTTTTTGTTTCTAAGCAAAATGTCAAACTGACAGAGATAGCAACCTACCGAAACCGGCTAGTAAGTTATTGAAAATGGCCGTAAGACACTCAATAAAAGGGGTAACGAATTAATGCAGCCGTCAGTACACACTGGGTCGGTCAGATTCGGCACGATACGACACAATCGAGCAGAAAATATACATTTGATTTTGCCACCCGGCCTGTCCCAAGTCATGTCCAATCAGGCCAACCCGCACGTGTGTGTAGCACGCCTTACGTATACGTTACTTCAAGGAAGTCCATGTGGATAATAACTACCTCTTTAACAATTTTATTTCGGAAATTAAAAATACTTCGGAATTTTAGAGAGAGGTGATATACATCATATTACTTACTTTCTTAAAATATAGGCAAATATGCTATTACGATGTCAAATTATCTTACACACGTAAAAGAGTCTTTTAAATGAGTGTATGACCTGCAGCCTGATTGCAAAACATGACACAATAGCAATGCCTTTCATTCTGATAGTTCAACGGTATTTATTGCATTATTTACTTATGGATTATTAATTTCTTGTAAAATGTTTGTTTGTGATGAAAATTGTATTTTGCAATAGGCGAGACGACCAAAAAAATCTAATTAGTCCGTCACTTAGATTATCAAAAAATATTTGACCCGTGTTTTTTCTTTTGTTAAGTAAACCAAAATTGACGAAGATACGACGCTTTTAAAATTCTCAATACGTCACGCCATGGTATAATTTTTAGCTAGTTCAGACGTCACGAGCCCCCACTCCCGAGTTTTGATGCCTTTTATCTTTGTCAATATTCATTGATTTACAAAAACAAAAAATACGTGTCCTTTAATTTCCAATACACTAACTGACGGACTAAATAGATTTGCAATTTTTTGATAATATCGTCATGCCTATTGGGGTGGGGCAAAAACTTAAGCAACAATTGTATTAAAATTAACACTGACATGTTTTATTCTAGGCCTGAACTAGTCCGACCTAGCAGGGTGAACTCGCCCGTCGGTGGCGGTGTTGCCACCAGTGTCATAAGAGTTTCACCGGGACCTAACTACCACTACCAGGTATTACAAAATGCATACCAAATTGAACTTTAACACATAAGCAATAACTAAGCTATGGTAAAATTAGACATTCATTTCTCAGGTGGAAAACCGAAACGGGCCTACAATCGTTCAAACGAACAACGTCTCCCAATCGAACGTGATTGGCGTTCAAACATCAGGACTGAACTTACAGAACACTATACACACGAGTATAAACGCTACTACCACAACTCTCTCCAGCCTTACTCTCCCATCGAGTATTTCACTCAACTTGAACAACTTAAGTACTCAGAGTCTGCAGACAAGTATCGCGAACACCATCCGTAATACCAACGAGCTAGCCCACAACCTAATCGTTCCCAGAACTATTCCTACATCAAACGGGATAGACGTAGAACAGATATACCGAACAGCCGTTCATCGAAACGGTATTCACGATAACTACCGCCGCGACACAGAAATGTCGCCGCCATTAAACAATCATGAAAATTTTCTGAGTAGAAGAGTCTCGGAGTATGATGACGATGATCATCAGACGCAAAGAGAGAATAATATACTCCGTAACGTTATGGACACTCGGCCCCCCGAACTATCCGAGACTCGCTTACTGGAAGACAATAAGAGGATTCTGAAGCCGGCGCCGCTTCAGGCCCGCGTGCTGTCCGTTGTGGAGCCGGATGTGAAGGATCCGGTGAAGAGGTACTACGTTACCATGGTGCCGCAGAGTACCTCGGAGAAGAAGTACGTGTTTATAAAGAACGAGCCGGCGGAGACTGTCCAAGTGAGTTACAAGAAAGATTTGTTATGTTCGTGTGTCTTTTTTATTATTAACACTGAAAACGGGATATTTACCGTGTGTTTTGAGCTCCAGCAGTGTCGAAATATCGGGAACTCAAAACAAATAGTAAATATGATAAATGTCCCATTTTCAGTGTTTATGATAATGATAACCACGTCAGTTTAAAAAATTAGAATAGAATAATTTTATTTCTTTAAAAACATGGTACATTAAGGTCTAATAAATAGGGTTGTGAACTAACATGTTTCGCCATAGAATGCCATACAAATACATTTGTATGCTATACTTATTCCTCTTCGTTGAAATCTTTATCAGTCAACAATACAAGTTTTTTTTGTGAATGTTTCGTCAGTGCGAATGCACAGTTATCCGAACATAGTTCTTGTATCAAACGCAAGTACAATTCAATTGGAACAATGAAATATCATTGACTATATTTCATTGTTCCAATTGAATTGTACACCAAAATACTAGCAAACTGAATAAGGATAGCGTACATTCAATATTAACTTTCTTAAGGAAAGTTTCGGCATTAGGTATTTTGTGATTATCTTGAATTATCTAAGTAAAAGTCGATATCGCATTAGGCACGCGTAAATTAAATTATCTGACCAGATAATCAGTGGGTATTTAATATTGTTTATTTTTTTAGTAGCTTGCGTAGGTAATTGTTTTTTTGGGCGTTTTAATTAAAGGCATTACTTCATTGTATTGCGGCTAAATCTATCTAATCTAAACCTAATATACGGTTAGTATACCTACAGCATATATCGGCCATGTGGTGTGGCACAGATGGATCATTCTCACTAGTTCTACTACACAGTTCTACGGTACAACTAGTGGGATTTTTTTTTCCACTAGTCCTATGATTTAAGGTGGAACACTCAATGATGTTTTATATAATACTGAGGTAAATACGTTTTACCGACGTCAGCGTGGCAATGCAAACACAAGCTGATTAGCTTGTGTGACCTCAGTCGGTCCTGTGCGACGCGAACTGACGTTTAAGCGGGAGTTTGGTGTATGAAAATAAACAAATAAGGCAAATTGTGTGTTCAGAAAGTGCAATACTTATACTGGGCCAGCTGTAAAAATCAAGAAGGACGTAGTTTTCATTTGTTAGTACTGTTTAGTCTATTTACAATGGAAAATCATAAATTTTATTTTACTCAAAAATCACTGCCGCGCTGTAGCCGCTTTGACAGCTACACGAACGAGACAAGTAGTGCGTTGCATATGAGTGACAGAGAGCACGGGATAATGGCGTGCGGTGTTGTCAGTTCGAACGACGCGTTCGAATATCGCCATGTTTTTATTTCTTTTTAATGAGTATGACGTCTCTATTGGTAAAATCTCATTAGTTCTACTGTTCTATTACAGACTAAGCTAATGGGGTTTTTGTTCTCACTAGTACTACGTTTTGGCGTAGGTCGTACATTCACACTGCAAATCTCGCACTAACGCGAATTTACCCCGCTTTGGGTTTGCCAGTAGTATATTGGTACGAATAGCCTCAGGTTGCTGTGCGAGCTTACACTCGAAGATTACGTAGTAGGAAATTGGCATGGACAAGTAGGAGATGAGTAACAAGGATAGTAAAATTACACAAACTACCAGGAGACCAAGCTTTCATCACTGATAAACATAAGCGTAACCTTCACAACCGTAATTCTTAAAGGGGTAAGCAGACATATTTCATCGCATCTATGCCAAACTTCACAGTTGGTCTCAAAAGTTATTACGAGTTGAAAACGATTTGTTTGCTAACTTCTGGAGACACAAAGTCTTCACGACTATAATTCTTAAAGTAGTATATTTCATAGTATCGAGTACATGTACACAGTTGGTCGCATCAGGTGTTATGTGATGAAAGCGAACCGTTTACCAAATTCTTGACACAGCAAAAACCTTAGGGGTGTCTGAGAGTATTCTTACAAGCTAGTTGTATATACGTACAACCCAAGGGGCGTTAAACTAATGAATCAATAAGGGGCCATCCATAAATTACGTCACACGAATTTCATGATTTTTTGACCCCCGCCCCCGTCCTTGCTTGCCACAGCTGGTCACATTTGTGAGCACCCCCCGCCCTAGTGTGACGTCACATATCTTGCAATTTTACATCTACAGATTATTGAATTTAAAAAGTCGTTCCGAAATTAGTTTCATCTTGATTTAAAATCTTTTTTAATAAAATTAACATCAAATGAAACATTTCAAAATTTTAACAAAACTAAAAACGATTAATTAATTTTATTAAAGATTTAAGAACATTTTTATTCAGTTCAGACTTAATCATCTTGAGTCCATGGACTTTGAACCCACTTCTTTAAAATATTTATAATGGGCATAGCAGCCATGTTTTTCTCGTTTGGGTTGTTAAATGTGTCAACATGCATGCTTCATATATATATATATATGTCTTACTTAGATCACTCTATTTGTTAATTTTAAACTTGTTTCGTAAGTTAAAAATCACAAAATAGCAGAACTAAGAAAACGACGTCGATAATACGTGAAAGTAAATTGTCAAATGGAATAGAAACACAGAAATCATCCATCGCTAGGCGGTGCGTTTGGGGGCATTTATCAAAGGGCGCAAAGGGAAAGGGATAGAGTTGGAAATGTTTTTGAGTTTTTCGTTAATAGTTGAGTTAAGTTCGTGTTTTAACACTTAGATTATAAAGATTTTAAATGTGACGTCACGAAATTTAGGTCCCCTTCCACCCCCTAGTCACACAATGTCACACTTCGTCGACCCCCTAAATTACGTCACACGTTAAGGGGGAGGGCCCTTAACGTGTGACGTAATTTATGGATGGCCCCTAACCTATCTCTTGTATATCTTGAATAAGAAGATTTTGGTGTCAGTTATTGTACATTATCACATTTAACTTTTCTCTCCAGGCGCCGATTTGCTTGTGTTCTTAACAAAGAAAACTCCTCTTCTAACAACCTTTAAAAATATGTATGTCTCAATCACAGAGTTCAGAGTTATTATTGAAATAGAAATCAATATTTTAATGCAACACGGCGATATTTCATAATTTTGGAAGTAGTCATAATTAATTCAGTAAAACAACGAAATGTCCCCTGTGCCCTGGCGGTTGAGAGTATGTCATGCTCACTCAAATGTCTCGCTGATGGTGGCGCGTGTGTCGGATCATTTAGTTCCCTTTAAAATAAAATAAATAATTCGTTTATTTATAAAAATTTACAATTAAGTATCTTAACAAATAAAATAGAGCACTATTGCTTATTGCCTGAACTAGGTGGAACCTGTGTTTCAGGCTAGAAGGTGCAATAATACCTACTTAAAATAAATAAATTAACATTAAAAGAACAATAAATTACTGAAATTGCAACATACATAGAAAATAAAACAAACAACGTGTTAAACAAAACAACAAATGTTTGAGTTAAATGGTGCTGATCCATGCGTCATGTTCGGTAACGGGCGCTATCAGTGACTGGTCATCTCTCAGTTGCCATGGCTTATTTGAATGAATTACTTGAAATAAATGCTTTGACTTTGATGGAATGTACTGTCGGAATGTACTTGTTACTTTCAGAATGTCTTAGGAACATTTATAGATTCAGCCTTTAGACTGGTTAAAAATTAACGTATGTGAGACATTTCAGATCGAGCAGCGAATAAATCATCTGCAGCAACAGCTCAACAACAATGACAATGAACAGGAACACCGCAGCTTAGATAATGGTGATCATGTAAGTAGCATTTATATATCCAGACATAAAATTGTAGATTATACAACAAGTGAAAAAAAAGGGAATTTAATTCGAAGGACTAAGTTGGATCCCGAGAGCAGCGAAGGATTCTAGAGTAGAATCCTGAGCGAAGCGAGGGATACAAGAACCGAGATGATTTTTTTTTTCACGAGTCGTGTACCTACTACAAATAAAAAAATTAAAGGGGGCTCCCCTACTATGATGGTACAGAACCCTTCATGCGCGATTCCGACTCGCACTTTGTCGATTTTTTTCTGTTTTCGCAATTACGGTGTAAATCTCATGAAGAAAGTTGTTAATTAGATGGTCTGTACGATACCCTTAAGACTGATACCTTTCTGACACACTGTATCAGTTACCGGAAATAAACCCGATTTCAGGCTTAATTAGTTTGTCCTAGGTGAAAGTTACTAGGCTTAGGGCTTATCACAAAAATACGATTATAGGCACCCCAACCATTTGAACTAAACGATGGTTAGAACTGTGACCAACCGTGTCAAATCGCAACGTGCGAACCGATCGAGCTTTAAATCTAGGTTAGTCTTGTAATTTATTTGTTTGGATTAGTTTAACAAGGAAAAACCCATGCGATAAACCGGTTTGACTTAGGACATACCGGATAATTTCGCCTGAAATTGGGTTTGATATCATATCTGCTCAATATAAAACTCAATCACTCACTGATAGACAACAGACTGTCTAAACCATTGGTTCTAGAACCAGCGCTTTCTTATAGCGAGAGAAATTTTTAAAGTTCATCCCTTTAAAGGTTAAAGAGGGGAAGATAGTTTATATACATTGTCATAACTAGACTAATCATGGCTATGCAAGTTGGTAGTTTTCGTCGCTGGGGATTGCCAGGGATGCCATCAGGCTCTTGGCCTGTAAGTAAATTAAGCTCGCTTTTTTTTAAAACTATTATGTAAGTTATTTTAATCTGAGCAGTGGTGGCGTAGGATTAAGCGCCTCGGTAGCTAAGATACTTAGTGGGTGGGAACCCAGGCGGCGCGTTAGTTTGCGTAATTTATTTCATCACCACTGCTCTCAAAACGGTGAAGGCAAACATCGTGAGGAAACCAGCATGTCCTAGAAGCAAAAAATCGAAGACATATGACATCTACCACTGGGCCCACGTGATGGAGTACAGCTCTACTGAGGAGGTTTGTGTCCCAGCTGCGGGAATATTATAGGCTGAATGATTGTTAACTAGCATCTGAAACAACTCGGTACTACTTTTCCCCTTAAATATTTGTTGTTTTTTTACTTAAAATCATTCTTCATTTATAGGTAAACAACATAAACAGCAGCGCAGTGATAGTGCACCCTAATCAGTTGCTACCAGTACTGCCGCCGCCCACGTCACACACTATTATCGGTAAGTACTATCATTTACCACATATACAATACATTAATATTGTAATGAAAACAGGAAAATGTAATCGGAAAGAATTTCTTTTTATCTTTAGATTAGGTTTTTGTAAGTGTCAATGTGGTGGCCTTGTCAATGTGTGCCCGTTTTATCAATAACAGCCACACCTAAATACAAACGCGCTGATGTCAACGCTCGATTCAGCGACGAGAGTTGAAAGGAGTTGGAAGATTTTTGTATGAAGCGTGGCCTACCTTCTGCCATTTTATTGTATATTCTTAATTAAATCATGATCTGTCAAATGACCAATTTGGTCGAGACGCCATTGTTTAACTATTGTGTCTACTTCGTGGAGAGATCATGGGTTAATAGCGGTTGTGCGTAAAACCTGTATGTGCGTATACACGTAGAACGCTGGTTACCGGCGCCGATAAGCGCCGAACGTCGCCGACAAGTTCCGACCTGCTTACGTCGTCAGAAATTGTCGGCGCTTATCGGCGCTGGGTGGGCACAAAGTATAGAGACTGCCTGCACCGACTACGTGCGCGGACCGGTGCCTATAAGCGCTGGCAGGTCGACACCGGCAGCCAGCGTCCTACGTGTATACGCCCAAAGCTGGTATCAATACAAACAAGTTTTGGATAAGACATTAATCTTCTAAAGCGTCACGTTTCCGACATATAGAATATATCTTTCCCATCAGTACAACTTTGATAGCTTATATTTCAGAAACGTGATGGTTTAGAAGATTTTCTCTCATACAATACTTATTTGTATTGATGCCAGCCATTGATTAAAACAAGTTTTATGAGTGGCTAATACAATTACACGTGGACTGATGGCCAAGATTGTAACTTATGGCTTAAGTCTCGGAAACGTGACGCTTTAGAAGATTTGGTGTCATACAAAACTTGTTTATATTGATGCTAGCTATTGTTTAATACAAGTTTAATGCGTGGCCGGTATTTTGAAAATTAAATAAAATGGCCAAATAATTCAAAGCCTTTTTAGCAGTGCAATCATATTGAGGCATTTATTTATGAATCGCCTAGTTTTTGTTAAAACGGGATCGTTTTCAATCATGTTTGTTTTTATCTTTCCGTAAAATTTTCCACTACTTGTTGTTTTTGTAATGAAATCCAAAATTACATACAATGTGCGATAATGATTATTTGATAAAAGAAGTTTATTTGCAAAGGATTTGATTGTTTACGTGATGTTAATCACGTTTGCATAATAGACATAATATCAAGCAAGTTTAATATTTGTGTTTAATTTTTCTCTAAAAATGTTTCTTACTTCCGAAACCTAGTCTTACCCTACATTTTATACATGTTCAAGGGACAGATACGCTCACTGTTATGGCGATGACCAATATTCCTTACACCCTATCATACAAGAATAACTTAAATTACTTTAAACTGGTTAAATCCTCAGTCGCCTTACGTAGATTAAATCAAAGATAATGACATTTATTTGTAGGATAAGGTACGTAGGCATAAAGTTTTAAAAAGCACGGTTCAGGGCATATCAAATCTCCTGCCGGGGCTGCGGGACTATTCGAAAGAGATACCGTGGCCCCGGAACACAAAGGGCGATGAAGGAACATGGATGGGTTTTACTCAGTAAAAGTCTGACACTCCCTCCTGCTCCGCCCAGAGCGGGAGGAGTTATTTGATGATTTCCCATCCTAAAAAAAAAAGGGCCAGATTCAGGGGCATAACATGCCTGTCCTTGACCTCGATCACGCCTGATAGAAAGCGATGGATGAGGTATAGATGATGGAACAAGCTAAACATCGTTCGCTAAAATTACATAAGTTTGCTCTATAACTGTGATCTCTTTGCCAACAGTATGAGCCAATACATTTTCCTGGCAGTACTTTGTCCTGCTATTAAGTGGTTTCCTTCCTACGGGTATATACAGGGTGTAAACCACCTCATCACGAAGCCGTCAACCAAGCATTCTGTACATCAAACTAAGTAACTTTACGCAAAAATTATTGCTGGGAAACGACTTTTTTTTTGGGGTGAAAAATCATGTTTTGTGGTAGAACTCAATGTAACGCACTCAAAATATTGTGCTGATGGATGGATTGCATAGTATGGGGGTCGTGGAGGTGTTTAAAGTAAAAATCTTACATTAAAAACTTGTATTTAAAAAAAAAGTTGTCAAAAAGTTGGATATTTGACCCCCAATATCTCCGTAACTAGAAGGTTCCCAGGAGAGGAGAACAAGTGCCTTTCGGCTTCGTTAAGAGGTGTTTTACACCCTTTATAAAATGAAACTTTGTTAATAGAAACATAGTTAGGTAAAATGAGTCAAACCAACACATCAAAATATGACTATAAAAGTTTACACTGACAAGTGCACATGCATTTAATGCGCGTACTCGTGCAAATAGTAATGGTTTTTGTTTCATCGATGTCGGGCTAACATTTCCAAAGTTTACAGCGTTGTAAAGTTTCACCTTTTTTTAAAATTTGCGTTCCTTCATTTTCTCTAGTTACTTATTTTTAGACATGCTGACTCAGACCTAATTAATTCGTAAGACAGCGCTGCGAACAATAAAGTGATGCCGGTTTCGTAAACGTGTGTGCATTTTTTGAGCGTAGTTTAATTGTAGTTTAATGTAAATGTGCGCGTGCGAGCGTGTATGCACAGAGCGGAGCTTAGTTTTGCGCTGGCTTCGCTTTATTGTTCGCAGCGCTATGTCTTGGTTTTTTATTTGGTCTGAGCATGCTGACAACAAAAAACCGGCCAAGAGCGAGTCTGACTCGCGCACCGAGGCACAGTGGGCTGAAACGGGCCGGTAAAGGACTTAGCATTTAAAAAAAAAAAGTTTATTTTTCTGAAATTTTAAATATTGTGTTGGATTTATCTATCGATTATAAGTAATTATTTCTATGAGGGTCGTTCAGATAACTTAGTTTTTTCGGAGTTATAAATATCCAAAGTAATTTTTGTATGAAGCAAAAGAAAAAAATGTGAAAATCTCGAAATTCTCAAATTTTCTCAAAGAATTGACTCTACGTATGCATAGTACGTATATTTGTCATATTTTAGCGCCTATTTTCGGGTTGCGATTTTCTGCGATTTGGTCGCAATTTCAAATTTTGTTCTCTATTCCACACCACCATAGAGGTTAAGAACTAGGCGCGTTTTTTTTTATGTAGTGGTCTGCCCTTTAGGCCTAATCCACTAAGGACTAATAAAATAAATAAATAAATAAGTAAAAATTACAATCACTACTGGCCACTGCACTGTTTTAATTTAATCACTGTCAAGGGTATCCACATTAACGAATGCAAAATTTTCGTATTCGTCATCATCAAATGTTTCCGCTTGTTCAATTACTAATAAACTTTGTGCTTCTACTGACAAAGTTTTATGTTTTCTGCGAAGTTTGTGACGTTTCGCTGAGATCCACTCGGATCAGAGCTGGTCAATAAATTATTTAAAATGTCTTCATTTGTAGTTTTTCTACTGCATTTCCTGGAATGGTGTTGGCGGTACCTACGAAAGCCTTTATTTCTAGCTTCTGCAGCTTCTTCAGATAGCTGTCCAATTGGTATTAGACCAAAACTTTCAATAATAGCTGCAACCGAACATTCCGTAGATACCCTATCGTTGCACCAATCACGTTACGACACGTCATAACTTGTAGTTGCGCTCGCGCACTCTTATCCCTTGATTCCCGGAAATAAGTCTCAAAACAAATTACGTCATACCTACCTAAGGTGGTGGAAAATGTCGAACATTGATTTTTTAAGAATAACTAAGTAGGTATTGAGGTTTTCAGGCCGTTTAGGATACATTATTTTCAATTTTAATTTAATTGGAATAAATTGCTTAACTAAAATAACATGACTCTTCATACAAATTTGATATGGCTATATCTCCGAAAGTACTCGTTAAATTAAAAAAGTCAAAGAATAAAAACGTTTTAAATTTATGCCTAGATACCAAAAAAATACATTTGATCTCTTAAGACCCAACCTTGTAATCCCAGCCCACTGTGCGAGGGTTCCGTACAAACTTTTAAAGGACAAACTTAACTTTTTTTTTGTTTTTAAACTACATATTTACCGGTTTCAGATTTTTTCTTGTACATGTGCTGTAAGACTTTGCTTCTTGCCAAATTTCGTGATTCTAGGTCAACGGGAACTACCATATAGGTTTTCGACCCAAAACCTATAGGGTACTTCCGGTTGACCTAGAACTGACAATTTTGGTTAAAAGTCAGGTCTTACAGCACAAGTAAAGGGAAAAGTCCGAAAAATAAAAAAATGTTGAAAATTAAGGTAAATTTTGGTACATACAAGTTTTCGCGAAAATCTAAATTTGCCCATATTTTTTTATCGTGTTGACTCAGGACCTTGTTTTTTATACATCTAATAAAGACTCAGTATAGACCTCCGTATCTGGTATAAATTTCAACTTTCTGGGTCTACTCGTTCCTGAGAAAATCGGTGGTGACAGACGGACAAGAAAAGGGTTCCTTTTTTACCTTTTGAAGTACGGAACCCTAAAAACATTGGTGTGACTCATTATATGAGCTCTCTCCGCACAGTGTCCGGCAACACATTCCCGTGGCAGTCCCTGGTGCCGCTGCTGAGCGCGTCCCCGCCGCCCAGCGCGCCGCCCGCGCCGCGCTCCCCGCGCACGCCGCGCACGCCGCGCACGCCGCACACGCCGCACACGCCGCACACGCCGCACACGCCCGCGCCGCTTATCAAGACTGAGGATCAGATTAAGACGGAGGCTAGCGGTATGTATTTAGATAACCAAATAATATAATATCATACCTGTTATCCCCAAAGATGTACTTTAATACATTTCGCTAGTTATGTTAAGGCACCATATATTATAATAGGGTGTGAGCCAACTGCCATCAACCAGTCACAAATTCAAAGTCTGCGGCTGTTACTAAGAAATTTCTGATGGAAAATTCCAATAACACTTTGCCCGACCTGGGAATCGAACGCCATGCACATATGTCTTAATATTTTGTATTTAGCATGAGGAATACATTTCGTACCTAAGTAGCCCGCTGCCTAACTTGCAAGTTTGTCAACCTAAAGAATGCGTGCAATGTAAGCTGGCTCTATGGCATAATTAACACCAGCTTTTGTGATAGACGTCATAAAAGTCTTCAGCTTTTATCTGCTCGTCTCATTTATATCCTCCAATTTCAAAATTGACATGACAAAATCCAAAAAGAAAGAAATACAAGTTTTATAGCTTTAAGTTTCGAAACAAATAAGGCTTTATGGAGGGAACGTTGCAAAATGTGCCTTTATTCCAGTAGGAAACATTTAAATAAATAAGGTTCGTTCGAATTTGAACTCACAACAGAATGATTAAAACTCAAATCACCTGTATTCTGTTTGTCAACCTAAAAGACAAACAATGTATTCCAGACGCCCCGATGTGCATGGACGAAGATGACGAGGTGTTCGAGTCTGAAGACTCCGGGGTCGGCGGAGATGACTCTAACAAGAGGCCTTCGCAGAACATGTCGGCACTTAACTCGCCTGCTACTCAGGAAAAGGTAAGAAGCATCTTATTGAGAAATATTAGTGACGAAAGCTTAAACTTTGATATATTTTCTGTAGTAAACCAGATAGTGCAGTACCTGACATTGTACTTTTGACATTTTGTATAAAAAATATACTTTTAGTTTTTATCAACAAATCTTTAAATCAGGTTTTTTTAATTTTTAACCTCTAGGGTCCAAGATTAAGTAAATCCAGCAGATTTGGTTGCAGTCTGTCGCAAAATATTTTTTATTTATTTATGACAAAGTTATTAATTTTCAAGGTCCCCCACCACCAGGACCACCAGGACCACCTCATGATCTTTCACGGTTAATTAAAAAAAGTTTTAGATCTCCAAATTCACTACTTTCACTGCTCATTTTGATCAAAAAACAATCTCTAAATGAAACTCATGTTTATTTTCTACTTACAGAAAGAACGGATGCGCATCCGCCGTCCTATGAACGCCTTCATGATATTCTCGAAGCGCCACCGTCAGATCGTGCACCAGATGCACCCGAATCAGGACAACCGTACGGTCAGCAAGATCCTCGGCGAGTGGTGGTACTCGCTCAAGCCGGAGGAGAAGCAGAAGTACAATGAACTTGCTAGTGAGGTAAGGAACTCTTTTCGAAGAACTGTTAAATACCTGTACAACCCGATTACATTATCTCTGGACCTGGCGTTGATGACTTTTATAACAATAAAAGTCCAAACGTTACAATGAAATGTTCAAAAATAAGCGAAAATATCACGATATGAATCGGCAACGAAACTGCGTGTTTTTGAACATTTCACTGTAAGGTTGTTTATTAGAACAGACGCATCTGTAGAGCCGTCCAAGTCTGAGTTATCGATTCGAAAAGAAGATGAAGTAGACTGTATAATACTGGCAGCCATAAACGAACACAGGTTAGGGTTTTTACCTCATTATTTATTTATTTAACACTCCAAGCACAAAGTACAGAGGCGGACTTAATGCTACAAGGCATTCTCTACCGGTCAACCTTCGGGTTAAATAGGAAAATATACTGTTATGGTACAAAATATCAAAAAAAAACTCAATTCTTTATTGCATTCCACAATGTAGGCTTAGGTGGTAAACATTTCTTTGGAAAAAATCGTGGACCCTGTCGGGCACAGCAAAAGTAAGATAATGTAGAGAGGACTTATCATTTATGTATCTAATCTAACTTATTCTAAAAAACATTAATATTACAAAAAACATTCATTTTTCAAGTTTTAAGGATTTATCATTTAAATATTCGTTGACATTGTAATAACATTTGGTCAATAATAATTTTTTAAACTTATTTGTGAATATAACTACTTATTTACGTCAATTTTTCATTTATATACTTTCTCATTTCATACTTTTCTCATTTATTTTGCCTCTGACAGCAGAGACTAAACAACAGCCTTATTATTACGGGAATCAAAAAAATCTCTAAAGAGAGAAAAGAGAGATCTTTAAAGAATCTCTGCGCTTTTGATAGACTTGTCAGTGTAAACAAGACAGGAAAGTTGACTGGTAGAACATGTCCACTAATGTACACCAAGTAAATTTAAATAAATAAACAAACCCACAGCAACCTTATTCTAATAAATATAAAGATCACTGTAATTTTGACAGTGATGCAAAACAGAATCAGAGACAAAATTACGTTGAAGGGACTGTACTTTATTTAGGTGAGATGTGGTGTGGTGTCGCATTTAAGAGAATAAAGTTGAAGCTGTTGTTGTCGAGCGTGTCGCGTTCCACTATAGAAAAAGAGAATATGTATGTATTACATTTTGTAGAAACAAATCTACACTCAGATCATGGTCAAAATCGGGCTTTTACAACTTACGGTTTTGAGACTTATGATTCGTCGAGTTTAGCTTCTATGCCTTTACATTGGACACTACCATTCCGCATGTGTTCGTGACAATACACGATACGTGTAGTGAATTGTCTTTACCATGTTCAAGCTTGGTTACCTTCCAATACACATATACCACTATTCCTTAACCCTTGATCTGTCCACGAAGTAGACACAATAGTTAAAAAATGGCGTCTCGAACAAATTGATCCTTTGACAGATCATGATATATACATAATTATACAGTATTGTTGGGTTCTCATTCTGATTCATACAAATGAGTATCGTACGCACGTAATAACGTATTGTCAATTATTATTCGTTTTATTCGTGAATGTGGCTCGTGGTGTAAAGCTCTCCAGGGTCAGTCCGTGGATGGCCAACCGTAACATAGAAGTCTCGCTTCTCAGTACTCATTTTTTGTCTGATTTTAGGTGGTGAGTGCATGTACTCCTCGTTTTGGTATAGTTTTAAATGGAAGTGTGTGCCTGTACACAGCAATGACGAAGAGTCGAAATTGTATCAGGGAAAGCCGAACAACAAAAGCGAGTTGAATTTTTTTTTTGTATTTTTCATTTTTTTCTGTTTATTTTGACCACATTTTTGTTATCAGCTACCCCGAAAACCACGATAATGATACCCATACCAAAAAACAAAAATTTCGGTAGGCGCCATCTTGAATTTCCATTTTGACCATCATGAATTTTCATTTTGACCTTAATTCCATTATCAGCGACCCCGAAAACCACGATAATGACAACCATGACGAAAAAACCGAAACGAAACAAACGAATAAAATGCAGAGGCAAAAAAATAAAAGTGATTTTATCTAAATAAATAATTCATCAATTCATTATAGTAAATAATTCAACAAAAAAAAAAAATATTGTTGGTACCAAATACGATATCGACCATTACTCATTCTATCTCGTCCTCCCCTACATACTTTCTTTTTCTACACCTGTCGTAACTCAAAAATCTTCGGCTTACCTAGCTCCCTACAAAACGGTACTGACAGCCGCGAAGTCATAATGAAAACTGTTGGCATATTTGTAATGCTTTCAATCCTATGATGTGTTAATGTCTGTACTGTGATGTGATACCCACAGAATGTCTTATGTTATCCATTTAGACACCTAGACTAGACACTAGTGTGAGTGCCTTGTTCCCTAAGGGAAGCCGGCAGGGAATTGGTACGCAAAAGTGGCGTCACTTGAGGCTTATTTATTTATTTTCACTTCTCATGCTCTAAAAGTACGCCAATATAGCCCTACGAAGCGGGACTAAAGTGACCACTTTAGTCCCTAGGGAGTGAAAAGTAATTAGTTTTTTAATTTCCTTCATGTGACATAGACAAACTCAAACAGCCAGTAAATATACTACTATTATCTGTGGAGTGTGGACCATCTTCATTGCGAAAATGTTGAGAGTTTTAGTTCCATGGTTTATCCGCAAAGAAGGTGGCGCCATGCGTCATAGAAGAAAAAACTGACCGCGAAAATTTCAGAATTTTTGTCAAGTGTAAATTAGTTCGGTTTTATATAAATTTATTAAGAATGTCCAGTGACAGTGAAGAGTTCGTCGAGCAAAGAGCAAAATACATAATAGATAATCTTTTGCCGCCAAAATCGCGGAAGATTTACCTAAAAACTTACGAAAGTTCTATGGACTAAATTGACTATTTTTCTCGCACTCAAAGAAAAAGTACAGTTTTCACCTCGAGACTAAACGCCAACTTAATATACCCTCGGTTTCATTACCTCTGGTATATTATGGCTTCGTTTAGTCCCTCCATATAAAATATACTATTTCACTTCACATGCTCTAAAAGTTAAAAACATAACCCTTCCTTGGCAGTTGGGTAAAATGAAGAGTACAAAGGACATCATACTATGCCGAATAACATTGTGTGTGATAAACTTACCAGTTTAGGCCAATAACCACTTGTATCGACGTCCTAAACAATGTTGTGTTTAAATTTTGTATACATAACTTGTATTGCTAGAGAATCAATAAACTTTGACCATTATACCTGTGTTATTGTTTATGTGATTGTTCAGTCAACAAAAGAGTTAGGTATCCAGGCTAGCAATCTTCTTACTACTATTATAAATGCGAAAGGTTTATAATCAACTAGCTGACCCGCGCAACTTCGTCTGCGATATATAAGAGAGACAGAGAGATGGTTAGAGAGAGTGTGAGACACCCTTAAAAGATGTTTCCGAACAAATGATGCTCGAATTTAATTAAGTAACCACGTTTCCGAACAAACAATGCTCTTTCAATCTAGTCTATGGCTGTGAATGACATTGACATTCGTTACGCGCGTTTTTTTAAATATGCAAAATTAAATGTATATTTTTCAATATTTCTGAGAGATTTTCTTAATATTTTTTTCCGTAAGAACCTTCTCCTAATAATAACAAATACAACAAAAAAAGAATTAGTGAAATCGGTCCAGCCATTCACGCGTGATGCCGTGACAAAGGAAAACGGGTTTCATTTTTATATATATAGATCTGTTTGCAATTTCATCCAAATCGATGAAATTAAACTTTGTATTAAATTGAATGTTCTTTTATCCTCAGGTCAAAGAAGCCCACTTCAAAGCTCACCCCGAATGGAAGTGGTGCAACAAAGATCGCAGGAAGTCTTCCAGCAGCAAAGATCCTTCTGGATCTATGCCACAGGTAACATAAACTAGGCTATTCAACCTCAACCTTATCTTCAATTTCAACCTTATCTTTTTGCTACAGTAATCATATAACTTGTCAAAGTTATTTATGCATAAATTATTTTCTGCTCTCTCTTATTTATAACTTGTTTTTTTACTGTCGCCCATTTTAATAAAATCATAAGGTGAGCAAGAATTTAACTTGCTTACAATGTCTTACACTAACGTCCGTTTTCTATAACTTACGTATAACTGTTAGTTAATGTGCCTTCTTCCGCAGTTATCGGTGTTTCTATAAACAAAAATTATCCTATCCGCGTACCTGTCACTTGATTCATAGAAAAATCAAAGAAAGCTTTTCTGTGACGTTTTGTTTCTAACCGGTCAGTAAGCAAAATGTCAAACAGACAGAGATAGCAACCTACCGAAACCGGCTAGTAAGTTATTGAAAATGGCCGTAAATGCCAGACAAATACATCAAAATAAATAAATTTGTCTGGTATTTGGCTATTGTATTATAAGGTTTCTACAAGTTTATCTTTAATTAATCCTTAATACGTGTTTACAGAGTCCTCGAACGCCATCCGAGGTTATGACAAGCGCTTCTCTCACAATCAACGCAGACCTACCAGTGCCGGTAGCTTCGTACAACCATATTGCATCACCGCAGCTCAGTGACGACGAGCAAATGGTATGTTTATTCTTAAGTTTAAAGGTCTAATGGCCAGTTGGGAATAGAGAAAAAATACTAGACGTATGCTAAGTCATCACAGGTTAAAAGACAATCGAGCAATGTATTTCATACAGGGCAGGGTGTAAACAGACTTACCACGAAGCTGTCAACCAAGCATTCTGTACATTAAACTAATTAACTACGCATTTTTTTTTGCGGGAATTGATTTTTTTTTTTGGGGTGAATAATCACGTTTTTCTGTAGGACTCAATATAACGCATTTATAACATTTTGCTGATGGATGGATTGAATAGTACGGGGGTCGTGGGGGTGTTTAAAGTAAAAAACTAACAATAAAAGCAAGTATTAAATAAAAAAACTTGTCAAAAAATTGGAACTTTGACCCCCAATATCTCCGTAACTAGAAGGTTCCCAGGTATGGTGTTGGTATGTGGTTGAGAACAAGTGCCTTTCGGCTTCGTGAAGAGGTTTTTACACCCTTTATTATCTGCCACAGCCATCGCAGCCCGAAGAGCCGCCAGTTGCAGTGCAGAGCATAGAGATCGACCTGAAATGCGGAGAGAAAGTGACAGACTCCGACTCAGAAGGACTGGACACGCGGGACTACATGCTGTCGCACCACGACCATACTAGAAGGCCTAAACCTATTAAAGCTAGGTAAGATTCGTACATAGATCATTTTGGCTTCTTCAAAATATCCTACTTTATACTCAATCACAAATTCGCAACGCACCTGCGATGCTTTTCGTATAGCTGTTGTCTATTCGCAGTAAAATCTGCTGACATTTCCACTTATGGGACATAGGGCTCACGAACACAGAACAGATAAAGGAAATATTTCGCTTACGCACACAAATAAACTACTCACACCTGATCGCGAGCTTGCTATTGATAGTCACACTGACGCAAAACTGCTTAACGTGCACTCACACGCGCCAATGTTACGCTGACCAATGAGCAATCGGTTGACGTATGAGCGTCCACTTGTATGAGCGCGCGCCTGCTCCGCCCACAAGGCCGTTCTGACCTCTTCTATCTGTTCTGTGGTTGGGAATATGACGTAGTCATCACAGGGTTGATGGAGACACAGAGGTCACTACTTTTTATTGGGGTGGGCATCTACTTGTGTGCTTCCAAAAAAGTAACCGTTTTTAAAATAATTAGTTTATTTTTACACATAACATCAATTTTTTACACATTTATTACAAACATTAGGTACATAAAATTAAATAATTGACAATAAAATCGAAATTATGTTAGTATTAGACGTAAACAATGTGATAATATCCATTTTGTCTTTCGGAACTCTAAATCGAAGATATAACTTCAATGTAGTGTACTCACTATGGCGTCATATCCTGTCCATTGTACTTATATGGGGATCTTATTTATAGCGTCAAATAAAGTGAACTTGTTGAATTTACGCGACCTTTTCATTTCCAGGGCTGGTTCGTCGGACAATCTCCTCGGCGGTATTACTGCCTCCAGTCCAGGGGGACCTAAAGGTTTCCAGCCGACTGGCGGAGCCTTCAAGTCTACTCATGCTGATACCAGTAAGTTATTACATTAGACACATAATATTAGATGAAATATTAACATATTTTATATTAAGATATGTAAAAAGGATGGTAATGGTGGTGGATCTAGAAAATGTAAAAGATGTTTGTTAGAACCAAAGGTTCGTGGCGTTTTACAAACAAAACGCAGGTCAGTAGAAGCTTATGAACCACGGGAAACGAAATGTGAGCCCCCCCCCCTCACTCACCGCCACGCGCTTAATCCCGTGCTGCTACTGACCTGCGTCTGCTTTGTAGATGCTTTTTTTTTTTATGATGGGAAATCATCAAATAACTCCTCCCGCTCTGGGCGGAGCAGGAGGGAGTGTCAGACTTTTACTGACTAAAACCCATCCATGTTCCTTCATCGCCCTTTGTGTT
The DNA here is from genome assembly GCA_963853795.1 of Xestia rhomboidea. Lineage (NCBI taxonomy): Eukaryota > Metazoa > Arthropoda > Insecta > Lepidoptera > Noctuidae > Xestia > Xestia rhomboidea. The sequence goes on along the minus strand of OY970778.1, from coordinate 7,674,820 downwards.
CCGGGGCCACGGTATCTCTTTCGAATAGTCCCGCAGCCCCGGCAGGCTTCGGCCCTTGCGTCAAAGAGAGTCAGCAATAGGGAAGGGGCCCCCCTTCCCTATTGCTGACTCTCTTTGAGGCGCGCATGGAACACGAACGCCGACCCCCGACGGCCGGGGCGTCTCCCGCGGCGGCCGGGACGTGAGGATCTCTCCCTCTCACGTTCCGCCACCTCCTTCGCTAGCATGACTGCTTCGCAGCAGGAGGTGACGGCGTCCCATTCCGTCTGCTTTGTAGATGCCTTGATTCGTTCCTGCTTGTTTCAAAAGAATAAAATGCAAAAAAGCTGCATTTTATAACATCACTGTAAAACATACGTGTATTATACCACATTACAGAAATATCATCCAATATTTCACAGTGTACTCAAAATGATGTATCTTTCCAGACGAGAATCACCGTCAATGGGCCGCCTTCACCCAGATGAGCAAGCCCCCGCCGGCCCCGCCCAGCTCGGCCAGCTCGGCCAGCACGGCCAGCCTGACGCACAGCGTGCAGGGCATCTCGCTGAGCACACCCACCTTGTCCACGCAGGCCGCGCTCGACAACGCTATAGCGTCCATCATGAACTCGCCCACTAACACGTGCGGGGTTCAGGTAATAGGCTTGTCAACTAAAAAAACTAAATAGTATGTCAGTTCAGATTATCAAAAAATATTTGAATTTTTCCATTTGTCACGTAAACCAAAATTGACGAAGATACGACGCTTATAAAATCCTCAATACGTCACGCTGTGATATAATTTTTAGTGCGTTCTGACGTCACGAGCCCCCACTCCCGAGTTTCGATGCGTCGTCGCGCTACCTGCGGGGTGCGGGGTGGTAACCCCGCAGGTAGCGCGACGACGTGCGCGCGGAGAGCTTGCGGGGTGCTCACGACCCAACCAAATAAAACAACGTTCAGTATTGTATGATATTTTAGCCGAAGCTGTTATACTTAATAAGATTTTTTTCAGGAAAATCTATGCATAAAGATTACTGTAAATCAGTTAGACCTACATGCTACTGATGTAACGAATATTCGCGTTTGCATTCGCGGATATTCACATTTGCATTCGCAAAATTTCTGCGAATATTTTGCGAATAAGCATATCAGAAAAAAAAATTGCAGATAATTGTAGGTTAATAAAATCCATTCATTTCTTAAGTTTTTTAATGCAAGGGAAAGTAACTTATAACCTCGTTAATCAGTTGTTTTGTTTACGAAAAGACCGGCGCGGGCGGAATGACACTTCAGATCAGTTCGTATCAACTCGGCGATCCTCGGAACAAAATACAAACGGAACGCACCTCGTGACTGCCACCATACCGTAGACAATTGGCGCCAAATTTGAACAAAAACTGAACATTCGTATTCGCATTCGCGAATGTTTGAAAAATTACATTCATTAGATCACTACTACATACATCACCAAAGGTTTAATTACCTTCAACCAAGAAACTTATATACTAACTGGAATGAGGACGGGCAAGCCAAAAACGTTCCGAGCGAGAAAGCTTCAAGAGTGGATGTTGTCCCTTTCTAATAGGGTGTCCAATAATCATACTAACTCTTGAGACAGTTACAGAGTAGCTGTTATTTTATTATTTAATGATGATGACCTGCAACTCAATAGCATTCTAGGCGAAATTGCTTCAAGAGTGGATGTCATTAACTTTTTATGTTAACTTAAATGTATGTCTGTACCGTCCAGTTGCAAATTATCCATTTTGCAACCTGTCTATCCAGACGACTTTTGTATTTGGGGGTTCGAGTATTCCGTTAATATTATATATTTTTTCAGACATAGAAAATCGCATATTCAAGCTATGAATGTTTACCTATAATGTTTTAGTAACATTCGCCAATATTTATTTTATATTCCGAAACCATTCATTTTCACTCGCAGCTCGCCGAATGGATTCTTTTGCTGGAGAAGCATGGAAAAATCCTTAGGACACGGCATGGTGCGGCGGACTCTTTTCTTTTCAATATTTGTATTTAAAAAGCAAACTAGGTACTACCGAAACCATGTGCGATGTCCGATGTTTTTAATTTATATAACATACTTTTGATTACTATGTACGACAACGGAGTTCGAAACTTACTTAATTTATTTGGATATTTCCCGTTTGTCAATCTAAAACTTGGTAACCCTAGTCGTAATAAACAACCAAAGTTAAAAAACTTCCCTAAAAACGAAATTCCACATCCAGCAAACCCTTACTACTACTGCGTACTACACCACTTCACACAACACAATTTTACCATTTTTAAAGCGGATTATTTCACTTATATACAATAAAAGTACTTAAATGACTTCAACGCGAAAATGTATCGGCCATATTGTTTACATCGGTGACAAGGCAAGACAGGGACACCATCCACCTTTGTCGGTTTCTCGCTCGGAACGTTTTGATTTTTCCCTTTTCTATTGAATCCATTGTACAAATTTAAACTCTAAGCTTTTGAGATAGGGTTTTTTTTTTTTAGCATTTTGTTCGTACTCATTCCAGTTAGTATATAATTTCCTTGCCTTCAACAACATTATTATTGCAGCCCGTAATCACCCACTGTTGAGTATAGGCGTCTCCATTTTTTCTGCCATACTTTTCAACAACTTTATAACATAGTATGTATAACAAAAATATTATAATCTGTGGTCGTCTATACAGGTGATTTCAAGCGGCATGTCCAACACGATCCCGACGCCGACGTCGTCGCACACATCGACGCCTCTCAGCAACCCTGTGCTCAAGAGTTTTACCTTCGTCAAGAGGTCAAGAGGTATTGGTGATAACTCCCCATGTGAGTATTCGTTTATTTCTTCTGTGTATTACTTTATCGAAAAAGAGGAGTTCATGGCTAAACAATAACAACCGCTCAGGTCGATCTTTTGGTTAAGCCGTGCTTGCCTAGGTTGGTCTGTGGATGGGGACCACTCATTACATACCGAGATTCTTCCGTGCTTCGGAAAGCACGTTAAGCCGTTGGTCCCGGCTGTCATATGTGGATCTTTGACAGTCGTTACAGGTAGTCAGTGGGCCAAAAAGACTGACAACCAGTCTGACCAAGAGGTATCGTATTACCTGATACTAACTGGGTTGTGGAAGTCAGATAAGCAGTCGTTCTATGTCAAATCTTGGTATTCGGCCGCTTCCGGTCAGACTGGAAACCGACTGGGGCTAATGATGGAAGAAGTAATGATGTTTATTCTGCCAGGTCCCGGACCACTGACCCTTTCCTTGGACGCGTCAGGCAACCTCCTGCTGAAGCCGAGCCAGGCGTCCTTGAGTCCCTCGTCCGAGCAGTCGATGCACTGCGTGCACCTGCAGAGGCTGTATGTGCCGACCTACAATACTGGTGAGTGTATATCGATGATAAACTGAATTTATACCACGTCGGTTATTGACCACTCGATGTTAAACATAGAGACTTTTTGATGTGAAACGTCTATAGGCGCGGGTAAACCAAAGAAACAAATGATATATTGGTGGCGAGTGTGGCGATCGAACCCGGCCCGAACATTACCGGTATGTTGCAGCATAAGATCTACATATTCGCCACTATTTACAACAAGCCAGCTGGTCTCGGGGCACAGAGCGCTGGGTTACAATCTCGTGACTTCAAGTTCGATTCCAGCATAAGGATTTCCTTTTTGTGAATCGAGTCATTTTGTTTTTATTTTACGTTTGTTTTTTAAAAATTGCATTTTTTTAAGCATATTACTCGTACAATATATTTAGATGTTTGATATCTGCTAGGCGTCCCGCGACGATTCACTTTTTTTTTTTCTTGATGATCTTCAGTAAATTACCGTAAATATTACTATAAATATGCAGTCGTAGGTCGTTGGCTACGACAAATAATATAGAATACAGTAGTTTAGCAATAAAGTAGTTAGCCCAATAACCAGCCGCCCGAAAATGCCTTAAAATAGACACAAAAACAGCAATGAAATAAATAAAATGAGGAGGCGGAGACATTTTAGCGACAGCACATGAAAGCACACGTCATTTCCGCGCGCATTCAGTTATCACTAACTGTTCACGTGCTAAGTAGAATATTCTAAACAATTTCCTGTATCATTAATATTCCCGTGGTTATCATTCATGAGCAGGCTGCAACTGCATCTTATTATTATTGAAAACCGTGTGAGAATCTTGTCACAATATTGTGACATGTGCTTCCTTCTTTTGTATTCTTGTTATAGTGTCCATGACTAATTGGTGTATTGTTCACAGAAGCAGAGACACCCAAGAACAACAACCAAAGCGTGCAGAACGTGCAAGGCGGACAATCTGTGATAGTATCTCAAAGTAACAATAATACTGCGCCTAAAACTACCACGTGAGTATTTATAAAGCAAGGTTTATATCACTGGCAGCCAGCGCTGGCTTGTTATTGGCCTCGTATAAAGTGAGTGAAGTGTTTCAAGACAAGCCAGCACTGACTGCTAGCACTGGCGGGAATAGAGCGCCGGTCTATTTTTCAAGCCACTGACCTCCGCCCGCGTGCCCCGCAAGCCCCGCGCCAGTGTGAGGACGCGTGTAGATTGATCAACTCTTCTCTTAATAGTGCAGAGATGTTCTTGATACATTTCTTTTTCAACTACTGCCGCATTTGTCTCGAATTCTTTTTTGAAACACAATGTGTGCACACCACAAGAATAATCCAGGAATGAAATGAACCCATTGGCCTCAGCTAAACAAGACGGGCCAGGCCAGCGCAGGCTTGTCTGAGGACTGGCCCCAGCGTTACTGGCTTCGTATAAACTCTGCTTTATATTCTTTGATTTGGGGACAAAAATCTGCTGAGATGATGGTGATCTCACATGAAGGGGTGAACCGGAAACGAAACTCGACCTAATTTGCTTTTTCAGCTGAAAACAGAAGCCAACTTTTTTTGTCTAGAGGTTTAAGTTTGGTAAAAGTAAAAGCAGTTTATAATGTAAATGTTTTAACCTCCTCTAAGACGACCCCTTAAAAATATTGTAATGATGTTCTTGTCTATTATCAGGCAATGGGAAACCCCTGTGGAAGAGGCCCGTCCATTCCCGCTAGCGCCGACGCCTGCGCAGCTCGGCAGAGCGCCACTACAGAAGAGACTTAGTCGGGGTAAGTCATTATAACTTTGAATTAGACCCATACTAGCCACTTTTTTCTCGAAACCATTTAATAATAATTTAGCTGACCTAAAAGACGCCCTGTTCTATTCGAGCTTTGCAAGTTACCGGAAAAATAATATCTCAGTAAAATCCTCATTTCGAACTATTAGTCATTCTCAAGTTATACCCTTACCAACAAACAGTATTAGATTTTTATTGATAGTAGAAGATAACTAGGTTATATAGATCCATTTGTCTGTTATTTCTTTTTGACAATATTTTACTAATATTTTTTTCTTTAATAGCTGGCTCATTTGAAATATCAGGAAAAAGAATAACCATCCAGTCAGGTAATGCCTGACTTTTTATCATTCATGTTCAAAAAGCAGTATCCTAATGCCACCATCTTATCAGGAACATCTACCGGCTCCACAGGCAGCAACGACCCAGCGACTTCGACCGGCTGCAGTATCAACGTGCCTCGGTCTGAGGCATCGGTGAACAACGGGGCCTTGAGTTCGGATGACGCAACGTCGCCTAAGCAACATAATGACCTGCCCAGTCCTTCGCACAAGAAGACGGTGTTCAAGAAACGCAATGAAGACGGGAGGGACAAGTATGTATACGAAAAAACGCAGCGTTGAGTAAAATCCGTGCCACGAAAGATGAGACCTGTCACACCAGTGAAACTTTGTGACATCTTGATTATGCCTCGAGGTAAAACATTAAGAGGACAAAGTAGAAAGATGATTTACGACGTGTACACCTATTATGTCAAAAGAAGTATTTCGTTACACAATTAACTCGTATACAAGTGGTGTGACAGGTCTCATCTTTCGTGGCACGGACTGTAATTAAAATGCGATTTAAAGTGTTTGGGTGCTGGTTTTTGAGACAAACTAAAAAAAAATTGAGCTCCTGTAACTTACCAGACAGACTGTTGGAGTTGCTGGGGAGTTCGTTCCGTCACTGCTTCTCCCCAGCTGAAACATTTTTGGAGGGCGGGAGTTTTAGGAGATTCACTTATGTAATTTTTGACGTTCAAAAAGTGTTGGTTCTCAGCCAATTTTGAATAAATGACTTTAAAATTTCTCACTCCCTGTAAGAAAAAAATAACAAAAATTTCAAGTATCTTAGTTAGTACCTAACCGGTAAGTTGGTTGTATCACAGGGTACTGGAGACTGTGAACTTCGATCAGAAGTTCAGCACCCTGCCGCAGTTCAAGCCGGAGGCCTGCAGCCCGAGCGCCATGGTGGTGCCGCGCAGTCCGCAGCTCTACATGCGGAAGAAAATAAGCAAGATGGGTAAGTTCACTTGCATAGTTAAAGATAATGCGATGGACTGTCGAACCAAAATTATGGTTGTAAGTGGATCTTTTGATATCTGTCCCAATTCGGAACGGGAAATAAGCTTCCGAAAAAAAATATAAACTTCCAACGATCTTGAGGTAGGTTGACTGTAATACTAAGCATGGTTAAAATGAATTACCGATGAATTAATACAAAATTAACTGGCAGAAATGTTGTATTTAACACAAAGAAACGTGAGCTTATTCAAATTACAATTCTACGAAAAATAATAAACGAAATTTCCAAAAAAAATACCAAACTTCCGAAAAATATGCTAAGTTTGCGTAAAAAAATACAAAGTTTCCGAAAACATGTTCTGCAAAAATAATCGTTTTCGCAAGCTCTATAACTTAGGATGCAATAGCGAGTGAAGTGAGCTGGGACTTGGGGCACCTCGACGTTAGGTTAGGTTACTTTAAACCCTGCAGACAGAAATAGGAGGAAGAGAGGGCTACGTCGACTACGCCTTATTACATTTTGATATTTATCTTGTCGTTGATTTTATTCCTGTTTTATTTAGGTTAAAATGCAATTTAAGCTGGAGGAAAAATATTACGTCGTTCGTTCGTTCTTTTCTTTCTTTCTATTTAAAGCAGTACATTTCGGATTTTAAGTGTGCTCATTTTTTTTTTTTCGGATCTGTTATTACTACCCATTCGGAACTAATCCCGCCAGTGAAACTAGGATGAGTAAAATTAAGTTAAATTCTAAATCTACATTATTTCCTCTTTGTTATCTATAGAGGAAGAAAACACAGTGCTAACGCCGCAATTTGAACAAGATGTGATGAACGGCAACGGAATGCTGACGCCGCATTCGTACGGAACCCCGTACACGACCACCAACAAACTCGTCGGGACCACCTTCTTTGGACCCGACTTCAATCCGGAATCTTTTAAAGGTATGTGACTTTTATTTAATTATTGATTATTGGTAGCAAGAATATCAGTAACGAATAATTTGCGTCATGGCGCCATAACTTATTTTTATATTTGGCCATTTTCTGGCTCTGTGATTAGTCCCACAATATTTTTTTGCACATTGTTTACTCATAATATTTTATTATAACGAGTACGAGTACGTAACTATGTACGTAACGAAATAGACTAATATCCATTTATGTATATGACAGCTGTTTTAAAAATTAGCTCACCGCCGATTTTGTTTCACAAGTTTTGAATTTCGAAAGCGTAAATTCCACTGCTGAGTACACACCGTGCCTTGAAAGATGAGACCTGTCACAAACGAGTAAAAGTTTGTGAAATCTTGATTATGTCTCGAGGTAAAACATTAAAAGACAAAGTAGGAAGATGGTTTACGACCTGTACAACTACATGTCAAAAGAAGTATTTCGTTACACAATTAACTCGTATTAGGTGTGACAGGTCTCATCTTTCGTGGCACGAATTGTACAGTACGTTCCACAATTTGCTATTCATTTGTTTGCAAGCTATTGTGTCTACCATGGTGGTAGTTCTCAAAAGACGGCCCTGCCTACAATTTGTATACAAAGCGAAGCTAACTACACACGCGTTTTTTATCCTCGGGATATTGTGAGGAGGCGCCTTGACAATAGGGATGATTCCTGACAAAAAAAAAATATGATTCTGTTTAGTCCGTCAGTTAGATTTTCGAAAAATATTGGATACGTGTGTTTTGTTTTATCAAATTAATAAAAAATAACGAAGATAAAACGCGTCAAAGACGTAACTTTCCGGTAAAAAATGTACTCAAATGTCACTCGAGTTTTCGACGCACTGTATCGTCTTCATTTTTAGTTTACGTGAAAAAAGAAAAAATATTTATTGGAAATCTATCTGACAAATTAGTTTTTTTTTTGTCATCTACCCTTTTGGATTACGTTGACTGTGATGAAGTCTTACTTCACTCGTACATTGTATCTGGATAATGTTAGCACTGCTACCTGATCAATAAAGTTGAATGTTTGTTAGTGTCGTCCGAGGGCATAGAGGACATGTCTCCACGCACGCCATGCTCGGGCACGCTGAGCAGCGCGGGGGGCGCGCGCGGGGAGGCGGGGCACCGGCGCGTGCTGGAGCAGCGCCGACACCTGGTGCTCAAGCTGTTCCAGGAGCACGGCATGTTCCCCACCACGCAGGCCACCACGCACTTCCAGGTGAGCGAGGGGGGGGTGCGGGGAAGGGAGGCACCGGCGCGTGCTGGAGCAGCGCCGACACCTGGTGCTCAAGCTGTTCCAGGAGCACGGCATGTTCCCCACCACGCAGGCCACCACGCACTTCCAGGTGAGCGAGGGGGGGGTGCGGGGAAGGGAGGCACCGGCGCGTGCTGGAGCAGCGCCGACACCTGGTGCTCAAGCTGTTCCAGGAGCACGGCATGTTCCCCACCACGCAGGCCACCACGCACTTCCAGGTGAGCGAGGGGGGGGTGCGGGGAAGGGAGGCACCGGCGCGTGCTGGAGCAGCGCCGACACCTGGTGCTCAAGCTGTTCCAGGAGCACGGCATGTTCCCCACCACGCAGGCCACCACGCACTTCCAGGTGAGCGAGGGGGGGGTGCGGGGAAGGGAGGCACCGGCGCGTGCTGGAGCAGCGCCGACACCTGGTGCTCAAGCTGTTCCAGGAGCACGGCATGTTCCCCACCACGCAGGCCACCACGCACTTCCAGGTGAGCGAGGGGGGGGTGCGGGGAAGGGAGGCACCGGCGCGTGCTGGAGCAGCGCCGACACCTGGTGCTCAAGCTGTTCCAGGAGCACGGCATGTTCCCAACCACGCAGGCCACCACGCACTTCCAGGTGAGCGAGGGGGGGGTGCGGGGAAGGGAGGCACCGGCGCGTGCTGGAGCAGCGCCGACACCTGATGCTCAAGCTGTTCCAGGAGCACGGCATGTTCCCCACCACGCAGGCCACCACGCACTTCCAGGTGAGCGAGGGGGGGGCGCGGGGAAGGGAGGCACCGGCGCGTGCTGGAGCAGCGCCGACACCTGGTGCTCAAGCTGTTCCAGGAGCACGGCATGTTCCCCACCACGCAGGCCACCACACACTTCCAGGTGAGCGAGGGGGGCACCGGCGAGTGCTTGAGCAGCGCCGACACCTGGTGCTCAAGCTGTTCCAGGAGCACGGCATGTTCCCCACCACGCAGGCCACCACACACTTCCAGGTGAGCGAGGGGGGCACCGGCGAGTGCTTGAGCAGCCCCGACACCTGGTGCTCAAGCTGTTCCAGGAGCACGGCATGTTCCCCATCTCGCATGTTCCCCATGCACTTTCAGTTAAGCGAAGGGGGGGGACGATTTTTAGCAAGAGTCGGCTGCGTGCTCGTTACGCATAGAAGCACGGACGTCGCATGGTGTAGCGTAAACTACTTCAGAATTCAGATGACATGTTCGTGAAGTTTCCGATCCGTGGCACTGCTCGCGTCCGCCAAGGGCTAGCATAATTAATCATCCTTTACTATGCGGTTCCACTGGCGAAACATTCACATTTAAACATAAAAGATTGAACTCCGAAACAGGAAAATACTTAAGAAACCGATAATAGAAGTATTTCACTAAATTTACTCAGTGTCTTGGCATCCTGCTTGCACATTTGTAATTAACATGTTTTAGTAATTGGATCTCATAGCCCAATCGATAAAGCATTTTCGTGATTATTCTTTTTTGTTTATTATAGGCAGCCCACATGGACGTTTTCCCGACAAAGACACAGCTACAGCTGAAGATTCGCGAGGTGAGGCAGAAACTGATGGCCCAGCCAAATCTTACGCCCCACTCCGAAGTGAATACCCCTACTAGTAAGTATTACTATAGTGTAAATTAATTCTTACTGTAATATCCGTAATTGTCACATTTTTAAGGTTGACCGGCATTAAGTCCACCTATACAACATGTAACATAATTAACGCACATCCTGAAATTACTTTGTTCAGATTCGTTTACTGAATCGATTTCTATAATTTTTTATATAGGTAATTTTTTATCCCAAAAATAATTAAAGCTACGTAATTTATAGTCACACTACCCCTGTATAGTCCAAGCAAACTGAAATGGACCGTAACTCAAGGCAATAAGACTTTTAAAAGTGCAGTTTTATTTGTATTAATACAAATTCCGCCATTCAATACAAAATAAAGAAAAATGAACCTTATTTCAAGTATGTTAAAGTCGTTACAAATACAGTTAGGTAAACTTGGCGATTCAACCGCACGCACACACTAAACAGGCACTCGTTAAAGGACACAATAGATAAACCAACAAAATGCAAAATATGTCATACTTATTTTCGTTCCCTTTCTCGTGCAAATTAAAAACGTGGGATAGAGCGAGATAGCCACCATGACACCGGGCGGCGCGGGCGATCAAAGCTAACTTAAAAAAATATAAACAATATTTAGTCTCGCGCGACCTTCCGTACAGTGTATGCAAATAGTTTTTCGCGCGCGATGTCTTTCCAATAATTGACACAAAATGTTCAGTGAAATGGTGACTAATAGCGAGAACTGTGGCACGGTGCAGTGTGGTGATAATGTGTTTCTAGCTGGCAGAACATTCAAGTCAACCAAAGGTATGGTACAAGAGTAGACCGCAGGGTAGGAGTATGTTAGCTGCTACTTCGTGGCCATGGAACGTTCCGTCCGAACACAGCCATCGACAGGGGAGCCGATTGGCGTACACGTACTCGTTTTCAAAACGAAATATGGGATTCATTCAATGAGAATCCCCAATCAGCTGATTTGACGACTTTTTTTTGTGGGGACGTGTTAAATCGTTAGTTTATTTTAAAAAATAGGATAGTGAACGCTTTTGATAAAAAATGACGAAGTGCTTTCTAAATTAAAACATCAATTAAGAAAACAGGCATTAAAATGTATTGAAGTTTTCTATTGAAGTTGAGTCGAGCGACGACGTCAGCTGTCTCGAACGCGAGCGACTACCTACTAGGCTAGCAAGACTCACACAGTCGCATACGTAGGTATGAGACCTACGTATACGACTGTGTGCGTTCGTTGATTTGTACTGTGACTACAACATTTTTCCGGAATTAGGAAAACTAATTTATTAAATAATCATTGCTTATACATGTTTAATTAAAAATTCAGTGTATGTATTATGATTATAACATAATAAACTAATTGGGGTGTCTGAGGGTGTGCGTTAATTACGTTACATGTTGTATACCCTTCTTGTGTATGAAGTTTAAATGAATAAATATATATCCACTTTCAAAATAAAGTAAATTTTGGATAAAGTCATTCTAAACTTTCGTTAGACATTGATTTTTTGCGAAGATATCATTTTTACGGTTCATGTATAGATGTACTTTATTTCAGTTTCCTTTCTATATCATCTAAACATTATAGCCTCAAACATGTTGTTCTCAAAACAAAATTTAATTTTTATTTCAGTAAATTCTCCAATCGCGTCCCTGCAGCCTACTTCGACGGCCAGTTAGCGCTGCGGCTACACAATCTCCATCATTGTGCGCCAGTAGAAGTAAGAACACGGGACATTTAGCCGTTGACAGCACACGTACCCACACGTACTTATGTCTTAATAACAACCACATCTAAGGTATTGCAAGAAAAACTTGTTCATCTTATCATATCGAGTTTTAGAAGAGTTGGGCTTTGTAAAGCGGTGTTTCTGTCAGTTGCCTGGTGGTGGTACACACCGTGCCACGAAAGATGAGACCTGTCACTTCACTTGAACGGAGTGAAACTTTGTGAAATCTTGATTATGCCTCGAGGTAAAACATTAAGAAGACAAAGTAGAAAGATTGTTTACAACCTGTACACCTAAATGTCAAAAAAGTATTTCGTTACACAATTAACTCGTTTACAAGTGGAGTGACAGGTTTCATCTTTCGTGACACGGATTGTACTCACATATTTCACACACTTAGAGTCAATAAGTATTGCCAGCAAGTTATAAAAGGTATCAAAATAAACTGGACAGATTTACACACACTGACAACGGCTAAATTCTACGTGTTCGCAATGATGGAAATGAAACGCGAACGTTTCGAGACAATTCAACATAAATGCAGAAGCATTTAATACAGTGATTAGATTAATGTATAGCTACTCGTTTATAGTATTTTATTATTATCCAGAAATACTTTTTTAATTAATAAAAAGTTGAAAAAATCATAAAAATTAATCGGTAATGTTAAGTCCGTGAGAATTGGCGATGCATGGTCTAATTGATTCGTTGATTTAAATTGTATGTTTAAAGTAGTTTTATCTGAAAAATAACAGTGGTACTAATGGTTTGTTCCCTTTTCCAATAGTATATTTTGATCTTAACCAATATTGATTCCTCTATATTATACGCACTGGGTAGCCAGGCTGCAGCAGCTACTCTGATTCACGTGGCCGGCCGCCTATACTAGTGCGACTTCCCTATAAGTGTGTAAAGGCAGTCAAATGGTTATGACATATTCATATCTATAGTGTTTTACATTACAAGTAATACAAAAAAAAGCAAAAAATCACAAAAAAATCCGACTTCTTTCTTCTAAGGGTTCTTTAAAGTCAGATTGTATGAAACAGTTTTTGTAGTTTGAAAGTTTTCAACTTGACGACATTAGAGCACCCTCAGATTAATAGAAACATATCTTTATTCGCTTTTAATTGGTTATTTAATTAATAAATCATTTATTTCATCGTTTAAAGCACATCGTCATTGTGGGCACGATCTCAATTCTTATTTGTATATTTGTATTTAAGTACTTTCGTTGGTGAGTGCTGTATGACTGAAATCTGTGTTGTTGCAAAACCACTTATTAGCTAAGATGGGAAAGTTACATCGAAAATAACCCTTCTGTTAGACATAAATACACTAAAATAAACTATAGAAGATTTCATATCCTGTAATTGACTTTATTTTGTTATCTAAATGCTCAAAAGTACGTTTTTAATCTCTCGGTATTGTCTTTGAATTTTATCATTTGATTTAACTGTAAAGTTATTAAATATAAATAATATTACGGGCAAAAGCCAATAATTTTATAGAACTGACCAGTTGAATTTCGTTGCAATATGAGAATCACTTTATTACAAACAATATAATTATATATTTTAGAGAATTATATATTTGCAATTGATATATTTAGCTGATATAGTAGTATATTTACTCCAGATTTGTGTGTTTATCGAGAGATATTGTTTATTTAAATGTTGCCTTCACTCAATACGATATTGAGCGAGTTGCGTGTAAGAATGTCTTATGGAAGTTGATTTAGTAATAAATGGGGTCTCTACTCATCAATACATTGTCAATCAGTAATATTCAACTGGTAAAATAGCAATCATGTTTAATTTGAAATTATTGATTGTTAATTTATCGTGAACAGTTTCAATAACTGAGATTATGAGTAATGGTAACTATCAGTGAGAATTTGATAATTGCATTTACAAAAACAGACAGTAAGGGTGCTGTTATCATAAATGGAGAAATATTGAAACTATCCAAGATAGTGTACAAGTTGTGCGAATAAGTGATGACTGTGAAGTGCAACACATAGAGAGGTGCGCGAGTTGTATGAACTCGTCGAGTGAGGTTGATGCAAGGAACTTTGGTGCGAACATTTTCACAATCGTTTAAGTCTCTATTATTTTGTATTGTTTTCTATTTATGTTGTGATGTTGGTCTTCCAAGTGTTTCAAATTATTTCATTTTATTAGGTTAGTATCTACTTATTTAATTATTTTTAATAATGTACGTTGTACAGTGATTTATCGAGCAAGTTGTCGAGTGTTTACGATACTTTATGTATGGGCTGTATGGATGGATCGTGACGAGTGACACAAATTGTAAACATTTAAATAATTATTACTCTTTCTGTCAGTCAGTAAGCAATCGACGTAGTGATCCATTTTTAAAACATACTGCTATGGTTTAACAAAAATAGCTCAAATCAGTAACGACACTAGATAAATCAATATTTATACAATATAATAATCTCATTGTAAATATTAGTTGTATTGTATACTAGCACTAAGTATTCCTGGCTCTCAAAGTAATTAAGGTTTTATTTAGATAATACTAATTATATTATAGATAAAAAGATAAATATATAATTTATACATGTGAAATTTCGGCCAATACAAATGTTATGTATATCAAAATTGTATTTTTTAAATGATCTCTTCGGCGTTAATAGTATTTAGATAATTGCTTTAGGAGTCCGGAAGTGAAATGAATTTATTAAGAGTATAAAACTTAAGAGATATTTTCGCACGGTTAAATATTGTATCTCGATAGGCAAGTAGACGGGGCAGCAGGTACCAAAACTCGACAGTTTTTTTCTGTTTAATTTTTCTTTTGTGATACATCTGGCGTGATCAGGTATCTTATCTATTTGTCAATATGAAACTAGCGGGATTTGGTACGCAACCCCGCGTAGTCAATTCATCATAATCCTCATTGTTGTCATACATTTTAACTCATAAATAAATAATAGAACTGTTGTTACCAGTTAGTAGTAATATACACATATATTTTCGTCCCTAATTTGAATTAGTTATTCGACCTAGACGCTGTTTCGTGTCACATGTACTTGGTGTCGAAAGTACTTCATGTTAACGTTCAGGCGAGCAGGGTAATTAATTCAAAGTAAGGGCAAGCGATAGGCCTCTTTTCTTAATCAGTGAAATAACTATGTCTTTGACTCAGAATAACACCCATATTATAAGATTGGTTTTCAATTTTACAGTATATCAATATAATAGAAATATATTTACTAATCAATATAATATTTTGTTGTGGCAGGTGAATATCATCCCGAGTTAGTGAAAACAGTTGATTTTTCCTTCGAGTCGAGCGTTCAATTACGAAACGATTTTAATTCGATTATTTTTACGAAATTAATGTAGGTTCATGTATTTTATTTTTTTTCACACGCACTACAATATGTATGTTTTCATAAGATTTCATCGATTTTGGTGTAAACATTTCAAATAATATCAAATAGTTACAAGCGTTTAATTAATAGATACTAAAGTTACGTAAAAGCAATTTCGCATTTAGTTTGTCAAATAACTTCATGAAATGTCTATGAAAGCATACATGGTGATTTATTTACACACTTCGTTGCAATATCTAATAAATATATAAAAATAAATAGAAGTTTTCTTCAAGGGTTTATGATTGCGATGGTTTGTACTAAATGTTTCAATTTGTTTTTTAAACTGTCCATATCTTTAAGTTTGCCTCTTGTTGATATAATTCTAGTTTTGATCGTATGTTGAGTTTTGAGTGAATGTCTTTTATGTGTGTTATAGTAATAACAAATATGAAAAATCTTAAATAGCTGAATATTTCTAGTACTTTATTGACTTTCAAAACTTAGTTCATACTCATTGCATTCATTGATGCAGAATATTGTGATTCTGAAATAATTCTCAGCTTTAGGCTTTGTCAGTCAATAAACAACAGATAATAGGCAGTTTTACTTTATTAGACTGAATTAACTATGTTGCATAACAAGTTAAATGTTATATTTTAAGAAATATTAGCAATTATTTCGAAAGGACATTTTAAATAAAGCATTTCATATTCGTTATTTATTTCTTCTACATAAGCTCCTAGTGTAATTGTTTAGTCAAAATGGTAAATGTAAATATCTTATTTAGATGATTTATTTAGAATATAAGTGTTCAATTTAATGTATATTAGATTGAATTAGAGTGAAAACAATCAAAAGAAAACTGAATAACTGAATCAGTAACCACTTTTACATGAGCAAGTTTTTTGAATGTTTATGAATCCAACTAATGGACCAATAAGTGGCACTTTTAAATTTAGACATTGTAACCAACAACAATACAACTGTGAGCAGGTAATAGAGAGCCAACCCATAGTGTCGTGGACAGTTTGTTCAAGCATATTGGATCATTGTATGAACTTATGTTAAAACATAAAAACCTCGAAAACATTTCTCGTATTTTATTTTGGAAACCTCCCATTATATTTTCCCAATTCTTAACTTTAATTTAAAGGGTAATCTTCGAAATGACTGATACGATCCTGCTTTTACTAAAGGGAAGCTACATTATCTTGGAGTGTCCTAGGCTATATTTAAAAACATTCCTGTGGAATATCCAACCATAACGCGAGCAAAGCTGCAGGCTAAAGCTAGCGAAAAACATATCTCACACATTGACGCTATACCAAATGTTAAAGAAGTTGTGTAATTTTGATAACACAAAAACACTGGTTCAAAAGATGCAAGATTTTTTTTTCTTTTTTAGGTCTTTAAGTAAGGTAGGCCACATTTATATATCTCAAAACTAGGGCATCTAGCAAATATCTGTTTTTTGTTCCAAATTTAGTCGCATTGCGTCGCCAAGTTACAGATTCAGTTTGTGTGTAATTCAAAAGATATTAAAGAATTCGATTCCGTTAAAAACTACTTAAAGTATTTTGTACTTGCTTGTACCACTTGTACTTTTTGAGATATAAATGTGGCCACGCTGGGGAGACTCCAGATCAGCCACATATAAACCCTTATATCTTTTGAACCAGTGACCGACAAATTCTGATATTTGGCGACAATTTTTTTGTGTTATCAAAATTAAAATCCCTGATGGTGGCCAAGCCAGTGTCAGTCACACAAAGAAGTTGTAGTTAGAATTATGGATAGGATATTCAGCTTTCCACAGAGATAAAACAAAGGTGTAAGAAAAATAAACATATTGGTAACAATCATTTATTTATCAACTAATAAAACACAAATAAACTAAACTCAAAAGTTCCTAATTTCTAAAGTTCACTCTATTGCATTTATTAATAATCCCGGCCTCGCTTGTTCTAGCATAGAGATAGCAGCCTGTAAGTTCGTATCTTCACCAGGGTCTGTTATGACTAGGAACTTTAAAGCCTGCATCCTAACTAGAGCAAACATACATCCTACACATATGTTACAACCGCTTATATCTAAATATTCCAAGGTATCGCCATTCTGACCAGCTATTCTATCTATTCCCCAAACATCTACATACTTATTATTCTTCAAGTTTAACCACTTTAGGAAATTGAGGTTCGTCAGGTTTTGTAAACCTTCATAACGGATACCGTTGTGGTGGAAAGTGGAACAGTTTACAGCTTCTACCAAGTATCCATCTGTATAGCGATCAGGGAGTTTCAAGGTAGTTGGATCACCTTTAATCCATGTTGGAGAATTCTTTAACCTGAAATAAAATTTATTTCTTTTCATTGGCTGTTGATGATTGTGAAATGTGGGACATTTAATCTGAGCTAGAGAGTAACCAAATAACAGGCCTTGAATTTGAATTGATAAAGTTAAATCTGCCAAAGGTAAGACAATTTATATTTTGGCTGAGCTCTTGAGTAGCTTATGTAAATACAACCATTACTAACTGTACCGATTGAAGTTTCTCCAAGTAAAATGATTTTAATAAATAAAGTATATGTAAACACAGTATTACCTGATAGCACATTCACGAAATGTAAAGAAGTGCACAGCTGCTAAATTAGATCCTAGAGTAGCAACTCTTTTTGGCAAATACTTCTGGTTCTCTATTTCTTGAAGAACTTTCATGTCGCTCCACCAGTTTTTTATTTTGGTGAAATTTAAATTAGGTATACTTGACATCATTCTCAAAATATCAGGGCTTGGATTCTTCTCCACAAAAACTGACAGCTTGCTTCTGAACTCCCCATCTCGTTGGATCCAAGGTTTTCTCCATTCTGGGTACGGTTTACCATGAACTAGTCGTGGTCTCTGTCCCTCTTCTTCAATTTGATATCTCGTTTTTTCATCTGAGTATTGTCGACCGAAGGCGTAAAAAGATCGGAAACATTTAGGTTTTAAACTGAGCGACATTGTTATTTTCTGAAACTAACTATGATAGGACAAATTCACGTAACACGGTGGCGATACAATTATATTATACCAGGTCAGAGATTTGTATGTATTTTGGGTTGAGGTTTGGTTTGTTTAATAACTTTTTGAGGTTATTTATTTTCTATTTCTATACCTACATTTTTGACATTAGGATGAAATTGATGAAAATTCTAGCCAATATTGACATTGACAGGTCTGTGACATTACCAGGATGGAAATAGTAAGTACTACCGGCAGCGAATGGAATCCGTCAATTACTGTCAGATGAAAGTACAGTCAGGAGCAATAAAATGATACATAAATCTCCTGAAAATGAATCTCACGCGCGTAGAACATGGCTGTATGACTATTTTATTTATGGTGCGATAGGAGGGCGCGCTGTTGGTAAGCATTTGCGAAATGGTCAGTTATTACTTATAATATAACATAAAGAACTTATTTTTCCAGCCAGGTTGACAGTCAAGGCAAACGGAAATCATATCACCTGGTAACATCATTTGCTATTAATCAGGGTTGTTGGTTATGACAACTACCCTCTCTTTTGGTGTGCCTAATGGCAGTGATGTGTGTTGTCGTATCTTCATCTCCATCAGCCTATAATGTTCCCACTGCTGGGACACGGCCTCTTCTAAATGAGAGGGAATGGGCTATAATCCACCACGCAGGCCCAATGCGGATTGGTAGATGTCACATGTCTTCGAATTTTTTGGTTCTAGGACATGCCGGTTTCCTCACGATGTTTTCCTTCACCGTTTTGAGAGCAGTGTTGATGAAATAATCTACACAAAGTAATGCGCCTGTCTGGGATCGAACCCACGACTTACTGATCGTATGTCGGGGCCGCCACCACTGGGCCATCGCTGCTCTCTAGCCGTAGTCGTATACTTGTTTATAAAACAATTAAGGCCGTGCCAGACTATTGTAAACATGCTTCCAACAGGGGTCGGTCCGGCTTGTGGAGCCCACGGTTGGTGTTTGGGTCCACACTGATTTACAAAAAGGCTCCCACCTCAGTGTGTTGTCGACTCTTTGTTTGGAAGCACGCATTGCGATATGGAATTGGCTGATGACTACTTTTTCCCGCGTAAACGCAAAATTCGTGCATACGTGCGCCCGCAACGTGGCTAAATAATAACAGCAGCTTGGGGTCAATCTTCAGGTTTAGCCGAGCTTGCCAAGGTTAGTCCGTTTATGGGTGATCACCCATTACATACAGAGTTTCCTCCGTGTCTCTGAAAGCGTTAAACGTTAAGCCGTTGGTCCCGGCTATCAATAATCTTTGGCAGTCGTTACAGATAGTCAGTGGTCCGAAAGTCTGACAACCAGACTTATCAAGGGGTATTACCTAGTGCTAACTGGGTTAAGGAGGTAAAATAGGGAGACGCTCCATGTAAAATACTGGTATTCAGCTGCATCCGGTTAGACTGGAAGCCGACCCCAACATAGTTGGGAAAAGGCTATCCGGATGATGATGATGTGCGTATGCAACGGTTGCCGCTGCGCAACTGTCCTTGCGTGGTTTTCAACAAGCGTTAACACTGTGGAATACGTGTTTATAACGGCGACATCCACACGCGTTTAACAACGCGCGTCCGTCCACAGAAGTTGTTGAAGGTGTTACTTTTGTAAACCGTTTGCACTGTTGTAAACCGCCGGTAGAGACCGATGTGGAGGGCTTGTTTACAACAGTCTGGCACGCCCTTTACTTAGACCTAAAAGTGGATCAACCCTTCCTTGACCATTCGCCTTGAGTAAACGTGGTGATCAGTAGGCGTATTACGTATCTTTCTGATATCCAGTGACTATCAAGCTTTGGTTGTACACCGAACTTTGATGATAACCGAGAAATGACATAATATTGGTATTACGTATCGCACTGAGTGGACATCACTTTACGGTGACTAACAGCCCGGGTACGGTGTAACGTCTTTCACGAAAGCCACTTCAAACTCAGTTGTCATCAATTTGTTGTCCATTAAGCTTACATAATCGAAATAATATAAGTATCAATACGAAAGCGTCTGTCAAAATGAGTTACGGTGACTATCAGCCACGATGACAACCAATGACGTCATATTTGATCGCGACTACTCATACATAGTACGAAACTAACCTTTTGACAGTTAATTGATGGTCACTGAGCCCAGTTACTATCATTTCGAGCTGTCAACAGAGATACGTAATAGCCCTACAGAGCTGGGATCGCTAACTAACGAAGTTATGATATTGACTTGATTATAGATGGGCAATCTCTGGTGTGATCAAAATAAAACTGATCAATACTCATGCCTTCTCTTTATTACTTAGTAGGTATGCCTTTTCCCTGCACTAATAGAATAACACTCATAATCAATTAATGTTTAGATGCACATTCACGAATATAGCCTATTCTAATATTAGCCTATTCTAATATATTTCCAATTTTAATTTTCAAGAATCTAAAGCATAGCATGATAGATTAGACTTGTCGAGGCCAAAGAACAATGTATACCTACGCTAGCAGATTCCTATGGTTGCGTTTTGGCCATGTAGGTACAGAATGGAAATACGCAGCATAACGTTACACGAATTTTCTAACTTCAAGTAAACTAGAAAACGGCTACGATTAATGGCAGCGGTCATATTTCATCAAGTCACTTTTTATTTCTCTCTGCGGGTAAATTTAATTATCCCGTCGTCACGTCTTGAACATAAAAGCTTAGTGTTTTTATATATTTTTTAGAACGCAGAGAATTTGCGCTTTTTAGAACAGTTCTTGAAGGAAACAAGTTATTATGTGTGCGTTAGATAGCGGTGGTCCTGCCTGGGTCATGTTTACTCCTTGATCCGTTTAAAGCTGCAGACCTGAAATATAAATAAAAAAAATGCAAATATAAAAAAAAAAAAAAAAAATTTTTGGTTCTAAAATGTTACAAAATTATTGTAGCAAGTTCAGGTATGTGTAGTGTTTATGGGTGTGTGGTGTGTGAGTATGTGTGTGGTGTGTGAGTGTGTGTGTGTGTGGAAGGTGGAAAGGCAGGGTGTGGGTATGAGTAGGTGTGTGTTAATAATTGATCGGTTTATGTTAAAATTGGTTACAGGTTTTACTTTAGCAAATTCTGGTTAATAAAAGTTCATTTCCATCGTACGTTTGTGATTTTAACCATTCCGATATAGTATTTTTGCATTCATACCGCAACATGGGGTAAATATTCAAAAAGAGATTCAATTTATTGTAAATATAAGCAGATTGTGTGTTATACTGACGCCTGGCAAAAACCGTACGGACCCGAGAGGAGTAAGCCATAATTTCCTTACGGACAGTAGATTACTAACCTTATATAGGTTGTCTGTAGAATAACGGAAGGGCTTAAAGTACATAACTTTGATGAGAGACCTTTGAGCCCTTTCTAGGTCTAGAAATTTGGTCTTGGTGGCCCCTCCCCAGATCGGTATACAGTATGTGATGACCGATTGTGCCAGAGCAGTATAGATTTTATTGAGTATCAACGGTGGCATCACATGTCGTAACGTTTTAAAAATCCATATAAGTTTTCTGACCCTGGCCATGGCATTTTCAATGTGGGTGTGCCAGGACAGTCTTTGGTCAATTGTTATTCCAAGATATTTAGTGAAACTAACTCTCTGTATGCTTTGACAATTACAAGGATAATGAGAGGTTGCACACTCATGGATCACGATCCCGAAATCAGCACCTGGCTGTGTCCTCTGATTTGGAGTAAAGCAGATGAAGTTAGTTTTAGATAGATTGAGGGTCAAGAGATTAACATTTAGCCAACTTGCTATCACTGCTAGTCCACGTTCGGCAGCAGCACGCACGGTAGCCCAAGAGTCACCGGCGAAAACAACTGCTGTGTCATCTGCGTATGAAAAAACTCGTCCGCCACTGATCCCGATATAACACAACTCATTTATGTAAATCAGGAAAAGCGTCGGGGCGAGCACACTTCCCTGCGGTACTCCAAAACATACAATTTTTTCCCCACTAGTTACATTTCCAACCCTAACCTGTTGTTTCCGGTTTGATAGGTAACTACCAAGAAGAGAAAGAGCCGTACCTCTTATGCCGATTGTTTCAAGTCTGTGCAGAAGGATGGGGACAGAAACGGTGTCAAATGCCTTTTTTAGGTCTAAGAATACTGTAAGACATTTCAGTCCTTTGTCTACATTATTGACTATATCGCCAGTTAATGCCTTCGCAGCGTCTTGTGTAGATAGACCCCTTCTGAACCCGTATTGCGAGGAAGATAAAATATTATGTTTATTCAGGTAACTAATTAGTCTGTTATTTAGTAATTTTTCTAAAATTTTTGCGATGCAAGATATAACTGATATAGGTCGATAGTTATTGACATCGTTCCGGTCCCCTCCCTTGTGCACAGGCGTAACCATAGATCGCTTAAAAACCTCAGGAAATATCCCGGTATTAAAGCACATATTAGCTATTTGGCTTATTAGAGGGACCATGAAATCCCTAGACATTTTCAAAAATTTTGTAGGTATCCCGTCCCAGCCTGGTGAGCTTTCAGAATCGAGACCCATGAGTATGCCATCCACTTCCTGCGGGTCAGTGTCAAGCAGTACGAATGATGTAGTATGCTGTTCACTCCTTAGGTAAGAAGAGCTAGGATTAGAGAGGTTAAGCGAAAGGCTACTATAAAGCTAATACAATCTAGTCATGCAGACCCTGCTATTTAGTTTTATATAGAAAAAATGGTTGTCTGTAAAGTCGGTTTACGGACGATAATTTTACGTGATAACGTCATTTTTCATGATATTAGACATATTACAAAATTTCATCCCCCTTTTCAACCCCCTAAGGATTCAAATTTTAACAACATCGTTGCGTTAGCTTCCAACCATAGGTACGCCTAGATAATAATTTTTGTGATTTTTACTTCGAAAATTAAGGATTTTCCATACACAACTTAATCCCCTTTTTAACTCTTTGGGGGTGGAATTAAAATACGCTGAGACATGTATAAATTAATTATCAATCGTCAGCCTAAACACAAAATTTTAAAATCCTAACTTGAAAACTGACGGACTTTCTTACAAACTTTCATCCCCTATTTACTCCCTTAGGGTTGAATGTCGATAAATCCGTCCGTATTCCTTGTCTACATTATAGAGGGAACCACTGTGCATTTTAATTTTCTAGGTCCAAGGGTTTGGGCTGGTCGTTGATCGACTGGCGCGCGTAACGGTGTGACACTTTTTCGTGCGTACAGCAGGTGTTTATCGATTTATAAGACGTTATCACGTCAAAAAAGTTAAGGTTACTGTTGTCTTTGTTATAAAAAAAATCGAAATTCGATCTAGCAAATTCTTAAAAATAATGTTTATGTTATAGCTGACGGCAAGAGTAACCTTTCTTCTAACATCCTCGTTGTTCAATCTCTCTCTCTAATAACATGATAACGCTTAGTGAATTAGATTTTAATCGAATCCAGATGATGCGTGGCTCGAGGCGGCTGCAGTCACTAAGTTGGCTTGACACACAGTAATGGCGGGCGACACAGAGTCGTTAATCTTGATTTAAAGCCGAGCTTTCACTAAATATCCTTGGATTTTCAGTAGATTATTGTGTTTTAATGCCTTTAGAAATAAAGTGGAGAAAGAACCCGAGCGAAAATTGAGCTGACCTAAAGAAAGGCAGATATAAAAGATGGACTAGTAATTGGATTCTTATTATGTGAGTAAAATGTATAGAACTATGCACCAACATTATTGTGTGACCGAGTAGGTACATTTCGACTTTGCCTCATATTATTAGTAGGTAACAATAAGCTTTTTTGCTTCAAATGAAGCCCTGAGTAGTCTTAAAATACCCATCTGATACCTACATCCCTTAATTGAACAGAACACACGCTTAAATTAAAATTTCGCCAGTTCTAATTGTACATTCCGACGCTCAATTTCGCCCTACCGTACCTATCGCTGGCGTAGTTGGTAACTTCGCCTTAATTCTCCGTGCAGCGGGATTTCGACTATCAGAGTGGCACGTTTGTTCCCCGCTTAACGCTTCGAGTCTCAGATTGGACGTGTGTGGCATGCCTGTTAATTCGATTGTTCTACAGGTAATGAGCCGAGCCAGCTTCAAGTAATAAGTTAGAGATTTTAATGCAATCTTGGTTTAATATGCCGCATGAGACACAAGCGCCTTAATTGGTCTAGTTTTCTGTCTTTGATTAGGTTTGTATGTGGGATGGTCCATTTAGACAGTGACTAGATTAAGTTTTAACTTTTCTTTATTTTCTCGTTTTTGTCGTGGTCCATTTTCTTCTTACTGTGTGATTAGATCTGAAATATACTCGGTCTTGGTTATCTTCTGGGTAGGAGATGTTAGTAGGTATATAGTATCTAGACATTTTAGACTTAATAATAATATAAATTTTATTTCAGATCAAATACAATCCATATGTTGTTAGTAAGTCTTAACCTAATGTATAGTTCTATTTCAGGATGCGTCTAGGTCTTTGGACACTCATATCGAAGCATTGTTCTTAAAACAATTCACCCACACAACATTTAAAATGTCCTTTCCTGAGGAGTAACAGTTGGTAAGGCTCGTATTTAATTCATCAACTGATGAACTGACAGAAATATCCGAGAGTCTACTTTGCATTTCCGAACCGAACATTTTTAATTTCGTTTTTAAATTCACTTGTTTATTCAATTACCTGGGTATTTTTGTCCATATGTAGTCTGAATTAAATATCTTCGTTGTTTCCATTAAAACAGAGATTGGTTTTGCAAAAAATGTTGCGAATCCCTGATCGTCGGTATTCAGATCACGTCGCGTCGTCGTGCTTTTTGTGAATCAGGGACGACAAACATTTAAATTGTTCCCCAAATTACTAGACGCTGGCATGTTCGACAGTGTACTGTTACAATATCGAATAACTATTTTGTAGCTGAATGTATTTCAATCTACATATTCACCATTAATTGTTGTTTACTCTGCGCAAGTTGTGCAGTCGTTAGTTTGTTTATTTGCGTGCTGTTTCAATGTTGATACAGAATAAGGTAAAAGGAAACATGTCAGTATTGATTACAAACTCGGTTTCTCTATGCGTCAACCTCGATGCAATATGTTGGAAAAAGGGTAATGTGAAATGCTGAAACTATTTTGTATTTCATCATTTCATGAAATAGCTAATAGAATAAACGTCTAGATTTTACGTCTGTTCCGAATTCAAGAAATTATTTATTTCAATAATTAGGATCTATCGTAAAACGTATGAGTATACGTTATTGCAGAACTTGTAAACAAGAATAAGTTTACTATAACAAAGCTTTATCAGTTGACAACTTATAACCACATTTTTTGGTGAATGAAGTGCGGCGCGTGTACGCATCACCGCGTCAGCGATGAGGCAGGCGCCCGTAATTTGGCGTGATACAACCTAATCATCGTAACTCCAGCGAGCAAACGACCCAACAAACAGGGTTGTCACTTGTCACATAAAATGCACAACAAACCGTTACACGAGACGAGTATTTACATAACTAGATCACAACGCAACTGTGATATTTCCGAGCCGTTGGTTACAAGACATATGGGCATGATTAAGCTAGCATTATTGTGTCTTCAGGAGCATATTTCAGTCGGTCGAGCATTATTCGCACAGTTGGAAGCGAGCCAGCCCCGCTCGTGATGTATCCTCGGGTTACTTCCGGACTATTAATCATAATTCAATAATGTCGGCCAATGAATTGCCCATTTTCGGCGTTCATGGAGTTTTTATGTAGGAAATGGTTTTGTGTAGGTCGTTTTTGTGGGGAGATGGTGAGTGGTAATTACGTAAATGTTCGTTAATATAGGTACATCTCTTTGTTTGTCTGTTTATGTGATTTGCCGAAATTCTACGAACGGCCTGCGGGAATTCTGCGAATGAGGATGCCAATGGGCATTTACGAGTTTGAGGGACGTTTCCAAATTTGGCATTTACTGAGAATTAACTAACTAACAATAACCTTTACCCTACATTTATAGCTGAGAGTTGACTTTAAAAACGTGAAAACGTTGCTTTAAAACTATATTTTTGAGAAACGTTAGATTCGTAACAATTATGAGTAGATAAAACTTGTCACCATAGCGATAAGTCGATCTGACTGCCAGAGTCGGTACATACTGTTGTTATAAATAATTGGATGAACTGCTCGATCTTCGGGTAGTATTAATATCTTATTTTCAGTCATTAACAATTTAGTTAAAGTTTGTTACTTAAAAACTTAAGTTGTCCACGACAGTGAAAACTTTATTCCGTGCGGAATTTTGTGTTGATGGGTACTTTTCACGAGTATTATAAGTTATATTTTTTTGAGTGCCTCGAGTATCTGTCTTACGAGTGCGACTGAGCACAAGCTCCTGAATTCGATTGCCATCAGGATTTTTTCAGTAACACGCAGTCTGGATTTGTGCCTATGGGACTCAAACATAACTGGCGATATGTGGGTGAACTTAGAAACACCTTTGCCTAACCCTTCGGAGATAACGAGCGGAATATTATGTCATATTGTATTTTTTGTTGAATTAGTCTCTCTCACACTATACTGTAAAGTGAGATATAATCAAGTTGTCATTAGAAAATGCCTAATCGGTCTTTTCTGACTGCTAAGGCAAGATCTTTGAAGGATATGAGGCTAACAGTCTTCTTCTGTCGTCGTACTATTTGCAAACGTCGTAGTAAAGAAATCTCTTTACTACGACGTTGACCAACGCAACCAGCCTGTTGACTGACTAATCAGTCAGTCAACAGGCTGGTTGCTAGGCGGTCTTCCCCATTGGGTAATATAAAATTCAGAGATAGTCCTGACTGCACATGAAATCGAACAACTGTTAACCTCAAAATTACAACCCAAACATATAAATTCAAGTAGTGTTTCATCACGAAACACAACTCAGCGTTATCCTCCACGGATCAAAAGTACGATTTTACGCTAAAACAACGAAAACATTTGACATTACAAGGCTGTTTGTGAAATCTGCCTGAAATATCGTCCTGAACAAACGTTATGTTTAACAACGTTTATAAGTACGTATTACGTATAATCCATAGTTGTAAATCACGGAAAAAGGGACGACGATTTTTCACCAGGGATACAATAGTTTGTTTATTTAATCTGAGTGAACATTGGACATAAATATCATCCCGTTCGCATGAATCTTAGTGCTTTATTGAGGAGCCTCTGTCTCATAAACTACGCGGCTTTATGCGTTTTTATTAAAAGGAAATTAAATTTGTAATGGCTGCCTGGCCAGAATGAAATTATCTTAGTTTTTACTGCTGTGGTGGCTTATACGGTGTTTTGGTTGGTTTTTATTTTTATTTTGACGGAATATCGTCGCGTGCGGGGCAGCACCAACAGCCTTCTGAATACCATATTGGAAAGGGTTGATTGTCCGGTTGTGAGGCACTGGAATACCGTTCACGGATCTGGAGGGGTCCTTTTCAATGTAAAATAAATTAAATGAAATAAATTAATAATTTAAAGTTGACATTGAATAGTAATATAGGTACTAACATAGTTATAAGTATGATTTACTAACATTCTATGGAATATGTTTTAATTCTGATAATAAATGTATAATAATAATAATAATAATATTTTAATTAGCTTTAGAACTGACTTTTCAATAGTCTGATTATTTTTATCCGATCTATCCGATGAATAAATATTACAGTTTGACATACACAAAAGCTGTCAAATTAATGTTATCTCCGAGATAAAAGTTCGACTATTGAAAAACTAGTAAATCGCGCTTCACTTTATTTTTATTTACTAAATTTACAAACATATCAATTTTTGTAAATTTAGTAATTTAATTTCATTGTAGTCCCTTTGTCACCGTAGGCCATGTCCCCGCTAAAGAGGATAAAGGGAATAGATAATTTGTTATAATTGTTAGAAATCCTTTCAAAGCAATCATAACTTAAATAATTGGCGGCCTACATAAACAGAATTTAATTTGGCTATTTTCTAACTACTTTGAGATCGGCGACTAGTCTGACCGAATGCAACTGAAACCAACATTTTACATATCTGACCTTCACAACCTGGGTAATACGATACCCCTGGTTGTCAAGCTTTCAGACTATGTGCAGAAAACATATTCACAAAATCCAAGCAACTTTGTAGAACAGCAA
This sequence comes from Xestia rhomboidea, assembly GCA_963853795.1. NCBI lineage: Eukaryota > Metazoa > Arthropoda > Insecta > Lepidoptera > Noctuidae > Xestia > Xestia rhomboidea. The sequence continues at coordinate 7,646,346 of OY970778.1, read as the reverse complement.
AATCAGCCACCTCGCTACTCGGTAGTAAAACATATAACTTACTACACATCTCATCTCCGTAACACGACACTAATACCGCCCCGCGGGCTCGCAAACTTTAAAATGAGCCATTTCAAAACAATATCTGACGGAGATTTCCCAACGGTCGTAACTTCATATGTGCCAAACAGGTCATATAACCCGCGAATACAAAAACTATGCTTTAAAAGAGATATGTAAAACATGAACGAACGTGTTTATATTGACGGAACTTTATAGACTGGCGTGCCTAAAATTTTTAAAGAGGAATTTTGTGCGTCCGTAATTATGATATCGTAGCTGCGTAGGCCGGCGTAGAATGAAGATCGTAGCCGCGTAGATCCGCGTAGCTGTTAGCTACGCGATTGCTACGGCGTAGTCAGTTTTTCTTTGTGAGATTTCTGATGAGATTCTTTGCATTGGACGTTTAGTTTAATCTAAAATTACGAGTAAGTAATAGATATTTTAATTATAAGAATACTAGCTGATTTAATCTGTTGTGAAATCTCGTTTTGTCTTTCGTGGTTTTCTATCAATCAACAAAAAATTACAGCGTGTTTATTATTTGCTTCTTATGTTTTTACACGCTACAGCTTCACCTGAAACTAACTGTAAAAAACTCCTAGAATTTTTTTCTCGGTTTCCGATTGAGCTGAAATGCATACATGTTTAGTTTGGATAACAAGGCCATGGTTAACTAAGTGACGTCGTTCTAAATGCAATATGGCGGAATTCCAAAGATGGCTGATTAGTTATATTTTATGCATTTCCATGATATGCGGGTAATGAAATGAAATGAAATGAAATGAGTTTATTTTTGCAAGTAGGTTTTTACAAACACTTTTACACGTCATTTTTTAAAAACTAGATGGGGCCGGTGTTTCGTACCTGACTACTCTAAGAAGAAACAGCCGAAACAAACTCAGAGGTCATAGTCTCTTTTGAAGTCCAGACATAATCTTGCTCAATTCACATGAGGACTATGCAGATTAGTGTCTGAGATGGTCTTTTGAAGAAAGAACCACACAGATTTGAGTGGACTTGTCCAGTCAGTGCAAACATTTGTCAGTTATCGTGTAGCTCGACTTATAACTCAAGGAGCTCAACGAAACGACGAACAATACCAAAGACAGGACATTTGGGTAGGTCGCTTATAGTACTCAAACTGCCAGACAGTCATGGGGATAAAAATAAAAAAATAAAATATGTTACCCACATTGTCCTCACATTCACAATAATTAAATAAAATTAATAATAATTTACAAAAAGAAAGTCAATAAAAAAAACATCGATCATAATAATTAAAAAAGTAAAATACTTAACAAAATAAGTATTCCTGTCAAATCAGTAAATGTCCCATAAAATAATAAAAAATAAAGTAAAAAATAATAAAATACTGAAATAAAGGTATAAACCGAAAGGTATCAAACGAAAGGGTTTGCTGAGATGAATACGACAAATAAAATGACGTCATTCTAAAGCGTGGTTTTTAGTTTTTTAACTTATTCATGATTCAGAAACCGGATCAGAATATCAGGTAGGCCTGCTTATCCATACTAGATCTCTCCTTCACAACTTAACTCAGGTCTGAACCATTTTCCTTATACCCAAAACAGCTAATCTCAACTTGTAGTATACAACATATTTCGTGTGTTTACGCCTTACAAAGTGAAGTGTATTCGCTAATATTTCAGCGAAACTTTCCGGATCGAATCTAACTTAAAGTTAGTCTAAGTTAGAGGACGCGCTTTACTCGCTATGTGTCTTTTAGATTGAAAATATTTCGGGATCAGTGTACTTTGTTACTGTGGGAGGTTCGAAAAGATCTCATACGGTTTATAATAGAAGAGTTTTAAGGTTGTATGTTTGGGGAAAATGGGCGTAAACTTAGGTAGAATTAGGGTAAACTTAGGTAAGATAGTTTTAGATAGGATAGTACATTTAGATAGGATAGTACATTTAGGTAGGATTAGGGTAAATTTAGGAAGGATCAGGGTAAATTTAGGTAGGATTAGGGTAAATTTAGGTATGATTAGGGTAAATTTAGGTAGGATTAGGGTAAACTTAGGTAAGATTAGGGTAAACTTAGGTTCGAGCTCCCGCCGGGAGTGAACCTGACGTGTTATGCGGACGACACGCTGGTCACGGCCCGGGGGAGCTCGTACAGGGAGGCAGCGTTGCTGGCTACGGCTGCGGTCTCACAGGTGGTGAGCCGCATACGACGCCTGGGCCTGGAAGTGGCCCTCAACAAGTCGGAGGCCATCGCTTTTCATGGCCCCCGACGGGCACCGCCGTTGGGATCACACATCGTGGTCGGGGGGGCCCGGATCGCTGTCGAGTCAACCATGAAGTACCTTGGATTGGTGCTCGACAGCCGTTGGGACTTCGGCCCCCACTTTCAGCGGCTGGTGCCCAAGTTGATGGGCGCGGCGGGCGCGCTGTCAACGCTGCTTCCCAATTTGGGGGGCCCGAGCTCCGCCTGCAGGCGGTTGTACGTCGGGATCGTGCGATCGATGGCCCTTTATGGGGCCCCGATATGGGCGTCCACTGCACGGAGGATACGGCGCGGCATACGCTGGCCGAGTGTGCCGCGTGGGACGAGCCGCGCCGTGCCCTCGTAGCAGAGGTTGGAGAAGACCTGTCGCTGCCGGCCGTCGCTCGCGCGATGGTTGGCAGTGCAGGGTCCTGGGACGCAGTGGTGTCCTTCTGCGAAACCGTCATGTCGCAGAAGGAGGCTGCGGAGAGGTTGAGGGAGGTCGAGACCGCTCTCCCGACCCGCAGCAGACGCACCGGGCGTCGGCAGAGGGCGGACAACGCCCTCTTCCGGCCCCCCTAAATAGGTCCAGGGGCGACGGATTCGGGGACATCCGTCGCCCCCCATGACACTGGACCCGAGACGGCGGCGCGTTGTGTTCCACGCGCGCCTCTCAGAGACGTAGCGTTACACCTCACTCCCCCCGGGACGAGGCCCGCAGGTCGAGCGGGCCGGCACTAGTCCGGGGCAGCGGAAGTCGCATCAGATCCCGCTGCCCCCCGACGCAAGTGTGCGATGGAACACCGGTGTGGTTTTAGTCAGTACGAGTCTGACAGACCCCTCCGCTCTCCCCAGGGCGGAGGACATCCATTGAGGATTTCCACATCGTGAAAAAAAAAAAAAAAAAAAAAAAGGGTAAACTTAGGTTAGGGTTGTGACTTTTCATCGTTGCTTAACTATCATGTTCCATACGGTTAAAAATGAGAATCACAATGAAGATTCCTAATTTTACCGATAATAATGCATTCTTCGATTTCAACAACAAATAAGTACCCACAATACGAAGGATATTGATGGCATAAATACAAGATTTAAATCAAGAACTAACGAGTGAAAAATCAGAAAAATAAAACCATTTATGCGCAAATAAAGACTCATTCAAGTTATATTTTACAAGCGGAAAAATCATACCAACGATTTTTAAAGGGCTCCCCAGCCGACTAACCCTAAATAAAAGGGAATTACCCCCAATTAAAAGGGTGCTGTTTTGCGAAAAATAAACAATACTGTATTAAAAGTCAATAATAAAACGCTTTATTTGATATGTTTTTATATTCTAGTCGTAAAGTTGCGGCTCAAATGACCCCTAATCACGTTGGGAGATTAGCACAGTATTACCATTCCTTAAGGTTCACCGTAAACACATTTTATTGAGCAGTTTATGAAGAAAAAGCTGAGAATTATGACCGTTAATGGTACATCATTTATTAAAGTTCCACTTTTGTGGTTATTGAAATATACGACGATTGCGTCTTTTTATGCAATGAGAATAATTAGTACGGGGGCTGTTCTATACCTTTTATTGTTATTTCGTATAAACCTTGAACCTATTGCTTCAGTGATAAAGTTGAAAATCTATTAAAGAAATTAGACAGATTGTCTCAGAAGTGGCCACCAGTTCCTTTTACGTGCAGTCAACAAGACAAGTAAGACTCGATTTTAAGTATCCTATCGTATTTGGAACAACAAACAATCGCACAATATTATTGTTTTAACCAAAAACATCGGTGAGTAACATTGCCGGCAACACAGAGCTATAACAGTGACATTGTCATCTCTGCACAAGCTTTAGGGCAGGACTCCGCAGAAGTGGAGACGAGACGAGAAGAGAGGAGATGTGTTGTAAACCACCAATAGAATTTCGTTATTTGCACTTTCGTCTCGACTTACCTTTAGTGGAAACGCTTGAGCAAAGAGGAGAGGCGATGTCTCGTAATTGTTCAGGCCTGCGGAGACGATAAGAGACGTGAGCGGTGTTCTCCTCCCCGCACTTCTCCGTACAGTTTCGTTGGATAACCCTAGCTTTTACGTGTCTCCTTTCCTCTCCGGTTTGCACATCTGCACTCGTTCTCCGCTTTGGTGGAATCCGGGCGTCAAGCTCCTTCAGATTCTATGTTACTAACACGGTTTCAAACACATCACTACATATTATTTAAAAAAGTCCTCCGCCGCGTCTGTCTGTCTGTTCGCAATAAACTCAAAAAGTACAGAACGGATTTTAATGTGGTTTTTACTAATAGATAGAGTGATTCATGAGGAAGGTTTAGGTATATAATTTATTAAAGTTTTGAGAAAATTGGTTGAAATATGTCGATAATTGGTGGAAAAAGTCAAGCCGCCTGGGAAAATACCTTTAATCGAAAATGCTGCTGACAAAACACGTAGGCATAATAATTATGCTCTACTACTCGTGCGAAGCCAGGGCGGGTCACTAGTGTATAATAATATCTAATCACTAACTACGCAGCTCGCAGGAAGCAGGTGTAGCTCTAGAATAATTACATTACGATTGCTTGGATGTAACGAGCTTAATTTACTTTACCTAGTTAAGATCAAAACTACGAAATTGAAAGTGGCTCTGCCCTAGTTAGAATCTTATTAGACCTTTGTATGTAATCCTGGCTTAAATATATTGTACCATCTCTTCCAAAATACAGACTTGAATATAAGATAATAGATAGATTAAGGGGAGGATACACAATGCGGATATATTGCGAAGGGTGGAGCTAGCCGTGCCAGACGGGTGTGTGGGTCGTCGTCGTCAGCCGCGGTTGCTGGTAGAACCTCGCGCACGAACTAACTTGCTGCGCGAGGCGCTGCTCACGAGCGCGCTCCGCACTCTCAACCTCATTGCTGAGGACTTGGACATATTCTGTTGCGCTTTGGGTGAATTTACAAGAACAGCTAGCAACCTATAGAATTTGCTATGTCAAAAACAGTTGTACTATGTTTTTTAAATTTTAAGTGTGCTACAATATCGCACTGGGTATAGCCTGTAAGGATATTTGTATGTTTAGAGTAAATAAATAAATAATTTCCCGAGTTGTTTAATATTTACCTGGTTGAGGAGTTCGTGTCAAAACAATAACAGCCGCTCGGGTCGATCTTCAGGTTAATTCACGTTTGCCTAGGTTGATCTGTAGATGGGTTACCACCCGTAACATAACAACTTTCCTCCGTGCTTCGGAAAGCACGTTAAGCCGTTGGTTTCGGCTGTCATTTGTAGATCTTTGACAGTCGTTACAGGTAGTTATTGGCCCGAAAGGCTGACAACCAGTCTTACCAAGGGGTATCGTATTACCCAGTACCGTGTTGTGGAGGTTAGATAGGCAGTCCCTCCATGTAAAATACTGGTATTCAGCTGCATCCGGTTAGACTGGAAGCCGACCCCAACATAGTTGGGCAAAGGCTAGAGTTTTATTTGAGATAAAAAATAGTTATGCTTTGTTAACAGATCGTCAAAGTCCACTGCACTAGGGATTTATTGAAATATAACGACTTTGTAGCTGTATTTTTTTTGGGATTTTTTTTTTCCATAAAAATAGATTTGGTTGACCACCTTACTGATTGTTAAGTAACGAATTACCGCCACGTATAGAAGTCTGCAGAACCAGACAAAATTAAATTAGAAATCTTTTGGAATCAACGAAACGAAGAACATAACATAAAAACCAGGACACAATCAAAACCATTAACAGAAGTACAATCAATTCATAATTAGTTACTCGACGAATAAGTGCAAACTCAGTAACGAACTCCGAATGAAATGAAACCAAACAACTAGTTCGTTTATGAACTCTCTATAATAACGTTTGCAGAAGTTTTTCAATAAAATCTGCTACGTTGAATGGCTTCCATTATGCGTCCATTGCTACAATGGTATCGGAATAATGGCTGGTATTCCGACCTGGGTTATTTAGAGCAGTTTCTTCAGATGTACTTACTTGTCAATTTGTCTGTATTTATAAGATACCAGCTTTTCACTGCGATTTCGCTGGCGTTTTGTTTGGAAATTACCTAAAGTGAACGTTTTCGCAGAACGGATGGCCGATGGGGCCGAAAAGTTCTGGAGTGGCGACTGCAAACCGAAAGCCGTTGCGTTAGAAGGCCTCCCACTAGGTGGACCGATGACCTGGTGAAGGTCGTTGGATGCGAGTCGCACGGGACCGGTCAATGTGGCGACACTTGGGGGAGGCCTATGTCCAGCAGTGGACGTCATTCGGTTGAAATGATGATGATGACGAACGTTTTAAATAATTAAAGACTGCGACACTGGGAGATAATGTAGCTTCCCATAAGGGAAAGAATTTTCGGAATCGGATCAGACGTTCCGAAGATTACCCCCTATATCGAAACTTCAAACTTTATCTCTTCATTATAATATTACATAACACCTGTATCCCCGACGGGTTAGGCAGAGGTGTACCTAATAGTACACCCACATTTCGCCAGTTATGTTTCAGTCCCATATAATAAGGGGCGAGCATATTGCCATCAACCGGGCACTTATCCAGACTCCGTGGCTGTTACTGAGAAATTCCTCATGAAACAGTCCAATAACACTTTGCCCGTATCCTGGACTCCTACCAATGAGATTTTACCAATAGAGACGTCATACTCATTAAAAAGAAATAAAACATGGCGATATTCGAACGCGTCGTTCGAACTGACAACAACGCACGCCATTATCTCGTGCTCTCTGTCACTCATATGCAACGCACTTCTTGTCTCGATCGTGTAGGTGTCAAAGCGGCAACAGCGCGGCAGTGATTTTTGAGTAAAATAAAATTTATGATTTTCCATTTTTAATAGACTAAACAATACTAACAAATGAAAAGATACGTCCTTCTTGATTTTCACAGCTGGCCCAGTATTAGTATTGCACTTTCTGAACACACAATTTGCCTTATTTGTTTTTTTTCATACACCAAACTCCCGCTTAAACGTCAGTTCGCGTCGCACAGGACGGACTGAGGTCACACAAGCTGATCAGCTTGTGTTTGCATTGCCACGATGACGTCGGTAAAACGTATCTACCTCAGTATTATATATAACATCATTGACACCTACATATCTTTCAGTTCTGCAGTTATACTCATCATCTGCCTAGCCTTTTCCCAACTGTGTTGGAGTCGGCTTCCAGTCTTACCGGATGCAGCCAACTACCAGTATTCTACATGGTAGCTCCATGTAACACAGTGTAACTCCTTGTAATATTCTTTAAGGATTCTGGTTCGTTTCTTAAGCTTCCAATATAACTTCAAGAGTCATCTCAGAATGCATCTCAGCGACACTAAAGTGTAACAGAACAAAAAATTAACTATTCTGCCAGTGAACAGTGGATAAGTACTTCTTGCAACGCCAGTGTCAATTTAATTTTCATTCGGGTTACGAGTTCTCCCGAATTTGTTAAACATGCACTGTGTAGTAACATAACCAGTTTACTGAGACCTTCTTTACTTAAATACAATGTTCCTTACACTTCTGTAATTGAAGTAGAAGAGAGCGGAAAGGAAGTCCAGGTTATACTTGTTAATGGTGTAGCAGGAATTCGGGGAGTGTTGACAACGTTGCATTTGCGACGTCTGCTGCATTGTTAAAACTAAACAATAATACTTTGTAAACTATTTTCGTTATTATGGGATGGGTGTTAAAAGTTTAGTTGTGTTCGTTGTTTTTAAGTATATATTAGTAACACTCTGTTTTGTTGCATTTAACTGTGCTATTCGGACGTGTTGCAAACAAATGCGTCACACACCGAGTTCATATGACAAAAACCGGCCAAGAGCGAGTCGGATTCGCGCACCGAGGGTTCCGTACAAACTTTTTAAAGGACAAACTTAACTTTGCTGTTCGATCCCTAGAAACGGCTAATGCACCAACCGCAAATTATAGGTTTGTTATACTAAAATCGTTTTTTTTTTTTTGTTATTAATCTACATATTCGTTCATTCTTCATTTTCTATAGGTGAGGACTTGTATTTGGCTTTCTGGTGACTACGGTTTCCTTTTTTTCTGTTTTTATTAGCTGTAAGTCATCCATGTACTAAATAAATAAATAAATATTTACGGTTTTCAGACTTTTTCTTTTACATGTGCTGTAAGACCTTGCTTTTTGCCGAATTTCGTGATTCTAGGTCAACGGGAACTACCATATAGGTTTTCGACCCAAAAACTATAGGATACTTCCGGTTGACCTAGAATTGTCAATTTTGGTCAAAAGCAAGGTCTTACAGCACAAGTATAGGGAAAATTCCGAAAAAAAAAAGTTGAAAATTAAGGTAAATTTTGGCACTTACAAGTTTTCACGAAAATCTAAATGGCCCATATCTTTTTATCGTGTTGATTTTTTTTTACACCTAATAGGGACTACAGACCTCAGTATCTGGTATAAATTTCAACTTGCTAGGTCCACCTGTTCCTGAGAAAATCGGTGGTGACAGACGGACAAGAAAGTGATCTTATAAGGGTTCCTTTTTTACCTTTTGAGGCACGGAACCCTAAAAATGGTGACTAGCAAAAGCTAAAACATCCATTTAGATCTTTACTAAAACTAGGATGGAACACCAACAAACTCTCCAGCAAAAATTTGTCTTAGAAGAATTAAACGAATGCAATTTTTTACAGCTTCATTGAATTATGTCCTAATCTCTTACAAAATCAACAAAAAAGACATGAGTCACTGTCGTGGTTTCATCTTCCCAACTTCGCTGGGGTCGAATTCTATTGTAAGCAGCTAAAAACCAGCTGGAAACCAGTATTTTACATGGAGCGACTGCGTATCTGACTGAATGAGTTTATGTATGTTATTTTTCCCGTTGACAGGCTGCCCCAATAAGATAGCATCAGTATCACGTTTCACATGAATTGTTTGTCCATTTATAAACGAGCCAATGATTCGACAGTTAAGATAATTCGCACATTTTACTGTTGGACTAATGATTGCAAACGCAATAACGATTAAATAACCATTTATATTATTGACACGTGGGATATCGTTATTTCAATTTTGATATTAAATGTATTTTTAATAATTATGTAAAACAATAACCCGTGTTTAATATCAGAATTGACAAATGTTACATATTATTTTAGTGTTGTTGAGGAATAGGTTTTCTCTCCGTTTTGCCAACTGTCTCTGATCTCCGCTGATCTACCGTGTTGATTATTTCCTTTCCATCTTCAGGACCAATCCTTTAATAACTTAGAACAGAACCTTTTAACAGAACCTTCACCCGCGTGGAGGCCTGTAATTATGTCACGAAATCGTATACTGGTATAATCCGGGATACCCTGATCATGGTCTACTAGTGTTCAACATAAACTTATTTTCATCAGTTTATCACATGTCCATACCAAGAATACAACCCAAAAATATTTAGGGGGAATCTGGGACCGCTGTCCCTGTCCCAAAAGCCCCCCCGACCCGACAGACGACTCCCTTAAAACCTAAAAACTTTAACTGGTGCCACCTTCCAACATTCTTTAACTATACATTTAGTTTATGAGTATAAAAATTAAAGTAATACATCTTGCTTTTTATATAAGTAGATTCCTTAACTATTCAGCTTTACAAAAGTATATTTTAAATTGCTCTAGCACTTGTAGTTTGCGATCTATATATGTTTTTATCGCAAAGGTCGGAAACGTTCAAATAACTGTCATCTTTCTCGCGTTTGTAGCGATTTGGTGCAAAAAAGTCACGCTCGCGGCTAGTGAGAGGCTAAACTACATTAAGCTCAATCACATCCAGGTAAATATGGTGCAAGATAGAAACCTGGCAAGGAAGCTGCCCATAAAACGATAGTTATGACAATAGTCGACACAACAACAGATTCTAACTGGCACATTTTAACTTGTTTGTTGAAACTTACCGGCAGTCGAACTTTGGAATTGATACAATGTTCTGGAGTTTACCCAAAACATATGAAGCTTGAACATTGAAAGTTGTCAAGATTTTGTTGTGGGTAACTGGTTCTATTCTGATATTCACACACACATAAACTCACGCCTTTTCCTCGTGGGTGTAGGCAGGAACTTCAGAACGCGAACTGCTACGGTCCTTATCAACTCCTGTCCCCATCCTGTGTCGTGTTGTGTGTGTCGTGTCTCCCCTCTTCTATCTTATGAGTTTCTTCCTTGTTCTGTAAGATTAAATAATTATAATTTCTGGAAATTATTATTACTTATGTCTAACTCCACCGTGTTACCCTTTCATCGTTAACGTCTTTTCTTATCTTTTTTCTTCAATCAAATACTTGAATCGTTTTCCTGCATTTTTTTATACTTGCTCCAAAATCTATTTTTGTTCTTATCCTGTTAAATGAGCAATATTTGTATATTTAAACACTGTTTTAAGCTATCACGGTTCATAACTAAACTTCATTAGTCACGGAAGATATCCCGTAAGTGACATTTTAAGTTTATTTGTATATTTGTAATCACGCTCTCGAAAACGGCTGCAACGATTTCGATCCGGTTTACGAGGGCGAAAAATCAATCTAGGTAGGTCTCATATCAAGGAAAGTTCCTTTTCCTGTTTTCACCCGACCCAGGTACTATGATTTTAATTTCCAAAAACTGGTTTAGCATAAACCAAAAACATTTGACAAGTAGTCATTGCGAGGACAACAAAAAAGTAGATCCTCCTAAAGAACATAACGGATTCTTCGAGTACCATGTAATAACAAACACATAACAATCATACTAACAAGTTTATTTATTTATAGTATCCATGTTCTTGTAGTCGACAAATACGATCATTTGTTATTGTTAATTACTAATCCACGGTTGAATAATAGCGAGGACGTGGCGGGTGTAATTGCCGAATTATTCAAATGATTTATGAAGCGGCTCCCGGATCCACAGTGAGCTGAATGATAATGTTGTTGAGTTATAAATAATTGTGTGTTTATTCCTGGATTGATTATGGATACAGATGACCGCTTTTGAATAATAAGTAAGTTGGGAATACAAGTTAGTTACGTTGTGTTCCTAAAAGAGTAGATACAGGTCTTTGATTACGTGTCTCGTCTTGTATTATCGTCGTTACAGGTAGTCACTGACCTAAAAATGCGACAACCAGTCTTACCAAGGGGTATTTTATTACCCAATACTTACTGGGTTGTGGAGGTCATATAGGCAGTCGCTCCATGTAAAATACTGGTATTTATCTGCATCTGGTTAGACTGGAAGCCGACCTCAACATAGTTGGGAAAAGTTTAGGCTCTCATATTTCGCTTACAATGGGTACCAGTATATAATTTGTATAAATTTACACTTGGAGCGACTGTCTTTCTGTGTTCCACTAGGTCAGATAGGCAGTCGTAACCGATTAGAATGGAAAACGTAGTTGGTAACAGGCTATAAGACAGATGATGATGATGAGGTCAGATAAGCAGCAGTTCCATGTAAAATACTAGTATTCCGCTGCACCAGGTTCCACTGGAAGCGACCCCAACATAGCTTATAGTTGGGGAAAGGCAGGTAGACGATGTGGCTATGGTATTTATTCATGGTGTCGCTGCAAAGCTTGACAACCTATGTAGCTATATCATTCTAATATTTTTCACCAGACAAGGTTAGAAATAATTCAGTTTCAGAGCTCTCAACTAACTCCCAAAGGCCACAAGCCCAACAAATATAATATGCATGCAACAACAAAGTAATTAAAACCACATTTGAAGTATGTGGTGTAATCTAACGCGGCGCGTGCTAGAGCCAAGTGTTAATGTTAGCGTGCAAACGAACATTACTCGCGAGAACTACTTTGTACGAGTAATGCTTGATACATATTTATTTCTGGTATTACTAAGTTTTGTGTAATTGTGTTGTGTCTTTATGGGGTTGTTTTATCATTTGTATAAAACTAACAGCATTAAAGCAAACTAACTGACCATATGTACGCAACACCACAATGCGTTATAAAACAAAAATTACTGAAGTTGCTTAAAAAGACCGCTAAGCTGAAGTGGGGCTGGACTGGCCACGTCTGCCGCAAAAATAGCCACTTTCTGGTGCCCTGACACAGTCAGAACGCGTCGCGGCAGACCGCGTAGAAGATGGCAGGATAAGCTGGACAAAACCAACGACCAGAGGTCCACCTTAGCCCCGGATAGAAACACTAGAGGTCATAAGGCCTTTGCCCAATAGTGGCATGACGCAGGCTAAAGTATCAGTATAATTTAGATTCTGCTCGCGGCTTCACGAGTTATAATCAGAAATTATCCTACAGGAACGTTTTAAATATGCCTATGACACATGGCGTTAATGTTGCTTACCATTAACGAAAGAATTTTGGGAATCGGATCAGACGTTTCGAAGATTATCCCCTGTATCCAAATAACTGGAGAAATGAATGTACCAGGCACACCTCTGCCTAACACTTCGGAGATTACAGGCGTGATGTTATGTTATGTTATTCCTAATAACTGAAGAAAGACCTGTTGACCTTGATGATGATGATGATGAAGAAAGACCTGTTTGTTGAAATATTCGTCTTAACAAGTTTGAAGTGACAAAAACCACGTACGTTTTGTTTGTTGACCTACAAACCCAAGATACCACCACCAAGAGCCAAACAAACAACTAGTCTTACTAAGTACTACAAACAGCTGTCTACGAACTTGGAGTACGTACTACAAAAAGTTGCAAGAAGCTCTTCTCCCTGCGAGGTCAAAGTTTCGCTGAAAAATTGAATTCGTAACGAGGTGAGAACAAGATTTACCAACATTAATTCAACGAACTGAATGGTAATAATGCCTGTTGAAACTGAAAAAAAATTGCTGAAGATTTTTGTGAGTTTGAATTAACATGGTTTTTTTTTGGTGGATCCTGAATATAGTTGCATTGCAGCATGGGGTAAGTGAATGATATAATATGACACTTATACCACCATATCCTGCATTCCAGCATGGGGTATAAGTATAATCGGCCTATAATTTTCCCACTGCTGGGACACAGGCCTCCTCTCCATGAGAGTAACATGGTGTAAGTCTAAGTAATATAGGACATCTGTACCTACATACCATGTAAAACGTAGCTATTGAATAAGGCTTTAACGAAAGCTGATAAGTTGGGGAGCTCGTGGCTAAATAACGCTCGGGTCGATCTTCAGGTTAACCCGCTCTTGTCTAGATTGGTACGTGGATGGATGATCGCCCTTTACATACCGCGTTTCATCCGTACCTCGGAAAGCAAGTTAAGCCGTCGGTCCCGGCTGTCATTTGTGGATCTTTGCCAGTCGTTACGGGTAGTCAGTGGCCCGAAAGTCTGACAACCAGTCTTACCAAGGGGTATCGTATTATCTAGTACTAACTGGGTTGAGGTCAGATAGGAAGTCGCTCCATGTTTAATACTGGTATTCAGTTGCATACGGTTACACTGGAAGCCGACCCCAACATAGTTGGGAAAAGGCTTTATGGGCAGATGGTAACAATAAATAAATAAATATCGCTGGACATTACACACAGCGCCATCTAGTGCCACACTAAGCAACAAGGCTTGTGTCGTGGACACCAGACAGTTGATAATATACTACATAGATACTTTTTGTTTGTAAATACATACTGATTATACATACAAACATCCATGACTCCGAAACAAATGTCCATCCTTATCACACAAACATTTGCTCCTAGCGGGATTCGAACCCGGGCCCTTAAGAACGTAAGGCAGCCTCACTACCGCTGCGCCATTCTGGTCGTCAAAATGATGAACAAAACCTGATAAGTTCACAGAAACGGTCTTAAGGCGTCAAGAAACCTCCCCTCTTTGAGGAGTGGCTGGAGAGACGCCACGGCGTCCTCACCTTCCGCCTGACGCAGGTTCTTACCGGACACGGTTGTTTCGGTAAGTTCCTGCACCGAATCGGGCGGGAGGAAACGTCCGGGTGTCACCATTGTGAGGATCGACCGGAGGACACGGTGGAGCACACGGTGGAGGTGTGCCCCGCTTGGGCGGAGCACCGCCGTGTCCTCGTAACGGCGATTGGCGGCGGCGACCTCTCGCTCCCGGCCCTGGTTCGTGCCATGGTCCGGAGCGAGACGGAATGGGACGCCGTCACCTCCTTCGAAGCAGTCATGCTAGCGAAGGAGGTGGCGGAACAGGACAGGGAGAGATCCTCACGTCCCGGCCGCCGCGGGAGACGCCCCGGGCGTCGGGGGCCACGTGGTGGCTTCTGGCCACCGTAGGCGCGGGCCTGTGGACGGGGAGCTATGGGCTAGCTCGCCGTCCGTACGTTTCATGACGACAGGCCGTGTCGACGGCGCGTTCGTGTTCCACGCGCGCCTCAAAGAGAGTCAGCAATAGGGAAGGGTTCCGCAAGGACCGAAGCCTGCCGGGGCTGCGGGACTATTCGAAAGAGATACCGTGGCCCCGGAACACAAAGGGCGAGGAAGGAACATGGATGGGTTTTAGTCAGTAAAAGTCTGACACTCCCTCCTGCTCCGCCCAGAGCGGGAGAAGTCATTTGATGATTTCCCATCCGAAAAAAAAAAAAAAAAGGCGTCAAGAAACTATAACAAAGAATATATCTTCGTTTGCATTAGGACAAAATAAGTTAAATGAGTTAGTTTAAGTTTCACAATAGGGACTATGCAAGAAATTCAAAAATTTTTTATTCCTTAAAAATGCCTTGTATTGGTCCATGCAAATATTGTGGTACACTTGTTTAACTTTTTTAATAAGTACAACGCTTATTTTACAATTTAATATTTTATATAGCGTGTTTTTGGTGAAACGGAACGCAAATTCAAAATGCATCGTCACCGGTAGTGACGTCAAATGCTATGTGTCAAAGAAACACTTTTATTTGAAAACTACTTAAAGTTTCACAATGATGTTATTATAATATTGTTATTGCAATGTTTGCTTGAATAAAGCACATACATTTAGTCAAATTATTATATTAAAGGTAATAGATGTAAAATGATATAGAGGAAAATGACGTCTAATAGTATGACGTATGTTTTTTGAGCGACAAGCAGTAGTTGAACTCAACTTTTAATTATTTTTTTGGGTTGTTGTTACTGTATTTTATTGATTCAAGTGAAGAACAAAAATACATGCATGTTCCCTAATGAAAACATCAAGCCGTCCATGCATTTTTCATGATTATAACAACATCATTTACATTCAGAAATCAAAACCTATCGTATATAGAAACTAATGAAGTGTTTACCATGTAATTGTGTCACCCCCTCCGGCTACATGCTCTAATATTCGTCTGCAGAGTTCCGGTATGTTTAATTTTATCCTCAATGTCCCGGGACACAGCGCTTGTCACTTCTAGTCCCGGGATAAGGCTGGGTCACACTACAACGTCGCGGAGTCGAGGCATGGCTGAGATTTACAACTTTTTTGATATATATACATGCATGCCGTTTGGCGCGAATCGCCTGTTGTGAAGCGATGATGCGGTCTAGGGTAGAGCACAATTGTCAAGAATAAAGCGATTCACTCGAATCTTGAAGAGATCAAGGTTATAATGATCGGGGAACAGAGAAGCCGGCAGTGACTTCCATAGAGCAAGGCTGCCAGACACGGACAGATTTTGCCTTTATTTAATTTTCCTGATTTTGGGGAGTTTATTAACAAAATCTGCACCGTGTGCAGACGTTATGGTTAAAAAGATTGAATAAACCGCTACTGACAATTTTCTGACTCGGCTCCGGACGAGGATACTGACAGACACCAAACACCAAAGGCTTACGGGGCTCCGGACTTGGGCACCTCCATTAATATAGTCCTTTTTTAACTTTTAATTGAATTTCTTCTGTATCGTGGGTGCGTTTACAAACATTTCAACTCACATACACAAACAGCTAGACCTAAATATTTGTAGGCCATGTAAATATTTGTTACGTGCGGGAATCGAACCCGCGACAGCCAGCGCAGCAGCCAATCGCTCAGCCACTGCAACAACCGTGTCGTATTGGGGTATCCGCAGCCGATCCACAACCTGTCAATACCAGTTTGATCCATGCTTGATCGTGTTTATCTTTGTCAGTCGGAAAAACTACTTTTTGTTAAAAGTATATCTAATTGAAATAAAATAAATAAATGTCGCTGGACAGCGCCATCTAGTGCCACACTAAGCAACGACGCTTGTATCGTGGACACCGGATAGTTGATATACTACATAGATACTTTTTTGTTTGTAATTACATACTTATTATACTCACATATAAACATCCATGACTCGGAAACAAATGTCCATTCTCACCACACAAACATTTGCTCCTACCGAGATTCGAACCCGGGATCCCAAGAACGTAAGGCAGCAGCACTACCGCTGCGCGATTCAGAGGGCTAATTCACGTAATTTTATGACGCACCGATGAAGTTGTAGTGCAGTTGCAGTTAAGTTCAAGTTCGAGTGATAAACGGTATTCTTGTGATCTTTGAACTGTAGGCTAATTCACGTAACTAAAGAAGTGCTGTTGCAGCGCAGTTGCAGTTAAGTTTCGATCAAAACAACGCTTTTCGTATTCTCTACCGCTGTCAGACACGCTCGCGTCAAGTTCGCGTCACGCGAGCGCAATAACGGCATTCTACTGTTGCGCGTCTTTAGTGCGTGCTTCGGAACGCAACATAATCGGTATTCCACTAAGTAAGAAAAAGCACTAAAATCTGTACTGGGGTATTATTTTAATATTTTAATAACGTCATATTCATTGAAATGTACTCGATTCTATTCGATTATTTAGTGAGTAATATTTTTTCTCTTAAATGGCCACACCATAAGTCAGTTTGGTTGTCACGTTGACGTACAGTTTACGCGCAGCTTACGCGCAGTTCAAAGATTACAAGAAAACCGTTTATCACTCGAACTCGAACTTGACTGCAACTGCACTACAACTTCATCGGCACGAATTAGCCCTCTGCGCGTAAGTTGGTCGTGAACTGCACGTCAACTGTACGACAACCAAACTCTACTAAACTTACTTATGGTGTGGCCAAATGAAAGAAAAAATATTACTCACTGAGTAATCGAATAGAATCGATTAAATTTCAACGAATATGACGTTATTAAAATATTAAAATAATATCCCAGTACAGATTTTAGTGCTTTTTCTTCTTTAGTAGAATACCGATTTATGTTGCGTTCCGAAGCACGCACCAAAGACGCGCAACAGTAGAATGCCGTTATTGCGCTCGCGTGACGCGAGCGTGTTTGGCAGCGGTAGAGAATACGAAAAGCGTTGTTTTGATCGAAACTTAAGTGCAACTGCGCTGCAACAGCACTTCTTTAGTTACGTGAATTAGCCTACAGAGGGCTAATTCACGTAATTTAATGACGCGCCGATGAAGTTGTAGTACTGTTGCAGTTGAGCTCAAGTTCGAGTGATAAACGGTATTCTTGTAATCTTTGAACTGCACGTAAGCTGCGCGTGAACTGAACGTCAAAAAACTTACTTATGGTGTGGCCACATGAGAGAAAAAATATTACTCACTAAATAATCGAAAAGAATCGATTATATTTCAAAGAATGTGACGTTATTAAAATAATACCCCAGTACAGATTTTAGTGCTTTTTCTTACTTAATAGAATACCGATCATGTTGCGTTTCGAAGCACACACCAAAGACGCGCAACAGTAAAATGCCGTTAATGCGCTCGCGTGACGCGAACTTGACGCGAGCGTGTCTGACAGCGGTAGAGAATACGAAAAGCGTTGTTTTGATCGAAACTTAACTACAACTGCACTGCAACAGCACTTCTTTAGTTACGTGAATTAGCCTACTGGTCGTCGGTTTGATGTTTGAATTGATTTAAAAGTACCTACGAATGTGCAGTCCCGCATTCGGTCGGATGGAATAAGAACAGGTTCGTTTGTTTAGATTAATCCTTGCATTGTTTTAGACTTTCACGGTTTTTCACTACACTTAAAGTACTTACGGGATGAAGAAAATCACGGATATCATCCCGTAAGTACTTTAAGTGTAATCCCTGCATGTGTGGCAGGCTCTTTCTAAGAACCCCATAATAGCGGCCCGGAGTGCTTTCGTTCGGTATTTTACTCGGAAAATGTTAATTAAGTATCACAAAAAATTATTTTGTTATTGGAGAAATGTGGTTGCACCAAATTAAATAAAGGTTTTACAAATATTTGTATGTATTAAATGTATGTATGAACCAGGCATTGATATCCGTATACCTTTATACCTATGTATATGTAGCGCTCTATGGATCTTTTAATGCTCAATTGACGTTGATAGCGGGGATGCTGCAGATGTTGATAAACATTTTTGTAATTTATTGAAAAAAGATGGCGCCGCTTTTTACAATTTAGAACTTGTACCAAATGAGCTTTGTACTTACATTGCTTACTTGTGGCTATATTTGCATGAGACATCTAAATTCATACCTAAAGTAGGTATGAATTGAGCCGAAATGATCAAATCGAGGTTGTCAGTCACATTGATCTTTTCAATCATGCCTTGACCGCACTTCGCCTTTTGCTTCGGCTTGGATTCTCCTCAGCACAGTATGCACTACTCCTTGCTCAATTGTCCCCCACGCCCCGCCCCCAACACATGTACAACACTAACTCATCGCGGTTCTAGTTAACAACTTTTAATTCTCTCCGCGAATTTCTAATCGAGTTTCTTTGTTAGTTCTGTGCTTCGTTTTTAGTAATGATGGCGGCAAACAACGTTATTTTGGGCGTGGGAGGAAAATAGGAACTTGAATCCTACTTGATTCTATTAAGATTCGAACAAAAAGGTTTGAGTCTCAAAAGTAGACCTTACGATTTACGATTACGACGATTACGACTTGACGATTAGATCGAAACTAGTTTACTTTTACAAAAAACTTAGATGAACACGGAAATTAAACTATATATGCATTACAACCTTAGTCAAAAAGTTTTAGACAATTAAAACGACCAAATTCACATAATAAAACACAAAATGAATAGTAAATATCAATCACCATGCAAATACACATTAATTCAAATGAGATACAATTCGAATTTAATACGTATGTATTCACTCAATGAAACCATCGCATGAAATCGTCCGTACTTTCATCGCACAAAATCAACCAGCTCACTAATCAGTGGTCGGACAACGGAGCTCGTGGCTCGTGGCTCGATGTTCGATGACACAAAGCTAATTTAGAAGGGTTCAGTTGTCCGAATAAAATCTAATTACACATGCGAAGCCCCGTAGGCCAGGAGCATGTCCTGTGATGTTGTATGCAGGAGTAATAAAGGCTAATCCACATGGAGACCTGCTTCGCCTGCGTCACAAATTGCTACGCTTTTGCTCGTCAACGTGGGATTTTGGCGCACTGTCTATGAATGCATTATATGCTCCTGCATAATGCAGAGCTGCGTGTAAGGGCATTAACATATAGGTTACGTAACGACTTGAATAATTACATTAAAGTGCATATTTATAATGTGCGGTTGGTGTGGATTAGTAATGTTAATACAGTTGTGCATGGACCTTTTGGCGCGAACGCCGCCATTTTGATTTTCCAAAACAATTTCCACAGTGTCCTGCCGTTGTCATACAAGCTCCAAAACAACGATATAGCACTATTTATTATTATGACACAAGTTATATTTTTATGAATAGACGAAGAAAACTAATATGTAGATGTCTGATATTAATAACAGATTATTATACAAGAAATAATTTTATGTTTTGATATTTGCTGCTATTTTATATCCAAGTGGGCCTGATTTTTACCGTATCAAATTGTTTACTACATCAAAAGATTTAAAGAAACTTCCAGGATGATAATGGTCGTCCCCAAATGAGGCACCAAATATTACCATCATAAAGACATATTGCTTGCACAGGAGTATCCTTAATACTACAGTTTCAAAGGCAAGGACCTCCGCCCGTTTCCTTGGCGGCAGGCCTTTGTAGTGGCCGACAGCCTTCGGAAACTGGACCAAGTGACCTGTCTTATTAATTAATAGATGATGTAGACACTGAAGTACCATCCATCTTCATGATTTGTTGCACACGTGACTGATGTACCTGCATTATTCGTGATTAATTTGTAAAGTTAATGAAAATAATTTCATGCTATTTATTTTAAATTCGTTTAGTTCATTCAAAGTTAGCATGGAAGCTATCTCTACCTTAATTGCACCCCCAGATTTCTGAGAAATTCTTCTCATCATCTGCCTAGCCTTTTCCCAACTATGTTGGGGTCGGTTTCCAGTCTAATCGGATGCAGCTGAATACCAGTATTTTACATGGAGCGACTGCCTATCTGACCTCCACATCCCAGTTAGTACTAGGTAATACGATACCCCTTGGTAAGACTGGTTGTCAGACTTTTTGGGCACTGACTACCTGTAACGACTGTCAAAGATCTACAAATGACAGCCAGGACCAACTGCTCAACGTGCTTTCCGAGGCACGGAGAAAACTCTGTATGTTATGAGTGCTCACCCATCCACAGACCAACCTAGGCAAGCACAGCTTAACCTAAAGATCGACCCGAGCGGCTGTTATTATTTAGCCACGAGCTCCTCCAGCACTGAGAAATCCTACTAATCCTACTTAATATTATAAATCCAAAAGTTTGTTACTCTTTCACGCAAATACCACTGAACGGATTTAGATGAAAATAGGGTAGATGACAAAAAAACAAAACTAATTAATCCGTCAGATAGATTTACAAAAAATATTGGTATTTTTCCACGTAAACAAAAAATGAAGACGATACAGTGCGTCGAAAACTCGTGTGACGTCACATTTGAGTAGATTTTTTACTCAAATGTGACGTCACAAGTCCCCACTCATGATCTTTGACACGTTTTATCTTCGTAAATTTTTATTATTTTGATAAAACAAAAAACACGAATCCAATATTTTTAGATAATTTAACTGACGGACTAAACAGAACCATATTTTTTTTGGGTAGTTATCAATTTTTTTATTTTTTTTATTACAATATGGGCCTGCTCTTGACCTCGATCACGCCTGATGGAAAGCGATGGATGAGATCTATGATGGAACGAGCGTGCCCAGAAGATGCCTGTTCACTCTTGCTTTGAAGGCGGGCGGGTTAAATGTGGGTGGGAACACAGACGCAGGCAGAGAGTTCCAGGCTGTGCGCATAATAAAAGTGGAGGAGAAGCACTTAGTACGACACATCGGGATGTCAATCAAGTGCGGATGGTACGCCGCAGAACGTCTGCTAGTCCGGTGGTAAAAGGGTGATGGTGGGATCAGGTCGTGGAGCTCCTGCGCACACTCACCGAAGTACAGTCTGCAGAAGACCGACAGACAGGCAACATTGCGCCGATGAGCTAGGCTGTGAAGCGAAGCTGGCAACGTCTCGTCGTCTATAAGCCGTTTAGCTCTGCGTTCCACCGAGTCAAGTGCAGCAAGCTGATATTTTGCTGAGCCATCCCACAAGTGACTGCAATACTCCATACAGGAACGGACTTGTGCTTTGTACAAACTTAAAAGCTGTCCAGATGTGAAGTATCGCCTCACCTTATTCAAGATGCCCAGCTTCTTAGCTGCGGTCTGAGCTTTTGACTCGATGGTTATCATCACGTCAAAAGCGTGGTTGTCATCCCTATTAGCACATATATAGTTTATAAAGTATCGTATCTTTTCACAGGCAGAAGCTAGAATTATAGTAAAAGAGCTGTGTCACAATAAAATTATGGTGCTCAACAAATAAACTGCCAAATTTTAAAAAGTCCGTAGAATCAAATCACAAGTACCGTTCTTTGACAGTTGCATGAAATGCCTCTAATACGGCAAACTGATAAAATGTGTCAATTTGAAAAACAATTAAAATTTCCCCGATAACGTAGAAACTCCCTGAACAGTCTTTGGGCAAATAATAAAATTTAAGTGTCTCTACAAAATGTCTGGCCACTTGAAATCTGTGAACAAAGGAGATTGTAGGATAGGGAAGGAAATATCCTCAGGGCTGCTAGCAGACTGCAGGTCAGCAGAATTGAATGCAGTGTTTATAAGTGTGCAGATTTAGAGATAATTTTCAAGGAGATTATATCAAAAAGCATCAGGGGGTTTGTTTTCCTTATCTTTCCGAAGTGTTCAGTAACCATAATGAAATGCTGACACATTTTTCGGCATAAACTTATATGAAAGACCCACAATGTAGCTCTTATGGTAACTTTCAGTCACTTTCTAGTCTTACTAATATTATAAATGCAAAAGTTTGTGAGGATGGATGGATGGATGTTTGTCACTCATTCACGCAAAAACTACTAAACGGATTTGGATGAAATTTATCACACAGTTTATAACCTGGATTAACACATAGGATACTTTTTATCCCGGTAGTATGAACCCATGGAACAATTATTGAACTCTGAGCGGGCATTGGCTAGTTTATAATGGGCTGCGGGACTATACGAAAGAGCTACCGTGGCCCCGGAACACAAAGGGCGATGAAGGATCATGGATGGGTTTTAGTCAGTAAAAGTCTGACACTCCCTCCTGCTCCGCCCAGAGCGGGAGGAGTCATTTGATGATTTCCCATATGGAAAAAAAAAACTAATTTATAATATCAATTTGTAGGCTGAATTCTAAGAATTGTTTAATTAGGCGACCTATTTCTTATCCAGACCTTGCAAATTACCGAACGCTTCATTAAACGTGTTAAAATGAATGTAGTCGTTTAATCTTTAATGTTACAGCACAAAATGGCGAAAAATAAAACCTTCGTTTTTATTATCCAAACAGTTTTTAGAACAGTTTCAATCTCCTCGAATTCCGGAAGCATTGTAATGCGGTGTTGTTACGGAACGTGTGTACTGTGCAACTGTGTAACTGTGCAAATGTGCAACCCGCTGTGATATAAAAACGACGCGCACATTTAATGTAATTAACTGTTTGTAAGTTGTTGCGTATTCCGCGCTCCCCACTTTCTTGTGGATTTAAACAATTACTGTTCATTAGGATGCACACAGAGCTCGCTTTTGTAATGCAAATCCATTGTTTTTGTGCACGACGGTCCTACACTTTTATGTGAATGTATGTAAATAAAGTTGGAAGCACGAATGTACGAATACTTTGCTGGCTCACAAATGAAAAGCAATTCCATAAGTGGAATGCACCAGAAAGTACATACGAAGTTCGTCTTAACTTTATATAAAATTCAATATTTCCGAGGGAGACGGCGCGTGCCGGGGTCCGAAGTCACACAGTCGCAACTCGTCCGACTCCACGAATTTAAAGGAATCTACCATAAAAATAGTAAACACAATTTCTGGTTGTGAAAAGATAAATTTCGGTCTAGCAAACATGCTTGTATCTCGAGGGGCGAAATCTCGCGCAACTTTGATTTGATTCTTGAATTTGGCGCGGCATATAGAAAATATTGCAAATTCAGTTTGTTGTGTAGTGCGGAGGCGAGCGGCGCCGGGGGGCGAAGCTCGCTAGTAATCATATTTCAGGCTTGGGAGCAGTCTGCTTAGTGTTGTGTTAGTATCGGCTAAGATACTCTACTTGATTCTGTATACGTAGCACTTAATTTTATTTATCTTGAAATCTGGTTTCCTGGCGTATCAGAAACCTAAGAGATAGTATTCGCGATTAGTCCCACAGTGGTCTCATCCAGGGATTTTGTTTTAAAAATTAGTAAAACATATCAATTTATTCCAGGAAGTTATTAATGTAAATAATAATATTTGTGCTTCAATAATATTTATCGGAAGTTGAAATTAGAAAGCAACTCAACCGATAATAATTTAATATTTATTTTGATCACGTTTCACGATTTAATCAAAACAACATTTTCCACACTTCTGGGAAACCCTGTGGTTAGTAATGAATGTGTTATTTGCTCACAAATAACCTAGTTATATGTTTAAATAAACTTCAAATTAGTTAACCAGTAGTTTAGTTGTTAAGTTCCGATAGTCGCTTCATGTAAAATACTGGTATTCAGCTGCATCAGGTTAGACTGGAAGCCGACCCCAACATAGTTGTTATGCCATTATGTGATGATGATGAAATATGAAATTAGTTTACCTCACTTTATCAAAATAGCTACATTGTTTTCGTTAGTTATTTTCCTCGAGACGTTTAATTTCATAGCTCCAAGCCGCTTGGCAAAGATTAAAAGATAACTGAATGAAACAAAGATCGTAAACTAAGAAATAATAAAAAGTTATCTCTCTCTTCTTGGGCTGGAGGCATCTTCTTGTTAGTGTTTTTCCGTGCAGTCAGTAGGTAGTAGGCACCCTCGTTGCACAGACGTTTGTTAATGTGGCTGTAAAAGGCTACGCAGGCGATTTCCTAATGCCTTTCAAATGTGTGTTCGAATGAACGCTAGAAAACGATGGACTACAGGAGCTAAACGCAAGTTTTATAATGCAAAAAAGCATATGATTCACTGCAATAAACAAAACCAGAAAAATATAAGATATTCTTCAGGATATATGCTAGTATGATAGTGTTTTGAAAACATAATACAACTAAATTTACTCGATATAAAAAAATCACGAACTTATCTCTAAAAATTTATTTTAACGAGTAATAACCATACTAAAACTACTTTTAACATAATAGTGTTTTATTTTTTAAGTCCAATCAATAGATTTTTTGAAAATCGCAAAAAAAACCACTAATTTCGCACTATTCCTGCACTACCACTGTGTAGAGCAAGCTGATTAGAACTTTATTCTAACAGTATTTCAAACGAAGTTTGAACCACCGCAATTAGAGTTGCTAATTTAGCTCCTGTAGTCGCCTTAATATCGTGTCCTGCGTGTCAAGTTGTTTGTTTACTACAGGAACTGATGGACGTTACCAAAATCTGGGCCGACACAATTTAGATTGCCATAGACACGCTAAGAAGATGAAGCGCTAGAAAAACATATGAGTACAATCTTAATATTTGATGAAGAAGAGGCATTTCCCAGTCTTTATTATACCCCATATGTAGAGCTACCATAATTATATCCCAACTTATACGGTCAGTTACGGAATATCTTCCGTGATTAACAACTATTTTGAGTCATCCCGCGATCATAGCGCTTGCAACCGCGGTATCGGGAGTTCAAAATAGTTGAAAATCACGGAAGATATCCTATGACCGTGTAAGTTTAGTTATAAACCGTGAAAACTTAGAACAGTGTTACCATATAATCCAGATTTTGCCCGGAGTTGTTATTAATTGTTTAGACTTTTCAACATTAAGACAGAAAGATTAAAAAATCAAACGTCCGACAAAACTTTCTTTGCAAGTATCCGGCTTTTTGTGAGGACATTTCAAATATCGAACTAGTAACCCTATACGTACGTCACTACGCTATCCAGGAGGTATAGAAGCGCTACAGCGTGCAGTCGGGAGTGTTTTCACTCGATTCCCGCGAGAGGTTTACATTGCCAACTAGCAGTAGCAGGGTTACCAGCGTGCAGCGTGTTGACGTGAAGCATGGCGGGTTTCCGCAACAGTTTTATGTACGGAATATTTTTATTTATGACAATTTTTTGATGGGTTATTCTTGTCTATACTATCTGAATCATTGTTTTTTTTTTATAAATAAAAGATTCGTTACAACTTTTTCGTAACTTTTTTGGTCTCTTACTGAAACACCAGTAGAGACGCAAAATCCTGAACCTAGTTAGTCTACAATGAGTAGCAGAACACAAAGAGTCAATCCCAGTGATGGGGAACATATTAACATAACATAACATTACGCCTGTAATCCCCGAAGGGTTGGGCAGAGCTGTACTTAATAGTACACCCACATTTCGCCAGTTATGTCTTAGTCCCATGTAATAGGGGGCATAAAGATCAATTGGCCCGAACCGGGAACCGAACCCAGGACCTCATGACCAACACTAGACCAACGAGGCTGACTGAAATATACCTGTATTTAGTACACATTAAATATTGATATTTGTTTAATAGTATTATTTTGTCTTATAAATTTATATTCGTATTTTACTGACCGTGACTTCACTTTGGGCCCTATCAGAATACCAGCGCTGTGACTTTTTTTTTTGAATTTCACAGCACCTTGCTGAGATAGGAGCCTTTTGACCTTGCACAGGACTAATCAAATTTAATAGTTCGTTATGTTTCTCATGTTTACTTTTTTAAATAATTGTGTCATACTTATTTCTATATTTTTGTTTCTATTATGTCCTGTGCGAGTTTTATAAATACTTTTTCTTTCTTTCTTTCTTTCAAATATACACTGGCCTGCAAAACTAAATACCACACTTTTAAAATTGCAATAACTTTTCAAGTACACAAGATATACTTTCGAAACAAAACGGACTCGAAAAAGAGTTTAATTTTGTCTATAGTTTCAAATAAAGCTGATACAAATTGCTATAAAACGTTTTTTTTATTTTAAATTTCTAACTTCTATAGTTTAGAAAAAAATGAAATTTTAAAAGTGTAGTACTTAGTTTTGCAGGCCAGCAGGCCTAGCCAAGTTACAAACGATTCGTATCGATTCTCTTTCAACAATCGTAAACGTTAAGTCACGTGGTTAAACAAACGAATAGAAACTTCGTAGACAAGTTTACATCGATCAAGATGATAGAATGAAATGTATTTGTTTCTACAATTGTAATCGCTACATCCCTTATAAATTGTAGCCAACTCACAGTTTTGACTGAACTTTAAAGTTTCTATTCGTTTGTTTTGACTTAACGTTGAAATGATGTCATTCCATACATTTGGTTAGTTTTTTTTTTTTTTGGATGGGAAATCATCAAATGACTCCTCCCGCTCTGGGCGGAGCAGGAGGCAGTGTCAGACTTTTACTGACTAAAACCCATCCATGTTCCTTCATCGCCCTTTATGTTCCGGGGCCACGGTATCTCTTTCGAATAGTCCCGCAGCCCCGGCAGGCTTCGGCCCTTGCGGACCCCTTCCCTATTGCTGACACTCTTTGAGGCGCGCGTGGAACACGAACGCGCCGTCGACACGGCCTGTCGTCATGAGACGGACGGACGGCGAGCTAGCCCATACCTCCCCGTCCACAGACCCGCGCCTACGGTGGCCGGAAGCCACCACGTGGCCCCCGACGCCTGGGGCGTCTCCCGCGGCGGCCGGGTCGTGTGGATCTTACCCTATCACGTTCCGCCACCTCCTTCGCTAGCATGACTGCTACGCAGAAGGAGGTGACGGCGTCCCATTCCGTCTCGCTCCGGACCATGGATTGCACCAGGGCCGGGAGCGAGAGGTCGCCGCCGCCGATCGCCGCTTCGAGGACACGGCGGTGCTCCGCCCAAGCGGGGCACACCTCCACAGTGTGCTCCACCGTGTCCTCCGGTCGATCCTCGCAGTGGTAGCACCCGGGCGTTTCCTCCCGCCCGATTCGGTGCAGGAACTTACCGAAACAACCGTGTCCGGTAAGAACCTGCGTCAGGCGGAAGGTGAGGACGCCGTGGCGTCTCTCCAGCCACTCCTCAAAGAGGGGACTTATCGCCACTATTGTGGCGTGCCCTAACTTGGCTAAGCCTACAGTGTAGATTGATACGTAACAAGCGGTGTGCCGGATCGAATTTCCCATCGGCAAACATGGAGACCTCGGTATACATATAATTATAACTTCCATGTTCTTTAACACTTTGAATTTCCACACAGGATGTTACGACATTAACGCTCACTTTCGTTATTTAATTAACTCTTGTGAATTTCATCATTCTTGACCCAGCGGTTGAAGCTGTGCTTTGTCTGTCAGTGACTGAATTTAAGTTTTTTTTAAGTAGCAGATAACACTAGCATTTGACTAGAAATGCAGTATTGATTTGATGGATATTTGGTCTTTATCCTTCGATTTCTTGCAAGCCACCAGAATTGGAACTAGTTTTAAAAGTAGTTTTATACATAACGAAGTATATACCTGTGACGCTATTTACATCAGTTACCTAAATCCAGAAGTGACCTTCGTTCAGCCTGTACGTACTCGTAGGTGCGCGAAACATTCGGTCCACTGTCAGAAGCTATGACGTAACATTATTCTTTAAAGGGCAATTACTTGTAAAAATATTCTTCAATAGATATAAAACGGGCGCAATTGCGTGGGACAAAACAGAAATAAGTGGGTAAGGAAGGATTTATAAAGCTATGCCTTTTGTAACTCTGATGTTGTGTCGTAGAACTTTGGTAAAAATAGTTTTTGATTTTAGGAATCCTTCCTGTAAGTTGTTACACTAAAAAGCGCGCGAAACAAGATTTTGCGTGACGTCAGGTATGAAGCGTAGATAAATGTCGTCATTCATAACTCAATTGATGGTTAAAAGAAAAGCAGGTTAAATAACATAAATGTGAAAAAAAGCTAATAGTAGGAAAAGCAGACGAAAGTCGAATCATCGATTTCAACATATTACCAATACAAACATAAACTCTTTATTAAATAAACATAATTTGCAAATATTTAAGAGTCACAGATTTAAAATTATGTTGAAAAAAGCTATTTATTTCACGAATGAACATTAAAATCTAAACCATGACCTCTCAAGGGAAATCAGATGGTACACAAAATGTTGACGAGCGCTGGTCGACGAAGCGACAGACTTATTCTGTCATTTCCCAGCGATTTATGATAAAAAAGGTTTATTAAGTAAACTGATTAGCCCGACATAGCCCAGCTCATAGCCCGGGCTTATAGCCCCGTTTATAAAGGGACAATTAGGAATGGATCACGGTTGATAAATGTTTTGTTTTTGTATTTATCTGATGTTTTGTGAGAGCAAACGGCCATTATCGTATGGCTGTATACATATGGCAGTAATTAGTACTGATTGATGAGTTTGGGGTGTTGTGTTCTTTTGGCCTTGAGTGTTATGTTTGTCTTTTTGAGCTGGGTGATAAGCAGGGGGTGACCGGAAATGTATCATCTAATAGTCTTTTTCAAAATAAAAATAGAACACGAGGTTTATATTATGCGAGATCCTCACGTCCCGGCCGCCGCGGGAGACGCCCCAGGCGTCGGGGGCCACGTGGTGGCTTCCGGCCACCGTAGGCGCGGGCCTGTGGACGGGGAGCTATGGGCTAGCTCGCCGTCCGTACGTCTCATGACGACAGGCCGTGTCGACGGCGCGTTCGTGTTCCACGCGCGCCTCAAAGAGAGTCAGCAACAGTGAAGGGGTCCGCAAGGGCCGAAGCCTGCCGGGGCTGCGGGACTATTCGAAAGAGATACCGTGGCCCCGGAACACAAAGGGCGATGAAGGAACATGGATGGGTTTTAGTCAGTAAAAGTCTGACACTCCCTCCTGCTCCGCCCAGAGCGGGAGAAGTCATTTGATGATTTGCCATCCTAAAAAAAAAAAAAAAAGGTTTGTATTATGCGCCTACTTAACTTCCAAATAGGCAGCGTTGGCCTCGTTGTCGCAAACAACTCCCAAATATAAATAAATAAAATAAAAATAAAATTCATTTATTGGCAGGTCATCGGTATATTAGATACAAAACATTAAACAAATCTTTTGTCAATTTCACAGTCAACATGATTGAATAATAAAAAAATAAAGTTAATTCAATGACAAAAATAATTAATATATTAGAAACAAATAAATGTCAGATCAAATCAATTAATGTCAAAGGCACAAAACAAATGAAAATAAAATTAAAATAAGGTCCTCGTTTCGATTCCTAGTTCAGGCAATCAGTTATTGGGTTTTCCCATCAGAAATTTCTCAATTGCAGCCTGAAGGCTCGACTTGTGCTCGGTTGATGATAATAGGTTCGTGAATTGATAAATTATTAATAGTAATTTAACATAAGTTTCTAACTCTAATTATTTCTTATTAATGGATTGTTTTAAATATGGCTTCGTGTGATAAACAGTTCCCTATTACATGAGATTTAAAAGTAACTCATCGAAACATCCGTCTAACTCTTCGGGAAAATTATTTTCAATGAAATCCTTGTAAATACCTACTACAATTAGAATAACACAATTCTAAAGAAAGCAGTAACAAGATCTTACCATTGATCCATATTATCTTTGAAAGAAACCCTCGGAATAAGGATGAAAAACCAAGTCTCAACGAAGAAAAATATTTTCAATTCTTGTTCGCTACTAGGTACCGAGGTATTATTCACAATCAATAGCTACCTGTATTTTAATCTTCACAGAGCCATTGTTGAATCAGAAAAGCGCCTGTCTTTAAAGAAAATCTATAGCTTATGATAAAAAATGCAGGAATTTTGCAAGTCGAGGATACTTGGATATTGATGCCGATTCCTTTTATCGTGTAGAAAATTTGTAAAGGGAAGTTAAGTAGCTATCGGGCAGCGAACATTCGGTAATGGAAAAATTATACAATCTATCTATGATGGAACGTGTAAGAGACGTTAAAAGCGAACGTTGCTCGGAGAAAGCTTCAAAAGTGGTGTAGTGAGCCGCGGGCAAAGATTTAATTCGCTCGATTCACACTACAGCGTCAAAAACGACTACGTTTGAACAGAAACATGGTCATTTATTGACTAAGTCGTGCTTTGAAAAACACGATAAGCCGTTGGTCCCGGCAGTCATTGGTGGATTGGCTCTTACCATGGTTGTATCATATTACCCTGTACTAACTGATGATGACAGATGATGATCTCGTGCATTCATACTAAAAATCATATCTGTTGTTCCATGCGGGATATGCGCGCTGCTGAGTGAAGTGTGAGCACTCTTCTCTCAGTGAAAACTCCTTTCGCGCGACCTACGTGCGGTAAGAGTGTAGCGGCACAACAAACAAAATAATTACAACAACGTAGTACAAAAAGTACTACAGCGCCATCTATGCCACAAATTAAGAACTAACATCAAATTCCCAAAATGGCGACGTTAAAGTTCTTCGCGACTTAAGACCATAACATATAAAAACCCGTTAAGAACTGTTGGGCAGTGGCCCAACAGACAACACCCGTCTGGTCGGAAGATCCTTCCTTTTCTATAGGGGATGAAGAATTTAAACTCAATATGGGGTAAACAACTTTACACCCCGTTCTTTATATCCCCATAAGAGCACATCTAACAATCTAAACCTTTCGTAGGTTTGTCGAAAACGTAAGTGGCAACGTTCTAGTTTACACATAAAAGTTTACGGCGCGTGACAATAATTTTGTTAACTAATACGGTGGACTACATAAAAGTTATTTACGATAGTCAATTTGCGTAATCATGTGGAGCCGGGTAATAACGTGATATGAGCGAAATTACAGATATGGTTGGTATTACTGGAGTGTTGCCAGTTTCGGGGAACTACGTACGAGTAACGTCGTAGCGTGCAAGAACTTTCATAGGAACAACTGAGGATTTGCACACCGGGTTTAGTTGGAATGTGTGGAATCTTAGACTTTCGGGAAATTAAAGATTTTTGAGCAGTTTTAATGCGGTTTAAACTTGATATAAATACCTCACAGAGCTCAAAGATGGCCGCCGTTAGGGGCGACATTACCAATACTTTCCATACACCCATCTCACATTTACTTGATCTATGAAACAAATGACGTATAGAAGCTCAGATCAGCTTGGAATTGTGCTCTGTGAATGAAATTGTGCACACAACGCATTTTTAGCGCCTCGAATATTATAAGCGCTACCTTCTGTCCCTAGACACAGCCTCTAAAAATCAAAATATTTTATTTCACACTAGCGGACGTCACGCGGTTTCACCCGCGTAGTTCCCGTTCCCGTGGGAGTACGGGGATAAAATATATCTTATGTTACTCAGTAAAGACGTGGCTTTCAAATGGTGATAATGGTTTTTGAAATCGGCGCAGTAGTTTTTGAGTTTATTCATTACAAACATACACACAAAAATACAAATCTTTCCTCTTTATAATATTAGTGTAGATAGGCCTGCATGGGCAGTTACAAAACGTCGAGGGAAGGTTCGGGTTGGTCGTTTCCTGTGGAGAAGAACCAGCAACAAACTCCATGGTCCCCGATCCTGTGCTATGTGAAAGGCTTTGATAAATATAAAATATGGTGCCCTACAAATAAAACTAGAAAGACTAGTATAAAACATACTACTTTACAGAACAATAATAAAATATGTACAATTTTCAAAAGGGGAAAAGAATTACAGGGCGTCAAAGAATGCTAGGGATAATAAAAAAATAAATAGGAAAAGTGTCCAGAAGTTGGATGGCAATACTGATTATTTGGCCAAAAATAGGTCAGCCCTCTGGTCACGTGAAGAGTTGACCAACCGACCAACCGTTGTTGAATTTAAATGGCAATTAATCAGTGAATTATCACTAAAACATCAGAAAACTTCCCTAAATTGTCTAACATCGAAACCATCCTATATTGAAACGTTAAAAAAAGCCTGTACCAACATATAAATCTACATACAAATTGGTGCGAATGAGGGCAACCGTAGCCAAATTGAAACTAGATTGGCACAGCAGATGTGTTCGGCTATCCATTGGCTGGTCAGTCTAGTACAATTGAGATGAGCCCCGATTGATGCATATCACTTACTGGGGTTAACGAACCCAGGGTTAAGCTAATAGGAAAGACTTTGAATGGTTAAGTTCTTGAATGAATGGGATTTTTCCTTGTTGAAGGCTTTTTCGTTGTCAATCCGGTTTTTAATTGGGTCAGCTGTTGCGTTGTTGTTGGAACCCGGCATTCTAACCGAAACGATTGGTTGTGCTAATATGCAACCGCGACGTGCACAATTATGCCAGTCATTTGTTTGGATCACCAAAAGATGACCTGTCTCGGTGTGATGGTGTATTCAGGCTCGCCGAATAAAATGAACGCCAAAGGGTGCAGCTTGTAACTGGAAATAGTTCCTTCATTGTCACTAGTACCATTAACAGTTCCATGATGGAACTACTAGTACCTAATGGCTGGATGCAGATCATCAAGATTCTCTTGCCCTTATCCCATGTATCTGAAGCATACTGTTTTGGGTTTTGGCAAATATTTTATAACCGGGTGCCTGCCTGACGTCAAACCTCCTTGGGGATGCAATTGTGTTTATCTTTTAATTGTATATAATAGGCATGTGTACTAAAAAAAACTAATTAGTCTGTCAGTTAGATTATCAAAAAATATTTGACCCGTATTTTTTCTTTTGTTATGTAAACCAAACTTGACGAAGATACGACGCTTTTAAAATTCTCAATACGTCACGCCATGTACATAATTTTTAGTGCATTCTGACGCCATGAGCTCCCCGAGTTTTGATGCGTTTTATCTTCGTCAATATTCATTGATTTACAAAAACAAAAAATACGTTTCCATTATTTTCCAATACTCTAACTGTCGGACTGAATAGATTTGCGATGGATTGATGGTCGAAACTAGACTATTGTGCTAAGGATTCGTCGCCTCTTACGGCACCCGCCTAGCAGATAATGGAAAAGAAATTGATGTTTACGTATGATTCTGTATGTTTCAGCGTTAGTTTGTTACTCTCGATAATTTTCCTGAAGATAATTTTTATGTATGAATCGTAAGCTACTATTGTTATAGTTCATCGCTTTTGTTAAAACTATGTTAATAGTACATTATGATATAAGTGCGGTAAGTTGAAAATTACAGCCGAGGCGATATTGCTAGCTCGAGCCGTAGGCGAGGGCTATAAAAAAGCAGAGGCTGTAATTATCAAAGCGCACGTATGTCATACGACGTTTTATAACATATTTGCGAGGAAATAAATAAAATAAATAAAAACAATACAGCGAAAAGAAAAAGCGCGCGATTTTTATTTGTCACAAATTAGCGATGCGCGCGCTTTTTTTTTAGACAAAGACACAAAAAACAGCCAGTATTACTAATAAAGTAAATTAATATTTTTGTGTTTTGTTACAGATGGTTGTAATTTATTGTCAAAATTAATTAAATTAAAGAATTAAATGTTTATTGAGCAAATGTGTTATAAAAGATATTAAGTTATTTGGCAAACGATCCACCAAACACCCTGTATAAATCAAGAGCTGCCTAATCAATAAAATCTTTACCGGCAACCATGGCGGAAAAAGCGAAGATAGTATAGATTTAATAACTAAGCAGATAAATACTGAGTCACCATAATACTTTACATGATTCTTTTATCCCATAGAAATAACATTGTAAGGAGACAGTATAGCTGGTACAGTCAACTGCACTTAATATTAAGCTAACGACGCGAATACAATAGATAATATTATTTCCACGACAAGCCCAAGTTCCATTGTGATTTATTTCTTATGTCGACAATAGTACTTTGTTACTGCGAAAAATGGAACTTAAATCTTTAGGAAACGCTTTTACATGGTATGGTTTTATGTTTTTAGGACGAGTCTAGTTTATTTTACTACATTTTCGCTGGTTATTTAAATTAAATAACAAACATTAAGTTCGCCTTTGAACAGTTATTTTTTAATTGTGCTTAAAGTGCATAAATAATAAATATTGGTAGGAAAAGAAAAAAAAAGATAAAAAAAATCATATATTTTGTCCGTAAAATATATAAAATGTTTAATAAGGCAGGTATTATTTTTAAGGTAATTAGTAAGGTTTGGTGGAACGATTTTTTTAATAAATTAAACGTCGTAAAAATATATGCTGGGATAAATGCTTTGACTAACGTCAGGAATGCAAAAAAAAAACTAGTCCGCCATCTTTGGGAGTCCGCCATATTGGATTTAGAACGACGTCACTTAGCTAACCATGCATTGTCATCCAAACTAAATATGTTTACAAAATTTTAGTTCCAGCGGACACCGGGAATTGGGTCAAATATAACTTAAAAGATTTTTTACAGCAGTTACAAGTGATGCTAATAAAACCGTGTCAAAATCGACTCCCATAACGCTATGTTTCATCGCTGTATTTCGTCCACCTTCGTCGTGCGATAACAAGTTTGAAATCCCTATTAAACTCAAGCTTGCATTTATTTCCTCTTTTCATATACCTTGTTAGTTCCTCGTCCTATTTCTTTCATTAACCAACATAACTGTTTAGCTGGTCAGCCTCCATGAGCCTCTGATTGCGTGTTTGACTTTGCCGTCGCCGCTAAGCCACCTTCCGCGGTCCTATAATACGAACAGTCTACTAACTGGTAACTACGGCTTTTCTTACCCCTGGCTCTATTTGTTTTGCTTTAATACTTGTTTCGCCTTTATTGTTTATTAATTAAACACGCGTTTGTGGGTTTTATTGTTATTTGAGGACGTGCTGTTATTGCTTGCCTGTCCCTTGTAAGGTTCATTTCATTAGCTTACAATTCCCCCTCTGACTCGTTGGTCTAGTGGTTGAGATCGTGACTTCTGAGCATGAGGTACTGGGTTCGATTTCCAGGTCGGGCAAAGTGTTATTGGGTTTTCCCGGCAGGAGATTTTAGTAGCAGCCACGGAGTCTGGATTTACGAGCGGTTGGTGGCTCACCCCCTATTACATGAGACTTAAAAATAACTGGTGAAATGTCATTGTGGGTGTACAATTCCCAAAGGGTTAGGCCCTTTGGGAATTGTGAGATGAGTGGTGATAGTGAGGTGTGATGTTATGTTATGTTATGCTTACGAATTCCTGTATTTTTTAGTTTCACATTGTAATATTTACTTGGATACAAGATTTTGTAGGTACATATTTACGGAAGATATTAATTGTGTTTGTCTCAAACATTTAAACTGAAATGGTTTAGGTTAGTTGTATTGTCGATTCAAATCACGTTTGAATTTTACGTTTCGTTTACGTTGCGCTTCTTGGTAAGCCCACCGATTAATAAAACAATTCCTACTCTCGTAGTGCATTAGAGTAGAGGAAGACCAAAGAAACGATGAATGGACTGTATGAAGGATGATATGGCACGGAAGGAGGTGTCTGATGAGATGACGAGTAATAGAGAAGTATGGAAGATGAAGACATGCTGCTCCGATGCCAAATGAATTGGGATAAGGGTAAGCAAATGATGATGTAGTGTATATCCAATTATTCTTTTTTACATACCCAAAAATACCTGCTATAGTTTTTCCACAACAGAATGATATGTGCCCCGTCAATCGGGAACCATCCACCGCTGAACACCCCGTACAGACATCCATAACGAACGGCCCCGAGGGATCCGCCACAATCAAACTGAATTTTATTTCCCATATTTTAATATACCATTGCTTTGACTACGGTCGGGGAGAATAAATAAATACTATGAACTTACGGAGCGGATGAGTGGTTTGGAGAACAGCTTTTGATATGAATGTTTTCATGACTGAACAGAATATGACGAATGGCATTAACGTTGTGGTTAACTATGTAATACTCTATTTGACTACAGTATAACACATACATATTTCGACATCAACGTAGAGTGCCTTGTTCCGTGGAAATTACACATAGCGCCATCTAGTGCCACACTTAGCAACGAGACTTGTGTCGTGGACACCAGATTGTTGATATACTACATAGATACTTTTTTTTTGTAAATAAAAACTTATTATACATATAAAAATCCATGACTCGGAAACAAATGTCCATGCTCATCACACAAACATTTGCTTCTACCGGGATTCGAACCCGGGGCCCTAGGAACGTAAGGCAGCCTCAGTACCGCTGCGCCATTCGGGTCGTCGCAATAATAATAATAATCATTTTATTATCAGGCAACTAAGGCCCATAGATAAAATACACAAAATAATATTTTAACAACAATAATAAACTAATACATATTTTAAACCTTAAGAAACTAAAACTATACACGCAACGTTGTCGGCGTCGTGTTTCGCTGCGTGGTGTCGCGTAACCGTCCTCGGAAACGTCGATATATGACACCGTTCGGCCAAAAGTCCTCCTTCATGCAGGTCTGTAGATGGTGGGTTAGAACTCGTACCACGAATGACTTAAAGTTGATGTTGTGGCGCGATTCCAACCTTTCGACCCTCAGAGTCCAGTTGGTCTTCACTTTCAAATACTGCACCACTTCCTCAGTTGTAGTGGAGTGATGCTGACGTGAAAGGTACAGCTGCGTCGTAGGCACAGCAGGACGCAGCAGCATACCAGCAAGACCAGTCGTCGGAATACCAGTATTTTAAATGGACCGACTGCCTATCTATCCACCACAACCTTAATTGTTGATCGAAGTCCACAACCCAGTTAGTACTGAGTGATACGATATCCCTTGGTAAGACTGGTTGTCAGACTTTCGAGTCACTGATTACCGGTCAAAGACCTACAAATGACAGCCGGGACCAAAGGCCTAACGTGCTTTTCGAGGCACGGAGGGAACTCGGTATGTAATGGGCGGTCACCCATCCATGGGACAACCTCGGCAACCGCGGCTTAACCTACAGTTCGACGCGAGCGGCTGTTATTATTTACCCACGAGCGCCACCAATAATGTTACCTATCAATACTAATATTATAAAGAGGTAAGTTCCCAGATGCTTGTTAACTTTTGTTAAGTCTGATTTACGCTTTTTGTATTGTAAGCAACGACCTATTGTCGGGCCTACGCTGTCCCCCCATACTTATGTACTAATGCTATAACAAAATAATATTGTAATACCAAATGATTTGAAAAGAGTTACCATGGAGTTTCTTGCCGGTTCTTCTCCGTGGAAATGACCAACGCGAACCTTGCACCTTTTTCGACGTTTTATAAGTGCCGATCTAGGCTATGTGAAATAAAATATTTTGATTTTGAAATAATTTTCAAACCAAGAAGATTCCATTTCGAAAGTTGTGCCATTGGCTACATTTAACACGTTCTTGTGGGATAATTTCTGACCACAACGCTGGCGAAGTCAGGGGCCAAAGCTCTACACTTTATATTATAAAGAGGAAAGATTTGATTTTTTGTTTGTTTGTGTGTTTGTTACGATTTAACTCAAGAACTACTCAACCGATTTTAAAAATTATTTCACCATTAGAAAGCTACATCTTTACCGAGTAGCATAAGCTATAAATTATATTGATATCACAATTTTCGCGGAGGAAGTCGCGGGCGAAGTGCTAGTTAAATAAAGATGTATGAGAATGAGACTTCAATTAATTATTTATTATAATAATGCTTATTTTTAGTACGTTTGTGTGACTTGGCACACTTACCCACCATAAATATTACCAAAAATATCGGAAATACAGTACATATGAATATATAGTAAGTGCTGGTAAAGATTTACTGGAAGAAGTTTACTGCTGCTAGTACGAAACCTTATTCATAGCTCATCATGAGGAAACTCTATGACTCAGGTCTCTTTATCAAGGGCCTACTTAGAGCATAATCCTCATTTATGTACTATTAAACGTTTTACAACAATCCCTTCGGATAGTAAATGAATAGTTTTTAGAAAAATTCACAGTTAATCCGGCTATAACTGGTTAAAGTGTACACTATGCGTTTCGGCCTCCCATATAAATATTTATTTCCACATACGTGTAATGAAAATAGAATAAACACAAATAAAAATCACCCAACAGCACTGCCACTACAAAATGTATTCTATTATTTTTCCAATTTCCACATGAACCATCGTCAGACAGGCGTCGGTAGTAACTAATCATTCGCAAACACAGTACCGCCATTTTTTATTTAACGAAAACAATATTTTTTCGTTTGTAATAACAAACGCCAGCCAGTACTATGGCTGAATAAATATTACCTTTGTCAATAACACGTTGGCGTAAAAAAGTTTAACGAACGAACGAGGAATGAGCGAATGAATGAAGTGTGTGTATGAAATGCATTTGCTGGTACAAAAGATGGAACTAAATGTTTACGGAGGGACAATTGCGCACGGGCTCCGGGATAATTGTTCACGCGTGTGGAACTGCCTGCATGGGAATGTCCACGTGTCATCCTGACCGAGGTTGTTGTAAAGGCGAAGGTAAGAAGGTCAGGTTTGTAACTCAAAATGTGTTTGTTATTTTTTTCTGAATGTAGAGACATTCAGAAAAAAATAACTATCACATTTATGTGTCTTCCTATGTATATCAGAGAAAGAAAGAAAAGAAAGAAAAAATATTTATTTGGGACAAGCACAGGCACTACAATAATAATAATAAAAAAATAATCTACAACTAAATAATAAAAAGAAGACCTGTGCGAGGCCAAAAAGGCTCCTATCTCAGCATGATGCTGCGATAGATGAAAAACAAATACCGCAGCGCTGGTATTCTGATAGGGCCCACTATGATGTCACGGTCACACCTACGGACACAAAATACATTCACTCAAAAAAAAAAAAACATAATACTCACTTAAATAAAGTAAACACTATAGATATACAAACAAAACAATATGAATGAAAATATTAACAACAACCGGCTCGGCCGCACCGAACGTTCAGAGGATATACATAGGAAGACACATATAACATAACGCCTGTAATCACCGAACGGTTAGACAGAGGCGTACCTAATAAATACTGGGACTTGAAAATAAACTGGCGAAATGTGGGTTCGCCAGTTTATTTTTAAGTCCCATGTAATACGGGCGTGCCAATATTGCCATTCTATTGTGGGCTTGTTTGGCTCGGATTTTATATAGATTCTGTCCTGCTAATGAGAAATGCCTGATGGAAAAACCCCAATAACACTGTCCGTCCTGGGAGTAGAACCCAAGACCTCATGCTCTTCATTCGCGTTGCGAAAACTCGACCAACGAGGCAGACGTATAACACCTTGTGTGTGAAACAGTTGCTGCTGTAGAGCAATCAAGAGAAATCATTGTAGCTCGTTTTTCTGTTCGATTAGAATAGTCCGCCTGTAACTTTTCCACTGCTGGGACATAGACCCCCTCTCTATAAGAAGGAGAGGAGAGTGGAGTGAGCTGGTTTACAAACCACAACGTGGACTCATTTCGGGTTGGTAGATCTGATGTCAGATTTCTTTTTTCGGTTTGTATTGTTGTATCTTTTTATATGTTGTTTGTATATCATCCATTATTGTAATATGGAACCAACTTGTTGCGCTTTAAGTGCCACTATAATAGGCGAGACGACAAAAAAATCCAATTAGTCCGTCACTTAGATTATCAAAAAATATTTGACCGGTGTTTTTTCTTTTGTCACGTAAACTAAAATTGACGAAGATACGACGCTTTTAAAATTCTCAATACGTCACGCCATGGTATAATTTTTAGCTAGTTTTGACGTCACGAGCCCCCACTCCCGAGTTTTGATGCGTTTTATCTTTGTATAATAATAATATTCATTGATTTACAAAAACAAAAAATACGTGTCCATTAATTTCCAATACTCTAACTGACGGACTAAATAGATTTGTAATATTTTGATACTGTCGTAATACCTATTCGTCAATAGGTATTACGACAGTATACACATATAGCCAAAAGCCACAAACAGTGCACAGGTTCTCAAGTTCCGAGCGATCTTCACCTGCTTCCTCTTTCTTCTAAAGTGTCAAATAGCTATCGGGTAGTCTATCCGCTTCGCAAATCGCCAGGACTTGTGTTTTGCAGCTATGAAATATTCAAACCGTTTGCCGTAGGTGCGGTGCGGTAACGTGCGGTCTCGTGCGGTTCCGTGCGATACCGTGCGCTTGGAATTGCGCCTGCTTCGATTATGTGTTTCATTTTGTTCGCACCGCACACGTACGGTTATAGCTGTGGTTTTCAGTAACTAAGCTTTTGGGGTTTTTAGTAGCCGTTGGTTGAGGTTTTAGTGAGCTGTTAACAGTTTTAGTGCGTATGTAAATAAAGGCCTTAGCTAAACCGAGCATAGTCATATATTCAATGTTCATTTTGGTATATTTTGGTGCTAGGTTCCCAGGTTTGTTTCTCGGAAATTCTCAGTGGCAGCTTGTAATTCAGAATTGAATGCATTTTGCAACTGGCAATATTCTCACTTCCATTAAGTTCGGAGAAACTAACACAGATTCCAGTTGAATGTTCAGTTAAACCAGTAAAATAATTAAGGCAACCCTGTACAAGTGCTTTAATGGAATGGAAATCTATACAAGCAGAAAAAAATACCTGAAAAAAAAAAACACAGAAATGAAATATAATTATATAAAAATTCAAGTTGTAACGCAATCTCGGGATCTCCCGATTGCTTGCGTGAATCAGGTCGAGATTACCGGTAATCCGAAGTCAAATAGCATAATAACCTTAAGGCGATATCGGGGTGCCAATAAAATTAAAAGTTTTCCGATGCGCTGATTCGGGAAATGCTCGGCATTTGTCGGGAATTTATTTGTGAAAATCGAGACTTGGTTTTGTTATTTATTTTGGAGCGAGATCAGAATTACTTTGCGAAAGTGATTTAAGTAAATAAATAAACAATTACCCCATACTTTACTTCGTCGTAACAGAAATCACATTAATTGAACGAGGAATATTGAGTTTTCAGTTCTGTCAGTTAAATTCTAACAAATAGTTTTACCAAGGGATATCGTATTACACAGTACTAACTGGGTTGTGTTGGAGGTCAGATAGGCAGTCGCTCTATGTAAAATACTGGTATTCATCTGCATCCGGTTAGACTGGAAGCTGACCCCAACATAGTTGGGAAAAGTCTAGGCAGATGATGAGTTGCTTACAAAAATATAATATTAAATGAACAAAACCAGACAATATTAGCGTATATTTTAGCTGTAAGTAGAACTGTGTCTTTTATGTGAATTTCTGTGATTATGAAAAAAAAAGAAATAACGTTTTATTCTACTTATTGTTTAATTTTTCTGCTGTCTGTACGGAAATAAACAATATGGCGAATTTTTCTTCAATAGAGCTGTGGCGGGTTCGCACGTACTTTTTATCGTGGCGAATTTACTTTGTGGTGAATGTACAATAACCCCATGAAATCTGCTTTTACTTGTTGGTATTTTACACAACCAAGGTTACCAACGTAGCAAAAACAAAAAAATATTTAAACCCCAGATAAATGTTTTAGTCACTAAAAATGTTATTGTCTGGCCATTCTTTTTTCAAAGAAAATGCCTCAATTGAGACCTTTCCCTGTAGATCAACTGGTTGAAGATTTCCTAGAACTCTCCTAGTTATATAAAACAGACTTTATTTAGGACAAGAGCGCACTTAGTTGGTAGGATGCTAAAATAAAATCGAAAAGTTTCTACATAAAAATTTTGAAGCTAAAATAAAAATATATTTAAATATTATTATATTTATTTATATATTTTAAAAGAAGAAAAATGCATATAATACAGGATAACTCATAAAATACCTAAGCAAGGTAAAAAAAAATAAGGTGCTGGTGGATATGGTACATAACAACCTCCTTTTTTAGAAGTCGGTTAAAAACACAAAAATGCACTTATTCGTCTCTCATGCAACATTTCGCAATTCCTGCCTCATTGTTTCATGTGCAATCATTAACAGCGTCGGGAAGTTCGTGCAAAAGAAAATGGCGGCATATCAAAAGTCCAATTAACCTGATTACAGTAACATTCCGCAAAGCCAGGGGCTCCCAAGTTTTCTCGCGAAATTAAAACTTTACCGAAGCTCTGTTCAGGCACCTGAAATTGTACACTTAAGCGGTTTATATGTATGTAATTAGTTCAAACTGTATATAAAAGTTTTCGTGAAAAGATGTAATGGGAAGAGTATTGTTTTGTTGTGTTGAGGAAATTGGGGACCTCAGCCGATAATTTCCCACTGCTGGGACACAGGCCTCCTGTCTATGAGAGGGAATGGGCGATAGTCCACCACGCGGGCCCAGTGCGAGTTGGTAGATGTCACATATCTTCGAATTTTTGTTCTAGGACATGCCGGTTTCCTCCCGATGTTCTCTCTCACCGTTTTGAGAGCAGCGGTGATGAAATAAATTAAACAAAGTAATGCGCCTGCCTGGGTTCGAACCCACGGCTTACTGCTTGTAAGTCAGGGCTGCCACCACTGGGCCACCGCTCTAGGGGACCTAAAGGGATTTTATTTTTTTACTACTTTACTATTAATGTACCTTTACACGGTAGACAACAGGAAACGAGCATATAACATTTGAGTACATAAAAAACACACACACAAACTCAGAGCATTTATTCAACTAGACCCGGTACAGGGCACTTTTGCGATATACTTAGTTAAAAACAAGATGTAGCCTACCTACAGTCCAGCCACAGGCATTTATGCAGGTGTGCAGGCAGGTGTGCAGTATTAAAACACACTTCAACGAGCAAGAACGTTTCCAACACAGCAAGTAAACTTACTGTAAAATACTTAATTTAAGTTGAGGGTATACTTACATAATTTCACCCCGCGCATGAATTACACTTTATCACAACACCAATTTATCTCGTCTGCTCGACGTCCGTATGTCACTACAGGGATCCAGCAGAATATCAGCGTCAGGTGCATGCCTGACACATGCTGAGCTGGACTCCCATTTGGTGCAACCTTGAGACGCACACCGCACTTTGTATAATTATAATCGTTATTTTATTTGAAGTATGTCATGGTGTTACCGTACTTATTTCGTAAATATGTTCTTCTTTTTGTATGTTGGCATCTTGTTTTTTATCATGTATCATTTAATTGTACTTCTGTGTGTTGTGCTGTGTCTTTTGTGTGCACTAAATAAATGGTTTATCTATCTATCTATCTATCTATCTATCTATCTATTTAACTGTGAATGGACTTTAGTTGCCCATTCCAAAGCGTAGATCTCATAGAGAAGAATGGGCAAGAAACTCCATGGAGTTTCAATCAATCCTTCCGAATGAATTAACAGAATAAAGT
The DNA here is from genome assembly GCA_963853795.1 of Xestia rhomboidea. NCBI lineage: Eukaryota > Metazoa > Arthropoda > Insecta > Lepidoptera > Noctuidae > Xestia > Xestia rhomboidea. The sequence continues at coordinate 7,602,445 of OY970778.1, read as the reverse complement.
ACCAAACACGCAACACATATCAAACAAAAACTAACTCAAATTATACGGCAAAATTAATCCGTACCGTTAAAATAGCAGTAAAACCGGACAACTGCCGGACATCACCGGATACCTTTCATAAAACATTAATTGCACCGATATCAATATGACGTCTCACAAATTAAAACGCCCGGAACCACAACATCATCTGTGTTGTCTGCAGAGAAACAGCAGGTATGCAATTATTTTATCGGGGAGTAAAGCTAGTTGCAAACGAGGCAACAAAGATGGGCAGCTTTTTGTTACGCGTGAATGTTTTTTCACATCTAGTGATGTACCTCTACATTCACCGGCCGCAGTAACAGAGGCGATACGTGGATTTTAAAATTAAACCTACTCGTTTCACACCAAATATTTTCATTAAAAAAAAATACATATCTATGGGTGATACTGTTTGTCTTTTTGCAAATAATTGAACTAAAATGCTACAGGATTATTGTGTTTGCGATAAAAAAAGATCGACGTATTTAGTATTTACGTTACGTGCAGTACACCGCGCGCTCGTGCCCCTAGCGCGCGGGCCCTCAGGGCTTACATGCTGACTGACGCCCGATAATTTGTATCTAAAGCCATAAGCTTTTTTTTTTATTCATCACTTGTTTTATTGAAACTCCGTATTACGCTAAGCCGGCTCAAAGTAAAAGTACAGTAACTTTTAACAATAAACAAACAAACAACAAACTTCGTCTAGCGTAGCCTTGTCCGACATCAACGTGAGTTACGTGTGTGAGAGGTGGAAACCTTACTGCAACAAGTTGCCCAAAAAAAGTTGCTTCGTGTACACCCAACTTTACGATTACTCCGATTCATTCGTAGAACATAATTATTCCGAAAGGTTTAAAATAAATGTAGAGTGTAATCGATTTAAAATTTCGATTGTGGAGCGTACAGTTCGATTAATATTCAACAGTATTCATTATTGTTGGTGTACGGAACCACAGGCGTATTTGCAATGATCGCTAGAAATTATTTATTTATATTGCGCTCGGATGCGTTGTGAATGTTGTGATTAAACAGGTGCATTATTTAATATGTTACGAGCTTACAACAACAATATGAGCAGTGAGCTGTTTATTGTAATTTGTATGTAGGCTGTATCTATGTAGATAGTGTGTACAATTAAATAAAAACTGAAAAAATAAACAAATTAAATAATCTAGACTAAAATCATTACATCCAATATGGGTGTCGACTGTTGCAGTCAATATGTCCTGTTTCCTGAACTTGTTTTTTCTTTTCAGTTTTATTTAAAGTTATTAGTTATTTTTTACGCAGTCGGGTTGTTTAATTTTTTTTTTAATTTTACACTTTTTAGTTACTTAGATATACCATTTTAATATCCTCACGATGAGCCCTTTATCTAGCCGTTCAAGCTGCAGAGCGTGCCAAACATTTGAATTTGGCGCCAATAATCCGCCTTTTTTTATTATTGTTTTCTTTTGATATACCCTGTGTCACTCTCACAGTAAATACGAATCTAACGACACCTCTCATGCTAAAATCCATCGAGCCGTTCAGGCCACAGAGCGTGCTAAACAATTATACATACATACTCTCGAAAAACATAAACCTCCTTCTAGCGCAGTCGGGTAAAAATAAATAATAATTGTGTGTTAGTGGTTTTTAGGAGGAATGTATCACAGCTTGTCGCAGTCCACCACTGACATAATCCTCCCTCATCCCCAAGCTGTGCCACAGTATCCTATCCTCGGCCTTCCAGTTTGACCCAGCTACTTTTTTACTTTGAATTATGCGGTCTACGAACGGATAAGATACTAATAGTGATGGATAAGGAAAAGTTAGTGATAGCCTAGTGGTGTGACTGACGGACTGCCAAGTCATAGGTCTCGAGTTCGAACCAAAGACTCGCACCTTTGATTTTTCAGATTCATGTTCGTGTTGTATAATTATCACTCGCAGTGCACCAGAAACCAAACCAGCATGACTGAGAGATATCTCTCGCATGACTGAGACAGTCTCGATGACATGTAATGCCAAGTCAGAGGCCCATGGGCGGCATAAAAACCCTGATACCAGATTAGACACTAACCTTTAAATAAAAACATTATTTTTATGAGGCTATTTCTAAGTGAATATAAGACTTGTACAGATTTTAACAGAATGCCAAAAAACTATTTTGTTATTCAAGGTTTTACGAACAAATAGCGACTTACTTAGGCCTGGTTTGTAAGTAATATGGAGCACTGAGGCAACTTTAATAGCATACGTCTCCGAGACGTATTACAGCATACGTCGCGTAGACACATTACGGTGTAACTCTTTCAGTTGAATGGAGAAGGTCAAGGTTTGTCTGGAGTCTAAAAACAGTTGCCATTTTGAAAAACTTTGCGGTTAGCGACAAGGGTAAGTTTAATTTAAGGAGAAATTATAAGTAAAGCCACAATTTTTGTTATTGGCCATGCGATCAAACTTCTCATTTTATAACTAAGCAACGGGAAAATGAGATAGCCTCTAATAAACTAATTCGTATTTTTTACAACACCAACTAAATATTCTATAGAAAGCGTCAAATATATATCAACAATTATCTTAACTTGTCATACTTATTCATTCATTGTCACCTAATTTACTAATCCAGGCACGGAATTTATATCTCATCACCATTTTACGTTTTACAGCTTCAACACAAGGTCTTCAAAAAAATATAATTCAAGCTTCCATAGACAACATCATTTATTATAACTTAGCATGTAAAATAATATATCATATATTCTTTTATCGTGAAAATAGTAACTAAAATTGTCCTAACTGTCTTGCTAGCTGGCATGAGGAGCGTGGCGGAGCGACGATGACATTTGTGACAGAAACTGGGTGTGTAATGTAAAATGCGAGCGTAGCGAGCGCGCGTCATGAAGTCGTAGCAGGTTCTAAAGGAGACAATTTTTTTTGTTTGGAGATTAGGCCACCCACATAAATTGTAATGTTTAATAATGAAACGTACATTGATTTCTTCCCTAAAATATCTAGATTACAGTGGTTATATTAGCTAAGCATTGTCTAACCGGAATATATGCGAAAACTGCAAAAACACTTTTACGAAAATCGAAATAAACAGAAAGAGTAAATGTCAAAATAATGAAGTTGTCGATCAACCACTAAAAAGGCGGATTTACAACGCTCCGTGACACGTTGATTGTTTAAACCATCTACGCGATTTTAGCGTGAACCTTTAAAAATAGCATTAAAATGCTCACAATTTAATAATATTTCTTTTTATATTGTATTCTGTTTTAATTAAAGCAGAAATGATTACAACTGGGTACCGTACTTTTTTTATGTAAACGGAAAAAACGTCCCTTTCACGTAAGTATTTTCTGTCAAATGACATTGACCACAACAGGAATGATTTGACTCGCAAAAAAAATATCATAATATAACTTTTTATTATGATTTTAAGATTCCGGTTTCGTTTCTATGTAATCTTTCGTATGTTACTATGATAAAACTGTTACTTATTTTTGGTGTAATATGAATAATAAACGCAACGTCCAAGTGGGCCTAAAAAAAATTGTCTCCTTTACTTATTTATATCTCGAAAACCGTGCGTCCGATCGCAAAAATAATGAAAAATTTGCCACCTTAATAAACCCTTTTTTTTTTTTTTTTCCGGATGGGAAATCTTCAAATGACTCCTCCCGCTCTGGGCGGAGCAGGAGGGATTGTCAGACTTTTACTGACTAAAACCCATCCATGTTCCTTCATCGTCCTTTGTGTTCCGGGGCCACGGTATCTCTTTCGAATAGTCCCGCAGCCCCGGCAGGCTTCGGCCCTTGCGCGGCGCGGCCCAGGCGCGCGTGGAACACGAACGCGCCGTCGACACGGCCTGTCGTCATGAGACGGACGGACGGCGAGCTAGCCCATAGCTCCCCGTCCACAGGCCCGACCTTAATAAACCCTGCTACGTAATTCTCAACATGTAGGTAAAAAAAAAAAATGGATTCGTATTTTTAATGTTTTGTATTATCCCCCTCAATAGTTTCCACGTACTATTAGTGGCCATAATTTACTATTTGATAATAATTTTAGCTATATTTTGACGATCAATTAATGTGGGACGAGTTATATTTTAAACGTACTGAGTTAAAAATTTAGAAGCTATTATGATGTCTTTTTTGATGTCATATACAGGGTGTGGCGTAAGTAGTGGTCCAACGTTCAGGATTCGATGAACAGATACTTAACTATAACAATTAAAAATTTAAACCATTTATACCCAAGGGTTCCGAAAATATTTCCTTTTTGTCTTTTATTTCCGAAATTTCTACCTTTTATTACAAATTTGGTTGTAGTTTCAACAAAAGTCATTAATCTTTCATTTTGATTTCTGTTAATTACTGCTGAATACTAGAGCTACCACGATAAATTATGATTTTTTATGTAAATTCAGCTCTTTTGAAGAAAAAGTTGGTTCTTCTCTAATTTTAACCCAAATTTTTAACACACCATCAAGTTCAAGAGCGATTTTTGTAAAAAAAAAACGTACCACATTGTCAGTGCCCATGTATTTAATAATATGCCCACTAAATGCCGATTTCAAAATGATATCATTATAACAGATCCAATAATTTAACAAAAAGATATTCAATTTTAATTGAAGAAAAAAAGATTTTCATTAAACTACTTTTTTAAACTTTATTGCGTTAATACTGTTACAAAACGTATTAAAACTTAAAAAAACGGATACAATCTAACTTTTTACATTTCTAATGTGATTTGTGTTGAAGCACAAACATGTCAGGTAAAAAAAACAAATTGTGCATTAAAATTGTCTTGATAAATAAATATGTATATCATGGGAAAACTGAAACACTGCACACTAAGTGGCCTAGCAAGTTAATATAAAAACAAACTAAGCGAGAACCAAGTGGAAAGATTCTAAAAAACTTTTACTAAAATGAATTAAAAAAAATACTTGCTTCAAACATTGTTTTACTAAGCGTTGTACATTATCCAGACATAATAAAAAAATGGGTCAGCGTCAACTTTTCTCCGTCGAAAATAAAACTTTTAATAAAAACAAGTAAAAAGTTTCATAGACTTCGTACTCAGGAACTTAATTTTTAATTAAGAATGCTTTCAGAGGAGTTGCTCATGTAACTAATTAAAAATGTAATATTAATGATCGGCTTAAAATAGAACTAAATGGAACTGACTAGAGTAATTATTAATGATACTAAAGGTCGTGGTTTCCAGATTATGTTGAAATTGTTTTCTTGAAGATCTCGGTAGATTTACTTTCTTTGTTTTCATCTTGGGGATATTGTTGAGAAAACCTCAAAAATATTAATAAAAGACTTTTTTCTGGACAATATGGAATCATCCAGACCCTGAAAGACTATAATGCAATTATTTTGTTTTAGGCAGAACCCGGTACGTATAGTCATTATCATCTGCGTAGCCTTTTCGCAACTATATTGGGGTCGACTTCCAGTCTAACCGGATGCAGCTGAATTTCAGTATTTTACATGGAGCGACTGCCTATCTGACCTCCACAACCCAGTTAGTACTGGGTAATACGAATTCCCCAGTACGCATAGTACAAAATCCAATTGCAGTGCCTCAACAAAATAGAATAAAAACATAATTCTCCCTAAAATATAATGATGAACAACAATTTCATAACGCTTCAGTTTGGTTTACACATAATATTTCAAAACTATAATGTTGTCGAACTTTGAAAGCACTTACAGATTGAAATATTCATAGCCTAATAACTATGCTGTAATTTGTTCGTAAGTAGCTATTTGATGTGGGCCATTTAATTGATCTAAGTTAATTACTGCTAAATGGGTCGCCACCAAAACAAGGGTTTCACGTGTAACATTAGAGCCTACGTACGTACGTACGTAAGTTTAGTGACATTTTGTGGACCTTTTCATACCTGTAACCCTTCGTAGACATCGTGAGAAAACCGGCATGTCCTAGAATCAAAAATTCGAAGACATGTGACATCTACCAATCCCCACTGGGCCCGCGTGGTGGATTATAGCCCATTCCCTCTCATAGAGAAGAGGCCTGTGTCCCAGCAGTGGGGACATTAATAGGCTGATGATGATGATGATGAACCCTTCGTAGAAATAAGTGTAGTAGGTACCTATAGTTAGCGTTATATTGCGAATTGTGGCCTTGACTTTAACATAGATGAGGCCTATAAAATGAAAGGCAGCTAAATCCAAGCCTGTCAAATATTCAAAAAGCTAAAAAACTGATATTTTGTCAAGATAGCGACTATATTCTAAATTTTTAAACCAGATTTATAAACAATGAGAATTTAATAATCTGAAATTATAAAATCATAAAACTCCCTATATTTGAGTACATACTGTTTTTTTTTTTTGTTTTTTTTTTAGTGTTTGTACAATTTGTACAATCGAGTCTTGTAGGCGTATGTGGAGATAAACATGTCTAGCGAAAAATATAGTTATTCTGTACATAATAATATATTATCTAGGTAACTATAAGTTGCTACAAATAAGTAATAGGTTCAGTTTGCTTTAAGACTCTACCTACAAATATGATTTTGCTTATGCTATTTTCATAGAAATTCAATGTTCACGAAAACATTTTCAGAGGAATTACAATTCTTGGCGTATTTTATTTGGCCAATCTTATATGTAGAACATTTCTATTTTCGTAAGACAGACTTAGACAGTTTTACCAATTTCTTAAATAAGTATTTACTAAAACTAAAAATGTCCATGACATCACAAATATGGAACAAAGACCATAAATATTTAAGCGGAGATGAAAATAGGCAAAAACTCCATAAAAAGCAATATAATCAAAACTCAACGCTTCAATGGTAAAATTGTTAATATCGCTAAATCAGCGTTTTTGCCCAAGTACCTATTTTACTTAGACCTCCCTTACTGTTAACTTTTGACTTGTTTTTTGAGTAACCTAAGAGGCATAGCAGGTCAAGTTAGAATGGTTATTCTGGATCAATTTATCTTTGCCTAAAGTTGCAAAGCCGAGGTAAGTGACGCTGAAAAATTAACTATTGGCCTCGACTTGATGTACAGTCTTTGTGACGCAATTTTTTTCGGTCCTTTTTCCTTTTTAAAAATCATTTTCATTGTTACATGTTAAAGGTAAAAGCTGGCGTAAGTTACCTGGAGTGAACGACCTAAGAAAATGTTTCAATGAACGAACAAACTTATACCACCAACTCATACCCTGCGATTAAAACGCGTTGAATGTGTGGCGATTATCACATCGCCCTCCTTCACGTTCAACGCATAAGATCACTACGGAGATGACACATCCCTAGGGTTGGTGACAGATGTTTGACACTTAACAAACGGATTAAAAATTGGACTACTTTTATGGATCACAAGAGTTTTATGTCGCATGTGTTTGGGATCTCCCGCAAATGTAGGTATGGGTTCAGTCATCATCATCTGCCTAGCCTTTTCCCAACTATTTTGGGGTCAGCTTCCAGTCTAACCGGATGCATCTGAGTACCAATATTTAACATGGAGCGACTACCTATCCGACCTCCACAACCCAGTTCATACTGGGTTATACGATACCACTTAGTAGGACTAGTTGTCACTTTCTGGTCACTGACTACCTGTAACGACTGTTAAAGATCTACAAATGACAGCCGGGACCAACAACCCGAGGCACGGAGGAAACTCGAAATGTAAGGGTGGTCGCCCATCCACAGACCAACCTAGGCAAGCACGACTTAACCTAAAGATCGACCCGAGCAGCGGTTATTATTTAGCCACGAGCTCGTCCTAAGTTTAAAAGTATGCAATTAAATTTATTGCCATAATATTAATTGGATTTTAGTCAAAAAGGGTAAGGTATCTAAAAAAAAAGAAATTGTTATTCAAGTTTTACATCTTCTACTTGTATTCGTAACAAGATGTTTGTGAACTAAGTTATTACAAACGTTGTTAATATTAAAATGGTTGGTGTTGTGCTTGTTGTATAAGTTTCAATACAAACTTAATTAGACCTTTGTGGTAAATTCTTCAGAATGCTGTTTTGATGAATATAACACATAGATATTAAAACATATTTTGATGATTTCAGTAGATGACTTTGGCCTTGAAACAGTTGTTTCAGTTCGAAGGAACAATTTTTTGGTCACAGGCGAATTTTCTTTAACTAGAATAAGAATAATTTATTTAAAAAGTAGGTATTACAAATGTGTACATTTGGGTCCTAGTGTTATTTCAGACAATTGTATAATTAGTGCATGTAAGTAAACTATAACTAAAATATTTATAACAGTTGCAAGTAACGATAATTTCGAATTCAAATGTTAGGTAGCGACCTGCCTGATCTAGGTTTATTTAAACCTGTGTTTCAGGCCACCACTTTACATTGCATAATTTAATTAGGAAAGCAAAAGTTTTAAAATGAAATAAATCTATTAACAACTATAACAAAAATCAAATTAAAAAATTAAATTAATTAAAACTAATTTAAGTAACAATAATCAAACTAGGACTTCTAGAAGTTTTTCTGTGTCCGTGTAATGAAGTATCGCTAAATAATCCGATATTACAAAACTACATTTCCTATAAGTTAGACTATAGAAGTTTAGTTTCTTGTTGAGTCTATATACAGAAAAGGTCCTAAAAACACATAAAACACACGAACACCAACACAACCACCACCACCACCATCATAACTCTCGTGATAAAGCGTTCATGCCATTTAATTAAAGATACCATGGATGTTGTAGGACAGAATCGACATAACCTACTTGATTCATCATCATCAGCGTATTAATGTTCCCACTGCTGGGACACAGGCCTCCTCTCTAAGAGAGGGAATGGACTATAATCCACCACGCGGGTCCAGTGCGGATTGGTAGATGTCACATGTCTTCGAATTTTTTGGTTCTAGGACATGCCGGTTTCCTCAAGATGTTTTTAGAGCAGTGGTGATGAAATAAATTAAACTAAAGTAATGCGCCTCGAACCCTCGACTTACTGTTCGTAAGTCGGGGCCCCCACCACTGGGCCACCGCTGCTACTTGATTGATTTAAAGAAATATTAAAGGTTTACAGGGAACTGAAACTGCTAGGACCAACTTTTAAAGTTTATACTGTTTGATTACTCATAACATCAGTAACTTGCATGTGTTATTAAGTACTTACCTATAATATGTTGATTATCAAGGTTACCAACCAATCCGTCATCATGTAACAGTATTAATGTCTAATACATTAGTGACTACATCAATATTGCAGCCCGCAGCTCCATTAGCTAGCGTCGGTTTATAATTGGCGGAGACGTACCTGCGATATTTGACAGGTATCTGTTAGGCGGCCATTAGTGGGCCGCAGCTAGCCCGTCTCTCTTGTGGCGCTGTCGCAATGATTTCTGCATATTATAGGTACGGTGCTGCGTTTGAATTGCGTTTCAAGGCGAGTAGACTGGCTTAGTTGCAGTGTGCTTTGTCGTTTAGAAAACGGCGCAGAGAAGTTAAAGTTAGCTTAGGTTTTGGCAAAGTATCAGATGGGCTTTTTTCGCTCGCAGATGACCAATATTGATGATAACATAAGATCACGCCTGTTATCCCGAAGGGTTAGGCAAAGGTGTACCCATTAATACACCCACATATCGCCAGTTATGTTCAAGTCCCTTGTATGAGGGGGCGAGCCTATTGCCATAAACCGGGCACAAATCTACACTTTTCTACTCAAAAAATTCTTGATGGAAAACCCAATAAAACTTTGCTGGACCTGGGAATCGAACCCAGGACCTCATTCTCAGAAGTCGCGCTTGCAACCACTAAGCCAACGAGGCAGTCAATATTGATCCTGTATGGCAAAAAAAATACTGCTTTCACAAAAACTTTAAAGATTTTGCATTTTGATTTGGCATTACGGTCATGTCCATTTTCAGCCTCAGAAATACAAGACAGTATTGTCCAAAGCGGTAGTGGCCAAGAGATAACGGCTCTGAGATACAAGTGGTAGGATCTGGGTTCGAACCCACACAAGAGTGTTACTTTTTGTAATTTATTATACTAATTTACAAAATCATTATTAATCTGTGGCATTTTTTTGACCTGCTTAAACGAGCCTTAACTCTCTCACTTACTCAACAGCACAACTCAAACGAAGCACCAAGTGACGTACCACTAGTACGTACGAAGCACTCAATGTATTTCCCGAGCGTCTGTACGTGTACTGTCATGGCGTCGAACCATCAGATTGACGGGACACCCGGCTGATGCACTCGCATCAATTTACATATTGAACTCACTATGTCAGAAAGTCACACGGAAAATTCTGCGTTTAATAGAATTGTGTTTTTTTCCTGTTTACTCGACACTAGCCTGCGAAATCTGTACCAAGATTTTGAATTGTAGGGCAGCCACGATTTCATGAATACATATAGAAAACAAGTTCAAAACAACATACGGGGAGTTTGGTAGAAGGACCGACACATTTTTTAAGGAATTTGGGTTGTCATTTGCTAGCACAGAAAAGTTATTTTTTTCACAAGAAAGCACATAGTTACACTATTTTTAAGAAAATATTGTCATTGTTGCTAACATCAAAAATATTGCCTTATAATACAGCTTCAAAGAAAAAACGAGATGAGATAGAGGCGATAAAAAAATAATCTATTCTTCATTTCGCGAAATAATATCTAGTAGGTTCTGTGACTGAAAAATACCCTTATCCAAAAATTGTGTCGGCCCGTCACCCAAACACCCTGTAATACCTAATGTTTATGACTTTTTAAACTGTTTCGCAGAAGGCCAGCTGAGTTAAGCTGGCAAGCCTACCACACATGAGTTTAATTACACATTATTCCTGTTCTGAGAAAAGGAATAATATACACTGTCCCTGTAGGCGTTATACCTAATCCTGCAAAATTGTTTTCACAACGTCAGTAACACCCATTTTCTCGGCTATAGATGGTCTAATTAGAATGCCTAAAGGTACTTCACCAACCACGTATACTACAACCAAAACTGAATACACAATCGTCTAAACTATCAACCATACACACACAGGAAATAAGGAAATTCCAAGAGAAATAGCAGCCCTGATTTATTCGAAACATTTAATCACAGCAGCTTATCTCTCCGCCTATCTGTTGCAGCATTCGTAATTTCACCTGTCATCCCTTAAACAGGCATAGCGTACGTTGAAAACGCTATCCGGAGTGATAAAGTATCTCGATTGCGTGCCAACCCTGAAAAATAGCATCCCATGCCTGTAACGATCGACATTTGTAACTAGATGTTCGCCGGACAACCCTATGAATTATTCGCATACTTGTGTAAATAAGGAAGTAGCGTTTTATGTGTATGTTGACATATTGCGTGCATATTTTTTGTTGATGACAGTGTCAGCGGTCACGAATATTTTGGCAGAATGTGCAACAGACTGGGGATATTCCTGAGGTCATGGAAGCAATACCTTTCTTGCTAAAAATATTTACGACTAACTTTTTCTCGTGGCTTCATTCGTATGTACGGGAATTAACCCACAAGAACGTTTTCAATGTAGCCTAAGACACTCGGGGTTAATGTAGCTTCCGGTTAGTGAAAGAATTTTCGGAATCGGATCAGTAGTTCCAAAGATTACTTTACATACAAACTTACAAAAATATGTACCTCTTTGTAATACATATTAGTATAGACTTATAGATTGTGGATGGTTAATGTTATGTTGGCACTGAATCAGGTTGTACTTATTTAGAAGTTTCATATTACCTTAGATTTGTTAAATGCACTCTAACCCATTTGATGTATATTAATCAAGTGTTCAGTCAAGGTATGTATATCAAGTTTAGAGCTCATTATAACTATTGTTTTTATTGCACAACCGGCAAATAAAACCCCACTAATAACGTCTACAATAAACACGGCCGCTATAGTTTAAGTCTACACATAAACAATTCGTCAGCTACCTGAAAAAGCAAAGGAAAGCAGCTGAAATACCGACACGTTAATAATAAATTGTGTCGGCCATTTAAAGCGGGCGGTTGCATAAAATTATATGAATTCCATTTCCGAGACCGCAACTAAAACATTTTTAACCGGCAGCTGCATACAGGCGTACAGGTGAGGTATGATAAAAACATTAAAGGTATACCACATTAGCGCACCGCGTGACGACTGACGGTATCGACGTAATGAGGGCCGCATTCGGGCCGCGGCCGCATGTTGTAAACAAAACGTGGCATGTAGTTTTATTGTACTGTGGTCGCGTTACCGCTATGATTAATTGACGACTTGCTTGTAAATGTTTTGTTAATTTCGAGGGTTGTGTTTCTAGTGGGGTGAGTTTAATGAGTGTTTTAGTTTGCAGTTTAAATAGTTATGTTGTAGGTCTGAAGTTTAAGTTCAGAGCTCCGAGAGGTACTATCCTTCCTTATCCTAACTAATATTAATATTATAAATGCAAAAGTAAGTTTGTTTGTTTATTTGTAACCTTTTCTTTCTTATACCACTGAACCGGTAATCCTGAAAGTTTGCATATACGTTGTCAAGTGTACAGAAACAACAGTAACGTTCTTATTATAATAGATGGCGCCACGTGTTGTTCGAATCATGATTGAATTATAATATTATTACAAGCAGACCCGAATCGTTTGTCAAAAAATTGTTAAATAGTTCTTGACCAAATTTTTAAGTGCAGTGAAAGCTAACGCTATTAAATCTGCCTTTCAGATCTTCAAGTAAAAAATTATCCCCGCGTCTAAAGAACCAATCAACTAAATATCTTTAAACAGCCAAAAAAAACACCCCACTTCCCTCAAAATCTCCAACCAGGGTCTAAACGCACCGCCGTCTATCACTCTTTTTACAAATGACAGCGTATCTGCTCAGCTCAACCCTCAATCGCTGCCTAATGGGAGCCGAGATGGATGAGCCGTCCCCCGGGACATGGCACGCCGGCTGAAGCGGTCGGTGCCAACGTTTTAACTTGCAAATTAAAATGACACAGTTTTCAGGCCTATTGAGATGGCGGAGCCTTGTTTGGTCACTGATTTTGTCGAGCGATGACGGAATGTTAAAGGGGGTGTTTTGTGCAATATTTACTGTCCGTCCACTATAAGGGGTTCTCCATGACTTCGTTCTTTCGATCCAAGGGTTATAGGAACCTGTCGTTGGTTATGTCAGTTCGTCCTGCTATTTTCTATGAGGTTTGCCGCGCCGCGTTCTGGCCGTGTCGGGCTCCTTTTTTTTCGGATGGGAAATCATCAAATGACTCCTCCCGCTCTTGGCGGAGCAGGAGGGAGTGTCAGACTTTTACTGACTAAAACCTATCCATGTTCCTTCATCGCCCTTTGTGTTCCGGGGCCACGGTATCTCAGGGCTCCTCATAGTGGATTTTTCATAATTAGAATAAAACTAACATTGATATCTTTGATAGATTGCAGGGAATTAGTGGACTGTCTAACATTAAGAGAACAGCAAAAAATAACAAAAATACAGAAGTTCTTGGGACGCCGGCGGACCATGCTCATAACAATTTAAGGTTATTTTTCCTAATAAATCCGTCTATTAAATGTAATTCTGTCAATTCTACACTTGTTTTAATATATTCCCTGGCCACTGCGTGTTCGTACACAATATCATTACTTGTAACAGTTGGTTCGCGATGTATTCGGGCGTCCTCCAATGCGCATGTAAACAGACCCAGTGGGATATCACTTGGGGACTGTCGCTACCGCAAAAGAGACAGTGAATATTATATAAATCAGCGAGTTATTTAATATCGGTAACATTTATCGAGGAGCATTTTGTGCAATTGCTGAGCGTTGTTTCCTGGCAGTCCCAGATTTGTTCAACCTATTTTTGTTTTTTTTTTTTCAACCTATATCGTAAAGAAGGTGTGGTATATCTCGTGTTGGGGCTTCACACTCGCATTGTGGAATAGAATGAGACAAACGACGGAGATGGAAATTTTGACTTGGAAACTTAATAATATTCAGTGAATGAAAATTATGAAGACGTTGGTTAGGTAAGAATTCTAAAACAATAGCAATCTTTTATGAGTTATTTCGATCTAGTAGCGAGAAACAACCAGGCCATTTATCTTACAAAATAGTTTATTTCAGAAACGAGATTAATGCCTAAGTAATTTCTAAGAAACTTATGTCTATGTTGTTTATTCCGAAATTCTAATTTGGTGCTTATTAGAGAGTTCATTGGTCGGGTTTTAGACCAAAGTTTTGCTTTAAATCTCAATAAATTATTAAAAACAGTAGACTGAAGTCTGACATTTTGCTGAGTGTGATCTCACTCTCTGGGAAAACGGGTTCTCGGGCCGATCCGTATCTGGGCAAGCCACTTTTCAGGTGTCCTCTACGTTGGTCAAGCACGGCACTTCTGACACAACTAGGGAGAAAGTTAAAATTTTGCTGTGGACAGAGGACAGTAAGCTTACACAAGAAATTTTGCGGACGTCGAGGCCACCAAAACGTGTTGGTAGGGTGGCTTGCAGCCACGCTCGGTCGTCCAGGACCACATTAAGAATGGATGTTAAATTGATGTGTTGCGAATAATTTAGTCAATTTTGTTCAAAAGTTGTGGTTACTTCCGTAGAGGAGAATAACTGAGAAAATATTCAAAAATTTGGACCAAATCAAATTAGATCACTCAATTAAAACAACATCTAAAATCTTTATTGTTTAATGAGATTATTACAAAAAAAAATTGCTAACGCAAAAAAAAATAAAAAAAGCTAAATTGTTGCTTCATAAAATTATTAACGGTTCCATAGATGCACATTTGGTAAACTAATTTAACTTTCGGTCTAGCCAACGTAGTAAGCGTCATCATCGTATTTTTGAATTGCCTACATCCACATTAAATACTACATTTAATAGCCCCCTAACACGTATGGCAAGGCAATATAATGAAAGGTCCAAACAGACAGATTACCCTATTGATATTTTCTCCATGAGTTTGGCTTCATACAGACGTGCCGTATTTAAACAATGCGATGAGTCTAAGTAGCTCAAATTGGTTTGTTTTTGTAGTGTTTTAGATTAAGGTCTACTAGACACACTTGTTATTTTTGTTTTTCTTTGTCTCTAGTATTCATAATAAATATCAATGTCATGCATTCCTGTTATTTGCTTGGTTACTGAAATTCTAATATTATATGTTATTTGATTTGAATTGTTAGTGACTGTGCTGTTGGTGTGCTTATTACAAATACATAAATAAATAAAAACATATCCAAATTACAAAGACATCAACCACAATGTACCAAAACGTTGTTCCGTATCGGGAACATCATTAGTTGACTGATGATGAGTGAGTGGATGCGGCGTCATTTCCCCTGGCTCGCTGCAGTGGACAAACACGTTGGAATTCGTCACTGGTTGCCTAATATGATAGTCCCGGATCGTGACACAACCGGGGAATGGTATAGAAGGCGAAGTATACTAGAAGAAAAAAAGAAAATCCTGTATAAAAAAATGTAAGCTCTTTCAACGGTTATAATCAAAACTATCAAATTATATTATTGAAACCCACAAATAATGTTAATAGCCTACCAGTTAAGATTAAAACCGTTGAACGTGTATCCCAACCAATTTTAAAATTAAATAATTTTAAGACTAAGAAATTAAGAATATGTTAAGATTAAGAATATCGGTGACCGTTACCTAGAATAAGTTTATTACATTATGTTATCATAAGTTCTCATGTAAGTGGCTCTTTTATCTTTTTGAGAATAAAGTATATTAAACCTAAACCTAAAAGCAGATTTATTTGGCACGTGCCAAAAGTACACACAATAATAATATACAGCAAGAAAAAGAACTTACAAGAAACTGTAAACAAGAAAGATAATGTATTGTGCCTGCGTCAAATAAGAAGGTGGACCAGCGAGTCCGCTATCAAAGCTCTAATGACGGTGTGCAAGAGATTTGACTCATTTAGAAAAAGATTTCTAAACGGACCTCATTCATCACAATTCAATGCCTGCTTCAAAAAATGGGCTGTATTCTTGGAAATTGAGACAGTCGTTTAGCAAAAGTGGCGCATTAATCTATGGCTCACAAATAAGATATGCCGTTGCTTTATTCCATGGGTTATGCACGGGGCTGCGGGACTGTCGGGGCTGCGGGACGGTCGGGGCTGCGGGACTGTCGGGGCTGCGGGACTGCGGGGCTGCGAGACTGTTCGCAAGAGATACCGTGGCCCCGAAACATAAAGGGCGATGAAGGAACATGGATGGGTTTTAGTCAGTAAAAGTCTGACACTCCCTCCTGCCCCGCCCAGAGCGGGAGGAGTCATTTGATAATTTCCCACACGAAAAAAAAAAAAAACAATATGGGTCATGTAGAGTGCTCTAAGATACTTGTATATTTTATTTGGTATCTCTTTTTCAATTATTCTTTGGTGTGGACCTTTTCTATCCATCTGTTGTGTGTCCCATTACTTCATAACACGAATCGCGTTGGACTTCCACGTTTTTGGCATGTCTAGCCCAGTAGATGTCCTCACCAAACATGGTTACGTGGGCCGGTGGTCCAGTAGTGCAGTCTTGAGGGAACGTTGACTAACCACGACGTTTGGTCATAAATCTGCCTTAACTTTTGGTCCAGAGTCATGGCATCGGGGATGACGTTGTGTCGTGTATTATTTTGGGTAATCATCTTTATCGGGTGGTTAGTGCCTAAGTTTTTATGCCGCCCATGGACCTCTGACTTGGCTTTACATGCCGTCAAGAAATACTTCTCAGTCATGCTGGTTTCCTCACGATGTTTTCCTTCACCGAAACAAGAGATTATAGGTACAATACGCACATGAATACGAAAAATCAGAGGTGCGTGTCTTCGGTTGGAACTTGAGACCTATGACTTGGTAGTCCGACGGTCAGACCACTGTGCTATCATTGCTTGCATTTTTAGTTATTTCAGTTATGGGGATACTACCTGTGGGATTGAAATGTAAGAAGATGAAGAAGATTTCGGGATTGTTTAGTCCATATTGACTGCCTTCTTGATTTACAAGAGTAGGGTTCTGGGATTCGATCCCCAGGTCGGACAGTGTTATTGACTTATCCCGTTGAGAATGTATGAGCAGCCTAGACTCACTAAATTAAATGGGACTTGGTACAAAACTGGCGAAATGCCATCTTACTGTATCATACTCAATACTCAATTCTTTATTGCATTCCACAAAGTAGGCTTATGTGGTAAACATTTCTTTGGAAACAATCGTGGACCCTGTCGGGCACAGCAAAAGTAAGATAATGTGGAGAGGACTTATCATTTATGCAATAAATATTGCACATCGACCTTTGGAAAGAGACAATCGGCTAATTTCGGCTTCGTAGAGCGCTATCTCTCTCGCACGAAATACAAACAGTCCGGTATCTATTAGGAGCTGTTAAAACAATTATGATTTGCTTCTTTTGATAATTATTATTTGTATAAAATACACCAATTTTTCTATAGTGATGGCTTTAGGTTGGGGTAAAATTAAATAAAAAAAACATGTTCCCATTATGTTTTCGTATTTAATTATTTTGGAAAATTACAGCTGTAGTGTACATAATAAACAACATTAATCATATTGTTAAAATGAGACATTGTAATAAAAATAATAATAATTCTAATTCTCAATTACTTCCATTTCACTATCTGTGCTCTCAAAGAGATCAATATCACTGTCACTGTCAGCCGTATTTATCACTAGTCTATCAGTGTAATTGTCTAAACCGTGTTGAATGCTTCTATATTCATTCTCACATTTGATTGCATGATCGCAAACCTTTTTCCAATCTTCAGCCCCGATCATGTTTACTTTTTCAGTCAATAATGTTTTTACTGTAGTTAAATTCATACCCACATTTCTAGAGGCTACATAGCCTTTCAGTTGAGACCATATATTTTCTATTGGATTAAAATTCGGATGATATGGTGGCAATCGCAACACAGTGTGCCCATGTTCGGCAAGTACTTTGTCCACGGAAAACTCTGTATGCCTCTCCTTGTGCTGACATATAATAGCGTAAATCTGGGTTTTTGTTAATTTTGGATCTACTGGAATTTCGTGTCTGTTTAACCAGTGGATCATTTCCTGTTTAATGGTGTTTGAGTTGGGGGGTCTTTCAACATATTTGTTGTGATAGGGTGCGTTATCGATAACTAGAACAGAATCACTGGGTATATTTGGTATTAATTGATTAACCAGCCATTTTTCGTAGTTATCGTTATTCATTTCATTGTGATAGTCACCTGTAGTGTCCGTGGATTTATACGTTAAAAAGGCACCGGGTACAAAGCCTTTTTCATTACCCGCATGAACTATTATCAAACGTTGACCTTTTGAAATTGGCTTTTTTACTCCTTTTTTCTTGTCATCACTCCAAGATTTCCCTTTAGTGTGGGATGTATGTATGTAAGACTCATCCATGTAGACGATATTTTTTCCTGATTCGCGAAATTTGCGTATTTTATCGAGGTATTCCATCCGTTTGAGACTTACATCGTGCTTTTCCATTAGAAGTTTTCGATTATCTTCCATTTTAGTGAACCGAAATCCCATCTCGTGAAGTATTTTTCTCAACGTCTTTTCAGACCCATTGTAATTAATAGCTTCAGATAATTTAGCTTTTAATGATTTTATTGTTGGCAGTTCATTAAATCGTAAGTGAAAATCATACACCATTCTTCGAACAACATCATAATCAAAATCGTCCATATGCAAACGAAATTGCTTTTTTGGTCTCCCTTTTTTTGGAGTGCTGAACTTTATTTCAGTAGAATGTGTTTCAGTACTGACTTCGTTTAATATATTGTTCAAAGTTCTTCTTGAAATTCCAGTGGCATTTGCAACTCGCTCTTGAACCTTCTTAAAATAACAACTTACATTTTCATCTTCATTTTTTTTTAATCTGTCAGTTTCGGTTACAAAATATTTATAAACATTGTAGATAATTTCGCGTGACTGACCTCGTAAAGGTTTCCCTCTTTTTCCTAAAGATGCCATTGTGCAATTTTAAATTATTTAAATTTGGGGGTGTTAACAACTCTTAATATATATTTTGAACTGGACGCGACCGCACTTTATCGCACTTGAACAACGACTGACAAACGTCACATAGGTAGTGTGCGACAGAGATAACGCTCTACGAAGCCGAAATTAGCCGATTGTCTCTTTCCAAAGGTCGATGTGCAATATTTATTGCCGGGTACTGTACCTTATAATCTAACTTATTCTAAAAAACATTAACATTACAAAAAACTTTTATTTTTCAAGTTTTAAGGATTTATCATTTAAATAATCGTCGACATTATAATAACACTTGGACAATAATATTTTTTTAAACTTATTTGTGAATATATGTAGTTTTTTTTCTTCTCTTATGTCATGTTATATATTTT
The DNA here is from genome assembly GCA_963853795.1 of Xestia rhomboidea. Taxonomy (NCBI): domain Eukaryota; kingdom Metazoa; phylum Arthropoda; class Insecta; order Lepidoptera; family Noctuidae; genus Xestia; species Xestia rhomboidea. The sequence goes on along the minus strand of OY970778.1, from coordinate 7,583,044 downwards.
TATTGACATAACCAGAGGGCTTGTTGAATGTATTTTTAAGCGGGATTGTGGTAGGTTGAGTCGTGTTTTCTGTCGGAGTGTGTATCTTGTTTGTATGTCTTCTCGTTTAGTGTCATACTTAGGTTCCTCTAAGAAAACATAAATCAGTAAACTCGAAAAGCATCTTCTATTAGTTTTAACTCTTAACTGCAGTAGACTTTTCAGGTTCAGTAAACAAGAATCTGATCCGGTGTAATCTGTACCAGTCTGCGGAGACCAATGATTTATCTTAATGAGTTGTTGTGACAAGGTTTCAGCGTTTGCACATAACTGATGTACGAACTCGACGAATCCATATTTCTATACTAGGTACTATAATAAATGTACATAACATAACATCACGCCTGTAATCCCCGACGGGTTAGGCAGAGGTGTGCGTAATAGTACATACATATTTCGCCAGTTATGTTTAAGTCTCATGTAATAGAAAGCGAGCCTGTTTCTATCAACCGAGCACAAAACGCCGAGCAAAAAAAGCACGAAGCCGTCACCTCCTTTGGCGAAGCAGTCATGCTAGCGAAGGAGGTGGCGGAACGTGAGAGGGAGAGACCTCAAGTCCCGGCCAACGTAGGTGCAACGTAGGCCTGTGGACGGTGAGCTATGGGCTAGCTCGCCGTCCGTCCATCTTATGACGACAGGCCGTGTCGACGGCGCGTTTGTGTTCCACGCTCGCCTCAAAGAGAGTCAGCAAAATGAAAGGGTCCGAGCAAGGGCCGACGCCTGCCGGGGCAGCGGGACTGTTAGATAGAGATACCGTGGCCCCAGAACACAAAGGGCGATGAAGGAACATGGATGGGTTTTAGTCAGTAAAAGTCTGACACTCCCTCCTGCTCCGCCCAGAGCGGGAGGAGTCTTTTGATGATTTCCCATCCGAGAAAAAAGGGCCACCTGCTCAGCAGTCACGATTGCGACCACTGAACCAACGAGGCAGTCACAGCGACGCACACATGTTCGGTTTGATGACAAAGACTCCTTCAAACCACACAAGTCAATCAACCAAAGCGATTTTCTCCTCGTTCTTTCAAGAGACTAACAATAACTACGTGTAGCCTTAAAACACGTTATCAACCAGCAAAGGGAATATCGAAAAAATAAATTTATCGACTGTCAAGCAATAACAATAAAGAAACAGTACATATCGGATACGACGCAATGAATATTGTATTACGAGCCCAGTAGGGCTATTACGTATCTCTGTTGACAGTTCGAAATAATAGTAACTGAGCTCAGTGTCCATCAATTAACGGTCAAAAGATTAGTCTCGTATTATGTATGACCCTGTTAAAAAAAAAAAAAAAAAATATTTATTACTTCTCAAACATTGTGTCATACATAAATTGAAGCAGCCCCAGTAAGTTACAATAGTACTTGTGTCGGAGCTGTCTCGCTCTTCCCGTAAGTGGTATCCTATTAATGAAAATGATGTCAACGAATAGAATAAAAATTCAATAAAAAAAGAAATTAAATTAAATAAAACAATACAGTCTTCTACACGTCTGCACCATTCGGCGGTCCGGGGCAAGAGGCGGGGTGTTAGTCACCGTAAAGTGATATCCACTCAGTGTGATACGTAATACCAATATTTTGACATTCACGGTTGTCATCTAAGTTCGGTGTACAACCGAAGCTTGATAGTCTCTGGATATCAGAAAGATACGTAATAGCCCTGCAAGAGTAGATAGGCACAACAAATGTTGGAAAAGAGGTGGTAGATGTCTTTGTTACCATGAATTATACGGATTTTGTGCGAACTACTGGGGAAACAGCGATTATTTATGACTGCCAGTAAATCTCGGCTTATAATGTATCGGAGTCGTATTCACGACTCGTGTGACTAGCCTCGCCGCCCGGCGCCGCCCGCCAGCTTCCACAATTTACGACACTATATTTTTACAACTAGCTTCTTACGTCAGGCAGTGATTTTTCATTTTATAACTTTGTAGGTTGCTAGGGAAATTCGTAAACGTTTTCCAGTTGAAACTTGAAAGTTTCCGGAAAATGGTCTTTCTCAGCCTGTGTGGTGTGTATCTGAAATACTTATTGCCTTATGACCTTGCACAGGACCAATTTGATTGCTTTTCATTTTTTTTCTCATGTTTACTTTTTTATATAATTTTGTCATAATTCTATCTTTTTGTTTCTATTATGTCCTGTGTGAGTTTAATAAATACTTTTTCTTGCTAATTTTTTTTCTTTCTTTCTTTATTTTTCAAGCGTCTTTTGTTTCGTTAACGTGTATAATACGTTTCGTGTAATTTTAACTCGCTTTTATTAGTTTCACCAGTAACTAAGTAAGTTAAAAATCTTAGAAGTTATTTTTGATCCACTTACCGGTTTCTCATCTGAAATGTTGCATACATGTTCAGTTTGGATGTCAAAATGCATGGTTAGCTAAGTGACGTCATTCCAAATTCGAAATGGTGGACTAGTTATTTTTAGGCATTTCCATGATATGGCTATCAAATGAAAGGGTTTGTTGAGACAAATACTAGAAATAGTTTAATATTAATAATTGTCAAACATAAACGAATCCATATTTGATATTTTAAAAGGGCTCAAGTTTTCAAAGGATCTGTTACACTGATTACAACCTCTAGCTTGCCATTACCTCAACTTTTTAACCTTTCCGAAGTTGAAACTTAATTATTTGCTGCCATTCATCATTTACCTAGCCTTTGCCTGACTAAGTTGAGTCGAACAGGGTGCAGCTACTAGTATTTTACTTAGAGAGGCCACCTGTTTCTTTTAGGAAACCTAAGCTACGACAGTGGAACTATCGGCAATACGTCGATATTTTAATCTCTCATTAAGGCTATATTTTTAATGATAAATAAAATACTCTTTGTATGGTACCACTATACCTATTTTCTTGTAAACTAAAATGAAACATAACTGACACAAAACCTTCACGTCAACACACAAACCAAGTCATCGTAGAAAAGCCTCTTTTTCTGTAGCTTCGTTATTTACCCACGGACGAACATTCGACTCCGCAAAATTGATTCCAATTCCGATTTCACCTCTGGGAGCACTAATGCTACACGATTCGGTGTCCTGTCGACATTATCCCCATTCTCCTTTAGTTTTTTTCCATGGGATTTTATTTACGGTAATGGGACCTTTGGAAACAAATGGGTCATAGGTACTGGTTCTTTGATGTTTTTGTCCCCACGTGTACCAATTAAGGCTGATGTCCTGAATACGATTTGCAAGGTTTTATTTCAAGGTACCTATCGATTTAATGGTACGTATCAAAATCTAAGTTTTCATATCATTTATATTGTATCGAAGTTCTACTTTAAAAACGAACAATACCACTTATTTACATCAAAAATAAAATAAAATTATACAATTCAAATTCATTTTTTTTTTTTTTTAATTTTTCGTTGCTATGGCTTTGTTATAGCCGTTAGATGATTGTTCGAAAATATTTCGTGTATAAATAGGTAGACCTTATATTAGCACCGATACCAATGTAAACTAAAAAAAATAATACAATTTATAATATTATTAATATAAATTGTATAATAATATATTTTTTTTAGTTTACATTGCATTGCATTGCATTGCATTGCATGCATCATATTGATAAATCAAGTGCTGCAGCTGTTAAACAACAAAACATTGTTAATTAATTCACCCTTTTTTTTTTTTTTGGATGGGAAATCATCAAATGACTTCTCCCGCTCTGGGCGGAGCAGGAGGGAGTGTCAGACTTTTACTGACTAAAACCCATCCATGTTCCTTCCTCGCCCTTTGTGTTCCGGGGCCACGGTATCTCTTTCGAATAGTCCCGCAGCCCCGGCAGGCTTCGGTCCTTGCGGACCCCTTCCCTATTGCTGACTCTCTTTGAGGCGTGCGTGGAACACGAACGCGCCGTCGACACGGCCTGTCGTCATGAGACGTACGGACGGCGAGCTAGCCCATAGCTCCCCGTCCACAGGCCCGCGCCTACGGTGGCCGGAAGCCACCACGTGGCCCCCGACGCCCGGGGCGTCTCCCGCGGCGGCCGGGACGTGAGGATCTCTCCCTGTCCTGTTCCGCCACCTCCTTCGCTAGCATGACTGCTTCGCAGAAGGAGGTGACGGCGTCCCATTCCGTCTCGCTCCGGACCATGGCACGAACCAGGGCCGGGAGCGAGAGGTCGCCGCAATTAATTCACCCTGAGTTGGAGATTTTAAAACTAGAACGGTGTTAAAAAAAACCGTGAGGCATAATACACACATCAAACCTCCATTCCAGCAGCCACAAAATTCAAATTAAAAAGTAATTAAACCGTTCTCATACAATTACAGAATTAAATTAATTGCGATTAATTAAATCTAAGAGGCCTGTATCGAGTTGCGGGCGTCGTCAGGTCTAATTCTGTACCTACATACAGTCGGAGCGTTCCTCAAATTAGATTACGCTCCCTGTTCCCGGCTTAATTTTAACCAGGATTACAGTATAATGAACTTTGTGTAGATACGCCTTTATTCAGAAATTCTGTTTTACTTTTTTATGTTAAAGGCCGATGACGATTGCTTTTGCTGCGGCTTTTATTTTTGTTTAAAATGTGGGAGATATTATGTGAGCTTACATAAGCTATTGAATTTTATTTGCGTTCAAAGGGGAAAAGAATATGAAATACCATCTCGTAATGAAGGTTGAAGTGTAAAATTAGAAAAAGTTCGACGCGGAAGAAAGTTTTATTAGGGTTTTATTACATAATTTTTGTCGTCCATTATTATAGTTACTCAGGCACGGAATAAACATACCATGTAATGCTTGTTGTTTGTGCTTCGATTTTCCTAACATTATTTTAAAAAATCCATCTTGAATCGCCATCTTGCTACTCCCTTTGACTAACACTAAGCCTGAATATTTTAGCAGTATTGGGATATCAGCTTTCCAGTGTTGCAAGCGTTGAAAATCTAACCGTGCCCTTTTATTAAAGCATTATTTAACGAAACGTAGTATATCAACTACCTGGTATCCACGACTCAAGCCTCGTTGCTTAGTGTGGCACTAGATGGCGCTGTATGTAAAAGTGTCCAGCGATATTTATTTATTTATTTTAGTTGTCGCCTAGTCGAGTAAATAAGGCCACTAATTGAATAACTAAATTCCCATACTTCATCCCAAAAGTCCTTACTAACAACTAGATAAAGGCCAAATTAAACAATCACTTAATTAGTATCCCTTATACCCGAAAACATGGGTCAAATGCACCGAACCTTTGTTTCTATTGTGCTAAAGTAACATGGAACACAAAGAGGTATACTTATGCATTATAAATCCAAGCATCCATTTTGTTAATAAGCCCGCATAATGTTGTACTAATTATATTAATCGTGCGTTTAGTCGCGAACAGGGATGTAATGGTTTTTACTCAACTGGAGTTAATATGTTAATGTGGGGTGTATGCTTCGTTACTTCCACGTTAATTTGACGGGGAAATGTATAATGGTGGTGTCGATTTTTGGTCTTTTTTTTAGCATTTCTAATGTATATTTTCACAATTTGTTGCTCCATGTAAAATACTGGTATTCACCTGCATCTGGTTAGAAGGGAAGCCGACCCCAACATAGTTGGAAAAGAATAGGCTGATGATAATGATGACCTTGTCATAATTTCAACTTACAAATACACGCGAAAAAAGCTTTCTTGAGATACAATATCTTGACAGGCAGATAAACGGATAACGAAGTGATTCTATAAAGGTTATTTTGGTCCTTTGGAAAAACTGACCAGTAAAATTATCATTCGAATGCATTACGAATGAGAATTCAAAATAAATCTTGTTCTATAATGGACACAAAATTAAATGATATACACACAAAAATGTACATATTTGGGAAAAGGCTAAGCAGATGATGATGACACACAAAAATGTACGACGGCGAGCTTATTCAAACCCAGAATTCGTTAAATCAATCGCGATTTCAGGTAAATTCTGTGTCTTGAGTCTTCAGTTCATTCTGCATTTGAATAAACGAATGTTTACTTGGAGTTCCGAATTCAACATTAGGGTGAAATATAGACTGGATATATTAATTTTGAAAAGTACCATAGAGCTTCGACATAGAGACCTCCTTTCTAATGAAGCTTCGACATAAAGACCTCCTTTCTGATGACGTTGAGGAAGATGTTCTTTTTTCTTACTTTCTCGTAAAGCTTCTGTCAATGATGTTGAAAGTCATTAGAGAAAAACGAATTGAATTGAAAGCGATTATCGCTGTGATCCGTCTCTCTTACTCGCACTCATCTGTAGACGTGCGCGAGAGAGACGGATAGATCCGAATATACGAACGAAACTTTAGAGAGTAGGGCCTCCTGGTCTTTAGGTAAGTTCCTTGGACCTTACCTTGAAAGTTGGATATGCTAGCTACTTGAGAGAACATGAAAGAGCAGCATTCCAAAGCTCTCGACAACCACCGAAGAAAGCCATCAAATGCAGTCGCTGTGTTCGAAATCGGCTAGCTGGCATCATCATCAGGTCAGCAAATAAAAACTTTTTGTGAAAAAAAAAGAAGTGTGCAGCTACCGTTATTCATGGCCGGATACTTTAGAAGTCAGAAATAGTACAGTCACAGTCGCATTATTGATGCTCGGTGACCTGACATTGTGCGAAAATGACGTTGTGCGAAAGTGATCAAATTTTGCACGATGACATTTTGCGAAAGTGACGTTTTGCGTCAAGGTACCTTCTATTTCACTAAGTTTAAAACTACATATTTCCGCTCAACTTTCCCATTTGCATACTCACTCTGTGGTCTTCGTGATAAGGGATTTAATTAAAATTAACTGAATTAAAAGATTTTCGTTTGGATAGCGTTTTCTTTGATTAGTGATACCGATCTATAATAGTTTTGGGTCGATGATGGTTTCTGAGTGAACAGGTACCACTTATCTTTAGTCAAGTTTTGATTAAAAATATGGCGATTCTCGTTTTTTTTATAATGCATCATCATTATGATGATAATATTTATTATTATAAGTAATTTATAGTACATTATGGTACAAGTGTGTAATGTTAGTGATTACCGCTGAGACGCCATTGAGATCCGAGCCGTTAAGTGAGGGTCTTAAGAGAGCCGAGGACGGTAATCATCAATACACACGTGTATCATACGACGTTTTTCAACACACTTGTGAAAAAAATAATTTTATTTAGTAGATAAAAAGTTTATTTGGATTATTGAACACGTTATTTTTTGTATCGAAACTTTTTAAGAAAAAAGCAACTCCAAAGAACCCTATACTCACTAGTGAATAATAGCAATGAAAAAGTCATAGTTTGATTACAGGTGTCATTATGTGCCTAATTGCGGTGAAATTAGAGCCACTTTATGAGCAAGTGTGTTGCAAAATAAATTATAGTTTAAAAAATTGGGTTAGGGGGCAACTCGTCCTCACGCTTTAGAGTGACGTCCTAAGAAAACTCATTTCCAAATAACCTAACCTGGGAATCAAACCCAAAACCCAGGTCAGTAGTCACGCTTGCGATCGCTAGACCAACCATTTTAATAATACACTTTTTAAGTTTTTACCCATAGCCCATAGGTACAACGTACTTCAACGAAAATATTGCAATCCATTGCTAATTTATATTCCAAACAAGTGACTAATACATAACACAAACAGTACTTAAAAATATCGAAACCATTTCACCCAATAAAGTTTCAAACGTTATTCAAATGCACACGAAATAAAACGCTATGAGTTATACTCGTAGAATTTATATCAAAATGATGTAACAAATAAGTTACCGCTGCGCACCACTTTATTTACCCGGGTTCGCTGCAAGCCGGGTAAGTCGACGATTTGTTGACTTAAACTTACCTGGTTCAAGCAACGCTGGATCGCGATGAAAAATCAATTACTGTTAAAGCGTGGTTTATCTTGAAAGTGCTCTTTCAGTAAGGTTCAAGCGTTAGAAGTTTGATGGTCGTTTGTATACCTATCGATTTGTAACCAAGAATTTGTAAATACTAATTGTTTGGAGTAATATGTTTACTTTTATAAGTTTTTAAACTGACATGGTCACTAACATTATCATTACCACTGAAACGGGATGTTTACCATATTTACTATGTCAGGCAAGCTCTCAAGCTCTTGATCACGGATAAACAAATACAAACAAATATATATACAAATAGTAAACATGGTTAATATCCCGTTTTCAGTGTTAATGATAATGTTTATCTTTACCAGCCCTAGTTAAATCCTAAAAATATCGGAAATCGAAAATTGTTTGCGCATTCACAAAAAATCCTTTTCTTTTTAGCGCCATCAAGCCTCAACACTTTTCCTCTCACTCAATTAAATAGTAGATTGTATCATAAGGGAGGAAAATCATATTTTTACGGCGAGGGCGCTTTTTTGAATCCAGAGCGAAGTGAGGGATTCCCGAGTAGAATCCCGAGCGTGGCGAGGGAATCTTTAGTAGAATCCTGAACGTAGCGAGGGATTCAAAGTACGTCGCCTGAGCCAAGAATATACAGGGTATTAAAGTAGTCGCGTGCCATAGCTTAGGGGTGAGTTCAGTATCGATAAAGGAAACCGAAAAAAAAACATTAACAAAAATATTGAAAGATCAACCTAATTTAGTACCTACCTACTAACTTCAAATAGCAATATAAGATAATTTTAATTCTAAACGATTGCTATTTTAAATTAGTAGGTACCTACTAAATTAGGTTGATCTTTCAATTTTTTTTTTGTTTTTTTTTTTTTTGTTCGTGTTCCTTTATTGATACTGAACTCACCCCTAAGCTATGGCACGCGACTACTTTAACACCCTGTATTTTGCGCCCGAGTGATACACTCTACTTTTCATCACCCACTATGAGAAAATAAATGGTGCCTAATATTTTATTCACTGTCACTTGAAGAACTCATTTTTCAAAACAAAACCATGAATTTCTAACAATCCGTGAAAATTGACGAAAACGCGGGCTTTAGTTCGCGCGTTTTTAATTTGATTTCTTTTTTTTATAGCCGGCGGCGCGGCGGCGCGGCTATAGGCCGTCGTACCAGCCAGTCTTTATTCAAACAATATTTGCGTTCGATTTCTCTGGCGCTGAACACTAAGATGATCCAAATTCAAAAAGTGCGCAGCAAAGATAATTGCGGCGCACTTATAAAGAGGATTAAGAACTCATTACTGCCCGCTAAAAGTCTTTTATATAAAACACCACATTTGGGCGCACTTAAAGGCGAATCAAGCCGTCCTTTTCGAATAGATGGGATGAAAAGCATTTTGCCTTTACCACGTCCTCATCATCAACTTGCTATCACATTCATCCAACAATCAACCACATCACTAGCACATTCTCCGCATACACTTATATAACTACACATCACTGTATCCACACACAATAACATAACTTCTCCACTCCCCTTTAAAGTCACACACATTTTTATTCTCAGCTTCAGTTTTACATTTCATATCGCCGACACAAGTCCGCAGCGCCTCCCTAGTACAATCACGTACAGGTAGGGTTACCATTTCTAAAGCAAACATAAACATAACATCACGCCTGTAAACCGCAAAGGGTTAGGCAGAGGTGTACTTAATAGTAAACCCACCTTTTGTCCGTTATGTTCCCCAGTCCTACTTAATAGGGGGCCCATTGCCATCAACCGGGTACAGATCTAGACTCCGTGACTGCTACTGAAAAATTGATGGAAAAAACCCCAATTACTCTGTGCTCGCCCTAGGAATCAAACCCAGGATCTCATGCTTAGGGTCAACAAAGCAGAAAAGTCCTGACAAAAAGCTGGACATGTGCCAAAAAGTCCTGATACTTAACTTTTTAGTCCTTATTGGTTCATAACTAATTTGACTATTATTACTTACTAAAAAGTCCCGTTTAGTTGAAAAATCCGGACAGACAGCAAAGCCGGACAAAGACCAGACGGAGTGTAACCCTACGTGAAGATATTGCATTCGTTTCGAGTTTGGTCTCAACTCTAGTGCAACTATGCTACTGCGACGTCCGCTGGAATACTCCGGACGCGTCCGCAATCGTTTGTGTACGTGAGTATGTCTGGTAGGTGCTTAACGGGTTGAACACGAGATTGGAATAAAGAAATTATAAGAATGATTGTGTCTTCTTACGAAATTCTTTGTGATACCTTTGCCTCCCGTCCGTTACTAAATCTCCAGGAGATTTATGTCAATTGTTTAACTATTGTGTCTACTAATTAGTCGTTAAATGAAAATATTGGGCGACCATCAGATCGGAAAGCTGCAATGATCACTATGCTTGTCTTAGCGATTGACGAACATTATCAGAATTATGTCTAACGCCCTTATATGGTCACGACTACGCGGATAAAATTTACAACCAGTATAACCTTCAGATTAACCATATCAATATTTTTCGAGAATAAAGTTTAACAGAACTTTACTACCTCGTTCGTCGAGTGGTCGTGAGCGCGACTACTAAGCGTGAGGGCTTGGGTTCGATACCCAGGTCGGGCAGTGTTATTGTGTTTTTCCATCACGAATTTCTTAGTAGCAGCCACGGAGTCTAAATTTGCGCCCGGTTGATGGCACTAGGCTTGCCTCTTAATACATGGGACTTAAACATAACTGGCGAAATAAAATTCTCTCATCGAGAGGAGGCCTGTGTCCCAGCAGTGGGAACATTAATAGGCTGATGATGATATACATATAAACCATCCATGACTCAGAAACAAATGTCCATGCTCATCATACAAACATTTGCTCCTACCTGGATTCGAACCCGGGACCCAACGAACGTAAGGCAGCCTCACTACCGCTGCGCCATTCGGGTAGTCAAATGTGGGAGTACTATTAGATACACCTCCGTCAAACCGTTCGTTGATTACATTCGTGATGTTATGATAGGAATGTGAAAGCCACAAAGTATGACCACCAACAAGGGTTATCGTGTTATCTAGCAACTCGGTTATGAAGGACAGACAGGCAGTCGCTCCATGTAAAATACTAGTATTCAGCTGTATCCAGTTAGACTGGAAGACCCATAACGTTAAGCCCAAGCCACACTTACCAAGATACAACCCATTCTTGCCAAACCATGAAACAATATCTGCCAAAAACGCCACCCCCAAACCCAATTTACCAAAACAAAACGCCCCTACCAACAAGATAACATTTACCGTTACTTAATAGTTATTTGACGATAATTTACGGTGACTAAGTACGGAAGGAGTGGCTTGGCGGCAGGATTGAGTTTCGTCAATAATGAGGTTAGAGGGCGTGCGGGTCTCGTGTCAGCGCTGCTAACTAAGCCGTGCGCTGGTTAATGATAATTATGTGTCGGCGTGTAGAGAACTTGTGTTTAGTTGTGATGCTGGAGGGCTGAGTAAGCTTTTGGACAGAGATAGATGATGCGTTCAATAAAGGAAGACAAAAAGGCGATTTTTGTCTCAAGTTCGAATAGGGAATATGCATGTAATTTTTTCTTCACTTAAATCACAGATAATTGCTTAAGGTAAAAGCGTCAGGCTAGCCCACGAAATTCAAATTTTCTTACGTTTTTTACAACCCTCCAAGTTCATAAAAGTCGAGGAACGACTTTTTCAAGGTCAAAATCATTCCTCGACCTTTATTAACTCGGAGGGTTGTATTGATGATTTTGATGATTATAATTCTGTAACTACATACGTCTTACAGTCGCGAACAATATTTTAATCAACATACAACCTAGCACTGGTCTGCAAATTGCAAAAACCGTAAGAAAATTTGAATTTCGCGGGCTACCCTGGAGCATCCACCTTAAATCAATAAAATACAGTGTTATCAAACCAAGACTTTTGCAATTTTCTTTGACAATTCAAACGTCCCGTGACTGTCGCGGCCATGATGTGACGTCATTTACCTCAATTTGCATTGTTTACATCATTTTTTTGGCCTTAATAAAGTAATTTTACTAACTGTATGTGCTCTTTATTCAAGCAAAAATTGCGATAACGATATTATAATAAAATCTTAGTGAAACTTTATCTACTTTTCAAATGAAAGTGTTTTTTTGACACATAGACTTTGACGTCACTACCGGCGTTATCAAGAATGACGCGCTTTGAGAGGGCGTTCCGTTTCACCAAAAACAAAACAATAAATTGTAAACTAAGTTATGTTCTAGAAACTTAAAGTGTACCACAATGTTTTTATGCGCCGATACAAGGCATTTTTAATTAATAAAAAAAAGAGTTGTTTTTCTTGCATATTCATATTGGAGATCAGAAATTTTATACAGTTTTTAACTGGTCCACAGATAGATCTGATGCTGGAAAAAATATAACAGATAGGGACGATTAGATTAACTCAAGGTTTCCAATATACATTTTCCTAATTATTTTGAGTTTAGTTGTACCTTCTATTGAACCAGATGTGCGCAGCAACACAAGGCAAATATTTGGGCCACACCAAAATATTTGTTAACTTAATAGATAATAGTCAGCTTCATTTTATCATCATTTCATTCATTTAATCATTTTAGGTAAAATAATTTTCTTGATCTTCCAGTCAAAGACAAACAAAAGCATAGCAACCCAGGCAGTATGTCACAACTAGCAAACTGGCAACACAGCCTAACTTGAAGCACCATCAAATATAGGGTCAACTCCCCCACAAATCACGCAATATATTCGAGTTCACTTGTACGTAGTGTCAGAGTGTCCTCGCATAGGTTTTGCCCGTGACGCCACTCGCGAGCTGTGAATTATGGCCTCGCAGACACTCGACCACACCCGCGGGAATTTACAATATATGCACTACGGCTTGTTTTGTTTAGAAATATAGGGTTATAATGGAGTTGTTGAGAGAAATATGAATGGGAGAAACAACAGGTGTGCAAGGATTTAATCTGATTTTCCGTGAAAATGTTATGCCTGAACTAATTTTTCCTTTACGCATAATACGAACTTTGGAATAAACGAATACACTAGAAACATGATTATAAGTAATAGTGGCCTCAGGCCTTATATTACTGACTGCCTCGTTGGTTGAGTGTTTGCAAGCGCGACTACTGAGCGTCAGGTCTTCAGTTCGATTCCTGGGTAAGGCAAAGTGTTATGGGGTTTTTCTATCACGAATATCTCAGTAGCAGACACGAAGTCTAATGGATTTGTGTCCAGTTGATTGATGGCAATAGGCTCGCCCCCAATTATATGGAACTGGAAATCATAACTGGCGAAATGTGGGTGTCTATTAGGTACACCTCTGCCTAACCTTTGGTTGTTTGCAGGCGTGACGTTGTGTTAAGAGTCAACATCACCCTCATCCTTAAAACCTTCCCATACTACATACTTCACACCCTCCACCGAAAATGCAGCAACAAAATCCTTATCAGCACGTATACCTACAGTAAGTCCGCAATAATTGCACGCCAGTACGGCATCCAATAAATTGATATTTACTTAGCACGTGGATCTTCCCGGGACGCTATATTTGCCCGTTCTGCGTGCATAAATCATCGGAATCGTGTAGAGCGTGCATTAAAACCTTCGATAGCGTTGCACGGGAACGCTACATTATATTTTCCACGATATTGTTTAGGATTTCGAATAGTTCGGGATGATTAATATGTTGGTTGTATTTTTGGGGATATTAATGTTTTATGAAAGGCATTTGGCGGTTTTTGAAAAGTATGTATGATGAATCCGAAGACGTACCATGGTTTTCGATATTGAAAATCTCGTTACGGAACTTAAATGGAATTGGGCAGGACATCTAGCAAGGCGTATTGATAACAACAGGCCTAGCCAAGTTACAAACGATTCGTATCGATTCTCTTTCTACAATCGTAAGCGTTAAGTCACGTGGTCAAAACAAACGAATATAAACTTCGTAGATAAGTTTACATCGATCAAGATGATAGAATGAAATGTATTCGTTTCTACAATCGTGATCGCTACATCCCATATAAATCGTAGCCAACTTACAGTTTTGACTGAACTTTAAAGTTTCTATTCGTTTGTTTTGACCACGTGACTTAACGTTGAAATGATGTCATTCCCATACATTTGGTTAGTTTTCTATGCGTTAACGATTGTAGATTGTAAACTTGGCTAAGCCTACAGGTGGACTAAGGCTGTTACCGAATGGCGTCCAAGTGGGAAAAGAAATGTGGGTCGTCCGGCGGCGAGATAGGCAGACGACATAGTTGCCATCGGGGGAAAAACCTGGATGAGGCTGGCACAGGACCGTGGAGATTAGCACAAGAAAAGAGAGGCCTATACCCAGCAGTGGGTCAATTCAGGCTGTGGATGATGATGATGTATGATGAGTTTTTACTATTAACACGTTTGATGCACGACCGAAGATAATTTACTCATTCTAATCGAGCTGTTGTGACTTTATAGTCAAATAGTATGAAGACTTGTTGTAAAATGTTTTAGTAAAAGGTGGTAAATATTTTCATTGATGTAGGCTTTGTTTTACACGTCGCGGAATCGACACCTCATTCTAGACCAATGGTACTACTGAGATCTCTAAAAGCTTCTACTTTTGCGATTTTCTTGTAGGTTAGTATTTTTTTTTTATGAAGTGGCAATTTTTGTCAATTCTCATGGTTTTCCAATATTACCAGCCTCAATAGAAGAAGCTCTTATGCAAAGCCCACACGTCAGCCGTACAATTTTAAGTCCATTCCCATTGCCAACACGTACGCGCTTCCGCATTGATAATTTGGCGGGTAAACGCAGGCATTTAAATAGTCGGCAAAGAGAATAATTCCCGTTGTGCATCGTAGTGGGTGGTATAAAATAGATAGGTCCAGAAAATCCAGTCCTGGCAAAATACAGTACGAAGTTCAATCTTTCTTCATGTATGGATTCAAAACCTACTGGACTGTGTTCCGATCCGTGCCGCCATAAAGTTTGAACAGAACTATATCAGACAAATCTTTGATCCGGTGTCAGGTCGTAATACCGTATGCTATTGCAGATAGCATCATCATCATCATCAGCCTATTAATGTTCCCACTGCTGGGACACATGCCTCCTCTCTATGAGAGGGAATGGGCTATAATCCACCACGCAGGCCCTGTGGATTGGTAGATGTCACATGTCTTCGAATTTTTTGGTTCTAGGACATGCCGGTTTCCTCACGATGTTTTCCTTCACCGTTTTGAGAGCAGCGGTGATGAAATAAATTACACAAAGTAATGCGCCTGCCTGGGTTCGAACCCACGACTTACTGTTCGTAAGTCGGGGCCGCCACCACTGGGCCACCGCTGCTCTCGGTGCAACAACAAGCATCAACAAGTCATAAAAAAGCCTGGCAAGAGCTCCGTGGAAACTATGGTCACCATAACAGAATCCGCGACTCCCGTGATTTTAACACCACAAAAAGTCTCTGGACATTGCCACATGACACGTGAACAGTTCGTAAATATAGTGTACCGCAACAATCCCAAACATCCCTGCATGCCAATTAATAATTCAACTGTGCCGATCGCAGTCCACAACTGAATTTAGGCTTCTGTCTCTCTCAGTATTATTATCCTCCTTCTGCATCCAGCCCGAGTCACCTTTTTAAGGTCGGTCCATCTAGCTATTGGGCCGTCCCACACTACGTTTGCCGAAATGCAGTGTCCACTTCAGGACTCGTTGCTATAGAAGCATCATGTATCATCGAGTAAATAGTCTTCATGCTCCAAACCGTTAGTCACAAAGTCTTCTGCCTTTCCATTTGCAGTGGCATGCTGGGCCTGACACAAAGGCCTCGCGAGTCCGCCGCACGTGTTAGCCTCGATCTAGGCCACACAAGCTTATACACAGCCACGGATGCGGAATTTTGAGTCTTTGCGCGGCCGCACAGAGTATTCATAACGTGACCTGCAGGATTTGATGTGTGAGCTTTTCAAATATCATATCTATCGTGAAATGGTGGAATTGCATTTGTGGGATTTGTGTATCGTCTGGTCTTCAGATTTTGACGATATGTTTTGGTGGTTATAATTTAACGGTGGGTGTTTATAATATTCCAGTGCCTACTCTCTCATAATCTCACTAACTGGGACACAGATCTCCTGCCTGTGTGAGGGTATAGACCGTGACCCCACGCAGGCCCAGTGCAAGTTGGTGGACGACACATATCTTCGAATTTTCAGTTCTAGCACGTGCCGGTTTTCTCACGATGTTTTCCTTCACCGTTAGCGAGATCAGATGACTTTTTTTTCGAAGCCTGTACTGTGTCCCACTGCTGGGCACAGGCCTCCCCTTTCTCCTTCCAAACCTCTATGTTTTGCGCAATTTCTCGCCACGTTTTCCCCGCGAACATAATTAGATCGTCACACCACCTTCGCCCCGGTCGACCTCGACGGCGATGTCCACCTTTAGGCATCCAGTGAATGACGACTCCACGTCTCCGGGTGCATCCGGGTGACGTAGGCAGCCCACTGCCTTTAGCTTGGCTGTTTTAACTCCAACATCAGCTGCAGATTACATACATAATTTTAATCTACGGTCAAGTTTGCAAAGCTTGATCCAAAAAAGTTTCACTTGTTAATTAAAAAAAGGTTTATTTTACCTTCTTTTTAACTAAGGATTGTTGTTGTTCTGTGTGCTATTGTTTTATCTAACAGTGCAGACACTGTATTTATTACATATTTTAATATTACACAGTCATTGAAAGCAGTACTAGACTACAAAATATTGACGGAAGGTTGTAGCACTAGTAAAAGCAGATACTAATTAACTCGCATGAAATCAGTCGCGTAAAGCTGATGAAAGCTTTACATCGGACAAAGCATCCTGACATGCGTTAATACCGATCAAATACGAACTAATTAAAAAAGATTACGCTTATGAACGAGTCCATGACAGCCGCATTATCATTTATTAACCCAAAGCTTACAACACAACACTACGTAAATTAGCTAGCGCCATTATCTAAATCCCACCACTTTGCTCGATGACTTCTAATTAGCTAATCGAAGCACCGTCTGGTACATGAATAATAATAAGCTTGGATGACAAAGCTAGTGCTGTGCCACGCTTCGTAATCACGGCGGACATTATCCGCAAGCCCGACTATGACGTGGCTTGCAATGACACGCTTGACGCGCTGTCACGTCATGTGACGTCACTGACGTCAGTGCGGTGTTTGTGTTGTATCGGAATAATTGTCACAAAAAATTCGTAAATTGGTGTTTGTGATGAATAAATTAAAACTTGTTTAGTTTAGGTTTTTATTGGAAATGTTTGTTTAGTTTGCATGGGTGTTATTGGTTTTGATATGTAATGTATGAAATATGATTATTTATTTTCGATAAAGGATTTTGTTTTTAGTATTCAGGCAGGTTTTCGTCAAAATAATTATGCAAGTGCTGCGTTTATATGAATTTATGAGACTGTAACTGAAAATTCCCACTGAAATAATTTTAGCAAATAGACGGTTTTACTTTTGAGCCTTTGTTAAGCGTTCAACTCGTGTAAAGATTTAAATTTTATTGTATTTGTGAATTAATATTTATTCATGTTGCTCTGGCTTTTAGTAGTTAATACGAAGTGGTATTTTTTTACTACTACAAAAACCTTTTCATGGACAATATATTCAAATTAAAACGATGTTGGTCGGGATCAAACCTACACATGATCGAGAAATTCTAGAACCAAAAAATCTAACCTATTCACAGCAAAAAGAAGTAAGTTCTTAAAAAAGTGCATCAAGAAATCTACAATTTGATTGCGACATTACCTATTGTTTACCTGCCGTTCCTAGGTCTCATTAATCCGCCCAGTGAACATGGGCGGCACCTTGGGTAAGCTTTGACGTGACAGCTGACGGCACACGTCTCGTCACCCGTCGCACTGATTTCGGTGCATTTTTAATTGTCAGTATGTTTGTGTACTCTGGATAAAAAATATGGTGGTGGCGTTTGATACTTCCAGAAGATAAACTACATATATCAAAATAACACTGATGACACTTAAAAATCTCGTATGTCTGCCCAGATGGAACGAAAGGTATTTGAATGTGCAAGTGATAAACGCATATAACATACTGCAAAGAACTTGACGTCACAAAATGAGGCACAATTCCGAATTTCAAAATACCGAATATAACAACTCCGATGTATCATTAATCCTATTTTCATAATTCCTAAATTTCAATATTCCGAACGTTCTTAATAACTATTTTCAAAATACCGAATTTATTGAAATTCTGTATTTTGAATTTGGTAATTGATAATACAAAACATTAAAAATACGAATCCCGATTTTTTTTTCATTTATTTTTATCACCTGCTACTCATATACCTGCATGTTGAGAATTACGCGGCAGGGGTTATTGAGAGAGCTTTATGAGGGCTACAGAGCGGCGAAGACCGCCCTCCGCGAGGCTGTCTTGCGGGCCAGGGATCTGGCCCGCGAGGAGATGCTGGAGGCTCTCGACAGAGATCCGTGGGGGCGCCCTTACAAGATGGTGCGGGATAAACTCCGCACCTGGGCCCCCCCGCTGACGCAGAGTCTCCGGCCTCAGCTCGTGGAGGACGTGGTGAGCGCTCTGTTCCCCTCGCGAGGGGAACACCCGCCCCCGCCTATGGCTCCGCCGGCTGCGGTGCCGGAAGCGGACCACGAGAGTGTCGACGACGACGCTCCGGAAGTGACCGGGGTAGACATGAGAGTGGCGGTACGCAGGCTCAGTGCCAAAAATACCGCCCCGGGACCCGACGGCTTGCCTGGCAAACGCCTGGGTCCTGGCCTCGGAGGCTCTCGGTCCCCGACTGGAGGGGCTCCTATGCGCATGTTTGGAGAGAGGCCAGTTCCCGCTTCGTTGGAAGACGGGGAAGCTGGTCCTCATCCGGAAGCCGGGGCGCCCGGTGGACTCTCCGTCCGCCTACCGGCCCGTGGTGCTGCTCGACGAGGTGGGCAAGCTCTTTGAAAGAGTTATTGCAAACCGCCTCGCCGAGCACCTTGCGAGGACTGGGCCGGATCTTGCGGAACACCAGTTTGGTTTCCGCAAGGGGCGCTCTACGGTGGACGCCATCATGCGCGTGAGAGCCCTCACGACGGGGGATGCGGTGTCCCGGGGTGGGGTTGTCTTGGCGGTGTCTCTCGACATCGCCAACGCCTTCAACTCCATGCCCTGGAGCTGCATAAGGGAGGCACTCCGGTATCACCGGGTGCCGACCTACCTCCGTCGTGTGGTCGGGGACTACCTGACGGACAGAGCCGTCATCTACCCCGGTCGCAGCGGAGAATGGAACCGGCGAGAGATGTCGTGCGGTGTTCCGCAGGGATCGGTTCTAGGCCCGTCCTTGTGGAACATCGGTTACGACTGGGTGCTGCGCGCCGACCTCCCTAGCGGCGTCAGCGTTGTCTGCTATGCAGACGACACGCTGGTGCTGGCACAGGGGAGGTCGCACGAGGCGGCGGCCGAAATAATGACACGCGGGGTTGCGATAGTCGTTGAGAGGATCCGGCAACTGGGTCTCGAGGTGGCATTGCACAAGTCCGAGGCCATGTGCTTTCATGGGCCTCGGAATGCGCCACCTCCGGGATCAGCAGTGACGGCGGGAGGGGTATCCATCGGCGTCGAGTCGACGTTGAAGTACCTAGGTCTCGTCCTCGACAGCCGGTGGAACTTCGCGGAGCACTTCCGACGTTTGGCCCCCAAACTGGAGCGGACAGGGGCTGCCTTCAGGCGGCTCCTGCCCAACCTCGGGGGGCCAAACGCCTCCTGCCGGAGGCTCTACGCGGGAGTCGTGCGGTCCATGGCCCTTTACGGGGCCCCGGTGTGGGCGCGTTCATTGAGGCAGCGAGCTGCCAACCATTTGAACGCGCCCCAAAAGGTGGTGGCCGTAAGGCTGATAAGGGGATACCGCACGATCTCCCGCGAGGCGGCGAGCCTCCTTGCCGGATTGCCGCCATGGGATCTGGAGGCGATAGTCCTCGCGCGCCTACACGAGTGGCGCGCGGAGGCGCTACGCCGGGGGGAAACTCCGCTGCCGCGGCAAATTGTCGCTCAGCGGACGGACTTCCGGCGGGATCTCATGGCGACATGGAGAGAGCGACTGTCGCAACCCCGTGCAGGGCAGGCCACGATAGTGGCGGTAAGTCCCCTCTTTGAGGAGTGGCTGGAGAGACGCCACGGCGTCCTCACCTTCCGCCTGACGCAGGTTCTTACCGGACACGGATGTTTCGGTAAGTTCCTGCACCGAATCGGGCGGGAGGAGACACCCGGGTGTTTCCATTGTGAGGATCGACCGGAGGACACGGTGGAGCACACGGTGGAGGTGTGCCCCGCTTGGGTGGAGCACCGCCGTGTCCTCGAGGTGGCGATTGGCGGCGGCGACCTCTCGCTTCCGGCCCTGGTTCGTGCCATGGTCCGGAGCGAGACGGAATGGGACGCCGTCACCTCCTTCTGCGAAGCAGTCATGCTAGCGAAGGAGGTGGCGGAACGTGAGAGGGAGATATCCTCACGTCCCGGCCGCCGCGGGAGACGCCCCGGGCGTCGGGGGCCACGTGGTGGCTTCCGGCCACCGTAGGCGCGGGCCTGTGGACGGGGAGCTATGGGCTAGCTCGCCGTCCGTTCGTCTCATGACGACAGGCCGTGTCGACGGCGCGTTCGTGTTCCACGCGCGCCTCAAAGAGAGTCAGCAATAGTGAAGGGGTCCGCAAGGACCGAAGCCTGCCGGGGCTGCGGGACTATTCGAAAGAGATACCGTGGCCCCGGAACACAAAGGGCGATGAAGGAACATGGATGGGTTTTAGTCAGTAAAAGTCTGACACTCCCTCCTGCTCAGCCCAGAGCGGGAGAAGTCATTTGATGATTTCCCATCCCAAAAAAAAAAAAAAAAAAAAAAAGGGGTTATTGAGAGGGCAAATGTCATTATTTTTGCGATAGGACGCACCGTTTTTGAGATATAAGCAAATTTAGAACCTTCTACGACTCCATGACGCGCACTCGCTACGCTCGCATTTTATATTACACACCCACTTTATGTCACTAATGTCGTCGTCGCTCAGCTGGCCTTCGGCCTACGCTCCTCATGCCAGCTAGCAAGACTTTTAGGACAATTTGAGTGGTTTATTCGATCGCTTTTCGGACTAACGATCCATCGAACATTTGATTCTTCGGACATATGAACATCGGACACCAAAAAATTCGTATTTATAACTTTCGGAATTATGAATTTCGGGATTTTAAATACTAGACATTATATTGTTTCGGAATTATGAAATTCGGACTTTAGTTTTTAGGAATTTTCGGGTGTTCTCCACAAAATGATGGTGTCACATACGAAGCAGCTATGTGAAATAGTATATAATATGTTACACGGAGAGTAGTAGTGCACCGGGTTACCGGGAAACGACTGCAAAACGAGACTGCGAGTTCCCACCGCACAGTAAAAAGCACTTCACACCGAAATTATCATCATTCCAACTAAAAAGGTGCAATAAAGCCTTGGGCTACTCGGCACACTCAGTTAGCGTCATTACGTCGAGCGGGGGAAAAATTCGCTTTTACTGAAAATTGGGTAATCGACGGCCGACAGGCGGTTTATTATTTTTAATATCGCCCCTGGAGAGTGTAAATGGTGTGCTCTCTGAGAGATGCTGTGTCGTAATGTCGGCATTAGTTTGATCGAGGAAATCCCGACCTGGTGTTAACGCTGATTGTGATACCCTTAATTGGTGATTAAAGTACCTATTTATCTTTTTAAAACGTTTTTGAGATACTTAAATGAGGGTAAAGGTTTTATATTTTCGCGGTTGAATGAAGTTCAGGCATTGTTACATGAAGTAGGTGTTGTAAATAAAACGCTCTTACTGACTCGTATTCGGTTTTGTAATGAGTTTTTTTTATGAGGTTCTCGCGGATATTTTTTATTATCATAATATTTTGGGGAATGAAATGAAAATAGAAAAAGTGGGTACATATTTAGCCTTGTCTTTATTTCAGCATTGTAAAAGTAACTTTACAACCTAAACAATAATTTAATATTATCACACTACAACTTATATTCTAGGCAAAAAGTAAAACATGTATCCTCAAACATTCTCCTTCACTTCAACCCCACACTACCATTCTCATATTCCACTTGGTACGGTATGCAAAGTGAAATGCTTGAGAAATACTTAGATGTCACCCGACGTCGCCATTCGCGAAAATATCCGCGCGACCGTGATTCGGCGTGACACGACGCCTCGTCGCCGGCATGCGGACGCCTCATGCCGTCGTGCCCTGCCCAAATTGAAACCGCTAATCGAGCTGTCAGACTGTCACTCAACTGACATTATTTTATGTTAACCTCAACCTCAAGGTATATTTTTCGGATATTTGTAGAGGCGCGTCACTTTTTGTGATATTTTTTTTGAACGAAGGTCACCTTGTGCCTCTTTGTGTGTTTTTAGATAAATATTTAGCAATTACTAGTAACTATCCGATGCTAACATATTATTGACATGACCTCGCCCAAGCTTCGCCATAACACAGTGACGAAATAATTAGTAAGCCAATATCTATTAGTTTTATACTTTACTGATAGAAGTAGTAGAAATCCTGCATATTGGAAAAATAAAACCGATAACTTATTAAACAAACACATCGATTTCTACAAAATCCCCTTACACGTTAGTCTCTCATTATGTCAGTATCGAAGCTGATTAGTGGTTGACGTGAATCAAACAGGCGAACACGCTGTAAATCACGCGCGTATCGTCACGCGAGCGTGTCACGCTTGCCAAGCTATCTGTGACGTCACGCCACATCACGTCGCCTGCTTCAAATGCCAGTTCTAGTGTTTGAGGTAAACAATCACTTACGTAAATAAATAAAGTTATAGATAGCTAGTTATGGATACACCTCGCCCGTCTGCTCTAGATTAGGCTAAGTACATATATGTCTGTCTCCATGCTAGTACCTAGATATCGTTGCAAGCTCAGCGGTTTATGCCCGTTGGATGAGCCATGTATGCTTTTTAAATTCAGAATAAAACTCGCCTCCAAATCGGCAGCACGTGTTCTCATTTTTATCCTCGGTAAAAATCCTGAGTAATTAGTTTATTTTTAAAAAAGGTTTCTCACGCTCCGAAACCAAAAGTGGCGCAGCCGGTAAGGATTTCCTCCTTGGAATCCGTAGTTTCGCGTTTTTCCGTCGTCCAAATTCGACTAGAGAAAAATTAGGCGTAAACCTACGAAAGCAGAGGAAATCCGCGAACCAAATAAATATTCTTTTGAATCGCGTGAGTGCAGAAATCATCGAGTATGGGAGTCGCGGGCGGTTGGTGAGTAAATCTTTTCGCCAATCCTATGTTCCCCTATTCCTCCTATACTTTCATAAGTTTTAAATGTTATTCTAGAGATCAAATCTTGCTCATTATAACAGTGTTTAGTCTTTAGTTGATAACTCTGTATCAAATTATACGGTCTTATCTCTGTTCAATTCACAGAACATAAAACATAGAGTAGTGTCAATGTTAGAGAGTTCACATTTTTATTATAATGTTCTAATCTTGAAAAATTTAATTGATTAAAATAAACTGTATTAACTGTTAATTCTATTAAGGGTAGTAATCTAAGGTTATTTTTAAGGAAAAACTTTTCCACAAATTCTTCATTATTAAGTATAGAAGTTTTATAAATTTTATTTTCCAAACATAATCCAGTATTCCCGATTATAATAGTGCTTTAATTGTGTGTTTGTTGTATTTTAAGTGTGTGTGTAAATTTTAATAGGATTTTTTTTAAAGCCAACTGCAACGTCTGACCAAATCATTACTCTATAATCATGACGCCGCCCACGCCCGCAATAGTTCCAGTTACACCAATACCTAACGAAATTGTAAACTTAATCCCACTGTATAACGGTGATAAAAGACAGTTAAACCTTTATTTGAGAAAATGTCAGTACGTAGTTGATCGATTTAAGGGCAGTGTAGAACAAAATCTTTATGTTTTTAATGTTTTAACGAGTAGATTGAAAGAGGATGCAGCTGCGCTCTTATCGGAACGTGAAGATATTGTTACATGGTCGGCATTCAAAGAATTGCTGATTCAACATTTCGGAGACCCTCGTAGTGAAGCATGTATTAATATTGAATTAGAATCATTAAAAATTAAGTCCGGTGAAAACTTTTTAGACTTTTGTAATAGAATCCAAAATGTTCGCTCGTTATTAATGTCGAAGGTGAATACAATTGATGATATGGAATTAAGACGTGCTAAGGCAATTATCTACAACAATACGGCTCTGAATGTGTTTTTGTATAACCTTCCTGAAAATATGGTGCGTATCGTTAGGCTTAAATCGCCTACAACCTTAGAAGCAGCTTTGAGTATCGTACTTGAAGAAGTCAATTTCTTAGATCAATACAATATGCGTAACCGCATTCATGGTAATAGTCAAATTTCGGGATCAACTTCAAGGTCATCGGTAACCCAACCAGAGACGAATAAACCTACCGTACCTTTTCAGCCTACACAAATTAAGATACCTCATACAATGGGTCAAGGTCAATCACTCAAGCCAGTATTCGAGTATCGTCCCCAAGCGGGTTTGCAACCGTTTGGTTATAGGCCAGTTCAACAGTTTGGTTATAGACCACCACAACCGTTTGGCCATAAGCCACCTCAACCGTTTGGCTATAGACCACCTCAACCGTTTGGCTATAGGCCACCTCAACCGTTTGGCTATAGGCCACCTCAACTATTTGGCTATAGGCCACCTCAACCGTTTGGCTATAGACAACCCCTACAGTTCGGTTACAAACTACCGCAACAGACTGGATCGAATCTTCCCCAGGTATTAAAACCCCAAAATCAAGACAGCGACGTATCTATGAGAACAGCTCAGCCTAAGCAGCAACACGGTTTTAATTTAAATGAACTCACTATGAACGATTACTTATATGAATACGATCCATTTTATGACGAATTTTACTCGTACTATTATAATCTAACAAATGACTATGACTACTTAAACGACATTAACTATTACTATGGTAACGAAGGGTGCGTGAACGATTCTAAAGCACCTGATGACAAATTAGAACCAACAAATGACAGTAATAAAGTGGATTTTCAGGAAAAAGCCTCGTTGAAGGACAAGAAGTCTTAGAACTAAATTGCGATCCAAATTTAAAGCTTCCCTACATTTACTTAGAAGAAATAGACGCAAGAATGATGATTGACACTGGTAGCATGAGATCATTCATAAGTCCTCGAAAGGCTTATGAATTTTTCCGTGAATATATTAGGAAAGAACATTTTCAGGTGGTAAGCACCCATGCTTCGAGTAGACACGATGAAGTAATGGAAATTCCTCCGTTACCTTCCTTTGTAACTAATATTTGGCATAAATTTTATTTGTATGACGTTGATGCAAGATATGACGGACTGATTGGTAATGACCTTTTACTACAATTAAACGCAGTAATTGATTTGAAAAACCAAGTATTAACAACTAACACTACTTGTATTCCAATAATTAATAACAACTTAAATTATATTCTTGATATACCGTCACGAACAGAACAACGAGTTAAGTTACCTGTCAATCAATATTCAAGTGAAGCTATTCTAGATTTTCAAGAATTTGAGGATGGTCTGTGTATGCCTAGCGCTATAGTAAACTGCGTAAAAGGATACGCATACACAGTCATCCAAAATACTTCAGATAGTCCAAAACGACTAAATATAAAACAACCCTTTATAGTGACTAAATATGAAAATAATGAATGTAATATAAGTTTTACTAAAAACAATACTGACATAGAGATAGACAAGTTACTTGAAGACAATTTGAGGAAACTCAGACTAGACCATACCAACGAGGAAGAACATGAAAAGATTTATAGACTTTGCGAGGAGTTCAAAGACATATTTTACTGTGACCAAATTCCCTTGACATTCACTAATTCAGTAAAACACCACATAAGGACTAAAAATGAAGATCCTATATATGTGAAACCGTATAGACAGGCCCCGTTTGTTCAAAATGAAATTAACAAACAAGTTGACCAGTTAATAAAAGACAATGTAATACAAGAGTCCCATTCTCCTTGGAATGCTCCTGTCCACCTGGTGCCTAAGAAGATGGACGCATCTGGTGAAATTAAATATAGGATAGTGATTGACTTTAGACGACTTAACGAAATTACTATTGATGACAGATACCCCCTACCGAACATTCATGACCTTTTTGACAAGTTAGGAAAGAGCACTTATTACACTACACTTGATTTAGCCAGTGGATACCATCAAATAGAATTAGACGAAAGGGACAGACAGAAGACAGCTTTTTCCACTCAAAACGGTCATTTTGAGTTCCTCAGAATGCCGTTCGGTCTGAAAACAGCCCCAGCTACATTCCAAAGGACAATGGATAATGTTTTACGTGGATTACAAGGACTACACTGTATGGTGTACTTGGATGACATTATAGTCTATGGAAATAGCCTTGATAATATGATACAGAATTTACGGACTGTTTTTGACAGAATCAGGGCCACTAACATGAAAATTCAATTAGACAAATCAGAGTTTCTACGCAAAGAAGTACTTTACCTTGGACACACAATTACCAAAGAAGGACTAAAACCTAATGACGACAAAATTACGGCTGTACTTAACTATCCCCTACCAAAAACCACGACTGAGATTAAAAGTTTTCTTGGACTAGTGGGATACTACCGACGTTTCATCAAGGACTTTGCAAAAATTACACAACCATTGACATCTTGTTTGAAAAAGCGAAACAAAATTATAATCGACCAGAAATACATTGATGCATTTAACAAATGTAAAGAACTCTTGACACATGCCCCTCTTTTACAATACCCCGACTATGATAAACCATTCATTCTTACGACTGATGCGTCAAACATAGCTCTGGGCGCAGTTTTGTCACAAGGACAAATTGGCAGTGACAAACCTATTGCTTACGCTAGCCGCACTCTTAGCGACACCGAATCACGTTATAGTACAATCGAGCGGGAATTGCTTGCTATAATTTGGGCAGTAAAACATTTCAGACCATACTTATATGGTCGAAAGTTTTACATATACACTGACCACCGTCCTTTAGTATGGCTCCGATCTCTGAAAGATCCAAGTAGTAAACTTACACGTTGGGGACTCCGTTTGCAAGACTATGACTTTGAATTGATTTACAAAAATGGCAAACAAAATACCAATGCCGATGCCTTTTCTAGAATTAAAATTAATGCTTTAGACTCTGACGATGATAACGAATCACTTGCAGTTAATGTTGATGAAGAAGGTACTGAATATCTGGATAGAGTAGCTATAGAAAAGTCCACGGTTAAAAAGAAAAGAGAACGCAGCAATTCATCAACTATAACAATATCCGACACAAGTAGAACAGCGACTGCTAGTTCTATAGAGTTTCCCGACGAAATCATTAATGAATACCCTATTCCGTTAGAAGTTAGTAAATCGGATACAATTCATTCAGCTTTAAACGAGTCCACTGGAATACCAATTTTACACGAAGCTATAGACACCAAACCAAATCAAATTTTAGTGTTCTCATGGCTCAAAAATGAAATGCAAGTGAAAGATCTCTCGCGTGCTAAACAGAAAGTATTAGAAGTTTTCTTACCAACAGATAATCCAGAATTGATAAAAGAATTTTTGAAACAATACATTAAACCAAAATTTAAGTACTTTATTTATTTTGAAGAAAATGAACATCGCAAATTATTCGGTAATATAATAATTCAGCTTTTTAGGAAAGATTTGATTAATTTTTATGAATGCACAGAACGAGTAATTTATGTAGAAGATGAAGGAGAACAGAGAACTATAATAGTTAAGCATCATGAAGGACACACATGCCATCGCGGCATCAAAGAGACATTAGTTAGGCTTCGTAGAAATTATTATTGGGATAGAATGCAGGAGACAGTAGCGGCAGTTATAAATACTTGCGAGGCATGCCAGAAAATGAAATATGATAGAAAGCCCATTAAACCTATCCTACAGCTGACACAAACACAGAATGCTCCGTTTCAGGAATTATTTATAGATCTCTTTAGTATTGAAGGTAAAACGTACCTAACCCTTATAGATGCCTTTAGTAAGCTAGGTCAGGCTATCGAAATTCAGAACAAATCTACCCCAGAAGTTGTCCGTGCTCTAATAAAGTATTTTTCATACTACGGCGTTCCTAAAAGGATAAGTTCCGACCCAGGGTCTGAGTTCAATAACGAGTTGATGAAAGAATTTTTAAGCTTACATAAGGTTGAACTTCACATTGGTACACCCAATAACCCCAATTCAATGGGTTTGATAGAACGATTTCACTCCACTATAATTGAAATATACAGATTGGCGAAGTACGAAAAACGATGTACAGATGCGGCGTCAGTAATGACGTACTCAGTTATGGCATATAATCATTCCATTCACTCTGTTACCGAACTCACTCCATTCGAAGTTGTTTTCGGACACACTGATACAAATAACCCGTTTAGCATAGAGTTAGAAAAGCAATATTTTCAAAAAATAGTCAAGGATCATGCAAAACGGACCAGAGTCATGTACACACATTTGACAGATAAAATGGTAGCAATCAAAGAAAAACGTAGGGAAAGAAAGGGTGATGAAGTTGAGTTTAATGAAGGCGAGGTTATTTTTGCGAAAGACGTGAACAAGCGTAAAAGTAAAGACAAACCAAGATACGTAAAAGCAAAAGTTATAGGTCAGGCTGAAAGAAATATTTTACCAATTCAAATAGGAGAAAGAATTACTAAAACCCCTATTAAAAATGTAAAACGCCCTCCGCAGGTGGTGCGGCATCCTGTCGGTAGTGATACCCTCGCTGGCCCTTCATCTGCAAAATCTTGAAGGAAACCCAGGTATATTCCCGGTAAAAGAAGGTCTGGCACACATTCAAACTGATCACTGGACTATAGTTAAGCTCATTAGTTTAGAAAAGATTTATAATGATTTAAGTTACATATCCACCAACTACCAACAAATGTGTAAACTTATCGATTGGAATGCATCATATTCTCAAGAATTCACAAGTATGAAAATACATACAGAGTTTATACGTGATATAACTATGGAAAAATATCGACAACTAGTTCCGCAGAAACGTTCTAAAAGAGGTCTTATAAATCCATTGGGTTCTATTATAAAATTAATAACTGGTAACCTAGATCACGATGACGCCGTTAGGTACGAAGAACTTATTTCCAAATTAAATCATAATCAAATAATTGCTTCAAAAAAATTAACAATTGTCTCCAAGATGTTTGATAGTTTTATTAATGTAACCGAAACAATAAATCAGAACACTGTATACTTTCATAATCGCCTAACAAAGATGGAACTGCTTCTTAAAGATTTATCTGCTAAGCAAAACAATTGGATTTTCCTAACTTATCTTACGGGATTATTTTCTGTATTCACGAGTAGTTTTCGTACTGTCTTTGCTAGGCTAAGCGAAATTGAAACAGCATTAGCGTTAAGTAAACTATCTGTGTTACATCAATCAATTGTGAACTCTACAGAATTATTGTATCATTTAGAAATTATTTCTTACTCTGGGAACTTAGTGTATCCTCCACTAGAAACAAATTTATTGAAAATAGAGGAGACCATTTGTGTAAAGTCATTCATTAAAGATAATCAGATTACATTTATTATGGAAATTCCACTTACAGATAACTCATCATATAACTATTTTAAGATATATTCCTTACCAATGTTCCATGAATCCGAAAATAAAACCTTAGCTATTATTCCCAAATATCCTTACCTTCTGGCGAAAGGAATGAAATACTTACCGCTAATAAAACCCTGTCGACCACTCTTTGCTGGCGATCAGTTTTTATGCACTGCAGACGATCAAGCCTTATACTATGAACTTACCTGTGTAGAACAGTTGATGAAATTTGAAGACGACCATACTCCCTGTAAACAACGAGAAATCCAGATTGAGAAAGTCAGGGTCCAGCAAGTCAATGCAGCTAGCTGGCTTCTTTATAGTAGATTGAGAACAACACTGACTAAGCAATGCGGAGAAGAGATCAGTAACCAACTTGTATTCGGCACTTACCTGGTGACAATAGACGAGCCTTGTGACCTGCAAATCTATGGAATTCATATTCACCGTCGTATTTCAGTTGAGTTGGAAGTTGTAGAGAAGATTCCCATTGTCACACTACCCCAGTTGCACGTGAACGCCACTCTTTCCAAATCAAGGGCAGTTAATATAGAAGGAATTAGCTTAGACGAAGTGAAAAATATGGCCTTTTCGTTAAAACATAGTGAAGTGATCGAAAGTGTTTTGAATAAAAGGAAAGACTTTAACTTCAGTGAAAATTTAGGATATGTCACCTTAGGTTTAGTTATTTTTAGTTTTCTTACGTTTTTAGTTTTTATAACCTGGCTAAAATCGCCGAAATGTTTATTGTTCTGGCAAAATTATCGGAATGACTCTCAAATCGAACCTTCCGATAATTTCGCTCTTAGGGTCGGAGGAGTTATGGATACACCTCGCCCGTCTGCTCTAGATTAGGCTAAGTACATATATGTCTGTCTCCATGCTAGTACCTAGATATCGTTGCAAGCTCAGCGGTTTATGCCCGTTGGATGAGCCATGTATGCTTTTTAAATTCAGAATAAAACTCGCCTCCAAATCGGCAGCACGTGTTCTCATTTTTATCCTCGGTAAAAATCCTGAGTAATTAGTTTATTTTTAAAAAAGGTTTCTCACGCTCCGAAACCAAAAGTAGCTACTGCTTGCTGTTGGAAGCACCCACGATATTAATAATAATAATAATCATTTTATTATCAGGCAACTAAGGCCCATAGATAAAATACACAAAATAAATTATAAGTAAATGTATGTAAGTAGGTTGGTGGTCTGGTGCTCGGTTTATTAAGTGCAATTTAAATTACATGACAGTAGAGCTGGAGACTCTCAGGGATATAATATAATATAATATAATATAATAAAATTTTATTCAAAAAATATAAGGTAAATGTTTACAGTTTTTCTTAAATCTATGTCAAGTTCACCCATGCTTTGAGCCTGAACTAGGTAATCCTGTGTTTCAGGCGATTTGAGGTAACATTAATTGATTAAATAATCACATGTCTTATTCATAATATTGGTAACAATGTAAAAGGTATATAACATTTTTACTATTTTAACTTAGCAAACTAATTAAAAAAATAACAATAATGTGAACAATATTTACTTTAGCACAAGTAATAACTTCTCTGTATCTTCATAGGACATAGTTTGAAGAGCTTCCTTGAGGATTTTCTTGCAGTTATTGTGATTTAAGGAGTAGATGCTTCCTTTTTCATTAAGCCTGTTATAGAGTAGCGGTCCGAGGTACATATAAAACTTGGCTGTGAAAGCGTGTTTTGTACTTTTTTGAGGGCAAACTATATCTTTCCGTCTTTTTTTTGTGAATTCAGTGCTGTATGGAAGTGCTGCGTGTTGTTTTAGTACAGTGCTCATAATAAATAACTGTCGAACTGTTAGTACTTCACAAGATTTATACAGGAGGTTAGTGGGGAAAAGGAAAGGGCGGCAAGTAGCCACCTTGAGAATAGCTCTTTGAGCTCTTTCAATGGGCAATAACAGAGTTTTTCTCGCCCCACCCCATGAAGTAATGCAGTAAGTCAGAATTGACTGACAAAGAGCAAAATATACTTGCCTAAGTATTTTTGGATCTGTAATATATCGTATTTTTTTGAATACGAATATCAGCTTCCAAATTCTATTATTTAGAGCTTCCATATGTTGTTTGAAGGAAAGGGTTTCATCTATTATAATACCCAGGTATTTTATTTTATCAGTCTTCTTAATATTGGGACACCTACACTGGCTATCTGCAGGGACTGGGCAACAATGAGCGTGCAACGCTGAGGGGATATTGGCTATATGCTTGCGCATCGAAAACTTAATGTAATTTGTTTTCTCTGCATTTAGAGTTAGTGAGTTATTTTGAAGCCATTTATTTACAATATTAAATCCGTGTTGCGCAAGCTTGTAGACTTCATTTTCTGAGTCAGCCGAAAAAAGTAAAGCAGTGTCGTCAGCGTAGGTAATGATAGTACCATGCTCTAGCTTTAGATTGCAAAGGTCATTTATGTAGATCAAAAAAAGGGTGGGTCCTAGAATACTTCCTTGGGGAACACCAAAAAATGTGGTTTTTTGAACAGCGCTGAGAACATCGCCAATCTTTACGCACTGGGAACGATCTTCTAAATAACTTTTGAATATTTTCAATTGGGTGCCTCTTACACCCATGATCTCAAGCTTGCGCAATAGAATTGGAATGGAAACTGTGTCAAAAGCTTTGGCGAGGTCCAGGAAAATTCCTACTGTGTGGTTACCCTTGTCAAGTTCTTTCGCTAGATAGTCAGTCAGATGATGTACAGCATCGGCAGTTGAAACTTTAGGTCTAAATCCAAACTGTCTTTCAGACAGAATAGATTTATCTTCCAAATATTTCAACAGCCTTTTGTTTATTATTTTCTCCAATATTTTTGACATAGAAGGTAGTAAAGAAATATGTAAGTCTATAATTTGTCACTTGCTCTTTGCTGCCTAATTTATAGACAGGAATAATAACAGCCTTTTTGAGACACTCTGGAAACTGTCCTGAAGATAAACAAATGCGGAAAATGTAGGTCAGTGGTGGTACTAAAATGTCCTTGAATCTTTTAATAATTGTATTCGAAATGTTGTCCCAGCCAACTGCACAGTCTTCTTTCAAGGTCATGATTATACTATCTACCTCAGTCTCGTCAGTATCTAGCAGCGCGAAGGATGTTAAAGCAGTGTTAGAAGTTAAAGGAATAATATAATACGTCATCACCACTGTTCTCAATAACGATGAAGGAAAACATTGTGAGGAAACTGGAATCAGACATATCCGTCAATGCGTACTGGGGCCCGCCTAGTGAATTACCGCTCTTAGAGGTGGCCCGTGTTCCAGCAGTGGGATCATTATAGACTGATCATACTTTTCATTATGCTAATACCGCGTGATTTTATAACGCTCGCTTTTCTTATTCATATAAAGCACTTTTATGATTGACGTCAAACAAATGGCTTAATAGACATTGGACTTATTCGCGAAATGACCTGTAGTCGTTTATGCGGTTGACCTGCGTTAAAAAGTATTTTATTTTGAATTGAATTGAATTTTGACAAGTTGTAAATCAGTCGCGTATCGTCACGACGCGACGTGAACACATCGCGCTGTCGCCTATCAGTAACGTCACGTCATGCCACGTGTTCAAATTGACATTAACCTGTTTGCAAACTCTTAGGTTAATAAAGTTATTTCTACTTACGTTGGGTTCGTAAATAGATTGTTGATCTTGTGCTCTATTTATTGAATGCAAAAAGTGCAATTAGTAGAGCGTGACGTAAAATGGTATGCTTCTTATTAGCGCACATTTATGATTGCCGTGAAAAAAATGGCAGACAAGTTGTAAATCATGTGCAAATCGTCACGCCAACGTGTCACACTGCCGGGCACGTCACGTCACGTGCTTCAATTGACATTTAACTGTTTGCAAACTCTTAGATAAATACAGTATTACTGCATTTACTGCTGCTAACACCCACATTATTGAGTACGGAAATAAAGGTCGTTCTCGCGTATATTTTGTTCCAGAAATAAATAAATTGATTACTCTTGTGGCATTTAACAGCTCAATTTACTTAACAAAGTTTATTATCGATTGACGTGTATTACAAATAGCTTTTTTTTCGTCACACAGTGACGTGACGTTCGCTTTGGTGACGTTTGACGTCTTTTGACAGCGATCAAATGCTACAAGAATATATCGGTCGATACGAGACTTTGTGAAATTAATTGGTAAGGGAACCAATTCACAGTGAAATTGAGACAAAGGTCCACTTTCACCTAAAATCACTGAATGTATTAATGAGTTTGATTTTGTAAATACGTGTTACTGCCGCGAATCATACACACACACACCGACTGACCACACACATACTCACACACACACCGGCAAATTGCAAAAACGTAAGAAAATTTGATTTTGCGAGCTACCCTGGCGCATCCACCTTAACTAAAATCTCGCCCACGATTAATGCCACCGGTAAATAGGAAATCGTAATAACGTGTACGGTTTGCGGTGACGTGTATCCGGTGTCATGATCTGGTTGCTAGCGATCCGCCATGTTTTATTTATAGTCTATGGTCTCTAAATTATGTAAATGCTCCGCTGGGATTGGTCCGCTGTTTATACAGGATGTGTAAAATGATGCTCTGTTGTGATTTGAGTTTGACATTTGATAATTGCGTTCATGTGTGATTGTCATTTTGATAAGTTAGGTTAGGTTTATTAAAAAGGGTTACTCATTTTTTTTTCTTTCTTTTGTGGTCCTGGTTTATTTAAATGTTCTGAGAAAAATCCTATTTTTTATTTCCTTAGAATTAAAGTCTAGAGAGCTGTCAACTTTTATAAACAACATTGAATAAATTAACGCTTTTCAGTTCTTTCAAGTCTCGCGAGAAAACTGTTTATAACACGTTAACAAAGCGTTGTTACTAATTATTATAACAAAAAGCAACCGCACTCTTCATCTAATTATCTTGCCTTCTAAACAAGGAGGCCGCATTGCAAAAGTTTGTAAATTACGACAAAACTTGGGTAATTTATCAATAATTACTTGAGAATTCATTGTTAAGAACCCCTTTCTTTAATGTTTTATTGTAATTAAATATTTTTGCCATTATGTTTTGGCTAGCGAAGCGATTATAAACTTTTTGAATTTTGATCACAGCTAATTTAATTTTTATACGGCCTTGGGGGAATTAATTGCCTTTGAACGTACTTTCGAAGCGCGTTTGTCTAGCTTTCTTGAAGGTTGTTTCCACCTATTCTTCGATAGTAATACGAAACACGTGCCGATTAAGAAATGCCACCGGACCCTCTTTTTTAATCCAAGCATAGGTTGTTTCCGACAGATACTACGAGAAAAATCTTTGAAAGATACTATGATATAATAAGCTTTACTTTAGATACCGAGTATATTACAAGAAGTTTAAAAGTTGCGCCAGTTACAGAAAAGTTGAAAGGGAGTCGACTGTCTTGGTATCGACATGTGATGAGGGGGGCGAATCGCATGTCACTGAAAGATTGATGAATGTAAATGTTGATGGATGGAGAGGGAGAGGAAGACTAAGGGGGCACTGGATCGCGGGCCTGTTGACGGGGAGCTATGGGCTAGCTCGCCGTCCGTCCGTCTCATGACAACAGGCCGTGTCGACGGCGCAGGAGTGTTCCACGCGCGCCTCAAGGAGAGTCAGCAAAAGGGAAGGGGTCCGCAAGGGCCGATGCCTGCCGGGGCTGCGGGACTGTTCGCAAGAGATACCGTGGCCCCGGAACATAAAGGGCGATGAAGGAACATGGATGGGTTTTAGTCAGTAAAAGTCTGACACTCCCTCCTGCTCCGCCCAGAGCGGGAGGAGTCATTTGATGATTTCC
The DNA here is from genome assembly GCA_963853795.1 of Xestia rhomboidea. NCBI lineage: Eukaryota > Metazoa > Arthropoda > Insecta > Lepidoptera > Noctuidae > Xestia > Xestia rhomboidea. The sequence goes on along the minus strand of OY970778.1, from coordinate 7,547,554 downwards.
CATCCGAAAAAAAGGGTCACTGGATTGTGTGAGGAATTATATGAAAGAAAAAGGAGTAAATGATAGCGTGACGGTTGACAGAGGAGAATGGAAGAAAAAAACCTGTTGCGTCGACCTCAAGTAACATGGGACAAGAATAGAATACTCTTGATTATGTAAACCATAAAAATTACAGATACAAGTGTAAAAACATTTTACAAGGGGTGGCGCAATGGGCGGTCTTATCGCTAAAAGTGATCTTTTAAAAACATTCTTTGGATGGATTTAAGGGGGAAGGAGAGACAATATTGCAGGTAGCCAAGGGCAGAATTCCTAGAATTAGGTTTAAGTATATCTACAGAGAAATCGGCAGTATACGTCCAACTACATCAGTTTCATCAGAACAGTCGTAGATCAGTTCAGTAGGCGCAAAACAGATGCCTCATTAAAGTTGAAGACATGTAAACCATCGCAAAATACAAAGCAATAAACGAATAATTCCTAAACCATATCCGTACAATCAATAGAGACATAAACGTAAATACTCACATGTCGGCTAACTACAAACAACTACAAGACATGAATCTGCTTTGGGACCACTTGAAGCTCGCTCGGCCATTAAGTACAGACTCCAAGATGGCTACAGGGCATACGTAATGATAGCTTGCTAACTTGCTAACTTATCTAGCTAATTTGTTGAAGGATCCACGATCTACTGGTTGAACTATATTCAACAGTTTGAATCTAATTGTTTACATATGTGGGGCTCGTAGCTAAATAATAACAGACGCTCGGGTCGATCTAGGTTGGTCCGTAGATGGGTGACTATCCATTACATACCGAGGTTCCTCCGTGCCTCGGAAAGCACTTTAAGCTGTTGGTCCCGGCTGTCATTTGTAGACCTTTGACAGTCGTTACAAGTAGTCAGAACCTGAAAGTCTGACAACCAGTCTTACCAAGTGGTATCGTATTACCCAGTTACTGGGTTGTGAAGGTCAGATAGGCAGTCGCTGCATGTAAAATACTGGTACTCAGCTGCATCCGATTAGACTGGAAGCCGACCTTAACGTAGTTTGGGAAAAGGCTAGGCAGATGATGCCAAAATACAGAGTATTCTTTCCATCTACGATTTGGTAAGCATTGGCAAATTACTCGATTAGTTCCCGCGGGCACAGCCAAGACAACATTGCCAAGAGGTAAACGAACTATCTCTCGTTCGTTTGCCTCTAGTAGAGCCCTCGCACTACTGTATTATATGTATGTGAAAACATTTTTGCGTATTTTTCCATTCGGTACTGAATCCGATCCGAAGTCGATGTTAGCTAAAAATAGAAAAGCCCACGTCCAGTGATCTGATTGGGTGTTGATTTTTGAGTTATCTAACATCACGCCTGTAAACCCCGAGGTGTTAGGCAGACGCGCACCTACAACATCCATTTATTTTCAGACTACTTTGCCCCATAGATATATACCTTACAGACTAACATACATACGTAATATGATAAAATACAAAACATAAGTTACAGTTATGTTTTATTCCCATGTAATAGGGGCGAGCCTATTGCTATCGACCGGGCACAAATACAGGCTCTGTGGCTGCTACCGAGAAATTCTTGATGTGAACATTTTGCTCGACCTGGGATTCGAATCCAGAATATCATAGATCACTAGACCACTACATCAACGAGGCACTCGTTATTTAAGTAGTATACAGGGTGTAAACGGTCTCTTCACGAAGCCGTCAACCAAGAATTCTGTACATCAAACTAAGTAATTAATTTAGTTGCTATCTACAGGGTGTAAACCACCTCATCACGAAGCCGTCAACCAAGCATTCTGTACATCAAAGTAACTTTTCGCAAAAATTATTGCTGGGAAACGAAATGATTTTTTTTTTTAGGTGAAAAATCAAGTTTTGTAGTAGAACTCAATGTAACGCACTCAAAACATTGTGCTGGTGGATGGATTGAATAGTGTCATTGTTGTCGGGGGTCATTGAGGTGTTTAAGTAAATATCTTACATTAAAAACTTGTATTTAAAAAAAACTTGCGAAAAAGTTGGATCTTTGACCCCCAATATCTCCGTAACTATAAGGTTCCCAGGTATGGAGTAGAACAAAAAAATGATCGCAATGACGGGGAGAACAAGTGCCTTTCGTCTTCGTTAAGAGGTGTTTTGCACCCTTTATTTATTTGTAACCATTTATTTATACATTTTGTTTGAAACTGTTTTTCCGTCACTTACCTACAATACCTACCCCCTCAAGGTTCATTGGAAGACCAGCGTCAGACAGCATCACCTGTCTGGCTTGAATGCTGAAATGGACCTTTTTGGCGCAGCCGTGAGGCACACAGCACATATTGTGTTTTCCTCCTTATTTGGTAATTTTTTTTTTATGTGTGTGTGCTTTAATAGCTGACGTCAAATAAATATTTTTCTTTCTTTCTTTTAATTTTTTTTTGGGTGAAATAAGACATTTTACGGTTAAACTCAATGTAACGCGCTCAAAACATTGTGCTGATTTAATAGTAAACGGGTTGTGGATGTATTTAAAGTAAAGTTATGATCCCAAAAACTAGCATTGGAAAAAAAAGATGTGAAAAATTTGAAACTATGACACCCTATATCTCCATAACTAGAAGGTTCCCAGGTATGGTCTAGAACAATTGCAATGACGGGGCGAACAAGTGCCCTTCGGCTTTGTTAAGGGTCCATTCACACCTTTTAGTTATATTCAATCTGATGGCTAGTTTTATGTTGATTTTTGTTCCGGCATAGTTTTTTTTTTCATTTGAAATTAGGCTCTTGTTCGAAAGCTCCACTACTCTTTCAAACATTTTCTTACTTTTAAGTTTAAAATTTCACTTATCAAACTAAAATAAAATAAATTCAAACCCAAGTAGAACCATCGTATTTACTTCTCTCTATATTTTTAAATCTTACTATTCTATTATGAGTGGGCCGTAAAAATACTTGAGAACATAAGCATTGTATGGACAAGCTTTGTGAACAGTACAGGCAAGAGAAAAGCGAAATAAAGCTGCCTGAGCTATTGTCCGCGTTATATAAAAAGCCTACGAAATATTCGATAAGCCTTACGTAGGGTTGCCATGGATTAAAATGATTATGTGATCAGATTTATCCTTGTTAGTGATGTCCCTCTGAAAGGTCAGGTGCGTATAAGCCGCGCGCGCGCGTGTAAGACCGTGTCCTATCTATACATACAAATTAATAAGTATATACGGTACTTATTATAAAAAACCCTTTTTTATTTTTTTGTCTGTCTGTCTGCCTGTTCGTTGCTATTCTCCGAAACAGCTGGACTGATTTCGACGGGACTTTTACTGGTAGACAGCTGATGTTCAAAGAAGTAACTAAGGCTAGGCTTTTATTTTGATCGCGTAGTCGCGTGATGCGGGGAATACGTGGCGTTTGACTTTTCATCAAAGTTTTATTACAGTATTATAATACATACTGCTTACACAAATATCTCTTATCTGTTTTGTTAATTTCCAATACAGCGGAAAGTGGGTCAAAATATTAAAATATCGGGGTTTCAGGAAAGGGTCATGACTCCACATAATGGTTGTTTTTAAAAAGTTACGTTACAATGTGCGTTCAAAGATTAACAGTAGGAATTTGTACGTATTTTGTTTGTTAGAAATATTAGTATGTATCCCGGATTCTTGGAGGCAGCGTAAAGTTTGTCCGATCTTTGTGTTTTTTGAGAAAGCTAAGAAAAGATTAGCGATGGCCGATTTTCGCTAACTAACCTTTTTATTGTCAAAAGGCTAGGTATCCGCAGTTACCGATTGTTTTACAAAGTGAGGTGGTTTTGTGTTAGTTTGTGTTTACAACCGATTATCTCAACATATTCACTGCGATTATCAGTAGAAGATAACTGACGGAAAACATGCTCGCGTTTTCATTCACACACTTACACGTTTCTAGTTTTCATTGCTGTATATAATTATCACTGGCTTCGGTGAAGGAAAACATCGTGAGGAAATCATGATGAGAAATATTTCAACGGCATGTAAAGCCAAGTCAGAGGCCCATAGGCGGCAAAAAAACTCTGACACCAGGTTAGGCACTAACCACATGATAAAAAAAAAAAATTAAGTCATATTTTCAGTGCGGTTTCTCTAAGCCAATCACAGGAATGTGTAAATGTTTTCCACGATAGAGATTTCAGAATGTTGAGTTTTCCATAGTTTAGATTACGGAATGGTAGATTTTCTTCAGTTGAGCTTGGCAGCCCTGGTACACACAATGGGTATTGGATGGCCGGTTATTATAAAGAGCCCGATCTGTTTTGTATTTTCTCAAGAGATCGTGTTTATTGATTATGTTGGGAACTTGATCCGCTGGATCAGGAATGTGATTCTTTTAATTGTTTGTTGTGAGTTTCAGAATTTTATTTCTTGGGGATCGAATCTGTTTTTCTATTCATTGAATTTGGATCGAATCTCTTTCGTTAATCGATTGGTGCACCAATTTTGGCTTATTTGGTTAACAGGTACAGTACATTTATTTGATGATTGATTTGTGGCACTCGTAAATAACATAATATCACGCCTGTAATTTATTCGACTTATTCCGGTTAGGCAGACTAGGCAGAGGTGTACCTAGTAGTACACCCACATTTCGCCAGTTATGTTTAAGTTCCATGTAATAGGGGGCGAGTCTATTGCCATCAACCGGGTACAAATCCAGGCTCCATGGCTGCTACTGAGTAATTTCTGATGGATAAAGCCAACAACACTTTGCCCGACCCGGGAATGACACGCAGGCCCGCATGCTCAGCAATCGCGATTGCGACTACTAGACCAAGGAGGCCGTCAACTACAGAGGCCCTACTCTCTAACGTTTCGTTCGTATATTCGTCTCTCTCACTCGCACTCATCTGCAGGCGTGCGCGAGAGAGACGGATAGATCCCAATATACGGACGAAACGTTAGAGAGTAGGGCCCCAGTTTATCATCATCATCATCAGCCTATAATGATCCCACTGCTGGCACAGGCCTCCTCTTTATGGGAGGGAATGGGCTATAATCCACCACGCGGGCCCAGTGCGGATTGGTAGATGTGACATGTCTTCGAATTTTTGGTTCTAGGACATGCCGGTTTCCTCACCATGTTTTCCTTCACCGTTTTGAGAGCAGTTTGTACTCGTAAAAAGTAAATTTAAAAAAGAGTCGAAACAATTGTTGATCTAGTTTAAACTAAATAATCACAATAACCACATAAGGCACACGGCAAACCCCTATGGGTAATAGGTATCAAGCTGTTCTTACCGGTCGAGGGTGCAATGTTATTAAGTTGTCGTCAAGCGATCACTTAGCGGTTAAAAACGTGGTTAAGGTTGCTATGAGGGAGGCAACAAGTTATACCTACATTTTATTAGTATAAATATATAAGCCGAAAGATATTTGTTTCCCCCTTCATTGCGATATTTTTTTTTGTTCTGGATTCCTGGGAACCTACTAGTTATGGAGTTATTGGAGGTCAAAGTTCCAGTTTTTTCGCAAGTTTTTTTTTCAAATAAGTACTAGTTTTAAAGGTAATAATTTTACTTTAAATACCTTCACGACCCGTTCACTATTAAATACGTCCGTCCATCAGCATAATGTTTTGAGTCCGTTACATTGAGTTTTACCGTAAAAAGTGATTTTTCACCCCAAATAAAAAAGTCGATTCCCAGCAATAATTTTTGCGTAGAGTTACTTAGTTTGATGTACAGAATACTTGGTTGACGGCTTCGTGAAGGCCTGTATACACCCTGTATATATAGTTATATGTATTGTTATAGTAGCTACATTAGAGCCAGTACCAGTATCATTGATACGAAGATGATGAAGATTAGAGTTATAGAGGCAGAGTTAAGTCTACCAGGTCAGGTGTGTCTGATCCAGCTTGGTATAATTGGTTATTTTATAGGATATCTTAAACCGTGCTAGGAGATGATGGCATTCAATTTTACGTATGAGTGTTCATTACAACTCAACGTGTTGTACAGAAAAATAATAACAGTTATGTAAATTGAATCAGCTATATGTTACTAGCGCACGTCTTGTAAGGACGAAAACGTCTCAATTGGGACATCTAGTCCGCGGTCTTGTCTTAGTCCGCGTCTAGAAAATCATAATCTATGCCATGCCTCGACAAAACATTTGAAGCGTAATAGTTAAAATGATAGCTATCTCTTTTACTATATGTACTCATCCTATTTTTTGTATTAATCATAAGTGGATACATGTGTGCACTACAGGTATGTATTCCACCGCGACCAGATTTTTAACGTCGATAACTATGAACGTAACGTATCTGTAGGCTTAGCCAAGTTGACAATCTACAATCGTTAACGCTAATAGAAAACTACCCAAATGTATGGGAATGACATCATTTCAACGTTAAGTCACGTGGTCGAAACAAACGAATAGAAACTTTTAAGTACAGTCAAAACTGTAAGTTGGCTACGATTTATATGGGATGTAGCAATCACGATTGTAGAAACGAATACATTTCATTTTATCATCTTAACCGATATAAACTTGTCTACGAAGTTTTTATTTGCTTGTTTTGACCACGTGACTTACGATTGTAGAAAGAGAATCGATACTAATCGTTTGTAACTTGGCTAGGCCTGCTGGTGTACAATATCATTCATTGCTCACGGTTAATTTGTTGAACTCCAGATTAAGCTCCAGCTAAATACAGGAACCGTATAAATTACCGTCACCTCCCCAGCAGCCCACCCAACAATGTCAATCGTAAACATGCACGAACCAACACGACCTGCCAAACAGTTTTGTCAACCGACAGCTGATTTACGACCGAACACACACGAATGATTATTCCGACGCAATTCGATTCGGACAATTTGCTGGCATCCTTTGCATCTATACGTCACTAATCATAATTGACGAATAGTTATACGTTGGGATATCGGAGTGAGCTGTGTAGCGATGGGGTGGGCGGGGAGCATCGAAGATAGGGAGACAAGGTTAATACAATCTCTATCTATATCCATATCTAAATACACTCGGAGGTGTATGTAGCTGTAAAAGTAAATCACCGTCAGTCAGTCATTTTCTGCGTATCATCATCATCAGTATTTTAATGTTCCCACTGCTAGGACACAGGCCTCTTCTCTAAGAGAGGGAATGGGCTATAATCTACCATGCAGGCCCAGTGCGGATTGGTAGATGTCACATGTCTTCGAATTTTTTGGTTCTAGGACATGCCGGTTTCCTCACGATGTTTTCCTTCACCGTTTTGAGAGCAGTGGTGATGAAATAAATTACACAAAGTAATGCGCCTGCCTGGGTACGAACCTACGACTTACTGTTCATAAGTCAGGGCCGCCACCACTGGGCCACCGCTGCTCTCTTTCTGAGTATTTTTACTGCTTATACTTACTGTGTGTTTACTGCGTATAATTACTGCGTATTTTTATTGCGTATATTTACTGCGCATACTTACTGAGTACATTTACTGCGTATCTAATTCATCTTGTAGAATATAGTCAACAACCCAAGCCTGGTGATTATGGTAGCAAGATCACAGTTTTGTTTAATGTCATATTTAAAAAAAAATACTTACGGGCAGTTTAAACGGTAGCATGTATTTGATGCATATAATCATGATCTTCATAATAAAGAAGATTGGTAGCGGAAGGCGATGAATTAGTGGGACGAAACTTGGCTTAGACCTTTGTCCATTGTAAGCCGCAAGATGTCTCATACTAAGTCTTGTTCTTCAGTTAGTTAGTCATGCCTTATTTTAAATCATTCATGTTATATGCCACTCCTGCCCTTATCCCAATTTATTTGGGGTCGGCGCAGCATGTCTTCTTCTTCCATACTTCTCTATTACTCGTCATCTTAGCAGTCACCTCCTTTCTAGCCATATCATCCTTCACACAGTCCATCGATACTTTGGCCTTCCTCTACTCTTATAGCCATGTTATATGACACTATTGTATGCTCATTTTGATCATATCAAGGCGTCATATACTACGCCGTTTGTTCCTGCTCGTTGCACTGGTACTCCATGCATGTTAGATTAATCGTATCGGCTCCGCGATTGTGTGGCCATTGTTCGGCTTGTATCAGACATCTCTTTTATGACTAATACGTTATATTATTACGTTGTCAGGTCACAATGTTTTGCGTCACTTTGACATACAATCTTGAGATGTAGTCAAACTTTTAAAACAACACTGTTTTAAGCTTTTTCGATTTAAAATAAATTAATACTGTCACTTACGAACCAAAACCTGGTGATACTGTGAGTGCTTTGCCGTGACTTAATGTCGAGTTCCAATAGTGCGTGTCGCAAAAGACAGAGAAAGAGGGTAGACAGATTTGTCTACTCCTAACAATTTATTTTCCATCCACCCGCATTCTCCACTCAACCCGCGATCATGGCGCTTGCAACAGCGTCGAAATATCGGGAGCTCAAAATAAAGAACAATCACGTGAATCACGGAAGATATCCCGTAGGTAAGTGACTTTTGGAAGATATTATAGAAAACGTACTATAGATAAAACATCAGACAAATTGTTAATACACTTCCAAGATCATGCGATTTTTTCCATCTCACATAAAAAAACATACCCCTTAACACACAAGATACTTAACAAAAACGATACCGTTATACTCACGAGGAAAACTTTCACAAGTACACACCATCGTTTATACTCGCTTCACAATATGAGGCTGGAGTAAATCTCCTACGTTAAGTGCGTAAACAAAACTGTAGTCTGTGCCAGTGTAGGCGTACCCGCGGCATATACCTTGTTCACCAACTTTTATTAGTATTGGAAAAGTTTTATCGGGGTTTTTTTGTAGCTCCAACTTTTGTTCGATAAAAATCTGTCAGGTGGATGTTGGAATATGGGTTTTTAAGGATCCGTATACCATTGATTTGATTTGATTTTTTTGTTCTTCTTCAAATCTGTTAAAAAGTTTAGGATGCTGGTGGGGCTGCCCCGCTTCTGTAGTGCGTCGGGGATGTTCGCAGATGCGCATGTGGATTGTTTTTACGCAACAATGCGTAAAAGGTGCGCTTCCCTGGTGCGCAGGGTGTGGGGCAGCACCAACAGTATCTTAAGCATGATTGCCAGTCGCCTGGACTGCGTTTATGTGGGTCGCTGTTGTGCAATAACTCATGGGTTGTCGCAGCAGTGATCCACCACCATTATTTGTTGTGTTCTATCAGTGCTTACTAACATAGTCATAAGTTTTACTAACAGCTTTTGAGTCTTGGATACTCGAATAAAGAGACATTCATTCATTCATTCATTCAAATCAAAGAAATCAAATCAATTCAATCATAATAATACAATAATAGTAATATAATTTATAAATACAAAATAATTTAATAATATTTAAAATGTACATACAATGGATGATGATTTTCAATTTCCACATTTAAGTATATTGATTAAGTCATAAGTCATTTATTTCTGAACAAAATAAACTGTGTAGAAAAAAAAAATTGGGATTAGATAGTTCATTATCATCAATCATCAAACAAATTCCAAAAAATAAAAATAATAGTTCCTTTTTACAATAATAAAATTAATAGTAGTATAAAAAAAATATAAATAAAATTTATTAATTTTATTAATTATAATATTTGTATACTATAACCACATTAAGAATCTGAACAATGTAAAATGTATTAGTTAGTTATTTGGTGTGAAATAAAAGGCTTTTTATTTTTTTTTTATTTATACCACCATACCTTCATTATCTCTTCTCTAAAACTTATTTTTATGCATCATACATTCATAGTCGATCTTCAGGTTAAACCACGTTTGCCTAAGTTGGTCCGTGGATGGGTGATCACCCATTACATACCAAGTTTCCTCCGTGCTTCGGAAACCCGTTAAGCCGTTGGTCCCGGCTGTCAATTGTAGATCCTTGACAGTCGTTAAGTAGTCAGTGGCCCGAAAGGCTGACCACCAGTCTTAAGAAGGGGTGTCGTATTACTCAGTGCAGGGTTGTGGAGGTCAGATAGTCAGTCGCTTCATGTAAAATACTGGTATTCAGCTGCATCCGGTTAGACTGGGAGCCGACCCTAACATAGTTGGGAAAAGGCTGGGCAGATGATAACCATATTACCAAATTGCAGCCTGTCTGGGTATGCATCCGATTGAATGCTTTCCATTTAGGCCACAGCACGAATTATACGGATTTTTTTTCAAAAGTCACTTTTAAAGGATCACGGTCACTACCGTGATCCTTTAAAAGTAACACAAAAAACACATTGCAAAAAAGTACTAGGTACCACTGTACCTAGTACTTTTTTGCAATGTATCACAATAGCGTTGCAAAAATAATGAGTGTCAAAATACTCTTCACGAAGCCGAAAGGTACTTATTGTCCCCGTCATTGCGATTTTTCTTTTTGTTCTGGAACCTACCAGGAAATCTAGTTACGGAGATATTGGGGTCGTGAATTCTAACTTTTTCACAAGATTTTTTTTAAATACAAGTTTTTTTTTATTGTATAACTTTACTTTCAATACCTGCTTGACCCCATAATATTCAATGCATCCATAAGCACAATGTTTTAAGTGCTTTACATTGAGTCCTACCGTAAAACTTGATTTTTCACACCAAATAAAAAGTTTTTTCCCAGCCATAATTGTTGCTTAGAGTTACTTAATTTGAAGTACGAAATACTTGGTTGAAGCCTTGGTGAAGTGTCCGTTTGCACCTTGTTTATTTTACAGGTTTTAGTTACTTAGATATACTATTTCAAAATCCACATGATGAGCTCTTCATCGAGCTGTTCAGGCTGCAGAGCGTGCCAAACATTTGAATTTGGCGCCCAAAACTCCGCCATTTTGTTTATTTTTTTATTTTGATAAACCCAGTGTCACTCTCACAGTAAACACAAATCTAACGACACATCTCAAGCTAAAATCCATCGAGCCGTTCAAGCTGCAGAGCGTGCCAAACATTTGAAATTGGCGCCAAAAATCTTCCATTTTGTTTTTTTTTATTTTGATATACCCAGTGTCACTCTCACAATAAATACAAATCTAACGACACCTCTCAAGCTAAAATCCATCGAGCCGTTCAGGCCACAGAGCGTGCCAAACAATTATACATACATACTTACATACATACATACTCCCGAAAAACATAACCCTCCTTTTGGCGCAGTCGGGTAAAAACAGAAGCACGTTGTCAGCAAAAATGACAAAGGATTCTTATTCAACAAGAGAACCCTAAAAACTTGAATGTTTACCGAGTTATTTATCGTTTTTTAACGAACACGCCTCCATCTTGGCCGGAATTTGGTTGAAACTGATCAAGAAGTATGAAGTACCTAAGTTGGGGCCGCGTTAGCGATTGTTTGAGCTACTCCTCAGTTTAAAATTGATAATGTTGGGAGATCTGAGAATAATGAAGCAACTTGTAAACTGTTTCAGTTTAGTTTACACACGTGTAAGGTGTTTTCTTGTAAGTTTTGTTGTTGTCGGATCTTTTGAAACAGTTTTTTGTACAAGCACTACTACAGTATGGAGCCATGGTGACCTAGTGGCACGGTCGGTACTTGTGGAATAAATTCTCTTAGAACGTTGAAAGAAATTATTACGAGGAAACCGGAAGGTCAGAGAAAAAATAGAAAGAGAAAAAAAGAAAGAAAGAAAATTTCAAAGGTTACACTGGACCCGCGTTGCGGATTAAGAGCCACTAGGCCTCATACAGTGGGCGTCCGAGTCCTAGTACTGGAAACGTTTTATACATAATACTTAGTTTAAGGGGACTACGGGAGCTAAACGCGAGTTTTATAATGCAAAAAAGCATATGATTCATTGCAATAAACGAACCAGAAAAATAAATGAAACTCTACAGGATATATGCTAGTACGATAGTAGTAAAACTAATTTTACCCGATAAAAAAATCACAAACTTATCTGTAAAAATTTCTTTTAACGAGTAAAACCCATACTAAAATACATGCGATCATTCTGTTTTTTTGACAAATAATTCTACAAGCAACATAATAGCATCATAGTGTTTTATTTTTTAGTCCAATCAATAGATTTTTTGTAAATCGCAAAAAACCACTCACTTCGCATTATTCGGCCCGCAGTGACTGACGTATCAACCACTGTGTAGTGCAAGCTGATTAGAACTTTATTGTTACAGTATTTCAAACGAAGTTTGAACCACCACAAATAGAGTTGCCAATTTAGCTCCTGTAGTCGCCTTAAGCTATTAATATTTTACTACCTCGTTGGTCAAGTGGTTGCAAGCGCGACTGCTGAGCTTGAGGTACGGGGTTCGATTTCCAGGCAAAGTGTTATTAGGTTGATTATAAGGAATTTCTCAGTAGCAGCCACTGAGTCTGTATCTGTGCCTGGTTGATAAAAATAGGCTCGCTCTCTCTAATTGGAAACATTACATTAAAACGACACAACACAATGTATACTGTTGAACTATCAGAACGAAAGGCATTGCTATTGTGTTTTGCAATCAGGCTGCAGGTCATACATACACTCAGTTACAAAACTCTTTTACGTGTGCAAGATGATCAGAGATTGGAATACGTATAGCATATTTGCGTAAACTTCGAGGAAGTAAGTAACTTGTGAACTACCTTCTATCTATCTATTATACAGAGGTAGGTATTATCCACAAGTATTTCCGTCAAATTTAGGTTAATCATTTTACTAACTATAAAAATTTCAATCGGTAGGTACCTTTTTTTTTTTTTTTTTTTTTTCGGATGGGAAATCATCAAATGACTTCTCCCGCTCTGGGCGGAGCAGGAGGGAGTGTCAGACTTTTACTGACTAAAACCCATCCATGTTCCTTCCTCGCCCTTTGTGTTCCGGGGCCACGGTATCTCTTTCGAATAGTCCCGCAGCCCCGGCAGGCTTCGGTCCTTGCGGACCCCTTCCCTATTGCTGACTCTCTTTGAGGCGCGCGTGGAACACGAACGCGCCGTCGACACGGCCTGTCGTCATGAGACATACGGACGGCGAGCTAGCCCATAGCTCCCCGTCCACAGGCCCGCGCCTACGGTGGCCGGAAGCCACCACGTGGCCCCCGACGCCCGGGGCGTCTCCCGCGGCGGCCGGGACGTGAGGATCTCTCCCTGTCCTGTTCCGCCACCTCCTTCGCTAGCATGACTGCTTCGCAGAAGGAGGTGACGGCGTCCCATTCCGTCTCGCTCCGGACCATGGCACGAACCAGGGCCGGGAGCGAGAGGTCGCCGCCGCCGATCGCCACCTCGAGGACACGGCGGTGCTCCACCCAAGCGGGGCACACCTCCACAGTGTGCTCCACCGTGTATCGGTAGGTACCTACAGTCAGTAATTGTTGTACTTACGTAACTTACTCAAGAGCTCACCCAAAATATAATTTGTATTCATGTAACTTGAATACAAATTTTAGATTTTAGATTTAGGTAAAATTTAGATTTAGGAAAAATATAATGGGAGGTATTCAAAATAAAATACGATAAATGGTTTTAATGGTTTTTATGTTTTAACATAAGTTAATACACTGTCCACAGCAGTATGGGTTGGCTCTATATTACCTGCTCACAGTTGTATTGTTGTTGGTTACAATGTCTTAATTTAAAAGTGCCACTTATTGGTCCATTAGTTGGATTCATAAACATTCAAAAAACTTGCGCATGTAGAAGTGGTTACTGATTCAGTTATTCAGTTTTCTTCTGATTGTTTTCACTCTAATTCAATCTAATATACATTAAATTGAATACTTATATTCTAAATAAATCATCTAAATAATATATTTACATTTACCATTTTAGCTAAACAATTACACTAATAGCTAAAGTAGAAGAAATAAACAACGAATACGAAATGCTTTATTTAAAATGTCCTTTCGAAATAATTGCTAATATTTCTTAAAATATAACATTAACTTGTTATGCAACATAGTTAATTCCGTCTAATAAAGTAAATCTAGCCAAACTTACAGCCCTAACAGACGATCATAATTTCATACGGATCCCTGGTGAAATGTTACGCAACCGAAGGTTCACAGGCCACTTGAAGTAAGACAAAAGTAGATAGCGCATTCTTAAGAATGGCTTACCTCTAGGCAGTGTCATAGCTCCCATTTTATTTAACATTTATACACCAACGATCAGCCCAAAACAATCAACACCGAACGATTTCTTTACGCAGACGACCTGGTCCTAGCTACAAGGACTACAAACTTCGAGGATGCCGAAACAAACCTTGAAATAGCTCTGAATACTCTCAGTAGTTACTATGAGGACAACGCTTTGAGGCTCAATCCGTCTAAAACACAATATTGCGCATTTCACCATATAAATGGCTCACCTCCTATCCTGCACCTTGAGGACAGGTCGTCCGCGGCCACGACAAACGCCGTCGAGGTGGCAGCGTGCTGGTCAAAACTAATTTAACTTTGAAAAAAGGGAAACCATCGACACGACGAAGAAGAAGTAAGAATTAATTTACACTAAGTAGTAGTAGGGGTATTCAATTCGGAGTGGGGCGTAAGATTTGGCTGGGCCATTAGTTTCTGCCTCACCTCGCGAATCTTCAGCTGTAGCTTTTTCTTTGTCGGGAAAACGTCCTTGTGGGCTGCCTACAATTACAAAAAAAGAATAATCAAGAAAATGCTTTATTTATAGCCCAATGGCTATGAGATCTAATTACTAAAACATGTAAATCACTAATGTGCAGTCAGGATGCCAAAACACTGAGTAAAACTAGTAAAATACTTGTATTATATAATTCTCCTGTTTCTAAGTTGAATCTTTTATGTTTAAATGTGAATGTTTCGCCAGTGGAACCGCATAGTAAACGATGATAGATGCTGCCCTTGGCGGGCGCGAGCCGTGCCACGAATCGGAAACTTCACGAACATGTCATCTGAAGTCCCACGCTACACCATGCGGCGTCCGTGCCTCCATGCGTTATGAGCACGCCGCCGAGTCTTGGAACATGGAACAAAACTGGAACAGCTCATGCCCGTGAGGGTGTTACATGAACCTCACCTGGAAGTGCGTGGTGGCCTGCGTGGTGGGGAACATGCGTGCTCCTGGAACAGCTTGAGCACCAGGTGTCGGCGCTGCTCCAGCACGCACCGGTGCCTCTCTTCCCCGCGCCCCCCCCTCGCTCACCTGGAAGTGCGTGGTGGCCTGCGTGGTGGGGAACATGCCGTGCTCCTGGAACAGCTTGAGCACCAGGTGTCGGCGCTGCTCCAGCACTCGTCGGTGCCACCCCTCCCCGCGCCCCCCCCTCGCTCACCTGGAAGTGCGTGGTGGCCTGCGTGGTGGGGAACATGCCGTGCTCCTGGAACAGCTTGAGCACCAGGTGTCGGCGCTGCTCCAGCACGCACCGATGCCTCCCTTCCCCGCGCCCCCCCCCTCGCTCACCTGGAAGTGCGTGGTGGCCTGCGTGGTGGGGAACATGCCGTGCTCCTGGAACAGCTTGAGCACCAGGTGTCGGCGCTGCTCCAGCACGCGCCGGTGCCCCCCTCCCCGCGCCCCCCTCGCTCACCTGGAAGTGCGTGGTGGCCTGCGTGGTGGGGAACATGCCGTGCTCCTGGAACAGCTTGAGCACCAGGTGTCGGCGCTGCTCCAGCACGCGCCGGTGCCCCCCTCCCCGCGCCCCCCTCGCTCACCTGGAAGTGCGTGGTGGCCTGCGTGGTGGGGAACATGCCGTGCTCCTGGAACAGCTTGAGCACCAGGTGTCGGCGCTGCTCCAGCACGCGCCGGTGCCCCCCTCCCCGCGCCCCCCTCGCTCACCTGGAAGTGCGTGGTGGCCTGCGTGGTGGGGAACATGCCGTGCTCCTGGAACAGCTTGAGCACCAGGTGTCGGCGCTGCTCCAGCACGCGCCGGTGCCCCCCTCCCCGCGCCCCCCTCGCTCACCTGGAAGTGCGTGGTGGCCTGCGTGGTGGGGAACATGCCGTGCTCCTGGAACAGCTTGAGCACCAGGTGTCGGCGCTGCTCCAGCACGCGCCGGTGCCCCGCCTCCCCGCGCGCGCCCCCCGCGCTGCTCAGCGTGCCCGAGCACGGCGTGCGTGGAGACATGTCCTCTATGCCCTCGGACGACACTGACAAACGTTCAACTTTATTGATCAGGTAGCAGTGCTAACATTATACAGATACAATGTACGAGTGAGGTAAGACATCATCGCAGTCAACGTAATCCCATTGTCGAGGCGCCTCCCCACAATATCCCGATGATAAAATACGCGTATGTAGTTAGCTTTGCTTTGTATACAAATGCAGGCAGGGCCGTCTTCTGCGACCTACCACCACTAGTCCGGTTATTTGGTAGTTTTACCTGGAAAGTTTTCCGGGAGTTTTGAAAATTGGTGATTTTGTAGATTTTCATGTGCTCTTTCTGAATTTTTATTTAGCCACCTCGTAAAAAATACTGTGGGACTATTCACAGAGCCATAAAATGCTCAATTATAATAAGTTGTGGTGCAAATTATTCGTTACGGATATCCTTGCTATCAAGAAACAATAATTAAAGAAAAGTCACATACCTTTAAACGATTCCGGATTGAAGTCCGGTCCAAAGAAGGTGGTCCCGACGAGTTTGTTGGTGGTCGTGTACGGGGTTCCGTACGAATGCGGCGTCAGCATTCCGTTGCCGTTCATCACATCTTGTTCAAACTGCGGCGTTAGCACGGTGTTTTCTTCCTCTAAAGATCACAAAGAACAAATCATTTAGAATTTACTTACTCATCCTAGTTTCATTGGCGGGATTAGTTCCGAATTGGTTCAAATGTCAGAAGATCCACCTAAAACTATAATTATGGTTTAACAGTCCGTTGTATTATGTTCAACCGTTTAAAAGGCAAAGGGAACTAACCCATCACCCCCCCTATCTCCGTTCTCTCCCTCATCTTCTATGCAAGTGAACTTACCCATCTTGCTTATTTTCTTCCGCATGTAGAGCTGCGGACTGCGCGGCACCACCATGGCGCTCGGGCTGCAGGCCTCCGGCTTGAACTGCGGCAGGGTGCTGAACTTCTGATCGAAGAACACTGTCTCCAGTACCCTGTAATACAATCAACTTACCAGTTAGGAGCCAACTAAGATACTTGATATTTTTGTTGCTCTTTTCTTACAGGGAGCAAGAACATTTAAAGTCATTTATTCAAAATTGGCTGAGAACCAACACTTTTTAAACGACAAAAATTGCATAAGTGAAACTCCCGCCCTCCAAAAATGGTTCAGCTGGGGAGAAGCAGTAACAAACCGAACTCCTCAGCAACTCCAACAGTCTGCCTGGTAAGTTACAGGATCTCGATTTTATAAAAGGATCCAAAAACTTACGCTGATAGGTGTAAGGTATTAGTATAAAATAGGTTTAAGGAATTAGCTGATAAGTCGGAGGTAGTTGCATATACCTTGTCTTGGTCACTTCGCTAATAAACGTCTTTTGGATTAGTTGTTGTTTCCTTCATAAATAAGTAATCAGCTAAATATATCTCAGTGGCGACGAGAATACGGGATTTCACATTAATCGAGTGTTTTAAAGAAAAAACGTAAATATGTCAATCGGAAAAATTTCCGAGTTTAATGTGGAAGTGGACAATTGGCGGTTGTACGTGGAGCGGTTGGAACAATATTTTATCGTGAATAAAATAAGTGAAGAGTTAAAGGTACCTACATTAGTGACGGTGATGGGAGCGAGAGGTTATGAACTTTTGGTGAACCTTTGTACTCCGGAAAAACCAACCAGTAAAACTTTTAAAAATTTAACGGACATATTAGAGAAACATCTTCAACCACGCCCCAGTATTTTAGCGGAACGTTATAAGTTTCATCATAGGAAACAAAATACGGGGGAGAAAATAACTGATTACATAGCAGAACTGAAGAAAATGTCTAGGACGTGTGATTTTGGGCAGTGGCTGAACGAAGGTTTGCGCGATCAGCTGGTATGCGGGTTAGCAAGTGAAACGATAAGACAGCGATTGTTTGCGGAGGAGAAGTTAGATTTCCATAAGGCATGCACTTTAGCTTTGAGTATGGAGTCAGCAGAAAAGGACGCAGCCTTGATGCAATCGAAAAGCGGGGGCGAGGTTGCATCTGCAGATTGCCAGGCGATTGCGGGAATGCAGAGGAGACGGGAGACGGTGATGCCACGGGGCCGAGGCAGCGGACGAGCGCCGGCGAGCGGCAGCCCGCGCTCCAACGTGATGGTTGGCGAGATGCGCAATGCGGCTACGCGTCACGGCGCGGGCGCATCTGTCACCGTCGTCGCCAGTGGTCCGAGCGGGACCAAGCCGCGCCAGCAGTGCCGAGTATGTGGCGCTAATCACGACACGAAGTCGTGCAGGTTTGCACGCTATGTGTGTCGGGTGTGCAACCAGGCAGGCCATCTACGACGAGTGTGTCCGGTAGTCAATAATGTTGGACATAACTTTATCGATGACACTACCGAGTTCAGTAGCGGTGGCAGTGATGAGGTAACAAATATTAATCAGTTATCCTTAGAAAATTATCCCCCAATTTTTATATCTCTATTGATTGATAACAAATGTATAAAGATGGAATGTGACACCGGTAGTGCCGTATCTTGCATTAATTATGATGTTTACAAAAAGCATTTTGCTAATATGAAGTTAGAGAAATGTAACTTGTTATTGAGATATTATACTGGTGAAACTATTCGCCCATTGGGTGTCATAAAACCGGTTGTTAGATACAAAGATACAAGTAAAAACTTAAACTTGTTTGTAATTTATAACGGGAAGACTATTTTGTTAGGTAGACAGTGGATTATTGAATTAGGTATAAATATACCCACAGTCAGTAGCAGTGGTTGTAATGTAAACAGTGTGTCTTGTGAAGATTTTAATTTAAAGGAATTTAGTTCCAGATATTGTGAGGTGTTCGAGGACGGCCTGGGTCGCTTCACGGGTGGCAAGGTCACCATTCATTTGCGCGAGGGAGCGCGGCCGGTGTACATGCGTGCGCGACCGCTCGCCTACGCGCTTCGCGAGCCTGTGGAGCAGGCGCTCGACCAGCTGGTGCGTGATGGCGTGCTCACTCCTGTCGACCGCTCCGACTGGGCTACGCCCATCGTGCCCGTTGTCAAGAAGGACGGTAACATTAGGATTTGTGCTGACTATAAAATAACTTTGAATAAGGTGTTAGACGTCGACCGTTACCCATTGCCAAGGGTAGAAGACGTACTGGCTCGCTTACATGGTGGACAGCGGTTCTCAAAAATTGATTTGTCTCAGGCCTACGCACAATTTGAACTAGATAAAAGTAGTGAATTCACGGTAATTAATACCCATAAAGGCTTATTTCGGTATAACCGACTCGTATATGGTCTTGCGTCAAGTCCAGGAATTTTTCAGAAGAAATTAGAGCAATTATTCGCGCACTTACCATATGTTGGTGTATTTTTAGATGACATTGTCATTAGCGGCCGAGACACCCCTTCACATTTAGAGAACCTACGTAAAGTATTCGATATATTAAAATCAAATGGGTTAAAGGTTAAAAAAGAAAAATGCAGTTTCTTTGCTGAATCTATTACGTATTTAGGATATGTCATATCGAAGGAAGGCGTACACACTTGTCCTGATAAGGTCAAGGCCATAATGAAAACCCCCACTCCTACAAACGTAAGCGAATTAAGGTCATTTTTAGGAATGGTTATGTATTATGCAAAGTTTATTAGGAACATAAGTTTTATTCTTGCACCACTTTATAATTTATTACGAGCAGGAATAAGTTTTGTATGGAACGAACAATGCAAAACCGCATTTAGCACCGTAAAGGGGTTGTTGTCCTCTAGTGAAGTATTGGCGCACTACTCCCCCGACTTGCCACTGATTCTGACAACGGATGCAAGCAGCGTGGGGGTGGGCGCGGTGATCTCACACGTCACGCCGGACGGCGAGCGGCCTATAGCTTATGCTTCGAGATCTCTTACGAAGGCAGAACGTGCCTATGCCCAAATAGAGCGAGAAGCTCTCGCGATGGTGTATGGTGTTAGGAAGTTTCACCAATATCTTTATGGTAGGCGTTTTAAGTTGAGAACAGACCATAAACCGCTGACATGCATATTTGGTAGCAAGGCTGGTATTCCCGTGATGGCCGCCAGTCGTATGCAGAGATGGGGAGTACTGATGTCAGGATATAATTATGATATTGAATATGTCTCATCCTCTAAAAATTGTGCAGATGCATTGTCGCGGTTACCACAACACCACAGTCAGGCCAATCCCGTAACTGAGGTAACATATCTAAACTTTGTCGAAGATTTTTTGCCAGTTACACACAATGAAGTAAAGAAGGCGACTGCTACAGATACCGTGTTGAGTAGGGTCCTTTTATATACTCAAACCGGATGGCCACTGCAATGTACCGACGAAACATTAAAGCCGTATTTTACTAGGCGCAACGAAATTTATTCAGAAGGAAATTGTCTAATGTGGGGTTATAGATTAATTATTCCCTTGTCATTGCGGTCTCAAATAATCAAACAGTTACATAGTAGCCATATGGGTATAGTAAAAACTAAATCGTACGCTCGTAGCTACGTGTGGTGGCCCAAAATTGATGCTGATATTGAGAACATGTGCCGAAGTTGCGTCACCTGCGCGGCCGAGTTGCCGGCGCCACCACGCGCGCCGCCGCAGCCATGGCCGTACGTTACACAGCCATGGTCACGGTTACATATTGACTTCTTAGGTCCTCTAAAGGGAATGAAGTTTATAGTTATTTTAGACTCAACCTCAAAATGGTTAGAAGTTTTTAATATGGTACGCACCACAGGGGGAGTAGTAGTTAAAGTTTTAAGAAGCTTGTTTGCTAGGTTTGGGCTTCCTATGGAAATAGTATCGGACCAGGGTCCACCATTTACGAGTGCCGAGTTCAAAGATTTCCTAAGGGTCAACGGTATAAGACAAACGTTTTCCCCTGCATATCATCCGGCATCGAACGGTGCAGCGGAAAATGCGGTAAGGACATGTAAGAATGCAATAAAGAAGGCTTTTACAGATGGATTAGATATCGACGCGGCATTACAAACCTTTTTATTAGCCTATAGGAATTCGGCACACAGTACCACGGGAGAGTCACCAGCGCAAATTTTGCAAAAACGTCCATTACGGTCACGGTTAGATTTGTTAAGAAGAGAGAGAGCCGTTGTCGATCGTGTGAGTGAGGCGCAGCGCCGTCAAGTTGAGTACGCTGGTGGTAGGATGCGCGAACTAGAGGCAGGTGAACCGATTTGGTTCAGGGATTACAGAGGTCAACAAAAATGGGAAAAAGGAACAGTGGGGCATAACGAGGGTTCACGTCGCATTTGTGTCAATGAAAGTAACGGTCGACAACACACTAGGCACATAGATCAGGTACGCCGCAGATCACGCATGTCCAATGTTACCTGCCCGGACGACAACGCGGTGCGGGATACTAAGGACAGGCAAGAGGGACAAGATACCGTTACCCCTACAATTGAACAAGGTTTGACTTGTAACGAGCAGGGCGAGATTGAGCGGGAAGGAGGTACGAATAGTAGTGAGCACGACGTGATGCAGGAGTCGGACGAGGTTTTTAGTACACCTCCACGATCCATTCCACCTGCTGCACAGGCTACACCTGAGTCTAAGTCTTCGCCATCCGTGTCGCGCCCCACGAGAGTCCGCAAGCCGGTTATAAGATTTCGGGTCGAATGATTTGTGTATTTATATTCTATTGTATTATGTTCAATATCAAAGTGTATCTTAATTTAAGGGTGGAGGTGTAAGGTATTAGTATAAAATAGGTTTAAGGAATTAGCTGATAAGTCGGAGGTAGTTGCATATACCTTGTCTTGGTCACTTCGCTAATAAACGTCTTTTGGATTAGTTGTTGTTTCCTTCATAAATAAGTAATCAGCTAAATATATCTCAATAGGTACGTATAAATTGTTTGAAGGCGGCCCACTTCACAGTAATTGGTTACACACTACCACTGACTGAAGTGAAAACTGTTTTTTTTTTGGTTTGTGTCTAAAACCAGCACCCAAACTCTTCAAAAAAACTTTCTTTCGTATACATACTTGTCCCTCCCGTCTTCATAGCGTTTCTTGAACACCGTCTTCTTGTGCGAAGGACTGGGCAGGTCATTATGTTGCTTGGGCGACGTCGCGTCATCCGAACTCAAGGCCCTGTTGTTCACCGACGCCTCAGACCGAGGCACGTTGATACTGCAGCCGGTCGAAGTCGCTGGGTCGTTGCTGCCTGCGGAGCCGGTAGATGTTCCTGATGAGATGGTTAATCGGTCGTCAAATAACTCAGCTGCGCGCCGTGGCCGGAACTTCATCATAACTTTTTAATTACGTATAGTATACTAATGAAACTTCGGTACCATTTATAGACAGTAATTACCTATATAATAACGTTTAAGTTTAGTCTTTGGAGCGCTTTTTGGTAGTTCTAGAACCTACTAAAGGATATTTTCTATTTACTAAAATAACTTCAAAACGGTGCATTATAGTGGATTCGTTTGTTGCGTAACAAATTATAACTAATTAGCCAGATCTCATGTACAAATATTACAATCATCCGTATAGTCAATTCCGAGATATAGCCATCGTGTAAAACGTTACCCCAGCAAGATTTTAAATATCTTCGCAACCATAGCAAATACAAATACAAATTAAGTTGTACCATTTATTTCAAATTGATTTCTAATTATTTAGATAAGATTTATTTCAAAATATCCATTAGAAAACAAAAGATCTGGCTGGGGTAACGTTACTCCAGCCGGAAGTGTTTTTATCAAATAATTAAAAAACTATCAGCATACCAAATTTAAAAATCAGCTTACCAATTACAGAAGCTGTATTTCTAATTATCTATTGCACTTAGATGACGATTTTCGACAAGATCTGGGTGGGGTAACGCACACGTCCGCGGCCACGACAAACGCCGTCGAGGTGGCTGGTCAAAACTAATTTAACTTTGAAAAAAGGGAAACCATCGACACGACGAAGAAGAAGTAAGAATTAATTTACACTATTGTAATACTTACTAATAGGGGTATTCACTTCGGACTGGGGCGTAAGATTTGGCTGGGCCATCAGTTTCTGCCTCACCTCGCGAATCTTCAGCAGTAGCTGTGTCTTTGTCGGGAAAACGTCCATGTGGGTTGCCTATAATTACAAAAAAAAAGAATAATCAAGCAAATACTTTATCAATTGGGCTATGAGATCCAATTAATAAAACATGTTAATTATAAATGTGCAGTCAGGATGCCAAAACACTGAGTAAAACAAGTAAAATACTTGTATTATGTTTTCTAATAATTCTCCTGTTTCTAAGTTGAATATTTTATGTTTTAATGTGAATGTTTCGCCAATGGAACTGCATAATAAAGGATGATTTATGTCATCTTTCATGTCATCTGAAGTACCCCGCTACACCATGCGGGGTCCGGGCCTCGCAGCCGAGTCTTACTAAAAATGGAACAGCTCATGCCCGTTAGGGTGTTACATGAACCTCACCTGGAAGTGCGTGGTGGCCTGCGTGGTGGGGAACATGTCGTGCTCCTGTTACAGCTTTAGCACCAGGTGTCGGCGCTGCTCCAGCACGCGCCGGTGCCCCGCCTCCCCACGCCCTCCCCCCTCGCTCACCTGGAAGTGTGTGGTGGCCTGCGTGGTGGGGAACATGCCGTGCTCCTGGAACAGCTTGAGCACCAGGTGTCGGCGCTGCTCCAGCACTCGCCGGTGCCACCCCTCCCCGCGCCCCCCCCTCGCTCACCTGGAAGTGTGTGGTGGCCTGCGTGGTGGGGAACATGCCGTGCTCCTGGAACAGCTTGAGCACCAGGTGTCGGCGCTGCTCCAGCACTCGCCGGTGCCACCCCTCCCCGCGCCCCCCCCTCGCTCACCTGGAAGTGTGTGGTGGCCTGCGTGGTGGGGAACATGCCGTGCTCCTGGAACAGCTTGAGCACCAGGTGTCGGCGCTGCTCCAGCACGCGCCGGTGCCCCGCCTCCCCGCGCGCGCCCCCCGCGCTGCTCACCGTGCCCGAGCACGGCGTGCGTGGAGACATGTCCTCTATGCCCTCGGACGACACTAGCAAACATTCAACTTTATTGATCAGGTAGCAGTGCTAACATTATCCAGATACAATGTACGAGTGAGGTAAGACATCATCGCAGTCAACGTAATCCAATTGTCGAGGCGCCTCCCCACAATATGCCGATGACAAAATACGCGTATGTAGTTAGCTTTGCTTTGTATACAAATGCAGGCAGGGCCGTCTTCTGCGACCTACCACCACTAGTCCAGTAATTTGGTAGTTTTACCTGGAAAGTTTTCCGGGAGTTTTGAAAATTGGTGATTTTGTAGATTTTCATGTGCTCTTTCTGAATTTTTATTTTGCCGCCTCGTAAAAATATTATGAGACGAGTGTTTGTGGTGGTCGTGTACGGGGTTCCGTACGAATGCGGCGTCAGCATTCCGTTGACGTTCATGACATCTTGTTCAAACTGCGGTGTTAGCACTGTATTTTCTTCCTCTAAAGATCACAAAGAACAAATCATTTTAGATTTAGAATTTACTTACTCATCCTAGTTTCATTGGCGGGATTAGTTCCGAATTGGTTCAAATGTCAGAAGATCCACCTAAAACTATAATTATGGTTTGACAGTCCGTTGTATTATGTTTAACCGTTTAAAAGGCAAAGGGAACTAACCCATCACCTCCCCCCCCCCCTATCTCCGTTTTCTCGCTCATCTTCTATGCAAGTGAACTTACCCATCTTGCTTATTTTCTTCCGCATGCAGAGCTGCAGACTGCGCGGCACTACCATGGCGCTCGGGCTGCAGGCCTCTGGCTTGAACTGCGGCAGGGTGCTGAACTTCTGATCGAAGATCACTGTCTCCAGTACCCTGTGATACAACCAACTTACCAGTTTGGAGCCAACCAAGATACTTGATATTTTTGTTTCTCTTTTCTTACAGGGAGCAAGAACATTTAAAGTAATTTATACAAAATTGTGGTTGCGATATTTCAAAGACAAAACTGTTTTTTTTTTGGTTTGTGCCTCAAACCAGTACCCAAACGCTTAAAAAAAAACTTTCTTTCGTATACATACTTATCCCTCCCGTCTTCATTGCGTTTTTTGAACACCGTCTTCTTGTGCGAAGGACTGGGCAGGTCATTATGTTGCTTAGGCGACGTCGCGTCATCCGAACTCAAGGCCCCGTTGTTCACCGACGCCTCAGACCGAGGCACGTTGATACTGCAGCCGGTCAAAGTCGCTGGGTCGTTGCTGCCTGTGGAGCCGGTAGTTGTTCCTGATAAGATGGTGGCATTAGGATACTGCTTTTTGAACATGAATGATAAGAAGTCAGGCATTACCTGACTGGATGGTTATTCTTAAACAGCATTCCAATAATGAATCAAACTTTATACCTATTTATCTTTATCTAGTATAGAGGTAGTTTTCTTCTTCTTTTTCTCTATTGTACGTACAACTTTTATTTTGCATGCTGAGTTTACCTTTAAGTGATTGTACACTATTGTTTATCTGTTATCTGTTTTTATGCCCATAACCAGTGTAAACAATTGTTGGTTCACTTGTGAATGACTGAAGCGATTTGATGGGATAATGTAGGAGATAGTCCGAAACGTGAAGCTTTAGAAGATTTTTATGAGAAAAATTTGTTTGTATTGATGCCAGCTATCAATTGATACACGCGTGTCTGATCAAATCAAATTTGTGCTGAAGATGCTACCAGTGAATGGATTTGAACTTTGATATCTCATATCCCGGAAACGTTACACTTTAAAATATTTTGTGTCGTATAAGACTTGTTTGTATTGATACCAGCTATCGATTAATATAGGTCTTATGCGTGGCCGCTACTTTGAAAAAAAAAATCAAAATTGTGGTAAGTAATCCGGGCAAAAAAATCAAACCCCTTTTACAAGATAAAACAAACATGATTGAAATCGGGGTAGTGCCCGTTTCAAAACTACGTGATTCATAAAATTATGCCTAAATATATGCTAACTATGCTTAACTTTCGCTATTTAATATAATTTTAAAAATAGCGGCCACGCATTAAACCTGTATTATAAATATAGCAATAGCTAGCATCAATATAAACAAGTTTTTTGTATGACACCAAATCTTCAAAAGCGTCACGTTTATAATCCATCAAAGTTACAATCTTCGACATTAGTACAACATTAATTATTTAGCCACTCACAAAACGTGTATCAATCAATACCTGGCATCAATACAAACAAGTATTGTTTGAAACAAAATTATCTAAACCGGCATATAATGCGAATGGCAGCCATTTTGTTTTTCTAATCAGCTGACCTAGGGTATGTTCAATAAAATGCTAATATCTTTGTATGTAAGAGACCTAGAGACACGCAAATTATCTTATTGCAAAGGTTAACGACGAGACTATCAAATTATTAATTAAATTCTCTTGAAAAATTATCAAAAAGCCCCTAAAAAAATAAGAAATTACGAAATTTCACAATTTAAAAATTACTTATTCTTTTTACATATTCTACTCTAGTGCAAAATTAGCCTCGGAATATTTCGTATGTGTTTATGTTAAATGAGAAGTATTTGAGTCAACCTACAAAGTGATATCAAAATATTGACTCAACCCCAACTATTTTAAGAGTCATAGCCATTATTGATTACAGCCCTGTCCAGGCTCCACATGCAATTTTGGAAACGTAACGCTCTAGAAGATTTTGTCTCATCCAAAATTTGTTTGTATTGATACCAGCTATCGATTAATACATGTTTAATGAGTAGTCGCAATTTGTAGAATAAAATGAAATGCCGGAAATAAGGTAGGCCACGCTTCATACAAAAATCTTCAAACTCCTTTCAACTCTCGTCGCTGAATCGAGCGTTGACATCACCGCGTTTGTATTTACCTGTGACTGTTATTGATAAAACGGGCACACATTGACATGGTCACCACATTGACACTTACAAAAACTCAAGATAAAGAGAAATTCTTTCCGATTACATTTTCCTGTTTTCATTACAATATTAATGTATTGTATATGTGGTAAATGATAGTACTTACCGATAATAGTGTGTGACGTGGGCGGCGGCAGTACTGGTAGCAACTGATTAGGGCGCACTATCACTGCGCTGCTGTTTATGTTGTTTACCTATAAATTAAGAATGATTTTATGTAAAAAAACAACAAATATGTTAGGGGAAAAGTAGTACCGAGTTGTTTCAGATGCTAGTTAACAATCATTCAGCCTATAATATTCCCGCAGCTGGGACACAAACCTCCTCAGTAGAGCTGTACTCCATCACGTGGGCCCAGTGGTAGATGTCACATGTCTTGGAATTTTTGGTTCTATGACAATCCCCATCGGCCATGATGATTCGTCTTGTTATGACAATGTATTAAAAATCTTCCCCTCTTTAACCTTTAAAGGGATGCACTTTCAAAATTACTTCCTTAGTGCTTTCTTTCGCTATAAGAAAGCGCTGGTTTTAGAACCAAAGGTTTAGTCAGTCTGTTGTCTATCAGTGAGTGATTGAGTTTTATATTGAGTAGATAATTATGATATCAAACCCAATTTCGGGCGAAAATATCCGGTATTTCCTAAGTCAAACCGGTTTATCGCATGATATACTATACTTATCTTGATATACTAATCCAAACTAAGAAATAACAAGACCAACCTAGATTTAAAGCTTGATCGGTTCGCGTTCCTTCTGCGAAGCAGTCATGCTAGCGAAGGAGGTGGCGTCAGACGTCCCGGCTGCCGCGGGAGACGCCCCGGGCGTCGGGGGCCACCGTAGGCGCGGGCCTATAGACGGTGAGCTATGGGCTAGCTCGCCGTCCGTCCGTCTTATGACGACAGGCCGTGTCGACGGCGCGTTCGTGTACCACGCGCTTCTCAAAGAGATGTCAGCAGAAAGGATGAGGGCCAAGCCGAATCAAGGGCCTGCCGGGGCTGCGGCACTGTTCGAAAGAGATACCGCGGCCCCGAAACACAAAGGGCGAAGAAGGAACATGGATGGGTTTAGTCAGTAAAAGTCTGACATTCCGGCTCGTCTCCTCCCGCTAGGTGTCATTTGATGATTTCCCATCCGAAAAAAAAGGTCGTGTATGTCTTGAAATTTAATATGAAACCGCTGAATATTTTTTTGCCAATACGATACTGATCTCTTAGAGAAGTTGTTCAGTTTGATGGCCTTTTCACATCTGTAAATATGACCATACTATTCTGATACACGCTGTAAGATCACAATCCCCATCCTTTTCTTGCCCTGTCCTTATCCTTCCATGCGTCTCTATTACTCGTCGTCTCATCTCTCCTTTCGTGACATATCGCACAGTTCATCCATCGTTTCGTTGGTCTTCCTCTACTGTTTCCTCATTCCTCCGCATCACATGCCCAAACCACGACAACCGATTACCACACCACTTTTCAGTTACCGGCGCCACTTTCAGACTTCATCTTATGTACTCATTTCTTATTGTATCCGTACGCATAACACCACACATCCGCCTAAGCATTCTTATCTCAGACACATACAAATGCCTTTCATTCATCTCTTTTGTGGCCCAACATTCTGATACATACAAGACAGGTCTAACCATTGTTTTATAAATCTCCCCCTTAAGTTTAAGAGAAATTCGGGAGTCACAGATTGTTCCCGTGACCTGCCGAAATTTCTTCGATCCCGTGTTAATTCTGTGCTTTACACTACGATATTTCGATTAGATCACAATCCTACTCACATGATCACCATTATCTAAGCTGCGGTGTTCCTGTGCATTGTCATTGTAGTTGAGCTGTTGCTGCAGATGATTTATTCGCTGCTCGATCTGAAATGTCCCACATACGTTAATTTTTAAGTAGTCCAAGGCTGAATCTATAAATGTTCCTAAGACATTCTGAAAGTAACAAGTACACTCCGACAGTTCATTCCATTTCGCTGTTTTGATAAATTAATTAATACT
Organism: Xestia rhomboidea; assembly: GCA_963853795.1. Lineage (NCBI taxonomy): Eukaryota > Metazoa > Arthropoda > Insecta > Lepidoptera > Noctuidae > Xestia > Xestia rhomboidea. Next base: position 7,518,595 of record OY970778.1, on the reverse strand, counting down.
GCTTCTAAATTGATGAAATATCGCTCTGTGTAGCACTAAAATTTTAAATTCGAATAACAATGATAGCTCTGATACTCTGAACTCTGTGATTGAGACATGGACATCATTATCATTATCACCCTATTAATGTTCCCACTGCTGGGACACAGGCCTCCTCTCTATGAGAGGGTATGGGCTATAATCCACCACGCGGGCCCAGTGCAGATTGGTAGATGTCACATGTCTTCGAATTTTTGGTTCTAGGACATGCCGGTTTCCTCACGATGTTTTCCTTCACCGTTTTTGAGAGCAGTGGTGATGAAATAAATTACACAAAGTAATGCGCCTGTCTGGGTTCGAACCCACGACTTACTGTTCGTAAGTCGGGGCCGTCACCACTAGAGATGGGTAGTGGGTTAAAACCCATTCTTCCCATTTGGGTTAAAACTGGGTGATTTGGGTTTTAACCCGGTTTTAACCCATTTTCACCCATTTTACTGGGTGAAAATGAGTATTGTTAATTATTAAATAGCGGGAAGTTAAGTTCATTAATAACTTGTCAAAAATAAAAGCCTAAACACAAAATCCGATACATTTATTATCTATTTGGAAAATTACAACAAATTAGCAGCAGTTTAATCATCATCATCGCTTGCATCGGAAACACGGTTACAATAAAAAAATTGAAAATTGTTAATGCCGGATGTAGATGGTTCAGGGCTGTTTGTACGTGACGACGTGGTTTGTATATTATATCTCCGGGATTCCGGGATTTGGAGTATTGGTGGTGAATCAGGCACACAGGCCTCAGTATTATCACTTAAATCATCCACATGCTTGTGCAATAAATTCCAATTGTATGTTATGTTAGTTTTGCTGCTCTTTCCGTCGTGAATCTATTTCTTTTTTCTTTTTTTACTATGTATATTACTATGAGCACTAAAGGATCGCTCTACAGCAGTAGAAGTGCACGGTGCTGTAAGAATACGAACAGCGACTTTGCTCAATGCAGTAGACCCACATATTCCCTTCCACCAGATTGATGCGCTTACATCGTTGATGTTAGCCCACAGAAATCTCCGACTCCAAAATCCATCTCTTGCTTTATACGATGCCAAGTTTGACATTACATTCAAACCGATACTTTGTCCTACTTCGTAAATAAACTCCATAGCGTCGACTTCTTGACTTTCGTCAAGTTCAGATTCTGGGTCTGTGGGGTCTAGTACGCTGCAAAGTGAATCGGTTTCAAACACATTTTGATTCTTTCATCGGCATTGATTAATATTTCATCCTTTTCTATTATTGTGACATCCGGTAAACTGAAAAGTAATTTCGATTTCATGTTTTTGAATGTCAAAAATAGTTTATGAATATTTTTATAATTTCCTTCTAATTTAAATATTGCATCAGAAATAGGTTCCCTAATAAGTTTGCACTGTCGAACAATTTTCCAAAAAATGACATCCAACAGCGCTGATTTTTCTTCCGCAGGAGTTTTAACCATGTTAATTGCCATATTCTTACAAGCAGAGTAAATGTAAAGTGTGAGCAGCATATTTTATATAAGTTATGTGTGGATGTTCGTCTTTTACGAGACGAAAAGCTTTCTGCATATTACTTGCATTATCTCCCATCATCGTAGCAAACTTATTTGTTCCATACTCAGATAATACATTTAAAATTTCTTCACATAAGTAATCACTTGTAGGTCGATTTTCTGCCGTCGCAATACTTTTAATAAATACTGGTTCTGGTTTTGCTATTATTATATTAATTATTCCTTCATTCCTACAATTTGACCAACCAATTTGTCAAATCGCAAACATGTTTGCACTTAATTCTAGATGCATTAAGTGCAAACATGTTTGGGATTTGACTTTTCTTTTAACTCGTTATGCATTTCCCGATACGTTTTGTCCAAAATGGTGGTGGTAGAAACAGTTTTCTTGGTTGGCAATTTGTACAGTGGCTGGAGTTCGTTGAAAAAAATAATCCACAGGGGGTGTTCTACTATTGAAAGGGGTGTTCCCGATACATAAATAGCCTTAGCTAATAATGAATGTAAATGTTCTTTATTTACATTTGTTGGTAGGCTCACTGCAGATGCACTGCCCTCAATCGACAAACTTAATTCAGACTCAGGTCTCTCATTTTCTTTATGACTTGGTTGCAAAATCGTGCTTCCGACTGCAAGTGCAGATACTGACGAAGTTTGCGCTATGTTGGTCGTTAACTGTTGTTTGCAGTTTTCAGGGCAATGAGGACATTTTTGTAAATGTTTAGCCATTTTTTGCAAGTTAGCTACTTTGTATTTTATCTCGCAATACTTGCATGTAGCCGATTTGTTATCACTCTCTCGAAAATGTTTCCATATCATTTGATTTTTTGGTCACACCATGTTGCCCAAAAACAAGTAAGTTGCGCCAGGGTGGCCCGCGAAATTCAAATTTTCTTACGTTTTTTGCAATTTGCAGGTCAGTATCAGGTTGTATGTTGATTAAACTATGAATCGCGGCTGTAAGACGTATGTAGTTACAGAATTATAATCATCAAAATCATCAATACAATCCTCCAAGCTCATAAAGGTGTATGAATTTACTTTTTCAAGGTCAAAGTCATTCCTGCACCTTTATGTGCTTGCTTATTTAGTTCATAAGCAAATCTTTGTCAGTGTCTTTAAGCCAAGCTCAATCAGGTAAAAGCAGGATCAGATCGCAATATAACACTTCCGGGTCGTAATTAAAAACTCAAAATTCACTTAAAACGCGCGCACTCTAACCAGCGAGGTAAACTAGACTGGCAAGTTTGAGCGGGGAAGGGGCGCCTGTCGGTCTTGCCACACCGCACACCGGCCGTAGCGCGCTACATGTTTAAATAATCTTTTATCCGAAATATTTTGTTTTCACCCAGTCAAACCACCCAGTGGGTGGAATGAAACGGGTGATAACTGGGTTTTAACCCACTAGTAGGTTTTAATCCGGGTGGTTACCCATCTCTAGTCACCACTGGGCCACCGCTGCTCTCATGGACATACATATTTTTAAAGTTTGTTAGAAGAGGGATTTTTTTGTTAAGAACACAAGGAAATCAGCGCCGGAACAAAATGTTAAACGCCATAATGTACAATTTGTGACAACAAAATCTTCTAATTCAAGATTTACAAGAGACATAGGCGATTGATTCATTGGTTTAATGCCCCTTAGGTTGTACCAGTTGTACGTACAACTATCTTGAAAGAAAGAACGCTTATTTAAGAATACTCTCAGACACACCAAAGGTTTTTACTGTGTCAAGAATTTGGTAAATGGTTCGCTTTCATCACATAACATCTGATGCGACCAACTGTGAACATGTCCTCGATACCATGAAACATGTTTGCATACCCTGTTAAGAATTACAGTAGTGGAGATTTTGCGTCTCCAGAAGTTAGCAAACAAATCGTTTTCAACTCGTAATAACTAATGAGACAAACTGTAAACTTTGGCAAACATACGATGAAATATGTCTGCTTACCCCTTTAAGAATTATGGTTGTGAAGGTTACCCTAATGTTTATCAATGATAAAAGCTTGATACTACCCGTATTGGTAAATATCATTTGTATAAGGATTCGATTTACAAATGACATTATTTTATCCCTTCGCTATACGTGATTTCCATTTAATAGAATCAGCAAAGTTTCTTTGGACCAGAGTCTATAGAAGTCTGCCCGATCTCTTTTCAGAATACACCCTCTTAACTTCTTAATGTGAAAGCGCCAGAGTAGCCCGCCCGAACTACAATATTTCTTAGGTTCTTTGCAATATTTTTTTCAATACACTTCCTCGAAAACTGGTTCATAACGCACTACGATTACGTTCAACATGCAACGTATTTCACACGCGTGCGATTTTTTTCATTTTCCAACACGTGTGCGGGCATGAAAATTGCCACAGATAACTATACCTATACTGCCTATACTTAGTTCAAATTGGTTCAATGCATTAAGTCCGAGGTGAATGTTTTTTTTTTATTTTGGCAAAGCAATAATGTGTCTTTTCCGCGTAAATATTTTTTAAATATTCAAATTGTGTTTATAAATAGAATATCATAGATAAACATGATTATTAAAACTAATATTTACTTTTATAAACAAATTAACATTTATTTGTGTTCTAAATTCAAAAATATAAAAAAATAAAACAATTTTTTATATTAGGCTGTTTAGCGGCTTCATACCTTTGCTTCTCCTTCAACCTGGCGAAAGCAAAGCGCGGAAAAAAAGAAAGTTAAAATCATAGTTTCTAATTAATTTATGACAAAAATGTTTTTCGTTATTTTATTTTATATCTTCAAAAGTGTTTTGAAAAACGTCGTTTGATACACGTGGACATTTGTTATTGCAGTTCTCAGCACAAAAACACCCTCGTCTACGGCTCGGGAGTTAATTCCGCCTTGAATGCAATAACAAACTTTCTCCACTTGTATCAAAATGTACTTTTTCAATACACTTCCTCGAAAACGGGTCCTTATCGCACTACGATTAGGTTCAACATGCCATGTATTTCACACAAGTGGATTGTTTTCATTTTCCATCACCGCGTGCTGTGCCGCGTGCAGAAATGAGCCAATTTCGCACGCGGCACAGCACGTGGGTGTTGGAAAATTGCCACAGATAAAATTATACCTATACTTACTACAAATTGGTGCAATGCCTATGGTCGGTTCGCGGTGATTGTTTTTTTTTCGTTATTTTATTTTATTTCTTCAAAAGTGTATTGAAAAACGTCGTTTGATACACGTGGACATTTGTTATTACAGTTCTCGGCTCAAAAACACCCTCGCCTAGGGCTCGGGAGTTAATTCCGCCTCGGATGCAATAACAAACTTTCTCCACTTGTATCAAAATGTACTATTTCTTAACTTTAATCAATCAAGTGCAGTGCCATCATTATCAACCCAATAAAATAATTAAAAGTTAAGTAGAACGACTGCTTGTCGCTCAAAAAAAAAAAATAACTTCTTCAATTTTCTACGACAGTTCAAACGTCCGTGACTGTCACGGCCATTCATGACATAGCGGTTGTCGTTATTTCCGTCTGTCTGCCTTGTTTATATCTAAGTTTTTAACCTTAATAAAATCATTTTACTAAATGTATGTGCTTTATTAAAGCAAACATTGCAATAACAATATTATAATAACATCTTAGTGAAACTTTAAGTACTTTTCAAATAAAAGTGTTTCTTGACACATAACATTTGACGTCACTACCGGTGACGATGCGGTTTGAATTTGCGTTCCGTTTCACCAAAAACACGCTATATAAAACATTAAATTGTAAAATAAGAGTTGTATTAGTAAGATAAATAAGTGTACCACAATGTTTATACGGGCCAATACAATCCATTTTTAAGGAATAATAAGTTTTGAATTTCTTGCTTATTCCCTATGTAGGCAGTGTCCGGTTGCATAACTGTTTAAAATATACTTAAAATGTCACTTACGGGCTTCCGTGACTATTGTTTATTTTTGAGCTCCCGTAAGTGACATTTTAAGTATAGTTATGAACCGTAAAAGCTTAAAACAGTATTTTATTCAAAATAAGTTTCGCGACTGTAACAAATGTGGCTTTACAGAGTTATAATCAATTACTACATATTTCATTAAAAAAGTCATTCAATGGGATTAAATGAACTTGCGAGGGTTGTATTGATCATTTTAATTATTACAATTCTGTAACTAATATTTGTTTAACATACAACCTGAGACTGACCTGTAAATAGCAAAAACCTAAGATAAAATGAGTTTCGCAGGCTATGAAGACATGTTTCCCTGTTTTGCACTTGTAGTTTGACGGTTGTCCGATAGCAAAAAGAATAGGCTGAAGTATTTTTAATTTTTATATGTAGAACTCTGAGTCCGCTTACAGAGAAATACTTTAATCCTACCTATTACAAATAAACATAGTTTAAGATGCATTCATCCATCAGCCAACAGATACTGATGGCCATTCCCTTGGTCCTAAGCCCTAGGCGGATGACTATATTGGATATTTCGATTGTACGATCGAGGACACTCCCGCCTGATCACCACTTAGCTTATTTTTGCTTGCACTTACAACATAGAAACGCTCTTTAGCCCCGCCGTAGAAATAACGAATGAAAAGATACCAATCGGCCGAGCGCACTGACGACGCACGCCAAACGAGAGTTATTGTTATTTTGCGCGCCAAAGTTGACGCTTTTCTAATAGGCCTAAACTTTAAGGGGCCGTGGCTCGACGCCTCCGCATGATTTAAGCGAAAAAAAAATTAACTGATCAGGCGGAAAAGACCACGACTGTACAGCGAATATCAACAAGGTATGGTCATGTGGTGCAGACCATGAAACTGAGCAACTTTCTCCACTAGACCAACATAGTAAGGGCGAAAAAATAATCAGCGGTTCCATACATTTGGGTTGGTTAGGTGTAATATTGTTTTTCAATACACTTCCTCGAAAACTGGTTCTTAACGCACTATGATTAGGTTCAACATGCCATGTATTTCACACGCGTGCGATTTTTTTCATTTTCCAACACGTGTGCGGGAATGAAAATTGCCACAGATAACTATACCTATACTTAGTTCAAATTAGTTCAATGCCTATAGTCGGAATTGATTTTTTTTTTTATTTCGGCAAAGTAAGAATGCTTCAGTACGGCGTAAATGTTTTTTGAATATTCAAATTGTGTTTAAAAATAGAATATCATGATTATTTAAAACTAATATTTACTTTTTTAAACAAATTTACATTTATTTGTGTTTTAAATTAAAAAATACAAAAAAAAAACAATTTTTTATATTAGGCTGTATAACGGCTTCATACCTTTGCTTCTCCTTCAACCTGGCGAAAGCAAAGCGCGGAAAAAAAATAAAAGAAAATCATAGTTTCCTAATATATTCATAACAAAAATATTTTTCGTTCTTTTATTTAATTTCTTCAAAAGTGTATTGAAAAACGTCGTTTGATACACGTGGACATTTGTTATTGCAGTTCTCGGCTCAAAAATACCCTCGCCTATGGCTCGGGAATTAATTCCACCTCGGATGCAATAACAAACTTTCTCCACTCGTATCAAAATGTATACTATTATAATTAAGACAGCTGATTGTTTCCATCACATGACCAGATTTTTTTTGTGCATGTCGATGTTAAGTCTAGGAGACTGGCTTCTACTTACCTGGGCTAAACCTGTGGATGCCTTGAATTTAATGCCTCCAGCCAGGGGCATAATAACTATAATCTAAGCGACCACGCCTAAGGCCACCCTCTGTGGGGTACGAACCTCGGCTTAGAGCGTCGCTGGGGGGGCAGCAAGGGGACAGGCTGGATCTGAGTTACATTAATTAGGGGCTCATTTATCATTACTGGCTCAGCATCACGGGCTGGCTCGAGCAAGGGTCGGGGGGGATTGGACGGGGACGTCGCGCCGGACCTCGGAGGCGAGTTCGGAATGTTGCCGGTTTGTATCTGTCGTATGGTCTACGAACGGTACTGGAGGCCTACCATGATCTAATTAAAAACGATTCAAAAGCAAGACAGTTCAGTTTAGGTTCCTAAACTGCGCTCTGCGGCATTTGGATCGTTAAAAGTGAATGAAAGATCGCAATTTGTGGCTGAACCGCGTTTGAAGCGTTTTTGGTGAAAAAGAGATAACGCTATTAGTATCAAATAACCTTGTTTCGCGCACATTTTAGTGTCAGACACGCTCAGAAGCAAGTAACGTTTTATTTGTTTTTAACTTAGTGTCTAGTATAATCTTCCTCAAAAAACTCAAACTAAAGCTGTTCATCAGACATCTGTTAGAGAAAAACAAATGTGGTTAAAAAAAGTATATAGGTATTTTAGACTTTAAAAGAAAGATTAAAGTACACTCACATTGGTTTTAAAACTTTATTTTCGTCAATAATTCAGTAAACGTTTCAGTTTAAGATAAAGAAATAGTAACCTATATTGAATCGCTTATTTTGACAGTTGAGCGTTTCAGTTGAGCTGCTTTGTGGACGTCGTGGTACCAAACTAGTGCAAAATTGAATGAATGAAACCAAAACTTGCGACTCAGTTTGGAGTCAATCGCTGTCAGATGGCATGGCCTAAATTGAATCGTTAAACTGACGTCATGGTACGAATTAGAAGAACAGTTCAGTTTAGCTCCTAAAATGGATCGCGTTAAGAGCTCGTGGTAGGCCTCCTGGTGTCTTTACTACTTTCCTGTAAGAGGGTGATAGCGTCGTCGGGGGTGATAAGAGTATGCCTCAAAATCAAAATATTGTATACCACATAGGCCTACATTGGCACTTTTAGAACGTCAAGAAAAGGTGCACGGTTCGGGTTGGTCGTTTCCTATGAAGCCGGCAAGAAGCTCCATGGTTATTCTGTTACACCTTTCTAATACGCACTAATTTAATTATCCAGTAGTCAACCACATTATTATTATTATTTTTTTTCGGTTGGGAAATCATCAAATGACTCCTCCTGCTCTGGGCGGAGCAGGAGGGAGTGTCAGATTTTTACTGACTAAAACCCATCCATGTTCCTTCATCGCCCTTTGTGTTCCGGGGCCACGGTATCTCTTTCAAACAGTCCCGCAGTCCCGGCGTAGTCAACCACCTTACAGAAAGTTGTTCAGTTTGGTGATCTGTGCTACAGGGCTACATCCATAAACATGACCGATACAGGCTGTATACTGACTCTGTATATAAGGTTTAGATTAGATAGATAAGCAGCAGCAATACAATGAAGTAATGCCTTTAATTAAATCGCCCAAAAAAACAATAACGCACGCTACTAAAAAATAAACAATAGTAAAAACCCACTGATTATCTGTCCAGATAAAACTCGTTGGATTGAGTGAGTGATTTACCTTTTCGGCCTAAGCGATGTCGACTTTTACTTAGATAATTCAAGATAATCACAAAATACCTAATGCCGAAACTTTCCTTAAGAAAGTTAATGTTGAATGTACAATTCAATTGGAACAATGAAATATCATTGACCAACTTGCGTTTGATATAACTTTATTCAGTTAACCATTCACGGAGAGGCGACAGAAATAATTGAGATTTCAACATGTTTTAATGTAAGTTTTAAACAGACATGGTCACTAACATTATCATAAATGGATACATATTGGATGTTTACTATTTGTTTTGAGTAACCGTTATATCGGCGCTATTCTGTTGGAACTTTGGAGGTATGAAGAACAGGGTGTATAGCTCTTCATCCCCCATAGAAAAGGGAGACCAGACCAGACAGGTGTTGTGTCTGGTGGACTACTGCCCGACAGTTGCTGTCGGGTTCTCGTGTGTAGTCTGTCTGTAGATGTCACTCACGGTCACGGCGTTGTAGTACTTTTTGTCCAATGTAGCTGTAGTACTTTTTGTAGCTTCGCTACAGAACTCAAAACAAATAGTGAACATGGCAAATATTCCGTTTTCACTGTTAATGATTAAATGGAGTAAAAATTTGAAAAAAGATTGGCGAACATAACAAATTCTTGTCTTACTTGAACAGTCTCCGCCTCTTCACCGGATCCTTCACATCCGGCTCCACAACGGACAGCACGCGGGCCTGAAGCGGCGCCGGCTTCAGAATCCTCTTATTGTCTTCCAGTAAGCGAGTCTCGGATAGTTCGGGGGGCCGAGTGTCCATAACGTTACGGAGTATACTATTCTCTCTTTGCGTCTGATGATCATCGTCATCATACTCCGAGACATACCACTCATCATTCTTATAATACATACCACCTTGAACTCTTGCCAGCCTAGTACTTGTTGGGGTACTTTTTTTTTTCGGATGGGAAATCATCAAATGACTCCTCCCGCTCTGGGCGGAGCAGGAGGGAGTGTCACACTTTTACTGACTAAAACCCATCCATGTTCCTTCATCGCCCTTTGTGTTCCGGGGCCACGGTATCTCATTCGAATAGTCCCGCAGCCCCGGACTTTTTGGGGTACTTAAATCGATTCTTAGTTTTACGAATGCGGATCTTAAAGGGCTACAGTCAACAACAACAACAACAACAGTTAATGTGACTGTCCCTTTAAACGTATTATTGTTTAGAAAAGTGTTTTTTTTTTTACACCGGGCCGTTCGGACGTAGACAATGGGGTGGTAGCTGGGAATGGACGAACATAACTGGCGAAAAGTGGGTGTTCTAATGGGTACACATTTGCCTAACCCTTCGAGGATAACAGGCGTAGTGTTACGTTATGTTATGAAATATTTTAAATCTTGCCTGATCAATTTTTCCTTTTCTTTTTGCCTTAAAACGTTCCACAAACTTACGACCCACTCACATCACTCACCATCAACATATTCTCCAAAACACAAATCAATATATTATACTCTTTAATCCGCAAAATAAACAATTTCCTCCAATTGAAAATTTACAGAAGCGAATGCAATAATTATGTGTGCAGCAACACTATGTACAAATGCAAACTATGTACAAATGGAACGTATTCGTATGTAAGTGGGTGGATCACAGTACGTTCTAATTTGGGCAACCCCGAGCGTGTGACGTTTGTGCAATAAACATGGACAGTGTTGCCAGAACACATTATTACCCCGCGAAGTTGAGAGCTGAAATGTAAATTGTGGGGAAAATGTTAATTTGAATTTTACTATTGTGTTAAAGTTGAGTATATTGTACTCTTTTTGTACAAAAAGTGTTATATAATAGGTAAATCTGATTCTTTCTCTGACCAGTTAGTACCTGCTCTCTATCATTTTGGTGTTAAGTAAACCTTTCTTCTTTATCGTGTGGTGAGTTCCTAACCTGGTGTCAGAGTTTTTATGCCGCCATGGTCCTCTGACTTGGCTTTACATGCCTTGAGAAATATCTCTCAGGCATGCTGGTTTCCTCACAATGTTTTTCTTCACCGAAGCAAGTGATAATTATACAATACGCACATGAATCCGAAATATCAGAGGTGCGTGTCTTGGGTTCGAACTCGAGACCTATGACTTGGTAGTCCGATGGTCACTCCACTCGGTCATCACTGCTTATGAAGTAAACCTAGAGCTAGTATACATGTTTGCCGATTTGGTTTGCCTAATTCGGCTCAGCTGGTCGTCAAAATATACATTCGATGTCGCCGCCCGTCCTGCACGGAAACATGCTGAGCGTTCGTAGACAGTTACGCCGTAGCAAATGACTGATCGGCTACGGTCTAGTTGTAGTGTCAAGCTACGTGCTACGAGCAGCTATGGACATTTTTTTAATAAAATTGTCACATCATCACCTGCCTAGCCTTCTAACCAGATGCAGCTGAATACCAGCAGGCTTAGCCAAGTTGACAATTTACAATCGTTAACGGTAGTAGAATGACATCATCTCAACGTTAAATCAAGTGATCGACACAAACGAATAGAAAATTCGTAGACAAGTTGACATCGTTCAAAATGATAGGATAGAATGTTATCGTTTCTACAATGTTGATCGCTATACTCTTAGGTAGGAACGCTCACCATAGACTAAAGTGTAGGTTTTTTCTACAGACATTGGAGACCGAGCGATCGACTCAGTCATGTCAACTTGGCTACCAATTTTGCGCTTTCTACAATTGCTTACGCCGAGGCGTTTACGATTGTAGAAAGAGAATCGATATGAAACGTTTGTAACTTGGCTAGGCCTGCAGTATTTTACATGGAGCGACTGCCTATGTAACCTCTACAACCCAGTTAGTACTTAAGTACTGGGTAATAAGGTACTCCTTGGAAAAACTGGTTGTCAGACTTTCGGGCCACTGAGTTCCTCTAACGACTGTCAAAGATCTACAAATAACAGCCGGGACCAACGGCTTTACGTGCTTTCCGAGGCATGAAGGAAACCCGGTATGTTATGATCGTCATCCATTCACAGACCAACCTCGGCAACGGCGGCTTAACCTTGAAGATCAACCAGTGCGGCTGTTATTATTTAGCCACAAGTTCCTGATTAATGGTCACATGTACAGTCGTGGTCTTTTCCGCCTGATCAGTTAAAATTATTTTCGCTTAAATCATGCGAAGGCGCCGAGCCACGCCCCCCTAAAGTTTAAGCCTATTAGGAAAGCGTCAACTTTGGCGCGCAAAATAACAATAACTCTCGTTTGCGGCGTGCGTCATCAGTGCGCTCGGCCGTTCGTTATTTTTTCATTTATTAGTTCTATACAAAGTCAACGGGGCGGGACTAGAGAGCGTTTCTATGATGTAAGTGCAAGCAAAAATTAGCTTAGTGGTGATCAGGCGGGAGTGTCCTCGATAGTAAATGAATGAAAATAAGCGAGTTTCGAATTAAATCACACAGTTACCCTCTAATCTCTCACAGACACTAACAACAAAAGCTAACCTAAATCTTTAACTTTTCCAAGAGTTGGTAACCCCGAGCACAGCCCCGTTAGTTGTTATTTATTGCTCAATATTACCATCCGCCACTTACCCGTAATATCGCAAATTATGTGCATATGTTAATTCGGGAACGAGCAGCGAATTCGTGAGGTAGTAGCTTGTAGTGTGAGGAATGTTGTTTTACTTACCGGGGTGCAAGTTACAGCGCTGTGTTTTGATGTAGTGTTAGACGGTGGAGCTGCTTTAAAGCGCTTCTTCGAGTGGTTACTGAAGATTATTCTTTTTAAGGGTTCTGTACCCGAAGGGTGACCATACGGGACCCTATTACTAAGCCTCTGATGTTCGCCCGTCCATCTGATCCGTAATAGCATCATTCTCTTGCCCTAGTTCCAATTCATTTGGGGTCAGCATGTATTTTTCTTCCATACATCTCTATTACTCTTCATCTCATCAGACACCACCTTTCTAGCCATAGCAATCTTCACACAGTCCATCCATCGTTTCTTTGGTCCGTAATAGATAGACAGTTGATACTTTCACAGAATGTGTATTTCTATTGCTCTTCATGCATTTATTTATCTCTTTTCACCATCGATGATTCTTATTATGCCCTTTGTAAACTTCCAAGGGCTCCCCTGCCCCCGGGTCCCGGGCCTGCGGCCGAACTGCTGCGGCTCCAAACGTCAGTGAGGTTCAAACTATCTACCCAACTGACACGTCGACAAACAGAAACAAGAGACCTCATATCATGTTATGTCGTCCATCAAAATTTGGCCTTAGGGGTAATAAAGGCTTGTTCATAGTATGTCTTTTGTCTGTACATCAGTCTGAATCTCTATAATCGTATTTAAAGTTCACGGAATTGTATTCTCTACTGTTTGGTGTCAGTCGATTAGAGAAACTGTAGCCTTTTTTTTTTCATCAATCATCAAATGACTCCTCCCGCTCTGGGCGGAGCAGGAGGGAGTGTCAGACTTTTACTGACTAAAACCCATCCATGTTCCTTCATCGCCCTTTGTGTTCCGGGGCCACGGTATCTCTTACGAACAGTCCCGCAGCCCCGGCAGGCATCGGCCCCTGACTCTCTTTGAGGCGCGCGTGGAACACGAACGCGCCGTCGACACGGCCTGTCGTCATGAGACGGACGGACGGCGAGCTAGCCCATAGCTCCCCATCCAAAGGCCCGCGCCTACGGTGGCCGGAAGCCACCACGTGGCCCCCGACGCCCGGGGCGTCTCCCGCTACGGCCGGGACGTGAGGATCTCTCCCTCTCACGTTCCGCCACCTCCTTCGCTAGCATGACTGCTTCGCAGAAGGAGGTGACGGCGTCCAATTCCGTCGCGCCTCGGACCATGGAACGAACCAGGGCCAGAAGTGAGCGGTCGCCGCCGCTGATCGCCGCTGCGAGGACACGGCGGTGCACCGCCCGCTCCACCGTGTCCTCCGGTCGATCCTCACAATGGAAACACCCGGACGTCTCCTCCCGCCCGATTCGGTGCAGGAACTTACCGAAACAACCGTGTCCGGTAAGAACCTGCGTCAGGCGGAAGGTGAGGACGCCGCACGTAGGAGTATTACACATAAAAAACCGGACAAAATTGAAAATAGTGATGTTAACCATGCAACCAACCGGGCCCCAAAATAAATGTTTCTTTACCTACGATAACCGCGGTTTATCAAAAGGCAGACCCCCAACCCTCAACTCCCGCGCAAGTGCCACACAACGTCAGTCGGAACCCAGTCATCGCACTGTACGCGTGTCTTTGTTCTCGGCGCTCTCGTTTGTGTTTATCAGTTTTCTGTGCTAAAATGGCTTCGTGTAGCAAACGACAGGAGATTAACTATTCGGACATGGATATAGAAGGTTAGTACTATAGATTGAAGTATATTTTATTGCGTTTCTTCCAAATTTTCTACTTGTAGAGCCATCAATAAACAGCGGCACCTTTTAGACTTTTTTTTTTAAGAAATTTGAAATACATTAGTGTTTTTGTTTATGTGTCGCGCCTTGTCGCCCTGAAATTTTTATGTGGGCAGAAAATGTAGACTCTAAGGAAGTAGAAACACGAATAAAAAGACCCCCCAACGTACCCCATATTTTTTTATAGTACTTCAAACTATATGGGCAAGAATATAATTATACTGACAAAGCTTATTTTTTTTTGTTTTCTTTTGTCATAGATCCTTCGGAAAGAGTCAAAAAAATCACCAGAATGGAGCTCTATACTATTATCAAAGAGTTCAAAGGAAAGAAGATTGAAGAAATTAGATTCAAAAATGGATTTCTAATTTTTTTTTTCTTTTTAAATAAATGCCTAATTATGATGAATTATTGACTTTTATTTCATAAAATAGTAAAATAAAATATAAAATAATTTTGTCCGGTTTTTTATGTGAATTACTCCTATGTGCGCCGTGGCGTCTCTCCAGCCACTCCTCAAAGAGGGGACTTATCGCCACTATTGTGGCGTGCCCTGCACGCGGTTGCGACAGTCGCTCTCTCCATGTCGTCATGAGATCCCGCCGGAAGTCCGACCGCTGAGCGGCCGCGGCAGCGAAGTTTCCCCCCGGCGTTGCGCCTCCGCGCGCCATTCATGTAGGCGCGCGAGGACTATCGCCTCCAGATCCCATGGAGGCAATCCGGCAAGGAGGCTTGCCGCCTCGCGGGAGATCGTGCGGTATCCCCGGACCAGCCTTACGGCTATCACCTTCTGGGGCGCGTTCAAATGGTGGGCGGCACGCCGCCTCAATGAACGCGCCCACACCGGGGCCCCGTAAAGGGCCATGGACCGCACGACTCCCGCGTAGAGCCTCCGGCAGGAGGCGTTTGGCCCCCCCAGGTTGGGCAGGAGCCGCCTGAAGGCAGCCCCTGTCCGTTCCAGTTTGGGGGCCAAACGTCGGAAATGCTCCACGAAGTTCCACCGGAAAAACTGTAACCTTGAGTGTAAAATTACCACATCAAATATTTCAAATACCTACAAGTGTTGGCAGACGACGAGACGGTTTTATTTTGAACTTAACTTTTGGTGAAATCCTTATCCCTTGCGGTCACACCCTCACACAATAGAATATTCTAACAGTGATTGGCATTCCTAAGTAGGTATCTCATCGTAATTAACCGTAAGATGCTCTCCCATCACGCCCAGCGAGCCGGCTCCAGATTTAAGGGGCAGTTGCCACGCAGCCATGCGGCCATGCGGCCTGCTAAGTGGCGTAACCTCACCTGATCGATTATTATGCTCTGATGAGAATAGTTAAGCAGTGGATATCACTTGAATGTTGTGTGTTCATTTCAAGACACTATCAAGGTACATTGAGCCTGCTTTCTTCTTCCTGCACTAAGTAGGTAAGCTAGGATAGAGTAAAAATAATATTATACCTAGCTTTAAAAAAAACATTCTTTAGATTGACGTAATTTAATTTCTAGTATTTTTCTTAGCAAACTCTGATGTCCAAACCATGGGAATGTATAAAAAATCACTAGTCCACCATCTTTGAGAGTTCGCCATATTTAATTAAGAATGACTTCGCTTATTTAACCATGCATTGTCATCCAAACTCAAAATGTATTCAAAATTGCAGCTCAATCGGAAAGCGGGAAGTGGAACTTCTAAGATTTCGTTACATAGAAAGCTACAGGTAAGCTAGTAAAAGCTTGTTAAAAATGAAACAGAACTTGTATATAATTATCTGCTAGATGTAAGCTAAACTGAACCTACTTATCTGGGAATAATCCAGTAAAACAGGTTATCGAGAATCAGAATTATTTATTCGTAAACATAGGTAATAACTACATACAAGATCACATAGTCTGACAAAATGTTATAATTCGACAACCATATATTTTCATGTTAAGTTCTACCAAATCTACGTAATTACGTTCACGCTTCACGCTCAGAATGTCACTATACAAGAGTGGGCAAAAACACAAACATTGCATCCTGTCCAATGTTACGCAGACATCGGGACACGTCACGCGTGGCGTGTTAGCTATGTCACGCCGGGCGTGATGTCAAATACAACACTTTACACGCCGAGCGTGAACCATAGCGTGGTCTTGATTTGTGTACCACTCATTACTGCTATGCTTGTTTGAAGAGAAACTTATTGTGCCATTGAGTCTCCGGCGAACACAAATTTGGCATGCTTAGTTTTGAGTCGAGCAACACGATAGCTGACAAATGCTTGCACTGACTGGACAGGTCCACTTAAACTGGGGTTCTTTCTTCAAAAGACCATCTCAGACACTAATCTGCATAGTCCTCATGAGAGTTGCATGCTTAGTTTTGAGTCGAGCAACACGATGGCTGACAAATGCTTGCACTGACTGGACAGGTCCACTTAAACTGGGGTTCTTTCTTCAAAAGACCATCTCAGACACTAATCTGCATAGTCCTCATGAGAGTTGACCATGATTATGTCTGGACCTGACCAAGATCCTGGACCTTAAAAAAGACCTCTGAGTTTGTTTCAGCTGTCTCTTCTCAGAGTAGTCAGGTACCAAAACACCGGCCCTAACTAGTTAAAAAAAAAACTATTTTCAAAATAAACATCATTTATCAGCTGGGAGTGTTATTCCATTAAATAATTCGATAGAAATTTTTGACGAAGTGAACTGTCTATATACTATTTACGTGCTCCACGTTCTAGCTTCAAATTCAACCAAAAGCCGTAGCATGTACAGCTGTCACGTTTCTCTTCAAGTGTAAATCCTCATTACTTTGAGCCTAAAACAACGCATTTATCCAGGCAGAATAACACCACTCTTGCGGTTACAACTACATAAGCACTAATAACCTAGGTGTGCCACCATTACACTGAGCGCAAAACTCAATTAAAATAAAATTAATTCAGTAAAGTAGAAACCGCGACCAAACAAATTAAAACAAAGTGCAGACTAAAAGCAAACATCACTCAATAAATATTCACGTCAAATTGTTGGAAATGAATCAGATTAACTTAACACTATTTATAACTGAATCGATTCATGTCTTTATTCACTGGAAGCTTCCGAAGCGTACTTTTGAAAAAACTTTGAAGGATAAGTGGGTGTTCAGACGATAAATTGTTTACAGTGCGACTGCACTGAGCAGGACATTAAAATAATGGGCATGATATTATGTAATTCTAAAATTATTTAATGATTATATGGTGTTGAGATTTTCAATGTCGATCTTATGTATGATGATTGTTGATCTTATGTACCAATCCCAGAATACGGGATTTTTTCTTGTGGTACCACGGGCAATAAACGATGTTATATTGAGCTGTTCTTTTCTGCTTCGCAAAAGACTGTTCAGACGACTATTGCAGATTCTTGCCGACTATTTTCCACCGTCTTGGTGGTAGGGATTACTAACCGCAACTGTTAACCAACTAACTGTTAAATATTGGTTTTCTTTTCATTATTTGTTATGTCATTTAAGAAAGGGATGACAAGAAGAAAGAATGTACGAACGAAATGACTCTTGACTTACCTCGAGGAATATGTTAAATGCGACTTACGACCCAAATGGCGCAGCGGTAGTGAGGCTACCGTTACGTTCTTAGGGTCCCGGGTTCGAATCCCGGCAGGAGCAAATGTTTGTGTGATGAGCATGAACATTTGTTTCCGAGTCATGGATGTTTATATGTATAATAAGTATGTATTTACAAACAAAAAAAGTATCTATGTAGCATATCAACTATCTGGTGTCCACGACACAAGCCTCGTTGCTTAGTGTGGCACAAGATAGCGCTGTGTGTAGTGTCCAGCGATATTTATTACTTAAGTGTGGTAGTGAATGGAACCAGGTCCGCTTTCATCTAGAAATCACTAAATGCGAATAGGGCTATTTAAAACACATGTGACTAAAAGAGTGATTGACATGAACGTTGATGGATGGAGAAGGAGAGGAAGACCAAAGAAAAAATGGATGGATTGTGTGAGGAATGATATGAAAGATAATGCCGTGACGTCTGACGGGGAGAATGAAGAAAAAAATGTGTTACATCAATCAATCATTTTATTATGAGGCATCTTAAGGCCCTTAGATAAAATACACAAAATTGCATTACAACAGAAAAATATACTAATGAAAACATACAAAATATAACTTATAAACTATGAACTATGACACACGAAGTGGCGGCTTCGTGTTACGCTGCGCGATGTCACGTAGCCTGCCGCGAAACCCTCGGTAGACTACACCCTTCGGCCAAAAGTCTTCCTTGAGAAACTTAACGAGATGTTGTGTCGGAACTCGCACCACAATCGACTTGAAGCCGACCCCAAATAGAATGGGCCAAGGGCAGGAAGACGATGATATTTAAAACGTAATATTATGTCTACTATCTTTAAACGATTGACAGAAACGAATGATGTTACTATTACGTTTAAAACCAAACAGAAAATAAGCATTAAATCGCAATTGATAACAAATATTCATCTGTTTGATCTCTAAAACACTTACAGCAACTTCATTTTACACAATGCTGATTGTCTGGCGATGCCTTACACAGTTGAAAGGCTAAGAAATAGAGCCTTTCTTTTATTTCCTGGGATGCCTTGCGTTTGAACAGAACTTGGCTAAGTGCAATCAATACGAGAAATGCAAAGTCGTTTACGTTGTGTTTTCAAGTAACTTGTCTGTTGCTCTTGTTTATTTATATTATTCTCTGATTGTTATTTATAGTTGTGCTTTACAAAGGATTTGCTTCGGATTGTTTTTTAATATGTTTTGCAAAGTGCAGTGGATTTGATGGCAGTAAGCCATAAAACATTTGAGTACTAAATTGATTTACGGATGGATGGTGGCGAGATTGGCAGTCGAGATTGATACCATCACAGGTATATTCTGGATGATGCTACCACAGGAACATGCAACTTGGCACAAGCAAAGAGACCTCTCTTTATATATATACATACCCAGAAGTGGGTGAAGTCGGGCAGTGGATAATGATAATAATGATATGGATCATAAAGATGATTGATTTATACAAACTTCCTGAAAGTTTGCGTTTTTTTCTAAAAGCTTATATAATTATGACCATTTCTTATAAGAACCATTCACTGCTAAGCAGGGTCCCCAAAATCGACAGATCATGGATGATCATTATTGCTGTGATCTCAAATAAACGGTTTTTTATTGTCTTGCCAATTTCACTGACGCACTGAAACCGTACAGAAAAACTTGTTATTTCATAATTCCATAGCAGTGTTATCATTGCTCTTGAACGAAGTTCAAATGTGCTAATCGCGTTCAGTTTCAATGGTGTAATTCGCTCTTGTACACACAAATATGACAATAACGAAACCACTGCGTTATCTACCACGTGATACGAAGGACTCAATTTATGAACTACAAACATACTCGTTGTACATACGCTGTAATCTAAAATACGGCTTAGATTCGCGGCACTTCGCGAAATACGAGCTCATTTGGTGGTGTTGTGTTACCTATTATATTTTGGGATACGTGCCGTAATGTGACAACGAGTTATGTTAAACTGAGGGTGGATAGAAATAAATTTTGTGTTTGTAACTTTGAAACGAAGAGTGCATGATTTTTACCCGACTGCGCCAGAAGGAGGGTTATGTTGTCGAGAGTATGTATATATGTATGTATGTATAATTGTTTGGCACGCTCTGTGGCCTGAACGGCTCGATGGATTTTAGCTTGAGAGGTGTCGTTAGACTCGTATTTACTGTGAGAGTGACACTGGGTATATCAAAATGAAAAAAAAAATGGCGGATTTTTGGCAACAAATTCAAATGTTTGGCACACTCTGCAGCCTGAACGGCTCGATGGATTTTAGCTTGAGAGGTGTCGTGAGATTCGTATTTACTGTGAGAGTGACACTGGGTATATCAAAATAAAAAATAGAAACAAAATGGTGGATTTTTGGCGTCAAATTCAAATGTTTGGCTCGCTCTGCAGTCTGAACGGCTTGATAAAGGGCTCATCATGAGGATTTTAAAATGGTATATCTATGTAACTAAAAAGTGTTAAATAAAAAATAAAATAAAAAACCCGATTGCATAAAAATAACTAATAACTTTAAATAAAAACTGAAAAGATAAAAACAAGATCAAGAAACAGGACATATTGACTGCAACAGAACGGAACCCATTAAATAATC
Source organism: Xestia rhomboidea (assembly GCA_963853795.1). Lineage (NCBI taxonomy): Eukaryota > Metazoa > Arthropoda > Insecta > Lepidoptera > Noctuidae > Xestia > Xestia rhomboidea. The sequence goes on along the minus strand of OY970778.1, from coordinate 7,498,139 downwards.
TAGACTAAAATCATTACATCCAATACGGGTCCCGATATGTCCCAATATGTCCTGTTTCTTGAACTTGTTTTTATCGTTTCAGTTTTTATTTAAAGTTATTAGTTATTTTTATGCAATCGGGTTTTTTAATTATTTTTTTTATCGTGTTAGTTCCTAACCCGGTTTCAGAGTTTTTATGCCGCCCATGGGCCTCTGACTTGGCTGTAGCCGCCGTCAATAAATATCTCTCAGGCACGCTGGTTTACTCACCATGTTTTCTTCACCGAAGCAAGTGATAATTATACAATACGTACATGAATCTGAAAAATCAGAGGTGTGTGTCTTGGACGTTTTCCGGTACATGGAGTTTACATACTTTATTCTACACCAAAGTTGATACACAGCTCTTTTAATTTATTTTTAATTTTATGACGGTCTTATCGATACAGTAATAATAAGCTTAACTTATGATATAATTGTTGAGAAGGTACCTATGGGAGCTTCCGTGTTATCGCTTAACAAATGTGCAGATTAAACTATTATAACAATCCAATTTGACGAATTAATAATTAAATTTGAAATTCAAATAGCTCTACATCAACTTTGCGCGACGCACTACTAATTCAAATACGATAAATAATCTAAATTCTAATTATGTAGTGTGTTTAATGTAATGATTGAGTTCATTGTTTATTAACTATCAACGTAAAGCTCATTTACACGGATACAGTTTCTCTTCTCGATTGCCGTAAAAACTTGAAAATATACAAGGTGTCCGGCAAAGAATGGATAACCTTGAAATGGCCCATAGCAGAACCCATGGCCATTCTTATAAAAAAATTATACATATTACATTTTTTTCCTTCAGTAATTTTTTCTCCTTGTCTACATTAATAGCAATAATTCACTATTAAGGGCAGATACAATTATGAATTGTACCATTATCAAATCTACTTGAAAGCGACATTATTTTTTATTTTTTTATTTCATTGGTCACTCATACAAGGGTATGCATACTATACCATCAATATACCATCTCAAGATGAATGATGGAACCAAGATTTTGTAACAATATTTTGATTTAAAAGAGTTTGATTCAAAAGTGCCTTTTTTTTTTTTAGAATGGGAAATCATCAAATAACTCCTCCCGCTCTGGGCGGAGCAGGAGGGAGTGTCAGACTTTTACTGACTAAAACCCATCCATGTTCCTTCCTCGCCCTTTGTGTTCCGGGGCCACGGTATCTCTTTCGAATAGTCCCGCAGCCCCGGCAGGCTTCGGCCCTTGCGGGCCCCTTCCCTATTGCTGACTCTCTTTGAGGCGCGCGTGGAACACGAACGCGCCGTCGACACGGCCTGTCGTCATAAGACGGACGGACGGCGAGCTAGCCCATAGCTCCCCGTCCATAGGCCCAGGCAGGAGAGCGGGAGGACTCATGTGGTGATTTCCGATCCGAAAAAAAAAAAAAAATTGGTTACGCATTAATAACCAGACACCCTGTATACCTCGTCTACTTCTTCTCAAATCGATAACCTGGACAGCTCTATCGTTAGCCTCATTCAAGTCCTTTTTTTTTTTTAGGATGGGAAATCATCAAATAACTCCTCCCGCTCTGGGCGGAGCAGGAGGGGAGTGTACACGTCGGGTACGACACTCACTAAACATTTTCACCCGTGTAAATGAGCCTTAAAACAGGATATATCAGTAACAGAATGATGCATTTAATCGTGGAAGTAATTACTGTAGTGATCCCTGCGGTCGTGTCGTTTCATTTCACATGAATTTTAGTCTACTGCCTAATATTGATATTGATTCTAATCGCCATTATTTATTGAAGTGAGTAAAGATTAACGTATTATCTTTGATTCCAGTTTGTGATTGGTCAATATTGATATTAGGTATTTAATAACTATTTAATGCAATCCATAATGCCTAGTGTATGACCAGATTTATGAACAATAGATCATTTAGAAAGGTGACTGAAAAGTTGTGTGGTAATCGGTGGTATGGGCATGTAATGCGGAGGAATGAGGAAAATGTTAAGTATGAATGTAGATGGCTTAAGAGTAGACGAAGATTAAAGAAACGATAGATGGACTGTGTGAAGGATTATATGATATGCTAGAAAGGAAGTGGCTGCTGAGATGACGAGTAATAGAAAAAAAGAAGAAAGAAAGAATACATATTTATTTGTTTTTAATATTAATAGAGAAGCTATTTGAAGAATTTTTTTTTGGGAAGTAATAAATCTTCCCAAAAATAAAATAAACTTCCAACGATCTCTGGTTGAGTGTAATACTTAACTTGGATAAAATGAATTACCGAAAAATGAATACAAATTTAACCGGCAAAAATATTTGTATGTAACAAACAACCATGAGCTTATTCAAATTATAATTCTACGAAATATATAATAAACTAAATTACCCTACTATAAACCTTCCGAAAAAATACAACGTTTGCGAAAAAAATACTATGTTTCCGAAAACATGTTCTGCTTAATTTATCGTTTTCTTAAGCCCTATTACTCAGGATGCAAGAGCGAGCGAAGCAAGCTCGGGACTTGGGGCACCCCGACATTAGCTTAGTAATAGCCCCCGTAGCGAGGCTACGTCGACTACACCTTATTACATTTTGTTATAAATTGATTTTCGTTGATTTTATTCCTGTTTTGTTTATTTTATAGGTTAAAGCGCAATTTAAGCTTGTGGAAAATATTACGTCAGAAGTTGTATTGATTTTCAGAATGTTCAGCATTTTATTCAGTGGTTTCGTTGTCCTTTCAGTTATCGCAAGATTAGTATTTAAAGCAGTTTTCCCAACTATGTTGGGGTCGACTTTCAGTCTAACCGGATGCAGCTGAATACCTGGATTTTACATGGAGCGACTGCCTATCTAACCTCCACAACAGGTGATGGATACTATGTAATTTAAATAAGTGAGGATTAAAACTCTATTGGTTTGTTTAGCGATTTAGAATTTATAGGTTTACAAACATTTACATATTTTTTTTGGAACTAATTTTAAAAAATGTACAGTGTGAAGATCCCAAAATTTGCTCCGCTTTTTTTTCCGAGCTTTGTAATAAAAGTCTCTATAGTTGGTGCCAGTTAAGATCGCAAAAGCGGCCTCTAACCCACCTACATTTATTAAAGTTTTTAACTTTGAAATCCAAAAATAAGCCTGTTCAAGTTTTGAATCGTCATTTTCAAAATTTTTTCTAAAGAAAAACGATACATGGTTCATTTGTTTTGTTTCGTAGAAAGAGATATTGGGTCCGTGGCTTAGGCCCCCAGTGGTCCAGGCACCCGTGGCCAACGCCCCCGATTCGATTCATTTGTTTTTTTTTTTGGTTTTTCTCTTAGTACAGTCATCGGCAGGTACACAAAAAAAAAGTTTTCAACCTCGAGGAGCCTGTGGGTGTAGGGTCAAAAAAAAAAGTTTTACCATAATAATATTTTTTTTTTAATCGGCAGGTACAAAAAAAAAGTGAGTAATAATAAGTTAATTAAGGAAAGGGCAATGGCCGCTATTGCGATCTTAACTGGCACCAACTATAGCAAAAAATGTGCTAACAAACTCGCTTATCTTAGTTTATTTCCAATTATTTCGCACTCCGCCCTTCAAAGGCAACACTTATGAAGTTCTCCACAAAACACACCTCACGTATACTCACGAACACTCAACAACTAAAAAAAACCCCTACCTTAATACAGTAAACGTTTCAAAGAAATTCATTCTCAGTTAAAAGAGTGATAAAGTTAATTAACTCAGAGCACGAGGACTTTACTTGTGGGTAACGGTTGAGGTTCGTTTTTTGCCTCCCAGTTTCCTCCGAGTCCTCCGAGACTTGTAGATGAATTAAATTACAAGAAAAAGCTGAATTTTCTAACAGGACGCATGCGTCAACTGTCGGTGCTGAACTAACAGTTTTCTTTTTAGTTTTGTTCAAGTTGCGACGGTTTTATTTTAGAGTTTAAGGACTAACTTGTCGGTACGTTGGTTCTGTCTAGGATAAAAATCGGAGGTGGCTTTTGAAATAGTATGCTTGTTGTTATTCAGATAATTCGGTGTGTATAGTAAGTACTAGGGGTTGTCCGAGGTTTCGTCCGCGTGAAAATATTATAAAAATATGACTCCCTTTTGAATCGGATTTTTGAAGATTTTATTAAGCATCCTCATCCTTTTTAGGGTTCAGTACTTTAAAAGATAAAAAAGGAACCCTTATAAGATCACTCTCTTGTCCGTCTGTCTGTCCGAGTGTCGCCACCGATTTTCTCAGGAACGGGTGGATCTAGCAAGTTGAAATTTATACCAAATACTGAGGTCTATAGTCCCTACTAGGTGTACAAAAGTCAAGGTCCTGAGTCAACACGATAAAAAGATATGGGCAAATTTAGATTTTCGCGAAAACTTGTAAGTACCAAAATTTATCTTAATTTTCATCTTTTTTATTTTTCGGAATTTTCCCTTTCCTTGCTTTTAACCAAAATTGACAATTCTAGGTCAACCAGAAGTACCCTATAGGTTTTGGGTCGAAAACCCATATGTATATATAATATGATAGTTCCCGTTGACCTAGAACCATGTTTAGCGAGAAGCAATGTCTCACAGCACATGTAAAAAGAAAAATCTGAAAACCGTAAATATGTAGTTTAATAACAAAATACCTACAAAATTATACGGAACCCTCGGTGCGCGAGTCCAACTCGCACTTGGCCGGTTTTCTAAAATAAAAGTAGTCTCAATTACTCAGCCGTTTCGGAGATTAGCCGGACCAACAGACAGACAGACAAAAATTTAATTAAACTCTTTTTTTGTCATATGTACCGTATAAACTTTCATGTGTATTCATTATATTATTATTACAAATCTGTTTCAAATTCAAGTGTCTGCACTTTAATTTTATTTATTTGTATAGATATAGATTAGTAGTTTGAGAGGCTTGCGGCTAAATAATAATAATAAATATCGCTGGACATTACACACAACGCCATCTAGTGCCACACTAAGCAACGAGGCTTGTGTCGTGGACACCAGATAGTTGATATACTACATATATACTTTTTGTTTGTAAATACATACTTATTATACATATAAACATCCATGACTAGGAAACAAATGCCCATGCTCATCACACAAACATTTGCTCCTACCGGGATTCGAACCCGGGACCCTAAGAACGTAAGGCAGCCTCACTACCGCTGCGCCATTCAGGTCGTCAAAATAGCCGAACGGGTCGATCTAGGTTAAGCACGGTCGCTTAGGTTGGATGGGTGCACATCTATTACATTCACAGTTGAAAAATAAACAAGTTTAAGGCATAGTGCATTAAAAAACTTTGAAAGCGCCTGTCCCTTTGAGTACGCGGCTGTACATACATATAATGCGCAGTTTAATTGACCTGAATAATTAATATCAATTTAACTTTCCGTTTGTTCTCTAAATTCGACGTTCAAATAATCTTTTCTTATAATACAAAAGATGCAGTAATAGACTCGAATAAAAAGTTTTAATTAAAAGTTATAACAGAAAGAATTCTTAAGTATCAGAGATTACATCGCTACTCAAAATGAAATAACTTTCGCTTCAATATCATTTGATATTGATGATATCCATATTGGTTTTTAATCTTACTTTTTATACTTTATTCAATGTCACCCTGAGAAAACTGCGCAATTTTAGACTAGAAAAAACCTATATATATTTCTTTGTAAAAATACATGTAAAAGTGTTATTAAGATTTTAATTTGATAAGTGTGCTTTTTCAGTGAGTATTCTTGAAATAGTTTCATTTTTAAAATTCATAAAGTAAAGGTGAATACAACGTTAATGAATGAAGCATCTTTGTGTTTAGGGGTCGCGTCTAGAAACCGGCTGCCGTTTTATTTTATTTTTTTTCTTCTTCGCAGAAGGAGGTGACGGCGTCCCATTCCGTCTCGCTCCGGATCATGGATTGAACCAAGGAGAAACCTGCTGCCTCAATGTATATTGACTGCTAGCGGTCGGACCGATCTATAAGGGTTCCGTTTTTTGCCATTTGGCTATAATATAACACTGACTGCCTCGTTGGTCGAGAAGTCGCAAACACGACTGCTGAGCTAGAGGTCCTGGGTCCTGGGGTCCGGATAGGTTGCCGGGGTCGGGCAAAGTGTTATTGGGTTTATCCATCACCAATTTCTTTGTAGCAGCCTTTATTGTTTTTTTATTTCCGATTGGAAATCATCAAATGACTCCCCCCGATCTGGGCGGAGCGGGAGGGAGTATCAGACTTTTACTGACTAAAAACCCATCCATGTTCCTTCATCCCCTTTGTGTTCCGGGGCCACGGTGTCTCTTTCGAACAGTCCCGCAGCCCCGGCAGGTATCGGCCCTTGCGGACCCCTTCCTTTTTGCTGACATCTCTTTGAGGCGCGCGTGGATCACGAACCTGGTATACTTATCTATCTATATTTTATCAGTCATGTTTAAGTCCCATGTAATAGGGAGCGAGCCCATAGCGACTAACTGGGCACAAATCTAGACGCCGCGCCGTGGCATAACTGAAATAACACCCGTAAAGTCATTTATATAAATTGAACTAACTAGCGCTTCTTTAGTAGTCAATCAATTTAATACCCAATTCAAACATTGTGGGTTAGTAGGCAATTATTTGACAAGTAGGAATAATCTTACTTTGACGGTTGTGACATAAAAAGAAACAAAAATTACAAATGGCACTCAAAAATATGAACTGACCAGCACTACAAATTCACGGTACACTCGCCGAGAGTACATTTATCGTCATCGCAGCCGGTCTGAAATGTGTTGCTAATTGTACAAAGAGTTTGTGTGCGACTGTACACAGTGCGAACACATTGGCTTTGTGAAAAGGTTAACAGACGAGATTTTAAAATGTTTTTGGTGCAGTGACACCTTAAATTATATTTCGGCCTTAGTTGTGCCGAATTTTGTTTTTAGAAGTTGTAAATTGATTGTAGAAAAAAAAGTTACCTATTAATGGTCATCAAGCATTTGGTTACAATAATTCGAAAAAAATATGTACACAATATCTTATTTGCCCGATGTGTATCCTACGTACGAACTGTTTGCATATAAACAAAAGAAACTGCTCGCTCGACAGAAGTCATCGTTTTGTCTGCAAAGGGCTTTACGGTGAGTGGTCAGTCCTCTGACGGCTCGATTGGAGGCAAAGCTCATGTGAAGCCAAACAGTTGACCGGCGACATCCCTTAGTTAGGAACACACGTCAAAACGGCTACCAAAATACCAACTTTCCCACCTCCTAGAGACGGTAAAAACGCCGTTCAATATTTACCGATGACGTAAACGTAAATAAAAAGCAACAAAATCCCGCATAAATTCGCATTCGGCAGCCACAAGGCCGAATTCCGTATTCGGCTTCAGCGGAAAAATCACGTACGTTACTCTAGTATCAACGAAGGGTATTCGTTATGTATATGGGTTCCGCGCTTCGCAATTACAGGTACCTTTGATGTGTGAGCCGGGGAAAATGAAATAATGGAAGTGGAAATATTTTGCCAACAGTTTGTCACTCCTGATGGATTGGTGTGACTTCAATGTATGCGAATTAGTGTTGACAAACATTAACGTATTTTACGGTGAAAAGTTACAAATACGGGCTTTTGTTTTCATTTGGGTTTTTTGTTTGTTTTAACAGAGATTCGAAGTATTTTTACACCTCTGTTGTGTATTTTAAGCAGTAGATCTGTTAAACAGATTTTTGTTTTTGTTTTTAATAGTTATTGTGTTGGTTGTTTGACTATGTGCTTTTTAAAGCACTTTGAAGAAGAATATCTTGATGAATTGCAAACTTAAATGGCTTGAAATGTTCATAGCTTATATTTTGCACGCATGGTAGGAGAAAATCCTAGTTGTTCACCCTACTATAATTACAAACTGAAAGTCACAGTTAGAATAAAAATGTGTCTCCGGTTCCTGATGGTAATACACCTCATCAGCATTCTCCAGCCTTTATCCGAATTTATTTGGGCTCGGCGCAGCATGTCTTTTTACCCGACTGCTCCAGAAGGAGGGTTATGTTTTTCGAGAATATGTATGTATGTATGTATAATTGTTTGGCACGCTCCGTGGCCTGAACGGCTCGATAAAGGGCTCATCATGAGGATTTTAAAATGGTATATCTAAAAAGTGTAAAATTAAAAAAATAATTAAAAAAATTAAAAAACCCGACTGCATAAAAAATAACCAAGTAATAACTTTCTAAATTTTAAATAATCTAGACTAAAATCATTACATCCAATATGGCTCCCGACTGTTGCAGTCAATATGTCCTGTTTCCTGAACTTGTTTTTATCTTTTCAGTTTTTATTTTAAGTTATTAGTTATTTTTTACGCAGTCGGGTTTCTTTCTTCCATACTTCTCTATTATACGTCATCTCCCGTTTCTAGCCTTTTGATCTTTCAGACAGATTTTCTCCTATCTTTACTTAAATATAAATCCCAACCAATAAATATTCCTTTCTATTCTTAGTCAAGTCTCGTACGTTTATTTAGATTTAGACCAAAAACTAGGCCAAGTTTGGACTTCACGAACTTAAATGGATCAGAGTGGAAGTCGGGTGAAATTTGGTGAAAGTTTGGATGCAATTTACGGCTTCAGACGACTTTCGTTTGACATTCTCGATTGTTCCGACGTTTTCGTGAAACTTTGTGTTTTTCATCATTTTGTGAGCGTCTTAGATTTCTGTTTTTTTTATGGGGGTTCAGATATTAGTACCGAACGCTTTGGCATTGTTGTATTTTAGGTGCCTGCTTAATTGGTGGGTACATATAATCTTGAATTATAGATATTGGGTTTTTCTATCAGGAATTTCTCAGTAGCAACCACGGAGTCTGGAATTGCGCGGCCCTATTTCATGGGACTTAAATATAACTGATGAAATGTGGGTGTACTATTAGGTACACCTCTGCGTTACCCCTCAGGGATTGCAGGCGTGATGTTATGGATGAGGATTATAATCACCCATGTGAATTAATTTAATTGGCTCAACATCTTTCTGCCCTTGTCAAAGCCACTAATGCCCATTCATAAACGCAAACACACACACACACACACACAAAGAAAATAAAAATTGACGACAGTTATTAAAGCAACACACAATAATATAAAAAAGATACCAAAATAAGGAGGAAAATATAGTATGTGCTGTGTGCCTCACGGGTGCACACACATACACCCCACCACACTCACACGCTAACTCACACAATAGTTATGTTTACACACGCACGACAGTAATAAACAAATTGGTAATATTATAATACTTACATTTCACTCTTGTAATGGCAGCTCGATCGTGACGGAAGTATGGCCCGGTATCCACCAAAGCGGAGAAGCGCGGAGCGGAGAGGTGATGTGCCAGATTCGACCAATCACAGGAACAACGAGAGAGGCGATGTAGACTTCAACCAATGTTATTGGTCGAATCTTGCACATCTTTTCTCAGCTCCGCTCCTCTCCGCTTTGGTGGATACCGGGCCTAACTGGTGCTTATAGCACAGGAGTCCTCCTAGTTTAAGCCCAGTTGCACTTGTCCTGTATCTTGCCACTAAGTTAGTCTAATTAAGGTACAATAATTGTAAATAGGTTTAAGTCTTGAACAAATAAATATTGTTAATTGTTTTGTTTATTTATTGTTTTATTCTATTTGGGGTGAAACACGTTTTTTCGTCACGCTATCATTTACTCCTCTATCCTTCATATCATTCCTCACACAATCCACCCATCCTTTGGTCTTCCTCTTTCTTTATTTCCTTCCATCAACATTTCAAGTAATAAAGTTTCCTGATATTCATTATTTTGATTCACCAATCCGATCACAACCAAAAGCTCAAAATCTCGATCGGTCGCTCGAAACCAACAGTAAAACAATCGAATATTTCCCCTCGTCTTTTTGCTTCCCTGTTCTAACTTCATCATAATTCCCACTAACGAAACAACCGAACTACCCTCTCGAACCTCCTCCACCTCTATTTTGGCCTCAGCTACCTCACGATAACCCTCATGTCCTCATTAGTGCGGCCCTCATGTCATCTGTCATCCTCTCGTAGCCAGGACACTTTGATCTCATGCGAGCTAACTGGGTCAAAACATTGTCGATCCTTGAAACATGCACGACTGTGTTTTGTGTGGTTGTAAAATGGTGCGCAGAAGACCTGCTGCGAAATAACTACAGTATTGAGGTTGTACGCACAGCCTCCACAAGTAACAATACGTATAAAAAAAACCCTGTCAAACTGATACAACAACGTTTTCGTCATTAGTATGTTGTTCGATTGTCAATTGTTATTTTACGACGTCACTACCCGAGAAGCGAACGGGGGTTCAAAATCAAATCAAATCATTTATTCTTTGCAAACATGGGTAAATAGGTACATAGATGTTCATGCAAATAATTGGTTTACAATAAAATTGTAAATTTAAAATAGGCGGCATATGTCATTGGAATTACATACAATAAAAAATAATTTTAAAATATGTCAACATGGTCAAAGTAATAAAAGATTAAAAAATGTCAACATGGTCAAAGTCATAAAAAAATTAAAAATATCAAGAATGTCAAACGGAAAATAAATAACATTACGTTCACCGCCCGCATCCTCGTGTTGACATGTAAGTTCCCTTATTTTAGGATATTAATATTATTATCAGTGTATTTTTTTTTACTTATCTTAAAGGGATTACATAAATAGAATCTCATCTCGATAGCTAATAATACCCTCACGGATCGGACAGGGTTTTTTTAACATATTGTATACAGGGTGTAAGAAACCTCATCACGAAACCGTCAACCAACCATTCTGTACATCAATCTAAGTAACTTTACGCAAAAATTATTGCTGGGAAACGACACTGTTTTTTGGGGTGAAAAATCATGTTTTGTGGTAGAACTCAATGTAACGCACTCAAAACATTGTGCTGGTGGATGGATTAAATAGTAGGTCGTGGAGGTGTTTAAAGTAAAAATCTTACAATAAAAACTTTAACTTACAAAAAAAAAAGTTGTCAAAAAGTTGGAACTTTGACCCCCCGTATCTCCGTTACTAGATGGTTCCTAGGTATGGTGTAGACCAAAAAATTATTGCAATGACGAGGAGAAAAAGTGCCTTTCGGCTTCGTTAAGAGGCTTTTTACACCCTTTAAAAGATGCAATGGATGAACACAAATTATTTGTGTACCCATGACAAAAAAAAGATAAGCAAAGAGGGTGACTTATAATGAAAGCAGTCTTACTTTTGTAGAGATTTAAAGTGAGATGTGCCCTCATCATACCTAGGTCAATCCAAGGGTCCAAGTGTCCATACGTGGGAGTGCTAAGCTACGCGGCGAATTAACACTCGTACAGCTGGATCCCACAGGATCGTACTACTATTTAATATATAGCACTAGACCATCGAGGCAGTCATTTATTTTATATTGTTAACAATACATGTCATGGTAATAGGCTTATTCTCAATAAAATGGAACCTAACATACATAGCTGTCAAAATGTGGGTGTACTGTACACATGTGCATACCCCCTCAGAGCATACAGGCGTGATGATACATTATGATGTTGTGAAAACAATAAACATCCAAGCGATTGCAGCAATCACGATCGATTTGCTGTCTATAATTCAAGAGTTCCATTGTTTATCTCGGAGAAGCAGCATCAGATCTTCACCAAATTAAAACGGGACCACCGCGAAGTAATTTTCTTCCAAACAAAAAATAATCATCGTAATCGGTTCACATTTGGCGAAAATAACGCTGAACATACACACAAAGTACTCCTCTTTTTGGAAGTCGGTTAAAAATGGACATTCATAGTGAAATCTGGCAGATATGGGATTGTCTCATCTAGTATTATCTTAGTCTTAGACGGTGTGACCTAGCGGCAGAACTGGCTCATATATAAAAAGTATCCTTTAAATGTTATTCCAGGTTATATAGTATCTGCGTGCCAAACCCCCAAATCCGTTCAACCATTTTTTCGTGAAAGAGGAACAAACATCCATTTCTTCTCACAAACTTTCGAATTTATCATAGTAGTATAATAATATAGCATTTCCCCTTACGAGGGCTTTCACCAGGAGCTCTACTAGAACTTCTGTTCCGTCTCCATGGTGACACAATACTCTTGAACTAATAGCTGAAAAGTTAGCCCGTTCCGCTGCACTTATGTTACAATTTATTATTATTGTTATCGAGCACAAGTATGGCATTAACATTGAGCAGATTACGCCAACTTCTGACTTCTAACAATTACAATAAACGCTTATTATCTGTTCGGTTCAGGGAATATTGTTTGATATTATTAGTTTCATAGTTCAAGTATTACGCAGTAATAATAATAATTTTGTAGCTCCCAATATCAAGACTTCGTAGAGCTATAAAGATAGACGTCGTACTCAGAACTCGTACATTAAGCACAGTTTTCACGAATAGGCTTTTGTAAGGAATTTATTTATTTATTTAAGGATCTCCAACAAAAGATGTACACAAAGCATAATTATATAATTTAAAACACAAGGTATTGGGTAGGTGTACTCCTTCACTTATAGGAGACCACAGCATGCACAATAAAGTTAATAAATTAAGCCCCTAATAATTAAAATAAAATAAATTTGGCAGTCTAAGAATGATAAAACACATACAAATAATTTTAGTAGAAATAAAAACACAAAAGAATAAATAAAATGATTAACATTGATATAAATTGTAATGGTAATATATATATAATAAAAACAATAATCCGTGATATGGTGAGCATACTGCAGGATAAAAAATGAGACATGGAATGTATAAACAATGGTGTGAAAGCCGACTACAAATGAATTTCCAATAATTTTTGCCTGAGTCTCTGTATACTGTCGTGGAAAAGGTCGATTTCAGTATTAATGGAGATGACCCTGTTGGTGGTGCCCATCATTCGGTTCAATGGTGCTGATCGACCGAGATTTGTGCGGAATCTTAGATTAGTATTAAATAGTTGGTGTTCTTCAAAATACTAATTTCGACGACCAGAACGGCGCAGCGGTAGTGAAGCTACCTTACGTTCTTAGGGTCCCGGGTTTGAATCCCGGTAGGAGCAAATGTTTTTTGTGATGAGCATGGACATTTGTTTCCGATTCATGGATGTTTATATGTATAATAAGTGGTATGTATTTACAAACAAAAAGTATTTATGTAGTATATCAACTATCTGGTGTCCACGACACAAGCCTCGTGGCTTAGTGTGGCACTAGATGGCGCTGTGTGTAATGTCTAGCGATATATTTATTTTTAATTTACTATTGAAATCCACTCCTAATCAATGATGGACTTTCATGTTAAACCAAGACTTGGTCTAGACTCTAGTACATTTCTACTCTCGCTAATTTTTAAATTTCACTCTGTGGTACAGGGTGATGCGTGCGTTTTTTTAAATGAGTGATACTAGACCTAATTCGCAAAAATGTTGACCCCCATAACTCGGGATCTAAACTGGTTTGTTTTGGAAAAATCGAACTTTTAAAAGTTTTTTAGAAATTTTCCTCGTCTCAACCATAAACTGCTGATTGTGAGAAATCTACGCCGTTCAAGATGTTAAACTGATACTTTTGCCATTATGCGTATATGTGTTTTACCCTGTAAAACACATACGCATAATGGTAAAGGCTTTCATTTAGAGATGATGGGCAGAGCACCTTCAATTAGGTACATTCCAAGTTCCATGTTGCTCTATTCATACTTGCCATGAGCCATGATGCTTTCCATGAACCATAAGGAAAAACCTAGGACCCCACGCCCAGCAGCCATCACTAGACCAACACAGAAGAGACAGCGAAGTCAAAAGATATGATTTCCAACTTTAATACATTACCGCACAGTAATTTCAATTTACATCCGCACTTAACCGCACATATAAAACAAAACATAGCATGGCAGTAAAACATTACATTCATACATAAATTCAAACGAACATTTACAAGTAAAATGATGCCAATTACGTTAATTACAAGCATGACTAAAATCACTGTTTTAAGAGCTAGCTTTCATGATAGACAACTGTGAAGTTTTGAAGATAATCTTTGGGATAAAGAGAAGATATTTAATTTATTAATGTCACCTTTTTTGGGCCTGTATATCATTTGGTTGTTTGGCATGTTAAATCGATCATAAGTATTATTTATTAGTAAGAAATACTACCTTCTTGTTTCTTAATCGTGTGCCTAACCTGGTGTCAGAGTTTGTATGCCGCCCATGGGTTCTCTCTCTGACTTGGCTTTACATGCCGTCGACAAATATTTCTCAGGTATGCCGGTTTCCTCACGATGTTTTCCTTCACCGAAGCAAGTGATAATTATATAATACAATACGCACATGAATCCGAAAAAATCAGAAGTGCGTGTCTTGGGTTCGAACTTGAGACCTATGATTTGGCAGTCACACTGCTAGGCTATCACTGCTTACAGAAATATGACCTGAATAAGTATTTAAAATCTCATGAAATCACGTTATGGTATGTTGAAATTGTTTTGTCTAACAAGTTTCACAAAAATCAATAAATAATGCTCCTATTGGCGTATATACAGTTCGGCAGTATTTAAAAACAATAAAACAAAATCAATACTGCTTCAACTCTCCACAAGCGCGCATTGCAGACCTGATTGATTGAAAAATAACATGAACTCCGTAACAAACACTGCAGCCGGTTGATCTGGGTATAGAACTGTATATTCAAGTAGCACACCCATAGCTCATACATCACAACTTCAAACCGAACGAAACTTATAATCCGTTCAAACTGAACAACAGAAAAACGCAATTTACATGATGCGAGTAAAGTACACAACTGAATTACTTGGTAAAACGCAAAAAATCAACCGAGACGAGTAAGTTGTTACTCCCCACTAACTCCGTTAGCTCGACAGTGTAAAAGAAAGTGTAAAAAAACACAGAGTTTTTTATGCAATACACTGTAATTGCAGCTCAACTGAATAAAATGATAAAAAGTAAGAACTTCTCTTTAACTGTGGGCCCGAGGCAAACATGAAATTAAATTGTGGCGTTCCCTCGTTTCAAGTCTTACTAGACTGTTTTTTCGCGCCATTTACCTTTTCCACTTATTTCGTAGGGCATACCTGGAATTACCCTGGAGCAGTGGCGAAGGTGCTATACAACTCGATTCCTACCGGATTCCTTCTGAAAAATGGAACAGTCAGTATTCTATGGACAAATAATATAATCACATTATAGATAAAAAGGGTGTAAAAAAACTTGTTAACGAAGCCGAAAGGCACTTGTTCTCCCCGTCATTGCGATCATTGCAACCTGGGAACCTTCTAGTTATGGAGAGGGGGTCAAAGTTCCAACTTTTTGACAAGTTTTTTTTAAATACAAGTTTTTATTGTAAGATTTTTACTTTAAACACCACTATGATCCCCGTACTATTCAATCAATCCATCAGCGCAATGTTTTAAGTGCGTTTCATTGAGTTCTACCAAAAAACATGAATTGTCGCCCAAAAAAAAAAATTCAGTCAGCAATAATTTTTGCGTAAAGTTACTTAGTTTGATGTACAGAATGCTTGGTTGACGGCTTCGTGATGAGGTTGTTTACACCCTGTATACCGGAGTAAATTTTTAAAAGAGACAAAATGTACCCTTCGCTACTGCCCAGGAGTTACCCTGGACTGGGGATTGTGTTAGCTCCGTGTAGGTAAGGTAAAGTTGGGTATGGAGTCATTAGGCTGGAGCTGTGTGTAAGGAACTTCTGTTGCCTGATACTGTTGGATATTATTAGTTTACTTACGTAATGTGTGTTAGGTATTAGTGTAACCCTATGCGTCTGAGTGTCTTGATAACTTTCTTAGTAAAAGTTTGGGTAAAATTACAACTTGATAGTGAAACTTTTCATGGAACTACCTACATAGTTCCAGAGCTGCCGATAAAAAACGTTCTGGAAACTATCACATATCAGGAAAACATGATTAAACCGTTAACAATAATAAACTTGATGATTTGTGAGAATTTTGTGATTGTTGACATTGGTCCCGCATGACGAGAACCTAATGAAAGCAGAGAAAGATAAGCAGTTTAAGTATCTGGCTAGCGAGGTTGTCGACATGTGGGACATGAGTACAACAGTCATTGTGCCGATAGTCGTGTCGGCCAATAGCTATAGCCTCTTGGCCTCAAGGCTCTTGCCTCGACCAACATCTGGGGAGGCTCCCGCTTGGCTGCTGTATCAAAGCTTGATGCAGGAAGCAGTACTTCTGCACACGGCGCGTATCCCTATCACAAGAGCTCTGACCACCGGTAGTTTTGACTCTGTTCCTGATGATGGTCGGTTTTCTTTTTTTTTCCAGCCTTTTCTGTCTCACTCCTACGCAAAAGCCTCCCTCTACTCCTTCCACTTCTCGCGAAACCGCGCGTCCTCCTTCCAGTTCGTCCCGCCATCTCGCCTGCCGCGACCCCGCCTCACTGTGTCAGGGCACCAGTTTCCTGCAATTTTGGCCCACAGTTTGTCAGATATGACCTGCCCAGTCCCATTTCAGTTGGGCAGCATTTTGAGCCACGTCAGCTATATTTGTTTTGGAGCGCAGTATTGTGTTTCGAACACGATCCGTTAATTTAACACCTAGTATATGCTGTGCTCTCAAAACCGTGAAGGAAAACATCGTGAGAAATCCCAGAACTAAAAAATTCGAAGACATGTGACATCTACCAATCCGCACTGGGTGCCCTGCGTGGTGGATTATAGCCCATTCCCTCTCATAGAGAGGAGGCCGTGTCCCAGCAGTGGGAACATTAATAGGCTGATGATGATAATGATACTGCACTCCTGGAGCGCATATGGTGGGTTACTATTTTTTATATTTTTAAAGGTTCTTTTTATATTATTTTAAATAGCAATATTTAAAAATGTAATAAATGTGTATTGGAATAAATGAATGGAATAATAATAAACTTGAATGCGTTTTGTTAGTTCAGAATATGAAATGTTTGATAACAATAATGAATACTTCTGAACCATGTTCATGTTTCATAATTACTATGAAATATTGACAAATACAGTGAAACTCTCCGTAATTAGTATGGATGCATAAAGGATATCCATATAAAATAAATGTAAACGTACCTGTTTAAATTAAGAGCAGATGTAAATGCCCATTGAATTCAGTTTTATTTCCACCCAGACCGCGTTGTACATTACAATTATTGCTGGACTGCACTTAACGGATGCTTACTTATTAACATTGTCCATATTTCATATTATTATTTCAGGTATAAACGATATTTCTAGTTTCATTATTTGTGGCTTGATGAATTTCGTCTCGTGGTGGAATAATAGCTGCTCGGGTCGATTTTTTAAATCTTTGATTTTTTTAATAATTTGATTTGTGTTATAGTTGTTAATAGATTAATTTTATTTAAAACTTTTAGTGTCCTAATTAATTTATGTAATGTAAAGTGATGGCCTGAAACACAGGTTTAAATAAACCTAGATCAGGCAGGTCGCTACCTAACATTTGAATTCAACATTTTCGTTACTTGTGACTGTTAAATATTTTGTAGTGATAGTTTACTTCTAAGCACTAATTATACAATGGTTTAAGAAATAACACTACTGCACTTAAATGTACACTTTTGTATTATCTACTTTTTAAATAAATTTTTCTTATTTTTAGGTTGACCCGTGCTTGCCTAGGTTGGTCCGTGGATGGGTGACCACCCATTATATAATGAGTTTCCTCCGTGACTTGGAAAGCACGTTAAGCCGCTGATCCCAGCGGTCATTTGTAGATATTTGACAGTCGTTACAGGTGGTTGTGAGTCTTACCAAGGGGTATAGTACTATCCAGTACTAACTGGGTTTTTAAGGTCAGATAGGCAGTCGCTGCATGTAAAATACTAGTATTAAGCTGCATCCGATTAGACTGGAAGCCGACCCCAACAAAATTGGGAATCGGCTTGGCAGATGATGATTCATAAAAGATGCTGGAGGAATACATTCCTCCTCTTTTTAAGAGCCAGTTTAAAACAACCTAGGGTTAAGTTTTGCTACTCAGTTTTTGAAACCAACGAATTTAGCTAATTTTAATTAATTCACAATAACGCAAAACTTAACAGTCGCCCTCAATACATTAACCTATTAAAGACAAACCATTTAAAAATAGAGTTAAATACCTACCTTAAATATTGGTTGACCCCACCACTTTACTTAAGCAAACAAACTTAAAATAAACAAGTAACAAACATCTTGAGTGCAGAATCCTGGAAGCTAGTGAAACCGTGCAATGATTGCTTTTATGATTCACCATACCGTAACTTGTACAGCGTTGTGAAACTGTCCGCGATATTATTATTGGAACTACTGGAAAATATTTAGGTAGCATAACTGTATCAATTATTTTATGAAAATACACAGACTGCCGGTCATCTACACTTCTACAACCCGCGATCATGGCGTTTGCAACAGCGTCGAAATATCGGGAGCTCAAAAAGTTCAAAATAAATACCAATCACGGAAGATATCCCGTCATTGACAGTATTAAGTTTAGTTATAAGCCGTGAAAGCTTCAAACAGGTGTTCTACACTAATATTATAAAGAGGTAAAGTTTGGATATAGAGTAATCTTCGAAATTACTGATTCAATTCTCAAAATGCTCTCACTATTAAGAAGTTACGTTATCTCCAAATGGCATAATTTCGACCATACCGTGAGCGAAGTCGCGAGCAAACGATAGTTAAAGTTAAAATTACTAACAGAACACTAGCATCCTAATTGCCTAAACACTATTTCACAACATAACTTTTTAAAATATAAGTTTATTACTGCACGCTGAGCATTGTAAAGAATCCTTTATTATTACTCTAGACACAAAATAGCACTCTGAAACCTTGCTAATTTCGCGATTGAACCGTAAAATTACACGAAAATTACTCACTCACTTTTATTACTTTTCAGTGTAAAAATGTTTATTGGGGAACTCTCAGTATGTTTATGTACGGTCGGCCAAGCTATTTGGTTTACATTTTAACATGGAAATTACATTGTAATATGTAAACCAAATAGCTTGGTCGACCGTACAAAGTTTTTTATTACACGTGACAGCCTTGCTGGTTTAGTGGAGCTGAACACGAGATCCTGGATTCGATTCGCAGGTCTGGCAATGTGTTATTATTGTGTTTCCATCTGCAGACGGATTTCTCGATAGCAGCCCGGAATCTGAAGTTCTATTCATCATCCACAGTCCAACTTCACCCACTGCTGGGTATATACCCAGAGGCATATGCCTCTCTTTGCTTGTGCGAAGCTCCACGTTCTTATTTATTTATTAATGTACACACAAAATACTTACTAGGACATAACATTAAGATAGATGAGCACAAGGGTTTCTTATTTCATAAGAAATCTCTTCCAGCAGACCTGCGTGAGGAAAGTTGTATTAGAAATGTAGACACAGTGTGTAGAAAAGACAAAACAGGAAATGTAGATTAAAACCAAAACGTATCTGTAGGAAATAAACATACATACAAATATTAAATAAATACGAATATAGTAAATATTTACCTATAGTAAACATACATGTACTATCGAGGACACTCCCGCCTGATCACCACTAAGCAAATTTTTGCTTGCACTTAAAACATAGAAAGGCTCTCTATCCCCGCCCCGTTGACTTTATAATAAACAATTAATGAAAAAATACCGATCGGCGACACATGCCAAACGAGAGTTATTGTTATTTTGCGCGCCAAAGTTGACGCTTTCATAATTATAGGCCTAAAGTTTAAGGTGGAGTAGCTCGGCGCCTCCGCATGATTTAAGCGAAAAAAAATTAACTGATCAGGCGGAAAAGACCACGACTGTATATGTAGAATATAACTATATAGAAGAAAGGTAACGCTCTTTGACTTGATTTTTAAAGAGAAATAAAGTTTTAGACTCTCGAATGTTAGGCGGAAGTGAGTTCCACAAACGTACTGCGTAAACAGGGAAGGAGTAAAAATAGAAATAGGTTCTTGTGTCTGATCTAGAATATTCCCGCGATAGCAACAATGTCGTGTGACCATCTCGTAACCAGATGACTAACACTTCTCTTTCCAGTCCTTGGAAGCCACTCGGTCACAGCTTTACTTCACCTGCCATCACCCATTCCCATCCATTTGACCCCTGTTACATGCTGGCAAAATCTAGGAGTTTCATGGTACTTACACCGCTGCCTAAGCCTTCGTAGAAACAGGTGTGATGGTATGTTACGTGTTTATTACATAAGCAAGGTATTGTAGGGGGTGAACAGTTTATGGAGAATCAAGTATAGATAACCTAAACCCACTGATGTTCATTCCCCTTACGTCAAGCACACTTGTACACAGCGCCCTCATACTGACTGATGACTCACTAATGACCGGTTGATGTCACTGCAACCATTTCGGTTGCCAGCTTACCCAAGATCGTTTGCAGAGACCAGTTAGATATTTGAAGTGGAATGAGGCACCAATCGACTATCATCATGAGCCTGTCCTGTACCATTTCAAAGTGAAGGCCCATCACATACCTGTATAACAATAAGAATGCAAACATTCTTACGTTTCAAAATGACGCCTAAATAGAAATTAAGTTAGCTGTGGATAATCGTGTGGGTAATCGTAATAAATTAACAAACAAACTCTTAACACTTAAATCATCCAACAGCATAATTTTCCACGGAAAAACATGACCCTATTAAATTCTTATCTACACAGAATCTACACAGTATACAGCAAACTCGGAAGTCGGAAATATCTCATCATAATCTTATTACAACGAAGTTAGCAAAGTAGGTTGCAACGATAGCGTCTATACTATATGTCTTAAGCCTGCACTTCCACACAGACTTATACGAAGAAAAACAAACTCAGGTAGCAAGAACTAAGTGTTAATGCACTAGTTAAAACCCTAACTAAGCACGTAGTTTACGTCCATTCGACGTAAACTTGCAAGTGCTACTGTTTTATATTTCAAAAACGTCTTACCGACGCTTGTTATTCTGAGGCACGAATATGGATTCAAAGGACAGTTAAGATCAGCGTACACTTATAAGAACTGCGTGGGATCAAAATCGCGTGATATGGAGCCGTTTGGGATTTATGCTATGAGACTTCGTATTGCAACGCACACTGATAACCTTCGTAACGGCATCGCTTCGGGATCATCTAGTAAACAGCAATAACCGACACACGGTGCCTATGCAGGTGGCGCTGAAAAACGAGTTGACCACCACCAGCTTATGGGTGGTTTGCTACACGCTTACGCCCGGATTGCAATACACTTACGGTCGATTGTATTGTGTACACGCTTCCGACGAGTTGTTCACACGCTTACGGCAGGCCGTTTTCTGGCTTCTGTACGGTCTTAAAACACTTTTCCAGGCGTGAGTAGAGCGAAGCGCCACAGCAAAACTTCGGATTGGCGAGCAAATCAAAATCAAAAATCAAAATCAAAGCATTTATTTCAAGTAAGCCAGTTAGAGGCACTTTTGAATTGTCGAAACAAAGATGAAAATTAAATGTAGCTACAATCCCACTCACAAGACATAAAAACTGTGAAAGTACTGTAGTTGCCCATTCCCTAGCGTAGACCTAGAATCCATAGTGACGAGCTTACGTTGGGTTTACGAGGAACTGATAAGGTGGTGATACCAGTCCCATGCAGAGCTTACACGTGAGCGATGCCCTTTAAACAGTTTTACGATGACCGTAAACATTTGAGAGAACGCTATCTCACTTAGTTCACGCAGTCGTTTACGTAAACGTAAAATATGAAGAAAGCATCCGAAATAAAGGTGCAACATAAAAGTGGGCCAATGATAAGAATATACAGAATCGTAAAAAATTTACAAGCCCTTATAAAAGTTTTATATTGTTTACGATCATCTCGTAGCTAGAATTTTATCTGAGTTTTAAAACGTAACAAAAGATGCTCTTTTTATAGGAGACAGTATAAAATTGTTTGGTTGTGTACCTGTGTGCGCGGTTTTTGATGAAACGGTATTTTTACTTTTCTGTGACGTCGTAAAATCAAAATGAATAAAACAAAAGGGAAGCAGTTTCTATATTTATTACAACGCACATGCTTTAAGTTATGTCGTAATTTTCTACACACTTTATATTTCAGTTTTTAAAGAACCTATAGCAGTTCCAATGCAGGATTAATTGGAAAATTCTACCCATACTGAGAAGAAACGAGCGATGATAACCATGGCTACCTACTTTTGTTAGCGATTCCAGTCTAAGTAGATCCGGAGAGACTATGACAAGTTAGTAGTGATTGCTTTCGAAATGTTACGAATTTCTGGAACTACTTTCAACAGGACTGACAAAAATATCGGTAACATTTGTCGATGAAATGGCTGATGGAGCAAGGCTTTGACGGACCAAGGTTACGCCAAACAAACCAGGATCGCCCTAAAGTCCTTTGGGTCGAGGATATCGCCAAAATCGCGGGAGGCACCTGAATAAAGGATGCACATCACAACCGGGAAGTGAGGCAGGAGAAAGGAGGCCTATACCCAGCAATGGGTGATTCCGGGCTGATATGATGACGTTGATGGCAATCCAATGCAATTTTGACTTTACCCTCATCGTCATAGAATGTATTTTTTTCTAGTTTCTCGGATTTACCCATTCATAATTCGACAAATGGTGCTTAGAATACATTTCGGCTGTATTTTGTTGCTTTTTCAGTGACACCAAATATCAACGACAATAATATTGATTAGAATAGAATAGAATAGAATAGAATTTTATTTTGCAAATATGGGTAATAAAAATTAAATAGTTGTTATGACATAGTATAAAAGCTCAGCCATATTTTACCATTCGGAATGCAAACATTTACATTATTTATGAAACATATATGTACTTACATTATAAAGACCAAATCGATTATATTATTATTACAATTATCATTCAATATACATATAAATCAGTTAATAAATTATTATCATTTTCATTGAAATTATCATTAAATTACTAAATTGCCATTTTCATTACAATTATCATTCAATTATTAAAATATCATTATTATTCAAATTAATCAAAAAAACATATTTTTCTCTGTTAGAAACTCGTCTATGCTATAGTACACTTTCCCCCGAATACTGAAACGTCACTCAAAATTTAAGGGCTGCTTAACATTTGAGCAGCTCCTAAACTTTAAATTTCGTATGGCCATACGTCACTTTTGAGTATCTGTTAAATATAAGTGCTACTTAAATTTTGAGTGACGTTTCAGTATTCGGGGGTTAATCTGTCAAAAATTTACGTAGTCTACTCCTAAACATCACCGTATTTAAATCTTTCCAGCCACTTGGCAATTTATTGAAAATTCTAGGAGCCATGCAATAAATACTTCTGCGCATCAAAGTGGTTTGACAAGATACTTGACAAAGTTTGCTACTGTCACGCCTATTCCTTGGGAAAACATCAGCAAGGCGTTGAAAACGACTTGGATTTTGGTGTACGAACATAGCTACTTCGAAAATATAAATACAAGGAAGGGTCAAGATATTGTATTGCTTAAAATAGGGCTTGCAACTGTCTGTAGTTTTAAGTTTAAACAATGATCGGAGACATCTTTTTTGGGCCTTAAATGCTATGTCTCTATCAGTTGAGTTCCCCCAGAAAATTATGCCGTAGCGCAAGTGAGATTCAACTATGCCGTAGTAAGCCGTAAGGAGTGTTTTGGTATCTACTATGGAGGATAATCTATATAAAACATATGCCGATGAACTTAGTTTTTTACACATCATTTCTATATGTGCTTTCCAATTTAAGCTATAGTCTATTTGTAAACCTAAAAATTTTGTATCAATGTATAATGATTAAAATTAATTTCACAAACGCCCTTCCATTTTAGCATCGACCACGTTTATTGTAAAGTATGTATGTCCGTGTATCTGACCACATGTTAGCGCGGCAATATAAAATTAATTAACGTTAATAAGTCCATCACTTTATTTCAACTAAAATAACATATTTTGTCGCGTAATGGCACACATTATGCGCAATTGAAATAAGCTTTGTAACAATAATTTTGGTACTGGGAAATGACAAATTGAATAAGGGATTTGACCGATTAAAAGTTAGTACTGTATGTAACATCCACAACAATGAGATACTTATTTCTGCTAATGTAATTTACCCACGTACATTTTAGTATGGCGATAATTCATTCAACTTAAAACCGGCTGTACATTCTGGCCGAGACACCCGCCTCTGATTTTTCGGATTCATGTGTGTATTGTAAATACAACATGTAACATAATTAACGCACACCCTCAGACACCCCAATTAGTTTATTATGTTATAATCATAATACATGCACTGAATTTTTAATTAAACATGTATAAGCAATGATTATTTAATAAATTAGTTTTCCTAATTCCGGAACAATGTTGTAGTCACAGTACAAATCAACGAACGCACACAGTCGCATACGTAGGTCTCATACCTACGTATGCGACTGTGTGAGTCTTGCTAGCCTTGTAGGTATTCGCTCGCGTTCGAGACAGCTGTTAACGTCGCGTTGTCGCTCGACTCAACTTCAATAGAAAACTTCAATACATTTTAATGCCTGTTTTCTTAATTGATGTTTTCATTTAGAAAGCACTTCGTCATTTTTTATCAAAAGCGTTCACTATCCTATTTTTTAAAATAAACTAGCGATTTAATACGTCCCCACAAAAAAAGTCTTCAAATCAGCTGATTGGGGATTCTCATCGAATTAATCCCATATTTCGTTTTGAAAACGAGTACGTGTACGCCAATCGGCTCCCCTGTCGATGGCTGTGTTCGGACGGAACGTTCCATGGCCACGAAGTAGCAGCTAACATAGTCCTACCCTGCGGTCTACTCTTGTACCATACCTTTGGTTGACTTGAATGTTCTGCCAGCTAGAACCACATTATCACCACACTGCACCGTGCCACAATCCTCACCATTAGTCACCATTTCACTGAACATTTTGTGTCAATTATTGCAAAGAAAGCGCGCGCGAAAAACTGTTTGCATAAGTACACTGTACGGAAGTTAGCGCGTGACTAAATATTGTTTACATTTATTTAAGTTTGCTTTGATTGTAGGCGCCGCCGGCGCCGCCCGGTCTCTATCTCGCTCTATCCCAGGTTTTTAATTTGCACGAGAAAGGGAACGAAAACTAGTATCACATATTTTACATTTTGTTGGTTTATCTATTGTGTCCTTTAACGAGTGCCTGTTTAATGTGTGCGTGCGGTTGAATCGCCAAGTTTACCTAACTGTATTTGTAACGACTTTAACTTACTTGAAATAAGGTTCATTTTTCTTTATTTTGTATTGAATGGCGGAATTTGTATTAATACAAATAAAACTGCACTTTTAAAAGTCTTATTGCCTTGAGTTATGGTCCATTTCAGTTCGCTTGGACTATACAGGGGTAGTGTGGCTATAAATTACGTAGCTTTAATAATTTTTGGGATAAAAAATTACCTACATTAAAAATTATAGAAATCGATTCAGTAAACGATTCTGAACAAAGTAATTTCAGGATGTGCGTTAATTATGTTACACGTTGTATAATTATCACTTGCTTCGGTGAAGGAAAACATCGTAAGGAAACCAGCAACCTGAGAGATATTTCTTGATGGCATGTAAAGCCAAGTCAGAGGCCTATGGGTGGCATATAAACTCTGATACCAGTTTGGGGAGCTATGGGCTAGCTCGCCGTCCGTCCGTCTCATGACGACAGGCCGTGTCGACGACGGCGCGTTCGTGTTCCACGCGGCCGATGCCTGCCGGGGCTGCGGGACTATTCGAAAGAGATACCGTGGCCCCGGAACACAAAGGGCGATGAAGGAACATGGATGGGTTTTAGTCAGTAAAAGTCATTTGATAATTTCCCATCCGAAAAAAAAAAAACAAAAAAAAAGGCACTAACCCCACGATAAAAAGGAAGAAAGAAGATAATATATTCTTTTCAATACACTTCCTCAAAAACTGGTTCATAACGCACTACGATTAGGTTCAACATGCAATGTATTTCACACGCGTGCGATTTTTATCATTTTCCAACACGTGTGCGGGCATGAAAATTGCCACAGATAACTATACCTATACTGCCTATACTTAGTTCAAATTGGATCAAAGCATTAAGTCGGAGGTGAATGTTTTTTTTTTAATTTTGGCAAAGCTATAATGCGTCTTTACCGCGTAAATATTTTTTTAATATTCAAATTGTGTTTATAAATAGAATATCATAGATAAACATGATTATTTAAAACTAATATTTACTTGTAACAAATTAACATTTATTTGTGTTTTATGTTCAAAAATATAAAAAAAACTATTTTTTATATTAGGCTGTTTAGTGGCTTCATACCTTTGCTTCTCCTTGAACCTGGCGAAAGCAAAGCGCGGAAAAAAAGAAAATTAAAATCATAGTTTCTTATTAATTTATGACAAAAATGTTTTTCGTTATTTTATTTTATTTCGTCAAAAGTGTATTGAAAAACGTCGTTTGATTGAGTGGACGTTTGTTATTGCAATTCTCAGCCTGAAAAACACCCTCGCCTAAGGTTCGGGAGTTAATTCCGCCTCGAATACAATAACAAACTTTCTCCACTTGTATCAAAATGTACTATTGTGGATGCAACAAGATTTCATATCACTTTACAATTTTCCAACTACCAGGAAAACATGAACGAACAACAGTCGATTAATTCAACCGAGGTAAACTGATAACTTGAGAGAAACCAGTTCACTTGAAGTTGGCGCTGCGCTGCCTTCAAGTGATTACTTGTGGTTTATTGTGAACTTCGGCTGCATGCGTTATTGTAACGGCTTATGTCTTCAGGTATTGTTATAGTTGGTGTATTTAGTACTTTGTCATGATGCTTGAGGAACTTGTTAGTAGTAGTTTGTTCAAGTTTAAAAAAAACAGCGAAGTGCGAGTTGGACTCGCGCACCGGGGGTTCCGTACAAACTTGATAATGCAGGCCGGCAAAATTTTTGTTTTTTTACTACATGTGTCCGGTTTTCAGACCTTTACATGTGCTGTAAGACATTGCTTCTTGTCGAATGGCTTGCCATGATTCTAGGTCAAGGACCCTATAGGTTTTCAGTCCCTTGTGAAGCCGCAAAATATGCAAAAATATGCAATATAGACGGTCATATCTGTGAAGCATAAAATGTGCTGGCTATTTTGCAAATGACCGGCTTTTTATCATGACTTTCCATAGTTCAAAACTCTCATTCTAAAGTGATTTCTTAGGTATTGCCCACTTAGAAATGAGAAAAGAACCACTTCAGGGATGATTAGCCAATGATTACTTTATAACTCTCATTTTGTTTAGGTTCCTGGGGGTATTAATATAACAGACTGTCTAATAAATTCACCCCCGAATACTGTAACGTCACTCAAAATTTAAGGGCTGCTTAACATTTGAGCAGCTCCTAAACTTTAAATTTCGTATGGCCAAACGTCACTTTTGAGTATCTGTTAAATATAAGTGCTTCTTAAATTTTGAGTGACGTTTCAGTATTTGGGGGTCAGTAGGATACCATTTTACATGGAGCGACTCCCGTGAGAGTAGGGGTTCCCACTCACACAGGGTATAGGGCCTACGTCCCAGCAGTGGGTTCGTTATGCTTCATCATCATCATAATTCTCCTACCCTTATCCCAATATAACCCTTGATCTGTCCACGAAGTAGACACAATAGTTAAACAATGGCGTCTCGACCAAATCGGTCATTGGTCAGATCATGATTTATTTGGGGTCGGCGCAGAATGTTTTCTTCCATACTTCTCTATGCTTTATGTCACTCTATAACTTCTTAGAAAATCTTTCCAGTATAAGAACAAACTTAGACTTAAATCGACTCCGAACACAACAATCACAACTACCATAAACACACAACAAAATATCCAATACAAAATAAATTAATACACAAACACAAACAATACAACACGTTTCCACACAACTTTTTACAGCGGATATTACGTGTAACTCGACGACAACAACATGCGTCGCCCATGATTAATGTTGCGGGATGCAAACGCTAGATGTCAGTGCGGCGGCAACGTAGCTGTACGGCTATAGCTGTGAGCTGACGTGCGGATGTGTTATTATGTTTTGATAAGGGGACGTGAGTTATGGGGTTATACGTTTAAGTCGAGGGAATTGTGAATCTATTGATAGGTAAATATCATCAGTAGTCTTTAAGCATAATTTCAAAGAGAACCATGAAATGGGCAAGTCAATATGAGCCGATGTATAGACGCCAGTGTACATGTACGGATACTCGAGCTGTAGATCAGTATAATTATGTACCTACGTTTCTTTTAAAGCAAACACTGGGCAGCTCGACTATGTGTGCAGTTAGGCGTGGTGTGTAATAAAACTACGTGTTCCCTTACCTTTTTTAAGGATGTATTATTGTTAGGAAACTAAGAGCTGTGTCCACGAAAACACTGCCGACAAACTGTCCTGCAGTTTGGCAGAAGATTTGTGAAATAATCATAAGTAACTTTTTGTTGAAATAAAAAAATAAAATATTTAAGCTTAATGCAGTTATTCTGAACACCATTGTTGTTTGTACGACTATATTATTACTAAGCAGACACTGTTTAATTTAAAAAAAAAAAATTGTTATAGGTGTAGGTATTTATTATCACAATCAAAATTAATTATTTATTTCAGACAACAAGGTCCATATGGTTTAGTGCTTCCTTTATACGAAACAGGTACACATATTGTTTTACATATTTCCTAGGTTAACTAAGCCATTAATAGTTGCATATAATGCTTCTTTTTAGGGTTCCGTGCCCGAAGAGTAACCTACGGGACTATTACTGAGCCTCCGCTGTCCGTCCATCTGTTTGTTAACGGGCTGCATCTCATGATCCGTAATAGGTTGACAATTAAAATTTTCACAGTATGTGTATTTCTGTTGCAGCTATAAAAGGAGGAGGCTTCACTACTACGTTGGTATGGAACCTTCATGCGCGAGTCCGAGTCGCACTAGGCTGGTTTTTTTAATCCTTCTCTTGACAATAATAAAGGGTGTAAAACACCTCTTAACGAAGCTGAAAGGCACTTGTTCTCCTCGTCATTGAAATCATTTTTTTGTTCTACACCATACCTGGGAACCTTCTAGTTACGGAGATATCGGGGGTCAAATCCAACTTTTTGAGATTATTTTTTTGATGTAATTTAAGAGTTTTACTTTAAACACCTCCACGACCCACGTACTATTCAATCCATCCATCAGCACAATTTTTTGAGTGCGTTACATTGAGTTCTACCACAAAACATGATATTTCACCCCAAAAAAAAGTCGTTTCCCAGCAATAATTTTTGCATAAAGTTACTTAGTTTTATGTACAGAATGCTTGGTTGACGGCTTCGTGATGAGGTGGTTTACACCCTGTATGATAGCATTTATGCAACAGTTAAGGATATCCACGGTAGAATACAAGGTTATTTTCTAGCAATTCTTATCCAAATATACGAGTAATCTTCCACACAATCAAACACAATTTTCCTATATATTAATAACCTCGCTATAGTTTATCAATTTGGGCATGTCGTTACCCTCATAATATACCGATACATATGTGCTTATATACCTACAAGCCCTTTTTCCCGTCGATATTGAGAGTATTGGTCTTATATCGTATGTTTACATTATATAATTTATGTTTACATATCTGCTATTATTATAGGTTTATTGCTAACCAATTTTCTTGGATATTGGCTTATAATTTGTTGGGTAAACTAGTTTTCTTATGTGATTAGTTGTGTAAATATCATCCTGGTTAATATGCTTTTAGTGGTTTCCGGGGAAAAGATTAATCCAGCACTCTATAATGAATGTAAAAGTAAACTTCCCTTAAAGGAGCTGAAAGGCACTTGTTCTCCCCGTCATTGCGATATTTTTTTTTTGTTCTAAACCTTACCTAGGAACCTTCTACTTACGGAGATATCTGGGGTCAAGCTTACTTACTGGGGTCATGCTTACTTTACAGGCGTACTATTCAATGCATCCTACCGTCGTTTCCCAGCAATATTTTTTGCATAGAGTTACTTAGTTTGATGTACAGAATGCTTGGTTGCCGGCTTTGTGAAAGGTCCGTTTACACCTCACATTAAGCATCTATTTAAAAGCCACATAAAGTAATGAATAGACAGAATAGACAAGCGTCGGTCACATTTGAATGACAATGCTGAATGAATGAATGAACGAAATATAGCTGCCGATATGATTAAATCCTACTATCCAGATAGAAAATCTAATTATAATAATAGTCGACAAATGGACTGATGGATTGGTAAGGATATAAACAGCGAAGTCATGATGATATTTAATTATATTCCTTGGTTGTTATTATTTGACGAAGTGGTGCGTAATACAATATTGTTTACAAAAAACTTTTTACTGTTCACTGCTAAGCTGGAATAATCCCTCTGTTCGAGTTTTAATTTATTTTAGTCAGTCAACAGTGTTTTTGTATGTTACTCTGGAAAAAAACTTATTTTAGCCTACGTGTGTTTTCAGATGTATAAACATGGACGAAGCAACGATTCTTACATACTCCTTGTAAGTAAGAATCGTAGCTGGCGGTGTTTTGCAGTTGGTGCCTAACCCCATAGTAAAAAGTCGTGAGTATTTATCTTCATCATATTCCTGCCCTTGTCCCATGTTATTCGGGGTCGGCGCAATACGTTTTTGTCTTCCATTCTACCCTGTCAACCGTCACATGCATATACCATTTTTAATCTAAACAACATTTCAATTTATTCATAAGTAAACGTCAGACTAAACTAGTGTTATTAATAGTTTTCATATGACAGTATATTCGTAGCAGCGCTACGCGGTGACGTAGCAATTTCGTAGCTCCGCTTCGAGCGACCGCTACGCCGCCCGGACCGGCGCCAAATGCTTGCCTGCCAAACGTTTCGTCCAAATTGCATAGTTTAGTATCTTACTTTATTATTATTCTTCGCATAAGAACCATAATTATTTTAACCGGTAATCCTTTTTTTTTAATTTTGTAGGGAACCGAATTGAGAAAAACTTTTGTCGTAAGTAGCTTCTTTCTTTAAACAAACTGTAATAGATAACACTGAAAATCTGAAAAAGGATCACTGCGGGTACTAATCGAGTTATCATTACGGTCAACTCGGACAACTGTGAGAAAGTGAACTCCTATATACTCGGTACGATAAATTTCAAACAAATGTACTCGGGAAAACGTCTGTCAAAGAACTACAAATAACAGCCACAACCAATGAATTAACACGCTTGCTTCTCGGTACGTAATAGATGGTCACCCATCCACGAAATGGCCTAAGCAAACGTTGCTTAACCCCGAAGATCGACAAGTGCGGCTGATATCATTTAGCCACGAGCCCCTCATTTAAGTATCTTTACTCGCGTGAGCTATTATAATGCAGCCCGTATAAATAATGAATGAATGCCATTAATCATTAAAGACTATTAAGGACACGTCATTTTTGCGATGGATGCCCCATATTTCCGGTCACAGAGTTTATCCGATGTCACTTGTCCTCAATGGATCACTATTTTGTGGGTTTGTTTTTTTTTATATTCAAGCTGTTTTTGCCTAGTGGGATAAGTAGGAATAACGAAAAATCATCTGATAAATACCCTGATTTACAACAAACTTCTTACAACTTCGCAGTTAAATATACCTAATAAACAAAACCGTCAAAACAATTAACAACAAATACAACAGTGGTATAATATAAAGGTCATGGCACATTATGCCAGCACCGCAACTGCACAGCTGCAGCACGGCGTCACCTCGAATTTAGGCTACGGCTAGCCGCCACGCTGGCAACGCGGTGCGGTGTAAACAAGTGCTCCGCTCGCCAGAAGCGCGCGTGTTGCGAGTCGAGTTGTATGATAGCGCCAAGCGCGCTGACTGCCTGCCGTGGGTTTTTTGCACAGGTAGACCTGCTAGCCGTGGCTTTCCAGATCTTAGGATACTTTTTTATATTATAGCTTTATATACAGCAGTACGTTCTATATTTTCTACTTTCTCATGGGTGAAGTCGCAGGCCAAGGCTCATATCAAACAAAACTTGATCAAAAAATGGCCTCCAAAAAATCATTACACCTCCCCACCGAGGGCGCTAAATCCCCAGATATAAAACGCTAAATATTTTTCCATTTTACGTAAGTATATTTGTTCGGCAACTCATAAAACTTGACTTAGGAGCGAACTAGTCTTGAGACATATTGCCTTCGTCTGATATTGGATATCTGAGTTGTATGCACCCCATATTTGTGAACCACTTGAAACGGTATGAAAACCGCCGAATTGAATGGTAGGGAACTACTGACACGGTTCAAGATTGCAACTGCGATTTGATTCTGAAGTGTCAAATGTTAGGTAAGTAGGTGCAAAGATTGTGAATAAGACTAACAACCCAAAAAGGTTTTGTAACAAAATTCAGATTTAAAAGAATGACCATGGAGTTTCATGCCCGTGCTTCTCCATAGAGACCTACGCTAGGGAATGGGCAACTAAAGTACTTTCTCACTTTTTATGTCTTGTGACTGGGACTGTAGTTGTATTTCATTTTTGTCTTTGTTTCGACAGTTCAAAAGTGCCTTTAACTGGCCTACTTGAAATAAACGCTTAGATCATTTATGTGCATAAAATACAGGTGTTACCAGATATAACAGTTGGTGATGTGTGCACAAAGCATTTTTGCCTGTTTTGAGGCATGCAAATTAGTTTTACAGTATTATGTAGGTAACGATTATTTTTTACAAAAAAAAACTGTGTACATTCTTTGAAATAAGACATAGTGCACAAATTCTTGTAGAGTAAAAACAATTTTCTCTCAGCCATTTTCGCAGCTTAATCTTAAAATATTTCGTGTAGTCATTTTTAGTGAAAGCATCAAGTTTTATATTCACGTTTGTTCTACTCTGCTTATTAACATTACTGCACACTATAATTAACACACGTAAATAGAAATAACACGTAAGCAAATAAAAGAAAAACGTACACGTAAAAAAGGTGGTAATGCGAAATGAATGACGCCCCCGTCACGTGATACCCAACTCAGTGTTATGAATAATTTAGCCATTACCAGCACTTCCAATTTCCTGGCAACAGAAATAATGTTATTTTTGATTACAATATCAAGTTTCCGACTGCGATCTCCGAGCGATACATGGGAAAGGTTTTTCGTAATGTCAGTCCGTACGTTGTGTTTGGAAAAATAATAATTACGTTTTCCAATCAGAAGTAGAATTTACACGTTATAGACACTGTGAATTACTATATTCGTTTTTTTGGGTTCTGTACCTCAGTCGGGAAAAACGGAACCCTTAATAGGATCACTTTGTTGTCCGTCTTTCAAGATCCTTTTTCTCAAGAATGCGTGGAGGTGCCAAGCTGAAATTAATGTCATTTATTCTGATTTGCTACCCCTTGGAGCAGTGAAAAAAATCAAACTTGTAAGTCAACGCAATCAAAAGATTTGACCGTTTATGTCGCATATTTTGCCATTTCACAAGGTAATCAAAACCCGTTGACCTAGAATTACGAAATTTGGCAAGAAACAATGACTTGCAGCACATTTAAGGAAAAAATCTAATGACCTTAAATATGTAGTTTAATAACAAAATACCTACAAGTTTACACGGAACCCTCGGTGCGCGAGACCGGTTGGCCGGTTTTTTTTTTATAAATCATGATCTGTCAAATCACCGATTTGCTCGAGACGCCATTGTTTAACTATTGTGTCTACTTCGTGGACAGATCATGGGATAATTGTTCAAGTCATTTTTATAAACTGCTAAACAAATGTTCGTAGATTCACACGTCTAATTCAATCACACATCAGTTACGTTTTAATAATTTCACAGCACCTTAGCAGTAGGAGTTACTTTCGTAGTGGTTTCAACCACAAACGGTTTCCACTAACATGTAATGGTTGTCATGTCAAATGTTGTAATGGTTTACACTGTAAGTACCATCAATAAATAATACATATGTAACAATAAACTTAAAATTTAACGAGTAATAGAGAAGTATGGAAAAAGAAAACATGCTGCGCTGACCCCAAATGAATTGAGATTTATGATGAGTAAACTTAAAATTTAGAGTTTTATAATTCTAATATAATAACCTCGTCCTCAGTAACCAATTCGACATGGAAAGTGGTCATTTTGGTAAAGTGGTATTTTTGGTAAAGTAGACTTTATGTGCCTAAAGGCGTTCGCCGTATGCATTAAACAATTTTGATAAATACATGCGGCAAACGCCAAAATAAATTAAAACTAGGTTACTTCATCACATAAAATCAAAAACAAAACAAAAACATGACATCAGAAAACCCGTCCATATTTGGCTGTTAATAAACTTCATTATAACCGCCGCTCCTGGCTTCACTCAATTAAAACGTGAAAGACATGGCCGTCCCTAATTGTGCACAATATGTACCTTTATTAACATGGTAGCAGGCTGAGTGAAATTATATTATTTTATTTTGTTTCATATACAGGGTGTAAACCACCTCATCACGAAGCCGTCAACCAAGCATTCTGTACATCAAACTAAGTAACTTTACGCAAAAATTATTGCTGGGAAACGACTTCTTTTTTTGGGGTGAAAAATCATGTTTTGTGGTAGAACTCAATGTAACGCACTCAAAACATTGTGCTGATGGAGGGATTGAATAGTACCGGGGTCGTGGAGGTGTTTAAAGTAAAAATCTTACATTAAAAACTTGTATTTTAAAAAAAAGTTGTCAAAAAATTGGAACTTTGACCCCCAATATCTCCGTAACTAAAAGGTTCCCAGGTATGGTATAGAACAAAAACATGATCGCAATGGCGAGAAGAACAAGTGCTTTTCGGCTTCGTTAAGAGTTTTTTTTACACCCTTTATACGCACTTTACTTTGTGCAATTTGTTTCGTGAGAGCTCCAAACACGTTGAAGGAAAAGGGAGAAACTGATATGTCCTAGCAACAAAAACTCGAAGCCAACATCAACACCGCGTGTCCAATTCGAGTTGACTATGGTTGATGTTGATTATGGCCCCTGTTCCTTAGCTCCTAGTGAAGACGTTATAGTACAGTATACTATCTAATAGGGATTTGCCTGCGTGCAGTTCAGTAATTGTCCCACGGGGTGAGACTACCGGGATAAAAAGTATCCAATGTGCTAATCCAGGTTATAAACTATCTGTACACCAAATTTCATTAAGACCGTTCAGTGGTTTTTGCGTGAAAGATTAAAAGACATCCATCCATGCAAACTTTTGAATTTATAATACGAATAGAAAGATGATTTTCCCACTCATAGAGACTCACATAACAAACAATTTCCTACTACTGGGTTAAGGTCTCGTTCAACCTCTTTCAAATATTCTCTTGCTTGCTACCCTCAACCTTTTTAGGGTTCCGTAAAAAACGGAACCCTTAGAAGATCACTTTCTTGTCCGTCTGTCTGTCTGTCCGTCTGTCACCACCGATTTTCTCAGGAACGGGTGGACCTAGCAAGTTGAAATTTATACCATATACCGAAGTCCCTATTAGATATATAAAAATCCTGAGTCAACACGATAAAAGATATGAGCAAATTTAGATTTTCTCGAAAACTTGTAAGTACCAAAATTTACCTTAAATTTCAACTTTTTTTAGTTTTCGGACTT
Source organism: Xestia rhomboidea (assembly GCA_963853795.1). NCBI lineage: Eukaryota > Metazoa > Arthropoda > Insecta > Lepidoptera > Noctuidae > Xestia > Xestia rhomboidea. The sequence goes on along the minus strand of OY970778.1, from coordinate 7,462,430 downwards.
TTCCCTTTACTTGTGCTGTAAGACCTTGCTTTTAACCAAAATTGACAATTCTAGATCAACCGGAAGTACCCTATAGGTTTTAGGTCGAAAACCTATATGGTAGTTCCCGTTGACCTAGAATCACTAAATTTAGCAAAAAGCAAGGTCTTACAGCACATGTAAAGGGCAAAGTCTGAAAACCGTAAATATGTAATTTAATAACAAAAAAAAGCGATTTTACTATTACAAACTTATAATTTGCGGTTGGAGCAATAGTCGTTTCTAGGGATCGAACAGCAAAGTTAAGTTTGTCCTTTAAAAAGTTTGTACGGAACCCTCGGTGCGCGAGTCCGCGCGGTTTTTTTAGAAAGAACCAGACTGAAAATCTAAAACACTCATAAAACTTTTCAACATACATATTATAGAAGCATGTAGATGGTTGAGAAAACAGAAAACCTTTCACGAGGCGTAGGCTCCTTTCAGAACATGTAATTGAAAACCAATATCGAGTAACAATATTAACTTAATATTAACTTAGGTAATAGACAAGTAATCGAAGTAGAACTTTGTATAATTTCCTTCATCCTACTGCCTATGCTAATCAGTTGTAAACGTTATACAGTGTGTCTTTTATCCAACTTAAAATAGTTATTACATGTTATTTTACTTGGTGCGACTGCCTATCTGACCTCCACCATCCAATTACCGTTGGGTAATATGATACCCCTTGATAAGACTGGTTGTTAGACTTCCAGACCACTGACTACGTACGTAACAACTGTCGAAGATCTTCAAATGACAGCCGGGACCAACGGTTTAAATCATGATCTATCGAATGATCGATTTGGTCGAGACGCCATTGTTTAACTATTGTGTCTACTTCGTGGACAGATCATGGGTTAACGTGCTTTCCGAGGCACGGAGGAAGCTCGGAAAGTAATGGGCGGTCACCCATCTACGGACCAACTTAGGCAAACGCAGCTTAACCTAAAGATTGACCCCGAGAACCTGCTAAAATATCATCAGTAAATCAATGCAACAAAAAATTCTGTCCATCTAAATATCAGCCTGTACACTAGGTAACATTAACTATATTATATATGTATAAAGCGATAACTTTGAACCGCGGTTATATTGGTTTCGATTAGTTTGAGGGTCTTTGAGCGGCGCCATCATGGTTCTTCCAAGTGAACTATTTGGTATATTGAATTAGATACACGTTACGTATTAACAATTGGCCCAAACTAGTGTTTGATCGTGGAAACTATGGATAACGTGGGTCAAAAGTTTATTTATAAATAAAATAGTGCTGATATAAATAATACTGTACTTCGAAGTTGTCAGGTGTTTATTTCAGATTTCAGGAATTACTGTCCGTGTTCGACAGTTGGTGCATAAGTTAAATATCTAACACTAAACTTTTTGACTTTTGAAAGACTTCAATTTATTTTGCCAATGATTTATTTATTTTTGTTGTTTAAATTAAACAAGGGTCCAAAACATTCCACTGAAAACCGGCAGAAAAAATGTATTGCCGGCAGCACTGATGACGGATGACGATGCATGATGGCAAGAGGTTTTTGTCAGAACCCAGAAAACTCTTAAATATTTCTATCACAAATTCACAGGATTTATTCATTCAGCAGCGGTGGCCCAGTGGTAAGCAGCGGTGGCCCAGTGGTGGCGGCCCCGACTTACGAACAGTAAGTCGTGGGTTCGAACCCAGGCAGGCGCATTACTTTGTGTAATTTATTTCATCACTGCGGCTCTCAAAACGGTAAAGGAAAATATCGTGAGGAAACCGGCATGTCCTAGAACCAAAAAAATCGAAGACATGTGACATCTACCAATCCGCACTGGGCTTGCGTGGTGGATTATAGTCCATTCCCTCTCATAGAGAGGAGGCCTGTGTTCCAGCAGTGGGAACATTGATAGGATGATGATCATGATTCATTAATAACATATATAAACATCACGCCTGTAATCCCCTAAGGGGTTAGGCAGAGATGTACCTAATAGTACACCCACATATCGCCAGTTATGTTTAAGTCCCATATAATAGGGGCCGGGCACAATTCCAGACTCCACGGCTGCTACTGAGAAATTCCTGATCGAATAACTCAATAACAATTTACCTGACCCGGGCATCAAACCCAGGACCTCATGCTTACCGCGACCACTAGACCAACGAGCTAGTTTTTATTTATTCCAACAAGACTATTAGGTTGCAAACCTATAAGTTTAATATAAACTACATCTTGTCTACCGTTTGATGTGTCCTAGCAACCGTGTAACGTTAGTCTAAAAAATATTTTTTTCTGTTGCACTACTAATAACTATTTTCTTCCTGCAACCATATCCCATTCTCTAATATTAGGTACCTGATCTTCTTACTGCCTTATCTATACATCATTGCGTCACTCTGCCCCAACAAATGCCAAACGCCATTTCAGTATCCAAACAAAACATTACAAACCTTAATCTGAAACTCCAACAAAACCCATAGTCTCTAAAACCCTCGGAAAATAAAGACATTCACGATATCCTCCAAACTCCCAGTCTCTTGGCGAACTTTAGTCACTGAACATCTTAGAGGATCTCGCTGAACACACGGGAACTCTTTCAATCAAAATTTAAGTTGATATTGGAAAAGTTTGCAGATTGATGCGTACGTAACGGTTTTACGAACGACTTGCTCCGGGAGTACGGTGTCCACTGTGAGTGGAGGTGCTATGCGAAGCGATGGAGTGACGTAAGAAATGCTACAGTTGTTCAATTCGGCAGAATTTGTTCAACAACAAAGCTGACCAGCATAGCTATTCACAACGCTTCGATTCGATTTTCGATTCGGAAAGTCGTATGTCTATCTTTTTTTGACATTACGAAATCGAGCGAGATAGACATACGACTTTCCGAATCTAAAATCGAATCGAAGCGTTGTGAATAGCTATGCTGAAGTATTACCCCCCGTTTCCTTGATAGTAATTTATTTAAACTCCATTTTCTTTTTTCCCAAAGTTTTTTTTTTGTACTAGCCTAGTTTACAAAACATTTTTGCAAAAAATAAAACCGACTTCAAACAAAAAAGTGAAAAATAACTTTAGCTTCAGAAGTCGGTGTCCTTTGTTTGATTGATTTAGTTTTTTTGTCACCAACTTCTGTCATTTGACATTTTTAAAAATACATGTCATGGTAATAGGCGTATCCCTAATATATGGAACAGAACATACTCGTCAAATTACCCCTCCCGCTCAGGGCGGAGCGGAAGGGAGTGTCAGACTTTTACTGACTAAAACCCATCCATGTTCCTTCTTAGCCCTTTGTGTTCCGAGGCCACGGTATCTCTTTCGAACAGTCCCGCAGCCCCGGCAGGCATCGGACCTTGCGGACCTCTTGCTTTTGCTGACATCTCTTTGATGCGCGCGGAACAAGAACGCGCCAATTTAACATACCTAACTGTCGAGATCTGGGTGTATTGTACACATCTGCGTACCCCCTCAGAGCATACAGGCGTGATGTTACGTCATGATGTTGTATAAACAATAAACATCCAAGCGATTGCAGCAATCACGGCAGATTTTCCGTCTATTTTTGAAGAGTCCCATTGTATATCTCCGAAGATCAGCATCAGATGTTCACAAAATGGGACTACACGGAAAGCACCAGCTTTCAAATAAAAAAAAGAATCATCAAAATCGGTTCACCCAGTCAAAAGTTCGGAGGTAACAAAAACAAAAAAAAACAGTCGAATTGAGAACCTCCTCTTTTTGGAAGTCGGTTGAAAAGTGCACATTATTAACTTGAAAACGACTTATATTATCCATAATGGACGGATGGATGACTCCTATAACACAGGACTTGCTTAGCATGGGGTCATTGATAATTTATTTGCAATCTTTTTTTTAATGTAAAATGAATATATTATTATTTTAATTTAAATGCACAATCGGCTTTCACTACTCGTGACGATCGTCATCGTCAGCACACGTCATCACGCGAATTCCTAAATCATTTTTAGTTTTGTCAATTATCGTAACTATTCGATTGGTTTCTATTTAGTTTTTTATTACATTTTGATTTTTTGTACAAAGGAATTGATCCTGATAACAGAATAAATTGTTAAATTAAATAAATATAAATATCGCTGAAAATTACACTGCGCCATCTAAGCAACGAGGCTTATGTCGTGGACACAAGATAGTTGATATACTACATAGATTATTTTTGTGTGTAAATACACACTTATCATACATATAAACATCCATGACTTGGAAACAAATGTCCATGCTCATCACACAAACATTTGCTCCTACTGGGATTCCAACCCGGGTCCCTAAGAACATTATAAGCAGCCTCACTACCGCTCCGCCATTCGGGTCGCCATTTTCCGTTCCCTGAAACTCTGTCAACCAGTCTTGCTGCAATGTACCCAGGAACCTAGGTCCGGAGATAATGGTAGTCGTGCCATAAAAAATGATACCCCGAAATAATACTGATTTCAAAATAGTGGGGAAAAGTTTAGGCAGATGATGATTTCATGACCCTAGATTTATTTCAAAATCTACATCAACATAATTCTTCTTCAATATATCTTGGCATCGCTTTATAGCGTCCACATCTCACACAGGACATCGAGTAAGAAATTGGTACAGATAAGTGGTCCGGTTCGAGTAAAAACTTTATTTGTAACTACGATGTTTTGGGGGGATGATGTTTACGCGAAACTTTTGCTCCAACCCCCCCCCCCCCTTTTTTGTTGTCAGGTTATTACACTGATATTAAACACACAATGGAGTATAAAATTGAGGGGATTTTTCGACGTGCCTTTTTTATTTGGTATCGTTTAATTTATTAAGCGAGTTGTTGGGTTCTTAGTGTTTTGTAAGAATGACTAATACATGATATCTGAAGATGTAATCTGCCACCGGGCGCTTGGTTTTTGGTGGTTCCTTTTCTACAGTTTTTAATGTTTTCGTCCTCATGATTCTTAACGTGCGATCGCAAATGTATGGAACTATTCGACCCGCACCGATCGTTAGACACCGATCCGTTCATTTGGCCGTATTGGGAATCTGTACCCTTTCACAGGATACATACAGGTTATTTTAAACAAAATTAAGGTTCTATCATAACACATTTTTCCACTGCAGATAGATATTTTACAATCAACGCATCCTACATAAAAATACATACAGCATCCACACATCAAAATTACCATTCACGCCACCCTCTGACGTCATAATGCGCATGCGACGCCGACAGATGGCCAGACAGTTCAATCAAATTACTAATAGTACCTCCCATTTATGCGCCAACCATTTTCGTTAGTAGTTATGAAACGACCGACATCCGACAACATTCGTTTTGATTAAACGGACGATTTTAGTCAGGACTAATTGATGTACGCATTCGGTGAATTCGTACAAAAATTTCACTCTGAAATGTTTTGACGTTTTATCTGTTTTATGGACAGGTAGACTATATTTTTCAATATGTTTTTTTGGGTACTTACTTACCCCTTCTCACACAAAGAAGGCATAAGCATTGACCACCACGCGTCAAGGCGGGTTGGCAATTTAAAACTTACTGAAGGAATTGCATTTCAATGTGCAGACATCATTCTTATTTACAAAATTATTGCACGACATTACAATAAGCAATTATTTAAAAAATGTAATATCAATAACAAAAGCCAATGACGTAAAAAGTAATAATAACCCGTATTTTGAAATGACTAATTCTTTCATAAACCAAGATACAAACGATTCCTTTCAACCTGAACAAGTTTGTTCCGTTATAAAACAATCCATAAATTAAATTAACTTTCCTTCAACAATTTAAATATTAATTGGTAAGTAAAAGTAATTCCCAGAAAAATAATTAAAAGTAAGCAAGAACAAAACTATGTTCAACAAAGTAAAAAGAAAGAAAAAGCTCTCAAAGGATTTTTTCAAAGTATTTTTATTCAATAAAAAACAGTATTTTCTCCATTTTACCTTACCAGAGAGCCATCAAAAGTCTATAAACAATTTGTAAGAACGTTTCATAATATCATTAGTCTGTAATTTAAATAAAAAGAAGTGTGTATTGTCCATGGTCTGGAAAGGAGGTTCGATGTTTTGCGCTTCCTTCCTCTGATATGCTAATGTGAACATTCAGAATAAACTGTTGGACATCTTTTTGATTCATTTTACTTTGTTGGAATATTTCAATGTTTTAAGAAGACTTCGAAAAAACAATGGAATTTTTGTTATTTTTACTGTAGTATTTATGTTAGTATGAAAAGGTTAAGGTTAGGTTAAGGTTAGGTTGTTTTTTTATGTATCCAGCATCTTAGGTGTAAAATTAATAGATCGTGTCGTGATCACGTTTCAAAACGCATATCGTTGACGTGGCTCAAAACTGGGCAGGACAAGTCTGTCGCGTGCCGAACGAGTGCTACGGTATCGGGGAAGCTTCGTCAGCACCCTAAACGAAAATTACGTACGTACGTATTAAACGTAGATAAATTAAACTTACTATACAGCGAATTGTTACAAAGAGAACACTTCCTCATCATTTACCTAATAACATGCATTGTGTAAACAGAACACTGCAACAAATTTCTTCGGAAAAATCACAGAGTTTACGATATGCGATACTTCATTCAGATCTTCCCGCTTTGCACGCTAGATTTTCCTAGTTAAAATGTGTTTCAACTTAATGAAAAATACTAAGAATTATTCAGTCAAAGCAAAACGACTAACATTACCTTAGTCGAAAAAAAAAACTAAAAACTGTGGTCCTATACTGTCCCTCTCCACAATCTTTTATCGACAACGAAAAGGTAGAATTGACACATTCCTGACCAGTTTAAAAATACCTCTGATACACGATATCGAGGTTTAAAACCGTTGGAAGTTTTTGTGCAGAGGGGTTTATGCTTCTGGTTGTGAGAAACCACGCGAGCGATTTTTTACGCGGGGAGGTATCGGTATTTACATTGCAAAAGAGGTTGCCGTGTTGGTGGGTCGTTCGGGAGGGCGGTTGGAGGGTCGCTAGTGAGGCTTTTATGTGCCACCAATAGTGCGAATCCACCTTGTTTCCCCCTCTGTGGAATTACTAGTTTGTAATAACAACGCTGTACGTTGTATTAGTAATGTGTTTGCGTGTTCTGTTTGGTTTGAAAAAGTATATTAAGTTGTATGAAAAAGTTTTCGTAGGAAAGGTATTCTTAAAGTCCGTCAGCATATTATTGTTTTCTACCTGAAATAGCAGTGATAGTCTAGTGGTGTGACCGTTGGACTGCCAAGTCATAGGTCTCGAGTTCGAACCCAAGGCACGATCTTCTGTTTTTTCATTATCCATGTGCGTATTGTATTTTATCACATGCTTCGGTGAAGGAAAATATCGTAAGGAAACCAGCATGCCTGAGACGCCTTGACGGCATGTAAAGCCAAGTCAGTTGCCCATGGGTGGCAAAAAGTCTGACAACGGGTTAGGCACTAACCACACGATAAAAAAGAAAGATCCGAAATAATACAGCGATAAGCGATTCAAAATTAATTACTACACAATTTTAATCTATATTATTTAATTGATTATTTTTGTATATTACGCTGATTGAAATTTTAATTTTATAATTGTTAGTTTTTATTTCAAATGTGTGCATAAATTATAATCCTAAATGGATTGAAATAATATAATTTGAATTTGAAAAAATGGTTAAAAAAATACAAACTCAAATATGTTTTATTCTGCAAGCAGTTTCCAACTTCAACAATTCTTTCGGTTAAAAGTATACCCAAAATAATGTAAATACGCGGAAACTGCTTAATAGCCGGTTATTATGATCCCGTGGGACAATAATTAAACTCCACGCGCGCGAAGCCACGGGCATAACCTAGTACTCCAATAATTTCCAAGCGATTCTTCATTCCTGGTTCTGGTAGAGTTACAAACGTTTTCCCCTTACAGCCTAAGCGGCTTAACCCCCATAGCTCCCAAGGTTCAGACCCCATAATACCCCATTGAAGAATGTACCCTTTGGCGAATGTTTGAGCGATGCTAAAGAGCTTATACGGTTTCATTTCTTTCTCGGATCAAGATTTTTCTTCAATTGAAAAATATTCATGAAGGTGTTTTACACGAATATAGTATGGAATAGGCAGAAGTGTATTTTTAACTATGTTATTTGAAACACTACTCGCCATAAAATCGCTTGTTAATTTTGCTAAGTGTATATGGTACAACTAAAGGTGCTCGTGGCTAATTACATATAACAGAGTTTCCTCCGTGCCTCGGAAAGCACATTAAGTTGTTGGTCCCGGCTGTCATTTGTAGATCTTTGACAGTCGTATCGAAAGGGTATCGTGTTACCCAGTATTAACTGGGTTATGGAAGTTAGATAAGAAGTTGAATCGCTCTATGTAAAATACTGGTATTCAGCTGCATCCGGTTAGAATGGAAAAAGCCGTTGGCAACATAGTTGGGAAAAGGCTAGGCAGGTATATGGTATGGCTAAACCGGATCAGCCCTTTTTTTTCGGATGAGAAATCATCAAATGACTCCTCCCGCTCTGGGCGGAGCAGGAGGGAGTGTCACTTTTACTGACTAAAACCCATCCATATTCCTTCATGGCCCTTTGTGTTCCGGGGCCACGGTATCTCTTTAGAAACAGTCCCGCAGCCCCGGCAACCGGATTAGCCCTTGACTTGAAATGAAGATTGTTCATGAAAACTTTTCAATATTAATTCAACCAATTTTATGTGTTAACGACTTAGTTCGTTAACACATAAAAGTTGGTTGAATTAGTATTAGACAAAGAGCTTTGTTCATAACCGCAAAGGGTGTACTCAAACTCAACTATTTGGTTTCAAGCTATTGAGCTTCTGAGCTTGAAACCATGGTGATTATTTGCAGAAAAAATGCAAATATTTCTAATTGGCACTCTGAAACTATGGCTTCAGATATCACCTGGAGTTTGAAGCTTCGTTTAAGTCTTTCAATTCAACCCCACACCAATGCGCCATGAGCAAAAAACTTAAGCCAAGTCAGGCGGCGCGGCGATCGTGTTTTCAGCTAGATTTTTTACGTTTCGCCTGGAATTACGATTTCATTCGATTTAAACTAGAAATTCAACCTTGGCGTTTATACTAACTAGATTCTTAGGTCACGTCATTTAACATTTTTCTTTGATATGTGCCCTTTATAATAAACAATCATCATAACTTTTACTAAAATATCAACGGAACTCATTTGCCGATATCACCGCAACGGAGAATTTTTTTAAAATGATGTTTGGTTTTAAAAATAATAGGTTCATAACGTTAGAGGTATAGTGATATGATAACGTTCAACAAAGAGCTATTAAAGCTAATAGTTGTGTGACAAAGTAGGTGCTAAGGTAACGTTTATAGATTTTGCCCTTTTTTTTTTTTTTTTTTTTTCGGATGGGAAATCATCAAATGACTTCTCCCGCTCTGGGCGGAGCAGGAGGGAGTGTCAGACTTTTACTGACTAAAACCCATCCATGTTCCTTCATCGCCCTTTATGTTCCGGGGCCACGGTATCTCTTTCGAATAGTCCCGCAGCCCCGGCAGGCTTCGGCCCTTGCGGACCCCTTCACTGATGCTGACTCTCTTTGAGGCGCGCGTGGAACACGAACGCGCCGTCGACACGGCCTGTCGTCATGAGACGTACGGACGGCGAGCTAGCCCATAGCTCCCCGTCCACAGGCCCGCGCCTACGGTGGCCGGAAGCCACCACGTGGCCCCCGACGCCCGGGGCGTCTCCCGCGGCGGCCGGGACGTGAGGATCTCTCCCTGTCCTGTTCCGCCACCTCCTTCGCTAGCATGACTGCTTCGCAGAAGGAGGTGACGGCGTCCCATTCCGTCTCGCTCCGGACCATGGCACGAACCAGGGCCGGGAGCGAGAGGTCGCCGCCGCCGATCGCCACCTCGAGGACACGGCGGTGCTCCACCCAAGCGGGGCACACCTCCACAGTGTGCTCCACCGTGTCCTCCGGCCTATCCTCACAATGATATAGATTTTGCCCTAAAGTAGATATTTTGGTCTAGTAACAAAGAAGATTTTTTTATAAATAAAATGATTGAATTTGAAACAATAATTTATATTAGACAACAATAAATTATATGAAAATAGGTTATTATTTAATTAGAATAGATTTTTAGGCAAAATAGTTAATTGCTCATCAGTGATAACAATTGCAATACAAAAAACGCTCTTACTGCCACGACATAAAGGCGCTATCAATATCAAATACGTCTTGTATTTACCCCTAATGTGTGATTGTCTGCCCTCCATATCAGAAGGTATAGTATAGTATGACCACTTCAAGTGTGCAGTTCAAGATTGTGTTGCTTGTTAAGAGCGCACCGAGCTTCTGGCGCTAACAGATTTTAGGTATTCCTAAGCAGGGCTAAAGCGGATAGGGTGGAAGCGTGGCGGCTCTGGTTAGAATGGACGGAACGCACGCTAATTTAGGTATTTCCTTCATATTACTCAAACAAATACACATTTCGAAAATGTAAAACGTACGCGTTATAGTAAACATGTAGTTTTGTTATTATTCAAAATCTGATGATCTACTTAGGGTTTATTTTGTTTCTTAGAGATTACTTTGGATTTTTTTTCTATCGAGGAAACTAAAAGTAATCGTGTTTCTAAAGTGTACGATGTATAGAGTGAATCCTTAAATATCTTCCATATTAATTGCATAACTAACGGATAAGTAATAACGATGCAGCAAGGGATCAAGCGAATGCACATATTTTGGAATTACGTATCGTTTCCTCGGTGCGCTCTTAAGGTGGATGCTCCAGGGTAGCCCGCGAAATTCAAATTTTCTTACGTTTTTTGCAATTTGCAGGTCTGTGTCAGGTTGTATGTTGATTAAAATATGATTCGCGGCTGTAACACGTATGTAGTTACAGAATTATAATCATCAAAATCATCAATACAACCTTCCAAGCGCATAAAGGAATTTGACCTTGAAAAAGTCAAAAAAAATTACATCGATATGTCAAACTTGGTACATTTATTTTAGTTCTGTTTGCCAGCACAGATAAGTTGGTTGAAGTGTACCTATAACCGAAACTACGTAGTTTCGGTTATAGGTACACTTCAACCAACTTACTAATTTTGTCTAATTATACTACTAGTGTCTCAAAATTAGACAAAAAACAACCCTGACAACTATTACAAACCTCTTTACCACAAAATCCAATTTCACAAACGTGGCCACAGCTGACAATTATTTCTGCGTTTTTTTCATACACTACCCTACTAGGTAACTGGATGTCTATTCTACCAACCCAACCGCAAAAACTGTGCAAGAAAATATGAATTGAATTTTTGGTGCATTTTTCGTTCTGTACAGTGTACCTCTCACGTTAGGTTTGGACGTGGCCTATTGTCGGCCGATGGTTAGGCTCATACGTGCTTGCGATTTCAAAAGCTCTTCAGTTTAGGCTAGGTTAAAACTTTGGGCGTAGCTGTATTTTTTTGTATAGTAAACTAGCGCTATGCGGGTTTTTGTTTGAATAGGAAAAGTTTGTGTGGTAGAAAAAATACTATAACAAATATGAACATTTTCGCGTTCAATATTGAATACACAGGCAACGTAGTTCATCTTCATCAGCTCCGTTTCAGGATCACTGCTGGACATTGGCCTTCCATACATAACATCACACCTGTTATCCCTGGAGGATAAGGCAGAAGTGTACCTAATAACACCCACGTTTCGCCAGTAATGTTTAAGTCCCATGTAATAGGGGGCAGGCCTATTGCCATCAACCGGGCACAAATCTAGACACCGTGGCTGCTACTGAGAAATTCCTTTGATGGAAAAACCCAGTAACAATTTGTCCGATCCGGGAATCGAAGCTCCTCGTCCTCAGTAGTTGCGATTGTAACCACTATGAACCGAGGCAGTCAGTTAATAACCACGCAACCATGTTACATACATGTTGAACACCTGTGGTACATCGGGTATATCATTATAAAGGCGACATCAGATTTGGAGTTATTTTTCCACTACCACGAACGCCGAAATTCGGGATACTTAAAGACGATGCCACCGTTTCAAGACCGCTTATAATGTTTAATAAATAATAATAAATATTGCTGGATATCAACACACAGCGCCATCTAGTGCCACACTAAGCAACGAGGCTTGTGTCGTGGACACCAGATAGTTGATATACTACATACATACTTTTTGCTTGTAAATACATACTTATTATACATATCCATGACTCGGAAACAAATGTCCACGCTCATCACACAACGGTTTGGCTATACCAGTTCGCCGAAACTTTTACAATGCTAGAAGCAACACTTTTAACATGTTTGAAGCGTAGCTTTAACATAAACAAATCTAAATAATGACATTCACAAACTATTAATAGTAATAAGCTAGCGAATACACCAATTATGTAATGTTACGAAGACAGAGTTCAGCGGATATTTGTGCTATTAACTGCCTCATTAACCTTTACATAATATATGAGATGAATCAAACTATCACGGAGATTAGTGAGTCGACTCGTCGTGTAAATATAATGTAATATTTATTAGCTTATATATGAGTATAGGAAAACAACCGCTGGACCAAGAAAGCTACTGAATGGATACCCAGAGACGAAACCAGAAGTAAAGGTCGGCCAAAGAAAAGGTGGGAAGACATTTTCAAAGAGAAAGTTGGACCGAACTGGATGACCCAAGCCCGGGACAGAAATGTGTGGAGGATAATGGGGGAGGCCTACGCCGAGGAGGCGACTACTACTTAAAGCTTAATTAAATATAAGTGTAAACAAATAGTTAATTTAAACCTGTTCTTTAGTGTTCCTGTTCATATATTATGTAAGTTTGAAATAAGGTAGTAGAATAAAGGCTTTTTTATTTTATTTTATTTTTTTATTTATATGAGTATATTATGTTGCTTCATTTCGAGGAATAGGTATGGAAAACATTTCCTCATGTCATAATCTTATTACTTGTGCAAAATTAGGTAAATATTTGCTAGAAATGTACCAACATGGTCGCGGAGGAAATATGAGTATCTGTGTATTATTATTATTATTTCCGTCATTGTGATCATTTTTAGGGTTCCGTACCTCAAAAGGTAAAAAAGGAACCTTTATAAGATCACTTTCTTATCCATCTGTCCGTCTGACACCACCGATTTTCTCAGGAACTAGATACTGAAGTCTATAGTCCCTATTAGGTATTAAAAAACCTGAGTAAACACGATAAAAGATATGAGCAAATTTATATTTTCGCGAAAACTTGTAAGTACCAAAATTTACCTTAATTTTCATTTTTTTTTATTTCTCGGAATTATCCCTTTACTTGTGCTGTAAGACCTTGCTTTTAACCAAAAATGACAATTCTAGGTCAACCGGAAGTACCCTATAGGTTTTGGGTCGAAAACCTATAGGGTACTTCCCGTTGACCTCGAAATTTGGCGAGAAGCAATGTCTTACAGCACATGTAAAGGGAAAAGTCTGAAAACTGTAAATATGTAGTTTAATAACAAAAAAAGCGATTTTACTATTACAAACTTATTATTTGCGGTTGGTGCAATAGCGTTTGTTTAATGGGATCGAACAGCAAAGTTAAGTTTGTCCTTTAAAAAGTTTGTACGGAACCCTTGGTGTGCGAGTCCGACTCGCTCTTGGCCGGTCTTTTAAAACTTGTATTTAGTTTGCTAATCACCCTTTTTTTGTTTTTGTTTCAGATGGGAAGTCATCAAATAACTCCTCCCGCTCTGGGCAGAGCAGGAGCGAGTGTCTGACTTTTACTGACTAAAACCCATCCATGTTCCTTCTTCGCGCTTTGTGTTCCGGGGCCACGGTATCTCTTTCGAACAGTCCCTCAGCCCCGGCTTGACAAATCACCCTCCTATGCAGGATTAGAATCTAACCAAAACCACTATAATATCTACAAATATACAGGATATCATAAAATAGCTTTTATATTTGTACCCAGACCATTATTAGAATACCAGCGCTGTGACGTTTTTTTTTTTAAATGTTACAGCACCATGCTGAGATAGGGGCCTTTTGGCCTCGTACAGGACCAATTTCGTTTTTTTTTTTTAATGTTTAATTTTGATTAGTTGATAATTTCACCATTTTATTTTATGTGTTTTGTCCTGTGCGGGCTAATAAATGCTTTTTCTTTCTTTCTTTCTTTCAGACCGGTATAGCTAAAGAGCTCGTGGCTAAATAATAACATCCGGGTCGATCTTCAGGTTAAACCGCGCTTGCCTAGGTTGTTCCGTGGATGTGTCACCACCCATTAAATACAGAGTTTTCTCCGGGCCTTTAAAGGCACGTTGAGCCGTAGGTCCCGGCTGTCATTTATAGATCTTTGACAGTCGTTACAGGTAGTCAGTGGCCCGATATTCTGACAACCAGTCTTACCAAGGGGTATCGTATTGCCGACCCCGACACAGTTGGGAATAGGCCAGGCAGATGGTGAATTGTACATAGTTTTTAATTCACCATTCACCACCAGCACACGTCATGAAAACGGCTTCGAATTCACCAGAAGCAAAACTGGCAACCACCAAGCATAGATAAATCATAAGTCACTTAACTACCCAAATCATAAGTCAAATAAATCTACAATACAATGGGCAGAAAAGATGGCGGCGTATGACGTATACATAAGTACATCTTATAACTGGGATCGGAATACAATACGGAACCACGCGTATTGTTTGCGGACCCATTGTGCTTTCAATAAGCCTTCAAGAGTAAGAGGCTTGTGTGTACTTTTGAATGTGCTTGAGTGTACAACAACCCCTTGAGACGTTGATTTTAAATTATTTGGTAAGTGTATATAAGGAGTAGGTATATATGTATACGGCACGTGTATGTTGTAAATGGACCAAGCAGGAGGAGTATGTAAGGATGGTGTTCTTCTGTTTGTTTCTGCTCACCCCCAACGAGGAATGGACGTGAGTTTCTTATTTACTTATCAGAAATAACATAACAGTACGCTTGTAACAATATAATAAATATAAATATCGCTGGACACTACACACAGCGCCATCTAGTGCCACACTAAGCAACGAGACTTGTGTCGTGGACACCAGATAGTTGATATACTACATAGATACTTTTTGTTTTTAAATACATTAATACTGAAACAAATGTCCATGCTCATCACACAAAAATTTGCTCCTACCGGGATTCGAACCCGAGACCCTAAGAACATAAGGCAGCCTCTCTAATACTGCGTTATTTGGGTCGTCAAATATAATAACACGACATAACATAACATCTAGCTTATAATCCCTGAAGAGTTAGGCAGAGGTATACCTAATAGTACACCCACATTTCGACAGTAATGTTAAAGTACCATGTAATAGGGGGCGAGCCTATTGCCATCAATCGAGCAAAAACCTAGGCTCCGTGGCTGCTACTGAGAAATACCTGATGGAAAAACACAACAACACTTTGCGCGACCCGCGACCACCTAGCTCAGCAGTCAAATTGCCAGTGGCAGTGGCTGTATAAGTGGAGGTATTTTATTAGTAAGTAGTATTAACCTTTGTTAAGTCTGTTTTACGCAAAATCAAAGCATTTATTTCAAGTAAGCCAGTTACAGGCACTTTTGAACTGTCGAAACAAAGATGAAAATTAAATGTAGCTACAGTCCCAGTCACAAGACATAAAAACTGTGAAAGTACTGTAGTTGCCCATTCCCTAGAACGCTTTTTGTATTGTAAGCAACGACCTATTGTCGGGCCGACGCTGTCCCCCCCGACTTATGTACTAATGCTGTAACAAAATAATATTGTTATACCAAATGATTTGAAAAGAGTAACCATGGAGTTTCTTGCCGGTTCTTCTCCATGGACACGACCAACGCGAACCGTGCACCTTTTTCGACGTTTAATAAGTGCCCATCTAAGCCTATGTGAAATAAAATATTTTGATTTTGTATAAGTTTCGTTATAAACCGTGAAAACTAAAAACAGTGTCTCAAACAGGGAAGTAATATGTATTTGGAAAATACAGGGTGTAAACAGACTCTTCACGAAGCCGTTAACCAAGCATTCTGTACATCAAACTAAGTAACACCGCGCAAAAAATATTGCTGGGAAATGACTTTGAGGTGAAAAATCACGTTTTACGGTAAAACTCAATGTAACGCACTCAAAACATTGTGCTGGTGGATGGATTGAATAGTGTGGGGGTCGTGGAGGTGTTTAAAGTAAAGTTCTTACATTAAAATAAATGTATTTAATAAAAAGTTGTGGTAAAAAAGTTGGTACTTTGATCCCCAATAACTCCGTAATTAGAAGGTTCCCAGGTATGGTCTAGAACAAAAAAAAAATCGCAATGATGGGGAGTACAAGTGCCTTTCGGCTTCGTTATGAGTCTTTTTTACACCCTTTATAGTCTGTTTCTGAGTCTGAGTTGCATCCGTAAGCCGACTCTAGCATAGCTGGGAAAGGGCTAAGCAGATATAGTCTGCCCTGCCCTTCACAAGAGACCGTTGGCAAAATACTCGTGACAAACAAAGCACAACTTCAATGTAACCCAATTGGCAACAAAAACGACGCAATTTTTGCAAAATCATACTTAAAGCGTTATGACAAATTCCCAAGACTCCAGTACCGTAATTCCTTCATGTGATAATATTATTCAGCCGGATATTTATTACATATTCATGGTATTCGTTAAGCCTAATAATACGCACCGAGGGACGGCCCTAATGTAAATGATGTTATTATATTTGTATATATTATATTATATATTATATTTGTGTAGTTGTAGTACACAACTACACAAATACTGCTGGTTTTGTTTGTTCTGGCAACCATTTTCAGATCTGATGATTGGTGTCAGCTTAAATATAAAACAACACGTATGTTTTGGCATGTTAAGCATGCATTACATTAAAAATATAAACTTTTTTGCAAAAAATAAAACCGACTTCAAAAAACACAAAAATAGGGAAAAATAACTTTAGCTTCAGAAGTCGGTGACAAAAAAACTAAATCAATCAAAGGTGAAGCTAAAGTTATTTCCCACTTTTTAGTGGTTCACATGTGCTTACCCCTTCACAGAGTACCGGCGTGGTGTTATGTTATGAACTGATGTAAACAATATACAGACATGAGATTTCAGCAATCCCAGTCCATTTGCTATCATTAGGAGGAGTTCCGTGGCCTATCCCCGAAGTTCTTCATCAGATCTTCACCAAATTGAAAAGAAAGTACTCTTCCAAAAACTACCCAAATCGCTTCAAATGTGCCTATAAAATTTGAAGAGTTCTCTTTCTCTCTATTTCTTCAAGATCCCATCATCAGATCCTGACTTAATTATCATGGGACCACCTGGACACTATACCCTTTCAAACAAAACAAGAACAATCCAAATCGGTCCAGCGATCTTCGAGTAATCGGGGAACATACATAAAAAAAAAAAAAAAAACCGGCCAAAAGGTCCGACGAATTGAGAACCTCCTCCTTTTTGGAGTCGGTTAAAAAACTCACTGTAATTGACCTCCTTGGTCGAGTGGTCGCAAGCGCAGCTGCTGAGCATGAGGGTTCGATTCTTGGGTCGAGCAAAGTGCTATTGGGTTTTCCACCCGGAATTTCTCAGAAGCAGCCACGGAGTCTGGATTTATGCCCAGTTGATTTTAATAGTCTCGCCGTCTATTATATAGGACTGTTCCTGGCGAAATGTGGGTGTACTATTAGGTACACTTCTGCCTATCCCTACAGGGATTACAGGCGTGATGTTATGTATTCCGGCAATTTTATTCGATAAAAAGCAACACAACTTTAATACTATAAACCATCATGACAATCCCACCACAAAAAGCTTAAAAAAACTTACAATATTGCTTTTATATTCAGAAAATTATTCGACTGTTTAATTTTTCATCGAATACAAATTCAGGCCTTTCAGAGCGACGCCGCGGGCCAAAACAAAGTACCCACGTACCTGCAGCTTGTTTTATATTAAGCTATTAATTAATAAAGAAGGAAAGCGAAAAACGGCTAACTTTCTAATTTTCAACACGAACCAATATAACGTTTAATTAAGTCAGTTTTCGGCCTTTTTTCTTTCTTGTAATAATTACAAGTTTCAGCTTCTTTGATCTAATTTTCTATGTATTTAAAACAGCTGGGCAATTAAAATTTATGGAAGATTAATTGTAAGGAATCGTCAGAAGGAATAATAGAAAAGTTGAGTTTATTTTAACGCCGTTTTTATGGTTCCGTACCTCAAAAGGTAAAAAAAAAAACCCTTATAAGATCACTCTCTTGTCCGTCTGTCACCACCGATTTTCTGGGGAACGGGTGGACCTAGCAAGTTGAAATTTATACCAGATACTGAGGTTTATAGTCCATAAAAATCAAGGTCTTGAGTTAACACGATAAAAAGATATGGGCAATGTTAGATTTACGCGAAAACTTGTAAGTACCAAAATTTACCTTAATTTTCAACTTTTTTTAATTTTTCGGAATTTTCTCTTTACTTGTGCTGTAACACCTTGCTTTTAACCAAAATTGACAATTCTAGGTCAACCAGAAGTACCCTATAGGTTTTGGGTCAAACTTATTATTTGAGGTTGGTGCAATAGCGGTTTCTTGGGATCGAACAACAAATTTAAGTTTGTCTTTTATAAAGTTTGTACGGAACCCTCGGCGCGCGAGTCCGACTCGCTCTTAGGCGGGTTTTTTTTTGGTAGGTCTGCCATGATGTCCATATTTATATCTATTGTGGACGATTTAACAGAAACGTTGTGTGTTAATCGGTTATCGTGTAACTGAAAAGTTGTATGGTAATCGGTTGTCACTTGTCGTGGTATGGGCATCTGATGCGCAGGAGTGAGGAAAGTTTTCAGTACCAGTAGAGGAAGACCAAAGAAAATGTAATAAATAAATATCGCTGGACGTTACACACAGCGCCATTTAGTGCCACACTAAGCAACGAGGCTTGTGTCGTGGACACCAGATAGTTGATATACTACGTAGATACTTTTTGTTTGTAAATACATACTTATTATACATATAAACATCCATGACTCAGAAACAAATGTCCATGTTCATCACAAAATCATTTGCTCCTACCAGGATTCGAACCCGGGACCCTAAGAACGTAAGGCAGCCTAACTAACGCTGCGCCATTCTTCAGTCCTTATCTCAATTTATTTGAAGTCGGCGCAGTTAATCCCGCCGACAAACTGTTACGCGGTTTGGTAGGTGTATAAAATGTACAAAATGTTTGGTCCTAATTCAATGATTTTTTATTATTATTACTATCTCTTCTACTTCCATACTTCTCTATAACTCGTCACCTCATCAGACACCTCCTTTCTTGCCATATAAACCTGTCCACAGTCCATCTATCGTTTCTTTGGTCTTCCTCTACTCTTAACACATTTCCATTGAGAACACTAAAATTGAGAAAGAACCTTGTCTAATAACTTTATCGAATCAAAAGCCAGTGAAGATTTTTTAAGGGAACTGTTGTCCTAATCATTATTTTCACATTTCAAATTAGGGTATCTCTCAGGTATTTAAATTCCCTAACTACAACTCAGTAAAAGTTAGGTATCTACCATTAAATATAGGCGTGAAAAGTTATTTAGTTCAATTAGTTAACATTTCCAAGTTTATTGTAGAGCCGCGCTCGGAACTAATAGTCGTCATAACTCACTACGGCTACGGTAAAAATGTTCAGTTAAATTGTAGCCACTGTAAACTAACTACTGAAAACGACATAATGGCTTATGGCTTAGTAAATAAGGACGGGAATAGCAGTAACGTGTGATTATATGGACATGTGTGCTGATTATGAGTTTATTGTTAAATAGGAGTAAAGTTTAAAATGCTCTATATTTTGACAAGGCTTTAGAAGAAAGAACTTTCCATGAGGATACAGCTAGGGTGGGTGGCATTTGGTAAGCTCGAACATGTTTTTCGGTCCAAGAAGATACCCCAATGCTTAAAAACCCACCTTTTCAAACAATAAGTCCTGCTAACGATGACATACGGTGCGGAAACATGGACGCTCACAAAGGAGACTGCTAACCAAATACGAGTTGCACATGCCATCAAGCACCGGGCTCGGTATGACCCACTAGACCGTGCGTAACACCGAAATCCGTCGTTGGACGAAAGTCTTCGACGTCGGGGACAGGGCGATACGCCTAAAGCGGAGTTGGGCAGGACATCTGGCTAGACGCGGAGATTGCAGATGGAGTAAGGTTTTGACCGAATGGTGGCCAAGGTTGGGTTAGGAGCAGGCCTAGCCAAGTCACAAACAATTCGTATCGATTCTCTTTCTACAATCGTAAACGTTAAGTCACGTGGTCCAAACAAGCCAATAAAAACTTCGTAGACAAGTTTACATCGGTTAAGATGATAGAATGAAATGTATTCGTTTCTATAATCATACCCATATAAATCGTACCCAATTTACAGTTTTGACTGAACTTAAAAGCTTCTATTCGTTTGTTTCGACCACGTAACTTAACGTTGAAATTATGTCATTCCCATACATTTGGTTAGTTTTCTACTAGCGTTAACGATTGTAGATTGTCAACTTGGCTAAGCCTACTGGGCCGTCTAAAAGCGCGTTAACGATATCGTCAAGATCGAGGGAAACGGATGATAAAGGACGCACAGAACAGCAATGAGTGGTAGAAGAAAGAGGAGGCCTATACCCTATACCCCACAGTGGGTGATTCCGGACTGAAATTATGATGGAAATGATGATTAAATCAAACACCGCATATGGTGGTACAAGAAAAGATTCATTTTTAAAAAACATTTTTAAACGTTTCATTCATAAAAGCAGTAAACCTTCAAAATTTATTTACCCTCAAAAAGTACAAGCATTTCAAAAGATAACACAATACAATTTCCCAATAAAAAGTAACATAAGAAAAATTGCTTTAACATAATAATTTCATAAAACCAATTTATAAAAAATATCTATAAAAGAAACGAAACCAAGTATAAGATTAAGCCAATCAAAACAAAAGTAGAAAAATAATAAGAGTGCCCCGACATTGTTGAATTAAGTTTGATAGAAAATGAAATTCTCTTTTGTTCTTAATAAAAAGAAAATAATTTTCTAACAATGGACAGATTTGATTGGCCGCGTCATTTGCCCTGTCAGGAAGTCAACTTTTTGTGAGAATTAAGTAAGTATGAAGAAGATTGAACTTTTCGAAGAAAATTCAATAGAAACTTCTACGTTACGAGTAGGTGCGATCAAGTATTTATTGGCATAATTATGATAAGAGAATAAATACATTCCCTCACATAGAGCAGAGGCCTCGAGCCAGAGGAGCTCGTGGCTAGATAATAACAGCCAGGGTTGATGAATAGGTTGATCCATGGCTGGGTGACCACCCATTACATACCGAGTTTCCTCCGTGCCTCGGAAAGCTTAAGCCGTTGGTCCAGCTGTCATTTGTAGACAGTGTTTGTTTGTTTGACAGTCGTCACAGGTAGTCAGTGGCCTGAAAGTATGACAACCAGTCTTACCAGAGGGTATCGTTTTACTCAGTACTAACTGGGTTGTGGAGGTCAAATAGGCAGTCGCTCCATGAAAAATACTGGTATTCAGCTGCATCAGGGTAGACTAGAAGCTGATTCCAAAATAGTTAGCGCACTCAGAATCGAAGTAAAAAGCTTTTTTAACCCATCAGATACTTCTTCTTCTTCGTATGGCTAGCACGACAATTTTTTATACTTTTTTAGCCCAGAACTTCGCCACTTCCACCGCGTCGTCGGCGGCAGTGCAAGGGTCGCTGCGGCTGCATGTTTTTGTGCTAAGAGGACAGGATAGGAGGTGGAGCATAGTTTGCGACACAGCTCCACAACAATACCCCGCTGCTGTTTAGCAGATACTGACATAAACATTAACGCCACCTTACCTACAAGTTGACACTAGTAACAAAGTAACGAGCGGTCTTCCTAATTATCGTCCTGACAAGGAACCCTTATAGTTTCGTCATGTCCGTCTGTCTGTCCGAGGTTTTGCTAAGAGACCGTTAGTACTAGAAAGCTGTAATTTTGTAGAGGTATATCAATAACGCCGACAAAGCGGTAAAATGTATTTTTTAGGGTAGCTCCCCTACATGTGAAGTGGGGATGAAATTTTTTTCGTCGTCTACGCCATCGTGTGTGGTGTCGTTCAACAGGTATTTTAAAATGATTGCTCATACTAATTTCCGAAATATTAAACTTTAAAGTGCAAATTTTTGTTGCAGTAGCGTCCCTCCCCTCTAAAAGCTAAACTGCTGGCTTGAAAAATCTGGAATAATTCATGATGATAGTGCATTTCATGAACTTTAAAGGAAAACTATAGCGGTTAAGATTTTTATTAGTTTAGCAGTAATAGTCGTTGAACTAGGGTGTTGAATAATTTTGTACAAGTACCAAATACAAAATCCTTAGAATAAATTCTATTAAGTGACTAAGATAAAGTGGTTGCTTGTTTATAACGGGTGAAGACGGGCTTCTACGGAACCCTACACTGCGCGTGGCCCGACACGCACTTGGCCGGTTTTTTTTATATCCATTTCAACTAGTTCACTGCCCAAGATCTCCTTGATAATAAGACTTTAGCTAGAGCTAAAGACTTATTATCTCGTATCTCGTGTCAATCAACTTTTTTGTGTCCGCATTTTGTTTGCAAGTTGATTGACACATTCAGCATAAGTCGGTTACACAACAACTCCTAAATTTAAATTCTACACATAAAATAAGTAATTCAACCGTAGACAATAAAGCGGAACTTGCAAGCAATTTAAAAAAAAAAAAAAAAAACCAAGCCACTTTATAACCCTAACAGACATAAACATTAACCCCACCACACCTCAAAGCTGACACTAGTAACGAAGTAGCGAGCGGTCTTCCTAATTATCGGTCCAGTCCATGTCGCCCCACATTAGCTTTGACTCGGTCCGGCCACGGCCGGACAAAGGGACGAGAATAAGTCACCCGGCTATGTTTGCTTCGTTTACACGCCAGTTTCACCTGTTAGGTGACTGTTGTTCATTTGTTCGTTTAATTGTTCGTTGTTTTGTTGCTTGTGTTTTATTTGTATAGCTCGAGAGTAGGGCGATTTTTTTTTAATCTAGCGTATGCCCGCGGCTTTGTCCGCGTGGAGTTCGATTGTCCCACGGGATCATACAACCGGGATAAAAGTATTCTATGTGTTAATCCAAGTTATAAACTATCTGTATGTACACTGGGCCCAGTGTAGTCTTTTGAAGTACTTAAATGTTATTATAAATGTAAATGAATGATTATTATTTCAAAGATCATCCAATAAAATTAAGAATGTAATAACATTTAAGTGCTTAAATGTATTTTAGTGTTATTAAGCTAACTTGTAGCAAAGTTATGTGTAAGTTAAGTTGTAGTTGTGTAAATACAGGGTGTAAATCACCTCATCACGAAGCCGTTAACCAAGCATTCTGTACATCAAACTAAGTAACTTTACGCAAAAATTATTGCTGGGAAACAACTTTTTTTTTTGGGGTGAAAAATCATCGTTTGTGGTAGAACTCAATATAATGTACTCAAAACATTGTTCTGATGGATGGATTGAATAGAACGGGGGTCCTGGAGGTGTATGAAGTAAAAATCTTAAAAATTCTCTCATTAAAAACTTGTATTTCAAAAAAAAAGTTGTCAAAAAGTTGGAACTTTGACCCCCAATATCTCCGTAACTAGAAGGTTCCCAGGTATGGTGCAGAACAAAAAAATGATTGCAATGACGAGGAGAACAAGTGCCTTTCGGCTTCGTTAAAAGGTGTTTTACACCCTTTATGGGTACTTACGCCGCGTCTAGCGGCAGATATGTCCTGTCCTGCTATTTTTATGTAACAACTTTGTGCGTACCGTACCCTATGAACAAATGTCTTTGTCTTTGATCTTATTAGAATTTTACATACTTAAACCAAAATGATACGTGCAATATGAACATCTAACATCGATAATAGAAGTTATAATTCCCTTTCGATCAAATATAAAAACGTCCTTATTAAACTTGCTGTAGGTACGAACAAATTATGTAACAATTTTGTGCAAAAAAACTGGGTCCAAATATATTTCCCGAAATTTTTGTGAGGATGATAAATTCCATTCATTATCCAACTTGAACTTATCACAGCTGAAAATTACGGTAAAACTGAAAATTTAATTAAAATTTCAACCCGATATATCCAATTTACGCACCCCAATTCAAATACTACAGCTTCACTCGTTTAAAAATGTATAAAGGGCAAGTGTTCACATATTGTGTTGTAAATTAATCACCAACATTGTTTGTCGAGATTTTTAATGCCAATAACAGCCAATTATTCAAAGTTCCTAATGTATGAAAACAACTAGCTTATACCAGCGGCTTCGCCCGCGTCAAGTTCGGTAATTGTCCTACGGGATCGTGTTATCGGGATAAAAAGTATCCCATTTGTTAATCTAGGTTTTAAAATATCTGTGTGATAAATCCGTTTAGTAGTTTTTGCGTCATGTGACTGTTCCAAAATTACCCTAGGCTGATAAAATTTTCGTTTTTCCTAATTCACGTTAATATTAGTATTAAGGTCAGTTTCCCCCAAGAGTCAATCCATCCATCCAATCAATCATCACAAACTTTCACATTTCTAATAGCATAGTACATTTTTATCCGTCTTAACACTAATATTCATATCTAGTCTTTTAAATTTAATTGTAATTATTTAGTAAAATTACAGCGTATGGTTTTCTTTTTCTTTGTATTATGTTTCGTAAGCTAAGTAATCTCTTAAATGTAGGGTCTATGTATTTCATTTATATAGCCATTATTTTATTTTTACTTTTGTTCTCTTAGGTTAACACTTATTTTTGTGAATGCTGGTTAAACCTGTAATTGGCGACTGTGTAAGTCTAAGGCTGTAAAACCTATGTATACCTAAATGCTGTACACAGAAGCTGTTGGTGAACCTATAAAACTTTTAGATTAGTTAACAGACAACATACCATAATCACCGATGAGATGGTAAATTAATTGGTGATTAGATTAGTCAAAAAAAGCAACGCAAAAATGCAATTTAGCAACAAAAAAATGTTGGTTATCCCATTAACATAATTACTAAGGCAGTTCTACACTTCCAATAACACTTTTAATTGCTTTGCCTATATTACACTTTGAAATTAATCATTCTTCTGTCAATAAACTATATACTACAAATCAGCCTCCTCCTGTAATATTGAGAGTAATAGAATACATCTTGCTATGCCAAAGACGGGAATGTGATCTGCAAGATAAAACCACAGAATCAAAGAAAGAAAAAACCCTACACCATTCTCCCACTCCTTTCAAAGACCATCTAATAATTACCTTTCAATCGAACAAAAGAACGTTTTTGTGATATCCGAGCCTGTTTTTCTTCCGCCTTATTAGAAGACGAACAGAGTGGCTAATTGTGCTATGATTACAAAGCTTGAAACAGCCTGAAACAGGCTGTAGGTGTAATCAGTGTCGTATATCCAGTACGGTAACCACGCGTTACAAAGGAGCGTCGGACAAAGAGAATGTAGTCAACTGTTATACATATTCTGTGACACGTGTTTTACTTTGTCTAGAAGTTTGGTGTAATGAGAGGTCCAGCCTTTTTGGGGTTTTAGGGATAAACTAGAAATAGGACTACTTTTTTTACGGCATTTCTTAAAACTAGCTTTCGGGTGTTGTGTTGAGGAGATTTTTCCCAACTATTTTGGGGTCGGTTTACTGTCTAACCAAATACAGCTGAATACCAGTATTTTACGTGAACCGAATGCTTATCTGACCTCCGCGACCAAGTTAATACGGGCCACTGACTAGACTACTTGTAACAACTGTCAAAGATCTACAAATGACAGCCGGGACCGACGGCTTAACATTCTGAGGCACGGAGAAAACACGGCTGGTCCTAACCATACGCAGACCAACCTAGGCAACTGTCCAACCAATTTTACCTTCTGATAGAAATAGAAGCATGCAACTAGTACTAATCAGTTTTCATTTCTAAAAACAACAACAAAACGAATGTTTTAGAAATTGAGTAACTACACTGTCCTACAAAAATAAGTACTACACTTTTAAAATTTCAAGTTTTCCTAAACTATAGAAGTTAGAGATTTAAAATAAAATAAACGTTTTATAGCAATTTTTATCAGCTATCTTTGAAACTATAGACAAAATTAAACAATTTTTCGAGTCCTTTTTGTTTCAAAAGTATATCTTGTGTACTTAAAAAGTTATTGCAATTTTAAAAGTGTGATACTTATTTTTGCAGGTCAGTATATTATGTATATAACTACGTCAGGATATGTAACTATCTAATGTGTGTAAATATTATGTTCGTTACTTATTAGGTATTAATATAAACAATGGGATTCACTTCATAATAACATTTTATTTATACTTAAAATGTCACTTACGGGATATCTTCCGTGATAATTTATTGTTTTTTGAGCTCCCGATATTTCGACGCTGTTGCAAGCGCCATGATCGCGGGTCAACTGGAGAATGTGGGTAGATGGAAAAAAATTGTTAGGAGCAGACAAATCTGTCTACCCTCTTTCTTTATTTTATTTATCTTACATCATAGATTATCACATTCATCATTTTATCACAAACATCATTTTATCACAAACATCATTTTATCACAATCATCATTTTATCACAAACATCATTTTATCACAAACATCATTTTATCACTTTAAGTATTTATTTATTAAGCAGAGGAAGTTATTTTAAGATCCAAAAAAAAACAAATCGAAATAGACAGTCCTAAATAAAACAAAACCCTGGTCCCACTAATGTTTCGAGACGTTAATTTGTTCTTAATTGACACCTGTTTTTTGTGTTCCACTCCAGAACCCTTTCCCTCTCTGCTCGGAGCGTTTCCCGCCGTGATTTGCTTTTTTAAAACAGAATTTTACTTTGATTTGAGCTTTTTTGCCAAGTGAAACAAACGAGAGAGGGATACAAAATACGAAGTTGACTTTTTTGCGAGTTAGAAATGTGAACCAATTATTTTGTGCAGGTTTTAGAAATGTGTCGATTGTTCTAGTGTAATCAAAGTTCAATCGGTGTAGAATTGTATTTTTCCTTCACTCGTTTTAAAATGATACCCTTTTTTTTCGAATCGGAAATCATCAAATGACTCTTCCCGCTCTTGACGGAGCGAGGGGGAGTGTCAGACTGTTACTGACTAAAACCCATCCATGTTCCTTCTTCGCCCTTTGTGTTCTGGGGCCACGGTATCTCTTTCGAATAGTCCCGCAGCCCCGGCAGGCTTCGGCCCTTGCGGACACCTTCCCTATTGCTGACTCTCTATGAGGCGCGCGTGGAACACGAACGCGCCGTCGACACGGCCTGTCGTCATAAGACGGATGGACGGCGAGCTAGCCCATAGCTCCCCGTCCACAGGCCCGCGCCTACGGTGGCCGGAAGCCACCACGTGGCCCCCGACGCCCGGGGCGTCTCCCGCGGCGGCCGGGACGTGAGGATCTCTCCCTCTCACGTTCCGCCACCTCCTTCGCTGGCATGACTGCTTCGCAGGAGGTGACGGCGTCCCATTCCGTCTCGCTCCGGACCATGGCTTGGACCAGGACCGGAAGCGAGAGGTCGCCGCCACCGATCGCCACCTCGAGAACACGGCGGTGCCCCCACCCAAGCGGGGCACACCTCCACAGTGTGCTTCACCGTGTCCTCCGGTCGATCCTCGCAATGGAAACACCCGGGCGTCTCCTCCCGCCCGATTCGGTGCAGGAACTTACCGAAACATCCGTGTCCGGTAAGAACCTGCGTCAGGCGGAAGGTGAGGACGCCGTGGCGTCTCTCCAGCCACTCCTCAAAGAGGGGACTTACCGCCACTATTGTGGCGTGCCCTGCACGGGGTTGCGATAGTCGCTCTCTCCAT
The DNA here is from genome assembly GCA_963853795.1 of Xestia rhomboidea. Taxonomy (NCBI): domain Eukaryota; kingdom Metazoa; phylum Arthropoda; class Insecta; order Lepidoptera; family Noctuidae; genus Xestia; species Xestia rhomboidea. The sequence continues at coordinate 7,434,503 of OY970778.1, read as the reverse complement.
GTCGCCATGAGATCCCGCCGGAAGTCCGTCCGCTGAGCGACAATTTGCCGCTTCAGCGGAGTTTCCCCCCGACGTAGCGCCTCCGCGCGCCACTCGTGTAGGCTAAAATGACACCCTTAAATTAAATCTTTTTTATACATATTTTTAGGGTTCAGTCAAATTGGTATGGACAAATTACGGACCAGACTCCAGACACCGGACTCAGACAGAAAATGTACTGAAATATTTTTGGAGAGGTTCTCCAGAAAGGTCAGGTGCGTAATTCTCGCAACCGGCGTACGTGTTTAACCAGATGTATGAACGTGGACGAGGCAAAATGAATATGTAAAGATCGTAGCAAGTGGTGTTCTGTGGTTTCTGCCAACCCCCATGCGAAAAAGGCGTGCGTAATGTGTCGCTTGTAATAACAAGGAACTTAAAAAAAACCAAACTGGCGTTGGGTGTACTATTAGATACATTTCTGCTTCTGCAATTCGGGGACTACATGCAACAGCCAACACAAAATTTCCAAAAAAAAGAAGTCTTATACGTCGAAGTATCAACTAACTGAACAAATACGCGGTGAATTAAACTACCCCACCCACAGACAAGTTCTTTTGTCGCCTCAGAAAGAATCAACCGCCAACACGGACTGTGTCTACAAACATTGCATCCTGTCTGTGGAACTAGTGTGTTTGTTCCCACAGTTGTGCCACAGAAGAGATAGATCTAGAAGGTCTATTCCATATAAGTCATTCATCGAACGAGAAGCATGCCCCCTAAATTTACGGCCATTTTCAACAATTTACTAACAGGTAACGGAAGGTTGCTATCTCTAACTGTTTGACATTTAGCTTACGGACCGTTAGAAACAAAACACAAACACAGAAAAGCTTTTTTTGGTTTTTTCTATGAATCACAGTCCTCCGAGTGACAGGTAGGTGACGCGGATAGGATATTCCAAACTAATTTTGTTTATAGAAACACCGATAGCTACGAGACGTAGGTATATTGACTAACAGTTCTAGTAAATTATAGAAAACGGCCTAAGGCGATTCTCATAGCGACTAGCTCACGTGATTATTCGCGCTGTTCGTTGATATTGTGGTTAAGATATTATGGCGTCTGTTGACGCCATAATATCTTAACCACAATAACGATCACGATCGACGCGATTAATTTACAGCAATTCCAACATTATATATCCGTAGAAATTAGCATGAAGTGAAAGGTATTTTAAGGTATTGTATTATGCGTCCCTACCTGTTTTCAGCGGTGGGCCTTTTGTATCGCCCTTTTTAGTGGTCCCACCACGCATGCAAGCCGCGTTAGACTTCTAATTAAAGGCTTTCAAAGTATGGCGAAGTGTCTACAATAGTCTCCGAGCTTTTATACGTGTAGTCAACGACAATCCCAAGTAATAATGGAGTGGTAGAGTTTATGAATAAATTTCTACTAATAAATAGGTACCTAATGTGTGGTTTATCAGGTACATATATTAGCCTGATAATATAATATTTGGAGCCATATTTGAATTATCATTGTAAAATAATAAAGTGGCTGTAATTTTATTGGCACTCATTGCAAACCAAAAAAACCGGCCAAGTGCGAGTTGGACTTGCGCACCGAGGGTTCCGTACAATCTTGAAGGTATTTTGTTATTAAACTACACTCGAGAGCAATGAATCCGGGTCACTTAAAGAATCCTAAAAATCTCGGAAACTAAAAATGCTAGGTTAATGCAATAAATTATATTTAATAGACAATGTAATACTCCTTAAATGAAGGTATTAAAACTTCTTAGTTATTGTATAGTTATATCATAAAAAAATCAAATTTGAAAAAGGGCCACTTTCGAAGATGGAACTACGAAATTACAGCATTTGGTTTTGCTTTTGTTTGTAATCTGTCATTTATGTGGGTACATAAACCATGTTGATAGTGCTCTATATTCATTATTCAAGCTGAAATTATGTCGCTTACGCCTGAAGAATGCACCAGAATACTTACAATGCTGGAAACCGGCCGGAGTCAGCGCGATACAGCCAGGACTGTCGGTGTGTCGCTGTCAACAGTACAAAGAGTTCTCCGACGTTACGAAGAAACTGGTTCTAACCTACGCAGACCAGGAACGGGCAGAACCAGGTGTACCACAGCACGAGAAGACCGATACTTGGTGAACACCATGCTTCGAAATCGCTTTCTCACAGGAACTGAACTCATAAATCAGTTTCGACGCCTCGGAGGAAGTAACCCAAGTGCATGGACAGTAAGACGTCGGCTTGCTGAATCTAACTTAAAACCCCTTAGACCTGCAAACGGCCCTAAACTGGAGCGTGGGCATCGTATTTCAAGACTAAGATATGCCCAGAGCCACGTAAATTGGAGTATTGAAGATTGGTCAAAAGTTATGTTCTCCGACGAATCAAAATTTATGCTCTACAAGCACGATGGAAGACACAGAGTGTATCGAAGACCAGGGGAAAGATTCAAGCAAGCATGCATCGAAGAAAAAGTAGCCTACGGTGGTGGGTCTGTACTTGTGTGGGCCGGAATTTCTTCTGAAAGTCGCACAGAGCTGGTGATCATAGAAAACGGCTCTTTAACTAGCGTAAGATATGTGGAAGAAATGGAAGAAATCCTCAATGATCACGTTGGTCCATTTATGGTCAATTTAGGTGAGGATGCTATATTTATGCATGACAATGCCCGACCTCATACAGGTAGGATTGTGAATGACTACCTTCAAGAGATGAACATTACTCGTATGGAGTGGCCAGCGCGCAGCCCGGATATCAACCCGATCGAGCATGCTTGGGACGAGCTAGGCAGATGCGTAAAACAACGAAACCCTCCCCCAATCACGCTTCGTGAGCTCAAAATTGCTCTCACAGAGGAATGGGAGAATATTCCCCAAAATCGTATAAGGAACTTGGTGTATAGCATGCCAAACCGCGTAAACGCAGTAATGGAAGCACGAGGAGGCAATACGAAGCATTAAAATTCAAGAAAATCGTAATAAAGTTCAAAAATTTCATGTTTCCTATTTTTGTTTTAAGGAGAGATCAGCAGTTTTTTTCTTTATGTAATTTTGTGTTAATAAAATGTATGGTGACTCATATTTTTTTTACTTTCATTTAAGGAGTATTACATTGTCTATTAAATACAATTTATTGCATTAACCTATCATTTTTAGTTTCCGAGATTTTTAACATTCTTTAAGTGACCCGGATTCATTGCTCTCGAGTGTACATATTAGGTGGATAGGGTGCGGTTCTTAGATTTTCCCCTTTACATGTGCCGTAAGACATTTTTATTATTAATTTTGTTTAAAAGCAAGGTCTTACAGCACAAGTAAAGGAAAAATTCCGGAAAATAAAAAAAAAAGAAAATTAAGGTAAATTTTGGTATAACACAAGTTTTCGCGAAAATCTAAATTTACCCATAACTTTTTCTCGTGTAGACTCAGGACCTTGATTTTTACACACCTAATAGGGACTATACAACCTCAGTATCTGGTATAAATTTCAATTTGCTAGGTCCACCCGTTCCTGAGAAAATCAGCGGTGACACACGGACAGACAGACGGACAAGAGAGTGATCTTATAAGGGTTCCTTTTTAGGGTTCCATACCTCAAAAGGTAAAAAAGGAACCCTTATACGATCATTTTCTTGTCCGTCTGTCCGTCCGATCGAACAGCAAAAAGTTTGTACGGAACCCTCGACTCGCTCTTGGCCGGTTTTTTTACCTTTTGAGGTACGGAACTGTTGTATTTAAATAAAGCACTTGAATATATTATTAACTGTTTTATTTTATTAAAACATATTAATACTACTAGCAAACAGATTGACACGCGTCACGGAGCCGGTGAGATAACGTAGACACCAAAGAGTTCGTTTATGCGTTCATATATTATCAACACCCTCTCCTGAACGCAAACCCATTCCAGCTGTGAGATGGCAGAGCTTCGGTCGATGCAGTCCCTTAGTTAATGCATCTGCTAACATGAACTCGGTGCTTATGTACTCCACATGTATCTCCTTGCAAAAATGCTTTTGTTTGTTTCAATCCTTTTTAACGAGCTTTGTATCTCGTTATGTTTCCAGCGTCATCTCTCTTAGTTTTAAAAACCCATTTGCAGGGAATCACCTTTTTGCCAACAGGTGAATCGACGACACTCCAAGTGTTATTTTCGATTAAAGATTCATATTCGGTTTCCATGGCTTGCTTCCATAATTCAGAATTATCACTGTTAAGTGCTTCAGTGTGATCTTGTGGATCATCATCCAATAATCTCATTGCAGATTCTGAATTAATGCATAAAAAAGACTTAGGATCCGAACTGTTACTGTTTACTTCTCCTTCTCGTCTCTGTGAATCTCGACGAGGCCTGAGATTTACATGACATATTTCAGGTGAACTGGTATTGATTGAACCTGGAGGCATGTATGTCTCATCATTAGGGTCCTCATAATAACTTGAACTATTAGAGTCAGATTCATAATTGTCTTCATTAGGAGATTGAGTTTTATTTTTATCGGTCTCAAAATATACTATGCAATCATTCTCTTCACTGCAGTTATTACATTTGCTTGTAAATGTGTTTAAATTCTTCTCTTCTATTTTATTCTTCGCTTCCACTAATTCCTTATACTTTTTATCTGTGGTTTCGGTACAATTGGTATTTTTGATTATTTTATTTTGGTTGACAGTTTCTTCTAAAAATACTACATCTTTACCCATTATTACTTGCTTGGTTTTCTTATCTATAAAGCGATATCCTTGCGAGCATTCGCTATAACCAATAAATGTCAACATACGAGACTTAGCATCTAATTTGTGACGCTCTTCTTTTGGTATATGTACCATTGCTTGGCAACCAAAGACTTTCATATGACTTAAGTCAGGCTTGGATCCAGTCCATCGTTCCTCAGGGGTGATATAAGACAGTGAGCGAGTTGGTGAGCGATTAATGATGTAGGCAGCAGTTGCTATTGCTTCTCCCCAATACTCCTTCTGTAATGGTGCATTGAGTAACATACATTTAGCTCGTTCTATAAGAGTACGATTCATTCGCTCGCTTACACCATTTTGCTGAGGTGTGTATGGAATCGTTGTTTGGTGCTTTATGCCAAAATTCTTCAGACATTTATCAAACTGACTGTTTACATACTCTCTTCCATTGTCGCTGTGAAGTATTTTTATTTTACGGTCCAACTCGTTTTCTACTTTATTTTTAAATTCCAGAATTTTTTCTAATACTTCTGATTTACATTTGAGAAAGTAAACAAATACCTTTCTAGAGAAGTCGTCTATAAATGTTAAGAAATACCTAGCACCTCCGAGAGACTGGTTCTCCATGGGTCCACATAGGTCTGAGTGGATGAGCTCTAGCAAGCTTGTTGCCCGGGAGCCTTCATATTTGAATGGTTGCCTGGTTTGTTTTGCCTCCAAACAAGATGTACATATGTAGTCCTCATCTTGTTGACATAACTTCACATCAAGAGTACATTCTGGAATCTTATTAATATCGTTAAAATTGAGGTGACCTAGTCTTTGGTGCCATAAATACTTGTCTTCAGCTGTAGCTGCCATTGCCTGCCCACTTTGGTAGGTGAGTAATTTGTAAGTATTATTTACTAACTTTGCATTGGCCACTATCTGATTATTCCTGTTCATTATTGAGCAACCGGTACTATCAAATTCAACTTTATTACCATTCATTATAATCTTGCTCACAGAAAGAAAATTTGTGGATAAAGTAGGAATAAATAATACATTATTTACCTGAATACAGTCAGGTTCTCTTGTAATTTTATTTGGTACCTGGATATTTACAGTGCCACAGCTAATATATTTACAGCTTTGCACTGGTAGAACTTTGTTGTCTGCGATCCTGATACTTTGTACAGGCGGTACAGTTTCATTTTCTAGCCAGTCACGGTTCATTGTCATGTGGGCTGAAGCTCCGGAGTCCACATACCAGCTACTGACATCATTTACAGATGTTGCTGAAAAAGCTGCGACAAAACCATTTTTGGTGCCGTTATCTTCCTTGTTTTTATTTTTAAACCAACATTGCTTGCCCATATGCCCATATTTGTTACAGTTGAAGCAACGGTGGCCTTTTGGTTTTCCTGAGTGACTATCTTTATGTTGAGTATTGTTCATGAATTTCTTAGACTTTGCATAAAATACGGTAGTACTTTCTGATTTTGTTTTAACTTCTTGCAATAGCTTTGTTTTTATCAAATCAGCACTAATTTTTATGCCTGAGCTTTCTATACCCATAATCATAGGCTGGAACTGATGGACGCTACTGAAAGCGCCAAACTAGTCGCTCAGTTCTGGGCCGACACAATTTAGATTGCCATCGACACGCTAAGAAGAAGATCATAGGCTTATACTCATCCGACAACCCGGCCAACATTAGAGTTCCGAGCCACTCATCCACATTGAATCCTATTCCTCTCAATTTATGTGCTGTTGACATCATGTTTATATATTCTTCTACATTTGAACTTGATTCGAGGTTGGTCATAATCAAATCTCTAAGAAGCCCTACTTTACGGAGCAGGCCAGTGTCTTCAAATGCTTTTAATAAATTGTCCCATACCTGCTTTGCTGTTTTCGCATCTTGAACATGTACGTATAATTGTGGATCTATTATTAAAATTATTTTTGTTCTGGCTTTAATGTCCTTTTTTGAGTCACAACTATCAGACTGTATACATTCCCACAGTTCTTCATGTTGCAAATATGTTTCCATCGCAAATTTCCATGTGGAAAAATTGTCTCTTCCAGTCAATTTTTGAATTGTAAACGAGTTTAAAGCCATTTTTTTAGCTTTTCGGACACAAAACTGGAAAAAAATATTCTTTTGTTTTTTTTTTTTGCGAAATTTACTTTTCACGGAAATTTAATTTTTACAGCTTTATTTTAAAAACTTTGATCAGGCAGGGACGGCCCATAACCAGTTGTATTTAAATAAAGCACTTGAGTATATTATTAACTGTTTTATTTTATTAAAACATATTCATACTACTAGCAAACAGATTGACACGCGTCACGGAGCCGGTGAGAGAACGTAGACACCAAAGAGTTCGTTTATGCGTTCATATATTATCAACAGGAACTCTAAAAACAGTAAAATGAGTAAGTATATTAACATAAATAAGCAAAAAATCTAGGTACTAAAAGTATATCTATGTTCGTTTTCTAAACTGTATTGGTAGATGACACATTAATGAAACCCTAAATGGACCAAGATCCCATGACCGCCAGACCTATATCATTGTATTTGTATGAACAATTGGGTATTATGAAAAGGCGGTCGTGGTGGCTTTAGCAGATATGTATATATTATATGGCTGGACATTACACACAGCGCCATCTAGTGCCACACTAAGCAACGAGGCTTGTGTCGTGGACACCAGATAGTTAATATACTACATAGATACTTTTTTGTTTGTAAAAACATACTTATTATACATAAAAACATCCATGACTCGGAAACAAATGTCCATGCTCATCACACAAACATTTGCTCCTACCGGGATTCGAACCCGGGACTCTAAGAACGTAAGGCAGCCTCACTACCGCTGCGCCATTTGGGTCGTCAACCAACCAAGATAACAAAGTGGTGTGTGTGGTGTTTAATTCATTACTACTTAGATTGAAGTAGTGACTTCTGTACAAAACCTCTAAAGGCTCATAAAATAAAAACCTACATGCATTAGCTACGTAAAACTACGTAATAAGTCGTAATCATAAACCGCGGTAACTAATAAAAACTTAGGACTTTAGCAGTAAAACGGGACAAGCCTAAATTGCTAAAAGAAAATGGCCGCTAAAAAGTTTCAGGACCTAAACTTGTGCTAACAAAAAGTTTAATAACCTTTACGTTGGGTTCCTTTTGTTTATAATATCGTAAATAAAACTACAAAGGGCCTTTTAAGGGTAAATGCTTGATTTAATTTTCAAAATGATAAGCGGTATTGATTATACTACGGCGTAGATTATTTTTCTTGGAAAATTGAACGAGGATGGCGTTTTCCCAATCAAACAACTGAAAAAGTTTGCTCACAGTTGGGTGCGCAACCACTGATTGACACAATGTTAGAATTCATTCATCATCTGCCTAGCCTTTTCCCAACTAAGTTGGGGTCGGCTTCTAGTCTAACCGGATGCAGCTAGCTAAGCGACTGCCTATCTGACGGAATCTGACCTCCACACCCCAGTAAGGACTGGGTAATACGATACCCCTTGATAAGACTGGTCGTTATACTTTCGGGCCACTGACTACCAGTAACGACTGTCAAAGATCTAAAAATGACCAATGGTTTAACGTGCTTTCCGAGGCACGGAGGAAACTCGGTATGTAATGGGTGGTCACCCATCCACGGAACAACCTAGGCAAGCGCGGCTTAACCCAACGATCGACTCGAACGTAACGTATATTTAGCCACAAGCTGCTCACTCACTGCAGGGTATAGGGCACCTATTTGATTGTCACGTGTCTAAGCCAGTATGGACTACTTCCAACCAATATTACATACCTGAAGTTGCCAAACTATATGCTTCCCTTTATCAAATTCAAATCCAATTCCTTTTATTAAATCTTTCCCGCAACATGTCTTTGCGTCGAATTTTACAAAATGTGTTGATTAGGTAATTTGCATGCGAGTCCTCAGTACCTACATCCACATGGTGTTTTGTCCAACTATACGTCTGAGAGACGGACAACACAATGGGTATACAAACTATGCGAGATTTATCACTGATAGCAGAATGATGTATCACGCGGAACAAGCAGTCTTGACATATGAGAACAACAATACCACGTATGATATGTGGGGGTGTTTGTACGCATGGGGTGCCGGGTGGGACATTGAGAGTGAAAGTGTGTTTGCTTTGAAATTGTATGAGCTTGATTAGAGGTAAGGTGCTCATTGGATCGTATAGTTATGCAGGAGTTTTTGGTCATGAAGAAATAAATTCTGCAGATACTATAAGCAGATATGAGGATATTAAAACTTATTAGAATGATATTAATATTATAGTCAGGCTGATAATGTTCCTACTGCTAGAGCACATCGGGACGATGACTAGTGGTGTCGGGATAATGCGTGTTCTCCATAGGAGCAATGGGATCGAAGATGATACTCTGGCCTAGATCGCAGACGACTCTCCCTCTCGGGTTAGTCATACTACTATTCCAGGCGGGATGTTTGGCGTTGAAGTCGCCCTCTATGATAACGGAGCCACTCATGCCGAAGAGTTTGGTGAGATCATTAACCAGGAGGTTATGATTTTCAGACGTGTTAGAGGGGGGCATATAGGCAGACATTATATGAATCGGTTGATGACCTGTCATGGCTAGCCGACAGATTGAAACCTCCAGTAGGGATTCTAGGGGAGGGGGGTTGATTGGGATGCAGTGCAGTTCCTTGCGATAGTAAATGAGCGTACCGCCCTTGTGACAACGTGTCCTATCATTGCGAACTAAACGATAGTTGGCAATTTTAGGATCACGATTGCTGGGTTTAAGAAAAGTCTCTTGGATGAGGAAAATATCTATTTGGTAATCGCGGAGGAAGGACGCGATCTCATCGCGTTGCCCTCCCATGCCATTAGCATTGAAGAAGCCTAACTTTAGGGACCGGGGTTGGGTGCACGATACTACTGGTGTATTATCCATTGCGTTTTTTCTTGAGGTTGCGGAGGGCTGTTGCGAGTTTGGGATAGGCCGCGAATATATCCCTTATTTGGTCCAGTTCTGTACCTGACCTGAGCTCGGCTGCTAGGCAGTCGGCCTCAGGTGAGATAAACACCTGGAACCTCATGAGGGTGTCGATGGTGCTCTCCCCTGACTGGCTGGGAGGCAGGGGGCTAGGGGAGGGACGAGGGACCTGGGGCAGAGCCACTGGAGTGGTCACTTGGACTGGGTTGTCCATGAGGCCAGGCATTGGCGTCGGGTTGGGCTGGGATTTCACCAGGGCTAGGAAGGCTCGCTTGTGGTTGAGCTGGTTCCACGGAGAGGTCGAGCCCGAGGTCCTATCTTTGAGATCGTAGTAGGCTATGATCCACGCTCGCCAGTGCCGATCCGTGCTTGTTATATGTTTACGATTTTTTGGGCCTAGGACTTTCCGGTTAACTAGTCGCTTTATTTTTATTTTTTTAGTAACCTATTCATGAGAGCAGCGGTGGCCCAGTAGTGACGGCCCTGACTTACGAACAGTAAGTCGTGGATTCGAACCCAGACAGGCGCATTACTTTGTGTAATTTATTTCATCACCACTGCTCTCAAAAACGGTGAAGGAAAACATCGTGAGGAAACCGGCATGTCCTAGAACCAAAAATTCGAAGACATGTGACATCTACCAATCCGCACTGGGCCCGCGTGGTGGATTATAGCCCATACCCTCTCATAGAGAGGAGGCCTGTGTCCCAGCAGTGGGAACATTAATAGGCTGATAATGATAACCTATTCTGTGCTACTGCTGCGGAAAGTCCTCCCCGACTCATCCCTTCCAACTCTCCCGGTGTTTGGCCTTCTCAGGCCAATCAGTCAGGAACGAGTCGAAATACCACTAGTCGCTTAACTACATAGGTATTATTTGGACCAACTTCCAACAACGATCATAAATCGTTGTAGTTTTTTGACACCTCATGCCTTCTATCTACCTTCACAACAACCCTAGAACACACAACACAATAAACCAGTCCCACAAACTAAAGGGCGACGATGCCTCAGAAACTCACTCACTCCTAGAGGAACGGGTAAGGAATTAGTTTAAGACGTATATTCAGGAGGCCCAGCTAATTACCGGGCCGCCGCGGGCGCCCTCTGTTGCGTCATAAAAGGAAACTTACGAACTAAGCTTACTATTATGTTTGCGAGGACCTTTGGGGGACTAGTTGGAGATCGCGGGTTTACTTGATCAATTTAGATTTGTAGGTAAGGTTATGAAGAGTTTTTCTTTTGTATGGTGTAGAAAAATGTCTTTAAACAGAATATGTTACACAAATCTTTCACAATATTTTCAATTCCATTTTCTTGTCGGTGATAGCGATATATCTTCCAAGTGACCTGCTTATTCTTCTTGTGCTCTATCCATGACAATCTTTACCGCCATTAAATTTGGTCGAAAATTCCAGCCAATTTTAAAAAGACAATAAAATTAAAAGCACCACTTAAACACTTCGTCGTCTATTTTTTTACTATGAAATTCGCCACATTGACCGGTCCCGTGCGACTCGCATCCAGTGGATTCCCGCAATCTTCACCAGTAGCGCTATTACGTATCTTTCTGATATCCAGTGACTATCAAGCTTCGGTTGTACACCGAACTTTGATGACAACCGTGAATATCATAATATTGGTATTACGTATCACACTGAGTGGATATCACTTTTAGGTGACTAACAGGGTCATACATAATACGAAACTAACCTTTTGACAGTTAATTGATGGACACTGAGCCCAGTTACTATCATTTCGAGCTGTCAACAGAGATACGTAATAGCCCTACTGGTCATCGGTCCACCTAGTGGGAGGCCTTCCAACGCAACGTCTTCTGGTTCGCGGTCGCCACTCCAGAACTTTTCGGCCCCATCGGCCATACGTTCTGCGAGCAATGTGCCCTGCCCACTGCCACTTAAGTTTGGCAATTCTTGGGCTACGTCAGTAACCTTGGTTCTCTTGCGGATGCCTTCATTTCTGATACGATCTGCAAGGAAATTCCGAGCATAGCCCTTTCCATTGCTCTTTGGGTGACTTTAAACCTTGTGATGAGGCCCATTGTGAGCGACCAACTTCTATTATATCAGCAGAAACAGTAGAAAGCAAACTCCTTACAGTGAAGCATCAGCTCTTATTAAAACATTAATTCGAGTAGAATACAACATGACATTAAACATTTAGCCCAAATGCTGCCATTGTGGATTTGTGAGGGTTAATATTGACACAATCCAGTTAGAACAATAACGTTATTTCGCAAACTATTCGAATGCTCGCCTTTGTTAAAGGCTCCTGAAATTACAATGATAAATACCGAATTCTTGATTTATCTTTATATTAATTTAGTTAACGTTAGAGATTGGGGGTCTGTTTGTACTGAATGTTATTTGAACTGTATTTAACTACACTCCGCTCCACTTGGTATTTAACCCAATCGTTTTGAAATTAAATCTACGAAAAACTGCCTTTTGATCTAGCTATCTGCTGAGCATGAATTCTTGGATTTGGTTCGCAAGTCTTACAAAGTGTCAAAAGAATATTCCATCAGAAAATCCCAATTAGCAGCCAGAAGTCTGGTTTTGTGCCCATTTTATGGCAATAAGCTCGTCTCTTATAACATGAGACGTAAACATAACTGCCGAAATGTAATTGTGCTAAACTTAGGATCTAGGGAGTTTGTTCCGCCACTTCTTCTTCCCTGGTAAAACACAGGGAAGTGGCGAAGAGCGGCCGTATTTGGGGCATGTGTTTTATAAAGTTTCACGTACAAAGAGTGCTGATTATCAGCCTATTAATAAATGACTTTTGATTTTGGTTCTCCTCGGCCCCGTATCCCAAAGAATTCGTATCCTAAAAAATTACAAAAAAATAAACAAAGCAAACTTCGATTCAAATCTTTGTGTAGGATGGTATGGCTACACCCCGTTGGGTAACTTTCCCGTGTCGCCAACTAAACAAAATACCATCACAAAAGTGCCGTTTCGTAACTATTTTGATCTTCATTACGCGACCGTGCGTACTGCGTAGGCGACCGGCCTACGCACGCTCTACGCTCGTAGAACGCGTGCTACGAGAGCGCTACGGCGTAGCTCGCATTGTATTACGCACGATTTGGACACCTTTGGACCGCAAGCCTTCAATTTGATTTCAGATTAACGGCTTTTGAAGTATGTCTGTTCAGATTTGCATTATACTGAACCAATTTGATACAATATATTGTGACATGTAGTGATGTCCAGGTGGCCGGATTTAGCTAATAATATTTTAGAACTATTCAACATGAAATGCGTATAATAGTTTTCACCGGTCTAAAGTGGTTTTGACCGATTAACAGCTTTGACTGTAACATATACATTTGTAGTCACGAAAGAGCAGACTAGTTATATTTAAACATTTTTTTTCCTTAAAAAAAATATATAAGATTACATAACTTCACGCCTGTAATCTCCGAAGGGTTAGGTAGAGGTATACCTAATAGTACACCCACGTTTTGTCAGTTATGTTTAAGTCACATGTAATAAAGGACGACCCTATGGCCATCAATCGGGTCCAGATCTAGACTCAGGGCTGCTACTAGAAATTCCTGATAGAAAACCCCAATAACACTTTGCCCGACCCGGGAATCGAACCCAGGACCTCGTGCTCAGCAGTCGCGCTTACAGCCACTCTACCAACGAGGCAGAAATGACATAATTTAGTTGATATGGCTGGACTTTTGAAACATCAATTCTTGAAAAATATAGTAAATCGATTTTGGTTGATTTAGCTTTGACGTTCGAAAAGTAGTAATTCTCAATTTAATTTAGGTAAATAAATTACTTTAAATTTTAATTTTGATTAATTTACCGCTTTTTCTATGCTTCAAACAAAATTATAATTCAATGTTTATCGACACGTGTAAGCAAAATACAGCCTCAATCTATAGTCTAGATTAAATATCAGGTAGTAAAGCAAATACAGGCTGAATGAACGCTCGCTCTAATTTAGCCACGATTATTTCCTAGCCTGGAGGTAGAATAGCTAAAATTGAATTTTGAAGCCGCTGGTTGCCTTAAAGCTGCTGCGGCTGTTAATCTGATAGTGCGATGATAATGCTCTTCGATATTGGATGGCGCAGGTATTCCCAGTAAAGTATTGTGGAGCTTGCGAATGACGTAGTGTGTTGTGAAGTCTTTAGTTCGAGGATTACTTAGTTAACAGAGAGAGAGCGGTGGTAGGTTAGAACTTTAATCGTGATCATCATCATTTCAGCCCATCATCACCCACTGCTGGGCTCAGGACTATGGAGTGAGCCATACTGGCCAAGACTTGTATCGCAGCATCATGTTGAGATAGGAGCCTTTTGGGCCTCGCACAGGTCTTTTTTTATTATTTAGTTTTAGTTTTTTTTTATTATTATTATTTTTGTAGTTCCTGTGCTTGTCCCATATAAATATTTTTCTTTCTTTCTTTTCTTTCAAAATACCCACATTTCACCAGATATGTACTTGTACGTATATACCTCATGTGATACCAGACAAATCTTTTGTCATAGGAAAATCGGGCACAAATCCAAGCAAAACGCACGGTCTCCCTATTTTCCCCCATTTTCATTAACCCCGCTGATAAAAAGGTGCTGTTACTTGGAAAAATAAGGCACCTATAATTGTAGCACTTAGTGGAGGAAAAGTGTGGGGGTCGCACATCGTTAAGTGCACCGGAAGACGGTCCGGATATCTCTAGTTAAGGAAGTGTTCAGTACAGGAAAACTGGGAGCCGTTGTCACGCCGGACCGTAACGTTTTGTTAAGAGCATAATTATGTTGTTCAGCAGTATAAATTGAAGTACTACGTTATAGATATTTGAAAGTCGTTGGCAAAAAGTCGTTATTAGTCAAGATTTCTCGATCCCATGCATTTTCTATGCTAATATTACACACATACATTCTAGAATAAATTCCCTACAAAATGACGAAAACCGCATCAAAATCCGTTGATAAGTTTTGAAGAACAGCACAACCTTACATACATAAAGGGTGTAAAAAACCTCTTAACGAAGCCGAAAGGCACTTGTTCTCCCCGTCATTGCGATCATTTTTTTTGTTCTACACCATACCTGGAAACCTTCTAGTTACGGAGATATTGGGGGTCAAAGTTCCAACTTGTGACAAGTTTTTTTATAAATACAAGTTTTTAATGTAAGATTTTTAGAACACCTCCACGACCCCCGTACTATTTAATCCATCCATCAGCACAATGTTTTGAGTGAGTTACATTGAGTTCTATCACAAAACATGATTTTTCACCCCAAAAAAAAAGTCGTTTCCCAGCAATAATTTTTGCGTAAAGTTTTTGATGTACAGAATGCTTGGTCGACGGCTTCGTGATGAGGTTGTTTATACCCTGTATACGACCTACCGACCGACCAACCTACGTGATAAATCAATATCTCAAAAATTTGGTGGTTGCCCTAGCTGGTCAAGATTTTGTCCCACTCCGTATTTAATTAAAACTTAGTCATATTCGTAGGCTGGTACAGTTTGGTCTCAATTATGCCAAATCGCTCATCACACATTAACCAAGAAGCGAGTGGTTGCTCCAGCTCAACAGACTCGTGCTATTTTGGGATAAATCAATTAACATTCATCCTCGCATCCACCGTCTACAAGACACGCGTGTTTTCATAATTATCCACAGACAGACTGATACTATATAGATAGATTTACAAGCTATACGACGACGATGGTTCAATCTACAGTGTATGTTAGCGCAGAATCAGAACGCCTTTTGTTCATCAAGACGTCTGTGAAATTGTAGGTAACTAAGATTTCATTCATATGATGCTGTGGCTAAAGCGTATTATGTAATGTATATGTAATGTTACTGTATGAGTGTATTATTTCTATTATGAGTCAGTGATACTCGAATTAAAATTATTTTATTCTATTGGTCGTGCGGATATGCGATTATCAGTTTTGTCACTCATTTATTTGGTAAAACGGAAGGCGCCCCTGGTCGGCAACGCATTCGGGTTTGCCAAACCTTTTTAGCGCGAACCGATTGATCGCACGACAATCGTTTCGGTTAGAATGTTGCCAATCACTACATAGTATAAAACAAAGTCGCTTTCTCTGTCCCTATATGTATGCTTAAATCTTTAAAACTACGCAACGGATTTTGATGCGGTTTTTTTTTAATAGATCGAGTGATTCAAGAGGAAGGTTTTAGTATGTAATTTGCGGGCGGGCGAAGCCGCGGGCATCAGCTAGTTAATTAAATATCAGAACTATGATTTATTAATTGCTTAGACATAACATAACATCACGCCTATAATCCCCAAAGGGGTAGCCAGAGGTGTACCTAGTTTTGTTTAAGTCACATGTGAAAGGGAGCCTATTGCCATCAACCGGGCACAAATCCATACTCCATGGCTGCTACTGAGAAATTCCTGATGGAGAAACCCAATAACACTTTGCCCGACCCGGGAATCGAACACAGGATCTCAGGCTCAACAGTCACGATTGCAACCACCAACGAGGTGTAGTAATCTATTTTTTTCCGGTTTTCTATTTACTTATATTTCTATAACGAAAATAAACACCACAATTAATTGGATTAATCTTAGCAAGAGACAATTAACAGTTTCATTAATAAGAGCAGAACCAGTAAAAGGTTTATAGTTATTGCTGCCTGTGTATGAGGCAGAGTTGATGTGGCAGTAAACTCGTCGTGAATTGACATATATACAGTATGTAAAGGTACCAGGAATTCATTACATGCAGGAAAAACAACCGCTGTTTCATCCAAAAGGGCAACATCATCATCAGCCTATTAATGTTCCCACTGCTGGGACACAGGCCTCCTCTTTATGAGAGGGAATGGGCTATAATACACCCCGCGAGCCCAGTGGGGATTGGTAGATGTCACATGTCTTTGATTTTTTTGGTTCTAGGACATGCCTGTTTCCTCACGATGTTTTCCTTCGCCATTTTGAGAGCAGCGCTGATGAAATAAATTACACAAAGTAATGCGCCTGCTTGGGTTCGAACCCACGACTTACTGTTCGTAAGTCGGGGCCACCGCTGCTCTCTCTCAAAAGGGCATACAAAGAAAGAAAGAATAGTTATTTGTTATACAAGAGTGCAAAGTTGCTTTTTAACCGCGTGCTCAATTTTGATAACCGAGCAAGCGAAGGATTCTAAAATTGAGTCACGAGCGCAGCGAGTGATTCAAAAATTAGAATCCTGAGTGTTAGCGAGGGAATCAAAAGAGCACGAGGTGAAAAATCTTTGCACTCGAGTGCAACACGTAACTTTTCATCCCACCTCAGCGAGGAAATCACTAAATGCAAAAAAAAAAACATTTACAATCACAAGATACTTTTACTTTTATTTCAGTTTAGGTGTTAACTACTACATTATGTTATGTAAGTATTACAGAATAATCTTTAAATTATAACAAATAATACTTAGGTACAATTAAGAAAAATTTAAAGTAACGTTGCTACAGTTAGTTAAGTTGAGTGTAATATTTAATTATTTATTTATTAAAACTTTATGCACAAGTAAAAACTGTACAAAGGCGGACTTAATGCCTTGGGCATTTTCTACCTATTTTTTTTCAATTTTTTTAATATCGTACTGTTTCAAATCCTTCTCGCGTGATTGCTGAGGGAGAAAGCTCATTTGCGCATTATTAACAGTTTCAGTCAATTCTGTTGGCGTCAAATAAACTTCTTGGTCGCCAAAACCACTTATTTTACGTTTTTCACTTGTTTTTAACCTAAGGTTTTAACAATTGACCTGACAAGAAAATGGCGCGCGCAAAGCAAATTATAAAAGTACACCAAGAAGGTTCCGAGTCTGAGTTTTTAACAAATTAAAAAAGGTTGTACCTATGATAAATTCGGCACCATGGAGGTAGAAGTAAATAGGTTTAATGATGTTTTGAATTCACAAACTTAGTGCACACGATGTTCTAAATTCAATTTACTTTATCCTCTAGAGGCTAAAAACGACTTTTGCACTCAGATATCGAAGAGCAAAAATACTCTTTCCGAGATGGGGGGATGAAAATAGTATTTATTAGTCCGCACAGGACAAAACAAATTTAACTTTTAATTAACAATAAAACAAAATTATATAAAAACTAAACATAAGAGATGAAAAAACAAACGAAATTGGTCCTGTACGGGGCCAAAAGGCCCCTATCTCATTCATACCTACAAGTTCCAAATATATGGAAAAGTTTTTTTATTTTTGTGACGTCGCGGTCGATATCCCTGAATCCGAGTATAAAGCTAATGCAGATACGGGTGTGCCGCCGCACTGCATTACAAAACAAACATACCTACCTTTTGTATATTTTGTATGAAACTACAGTGAAGCCGCAGCACGCTTTTTTGTACTGAAATGCGATGCGCACTACTGTGCGTTTAACTTTACGGAACAAGTCGCCTGAGTTCCTGCTTGATCGACAACGCTACTGTGCTTCATGCCTCCGTTCATAGGTTGACCTGGCCGCGCTAAATGATATACAAAATGGGCTAAGTGCGAGTCGGACTCGCGCATGAAGATTCCGAACCATCGTAGTAGGGAACTCCCTTTAATTTTTAATTTGTTTTTTGTTAAAGCAGCAACAGAAATACACATTCTGTGAAAAATTCAACCGTCTACCTATTACGAATAATGAGATACAGCGCACTGAGAGACAGGCGGACGGACGAACAGCGGATGCTTAGTATTAGAGTTCCGTTGGTTACACTTCGGGAACGGAACCCTGAAAAGGTTATACTGTCCTAAAGCTGTCATTGTGTAATGTGTTGGAGCGCCTGATGGATTCGTCGGAGCAGCGAGCGACGATGCGTTTTAGTTTTAAGTTTTTTATGTATTATTACATAAAAAACTTAAAACTAAAAGGAAGTCCCTCATTATTGAGGGATTTCCTTTTTCAACTCTTCCCTAGTCGCTGGATAGATGGCGCTGAATATGGTAAGTTACTGCAAGGAACGGAACGTCACATTATTTCACAAGCGTTTTGACTTTGGCACCTAGTAACGTAGTCAGTTCAACGCCATCTACTGAGTTCTTAGAAACAATTTATTTTTTAATACTCAAAAAAAAAACTTCTGATTGCGTATTAATTACTGCTTATGTCTTTACCTAGTAGGTACACATTTTTTAAGTAATCCCAAATTCTCCTCGTTTTATTTTACCCAAGTCCTGGTTGCTCCCGTACGTAATGTATTTTGTAAAATAAAATCCGTCGAGGCATATTTACGTTAGTCTAGCCTCGAGGTCAATCCTAAGATTTATGTAATATCGCATATGTTACACAAATCCTGGGGATTGAGGGATTTCTTAAGTGATTCTTTTCAAGATTAGCATACGTAATGCTTCGGTTAGGACATATACAAATTGAGGCTGAAAAAATGTTCTTGTAATTTCCAGGTGTATGAATAAGAACATGGATGAGTAGAAAATAATGTTTTTTTTTTATAATCTACAGTGCTTCAATTAAAGCAGCGCTGCCAATTTCAACCAATGTAATATACGGCCTCAACGAACCTACATATAACAAACTCTCCAACCATTACTAAAACCTTTGGAATTTGTCACTTTAAAGCCTCAGTTTTAACAATTCTTCTAGAGAATTCCTAACGAGAACACTCTGTATAATCCTCCCAGCACAAAATCTCAAAGGACCTAAGCTGAACACCCTGTTTTTGTAGTCACGTTTGTAGCTTTGACGTCTGACTTGAGGAGAGGCTGATAATTGGTGAAACCTGAACCAATTTTTGATTTGTGATGGACTGGTCTTTAATCGTGGAATAAAAACATGTAATATTCCGGCGACATAAAGTCGAAAACTGGTATAGTCCATGTTACCGAAGTATAAAGTTTTACAGACGGATTAAGCTAATATTATACTCATAAAGGGAATAAAAAGACTCCGAAGCCGAAAGGCACTTGTTCTCCTCGTCATTGTGATCATTTTTTTGTTCTACACCATACCTGGGAACCTTCTAGTTACGGAGATATTGGGGGTCAAAGTTTCAACTTTAATTAAAAAAAATAATGTAAGATTTTCACTTTAAACACCTCCACGACCCCCGTACTATTCAATCCATCCATCAACACAATGTTTTAAGTGCGTTATATGGAGTCCTACCGAAAAGTCTGATTATTCACCCAAAAAAAGTCATTTCCCAGCAAAAAAATTGCGTAGGGTTACTTAGTTTGACGTACATAAAGCTTGGTTAACGGCTTCGGGAGGTGTCTGTTTACACCTTGTATAAACCTTGTCATTTACCGGTTTTGTATAAAAACTTCGAACGGTAACTACAGGGAACATTTTCCAATACGATTCGTTATTTAACATGCAACTGAATACCAGTACTTTACATGGAGCGACTGCCTATTTGACCTCCACAGTCCACAGCCCAGTTAGTACTGGGTAATACTGTACCTCTTGGCAAGGCTGGTTGGGTCAGACTTTCGGGACACTTGACTACCTGTAACGACTGCCAAATATCTACAAATGTCAGCTGGGACTAGTGTTACCATCCGTCCGGATTAGTCCGGACATGTCCGAACTTTTAGACTCTTGTCCGGCCCTTTAATTTGTCCGGATTTTTTCATATTAGATGGAATATGAGTAATAAAACTACATATTAAATAAGCTAATATCAAATCAATCAATCAAATCAAACCACTGTAACTAAGTGGGTAATATTTCCATTTTGTGACCTAAAAATCCGGACTTTTATCGAAATGTCCGGCTTTTTGTCAGGACTTTTCAAATTCCTAAATGGTGCCCTAGCTGGGACCAACGGCTGCTTTCCGAGGCACAGAGAAAACTCGGTATGTAATGGGTCACCCATCTACGGACGTAACTACCTAACCTAGGCAAGTACGTCCTAACCGAAAGATCGACCCGAGCGAGTTGTTGTATTAGCCACGAGCTCCTCATTCGGCCTACGCAGTCATTACACTAAAACAACCGTACAGCTTCAAATCAAACAAACATTTTGTCGCTTATCTATAGACCAAAGCCACAAAACATCACCACAGACAAGCGACAAATATCCTCAGACACACACAATAAGTCCGCAGTCTCTAGGGCCGGTATAAATCCGTGCGAATTCGCCACAAATCGTATCGGTTACTAGCGTTCTTGTACCGACAAGAGAACGGATAGTAAATCGCTTCCTACGAGTCGTTGGCACATCTTCGAGATGAGTAATGGCTGGTTGAAAACTGTTTTTATTTTAAAGTAAGATGAAAGTGGGTTATGGATATTATTTGGTTTTTCTTTGTTCTCGACTTAATGGGAGTAGATTTGAAGTGGTTTTACACGTTTTTTGTATCGTTTGTGTCTGCGTTGAAGTCAGTCAATGTCTGGACAACTTTGCATGCGGATGCCACTGAATACCAGTATTTAACAAGGAGTGACTGCCTATCTGACCTCCACAACCCAGTTAGAATTGGGTGTATATGTTTCCCCTTGGTAAGACTCATGATTGACAGACTTTCGAGCCACTGACTACCTGTAACGACTGTCAAAGATTTACAAATGATAGCTGGGACTTAACGTGCTTTTCGAGTCACTGAGGAAACTGGGTATGTAATGGGTGGTCACCCATCTACGGACCAACCTTGGCAAGCGCGGCTTAACCTAAAGATCGACCCGAGCGGCTGTTATTATTCAGCCACGAGCTCCTAAAAGCACCTAAACATCACCCAGTTTTCTTATGTTGTACTAAAAAACCCCAACAACCAGGTATAGAAATCCCTATAAGCTTAAAAGTGCTCTCATGAGAAAATACTTTACCGGCCTCCCATAGATGGTAAAGTATAATAAAGCAGACTCTATGTTTATTAACCCATGAAAAACGCCATCGTAACACCTATATCAAAAAGTGATGACCATAATGTGTTATCTTTAAAGGTCTGTTATTCATTTATGTCTACCGCTAAGCAGCATAGCTATGTTCCGGTTCGAAAACGGTTTCTTAGTTTGATAATTAATTAAAAATATTAAAATAAATAAGTTTTCTCAAACATGCTTGGAAATTTGAGCATTATTTTGACAACCTTCTTCGAGATGAATCGAAATTACTGTACTGGCCAGACACATGCGACCAGCGGCCGGCAAACGTTGTATGAAGATCGATATCAGTCGTATTTAGCCATTGAGTTCTATATCTATGTGTTTAGCGGTCAAATAAATCGTATCATATCTGTTGTGTTATTTAAAAATGGAACGATCTTCTACTCTGAAACATGGCAACCAAGGAGGTAGGTAACTTATCAAAGGTTTTATTTAAATTTCGAATTGGCTTGCAAATAGAAAGCGGTTTATTGAAAAAAAAAACAAATGAACTCTTCAAGGTGAGAAAAATATTGTTGTTTGTGTGCTTCGTTGCTTTTGAAAAATAATTGTACTAAATTCCTCGCATTATTTGAGAAAAGTACTATACAAGCCTTGGCCACAATTAGGCATTGATGGACTTACGTATGTGTGCCCCGGCTTCGCGTCGGCCCACACTTACACGTTTTCGTCCATCAATGCCTCTGTTGCTGGCCGCTACAGTAATGTACTAAATTTATTCAGGACCAAACATTTTATACATCCACTAAAGTGCATAACAGTTTGTCGGTGGGATGAGCTCATAATTATCAACAACTTTGTCATCAGCCTTGTCTTTAAAACCCGGGACCCTAATGCAAGGCTGAAACAGTTAGTGTGCATAAGGCAAAACAAGAATACTGAAAAAACACGCTCTAACTAAATTCGGGGTTTACAAGGTAAAATCGACTCCTTCCATTCTTGAAGTCCTTGAAGTCCTCCTTGAAGTTACCCGAGCCATAATAACGAATCGATTTTTAGGCGATTTTTAGGCGAAAAACGTAAATACAAACGTACATTGACTGCTAAAATCATAACTCATCCTTTTGGCTTCGCCGTGGTCGGGTAAAAAATCGCAATTTTCATCTAATATTGACCTGCTATAACCGCTTGACTACAAGCTGCACCCGAGCTAGTCTCACTCAAGGACTTATGCCCGACTCGTCACTGTTCCGATTGTTCACCAAAAACTTTTTCCATACTAGAAGTCCCGACTCGTCACCATAAGAAAACAAAAGGATTTTTTTTTTTTGAACCCTTATTGCGACAGCGTGAAAAGAAATGAAAGAGCTAGGATCATGCTAGGAGCCATTTGTCGCTAGTGGTGACAAAACTGCAGGTGACGACTTGGAATAGACAGGATACAGATGGTGACTGAACAAGACAAAGCCAAATGGACTATCGAGTGTCTATGGGACACATCTCTTAATGTAATAATTGCCTACAAATAATAATTATAGATTAATATCAAGAAAACTTTTCGACTTGACTATACAAATCACAAAATTGGTCAACGGGTCCAGTTGACCAATTCAAACATGCATTAGGTCGAGTGAATCCGCGGGTCCCGCCTGTGTGGGATCAGTTGACTAAAGAGCCTGCGACGCAGAGCGGTACAAACGCGAAGGAACAATTGACACACGCACGTGCGCCCTGACGCAAGTCTCTTCACAAAAGTTGTGAATGGGACGTAAAAGGGTATAGTAGCTATTGTAACTATTTTTAAACCTAACTTCATGAGAATAGCCACAAGTATCGGTCCCATTCCCATGGGGATTTAGAATAGAATAGAATACTCTTAATTATGTACACCATAAAAATTACAGATACAAATGTAAATTTTACAAGAGGCGGTCCTATCGCTAAAAGCGATCTTTTAAAGACAACCTTTGGATGGATTTAAGGGGGAAGGAGAGACAATACTGCAAGTAGCCTGTGGTGTACCATTTACATATATAAAATAAATATATACATATTTACACAGACATCTGCCTATGATGCCACGGTATTATGGCGAACAAACCTTTGCGTAACTATGGTTTTCCCCGTGGATTATAATATGAATGAAGGATCAATCGGGTCGGCAGTAATTTGCTGATATATCTAGTGAAAAGGATTATTATGAAACAATGCTGACATAGCATTATTTCAGAAAGTTACACAAAAGTTAAACATCAAACAATAAAAATTAATTAAAAATTAAAGGGGGCTCGCTTACTACGATGGTACGGAACCCTTCATACGCGAGACCGACTCGCACTTGGCCGGTTTTTTACACCTAGACTAGAACGCCGCATTCTGGGAAATTTAACATCCTACAGTAAAGTAACAGTTTTAGAAACTGTTAAAGACTCAAATCCTCCTCAACGGAACTACATCTATATATCACTAAATAAAACATCTAAAAGAATACGAAATAAAAGATCCAACTGTCTCAAATTACGCGTAAACTTGGACAGTTAAAATAAAATACGGAACAAACATTCCAACCATCAATTTCTTTGTTAATTGAACAGTTAGGTGCGATTCCCCACGATTTCCCCACATTCCCCATCTTTTCCCCATTCCGTTCCTCCCCATTCCCCCCGAATAAAAATAGAAAACTATGAGCCTTTTATGTGTTCCTGATATCTTACACAGGTGGTAAACGTTTAATTTCTCTCTGGTGTCGAGGTGAGAGGAAATTACAGTTTAAACTTCTTTGTAGATTGCTTCTTGGATTATTTTCTGTAGTATGTTGTTTTTAAAAAATCTGTAAGGCTTTTTCTGAGCAATTTTAGGGACACGTCAATCTTTAGATTAAGTTAAGGTCTGCTTTTTACAAGTGAGATGTCAGTGGAAGTACCGGGAGGGGACGCCCTAGAAGGCCCTGAAAAGCAGTATGCGCACTTTTGAGAGTAAAGTGTAATGAATTTGGTGTGTAATGTAATGTGTGTGGTCGAACGAGTTCGAACTGTACAGAATAGTACTGGACTAGAACGTCAATCCTCTATTTTAAATTTTGCGTAGGAGCATAAATAATTATGTAACATTTCTTTGTTCTGTAAATAGAATCTTCATTTATACAGGGTGTAAACAACTCCATCACGAAGCCGACAACCAAGCATTCTGTACATCAAACTAAGTAACTTTAAAAATTATTGCTGGGAAACGACTTTTTTTTTGGGGTGAACAATCATGTTTTGGGGTAGAACTCAATGTAACGCACTTAAAGCATTGTGCTGATGGATGGATTGAATATATACACTCATTAAAAAAAGAACTTGTAGGTATGGTGTAGAAGAAAAAATGATCGCAAAGACAAGTGCCTCGGCTTCGTTAAGAAGTTGTTTACACCCTTTAGAAAATCCAAACAAAAAATTAATAAAAAAAACACAATAAAGAAAATAAAACTTAACCTGACACAATACATACAGTCATATAAAAAAAAATTAAAAAACCCGACTGCATAAAAAATAACTAATAACTTTAAATAAAAACTGAAAAGATAAAAACATGGTCAAGAAACAGGACATATTGACTGCAACAGTTGGGACCCATTTTGGATGTATTAGTGATTGTATGCAGTCGGGTTTTTTTTTTTTTTTTTTTAATTTAACTCTTTGTAGTTACTTAGATATACCATTTTAAAATCCTCATGATGAGCCCTTTATCGAGCCGTTCAAGCTGCAGAGCGAGCCAAACATTTGAATTTGGTGCCAAAAATTCGCCATTTTGTTTCTTTTTTATTTTGATATACCCAGTGTCACTCTCACAGTAAATACGAATCTAACGACACCTCTCAAGCTAAAATCCATCGAGCCGTTCAGGCCACAGAGCGTGCCAAACAATTATACATACATACATACATACTCTCGAAATACATAACCCTCCTTCTGGCGCAGTCGGGTAAAAAGTATAGGTTTACATTTTTTATTTATAGGTATTATTACATAAAAAATTTCATTGTGTTATAAAAATGTACCGTAGCTTGTATAAGGTACTTTTTACAATGTTTTAGCTGCCATGCCCACATAATACATATTATTATTCGAAAAAATGTTTTAGAAATAGAATACAAACAAGTCCAACCTATAACATGATTTTTAGAAAAAAATCTACAAATATGAAAGTAACCAGAATATAAAGGTATTGTTATAAATGTCCTCTCAAATAAGCTTGGAGTAAGTTTTCGGGCGAAATTGGCAGTCTTTATTTTTTACTGAAACCTGAATGTGTTGTTTAGGGTTCCAAAAACGAGACCCTCTTACTAAGACTCCACTGTCTGTCACCAGGCTGAATCTCATGAACCGTGATAGCTAGACAGTTAAAATTTTCACATATATGAAGTATTTCTTTCCGCTATAACAACAAATAAAAAATTATATATATATAGATAGTAATATAAATTAAAAAATGTAATTATAAATTATACTTATAGTAGTATCTTGTCGTGTACATATTTATTAAAAAAAAACCGGCCCAGTGCGAGTCGGACTCGTGCATAAAGGATTCCGTACCATCATAGTAGGAAAGCCCCCTTTAATTTTTATAACCCTTTTTTTTTTGATTTAATGTAATAAATAATTAAATTATTAATAATTAAATGTTTATAATAATAATCATTTTATTATCAGGCAACTAAAGCCTATAGATAAAATACACAAAATAATATTTAACAACAATAATATACTCATACATATTTTAAACCTTATGAGACTAAAACTACACTCGACCGTGTAGGTTGCACTTTTGTCCGAAACACTTTTTTTTTTAACAACCGATCAAAAGTTTCTATTATTCTATTTGGAGGGGGGGGGGGGGGGCAGAATAATGTACTGAATCCACTCTGTATATTTTCTACGTTGGTACTCCGTCAACGCACCCCGCTGGATAATAAAATCAAAGATTGTGTTAGAAGGGCACAATCTTTGATTTTATTATCCAACTTTTTCGTCACAATATCTGCGAGTAGTACACTCGTACACAGTAGACTTTAGTAAATTGATAAAAACCCAACTAAATATAGATCATTCCCACTAGTTCTACCACACAGTTCTACGGTACAACTAATGGGAATAATTTTTCCTACTAGTCCTACATACACCCACTAAACTATCGACGATTCACCGATTCAAGGTGGTACAAAATCGTAGAACTACTTAGTAGGAACAAAAATTCCCATTAGTCATACTATTCTATTACACATATGCCGTCGGACAATTATAAATGTGTCCGATAAGGGTACCTAGGCTAGACCTAAATGACACCCAAACATTAAAACCTACACGCCCTTGTTAAACGTAGGCAATTTACTATAACCGCCATGCGGAAAATACAGGGTGTAAATAACCTCATCATAAAGCCGTCAACCAAGCATTCTGTACATCAAACTAAGTAACTTTACGCAAAAATGATTGAAAAAAATGAAAAAATATGTTTTGTGGTAGAACTCAATGTACCTAACGCACTCAAAACATTGTGCTGATGGATGGATTGAATAGTACGGGGGTCGTGTGGTGTTTAAAGTAAAAATATTGCAATAAAAACTTGTATTAAAAAAAAAAACTTATCAAAAAGTTGGAACTTTGACCCCCCAAAATCTCCGTAACTAGAAGGTTCCCAGGTATGGTGTAGAACAAAAAAATGATCGCAATGACGGGAAGAATAAGTGCCTTTCGGCTTCGTTAAGAGATTTTTTACACCCTTTATTTACCTAGCGGCCGACGTGTGACACTGAAAAAGTAATTTCACGACAATAAACCGAAAACATATACCTACGAGTAGAGATGTGTTAACATTACCACTTGACAACCTAAATATGTACACAACCTGCTGATTGTATGTAAGTACTTACATTTTCCTTATGCTCATCATCATCATCTCATCTGCCTAGCCTTTTCCCAATTCCGTTGGGACTGGCTTCCCGTCTTACCGGATGCAGCTGAATACCAGTATTTTACATGGAGCGACTGCCTATCTGACCTCCGCAACCCAGTTAGTTCTGGGACCAGTTAGGACTTTCGGGCCACTGACTACCTCACGACTGTCAAAGATCCACAATTGACCGGGGCCACGTTCCGAGACACGGGTGAAACTCGGTATGTAATGGATGGTCACCCATTCGCGGACCAACCTAGGCAAGCACGGCTTAACCTGAAGATCGATCAGAGTGGCTGTTCATATTTAGCCACGAGCTCTACCTACATTTTCCTTATGGTATAAAACACCTCTTAATGAAGCCGAAAGGCACTTGTTCTCCTCGTCATTGCGACCAATTTTTTTGTTCTACACTATACCTGGGAACCTTCTAGTTACGGAGATATTGGGGATCAAAGTTCTAACTTTTTGACGGCTTTTTTTTTAAATACAAGTTTTTAATGTGTGATTTTTACTTTAAACACCACCACAACCCCCGTACTATTCAATCCATGCATCAGCACCGTTCTACCACAAAACATGATTTTACACCCCAAAAAAAAATGGTCGTTTCCCAGCAATAATTTTTGCGTAAAGTTACTTAGTTTGATGTACAGAATGCTTGGTTGACAGCTTCGTGATGAAGTGGTTTACACCCTGTATATTGGTAAATAGGATCTATCCTAGGATATATCACAGCGGTATTATCGGGTTGGAGTATACGTAACGGGGCACAGGAAAAAACACAATTTTTTTTGCAATTTTTTTTTTTGTTAAATTGTTTATTTTCTCGATTCTATCGTATAGAACACCTAAAAATAAGGCGAAAAGCATCTGGGTGATTTTTGTCTCCGACCAACCATTTGTCGTAAAAACGATGTCGAAGGGATTCCGTTCATTCCGACCATATAGGTTAGGTTAGGTTAGAACTGTGACCAACTACGTGTGAGCCGAGCGAGCGGAGCGAGCGGTGCCGCAGCAGCGGCCGGCGAGCGCTACCTCGAAGATGGTCGCAGTAAAAAATTAGTGCCCCATTTCGTATCCACTGACCCAAATGTTTTTCTGTATTTACTATTCCACGCAACACCGTCATTAAAATATGTCGCGTCTACCACAGTACCCAAGTATAGAGACAGACTTTGCACTTGAATGGCGCTGCACTTCGTTTTCAATGGCCGCCGGAGCTTTCTTGGCCAAAGTTATACGACTGTAGCGCATTTAGATTTCATGAGGATGATTATTTTGCTTATGAATGCAGGACTTTTCTGTTGCCTGGAATCAGTAATGGAATGTACATGTTGGATTGTTTGTTCCTAGTATATGTATACGTGAATTTGATTTGCTGCTATTATTAAGCTACGAGCTTCTCATGTTAAATCAACTAAATAGTCAAATCCTAACTTTAACGAGATTTTTTCTTCAGTACCTACTCGTGCCAAAACTATTTATGGGTAGTACCTACATCTTATTAAGATTGATTCTCAATCCTGTTTACTAGACCAATAAAACGTTTCACAGGTTGGAAAACTTTTCCAGAACATTTAAATTAATATAGCTTGTTGGACCGCTGATTAAAATTTTAACGCCTGCTAGAAAACTTACTGCAATAAATTGCAGACAAACAACAAGTATGTAGGCAGGTTTTCAAATAAAAACCTATTCTTATTCTGAGTGTAATCTAAAAAATACCGAAAAAAGTCCCTCATAAGTCACTTATCTAAGAAATTAAATTTCTTTTAAACAGTGTTGCCATTTCATTGTATGCCTCACTCTCGTTTTCCAGATTTTTTTGTTAAAATTCAATAACGTAACTTCTAAACTCATATGACAACGCTCTACAATAAACTCGAATTAAATTTCTAACAACACAGACCGCAATAAAGTCTACAGAGTGACCGAAACCCAGTTACAAACAAACTTAGCCAAACGTCCTCGGACCCCTTTAAACTGAACGCATCCAAAAGAAATCTGCCGTATTTCTTACTTGGCACAACGCCAAACACACACTTCTTGGGTTTATTTTGAGTATACTGCTTCCAGTCGACGGCGTTAACCTAATCGATTGAATTTGCACGAATTTGTCCTAACTCCAACAAATACCTATGTTTATAAGACTTGCAGTTTCGACAAAAGTGGTTCAGTGTAGTGAAACTTCAGTTCTAAAGCTGTAATGAACGCTAATGTCCTAAGTTCTGGAAACCAAGACTTTGTTTGATCACAATGTATGTATACCCGTGTGTTTTACTCTGCTATGAACCAAATTATTGATAGAATTTGATAATGAAGAAACTTATAGTATTAATTTAGTAAGAAAATATAACTTTGAAGTGACTCGTATGCTATTAGGAGTTAATAAGACTTTATAAACAATGTCTGAAGATTGTTTTCAATTAGATAGTTCGTAACTTCGTGAGCAATATTTATGTCTGAGATTTTGGTAAATTAGGAGCTTATTCTTTATCAATATTATAGAAACTGAAGCAAGAATTCAAAAACTAATGTTTAAGATACTATACAATTAAATTAGCTAGTAAAACTTACGCGAGCGGGATTTAGAAACTTTTTAAACACTCATGTCGTTGATCTCAGAAAGGTATTGTTTAGGCATCGAGAGGAGCTCGTGGCCCGTGGCTAAATAATAACAGGCGCTCGGGTCGATCTTCAGGTTAAGCCACGCATGCCTGAGTTGGTCCGTGGATGGGTGGCTACCCAATACGCACAGAGTTTCCTCCGTGCCTCGGAAAGCACGTTAAGCCGTTAGTCCCGGCTGTCATTTGTACCTACATCTTTGACAGTCGTAACAGGTAATCAGTGGCCTGTTAGTCTGACAACCGGTCTTACCAAGGGGTATCGTAATTCTCAGTACTAAATGAAAATACTGGTATTCAGCTGCATCCTGTTAGACTGTAAGCCGACCCCAACATAGCTGGGAAAAGTTTAAGCAGATGACGATGTTTAGGTATTGAGTGGACCCTGTATTTTTGTTTTAACGTAAGTTTCGTTTCCAGGTACATACAATATTTAATCGTACTGTTCTCATCAGCTTGGTTTGTGGAAGGCCAGCCAGGAAGATGTGACCAAACGCCCCCCCAAACTACTGTGATGGAACCTTCTAAAAATGAAGGCGTTTACCGTTTAGATTTACAAAGCAAAGACAACACGTCTGACTATACGCCAGACCAGACCTATGTTTGTAAGTACCTATTTTTATACATTAGTTAAATAATTCCCTTGTTCACTTTATTTCGATTCGCTTTACGAGATTTAAAAAAAAAACCTTTTTATTACATTTAAGTCCAAGAAAACCTTAAACTGATCGTTAATTAACAGTCTAGTCAGCAGTACTAAAATAACACAGGGCACCAAAAAAAGACACCTCACAATTTTTATAAGCATTTTTCATCGATCGCACAAAAGGTTGCCATCACTAATTGGTCAGGCGCAAAGCATGTCCAAATCAAAATTGAAAATTATGTTGCTCGTGCTACATGATAAACATTTCCTGACAAAGTAACTTAGGTACTATATACCTATTTCGGGCACCAGTCTCTCACATATATACCTTGAATATTAGATTAAGTACGTCCTGTTCACTACAACTCTACAACTTTTAACATGTGTGGTGAGATATGAGATACCTATAAACATTTTTTAAATAAAAGTCGCTCAAGCGCCAAGTGAACCGCGCTGCACTTCATAAACAAGCTTGTTTAGTGTATCCATATTTATTCACAGTAACTATATACACGAGCAATCGAGAAAGGCCGTTTCGTTGGTTCATGATTACTGCAGAAGATCCTGATGTGGATAACAATGTTTTCGAGTTCAGCCATAAGAACATTGACGTGGGCACCTTGAAGACTTTGGACAAAAACAAGTCGCGATACAGTGAAAGATGTTCCAGCTCGGTGGAAAATGCTGATAACTCTGATAAGACTAGTGTAGAGGTATGAATCGATGGCATATTTACACCTGGATAGGTTAGAAGCGGTTATGACACCTACACTACAACTACATCCCCCGACCAGCTAATGTTTGTGTGATGAGCATGGGCATTTGTTTTCGAGTCATGGATGTTTATAATAGGCATGACGACAGTATCAAAAAATTGCAATTCTATTTAGTCCGTCAGTTAAAATATTGGAAATTAATGGAGACGTATTTTTTGTTTTTGTAAATCAATGAATATTGACAAAAGATAAAACGCATCAAAACTCGGGAGTGGGGGCTCGTGACGTCAGAACTAGCTAAAAATTATACCTAGGCGTGACGTATTGAGAAGTTTTAAAAGCGTCATATCTTCGTCAATTTTGGTTTACGTAACAAAAGAAAAAACACGGGTCAAATATTTTTTGATAATCTAACTGACGGACTAATTAGATAACTAACTGACTGACTGACTAATTAGATTTTTTTTATCGTCACGCCTATTATAAAAATAATGTTTTTACAAAAAGAAATCTATGTAGTATATCAACTTTCTGGTGTCCACGACACAAGCCTCGTTGCTTAGTGTTGCACTAGATGGCTCTGTGTGTACTGTCCAGCGGTTATTATATTTATGTTTATAACTTCATCCACCAGATCCATTGGGTGTCTCCGAAGCAGAGTTCGAAAAACCAGACGGTTCGTATCAGAGCCATGGTCGCGGAAAACGAAGAGGCTTGGTACACAGGAGAGTACCTGACTATTGTGCTTCACAAGAACACCGACAAGGCACCTGATAGTCCACCTTTCCCTGCATTGCCGAAATGCAATCTTTGCAGCGAAGCCAGATATGAGGTAAGGAAGACAACAGATTTATAACGATCCAATACTTACGTTCTGTGACTTCCAGTAGCTTTTAATGTTTACCCATAAACCCCTTCTCAATCCAATCAACAATTGCAGGTGATATTCACCGGCCTATGGTCGAGGGTGGCCCATCCTCGCCTCTACCCGACCAAGCCGGATGAGAATGGCTACAGCCACATGGTAGGCTGCTCACACGCATACGACTACTCGCTGTGGACACAAGGCACCAACGCCAATGATGGACTGAAGATGCTGGCTGAAACGGCTAACAGTACTGTCATGGAAATGATTATTATTAAAGATGTAAGTTTATGAACAGCAGCAACCGTTGGTGACATAGTGGTAGAAGCTCAGACTTACGTGTAATGGTAATGGGTTCACACCCTGCAGGCATTTTAGTTTTAATTTATTTTTCATCACACTCACATGTAAAAAGCATCATAACATGCAAGTTAACTTGGTTAATTTCTTTTTAATTTGTAACAGTGCACACAGGGCATGCAGGTTCAAGTTCACGCAAGGAGGTTACATCAGATAGAAATTAAAAAATTGTCTTAAAAAGGTTATCTAAACAGGAATTTTATTGCAATCTCGCTACATATTATTTTTCTGCCCCATAATGTTATTTATTTACTCGCAAAATGTAATAAAAAACATTGCATGTATCACGGGCGGTACGGGAATTACGAACCTTGACTCAAAAAGCCCTCAGTCTCCGTCTTCGGGCTTCTACTAGAGCCTCGATCGCAATTCCTTACATACCGCCCTTATTACACAACGTACTATTATCACCACTGCTCTCAAAATGGTGAAGGAAAACATCGTAAGGAAACAGGCATGTACTAGTATAGTTCTATTCAAATTTGACAGGGGTATTCTTCGAAGCGCACCAACTTTGAAACGCTCAAATGAAACGCACCAAAAGTATTTCTCGAAGCCCACCAACTCCAACGATGAAACGGAGAAGAGCATGAAAGATTCATAATAAATGATTTCATTGTTTATTTATTCAAACTACCAGGAAAGCAGAAATGAACTGGAACTAGGTGCTTATGCAACTTACTACTTTATAGCTCAATAATATAATCAATCATTTGTATTCGTACACAACTTAGTGACATCGTATAGGCGCTTATTTTCTGTTCAATTTTCAAAACAACAAATAATTCAATTTTCAAAACCTGTATTATTAACATATTGAACTAAGTAGTAACACCTAGTTCCTGATCTATGCGTCTCTCTCACTCGCACTCATCTGCAGACGTGCGCGAGAGCTACGGATAGATCCGAATACACGGACGAAACGTTAGAGAGTATTAGGGCCTTAGTTCCAGACGAATATAAATTACGAGCATGCAATGATTTATTTTAAGATCCATATTTTTTTTTTGTGAAACATAGGTGCAATATAATAAGATCTAATACAAACAAAAAAGGCCGCCCAAAAATGATTTACAAAAAAAATACAAGCGCAGTTATTTTTTAAAGTTAAAGCTAAGAAAAACCATGCGCTAACGTACTTAGTTGAGATTTTAATTATACAAAATAGTTTCAAAATAAACAAGTAATCCTTTTAGATTTAGCGTCTGTTTCGTCAATTATTAATCCTTATAGTTTATTTTAAAGTCTAAAAGGTTTAAGATGGCTTTAAATATTCAATGAATCCTCAATTCGTTCATTATGTAATTAATTTCAATGCATTTTGAATATTTTGATTGATATTTAAAGAAGTAAAGGACTTTGAATATTAAGGGGACTACAGGAGCTAAACGCGAGTTTTATAATGCAAAAAAGCATATGATTCACTGCAATAAACATATATATGCTAGTATGATAGTGTTTTGAAAACATAATACAACAAATTTTACTCTATAAAAATCACGAACATTTCTCTAAAAAAAACTTTTAACGAGTAAAAACCATACTCAAATACATGCGAGCATTCTGATTTTTTGGCAAATAATTCTACAATCAACATATTAGCATGATTGTGTTTTATTTTTTTAGTCCAATCTATAGATTTTTTGTAAATCGCAAAAAACTCATTTGATTACCGCACTATTCGGCCCGCAGTGACTGACGTAACAACCACTTTGTAGTGCAAGCTGACTAGAACTTTATTCTAACAGTATTTGAACCACCACAATTTAGTGTTACTAATTTAGCTCCTGTAGGCGCCTTAAACAAAACTTATTTTAGGGTCATTATTTACGCACACACACATATGCATTTTCTATACCATAATACGTCAACTACAGTCTACGTCTTACGGCCCTTTCTACCATCGGCCCATTCTACTTGGGGTCGACGCAACACGTACGGTCGAACAAGCTATTTGGTTTACATTTTATAATGTCATTTGCATGTTAAAATGTTAATTAAATAGCTTGGTCGACCGTACACGATATTCAAACATGATGTAAGAATAAAATCATTTTCTAAAACATATTTCAAGTAATAACAATAAAATCATCCCCCAAAGCAAAATCTTTTTTTTAATTAATGTTAAAATACCGACCATCATCTCTCTCTTCTCTTACATACATCTCTATTATTACTCGTCATCTCATCATGTTAAAATATCGATGGACTGGCTAATTTAATCTTACCCTGCAATCCCTTCAGAAATTATAAACATGCTCAAAATCGTACTGCATTTCAGATGGCTCCGGAATCCGGGACCAGAACGCTAATCAGAGGCAAAAGACGTCACCACCCATACATGTCAGAGCCCTCCCACGCCCTCTTCAGGGTCGACAGGTACCACCACCTGTTCTCCATAGCTGTGGGCATGAGACCCTCGCCTGACTGGTTCCTTGGCACCTCCAACTTTGAACTGTGCACTGCTGATGGCTGGCTTGAAGATGAGGAGATTCCTCTGTTTCCATGGGATGCTGGCACGATGGATGGGATTTCTTATGAGGTATGTATGGTGTGAATATTGTGAATACGCTTTGGCTTTCTTTCATGTTATTAAGTAATGCCCGTTTTAACCAATGCCGCGTACTTAAAAGCAGAAACTAAATAAGTTTCTTAGTCAAATTATGAATAGTTTTTTATTTTTTATTTATTTCGTAACTTATCGATACACATCACGTCTGTAGAGTTTCACTAGCTGTCTTAATCTGAACCGTAGATTGGTTTTTAAAAATCCCCACAATGCGAATGAAAACCCCGTATGAAAGAAAGCTAGAAAATATAAATATATTTGTATCCCTTCCTTTCAGCTTTGCCGTAGTCAGATTATAAATAAAAGACGACAATAATTGTAATCAATTTTCCTGATTACAGTCACAGCCAACAGTCTCCACGCCAACAGACAACGTGAATCGAGTAGAAGTAGGCTCCTTCAACGAAGACTCGCCGTTCTACCAGCTGAACCTGGACGATCTGCGGCCCTTCGCCAAGCTGAGGGTCCGGAGACTGGACGTCTTCCCTCTGATAGGGGCAGAGTGCAGTGAGGATGCTGCTGGTAGGTCAATTATCAGCTGGAATCGCCAAAATCAGCTCTTCTATGCATTCTGTGTGAGCAGTGGTGAGGTTTATCTGTAAGCCGACCTCAATCTAAGTAATTAGTGGGAAAATAGTAGATAGAAAGGTAATGATCAGTGGTATTAGCCGACTATAGTTGCTGCCAGTTAAGATCGCAATAGCGGTCATTGCCCTTTCCATAATATCTCTTCGTACGAACCAAAAAAATGAACCTGCATAGCTATTCACAACCCTTCGATTCGATTTTCGATTCGGAAAGTCGTATATCTATCTCGCTCGATTTCGTAATGTCATAAGTGAAATGAATAAGGGGCCAGGTATCGTTTTTCATTAGAAAAAATGTTGAAGATCACGATAGATGACGATACAAGACTTGAACAAGCTTATTTTTGGATTTCAAACTTGAGAACTTTAATAAATGTAGGTGGGTCAATAACCGCTATTGCGATCTTAACTGGCACCAACTATAGTTCGTGAATCCGAACTTAAAACCTAAATTAATTAATCAGTGCTCTCAAAACGGTAAAAGAAAACATCGTGAGGACACTGGCATGCCTTACATCCAAAAATTCGAAGACCACCACGACTTCCACCAGTCAAATCAAATCTTTATTGCATTCCATATGTATTACATAGATGGTGTAGGTAATCAAATAATAATAAAAAAACAATATGGACCCTGTCGGGCACAGCAACATTAGGAGAGAGGAAGAGGGCTAAGTAGCAATTTAATAATATTATTATAAGTTATTAAATGTGTTATTGGGTGTATTATTATGAATTTATAAATTATTACAATATTAGATCAGTGCATTATGTATGATATATTATATTAATAATTTATATTTATGTATTGTATTAAAATAATCTAGATAATTATTATGCAATTATTAGAACTATGTTTTATTAATATTAAATTTTATTAATGTTTTTTTTTTGGTTTCTTACATAAAAAAACAATAAGTCACCAACACAGACTAGAGCCGCGTCGGGGATTACAGGTCCAGGTCCACTCCCATCTACAATTCTACAGGGAAAAGTCTTTACTTTTTTTCCGTGATTTTATGTTTGGTCCCACAGTAAAAGAAGTACTTCTCAATATTATACGTTTTCTGGTTTTCGTTTATTTTACTCACACCTTGTTTTGTATTATTCTAGCTAGAGAAGAAGAGGAAAAACAAGCCGAAGAAGACGAGGAAGACCCAGAGGAGTAAGTTTTTTTTTTATTGTTATCATTGTTCGCTTTCTTCTGTCTTTATCGTCTGATTAGTGCCTAACCAGTAGGGCTAATACGTATCTCTGTTGACAGCTCGAAATGATAGTAACTGGGCTCAGTGTCCATCAATTAACTGTCAAAAGGTTAGTTTCTTTTTTGTATGATAATCACCGTAAAGTGATATCCACTCAGTGTGATACGTAATACCAATATTATGGCATTCACGGTTGTCATTAAAGTCCGGTGTACAGCTTGATAGTCACTGGATATCAGAAAGATACGTAATAGCCCTGCTGGTGTCAGAGTTTTTATGAGCCCATGGGCCTCTTCTTCTTCTTTCGATTCTTTCGCTTGAAATTATTATAAAAAACTGGCCAAGTGCGAGTCTGACTCGCGCACGAAGGTTAGGTACCATTATCTATACAATATTAGACAAAACGTTTGTTGTATGCCCGCCCCCTTAAGTATTTATTTTATTTTAATTTAATTATTTATTTTTAAAGTGAGTTATTGCAACGAAATATTCATATCGAGCATAATACGTCAAAAAAATCACGTTTGTTGTATGGGAGCCCCCCTTTAAATATTAATTTTATTCTGTGTTCAGTTATTTGTTGTTATAGCGGCAACAGAAATACAACATCTGTGAAAACTGTTTAGCTATCGCGGTTCATGAGATACAGCCTGGTGACAGACAGACGGACGGACGGACGGACAGCGGAGTCTTAGTAATAGGGTCCCGTTTTTAGCCTTTGGGTACGGAACCCTAAAAAACTAGCTGTTGCCCGCGACTTCGTTCGCGTGGAGATTTTTATGTGTAATGTGAGACTAAAAAATAGCCTACGAGCTATTCTCAGACCTACCTACGTTTCGGAGATGTTCGATAACAAACACTGTGACCCGAGATTTTTATATATTAGAGATATTACTTCACTTTTTGATCCGGATTATTTTTCAAGGGTTTTAATTTTTTTCACGGTACCCTAATTCTTGTTCTAAAATAAAAGTAGCCTTATTTAGCGCTTTCAAATTAGATGGTTGATGTCGGACTGCTGCCGCACGTTTGTTTTGTATGAAAAATCACAACCGGTACGCAGTACGACAAACGCACCGCTTCGGCACCGCAGCGGTCCGACACAAAACGTCTAAGGCGCGGGACGAATACAAGAGGTGTCGAAGCGCGGGCGAGCGCTCACCTCCCTCCGTCCGACGCCTCTTGTATTTTTGTTCCGCGCCTAAATTGAAAGCGCTCTTACTCTTTATAACATCAGCTATCTGCTAGTAAAAGTCCTATAGCCTAGGCAGATGATCATATGTTTACCAACAACGGTCCCGTACCAATATCATGCAAAAAGAAATTCAAATTCATTTATTGTTGTCACAGGTGAAATATCAGTTCTTATATGATTATTATAAAAGATCGCTGTGCTGTGTCGCTGTAGATCCATTTAGGACTCTTCCTATATGTTTTGTTCCGCGGAAATCAAACCTAGCACTTTTTTTTAATCTAATTATTGGTTTTATTTTCCAGTGAACCCGAAGAACCAGTGCTATTAGAAGTTAAGCATGCCTTAAGGGGTAATGAAAAGTGCTCCATCAGCCAATGGGGAGCCTGGTCTCCGTGCACCCTGAATGATGGCAATTGTGGGTCGGGGTTCCAGACTAGGACAAGACGTCGACTGGAAATTAGTAAATACGGCGAGAATTACGATGTTAGTACATAAGTATGTCGAGCAATAGGCTACATCTAGGAGAGCATCGTCATAATCTCTTACTCTTGCCGATGTGGGAATCCAAGACCAGACTCAGATAAGTATTTTACGGCAGTAAGCCTCCTTTTAATATATCAATGGCAGCAAGTAAGAAAATACTAATAATGAAAAGGTATGGAATAGGCTAGTTTCCACCATCAATAAATTGCAAATATATTCAGTCCGTTAGTTAGAGCATTGGAAAATAATGGACACGTATTTTTTGTTTTTGTAAATCAATGAATATTGACAAAGATAAAACGCATCAAAACTCGGGAGTGGGGCCGTCGTCAGAACGCACTAAAAATTATGCCACGGCGTGACGTATTGAGAATTTTAAAAGCGTCGTATCTTCGTCAAGTTTGGTTTACTTAACAAAAGAAAAAATACGGGTCAAATATTTTTTGATAATCTAACTGACGGACTAATTAGATTTTTTCAGTATACAAGCCTATTATGCTACCTAGTTTTATATTCGTCTTGGTAGTCCTAGCCGTTTTCAATTCAAACGACAATAGCTCAACGGTTAAAACGTGCATGGAGTGACTATCGAAAGGTCGCGGGTTCAACCCCGTTGGCCGTTGCCCTCGCGAAGTCGCGACCTTACTCATCGCTTAGGCATTCTTTACTCCACTGGGGGTTTCGCAGAAATACTTTTACTATAAAATTATAGTAATCTTAAAAAATTGACTAAGTGCCTATTTAAGAAGTATAATTTATGCTCAACATCTGCAGCTATGATAACACGAATTCAAATAAAAGATAATTATGTATCCCTATTGATAGACAAAGATTTAATTACCTAGAATTTTCGTAACACCTACATAAGTAGGTGTAGAGTTGAATTGAATGAAATAGATAACTATTTCATTCAATTCAACTCTAAATAATTGGAGCATTAATCCATTGTTCCAGTATCAAGATAATGTGCAAGCGCAGCCGAGACGCAGCAACTGTGAAGATCAAGATACCCAGCTAGTTCAATATCAGAATTGTTTCGTTGACTGCTATTAGAGCGGATGTATAATAAACTGCCTAGCTACATGAATAGACGGGTATTTTATTTCTGTACCTGGCTGGAACGACTAGGAGTGGACTTGAAACAGGTTTCGACCGAGGAGAGATTCTGTCTTCTCGTTTTTGCGCGAAAATAACCAGTTAGGCAGTTTTGCCGGCCGGCCCGCGTCGACGGAGCGAAGCGGGAAGACGCGGCGCGCGGACACAAGGGGGCAGCACTGTCAACATTGTTTGTGCTGTCGGGTATGAACATAGGCGCGGATAGCGCATGCTCCGAGCAAACGAGCACAACGGCCCGCCTCGCGCGCGATCGCAACTTGTTGATTGTTCACTCACTTCACGCCAGTTTAGTCGCGAACGATGCGCCGGGTGGTCGCGTCCCGCGTACGCATCGTTGTCGCTCCGAACTTCGAAATTGTTTTACGAAAATATGTGAAGTTTTCAAATTCAAAATTGTGCAGAACTACCGTGTCGAACGTGTTTATTTGTGATCGATCCATGTAAAACGCTACAATTAAGTAGTTTTAAGTCATTGAAACTTAATAGGCTTACTCGTTTTACCTGCATGCCTCGTCCCACGTCTGAGCGGTTACCTACCTTATCGGATAAACGAACATTTTTCAAATGGATGTGCGTTTGAAATCTGTGATAGTGTGCGTGTTATGTGTTATAAAACTTCGTGAGAGCGTTGTAGGAGATTGTGACAAGTTTTTACAATAGTGACGTGCTCGGAGTTGTGATACGAAAAAGTTGAATTACCTCAAGTCAAGAATCATGTTGGTGCGCGGGCGTGAGGGGGGCTTCCTCGCGGCGTTGTTCCTCTATTCGCTAGCGGTGGCGTCGGCGCAATACACAAAAGGTAAAAACTGCTTTCTTACCTGTAACCTGTGCACACGCAGCCCTACGTTAACGTTTGTCGTGGACTCGTGGTGCTTTGTTCTATTGCCTTTTGTTCGTTTCTTGGAACGTCTTTTGAATTTTTAAAATGAGAATGTGTTAAATTCTAAATGACGTCATGAACAAGTTCATACTCTTTTCTTGACACATTCAAGAAAGCTGATATTCTAAGCTACATGGTATTTTTACCTAACCTTTCCGTTGCATTTTTCCCGGATATTCTTAACACTATCTGCAATGCAAAATGAATGAAGTGTTTGTTTCCTGTTTCTAAGTAAAATGGAATGACTAAGTTAAATGACTGGTTCTGACGAGCGTTTTGATAACGGAATTTTACGATAACACCGGCGCACCTATCAATAAATTCTTACCTGTTATAACTTCGATAGATACATAGTAAGTAAGTAATAATAATTGTAAATGGAGAATTATTACTGAGGCACAGATAAGCTGGTAGCAATTAACTTGGTTAGGTAGGTACCTAACTGTATTTGTTAGATAAATTCCTTTCTATGCAAATAGTTATGACGAGGATGGCAAAGCTATGTACTGAGGCAGTAACTTATTCGTACCTTGGTAATAATATGCTGCGGTTTTCAACTAGGTACCTATGTCTATAGGTAGGTTAGGTAGGAACACGTGTTTTTGTCTTCGTGCGTGCTTATTGGCCCACCCTAATCGACGGTTGCTACTAGGTACTTTTTTTGCAAATAAAATGGATTTTCTACAAAACAAACTGTTTTTGTGTGTAAAATTGACGTAGTGTCGTGGATCTGTTTCTTCTAAAATCAACTTTTCATTGAAAATAACAATCTAAAAAACATTGGAGTAAAAAAAAAATTGGTTCCGAAAGTACCTATCACTCTGCCCCATTCAATTATTTCTTGTAAGTAGGTAGGTACCTATTATTTATAACAAAAGCCTTTTCCCAACTATTTTGGAGTCGGCTCCCAGTCTAACCGGATGCAGCTGAATACCTACCAGTATTTTACATGGAGCGACTGCCTATGCTCCACAACCCAGTTAGTAATTAGTTACTGGGTAATACGATAGCCCTTATTTTACATGTCGTAGCAAATGTTTGTTTTGTAGACAAAGCTTTTAAGCTTTAAAATCACGCCATTCAGTATAGTCGTACGCCACGCCATATTATGTACCTACCTACACTGATTACAAGTTTATTTGTGAATGTAAATGCTTTAAATCCTAACAGAAACCATAAATCATAATAACCAGAGCTTCTGTCAAACCCTTGTTATAATTCCGTACCAAGTCCTAGCACGAATACAGGCACTTCAGCCCATTATGTGACACCTAAATAAATTCCTAAATACCTACTACTCTTGAACTGTTGTAATGTCAAATCTAAGCACTAAGCTGAGGGTTCAAATTTTAACAAAACGCTTTTATTGGGACAATAGGTAACTCCTACCTACTCTGTGGCACCCAGGTGAGTAACCTGCCTAGTCAAGAGTGCCTACGTAAGGTCTGCGAGACATTTTATTACACCTAAACACTAATTACCTAGACAGTAGGTACCCAGGTCGTGTATATAAAAAGGTAGGTAGGTAGCAGTAAACCCAAGTAGGTACCTACCTACCGTACGTATGTAGCATTAAAAAAAACGGAGCCGGTAAAACGGAGGGAGTGAAATAGCTAAAACTAAGTCTAGTCTTCCCAAAAAATGCATCATTTTGTCATGTTCCTACAAAAATACATGAAAAAAAAGGTTCCGACGAATTGAGAACCTCCTCCTTTTTGAAGTTGGTTAAAAAGAGTCGTAGGTACCTACCTGGTTGTGTTTTAAATTGTACCATAGTGTGACGACTGACGTATGAATCATGACATTCAGGAAGTTGTGCAATAATATAAAAAACCGTGACGTCATCTCCGTCATCGGAGCCTGATATTTTCTTCAAAACCGGTTTACAATCACACCACGTTCGTATTTTCACGGTTAAAACTCTAGGACTGTCTAAAATTATCGATTTCTCTTGCTAATTGTACATGATACGCTCACTCAGGCTAGAAAATGATTGTGATATAACTAATAAGTGGTTGTCGAGTAATTAATTGATAACTCAACATACCTAATTGATAACGTGTCCAAATAAAACAATGTCTATTCAAGTTGATTTAAGAATTCTGTTACAAAGATCGAAAAAATGTATTCGTATTCCGTAGGTAACTTGACAGCTGTTCAGAGCAAAATAATGTAACCATTTTAACACTATTATTACCAGGTGTTACCCAGAAACTGGGTTCTGGAGGTCAGTCACTCCATGTACCTACATAAAATACTTTTATTCAGCTTCATCCAGTCAGACTCGAAGCCGACCCCAACATCGTTTGGAAAAAAGGCTGACCTAGGCCAGGGTTGATGATGACTGAAGAAACGAATTTAATTTTAAAACAAAATAAGTTGTTCTACAGGAATATGGCAATATAACAGTCTTTTGACCTTGTAATACGACAAAATTACTTCTAAAATTACTTCTCAACTTCGACATCCAAGGGCCAATTTTAATCGAATTTCTCTTGTTTATTCAGTAATTTCTAAGAAAGGGACCTTTATTATTTAATAAAATATTATTAGAGGAGGTCAGCCATTACTTAAGATTGTCAAGATGGTCGATAAAGTCATTTGTCTTAGTGAAAGGCGATCGTGACCAACCCTATGTACCTCTATAGATACGTACATT
This sequence comes from Xestia rhomboidea, assembly GCA_963853795.1. NCBI lineage: Eukaryota > Metazoa > Arthropoda > Insecta > Lepidoptera > Noctuidae > Xestia > Xestia rhomboidea. The sequence goes on along the minus strand of OY970778.1, from coordinate 7,391,126 downwards.
GTACATAAGTTGTCTATTGTATTGCCTCGGACTATGAAAGTCCCCATAAATGACCCAGATGTCAATGTATTTATGGCTAGAAAGGTTTCAGCTGTCAGAGTGCTTATGAAATCACCTTCAGATGATCTTTAGGTTGATTCGATGTAGTGTCGATGACCTAGTATTCATTTAGGTACCTTTCCTAGAAAGTTTTCAAGGTTTCTATGGGCAAGAATACTGTTCCAAAAATATTATGTTTAGAATACTTGAATTGAAAGTTCTCTTGACTCACCTAGGAGGACATTAATTTAACCAAACCTACATAAGTTTTGTATAGGCCAAGTCTTTCAAAGTTTAAACAATGTCATTTTCGGAAGTAATTTAGTCAAATCTTAAGATAGACTAAACAATCCTGAGGGTAGAGACTTAACTTTATTGAAGTATTGTGGGATGCGATAGATATTAAAAGGGGTCGGCCCCTTTGTCTCTTAATCAATTGTTCACCGATTTTTAATCCTCTAAAAAGAGAGTTCTTTTTGAAGTCGATTTTTTTTACACAAAATAGTCATGAGTTTGACCACAACTCGCCTGATGCGAATCCAAAAAACGTGGTTATTTTCTTCTACATGTTTGTTAAAGTAAAAATGTATACAACCAGCGCAGATTTAATTTGATCGTTCACCAGTCTTCATAAAGTAGATCTAGCTCGAAGCACAACAAACAAGGTTATGGCCAAGTAGGTCTTAGTCCCTACTTATTATGTACCAGGCTTAAGCATAGAGTTACTAAAGCCATATTGAGAACAATGGCAACCTCGACGGACTGCAAGCCCACGACTTAAATACAAGTATCTAAAGTATGAACTGTACTTCAAAAAACCGGTACGTAAAGCAAACCAAGACTTGGTTCGGTATTTTACATTGAAATGTTTTGAGAACATTGTTGGCATTTTAGTACCAATATGGACGACGAAGATCCGAAAAACCATTCTCGCGCTGTGCACCCTTTAAAAAGAAAACGTTGTAATGGGCTTCGCAGTCGCTAGATGACTAATACCAATTTTTGAGTGCTTGTAAGAAATGCTATGAGCAATCGTGTTTGAAAATGTCCACAACTTGAGCTAGTAAAAGTACCTATCTAAAGTCTTATGTACTTCAATAAACGGGTAGTAACTAATGTAGCAAACCAAGACTCGGCTCGATATTTTATATGGATATCTTTTGAGTTCATTACGTTAGTGTTTTTTTTTCATGTGGCAACATGGGGCCAAGTTTCGAAAAGAATGGTCAGGTAGCGCAGAATGAACTGCTAGTATTTTTATTGGGACCCGTAGGATGACTAAGACCGATTCCTGAGTCCTATATTTTTGTAGCTCAAAGAAATGCGATGAGCAATAAACTTGTTTGAAAATAAATAATGCCCGAAACGCAAACGGAGACGGTTAAAAACCACGTGCTTTAAAGATAAATAATACGTAGGTACTACGAAATCTCCATTTATTATCATGCCCCGTCATTTAGCCCTTCTGGTCTTGACTTCGTATTCAATAGTTCAAAAAAGATTGAGAGAGAAATGGAGCCCGGGATAAAATCAAAATAAGTACCGTAAAACCACGTGCTTTAAAAATAATACGTACGAAATCTCCATTTATTTTCATGCCCCGTCATTTAGCCCTCAAGTTCCTTGACTTCAGTATTCAATAGCTCAAAAAAGATTTAAAAAAGAACCTGTGATGAAATACCGTAATAACCAAACTGGTTACCCACCTGTAATTATTATTGATTTATTACTTAATTAATGCTGGTGTCGTGTTCCTTTAACATCATGAAGCATACCTATTTTCCTTTAAAAATATAATATCGTAACGTATTACGCTTCGTGAGCACTCAGTCAAGTATGACCCTCACAGTAACACGAGCGTCCCACCAATAATAATTTCCTGTCCCTCACACAATAAGTCATTCATTAGCCTTAATTTATGCTCCTTGCTCTCACCTCAACCACTGACAATTTCTACAACATAAACTGTTTTTTATGCACTACACACTACCCATTGCTCACTTCCTTCGAGTTAATACAAAGAGGTTTTGAACTAAAGTGGCAATGGAACGCAAAGTACATTATGGCGGTCGTTTTTGCCTTCTCTGTGGTCGTTGTATGGCTTCTGTGACACGGCTGCCTATCTGATGACGTCACCATGCAACCGGACCACTCAATGGCAATGGTATGCATGCAGTTATATGCGGCTGACCTTTTTATATGAAAAGGTAACAATAAGCGGACTGAATGTTGGAGTTTTTTTTTGTTGAGTTGTCCGAAATGTGCTTATTTTTAATTTTATGTCGAATTCTTGTAATTCTTACAGTTACTTAATTATTTTGAAATATTTGTCCACTTCTATTACACGGTATTACATTTTTGTTAGACACGAACAAAAAAAGAATGTTTGAAATTCGATTGACATAATTATGAGCATTCGAAAGATATTAATATGTTATGGAATCAATTTTAAATTGATTCCAGAATTTTGTAGACGTCCGATTTCCAAAAACACTACCGTAGACTGTATAAGTGTCTATTCATGGTCTATGCACTCACCCTTCATTCCCTTCCTGAGTACAAAGGTAACTTAATAGGTTACAGCATGTGCCTTATTCTACAAATCTGCAACACATTATCACCTAGTGACCTACAATGTGTGGTGTGACAGATTACCAACAAGTAGGTATCGTATTAACCTATTTCTGTCAATCGACACGACACAATGGTCATAAAATGAGAATATTGCCTGTGATATTGCATTCGAATGTAAGTATTGCAGACACAGCACAAACGAATTGGATGGCGGCACGTTTTGATTACGTATTACAATTTTATTGACAAAATAAATAACTCTGTAAGTAAGTTGTTGTAGTCTGTCTTTTGAACAATCCGTTGGCGCGTAAAGCAAATATTTTGTCAATCGAACTATTATAGACTCGACCACATTCAAAATTTAAAAAACTCGAATTTACGGGATTCGAGATTTGTGCAGGTAATTCATACTAAAAAACTCTAAATGTGCCTTTAATATCGTAGCAGTAAGGTTTATATTCGTAGTGCCACTGACATGCATCTTACTTTGGTACCTAGTGAGAGCCAACTTCATGCGAATCGAATTCTCGATAACCACAGTGCACCTAGATCAAAACATTTCAATCTGAAGTCCGAACCCAGGTTGATATCAAACGCACTCACTACGGGGCGTGTTATCAACGATAATGATAACAGGACTTGTTCGACCCGCCTTCGGTATATTATATAACACCACTTAGTTACGTGATTAGCGTCACGCGAGACTCCAGGTTTATTCGTGAAATGTGATGATGACTCCTAAAAAAAGTGTAATTTTACTGTAATTATGTTTACTGTTGTCTGTATTGTAAACGAGGGTATTACAAGCGTTTAAAAGTTATTATTATAAAAAGAAAAAAATAATTTGAGTAAAAGTTGTCGGAAAATTGGGTTTTTCTGAAATTTTAACCTTGACACGCACGATTTTATTTAACGACTTTAGAATACACTGATATTTCATACATCGAGTGAATGCATTAGGTACGCTATAGGATAAAGCTTTCGTAATCAATTCTCGAAATAATGGCGAAACCCGCATCAAAAACGCGGTCACACAGAAAGACGAAAGAAGAAGACAATTAATGTAGAACAATCAGGTACTTATTTATAAACATAAATTCAACACTTAACATTAGGTAATGCCTAATGAAATATTAAATTGAACACTTGAAGGGCAATCTAATTCCCAAATAAAACTTAGAAACACAAAACCACGAAACGACAAAACCGTTTAAAGATCAAAAACAGAACAAACATAATAGAAAACATTCTAGAATATTCAATTCTAAAACGAAAAAGGATTTTCGTATATGAAAATTCTTGACGTCAATGCATAAAGGTAAGTATACACTGAGAGAAGGTAATTTGATCATGCCTACGTCTTCACTGTCGACTTAAGTAGGAATCTAATGGAAATCCTGTGTTTCTACTCTTTGAGTAGATCGAACACTGATGCTTTTCTGTTTGATGTTATAGTTCATGTGACGTTTGCATCAATATTAATTGTATTCCCAGCTTTCTGAACTCTGTGTTTTAGTATTTTTCCATTACAGAAAAAGAAAAACGTTTTATTTCTGGCAAGTCGCTCAACTCTAGATTATTTTGGTAAAGGGATTTATTCGAAATCGTATTCTGCTTTGTGAGTGTACAAACAATACTGTGTCCAGCGATTCCTTTACTAAATACAAAACATGGTGCTTTTTTTAGTGCAGAATCCCTAAACAGTATTGAAATCATTAATATTCCAGCAATGGACGTTTCAAAACAAATATGACGACTAAATGAATAATAAAGGCAACAAACTCAAAAACCGCTGAGCACTCTGCTTAATTAAAGTTAAACTCTAACGTAATTGGAATTCTAGCTCTAAACACAAATCCTGGTAACGAGTAAAACAAATTTAAATGTCCAAAGGCTATTTGTATTTTCTGCTCCAAACACTAACTGTTAATCTTCCTGCCTCGGAAAACTGAGATAGTTCAAAGAATTACTGTGACTGAGAACGACAAATACCTATGCTGCTTAGGATGTACAAATAAGAGGATATCATTTGGTTTGTGTGCACTCTGCCTTTATCTTTGCTGAGTACTAAGACTAGTTTCACATCGCGTGATTTATACGCGGGACTGACTTGATTCCACTGAGTAGATCGTGCGCTTTAAGTCGCAGCTTTGCATGGCAAAATCGCACACAAGCGCGTCTTAAGCGCGCTGTCATCATCTTCCTGCCTTTGTCCCATTCTATTTGTAGTCGGCGCAACACGTTTTCTTCTTCCATTCTCCCGTCATACTTCGCGGCTTCTATTACTCCTTTATCTTTCATATCATTCCTCACACAAACCACCCATCTTTTCTTTGGCCTTCTTGTCCCTCTCGATCAATCAACGTTCAAGTCTATCACTCGTTTAGTCACATGCGTTTTATCCCTCCTCATTAAATGTCCATACCAAGACAAACTACTCCGTTTCAATTTTTCTGTAACAGGTGCCACTTTCAAACTAACTCTAAAATACTCATTCTTTACTTTATCCATTCTTGTCACTCCACACATCCATCTCAACATTCTCATCTCCGACACATCCAATCGTTTTATAAATATCTTCTTCACTATCGCATTCTGATCCACTGTGAAAACGCTAAATGTGTCGCCAGTCTTATGTCATATTGTATTCATAAATGTACCTATTGCTATTAAAACTGCATTATTTCTCTAAGACAGCACTCTCGCCTATGAAAACCAATTTCCTATACTTCTTACACATAAATCCTCTGTTATCGCAAATCGAGAATATCCATTCCGACACTCTGTTGTCGAGGAACTAGCAAGATATAATCTTCAATATTAAGTTTCTTTGCGCAGCTGCATAGATAGCTATCGCTTTTAAAAATGCTTGAAATTATATCATAATGAGTTTCCATTACTTGAAGTGGGCCGTTTAGTTTTACTACGGAGAGAAGTGCTGAGAGAAAACAAGTTTCATGTTTATCCATTGGTGTAGTGGGATCTACCTACCTCACCTACCTGTAGATTTTCTCCTCATGTTCACAGATTATCTATAAAATGGCTACACAGTGTGGTACGCTATTGGGTGTTAAAGATTCTGTTCAAGTATTTATTGAAATGGGAAGTGAGCGACTTAACGTCTTTGCGAAGGATAATCGAGTAGCTAAATCTTCTTTTAGTTTTATCTTATGTAGACATCTATGAAAGTCTGTTAGGAGCATCATTTTGTTTTAAGACTGAACGAGATGGTTGTTTTTTTTTATCTATTCACTCGGGGTACTTACTATTTAAAATCGAAAGAGGCTTGTGTAGTTCGGTTCAAAGTTTATGGAGGCTGGGAATATCTAACGTAAAGCTGCGCAGAACACAATTTTAGGTATCATTGGGTTGCAGAGGACGCATCTCCTTGACCGTATAATGCACAGACCGTCACTCGTAGCTAATTTCCGAGCCGCCGAACAGAATTATACTAGGAAATAATAGATAGAATACAAGATTTTTCCTAAATGTTTTGTGATTATTTTCGCACAATAAAAAGTCAATTTGCCCCGTTTTGTCCAGTAATTAGCCATGGAAAAACATCCTATTGACCTACAGAACATCCTCAATATCAACTGAACAGTTGTAATTAAGCCAGCGGATATCACAATGGATCCCTATTACAGTACAGCTATACGTTCCTCAAGGGTATCGTAGAAGGCAATGTAAGCAACAATCGGGGCCCGAAACCTCCCGATTATTGCCGAAGTATCTACCCACTAAGGCTAAGAAAACTGTCTGTTTGTTCAACAGTTCACGAAAATGTAATGAAACTCGGTGTTGATGTAAAAAGTTAAGACAGATTTTGACGATGTTGTTTTTGGAGGCAATTTTAACTTCGATCTAGAATCATTTGTGCCATGGAAACGGTTTTGTGAGCAAAAGCCCTGAAACGAAAATTAGCACGAAATGGAGAATACAACTTTCCGAATAACGTAGTTCCAGTGTAGCTCGAATGAGGCCAACACATAATTTCATCACCCTCATTTTAGATGCAACCGATTTTAGTGCATTCTCGTTCAGCCAAGAAGCAAATTAAGTCGGACAATCTGCTTCCTTAGCTCACGATAAACAATCGTAATTAATCGGGAGAGATACAACAATAGATCCCTATTAAACGAACATCCACGATACCCCCCGAGGGTATCGTTCACAAAGCCATAGCGCTGGATTTAAAAATAGAATCCCAAGACCATTTCCACCTTTCCGTAGTGACAGGATTTTAATTGATTTTTGAGGTGACCCGACTGTTAGTCTTCGGTGATTATTTTCCGTAAATTTGAACATAGAATTGCTTCTAAAATCAACAGGTTCAAGTACTTGAAGTTTGAATTGAAGCATTGTTTTCGGATTAGTATACATTTGTCAGGTCTGCCAAATTCCAGGTTACTAAGGATTTAAAGTACTTCGATACTGGCTGGTAAAATACCAATTTATCGAGTGTGGCGAGTCTATCTCGTACTGGTTTCCGTTGAAACTAGTTTCGATGGCTTCCGATTGCTTTTCGCTCTCACAATGGAGTCTTAATATATCGAACCGATTGCGGATAACGTACTCGTTATCGGTTTCTTAATTGTAAACTATCGAACGAGCTGTCATACGAGATATCGAGTGATGGGTATACTATATGTATGGATGTTAGCATGTGATTAGGTGGTATAGATGTTAGAAGTGGACGGCGAGCGATGTCGAGGGCTATCAAAACAAGCTTTGTGAAATGAAGTGGGGTTTCGCGCCAAGCCACTATTAGCAGTAGACCTCCATGAATTCGTGATTGCTCATTGTGGCCAACTCACAATGGCCAATCAATGTACATTCGCGCCCACAGAACATTTTGGCGGCAATAACCGTTCCGTTTTACAAGAAATCTTTTAACTCCAAGAATATTAATTTAATTCCTCGAAAAGAGACGATCTCTTATAAAATATAGGATATTTTAACAGCAATGAAAGGGATATTTGGAAAGGTCCGTTAATGTTAATAGCTGAGACTTATGTAGTATTCCGAGCACGCTGCAATCATCGGAATTCTTGGTCCATCTTCCTTTATACGGATATTTTACCCCATCCCCATAAATGGCGCCATTAAAAAGCTAAGACCGGCGAGGAAACGGAGCTACTTAAATATACTTTGCACGAATGCGCAAATTGATATAAAATACTTCATCTTTTGATATCTGCCTCAAGGATAGTCGCCGAGCTGCTGAGATGTTTTATTAACGCAGTATTTTATTGAGTTACGCTTCAGAAAATAATGATAAGGAGATTGATAAGAAATTCTTGTAAGAAGTTATTAATTATAGACTGAGTTAGTAGATTTTAAACCCATCTAGTAAGTGTCAAAATATTGATTATGACTGCTTGTTTGTCATTGAACATCAAATATGAACAACCATGAATGAATTATATTTCCCTCCACCGATTTTCCTCGTATTTTATCAACATTAAAATTAAAGAACAATAACTTACTTGATCATTAAATTTAAACCATTATCGATAGCATTAACCTTTGTAAATATATTTAATTGAACGGGATGGTAATTTATTTCAATAAAAAACATTTTATTGACACACATTCGAAAGAAATCCATACTTAAATATTAAAAATGCGGAAGTAAATCCGCCTGTACCTTTTACGCCTTAATGGCTGCAAGAAATTCAATGAAATTTAGCACGCAGGTAGACCATGAGGGTTAGAAACTGGGGAACACAGGATACTTTTACTCCTGTAGCACGATACCGTGGAATAATTTTCAACTTGCACGCGGCCGTAGACGCGGGCCTAAGATAATAACTTAGAGGTACCAGCAGACAGCAGCAGACTATGCATACTACAGACCAGCCTGCAGCAGCCTGCTGGTCTGCAGACTATGTATTCTCGCTCGCACTAGTATGGTAATTGTCTGTCTAAAGACAGTCTTGTCTATAGTGTGATGTAGCCCTTAAACTGTATAGAAATGGCCTTGAAACTTCTTGACTCTTAGAAACTTGAGCTATAAGTACACTTAAGTACTTAGTAAGATAATGACTGAATACAGGGTGAATTTTCAAAGGTGGAAAAAAATATACGACACCCAATTCAGTAATTGGTACTCATTGAAAATTATATTTGACCAAAGAGCTTTTATTGTTTGTCAGCAACCTATCGTGGTCTTCTAATGTCAAGATAAAAAACACCGTGGAGATATTATCTAGGTATGTATCTTTTATAATATTTCCATATAATAAAAAGGATAATCTGCGTCGCTCTATTTGTTAGCGCGCTTAAAATCTAAACAGTTTAAAACCCGATTAACGTCGTTTTCTTTTTTCATTCATAGACTAATATTTTTTAATATGTTTTGGGTTGTGGAGGTCAAATAGGCATTCGCTCAGATGTAAAATACTGGTATTCAGCTGAATCCGGTTAGACTGGAAGCCGACCCCAACATAGTTGGGAAAAGGCTAGGCACGCTATGTTTTTTTTTTTAAATAGAATCAGTCAAAGCAAGGGAATCCAGGAACGCCAGGAAAGCTAGCCTAGTTACAAAAACAAGCAAGTATATCCAAGTCTCAGTGGATTGTGTCCTTCGAGTGGCGGTCATTCTGTGGCCGACGGCCGGGTCGTGACTCGAAGGTCAATCAGCTCGAAGATATAACGAAGCTTCTTATATAACTGTACTACCTCCACTGTATATATGTATGTATATATATAAATATATATGGCTTAAGCCATTTGCGAGTTTATGTAAGAATGTAGCATTTACTTGAATGGAGTTGTTGATTAATTTGTTGTTATTTCCTTGATTGGGCATCGCACTTGATCGGCTATAAGTCGTATTTACTTATGATTTTGTTCATATTACGACTGGCCATATCGATTCCCGGTCTTGCACCCTTGCCCTTTAAAGTCTTACTCATCACAGTCTTCATTTTAACTAGTCTCCTAAAAACTAAAAAAAACTAAAGAAATTCAAATAAATTATGCAAAATACAGAGCACATAAAAACGTTTGTCTTTTTCTTTTGTTTTAACAACTGAGTCAATGTCCTTTGCCAAATGTGTGATCAAATCTAAGTGAGCGTTGCAAGGATTTACATAAAAATTGAATTTAAAATATATATACCATCCCAAATAAGGTATATATCCTTGAACGTCGAAGGTAACTGAAGCCGTGACGCCTCTCACAAGCCCCTAAAGGCCACGGAGTCTTTTACACCCTTGACAGCTTCTATTTTTAGGGTTTTTTTCCCTTCTGAAAATAGGACTCCTGGCCTGTGGGTGTCTTAAGAGGCACTGTTTAGAAATTCATAGTAGGCGAGAAGTGGAGTGGGCAGTAATGGACCACTGAGGTCTGGATTTAGAATTCTGGCCGGTTTGATAATAAACATACTACTTAGATCACGCCCCATTGTTAGAATTATACTACATATTAGGGCTGGCTTTACAGGAATCCATAAAATATTATGTTATATTATGTTTCTAATACCTCTTGTGGGTCCAAAAAATGTTGAGGGCAATTTTTTTTTCGAGGTAAAAATATCGTCTTATTTGAATCTTGATTTCCATAACACCTAGTTTAAATAATATTTTTGAGTTGGCTACAAGATACGTTGCGTTTCGTTACACGCTTGGGTTAGTTTCGTTCCGTGAACGATGTTACGTCAAGTGTTTTTTCTTATCTGCCATCTAAATAAAAACTTCATAGCCCACGTGGTTTCAAGTGGTGCTAATTTTGTCAGTTCTCGAAACCATTATTCTTATTATTAAATCTGAGATATTTTGCCTGATCCACAAATACAGAGAAAAGGTTAAATAAAGGTATTCATCAAACAAAGTGAAGGAAATAAACGTCAAACAATATTTAAGTGGACTTTCGCCATGTTTTTTGAAAAAAAAACCGGGTGTCTTATATCTGACGCTTTCAAAGTAATTTGTCATCGCATTTCGCTACTCCATTAGCAATGTCGTCTTTCAAACTGTCGTTAAAATATCAATCATTAAATGTTTGTCCCAACATTTATCATAATTATTACGTCCAAAATTTCAAGCCTGCTCAAGAATTTATTGTACCGTGACCGCGTAGATTAGATGTTGGCTTTTTGTTTTTTTTTTTAAAGTCGTGTATATGCAAACACATGGAAACATTCGTCCAGTCGCGTTAGAGGGATGTTTTTCAACACGCTTGCCCGGCTTTGACACGTGTTGCCATGAAACTGTGACATGTTATGAAAGTGGAATATCTCCCCGTCCGCAGGGTTACCCCACATCGTTTCCTGCTGTGTCGCAGCTTTCCTGCTTGTGACAACCCTGTTCATAACAATCTCGTTTTGTTATTCGGTTCATACGGGCAGTTTGGAATTTTAATACGCTATGTGTTGAACTAGAAATGGGGGATTTGTTATTAATTAATGTTATTATTCTCTTTAATCCCGAAATTGCTTTGTCAAGTTCAGGCACGAATGATGTTTAGGTCGTAATAATTGCTTTGAAATTGCGTTATTTAATAACATTATGTAGATTTGTGTGGTTTTAGTGTGCAAATAAACTTTTGTGTCAGGGTTTTTGTTTGCTTATTTTACATTTACGTTGTGAGAATTTAACGTTCCGCCATGATAGCCGAAACTAATAAAACTGTGGGTGTCTTGTGGTCTCATATTTTACGCGGACCACCGCGACACGACAGCCCTGTCATTCTCGTACTATTGTTATTAAATTTTATCACACCAAGTTTTGAAGCGCTCTTCATTGTACGTAGGGTATAAAATATTTTAGTCATTTGGGGTGCGACTTGCGCCATTTTATTTTTAGATTTCATGTTTAGTTTTTCAATGTAGTACTTCTACTTATTCACCCTGTATAATGTCTAAGGTACTTACTTGAATTGGCGCCATCTTTGATTGCAACGGTAACATTATAATCTGTGCAGTATATCTATTGAATATTCGTTTTAATTACCTTGATATTATAACATGCTTGTTAAACCAATTTTACATTCAAGTAGGTACCTACCAGAGTACATAAATAAGAAATAACAGTTTGTTTTATCAAGTAAGTACTGATAATACTAACCAAGTATTTTTGGTACAATATTTAAAGCAGTACAAATAGCCACTGTTTGCTGATAACAGCTTTATACTCCGACTTAGCAGTAAACACGTATCATTAATGAGTCATTACTTTACCTCAAAAGTGTTATTTGCTGATCAATCATTTAAAAACAAACTTTACTCCACAGACTGAGGCCAGGAATTCTATTAAACTCTGCGACAAACTTCAGTATCTTAACAACTTTGAAGGACTACATACTTAGCAAAGAGGCATTTTATAAGCTTACTCTTTGCCCCAACCTCCCCGCACATCCATAATACGGTTTTAACTTACCTTTCATTATGTAGTTTGCAATTATAATTGTATACTTCCAAAACTCAAAAAAAAAAGAAATGAGCAAAATGAAACAATTCCTAAATATGAGAGCATATATTCCCCTTTGAAGTCGCGGGCTCGGCTAGAAATTTCAAAACAAATTGAACTAGTTCACCGGTCCTGCTAACATTTGCTGACCTGAGTTTTTACCTTCCATTCAAAGCAGAATGCGTCCAAAAAGAAGCTCTTAACACGATCACAGGAAATAAACCAACAATCCGGTGCGATTCGTCGAATTGTATACAAAAGTAATGGTTTATAAGGTGGGCCGCGGGCCTCGTGGCGAAGTTTCGCCAGTTCGTATTCGATTTCGCGGTGACTCACGGACCGAATCGAATGTATCGAGCGACCGCGGCACAACTTTACGCTTTTATTGCCCTACAGCCACGCTGGAAACCTTAAAAGTAACTTACATTAACTCTAATGTACGTATAACATTCACCCTTGTACGGAATACGGACCTGGCTGGCTACAAATGTTCTATTTCAATATGGTGTTTGAAGGAAATTGTAATGTAAAATTTGTTATTCGACGGACTTTATCGAGCAAATCTGGGAAATATTCCGTGAGTCACGTCGCCGGCATAATGGAGGTGTACCGTTCCCAAAACAATGTGATAGTTGTTTATAGTGTATAATAAAACCGTTACAACATGTGGTGCAATGTGAACAAAAGTAATGGAATAAAATTAATCTTAAATAAACCATACGACATTAAGGCTAAGGTCTCGATTACTGTTGACTGCCAATTTAAGTCCAGACGGCATTATTTGTACCTTTTACAGCCATAACCACTTATAAGTTTGAAGTGAAGAAGGCAAGCCGTGCATGTCTGGTGTACCTACTATAAAACGAAGTTACGTGGAAGCAATGGAAGCGCGTGTATCATTATTAGTTGCCCCGTCAAAGTTAGGGGTAGTCTGGGGTGCTTGAACGCAGCCAATCGAAACGCGCCGATTGCCACCTGCCGATACCGTCTTCTGGACAAAAAATACTGGGGTTCCTTCGACTTTGTTTCTTTTGTTAAATAAATTTGTCCCTTGAGTATGTTGAGGTAAATAACTATTTACTTTTTGGAGCGTGAAAAATAAATTAAAATTTTGCTTTATTGAAGTAATTTGATACTGGATGGATTTTTTAGATAGGGCAGAACTGAATTGGCCGTAACTACAACAAAACGATCCTTGACTTTTTGAGAACTTTCGATCTGTGTTCGACTGCGTATTTTTTTCGAAGATTATGCAGATCCTTAGAAAATTACAAAAAAACGCTCTTTTTTTGGGCAGTCGTGAAGAAGTGCGTGTTCTGTGCATTTTTAACCGTGTCAGCGTCAGCGTTTAAATAGCATCAATTCGAGTCAGTTAAAAACTAGAACTACGTAAACTACGCTCATTGCATTGGATGTCTCCACCGTTTAACAGACAACACATCCAGCGGATGGCGACGATTTGAACATTGGTAATAACTGGAGAATCACGCAAAGGACGCATTGAAGAGCACGCAATGCACTGCCTCCGACCGATATTCTGAATTTGAACTTTAAATAGTGATGGGACATTGACAGTTACGGTTTAAGTCGAGTTACTAAATTTAAAACGTTATTTAAATTAAGAACAAAAGAAGAAAGTTCTCTATTCATTTTACTAACTAACAAAGAAACTTAGTTATTTTACCGCTGTCGAATACGTTGTTAGAAAAAACCTAATATACTTTTTAGAAAGAGAAATTGTGATTGATATCTCAAGTAATTTAGCCGTAGTGTACTAGAAAAACCTTTTTCTTCAATAGTAATTTCAGTCACATAATACCCGTATTGCTCTAATGTGAATAAAAGTTATACCCATGTTACATTTCTTTTTTCGGTTCGTTGGTCTCAGCTCTAGTACATAAATGTCATTTTGAAAATGGTATTTTGTAAGGCTTGGTCATTATAGTAGTGTGAGAATAATTTTAACGATGCTTTTATCTTTGTTTTAATCTTTTAAGGCTACTTTACTCAGAGTAAATGTTGGGATTTTATTTAAGTTTGTTGGTTTAAGTGCTGATAGCAGCTGTGATGAATGCAATAATCTTCATACTGTTGTTTCAAGGCCTGATTAAGTTTCTGATTGACTGCTGAGAGTTAACCAATGAAATCCTATGACATGAGATGAAGTCGTGCAGAAATGGCGGGAAAAATGACATTTCAAGTTTTCGTCCTGAATTCAAACGCGTTAAAAGATTAAATCGGTAGAAATAGGGCTTAGTAACTAAAGTAGTTAAATTATTATCTTACTTCATAATTGGCCTCGTAACAATTGTACATTCATAATTTCCAAAGATAATGATACCGTTTAACAGAGATAGCAATGATATTACACAATCATTTGATACTAACTTCGCCTGTGGGGACACCTCGTTACTTATCTAAACAATGGGCACTTCAAATAAACTATGAAGTTGCTGAATAAATTGTGTAGGTAGCTGGTTTTACAACGTAGACTTCTCAATTTTATGCAATTTATCTCTGCGCATTCAGAACACCGTAACTTGTTCCCACTGCTGGGACACAGGCCTCCTCTCAGTCAAGAGGGAACCGGTCGTAATCCACCATGCGGAACATAAATGTCGGTTTCCTGTTAAACTGTGTACGGTCGACCAAGCTATTTGGTTTACATTTTAACATGCAATTATATCGTAGAATGTAAACCAAATAGCTTGGTCGACCGTATATCCCCCCTTAAATAAAGGACCACATACACGATGTAGGTTCACCATTAACTAAAACTTATTACATTTGATAAAAATAAAATATCAAGTGCTGCTTCCGAAATTATCTTAAAATTTGACACAAATTAAGTACTTAATCGTCTGTTGGTCTTTTGACTTGCTTATCATTAATTTGTGCTCAAAGAGAAAACCTAAATAAATTCTAAGAAAAAAGTGACGTCATTAGTGACACAGAATTGCTTTTTTCGGAAGTTATTTCAAATTTTTCACAGGTTGCTATATACGGAACAATCATTATTGTTTTTAAAAATGTGTGGTGATGACTCACAGCTACATATACCGTAACACTTACACAAGCCTTGAAATCTTTATTCGATTTCCAATTTTATTGTTAAGGTGATTAAGTATAAAATTTCTAAAACACAATCGTCAGCTATGAAAATAAAAACCCTTAGAAGCGAAACCCACCTGTACAATAAATTATGTTTAACAATAGTGTGATCGTATAATTTCTCATAGTGACACAATAGTGTAAAATCAGATGAAAAAGTAAATAAGGTTCTCATCAGAGAACTTAGTATGGCTTACTTTGTCTTTATTACTAGAAGCTAGGACCTCTAGTAATACGAACGTGCGACGTAGATTCGATCGAAAGTGTCTTTCTCTACCATTTTGGGTTGAAATTTTACTACAAGCACGATAAGTATCACTCATAGATACTATAGTCATAAATAAAGGTTTAACACCAAATAAATTATCAAGTGATAAACGAGTATTCTTAATTTTATCTCGTTCGACATTTCACTCACGTCACTCACGTCGAGACATTTCACTCCGCGAGTTCGCGCTAGGCTACTGAATTATCAAAATGTCGCTAAAGGTGGTGGTCTACCACGCCAAAATTATCGTTTACGGTTCGCAGTTCCGATTCAGCACAACCAAAATGCATTCTCATTTAGTAAAGACAGTTTTTCAAACTAGTAAGACGACCTCTGGTGGCAATTAATGGAACTAATGAGTCATCTCATTCATTGCTTGTCTGAGTTGGTCTTAATTACTGGTTGCGACCGCTTGTTGACATATATTTATATAAATAATAACCATGATGGTAACTGGTAATTAATACATTGTTTATGTAGGCGTTCTAAATAGCTAGTTTAGTTGAAATTATTTTCTCAGGACTTGTTCAACAAATAATAAAGGCTTACTTCATGCATTGTGATGGACATGAGATAATAATTGTCTAGCCACAGAAACGTTTCAATTCTCACAAGGTGTGGTCAAGATGGCGCGCAGAGGCTATACGGGGAAACTCCGCTGCCACGGCAAATCGCCGCTCAGCGGACAGACCTCCGGCGTGATCTCGTGGCGACATGAAGAGAGCGAATGTGCAGGGTACGCCATAGTAGTGGCGATAAGTCCCTCTTTGAGAAGTGGCTTGAGAGGCGCCACGGCGTCCTCACCTTCCGCCTGACGCTGGTCCTTACCGGACACGGTTGTTTCGGGAGGTTCCTGCACCGAATCGGGTGGGTGGAAACGCCCGGGTGTTACCACTGCGAGGATCGACCGGAGGACACGGTGGAGCACACTGTGGAGGTTTGCCCCGCTTGGGCGGAGCACCGCCGTGTCCTCGTAACGGCGATCGGCATAGTTAACGACAAAATCGCTAACTTTTGATCGTTGATTACGAACGAATACATTCGGTTGCAATGATGATGCTTGCGAGAAACGGATCTTGGATGTAGAGACTTGCATTTCCCGCAAGCATCGTAAATGCAACCGAATTTTTTCGTGAGTTATTAGCGATCGAATGTTAGCGATTTTGTCGTTATCTCTGTCGAGACTGCCGGCCCAGGGCTGGCAGTCTAGTCACTACTAGTTAGAGTAGTATTTGGGTAATCCCAATACTAACTAGGTTGTGGGGGTCAGCTGCATCCGGTTAGACTGGAAGCCGAAACCAACAATGTTGGGAAAAGGCTAGGCAAATAATGAGTTGTGAATGTCATCATGGTATGGTTTCACATATCATTGAAGTGAAAAACATGCCAACATGTTTTCACTTCAAAATGCCGCGTACACTGTCCATTATTTTCTTCAATAACTAACTTACCAACTCAATTACCGCGGTTAATTCTCCGCATAAAATGTTTCATGTTTTTCCCAATATCAATTTACTTACAGCCATAAATAATACCCGAAATTATCTGTGCCTCATTGTTTTACACAGAAAAAAAATATTAAAACCTTCCGGCATCGGAAAGACGATGTCATTGAGTTTCCGCCGCTTGTTCCATAATTAATTTAAAAACGTCGTTTAAAATCTGGCGGGAAAATAATTCGTTTCGGAGCCAAAATAAGCGGACGTAGTTTTTATTCAGTGACAGTCAGGGAATACATTTAAGCGGTACTTTGTACCGACATTACTAATTGTTTTAGAGATGCTTGAATGTCCCAGCTACGTATTTACTCATTCAAGTGCTGTTTAAATGACTGTGCCAATCGCCACATACTTGAAAGTTATGTCAATGTGTCTAACCGCATGGAAAATCCTAAAGCCCACTTTGTTACAAAGTTGGCAAAACTACTGCAATTTTATAGCACTGGCCACCGCGCGTCATCATAGAAGAATGCGTCATGCTCGAAACATATTCGAAAATCGAACCATCTTGTAACGTATCAGGATATTCAAAATAGTCGTTGTAAAAAAGCACGTTTACGTGTAATCGGAACGGTAAAGTAGCAGCCGTGTTGGTCCCGACGACGACTAAAACCGGTTATAGCCGGAAAGTGGAGCGTTGCCCTCATTCTCTTGAAGTGTGGTTACGATTTGATTTCTTGTTGAGTTTATGTTCAATGCCTGATTGAATGAAATACAGTTATAATCGTGTAACAGAAACCTGTATTAATTAATGCAATTCATCATTATTAACGGGTAGGTATTACATGGTTAAAAATTATATTAAATCCAAACACAATTCTTTAGTTTGCAAAAAACTTCTATCACATTGTTAAAGTTATATTAAGTGATCGCCTATTACTTTTTATATCGTAAAGAGCTCATTGTTGGCTGAAACCCTGAGGTTAACTAGTGAAACGATTTTCAAAGTACTTGCCTAAGTTACGAGTTTTTTATCCATTTTGTTACAACTATTGTTAACAGAAGCGAAGTCTGATTACAAACGCTTTCACTGTTTCGTAACAAAATAATTTTTAAATTGGTATTTTATTTTTTAATATCAGATAGAGTTATAACTTGCGTAACTCATATTTGAATTGTTACTCACACGGACGGAGACGGAGACTTGTGGTTTTGGATTATCTAACACGGTTATTATCAGGTAGCCATTTTGATATTTGATACTGGGCAATGAGCACAACAGAAATATTCTCGCGAAATATTATGTCTATGGATCACCTTAAAATGTAGCACTGTGCCCAGTGCCCACTGTGTGGAAAAAGCTTCTCTTTTCTTACCAGCTTTCTGCAGAATATAAAGGTCTAATTTACAATTGTTGTAGAATCTACGAAAAATAATTCTCAAAAAAAAATGTCAGCTTGCATAACTTGAATTTAAGTTATCGCGGAACGCAACGCTTTGCTAAAAGTTCAGAATAATCAGCAAAGAGGATTTTGAATATGTTAAAACTGCTTGTTTTGCGAAAAAGCGTACCTAGATTATGAATTGCAATTGTAAAATTCGCTGACCTATTCTATTTTGGTTTTGGTTTGGTTTTGGGTGTATTTTGGTTGGTGGTATGAGTTTCTGGCTTAACCAGTAGGTATATTTACTGGTTATATTTGACTAACAAGAATACGGATTGTTTGATTCTGCCATTCAGTTCTTCTATTTCTTCCTTTAGTTTCCAACCACCATTGGTTCAATAAAATTATACCTCCTCGTGGCATGTCCATCAGCCAGTCAATCCTCAGCCTTTCACAGTTCACATAGGCCTCTCCTACCCTGAGCCACAACACCCGGTGCATCATTGGCAGGTTGGTCGGACAAGCACATTTAACTGACCCGGTTCTAACTTTACTCAAAGTTATGTCTACTATCCATAGCTTTTGCCTTATATTTCTCTTGCCAGTTCTACCGCTGATGATTGCATTAGTAGACAAATTCACGATACTAACTTATACTCGTAAATAACATGCAAGCCCTTGCATACTATAGAAGTACAGATAAGCGGCACAAAGAGTGGCCATAAGGTAGGATGGCCATTTCCGCATGTATCCTTATCAATTTGACTCCGTATTTAGTATAGAAGCAGGAATTGATGATACATGTCCGCATAGCGCGGTCATCTTCACACTTCCTAGAATCTAAGCTAGCACTAAGTATAGGTATCTTATACCATTTATTCTGAGTCTTTAAGGATTTTCTCTAATAGAGTGTCTCGCCACAATAGCTTGGATTAAAGAAGACTGTTATACGAACGACGGAAGAGACTAAACGAAGTATGAAAAGCGCCTCGCCCGCCTCGCTCGCTCGCGGCCTCATCACACGTGGTGATTCCAGTCTCGACGAATCGTCCTTTTACAGTATCGCTGTAGACATTAATATGACTATATTCATATAGCTAGAAATAATAACCAGTTATTGCCTCTGAAAGTACATAGAAGCCATATTAGTATAGCATACTAAATCTCAATTAATACATTGCCTCAGATATCTCATAAATCCCTACTAAGGACCGCATTATCTACCGCAGAGCAAGTATTTTCTTATGATAATAAATAATTAATTGTATCTATCGTCTATTTGTTTGTCCTATATTCCGGTTAAGCAAACAATAAACGTTGGGGAATAAACATTGTGTGCCCTTTTGTTGTTTATCCAATAAATATGTTTTTAACCGCCCTCCTTCTGCTAATTTTTTGTTATTTTATTCAGGATTTCAATTATTCATAGGACGTAATTCACTGATCGTCTATTACGGATTCAAAATGTTGGCCGCAAGTATTTTTTCTTTCAATTGTTTATTTTTCTTCTGTGTTGGATGTCCCAAAATTTGTTTCCTTTTTAATAGCAATTGAAGATTGGGTGTTATAATTGATTTTGAATCTTGTTAAGTAAATATCTCAGCAGTTTTTATTCTAAGAACCGCTTATTATTGCTCGACTTCTAATTAACAAAGAACTTATATTGTCACTTACAGGATAATCTTGTGATTGTTCATAATTTTGAAATTCCGATATTTCGACGCTGTTGCATATGATGTTGATGTTGTTGTTGATAAGTTTAGTTTTAAACCGTGAAAGCATAAAACAGTGTTTAATTAACAAAGAAGCACTCATGTCTTGTGTTAGAAAAAATTTAGATCACTTTCACTATTTGGCTCTAATGGCACTGATGAAATACTAAGTCTGACATGAAATACCGTTTTCACAAAGTTAAACACTATGTAACACCTTAATGAATGCCTAAATGAAAGCTCACCTAGCCAACAGTTGCAGACTACCCCGTTTGGTGTAGTGGTCGCAATCACGGCTGCTGAGCATGACGTCCTGGGTTCGATACCCGGGTCGGGCAAATTGCTATTGGGTTTTTCCATTAGAAATTTCTCAGTAGCAACCACGGAGCCTGGATGTGTGCCCGGTAGATGCCAATAGGGTCGCACCCTATTACATGGGACTGGAACTGGCGAAATGTGGGTATACTATTAGGTACACCTCTGCCTAACCCTTCGAGCATAACAGGCGTGATTTACGTAAAAGCAAGAAGGTATCTCCTTTAGCTATTTGCATAACACCTACCAAAATTCATCCCCAATCCAACAATGAGGCAGGTTCGTAGAAAGACTTAATATAAATATTCGTGAACCGGCTGCTTCAATAAAAAGGGGATAAAATTTCGGAGATTTACGAAGAGAGTTTTTATTTAGAAATGCCCTTATCACTGCGGCCAGGCTTATGACGCGAAATAAGTATTTTTATAATAAACCCTGGTAGGAGTTATACTGTTATCTATTGGCTTCAGAAAAAAAAGATATGACTTTTTTAATCTCGGAGACTGGGCCTGTTTTGATTAAATTATGAAGAAGCTAATATTACTGCGAAGAATGCTCTTCGAGATAATGTATCTTGGTTATTTTTTGTCGCTTTATGTCGGAGAAAATACTCTAACATTTGAGAATATTAAAATATTTATGAGCACCTAAGTATTTAAACTTCACTTTTGATATTAATTTTGGTACTTGAGATATTAATTCAAGTAGGTAAGCTAATATTTACGATAAGTTAGAAAGAAAGAAATAATACCGAATAGTAATTGTGGATTTCAGTAGTTCTCCTGAGTGCTAACTGCACTTGCCGAACAAAAAGTTTACCAAATGGGATTGAATGTACGCATACTCAAAAGTTGACGAAATGGGATTCAATTTCAATGTATGAAGGTCAAAATAGTTACGAAATGGGACTTTTGTGATGCTATTTTGTTTAGTTGTCGAAATGGGAAAGTTACGAGATGGGGCGGAGCCAATTAAACATTTAAAAAAATAGTTTTGGAACAAACTAAATCAAGAAAAGAATATCCACTGTAGTTTCAAACTCCATAAAATATTTAACCGTTCCATTTTCCCTTCCTCCATCATCATTCTCCTACCCTTATCCCAAAGCATTTGGGGTCGGCGCAGCGTGTCTTCTTCTTCCATACTTCTCTATAACTCGTCATCTCATCAGACACTTGTTTTCTTGCCATATCATGCTTCACAATGTCCATCCATCGTTTCTTTGGTCTTCTTCTACTCTTATACCCATCTACATTCATACTCAAAACTTTCCTCACGACATTTTCCTCATTCCTCCGCATCACATACCCATACCACGACAATCGATTACCACAGCACTTTTCAGTCACCGGCGCCACTTGCAGACTGCCTCTTTACTTATTTCTTATTTTATCCATTCCCATAATATTTCTGTATCGTCCATACGCTATAACTCTGCCCACCCTATATCCTGTTCGGTCATATTTATTACGGCTTGGTATATTAAACGCCATCTTTAAAAATTGACTGCTTTAAGCCGCCGTTCTAAGGGATATTGCCCAATTTTACGCTCCCATATTTGGGCAAGTGCTTGTTTAGATGAGGCGTAGGTATTACGCGCGGCAAAACACGCGCGATTCCGCGTAAATCGACAACACAAACTATGTACAAAATAAAAACTCCCCTTGTCTGTATGTGGGGATAGGATTAAAAGTGGAAATGCCATACATAGTATAAAAAAAGAGAATCGTTTGATTTGATCCTAATTGAGTTGACAGATGTCAATGTTATGTCACAATAACGCCCGAATTCTATCCCGTAAACGCGTCATCTATGTAGGTTCTTAGTAGTAAGTGGGAGTAAAAAGTGGGTCCAGCACATAAGTCACTATTATTGATTACATTTACTGCTAGTAAACAACTTTACTGTGGCCAGCTTATGACGGATGTGCGTTTTCATTGTCTGTTGGTAAACAATCGTCCAATCGAGTAATATAATCGTTGTTAGGTAACTACGTGTTATTGTATTACTTATTGTGTGTATTACATACTGGTTTCATTGAGTGATTCACTCACTTGTGGTTTATTGTATGTCATGTAATGTAGGCAACTACGAATCTATTTACGCATTTTGTGGGCACAGGCTATCTTAAAATTTAATAAAACTACAATTTACTTATAGCAAAATGTGGTAATAAAACCTTTCTATATTTACTGCTTTTTTACTTTTCCAGGATTTTACAAGACCACAAAGTATTGTTTGAGTAGTGGAATTAAATGGGGTATTTACCGACCTCTAGGTCATCAAGTAACTATGTACATAATTATACACACAGTACGCAGCGACATAACACCAGGGGCCTAAAATGGCCGCTTTAGCAGAAACTTAATATGAATCACGTTAAAAATGTTATTTCTTAAAATGGACTTTATAGTTATAACACTCGTAACCATAGGGTCTATTTTAAGAATATATTTTTTTTAACGTGATTCATATTAAGATTCTGCTTAAGCGGCCATTTTAGGCCCCCTGGCCGGGGCCAGGGGGCCTAAAATGGCCGCTTTAGCAGAATCGAATCGAGGCGTTGTGAAAACGGGTATTCACAACGCTTCGATACGACTTTCCGAAAAATCGAAGCGAAGCGTTGTGAATAGCTATGCTGATCTGATATTATCTTAATCTCTTTCAAAAAGGATCAGAGTCTGTCCCACGAAATGTCAAAACCATTAAGAGATAGTGTTATTTAGAATGCGTCTCACTCGCACAACACATATATATCAGTTACTAAAAAAAAAAAACATTTATTTCAGGTCCGAGACCCATATAGAACAAAAATAGAAAGACTAGAAGAATATATCAGAATGACATTAAAATTTCAAAAACATTATTGAATTAAACTAGATTAAATTTAATGACAAAATAAATTATCAAATTATTAAAAGATTATCAAAGATACTGTAATTAGCCTCACAGCCATTTCAGGATACACCAAACTGCTTTAAACAACTTCCACTCTTATATTTCGTTCGTAATATTCTCCATTCCGTCAAAAAACCAAAATGACGTCTCTCGTTTGCCGTATCGTCCTGACCGTGACCCGTTAGACAATGGAACTGTACAAGTACAGTGATAAAACTGAGTCGGTCTTATCTTCGGTTTTTATGGTGCATTGCGTTCGGGCCCTGTTCGTAAGTATATGGGTGTGCTGCTATACGACCATAGTTTACTTTGTTACTTAAATAGGTAGGTAGGAGTGAATCATGTGTCGCGGTTTCTCTTGGGCAATGTTGCTATGTGGTGAAATACTTAACATAAATAACATCACGCTTGTAAACCCCGAAGGTTTCGGCAGAGGTGTACCCATCAGTACACCCACATTTCGCCAGTTATGTTTTAGTTCCATGTAATAGGGGGCGAGCCTATTGCCATCATCCGAGCAAAAATCCGTGCTCCGTGGCTGCTACTGAGAAATTCCTGATGGAAAAACCCAATAACACTTTGCCCGACCTGGGAATCGAACCCAGGACCGCTCAGCAGTTGCGCTTGCGACCACTAGTCCAACGAGGTAGTGAAATACTTATTACCCTAGAGGGCAATGTTGCCATGAGGCCGAATTAAACACTTATTGTAAAAACCCTTGGTTACTATTTCTTTTAATTATGGTTTTCCTTGTGATATATGTAATGGCCATAATTCATAAAATAATAGTCACTTTCCGCTAAACATTACATTAAGCAATATATGTATAAACTTTATGTATTACCTTCAGTAATATTCACAATATAATATGTATAACCGCATTTTTACGTAATTTTCAAAGTGAAGGATAAAATAAAATTTACTGTATTGCTTGACGTCAATGTGGTGGTTAATACCATAAACCATAATAGAGAAAATAATTATGAACATTGAAAAAAACTAGTGACTAGTAGTTTTCTATAATTTACCACTTTGCTCCATTCATCGTAGTAGTAATGATTGAAAATACACCCTATATTAAAGCCAAGCCAGAGGTCCATGGGCGGCATAAAAACTCTGACACCATGGGCCTCAAGTCTGCTATTACAATAGTGTCAGAATAGTCTTATCATTGGTTTCATAATTGTTGATTTTGACAAGTTTGGTAATCTACTAATACGGATGGCGTCATTGTGTCTTTCAAAGTGTCAAGAAATGGCATAGAATGGTAATCTCGTACTTAATGACAAATGAATGACTGGTGCTATTTACGAACTTCTTACTAGGTACTTCAGATAGCTTAAAACACTGATAAATAATATGTAAAAATATGAAATCTGGCGGGTTTTATAATAATGGCAATACGACAATGTCATTATAACACAATTCTATTACGAGACCAATGATCGACCACTATGAATTTAGCAGATTACAAACTTTTAGCAAAATGACAATGGGAAGAGAATGGGATCGTTTTGGAATGACGAATTTATAAAAATAGCAGACTTGGGCCCCAGGTTAGGCACTAACCACACTATCATGAAAGAAAGACCCTGTATTAATTTGAAAATAAATAATGTCCCACTAAAAACGTTCTAATAGACCATTCCCTTGGCACCATCACCATAAAAGGTCTAATACTCCAATAGAAGATTCCTCTGACACAAACAGTTACGAAAAACATGTTCAATGTATTGTCGAACAATAAATCGCTTACCTCCAACATAATTTACGACTTCTAGACAGGATACTCGCACAAAAAATGACATGTTTTGCATATAAATGTGCCTCTTCAGACATACCCCGTGCCTGGGTATGTTCGAAGGTACATACTTTCACGTAGGTACGCCGAAACCTATAATTTCCTGTCAGGTTGATATAAAATGGTATGCTATCAGACAGGAATTTAGCTTTGGCTTCGTATTACTGTTATTGGTGAAAAGTGGTAGGTAATTCGAAGAGTATTTCACGGGCTATTTTTAGAATAATGAGGATTTTTTTAGTAGTGTCTGCCTCGTTGTTTGAGTGGTTGAAAGCGCGACTCCTGAGTATGAGATCCTGGGCGAGTCTCGACAGAAATAACGTCAAAATCGCTAACTTTCGATTGCTAATTACTATCGAATAAATTCAGTTGCAATAATGATGCCTGCGAGAAACCCATCTTGAAATTAGAGACTTGGTTTCCCGCAAGCATCGTTATTGCAACCGAATTTTTTCATGAGTTATTAGCGATCGAAAGTTAGCGATTTTGTCTTTATCTATGTCGAGACTGCCAGCCCTTTTTTTTCGGATGGGAAATCACTCCTCCCGCTCTGGGTGGAGCAGGAGGGAGTGTCAGACTTTTACTGACTAAAACCATTCCATGTTCCTTCATCGCCATTTGGGGTTCGATTCCCGGGTCGTGCAAAGTTCTATGGGTTTTGCCATCAGAAATTTCTCAGTATCCAGACTCCGCTACGGAGTCTGGATACGCGCCCGGTTAATGGGGTGGCCCCCTATTACATGGGACTTAAACATAACAGGCGAAATGTGTGTGTACCATTAGGTACACCTTACAGGTCTGCCTTACCCTACGGGGATTACAAGCGTGATTATATATTAGCAGATGCTATATGGAGTGCTGATTAACTGAGAAATGTACACTAGGTAGGAAAGTGCTAAAACAGCTTTGAATTTGGTCACAGTAGTTCGGTAAAGTTAAATTATGAAATTTTGAAAAAAAAAAATACAAAAAATATAAGATAAAATTCCTAGCAAAAAGAAAGCAAATGTTTGTACCTATCTATTAAATATCAAAACGACTTAGAGCCTAGATTAGAAAACTTCAACCAAATATAATAAAGCATTCTTAAACATGAAAAAAACTATTTAAATTTCCATTAAGTCCTGGCAAATACCCAAGGATTAATCAAATTGACGTGTTAACTTGTATAAAACTATGTCGCTCACAGCTGCACATAGATTAAGTTGTCGTTACGACATAGATTGATTATGCACTAGCTTAAGTTAAATAAAAATACGATAAATTAAGTAACGACCTCTTTGTTTGAACGAAAGAATGAAAATTAAGTTGTTTAGGTCATTGCTGGGAATGATTAACTTGTTCTGTGTCAAGATAGAGGTTAGAGATTTTTTAATAAATTAATGGGTGCTGCAACTAGTGTACAACTGTACATACAGTTGAAATTGTTGTTATTTGAAGTTTAGTCAACAAAAAAAAAACAGAAGAGAAGAAGACTTGGAACTTTTGAGTATTAGAAACTCGCCCCTGGCTGGAGGCCTTACAGTCAAGGCAAACACAGGATAAAATAAAATAAATGAATATCGTTGGACAATGTCCATTACTTACACACACCGCCATCTAGTGCCACACTAAGCAACGAGGTTTGTGTCGTGGACACCAGATTTTTTGATTCTTGATTTTATTTGTGATAGTCCGGTTAAGCAGACGACAGCCTCAGGTTGACTTGCGAGATGCCATTAGAAACAGAAAAATAATTAGAATAGACCTTGGCCCAGTAGTTAGACCACATAATAATCTAAAATGCACCTAAAAATATCTCTGCCAAAACTTTACAATGAAATCGTCCATATTTACATTTTTTTTTCGACATCATTTATTTGAACAAGAAACCCTCCCTGTTCATAAAACAGCGCATTCTGAGTGTCGCTGCCCCAATTAAAACAGCCTTCTTTCACCACAGCGGTTAGCATCCCCTGCCATTTCACGGCTGCACTCCATAACCCCCTCATGTAACCTGAAAAAAAGGGGTTACAACAACCCTTCATTACTGTCCAAGTACCTACCTTATAAATCACAATTCTTTAACGTGAACATAAAAATCTCATCGCATTCATCGCTGGCGAAACAGGGTTCCGTTTCCCCTGTCAATTAGGCAAATTAAATCTACGGAACCCGGTTGGTTGGTAGAAATTAATATCACTTTCGCACTGTCAATTTAGTGTCGAATAAACCTAACCTTTACGTGCAGCCAGAAAATATGAGGTGTTGTTCCAAAATGTTTATTTATGGCCTGCTATCAGACGATGTGTGAAGAAAAATCTAGTTCAATTTTGTTCAGGGATTTTCAGTGTTTTTTTTTCTGGGTATCAGATATATTATAGTCCTTTATCCTGTATGTTGGACAATGATATCCAATGCTTTTAAAATTTGTGTGGGTAATAATTGAGCTACCACATAACAGATTTTTGTAACCTCAGAACATTATTTGTATTGTTATCTTAAACAAAACGAAAAAAAAAAAACACTATAAACTAAACACCCTTCCATTCTATCCACAAATCTTCAGAAAAACTAAAGAGTGTCTGACTGACAAAAAAAAAACAAATTAAGCTTTAAAATTATTTTAAGTTCAAAATTAGAATTCGTCTTCTGGAGGCCTTAGGCCCCGTTCCCACTATGTCGTGACTCGTGACAACAGATAGGTAATCGTATAGTTTTAAGTGTCGTGGCTTGTGCATTTAAATGGAGGTGTTCACATATAAGACGACACTATTACTGTCGTCCACGAGTTTTGCCAACTAAAGTAAAAATCAACGATAAATTAATCGTCACGACATAGTTTGAATGGGGCCTTACTCTCAAGACACTTCTAGGTTGACCTGCGAGATGCCATTCACAAAAAAACCATCTTCTTTTTAACGAATGAGGGTAGTTTTAAAAAAGAAACGATGAACTTATAAACTGATGACCGAAGTTAATGCGAAAAACTTAAGCGGTTCTCAAATTGATTGTCCGGAAAATTGATGCTTAAAGCAGACACTATTCTCAGTAACGAAGCGAAACCAATATTTTGTGAAACTGACGTAGTTCTGAGGACGTGATGGGTAGTAGAGTTTGACAAAAGATCTTTTCAACTGGTTTTAATTTTGTGTGATATCTTTCAGAAAGCAGATGATAACTGATTGCTTTCCTTGCTAAGTTCGTTGAAATCCAATCGGTTTCAGTCATGTATATTTTGAGTCCATAGTTTGATTCTCATCTTCAAAATACTTGTAATGCTTATTCCTAAAAGTCATTATCATCATTGTCCTGCCCTTATCCCAATTTATTTAGGGTCGGCGCAGCATATCTTCTTCTTCCATACTTCTCTATTACTCTTCATCTCAGCAGTCACCTCCTTTCTAGCCATATCATCTTTCACATAGTCCATCCATCTTTTTATCATCATGTTTTCAACAGTCCATTCTTCAAAACTCGAACTAACTCACACGTTACCGGTCAAATTCATCTGATGATAGATACTCACCCACCTCTAACTTCCTATATCTTTATGGCCCCTTAGCAACAAAGGTTTATTTGAATCCTAAAACCTCATGACGTATGTTTTCGACCTTCAGGCCTTTTCCCAGGTGTTTTATTTTTTCAGATAGCCGAAAAAGGTCAACGAACTATGTACTTAACACCTTGAATTCTTTAAACAAACATAGCGTGGCAAAGTGTGAGAACGAGGTCAGAATAAAAATATTCCTGCGCAAACTATTATATGCCAGTTTTTTTTAAGCATTTAACTGAAAAAACCTGTATTTTTAACGCGCTGAATACACATTCAATGAACACGTAACACAAAACTCCGATCTGTTACCGGATGAAATACTTTTTAATCGGTTCTCACCTAGATACCTGGACAAAAGTAACATTTGATTGCAGCACAGTGCAATTATTACTCCCATGTCGAATCTCCATTTTATAAACATCAGCATATCTTGTCGATGTTTGCTATTCGTGAGTTTAAACTACATTTCATAATAGAGTCTTAATATTTTCTCATTGACGTTGATTAAACCTTACCACGCCACGTCCGCCTTGAACCCATAAACTAAATAGGCGGCATCTATGATGTACAACTTAAGAGGAGTAAGTGCGATATTTCCATTATCTGGAGCCGACAAGGCTGGTGCTAGCAGCTCTAGATAGCTCCCTAGATACCTACTCGAGCTAATTCGCTACTGTATAAGACTATCACGTACGGGGTCGTACCATGATGAATCGCTCTCAGGGATATTACAATTTTCGTCCTTTTAATAAAAACGGTCATATTTGCTCTTCGGACCTTATCAGTATTCCTTCTTTATTTCCTGATGATTAAAAAGAAACGTACTTTTTGTAATAATAACCTGCTCCTGTCACAACTTATTTGTCGTCCCTGTCCTTGTATTATTTATTCCTACTCCCAATGAACATAATTAGATATTTACGGTATGCAGTTGAATTTACAATTTATGTATTCGGGAGGAAATGTCAACTTTGATGTAGGTCCCGAACAAATTACTAACAAACCTTCATAAAAGTCAAAACAAATTTTACAACAAAATCTCTGAAGCGAATACATAAAAGAGTTTGTTAATGCATAAAAGTACGAGTTATTTGAGAGCAAAATTTTCTTTTGTACTTACATATTTTAAGGGAGGACGCAACAATCCCAACTCGTAACAAAGTTTTAGAAAACTTCACGACTTGTTATGCAGTATCATCTTGTTTAAAGTTTGCTGCACAGATGTCTAATAGCTCTTCACTTGGAGCCACAGCTTGAATTATTAAGCGCTTCTAACATGTTATAATATGGTAGGAAGACGGTCCTAAATTATCGACCACTTATTAGAGGTAACTCAATCGCCTGAGGCAACGAAATCGATACTCCACCACTAACTTGAGTTCGCCCTCTATACCGATATCGATAGTTGCTATGTTCCTGCAGTATTGCACGGCACTTCCAAGATAGGCATCGATAAACAGGTATACCTTTCTAACTTTCTGCAACAGCATTCAGTATCGATAAAATTTGATCATTATTTTCTTGTTCGAATCCGATGTTTCTCAATTTAGGATCTCGACTTCCCGTGCACTGTTTGAAACAGCATTGGGACTACAATTAGGTAGGTACGTTACTATCAAGTAAGGAATCTTTAGTTTCCAATCCAATTTGCTGTATTCCCTTGCGTGTCTTAGGGGGAAGCGATTTATTTTGATTATAGCTGTTCCAACGGTAGAAAACAAGCTATAAATTAACAGCGACGACTTAATTAGTCCGCGTGTTCCCAATACCATTAGCGGTACACGATGACAGCTCCCTGATTCGAAAAAGAAATTGATGTAATATCTGGGAGGGCGTTGCCGAAATTAATGTTGCTGCTCTGACAAATTGGCTATGGGAGAAATTGAGGGGATTTTAAATAATCTGACGCAGCAAGGTGATCCTTGCCTACACGGGGGAAATTTCCATATTATCAGATTTTGCACACTCCTCATCCTTTTATCATAAAACTGCTCTCATGTCAGCGACAGAACTCGTTCAAGGATAAAGTTCAAAATGGCATACGCCATTTTTGCTTAAGCTGCCAATGAGAAACTGGTGGGACTTCGCAGGAGGCTTAAGACTACTTAACATCACTTAACGCATTTACTTACGGAATTTCGAGCATACATTGAGCTGCCAAAAATTACTTATGATATAACAGGCTTTGACAGGATTTAAATTTACTGCGTGACAACTTTATTAACTTTAATTGAAAAGTAGGCTTGTTTAATTTTCCTACTTTGTCTTTAAACGAGTCGTTAAATGTTTATTCAAACGGCCGACGATGAATTTGAGAATTTCAGGAAATATTTGCATAATAATTAAAAATATCTAGAAACACGATAAACTCTTTATCATAAAAATTGATAAGGCCAAGGCTACAATAAGAGTTCAATGACTTGATCCAAAAACCTAAAACATCAGTCATCCCACTAGATATTGGAGTATTGTCCTCAATTTGGCACCCCCTAAGATCGTTAATTGTTGGAAGTTATGTGAGATCCAAGCCGTGGACATTTACAAGCTATTAGCTTGTTATGTATGATAGGAAATGTGTTATGGGGACTTATACCAAGCCAGAAGGTCCCACATAAACAATTTTTAGTTGCGGTATCTGTTCGATTTGACATTCGGGAGCGAAAGTTGAAAATGAAATGCACATACACCTTCAATCCAATGTTCTTCGCACTTTGCTTTGATATTACGAATTGGAGCGGTTGCCCCGTGAATTTCGGGCTTTCGAAACCCCGGATAGCTTTGTCTGCACGAATGTTTATTCGGAGCGGATACATACGTTCATGTAAGATATTCAATACAGGAAAAGTCGGGATCGCAAGAATTACGATCGTCCTTTCCTGCTGCGACTGCAATGTAACATTCTCATCGGTTTCCTCGATATTTTATTTTGGTATTAATGTAAGCTTTCAAGTGGAAACTGGGGGTTTTCGTCTTCATTCGTTTTATTTTTTGGCACCTCTTAGCGACAGTGAGCTGTCATTGTTGATAATAAATTCATGTTTATGTCTCGTCAAGTGAAAGAACTCTTTCATCTGGGCAATGAAATCTACTTCCTATAAATGAGTTGTTAACACTTCCCTTACTCCGGTATTTGTCTTATCTTGCACTTTGTGTTTTTTCTTTCTATTCAAGTTCCTCATTTCATCATTAAAGTCTAGTGTGAGATTTTTCTCAAGTTCACACATTTACGTCACTTTGACCATCATCTTCGTTCTTTTAATTTTGAGTTTTTTTTTCGCATCTTCTTCATGTAGCAATTTTTCGAGCATCATGATATTAGTCTCCAAAAACGTCTTAGTTTAGTACACATTTTTTACGTCCTCCAAGACTTGTTGCTCCATCTCCATTCTCCAGCAGTTAGCAAGTTATGCGAACGTAAATGCTTTTGCGTGAAACGGTTCCTAAGCACGCGAGATTTCACTGGCTGTTACCTTAATTAGACCTCTGTTTTAATGTTAAGGGCCGTGAAAAGCCGTGATAATTGCCACCAGGGGACGCACTATTGGTATAAAGACAATTTTCCTAATATTGTTAGTGTTAAAGTTTTGTGTGTATAAGGTTTATGGCCTAGATTTTGAAGGTTGCCTAAAGGGTGATTCGCCCGAAGAATAATATCCTTGGGTCCAGGCCTTTGTTATATGTATGACTCAACGTATTTGGCTGAGGGCGTCCAAAATAACCATCTCCCGTAGGTACACATCGCTGGACTTGAATGGGACTCATGATTTCTTCTGGACGGTTGTCCTATACAAAAAAATATCCCTAGCTTCGTTTTTCGAAGCTACAAAGAGCCTGACGCGTGTAAATAAGGTTATTTTTAACCTTCCCAAAACACGCCATGTTCCATTGAACTGTTTGCCATAATTACAAGTGAAACTGTACAAAGGTTGGATATAATTCCATTCTTTTGGTGCCTATTGAATGAAATTTAGATTCGTATTGTGTAAACCTATTGTTACAAACGATAGAGCCATGCACGCAATATTTAGCATATTGTGTCGGTAAATTGCTTTTAATATGGTCCTTAAAAAGTAGCTAATTTTCTACCACCCAACGTTTATGGTGTAATTGCGTGGGTGTGACAAACTTCTCTTTTTTAAAAGCATTCCTGAAGGACTTACTTTACTCACATGGAAACCATACGTAATGAAATCACGCTATTGAATTTACTATGCCGGCTTAATGTTCAGTCCACTGTTATTAAGACCTATGTTGCTTCTCGCAGTGTGTATTATTTTATGTTCAAGTCCGTGCTTATCTTCAGTAGCATCTTGTTACAATTCACCCTATTCCCTTTAAAAGAAAGCAAGAACTTTTATATGTTCTTTCTCAATAACTTCTATTTGGACTCAGCCCCTGAGAATAAGAAAGGGCATAAAACCTAAATTCAAAAGGTCAACGGTAAATGGACAAGTAACAAGGAAGATCTAAACAGCACGAAAAAGTTTTAATGTGTTCGGATATAAATCGGGCTATTTGTCTTTATAAGCTTCCCTTGTTGCCAGGGTAGTGAGGACTGAAGAAATCCTGTATTTCTTCACGTGTACAAAGGGTGACAAAACTTGGAGATGTTTATTCGAGTTTGTATGTTTCTTCTAACATATTATGTGATGAGTGTATGTATGGGGTTTGGAGAGCTTTTTGGGGGTCTTGTCGTGGTGTATATGGATGGTTTATTGAAGTAATGGCTGACAAAATGTGGGAAATATTGTGGAAACTTTTGGGGTCGCTCGTGTTGTATTTTTGACAGGGAGAAAATTATTCTATTATTTTCTAAGAAGCATTACTATTGTTAAAAAAAGTCTATCAAATCCGCATAACAGTTTGAATGTTACATCAAAAGATAGACGAGCCCCCTTCACGTCAATCACCTCTATTTTAATTAACCAATCAAAATAAAAGCCAAAATAAATCTCTGGCTCGTAAAGCGCGAAAAAAAGACTCCATTTACAAAAAGGTATTACGTCCATAAAGAACATGATGACGACATAACAATAAAAGAAACATAGTCATCAGCAGATCGCAAAACGTGTGGGATTCTGATGAATAAGATTCACTGACCTAAACCCACTTATGTAGCCGTATCATCATGAATACTTGATTAGATCACCTTTGTAGTAACACCTGTGGCTAGTCTAGGAATTACCTAGTTTCTAGGTATCGTTTGGATAAAGTTTCATTGTACATAATATCAGACATTTGTAATCCTTTGTATTAAAAGGTAGCGTAGGTGTCTTTGGGTCTACTTTGTTATTCAAATTGTCTGATTTAGAATCTTTTTCTAGTATGGTTACTTTACCTTTGACCTAAAAGGCTTTTTATTGGGAATATTTAGAATTTTCAAGATTTATAGTACTTTCACATTGTCTGTTGCTAGTTCACTATCGTTGTTGTCTGTTACCATGGTGTCTTATTTCAGTGTGTAGTGACGACTTCCCATTAAAGTGTTTCTCTTCAAAGCCCCAAAGTTGAGGGGTTATTTTATTCTCCTTGACTTAAACGTACCCCAGTTATTATCTTTACGAGGGGTTGAAAGCTCTCACTTTTTATTATTGCCTTTTATATTGTGCTGTGGTATACTTAACCGAAGGCGAGGTCAAACCGTGAGGCCGGTACGAAAGAAAGCGTTTACTTTGTTACGATTGTTATACTCTTAAGTTTTATTTATTATAAGCCTCCTTACAATTCGAGATCCGTTACAAATTGGGTTTTTTGCCGAAGGGCTCTGTTCTAGTTGGAACCAATTATTTTTAATGTATGCGACGTATGGGACGCGTTAACCTTTATAAAGTTCTGTTGTGTATACAGTCCGTGTCGGGGTTACACTATATTATTCTAATGCTGGTTCCTCCAGGGAGCTGTTTTGTTGCTGTATTAGTTTCTACTATGTTATCTTGGGCAGCAACAGTGATAGTAAGTCTAAGTACACAAAAAACATTTTCCTCGTTAATAGTGTTTCTTGTTTTCATTTCCTTGAACTTGAAAGATGTTTTCATAATAATAAGTGAGGTAATAAGTCTACAACTCTTCAGAACCGTCTCTGATGAGTAATTATACAATTAATTCAACAAGGCACCTAATATTAAGGCCGGGAGAAGTTTGTTTTTGTAAGAAATAAGAAACAATGAGAGTTGTTTGTTAAGAAATTTTCTAGAACTTTTCAAGCAGCTGTTGTTTCTAGTTAATGTTACATTGATGCTGTAATGTATTGATGATGATGGCGTACTTTTGCTTTCGAATAATCAATTACGAATTTGTTTGGGTGCAGCTGAACGAATTCAAAGATAATTTACTTTAAAGATAATGGATGCCTATTAGTCTAACCGACCTTCAGTAAGCTTTGGAAAGTAACTTTCAAAACAGACATAGAAACAGTCTTTCAATTAATACATTTATGAAGAAAGGGTTTCCGAAGGAACATACATTGTAAAGTGTCACAATCTTGAATAGCGTAATTCGTAAGAAACCAATATGTAATTTAATTTAAATGAAATCTATTAATAATTTAATTTGTATGAAATCAATGAGTAATTTAATTTTAATCAATTGAATTTAATTTGTATGAAAATATCAAAGTTCCTATTTACTTATTTTTTTAAACTGACCTGTGAATTAACAACTGACTAATGATGGATGTTGACTTAGGACGAATAACGAATAATGATTAAGATGTTAAATAAATATGTACTTAACCAAAATCAAAAATATTGTACACCCTATAGGTATGTTACAGCGATCTTTTATAATAATCATAAGAACTGATATTTCACCTGTGACAAACAATAAATGAATTTGAATTTGTAAGTCATCTAGCCTTTTCACAACTATGTTGCGGTCGGCTTCCAGTCTAACCGGATGCAGCTGAATACCTGTATTTTACATGGAGCGACGGCCTATCTAGCCTCCACCCAGTTAGTACTGAGTAATACGATACCCCCTGGTAAGACTGGTTGTCGGACTTTCTCCACCGACGACTGTCTAAGATCTTAAAATGACAGTCGGACCCACCGGCTTAACATACTTTCCAAGCCACGGAGGAAACTGTAAGTAATGGGTGGTCACCCATCCACAGACCAACTTAGGAAAGCACTGGTTTACCTGAAGATATATAGACGGTTGTTATTATTTAGCCACGAGCTCCTCAATAAACAAGAAACCAATTACACATTTTGTTAAGATTACAGATAACTACAAAAACAAACAAAGCACTATTCGTGACTACTCTGTTACGCGATGATTATTGCATATAGCTATCTCTCTCTTGCATAACACATTCCGTTCCATGCAGTGGCATGCATAATTGCATTTATACTCAGAACCAAGGTCATAACTATCGCAGTTCACTGCAACAAGCATTGATACTAGTTAATGATCTTTTTAAACTTGTTTTTATTTATTTTTCTGTACTTTAATGGCTTAATTGAGGAACATTTTGAGTGTGAATGTAGATGGCTATAACAGTAGAGGAAGACCACGAAACGACGAATGGACTGTGTGAAAGAGTAGGTAACCATGGAGTTTCTTGCCGGTTCTTCTCCATGGACACGACCAACGCGAACCGTGCACCTTTTTCGACGTTTTATAAGTGCCCATCTAGGCCTATGTGAAATAAAATATTTTGATTTTGATGCTGTGGCTACGAAGGAGGCAACTGCTAAGTTGACGAGCAACAGAGAAGTATGGAAGAAGAAGAAATCTGCGCCGACCCCGTATAAATTTGGATAAAGGCAACATATGTTGACTTTAATGACAGAAAAAAAGGACACAATTTACAGTTTATTCATGGGAATTTAGAAACTGGTCCATAAAACGACTTGGCTAAGGGTGGAAAGCCATTGGAATCGATGTAAGGGGACGCAGGCAGGGATATGGGACTTGTCTAGCAGTAGGCGTTTGTTAGCTGATAATAATAAGTCATAAGTCATTTATTTCAGAACAATATACATTGTGTAGAAATTTTGTAAAATAAAACAGTACAAAAATTAAATTGTGTAAAAAAGATTAATAACATATCATCTAACTTTCTGTGAATAATCAATAATAATAATAGAATGTCAAATATAAGTAAAAAGAAAATAAAAACAAATTGTCATAAAAGGTCCGTAAGTAATAATATGTCATCTAATTGTAAAAATAAAATGTCAGACATAACATTTATAATTATACTAGAGATATTAATTATGTCTGTATAATGTATGTATAATTAATAGCATCCAAAGATGATCTTTTTCTGAAGTTTGGCATGCATACTGTGCAATAGCGATGCAGGTGGTATGTTCGCAGTGTGATGTCATAATTCACTCGCCATTGCAACGGATGTGGTCCATTTAAGAACCACAGCTATTATACAACACTTAAATATGAATAGGAAAATAAACAACTTATGAAATAACAATGTTTCACTAAAATAAAGCTCAAGTTTCTGTATTATGCGGGCACAGTTTGGACATACAACACAGGCGGGACATATTGTTAGCGAAATATACATTATTTTGAAACCTGAAAACACAGATTCAAAATTTTCTAACCATGCGGAGTTTGGGAAAGTTAGAAATACGTACATAATATTTGTCGTTTCCAGTTCAAGAGCAGAGCAACGATTGGGATTCGTACCTCAAGTGTTATAAGATAAAGTCTTGACTCACACATTTACATCCTTTTTCTCGAAACTACGGTTTTGTAACAAAAACATCTCAGTACTCGTGTATTTTAGGATTGAAACGTTTTACTTATTTAAAGCGGCCCATTAGCAGGAGATCATTTGAGTGGAAACTTCTGTTTAGCATTCAAGATGACTCAGAATTTGCGACACCTTTTTCTCAATGAGTCATTGTACCCTTATTATAATTACGGAAGTGACACTTCTTGGGTCTTTTGGATTTCCATCGGATTTTTACGGCTGATTAGTCAAACAGCATTGAACACTATGGGTGGAAATAGATAAAAAAAAGTGTTTGTAAAACCGATTGAGAGTAAGTACTAATAAATGAATAGACTTCGGTCACAGATTCGCCGAAGCCAGGAAACCTGTTCAGGTGGAGATTCATAGATCAGTCACTTTTTTTTCGGATGGGAAATCACTCCTCCCGCTCCAGCTCCAGAGCAGGAGGGAGTGTCAGACTTTTACTGACTAAAACCCATCCATGTTTCTTTATCGCCCTTTGTGTTCCGGGGCCACGGTATCTCTTTCGTCCCGCAACCCCAGATCGCTCTACCCTGGAGTGTTTATGAGACATTTGATATCTTGTCCAGCCCGTCCTGTTGCTTGCACATCACAGGAGTAGATGGAAGCTACTGATAGTGCTAAACTCGTCGCCAAATTTTAGGCTGCCTCAATTCAAATTGACATTCCATCAACACGCTAAGAAGAGACAGCTAAGATGGCCACTGGTATCAATGACATAGCAGAAAGAACATCAAAAACGGTCGCAAATGCACCGTGTCATCTTTAATTTATAGCGTGTTTATTTGTGCTCCCAACTGAAATAAAACAAACTCGTCATGATTCTCTCTTGTTATTATTACTGCCGTCCGTTTTAATTGCGGTTTTGTACCATTCTATTAATTCACAATAACAATCGAGCGGGCCTGTCATGGCCGTTCTACATAAGTTGTAACTTAATAGTGCCACCTTTCTCTTTGTAACTCTGGGTAGATGACAAAATAAATCTGATTAGTCCGTCAGGTAGATATCCAAAAACTATTGGACACATATATTTTCTTTTAAAAACCTGCTTGAAAACCAGCGTCGGGCACTAGTTGTCCGGCATTTTGCTGAACTGGGCCTATTTGGCGCAGCCGTAAGGCGCACAGTTCACATTATTTGTTTTTTTTTTGTTTAGTTTTAAGTTTTTTATTCATTTTTGTTTGTTTGTTTTTTTATACTGTGTGCACTTGTGGCGTGTGCCAAATAAATGTATTTTCTATCTTCTTTCTTTTATCACGTAAACAAAAAATGAAGACGATACAGTGCGTCGAAAACTCGTGTGACGTCACAGTTGAGTAGGTACATTTTTTACACAAATGTGACGTCACAAGCCCCCACTCATATCTTTGACACGTTTTATCTTCGTCAATTTTTATTACCAGTTTTATGCTAAATTTCTTTGTTTCTGAAATAATGTTTACCACTTTTTGAAAGAACACGCCTTTTTTTCAGCTCTCCACAATCTTTAAAGGCTTTTGATACGGGCCTGTTTTCAGCTACGGACTACGGAAATGCCTCGTAAATGCGTCTTTTTACGGTAAAAAAGGAAACAGTTCTAACATCGGTTCTAGCACAAGCGCGCGGTGTGAACTTAACGTAAATTACGTCGATAAAAAAAAAAAAACTTTTTTTACATATAATATTTTTATAATTATATAATTCTTTTTATTCATATTTATATATGAAACCGATTGCGCTTGTTGCAAAAAAAAATACCTTTAAGGATAATTGTAATTTCGATTCAAAAATCGACGAATTCGTGCAAGGACCTCACTATTTTATCTAGCAGAAAATCTATACAGTGTCCACTTACAGTTATTAGGTAGTTTGGGTACCCAAATAGAACATTGTCCTCCGTCGTCGGTCATCTGACAGTCCTGTAATCTGGTTAGGGTCCTTTCGTAATACAAGAATAATATCATTATGGCGTTTACGGCCGTTCTCGCTGTCCTTCTGACATATTGCCGAGATGTTTATCGCGCACCGGCTTCCATGTGCTATATTTTTTCCTTTATGATATGTTATACCCGACCGCGGTGTGTAATATTTTCATCAGTTTCTTTCGTACAGCATGTTTTTACGGCTGTTGGTGGAAAATGAGGGACGTTCTTGGAACGGGGTTGGCTCGTGATTGATGCTACATATAAGTTACTGGAAGTGGTCGGTAATACATGTTAAAATTTGCCGCTTTTTACGAGCTTTTGTGTTATGTTTGTAATGAATGTTTACTTAGTTGTTGGTTGTTTACCGTTTAATGTTTTATTGAACAAAGACTTTAAGGTTAGTCTTTAGAATTCCGTACCCGAAGGGTAACCAACGGGACCCTATTACTAAGCCTCTGTCTGTCTGTCTGTCAGCGGGCTGTATCTCATGATTCGTAATAGGTAGACAATAAAAGAGAGCAGAGGCGGCCCAGTGGTGGCGGGCCCGACTTACGAACAGTAAGTCGTGAGTTCGATCCCAGACAGGCGCATTACTTTGTGTAATTTATTTCATCACCGCTGCTCTCAAAACGGTGTAGGAAAACATCGTGAGGAAACCGGCATGTCCTAGAACCAAAAATTCAAGACACGTGACATCGTCCAATCCGCACTGGGCCCATTCCCTCTCATAGAGAGGAGGCCTGTTTCCCAGCAGTGGGAACATGAGACAATAAAAATTTCGCAGAATGTGTATTTCTGTTACCGCTATAACAACAAACAATAAATTACTACGATGTTATGGAACCTTTCATGAGCGAGTCCGACTCGCAGTTGACTGTTTTTTATTTTTTGTTAATTGTAACTGTAGTACTTTAATCGAATGTCTGAAATTAGAAATGTCGCCCTCAGAACACCGTGATACCTGTCTAGTTGTCTGTTACAATTAACAGTAACAATTGACTAGCCTCCACCCATTGTAACACCGAAATACTAAATAGAACAAAACGAAACTGTTCAGTTGTTCGACTACCGGTTCAGATTGCGCAAGCGCAACGATTTTTGGTTCATAAGTAGGTTTCGGTTCATGAATCACGAGAGCAAACATTCCGATACACAGTTCCGATCGTTTCTGAGTATCGCCCATTAAAATGTTGACTACTAGTTCAAATTAGACTCGTAGCAATTTGATCTAAGTTGACCTACTTAATAAGTTGCCCAGACTTTCAATGTGCTTGTGTGTGTGTTTTGATCTTACTTACCTAACATTGTTTGTCTCTTTCTGGCATTTTTGATTATAGAAGGACGGGGATATTTTTTGTCGAGTCACAAATTACATTGTCCGGTCAGTATTGAGTCACGAACTCCTGTGGTCACTGAGTCATATGAAAGATTGCGTTTTGCTCCGCTCTGAGACTGGCTTATTCATCGGCGCCTGCGACGATCAAACGATTATACGTACACATAGCTGGTACAGTCACACTAGGTTTTTTTTTTAATTTAAGCGTGTAAATCTGTGAGAGAAATCACGTTAATTATTTCTGTTTAATATGAACGTTTACTGCCTCGTTGGTCTAGTGGTCAAAAGCACGACTGCTGAGCATGAGGTCCTGGGTTTGATTCCCGGGTCGGGCAAAGTGTTATTGGATTTTTACATCATGAATTTCTCAGTAGCAGCCACGGAGTCTGGATTTGCGCCCGTTTGATGGCAATATATTACATGGGACTTTAACATAACTGGCAAAATGGGGTTGTGAGTGTACTACTAAGTGCTCCTCTGCACCAACCCTTCCAGGATTACAGGCGTGATGTTATGTGTTTAAGCAATGATCTTCCTCGACTCTCTAACTTTCTCCTTAAGGTGTCTCTCTAATTACTGATGGTTGGCCGTCAACTCCGAATATTTCTCCTAGTCCTTTTAAACAGCACTTATTCTGAAATTTTAGTATTATCATAGCATAGCATAAGCATAACCAGCCTATAACTATCGTTCCCACTGCTGGGACACACGGCCTCCTAAGGCCCAGTGCGAGTTGGTAGATGTAACATATCTTCGAATTTTGGTTCATGGACATGTCGGTTTCCTCACGATGCCGATGACATCAATTAATTAGCATTATATTCTCAGTATCCTGTATCGTAAATAAAAGGAATCCCCACGTTATTTATTGAGTAATATTTATGTTAAGTACAGCATATAAAATAAGTCCCACGTAAATGAGTTGACATTACTCAAGAGACACACTCGCTACTTCTTTGTTCTTAAAAGCCGAATTAAGCCAATTTTAAGCTCTCTTATTTGAAGCATATCAAAGTATATTTACAGAAGTAACACCACATACGCCGTATCTGTTATGTACAGTCGCAGGTAGCCATATCTATACACTTTCCTAAATTTATAACCAATTTTCGCGAGAAATAACGAACGTAACTTGGAGATATGATCTTTTTCATAAAAATATGTGTCCAGTCTTCCAGTATGGGAACACCCAAAAATTCCGAATTTCGATATTCCGATTATCAAAAGTTCGAATTTCATAATTCCGAAAAATTATAATGTCTATTATTTAAAATCCCGAAATTCATAAATACGAATTGTTTGTTGTACGATTTTCATATGTCCGAAGAATCAACTGTTCGATGGATCGTTAGTCCGAAAAACGATATTCCGAAACTTTTAATAAACTGCTAAAATTGTCCTATATAAGAGTCTTGCTAGCTGGCATGAGGAGCGTAGGCCGAAGGCCGGCGGAGCGACCACGACATTTGTGACAGAAAGTGGGTGTGTAATGTAAAATGCGTGCGTTGCGAGCGCGTGTTATGGAGTCGTAGCAGGCAGTCTAAATTTGCTTATATCTCAAAAACGGTGCGAATTGAAAACGGTTGCTCGAAACGGTTGAAATTTAGGAATTATAAAAATAGGTTGTGTTAGGAGTTATATATTCGGCATTTTGAACC
Organism: Xestia rhomboidea; assembly: GCA_963853795.1. Lineage (NCBI taxonomy): Eukaryota > Metazoa > Arthropoda > Insecta > Lepidoptera > Noctuidae > Xestia > Xestia rhomboidea. The sequence continues at coordinate 7,349,013 of OY970778.1, read as the reverse complement.
ATTCGGAATTATGAAAATCGGTATTTTGAAATTCGGAATTGTGACTTTCGGAATAAAGTTTTTCGGACTTAAGTATGTAATCAGAACAGCAGGAGATAAACACTTTTAAAAGTTGTTAAGTGTTTACATAATAATGCTCGTGACTGTACCGTCAAAAGATTAATTTAATCTGAAACGGGCTTTGATCTCATACAATTTATATACACGTACTATTATAATTTGAATCTACAAAGAGACTGTAATGAAAACATTCTGGGATTTGTGTTACAGGAACTTCCCATTACTGCTGTCCCGAACATAAACGGGAATAACGTTTGATCAAGAATTTTGAACTTTGATAAAGCTATATAAAGCTAGCTTTTGAGTGGATTTATTAAGTTCCCTGTGGCAAAATTAAATGACAAGGAACGGTGTTTGGGTTTTGGATCCTCTCTTGCTTTTTGAGTTTTCAAGGAATTAGCCATTTATACGTATCAATGGTACGGGACTGTCTGGGGCAGTAAAAAGGCCACTTTGAGCTTTACGTCACTCCCAACCAGTCATCAGCAACTGGTATTTAGTTGTATAATCTATCTATACTAATAAATAAAATTGAAGTGTCTGTTTTCAATATCAATTAAACCGATTTTTACTGATTGCATATGAAAGTATATGACAATACGGTAGTTATTAAAAAAAAAAAAAAAATGTCTGTTTGTTCCGGCTAATCTCCGAAACAACTACTTATTTTGACGGCACTTTTACTGGCAGACAGTAGATGTAATAAGGAGTCACTTAGGCTGCTTTTATTTTAGAAAAAGGATTAGCGTTCCGTGCAAAAATAAAAAATAGATCCGAGCGGCTGTAATTATTTAGCCACGAGCTCCTCTTTCCAAAACCAATTGCAAATAAATACCTCGCAATCAAAACAGGTGAAACAAATAATCCGTGTATAATCCAAGGAATTACAAAGCTTCGCTAACAAACAGAAATGTTTTGTACTGCAAACACGATAATTGAATTAGAAGTTAGTGTTGCCCCCAATAACGTTAACGGGATTTCGTTCAGCAACGGATAAATTTTTAATAATTCCAACCGACTTGCATAATCCTTTTTACGGGACAGGAATTTTTAAAATTCTTTGTATTTGTGCGGTTTCTTTTGAGAAAGTATCTTCAAGAGGAAAGACTGGTTCGAATAAGGTTTCATTCCATTTTTTTAAAAATAAAAAACGTTATATTTATCAACAAATGCAGTCGAAAAAGTTGTGTCTGATAATAATATTAGTTTACTAGCGCGACCCTCGTCCGCGAGAAATTATTCAATATTTTTATTTGAATAGGATTTTGTAAAAAAAATAACAATATCAACCTACACTTAAAGTACTTACGGGATGATATCCGTGATTTTCCTTAGATACTATGAGCTCCCGATATTTCGACGCTGTTGCAAGCATCATGATCGCGAGAATACTGAAGAGGTATGCGGGTGGGACGAAAATTATTTACTATGAGCAGACAAATCTGTCTACCCTCTCTAATATCGGGAGCTCATAGTAACTAAGGAAAATCACGGATATCATCCCGTAAGTACTTTAAGGGGGTGGTACCAGCTAACGAGAGGTTTTCTCCATGTAACTCCTCTTTGATGAATGAATATAAAGGTACAAAAAAAATATATGTTACTTATTAGACTCTAAACTTTAATTGGTACAATTGAAATAATTCTAACTTTATTATTACTATATGAAAAAAATATTCAAAGTGAAGCATTTTTTCTTTGAAATTTCGTAACTACTCCTAAACGGCATTAAGTTATAGTATTTTTTTTCACACAAATATTTGTCACTTTTTTCTTCACAAAGTGTACAATTGGCATTTTGATCTAATGATCTATTAGGCTACAATTTAATAAAAACCACTCATTTCGCACTATTCGGCCCGCAACGACAGACGTAACAACCACTTTGTAGTGCAAGCTGATTAGAACTTTATTCTAGCAGTGTTTCAAACGAAGTTTGAACCACCACAAATAGAGTTGCTAATTTAGCAGATACCCCCAGCCTTAAGTGTAGTGGAAAACCGTGAGGGTCTAAAACAGTGTATATCAACCCAACCTTTCATAATTATGCATTCAGTCATCATCATCGGCCTACAGCAGTCCACTGCTGGACAGGCCTCCTCATCGCACGCCACTCACCTCTACCGAAAGGCACTTGTTCTCCCCGTCACTGCGATATTTTTTTTGTTCTACACCATACCTGCGAACCTTCTAGTTACGGAGATATTGGGGGTCAAAGTTACAACTTTTTGACAAGTTTTTTTTTTTTTTAAATACAAGATTTTTAATATTCTTTAAACACCTCCACGACCCCCGTGCTATTCAATCCATCCAACAGCACAATGTTTTGATTGCGTTACATTGAGTTCTACCACAAAATATGATTTTCCACCCCAAAAAATTAAAGGTTTCCCAGCAATAATTTTTGCGTAAAGTTACTTATTATGATGTACAGAATGCTTGGTTGACGGCTTCGTGATGAGGTTGTTTACACCCGTATTCTCAGCAACTCTCATCCAGTTGCTACCAGCCTCTCTGCGAAGATCGTCACTTCACCATGCATTCAGTAAAAAGCTGTTATTTTTAAATTACAAAAACAAACACTTCAATTTTATTTATTTGTATACGTATTACGTTACATTACGATCAAAATTATTTTTCACCGATGTCAGTCAAATTCTTTATGAAGTAAAAATGCGTTTTCTGAATTAAAATTATGTGGTTTAAGAACGCCTCAGTTGTAATTACTTAGTCCTAGAACTGCATGCTGTTTTTCTAAGGATCACAAAAAAAACCTACCAAATTTCCAAGTAAATGTTAGTTATTCTCTGTTTATGATGACCTGACTGACTAACAGTTTTGACTGTGACATAGATTTAGAACTAAGCTGATTTTCCTGACGCATGTCTATAGTAGAGCGATTTTTTTGACACTTGGCACGTGAGAAAATTGCTTTTCATAAGAAATAGGACCACCTATAATGAATAAAACGAAATATACGAAAATACGAGATGTCTCCTTGGCATTCTCGTATGATCGACGTTTTCTAAGAATTTTCTTCCCGAATAAATCCGATACTGAATAGATTTTTTACGACTTGTACCTTAATATTATATTTTACCTAAAATCTATGTGTTAATGGTCACTTAGCGATTTACTGTCAAACTTGTTTACCAGTTATTTATTAGGAAACCGGTACTTACCTACATTTCAATGTTAATGTCCATTTTATTCCACCGAAAGTGACACGTGCCAGTAGCAAATTTTCGTTTGCAATTTAGTTTCGGAACGTGTAAACAAGTATGAGGATTTCCAAAAATACCTCTTATACTTAAACATTAAATACAGTTGACCAGCCCGTGGCTAAATAATAACAGCCGCTCGGGTCGATCTTTAGGTTATGCCGTTCTTGCCAAGGTTGGTCTGTGGATGGGTGACCACCCCATTACATACCGGGTTTCCTCCGTGCCTCGGAAAACACGTTAAGCCGTTGGTCCCGGCAATGGTAATGACAATGACTACTGGGTAATACGATATCCCTTGGTAACCTTACCAAGGGATATCGTATTATTCAGTAGTAATTGGGTTGTGGAGGTCAGATAGGCCGCTGACCGTCTGTATGTCAGCGGGCTGTATCCCATGATCCGTAATAGGTAGACAGTTGAAATTTTCACAGAATGCGTATTTCTGTTGCCGCTATAACAACAAATAATAATAAATTAAAAATTAAAGGGGGGCTTCCCTACTACGACGGTACAGAACCCTTCGTTCGCGAGTCCGACTCACACTTGGTCTTTTTTTAATAGGTACTGCTAGTCGTTCTAAAATCAACTAACACAACGCAAAATAGCAACAATTTTAAACAAGGATTTGAGTAGACTCTTAAGTAAATTGTTTTGTTAACTGTATCTAATTTTACTATTTTTTCTTTTTGTTCCAGGTACTAACAACTAAGATATTAAGCACCTACATTTTACACAGTACATCAGAAACTTCGAAACGCTAATGAAGAAAGTACAAATTGGAAAGTGCAATTAAAACTAGAAAGCAACTAAGGTACTTGTATTAATCATGTAACGACAGAAACGCCAAGAAAAACTATCGTGGAATAAAAAATTAAGATACGAACAAAATTTTTTGTATCCTACTTCGTGGTTCAGTTTCCCTAGGGGCAGAAAGTCGGAAGTTTTCGCCCAACCATAAAGCCCGGTTTCCACCGCGAAAGAGGAATGAAACAAGAATGAGCACAGCGAGCTCATTTTTACTCTTACGCCCGCTGAGTCATTTCCGCTCGACTCTTTGTTGACTTGATGTAAGCAGTTTTATCTTGCGAGGTAAAAGAAGTCCTTAATGGGTCCGCTCCGCTTGCGGTGGAAACCGGGCTTAAGAAAGAAAAGAAAGAAATCGTCGTGGATGAAAAAGCTGAGAGTCTTCGAGATCCGATATCATCCAGTAATGATTAGGTACTGGCTTGGTCGTTACCGCTCGAAATAGCTTTGTAAAGGACTAGAGCATATCTCAAAGACCCTTAACTGAATGATGTTATCGTAGATATAGAATATCTGGATATAGATACGTGCTTGACATTTATGTATGTATGTCAAAACATGGACATGGACTGGAATGCCCAATATTATTGTTTGTAGTGTCTTCAATGGAGTTTTTGATGTTATTGTTTTGATGGAGTTAGTAAATATGGACATTGACGAGGTCACGAGTAGGTATTTCGAGTGTAAACGATAATGAGATGAGTCTTTCTCTAGCTCAAATCACTTGACGTGTCTGTCTGTCCGTCTTGTTCTTCTACACTCTGCTACCGAATTTGATACGGGTTTGACTATCATTTACAGAATTTATTCCGGAATGTTTTCATGTATCGTACATTAGAATGCTAAGCACCCCTTGGTGCGGTTCTTGTAATATGTAGGTTTATGCCTGTCAATGGAAACTGTGACAGTTTTGCCATTGACAAAGAGCTTGAAGACCTTGTCCTTGTGTTACAGGACTTTAGCTAGTGAGGAATTTCTCAAAAGTAAGGCTACAGTTAATATAGTTTGTGGTCTATCAAGAAAGACAAAAGCGGCCATTCCACCCGATCAAATTCCAATAAGTTCAAGTTCCAATATCAATTTAGACTGTAACTACATAGTTTTGAGATTCAGAACTTGCAAACTTGCATTGTCTGACGGGAATTTCGTCAAACAATTTGTCGGTTAGGGGTCCGACGTCCAGAACGATTGACTGACACCAAATTTCTGGCTTCATTCACCAATTCCTGGAACAGCTAGCATGCATATGTGGTGACTGAAGGTTCTCCTCATAACATCAGCTATCTGCCAGTAAAAGTCAAAATCGGCCCAGCCGTTTCGGAGTAAGATGGAACAAACAGACAAACGGGCAAAACATAAAATGTCTTTATATTTTGTCATAAGTACCGTATATACTTTCATATGCATTCAGTAAAAAGACAAACAAACACCTCGAAGTTATTTATTTTTATGAATAAGAAGGCAGTGTACCTACCTGTATTGTTACTGGTACTCTCACGGAAATCACATCGGACCCGTAAATCCGTTTTATTCACATTCACACGATCGCCGATAAATTCACAGTAACTGTAATGGCGCTGGAAGTCTACGCATTCGAAGATATAACTGATCATGTGTAACGGACCTAAGTATTACAGTGACAGCTATGGGCCCCTGGTACATTATATGAGCGTAATGGGTATTTGAAACTGTTTTAAGTGTTCAATCCATTTGAATATTAGTTTAATTAAAATGTGGGTGGAGCTGTCCAATAATAACTCAATAACCGCCACTCGGATCGATCTTCAGGTTAAGCCGCGCTTGCCTAGGTTGGTCCGTGGATGGGTGACCACCCATTTCTTACCGAGTTTACTCTGGCTGTCAATTGTAGATCTTAGACAATCGTTAAGTAGTCAGTGGCCCGAAAGTCGGAAAATCACAATTCCAATAAAGAATCGCCTAATATTCTTAAAAAGTGCCTGGAAGCAGAATTTAGACTAGACCTAGGTTTGATAGTAACAAAAGCTGCATATAAACGCTGCATCCATCATCTCGGCCCTCGGGTGGATTCCACGATACAGAGGCTAATCAAAGGTCAACCGTTGAACAACCGAACTTGCATTCATTAATCTAGCACTCGCCGCTTAAATTAAATTAATGGATACTTAACCTTCTTCACTCAAGAACTTCAGTGTGAATAGTTGCGTTAATTTAGTCAATTTTCAATTGCGCGAGAAAGTTACTCGATTAAGAAAAGTACGGTCGATTAGTTAAGTGACTAATCGGCTGATTAATTTAAAACTTTGATTAGATTAGTGGAAAGTTGAGGTAAGCAAGCGTGTAATCCGTTTATCGAGATATTGCGCTTGCTTTACCTAATTATAGCATAGGTAGGTCCCTGACCTAGTGACGCAGGGCTTCAAGTCTGAGAGCTATAAATTTGGGTATACGTTTCTTTATGACGTAGTCTTAAATGCGGGAAACTTGGTAAATTCCCCCCGGGACATACTTAACAACTATGCAACTTTTGAAGCAAGATGGCTGTACCTTGTAGTTTAAAAAGAATCAAAATCTTTACTTTAAGCATATTACCGAGTGAACTGGGTAGTACTGCCAAAAGTATTTATTAGATGCATAATATGACATTGAAAATCTATACGTAGCTTAAATAACACGGGCAACCTTTTTCCTAATAAACCAACCAATCTGCCTTTGGTTTCGTACCTGAAAGGGAAAAAACGGAACCCTTATAAGATCACTTTCTTGTCTGTCTGTCAGTCTGTCCGTCTGTCACCACCGACTTTTGTATAGTACTATTCAAGAATATACGTAATACATAAATCCATAGAATGTAGAGTATAGTCAACATAGATCTCTATCCCTTTGTTCAACCCTTCCAATGATATTTAAAGCTCAATCACTGACATTTACTTAGAAATCATTACGACACATGGTGACCTCATCATACCCTACACCTTGTTTGTTGCCTATGTATAAAATTATAAATACTACCGAGTTCACTGAGCGTCAATCATTTTCCAACCTTATCACGTAGGACATTAGGGTGAAAGTGGCAGACCGTCAATGAAATCGTATAATGCCTTGATATAATGTCATCATCATCTGCCTAGCCTTTTCCGAACTATGTTGGGATCGGCTTCCAGTCTTACCGGGTGCAGCTGAATACCTGTATTTTACATGAAGCGACTGCCTATCTAACCTCCACAACCCAGTTAGTACTGCTGGGTAATACGATACCCCTTGACTTTTGGGCCACAGACTACCTGTAACGACTGTCAAAGACCTACTAATGACAGCCGTGACCACCTGCTTAACATGCTTTCCGAGACGAGGAGGAAACTCAGTATGTTATGGTTCCCATCCACAGACCATCCTAGGCAAGCACGGCCTAACCTAAAGATCGACCCCGAGCGCTTGTTTTTATTTAGCCACGAGCTCCTCGTCCTTGATATAATATAGCAGCTTTATTACTACATAGTTAGGAAATATGAGGCCTGAAATAAATACGTAAGTAAACCGTAAACATTAACAAGCCACGCGAAAGTTGTGTGTGACATACAAACAAAGAGTAATTTAATTAGAATAATAAAACCTAAAAGCTTTTTGAAAATGGTGGAGAAACATTCTTTGAGGCCGCAATCACGTCCGGCCCTGGTTCAATCCAGGGTCAGGAGCGAGACGGAATGGGACGCCGTCACCTCCTTCTGCGAAGCAGTCATGCTAGCGAAGGAGGTGACGGAACGTGAGAGGGAGAGATCTTCACGTCCCGGCTGCGACGGTGAGCTATGGGCTAGCTCGCCGTCCGTCCGTCTCATGACGACAGGCCGTGTCGACGGCGCGTTCGTGTTCCACGCGCGCCTCAAAGAGAGTCAGCAAAAAGGAAGAGGTCCGCAAGGGTCGATGCCTGCCGGGGCTGCGGGACTATTCGAAAGAGATACCGTGCCCCGGAACACAAAGGGCGATGAAGGAACATGGATGGGTTTTAGTCAGTAAAAGTCTGACACTCCCTCCTGCTCCGCCCAGAGCGGGAGGAGTCATTTGATGATTGCCTATCCGAAAAAAAAAAGGCCGCAATCACGTGGCCACATGCTGGGCCCAAAAAGTGTGTACACACGACGACATATCAAGCTAAATTCCCAGTAAAACATATGGCCTCTCTTTGTATAAATTTCCCGTACAATGCAATACTATACTGGTTTTGCAATTTGCAATAGATACGTAATATATTGAAGATCGCGGGAACTAGCCACCACGCGAGAGATAGAGTAAAAGTGTGTGTATCAACAGAGATGCATGAACTCTTCTCTTATTCTCATTGACCAATAGGAACGGCAAGTCGACAACAATTGAGAGAAACTTACCACAGACAGGCCACGGCAAATATACTCATGACAGAAAATGAGGATGTAATGGTATGCAGTAGGTTTTTTGACACCTTGAGTAAAAAGTTACTAGGTAACTGGCCTGTTGTCAGCCGGAAGCCACAACACAATTAAATATTAACAGAGTAATACCCCAAAATCGATTCAACTTCTCTACTATTGAAGTTATAAAGTAAGTACAAAGATAAATAAAAGTGGCTTACTTTATTTAACTTGGTTGTATGTAATTTGGTCCAAAGTTAAACATTGTGACTAATTCTGGTCGTACAAAGCATATTTATTGTACTTAATCAAGTTTTTGGCTTTTCTGTGAGTTTATTAAGTTAATTAAATATTAAATGTTGGTGAAATGTTTTGGGCCATTTCGGTGGAAACATAAAACAATGATGTAGGGAGTAGATATTTGGCTTTTGTGTTAAAACACAAAATGTGCAGAATGGCGGGAGATTTTCAGACGAACTCTGGTTAGTTACAAGCAATGATGTTCTATTTTGTGACACGAGGTATAACGACCAAAGAAACGTTGGATGCACTGTGTGAAGGATGATATGGCAAGAAAGGAGGTGTCTGTTGAGATTACGAGTAATAAAGGAGTATTGAAGAAGAAGACATGCCGCGCCGACCCCGAATAAATCGGGATAAGGACAGGAGAATAAAAAAGAAGCTATAACAATGTTAGCAAAACCAAAAATGACACAAGCTACCGAAAAGCTTACGTCTATCGTGTAGAAATATGAAACGCTTTGAAAGAAACGATTGATAAACGTCCAGGTCATCACCCGTCGAACATTCAAAAGGAATGGTTCAAATAGTGCATTTGAGATATTAAAATATTGAAATCACTCAATCAGCCTAAGTAACCTCTGCTGAAAATTTCCTCCCGTATCAACTGCCATTTGATTCGATCCTGGACCAAACTTGACCAACTTATACTACCTACAAATAGTAGTAACTTGCAAAGACATATTAATTTTACACTACAACAGTAACTCTAATACCAGCTCCAATGTTTACAATATAATGTAAATGTATTAGAGAGTCGTTTAAAGACCTTGACATACTACTATACCCACTACATCAACCAGTCTACATACACTCAGTCCACAACTATGTATGTATAATTGTGCAGTCAACAGTCACTCATTCTATTGTCGCGCGTACGTATTCAATGGTGTTGATTCTGTTGTGCACAAACTAAACTTAATTTAGGCTATTGCTATCTTTAACTAAAAGGCAGTGCGAGAAAAGGACGGCTATAGCTATGAACTAAGTTAGAGATGTCAAACTAGTTTATGCCTTGCGCTTCACCGTGTTTTTAGTCGACATGTTTTTACGTGCACCCTTCATTTGTATGGAAATATACGTCCAATTAAATTTGACAGCTCTAAATTACGTCCGTCTCTTTCTCGTTTCATTAGAGAGAAAAAGATAGCAATAGCCTAAATTAAGATTAGTTTGTGCACAACAGAATCGACACCATTGACAAACAAAATGACATAAGTGGATTTTGTACGTTATCGTATTTGTGTTGAGGAATTGAAAAATAATTTCTCTATTTTTTCTTCTAGTTGTCGGTTTGATGACATACTATTTTTTACTAGATGCAAATATTGTATCTCTGTTAAGGCGACTACAGGGGCTAAATTAGCAACTCTATTTGTGGTGGTTCAAACTTCGTTTGAAATGCTGTTAGAATATAGTTCTAATCAGCTTGCACTACAAAGTGGTTGTTACGTCAGTGCGTGCGTACGTTACGTTACTGCGGGCCGAATAGTGCGAAATGAGTGGTTTTTAGCGATTTACAAAAAATCCATTGATTGGACTACAAAAATAAAACACTATCATGCTAATATGTTGCTTGTAGAATTATTTGCCAAAAAATCAGAATGATTGAATGATGTATGTTAGTATGGTTTTTACTCGTTAAAAGAAATTATTAGAGATAAGTTCGTGATTTTTTTATCGAGTAAAATTAGTTGTATATATTTTTCTGGTTTTGTTTATTGCAGTGAATCATATGCTTTTTGCATTATAAAACTCGCGTTTAGCTCCTGTAGTCCCGCTCATTTTTTTGGTTAGTTTTCGTAGGTACTGAACTTCACCGGCTTTTGAAATAGTCGGATAAGGGTAAGCTTATCCTGTTCTGTGTGATTTTCTCATAAGTTAGTGCTCCATTTTTATCAGATTTCATCTTTGTGTTCACTTGCTTCTTAGCTACGTTATCTCTTAATCTTTACTTAGGTCCTAGCTCTTTGCTTATTTTCGTCTTCCTTCTACAGACGGCCAATTGATCTCTTCCTTCACTGAAGTTCTTGCATACCCTCACCTCACTCCTATGCAGTCATAAAGATACTGCGAACATTTTCGGAATATTATAAAAGGTAGACGTAAAAAATGTTTACCTTTTAAGGTGGATGGGGTAGCCCGCGAAATTCAAAGTTTCTTACGTTTTTTGCAATTTTCAGGTCAGTGTCAGGTTGTATGTTGATTAAAATATGATTCGCGGCTGTAACACGTGTGTAGCTGTAGTTACAGAATTATAATCATCAAAATCATCAATACAACCCTCCAAGCGCATAAAGGTGCAGGAATGAATTTGAACTTGAAAAAGTCATTCCTGCACCTTTATGCGCTCATCCACCTTAAAGGGCAAAGGGTAGTTTACAGTAAAGGTACTGTAGTCCCACTAGTGTTGTGGTGATTATGCCAATAACTTCACCACCATTAACTAGAGTGGACCATCGCGTATAACTACCCCCTCGGAGCAACCCAGGGGGTCTATTTACACGTCACACTTACCATAATCAATTAATACGAGAATTATAACTCGTATTGTGGGTGAGTTTAATAATTTTATAGCCGGCTACTATATTACGTTCTGCTCGTATATAATGAGCCATTTTATTGTTATAGCCCTCGGTTTTTATTAAATAGTTTATGTGCCCTCGTGTATTAAAATTATAAAGAGTGTAAACCTCATTTCGTGGTCGCTTTTATACTTTATAGTCAATATTAATAAGGACAATGGTTGTGATAATGGCCTCAGTAGTGCATTGTCTTTCTATTACAGTTAAAACAAAGATAAAAATTAAAATTCATCTTTTATTCAGAAAATATTAATGTAGGTCTGCTTTATTCGAATACCAACTAACTGCAAAACTTCTGAAAGGTTGGCAACACACGGACCAATTCTATGGTGTTAGTCTATGGGCGATGGTCACTATTCTTTCCATTAGGGGGATTGGCGAAGCACTACTCCTGGACATGAGATCAGAAGTTAATGTAAATAGCGTAACATTCATCGGCAAACCACATGACGCATCCTCATACCTAAACTACACGCATTTCCATCTCATAACCCTCACAACATCCATCTCTGGAACATAACACCATAATACTCATTTCCCGCTCACCACAGAATCCGAAACCTTCATAGAATTTATTCAAACAATGTTGAGAGTGCACAGACTCACCAAGTAATTTCACTAGACAATAGTACGTCGTGCAAAGCAGACCACGACGAAAACCGGTTGGCGAGGCTAGTCGGCGTTCTCCGTAGGTACTAGGTGATACTAGCTATAGGGATGCGATATGACATAGAATAAGAAATCTGCATAGAAGCGACTAACGTATACAGCAGGCCTAGCCAAGTTACAAACGATTCGTATCGATTCTCTTTCTACAATCGTAAACGTTAAGTCACGTGGTCAAAACAAGAGAATAGAAACTTCGTAGACAAGGTTTCTACAATCGTGATCCCTACATCCCATATAAATCGTAGCCAACTTACAGTTTATACTAAACTAGCCTACAGTAGGCTTAGCCAAGTTGACAATCTACAATCGGTAACGCTAGTAGAAAACTAACCAAATGTATGGGAATGACATCATTTCAACGTTAAGTCACGTGGTCGAAACAAACGAATGGAAACTTTAAAGTTTAGTATAAACTGTAAGTTGGCTACGATTTATATGGGATGTAGGGATCACGATTGTAGAAACGAATACATTTCATTCTATCATCTTGATCGATGTAAACTTGTCTACAAAAGTTTGTATTCGCTTGTTTTGACCACGTGACTTAACGTTTACGATTGTAGAAAGAGAAACGATACGAATCGTTTGTAACTTGGCTAGGCCTGCTGATCTCCTACGAAGAGTGTGCGCTTCGGGAATCATCGTCTATCTTCGGAAGTGCGAACGCTTAATGAGATCTATTAAAGGCTTACTATCAACTGTGATAATGCTTGCCAAATATGTATAACCTTGATTTATGCATATTTGGAATAATTATAAAGAACTTTATACGTAATTCTCCTGAAATCGTTGACACCAGTTATCGAAGGGCAAACCTTATCTGGTTTAAGTGTACAATGTTTTTTACCGATACTGCCGAAATAATTATCCTCCACTCCTGTACCAATGTCAACTAACTAACAAACAGGGTTGTCAATTTACCATGCTTAACGTTGCCGCAATCAATGGTACAACCCAGACTGTGTTGAACGTCTTCTTCCAGAAGTGATGTTTATGTCGCAGCCAATTCGTATAACACGCCGTATTACAAAAAGGCGACCGGATTAAAAAACGTCGCTGTTATGTAAACCTCACGTTCAGCCGGATTGTAGTGGCGATACAAAGCGGCGTTCAAACGTTAGCCGTATGGTCAGCAAGGAGAAACGACCGAATATAATACTAAAAATTACGAAAATCAATACAAAATTTGGATGTAATGATTTCCACCAGCTTAAATTGCGTTTTAACCTATTAAATAAAATAAACCAGGAATGAAAACGACGTAAAGAAAAATATAAAAATGCAATAAAGCGTAGTCAACGTAGCTCCGCTACGCGGGCTCCTATTTCTGTCGGCAGGGTTAAAAGGAACCTAACCAAATCTAACATCGGGTGCCCTAAGCACCGAGCTCGCTTCGCTCGCTTTCAAAGCGGCGTATCGACGAAACGCCCGTTTGTATTTAGGCGGCACGTTATTACGTCGCCGCGCCGCTTTGACGAACGCAAAGTGCTCATTCAATGCGGTGTACTTTATTTCAGCCGAATTGTAATCCGGCTGAACGTGCATTACATACCAGCGACGTTTTGCAATCCGGCGCGCCTTTATGTAATACGACGTGTTTGTTATACGATATGCCTGCGACATTTACATTGCAAGAGTATCGGTTCTATCTTTTTTTACTCTATGACTATATTCACCGCTTGCTAATACGATAGTTATGCGCGGTTTCTTTTTGTTTGAATGCTGAAGCAAAAAGCGGTAACCCTGAGTTTGTATAGCCTTTCCCTTTGTCGCATAGTGAAATGACAAAATGCCGGGTGTTAGCAAACCTGAAGGTCGATTCCTGTAATTATTAACATGCTTAATCTAGTCGCAATCTCATTTGATCTCGAAACCCCGAAGGGTTAGACAGTTCGCCAGTTACGTTTAAGTCCCATGTAATAGGGGGCAGGCCTATTGCCATCAACCCCCCATTATTATTCAACAAATCCAGACGTCGCGTCGTGGTTGCTACTGACATATTCCTGATGAATAAACCCAATAACACTTTGCCCGACTAGGGAATCGAATCCAGGACCTCATGCTCAACAGTCGCGTTGGCGACCACTAGACCAACAAGACAGTTAATGTGAAAACTCATTCAAGTGTATACTTAAATAAAACCGGCCAAGTGCGTGTCGGGCCACGCGCAGTGTAGGGTTCCGTAGTAGCCCGTTATATTTTAGATTTTGTTTTTCCACGCAAGTCTTCACCCGTTATAAACAAGCAACTATAGTCACTTTATAGGATTTACTCTTAGGATTTTATATTTGGTACAAAATTATCCAACACCCTAGTTCAACGACGAATTTTTCCAGAATTTTCAAAATAGCAGTTTAGCTTTTAGGACACTAATACTACTGGAACAAAAATTTGTACTTTAAAGTTTAATATTTCGTAAATGGAGCATTCAATCGAAAAGTAGTATTAGCAACCCCTAAATCATTTTCAAAGACCTACCACGATGGGGTAGACGACGAAAAAAAACATTCATCCCAGTTCACAAGTACCTACCCTACCTACGTTCCCTATCTACGTTCACAAGTAGCTACCCTAAAAAAAAAATATTTTCCAAAATTTTATTATACCACTTTGTCGGCGTTATTGATAAACATACCTCTACAAAATTACAGCTTTCTAGTACTAACGGTCTCTTAGCAAAACCTCGGACAGACAGACAGACAGACGGACATGGCGAAACTATAAGGGTTCCTTGTCAGGACTACGGAACCCTAAAAAAAAGGAATTATACAACTTTACAAACAAATTATTTATAAGTGCTCTTTCGATCATATTTTGTTTAGATACATTTGGAGCTGTGGAATTCTAGAACTAAATCCATGTATTTACGAAATCCAGGCTCAGCTTATTAGATACAAATTCCAATATCATATTCGCAAAAATGCTTCAGCGGGTAAAGCTTATTTTCTCATACGACGATCTCGAATAACGCCCTACAAAAGGTACTGAGAACAATTACATCGTGCGAGCCAAAATGACCTTAATGTCTATAACGGTAACAAAGCTTGTTCGCAATCCTAGGTAATTCTAAATGTTTAAAATGTCATTAACGTTATTCCTTCTTGCTATTCAAGGCTATGATTACATGCCCTACGAAATTATATTCTACGCTAGCTACAATATCACTTTATAAGATAACTATTGTACCTTTGTATTGAAATCTGAAGGTAAAATTGTACTACATTCTGATCATTTTGATTGATGTAGATTTGCAACGAACCTATATACAGGGTGACATTTTTCAATGCCACCTGGAGGGAAAGTATTCTAAATACTGGAGATAGCAAATTTTACTCAAAGGAAACATTCCTTTATTTTTAAATAGAAACAAATCTGCATTCACAGATTTTCGAAAATTCGCTTGCCACATTCGGGCATCGAACCCGGAATGGATCGACTGAAGTTCGAAAAAATAACATTCTGTATCTTTTTCGATTGTTCGATTCCCGAGTGTGGCAAGCGAATTTTCGAAAATCTACGATCCTTGCATACTCCTTTTGCCTTGTTCATGTTGTTCATACATCTGGACATACACGCACGTCGGTTGCGAGTTTGCGAGTACTACGCACCTAAATAATAAACACGTCGTTATAATAAACTCTTAATTTTAATTAATACACAGTAAATTTCTCCTGAATGACTGTTTAAAAATAACATGAAAATCTATTTCCCAAAATTGCTGTTCTACAAATAGAAGTTCACAGGAAATTAAGCCACGACAGCTTATTGATAGGTCTCTATTCAACATATAATTACCACACTACACCTGCAGCAAAACATCACAATAAACCGTTTATTAAACAAACAAACGTTTTAATACAAATTACGAGTATTCCATACAATCCCATATGTTCAACTTTATGAATGGGAATACGCTGTATAATACGCCAATTATCACGCAATCTTACAGGTATTATACTTGACGATTTATACTAATTATTTGTAACAGTGTCGACTGCTCATTTCATAAACCTTGAACCAATTCCGCGGTTCAACAAACCTGTACTCTAATAAGAAACATTATAATTGGCTCTGTTTTAATTGGCCTAGAAATATTTCCAAGAATTAAGCCGTTATTCCACATTTTACGTTTTGGTTGTGCTGTTGACTTGTTAAGGTGTCGGAGACTTGAGATAAGGAGAGGTTAACAAATAAGCCTTATTTGCCGCCAGTTCTCTTGTCAATTTTCTTAGAATGGTTCAGGTGAAAATTCCAATTTCCTTACGTTTTTTGCTATTTGCAAGTCAGTGTCAGGTTTTTCTTGAACAAAATATAATTCGCGGGCGTAAAACGTATGTATTTACAGAACTGTAGTCATTAAAATCATCATTACAAGCCCTTTAAGTCACCAACTTGGAGGGTTGTTTTAATTTTAATGATTGTAACTCAGTAAAGCCATATTTCTTCCACTTTAACTAAATGGTGGTGTTAATGGAGGGTTTTCCTTAAGTCGGTTTTCTTCGTCGTGTCGATGATTCCTTTAGTGTTAAATAAGCTTCAATCTGCCACCTCTATAGCGTTAGTGGTGGCTCAGGACAGGTCCCTCAGGGTGCAGCTCCGGCGCCACTTTAGTTGGTTTACAATAAAGGCTACTTGCTACTCTATCAATCAATTCATGTAGATATAGTTATAAGGGAACCTGCTTCATCATGATACATCCTAAAACAGTCTGCTTGAAGGTTAACCTGCCCCCTAAATGTGATACTTTTGAGGTATAACCCCCTGACCTTTCTAAACTCCTTACTGAAGAAACTTTATGAATCCTTGCCCAAAGGTCAACCGTTACCAAACGGCAAAGTTTCTTCAAAAACTTTCGAACGAAAACTTTTCTAAAATGTTACTTTACTGCAACTTAGAGGTTGAATAACCAGCTTTATTTCACATTTGGCCGATTATAAACATCAGGAGGGAGCACCAAATCCGATTTGTGAAATCCTTGCAAAGTTGACGTGTAAGGATTGAGTTAAGAATATTAAACCGACATCACTGACTCACGAGTCACGGTAATGCAGGATCATTTTAATGCTCTATTTAATTCAGAGAAGCTTGGATTTAGAAGATATATTAGTGTGTTTAAAGGACTTCTCTTATTTATAAAGAGACGCTTTAGTTAATGCAATAGCAATACCTTCTCACCGTCATCTTGACCTACTCCCAATTTATCAGGATCATGGAAAGCGCACTAGTTCCCATGATCCCCGGTGCGGGGTGTGAGATGAGAACACCGGGGTGGTCTGACAGACCCTCAAGATTTTGTACCACGGAACAATAAAAAAAAACCGCCCAAGAGCGAGTCGGACTCGCGCACAAAGGGTTCCGTACCATTATCTAAACAACATTAGACAAAACGGCAAAAAAACACGCTTGTTGTATGGGAGCCCCCCTTAAATATTTATTTTATTCTGTTTTTAGTATTTGTTGTTATAGCGATAACAGAAATACATCATCTGTGAAAATGCCAACTGTCTACCTATCACGGTTCATGAGATACAGCCTGGTGACAGACAGACGGACGGACAGAGGAGACAGTAATAGGTTCCCGTTTTTACCCTTTGGGTACGGAACTCTAAAAAGGCCAGTGTCCAGTTGTGGGCGTTTTTCGATAGATATGATGATAAGCCTAGCCGCCAACCTCGTTGGCCTAGTGGTCGTAAGCGCTACTGCTTAGCATGAGGAACTCCTGGGTTCGATTCCCAGGTCGGGCAAAGTGAGAGTCTGGATTCGTGCCCGGTTGATGGCAATAGGCTCGCCCCCCTATTACAAGGTACTCAAACAAAACTGGCGAAATGTGGGTGTCCTATTACGTACACCATCTGGGATTATAGTCGTGATCTTAAGTTATGTTATTTATCACAAAGAGCGCACAGATACGCAATTCTCAGTCTTGTTTTCAAGTACCACCACAAATCTCATGTAATTTGATTTGTCAGTACTTTCGCTTATTGTCCTTTGATTAGTGGCAAAACTTGTTGAAATGACTTCACGCGAAATTTGTGGTGTAAACCTAAATTAGAAGTCTAGACATTATCAGTCCTTTGTGTCTGTGTTATAAAATTATGTAAGTAACAATTTTACTCAGAAGTTATTTAATTGAGTGAGATTAAACGGAGACTGGAGGTCAGACAACCGAATATGAAGTTAAAGAAACGAGTTTTTGTATATGAAATCTACACTAATAATAACCCTGCTCCCGACACCGGCGGACTACTTTTTTTTATTATTTTTAAATGTTTTTATAAGAAATATTTAAAAATGTAAATTATAAGATTTTAAGGTGAATAAAAGAGATAATAGTATTAATTATTTAATTTAATTATTATTATTAAATTAATTAATTATTATAAAATATTATTAAAAGGAAAGATTTGTATTTTTGTGTGTATGTTTGTAATTAATAAACTCAAAAACTTCTCGACCGATTTTAAAAATTCTTTCGCCATTAGAAAGCCACGTCTTTACTGAGTAACATAGGCTATATTTTATCCCCGTACTCCCACGGGAACGGGAACTACGCGGGTGAAACCGCGTGACGTCCGCTAGTGTATGATAAGATCTTTTGCATATTATCAGCAAAGTGGAGTAAAATCTTTGGGATAGTCTGAATAGTATCTTTGGTATACACATATTGTGAAGAACTAAGACAATATTCTAGATCCTCCAAAGACACTGCTGGTTTCCTTCAACAGTTCAACGTATGGAATTTGAACTTCAAGCAGATTTCACAAGAAAACTATTGTCAGCTTTGTCAATTCGAATTCTGAAGACTTGAAAGGTTAACTTAATATTAGCTCTGTGTACTGAGAGCTTGACATCTCATGAAAAAAAAGATTGCATGTAGCAGAGATGAGAATGTTGAGATGAATGAGTGGAGTGACTAAAATGGATAAGATAAAACATGAACATTTTATGTGGAAGTTTGAAAGAGTTATGGCCGACTCGTCACTGTTCCTACTCGTCATCAAAAAAACAAAAAATCACGATTCACAACTGTTTCAACAATTTTTGTTTTTGTAGTACCGATTCGTCAACGTTCCTAAAGTATCATCAAATGAACAACTATACTATTCATTGTAGGTTCCTACTTACTTATGATGGCCTGGTACTTAATAGGCACAAGATGTATTCTATACTGACGCTTACCAACGAAATATTGAAGATATTATGTTTGTATGTTTTTTTTAAGTTTAAGGTTGTTGAAAATAAATTGATTTAAAAGTCATACTATAGTTTTCTTACTAGCTGTATTTTTTGACACGCAAATTTACACTGGTCATTTGTTTTCTTATGGTGACGAGTCGGGACTCCTAGTATGGAAAAAGTTTTTGGTGATCAATCGGAACAGTGGACGAGTCGGGCATAACTCGTTTGAAAGTGGTGATTTTTACGAAAAGATATAGGAAGATCGATGAGGAAGAATGCAAGATGCAACACATGCGCAAATGAGTAGAGAAAGGAAGACCAAAGCAAAGATGGATGGATTGTATGAGGAATGATATGAAGGAAAAAGGAGTAAATTATAACGTGACGATTGACGGGGGAGAATGGAAGAAAAAATCATTTGTTTTTTTTGGTTGGGAAATCATCAAATGACTACTCCCGCTCTGAGCGAAGCGGGAGGGAGTGTCAGATTTTTACTGACTAAAACCATGGAACATGGATGCATGTTCCTTCATCGCCCTTTGTGTTCCGGGGCCACGGTATCTCTTTCAAACAGTCCCGCAGCTCTGGCAGGCATCGACCCTTGCTCATTAGTCTTAGTTAACTCTTCGTTACCAATCAAATTTAAAAAAATATTTCGTCGTAGAAATTGTACCCAAAAACTTCCTTTCTTAAGCAGACAACATAAAGCTTCCAAGAACTCCCATTTCAACGCTACAAGCATATACCATCAACCACGTGCTCTGATACTTGTTTCAAGAATGGTTAATGTTCACGCGAATGCTGCGCCGGCGTCGGTCAGCGGAGGTCAACGACCGGGGGCCGCTCGACAACCTTTGTGGCCGCAACGGGTTGCTTGGGGCTAGTGACCATTGACGGACACGTCACGAGTCGATGGTTGATGGCTAGGTTAATGAAGATGGTTGTTTTTTTCGTCATGGTGTTTTTGGGTTGATGGTTGAGTGGGTTTAAGTTCAAGGGAAGTTGTTGTGCTTTCTTAGGAACTCCATACTTAAAGGCACTCTTGCAATCATTGTAAACGAAAAACCTCGGATTGGAATCAACTAGTAAAAATAATGAGAAGAGATGATGCCAATCCGGTTCAATGCTTTAGAAGTTTAGACTACAAGAATCAGTCCCTTGAACAAATCATCAGCCGAGCCTTTTCCCAACTATGTTAGGGTCGGCTTCCAGTCTAACCGGATGCAGCTGAATACCAGTATTTTACATGGAGCGACTGCCTATCTGATCTCCATAACTCAGTACTGGGTAATACGATACCCCATGGTAAGACTGACTGTCAGAATTTCGGACCACTGACTACCAGTATTCTTGAACAAATCTGTGTCAGAATAATCATACACGTACAGACGCCAGAACACCAAACTACCCGAAACTGTCAAATCAACCTGGAGCCTAATGCTTTAGCGATAAAGTTGAAGATCTTTTAAAGTTGATAGATTGCAGTAGCGTATGTATGTATACGCACAGGCGTCGTGTGAATAATCTTTTGAGAGCAATACATAAGTGGTCGCGTGATGCATTCATTTTCATTATATTTCGTAACATTTTTTTTTTCAGTTAATTCTGTAACAGACTACTTTGTCCCACTTAACTACTGTTAAAGCCAGAAGAGATTTAGATTCTATTGTTATTCAAATGTGGTCTAAATTCGTCTACAATGTAGTGGCGTAGTGGAAACCCGCATGGTGTCACGGTCATACGCGATAACGTGGACATATTTTTTGTCGTCCAAGTTTGAATATTATAGTTTTCTTGAATCTCGCGTGTTATTTTGTCGAGTGTAAGCAATTTGCTAAAAATAAAAATGGATGTTAATTTCTTTGTATGTTTTTAACTTTTTAAATGACGTTTTTTTTTTTGGGTGTGCTAAAAGTGATAACTGCGCTGCGCGCTGTTGATTTTGTTTGCGATTTTTCACTTTTTGTTGCCTTTTAAATGAAATGAAGATGTACACGTGATTATCAAGTATGTGAGTGTGTGTTACCATGTGCTAAGTTGTGGAAAATTGACCAGAAAACACCATTTGTCATTTAGTTGGCTTTCCACACGAGTGTTTTTCAGAACACTACAAACAATTTCAGCTTTGTTCGGATATCGTTAATGGTTCTATTTACTAAATCCCTTTGCTTATCGTTTAAAGTTGCAATGCTGCCAGCCTTTTAGGCGCTTTTCCCATTGACAGCGCTGCGGACGAATTTATAAAGCCGAGTGGGCCTTTTCCCCTTTCATATAGGTAGGGTACTTGCAAAATATTTCTAGCGTCAATTTGTATCATGTATATCAAAAGCTTTATTTAAATTTAAAAAAAGTCAGTAAGCCACGTTGGTCTAGTGGTCCTAAACGCGACTGCTGAGCACGAGGTTCTAGGATCGATTCCCGAGACGGCCAAAGTGATAATGGGATTTTCCATCTGGAATTTCTCAGTAGCAGCCACGGAGACTTGATTCGTGAACGGTTGATGGAAATAGGCTCGCCCCCTATTACATGGGACTAAAACAAAACTGGCGAAATGTGGGTGTACTATTAGGTACACCTCTGCCGAACCCTTCGGCGGTAACAGGCGTGATGTAAGTCCACCCTACAAAAAAATATTGCACTATAATACATTTAATGCTTATAACCCACCGTTTAATATTTGATTCATCAAACAAACCTATTTATAAACCGTACCGACAGAGATCAATAAAAGCCACTTGAAACTTGCACTAAAAACTTCCGTGTTTTAATAGGGCGGACACTCGATCTTTTACTGGCAGCAGTCGTACCGAACAAACAAACAAATAATAACAAAGCGAACTCGAACGATGTAGAATCGGAAGTTGTATTCACTACTCAATACCGGTTCATATTGTCCTGTAGAAAGGCAAAGGCCTTTTGCTTAGAGAAGAGCGCGTCAATAAATACTACCTTGAATTAATGCGAGCCTAGTACTTTTTGTTGGGTATTCACTGAAAAAACGATTTTTTGCCTTGATTTAGGGCTACGCATACTATAGATAGACAAGACTGTCTTTAGACAGACAATTACCCTACCAGTGCGAGCGAGAATACCTACATAGTCTGTTTGCTCGCACTAGTAGGGTAATTGTCTGTCTAAAGACAGTCTTGTCTACAGTGTGCGGTAGCCCTTAACACTACTTAAGCCGCGCTTGCCAAGGTTGCTTTGTGGATGGGTGGCCACCCATTACACACCGAGTTTCCTCCGTGCCTCGGAAGCCATAATATGCAATAACGGTTCACATTGTCTTGTAGAAAGGCAAAGGCCTTTTGCTTATTTAAATAGAGGTGAGACGAGCGCGTCAATAAATACTACCTTGAATGAATGCGAGCCTAGTACTTTTTGTTGGGTATTCACCGATAAAACGATTTTTGCGTTGATTTAACACCACTTAAACCGCGCTTGCCAAGGTTGCTCTGCGGATGGGTGGCCACCCATTACATACCGAGTTACCTCCGTGCCTCGGAAACCATAATATGCAATACCGGTTCACATTGTCTTGTAGAAAGGCAAAGGCCTTTTGCTTATTTAAACAGAGGAGAGACGAGCGCGTCAATAAATACTACCTCAAATGAATGCGAGCCTAGTACTTTTTGTTGGGTATTCACCGATAAAACGATTTTTGCGTTGATTTAACACCACTTAAGCCGCGCTTGCCGAGGTTGCTCTGTGGATGGGTGGCCAGCCATTACATACCGAGTTTCCGCCGTGCCTCGGAAACCATAATATGCAATAACGGTTCACAATGTCTTGCAGAAAGGCAAAGGCCTTTTGCTTATTTAAACAGAGGAGAGACGAGCGCGTCAATTAATGCGATCCTAGTTCTTTTTGTTGGGTATTCACCGATAAAACGATTTTTGCGTTGATTTAATACCACTTAAACCGCGCTTGCCAAGGTTGCTCTGCGGATGGGTGGCCACCCATTACATACCGAGCTTCCTCCGTGCCTCGGAAACCATAATATGCAATACCGGTTCACATTGTCTTGTAGAAAGGCAAATGCCTTTTGCTTATTTAAACAGGAGGGACGAGCGCGTACCTACCTCGAATTAATGCAAGCCTAGTACTTTTTGTTGGGTATTCACCAAAATTAAAGGCGGTTTTTGCGTTGATTTAACACGACTATAAGGCCGAAATATTCTTCGGAGGCTCTAGCAGCACGTGCGCGCGGTTTGGGTCCGGGCGAAATTCGTTTGCGGTTTATGCAATGTTTTGTCAGCAATATCAGGTTTCAGCCGTTTTCGACCGAAAAAAACACAAGTTCGGCCAAATCGGTACATCGAATAAAAAAATTGTCCATAGTTTTAGTGTGCTTAGCTGTGTTTTCATATTTATTCGCTTTCGGTTTTCAGCAGAAAAATAACTCCATTTTTGGTAGGATTCTATTAAATATTCGACAAACAAATTGACAGTTAAGTACTAGTATTTTGACAATCCAGCCGCAATAGCTTTCCATTGCGTCGTTTGTTGGAAAATTTTATCAGAAACAACGCATTTTTAGTGTTCAAATTAAAATGATGTTATTCTAAACGTGTAAGCAATGAGGGTGCTTTCGAAGCGGATCCTTGGCAAAACATCGCTAATTTGAATGTAGTAGTGGATTCAGTAATTCTTCCCCATAAAGAGGTAAATGGAGTGTTCCTACGCATGTGACTCGATAAAATCCCCTTCACTAAACTAACTTCGTATTTCTACTGGTAGGGGAAGAACCGTCTGTCATGTAACAACTAGTACCAAGTCATCGCGTGATGAAGCGTATTTCTGATAGGCTATCGTGGTTATATGAGCGGTATTTGTGCGCTTTTCGCGTCATTTGAAGCTTGGTTGTGTATTATCGTTTTATTAGCTCTATAATCTATGCAAGCTATTCACCTGCGTAGCTTTTTCCTATATGTTCGAGTCGGCTTCCAGCCTAGCCGGATACAGCTTCCATATTCATGATGACCAGTATTTTACATACAGTAACTGCCTCCTCAACCTCCACAACCCATTTAGTGTCTAATGACACTCCTTATAAGATTGTTTTTCAGACTTACGGCCTACTTTTTGAGTACCCAAAGCGACTGTGTTCAATTTCGAGCTAATATGTCTAGTGTCTACCTATTTCGTATGATGGGTGTTATAGATACCGGTAGTTTCCCTAGCGAGATGTCGGATGTTGATATACGGAACCGTAACATCATAAACATAATATGAGGGATGTTGTAGTTTGTAGTGTTGTAACAAACACGACTGGGATACTGTTTCAAGTATAGTTATCGATATTGTAAAGTACGCCTGCAAAACTAAGTATCACACTCTTTTAAAATTGCAATAACTTTTTAAGTACACAGGATATACTTTCGAAACAAAAAGGACTCGAAAAAGAGTTTAATTTTGTCTATAATTTCAAAGAAAGCTGCTAAAAATTGCTATAATTTTTATTTTATTTTAAATCTCTAACTTCTTTATTTTAGAAAAAAAAAGTGAAATTTTAAAAGTGTAGTACTTAGTTTTGCAGGTCAGTGTAGATGAACTACCGTGAAATTTAAAAGATATAGTTTGAAATTCTCGTAATAAATATCTGTCATAACTACCATGGTGTTGCAATTCAATTAGTGGAACCGATGCAAATATATCAGGTTCTAGCATATGCCCGTGGCTTCGCTCGCGTGGAGTTCGATAATTGTCTCATGGGATCGTACTACCGTGATAAAAAGTATCCTATGTGTTAATCCAGGTTATAAACTATCTGTATGCTAAATATCATCCAAATTCGTTTAGTAGTTTTTGCTTGAAAGAGGAACAAAGATCCATCTATCCATCCTCACAAACTTTCGTATTTATAAATATTTGTAGGATTACTGGAACATCTGCCAAAAGTAACTCCTAAAAACGCATAAAAATATTAAAACGTTATAACTTCAACATCTTAAAAGTCAATAACACCATATCTTAAGATGTCTTCCGCCATTTCGGATGCTTGAAATTATGACTTGGTTCTGCATATTTCTGCCATAACTTGGGTTTTACTAGCTAACGGTCACATTAAGCGTAATATGTGGTTTATGAGGAATATGTAATGTACTGCCGATGGGAACCGTTTACGCGGTACCCGAAAGATGTATCATAAAAATTACAGTATGGGTCGTTATGTGCATTTATTATGGCATTCATGGGTATGGGAGAACGACGTCTGGATAATGTATTACGGTTCTATGGAAGTCGGTTATGTTGTTGGTAAGTTTGTCTGTTTGTTTGATATTAGGGGGAATGATGCGTGTCTGGTACTGTTAGATCGATAGTAGAATTGTTTGGTAGTTTTATGTAGGGGATAATCTTCGGAACGAATGATCCGATTCCGAAAATTCTTTCACTTACTGGTAGCTACATTATTCCCGAGTCTCATGAGCATACATTTAAAACGTTCTTGTGGGTTTATTGACGTATTTAAAAATGAAAAAAATAAAAAAAAATAAGGCAACGGTAAAAAAAATGCCAATCATTCTCACTAGGGTTAAAAATAAAAGTGCTACGACTGTTAAATTAAATTGTCGTCCAATTGATATCCCAATTTAAACAACTCTTAACCAAAATACGGTCATCATAAACCCTTGCAAGTGGTTTATAAAATATTTTCTTATGAACAAACCGACTTCGGGGGTCGAAAGTATGAATCATAAAAATTACCGCATTATATAACCAAGGACGTAGGGTCACCAGCCATTCTGATTTGTGCGGACACATGTCCAGCTATTTGGCTGCTTGTCATGACTTTGTCCAGTCTTGTTATTTGTCCAGATTTTTGCACATAAAGGTTTTTTTTATATATATGATGAGTTCTCTGAGTTGGTATAAAATGTCCAGCTTTTAGTCAGGGCTTTTCAATGGTAACCCTACACGAAGGGTGAGTTCTGAAACTTCGATTAAATTCTCAGTTTTAAGGTTGACTGTAACCGTAAACTTAATAAACGCATTTCTTTAGATAACCTCTTTGTAACGTTCGTTATTAACTTTAGAAATTATAGTCCTCCCAGAAATTAAATTTAGCTAGACGTTTTCGATTAATTTTAGAAATTGGCGAATTTTAGAAGGGGTGAAAATTAAAATCTAATTCTGTAAAAGTTGATTAGATACTTAATATTTCTGTATG
Source organism: Xestia rhomboidea (assembly GCA_963853795.1). Taxonomy (NCBI): domain Eukaryota; kingdom Metazoa; phylum Arthropoda; class Insecta; order Lepidoptera; family Noctuidae; genus Xestia; species Xestia rhomboidea. Next base: position 7,322,657 of record OY970778.1, on the reverse strand, counting down.
CGAGAAAGAAGACAAAATGGAAAATGAATTAAACTATAGCTACTAGTTTTGAAAACGTAAGTGGGTAGTGAAATGACATAAATAGCTCAGACTATTAAGAAAATACGAAGAGACTAATAATTCGCATTTAAATAATTTAATTCAAAATCTCGAGCTTATTATTTAAGTCCCACTACAGTTTAAATTCCAGCAAATTTTATAAAGTTCAACGCCTGTCTATGCCAGCAAACACCCGTCTGCCAAAGGAGCAACTGAAAACCAATTATTTTGCCGACTACCCGCCGTTTCCCGCGAACATTTCAAACCGTAATTAATTCACAAATTAGCAAAGGACAGCTTATCGAGTTGGTATTTTTAGATGAGTGTCGTAAACCGATGGATGAGCAAAGTTGTTTAATTTGTTTCATAATTTTATTAAGGGCGAGTCTTTAGAGGGTTGGGCGCCAGTAACGGCCGCCATATTTGTCAAATGGAAATCTGTATTGGTAATGAAATTTTAATTGATAAAGTTCTGTCGTTTATTCTGTTATCTTGTTATGAGGGTTCATTCAGATTTATTAGGTATGGATTTTTCATGTTTGTAACCTATTGTAAGACCGCGAAATATGGTCTGAACATAAGGTTGTCCTTATGGAAAGGACTTTGATTCAGAGGACCCGCAACCTCCAATACTCTGTTAGTGGCAGTACTCGCATAGGGGTTTACGGGGAATAGTAATACCCAAATTCCTCACCCTTATATTAGTTTTGCATTTGTATGTAAAAGGAAGGTGTTCAGTAAAATATGTGTTTGTATAAGATTAGCACTTCGCCCGCGACTTCGTCCGCAATAATTGTGATAACTCGGCTAATTTGCATGATATAAATATAATTTATAACCTATGTTACTTCCTGATAATTTAGCTTTGAATAGGTGAAAAAAATATTTAAATCGGTCCTGTACTTTCAGAGCTTATTCAGTACAAACAAAAATCTTTCCGCTTTATAATATTAGTATAGAATAGTATGGATAAGATTCATGGTACAAATCAATCGTCAATTTCTTTGTACAAAACCAATTTCTTCATTAGCTTAAAACCGTAAATATAACCTCTACAGCCTAATCTTTATTAACGCTAAACTAACAAAATAAAGCAATCAGGGCGTGTCAAAACAAACATTGTACCATTTGTACAAAAGCTAGAAAATCTGAGTCTACAAATGATTTCTAGCCACAATACCACTTGGAGAGCTAAGAAACGTACAGCCTTAAGTGAAATAGATTGCTAGTAAACACGCAACACCTTATATCAACGTCATTAAGGTTTTAATTCATTTCTGAAAATTAATGAGCTTATATAACTGATATATAAAAACTAACAATAGGGGGAGAGATTTTATCGTGGATTTGTTCTTCTAATAAGGGTTTTAAAATTAAAATAATGTGTTTTTTAAGTTTCTTTAGGTGATGGATGGCTATATATTTTTTTTAAGTGTAAAATTTTCTAATTTGGGAGGCTTTCTAAATGTATAAGAGTGAACGAACTCAGTTGATTGATGGTACTTATTTAATTAATAATATTGCATTTTTATATCAACGGTTTTCTTTGTATAAATCTTAGCTTAATTGACGACTTGTAGTTCTATTAACCACTCAACCGCCCCTGGCTGCTTTAGCAGCCAGTTGCCGATTTGCCAAATGTCCCTGGCTGCTAAAGCAGCCAGTAGCGCCTTCGTCCAACAAATGCAATAAAAATTTATTAAACTGCTATTTCTAGAGCTTATTCCTCTTGTAGCATTCTCTATACTATATTCCTCAACGTTCGGACCAACAATAGCAACACTATTCCATCGACAAATCTCAAAATAAAAGTAAAAACTGTAGTGTAAACAAACTCCGCCATTTCTGACGTGTGGCGTCGTATTTCAATTGTTCTGTTATGTATATTGTTGTTTTCGGATAGTGTTATATATCAAATTAATCGTGAAAATCTGTGCTACTATATTATCATAAAGGAAATCTAGTTTTCGAATCTCAAAGTTGAGTATTTCGCCTCCGAAAGGTGGTAGGTTTAAATACCTATAGTGATTGTGTTTATACAAGAAATAAGTGTTTTTGTGATTAAAACGTGTGTGTTAACGGAAAAACAGTGCATAATTAGTATTGTGAACATATTATTAAATTGTATATACAAAAACAAGTGGCTTCGTAAAGTTATAGGTACGTAAATAACCGTGTTCAAAAACAGTCGTTGGCGCAGGCCGCGTCAAAATAAACAGTGAGTATTCAAATTCTCATTTAATTCTAACTAGACTATCGTAAATAAACTAATAAGATTATGGTCTTGTTGGAAAGGAAATATAATCTAGTTTATTTTAAAATTATTTTAATTGAAATTTAATATTTAGAAAAATTCAAATTAATATTTTAATAGCGAAATATCCGTTTTCATCACTGTTTTTCAAGTTCTACATTTTTTTTGAGTTTCAAATTAATATCAGTTTTTTTTTTTTTTTTATATATAGATTCCATAACTATTCAGCTATTCACTGTAAATTTTATTTAGCTATAACTCTTGTAGTTTGCGATTGTTTATCTAAAGTGTCAAATTACATGCGAATATTTCGCAATTTTTTGCACCCTGGACGGTTTGGTGCAAAAAAGTCGCGCGCGGGGCGGGTGAGTGGTTAAAGGGTAAATCGTCCGACCGATATTCGCCAACGCGCTAGCATGTTTGCTCCCGCGCCTCGCGCCGACCAATCGCGGATTTGTCGTCGCGTCGCTAATCGGCTGCTGAAAACAAACAATCATTAACCGACTTCAAAATAAGGAGGAGGTTCGCAATTCGTAGCCAGTTTTAGGTTATCTTTGATTTCAGTACATTCAACCGCATAGTGACACACTTTTCTATGGTAGCAATAAGGCTGATTTCCGTAGTACAAGTGTAACCACTGTTATGCGGCTGAGTGTTCCTTCAAAATCAGATTTAAAGTCTTACTAAATCACTGAAATAATGTCAAAAAATAAACATAAAATAACTTTAGTAGTAACTCCAAAATCGTAACTACAGAACTGTGTAAAATAATACTTAACAGCATATTAAGTTATCAAAGCTCGCAGTTAAAACAAAAATTCCAACTATGCAGGTATTTAAACTTAAAAACTATTTACGTCGATGCTATCAGTTAAAACGTTTTAAAAGTGCAACTAAACGCTTCGGGAACTTTCTAAGTTATTGTTTAGTTACCCCACGATCGCCTGACGGTGTTACATTGTATTGGGATGGTATCGGAAATTATTATTTTTAAAGAGAATATTTCTTTTAGTAAAATGGCTAGCATGTTATTTAACCTTATTTTCTTTTATTTATTTTATTATATTACAAAATGGGCCTGCTCTTATTACAGTACTTATCCTTGATAGCAATGTTTACGAGCTTTCCTACACACGGAGAGGTTTCGGTATGTTATGGTCTACGAATAATGGTCACCCATCCACTGAGTGACCTCGGCAAGCGGTGTTTAACCTTGAAGGGTGTGGCTGATATACATAGTCAGTAGTAGAAAGTAGTAATAATAATAGCAATAAAAACTCATAACCCGCACTGTTGTCGAGGAAATATCGACATTAACTACTAATTTAAAATCCTTCAAGATAAAAATGACAAATAACCAAGAACAAACGTTAGCCATGAGAACTAGAAAGTCTCATAGTTATAGTTAAATAGTCATACACGAGTAGTCTCACGGAAACATGACATGGGGGCACGTACGGATGAATAATGTTTCTGCTGCAGTGACTTGCAGTTAGCTTGCCTTTATCTTCTGGCAGGCGAGGAGCAGTAGTACCAGTTTCCAGTTTCAATAAATAAAAAATATAAATAAAGTTTCAAGAAAGATAGAAAATTTAGAAAAAAGAGCTATACAAATACCTAAAACCCTTGAAAGTGTTAAAAAATCGGTTTTAAATAAGGAAGTAATATTTTTATAATAATTTCACGCGGACGAATGTCACGAGCAACAGCAGTCTATACTATAACGTTACTTAGGGCGATTTTATAAAGAATAAAAACCACTCATTTCGCACTATTCGGCCCGCAGTGACTGACGTAACAACCACTTGGTACTGCAAGCTGATTAGAACTTTATTCTAACAGTATTTCAAACGAAGTTTAAACCACCACAAATAGAGTTGCTAATTTTGGTCGGGGAGGCGCCTTAAGGAAACTCAGACCTAGTTAATAAATGATTGATTTACGCACCTACTGCTTTCTTCCTGCACAGTGATGGGTTCAAACCTTTGTGCTGTTTCATCCTTACAGCGGTCCCACTCCAATGTTTAGAGGTAATTTATGATCCTCCATCTAATTCTCATAACAGTCCTCAGTTTATTGTTAACTAATATATGTATGTACACTTAGCGGAATTGTTAACTAATGTGTAATTGTAGTATATCTTAGTGTTATTTTTTTTAAGATTTACACTTTTGTACCAGTTTTTTCTCTGCATCCCCCAAAGGTTGACTGGTAGAAATTGCCTACGGCATTAAGTCCGACTCTGTACTTTTGTGCTTGAAGTATTAAATAAATAATAATTTGTTTACAGTCAGAACGAGAGAAATAGTACTTTATCGGACTCACACAGGATAGTTATAACATGATTTAGCAGTACCTACGAAAACTAACCAAAAAAATGAGCGGGACTACAGGAGCTAAACGCGAGTTTTATAATGCAAAAAAGCATATGATTCACTGCAATAAACAAAACCAGAAAAATATATGATATTCTTCAGGATATATGCTAGTATGATAGTGTTTTGAAAACATAATACAACACAACTAATTTTACTCGATAAAAAAAATCACGAACTTATCTCTAAAGAATTCTTTTAACGAGTAAAAACCATACTAAAATACATGCGATCATTCTGATTTTCTGGCAAATAATTCTACAAGCAACATATTAGCATGATAGTTTTTTATTTTTTTAGTCCAATCAATAGATTTTTTATAAATCGCACTCATTCGCACTATTCGGCCCGCAGTGACCGACGTAACAACCACTTTGTAGTGCAAGCTGATTAGAACTTTATTCTAACAGAGTTTCAAACGAAGTTAGAACCACTACAAATAGAGTTACTAATTTAGCTCCTGTAGTCGCCTTAGAGTAACAAAGAAAAACAAAGTAAAAAATATTGTCCAATACATGGCCAAGAGGTTTCCCTATCTCAGCATGGTGCAGTTTAGTTAATTGTAAACTAATTAATCTATTCCATTGGATTTTTTCATCAGGAATTTCTCAGTAGCAGTCTTGGAAGCTGGATTTTTGGCTTTTGATGGCAATAGATTTGCCCCCAAAAACTAAAATATAACTAGGCGAATTTAAGGAGTTCTACTGCTCTATCTCATCCTCCGGAGATTACAGGTGTGGTGTTCTGTATGTACAAATATTGTATGCACTTAAGACAATATTGTAAACTAACACAGGCATATTTAAACTCAGTATTGTGCGTACAATTTTTGGCATTATAAACTACTTTCGCTATCAATCAAAAGTTACCCTGAAACCCCTACCAGGCAAAGTTCAAATCACCGTTTCTTTGAAAGTTTTCACAAAGTTCGTGTATTACTGAAATATATTCTATTATTATTAAAGATTAGAAAAAGATTTATCATTTTTACGTGATTTTGGTATAGAACAGAATTATTGAAGCGTGTAGCTGTTAAACTTGAAAAAAATTGATATCTAAAAAAGTCTTATTTCATATTTTATTTATGGCTGACTTATCACATCTTCACGCATGTTGAACATAAAGAAAATGGCTGCCAAACTCGAACGCCTTCACACAAATTTAAAGGAAATAAAAAATCGTAGTAAAACAAAAACGCAAAGAAATTCTCGCTTTCAAACATAAAGGCATAATGAAATTCATCCCCTAGAGTGTTGTGGGCCACATACAATATGTAGTGGGTAACAAACGCTACTCGCCACGGAGCTAATGTAGCGCAGTGCTGGAAACGGTTGCAAACCGTACTTCATTTGTTTTTGACAAACTGTACCGGTTTTAATGACGTGTGCTTTGATTATAGGATTTTTGTTTCATTGCTCTTATAGCTCCTATAGTTCTTTTCGCACTGGCAGAGTGGGTCACAACTTGGTAGCCATTCGCTGTAGAGATTGTTTTGAAAAAAAAAAACAAGATGGCGGCTTTAGTTTCCTTTAATGACGACAAAAAATACGATACAACACTTACGCGGCTGTACCTACAAAAGTAACAACACAAAAACAACAATAGACAAAATTCAAACTCAAACTCAAATCATTTATTTCAATGAGACCATTACGGCACTATTGAATGTCGAAAATAAAAAAAAGCAAAGCTACAGTCACAGTCACAAGGCATAATAACTTGAGAAAGTACTATAGTTGCCCATTCCCTTACGTAGATCTCTAAGGAGAAGAACGGGCAAGAAACTCCATGGACACTCTTTTAAATCAAAATATTGTTCAAATCCATAGAAACATATTCATTGTTTTATCTGAATGTTGATATGTAATAGTTGACAGCGCCGCTAACAACAAGTGTAAGGGCCAAACAAATTATAGACAGTCGAACATTCTCAAAATCGAAAGCTTTAAAGTTCAAAGCCAATTTGTAACCAAATGGACACATATCACCATTCATTATCACCATCTGATTTTGCCACTCATACATATCCACTTGATCCTAAACAAATAAAGCCCAAACGACACCCCGATTCAGACACATCTAAATCCACATCCTAATTCAGTGTCGCCAGCGAGAAATAACGCGGAAAACGCAATTAAAACATTACTCAGGGACAACTACGTAAGCAATTACATTTTATAGCTTTAATGCCGCTTCCAGTACTTTCAAGCCGTACTATGTCCTTATACTCTGGTACGATTTGTATAGGAATAATTCCTCGGTGTATTGTGGGGTATACTTCTTGCCAGGTATAATTTGCCTCACCGTTTTACGAACAATTACAGCTACCTTCAACCGTATATGAACGTGAACACGTGAAATTTTCAACTGTGATAACGACGCTTTTGTTTTCGTGACGCAAGACGTTATACTCCCTCCACGAATGTATTTTAATTTATATTGCAAATTTGGGATAAAATTACCCTTATATGTGAATAGAGACGCCATAACCAACACCTATAAAGTTGAAATTACTTAATTAAAACGTATACTTAGGAAGTAATTATTGAAGATTCAAACACTGTTTTAAGCTTTCACGGTTCATAACTATACTAAGAAAGAGGGTAGACAGATTTGTCTGCTCCTAATATTTTTTTCCATCCACCCGCATTCTCCAGTTAACCCGCGATCATGGCGCTTGCAACAGCGTCGAAATATCGGGAGCTCAAAACAATTAATAATCACGAAAGATATCCCGTAAGTGACATTTTAAGTATATTGAAGATTCTTTTGACACCTTTTATAGCCGTGGCGCAGACTGCTAAGATCAACACTGCAGTGCCATTAAATAAAAGCCAAATAAGAAAGAAATCCATTTGTTCTCAAGTAGTAATTCCTGGTTACTTTACGTCTGCCATTTCTGCGAAGACCAAGTAACAATGGTGATGTTTTCTTGAAACAAAGGGTAAGTTAACGCGACACAACACCGCTGTATTGTGTGGTAGGACAGGCCTTTAAACAAGTCGTGGCATTGTGCTTGAATATTTATTTGTAATATCCAGATTACTTGGAAATTCTTCAAGTTCTGAGAGGTTAGGTTTAGTTTCTAAGTGTTTTTAATATAACATAGCATACATAAACATCGCGCCTGTAATCCCGGAAGGGATAGGCAGAGGTGTACCCATTAGTGCACCCACATTTCACCAGTTATGTTTAAGTCCCATGTAATAGGGGGCGAGCCTATTTGCCATCAACCGGGCACAAATTCTGACTCCGTGGATTGATGATAAAACCCAATAATACTTTGCCTGACCTAGGAATCGAATCCAGGCCCCCATGCTCAGCTCAGCAGTAGCACTTGCAAATTCTAGTTGTAACAAAAATAGAAACAATATTCAGTATATCATTTAGGGGTAATAAAAGTGCTGTACATTTATTACGTGATAACCGGCGCTAGAATTTCAGCATTATATCTATGAAAATAAAAGAGATTTTATGGTCGTAAAAAATATCAACATGAAGTTAGTACGCAATAAGGCAGGCTGGTATATCCGTATAATGTTTACATTAATGTACATTGTAGCGACAAAAAGTTACATTTTAACTTAATAAACAGAACTTGTCGACATAATTACAATGTTCTCGTTTCTTTGATCAAGAATAATAAATTACTGTGATTTATCGTGAGCAACCATCTTGAAAATTTCTTGTGATCGATGAGTGTAATTACTAACACTCATTAGTAGTTATCGCAGTTTACACTATGTGTAATACGAGCGAGGAATGTGCTTTAATTAAATAGAACATAATAACTACAGTAAGTTCTAATCAGAGAAAAGATCAATTATTTTAATAAATATATCTTCGGGTTATCGTAAGTGTCAAGTTATTCAAAGGCTATCTCGTATCGGTGGCCATTTAAGGTGAATGCTCCAACCAGCCCGTGAAATTCAAATTTAATTACGGTTTTTGCAATTTGCAGACCAGTGTTAGGTTGTATGTTGATTAAAATATTGCTTGCAACTGTAAGACGTATGCAGTCATAGAATTAAAATCATCAAAATCATCAATACAACCCTCCAAGCGCATAAATGTGCAGGAATGACTTTGACCTTGAAAAAGTCATTACTGCCTGGAAGTTGCAAAAAACGTAAGAACATTTGAATTTCGCGGGCTGGTTGGAGCATCCACCTTAATGTAATTTGACTTTAGTACACTAAAAAAGAAAGCATCGTAACACGTGCGAGCAAAGCGACAATAAAATCCGACACACGAAATAATGATGAACTTGAATTCTGCTGCAAACATAAATCTCTCAAAAAATGTCAATAATCCTACAAAATTTATTGCCCATGTCAAATGTTAAGAACGTTAGTACGTTACGGTAACATGTAGAAAAAAAATCGGTACAAAAAAAGTAAAAGCACAAGTAAGCTACAAAAAGACAATAAATAACGTAACTCGAAGACCGCATTACGACATTTTGGCCAGATAAGGGAAACAGGAAGAAAAAAATGCAGACACTGGAAAAAAGTACAAGTCGAATGTAGACTAAAAAGAGCGTTCAGACATAACATAAATTAGAATGAAGTGTTTCATTCGAAGGGCGATAAGCCACCCTTCGCGTAAGTAAGTTAAGTTCACGCTAAAGTTTCAAGTACCGACGTACGGGATATATCAAACTTATCTGATATAGGTCACCGGGAAACGTCTACAAGGGCCAAAATCACTTGCAGTCTTGTGAAGTTATACTAAGTTTCTGATAAGGGAAAGCGGCTCTTGTCAAGGAAATACCTTTCTTATGTTAAGATGTTTGAGAAGCTCTGCAATGCCTTGAGCTTATAACCGAGATTTTGGAGTATTTCACACACTATAGTATTTTATTTCTTGCATAGCCTGTTACTGACTAGCAGTCAAATTACGTTGACGAATGTTGTGTAGTAAACGGAGTATCTTTTACAGTACTGATATTTACCAAGAAATATTACAAAAATGGATTTGTGCCCGGTTGATAGCAATAGGCCCGTCTCATTTTACATGGAACTTAAACATGATAGGCGAACGACTGAATGACTAATAGATACACCTCTGCCTAACCCCTCAGAGACTACAGGAGTGATTTTATCTTGTATTTGTAACCACCCTCATTTTTCCTTTTTTTTTTTCTCTTTCATTTTAGGGTTACGTTTTACGAAAACGAAGGCATACGAATCTTCGATCACGTTCACCAAGTTAGATTACATAGTGCCATTGAATTAGGAGACAACCTTCACTGGGTTCCGCTTGAGTCGAGACCACCCTGCAAACGAGACCTTTAATTAGCATTGCTAATAGCATTGAGGCCGGGTAGTGGGAACTACACCTAATACATGGGAAACCCTTTGATATGGGGGCGTTTGGGCAGACCTTTCTAGATCATTTGAATTTTTTAACAGTTTTGGTAGGACACGCTCAGTTGATTTTTGGGAAAGACAATTCCCGTAGTCTTTACGTAAAATTCGAATGTTATTTACTTACTTATTTAAAATTGTGTACAACTATAGGCAGCCCAAAGCATTATCTACTGGTCAACTCTTAGGTTAAATATGACGAGAAATTATAGTCCAATCACAGCTGTTTTTATAATGCCAGTGGCTGGACTGTGGGTAACTTATTTTTGACGATGCAAAAGGGCCTGTCTCGGGCCTATTTAAAAAAAGTGCTTTAAGTTAGTTCGAGTTTAATAACATTGCGTTAGAGTACAAAAAAAGTCATTTTAAATGCGTCGACAACTTTATCAAACAAAAGGCATGTTTTAGTTCATTAGCATTTATTTCCAAATGTGTTAAACACAGATAAATAATTAACCAAAGCATTAATTGCATTCAATTGCGACCACATCAAAATGAATACTGTAATTAAAAGTAGTCACATAGCGTTGCAGTGACACACTAGGTGCAGCTATTTGTTATACGCATAATAATATATATTTAAAGGCCTATTTTGGTTGCTTAATGTACCGTCAGGAAAATAAATTGTTATTCTATTTGACCCTCTACGTCACTTGGTCGTATTATAGCTATTTTATTCATCTATCAAAGGATGACTGTTTGTTAATTGAATGTATGGACAATTTGGGGTGGTATTTGCTTAACAATTAACTTACCTGCATATACCTGCTTACCAGTCATGAAGAAATTGCTACATCACAATTTTTCAACAAATTTTATTTATTAACACAGAAATACCGTATATTTCATACCACGTATGAAAAAAGACAAAATACTGAAAAAAGACTGTCCCTGCCCATCAAACCAACAGCTTAATAAATCGTGTTGTAGAAATAAATTCCTAACTCCAACAAAATAGACTCTGATAGACTTTCATCGATAAAGTGTCGGTCAGAGGTCCGGGGCACTGTTATCAGGAGTTTGGACCTCCATATCTCACTACAGGAAAATGGGACGGCCCCGGAATAAAGGTATAAGTACTTACGACTCTTTGCGGGCCCAAAAATCTTGCGAAAAAGAATGTAAGTACAAAAGTCTCAGGAAATCGTCAGTTGATAAGTTCTGAAGTTGTGAAAGTGTCCCCTGAAGATAATATTAGAGTTTTCTTTGTGGATGAACGTGGATTTTTTAAAGACTTCTTTACTTTTTCTTAATTTTAGAAACAGCCTTCTTAAAAAATACTTTTACTAAACCAAACCTTCAAAATATGTATGTTTTTTGTAAAAAAGCTCTACGCCAGTCGTTTTCAAATTCCGATAAAAAATCGTATTTGCCACTTTCGCAATTTTCTCTGCGGCACTTCTCTAGATAAAGACGGTTTTGTTATAAGAGGCGAACCAATTTAAAAGTACGATTTGTAACCGTCTCCGAACAAAAAGTCACGTAGTAAAACAATATATTCAGTGAAATAATTACGCAAACGAGGAAACCCTTTTAGTTAATCCGATAAAAGTTTGTGCCCCTGCGGCCCGAATGAACAGAGTACACTGCTAACGACTTACGACATTTTCTTTAGTGAGAAAACGTATTTTAAGCAACATTATCTTGGTATGATCTACTGGAGTTGGGATGAAAACATATTTTAACTAAGTCATTTGAGAGCCTAAAACATTTTCCCCCAAGAAAGGTATTGGTAAAGGTCTTATAATTCTGGGTTTAAAAAATATTTGTACGTGTTCTGATCATTGTTATTACCCTTACTGGCTTGAAGATAGTGTCATTTTTAACATCTTATATGAAAGTCATTAAAGGGGGGAACCTAAATAAACTTAGCACAAAAAATGGCCAAACATAACTATTATTCATAAATGTGCACTGAATATAATTATAGAATGCACTTGCACCACATAACATTAATTACACCCAAAAACATGCTATCATCATTCAGGTATTTTCATCCAGCATTTCGGCATCAGTGTACGCTAACTCCCGGATAGGGACACGAAATCACCCGAGGCGTTTGCCAAACATCAATCTTGACCGACTTTACCAAGATTGCCAAGTTCACTAACTCCTCAGTTCGTCATTCCACGCCAACTCAACTCACAAAACAATTTGATTTCCCTAATACCCACTCGGAATACGAAATCTAAAGAAATATTTCGGTGAAATTTTACGTCAAAGTTTTAAGATTATTGCCGGCTGTAGATAACAATTTTCTTACGCCTTTGATATTGCTTGCGGGCGAGATTTGACATAACTAGTGTTATGTAGGAATAAGGCTCTGATTACGACCTCGGGCGATGCGATTCAGGCGAGCAACACACGCGTACGCTTCTTGTACGCGCACAGGCGTGCTTTATACGAATTATTTTCTTTTGTTTCTCTGCTCTGTCGCAAGACGCTAGTCGCGTGAGCAAGAGCATGTAGCTCAAGTAAAATGACGCTTGTTGCAAATAGAAAGCTTTGGCCAGAACTCCACCAAAGCTGACACGAGAGGAGGCGTGCGGAAACCGACCGATCACATTAGTTGAAATCTACATCGCCTCTCTCGTTTCTTCTGTGATAGGTCTTGTTTTTGCACTTCTTCTCTCCGCTCGCTCGTCTCCGCTTTGTTGAAGTCCAGGACTTAAGCGGGGCGTATATCTTGTGGCCCTTGGTTAAGAGGTTAGAATGGGTGGTAATCACATCCAGATATTAACGAATAAGACGACTTGAATCTCTTGCAGAGGTTTGAGGAGGACATTAAATCGTGCAGACCGTTTCAATGGTCGGAATAGGCTCGTTCACTTTAAAGACATACTTTGGGTCTTTAGATGGCTCCAAATTTCTTACGTTTTCACAAGTTAGTAATGTAATTGACAGCTCATCTAACGGTTATGGTGGTTTTTGGCACAAATGTCTTTTATAAACCTTCATTTATTAGCCAATTAATTCAATTAAACATTGTCGGATAAAGCTTGTCTTTTAGAATGACTATTATTCTACGAAATTAATGTATCTAAATTCTGGATTTTTACTCTGGTGTTATTATAACCATTTTCAAGCTCTGTATAAACTGTTCATTCAAACAATGTTTTCGCACAAACACAGAACTGCACACTTAAATTCATATCACAACTGTGCACTTCACAGAAAATATCATTTACGGTCGTTCCAGACGTTTACTGAAATATATTTGATTTGAAACTTCTTCCAAGTGAAAAGCTGTCGCGAACACATTCTGAAACAATCCAATAAACCAATGGTCGTCTAGCCTCGTTTTGTTCATGACCGCAGATATCATATCTTAGTCTGGAAACTAGTCTGTGGGTGACACCAAAACATCTTGTAAGTTTTCTGAGAACGAAACTTTGGCAGTTTCAAGATTTAACTTTGTTTTCGGTGATTTTGACAAAGTTGTCGAAGTATTTGATGAAGGAACTTACAGGCTGATTACAAATAATTTTACCAACCGGGTACTTATCCACCGTCTTGTAATGATATTAATGCCACGTCCACGACATCAGGCGATGCAACCAGCGTGCAGCACGTGCGTGTTTCACTAAGTAGAAAGACGCGTCGCAATTTCTCGTGGCCATGCTCTAAAGTTCTAAACAATTTATTTCATTGGTTTTTCCCAAACACGCTGCCTCCTCACATGTGTCGCTTGATTGCGTAGCTCGTGGCTAAACCTTTATAATATCACTGTCTAACAAAACCACAGACTTTAAAATTGCAAATGTTATTGCTATACATAAATTGGAGGAAGAAGTAATTCGGGGAACGTCCACACGCTTTTAATATTCCGACTTAGCCTGCGTCCTAGATCCGAGCCCGTAAAAGTTTAATCATATAACTGTTATGGTAGCAGAAAAATCTATAGAATACGAAACTGGAATAGAAATATATGGAGCTGTAATACTTGAGAGAAAAACGTGCTGCAGTGAATTTTGATAGGAATATTTTGCTGAACTGCTTGCAAATAGGTCATCCTTAGTTATCTTGTTCCAGGTGTTGACTTGCAACGTTATGATCATCACCCTTCTCCTGCCCTTATCTGGTTAATTTATTTGGGGTCGGCGCAACATGTCTTCTTTCTTCCATACTGTTGATTTGCAACATGATTATGTTATTACCACCTTTACGTGGCCAGTGGAGTTCGTGGCTAAATAATAACAGCCGCGCAAGTCGATCTCCAAAGTTAAGTTAGGTCATTCAGTGGATGGGTGACCATCCATTACATACCGAGTTTCCTCCGTGCCTCGGAAAGCACGTTAAGCCGTTAGTCCCGGCTGACATTGGCCCGAAAATCAAAATCAAAGCATTTATTTCAAGTAGGCCAGTTACAGGCACTTTTGAATTGTCGAAACAAAGATGAAAATTGAATGTAGCTACAGCCCCAGTCACAAGACATAAAAACTGTGAAAGTACTGTAGTTGCCCATTCCCTAGCGTAGATAGAGATCTACAATGGGCAACTCGCCCGTTCTTCTCCATAGAGATGGAGAAGAAAACTCCATGGACACTCTTGTAAGTCTGACAACCAGTGTTACCAAGGGTTGTCGTATAACCCAGTGCTAACTGGGTTGTGTTGGTCAAATGTGCTTAACGTGGCAAGTCGAATGTATAATAGTTTCTCTCCCAAGAAATATGTTCCCAGATTATCTGATGTGTCTGGACTCACAGTTCCGACATCACAAAACATTTTGCAGTCATGATAATAACATTGTTTACTAATAACGCCGTTAGGCAAAAGTTTTCCTCGCTCGTAACAAAGAAATATTTGCAAAAACGAACGGATAGATGTTTATTTACTTTGATTGAATTGGTTCGGCATCCCTCAGGAACAGTGCCTTTGTCTACTAACACAGTATTTCATACAATTACCAACTTCTGTTTCCACCATAGTTTCCATTGATTCCGTGACGTAGAAATTCGCGTGGTTTCAAAATTTGCTTTGCCTGAACCTTAAAATCTTCAAAACTTAATTAGTGAGCTTGACACGCGATTGGTTTCTGTGCTAAATTCTGTTCCACTTTCGCATATAGGTTTCTGACATTATTGTGATGTGAGGTTCTCGGTAAATGGTGGTGACATTGTTACTAAACCAACTATTTAGGGATTGTAGCTTTTTTTTGGACGATATTGGCATTATGAGGTGAATGAAAGAAACGATGGATGGACTATGTGAAGGATGAAATCGCTAGAAAGGAGAGATGAGTAATATAAAAGTATTGAAGAAGAAGACATGCTGCGAAGACCGGAAATAAATTGGGTTTAGGGACAGGAGGAGGTTAATGATTTTAACCATCACAATTATCATTATCAAATGGAACAGATTCGGTAAAACTGATATAAATCAGCCTTTATTCAGTCCTTAAACATCTATTTCTATAGCACAACGATCCTGTTACAAAAACACGTTGCCAAGCCAACACTGACGCCGAAAAAATAATTCAATCCACACACGTTTCCCTATCCGAATATTTAGTCCACGCGATACGGATTAGGTATTTGTCGCTCCGAATCGATCTGATTGCTCGATTGCGTCCATTCGATATCTCGATTGGCCCTCGCTCGGTTCGATTCGATGCATTCCACAGTAACTCAATACGACGCGTGTTTGCATTCGTATGCGATCGCTACAAGTTTAATGGTAATCTTTTCTCGATTCCATATGGGTTCCTGATTGAATTAAAAGTTGGTTTATCCTAGATTATGAGGGTAATCGAATATTGTGCTTTAGTGTCAGGTCAATGATTTAGAGACGGATATCTAAAGGAGGAGCTCGTGGCTAAATAGTAAGGACCGCTCAGATGAATCTTCAGGTTAAGCTGAGCTTGCTTTGTCCGTTGATGGGTGACCCATTCCATACAAAGTAATAGTTGGAAAAAGGCTAAGCAGATGATGAAATATATAATATTATTAATCAATTTAAAATCCGTGTACAAAATTAAAAAATCTATAGAACAATTATTTGATGAAATATTTCCATTTTCTTCGTTTGTGTGGCTTCTAGTCTCCAGGAGAGATAATATGTCCTTGATTCATTGTAAGGGTGCCTATAAAACTGACCTCTTATTTCCTTCAATTTTTGAGTTATTTGATAATGCAAAACAAACTGCATTGTATGAACCACAATCTGTTTTCTATTGCCACTACAATACTAACGTTTATGTTTTCTTTTCAGGTATGTACACTTCGTCGATCTCAACGATAACATCTCGTGAAGACAGATAGAGAAGATATCACTGATCTTCCAAGTCAACTAATTTGTTATCACTCTGGTAAGCTGTTTAATTACTATCACTAATTATTTCTACATGTTATGTCGATTTTCCACCAAATCGCTGATAGAGCTATTTCTAGATAGTAACATTTACGACAGCGTCTCACGAGCACTAGTGTCTGAGAGTCGTGCCCACCCCATAAACATCTGAAGCGTGATCCAAGTTCGCTCGTAACAAACTTACAAAGGAAGCTATCGGCTATATAGCCACACATATATTTACACCCAGTATATCAGTCAAGCGAGGCGTGTAAGGTAATTCAACACGTGAGGAGGTTCGGCGCCGAGTAATGCGCTCCCGGAATATTAAACGTATAACCGCCGCCGTTGCATTCGATGTATTGACTGTTAAGACGCTTACACACCTCCCACCTATAACACCTTCCATGTAACTCGGGCAGGATTACTGCCATACCGTCCTTTGATACATGCTTAGGGTATCGAACACTTATGCAAGATCCATAACACGATTTCGCTACAAGGAGCTTAAGTTCTTTTGCATGATTTGGAAAACAATGACATGTTGCTATTATGTATTATGCATCAGCTCACCACAGTCAAATATGGCACCCATAACCACCTCATTATCCGTCAATAACAGTCCTTGGTTTCCTTTTCCAGCCTACCCAATTATGGGATCCATAACAACTGTATTATTTTTCAATTTAGATGCGCTTTGAGGGACTTAAATGGCTCCTTGTTGTGCACTGGTATCTGGTATTCCTCATCAAAGGTACTCTGTATGTAAGTAACCAGGTTACCGCCATAGGCATTCCAACGTGAATACTAAGTCGGGAAGTATTACCAACTTACCTGTGACTGGTTAATATATTCATTGGTACCTCGCAACTAGCTATCTGCGGTAAGACGTGAGATGCAAAAGTTTCGCCCACATAAATATTACTACAACTTCCTTCGCTTATGCCAAAAATTGTATAAAGGAAATTGATGTTTAGACTTCTTTCTTGAGAATATTCTTGGGATTTTTCTAAATACAAAAGAATTTTGAAAAAGAGGCAAGATATCTTCGAGCGTTTCTGGGGCTTGCTCTGGAATTTACTAAGCCTTTATCTGAACATGCAAAAGGATTGGCACCGATGATCAAAGCCGGTTTTGAATCGGAAGCGTCCAAAATAGTTGTGGGGTGCTTCAAAAGCCGCCATGCCAAAAAAAAAATGCAACATCAAAATTCCAATCCAGCAGTTCGGATTTTTTTGGGCAAAGAAACGCTACAGCGAATTCGATCTCTTTTTTGCGGTAGATATAAGAAAAAAAGTAACTCGTCAAAACCTGGCAGAGGCACGTCATTGGATAGAAAATTCAATAGGCTATTCTCCTCATTGTTTCCTCCATCGATATCAGTACCTACCTCATTCAATATTCATCGCCTAATCTCCCTGAACATGAAAACATAAATAAATTTGAATCTGTTATATCTTCCTTTGTATTTAACGAACCGATTGAAGTTTATTATTGGTTTAAGATCAATAAATATTTGATCCAGGTCATCTACTGGATATTTCGATGTTAGGGTATTGCTGAATCAGGCAATTTAGTTTATTTGTTTGCTCTGCTTAAACCATGACGAATGTTTTAGCATTTGGGATTAGATCTCTTTTTGGCTGATGTATTATAGTAGTGTGTATAGTATGTATAGTATAGTATTAAAATTTGATGTTTTATTTGGTTCAACAATTTTCCAAATATGATATTATTCATTTATTTTACTAAGTAGGTACCTGGGCGACCGAACTCTGCTCGGGTGAAAATAGAGAAAACGAATTTACCCAGATGCATCCTACCTAGCTAGATCGATTTTACGCCCCCGTAAACTGCTATATTGCAACTATATTGCTCATTTAATAGTATTGGATAAGTACTGTCGCACTTACCCTAGCATTATTTTAGAAACTACCCCAGATATTATTTACATCGTGCTTTTTTATAGAAGTTATATTCTTTTGTTCATATTTTTTAAGTTTTGATTAAGTTCTGATTTGTTTACCTGGAAAACTGCACAAATGTAGTGAAAGCTAACTTCGATACTCTTTCGTTTCAAAAAGTTACAATGAAATACCCAGTATTTTCAGCTTATAAAAAAACTTCTAATTCACTTATTCGATTTCAGAACAATATTTACAGAAATACAATACAAACTTTATTATTTTATTATGGTAGTAGTAAAGTGGTACTGGCAACATTGTTTCAAAGTTCTTCTTTCTAAAAGTCTGTGAAACTACATCAGTTTCCAGCAATTCTTTTGCTCGACTAAAAGAATGCAAAGTAACTATTTCAAAGGAAGATTTAAAGCAATGTTTACAAGATTTACTCCGATGTATTCGAGGAAAAACAAAGATTGAATAAAATATAGGGACACGAAATAGGCGGATATTCAAATTGAATATTACTGTGTGGGCCATTTTTTCAAACATGGACTTGGTGTGGGATTCGAAAAGGCTTTGTTTTATTTATAGACTCTAAGATCAGAGACGTTGAATTAAAGATTGATTTTATTACAAAAATAAAGAATAAATAAATTTTCGATTCTTACAACTATAAGAATAAGAATAATTTATTTTTAAAAAAGTAGGTATTACAAAACTGTACATTTGGGTGCAGTAGTACTATGGTTGAACTTAAAATATAATTTAAATAAAATCTTTACCATACATTATATAATATTATAAAGTTGAAGAGTTTGTTGGTTGAACGCGCTAATCTCAGGAACCACTGGTTCGAATTGCAAAATTATTTAAATTTTGGATAGCCCATTTATCGAGCAAGGCTTTAGGCTATATAACATTACGCTACGACCAATTGGAGCGGAGCATTAATGAAAAGTGTTGCAAAAACGGGGACAATTAGAATAATATTTTCCAAGAAACATCTGGATATCTCCCACCGTATCCCCCCAAGTCAAGACGAAATCGTGTCTAGATAACAATTTCAAGTAATATTATTACAAGCATCAATGCTTATTTTAGGCATAGTTACACGAGCGTACGAAATGACTCATACATGAATATTAAGCCTATTTCTAAGCGTTACGCGTATCAATACCGTTTTGTGAATGTTTACATAACGCGATACATAGGTTCGACTATGATGCTTAAAATGGGCGCATGCTGATGGCTCATTAGCTTTAATAAATTTTGGACATATTATCGTGAATTTGCGATGTAATTGTGGGGTATTAACACAGTAAAAAGATAATCAGTAGTAGTTCGGCTTCAAAGAAATGCCCGAAACGCTGACGTAATAAACCGCGTGCCCCTTCCCCCGCCCGTAAAGACACTTCAAGGTGCGAACAGACTGAGAATTTGCCGTGTGTCCTCAATGTTAGTTCTAGTCGTACCTCGCGATGACTTCATAAAACATAGAAAAAGTTGAAGAAAGACTCCAAATTACTTTAAAAAAAACTTCATTAACAATAAAAAAAAATCATCAATGTATAAAGAGATTGGTGAAATAATCTTTTCACCATCGCTGCACCGTTCCCTAAACGGTATTTGTTAAAATAAAAGTTTTCATAAGAATGAGAATATTTAATACTATAAAATTCAACAACAAGGAATTTCTAACGTGTCGAAACAGACGGAAATATTTTTTAGTTTCTAATAAATAAATACATTGATACATAATTAGGAAGATTTTATTTATATTGATTTGAATATTACATGCTTTAATTTTCCACACAGTATACCCGATAGTAGCAACCCTAGCCCTTTCATCGACAGTAGGCATTGAATTCAAGGTCACGTCCGAGACGGCTTACTGGTTATCTTTTTAGTGTGGTATTAAGCAGTAATTAGAAGGTAGTATCTGGTATCCGTCTGTCTATAGTAATATTATAAAGAGGTAAAAGTTTGTATGTTGGAGGTAATCTCCGGAACCAATTATACAGTTCTAAACATTCTGTCACTGGCAGAAAGATACATTATTCGTGCTTGCTATGGGCTATACATGATATTTAAATCATGCATATTAGCCGAACTATCACAATTTTTGCGGACGAAGTCGCGGCGAAGTGCAAGTCGCTAATGAAATTGTATTTTATTGATTTACTTTTAGCACATAAGCATGATCCACGAATACTGTTCTCACTGTTGGGACACAAGCCTCCTCTTGCCGGGGCTGCGGGACTTGCCGGGGCTGCGGGACTGTTCGAAAGTAAAAGTCTGACACTCCCTCCTGCTCAGCCCAGAGCGGGAGGAGTCATTTGATGATTTCTCATCCGAAAAAAAAAGCCTCCTCTCTGGGAAGTCATGAAGTCATTAGTAATCCACACAGTGTAGAACATTTTTATGTCCTTTATTTATTTCTTTAATATACACGTAAACGTAACCGTGTTATCCTTTATAAATTATTTCTTTGATAAACAACTAATTATCACTCCGTGCTGATCTCTCAAAGCGTTTATCAAGCCCCCTCGTTGGTGATAATGAGTTTTAATATCAACATTAAGAACCTGTACTACCACCTTATATCTTCCGGGTAACTTATCTGGCAGCCTTCATGCAGCTATCGGTCCTCCTTCGGCCCGATCTTTAAAAAAAAAAATCCCGAAAATCCCGAATCCCGAATTTAAATGATAAACAGTGATTTTCACACTTTAGTCTATGCAAACGCTTCTACCGAGCATAAGGCCCTGGTTTCGATTCCTGGATCGGGTAGGGGTATTACTGGGTTTTCTCAAAATTTGTATCTTAACAGCAGCCCAGAATTCCATGTAATACTGGTATTCAGCTGTATCCGGTTAGACTGGAGGCCGAGCCAAGCATTGTTGGGAAAACGCTCGGCTGATGATGATGAGCGCGTTTGATGGATAGTGTACACGTCTGCCTAACTCGCGGAAAATCAGGCGTGTTATTATGTTATTTTAAAGACTATCTGTAACACACGTCGACGGCAATTGTGCAGAGGACGTGTTTAGTGATATTTACCAATCAGCGCTTTGCCTAAGCTGCGGATGCTAAAACCCTATTGTCCGTAGTGATCTGATTATTGCTGACTGAGTTAGGGTGGCCATTTTTGCACCCTAACTGTAATATTTCCTACGATGAGACACAAAACGCTGAATATTCTGAAAGCCACAACCGAAGTGCGATATAAGATGCAGGTTTTCATATCAGAAGAAAAAGTATTCCGTTGGCTACCGTCTCAAAGAAATCTGTATGCACTTCAAGGTCACTAAGCATTGCTACATAACTAAAAACTAGATGCAGTATAGGAGGATCCCTTTTTAGATTAGCAGTTCTGAAATTGCTGCAAGTTAGTACTCCAACCATTTCAGAACTGCAAATTTTTGTTTGTGGTGGTTTCAGATAGGCAGTCGCTCCTTGTAAAATACTGGTAATAAGCTGCACCCGGTTAGACTGGAAGCCGACCCCAATATAGTTAGGAATCGGCTAAGCAGATGTTGGGGTAGTTACTACCAGGAAAAAGTCTCAAGCATTGGATATTTTATATCTTCCCTAGTCTCTCTATCTCACTATGTAGCTGCATAATATGAACAGATGATCGCAGACAAAGACCCTTTGTTAGCACTAATTAAGCGCCAATCTATTAACACAGCTTATATTATGTGTTCAAAGTTATTATCGACGACCAATTGTTAACATGGTAACAAGTTATTATGGATTAGTAGTAAATTAACCGTGTTCTGCTAACCTTATTTCGAAGTCCTATGAGTCCAGTGAAGATAGAGATGGTTTTCATGGAGCCCCTTGGATTGGTGATTGCGTCAGTTTCATAATGTCGTTGGTATTTTTTGTGATTTGTGATATGAATTTAAATTTTATTAATATTGTATCAAATGTCTTAGTCGGACGCATTTAGTAGGAGACAGGGATACGCTGTTCAGCTTATAGTCACAAAATCTATTTAATTTAATTCAGAATATATATTTTTTTAAATAACTTAAACTTACAAACATCCTACAAGCCTTTGGCCAAGGTTTTAACTCAATAAGCTGTGTTATCATTTCGTGTAGTTTTCTTTCATATCTGTCTCTTTTATCCCAGAATGAGGAGCAGCCTTGTTCCTCTACATCTGCAACATAGGCCGGTTCACAGCTGATGGCGACGCGTTAGCGCGACACTTTGCACAAACAACGCGCGTTTGTTGACGCTAATTAGGCTCAGTGTAATGTTAACCGGGGATTAGGGTTGCCCCAAGCACACGCTCATGAGGGCTACCTCAAATCATACTAAATTACTGGTCCTGAATTCGATTCTCATGCCAATGTGTATTTGGGTTTATTCATGAGGAATTTCTCAGTACCAGCCTGTCGGGATTTGTGCTCGGTTGATCGAAATAGGCTCGTTCCTTTATACATCAGACTGAAACATAACTGTCTTGCTATACATCTCTTCCCAAACACTCAGAGGACAGGCGTGATGATATATCCTAAAGAGTTTGTTTATATATCCCTGAAGTCGTAAGAAATAATAAATACTCAAGAAATTTATAAAAGTTTAGTTTTGCCATAGAAACGTTAAAAAAAAAATTCTTTTCAACTCACATGAAGTACTAATTTTCGCCAGTAAACCATGAAAGTACACATGAAAGTAACCAATTATGTACTCGTTTATATTAACACGGTCATTAAATTTATGTAATTACTTAAGAACATCAGAAATTTTGTAACATAACTTTCACTTTAACTCAATTACCATATTCATATTTCTGTGACTAGGTACGTCGTAATTTTACTTAAGACATGTCTAGACGGGGCAAAAACAATTAAATACCACACACACTTAAAAACCTATAATTAAATTAATACGATGTACCATCAATGACGATGGTGTTATTAAAAATAAAATAATCAATAATTATACAATACACGCATGAATCCGAATTGCTTCGGTAAAGGAAAACATCGTGAGGAAACCAGCATGCCTGAGAGATATTTCTCGACGGTATGTAAAGCCAAATCAGACGCCCATGGGCGGCAAAAAACTCTCACACCAGGTAAGGCACTAACCACACTTTAAAGAAGAAAACAATAAACAATTTTAAAATACGTAATTTAAACCTAAATTGAGAATATGGCCTATCAATGAATAAGAAGCGCCTGAAATTTTGCATTGAAAAAAGCTGAAAGCTGAAATTAAAAATAATTACTCCAAATTTGAATCAATTTGGGCAACCCTAACGATGTTTAAGCGATGCGCACACTAGTTGCAAGCGTGCGATAGAGCGCCTTAACCGACAATGTGCAACATGGTTAAAGTTTTATGCTATTTGGTTCAACCGATTCCGGTAATCACAACTAAATGTAATGTGCCTAATTAGTTATAATGTAGTGATTGGTAATAATTATATGTATTTAATTAACGTGGTGATATCAATAAACATAATTATGTATTTTGATTCCTGACTGAGGAAAACAAAAGTAAATATGGAATATAATATATATTTATATATTTTTTTTTTGTAATTTTCAAGTTTATTTTTAGTTCCTCAAACATTCCTTCGCGAAAAACAAAAAAAAGAATTCAAGCAGATGTTACGTTTACAGTTCCGTCCACAAAAACGTACCGAAAATGTTTTGTTGTAAAACTTTTCTAATATCCCCTGGCAGTTCACGAACTAACACTGTCTGAATACGTCCTTGTACTGAATTTAATATATTTACCCTAACTTTGAATTTAATTTACCTTAGGTCAAACAACTTCACCTAGTAGGCAAACACATGTGTAGGTAAATGTTCCCAAAGCTCAGTAATCGAAATTCAAATTCATGTCGTTCTGATCAACAAGAATTTGTCCATTTTGACATGCTGTCAAAATGGACAAATTCTTATTGCTCGTGGTCTCAGACAGGATGCAATGCAGATGCTTCTTGTTTCTAGTTTTAGATAGGATAGATTTTGTTTAATGATATTTAACTTGTTACTAGGGGAGTAAACAACCTCATCACGAAGCCGTCAACCAAGCATTCTGTACATCAAACTAAGTAACTTTACGCAAAAATTATTGCTGGGCAACGACTTCTTTTTTTGGGGTGAAAAATCATGTTTTGTGGTAGAACTCAATGTAACGCACTCAAAACATTTTGCTGATGGATGGATTGAATAGTACGGGGGTCGTGGTGGTGCTTAAAGGTGTTTAAAAAATATTACATTAAAAACTTGTATTAAAAAAAAAACTTGTCAACACGAAAAAAATGATCTCAATGTCGGGGAGAACAAGTGCCTTTCGGCTTCGTTAAGAGGTTTTTTACATCCATTATGACCTGTGTCCCAGCAGTGGGAACATTAATAGGCTGATGATGATGATGACTAGCTATTGCCCGCGACCTTAATCCGCGTGAAGTTATTATAAAAATACCATTTTGTCCGTTTTTGCAACATTTTTCATTGATGCTCCGCTCTTTTCAGTTGTTGCGTGATGTTATACCTACAAGCCTTGCTCGATAAATGGGCTATCGAACACTAAAATATTTTTTCAATTAGAACCTGAGATTAGCGCGTTACACCAAACAAACTCTTCAGTTTTATAGTGATGACCCGAATGGCGCAGCGGTAGTGAGGCTGCCTTACGTTCTTAGGGTCCCGAGTTCGAATCCCGGTCGGAGCCAATATTTGTGTGATGAGCATGGACATTTGTTTCCGAGTCATGGATGTTTATATGTATAATAAGTATTTATTTACAAACAAACCTGTCTATGTAGTATATCAACTATCTGGTATCCACGACACAAGCCTCATCGCTTAGTGTGGCACCTAGAGGGCGCTGTGTGTAATGTCCAGCGATATTTATTTATTAAAGTATTTCTATAGATTTCCGCTGCTTACTAAAAAAACATTTGATTAAAATTGTCTTTTCCAATCTACAATCTAATCTAGATATAAGGCCAATGTTTGTCATGATCCTGCTAATAATAGATCCGTATCCAGCAAGCTAAAAATAACTTCCCACAATAAAACAGTACTAAAGAAAACCTCATTAGTTTCCTCCCTACATTTTTAAGCCTAACACTTCACAGGCCTAAAGTCCTCAACAATATAATTGCCACGTTCCTTTTAGAAAACTGCTCATAACCTTACCAAAGCTTAGTAATCAGGGCTAACAAAGAAAAGGCGTTATTTATGCAACCCTTCAACCATGTTACATAAAGAGGGTAATGAGGTTGACACACGCATCCTTAATAAGCTTAGGAATGATTAAATTTCTTAAACAAACGCCGCTTAAATTTCGTTATGTAAATCTGTCGGTGCCGGGTGTTCAGGGATTGTTTTAAGAGGAATGGATGTAGCACCTTATTGTGTGATACGATTCTATGTACCACGTTGATAAGCCACGTTCTCAAATGACAGCTTTAAGAGGTCTGTTAATATTTGTAACTACCGACCCGCCCCGGCTTCGCGCGGGCAATATCAACATTTTCTTTCATAGAAACCTTGTCCTAGCTATAACAGAAAAATAATCAGCCAAATCGGTCGAGCCGTTCTCAAGTGATGCTCCGTCATACATGTGTCAATGGATTTTTATTATATTTCTAATTAGTTTCTGCTGCTTTCTGCCTCACAAATGTTGGGCAAATAAGTCACTACTACCGTGTAATTGTGTACAGTTAAATTGTATTGTAAAACCTTAGTAAATGCTTTCTCCTGGGTGCAAAATTCGACCATCAAGGTCTCGGTCAAGTCTGCTTAACATTTTCCCAGTTATGTTGGGTCAGCTTCCAGCCTAAATGAACATAGCTGCTCTCTAAAACCTAGCAACTGGGTAATAGGTAAAATGCACGTAATTTTTTCTTTACTTAAATCAATAAAATACAGTACTATCAACCCAAGAAAAGTATTAAAAGTTAAGTTCAACTACTGCTTGTTGCACAAAAATAATATTAAACTCCTGCAATTTTCTACGACAGTTCAGACGTTCGTAGCTCGTACGTCATTATCCACAATCTGCCTTGTTTACATCTAATTTTTTGGCTTTAATAAAATAATTTTACCAGTTGTATGTGCTTTATTCAAGTAAAAATTGCAATAACAATATTATAATAAAATTTTAATGAAACTTTTAGCACTTTTCAAATAAAAGTGTTTTTTGACACAATGAACTTTGACGTGTTTTTATGCGTCAATACAAGGCATTTTTCATAAATAAAAAGAGTTTTGTATTTCATGCATATTCGTTATTGGGTAACACCCCCTTTTTTTTTTTTTAGGATGGGAAATCATCAAATGTCTCCTCCCGCTGGGCGGAGCAGGAGGGAGTGTCAGACTTTTACTGACTAAAACCCATCCATGTTCCTTCCTCGCCCTTTGTGTTCCGGGGCCGCGTTATCTCTTTCGAATAGTCCCGTAGCCCCGGCAGGCTTCGGCCCTTGCGGGCCCCTTCCCTATTGCTGACTCTCTTTGAGGCGCGCGTGGAATACGAACGCGCCGTCGACACGGCCTGTCGTCATGAGACGTACGGACGGCGAGCTAGCCCATAGCTCCCCGTCCACAGGCCCGCGCCTACGGTGGCCGGAAGCCATCACGTGGCCGCGACGCCCGGAGCGTCTCCCGTGGCGGCCGGGACGTAAAGATCTCTCCCTCTCACGTTCCGCCACCTCCTTCGCTAGCATGACTGCTTCGCAGAAGGAGGTGACGGCGTCCCATTCCGTCTCGCTCCGGACCATGGCTTGGACCAGGGCCGGAAGCGAGAGGTCGCCGCCGCCGATCGCCACCTCGAGGACACGGCGGTTCTATTTTACACCTTGTATACATAATTATGTTGTTCGTCCACGAACACGAACGCGCCGTCGACACGGCCTGTCGTCATGAGACGTACGGACGGCGAGCTAGCCCATAGCTCCCCGTCCATAGGCCCGCGCCCGTCCACAGGCCCGCGTTCGTCCACCCCCTGGAAGACCAATCTCTGTTTACCATAATGTAAATGTAATCCGACATATTGGAAACCGTAACAAGTTAACGGTAACATATATTGCTGTACGCGACAGTACTTAAACACAACAACAGTAATTAATATTCAGCTATCATGTGTGATCCCCAACTATTTAAAATGATGTCCTAAAAAAAGTCTCGTCAGCAGCGGAAGTCTTAAAGATGAATCAGACACATGTCTCCAAGGCTCGTGACATCGCCAGCTGTAGCAATAAAACAATAACAATAATATTGTACATCTGTCTGTGAGTCAGTGGGTTCGTGTGTTACGTTCTGGTAGTAAAGACGATAGGGCACGTTGACTGCAAGTGGCGAATTCGGATGATTATCGCTTTGTGTTATGAAATGACACGTTTTTTGTATGTATGTGTGTGTGTTGTTGTAACTGTACAACAACACACACACATACATACAAAAAACGTGTTATATATTGTGTAGGATATCTATAATCTTATGTTTTTTTTCTTGGGGTATCGTATAAGCCAGTGCTGACTGGGTTAGATAGACAGTCGCTGGGTATTCAGCTGCATCCAGTTAGACTGGAAGTCGACTACAACATAGTTGAGAAAAGGCTAGGCAGATGATGATTGACAAAACCTGAAAAAAGGCTGAAAGGCTACAAAACGTTTCAAAAGCGAATTCCACTTGTCCAGGGCTTCTTGTAACAAATTCATTCACCACCGTCTAAAACTCTCAACAATCACTTCCCTAAAGCTCCTCAACAAACACTTACCATGAACAACACTCCAATCAAATAATTGTCTAAAATAATGTCGTCGCAAAATTTACTTCAATGGCTGTAATTAACATTTGTTCGTCGTAGCCAAAGATTTAATCTGTTAGATGTGCCTTAATCGTGCTTATCTGATGTTGCTCTAAAAAGTGCGCACTCAGAAGAGTGAACTGATGAACGCATGAAACGATAAATACGTATTTCAGTGTCAAGTTGTTTGAAGTGGAAGTGGTCGAAGCTCATTTAACTTTACAACACAACGAAGAAGAAGCGCATTTCTTCTAGTGGGCGATACAATTATTTTAAATATCTTTGTCAATGGATCATTTTATCACGCGGGCTGAAGATTTACGTCCGCCTATGTACAGTCGTGGTCTTTTCCGCCTGATCAGTTAAATTTTTTTTCGCTTAAATCATGCGGAAGCGCCAAGCCACGCCAGCCCTTAAAGTTTAGGCCCCCTTAAAAATAACAATAACTCTCGTTTGGCGTGCGTCGTCAGTACGCTCAGCCGATCGGTCTCTGTTTATTCATTATTTCTATACAAAGTCAACAGGGCGGGGCTCGAGAGCTTTTCTATGTTGTAAGTGCAAGCAAAAATTAGCTTAGTGGTGATCAGGCGGGAGTGTCCTCGATAGTACCACTCCTCTAGATCTTTGTTCCTACACTTCATAGCATATAGACTATTACATAAAACTTCACGCTCAAGTCGCTAGTCGCGCAGAATTAACTTAAACTCGGTACCAAGTCAGTTAGATCATGTAAAGTTAAAGTGTACAGCTGAACAAAAAACTTACCACTTGACTTTGTGTCAGATTATGCAGTGTGCATATTTGATTTTGTTAAAGTACAGTCAGCTTCTTGAATTTGTCGTGTATTTGGGATGTGGGAAATAGTTTAAAGTGGCTATTACATTATTTATCGATTATTCTTGAACGTACTTACAGTCGCCAACGCGTCGATTTACCACAAACTGTCTAATTTTCTCATTCGATTTTGAACTTAACCCTCAACATTTTATGGTTTAAAATCATTTGGAGAAATTTTGACAGTTTATGGTAATTTGACGTGCTGGCGACTGTAGATTGTTTACAAACCACAAATAGATCTAAAATAATAATTAAAATATGTACAAGTATCAAAATGGGAAAAGAATTGAATGAGAGAATGAATTCTTGAACTGATTAATGTATGGTAAACGACCAGAGCTTCACTTAACATGCAGCATAGATACAAGGCGAAACGGACGAAAAAATATATGCATGGAACGAGTCACTCAAACAACACATGGAATATTTCGATAAAAGCAAAGAAGAAGGGATCCAGCTAGAAGCAGATAGAGAAAAATTCAAATCAGCCACCCAGGAAATATATCAACTTACTTACTTTACGCGAAACTGACAGCGAAACAAATACTACTGACGACGAAACATATTACGCGTAATAATTAATATGTTTAAATAAG
The DNA here is from genome assembly GCA_963853795.1 of Xestia rhomboidea. Classification (NCBI taxonomy): domain Eukaryota; kingdom Metazoa; phylum Arthropoda; class Insecta; order Lepidoptera; family Noctuidae; genus Xestia; species Xestia rhomboidea. The sequence goes on along the minus strand of OY970778.1, from coordinate 7,293,212 downwards.
ACGTGCCAAAAACGAATGGAATTGCAACCACGAGAAACAAACACGATTCTCTAATGTTAGAAGAGACCAATCAAACGAAGATCAAAACACCAATGCTCGTTCCTATGGATTATACCTGTCTTTACCACTATTCCTATATTGGCTCTAGGCTGCATAGTCGGCTGATTGGCTGCGGTTGGTCGGGCTTCCTCTCCCATCCCAGAGCATGTCTTTCCTTACAAAACAGTGCCCCCTGGTGTATCCGGTTTGTCCGGGTCAGGCTTGCTCCTGGCTGGGTGTGGTGCTCAATCATCATCATCATGAAAATGCCTCTGGCTGAAGCCTTGTTCTAAACCTGTATTTTATTTATCATATTATAAAAGCATTTTCCACGAAAAGTGGACGTCGCACTTTTACAGTACAAAATTTCTTATGTATATTTGTCTTATACGCAGGCAGATATCTTAGTAAATTATTCTGTTTTGCGAAGTGAAATCTCTGGAGTGTTGTGATATAATTTAAGGAAACGCCAAGCCTTATAAATAATTAATTAGTTACTTAAATATTTATGCTGTAGATTGGACCTAGTGGAAAAACACGGAGGTATAATGTAATTGATCTTAACCTTTGTGCTCCCGAGTGGAGCCTGAAATTCTAAGGTGAAAATTTCCAAGTGATTTGAGGTATTTTTTTAAGTTTAAAAATCTCAATACAGACCAACGGTTCAGGATTCATGATATCTACTCCTAAATTAACTAGTATTTTTCTTTTAGGGTTCCGTAGTACCTCAAAAGGAAAAAGCGGAACCCTTATAAGATCACTTTCTTGTCCGTCTGTCCGTCTATCACCACCGATTTTCTTAGAAACGGGTGGACCTTGCAAGTAGAAATTAATACCAGATGCTGAGGTCTATAGTCCCTATTAAATGTATAAAAAACAAGGTCCTGAGTCAACACGATAAAAAGATATTGGCAAATTTAGATTTTCGTGAAAACTTGTAAGTACCAAAATTTACCTTAATTTTCAACTTTTTTTTTTGCAAGAAGCGAGGTCTTACAGCACAAGTAAAGGGAGAAGTCTGAAAACCGTAAATATGAAGTTTAATATCAAAACAAAGCGATTTTACTATTACAAACTTATTAGTTGCGGTTGGAGCAATAGCCGTTTAATGGGATCAAACAGCAAAGTTAAGTTTGTCCTTTAAAAAGATTGTACGGAACTATCGGTGCGCGGATCCGTCTCGCTCTTGGCCGGTTTTTTTAAATTAAATTCCGTCTGGTTTCCGTAAAATTCAAAGAATATGCGTTCCCATTACATAATGTGATTTACATAGCTAGTTTTTCTTTCTACCCGTCTGTCCACCTGATTGACTACCCGCATAGGTATGGAACGAATAGTAAAGATGTGTGTGACCTTAATCACGGAGCACACGGCACGAATGTTCCGGTTTTTATTCTTTTGTTATAAAACCGTAACATATATTATAATGGTGTATCTAAAGGCATGTTGAGTCAGAACTGATTTATAACTGACTCATTGGTTGTCCTTGGACTTGACACAGCGATGTGATTAATATATTGTTGTATTATTGTCGCGATTTTGATTCAGTAAGGATTTGTTTTATCCGTTTTTTTTGGAAGAGAGGCAAAGAGTAGATAGATAGAGATACCTTATCTCAAATTTTTAAGCATTTATTTCAATTAAACCATTTAAAAAAAGAAAGAAAGAGCATTTATTAGCCCGCACAAGACAAAACTCACAAAATCAAAAGGTTAAATTAACAGTAAGTACAACTTATAAAAATTAAACAGAGAAAAAATAAAAAGAAACGAAATTGGTCCTGTACGAGGCCAAAAGGCCCCCCTATCTCAGCATAGTGCTGTAACATTAAAAAAAACGTCACAGCGCTGGGGTATTCTGACACTTTTGAATAGGTTTTTGGTTGAAAGTTCATACTGATTGCGGGTTTGAAAACGGAGATAGTTACTTTGCCTTGCCTTAGAGACCTTTCGGTGATCGAAAATAAATCTCTACCAATAACAGATTTGTTGCATAGCTTAGTTGTTCAAATAATACTTTAGGTTGAAACAACGTTTCTTGAGACCCAGATTTAGAACGCGAACTAAATTTTAAATTTGGAACAACACGACATTTAGATGACGTTTACATTTTGACAGGCCCACATCAGATTAAGCTCACAAGCGGTCATTTTCCAACTGGTTTATTAATATTTCGTTACCATTCTGTAATTATAAAGACAATTTGCGTTTGTACTCGTTCTATAATTATTCTAGCCCGCATAAACCTGTACCTGGCCAGTGTCCCCTCAACCAATTAACCTCCCATAGTTGTCTGTACCTTAGGCGTCCAACGCCGGAGTACCTATTACGTTCATGCCCCCGTCACTAACAACTCTGATGACCCGCCTTTATGTTGGTGGGGCGAAGCGTGAGATTCTCTAGACTTGTGAAGAGAGCTTTAGCTAATTAGTTATTTTGTAGACTGTACTTTTAAATCACTTGTAATTTCGGACGATGCAGGAATTCAAAAGTGATGTGGGACGAGACAAGAATTTTTTGGAATGTGGGACGAAACTTCGGGACGAACGAAGAATAATTCAATTATCGGGTATTGTTATCGCTTGGTCGCGAGATCTAGAGACTCCGGAAAAAACAAATTAAATAGATTATTAAGAGCATGGCTATGTGTCATGGTAGACGCAACTTTCAACGCGAACAAAAAATAAATGACGCTGTCTCTTGAAGCAAGACGTCGCAAAACTCATAGCAGGGCGTTGCCACCTAAATATAAGTAGTCCATGTTTTTAGTGTAACAAAGGGTAACACTTAAAATATGCAGTACAATAGGCGATCTTATTCGTAAAAGAAAAATGGGCCTGGGGCGTCGTAGTACAGTTGACATCGAAAATTGGTGTAACTCTTCGGTTTTGAATATTTTATTTTTGAATTAGGAAATTCTGAAGTTTATAAAAAAAAAAAAAACTATTTGTATTGAATTTAGTTTTAAAGCTCACATGTCTGTCTTCTTAAAAAATACAGACATCTGTTTATACACACTGCCCCTAAACATTAAAAAATACGAACACAGAAAAAATCCTAATCCGACAAGTTACATACTTTATCCTCTCAAAAAATTACAAAAGCACCCCAATTTTTTAACAAAAAATTAAACCATTAAAAGTGCTTATTCTTCATTAGTATTATAATAAAAATTCATTGCGATGTTACTTCGCCCATCTTGTTTTATCGTTTCGAAACCGGTTCAAACCGGTTAGTACCCTTCTATACACCTGTTCCCAATTTACGCGCTATTCAAAATCATTCTTCCGTTTGCCCGGAGCGATTTGCATTTTTATTCATCATTCGGCTTAGGGTGCCCAGTTGTACGAAAGTTTTGGATAATAGGAGTTGCTGAATAAATAAATAAATATTTATTGGAAATCTAGGTCAACTTACAATTCCATTTTTTTTCCCGGAAATATTTTGTTTTCTTTGCCCGTCTCAAAATTGACAGCTTAACAGTAAGTTTAAGTTCAAAATTTACTATTAAAACTAACAATTAGGTGAAGTAGCTGACTGAAATAAAATCAGAAAAAAAGAGAAAATTCAAATTCCGATAAAAAAAATTATTATTAATGACAACAACACTATGACGAAGTCCCCTTTACTGGTCAAAAGCGCTACTTTTATTATAAGCCCGTTCAACTCAAACACATGTGTTAAACAAACAGAATTTTAATTGTATTTCATAATTGAATCATGCGACCTAAAGCTTCGGTAAATTGACAACCCTGAAACGAATGGGACCAAAATTAGGGTTGAAACTAAACAGCTAGTTTGATATTCGGTGGGGTTCCGACTAAAATATGTCGAGTTTTGTCCGCGGTTTAACGAACCATGATTGTGTAACACCCCACTAAATCAGATTTTTGACGGTGTCATTGTCCCGTAGTTAATTTATCACAAGTGGTGCCACGTTTTTTATTTCGGAAGGACAAACTATGTCAAATTGTATAGTTGATGTGTGCATTTGTGTGTATGTAATTCGCTTAAATGTTGATTTAGGGACTCGTTCTATTTGAAAAAAGCAGATGGTCGAAAAAGTTCCGTAATTTTTTGCAAATTATTCCTTCTATTCGATTGAACGGAACAATCCATGCATTAATAATTACCTAATACGGTCTAGTTATTTCAAACAGTCTCTTAAAATGCCAATGAAAAAAGCCTATCTAAAATTCATTGAAAATTGACCGGTGCCCACAAAAAGCGCACGGTATAAAGGTTCAATAATATCTTTAGAGCGAAAACAAACAGCCTAGAGATTAATTCAACTGTAATGGAAAAGCGGCCATGCAAAAAAATAATTGTTCTTCCACAAAGGCCTCTCTCTATTTCCGATGAGCAAAAATTTAAATTTTGACTAGCGTTTTACAGTAGCGGCGACCGTTCGGTTTTGTGAAAAATATCAATTTTATTTAAATCCTGACTGGTTTAGTGGTGTTGCGGCAAATGTGTTAAGTTTATATGGTCAATAGCTTTACGGGATTTCCCAGATTTTGCCCCAACGTGTGGTATCTTTGAAAACCACCTAGTAGGTTTTGGCTCGCATGCCCTATCTACCAAGTACCATTTCTATCGTCAAACATCATGGGAAATCTAAAACAATTGAAAAAAAGGAACATTTTCTCGACATCAATGTTGCCGGTTCGAAAAATGAATAATAATTTTGCAGTACAATTTATTTACACGTTTTCCAATAACAACTTTGCAACGTTCATTGTGAGTTGCCAGTTCACAACAAAAAAAGTCGCATTATTATCATATTGTATCAATATAAAAAAAAATAGTGCGGCTGTTTCGAAATATTGTAAAAAAAAAATATGAGATTTTCTACAATATGTTTATTTGTCCAATTGACTGTATATTTTTCAGTTTATAAATATGAAACTTTTATTTAAACCTTCGTTATACTGAAAAGCTTGTGTTTTCTGAACGTGTGGGCCTGTGGTGCATTGATATTAAAGATTAATCTTTAACTAACTATCTTTGATTAACTTTAAAGTTCTGAAATTTTAAAGTGAAAATCAAAGCATTTATTTGACGACCCGAATGGCGCAGCGGTAGTGAGGCTGCCTTACGTTCGTTGGGTCCCGGGTTCGAATCCCGGTAGGAGCAAATGTTTGTGTGATGAGCACGGACATTTGTTTCCGAGTCATGGATGTTTAAATACTTTTGTATAATAAGTGTGTATTTACAAACAAAAAGTATCTATGTAGTATATCAACTATCTGGTGTCCACGACACAAGCCTCGTTGCTTAGTGTGGCGCTAGATGGCGCTGTGTGTAATGTCCAGCGATATTATTAATATTATTATATTTCAAGTAGGCCAGTTACAGGCACTATTGCTACAGTCCCAGTCACAAGGCATAAAAACTGTGAAAATACTATATTTACTCAACTTAGTATAAACACACATTATCAAAGCCTTGACTGCCAATAAAGGAATAAAAGAAAATACGTAAGCTTGAAACTCGTAACCGAGCTTTTAATAAAATGCTTTTGTCCGTTAAAAGGATCACTTAATTTTCGTACCGACTATAGGTACTTCAACTGTTAAGTTGTTGACATTATTAAATTACTAATAAAAAGCCCAATTAATAAACAATCTAGGCCACTTTTATTTAACCGACTTCATAAAAGTAACGCATTGTCGCTGAGAATTGAATCCGTTATGGGAATAGTCATTGTTTTCATATTGTATTGTTATTTCTTATAATTAACATAATTGCACATCCGTGCTACGCCCGCATTACAATAATTATCATTTCTATAAGCTAATACCATTGTTTTTATAATGCCATTGTTAGCTCTGCATTTAAATATTAAATTGATTCCAGTGTGAAACATTTTGCCGTTATTTTAAATGACACGTAACTGCAAAATGTTACATGCTTTATTTTAATTTTGTTTGCGATGAAAATGTAATGTGACGTAGCTGAAATGTATTGATAAGATATAAACTGATAAAATATATCATTATGACATTTAGTATCTAAAAGTCACCTTTTTTTTTTCACCTTTACGGTCACTGAAACTGCATTTAACTACCTACTGAAAATTTTCATAGGAAATGATTAATCTTTTGAACAAAATAATGTAGCAACGCCATTACGGAGAACAACTAAAACTGTAAGCTCCTAAAATAAAATCCCAAACACGGATATAACCCTTTATTACAAGCGAAGCCGAGGGCAACACTATGTACAAACTGGTTTCTGAGAAATCTGTTCAGTTATAGGCCATTTTGAATGCAATAAATGTTTACGGCTCTTTGTGGGGGAAGTGCAAAAATATTTGGCATACTTTTACATTGTTCATTGTTCTGAATGGCAATTTACACTTATTAATGTTGCATTCCGTATTGTAGGTCATTTATAATGGTCGATAGTGTATATTAATCTTGTATTTTGTTGTTTACGTACACTTGAAGCCAAATAAAAGGCAATTATACGTGAATTATTGTTCTTCCTATCGACTTCGAAACACGGGTACTTACAAGAATATTGTCGCATTCTACGAGTATATTGTATGAAGACGTTGCGGCAGACCTTGACAAAACCGATGACAAGTGGTCTACATTAACCCTTGATTTAAAGAATTGGAAATCATGGAGAGAAGCTTATGTCCAGCAGTGGGATGAGTCAATACAACGCTCGAAAGTTTTTATCATGTAATTCCTCGTATTCTGTAGTTTATGTGCACGTAAAGCCAAATAAAAGGTAATAAGAACGTGAATTCTTCTCCGTCCTCTAGACTTTTAAGATTACTCGTCCCCAATACGTGAATATGGCTTTGTAATGGATATGGGACACTGAAATGGTCGTATAGGTGTGCCTACAAATTGTTTCCCGTATATCAAGCTGACCCACTATTAAGGAATGTCGCCTGTACGGCCGGCACTTGATCGGCATCGCTTTTACTGTAGCACTCACTAGTTGCCTCTTTGAGCGTGTGCCGAGAGAACCTGCTATCAGCATGGTAACTACTTGCCATTAATTCTAGACTGAGTGTGTTTCGGTCTAGTACGACAATGCCTTCTGTGTTAAAGGCCATTCTGTGCTCAATGCGTCATTCTAAATAATGAGAATCGAAGTAAACATTATGGTATCTTAATTTTAGATAGCAGGGCAATTCTCTGAGATAGAGAATATCATCATATCATAATCCGTGATTTGGACCCAGTACGGGTTTGTAGAATTTGCTTACCTAGTTGTTTTCTTGTGCCAAAATTACCACTCAGTGAAAGAATACAATGTTGTAGGTATACAGTACGTTTGTTTGATCGTATCGTGATGATGGGTTCCGTTAGCCCGTACATTTCTTGGTTCATTAAAATTCATCGCCAGAAGCCTGCACTGACGTAATACTGACAGGCGAACTGTGGTGGCAATAACATGTGGCAAGCATTACCCAAACACGCAAATTTGTTGTTTTTCCACTTTCACGTCCATTTTTTTAGGTTTTAAAGGATACCTAACATAAAATCACACCAGTAATCCCGAAGAATTAGGCAGAGGTGTAATTAATAGGAATCATTTACGTCGATTCCCTTTACGTCGACTCGTGAAACAAATGACATCTGTTTTAAAAAGTTTACGCTTGACCTCGAGGTTGCAAAAGTACACGTAAAACAAAAATTGAAACGCGCTCGCAAATAGTACACTCACTTTCCGCCAGTTGTTTTTATGTAATAGGGGGCGAGCCTATTGCTAGCAACCGGGCACAAATCTAAACTCCGTGGCTGCTACTGAGACATTCCTGATGGAAAAATCCAATAACACTTTTGCCCGACCCGGGAATCGAATCCAGGACCTCGTGCTCAACAGTCGCGCTTGCGACTACTAGACCAACGAGGCAGTCGGTCAATAAGACTACAGTCTTATTAAATAACTAGCCAAAACCATAGCCTTTTACATGAAAACCATAGACTAAACCCCTCGCATAATGTGCGGCATCCCTTTCCACAGAATATTAAAACCGTCCACATAGTTTACATAATCCAATTTGTGAAATGTTTTACATTAATTACAGAGGCGGCGATTTTACGGACATTTACCGTTTAGTTGTAAATATTCAAATAACCTAAGTAAATGAAAACCCGAATGAGTGAGGGTTTGTTTACAAATCTATGGGGGTGATGGCGTTGGCGTATGCATAGGAACGCGATATTTATTGAAAGTTTGCGAGGGACAAGAATTGTGTTTGACGCCATCGGCCCTTTTCACATAGGGTTCACTAAAAGGTCGTATTATCATATAGGTGGCGTTAAACGGGTGAAGGGTTTTCGTATAGTGGATTGGTGTAAAGTTTTCGTGTAGTGTGTACTGGCCTTAGGGCGAAATGCATTACGCACTTTAAGTTAAACATGGTTCTTGTTTGGGTCGTGTTTTGCCACTTTGATAGTCAAAAACCTTACGAGAGACGCAGACGAGTTTATATTAAACCTAACAACATCACGCATGCGATCCCTGAAGGGGTTGGCAGGGCTGTACCTAAAAGCACACCCACGTTTCGCTTAGGGGGCGAGAGTATTGCCATGAACCGCACACAATTCCAGACTCCGCGAGTTCTGCTAAGAAATTTTTGATGGAAAAAGCCAACAGCACTTTGCCCGAGTAGGAATCGAATCCGGGACCTCGTGCTCAACAGTCGCGCTTGCAGCCACTACACCAACAAACAGTCAATTAAACCAAACTACTGAAATATCCTGATAATAGATTATTAGTTCAAAAGCGACTCCATTACAGAGGGAATTATTAAAATTAAAAGGGAATTAAAATCGCATAAAACAGTCTCAGATATCTAAGGTCTATTTTCAATAGCTTTTCATGAAGAGAAATACGACAGAAATAGGCCGGCTTAATAGACAATTAGATGTGATTAGCACACTGCCGTGATTCTCAAACTTTTAATTATTTCTCGAATGTTCTTGATTTGAGTGAAATTTGGGGAGGTATTCCATACAGAGCACACTTTTAGGAGCACGAAAAGTTTTCACAAAGCGCACACTTAGAGAGGGACATTGACGAAAATAATTAATTTGGAGGTGACGTAGGAGAAGAGTACCTTTTTTTTTTCTCCGGATGGGAAATCTTCAAATGACTCCTCCCGCTCTGGGTGGAGCAAGAGAGAGTGTCAGACTTTACTGACTAAAACCCATCCATGTTCCTTCATCGCCCTTTGTGTTCCGGGGCCACGGTATCTCTTCGTCGAATAGTCCCGCAGCCACGACGGAGAAGAGTACACCGGGTAGGATGTAAAAAACTAAAAAAAACTTTGCCCAGCGAGTGGCGAAATGTGGGTGTACTATTAATAGTATACTTTTGCCTGCAGACATGATGTTATATAATCATTTATTTACATGTATAACACCGTATTAAAAAACGCCGAACCTAAAAAAATCCGTAGGTGTGACAAAATTCCTTACATGACGCGAAAATTTATCCGTATCAGAATTCATAGCGTCGAAAACAATTTATATGCAAAGCAGGCAAACAAACGAACATACATACCACTAGAAGTTTTCCACGAAAACTTGGCATACATTGAACAAATCGTTTCAGTTATAAGTACTATATTTATACTTCATTCATGCTTTTTTACCTTGAAATACTACACTGGTTTTCGCACAAAGGATTTTTTCACGTGAAGTCGAAAATTTCGCCGATCTACCTTTCAACGTCCTGTTATTACACGTGTATACTTTATTCGGGCCTTTTGTGTATTTTCATGATTCCGTTGTACAATAAATCGATCAATTGGGTTCACTGATGCCCTTTGTTCTAGCAAAAAGGAACGACCTAGAAAGGAATATCCAAGAAATATTGACAGTAGACAACATGTGAAAATTACCGTAATAACGCTCTAGATTATGCGTAGTGTACAATCTTACGTTTAAGTTGATACTTTTGAATATTTTAGGTCCTTATATCTCGATAGATGGCGTTGCTCATTTACGTCACTCCGCTGAATCGCGATTCCATGACCTCCTCGTGTACATTTATAATAAATGTTTTTTTTTCGTCAAGCAAATATTGGCTTTTTATTCATGGTCCTTCGAGCCGGATTTTTGGTTGACGAAAAAAAACCACTATACTGTAGTATACTTGTGGGCGGGTCATAATATGACCCGCTACATACGGCATAATATTATATGCCGTAGACTGGATGGAAGATGGGGTAAGAAAGTGCTGGAGTGAAGACCACGGACGGGACGGAGGAATGTAAGATAATGGAAGACAACCGAATAGGTACAGCGACGATCTTGTTAAAGTGGCTGGAAGAAACTGTATAGCCATGACACAAACATGAACATGGCATTAAAGACTGCAATGACATCCTTAAATAAAAAAATAAATTATTTAAATTTCCTAACGAACACTCATTTTACTCAGGAAAGGAATTTTTAGACTAAAATGATTTTACTATTTTACGTTGTTTTTATTAGTTCTTTCCTCTTTACTGCTTTAACTAAAGTGCTAATGTCTGATTGAGCGCATTGTGAACTGTATTAATTATTGTTTATTGTTTTTTTATAAATTTGTATGCCCAGGCTGATCACAGCATAAACTCACTGTATATTGTAAAACCTATATTGTAACCTGTGTATCACAAATAAACTGTTTCATTTGATTTGATTTGACAAAACCGCCAAAAGTGGAGAGAAAAGTTGGAAGAGATCTACACTCAGCATTGTGTGGCCAAAGGTTGGAGCCATTGTACTTCCATAAATTTGGAAAGCTTCTGATCGTATTCATCTTTCTGTGTTTGCCTTTATTTTTTTACTAGCTGATGCCCGCGGCTTCGCCCGTCCGCAAATTATATACTAAAACCTTCCTCTTGAATCAAAATCCGTTGCGTAGTTTTAAAGATTTAAGCATACATAGGGATATAGGGACAGAGAAAACGAATTTGTTTTATACTATGTAGTGATTTGTCTCCTCGTAGCCTACAAGCTGACTGGTGGTGACTAAAGATTGTGACAATATAAAGCATCATTCTTCAACCAAGATGCTTTGTTTGCTCAAGTCCGCGGCTGCAATTTCAGTAAATCTCCAAGTTATAAGATCACACTTAAGATAAACAAGATATATTTATAAATATGACAGGCTACTGTTTATCAGCGAATCAAAATTCCTATTGATAACTGCAATACAATTGTGAACTCGATATTACTTCTTAGTTACTACGGACGATTCAACATGATTCATCACATATAGAGGACATATTATATTGAGGCATTAGGTGTGGTGCTTCCTCAATACAAGTATGTCTGCGTAATCAGATTTCAATGAAATAACTGACAATTGTTATTGTTCTAAATACGGGAATTTATACGAGTGGTTAAGGAAAACAATTACGTACAGTGTCGCACTTATGTTTTTAATGAAATCCAATCAACAGAAGAGATTTTTACATCAGACAGTCTTATTTTGTTGATAGACTTGGTCAATTCTCAGTCCGATACCTACGTATAGAAGTTACAGGTAGTCAGTAGCCCGATATTTGATAACCAGTCTTGCCAAGGGGTATCGTTTTACCCAGTACTAACTGGGTTGTGACTTGTGGAGGTCAGATAGGCAGGCAGTCGCTCCATGAAAAATACTGGTATTCAGCTGCACCCGGTTAGACTGGAAGCCAACCGCAACATAGTTGGGAAAAGGCTAGGCAGTTGATGATTGAGTTAGATGGTCTTGACTATTTGCTCGATATAATTTGTCAATTCTTAGTCCGATATTTATAGACGTTACTTCACATGGGCTGTCGCTAAGAAATGTGGCACGTAGCATTTTTACCCGATTACGGCGAAGCCCAAAAGGCGGGGTATGGCAGTAACTCTTAACATTTCATCCTCAGGACCATTTTTTTCGGATTGGGAGCTTAGTACTGCTCAATGATATCAAATCAATTTGAAATAAATCCCGAGTAATTTAATTCAGAGCCATAAAAATTATGTAATTTGTGTGGCGGCCCCGACTTACGAACAGTAAGTCGTGGGTTAGAACCCAGACCGGCGCATTACTTTGTGTAATTTATTTCAACAGCACTGCTTTCAAAACGGTGCAGGAAAACATCGTGAGGAAACCGGTATGTCCTAGAACCCAAAAATTTGAAGACATGTGACATCTACCAATCCGCACTGGGCCCGCGTGGTAGATTATAGCCCATTCCCTCTTATTGAGAGGAGGCCGTAGCAGTGATAGCCTAGTGGTGTGACCGTCGGACTACCAAGTCATAGGTCTCGAGTTCGAACCCAAGACACGCACCTCTGATTTTTCGGATTCATGTGCGTATTGTATAATAATCACTTGCTTCGGTGAAGGAAAAACATCGTGAGGAAACCAGCATGCCTGAGAGATATTTCTCCACGGCATGTTAAGCCAAGTCAGAGGCCCATGGGCGGCTTAAAAACTCTGACACCAGGTTATGCACACTAACCACACGATAAAGAAAGAAGAGGAGGCCGTGTCCCAGCAGTGGGAACGTTATAGGCTGATGATGATGATGTGCTGAATTCCAAATAGAACACAAATTTCTAGTCACTCGCCTACCAAAAATTTACTTTAAAGTTAATTGCAGCAACATACAGGAAATTAGTTGCCTACCTGATTTATTCTAGATTTAAAGTCAGCTAATTTAGTACCGCTACATTATCTAGACCGGTGCTCTTCCTAGATTAGCAAAAGCTCATTAGGCTCTCCCCATTCCGGACATACTTTTAGGAGAATAAATCTCATAATTTACGAGGCCTTTTGGTTTTTTGTGTTCAGCTGAGAGTAAACAAAAATACGGTTAAACACGAGTAAAAAGGAATTACCATAGTGTTTCAACATAACATAACATGACGCCTGTTTAAGTCCCATGTAATTGGGGGCAAGCCTTTTGTCATCAACCTGCCACAAATCTAGACTTCGAAGCTTCTACTGAGAAAGTGCTGATGGTAAACCCAATAACGCTTTGCTCGATCTGGGAATCAAACCTAGGACCTCATCCTCAGCGGTCGTGCTTGCGACCACCTTAGCAGCCACGGCGTCTGGATTTGTGCCCAGTTGATGACAATAGGCTTGTCCAAATGGCTCGGCGAAATATGGATGTACTATTAGGTATACCTCGGTCTGCCTAACCCTTCAGGGATAACAGGCGTGATTTGTAGGTCATAATTGTGTCCGAACGAAAAACATATTTATCCAGCCAATTACATGATATTAGATTGCATAGATAAGGTGAATGCGCCAGGGTAGCCCGCGAAATTTAAATTTTCTTACGATTTTTGCAATTTGCAGGTCAGTGTCAGGTTGTATGTTGATTAAACTATGAATCGCGGCTGTAAGACGTATGTAGTTACAGAATTATAATCATAAAAATCATCAATACAACCCTCCAAGCTCATAAAGGTGTATGAATTTACTTTTTCAAGGTCAAAGTCATTCCTACACCTTTATGCGCTTGGAGGGTTGTAAAACGTAAGAAAATTTGAATGCGAAATTCAAATTTTCTAGGGGCTTTTTTCTAAGGGCTACCCTGGAGCATCCACCTTAAAGGATTCCGATACCAAATCGTTATTTATTTACAATCTTTTCAAGGCAGGTACTAGTTATTGTTAAATCTGCCTTATAGGTCAGATATCAAAGGTCACAGTCACCTTCCACTTTCTACTGAATAATTTAATATTCAAAATTATTGTAAGCTCATTTTGACAAACAAATTACCGTAAGGCGATAGGGACTTGGAGTATAATGTAACAACTGTTTATTTTGTAAACTTCTGTTAGAACAAAATGGATTCTTATTTCTTTTTTGTTCCGTTATGTTTGATCTTCTTTATTGAAGGAATTATTTATTTATTTATTTCATTTTTAGGAAAACTTACAGCTAAACAGACAGTAAATATATATAAATATCGCTGGACATTACACACAGCGCCATCTAGTGCCACACTAAGCAACAGTGAGTAATAGTTTAAACAAAATATGGCCAATTACAAGTTTCTACATGAAGTATATAAATAATATGACATAAAAATAAATAAGACTACAAATACAGTTTAAAACACCAAACAAAAAATACTAAATTCGCTCGAAGAAGCTATTGGATAAAGTTTTCGTTTTCGGTTTTAGACTAGCACTTTGGTCGCTACTTCGTCCGCAAAATTGTGATAGCTCGGATAATATACATGATATAAATATACTTAATGTATACTACAGCCTATAGCACCCACGAATTATGTAGCTGATAATAATTATTAAAATTGAATCATTCGTTCCGGAGATTACCCCTACACATTAAACTTATTTTTTTTTAATAATATTAGTAATCTATATTATATACTCGTATATCTGTATATACGAGTATATATAGATTTAAGATGCTTATAATAGGGTAGATGACAAAAAAAAATCTAATTAGTCCGTCAGATAGATTTCCAAAAAATATTGACCAATATTTTTTTCTTTTTTCACGTAAACAAAAAATGAAGACGAAACAGTGCGTCGAAAACTCGTAGTGACGAACGACGACTCGTGTAACGACATTTACGTATATTATTTACTCAAATGTGACGTCACAAGCCCCCGGGGTGTTTTAATCAAAATCAAATTAAAGACTTACCTCGAATATTAAAAGCATTTTATAAAACAAAAAACACGTATCCAATATTTTTCGATAATCTAACTGACGGACTAAACAGAATCATATTTTTTTAGTCAGTCATCATCCATATTGTTCCCCTGAAGGGTAAAAGCCTATGTTTCTTCACATATGGAACATGTATCGATCATACATAACTCCTCGTATTTGTGATTTCACTCCAATGACTTCAGCTTTCCTCACGATGTTTTTCTTCGCCGTTATTTAGGACCAAGATTTAATATAAAACTTACCTTACTAACTCATACATATTTAAAAAACTTCATGTAATCCTAGTTCTGAATCAGTACTTTCTTAAGACCACTTCTCCGAACTTTATCTAGATTAAACTAGGTTTCGTCTCAGCCAGCTATTCACAATTATTCATTCTAGGTTATACTCTACTGTTTTCGTAATAACATGGCCGCGGAAGAAGGTAAATTGCACCGAGTCAAAAAGCGGTTGGGTATACCAGCATACCAGATTTAAATTCCGGGCAGGTTTCGCTAAAGTAAATCATTGTAATTTAATTTTGTTCGGAGCACCTTTCTCGTACGTTTGCCCTTCAACTTTGAGGATGCGAAGTCGTTATGGTTTGAGAAGGAAAAGTGGGACTGAAATCTAAAGCGTGCGTAGATTTGTTTTTGGAGGTCAGACGGCTGAATTTTTACTCTGGAAAATGTTCTATCAGATTTTTTATTTATTTATTCTCGTTTCTAGATGTATACCAAAAAGTAGTTTTGTACGTAAGTAAGTATATGTATAGGCTCGCAAGAGCGACTGCTGAGAGTCTTGGGTTCGATTCCCAGATCGGGCAAAGTGTTATTGGGTGTCTCCATCAGGAATTTCTCAGTAGCAGTCTGGAGTCTGGATTTGTGCCCGGTAGATGGCAATAGGTTCGCCCCCTATTACAGAGGACTAAAATATAACTGGCGAAATGCGGTGTGCTATCAGGTACACCTCTGCCTAACCCCTCGGGGATTACAGGCGTGATGTTATGTCATGTACGTAAGTACATACAAAGGAACTTGTCGAAACTTACCATAAGTAGGTATATGTAATCTGAGGCCACGAAACACCTTCCTTACCAGTCAATAACTGCAGGCTTAGCCAGGTTGACTATCTACAATCTGGTGGCCTACCATGACGTCTTAAAGCAGGATCGTTTTAATCGCGTTCCAGTGTGGGTAAGAAACGGAGCTATAGTGGACGTCTAGCGCCATCTCTCGCACGCAATTAAAACGATCCTGCTTTAAGACGTCATGGTAGGCCCGCTGTATGGGAGTGACATCATCTCAACGTTAAATCACGTGATCAACACAAACGAATAGAAAATTCGTAGACAAGTTTACATCGTTCGAAATGATAGAATAGAATGTTATCGTTTCTACAATGTTGATCGCTATACTCTTTGGTAGGAACGCTCACCATAGACTTAAGTGTAGGTTTTTGCTTAGACATTAGAGAACGAGCGATCGACTCAGTTGTGTCAACTTGGCTACCAATTTAGCGCTTTCTACAATCGCTTAGCCCGTGGCGTTTACGATTGTAGAAAGAGAATTAATATGAAACATTTGCAACTTAGCTAGGCCTGCTGATTCGTCTTGATGAAGTAACCAACAAACAACACGTACATGCTAAACTTACAATGTTATATTCTACGCTCGTGTACCCCGTGTCTACTCATTAGCTTATGTTTCCGACCCTCACAAAGGAAGCCCCATAAGGGTCAAGAGAGTACACAACACAGATATTATATTACCATGAAATATTTACTTTGTATTCGCAAAGCTTCGGTTTTAACCCCTCATGTAAACACGGTCTGCAAAATGTATTGAAAAAACATGCAAGTTTTTAAGCTTCAGAATTTAAACAACATATCCTTGGTGGGCACCTAACCATACCTCTGGTGATACGGTGGACGGTGTGGCATCTGACCATACCCCTGGTCGTGGGCCCTTGGCTTTGGTATTTTGTCACCATACCACCAATCCACCATAGTAAAGCGTCTCCGGCTTCATCACATACATTTGGGATGATAATCTGTTCGCGACACGTGCAAGATCTGTTCAGTAACTTCACGAAAAGTACTAGGCTAGCATGAATTAAACATCTTTAATTCATGCTAGCCTAGTACTTTTCAATCATAGTATCTAATATTCCTAACCACAAAGCTAACCTGGTACTACCAGGGGTATGTATGACTGGGAGTATTGTGGGTCTGTAACGTCATAAGGTTAGTAGGAAAATTATAATAATAATAAACTAAAGACGAATAATCATGGATGAAAATACTTTTTTGTAAATTAAGATTAGATCATACTGCGAATCGCTTAGGGTTATGAAAAAGGCGATGGGCACCAAACTTCACCCTTATGACTATGTATTGATCATAAAGGGTGTTGCCAAGACTACGTAACGTTTATTAGTCATTTTTGTGAATAACGATGCTGTTGTTAGGGCCGCCTGAAATTTTCGAGATAAAATTTTGAATAATGTTGTTACGTTACATGTAAGGTGGATAGATAATTCGTAATACAGTCACGTGTGTATTTTAGATGAGAATTTGAAATATTTCGCAAACGTTAACATTTTTAGATACTAGCTTTTGGCAGCAGATTTGTCCGTGTGGTGGTTGGGAATCATCCCACGGTATAAACGTACTTGCGCGATAAAAATTAACATAATTATGTACCCTTATGGTCTAGGTCTGGTGTGCCAAATTTGAAAGAAAGAAAACATATTTGTTTGGCACATGTGCCCTAAGTGCACACAACAAAACAAAAATAACAATAAAATAAAAAACTTAAAACTACACAATTTAAAAAAGGAAAAGAAATAATATTGTGTGTCTCACGGCTGCGCCAAATAGGCCCAGTTCAGCAAACTGCCTAAGTGCCAAAGTGCCAAGCAGCTAGTGCCCGACGCTGGTTTTCAACTGGATCTGAGATGGAGATTTCATCGAAACGCTTTAAAAAGTAGCTGATAGACAGAGTTAATACCGTTATTCATTATAATATTATTAGTACGGATGGTGTGCTTGACTTCAAGCTATGATTAAATAAGAAAATACACTAACATCAAGAACGTATATTCTAAACAATTTTAAAACGGTTATAATATAACCGAACACATATTTTATTACAATTCTCGTGTAAACAGAACTACATTCTTCCTCAACAGAGGAAGCATGACAGCCCTATTATCTACAGCATGTTCCCTGTACACAACTTGTTTAAATTCCCTTGCAACCGGCGCAAATAGCGATTCAAGTCATATGGAGATTCTTTATGCGATTACTTGCTAGAATATACTATGTTACACACAAGTGTTATAATGGCAAAACGTTGTAGAACTAGATTTTGAAGATTTAGTATCTACGGAAGATTTGTGTTACTGTGTTTAAGAGAAAAGTTTGTTTTGTACAAAGTGGTACTATTCTGTTTTATTTTATTTTAGTGAAGAGTTGTGGAAAGTGATTCCCGTAATAAAATTGATGTTATTTAATTCTTGTCAGTGTTGTGAATGAAGTTATTAAAATGTAATTAACGGGCCCTAAAAAAACATGAATTTAGAATCTGTCCCTGTTCGAATAAAAATAATCAGAGGGCCATAAACAAGCTGGATATAGCTAGATAATGACTTCTAGCGTTTTGTATTTCTATAGCAATAAATATGTCAATCCAATACATTTTTGACATTTACATCGTCAGTATCTCTGAGAGAATTTCACTTAATCTAAACCCTCGGATTTAAAATCGAATATTCTCAATTTCAAACTACATGTCTGTAAATTACCGATCAACATCTTTAGCCACAATAAATTCACTCTCAATTTGTAGGTTATATAAAAATCAGCGTAATCCGGTCCCTATAAAGTAAGATTGACGTTTAATTTTATCGTCCACCCTCCTGTCTTCATCCAATGAATCGGCATCGTTCAATTAAAATTGAATTTGTGCTCCCCCTGTAGATGGCCCTTCAAACGTAACAGCAAAGACATACTTAAATGTCTCTTTAAGTTTTTTTATTGACGAATATTTTTTCTTTAAAATCTTTAAGCTGACGGGAGAAATATTTTGAATGTAATAAAATTAAAATCCCTAACGCCTGTAATCACCAATAGGGGGCTAGCACGTTGCCATGAACCGGGATCAAATCCAGAGTCCGTGGCTGCTACTGAGAAAAAAACCCACTAATAATTTGCCCGGCCAGGGAATCGAATCCAGAACCTCATGCTCAGCAGTCGCGTTTGCGCTTTAAAAAATATAGTTTTTATGTCTTCTAGCGAGACTTGGCAAGTCTGGTATGCTTTCGTTGTCTCACTTCAGAATGTTATTTCCCTTATATCTCATTATTTCCCACCTACCTACTGCAAGTTTAGTTCAGCTTTTATGTTATCATGCCAGTAATTTGTTGTAAATTATGACCAGTTTACTAGCACGTATGACCCAAGTTACCTCAATGGCTGAAAAACATTATCTATATTTATTGTAATTATTTATTTGTGGTTTCCATTAACTGTTAACAGTTCCAACCACATTGCGTCCTGCTTTTAATTGTAACACTACTATTAATGTCGTTCATTAACAAATAATTTTGTTGTTACAGGTAAGCATTGTGGACTACAGAGTAATACTTCGCCTGAAGGAAGCATCGTTTGGTAATGTTAGTTTTATTGTAGTTTCCTTGAAAGGCGTTTATGAACGAGCTTTTAATGTTATAGAACCATTTATATTTTTTATTAAAGCCTTTGAACGTCTTCTTCTATCAGTTTGTGGCCACTGCCATAATATAACTTAATTTAAAGTATCCTAGTGGTGATACTAAAATTTTCGAGGAACAGTCGTGGTATTTTCCGCCTGATCACTTATTTTTTCACTATTTTTTTTCGCTTAAATCATGCGGAGGCGCCGAGCCACGCTCCTTTAAAGTTTAGGACTATTAAGAAAGCGTCAACTTTGGCGCGCAATATAACAATAACTCTCGTTTGGCGTGCGTCGTCAGTGCGCTCGGCCGATCGGTATCTTTTCATTCATTATTTCTAAACAAAGTCAACGGGGCGGGGCTAGAGAGCGTTTCTGTGTTGTAAGTGCAAGGAAAAATTAGCTTAGTGGTGATCAGGCGGGAGTGTCCTCGATAGAACAGATACAGCAGTATAATTTAAGGTTTAGCACACATCAACCTAGCCTTTTCCCAAATATGTTGAGGTCTGCTTCCAGTCTTACCGGATACAGCTTGTACCCAGTATCTTACATGGAACGACCGTATCCCGACCACAACCCAGCTCTGAAACTAACCATCATAGCATAGTTTATATAGCAGTTCCTGCTACACTATGTTTACCCGGGCTATACCAAGTTGCTGAGCCGATCGTTTTAACTAGTGGCAACAAGGAAAAAGTTACCAACCAAAACCGGCCAAGTGCGTGTCGCAACGCAGTGTAGAGTTCCGTAGTAGCCCGTTAAATTTTAGATTTTGTTTTTCAATGCAAGTCTTCACCTGTTATAAACAAGAAACCACTTCATTTCAGTCACTTTATAGGATTTATTCTAAGGTTTTTGTATTTGGTGCAAAATTATCCAACGACTATTACTGCTAAACTAATAAAGTTATCTTAACCGCTATAGTTTTCCTTTAAAGTTCATGAAATGCACTATCATCATGAATTTTTCCAGATTTTTCAAGCCAGCTGATTAGCTTTTAGAGGGGGGGGGGGCGCCATATTGGAAAAAAAATTTGCACTTTAACGTTTAATATTTCGTAAATGGAGCATTAATTCGAAAAGTAGTATTAGCCACGATGGGATAGTCGACTTCACATGTAGGGGAGCTACCGTTTTTCGGCGTTATTTCCACACTTCTACAAAATTACAGCTTTCTAGTACTAACGGTCTCTTAGCAAAACCTCGGACAGACAGACAGACAGACGGACATGGCGAAATTATAAGGGTTCCATATCAGGACTACGGAACCCTAAAAAGTATCCATAGCAGTTACCTAACATCTCTCATCCAATTGAAACGATATATATCATAACGAAAATCAAATACAACAAATTGAAATCCCACCGTACGAACAAACACAAACACTGGTAACCCACAGCCGAGTTTTATTGAGCGAAATTCAAAAGCAAAATATTTATTGTCTGTGCTTCTCGGCTTTAAAACAAACACGCCATGTTTTTTCTGTGCTCTGTGGGCCAATAAAGATGGCCGACGATTGAATGGCGGGAATTGACGATATTTTTAAAATTTTTGAAGAACATTGGTAAGATCTTGTTTATTTCTGGATTTTGAGGTTTTGGATTTACATGTTTCTATTATTTATTTAGCCTATGTAGTCCCACTCTTTCCATCTTTTGGTTATTCGTTGGGCAATGGATGGATTCTGTGGAGAGTGAGTAATTTATGACGAAAAAGGAAGAACAAACTTAAATGAAGGCTAGTAGTTATGTACTAAAGTAGAAAAAGATGTACATAATGCACCGATCATTTTTAAGGTTGGGGCTTGGAACTTTATTAGATCAGTTTTTCGACTAAGAATTTAAAGCTGAGAACTTCACAAATTTTACTTTAGCGTGTTACAATGAAAGAATTACCTTAAGTAATGTGAATGTTTAACAGATTCTTACTCAAACCGGATATTATCAAATTTTATGTGCGTGTTACAGAGGTAATTAGAAAATAGGCCATATTAACAAAAGCCGAGATAAGGCTACTTGATTAAATTCCGAATAGGATCAATAGGATCCAACTCCGTGTACCTAATCTTGATCGACCGACAGACCTCACCTCACTAATCTAGTGAAGATTTAGACCGGTCAAGGTCACAAGACTCGATATAACCTTTTTGCTGGTGGAAACCTCCTTAATAAATTAATCTTAGGTTTCTCGAGTTTAAGTGTAGATAAATAATGTTGATTATGTGTGTTTGTTTACCTAAATAAAGGTTTTGGTTTTTGTGTAATGGGCGCAAACGCGACTGCGGTATCCTGGGTTCGATTACCAGGTCGGGCAAAGTGTTATTGGGTTTTTGCAACGGGAATTTCTCAGTAGCAGCCCCGGAGTTTGGATTTGTGCCCGGTTGATGGCAATAGGCTCGCCTCCTGTTACATACCCCGCGAAATGTACACACATTTAGCGGGCAGAGGTGCACCCTAATAGTACACCGGTATACTATTGGAGTGCATCTCTGCCTAACCCCTCTGGGATTACTGGCGTGATGATATGTAAAAGCTTAAAGTTGAAATCTATTCTAATCGGTTGTAGTATTAGGAAGTTTTTGAGGAAAAAAGATAGTAAAAATATAAGGAAATAATCCTAAAAAAATATTAAATAAAATAAAAGAGAATATAGAAATAAAAATAAAAGTAGAACCTTGAAAATAATTATTTTTCAATAAAGTTTTAAATTCATTGAGGACATACGAATCTAATCTGTTCGGTTGAAGTAATAAAACCTAGTTTTCTCTAACATGATTCACAAAATGCACGAACTGGAATTGGTTCATGCACTTTTCTATTCGAAAGTTGGCACAGAATAAGAGATTCACTTACAAATTAGCACTCGGTATATTACTGTGTTATTTGCTATTTGTATAGTATCTTATCCTTAACTTACTCATGATTTATTAAATTCTACGAAAACATAACATAATATGAGACATATACAAGGTGTAATTATAGTATACATTTCGCTAGTTATATTTAAGGCGACTACAGGAGCTAAATTAGCAACTCTATCTGTGGTGGTTCAAACTTCGTTTGAAATACTGTTAAGATTAAGTTCTAATCAGCTTGCACTACAAAGTGGTTGTTACGTCAGTCACTGCGGGCCGGATAGTGCGAAATAAGTGTTTTATGCGATTTACATAAAATCTATTGATTGGACTAAAAAAATAAAACACCATCATGCTAATATGTTGCTTGTAGAATTATTTGCCAAAAAATTAGAATGATCGCATGTATTTTAGTATGGTTTTTACTCGTTAAAAGAAATTTTTAGAGATAAGTTTGTGTTTTTTTTTATCGAGTAGAATTAGTTGTATTATGTTTTCAAAACACTATCATACTAGCATATATCCTGAAGAATAATATATATTTTTCTGGTTTTGTTTATTGCAGTGAATCATATGCTTTTTTGCATTATAAAACTCGCGTTTAGCTCCTAGTCGCCTTAAGGCCCATGTAGTATGAGTGAGGCTTTTACCATCAACCGGGCACAAATCCCGGCTAATTGGGCTGTTACTGAGAGGAAAACCCTATAACACTTTGCCCAACCTAGAAATCGAATCCAGGACCCCCCCCATCCATGGTCACAGTAGCGCATGATTGTGACCTCCAACGAAAATATACGAAAGCTGCTTGGAATTGTAAAATCACGAAGTTTATTCCCGTGATCGAGATACGAAGCGTCCGCAATTAATCTATGTGACGTTAAATCATTACTTATCTTCGTTTGTAGTGTCTATGGACTCATATTTTACAAATGGCGCTCACTTATGATGCGTGCTTATTTTGAATTTCGAATAATGGAAGCTGTTTCGAATCTTTGTTTTTGTTTTAAGTGTGTGGGTTATAAATTGCATGGAGTTATTAAGTTCTATTTCGTAACTTCATAATTTGGTATTGATAATAGGATATGGAAGAAAATATACCAATAACGTAGAATACTAATTTAAGCAAGAATGATTGGGAAACCCATGGACTTTGAAAGAATTAATTGACAAAGTAAGTACAGAAAGTTAACAAATTTTTGTCCCAAATTCTCACAAAGGAAATATTGCCCTTAAAAAACTTAATTTAAAGAATGTTGGATGCAGTGACGAACTTATTAATAACATTATTACAAGGTTCTCTGTTCTCATGTAAGTGACTTTGTGTCTATTGATAGTAAATATCTTTAAACCTAGCCTAATATTCCATTGCAACAAACGAGACTAAAACTCATAAATAACCTGATTTAAATAACATCACGTAACCAACTGTGATAGATGTCAAAATGTGTAACAACTCGCAACAGTCCGCCATAGTTTTGAACAAACCAACTTGTGTTCAGAATCCCAACTTTTACATCCTTAACTTTATACGTGTTACCCGGAATTGTGCAAGAACCGGGATTGTGCGGGAACCGGGATTCTTCCCCCGGGATCGCATTCCTTTATGCTCTGTTGTACCTAAGTGTTAAAATGCAGGTACAATTACTTTATATCTTGTCTGATAAAATCTTTAGGAAGATGTATAAGATGTATGACTGCAAGGCTATCTTGATGTGCGGTAAGGCCATCAAGCAAAGTTACTATCAGGACAAGCTGCTTCTTTTCAGCAGATTTGTTAGTCAAAAGTTTTGTATGGATAAATTAAAATAGCCTAGACTGCTAGTAAAGAAGAATATGTAGTGAGGAAAATGTTGAGTATAAAATTATAAATGTAGATGACTATAAGAGTCGAGGAAGACCAAAAAAAACGATGGTTGGACTGTGTGAAGGATGACATGACAAGAAAGGAGGTGACTGCTGAAGGACGAGCAATTGGGAACTATGGAAGACGAAGACATGATTTTAGTAAATAAATCTTATTAAGGTGGATGCTCCAGGGTAGCCCGCGAAATTCAAATTTGCATTTTGCAGGAATTACTTTTTCAAGGTAAAATTCATTCCTGCACCTTTATGCGCTTGCAGGGTTGTATTGATGATTATAATTCTTTAACTACATACGTTTTACAGCCGCGAATCATATTTTAATCAACATACAACCTGACACTGACCTACAAATTGCAAAAAACGTAAGAAAATTTGAATTTCGCGGGCTACCCTGGAGCATCCACCTTAAGACAATTACTAAAACCACTGTTAAACTAGCACCTGATATTTCCATAATCTTAGAAGAAAACTGTCACTTTCACAGAAATATTTCTGAAATTGCTGACGCTATATAGAATTTGTGAAGAGCCTCCTAAATCTTGTAGCCTCTTGCAGAAGACGCAAGGCGGGTATCGCTCGTTATTTAAATTGAGACATGCCATTTTATGGCTAAATAAAATTTTGCCTTTTTACTACTTCAGAGTAAGCAAAAGTTAACGGTACCCAGGTATTTTTAAAACCTCTCACAAGAGACTAAAAATGTTTTTTTTTCATAGATACAGAAAGCTAGAAAATCATGTTATTGTTAGATAAAACCATATTTTAAAATTTTCTTCCATGACAAAAGCAAATTAAGTTTTCATTCTGTCTCTGAAAAAGACAAGATAAAAAGTCTAAAAGTAAAAAAAATAGACAAACTAATTAGATTTTTCTTTAATTAAACTATTCTTTATGATAACCATGCTTGACTGTCGTCTGTCTAGAATTCAGACTAGACCTAACTTGAGTTAGGTCTCAAGCTGACTCTAGAAGAGCTGATTACAAGAGACACGCGTCATGTGGCAGAGAATACGGAAAAAACAAAATAAAGTCGTTTAGAACACGCCACGGATCACCGCGACACGACTTGCGGATTGTCGGAAACAAGAAACCCAGGATCGTATCGCTTAACGCAGTCGCATCGCCCCAGGTTATGAGCGGGCCCATTCTTTTTAAGCTAAATCAAGGCTAGCAGACCACGAAGTCACGTGTGGAGATGTGCTCCTATGAGGCTCCTAAATCTGTCTTCACTACGCGAATTCCTGTTTCGCTCAGCTCACCTAGTGTAGACGCAGCTTTAGAATAACCTGATCTCCTTATACAATTTATATCAAGGCATGCCTCGCATAAAGATCGTGCGCTTTCTAATAAGCATTCAGTTTCTGGTTCAACACGGGACGCTGACTGATCTGTTAGAAGGAATTGAGGTTATACGTGTGCGGAACTGCTGCTGATCTACTTATTTCATTTAACGGTCATATAGTAGAGAATGAATAAAATTATGATCTTAATTTTTACTCGATTACGGCAAAAGCAAATGAACTAACATCACAAATAGGCGGCATCCCAGCCGCAGCTGTGGGAAGGCTGCGTTTACAGCAATGACAAAAGTAAACATAATCAGATTCACAGAAAACGAAATACAATGTCCGAGAATGTATTGAATGACCAAGAGAAGATTCAAGCCCATGGAATGATCACTCTCAGCCAAATTACTTTATCTCTCCTATTACCGTCCAGTACAAAAATAACAACACAAAAACGAATTGTATCACTCGAATCTTATAACCAGTGTATGAAGACTTGTCGCTAGCAGTTTCCGTCGTCGGTCTGTCGCTAATCTTTCACTAGTCTTACCCCGTGGCCACGAGCTTCACGCTCAAGCGACGAGCACACGGAGGAAACAAGTGAGGTCGTGAAAGAGGCGTTAGCAACAGACCAGCGCCCTATGGAAAGTCTCGTCTCATCTCATCTCATAGTCAAAGTTGCCATAATTTACTGAAAAAAGGCATCAGAAAATACTGTTATGTTATGTCTATGATAGACAAAACTGTTTTATTTCTAGTGCGCGCTGTCGAACAACTATCATAGGATGAGCAATCTCATTAGGCCGGATTCACAATGTTAATCAGAAAAACTCCGCGTTTGCGATCCGGATGAAATACGAGTTTTGTACGTGGGCACGTGAACGTATACACTTTCTAGTTTGTTTTCCAAGATTGGTGAAGGAATTGGGTTTGGGTTCTCTTTTCCAATATATTTGCATACTGGCAGTGATAGTAGTGCTAATGATTTACGGTAGCATTCACTGAGCTGTTTTTAAATAGGCTGGTATGAAGGAATTTGCTTTAACTCAACTGGTATTCAAAAAGTTTCTTGTCATCACTTTTTCTGGCACACCACTCTCCTGAAAGTCACATTTGAAGTCGCCTTAGTGTATGGCCTGGGTGCAATGGCGTTCGGCGGGGCGTTCTGCGAGGCGGCGAGCGGCCGACAGCGCGTTCAATGAGTGGCCATAGTGCTCTGCCGTAAGACGCAAACTCGCACGCTGCAGCCGTCGCGCGGCGAGCGTCTACTCAGGCCACTCACGTATAAATGCATGTGTTTGACATGAACACTGCACGCCCGCCCCGCCGCACGCTCGATTCGAGCGTCCACTCTGGCCGTACACTTAGAGTCGCACACCACTCGCCGAATCGCAAAATGGACTACATACAACCCAGTTATGCGTATTTCCGCCCAACAAAATCACGTTGCCCTCGCTTATCCCGCTCATTTTCACAATCCCAAGTTCTTCACGTAACGTTTCGCCCCCAAAACCTGGAGATTCTAACATTTCTAACACACGGGTTACAGAACAACCGTACTTTGGAATTAGTTTCCAGTTTCGTGCTCTGCTCCGTGATTTTAGGAGACAAATATCAGAGTTAGGCAAATAGCCAGAAGTTGACGGAAGTTTTGCCTCGGATAACTAGCGGCCTGATTTGAACTTGAACGCGTGAATGTCTTTGTAAGACTTAACTTTGATTTGGATTTGAACTGAACGGATCAAATAGTTTTTTATTGCGACGAGGTCATTACTAAGGGAGCGAATGCAAAGGTGTTTATGTTAGAATTTGTCGCTGGATTGTGTGTTTGATAGATAGCGGACTTACTAATATAGCTTAACCTATTCAAGTATCTATCGTGTAAAAGAATTCTCCTATCGCAGCTGCTGTTTACTGTTGGACGTATGCCTCGCCCAAGCTGCAATACGAACACCCTAAACGTCGCCTTCCGCTTTTAGGCTAACCCCACCACCTTTTCAAACTAATTCATATCATCATCATTCCCCTGGGCTTATCCCAGCTTATTTGGAGTCGGCACAGCATGTCTTCTTCTTCCATACTTCTCTATTCTCGACATCTCGGCAGTCACCTCCTTTCTAGCCATACGTAATTCATATAAATATTAATATTCAGAGGTAAATTGTCATTAATTCATTTTGATAATTCTCAAATTTTTAGGATGACAGAGAAAGTCAGATCAGAGATCCAACCGTCTTTTTTACTAAAATCTCCTGAAATTATGTACGACGGTTTATCATTTCTAGGTAAAAAACCTTCTGAATTTAAGTATTCACAAGATGAGACAATGATAATCGTGATTTATTATGTTCGTGCGACATAAACATCGTGTTACTGACGTCCGTTTTGGACGCGGTTCGTGACTGCTGATTATGTGTGCTGTCTTTATTTTTTTGTAACCTACAACACAAAAAAAATATGTTTAGAATTTCTAGTTATTTAGGTTTATCCAAAGAAAGATTGAGAAGATATCCATATTACTCCGAAATTAGGTTATAGTAGTTGGTTGGCTTTTCATCTCAGCATCACAAAAAATATTCAGATAGACTCTTGGAGCATTCCGTAGATAATTTAATTTGTGGATACGTTTCTATTTATTACATATCTGAGGATGAAATTTAACAGGATTCGTTGAGAATAAATAGACAGCTCAAAAAGATTAATGTCCATCTTTAATTTGATGGATATATTTTTCATTCTGGCTGTAATATGTCAATGTTTATTGCGAATTTTTACGACGGCCGTTGACGAATTTGTGTACAGTGCTACAAGAATCTTTTGGCTGTTGAATGACATTGAAAAGGGGGCGCTGTTGACAAATATTTGTGCAATTGCCACTTGAAATTGAATTTAAAAATAAAATGGTGCCGTTAGTTTCTATTTTTGACTTTCACCAAGGTTCTGAAAGCAAAGCTTTATGTTACGAAAGCCTTCACTTACAAATAAATATTGTTATCGTTAAATACTTCATTAATTACGTGTGTTTATTTTGCTAATGATGTAGGTACTTAATCTATTTTTAGTTGAAGCTATTTAGGGAAATACTATTGACTTCATTGCTAGGTACTCCGTGAGGTTACGAAGACAAATTAATTAGGGATGCCGTAATGGCACAGAATAAATAGTAGGTACATTAATGCCCTCATTTCTCGCACAATAATTTTCATTGAATTGAGGCGACGCGCACGATTTATATTTACCAAGGGTAAAGAAACCATATCATTCTTAATTCTTACCTTCTACATGGACCAAGCGAGGAGCTCGTAAGATGTATTTGTACATTGTAAGTAACTTGTAACACACTCCAAAGCTCAGTTTCCTCAACATTTCAACAGCACGTTACCGATAAACCTCTTAAATTAACTGCTTACATATAAAACTAATTACAGTTTAAGTATCACTGCCGCTAACCGCGTTAAACTGGCGTTATATTTGAACGTTGAGTTAGTAGATTTACGGCTGCGACTTCAAACATAAATGAGCTGAAGAAACTTTCATTTCCGTTATAAGTTATTACTTATTTCTTATCAGTGGTGTTAAGTTTACGAGTAACTTTAAATTATACATGGGCTGACAAGGTTATCAAACAGCATCCTTTTTATCTCCTGGAAAAAGAAGGGTGTATCAGTTTGTAGTTTCCCGGTATTCCAGGGTCGGGCAAAGTATTAGCCATGGAGTCTGGATTCGTGCCAAATTGATGGCTATAGACTCGCCCTAATGGGACTTGAAACAACTGCCGAAATGTTGGTGTACTATAAGGTACACTTTTGCCTAACCCTTCAGGGATTAAAGGCGCGATATTATGTAATCCTTTTAACTCGGTCTTCGCCTTAAAACAGTATTTACAGTAACCAGCATAAAAATTAAAAAGCCAATGTCAGTGACTCGTCACAAACGGGCCGGACATGACGTAAGCACTTTCAACTCAACACAAAGTGACTGCGGAAGCTCCTGCTAATGATAAAAACGTCCAACGCTTCAGTGAAAAGAAAGTGTCCATTGTGATGCCCAGACGTTTTTGAGACGGACGTTTTTTAACAAGATACAAGAAAAAACGAAAACAAATGATTTGTCATTAGTCCATTGGATGGAAGACCGGCTGTTGAGCTTGATGGCCCGAATTTGCTGGCCAGGTTTTTGCGAGACTCACTAAATGACCTAGTAACCTAGTTAATTCACTAAGAGGTACTATCGAGGACACTCCCGCCTGATCACCACTAAACTAATTTTTACTTGCACTTACGACATAGAAACGCTCTCTAGCCCCGCCCCGTTGACTTTGTATAGAAATAATAAATGAAAAGATACCGATCGTCCGAGCGCACTGACGACGCACGCCAAACGAGAGTTATTGTTATTTTGCGCGTCAAAGTTGACGCTTTCCTAATAGGCCTAAGCTTGGCTCGGCGCCTTCGCATGATTTAAGAGAAAAAAATTTTAACTGATTAAATTTTATTGCTGTATTAAAATTTCGCTTCTTGGAGCTTAATTCGAGATATGCTTCTGTTTATGCTTCTATAATTAGGTGTCGTCTATAGTGTTTAGGTATGGACATAGGTTTATCTACCAAGAAATTCCCAAAGCTGCCCAAAGCTTTGAATCCCGTCTTATAAATTGCTGTAGTTTTTCTTTTATAAGCTTTTACATTACTTAAAAAACTCAACGAAAAAACTCAGCATAATGATATGGTGGCATCTCAACGCCACATATGACTTGGGCTTTATGCAAATCTTACCAGCAGAAATCCACGATAACAGCTCCAACAAACACAACACCCGCCTCGTC
This sequence comes from Xestia rhomboidea, assembly GCA_963853795.1. Classification (NCBI taxonomy): domain Eukaryota; kingdom Metazoa; phylum Arthropoda; class Insecta; order Lepidoptera; family Noctuidae; genus Xestia; species Xestia rhomboidea. Next base: position 7,262,996 of record OY970778.1, on the reverse strand, counting down.
AGAGGATCGTCCCTTTTCAATGAAACTTAACACGTAAAGCCGTTGGTCCCGGTTGTCATTTGTAGATAGATCTTTGACAGTCGTTACAGGTAGTGGCCCGACAGTTTGACAATCTTTTCAGTCTCTCCTAGGGGTATCGTATCAATCCGTACTAACTGGGTTGTGGAGATCAAATGCTGATGGAGGGTGTTCCGTCGCTTCCGCGGACAAATTCCACAAGTATGCACAAAACATCGTGCAAGTGAAGTGAAGTGCTACTAACATAGTTTTTTAAGTTGCTTATACTAACAAAAAATGTTATTAGTATGTATTTCTAAGTTAAGGTATTTATCTACGGGTCTTTGTTACAATATAGTTGTAATAGTTGTAGTTGTAGTAATAGTTGTGTTGAAATAAATGGTTTATAATAATTATTATTATATAAGCAGTCGCTCCATGTAAAATACTGGTATTCAGCTGCGTCCGGGAAAAGGCTAGGCAGATGATGTCACGATTTGAACCAGCCAGCCTTATAACATCTTTTACCTAGGAAAATAATTCCTGTCTGGGTAACAAAAAAGATGAGTCTAGAAAAGCGGCCATATAAATCAAACACTGAAGCCTAACCTAGGTCTAACGAGGCCGGGTTCAAACCCATGACCTCGCTCACACGTTCATCGCTGTGCTATTGCGCCATAAATCTTGTTGCAAGAAAGCTAGGTAGGCTTTCTTTTTCATTATCATTTTGACCTTGCGGTGAAAGGTCGGGTGTATGAATTACTTATAACTATGTGGTTTTAGAGATATGAAATTGAATAACGAGGTATGCCAGTTGTTCTTTCTTTTTTTCAATTGTTTGTAGTTACGTGTGATTTCAAGTTGAAAGCAATTTGTTAGCACGTTGGCTTCTCAAATACAAATGTTTTCTCGAAATAAAACAATCCAATAACAAGCCAATAATAAATTAATTGTTAGGTACTCCATTAATTGGACCTCTACACCATATTAAATATAATTAGTAAAAGGGCTATTCAATGTTCAGGGAATACGAAAACGTTTCAACAAAGGACAACGTTGAGTTTCCATCAAATTACCGTTTTTTCCACAAAATAACTTACCTACATTTCTATATCTACTCTGAGCTCCAAAAAAGTCGTGGAACTCGTGACTCAGGCCTTATCCTCAAATAATTCATGAAACAGCGACACTTAGACCTAATGGGCGACTCTTTAACAGCTCATTCATCATTAGTAATGAGGTCATTGACATGGACGACCTGACATAATTCTGACATTATGTCACAGAATAATATTATGGGTACAGAAGGCTAGCTGCATTCAACGAGAGAAAACGCACGCACACATAGACACGCTTCACGTACACGTACAGCGAGTGTAAGCTTAGTCAATATTCATTTATTTGGGGTCGGCGCAGCTCCATCCACTGTTTCTTTGGTACTCCTACTTGTCTTATATTCCAAATTCAAAAAACTTTTCTTACGATATTGCACTCGCGTCTGTAATTTGTTTGAGATCGCCCTCGCCTCGAATGTGTGCGTGCGCCTGTTTTCGTTCGGCGTGTGGAATTGATTCTCTGCTCCTGTTTATTCTGTGACTCCTTACATTACTTTGTTCATTTGAGAGGACGAAACATTTTTAATTAAATCCCCTTCGCTATGTGAAAGTTTAGGGGCACCTATGTGAATTTAATTAGGGTGCAGAGTTCCAGGTGCGTTTTTAAGGTATCTGTTAACGGATGATAGATTTTTAAGCTTATGCTTGCGAAGTGAAATTGATAACTTCTGACGCACCTGGGGAATAATTATTTTAAAATTCCTTGAAACTACTAAATTCGTTTCTTCGTTCTTCTAAATTAGAAACTGCCAAATACTTTTACTTCAGGATTAAAGAAATCAAGTTTGGATTCACATTTTACATATTCCTAAACATTCCGGCTAAGTTAACTTTTGTAACTTCTTCTTTGCGTATCGATGAACTCAAATAATACCCGACCAGTATTAGCCACCTGCACAGCTCTTTCGTTGGCTTCGTTTAAATCCTGGAAGATGCAGGTGGCTGTGCAGGAAGGGCAACAAAGGAGACCATAACATGACGGCTGTACTCCCCGAAGAGTTAAGCACAAGCGTCTACTAACTGCATTCCGCCAACATCTCATTTAACACATTAGTTTAATGTCACCAACCCTAAAAAATATTTTAATGAACTCTGTCTACAACCTAATTTGTATCATTAACTAACAAAACGATCACTTAACGCGTACAAGTTAATTTAGAAACTTCAGTAACCCTCTAAAGTTCTATATTTAACCTCAGTTTAGAAGGGGGAGTTCGTCAATGAGCTTTTATCGACAGTTTGAAGGAGTCTGGAGTTCTGGACAGGTGCTGGAAGTCGCCGCAATGGTTTTGTGATATCCCGAAAACAGCTGGTGAATTGTGGTGATTTGAATCTGGAGTAGAACGTATTTATAGAATTAGATTGAACTTCATTTGTCTGAAAGAACTCACACCATAATGTATTTGGTAAGATTGGCATCTTAATTCCCCCCCCCCCTGTTTTTTTTCTAGTAATAAATATAGCCTATGACACTCACAGATAACGCGGCTTTCTATTAGTAAAAGAATTTTCAAAATCTACAACCCCACAAACTTTACCTCTCTAAAATATAGTAGGTAATTAGGTATAGAAGAATAGATATTATGAAAATGAGGCCTGTCGTCTGTCTGGTATCTTTTGTCACTTTTTTATTTATTTTTCGGACAGTAAATCATCTAATGACTCTTCCCGCTCTGGGCGGAGCAGGAGGGAGTGTCAGACTTTTACTGACTAAAACCCATCCATGTTCCTTCATCGCTCTTTGTGTTCCGGGGCACGGTATCTCTTTCGAACAGTCCCGCAGCCCCGGCAGGCTTCGGCCCTTGCGGACCCCTTCCTTTTGCTGACTCTCTTTGAGGCGCGCGTGGAACATGAACGCGCCGTCGACACGGGTCTTTTGTCACCTTAAAGGCGAATGGTTTCAGGGGGTATTTGGCACTCCGGCCAGACCTGAGTTACGACAAAGGATGTTTTATATTTTGATAGTACGTTCCCGTGGATTACATTTTTGTATGCAGTCAGACAGGAACGTCATGAGGTATGCGCAGTTTAATTTCAAGACGAAATTAAATAGTAGTACAGTGTATCCGACTTCCGTGATCATAGGTGTGACCATAAAACGCTTGTTAGTTGTCTTCAACTCATCTTGATAAGCTTAAATGCAGTTATCACACATACACATTGTAAAATAAACTTTATTGCCGACATTTTGAATGAAGTTTAGCTTTCGTCTTGCAACAGAACGAAGATAAAAACTTCAAATCCGAGGAACAAATAGCTCTGGTTGTAAAGTGCTACAAGCGATAAAGACCCTATTGTGAATTGTTGAAGACCTACCGTCCTAAAAGTCACTTGTTTCTCTTATCATTTAGGTTAACTCTACAGCACCTCGTAAAACAAATAGAAACATAATTACGCCTCGTTGGTCACTGACTCATATAACTACCCATACTTAGTAGATCATATAACGATATGGAACAAAGTATCTATCCACTTAACAGAATCAGAACGGAGGCATTCCGAAAAACAGTTAACACAGACAGTCATCACAACGGATAAGATCATGTCACTAACATAATTGAGCAAAGAAACTGTTGTTGTAACGGTTCACATGCCGATATTGGTCTGCATTCCAGTACCAACCTTTAAAAAATAATAAAAGTATATGCAAGGGTTGCGCCCGCGCAGTCAGATCCCAAGATAAGGACCTTACACGCCCGAGTCGCTCCGAACATGGCCGAAGAAACCCGAGCGCGGGAACGAGGTCATTCAACGCTCCCTTTAATTGCTGTCCCTTATCAACCCGTACGAGCGACCCTATAGTTGTCCTGCTTACTCTTATTTGAATATTAAACTTTATAAGGAACAGAAAATGCCAGCCCGGACAATGATTTAGAAAAAGAATATATCATTTATGCTAGAGCAGGAGCTTGGTCACATAAATTGAATTAATATGGACGTCGATTTGTTTAGGGAACGGTCGATGCTCTTAGTTGAAGCATCGTTGTGATAAATTTCTTTTTGATCCAGTCAATTTGTTACACTTCAGATCACTGCGTTGTGTAATGGGTGCTGCTGGGTTTTTAATAACAATTTTCTACGTTGGCTTTTTGTTTATATTACACGTGTTTTGCCTTAGTCCTTTTAAAATTGTGTTGATTATATTTAAAGCTTGCGTATCATTTAATTCCAATTTTATCAGTAGTTTAGCTATTACCTACTAACCCCGAAACTAATCACACCTCTTTTAACCTAAAACGCTGAGTCTAGTACAGGAGCCAGGAATTAAACTACTTCCTTAACTAAATCAAACTAAAAAGTCGTCGTCTTTGGCAGTTAGTCAAACACTTAAAGCCAGAACCCAAGATTCGTTTTAAAACGTTCTTTGAGCTTTCAAAGAAATCTCCAACTATGAAATTACTAGCTGTTTCAATGGTTTTCTAGGTTTATATTTCAAGCACTTAGGTCAAACTTAGTTATGTTGCCGGCACTAAGTTAGTCTGTTCGCGCCAAGTTGAGTTGAAGCGTTGCAATTTGATAGCTCATCGGGCTGCCACAGAAATATTAAGTTATCACTTAGGAGCTGGGAGTTTCTACTTATTCAAGAGGCTAAAATCTTTGTTGATTGGACTGGGTTTTGAGTAAGTGTGAGATTGATAATAATTTGATCTGATTTCCTTTCAATCATTCTCACAGAGAAGAGACGTATGTCCCAGCAATGGGAAAGTTAATGGCTGCTGAATTGTTTATGCCATCCATGCCGCACCTTGCAATGGGTTTTTAGCAGTATTCGATTTATTTTGCCGTGAAACGTCTTTAAAATGTCATCGAAACATACGGGTCACACGACGACCAGTCAACCCATACAAATCCACTTAATGCGGATCTCTGATTGTACAGGAAACTATACAAAGCAAGGCCATGTTATACTGGAAATGCATGGCTTGATGTGTCGACTTGTGTACCAGTCAGAAAAGTGAAGTGTAATGAAAAGGGTCATAAAATCTAATCTCACCTTTTTACAAAATAAAATGTCTTAGAGACATAAATCTTGTATCATTATTTAGCCCATAGACTCAGCTCGCTGTTACAACCTAGAGTTTTAATATTAGATGGGGCTAAGGCCTCAGGCTGTAAATCAGGCCGTTACGATCCGAGAAAAAGAAAGATCCACAGTGTGAGTGACAAAAGGAATGAAAGATAAGAGAATTCTAGTTTAAAGCTTAGCCAGTCTTAGATTTAAGCTCAAGGCAGGTGTCTTTTCTTTGTAGCAATAAGATTTATAGTCATCTGTCCGGTGGTTTAGTTTCATCCCTAGAAGTTGTAAAACGCGAAGAAAAAATCGAATATCTTCAATGCGCTTTCTCGTAAGTAACACTTTTTTACCAACATAATTTATTTTTTGGCTTCAAATCCTAAGTAACGATGGCTAAGTTAATGTTTTAATTAGTCACAAATATCACAATATACCAAGGTATTTAAACACTAAACTGATGTACCCATACATTTACACAATGCGTACCTTCACAAATATAGGAAATTGCTTGTTTCCTCTTTAACAGACTACGTTTCCCTTATTTTAATCACAAATCTCGTTGAAATGCGTGCTTCGTTGAACTACAGCAAAATTCCAGCGAATCATAAAAATAACGAGAAAATACTATCAACGTAATTTCTATTACTTGAAGATTTATATTGCATGGCTCTTTGACTACATTTTTTTTTTTCTAATTTAGATACTTAAGATTTTATTTTTGTCCACGATCTCTATAACTAACCAACGTGTTTTTTTTTATAATTTGAATCAAGAAAAAATCTTGGCTAAAGCAAGATTAAAATTGTCATCTCTTTTTGTCTACAGTTATTTAGTGAAAAAAAAAAAATATTGTAAGTAAATTGCATTATCTTGTAGAAGAAAATGTTGTAGTAATTTGTGCTTTCTCTCTAGTAGACTGAAGGTTTAAAATACGATGGGGTAGGTAGTTGAAACAAGTTTTGCCCGCTAGAAAAACGAAATGACCGCGTGCGACTAAAAAGGCTTGGACCTTCTTTTTGTAAATTCGCTCAGTTTTAGAGCATCTTAACGAAGCAGTGGATGTTAAAAAATATCCGGACTCCGCAGCGTCCGGTATTTTGAAATTGTTGTACAAAAAGATGATGCTTTAGTTGCATTTTCTGCTACAGTTCCATTTTAAATGGTCTCCAAAAATTTATCGTGGCTTTTTGTTACTTAAAAGGTAAATTCGGTTTTCTGCCGTTTGCGTTTTTGGGAAACAGCAAAAAAATTGCTTTTAAAAATTGAAACATTTTTCGCTACGATTGACAAAGATTTGGTTAAATCGCTAATATTTTTTCAAGTGCCTCGTATCACCCATAATTTGATCACTTTCTGATATCTACCTCACCAGCATAGCTATTCACAACGCTTCGATTCGATTTTCGGATCGGAAAGTCGTATGTCTGTCTTTTTTTGACATTACGAAATCGAGCGAGATAGACATACGACTAGGGGCCTGTAGTTTGTTTAAGTCCCTTAGTTGCACAGGACAAGATATATTGACCCCGTATTCTTAGACGATGCAACATCCAAAACAAATAGTAAAATGAACTCTCCAGATGAAACACACTGCATATTCAGTTCAGTGACCGTCATATCTACGATCAACGTGCGCGCAGATATCGTCGATCAATTACTGACTGTCACAGTCGTATATCACCGACACGGAGTAGAGAAATAATGGAGACCTCAGTTGCACTGAAACAAAGATTTCAAGCTGTTGAATTTGTTTGGATCAGAAATCGATCTTGGTGCATGTATTTTCGATTGACGACTCTGAACTTACTTTTGAGTGCGAAGGACGAAACTGAACTCCAAAGTTATTAATTATGTCGTCCTTAAATCTCTACTTTGTGTGTACCGTCGACCAAGCCATTTGGTTTACATTTTAACATGCAAATTACATTGTAAAATGTAAACCAAATAGCTTGGGCGACCGTACTTATAGTGTGAGGAACAGGGTGTAAAATGCCTCATTGTTCATTGAAAAACCTCCGACCGGACGGGTAGCGTGATCACTGCATCCTATCTTTCTCTCTAAACATCTTGAGGTCGTCGGTCTTAAGTTATTTGCTAGTTAGGGAATAACCTTGCAAGAAATCCTCAATCCCAAGCCTATTTGCTCTTGCCTGAATATCATTTTTTACTTTACCACACAAAAAGTCTAAACAATTATGGATCAGTGTTTGCACGATTGCGCTTCTCACTGTCCAAATCCTAATTCTTACTCCATGTCTTTTATACTCTGTGCCACCAACGTCACTTCAGATGAAGGTGATATCATTTATTGTTCCAGCTACACGTATTATTGTGCTAGATGGACGCATAAATATTTTCGTTGGGATAGTAAATATGGCGCGTAATGTGCGTAGATAAATACAGCTGAATAATTGTGAGAAATTATTTATGATGGCCTGTGTCAGTGTAGAATAGTAGATGCATGATTTGTCTTCATTCTATTCTTATGGTGGCTTTTCTAAAGTGATAAGCATTGAGGTGTGGTTTGAGAAAGTTGAAACGATTATTGATTTTTATCAAGACATTTATTTTTTAGAAAGAAACTTTGAAGACGCTAGTTTACATGATTTTACACGTGCCAACGATGTTTATATAATCTTTCGGGTACATAAGGATGATACCAAAAATAGGCTTACCTAGAATTTCATCATCATCATCATATCAGCCCGGAATCACCTCTATCATCTGCTCGGTATAGGCCTCCTTTCTTCCTAGAATTTACAAAAAAATATTACGTACACATTTTTCGCCGCTCGAAGCTCGTCACAAAATTTCATTCAGTAAACAGCTTTCAAAACTAAAATAGAACTTAATAGAATTCTGAAAATAAGCTCAAGTTTATAATCTATACTAATATTATAAAGCTGAAGAGTTTGTTTGTTTGTTTGAACGCGCTAATCTCAGGAACTACTTTTTGGAATTGAAAAATGTTGTGTTGGATAGTCCATTTATCGAGGAAGGTTATAGGCTATATAACATTACGCTACGACCAATAGGAGCGGAGCATAAATGAAAAATGTTCCAAAATCGGGGAAAATGTATCACTTTTGTGAGCTTTTTCTCTCTTATGTGACGCAGACGAAGTTGCGTGGGTCAGCTAGTTAGTAATAAATAGAGAACGAATATGTTATTACCGATAATATAGTTACAAACGTCATGTGTCTTACGCCCGAATTGTTTCGGATAAATTCGGGAATTGTTAAAGAAATATAAATGGATAGACTTATTCGAGTAGCGAGGACGTATTCGCTCGATATAGTCGGCTTCATCTCGATACACCGATGGAGATATTCCGTTTGCTCGCGTCGACTATTTTATTTTAGGCGCTGTTCAGGCGAGGAAAACCGACGTCCCACAACGTTTGCCTTTTCGGTAGGCCTAATAACGGAATGAAACCTGTGAGCCGTCCTATTTTCTTTGTTGATATAAAGTGTTGTAGCTTTAAAATTGCTGCTTCTTCTTTTTTGTATGTAAAAATTTTGACTTAAAGGGACACAAAATTGATTTCGCCTTCAAAGTACTGTTGGTAATGTTTTGAGAAACTGGCTACGACACCTCTATTTAGTTCAAAGTACACCTTTGAATGTCACTTCACAGTTATTATCATCAAGACGGACAATTTTGACTGGACAACAACCAAACTAGGTTGTTGATAAAATAGTTCAAATAATATAACGATATTACGTCGCTTAATGTAGACCGTCCTTTGTTTTCCCAGACATATTTCGGTTTACGGTAGGAACCAATCAATTTACGGAGTCCCTTATAAATCATCTTGTCCTCTCCCGTCGTGGTCGATCGTTGGAAAAGGAGGATGTTTGGGTAACTGCTGGACCATAGTTTCATGGTTTAGTCTGTTATGGTTTCCGGAGATGTAAAAGGATTTTGAAACTATCAGGATATTCGAGTTATAACGGCTGGACTGTGTGAAGGATGATATGGCTGGAAAGGAGGTGGCTGCTGAGATGAAGAAGTAATGGAAGATGAAGAGACCTATTGCGCTGACTGGAAATAAATAGGGATAAGGGCAGGAGAATGAAGATAATGAACGGGGCACGGCGTTCTAAAAAAAAACACTTTTCTTGAAATTCTAGATTTTGCTATCTTCTGTTTTGGAGTTTCCGAGTCTTTCATCTAGTTGATAAATGATTTGTGTATTTCATTGTAATTAATTTCATTCGCATTCCAATAATATAAAACTTAATGAATCTTCTCCAAACGAAATTGATTGCATCCTTTAAAACCCTGGCCCATAAATTGAATTAATTTAAAACACAATTTATTCTGCAAGATCAAATAAGCATAAAATTTACCGTTACCGTTTCTCGTGTTGTTATTGTCGATTCCATAGACGAGGGAATCGACAATCAATTTCTGCTTTCCGGTTTCATAAATCATCAGTGACGGTAAGACGTAGCTGTACCTACTCCTAATACCAAAGTTGCGTGCTTTAAAATACAAATGTTTTGCACTTTCGTAAATTATGCAAACATTAACATAAGTATTGCAAGAATATTCAAATTAAATGTACGCCGCCGACCTAATGACTGACTTGTGGAGAGTGTACAAAGAAATTACTCTTGTAAACTATAAACATTAAGTATTCATATCCGGAAAGAAAACTTTTTAACATACTACTGCAGTTGCGCGAAATTTTACAACGACATCAGTATTCAGAAGCGAATGCAAATAAATGGTCAATCAAAATACACGAGTTCCGGAAACTGTTACATATTTCAGTGGCAAAAAGTGTATAAAAGCAATATTTCATTCGAGTGAAACTGTCATTCCTGTCGCCAGGATTGACGGGTGTCCTCGGGGTTCGCACGGCTCCGTGTCACCCTCCCAAATATTAATTTCTTAAGTAACGCCACCAGTGTCCCATACTTACATTAACTTGATGAGTAACGCGGTTATTGATGAGCCTTTTATGTCACAAGTATGTCTATTCATCAGACAAAATTTGCTCGTCTGTCCAGAAAAAGCTGAGTGAAATTCTGTTATTATTTTTTCTCTTTTATCGCTCCGATGCGGACGATTGGCCCTTACGAATATCGTAGGCAGTCGAGCGAGATCCTTCCGAATATACGTCAATACCGGGCGATATTTCTTCGTTTGTTCATCGGCATTGAATGGCATTTTCAAATTAAAATATCAATGAATACTTCCCTGCTGTCATGTGATAGTATAGACGTACTTTTATGCTGTCTCCGACATTGCTACAGAAAAACATTGTTTCATTTGTTTTGGCGAAGATGTTCGTGTTTTGACAAAACCGCCGCTAGGGAGAGCGTGGATTTGTAAGGGATTTCGCTGTCGTACCGGGACTGTAGATAAATTGTCGAGAAAAACTCGTCGCTAAGAGATTTTTACTGGAAGGTCTTGATAATGACAGCACTCCAGTCTCGACCCTTTAGTACTCAAGTGAGGTTCAATAGCTTTCACAGTTGCGACGTTTTCCAAAACATACAATCTGTTTTTTTATGGAACAATTGTTGTACTTTGTTTATTTAAAACCTTTTTGAAGTTCTTCGTAATGGGTCTTGTTGTTATTTTTGTTTGTTATTGCGAATAACGATCTTCCCATTTAGTTTTATTTTGCAAAGCTAATTTTTATCTACTGTGTCTTCTTTTCTTTGCATCCTTTATTTTCTATGTGCTTTCTTTTCTAGTAGAAAGTCTTATGTCTTCGATAATTGTGTCTTTTTTTAAATAGAGCTTATCAGCCTCAAGCAGGCTATTAAACTCTCATTTGTAATGCGTGCTAACCCTCCATTTCTTCGGAACACACGTACTTATGTCATCAGCTGTCCTTATCGTTAGCTTTTTTACCTGTCGTCTCATAATTATTTTCTTTACTTTTTCTAATGTTCCCACGTGTATTAGTTATACTTATTAATCTTGGATTTTATACTTAGGTTTGATTGATGATGAATGCCTTGTACTTCATCTGCGTTAAGTCTTCTTAATTTTACCTGATCCGGGATCTGATCTTATACTGGGACTGCGTGACGCTAACCTAACAGAGCGGCTTTTGACCTTACAGTGGGAACTGTATATATTTGTACTTAGTTTTGATTTTGATTAATGATGAAGAACTGATTTTGTTTTTGTATTTTTCCAGAATGCAAATTCCTTAACCTTCTACTTTACTATTTTATATTTGCTGGACTGTTAAGCAGTATAGATGGAATAAAACTTCCTCATTTACAAAGTATGTAGAAATTCCAACGGTCATGAAATGCTCATTAGTAGTAGTGTAGGGAGTTATGTTAATTACTTCACTCCGGCCTTATCTACGTCCTAACTCTTTATGACGTCATAAGCACTAAAAATGTACTCAAGTACATACAGCTCTATTTTACAAGTGGTCTCTTAAATTAGCTCGAATTATACGGACACGGGTGCGAAGTTAATTTTCTACTGTGAAACGCATGTTGAATATGAATTAATTTAACTTTTTGTAGTTAATTTATGTGTGTAGCCTACTTTACTGAAGATAAACATTATTTGTCTGTGTCGACCTGGCGAAATGTGGGTGCACTATTAGGTACCTTCGGTAGTATATTTAAGTGCCCTTCGGGGATTACAGGTGTGTTATGTGTATGTATGTACCTACGTGTGTCGTTTTCGCTCAGAAAACCTAGAAAACAAGTTTGACATAATACTTCTTATGTATTTTTATGACATTTCTACGTCAAAACTTGCATGTTAAACATTGCCACTCTTGTGAAATTTTTTTACGTTCCATTTCCGTCTGACACTTCCCTTAAAAAAAAAGTCAGACAGTCATCAAACGAACAGCAGTAAGACAAAGTAAAACATTTTACTACTTTCGTTTATGATAGAACAGTAAGTGTCAGATAACTGCCGAGTGTCCCGCTTGGCTGCCGACACCAGCCACTCAGACGGGCGACACAGCCAGACTTCCAACAATTCTGACTGAACTTTCCGAAGCAAAAGTTGTTTAAAAGAGTCTAGTGTCCGTTTAAGCTGGCAAATTGGTGCTATAAGCAGTAATGAAACAACGTTGACTGAACAGAGAAGATTCCCGTGAATAAAAACAGTCACTAGCCATCTTCTTGACTACGTCAAAGGAAATGTTGTGCTCATTAAAACAGCTTCTATAATCTTTTGCTGAGAAAAATGCTTAGCCAATAAGCAACGTTGTTTGCTCTCGAATTATTGCTGTATAAAGGAAAAGGAATTGAACCTATGTGTGCATCCTTTATTGTATTTGAGTCCGTATTCTGACATATTATTTTTAACCGACTTCTAAAAAAGGAGGAGGTATTCCACCAGTATATTTTTTTTTCACGTGTACACCGATTTCTCCGTGATTACTGATCCGATATAAGCGATTTCTTTGGTAGAGGAAGCTCGCGCGGTGGTCCCATATGAATTGTATTAAATTTGCTTAAGTACTTCATGAGTAATCCTGTCCATTTTTTCTTCTTCGTCTATGTGGAGGGTGTGTTAATATTTTCTAGTTACAATGTAAAATTGATACTTGACAAGGATTTGTGTGAGATAGCACAACTAAAAAGGGTAAAATAAAAACGTTTTTGCAAAAAATAAATAAATAAAAAGTGGAAAATAACTTTGCTTTCGGAAGTCGGTGACAAAAAAGTCAATAAAACAAACAAAAGTCACCAGAGTTTTTATTTTACCCTTTTTAGTTGTGGTATCTCACACAAATAGGTACTTGGTACAATTTTACATTGGAACTAGGTAGATGTTATTAGCACATCATCATTTTATCTAAGGGGCCATCCATAAATTACGTCACATGAATTTAATGTTTTGCCTCCCCCCCCCTCCCCGTCCTTGTCACAGCTGGTCACATTTGTGAGACCCCCCTCGCCCTAGTGTGACGTCACATATTTTGTAATTTTACATCTACAAATTATTGAATTAAAAAAGCAGTTCCGAAATTAGTTTTATTTCGATTTAAATTATTTTTAATAAAACTTAAATCAAATGAAACATTTCAAATATTTAACAAAACTTACAAAGAATCACTTAAAAAGATTTTGGAATGTGATGTCACGACATTTAGGACCCCTCCTACCCCCTTGTCACACAATGTCACACTTCATCGACCCCCACCCACCCCCTTAACGTGTGACGTAATTTATGGATGGCCCCCTAACTCTTTTTTCTCATTATCTCTTCTAGCTTGACTAGTTCTTTTGTAAGACTGATCGTGAATCAAAACCAAGTTCTTCTATGATAGGATAAAGCAAGACTTACATTTTAAAACTTCTCCGTACTGATAAGATGAAGAGATTTGATGAGAATCCGATACGACATATTTATCGATGTGTCGTGACATGACTCGAGCGTCCTTGTTCAGTGACCCCATATGTTAAAGGTTTTAAATGACGTCGTGGAAGAGACGAGGGGTTTTGTTACACTGGTTTATAGTTCCTTCACTATTGGGTTCGTAAATGTGGGTGGTAAAATAATATGGTAGAAAGGCGACCTCGACATGTGAAGTGAAAATTGTCGTCTTTTATACAGCTGTGTGTAATGGCTCAATGAATTCGTCTTTGACTGTTTTTACATTGGTTCCTTGACGGGATTTAGACTTCAAATGTATTTAGCGAGGATTTTGGCCAAGATAACGAAAAATAGGTTATTTTAAAGAGAGCAGTGGTGGCCCAGTGGTGACGGCCCCAACTTTCGAACAGCAAGTCGTGGGTTCGAACCTAGGCAGGCGCTTTAATTTGTGGTCTCAAAACCGGTGAAGGAAAACATCGTGAGGAAACCGGCATGTCCTAGAATCAAAAAATCGAAGACGTGTGACATCTACCAACCCGCACTGGACCCTCTCATAGAGAGGAGGCCTGTGTCCCAGCACTGGGAACATAATGAGGCAGGTAATCTTAGGGCTTCTACATCTTTATCTTGAGAGGTTTCTAGAAAGATTTGCACACTTAAAGCCATTAAGGTCGGTTGCGTAATAAAGGTGATTGTACTGCCACTGCCATTATTGTCTTGTATTACAAGCCTCGTGTCTTCGATTAAGTTGTTTTTGTTTACTTACGGAACGTAGGTTATACAAGGTGTAAACGTACCCTTAACGAAGTCATCAACCAAGCATTTTTACATCAAACTAAGTAACTTCTCAGTTTTGGGGTGAAAAATCGCGTTTTACGGTAAGACTCAATGTAACGCACTCAAAACTTTGTGCTGATTAAAAGTAAGGTTATAAAATAAAATAAAAGCTAGTGAAAATTAGATTAGAACAGTGATTCCCAAAGGGACCCCAAGCGGTCCACGGGAGACCCGACGGGCGTTGGTTGGCGTTGGAATTTATCTGGTTTCGATACTAAAGAACAAAAATGTTGGCTTGGCTTTATCTATCAATGTAGGCAGACCTACTCGAAAAAGTAAAAAAAAAACAACAAATGTTCCGGTGATGACAGGTTGTATTCGGTGAAAATGGTCATATTAAGACTTTAAAAAAGCATTTCGAAGCTATAAGATAATTTTCAGAAATGCCAAAAAAATCTTAGGGGCTACGGTCCTCATGCAATCCTAATTCCTAACAGATAGCGCGAAAAAATAATATTGCAAATTCTCTTTTAATATTGCAATTAATCTTTTTTGGTCCACGGGCTTGAAAAAAATGCAGCACCGAAACCAGAAAATTTTGAAAGTGGTCTAACAGAGAAAAAAGTTTGGGAACCTCTGGTCTAGAACAAAACAATGATCGCTGTGACAGGGAAAACAAGTGCCTATCTGCATCGTTAAGAGCATTTTAACACCTACAATATGTCAGTGTTATTAGAGTATGTCATCGGTCAATGAAGGCAAGTCAAATAAAGCTGTGGTGATGTGATTGGTTGATGATGATCGCCCTTTACGGGACATGGGAGTTAAACATAACTGGCGAACTTTGATTGTACAATAGTACACATCAGGGGGTCTAAAATCCGCCGCAGGAGACGCCCCGGGCGTCAGGGCGCCCAGGGCGGCCACCGTAGGCGCGGGCCTGTGGACGGTGAGCTATGGGCTAGCTCGCCGTCCGTCCATCTCAAAACGACAGGCCGTGTCGACGGCGCAGGAGTGTTCCACGCGCGCCTCAAAGAGAGTCAGCAATAGGGAAGGGGTCCGCAACGGCAGAAGCCTGCCGGGGCTGCGGGAACATCCGAAAGAGATACCGTGGCCCCGGAACACAAAGGCCATGAAGGAACATGGATGGGCATGAAGGAACATGGATGGGTTTTAGTCAGTAAAAGTCTGACACTCCCTCCTGCTGCGCCCAGAGCGGGAGGAGTCATTTGATGATTTCCTATCCGAAAAAAAGGGGGCTCTAAAATGGCCGCTTTAGCAGTTTTTAAAAGCAGCGATTCTTAAAATGGACTTTATGGGTATGACAAAGTTAAGAATCTTTTTTTTAATGTGATTCATATAATGATTCTGCTATAGTGGCCATTTTAGGCCCGCAGGTCCAGGTCAGGTTCACCTCTGCCTAGCCCTTCTGGGATTACAGGCCTGCAGGTTTAAATAACATATTATGTAAAGTTTTGGTGTGTTAAAATAATATATAATCTTTAACTAGAGAATTTATGCAGAAACGTCCAAAAATGTTTGACGTTATTACTCTGTACTTAATCTTTTAAGTGCCTGTTCACAATGTACATTAAAATGTCGAATATATTATCTCATTTTTCCTCATTTTCATTTCGTTTTCGGGGTTTACCCGAATTTGGGAAAGCTGGTTTTAATAACTGCAGTCTTCATGATAATGTGTTGTTTTATTTCACACATTTTACTGTTAATGTCAAAGTACTGCCTCGTTGGTTTAGTAGTCGCAAGCGCCACTGCTGAGAATGAAGTCCTGGGTTCGATTCCCGGGTCGGGCTAAGTGATGGTTGGGTTTTCCCATCAGGAATTTCTCAGAAGCAGCCACGGAGTTTGGATTTGTGCCCGATTGATGGCAATGGGCTTACCTCCTATTACATGGGAGTTAACCATAACTGGCGAAATGTGGGTGTACTATTAGATACACCTCTGCCTAACCCTTCGAAGATTACAGGAGTGATGTTATGTTATGTCAAGTCAATGTTCTTTCCCGTATATTATCTTTTCATACAAAACATTGAAAGACCATAAATTGATACTGAGGAAGACTTACTTAATAAAAGCGGTTTATTATGCGGTCCCTAAATTGCCGATCTTAAAATGAAATTCCCAAAGCACCTTATACTAAAATATCCTATTACGAAAACGTGTCGAACCTTCTCTAATTCCGTTATCTCCTAAAGGATAATGTACAACAAACTAACCTTCAGAAATCGGGTTAACAGTGTCATAACCTGGACTCTAACAATCAGTAGGGAGTGGACGGGTAGTCCCCGCACAGTCCCCAGCGACCCCAACCAGTTCCATTTTCAAAATTGCAACGCAATAAAGGTTGGGTACCCTGTCTTTTGAGACTAGTAAGACTCGAAATTCTATATTTAAAAAGGTCCTCGCCAGTCTCAGGTAGTTTGTTTAGTGTTTTTTTTTATCAATGAATTCTGAGTCGGGGTTGTGTAATCATGTGTTAGTGTTTCGGCTTCTGAATAGAAATGGAAACGATAAGTGTGATTATATTATTGTTGAAACGTTTTGTGGTAGACCGTTTTTTTTTCGATTGTCTGGTAAAATGAAAAAGAGCTTTTAAGACCGCGGTTTTGCTGCCAACTGTGCCAAGTAAAGTGAGCTTCTTAAGTCATTTCTGTCAGGCGGGCTTGCAATAAATAATTTCGCTGGAGGCTGCGGCATTGTCTCTCAATATCTTCACAGAAATAATGAAATCTTCTGTTGCAAAGAAATAAATTACCGGTTTTAGACCGTATACAGTAAAGTGCCTCTAATACTCTTTTTATGTACAATTGTACACCATTCAAATCTCTGGTATGAAAAAAACTGTACCTATACTGTTCTGTACTGAAACTTGAAAGCCTATTAGACAGAAGGTCTGTCTAATAGGCTTTCAAGTTTCATTCTATTCTACAATAACATGTAAATCATATGTAGTTAACGACAAGCAGCTCATCGATAGTATAATATTTCATAGCAGAATCAATTTCGAGAACTAAACAATATCCCTCTGAGAGGTATCAAGTTGAGGTACGGGAGACGTATATTGTCTCAATGTTGCCGTTAGACAACGGATTTGTGGCCAATCAGTGCAGAACAGAAACAAAACGTTGCCATCGGTACCACAGTGGGACTTCTTACAGTAGTTCATCGCTCTTACATTTTGACAGAATTTGAAAAATTACAACATTATTCCTTAATACTGTGACTAGATGCCTCCATCTGCAACGCAACATGCGAAACTTCATACATGAAGTCACTCATAATCTTCACCATGCAGAGTTACTAACATACTAGCTTATGTCCTTTGCTTCGCCTGCACCGAGTTTGGTAATTATTCCACGGGATCATACTACCGGGAGAAAAAGTATCCTTTATGTTAATCCAGGTTATAAAATATCTGTGTGCCAAAATTCACTGAAATCCGTTTAATCGTTTTTGCGTGAAAGAAGAACTTTCGCATTTATAATAAGTAGTGACATATTGTACTAAAATCTGACAACAGTCACCAGACAAAACACCCGTTCGGATTGGGTACCCTCCCTTTCCAACAGAGTATGAGGAGCTTTCCTCCTCTGTAATATCTTAGTACTTTAAGGCACAAACTGTCAGCTGCTCTGCGAAAAAAGTCTCGTTGAACCACTGTAAATAGTTACCCTGTGACGGAAAATCGGGTGTCAACATGGAATTCTCTTTCGTCGTACTGCAAGCTTTTGCTGTAGTCGAAACTTTTTGAATCTTGTGTTTGTTAATGACCTAAGTTCTACATTGTATTGCTTGAGCAAATCGAAAATTATCTTGGAAATCCTATCGGTGCGCGGTGGGACAAAAATGCTTGGATAGGAGATGACTTTGTGAAAACTGCTTGCATTTCAGGTTTTGAATTTTTCAAACGACAATGTTGCCGATTTGTTCTTGGTCAGATTTTTGCAAACTAAAGATTTGAATCGAATGGTTTAAGATTCAGTAAACAGACTGTTGAGCATGAGGTCCAGGGTTTGATTCCCGGGTCGGGCAATTGTTATTGGGTTTGTCCACCAGGATTTTCTCTGTAGAAGCCACGGAGTCTGCATTTGTGACCGGTTGATGGCAATAGGTCGCCCCCTATTACATGGGACTTCCACATAACTGGCGAAATGAGGGTAACCTAACCCTTCGGGGGCTGCAGGCGTGATGTTCTGTTATGTTAAAAAACAAGCGTTAAGGTAACTGTGCCATTTGGAAGAACAACCTAATAGTACATAAATTTAAAGACATAATATATTTCCCTCAGTTTAAATTGTAAACACAACCTCAACCGCAGTCTCATTGTTCACATTTAGATCGAGCACAAAAATAACCGCTTTCATAATTAGAGCCTCGTCATTAGCGCCGGCAGCGACGTGATAATTAACAGAATCAAGCTAAAATGAACTACCTACTATTGATCGGAGAAAGCCTATCGCCCGGTTTCTATATTTTGCTGAACATGATCTGCATAGCCCTTTCCTAACTATGTCGGGGTGGGTCGGCTTCCAGTCTATCTGAAATCCAGTTTTTACATGGAACAAATGCTTATCTGACCTCCACAATTCAGTTACTGGGAAATGCGATAGCACTTGGTAAGAACTAAGACAGATTTCAGATTGTGGTTTCAGATTTTCAGATTCTGGCTATCCGTAACCGATTTTTTTTTGACTTTATAATGTATTTCTTACTGACGATCGTTTTTTTCCAATAAATAAATAAATATCGCTGGACATTACACACAGCGCCATCTAGTGCCACACTAAGCAACGAGGCTTGTGTCGTGGACACCAGATAGTTGATATACTACATAGATAATCTTTGTTTGTAAATACATATAAACATCCATGACTCGGAAACAAATGTCCATGCTCATCACACAAACATTTGCTCCTACCGGGATTCGAACCCGGGACCCTAAGAACGTAAGGCAGCCTCAGTAACGCTGCGCTATTCGGGTCAATAACAACTTCTGCTTCGACAAAGATCTCTAAAGACTTCCACCTACCTCTGTCTCTTGCAACTCAGATCAATTCAGCCCGCGTAGCATGAAGACCGTAGAAACGGGTTTATCGAAGAAAGAATCACAAATATTTTGTTCATCTCTCATTTTGTCGATTCAATGACACATGAAAACAAAATTACGATTAAGATTATTTGATTGAGGTCAGGCTACGCGGGCTGGACCGGCAACTCTTTTGAGATCGTCTTCCCAGCGTCTCATTCGTCGACCTTTATTTCTTTTACCATCCCTGGGGTACCACTCTGATATTATTCTAGTCAATTTCTCATCTGTAAAAACTTTCGTTGCCACAAATATTGGAACAGTCTGTATAAACTCTGTTAGTACAAGAGTACGTAAAATAGGTTTCTTTATTGGGACAGTAGCACTACCCACATTCGTAAACAACGAGTCGAAGGTAAAGAAAACGATTTACTATTTGATTTTGTACCAAGTAACATATGCCTTCCAATAAACTCAAAGGGGAACGTAGCTGTCGATCGACATACGTAAATATTTCTTCACGTCTTTTCGTCGCTTCAATCGATACAGCGCTTTACATTTGCAAACGTTCAGCGTAAAGCGCTTTATGGCTTGATAAACCGGCGCTGCTTCGCTAATTGGTTCCCCAAGAGAGTACTGACCGATTTGTTCAGCGTAAATGAGTCAATGTACTGTGGCCTGATTGGTTCTCGAAAATGAATAAACAATGATTTTTACATCCATGAATAAACAATTGTTTTTTACATCCGAAGAGCTCGTGGTTAACTAGTAACAGCCGCTCGGGTCGATCTTCAGGTTAAATCGGGCTTGCCTAGGTTTGTCCGTGGATGGGTAATCACCCATTACTTGACGTGTTTCCTCCGTGCCTCGGAAAGCACGTTAAGTCGTTGGTCCCGGCTGTCATTTAAAGATCTTTGACAGTCGTTACATGTAGTCAGAGGCCCGAAAGTCTGACAACCAGTCTTACCAAGGGGTATCGTATAACCTAGCCTTTCGTCTTCTTTCTTTTTCTTGTGGTTAGTGCCTAACCTGGTGTCAGAGTTTTAATGCCGCCAATGGGCCTCTGACTTGGCTTATAACCCAGTACTAACAAGGTTGTGGAGGTCTGATAGGTAATCGCTCGATTAGTCTGGAAGCCGATCCCAACCAAAGTTGGGAAAAAGCTAGGCAGATGATGGCAAACAAGGTTTAACATCCGTTAAAAAGCGGGTGTCAATGGCATCTCTAGTTTGTTTGCCAAACAAGATGTTTTGCTGTTGAAGAAAACCGGAGGTCGTAAACAAAGTGGCATTCTATCAACTATAATGGAAAGGCAAAAATGTATGGGATTGACATATTTATACCAAAAGCTTAAGTTAATCCTGAATGAAAACGTTGAGGAAATTCGAAAGTGATTATCATTTGTCTCCACCCTCAGTTAAGTGTGTTGACGTACAGTCGTGGTCTTTTCCGCCTGATCAGTTATTTTTTTTTTCGCTTAAATCATGCGGAGGCGCCGAGCCACTCCACCTTAAATTTTAGGCCTATTAGGAAAGCATCAACTTTGGCGCGCAAAATAACAATAACTCTCGTTTGGCATGTGTCGCCGATCAGTATCTTTTCATTAATTATTTCTATATAAAAGTCAACGGGGCGGGGATAGAGAGCGTTTCTATGTTGTAAGTGCAAGCAAAAATTAGCTTAGTGGTGATCAGGCGGGAGTGTCCTCGATAGTACGACAAAAACTTAGGCTCGAACTGATTGATTTATCATTCACAAATCTAGGTTAATGGATAAAAATATTTCGAAAATAATCCACAAACTTCCCGAAAATAAGCACTCTGCGTTTCCGGAAATTAATGTGTTAGAAACAAACTTGGTGAATTAGTGGAGCAATAAAAGGCTAGGTCAAGATATACGAGTACGTAGTTTTTTGGCTCCAGTGTTGCAGGTTAAAAAATAAGTATTGTTTCTCTTATGCTTCAGAAGACGTTGGCATAACTCCAAGATTTTTTTAAACTTAAAATTGCCTACGAATTTAACACTTTTTTCTTGATTTAGGACGATGGCTTTGTCTTGGCGTAAATTACCCTTATTCTATGGTCTATGGTTTTTGACAGATTCAATTGTTTTCCTTGTAATGCCAACAAGTCTTCGGTCTAATTCTTGTCCCTCGTTATAACGGTTCTTTAACCAACACAGTTCATGATTCACATCTTCCATATTTTTATCAAACCTTTTGTTTTCTTAACGAATCATTATAATTGTTAGTATAAATGAATTTGCATCTTTTATCTTAGAAGTTGAGATCCAATATTGAGTAATGACCGAGTTATTTCAATATCTTTTTCCGAAGAGTGTTGTATCCGATAACTTTATAAAAACTTGGGAACTCTTCGCTCCAACGCCTCCGAAGCGATATCTACAGACTTCGTGAAAAGAAAATTTTATAAGTAAATACATTTTCGTAAATAATTTTGTCAAATATTTGCGTATATTTTGATCAAATATTGGTCGCGGATGTTTTACCTAATGTTAGCACCAACTTGTTGGCCTGTTACCGTTGCCCTCATGGACCTTAAACATACATTTTCCTTTCTTTTTCTTCTTATACCCATGGAATTGTCAAAAACAACAATGTAAATAAACATAAATAAACAGAACATAAAATTGTATTGTAAATGATTTTGGTACCATCTCTCGCGGGGCTATAGGCTCCCAATGTTGGCATTAAGAACTTTTAAGTTATCAAAAACACAAAGTTGTTCAGTTATCCGGTTCTTCTAATCGGTTTTCGGCTTAACTTCAAGGGTGGGTTGAAATTACTTTACGTTCTGTCTGTTATTTTTAAGTTTGTCATGACTTGTTACTTTGATTTCTATCGACTCCGGAAGAAAGTCTTTCGGTTTTCAATTCTTGTAGCTGTATCTTACCAATTTCTTCATTTACAGTACAGGATATTTTACAAAAGATAATAGCTGCTACATTATCCGTTTAATAACCGCCTTCGACAGTTAAGTCACCTAACATCTCCAGAACTTCCTCATCTTGGAGCCAAGCGCTCGCGAATTGGTGTTACAATATTTAAACCAATTACACACTGGTTATGTATCCAAACTCCGTAGGAGTTCCTGCCTCGCTTATTAGTCATACATATTCCCTCTGTATCGTGTATATAAGGCTCAAATCTGATTTTCTATTTGCATCTGTCTATATAGGAGATTCACCTTCGGAGTCAGAATACATAGCTCCAGGCTGATGTATGTCTATCGCAATTATATGTTCGTCTATTTTAACAAGATTGAGGAATATTTGTTTTGTTTCATCGAAATGGTCTTTGGTTATAGTTTTTTCTTTGTTTAGTGCAAAAAGGCAATAGTGGGTCTAATTATTTATTTTTTCTTTTTAATCGTTCTTTGACTGAATACTCGAATGTTCCATGGCTCTATGTCCCGAATACTGAAACGTCACTCAAAATGTAAGGGCTGCTCAACATTTGAGCAGTTCCTAAACTTTAAATTTCGTATGGCCAAACGTCACTTTTGAGTATCTGTTAAATATAAGTGCTACTTACATTTTGAGTGACGTATCAGTATTCGGGGGTATAAGATACTACCGGTAAATAAATACAATAACTAGGAAATTTCATAAATATGTATAAATAGATAATGCAAAACATCACGCCTGTTATCTCCAAAGGGTTAGGCAGAGGCGTACCTAATAGTACACCCACAATTTGCCAGTTAATTTTACCAGTCCAGTGTAATACGGGGCGAGCCTATTGCCATCAACCGGGCACAAATCCAGACGCTGTGGCTACTACTGAGAAATTCCTGATAGATGAAACCAATAACACTGCCTGACCTGGGAATCGAACCCAGGACCTCAAGCTCAACAGTTGCGCTTGCGACCAAATAAGTACAAAGTATTCTCGATTTTTTACGTACCATTCGTGCCCTAGAAATAAAAGTGGATGAATAAATTCCAAAGGCGAGGCACTAAATCTACATATTTAAACTCAATTTGAACTCATTGACTTTGATCATTTGGTCCAGATCTGCTTTTCTTTTGCCATCGGGTTCGTTGACCTTCAGGGCAGCGGATACATTAAAAACATTTAAACACTTGTGTGTAAATATATAATATTGAGACTTATTCTGTTTATTTCAGGTATGTTGGTGTGAAGATCCCGAACAGCATTGGGGAATTTGGTAATGTATAATGATTCAAGTCGTTTGGTTAGATGAAATAGGACTAGCATGAAGAATTGTAGACTTACCAGGTTTGTGTTCAAAATCTTATGATTTTGTTGGATAAAATTGCTGAACTGGCTATTGTATAACAGTTGGAAACCTATTATAAACATGCGCTGCACTTAAAAATACTAGGTACTTACAGTCAACAAAATAGTTAGGTATGCAGGCTAGGCATCTTCTAACTGCTATTATAAATGCGAAAGGGTTATTATCAATCTGTTTGCAATTTCATCCAAATCCGTTCAGTAGTTTCTGCGTAACAAAATAACAAAAAACGATCCTCACAAACTTTCGCATTTATAATAGTAGTAGGAAGATTGCTAGCCTGCATACCTAACTATTTTATTGACTGTACATTGTATCCAGACTATAGGTACATATTCTCGACAAGTAATAACTAAGTTCTTTCAAAAACAACTGCGTAGGTACACAACTAGCAATCAACATTATATTCACAATTCAATGGACCCCAGCATGCTCACTAAAGTCGATACGTCTGACGTTTGACAGGCTATAATTCTAAAATACATTGTGTTCCCCTCACAAAACTAAAATATTGGGTAATTTCCCTGCCTCAATACCCTGCTGAGTCGAGCTGGGCAGGGAAGTAACCCGGCCTTAGCCCGCGGGCACAATATTTGTAATAAAATGCAATTACGTATGAATGTTGCCAATTTGATATCGGCTCATTGTAACACTCCCTGGGGTGTGTTCGCGCCCCAAATTAGGGTAGATAGGGTACATTTGCCATATATTTGCCCATGTTTTTTCGTTTGAGAATGTATTAGATTTGGCTATTACTATGTTAATAGCAATTTGGGAGCGTATTGTGATTTCTTTTTTTGGATTAGTGTGGTGTGACTGATTTCGAATTAGGTTGTCGCAAATGGATGCATTTGAGATATAATTGGATCTTTCCTTTTGATTAATCTGTTCTATTTAGACAACAAATAACGCACTCAAACTTAATACAATTTAACACGTTTAGATATCCTTTCAATCAACGGGTCAGCGTTTACAAAATCATGATCTAACTTGCAATAGCCAACTGTTTGCGGTTGGTACAATTGTATTGTGTCAAACATGACAATCATGTTGTTTGGCTTTAAGGCGTCACTATTATTTGCTAACATTTTTATTTTTTTCTGATAGCTCTCTTTAGTACCTATCTTAAATCTCTTTGAATAAACTACATAATTATTCATCTCCAATTATAGCTCAAATTATTATTTACTCTCTCTGTTTCTTTACCAATCCGTATCTGCCACTGCCTGCCTTCCGCAATCAGTGTTGCGGTTACCCATCCCACAATGTGACAAACATTGGTTGTCACCGACCAACATTTGTTCACGGTCATGTCTTGTTTGTACAAAGGGACTCCAATTTCAGTATTTAGATTCTTATTATCTGCTATGCTCCTTTATAGCCCGTCGTGAAATTGTAAGACCTCTTTAAAGAGTATTGTTGGTTGACTATTCTAATCTGCTGGTGGCTGTTGTTACTGGCGACTTTAAGATTAAAAGCTAAATAATGAACAACAGTAAGCAAAAACCAGCTAAATAGTGAGCATTAATTAACCAGTCTGTTTTGAAAAATGATTAGTAAACACAAATCCGATCTTAGAATGTCTTGTTTTTTTCGGCTGCAAATGAAATCTTCATCTTCTACATACATCTAAATTCGGCCTTAATTTGCAGCACCGAAAACAAATATTTCAATAATGTTTTTTATCGAAATCGAATAAGTATCAAATATTTAGTCTTTAGATCGGATTCGAGTTCTTAATAGAGACGCCAGTACATCAAGCTACCTATCATCATCATTTCAGCCGCAAGACGTCCACTGCTGGACATAGGCCTTCCCCAAGTGTCGCCACATTGACCGGTCCCGTGCGACTCGCATCCAGCGGATTCCCGCAACCTTCACCAGGTCATCGGTCCACCTAGTGGGAGGCCTTCCAACTCAACGTCTTTTGGTTCGCGGTCGCCACTCCGGAACTTTTAGTCCCCATCGACTTACCGTTCTGCGAGCAATGTGCCCTGCCACTTAAGTTTGGCAATTCTTCGGGCTACGTCGGTAACCTTGGTTCTCTTGCGGATCTTCATTTCTGATAAGCTACCCGAAACTGACAAATTTTCCCAATCAAGCAAGAATCGCATCTTGGATGTAGAGACTTGCATTTCCTGCAAGCATCGTTATTGCAACCGATTTTTTTCGTGAGTTATTAGCGATTGAAAGTTAGCGATTTTGTCGCTATCTATGTCGAGACTGCCGGCCGGCCCTGGTTGGTGTCTGTACCAAACATTGCGTAGGACTATTTCAATCTTAACTACTAACACAGTCTCCATCTTTTCCTCCCGAAGTTTCTTGAATCAATTCACAAGCCGAAGGAACTCCCCCTACGAAGTACGTTATTACATTTTTTCCATAAACTAGGTTTCATATTGCGACTGAGAATCGCACATATGCTTGACGAGTCGTTCTTTACGCTACTAGGGAATATTACGGAAAATGAACTCGTTCGTGAGAAGTATACAGGGTGAAATTAAGTTAACTAGCGAAACTCCACAGATAAAGAAACAAGGAAAAATTATTTGTAAGTGTCGCACAAGACAAAACAATAAAACAAAATTGCATGAAAAGAAAACAACAACAAAAAATGTAAAAGGTAAAAAAAAAACTTTGTGAAGCCCTGACACAGTCAGAAGGCCTCTCAAGAGATGGCGGGACGAGCTGGATAGAACAAACGCCAGGTGGTCCCTGGCTCGCAACGCTCGCTAACCTCTTTTGGAGGTCATGGGGGGAGGGAGACCTTTGCCCAGTAGTGGAGTGTCACAGTAACAGTAAAAAAAAACCTTCTATCAAGAGGGGTATTCCTAAAAGCGCAACTATTTGTAAGCGCAACCAACTAAGCGCAGCTAAATTATTCCTCGAAGCGCAACCATTAGTTGTGGTCACAAATTCAAATTAAAAATATTGTATGTTTATTTCTCAAAGCGCATCCAAAATGTGTTGTCTCTGAGAGAGGATGGTTAGAGGTACCTTTATCATCCGCCATTCTTTTCTGATACATCATCCGTGAAATACGATAAGTTGCTGATTCATGATCTGTAAAATTGGCTAGTCTTAGGAGACCTTACCCATTGTTTACAAAAGATGTCTTCCGCCGTATTTCTGTAAACATTTCATGATAATCTGAACAATAGGATATTCAAAACTTAACGATCAAATGCTTGATCTATTTGTTACTCTGCCCTCGTAAAAACTGTTCCTTATTAAATTGAAAATCCTGTTCATTTTTGCATCTAACAAAATGAAGCATCTCGCAACAAAACTGAAGGTTCAATCAACGTAACCTTATCTTTATTGGAAGGTTTAAAAAAACCAGGTAAAAAAATTCAATTGCATCTCAGTTTTGTACTGAAAAAGAGAAATAAATTTTCACATACAGGTTTCCTTGAAACAGATAGATTTATCGAGTTGCCGGTTATCGGTTGCAGTATCTGTGAAGACTAGCAAACAAAACAAAACATTTGTAATTTCTGCAGTATTCATCTTAATTCCAAAAATACAGTCGTCAAAAACCCATAAACAATATCACGCAATATCGTCCATTCTCTAAATGATCGTCCGATCAAATAATATGCTTCCCCTCATACATATGGTGCTTAATGTCGTCATGCTCTTGATTCGCGCCGTTAGCCCAATGTTCTGGCCCATGAAATATCGGAGGGCCATGTTTTGCCAAACGTCCCTATTAATTGTTGTGTCCGATCGAGAGAGGGTGCTTAGAATATATGTAGGATGACCACAGGGTTGTGGAATGGCAACAGAAGCTTCACTTCTCATAAAGGTTGATGAGGGGCAGAAAATGGTTGCTATGTCAAAAATGAAGGGGGCATTCGATTTGGGATTGGAAGCGTTTTAAACGTAAGAAATAGTCCGTTTAAAAGAATTCGTTGGATTCTTCAGCCACTGGGTCAGTGAACGAACTTTAGTAGCTGTTTTTGAGCCAAACCTTTTTGTATCTTTTGCTATCGGTACACTAAGATGCTCAATGTCAATGAGAACTTCAGAAGTGCTAGCAACTAGCTATCTTAAACTTTTGTGGTCCACATCTTTCTTTCTCTGCGTCTATGAACAAATCTTCTAGTCTTTGTATCACAACCTGAAAGATGACATTTGACAGCCGGTGACGACGATCAGTGATATTTCTGATCCTTGACTGTCTGAGATTTCCGATGAAACTAAACCTTCTGATGTCCTTGTTATCTATGGCTTATTCTGTGGTTTACACACAGATAGAGCACGCTATAAGCTTTGAAAGCCTTAACCAGAATTGAGGCTTTTAGGTATTTGCAAACACAGGAGTCCATACTCCTTTAGCAGGATCCATTAAGCTGTTTTAGATAGATTGATGTTGAATCTAAGTACGTAGTTAGCTTTTTAGTTACGGAGATATTGGTGTCGATTCTGTTGTGCACAAACTAAACTTAATTTAGGCTATTGCTATCTTTTTCTCTCTAATAAAACGAGAAAGAGACGGACGTAATTTAGAGCTGCCAAATTTAGTGGGAACTAATATTTCTATACAAATGAAGGGTGCATGTAAAAACATGTCGACTAAAAACACGGTGAAGCGCAAGGCATAAGCTAGTTTGACATCTCTAACTTAGTTCATAGCTATAGCCGTCCTTTTCTTGCACTGCCTTTTAGTAAAAGATAGCAATAGCCTAAATTAAGTTTAGTTTGTGCACAACAGAATCGACACCAATGGAGGTCAAAATTAAAACCTTTACGCAAAGTTTTTGATGTTGGAACTTTACTATGAAGAATACCTACATGACCCCTATCATATTCAATACATCCATCAGCACAATGTTGTAAGTGTGTTACATTGAGTCCTACCATCAACATCTGCTTAGCCTTTTCCCAACTACGTTGGGGTCGGCTTCCAGTCTAATAAAACACGTAGCGACTGAGTCCTGACAAAAAACGTGGTTATTTGATTTACTACAGAATGCTTGGTTGACGGCTTCGTGAACGATCCGTTTACACCTAGGATAAAGGCACGAGAGTTTTGAAATCTACCTGACTGAGTATGACATTGAAAGTTTCTTCAAGATCATCGGATTTAAGCAAAACAAGCGTACTTACTACCTTGCTCATGGCATCGTGTAAACAGGGCTTAAGGTAAGTAATTCCTTAACTTACGTGTTTTCCTTAAGGGAGGGCTCTAAACGGGTGTTAAAGATCGCAATAATCGTTAACTCAATCGACTATGATCCTTAAGGCACCCTTGTTTCATTGAATCTCGCTGCTCGGCTGAAAAGATAAGCGTTATGATCATAATTATCTTTTTCGTTTGTTTTTTTGCGTTTTTAGTAGGTAAGGGTTATGGTGTTACTAACCTCTGCCGGTGGCTTCGTCCTCGTCGACGAAACATAATCTATGGTTTCAGTAATAGTGGAGCTACTGCCTCATTGTTTGATGCGTAAAGTGTTGGGTCTATTCCCGGGGCAAGTAATGTCGAATTGGTTTTTTTCTATTAGGAATTCATAGCAGCCACGGAGTCTGAATTTGTGCCTCATCATCATCATCAGCCTATTAATGTTCCCACTGCAGGGACACAGGCCTCCTCTCTAAGAGAGGGAATAGGCTATAATCCACCACGCGGGCCCAGTGCGGATTGGTAGATGTCACATGTCTTCGAATTTTTTGGTTCTAGGACATGCCGGTTTCCTCACGATGTTTTCCTTCACCGTTTTGAGAGCAGCGGTGATGAAATAAATTACACAAAGTAATGCGCCTGCCTGGGTTCGAACCCACGACTTACTGTTCGTAAGTCGGGGCCACCACCACAGGGCTACCGCTGCTCTCTATTTGTGCCTGGTTGATGGCAATACGCCCCGCCCACTGTAACATGCGACTTAAAACATAACTGGAGAAATGTGGGTGTACCCGGTGTACTATTAGGTACACTTCTGCCTAACCCTTCGGAGATAACAGGCGTGGTGTTATGTATGTATCCGAATTTAAAACTAGGTATTTAAAACATAAGTAAAGATTATTTACTTCATTAAATATGACCTACTTAGTTTAAAATTTTAGATCCGTATACGAAGCTGAATAATTAACTCGTCGTACATAAACCAATGCTCATTAAATCTATTTATAATTTCTCTATACATAACCGTACCCATTTTAATAACCCACCCCTCAGTCGTCTCATAAAATTCTCCTTCAACACGTAAATGAGCTTCTAAACTAATAAAATATGACGTTATGAAAAATTACGTATCTAATGAAATTCTTAATAAAATATTTCATGTTGATCGAAAAATAAAATCCATTTAGGGAAATGCATTTAATCTGGAACACAGGGGTTCAACCCTCATCCCTCTGCCTAATCAAATAGTTGCCATCTTGTAGTTATTTATGTAAAAGGAAGGGTAGTTAGGGGAGGAGGTGTTTTTCACCCCCTCGCGTCAACAAGGGTCTCTCAATTCAAGTCTGCTAATAAGAATTTTATAAGATGCTTTTCCGATGTTTTGTGAAGGGGGTGAAATTGGGAGGTAATCTGTCTTTTGTAAAAGGTTTCTGGTTGCTTCTGAGGTCCAGATAAGGCTGCAAGCTTTAGTGAATTATTGCTTTAGAGTAACGTTGTTCAAATGTTTTTTTTAGTTAGCCTGACCTGTCCCACTCCTGGGCAAAGGCCTCCCCCATTCCTTCCACTTTTCTCGGTGTTGCGCCTCTTTGAATGAGGTATTCAAATAGGCGAGACGACAAAAAAAATCAAATTAGTCCGTTAGTTAGATTATCAAAAAATATTTGACCCGTATTTTTTCTTTTGTTACGTAAACCAAAATTGACGAAGATATGACGCTTTTAAAATTCTCAATACGTCACGCCTAGGTATAATTTTTAGCTAGTTGTGACGTCACGTGCGTTTTATCTTTTGTCAATATTCATTGATTTACAAAAACAAAAAATACGTGTCCATTAATTTCCAATACTCTAACTGACGGACTAAATAGATTTGCAATTTTTTGATACTGTCGTCATGCCTATTTATTCAAATGAATGAGGTATGCAAAGGCTGGCACAAGAGCGTGGAGCTTGGCTCACACAAAGAGAGGCCTATACCCAGCAGTGGGTGAAGTCGGGCTGACGATGATGATGATGATGGTGCAAAGCCTTCACTGTTCCCACTGTCGGAGTGAGAGCCTTGACTCTGTGAAAAGAGGTGGACCTTATTCCACCATGCGAGCCCAGTGCAGTTTGGTTTCTGGTTCTAAATAATGCCGGTAGGGAAACTGGCATGACTTAGAATTAGAACCACACTTCTAAAAGCATATTTTAAAATATTTAACAACACAAATTTAAGGTTATCCCAAAAACCGAAATAAGCTAGTCAAGTGGTTGTAATAAAAGCTGCAAATTATTACATTTGACCCCGTTGGCACTGCGCCTGAATGTTTGACTGTGAACCGAGAGGTCTCGGGTTCCTATTAAGTCACTAGGTTTTATAGCCAATGCATAAAATGTTAATAATTCTGATTAACGACTGCAAGGAAGTAATTTAGAAAACAGATACATTTGGTGTAGCAAGATCAAAGGGGTACTTGAACAACAAGATTCTTTAAATATGGATATCACCAATCATTTGTAAAATCAACCACAGTGCATTATGTTGTCGCCTGTAGGGAAACGTTTTCACCACCAACGTTTTTATGATCAAGGAGGTTACCATGACGTCTTACAGCAGGATTGTTTTAATGACCTTCCAGTATGGGAAAGAGACGGAGCTATAGAGGACGTCTAGCGCCATCTCTTTCTCACTCTGGAATAAGATTAAAACAATCCTGCTTTAAGTCTTCATGGTAGGCCACCTGGACTCCAGTGATTTCCATCAGACTATTCCATAGAGCAATAAAATTAATAACAATGTCTAATGAAGCTAAATTGTGTATTTACAACTAGTAGATACTTAAGATTCAGAAAACATACACACACAGATACAAAACATTTTCGCACATCACGAAAAACCAGTACTCATAAAATCCTATCGCCTAATGCGAGAATGGTGTCAACGCTCACAGACTCACTAAAACGTCGGAATGCGTGTAAATTCTGAATCAATTTCATCATAAAATATTACTAATCTTATATGGGATTTCTATCACGTTCGGATATAACGTTCTTCTAAAGGGAACTTGAGTCGAAGCTACGTACCCGTCCGAGATTGCTCTATCCGAATGCGTTCTCAAATTCGTATTTCGAATGCCTCTTCTGGCCACTAGCAGTCGATTCGGCTTGGAAATTAAAAAGAAAATCGTTTTGCGCCATTTTGGACCGTATAAACGACGATATTGGGATTCGTTTTTTAAAAATGTTTTGGGATTTTTGTTGGTGCGTGGATAGATATTTTTTTTATATTTTTTTTCAGGAAGGAAAAATGTAGGAGCCATTTTGTGTAAGTTAATTCAGAAATTCTCAATGCAAAGTGGAATGATCGTAATGCGAGTATTTTGCTTGTTATCTACTTCAGATGACGTTATTACATCCGTTTTCTCTCCGGGCGGGACCAGTGGCTTAGACAGATAATGTACTTACATATATCTATCAGAGTGGAGTGTCCGCAATCTGTTTACCAGTTTAACCGAACCTCTTACTTGACTCCGTGCTAGTAACTATTAAAACAATCTTTATTTACACTCATAACAATATAACCAACGACTTCGAACGAAACTTCTAAATTCAATTCGAAAACTGGAACATCTAAGTCGTTCACTACCGTCAAATATTACCCAATAGCATGTCTGAATTCAACTACTAAAAATTGAAATTAGAACTTCGTGCCGTGACTGCTATCGACCAATCAGGCGCTTGCATTCTGCAGTCTATTGCCAACTGTCAATACTTTCTTCTATAGAAAATCGACGTTGAGGTTTTATATCGTTTATCCGGCCTTCAAGATTAGTCAAACCGGTTCGGACAGATTATGGACTAGCTGCGAACACCGGACAGTGACAAATACTTCAGTACATTATCCGTCCGTGTCCTCTTGCCGGGGTCGCGTAGAAGTAAGCGTTGAAAAATGTTCTCAAGAAACTGTTAACATGAGAAAAAATACCGGAAAACAAAGATAAAATATTAACCAATAAAAACAAAGCGGTATTTTGGGGTCCCGTGGTTTATATGTGACATCATTAATCTAGCCCCGGCTGGGGGCTTGCCCACGCAACGCGTCAAACATGACAGATGATATCATTACTACACTATGTGCCTACAAACACGCACTTACCTACCTTAAGTTGGGGTAGGCGTTTACAACCTTGTCTATGGACATGCGTGACCACTGCCCTAGCCAAGGAAACTGACAATGGAATAAATCTTTAATAATTCTCACCCCAGCCATGTAGTAATTAATAATTAATTTAAACTGTCAAGTTGAGCTTGGGGTGTCTTGTGACACGCAATCGCACGGAAAAATATTTTTCCCTCCAAATTGTCCTTCACTCTCTAGATCAGATATTTTCCTCATACCAACATTCTTTTATCGAAAAAAATGCCAAATTGTGTTAACATCAAATGGAGCCAGAAAACACAAAACATTTCACATCAACCCAAAACTAACTTCACAAACTTGCAAACAGGATTTTTAGTTCCACACAGTTTAAGTGGCGTAATATTAGCCGTTATTACCTGGCACGAAGGTCGATGTTCGCTTGATATGCGTGTAATGGACATGGGTAGGGCCGCAATTAAAATGCTCATTAAACTGTCGCTGTTAGGGTGAGACATTTTAAATTGCGAATGTCATCAGTTCAAAATTACGTGCGGCGGTTGTGCGGCCGCCATTTTATGACGTCACCCACGAAGGTAACAATGGTGGGTAGTAAAAAGTTTGTGTTTGGCCGTTTCTGTAGGAATGTTAAGTTTCATAGCTGTTGAATTTATAAGTTTTATGCCAGTCTATGTTGTAGATGGTCATTCTCTTAATACAATGTAGACAAATAAATTGAAACAAATACGTTCAGCACTAAGTAAACATAATTTCATACATCATTGCTTTTTTGTCAAACATTTTAACATTTAAGTACAACGAAATGAACGTTTAATATTACTCTTTAACAAACTAGTAGGTAGTCGGTGAGTTTATTGATTGAATCAAAGGCTTTCGCTCTCCAAACTATTGAAATATTATAATTTGTGGATTTGATATTTTAAAATGGCTCATTCGAACCCCAAAATACATGCCACTTGAAGAAATGAAAATACATTATGGCACTAGTGGCAATATCGTTGAAAAAATACTACTGCAAAACTGCAATATCTTGAAACAAATATTGCTTTAGAACTTTTGGGGTGCCGAAAAACAATATTTATAAATTATGATCGATTCCCTCAGTGCAAATGGCCCTTTGAATAAATATGCCATAAAGTAAACAGCACTCAATTCACGTTCTAATCTCGTTGCAAATGCATCTTGCACCTTCAAACAATTGTGGTTATTATAGAGGGGGTGGCGTGAAATATTGCCAAAAGGGGGGACAAAGAATTGTTGATAGAGAAAATAGGGTGAACGCGTGAAGCGTGTGGCAAAGAAAAAAATAGAAAATAACAACGGTACTATGTGAAAAATTATATTTTAGAAGCCATACATATAAATTTTGTACTAGGTAACTAAACACTGTCATAGCAAAATGCATTAAGAACAAAATTTACAATGCTCCTTATCTACCTGATATCTCTTCAAAGTCTCAATGTCTTACAAGAATGAATGAAAGAATGAATAACTAAGTGAGAAGAATGTGATAAGTATTAAGAAAAAGGATAGAAAATCTACGTTAACACCTATCTGTTCAATTCTTGAAGTGTAAGCCTACATCATCATTAATCATGCTTAAACCCTTATCCCAATTTATTTGGGGTCTCGCAGCTTGTCTAAGCCTACAAATGTCCTAAAAAGTAGAAAATTACAGAACTTTTATGCTAGACAAATCCAGAATAATCGTCCATCAAAACAAAACACACATGATTAACCAATTTCACTATTCATCAAACCTAACCAGGGTAACTGATCCGCACAGAATCCAGCCGGATTGTTTACTCATTATCATATCGGGTTATTAAATCTAAATTCACATTCCAAACGTGACGGTTCGTGATGCCAATAAATAGGTTTATTGTGCCTCTATCTGGCCATCGCGTGAATTCAGAGCTGGCAAAAACAGGCACTCACACGCAAGGATTAATAGGGATCACGGGATCCGGGATCCGGAATCCGGCACTGTTTAACACTCCCGCGGTGCGTTGAGCGCTGTTGCCTTAGTAGTTTTACTCTGATTTGTCTTTGGAATGCTTCCTGGTTTGGTTTGATTGGGGCTTAAGCCTTAATTAGTTGGTGTTTTCTTGAAATTAACAAAAATCAACGGCTGTAATTCGGAAGACAGGATCAGTGACGCTACATTGATTTCTTACCGTCAATTCTGTGTCTGAGATCGTCCAATTCTCGTCCTTAAATGCCAGATCAAATACTTTAATTTTAATAATTTTTGCATTTTAAAATATTCATTATGTAAAAGCCTGGTTAACCCTTCACCTACTCTTTCAATAACTCCCAGTGGTCAAGCTCAAGGGTTATCACTGGCCCCTTTCGGGATCCCAGATCCTAGATAACACATCAATTAGATCTCTAATTTACTATCACCACGTGTGCTTATGAGAGGAGATTAGGCCTCGGGACCGTTTTTGTCCGTTATGAATTATTTACTTAAACCCGTTCAGTTTGTTACGGTAGTAGTTAGGATCCGTTGTTTGAAGTGGCTTTATTTCAATTCTTTGAGTGGCATAGGATTAATCTAGTTTTTGTTTGAGTTTGAATAGAACACTTAGTTTAATCCTTTTTGGAGGCTGGTTTTAATCGTTCGGGAATTTGAAGAAGCTCTCGAATTTTCTGCCAGATGTAGAATTTTCTATGAGTATGAAAATTTATCTATATATCAGGTGGAAATGTGTTTTTTTTAAAGATAGCTAGGACCAGACTAGATACGGAACGCGAACAGGGTGCCTGGTGCGTACTTTGGTAGAGGCTTATGCCCAGCAGTGGATCGCTGCTGAGTTGATTCATTGAAAGATGGTTTAACAGAAAAATGACTTCACGTTCAAATGTCTGATGGCTTCCTCTCTGAAATCATTCGCTTAGCTACATAATAAAGCCAGGTTATTTGTCTCTAAGGCATATGGAGGAAGTTAATGTTCAGTAATCAACAACGTCTACAGGATGTTTCGTTGTATATGTAAGACTAG
This sequence comes from Xestia rhomboidea, assembly GCA_963853795.1. NCBI lineage: Eukaryota > Metazoa > Arthropoda > Insecta > Lepidoptera > Noctuidae > Xestia > Xestia rhomboidea. Next base: position 7,227,173 of record OY970778.1, on the reverse strand, counting down.
GGACCTATTTCTAGGAAAATACAACACGCAAAGACTCTTAATCATTCCACGGAAGTCGTAATGGCCGACTGGAGTTTACAATGGTGCATGAAGACAGCCTAAGCTCTAAAATTTACGGTCTCTAAATCCTTTAAGTCATTACTTTTAATAAGAAAGTAGTGAGCTAATTTCTGATTGTGCTTGAAGAGGAGATGATTGTTTTCATCAGAAAAAAAATGCCTTCTCAGGAGTTTTTGTTGTATATTTCAGAAACAAGGGACCTCAGATCTTTTTAACCGCTTCTGACGGCGATATTTATAACCGATATACAGCAAGAGCATAAAAATAAATTGCTCTATACCCTTTCCTTAACTGTCGAGTGCCGATGTCATAAAACGTATAGAAAAGTCCTTGGGCATAAAACTCGTGAACGGCGCGAGTTGAACCAAGTTTTTTCATACATCAAACATTTTGTAGGTAGTTTATGTGTGGAACGATTGTTCTGGTTATGAATGGGCGATGCAAGGGAATTTTTTTGTAGCATATGCTTTACGCTTACGGATTGTGTGTGACATAGCTTACTATTTATGTATTTTGTCGAGTAATTGTAACTGGGTAATTGAAATTGGGAGGCCTAAGAAAAAATGGATGGATTGTGTGAGAAATGATATGAAAGAGAAAGGAGTAAATGATGCCGTGACGTCTGACAGGGGAGAATGGAAGAAGAAAACGTGTTGCGCCGACTCCAAATAGAATGGGACACAGGCTGGAAGGTGACGATGTCGAGTAATTCTAACTGCCACAGATGGCGTATCAGCAAGCGTAGTGAGGACCAGTCCTCAGCTAGATAGGACCTAGCTTGTATCGCAGATAGGTAGGACTTAGAGTAGGCGAGCTAGGTGATCCACGATATTTTCGACTTAAGGATTCTTACAGATGCGCGGCACGTTACCAACTGCAGATAAACTGCAGTCGTCGACACACATTTACGTGGCATGCCACAACTGCAAGCGTCGCCAGTTGGCAACGTGCAGCTCGTCTGTAAGGACCCTGAGTCAAAATTGGGCCAACCAACGATGTTTTGCAATCCAGATGGAGTGATCTAAAAATGTTATATCCAACAAAATAGTAAAAATTAAAGCAAATTAAATAATATTTTCGTTAGAACATTAATTTCAAGTTTCCTGAGAACTATACGGAATCAAAAGGTTTTTCCGTATCCTGGATGAATTACACCATATTAGAATTAGGTCGACGAATTATGCTGAATTGATAGATTCTTTGTAACTACCGCCCGGACACTTTTATCGAAAAAAACAAGTGCGATAAGGAGGTTCTGTTCCAAAAGACTGCTAAGACCGCGTCTTACAATGTATTCCTTACTTTTTGGACCTTCAGCACTTTTTGCTAAAACACCCAGCTTTGTTCCCTCGAGATTACAACACAACTTTGCATAGAACTTTCTCGTATTTCGACCTCCATTGTACAGAACTCATTATCGTATGGTCTCCAATTACATTTGATTGAGTTCTCTTTAACCATGACTGGTTAATCGTTTCCCATGGGTCTGTACTCTATGGTCAATGGATCGGGCGCACGTGCCGTTTTGAACACTATCGCTTTCTCCCTCTAAGTACAATTATATAGGGAGTTGGGTGACATACTGCTTCGACGTGTGTGGAGCGTGTTCGTTGTTATGTTTGGCTGTAAATCAAACGAGGTTGTTTGGATTGGTTTTAAATGGGGGGCGTGGGGATTTTGTTTTTGATAAATGCTTCTTGTTCTGGATGAATCAGGTGTATAGGGAAGGAAGTGCTTGGGTTGTAGTGACATGGTCAAATTTGAAAAATCCTGCCACAGTCCGTACGGATAGCTAAAAAGACGGTCACGCTCTGGTGTATCCAAAATATCAACATCAACAAGAGGATTCCTTGTAACTTTTGGGGCTGACTGTACTGTACAAAAACAAATGAGAATTGAATCGGTGGAGTACTTGAGAATAATGTCAGATACCTATGGAGCAGAATGGGAACAAATTGACAAGTATTTCTAATAATAATAATTCCTTAGAGTAACTTAGGAATTAATGTATGAGATTCTTATATTTGTAGTTCAAAGGAAATGGAGTACTTTGGGAATAACCCATTTTAACCTTACGTAGTGTCTCACCATCTGATGAGGTTTGAGGTAGGTCTCAACTGAAGACCTTCGAGATCAACAGATTGTACCTAAGGGTTCTTACAGACGAGCGGCACGTTGCCAACTGCAGATAAACTGCAGCCGTCGCCACCTGTCGACGGCTGCCGTCGACCCTTACAGACAGACACACATTTACGCGGCATGCCACAACTGCAAGCGTCGACGTCAGCCGTCGACAGTTGGCGACGGCTGCAGTTTATCTGCCGTTGGCAACGTGCCGCTCGTCTGTAAGAACCCTAACACTCGACGCGCGTTCGTTGGTGTGCTCACTCAATTCATGATCATCCATTCACACACACAAATATCAATGACCTGCACTACCAATGGGTACCCCCCCCTTAGCAGTGGATGTCATTGTTATAACTGTAATGATGTCAATCAAGCCCACCACAGCGGCATTTAAGAAGTAGTACATACACTTTATACAAGGTACTACTTACTGTTGTTCGCTTTGTATTTAATTTTGTTTTATTGTTTTGTCCTGTGCGACTCTAATAAATACTTTTTCTTTCTTTCTTTACTTACTTGCTCTTAAGGCGACTACAGGAGCTAAATTAACAACTCTATTTGTGGTGGTTCAAACTTCGTTTAAAATACTGTTAGAATAAAGTTCTAATCAGCTTGCACTACAAAGTGGTTGTTACGTCAGTGACTACGGGCCGAATAGTGCGAAATGAGTGGTTTTTTGCGATTTACAAAAAATTCATGATTGTAATACAAAAATTTTGCTTGTAGAATTATTTGCCAAAAAATCAGAATGATCGCATGTATTTGAGTATGGTTTTTACTCGTTAAAAGAAATTTTGAGAGATAAGTTCGTGATATTTTTTATCGAGTAAAATTAGAAAAACATTCAAAACAATCATACTAGCATATATCCTGAAGAAAATCATATATTTTTCTGGTTTTGTTTATTGCAGTGAATCATATGCTTTTTTGCATTATAAAACTCGTGTTTAGCTCCTGTAGTCCAGATTTAGCTATGCTACCAAAACTACCCATAAATCACGACTCATTGTCCTTCCTACCCCCGTCACGAATAAAGCAATCAATTGAGCGCAAGTGCTTTCACTAAGTGCTTGCTAAAACATCTCGCTACTTATAGGCAGCGGTCTAACGACACTTGGCCCATTGGACGCCCAAGTAATGGGTATGGAGCCCCATGGAATTATTGTTGAACCCCATGGGGAATAGGGTATTGTTTTACAGTTATGTTTAATTTGGGAATATCGTTTTATTGAGTGTCAATTGTTTTTTGATAGTTAAAAAGGGTATTGCGTGTGGGTTGATTGTGCGTTGGGTATTTAGTGGGTGATATGTTGATAAATGGTTTGGAATCGTATTGAACTAGTGTCTAATTTATAATCGCTTCTCTAACAGAAGAAAGGCTTGTTTCCCAGCAGTGGGAACATTATAGCCTGATTAAAAACGGCATTATCTCTAAAACCTATAACTCTGTACTAGACACTAATAACTGTTTTTATGGTTTTTTTTTTCTCTTATAATAATTATGTAATAACTACAGACACTTCCAATTCCATCCATTTCAATTTGCTATATAATACAGCAACACAAAATAAACAACGTCAATACAAAACTCACCAATTTACGTTATAAACATTGTTCACCAATTCACGTTCCAATATGCACATACTTTGACATCTCGCTCACAAAAGCCTTCATTACTAATATCCATAGAGCTAATATCCTTCAAAATCCCATAAGAGCATGGGTATATTACCATAATATTTGTTATGCCAAACGCTCACAACCCGGGGTATCCGGGTCTGTATTCCGGGACGGCATTACGGGATCCCGTTATGTAGATTAACTACTTTTTGTACGACACCCAAATAAAATGGCTCAATTTTTATATGAGCGTCTTTTTATTTGGGCTGGGTTCCTTATACAAGTTGTAAACGGTCCCTGCACGACGCCACCAAGCATTCTGTACATCAAACTAAGTAAGTCTACGCAAAAATGATTGCTGGGAAACAACTTTTTTTTTTAAGTGAAAAATCTCGTTTTACTGTAATAGTACATTTTACAATAAGTGCACAAAACGAACCATTTTTATCCGAGACTTTTAGCAGCCCGAGCCGAAGGCGAGGGCTGACAGTAATGTCGGGGATAAAATGGTTTTGTGGACGAGTTATAAACTCTGCTTTTTCACTTCGATTGCGAGGAAATAAAACAGAAGTATAACATAACATTTCTTTAATTAAAATTCAAAGTAAAATTAGAACAGTTTTGAATACTTACTGAAGGAAATTGTTTTTTCCGGCATATCGACGCTTTATTTTTTTTTTAATCTTACGACATTGATATTAGGTTTGGGCTACAGACCTATACAGCCTACTATTAAATTAATTTTGTAAATAATAATTTTCTTAAATTAATTAAATAACCTACCGTACTTGAATTTAAATTTTAATATCTTTTATGTCTTAAAAAACACATAAGGTAAATAAATTTAAATATATAACAATATAACAAATTCTATCTATGAAATTCTTATTGTGTTTGGCTATATGCACACACACACAGCACACACACAGCAGCACACAGCTTTTGAGTCATGGATACTCGAATAAAGAGACATTCTATTCTATTCTATATGGCTCATTTTCTTTGCCTTAATATAGATACATTTATGAGCAGATACGTTAATGCACTTGTGCACAAAATTCGATATTGTGCAGCCCAAATCCTGTACAAATAAGCACTTTCAGAGCATGAGAAGTGAAAAAACTCGATGTAACGCACTGAAAACATTATGTTGAATGCATTGAATAGTAACGGGTCATGGAGAAATTTAAAGTAAGAACCTTAAAAACTGGTAGGTATTTAAAAAAAAAACTTGATGAAGTTGGAACTTTGACCCTCAATTATATCTGATCTCCGAAACTAGAAGATTCTAAGGTATAGTCCAGAACATAAAAATAATCGCAATGACGAGGAGAACAAGTGCTTTTCGACTTCGTCCAGGGTCTTTTTACACCCTTTAGAATTCGTAAAATGACACGAACAATGTATAATTAAAATATGACAATTTAGTGGCGAGACGGTCTCGATGGTTCTTCGACATATTATATTTCGTCTAGGTTCAGAGTGCCCAGTTCTACGGTTTTTCCCAGAATGTCTATTTCCCAAAACGTCCATTTCCCAGAATAAGCATTTCTTAAAAAGTCCAATTCCATCATTTGCAGTTTTAGCTAGTGAAAAGGCCAAAAATTGTATGAGTTAATGAGATAGATTTGATAAATGTACACCTCAGAATGTACATTTATCAAATCTATGTCATTTAATAGTAAAGATCTTCTATAACGAAAATAAAAGACGTGCATATAAAGCAAGCAAGCAGTCTTGGACTAAAGTTATAAAGGTTTAAAGAAGTTGTTGATTTCACTACGGCTAAAAAAGTATTTTATCTATATTGTAGTGTTACACCACAAATTTTTTATTATCTTGACCAAGAAAAGACGATAGAAAAACGACGATAGAATTGTGTACACATGACGAACAATCAAGCAATGCAAACTATATTAAAGTGATCTTTCATTGTACGGGAAGACCATACAAAGCGAGGTCAGGTTATGTGTAGCAATTTGTGTCACCGTGTGTACGAAGTACACAAACGGGGTCCTAACCTAACCAAAGCAATGGTCACTTGAACTGACGATAATTACGTTCATTTTATTTGGGCTTTCCGAACGATGGAATAAACGAACTTCTCGATCGCAGATTCGCGCGCTCGTTCGGTGTGGTTTAACTTTTATTGAAACAAACTAAACATTTTCTGGTATCAACATTTTATCAAATTCCTCAAATAGAATTAGCTGCATTTCCAACATAATACGAAGCCAATTTCGAATTAAAACTGGGTATTTTGGCTTTCAGTCTAAGTTACTTCGTAACTAAATCAACCAGTTCAGTTAACAGGGAATTGCGAAACATTTTCCTGTCAGCTCATTGGTTATTTTCGTTGTTTGTGATAGTTTGTAAGCTTTGTTTACCTTTTATTCCTGAAAGTTATTTTCGAACTAGCTAAACGCAATTGTATTTTGAACAAAATTGCATTTTGGACATTATGGAAATCGTACCAAAATAGACATGGTTATCAAGCTTATTTCATATTAAATATTTATAGGAAGTAGAGAACTATCGAACGCGTCAAATACATTAAGTTGATGAAGCAATATTGAACAAGGACCATGTAAATAATTGACGATATGATTTCTTCAAAACAAACAAATATTATGTCAAAACCATGATTCCAAGGTGAACTGGCGAATCTTTGAAGAGCCGTTGTTTTCACAAACGGATTATAAGCTCCAAAATAGGGTTGCCAAGGACGAAAAAACCGTGTTGCGCCGACCCTAAATAATATGTGGCAAACACAGCACGACTGTGACGAAGTAGGGCAATCATTTCGAAATTTAAAAAGTCCTGACAAGGCTGGTCATTTGCAGTAAAAATCTAGCCGATTTTTAAGTGATTTCATCTCTACTGCAAATCTCCCAATAAATGACAAGGCCAGACAAAATCCGAATAGGGAGCCAAAAACCCGTCCATAACAACCGGACGGATGGGAACCCTACCCGCGAGTTGGATACGGAACCCTAAGACAGAAACGCGCGAAGATAGTTGGGCGATAAAGAAAGATTTACAGCTCGATGTCCGTATCTGTAATGTTTGCTTAAATACTGTTTTATTTTTGCCTCGCGTTCAGGAAGCAATTATTTGTTTGTTTAAATTACATGCTGCATACAAAGGTTTGCAGTTAAAATTTTACCATAACTTGGTGTTTTATACTCTTTCCGGTTTCTTAAAGTACACGGGTGTTACTGTAAAATGTTTATACCGGGTTGTTTGGTTTTACGTCAAAAGTCATCATTGTATGCTCTTATCCCAATTTATTTGTGGTCGGCGCAGCATGTCTTCTTCTTCTACACTTCTCTATTACAGCTCCTTTCTAGCCATATCATCCATCACACAGTCCATCCATCGTTTCTTTGGTCTTCCTCTTATAGTCATCTATCTACTTTCATGTTTTACGTCAAAAGTCTCCAGTATTTATTTAGAGCTCTGCTCAAGTATTCTGATTAATTAATTAATCTTAATCCACTAAGTTCGTCAAGACCTGTCAACAACAAATATTTTCATTAGAATTGAAGGATTAAAATTGGTCTCTTTATGTAGTCCTTCAGAGGCTTAATTTTACTTCCCTTACGCTAACAGGGCTAGGGGTAGGACGTGGATTATGTTGATACCGGTCCCAAATCTCATTTGTAATAAGGGTTTTGATAAATTCAATGATAGGGGTCCCGATTTTAGGTGCTAGGATTTGTTGATATAATCTTTTTAATATTTTCTAATTTATGATGTTGTTCGTGAAAAACTAAGCTCCGTAAAACATACAGCGTTGTACCCTAATAAAGCCATTAATTAGAGTTGGGATTTAAATATGTTGGGATCATGAGTAACGGGCTACGCATTCGGAAATTGCGTCATCCGGATTGCGGACCCGAAATATTTGTAGCTGTTGGTGAAAAACATGAAATCATCATAGGGAGACCTATGATGATTTCATGTTTTTCACCAACAGTTATATCTCACTTTATTTGAGGTCGGCGCAGCATGTCAGATGTCTTCTTCATTCATACTTTTCTGTAAGACGTAAACTCACGAGTCCATCGATCCGTCGTTTCTTTGGTCTATCCCATCTCTTATTAAGCCATCCACATTTATACTCAAAACTGTCCTCACGACATTGGCCTATTCCTCCACATCACATCAGATGCCCATACCATGACAATCGATTACGATTACCACACAACTTTGCAGGTAAAAACATGATGTATCAACTTACTGTGACTGCTCTTAAACAAAGGTGACGAAATGTGGGTGTGCACTTCTGCTTAACCCTTCAAGGATTACAGGCGAGGTGATGATGTTAATGACTAAAATCCGTATAAATTTTCCTATATCATTTCAGTGTACCTACTTAGAATATAAGCTTTTAGGTCGTAATATAAAATGATATGGTCGCCATATCGAAGCATAGCGATCCATATACGACATGGGGTCATTGTCGACCACTTGGGGACGTAATGGTTACCTGCTGAGGGCCACAATCATTTGCCTTAGTTGCTTTAAATGTTATGGGCTACTATGTGAAATAGACCTTGGGTTCATGATGATAGATTTTGTTTTAGGTAAATAGAATTTCCACTGTTTTATGCTTTCGCGGTTCACCTTTACTAACGGGATATCTTCCGTGATTTTCAACTATTTTTTCAACCACCAGGAGCTCACAATAGTTGAAAATCAAAGGATATATCCATAGTTCCATACTTTATAAATGCGATTGTAACTCTTGGCTGTCTTTCGGTTACTTTTCCACACCTCACGGCTGAAAATTTTATGGAAATTTGCCACAAAGGTAGACCATGACCTAGAGATAGGATAGTTACTTTTTAAACCCTCTGTGGGTTAACAACAGACCTCTAAGCGGGTGTAGCTGGAGACAAAAGCTAGTCTAATATTCTACTAACATTATAAATGTGAAAGTTTGTGAGGATGGATGGATGTTTGTTTCTCTTTCATGTAAAAACTACTGACCGGTTTTGAATGAAATTTGGCACACATGTAGTTTATAACCTGGATTAACACATAGGATACTTTTCATCCGAGCAGTATGATCCTGTGGGACAATTATCCAACTCCACGCGAGCAAAGTCGCAGGCATAAGCAAGTAATATCTAAGTCATAATCAGAACGAGAATGTCGAAAATTTAGCGGCAGATAAGCTTAGCAAGAATACCGACTGGACTGCAGTAGTGCAGCACCATTATAAGAACATTGACCCTCACAAAATGTAAAATACAAAAGCAAATGCCACGAATTATTAAAATAAACAAAACATGCAGAAATAACGCATTTCCCACCCACACTCTGAACACAGGATTGTACTTACGACATTTTTACTAAAAAAAAATGTGGAAAAAAAACCTTGGGCTCTTAAAAAAACCTTCTCGCATTGTCACAGCCGAGTGTGGAGCGTATAAAAGTGTCCCCGGATGATTGATGAACGTATGTCGTGTCTGCAGCTTTATACCACAACTTGCTAAATGGTTGGCATACTACGATATGAAAGCAGTTGGTAGATTAGGGATTTATATCCCTTTTTTGGGGAAAAAAATCGTTCTAGGGGAAATGTAATGCTTGGTGAATTTTTAGGGATAATTTCTCCACCAAAAACAGATAGAACAGTACTAAAAAATTTGAGACTGTTTACAACCGAATTGGTTTCGCTCGTGAACTCGGCAATACATACACACACACAGACGGAATCTTTTGTGAATGAACATAGTATTAAACATAGAAGTATAGTATATACTAAGTCTATGGTATTAAATCACTTCGTTAGTTTCATTCCTGTTTGAAAAAAGAATGTGGAAAAAAAAGTTTGAATATGGGAAACATTCAGAAACTCGATCTAGCAACCCTGAATGAACGCATGACTATTTTCCCCCTTTTTTTCTAAGTAGAAAGACTCGTTATAAAAGTTCTGGTTTAATGGCAAAGTAGTGTTTAATCCGCGTTCGGACTGCGAAATAATACTAATCCTTATGGAGGTCGCTCTTGTACGCGTGTCGTACATTCAAAGAGCCTTATTTTACTTTTATAAGAACTAGCTAGCGAAACCTTTACATTTGATTTAGCCTAGTATTATTAAGACGCAGTAACTCAACTGAAACCATGATTAACGATTATAAAAAGTTTTATATTTTGATCCGTGATCGCTTGAACTGTAATTACACACTTTACACGCTTAGTGTTGTACCTAGTTACCTGTTCTGCGAAATGTACATAACGTAACACGTCATCATTATAAAAATCGAGGGGACGGGTCACCCTAGTCATTTTGAAAACGAATGTTTATACCTCACGTGTCCAATCACGGAGTAAAACCAAAATGCATTTGGTAAATTGTACAAATAATGATGAATGATTATTTTATATTATAATGGAGACCAATCGGCTTAAAGGTGCTCTGTTTAATTAATGAATGTCATTGCTTGCTTTGACATTGTCTCTTTTATTGACATCGCTTTTCATATAATTATATTGGTATCAGAAATACTGTATTTCTCTCGGAAATTATTAGTGAATGGTTCTGCGGTTCCACGTTGCTTTATTTCTGTTTATTGAATTATAGACCTTCTTTAATTGGGTGAATAGTGACGTTTTTTCTGTTTCTCAATTTCACCTAGTGGCATATCAAGACCGGCTTTTTTCAACAAAATCTCTTTACATGGTTAAAAAGTAGTAATACTTTATGCGTAAAAAAATTAAATACACAGTGTGTTAAGATACTTACTTTGTTGTTTATAAAAAGAACCACACTCAAACCGAAAAAGCCAAATTTAACTCACTAAAACTAAAGTTACTGCAGTCATATTTCAAACCACAAAAAAAGTCGTAACTCGAAATAAAACTCAATTAAATACTAACATAAATTCTGCAAAATTACATTGGAGCTCATAAAAAAGACACATTACTAAAAAAAAAGGACAACATGCAAAGTCATCCATTACGGTTCGTAGTGCATTACTGGCTAACTATGTTTTAACAATATTTTTTTTCGCATTAGCAAGCAATCCATTTACTAGGGAATCAATTAACGGCTATGTTATGGGTAAAACAACAAATTTGACTAGTGGCAATACTGTTAAGTGCATCATTTGCCAACACTGCAACTTGGATGTCGCCTTTACACTTCCACGTTGCAATTTCAACCTTACTTCCTATACACAGACTATAAATTCATTTGTGTAGTCCCCTGGCCTAAATGTAAACGTCATCAATCTTCGTGCGCGTTGGTGAACAAATAAAGTATTTGCCATAAGTGAAGCGCATAAACAAATTCAGTTTCGGATATGTTTTGACACATACGTTTAGACAGATGGGTAGGTATTGTGTTAAACGAATTGATCGAGTTGAATGTTGATTGACGGCTTGGAGTTTGAAACTGAATGATTATGTGTGACTTGTTACTCGTTGAATGATATTGTTGATGAATTGTATGAAGTAATTAGTTATAGTCAGGATAGTTATATACAGCCTTAGTTTTCAATAATCTCTCATGTGATGTCATTGCACTCATAACTTATGTATTATTTAAAAAAAACCGGTCAAGTGCGTGTCGGGCCACGCGTAGTGTAGGGTTCCGTAGTAGCCCGTTGTATTTTAGATTTTGTTTTTCAATGAAAGTCTTCACCCGTTATAAAAAAGCAACTTCTTCATCTTAGTCACTTTATAGAATTTATTCGAAGGATTTTGTATTTGGTACAAAATTATCCAACACCCTAGTTCAACGACTATTACTGCTAAACTAATAAAGTTATCTTAACCGCTATAGTTTTCCTTTTAAGTTCATGAAATGTACAAACATTTGCACTTTAATGTTTAATATTTCGTAAATGGAGCATTAAATCGAAAAGTAGTACTGGAAACCCCTAAGTCATTTTAAAAGACCTATTAAACGATATCCTACACGATGGGGTACACGACGAAAAAAAATTCATCCCCACCTCACATGTCCCCTACATGTGAGGTGGGGATGAATTTTTTTTCGTCGTGTACCCCATCAGCTACCCTAAAATAATATATTTTCCAAAATTTTATTTAACCACTTGGTCGGCGTTATTGATATACACACCTCTACAAAATTACAGCTTTCTAGTACTAACGGTCTCTTAGCAAAACCTCGGACAGACAGACAGACGGACATAGCGAAACTATAAGGGTTTCTTGTCAGGACTACGGAACCCTAAAAACGGAAGTTGCCTTGTCCCGTCCAAACAGCTGAACTGATTGGGTTCAAATTTGGCGTATAGATAGGTAGACCATGAATCTGGTCGTACGATACTTTTATCTAAGTAATACGATCACGTGGTATTATTTCCGAACATCATGCGGACGAAGACGCAGACAAGACCTAACACTTCATAGTTAATATAAACCAAGAGTGTTAAAAGTAATAATAACGCTACACTTGGCTCTAGATAGGATGTAAAACTGAAACAATTTTATATGTGTGTCAGAAATGGTTTTATATTACCTCTTTTTAGTACGAAACACGAGTGATATAGTTTCAAGCACTGGTTTTGCGGTAACGGGTGCATTTCCTCGTAATACAAATCTTTTATGTTTTATCTTGCCGCAGCTCGTTTAAAAGCGGTACCAGGACTTGTCTGGTTCTATGATCACTTATTTAAGAAATGGACCGCCTTATAAGGAAACCTTGGATAAACAAACTTCCATTACAACACAAGTTTGAAAGTAATAGGCGAGACGACAAAAAAATCTAATTAGTCCGGCACTTAGATTATCAAAAAATATTTGACCCATGTTTTTTCATTTGTTACGTAAACCAAAACTGACGAAGATACGACGTTTTTAAAATTCTCAATACGTCACGCCATGGTATAATTTTTAGCTAGTTCTGACGTCACGAGCCCCCACTCCCGAGTTTTTATGAGTTTTATCTTTGTCAATATTCATTGATTTACAAAAACAAAAAATACGTGTCCATTAATTTCCAATACTCTAACTGACGGACTAAATAGATTTGCAATTTTTTGATATTTTCGTCATGCCTATTTGCAAAAAATCAAAAGCAACTTGACTTATGTCTCGCTCACCTGTCTCAATCAAAACATCTTAAAAGCTTGACATATTTCATAATCTACCTTCTACGTGATTATACATATCACACCGTTGTAATACTGTCACTTCCAAAAAAATCATACCTCCGCACCCTGTATACACAAAACAAGATACACTACCGCTTTCGCGTTCCATTGCTGCTCAATCTCTGACAGTATTTCATTATGGTAAGACTTAGCTATCAATGGATAGTGGAATACATGTAAAAAGTGGTTCTTATTACAAGGTGTATGTATCTCACGGTGTTCCGTTTCTCGTTGGTACTGTTAGAGTGTATTGGACTGATACAAGAAACCACAACTGTCATTATGGTAGGATTTTTTATGGTTATGTTAAAGGAATCGTGTTCTAAAGAACGATGGGGTGTCACGTAGTTCGGTGAGCGGTCGGTCAGAGGTGTCAATTATTTTTGGTTTGATGGATGGAAAAGGATGTGTTTTTTTGATAGCTATAAAATGGGCAGTATCCTTACTGGCCACTGATACCACTGTGATGAAAACCAATAATTTTATGCGTTGTCTTTCAATATCTGTGTTCAATTTCAAACCTTGGAAAAAAAGTTTCCCTTAATTCCTTTGTCCATTTTTATTTTTTCACTACATCGTTGGTGTAGTAGTCGCAAGCGCCTGCGGTTCGATTCCCCGGTCAGACCAAGGGTGTTGAGTTTTTCCATTAGCAGTTCTGCTTTCTCAGTGGCAGCCCGAAATCTGGTATTGTGCCTGATTGATGGCTCGCCCCCTATTACTTAAACATAACTGTCGACATTTGTGAAAAAATAAAAATGAAAAAAAAAAAAAATAAACACACACATGACATGATATGGAAATGTAACATCTCACACACTGTAATAACTACCTATGATGACAAATAAACTGATTCTGGTTTGGCAGAACTCTGGCTATCCCTTCGTGGAATATACTCGTGATGTTATCATCATCAGCCCGGAATCACCCACTGTTGGGTATAGACCTCCCCTTTCTTCCGTGATGTTATGTTATCTTATAACTAGAGATTTTGTGTCAAAGATCTATCTCAGTAATAAATTCAGCATAACATTTACGTTTATTACAAAAAAAGGAAGATTTCATTTGACCTGTAATAATATTCAAATAAACTAAAGTAGGTAAGTGGAATTATATTAGTTTCTTTAGAGGTTTCTTAGTAATAACTCCGGTTTTTTTCCAGGAAAATATCTTTTTAGTAAGTAAGACGATTTTCTAGATTGAAAAGTAATATGTAGGTACTTAATGAGAGAATGTACTTTTCGTGAAAAGAAATTATTTATTAACTTAGATTAAAATTGTGTGGGTTTGATACGAACCCAGGCAGGGACTATACTTTGTATAATTTACATTAAGGCGCGTCCCCGACCGAAATTTAATGTATTTTATATTAGTTCGTTTTTCTCTTGGATAAAGGCTCCAAAAAGCTGCTCGCTCAAGGTCATTTGCTAGGGGAGGCGCCTTAAATCATAACTGCTGCTCCAAAACGGTGAAGGAAAATATCGAAAGAAACTGACATCATAAATATGTACTATTAGGTACTTACACCGCTACCTAACCCCTCGGGGATTGCAAGCGTGATTATCTATAGAAAATAACTGATTGAATCTATTGTGACTAATAATCATAAATCTACCCATGACAGACCCTCACCCATAGCTAACCCAATCTAAATAACATTTTTAACTAATTAAATTACCATTAATTGGCACGTGTAACTAATTAAACGTAGGTAATGAATTTATATGGAAAACTATGATTACAGGGGTTGCTAGCATGTCAAGGATAATGTTGCTTGATTTTGAATTTAAAATAGATAAGTTATTGTTTAAAATCGCCAACCCGTCTTGAGCAAGCGTGGTGATCAATGCTCGTGCCTTCTCTGTATGAGAAGAGGCCTTTGCCCAGCAGTGGGACAGTAATAGGCTGGTATTATTATTAGTTATGGTGCTGATGAGCTCGTGGGTAAATAATAACAGCTGCTAGGGTCAATCGTAACGTTAAGCCGTGCTTGCCTAGGTTACTACGTGGATGGGTGACCACCCATTACATACCGAGTTTCTTCCGTGCCTCGGAAAGCGGGTTAAGCCGTTGGTCCCAGCTGTCACTTGTAGATCTTTGACAGTGGTTACAGGTACCTAGTGGGTACAGGTAACCAGTCTTACCAAGGACCATCGTGTTACTAACTGGCTTGTGGAGGTCAGATAGGCAGTCGCTCCATGTAAAATACTGGTATTCAGCTGCATCTGTTGAGACTGGAAGCTGACGCAACAGTTAAGACAAGGCTAGGCAGATGATGACTATTTTTCTCCAAAGCAACGTAACTCATATTACAGCTTGTTTTTTTTCTATCCAACAGCGAAAAATTATTATCAAAACCAACGCCATATCCTAAAAAAAATAGTTGCCCAAATACCGTAATATTTTGTTATTGTCCTCGCAGTTATATCCTACTCCACATTTTCCAACCTAAAAAAAGCCGCCACAGTTTGTCCCCGTTTATTGCGTCACAAAATTAAGTCAGTGTAGTTTTAATAAAGCCTTCTCCATGATATATTACTCTAGAAGCTAGAAGTTAATATACTTCGTGGCCTTTCGTCGGAGGATGCTGTAACGAATATAAGATTCAATAGACTAGGATGTGCGTGATTTAATGTTGAGCTGGAGATAGTATCACGGAGACGGGAATTATGCACATGGTTTTTCTGCGAATAGGCATGACGACAATATCAAAAAATTGCAAATCTATTTAGTACGTCAGTTAGAGTATTGGAAATGAATGGACACGTATTTTTTGTTTTCGTAAATCAATGAATATTGACAAAAGATAAAACTCATCAAAACTCGGGAGTGGGGGCTCGTGACGTCAGAACTAGTTAAAAATTATACCTAGGCGTAGACGTATTGAGAACTTTAAAAGCGTCATATCTTCGTCAATTTTGGTTTACGTAACAAAAGAAAAAACACGGGTCAAATATTTTTTGATAATCTAACTGACGGACTAATTAGATTTTTTTTGTCGTCTCGCCTATTACTTTCAAACTTGTGTTGTAATGGAAGTTTGTTTAGCTTTGTGGGTTGTAGAAATGGTTACCATCTAATAAATAAGAAGTGTGATGGAGACTGCCTCGTTGGTCCAGTGATCTCAAGCGTGACTGCTGATCACAAGGTCCTTGGTTTGATTCCCAAGCAGATTTCAGATTCGGACAGTGTTATCGGCTTTTTCTAACAGGAATTTCTTAGTAGCAGCCACGGAGTCTGTATTTGTGCCCGATTGATTGCAATTAGGCTCGCCCGCTATTACGTAACTGGCGAAACGTGGGTGTACTATTAGGGTCACTTGTGCCGCACCCTTCAAGGATTACAGGCGTGATGTTATGTTATGTTATGTATTGGAGTAAACTAATGTCTAGGTATACTTAAAATGTCACTTACGGGATATCTTCCGTGATTATTATTATTATTATAATTTTTTTCTGTGAGTGTGTTTTGCCGTGACTTAGTGTCGAGTTCCAGTGGTGCGCGTAGCAAAAGACAAAGAAAGAGGGTAGACAGATTTGTCTGCTCCTAACAATTTTTTTCATCCGACCAATTCCAAGCGATTCCAAGCGATCATGGCGCTTGCAACAGCGTCGAAATATCGGCAGCTTAAAAACAATAAATAATCACGGAAAATATCCCGTAAGTGACATTTTAAGTATAGTTATTAACCGTGAAAGCTTAAAACAGTGTTTAATGTCTAGGTATTATAGAGGAGTGATATTAGATCTATTTCAGCTGTTAATTAGCTGTACATATTTATATTTATAAAAAAGTTAGTTAGTTTCAAGTCTCAAAATTATTCTACAGAACTTAAGTAAATTCGCGAAATGGAACATTTATGTTACTTTTTAACTAAAACCAAATTACCTACAGGTTCGGAAACTTACATTTTCACCTGAATTAAAAAATTGTCTAAAGTGAAATAAAAAAACACAATTTGAAAAACATAATCGACTACAAATGAAAAAGTAACGCAATACTGTTCCTAAAAAAAATTGGAACAGCGGTAAGTTGAAAGTGGTTCTTAATTTTCAATTTCGCTGAGATCTCAACGTGATATTACCCTGCCTTTATTAAATTCCCCTGCCATACGGGCCCTACTTATTTTTCACGACAAAATTGAAAACACCTCTGGAGCAAACGTTACGTTTTCACAATATAAAGATTGGGTTTATTGGGTATCAAGATTGAGTCCGCAATGGCCAGGTGAGGCCTAGAATCGAGAGGCAAACATAAATTCCTTTACGACAAATAAAAATACGCTCCTTTATAAGGCAACGTCAGGAATAAATCATTCAATCTTGTGGAATTTCATCCGGTTTTTTCGGGGTCCATATCGCGAAAACGAAACCCTTTAATATTCCCCAGTTGGGAATCGCGTACTTTTTCTTTGAGTAAGACGTGAGTTCGTAGTTTTAAAGTTTACGCGAACTTGTGTAGTATATTGTCTGCATGAAGGATCATCATCATCATTTCAGCCGCAAGACGTCCACTGCTGGACAAGGTCTCACCCAAGTGCCGCCACATTGACCGGTCCCGCCCGTGCGACTCGCATCCAGCGGATTCCCGCAACCTTCACCATGTCATCGGTCCACGTATAGTAGGTGTTGGAGGCTACACTCCAGAACTTTTCGGCCCCATCGGCCATCCGTTCTGCGAGCAATGTGCCCTGCCCATTGCCACTTAAGTTTGGCAACTCTTCGGGCTACGTCGGTAACCTTGGTTCTCTTACGGATGTCTTCATTTCTGATTTGATCTCGCAAGGAAACTCCGAGCATAGCCCTCTGCATTGCCTGAAGGATATTTTCATAAAATATATTCAGTATTCGCTCTTTTCTGACGGCTTTTACAGTTTTTTTATTCGATTCGGAGTGAAATGTTAAACGAGTTCATCATTTCGAGGTGTAGTTTCTTTTTTTACTCGTTTGAACTAGATTTTGGTTGACATGAGGCACTTTTTCCATGATCAAATGGTTCTTCATTCATTCATTCATTCTAAATCAAAGCCGATAACATCTCAGTAATTAATTAATATCTAAGAAATACGAGTAAACGGACATTTTCTTCAGTAACAATTAAAAGTTTTATTCCTTGTTTCTTTACAAATCCGAAGCTTATAAACTCTATTAAAACAAACAAGTCAATGTATCTTTTAACACCATTTTTAAATTACATTTCTGATCTTATAAACCTTCTTTCTTAACCCTCCGTCCGTTTTTAACCCGTTATCGCGGCCGGGTTCAGTTTAATCTCTTAAACCGCTCCAATTTGCCTTGTCTTGACTATACTTAGCTCTTACTGAGTCCGTTTTTCCGTTCCGTTTTTGCGGAACTTTCTTGAAACTTGAAGATTGTGATAGATTTAATGCATTTGTTTCTTTAGCCTCTTGCAATCTTTTAATTAGTTGTTTTTAAAGCTGTTTTTCTTGGGTAAGGAATAAAGTTTTGATTAAATAAAATACAGGGTGCAAATCATGGACACACAAACGATTAGGTACCGACGATTATTCACTACATCATTCTAAACAAGAAATTCAACAAAACAGCTGTTTCCTATTATAGTGCAATCAATCCAAAATGTATGGAACTGCAGTTTTTTTATTGGCGATTAAAAATTTCTTTGTGTGTGTATAATTCAGTAGTGTACATAATATGGTTCACTCTTGGTCACTGCGGAATTCCGCAAAATTGAAAAGTTGCGGTCAGTTAGTGAAATTCAAGGTAGATAAAAATAATTTATGACTACGAAGTTCTAAAAAGAAAAAGAGCACCTAAACACAACTTTACTGGCATAATCTTAAGTGCTAACCGTAGTCGGTACACATTTCGACGTCCTGTCGGAAATCGCACGTCCATTTCTTTTCGTATTATGTTAAGTACAGAACCAATTTCTATAAATGAGGCGGTCGATTCGTCCGAGTTGATATAAGTGACGTAGTAATCTTTTATACCGATCCGTTTTTTTAACCTCTTTTTTCGATCCGTTTTTTTTTGCTTCTTTTTTTCGTATGTAGGTATGTGTAACTGGGAGATGGTGGGGGTAACTTAGTAATGGTGGTTCGAACCCAAACAAAACCAGCTCTTAAAAAAAAAAAAAATGAAGGAAATCTTCGTGCGGAAACATGCATGACCTTAGATCAAACATTCGAAGAGTTATGACATCCACCAACCCGCACTGGGTTCTTGTGGTGTATTATGGCCTACTCCCTCTGATAGAGAGGCCTGTGTCCCAGCAGTGGGAACTATATTGGTATTTCACTTACCTTTTTAATTATTTTCCTCAGTGCTTATGGCACGATTTCTGGTGGCGTCTTAATTACACCCCAGATTAAAGATATGGCGTTATCGTCACATCCAGTGGATTTAGTACCCGTTTATACGAGTTTTACTTTCGGCTTTAATTAAAACGGCAAATGTCAAGAGGGTAACATATCAATTTCAATGGGTCAAAGGTCGCTGCGAAAGTTTCATACATTCGATATTAAAGAAATGAAAAGACAAGCATGTTTTATTGTAATATTCGTAAGATTATAATAATATGTAGGAGTTCATCTTCGAGTTTAAAGTCAAATTGAGTGTCTCATTCGCATTATATAATTGAAAATCATGTCATCTGCCTAGACTTTCCCAACTATGTTCGGGTCAGCTTCCAGTCTAACCGGATGCAGCTGAGTACCAGTATTTAACATGGAGCGACTGCTTATCTGACCTCCACAACACAGTGTTTTTTTTTTAATTATTTTATATACTTAGCAATAATGATCATAAATTCTGAAATCAACAAAACATTATAAAGCCAACGAAATAAGACTAAATTCAGAAGTAGCACACACAAATGCCTCTCAAAAAATCAGGTTAGCACAAAAAAACTGGCGAAAGTCCATCGCATTTAAAAAACAAACAAAAAACATAAAATAATATCCAACTACCTACCAAAAAACATTCCCCGAAATCTAAAAACATTTTTACGACGTCTCATAATCCAAGTCCGGCCAAGTTAAAGGTAACAGCGTCTCCAGACCTGCTTAAAATTTCATGAAAACGGCATATTTTAGGCCGTAATAGATAACTTTGGATTACAAGGCGGCGATGCCTCCGCATTATATATTCAATTCGTGAAACGCAAAGAGCATAAATCTACTCGGCCATTCGTAAATCAAAGTTTTTGTAGATATCTATAATTCAAGAGTTTGAGCGACACTAGTATAAGACGTCTGTAACAAAAATATTGATGAGATTCAGGTTGAATTTAAGTGGATAACAAAAATAACAATACTTAAAATGTCACTTACGGGATATCTTCCGTGATTATTTATTGTTTTTGAGCTCTCGATATTTCGACGCTGTTGCAAGCGCCATGATCGCGGGTCAACTGGAGGATGCGGGTGGATGGAAAAAATTGTTAGGAGCAGACAAATCTGTCTACCCTCTTTCTTTGTCTTTTGCTACGCGCACCACTGGAACTCGACACTAAGTCACGGCAAAACACACTCACAGTATCACCAGGTTTTGTGTCAAAAACAATAAATAATCACGGACGGTAAGTGACATTTTAAGTATAGTTATGAACCGTGAAAGCTTAAAACAGTGTTTGGATAACAAAAATGTTTTGAAATAGAACGGCCGATTTAAGTAATCTTCATATTCCTGCCCGGCTCCCGTTCTATTTGGGGTCAGCGCAACACGTTTTCTTCTTCCATTCTCCCCTCTCTCCTCCTATCATTTGTCACACAATCCACCCATCTTTTATATGGCCTTCTTCTACCTCTCCAGTCTCCATCCATCAACATTCATGTCCATCATTTTTTTAGTCATACGCATTTCAACGGCCGATTTAATATGTGTACCTGCTATAACAAGTTAATAGAGACGATTCCTGTCTAAAAAAATGTGATTCTGTTTAGTCCGTCAGTTAGTTTATCGAAAATAATGGGTACGTGTTTTTTGATTTATCAAATTAATACAAAATTGACGAAGATAAAACGCGTCAAAGATCGTGATCGTGTGGGGCATGTGACGTCACTTACCGGTAAAAAATGTACTCAAATGTTACGTCACACGAGGTTTCCACGCACTGTATCGTCTTCATTTTTTGTTTACGTGCAAAAAGAAAAAATATGTGTCCATTTTTTTTGCAAATCTATCAGACGGACTAATACGATTTCTCCATCAGAAGTTTGTCAATTCAATAGCACTCACGGAGTCTGAATATGAAGCCAGATAATGGCGATAAGATAACATAGGATTTAAACGTAACTAGCGCAATGTAAGTGAGTATTAGATGCACCTCTGCCTAACCCTTCGGAGATTCCAGGCGTGATTATATGATATGTATCTCTATCTATCGAATCAGAAATGAAGACATCCGCAAGAGAACCAAGGTTACCGACGTAGTCCGAAGAATTGCCAAACTTAAGTGGCAGTGAGCGTCTGCGAGCAATGTACCCTACATTGCTCGCAGAACGGATGGCCGATGGGGCCGAAAATTTCTGGAGTGGCGACCGCGAACCGGAAGTCGTTGCGTTGGAAGGCCTCCCACTAAGTGAACCGATGACCTGGTGAAGCCTGCGGGAATCGTTGGATGCGAGTCGCACGGGACCGGTCAATGTGGCGACACTTGGGGGAGGCCTATGTCCAGCAGTGGACGTCTTTCGGTTGAAATGATGATAATGATGACCTCTATCTATAACAAAAATATATTGTAAACTATAAAAACTCAATTCACATAACAATATCTACGAGAAAACAGAATTCAGATGTATTTCCACGGTTTAAAATGAATGTGGAGTATGGCCAGTTAATCTGATCAGTCATGGGAATGGATGCTGGCATCCGATCGGAATCAACGCGATACAAACGGCTCAGTTCGCTTGTTGAACTTTAACATACGGGCCGTATCATTGTTATCTTGCGAGATTACTTTTGTATCGTTTATCGTTGTTTAATGGGTGTAAAAATACCCTAAACGAAGCCGAAAGGTGCTTGTTCTCCCCGTCATTGCGATCATTTTTTTTCTTCTGGACCGTATACCTGGGAACCTTCTTGTAATGGAGATATTGAAGGTCGAAGTTGCGACTTAAAATAAATAAATATCGCTGGACATTACACACAGCGCCATCTAGTGCCACACTAAGCAACGAGGCTTGTGTCGTGGACACCAGATAGTTGATATACTACATAGATACTTTTTGTTTGTAAATTCATACTTATTATACATATTAAACATCCATGACTCTGAAACAAATTACATGCTCATCACACAAACATTTGCTCCTATCCTACCTACCTATCCTAAGAACGTAAGGCAGCCTCAGTACCGCTGCGCCATTTGAAAGTCTTCCTGGCATTAATATTTGCGTAGAGTTACTTAGTTTGATGTACAGAATCATCATTCTCCTGCCTGCTTATCCCAATTCATTTGGGTTCGTCGCAGCATGTCTTCTTCCATACTTCTCTATTACTCGTCATCTCATCAGACACCTCCTTTCTTGCCATAGCATTCTATCAAACTATATATTAGTTCGATAGAATGCTTGTTGAAATTCATTTAAGACTGGACAAAAATAAAACATTTGTTCGATTTAATCGATTAAGAATTACAATTTATAAACGAAGTTTTCGTTAGCTATAGTAATAAATAAATATCGCTGGACATTACACACAGCGTCATCTAGTGCCACACTAAGCAACGAGGCTTGTGTCGTGAACACCAGATAGTTGATATACTACATAGATACTTTTTGTTTGTAAATACATACTTATTATACATATAAACATCCATGACTCGGAAACAAATGTCCATGCTCATCACGCAAACATTTGTTCCAACCAGGATTCGAACCGCGGACCCTAAGAACGTAAGGCAGCTTCATACCGCTGTGCCATTCGTGTCGTCAAGTACTTTGATATATTTCTTTAAATAACATAAGAACATTATGAATTATGTACAGCTCAAAAGTAATAATAAAATAATAAAAGTCTGAAAACTTTCAGATTTTCATTCCAAATTACAGTTGTTTCAATACAAAAGACCCTTTCTTTTGTAAAATTTGTAATACAACTAAATTACAAGACTTATTTAATTTTATTAACTAAGTAGGTTGTAATAAACATCACAGAATTAAAACTTGCTCCAAGTGTACTTAAGTTTCATCATCCGTTTTAATAACACGAAATTGGGAATTAATGTACACTGGCGAGCACTTTTAATGTACAGTTTAAATGTTTTGATTTTAAAATTAGTAAAGTTTCGACCCGTGGGACGCACGAGACAATAAAAGACGAGTTTACATTGCGCGCTCGACGAAAGAGGTCATCCTGTAAATATTTACTGAGAGGGTTGTGTAAATACAAATATTATAAAAAAACCTGTGAGATTTTTCCATAGCGTTGAGTTGTGACTCATTTTTGTGTAGGGTTCCATGAAGCGAGAGTATGGTAAATGAATTTTTAATCTCTCAATTAAACTTTTTTGGGGTGACAGAGATCGTATTAAAAGCTATTTAAACCTTTCGGGGAAAAGTGTGATATTGTTCTGTCACTGAAATGTTGGATGTCATTTACATTTTTAGATTTTGTTTTCTGTTAAGAGAGAACAGGGCCTACGAGGTATTTGAAAAACCACACTTGTCGTGCTGCGTTTAGCCTGTCAAAGAGTGCGATAGGGACAGCTGCACCTCAGACCGATTATATCACACAATTTTTGACAAGAATACGAAATGTCAACGTTTTGTATTTCCCTTTTTTCTCCTCGAAAACGGAACCGATTTGATTATTTTTGACATTTAAATTTTAAGAAAGATTAAGTCTCTGTTCCTATCAATTTCTTTTATGTTAAAAACTTTTTCAATTTGTCTAGTAGTCCTCTAATCACGGCAGTAAAATCGGCTTATTTTTTGTGCATTTCGAGGGTCATATTTTCTTTACTTACCTAGTTGCTGAACTGAAATGTAACATTAAAATATTATCAGACAGGCTATAGGTAGGTATAGACTTACTTATAATAATTCTCACATACGCCAGCCTCCCCAATCAAGTCTAATAACTTAGCTAGATAATTTTAAGACGTGTGTTACATAGCAACGATATTTATGACTATAACGAGTATCTCCAGTACGTGATCTGGTTTTAATATTATCTTAATGGTTTGTTGTTCATTTATATGTATAGGTACTCGTACAATACTGTCTTTGTACTCGATGATTGGTGTGCTAGTTCTCATGGCTTTATGTGTAATGTTTTGATTTGTGATTCTGATCTGTTGGGTCTTCAGAGAGACAAATATCCTATTAATATCTCATGCCTTAATTAACTTGTTTTTCTTACATTTTTCTTTTTACTAAAACGTTGTCAGTATTGGAATTTCTCCTGTTTCGTGGGTGTGCTTACAAACATTTCAAATCACATAAACAAACAGCCAGACCCGGAACAACTACTATAGGTAATAGGCTAGTTTCTACCATCAATAAATTGCAAATCTATTTATTCCGTCAGTTAGAGTATTGGAAAATAATAGACACGTATTTTTTGTTTTTGTAAACCAATGAATATTGACAAAGATAAAACGCACCAAACTCGGGAGTGGGGGCACGTGACGTCACAACGCACTGAAAATTATACCACGGCGTGACGTTTGAGAATATTAAGGCGCAACGCAAACAGAAGGCGGCGCGGCGAAGATACTGAGAATAAATCATTTTAAATGAAACCTTAACTACTATGACATGCGGTTGAAAAAGCGATGCCAAAGAAAGGCGCGCGGCGCCGCGTGCCTATCTTTCTTTGGCCATGCCATTTTCAACAGCATGTCATAGTAATTAAGGTTTAATTTAAAGTGATTTATTCTCAGTATCTTCGCCGCGCCGCCTTCTGTTTGCGTTGCGCCTAAAAGTGTCGTATCTTCGTCAATATTGGTTTACGTAACAAAAGAAAAAATACGTGTCAAATATTTTTTGATAATCTAACTGACGGACTTGTTCGATTTTTTCAGGACACAAGCCTATTTATTATCTATGCAAATCAATATGTGTGGAACTCATGTGCTTGAAAGGTTGCTAAGCAAGATTGTTCTTTGTGCTGGCTGTCCAGGGTGTTATAATCGTTATGCAGTTTTTGTGAGGAAATCTGGTTAGCTGTACTGTTTTCAGGCCAACGTGTGCCTATGAACTGACTGCCTTGTTGGTCTAGTGGTTGCGAGCGCGACTGCTGAGCAGGTAGTTCCTGGTTTCGATTCCCTAGTCGGCTGTTATTGAGTTTTTCCATCTGGAATTTCTCAGTAGCAGCCATGGAGTCTGGCAGGGTCGATGGCAGGCTCGCCCCCTATTACATGGGACTTAAACATAACTGGCGAAATGTGGGTGTACAATTAGGTTCATCTCTGAGAAATCCTTTGGGGATTACAGGCGTGATGTTTTGCGATGTGCCTATGAAATTCAACTTGACCTGCATAGTGGACCTCCTGTTGCAGTTTGCCACAGGTGACGTTCACCACCATCGATAAGACAACCTTAAACACACCAATATAAACCTTTTTTTTTTTTCGGATTGGCAATCATCAAGTGACTCCTCCCGCTCTGGGCGGAGCAGGAGGGAGTGTCAGACTTTTA
Source organism: Xestia rhomboidea (assembly GCA_963853795.1). Classification (NCBI taxonomy): domain Eukaryota; kingdom Metazoa; phylum Arthropoda; class Insecta; order Lepidoptera; family Noctuidae; genus Xestia; species Xestia rhomboidea. The sequence continues at coordinate 7,201,610 of OY970778.1, read as the reverse complement.
CTGACTAAAACCCATCCATGTTCCTTCATCGCCCTTTGTGTTCCGGGGCCACGGTATCTCTTTCGAATAGTCCCGCAGCCCCGGCAGGCTTCGGCCCTTGCGGACCCCTTCCTTATTGCTAACTCTCTTTGAGGCGCGCGTGGAATACGAACGCGCCGTCGACACGGCCTGTCGTCATGAGACGGACGGACGGCGAGCTAGCCCATAGCTCCCCGTCCACAGGCCCGCACCAATATAACCCTAACAACGCCATCTTCGCCTTGATCGACCAACAAAAAATCTAGGAACCGTCCGTCCGCCCTTATCACTAACCGCCAGATACAAAGTAGACAGTTTTATCACTACATACCCACCTACGTGCATCGAGTAAAGTTCCGATTGCCCACATATTTGCATAACCGATAGAGAAAGGTTATTGAATCTTTATCTCAGTTCCCTGACCCCCATGTTTGCCCCTAGGGTGCGCCGATACCGATACGTGTTCAATATTTGAGTCAAGAATGTGAAATGGTGCATGTTTTGGTGAAATATGGGTGTTGAAGCGATTTTTTGGTAAATAGGGCGTAGATTAGACTTGCTGTTGGAATGGAATTTTTGTGCATTTTTGCCGCTATTTGGTAATTTTTGTAGCTCTTAATGAGTTCTTCAAACTTAATAGACAGATGTATTGTTGAGAAGTTTTCGCAACTTATTCCCCCTAGATTCTTCTTTCTTTATCGTGTGTTTAAAGACTAACCCGGTGTCAGAGTTTTTATGCCGCCCGTGGGCTTCTGACTTGGATTCACATGTGGTCAAGAAATATCTCTCAGGCATGCTGGTTTCCTCACGATGTTTTTATTCACCGAAGCATGTAATAATTATACAATACGCACATGAATCCGAAAAATCAGAGGTGCGATCTTGGGTTCGAAATCCGTGGTAATAGTTTGTGATACTGGTATTCCTTACACCGTCTATATTTAGCAGTAGATTTCCATGTTCCACACAATATCTCCACCTCCCAAGTCCCAACAATAACTTCCAATTACCAGGCAGTCAATCTAATGATATCAAAGATACGTCCCACCAACATATCAAAAGCATTAATTATCCTTTGAGTCAATCCTCGCGACTTATGACTTGGTAGTAAGCCGGTCACACCACTAGGCTATAACTGCCCCTGGCTATCTCTATTTAAAACACTTGGAAGTGTTGAAAGTTAGACTTTTTGGGGGACTGACCATGTAATTTCGATGTCCAAAAAGTGTTGGTGATCAGCCTGATTTGATTATATGACTTTTCATTTAGATATTCTGAAAATAGAGATTCCAAGGTTTAGATAATATACAAGTCTGCCTAAATTAATAACATATATTATAGTGAATATCTTCGCAGATAGGAGTACAAATTTTGACGACCCGAATGGCGCAGCGGTAGTGAGGCTGCCTTACGTTCTTAGGGTCCCGGGTTCGAATCCCGGTAGGAGCAAATGTTTGTGTGATGAGCATGGATATTTGTTTCCTAGTCATGGATGTTTATATGTAAAATAAGTATGTATTTACAAACAAAAAGTATCTATGTAGTATATCAACTATCTGGTGTTCACGACACAAGCCTCGTTGCTTAGTGTCGCACTAGATGGCGCTGTGTGTAATGTCGAAGCGATATTATTATTATTATTAAATACTCTAGTTCCAAACGTTATACGAAGCTAAAAGCTAGTCAAGACCTTTAGAGTGCAGTATCTACGTATATCATACAATCTCCTTTATTTAAATGCTCACATATATTCGGACAATACCCTTTTAATTAATTTGAACTGTATCTTTAAAAAACAAATAGCAATTTCTAAAATTGTAAAACAATATTTTGAAATGTAAAAAATATGATACGTTTTAATTGCTTTGGACTCGTTATCTACAAATCATATTTCAATATTTATTAATGAAATATTTTGTTTAATTCATGAGTAGCAGTATTTTGTTTGGCTAACTGCCAGCAGTTACTCAGTCAGTCATGTCGCTTATAAATCATCACATAAAATATTGTATAGCGATACTGATAGCTAATATTTACTATTATTTACATCAAACAAATAAAAGCTAACTAGAGTGAAGTTTGTAACTGTTCCGGTGACTTTCGCGTGTGTTTATATTTAACAGGATAAAAACTTCCGGGTATCAAACTTCCTCAGCTTCAGGAATTTCTCAGTAGCAGCCACGGAGTCTGAACTTGTGCCCGATTGATGGCAATAGGCTCGCTCTCTATTACATGGGACTTAAACAAAACTGGGAAATGTGGGTGTACTATTAGGTATCTACACCTCTGCCTAACCCTTCAGGGTTTACTGGCGTGATGTTATGTTATGATACTGGACAATGTCCCCTCACACCCCCGCAGTGTTACCCCGCTCCCTCCTACAGATAACAGTAGGAATATCATTAGGCTGATTACGCGAATGCTAATCGCCCCATTCCCCTTACATTTAGGTACCCTACTGCAACTATCAGGAGGGGCTCGTGGCTAATAGTAACGATCAGTCGGTTAGTCGATGTTCAGGTTAAGCTGCGCTTGCCTAGATTGGTCCGTGGATGGGTGACCGCACGTTACATAAAGAGTTTCCTCCGTGCCTCGGAAAGCACGTTAAATGATGACGCACGCTAGACCGTGCCGGGTCCGAGCCGAGTGTCGGCCGTAGGGCCGTAGCACAATCCATTGTCCGATGCTCGATAGCGGCTCGGAAGCGTGAGTGTGTCCATATCGCAGGCATATCGTAGAACACGCCGTATTACATATAGGCGCGCCGGATTGCAAAACGTCGCTGTTATGTCTTGTCTTCGCGTTCAGCCGGATTACAATTCGGCTGGGCACCCGACGTTAGGTTAGGTTAGGTTACTTTAAACCCTGCAGACAGAAATAGGAGCCCCGCGTAGCGGGGCAACGTCGACTGCGCCTTATTTTCCAAATTTTTAGTATTTTCATTCGGTCGTTTCTTCTTGCTGACAATACGGCTAAACGTTGGACGCCGCTTTGTCGAACGTATCGCCACAACAATCCGGCTAAACGTGAGGACGCCGCATTACATAAGCGCGACGTTTTTCAATCCGGCGCACCATTTACTTAGGAACCCAACTACCACCATCAACCTCTTGAAACAAACAGGTCCACGTCTTTAATCTCGCACTCGGCACCAAATTAATCAAGTTTTCAACTTACTACTTACTGCAAAACCACATTAAGCTTTCAAGCCAAACATTAAGGTTAACTACCGTTCTAGGTCATGAACTATTCTTTTTGTCTGGACTACAACCAATAAAGTGGGCTACTTGGACCTATTTACAGCTAGAATTTGACCTAGATTCGACCAACTTGTTGGCTGAAAAGTTAGGGCAATACAATCTGTATACTTTGGATTGCAACGTGTTAGACTGGAGAAGTTTACTGAAGCTAGATTTGTTGAAAACATGCTGGTGGAAAAGTTTAAAGTTTTTTGCTTCTGAAGTTGTTCGAGCTTGGCTAAGGGTTCTTATAGATGAGCGGCACGTTGCCAACTGCAGCCGTCGCCACCTGTCGACGGCTGCCGTCGACGCTTGCAGTTGTGGCGGCAACGGCAGTCGTCGACACACATTTGCGCGGCATGCCACATCTGCAAGAGTTGCCACCCGTCGACGGCAGTCGTCGACGCTTCGGCAGCTGCCGCCCGGCACGTCGACGGTAGCCGTCGACAGGTGGCGACGGCCGCAGTTTATCTGCCGTTAGCAACGTGCCACTCGTCTGTAACAACCCTACGAAGGAGGTCTGAAAGTAGAGAGAATAACGATTAGGAAATAAAATGAATGAATCGTTAGGTTACATAACATCACGTCTGAAATCCCCCAAGGGTTAGGCAGAGCTGTACCCACATTTGCCAGTTTATGTTTTTAAGTCCTATTTATTACAAGGCGAGCCTCTGCAACCGGGCACAAATGCAAACACCGTGGTTGCTACTGAGAAATTCCTGATGGAAAAACCCAATAACACTTTGCCTGGCCTGGGAATCAAACCCAGGGCCTCGTGATCAGCAGTGCGACCATTAGACCAACGAGCCAGTCAATGTAGTCTAACTTGAGAGTAAATCCAGTAAAAGTAATCAAAAGAGGCTTAGCAACAACTAAAAGAAGTAAACGACGACCTCTTCTCACCCGAATGCGTCGGAGCCTTGAGGTGCAAGTTGGCAGCGGGCGACACGAAGCCGCCGCAGACGACGTGTCGCAGCGACACTACTGGTTTCTATGTATTTCTATGAAATTCCCTCTGAAGCAAGCGACATGAAGCTAGCGACGCGTCGTCGAGCGGCAGACGCAAGTGTCGCCCGACCGCAGCTCAGTAGTGTCGCTGACAATGAAATGAAATCATGACTGCAGCGGCATGAGGCGGCGACGTGTCGCGGCGGCATGAAGCGACGACACGTCGTCTGGGCGGCTTCGTGTCGCCCGCTGCCAACTTGCACCTTTAAGGAAGGCAATAATATTTCTTAGTAAATCTCACTCATTCTTTTCAAATAACAAGCCATCAGGCGCGTAGCCACCAAAGAAGCCGATTCCTGCCGGCCTCCCTCTTCGAGAACAAGGCAAGCCATGGATCTTTCATATTTCTGTATACAGCACCGATAAACCGAACGACTTAACCATACTTTTCCCGTTATTTCAACCAAAATTCAAGCTTAATCAATACCGATTCCCAAACCCTTTTGTCCACTCAAACCACCAAACCTCAGAATAAATACCATTGTATGTCCGTCAGTGTCCGTTTGGTTCACCTTTTGCCTTATATTTGTAAGGTCAGGAGTACACTGGACGCTATTATTCAGAAGGGACAATAGCCAAGGGTGTGGACTGTACTCCGTGACATTAACCCGACCCGCATTATTGTACACCCGCCCTTACATAAGCACATTATAGTTTAGCAGCTTAAGGGTAGTTATTAATAGAACTTCAAGTTCGGGGCTTCTTTAAAAGTAAATCTTGGGTAAGTAATCCTTCTTTAGATGTTGTGTGTCCAGAACAAGTTTTAGGTTAACTTAGTTTTGAAAGCTTTATGTAGGCTAGGCTATCGTATGGCCTAGTCTCATGATTCTTGGATATTAAAGGCCTTCTTTTTAACGAAATTCTCTTTCCATCAACCATCTTGGGTAAAAGTAAACTTCTGGAAAATAAATCTTTTGAAAAAATGCTGCCTTAATGTTGTGTTAAGTTAGCAACACAACCTTCCTCTTTCTCGTTAAAGAAAAGCACCTCATCTTGAAAGTACAGACAGTCTACGAAATAACGTAAGTCTTGGATGCACTTAAATATTATCGTCACTCATGGACGCTCTTACATCATACCCTAATAGAAATAAAATAACACTCGACTACACATATCGCTCAAAAAGATGACCCATCAAAAAAACATACATCGACATGACAAACCATCCTTCACTTCAGCCAAAAATTCCACTTCCCATAACGGTATCTGGCGGCCAAACGCAGTAACCCACTTCGCAGTAGTGATGCACGATTCGATCCGATATTTTATAGTATCGATACAACAGGTTACGATACTTCGATGTTTTGTATTGATACAAACGAATACAATAAATGTTTGTATCGATACCAAAGTACAGGTATTGGAATAGATGGTTCGTATCGTACAATATCGTCCTAAACGCTATGATCAGTCAATTCAAAAGAATATAAAAGAAGGACCCAAAACGATTACAAGAGTTCCTGAGAGCTTAGACTCTTAGAGGGATGGTAAATGGATGTTTCGTGCCTCACCGATGACGATTTGAATCGATATTTAAAGAATTGGATCGATTCAGAATCATCTGCTTAGCATTCTGGTCTAATCGGATGCAGTTGAATACCAGTATTTTACATGAAGCGACTGCCTAACTGACCTCCACAACGCAGGAAGACACCAGTCTTACACAACCAAGTCATGCTTTCGGGTCAAATGTCCCATCCACGGATCGACCTTGGTAAGCAGAGAACCTTGAAGATCAACCCGAGCGGCTGTAATTATTTAATCACGAGCTCTTTAATCGGTAGTCGGAGCTTATTTAATCGGATCGATCCAAAGCATCGATACAAATGTAAGTTATGGTGCATCCCTACTTCGCAGATACACGTATTTACATTTCGCATTTACACCATCAGTACTTAATTGATACTGTCCGTGTGTAAAGGGTGATTCAGACGCTCTATTTAATATTGAAATGAAATGGGAATCGGATTATCTGTATTTGGGTGAACCGGTTCGGTTCTGGATGTGCTGTTTTAATAGTTGAATGCGGATTATTAAGGAATTTGGTTTAGTATTACATGCGTAGTTTAATTTTTGAGTAGTTTCCGTTCATTTACACATTATAAGCACAGTGACATGTATGTATTATAAATGTGGATTATCACAAACCCCGCAAAGGTCAAAAGGTTCCAAAAAGATCGTTAACATTCATTAACTTTAATGTAATTTAATCTTTGCTACGGCTTACAAACGAATAGACCAAGCCTATCGTGACAGTTACGTTAAAAAATAAATTACGACCCATTCACTGCGCATGAAACTAGAATTCGTTTTAAATTGGAGTTAAAATTTAAATCACGATGAAAGGAGAATCACCCCAAACCGACCTTTGAGTTCACGAAATAATTTCACACTTTAACACCGGAGACGCATCGGATTTTACTAAGCGTGACCTTTTTGCGCTCCAATCCTGATTCCTGATGCATAACCGTAAAAACCAGGCCAGCTGTTTATTATGCTGACTCACTATCCTTAAACCCACAAAATGAACTCTGTCCCCGCGACATAAGGACCATTACAATAATACGTGACGATATGCTTGAAGCTGCAATCCAGTTCGGTTTGAAATTCAATAAAATTATCTGCCAAGTCACATAGAGCAGTTTTTAAGATCGCGTTCCGATTTCGTATAAGTAGACTGTTGTCGTTCAATAACGTCGGAAAGACGCGAAATGTTCGATAAAAAATCTAGAAAAAACGTGTGTACTTTTGAGTTGTCATTTTATTTGGCTGCACTTGTAAAATGTTCTAAATAATATCAGCCGCTCGAATCGATGTTGCCGTGCTGGACCCATCCACGGACCAACCTAGGCATAGGTTGGTCCGTGGATGGGTCCCATGACATACCGAGTTTGCTCCGTGTCTCGGGAAGCACGTTAAGCCGTTGGTCCCGGCTGTCATTTGTAGATCTTTGACAGTTGTTACAGGTAGTCGTAGTGGCCCAAAAGTCTGATACCAGTCTTACCAAGGGTTACTGTTTGTATAGTATTACAGTTAGTAACTGTTAGTACTGAAGTACTAACTTAGTGTTGAAGGTCAGATAGGCAGTCTTACCATATAAAATACTAGTATTCAACTGCATTCGGTGAGATTTGAGTAGTAGTAGTTTTGGTAAAGGCGAGGCAGACGATGACTAAAAGATGTAAAATGAACATTTTCTCCTTTAAAAGAAGAATTCGGAACATTGTCGAAATAGATCCTTACGTGGGTAGACACAATACTGTGATTTTCCTATTTCCGATAACATTCCGCACGAAAGAGAAAAAGGTGCTACCACGAAATAGAATTCACACATAACTTCACCTCCAACCGTAAACATGGCTCCCAAAAATAACGCAAAAACGTCGGACAAAAATAAAGCGGTTTTGCATCCGACCATCTGCTCGATAGGCTTCGAATCCAAAAGATCGGATGAGTGCATGTGTCGGTCGAAAACACCTGTCGGTTTCGGTCAGGTTTGAACAATAATGGAATCACCACCTGGCGTGGGCCCATTTTTTTTTATGGCATATGGATTGGGTATAGTCAACGAGCCAACCGGTTTGAATTTGATCGTTCTTTGCCTTATATCTGCGCCTCCTTGCTCCGGATTAACGAGTCGGTTGTGGGTTCGAATCCAGGCTGGGGCGTAGCTTTGTGTTGTTTACGTTATCACCACTGCTCTGAAAATATTGAAAGATTCCTAAAGCAAAAAAAAAATCGAAGACTAATAGATTTGTTCCTGCGTGGTTACGGCCCGCTCTGTCTCAAATAGAGTAGGACTGAATCCCAGCTGTGGGATCTTTGGCAGGCTGATTAAGCAACTCATAGCCGCCAGTTCAGAAAGCCTCCTTCCTCCGGATTTAGGTTGTAGTTGCCATGAATATTGTAGAAGCAGAGCGCGTTATAATTATCCCTGTTGGATTGTCGCCAGCCTACATTCTTGTCCTAAGAATCCTTGTACATAATTGCTACATGAATAAATTAAATGTCGCGTCGCTACAAAAACGCTGAAACGCTATTAATTTAAAATTTCCTTTCCCTTGTTAATAACAAAAATAATACCTTCCAATTCCATCAAAGACAATTTTTCGCCCAATTGGCAAAGAACTAAGTCCAGTTTTTCAAAAAATATTTTTTATTTATTTTCAATAAGTTCAGCCGAATATTTCAATATTCAAGTGTCCCATTCACAAAGGGTTATTCAAAGTGAATTTCAAATTGAAATTGGTCTTCGCTTTTGTAAGGAACTGAAGATTTATAAGAACAATATTGATTCTAGAAGCATCGAGGCATCCTTCCGAAGTTTCTTTGTGATAATCGCTATTATTAATTGGAATTATGCAAATGGGAGACAAGTTCTGTTTTTGACTGACAACTGGGACGTCCTCTGTCAAAATTTAGAGCAGATTTTGTTATAGCGTTTCTCCTTTGTTTAAATTATTTTAGGCTTTCTGTTTTGGTTTTTAACACTATTGTTATATAGTATATGTTTGATTTTCAAACTAAACAGCACATAGGTCGTTATTCAAGTATTGAGTTTATTAAAATGGATAGCAGCATCTTAGCATTCGCCTGTTTTGTTTCCACCGCTGCGACAGATACTTAGTCATTGAATGGAATTATTAATAGTACCTAATTTGACACAAATTACATACTCCTGAATCAAACCGAAGATCGCTGGTAATTGTGCTATTCTTGTACTATCTACCTATTTATTCTTACTTTGTGATTTATTTCTCTGTATCGTATCTAATATGAAAGCCAAATGTATTTGACATGGTATTTTCAACGCCTCCTGAATACACTGACAGCAAATTGACGATCTGTTGATAGAATACAATCGAAAGCTTTAAAAATAACTTATAGCTGTACAACAGTAAAACATGTTCACTCGAAAAATACTTTTTTGTAGAGCTATTTTTAAATACAATTTTAACTTCGAGGAAACTTATAGTACTCATTTATCGCCTGCAAATTGGCTAGTAATAACAGAAATAACAACATTCGTTCCAGTTTTGAATGAAACGGAAATAAGAAAAAACCTCCAGGGTAGTCGTTATTTTTAGAATAACCCTGTTTTAGCCCGACACTTTGCGAACGAGCTGATTTATTTTAAAAACGGCTTGAAAAACCTAGATATTATACTTTTAACTTGCTTTTACCCGTGGTTTCGCCCTCTTGGAGGTCGGTAAATATTTCATGGGAGCGCATTACCGGGATTAAAAGTAGATATCCTTTGTCTGTACCCATCGACATTCGTTCAGCCGTTTAGGCAGGGTTACTTTCGCATCTATACATACAGTAAATAAAATTGAAGTGTATGTTTGTAATTCTAAAATAACGGCTATTTACTGAAAACATTTTGAGAGTATACTACAGTACTTGATCTGTCTTACTCTGTCTGTTTGTTCCGATTTATTTCTGAAACGGCGGGACCAATTTTGACGGGTGTTTTACTGGCAGATAGCTAATGTAATGTTGTTTTAGAAAAAGGATTAGGAAAAAAAAAACCCAAGAAATTGCCAACAAAATCCGATCCAAAACGGGAAGTAAGTAATATTTTTATAATAATTTCACGCGGACAGAAATCGCGGGCAACAGCTATTTTATAATAATATGTATTTTTTTTCTGTGAGCTTAGATGTTGATAATATAATTCCCGAACTGTTTCTTATATTCTTTATTTGGTCTTTATATACTTATTCGCTCCAATTCCTCAGCCCATGTCAGATTAGACATATCATATCTTAAGAGGTTTTTCTAGATGGAATTTTGCCAAGATTTTTAGACAAAAATAACGTTTATTCATTTATTTTACTAAGTACATACTTTCTCTCTGTAATACTTTGATTAGTGCTTTACTTATTTATTCCTAAATGCAATATTGTCTGTTGGAATTTACTATAGTTGGTGCCAGTTAAGATCGCAATAGCGGTCATTGCCCTATCCCTAATATCTCTTCTTAAGAAACAAAACAAATGAACCATGTAGGTATCGTTTATCATTAGAAAAAATTTTGAAGATCACGATAGATGACGATTCAAGACTTGAACAGGCTTATTTTTGAATTTCAAAGTTAAGAACTTTAATAAATGAAGGTGGGTCAATGACCGCTTTTGCGATCTTAACAGGCACTAACTATAGTACCTATGTATCTTGTGTTTACAAGGAGTTCAATGCCCCCTATCCATTACTCACTAATTGTCCTAGTATACACTAATTACTTCGTAAGTCGTTATCATGATTAAATATATATACCTAGCATCACGCCTGTGTTTTGGGAAGCAGTAGGCAGAATTGTGTAACGTAACAAAACATCGCCCCTGTAATCCCTGAAGGGTTAGGCAGAGGTGTACCTAATAGTACACCCACGTTTCGCCAGTTATGTTAGGACGAGCCTATTGCCATCAACCGAACTCGAATCTAGACTCCGTGGCTGACTGGACCCTGTTCCTGATGGCCGATGTGCCATCTATTTTTTATATTTATAAATGTTTTATTTTAATTTACATTTTTAAATCAAAACTATATAACTTTTGATTTAAAAATGTAAGTTATGAGAGAAAAAAATGAATAAAGAATGAATAAATACTACACAAGACAATCTAACATGGCCATATGGCCTGACCATTTATACCTAAGGTCATTTTATCTCTTTACTAATAAAGGTATTCTTTGTTACAGGTATGCATGTGTCAAGGATGATGCATCTCGATGGAATGCAGCTGGCTATAAAGTTAATGGACCAGTCTTCAGGTCAACACTAATGGCTTGTATATAGGAGGTTATATATTTAAGATAAATGAGAATTCTTTAGTGACGTCATGGTTTAGGCTTGCTAAACTTTTAAGACATCGTTTTTTGTAAGCCAATCTTGTGGAATGGTTGACGAACTTAGTTACATCTCTGTAACCATACAGGGTTAAGTTAAAATAGCTAGCGTACACGTGTAGCAAACGTGTGCTCTACAGACATGAATTAGACTGCTGCTACGCCAAGTAACTACGTTAATCCGGTTGTTAACCGTCTGTTTTTATTTTTTTAAATATTTCTTTGGGTTCCGTAACTCAGTCACCAAAAACGGTACAGGATCACTTTTTTGTCTGTCTGTCAGTTTGTCAAGACCGTTTATCTCAGGAACGTGGGGAGGTACCAAGCTGAACATAGGTAATATCAAATACCTAAAGGGTATTGAAAAAATCAAACTTGTAAGTCAACGCTGTCAAAAGATATGACTATTTATGTCGTATATTTTGCGATTTCACAAGGGAATCAAAACTACTCGGGTACTCCTCCCGATGACCCAGAATCATGAAAGGGGTTTGAATTAAGGTGGAAGCTCCACCGTAGCCCGCGAAATTTAAAATTTCTTACGTTTTTTGCAATTTGCAGGTCAGTCAACTGTCAAGAATTGCTATTTCATGAAAAAGTCATTCTTGACAGTTACATGAACTGAATATGAATGTTTGATGATTTTAATGATTATAATTCTGTGACTACATACGTGTTACAGCCGCGAATCATATTTTAATCAACATACAACCTGACATTAGCCTGCAAATTGCAAAAAACGTAAGAAAATTTGAATTTCGCGGGCTACCCTGGAGCATCCACCTTAAACGGTCGGCCTAACATCCGCCATTTTTTTTTTAAAGTAGCGTCCAGGCATTCCACCTTTATTAATCGATAGTTGGTAACATCATGTACAAACAAGTTTTGAATGAGACAATATGTTCTAAAGTGTCATGTTTCCGAGATATTAGCTATCGAGGCCAACTCGCACATGGCCAATTTTTTTATATTGATACCTACCCATCACGTTAAAGAGTGAATCCTGTCTACCGAAATCAGTTTTGACTCGAATCTGTGCACAGCCTCCATTGAAACCTAATTTGCGTAGTAATAAACAATAGAAACAACAATGACTAACTCATAATTGAACTAATTAGGTTTTACAAGAATTAATTATACTTATCCAGCCAATTTCAAAATAATTAGCACAATAGTTCGAAACAACTGCTGAAAGCTTTACTGCTTAGTAATAGAATTTAGACACAACAATTGAAATAATTTTCTTTAGGTAACGAATAATTTATATGTGGATGAGGAAGTCTTTAAACTGAAAAATATTGTAATACTACACTGATCTGCAAAAATTAGTACTACACTTGAAATTTCAATGTTTTCTAAACTATAGAAGTTAGAGATTTAAAATAAAAAAACGTTTTACAGCAATTTTTCTTTGAAACTATAGACAAAATTAAACTATTTTTCGAGTCCTTTTTGTTTCGAAAGTATATCTTGTGTAAGTACTTAAAAAGTTATTGCAATTTTAAAAGTGTGCTACTTAGTTTTGCACGCCAGTGTAGTTTATGCCCGCGGTTTCGCCCGCGTGGAGTTCGATAATAGGCATGACGACAGTATCAAAAATTGCAAATCTATTTAGTCCGTCAGTTAGAGTATTGGAAATAATTGGACACGTATTTTTTGTTTTTGTAAATTAATGAATATTGACAAAAGATAAAACGCATCAAGACTCGGGAGTGGGGGCCCAAGACGTCAGAACTAGCTAAAAATTATACCTAGGCGTGACGTATTGAGAATTTTAAAAGCGTCATATCTTCGTCAATTTTGGTTTACGTAACAAAAGAAAAAACACGGGTCAAATGTTTTTTGATAATCTAAGTGACGGACTAATTCGATTGTTTTGTCGTCTCGCCTATTGTCCCACGGGATCATACTACCGGGATAAAAAGTACCCTATGTGTTATTCCAGGTTATAAACTATTTGTCTGCAAAATTTCATCCAAATTCGTTCAGAAGCTTTTGCATGAAAGCGTAACAAACATCTATCTATCCTCAAAAACTTTCGCTTTTAAAATAGTATAGTAAGAAGTAAGATATTCTGTCATCTAATACTGAAAAGGAGGTTTTATATCTTCAGTAGTGAACATTGATTGATTTCGTATCGATTTGTTAATCCATGAAATTGGTTAAATAAGTTCGGTCAGTATTATTTGGGTTTTTCCTTCAGGAATTTCTTATAGCGGACGTCACGCGGTTTCATCCGCGTAGTTCCCGTTCCCGTAAGAGTACGGGGACAAAATATAGCCTATGTTACGCAGTAAAGACGTGGCTTTCTAATGGTGAAAGAGTTTTTGAAATTGGCGCAGTAGTTTTTGAGTTTATTCATTACAAACATGCACACACACAAAAATACAAATCTTTCCTCTTTATAATATTAGTGTAGATTTCTGAATTTGTGCCTGGTTGTTGACAATAGGCTCGCCCCGCTATTATATGGAACTTAAACATAACTGGCGAAATATGAGTGTGCTATTAACTTCTGCCTTACCCTTCTTGGGATAACAGGCTTGATGTTATATTATTATATAAACTCAAGTGTTTATATAATTTTAGTTACCTATTGAACATTGGCATGAGTTAGATACAATTTCGATTTTCGAAACCCTTTGTAGTCTGGATGATATACGTCTAAAGTAAGTAAGTACTTAGGTACTATCAGAGCCTCTGGCTGTAATAGTTAGACCAAATATCTTGTTACTAGAAGGTATATAATGCTGAGAAACTGAAGATAAACATCCTCATAAGATTATAGAGTATCAGATATCAGTACAAAATGTTAAGGTACACGTGTTTGGGAACCCGTATTCTGCTAGTTGAAAAGTAAAATGTAGACGCCAAATATGTAGGCAGAGGATGTATGATGGTGGTAGAAACTTATTTTTTTTTTGTTAGCCTGTTTGAGTGTCCCACTGCTAGGCAAAGGCCTCCCCTTTCTCCTTCCAAACCTGGCTGTCTTGTGCGATATCTGGCCATTAGAAACATTTCGGCAGTTATAATTTGATTCCTGTGTAATATATGGACTCGTGTGTGGCTAGTTTATTACCAGTAGCTGAGAACAATTAAATAAATAAATATCGCTGGACATTGCACACAGCGTCATCTAATGCCACACTAAGCAACGAGGCTCTTGTCGTGGACTCCAGATAATTGATATACTACATAGAATTTTTTTTTTATGAACATCCATGACTCGGAAACACATGTCCATGCTCATCGCACAAACATTTGCTCCTACCGGGATTCGAACCCGGGACCCTAAGAACGTAAGGCAGCCTCACTACCGCTGCGCGATTTGGGTCGTCAATTTCAGACTCCTGGATGTTACTGAGAATTTCTTGACTCTCCTGTCCACCATTGCACATACAGGGTGTAAACAGACTCATCACGAAGCCGTCAACCAAAAATTCTGCGCATCATACTAAGTAACTGTGACGACCTGAATGGTGCAGCGGTAGTGAGGCTGCGTTACGTTCTTAGGGTCCCAGGTTCGGATCCCGGTAGGAGCAAATGTTTGTGTGATGAACATGGACATTTGTTTCTGAGTCATGGATGTTTATATGTATATTATGTATGTATTTACAAACAAAAAGTATCTATGTAGCATATCAACTACTATCTGGTGTCCACGACACAAGCCTCGTTGCTTAGTGTGGCACTAGATGGCGCTGTGTGTAATGTCCAGCGATATTTATTTATTTAAGTTTACGCAAAAATTATCGCTGGGAAACGACTTTTTTTTTTTTGGTAAAAGTCATTGTAACGCACTCAAAACATTGTGCTAATGGGTGGATGGATTGAATAGTACTATTTAATCTATACACCGGGGGTACGGGGGTCGAGAAGGTGTTTATAGTAAAAATCTAACATTAAAAGCATGTATTTAAAAAAAACTTTTGAAAATGTTGGAACTTTGACCTCAGATATCTCGGTAACTAGTAGGTTCCCAGGTAATATGGTCTAGACTGTAGAACAAAAAAAATATCGCAATTCGCAATGACGGGGAGAACAAGTGCCTTTCGGCATCTTTAACACCCTTTATTTATTACTAGCTGTTGCCAGCGAAGTCCGTCCGCGTTTTTATAAAAATATGACTTCCCTATTTGAATCGGATTTTGTTAACAATTTCAAGGGTTTATTTTTGCATGCATGAAACCCTAATCCTTTTTCTAGAAGTATTGCAGTAAAAAGCTGTTATTTTAAAATTCCAAACAGACACTTCATTTTTATATCTTTGTATAGATGTGAATAAAGTTTATAGTAAATAAAAAACAACAGCAATAACTCTTTGCTAGAGGATAAGAACTCTGGGCCTCACTAATCAGTTGCATTTGGGATCACTCGACCAAAGAGGAAGTCAATAAGTCAAAGACAATAGGCGAGACGACAAAAAAATCGAATTAGTCCGTCAGTTAGATTATCAAAAAATATTTGACCCGTGTTTTTTCTTTTGTTACGTAAACCAAAATTGACGAAGATATGACGCTTTTAAAATCCTCAATACGTCACGCCTAGGTATTCATTTTTAGCTAGTTCTGACGTCACGAGCCTCCACTGCCGAGTATTGATGCGTTTTATCTTTTGTCAATATTCATTGATTTACAAAAACAAAAAATACGTGTCCATTAATTTCCAATACTCTAACTGACGGACTAAATAGATTTGCATTTCGTCATGCCTATTTCATGCCACCGGACCTCCATCAATAAACTCCTAAACTAAATCCAACAAAAGAATCATTGAAAGAGTCAACTAAAAAAGTACCGTAATAGCAATTGATACGAGAAATAGTTCCATAACTACACCTTTCAGGCTTCCAATTAATCCAATAAGCGTCGAGAACGTTCCCGATTCCTTTAAATTATCTCCTTTTCCACCATTCAGCTCGCAGGAACAATTAAGACGATTTTCAACGCTCTGACACTGGATATCCGATCGCTAGGAAATACGAAGATCAATTCAATTAAATGTATGGGAGTGATAATTAGGGATAGAGATAGTTCAATTCTCTGTAGAATTTCGGAGTGTATGTCATGTACATTTGTGTCCATCGTCGTGAGCAAAGTTTCGAGTATGAATGTAGATAGCTGTAAGAGTAGTGGAAGCGAGAGGGAGCGAGTAGAGGAAGACAAAAGAAACGATGGATGGACTGTGTGAAGGATGATATGGCTGCAAAGGAGGTGACTGCTGAGATGACGAGTAATACACACTTCTCAGTGTGGATGAATAAGACAGGCTTCGCCGGCCCCAAATATGTAGGGATAAGAGCAGGATAATGATGACATTTTGTCATTTTTGTCCATCGAAGGCAGAAATCATGAGGAAACCGGTATGTCCTGGAACCGAAAAAATCGAAGACATGTCGTATACACAATACCATACTCGACCCACGTGGTGGTAGACTATGGCTCTCTTCGAGGTCTCAGCAATGGAAACATAGGCCGATTCTATTTTAATATTATAAAGAGGCCTTTCTTTGTATGTTTGAATTTAGGGGTAATCTCCGGAACTACTGATCCGATTCCGAAAATTCTCTCACTAACGGGAAGCTACATTATCTCCGAGTGTCATAAGCCACATTTAAAACATTCCCGTGGGTTTATTTCCGTACAAAACGGGAGCGAAGCCCCTGGCAAATGCTAGTGTAAACATAATTGGTGAAATGCGGAGACGCAGTACTCATCAGCAAACCTTATTTTAGCATACAGGCGTGAAGTTACGTTATACCCTAATTATAGCCTCAATGAACGGTCAAGGGTGAAAGCTATAAACATCGCTGAGCCATAGGATTGGTGACTGTAGTCGGTTGTTATTTGCAGAGAGGACGGGGCGCTTATGCCGATCCTCTTGGCTAAATCCTGTCGTCTTATACGGGTTATGGGTGGGTAACGGATTGTCCATTCTTTAAGGGGGTAACATGGGCTATCGTGAAGATTCTAATGTAATTATCTTAGCTGGATATAGACTGGTTCAAAGCAGGATCGAGGCTTCATAAGACAATAATCAACTCGTTAGGCTATAGCTCAGCCTTTCTCAAAGTGGGCGATAACGCCCCTTGTGGGCGCTGCAGGCCTAAAGGGGGCAGTAAGAGACCCAGGAAAAAATGGGGGCGTTAGGGGGCGATTTGTAATTTCATCTAGGTGGACTCTTAGACACCGACTGAGCTCTCGACTCTCGACAACAACTTGTGAACATCAACTAATATTAAATAAGAGATTGCTCAAACTAACTCGGTTCGATATTTCTCTCCGTGTAGTTCATATATCTGACCTGTTTTATTGAATAAATAAAATTAAAATCATGTCAATCGGTCGCTCCGTTTCGAAATGAAAGTAGCCAAAAACAAACAAATAAAAAGGCAACAGACACACTTTCGCATTTGAATAGTTTTTTGTCATCTTTAAGGCAAAAATGTGTAGTATGAAAACCAAATGCAAATAGATTAGAATATATATTGGGGTGACAACCGAGTGATAGAGAAGTCATCATCAGCCTATCCTTTTCACAACTATTGGGGTCGGCTTCCAGTCTATCCGGATGCAGCTGAATACGAGTATTTTACATAGAGCGACTGCCTATCTGTAACTGAGTGTGATCTGTGTGTCTGTCTATAAACAATAGAGAAGTGCGGAAGAAGAAAACAAACCGTGCCAATACGAAATAAATTGAGATAAGGCAAGACAAATATGATGAGATTAGAATATAATGTCTTTAGTGAACCTATGTAACGTGCAGGTAGATACCCTGTAATCCCAGCTCCCATTCAATCTAAGCTTATATCAGTTGGATGCATTCCTTTGCCACCTCAACTCCCTCACCGCAAGACCATTCCTGCAACACCTGCACGCTACCCGATAAGATATCGAACACCAGACAGTATAGATCTTCAGAATACTCCTATTGTTCTAACACAAGGGTATCAACGTCTAATCTAGTCAAACCGTTTGAGCGACCTGAAACAATAAGTGCACGTCCAAGGGGCGTACATTGTGTCCCAAAAGCGTAGCTTGCATAAGTTGCTATGGTATACATACGTACGGATTACGTCTTAGAAGCTCCTGGTGTTTATGAGGTTTCTGCTCTAGGAAGTTTTGGGTATTAGTGGGTATACACTATACATACACGTAGAACGCTGGGTGTCTGAAATTGTCAGCGCTTATAGTTAGAGAGCCCACGACACTAAACCTAGTTTGATAAGATACCCAGATGTTATTATATAATTAGTCACGTTATTAATGGAAGAACACGAAATAGCAATGCTGCAATGCAAAAAACCTGAAGGCGCTATTAAAAAAAAACGATTTTTAGGATGATCAGAAATCGTTTTTTTTTTTGTTTTTTTTTTTTTTTTACACATGTATGTTAGTCTGTAAGGTCCAAAGAAGGATCTATGGGCCAAAGTTGCCTGAAAACAATTTTTATTTTATTTATTTAAATATCATCTGGGAGTCTTATCGAACTAGTTTTAGTGTCGTGGGCTCTCTAACTGTTATCGGCGCCGACTTGCCAGCGCTGACAACCAGCGTTCTACGTGTATAAGAGAAACGTTAAAGATAATGATGACTTACTTACTTACAGTGAAATTGGTGATAATGACGGAGACGGTATCTGAAAATAATCGATTTAATGCCAATATTCTATTTTGAGACTAATGTGTGTCGTTATAGCTTCGTTTTCCATAAAACACAGTGAAAATACTCCCACTCTATAAATAAACACAGTCTCGATGTAACCAAAATAAAAAATGGCGGAGATTTTGCAATGCTCGCGACATGTCGCCGCTCGAGACAGGTGGTTCAAAGCGCAGACCTAACAAGGGTTAGAACACACAAATATAAAAAAGACATCATTTAATTTCGGCCAATGTGTGTAAGCTATCGACTTAATAGAAAATAAGGTCAACTTGCTGTGTTCTACTTACCTAAAAAACACAACAATAAGACCAAATAACACTAAATATATATTTATATATTTTCGGTTTGATTTCTGCCTAACAACAAGCAGATAGAAAGAGGTTATTTACATACTAAAATATTCTAGGTAATCTTAACAAGGAACAGACTAAACAAAATCGCAAGGCCGTTTTAATTTATCCAGAATGTTCTAACCAAACTATTAGGTACAAAATTTTGCAGAAATCGGAAATTGGCCAAACTATTCTAAGGATATTTCTTGACCGTCTAGAAATAATCCTACAAAATTCGAACTGATTGGTATTTTGTATTTCTAATTAACTTATTTATGCCCCCGGCTTCGCCCGTGTGGCGTTCGATAATTGTCCCACGGGATCATAATACCGGGATAAAAAGTACCCTATGTGTTAATCCAAATTTTAAACTATCTGTGTGCTTAATAGGTATGACAATATCAAAAAATTGCAAATCTATTTAGTCCGTCAGTTAGAGTATTCAAAATTAATGGACACATAATTTTTGTTTTTGTAAATCAATGAATATTGACAAAGATAAAACGCATCAAAACTCGGGAGTGGGGGCTCGTGACGTCAGAACTAGCTAAAAATTATACCGTGGCGTGACGTATTGAGAATTTTAAAAGCGTCGTATCTTCGTCAATTTTGGTTTACGTAACAAAAGAAAAAACACGGGTCAAATATTTTTTGATAATCTAACTGACGGGCTAATTAATTTTTTTTTGTAGTCTTGCCTATTTCATCCAAATCCGTTCAGTAGTTTTTGCGTGAAAGAGTAACAAACAGCCATACATCCAGACATTTATAATATTAGCAGGACTACCTTAATTACAACGCAACCTCCTCTAAACATTCCATCCACAGCCTCACAAGATGCCAGGGCCAGATGCCAGTTCTCAAATGCACTCTTGACTTCACTAAAACATCTGGCATCCAATCTTATTTCATGATTTTATTTACGGCTTTCTTATAAGCCAAGCCTCACCTGCCTCAATTCTTTCTCTTTTGTATGTAGATAG
Source organism: Xestia rhomboidea (assembly GCA_963853795.1). Lineage (NCBI taxonomy): Eukaryota > Metazoa > Arthropoda > Insecta > Lepidoptera > Noctuidae > Xestia > Xestia rhomboidea. The sequence goes on along the minus strand of OY970778.1, from coordinate 7,181,511 downwards.
GCCCTTTTTATGTTTTTATGAAGTACTACAAGAATATTGGTTGGAATTAACATAAAAGCGGGCTGGCTATGTTTTTTTTTAAGATGGTTGTAAATATGAATAGTAATATATAGTAGTAAAGGTAGTTTGGGAAGTGAGTGTAGTATTTGTTTCTTATAATATTGTGGTGTTTGCCAACGATTGAAAAGTAGATTTAAAGTTCAGAGGGATATATTACAGTTTTTTTTTGTTTTTGAGTGTTTTAAGAGTCTAGCACTAAAATACAAGAAAATTTTTGATTTTTATTTAAAGCGCTCCCTAGAGAAATAATCAAACGGTCCCGGACATTTCTTTTTTAATTTTGTGGTCATATCTAAACCACATATAAACTGAGATTTTTGAGTGTTTTAAGAGTCACACTCAAATACAAGAAAAAATGTGAAAGCTCTCTTAAGCGCAGGCTACACCGCCAACTAGCGAGCGAGTCGGGCGAGCCTCTTTTCATACTTCGTTTCTACTCCTTCGGTAGTTCGCGGTGTGAACCAAAGTACCACCAAACAAAAGTTTGAAAAGAGGTGAAACGATGCCTCGCCGAGCTCGCTCGCTAGCTGGCGGTGTGTCCTGCGCTTTATGCTCATAAGATATTTCTTCGTTACCTTAGCTCAATTTATTCAGCCATAATTACATAATTGGTCTGAATTTTCTGACTGCACACCATAGCCATGTCTTTTTATATTTTTGGTGCATCTCCAATTACTTGAAGTTTGGGTATCAACTGCGAATATTGCTCCCTGTCCCATTTGGTCAAACACATTTGGTCATTGTCATTCATCCCATATTAGTATCTTTCTGCCAGAATTATGTTTTCTTATCTTTGCATCCAATCTCTATTAATTTCACATTTATTAGACCCCATTGATTATTTTGTTAACCCTCACCCTGCCGATGCTTTTTCATTGAGTCAATAAACACAATGTAACAGGAATGTAACAGCAATAATTGAATTATCATTGAATGCAAATAGATCAAATATAACATTTAACCTTTCAACAAAATTAATATTGCTAAGTATAGCTATTAATTAAATGCTCCGGTAGTAAATGCTTTCAGTTGATCTAAAATACCTGTCGTAATACAATTTCGGACGGCTAGATATCTCCTTTCTCATTTGTGAAATCCCAGCGATTGTGCCTGTCTGCATAAATAGAAATAGTTATTATGATAATATTTAGTACTGTATTCAAGTCTGGGATAAGCTTGCTGAAGTCATGTCATAGATTTGTAAGTATGACAACTTGGAACTTGCTTTTATTGTAATGGGAGGAATACGAATATTTTGCTGTTGGGTTAATTCTGCGTTTTATGTTTAGACAGTTTATTCAATTACTGTTTCAGATTAGTAAGTGGTTACTGATTTAGTACTTGACGGATGATGAAGACCTTAATGGATGATATCTTGCAATGGATAATACCTAAATAAATAATAATGTCTTGCCATGTCGTTTGTAGCTTAAGCCTTCAATCAAATCCGACTTTTAAACGCACAAATCACTATCCATCATCTTTTTTGACATACGTCATCTGTCAAAAACACCACAGTTAAAATTAACCGCGTCTCTTTTAACACTACATAAACAGTTAAGTCCCATTTATCTCTCAGCACCGTTTCGTAATCACCCAACCCTCTGACTAAACAACTCACAGTTTCTGTATTTATTTACTTTTTTCACTGACGTTTGTTTTCTTAGCTTGTCGGGTCTTTTTTAACTTGATCTCGGTTGTGAGCCCCTGGCTTATAAATGTCCGTCGCATTTGAAGGGTTGAGTGTGCAGTTATTTTCGAGTTGAAAATGTGGTTTTTCTTTCCCAACGTGACGTTGGCAGGACAATTGCCAAAAGAGGGAAAAAACGTGTATTTTCTTTTTTTGGGTTAAATGCTGATACTTATTTCGAGGTCTATTTAGGTTTTTGTTTAAATCTTGTTAAAAATAATAAAATTATATAGGTACTTATAATACACAGCTTCGATATATCACTCTTTTAGTACCTAGATATTTTTTATTACTACTAGATATCTCTTAACTGCTAAGCGTGACAGATAAATTAACATGTGATATTCAAATTGTATTAATTAATAAGATCTGCTGTGATCTATCTAAAATAATATTATGTAGGGTTTTAAAGATTTTAATAATTCGTTTATTTTAGAGAAATGGCAACACTGCCTAACCGTCAATATTGTAGCGGGAAGGGGTAGTTTATAAAGCATGGCACTCGGCCGAGAGAGGGGAATTTTGTTGGAAGAAATTGTCGTGTTAAGACTAATAGTCGAATCTATGTCCGATAACGGATGTGTTGTAATTATTGCATTTTGTATAAAACGTGAAGTAATATAGAATTGTGTAATACCAAATAATTTGAAAAGAGTAACCATGGATTTTCTTGCCGGTTCTTCTCCATGGAAGCGACCAACGCGAACCGTGCACCCTTGTCGACGTTACTAAGTGCCCATCCAGGCCTATGTGGAATAAAATACTTGGATTCGAATATACTCAAGAGTTGATTGGAGCTACAGTGGTTTTATTACAAACACGAAACGAATAATATAACATAACATCACGCTTGTAATCCCTGAAGGGTTAGTCAGAGGAGTACCTAATAGTAGGTACACCCACATTTCGCCAGTTATGTGTAAGTCCCATGTAATACCAAAAAACCCAATAACACTTTGCCCGACCTCGGAATCGACATCAGTAGGCTAACCCCCGAATACTGAAACGTCACTCAAAATTTAAGTAGCACTTATATTTAACAGATACTCAAAAGTGACGTTTGGCCATACGAAATTTAAAGTTTAGGAACTGCTCAAATGTTAAGCAGTCCTTAAATTTTGTGTAACGTTTCAGTATTCGGGGGTTAGCCAAGTTAACAATCTACGATCGTTAACGCTAGTAGAAAACTAACCAAATGTATGGGAATGACTTCATTTCAACGTTAAGTCACGTGATCGAAACAAACGAATAGAAACATTAAACTTCAGTCAAAACTGTAAGTTGGCTACGATTTATATTGGATGTAGCGATCACGATTGTAGAAACGAATACATTTCATTCTATCATCTTGATCGATGTAAACTTGTCTACGAAGTTTCTATTCGTTTGTTTTGACCACGTGACTTAACGTTTACGATTGTAGAAAGAGAATCGATACGAATCGTTTTTAACTTGGCTAGGCCTGCCGGACCCCATGCTCAGTCGGCACTAAACCAGAGAGAATATACGTCATAATTTCTCCCCATGTTAAGATTCGGAATCAGATAACAGAAGATTAGTGCCTACCTTAATTCAATATTCCTGAACTTACGGAGAATAGAAAACTGTAATAGAATCCCACTCTGGCACTAAGCCAGATGGTAAATGAATTCTATTTGATACAAAAAAGTTTTCTTCTTTGAGAATTATCTTAGTTGGCCGAAGTTCATTATTGTCCACATTTACGAGGACATTTGCATTGTACTTAGACTTACCAAGGTTTACGAATTAACTACCCCTAGACTTTAGACCCCCTAAAATGGCCACTTTAGCAGAATCATAATGGGGTAATTCTTAGGTTTTTGTTTAAATAATAAAATTATACAGGTACTATACACAGCTTCGATATATATCACTCTTTTATTAGATATTTTTATTACTACTAGATATCTCTTTAACTGCAAAAGCGTGACAGATAAAATAACACGAAAAGAATAATATAACATAACATCACGCCTGTAACCCCCGAAGGGTTAGGCAGAGAAGTATGTAATATTACACCTACATTTCACCAGTTATATTTAAGTCCAATCTAAAACGGGGCGAACCTATTGGTATCAACGGGGCACAAAATCCAGACTCCGTGCCTGATACTGAGAAATTCCTGCTGAAATAACCCTATAACACTTTGCCCGACCTGAGAATCGAACCCTGGACCTTATGCTCAGCAGTCGACTTTCGACCACTAGTCCAACGAGGCACTCACATATGCACAAATCTTGGGCAGTTGTGTAAAATTAGCTAAGTGCGTATACACGTAGAACGCTGGCTGTCAGAAATTGTCGGCGCTTATAGTTAGTGACCGGGTGGTGGACCTGGGCAGGACATCTGGCCAGACGCGGAGATTGCCGATGGAGCAAGGCCTTGACCGAGTGGTGGCCAAGGTTTAGCCAAAGAAACCAGGGCCGTCCTAAAGCTCGTTGGGTTGACGATATCGTCAGGGTCGCGGGAAACACCTGGATCAGGGACGCACAGAACCGGGAAGTGTGGTAGAAGAAAGGGGAGGCCTATACCCAGCAGTGGGTGATTCCGGGCTGATGATGATGATGATGATTATGATAGTTAGAGAGGCCACAACACTAAACCTAGTTCGATAAGACTAAGATATACAACATGTAACATAATTAACGCACATCCTGAAATTACTTTGTTCAGAATCGTTTACTGAATCGATTTCTATAATTTTTAATATAGGTAATTTTTTATCCCAAAAATAATTAAAGCTACGTAATTTATAGCCACACTACCCCTGTATAGTCCAAGCAAACTCAAATGGACCGTAACTCAAGGCAATAAGACTTTTAAAAGTGCAATTTTATTTGTATTCCGCCATTCAATACAAAATAAAGAAAAATGAACCTTATTTCAAGTAAGTTAAAGTCGTTACAAATACAGTTAGGTAAACTTGGCGATTCAACCGCACGCACACATTAAACAGGCACTCGTTAAAGGACACAATAGATAAACCAACAAAATGCAAAATATGAATACTTGTTTTCGTTCCCTTTCTCGTGCAAATTAAAAACCTGGGATAGAGCGAGATAGCCACCATGACACCGGGTTGCGCCGGCGCCTACGATCAAGGCTAACTTAAAGAAATGTAAACAATTTTAGTCACGCCCGGCCTTCCGTTCTGTACAGTGTATCGCGCGCGATGTCTTTACAATAATTGACCCAAAATGTTCAGTGAAATGGTGACTAATGGTGGACTGTGGTGTGTGTGTGGTGTGTGTGGTGTGTAGCTGGCAGAACATTCAAGTCAACCAAAGGTATGGTACTGGAGTAGACCGCAGGGTAGGACTGCTGCTACTTCGTGGCCATGGAACGTTCCGTCCGAACACAGCCATCGACAGGGGAGCCGATTCTCGTACACGTACTCGTTTTCAAAACGAAATATGGGATTAATTCGATGAGAATCCCCAATCAGCTGATTTGACGACTTTTTTTTGTGGGGACGTATTAAATCGTTAGTTTAGTTTAAAAAATTGGATTTGATAAAAAATTACGAAGTGCTTTCTAAATTAAAACATCAATTAAGAAAACAGGCATTAAAATGTATTGAACTTTTCTATTGAAGTTGAGTCGAGCGACGACGTTAACAGCTGTCTCGAACGCGAGCGAATACCTACTAGGCTAGCAAGACTCACACAGTCGCATACGTAGGTATGAGACCTACGTATGCGACTGTGTGCGTTCGTTGATTTGTACTGTGACTACAACATTCTTCCGGAATTAGGAAAACTAATTTATTAAATAATCATTGCCTAGACATGTTTAATTAAAAATTCAGTGCATGTATTATGATTATAATATAATAAACTAATTGGGGTGTCAGAGGGTGTGCGTTAATTACGTTACATGTTGTATATAATAAGTCACGTTATTACTGGAAGAACACGAAATAGCGATGCTGCAATGCAAAAACCTGAAGGCGCTTTAAAAAAAAAAAACTTTTAGTATGATCAGAAATCGTATTTTTTTTTGTGTTTTGTCACATGTATGTTAGTCTGTAAGGTATTTATCTATGGGCTAAAGTTGCCTGAAAATAAAGGTTTATTTTATTTATATACATACATATCATCTAGAAGTCTTATCGAACTAGGTTTAGCGTCGTGGGCTCTCTGACTATTATCGGCGCCGACCTGTCAGCGCTGACAACCAGCGTTCTACGTGTATACGCCCTAAGTTTGTAAGTTGTAACCTATTTCCAAATACTATTCTTATAAGTATGAGAAAGTTATTAACTTTTTATTAGGTGTAAAAGGTGTCGAGTTGGTGGTTATGTAAACCTGAGTTCTTGCATTTATTAGACAAAAACATGGCAGCTTTAAATCTTATAATATAGCACTTCAAAAGTCCCATATCTTATTTACTCAGTACAACAACAAACTCTCCTAAATTGCGGTTAAAAAGAACGATATGACACTCTGTAAACAGGTCCATATCGTTACAGAGGGGTCTTATAAAAACTTGGCACACATGATTGTTTCACGGCTTCGCCACGAGCTTCACGCTCAAGCGATACGACGAATGCGAACAAAACAAAAGAAAGAACTGGTTTACAGAATTCTACGAGTCATACGCAACTCGCGAAAGAAACAACTGAATCGCGCGTGTCCCTTGGCGCTCGCAAGTCGCTTCTCCCGAGGTCGTGGAATGGGACGGGCTGTTGTGTCGCAGATACGCGTACCTAATAAAACAATGATTGACTCTGTACAGGGACAAGAACGTGACTAGAATTTTACGTCTAATTTTATACCCGTACATAAAAAGAACAACGTGAAAGATTCATAATACGCCTTGTTGTGCTCGTACAGAGTAAACGATGTGTGACACTCATACTGGTAGAACAATAGAGGATTCCGCGCGCATTCCCCGGGTGGTTCTAGTCTGTAAGAGCACATTCTGTCGAAGGCGACGCTCATGTATGAACATAGCCGATGTTCATTTTATGCTTCATTATTTAGGTCGTTCGCTGACTCTGTTATTTATAAGCGTAGTTCATACTGGCGTCTTCGCAGAAATAGCCGTGCTAAATTAAGCTCTTGAGTTCTTACCCTAACTTTTGCGTTCTTTTTTTAATTAGGAGCAGCAGAAACAGGAATAATTTAGAGACGAAAAGAAGGGTTCGATTTTTCAAATTAGCAGTCCGTGTAGACAAAAATATATTTGCCCATATCTTTTTATAGTGTTGACTCAGGACCTTGATTTTTATACACCTTATAGAGACTAGACTTCAGTATCTGGTATAAATTTGCTAGGTCCACCCGTTCCTGAGAAAATCGGTGGTGACAGACGGACAGACAGACGGACAAGAAAGTGATCTTATAAGGGTTCCGTTTTTTTCCTTTTGAGGTACGGAACCCTAAAAAGAACTGAAGTTACCGACGTAGCTTGCAGTCCTGCTAGATCGAGGACCTTATAAAGGCGGCTACGACAGACTGGATGCGTAAAGAACTAAGGAGGTGGACAGGGTAATCTGGCGAAACTTGGGAGAGGCCTATATCCAGCTGTAGATTATGATAGGCGCGTTGAGTCTTGATATTTTGTGCTCAGCAAATGGCAATATGCTCGCCGCTTACCCCAAATAATATGGGAATATTTTTATAATTATTTTAATTTAGCTAGCACATATCATCTACCTGCCTAAACGTTTCCCAACTACGTTGAGGTCGGTTTCCAGCCTAACTGAATGCAGCTGAATACTAGTATTTTAGGAAGCACAAATAAATATAATATTTTTAATCCTCTATTTTCGCTAAGCTTCTCAAATTAGATTACTTTGTATTCGTACAATTTGTGTACCAAAACTGATAGGTTCGTTAGAAAGGATTAAATCTCAGGATGTGTTTGTGCGCAGGGTCGAAGATTTAATAGGCTTTTAGAGGTAGCCATTAACGAAGAGAAGAGATTAGCCTGTGGTATTTACCGAAATATTGTGACATTGCTGCGTCAATGATGTTTGTGCGATGTGTATCAGTTGTTTGGCTTGTTAGTCTAGTGCAGGCATTCCCAAACTATTTTGGGCAAGCGACCAACTTAGGGTTCTTACAGACGCGCCGGGTGGCAGCCGCCGAAGCGTCGACGACTGCCGTCGACGGGTCGCGACGCTTGCAGTTGTGGCTTGCCGCGTAAATGTGTGTCGACGGCTGCCGCCGACGCCATAACTGCAAGCGTCGACGGCAGCTGTCGACAGGTGGCGACGGCTGCAGTTTATCTGCAGTTGGTAACGTGCCGCTCGTCTATAAGAACTCGTACTCGTTCTTACTTACTACTTAACTTACTTATTTAACGAAATAAATAGACATACAATTCAGTAAATATTAAGTGTAATTAATAATTTAATTATACGTCTACGTGTTTATCAATTGTATTTCATAGCTGTTGGAGTGTTGGCAACAAAATATCCATTTATGTTTAACTATAGCTTCTGCCAGCGGCTTCGTCCGCTTGAAGTCTGATAATTGTTCCATGGGATCTTACTACCGGGATAAAAAGTATCCTATGTGTTAATCCAGGTTATAAACTATCTGTTTGAAAAATCATCCAAATCCGTTCAGTAGTTTTTGCGTAAAAGAGTAACAAACATCACAAACTTTCGCATTTAAAATATTAGTAGAAATTAGTAGGATTATTATAGAAAATAAAATAAAAAAAAACTAGACCCATATCGAAATATTTACTTGACTCCCAATATCAATGTGTTAGAATGTTCTGAAAACGATTTGGTATTTACAAGTCCGTGCAAAATAAACCATCACCCGTTAATTTGTAATTAACACCGAATTTGAATGAAGAATTATTTTACATTTATGTCTAAATCATAATAATTTACTCGTTTATAAGTGAAATAATACTAAAGTCCGATCAACATAATATTATCATACGTGATGTTCTTTTTTCTTACCCGTAGCGAAAATAATTTTTCTCGTGCAAACAATTTATTTTATGAAAATTATCGTGTTTATTTACTTAAAAGAGAGGAGTGCCTGTTGAGTTAATATTGGAGATTTTATTGTACATCAATATTATTACTATTGGCGATTAAACTGAATAAATTATTTTGATAAAGATTTGTTGTTGTTAATATTTTTAATTAAAACAGTTAGTAGACAATATGTTCTCTTTTCCTGAATTTAAATAAATAATAATATATTACTGTGTATTTTGCCTCATGTAGGTTTTTACAATATTTGTCCACATTTATTGCTCGGAAACCATGAAAATATATAATATTATTACTTTCATAGCGTTGCCCATTTGTTTTGTGTTCAAGTCACCATAAAAGATTGACATCGCAAGCAGGATAGCAGTCGTAAATTTAAATTACGTATTGTTTGAAAACCGCACCGATACACGGCTCGGAAACAGGCATCAGCTATCTAATATTTTAATAGACTCGTAAATAAACTAGCTATGTCTTTTACTTCGTTTAGTTAAAATTATAAAGAGAAAACTGTGTTTTTTGTCGTCAAATAGCAAAAGTACCACGAGGTACTTTTGTTATTTATTTATTCTCTCTCTCTCCTCGTTTATGTTTAAGCATTTATTTGATTTTCTGAAAATATCTAAAATATTAATGTTTTAGTATTTCACAAGCTAGTATTATTATTATATACAGTTCTACTCCACAATAATAACAAACTCATCTAAAACTAACTATATAGTTTCACCTTCTTACCTTCCATCTAAACAACCACAACTTGATATGAAATCGGAAGCAATTCAAACTTTGTTGAACGCGTGCTTACACTGTGCAAAACTCTTCAGTTAATATGAACAAAATTGTATTTAATTAAAACTTTTAATTTTAACATTATTATTATTGTGGCCAGCCTGAACTGTCTTACAGCTGGGCAAAGGCCTCCCTCTATTTTTTCCATTTTTCTTGGTTATGCGCCACTTCTTTCTAAAATCTGATATCCAAGATGTCCTGCCATCTTCGTGGTCGGTCGATGCTCTAGCTTTGCTATGAAAAATAAACACAAATTACTATAAAAAATAACTACAACTCAGTTAACGCACTGTACACATTTCTCGGCCAGCACTGTACCAAAATGTACTAAGGCTTCAGGCGTTTTAATTAAAACAGTGCGAATTGAAATTCCCGCGTTTCGGAGGCTCGTTCGCTTTGTTTCCATTATCATTAACTGGAGTACTATTAATCTTCGTTACATCGCCAATTATTGTGGACTGCAAGGAAGTCTGCAGCGTTTGTGAACTGCGGAGGTATTTTTATTGATGGTTGGCTCTGAACGAGAGCCCGAGGGTTCTCATTGTAAGAGTGGATACCGTAGTCCTAGTGGAGGGAAAATTATTGGCCAACTACTTCTGTGTGTTATGCTATGTCTTTTGTGTGCACAAAATACATGATTTATCTATCTAATGGGTAGATGACACCATAAAACAATAATTCCAAGACACCAATCTTTAAAAAAAACACTTTATTTTGGGGTTTTTTTTTTTTTCTCTCTTTCGAATAGTCCCGCAGCCCGGCAGGCTTCGGCCCTGGCGGACCCCTTCCCTATTGCTGACTTTCTTTGAGGCGCGCGTGGAAAACCCGATTTATTTTCAATTAATTGCCAAATTCGATTTTTAGTTGCTTTGAAATCAATAAATAGTTGAGTCATTGAGTTGACTAAACAGTGACGTCACAGTTTGCTATGTCCATACAAAATCTATGAGAGAACCGCGTTTTGACAGCTCTTAAAAATTATCTCAATTGATTAGTGTGTCATCTATACCCCATTATGCTTATGCTATGCTAAGCAGGATACTTGGACAGCAGATGGAACTCTTCCTGAAGGGTTATTCGAGGGACAATACAGAAGAAAAGTATTAAATCCCTTTTATTGGTGATCGAATCTATTTATCAGCAGCAGGTGATACTTATAAAATGCTTTAAGATCAATAACAGGCAGTTTTAGGAGCTGTTTGTCGTTTGTTTTGGGGATGATATTTAATTAAGTTAAACCTTCAGTTTTGCGTAAAATTGGCGACTAAATAACATTAACGTTGGCAACATTTCCAATCATCCACCATTAAAATTTCTCTTTGCAGATAGATTATCTTTAAAATATTACCCTACCTAAGCAACTAACATCATTAATACCAAACCAACATTATAGCTAAACTTACATCCAATTATTGCTGAGAGACACGAGTTTGAACGCAGACTTAGTCGCGATACGTTAATTACGTTAGGAACTCCGTCTGAACGCGCCTTAACTTGAATTATATCTAACTTGTTACGACGAACTGTTTATTTCGCTATGTAGCTTAGATGAGTTGGGATTTAGAGGTAGATTATGTACTAAGTAATACCTACTTAGTATCATCTGCCTAGCCTTTTCCCAACTATGTTAAGGTCGGCTTTCAGTCTAACCGGATTCAGCTGAATACCAGTATTTTACATGGAGCGATTGCCTATCTGATTGAAATTCCAGTTAGTGCTGGGTTATATGATTCCCATGAAAGTGACAGACGCTCTCAAATTTTCGCAAAGGCAAAAGTGGAGGTGGGCCGGGAACGTTGCAGGGTATTCCGATGATCGTTGGACAATCAGGGCAACTAAATGGAAAGGTCCACAGGGTACCAGAAATAAAGGCCGACCCTGCGCCCGTTGGCAGGACGAGATTATAGCGAATGCTGGACGAGACTCGATAGCCACCGCTTCGGATAGAGAAAAGTGGAATTCTTTGGAGGAGGCTTTTACCTGAAGGGGGTCCACACATTAATTTTATTTTATAATTTTTAATCATGATCACATACTATTATCATAATTACCTACATTTTTACTACACTATGAAAGTATCTAAGCCGTGTATTTATAAAGACATACTAAGGAATTTTAATTTATAAATAAAAATAGTAAACGAATAAATAAAACCGCGAGCAAAGCCACGGGCGCATCTAGTCAAACTATCCACAAAATAGTTTTCAGGTACCTTTTTCGTTATCCAATGTTTAAATTAATCTTTGACCGGAGTCTTCCGCATGAAAGCCACCTCTGATCTTTACTTTCTATGAAGTTCATAAGTCTCTTTTCAGATTTTCATTGTAATAATAGGTATATGGAAGAAGAAGACATGCTGCGTCGACCCCAAACGACACAAGCCTAGTTCCTTAGTGTGGCACTAGATGGCGCTGTGTGTAATGTCCAGTGATATTATTTATTTATTTAATCAACAAGTGCTCGTTGACAATTCCAGACACGAATTCGTCATGAAGATTTCCTTTTCTGTTTAAACAGTAGTTAAAATAAATAGGTTAAAAAAAATCGACTCTCATTCACTAAAAGCATAACTAACATAATTTTCATGTTGTTTTTGTTACTAATATTATGTTTTTTTGACCGAAATAAGCACTTGGTAAATAAATAAACTACTCGATTCCTATTTCATCGTCTTAAGTCACACCTTCACAATAAATCTCTCCCACCTAACCTTAAAAAGAACAGCTAAATCTTCGTCAAATCAAATGAGCCATGGTTATTTACGACCCAGTTTAATATTAACTGAAGGGCGATCAGTTATCCGGTTATTAAGCCCTTATTAGTTAGGCTTTTAAATGTTTGTATGGCAGTTGGACGGCTATTTGTTCTTGTCGCTTGTTTCCTTGTAAAACTAATCGGTTTGGAGATAGTGGCTCTGTTTTTAGATTTATTTTTACCCGGTTTTAGTTTGATTTGTAACAGAGGATAGTGTTGTGTTTATTTGTTAAAATTTGATAAATGTGAGCCTTTTCTTGGATATCTTCTTAATATATATAAATCTCGTGTCACAATGTTTGTCCTCGATGGACTCCTAAACCACTTAACCGATTATAATAAAATTCGCACACCATGTGCAGTTCGATCCAACTTGAGAGATAGGATAGTTTAAATCTCAAATTATAGTCGCAATTTTAATTTATTGATAATTATTTGTCTGTTATTATTTGACAGTCACAATTATCTGTTAACTCCAAATGATTCTAACAGATGTCGATACCTTTCGACTGGGTTGAGTAAGTAATCAATAGATGGCGCTGCTATGGTAAATCTACGAACGTGTCATATAAGCTAAAACAAAAAAAAAAAAAATTACCAAACCCGTGCGAAGCCGGGACGGGCCGCTAGTAACAATATATTTTCTGGATTTCTTACTAAGGTAAGAAATCCAGAATATTATAAATGCGAAAGTTTGTTAGGATGAATGTTTCTTAGTTACTTTTTCACGCAAAAACTACTGAACACAGATTTGGTTAGTACACAGATAGTTTATTAAAAAAACCCTAAATTCTTCATGGGAGGTTTTTTTTTTTTTTAGGATGGGAAATCATCAAATGACTTCTCCCACTCTGGGCGGAGCAGGAGGGAGTGTCAGACTTTTACTGACTAAAACCCATCCATGTTCCTTCCTCGCCCTTTGTGTTCCGGGGCCACGGTATCTCTTTCGAATAGTCCCGCAGCCCCGGTCATGGGAGGTTCCTAAAACGGGTGTTGTGTCAGGTGGGCTTTTGCCCGATGGATTTTTTATATGTAATTATGTACGGTCGAACAAGCTATTTGGTTAACATTTTACAATCCTGGATTAACACATAGGATGCTTTTTTCCCCGGTAGTATGATCCCGTGAGACAATCGACTCTACGCGGGCGAAGCCTCGGGCATAAGCTAGTAACGATATAAAATAATAAATTTTAATAATATTTTTTAACTGCCGTAAAATATGAAATGAAATACATTTTATATGTTAACTAGCTGATGCCCGCGGCTTCGTCCGCCCGCAAATTATAAAGCGACACCTCTTAACTAAGCCGAAAGGCACTTGTTCTCCTCGTCATTGCGATCATTTTTTTGCCTTCTAGTTACGGAGATATTGGGGGTCAAAGTTACAACTTTTTGAAAACTTTATTTTGAATACAAGTTTTTAATGGAAGATTTTTACTTTAAACACCTCCACGACCCCCGTACTATTCAATCCATCCATCAACACATTGTTTTGAGTGCGTTACATTAAGTTCTATCACAAAACATGATTTTTCACCCCAAAAAAAAAAAGTCTCTTCCCAGCAATAATTTTTGCGTAAAGTTACTTAGTTTGATGTACAGAATGCTTGGTTGACGGCTTCGTGATGAGGTGCTTACACCCTGTATACTAAAACCTTCTTCTTGAATCACTCTATCTATTAAAAAACCCGCATCAAAATCCGTTGCGTAGTTTTAAAGATCCAAGCATACATAGGAACAGACAGTCGTGGGTGACTTTGTTTAATAATATGTCTAAAAATGTAATAATATGTGTGACAAGAAAAATACAAAACAAGAACAAAATTATCTAATAACCTACATATTTACTTCTTAATTAAAACACGAATTACATTTTAATTCTACTACAAAACTCCCATTTTGTTCCAACAAATATTACTTAACCCTTCAAATGAAGCTCGAATACGAAACTAGAGCGAAATATGAAACTTTTTGGTTGAAAATAATTAACCAACTTTCACTGGGAGGAAAGTGCTGCAAGTTTAAATGCCCGTGACCCTTTATAGGCAGTCAAGCGTGGGGTACGTGGGAACCCCAACCTCAGACATGGACTTGCATACAAGCTATTCTTTGTACCTACTTAGATGTGAACTTTTACGTTTATGTAATGCACTTTGATATATCGTGGGTAATTATGAAAGGAATATCTTGTACAATTGATCAAATTATATGTAGATAACTCTTTAATTTTACTTGTGAAAGGAATTTGAATTATTTTCCGTATATTGTCTGGATTTTACACGTTTGGTTTCAAACTAGAAGTAAAATGAGGTTTCAATTCTAACTTTGAATACATTACTCAAGGTAGGTAGCAAATACTTAATTAAGTTATTCGCAAGAATAAATTGTTCCAATCCCTAAAATTTTCGACGAATAAAAATTTAAACGACGATAAAAACGCGGAAATGTGTCTTGAACACGCAATTTTAGTGCAAATATCAATTAATGTAGTTAAAACGTTATTATTTCTTTGTTAGGTCGCCGGGTGTTAGCTTCTTTTCGTAACTAAATTTATTGCATTAAACTGTTGTTTTATTCAGTTTTGTTTCTTATATTTGCGTGTATCTACCGATCTTTCTGACATAGCAGCCTAGCCTGCAGGCCTAGCCAAGTTATAAACGATTCGTATCGATTCTCTTTCTACAATCGTAAACGTTAAGTCACGTGGTCAAAACATACGAATGGAAACTTCGTAGACAAGTTTACATCGATCAAGATGATAGAATGAAATGTATTCGTTTCTACAATCGTGATCGCTACGTCCCATATAAATCTTAGCCAACTTACAGTTTTGACTGAACTTTAATTACTATAAATGATGTCATTCCAATACATTTGGTTAGTTTTCTATGCGTTAACGATTGTAGATTGCAACTTGGCTAAGCCTACTGCACTTCTTTATGTGACAGGAAGTGGACCAAAATCCACCACTCGACCCCAGTGCTGGTTCTACCTAACTACCTAAAAACCGGCGACGAGGTGGCTAGAAGACAATATTGCCATCGCTTCGATAGAAAGGTCTGGATGAGGCTCGCGGGGGGGCTTGGAGATTGGCACAGGAAAAGAGAGGACTACACACAGCAGTGAGCAAATTCAGGCTGTAAATGATGATGATGAAGATGACCCTAAAACCTATCAAGCGTCATAAACTCCTTAGCTATCAATTCGGGATTTGCATAGATATTTTACAGCCTTAAATACACAAGCTTACGAAGACTGTAAGCTGTTATATTAGAGCATTACTAATCTTAGCCACACAATTCTTCCTTCCAAGGATCATATTGAGGCGCCCCACAACTATCAACATCTGAACATCACCCTTTGTGAGACGCTCGCATACTGTTAGATGCAAGAACAGGTGCTTCAATTCAATCTTGTAACTTTGTCACATATCTGCCTTTTGACGTCGTATTCTACGTTAAACGTCACATGCCCGACGTCGACGTCTGAACGGTAGAATTGTAGGGTTAGATGTCCAATTCGGTGTAGGAAAACTAGGTTAGGATTCAAATGACTCGATTTGTTTAGTTTTAGCGTTCTTTTGATTAGTTTTTGATTCATTTTCTTCGTATCTTCCGAAGGAATTTGCGAGGTGTTAGGGAGACTTCCTCAGTTCTGAGATAATTGGCATCTGATTGAATAGATTCTTTTTGATGGTCAAGTTTTTTAGTCGGATAAAAAGTAGCCAGATAATAACTGCGTTTTTAATATTAATTCTTGTTTGTTCCCACAGAAAAGAAAATATAAAAACAATCTGCAAAACGGAATAAACAGAAATAAAGCTACACTTTAAAGTGCTTGATCAAAGTCAAAGAGTTTAAAACTCTTTTGCATTAACATAGAATTCCTATGTTACTCGCTTTTCTTTTGAAGTTATCCTGAAAACCTCGATATGCAGTCGGTTTTAAATGCAGAGAAAATAGTAAAAAGTAATGAGTAGGGAGAGACTGGGAAAAACTTTTTAAATTCCTGTTCTTTTGTAAAGAGTGTTATGGAAGTGTAAGTTGTATAAAACCCGACAGCGGGGATCCCAAAGGAATCCTGAAGAGATGGGTAGGATAAGAAACTTTTGCTACCTGCGAAAAGTTTGGACTACAAATATTCCAAAATGGGTTCCTTTCACTGACATAGTGAAAGATTTTGATGATTTCTATAAAACATTGAAGATGACTTCCTGCGCGTAAACTTTGGTTACAATAGTCAACGCAGCCTATTCTATCCCAATGTTGGACATAGGCCTCTCTCAAGCTTCGCCAAATTAATCCATTCAGAAACAGCCACCAACGTTGGTACACCTAGCGTCATAAAATTCAAAGCTAGTGTAATATACTAAGCAGGTGGTATAAGTACTGATAATAAAAAAGCTGTGCTGTTGTCTTAAACTCCGTATATAAAATCATCATCTCTCTGCCCTAATCCCTTGTTACTTGGGGTTGAAGCTCGTTTTTTTCTTTTTTTCTCCTCGGTCAACCGTCACGCTATAATTTACTCTTTTTTAGGGTTCCGTACCCAAAGGGTAAAAACGGGACCCTATTACTTAGACTCCTTTCCGTCCGTCCATCCGTCTGTCTGTCACCAGGCTGTATCTCATGAACCGTGATAGCTAGTCAGTTGAAATTTTCACAGATGATGTATTTCTGTTGCCGTTATAACAACAAATACTTACTAAAAATAGAATAAAATAAATATTTAAGAGGGGCTCCCATACAACAAACGTGTTTTTTTGCCGTTTTGTCTAATGTTGGATAGATAATGGTACGGAACCCTTCGTGCGCGAGTTCGACTCGCACTTAGCCTGTTTTTTCCTTCATATCATACCTCACACAATCCGTCCATCATTATTTTCTCTGGTCTTCCTCTCCCTCTCCATCCATCAACATTTACATTCAAACTCCTTATGTAAAATGCCGCACAATAAACTACAAATCACGGAGCTCCCAGGCTAAAAACAAAATCTTTAGGACCACCCCTTAATTTCCTTGTCAAAATCCGCCTTCCCCTTAACAGACCGTAATTACATGCCCATTAATTTGTGCTCACACAACAAACCCTGGCCCATTTCTAATGGACAAAAAGAGACCATTGTGTTTACGTCAAAACAGCAGTCGAAAGTCCCCGGGAAAATAACCAGACACAATTAATAGGTTTAATTAGAGGTGGGACCGATTAACTTTAGTCGATTATGTTAATCGAGTGTGGAAATCGACTAAACGATGTCGTGATTTGTTTTTGTGTTAGTGAGAAGGTAATGGTTAAGTAATTTGGTTTATTGGATAAAAAGGTGGTTATTGTTATCAAGTGGGGAATATGAACGACTAGCTGTACTGCTTCTCATAGTAACATTTATCTTTTTGTTATAAGTTAGCATAATTTTTCTTATGTTTTGTGCCTAGAACTACTACGTGAAATAAGTAGTCTTAGGAATAAATCTGTCACCCTAAGCACTAATATTATGGATAGTACTTAACTTTTGTCTCAAGACTTAGTCTTAAGGCTAAAATCGACTAATAAATTAACAGCTCATAAGTTATAACGACAAATGCTTCTTGTTTCTCACTCAGTAAATTATTGCTTTCGTTTACGCATCGTGTAGCTTTGTGTCTTCTCGAGTAATAAAGTTTACTAATCGATGTAATCTTGTGTTATATTATGATATATTACCGAAATCGTTTAGATGCTTTTTGTTTCATAGCAATGACCTTGTCAGCTTCTGTCTCTTATCGTAATGAATATAATGAATGTAACAATCCAAGGGTATGTAGGGTCTTATTAAACTGACTACTAACTAACTAAACTAAATGAGGATAGTTTTGAGATGATAAATGTGTCGTTTTCGCGATACCTAAATGGCATGAATAGCCACATTTTAAGGCTATATTTACCTAAATAGTAATAATAAGACTAGTTGTAAAACCTGACGTTGAACAAGACACACTATCTGCTTGTGATTAAGATTGTACTCACAGTAAGTAAACGAAAACCATTACTTGTCTACCTTACTGAGAATGCTCTAGTAATTCCTGACTATTAGTTTTGGTCTACACCTTCATTTGCGCCCTCTTGTGACATCAGACACTACGTAACATTAATCTAGGCTAATATGTTTAGAGGTAGCATTGGGACATCCTTGTGATTAGTTGAGAAAATAATTTAGACCTAAAATTGAATTATCCTTACTTTGCCGTATTGTTCGAACTGGAAGGGAGCCCAGCAGTGGAATGGTGCAGGCTCACAGTAACAGTAACTTTACGGTATGCATGAAACAGTTATGACAAAAATAGTTGATTAATTCCAAACTCGACTAATCTCAATAATTAGTCCTGTTTTCCCATCACTACTGTTTCATACAGAACAAAAAGTAGTGATGGAAACGTCGGATCAATTTAAAGCCGGCCCGAAGCTTGATTGATGGAGGCTTTGACGAGGTAAATTAAGAGACTTTTCGATTTTTTTTTCTTTTCTTTTTAAAACGGGATGTAGCCGATGTAGGGCGTAAATTAGGCACCACTTAGATTTATTTTTAGGAAGCCGTAGACGGCCTTGTTGAGAACGCTAATATATTTCCACACGGAAAGATAAAAGCGTATTTAAAAGGGGTTTTTTGTTCGATAAGGAATTCTTCGTAGATTTTCACTTTAAGAATTAAAACGAAGAGAAGTGCCGGTGTTTCCAGGATTTAGTTTCCAGAACGGTGCGTAGTTAATCTCGGTTTCGATTCCCGCGAACGCGTTACAATACAACTCGGATCTTTCCGTGCATGTGTGATTTACGACATTTTAGAGAAAACCGAAAAACATGCAAATACTACTTACTGTGAAATTAAAAAGAAAGATTTGTTTAATAAGATCGCTAATCTACTTATCTAAGTATGATCAGCGCCGCCAAGGCCTAATGATTTGACTAGATGAACTGCGTGGGAGCTAAAAGGCCGGATTAACAGAATCTGTTTATGTTAAGATTCTTGAAATGGCTATAGACGAAGTTTATATTATGAATTGTCACTTTACGAATTGCAACGTAATTCATACATAAATGTATATCCTAATATATGATTCTTATAAAACGGCCATTTTAGTCCCCCTGGACGCACACCGCGAAATCTGGTTCGAGGTGGCGCTAGAAAAGAGTACCTGGTAAGATATCTGGAGGTCTTTGCCCAGCAACAGAACAAGGACAGGAAAAAAAAACCCAATCACCTACCCACAAAAACACTATTTACCTTAAAACATTCCCACTATCCTTATCACCCGATCAAACCAACCAAAGATATCAACAAAGGCGACATATAAAAGTGGAGAACGGAAATAAACAACTTTTATTTTGTTAACATTTCACGGGTAACCCAGTTTATACTTAAAGGGGATCTATAAGGTACCTCGAGATAAGCGGAGGAGGTATTATCGTTTAAATGGGAGCGAACACGCGAGGATAGACTCAAAGGATAATGCTTTTGATATGTTGGTGGGACGTATCTTTGATATCATTAGATTGACTGCCTAGTAATTGGGAGTTATTGTTGGGACTTGGGAGGGTTTTTGTGTGGAACATGGAAATCTACTGCTAAATATAGACGGTGTAAGGGATATCGTGTCACAAACTTTTACCACGGTTTTCGAACCAAACCAACCTCTGATTATTATGTGCGTTTTGTATAATTATCACTTGCTTCGGTGAAGGAAAAGATCTTGAGGAAACCAGCATGCCTGAGGGATATTTCTCGACGACATGTAAAGCTAGACAGAGGTCCACGGGCAGAAAAAAAAAGTATGCTAACCGCGCGAAAAAAGAAGGGCCTTGGATTCAGTAGGAATATGATTCTCAGTATTTAAAACAAACTGCTCTTCCTTATGTAAGTGTCTATACTATATTTATGGCTCAGCAGATTGTTTTTTAAATACCTTACACCGTGGTTGTTTCCGAAGAACAATTTAAAGACTAATGTCTTTTCCAGTAGGTTTCTAAATCATCGACTAAACTGGTTGTTTCAGGTATTGTATTCTTAGATAGCGTTAAATCTCATTTATAACTGGAACAATTCACTTTCAAAAGTCTGAAAGTAAAAACCTAGTCCCAAACTCATACTATTTATTGGTAGACATAACTACGTCAGTCTTGGGATTGGCTGTTCCTTATAAAACCGTTATTCGGTGTTCGATTATCACCAAAAAGCTCTCGGTTATAGCTCCAGTTTGAGTACCCCGATAAACAGCGACGTCCCCACTACTTGAGGGACCTAATTCTGTAATCAGCAATCTGGTCTCTCTTCAGGGGATATTCACCAACCCTTATACATAATCTATACCAAAAAAAAGTACCCTGTTACTGCAATATTATCACCTACATGTTGAGGATATTTTGTGATCCACAATCACTTGCTTACACATTAAGTATTCATCCCGAAACTCGAGCTCGTAAACAGTTAACCGGGAAAATGCGACGTGGGTCCAAAGCGACCATACAGGGTCATACAAGACCATATAGGACCGTATAGGACAAGCGACCTCCCATAGGAACAATTCATAAGGCCATTGTACAACACGCGGCGATAATTAATGTATTTGTAACACGAACCTTATTAGGCTGGTTCCCGAGATAGTTAAGAGCGGCATTTTAGGTATCTGAATGATGTGTTCTGGGTTTTATGATTAATAACTTCGTGGGAGATGGCGTAAGGTTGTGTGCTAATGAAGGATTGGAGCAAAAAAAAAAGAGTATAAAGAGAAACGGTTCTGATTACTACAGATAAATATTTCTCGTTTCATTTTCTAGTTAATCAAGTTATCTTCGAACACAAACCGATATAGCCTGCATAACACCTCAAGCGTACTCGCAACAATTAATTTGAACACGAACAACAACAGAAAACGATACAAAAGCTTCCGCTCCAATATTTTACAGCACAATATACGTTCGCACTTAAACACAAAACAGAGAAAGAATACAATAAACAAATTTATTATACTCAACGGAAAAATAAAACTAGGTAAAACCTCAGGTATGGAGAAGACAAGACAGTAGTTGTGCGCATTCAAAGGGAGGGGCCGTGTATCGCGTGTGCCTGACACCGGAACTTAGCCTTTTTTCTCCGAGATCCTTTGTTGGACTTCCTTTGGCTAGAGGGAGGTCATCTGAGGGGGAGGTGAGGTCTATTGTACGGGGTCAATTTGAATATTCAAGTACATGGGACACGCTTAGTAAACGATGTCGATGGCTGGCTTGTAGAGTGGGGTTTTTTAGGACGCAACCCGTTACGGCAATTAGTTTTTAATATGTGCTTATGTTTTGTACGGTCGCGTTTGGAGGGTTAACTTTTTTGATTTTATTCTTGGTAATGGCTTGATTGGGGTGGTTGTTTTTTCGTTTTGGTTCATGAATGGTCCGTTATACTTTGATTTTATGCAGATTTAAGATATGCTCTTTTTTTGATATTACACAAAAGAAAAACACAAAAAAAGGTGTCATACTACTAATTCAATTAACTTTCAGACAACCTTAGTCAAACAAGATTACACATTAATAACAATTTGTAGATCTTAATTCGAATCTATTAATAACACTAAAAGTTAATTAAAACAGCGAATGATGAAAGAATAATTCCCATCTATTCCGGGCAATATATTTTTACAGTAATTTGCCTTTTAAATTTAAGCACATTTTACTTCGAAGCATTTATTTTTGGTCGGCAAACTGACAGTTTGGTTCGGATCCGATCGGTTTAACAATAAATAGCCAAAAATGGCCGCCAATTGTCCGCCATGATGGTTTTTATTTATGCTAGACACGCCAGCGGTAATTATACGCTTTTCCGTTAAAGTAAATACTTTTGGCGCTTAAATAAACTAGATTGGTGGGAAAATAAACAGTTCTTTTAGGTTGTTGTATTTTTTTAAAGTAAATCGGTGATATTTTAATTGGAGAACTGACAATTAGTCAGATATAATCAGCTCTGTACCGTTCCCACTGCTGGGACACAGGCCTCATGTCTTAGAGAGGGAGTGGGCCCTGAATCCACGTGGGCCCAGTGTGAGTGTCACATGACTTGAAATTTTTGTTTCTAGCACATTCCGGTGTCCTTAAGTTGCTTTCTTTCACGTAATATACGTGTATAAATAAGTTTAAATATAACATTTCAAACCTTTCTGACTTAGCAAAAATAATATTTTTCCGCTGTATATTTTATATGGAACGTAATTCAAATCATTACAGCAGGGAAGCTCAACATTTTGAACAGAACCAAATATATTTAGTACAACATTCTCGTTTATTTGTTAATCTAAGTTAAAGTTACATTTAGTATATGTGTAAACGTTACGTAAACACGGCTGCGTATCTAAGTAATATTGTACCTGAGATTAGCTTGATAACTTAATGAATGTTACTCGTATGTGGGAAGCGTTTCCCTTAGATTTTAACATAGTAATTGGTTGCATTATGTATGTGCTTGGCTGCTTGCGACTTCATCGTGTTGGTACCGTCTGGTTTTCTAGTAATAAAGTTTTAAAAGAAGTGTTTTGAAGAAAATACGTTGGTCGGCGACTTTTAAAAGAAGTGTTTTGAAGAAAATACGTTTGTCGGCGACATGTTCGCTTCTATTTTGGAACAAGTTTTTTAAAATAATATTACTGCCTCAAACTTTATTTATTCATCCAATAAGCGTCTGTGAACAGTTTAACGTTGTAAGTTTGAAATTGCCAGGATCAGGATGACGTTTACATTGAAATGTCACATAATATTTAGCAAAAAAAGGTTATAAAGTAACCAAAAGGTTACTCAAAGTGTCCTTTACCTTTCTGGTCGTTCGCATTGGCAAAACATTCAAATGCCAGAAACCTGAACAAAAGTATGCAATTCGGAAATCTGAAATTGTTTAGGCTACGTTAAAAAACAAATTGCTTTTAATTGATTTAAAGCCCCAAATTCACTTGAAGCTTAAAGCAGCGGTGGCCCAGTGGTGGCGGCCCCGACTTACGAACAGTAAGTCGTGGGTTCGAACCCAGACAGGCGCATTACTTTGTGTAATTTATTTCATCACCACTGCTCTCAAAACGGCGAAGGAAACCGGCATGTCCTAGAACCAAAAATTCGAAGACATGTGATATCTGATCTACCAATCCGCACTGGGCCCGCGTGGTGGATATGCAAAATGCAAAATACGCGCTTTGACGTGGAGTTGCGGTCACCAGCCCGTTATACAATTTACAATACACTTGAAGAAGCTACTCGTACTTGCATACTCTTGCAATTTTTTTGCAAGTTGCTGGCACGGTGCTTGAATTGGTTTAACCTATTCAAAGCACAATGCATTCTCCAATCACGTTTCAGAATTCAATCTCCAAACGTCTTTATGCATCGGATCATAGCTGTGCACACGAAAGGGCCACGTTCTCGGATGAGCAATTAAATTGACGACCGCACGCTGCTCTGGTAGACCGCGACTAACTCAGAACGTACAGACCAGACATTCGGCCTCATTGGGCCGAATAAGATTAGAATATGTAGCCCACCTGCTGTCGTCTTCAATTTTGTGTGCGAACTCGGATGTTAATTGGAGCCACGATTCGAGCAGTGACTTTGGAAATAGGATTTAGTATTTGAGAAATATGGATAGATATAATATGTGTTATTTGATGTTGTGTGAGATGTACGGAATTTATGTTTTATACTTCCATTATTTTTGTTATACTTAATGTCACATATTCATGGTACTATGTCTACACATATTAAGGTAAAGTTTGTTTCAAATGGGGACATACATCAATAAGTCTAATAGAGGAAAAGTATTACAGAAATCACAATTTCTCAAAAATCAAGCCTTAGTGTTGACATTCCCTGCGTACACTTTAATTTGAACTGTCCATTAGTAAAAAATCTCGAAAATTCTTTCCAAGAATAAAAAAAATCTTATTTTCGTTTTTATTCCACAGCCCGAGAACACACGTCACATCATGTAACCAGATTACGGCATTCGAGACATCTAGACGGGTACCTGCCAATACACACCTCTTCCGTGAGTATACACCTTTATAAAAAAAAACCCCATCATTATTAAGGACTCATTTATCACCCTCACAACCCTGCCCCCAAAAGCTTAATCCCCATAGATTTTCGTGTTATTTTTACGCTTTTTTATTTAAATATATTGATTATTATTAAACTTAGATGTTTTGCATGACTATTAAATATTAATATTAAATGTCAGTAAATATTATTATGTACGAATGCAAAATACTAAATGCTTTTAAGCACTCATGGAACTAACGTAAGTGAATTTCATTTTAAATTTAAATAAACACTTCTCATAATAATTTTCATAATATTTTAACCCAATAAAAGCGTTTCCCGGAAAATATTCAGGTATTTAAATATGATAATTTATTATGTGTATATTTTTAAATATTTGTAGTATTTTATTTATTTTATCTGTGACTGTGCTTTTCATTTTGAATGCGGGACAAAATTTATAAAATTCAAACCAAGAAAATTTTTTTTTGTCTTGATGTATTTATAAATATTTTATTTTCAAAAAATATTTATTTATTTTAGTAATTTATAAACACGGAATGATGTTAAAAAATATGTCTTACGTCATTGCATGTTGACTTACAAAGTTGTTAATTTAATTTGTACATAATTAGATTTTGAGAAAGCTTTGATAAATTATTTTTTGTAAACATAATTGTATGTTTTCGTGATTAGTTTTTTCTTCATTTTTTTTTTTGAAGTGGACAGCATGAAATGCAAGATAATTAATTTCCTAAAAGTATTTTTTGTTGTTGTTTTATCCTCGCCCATTTCTTACACAACGATGTATCATTTCTAAAGTTCTGTCAAAGTAATTACATGTAGTTTTTTTTCGTCGTAAGCTAAACAATAACTCAAGTTTATGTTCCACTTACTAACGAACTTTTACAAACTAATTACTAAAGTTAGATTTAATCACCAACTAGAGAAAAAGAAAGAAAATGAATACTTGATGACGTCAATCAACAATTAACTACTTACTAGTTGGAAGTTTGATGAAAATATTGTCACGTCTACTGGCTCACCTAGCCAATAAGAAGCTGTCAGTGGATTGTGACGTCATTCGCAAATATTTGACAGATTGTACCGTAGGACCTCGAAGACAAATGACAATCACTTTCGAATCGTGTTCTTTGAACAAAAGGCCTAAACAAGTGAGAATCGTTTTCGTTTTTTAATCTTTTCATGTTTCAACAGAAAGTTTTTAGCATTCCACTCAGTTTTCGGTATTGTCTCAAATTTTCAAATTTAATGTCTTCGTCTTTGCATTATTTCTGTCAACTTAATAGTTCTGTAAGGACTGGGCGAGTCCATTATTTCTGTAGATGTGTATGTAGCTCTTAATTGACGTAGAGGCATGGCCTAACGCGGTTTCAGTTCGTACCAGCGACAGTCCCGAAGCTTGCTGTGAAGGACAACCACAAACCGCTGTTCACGGAGTGCCTGAACTACAGGCCCTCCGTCAAGGAAGAGCAGCCTGTTGGGACCTATGTGTTTACTGTGAGTATGCTTCCCTTTTTTATTATTAGGTCTTCTGGCTAAGCAACCTTTACCGAGGTCGGTTCGAGATGGGTGACCACCCCTAACATACCGAGACCCATCTGTGCCTAGGAAAGTTCTCTTTGAAATCCATTACATGTAGTCAGAAGCCAGAAAATGTAACAACCAGTCTTGCCATAGGTTATCGTATTACCCAGTAACTGAACTCCATGTAAAGAACTGGTATTTAGCTGCATCCTATTAAACTGACCGTACCAAAGTTTGGAATAGGCTAAGCATATGATAATGATGATGGTTTCAATAATACAACGTTGATTATGGAAGGAAATCGGGCCCATAATAAACATGAAGTCATGAAAGACAGTCATGATGAAATATTTACATAAGATTAAGTCTCTGGGAAAGGCGACTGGCAGTCTTAAAAGGTTTCAAAGGAGCAGTTAAGAGTAAATAAAGAGAGGCTTAAATGTAGCAGTAAATAAACGCAGCTAATATAAAAAAGACGAATGATTGAACGATATAATAAATGATGAAGAAAGATATACAGAAGAGAGTATATTTGAGGATATATCCAAAAATACGAGATTTCTCATAGTGACTTAACATTCTAAGGATTGAGGAAAAAATACTGTTTATCCGTTTGTGAAAACGCCTTCCGATTTCGTTTGATCAATCACTTAATATTTTATGCTTGTCGTACGAAAATATTGGCTTCTTATATCTTTGTGAATATACTGGGTGTGAACATCGACACGTAAATGATTACTAGGAATTCAGAACATGATTCTGAATTCACCAGAGTTGAAATGTTTTGTACTGTAATTTACACCCTGTATTTTGTTAAAAGTTTATCATGCCTTTTCTTCATAGGTTTCCGAAGAATTTAATTTTATGCCAATAAATAAACAGTGAACGTTTTTTCTTATAATCCTCTTGCAATATAGATAATGTATTAACAAAATCTAAAATTCTAGGTGCATGCAGAAGACCGGGATCCTCCCGAAATGGGTGGTACGGTAACATACAAGTTCGTCTCCACTCCTGGTGAGAAGGAGAGGTTCCACGTCGACCCTGAGACAGGGAGCATTACTACAGCTGATGTAAGTATACAACCTTTCTTACAAAATACATCTTACTTTAATAAAGCAGCTGAACTAGGCTACGTTGAAACGACTTTTCAAGAAGAATGGTGTTGCAAAATATGATATGGATGTTGTATTATTGATGATTGAAATTTTGAAGAATTCTAAATCACACAAACGAAGAAGGGCATAAAAGAGTGATTTGCAATGTAGCTGCAACTATTGCAACATTTTTGAGTAACAGTTAATTTATAATAGAGGATTTATTTAAGTTGCTAATGAATATTCATAATAATGATTTTATAAATATGCACTTTTTAAATAACGCTAAACGTAATGGAGATGAGGTAGGTGCACAAACAACCATCAAAGTAAATCTAAATACTTATAATGCTAATATAACACAGATGTTCGACCACGATGAACCGTCCAGAGAAAAAGAAGCTTATATAACAGTCCGAGCCAGTGACAACGGGCAGCCACAGCTCGACGATGCATGTACCATCAAAATTATCATTGAAGACGTCAATGACAACCCACCTGTGTTCGACAAAGTTGTGAGTATATATTACACTATTCGTTATACTATATGATATGAAAATGAAATGTTTCTTACCTACTTCAAAAATTAGGATTTTGAGTCCGGATACAAAAAAAAACAACGTCTAAAGATTTATTGTAAGTTTGAGAACTGATCGCAGTGTTATCATAACTTTATAGCATTCAATATTTTCTTAAAAGTTGTGTATTTCTATTTAATGTGCTGTCTATTGTGACTTATATTTATAATATTGCTCTAAGCTTTCTTAATGGATTCCTAATGAAGTCAGCCCCGATACTTTGGCGTGTAACGATAGCTTCAACTTGTAGCTGATAATTTTCTCCTAATTGTGACTAATTAAGTGTTCGTTCATTAGCCTCAAAACGTGGCGCAGACTATATTAACGCTTGCCTGTTTTTCCAAGGTCTTCCGTGGAGATGTTTGGAAGGTTTGTCTTAATGAGAGAATATCACAAAACAGAGAGAGTTACCGCACAAAAATGACATTAAAATTGCAATTATAACTTGTATAATATGTATATTTCTTCGATTGTTACCATTGCTGCTGTTTTCAGAGTTAATTTCATAGTAGTTTTAGCCATGGTACCAATCGAAATTAAGAACTTTTTTTGAAAAATATTATATTTCTCTACTTGCATGTTGCTGCATGTGTGATTTAGGACCATAAGCCGCCGCTCAAGGCGTTGTTGGTAATAATATTTTATGTGTTTCGTGTGTTTCAATACACTTTCTTTGCACATTTGTAGTTGGTGTGTTTTCTTTAGCTAGGCTGCTCTTTCCCCCTAGGCGCATTTTATCACACTGCACGATTATAATTATTTTGGAAAAAACTTTCTCTAAGCTTTGGGCATGCTTCGCGTAGAACATGTCTAAATAGGTACCTATTTCGATGCTATCTATACTGTGTGTGAAATATTACTTATCTTCTTAATCTGTTAAGGTTTCTATGAAGGATGGAACGCCAATGTTACCCCAAGTTAATACATCAACAATTTCAGACATGAAGTTTTTCAAAATCCCAAGATTTTTATAGTAAATATGTCACAAAATTAACTTGATTTTATGTATACAGTCGTATTCGGAGTCGGTCCCGCAAGACTTGGCGAGCGGGAGGGAAGTGATGAGGATATCTGCGACGGACATAGACGATGGCAACAATTCCATTGTCCATTACAGTTTGGATTCCAATTCACCGGACCAAGCATATTTTTATATAGATCCAGACAACGGAGTCATATTTTTGAACAAGACTATTGATGTAAGTATTTCTTTTGTTTTGTTTTACCTTGATTTATTCTCTTTACCTTTATCACAAAGTAAAAACAAAGAAACTGTAAATGCAATAGTTTTGAAACATTATTATTTCAAAGAAAATTTGCCCGAATACTTACAGAAATCTGCATATATGTATCAATTCTAAGAAAAGAATCTTGACAAAACTGTCTTACATAAAGTCCTTTATCGCAAACTCTGTAATGTTTTTTCAAGCAACTTCTAAAACATAAATCTTATCGCCGACACAAGCCATTACATAAATACGTTTACTTTTTCTTTTATAAACTTCTGCGACACGTGGCACTAATTAATTTGTTTTGTTTGAGACAGAAGCCACCAGGATATAAGTTTAAGCTGAGTGCGATAGTAAAAGATATGGGTACGGAACCCCAGCAAAGTTCAATAACTTTAGACATCCAAGTCGTGGAGTCCAACAAGAAAAGTCCGTCGTTTATAGAAGTACCCAATGCGCCGATAAGATTAAAAGAAAATTACTCGGATTTCAATACTCCTATTGCTACTGTGAGGGCTGTGTAAGTATAGTTTTATTATTTTTGTTTTTATCTTTAAGGTGTGATGTTGATGTGTGATAGGAGTTCATCGCTAAATAATAACAGCCGTTCGGATCAATATTCAGGTGAAACCGCGCTTGCCTAAGTTGGTCTGTGGATGGGTGACCACCCATTACAAACCGAGTTTCTTCCGTGCCTCGGAATGCCGTTGGTCCCGGCTGTCATTTGTAGACCTTTGACAGTCGTTTCAGGTAATCAGTGGTCCGAAAGTCTGACAACTAGTCTTACCAAGGGGAATTGTATCACCCAGTATTAACTGGGTTGTAGAGGGCAGATCGATGCGGAGAGGCGTTCCATGTAAAATACGGGTATTCAGCTACATCCGGTTAGACTGGAAGCCGACCCTTACATAGGCTAGGCAGATGATAACACGCATCAAAACTCGGGAGTGGGGGCTTGTGACGTCAGAACTAGCTGAAAATTATACCTAGGCGTGACGTATTGAGAATTTTAAAAGCATCATTATATTCGTCAATTTTGGTTTACGTAACATAAGAAAAAACACTGGTCAAATATTTTTTGATAATCTAAGTGACGGACTAATTAGATTTTTTTTTGTCGTCTCGCCTATTGCCGCAATTGGAGAGACCTTTGTTCATAGCCTATTGGTGTGACCGTCGGACTGCCAAGTCATAGGTCTCGAGTTCGAACCCAAGGCATGCACCTCTGAATTTTCGGATTCATGTGCGTATTGTATAATTATCACTTGCTTCGGTGAAGGAAAAACATCGTGAGGAAACCAGCATGCCTGAGAGATATTTCTCGACGGCATGTTAAGCCAAGTCAGAAGCCCATGGGCGGCTTAAAAACTCTGACACTAGGTTAGGCACTAACCCCACGATAAAGAAGAAAGAAAGAAATCAGTAGACCGCTGTTGATGACGATGATAATCTGTGGTATAGTATATTTATCATTGATCGTCGCTGACTACCTTGGCTAGCTGTTGTGTGGTTTCTGTATTAAGGACAGTTTTTCTCGTCTTGTTGTTATAGGAGATAAAACAATTTAAGCAAAGGATGATGGCATGATTTTGTGTGTTAATTAGGGTTGATGTTTGAAATAATGAATTCAATCTCAACACAAATACGGAAGTCTCACTCATACCTTTTTTTTCGAACGTAACGATTATAAAAGGCCTTACAGAGTCATAATTAAGAAAGCCTAAAGATTGGTCTCCAGATAACAAATCTTCAATCTATGTTACAATCTAGACTAAAAGTAATTCCAAACTTAGTTTTTCGTTCACTATTCCTCGAATCATTTTTGCTAATGTCAGTTTGATTGTTAGCTAAACTTTAGTCAAGTTTAAATGTTCTCTTTTTCACAAAGTTGCAGTTCTTAAGTCGCTTTAGTAGCGGCCGGGGTTCCGCTGATGTAATACCTTGATTTAATCTTAATATTGTTGTTGGATTTAGTTACTATAGTCGCATACATTTATTCAAAAACGTAATTCCGAAAACAGAAATAATGACATAAACTTGTCCCGAAACGACCTTTATCGTGATCCTTGACTTTTTCTATTAATAAAAAACGATTCATAGTGTATTGTCGGGGTACCTACGCAGAGAAATTAAGGAAAGACCTACTTATCTGGCGGAGACTATAGTACTACCGGTAGTACTTATCAAAATCAAAATTTTATTTCACATAGGCCTGCAACAAAAATAAAATTTTGATTAGACTTATAAAACGTCGACAAAAACGTCGACACGTCATTTCCTATGAAGAAGAACCGGCAAAGTTCTTTGGTTTAAGTTATGATCTATTTTCACGTCTGCATGAAATACGAAGTAAAGACTTTGTTGGTTTAGTCCTATCCAGATAAACTTATTTACCTGATCAGAGCATTGGTGATCTTGTTCTAACGAATCAAGTCAGGCACCACCCTAGTTTTTAAAGTATTGCATCCCCACCTGTGGGTGGCCTAGGGGCCAACAATACGTCAAGCCCATAAATAAGGCAAGCAAACTGTTCAGAAACTCTAACATCATGAAGACTAGGAGCCTATAAGGGTAAGCTAAGCTTTTAGGCTTGTACCACTAATCCCCACTGGTCTCAAAACGGTGATAGAAAACATTCTAGAATCAAAAATTCGAAAACATGTAATATCGGGTTGGTACAGGGCCTGCCTGGTGATTATAGCCCCGCTTTCTCACACAAAGAGGATGCCTGTGAACGCCAGCAGTGAGAATGTAGTAGGTTGGGTATGCTGACCTATTCTTGTTGTCTCATCAGCCAGTTGCCCAAATGATTGGGTCGTTTTGTCATACTTACCATGAATACGAGTAAAACTATTTGGTTCTAATTAAAAAAAAAAACAGAGGTGTCTTGGGTTCGAACTCGAGACATATGTCTTTTCGGTTCGATGGTCACACCACAGTTCTATGTTCTAATAATGTCTTCTGATTACAGGTCAAACATCCCCGAAGAAAAGAAACTCCAGTTCGAACTGGTCCAAGGTCAGACTGAACAGACGAACAAATGGCATACTTTCGTGCTGGAACCAGAAGCTGACTCCGCGTACATCAAGCTTGGTAACCACCTGGATTTCGAGAAGATCACAGACTATACTCTCACTGTTAGGATACAGGTAAGGATGGAGTGGAATTATTGATCTAGTTTAAAAACTACGTCGATTTTCAATATTTAAATTCTAAGGGCCAGTTTCACCATCTACGAATAAGTTCCCGTTAACTTACTTGGCTGATAATTTCATACAAATTCAGTTCCATTTTTTTATTAATTTGAGAAGTAGTGGCTATTCGGACATCGTGAAATAGGCCCTAAATGTTATACGCGTAATTATGATATTGGTATAATAAATGCTACACAGGGTTCCAGAGTAGGACTGGGTTATTTGAACTGAAACCATTTAATGATGTTTAGGATTTTCAATAACAATAATTTCGAACACAACCGGCCTAAACTAATAAAATCATAATACTAACAACAATTATCTGAACTATTCAACTCCCTTTATTCTCAAACTAAAACAGTTCTACTCTAAACTAAAACTTCGAAGCACAAATAACCAAAAAGAAAAACCACTGAATAACCAAATTCTCACTCCACAGAACAACTACAAATTAGCAGCAGAAACGATAATCCAAATCGAAGTAGAAGATGTGAACGACAACATTCCTATATTCAGTGAAATTCGATCAGGCAGTGTGCTTGAAAACGAGACCCCTGGTACTCCAGTCATGCAGGTCAGAGCATTCGACGCCGATGGAACATCAGCCAACAACCAGATTACCTATGAACTTGGAGACGCATCTGATCCATTCGCCATCGACAGTATAACTGGCAACATCACTACTTTAAAAGAATTTGACAGAGAAGAAAGGAGTTTCTATAACATTAAGATTATTGCCACAGACAATTCTGAGTCTGCTCTGATTCCCGGTAAACACAATGCTGGCCAGCAAGTGTTTTTGATAGAGATAGCTGATAAGAACGATAATGCACCTCATTTTACTCAAGACACATATGTTGCTGAATCGATTGCTGAGAATGCTAATATTAATGAGTTGGTTACTGTTGTCAGTGCCTTGGATATTGATACGGGTGAGTTTTTAAATACTCATTTTAATATTATTAAGAACGGTTGAGGTTTAGCTATTGGCAAAGTGATTGTCACACGAATCGGTACTACTGAGTTCACTGAGGATGTGTGACTTTTCACCCTTATGCGCTAAGGAATAAAGTTGAAAAGTGGTTGACCGTCAGTGGCCCCTGGCTGGAGGCCTTACACCCAAGGATTCCACAGGATAGTTACACGGCAGAAGCCAGCCTCATAGGCTGACCTGCGAGATGCCATTAAAAAAATCGGCCAAGTGCGAGTCGGACTCGCGAACGAAGGGTTCCGTACCATCATCTATACAACATAAGACAAAACTGTAAAAAAAAACACGTTTGTTGTATGGGAGCCTCCCTTAAATATTTATATTATTCTGTTTTTAGTGTTTGTTGTTATAGCGGCAATAGAAATACATCATTTGTGAAAAATTCAACTGTCTAGCTTTTACGGTTCATGAGATACAGCCTGGTGACAGACAGACGGACAGACGGACGGACAGTGGAGTCTTAGTAATAGGGTCCTTATTTTACCATTTGGGTACGAAACCCGAAAAAAGACCGTCAGTGATCTCGGTAGTACTACGTAACTGTCACGTTCATTTGGTTCACCGAACCAAAAAGAGTGGTTGCGCCGTTTTCAAACAACTAAGTCATATATGAACGCTACGATCGCTTTGCTTAGAGCGCAGAGTTAATGTTGTGATATTGAAAATGGCGACTAAAAAATAATAATTATTTTTTAGTCGCCATTTTTACTATCACACACATATATAGAAAAAATGTCACATCTGAATGTCATCGAAATCGCCGTAGGCAAAACAAAGACTGAAGAATGGATAATATGTCATGTAAATAAAAATACTAGTTTATGTTAAACATATTTGGAAAGCGGGTTTGAGAATAAAAGCTGTTATTTTGTGTACCCATGGTTAGTTTTTGTATTCATTTTAATTTATTTTATATTATTAAATATATTTTTTATTGAAACATAATATGTATTTCATAATAGCAAATGTGTTTTAACGATAAAAAGTTAGTTTTGTTCCTTAGTTTTGTAGAATACCAAGAAATAAAAAAATATCGTTTTTTATGAGATATCGATACTCGACACGTCTGCATAGTTTTGCCACCTAATTTTATTTAGCTTAGCTAGCGGAACTTATTAACCAATTAATCATATTCTCCAATTTTCTCCAACAGCATCCGTAGTAACCTACAGCATAGTCGCGGGCAACACATACGACGCTTTCGTCATCAGAAACTTCACTGGCGAGATCCGAGTCAACAGTGAACTTGACTACGAGAACATCACTAGTTACAGCCTGGATGTCAGGGCTTTTGACGGCATATACGAGGACTATGCCAAAGTCATCATCAATATTGAGAACTTGAACGATAACCCGCCTGTGTTTTTGGCTAATTATACCAAGACTATAGAAGAAGAAAAGCTGTATGAAGGGTGTATTGTTAAGGTATGTTCGAAAAACTCTTTTTGATATGAAACATGTATACGCGGGTAAACCAAAAAAACAAATGGAAAATTCGTGGCGAGCGTGACAGTCAAGCCCGGCTCGAACAATCCCGAACATTACCGACCTGTAGATGTAAGATTACTACGTAGGTATTCGCCACGATTTACAACAAGCCAGCTGGTCTCGGGGCACAGAGCGCTGGGTTACAATCTCGTGACTTCGATTTCGATTCCAGCATAAGAATTTTCTATTGGAGAATCGAGTCATTTTGTTTTTATGTGTTTGTTTTTTATATAGACTTTTTTTAAGCATATTACTTGTACAAAACAATTTCGATGTTTCACATCTGCCAGGCGTCCCGCAACGGCTCACTTTTTTTTTCTAGTTACTTGTGATTTTTATTAAGTTGTCCTACTGATTTGAAAAGTTAAAGTTTTTTAAAAAAGAGTTCATTTTGTTAAAATTGTATTTTAGATTTCAAAATATAAGTACTTACTGAAGACAATAATTGAATCAACTTCTCCTCAATAAATATCATTTGGTTTGTTTTTGTAACTAAACAAGTTCAGTTTTTGTAACTTTTTTATGTTTAAAGTTAAAGTTTAATTAAATACCTATACCATACCATATAAATATATTTGTTTACGAAAAGAGAAGTTTGTTTTTGAAGGTGGTCTCTGTGGGCAGTTGGCTAGTCATCATTTGTTTAAGTGATGACTTACTTGCAACTTCAGACCGTAACTCATGATCTGAAACCACCAAGACTTTTCCAATCCAACAGGTGGAAGCCTACGACCCTGACATCAAAGACAGGAGCGCACCTCAAAACATAGTCTACTCCTTAGTAAAACACGAACAGAAAGAGTTCCTTCAGATCGACAACGATGGCTGTCTCCGTCTCACCAAACCCTTGGACAGGGACCAGCCTTTAGGGTTCGCCAGGTGGCAGATCCTGATCATGGCCGCTGACCATGGGGGGAGGTTGGGATCTGACAGCTTGAGGTCAACAACCGAAGTTATCTTGGAGCTGACTGATATCAACGATAATGCGCCGTTTTTGACTAATGTAAGTATCTACTTTTTTGGATGTTTTTGTGATATTAGGTTGTCTTATTTTATAAGTATTTGATTATGTATAGGAAAGAGAATGTTGCCGCTTGGATCTCATACAGTTTTATCTGGAACCAGTTTTTGCTCACGGCTTCGCTCCCCTTATGTACGGGAATTAACACACGGAAACGTTTTAAATGTAGCCTATAACACTCTGGGATAATGTAGTTTCCCTATAGTGAAAGAATTTTGGGAATTGGATCAGTAGTTCCGAAGATTACCCGCTTCATACTAACTTACAAACAGACAAACTTATAAACAAATTTTACCTCTTACTACAAATTAAATATTAATATAATAATTAATATTAATATGATTAATATTAATATAAATATTAATAAAAAATAATATTAAAAATTAATATTATAAATATTAATATGATTTAATATTTCAGTTGTAATCTATGAATTGGGATCAATCAGGAAGATGCGAAAATCATTAACTTTTCCATTCTAAATATCCGCCTTCAGAAAGTTATTTGTTAAAATTAGGTTGCAAATCAGAAACATTTTCGAACCTTGAAGTATATAAGACAGTCCCCCAAAACGTCTGCACTACACCATTTCCTAAGTTATAAGCTGGGGAGAGCAATTGGCGAAACAAATTCCCCAGAAACACACCTATCAGATGTCTCCCACCGATATTTTTTTCCAGAAATAACTTTAGAAAAAAAATAGTCAAATGAAGTAATAAGTTACGGTCAAAACTACCCTGTAAATAAACCATAATGGTCTACCAACATATTTCATTACGCCCACCCCGTATGGTATGATTGATGACTCGGTTGATGGAGTGTGCATAGACAAGTGGAAGAGCTGACTATCTATCACACTAGACGTTGAAACAATATATAATAATGCTTAAGGACTTCGCTTATTTTACTAAGATATTTTTCTGTTGAATTTACTGATGTTTAGGTAGTGTTTTTTAAATTAATTTAATTTTTTATTTCTGTTCATTAGCTGATAAATTAACTAAATAATTACAGCTGCTCGGTTTGATCTTTAGGTTAAGCCGCGCTTGCCTAGTTAGTCCGTGGATGGGTGATTACTCATTACATACCGAGTTTCTTCCGTGCCTCGGGAATGCACGTTAAGCCATTAGTCCCGGCTGTCATTTTTAGATCTTTGACAGTCGTTACAGTTTACCCAGTATTAACTGATAGGCAGTCGCTCTATGGAAAATACTGGTATTTAGCTACATCCGGTTAGACTGGAAGCCGACCCCAACATAGTTGACAAAAGGCTAAGCAGAGGATGATAGCTTAATAAATTAGAGAATATTAGAAAGTTTCTTTAATTCATTCTTACTTAGTGATTACATTAATTTACGATCTTATGTGTAATGTGTTTCAGTTAAAAAATTGGATAAAGACACATCATTATATACATAGTGTTTTTATGCTTTATGAAACTTAGCAAAACTTGTAAACCATAGTTTTGTTCATCTAATAATTGGTCCAGTTACCTAAACGTTGTAGTCAAAGCTTAAAATCAAACACGTGTAGTTAAATCGAGCTATACAGGGTGTAAATCTTTCATCACGAAGCCGTCAACTGTACATACACATGTAAACTAACATCAAACTATGTAACTTTACGCAAAAATTATTGCTGGGAAACGACTTTTTTTCTTGGGGGTGAAAAATCAATGTAACACACTCAAAACATTGTGCTGATGGATGGATTGAATAGAGGGGGGGGGGGGGGGTCGTGGAGGTGTTTAAAGTAAAAATCTTACATTAAAAACTTGTATTAAAAAAAAAAAAGTTGTCAAAAAGTTGGAACCTTGCCCCAAATATCTCCGTAACTAGAAGGTTCCTAGGTATGGTGTAGAACAAAAACATGATCGCAATGACGGGGAGAACAAGTGCCTTTCGGCTTCGTTAAGAGGTTTTTTACACCCTATATAAGTTCACAAGAACTTCCTTATTTACTTAATTGAATTGATGGTGCAATATATTCTCGGGAGCAGTTATGTTTAAGTAATGTTTAGTGCTAGTAAAGTTTTAAACACACTCTAGGATACAAAACAAAGTGAGAATAATAAAAACATTTACCTCTTTCGGGTAAAAAGAGAAACAATTGAAGTTGTTTTAACTGGCGTATTGAAATATACACATTTCGCGGTTTATTACCCGGTACTTATGGATACAAAGAGACTATTTTATAGGTCATAATAATTTAATAGGCATGAAATATATTGAAACCATTAACATAGAGTATTGCCTACAGGTGTGAAGTAATATTGGTAATTAAATTAAATGTTGGTTGAATTAAATTAAATGTATTTGATTTCATTGGATCTCTAAGAGGGTCAAAATAAGAACGAATATGCACTGTTTTGATATGACTCCAAGTCTGATATTGTGAAAATCTTAGAATAATCTCGATTTTGAATTAATGTTTTAGGTGAATGAAACATTACTTCAAATGAATGAATCAAATCAAATTAGTTTATTTTACATTAGCTATTTCCCGCGGCTTCCCTCCCGTTATGGTAGCTTTAAATATAGGTTATGACTCTCGTGGATTATGTAGTAGTTTCGGAAATTACACGCTACATACAAACTTACTAACACATTTTACCTCGTTTTAATATTAATAAACCTATAAACCGGCACTTATAAAACGTCAAAATATACGGTTTGGATTGGTCGTATACAGAAGAACCGGCAGGACAGTCCACTAAACCATGCCTTTGAAGCCTTTTATTGTAGGACGGACAATTACTTTAGGTGTACATATACATAGGTAGGTACATAATATGGCACCAATGAACCGTTGAACTATTAAAGTAACTATTAATGTCGTCTAGATTAAGACCAAACTTTACAACCACATCTTAGTACTCTCTCAATAAAAAATAATCTAAGCTCTTTTTAAACTCAAGTAAACGTGCAATTTCCTTGACAGCAACACATTTTGCAGCTCATTTTAACACATAATTGCTATCGATTTTGTGTAGTGAGCCATCAAAGTTGGATAGTATAACGCAATCATCATAAACTTTGGTTAAAAAAGAAGAATAAAAATTCTAAATAAGGTATTCGCAGAGTTAGGTATATTAATGCTGTTCTGGTTGATTGTTCAGCGGGTAGAAACTAACCATTGCAATACCGCGCTTCTACAGTAAGATATTTTGGATCCAGCAATATTGGCACCTCATTCGAAATTTAAAACTTTTTTTTCCTAATTCAGAAAACGACAGTTAGATTTCGACATTCTTTGAGCGGATAAAAGAATTGTAGGTAACTCCAATTTATAACAACTGTGACTTAAAAAATATCTTATTAGAATCAACTGAATAATGACTACCGTTAATGCTGTAGAAAACGTCGAATTTTCCTACTATTTTCTTACCATTCAACAATTACTATCGTAAGATTTATCTCCGCATAAATCCCCTTCGAGCTAGATTCCTTTGGAAATGTGTTTGTGTAGGACGGAGTAACGTTTGTTTAGGCTTCGTATATGATTAATATCGCGTTGCCCGGGGCAACGGGAAACAATCATTCGTATATCAAGCTTGCAACGAAGGCTGCCATTGTTTATGTATTTTTGATGTTATTAACTGGAGTTTAATGGCATTTGCGAAAAGGGTGTTAAGTTTGTTCGTCGTAGGATATTCTTCATGTTTCGTATCGTTAAATGGGGTTCCATATCCGAAGCCTATTACTAAGCCTCCGCTGTCCGTCCGTCCGTTAGTCTGTCTGTCTGTCTGTCAGCGGGCCATATCTCATGATCCATAATAGGTACCTAGGAAGTTGAAATTTTCACAGAATGTGTATTTCTGTTGCCGCTATAATAACAAAAAAATATTTTAAGGGGCTCCCCTTGCTACGATGGTTCTTCATGCGCGAGTCTGACTCATACGTGGCCAGTTTTTTATATAGAAGTGTATAAAAGATTGGCTGCTTTTGTCACCATTCGACTCAACATTCCCAACGTAATTCCTAAACTAGACTTGAATTTCCATCATCGACATTAATTTCACCCAAAACAATTCCATGCGTTTAATTCGGAACAATCCCAATCCTTATTTCCG
The DNA here is from genome assembly GCA_963853795.1 of Xestia rhomboidea. NCBI lineage: Eukaryota > Metazoa > Arthropoda > Insecta > Lepidoptera > Noctuidae > Xestia > Xestia rhomboidea. The sequence continues at coordinate 7,141,974 of OY970778.1, read as the reverse complement.
CCCCCAAATAATATCAAAGCTTTCACGACCGTTGAATTAAACAACTGAAACCTCCGCGCAGTTAGAACCCACAGTTTCATAGTGGAAAACGCGTAAAATATCCATATTCTGACAGCGGGGCCTATTCCGAATTCGGCCATCCGACCCGGCTGATCGGCGTCGAATGCCGGAATGTCCGGATTCCGGGAATCTGCCGGATTAAGTGCGAATGTTATCTGGCAACGCAGAAATCGTTTGCTCAAAGAATCTGCGGCCCGCTCATGTCAGCGTTTATTCATTTTGCGATAATGTCACCTTGCTAAGCATAATCTACGGCTTACGAGAATGTCGGCTGATTTTTGTGTCTCCTTTGTGCGTTTATACAATGGAGTATTTGTGAAGATTAATCTGCTTAATTTGGAGGAAATTTTAGTTGGATGATTTCATGTTGGACCTATATTCTTTTACCAAAGACTATGCATGGAAAACTATGATTTTACTTTTGTACGAGTAATATACAGGGTCGATGGCACACTAACACAAAAACTTTTGCCACGTATTCAATAAGTACATTATTCTGACACTTGAAAATTTTTCATCGCGTATTGAAAAATAACGGTCAAATTGAATGGAACAGCCGATATTTTTTAAATTTGCGATGAAAAATTTCTATGTGGGGATGTTGTACCCACCTTGTATACTTGTACTTGATCAACAGGATATTTTTGCTAAATTGAGGCGGCATTTTACAGTACGTACTTAATTTTTGAAATACAACAGTCCCTAATTCTAAACTGCCAGGACCGACCCTAATAACGGGCTACTCTGGCACCACGCCAACTAAAAGACAATAATAAAGACGAAAACAAAAGCACATCCGTACCCAAGCACCCTCAAATTTTCAATTATCTCCTAAACCGGCTAAGAATTCGCGTTTTTATTTTCATTTTCATACAAGAAACCTTTTCCATATTGCCAATAAATCAGGCACAGTGAAGGTAGGTACCGCAGGCGGCCCGTTACATTATATTATGTAAATTTCTCACATTATTCTGCCCTGTGTGTTTGTATGTCTGTCACCGAAATCCTCTTGACGGAGGTAAGAATATGGAGGTTATGTACCTGTGGACATAAGGCTATTTTTGTTTATAGATAGACATGGACAGTTCTACGGATAGATTTTACATTGAATTAATTGACATGGGTGATGGGTATTTTCATATTGCTTTTTAACTATGTAAATGGGTAAAAAACTAGGACAAAGAAGATTCTGTAGAGGTCGAAGTAGTCAGACAAAATAATTGTTAAGCAAATTGACATAGCAACTGAAATACATCATGTATTCACAACTGTCTTTAAACTTTTATAAAAATGAAGGAACACGTAGATACACGTAGGTATTGGGTGTAAATTTTCTTAAAAACTGATTTCCCTTGCTGTCCATTAGTTGTGCATCAGTAAAAGTGATGTAAACGTTAAAATTCTATCTGCATCAAATAGACTTAGTTGCTATAGTAAAAACTTTTAATAGAGCTGAAAGATTAAATCTTTTGGAAATTAATTTTCATTAGATAACACTTAATAAAACTGCATTGAATGCACTAAAGACCGTAATTTTCACAACTTTTAATAATGGACTATAAAAAAAAACTTTTAAATTAAATTTTCTACTTTGTAAAAAAGCTTAAATGAGGCTTGGTCAGTAATGTTTCTATGCTTTTATTTAAAAATTAATTGAATAAAATTAAAATTTGATAGAAGAGAACAATTCACTAGTATCTTAGTTCCGTTGTAACGTGAGCAGATTTGTCAACCCTAAGAAATACCTGTTAATACCTTCTTAACAATAATTTCAAAGCGCTTTCCGAACTACTCAAATATCAACACTCACGATGCAGAACTTACTATACGAAGTTGAACTTTCACCCTTAACAAATTAAGCCACTGATCCTCTGCACATTCCAAATCATTTAAAAATCGAACAACCAAAATAAAAAAGCATAACCTACCTCTTTTGCTCTTTTCCCCTCATTTTACTAAGGTACCTTTCACTCTACGCATCCGCTCAGTTGTCAATTTTTTATGCAAATCTTCTACCTATGGGTGTTCAATTTCTTATTTTGGGGAGCGATCCTTTGGTCCCATGTTTCGCGAAGGGTTGGTTTAATTTTCATTCCGTAGATCTGAATGGGCCTCTGGAGAGCTTTGGACGACTAGCTAGATGGTCATGTGACGGGGACGTGTTGGTATTTTCGTGGAAATAGGTTTTATTTAGATTTACAGTGTGTTTAGGAATAAGTGCTGGGTTTTGGTAGGGTTACGTAGACTTTGGTTAGCTAGTGTTGTATTTAAATAAAGCACTTGAGTATATTATTAACTTTTTTATTTTATTAAAACATAATAATACTACTAGCAAACAGATTGACACGCGTCACGGAGCCGGTGAGAGAACGTAGACACCAAAGAGTTCGTTTATGCGTTCATATATTATCAACAGCTAGATAGTTCCGGGGGTCTATAATGGCATCTTTAGCAGAATTATAATAAAGCAATAATATGAATCACGATAATATTCTTAAAATGGTCACAGACACAGTTATTAATATCAATTCACTTTGTGACCATTTTACGAATTGTAACTCAATTAAGGTATCCTATTATGGTTCTGGTAAACCGGCTATTTTAGACCCCCTGATTTTTCTTAGTAAGCCTGCAAAGCACGAACGAAATTCATGAATAATAATTAAAACGTTAACTTTTGTTAAAAATGCAGATTCATTAAAATGCTCTAAATAAAATATTCCAATTATGTACGAGTATGTTCACCGGTTACTTTCCAACATCGGTGTTGCATTGCGAAAATCTATATTTTAGAAATATTACTATTTAAATCTACATTGAAATCACCGCTTTTCCAACCGATTTACCTCGAAAAATATAGTTCGCCCATAATACAAGTATTTTTCGACCAGAAACCCGAAATGGTAAACCGATATTCATAATCCTACTATTATATATCCCCAGTAAAGCTTAGTATTAAAGATACCTTGTATTTTGAAGTACCTTTTTCGTTTTTCTGGTATTACAGCTCGTTTCCTAATACAATATCTTAAGCCGTAAGGAATAATGTAAGAAAATTTATTCCGCTGTTTAATATTCGTTGGGTTCATTGGGATATCGGAAGTATTTTTTGCCATATTATGCATAAATACATATTCGAAGAGCCGTGTGATAAGACCGGAGTTATATGAAAGGCATTGCTAATTTTATTACATTTTTTTAGGGTTCCGTGTGCGAAGGGGACCCTATTACTAAGCCTTCACTGTCCGTCCGTCCGTCTGTCTGTCAGCGGGCTGTATCTCATGATCCGTAATAGGTAGACAGTTGAAATTTTCACAGAATGTCCATAGCTATTTCCGCTGTTACAACAAATAATTAAAAAATAAAGGGGGCTCCCCTACTACGATGGTACGGAACCCTTCCAACGCGAGTCGGTCTGGTCGGCTTTTTCTTAAGGGGAAGCGCGGGCAGGCACCCTGGCGCTTCCCTAAAATTTCAAATTTCTCGCTAGTTTTGTAATTTACCGGTCAGTGTCAAATTGTTTGTTGATTAAAATATAACTCGCGACCGTCACAAATATGGCTTTACAAAGTTATAATCATTAACATCATCAATACAACCCTCCAAGTACTTTTAATCCCATTGAATGACTTTTTCATAAAAGAGTTTTTAATAAACATTAAACAAATGGTATGCGAATGAAATATTGTAACTTTTGATTAAGATCATGACAGATACCTGATCTTGAGACAGAATAATTTCAGAAATTATTTCTTGTTTCCTCCAATTGATTGATTTGGTCAACCTTGAGCATTGACATTTCCTTATTAGATCTTGCTAGGAAAAAGCTGAATGGGTTCCAAGCGGTGTAATTACATGATATACTCATTACTTACTTTTAGCTAATTTTATTATTTTTTACCCTGGTAACTTTGACTAGTCTCGTTGGTCGAGGCGGTCGCAAGCGCGACTGCTGAGCATGAAGTCCTGGGTTCGATTCCCGGGTCGGGCAAAGTGTTATTGGGTTTTTCCATCAGGAATTTCTTAATAGCAGCCACAGAGTCTGGATTTGTGCCCGGTTGATGGCAATAGGCTCGCCCCCTATTACATGGTACTTATAACAGGATTACACGCGTGATGTTATGTTAATGTTACTTACTTTTATCAATTTTTTTTTTACCCTGGTAACTTTGCTAAAAACATGTTTATTTATTTATAGGTTCACCAACAGCTTCTGTGTACAGCATTTAGGTATACATAGGTTTTACAGTCTTGGACTTACACAGTCGCCAATTACAGGTTTAACCAGCATTCACAAAAATAAGTGTTAACCTAAGAGTGTTTTTTAAATCATTTTTGTTTCCACAGACCCAGCCAGTAATTTGGTACGAAAACGAGCCTCCTGGTCAAGTAGTCATCTTGACTGCCAAAGACTACGACTCAGCTGAGAATGGACCTCCTTTCACCTTCGCTTTGAACGAATCATCCTCTTTTGATATTCGCTCCAAATTCCATATACAAGGTAAGGAACTGTTTTATGTAACTTGAAGGTTTAATAGAAGTCTTATGGCCTGAGTTTATGGAGAGATAAATATTTCGCTTTATAAACGCCACGTCTGTCGGCAATACCATAGTTTTGTGAGTTTATTAAGTACGCGACATTGAATTTGATCATTTGCTTTTATGATGTCTTAAACAGTCGACGTTATTTGTACTTGCTGGCTTCAATGGAAACCTTATCGTAATATAAAATCTACATAAAGTTACTGTTAGCCTGTGTCAATCCACTGCTGGCCAAAGGCCTTTCCCCATGACTTCCAAATCCTTCGATCCAGGGCCAATGTGGACCACTGGTCGTTGGTTTTGTCCAGCTCATCCCGCCATCTCCTGCGAGGTCTACCGCGTCGCTTTCTGGCTGTGTCAGGGCTCACATCGTGGTTCTTTTGGCCCACAGCTCGTCAGACACAAACTACACAAAACTAGGCAGCAAAAATATTCATGAACATTTTAGTCAACATGTTAGTTGAATTTTCGGAAGCACGAAAATGCACGAATAAAATCACACACAAAATTTCAAAAATATGTTTCGAGGAAGTCCTCCCATAATGGACCAATTGACACAAATTCCACTAAACTCGAAGCTAGGTTCCAACTGCAAAACTTCCCCGATTCGTCTTTGGAGCAATTCCATTTTCAATTCAGTGGCTCCCCATTCGCGCGCCAGAAATTTTCCGAGAGTCGCCCAAAATCGAGTTTCGATCAATTAGTGTAGTTAACATGCAATAAATGGCGTGCCAAGCCTAAGTCTAACTTTGTTTGCGAAGTGCCAATTCAATTTCGGTCCTCTCCATTTAGGTTGGCGTGTTTATAATTTTGTATACGCCTCTCTGTATTGAGTAAAAGATTCGCTTTTCAGATTGGTAAATAGTCGATGTTTTGGCAGTTAGTTTCTGGCAGAATATTGCTGGCAGGCAATGTCCGAAAAAATATAAATAGTTTGGCTCGTGTATTCCATTGATGCTAATTGACAGGATAAAGACTTTCTGAAATATTACTTACCAAGCCACGTGTTATTTATTTTAAGTGATATTTCTATATATGCCACTCAAAACAGATTATAACACCATTCGTTTTCCTCGATGTAAACAAACGAAATTGTAAACATTTTATAGAAGAAATCCTCGTGCTAGAAGTTCCATATAAGTTCTCAATGTCACCTGCCAAAAAACTTGAAGTTTTCCCTAAGTCAATTAAAAGTTTGTACAAAATTAATACTTAAATTGGTTTTCAAGATATCATTTATAGTACGTATATATGGGTCAATATACAGCTTGATTGATCAATCGTGCGAGTAAATTATCAAGCAAATGTCGTCTTTATGGCCTACAAATCATTTTCAATTGATCTACTATGTTATATTGCTGTCACAAAGAGTTATGGGTTGTTAGTCAATTATGTATAGTCATAGAAGATTTGTGTAAGGCAGTCTTATTCATGAATATTTTAAGTGGGGTGTACATCGTTTCACTGCATGACAAGGGCTCTGGTCCACCAAGTAGTACCAAATGGACTTCCTCTCATAGAGCGAAAGGGGGAGAGACTCAGGTTCAAGCTATGGATTTTTTTTCGCACAATCGGACCAGAATGTTCCCAGTGCTGGGACATTGGCTTCATCCCTGTGAGAGACATTTATCCGCCACGCGGTCCCAGATTGGGTTGGTGGCTTTGAATTGTCGGTAATAGGACATGCCATTTGCCATTAAAGTTGATTGTGAAAGGCCAAAGCTATGCCAAAGTCCCTTGTCGATTTCTGACTATTCTATGTGCACGATAAATAACATCTTATACTTAGTGAAACCAAAAATATTCATACCCATTATTTATATTATCCATTTTTCCACAGGCAACATTCTATCGACCCTCGTGTCTTTCGACCGAGAACAGCGCAAAGAGTACAGGATTCCTGTAGCCATCACCGACTCCGGCACTCCTCGATTGACAGGCGTCTCCATCCTTCATGTGGTGATCGGAGACAAGAATGACAACCCCATGGCACCGGGACACAGCGACATCTTTGTTTACAATTACAAGGTATTGTGAAACTTTTATCTCCATTTTTATTCACTTACTTTTTTTTAGTTTTGAAATTCGAATGTGCCAGTGTTTTCATTTTGCTTCGTCGTTTAAATAGTTCTTCTTGTCTTTGGAATACGAGTTTTTTTTTTGTTTCATTCAATAGTTTGTAGATATTCCTTGGTTGCCACCATATTTACTTTCAGAGTATTTTCCGACATATTCCCTCTTCAAGCAGTGTGTAAATACCGTCAAGTTTCTATTACAAATAGTAAATAACCCAGAAAAAATGTTAAAGGCTTTTGATATTTACCTACATATTTAAAGGCCAATTACATTCCGAATAAAGTGGCGGGACAAAGGTCCAAAAAAGATTTCTGATCCCTTCAGGGACCATCACATATTTCCTTTGAGCCTCCAAGTAGACCTTTAATATCGTTCACCTTTTAGTTTCCTGGTTATGTTTAATTTAGCGTAAAGTTTTTATTTTAGTTGTATTGTTTCCGTAGAATTTTGACCATCCAGTACAGTTTGAAAATTGATACTCTCGATATTTAAACGACTATCGAGGGTATCGCGAATATCATTCTCGCCATTTATTCGCTTGATTTTTGAAAATAGAGCTTACTGGTAGCACCTTTTTCTTTTTTTTATTGTAATAGTATATTCGTTCTTTTAGTTTTAAATTGAATAGAGAACCGTAATATTATTTGTTATGCCGTCTGCCTATTTCAAAATGATTTGTGGTTTGACGCCGTAATGAAACTTATTCCATATCAGAGTGCAAGTTTTTATTTTTTTTAATATTTATTGGAATTCTATACTTTAAGTTTTATTTTTTGTCATAAGCTCGCTTTTGATCTTTTTTACACAAGTAAGTAACTGTATGACACGTTTTAATAACAAAATTGTTTTCCCTAATGCAATCAGCCGGAAACCTACTTCAATGAAATTTTATACAGTTGGCGGTATTATGTGAGTATAAATTGGCATTATAGTTGTTAGTTATGTTTTCTTTTGCTTCTTGTTTCGTTGTTTCTATTCTATACTAGGTATCGAATTGTATTGGATGGTAGTCTGGTTTTTTTTCTAAGTTCTTTGTCCACGATATTGTGTATTTTTTGTTTTTATTTCATTTTCGAAAGAGAAGTGATTTTGTAGTCTTACTAATCATAATAGTTTATTCGTAATTGAATGAAGCATGGATCATGAAATCTTGATTCGAAACTCTGTCGAAAAAATCTTTAAATATTCTTTCTTAGCCGTACTTATATTTATTTATATTAATTTAGGAATTACTTAACATACCATCACGTCTATAATCCTCAAAGGGTTAAGGAAGAGGCGAGCTTTAGTAGTAACACCCATATTTGGCTAGTTATACTTACACTGATCATCAAACTCAAAGCATTTATTTCAATTAGACCATTACGGCACTTTTGAATGTCAAAATTACAAAAAAAAGCAAATCTACAGTCACAGTCACAAGGCATAATAACTTGAGAAAGTACTGTCGTTGCCCATTCCCTAGCGTAGATCTCTATGGAGAAGAACGGGCAAGAAACTCCATGGACACTCTTTTAAATCAAAATATTGTTACAAAATCTTGGTTACATCATTCATGTTGAGATCATTCATCTTACTACCCTTGTCCCATGTTCTGATGACTTAAAGAAAAAAACCTGTCAATCGTCTACTCCTTTTTCCTTCATATCAGTCCCCACACAATCTATCCATATTTTCTTTGGTCTTTCTCTCCCTCTCCATCAATCAACATTTATCTCTCTTTTAGTCACATGTTATTCGATTCGATAACACTTACTTACACTATTGAACAATTACAATTTCAAATCAATCGAATAACCTTTACCTTTATTTGATCCTCCACGCGCCGCACAAATCAAACCGAATAACACCCAAATTTTGTCAATTATGATTAACTTATAATTAATTAACTATGTGCCAACCGACTGTTCCACGGTGATTATTGGCAAATCCAATTAACAATCCAACAGTTAAGTGACGCATTATAACAATATGATTTCAATTGGCTGTCGAATAATTCGAATAATTCTGTTAATTGATATCCAGCGTCGATTCTGGTGGATTTGATTTGGTTATACTACTGGTGCTTGTAGGCTGTGGTTACGTGTGAAATTGAGATGTTGAATGGGGTGATTGACCTCAGTTTCGATGGTAGATTTTACCTATGTGAAACTCGAACTTCAAAATGATATGGTATTTTGAAGTAGGAAGGTCAAAATTAGAATTAAATACGGCAGAAAATAAATAGACTGAGACGAGGAGAAAATAATTTATTCTATGCTAGCTAATACCCGCGGCTTTGCCTACTATCGGGACAAAAAGTATTCTATGTGTCAATCCAGGCTATAAACTCAAATCCGTTCAGTAGTTTTTGAGTGACAGAGTAACAAACATTCAGACATACATACATCCATACATCCTCACAAACTTCGCATTTATAATATTAGTAGGATAGGCTCTTAACAAAAACCTAACAATAATTCAGGTACCTATCACTAAAATAAAAAAAAACCTCATCAATTCTATTCCACAAAGAATTTCCATTATATTCTTTAACAACAAAGAAGTTAATCTTCACCGTCACTCTTAATTAAAACAGCCGCCATTTTATCACTTCTACGACATTACGGCCATTATTTTATTCGTAGCGAAGAACAAAATAATCACGTACCACATTTTTCTCGCGCCCAAAATTCACAAGCACCTTTATTTTTCCAACAATTCTTAAAGCATTCGTTTCATTAGACAATTTGTATTCTACGTGGTGTGTTTATAAATAATATAGGCTTGTAAATTGTCCCACTGCTGGGTAAAGGCCTCTTTCCATAAAAAAAGGGATGAGCGTTTACCATTACACACACGCTCAGTTGTGGCCCGAAAGTCTGAAAACCAGTCTTACTTAGGATTATCGTATTACCTAGTACTAACTCGGTTGTGGAGGTCGGATAGCTAATTATTATATTATTTTCATTCCTGAATAATTGTATAATCACTATGCTCATAATGAATGAATTATAACTTGTGCCTTGCTGTGCTGTGTCACACTGAACTTTCGAATACAATCTGCCCTTACCGCTGTTTTTGGGCCACCAAGATATAGGCTGTGCCTTGTTTGGGGCCGACGGCTACTTCAACTTTTGTACTCTTTTTTAACTAACTTTGCTCATGTGTCTTGTTTCCTATCATTGTATGTTACCTAACTTGTGTGTGTCAATAAATATAATTTAATTTAATTTAATTTAATCGTTCCATGACTTTTGCATCGCCTTGTCCTAAGTGTGTTGGGGTCGGCTTCAAGTCTAACCGGATACAGCTGAATACCAGTATTTTATTTGGAGCGATTCACAACCCAGTTAGTACTGGGTTATACGATAATACCCTTTGGTAAGACTGGTTGTTAGACTTTCGCCCCCACTGACTACCTAACGACTGTCAAAGACCTACAAATGACAGCCGGCACCAACAGCTTAACGTGCTTTCCAAGGCACGGCGGAACCTCTGTATGTTATGGGTCACTCATCCACGGACTAACCTAGGCAAGCACGGCTTAAAGATCGACCCGAGCGGCTGTTATTATTTAGTTAGGCAGTCGCTCCATGTAAAATACTAGTATTCAGCAGCGGTTAGACTGGAAGCAGATCTCAACATAGTTGGGAATAGATGATGAAATGCTTAGGCGAGACGACAAAAAAAATCTAATTAGTCCGTCAGTTAGATTATCAAAAATTATTTGACCCGTGTTTTTTCTTTTGTTACGTAAACCAAAATTGACGAAGATATGACACTTTTAAAATTCTCAATACGTCACGCCATGGTATAATTTTTAGCTAGTTCTGACGTCGCGAGCCCCCACTCCCGAGTTTTGATGCGTTTTATCTTTGTCAATATTCATTGATTTACAAAAACAAAAAATACGTGTCCATTAATTTCCAATACTCTAACTGACGGACTAAATAGATTAGCAATTTTTTGATACTGTAGTCATGCCTATACCAGTCTGTTTCATACTAATATCTATAACGTGCAGATATATTATAAAGCATGAACGTAGATATTAGATAGGCAGTAAACTGTTTTACTGGTTTCATTGTATACCATCTTATAGTCAATTACTCTGGTTATGTTAAAAGTTATAACCGTGGTGATAAAGTTGACGATCTAGATTTAGAATTTTAAAGACTGTATCTTTCTCTTCATCTCATTATTGCCCGAGAGTAAGTAGGTTATTTTGCTCACTGTAAAATGTACTACTAAAATAAACGAAGTTCTTCCAGAGATTTCCAGTTCTTGGAGCCCGAAATACTTAATGATCTTTTCCAACTGCTTTTGCCCGTAGTCAACATCTGTCTTTCTTTATTTTCTTCTAAATATATTCCTTTTTAATAGACCCATCTCAAAATAAACCAACGCACCGTTTAAGGGCAATACAGACAATATTAATTTACCCTCACCTTTGTTTCCCATAACCACAGGTTTTTGTCTACCAATGAATAATCAAGTCAACAGATTCGATATACCCTATAAACATTAACGATTATGTAGCTGTTTTATAATAATATATGGCTATCAAAATGTTAATTTTGCGCTTTAATGAAACTCGGTTTAGTACGGGTAGTCGGGTACCATAAACAGGGATTATGTGGGAGGGAACTTTTTACTGCCATGCCCTGATTTCTTAGTTATATCTAGAGATGTGTGGATCTGGCAGGCTACGCGACTAACGCCTTTGCTCTAAACAGGGTTGGAAACTGTGTCAAGAGATTTAAATGAGGGTATAATATGAGTGATCGAGGCGCCATTATAGACAGTTATGTTAAAGAGAGGTGCCGTTTGATCTTATAATGGACCCTTTTTTTGGTCAAAGGAGGTTGAGGTGCTAATAACTGCTAATTTAATTATAAAGGAGGATAAGCATCTCTTATACGTATCCTTTGATATCTACTTCCGTGAAGCATCCTCATTATGGCGTTTTGGTAGGACAAGTTTGAACTTATCATGCGGTATAAAGACTCTCCAGCAATAATGTTGAAAGCGAAGCTGATGTGAGTGTCACTCGTGTAAGTTTATTCAATTGACCCCATTTGTTACGATTTGACTAAACGAATGAATTACACGACACTCATATAGGAACTCACTAGCCGTCATAATTTATTCTTAAAAAAATACTCAATTATATTGCTTTTTCAAAACACGTTAAGTTAATTCGCTGTGTTAAAAAAACAACTATTCGAATAGCAAGTTTCTCCATTAACTTTTTAATACCATTTGAGAGCAAAAAATAAAGGAGAATGTCCATGCATGCACTACACGCAATCTGTGTAAAGCAAGCGAGATTCATTTAAACTCAGCGCTTAATGAAGGCGACTTGCCACAAATACGCTGGGGGAGCGTTTAGTATGTGCGGTACTAGAGGGGAGTTACTTGAATGTCCATTCAAGTGTGGAAAGTTAATAGCTAAGCGATGATCTACAGTTTAGTTACGTGCCAATGTAACTGTGCTTGAGATATGAGTGAATGAATAGTTAAGTATATTATTTTTCTAACAGACAATACAATTGATTTTCACCTTTGTCTTAGTGTCCAGGCGTTGTAAACCAAACCAGCTCGAATTAAGTAACAGTACGCTGCAAGTAACAAGATATGGACTCTTTAATAGTGCGAACTTAACAACTAAGTTTTTACTTGAAGTCGTTACTTTAAATAATTAATGCCACAGTCACAGTTCACACACTTTTTATTTTGAAGCAGATTTAGTAACTCTCTTAAGTTACTGGTATCAGATAAGTCAAGTTACTATCCATAAACAACACAAACACGTATTTTGTCCCGTGTTCGTTTTAACGACCAGCTTTACGTCGTCTCTCCTAAACCGGGGATTGACCAAAACTCCTACACACAACTTTGAGAAAAGCTATCGCCGCCATAATTGATTTGTCGCCAGTTTTAGTTGGCAACTTCAGAAATTAAGTTTATCATCGGTAATTACAAGTTGTTTAGTTAAAAACTAAGCGCCGACAGTCAACATGGACGGATGAAGTTGGTGGCGGTTTGTTATTTGTAACGGGAATAGGTTTTGGTTTAACCAGGTTGTTCCGTAGTTATTTTGAGAACTTAATTATTTTATGTTGTTTCGGTTGGTAAGCTATTAAATATAATTTTGATAGAAATTTAGAGGAGTAAATTATAAACTACCAAGATGTTTCAGGAAAATTACTACCTGTATAAGTTTGGACAAAACTAATCATGGAATTTTCTTCAAGAATTTCTTTTGCTCATTTTTTCACCACTTACTTAGGTTTAAATTAACTAAATGGAGAGCTAAACACAATCAGAGAGTAACTGCCAAAGGTCTAGTTCTAAATAACAACTAGTTTAAAATGTTTATTTTATAAATGATTTCGTATCCACTATCCGTATCCCGGATAATTATTAAATGAATTGGAAAATTACCGATCCGTAGTCGAGCCGAATAAAATTGGTTTAATTAGCTATCGGGGAACGTTGTTATTAAAAGTAAAACGCTTTCGAGGGTTAACGGGCGTTCAATACATGTTTTGCTGTCGATGAAAATGTATTGGGGATAACAGTAACAAAATAATTTATTTTGTATATTTGATTGTACTATGTAGTTCAATTTGAACAAACTTAGTTCTACTTTTTTTAAGATGTAGACCCAATTTAGGGCGTAATAAAACAGAATTTAGTCAGACTAGCTGTTAGAGATCATTAAAAAAAACGCCCATTTCTAACTAAAATAATACAAAAACTAAACTAATAAACCTTCAGACGTCATCTTTACACTGAAACACAGGTTTAAATAAACCTAGATCGGGCAGGTCGCTACCAAACATTTGAATTCCACAATATCGCTTCTTGCAACTGTTAAATATATTCTAGTTATAGTTTACTTTTAAAATACTTTTGTAATACTTTTGTAATACTTTTGTAATACTTTTGTAATACTTTTGTAATACTTTTGTAATACTTTTGTAATACTTTTGTAATACTTTTGTAATACTTTTGTAATACTTTTGTAATACTTTTGTAATACTTTTGTAATACTTTTGTAATACTTTTTACATACTTTATTCTTATTCAATTATTACAGACCCTCAAGTCAATTCTCCCTTGCCAACTTGTAGCCATTGAGCACTTTGTTCCTTCGTCCGCATGAAATTATTATAAAAATATTACCCTATTTGAATCAGATTTTGTTTAACAATTTTAAGGTTTTATTTTTTTTTGCACGGAGCCCTTTTTTTGCTCTAAAATAAAAGTAGCCTTAGTTACTCCTTATAATAATATCACTATCTGCCAGTAAATCTTCCGTCAAAATCAGACAGACAGACAAGAATTAAATAAGAAATGAGTTTTTGTTATAAGTAAGTAATATTCATTCATTAAAAAGCTGTTATTTCGAAATTACAAACATTCTCTTAAATTTTATTTATATGTAAGGTTTTCACAATGCCACGTTCAAGCACGTATTTTTATCCTTACCCATAATTCCACATACATTGTGACGTAACAAAAAGTCTAGAAATCTATTTCCATCAAACAAAAAAGACGCCGAAACGGCCACTGGTCAGCAATCCGCCTTCGGACTTTGTTAAACGGCCGGGGTTTAAGTACTCGACGAGTGGGACGTATTTAGACCGTTTATAATTGTTCTGTTCGTTCTTAGTAGCTTGAAAGGACCCATTAACATTGTACAGGCAAATTTAGGCCTTAATGTAGGGTGGGATTGAACGAGAATATTTTAGTTTAGGACTCTTGAGTGGGATTCTTTGACTTGTTTGGTTTCTATAGTTATCGTGTAAAATGTGTTTAGTAGGTGTATTTTGTTTAAGTTTTCTTTTTGTGAATTTTTTTTGTCTGGTTTCTTTTTTTTTTGGTTCTTTGTGTTCGTTTTTTTTCAGTTAGGTACGCGTGTGACGTGCCGTTTGTTTTTAATTTTAACAATTCCAATTTAATCTGACTTCTAAAAAGGAGGCGGTTATGTATTCGATAAGCATCCTTTTTTTTAAGTGTTTTTGAATTTCGATTAATAAAATAAATAAATAAAATATCGCTTGATACTGTTAGTTTTTGTTGTTGTTTCATGTTAATAAATTAGAGCAGAAACATTCATTAATTTTTTTTTTCCAAAAAGATACATAATTTGTCATTATAAAATCTTTGTCTAAACCTCTGTCTTTCTAACAGGGTGAAGCTCCCGACACAGAAATCGGTCGCGTCTATGTTGACGACCCTGATGATTGGGATCTGGCCGATAAGAGGTTCATGTGGCTCCCGTCGTATGAGCAGAGGAGTCCGTACTTCGACATCCACAGCAACACTGGCATGATTACCATGAAGGAAGGAACTCCTAATGGAACTTATTTGTTGAGATTTAACGTGAGTATAAAGACTTGGCTTTTGTTCATTTGACTGGCAGCGAAACAGACAAAAAAAAACAATCATTTTGACATCAAATGCGGTATACGAGACTAGAAAAGGGTTAAAATATAAGTCAAATAAAATATACATAATTTATTTTCTGTAAGAGATTTTTATAAAACAACTTTAGATTTTGTTCGTCTAATTTTGGCAATGGAATAATTAATTTGGAGGGTTGAATGTCTACTTTAGTCACAAAATAATTATACTGTTAGACTAAGATAAAAAAGAAATTAAGGCAAGACTGCCGAACAACTTCAAGTTTCAATAAAGCAGTTTGACATTTTACTTTGTAAATTTTTATTAACAATCTTCTTCAATCTTAGGTGACAGAAGAAAACGAGCCACTAGTACCTTTCCACTGGGTGGAAGCCACGGTCAATGTCACCATCAAGGAGATTCCAGAAGAAGCAGTGGATAAGTCTGGTTCCATACGTTTCGTGAACATCACTGCTGAGGAGTTCATTGTTCCTGAACCTGATGTAAGTAATAAGTTTCGCCGATAGAATATTTAGGTTAAAACAATTGGCATACAGTCCAATTTGGTTTTTATTTTTTTGGTCTGAAAAAGCGTTTTAACAATCATCACTGAAGTAAATTTTCTTTTTCGTGTCTGTGGCACAACAGTATTTAGATTTTATTACCTAAGACCTTACCCTCTTTGACTGTATGTTTGGGCGAAAAAGGCAGGATAGGGGCTGGAGCATAGTTTGCGACACAGTTCCACACCCACATAAATTAAACAAATAAAAAAAAACATTTTACTTAAATTTTATACACCATCTTTAATAAAAAGCTTAAAATTAAATTCCCTTCTAAAATTGTCGACGGTTACAAAACGCTTATTTGACAAAAAACTTAAAAACTAGATGAATAGACTTCGAAAGACTTAGTTTGCCAATCAAACAGGGTCCAAAGATTCGCTTAGTCATTTTCTAGAACGCTCTATTAATTTTAATCTTGCATATTTTTGGAAACCTTAAAATGCGGTGACTCAGTACTTTGCTTAATTTTCAACGAAATTAAGATGTTCATTGAAACTTGTTTACTAAGTGGACTGACGATGTTTTAGTGCCCTAGCCAACTGAAGATGCCTTTTTTTGGTCTGGGTCGTGGATCTTAGAAACTAGATATGGCATCGGCAATTAAAATAATCTTGAAATCAGGCGACACTTAGAAAGAAACGGGAACCTTGGAAGCATGCAAGACGAGAGCATTTAAGAGCGACTTATACTCCTTGGCCTGATAAAACTGATAACCTAACTGAATTTTCACACCAATATAAAAAAAACTTCAGTTTTATAATATAAAGGAGAATGCCCATTTAGCCATGAATAGTCATGGCTAAATGGGCATTCTCCTTTATATTATCCACTCCACTCTCCAATTCCAGATTTGCGCATTGTCCTTTTTAATAACAAAAGAGATCTATGTGCTGAGTTATCCATTCCATCTACGATCTTAGTTCTTGACCTTGCTCCAAATTATGCTTACGTAAAGTTTCATCCGGGGATTCATTGAGCTCAGTTAACAGCTTAGTGGTTTACGAGCAATTGGCAGCGGTCGCCATTTTAGAACTGTACTGTCATTGTGATGTAGTTTGTTTGATGTATGTAGTTAAGTAGGGCGATTTATTAGCTGTAAATTGCTTTGCCATATTGACACCATGTCCAGAATAGAGGAGGCAGTGGGTCATTCCGACCTAAAATAATGTCTATGATAGCCAGTATTCACAGTTATACATGAGAATGTTGTAACAAAATCGGCTCCTCGCTTTGCACAATTACTTTGATCATATATCTGGCGTAGTCTTTTATCAACTGTGATAGACTATGAAGTTGCTGCCAGCACTAAAATATTGGTATAAACATCTAGTTCAATTATTATTGCAAGCTTATTAATAACTGGTTATTTCGCTCGTGCTAAGTGGTCCGCGTAATCGAAAGGAATCAGATACCAATGAAATAACCAGATGTAAAGTATCTCTGATCTCTTATGGCACAAAGCGATCCAGTCACCGATGTATGTCAGCGATCGACGGATAACACAATCTGACGCGCGAAATATATACGCAGACTGAAATATCGGTTGCAATCTGTCGATGCATACAAAGCAATTTATATTTTTCAGCATTTTTTCACGGCGTCGGAAACTACGCTACTATAGTTTTTTATATTTCAAGAGCGCGCTTGTCATTGCAATTTCTACTCTATTTCAATGACAAGAGTGACATAGCGCGTTCGTGAATTTCAAGGACTATACAAGCAATTTTCGTCTTCGTTAAATAAAGTTACATTTTTTTCTTTGCTCAAGTAAATTGACCGAACAAAAAGCCGAAAGATACAGCCAAGAAGTAGATTAAGAATAATTCAAGCGAATTTTACTAATGTCTGCCGCACTGCCTTCATCACAATTCATTCCATCGACGTCTCTAATTATCTTTTCTCTCTTTCCTACAGGGTACGAGTAAGAAGGACAAACTGCATCGTCAGTTGGCGAAACTGTATAATACGTCACTGGACAATGTGGACGTTTTCACTGTGTTTACAAAGAATACTGTGAAAGATGTGTTCTTGGACGTCCGATTTTCTGCACACGGATCGCCTTATTATCCTCCTGAGAAACTGGATAGCATGGTCATTGGGATACAGGAAAAGGTATGTTGGATTTGTTTATTATTTCACCGATTTATTACAACGTTAAGTACGTTGAAATTATGTCATTCCCATAGATTTGGTTAGTTTTCTATGCGTTTACGAGTGTAGATTGTCAACTTGGCTAAGCCTACTAGTCACAATAAGACACCACCTCCGTCATCGTTGCCATTATTGTCTAGCCAGTACAAAATTCCCGCCGCTGTTCACTTAATCAATTCGATCAGCCGTTTTTGCGTGACCATCTTACAAATGGATCTAAAACTTTCCTTTTACAACTTTAATGCGAAGATACTTAAGTCTTTGGAAGTTGTAACGACTCTTTAGTTGACCCTGACCTCACAAGTTCGCCATCGAAGTTTTAGCTTGTTAACCACGGAATAGGTAGTGTGAAGAGTGGTAAGGTGTAAAAGGTTGGCTCTGTACAATGAGCGAAAATAGGTGCACACACTCATACGCGTTCATACGGTAATTTCAGACGAAAGTCAGTCGCGATTGCGCTTACCAGTGTATCTATATCCGATTTAAAAAAAACTGTAGAGTGATGCTGAAATATCCATAAATAATGATGTGTATCTCACTTTTTGGAGCTGGTCTGGCCTTAAAACTATGGTAAAGTTGATTTGGAAAGTCAAAACTAAATACATCTAGCGGAATGATGTCCAAGTTATTGTTTAATCAATTAAAATACCAATCTACTGTTAATTCTTGGGAACGGATTTAGTACCAATGCACTCGGTGTACCTGAAGCGTGTCTATGTGTGCGTGCGTATTCGCTTGTTGTAAAGAATGATCTTTCTGTATAGCTACTATTCTGTGACCGAAGTTTCGAGCCCGTAAACGTCCGAACATGGGTCCTCGGATAGAAAGCTATAATGAATGAGGTTACAGGGACATTTCGTGGAATTGGTATCCGTATGATGTTATTAGGACCTTATTTGATGGGGTTACCCTATTTGGAATCTAGTAGTTCTTTCATTCTTTGTGATATTTCTGCCTTGGTTTTTTTACGCTCGTTCATAGTGCGTATACGACTGCAGATAGACAAAATTTTCATCACAGAAATACTTTGTCTACTTTAAAATTTGCTCTAATTATATTAGAATAAAAGTGGTTTGTTGATAGAGAATTAAAACAGTCTTTACTTGATTTATTTAGCTTTCTTCAGATAGCTCAATGATGATATTCTTCTCCAATTGGCATAGACAGAGCATTCTGCCATCATCAACTTTGGTCTTGCCAGTCCAACTGGCATCGAGACTCTGTAATAAAATACCAGTATCCTTAAGTCATATTATTGTTCTATTAGTGTTAGCCTGCACCATCCCACTGTCAGTTGGGCTCCCCATGACTTCTAGTGCTTTCGACCCAAGGCTTAAGGCGACTACAGGATCTAAATTAGCAACTCTATTCTCTCAGTTGCCATGGCTTATTTTAATGAATTATTTTAGTTTTTGAATTGTTTTTTTTTCTGTTTTGTTTTACTGTGGACACTTTTAACGTGCACATCTTGCTACATTGTTCTCACAAAATATACCATCTCAACATGAATGATGTAACCAAGATTTTGTAACAATATTCTGATTTAAAAGAGTGTCCATGGAGTTTCTTGCCCGTTCTTCTCTATAGAGATCTACGCTAGGGAATGGGCAACTACAGTACTTTCACAGTTTTTATGTCTTGTGACTGGGACTGTAGCTACATTTAATTTTCATCTTTGTTTCGACAATTCAAAAGTGCCTGTAACTGGCTTACTTGAAATAAATGCTTTGATTTTGATTTATTTGTGGTGGTTCAAACTTCGTTTGAAATACTGTTAGAATAAAGTTCTAATCAGCTTGCACTACAAAGTGGTTGTTACGTCGGTCACTGCGGGCCGAATAGTGCGAAATGAGTGGTTTTTTGCGATTTACGAAAAATCTATTGATTGGACTAAAAAAATAAAACACTATCATGCTAATTAATATGTAGAATTGTTTGCCAAAAAATCAGAATGATCGCATGTATTTTAGTATGGGTTTTACTCGTTAAAATAAATTTTTAGAGATAAGTTCGTGATTTTTCTTATCGAGTAAAATTAGTTGTATTATGTTATCAAAACACTATCATACTAGCATATGTAATGAAGAATATCATATATTTTTCTGGTTTTGTTTATTGCAGTGAATCAAATGTTTTTTTGCATTATAAAACTCGCGTTTAGCTCCTGTAGTCCCACTAAGTGTGTTATATTATATTTTACCACCTCTTCTAAACCACAAAATTCTCCACAGATCGAAGAAGAACTCCAATCGAAGATCTACATGGTGAAGATAGACGAGTGTCTGATAGAGAAGGAGCAGTGCGAAGACTCGTGCCGTAACGTGCTGATGAAGAACAACGTCCCTCTGTCCGTGTATACTAATACCACAAGCTTTGTGGGAGTTTCCGCCAGGGTGGAGTCTGAGTGCACTTGCGATGTGGTGGAGCCGCTTGTTTGTTTGAATGGAGGTAAGTTTTTTCCAGTTTCCTTATAACATCACACCTGTAATTCCCCAAAATGATAGGCATTTGCGTAACTTTAGAACACCCATATTTCGCCTAGTTATGTGAACTAGGAGGCGAGACCTCATTCTGGTGAGGTCTCCAAAGGCCTCCAAGTCCTTCCCTGCCTACGGGAGATGCCTTTGCCTCAGCATTGCAAACTTCCACCAGAGTTGACAAAAAACCGAGAACTTCTATGTCAATTTGTTCGAATTATTTTTGCAAAACAACTTTATATTAAAACAATTAACTTCCGCACTAAAAATACTTCTAACCAATCATTGTCTCCCCAGGTACGCCATTCGCGGACAAGTGCGAGTGTCCGGAAGGATTGTCCGGCCCCCACTGCGAGCAGACCTCCATCGGTTTCCATGGCGACGGGTGGGCCATGTACTCCGCCCCCCCGGCGTGTCAGGAGGGCCACGTCACCTTGACTGTGACCTCGCACTCCAGTAACAGTCTTGTGTTCTATTTGGGACCTCTCAAACATAATCCGCTGCTTGAAATTCAAGGTAGGTTCAAGAATTACATAACATCGCGCCTGTAAGCCCCGAAGAGTTAGGCAGAGGTGAACCTAATAGTACACCCACATTTCGCCAGTAATGTTTAAGTCCCATGTAATAGGGGGCGAGCATATTGCCATCAACCGGGCGCAAATCCAGACTTCGTGGCTGCTACTTAGCAATTCCTGATGGAAAAACCCAATAACAATTTGCCCAACCTGGGAATCGAATCTAGGACCTCATGTTCAGCAGTCGCGCTTCCGACCATTAGACCAACGAGGCAGTTATTTAACGAAGTTAAGGTTTCATTCTTTCTGCTTCTTATCGGCTTGAAGTTTATTAGAATATCTACTTACTCCGACAGTCTGGGATTGTCCCATCATCCCACATGTGATGAAAGAGAATGCACGTCTCGTGTTGTACGGTTCATTCACACTAGTTCTACTGAAGGACCCGGGTGAATGTCCAAGTAAAATTATGTAAAAGATGTTTATCATGATTAAAAAAAAACTTTTAAGTATTTGAATTCAGTATTTACTATCGAGGACACTCGCGCCTGATCACCACTAAGCAAATTTTTGCTTGCACTTACAACATAGAAACGCACTCTAGCCCCGCCCCGTTGACTTTGTATAGAAATAATGAATGAAAAGATACCGAACGGCCGAGCGCACTGACGACGCACGCCAAACGAGAGTATGTGTTGGTAGATGTCACATGTCTTCGATTTTTTTGGTTCTTGGACATGCCGGTTTCCACACGATGTTTTCCTTCAACGTTTTGAGAGCAGCGGTGATGAAATAAATTACACAAAGACCTTATGTCTCGACGATATTTCCATGAATGAGAGTTCTATAATTATTTTTAAGTCCACTCTACGTTCTCTTTAACACACTACACTCATGCTCAAACATTGTGGGCAGGCACTCAGTATCACGCACACTGATACGCCATTGTTTGTGTCGGTATTTCAGGGACAAATATTTGCACGCCATCGTCATGCAAGTTTTGTCCTCAAATCGGAACCCCGCCACTCTGTCATGGAAATACCATCCAGTGTTTTAGTTTTTGTCTATTATCTTCTTTTGTATTAAGTAGTAGGAATACTTTTATTTTTTAATTTTTTTGCGGATGGGAAATCATCAGGAGGGAGTGTCAGACTTTTACTGACTAAAACCCATCCATGTTCCTTCATCGCCCTTTGTGTTCCGGGCCACGGTATCTCTTTCGAATAGTCCCGCAGCCCCGGCAAGCTTCGGCCCTTGCGGACCCCTTCCTTAGTAGGAATACCTGGTGCCTGAAATAAAATTTAAATAATTTAACTCCAATTTAATTTAATTTAACGTAACAACGATCTATCTATCTATCACGGGGTTTAGCTTTCCGCACTTAGTCCTTGAAGTGGACCATTGTGCGTGTAATAGTAACAACGATTACAAGAAATGTAATTCAAGTTACTTTTTGCACATAAACTACTTTTTTTTTAAATACCAGTTTTTAATGTTATAACTTTACTGTAAATACCTTCCCAGTACTATTCAATGCATCCAACAGCACAATCTTTTGAGTCCTATCGTAAAACGTGATATTTCACCCCAAAGAAAAAGTCGTTTCCTAGCAATAATTTTTGCGTAGAGTTACTTAGTTTGATGTCCTGAATAATAAATAAATATCGCTGGACATTAACACACAGCGCCATCTAGTGCCACACTTAGCAACGAGGCTTGTGTCGTGGACACTAGATAGTTTATTGTAATTTTTGTTTGTAAATACTTATTTATTATACATATAAACATCCATGACTCGGAAACAAATGTAGTCAATAATGCTTGCTTGGCGGCTTCTTGAAGGTTCCGTTTATACCTTGTATTACTTGAACCATTTCAGTAAGAAGAAACCGTTGCCTAAAAGTTAAACACGCTCTCCCGCAGGTTTTACAAAAATCGCGCAATATCTCTTTCGCATCTCCCCAAGCCAAGAAGTCAGCGCTATAAACATAACTTACAAACACTGTTTAAACTCGGTAATGTATTGGCTATTAAGGATACTATATCCTATATTACACTCTGCTCGGAGTAAGTAAACCTTCATGGCTTGGCCACGAGATACTCGTTGAAGCGACGCGCGTCTTGCGGCAGGCGCGTGGGAGCGGGTCGACAAGCGGGCGCGTCTTTACAGAGGTGTCCCACCCAATCGGATAGCGGGGTTGTTCATTGCTCACTTGATGAGCGTATAAATCAAACTTGCGAGCGACAAGGCAATTGGGACGCGTCCGAGCCATTTCTTTGTAATTTCGTACAAGTCTCAGGCGTTTGTTTGACACGATCCATCCGCTGTCTGCACCCGCTTCCATCTATGCCGCAAATACTGTAGAGAAAACTAATGCCACGATTCATCACTACATGACTTGCGACACGGGGGCGTGTCGCGTCGCAAGTTGCATCGCCATAGGGTGTAAAGGAGGCGTCATATTATAGAAAAAACACGAGCGAACCAACTCCTATTACGGTAATAGCACTTAAGAAAGCTACGTAGGTAGATACAACATTATCAATAATGGCGCTCTTATATGGACGATTAAAATTATTGAAGTATTGTCCAATTGGAATATATGATGGGACAGTCAGTAAGTAATATTTACGTGTGTACTTACCTACTGCGCCATCGTTGAAGTCATATTTATAGATTTTTACAAGTTAATATTCGAATGCCACTCCGAATTTAGAAAGTTCTTTTCGACGAATTTTTTTCTTCTTAATCTTATTTGAATTCAGGCTGTAGGTACATTATTTACAAACTACAAATATATCTGAAATAATAATAAAAAAATGTGTTACAAACTATCAATACCTAGTTTTCTTAATGGAATTTGATTATTTGATTTGGTTCTTCATGCTTCTATCTTTTTTTTTCTCCAGCAGACAAAATCGAGAGCCACATTTTTTTACTTTTGCCGTCTGTCTTTTAGTTAATTACGCGAAAAGGCCAGACAAAAATAAGTTTGACCTAGTTTTTGCTACAATACTAAAATCGTGAAAAATTATGACTCGACAAAACTTTAACCTTAGTGATGTAATAGCGTTATTTCGTATCCCAAATTTTCTTTAAAATGAATGAAACCGGTTTCTAGTTAGTATCATATATCGTATAAAGTATGGAAGCCAAAATAGCCATCCACCAACAAAAAACCCACGTTTCCCTACCCGCGGGCAAAAAACCGAGCCATCAAGGAGCATAATAATAAAAATAAAATATGCTCCTAAAAATCAGAATCCAATTACTGTCCGGTTACTGTCCGGGCACAACATTACATCCTGATGCCCTTGAATATTCTTATTCATGGCCGAAAAATGTCAACGGTGAAGTGAGGGTTCTCTGATACAAATTATGTAATTGATTTGGACATTTTTTCTCTCGTTATTTCGCTGCTTTACATAATTTTGGATCCTGTTCGTGAGAATTATGAGTTGTTGATTTTTGTTTTTTGATGGGGTGAGAGATGGAACGTATACATTAAATTTCATTTATTCGTTAACAATTTACATTGTGTTGAATATATACACATGCTATTTATATACAATTATAAGAACTATGAATGACTAGTTAACATTCCAAGAAATTCAAATATAGTGACAAACAGTTTCAAATACAATGTCAAACAGTTTTAAAAACAATGTCAAACAGTTCTAAATATTATGTCAAACAGTTCTAAATATTATGTCAAACAGTTTTAAATATATGATGTCAAGAGATTTAAGATGTAATAATGTCAAATGTTAAAAAAAAAACTCGCCTTAGTGGCGATGCTTTCATATAAGCCTAAAAGCTTGGCTTGTCCTTATAGTCTACTACTCTTCATGATGTTAGGGTTTCTAAACAGTCTACTCGCCTTATGGGCTTGCCGTATCTTTGGCCATTATACACGCCACTAAGTAAGTACCTCTTGTAGGTAACAGAAATTTTAATTTTTAAGATATGGAATCGTTGCGTGTAGTATTTTGATAGGTAGTTTGAAATTAAAAGAGACACTGTCAAAAATAAAAAAAAAGAGTTAATAAAGTAAGTTTACAAACGTCACTGCTGTTTTCCTCGAGGGGTAAAGCAGAGGTGACGAATAGTTTTTTCAATTTAAGTACCGATATTTCGCCAGTCTTAGACCCATGTAATATTGCCATCAACCGGCTACAAACCAGATTCCTAGACATTCATAAAATTTTGTAGTTTTCATAAGGTTATGGCGTAAAACGATAAAACCTTTTTCGCTATAAAAGAAATCAGAAAAAAGAAAATGGAAACCGAATAAAATTCTAATCGACAGCTGAAATATAGGTACGTAACTTCGTTTAAAACACGATTTTCAATGTATTTTCACGATGAAAGCAAATATCTCCGAACGAGTGCCAAATTGCCAATCTAGTAAAGTGTTGTGTCCACATCGGGCCGCGCTAAAGGACCCACTTAATTTGTGTCAACTTACTTGCCAAAGAAGATCTCACTAAGAAAAAAAACGTAAAAAAATACTAAAACATAGCATTTTAGCTAAATTACTTTAAAACTTTACTTAATTCTCGGTTTTTTGTTCGTTTTTTCATAGAATACTCGTATTAAAGTTGACGAAACGTAGAAGAGAAAATGATTATACTTTGAGTCTTCGAATCTTTTAAGTCGAGACTTCTTCGTTAAGTATTTAAAATGTGGTCTTAAGCTTAACTTCTTAAGTTGTTCAGAGAAATATATTCTTTGATTTTCATTATAAAAGAATTTACCTATGAAAAATATTTTTATAACCTTTCGTCTTATATTTGTATAGTTCTTATGTTAGATTTTAGTAAAAAATGTTTATTTAGAAAGGTCAACCATTAAAATTGCTCCTTCATAAACATAAGGGGAAACTGACCTTAATACACTAATATTAACATGAATTAAGAAAAACGTTTATTAGTCTAGGGTAATTTAGCAACAATCACATGTACATGAAAAAATTATCAATTTAAATATAATTAGTAAATCCATATCTATATTGCCTTGTCATCCCTTCAACTACAACATAGCTAATAACAGAATCATGTTATATTTTGTAGAACCAAAAAGCGCTTGTAACTGTCCACTATACAGGGTGTAAACGGACCCTTTACGAAGCTGTCAACCAAGCATTTGTACATCTAACATAGTAACCCTAGGTAAAAAATGTTGCTGGGAAACGACTTTTTATTTTGGAGTAACATAAGTCACGTTTACGTAAAACTCAATGTAATGCACTCAAAACATTGTGCTGATGGATGCATTGAACAGTAAACGGGTCATGGGGGTATTTAACGTAAAGTTAATTTCCAACAAAAAAACCACAGCATAGCAATCAAGACTACTTCCTCGTATTCCCCTTCATCAAAATTTCGGTCATAACTTCCCAAACAAAGCAAGCTTAGGTATACAAAAGTTCATAAACCTATCGTTAACTAGAACTCCACTTGAAGGCAACAACAATGAACATGTCATACCTGATTGGCGTAACAACTTGAATAATGATTTCCTCACCACAATGGGACCTCATTCAGAACAAAAAAGTACCTTTATTTTTGTAGCCAATCAGCGTTTCACGATGTTGTTATGGCGGCAAAAACAGCCAATCAGAATGAAGCATTTGCATTCTTGGAAAGTAAGATTGTCTGCGTCTTTATGCTTTAGTTAGCTTTACGTTTACTGTTAGGGTGACCAAGATTGTGTGCTTAATAAGGATATAATTATTTTTCCGTCTAAATTTCGTATTTGAGATAACGACGATAACGATTAACGATTTACTTCTACTTGATAATAAGGTGACGTTTCACAAAGCAAAATCATAATCTTTATCGGAAACGACTCTGATATTGACCCATCTTTCTAAATCAGGCACTTATTATAACCCACGACAAAGTATCCTATTTTTATACCTGTGTCGTGTTTTTTCTATAATTATCAATAACTTATCCGTCCAACGACATAACACGCTTGCCATCCCATACTTGAATGCTCGCTGTAATGATTTTTTAATGATCCCATAATGACTGACAGCCGTGTACCAACCTACGGAACATTATGATTTATGAAAGTTACCATCGCGTGATAGGTGGAACCTTTAATACCTTTCCAACTGTTACGTAATTATTTTTGTTGTGTTGGTACACCTAGTTTGTATATAATTAATATACCGCGAGGATTAGTCTATGGAAAACATTGTGGCGTTGTTACCCCCATGTTTTGGTTTTGGAATTTCGTAATTAATTGGTTTAATAGTCTTTTGATACATGTTTGTGGAAAGCGCGGTGTGTTTGAAATAATAATTAGAATGGCTGGGTTATTAGAAATTGGTTTTGATATGTCTACGCTTACCTATATTAAACCAACAAAAAAAACCACAGTTATACTAAATTAGAACTCGTAATTATAGCAGAACTGAACTGTATCAAAGGAGTCATGTTTATTTGATTTTTATTTTATTTTGATTAAAAAAAATGTAAAACGGTAACAACAAAAAAAAAACATGATCAAACAAAATTGTCCATCTTTTTCTATACACCTTAATACAAACACAGCTAGGACATTGATATCAATTTACGTCAGCCAGGGTCAAAATATCTGTCACTTTCGTTAACGAATTTTTGCAAGTTTAATAATTGTTTGCTAACCATACTTTTCTTGTTCACAGATTTCATGTCCTTGGAACTAGTGGAAGGTTTCCCAGTGCTCCTAGTGAACTACGGATCAGGTACCACCAGATTGAACAACAGCGTCGTCCACGTCGCTGATGGCAAGCCTCATCTTATAGAAATAGTGCTGATGAGGAGTTCCATAGAAATGTTCGTCGATAGATGCAAGTTGTCCACGTGTATGAGCCTCGCCGCTCCTACTGGGCCCAGGGAGATTTTGAATGGTGAGTTGATTGTTGTTTCTGGTGATAGTTAGAGGTAGTAGGAGTTTGTATCGTGGTGAAAGATTGTCTCGTTAAAATGGCTGGAGACAGGCTGGTTGATTGGCTTATCTATACAAAGCTATACCTACAGAGTGTAAACAACCTCATCACGAAGCCGTCAACCAAGCATTCTGTACATCAAACTAAGTAACTTTATGCAAAAATGATTGCTGGGAAACTACTTTTTTGTTTGGGGTTTAACATCATGTTTTGTGGTAGAACTCCATGTAACGTGCTCAAAACATTGTGTTGATGGATGGATTGATTAGTACGGGTGTCGTGGAGGTGTTAAAAGTAAAAAGTTAGAACTTTGACCTCCAATATCTCCGTAACTAGAAGGTTCCCAGGTATGGTGTAGAACAAAAAAATGATCGCAATGACGGGGAGAACAAGTGCCTTTCGGCTTCGTTGAGAGGTGTAAATTGAAGTGTCTGTTTTTAACCTGAAAATAACAGCTTTAATTAATTAATCCTTGAAAATTGATTCTTGCACGAGGTACAAATGATAAATTAATGCTAGATCAGTCAGCCAGTTTTGTAATCAGAATCAATGCCTAAGAAATGTTCTAAATAAAATACGACCCCTTAGACTTTTGTTCTTAAATATTCAAAGTATCATTAATATTAAGTACCTATCAAATACAAGATGAGAATAGTTTATTGTAGTCCCAAGAACTTGTTATCAGCTATAATCTAGTGAACTTTAAAAGTATTTAATGTTTTCTAAATTACATTAAAAAGTTAGCTTCTATACCTTTCACGTTTAAGTTCCATTTCTTTGAATTAATTCAATCGTTTTTGCAGCATTCTTTAGTACTGAGAAAAGTTTTAGAATCTATTGTTGTCATGAATTAAATTCAGGAGGCCTAAGTTTGTAAGTTAGTTAAAACTTGATAATAGTTTTAAATACTTCAGTCGTTTACATTTATTCTAATTAGAGTAGGACCTGTCTAGGTCTAGCTTTGTTTAACTGTTCTACTGGACACTTACAAAGCTACCAAATATTATAATATTTTATACAATTATTTTGATATGTTTAATTATTTACAATCGCACTAGATCGAGAAATGTGGAAAGAGGGAAGGGAGGCTTCCCTGCAGTGGGACAATGCTTATAATAATCTACACTAATATTAAGATTTGTATTCTTGTGTGTGTGTATGTTTGTAATGAATAAACTCAAAAACTACTGCGACGATTTCAAAAATTCTTTCACCAATAGAAAGCCGCGTCTTTACTGAGTAACATAGGCTATATTCTATCCCCGTACTCCCACGGAAACGAGAACTACGCGCGTGAAACCGCGTGACATCCGCTAGTAATAAATATTTATTTATACATTCACATACAATATAAAAATTGAGAAAAATACGTTAAGATAGTAGGGTACAAATTTGGTTCTGGCAGGCTGTCCAGAAAACAAAAACGTCAAAAATGAAAAATAACACTTTTTTTTAGGTCTGTTTTTAACAAAAAATCTTGTCCACAGTAAACGGACCACTTCAACTGGGAGGTTCCAGTATAGACCTGCAACACTTAGCAAGAACATTCGGCTGGAGACATGTTCCCACCAACCAGAACTTCGTAGGATGTATTAGTAACTTCACATATAACGACTTTGTAAGTATTGTGTTAATTTAAAATAATTTCTTCCTAAAATTGGCCGCACAACTAACGTAAAATGTTCTGATATTTTCTACGAGTTTAAGGCCTTAATTCCTGCTACGCTGATGTCGGTTGCGTACGTCGGGCGCGCGTACGAGTATTCATTGTGTTCTATATAGCGCCATACTGCGACGCTGACGTCAGCGGCGCGTATGTTGCTACTGTATTTCTCGCTGACGTACGCGACCGACATCAGCGTAGCAGGAATTCAGGCCTTCATATTTGAAGAAATTCCCAATGTTGTCTAAATTATGGTCACACTACACTGAGTGAATTGAGTTGTAACAAATTAAAAGTATCTGTTTGTTGATACTCCTCGGTGAAGCTGTGCTGGTAGATGAGAATTTTACTGTAATATTGTTTGGTATTGTTACCCTTATTACTTGATAATTATAGTTTGTCTATAAATAACTTTACTAAAATCTAAGTCTCCACGGGTTTGGCACTAGTTTGCTGATACTAGAGGATACCTTCATAAGTGAAGTGAGTGCGCTTTCAAAGACTTTCATATTGTTAGAACAACTTTCGATAGCATAGATCAACATTTTTTAACTCTTCGATAGTCGTTATTGCTGGGAGAATGTCACGTTGTCTAGACCCTTAAGTGCACGTAACCTTAACTTTTAAACAACAACGAGATGGGCTCAATAAGTGCGTACAAGCTATAGTATAGCTTGATGTGTCAAAAGGGCCCACACAGCAGAAGACAGCTTAGAGACGCGTCGTATGTGGTCGCGATTCTCAGCATTGAGAAAACAACGTCAAAGAATAAGAAAACAACCCCTTTTAAATAAATAAATATCGTTGGACATTACACACAGCGCCATCTAGTGCCACACTAAGCAACGACGTTTGTGTTGTGGACACCAGATAGTTGATATATGTACTACATAGATACTTTTTGTTTGTAAATACATACTTATTATACTTATAAACATCCATGAATCGGAAACAAATGTCCATGCTCATTACACAAACATTTTTAACTTCAGTTCTAACATGGTCCCTTTCCCAACAGATGTACAACCTGGGAGAGCCGTCGCTACACCAGAACGCGGACCCCAGCTGTCAACGAAGCATGTTCACCGCCGTCACGTTTGGTATCGACACCAACTTCCTCGTCGCCATACTTGTCTGCATCGTCATATTAGCTAGTAAGTATTCTATGACATTTTGTTTATCCAGGGCATCACATGCATGTTGGTAGGCAATGAAGCAATCGTCGATAGTGCGTGCATGCTTACCTTCGAAGTAACCAATTCGTTTACTGGAAAGTTAAAGAGAAGAAGCGAAGTTTCTCACATAACACCTCGCCTGTAATACCCGAAGGATTAGACAGAGATGTACCTAAATACACCCACATTTCGCGAGCTAAGTTTAGGTCCCATGTAATAGGGGGCGAGCCTATTGCCATCAACCGGGAACAAAATCAGACTCTGTGGCTGCTATTGAGAAATTCCTGATGGAATACACTTGTGACATGATGACACTTTGCCCGACCCGGGAATCTAACCCAGGGCCTCATGCGTGAAGTTTCTCATAGGGCGTAATTATGTATAAAATTCTATCTAAAGGTGATTTTTATAAAAATGTAACAAGTCTCGGAAAGAAACATTTCAAGCAAGTTAAAAGTACAAAATGAGTGCGGTAGTGTACCCTCATAAATTCGCGCTTGCCAACTTCAGAAGGCATCAAAAGTTACTGCAATATGCCTCTTGACTAGTTTTTAGGTCCATGTTATAATTTGTGCGAAGCTTTGAGCTCTTTTCGAAGATATTTGAACATCGACAATAAAAAATAATGTAAAAAAAATACGTCAGGTTACCACGAATCCACGAATACGCACCGTGTTATACATATTTCAAATTTAAAACTGAACAAAATATAAAAAATCAATCACGAATAACTGTTACCACGAATTCGGCAAATATTCGCCGAATATTCGACATATTAGAATCGAACATGAATATTCGGTCGACCGTATAATATTGGGCCCTACACAGACATGACTTAAAAGTATGTATACTCCGATTTTGACAAACGAGGTAGGGTTAACGATTCATCTTACTAACAGAGAGACGTCTAAGGCCCCGTTCCCACTTTGTAGTGACGACAGATAATCGTGTAGTTTTAAGTGTCGTGGCTTGTGTATTTTAATGGAGGTCTGGACTGTCGTCCACGACTTTTGCCAACTAAAAGCCAACGATAAATTAATCGTCACGACATTGTGGGAACGGGGCCTTAGACTATCCCTAGAAATAGGATTTGGTTTCACAATGTAATATCTGTCTAGACCACATTTATAGAACTAGGCACAAGCCTGAATTTCCAATGAAAACTAAATAAGTAAACGATCGAATTTGAATCAAGATTCATGCCAGAGTAGGGAATATGCATGTAATTTTTCACTTAAATCAATAAAATACTGTGTTATCAACCCAAGAAAGAAAAGTATTAAAAGTTAAGTTCAACTATTGCTTGTCGCTCAAAAATAATATTAAACTCCTGCAATTTTCTAGGACAGTTCAAACTTCCGTGACAGTCGCGGCCATGATGTGACGTCATTTACCTCAATCTGCCTTGTTTACATCTAATTTTTTGGACTTATAATAGTAATTTTACTAATTGTATGTGCTTTATTCCAGCAAAAATTGCGATAACAATATATTATAATAAAATCTTAATGAAACTTTAACTACTTTTCAAATAAAAGTGTTTTTTGACACACGAGTTTGACGTCACTACTGGCGTTATCGAGGACGACGCGTTTTAAGAGTGCGTTCTGTTTCACCAAAAACATGCTACATAAAGAATAAATTGCAAAATAAGTGATGTTTTAGAAATTAAACAAGCTTACCACAAGCTTACCTGCTTCTTTTTATGCGCCAATACAAGGCATTTTTAATAAATAAAAAGAGTTTTGCATTTCTTGCATATTCCCTATTCCGAGAAATCTAGATTGTCATTATTTACTAAAGATAATTTTTAGCGAGATGCATGCATTCCGCCACGGTAACGATACATTGCGTATGAGGAATTTAAAACAAAGACTGGATTCCCATAACGTTCGTGAAATAATTTCTTGTACCGGTCAATTATGATATACTGAATTGACCCCATCAGTCTGCAGAAGGCTGTCCCTTACACCCTGTATTGTTGGCATTAAGCTCGCCCCTATTACGTAGGACGTAAACATAACTGCTGGAATGTGGGTATACTATTGTAAACCTCTGTCTAACCCTTCGAGGATTACGGGCATAATGTTACGTATAGAAATATTATTTCGAACACAAAATTAATACCTACCCAAAATGTTTTGTAAAAAGTTGTAAAAGTTTTTGTCACATGCCTTTCATAATAAAAATCAAAACTTTTGCGACGGAGGGTTTCGGGTCAAATCAGAATAATATTTTGACAGGCTTGCTTTAATACCTAAATACATTTCATTAACCAAGCTAACTTTTGTGAAGCGTAGGTGTACATAGAAAATCATAGACTTTCTTTATCTATTTTTTCTATATTTGGTACGTACTGAAACGATTTCATTATGCAGAAAATTTAGTACCACGACCTTGGACAAACTACTTATCCATACTCAAAGTAAGGCATTGGTTGGTCTGCGTATAAAATTGCTATGGGTTATGATAAAGTGTCTCTTTTATTTGACTTTTTGCCATTACTTAAATGCCCAAATGTAATTCGACTGTTATGTGAGACTAATGTTAAGTAATCTGACTTGTATAGTCAGTCCCCAGCATAACCTGACTCGTCGTTGTAAGACAGAGGCACTGATTGTATGAAAGAAAGAAACAAAATTGTGTTTATTTGGCATTAAAAACATTTACAAAATTTCACAAAATAAATAAACAAACAAATCTAATAATGCCAAAAGGGGCCTCAGCTCAGCATAATGCCAGATGGCAACACAACGTATCACCTGAAGCTGATTTTCGGCTGCAGCCCACGAGTGCCATACGCTTGACCAAGTATAGCTGGTGGGTGGAATGGAGGATTCATCTCTTGTTGCTAGTCTACCACACGGTGTTCTCTCAACGACATAACAATTAATGACGTCTCTTCTTCAAAAATCTAACCGCCGTCTTCTTTCTAGTACTCCTCTTAGCGGTGGTGGTCCACCGCAGAAGAGCAGACGCCTGGGCCGAGAAGGAACTGGACGACATCAGGGAAAACATCATCGCTTACGAAGACGAGGGCGGCGGCGAGGGCGATGCTGGCTACGACCTGCATGTGCTGAGGCAGATGTACGACGGGCCGCTGCCTGACACTGACACCTTCATGCAGAGGGGAGGTAAGGAACCCACTATTAGGTCATGTAATTATGTTGTTCCTCCAGGTCTGTGAAAGTCTGCCATGTGTGTGAGTTCATGTGAGGAGGTGAAAACTACCAGGTCAAAATATTAGACAGTTAACAGTAACAGTAAATAATAGGACTCCATTTATAAATGCGTGGAGCGTCCTGCTATCATAAGGGGAAACATACTTTTTTTTGGTTTTAGTGTAAAGTTTATAAATAAATGTTACAGTCAAGACTGTCAATCAGTCAAAGCTAATTTTGACAAGTTTAAACATTTTTAACAATAACTATCGTTTACTTAGAAACTTAGTGGGTCTTTATGTTTTATTATGTGACCGTTTGTAAAAAAATCGTGTTGTAGTAATTATACTACTAATAACTGAAGTATTATCAACCACCTAGAACCACCGTAAATCACCTAGTTGTTTTAACATCAACATAGTTTTAATAGATATAACGCATTTTAATATACTAAGGGTTTTGACTGACAGCAGTCAAAATTGGCTTTGACTAACATAAACATTTGCAGAGGAAGACCAAATTCTTTTTGGATATACTGGTTGTAAACAACCTCATCACGAAGCCGTCAACCAAGCATTCTATACATCATACTAAGTAACTTTACGAAAAATTATAGCTGGGAAACGATTTTTTTTTTGGGGTGGAAAATCATGTTTTGTGGTAGAACTCAATGTAACGCACTCAAAACATTGTGCTGATGGATGGATTGAATAATACGGGGGTCGTGAAGGTATTTAAAGTAAAATTCTTACAATATAAATATTGTATTTAAAAAAAACTTGAATTAAAAAAAAACTTGTATTTAAAAAAAAAATATTTAAAAAAAAACTTGTATGTAAAAAAAAACTTGTCAATAAGTTGGAACTTTGACCCCCAATATCTCCGTAACTAGAAGATTCCCAGGCATGGTGTAGAACAAAAAAAATATCGCAATGGCGGGGAGAACAAGTGCCTTTCGGCTTCGTTAAGAGGTTTTTACACGACTGCCCAAAAATGGGAGTGTTACGTTTTTTTTCTTTAAGAAGTTCGTTTTATCTTTGTTTCAACTGTAATTGTTACAAGTTTAGATAACATTAGATAATATTGCATATACATATTTTTAACTCGTTAAACAGCACACACACTAGGGGGTTAGCGTGTGTCTAATTTATCATTCACTAGAAGTCTGTATTTGAAGCTTATTATGTAAATATATAACCTGGCAGTTAGAGATATTTATAAACAACCTAGAATTCCAAGAAAGAAAACGACAGCATTTATTTTATATCTCGACAGATTTACCTAAATCTCTTTCGCCTCCGATATCAATTTCTGTCAAAAGCAGGATTCCAGCAAAAAATAAATGTAATGAGAGCTAGGGCTCATTTTTAACCTGCTTTTGCCAGGTCAACGGTGATCGGTATTGAAAATGGCGAGGGGGATAAAATACCGGTATATCTGATATCGTATTGAGGGACCGTTTTTATCTCAGCTCCAAGCTCTATTGACTATGAAAATTGTTTAAATGAGCGATGCTTGAACGATGAACTTTTCTCTGGAATTTTTATCGGGTTTCGTGTTAAAAGCTGCTGTAGTACCTTTTTTAATTTTTTTAAATTAACGTTAACGTTTTAAACGTTTTTTCTTACGTTTTTTAGAATTTGCAGGTCAGTGTCAGGTTGTATGTTGATGAAAATATGATTCGTGATTTTAACACATATTATGTAGTTACAGAAGTATAATCATTAAAATTATCAATAGAACCTTAGTTCATTTTATAACTATTTCATGAAAAAGTCATTTAAAAGGGTTAAATAAATTTAGAGGGTTGTAATATAACAGTAAAAATATTGATTTTCTTAAAAAAAAACAATAAGTACTTACATTTTAATTTCTGGGAGGAAACTGGTATTTCTATATTTATCTCTAATTTCTCTTCTCTCCCCTCTTAGGTATGGTAGGCGCAGCCCCAGACATCTCAGGGTTCCTAGACGATAAGAAGTCGGTCCTGGACCGAGATCCCGACATCACACCGTACGACGACGTCCGACACTACGCGTACGAGGGAGACGGGAATACTAGTGGTTCTCTTTCTTCTTTAGCGAGCTGTAAGTATAAAACTATCATCAGCATTTTAGAAAATTTAAATTCTATTTTATTGAGCTCATAATTATGTTATCAAGCATTTATTTATAAGAGAAATGAAAACGATATTGAAACCTTTTAACCCAAGTGTTTCGTCAATTTTGGTTTATTGCACGTCTAGACATTTTACCTTGATACCAAATAAAATTATTTTCGCGCACATAATTTTCATAAAGTATTTTTCGATTTGGGCAGTTTAATTAAACTAGATGATTGAGTTTCTATTTTTCAAAAGCCTTTCAAGAAAAAGAAACTCTATTCTGTAAACTTTAATTTACTAATTAGTTTTTGTTTTCAACACAACAATTAACCCCACAAATTCTCCTAGGTACGGACGACGGCGACCTCAAATTCAACTACCTACAAACATTCGGTCCTCGGTTCCGCAAGCTAGCGGACATGTACGGAGACGAGGACGAGGACCGGGAACGTCCACACGAGGAGTCCTGGTGCTAGCGCCACGCTTGGCTTGTGTAGCCACACCTGACTGTCCAGGCTTAATGCCAAGTGCTTGGCTGCCAAGGTTGCCAAGCTCCCAGATGCCTTACCGCTTCACAGCGTATGATTTGACACGGTAATTGTGTTGCCAGTGACTATTACACCCCACCGGATAAACCCTTTAATTGAAATTGACGTTTGAATTTAGAACCCTGTGATAATGTGACGTTTGAAAGGTTCGCTTCGGGATTGTATGAAATTTTTGTGTTTTTTTTTTTGGGTTCGTGACCGGTTTTTTGTACAATGTTTTTTTACAGATAGTGATAATTGCACTTGTTTATGTATGTTTCATCTCTTACTTTAAAAATGTAGGCAAACTTATATGGAAAAATTGCGGATTCTGACAGATAAAGTATTGAATTATCAGTCAATGCCCTATGTCCGCAATATGACATTACCAGATTGACTGAATCTCAATTTAATGAATTATCTAATGTTTACCATGGACGTCATATTTTCCTACACAAATTGTAAGGCTGATCGATAATTATCCTTCAAAACCAGGCCTAATTATTTTAGGTAAAACGAACATCGACCTACAAATTGGGGAGCTGTTTCAATACGCTTTGCAAATTGGGTGAGAAATTAGGACTTCAATAAGTAGCACTTCAGACATTATTTAATTGAAGTCGGTTCCATAAAACGTAAGTACGTATGTTGAAATCAATGTACTATTAACGTAAATGCGTATTTTTTTAACAGTCATGCAGTCCCTTTTACTTATTTTTTTTAATGTTTAAAACTTCAACCAATCCCTTAGCTACCTACATTTTCATTTTTTGCAATTAGTAACTTAGAATCAAGTGTCAAAATATTTTGGAAAGTTAAAAACAGTATTACAATTAACAATTTACCTAATTACGTTTCAAAAAGTGGGTTCAATTAAACTGAATAAATATAATGCAAGGTGATAACCTAAAAAGGTGGAAAGTTCTTAGCAAAATTGCGTTTTTTTTTTAAGAATATTTACTATTCAAATTAAAATTATTCAAATAAATCACATTATAAAATGTTTTTAAGAAAATGACTGATGTAACAATAGGCATCGTTGTAGATACGCCTAAATTATTTCGAGTATGTAATTTTTATAATGTAAAATGTTTAGGACAGAAATTGAGTGAT
This sequence comes from Xestia rhomboidea, assembly GCA_963853795.1. Lineage (NCBI taxonomy): Eukaryota > Metazoa > Arthropoda > Insecta > Lepidoptera > Noctuidae > Xestia > Xestia rhomboidea. The sequence goes on along the minus strand of OY970778.1, from coordinate 7,104,506 downwards.
GTGTATGACTTGTATTTAAGACTTTTATACGTATTATTCATTTAGTTTTGTAATAAAATAGGTCGGCCTTAGCTATTAGTTAGTGTTATTGGTACGGAATGTTCACGACTCCTGATAGTCGCCTCGCCTCTTTACAGTTATTTGGCACCTTCTTTATTCAATAAATGATTGAATAGTTCCGCTTTTCATTAAATCATTGAATAGTTTTATTATTCAATCATTTATTCAATAGATCTATTATTCAGTGATTTATTGAATAGTTCTATTATTCAGTAATTTATTGAATAGTTCAATTATTCAATAAATCCGATGGGCTTTTTCTGATGGCAATTTTTGACGTGCGTTTACGTTTTGTAGAGGCGTTAACAAATGCTGCATAATAGTCATCTGAACCTAGCTTAAATAGATTCTGCTGAATTTGTAATTATAATTCAAAGATGTTTTAAAGACGGTTGAGGCTAGGCTGGACGGATGGTTCCTACCTTATAATATTGAAGATGGAACGAAAGTGCCATTTTGTCTTATTTTATTATATTAAGCCATACAGATTTATGTTTAAAAGCATTTTGTAACGATTTATTAAAAAGGGCCTACATAACAATTGAATGTTTACACATAGGTATTCTGTTATGTGATTCTTTATATTTTTGTGACATGCCCCAGAAAGGTGCACATACTAAACAAGTTTTGTATCTTTCATTATTTTAAGATGTCTAATATTAAATAATAGTTTCAACTAAATGTAAGATCATCTTAATTGGAATATAGTAGATTATAAAAATGTAAATATGTACAGCGATGGATAAACATTGTGTGAACTTAATATTCAGTAAATTAACTTTTGTATGGTTAATATTAGGCGAATATACAAGGTGTCTTATCATTATGCATATCAACGAATTGTAATATTAAAAAATAATCTTCTAATCGGATCCGTTGTTTAGACATGTTTTCAATGTGACATATGCCTATCTGTGTGTAATATTCATACTATGTGTAATATCCTTAGCATAAAAATAGTACCTATATCTATTAATAAAAACCTTTATTTATTTCGGACCAATGTAAATCTGTAAACAATAATAACTGCAAAACATTTTATTAAAAACTAGTCCAAAAGGTTTAGCACAAAAAAAACAAACTAGAATATTTTTTAGTTATGAATATTTGGTTATCTCTTTTGCGAATATGATTGGAATGGTTTTTTTTTTATTTTTTGCATACTATACACACTGAACAAAGTTAGTTTTAAAATACTTGCGTTTTTTCTATTTAGACGAATTCTTTTTATTTTAATAATGTGTCCATAGTGTTTAAGTAGTCGTTCGCTTTATGTTTCTTTTGTTATTGACATGTTGTTTTGTAATTTAGTTTTTTAAGTAGGCACAGAATAAATACAGTACTATTTAGTACTACGAAAAGTAGGTTTAGTTATTTTTTTATAATTTTGATACCGATCCTATGAGCTGTTTATTACGTATTTAAAATGTCGTATTTTATTTTAATGCTACGTAGCATTTAGAAAAAATAAATGTTAATTTCTGCCCATAATTTGAGTTTTTAAATGATATGTGACAAAACCTTAAATACAAAAATATTCATAAATAATTTGTTGTTTTTCGTGATTTTGGTGTAAAATCTAATATTTCCTCGTATATTTATTTCTAAAATTGCTGAATATACAGAGAATTTTGTATTTTTCTGCCTTTTACTGCCATTTGGTTGTATGAAGTCAAGCTCTCGTACTAAAAAGAAAAAGTTTTTTTTGCAATTCTTACCACGTAAAAAGCCGTCATTATTTTAGGTTATTTTTTTGATGATTTTTCCTAGTTAACCCTTGAGAACTATTGTGTTAGGATAACTATTATCCTAGGACACTATTCCTCAAGCAACATAAAATAGTTAAGTAACAGTGTAAAAAGTAACTTTGATTACATTCCAATATACATACGTTATTAATGTCATGTTATTGATCAATTACTCGTACTTAGGCATTGTAGGTGGACATTTTTCAAAGAAGACAAACTTCAAAAATTGCCACCTACAAAATAAAAAAACACTGCCATAAATAAAAAATGTAAGAATAAGAACGCTTTTGAAAAGTTTTTTTTTATTTATTGACTTGAATGCGAGTTTTATTTGAATGACAACTTTAAGCGATTAAGTGCCTTCTGTTCTTTATGAACATTATATTTTAATAAATGATTTTGCGTTTGATTGTACCTTACTGGTATTGCTCTACAGTAAACTTTGAATTTTCTTTTTTTAGTCACTTGCATCAATGAATTAACATCTTGATTGTACTTTCGTTTTGTTTATACTTAATGATTTAATTTCCTTACTATTACTATTGCAAATGAATAATTTTGATACTTTAATCATTTCGTTTATTGTATTCATTTCTTTGTGAGTGACTAATACCGATGAGTTCCTATTCAAAATAGACAAAAAAAAAACTTGAATTTGAACCCATCTGATATTTTCTGCTAGACTTATAAACTGCGATAATTATCGTTTGTATGAGTAAGTGTATGATAAATCGACCATATAAGTTTATGTAAGTAAAGAGTATGTGTACCTAATTATCGAAGTAAAGATGGATGTTATAAGGTATAGACGAGAGCGACTGATGATTGTCATATTATATTATAGGTTAGTTTGGACTTTGTTACATAGACATTAAGTATTCAAGGTCGATATTGGAATAAACGAAATGAAATAGATCTTTTTGGGTTTTTATTTTCCTTGTCCTTGCAAAATGTTCGGCCTAGCTATTTTCCCACTATGTTGGGGTCGGCCTTGAGTCTAACCGGATGCAGCTGAATACCAGTATTTTACATGGAGCGACTGCCTATCTGACCTCCACAACCTGGTTAGTATTGGGCAAAACAAAACCAAGACTGATTGTCAGACTTTCAGGCCACTGACTACCTGTAACGACTGTAAAGACAGAAGACTAAAGATCGGAATACATACTATTTTTAAAAAATAATTAACACTCACTGTTAAGTTCATAAAATTACCTACACATTGGCATGCCATAAAATGTCTTGCCAATCTATAACAACCCGTCAGTCGAGTCCATCGGCGCGATGGTGACGTAACTGTACCCCTATGCCCCAGCACCCGAGCGCCGAGTCTACCAAGCCACGCCCACGCCAGCCAGCCGGGTAGTAGGGCTGTCGAATGCCGAATTATTTATTGAACAAAAATAATTTAAACTGTTTTTTACATATATTTATTTGTTTTCCTAAGTATTTAAACACTTAAGCCAAGAGAACCTTACATGATTTATGCCTACATATTTTTTACAAATAACTCGACACACGATTTTTAAAAGATACTTAAAAAAAAGACTTAACAATATAATTTATTTTCGACAACCCTTAAAGCGCACTTAGCTATGGACTCGCTAGTCAGGTTCTGGGCATGAATACAAGTCATTTATGTCTAATTGTAACGAAGACTCGAATACGGGTTGTGGGCACACGAACAAATTTATTGTTCGACCCATGTGCTGGGTGCTGGGCAGAGAGAGTGTTAAATATGCAACTATGTCTGTCTATTACCTTTCCCGCCTTACGGGTGAATGGATTTGTATGAATAGACTATGACCTCACTTAGAATACTTTTTATCCTGGTCCCCGTGAAATTATTTACAACCAGCACGCGGGCAAAGCCGTGGGTAAAAGCTATGACCTATAGCTAAGCTATGATACATAGGGTGGCGAATTAGTTACCTGGATCCTTCAAGGTGGTGAGTCTATAGATTCGTGAAAAATCGGGTCGGGCTGTGTCGGTGCACACGGTTGTTGGTTTTAATGTGAAACGTCTATATCACATATCAGTCACGACGACCCGAATCAATATGTCGGCCTTATCTCGGTTTTATTTAAATTTTTACACAATGATTATTTTTATTTATTTTTTTGCACCTATTGGTTATATACCTATAACTACAAATATCGTCCAAGTCACATTTATTATTATTTAAAACGATTGGTCTAAATGATCTCGGTAAATACAAGAAAGAACTGCGCTATCACGTGTGAAATAGAAACCAGCGAGAGCGCCGGTTGCCGTTATTCTACGCAGTGCTCCTCCCCCGCCGCCCCGCCCGGCCCCGATGCAAACTCAAGCTCTTAGCAGCGAGCTGACTATATACGCTAAATAATGACACTAAATTCATGTTTCTACAATGAATAGATTTGTAGTTATTATTGTCAGACAATATAATCCGATTCGTTACGGTCCGGTTTTCAAGGTAAACACCTTGCTAATATAATGTGGTAGGTAGTTTTGATGCCTGTATGAGTATACCTTTAATATAGGTATACTGCTTCATTGTTCTAGTAGTTCGCAAGCGAAACTGCTGATCATGAGGTTCTGGGTTCGATTCCTAGGTCGGGCAAAGTGTTATTGAGTTTTTCTGTCAGGAATTTCTCAGTAGCAGCCACGGAGTCTGGATTTGTGCTAGGATGATGGCATTAAGCTCGCCCCCTATTACATGGGACTTAAACATAATTGGCGAAATGAGGGTGTACTATTAGGTACACCTCTGCCTACAGCTTAACCCTTCGGGGTTTACAGGCGTGAAAATGTGTCATGTATAATATAGGTCTAAAATAGTATAACAATGTCGTTTGAGACACAAACCAAGGTACCTAAGCTTTGTGAAATAACTTATTTACACAGATTCTTCCAAACAATTTATATTAAAGGAAAATTACACGAGTTCACCTACATTTTGTGGAGAAATATTAATTTTATAGTTACGTACTTAGTTTATTTATAAAACAATTATAACTATGCAAAGGTTTTTATGCTCACAGTTCTGCTCTCTTTAACACAAACACGAAGAAATATACGAGTATTTGTTGGAAACTTAGTTAATGTATACCGGGTACCAATGAAAGCTAAGAATTACAGGACATTTCTCACAAAAACTAAAACAATTCAATGTGGTCACTGTCAGACCGACAGACCAACTTTAAGGTCTTTAAAGAATAGCAGGAACCCATCATATTCTAGCTGGATGATTTTACTACAGGAACCTTTCAGAACTAGCCGACACGCGACGGCGACGCTAGTAGACATCTTCGGTTGGAGTGCCCTTTGGGGCGCTACGGCGCGAGGACTCAGAGAAAACTTTAGCCAAAAAAGTGTTTTTTCGCAAATCGTTTATTTTGTCGATTCTATCGTATAAAACACCTAAATATAAGGCTAAAAGTGTCTTGTTGTTTTTTGTCTCCGACTGTTTGTCGTAAAAACGATGTCGAAGGGATCCATAGGTTAGGTTTGGTTAGGACTGTGAACAACTACTTCGAAATTGGTCGCGAAATTTTAATAAGTCTTTTTTTCATAGTGCCCCTAAGACGACCCACTGACCGCATCTTCATCTTACCGTATGGATGCTAAATTTTAATCAAATATATTTGGCCCGAAACTCAGCTACGATGGTTATATAAGTTTCTCATAAAACTATGTATTATAGGGTTTGTTTACACTGTAACACAAAAATTGTGTTAAGAAGCTTCACTGTCACTACATAGTATAAAACAAAGTCGCTTTCACTGTCCCTATATCCCTATGTATGCTTATATCTTTAAAACTAAGCAACGGATTTTGATGCGGGTTTTTTAATAGATAGAGTGATTCAAGAGGTAGGTTTTAGTATATAATTTGCGGGCGGGAGAAGCCGCGGGCAACAGCTAGTATTTAATAATCAACTTTCATTATTAACTGAACCGATGGACAAAAACAAATTGACATGCAAATAACGTTAGATTCGTTTGAATACGAGTTTAACGTTCAACCGTTCGCAAAATCGCGTTTGTGTCTAACCAAAAGATTTATTATTACCAATGAGCCTTTGTTAAACGTTTTAATTAACATCTTGCGATACATACGATATACAAAGCGGGTGTTATTCCACTATGCTCTATCAATTTGTCCCACCATTGGGGCTAAGTGGAATATTTAAAATTTTGAAGGTTAAGGCTGGTAGAGAGGATTCATAACAACGCAGTACTTAAATAAAAAACGTTTGGTATTTGATTGAAACTGACTTTTCTTAAGGGGACTACAGGAGCTAAACGCGAGTTTTATAATGCAAAAAAGCATATGATTCACTGCAATAAACAAAACAAGAAAAATATATGATATTCTATAGGATATATGCTAGTATGATAGTGTTTTGAAAACATAATACAACTAATTATACTTGATAAAAAAAATCACGAACTTATCTCTAAAAAAATCTTTTAACGAGTAAATAAAAACCGTACTAAAATACATGTGATTATTCTGATTTTTTGGCAAATAATTCTACAAGCAACATATTAGCATGATAGTGTTTTATTTTTTTAGTACAATCAATAGATTTCTTTTTATCGCAAAAAAAACCACTCTTTTCGTACTATTGGGCCCACAGTGACTGACGTAACAACCACTTTGTAGTGCAAGCTGATTAGAACTTTATAGTAATAGTATTTCAAACGAAGTTTAAACCTCCTGTAGTCGCCTTAAACGACCATGGGCATTTTTCTAGGAACTCTGGGCATAAGACCAAATGAATTGAAACATATCTCAAATGGTAGCTTATGATAAGGTCTTCTCTTCATTCTTATATAACAAGCATAGGTGCTTGTCACTGGAGAACAGAAGTTATAACCACTAGTAATATGTTGCCTTTTTTGAATTTTGCTATAAAATATTTGCTACTAAGCAACGATGCTTGTGTCGTGGACACCAGATAGTTGACATACTACATAAATACTTTTTTTTGTATACTTATTATAAATATCCATGACTCGGAAACAAATGTCCATGCACATCACACAAACATTTGCCCCTACCGGGATTCGAACCCTACCCTAAGACCCTAAGGCAGCCTCAGTACCGCTGCGGCATTCAAGTCGTCAAATCGGCAATAGAATCGACCAAGCTCAAGATTCAAGCTTAAAAGAAATAAAGTTTAACAAGGGGGTAAGTATACTCAGTGTATTCTAAGACACCGGGCCTTGCTTGGATTCATTATTGTGTAATTAGTTTTATCACTATATTTTCAACGATTTAAAACACAAATGACCGTTATAATCAAATCTTTGAAAGCTCTGGTCTCCGGCGACTTTGGTACTTGTCGCAATAGCATGAATTGAAGAACTTATTGTGAGCTTTGAGCGATATTGCAGCTCTGTTGGACTTACGCCCATTTTGAACAAGACCCTTTTCTCAAAGTACTTTTTTTTCAATATCAATTACTAGGCAAAAGTAGAGATTAAAAGGGTTAGGCGGAGTTTACATTGATAGGATGAGCTCTGGACTTTTTTTTTTAAAATGTCCAGAGCTCATCCTATCAAAACACAATAACAACAAAAATGTACGGAGAGGTTGTTTTCTTCTAGGTAAGTACTTAAAAATTACCTCCGCTTATATTTTTTTCTGATTTATTTTCTAGAAGGACATCGTAGTCAATTTAATTAAATATTTGAATCGTGTTTATGTAGGTACTACCTACATGTAGCCAACAGTTCGGCGAAATAATTCAGTTTTACTTTTGTGATTTGCCGTAGATTTTATTAGCAGTAAAAGACATTTCTCGATAGCATGTGAAATCAAGTCCGAGGCCCATTGGCGGCATAAAAACTCTGACACCCGGCTAACCGGGTGTCAGAGTTGCCAGAGCCTAAGCATTTACCATACGATATGTAAATAAAGAAGGCTGCATTAAAAAAATCTTATAGTCAAACCATTGTACGTCCACGTTCAAAATCTTTCCGTGTATCTTACCTTAGTTTAGTGTGTAGGTATGGGACAGTAATTCATACGCATTCATGGCACACTAAATAACGAAGCTAAGGCCATTTATTTTTATACTTGAAACATTGCTTAGTTTTTCATCATAGGTTGTGTTAGTAGAATTATCAGACTGCACCAAGTTCTGTCACCTGACTAAAGAACCTTGGATTAAGGTGTTTCCGGACCAGTATTTGCATTTTAAAATACATTTCACTTGTAAAGTGATATCTTTGTAATTTAAACGCGGTGAAAAATAAATGTCACGTTAAAAAGAAGTCTTAAATTTCTTTGCTGATTATCTTTCTTAAGACGACTACAGGAGCTAAATTGGCAACTCTATTTGTAGTGGATCAAACTTCGTTTGAAACACTGTTAGAATAAAGTTCTAATCAGCTTGCACTACAAAGTGGTGGTTAAGTCAGTCACTGCGGGCCGAACAGTGCGAAATGAGTGGTTTTTTGCGATTTACAAAAAATCCATTGATTGGACTAAAATAATAAAACACTATGATGCTTGTTGCTTGTAGAATTATTTTCCAAAAAATTAGAATGATCGCATGTATTTTAGTACCTATGGTTTTATGGACATTTTTAGAGATAAGTTCGTGATTTTTTTCTATCGAGTCAACTTAGTTGTATTATGTTTTCAAAACACTATCATACTAGCTTATATCCTGAAGAATATCATATATTTTTCTGGTTTTGTTTATTGCAGTGAATCATGCTTTTTTGCATTATAAAACTCGCGTTTAGCTCCTGTAGTCGCCTTAACTTTAACAGTAAAATATAGGTTTGAAGGCACCGCTACACAGTAGCACGCAGCTAAGCTACGCAGGTGTACTTGCTGTAGTGGCCTGACCCTATTACTAAGACTCCGCTGTCCGTACGTCTGTCTGTCACCAGGCTGTATCTCATGAAACGTGGGCCCTAGACAGTTGAAATTTTCACAGATGATGTATTTTTGTTGCCGCTATAACAACAAATACTAAAAACAGAATAAAATTATTATTTAAGGTAGGCTCCCATACAACAAACGTGTTTTTTTGCCGTGTGTAGATTATGGTACGAAACCCTTCGTGCGCGAGTCCGACTCGCAGTTGGCCGGTTTTTTTCTTTTAGATAACTTTCATCACCATCATCATCATCATTTCTGCCGAAAGACGTCCACTGCTGGACATAGGCCTTCTCCAGGGTTTTGCCATAATCGACACGTTTGCTGGCAGGAAGTACATAACTTTACGTTGGGTTAATTTAGGTATTTCAAAATAAATATGTATTCGTTGAACATTGATAGTTTCAATCGTGTTCCTGATTGGTATAAGCCCTGTGTCAATTGGCAATCTAAATTATTTCTAGGAATTTGCACAGCTGCACAAACAGTTGGATTTCGACAAAACATAGACTGATATTAATTGCTATGCGAAAACTGTGATTTCCGACACCTATGGTGGTGCCTCATAATAGCACAAAGTAGAATATAACATTCTTTATTATGTACAACATACAAGTAACATTCATAAAAGAAGATACACTTCACATAGGGTGACACAATGGGCGGTCTTATCGGTAAAACCGGCCAAGAGCAAGTCGGACTCGCAGACCGAGGGTTCCGTACAAACTTTTTAAAGGACAAACTTAACTTTGCTGTTCGATCCCATGAAACGGCTATTGCACCAACCCCAAATAATAAGTTTGTAATAGTAAATTTTGCCCTAGAATTGTCAATTTTGGTTAAAAGCAAGATCTTACAGCACAAGTAAAGGGAAAAGTCCGAAAAATAAAAATGTTGAAAATTAAGGTAAATTTTAATACAAGGTTTTGCGAAAATTTAAATTTGCCCATATCTTTTTATCGTGTTGACTCAGGACCTTTTATACACCTAATAGGAACTATAGACCTCAGTATCTGGTATAAATTTCAACTTGCTAGGTCCACCCGTTCCTGAGAAAATCGGTGGTGACAGACGGACAAAGAGACGGACAAGAAAGTGATCTCATAAGGGTTCCGTTTCTTCCTTTTGAAGTACGTAACCCTAAAAACGATCTTTTCAAGACAAACTTAGGATGGATTACAGGAAGAGGGATAGACAATACTGCAGGCAGTATGTGCTGTACCAACTACATATAAGTATGCATCCCTACAAGGTGAAGGCTGCGGGAATCCGCTGGATGCGAGTCGCACGGGACCGGTCAATGTGGCGACACTTGGAGGTGGCCTATGCCCAGCAGTGGACGTCTTGAGGCTGAAATGATGAAGATACATACCTACAAACATAAAGTATATACAAAATGTGTTGATGTTGTTTTGTTTATATAATGTAAGTGTAAGATGTTTATGGGCTATGAACCTGAAATAAACGTTTTTTTTTTAAATAAGTTTATATGTAACTAGCTGACCCGCGCAACTTCGTCTGCGTTACGTAAGAGAGAGAGAGGCTTAGAGAGAGTGTGAGTCAACCTAAAAAAAATGCAGATAATATGCTTTAGCGGACTTTTTAAGAGGAACAATCCCGTCATACATGTATGATTGTTGAGTAACTTTAACCGTTTACGCAGCGCACGGAAAGGAAGCTCTCAAAAGCAATAATTTTTCGCTGTATTTGCAACAATTTTTATTGATGCTCCGCTCCTATTGATTGTATCGTGATGTTATATAACGTATAGCCTTCCTCGATAAATGGGCTATCCAACACTAAAAGATGTTTTTAACTGGAATCAGTAGTTCCTAAAATTAGCGCGTTCAACCAACCAAACAAACAAACTTTTCTCCTTTATAATAAGTATAGATTCAAGTAGGTAACAATTTAATTTCTCGGAATTTTATGCAATCATCGTTAAAATATTGTACTATGTTTTTCCAATTTGGGGCTTCCCTCGACAGCCTTAGGTTTTCATCCTTAGACACTCGATGACAGTCATACTCCAGCTAGGTCGAAAGTTCGCATCAAGGTGCATGAATTGAGCCCAAACACGATATAGCTTTTTTTTTCGGATGGGTAATCATCAAATGACTCCTCCCGGAGCAGGAGGAAGTGTCAGACTTTTACTGACTAAAACCCATCCATGTTCCTTCATCGCCCTTTGTGTTCCGGGGCCACGGTATCTCTTTCGAATAGTCCCGCAGCCCCGGCAGGCATCGGCCCTTGCGGACCCCTTCTTTTTTGCTGACTCTCTTTGAGGCGCGTGTGGAACACTCCTGCGCCGTCGACACGGCCTGTCGTCATGAGACGGACGGACGGCGAGCTAGCCCATAGCTCCTCGTCCACAGGCCCGCGCCTACGGTGGCCGGGGGCCAATACGTGGCTCCCGACGCCCGGGGTGTCTCCCGCTGTGGCCGGGACGTAAGGATCTCTCCCTCTCACGTTCCGCCACCTCCTTCGCTAGCATTATGACTGCTTCGCAGAAGGAGGTGATGGCATCCCATTCCGTCTCGCTCCGGACCATGTATTGAACCAGGCTGGGAGAGAGAAGTCGCCGCCGCCGACCGCCGCTTCGAGGACACGGCGGTGCTCCGCCCAAGTGGGGCACACCTCCACAGTGTGCTCCACCGTGGCCTCCGCTCGATCCTCACAATGGAAGAACCCGGGCGTCTTGTCCCGCCCGAAAACACGATATGGGCCAATAACAATTTAGCTGTAAATATAATCTACGTAAACTGCGTATGGATTATTGATTATTGCGAATAGCATAGCACAGTTCTTGCACGGCAAGAACACGTGGATTTATCAGGCTTCTGGTGTTTGCTACACTTCTTTTTGGAGAAATCATCCTCATCATCATACTCCTGCCCTTATTCCAATTTATTTGGGGGTAGCATGATTGTATTCTTCTTCCTTATGTACTACTCTAATGGAAAAATATTTCACGAAAAAAATAAGAAATGCACACAACTTAAATACAAAATGAAATATAGGAAATCTCACAGCATCAAAAAAAAAAATTAAACAAATCACAAAAAGTGAAAATAACTTTGGAGGGTTTGAACCTGCAACCCCGTAGTTTACAGAGCGGTCATGAAACCGCAAGGCTATTTACTTCGTTGACATAAGCCACAAATAGCCGTTCTCATGTACTTACGTCATGACTGAAACGTCAAACAATTGAAGTATACGGAAATAATGCAAAATTGCCTACCCCCTTAAGGAAGTAGCGTGATAATATATAGTTTAAATATTGAAGAAGCCTATGCAGTAATTTTGACGTGATGCATACAAACATTTCGTACCAACTACTTAAACCGAGGAAAGCTGATTTTCTTGAGTTACGCTATTTTGTGCGTATTCACCTCAAAAATCAAATTTCAAGAAAACTGAGAAATTATATTTACCTGTATTAGATATGGAGTATATGTAGCAACTTTAAAAGGTTACACTTCATTGGTTTTGATTGTCTAGGTGTTTGAAGTTTATTAATTTTAAACACAAAACCCTCTTTTTTGCGCCTCTGGATGAGATTTTAAAAAAATGCTAAGACAGGTATTTCTTTATTTTTATTAATAAGTATTTATTCTGAGTTTCATGATTCTAGAACAATCTAAAATTTTTTTTTCATACTAACTTTACCCCCCCCTTTTCACCCCCTTTTTCCAAAAAAATCCAAAATTTCTATAGCCTATATGTTATTCTGAATGTATTTAAACAGATTTGTGAACATTTCAACAAAATCGGTTCAGCAGTTTTTACGTGATGCGCGGTCAAACAAACAAACAAACAAACAATTTTTTTTTAAATGGTTTTAATATGTTCAGTTACTTATTTCAAGTCACCCTGGCTGGTTTTTTTTTTAAATCTTCAATGAACAGATTTTTTGGTCTCAACGATTTTATTATATGTATAGATAATTATGCTACATATCATAATTAGCCTACAATATTTCCGCTGGGCAAGGCCAGGTCAGGCCACAGACTTCGTTGTAAGAGGGAGTGGACAGTTCTCTACCTTGCGGCTTTACCGCACGTCGTTTGATGTTACATGACTTCGAATTTTCGGTTTTAAGACTCAACCGTATATCGTGGTAAAACATGACCAAGCATAGTTGAGTTTTACACACCTAGGCATCTAGGTTTAACTTACATTTAATTGCCTAATACAAGACTTTTCCCAATTCTATGAAATTCTTGTCTAGCTGGATGCAACTCAATATCACTGGATAAATAAATATCGCTGGACATTAACACACAGCGCCATCTAGTGCCACACTAAGCTGTCGTGGACACCAGATATACTACATAGATACGTTTTGTTTGTAAATACATACTTATTATACATATAAACATCCATGACTTGGAAACAAATGTCCATGTTCATCACAAACATTTGCTCCAACCAGGATTCGAACCCGGGACCCTAAGAACGTAAGGCAGCCTCACTACCGCTGCGCCATTCGGGTCGTCAATACCAGTATTTTACATGAAGTGACTGTCTATCTGATTACAAGTCAGATACTTTTTAACACGATAGCACTTGGTATTGGTAAGACTGGCGGTCAGACTCGAGCTTCTGATGACTGTCCGAATTATGAATAACAGACAAAGTACTTTATTTCGTTTCTAAAGAGGCCAATGCTAATGGAGTACCTATGTTTTACTTTTTACCTTATAAGCCGTCCGCTTAACGCAAAGGACCATGTTCGTTTGCGTACAAATGCGACCTGATTACGTATTTTGCATACAACCATAATGTAGGATTAAAATAATTCATCACGCAATGACCGGCCGTTGTAGTAATAACAGTGCTCTAATGTTAATCAGGTGGACTAATTAAGAAATAAGTACGCTTGCATTTATTGTACTTGCACTCAATTCTTAAACTTTTGTTGTTACATGTGCAGGTAATAACGTAATACAATAGGCTTGTGTCCTGAAAAAATCTAATTAGTCCGTCAATTAGATTATAAAAAGTATTTGACACGATTTTTTTCTTTTGTTACGTAGACCAAAATTGACGAAGATGCGACGCTTTTAAAATTCTCAATACATCACGCCGTGCTATAATTTTTAGTGTGTTGTGACGTCACGAGCCCCCACTCCCGAGTTTTGATGCGTTTTATCTTTGTCAATATTCATAATCATAATCATTTATTCATTTGCGAATATGGGTTCAAAATAATAGGTCTTAAATAAACAATAGTGTCCATTAGCCAATTTACATAGGTACATTATATAAGTTTGTCCTGTAAATATTCAGTGACAGAGTAACATGCTTTTTTTTGTAACAGTGTTTTGACATTGTTTTTAAATATATTCATATTATTTATCTCCAGGAATGAGTTTGGTAAATGGTTATACATATATGCGTGGAGCCATACATAATATACATAACACTTTTTTATTGATTGGTAAATATTGAACTTGTGTCTTTTGTTATGTAATTTACTAAAGAGGTTTGTTCGTTTGTTTGTTATTCATTGATTTACAAAAACAAAAAAATACGTGTCCATTATTTTCTAATACTCTAACTGATGGACTAAATATATTTGCATTTTATTGATGGTGGAAACTAGCCCATTCTCATAAAAACTAATAAGGTTGAATTAAATTGTGTGACTGCCTCGTTGGTCTAGTGGTCGCAATCCGACTGCTGAGCATGAAGTCCTGGGTTCAATTCCCCGGTCGGGCAAATTGTTATTGGGTTTTTCTTCAGGAATTTCTCAGTAGCAGCCACGGAGTAAGAAATAGGGCCCGGTTGATAGCCGTAGGCTCGCCCCCTATTACGTGGGACTTAAACATAACTGGCGAAATGTGGGTGTACCTCCATCCAAATATAAAAGGCACATTAATACCTACTACTCTTCATAATTAAAGGTAGAACAGTCTACGTGCCAGTCCCTAGCTAGCCGAAATATCGACGTCCAGGCACTCCATTGCTTAGAATGTGGGGTTATCCTATTTTTATTCTAGTCTTATTCTAATCGGCCTAAACTTTAAAGGGGCGTGGCTCGGCGCCTCCGCATGATTTAAGCGATATTTTTTTGTACCTGATCAGGCGGAAAAGGCCACGACTGTACGTTAGATATAAAATCTAACTAATCTTGGATGTTAAACCCAACAAACTATGCGTTCTTAGACGAAAGGTAGACACAATACCACCAATGATTACTGAACACTACATAGAAATGTTTATAAATCGATACCCCAGATAAAATAACCACTACACAACCTAGCTAGTATTTACAGCTCTATAATTTACCCTAAATAACCCCCTAACCAGCACTGACCAACTATTTAGCAGTGTTTTAAACTTGAACACTTAAGTCCTCTAAGTTACTGTAGTGACGTACAAGACCATCTGACCTCGAAAGAGAACGTTAAATTTTAATAATATTTGAGGACAAGATGGTGACTAAATGTACTCGCCTGGTTTTTGGGTCAAGGACCGTTTTTCTGTTAATTTATTTGATTGTTCGTTAAGGTGTGTTTTTGTTTTGAGAGAATTTTGAAGATGCTGAGGACAGTAGAATATAACCTTGCTGTAAAACTTAACATGAATCTGCTATGTGACAAATAGTGTGAAGGTATGAACGTGGATGAAGCAAAATTATTAGGTTTGTAGATAAAAGAATCGTAGCAGTTGTAGTTATGTGGTTTTCCCATAATTTTAGTAAACTTTGCTAAGTTTGCTTGTTTTTTTTTTTTATTTATTTATTTATTAAGGTTAGCCTACAATTGTTTACACAATACATTTTATTTAAAAGTACACAATATATACATTTATAAGTGCAACAATTAGTTACAGGCTAACACCACATGCACTATTTTATTTAAATTACATTCTACATTAATAGTTTTACTTAAGTATAAGGAGATTCGTGCTTTTAGACACAGCAGTTTAGGCTATGCGTTGTTTGCCAGTGCCAGGGGAATCCCCTTTAGGAGATTAATAAAAAATAAAAAAACTGTTATTACCCACAAGAGCTATTTTTATGACGAAGGTGTGCTTGCATACCTTCTTAGTAAAAGTTCTGGCGTTTAATAAGTTAAGATTTTGATTAAGTAGATACTATCTTTTCCTCCCAGAATACGTATCTTGGCACAACGCCAAATTTAGTTTGGTCTTCGGCAGCCTCAAGAGTGGTCGCTTTCACAGCCCATTGGCCAACCCGGCCGGGCCCGCATCAATGAAAAATTGTTTCGATTCGAGCATACTTACTTTGTGGAACTTGGTTAAAGGTCTAAACAAAAAGAGTTTTTCGCTAAGAGATGTGGTTTTCAGACAAAGAATAGAGAACACGATAATTTCAATTTTTAACATACATAATATGATGCCTGTAATTCCTGAAGGGTTAGGCAGAGTACTACCTGTACCTAATAGTACACTCAAATTTCGTCCATGTTTAATTCTCATGTAATAGGGGGCGAGCCTATTGCCATTAACCGGGCACAAATCCATATCCATCCATTCATGTTTTGCCCGACCCGGGTATCGAACTCAGAACCTCATGCTTAGCAGTCGTGCTTGTGACAACCAGACCAACGAGGCAGTCCGTGTAAAATACTGGTATTCAGCTGCATTCGGTTTGACTGAAAGCCCCCAGCCTCCCAGTCAAACCTTCATCTGCCTAGCCATTTCCCAACCATGGGAAAAGGCTAGGCAGATGAAGGTTTGACTCAGAACTTCATGCTTAGCAGTCGTGCTTGTGACAACCAGACCAACGAGGCAGTCCGTGTAAAATACTGGTATTCAGCTGCATTCGGTTTGACTGAAAGCCCCCAGCCTCCCAGTCAAACCTTCATCTGCCTAGCCATTTCCCAACCATGGGAAAAGGCTAGGCAGATTATGGTCCTCTCCATAAAACGACTGTAAAAGGTTGATTCTCTGATTTCGTACCAATCACATGTCCGGTTGCATAAAAAAAAAGTTACTAACATTTAGGGAGATTCGATTAAAGGTGGTTGATTTGAAGACATTTAGCGAGGTGTTTCCTACAAAAGAAAAACTTAGGTATAAAAACGAAAATAATAACAAATGAAAAATACACGCAAATGTCCTCACCGTCGATGTCCTTAACGCGATTTTATAACAATAGTGTTCAAAATTTCTAAGAAGTTATAGTTATATGTATCTGTAATTTATTCAATTTATTAAACTAATACAAAGGATTACTTGCCTTTAATATCACACATACGGATCAATTCATTAATTTAAAAAAAAAATATTTGTCTTTGTCACCGAAAAATAATCACTACCGTAAGCAGGAAAAGAAATGTACACAACTTTTTACGTGGACATCCTACTCTTTTATCCTTTCCCCGCACAGTTCCGCAGCGGCCAGTCGCTCCAGAGACATTGAGTAAGAAACCCGCGCTCTCGAGAAATAAAAAATACTCACATAATAGTTATCAAAAATTACCTTTGTACCGGTTTAGTGGTCTTCACCGTATTTGAGAAATTTTAGGTAAGTCACACGATTAATATTTTTAATGTACCTCTGAAATGTTTGTCTTGATGAGTATTATTACCAGAGTAATATTTATACAAATAGCCTCTAAGATAATTGATTTAAAAATCAAAATAACATAAAATGTCACTACCGTGATAGTCTTTACCATAATTTACCATCAGTTTTTAAAGTGACGGTAATGCCACTAAAGTGATGGAGATGACCGACTAAGTACTTTTGTTTTTGTTTTATTTACTTAAAATACTAGTAATGTAAATTGCATTACACATGTTCCAAATGGTAATAAGGAACGATAACGGTGCAAATATGTTCGTCTGTCTGTCTGTTTGTTTAAGTGTCAGTATGTGTATTTATTTGTCTGTTTGTTTGTCTGCCTAGTTGTTTGTTTTTCTGTTAGTCTGTTCATCTAAATAACTTTGAATACTTCAAAGTGGTGTCCTCAGCGTGTGAGTATAATGACCTTAGACTATTTTTTATTTCTAGGTTCTAAGAACGAAGAAGAAGAAAAAGAAAATGAAAGAGATAAAGATGATGACGTCGATGATTTGCAAATATTTTGATTGTTTCTTTTGATTGTTTGTTTTGATTGTTTATTTTGATTGTTGTTTCTGTAAGCAGGATTACTAGTTTTTTTTTGTTGAGATTTGATATAGGTACAGTGATATCTGTTACCCTTTTTAAATGTACCGCTAAGAGTTTTTGAGATTGTTATTCTTATTTTCTAATTTTTTTTATGTATGTTTGCCAAAGAATTAGAATTGAAAAAGTTCGTATTTTGTGATACAATAGTAATTAAAAAAAATAAGTATAATAAAAAGGAAAATGAGACTGAACGAAACAAATGATTACTCAGAGGATAGTTGCTTAGATTACACCTTGGTTGTTATTTGGTTTTTACAATTGTGTAGTTTTAATAGCAATATAAACTATTATTACAGTAAACAAATGAGAAATACTTGTGCTTTACTTATTTTAAGAAAATAAATAAAAATATTTTAATTTGTATCTCATCTTAAGTCATTACCAGTAAACACTATGTTACTACCATCACATAATAATCATTTCCATAACACGAAAAATCATTACCATCACAAATTAAAACTTCAGCTACCTATATCTCGGACATTAATCGATGCAATTCGAAAATATTTACACATAGTATTATTAAGCCGTCATATTTTCGTTTCACACTAAGATTTTCAAAATCTAAAATTTCTCTCATTTTTTTCAAATCGGACCGAAATCAGAGAACCACCCAAAAAGACGTTAAACAAAGCTGACAATCACAAGTTCTTTGGAGTCAATAATGTCAAATTTAGGGACCATGCCTTAGAACCTTCTGGTTACGGAAATAATGAAGGTCAAAGTTCCGACTTTAACTTAAAAACTTTATTTTAAAAACCCCTGTATTGTTACAACCAAGCCAAAGAAACGATGGATGGACTGTGTAAAGGATGATATGGCAAGAAAGGAGGTGGTCTGATGAGATGACGAGTAGGTAATAGAGAAGTATGGTAGAAGACATGCTGCCCTTATCCCAAATGAGTTGGGAAAGGGGCAAGAGAATGATGGTGACCCCTGTATTGTTACAGGCGCCCTAGACAATGTGTTACTTGCGTTTCATTACTAAATTTTTTGCATTAAAAATAAAACTCTTTTTCCGGCAATAATAATAATAAATAAATAAATAATAAATATCGCTGGACATTAACACACAGCGCCATCTAGTGCCACACTAAGCAACGAGACTTGTGTCGTGGACACCAGATAGTTGATATACTACATAGATACTTTTTTGTTTGTAAATACATACTTATTATACATATAAACATCCATGACTCGGAAACAAATGTCCATGGTCATCACACATACATTTGCTCCAACCGGGATTCGAACCCGGGACCCTAAGAACGTAAGGCGGCATCACTACCGCTGCGCCATTCGGGTCGTCAAATATAATTTCTAATCCATGTCTTATACTTCATGTTAGTTTGATATAGGACTATTGTAACATCAGCCAACATTGGTTGGCTATATATATTATTGGCTATATATATTGATATATATATAATAAATATCCTTTCATATTCTAGCTTTACCTTCCCAGAACACCAACTTATCTACAGTAATATTATAAAGAGGAAAGATTTGAATTTTTGTGTGTGTGTGTAATGAATAAACTCAAAAACTACTGCGCCGATTTCAAAAATTCTTTCACCATTAGAAAGCCACGTTTTTACTGAGTAACATAGGCTATATTTTATCCCCGTACTCCTACGAGAACGGGAACTACGCGGGTGAAACCGCGTGACGTCCGCTAGTAATCTATACAGAAAAAACAAAAAAAAGTCAATCAAGAAAGAGCTAAGTTTGTTAGGTTGTATGAAAAAAATACATTGATAGAAAGATACATTATTCGTGGGTGCTTTAGTCAAAAATTTATAATTAAATTTATAATATGCAGATTAGCCGAGCTATCACTATTTTTGCGGACGAAGTCGCGGGCGTAGTGCTAGTACCTAGGTATATATAAAATTAGTCTAGCTATTTGCTGACTGCAGTGTCTAGCCGTCCCCGGCGTCCGAAGTTAGCGAATTTAAAGTTAGTATAATTCCGACTCTCAGACAGAGGGCAGATATAATCCTGCCGAGGTGGCGATCTCGAATTTAAAACTAAGATGTTATTACAGTTTGAGATCTTTTTCATCTTAGCGTATCGATGGCAATCTAAAATGTGTCGGCCCAGAACTGAGTTACGCTTACGAGTTTGGCGCTTTCGGTAGCGTCCACCAGTTCCTGTAGTGAACAAACAACAGGACACGATAATAAGTGCCCCATCGTTGGTGGAACAGCACCACATTTCCACACCAGGGCTAGTCTCGACATAGATAGCGACAAAGTCGCTAACTTTTGATTGTTCACTCACGAAAGAATTCGGTAGCAATATAGATGCTTGCGGGAAATCTAAGTCTCAACATCCAAGATGCGTTTCCAGCAAGCATCGTTATTGCAACCGAATTTTTTCGTGAGTTATTAGCGATCAAAAGTTAGCGATTTTGTCGCTATCTCTGTCGAGACTCGGGGCCCAGGGCAGAGTTTGAGATGATAATCTGCTTTTACCCGACTGCGGTAGAGAAGGGTTATGAGATCTCTGCTCATGTACGAGCATGTTTGATTGTTTACTAAACAGATTATACGTAAATATACATAACGTTGTAAATACCTTTTGTTAGTCAGCTTTCTGTCATCCTCTCCATATGACCAAACCATCTAAGCATACTATCTAAGCATACTACGACGTACATTTTCTCGTATAACCACATACCTCAATTTATTGTTCAGAATTATCTTTTGAAAAATCTATTATCTATGAAAACTAGACAAAGCAAAACCAGTTGGCTCACTGTGGTTAGTAAAAACAAGCAAACAAGAGAATGATTAAAACACATTGCCTGCTATAATTTTATAGGAGTTTTAATACATGGATAATAAAACAGAATAAATGTCATACTTAGCTACAGTTTATTTAAATAACTATCCCATAAAAAGTATCTTAAACTGGAACTACTAAACAATGTTTAGTTCCGACTCATAATTCGCTAAACCCTGGTATACGAGGGTCGGACTGATCTAGGTAGGGAGATATTTACTGTGAGCACCGCTAACCACAAGGGGACCGCTCTTCAAGACACACTTTACTAACTAGATCTAGGTTTCATCTTGTTATTATGAAATACGTTGTACATAAAGGAAATACTATTTACCTGTGTTTGGCTACTTTATGGTTGACGAAATGGGATTCAATGTATGAAGAGATGTGCATCTCTTCATACATTGAATCATCGTATATCAATCATTACGTAATTTAATTTTAATGAAATGAATGAATAATTTAATTTGTATGACATCAATGTGTAATTTAATTTGAATGAAATCAATTGATAATTTAATTAGTTTGAAATCAATGTACTTACCTATTTATTTTTATTTTACATACATTTTTTAAACTGACTTGTGAAAAAACAAAATTATTAATGCATGACCATGACTAATGATGGACAATAATGATTATGATGTTAAATAAATATGGAACCAACATTAAATATTGTACACCTTATAGCGTGCAATATTTTGCTGTAATATATATTTGTTACAGCAATCCTTTATAATAATCATAAGAACTGATATTTCACCTGTGACAAACAATAAATGAATTTGAATTTGAAGATTAAAATAGTTACGGATTGGGACACTTTTTCACTTGTCTTTTGTTTAGTTGTCGAAATGGGAACGTTACGAGATGGGACGTAGCCCTCCGGAGGCTTAAGTTACGCTTGACGTAGGCTATTTGACTAAGTTGTTGGTCTAGTAATCTCCGTAATTTCATGTCGCGTGAATTTGACCCTAGTGTATAAGATGCCCTGACAGGGGAAGAGAATCCCAATTTATTTTGATCGAAACTTAACTGCAACTGATCTTTATGTAACTAACAATCTTGACGGCATGGGTGGCGCAGTGGCTGAGCGATTGAATCCTACATTGCGTGTCGCGGGTTCGATCGAGTCTTTTTACACCCTTTATATTCGTTCCGTGTGGGGACACGGAACGAATATAAAGGGTGTAAAAATACTCTTAACGAATCCTAAAGGCACTTGTCTTGTTCTCCCCATCATTGTGATAATTTTCTTGATTGTACACCATACCTTCTAGTTACGGAGATATTGGGGGTCAAGTTTCAACTTTTTGACAAGTTTTTTTTTTAAGTACAAGTTTTTAATATAAGATTTTTTTTTAAACACTTTAAACACCTCCACAACCCTCGTACTATTCAATCCATCCATCAGCACTATGTTTTGAGTGCGTTACATTGAGTTCTACCACAAAACATGATTTTTCACCCAAAAAAAAAGTCGTTTCCCAGCAATAATTTTCGCGTAAAGTTACTTAGTTTGATGTACATAATGCTTGGTTGACGGCTTCGTGATGAGTCTGCTTACACTCTGTATGTATGGCCTACAGATAGTTGTTCCAGGTGTAGCTGTTTGTGTAAGAGAGTTTTAATGCTTGTAAACGCACCACGCTAAAGGAGAAATCGTAGTGAGGTTAAAAAAACAACTACTGAAACCCGGTTATCTAGTAGGTACCTACTAGATAACCGGGTTTCAGTAAATGTTTTTTTTTGTATATGGTTTACTTTATACACATAAATTGAGTAAGTTACGAGTGTATGAGAAAGAGTCATAAAGCCAGGAACACAGTGTTTATGCAAATCTCTTTATAATTTGATAACAGCTTGGTTTGCGTGACAATACTCCATGGTTAGTAACGAATAACCTGCCACCTCAGCTGATTGTTACTGAGAATGTATTCTTACAAGAATTTGTGGAAACCAGTTATGACGTAAATTAACATTGATTTCTTGCTTTGCTTTGATTGGTCTGTTGGTCATTGCTAAGTTTAGAATTAAAAACTAGTGACTTGCTGTTAGCTTAAAAAAGCACAGGATCTTTTTTATGAGCCCAAATGTCCAATTCTTGGGGTGGAATCAATCAATTATTTTATTATCAGTCAACTAATGCCCATAGATAAAATACACAAAACTACATTTAACAAAAATTTTAAACTAATACATACCTATTTTAAACCCTATGAAACTATATGACGACAAACGGACCACCAAAAAAATCATACGCACCTATTAGGTATTAGCAAAAACATAACACAAATTATCAAA
The DNA here is from genome assembly GCA_963853795.1 of Xestia rhomboidea. Classification (NCBI taxonomy): domain Eukaryota; kingdom Metazoa; phylum Arthropoda; class Insecta; order Lepidoptera; family Noctuidae; genus Xestia; species Xestia rhomboidea. The sequence continues at coordinate 7,081,576 of OY970778.1, read as the reverse complement.
ATGAAACTTACAATTGAAATCACTTCTATCTTTTCTAGAATGCACAAAACTTTAACATTTTTACAACATTAAAAGTAGAAACTCAACAGCCATATTGTAAATCCTCTAGAGACTCGAGGTCAGTAATTCAGTATCAAACAAAAACTCAGCGAGTCAAGAAGCCGTGTTTCAATTGTTATGTACGGCACACACTGTGCAACTAGTAACCGCAACAATACTGTCATCATCTGCCCAGCCTTTTCCAAACTTTGTTGAGGTCGGCTTCCAGTATAACCGGATGCAGCTGAATACCGGAATTTTACATGGTGCGACTGCCTATCTAACCTCCTCAACCAACTTAGTACTGGGTAATACGATACTCCTTGGTAAGACTGGTTGTCAAACTTTCGCACTACTGACTACCTGTAACGACTGTCAAAGATCTACAACTGACAGCCGGGACCAACGGCTTAACGTGCTTTTCGAGGCACGGAGGAAAATCGAAACGTTATTTACGTCTATCAGAAAAATAAAAACAAAACTGTTAGGTTAATAAAGCGACTAAAGTGTCGGGCAGTTCGATTTTTAAAACCTAGCCACAATCAGTGGTTTAGTGTGCGACGGTTCTAATCCTAAGGAAAATAATTCCGTTGTGTTGGTACCTCGTTAAAATATTTTGCTCTAGTTCTCCTAGGTGAGTTAGGTCATGTAGTTAGATCTAGGCTAGGCATAGCTAAAACTTATAAGCTCTGAGGGGAAGACTACTTCAAAAACATTTGATTAGGATCGTTGAGGGCTTTATTTGTTTTTTTTTTCGGATGGGAAATCGTCAAATGATTCCTCCCGCTCTGGGCGGAGCAGGAGTGTTTTTTGTTGAATTTTATTGACTAAAACCCATCCATGTTCCTTCATCGCCCTTTGTGTTCGGTATCACGGTATCTCTTGCGAACAGTCCCGCAGCCCCGGCAATCGTTGAGGGCTGAAACGCTGTTTCATGCAATAATACTGCCACTCACACTCAGCACTCAGCACTCCAGTTATGAATGTTGCATAATGTTAACAAGATTTTAAAGTTATTGGTGTTTATGAGAAAAATATTTTACTAAAACTCCTAATATTTGACAGCCTCGTTGGTCTAGTGGTCGCAAGTGTGACTGCTGATCATGAGGTCTTGGGTTCGATTCCCAGGTCAGGTAAAGTGTTATTGGGTTTTTCCAACAGGACTTTCTCAGTAGCAGCCATGGAGCCTGGATTAGTGCCCGGTTGATGGTAATAGGCTCGCTGCTTATTACATGGGACTTATATAACTGGTGAAATGTGGATGTATATATGTATATGTATATACTATTAGGTACACTTCTGCCTAACTCTTCGGGGATAACAGGCGTGATGTAATCTCTTTCTTTGAGAGGGAGTGAACACTGCCTCTACCACGCGGAACCCAGTCTCGGTTGGCATATTTGAATTTTTGGTTCTATAAGACCTCACGATGTTTGCTTTCACCAATTTGAGAGAAATTACAGTATATTCAAAGTGAAAAATGCCTCATTACATTGAATTATTAAACTTGTTTCGCTTTTACTAATGAAAAAATTCCAACCTGGCTCCCCGAATACAACCACGAATAACATTAATTCAAAGCAATTCTTGCGACGGTCAAAAATGCCTCCTACACTAAGAAAGTCCAACCAAATTCATAGCACCAAACGAAAACAGCGCATACCCAATAAAAACACTTGTACGCCAAAAAATCTTCAGCAAATATTTTACAGCTATTTAAATTTAGTTCAGACGAGCTTGCCGACATTTTATTTGAGTTAGTCATGAAACTGAATAAATGCATCTGTAATGTCCATTGCATTACCATGCAAAAATTGCCTGAATACTTTCTGGACTCGAATTTCTGTCATTCGAGTCTCCGTATCGGATTGCCACGGTTAGCAAGTTTTTTGTCTATGTTCCAGTTGATATCATGCCTGAAAAAGCGTTGGGTATCGCTTTGTCTGATTTGAATTGTTAAGGGGCAGCGCAGACGACAGACTTTTTGTGTGCGACAGAAAAAAAGTCTGCGACAAATTTTGCGTGATTGATGTGTTTGACTACGTTTTTGTCTACTATAAGGATCTACTGATGGAAAGGATCCTACTGATCGCCTTATAGTCGACAAAAAAGGACAAAAAAGTAGTCAAACACTTTGAAGTGTTTGACTACTTTTTGTCCTTTTTTGTCTATTTGTCCACACTCCACAGACAAAAATTCTGTCGTCTGTGCTGCCCCTAAGAAGGATAAAGACTTACAGAATATCGTTTCTGGATTTTGATTTGAGAATATTAGTTTATTATGTCAGGGCCCTTAGATATGATGACGATGTTAATTCGTTCTCGATTTTCATAATTAATGTCAAGTAATCATTAGTACATATAGTTTTACATGCAGCAGAATCACTATGAAATGCAGATACAAGACCAACGTCTTTTTTCTTGTATGCTGTTTTGAGCTTGATAGAAAATCAGTAGGCTTAGCCAATTTGACAATCTACAATCGTTAACGCATAGAAAACTAACCAAATGTATGAGAATGACATCATTTCAACGTTAAGTCACGTGGTCAAAACAAACCAATAGAAACTTTTAAGTTCAGTCAAAACTGTAATTTGGCTACGATTTATATGGGGATGTAGCGATTACGATTGTAGAAACGAATACATTTCATTCTGTCATCTTGATCGATGTAAACTTGTCTACGAAGTTTCTATTCGTTTGTTTTGACCACGTGACTTAACGTTTACGATTGTAGAAAGAGAATCGATACGAATCGTTTGTAACTTGGCTAGGCCTGTAGGACCGACTTTTTTCTGGCTTATTTGTAGTCTGTTGTATCTCCTGAATCGCATACGTGAATTTTTATATGGAAATCTATGGACAGAAATCGGTATATATATGGCTTCTTCTAGTAGCTAGATTACATAATTATATACATAAATAAGTAGCAAAACATTGTCATAAAAGACGCATTTACATGCTACTACTTTTGCTTGGTCCACGTTCATACACCTGTCAACATCGGTATAGCCTTTTCCCAATTTGTTGGGGTTGGCTTCCAGTCGTACCGGATACAGCTGAATACCAGAATTTTACATGGAGCGACCTTTGACCTCCATAACCCAGTTAGTACAGGGTAATACGATACCCGTTGGTAAGACTGGTTGTCAGACTTTCGGGCCACCGACTAGCTGAAACGACTGTCAAAGATCTATAAATGACAGCAGAAGAACGGCAACTGTTAGCGTGCTTTCCGGAGCGCGGTGGAAAATTGGTATGTAATGGCTGATCACCCATCCACGGACTTACCTAGGCAAGTGCGGCTTAAAATATAAAACACTAGCTGATGCCCGCGGCTTCGCCCGCCCGCAAATTATATATTAAAACCTTCCTCTTGAATCACTCTATCTATTAAAAAAACCGCATCAAAATCCGTTGCGTAGTTTTAAAGATTTAAGCATACATAAGGATATAGGGACAGAGAAAGCGACTTTGTTTTATATACTATGTAGTGATGTTGAAATCAGTTAAGTTCAGTTCAGCCTGGTAACTGGTGTAGTTATGACTCGCTTTATCTCGAGCTATTTCAAATAACCTTTACCAAATATTTCGTAACTTAGTCAATTGTTGGAAAATCTAGATTCTCAGTAAGATATTTTGGTAACAATTGGCCAAAGTTACAAATAAGACTAACATATTCAAATCTACCTACGTTATAGACTTATGATTTCACCTCAATACGTCGGTTCTAGAAATCTGTATACAATATAAACATAGAGTACCTAGACCTACTTACGGTACTATTCTACCGAATTCAATGATAACTATATTTCATAAAAGGTATTATGAACACGACATATAATTATGACTCTTGTTTATTACCTAAGTAATTAAACATAACGTGCAAAATGTTGGGGTTAGGTATTACTTCTGTATAGCAGCATTTCTGCCTATCCCCTCGGGGATCACAAGTGTGATGTTATCTTTATTCTTATTTGGTGTTTTGCTACTCCAATCGTAATTGCTAATCGTACTATGAATTAAAACATAATTCGAATTAAGATAGTATTCTCAGAACGGCCATTAATAACTCAGTTTGTAATATGATGTCATTATCTCGATTAAATTCAAATAATAATGAATACTTTGAATAGAACGCAAAACTTACTGGATTTGTGATATAATGATTTGGTTCAAAAATAAGTAACTAATTAAAGTTAGTTACTTATTTAGTGAGCATTACAAACGCGCCTACTTGTTTTTTCGGATTCATTTGAGTATTGTATACAATCTGAAACATCATTTACCTGTAGAGAAAAGTACTTTACGCGTGCCCATTTATTTATTACACAAAATATTCGATCTGCCTAACCCAATTAAAAGATTGGTTAACCAAATTAGTGGTTATTCGAGGACTACCTAAATAATACGAACTGTAAAATTGTAGTACAAAACCAGACAAAAATCCAGGATGGCTGCTACTGAGAAATTACTGATGGAAAACCTAATAACATTTTGCCTGACCCGGGAATCGAACCCAAGAGCTCATCAGACGCTCAGCAGCCAGGATTACAACTGGTCTAGTGGTGGGTGCCCGGTTGATGACAATAACGAGCCCCTTATTACATCGGACTTGAATTTACTCATATAGAGAAATGTGGGTCTACTATTAGGTACCTACACATCTGCCTAACCCGTCGAGGATTACAAGCGCGATGTTATGTTATGTAAAATTAACCGAAGACCGCCACTACTGAACATTGACCTAAAATCACTAAAATACGGTTCTTCTGAAACACGCGTGACAAAAACTTAGTGAATTTATATACTTCGCCCGCGACTTCGTCCGCGAAAATTGTGATAGCTCAACTAATTTGCATGTCATCAATATAATTTATGTTACTCGGTAAAGATGTAGCTTTCTAATTGTGAAAGAATTTTTAAAATCGGTTGAGTTGTTTTTGAGTAAAATCGTAACAAACACACAAACAAAAAATCAAATTTTTCCTCTTTATAATATTACTAGCGGACATCACACATTTTCACCCGCGTAGTTACCGTTCCCGTGGGAGTACGGGGATAAAATATAGCCTATGTTACTCAATAAAGACGTGGCTTTCTAATGATGAAAGAATTTTTAAAATCGGTCGAGGAGTTTTAGAGTTAAATCGTAACAAACACACAAACAAACAAACAAAAAATCAAATCTTTCCTCTTTATAATATTAGTATAGATATTATATAGTATAGACTAGCTTTTGGTAGCGACGTCGCCCGCTTGGTGGTTGGAGTTCCCAGAGGACGTACTACAGGGATTAAAATATTCTACGTCCTAACTCAGTTCATGAGTACCACATCCAAATCTGTTCAGTACATTACTGATATACAGTTACTTCCGCGTTTATTGTGTTAGCACGGGTCAGAAATACGAATTTAATCTGTCGAATGACCAATTTGGTCGAGACGCCATTGTTTAACTATTGTGTCTACTTCGTGGATAGATCATGGGTTATGATAATATTAAGATTAGTTTATAAGTAAGTATGTAATGTTTGTAAGTTACAAGTAAAACTAATCAAATGAAATGGTTGCTACCAGTTCAAAGTTCATAACAATGGCATTACAAGGAGACTGAACTTTTTATTAAAATGAACATCCTAACTTTGACAAGTTAGACGCCGACTGTAAGTGGACAACTTAAGTTCGAACACATATACAAGTATTGAATTGTTACTTTTTAGGGTTCCGTATCCGAAGGGTAACCAACGGGACGTTATCCCTTGATCTGTCCACGAAGTAGACACAATAGTTAAACAATGGTGTCTCGAACAAATTGGTCATTTGACAGATCATGATATATAGGTAGATTAGTTACAAATTTCACAGAATGTGTATTTCTGTTGCCGCTATAACAGTACTGAGACCGTTCTACACGGTTAAGTTTAGGTCGTTCTGATGGAACCGAAAGCCATAAACTCGATTTTCGAACTAAAACTTTTTGTTTTTTAAATTATTATTTTATTAATAAACCATATTTACATTATATACAAACTACAACTAGAACTCTATACATATAATTACTTAAATTTATTATAAATTTAATTTTTCGTGATTTTTTATTTTTTATTGTAATTTTTTGCAAAAAAAAAGACAGTCCCAATCGTTCCGAGTTCGATGATCGAGTCTATGGCTTTCGGTTCCAGAACGACCTAAAAATAATGGTGTATTTATCATACACAAATCCACACCTTGTAGCTTTCAGCGGGAAATGTGTTTTATTGTCTAGGTTTTTTTTTAACCTGGTTTATTTATTTAAGCTGCATATTTGTAGGAAATGAATTAAGCAATTAGACCCTTGTTTTTAACCGTTTAAACATGTGAACAAAACTTTCAAACGTCGTCGGCATCGTACATTAGATTATAGATTGCCGCGACTTTTATAATTTCAATAGACAGATGAGTTGCTTAAGAGTTTGTTTCGATACTTCTTATCCTCAGCTAAAATACTAGAAACTGGTGAATAGTCGGCGTTTTGGGAGACTGTCCAATGTAATTAGGGCGTCAAAAAATGTTGAATAAATGGCTATCGATCTCCTTTTAAAATCACCGTCAGTCAGAGTCCAACTGAAAGTCGTCATGCTATACACCGACTGAACCGTACAGTTCTTAGGGATTAAACTTTTAATTACAGGATTAATGGGTATATCGTTGTCGTAAGCAGAAGGATCGCCATTTCGGCAGTGATAGAATACCATATTCATTTCATTCCAAATAATTAAGTATTCGGTAGTTATCTATAGACATAGAGGTCTGAAGACGAGGTTGGAATGTTCTCCATTCTCCTAAGAAAAGGGAGGATCCTCGACTAGATCAAAGACCAGTGTCTCCCTCTGTCTAACTCTTTGGGGATTACAAGCAAGAGGTTTTGTTATTTCATATATATAGGACTACTTCTACGGAATAGAAGTGAGCTGACATTTGAAAAGTAAGTTAAGGTGGGTTCATTGTATGTTGTCCTGAACTAACAATTGAGTTGGTTTCATGTTATTATTTGAAGCTAGTCATGTTGTGGAAATAACAGAAGGTTTAGTTTACTTAGTCTGTTTATTATTTCCCGGGATGATTATGTATCAAACGGTCCTTGAAACTTGAAAGTTAGGTACTTTCAAATTGAGGCGTCATCTGACATGTTGTAGTAAAAGTTCTAAAGGTTTTGTTATTTTTTTTCAAATTCGTCTTCAGACAAGCATTTAATTTATATCTATGAATAGGCATGACGACAGTATCAAATAATTTTAAATCTGTTTAGTCCGTCAGTTAGAGTATTGGAAATTAGTGGACACGTATTTTTTGTTTTTGTAAATCAATGAATATTGACTAAGATAAAACGCATCAAAACTCGGGAGTGGGGGCTCGTGACGTCAGAACTAGCTAAAAATTATACCATGGCGTGACGTATTGAGAATTTTAAAAGCGTCGCATCTTCGTCAATTTTGGTTTACGTTACAAAAGAGAAAACACGTGTAAATATTTTATGATAATCTAAGTGGCGGACTAATTAGATTTTTTTTGTCGTCTCGCCTATTGCTTCTTAACTAAAGTTGCAGATGTCGGAGAAAAAACAGCCAAGCTAACGTGCTGGCCGCGTATAGTGCAAATGCACTCGGAGAGGTGAGCAAAGATCGTCACTCATTGGACGCCTGACACAGGAAGTCGCCATCGAGGTAGACTGCGGCGAAGGTTGTGAGACAATCTGATCTTGTTTGCGGAGCGAACATGGCAAGATATCGCCAAGAGAGAGAGGTTTAGAAGGAAACAGAGGATGCCTTTGACCAGCGGGACACACGACAGGCTAAGAAAAAAAAAACAAAAAACTCTTCTTCTTGTAGATTTTCTACACGGATTTAAAGTGTCTGTATTTAAACTTAGCACTTTAATCCCTGTCAAGCCGTGTCTCATTTAAGCAATTTCATGGCCATAGCCATTTCATATTTGTATTATTAAAATTGTTCTCTTCTTTTCTTTAACCCTTGGCCACCCAATGCTGAGTGTAGGTCTCTTCCAAATCTCTCCACTTTTGGCGGTTTTGTGTCATGGCTATCCAGTTTCTTCCGGCCACTTGAGTGAGATCGTCTGTCCACGTTAAAATTGTTCACCACACAGTAACTCAACATTTAAACGTGTTTTAATATGAAAATCGATAGTTAAATCATTTTGTTAAACCGCATCGAACAAGTTAACCGGAGTTCAAAGTACTCTATTAAATTGAGATTCAAATGTCTAGCAATTATTTAACCACAATATACAATGTTTTTGGTAAATACTTATTTGTGAGAAAAAAAAAGTTTAAATTAAAAAATTAAATGTGTGCAGTATCTCACGGTGGTTTTCTTTTATTTATTTTTAAAAGATACTGGTTGATACGGTCTTTTTCTAATCAAACAATGCAAGTATAAATAATATCACTGTTTCATAAGGTATTTTTTTGAAAAACACTTTCACCTCACTCAATAGTATGATGGGTGTAAAAAGACCTTTATCGAAGCCGAAAGGCACTTGTTCTACCCCGTCATTGCGATTTTTTTTGGTCTGAACCATACTTTCTAGGTAGTTATGGAGATATGGATAGTTAGAGAGCCCATCACACTAAATCTAGTTCTATAAGATACGAGGTCAAAGTTCCAACGTTTTTACATGTTATTTTTAAATACTAGTTTTTAATGTTAAAAGTTTACTTGAAATACCTCCCGCCCCCTTTAAATGCCCCGTCTACTATTCAATGCATCTATCAGCACAATGTTTTGAGTGCGTTACATTGAGTCCTACCGTAAAAGGTGTTTTTCACCCCCAAAAAGAGTAATTTCACAGCAATATTTTTTGCGTAGAGTTACCTAATTTAATGTACAGATTGCTTGGTGGACGGGTTCATAAAAGGTCCGTTTCAACCTTATAAAGTATTAAATTATTTAACTCGACTATGTATCTATCGATCGTTACGGATAATCAAAAGCCCAAAAGTATGACAACTAGTCTTACCAAGAAGGATCGGATAACTCAGTTTCTGGGTTGTGGAGGTCAGACAGGCAGTCGCTTCATGTAAATGCACTGTTCTAGTCTGGATGCCGACCCCAACATAGTTAATGCTTGAGTTGCTTGCTTGATCATTCTATTCTGAGATTACAAACCTCACAGTTATGTCTATACAGGGTGTTAAAGTAGTCGCGTGCCATAGCTTAGGGTAGCAGTATCGATAAAGGAACCCGTAAAAAAAAAAACAAAAAAAAAAATATACCTATATTGCTATTTGAAGTTCCTAGGTACCTACTAAATTAGGTTGATCTTGCAATTTTTTTTTTTTTTTTTTTTTTTGGATTTATTTTTTACGGGTTCCTTTATCGATACTGAACTCGCCCCTAAGCTATGGCACGCGATTACTTTAACACCCTGTATAATACATACAAACATAGCTAGGTAGGTCCTAGCATTTCTGACACCGAGTGTGAGAATATTACAGCATAATCACAACTACTAACACTTCCTTGACTAAATCTGAGCAAAAGCTCAGGCGATTCCGCAGAATGTCATTGTGTGCAGGCAGTGCAGGAATCTGTTACGATATGCAAATGGACCGGCGGCGCAGATGTTAGGATGCCGCAATGATACGGTCTAGATTCTATTCCGTTGCCTAGTCAGCTAGTTTGTATTAAAATGTGTCTACATGGAAGTGCTCGCTTTGTCTTAACTGTGGATGTGTCTAGCTGAAAATAGGCTGGGTAATATTATAAGTGGTTGTGTTGATTATTGCTATAATTACCTTACGTGGGAACTACGAACGAAGAATTGATGATTGGATTAACTATTGAAGATGCTGCAGGATGTATTTTTACAAGACCATGATCATTTACATATTTGCCTCGAGATGTATGGATTAACGAAAGGTGATTTGTTCTTGTTATTTTTAAGTATTTTATTTAATATCTATTGTGAATTTATTTCTTTTAACTGTGCAACAGCTTGGATTTATCTGTTTTGTTGTACATGTTTTCTCAAATAAATTCATTCATGCAAGCAAAGAGAAAACGCTGAGATGTCTACGCTTTTGAATGGGCAACTACAGTCCTTACATAGTGTTATGCCTTGTCACTGGGACTGTATAGCTTCATCTTAGTGCCTGTAACTGTACCTGTGAATTAATTGCTTTGATTGATTCCTTTGACTGTCGAGTTGGTGTAATGGTCGCAAGCGTAACTGCCGAGCACGAGGTCCTAGGTTCGATTCCGATTCCAGTTGATTTCAATTATCACGCCCTCTATTATGTATTACGAGTCTTAAATCATAACTGGCGAATAGGCATGGCGACAGTATCAAAAAATTGCAAATCTATTTAGTCCGTCAGTTAGAGTATTGGAAATTAATGGACACGTATTTTTTGTTTTTGTAAATCAATGAATATTGACAAAGATAAAACGCATCAAAACTCGGGAGTGGGGGTTCGTGACGTCAGAACTAGCTAAAAATTATACCATGGCGTGACGTATTGAGAATTTAAAAAGCGTCGTATATTCGTCAATTTTGGTTTACGTAACAAAACAAAAAACACGGGTCAAATATTTTTTGATAATGTAACTGACGGACTAATTAGTTCTTTTTTGCCGTCTCGCCTATTGTACGTGTACTATGAGGTACACCATCGCCTAATCCTCGAGGGTTGAAGGTGTGATGTAAAATTTTAAAACAAAAAACACATTTATAAGGACTGGATTTCTTCATCTTGTCTTTCCTGTTACCATTATGATTGTTTCACCACGGCTTTTACAAGCTATCATCGTTTAGTTTTTATCAACACAAAAAATGAACTACTTTACGTAGATAAACATTTTTAGGGACCTTTTTTTTTAGGGTTTCGTAGTCCTGACAAGGAACCCTTATAGTTTCGTCATGTCCATCTGTCTGTCTGTCCGGTTTGCTAAGAGACCGTTAGTACGGGAAAGCTGTAATTTTGTAGAGGTATGAATATCAATTACGCTGACCAAGTGGTAAAATAAAATTTTGGAAAATATATTTTTTAGGGTAGCTTCCCTGCATGTGAAGCGGGGAAGATTTCTTTTTCGTCGTTTACCCCATCGTGTGGGGTATCGTTGAATAGGTCTTTTAAAATGACTTTTAAAGTTTCGAAAACTATTTTTCGATTTAATGCTCCATTTACGAAATATTAAACTTTAAAGTGAACGTTTTTGTTCCAGTAGGGCGTCTCCCCCTCTAAAAGCTTAACTGCTGGCCTGAAAAATCTGGAAAAATTCACGATGATGGTGCATTTCATGAACTTAAAAGGAAAACTTTAGCGGTTAAGAAAACTTTATCAATTTAGCAGTAATAGTTGTTGAACTTGGGTGTTGAATAATTTTGTACCAAATACAAAATCCTTAGAATAATTTTTTTAAAGTGACTAAGATGAAGTAGTTGCTTGAATATAACGGACTAATACGGAACCCTACACTGCCGTGGCCCGACACGTACTTGGCCGGTTTTTGTAGTTTTAATCATAATAAGCTTTCCGACGACGCAGTAATTTCACCTCAGGCGAAGTAAAAGCTCCTGACAACTTTCCATAAAAGACTAAAAGTGACTGAAAATGCTATTATTACAAAATCTTTCATGAAACAGTGTTTGCTTATAACAGCTTATTAAGTGTTGAAGCTATTAAGGAGCTGCCAGTTTCACTCATTGGACGGCCGCCATTTTGTTATTTTTACCCTTACGGTAGTGTTGTTTAGTGTAAAAATATTACATTTTTTATAAGAAAAGTTGTAGTTGACGTGTTATTTTGTAAAAATATAAAGAAGGTCTAGTTTTTCTAGTACTTTGTTGTGGTTTTTGTACCAGTTTAGTCAGATGAGCACCAACAAACCGTTATTAAACCTTTCGAAGTAAAGTTAGTTTGGAGTTTCTGCCTACCTGTGGTATCGTAGCTGCCAAACGAATTCGGTCTTCGGTCTCTTAGCCCGAATACCTAGAAGGAGGTTATTGTGTTTTCTCCGAAATGAGATCTCATTTGTATCTGCCTTTCCAAAAGGCTGACTTACCAATCGGTTGGTTGGCTTTGCGGTACAAAATAACATATCATCACGCATGTAATCTCCGAAGCGTTAGGCAGAAGTGTAACTATGTTTAAGTTCCATGTAATATTTATTCACCTCACCACACACTTAAACGTTTTTCATTTTGTGTTTTCTCTACATAGATTAAAATTATCCTGTTTTCTTTCACACCATTTGCTTATTGTTGTAACGTCCTGATTTATTTATTATCTATGGCTTTGTCTTGTTTGTTATGGAGAATCACTGACTCCTAAGACACAGGCACATACACCTAGTTTAGGAGTCAGCGAATTAAAATTATTGTGTCCTAGTTATAAGCCTTAATGCTCTTAGTTTTTGGTCCTTGTACTATGATTGCTTTTGGTGAAAATAAAGTTTTTTTTTTTTAAGGGAGTAATTCTTGATGGAAAAACCGAATAACCCAATAGATATAGTTTCGTTTTAAGTTTTAATTTAAATTTTCTTGTTTGACTTTCTAAACACTGTGTCTACATTTCTTATCCAACTTTCCTCTCGCAGGTCTGCGGGAAGAAATTTCTTAAGAAATAAGCAGTACTTTTGTGCACTTCTATGTTAATATATTGTCCTGTAAAGTATTTTGTGTGTACATAAATAAATAAATAATAACAATTTGCCCGAGCCGGGAATCGAATCCCGGACCTTATCTCATGATCTGTCCACGAAGTAGACACAATAGTTAAACATTGGCGTCTCGACCAAATTGGTCATTTGACAGATCATGATTTATGCTTAGCAGTCCTGATTATTTTATTTTTTTAAATGGAAGAGGTTACCATTATGGGGTTATCATTCAGGTTATCACAAACTTGTTCTGACATTTCATCCCGGAATCACCCACTGATGGGTTTGGCCCCCCCCTTTCTTCTGCCCCTCTTATCTGTTCTATGCGTCGCTTACCCATCCGTTTCCCGCGATCTTAACGATGTCATCAACCCAACGTGCTTTTGGACGGCCCTGGTTTCTCAGGGCCAACCTTGGCCACCATTCGGTCAATACCTTACTCCATCGGCCATCTCCACGTCTAGATTTTTATTCGAACTTTATTTTCCGTTTTGGTTTCGGTATTGGGAAGAAAATCTAATATAAATAAGTCAATAATAGTCTGGACTTACGGCATACAGCTGTAGGGATCAGCAAAAACCTCAAACACTGAAATACTCCAGCGATTTCAAAATGGCGTGCTTAAAGCCATAGTGAATGCCCCATCGTACACAAGAATGGATGAAATACACGAATATCTAAGAGTTCATACCATTGACGACCCGAATGGCGCAGCGTTAGTGAGGATGCCTTACGTTCTTAGGGTCCCGGGTTCGAATCCTGGTACGAGCAAATGTTTGTGTGATGAGCATGGATCTCGACATTTGTTTCCGAGTCATGGATGTTTATACCTATGTATAAAAAGTATGTATTTACAAACAAAAAGTATCTATGTAGTATATCAACTATCTGGTGTCCACGACGCAAGCCTCGTTGCTTAGTGGGGCTCTAGATGGCGATGTGTGTAATGTCCAGCGATATTTATTTATTTATTTTATTTATATCTAAGAGGAAGCAGAATAGTGAATATGCACGTAATTTTTTCTTCACTTAAATCAATAAAGTACAGTACTATCAACCCAAGAAAAGTATTAAAAGTTAAGTTCAACTACTGCTTGTCGCATTTTCTACGTCAGTTCAAACGTCCCTAGTTGTCGCGGCCATGATGTGACGTCATGACTTCAAGCAGTGATAGCCTAGTGGTGTGACCGTCGGACTGCCAAGTCATAGGTCTCGAGTTCGAACCCAAGGCACGCACCTCTGAATTTTCGGATTCATGTGCGTATTGTATAATTATCACTTGCTTCGGTGAAGGAAAACACCGTGAGGTAACCAGTATGCCTGAGAGATATTTCTCGACGGCATGTTAAGCCAAGTCAGAGGCCCATGGCCGGCTTAAAAACTCTGACACCAGGTGAGGCACTAACCACACGATAAAGAAGATAAGACGTCATTATCCACAAACTGCATTGTTTACATCTAATTTTTTTGGCCTTAATAAAATAATTTTACCAATTGCATGTGCTCTAGTCAAGTAAAAATTGCAATAACAATATTTAAATAATAAAATATTAGTGAAACTTTTAGCACTTTTCAAATAAAAGTGTTTTTTTGACACAATGAACTTTGACGTCAATACCGGCGTTATCGAGGACGGTGTGTTTTGACAGTGCGTTCCGTTTCACCAAAAACCAGCTAAGTATATAAAACAGTAAATTGTAAAATAAGTGATGTATTGGAAAACTTAAACAAGTGTACCACAATGTTTTTAAGCACCAATACAAGGCATTTTGCATAAATAAAAAGAGTTTTGTATTTCATACATATTCCCTATTATGACAAAGGCTTACAGAGACAGGATAATAAATCACTAAAACAGATTTTGCTCACGCTCTAAGTGAGTCGCTGCCAACAAGACGCCTTAAAAGACTGCACACTTGGGATAACACAAAGTAACTCAAAGTATTGAGTAAAGCAATATCCAAAGGCAGCCTAACAATGGGAGGGCACGCCTAACATGTCAAATACTCTTCAAAAACAACTGCTTATGGTTCAGGAACCGATCGCATGTTTGCAAATAAATAGGTATGAAAAAAAAAATCGTTTATTATTTTTCGGACATTTATTGAGCAACAAAAGTGAACTTAAACATACCCTACACATATTCGATTCCTATACCCTTGCTGAATCATGTTCGGGTCGGCTCGGCACAATTAGAGGTAGGCCGAGCTGCTTTTTCCCGAACATATTTCTACGTTACATATACTGCCTCGTTGGTCTTGTGATCGCAAGCACGACTACTTACCACGAGGTAATGGGTTCGATTCCCGGGTCGGGCTGTGTTATTGAGTTTTTCCAAAAAAAATATACAAAAATATTTATTACTTCTCAAACATTGTGTCATACATAAATTGAGGCAGCCCCAGTAAGTTACAATAGTACTTGTGTTTGTTTTTCGATCAGGAATTTGTCAGTAACAGCCACGGAGTCTGGATTTGCGCCCGGTTGATGGCAATGGGCTCGCTCCCTCTTGCATTTTGCTTAAACATAACTGGCGAAGTGTGGATATAGGTACAAGATACACCTCTGCCTAACCCTTCCGGGATTACAGGCGCGATGTTATGTTATAAACTGATTAAATTTGCCGCCCAGCAATGTCGTATCATTATTATCCAAACATGTGCGAAGCAAAACAAGATGGCATTAAATAACTTTATGTTAAAAAGTCTGTACATATTTCAGCCATCTAACTCGATTGTATTTCATGGAAACTTATCAGACAAATTGGACATGTCTTGTCTGAATTTCAAGGCTGAGAAGTTCTGAGTTCTTCCAGACAGGTATTGTGAAAAAAATACTTTTGTTTCGTCCTTGAATCAAACGCTCCATTGTACCGTCTCACTGCGTTCAATGAGCTCTCTTTTGTTTCTTTAGGAGAATTTATCAGACAATATGTTTTGAATCTCAATAACATAACATCATGCCTGTATTCCCCGAAAGGTTAGGTAGAGGTGTACCTAATAGTACCTACACTCACATTTCGCCAGTAATGTTTAAGCCCCATGTGATACGGCGAGCCTATATTAACTGGGCACAAATCCAGAGTTCATGGCTGCTACTGGGAAATTCCTAATTGAAAAACCCAATAACCTGGGAATCAAACACAGGCCCCAATGCTCAGCAGCAGCGTTTAAGACCACTATACCAACGCACCACTCCATATGGCTTGATTTTTGTTCTAGAAAGTTTGCGATTTTTGTTTTAGAAAGTCTGTGATTTTTGTTCTAGAAAGTCTGTGATTTTTGTTCTAGAAAGTCTGCGATTTTTGTTCTAGAAAGTCTGCGATTTTTGTTCTAGAAAGTCTGCGATTTTTGTTCTAGAAAGTCTGCGATTTTTGTTCTAGAAAGTCTGCGATATTTGTTCTAGAAAGACTGCGATTTTTGTTTTAGAAAGTCTGCGATTTTTGTTTTAGAAAGTCTGCGATTTTTGTTCTAGAAAGTCTGCGATTTTTGTTCTAGAAAGTCTGCGATTTTTGTTCTAGAAAGTCTGCGATTTTTGTTCTAGAAAGTCTACGATTTTTGTTCTAGAAAGTCTGCTTCTCCACTTTCATATGAGAATAGCTACATACTACAATACCATTAGAAGTACCACAGAAAGAATAAACATTTCCATCTTATCTTCTAGAATGTTCGCCAAAGATAGTGAAATATAATCGAGTGCCGTTAATATTTCATACTAGTGTGCGACAGTGTGCCGCGATATTGTGGACCAATGAAATTTATCGATACCATTTCATAAAGATGACGATTTATTTGAAAGACGGTTCCAACGCCATCTTTTATTGGCTGTGAATTGTATTTCAAATTCTTGCGACCGGAAAATTTCTCTGCTAAACAATATAAATGGTATGCGATTTGCTCAAACGGATTGTGAGTTGGTTTATATATTTTTGGGTGAGAGAATAATGATGATTTTGGTCTTAACATATTGGTATAATAGATTCAGTAGCCAAAATAAGGACAGACTCGTAATGGGCGATCATTAATCATCAAGAATTACAGAGTCCTGATTTTCGCGTGATGTTTTGCTTTTATCAAAATAAAGTGTTTTGACTACAATTTGTTAGTTACTTCGTTAAGATATTTTTAATCGAAAATTTATGAAACACAAGGTCATTGGAGCAACTCTGAAATCTGAAAAAACTTTTTCTTACAATTTGTCAATTTATGCGAACTTGTAGGAATAAGAATAAATTTTTATTCAGTTCAGATAAAAAACGGTATAATATTAAAAAGCTTGTTACAAAATACAAATAAGCCTATTACATATTCCCTTTTATGTATTTATTTTCGGATGGGAAATCATCAAATGACTCCTCCCGCTCTGGGCGGAGCAGGAGGGAGTGTCAGACTTTTACTGACTAAAACCCATCCATGTTCCTTCCTCGCCCTTTGTGTTCCGGGGCCACGGTATCTCTTGCGAACAGTCCCGCAGCCCCGGCAGGCATTACATATTCCCTGGACTCCACACTAGTAAACCCTGTGTCGTGCCACAAAAAACAACAACGTGATGTTTTATATTTATTAGTTGCTGGGCCCATAATAAAAGTACTTCATTTTCATGAGTAATATACCTATGTATTTACCAGGCCTATAGCAAATGCTTCTTATCTATTTTAAATTAGTTTCGAACAAAAAAAACTTAGCAAAACCAACCAAGTTCTTAATTTAGACTTGATCACAGGGAAAATTTAACCACGACCATCTTAGGTACCTAAGCTTACGTAGGTCGGCGGGAAAATTTGTGGAAATGGCTTCTCAGTAATTAGTAATTCATTTACAGCGTGGGCTTCTGTGAGAAAATCACATTAAGTTCATCCAAAAATAGCTTTCACTTCGCTGTTTGATAACTGGGTTTTAAGTTCATTAGCCCGTGAAAATAACATAACATCACCTGTAAGGTAAGACAGTGATGTAAAAGTACACCCATGTTTCGACAGTTATGCCTGTTAAACCAGTGAATCCTCTGAACGACCCGGGAGTCGAACCCAAGACCTCACGCTTAGCAGTAGCGTTTTTTTTTTTTTTTTTTTTTCTTTATTTATTTACAGGATTTTTTCTGTAAAGAATATGTCACCCCGATGATATACATACAATTAAATAACATATATGTAACTTATATACTAAACTAGCCTACCCGCAACCTTATAACCGTAATAATAATAGAAGAAAGTGTTCTAGCCTCATCGGACAATGGTGAGGCCAGAACGCTATTATAGAAGCCAACATTGAAACTATCGACAAAAGCTTGACGCCTTTGGACCCCCACACGAGCACACTCCGTCAGGACATGATGCACATCGTCTATGACTTCACAGACAACACAATTTGGTGAATCAACTTTGCGCATCATGGCGGTTGAAACCACTAGACCAAAACGGCAATCTTGCAACAAACTACCGCATGCTGCATGCATTTTATAATGTAATCTGTAGGCTTAGCCAAGTTGACAATCTACAATCGTTAACGCTAATAGAAAACTAACCAAATGTATGGGAATGACATCATTTCAACGTTAAGTCACGTGGTCGAAACAAACGAATAGAAACTATTAAGTTCAGTCAAAACTGTAAGTTGACTACGATTTATATGGGATGTAGCGGTCACGATTGTAGAAACGAATACATTTCATTCTATCATCTTTAACCGATGTAAACAGCAGGCTTAGCCAAGTTGACAATCTACAGTCGTTTACGCTAGTAGAATGACACCATCTTAACGTTTAATCACGTGATCAACACAAACGAATAGAGCATTCGTGGACAAGTTTACATCGTTCAAAATGTTAGAATAGAATGTTATCGTTTCTACAATGTTGATCGCTATACACTGTGGTAGGAACGCTCACCATAGACTAAAGTGTAGGTTTTTTCTACAGACATTAGAGAACGAGCGATCGACTCAGTCGTGTCAACTTGGCTACTTATTTAGCGCTTTCTTCAATCGCTTACGCCGAGGCGTTTACGATTGTAGAAAGAGAATCGATATGAAACGTTTGTAACTTGGCTAGGCCTGCTTGTCTACGAAGTTTCTATTCGCTTGTTTTGACCACCTGACTTAACGTTTACGATTGTAGAAAGAGAATCGATACGAATCGTTTGTAACTTGGCTAGGCCTGCTGAGTTCGATGAAAACGACACTCACTTTGAGTGCTCTATAAAAAACGAGCATTTCATTTGTAAAGTTTCACCTATTAGTCATCAGTCATTAGTTTCATCTTCTCACAGCCGCAGTGTCTAGAAGCATGAAACTGCACAGACAAAAGATTGAAGAAAATTTATCCACGAAAGAAATGGGTGACAAAATTGTTTGTAATTTTTACCAATGAGAAGCCCCAAAGGGCACAGTTAGTTCACTATAATAAATTAATAACCAACCAATTACACAATACGACCGAAATAGAGCCAGGTACACAAAGGATCTTCAGATGCTCAAAGCGTTGAGAAACTAATTAAGTCTAACGCCGCCATCTTTGTGTCTGACGGATCCCGGATCCCGGATCCCGGGACTTGAATTACTACCCTCTGTTAGGTTTGGACTGAAGAACAGTTGCAATCACACCGGCCATGCTTTGATGAGGTTTCCGAAGTGTAGCGCCTTCGATCTTGGCCCAATATACGACGTTTGGCCAAGGTTTTGTGGTGGGGCAATATTGGATCTTGCGAAATATTTGATATACACTGGCCTGCAAAAATAAGTACTAGACTTTTTTTTTTTTTTTCTAAACTATAGAAGTTAGAGATTTAAAAATAAAACGTTTTAATTTTAAAAATAAGGTAACCGACTATGTACAAAATTACGAGTCCTTTTTGTTTCGAAAGTATATCTTGTGTACTTAAAAAGTTATTGCAATTTTAAAAGTGTGATACTTATTTTTGCAGGCCAGTGTAGTTGGTCACACGTGAGATGTTTGGAAATGTTATTGCCATGATGAATCTCTTCAGTTATATTAAAGTTGAAACTGGGCTTCTTTCCCAAAGAAAAAAATGTTGCTTTTATGAAAAGTTTACTATGCTTGCAAAAGCTATTTTCAATGGAGACGCGCGCGTCCTTGGTTTTTTTTAACCACTAACATTGAAAATGCTCGCTGTCGCGTTTTTTTTTTTCTAAACGTTATGGCAGTGATAGCCTAGCTGTGTGACTGTGGGACTTCCAAATCATAGTCTCAAGTTCGAACCCAAAACAAGCACCATTTTATTTTTTATTTTTTTGTTCTGTTGTTTTGTTCTACGCCATACCTGGGAACCTTCTATTTACGGAGATATTGGGGGTCAAAGTTCCAACTTTTTGATAAGTATGTATTTTTTTAAATAGTAGTGTTTAATGTAAGATTTTTACTTTAAACACCTCCACGACCCCCGTACTATTCAATCCATCCATCAGCACAATTTTGTCACTCTAGTAAAAACCTGATTGATTGCCTCGTTGGCCTAGTGGTGGCAGGCACGACTGCTGAGCAAGAGGTCCTGGGTTCGATTCCCGGGTCGGGCAAAGAGATATTGGGTTTTTCCATCAGTAATTTCTCAAGAGCAGCGACGGAGTCTGGGTTTGCGCCCAGTTGGTGGCAATAGGCTCGCCCCCTATTACATGGGACTTAAAAATAACTGTCGACATGTGAGTGTACTTTTAGGTACACATCTGCTTAATCCTTCAGAGATTACAGGTGTGATGTAAAAACCTAAAAAAAATATACCATTAAACCAAACACAAACCAATATTACCTTCTCGTAAACTAAACCCCACTGAGAGTATGTATTAAACATAGTATCACAGAATATTGTGAGACCTCAAGACGAGCCCCAGTGCACGCTATCTGAGCAGACAGCCTTAATTTGTACCTGACATTGTAAAGAATAAGAATAGAATAATTAAGAATAAGAATAATTTATTTAAAAGTAGATAATACAAAAGTGTACATTTAAGTGCAGTAGTGTTATTTCTTAAACTATTGTATAATTAGTGCTTAGAAGTAAACTATCACTACAAAATATTTAACAGTCACAAGTAACGAAAATGTCGAGTTCAAATGTTAGGTAGCGACCTGCCTGATCTAGGTTTATTTAAACCTGTGTTTCAGGCCATCACTTTACATTACATAAATTAATTAGGACAGTAAAAGTTTTAAATGAAATAAATCTATTAACAACTATAACACAAATCAAATTGGTACAAAAAACATTAAAACTAACTTAAGTATATATGTACAATTAGATACGGGGGGATGACATAATCAAACTAGGACTTCTAGAAGTTTTTCTGTGTCCGTGTAATTAAGTATCGCTAAATAATCTGATATTACAAAACTACATTGCCTATAACTTAGCCTATAGAAGTTTAGTTTCTTGTTGAGTCTATTATACAGAAAAGGTCCTAAAAATACATAAAAACGACTAGCAAAAGCATGTCTAGTTTGAGGCTTTGTGCAAACCAGGTCCTTCCTTCTCCTATCGGAAGGAACTGGATCATAGGGAAGGGTAGAGTGCTGCTGTAGTATAATGTGAAGAATAAATAATTGCCGTACTGTGAGCACATTACATGCTTTGTAGAGCAGCTGTGTCGGAAATCTATACGGACGAAAGGTAGCAACCTTTAGAATTGCTCTTTGAGCACGTTCTAGGGGGAGAAGAATCGAACTTCCCGCGCCACCCCAGGACGCTATGCAGTAGGTTAGAATAGACTGACACAACGCCAAATAAACCTGTTTTATTAATTTGTAATCGGCTACATTACGTAAATACTTAAAAACATATATTAGTTTGCGCACTCTAGTACATAGTAACTCGATATGTTTACGGAAATTTAGATTGGAGTCAATTGTGACACCAAGATATTTCAAATGGTCAGCTTTTTCTAAAGTAGGGCAAGAACATGCAGTGTCATCGTACGTGCTACAGGTATGCGCGTAAATTATTAGGTTAGTAAGCGGTATGTTAGTGTGCGGTGTTGTATTTCTCATTGTAAATGAAATGTATTTTGTTTTATCAGCATTCAGTGTTAGATAATTATTCTGGAGCCAATTAGATACAATGTTGAAACCTTTCTGAGCATGTTCATAGGCCTCAGCTCTTGATTTAGCTGCAAACAACAAAGCCGTATCATCTGCATAAGACATTACAACACCATTTTCGAGTGGGAGGCTGCACAGATCATTAATATAGATTAAAAATAATGTAGGACCTAATATACTGCCTTGTGGAATTCCAAAACAAGTATTAGAAAGATCAGAACTTGTATATGGACCGATTTTTACACATTGCTGTCGATCGCTAAGATAATCAGATAATAGTAGAAGCTGTGCTCCTCTTATCCCAAGTGTTTCAAGCTTCTGCAAAAGAGTATTGCTAGAAATAGTGTCAAAGGCCTTGGCAAGGTCTAGAAAGATACCAACTGTATGCATCCCCCCATCTAGCTTTGTAGAAATGTAATTAATCAATTTATTTACTGCTTGGTTAGTTGATTTTTTAGGCCTAAACCCAAATTGATTGTCTGAAAGAAGTTTGTTATCTTCCAGATATTTTATCAGTCTACTGTTTATGATTTTTTCTAAAATTTTTGATAGACCCGTTAGTACTGAAATGGGTCTGTAGTTATTCACACACATTTTGTCTCCAGACTTGAAAATAGGTGTGACCACGGACTTTTTTAGCAATTTTGGAAATATCCCTTTAGATAAACAAAGCTGAAAGATGTGGGTGAGCGGAGGGGCCAGTAGGTGTTGAAATCTTTTAAGTACGTTATTGGGTATATCATCCCACCCAGTTGCACAGACATCCTTTAAACCGTTTATTATTCTAATTACTTCGTTGACGTCCGTATCTAATAATACAAAAGAATGTAACGAGGAAGATGAGCTTTGAGTAGGAGGAATGCTAATATTTATGAATTTTTCAGCCAAGTTTTTACCAACGTTGACAAAATAGTGGTTTACCTTATTTGTTGCTTCGAATGGGTTTATTTCTATTGATAGTAAATCTAGCGGAGGTTCGGAATTTTTAGACCTCAATGTATTGGTTTTTATAAATTTCCACACAAGTTTACTATTCTTACCCGCCTTCTCGAGTTCATTTTTATCATACTGGTTTTTTAGTTTTTTCAAAAGATTATTACAGAAATTACGATATCTTTTATAGGTAACAGAAAGTATTACGTCATCAGGTGCATGTTTGGATTTTAGGTGAAGTTTGTCTCTGTGTCTTATACAACGAACGAGACCGGTTGTGATCCACGGTTTAATGCAACTATACCTTCTAGGGATTATCTTAGTGAAAGTGTTTTTCCTTATTACGTATTGTAAGGAATCTATGAAATATTGTAACGAGATATTTGCATCACCAGAATCATAAATAGCGTTAAAATTAATGCCGCGTATGTCACTTTCAAGGTTTGTCATATTGACTTTAGTGTAGCTACGCTCGCAGTTTTTTCTAGGTGAATTTATTTGCATTGTTAGTAAAACAGCTTGATGATCGGTAAGCGCAGAATTAGTAACCAATGTTTTGGATGGATTTTTTGATTTTAGAATGATATGGTCTAAGCAAGAACCGCTTTGATGTGTGGGGTAATAGTGAGCTGGTAAAAGTCCATGAAATGCACAAATATTTAGGTAATTGTGTGTATGGGTATCGGGTTTCCCGGAGGAAATGTTTATGTTGATATCTCCTACGAGTATTATATTTTTGAAAGTACTTATGGTTTTTAAGTTTGTGTCGAGTGAGTCTAAAAATCTGTCGATATTATGAGAAGGAGGCCTATAAATCGCCATGACTACTGTATCGGGAATAATTTTAATGACTAAGCAATTACTGTCTTGGAATACTGGTTCTTCTTTTATAGTTCGTAAATTATTTTTAACATAAACTACAACTCCGTCGTTTTGGTTGGTATTTCTGTCTGTTTTATATATATAAAGGCACCCTTTATGCTTCCTGAGACTGAAATACTGGTATTACGAACTAGCCTATATTTAGATTTAGTTGTGCTATCTTTGGTGAGCTGGAAACTTTGTAATATTATGGTTATTGTAATTCTAGTGGGGTAGTTTTCCAATCATCTTGTCAGGAATTAAATAAAATTGCTCAAATTATAATCAGTC
Organism: Xestia rhomboidea; assembly: GCA_963853795.1. Classification (NCBI taxonomy): domain Eukaryota; kingdom Metazoa; phylum Arthropoda; class Insecta; order Lepidoptera; family Noctuidae; genus Xestia; species Xestia rhomboidea. Next base: position 7,057,747 of record OY970778.1, on the reverse strand, counting down.
TTTAATGGTCCCACAGCTTGGACAAAAGTTTCTTCTCTGTCAGAGGTATTTTAGATTTTTTCAGTTCTAGGACATGCTGGTTTCCTAATAATGTTTTTTTCGGCTTTTAAGAAATATTATACACAAACATTATGCCTAGTTAGGTTCTAACCTTCGACCTGTAAATTGTGAATTGCACCCAATTCCATTGACTCACAATGGCCTTGCAGCTTCGTAAAAAACAGGCAGAGTTTCAGCAGAAGATCTGATTCTACCTTTGTATCTTCATCCTGCAACCTTCACCAGGTCTTCGGTCCACCTAGTGGGAGTTCTTTAAAGCAACGTCTTGCGGTTTGCGGTCTCCACACAGAACTTTTCGGCCCCATCGGCCATCCGTTCTGCGAGCAATGTGCCCTGCCCACTGCCACTTAAGTTTGGCAATTCTCCGGGCTACGTCGGTGACCTTGGTTCTCTTGCATTCATTTCTGATCTCTCTCTCTCTCATGTCTTAATTTCTGATTCGATCACGCAAGGAAACTCCGAGCATAGCCCTCTTCAATGCATTTTGGGTAAATCGTAGGAGGGAATCCGTTGAATGCGAGTCATTGTGGCGACACTTGGGGGAGGCCTATGTCCAGCAGTGGACGTCTTGCGGCTGAAATGATGATGATGATGATCTCCATCCTACTTCTACTATTGCTCTGTTCTAATTTAAAGCCTTTTACCTTTGCTTTTCAATTGGAACTTCCCTAAAGTGATTCCAGTACAAGTCCTTCAGACGGCACTCGATGAAGTTTCAAGTATAATGATGGTATCAGTTTCTGAGTTCTTAAGGTGGATGCTCCAGGGTAGCCCGCGAATTTCAAATTTTCTTAGGTTTTTTGCAATTTGCAGGTCAGTGTTAGGTTGTATGTTGATTAAACTATGAATCGCGGCTGTAAGACGTATGTAGTTACAGAATTATAATCATCAAAATCATCAATACAACCCTCCAAGCGCATAAAGGTGTAGGAATGACTTTGACCTTGAAAAAATTAATTCATACACCTTTATGAGCTTGGAGGGTTGTATTGATGATTTTGATGATTATAATTCTGTAACTACATACGTCTTACAGCCGCGATTCATAGTTTAATCAACATACAACCTGACACTGACCTGCAAATTGCAAAAAACGTAAGAAAATTTGAATTTCGCGGGCTACCCTACAGTACTCGTAACTATGTGCTTCCACAAGATTTTTGACAATACGCTGAATTGAAAGTTGTGTTTAATTTGAAAAATTGTCATTTCATCATCAAGGGTGCCTACCTACTTATCCTTTTGATGGATAGTCATCACCACCCACTTTTACTCAGCTGTTTCGATATCTTCAAGAATAAACGGCAAAGCCAATACTTTCCAAAACAACGGAGCCCCAACTATTTATCTAAAATTAAAACAGTCCCACCTTCCGTTCAATTTCAGTCCCCAATTCGATTCTATAGAGCCTAAACAACATTTTGGGTCCCCCAAGTCCCCATGAATATATTACCGAGCACGTCTGCATCCAAAAATATTCCTATACCCGTTTTATTTTTATTTGTATCATATTTGTCACGTCATGAAAATACAGTGCCTCTATTCACGGCAAATTTTACGGTTTTCTTTTCGTTGCCTGAATTCCAATACAGTTGAAGATGCTCTCCGCCTATTCGTTGGTTATACGAATGATATTTGCTTCTGTTTTTGATATTCCTATTCTAGAGGATAAGGAAAAAATCGAACTTGGAATCAAGCAGTTGAATTTTTAAGTTGATCAATGTTTTTGGTTGGGATCTCTGGATGTTGCGTTTTCTGTCTGTCATTTGAGAAGGAGCTCATCATCATCATCATTCATGATGAGCTCCTTCGCTCCTTCTCTCTTCTCTCTGTCATTTGAGAAGGAGCTCGTGGCTAAATAATAACAGCCGCTCGGGTCAATGTTTAGGTTAACCGCGCTTGCTTAGGTTGGTCGGTGGATGAGTGACCACCCATTACATACCGAGTTTCCTCCGTGCCTCGAACAGCATGTTTCGTTTGACAGCTGTTAGTCCCAGATGTCATTTGTAGATCTTTGACAGTCGTTACTGGTAATCAGTGGCCCGAAATTCTGACAACCAGTTTTACCAAGGGATATCGTATTACCCAGTACTAACTGGGTTTTGGAGGTCAGATAGGCAGTCGCTCCATGTACAATACTGGTATTCAGCTGCATCCGGTTAGACTGGAAGCCGACCTTAACATAGTTGGATGAGGGTTGTGTTAGAACGATACATTATTTTGTTTTCTCGATTCTGGGTGTGATAGTATTTAGATAATTAATAAATACGGATTAGAATGTTAAATTAATATTATCTGTTTTGATGATTGCTTCATTTTACCTGTATTTATAGAGTATATTTTTCCTGCTAGGAGATAAACACCTCGCTGAGGAAAACGTTAAAATTATTAATTTAATTTACAGATCCGATTGAAATAATTTGTACCTATATTACTTGATTATTGATATTAAATTAGTATCAAATCCAGTCGTTTAAAATAGTCTGTAACAAAGATACTGTTTTATATTTTTCTGTACAAACTAATGACAATTAAAATATAGTTTGTTACTTTATCATGTACGTACAAACAGCAGAACGGATTTGTTGTATGAAAGTACACAAACACTTAAACTTAGACCAAACATGCAAAATTTTAATCCTACTTATATTATAAATGCAAAGGATAATAATAAATATCGCAGACCATTACACAGCGCCATCTAGGTGCCACACTAAGCAACGAGGCTTGTGTTGTGGACACCAGATAGTTGACATAGATACATAGATGGATGGAGGTTTGTATCTCGTTCACGTAAAACATTCTGAACAGATTTGGATGAAAATTGGCACACAAACAGTTTATAACTTGGATTAACACATACTTTTTATTCCCAGTAGATCCGGTGGGACAATAGGCATGACGACAGTATCAAAAAATTGCAAATCTATTTAGTCCGTCAGTTAGAGTATTGGAAATTAATGGACACGTATTTTTTGTTTTTGTAAATCAATGAATATTGACAAAAATAAAACGCACCAAAACTCGGGAGTGGGGGCTCGTGACGTCAGAACTAGCTAAAAATTATACCATGGCGTGACGTATTGAAAATTTTAAAAGCGTCGTATCTTCGTCAATTTTGGTTAACGTAACAAAAGAAAAAACACGGGTCAAATATTTATTGATAATCTAAGTGACGGACTAATTAGATTTTTTTGTCGTCTCGCCTATTAGCGCACGCGAGCAAGGCCGCGGCATAGAATAGTCCTTTATAGAGATCGTACACCCAGGTACGAGTAAAACTGTCCATACGCAAATCTTAGCAAAAACGCTATTCATCCGAAAATCTGCACTAAATAATTTCACCAAAACATGAATGAAAGAGGTTGCGTTATAAACTTAAATTTAATTACTGCACAGCTTAATATAGTGCTAACTTAAGTCTATTTGGGCAGCAATAAAGGTCTTGAGCATGTTCAAAGATACGTAGCAGGTGACTGTTGGGCCTCGAAAAACTAATCAATTTTGGGGCATTGATTTTAGGGATATAAAATAATAGATGAGGTTAATAAATTTGCTGAAAACGGTGAAGGTAAACGTCGTGAGGAAACCAGCATGTCCTAGAATCAAAAAAATGGAAGACATGTGTCATATACCCGCAATGGGCTCACATGGTGTATTACAGCTCATTCCGTCTCATCAAGAGTAGCCTTTGGTTCGTTTACGCCACCGACGCACACTGGCAGGCCCGACTTGGGATTCAAGCTGTTTGTAGCTTTCCAGAAACTACTAAAATTTTTAGCTTCGTGATGACTCGCAATTTCATTCATCTTTAATTGATCTGCGTTATTTTGGCACCACTTTAGCTTACTTTTGATTTCTTTTCTACTCACCGCCATATTTTCATAAAGCGACCCTGTTCTCGGCTTACCGGCTGCCGCCCAGTTCAGAAAAAGAAGCCGAGCCTGCCCGTGCACGTCTTTAACGTGTTTATCCTAACTTGGTAATTGTGACTAGTAGTTGCAGCCTCGCAAAGAATATCTACAATATCTTTATATCATTTGTCAACTATTCTATGATGTTCCAAGTTAGTACAAATATTCTTAGTATTACGACTACAATTAATAAACTCTGTCGGAAAGTCAATTTCTCTTAGCTTCCCATTACAAAGCTTGGTGTATATAACCGTTTGCGTAGGGTCTCTATATCGGGACCTTACTGTATTACACTGCGACTGGTCAGAGGTACATTTAGGTTTGAAAATGTCAAGTTCACAACTTATTTTTAAGGAAAAATGATCAGACCATGACACGTCATAAACCACACTAATGTCCTTAATGGTGTCCCAAGCTGCTTTAGTTACTACACAGTGGTCTAACCAGCTAGTCGTACCATGAGCATCACTTACATACGTGTATGTGTCCGATCCACTGCCGAGTATAGTAATGTCTGCGCACTGCCACTGCACTTCAGAGGAAAAGTTGATAAGTTCTCTACCGAACACTCCACTGGGGTGTGCATTATAGTCCCCGAGCATAAACACGACATCCACCCCACTACTTTCAATAATCGCATTTATTTCACTTCGACAGTCTACAAAATCACTAAGATTGTCATTCGATTCAGTTGGCATATAAACCGAGAACACGACAAACAATCTTGCGCATACGCAGATTTTAATAGCAATAAGACGCTCACTCTCACAACTTAACACCGATACGGACTGATAAGCATTCTTACGCCACAGTATCGCAACTCCTCCGTACGGACGCCCTCGCAGAATGCCCGCTGAGGCATCCACCGCTGATTTTCCAACGTAGTCGAAGTTGTGGTCAATGCCTCCCAACACAGAAATGTCGTGTGGCATCAACCAGGTCTCCTGTAGCGCAATGATGTCTGATGTTTTGCATAGTAGTCTCACGCAATCTATTGATCTTTTTAAAGATCTACAATTATATGTTATAAATGTATTTTTCTTTGCCTTCGATGTGTCATCCATGATTTAGTGTTTATTTGCCGATTGCCTCGGTAGTTCTGTAGGGTCTAAAACGCCGACACGTAACACCGTCCGGCCACAGTTCATAGTCCAGAAATAGATTTAACTTACCCCTGTTAATGACTATTTTATACGCGTTGTATGGTTTATCCATTTTCATTTTAATTCTCTGTAATGATACCTTTTCCTTTGTTTTCGTAAGTAAGTACTCTGCTATATCCTTCACTGATGTTTCTTTGTGGACATTAGAAAGAAACAAAGGAATTTTGGTTTCAGCTGGTTTAAATTTATCATCTGGCAAATAAGTTGCGTTGCCACGCACTCCCTCATACCTATTTCTATGTTTACGCCTTAATATGATAGTCTGATTATGCTTTTGCTCATTTGTATGGTTTACTTGATAATGAATATTCTATCTATCTATCTAACTATGCTAATACATTTTTAAGTTTAGTTTTAAACCGTAAACAACAAACAATAACAACATCATCATCATTACGACCGTAAAAACTAACATTTATAAAAAAAAAAAACAAAACTTGTGTTAAAAAATAAATAAGACTTAAATCAACTATGTTAGTAGCACTTCACTTGTGTTGGCTTCAAAAGTGTAAGTGCAAAGTCTTCCTCCATCATCATGGGCAGATAACAATTCGGTACTCGCACCACGAACGCCTAGAAGTTGACGTTGCGGCGCGACCCCAGTAACCACCCTCCCTAATAAATGTTAACCGCTGGGTTTTTCTGACTGATCGAATCGGAACAACGTGAACCAGAGAACCATAGTTTCCACCATAGTCCCCGGAATAAGCAAGCTGTAGTGGCTGGTCCAGCCGTATTAGTCGTAAAATCCAAGAACATGTCTACCCCAACGGTCATTCCGTTGGGGTAGACGTGTTCTTGGGTAAATACCCCGAATTGACAAGCTTAAGGGAGGACGCCTTCCGGCAAGGTGTAATTTTCACAGCGTGTCTGGCAGCTGGATGGTAGTTGCCGACGGTCAAATCAACTCGGAACACCTTTGGTGCAACCCTTCATGAATGATAAAGGACGCTTCGTCTTTTACAAAATGGTCTTATTGAATGTTTACCCCTTTTTAGGGTTCCGTACCTCAAAAGGAAAAAACGGAACCCTTATAAGATCACTTTCTTGTCCGTCTGTCCGTCTGTCTGTCCGTCTGTCACCACCGATTTTCTCAGGAACGGGTGGACCTAGCAAGTTGAAATTTATACCATTTACTGAGATCTATAGCCCCTTTTAAAAATCAAGGTCCTGAGTCAACACGATAAAAATATATGGGCAAAAAACTTGTAAGTACCAAAATATACCTTAATTTGCAACTTTTTATATTTTTGGACTTTTCATGACATGTAAAGGGAAAAGTCTGAAAACCGTAAATCTGTAGTTTAATAACAAAAAAAAAAGCGATTTTACTATTACAAAACTTATTATTTTCGGTTGGAGCAATAGCCGTTTCTAGGGATCGAACAGCAAACTTAAGTTTGTCCTTTAAAAAGTTTGTACGGAACCCTCGGTGCGCGAGTCCGACTCGCTCTTGTTGGTAATAATGGCCCATCTGTGACAGAATTTGTGAAAGAATACTCTCGGTTCTCCCGCGTTCGCTCTAGTCGTTTCTATGGCCCACCAGTAAAAGAGGCCAGGCTGCATCCATTAGTACAGGTGGCGTTGGTAATTTGCATTCTGGATCGGCACAATTCAAGCCCCCCGTGGCGGTCTCATGGAGAACTGGTACTCATTCTGCTGACATCCTTAGGATGTGTGGATCTTGGGGATGGATTTAAAGTAATTAGTTGTAAACTTTGTTAGGGATTTTAAGGTAGGTTAATGGTTTTAAATTGATGTCAGTATCTTGTGTCGTCTCCACATTTTAAGCTAAGCGACGCCCAAATGGCGCAGCGGCACTGAGGCTGCCTTACGTTCTTAGGGTCCCGGGTTCGAATCCCGGTAGGAGAAAATGTTTGTGTGATGAGCATGGACATTTGTTTACGAGTCATGGATGTTTATATGTATGTATTTACAAACAAAAAGTATCTATGTAGAATATCAACTATCTGGTGTCCACGACACAAGCTTCGTTGCTTAGTGTGGCACTAGATGGCGCTGTGTCTAATGTCCAGCGATATTTATTTATTTGTTGTTAGAAATATTAAATTATTTTTCATAACTCATACTCTGAAAGTAGGTCTGAAGTTGCCCGAGGAGCGGGTTGAAAGTAATACTTTTCAGCCCTAGGGAGAATCGTTTTCAACTGACTACTGTCAAATTATAAAAAAAAATATTTTGTATAAAAAAGAACTTTATTACGAACTCTGCTCAACAATGAAGCGACTTTTTAGCGCAGTATAGCTGCGAATCCGTCCTTTTGAGCCTCCATGAACATAGCAGATGCGCTGCAGACACGTGGGAGCCGCAATAGCATTCTGAAGGCATTGTTATATTGGACGCGCAAGGCGTTGAGGGTTTTAAGAGAATATGTTGTCCATAAGCTACTGCCATAGAAGTTTTGGCAATACGCCTTAAATAGGGTAATTATAACTTCTTTCGAACAAGACGCAAATCTTCTGAACAACATGTTATCAATGGAGTATTGCAGAAGTTTATACACTGTTCCTCTTATCCACAATTTTGTCTTTTCCAACCCCGTTTTTGCTGATAGAGTAATAGTAGGAGAGCAATTCCAACCTTTAATACCTACCTTTGTGGTATTAAAGGAAGACTGTATCAAAATGACAAGACACTGAACTCCGACCGCTCTAATAAGATCAAAACCTGGATTCTTTACGAGAAACAGACTTACATAATGTCATAAATCTAGACTTGAAATAGGTCTGGAAATTGATACTGACAACGTTACTGTTCTAAGTATATTGGGTACTATTAGGTGAGACTAGCTTTGTCTGTAGGTTTTCACTAATGCTAAGCGACAAATGAATGCCTAATATTGTAATTTCAACTTCCGGTGCGCGTCTATTTAGTTGTTGGCCTAGTGTGTGATAAAACGGGCATGTGTCAATAGCGTTTTTTCAAAATATGTTATTTTGCATTAGTTTCGACCTCTGTTAAAAACAAGCAAAGGAATCGTTTAAGTTTGGAACTAGTCGGGTATCTATAGTCCGCGCGCGAGCTCCGAGGAATTGGTGGCTTGTTTAAAACATCGGTTCCACCTCAAGCACATAACACCCTTTTTTTTTTTTTTTTGGGATGGGAGATCATCAAATGACTTCTCCCGCTCTGGGCGGAGCAGGAGGGAGTGTCAGACTTTTACTGACTAAAACCCATCCATGTTCCTTCATCGCCCTTTGTGTTCCGGGGCCACGGTATCTCTTTCGAATAGTCCCGATGTCACAGAATGATTTCATAATTTAGTTCGCGCGGGGTACTAAATTATGAAACCATTCTATGAGGGCACTATGCACCCGAAATTAAAACCACCGATGATCTAAACAAGCCACCGACTCCTCGGAGCTCACGCGCGGATTATAAACATACGACTTACAAACTATAAAACAACTTTAAAACAAATGGATCATCAGATTCGACTTAATTTGACAAGATATTGTTGAGAGTAATTATAGTTTCCACGAGGAATATCTCCAATTTCAGAATTCCTAGAATTATAGAAAGTAATTGTAAGAGAAAACACGGTAACTTAAAATGATAATTTATCTATAAAATTAATTATTTCCTATGAAATAACATCCCTTGGTATTGTCAGTTTATTAGCTTGAAAGAGAACATGAATAATTATTAAATGGAGTAAGCATCTAGTAATAAAAAACGAGTTAATAAAAACGGCGGACGAAGATCGTCAAATGTCAGCCGAGACCGACGGGTTAACGTGCTTTCCGAAGCACGGAGGAAACTCGGTATGACTGTGGTGGTCACCCATCCACAGACCAACCTAGACAAGCGTGGCTTAACCAGAAGATCGATCCGAGCGGCTGTTATTATTTAGCCACGAGCTCTTCGAGGTAATGCTAAAGTTCTCAATTTCTAATGTGAAATTCTAATACCGGGTGTTTATGCGAGTACCTATCAAAACTGACCTGCAAAATTAAGTATCACAATTTCAAAATTGCAATAACTTTTTAAGTTATACTACACAAGATATACTTTCGAAACAAAAAGGACTCGAAAAATAGTTTAATTTTGTCCATAGTTTCAAAGAAAGCTGATCAAAATTGCTTTATAACGTTTTTTTTTTTATTTTAAATCTCTAATTTCTATAGTTTAAGAAAAATTGAATTTTTAAAAGTGTAGTACTTATTTTTGCAGGTCAGTGTATTTATATGTACTTACAATTGAAGAGATGACAAAACAAAAACTAATTAGTCCGTCAGATAGATTTCCAAAAAATATTGAACACATATTTTTTCTTTTTTTACGTAAACAAAAAATTAAGACGATACATTGCGTCGAAAACTCGTGTGACGTCACATTTGAGTACATTTTTTACCAGAAAGTGACGTCACAAGCTCCCACTCATGATCTAGGCTTTAACACGTTTTATCTTCGTCAATTTTTATTAATTTGCTAAAGCAATAAACACGTATTTTTGGATTGACGGACTAAACAGAATCATATTTTTTTTGTCAGGAATCATCCCTATTAAACATTTAACATAGCCCAGTACCTATTAGATGTATCGTCTACTTCTTCTAAGATTTAACCAAATATTAGTAGAATATTCGAGCTAGAAGAATATACTCAACGAAAATTTAAGCAACATTGCTTAAATTTTCGTTGAGTATCAGAGTATCGTGAGCGCATAGTCACGTTGTGTGGAGGCCATGCGCCGACTACTGATGAGCTAACGTGATATTGAAAGTGTTGCCTGCATCTCATAATAAATAATAATATACATATATCGTCTTACCTATGAGCTTCTTAAAACTACGTTGTGAAAGTGACAAATTAACTAAAATAACTTAAATAAGAAGCATACTAACTTCCCAACTAATACCTATTATAAATTCGAAAGTAAGTTTGATTGTTTGTTAATTTTTCACGCCTAAACCACAGAACCGATCATCCAAAATTTTTACATAGGTATACGTTGTCAGGTGTAGGTACTTATACGATATCTATACCTTTTATCCCGAAAAAAAGTACTGTTGCCGAAGAGAACAACAATGACGTTCATAATTAAGGTGGATGCTCCAGGGTAGCCTGCGAAATTCAAATTTTCTTACGATTTTTGCAATTTGCAGGTCAGTGTCAGGTTTTATGTTGATTAAAATATGATTCGCGGCTGTAACACGTACGTAGTTACAGAATTATAATTATCAAAATCATCAATACAACCCTCCAAGCGCATAAAGGTGCAGGAATGAATTTGACCTTGAAAAAGTCATTCCTGCACCTTTATGCCCTTTAAGATATGCGCTAAAATTTGAATTTCGCGGGCTACCCTGGAGCATCCACCTTAAGATAATTTAATACATAATTGAATTGTATTATTAAAGAAACTTTATTAGCTCAGTTCTGGGCCGACACAATTTAGATTGCCATCGACACAGAATAAGTAGTGTGTTAAGGCGCCTCCCCGAGCAAAAGCCGTTTTTTGTGCAGTTTTTTTGGAGCCAAATCGTCTTTATCCAAAGAAATATCAACTAATAAAAAATACATTAAATTTCTACATATTCTTGACTCAAAAAATGGTAGTTTTTTTTTTAATAGCTTGATGTTTAACAAATTAATCCCCTCACAACGAAACCAAAGAAATAAGAAATACTTATTTATAACATGCTCCTCCTCGTAAAGTAACCATTATTTTGATTTGCTACTTATACTAATGAATAGGCAATTTAATAATGAACATAATGCGAGTTTTTTTTTTCCAAAAGACGAAAATTTTATTTTATAAAGAATAAAAACTCCTAATTTCGCACTATTCGGCCCTCAGTGACTGACGTAACAACCGCTTTGTAGTGCAAGCTGATTAGAACTTTATTCTGACATTATTTCAAACAAAGTTTGAACCGCCACAAAGAGAGTTGCTAATTTTGCCTTAAGAGTTTAATTGTCAAATTCTAATTTAACGCGGGAAAAAGATGCTGGAAGATGTTGGGAAAGCAAAGTAGGTACTAAATTCTTTTGCATACCTACTGCCTATCACAGCCCGCCTTTACCACCAAATACTAACATCACACCTGTTGTCCCAGAAAAGTTGGGAATATCGTAATGTCATCCATATTTCGCTTTAAACCGGCGACAAAACCAAACTCTAGAAAGTTCCTAATGGAAAACCCAATAACAATTCGCCCGACCTGGGAATCGAACCCATGTGCAGGACTTGGCAGGGCTCAGTAGTTGTGCTTGCGACAATTTAGCCCACCCACTAACTTAAAATTACACGTAATAATCAGAACGAAACGACTAAGTTATTATACGTATCCGAAAAAAAAAACCATGTTCAAACATTAATATAACTGTTTTAACAACATATTTATTCTGGTCTCAAAACATCAAACCATGGTCTGTTTAGCTTGCCATCTAGAAACAATATAGTGTCCTATTCAAAACAGAGGTAGCTCTATAGCTACCTGGGTAGTAGTACAACTTGCTTCGTCATATTGACTCTGACAAAGTGTCCTGCTTGATAAGTATCTCGCATACCTTAGCTAGGTACTCTGTTTTCGTTTCATTTACACATTTGCATTAATGAAACTGACATTTTAATTAAAATTAATTTAAAATCAACTATTCGTTGAGCTGGAAAATTAATCTCTACTGAACGATGAAGAAACCAGGCCCCTTATTCACAACGCTTCGATTCGATTTTCGATTCGGAAAGTCGTATGTTTATCGTTTTTTTGTCATTACGAAATCGAGCGAGATAGACATACGACGAAAATCGAATCAAAGCGTTGTGAATAGCTATGCTGGATGAAGTTAGCACAGGACCTTGGAGATTGGCACAGGAAATGAGAGGCCAATACTCTGCAGTGGATGAATTCAGGCTGTTGATGATGATGATGATGATGAAGAAGATGTTTGCCGATACTGTGGCCGTAATTGGTTGTTATTTTTATAATTTTCCGGTATAAAGTGTTTGAATCCTTCTTCAGAAACTAATTTATATTTCTGGAAAATAATTATCAATAAGGTTATTGAATTGCAACAGCGCAAACATTAAAAGCACATTGACAAAATTAGTACGATTAGAGTAGGATTTATAAATTGCCAAACTGGCCAAAATATCTTTTGCACTTCTCATGCTCTAAAAGTACGCCAATATAGCCCTACGAAGCGGGAGTAAAGTGACCACTTTAGTCCCTAGGGAGTAAAAAGTAATTCGTTTTTTAAGTTCCTTCATGTGACATAGACAAACTCAAACAGCCAGTTAATATACTACTATTATCTGTGGAGTGTGGACCATCTTCATTGCGAAAATGTTAAGAGTTTTAGTTCCATGGTTTTTCCGCAAGGAAGGTGGCATGGCGCCACCTTCCTTGCGGAAAAACCATGGAACTTTTTAAATTCTTAATCTGTGACTGGTTTAGAAGAAAAAACTGACCGCGAAAATTTCGCGGGTGTAAATTTGTCCGGTTTTATATACATTTATTAGGAATGTCCAGTGACAGTGAAGAGTTTGACGTCGAGCAAAGAGCAAAAGACATAATAGATAATCTTTTGCCGCAAAAAACGAGGAAGATTTAACTAAAAACTTACGGAAGTTCTATGGACTGGAGGAATAATTAATGTTTTTGTACTAAATTGACTATTTATCTCGCACTCAAAGTGAAAAGTACAGTTTGCACCTCGAGACTAAACGCCAACTTAATATACCCTCGGTTTCCACCAAACCACCTCTGGTATATTATGGCTTCGTTTATAATAAATAATATAAAATATACTATAACGCAACGAAAACAAAGAAATAAATCCTTGGAAAATAAAGTAACGAGTAATTTATATACGGATACGAATAAGCTTAACAAGTTAACTCAAGCATGTTAAACAGAATAAAATGGCGGAAAAGAATTTTTAAATTGAACATCCCTCACAATCTGCAAGGCTGCAGCCGTCAGTGCTTTATCTCAACACATAAAAAAAAAGTAAATAAAAACATGGCCGCCTACCAAGGAAGCTCTTTATAAAGCACTAAAGTGAACTGACGTAAATACAGTGTATTCCTTTAACACGTTCAAACTTTCAGAGAAAAATGTTTCTCACAAGTAAAATTAATAAAACCGCGACAACAGAGTCACGTTTAAGAAGTATTTAATTAATGGCGACTGTGCGAAATGAAATTTTCTTTTCTTTTAAAAGTCAGCGGGAAAGCTAAGATAATAGTTTGTTGGAGTCCGGTGTCGTGGCGGCCATGTTTGTTGGCCCCGTCCGTCCGATAATTGAAGTGCTCAGTTTGCTACTCTTTAATCATTGTTAGAATTTCTGGTTTTAAAAAGGGATTTTCGTTGCATTTATTCGTATAATTTTTCAGGTGTTCTGTTGAATTTTAAATGAGAAAAGGCGGATTTTATTTTTACAGTAATCACTTTGAAGGATTCAGTTTCTCGTGTTTTTGCTTTTTGCCACCTGTTGGCTGTGTTGTTTTTTTGTAAAGCGATTTTGAACACAGATTACCCAGTAACGTTAACTAAAGCACTTGAAATCGGTTAGAATTTTAAATTCTACGAAACTCTTTTATCTTTAACTAGTGACCTGCTTCCTCTTCGCATGTTTGCAATGATAACATGTCATAACATCGAGATTTTATATTAAGTATACGTTGGCATGATACCGATGCCCGCTTAGCATGACCACCGCAGAATCGGGTTGAATTGTTAAAACATGAATCGACAAAATGACAGATGAACAAAAGATGACAGTCGTATCGTATCCATATGCAACCCATTGGGGAAATTGAAACAAAATTGTCACACAGCGATCCGATACGAAAAACCGTAAGTCGGTTTTCGTGCTAAGCTAAGAACTAACTTTCCAATTACCTAAGGGGGAAGCGCCAGAGTATCCCGCGAAATTTTAATTTTCTTACGTTACTTGCAATTTGCAAGCCAGTGTCAGACTGTATGTCGAAAAAAATATGATTCACGAGTTACACAATACGTATGTCTTTACAGAATTATGTTAATTAAAATCATCAGCACATCCCTCTAAGTTTATTTACTCCCATTAAATTACTATTTCATTGAAAAAGTCAACCTTAGCTAAAACCTGCCAGATTCAAAAAAAAACCTCTGGTGTCCAGTAGAAAAATGCAACAACGTAGAACAAAAAGGCAAAGATTTCAATATACCCACGCCCTGCTCCAGTGGTGCAGTTTTCTATCAGGAGTGTCCTGAGTGTCGAGTGTCGAGTGTCCATTAATAACACATGGTGTCTTACGACGCTGATATTAAACTTCAGGGAGTTGAGAGTGAAAAATGAAGCGAAGATAGCGGACATAGCGGTGTGGACGGAACTGTTTATTTTATACGGCAGTGCATTATTTCGTGGTAACCCGTTTATAGAGGCACTTTGTTTGAGGCTAAAGAGAAAAGTTGGTTTTAGGGAGTGTAGGTACTTAATGTAAGACAAATAAAAAAAAAGAGTTATAATTGATAGTGCTTTTGAAACTCTTGTTGAGTACATAAATTACACTATCAGTGTTTCGTTAACGTTTCTTTTACTGATTAGCCTTTTCGCAACTATTTAAAGGGTGTCAATAGACCCTCAAAGAAGCCGAAAGGCACTTGTTCTCCCCGTCTTAGCGATCATTTTTTGTTCTGAACCAAACCTGGGAAGCAAGCAGCAAATATCTCCGTAACTACTAACTACATAGTAGGTCTATGTAGTTAGTAGTTACGGAGATATTTGCTGTCAAAGATCCAACTTTTTCTAGTTTTTTTTCAAAAACTGGTACCTATTTAAGGTACCACTGTGTGCGTGCGTCTGTGTGTGTGTGTGTGTGTGTTGGTGTACTTTACTTAAAATACCTCCTTATTAACTATTAAATGCGCCCACCAGCACAATGTTTTGAGTTTGCGTTACATTGGGGACGTTAAATGTGATTTTTCACCCCAAAAAAAAGTCGTTTCCCAGCAATATTTTTTGCGTCGAGTGAAGACACCGTATTTTTTTCGGTGAAAACCGGGAGCGATCACCGCATGGTAAGAGGCACATTGAACATCAATATCAAGCTTGAAAGGTATCGACTGATGAAGTCTACGCTCCGTCCAGCACAGATCCAAATCCAAAACCCCGAGAGCTTCCAGCTTGAACTCCAGAACCGTTTCGAGTGCCTAGGAAGCTCAGTGGACGAATATAACGATGGGTTCGTGGAAGCTGTCCATGCGACCGGGTCTAAGTTCTTCAAGGCACGTCGTACAGATCAGAACAAGAGACTCTCCGATCACACTCTCAAGCTCATGAAGGAGCGGCGTGAGATGATCCTGCAGTCTTCAGACGAGGCGTGTAAATATCGGCAGCTCAATAGACGGATCTCTAAATCCTTGAAGAGCGACCTCCGCCGCTTTAATACCGAGCGTATTAAAGACGCGATTGAGCGGAATAAAGGCTCCAAGGTATTTGCAAGAGATCTGGCTATTGGGCAGAGCCAGCTTACGAAACTGAAGACCGACGATGGTAGGATCTTGTCCGCCAAACCGGAGCTTCTGAGGGAGATCGAGAGCTTCTATGGACAGTTGTACACGTCAACCAATAAACCCGTCGTAGATCTAGCAAACGACCCAAGAGCTAGACTGACCCGACACTATACCGAAGACATCCCGGACGTCAGCCTGTACGAGATTAGGATGGCTCTGAAGCAACTCACAAACAACAAGGCACCGGGTGATGACGGAATTACAGCCGAACTCCTGAAGGCGGGTGGAAAAACGGTTCTTAAGGCCCTTCAGAAGCTGTTTAATTCCGTCATACTTGAGGGAAATACGCCACAGGCATGGTGCAGGGGTGTGGTGGTACTCTTCTTCAAGAAGGGCGACAATGCCCGGTTGAAGAATTATAGGCCCATCTCACTTCTAAGCCATGTCTACAAGTTGTTTTCAAGAGTCATCACGAATCGTCTCGCGCGCAGGTTTGACGATTTCCAGCCTACCGAACAAGCCGGTTTCCGAAAAGGCTTTAGCACCGTGGACCACATACATACGCTGCGGCAGGTTATACAGAAGACCGAAGAGTATAACCTGCCCCTCTGTTTAGCGTTTGTGGACTACGAGAAAGCCTTCGATTCGATCGAGACCTGGGCTGTACTGCAGTCTCTCCAACGGTGCCAAATTGACTATCGGTACATCGAGGTGTTGAAGTGTTTGTACAAAAACGCCACCATGTCAGTCCGACTTCAGGACCAAGCCTCGGAACCTATCCTCCTGCAGCGAGGTGTGAGACAGGGAGACGTCATATCTCCGAAACTATTCACCGCTGCACTGGAGGATGTCTTCAAGGTTCTGGACTGGAGAGGGCTAGGCATCAACGTCAATGGCGAGTACATCACTCACCTTCGGTTTGCCAATATAGTGGTCATGGCTGAGACCATGGAGGACCTCAGGACGATGCTCGATGACCTCAGTAGAGCTTCCGGAAGAGTGGGTCTTAAAATGAACATGGACAAAACCAAGGTCATGTTGAATGCCCATGTCACACCCACTCCTATCAAAATCGGAGACTCTATACTCGAAGTTGTAGACGATTATGTGTACCTGGGACAAACGGTCCAGTTAGGTAGGTCTAACTTCGAGAAAGAGGTCAATCGTCGAATCCGACTCGGCTGGGCAGCGTTCGGGAAGTTGCGCGGTATCTTCTCGTCCAACTTACCGCAGTGTCTCAAGACGAAAGTCTATGACCAGTGTGTGTTGCCAGTGATTACATACGGGACCGAAACGTGGTCGCTCACAATGGGCCTCATCAGAAGGCTTAAAGTCACCCAAAGGGCAATGGAGAGGGCTATGCTCGGAGTTTCCTTGCGCGATCGTATCAGAAATGAAGACATCCGCAAGAGAACCAAGGTTACCGACGTAGCCCGAAGAATTGCCAAACTTAAGTGGCAGTGGGCAGGTCACATTGCTCGCAGAACGGATGGCCGATGGGGCCGAAAAGTTCTGGAGTGGCGACCGCGAACCGGAAGACGTTGCGTTGGAAGACCTCCCACTAGGTGGACCGATGACCTGGTGAAGGTTGCGGGAGTCCGCTGGATGCGAGTCGCATGGGACCGGTCAATGTGGCGACACTTGGGGGAGGCCTATGTCCAGCAGTGGACGTCTTTCGGCTGAAATGATGAATGATGATGATGATGTGTTTCCCCAGGTTTTCATTTAAACTGCTGCGGTCATGGGAACGAAGGGTCAATTCACACCGACACGCGACGCGACGCGACGCTGCGAGCACAGTTTAATAGAGCGACTCAAAATATAACTTTATTTACCACACGAAAAGATACACATTTCCTTGCGACGCGTCTCGCGGTTTCACAAGTCACTGGCCTCTTCCAGTACGCATAGATTAGAATAATCTACCAGTACGGTCGCGCCGCGTCGCGTCGCTTCGCGTCTCGGTGTGAACTGACGCTTACTCGCTAGCGTTAATAAGGTAAGTTTTGAGCATAGAGCGTAAATGAGAGAGAGTGTGGCCAAAGTGTTGGGTGACTTGGTGATGGGTGAAGGTCTCTATAAATAATATGGCGAGTATGTATAGTAGTAATTATTTGTTAAAACATCATCATCAGCCTATAGGTAATGTTCCCACTGCTGGGACACGGCCTCCTGTCAATGAGAGGAAATGGGCTATAATCCACCACGCGGGCCCAGTGCGTATTGGTAGATGTCAGATGTCTTCGAATGTGTTAAAACATAGTGAATGGGAACTTTGTCAAGTAGGTTTAAATAAAAAATCTAGTAAACAGCTGTTTACAGATGTGGTATCAAAATTACAATCTTCGCCATCAGTGCAACTTTTATTTTGGAAAATGTGACGCTTTAGAAGATTTTGTTTCATACAAAATTTGTTTGTTTTGAAGCCAGCTATTGATTAATACAGGTTTTATTCGTGGTTGATGTTTTTAAAATAAAATGGCGATAGTAAGACTTGCGAAATAATTCAAACCAGAAAGAATTCGACTAAATAACTAAAGTTATGTGACTTCTATTTAGGCTAATATTTCACCTAATTAAGCCGATTATCCAACAAACAATCTTAATTATGTAAATCGATGTAAATTTGTCTATTAATAGATGCAATATTATACCAAGGAGCGTTTGATTGCACTGGTACATAGTTACCTATTGCTCGTCCTTAATTACTTGTACGTCTAGTATTTGGGTCGTGCATCATACCCTGATTTGTTAATAATTATTGCAGTAATGGACCTGGACTTATAATTAATATAAGTCTGGAATCGCCAACCCGTCTTGAGCAAGCGTGGTGATCAATGCTCGTGCCTTCTCTGTATGGGAAGCGGCCTTTGCCAAACAGTGGGACAGTAAAAGGCTGGTATTTTATTTATTGCAGTAATTACCGTATTATGGATTTCAAGGGAATGTACTATCGAGGACACTCCCGCCTGATCACCACTAAGCTAATTTTTGCTTGCACTTAAAACATAGAAACGCTCTCTGTCCCCTCCCCGTTGACTTTATATATAAACTAGTTTGCTTGGGTGCGCGAGCTGCGCGCAGCTCGCGGGTTTCGTATTTTTGAGAAGTATTCCCTATCCTTATAATATTTTGAGAATCCATAGGCATCCTTAAATGAATTGGAAAATCCGTTAGAATTACCCCTAAAACAGTTTGAGAACCCTTAAGAACCCCTAAAACATTTGAGAAGTATAAAAAAAAACATTAACCTATTGTTTGCTTGTCGTCGTCCCTGAGTTACGCTTCACCCACTCAACCTTCGTTACGCTACGGAGGTCGGCGGCTCGCTTCGCTCGCCACCTCCCCCCTTCGCTCCACTCAGGACCTACCTACCACCGGACAGGTTTCGACACCTACTATAATATTTGTTCAAACACCTGATAGTTATCTCTAACCGTTATTAAGTTACAGCCGTTTTCAATTATAGGGGAGGTTGGGGAAGGGAGCTTCACCCACTCAACCTTCGTTACCGCACTCGAACCTCGCAGGTTCGCTCCACTCAGGACCTACCTACCGCCGGAAAGGGGAGGTTGGGGAGGGGAGGGGAGGGTATAAAAATTTCAACGCCCCCTAATAATAAAGTATAGTAAAAATCAAAATTCCGCTACGTGTCCTAGTTTCCGAGATACGATTGGGGGAGGGGTGAAGGGGGGGGGGAGACGGGGGAGTTTTGAAATGAGAATTTAACTAAAAATCGGCCCCTTTATACGAATCTGAAAAAAAAAATGATCGAAGTCTCTTAACTTCCGAGATTCGCCTAAAGGGGGGAGAAGGGGAGAAAGGGGGACAACTTTGAAAAATGATTTTTACTTTTCCTAGCCTCCTCTATACGAATCTGAAAAAAAAATGTTCCAAGTCTCTTGGTTTCCGAGATACGATAGGGAGGGGTGAGAAGGGGGGTGAAAAGGGGAGGTTTGGCACTTTTCCCATAGGTTTCAGAGTTAGTTGTTTACGAATCTGCAAAAATATACCCACCTCCCCATCCACCATCTCGGAGAACAATTCTGTCAATCAGTGAGTCAGTGGTAATTCAGCTTTATATTATATACTAGTTTGCTTGGGTGCGCGAGCTGCGCGCAGCTCGCGTGTTTGGTGTTTTTGAGAAGTATTACTTACCCTTATAAAATTTTGAGAACCAATGGGCACCCCAAAATGAATTGAAAAATCCGTTAGAATTACCCCTAAAACAGTATGAAAACCCCTACGGACCCCTAATAAAACCTTATTTAAAAAACTCTTCCTCCCTTTTCCCATAAAAATCATTACCCTAAAGTTTGCTGAGTTACCCTTCACCCACTCAATCATCGTTACGCTACGGAGGTCGCCACCTCCCGCCTTCGCTCCACTCAGGACCTAGCTACCACCGGACAGGTTTCGACACCTACTATAATATTTGTTCAAACACCTGATGGCTAGCTCTAACCGTTATGAAGTTACAGCCCTTTCAATTTTAGGGGAGGTTGGGGAGGGGAGCTTCACCCACTCAACCTACGTTACGCTACGGAGGTCGCCGGCTCGCTTCGCTCGCCACCTCCCCCCTTCGCTCCACTCGGTCTCGCAGGTTCGCTCCACTCAGGACCTATCTACCACCGGAAAGGGGAGGTTGGGGAAGGGAGGGTATAAAAATTGTAACGCTCCTCAATAATAAAGTACAGTCAAAATCAAAATGCCGCTACGTGTCCTAGTTTCCGAGATACGATGGGGGAGGGGTGAAGGCGGGGAGAGGGGGGAGTTTTGAAAAATGATTTTGACCAACTCTTTGCCCCTTCTTACGAATCTGAAAAAAAAAATGTTCCAAGTCTCTTAACTTCCGAGATCTGCCTAAAGGGGGGGAGAAGGGGGGAAAGGGGAGCAACTTTTAAAACCGGTTTTTACTTTTCCTAGCCTCCTCTATACGAATCCGTAAAAAACACAAAATACGGGTCTCTTAGTTTCCGAGATACGATGGGGGGAGGGGTGAAGGGGGGGAGACTGGGGAGTTTTGAAAAATGATTTCGACTAATGCATTGCCCCTTTATACGAATCTGAAAAAAAAAATGTTCCAAGTCTTTTGGTTTCCGAGATACGATAGGGAGGGGTGAGAAGGGGGGCGAAAAGGGGAGGTTTGGGATTTTTCCCATAGGTTTCAGAGTTAGTTGTTTACGAATCTGTCAAAATATACCCACCTCCCCATCCACCATCTGGGAGAACAATTCTGTCAGTGAGTCAGTGGTAATTCAGCTTTATATAGTATAACTAGTTTGCTTGGGTGCGCGAGCTGCGCGCAGCTCGCGTGTTTGGTGTTTTTGAGAAGTATTACTTACCCTTATAAAATTTTGAGAATCTATATGCACCCCTAAATGAATTGGAAAATCCGTTAGAATTATCCCTAAAACAGTATGAAAACCCCTACGGACCCCTAATAAAACCTTATTTAAAAACTGAGACCTTTTCCCATAAAAAACATTACCCAAAAGTTTGCTGAGTTACGCTTCACCCACTCAACCATCGTTACGCTACGGAGGTCGCCGGCTCGCTTCGCTCGCCACCTCCCCCCTTCGCTCCACTCAAGACCTACCTACCACCGGACAGGTTTCGACACCTACTATAATATTTGTTCAAATACCTGATAGCTATCTCTAACCGTTATTAAGTTACAGCCCTTTTCAATTATAGGGGAGGTTGGGGAGGGGAGGGGAGGGTATAAAAATTTCAACGCTCCCAATAATAAAATATAGTTAAAATCAAAATTCCGCTACGTGTCCTAGTTTCCGAGATACGATGGGGGAGGGTTGAAGAGGGGGAGAGTGGGGAGTTTTGAAAAATGATTTCGACTAATGCATTGCCCCTTCTTACGAATCTGAAAAAAAAAATGTTCCAAGTCTCTTAACTTCCGAGATCCGTCTAAAGGGGGGGAGAAGGGGGGAAAGGGGGACAACTTTGAAAACTGGTTTTTACTTTTCCGAGCCTCCTCTATACGATCCCGTAAAAAACAAAAAATACGGGTCCCTTAGTTTCCGAGATACAATAGGGAGGGGGAGGAAGGGGAGCAAAAAGGGGAGGTTTGGCACTTTTCCCATACTCACGGGAGTTACTTGTTTACGAATCTGTCAAAAAATACCCACCTCCCCATCCACCATCTGGGAGAACAATTATGTCAATGAGTCAGTGAGTCAGTGGTAATTCAGCTTTATATAATATAACTAGTTTGCTTGGGTGCGCGAGCTGCGCGCAGCTCGCGTGTTTGGTGTTTTTGAGAAGTATTACTTACCCTTATAAAATTTTGAGAATCTGTAGGCACCCCTAAATGAATTGGAAAATATGTTAGAATTACCCCTAAAACAGTATGAAAACCCCTACGGACCCCTAATAAAACCTTATTTCAAAACACAGACCTTTTCCATAAAAAAAATAACTCTAAAGTTTGCTGAGTTACGCTTCATCCATTCAATCATCGTTACGCTACGGAGGTCGCTGGCTCGCTTCGCTCGCCACCGCCCCCCTTCGCTCCACTCAGGACCTACCTACCACCGGACAGGTTTCGACACCTACTATAATATTTGTTCAAACTCCTGATAGCTATCTCTAACCGTTATTAAGTTACAGCCCTTTTCAATTATAGGGGAGGTTGGGGAGGGGAGGGTATAAAAATTTTAACGCTCCTCAATAATAATGTATAGTAAAATAAAAATGCCGCTACGTGTCCTAGTTTCCGAGATACGATGGGGGGAGGGGTGAAGGGGGGGAGAATGGGGAGTTTTGAAAAATGATTTCGACTAATTCGGGGCTCCTTGATACGAATCTGAAAAAAAAAATGTTCCAAGTCTCTTAACTTCCGAGATCCGCCTAAAGGGGGGGAGAAGGGGGGAAAGGGGGACAACTTTGAAAAATGGGTTTTACTTTTCCCAGCCGCCTCTATACGAATCTGAAAAAAAAAATGTTCCAAGTCTCTTGGTTTCCGAGATACGATAGGGAGGGGGGTGAAGGGGGGTGAAAAGGGGAGGTTTGGCACTTTTCCCATAGGTTTTAGAGTTAGTTGTTTACGAATATGTCAAAATATACCTACCTCCCCATCCACCATCAGGGAGAACAATTCTGTCAGTCAGTGAGTGGTAATCTAGCTTTATATAGTATAACTAGTTTGCTTGGGTGCGCGAGCTGCGCGCAGCTCGCGTGTTTGGTGTTTTAGAGACGTATTACTTACCCTTATAAAATTTTGAGAATCTATAGGCACCCCTAAATGAATTGGAAAATCCGTAAGAATTACCCCTAAAACAGTATGAAAACCCCTACGGACCCCTAATAAAACCTTATTTAAAAACTCAGACCTTTTCCATAAAAAAAATAACTCTAAAGTTTGCTGAGTTACGCTTCACCCATTCAATCATCGTTACGCTACGGAGATCGCCGGCTCGCTTCGCTCGCCACCTCCCCCCTTCGCTCCACTCAGGACCTACCTGCCACCGGAAAGGGGAGGTTGGGGAGGGGAGGGTATACAAATTTCAACAACCCTCAATACTAAAGTATAGTCAAAATCAAAATGCCGCTACGTGTCCTAGTTCCGAGATACGATGGGGGGAGGGGTTACGGGGGGGAGAGTGGGGAGTTTTGAAAAATGATTTCGACTAATGTATTGCCCCTGTATACGAATCTGAAAAAAAAAAAGTTCCAAGTCTCTTAACTTCCGAGATCCGCCTAAAGGGGGGAAGAAGGGGGACAAGGGGGCCAACTTTGAAAACTGGTTTTTTCTTTTCCGATCCTCCTCTATACGAATCCGTAAAAAAAAAACACAGGTCTCTTAGTTTCCGAGATACGGTAGGGAGGGGTGGGAAGGGGGGCACAAAGGGGAGGTTTGGCACTTATCCCTTACTCGTGAGAGTTTTTGTTTACGAATCTGTCAAAATATACCCCCCTTCCCCTTCACCATATGGGAGAACAATTATGTCAGTGGGTGAGTGGTAATAAACCGGAAATGGCACGGCCGCCATCTTGAATTTCTGAAATGTCACAATTTTCCTCAAGTAACCAGGATACAAGTTACCTGTAAGTAAAACACGGTGGCTGTCCGTTGACTTTGGTAGAACAAAAGAATTGGCCAAAGTCGGGTCTGACCCGAAAATTCAAGCCCGAATGGCTCTCGGGGTTGCCCGCTGAAAGTGATAAAAATGGTCAAATGTCATTTGCAGTACCCCATTCTTGGTGGTAATGCAAAATTTCCATTTAAAATGTCGTTATTTCTACTTTTTACGTTTTCGGGGAAAATCTGGAAAAGTACCCCAAAAATGGGGATTTTGTTTGCACCAGGCAACACTCCTTGACGAAATACACAACCGGTTTATACAACACAATCCAGTCGGGGGATGCCAGCTGTTCCATTTATCGTGTGGAAAATTGGGATTTTTCGTTATTTTTACAAGATGGCCGCCACACAGTCCGCCATCTTGTTTTTCTGATATGTCATAATTTTCCTGAAATCTCAAGGATACAGGCCACTGACTGGTGTACTTGGTGTTGCCAAATTTTGAGTTTGGTAGAACAAAAGAACTCGCCAAAGTCGGGTCTGACCCTAAAATTCAAGCCCCAATGGCTTTCGGGGTTGCCAGCTGAAAGTGATGAAAATAGTCAAATGTCATTTGAGGGACTCCAATGTTGCCGGCTAGTCAAAGTCTCAATTCAAAATGTCGTTATTTCTACTTTTCATGTTTTTGGGGAAAATCTGGGAAAACTCCCTAAAAATGGGGAAAATTTTTGCACCAGGAAACACTGCTCAACAAAATACACAACCGATTCATACAACACAATCTAGTCGGGGGTTGCCAGCTGTCCCATTTATCGTGTCGAAAATTAGTAATTTTCGTCATTTTTACAAGATGGCCGCCAAACTGTCCGCCATCTTGTTTTTCTAAAATGTCATAATTTTCCTGAAATCTCAAGGATACAGACCACCGACTGGTGTACTTGGTGTTGCCAACTTTTGAGTTTGGTAGAACAAAAGAACTCGCCAAAGTCGGGTCTGACCCGAATATTCAAGCCCTAATGGCTCTCGGGGTTGCCAGCTGAAAGTGATGAAAATGATCAAATGTCATTCGGGGGATCCCAGTGTTGCCGGCTAGTTAAAGTCTCTATTCAAAATGTCGTTATTTCTACTTTTCATGTTTTTGGGGAAAATCTGGGAAAACTCCCTAAAAATGGGGAAAATTTTTGCACCAGGCAACACTCCTCAAATAAATACATAACCGGTTCATACAACACAATCCAGTCGGGGGTTGCCAGCTGTCCCATTTATCGTGTCGAAAATTGGGATTTTTCGTCATTTTTACAAGATGGCCGCCACACTGTCCGCCATCTTGTTTTTCTGAAATGTCATAATTTTCCTGAAATTTCAAGGATACAGGTCACCGACTGGTGTACTTGGTGTTGCCAACTTTTGAGTTTGGTAGAACAAATGAATTCGCCAAAGTCAAAAAGTCCCAAAAATTAAAATATCCAATATTTTTTGAGGTTGCCAACTAAAACGCACCAAAATGGTCAAATGTCATTTGGGGGACCCCAATGCTGCCAGCTAGTCAAAGTCTTTATTCAAAATGTCGTTATTTCTACTTTTCATGTTTTTGGGGAAAATCTGGGAAAGTACCCTAAAAATGGGGAAATTTATTTCACCAGGCAACACTCGTCAATAAAACACACAACCGTTCGGTACAACTCGAACCCGTCGGATGTTGCCAACTACACGAAAAATGGATTTGAAAAAAGTCGAAAATTCCACCTTTTCACAAAATGGCCGCCACAGCATCCGCCATCTTGTTTTTTTTAAAGTCACAATTTTTCTGAAATCTCAAGGATATAGTCCCCCGACTGGTGTACTTGATGCTGCCAACGTTTGAAATCGGTAGAACAAAACAATTCGTCAGAGTCGAGTGGAAAAAGTCACAATTTTCAAAACGTCCCAGCGCAGCCGCCATCTTGTTTTTTTTTTTTCCATAAAAAAAATAACTCTAAAGTTTGCTGAGTTACGCTTCATCCATTCAATCATCGTTACGCTACGGAGGTCGCCGGCTCGCTTCGCTCGCCACCTCCCCCCTTCGCTCCACTCAGGACCTACCTACCATCGGACAGGTTTCGACACCTACTATAATATTTGTTCAAACACCTGATAGCTATCTCTAACCGTTATTAAGTTACAGCTCTTTTCAATTATAGGGGAGGTTGGGGAGGGGAGCTTCACCCACTCAACCTTCATTACGCTACGGAGGTCGCCGGCTCGCTTCGCTCGCCACCTGCCCCCTTCGCTCCACTCGGTCTCGCAGGTTCGCTCCACTAAGGACTTTTAGGGGAGGGCATAAAAATTTCAACGACCCCAATAATAAAGTGTAGTAAAAATCTAAATTCCGCTACGTGTCCTAGTTTCCGAGATACGATGGGGGGAGGGGTGAACGGGGGGAGAGTGGGGAGTTTTGAAAAATGATTTCGACTAATGCATTGCCCGTTCTTACGAATCTGAAAAAAAAAATGTTCCAAGTATCTTAACTTCCGAGATCCGCCTAAAGGGGGGGAGAAGGGGGGAAAGGGGGCAACTTTGAAAACTGGTTTTTACTTTCCCGAGCCTCCTCTATACGAATCTGAAAAAAAAAATGTTCCAAGTCTCTTAACTTCCGAGATCCGCCTAAAGGGGGGGGGAGAAGGGGAGAAAGGGGGACAACTTTGAAAACTGGTTTTTACTTTTCCCAGCCTCCTCTATACGAATCCGTAAAAACAAAAAAATACGGGTCCCTTAGTTTCCGAGATACGATAGGGAGGGGGAGGAAGGGGAGCAAAAAGGGGAGGTTTTAGCACTTTTCCCATACTCGCGGGAGTTACTTGTTTACGAATCTGTCAAAAAATACCCACCTCCCCATGCACCATCTGGGAGAACAATTATGTCAATGAGTCAGTGAGTGAGTCAGTGGTAATTCAGCTTTATATAATATAAATTCTATACGGTGGGGGGAGGGGTGAAGGGGGGAGAGTGGGGAGTTTTGAAAAATGATTTTGACCAACTCTTTGCCCCTTCTTACGAATCTGAAAAAAAAAATGTTCCAAGTCTCTTAACTTCTGAGATCCGCCTAAAGGGTCGGGGAGAAGGGGGGCAAAGGGGCAACTTTGAAAAATGGTTTTTACTTTTCCAAGCCTCCTCTATACGAATCTGAAAAAAAAAATGTTCCAAGTCTCTTGGTTTTCGAGACACGATAGGGAGGGGTGAGAAGGGGGGTGAAAAGGGGAGGTTTGGCACTTTTCCCATAGGTTTGAGAGTTAGTTGTTTACGAATCTGTAAAAATATACCCCACTCGCCCTCCACCATCTGGGAGAACAATTATGTCAGTGAGTGAGTGGTAATAAACCGGAAATGGCACGGTCGCCATCTTGAATTTTTGAAATGTCACAATTTTCCTAAAGTAACCAGGATACAAGGTACCTGTCAGTAAAAAAACGGTGGCTGTTCGTTGACTTTCGTAAAACAAAAGAACTCGCCAAAGTCGGGTCTAACCCGAAAATACAAGCCCTAATGGCGCTCGGGGTTGCCAGCTGAAAGTGATGAAAATGGTGAAATGTCATTTGGGGGATCCCAAAGTTGCCGGCTTATCAAAGTTTCTATTCAAAATGGCGTTATTTCTACTTTTCACGTTTTTGGGGAAAATCTGAGAAAATACCCTAAAAATTGGGAGAATTTTTGCACCAGGCTATACTCCTCAACCAAACGCATAACCCGTTCATACAACACAATCCAGTCGGGGGATGCCAGTCGTGCCATTTATCGCGTCAAAAATTGGGAATTTTCGTCATTTTTACAAGATGGCCGCCACACTGTCCGCCATCTTGTTTTTCTGATATGTCATAATTTTCCTGAAATCTCAAGGATACAGACCACCGACTGGTGTACTTGTTGTTGCCAACTTTTGAGTTTGGTAAAACAAAAGAACTCGCCAAAGTCGGGTCTGACCCGAAATTTCAAGCCAAAATGGTTCTCGGGGTTGCCAGCTGAAAGTGATGAAAATTGTCAAATGTCATTCGGGGGACCCCAATGTTGCTGGTTAGTCAAAGTCTCCATTCAAAATGTAGTTATTTCTACTTTTAATGTTTTTGGGGATAATCTGGGAAAACTCCCTAAAAATGGGGAAAATTTTTGCACCAGGCACTACTCCTCGACTAAATACACAACCGGTTCATACAACACAATCCAGTCGGGGGTTGCCAGCTGTCCCATTTATCGTGTCGAAAATTGGGATTTTTCGTCATTTTTACAAGATGGCCGCCACATTGTCCGCCATCTTGTTTTTCTGAAATGTCATAATTTTCCTGAAATCTCAAGGATACAGGCCACCGACTGGTGTACTTGGTGTTGCCAACTTTTGTGTTTGGTAGAACAAAAGAACTCGCCAAAGTCGGGTCTGACCCGAAAATTCAAGCCCCAATGGCTCTCGGGGTTGCCAGCTAAAAGTGATGAAAATGGTCAAATGTCATTTGGGGGACCACAATGTTGCCAGCTAGTCAAAGTCTCCATTCAAAATGTCGTTATTTCTACTTTTCAAGTTTTCGGGGAAAATCTGAAAAAGTACCCCAAAAGTGGGGAAAAATTTTGCACCAGGCAACACTCCTCAACGAAATACACAACCGGTGGGTACAACACAATCCAGTCGGGGGTTGCCAGCTGTCCCATTTATCGTGTCGAAAATTGGGATTTTTCGTCATTTTTACAAGATGGCCGCCACACTGTCCGCCATCTTGTTTTTCTGAAAAGTCATAATTTTCCTGAAATCTCAAGGATGTAGGCTACCGACCGGTTTACTTGGTGTTGCCAACTTTTGAGTTTGGTAGAACAAATGAATTCGCCAAGGTCAAAAAGTCCCAAAAATTAAAATCTTCAATATTTTTTGGGGTTGCCAACTAAAACGCACCAAAATGGTCAAATGTCATTTGGGGGACCCTAATGCTGCCAGCTAGTCAAAGTCTTCATTCGAATTGTCGTTTTTTCTACTTTTCATGTTTTTGGGGAAAATCTGGGTAAGTACCCTAAAAATGGGGAAATTTATTTCACCAGGCAACACTCGTTGTTGTAACACACAACTGCTCGGTACAACTCGAACCCGTCAGATGTTGCCAACTACACGAAAAATGGATTTGAAAAAAGTCGAAAATTCCAACTGTTTACAAAATGGCCGCCACAGCGTCCGCCATGTTGTTTTTCCAAAAAGTCACAATTTTTCTGAAATCTCAAGGATATAGGCCCCCAACTGGTGTACTTGGTGTTGCCAACGTTTGAAATCGGTAGAACAAAACAATTCGCCAAAGTCGAGTGAAAAAAGTCGCAATTTTCAAAACGTCCTAGCGCAGCCGCCATCTTGTTTTTTTTTTTTTTTTACTTTTTTTTTAAATCATTCCAGATCTTATACAGGACCTATGAGTCGAAACCCCTCCAAGTCTTTTCCCCAACGAAACCGGAAATGGACTCGGCCGCCATCTTGGATTTGAATCTCCTCTATAATTTTCCTCTACTCACTTTATGGTTTTGTACATTATTGCAAAACATACCCCTAACCCATCTCTCACCCATTCCGAGAAACGACATGTCAATCAGTCAGTGAGTGGCTTTGTAGTTTTATATAATATAACTAGTTTGCTTGGGTGCGCGAGCTGCGCGCAGCTCGCGTGTTTGGTGTTTTAGAGACGTATTACTTACCCTTATAAAATTTTGAGAATCTACAGGCACCCCTAAATGAATTGGAAAATCCGTAAGAATTACCCCTAAAACAGTATGAAAACCCCTACGGACCCCTAATAAAACCTTATTTAAAAACTCAGACCTTATCCATAAAAAAACTAACTCTAAAGTTTGCTGAGTTACGCTTCACCCATTCAATCATCGTTACGCTACGGAGGTCGCCGGCTCGCTTCGCTCGCCACCTCCCCCCTTCGCTCCACTCAGGACCTACCTGCCACCGGAAAGGGGAGGTTGGGGAGGGGAGGGTATACAAATTTCAACAACCCTCAATAATAAAGTATAGTCAAAATCAAAATGCCGCTACGTGTCCTAGTTTCCGAGATACGATGGGGGGAGGGGTGAAGGGGGGAGAGTGGGGAGTTTTGAAAAATGATTTTGACCAACTCTTTGCCCCTTCTTACGAATCTGAAAAAAAAAATGTTCCAAGTCTCTTAACTTTCGAGATCTGCCTAAAGGGGTGGAGAAGGGGGGAAAGGGGGCCAACTCCGAAAAGTGGTTTGTACTTTTCCCAGCCGCCTCTATACGAATCTGAAAAAAAAATGTTCCAAGTCTCTTGGTTTCCGAGATACGATAGTGAGGGGTGAGAAGGGGGGTGAAAAAGGGAGGTTTGGCACTTTTCCCATAGGTTTGAGAGTTAGTTGTTTACGAATCTGTAAAAATATACCTACCTCCCCATCCACCATCTGGGAGATCAATTCTATACGATGGGGGGAGGGGTGAAGGGGGGAGAGTGGGGAGTTTTGAAAAATGATTTTGACAACTCTTTGCCCCTTCTTACGAATCTGAAAAAAAAAATGTTCCAAGTCTCTTGGTTTCCGAGACACGATAGGGAGGGGTGAGAAGGGGGGGTGAAAAGGGGAGGTTTGGCACTTTTCCCATAGGTTTGAGAGTTAGTTGTTTACGAATCTGTAAAAATATACCCCACTCGCCCTCCACCATCTGGGAGAACAATTATGTCAGTGAGTGAGTGGTAATAAACCGGAAATGGCACGGTCGCCATCTTGAATTTTTGAAATGTCACAATTTTCCTAAAGTAACCAGGATACAAGGTACCTGTCAGTAAAAAAACGGTGGCTGTTCGTTGACTTTGGTAAAACAAAAGAATTCGCCAAAGTCGGGTCTAACCCGAAAATTCAAGCCCTAATGGCGCTCGGGGTTGCCAGCTGAAAGTGATGAAAATGGTGAAATGTCATTTGGGGGATCTCAAAGTTGCCGGCTAATCAAAGTTTCTATTCAAAATGGCGTTATTTCTACTTTTCACGTTTTTGGGGAAAATCTGGGAAAATACCCTAAAAATTGGGAGAATTTTTGCACCACGCTATACTCCTCAACAAAACACATAACCCGTTCATACAACACAATCCAGTCGGGGGATGCCAGTCGTGCCATTTATCGCGTCAAAAATATGTAATAATGGGAATTTTCGTCATTTTTACAAGATGGCCGCCACACTGTCCGCCATCTTGTTTTTCTGATATGTCATAATTTTCCTGAAATCTCAAGGATACAGACCACCGACTGGTGTACTTGTTGTTGCCAACTTTTGAGTTTGGTAGAACAAAAGAACTCGCCAAAGTCGGGTCTGACCCGAAACTTCAAGCCAAAATGGTTCTCGGGGTTGCCAGCTGAAAATGATGAAAATAGTCAAATGTCATTTGGGGGACCCTAGTGCTGCCAGCTAGTCAAAGTTTCCATTCAAAATGTCGTTGTTTCTACTTTTCATGTTTTTGGGGAAAATCTGGGAAAACACCCTAAAAATGGGGAAATTTTTTAAAACAGGCAACACTCCTCAACAAAATACACAATCGGTTCATACAACACAATCCAGTCGGGGGTTGCCAACTGTCCCATTTATCGTGTAGAAAATTGGGATTTTTCATCATTTTTACAAGATGGCCGCCACAATATCCGCCATCTTGTTTTTCTGAAATTTCATAATTTTCCTGAAATTTCAAGGATATCGGCTATCGACCGGTTTACTTGGTGTTGCCAACTTTTGAGTTTGGTAGAACAAAAGAACTCGCCAAAGTCGGGTCTGACCCGAAAATTCAAGCCCCAATGGCTCTCGGGGTTGCCAGCTGAAAGTGATGAAAATGGTCAAATGTCATTCGGGGCACCCCAGTGTTGCCAGTTAGTCAAAGTCTCCATTCAAAATGTCGTTATTTCTACTTTTCATGTTTTTGGGGAAAATCTGGGAAAACTCCCTAAAAATGGGGAAAATTTTTGCACCAGGCAACACTCCTCGACTAAATACACAACCGGTTCATACAACACAATCCAGTCGGGGGTTGCCAGCTGTGTTTTGAGTTTGGTAGAACAAAAGAACTCGCCAAAGTCGGGTCTGACCCGAAAATTCAAGCCCCAATGGCTCTCGGGGTTGCCAGCTGAAAGTAATGAAAATAGTCAAATGTCATTTGGGGGACTCTAATGCTGCCAGCTAGTCAAAGTCTCTATTCAAAATATCGTTATTTCTACTTTTCATGTTTTTGGAGAAAATCTGAGAAAACACCCTAAAAATGGGGAAATTTTTTGAACCAGGCAACACTCCTTGACTAAATACACAACCGGTTCATACAACACAATCCAGTCGGGGGTTGCCAACTGTCCCATTTATCGTGTCGAAAATTGGGATTTTTCGTCATTTTTACAAGATGGCCGCCACGCTGTCCGACATCTTGTTTTTCTGAAAAGTCATAATTTTCCTGAAATCTCAAGGATATAGGCTACCGATCAGTTTTCTTGGTGTTGCCAACTTTTGAGTTTGCTAGAACAAATGAATTCGCCAAAGTCAAAAAGTCCTAAAAATTAAAATATTCAATATTTTTTGGGGTTGCCAACTAAAACGCACCAAAATGGTCAAATGTCATTTGGGGGACCCTAATGCTGCCAGCTAGTCAAAGTCTTCATTCGAATTGTCGTTTTTTCTACTTTTCATGTTTTTGGGGAAAATCTGGGAAAATACCCTAAAAATGGGGAAATTTATTTCACCAGGCAACTCTCGTTGTTGTAACACACAACCGCTCGGTACAACTCGAACCCGTCAGATGTTGCCAGCTACACGAAAAATGGATTTGAAAAAAGTCGAAAATTCCAACTGTTTACAAAATGGCCGCCACAGCGTCCGCCATGTTGTTTTTTTTAAAAGTCACAATTTTTCTGAAATCTCAAGGATATAGGCCTCCGACTGGTGAACTTATTGTTGCCAACGTTTGAAATCGGTAGAACAAAACAATTCGCCAAAGTCGAGTGAAAAAATTGGCAATTTTCAAAACGTCCTGGCGCAGCCGCCATCTTGTTTTTTTTTTTTTTTTACTTTTTTTTTAAATCATTCTAGATCTTATACAGGACCTATGAGTCGAAATCTCTCCAAGTCTTTTCCCCACCGAAACCGGAAATGGACTCAGCCGCCATCTTGGATTTGAATCTCCTCTATAATTTTCCTCTACTCACTTTATGGTTTTATATATTATTGCAAAACATACCCTTAACCCATCTCTCACCCATTCCGAGAAACGACATGTCAATGAGTCAGTGAGTGGCTTTGTAGTTTTATATAATATAAATAATATAAATAATTAATGAAAAAATACCGATCGGCGACACATGCCAAACGAGAGTTATTGTTATTTTGTGCGCCAAATTTGACGCTTTCCTAATAGGCCTAAAGTTTAAGGTGGAGTGGCTCGGCGCCTCCGCATGATTTAAGCGAAAAAAAATTTAACTGATCAGGCGGAAAAGACCACGACTGTACGTGGAAAGGGAGGCCTTTGCCCTGCAATGGGACACATAAAATAAATGCGAATAAATAATGCGATAATGATAAAGAGAATGTCAGTGATTGGTAGACACTGGATTTTTCGCCAAAATATGCATGCAAATATGCATTAAAGATGCTCGAAATATGCATTATAAAATTGAAATAAGTAGGATTTTACAAACTAAAGTTTATTTTTTTAAATTTACTACGTGTATAAAGTAAATAAAATAAAAAAAACTCGCCGAGATTCATTTTTTTTTTTCTAATAATTCGGTTTGTTCAGTTGTTGATACTCAATATTTTTTCCAAAACTTTGCTTTATGTGACAGCAATCTTACCTTTATCACATTAAACAAATAATCTCACAAATCCACTGAAATTCTCAGAACACTGGTGCAAATTCTGCTTTCACTTAAACCCTTTCACTCCGTATCAAGCCAAGAATTTCCCCCTTATCGGGGTTCCAAAAGTCAATAAATACAGTCTGATAAAGCGGTAACAGTCGTGCAGGTAGGGGGCGCCAGTATCGCTGCAAGTCTGTCCCGGTGCGCCATCATACGACGCTAATTTGCATTTTGACAAAGATTTGAAGATTGTAGATGGGTAACTTAGTCCAATTCGCCTGAATTGGACTAAGTTACCCACCATAGTTAAGTTAGTTTGGTTGATCTGATACATATCAGATTGTTCAAGGATTCGTGATAATGTGCTTATTTATTTATTTTAACCAAAAAGACTTTAAGCCTATACCAATGATGATCTCATTGAGCTAAGCTACACTATAATAGAAATAGAATAGAAAATTGATATAATTTTCCCGGTAATATATAAGGTCGCGAAAAAATCAGCTGTTCCCTATATGTTCGCATAACTCATCAAAATGTATGGAACAGCTGATTTTTTTTCGCGATTCACTGTTTGGTTCCATAGTAAAAGTTATTCATAATGATTAGTACCTACAATGACCCTTTAAGAGAATTGTTGTATGAATAGATAGACCTTATATAAGCAGGTCATAGATAGGTACACAGGTCTAGACAACTAGGTGTAGGTATCAGAAATAGGATGGTGTCGTATATAATTATTATAGGTATAAAACGTAGTTAGTTTAAACGTAGTTAGATAATATCTTGAGGCTCGTGATTTGATTTCCAGTGTTGAGACTTGCGATATGTATGTCTGTTGATGGCCCAAAATAGTGACAAAGGAGCTAAACGCGAGTATTATAATGCAAAAAAGCATATGATTCACTGCAGTAAACAAAACCAGAAAAATATATGATATTCTTCAGGATATATGCTAGTATGATAGTGTTTTGAATACATAATACAACTAATTTTACTCGATAAAAAAAATCACGAACCTATCTCTAAAAATTTCTTTTGACGAGTTAAAACCATACTCAAATACATGCGATCATTCTGATTTTTTGGTAAATAATTCTACAAGCAACATATTAGCATGACAGTGTTTTATTTTTTTAGTCCAATCAATAGATTTTTTGTAAATCGTAAAAAGCCACTCATTTCGCACTATTCGGCCCGCAGTGACTGACGTAACAACCCCTTTGAGCAAGCTGATTAGAACTTTATTCTAACAGTATTTCAAACGAAGTTTGAACCACTACAATTAGAGTTGCTAATTTAGCTCCTGTAGCCGCCTTAAGGCCATAATTATTATTATTTGGGTTTAATATGCATATCTATAATAAGCTATCTCTGCAAATACTGATCCGATGAAGACAAATCTTTCATTGTCTGAAAGCTACAGTATTCATAAGAGTAACTGTAAGTATACTTTTATACCAGACCGCGTTTCACTGGAAGGAGGTTCAACCGCATGCAGATTTCCAGTGAAACGCGGTCGCGGTAAAGCAAGTGTTTTTTATAGCATTAAAGTATTACACTTTGCTCTTTTTTCGCTTGAAGAACCTCACTGTTAGTTTCCCATTGTAAGTGTTTCCGTAAAACAGCTACTTACTTTATCAAATAATTCTCCAAACGAATGCAATGCAATCTCCTTTCTGCGAAATACTCTGTGTTCCACGTCGGCATACTTAATTAAAAGCGGACGAATAAGTGCACACTTAATTGTATTATATCATGTGATTTTGTAGAATTCCCCAGTCTAGAGATGTAGGTAAATCACTTGGAGAATTCTCTCTTTGAAAATGAGTGGACATTTTATATTATATACGGGACCATTACGTGACGAGAGTCAGGAATAAGTCGTACTAGTCTTTGAAATATTTTTATGGCCCCTTCAGGAGCAATATTAAGTGTTTAGGTAGAACCTAAATGTAAATGGTGTTAAATTGCTAGGAAATTAAATAGCGGGGGTTCTTGAAAGTGAAGCAGCAGTAATACAGGGTGTAAACAACCTCATCATGAAGCCGTCAACCAAGCATTCTGTACATCAAACTTAGTAACTTTACGTAAATATTATTGCTGGGAAACGACTTTTTTTTTTGGGGTGAAAAATCACGTTTTGTGTTAGAACTCAATGCTACGCACTCAAAACATTGTGCTGATGGATGGATTGAATAGTACGGGGGTCGTGGAGGTGTTTAAAAGCTTACATTAAAAACTTGTATTTAAAAAAAAAGTTGGAACTTTGACCCCCAATATCTCCGTAACTAGAAGGTTCCCAGGTATGGTGTAGAACAAAAAAATGATCGCAATGACGAGGAGAACAAGTGCCTTTCGGCTTCGTTAAGAGGTGTTTTACATCCTTTATTTAGCAGTAGCATTTAACTTGGGTTCGTGCACAAGTAAGAAACAAAACAAAATTGCCGCACTAAACGCTGGGTTGTTAAAGCATTGTAGAGTCATAGCCAAAAGAAAATAAAACCATGAATTTATGTCTACTACAATCTGTCAAATTTCGAGAGATTTTCAACTTTATCGCTAAATATGTGACGTCACCCTGGGGCTCACAATTGTGACCAGCTGTGACAAGGACAGGGGGGGGGGGAGGGTTAAAAAATCATGGAATTCGTGTGACGTAATTCATGGATGGCCCCTTAGCTAATAATGTCATACCAAAAAAATAATGTTTGTTCTTGTAACAACGACAGGTCACGTCACTGTATCTACGTGGTCTTAACTGCTCTCAATATTTCCCCCAAGTTTCTACGGATTCATCTCCGCATCTTCATATAGCACGGACAGACTGGAAATGACTCGGTTAACTTGAAACATGCCATGTTACCTATATAGCACATTTTCCTCCAAACTTGGGTTACAGAAGGGTTACAGTTTAGAATGGTGTCACCGTAATAAAAGGGGGTTCTGATTTTCGGGTTAGAATTTTTGGGTTTGGGTGCATAGTATTGGGGCAATGTTGGGATTTTTGACTTAAAATCAAAGCATTTATTTCAAGTAGGCCAGTGATAACAGGCACTTTTGAATTGTCGAAACAAAGACAGCAATGAAACGTAGCTACAGTCCCATTCACAAGGCATAAAAACTGTGAAAGTACTGTAGTTGCCAATTCCAAATCTTAGATCTCTATGGAGAAGAACAGGCAAGAAACTCCATGGACACTCTTTTAAATCATAATATTGTTACAAATCTTTTTTTTTTTCGGATGGGAAATCATCAAATGACCGCCCTGGGCGGAGCGGGAGGGCGTGTCAGACATTTACTGACTAAAACCCATCCATGTTCCTTCTTCGCCCTTTGTGTTCCGTGGAGCCACGGTATCTCTTTCGAACAGTCCCGCAGCCCCGACACGCATCGGCCCTTTGGTTACATTGTTCATGTTGAGATGGTACATTATGTGAGAACGATGTAGCAAAATGTGCAGTTGTCGATTTATCGGTGAATCAAAGCACAATAGTTAATTGCCTATTTGGAACTGCTATCACAAGCCCATTTGATGACATCAGACAATAATGTTGTCCAATTATTACGATGACCCGAATGGCGCAGCGGTAGTGAGGCTGTATTACGTTCTTAGGGTCCCGGGTTCGAATCACGGTAGGAGCAAACGTTTGTGTGATGAGCATGGACATTTGTTTCATGGATGTTATATATTATATAATAAGTATGTATTTGCAAACAAAAAGTATCTATGTAGAATATCAAATATCTGGTGTCCACGACACAAGCCTGGTTGCTTAGTGTGGCACTATATGGCACTGTGTGTAATGCCCAGCGATATTTATTTATTTATTTTATTTATTATGTATGACATAACTGTACTGTTTATTTTGATTAATTATAAACTTATTACGTACCTGTCTATATGCTCTTCAGTTCTTTCAGAGTTTTTTCGAGAAATATCTCTCAGGCATGCTGGTTTTCTCACGATGTTTTTGCTTTGCAAGTGAATTAATCCAAAAAACAAAGGTGTGTATCTTGGGTTCGAACTTGAGACCTTCAGTTGAAGAAATATCAATGAATATTGCTAGAATATTCTGCTACTCAGAATGCGCTAACATATTATCATTAAGGGGCCTTGACGTGTGCAGGTGTATTCAGGTAAATCCCAGAGGATAAAATCAGCTAATTTAAATAGTAAATTATGTATTTAGATTACCAAATACGTCATGACATGTTTGACCTGTTCTATTTCAATTTTAAATCAAAACATGTTACGTACGTTTGTATATTTATTTAAATTTCACTAACATTGAATATTAAGATGATTTTCCTGTTGTAAATGTTTTTCTCTCTTATTTTGGGAGATTTAAATGGCTTTCAAAAAACCCGAAGGACGTTGCGTTTAATTCTACACATAGTTTGAAGTCTAATCTCGACAACAAAGTAACCTCAAAATATTTAAATGCATGCCTATTATTCCTACAGGGCTTTGAGTTATTTAGTTAGTTATTATTATTTAGTTAGTTATACGTTGCGTTTAATTCTACACATAGTTTTAACTGTTTTTCCATTCCGATCAATTGAACGAATCAACCAGTTGATCAAAGTGGAATTCAGGCATATGTTCCTATCGAATCAACTAGTTGATGCAATACATTTTTTACTAGAGTTTTATTCCTTTTTGTTCCTATCGAATCAATTTTTATTTTAAAATAATAAAACCAAGATAAACTTTTTGGCTGAATTCATCTCAACCATTTTATTTTTTAACTGTTAAGTCTAATTCGTTCGTTCGTTCGTTCGTTTTTTCCTCAAAATATTTAAATGCATGTTACAATCCTATAGGGCTTATGAGGGCAGGGAGTTATTTAGTCTGCCTAACTTCCGCCATTTTGATTATTTTAAAAATTGGGGCCACGCATTATACCAGTGTTTATCAAAAACTGGCATCAATACAAACAAGTACATATTATATGGGACACAACCTTCTAAAGCGTCACGTTTCCGAGTTAGGAATACGTATTGATACCAGATGGTTTTGAAATAAAACGTCGGAAGTTAGGCAGGCCACGTTTCATACAAATATCTTACAAGGTAGTAAATTGATATATTGATGACACCAACGTACAAAATATATGAAGACACGAAACTGATGAATATAAAACAACTTTACATGTATAACACTTGTGTCTTAATTAGAAAAATAATGGATGGAACCATTCACACAAATGTAATGTTCACCAAAAAATCCCAAATATCTAAACGCAGTCTTCGACGCCCCAGTCTACTTGTCCTGCCAAAGACACGTACAAATTACGCTAGAAAGAATATCACCTATGAAGGAGCACAACTTTATAATAATTTACCATCCAGTATAAAAAATGTAAGCTCTTTCAACGGTTTCAAATCAAAACTATCAAATTATATTATTGAAACCCACAAACAATGTTACTAGCCTACCTGTTAAGATTAAAACCGTTCAACGTGTATCCCAACCAATTTAAAAATTATGTAATTTTAAGACTGAAATTAAGAATATCGGTGACCGTTACCTAGAATAAGTTTATTACATTATGTTATCATAAGTTCTCATGTAAGTGGCTCTTTTGTCTTTTTGAGAATAAAGTATATTAAACCTATATAAAAACCCTGTAAAACTATCCCTTATTACAAGCACAAAGAAACGAAACTGCAATGCACTCGTTTAATACACGAACAAAGAGCACCTATTGAGTTTTCTAAGCACCGTGACCTGGTAATCAGTGCCTCCACACCTACTCACTGATTAATGGACGCAGCTGCTGACAAAGTGACCATTTATAGTGTCCATTGACAAGTTCTGATGAACAACTGCAGGTTTTGTGTTTCGAGAAAAAGAAACACAAAACCGACAAAACTAAACTGTTTTTGTGTAGAATAGGGAATATGCAAGAAATACAAAACTCTTTTTATTTATTAAACATTGTGGTACACTTGTTAAGGTTTCTAAAACATCACTTATTTTAAACGCATCGTCCTCGATAACGCTGGTAGTGACGTCAAAGTCTATGTGTCAAAAAAACACTTTTATTTGAAAAGTATCTAGTTAAAGTTTCACTAAGATTTTATTATAATTTCGTTATCGCAATTTTTGCTTGAATAAAGCACACAATTAGTAAAATTACTATAATAAGGCCAAAAAATTAGATGTAAACAAGGCAGATTGAGGTAAATGACGTCACATCATGGCCGCGACAGTCACGGACGTTTGAACTGTTATAGAAAATTGCAGGAGTTAAATATTATTTTTATGCGACAAGCAGTAGTTGAACTTAACTTTGAATACTTTCCTTGGGTTGATAGTACTGTATTTTATTGATTTAAGTGAAGAAAAAATTACGTGTATATTCCCTATTGGAAGTTTATTTCTGAAAGTTTCAAAATACAAACAAAAAACCGGACAAGCGCGAATTGGACTCGCGCACCGAGTGTTCCGTATAAACTTGTAGGTAACTTGTTATTAAACAACATATTTACGGTTTTCAGATGTTCTCTTCAAATGTGCTGTGAGACATTGCGTTTGGCCAGATTTCATGATTCTAGGTCAATGGGAACCTGTAGGTTTTGATTCCCTTGTGAAATCGCAAAATATGCGACATTAACGGTCATAATCTTTGATCGCGTTGACTTACAATATACTGTTTCCAGGAGCAGCAGACCTAAGTATTTGGTATAATTTCAGCTTGATGCCTCCAAGCGGTCCTGAGAAAAAGGGCCTTGACAGACGGACATACAGACGAACAGACGGACTACAAAATGATCCTATAAGGGTTCCGTTTTGGGTTCCGTTTTTGCCGACTACGAACCCTAAAAATCGTTCAATCTACATACTATTCATTGAGCAATGATAATGTGACACACACACTTACACATAACATCACGCCACGTAATTCACGAACAGTAAGCAAGAGGTGTATGTTCCTCCCACATTTTGCCAGTTATGTTTAAGTCCCATGTAAATGAGAGCGACGGCAATAGACTTACTGCATGGAAAAACCCAAAAACACTTTGGCCTACCTGGGAATCGAACCCAGGACCTCCAGCTTAGCAGCAACGCTTGCGCCTACTTGCTTGACCAATCTATTATTGGCTAGGAATTGCTTTAATTAATAACTCGAGCACCCAAAATACACCTAACACGCACTTACCATTTTTTTAAGTCTTGTTAATAAAATAAGGAGCTCGACAAAGATACAATACAATAAGATAGGAATTTATAGAAACAATGTTTCGGTATTTGGCTTATAAAATTGTTCTCATAACAAACGGGACCGACAGTAATAAATGATTCCTTGCGACTCCGTGCGACTCGGGAGGAATTCCGGACAAAATATTTGACGACTCATCTTGGCTTTGGATATTTTGCAACGGATTTTACATTAAATATCCTAGGTGAGAATTAAATTTTCTGTTCGTTATAACTGCTTAAATCAAGGATGGTCAAACCGTATAATTATGAATGTAGAGTGTGTTGTGGGATTCGAATTAAAACGGCAAGCAAACTTTACTTCTTGAATTTAATCTTCTTCTGAAAATTATACGTCTTCCTTCTTTTCTCATCCGTCGTCTACACTAATATTATAAAGAGGAAAGAATTTTATTTGTGTGTATGTTTGTAATGAATAAACTCAAAAACTACTGCACCGATTCCAAAAATTCGAATCCGATTCTTTCACCATTAGAAAGCCACGTCTTTACTGAGTAACATAGGCTTCATTTTATCCCCGTACTCCCACGGGAACGGGAACTACGCGGGTGAAACCGCGTGACATCCGCTAGTACTATTTAATATGATGCTCTGCGGATCCTACCTTGACATAAAGTGTTGTCACTCTATCATCTTACATTCCCACATGTACTTACGGGATTTCTTCCGTGATAGTCCATTATTTTGAGCTCCCGATATTACGACACGCCACGGAAGATATCTCATAAGTAATAATAATTATAAGTTTAGTTTTAAACCGTGAAAGCTAAAAACAGTGTTCGTATGTAATTTGTATGGAGATGTTTTTGTCCGGAACCGCATCAGTAAATTTCCGGACCGGTTTGATCGAACCTCTAATCTCTATCAAAGTATCTGGCACTGTCCGGTATAAGTACGCAGCTGGACTTGCTTTATCCGTACGGTTAAATAAACTAGTCATTCCCTACCACAATATACCTCTTGTATTTCTCACCAAACTAAAACAATAATCCTCAAAAAAAACAACAAGAACATAAAACCGAGAACACTTCCAAGCGGTAAGCTAGAAAATTATTTCAAACCTTAATATCCACCTGGGATCTATCCAAAAGCGAATTCTCTTGGATTTCGTGGCAAGCTCACCCCACAGCATTCCGTAACACGCGCGATATTAATTTCTGTTACACTGTTTCTGAAAGGTACCCTGGGTGAAATGTCTGTGTAATGCTTTATCCTGATATTATAAAGAGGTGAGGTTGCTTCTTGGATATTTCGTGTTTTCGTTAAGCGGGTTGTTCAATTAGTATCAAAGGGGCTGTGCCCTGTGCATTGATGTTTATAGTTTGAATTATCTTACCTAATTATATTATTAAGGTTGCTGACAGCCCATTGAATAGATAGACACTGACAAAATATTCTTTATAACACATTTGCTCGTAAAGGGTCTCTTATTTCACCAATTTCAATATCGTAATGTATCTCATTACATACTTGTGCTGTAAAGTAAAATGCACGGTTTATCAAGATGCTCCGTCTAAACCGAACGGTACTTTCTAAAATCTTAGCAAAGAGTTTTTATGTCAGAAAAGTGGTCAACATTTTATGAAAAAAAAAATAACTTTGGCAGATGAAATATAATAAATAAACATTTAATTCTTTAATTTAATTAATTTTGACAATAAATTACAACCGTAGTTTCTGTAACAAAAACACAAAAATATTAATTTACTTTATTAGTAATACTGGCTGTTTTTTGTGTCTAGCGCTGATGCGCGCGCCTCGCTAATTTGTGAACAAGTACTAATTATTACGCGCGCTTTTTGTTTTCGCTGTATTGTTTTTATTTATTTCCTCGCAAATATGTTATAAAACGTCGTCGTATGACATACGTGCGCTTTGATAATTACAGCCTCTAGGAATATCGCCTCGGCTGCAATTTTCAACCTACCGCACTTATATCATAATGTAGTATTATTGTGTGGGTACACCAAAATATTAACAAAGTTCATCTACAAGGTGTCGGACCCTTCACGAAGCTGACAACCAAGCATTCTGTACATCAAAGTAAGAACATAACGCTACGCAAAAAATATTGCTGCGTCGGCTTCTTTTTTCAGGGGTGAAAAACCACGTTTTACGGTAGGACTCAATGTAATGCACTCAAAAACATTGTGCTGATGGATGCATAGACGGGGCATGGAGGTATTTTAAAGTGAAGTTATAACATTAAAACTAGTATTGAAGAAAAACTTGTGAAAAAGTTGGAACTTTGGCCTCCAATATCTCCGTAACTATGTAGTAGGTTCCCAGGTAGGTATGGTCTAAAAAAAAAAATGATCGCAATGGCGGGGAGGACCAGTGCCTTTCGGCTTCATAAAGGGTCTTTTTACAACCTTTTTTTTGCCCTTTGAGTGACTTTAAGCCTTCTCATAAGGCCCATTGTGAGCGACCACGTATGTTACGTTACACATATAACCGTTACACCGAATTATAATCATTAAAATCATCAATACAACCCCTTTTTTTTTTGGGTAATCATCAAATGACTCCTACCGCTCTGGGCGGAGCAGGAGGGAGTGTCAGACTTTTACTGACTAAAACCCATCCATATTCCTTCTTCGCACTTTGTGTTCCGGAGCCACGGTATCTCTTTCGAATAGTCCCTTAGCCCCGGCAGGCGTCGGCCCTTTTTTTTTCGAATGGGAAATCATCAAATGACTCCTTCCGCTCTGGGCGGAGCAGGAGGGAGTGTCAGACTTTTACTGACTAAAACCCATCCATGTTCCTTCATCGCCCTTTGTGTTCCGGAGCCGCAGAATCTCTTTCGAACAGTCCCGCAGCCCCGGCAGGCGTCGGCCCTTACAGACCCCTTCCTTTTGCTGACTCTCTTTGAGGTGCGCGTGGAACACGAACGCGCCGTCGACACGACCTGTCGTCATGAGACAGACGGACGGCGAGCTAGCCCATAGCTCTATTTTTTTTTTTTTGTATCATACTTATCACAATGTTGTTCAATTTAACCTAAAGGTTGACTGACAGAGAATGCCTTGTGGGTCCGTCTATGTATCACTATGTACAAGTAGTTTAAAATGAAAAGATATAAATATAACTAGTATTTGCGACGCGTATTTTACAAGTCTTGTAACGGGCCTTACGTATGATTGAGTGACGTTGCCAAAAAATGGTCAATGACCAGCCAGCCATTCT
Source organism: Xestia rhomboidea (assembly GCA_963853795.1). Lineage (NCBI taxonomy): Eukaryota > Metazoa > Arthropoda > Insecta > Lepidoptera > Noctuidae > Xestia > Xestia rhomboidea. Next base: position 7,013,849 of record OY970778.1, on the reverse strand, counting down.
GGACTCGCAGTTTAAGTAATTTATTTTAATACATTGATCGTTTCGTTAAGGGGAAAGCGCTAGGATAGCCCGCGCTCTATTTCATGAAAAAGTCATTCAATGGGATTAAATGAAATTAGAGAGGAAAGAGATGTCAGCAGAAAGGAAGGGGTCCACAGGGGCCGATGCCTGCCGAGGCTGCGGGACTGTTCGAAAGAGATACCGTGGCCCCGGAACACAAAGGGCGATGAAGGAACATGGATGGGTTTTAGTCAGTAAAAGTCTGACACTCCCTCCCGCTCCGCCCAGAGCGGGAGGAGTCATTAGATGATTACCCATCCGAAAAAAAAGGGGTTGAATTGATGATTTTAATGATTATAATTCGGTAAATACATGTGTTACGTAACATACGTGGTCGCTCACAATGGGCCTCATCAGAAGGTTTAAAGTCATCCAAAGGGCAATGGAGAGGGCATGCTCGGAGTTTTCTTGCGTGATCGATTCAGAAATGAAGACATCCGCAGTGAAGAATTGCCAAACTTAAGGGTTTGTCTCCACCGATCACGCTATCAGATCACGTTAGCCACGGATCACGGCGAGTTAAGTGGCAGTGGTACATTGCTTGCAGAACGGATGGCCGATGGGGCCGAAATGTTCTGGAGTGGCGACCGCGAACCGAAAGACGTTGCGTTGGAAGGCCTCCCAACAACTACGTGGACCGATGACTTGGTGAAGGTTGCAGGGATCCGCTGGAAGCAGCAAAAAAATAAGAAAATTTTAACTTTACCCTACCCTGCTGCTTCCACCTTAAAGGATTCCTTTAAAATCATGAGTCTCATGGTTTTGTTATTACTAGTTAAATAGTGAAATGTTTTACAAAACACTTGTTTGGCAAAATTTTGACACAGTATCTTGGCTATTGCTTTCTTGGCTTTTGGGTCATCGGGTTCAATTCCTACACTAGAGCAATATTCATGCGGTTTTGGGGCTGGATATTGGTGTATTTAAACATGGTTTAAACGAGAAAGGCTATTGTTCTAAACGCTATTACAAATAGCTCCTCCAGGTTCTACGCTCATTCGTAAATGTGTAATTTCGTCCCTTAATTTTCTCCATCTCAGAATCTTACTTGAGCTCAGTCACCTGATATTAATCCCCTAAAAGACCTTTCGCCCAAAAACATAACACTAACTCACAGCAATATTAAAACGCAGCATCCGGTTCATAAGCGCATCCCATTTAATTCAGTGATTCAGCTGAGACTGCAAACACGACATACCTAGATATACACAGAAGGCCAACTCCCAGCGACAAGCGAAATCAGCGACACACACACACAAAGACGTGTACGTACGGCGACTTTAAACGAATACACAGCGGAAACCGCGCGATTCTTGACCTAAGCGCGCCGCGCGGTTTCCGTGCCGTTTCTAAACGGCCTGTCGCGTCGCGAGTGCGCTTTCACTTACAGAACGTAGACTTGTATCTATGTGGTTGTGCTTTTTTTTTTTACTGTGCTTGTTTCTTTTTTTCGACATGTCATCTCGCAGGTCAACATATGAGACCGGCTTCTGCTTAACCGGACTATCCTGTTGACGCCTTGAGAGTGTAAGGCCTCCAGCCAGGGGCAAAAATTAAAAAACTAAGCGACAGCGCTCTCTCCTGCGGAGTACGAGCCTCGGCTTAGGGCGTCGTCGGTCGCTGGGGAAAGCAGCAAAGGCTGGATCTGAGTGAGATTATTTAAAAAGGCTGATTCAAAACTACTGGCTTAGCATTACCTGCTGGCTCGAGCAAGGGTCGGAGGGGGACTCGTTGTATGGAATTTACCTTCTGTATCTATCTTGTGGTGTAGGACTTGGAATGCTCCCAGCAGGTAATAATGCTCCATAATGGGTATGTGTAAATAGAATTAGTGCAGATTTCCAGTTTGGCAAAATGCTGGGCCATGTTTCAGGGTTAATGTGTATAATTTTGTTAAGGTGCAATGGCGTTTTTTGGGAATTAATGAAGTTACTTCTGTTACTAAAATGGTCTTATGGCCCAGAGGTAAAGGCTTTGCATCTCTTACACGTTTAAAGTGGTGGGTTCAAACCCGGGAATATAGAATATACTTTAGTACCTACTAAAGGGCAGATGGCATTGTTGCCATTGCGGGAATATCCTGGATGAGGCTGGCACAAGAACGTGGAGTTTGTGCCAACAAGCAACGAGAAAGAGAGATATTCCTAGGAATATGCCTCTCTTTGCTTGTTGGGACAAACTCAGCATCATCCACAGCGGATATGATGATGTAGGTACTAATGTAGCTTTTTCAATTCATTATGTACTTTGTTTTTAGCTTTCACGGTTCATAACTATACTTAAAATGTCACTAACGGGATATATGAAAAAAAATCGGGAAAAAAGAAACCGAATCGGGAAAATACCGGGAGCTCAAAAATAAACAATAATCACGGAAGATATCCCGTAAGTGACATTTTAAGTATCATTAGGTACTTTCTGTTTATGCTACACATCGTGAAGCGTGAAGACAAACATCGTGAGGAAACTGCTACTTTATGTAGCTTTTGCCCGCGAGTTCGCCCGCGTGGACTTCGGTAAATGTCTCTTTTGGGGTTGTATGGTACTATCGGGATAAAAAAGTATGTGTTAATCTATGTAGGTTATAAACTATATGTATGCCAAATATCATCCAAATCCGTTCAGTAGTTCTGGCGTGTGGCTCAATTCGCAATTATAAGATACTAGCTGATGCCCGCGGCTTCGCCCGCCCGCAAATTATATACTAAAACCTTCCTCTTGAATTACTCTATCTATAAAAAAAACCCGCATCAAAATCCGTTGCGTAGTTTTAAAGATTTAAGCATACAAAGGGATATAGGGACAGAGTTAAAGCGACTTTGTTTTATACTATGTAGTGATGATGTTTATGAGTCCGAAATCGCCAACCCGTCTTGAGCAAGCATGGTGATCAAAGCTCGTGCCTTCTCCTCATGAGAAGAGGTCTTTGCCCAGCAGTGGATAAGTATCAGGCTGGTGTTATTCGGTTACTACATATGACTTACCTATCGTTGATAGTTAGTTCTTTTCTATCGATTTCAAGGTAAGTAATTGCAATGAATCTAGTCAGTACATCAATGTACGGACAACAACCGCTCACTTCACTGTTATGATTAAGATCATCGATTGTTCTGGCCAAACAAATGAATCGATTGTACTTACTTGTCAATATAATGTAATATTTAGAGAATGTCCTTTTATTTGATCTACGTTGTCGAGCTAGCGTGTAGTTTTATCTTGTAACTTGTTATCACAACTTCAGTCTGCCTTTTCCCAACACACTCAAAGCATTTATTTCAATGAGACCATTACGGCACTTTTTAATGTCAAAAATACAAAAAAAAGCAAAGCTACAGTCACAGTCACAAGGCATAATAACTTGATAAAGTACTGTAGTTGCCCATTCCCTGGCGTAGATCTCTATGGAGAAGAACGGGCAAGAAACTCCATGGACACTCTTTTAAATCAAAATGAGGTTACAAAATCTTGGTTACATCATTAATTTTGTGATTAAACATATATGTGAGAAACTATGCTGGGGTCAGTTTCCAGTTTAACCGGATGCATCTAAAAACCTGTATTTTTACATGGAGCGACTGCATATCTGACCTCCACAACGACCACAACCCAGTTAGTACTAGGTAACACGATACCCTTTAGTAAAAGATTCATAGTCAGACTTTCGGGCCACTGACTCTCAAAGATTTACAAATGACAGCCAGGACTACGGCTTAACCTGCTTTCCGAGGTACGGAGAAAAATCAGTATGTAATGGGACCCATCCCCGGACCAACCTAGGCAAGCGCAGCTTAACCATTTAGCCACGAGCTCTTCAGTAAATTGTTATTACATTAAGGTTAAATCCAGAAATAAAGAAAAAGCATTTATTAGCCTGCACAGGACAACACATGGTGAAATTATCAACAAAGTAATAAAAATTAAACATATAGAAAATAAAAATTAAAAAATAAACAGAAAACGAAATTGGTTCTGTACAAAGCCAAAAGGTCTCAGCATGGTGCTGTAACATTAAAAAACGTCACAGCGCTGGTATTCTGATAGGGCCCAAAGTGAAAGTCAAAGAGTCAAAGAGAACTCGTCCGGATTTGTCTGAACATATCTGGTTTTTTGGTACACCTTCGGGACTTGGTCCGGACTTTTCGTATTGAGGGATTTTTTTAAGAAATAAAAAAAATTACCGAATACTAAAACAAAATAGTACATTTTGATACAAGTGGAGAAAGTTTGTTATTACATCCGAGGCGGAATTAACTCCTGAGCCGTAGGCGAGGGTGTTTTTGAGCCGGGAACTGCAATAACAAATGTCCACGTGTATCAAACGACGTTTTTCAATACACTTTTGAAGAAATTAAATAAAAGAAAGAAAATATTTTTGTCATGAATTATTAGGAAACTATAATTTTCTTTTCTTTTTTTCCACGCATTGCTTTCGCCAGGTTGAAGGAGAAGCAAAGGTATGAAGCCGATAAACAGCCTAATATAAAAATTAATTGTGTTTTTTTTTTTTTGACTTTAGAACAAAATAAATGTTAATTTGTTTGTAAAAGTAAACATCAGTTTTAAATAATCATGATTATCTATGATATTCTATTTATAAACACAATAAATTTAAATATTCAAAAAAATCATAACGCCGTCAAGACGCATTATTGCTTTGCCAAAATTAAAAAAATACATTCACCTCCGTCTATAGGCATTGAACCAATTTGGACTAAGTATAGGTAAGTTATCTGTGGCAATTTTCATTCCCGCACACGTGTTGGAAAATGAAAAAAATCGCACGCGTTTGAAATACATTGCATGTTGAACCTAATCGTAGTGCGTTATGAACCAGTTTTCGAGGAAGTGTTTTGAAAACATATTTAAAGCCCTGGCTTTTCAAATTTCGAAACCATAGGTGCAAGTGACATTATACATTTTTACGATTAAATGTCCAAAAAGTACGGTTTTGTCATGTCGACAGGAAAAATGGGAGATGAATAACAAATGGCAAGTCCAAACAAAGGAGTATTTCTTTTACAATATTTATTAAATAAGGACTCATTATAAAATACCTTCAACTTTCATTCGATATCCATTTATAAATTAATCGAGATATTATATTGAATATCAAGGAGATCTACATATATCAGAATAATATCATATTTATATTATTCCTCTTTAAAATAATACTTAAATACACTTAAAATACAGGAATACAAAGCTTAGAATAATAAAAATAATAATTAAAACAATAGACAAGATTTCGTAAAATCGGAACGTACCAGATAATGGTTAGTTAAAACTGGTTTGAAGTGTTTTTTTTTTTGCTCCAGATTTTTATTAGGACAGCGTCAATTCCGATGACGATCAAATTGCAAAGATTTGACAAATTTTAGGTACAAGAAGTTTGTATCACGAGAGCACTAACACGATACAAAAGAATATATCACTAAGAATATAATTAGTCTTGATATTAGAGCAGGAGCAACTTTTAAAAACTTTGCTAATTTTGACGATAGATTTTTCATCGTCTTTGTTGCCAATATAAAATACAATATTATTGGAAAATGATACAATTTATCATAGAACCATCCTCAACTAAAATTACAGTCATTCTGGCAATTAAATAAATAAAAAAACATCTTGTTGATATAGAAAGATCAAATCTGAGGATTACACAGAACAAAGATTTATTTTACCTAGAAAAAATCCAAAATTATCAAAATTCCAAATCTATCTTCATCAATATACTTGTGTTATTCTTAATTAGCCAATAGTATTCTTCGCAGTAAACCGTAAAAATATTAAAATTCTTTTCTAGGCCAATCAGGACTTTTCACCGTCATCTACATTTGCTGGCTTTGCTGGCTGTTTCTCCTCCTTATCGACAATAACAACTTCTATATCTCTGACTTCGTATCCTGGTGGACGCAAGGGACCGTTGATCAGGCACTCGATGTAAGATGGTGGCTTCTCAACATTCTGGATAGCTGCCTTCTCCAATCTCAGGGCTTTTGTATATTTCTGGACGATTACTAAGATGATGAGAGCGATCACTGTAATAAAAAAAAACGGTAATTTAGTTTTGCATTTTGTTTTACGAAAATGGTAAACTGCCTTGTTGGTCAAGTAATCGCAGTCGCTACTGTTAAGTTTGAAGTCCTGGGTTCAATTACCAGGTCGAGCAAATTGATATTGGGTTTTACCATTGGGTTTTTTTCAGTAGCAACCTCGGATTCTATATTTGTGCCCGGTTCATGACAATAGGCTCGCCCCTATTACATGGGACTTAAACATAACTGTGAGTGTTTTAGGTACGCCTCAGCCTAACCTTTCGAGAATAACTTGATGTCATGTTATGAAAATGTTAAATTAAGTCGGTATTGTTTAGTCGGATAGGGGTTCGATAATCTCTGGTAGTACCTACCAGTCCAGTGTGAAAAAATCTTTTTGCATATTAATTCAATTCTTAAGAAAGGTTTATCTATAGGCTGTGTACAGACTAAGAGTTGCACAGAGAGCCATGGAGCGTTCTATGCTCGACATAAAGCTGATAGATCGGGTTCCTAACGTTGAAATCCGAAAACGCACAAAAGTTTTTGACATTGGAAATCGCGTTACGGAACTCAAATGGAGTTGGGCAGGACATCTAGCAAGGCGCAGAGATGACAGGTGAACCAAGGCTGTCACCGAATGGCGTCCAAGAACTAGCAAAAGGAACGTGGGTCGTCCGGCGGCGAGATGGGCAGACGACATAGTTGCCGTCGGGGGAAAAACCTGGATGAGGCTGGCACAGGACCGTGGAGATTGGCACAAGAAAAGAGAGGCCTATACCCAGCAGTGGGTGAGTTCGGGCTGTGGATGATGATGATGATGATAGGCTTTTAAATTTTTAACAACACGATCGATACGATCCTTACGAGCAAAAAGAGATAGTTCGATGTAAGCGCAGGGCACACCTAGTTCATAATAATAAGTTATCTACATATTTTCTCCAAAACAGAATTGGGAAAAGCACGGGCCTCTAGATTTAAAAGCATCAATCAATTTTGGAAGGCTTACATGTTTCTTTTCAAAGCACGTCTAATTATTAACTGGAATCGCAAATTTTTAAACTATTTCAGCATCCATTCAGCAAACCACTGAAATGTGGGTTTAAACCTTAATGCAAAACACACGTCTATGGTGAAAATATTTCATGTTAGGCTAACACTATAATTAAAATGTATTCAGAATGAAACAAAGAACAATATGAAAGCGCTCAGTGCGCTGCATAGATAAATTTTGATACAATAAACGTCATTCATTGCGTATTTGCATCGACTATTATTTTTATCCCGACACATGATATTTTTAACACGGTGTCAGGCGCTTGCATTGAAGGATTGAATTACAATAAGGTTGACAGAAAAATCAAAGTAGAGTAAATAAGTTTAAGAGAGAGGAAAACACTGTGGTGGACTGTGTGAAGGTTGGTATGGCTAGAAAGGAGGTGACTGCTAAGATGGCAAGTAATAGAGAAGTATGGATGGAAGAAGAAGACATGCTGCGCCGACCCCAAATAAATTGTAAAAATATCAAAGTAGATGTCAAACTTGCAACAAATTAATAATATGAATCATTTGACGTACAAGACAGTTATTTTGCGTCAAACGTTGAAGCCACAATATACGTAGATCACGTGTCTTATATAATTTGTTTCACCGGACATTCTATGGATATTACACAACTGTTTGAAAGGTTTTATTTTGTGGAATTTGATGCTATTTGTACGCATTTGGATTCTATTGACGTACCAAAATAATAAAATAATAATAAATAATTAATTATAATAATAATTAACGCAATAATAATTACGTAATTTAAGTCAAACATTAGTTAATTATGAAGTTCTTTGTTTTAATTTCAGATAATACGTCGATTTTTGAATCGATAGTACAATATCCTCTAGCATTTTAGATGTGTTGTTTACAATTAGAAAAATCAGTATCATCAATAGATATGAAAAAAAAAATCATTTACTTGTGAAACGAGTATTTTTAACTTTAATAACAACGTATTTAAATTACGTTTCAACACCGCGTTCGGGCTAGGGCCTCTGATCACATTTCGCAATACGATCATTTTAACCCCAAAAAGGTTTGATTTTATCTTCGATCATTTTAAGTGCTAATACTTTACAACTTTCAGATGCTAAATCAAGGTCTTTGTCTGGTGTGTCTATAGCATAAGTAAAAAAAAGGGTTTCTTAATATTTATGGACTTGAAATCCTTTTAAACCCACTCGATCAATTTATATTGATGTGAGATGTGGATCTATGTATAGTAGTACACTCATATTGCGCCAGTTATGTATGTTTGAGACCCCTGTAATAGGTGCTGAGGCTGTTGCTACCAACTGGGCACAAAGATATTACATATAGTTGAGTAAATAAATGTGGAAGAAGACAATACTGAACCAAAAGAACATAATAAAAATGATATACTTACAGATATCAGTAAGCTTCAAGAACCAGACGGTCTCGATGGTGTAGACATCGTAGAAGAAGGGCTGGTATCCGAAGTACATGGCTTGCATCACCAGCTTGACCACAGACAGGCTCAGGAACATACGCATGGGCTCAGGGTTTTTCTAGTTAAGGAAAAATTATCTTTAATATTATGATAAAGATCGTAAATATATAATAAACACATGAAAATCATCCTTGGGAACATTGAAAGTCTCAACACTATAATTACGAAACCATCAATTCTTCAAATTACACAGATAGTAAACAAAGAGGAACAATAGGATAAAATAAATTACCTTGTGTACAGCCCCAACATAAGAGACCACAATCCTCAGCCAGATCACGTTGATGAGGAAGTTGAGCAGATCAATGAGGTAGATGTGCAGCATTCCAGGATAGCACCTGGGTTCTGCGGCGACGGACATCTGTTCCACGTAGATGTGGTACTGGTTGCGGAAGACCCGAGGGTAGGGATAGAAGCCATGGGTGCCGAGGTTGAGCACGACGAGGATCGGTTCTAGCCAGGGTATTGATATTGCTTTGAGCTGTAGAAGCAAAGATTATAGATTAATGATATGGTATTTTTTTTCCTTTATTTGTAATTTTAGGCACCAATTGCTGCACTGAGAGCTTTAATAAAGATCAAGCATAAAACAATATAATCAATTTCAGAACAACGATTTTGAATTGGTCCAAATTCATCATATTTTTAAATGACTTCGTTCCAACATGAGCCGAGGATACTTTCAAAGCTACTTCAACGACTCTTTAGATCATGATCTGTCAAAGGACTGATTTGTTCGAGACCCATTGTTTAACTATTGTGTCTACTTCGTGGACAAATCAAGGGTTATAAATTACTCCAACCAACCAAGATACATCATATTAAAATGCCTTATAATAGATTACAAGTTATTGGTCACATGGGTTATTGGGCTTTTTGGCTTGTCACTTTTGACTTTCCCTTGATTTTTATGACTCAAAGAGATTTAAAAGACTTATAGAGCGGACATTTATGGAGCAAAAATTTTGATCCGGAAATTTTTTTATTTTAACACGCGAATTCTACCTGACAACGGTATGACACTAAATATACCGATTTGTTACTGTAATTGTCCCGCCTATCGCTCCTGAATACTTAATTGTTTTGGATACGATTCAATGAAATTCCTGCTTACGATGTTTTACCGCTAGGTACCAAAAAATGGGTTTCTGCTATTTGAACTATCTATCTGCTAAATTGCTCAAAGTGATAGTCTTAATTAATTTATTCTTATGGTGCTTTTTTCTTATTTTCTTTATTCAAACCAGAATTATCTTCTACTTGATTGTTTTACAACTAATAACTCTGTTTACTATAGTAAGATCATTATTTTCTATGCTAAACAATTAAGTCTGTTGTGATAATAAATCGCTGTTTATTTCTCGTATAATTACGACCAAAGTGTATATTTTCTTTGATTACAAGGTCATCTTTGTATACAATCTCAGTTTGTACCAGGTGTATGAGGTAGAATAAATCGTTGAAATGTGTGCGTCTGCGCCGGTTGCGTTTTTTTTTTGTCTCTCTACTTATTAGTCAATAATAAATAAATAATAAAGGTTTTGTTTGAAAGCGTATACTTCCCAGGTGGTCCCATGATCATCAAGTCAGGATCTGATGATGGGATCCTGGATAAATCGAGAGAACTCTTCAAATTTTATAGGCACACTTGAAGCGATTTGGGTAGTTTTTGAAAGAGGACTTGCTCAGAGTGGTCCCATTTCAATTTGGTGAAGATCTGATGAAGGACTTCGGAGATACGCAACGGAACTCTTCAATAAATGATAGCAAATGGACTGGGTTTGCTGAAATCTCATATCTGTGTATTGTTTACACCAGTTCATAACATAAAATCACGCCGGTACGTACGGTAACCACATGTGAACCACAAAAAAGTGAAAAATAAAAACTTTTTTGCAAAAAATAAAACCGACTTCAAAAAACACAAAAAAGTCAAAAACAACTTTAGCTTCAGAAGTCGGTGACCTTTGTTTGATTGGTTTAGTTTTTTAGTCAGTCAGTTGTGTTTTTTGAAGTCGGTTTTATTTTTTGCAAAAAAGATTTTTGGGAATGATCTAATAGAATCAATACTTTATAGAATAGTACGGAAAGTCTATTCCACGCACGCACACATAGACACGCTTCACGTACAGCGAGTACAAGCGCACTTTCGACCGTCATTTGTTTGAGCGTGGCTATTAGTGCTTAGGTATGCATTTTTTCGTTCGCTATATGGAGCAAATCTTCTGTATTCCGAAAACCAGTGTTGTGCCTAGTGGCGGTACTTTCATTCAAGCCTACAAGCTTGGCTTGCCCTTACAACCTACTACTCTTCATGATGTTAGGGTGTCTGAAAAGCCTGCTTGCCTTATGGGTTTGCTGGATTGTTGTACCCTTCATCATAGCACAGCATCATGCTGAATTAGCTACCAACTATTTTGTTTCCGTCCCTTAGTTATCATTAATATTTGTTTTACTTTGTGCGTGTTTTTCTTTTTGTGGTAAAAAGTTTTTGCGACAAATAAATATCTTTTCTTCTGTTCTATGTATTGTTTCTTCTACAACATTTCTAAATACTTGGTCGTTAAAATCATTAAAAAGTGCATTTATTATAACTAATACTGTTTTTTGTTGATAATAATAACAATACCTGTGGACTCGTGTCAGATCACCTGCTTATTATTCAATAACCTTGGTTTCATCGTCAATAGCTATTTTCTCTGACATTATGCCTTTGTCTTTCTGTATTTGTTAGACCTACTCTTTTGTTTTGAAAGTCGTATCTTCATCTTCATGTTTATTAATATTTCGTTTGTGATTCATAAATTGTGATATTATCATCTTCTTTAGACATTGGATTGTTATGATTAGATAGTGTTGCTTAAAATAAAACTGTTACTCTCATTTCATACTTACACAATTATATTTTTATATTTTTACACGACTGCCCAAAAAAAGGAGTGATTAAATAATCTATTACATCCAAAATGGGTTTCGACTGTTGCAGTCAAGTGGTTCCGTATTAGAATTATTTGTTCTTGTTTTTATCTTTTCAGTTTTTATTTAAAGTATTCTTTTACGCAGTCGGGTTTTCGAATTATTTAATTATTTTTATGTCTTGTCTTTTTTATCTTCCTATATCTTTCTACGTCTATATTTTGGAAGTATTATGAACTTTCAATCAAGTACCATGTTGTTACTGTTAACACAGAAATCCTAAGGTTCGGTCAAACAGGTTCGGATATGTTATTATGGACCAGCTGCGCATACATGACGACATTAAACTATACATTTCCAGTATAACATGGCCGCGAGAGATCCGCATAAACTGGTTTTGTATAGCTTGAATGGTCGTCGTGCGTACACCGGACACTGACTCAGACTAGTCCATTATCTGTCAAAGTCCGGTGTTCTTAGTCACGTCCACAAACTTTACTATTGTATAGTATCAACTCCAAATGTTTCCACATCATTTACTTCAATATCGATACAGTCTCATGAGAAACCACAAAGAAACTCTCAAAGCAGCAATTTTTAAGAACCCCATTGTCCTAAAAACAATGCGTCCAACATTCGCATCGCAACATCATAGTCAGTTTACTTACACTCTCATTGTTGACATCACACTGGAAGCCGTTTGTCACAATGGCGACTGTCAACAAATGGCAGACAAGATCCACCACACTGGATACCTGAAATATAAACAAATATTATTTACAAGTCAAACCAGACGGTATTGCGTAAAACGGCGATGTTATTACAGAAAGCCTGAAACCTTGTGTCTCGATATCCTGCAATAACATGGGTACTGTGAGAATAGGCATACATATACAGTTTGTATTAGAATAACCGCAATACCGCCTAGGTGGTGATACAGTTCATCAGACTGGACAACCTTGCCACCGGAATATATCCCGTAAGTGGCAGTATAAGTTTTGACGCAACATTAGTATGAAGGGTTTAACAATTTTTTTCGGCCCTTATTCCTTAGAGATCTTTGACAGTCGTTACAAGTAGTCAGTGGCCCGAAAGTCTGACCACCAGTCTTACCAAGGGGTATCGTTTTACCCAGTAGTCTTTTTTTCTGGTTAGTTTAAGTTTTGTAATTGTGTAGTTTTTATTTTATTGTTATTTTTGTTTTGTTGTGTGCACTTATGGCATGTGCCAAATAAATATGTTTTCTTTCTTTCTTTCTTTCTTTCAGTACTAACTGGGTTGTTGACGTCAGATAGACAGTAGCTCCATGTAAAATATTAGTATTCAGCTGCATCCGTTTAGACTCGAAGCCGACCCCAACATAGTTGGGAAAAGGCTAGGATGATTCCTTAGGAGAGTTGTCTAGTTTGATGGTCTGAATTATGTCCCACCTAAGAGGCACATTGGTATTCTGTTACATCCTGTAGATGTCTAGTCGGACATCAATGACCTTCGGAATATTGATCGAGCAAAATGTTATTTTAGTTCCTATAAAACTTACGGATCGTTTGTTTTACTAATTGTTTTGATTCACTGGTCTATTGATAACATTCTTTGTTAGAGATTGTATAGAATGGAATAGAAAATGACATCCAAATGACAGTGGAAATACCTACTATTCTACAATCAAAGTTCCGATTTTACCACAAGTATTTTTTTAAATATGTACAAGTTTTTAATGTGACCCCTGTACTATTTATTCAATTTTCCAGAGCAATGCAATGCATCCATATGCACAATATTTTGATTGAGTTACATTGAGTCTTACCGTAAACCGTGATTTTTCACCCCAAAAAAAAGTCGTGTTCCAGCAATATTTTTTGCTTAGTTGATGAACAGAATGCTTGTTTGAAGGCTTTGTGTAGGGACCGTTTCTACCTTGTATAACTGTGACAAGACTGTATACAGACAGCTGTCATGTTGCGACGCTTTCTTAGAAAACCCAATCTATTTGTAGTCAGAGGCCCATTCGAGATTTTGTCCCAGAATCTATCTTTGAAGCGTATCAATGTTTCACATAACCGAGAAATAAGGAAAAGTTTCCAATAACTAACGAACACAACGGTCCAAAATAGATGTTTAAATAACAAATCATAATCCTGTTGGTATTAATGGCCCGTCTAAACATGCCAGTTTAGATTTTTTTGAGTTCAAATTCCATTCTTGTTAAACAAAAAAACTGGTCAAAACTCGCTAATCAACCATTCGTGAATGCAATTTTAATGAAACCACCCGAAATCAGACACAAGGTCCCATAAATTCGCTATCCAAACCAAACAAAAAACAGCCAAATCATCATATTTACCAACAAGCAGGAAACACAAATATAACGTAACAATTTCTTTATATAAAGCACGGCATAAAAGTTACAAGAAACACTACATGGCTACTCCGCATGATGCGTCGGTTGTATCTCGAGATCCACATTGTACGATCAACAATGCACTAGTAACCACATCCGGCCTTTTATTTCATCATTGCAGTTAAGCAACAGATGTCTTGAGTTCTAAGAAGGGCGAAACTGAATTACTGGGGCCATTTAAACTGGAATTTGAAGCGGAGGATATATGTGTAATTATTATGGGCCATGTAGAAGCATAGGAAATGGTGGAGTGTATTGGAATGTCCTATTTCCATATAAACGAGATTGAGTTAAGACTAGTTCTTTGCCATAAACAATAATGATATTTTATCCGTGGAGCTAGGCAACAGACTGGGCTTATCCCAGTTGTAGATGTCCCTTTGCGCCTGGTGCCCTTGTTTCGTTCTGTCTCCTGCTGATATGTAGGGAAGTGGAAATTATGTCATCCTACTCCACCGCTATTCTGTTGTCATATTTTCGTCGCAAGATCCAAGACAGTTTAGATTGTTTCACTGGGACTTCGTCGAGCTTCATTGTCTCGGCGCTTTTCTGGTGGTCGCCACTGTTGATTCTGGCTTTCAAGAGTTACAGTGGTTTGGGAACAGTGTGGTGGACTTGTCCTCTTTGAGTTATTTGCCAAATTTGCCACAGCTACCAGACAGGTGGAGACGGCAGGCTGTCTGTAGATATAAAGTATGGGTGTTCCAGATTGACCACCTCTTGCCTTGCCGAGGTCGTTCTGTAGAGTGCTGACCATCCGTTACATAACCAAGGACTTCGGGCCTCGGAAAGGACGTTAAGCCGTTCGGCCCTTCATTCGTGGTCAGTCTCCACGGTTGAAATAAACATCTCGACTAATTTCGAAATCGACAATCAACTCTTCTGCTTTATCGTGTGGTTATAGTGCCTAACCTAGTGTCAGAGTTTTTGTGCCCCCCATGGGCCTCTGGACTTGGCTTTACATGCCATCAATGCCATCTAATAATATATATTATTGATAGATATTTATCGACGGATATATATCTAATATCAGGATAATGTTTATATCATCTAATATCAGGCATGCTGGTTTCCTCACGATGTTTTTCTTCACCGAAGCAAGTGATAATTATACAAAACGCAAATTAATCCGAAAAATCGGAGTTGCCTGTCTTGGCTTCGAAATTGAGACCTATGACTTGGCAGTCCGACGGTCACACCACTAGGCTATCACTGCTATTATATAGTCAACCAAATAGCAACAACAAATCGTGCCGCCCAATATGAAAACAAAACTAATTTCAACTGGTTTGGATTAGCAGTCAAGTCTAATCAGAAAGCATATTAGACTAACCATCAACTACGTATATATCAATGATTCGCCCGACCGATCGGTTTAAAGCGTTGAATCGGAACAGTCAGGCTTCCATATAATTATTGTCAAATTTGGTAGGCCAATCGGCTCGAGTAATGGGCCTGATTACACACGTGAACGGGTGGGTCAATTGGGCTTCTATTGCTAACGTCCCAAACTAGTGTAAAGACGGTTTAATTGTTGTTAGGTGGTTTGTGGCTACGAGTATGTCTTGAACAGTCTCTGGGTTAATTAATTCTACTAACATTTAAGACTGTCATCGACACGCTAAAGAGAAGAATGCTACCAAAGAACTAAAACAATAATTTCGAATTTGGAACGTTTTGTTCGGACTGTCGTTTTTCGAATTCGGATCGGATAGTAATTGTTTTAAAACTCTTTTCTCTTTACTAATCCAAAAGAAAAACTTAATCGTAACTTAATATTTGATGTGATTTGCTAGGATATCATTTATAGTAACTGAAACTTTTAGACAGTGTTTGTCAGAGTAGGCCTGCGAATGGGACCAATTGCGAATGGGACCAACTGCGAATGGGACCAACTGCGAATGGGATCAACTGCGAATGGGACCAACTGCGAATGGGATGATTTTTGAACGCGAGACGAACTGCGCATAACAACTTCAAACTTCCCGTAACTTCTGTCAAAGATTTAGAAATAACAGGCTTGTCATGAGGCGTCTCGTTGTGTAGCGTAGCTTTATCCTAAACGACCAACCTGTGCGAATTAAAGGTTTACGCATTAAGAAGTAATAACTCTCACCAGGTGCAGGTATCCAATCACGAAACATAGTGGACGCAGGTTGATACCGCAGCATCGGCCCTCTTTCGGTGTCATGGTGGCACTAGAAACAAAAAGCAGCTATTAATTAATTATCACGTAGGCGACTAGTAGTTATGTCACATCATCACATGTCATAAACCGGTTTATAACTAAACTCAGTCACTTATAAAAAAAAACTCGAAAAGAAAATCATCATATCTTCCGTGATTTTCAACTGTTGATTATGAGCTCCCGATATTTCGTCGCTGTTGCAAGCAACCATGATCCCGGGATGACTGGAGAATGCAGGTGGATGGTAAATTTTTCTGACCTCTTTTTTAGTCTTTTGCAAAATATCGGGAGCTCACAACAGTGACTGCAAGTTTAGTCATAAATAATGTCGTTTAGATTATTAACAAATACAATTGTGAGAGCATTATTATGTCATACGAACTCGGCAACAAAATTGTATTAAATCCGTGCTTAAATTGCTGTCTAAAGTCCAATGTGGTTGGTACGTTGGAAGATAAATTATATTGTAAAAACGCACATAATAATATTTGCTGATAGTTGGTAGACCTAATATACAATTTTAATGTTGCAAAAATGAGTCAGTACCCGGCCGGCATCAGAATGATTTATATTTCGTGTATTCAAGAGTGTTATTTCTCTACAGATGATAGAAAAATATGGATAATGGAAGAAATGCACTGAGCCCAGGGATTTTTTTTTCGAAATGGCATCTCGCAGTTCAACCTGAGAGGTTGTCGTCTGCTTAACCGGACAATCCTGTGGATGCCGTAAGTGTAAGGCCTCCAGCCAGTGCAAAAAAACGTACAAACTAAACGACTACACGCTAAGGGCACCCCCTGCGGGGTACGGGCCTCGGCTTAGAGCGTCGCTGGGAGAGGACAGCAAGGGGACAAGCTGGATCGGAGTGGACTGAGCCCAGGTAAAATG
Source organism: Xestia rhomboidea (assembly GCA_963853795.1). NCBI lineage: Eukaryota > Metazoa > Arthropoda > Insecta > Lepidoptera > Noctuidae > Xestia > Xestia rhomboidea. The sequence continues at coordinate 6,996,840 of OY970778.1, read as the reverse complement.
GTACAAGGACAGGAAGACGATGTATTAAAGAGTTTTTCACAGAAATAGTTGTGCAATTAGACTGAACGTGTGTGATGTTGCTGTCATCAAGTGATTGTAAATCACGGAGTATGATGGATAGGAGGAGGGGAAGACCAGCAAGAAGTCGATGAATGAATTGTGTTAATGAGCCTACTCTTAGCCTCAATATTGTCCTGAGGACAAAGATGAGGTCGACCATGGAACGAGCTAACCCAAAAGAAGCCTATTCACTCAAGACTAAAATAGACTGGGGTTATAAATTAACTCGGGAACACCGAACAACCTAATAGGTTATGTTCGTAACTTTGTATAGCCAATTCTGGCGATACAAATACAAAACTGAATATAAAATAGCCCCGTATGTACGTAGATGTTGATTCAGAAAACAAATGAGCTTTAATATAAAGTTATGTTTATTTTAAACAAATCAACTCGTAGAACAAGATCAGTAAAAGTAGGTTTAAACACAAACATCTTTTTAAAAATCTTTTTCCTCAATCCGTTAGGGTGATGACACACGATCAGTTTTTACTTTGCAAGCTAGACATTAACTCGAAGGCCGTCTGACGGTTCAAAATGACCATTCAACTAACTTGTAGTTAGCTTAAACTTTTTCCTTATACCTGTAGAGTGTAGGTACCTACATAAGTATGACGAAGTTTTGCGTAAAACCAGTCTCGGATTCATTGATATGACGTAAAAGTGTGTCTTAAGGAAAATGTTTACTCATTTTAGGTGTTTGTGTTTATTATGAATAACAACTTAATGTTGTGTTAACCGCCTTATCTTATTGAATACAAACAGATATCGTTTTCCTTATCGATAAATTCGTTATCAATGTAAACAAACGTTTTTTTGGGGAAAACCTCTTTGGTGTAGTGAAATTTATCTTTAAATAGTAACATTGAAATGATAAGGGGTAATCAAAACAATTCCGTTGATGATTTTTAATTAACTAGCAATTGGCCCGCGATTTAGTACGCAAAAAATAATATGCATGATTTAAATCAACCAAGCATTCAGTACAGCAAACTCAGTAACTTTACGCAAAAATTACTGCTGGGAAACGACTTATTTTTTTTGGGGTTTTGTGGTAGGACTCAATGTAACGCACTCAAAACAATGTGCTGATTGATGGATTGAATAATACGGGGCTCGTAGAGGTGTTTAAAGTAAAAATCCTACATTAAAAACTTGTATTTAAAAAAAAAGTTGTCAAAAAGTTGGAACTTTGACCCCCAATATCTCCGTAACTGGAAGGTTCCCAGGTATTGTGTAGAACAAAAAAATGATCGCCATGATGAGGAGAATAAGTGCCTTTCTGCTTCGTAAAGAGGTGTTTTACACCCTTTATAATGTATAACTTAAGCACCCACGAATAATGTAGCTTTCTGAAGGTAGTAAAGAATTCTTAGAATTGGGTCATTAGTTCCGGAGATTGCGCCTTTTTTTTCGGATGGGAAGCGGAAGGACTAAAACCCATCCATGTTCCTTCTCTATCTCTTTCGAACAGCAGCCAGATCACCCTTATATAAAGACTTACAAATTTACTACTTATCTTTATAATATTAGCATAGATTATAAAGCAGGTACCGGTGTAGTGATGAGCTTCTCTAACAATTGTACACCATAAATGCCATAAAAGGGTCGCTTTAAAAGGGTACTTCCCTTTTAAAGCGAAAAGCTATTCATTACTCAGCTTTGGAATTATTGGCAAATTAGAAAAAAAAGGATGCTCTCGTATTCGGTGTACTATTTTGGCCAATAAGCGCGTGTTTCCCCAAGATCAAACTTTTTTTTGTGACAATGAATTTACAAGTTAAATACGAAGCTATTGTAAAAAAATATTTGCACAATTTCTGGCGAAATCTTGTAAAAAAGATAGTGGTGCACAAAATTTGCCAAAGATTTGTTTGAAAAGACGATTTTTATTTACAGAAAAATGAGTGAAATATTTGTAAAGAAATGTTTACGGCAACTATAAGTATCGGTTATCAAAAGAAAAACCGAGATGGGGAACATTTATTTATGTATCAAATAACATTTTTTGTTTGTGGAAAAAGAAAAATATTTCCGTATTCAGAAATAGGTACTGTAGTGTCAATCAATAGTATACGATGTCTGAAATTTTGGAAATTAAACTGCGCGCTATTTTGTATTGCAGTATTTTGCATGTTTATTTTTTGAATAAAATCATTACAATACATAATTATGTAAACGTAATGGGTGTAAAAATACTTTTTTTTTAATACTAGTTTTTAATGTTACAATTTTACTTTAAATACCGCAACGACCCCTTATTATTCAATTCATCCATTAAATCAGCACAATGTTTTGAGTTCGTTTTGAGTCCTACCATACAACGTGATTTTTCATAATATTTGCGTAGAGTTACACTTTTGATGTACAGAATGCTTGGGTGACGACTTCGCGAAGGGTCCATTTACACCTTTTATTGATACTTAATTGAATTGCCTCCTATTACATCATGATCATCCTCCTGCGCATGCGCTTGACCCATGTTATTTAGGGTCGGCGCTACACGTGTTGCCTCAAGGAACTCAAACATCACTGGCCAAATGTGTGTGTTCTATAGATATTGATAGGTTGTCCATGTAGTTTCCTGCCCATTCTTCTCCACTTTGGAATGGGCTACTATAGTCCTTTCACAGTTATGATATTTTGTGGCTGTGCTGTTTCATCGTTTCTGTTTTCCACACTTCAATAGTGTTGAAATAAATGCTTCGTGAAGTTATAATAAGTTAAAACATTATGGATGTTACAAAATGGTGCTTTAGGGCGGGCTATTTCAGGGAACAGCTTCCTGACTTGTGGTGTTTTTTATTTATTTTTTTATTTATTATTATTCCAAAATGGTAAGTAAACTTATAAACTAGGCCCCACAAAACTGTTATAATAATAAGTAAATATTTAAATAGTAATGGTTTGACTGTGGGGTCGGTGAGTCTCATACATCGTACTTAAACTAAATATTATAATTACATAAGTATATAACTTACACTAAACAAAATGTTCAAATAATATATTATTAATAGGCATGCCGACAGTATCAAAAAATTGCAAATCTATTTAGTCCGTCAGTTAGAGTATTGGAAATTAATGGACACGTATTTTTTGTTTTTGCTAATCAATGAATATTGACAAAGATAAAACGCATCAAAAGTCGGGAGTGGGGGCTCGTGTCGTCAGAACTAGCTAAACATTATACCATGGCGTGACGTATTGAGAATTTTAAAAGCGTCGTATCTTCGTCAATTTTGGTTTACGTAACAAAAGAAAAAACACGGTTCAAATATTTTTTGATAATCTAAGTGACGGACTAATTAGTTTTTTTTTGTCGTCTCGCCTATTTGCTTCTAATTCTATTTTTATTTGTTTCGCTCCTTATGTCTGCCGGTAGACTCTTCAATAGATATGGTATTCGTTTTTTTAGGGTTCTGTCACCAAAGTAATTGGTGATTCTGGGTACATTGATCTCGTGTATCAACTTGCTTTGTTCACAAATCCTAACAAAAATTTGATATTATATTTATTTAATACTGGGTATGTATTATTTTAAAATGTTAATTTGGTTGAAGCCCGAATGCGTGCGTTGATTATGGAACTAAAAATAGCATATCTCTGACAGTTTATGACCTAAATCTGTAATTGCGATTTTTGTATATGTAGAGTATGTAGGTATAGTATATAGGTTTAGCTAGTGGTTTCTGCCTAATACCATGGGGAAAAGGCGTGAGTGTATGTATGCTATTTTGTTTTGTTCAGTTTACCTACAAAAACACAAAAAAGGTGATTTTTACTAGTTTAAACACTACTAAGTATACAAAGTTGTTAAGGGTTTGCAATTTCAGTAAAAAACACAATATATTATGGTGTTGAGAAAGCATATATTAAGTTTACATTGTTGAAAACTTAAATAAACGAGTTTTACATTGAGGAAAGTTAGAACACTACCAACACCTGTTTATTAAAATGGTCAATCGTCGTTCGATTAATCATTATTTCATAGAAACTTGTCAATTTGTACACCGCTGCCTAATCCTTTAGGGATCACAGGCGCGATATTATGTATGATACCTATGTTGTCAATTTTGAACGTAAGCAGCCGTAAGTATACTAAATTACTTGCTATTTTTTTTGTATTTTATTTACAAGTAAAAAAAATAAAAGTACTTAAGTATTTAAAAGTAAAGTAAAAAAAAAAAAATATCCCTGTACTTATACATAAACCTACCTAAGGTTTATGTATAAGTTCTAAAAAATATAATGTTTTTTTTTTTACTTTACGTCAATAACCGCGGGTTTTTACAATGTAATTATTCATAATTTTATGGTTTCTTTTGTCATTGTGGGAATAGGTTTTATGTATATTTTATTTTTAATGAAAATCACATTTACTGTCTGAATTTCCTCGTCCAATATAACTAATTGTACATAATAATGTGTTTATGTTATGTCCGGAAGGAAATATGAAAATAAAATATTTTATCTATACATGATGAAATAGATACGTGCATATATTAATTAGGTTAGGTTACCAACCAACGGTAAGTACCAACAGATAATTTTGTTTAGGTGTAACAATAAGTCAATATACTCTCACAATATTTGACGTACTAATATAATCAGCGTTTGTAGAAGTAACATAACACTAAGTAAATTCTATTAATTCCTGCCCTACGATTAACATGAGTAATGTCATTAGCAAATTATCACTAAATTGTTAATGAAATACACAAATTAAGTAGTTACAAAACCGTTATTTAGATACCACAAACTAATGACTTAAACAACTACGTTTTTAATTTTTGTCTAAATCACAATCATTGTTTTCACACTATCAATTATCAACACACATATTTTGACATGACGATTTTAATTTGACGTTTCCTTATTAAAAAAAAGCCGGGTACCAAAACAAATTAACCCGTAGGTACCTAACCGAAACCGTAAAAATGTCGATAACTGAAGGAACATCACTACAAAAACTAATTTATTTCACTGAAGGACAAAAAAAACACTCTCTGCAAGTGACATTAGACACGGAACACGTGATACCACTAGAATCCATTAAAAACTGTAGCAACCGAATGAAACACCATTAACACTTAAAAACATAAAACAAACTTTCAAAATAAATAAAGATCAATGCAAAAACACTTACCTCAAAACAAAAATGCAAGAAAATCCAATAAAACTGATACAAAATATAGTTTAAACGAATAAAAACGAGAAATAAAACGGTTTGTAGTTCATTAACGGAGGAACGCGGAGTGAACACTGCGGAGTGCGGGCGGACTGGCGCAGTTGCGCGAGCGCCGACAGTTGCAAGCTGCGCGTGAGTGTGAGTGAGCGAATCAGCGAACATTGGCCACGCATGTGTGCGTCTTCTTGGAAAGCCCCGTGTGTATATCAACAACTCTCCACCGGCAACAAGGAAATTATTCGTCGATTTGTGTCAAAACCAACGCTCATTTATTTTAAATTACGAACTTTTTTTCAAAACCAAATCTTCAATGGAAACTATGTATCCAAAAACTACGGAGCAACTACGGAGGGGGAGAGCAGTTAATAGCTTATATGTTTGACCAAGTATTGGTGATATGCTGTCTCTTTCTAACACCAACATTGATTAGATGAATGCATATTATTTGAGAGATATGCAGTTTTTTATTACCAATATCGGTGAGTCACCAGCAGTAGCTACAATTAATGTGTTTTTCAAATGCCGATAAGACTGAATAATGTTACTAACTATTGGTTTGTTTATTACGACGACCTTGAAGTGATACTTTCTTTAATTTTTTTTACAGATGAACTTACCTTTAATGAAATTCATGCCTATTTTAATTTACAGTTTAACAGTAAACAACAACTAAATAAGGCTTAGAGCCGTTATGTACTTGAAAATAGGATATTTATAAGTATTCATAATTATAAGTGCCGCAGAGCGTTAGTGAAAAAGGGAATCTGACGAATATGGTTACAATGACCTTCTAAAACCGAGTTGCAACGCATTATGGTACACTGGAAGTTGTAGATAATTATGTGTACCTGGGACAAACGGTCCAGTTAGGTAGGTCTAACTTCGAGCAAGAGGTCAATCGACGATTCCGACTTGGCTGGGCAGCGTTCGGGAAGTTGCGCGGTATCTTCTCGTCCAACTTACCGCGGTGTCTCAAGACGAAAGTCCATGACCAGTGTGTGTGCCAGTGATTACATACGGGACCAAAACGTGGTCGCTCACAGTGGGCCTTATCAGAAGGCTTAAAGTCACCCAAAGGGCAATGGAGAGGGCTATGCTCGGAGTTTCCTTGCGTGATCGAATCAGAAATGAAGACATCCGCAAGAAAACCAAGGTTACCGGCGTAGCCCGAAGAATTGCCAAGCTTATCCCTTGATCTGTCTACGAAGTAGACACAATAGTTAAACAATGGTGTCTCGAACAAATTGGTCATTTGACAGATCATGATTTAAGCGGCAGTGGGCAGGGCACATTGCTCGCAGAACGGATGGCCGATGGGGCCGAAAAGTTCTGGAGTGGCGACCGGGAACCGGAAGAAGTTGCGTTGGAAGACCTCCCACTAGGTGGACCTGGTGAATGTTGCGGGAATCCGCTGGATGCGAATCGCACGGGACCGGTCACTGTGGCGACACTTGGGGGAGGCCTATGTCCAGCAGCGGACGTTTTTCGGCTGAAATGATGATGATGAAGATGAAGGTCGAGCTAAGCTTTGTCTATTTATTTATGCCACGGATTTGTGAAACGCAGAAATAACTTCAAGCAAACGGTTAAGAGTATTCCAGATTGGCGACTGCAGTCTATGTCCAGGAGGAAGGTGTTCTGCTGTGGGTGAGATGTCTGTTCCTCCACAATTCACTTATTTCATATTACCTACTAGTGAATGAAAATTGCAATTGTAAATGCGTTTTTGAACCACTAAAGTTGGTTAGAACCATTCTTAAGTTTTGTAGGGTGTCTATTTTGTGATTGTCACAGACATACTGGACCAGTTCACAATTCTTAATAAAGTTTTCTGTACGAAAATGTAACCATCTCCAAAATAAAGACATTTTTTACAAAATCAGTATAAACGCAATCAAAATAATAGTGATGGGACACGCGCTATCGATACTTATACCCACTCGACGGATTTCATCGACAGACGTCCGGTGACCTAGTTCGTTCGTTCCGTGTCACTACAAATTGCATTCACCTAACGATGCCCTATCATTGTCGTAATTATTCCTATAGCTTATGCTGCGGCTGCACTTCTTCTTCAATTTTTTTTTACTTTATGAAATGGTGACTTTTTGGGATTAAAATGTAGACAGAAGTTTAGTTTAGTACATTAAGAGCGAATGTCTCCAATGAAATTGAACACGATCAGCACATGTAAACCGCGTTCAAGAGCTGACAGACAAATATTAGAATATTGACACTGTAAAACACTGAAAAAAACACACACGAACACTGTTGAAAGCGCGAAAAATAAATCGTTTTTTAAGGTGAAATTAGCCATAAAGGCATTTAATAATTACACAGTAAATATTAGTGTTTAAAAGCGATGGTACAAATTAGTTTACACAAAAAATTCCTAAAATAAACAAAGATTGCAGTATTTCCGACAAAAAATATTTGATTGATAACAGAATCAAAATACATTGAAGTGATATCAAAAATTTTGAGCAGCACGATACAGTTTTTGTGTGAATTATTTAACAATATTTATAAGGTGTTTCCTCAATCCCGACTGACAGTTAATGGAAATAATGACTAATTGAGGAAAATATCTGATTTATTTAAACGTGTTTCAGATTTAAGTGAGTTTGGTTAACTTTCAACTAGATTTACGTTCGGATGAAAACAGAAATATCTGGCAAACGGGTACACTTGAGTACCTAGATTTATTTTTATCTGAGCGTTATTTTTGTATAATCTTTACGCAATGATTCTTTTTGTATATGATGTCATAATGTGTAGTATTTCTGTGGATAACATCACAAGTACCTTCAGCAAACCAAATATCACAGGACTGTTGTTGATGTAAACGTTACGTTATATATGATTATATTGATTAAGTAATTCTGTATTATAATTATTACGATATTATATTATGTTGAGTATTTCCCAAAAATAAGGTCGCGAATGACAGATAGTATTTAATTTCAGCTAAATGTGTAATTGATTTATACCATGTTTGTTTTTAGGTATTTATTCAACGGTTTATCCGTATGAGAAAATTTTAGGTTTGTCCGATTTGATTTCAACTCATATCAATAATTTTACAATTAGTGCAACGAGTGACGATTGGAGATGTACCGACGAGTTGGGAAAGCCGATTCGATCCGGCCATATTTTAATCGGCAAAAAGCAACTGATCGAGTGAATTGATTGAAATGAAAGTTTATGCCTTTTTTAAATCATTTTTCTTTATAATCAGCCTTAACGTTTGTTATGAATTCTAATTAAGATGTCTCTAGATTTTTTGCAAATTACTAGTCGGCCAAAGTCATCCCATCGGGCCCATCTCTAGTGACGATACCGCTGAAATACATGTACTATCGAGGACACTCCCGCCTGTTCATCACTAAGCTAATTTTTGCTTGCACTTACAACATAGAAACGTTCTCTAGCCCCGCCCCGTTGACTTTGTATAGAAATAATGAATGAAAAGATACCGACCGGCCGAGCGCATTGACGACGCATGCCAAACGAGAGTTATTGTTATTTTGCGCGCCAAAGTTGACGCTTTCCTAATAGGCCTAAACTTTGAAGGGGCGTGGCTCGGCGCCTCCGCATAATTTAACCAAAAAACATTTTGACTGATCAGGCGGAAAAGACCACGACTGTACATACGTCTCGTACACTCTGTGCTACCCCGCTACAACTTTACTGACTGGCAAAATATTTTTACAAGGGCATTCTGCCATCAATCAGGCACTGAAGCAGACCCCGGGCTGTTACAAAAACAAAAAAAAACAATAATATTAAGTAATACAATCTACAGCTAAATAATTCGTGGAATTGTCTTTTACAATCAGAAATAGATCCTTCTTGGAATAGATATCTGCAGAACAGTCTGAGTGGCTAAGGGCAAATTCGACCGAAATTTTATAATTAGCACAACTCTTGCCCTGGATTTTTTTTTACTAAATGTCTGTGAGGAAACTGTCAGACAACGTATTCCACCGATAAAAGTTTTCGTCAGGACTTAGGTCTGTAAACAACTTTAGTCAGCAGTTAACTTAGCCAATGAAATATTTTGCAGTCTTTATGAAGATGGACAATACGTTTTCTTTATAAAAACGGTTTTTATAAGATGCGTCGAAACTATCTTGAGTCGTGACAGACGCTTATCCAGTGGAACATGAATACTTGCATACTACGCCAAGCTTGAGAGCGTGTTAAGAATGCATGTAATGAATAAAAAATATTTACTACTAATTAAATTTACTGTTGAGTTTTACAATGATTACGTTAAACTCAAACTCAGAGCATTTATTTCAATCAGACCATTACGGCACTTTTGAATGTCAAAAATACAAAAAAAAACAAAGCAACAGTCCCAGTCACAAGGCATAATAACTTGAGAAATTACTGCAGTTGCCCATTCCCTAGCGTAGATCTCTATGGAGAAGAACGGGCAAAAAACTCCATGGACATTCTTTTAAATCAAAATTTTGTTACAAAATCTTGGTTACATCATTAATTTTGAGATTATACATATATGTGAGAACAATGTAGAAAGACGTGCACATTAAGAGTGTCCAGAGTAAAAAATTAGATCAACAATTTAAAATTAAACAACAGTTAACCATGAAAATGTAATAATATCCTGAAAGGAAGAAAGAAAATGTACTTATTAGAATCCCGATCATTATCATCATATCATTCCGTTTTCTTTTCTTTCTTTTTTTTTGCGTATGGCATCTCGCAGTTCAGTCTCTGAGACTGGCTACTGCTTAACCGGGCTAGTCCTGTGGATGCCTTGGATTCAAGGCCTCCAGCCAGGGGCATAATAACTACAAACTAAGCGACCACGCCTAAGGGCACCCCCTGTGGGGTACGAACCTCGGCTTAGGGCGTCGCTGGGGGGGGGGGGGCAGCAAAGGGACAGGCTGGATCTGAGACGCAATAATTAGGGGCTCGTTTATCATTACTGGCTCAGCATCGCGGGCTGGCTCAAGCAAGGGTCGGGGGGGGGGATTGAACAGGGACGTCGCGCTGGACCTCGGCGGCGAGGTCGGAATGTTGCCGGTGTGTATCTGTATTTTCTACGAACAGTTCTGGTGTCTTTACTACTCTCCTGTAAGAGGGTGATAGCGTCGTCGGGGGTGACTAGAGTATGCTGTTTACGGCGGACTGAGCTGATACGCGATGGGTCGTATCGGGCATCATTACCGTGCTCGTACCGTTTCCTAATAAATGTAGGAACGACGTGGGATAGACCAAGTTTTCTTCTTTGTATCATCTCTTATTTTGTTACACACACTCTCTCTATTTAATCTGTCGGTAATTTTAGCATGCTGTCTATTTTGTTAGGTATACATAAAAAATTCCGAAAACCAAATTAACAGTATTGTTCCTTTACACTGTCATATAAAAGAAAGTGAAACAGCAATGTTCACAAATGTTTCGATATTTTTATCGACATAAATAAAAACTGCTTTAGTTCCGCACTATTACTTCGTATTATAGTCGAATTATCATACCGTTATGTTACGATAATTTTGTAATCATCACCTGAATAAATATTGTATTTTATACGTTAGTTATGTTTATATTACCACCGATCTGCGGCTAAACATTAATAATCCTCTAATTCCCGCTTCGATAGACGATTATCTGTATCTTTTTTACTGTGTACCTATTTGCAATAACTTTTCTCAAGAGCTGCTCCATGAATTTTGATCAAGTTAACGCTAAAAGATAGAGGTATCTCTAGGAGGAAGTTCGGCTGGAGGTCTAACACTCAAGACCTGCGAGATGCCATAAAAAAACTGAGAAAGTTCATGTTTAAATGGATACAGTAAATGTTTTGTATAAAAAATGTCAAAAGGTCGGTTAATTAACCAACGGTTGTTGTTGAACTTCGGGTTATCCATTCCCACACTGAAAAACCTTAAGGATATCCTCATTTCGCAAACCACAACGAAGCGAAAGCGTTCTTCGAAATTATAAAAAAAAAACCTATTGTTTCGACCAGACAAACAAATGTACATAAGTACCTGTAGTTACTCATATCAATCGATAGCGACCAGGTGGCATCGTTGTGCTGCATAATGTATTACAACAGATGTCGACTGCCTTTTGAATATTATATGCGAGTTCAAATGACCTGCCTTAGAACCTCGGACCAGCATTTATTTAGGGTTGCATGTCTTCTATTTCAAACGGTTCGCGTTCATTATAATTTTATAGTGCGGTGGAACACACCTGGCTTATGTCTGGGAAATAAGGCTGGAAATTATAGGTTTTTATAGATAGAAGTTTCGATCTGAAACATATATTTTGCTGCTTTGTTAGGTTGGCGTTTGCAAGCGCTACCTACTGCTAAGTATGCGGTTTTAATTCGAGCCTGGGTTAAGCCACGAGCCAAATATAGCTAGTGTAGTTCTGTTGTAATTTCATATTAATGGTGACAATTTTTAATCATGTCTTGGCAGTTTATTAAAGACCGATTGTACTGATTCCTTGAAACAGTGCTACAAGGACCTTTTGTTTTTTTAACTTTCTTCAAAAAAAGGAGGGGGTTCTAAATTAGGTTGTATTTTTTCGTTTGTTACCTCAAAACTCCGTCAATTACGAATCAATAAAAAAAAAAATTTGAAAGGATATACTTCTCGATCGGCCACATAGAAATTATAAGACGTAAAACATACCAAATAAACAAACAGAATAACATTTTCCATATCCCTATTGATTGTTAATTGATTGCAAACGACACAATAAATATATAGTACATCGGGAAAAACATCTTAGTCGCTGATTCCGATTGGATACAGATTGTGTCTACATGAATAAATGCTTCCGATTCGCAAGGTGTTGCGAGCAACGATAATCTTGTTAGGGTTGCCATGTCTACAGACAGACATGGCAACCCAAATAATTATATTTTGTAAAAATAACACGTCGTCTCTAAGGTACGGGATGGTACTGTACTTGTAGCTTTAGGGATTGCTTGCAAATGAAAACTAGCAAGATGATTTAAGGCGACTACAGGAGCTAAACGCGAGTTTTATAATGCCTTAAAGTAAAGTAAAAGTCATTTATTCAAATTAGGCTGAAAATCAGCACTTTCTGGACGTCAAATTGTACATAAGACAGTCCCCCAAAAACGCCCCCCGGGTCGCCAACTTCGTAGTGTTATAGCTGATGAGAAGAAGTGGCGGAACAAACTCACCAGCAACACATCTGTCTGTTATGTTTGAAGAACTTGATTCTATATAATAATTTGTAAAAAAAAAAAAAAAGATAAATTCATGTCAGTGATCGCGTAGCTCAACTTAACACAAGGAGCTCAACGATTTGACAAACAATACCAATAAAAGAATAATAAATAATAACAATGTCAGATTGTAAAAATAAACCAAATGTCAGATTGTAAAAATAAACCAAATGTCAGATTGTAAAAAATAAATCAAAATATTTATGTAGTGTTTATTTCACTGCAATAAACAAAACCAGAAAAATATATGAAATTTTTCACGATATATGCTAGTATGATAGTGTTTTGAAAACATAATACAATTAATTTTATTCGATAAAAAAAATCACGAACTTATCTCTAAAAAATTCTTTTAATGAGTAAAAACCATACTAAAATACATGCGATCATTCTGATTTTTTGGCAAATAATTCTACAAGCAACATATTAGCATCATAGTGTTTTATTTTTTAGTCCAATAAACAGATTTTTTTGTAAATCGATCGAAACCACTCATTTCGCACTATTCGGCCCGCAGTGACTGCCGTAACAACCACTTTGTAGTGCAAGCTGGTTAGAACTTTATTCTAACAGTATTTCAAACGAAGTTTGAACCACCACAAATAGAGTTGCTAATTTAGCTCCTGTAGTCCCCTTAACTTGTATTTTTTGAAATAAAAATCCTTGCCTCTCTCCTCTCGCATTCATTCAATGGCAATGCATTTTTCAATTTAACAACGTTCAATAATCAACATACATTATTGAAATGGGAAAAAAGTTCAGTAGGCTTAGCCAAGTTGACAATCTACAATCGTTAACGCATAGAAAACTAACCAAATGTATGCGAATGACGTCATTTCAACGTTAAGTCACGTGGTGAAAACAAACGAATAGAAACTTTAAAGCTCAGTCAAAATTGTAAGTTGGCTACGATTTATATGGGATGTAGCGATCACGATTGTAGCAACGATTTCTATCATCTTAATCGATGTAAACTTGTCTACGAAGTTTCTATTCGTTTGTCTTCACCACGTGACTTAACGTTTACGATTGTAGAAAGAGAATCGATACGAATCGTTTGTAACTTGGCTAGGCCTGCAGGAAAGTCTTGTAGCGTCAGTCAGATTGTGATAAAAAGAGTGTTACGCAAAACACGTAGGTTTCTTTGCAATTATTAACTTTCACCGTCGAACCATCAAATTACTTGTTTCTTAGACAGTGTTTGGTATCTACCAAACATTTTAATTCTTACAGGTTCCGAAACATGCAAGACAACTTCTGACTTAATAACATTGGGGCCAGTCTAAGTTTTTGAAATAATGCTTTGAACGAAACTGTTCACTATATCATCATTCTCTTGCCCTTATCCCAATAGGGTATTCTACTCTATCTATTGAGATAGCTTAAGCAAAAAGCAGTCGGAAAGCGTTAATTTTAGTTCATAAAATAGCAAACTAAATTTTAAAATTCAATTCAAAGGTTTCAGCTTTTTAAGTCTGTTTCATAACACCATTATAGTAGTCGCCATGTTATTACGTCATAAGGCTATGTAAACATAGAAGTGTCAACTGTCAACTTCAAATATCACTGCATTTGTTTACATAGCCAAGTGACGTCATGACCACAGAGCAATATGGCGTCCAGTGCGTCCAGCGTTTTCGTAGAATTACGCGCGAAATTTGAAAATGCTAAATTTAAATGCATTTTATGGCACTTAACGATTTAATAAAATATTTGTGAATTTTTTAGTGGTTCATATTGAACACGGACGCTCTTCTGACTGCCTATTATGGAATAGCAGAATCACATTTACGATATGGGATCATATTTTGGGGAAACTCTACTGAAAGAGAGACCGCTTTCAAGGCACAAAAAAGATGTATTAGAGCGATGTTTAAACTTAAACCCACTGACAGTTGTGAACCGTACTTTAGAAATTACAAAATATTAACATTGCCGTGTCTCCGACCGATTCGTTTCGATTTAGACGACTATCAGATGTAGCGCCCCGCAACAGACGCGATAATAGTGTGCTATGTCAGGAGCCAGCCAAGACTGCACTTATGCGCAAAAGTGTCTACTGCATGGCACTAGTCATTTATAACAAATTGCCGAAGGCATGGAAAGAGCTTCCGCGTTCACTTTTTAAAAAGAGACTTCGAAGCTTTTTAGTGGCGAAAGCGTATTATAATATTAAGGAGTTCCTAACTGAGAAAGAGTTTTAAGCTAGTGCACAATTTTGTATAATTAATAATAATATTTTAAAATTGTATTTAGTGTGTAATAATTTTTAAAATGGTATTTAGTTATAAGTTGTTATATTTTTCAATCTTTTCCATGCCTACGTGGTAAAATATGGCTGTACTATTATTATGTTCTTTGTCATCGTTTGAGGTTACCCATATTTGCAAAATAAAGTTATCTTTTATCTTTATCTTCATTAGCACTATAGAATCTAATTGAAATACTTTACAAAAATGGGTGTAATACCCTATTCATTTGGAGTCGGCGCAGTATGTCTTTTGCTTCTACTTATCTATTACTCGTCATTTCATCAGACACCTGCGTTCGAGCCATAATCATCCTTCACACAGTCCATTCATTGTTCAGGCGACGTAACAGGAACTAAAGGCGATTGCAGAAAACTGGAGCCGACGGGCAGCGGAGTATGGTTTTCATGTTGTGTGTTTCATGCCCTATAAGGGAGACGTTGCTAAGGGACACATTGCTAATTTGTAAGGGATCAAGGTACTTGCGGACCGTAAAAATAAGATGGCCAAGGGAGCTATGTCCGCAGCCGCCCCACGTTTCGGCCCGTATGACAAGAGTTGGAAGGGCCATGGGAAGGTTGAAGGGAGTCCATTCATTGTTTCTTTGGTCTTCCTCTACTCTCATACCCACCCACATTCATACTCAAAACTTTCGTCACGACATTTTCCTCATTCCTCCGCCTCACATGCCATACATGAAAACCGACAGCCAAACTGTTTATTAAAATAGGAATAACAACATACTGTATTTCACAAGTGGCAACCCTACCTAATAAGACGGGATAGGAGCTCACTAATTCCAGCTAAACCAACGTATTTGCACATTGTGTGAGAGTCTCACAGAAAGACGAACGAGTGCGGACTTACCTTCGCATTCATTTACTACTATTTTCTTAGAAAACCTTATCAGCCGAGATAATTGATTTGGCGAAATACACTAACGGCAGCTGTGTTTTAGTGTCTATGCGGGTTCCGGACAACTCTTCATTTTGTGCATTCCGTATTTTGTAAAAGAATATTGTTGTTAAAGTTTTGAAAATCACCATGATAATTCTAAAATTATAGAAAGAAAGAATAGTACATTTTGATACAAGTCGAGAAAGTTTGTTATTGCATTCGAGGCGGAATTAACACCCGAGCCGTAGGCGAGGTTGTTTTTGAGCCGAGAACTGCAATAACAAATGTCCACGTGTATCAAACGACGTTTTTCAATACACTTTTGAAGAAATAAAATAAAAGAACGAATAATATTTTTGTCATGAATTATTAAGAAACTATGATTTAAATTTTCTTTTTTTTCCGCGCTTTGCTTTCGCCAGGTTGAAGGAGAAGCAAAAGTATGAAGCCACTAAACAACCGAATATGAAAAATAAAAAAAACAAAGGTTTTTGAGTTTAGAACACAAATAAATGTGAATTTGTTCACAAACGTTTGTTTTAATTGTAATAATCATGGTGTTTGATGAAATTCTATTAATTAATAGTACATTTTGATACAAGTGGAGAAAGTTTGTTATTGCACCCGAGGCGGAATTAACTCCCGATCCGTAGGCGAGGGTGTTTTTGAGCCGAGAACTGCAATAACAAATGTCCACGTGTATCAAACGACGTTTTTCAATACACTTTTGAAGAAATTAAATAAAAGAACGAAAAATATTTTTGTCATGAATTCTATGGAAACTATGATTTTATTTTCTTTTTTTCCACGCTTTGCTTTCACCAGGTTGAAGGAGAAGCAAAGGTATGAAGCCGTTAAACAGCCTAATATAAATATATATTTTTGTAATTTTGAATTTAGAACTCAAATAAATGTTAATTTGTTTAAAAAAGTGAATATTAGTTTTAAATAATCATGTTTATCTATGATATTCTATTTATAAACACAATTTGAATATTTCACGCCGAAAAGACGCATTATTACTTTGCCGAAGTAAAAAAAACATTAACCTCCGACTATTGGCATTGAACCAATTTGGACTAAGTATAGGTATAGTTATCTGTGGCAATTTTCATTCCCGCACACGTGTTGGAAAATGAAAAAAATCGCACGCGTGTGAAATACATTGCATGTTGAACCTAATCATAGTGCGTTATGAACCAGTTTTCGAGGAAGTGTATTGAAAAAAATATTTAAATATTCAAAAAATTTAACGCTGTAAAGACGCCTATCTCTTTGCCGAGTTTAAAAAAAGACATTCACCTCCGAATAGAGAGGCCCGTGTCGCGCCAAACGAAACTGGCGCGAGACGGTTGTGAATAGAGGCATTGAACCAATTTGGACTAAGTCTAGGTATAAGTTATCTGTGGCAATTTTCATTCCCGCACACGTGTTGGAAAATGAAAAATCGCACGCGTTTGAAAAACAGTGCATTGTGAACCTAATCGTAGTGCGATATGGACCAGTTTTCGAGGAAGTGTATTAAAAAATACATTTAAATGGCACATGTCACACGTGCACACAGTATTAAAAAGGGAAATAATTAATCAGGCGAATACAAATTGAATTGGCGACTAAACCCCAAACTAAATGGGTGACTATTATACCAAGTAAGTAACTATTCTTCCGGTCATTGCGGTAAGGAGAACTAGGACGCAAGAGCGAGCTAGGGACTTGTGGCACTCCGATTCGGACAGGTCAGGTTCGAAGGGGTGGCGGGGTCTTGTGAGCGGGCGAAGCGCAAATAAATAAAAATGAAAGAAAACCAATAAAATACTTAAACCTACACATTAAATGTGACACTTTGTGCCATACCCCATGATCTGTCCACGAAGTAGACAATAGTTAAACAATGGCGTCTCGACCAAATTGGTCATTATTTTGACAGATCATGATATACTACCGCGCCTGTATTTCTTTGAAGGGAGGTAGAGGCAAAGAGTATAATAATAATAACAAGGGAGGCTACAGGTATACTTACCAATAGTACAAGTTCTTTTTGCCAGTTATGTTAATTCCCATGTATTAAGGGGAGAACATATTGCCTATTTAAATTTCAATGTTGCAAAATGTAGTTTATTTTTTGTTCCATGATACAAATGATAAGCTGCTTTTGGGATTGTAAACACAAATCTCAATACCGAAACGGCAAAACCCAAAGCATTATCAGTAGCCCTGTTAGTCATACAATCATATGTCCCGAGCGAGAATCGAATACATGCGCCTCGTCATGTAGCGTAACCAATCGATCCACGCAACATTATCGACAGTTTCCTAGTAACTATGCATTTGCCTGTTCCCCTTACTTATTTACTGTTTTCTTGGTACCACAGGGTGAAGATAGTTTGAAATTTAGTCAGCATCAGCCGATATCAGCCTTTATATACTCGAATATGACATGATTATTGCAAGGCCTGTTTATAAGTACATGTATCCTATTATATACAGCTTCGTTGGTCGAGAATTGTCTCAGTAGCAGCCACGGAGTCTGGATTTGTGCCCGGTTAATGGCAATAGGCTCGCCCTCTATTACATGGGACTTGAGCATAACTATCGAAATGTATGCCTAACCTCTTGGGGATTACAGGAGTGGTGTTAAATAAATAAAAGGTGTAAAAAACGAAGCCGAAAGGCACTTGTTTTCCTCGTCATTGCGATCATTTTTTTTTCTACACGATACCTGGGAACCTTCTAGTTACGGAGATATTGGGGGTCAAAGTTCCAACTTTTTAACGAGTTTTTTTTTTAATTATACAAGTTTTTAATGCAAGATTTTTCACTTTAAACACCTCCACGACCCTCGTATTATTCAATCCATCCATCAGCACAATGTTTTGAGCGCGTAACATTGAGTTTTACCACAAAACATGATTTTTCACCCCAAAAAAAAGACGTTTCCCAGTAATAATTTTTGCGTAAAGTTACTTGGTTTTATGTACAAAATGCTTGGTTGACGGCTTCGTGATGAGGTTGTTTACACCCTGTATTTTAGGACGCAGGGGTCTTGCCAAGAAGTAACGGGTCACCTACTGGGTAATAATTTACGTTGCTTCTTGGCAAGACTAGTTGTGGGTAGAGCAGTCGCGACCATCTGCTTTACGTAATTATTTTGCTTGGCACCTAACGGGTCATAGAGAAGTACGGAAGAAGAAGACATGCTGCGCCGACCCCAAATAAGTCGGTATGGGGGGAAGGGGTCACAAGGGCCGATACCTGCCGGGGCTGCGGGACTGTTCGAAAGAGATACCGTGGCCCCGGAACACAAAGGGCGATGAAGGAACATGGGTGGGTTTTAATCAGTAAAAGTCTGACACTCCCTCCTGCTCCGCCCAGAGCGGGAAGAGTCATTTGATGATTTCCCGTCCGAAAAAAAAATGGGTAGGAGAATGGTGATGTAGCGCTCTGTATTTCGGTAATGGTGTTTTAATATTGAATGCATCAGACCAACATATCGATTTTCCTTATACTCTGCAAGCCATTGTTCTGAAAGTGCATTATGACTAAACCAGGAAGCGAGGTAGGCAGATTACATCGAAACTGGTCCAGTGCCGATAGTGCGAATATTCGCATTGTTCTCTCGATATGGAATCGGAGTGGTTCTCATATCGGAGGAAATTGGTAATATGACTAAGTAGGAAAATCAATGAAAATGTTGTTATGATAAATGCAGTTTGTTTTTGCACTGAATAGACTTGCGTTTGGTCGCAACTCACCTGATATGAAGCGATGACACGGCCTAGGGTGGAGCAGGCTTGCCTAGAAAAAACTGAGAACCGATTCACTTGAATCTTGAAGAAATCTAGATCATAATGATCGGGGAACAGAAAAGCGAAGTGAATTCCTCAGACTGGAGGTTCGCACAGTTAATGTGGAAGCATTGCGATTTGTAAGTTGGTTTTAACTTTCAATAATTGAAATATTTTATAAGCTAGGCGAGGTCGGAGTTTCTCAGACTACTCCCGGGAAACATAAGCTGAAACAAACTCAGAGGTCTCTTTTAAACTCTAGCAGGCCTAACCAAGTTACAAACGATTCGTATCGTTCTTTCTACAATCGTAAACGTTGAGTCACGTGGTCAAAACAAACGAATAGAAACTTCGTAGACAAGTTTACATCGATCAAGATGATAGAATGAAATGTATTCGTTTCTACAATCATGATCGCTACAACACCAACTTACAGTTTTGACTGAACTTAAAAGTTTCTATTCGTTTGTATCGACTTAGCGGTGAAATGATGTCATTCCCATACATTTGGGTAGTTTTCTATGCGTTAACGATTGTAGATTGTCAACTTGGCTAAGCCTACAGATATTATCAAAGTAATTGATTTAAAACTCAAAACTTGTTTAAAATGAAAATGCCATCCATCAATACCTTCACACATGTTTGTACCTATCAAAGTTCAATCTTAAAAATTAATTTAATTGTATGTGTACTGGTTTTTTTTTATTTGGATTAAACTGGTTTATATCATGTATGCCAGTCATAACTGATGTCAGAATTAGCCTGGAATTTCCACTTCAATTCATCAATTTATTTGGGGAATTTTATTTTAATTTATTATGAGAACAGTTCGTTCAGTTCAACCAAAGGTTGTCTGGGTATCGCTGTTAGCGATAAGGCTCATATAATTAACAATATTGTTAAATAATTGTACACAATAAAATATATTTTATTTATTTGTATTATAAGACTGCCTCGTTGGTCTTGTGGTCATGAGGTCCTGAAAGTGTTATTGGGTTTTTCCATTAGATTTTTCAGAAGCAGCCACGGAGTCTGTAATAGGCATGACGACAGTATCAAAAAATTGCAAATCTATTTAGTCCGTCAGTTAGAGTATTGGAAATTAATGGACACGTCTTTTTTGTTTTTGTAAATCAATGAAGTTTGACAAAAGATAAAACGCATCAAAACTCGAGAGTGGGGGCTTGTGACGTCAGAACTAGCTAAAAATGATACCTAGGCGTGACTTATTGAGAATTTTAAGAGCGTCATAGCTTTTTCAATTTTGGTTTACGTAACAAAAGAAAAAACACGTCAAATATTTTTTGAAAATCTAACTGACGGACTAATTAGTTTTTTTTTGTCGTCTCGCCTATTCTGCCCCGTCATCGCAATAGAATCTACCCCTATTACATATGACCTAAAAGCGAAGTCGCAGCGGCGTTCTGCAAACAAAAATCCGTCGCTGTAGCAATGTCGCGACGCTGCAGCGTCCGTGTTAACCAATGCGGCGAAACCTAGCTGCAAAACCGCCACCACAACGCACCGTGGGCATAGGCTGTTACGTGCTTTCCGAGGCACGAAAGAAATGAGAAATAGCTTCGTCTTCAAGGACCCACCAAGCAGACCCCCACCGGTGGGTCTCCGAATACTGATGTGTCTCCCAAGACCTACTGACTGGTAGGACCTATGTGACGATTTAGTTTTATATCCCCTGAGACCCACCAGGAACTTAAATGTACGAATGAAAACAATTACAAATAATCCTTTACGGGCGGCATGGACACCGAGCCGTAGGGCGACGAAGGAGGCCGGTGGAGGTCCGGCACTTCGGGGACAGAAGTCAAAGAGTGTTATTTAATATGCGAGCGAAGCGAGCGCGGGTTTACGAACCCTTATTTCTCCAAAACTACTAGTCCGAGTGGGTCTTCGAAAACAATAAAATCTCAGAGGACTCTAGTAGGTCTTGGGAGACAAATCAGTATTCGGAGACCCACTGGTGGATCTGCTTGGTGGGTCCTTGAAGACGAACTGGAAGAAATTCTGATGTAATGAATGGTTACCCATCCACGGACCAACCCAGGCAAGCGCTGCTTAACCTTGAAGATCGATACGAGCTCTTTTCTGTTTTAGTATAAGTTTACAGCATACCGACGGGTTAGAATTGACCCACTAGCATATACCACGAAACGGTGACCGCACTGGGACCACATTTAATAAGATATCAGTATCTACAGGCTATTATATCGTATAATTGTAATACACGTTCAATTAATGCGTTATTTATGATTAGATAAAGGTGGGGTGCCAGTGATGGCTGATATTAGGTTTTAGAAATTACTGATCGCTTGGCCCTTGGAAAATATTGTCTAATAGTATTTTGATGAACGTTAACTGCCTGTGTCTAAATGAAAATTAGATATAACACCGAACTGCTACCTGAATGAATGCTTATCTGACGTTTGCTGTCAATTTTGGGCATATTGAACTGTTTCTATAAAGGTCGAAGTCACTGCCAAATAATTATCCTAGCAGTTCCATGTTGATTCACTTCACCTCTAAGTTTACTTTGATTCAACATAATATATAGATACGTAGGACCTACTTTAACAAATTATTTTCAGAAACTCAAATAACTGACCAAACGACAGATTCGATTTTAACCTGTTACCTTTCGGAAAACTGGACAGAGTACAAGGTTCGACTGCCTCGGTGGTCGCGTGGTCGCGACTGCTGAGCGTAAAGTCCTGGGATTGATTCCTGGATCAGACAAAGTGTTAGTGGGTGTTTTTGCATCAGGAATTTTCTCAGTATAGCAGCCACGGAGTCTAGATTTGTGCCCGGTTGGAGGCAATAGGCTCGCCCCTATTACAACATGGAACTTAAACATAACTGGCGAAATGTGGGTGGATTATTAGGTACACCCCTGCCTAGCCCTTCGAAGATTACAGGCGTGATGATATGTAGGTTTCCAAAATTATGTATTTATAACTAAACATGAGTTGCTTGAATACTGAATAGTTCGAAACAAGAGTCTCAAAGAAAATTTCCATGCTTTGAAACTGTTGTTTCGAACCAATTTAGCATTGAGAAACGAATAACTTCAACTTCGGAACTTTCCTAAATTAAATGCTAATTCATTCGATTCCGCGTCCACTCGGACCGACCCCAATTGATTCATGGGAGCTGTAATTAATGTATTTGAATAGACTAGTGATCAGTGGCTAACTAAAAGTGGTTCTATTATCGGTATAGTTACACTAGTTTAATAATGCGCCTGTGTAGTTTTGATGCATTTGTCAAAACTTATCGGTTTGTGATTGGTTGAATGTTGAGTTATTTTGGTTTGTTAAGGATGAAGGTTAGCGTTTAACCTGGTGTCTGAGTTTTTGTGCGGTATCAGGACACTTGCGCGAAAGACATTTCTGCGAAAGACACTTGCGCGAACCCACTTGCGCAAAAAGACATGCGCGACTGTACTTTTGCACGATTGGACTTTTGCGCGAATGTACTTTTGCGCGATTGGCTTTTAATTTTGACCTCATTTTCGTTATCAGCCCCGTAAACCATGAAAAAGACACCCATGATAAAAAGTCGCGCAAAAGTGTAGTTGCACAAATGTCCATTCGTGCAAGTGTCCTTTCGCGCCAAAGTCCAATCGCGCAAAAGTCCATACGCGCATATGTCTTTTCGCGCAAGTGGGTTCGCGCAAGTATCTTCGCGCAAAAGTCCTAGATCCTTTTTGAGCCACCCATGGGCCTCTGACGTGGCTTTACATGCCGACCAGAAATATCTGTCAGGCATGCTGGTTTCCTCACGATATTTTCCTTCACCGAAGCAAGTGATAATTATAAAACAAACAAAAAATGAGGTGCCTGGCTTGGGTTCGAACTCGAAACTATCACTGCTTTATTCGTTAACAGCTATCTACATGAATTTGCCCCTTTTAAGCCATCCCAGCAATCCACACAAAAGAGTATATAACATAAGGAAATAACTTCTAAAAACACACTAAAAAGTTTATTTTAAAACAATGTAGGTTATCAGTTAAACCTACTTTTATTACTTACAACATAATCGTCTAAAATTGTTTAATTTAAATAATTATAACTTCTATCAACTTGTTATGTTCGCGAACCAGAATAATTATTGCCTAATTATTATAATAGCTGTAATTTAATTAAAGGCTATGTGTTTTACATGTTTTGCATAATTTTAAGCTAACGAAGCTTCGCCTTATACTAGTAATGTTTTTTCAAGAAATTGGGTATTAAAGTTTGAAACAACTTTTTATCTGATTCGCTTTGTTACTTACAAACTTTGATATTTTATTCATTTGATCGGAGATCGATTGACTCCGATGGGTTCCTGCATAATAACAAAAACGTTACGACATAAGCCATTTACCTACATCGTTTTTTACATACAAGCAGGTGATGACCCATTAGCATCGGTTGGTGGTTCACACTTCTCATATCTTAAAGTTTTTGGTAGTAGTGATAGTCTTGTGGTGAGACCGTCGGGCTGCCAATAGGTCTCAAGTTCGAACCCTAGACCCCTGATTTTTCGGATTCGTGTGCGTATTGTATAATTATCAATTACTTTGGTGAAGGATAACATCGAGAGAAAACCAAACTATGACTGAGACATATTTCTCGACGGCATGTAAAGCCAAGTCAGAGGCCCATAGGCAGCGTAAAAACTCTAACACCAGGTTAGGCTGGGTTTGGGGTTGCGTCGGGGGCCACGTGGTGGCTTCCGGCCACCGTAGGCGCGGGCCTGTGGACGGTGAGCTATGGGCTAGCTTGCCGTCCGTCCGTCTCATGACGACAGGCCGTGTCGACGGCGCGTTCGTGTTCCACTCGCGCCTCAAAGAGAGTCAGCAATAGGGAAGGGGTCCGCAAGGGCCGAAGCCTGCCGGGGCTGCGGGACTATTCGAAAGAGATACCGTGGCCCCGGAACACAAAGGGCGATGAAGGAATATGGACGGGTTTTAGTCAGTAAAAGTCTGACAATCCCAAAGTCCAAGTGTTCTAGTCCGGTTAGTAATCTTTCAAGGAGTCGCACTAATGCGATTTGGTCGCTCCTAATTATGTGATGTGACTGTGTGGCGCATCTCTAGAGAATTAGGCGCTACCCTAGTGGCGGATAATTGCTCCTGTGTGTAACACGTAACTGTAAGATGCTATTGCTATCGTGAAGGAGATTTGGATTGTCAAATATTTTTCTTGGGTTAAATCATACATCTATTTCATTTCGATAAAAGTGAATAGCATGATAAATTATACACGCTCTAACAGGTTAGCCATTGATCACGGTTGTGATTTGAAGATCTTTGGCAGTAGTTACAGGTAGTAAGAAGCCTGGAAGCTGACAACCAGTCTTACCAGGTCCTGGGTTATGGAGATCAGATAGGCAAGGCAGTCGCTTTATGTACAATACTGACAAACGGTCAGACTGGAAGCCGACCCCAACATAATTGGGAAAAGTTTAGGCAGATAATGGGATGATGAGGTCCTCTGAAGCGTGAATGAGAAGTGAATAACAAAACCAGACAGGTAAATACCAATGCGTTGGTCCCCGTTACCTACGTAGGTAATGGAGAGGAAAATAACGAAATCCAAGCAACAATAAACCTTGAAAACATAATTAGTAATATTCATTGACGCAGATACAATTATATTGTGAATTGATAAATGAGTTACGGACAAAATATTTACTATTACTAAATATTTCGAAATTCACTGACGTATGTAAACATGTAGTTGAGGTAAACCATTTTTCTTATGTGGTTTAAATTTCGTCAATTTAAAATGATTCAGCGCGACGGTGATGCTGCAAACATGATACATTCATCACAAATAGAGGAAAACACCTCATTAATTTGTATAACAGCGTCATAAAATCGTGAATTTTATGACAGCAAAGATTTTACTGGTAATTATGAAATAATGTAGATTTTATGCAACTATGAAGTTCGTGTTGTCAGTATTTTATACACTTTAAGGTAAGACTTTTGTGCATCATCCATTCATTGATTGTATGTAAAGTAACAGCACAATGGTTGTGAGAAGCCATAGTTTATATCGTAACAGTTTGCAATGAAACATTATGACATGAATTCAATAGAAAATGAAGAATACCTTTTTGGTACAAGAATACCTACTCAGTAAAAAAACCGCAATATCAAGGATACGAATAATTATAATAAATGGTCAAGAATTTCCATCTCAACACGTAATAGGTGCCTCACTACTCTAGAGAAATTAGACCGTAAATGCATTAGTGTTAGCAATAATAAAATTGCCAACAGAAACATTACGGCATATGTGCGACAATCTTAAAAGTGTCGTAATTTTTACTTTTTCTTCTAATTAATGTTTGGCCAAGATTTTGCTGAGATAATTCGAAAAACTATTAACTTTTTTTTATTTTTTGCGAATTTCGGTTTTTTTTCACAACAAACTAACCTGTTTAGGACACAAATGGAAACTTGATTACTGAATCTGATCATCATCATCAATTTTCCTGCCCTTCTACCTTTCTACTTGAGGTCGTAATCACCATATTTAGTAATAAATGGTTTATGGTAGAGCTGAAGCTAGAAAGGAGGTGACTGCTCAGATCACGAGTAACAGGGAAGTATGGAAGAAGAAGATATGCTGCGCCAACCCCAAATAAATTGGGCTATGGGCAAGAGACTCATGATGGGAAATAAAATAAAGGACTTAATTAAAAATCTAATTTAAAACTTATTTTCATTAATCATGGATACGCGATGCAGGACTGATAAAATATCAAACTGTCACGCCGCAGTTTTATTTACAATAAATAAAAATACACCATTCATCGTCGAGCCCAAATAGTGAAAAACATTCAAGCAAAAATTTACAACATGGCCGACCGGACGACATTCACAATTAGTCCAGAGCACGTTGTCGACTGACTTTATCAGATGTATTGCGATCAAAAATATATGCCGTGAATAAATTAAAAGTCGCTGGCGTTCACGATACTACGATAAATTGGAGCGAGATTTAAAATCAACGAACGTTGTTATGTGGGTTATTTATTGTGGTTTTGTGTGCTTTTTGTGATGCTTTGTTACGTCGCCCTCAGGGTCGGTGGAGCGACGATCTTTGCAGGGTGGCTGCCGGCTGGTAGTAACTAAATGAGAGTCGTCGAGGATTGAAGAGGCCTATGTCCAGCAGTGGACTGTAATGTTGTAGGCTGATGACGAACATCAAGTCTGTAATCCCCAATGTTAAGACAGAAGTATACTACACCAACATTTGCCACCCAAATGTCCTGTCTCTGGGCCCTACTCTCACGCTTCGTCCGTATATTCGGATCTATCCGTCTCTATCGTCTCAGATGAGTGCGAGTGAGTGAGACTGATAGATCCGAATATACGGACGAAACGTTAGGGAGTAGGGCCTCGTTATAGTTCGTCGTCGTGTCGTCGAGTTTCTTGAATTATAAGTCGAGCTACACGATAACTGACAAATGCTTGCATTGACTGGACAGGTCCACTCAAATCTGTGTGATTCTTTCTTCAAAAGACCATCTCAGACATTAATCTGCGTGGTCTTCGTATGACTCTAAGTTTGTTTCGGTTGTTCCTTCTCAGAGTCAGGTACGAAATACCAGCCCTATCTAGTTTTAAAACATAACATGATGTAACGTGCAAAAGTGTTTTCAAAACCAATTTGTAGAAATAAATATGATTTCGCCAGTTATCTTTCAGTCCCATGTGATAGGGGCAAGCCTATTGCCAACAACCGGGCACAAATCTGCCTCCGGACGGCTACTTTCTAACTAAGATCTTACTGAAGGACCAACCCAAAACACTTTAGACAAAAGGTAAATATTCCTTTGATGTTGCTGAAAATATTAATTGACATTGTTAACAAATCCATACAGTTTGCAGTGGCCATACAAGAGAGAACCTAGGTATCACAATACCTACATTTACGTCTGACTTACATTATTTTTTCCTAGAAATAAGTTTAGTCTAGTATAATTTTACAAAGGTGACCTTTTACCTTGAGTTTCCCCTCCCACGCGTCACCCGAGACCTTTGATTTATTTATTTTTTGCAAAAGGACAAACGGTTTTATTACAATTCATTGCGACAGTCGTTATTTTAAACATTTTAATTTCACGCGAAGAGAGTGAATTTGGTTTTTGAGGGAAGATAATTATATAAGATATAAGTATAAGCGTACAGCGGAGGATATAAGTATAAGCGTAGGAATAATATTTGTAAAGGCAAAAGTGATAGACTGGTGTATTATCGTACAGGCCAAACCCTTAAGGCTACAAAATTGAAATTTCGCGCACGTATTCCTCATATAACGAATGCATCCACTAAAGAAGGATTTTTCAAAATTAAACCCCCAAGGGGGTGCAATACCATAAAAGTTTGTATGAAACTTTTTACTCCTTGGACATATTTGCATGAAATTTCGTATGAATTGAGTGCGGCAAAAATAATGAGTTACGTATTTCGGCGTTTTCCAAATTTCATCCCCTAAGAGGGTATATTAAATTTTGCACACAGGTAGTTTATAACCTCGATTAACACATACGAGTAGAATACTTTTCATCCCAGTAGTATGATCCCGTGACACAATTATTCAACTCCACGCGGGCGAAGCCGCAGGCAACAGCTAGTAAACGATAAAATAACTAACTATTTACACTCCAGGGCTGAGTCATCTATGAAACTGAACAGGTTTTTCTTGCTATGGCTAACTGGTTTGTGGAGGTCAAATAGGCAGTCGGTCCATGTAGAATACTGGTATTCAGAAGCCTACCCCAATATAGTTGGGAAAAGGCTAGGCAGATGAGGGGCCATCCATAAATTACGTCACACGTAAAGGGAGAGGGGGGTCGAAGTAGTGTGACATTGTGTGACAAGGTGGTGGGAGGGGTCCTAAATTTCGTGACGTCACATTTCAAAGTCTTTATAAGTCTGAATCTTTAATAAAAATAATTAATCGTTTTTAGTTTTGTTAAATTTTTTAAATGTTTCATTTGGTGTTAATTTTATAACACCAAATGAAACATTATAAAAAACTCATGAAATTCGTGTGACGTAATTTATAGATGGCTCCTGATGATGAATTAAATTCTTTAGCTGTAACGTTGTTGTTTTAGACAAATTAGCTTGCTGCGACAGTAGCCACGTTAATCATAAAATGCTTAAGCCACCCCACAATAAGGCTCTTGCGTTATCTAGGTATATCTATATCTGTGACTAAAACGCACGGTTTCGAACCAACAGACAAATCAGATCGCGTCACATTAGTAGGCTTTCAGCCTAGCGGGGTAAGTACGGTCCTCGGTCAGTCATTAGAATTGTAAATAGGACACCCTTTAAGTAGGTACAGGTTGTTGTACCTATAAGAATACCTATACAGAGTGTAAACCACCTCTTCACGAAGCCGTCAACCAAGCATTCTGTACATCAAACTAAGTAACTTTTCGCAAAAATTATTGCTAGGAAACGACTTTTTTTGGGGCGAAAAATCATGTTTTGTGGTAGAACTCAAAACATTGTGCTGATGGATGGATTGAATAGTACGGGAGTCGTGGAGGTGTTTAAAGTAAAAATCTTACATTAAAAAATTGAATTAAAAAAAAAAAGTTTCCAAAAAGTGGGAACTCTGACCCCCAATATCTCCGTAACTAGAAGGTTCCCAGGTATGGTGTAGGACAAAAAAATGATCGCAATGACGAGGAGAACAAGTGCCTTTCGGCTTCGTTAAGAGGTGTTTTACACCCTTTATAGGTAGATTGTTGGGTTTTAACAAGCAATTGCCTTGTTAGGGTTTTTTTCGTGTTGGGTTAACAACGTGTGTATAAAGTTAATACCCCTAAGATAATTAATAAATTTATTTATTCAGACTACATAGGTCCACGTGTTATGTAAGCGAAGCTTAGCGTAAACGATGTTAGTCCAACAACTAAGATTAAAAAAAAACCACGGAAATTATAAACGTGGATATATCACAGCTTGATTTCACCGTCTGCCATACAAATACCAGTCAATTAAAAAGCCTAACTTAATACACGAATACTTCCTAAACTTCCTAGAAATAATCCTACTTAATTCGGCCAGCAAAATATGTTGACTTCCATTTCAATATAAACAAAGAAACCACTCCTACCGAGATACTCTTGCGAGAACGTAAGCAAAAATAAAAAAAAAACACGGCGTCATGCTTTCTCAAACAAAAAAAAAACACCTGCATTCACACGTTACCCACCTAATATACCAAAAAAAATATTTCACAAAGAAAGAAAGTCAAAAATACTCTAGACATTTTTTTGTAAATTTTCCAGACATATTTTCATATACTAGCGAGCACTTCCGTGCTAAAATATATGGTTAAGTATTATGCAAAACGCATATAACGCAAGAGTGCCAAGTAGTGTTCCTCTAAAAGTACACTTGCTGCGAAAACTCTACAATATTTCGTTTAAAATTGTGATTTAAAATTTTCATATCGCTGACAGCATTTTATACATTCGTGGTATGAAATTGTGCATTTGTTGGGTATTCTGTGGGAGTGAACTGACAATGTTTGTTTTCTAAATTGTGTTTTCTGTAGGTTGAATAAAATTTAGTTTTAGTGCGTTTTTGTATCATCTTTCACTCTGATGAAGGAGTGTATTAAAGGGTTTTCTAAATATTAGAGAATTATTAATAATTTTTTGAAACTTTTCCTTTCCTTATCTCTTATTACTTTGGGAGGAGGACCCCAAAGTAATATGGATAAATAGGGTGGTTAAGAAGGGAGGCCCTGTTAGCCACCGCGGTATCATTTAATCCTTTTCGTTTATACTTTATATTATTCCATACCTAAACCCATATCAGTAGTTATCTTATCAAGAACATTTAATTTTGCGGGCATCTTCTTAGCAAAAGATATAGCCATCTTCTTTCTTTTATAATAAAAGCCGGTAAAAAGCTATATTTTTAAACACTGGCAACAATTCAACTTGGTTTACTTTACCGTTTACTATACCTAATTTACCTATACCTCACCGGGCTTTGCCCGCGTGAGGTTCGGTAATTGTCTCACAGGATCGTACTACCGGGATAAAAAGTAAATTATTTGTTAATCCAGGTTACAAACTATCTGTGTGCCGAATTTAATCCAAATCCGGTAAGTAGTTTTTGCGTGAAAGAGTCACAAACATCCAGACATCCATACATCCTCACAAACTTTCGCATTTATAATACTCGTCTTAGTAGGATTCCTTAACACTTTTGCTTGTGCCAGTACGTTTACACTGCATATGGACTAAAGTTGCGAGTAAGTACAACATTGTCGCAAGTTTTCTCGTGAGCTGCTCTAACAGCTGAAAAATGTAATCTTGTTGCGAGTAACACACTTTATTATGAAATAGGTGACACACTTTTGTTTTGCACTCGATTGACGTGTAATTGGCGTTCATATTGAAAGTGGTTTGAGTTTTTCAGACAATATTCTTAGTAGAGGAAGACCAAAGAAACGATGGATGGACTCTGTGAAGGATGATATGGCTAGAAAGGAGGTGACTGCTGAGATGACGAGTAATAGAGAAGTATGGAAGAAGAATACATGCTGCGCCAACCCTGATGATCATGATAATTCCTAGTTGGATACTAGGAATAAAAAAAAAACAAAATATTTTATTTCACATAGGCCTAGATGGGCACTTATAAAACGTCGAAAAAGATGCACGGTTCGCGTTGGTCGTGTCCATGGAGAAGAACCGGCAAGAAACTCCATGGTTACTCTTTACAAATCATTTGGTATTACAATATTATTTTGTTACAGCATTAGTACTTAAGTGTCCCCACACTTAAGTGCTAATGCTGTAACAAAATAATATTAGGACAGCGTAGGCCCGACAATAGGTCGTTGCTTACTATACAAAAAACGTGAAACAGAAATATATTTAACAAAAGTTAACAAGCATCTGGGAATCTACAAAGCCTACAATGTCATGTCGTGTGAATCCTCATCATCATCATTCTCGTGGAGGACATCGACGCACAAACGATTATCATGAATTGTACGTGTCTAGATCACTGATCATCTGACTAGCCTATTAGTATACCACAGACTAGATGCGGTATTGTCTATCCCTCTTCCTGAAATCCATCCAAAGGTTGCCTTGAAAAGATCGCTTTTAGCGACAAATAATAAATGATAATATTTAAAAAATATTTATTTATTATCGTCTCTATTTATTTTATCAACGTATTTATTTACATTTTTCAATATTTCTTAAAAAAAAACCTATTTAAAAATTTAAAAATAGTGATCCGCCGTTGTCGGGAGCAGGGTCCATGGTTAGAGGTGCAGGGACAGGAACCTCCTCACAATGCGGGCCGTATCGAGGAGTACTGCCTTCTGAATCAGGCCCTTGATCCAACCGTCTAAAGAGAGCTTCGATTTTTTTATTTTTATTAATAATATTTTCTACTATGAATGTTACTGTTTTATGTTACTGTTGCATAATAAAGAATATTATTTTCTATACTTTACATATTTATGTTGGGGTTAACTTTCAGTCTGCAGCTGAATACCAGTATTTTACATGGAGTGACTGCCTAGCTGATGTCTACAACCCAGATAATACTGGGTAATATTCCTACGGTATAGATTCATGTGTGAACTCACGGTTTGGGTTTTCGTGTTACCCACCCGTTAAATGGGCCGTGGAAGTCTCATAGACGTCACTCCATGAATAAAGAAGCCGACCCCAAAACAGATGGGAATCCCAACATACTTGTAGTTAAGAACCAGCCTGAATTTGAATCCATCAGGTGGCTTTCAGTTAGTATTAATCTGCCTAAACGACCATTATGAGAATGGATCAATGATCTAACTCTTAACGAGTTGTTACCTGTGGTCCCGGTGGGTCGACCCATTACCGGGTCCATGGGTAATTTTAATTATCCGTTGTTCCATAGCATTAGGGATTGTTTCCTGAACTTCTGAATATGTCTGTAGAAAATACAAATCCATAATAACAGCATAATATATCATATCCCACAGGGACCACGGGTAACGAGTGATTGCATTTGACTACGGGTTTATTGGTTTTCTAGTTTTTATTTATCTACCAACTACCAGGAGGGCAGAACCATAAAGGAGGTATTTTATATTTTTAATCTGAATCTCATAATCAATCCGTGTACATTTCGATTATCATGCAGAATGTAATGTAGAAAATACTTCTTCGTGATTCTGGCGTCCTGGTAGTTTGTGAGACTTTACTAAGCTAGTTTCTCATCTTGTCTTTGCTTTCTTTTAGAGATACCACCCACCGGGACCACGGGTAACGACCCGATCTAACTGCCTCATTGGCCTAGTGGTTGCAAGCGCAACTACTGAGCATGATGCCCTGAGTTCTATTCCCAGGTCGGGCAAAGTGTTTATGGATTTTTTTTTCCAGAATTTTCCAGTAGCAGCCAAGGAGTCTGGATTTGTGCCCGGTCGATGGCAATAGGCTCCCTCATTATTTCATGGGACTTAAACGTAACCGGACGAAATGTGGGTGTGTAGGTACTATTTAGTTACATCTATGCCTCACCTTTCGGGGATTATTATTACTGAAAAAAAACTATTAATTACCTACAACATTCCGTTTCCGATTATTGCATCGAGCACAAAGTAATTTTTTATTGCACCGAGTGCCTGATTTAGAGCCCGAGCGTCAGCGAGGGCTCTAATCTAACAGGCACGAGGGCAATATAAATTACTTACTTAAGGCGAGGTGCATAATCTGCTTTTCTTTCAAATATTACCTATAGGAATAGTAGATAAAAGAAACTCATATCAAACAGTTAAAATAGAAGTTTAATTATTGAAATTAAAAGTTATACTTGAGCAATTATTAAACGTAAGGTTAAGAGTTTTGTTGGGGAAATTTATATTAAATCAGAGTTAGCAGCAATCATTTTTTAAATTTGGAACAAGTAGGATAGAAACGAATAATACGTACGTAAAAAAAAAGTATTGATGTCGGCTGGCTGAATAGAGCTAATCCATTGAGATTGGCACCCTTTGGTGCGATAAAAAAAAAACTGTGCAATAATGAAATTTCATACATTTTTATTGCTCTAGAGCATTAAAGACTCGCTTTGTACTGAGTTTTTAGTGTGATTGTGATGAAATTAAAGCATAGATGGAAGAAAAATATATTAATGCGACATAAAACCAGCACTAATACAATCTAAAAATACCTTATCCGCCCACCACCTTCCAGCCAGGTGGTTCCTACGACTGAATAATTGACGCAGCGGTCGAAGACAGGCAATCGATGCTCTGAATAAATTGCAAGCGCTGTTGATTCAGACTCGTTAAGTGGACAAGTGGGCTGTATGACCTGGGTTCAGCTGGGTTCACGTGGCCGTCACATGGCATTGTTTTTGAGGTATTGAAGTGTACTGCATGTGGGTAATTATTCTTCTCTTTTAACGTGTGGTTAGTGCCTAACCTGGTTTCAGAGTTTTTATGGCGCCCGTGGGCCTCTGACTTGACTTTACATGACGCCGAGAAATATCTCCCATGCAGGCATGATGATTTTCTCACGATAGCCACGCACCTCATATTTTTAGGATTCATTTGCGTACTGTATAATAGGCATGACGACTGTATCAAAAATTGCAAATCCATTTAATCCGTCAGTTAGAGTATTGAAAAATAATGGACATGTATTTTTTGTTTTTGTAAATCAATGAATATTGACAAAGATAAAAAGCATCAAAACTCGTGACGTCAGAACGCACTAAAAATTATACCACGGCGTGACGTATTGAGAATTTCAAAAGCATCGTATCTTCGTCAATTTTGGTTTACGTAACAAAAGAAAAAATACGGGTCAAATATTTTTTGATAATCTAACTGACAGACTAATTAGATATTTTCAGTCGACAAGCCTATTATCTTTTGCTTCGCTGAAGGAAAACATCGTGGGTACTTATTAGTATATAAGTACTTTGTAATTTGATTGTCATCATCATCTGCCTAGCCTTTTCATAATTATGTTAGGGTTGGCTTCCAGTCTTACCGGATGCAGCTGAATCACCAGTGACCATGAAAAACCAGTATTTATCATGGAGCGACTGCTTATTTGACCTCCACAACCCAGTTAGTACTGGGTAATACCATATCGAGTCTCAAGGAGCTGCGGCGGAACCATTACATTAATTTGATGTTTTTCTCAAATCTTAAATTACTTAAAATGTTCTTACAGTAAACACAAATAACTGACCATCTTTTCGAGGAAGAAAATCAATTTATTTACATTAAATAAATGAGACAACTCTCGTACATTTAAAAGTTTTTTAATCACGCTAAAATCTAGGAATTTGTGATTTTTAAGAAAATAACACTGAAGCGCACTGGGGCTCCGGGGACATTGATTACCGGGAAATGTGTGGTACAAACGCAAGCGGGTAGCGGGATTAAATCAGTTATTTTTTGCTGATTGTTGCTGTAAACCATTATGTGAGTGTGACTGTTATCAGGACACTTACTTGACAGTTTACTGATCTAATTGGTATTGCTGTTTATGAAGTCTTGGATTAGATTAACATGTCAGTCGCAGCGTTACTGAATTTTTCAATCTGTAATGTCACCGTAGCGGCTCTGAGTCTGGAATTGTGCCCCGTTGACGGCAATTGTCTTTAATTATATGATACTTAAATATAACTGGCACAATGTTCAGTACAATAGGTACACCTCAGCTTTTTGGAAAAACAAGCCTGACGATTGTACTGTTATTATGGGTTGGGGTGTAGTCAACCGGCTTTGGGTTTGGTTACGTAGTGAGGGAGATTTAACAACATTTCTATCATTTCATTCACTTCATTCACTTCATTCACTTCATTTACTTCATACACTTTATTCTCTTTATTAACTTCATTCATTTCATAAACAATTTTTACATTGTGTCAGTAACAAGAACGACAAGACGTAATGTGAGCTACATTTTTCAACTAATCAAATTTCAAAGACATTACGACCCCCTAAAATCAAGAGTCTAACCACTTTCTACAGAGACCACAAAAATACTGCAATCAGGAAAATCACTCCTAAAATCGCTTCTTCCTCTACTTTAAAACCTAACTTAAAAGCTGAGCGTGGAACAGAATTTTCCCGCTGAAGTATTTGGCGTTCTTCATGACAGTTACCCATGTAAATTGAGATTGATTATAACGTATGGTAAAATAAACGATTCGCTTATAAGGAAAGTGACAAAATTATATTTCCCGTACCTAATGTTCTTTCCTGAATCAATTTCTTTCTGTAATATTTACAAGTATTTTTTTTAATTCTGAAGTTCAGAGTAGCAGCT
This sequence comes from Xestia rhomboidea, assembly GCA_963853795.1. NCBI lineage: Eukaryota > Metazoa > Arthropoda > Insecta > Lepidoptera > Noctuidae > Xestia > Xestia rhomboidea. The sequence continues at coordinate 6,961,068 of OY970778.1, read as the reverse complement.
AAAACTATTAAAATACTAAACTGCATTTTTAAAAGGAATCTTTAACGAACATAATTGCTCATTTTACTCTTTTTACAGCTGAGCAATCAAGATTTATAAAGTACGATACTAAAGTACCAAGACACCATGTCGTATTCGCAAAAGAAACTGCAAGGCGTTGTCCTCTAAAACAGTTTATTTTTCAGAGTACTTAGACAAAATCTCTCAACTCCCTTATCCCTTAACGTACCTCGACCAGATAATCTACATTAATGCAACTACAAACAATTAAGGTACCCCCTATCTAAGTCCCACACCCTGTATACAATATAGCGTGCAGCGTTCAAGCCTCCGCAACCGGAAATGACAAGCCACATCCGGCGGAAGTGGCGCGCTGCGGCCGACTGACATTGCAACTGAATATGTCAATAGCGGAGGGACATTCAGTTGTTCTTGTATATAATTGAAGTGCCTTCATTAATAATGGCGTTTCTAGCAGGGTGGGATTTAAGAGGTACGATTGTTGTTTTGTACTTTAATAGTTTGCTGTTGTTTTTATTGTCACTTAGAAAAAATGGAACAAAATAGCTTAGCGAAAATAATTTTCCGCAAAAATTTATGACATTGATAGCTCACAACGCCAAAAATCGGGCGTTTTAGCTAAGTGAACTCAGTTCAAGAAGTGGAGTCGGAGTTCAAAATCGTCGCCAGTTATGTATAATTCCTGTGTAATATGGGGCGAGCCTATTGCCATCAACCGGGCACAAATCCAGACTCCGTGGCTGCTACTGAGAAATTCCTGATGGAAAAACCAAATTAACACTTTACCCCGGGAATCGAACCCAGCTCAGCAGTCGCGACACTAAAAACACTAATGTAATTGTTCAAGAATATTCTGTTATGTTTATTGCATAAACTCCACCGTATCCTTTCTGCAACACGCCAGACACCTGCAATAATTACCTATAAAAACATTGTCATTTGGAAATGACATTTTCCTCTAGTTTCTTTGCTAAATTAGTTTGAGGTATGGACTCAGTAGCAGCGGGCTAAACGCTAATGATTTTTGTAGTGATTGGAGCAGTTGTTTTTCTTGTATTTTAAGTTTATTGGATCATCTTTTTGTTTGGATATCGTTTTACAAAAACAAAATAAAAATATAAAAAAATATCGCTGGACATTACACACAGCGCCATCTAGGTGCCACACAAAGCAACGAGGCTTGTGTCGTGGACACCAGATAGTTGATATACTACACAGATACAAAGGCCGTTTAGTATCAATTGTCGTCTTCTATTCACATCAGTGGAAAGAAAGAAAGAAAAGAAACTCCCGGAATTCTTTGAAGTTTAACATGGCTGGTGAAGAAATATAATACTTATTATAATGAATCTTATTATGTTTTGTTAAATACATTTATTTTATGAGAAAAGAACACGTCAACACATTTCAACCTTGAAGAAAATAAATGAATGCTTTTTGTTTTAGTTAAACAATAATAGCTTCTTATAACTGTGTCATTTATATGCTACAGCACCATGCTGACATGGGGCTTTTTGGCCTCATACAGGACTAATTTGGTTTAATGTGTCTTATTTTTTTGTGTGCTTATATTATATAATTTTGTTTTATTGCTTTGTCCTGTGCGAGTCTAATAACTTCCTGTTTATTTCTAAAATACTTAAAAAACATAAAAGGCAAGACCAAAAAAAAAAACCCACCAAACTTTCAATCACAATTCACTGAAATCTTTCACCCAGGGGTGACGGTGATGTCCAGCTGGGATTCCAGTGAATTATACATCACTAAAGAAATCGTCTTCCATACAAAGCCAGTATCTCAAGCATGATTTTCTTTTTATCATAGTCACACACACACATTTAACCCCGCCCCCTCTGGTCTTGGGGCACAATAAAAACTGTCATATCCAGAAGCTTGTTGCTACTAGCCGAGAGATATGGCCGTGGTGTAGGTTATAAGACGTAGCGGGGAGATTTCTATATACTTAAAAAGTGAATTCTCTACTACCGTTATTTTCTAAGTAACGATGTAAACGCAATTCAACATTGATACAGAAATAGGGAGATGACAAAAAAAAATCTAATTAGTCCGTCAGAGATTTCCAAAAAATACGGACACTTATTTTTGCATTTTTTACGTAAACGAAAAATCTAGACGGTACAGTGCTTCGAAAACTCGTGTGACGTCACATTTGAGTATGCTTTTTACTCACATATGACGTCACCAGCCCCCCACTCATGATCATTGACACGTTTTATTTTGATTAATTAGATAAAACAAAAAACACGTATCCAATAATTTTCGATAATCTAACTGACGGACTAAACAGAATCATGTTTCTTTTAGTCAGATATCATCCCTATTCCTGTGAATGCTACAGTTACAAGAAGGACCCTTTCGAGATAACAGACCTGCGTTGCATCGATACAGTAGCGACGATGCCTGCAACGTTTCTGTCGCACGTTGCAAATACAACCAACACGCGATACTCAGTTTAAAATAAATAACGTCGATACAGAAAAAAAAGTTAAGTTATAAATAAACGTAGCATTTTATCGCAGTAATAAAACCACCCGACTAACCCGCCAACGCTTATGCGCTGAACCACACAAGCACCTAAGGAGAGACCCGCAGAGGCACTTGTACAAAAGAAAGCGTTTCGTGGCCGATCGCATGCAAAATACAGATAGATGTTACTGTTAGAACAGAATTTTAGAAATCAGAAGATTTTTGACTATTAATGTCGTACTTTCTTTGGAACAAACTAGTAATAAAATAATTGAGATAATCCACAAGCTTCAACAACATTTATTGCACAATTCAAGTTAGACCTATGCACTTTAAATGTCCAATTCAGATATATTATATCTATAAGTTCCGTTTCCAGTCGAACAGAAACTATTGGCATCTCAGACCATAACACTGAGAGCCATGGAAATCCATCCTGCATATTGATCTATACTCTAGGGAGGAAATAGGATCTGTACACGTCTTCCTAGCCGCATACTACTGGCCCGCTGTGACGTAAACCACATTATGGGGGAACTAGTGTCATACTTTGTTTGTGATTGTCAGGTTTGAATTTAGAATGGAAGTTGGGATAAAAGGTGTTTTAGATTGTGATACCTTTTTTTTTTTTTTTTTTAGGATTGGAAATCATCAAATGACTTCTCCCGCTCTGGGCGGAGCAGGAGGGAGTGTCAGACTTTTACTGACTAAAACCCATCCATGTTCCTTCATCGCCCTTTGTGTTCCGGGGCCACGGTATTTCTTTCGAATAGTCCCGCAGCCCCGGCAGGCTTCGGCCCTTGCGGACCCCTTCCTTATTGCTGACTCTCTTTGAGGCGCGCGTGGAACACGAACGCGCCGTCGACACGGCCTGTCGTCATGAGACGGACGGACAGCGAGCTAGCCCGTAGCTCCCCGTCCACAGGCCCGCGCTTACGGTGGCCGGTAGCCACCACGTGGCCCTCGACGCCCGGGGCGTCTCCCGCGGCGGCCGGGAAGTGAGGATATCTCCCTCTCACGTTCCGCCACCTCCTTCGCTAGCATGACTGCTTCGCAGAAGGAGGTGACGGCGTCCCATTCCGTCTCGCTCCGGACCATGGCACGAACCAGGGCCGGAAGCGAGAGGTCGCCGCCGCCGATCGCCACCTCGAGGACACGGCGGTGCTCCACCCAAGCAGGGCACACCTCCACAGTGTGCTCCACCGTGTCCTTCGGTCGATCCTCACAATGGAAACACCCGGGCGCCCCCTCCCGCCCGATTCGGTGCAGGAACTTATCGAAACATCCGTGTCCGGTAAGAACCTGCGTCAGGCGGAAGGTGAGGACGCCGTGGCGTCTCTCCAGCCACTCCTCAAAGAGGGGACTTACCGCCACTATCGTGGCGTGCCCTGCACGGGGTTGCGACAGTCGCTCTCTCCATGTCGCCATGAGATCCCGCCGGAAGTCCGACCGCTGAGCGACAATTTGCCGCGGCAGCGGAGTTTCCCCCCGGCGTAGCGCCTCCGCGCGCCACTCGTGTAGGCGCGCGAGGACTATCGCCTCCAGATCCCATGGCGAAGATTGTGATACCTGGGTTCGATATTCAAAGGAGTACAGTACGCGTAGCATGAACAATTCCATCTATATTCTACCAAGAATAGACAAAGCTCTTTCTATACAACTCAACATGTCTTCTGCCCGAGAATGGGGCGACCCGTAGATTGGAGTTTCTACGAAAACAAATTCGGAAAGTCGTCGGAACAACAATCGACAAATCAAGTGATCAGTAAATTAATTGATATTATGTCTTCAGTTCTGTTTTAGACATAGAAATTATTTCCGTAGCAACGGGGAAGAAGGTAGTGATGTAGATTTTCTACGAATCTCGATCGTCGTGTCCCTTAGTGTTGGTAAAACCCAGCATTAGGCACTCAGTTAGGTGTCACTTAGTGTTGGTGAAAACAATAATTAAGGATTGAGTTAGGTGTCGAAGATTTTTATCAGACAACGCCTAATGCCCGTCCGATAAAATATTTGCCGTACACAGCAAGGAGATCAAGATTTTTGTCTAGGTCCGATGTGATGATAAATTAAATTGACAAACAAAAATGTCAATCTTCAAAATTGTCGTCATGGTTGTCGTTATAGACTTTTCTTTTCTACATTTTGACATCGCCATGCTTACGACGATAGAATTATTTCTACATTCTGTCATTTTGTCGATTCCTCCGTCGACAAAACGGATGTGACGAATGTGTGTACTTACATAATTATTTTGAAATGACATGTTTTAACCGTTCAAAAACGAATCTAAGCTATGTTATTTTTAAACATCAAACACAAAAACAGTAGAAAGTTAATAAACATAACTTATAAAAATATCAAAAGAATACGAAGATAATAATGAAAGAATTTCAATTACGAATTTATTAACGGTATTCTTTCCTGTTCGTTTTCACAAAGTAAGTACCAGAGATCGGTAAATTTTCCTGCCACAAACAAAAATTAAATTACTTATAATATCTCGTATTATTTTGGTACTTAATCCTATAATAATTATATTATTCGCAAAATGCCTAAGACTCATTTAAATGAGATACAGAATTGTTTATAAAACGCGATAAAAACTAAGCAGGGCTTTGCTGAATTTTAATTTAGACAATCTTATAAGAAGATTAAAGAAGCTGAAAAGGCTCTTTACTAATTAAAAAGTCAAATTAAAAAAAAGAAACAGAAACATTGGCAACTCTTAAGTTATTTTTGAGAAATTATCTATCTGATATTTTGTGAAGAACTTATCGCGGAACTGAAAAGGGGAAAATAAATTAAAAATGAAGTCTTTGTCTCGTGAATTTCATTGAATTCACAATGAGTTATAAAATAGGGACTGGTTTAAAAAATATTCCTTTTTTAATTTGCTTGGACGCTGGTTTAGGAGTGCTGTAACGCAATTAGTGATGCTATTGGATTTTTCTGCGGAATAAATAAAAAGCGGGGATAGATTTTGATGTTTTTAGAAAAAAAATGTTACATTGTGTGGGAATAATTAATGCTTTAAAAATGTGTTTGGTTACAAAATTCTGTGTGAATAAGTTCCATGGACTGTTTTTTAACCCCGGACTAAAAAAGAGGGGTGTTATAATTTTGAAGTGTGTATCTGTGTCTATGTGTGTCTGGGTATCTGTGTGTCAGTCTGTGGCATCATAGCTCCTGAACGGATGAACCTTTGATGAAGTTCTTTCGTTTGAAAGCCGTCTTAATCGAGAGTGTTTTTTGTTCAACATATTTGATTGTAAAATTCCATGAATGGTGTATAATAAGTTTAATTTTCAAATGATAAAGTTCTCAATATTATAATAATAATTATTAAAGAATTCATTTATATACGTGATTCCACTAAGAAATTAATTCATTAGAAATTCGAGAAGCATCCAACACTTCTAACTAAAAACCTATCAGTTTTATAGACCAATTTATAACTAGCCTAGGTTTAGAAAACTCATTAGAAAGACTTCTAGTTGAAAACGTTCATGTAACGTAGTTATAATGGTAATTTTAGTTTAATTTCGAGAATGTCTAGACTGCATGAATCAAGAACACAGTTGTAGTAACACAGCTTGCCTGTCTGCGACTAAACCTACCATTGGAGGACAAAGACCATCCCATTACCCTATTTACGGAAAAGCACAAAAACTGATAACTAAGTTTGCAATGGACTCGCCCCCCGTATTACTTGGGACTCAAACATAACTGACGAAATGTAGGCTGTACTGTGTGTGTGTATTAGATACACCTCTGCAGTCTGCTCAACCCTTCAGGGATTACAGGTGTGATGTTAGTTAGCTAAAATACTCAGTGTGTGTTAATTTAAAAATATTTATGGAAGGTTTTTTTGTTTTTTTGGATTACCAACGAACGCCATTACAATTTCTTATATAAATGAAAACTATTACAGAATACATGGTCTTGTAACGCTCACTTAATTACAGGTAACCACAGCTTACACATTATCGAGTACACAATGCTCTAAATAGTGGTAAATACATAATTTAGTTAAAAATAAAATTAGGAATACATTCAATTAATTGTATGTATTCCTAATTTTATTTTTATCATGTTCATCAAACATGTTACTATTTTATTAAATATATTTTTAATTTAATATATTCACTAAGGAAGGATATTTAAATTAATTTTCTAAATTGAAAACATGACATTTACATACTCGAAATTTAAACTGGTAAAGTGTGGGTGAACCTTTATTTATGTAGTATACTGACATAGTAGATAGGTACGATATGGGACGTCCCCATGCATTGTGGGGCGAGAGATTTACTTAAACACAAAACAAATGAATTTGAATTTAAGAGTTTTTGAGACTGAACCCCCGAACGGGTATTACATAGTTTGAAGTTAGCACTACTAACAAAGTCATACTCAAAACTACACATAACATGCAATACAATATTATAAGTACCCCAGTACACGGTCCGAATAGCAAGTTAAGACCTTAAATTCTAATTCTCGCTAAAACAGCAGCACTAAGTATTGATATTTAGCATTGCACAAACAGCAGTGTTGCGGAGTGCACTCCGGACTATTCTCCTGGGAACCCCAACCGTGGAACTTAGCACTTAAATATAATTTACTGTTTGACATAGTTTAGTTAGTCTGTTGTGACTTTTAGGTCGGGTTTTTGTTATAGTAGAGAGTATTTTTAAGGATATTCAGTATGAATGGATTCAAAATGGATCTATCATTCTCCTGTCCTCCTCCTCATAGGTCATGCTCATAGATATCAAGTTCGAATCCAAGTCCTCGGATTTGTCGGATTCATTTGCGTATTGTATAATTATCACTTGCTTTGGTGAAGGAGTAAGGGGGGGAGGAAACTAGCAAGAAAATATTTCTTGTCAGCACTCTGGCATCAGGCCCCTTATTCACAACGCTTCGATTCAATTTTCGATTCGGAAAGTCGATCTCTATCGTGTCGATGTCTATCTTTTTTTGACGTTACGAAATCGAGCGAGATAGACATACGACTTTCCGAATCGAATCGAAGCGTTGTGGTCAGGTACACTAACCATACGAAAAATGAAGATTCTCCTGGCTTTTCCCAATTTATTTGGTGTTGGCGCAGCATGTCTCCTTCTTCCATATCCTCTATTACTCGTCATCTCAGCATTAAAATGTATGAACTTACAAATGGTATATCTATTTTTAATCCTGTCGTACTTGGCAGCAAGAGTAACTGCTTGATATTGGGTGTTGGTTTATCGATAGTAAGTGTTGTAGCCACATAGACAAATTATCAATTAGACTAGTAGCGACATCTATGACGCAAGTTAAGAACTAAAAAGCCAAAATTACCCGAGAGGTAAGCATGTATTCTACACCCCGACAACTGTAGGGTAGCCTACGAGACACACCACCCGTACGCTCGGAGGATCCTTCCTTTACAAAGGAGTATGGGGTTATTAACACCCTGTTCTTTATACCTCTAAAGAGTTATTGGATTTTTCCATTAAGTAGGTACATCTTAGTAGCAGTCTATATAGACATGATTTCTGCCTGGTGTCTAGCCATAATAGGCTTGCATGGTATGTTGTGAGGGTGTTATGCGTGAGTGTCGTTATGAGTATTGATCCGTGTATTGTGGTATTCACAATGCACAGTAGGCCACCTCATCTCACTGTCTGACCTTGGCATTAAGTGTGACAAAATTCCCACTTTTTCGAAACCCGCGTTCTGGGTGATAGAATCATTTTCAGAAAATAATTTCGACGACCGAATGGCGCAGCGGTAGTGAGGCTGCCTTACGTTCTTAGAGTCCCGGGTTCGAATCCCGGTAGGAGCAAATGTTTGTGTGATGAGCATGGACATTTGTTTCCTAGTCATGGATGTTTATATGTATAATAAGTATGTATTAACAAACAAAAAGTATCTATGTGGTATATCAACTATCTGGTGTTCACGACACAAGCCTCGTTGCTTAGTGTGGCACTAGATGGCGCTGTGTTGAATGTCCAGCGATATTATTATATTATTATTAATAATTTTGGCTGAATTGTGTACAATTAGCTTAGCTATGCTCTTAATTTTGTACCGTCGCTTCAAATTATTTGTTACTTTTACACATATCCCTGGCTACGCATCCTCGTTCATCTCTTGTGGAAACGCAGCCTTATGGTCTGGAAATTTCCCACAGGGACTTTTCAAATATAGCTTTTGACACTCGCTGATATTGTAGCTTCTCACTAGTAAAATTATTTTCAGAATCAGATCAGTAGTTTAGAAAATTATAATAATAATAATAATTTTTTTTCAGACAAATTATTTTACATCCATATAAATTGTTAGTAAACACGACTTTTAAAAACTATGTTAGTAGAACATGTAGATTACCCTCTACATCCAAACTTACAAACTTTACCTCTTTATCCCATGATCTGTCCACGAAGTAGACACAATAGTTAAACAATGGCGTCTCGACCAAATCGGTCATTTGACAGATCATGATTTATAATATTGTTGTTTAGATTTAGTGCCTTTGATAGTTTTTAATTATATTCTGTAAGAACGTCCACGAGGTACTTACATGATAAGCTCTTTGATAGTTTTCTAAGACTTTTCCTTGTCTTAAATTCCCTATGTCCACGTTTCTTTAATCTAAATACCGTCAGAAAATTCCTCTTCTTTTTCCTGCTTCTAAAAATAATTATAAGATCACTACCCTCTTATAAAAGACTTATAAAGGTTCCCTTGTCAATTAGATGGCAGCATCTAGTTGACCGAACAGTTTTCTCCATCAATTTTATTTACCCTCCATCGACAAATATAATCTGAGCCATCCCCCTTACACACTTTGCTTGATTTCTTTAGAAATTCAATTTCATGTTACGTTGGTTAACAGTGGGGTTTATAAGTCTTTAGCAATAGAGAGGGTGTCAACCTGCGCAAAATATTGCAAACGGTCTACAGAAACGTGTATTTTATTGTTTTCCAGTACAGATACGGCCTATTTTGTCATGGTATAATTGCCTCGTCAATTGTCTGCCTGTATACTATTCGTATCGATCAAAAATTTCAATTTTTCTGAAAGCTTTTCCGTTGAAGTGTTTAGTCGCACACGAATGGACTAATTGCCTAATGTTTGGAGTCGAGTAACTGCAAATAGCATTTTATTTTAAAGTTTTTTTTTGATAAACGTTTACCTATGGTTGTTAAATTACTTTTTTGCAGGCGAATTTTTTTGTCATGTACTCAATTTGTTTGTTTCAGGAGCTGGATTCAGTGTTATTTTAATTATGTCACACAATGTTTCTGTTGTGTAACATAATGAGGGATTTTCTTTTTCAACTCTTCCCTAGTCACTGGATAGATGGCGCTGAACTTGGTAAGTTACTGCAAGGAACGGAACGTCACACATCATTTCACTTGGATGTAATGCTTATATTCGGAAGCATAAGCAAACGAAAGTGTCAGTCAACGAGCGTATGTGACGTGACGCAATGTTTTTTTTTTCCAAGCGTATTGGCTTTGGCAACGTAGTCAGTTCAACGCCATCTACCGAGTTCTTGGAAACTATTTTTTTAAAAACTCAAAAAGTAAACCTCTCGTTGAAATCTGTCTGAATGTCACTCAATGTTAATGGATGGACAGAAAGAGTAAGACCAAGGAAACGTTGTGTGAGGAATGAAATGAAGATAAAGGAGTAAATGATAGCGTGACGGATTACAGAGGAGAATGGAAGAAAAAAACGTGTTGCGCCGACCCTAAGTATCATGGAACAAGGGCAGAAATATGATCATTAATATTTTTTGATGATTAATTAGAAAGCAGCGGTGGCCCAATAGTGGCGGCCCCGACTTACGAATAGTAAGTCGTGGGTTCGAACCCAGGCAGGCGCATTACTTTGTGTAATTTATTTCATCACCACTGCTCTCAAAACTGTGAAGGAAAACATCGTGAGGAAACCGGCATGTCCTAGAACCAAAAAATCGAAGATATGTGACATCTACCAATCCGCACTGGGCCCACGTGGTGGATTTATAACCCATTCTCTCTCATAGAGAGGAGGCCTGTGTCCCAGCAGTGGGAACATTAATAGGCTGATGATGATGATTAATTGAACTTGGGTTTAGATTACTAGTTGTATAGTGTTTAAATCGTACAAAAATCATAATATTCTAGTCTATGAATGCTCTAGTTTTATCTCAAAGATGGCCTCAACATACAACATGCTCTAGCATTTTTTTTTTTTTTTTTTTTTTTCGGATGGGAAATCATCAAATGACTTCTCCCGCTCTGGGCTGAGCAGGAGGGAGTGTCAGACTTTTACTGACTAAAACCCATCCATGTTCCTTCATCGCCCTTTGTGTTCCGGGGCCACGGTATCTCTTTCGAATAGTCCCGCAGCCCCGGCAGGCTTCGGTCCTTGCGGACCCCTTCCCTATTGCTGACTCTCTTTGAGGCGCGCGTGGAACACGAACGCGCCGTCGACACGGCCTGTCGTCATGAGACGTACGGACGGCGAGCTAGCCCATAGCTCCCCGTCCACAGGCCCGCGCCTACGGTGGCCGGAAGCCACCACGTGGCCCCCGACGCCCGGGGCGTCTCCCGCGGCGGCCGGGACGTGAGGATCTCTCCCTGTCCTGTTCCGCCACCTCCTTCGCTAGCATGACTGCTTCGCAGAAGGAGGTGACGGCGTCCCATTCCGTCTCGCTCCGGACCATGGCACGAACCAGGGCCGGGAGCGAGAGGTCGCCGCCGCCGATTGCCACCTCGAGGACACGGCGGTGCTCCACCCAAGCGGGGCACACCTCCACAGTGTGCTCCACCGTGTCCTCCGGCCTATCCTCACAGTGATAGCACCCGGGCGTTTCCTCCCGCCCGATTCGGTGCAGGAACTTACCGAAACATCCGTGTCCGGTAAGAACCTGCGTCAGGCGGAAGGTGAGGACGCCGTGGCGTCTCTCCAGCCACTCCTCAAAGAGGGGACTTATCGCCACTATTGTGGCGGGCCCTGCACGGGGTTGCGATAGTCGCTCTCTCCATGTCGCCATGAGATCCCGCCGGAAGTCCGTCCGCTGAGCGACAATTTGCCGCGGCAGCGGAGTTTCCCCCCGGCGTAGCGCCTCCGCGCGCCACTCATGTAGGCGCGCGAGGACTATTGCCTCCAGATCCCATGGCGGCAATCCGGCAAGGAGGTTCGCCGCCTCGCGGGAGATCGTGCGGTACCCTCGGACCAGCCTTACGGCTACCACCTTCTGGGGCACGTTCAAGTGGTGGGCGGCACGCCGCCTCAATGAACGTGCCCACACCGGGGCCCCGTAAAGGGCCATGGACCGCACGACTCCCGCGTAGAGCCTCCGGCAGGAGGCGTTCGGCCCCCCCAGGTTGGGCAGGAGCCGCCTGAAGGCAGCCCCTGTCCGCTCCAGTCTGGGGGCCAAACGTCGGAAATGCTCCACGAAGTTCCACCGGCTGTCGAGGACAAGTCCCAGGTACTTCAGCGTCGACTCGACGCCGATGGAAACCCCTCCTGCCATCACTGAGGATTCCGGAGGTGGCGCATTCCGAGGCCCATGAAAGCACATGGCCTCGGACTTGTGCAATGCCACCTCGAGACCCAGTTGCCGGATCCTCTCAACGACTATCGCAACCCCGCGTGTCATAACTTCGGCCGCCGCCTCGTGCGACCCCCCCTGTGCGAGCACCAGCGTGTCGTCCGCATAGCAGACCTTAGATGAAACAAACTCCTCACTAGTTTTATGATTTATGTACTTGGGTTTCCCATTAACTGGGTTGTGGGCGTCTGATAGGCAGTCGCTCCATGTAAAATACTGGTATTCAGTTGCATCTGGTTAGACTGGAAGCCGACCTCAACATAGACTTTGGGAAAAGCTGGGCAGATGTTGATGATACTTCCCATATATTTTCTACTTATAAATTAAGCTACAGCTAACATTAGCTATTTCTCCAACATCCATGGAAACAAACCAAAACTTAGTTGCGGGCGCAACGCGTGCAAGTTCTCATAATAACAATTGTTTTACTGCTCACCTCCTTTTGGACGGTCCGTTATTATAGAATACATTCTAGACTGGAAGGCATCCCCTTTAACATTAAAAAAAGGCTAATGATCATTGTTAACACCACATAAATTGCTGAAGCGCCGCATAGGACTGCTATAATACGTGTACGTATACTACGTATACAGTTATGTGTACTTGCTAATACGCGAGACGACAAAAATATTTGACCCGTGTTTTTTCTTTTGTTACGTAAACCAAAATTGACGAAGATATGACGCTTTTAAAATTCTCAATACGTCACGCCTAGGTATAATTTTCAGCTAGTTCTGACGTCACGAGCCCCCACTCCTGAGTTTTAATGCGTTTTATCTTTAGTCAATATTCATTGATTTACAAAAAAAAATACGTGTCCATTAATTTCCAATACTCTAACTGACGGACTTCATAGATTAACATTTTTTTGATACCGTCGTCATGCCTATTATAGACTATTTTTGTACGATTTCCTTATTTATATACCAATAAGGCACGTACTAATCCGCACTTATTTTTCTCCCCTAAGAAATCTTTTACCCTTCAGCGTTTACCAACATTATTTCCGTCTCACTTACCTCATAAACTCACTTACTCTTACACCCCACGTAAACTAAAGCTTAACGCACACATAAGCACTGAACGGGATCAGTATTGTTAAGGAAAACATCGTGAGGAAACCAGCATGCCTGAAAGATATTTCTCGACGGCATGTACAGCGAAGTCAAAGGTCCGTGGGCCCGGGGCTGCGGGACTGTTGAAAGAGATACCATGGCTCCGGAACACAAAGGGCGATGAAGGAACATGGATGGGTTTTAATCAGTAAAAGTCTGACACTCCCTCCTGCTCCACCCAAAACGGGAGGAGTCATTTGATGATTTTCCATCCGGAAAAAAAAGAGGTCTATGGGCGGCATAAAAACTCTGACACCAGGTTAGGCACTAACCACACGATAAAAAAAGAAGAGAGTGATCACATTTATCATTGCACAATCAAGCATCACGACCATGCAATAAAAGAAAAAAGAAAACGCCATTTGTGTTTAGTTCGGACGACCCGAATTGAAACCGCGCTATTCGCTTTTCTTCCACAGACAAGGCCCTTTTGACTGGCTCCAGCTGATTCTCTGTAGATAAACTTGGGAATTCCCATATGCATCGTATAGCCGTCGCTTTAACCCAGGATCAGCTACAGTAAACTGCTGGCATCGAGCTTACGGCGACAACTCCCAGCATACGGCGACCCGATCCTAGTTACGTGATTGCTTACTTTAGGTTAAGGCATCGTTGACGACGATCCGATGAGCCGAGGCGATGTTGATTCCGAGCCGTGCTTAAGGTGGAAATATACTTACGTGTCGTGGCGTGTCACGACACCACATGACCTACAAATATGTCTCCAACCATACTAAATGTAAGAAACCGATATGTTTCTGGCGCGTCACGACACGCCACGACACGTAAGTATATTTCCGCCTTAACACATGTGTTTTTTTTTCGACATGGCATCTCTCACCTTGGAGACTAGCTTCTAGTTAACCAGATTATCTTGTGGGTGCCTTGAGTATAATATGCCTGCAGCCAGGGGCAAAAATTTAAAAACTAAGCAACTACTGCTTTCTTCAAGAAGGCAGTATAGTCGCTTAGTTTTTGATAGGATCGTCGAGAGTGACTAACGTATGTCGTGGTCGGCGAATCTTACTAATACGTGTTGCTGATGGTTCGTATTAGACTGGCTTACACATGTGCGCTTACCCTAAGGCTATATACACCCGTCACCACCGCCACTATCAGACCAAGCTAATGTAGTATCGTTGTATGCGGATCAAGTCGGTGGCACATCACTCACGATCCGCGGGGGAACAGCTGAGTGACAACACTACTTATTCCTGCAGGTTCCGGGGTAAACCGGGAAACCTACTTATTATTGTGTTATCGAGTAATCTGTGTATGCTACTCGGAAATTTCGTAAGGTACCTACATGGTATCTATTTGTATTTTGGGTTGCGAGATTTATAACGCTTTTTGCGGTTAGAATTGTCTCAAAAAACATAGCAGTCATTAGTTTTCCTTTTTACTTTTTCACCATACGGCGACCTGTGATCGCCATATTATTGAATTTTGGTTACTGTTCTGTCTTGAGTGGCACTCGCCAGATTAAGAGCCAAATCGATGTAAAAATCATCGAAATCGGCTCTCGTGTTTGGTCTCAAGAGCGCCACAATGGAACAAATACATACCTGGGTTAAGGGACATCTCGCCCACGCAAAACCTAGGCCTATAAACACAATACCCTCCTTTGCGTTGTGCAATCAGTGTTCTGATAATTGTCTTAAGATTTTTTAAAGAAAAAATAAGATTTTAAATAATTACAAGCAGTATACTTACCCTATTTATATAATAAGGTTGTATATAATCAAAGTATATAAATAACTTCAGTCTCTACTACCAATACAGTACAATATTAAGTTCTTCAATGCAGCAAAGAAAAACTCAAATCACCTTTAATGTAAATAATAAAAAAACACCTCATATCCTGCTGACCCTTTTTGTCGGAAAACCACACCTTTGTAATCTCCAAGATATTTTCCGTGTACCTAAGTAAAGTAATACAATGGTTTTAGGTGAAATCCCTTTGTAAGAGGCCCTCAGAGGTATGTTGAGGGTATCTAATGTGATTGAGCCTTAACAGTATTTTCGCGGTCAATTTGATTATTTTATTTTTCACAATGGCTTCGCGGTATTTACTCTGTAAGTACTTATTTAAGATATTTTGGTAGAATGATTTTGTTTAGTTATTCAGAGTAAAATTGATAGGCCTGTTATTGGCATGGCTGAAAAAGACATGAAGGCGAGAATAAATTATTATTATCTGGATCTTTTCAAAGCTTGAGTGAATCTGGATAAGCGTGCTCCACCCTTTTGTTTTTCGAATGGGAAATCATCAAATGACACCTCCCGCTCTGGGCGGAGCGGAAGGGAGTGTCAGACTTTTACTGACTAAAACCCATGTTCATTCATCGCCCTTTGTGTTCCGGGGCCACGGTATCTCTTTCGAACAGTCCCGCAGCTCCGGCAGGCGTCGGCCCTTGCGGACCCTTTCCTTTTGCTGACTCTCTTTGAGGCGCGCGTGGAACACGAGCGCGCCGTCGACACGGGCTGTTGTCATGAGACAGACGGACGGCGAGCTAGCCCATAGCTCACCGTCCACAGGCCTGCGCCTACGGTGCGTCTCCTGCGGCGGCTGGGACGTGAGGTTCTCTCCCTCTCACGTTCCGCCGTCTCCGGCCGCATTATCAGTTCACATCAAGCGAGTTGCAACCAAACGCAATCCTTTTTAGTATAAAAGTTTTAAGTTAGGTTCAACTGCCTACCTTCTTGACAGTTTCTTTTCATGTCACCCACACCATTGGTTACAGAAAAAGTAGCTCGTTTACTAGACACTAATCAGCAAAGTTAGTTCTATCTAAACAAATAAAGGTATATCCACCAAATAGTGAAATAGCCTAGATTCAAGAAATTACATGAGATTTTGTCTTAATGAACACAATAAAACATGCTTTCACACGAGCTTTAGAGAAACAAACATGGCTACTACTAATAGAAGTACCTAATATTACGTTCTTACATATTACGTAATTCTTCAGTTACTCGATAAACAGTAATAGTAGGTAGAATGGAATAGGACATTTTTTATAATGTAGAGATGATGAGTAAATGACTCCTCCCGCTCTGAGCGGAGCAGGAGGCAGTGTCAGACTTTTACTGACTAAAACCCATCCATGTTCCTTCATCGCCCTTTATGTTCCGGGGCCACGGTATCGAATAGTCGCTTTCGAATAGTCGCTTCGGCCCTAGCGGACCCCTTCGTTATTGCTGACTCTTTTGAGGCGCGCGTGGAACACGAACGCGCCGTCGACACGGCCTGTGTGAGACGGACGACCGGCGGGCTAGCCCTTAGCTCCCCGTCCACAGGCCCGCGCCTAAGGTGGCCGGAAGCCACCACGTGGCCCCCGACGCCCGGGGCGTCTCTCGCGGCGGCCGGGACGTGTGGATCTCTCCCTGTCCCGTTCCGCCACCTCCTTCGCTAGCATGACTGCTTCGCAGAAGGAGGTGACGGCGTCCCATTCCGTCTCGCTCCGGACCAAGGATTGCACCAGGGCCGGGAGCGAGAGGTCCCGCCGCCGATCGCCGCTACGAGGACACGGCGGTGCTCCGCCCAAGCGGGGCACACCTCCACAGTGTGCGCCACCGTGTCCTCCGGTCGATCCTCGCAGTACAAGAAACATTCTTAAAAGAAAACATTTCACAATATTTCTATTTCTTCTTTCTTTTTTTCCTTTATTTTTCTTTTTTTCTTATTTTTATTTTCATTTTTTTTTCAATCGGTCGCTCTCATTGCTGAGGATCATGGTCACTGGAACCCTTTAAACGGACAATCTGCCTCCATCGACTCCGGTCCAATGTTGCCATCACCACCTGCTGAAATTTGCTTGAGGACGTAGCTTCTTTTACTCGGTCGGACCATCGTGTTGGCGACCGGCCTCGTTCACAATATTAATTAACTATTTTAACGCCACGCATCGTCAACTGCTAATGTTGCTGGCTGACTTATACAGGGTGAAAACAACCTCATCACGAAGCCGTCAACCAAGCAAAGAAGTACATCAAACTAAGTAACTTTACGCAAAAATTATTGCTGGGAAACGACTTTTTTTTAGGGGTGAAAAATCATGTTTTGTGGTAAAACTCAATATAACGAACTCAAAACATTGTGCTGATGGATGGATTGAATAATACGGGGGTCGTGTTTAAAGTAAAAATCTTACATTAAAAACTAATATAATAATGTATTAAAAAAAAGCTTGTCAAAAAGTTGGAACTTTGACCCCCAATATCTTTGTAACTAGAAGGTTCCCAGGTATCGTGTAGAACAAAAAAATGATTGCAATGACGGGGAGAACAAGTGCCTTTCGGCTTCGTTAAGAGGTTTGTTTTCCTATTGTGATTACGTGTACTTTTACAAATTCTGGATACCAATTGATGATTTTGCCACTCAAATAAACACAAACTGTATGCTTAGGAGTTTAAAATTAGATACTAGTCATCATCTCATCATCATGCCCTAGTGACCTAGTCCCATGTGAATGAGTCGGCGCAACACGTTTTTTTCTTGCTTTCTCTCTTGTCAACCGTCAAGCAATCATTAACGCCATCATCATCATTATTATTATTAAAGATAAGATACTAGTGCCATTGAAAAAATCATAAATGTATTAAAGTTGTAACACGAACTGAAATTCATTATAGAGAGATTTTTCAAAAAAGAAAAACCATTTATACACATACATATGTTTGAAAAGTAAACTGCAAAATCAGATTATATTTTTCCTATAATGTCTCTACTTCTATCTACTTATTTAATATGTCATTGGGTTTCATTAACCTTTCAATCATTCTTATATTTCCTAGAAAATTGTACCTATTTTGTTCGTAAACATAACATGATTTCTCGACATGTTTGGCGTTCTTATGATAAATATTATTGCGTTGATTCACAAAAATAGCTCGTAATTTCTCCTCAAGAGAGTTATCGACAAAAACCTAAGACCTTTAATATTCACATACAATGGATTGTTTTTCTTGCTATATGAAAACAACTAAAATTGTTTGAGTCTAACAAGTAAACCTTCTATTAGAAACATACACATAGGTACAACACACATAGCTATGTATTGTAATTTTGTTTGTATATCTTTTAATTTTGTGTGCATTATATAATAAATAATGCATACATAATATAAATGCTACATAATGATTTAAGGCGACTACAGGAGCTTAATTAGCAACTCTATTTGTGGTGGTTCAAACTTCGTTTGAAATACTGATAGAATAAAGTACTAATCAGCTTGCACTACAAAGTGGTTGTTACGTCAGTCACTGCGGGCCGAATAGTGCGAAATGAGTGGTTTTTTACGATTTACAAAATATCTATTGATTGGACTAAAAAAATAAAACACCATAGTGCTAATATATTGCTTGTAGAATTATTTTCCAAAAAATCAGAATGATCGCATGTATTTAAGTATGGTTTTTACTCATTAAAAGAAATTTTTAGAGATAAGTTCGTGATTTTTTTAAAATAAAATTAGTTGTATAATATTTTCAAAACACTATCGTACTAGCATAATTATATCCTGAAGAATATCATATATTTTTTGGGTATTGTTTATTGCAGTGAATCATATGCTTTTTTGCATTATAAAACTCGCGTTTAGCTCCTGTAGTCCCCTTAATGACTAATGATTCGACAAGTTGAGAAAATTCAAGTCACTTTTTAAGTCCGTCTGTGTCATCACTTTCATATTGTGAAATATAAACAATTGTTATTTTAGGAGATCATTTATTACGGGAGGTTTATGAATATAATAACCTACATTGACTGCCTCGTTGGATTAGTAGACGAAGCGCGACTGCTGAGCATGAGGGCCTGGGTTCGATTCCCAGGTCGGGCAGTGTTATTGGATTTGTGCCCGATTGATGGCAATAGGTTTCATGGGCCTTAAATATATCTGGCGAAATGTGGGTGTATTATTAGGTACACTTCTGCCTAACTCTTTGAGGATTTCAAGCGTGATGTTATGTTATAACCTACATTATTATTATAACTTCAACATAGCACACAAATCTGCATATTTAAAGGTTGTCGACGTTTAAATAGACAGATTTGTGTGTTAT
Source organism: Xestia rhomboidea (assembly GCA_963853795.1). Lineage (NCBI taxonomy): Eukaryota > Metazoa > Arthropoda > Insecta > Lepidoptera > Noctuidae > Xestia > Xestia rhomboidea. The sequence continues at coordinate 6,941,777 of OY970778.1, read as the reverse complement.
CTACACTAATATCATAAAGAGGAAAGATTTGTATTTTTGTGTGTGTATGTTTGTAATGAATAAACTCAAACTACTGCGCCGATTTCAAAAATTCTTTCACCAATAGAAAGCCACGTCTTTACTGAGTAACATAGGCTATATTTTATCTCCGTACTCCCACGGGAACGGGAACTACGCGGGTGAAACCGCGTGACGTCCGCTAGTTATATATATTTTTAATATATAAAATCATTAAAAATTACCAACAGTTATGCTGTAAAGACTAATCATACCACATACCCTACATACATACTTAAGCAAAAAATTCACAGGAAAAAAAACACATACACCACGTAACACGTGAGTTAAAATGGCGTCATTAAAACCACTTATTCAACCTGCCGCCATTTTTCTGACACAACAAAGTAACCTAACGGTTTACCGTGCATTATTTTTAATTACTATTTGAATATTAAACTTTGTTTTACGATCGCGAGTTAGTGACTCGGAGTTACAGTTTACAATAGTACGGCGAAGTTTGTAACTAGGATCCTGGAAATAATGGAGATGCTAGAACACAAAGATATACAATGTGTTAAAAAAAAAACCTGTACGATCCGTAAGGGTATTATTAAGTATCTAGATTAGATTATATTTATATAATACTTTTGGATTACATGTAATAAAAAAATACCCCGAAAAAAATAAATAAAATGCACTAAAATGAGGAAACTTACATGGCAACACAGGGGCGCGTACGCCGACACCTCGGTCGCTTCTAGGGTAGACGTCATAAACAAACAAATGACAATCGAACATACTAATGCCGAAGATGGTGTTGTCACGTTTTAAAAGTGTGTCAGATTTTAGGGAAATAGTGGTAATTTGCACACAAATCATGGATTTTAAAATTGTTATATTTACTTTCATGAATATTTTACGTCTCGTATTTTATTTGGTAATGTCATTGGTATGGCTTTTAAGAGTATAGCCAATTTCTCATCTTATTTGTTTGGTTCGACATCATGAAACTTCTTCTTTAGTAGTAGGGATTTTTATGTCAACTTTGACCATGTCTCATGGCAAATATCTCCTAACAATATCCCGTTCCTTCTAAGATCCTCACTCAAAGACTTTGTAACAACACTCAAATAGTTGACGCGAAGTTATGAAGAGATTTCATGCAGATTTGATACGGCTGGTGGCCTATACTTAGTTTTGTTTAATGGCTGAATAACCGACGAGGATTTCAGGGGTTGAAACTGTTTGAACTAGGGTTATATTGTCGGTTTTGGTTGTCATAATAATAATTAATCAGCGTGGGATAGAAATTTCTTTTATTTTTCTTTTGTTCTCGTTTTAGTTTATGTTTTTCTTCTTCTCTTTATTTTTCTTTCATCATCAGCCTATTAATGTTCCCACTGCTGGGACACAGGCCTCCTCTCTATGAAAGGGGATTGGGCTATAATCCACCACGCGGGCCCAGTGCGGATTGGTAGATGTCACATGTCTTCGTTCTATTATTATATTATATTTTTTTGGTTCTAGGACATGCTGTCTTTTTCTTTACTGATAGGCAAAGCACAACTTTAACCAATGTTACAAAAGTGTTCTTAACATAAAGAAAGTGGGTACTAAGGTCGGATTTTTGAAAATTCTTCTTCTAAAAGGCAATGAATTAATTTGAAAGAATTTGTAATAAAGCTCGTTATCATGTAGTAATGGCTGCTTAGGAATTGTGAGACTTAAATAAGAGAAAATAGAAAAGAAGGAATAAAAATAGACCCTGTACATCTCCCAGCCCTCCTTGTGATTTCACCAGCATTTAATCATTTCATCAGACGAAGTGGTCGAAACGGGTCTAAAACGTCCCGAAAAGAAAGGGCTAAGAAATATGACTTACATTGTAATAATTCGTAGCTCCTGTTAGTAACAATGTAACACGTAAGTTTACGAGACAATATTATATCATGTGGTCCATTAAGTGTTTTAATACCATGTCATTTGTGGTGTTTTATAAACTTTCAAGACAATGTGACGGGTCTTGAGTTAGTATATAGTCACTAGTACAAATATGTATATGTTACGGTAAATGTGATTAATTGAAAATTATTAATAATTACCGGTTTAGAGGTAAATTACCGAGTTTAGAGGTAAAAGTAAGAAATGGATCACTTTTATTGGTGATTATTAATAATTTAACCTTAGTACAGATAAATGTAATAAATAAACGCTTTAAATGCTGAAAAATGCGCGTTTGTTGCAATTCTAAGTGCTAATGCTCTTTTATTGTATGGCGGGGTCGAATGAACGAGCGAAGCGAGCCAATAGACCCCGCCATACGTTTCGTGGCTATTTTTTTATAAACCATTCAGAAGTAGGATTTTTTATAAGTAGTATGTTTATTTTGCGGTTCAGTTATTACTTTTACCAACGAGCGTAGTAAATTATTAATAATAACTGCTATAAGTGATAAATTTCTGTTTTATATTTATGTAATATTTACCAAATCATGTGGTAATTATTAATAATTTTTCAATTAATCACATTTTACACTTATCTAACTGCTCTTGGAATAATGACTACAACTTTGAGATAACATCTTTTTGTGATCACGTTCTCGAAAACGGCTCTAACGATTTCGATGAGAGTTGCAAATTCGATCTAGCTAGATCTCATATCTGGAAAAAATCGTCTTTCTTTATTTTCACCCCAGCAGAGCTCGGTCGCCCAGGTTTTATTATTATTATTTTTTTTGGGAATGGCATCTCGCAGTTCAGTCGAGAAGAGACTGGCTACTGCTTAACCGGGCTAGACCTGTGGATGCCTTGAAGCTATGGCCTCCAGCCAGGGGCATGTTAACTAAAAACTAAGCGACCACGCCTAAGGGCACCCCCTGTGGGGTACGAACCTCGGCTTAGGGCGTCGCTGGGGACAGCAAGGGGACAGGCTGGATCTGAGTGTCATTAATTAGGGGCTCGTTTAACATTACTGGCTCAGCGTCGCGGGCTGGCTCTAGCAAGGGTCGGGGGGGGATTGAACGGGGATTACGCGCCGGACCTCGGCGGCGAGGTCGGAATGTTGTCGGTTTGTATCTGTATTTTCTACGTACGGTGCTGGTGTCTTTGCTACTCTCCTGTAAGAGGGTAATAGCGTCGTCGGGGGTGACTAGAGTGTGCCGAGGACGGCGGACTGAGCTGATACTTGCTCTTTTTGACTAGCATGAAGTGGAGTCTGCTCATGGCAAAGGCTGCTCGGTTACGAGCTGCTTTGCTATGAGCCGCGAAGGTCAGGTGTTCGTCGAGGATGACACCGAGGTACTTGGCTTGGTTCTCCCAAGGGATAGGCTTGCCGAACATAGTGATGGGGGCAGGAGACGGTCGCTGATGGCGTAACTTCTGATAGAGTACAGCCTGGCTCTTCTCAGGGTTTACTTCGATCCTCCACTTACGAAACCAAGCGCCGAGTGAATCGGCGGCTTGTTGCACGATGGATGCAAACCTGAGATCGGCCGGTGTAATAAATAGCCGTGTCGTCGGCAAATAGGGCTACCTGAACTTTCTTGTTCGTTGGGATGTCGCTGGTGAATAGCGTGAAAACGAGAGGAGAGAGGACGGAGCCCTGAGGGACTCCGGCTCGGATGGGGTGGGGAGAAGATAGAGTCTTTCCCACGCGGTAGCGGAAGGTGCGATCCGACAGAAAGTCTCGTAAGATGCGAACGAGACGGTCCGGCACGCCGAGTTTGTACAGCTTGTATAATAAGCCGTTGTGCCAGACTTTGTCGAAGGCTCGCTATATCGAAATACAACACCCCCGTCATCGCTCCCCGCTGGAAACCAGCGCTCAAGTGTTCGACGATGCGGTGGACTTGGTGTATACAAGAATGTTCGGTTCTGAAATCGAACTGTTGATCGGGAATGGCTCGGTCGCCCAGGTACATACATACGTACATTAATACTAAACTACTACTAAACACTGTACAGCTGTAGAACAGCGGTGGACCAGTGGTGGCGGCTCCGACTTACGAACAGTAAGTCGTGGGTTCGAACCCAAGCAGGCGCATTACTTTGTGTAATTTATTTCAACACCGCTGCTCTCAAAACGGTGACGGAAACCTCGTGAGGAAACCGGCATATCCTAGAACCAAAAATTCGAAGACATGTGACATCTACCAATCCGCACTGGGCCCGCGTGGTGGATTGTAGCCCATTCCCTTTCATAGAGAGGAGGCCTGTGTCACAGCAGTGAGAACATTAATAGGCTGATGATGATGATGATGAAACACTGTACGGGATTAGTCTGATGAAATAACTCGAAAATCAATTAAAAAATGGGTTAAAAAACTCCTCCTCAACGCTGTCAGCGGTGGTAATGTGCCCAACTGGCGGCGTTGCCCCATTGTATGGCAACGTAAGCCTCTGGCCAAGGAAATAGACAACCCTTGGATCATGGGTAGCGTCGACTAGGAATTTAGGAATACTATATATACTTAAGGTGGAACGGACACCGACGTACATATGGCTGGAGGTTATCAATTCATCTATTTTTTTTTGTGTGTTCAGCGATGTCTTCGCCAATTGTGAACCTATTTTGATGGTTCTTTTTTTGTTTGGAAGAATATTATTTCGCGGTACTCCCGTTTAAGTTTGGTGAAGATCTGATGCTGGTTTTTGGAGATATACAAGGGAACTCTTCAATAATAGACGGCAAATTGGTCGTGATTGCTGCAATTGCTTGGATGTTTATTGTTTACATAACATCACGCCGACTTCAAAAACACAAAAAAGTGAAAAATAACTTTAGCTTCAGAAGTCGGTGGCAAAAAAAAGACTGAAACAAACAAACCAAACTGATGAACTTCTGAAGCTAAAGTTATTTTTCCCCCGTTTTGTGTTTTTGAAGTCGGTTTTATTTTTTTCAAAAAAGTTTTGCATTGTCAAAACAAAAGGATGAAGTTACGGTCCCAGCCAAAAGGCAAAATAACTGTGAAAGTATTGTAAGTGGTCATCATCCAACATGTCCCATATCGACTACTTCAATAGGTAACTAGCAAATCGCCATTCACCTCAAAACCAATTAATCAACAAATTCATAGATTTTTCGCGGCAATTACTGCAAGCAATTTATGGGATCATTAGGCGAATATCAGTGGAATGTCAACCATGACGTCATATTGCCAAGCAATTAATTGCTTGGGCTATTCATCAGTAATTATTGATTATAATGTGCGGGAGTTTGTCACTAATTATAGACTGATGGGTGCGGTGGTGGTTCTTTAAACATTAGATTAATTATGATTTGCTAGTTTCTGATGATCTGACCTACTAGATCTAGGAGATTCAGGGTTTTTACTGCAATTTTCTGGCCATGAGCTGTCATTGGTCTAATATCTACAGCATTTATAAGAACGGATTGTCTCGTTAGTTGAGTGGTTTCAAGCGCGACCTGAGCGTAAGGTCACGGGATCGATTCGGGCAAAGTGTTGTTTATTTATTTATGTACACACAATAGTACATTTTGATACAAATGGAGAAAGTTTGTTACTGCATCCGAGGCGGAATTAACTCCCGAGCCGTAGGCGCCCTCGCCTACGGCTCGGCTTTTTGAGCCGAGAACTGCAATAACAAATGTCCACGTGTATCAAACGACGTATTTCAATACACTTTTGAAGAAATAAAATAAAATAACGAAAATAAATTGTACTAAGTAAAGGTATAGTTTTATCTGTGACAATTTTCCAAGACCTGCGTGCTGTGCCGCGTGCGAAATTGGCTCCTTTCCGCACGCGGCACAGCACGCGGTGATGGAAAATAAAAACAATCCACGTGTGTGAAATACATGGCATGTTGAACCTAATCGTAGTGCGATAAGGCCCCGTTTTCGAGGAAGTGTATTGGAATAGTACATTTTGATACAAGTGGAGAAAGTTTGTTATGCATCCGAGGCGGAATTAACTCCCGAGCCGTAGGCGAGGGTGTTTTTGAGCCGAGAACTGCAATAACAAATGTCCACGTGTATCAAACGACGTTTTTCAAAACACTTTTGAAGAAATTAAATAAAAGAACGACAAATATTTTTGTTCTTTTGTTTTATTTAGAAACTATGATTTTAATTTTCTTTTTTTCCGCGCTTTGCTATCGCCAGGTTGAAGGAGAAGCAAAGGTATGAAGCCGCTAAACAGCCTAACATAAAAATAGTTTTTGTTTATATATTTTTGTATTTAGAACACAAATAAATGTTAATTTGTTTATAAAAGTAAGTATTAATTTTAAATAATCATGTTTATCTACGATATTCTATTTATAAACACAATTTGAATATTTAACAAATATTTAAGCCGTAAAGGCGCATGATTGCTTTGCCGAAATTAAAAAAAAACATTCACCCCCAATCAGAAGAATCAGAGGCATTGAACCAATTTGAACTAAGTATAGGTATAGTTATCTGTGGCAATTTTCATTCCCGCACACGTGTTGGAAAATGGAAAAAATTGCACGCGTGAAATACATTGCATGTTGAACCTAATCGTAGTGCGATAAGAACCAGTTTTCGAGGAAGTGCATTGAAAAATACTTTACAGGACAATATATTAACATAGAAGAGCACAAAGGTACTGCTTATTTCTTAAGAAATTTCTTCCAGCAGACCTGCGAGAGGAAAGTTGGATAAGAAATGTAGACACAGTGTCTAGAAAAGTCAAACAAGACAATTTAAATTAAAACTTAAAACAAAACTATATCTATTTATAAAATAAACATACATACAAATACACACACATAAAAAAAAACTACTATTGTAATATTGCGTTATTGGGTTTTTCCTTCAAGAATCAAACTCAAACTCAAAAACTCAAATCATTTATTTCAATTAGACCATTACGGCACTTTTGAAAGTCGAAAATACAATAAAAGCAAAGCTACAGTCACAGTCACAAGGCATAATAACTTGAGAAAGTACTGTAGTTGCCCGTTCCCTAACGTAGATCTCTATGGAGAAGAACGGGCAAGAAACTCCATGGACACTCTTTTAAATCAAAATATTTTTACAAAATCTTGGTTACATCATTCATGTTGAGATTATACATATATGTGAGAACGATGTAGAAAGACGTGCACATTAAAGAGCGTCCAGAGTAAAATAATAAATCAAAAATTTAAAAAAAAATAAAAGTAATTAAAATGAACGAACCGTGGCAGCCAAGAGATGACCAGTCCCAACTGAGAGCGCCCGTTCACGAACATGACGCATGTATCGGCGCCAAACAACTCGACCATATTTAAGGGAATTAAATGACCCGACACACCCGCCACCATCAGCGAGACATTTGAGTGAGCATGACATTCTCTCTTAGCCACCAAGGCATATTCAAGTCAATGAAAGATAACTAAATGTAAGTGGTGGCTGAACAGTACAAAGTACTCACACATGTGCTATGAGATTATATAATACTAAAAACTGGAATCTATACAATGCAAATAGGTATATTTTTACAATCTTCCGCAGCTTCCACAATACATTAACATGGGAATCAATTCTTCTTCTACTTCTTTCCGTGTCGATAGACTCAAATAATGCCCGACCAGTGCAATCAATTAGTTTGCAACTATGGTTGTGGAGCAGGACCAGCATTTAGCCAAGCATTTTTATCATCAATGTAATCCCCCAACTTATAGTATGCTTGCCTACATAGTGTGCGTTTTATACAAGATTTAAATTTCGTCTCATTCAGTTGAAGAATGTTGGGAGGTATTTTATTGTAACATTTCAAACAGTACCCCATGAAAGATGAATCTACTTTAGCAAGCCTGAAACCTGGCTGAACTAGTTGGTCCCTATTTCTAGTGTTATAGTGGTGTCTGTCACGTCTTTTACTGAATAAATGCAGATTTTTCCTAACGTACATGATGTTTTCATAGATGTATTGACAAGGTACTGTCATGATATTAATTTCCTTAAACAGTTCTCTTAGAGAATCGCGTCTACGTAATTCATATATGGCTCTGATGGCTCTTTTCTGCAGAATAAATATAGACTCGATGTCTGCAGCCCGTCCCCATAGTAAAATACCGTATGACATAATACTATGAAAATAACTAAAATAGACTAGCCTCGCGGTATCAATATCAGTAAATTGACGGATTTTTCTAACAGCATATGCAGCTGAACTCAGCCGTCCTGCAAGAGATGTTAAATGAGGACCCCATTGTAACCTTGAGTCGAGCGTGATTCCCAAGAAAACCGTTTTATCGACAAATTCTAGTTTCTCTTGATTCAATATTATGTCACAATCATTACTTTTGACATTTGGTAGAGCAAATCTAATGCACTTAGTTTTTTTCCCATTTAGTACTAAATTATTAGCGGTAAACCAATTATGGACCTGCAGTAGGGCGTTATTTACGTCGTCAAGATCAGTGGCACGTCTGTTTATCCTAAATATTAAAGAAGTATCGTCAGCAAACAACACCATATGCGGATGGTTGTTAAATAAACGGGGTAGGTCATTAATATATACTAAAAACAGGAAGGGACCCAATATCGAACCTTGTGGTACACCCATTTTTACATTTAAACCCATTGAATTGACACCATTTATTTGTACCTGCTGCTGTCTATCATTCAAATACGATTTTACTAAACTGAGCGCAAGTTTACCTAAACCGTAATGCTCAAGTTTCAAGATCAGGGTTTCGTGATTTACGCAATCAAATGCCTTCGAAAGGTCACAAAAGATTCCTATGGCATCTTGTGCCTCTTCCCATGCAGTAAATATGTGTTTTAATAAAGTGACACCGGCGTCAGTTGTACAACGTCCTTTGGTGAAACCATACTGTTGCTCGTGCAATATTTTATTGGTGTAAAAATGGTTAAGCATTTGATTGAGCATTATCTTTTCAAACACCTTGCTGAAAACCGGCAACACGGATACTGGCCTATAGTTATTGGTGTCTTTACTATCCCCAGATTTAAAAAGCGGTATTACCTTACTGAATTTCATTAGATCCGGGAAGACCCCTTGATCCACGCACAAATTAAATATTAAGGCTAAATACGGTGCTACAGTCTCAATAATTGAGGTACAAGCTTTGATAGACATACCCCATAGATCTTCCGTTAATTTGATCTTGATTTGCTTAAAAGCTTTTATGACTATTAAGGGGTTTATATGCTGAAATTCAAACTCATTTGGACAGGCTGAAACGTTCGCTTTCAATAAATCAATAGAGAGCAAGGGAGAGGATTTTAAGGTTTCTGTAGTTTTAAGTGGGATACTGGTAAAGAAATTTACAAATTCTTGAGCAACTTCATTGTTGGAGCTCACAAGGCCACGTGATGTCTCTAGTGTGAAATCATTATTTAGTTTTTTATTTCTATTTGTTTCACTGTTGATAATTTTCCAAACCGTCTTTATTTTATTATCGGCTAATTTAATCTTGTTGCTAATGAATAAGGATTTGGCTACCTTGCAAGTGTTTTTAAAAATTTTCGAATAAGTAGCAACATATTTATTAAAAGATTCTGTGTTGATGTAAGGCTTAAGGCCGTACAGCTCAAACAATCGTTCCCTACTTTTCCTAATACCCGGTGTTGCCCAGTCACTAAAAATAAACTTTGGGCCAATAGTTTTAAATTTCTTTTTTAAAGTATTATTGAACTCGGTGTGCACTACCGAAAAGAATTCTTCATAAAATTCATTTACATTGTTTATAATATGGCCCGGTATACCTAGCTTGCTAATTAAATTATTATTAAACTTGTCCAAATTGCTGGGTGTTATTTGTCTAGATTGAATCTGAATTCTTTGTAATTGTATATTGGACGCGAAAGCAACGGTCTGACCGCTGTGATCAGAAGGAAGGTAATTTACGATGGATTTATCTAAGTACTCACAGCAACAAAAAACATTATCAATACATGTAGCAGTATTAGTAGTAATTCTAGTTGGTTCTGAAAACACATTTGACAAATTAAATGATTTAAAGAGACTTAAAAATCTACTGCTATTTACATTATTCTCTAAGATATTAACATTAAAGTCACCACAGATAATTATTGGTTTATTACCAGTTACAAGCTTTGCTAAAGCATCTTCCATTACTGACTCAAAGATAGAGTAGTTAAGGTAATTAGGTCTGTAAACGCACACTATTACATGCTTATCTAGCTCAACACAAGATAATTCAATGCTATGTTCAACCGATAGATCGACTATATCATTACGAGACTTAGATTTAATACAATTTTTAACTAAGATTAATGAACCCCCACGCATCTTAGATTTCCGGTTATAGCAACTGCCCACGATGTAATTCTCATAATTTATTTGCATTAATTCATAATCTTTCATCCAATGTTCAGTAAAGCAGATAATATCATACTTGGTTTTTTCTAAAAATAGTTCTATTTCTAATTGTTTGGATGAAAATCCCTGAATATTTTGGTGAAACAATTTCAAGGAATTCTGCTCAGCCCCTTTATTACAATTAATTGATTGAGAGCTAGAAGATACCCCATAGTTGACACTGACAGGTTTAACTAAATTGTCACTCGTACCTTCTATTGTCCTAATGACTAGTTTAAATCTAAGCTAATATGTGTATAATTACAATTAGTATAATTACTAATTTCCGTAGACCTATTTACAAAAAACTGCGACATACCTCTTATGTCTGAGTCTTTTCAGGTGGAGATTCATAGATGACTCTGCCCTGTGGTGTACACGGTTGGTTGTGTTTCTGTTTCTTTTAAATTAAAAGCTAATAGCCGAGCTATTTGACGTCTAAAACTAATAGGCAAGTACTCATTATTCCTCGTTGACTTCAATTTCTGAACGAAACTGTTAGTGTCGAAAAATGTCAACCTGTCACTATAGTGACTAGCTAATAAACACATGCGATTGTTTAGGTTATGGATGTAATGATATTGAATTTCCCAGTAGCAGCCACGGAGTTTGTATTCGTGCCCGGTTGATGGCAATTGGCTCGCCCCCTATTATATGGGACTTAATATAACTGGCGAAATGTAGGTGTATTATAAGTACACCTCTGCGTAACCCTTTTTGGATTACGGGCGTGATGTTAAGTTCAATAATTTTAAATACTTTTAATATTGATAATTAACCATTTTAAATTTCGAAATAAATATACCATAATTAATAATGTTCCCTGCCTACAGATGCGCCATAAACTAATGTAATAATTTAAGATAAATTGATCTCAATAAATTTATATAAATATCTACTATATTATAATACTATGTTTGTTAAGATTTATATATAAATGTCGACAATAATAACAATACTATTGATCTCTATTAGAAATAGTATTAAAATAATGATGTTACTAGTTATTACTATGTCTATAATTGTTATCGTGTAGTTGTCCCTCTGTTTGTAAATAGTATCTAATAATAACTTCTTAAAATTGAATGTTAATCTTGTTTATTGCTGTGCCCTAACAGGGTCCATTATTGTTCTTAGCTGTAAGCCCATTGTAACATCTTTTTAAACTTATGGTTTGCAAAATAAAATGAATATGAATATGAATATCAGAGAGATGTGGTCAAACTTTCTCTATGGGACCAACACCTTAATAGCAAAAAAAATCAGCTCTACACACATTTGGGCCGAGTAGGTAAGTATTGAAATGTTCAGTTTGATGGTTTGTATCGCACCGTTAAATAAATAAATATGACCACACCTTTTTAATAAATATTGTATGTTGGTCAGCGCAATATCGTTATTGATTGACGACCCGAACGGCGCAGCGGTAGTGAGGCTGCCTTACGTTCATTGGGTCCCGGGTTCGAATCCCGGTAGGAGCAAATGTTTGTGTGATGAGCATGGATATTTGTTTCCGAGTCATAGATGTTATATGTATAATAAGTATGTATTTACAAACAAAAAGTATCTATGTGTTATATCAACTATTTGGTGTCCACGACACAAGCCTCGTTGCTTAGTGTGGCACTAGATGGCGCTGTGTGTAATATCCAGCGATATTTATTTATTTATTTTCTACAATATTGATTAAGTCAGTAATTTGTTCTTCAAAAACTACGAATAGGTACTAAATCCATTCCAACATGAGTCACAATAAAATGATTCCAATACAAATTGTAAATTGAAATGCTCATAAATAAAAATCAACATAACTAACAAAATAATTATAAAACCCGTCATTCAATTTACCTTTCAAAACATTAATAACAGAAGCATGTGAATAAAAAAACAATTTGTATCTCCACCTATACAAAATTTAACTAGTTTTCGTTAAACAATGAATTTGAATCGCTCTGAAATAAAGAGCTGAATAAATTCAAATATATTCACGGGAAACGCATTGCAGAATGAAACTGGGATGAAGCCTCTGAATATTCATCAAAATAAACATTAGGTTAGCAAGCTAAAATAGCCCGAAGCTAGCTCTAATGTTATTACTTTTTAACTTATCTTGCGCGAATCTTTTAAAATTCTAGAACTTGAAGGTTTTATGCAAGGAAACGTATGCTTTAGAAGTCTAGATTTTTCTTTTCTGAATCTAGATAAATCTTTTAACTTGTTAATATCTAAAGATGAAAGGAATAGGGTCTAGTTTAGCCGGATTCCAACTTATACCTTCGTTTTTACATAAAACTATAACAATAAAACTGGTTTCGAGTACTTTCCAGAGAATTGTAACTACACACTACAACACAACACACACAACTATAACTAACTACACTACTTAAATAACTGAGTTACAGTGGACTGAGCATTCACATGACATCTGGAAATGTATAAAATGTACTGTGTTAAGCAATAAGTATTTGATTTTACATATTAGATAGCCCCTATTCTTAGCCAGCAAACAAATCAAATCAAATAATTATTTATTTCGAACAACAAACGATTCCGCCGATGAAAAGTGCATCAATTAAAGAATAATTATGATGTCGAAATATTCTACTAAAAATCACGCAAAACGTAACACATTATAACTCCTTTTTGAGGTTGGTAGGTATTGCATTACTCGAAGTTGTATAAACTCAAACTCAAATCATTTATTTCAATTAGACCATTACGGCACTTTTGAAAGTCGAAAATACAATAAAAGCAAAGCTACAGTCACAGTCACAAGGCATAATAACTTGAGAAAGTACTGTAGTTGCCCATTCCCTAACGTAGATCTCTATGGAGAAGAACGGGCAAGAAACTCCATGGACACTCTTTTAAATCAAAATATTGGTTACATCATTCATGTTGAGATTATACATATGTGTGAGAACGATGTAGAAAGACGTGCACATTAAGAGCGTCCAGAGTAAAATAATAAATCAAAAATTTAAAAAATAAAGTAATTAAAATGAACGAACCGTGGCAGCCAAGAGATGACCAGTCCCAACTGACAGCGCCCGTTCACGAACATGACGCATGTATCGGCGCCATTCAACTCGACCATATTTAAGGGAACCAAATGACCCGACACACCCGCCACCATCAGCAAGACATTTGAGTGAGCATGACATCCTCTCGTAGCCACCAAGGCATATTCAAGTCAATATACGAGAAGTCACCCAAAAATAGCACATGATGATTCATCTAACATAGTATCTACAAAATCGTGTTGAAAACCGTTTCACTAAGCCTCCAAGCTTGTTTTTAGTTAATTAGGGTTCCATACCTCAGAGGAAAAAACGGAACCCTTATAAGATCACTTTCTTGTCCGTCTGTCTGTCTGTCCGTCTGTCACCACCGATTTTCTCAGGAACGGGTGGACTTAGCAAGTTGAAATTTATACCAGTTATTGAGGTCTATACTTTCTATTAGGTGTATAAAAATCAAGGTCCTCAGTAAACACAATAAAAAGATATGGGCAAATTTAGATTTTCGCGAAAACTTTTAAGTATTTTTCGGACTTTTTCCTTTACTTGTGCTGTAAGACCTTGCTATTAATCAAAATTGACAATTCTAGGTCAACCGAAGTACCCTATAGGTTTTGTCACGAAATATGGCAAAAAGCAATGTCTTACAGCACATGTAAAGGGAAAAGTCTGAAAACCGTAAATATGTAGTTTAGTAACAAAAAAACTATTTTACTATTACAAACTTATTATTTACGGTTGGTGCAATAGCCGTTTTTAGGGGTCGAAGAGCAAAGTTAAGTTTGTCCTTTAAAAAGTTTGTACGGAACCCTCGGTGCGCGAGTCCGGTTTTTTTTTTTGTATTAACGACAGCTTTTTTGCATCTGAACAATTACACGTACATGTAAACACTTAGCGCGACTATTCTTGTAAACATAGCACTAGTGAGACCGGTTTATAATGAGGTGAGTGTAATAAGGATAAAAGCACACAAGGTAGCGGGGCGGGTTTGGGACGAGGTACAAGGAAAAATAAATAGCGGGGACAGGTTTGATAAAAATACTCTTGGGGGTAAATACCAAGGGATACCAGACGAGGAACAGGGAGAGTTTAATAGACTGTAAATTATGAAAAAAACCTTACCTTAACCTTACCTTACCTTGACCTTAAAAAATTTGGTAGTGTAAAATCAGATTTTTAAAGTTTTTTTCAGTAGGTAGATCAAAATACTATGGTCTTGTAATTTCATCAAGTTTTGTTGGAGCTAGCTACAGTGAGCACCGCTGTTTTTTTTTTTTTTCGGATGGAAATTCATCAAATGACTCCTCCCACTCTGGGCGGAGCAGGAGGGAGTGTTAGACTTTTGCTGACAAAAATCCATCCATGTTCCTTCATCGCCCTTTATGTTCCGGGGCCACGGTATCTCTTTCGAACAGTCCTGCAGCCCCGGCAGGACAGTGAGCACCCCTAGAATTGAAAAAGAAAAAATATTCTGATTTAAAAGAGTGTCCATGGAGTTTCTTGCCCGTTCTTTTCCATAGAGATCTACGCTAGGGAATGGGCAACTACAGTACTTTCACAGTTTTATGACTGGGACTGTAGCTACATTTAATTTTCATCTTTGTTTCGACAATTCAAAAGTGCCTGTAACTGGCCTACTTTAAGTAAATACTTTGATTTTGTTTTTTTTTTTTTGAATTTTCGAAAGTTCGATATATTGTTATTTTAATTGAAGTTGCATTTATAATCTGTAAGTTAAACTCTGCGTTACTGCTTCACTACTTTTTACTTTTATTATTAGTTTCTTGTTTTCTCTAACCTCAATACTTAACATAGATAATATAATACTACGGCACAGGTGAATAAAAAAATCTTTCATGTTTGTCCACAATTTCACGCCAACATTTCCCAAAAACTAGCAAACATAACAGCTAGCAGCGTGCAAGTTTGCCTTACCGACTTCCGCAGTCATCCGCACTCTTGCATATAATTCCTGCAAGTTTCCAAATTGGGGTTAACAGGCATCGCAGCCAAGAGTTGGCGATTGAATTTTATATGTTATAACAATGTCAGCTGAGGATTCTTTCGTATTTTCAGCACTATTTGTGACAAACAAAATATAGTATAAACAAAATTATTTTATGGGAAATAACTATTGCAACAGAGTCAAGGTTTTCAAAAAGTTTTTCCGTCAACTTTTACAACCAACCAAGATTAAAGGATATCCTCTTATAAAAAAGTTTGGGTAACATTGTGTCAAACATAAAGGTAAGATACATCTGACGGAAGATGTGCAGTGTATTGCCAGTCACTTGGTGTTGGAAGAAAGTTTGTGGCCGCAGGATGTGGTGTTCTGTCGCTTCCGCGGACAAATTCCACAAGTTGCACAAACGTCGTGCCAGTGAAGTGAAGTGTTACTAACATAGTTTAAGTTGCTTAAACAAACAAAAATTGTTATTAGTATGTATTTTTAGGGTATCCCATGATCTATCCACGAAGTAGACACAATAGATTAACAATGGCGTCTCGACCAAATTGGTTATTTGACAGATCATGATTTAAGGTGTGGGTCTAATGGGTCTTTGTTACCTGAAATAAATGGTTTATTATGATTATTATTTTAACGCTAGAACAAAAAACAGTCTTTGGGATAGGAGTGTAAACTAAGTAACTTGCGAATTGTATCGTCGAGCTGTGTGTGTGGATTTTTTTTTAATTTGTGTGTTTATTTTCTACTTTTTGTCACATTTCATTTAAAACCGGTTTTTAATGTAATTTTCAAATGCTACTATTGAAATTCATAACTTTGCCTTCGCAGTAGCCAATGCGTTTGGATTCACGTGAATGCAGCAAATTCTGGGAAGCCTTTGTGATCTAGACTGTACAAAGCAATACTACTAACAAATAAAAATTATTCCGCGCGCTTTTTCTTTTCGCTGTATTGTTTTTTTTTGTTTTATTTATTTCCTCGAAAATATGTTTTAAAACGTCGTATGACATACGTGCGCTTTGATAATTTCAGCACTTATATCATAATGTACTATTGCAGACTTACCAAGGGGCATTGTTTCACCCATTAACTGGGTTGCGGAGGTCAGCTGGTAAAAAATCTGGTATTCAGTCGAATACGGTTATACTGGAAGAGTGGAAGCTAACATAGATAGGAAAAGGCTAGGCAGTTAATGAATCTTAATCTAAAAACTCACGTGTCATGTATGTACAGTGAATAATACAACAAAATGAATAAGTAACCATAGTCTTCAGATTCAGTTGCTGTTTTTTCAGGAACTATGTCCCGTCTTCAGATGAAATTTAATAAATTTGAATATTTCCATCAATTTAAATTCACATCATTCGAAAACATTCATCGGTTTCTAAGAAAACTTCAACTATACATATATTACTATTATTCATACTCTCTCTCTCTTATTACTATTATTTACTATTTCGACTTATTTGGTTTGTTGACTGTACATGCTAATCTCCGAAACCACCCCTCCGATTTTAATTACATTTTGTGAATGTGTATGGTTGGTTACAGCTTGAAAGATAGGATAGTTTTGGACCTAATAGTTGGCGCTGTTGTTGACATACGAAATAACGCAGACGAAGTTGCTGTTGTCGCGACGAACTCTTTGAGATACAAAAAAAAATACTAACTTAATTTCTTAATAACGATGCCCACAACGCTATCATTCATGTATAAGGCTTCAAGTTACAAGTGCCTCTCGTCACTCCCATTTATTTTCAGCCCCTTTTACATTAAATTATCATAATGAAAAATGTCTTCAGCGCAAAAAAAAAAATGAGTTCACACTCATAAAAAACAAAAGTTTTGTCGAGCAATTTGTGAATTCTGTCGTAAATATGAGGTAGGAGGTAAAAACAAGGTAAAATTAGAATTGAATGCTTTCGTTCCAACAAGTGCAGTTACTTTGAAATTGTTCTTGAGTTTTTAACTAACTCAGTGGCGTCCATCTTTAGGAAAGAATTTTAATTTTAGACGGGAACTGGGCAGATGTTTCTACTGTTTCAAGAAATTCGATAAGCGTGTTCTTTGAGTTCTTTGTTTTACTGGACTATTAAGTGTCAAAGAATCTTCGTTCAAAGAATTCGTAGCGAGTTTGTTAAAAACCATCGCTTTTTGTCCTTTGTGGACAATTTTTTCCATAAGATTAACCAAGCGATCGCTTCCTTTAGACATTTCGATTTGTCAATGGTGTGCCATGTCGGTGAACCAGAAGCCTAACAAAGAATTATTCTGCAACACTATTCCCAACCACTGTAATATCTGAAAGCCAGAATGAACAGTAGCGACCACCTCAAAGGTACCTGGGAATTTAGATGCGACGAGTCCCGGAAAAACGAATCGACTGTGTTGTATTGGATCCCGCAACGAAATTAAGCAGAAAAGAACAAATAAACCAAAGAGGATACAGTAGACATTGGGAACATTGTGTTACACAAAATTTCATTCCGGACATTTTCGATTTTGTCATACGAACGCTACCTGACAAGATGGCGTATGACGCTAAATCCGATCGACTTGTTACTAAGTAGTAACACGTATTGGATTACGATTTTCTTCGTCTTGCCCCTTCTATCGCTCGTACGAGTAAATACATATTTGAATATCTTTGAGCGGAGCTGTAAGAAAGAACTTAACATTCCTATCATTTCCAGCAGGAGACTGAACAGAGAAGAGTACCACCACGCTTAAAAATGAACAATAAAGCCGTTTAGAAATATTTGTGGATAAAAATTGTAAAGCCTAAATATTTGTGGATAAAAATTGTAAACTGCTATTGAGTGGCATTTAGCAAACGCATGGGCTGTTGAGAGACTCGTAAGATTAGGTAGAAAAACAGATTTGTGATGTTACATTTCTAACTTACTCTATGAAGTTTTCTGACGGCCACGTTAAGGCGCATGCACCACCCGACGAAATTTTAATTGACGTTAAAGATTAATTGACGTAGAGGAAGTTCAATTAATCTAATTCAATGACTATTTCGTGAAAAGGTCACGGAATGGAAGGGCGGGGTTGTACTGATGGTTTTAATGATTATAATTCTGTAACTACATACACTGTAACGGTCGCGAATCATATTTTGTTCAATATACAGCCTGACACTGACCTGCAAATTGCAAACAACGTTAGAAAATTTTGCGGCCCTCCTCTCTCAACACCACTCATGCCAGTTACAAAGTACAATCCCGTAAATTCAACTTAAATCACCTTTCCAGCCAAAAATGACCCCAAAAAGGCACATTTCCATCATTCTTCATTAGCCGAACAACTTTTTTTATGGGCAATTGCTTTACAACAATAAGTGGATCCATATATTATGGGCCGAGACGACACAATTGTCTGTCTAAAGGTGGCAACATTGCCAACATGATACCAACTTTGCCTTTTAAAATTCTACTAACAAATTAAGAAGAATGGTTCAAGTTAAATTAAAATCTTAGCCGACTCTGCCTGGTGAATTTATGCTTGTTGTCTACTTTAACCGGGCGGAGTTGATACCCGGGTGTTCTTGTTGAGTTATTAAGGTTCTGTATAATGTTTTTTTGTTATGAAAAATATTGCTGTAATAGAGAATTAATTAGGGGAGGTTATGTTTGTAGCTAGGTCTTTGTTTTATTTGAGTTTAACGTTGATTTACTTTTGTTGGGCTTACTCGTTTTATCCCAGCTTTTATTTTGTATAGTGGTTTTTTGGCAATATCTAAGAGCCTAGACAAGGGGCTTGGGTAGTTTTCGTATTTCTGTAACGACTTTTGACAATTGAGATTAATTAGCTTTTCGGGAGGATAAGACAATTATAAAAATGTTTCACTTTTCTATCAGCGTTATCATGAACTTTTTATGGGCTCTGTTCACCCTTCAGCAGAACATATTAAGAATCTATTCTTCTTCTTCTCAAATCGATGACGCTTGTCCGACCAGTACGTACGTACGGGCTGGCGATTGCCAGTTAAAGTTAGCGATTTTGTCGTTATCTCTGTCGAGACTTCGACAGAGATAACAACAAAATCGCTAACTTTTGATCGCTGATTACTAATGAATAAATTCGGTTGTAATAACGATGCTGGCGTTGCAACGCAAGTCTCTACATCCAAGATGCAAGCATCATTATTGCAATCTAATTTATTCGTTAGTAATTAGCAATCAATGTCCTAGAACCAAAACATTCGAAGACATGTGACATCTACCAATCCGTACTGGGCCCGCGTGGTATATTATAGCCCATTCCCTCTCATAGAGAGGAGGCCTGTGTCCCAGCAGTGGGAACATTAATAGGCTGATGATATTGAATTAGCAATCAAAAGTTAGCGACTTTGTCGTTATCTCTGTCGAGACTGACCCTGGACAGCGTAACGTAAGTTTTTTTTTCTAGCCTGCTCTGACCCGCTCCTGGGCATAGGTCTCCCTTTACTCCTTCTATTTATCGCGAACATGCGCAACCTCCTTCCAGTTCTGATGAAACCTGTCCAGTTCGTCCCGCCATCTCCTTCGTTGCATGCCGCGACCCCGCCTCTCTGCCTCAAGCATCCATTTCCTGGCATTTTGGTTGTAAGAATAAGAATCAATTTTGGGCTCCACATTCTGAACAATTACAATAATTTAATAACTTCCATAGCTGTTATTTATTTTATAACACATTTGCTCGTAAAGGGTCTCTTATTTCACCAATTTCAATATCGTAATGATCTCATTACGTACTTATACTGTAAAGTAAAATGCACGGTTTATACTTTGTTAAATCTTAGCAAAGAGTTTTTATGTCAGAAAAGTGGTCAACATTTTATGAATAAAATTAACTTTGGGAGATGAAATATAATAAATAAACATTTAATTCTTTAATTTCATTAATTTTGACAATAAATTACAACCATTTATCTGTAAAAAAAAACACAAGAATATTAATTTACTTTATTAGTAATACTGGCTGTTTTTTGTTTGCCTTAAAAAAAAGCGCTGATGCGCGCGCCTCGCTAATTTGTGAACAAGTAAAAATTATTCCGCGCGCTTTTTCTTTTCGCTGTAATTTTTTTATTTATTTTCTTGCAAATATGTTATAAAACGTCGTATGATATACGTGCGCTTTGATAATTACAGCCTCTGGTTTTTTATCGCCCTCGCCTACGGCTCGGGCAAGCAATATCGCCTCGGCTGTAATTTTCAACTTACCGCACTTCATCATAATGTACTAAAATACCTTGCGATATTAAAATTCTTGTATGTATTCCAATGATTCTGTTACGGTATTTATACCAGAGGGCCCGAGCTAAACAGGGATGCAGCTATATCTACTGTGTAAATATGCATTTCTAGGATTTATTTTCACTGTAACACGAGATTCAACTAGTATTTTAATGAACAAAATGATTGAGAGATTTATTTGTGTAAGTAGGTCGTTAAAACAGGACAGTGATGAGGTGGAGCTCGTGGCTAAATAATAACAGCCGCTCAGGTCAATCTTCAGGTTAAGCTGCGCTTGACCAGGTTGTCCCTTGGATGGGTGACCACCAATTATATACCTACTGAGTTTCTTCGCAACCGAGCACGTTCTGCCGTTACAGGTAGTCAGTGGCTCGAAAGTCTGACAACCAGTATTACCCAGAACTAATTATGTTGTGGAGGTCAGATATGCAGTCGCTCCATGTAAAATACTGGTATTCAGCTGCATCTGGTTAGACTGGAAGCTAATACAGTTGGTAATAGGCTAGGCTGATGATGTTTTGTGGTTACTGCATGCTTCCCATTTTATACTTATTAAATTAAGCAGCCTAATATAAGCTAATTTCCCCAACATCCATGGAAACAAACCAAAACTTAGTTGCGGGCGCAACGGGTGCAAGTTCTCATAATAACAATTGTTTTACTGCTCACCTCCTTTTGGACGGTCCGTTATTCTAGTATACAGTACGAATGCAAATTTATCCCGCCTTGGGAGCTCAATGAGCATTCGCTCTGCTTCCCTACAAATTATTGTGTCTGCATTTTGTTTAGAGCTGAGAAGGAGAATTATGTACAAGTATTATTACCGACAGCAGTGGTGGCCCAGTGGTGGCGGCCCCGACTTACAAACAGTAAGTCGTGGGTTCGAACCCGGGTTGATTTTGATTTTGGTGAAGGAAAACATCGTGAGGAAACCGGCATGTCCTAGAACCAAAAAATTCGAAGACATGTGACATCTCCAATCCGCACTGGGCCCGCGTGGTAGATTATAGCCCATTCCCCCTCATAGACTGGAGGCCTGAGTCCCAGCAGTGGGAACATTAATAGGCTGATGATGATGATGATGATTATTACCCGACAACGGTGAAGCCAAAAGGATGGGTTATGATTTAGCAGTCTATGTATGTATGTTTGTATTTACGTATGTTCCTCCGTAGCGCATTATTTATCCGATTTTGATGAATAAGGTATTAATCGATTCGTTATAACCCGGGTACTATAGGCTACATTTTAACCGACTTCAACAATAGGGAGAGTCGAGTACACCTTGTAAACCCCGAATCTAATTAGAGCGTGATTTTTCAGTAATCGGGTTTTTTAATTGTAGTATATACCACACAAAATCTTATTCATGCAGCTTCCCAATCTTACCAAGGGGTATCGTATAACCCAGTAGTAACTTTGTAGTAGAGGTTAGATAGGCAGTCGCTCCATGTAAAATACTGATATTCAGCTACATCCGGTTAGACTGGAAGCCGACCCCAACATAGTTGGGAAAAGGCAGGCAGAGTGTCTATGCAGGTTTGTGCTTACGTTCAAGTCATTTATTCAGATTTTTTTTTAATTTTTTTTTCTTGACAAAACTTACAGCTAGGATACAGATAGTTGACAGTTAGTAAAAAGAATTAATTAAAAGTTTTCACTGACATTATAAGTGTAGCACAAGAAGCAGTAGGCAGGCAAGAGAAAGCAAGAAGCACTTGGAGAGAATTAAGAAAAAGTTGAATTGATTTTAGTGAACTTCAAAGAAGTTTATTTTTATTATAGTATTTTTTTTAGTTTAGAAACACTGGTGGAGAATAAATCAAGGCCATCAACACTCTGACACATCGAGCTGTATGCCCTGCTAGCTCTTATCATATAAGAGTTTTGTCGATAAATGCACCGCACAGAGGGAACATACTGCGGTTGATGCTTCCTTAAAGTGAAGGATGGAACACGCAGCCCAATTTTACCCATCAGTTCGGAACAGTCAGTTGAACCGTTTGCTAAATTGAACAAGAATACCATGTCAGCAATTTTTCTCCGCTCAACTAGTGGAAGAATGTGGAACTTTCTGCAGCGACTGTAATAATTAGATAAATACGTTTTGGATCTATACTGAATGTATGTACCTTAAGAATTTCTTTTGAATTTGGCTGAGAATCAGCATATTTTGGACGTTAAAATTACATAACACATGTAAGACCTTCTTGCTTTGCTAATTTCTTGTGTTTTAGCAGGGATGAAGGAGTGACATCAAGACAGAGTTAAAATCTAGCACAATCATAAGCTACTTTCCTGCACATGTGCTCAAAACACGATCAAATTACACAAGCTTTTACATTTATTTTCATACTGTGCAAAAACAGACTCAAAATCCAATAGTACTAAAACAACCCTAAACTAAAAACTCACCAAATTAAAACTTATTACCAGTTCGATATTTAATTAAATTCCTATGTAAAAGGAATGTTCATCTAATTTACTAGGTACTGATAATTATCAGTCTGTGTGTTCGCTACATTCATTCTGCCGGTCGATCGCGGTCGAATCGAAAACTTTTCTAGTTTCAACCGAAAGGAATTGGATTAAACTGGTAACGAGCGGTGGAAACTGGATTATTTGACGCCACCCGATTGGTTGGATGCACTCCTCGCTATTTGTATTAAAATAAATTATTTCGTGCTTGAAATTAAACTTTTGTTTACGATGTTTTTGTAAGTTTGTTTGTTTGTGTTGTTATCGTAAGGTTGTAGTTTTGTTGGTTTGTTTGTTCAGGATTAGTCTGAGGGAAAACTGAAAATTGTTTGTGTAATATTTGTTTTATAACTTCAAAACTATCTATAGAGCAAAGATTGAAATCGTTGGTTATCTATTCTACGACAGAAGAGGGTCGCGTATTGATTTCATTCTAAGTTATGGCTTTAAAGAAATATTTAATGAGTTACATACTTACATCTTTTTCCCTCCTGCCTGTACTACCACGTTGGTCTAGTAGTCTCAAACGCGACGGCTGAACATGAGGTCCTGGGTTCGATTCCCGGGTAGGGCAAAGTGGTATTGGGTTTTTCCATCAGGATTTTCTCAGCAGCAGCCACGGAGTCTAGATTTGTGCCCGGTTGATGGCAATAAGCTCGCCCCCTATTACATGAGACTTGAAATAAAACTGGCGAAATGTGGGTGTACTAGTTAGGTGCACCTCTGCCTGACTTTTCGGGGATTACAAGCGTGATGTCATGTTATTTTTCCCAACGGGGTATTAAGTAGAAACTACACCAAGTGCTGCGATCCTTACATATACGGCGGTTTTTAGAGGGCTATAAAATCAAAGGCAGGTAAATCCATTGTCTGTCATAATATATTCAGGAAAGCTACAAAAACCGATATATTTTTCAAAAATGTTTACTAAAATGAAATAAATACTCGTGAAGAAACGATCTGAACTAATTAAACTCCCTAAATGTGATGTGAAAATGAAAGCTTTTAGCTTTTAGTTGCCTTTGATTTTATAGGCTTCCTGTTTTGAATGAAGACTTTCGACAAATTCAAGGAACCAACTTAGGTTCTTCAATATTTATTTAGTTACTCAAAGAATTAGTAGACAAAACTGTTTACAAAGGTTTGTAATTGAATTGATATAAAGGAGCAATTGAATTTTCCAAAGGTCATCATCATCTGCCTATCCTTTTCCCAACTATGTTGGGGTCGGCTTCCAGTCTAAACCAGATGCAGCTGAATACCAGTATTTTACATGGAGCGACTGCCTCCAAAACCCAGTTAGTACTGGGTAATACGATACTCCTTGATAAGACTACTATTGTTTTGTAAAAGGTATTAAGATGGATGCTCCAGGGTAGCAGGGTAAATTCAAATTTTCTTACGTTTTTTGCAATTTGCAGGTCAGTGTCGCAAGCGCATAAAGGTGCAGGAATGAATTTGACCTTGAAAAAGTCATTCCTGCACCTTTATGCGCTTAGAGGGTTGTATTGATGATCTTGATGATTATAATTCTGTAACTAAATACGTGTTACAGCCGCGAATCATATTCTAATCAACATACAACCAGACACTGACCTGCAAATTGCAAAAAACGTAAGAAAATTTGAATTTCGCGGGCTACCCTGGAGCATCCACCTTAATGTAAATACATTTGAAATGGCGAATTTTCTCTGTCGTGGTTTTCAGCTAGCAGAATGTTTGAGTCCTCAGCTTCCGTCGGTCTAGCAATGAAATCAGACTCGGGAAATGAATCTAGATTTTCTAGGAGATAATTTAGTGTATTTCTGTCTGTAGGTAATATGGTTTTAATGGGTAATTCCTTCTATCTGGCAGAATCTTGATGCTCCGAAATTTATTTGACATAACACACTTGGCATAATTTTCTTTATACGAATATTTTTAATGCATAAAAACTATTTAATACATTTATTTTTTGGCCGAATGTTTGTGTGTGCGAATTTGCAATGGCATACTTTTAAGATGGCAGAATTTAATCTGGCATAATTACTTTTGGCAATGTTCATATTCCGCATAATTTCGTTTAGAATAACGTTTATTTAGAGCGACGATTATTTGGTATAATTTCACTTGGCATACTATGAAGATGGCAGAATTTCATTTAGAATAATTTTATTCGGCATTATTGCCATTTCTTTCTAATAGCATTTTTAAAATTAATTTAAAATTTTGTCTTAAAAAGTCAATATGTTGTGCTACAAAAGTTAGTGACAGAAACGAATCGCTCCAAACTCGACTCCACGTAGTCTTGTCTGCCCTACCCCTAGAGTGTTATTTAAAATCGCGTAGGCGCGGAGGAGCGAGGCGGCCCGCGAGCTGAGGAGCAGGTGGTTCTAACACCCGCCGCCGCGGCTAAGGCTGGCTGGCGAAGCCGGCCAGCAAGCCGAAACCGCGGTGGTGAGCGTGAACCACATCTGCGACGATAAGCTGGCATGGGACCGCCGGAGCCCCGCAGAGCCGGAGCCGTGACAGAAACCATACCTGCTGCATGTTGCATGCTTGCTTGCTTGCATGCTGCAAGCTTGCCTGCATGCTGCATGCTTGCTGCATCCACGATGTATGCTTATTTGCATGTTTGCCTGCTTCTTACAGGGAAATAAAAACCACGTGTTCACAATCAACTGTCTTAATGAATTTTCTGTGATGTGATAGATTAGTCTTTCCATTATTATGCATATAAAATGTATGCCAAAAGATGATTCTAACTGTAAACTTTCTGAGATATGATAGTTCTGCCTTTAAATGACTATCGATATAAAAGTATGCCAAAAGATGATTCTGAATGTGAACTTTCTGCGATAAGATGGTTCTACTTTTAATTCTTATGCATATGAAATTTATGCCTAAAGATGATTCTGACTTACAAAAATATGAGTTTTGAACGTATGATAAATGAGTGTCTGCCAAACGATTTTCTGCGAAATGAAGTTTATGCCATCCGCTGGTATGCAAAATAATAATATGACATAAAAAGTTCTGCTATAAAAGGTAGACCCCCTTACATACTCCTGTTTCGCCTTGTCCATGTTGCTCATACATCAGGTCATACAGGTGCGCCGGTTGCGAGTACCACGCACCAGATCTTTCTGATGAACCTCACAAATAAGGTCAGTGTATTTCCTAGGGCGTGCTCTCCCGCGTTGCCACTCACATCTGCCTTGTTAGTCGCCTTTCAGTCATCCCCCCCACAAGACCGAACCATCTAAGCAAAGTAGTTTTATGTAAATAATATCTCTAAAAAAATAATAAAAAAAAAAAACAAAAAAACCCGACTGCGTAAAAATAACGAATAAATCTAAATAAAAACTGAAAAAAAAAAACAAGTTTAGGAAACAGGACATATTGACTGCAACAGTCGAGACCCATATTGGATGTAATGATTTAATAGACTTAAATCATTACATCCAATATGGGTCTCGACTGTCTAGCTGACCCGCGCAACTTCGTCCGCGTCACATAAGAGAGAGAGAGAGATGGTTAGAGAGAGTGTGAGACACCCTTAAAAGATAGACATAATAATGCTATCGCGGATTTTTATAGAACTTTTTAAGAGGAACAATTCCGTCATACACGATTGTTGCGTAACTTTAACCGTTTACGCAGCGCACGCAACGAAAAATCTAAAAAGGAATATTTTTTCCTTTTTTTGCAACATTTTTCATTGATGCTCTGCTCCTATTGATTGTAGCGTGATTTTATGTAAACGTTGTAACGTTGTTGTTCGTTATTGCCTTCCCCGATAAATGGGGTATCCAACACTAATAGATACTTTCAACTCGAACCAGTAGTTCCTGTAATTAGCGTGTTCAACCAACAAAACAAACTCTTCAGCTTTATAATATTATAGTATAGATTCAAGTAGGTAACAATTTAATTTCTCTGAAATATTTGCATTAATCGCTAAAATATTCTGTTTTTCCGAAAGTAGTCATACTCCAGCTAGGTCGAAAGTTCTCATCAAGGTGCATAAAATGAGCCCAAACACGATATAGATGCTGTAAACTCTTGATGACGTCTTGCAACTGCCTTCCGTTTCCATCGTCGACCTTCGATGAAAGTCATCCTCTAGCTAAGTTTAAAGTTTTCATCAAGGTCCATGAAATGAGCCCAAACACGATATAGCTGCTGCAAACTGTTGCGGACCTCTTGCAACTGACTTTTGTCTCCACCGTCAGACCTTCGATGACAGTCCAGGCAGGTCTTAAATTCTCACCAAGATGCATGGAATGAGGCCGATAACAATATAGCTGTAAATATAATCTACGTAAACTGCGTATGGATTATTGCGAATAGCACAGCACAGTTCTTGCACGGCAAGAACACGTGAATTTATCTGGCTTCCGTTCACTATACTACTTTTTGGAGAAATCATCATCATACTCCTGCCCTTATCCAAATTTATTTGGGGTCGGCGCAGCATGATTGTATTCTTCTTCCATACCTCTCTATTACGTTTTGGAAAAAATATTTCACGAAAAATAGGAAATATAGGAATGCGAACAATTTAAATACAAAAAGAAATATATACAATCTAACAGCTACAAAAAAAAAAAATTAAACAAATCACAATAATTGAAAATAATGTTGCGGGGTTTGAACCTGCAACCCCGTAGTTTGAAGAGCGGTCATGAAACTGTTAGGTTATTTACTTCGTTGGCAAAAGTTACAAATAGCCGTTCTCATGTACTTACGTCATGACTGAAACGTCAAACAATTGAAGTATACTGCCATAATGTTAAATTGCCTTAAGGAAGTAGCGTGATTATATATATCCTAAATATTGAAAAAGCCTTTAAAGAAATCTATGCAGTAGTTTTGACGTGATACGCGCACAAACATTTCGTACCAACTACTTAAACCGAGGAAAGCTGATTTTCTTGAGTTCCGCTATTTTGTGCGTATTCACCTCAAAAATCAAATTTCAAGAAAACTGAGAAATTATATTTACCTGTATTAGATATGGAGTATATGTAGCAACTTTAAAAGGTTACACTTCATTGGTTTTGATTCTGTAGGTGTTTGAAGTTTATTAATTTTAAACACAAAACCCTCTTTTTTGCGTCTCTGGATGAGATTTAAAAAAAATGCTAAAACAGGTATATCTTTATTTTTATTAATTAGTATTTATGCTGAGTTTCATGATTCTAGAACAATCTAATTTTTTTTTCATATAAACTTTACCCCCCCTTTTCACCCCCTTTTTCCAAAAAAATCCAAAAATTCTATAGCCTAAATGTTATTCCGAATGTATTTAAATAGATTTGTGAACATTTCAACAATATCGGTTCAGTAGTTTTCACGTGATGCGCGGTCAAACAAACAAACAAACAAAATTTTTAAAAATGGTTTTAATATGTTCAGTTACTTATTTTAAGTCACCCTGGTCGGTTTTTTTTTTAAATCATCAATGTACAGATTTTTTGGTCTCAACTATTTTATTATATGTATAGTATTGCGCCAAAAATCCGCCATTTTGTTTTTTTATTTTGAATTACCCAGTGTCACTCTCACAGTAAATACGAAACTAACAACACCTCAAGCTCACATCCATCCAGCCGTACAGGCCACAGAGCGTGCCAAACAATTATACATACATACAAGCTCTCGAAAAACATAACCCTCCTTCTGGCGCAGTCGGGTAAAAACTAGACATATTATTTGCCTAGTGCCTATCTAGTAATACCTATTTACCGTGGATGTAGTTACTGAAGTTAAAACTAGACAAGGCCCGTTTAATGAAAACAGGTAGGGTCGTAAAATGCGCATAACAACTTAAAATTGAGAATTTACGTTTCGTAGCGGTGATTAATTTTTGATTGCTGTCTGTATAATAGGTCTATTTGCATAATTCTTCTTTGTTTATTCAAAAGATTATGAAGTATTCGGTACTGTTGTGTAGGTATATGAAGACATTATTAATTTTATGGCTTGAAATTCGGATAAAATGACTACTGTTTTATATGTTAGCGTTTCGTTGGTACCCATTTTATATCTGCACGTTTTTTAAAACCGTTTTATTTTGAACCTCTTTTGTTTTACTGTCATAACATCTGATATTATGAGTAGTAATTTATGAGAATGTTCGATCTCAATATCTATAGGACTATTTTTAAGGTACCAAAGCCGGTAATATTTTAGAGCCTTGTTTTGATGAGGAACGCAAACGTGTCTTCTTTTTCTTGAGGTTCTCGATTCAGTTTGAGGCATCAGCAACAATTAAACTGAAGTTTAACATTCATAAACTAACAGTCTATTTCTGAATTACCTACGTATCTGAATTCGAGATCTTGTCAAATTCTAGTTTAACTTTACTTAGAAGGAATTCCTACCGCCAGCTTTTGTGAGGTTCTAAACTTCAAATACTTAATTCAGATACCAACTGATAGTACTACACTGGCCTGCAAAACTAAGTACCAAAATTGCAATAACTTTTTAAGTACACGAGATATACTTACGAAACAAAAAGGACTCCAAAAAGAGTTTAATTATGTCTATAGTTTCAAAGAAAGCTGATAAAAATTGCTATACGTTTTTTTTTTTTTTTAAATCTCTAACTTCTATAGTTTAGAAAAAAATTACATTTAAAAATGCAGTACTTAGTTTTGCAGGCCAGTGTAGTTTAAGAGACTTTCACTTTCAGTAATCCTGAAGCCTAGATACACGGCCCCTCAAAGGGAAACTCTCACGAAAAGGTTCCTTTCTCTTGAGCACATATTCATCACCCACACAATCCCATCTAATCCAATAATAATATACCACCCCCGCCAAGATTAAACCCTAATTACATAACAATGCAACAGTACATAGCGAAGATCATACAAACTTTAAGAAAGCCGCCGTGTTTCAGTTTTACAACACCCAGAGCCCACGCACAGACTAAGTAAGTTCACAAGCGACACTTCCACTCGATTATAAAATGCCTACAGTTTCGGGCACTCCAGGAAGCTTTTTGTAATTAGGGTTTTTATTGTCGCTTGCAAAGCATACGCTCCGCTTAACCAAGGACAATATTGACAACCCTGTTTGACTTTGGCGAAGTCATAAAAGCTACCTTAGCGTACCTAATACCTATTTAAGATCCGTCTGATGTGACCAAAATCCGTACGTAAGTGGCTGTTTACCATTAGATCTCATCGTAGCCTGACAGTTTCGTATAGATTGTGTACTTTTTATCTTGTGGAGTTAACAATGGAGTTTCTTGCCCGTTATTCTCCATAGAGATTTACGTTTTGGAATGGGCAACTACAGTTCTTTCACAGTTATTATGCCTTGTGACTAGGATTGTAGCTTCCTTTTTAAGGACACTATTACTAAGACTCCACTGTCCGTCTGTCTATCTGTCACTCATGAACCGTGATAGCTAGACAGTTGAAATTTTCACAGATAATTTTCGTACATGAGTGTCACATCTATCCGATTTTCTTCCTCTATGACCAAGAGTACAAAGTTTAGGAGCATCTCGGGAGTTCAACAATTAAACCGGCGAACTTATTCTCTTTAATACCGTGTCTGCAAATTATACAGTTTAATCTTACTGCTTAGCAAAACTTTACACTATGGAGTTTGTGGCGGCTTTCGCGAAATCATTTTGTTTGTATAATTTATTTGTGTGAATGCTTGGATGGAAGTTACATGTTGGGGATAATTAATGATAAGGACTTATACACAGTATATGGATGAAGATAGGGATTACGATGTCCGGAGATGAGGTTTCGTGAAATTGTGTCCAATTGTAGGACAGGCCATATATATCTAAATATTCGGAAAGTGCAGTCTGTTTTCATACGCAAAAAACGATATCTCATAACGGCGGTTACTTATTGAGATTAATTTTCTAACTTACTTCATACTAGTCTTACTTCATACTAATATTAAATGTCTTATGTTTGTTACTCTTTGACCCAAAAACGACTGACCAGATTTCGATATTTGGCACGGACGGGGTAACACAGAGGATATTTTTTATCCCAGTAGTAAGATCCCGTGAGAAAATTACGAAAATGAACGTAAGCTAGTTCTAAATAAGCTCATGATTCTATGCGATGTTTTCCTTTCATAAGCAGCATGCAAAAACTAGCTTGAGCTTTGTAAATAGAACCTATTTCCGAAGGCATAGCAATTAATACTTATTTTCTAATTACGAACACAACTGAAACTGGACATGAGGTTGCCAGATAAAAAGAAAAAGAAATCATTTGCAACCTCTTTTCCAAACGAGAACGCCCGCGGCACTTCTATTCAGCGACACGAAAAATATTGCAAAAAATTGCACACTCCAGGAATTCACAGAAATAATCTTGCAGCAAACGGTTCAGATAACAATTCGCACATTCAAACGATTCTTTTAAAAATAATTTAGTTTTCCTCCCTACATTGTTTGTGCACATGTTCTTTTTCCTTTTCAGGGTTCTGTTGCCAAAACCGAACCCTTATAGATTTGTCCTGTCCGTCCGTATGTCACAGCCATATTACTCGGAGACTGTTCGAATTTGAAGAGTAGGTGCCTCCTATGAATGGTTACACAAATACGATGAAAAATTATGAAAAAAAATAGGGGTGGCCCTCTACACATGAAACTGAAGGTTGAAAAAAAAACTATTATGTCTATCGATAGCTCTTATAGAATGATACCGAGGTTCCTGTTATACTTTTTTTAAGTCAATGGTTGATGAGATATTTGCTAATAAAGTCAAATATTGTGTTTCTTTAATTTTGTTGTTTTTCATTAACAGTTGAGTACAAATTGAATTATGAATTAGCGTTAAAAAATATTATTGTTTGGTTTGGTGCAATGAAACCCTTTGTAGCGATTCCAACTCGCACTTGGCCCGCTTTTTACCGTTGGCAATGATCAAAGGAGTCCGAAAATGAGTTTTCTGTGGAAACTGGTGATCGTTCCGTTTTATCTCTGCCATGAGATAGATAGGTACAGAAGACTCCTGACACACATACATAAATGTGTACGTACGGTGAACCGAAGACCTCAAACTCAAACGGTTTTAGCCCAAATAAAGGAATACTCATTCTATTCCCAGTCTACATAATATTAAATCATGATCTGTCAAATGGCCAATTTGGTCGAGACGCCATTGTTTAACTATTGTGTCTTCTTCGAGGACAGATCATGGGTTGATAGGCGAAACGTCGAAAAAAATCTAATTAGTCCGTCAGTTAGATTATCAAAAAATATTTGACCCGTGTTTTTTCTTTTGTTACGTAAACCAAAATTGACGAAGATATGACGCTTTTAAAATTCTCAATACGTCACGCCTTGGTATAATTTTTAGCTAGCTCTGACGTCACGAGCCCCCAACTCCCGAGTTTTGATGCGTTTTATCTTTTGTCAATATTCATTGATTTACAAAAACAAAAAATACGTGTCCTTTAATTTCTAATACTCTAACTGACGGACTAAATAGATTTGCAATTTTTTGATACTGTCGTCATGCCTATTTGTGTTCTCCTCCTGCCCTTATCCCAACTTATTTGAGGTCGGCGCAGCATGTATTCTTCTTCCATACTTCTCTATTACTCGTCATCTCAGCAGTCACCTCCTTTCTAGCCATATCTTCCTTGCAGGCCTCATGTGACGGCAACAAATGACACAAGTTTGTCTTGCTTGACGTACGTTGTATCGCTCGAGAGCATGAACGGTGCTCAACTGCCTATGTGTGTCTCATCATCATCATCATCAGCCTATTAATGTTCCCACTGCTGGGACACTGGTCTCCTCTCTAAGAGAAGGAAAGGGCTACAATCTACCACGCGGGCCCAGTGCGGATTGGTAGATGTCACATGTCTTTGAATTTTTTGGTTCTAGGACATGCCGGTTTCCCCACGATGTTTTCCTTCACCGCTTTGAGAGCAGCGCTGATTAAATAAATTACACAAAGTAATGAACCCACAACTTACTGTACGTAAGTCGGGGCCGCCACCACTGGGCCACCGCTGCTATGTGTGTGTGTGCACGTGTTATTAAGCTCCTTGTCATCATCAGCCTAGCCTTTCTTCCCAATTTCGTTGGGGTCGGCTTCCAGTCTAACCGGATGTAGCTGAATACCAGTGTTTGACATGGAGCGACTGCCTCCCCAACCCAGTTAGTACTGGGTAATGCGATACCCCTTGGTAAGACTGGTCGTCAGACTTTCGGGCCACTTACTACCTGTAACGACCGATTAAAAAATGACAGCCAGGACCAACGGCTCAACGTGCTTTCTGAGCCACGGAGGAAACTCGGTATGTCACGGGTGGTCACCCATCCACGAACCAACCTAGATACTGAAAAGCGGACCTTCTGTATCTATTTATGTTGTGGTGTCTTCGCTTTCAGGGAACGAATTATGTTCACAATTTAATCTTTAAATGCTCAGTACAGTCTAAGGATAGTTCCCGTCTAGTTTTGTCTGTCCGATTATTTCCAACGAGATATATTTGTCTGCGTTTTGAATAGGGGTTCTAAGTGAATAATGCTTATTTTTATTCGCTTTTTTAAGTTGTTTAAGGACGACGGAGATAGAAGGTTTCCTTTGTGAAAAGTGGCAGGTTTACGAGAAAAATACGTTTGTTAGCTCTAAAACATTATTATAATTTACCAAACATTTTAGAACAATCATGATAGGTATATGACACTACGTAGACTGGGTATTATATCCGAAGGGAAGCCGGCAAGAATCGGCTTCTTAGGTACCTTCGAGCCTGAGGTTCAGTAAGCTGCACTGCAGTGGCAACAAAAGTAGTAAAAGCTGGCCTCTAATTCTATAAAAACTTCGTTCTCTCTGTAGGCCAGCTCAATGTCGAAGCATTAGGTGGCACAAGGTGTCTGACCAACGACTGACGGAACGGTCTAGTTAATACGGATAATAAAATATCAGCCCGGAACCACCCACTGCGGCGTATAAACCTCCTCTTTTTTCTACCATACTTCCCGGTTCTGTGCGTTCCTTATCCAATGTTTATAGTAGGCATAATTCCTTACTTTTCAATCAATCAAAAGTCTTTTTTTGCCTGATACGTTCCTAGCACGGTCATGGTATAATACGGTGCAGTTGGCAGACACTTTAATACTCCTTTCTTTGGTATTGTTCGTCGTTTCGTTGAGCTCCTTGAGTTATAAGTCGAGCTACACGATAACTGACAAATGCTTGCACTGACTGGACAGGTCCACTCAAATCGGTGTGGTTCTTTCTTCAAAAGACCATCTCAGACACTAATCTGCTCCTCATGTGAATTGAGCAAGATTATGTCTGGACTTCAAAAGAGACTATGACCTCTGAGTTTGTTTTGGTCGTTTCTTCTCAGTCTCAGTCAGGTACGAAAAACCGGCCCCATCTAGTTTTAAAAAATGACTTGTAAAAGTGTTTGTAAAAACCTACTTGCAAAATCAATATCATTTATCATTTACTAACGTGGCCTAATGACTGTAGTAAACCCTTTTCTTAAATGATTCCGCTATTATTTCATGTTCTTGAGTGCTATTCGAAGATACAGTAAGATATTATTTTGACCGTATCGTCGTCTGCCTGCGTATGCGTAATAAAGGTAACTAGAGAAAAATCGAAAATAATAGTTTTGCCTTGGTTTTTTTTTTGTAAGGGAATATTTTTCAGACCTCTATTTTAAAGTTTATGCTACACTGCACTGCGTATATTTTTATATTGATATCGGCGAAAAAATCTGTTGTAGTTTGGAACACTGAAAACTGTAAAATGTGTAGCTTCCAATATTCAGTAGCGAAGCTTTTAATGATCACTGTCTGGTAACGTTTTACACAGGATATATGGAAATATTCAGAATATTTTAGAATAAAATATGGTAACGAGAAAAACTCGATATTAAAAATCCAGATTGTTTTTTTTTTTTTCAAAATGAACAGGTTCGATTCCTGGTTAGGAATATTGATTTAAAAAATCGAATGGTGCAATTTTATTTTTTATCAAAATTGGGCTCGAGATTCCTTTGAGAATTTTTCGCTAAGTTTTCCTCATAGTTTCGGGTATACTGGACAAAAACTGTCATGGGATACACAATTAGTCCCTCAAAAATACACACCATCTTTAAAAATACCTTTTCTTTGACCCGTACCTCGTAAAACGTAGTTAAGACCCCTCCTCCCCCCACCATTGTCATAAACAGTTGTCATGGCAACAGTTCTGTTCATATTTTATTCATGTAGTGTGGTTGACCCTGGCGTTTTTTACACAAAAGGCAATTCATTTCATATGACGTATTTATCTAGTAGTTAGGAAAAAGTGTATACTGTATGGTAGAGGCGACCATTTTTTTTTCGTTAGGGACTAATGCTTTATTACAAGACTGCTCAAATTGTTTTCAAGCTGGGCCAAAATTTTCCACGTCAACTGGCGGGCCATCTTATAAATTAAACTTGGCAAGGTGGTATTGGGTTTTTCTATAAGGAATTTCTCAGTGGCAGCCACGGAGTTTGGATTTGCGCCCGGTTGATGGCAATCGGCCCGCCCCCTATTACATGGGACTTGAACATAACTGGCGAAATTAATTAAATCATTTATTTCGAGCAACAAGACTCATAGTGTTAGTAACAATATACACTCGAGAGCAATGAATCCGGGTCACTTAAAGAATGTTAAAAATCTCGGAAACTAAAAATGATAGGTTAATGCAATAAATTGTATTTAATAGACAGCACCCTGAATGCGTTATTGTATTGGACGCGAAGGACGTTGTATGATTTTAGAGTATAATGACCCCACAGACTGCAAGTGTAAAATGATGTGCAGTAAGCACTAAATATAGTGCGCTTGACTTCTTTAGAGGCACGCCTGAATCTGCATGCAATAATGTTTGTTCTCACACACAGCGCCCTACGCTCCCTATCTATATCCTCATCGTCTTTGAGGCCAGTGGTCAATAAGTGACACAGATACTTAACTTGGTCCACCCTCACAAGGGGTATACCGCTTAACTTCACTGAAGGTACTGCTTCTGAAATGCAGGTGTACTATTAAGTACACATCTGTCTAACCTTTTGGGGATTAAATATAGTTAAATAAATTCAGTACAGTCGTTAAGCAACATACAGACCACGTCACGAACGTACACGCCTGGAAATATCCCGAAATATCCCGATCAGATACACTTTCACTCATGCGTGTCCACAAAATGAAAAAATCTTTCACGAACTACTTGAAGGCACTCGTGCGCAAATTTTGACATGTCAACACTGTCATACGCACACCATTTTGTCGAAAACGCCGCCATATTTGTTCTGCTTCATTGGTTTAGCGGTTGCAAACGCGACTGTTGGTCCTGGGTTCGATTCCCAGATGTGTTAAAGTGATTTGAGTTTTTTCATCAGGACTTTCTCAGTAGTAGCCACGCCGTCTGGATTTGTGCCTGGTTGATGGTAATACGCTCGCCCCATTTTAAATGGGACTTAAACATAACTTGCAAACTATGGATCAATAGGCTCGCCTTCCATTACGGTACATGGGTCTGTTGGCGAAATATGGATGTACTATCGAGGACACTACCGCCTGATCACCACTAAGCTAATTTTTGCTTGCACTTACAACATAGAAACGCTCTCTAGCCCCGCCCCGTTGACTTTGTACAGAAATAATGAATGAAAAAATAGCGATCAGCCGAGCGCACTGACGACGCACGCCAAACGAGAGTTATTGTTATTTTGCACGCCAAAGTTGACGCTTTCCTAATAGGTCTTAAGGGGACGTGGCTCGGCGCCTCCGCATGATTTAATCGAAAAAAAAATAACTGATCAGGCGGAAAAGACCACGACTGTACGTTAGACACAACTTTTTTTTCGGGGATTACAGTGTTATGTGTATTTAAAATTCTAGATGCGTGCAGTAAGAATCGTAAAAACCAAGTTATTTGCGTACCGGGAAGTAAACCAGTAAAATGCTTCGCTTATTTCGGTTAACGCGTCTACGAGCTATCTTTTAACCGTAAATATTTTATGGGAATACTTCCAGGATCGTCGTATTGCTGCTTCAGGTTTAACGGGCTCAATTACGTGTAAGGGTTAACGTGGAAAGACTTGCTCCTTTCGGTTTGCAGTTTTGCAGAACCACGGCCAATTAAGATTCAAACCGAACTAATATATCTCTCTTCTACCTGTCGATCGACAAGCAGCCTCTATTTAATTGAATGTATATAATTAGATTTAAGTATAAAATATAGAAGAATACTTTAATAAATAAATAAATAAATATTGCTGGACATTACACACAGCACCATCTAGTGCCACACTAAGCAACGAGGCTTGTGTAGTGGACACCAGATAGTTGATAGACTACATATAAACTTTTTGTTTGTGAATACATACTTATTATACATATAAACATCCATGACTCGGAAACAAAAATGTCCATGCTCATCACACAAACATTTGCTCCTACCGGGATTCGAACCCGGAACCCTAAGGCAGCCTCACTACCGCTGCGCCATTCGGGTCATCTAAAGCCGACCGTAATCCTTGAAGTAGTCTACTATATTTTAAATATAAGCCTGAGGATGGACGGCACCGCCGAGGCCGGCCTAGAAAGAGGTGGTGAGATGATCTAGACGCGCATCATGAGGGCTGGTCCAAGGTGGCGCAGGAGAAGAGCACCTGGAAGGATAAGGGGGAACCCCTGTGCAGAGCATGCATGGAGGCGGAAACGGTGGTGCATGTGCTCCTTGCCAAGATTCGCGAGGAGACTCTTGGAACACCAAGATCCCTTACTGATGCCCTGAGAAGACCGGGAAGTTTGATCTGCTTCTGGAGGGAGGTGGGCTGGTTGAAGTAACGGCCACCATGACTCACGCGCAATGGTCCACTTTAAGGACTAAGTGCGGAAACCTAAACCCCATGATAGATAGATAGATATGGGGGAGGCCTTGGAACAGCAGTGGGACATTCAGGGCTACTAAAGAAAAGACTAGCTTTTGCCTACGGTTTGGTTCTCGTTATAGTCAGACATTTTAAAGGTTGTGTATCTCTGAACGGACAGCGATCGGAGATTTTCCACCGTAACAAATATGCTTCTACATAATTAGACCATTAAAACTGGATACATACAAATGTTTTTTTTGGTTTTCGGGTTTCCAGCTTCCGTACATTTAAGCTTGACTCACGCTAGACCGTGTCGGGTCCGAGCCGAGTGTCAGCTATATTGTATCGTATTGTCCGTTGCTCGGCCGTCACTCGGTTGTCGCTCGGTATAGCGTGAGTGTGTCCATTCAAAATATATGTAATATTTAGTTGACCGTGCTACGGCCGACACTCGGCTCGGAACCGACACGGTCTAGCGTGGACACCCCTAAAACGTGCATGACTATTCATGAAACAAAAAGGCATGGAACCATTTAACACTGACTAACGTAGTAACGTCAAAAACCGACTTCTTCTGCCGACTTCTATAACTGCAAGAATAACTGCATTCGATTCGTCTTCAATCTCCGCAAGTATGATCATGTTTCTGCACATCGTTTGCTGTTAAGGTGGTTACCCATCCGGCAGCGCAGAGCATTGAGGGCTTTGACAACCCTGTTTTCTCTCCTTCACAAACCCACTTCTCCTTCTTATCTCACTTCTCATTTTCAATATTTATGCTCTGCGCACAGCAAAAACCTTCGGTCCTCCAATAACTGTCTTCTACGCTGTCCTTCTCACCGTCCTGGCTTTATCAAATCCTCCTTCTTTGTCCAGGCGGTCTTCCTCTGGAATGCGCTCCCCCAGAGTATCAGGACGTTGACTAGTCGTTTCACCTTCAAAGTGAAGGCTCAAGAAGACTACACAAGAAGTTGGCAGATTCGTCTCAAAACTAAGTTGTTATAGCTTTTTTTTTTTTTCCTTGTTTGTCTCTCTTAACTTTATATATTTTGTTATTATGTATGTATATATGTATTTATTCTTATGTTTTAGTTATACATTTTTCTAGTCTTTTTTTCTGTTATTGCACCTACTGTGTATTACCTCTGCACACTAAGGTAGACTGGTAGAAAATGCCCAAGGCATTAAGTCCGCCTTTGTACAGTTTTTACTTGTGCATAAAGTTTTAATAAATATAAATAAAAACAAAAAATAACACTCAATAACTTTTAACTAAATTGTTCACAGAACAGGAAACCGTAATCAAAAAAACTAAAAATCACCAATCCACTCAAACAAAACACGCAATGCTTCGCCATCAAATAGAAATGAAATGAAATGGCAGTGGCGAAGGATAGCCCATTGTGTGACCGCCATCGAAACCCATAGAGTAAGGAGGTATAGAAGAGACACGTACGCTCGGGACGCATCTTAAATTGTCATTTAAGATGCGTCCCGAGCGTACGTGTCTCTGAAACTGTGCCCAGTTACGGGACTCTTAATTTGTTCAACACAATAGGCGAGACGACAAAAAAAATCTAATTAGTCCGTCACTTAGATTATCGAAATTAATAAAAATCAATATTTGACCCGTGTTTTTTCTTTTGTTACGTAAACCAAAATAGACGAAGATACGACGCTTTTAAAATTCTCAATACGTCACGCCATGGTATAATTTTTAGCTAGTTCTGACGTCACGAGCCCCCACTCACGAGTTTTGATGCGTTTTATCTTTGTCAATATTCATTGATTTACAAAAACAAAAAATACGTGTCCATTAATTTCCAATACTCTAACTGACGGACTAAATAGATTTGCAATTTTTTGATACTATCGTCATGCCTATTGAGCATGTGCCATTACTTGTGCGCATGCTCAATCATCGACAATATTGAAGCAGGTAGTAGCGGCATTTTTGGTCAAAACTTCGGGTTTGTAGCACGTTGTCTCTAAATTTTGTGGAAAACCATGATGACTGCCTATCTGACCTCCACAACCCAGTCAGTACTGGGTAATACGATACCCCTCGGTAAGACATGGTTGTCAGACTTTCGGGCCACTGACTACCTGTAACGACTGTCAAAGATCTATGACAAATGACAGACGGGACCAACGGCTTGACGTGCTCAAACTCAAATCATTTATTTCAATTAGACCATTACGGCACTTTTGAATTTCAAAAATACAAAAAAGCAAAGCTACAGTCACAAGGCATAATAACTTAAGAAATTACTGCAGTTGCCCATTCCCTAACGTAGATCTCTATGGAGAAGAACGGGCAAGAGACTCCATGGACACTATTTTAAATCAAAATATTGTTACAAAATCTTGGTTACATCATTCATGTTGAGATTATAAATATATGTGAGAACGATGTAGAAAGACGTGCACATTAAGAGCGTCCAGAGTAAAATACATAATAAATCAAAAATTTAAAAATAAAGTAATTAAAATGAACGAACCGTGGCAGCTAAGAGATGACCAGTCCCAACTGACAGCTCCCGTTCACGAACATGACGCATGTATCGGCGCCATTCAACTCGACCATATTTAAGGGAACTAAATGACCCGACACACCCGCCACAATCACTGAGACATTGCTTTCCGCGGCACGGAGGAAACTCGGTATGTAATGGGCGGTCACCCATCTACGGACCGACCTAAGCAAGATCGACCCGAGCTGTAGTTATTATTTAAGCACGAGCTTCTCTATCCACTCTCGCATCTGCTGTTTCTTTAGTCTATGCCCGGCAGGGTCAACAAGCCGGAGTGCCCGTCATGAGGGAAGGTAGTGGAGGTAGCAATATACACTGCCATACAAGGTGTCTCCTAACTAAGTGGATAACCGGGGGATCCTGTTTATTTCTGACAAAAAAACTTGGTGGTTTTGGTATACGATATACTGATTAACTAGTATGCAGTTGTGACACGTAATTGTGAAAAAAATCATTCAGTGATATTATTTTTCGACGACCCGAATAGCGTAGCGGTAGTGAGGCTGCCTTACGTTCTAAGGGTCCTGGGGTCGAATCACGGTAGGAGCAAATGTTTGTGTGATGAGCACGGACATTTGTTTCCGAGTCATGGATGTTTATGTATGATAATTATGTATTTACAAACAAAACATATCTATGTAGTATATCAACTATCTGGTGTCCACGACACAAGCCTAGTTGCTTAGCGTGGCACCAGATGGCGCTGTGTGTAATGTCCAGCGATATTTATTTAAACTTCATGTACAATAGTGGTACATAGGCGGGGTTTGTCTCCACCGATCACAGTATCAGATCACGTTAGCCACGGATCACAGCGAGTTGTATGCGGACTTAATGCCACAAGGCATTCTCTACCAGTCAACCTTTGGGGTCCGTTTAGTAAGGATAACGATGCTATCGTGTGATGGGTAATACCTCAATTTAAATTAGGCGCTGAAAGAAAGTAGGACATACCTACCTCCTGCGGAATTAGTTTCAATTTACTACTCTTGACTTTTAGACAGG
This sequence comes from Xestia rhomboidea, assembly GCA_963853795.1. Lineage (NCBI taxonomy): Eukaryota > Metazoa > Arthropoda > Insecta > Lepidoptera > Noctuidae > Xestia > Xestia rhomboidea. The sequence continues at coordinate 6,900,359 of OY970778.1, read as the reverse complement.
TAACTCAATCATATTCTGAAGGCCTGTATCTACTACCTTGTTCGAATACCCTTTTAGAGTAAGTGTGGTACAGTAGGTATGATGTGCAGGATGAACGAGGATCCTCCAACCAGACGAGTCTCGTGTCTGGTGGAATATTGTCCGACGCCAGTTTAGAATATAAAAGAATAGAATTAACTTTATTGTCCACCAAAATTGAAAGAACTGTTTTACAATATTGCTAATTCTATGGTTATGTGGGTATGGATAGCTATATCTTCCAAACAACCTTGAGATGGACGGACTTTACGAACATAAAGTTATATAATGAGTGTTATCTCCAGGAAAACGTCAGGTTGCTTGAAACAACAGTTTATTATAACTTCTAAATGCACTGATAGAAGGGGGTCCATCTATCAGTGCATTTAGAAGTTTCAGGGACCATAGAAGAGATTGCTGGAAAGACCACAACTATTCTATCAACCAGATTGAAACCCAGAATATACCGCTACTGATTCCAAAAACCCGCTTCACTGCCACAATTCCACAAACCAACCCTCAAAGCTGACCCGTCCGATTTAAAGATTCTAATAGCTTCGTAACGATCAAAAGCCGCCAATACAGAGCCGTTTGAAAAACTATTCCTACCAATGGATAGTGGATAGTCATACAAACGGTGCAGTAGAACTCGCACTAAATTGCTTTATTGTCCAAAAGTCAGGCTCTGTGAAAATAACAGTTGGTGGTTAGCGGCGAAGTTATATTGCGGGGGACGTACGGGCGGAGGTGCTGGTGAGCAAGTTAGATGACATAAACTGACGCCAACGCGAGTGGGATGGGGTTTGTCACAGAATTATTAATAATAAGGCAAGGGTGTCGGGGGTGGATGGTACTCATGAAAGAATCTTCAGAAGCACGTCTGTTGACAAATAGGTTCGCCCCTTTTTACACGAGACTAACACGTCACTGGCACTGTCTACCTGGGCCCTGTTTAATAAATCTGATAATCCGACAAGTCCGACATAAAGGGTGTAAAAAACCTCTTAACGAAGCCGAAAGGCACTTGTTCTCCCCGTCATTATAATCATTTTTTTGTCCTACACCATACCTGGGAACCTTCTAGTTACGGAGATATTGGGGGTCAAAGTTCCAACTGTTTGACATGTTTTTTTTTAATACAAGTTTTAAAAGTAAGATTTTTACTTTAAACACCTCCACGACCACCCATATTATTCAATTCCTCCATCAGCACAATGTTTTGAGTACGTTACATTGAATTTTACCACAAAATATGAATTTTCACCCCAAAAAAAAGTCGTTTCCCTGCAATAATTTTTGCATATAGAACTACTTAGTTTGATGTACAAAATGCTTGGTTGACGGGTTCGTGATGAGGTTGTTTACACCCTATATAATGTCAAAAAATGACAATTAGACATTTTGTAATTTTCTGACATATAATGTCAGCTTATTACAGGGCCCTGGTAATCGAACCTGGGAATATGTTATGTTGGTCGATTTAAATACAGGGTGACTGTAGGTTATATTCTATTTAGTTAGTTTACTGTAATGTGTGTAATGTGTGTAATTTTTGCATATAGAACTACTTAGTTTGATGTACAAAATGCTTGGTTGACGGGTTCGTGATGAGGTTGTTTACACCCTATATAATGTCAAAAAATGACAATTAGACATTTTGTAATTTTCTGACATATAATGTCAGCTTATTACAGGGCCCTGGTAATCGAACCTGGGAATATGTTATGTTGGTCGATTTAAATACAGGGTGACTGTAGGTTATATTCTATTTAGTTAGTTTACTTCAAACCTTACTCAAGTGATCATCATTGCGGATTCACCACATTCAGCCATTCAACTATTCATATTGTTAGTTCCGTGTAACCTATAGCCACTAGCAAGACACAAATTCAGACTCCGTGGCTGCTACTGAGAAATTCCTGATGGAATAACCCAATAACGGTTTTCTCGACCCGGGACCAACCAAGGACCTCATGTTCAGCAGTCACGTTTGCGATCACTCGACCAACGAGGCAACATTTGATGTCTAAAGCATATTTATCGTCTCTGTGCTAGTCATAAGACATTTATTTCTGAACAAAATACATTGTGTAGAAAAAATATTAAAATTAGATTATTAAGGATTAGATAGTTCATAATAATAAATATAATACAATACCTCCTTTTTACAATAATACATTTTTTTTTTTTTTGGGCATGGCATCTCGCAGTTCAGTCTAGAAGAGACTGGCTACTGCTTAACCGGACTATACCTGTGGATGCCTTGAAGCTAAGGCCTCCAGCCAGGGGCATGATAACTAAAAACTAAGCGACCACGCCTAAGGGCACCCCCTGTGGGGTACGAACCTCGGCTTAGGGCGTCGCTGGGGGCAGCAAAGGGACAGGCTGGATCTGAGTGTCATTAATTAGGGGCTCGTTTGAAATTACTAGCTCAGCATCGCGGGCTGGCTCTAGCAAGGGTCGGGGGGGAATTGAACGGGGATTACGCGCCGGTATGTCTTCGGTTTGTATCTGTATTTTCTACGTACGGTGCTGGTGTCTTTGCTACTCTCCTGTAAGAGGGTAATAGCGTCGTCGGGGGTGACTACAGAGTGCCGAGGACGGCGGACTGAGCTGATACGCGATGGGTCGTATCGGGCGGCCGATGCGATCAGGGGGTTCCTATGCTTAATAGAGGAGTCGAAAAAACGCTTTGAAAGACGTTTCATGAATTGCTGAATACTATCGACTAACGAACTATCGTTACGGACGTACGGGGGGGCTCCGGTGATCTTACGGAGAAAGCGGTTCTGCAAGGTCTGCATCCTGTGGATGTGGCGGGGATGGGCATGAGCGAATACGACACAAGCGTATGTCATGATAGGTCGGATAACTGCCGTGTAAAGACGCAACTTGCACTTGAGTGACAACTTGCTCTTTTTGACTAGCATGAAGTGGAGTCTGCCCATGGCAAAGGCTGCTCGGTTACGAGCTGCTTTGATATGGGCCGCGAAAGTCAGGTGTTCGTCGAGGATGACACCGAGGTACTTGGCTTGCTTCTCCCAAGGGATAGGCTTGCCGAACATAGTGATGGGGGCAGGTGACGGTCGCTGATGGCGTAACTTCTGATAGAGAACAGCCTGGCTCTTCTCAGGGTTTACTTCGATCCTCCACTTACGAAACCATGCGCCGAGTGAATCGGCGGCTTGTTGAAGTGCACGATGGATGCAAACCTGAGATCGGCCGGTGTAATAAATAGCCGTGTCGTCGGCAAATAGGGCAACCTGAACTTTCTTGTTCGTTGGGATGTCGCTGGTGAACAGCGTGAAAACTAGAGGAGAGAGGACGGAGCCCTGACGGACTCCGGCTCGGATGGGGTGGGGAGAAGATAGAGATTTCCCCACGCGGTAGCGGAAGGTGCGATCCGACAGAAAGTCTCGTAAGATGAGCACGAGACGGTCCGGCACACCGAGTTTATACAGCTTGTATAATAAGCCGTTGTGCCAGACCTTGTCGAAGGCTTTCGCTATGTCGAAGTACAACACCCCCGTCATCGCTCCACGCTGGAAACCAGCGCTCAAGTGTTCGACGATGTGGTGGACTTGGTGTATGCATGAATGTTCGGTTCTGAAACCGAACTGTTGGTCGGGAATGAGGCCTTTTGTCTCGGCATAATCTCTGAGTCGCTTATAAATAAGTCTCTCATAGATTTTGCCGAGCGCGCTCAGGAGACTGATCGGCCTGTAGCTCGAAGGCTGAGCTTTCGGTTTCCCAGGTTTGGGAATACCGATGACGGTGGCCTCTTTCCACACTTGGGGAAACAAGTTGTTGCTCAAGGCGCCATTGAAGATGGCTGCCAAAAGGACTATGAGCTGAGCGGGGAGGGTTTTAAAAATCCTATAGGTGAAGCCGTCGGCGCCAGGGGCTTTCCGAGGCTTGAGCTTGTCGATTATATCCTTGACCTCGTCTGGAGTGACCGGAGGGAGGGGATCGTCGGGGTCTTCTACGGGAGGGAGTGCAGCCCTTCGTTCGACTTCTGCATCCACCTCATCGAGGTGCTGCTTGTCTACTGGAAGGGTGCTAGGGGAGCACTGTGATTCCAAACTGTCGGCTAGGCATTCTGCCTTCTCAGAGTCGTCAAAAGCGACGCTCTTGTCAGGACGGATGAGAGGTGGAGAAGAGGCCTCCTCGGAGGACCTCAGCTTCCTCTGAAGTTGCCAGAAGGCTTGGTGGGTTGGCTCCAGTTCGCTGAGCATCTTGTCCCATTGATTCGAACGAAACTCACTAGTGCGCTTCTTTACAGCACGCTGTAAATAACGCATGTGAGCTTTGTTCTCATCGCAGGGCCAGACGCTATAGGCACGTATGGCCGCGTTCTTCTCGTTTATCAGTTCACGGATGTCGTCGGGTAGTTTCCAGCGTTGATCACTCAACACTGGGACTTCCCGAGAGCATTCCTTTAAAATGGATTGCACGTGAACTGTAAACGAGTCGATAGCGGCCTCGGTGTCTGCGACTGAGACAATGTGGTCGGGGATACCGTCTAGGTGCGGTGACGTGTCGGATTTCAGCATATCGCTTACTTTCTTCCAGTTGGTTATTAGGGTGGTAGGAGTGGGTTGGCTAGGGTCAGAGATACCCGAGCGAGAAACTAGGTGCATGAGCACTGGGCGGTGGTCAGAGTTAAGCTCGTGTAGCGTCTCAATTAAATGTAACCTAAGGCTAACATTTTTGAGCAGCGCTATATCGAGCGGGTCGGGTTGACTAGTGGTGTCGGGATAGTGCGTGTTCTCCATAGGAGCAATGGGATCGAAGTTGATGGTCTGGCCTAGATCGCAGACGACTCTCCCTCTCGGGTTAGTCATACTACTATTCCAGGCGGGATGTTTGGCGTTGAAGTCGCCCGCTATGATAACGGAACCACTCATGCCGAAGAGTTTGGTGAGATCATTAACCAGGAGGTTATGATTCTCAGACGTGTTTGAGGGGGGCATATAGGCAGACATTATATGAAGCGGTTGATGACCTGTCATGGCTAGCCGACAGATTGAAACCTCCAGTAGGGATTCTAGGGGAGGGGGGTCGATTGGGATGCAGTGCAGTTCCTTGCGGTAGTAGATGAGCGTACCACCTTTGTGACAACGTGTCCTATCATTGCGAACTAATCGATAGTTGGCAATTTTAGGATCACGATTGCTGGGTTTTAGAAAAGTCTCTTGGATGAGGAAAATATCTATTTGATAATCGCGAAGGAAGGACGCGATCTCGTCGCGTTGCCCTCCCATGCCATTAGCATTAAAAAAGCCTAACTTTAGGGACCGGGGTTGGGTGCACGATGCTACGGGTGTGTTATCCATTACTGAGTTTGGTTGAGGTTACGAAGGGCTTCCGCGATCCTAGGATATCTCGCGTAAATCTCATTGATCTGTTTCAGGTCCTTAGCTAACCTGAGCTCGGCTGCTAAGCAGTCGGCCTCAGGTGAGATAAACACCTGGAACCTCATGAGGGTGTCGATTGTACTCTCCTCTTCCTGGTTGGAAAGCCGGGGGCTAGGGGAGGGAAGAGGGACCTGGGACCGAGCCACTGGAGTGGGCTTTGGGACTGGGTTGTCCATGAGGCCAGGCATTGGCAACGGGTTGGGCTGGGATTTCACCAGGGCAGGGAAGGCACGCTGGTGGTTGAGCTGGTTCCAAGGAGAGGGCCTCTGTGGGCTGAGACGCTCAGGGAGGTCTTTGGATGGGGCTTTTGTCAGGGGGCTTTCCCTCTGCTGACGGGCTTGAGCGCGATTCGCCAGTCTGTTGGCGAATTGTTTGGGGGCTTTGGGACAGCCCCTGTAGTTTGCCGGGTGGCCAGATTGACCGCATAGCACGCAGCTAGGCGGCTCTGTACACAGAGTCCTGTCCTTGGGACGAGGGCAATCTGCCGTGGCGTGTTCGCCTAGACATTTTACGCACCTGTGCGGTGCGTAACAATGTTTTTGGCTGTGGCCGTATAGTTGGCAGCGATGACACTGCCCAACTATATTCTGCTTCTTGGGCCTCTCGATTGAGATGCCCGATAAGGAGCAGACTGACTTTATCTTGAATATTGGGTGGTGACCCTCGACTGGGTCACAGATGACGAGCACCATGTCGTACTCGTCACCCCCTTGGGACCTATTTTTATGGAGGCGGTGAACCGCCGAGACGGGGATGAGCTGGGAGGTTAAATCCTCCAGGATGTCCTGGGCAGGGATCTCCTTCGGGATCCGCCTGATGACCACGCGGGTCGGCTTTTCCTCCGGGAGTGAGAAGGTGTGGAAGGCGATATTCCTTCCACGAAGGGCATGCACCAACTGTCTGTAGTCGGTGGAGGTAGGGACCTTTACTTTAATACCCTGTTGGGTAGATGTCGCGCTTGTGTACTGGATCTTGCGATCCGCACACATCTTGGACACTTCAGTCCACTTCCCCTTTTCTCTGATGTACAGAGCAGGGGGTGTGAGCTTCTTGGTCGAAGCGGATTGGGATGGAACCGGTTCCATTGGACTATCCGGGCGGCTGGCAGGAGCCGAGCCAGTAGCCGTACGGCTGGGAGAGCGGTTGATGGGGGTCGCGGCTGAGGGAGCAGCTACTCCGGCGGTAGAGGGGATGTGGGAAAGGGAAGCGGAGAGGGGGGCGTTCAATGCCGTGACTGCCTTCTTGGCCTTTCCGGCATTGGATTTCCTAGCCTTCTTTCTTTTCCCGTTTTGTACGAGTTGGAATTCCTCTGGCTCGGATGGTGAGGACTCAGAGGAGGAGACCAACTCGGGAGAGCTATCGGGGGCTTCGGGGCTGACCACAACGTCCATATCGGCGGAGTTGGGTCGGGGAATAGGAGAGGGAGATCTTGAGTGGGAGTCTGGCTTGCCCCAGTTCTCCTTCTTGAATGGCTCAAGGAGCCCATCATAGACTTCCCTAATGTAGGGGTTATTGTCCTCTAGCAGACGCTTGAGGAGCACTCCTAGCGAGGAATTTAATTCCTCGGTTCGGGGCGTTGCCATTATGGCAGAATTAACAAAGGGGGGATCTAGCACATAACCTAACCTATGCCTAGTCCTAACCAAGCCTATCCCGAGGAGGTACGTGAAACGTAAACTCCCCGGGCAGACAGCTCCCTTAAAACGAGGCTTCACCTGAGTTTTTCCTAGTGTTCCACTGGCGAGAAGAAAAACACAAACAAACTCGCCAGCTCCACTGCTGTCTGAATGGCCAGAAGGGCCGGAAAACACTGTAAAACCTAACTCCCCGGGTGGGATAACCCAGGGATGTGTTCTCACCCTGTTGGGATTACAGGGAGGTGAGTGCTAAGGTGTGCCCTAAGCTTGTAAACCTGCCACCGATCTTATTGTGCGGCAGGGCCCTATGGGTCTTGCGACCGATCCGGGCCGCTGGGGTAGAGACACCCAGACGTCCCGGGTGCAGCTGTGGACAAACGGGGATTAGATGCTACCAGACTGCGACTAGGAGATCCCCCAAGGCCGCAGTCAGAGCCCTTCCAACGGGTTGCCTCACCCTGAAGGGGATCGGCGGGTGTGTCGGGTCACCACCCTCTTGACTTCGTTAACACCGTGAGGTTTCCGTCAAGAACCACTAAAAATCGTGGATTTCACCTGAAGGGCAAAAAACGCGGACGTGGTTTTGACGATTTCCGTTAAGGAAATTTGTCTTGAAAAAGACAGTTTTTAACGTATCGAATTTAAACTACAAGTAGTTAATTCGACACGGCGCAGCGCAACTAAGTCCGAGCACAAAGCAAAGACTGTAGTCACACTACGACTTGGCGGGCCGGGGGCCGTCGGAGCTCGGCGAGGCGGCGGACGCTACTGACGTAGCGTAGCGGCGAAACCGAGTCGGGGGGCGCGGGGTGCGCGGGAGCAAGGCAGCGACAGAGCGGAGCGCACGTGTGCACTCGGCGGCGGCCAGGCGTCGAATGTCAAAAGATGAAATAACCATAGCTCCTTTTTATAATAAAATGAATATTCGTATGATAAAAATAATGCCAAAAGATTGAAAAATAATAAAATTAATAGTCACTTAATTACAAGATTATAATAAGAGTGCTTATAATAATAGCAAATATCACAAATACCTACATGATTATCATTTGTCAACTGAATTGAACTCTTCAATACTGTAAAAGCCCTTCCTCAATAAATATGTCCTTAATTTGTATTTGAATAAATTTGCACTGGTAATGCTTTTAAATTCCAACAGCAACTTGTTGTATAACAAGACCGATTGATATCTGGGACTATGTCGAACCACTTTCAATGATTCAATCTAGGTTGTATTGTGTAGGGTGTCTTTCCTGCGAGTACTATATCTAGCTTGTCTTTGGTTAGTCATTCTTAGCAGCAGTGTGTAGTGTTCACAGACACACCGCAATGAATTCGGAGCGATCGCTGCAATCCAACTGATATTAACAGTCCGATCCTACATCAGTTACATTTCATAGTTTTCTCTTCAATTTTCTCGCTGTTAGTTCGAACAGTCTATTTGTTGGGATTGATTTACTGCTGCTGATTGAATATAACAAATTATAATCATTTAGTTTGGGCTATACGGACTATTTAGTAATTATGTTTACCCAATTAAAATACGCTTTGATGTTACAACAAGATATTATAAGATAATCGAAACTTTTCCGAAGTAAAATGTATTGTTATTAAATTCTACATTTTCTTTTTAGGGTTCCGTACCTCTAAAGGAAAAAACGGAACCCTTGTAAGATCACTTTCTTGTCCGTCTGTCCGTCTGTCACCACCGATTTTCTCAGGAACGGGTGGATCTAGCAAGTTGTAATTTATACCATATACCTACGGGCTATATAATAGTCCCTATTAGATGTATAAAAATCAAGGTCCACACGATAAAAAGATATGGGCAAATTTAAATTTTCGCGAAAACTTGTAAGTTCCATAATTTACCTTAATTTTCGACTTTTATATTTTTCTGACTTTTCTCTTTACTTGTGCTGTAAGTAAGACCTTGCTTTTAACCAAAATTGACAATTCTATTTCAACCGGAAGTACCCTATAGGTTTTGGGTCGAAAACCTACATGGTACTTCCCGTTGACCTAGAATCACAAAATTTGGCAAAAAGCAAGGTCTTACAGCACATGTAAAGGGAAAAGTCTGAAAACCGTAAATATGTAGTTTAATAATAAAAAAAGTGATTTTACTATTACAAACTTATTATTTGCGGTTGGAGCAATAACCGTTTCTGGGGAACGAACAGCAAAGTTAAGTTTGTTCTTTAAAAAGTTTGTACGGAACCCTCGGTGCGCGAGTCCGACTCGGTCTTGGCCAGTTTTTTCTGTTCTAAAGAAACTTCATGACTTTATAAGCATAGGTAATGTGTCCATTGCTGAAAAACAGGCCCCTCTATGATTACCTATAAGTGGGCCGTAGTTATCTGAGTACAGAAGAAGATTTATCAACTGATACTGATACTGATACTGTTAGCCTGCATCATCCCACTGCTGGGCAAAGGCCCATGACTTCCAGATGTTCCGATCCAAGGCCAATGTGGACCATAACATTGGTCGCTGGTCTTGTGCAGCAATGGTCTTGTCCAAGAGTTGTTAAAAGAGTAAAAATCTTCATATGATCATTTTTCTTTTTTGTGTTTTAATTACTAAGAAACTACCGTGAAACGGGGCTATTTAGGTTTTTGGGGGCTATTTGGTCCAAAATGTTATTGGGAATTTCTATCAGAATTTTTTCAGTAGTAGCCAATCAAAGTGTTTCTAGACATTGTAAAATAACTTCTACCATACACCAACCGACAGTTATCGATATTTTTGTTCGAAATTCTGGGTCATCCCAAATAGCGCCATTTTACGGTACTGATTTTTTGTATTTAGAAATCATTATGGAGACAAACTCACGATCTCAAAACAAAATAATAAAGCAGCTTAGTACAAAAAACACAAAGAAGCACTTCTAACAATAAATCCATACTCCTATTAACGACAAATATTTCTCCAACAACCTCTTTTCTAGACCAGTGATAAAACGCAGTTGTTCTTAAAAAAAAAGGACTCACAAGCTCCACTGAAAGCCTTCCCCGCCATCTTATTGCCATTTTCTTCTATACTTAGCTAGCTAAAAGGTTCCAGTACAATAGCCTCTATGCTAGTCTCTTCACTAGACATTATACTCTTCAAATAAGTATTGTGATATTCCGCTGAAAAGGGATGTTAGCTACTCAGCGATAAAGCGGCTGAAAGCGGCTTTGTTTACAATTTCATAGGAAGTTTTATTGACTTATTTCGTGTTTGTGTTTTGAGATTGAATAACCCTTTGTTGTTGAAGATAGAGAGGTTTAAAGGCACTGTTTCAATGGCACAAAGAACGCTTATGAAGCTTTAAATTCTGTGTGTTTTCAGGGTTCCGAAGCGGGAGGGTAACCAACCCTATTACCAAGCTTATTCGTGTATTCGTCCGTCCGTTCGTCCGTCCGTCTGTCTGTCAGCCGGCTGTATCTCATGATCCGTAATAGGTAGACAGTTGAAACTTTCACAGAATGTGTATTTCTGTTGCCGCTGTATACATATTTCAAGTAGTCATAGAATTCGTAACTCCTGAGTTTGACAACCCAAGTCATGTTGTCTAAGGTCGCATGTGCCATTGTTGAGTACGAGGTCTTGGATTCGATTCCAGTAGGGTTCCAGTAGGTATTACGTATCTCTGTTGACAGCTCGAAATGATAGTAACTGGGCTCAGTGTCGATCAATTAACTGTCACAAGGTTAGTTTCGTATTATGTATGACCCTGTTAGTCACCGTAAAGTATATCCAGTCAGTGTGATACGTAATACCAATATTATGACATTCACGGTTGTCATCAAAGTTCGGTGTACAACCGAAGCTTGATAGTCACTGGATATCAGAAAGATACGTAATATAAATAAATATGGCTGGACATTACACACAGCGCCATCTAGTGCCACACTATACACTATATACTACATAGAACCCTTTTTGTTTGTAAATACATACTTATTATACATATAAACATCCATGACTCGGAAACAAATGTCCATGCTCATCACACAAACATTTGCTCCTACCGGGATTCGAACCCGGGACCCAAAGAACGTAAGGCAGCCTCAGTACCGCTGCACCATTCGGGTCGTTTTATATAGCCCTGCAGGTCCACTAACTGGTATTGGGTTTTGTTCACCAGGAATATCTCTGTTATAGACTGGAATCGGTAACTGTGCCCGGTTGATAACAATAGGATTTCCCGCTATTGCATAGGACATAAATGTATATAAACCATGAGGTCCTGGGTTAGACTCGGACTGGATTGAACTTAAAATTCTAACAGCAATATCCCACATTTATTCGAGCCTTCTTTACAAACGTGAAACAAACAAATCCTGCAATCTTTCCCTCGTACATTACGTAATAATTCAACGCTATAAAACAGCGTTTAAAGCAAGTTGTTTATATTCTCGGAGCGCAGACTCGGTGCATAATTCCAATGTATTCTGGTTTGTGCTAGACTAACTTCTAGGGTTAAGCGGATTTGCGTCGGTGACAGCTTCCTAAATATGTTTCATGTTTGAATTTCCGGTATGTGGTTGGTAGCATTGACGTGAAATTGTGGACAGGTTTATTACGTTTTTACGGATCGACAGCTGTTATCGTGAAAGTAATTTAGGAGCACTGGAAAAAACTACTTCTTTTTAATTTTTTGTAATGAGAGGTTTTCTTTTTGAGTATTAAAAAAAAACCATAGTTTCCAAGAACTCTGTAGATGGCGTTGAACTAACTACGTTACTAGGTGCCAATGCCAAAACGCTTGGAAAAAAAAAACATTGCGTCACGTCACATACGCTCGTTGACTGGACTGACACTTTCGTTTGCTTAAGCTTCCGATATAACCATTACATCCAAATGAAATGATGTGACGTTCCGTTCCTTGCAGTAACTTACCAGCGACTAGGGAAGAGTTTAAAAAGAAAATCCCTCATGGGAATCATCCATCGTGTTTGCACGGCCCAAGTTATTTTTTACTTAAGAAGCGCCAGGGTATCCCGCGAAATTCAAATTTTCATACGTTTTTTGCAATTTGCAGGTCAGTGTCAGGCTGTATTTTGAACAAAATATCTTTGCAACCGTAACACGTATAGTAACAGAATTATAATAATTAAAATCATCAGTACAACCCTCGAAGTCCATTTAATCCCAATCAATGACTATTTCATGTGTAGCGGCACTACAAAAGTCATTCAATACCCTGGTAAACTCTTTTATATTATGGTTGACACGTTACAAAATGGAAATACCTATCCATGACTATTCTCGAGTCATAGATAATAATTATCAACGAATTAGTGTTGAAAATATAAAATTCACTTGCTTCTTGCCTAAATTTCAATCCGTTCGAAATTTTGAAATCAACATTTCAAAATCAGAAACTGCCAAAGTTAACACACACACAATTTCACATTTTCCGCCGTTCCTCTTTAAAAACAGTCACACTTTACATCAGCGCAAATGAAAGCCATAATTTGGAACAGTATTCAACCGCCACGTCGGATGAAATCAATTAAAATTCCCGCTGGTTTGTGTGTCCATGTCCATACACTAATACGTCACAGAAGATAGCCGTGATGGGTTTGGGCTTCGCCTATCGATAGGATAAATACAGAAGTACAAATCATCATCTGCTTAGTCGTTTTCCTAACTTAGACTTGGGTCGGCTGTCAGTCTAACCGGTCGCAGACGAATACTATAGTTGGTGCCAGTGAAGATCGCAAAAGCGGTCATTGACCCACCTACATTTATTAAAGTTCTTAACTTTGAAATCCAAAATTAAGCCTGTTCAAGTCTTAAATCGTCATCTATCGTGATCTTCAACATTTTTTCTAATGAGAAAAAATTTTGTAGATCACGATAGATGACAAAAACAAAACAAATGAACCACGTATCGTTTTTCATTAAAAACGACACATGGTTCATTTGTTTTGTTTCGTAGGAAGATATATTAGGGAAAGGGCAATGACTGCTATTGCGATTTTAACTGGCACCAATTTTAATAAGTATTTGACTTGGAGCGACTGCCTATCTCTCCTCCACAATCCAGTGACTGGGTCACACCACGGACTAGTTGTCAGACTTTCGGGATCCTAACTACTCGTAACGACTGTCAAAAATCTACAAATGACATCAAGCAAAATGACGTACCCCTATTTTCTGGCTTCCTGAAAAGTCTTGGTATGTGATGGTCACCCGTCATTGAATCGACTTCGGCAAGCATTGCTGAACCTTGACAATCGACCTATGCAGCTTCTATGGTATTGTTCTTCTTTCAAAAAAAAATGTTTCCAAGAACTCGGTAGATGGCGTTGAACTGACTACGTGACTAGGTGCCAAAGCCAAAACGCTTGGAAAAAAAACATTGCGTCACGTCACATACGCTCGTTGACTGACACTTTCGTTTTCTTATGCTTCCAAATATAACCATTACATCCAAGTGAAATAATGTGGCGTTCCGTTCCTTGCAGTAACTTACCAAGTTCAGCGCCATCTATACAGCGACCAGGGGAGAGTTGAAAAAGAAAATCCCTCATTAGGCTGTCTCGTAACCGAACCCTAAGTTAAGAGAGCTTCTTAGTGTTGCCGTTTGACTACCTTATGTCAGCTGTCATACTGACAGTGACGTTTACAACTTGACATTACTACTACAGCTTTTTAACTATAATTTCTCTTCCAAGTCTTTGTCTTTCATTTGTCAGTGGTACTTCGTAAACTTTCTTGCTCCACGACTTCCCTACAGGTCGGTCGTCCCACGGAAATGGTGCGGCGTGCATCGGAAGTGCACCGTGCGTTTGTGGTGACATCAGCTATGCGCTTACGACGCTTCCGGTTACCAGTTATTTGTGCACCGGATGTTACGTTTATTAATTGGATGGAGTATATTCGGAGCTTTATTTCATAACTACTGCTCTCAAAACGGTGAGGGAAAACATCGTGAGGAAACCGCCGTGTCCTAGAACCAAAAAATTCGAAGACTTGTGACATCTACCAATCCGCACTTAGCCCGCGTGGTGGATTATAGCACATTCCCTCTCACAGAGAGGAGGCCTGAGTCCCAGCAGTGGGAACATTAATAAGCTGATGATGATGATGGTGATCTTCGGGGATGTTAAATTTGTCGGTCTGTTAAACGTTAACATGTTATAGAAGGTTCTAACTATTTAAACGCTTAGTTTTAGAAATATGTAGTTACTTATCAGGTTAATTTAATAAGTCGAATATTTTCTGTTTACTGCTTTATCACATGAACAGAGCCCCCTTTCTTTGATTAAGGTCTTCTTAGGATAAATAAAGCATTCTTAGCAAATATTTCGCTCCTTAGAAAATTTTACATTTATACCACCTTCCGCCGCACGCCCACGTCACCTGCGCTCGTAATTTTTGATCAAACTTATTCGAACTTTAAGCCATGAATACGCTTATAAAAAGATTTTATAATAATTATATACTAATTTTATTTTATACTAATTTAGATGAATTCATATAGTACCCCAAATCGATGGTACGCTACATCGACAGTACACCAAATCGATCGTACGCTATATCGACAGTACACTAAATCGACGGTACGCTACATCGACAGTACACCAACTCGATGGTTAGCTACATCGACTGCCCGCCTCGATTTAGATTTAATAAAAACAAGCTTTTTTTAAAGTACCTATAATACTGTCAATGTTATAATTGTCAATGTATATAGCGATGTAGCGTACCGTCGATTGACAGTACTGTCGATTTATTAACCCGTCGATGGAGCGTTGTCGATACAGCGACTGTCGATGTAGTTACTGTCGATATTATGAACCGGATACAAGTCACATTACCTTGTACTAGTAGATAACTAGCTTTAACTGGTCGTGTCACGTGGAGGTCGTCCCACGGGAAAGTAGTACTTGGATAAAAAATATCTATCTAAATATAAGGTAGCGTAATTTCGTAATGTATTCTTATTCTTAGCAGTAGAGCTTGTGAAGTGGGATTGCGCGGGCCGTGTGTGTAGAATACATCAGGACCGATGGGCCAGAGTTGTCACGCAGTGGATGCCAGAAGATAGGCGTCGTCGTCGAGGGAGGGTTAGAAAACGCTGACGTGACGATATAGAAAAAGAGCTTGTGACCACTCATCCATCGCAAATGGCAAAATGATAAACACTCTGTTGCTCTTCAAAACAAAGTAGCCCATTTACACGAAAAACCGTCACCAAACCAACATAATCCCAACACTCATAAACATCCTGATCCTTCTATATCACATCACGTGACTCGAAACGAAGTAATATCAGAATCGATTGATGCACTCGTCTCGATCCCGCCCGTGATGGACGCAATCGATTCCCCTCGGATGGTCACTCGCGGGTAGTATGACAATGGAGGATTGCCCATATCTCTCTGAATAATGGATGCTGTGCAAGAAAACTGCTTTTGTTCTGGAGTGACCGGGATTGGTTGTGGCTAGTTATTGACTGTCTTTTGTGTGAGATAGATTTTGTTGTGGGAATTGGTTAGAGTTCGGTGGGCCCAGCATAAACGCGTGGACGTAAATTCTAAAGACTTTTAAACTGACAACAGGAATTCGTTTCGCACGTAATAGTTTTGTGGTGAAAGCGTATTCAGTAAAAAATCCATGAAAAAGTCATTCAGTAGGGCTATAATTCTGAACTTAGAAGGTTGTATTGATTTTAATGATTAATTATAATTTTGGAACTACATACGTGTTCAAAATATGATTCGCGTCCGTAACGTGAATCATATTTTCATCGACATACAACCGGACACTGGTCTGCAAATTCAAAAAAGGTAAAAAAAATATGGTCTGTCAACACTTCTTCTGCTTTCTCTCTTGATGTTGATGGATTAAGAGGTAGAGGAAAAAAAAACCTTAGAAAATATTGTTTTTGTGAGGAAACATGAAAGACTAAGGATTAAATTTTGTGCCACAGTAAAATTATAAGCAGTAGGTTGGCTTGAAAGAAATCACCGAAACGCTGACGTAATTCATCAAGCGCCCCTTTCCCCGCCCGTAAAGATACTTCAGGGGCTGCGGGACTGTTCGAAAGAGATACCGTGGCCCCGGAACACAAAGGGCGATGAAGGAACATGGATGGGTTTTAGTCAGTAAAAGTCTGACACTCCCTCCTGCTCCGCCCAGAGCGGGAGGAGTCATTTGATGATTTTCCCATCCCAAAAAAAAAAGGTGCGAACAGACTGAGAGTCGCGTGCGCCGCGTCATTTTCTTAACGATAAACCACACAGTATACCCGATAGCAGCAACCCTAGCCATCTGATCGACAGTAGGCATTAAATTCAGGGACACGTCCGAGTCACACTACTGGAATAGTGTGGCAGTGAGATTGAAAAACACGTGTATCCTGGGTCAAGGACAGGAAGTTGATGTAGATTCTATGATTTGACAAGAATTTTTCCATAGAAGTCGACATAATAGTAATATTAACAAGGTCAAAATTCGTACAAAGACTTAAACTTACTCGTGGAGGCTCTTAGCTTTCTATGGTAAATTAGTTAGAATTATTTGTATAACGTTACAAATTGGGAACTTGTAAAAAAATCATAAGCAAATCGGGTTAGGGTATAAGTTTAAACAGCTCTCCATATATATATATATATATATCGATTAGGTTATTCTATTGTAACTTGTGTAGCGTCTGAGACTAAGATTTTCGAAACAGGATTGGTGAAATAATGAAGGCTGATTTTAACAGTAAGTCCCTACATACAATGTTAAGAAATGTATCCGCTTGTCCTTAAGAGGCCATCATAGAATCATTTCAAGGCAACATCCTTCTAGATAGTATCGTATTTTCTTCAAGAAAGAACCACTAAATAATTAAAAATTACACCAGTCTAAAAATTGTTTTCTTACAGATTTGTACTTACATTTTGCAGTCAAACCAAAATATGGTGAGATATACAGGGTCTAATTAATTCAGCTAACGAAACTCCAGCCTCCTCATAGATATCGACCCGTCATGTGTGTGGAATTTCAATAGCTAATTTAATTTGATCTTTATTAAAATAATAACAAATGAAAATTATTTACAAACTTTACATAGACTTAAAATAATAGTAAGTATCAAAAGGGGGAAACAATTACATTGCCTCAAAAAAATTATCCTTGTAGTTTTGCAACCAATTCAAATACTAAGAAATAACAATGACGTTGTATTCACTGCACACTGCATTACTTTTTCCTTCTCTGCAAAGAAACCACAAATATATTTCGCACAGTTTCTTATCCTGCACTATCCAATCCAAGTTCCAATTCAGTAATTTGCTCACGTCTCGATTCCATTACAATAGTATCGGATCCTAGCAGAAACTCCTCACTACCTCAGCTCCTCAAATTTTGATCCAGTTATCATTGAGTCTGTAAAGTTTCATCGTCTTTGTGTTCTGTTATAGCTGTGGTATTGGTAGACTGATTTGTTTCTAGAAGTATAATTAAACCTATTAATTTTATTCCGTTTTTAATAGGAGCTTGGAGGTCCCCAAAAATGATTCCCATACCCATCGCGGGATTTATGTGATTCGAAACCTTACTGAGTCGGTCTGCACCTAAATCAAAAATCATTAAACTATTAATAATAACATTCATTTTTTTGGGCAGTCGCGTAAAAAACCGACGAAGTGCGAGTCAAACTTCGTCGGTTTTTTACACAGGGTAGCACCAAACATTATACTCGTAATAACAATATTTAAAACGCTTGTTCTTAAGGCGACTACAGGACCTAAATTAGCAACTCTAATTGTGGTGGTTCAAACCTCGTTTGAAATACTGTTAGAATAAAGTTCTAATCAGCTTGCACTACAAAGTGGTTGTTACGTCAGTCACTGCGGGCCGAATAGTGCGAAATGAGTGGTTTCTTGCGATTTAAAAAAAAATATTGATTGGAATAAAAAAATAAAACACTATCATGCTAATATGTTGCTTGTAGAATTATTTGCCAAAAAATCAGAATGATCGCATGTATTTTAGTATGGTTTTTACTCGTTAAAAGAAATTTTTAGAGATAAGTCCGTGATTTTTTTTTAATGGTGTAAAATTAATTGTATTATGTTTTCAAAACACTATCATACTAGCATATATCCTGAAGAATATCATATATTTTTCTGGTTTTGTTTATTGCAGTGAATCATATACTTTCAGGCATTATAAAACTCGCGTTTAGCTCCTGTTGTCGCCTTAAGTAAAACACTCAACAGTAAATACAGACTCGAAGTAAAATGGCTATGACATACGGATGGACAGACAGACAGACGGACAGGGCGAATATATAAGAATTCCGATTTAGCCTTTGGCTACGGTACCCTAAAACACGGTACAAAATCCAAAATTACGTTAGCTTTGAGAGTCGGTGACTTTAGTTGCTCGCTTAATTTTATCCCATCGCGTATTTTTTTTAAATCAACCTTTTCTGTCCCACTGCTGGATAAAGGTCTCCCCCATGGCTTTCCAGTTTTCTTTATCTTTCGCTTCCTCTGACCAATCTGTTGGGAATGAGTTCGCTTGACTAAAGATATTTCGATCTCTGCAGCGGTGGGCCAGTAGTGGCGGCCCTGACTTACGAACAGTAAGTCGTGGGTTTGAACCCAGACAGGTGCATTACATTGTGTAATTTATTTCATCACCACTGCTCTCAAAACGGTGAAGGAAAACATCGTGAGGACACCTAGAACCAAAAAATTCGAAGACATGTGACATCTACCAACCCGCACTGGGCCCGCGTGGTGGATTATAGCCCATTCCTTTTCATAGAGAGAAGGCCTGTGTCCCAGCAGTAGGAACATTAATAGGCTGATGATGATGATGATGTTGAAAGAGTTAAATTTTTAGGGTTTCTTTTTTACCTTTTGAGGAAAGGTAAAAAAAGGAACCCTTATAAAATCACTTTCTTGTCCGTCTGTCACCACCTTTTTTCTCAGGAACGGGTGGACCTAGCAAGTTAAATGTATACCAGATACTGGGGTCTTTTTTTTTTTTTTTTTGGATGGGAAATCATCAAATGACTTCTCCCGCTCTGGGCGGAGCAGGAGGGAGTGTCAGACTTTTACTGACTAAAACCCATCCATGTTCCTTCCTCGCCCTTTGTGTTCCGGGGCCACGGTATCTCTTTCGAATAGTCCCGCAGCCCCGGCAGGAGATACTGGGGTCTATGGTCCCTAATAGTTATATAAAAATCAAGGTCCTGAGTCAACACGATAAAAAGATATGGGCAAATTTAGATTTTCGGGAAAACTTGTAAGTACCAAAATTTACCTTAATTTTCAACTATTTACATTTTTCGGAATTTTCCCTTTATTTGTGCTGTAAAACCTTGCTTTTAACCAATATTGTCAATTCTAGGTCAACCGGAAGTACCCTATAGGTTCTGGGTCGAAAACCTACTTGGTAGTTCCCGTTGACCTACAATCAAAAAATTTGGCTCAAAGCAAGGTCTAACATCACAAGTAAAGGGAAAAGTCTTAAAACCGTAAATATGTAGTTTAATAACAAAAAAAGGCGATTTTACTATTACAAACTTATTATTTGCGGTTGGCGCAATAGCCGTTTCTAGGGATAGAACAGCAAAATTAAGTTTGTCGTTTAAAAAGTTTGTACGGAACCCTCGGTGCGCGAGTCAGACTCGCTCACGGCCGGATAATCCGTTTTTTTTTTGTTAGAGTCCAACATCTCAATTCGTCAAAATCTTTTCCAACCTCCGATTGAAAACCTCTTCCTTTTTTAGAGTCGGTTAAAAAGCCTCACGCAATTAAACACACAAAATAAAAACAATTCAAATATCCAAACAACTTGTTAGTTCTTTTCGACAATTTTCTTTGACATTTCAGTTTTAAAATTCACCAAAAGAATCCAACTAAGGATTACGAAAGGGTGGACCGATCGACTTAGCACCTCAGTTGGTTGGTTCCACAAAGGCTGAACTTTTAATTGGAGGCTAAATCCGAGATGGGTCTTTTGTTAGCGCCTTCGTTAATTTCTGTTCACCTGATTCCTTCGAAAATTGAGGACGAATACTAAGGAAAACGTTTTTGTTTGAATTATTTTGGGTGTAATTGTGATTTTGGAGCCGTTGCTTAGAATCGAGATCATTGCTTCGAGGGTAATATCGCCACGTGTATAAAAAACGCGTAAAATCACGTGTTTTTTTTATATATTTAGTAAAATCTGTAACGGTGTGGGTTATAGTTATATATTTCGGCTTAGTATCGGATTTTTAAGTGCTATATAAATTTGCCTTATTATTATCTGCCTAGCTTAGTCCCAACCAAATATTGTAGTTTGCTTCTAGCCTGCATATACATTTTCTGCCATGTATGGCATTTCGCAACTACCTACTTCTTTACGTAATTTTTTCTTACAACAACAAAGCTGATAATGAATTTATAATTTCAAACACCTAATTGTTGAATCAAGAGAGAGCAGTGGTGGCCCAGTGGTGGCGGTTCCGACTTACGAACTGTAAGTCGTGGGTTCGAACCCAGACAGGCGCATTACTTTGTGTAATTTATTTGATCATCACTGCTCTCAAAACGGTGAAGGAAAACATTGTGAGGAAACCGGCATGTCCTCTAGAACCAAAAATTCGAAGACATGTGATATCTACCAATCCGCACTGGGCCCGCGTGGTGGATTATAGCCCATTCCCTCTCATAGAGAGGAGGCCTGTGTCCCAGCAGTGGGAACATTAATAGGCTGATGATGATGATGAAAGAGTTTAATTTTTAGGGTTCCTTGAATTGTTGAATCATTACAATAGATGTAAAAAGAGTTCTTTTTTGGCTGATGCCTCGATCACTACTTGGGGGAGATCTTGGCCTAACAATAACAGCCACTCGTGTTGATCTTCAGGTTAACTCGTGCTTGCCTAGATTGGACCGTGGATGGGTGACCATTACTCACCGAGTTTCCGCCGTTGGTCCCGGCTGTCATTTGTAGATCTTTGGCAGTTGTTACAGGTAGTCAGTGACCCGAAAGTCTGACAACCAGGGGGTATCGTATTACGTACGTACTAACTGGGTGGTGGAGATCAGGTAGGCACGACGACTTCGATGGTGATTCGTGGAACGACTTCCATGTAAAATACTGGTATTCGGTTGCATCTGGTTACGCAGATGATGATGGTGGTCATGGTGGTGTTTTTCTTTTGACTTTTTCATTCGTCGGTATCGCCACACGCCATACGCTTGAGCGTGTCACACGTGTCCAAGAATTAAAAAAATCTACACCCAAAACAACACAAAACACCGAACCAAGCGTTTCCTTCTAAAAATATACCCTATATAAATGTTTGGTCCAATATAAATATATTTACAAGCACGTTGGCATGCACTGCGCCTATACCACGCTCCGTTTGTTCCGGTTGGGTTGTATGTTGTGGCTGAATTAGTCTGTGGTCCCAAGCGACCGGGCGATATTCATAGCGATACAAAACTCGCGAGCAGAGCTTTCTAGGCACAAGGTGTAAGCGGTAAGCGAGAATTAAAATAAACTAAGAATCTGAAAAAATACTGCCTCAGCCTGAGGTTCGATTCCCGGGTCGGGCAAAGTGTTATTGGGTTTTTCGGTCGGTTGTTTTAGCAGATATCTTTTGTGAGTTTTGCGTTCAAAATTCGTTGTGTATCAGGCTTTCATAACTTTTAAAGCCACATCTGTCTAATCACGTATGAAAACAGTCAAGTGATCGGATTATCATACATGCTTTTGATGAAACATATCATGTAGGTTGCAATAGACTAACTTTTATTGTTCATAGCAGAGATAATAATTATAGTTATTAATTTTAATAATAGATGGCACCACATATCCTATTTTGATATCTATGAAACAGGTTTAGGCAAAATGTAACGACTTTTATAGACTCACACATAATGTGGATTCCATCATGTTGGTGCTTTCAAGCAATCTCTCAAAATAATCTATTGAAATCGCTTCCGCTTACAACTCAAAAGCTTATCTAACTGTAATTTGAGTGTCATTCTAGATAACTCGCACACACCAGTTTGATTGCGGCTCGTCAAATATACTGAACTAAGTTAAATGTTTGATATTTCCGCCTATCCCGCCTATTCCGCGTACCCCGCCTGTCCCGCCGCTGCCATGTTGCTGAAATATATCGAATTGAGCGACCGCTGATAGTGTGTTACGCACTTTAGTAGTTATGTTAAGCAATCATATGGTTAGAATGTATCTGTGTGTTCGTACTAGTGAAAGATTTACATTAAAAAAAAATGGGTGGGGCTATGTCGGTGCACACGGCCGTTGGTTTTAACGTGAAACGTCTATATCACGTAGTCGCTTTTAGTGCTTAAAGATTGAAAGAAAACCAGTAAGTGTTAATTTTTAACACTTATGTTTATTTTTTATAATTTTAAACACTTATTGGTTATGTTATTTTTAAATCGATTGGTCTAAACGAATTCTGTAAATACACAAAAGAATCACCACGTGTGAGTCGTGAGTTTTACTGAATAGGATCCAGCGAGAGCGCATTGCCCCTCCCCCACCGCCCCGCCTGGTCCCGATGCAAACTCAAGGTCTTAGCAGCGGGCTGACTATATACGCTAAATAATGACACTAAATTCACGTTTCTACGATGAATAGTTTTATAGTTATTAATGTCAGACGATATAACCCAATTCGTTACGCCAATTCGTTACGGTCGGGTTTTCTGACATGGTACTCCGTGTATGGTACTGATTTTAAAGACGTTTCACGTCAAAAACAAGTTAATTGAAAGAGAAAAAGATGAATAAGAAGAGACAAGAGAGATATGGAGATTTCAACGTGTTTTAAATGAATATTTCGCCAGTGCGAACTCACAGTTAAAGCTTACTAAACTAGCTTTATCATTTTGGTAACACCATGCTCGCTACCACCGCTTCTCTCGTACCTAAGGACTCTCTGTATGTATTGGGCGTTCACCCATCGGCGGATCAAACTAGGCAAGCGCATAACCAGATCGAGCCAAGCGGCTGTTATTATATTGCCACAAGCTTATCGTGAATAAAGAAAGACGACCTATATCATTTTATCTCAACACTAAAACAGCGTGAGATAAGGAGCAGCCATTTAATCAGGAGACACGAACGTACAGTACCAGTGACTTTACGATATAGCCGATTCGTCGGTCGCTGAGGCAGCTCTCCCAGCCCTAAATCAGGCAGAATGGCCCTACTTATGTAAACGATTTGTGATACATCACTAGTCCTGATTTTATGTATCACTAGTTACTAGCGACCTCTGGGGATGTTGGTATGGTTGAAGTTGAATAATCTGTCACGATTGATCAGCTATATTTGGGTCGCCATGGTTATGTTGATTTTTACAGCAGCCAGTGACTTGAATGTTTTTAGATTTCAGACTGATCTTACATTATACTTAAAATGTCACTTACGGGATATCTTCCGTGATAAAAAAAACAATAAATCCTAGTTCCTTACAAAAAACAATAAATTATCACGGAAGATATCCCGTAAGTGACATTTTAAGTATAGTTATGAACCGTGAAAGCTTAAAACAGTGTTTGATCTTACATTAACCCCGACCCGATTGGCGCAGCGGTTGTTAGGCTGCCTTTAGTTCTTAGGGTCCCAGGTTCGAATCACGGTAAGAGCAAATGATTGTGTGATGAGCTTGTTTCCGAGTCATGGATGTTTAAATATATGTACATAATAAGTATGTATTTACAAACAAAAAGTATCTATGTAGTATATCAACTATCTGGTGTCCACGACACAAGTCTCGTTGCTTAGTGTGGCACTAGATAGCGCTGTGTGTAATGTCCAGCAATAATATTAATATTTTTATTCCATTTTAAAGTGTTGAGTGGCAAGCTCGTAAAAGGCAAGTTTAGATGAAAATTATGAAAAGCAGAAAAATCCAAATATGTAGCCTTTTCTCAACTATGTGGATTCAAAAAATTGTAAGATAGAATAAATTGTTGTTAATAAATTGAACAATATTTTTTTTTAACTCGAATAAGTACCTGGGCTACCGAGCTCTGCTTGGGTGAAAATAGAGAAAACGATTTTTCCCAAGAGCATGTCTTCCTTACAAAACAGTGCCCCCTGGTGTATCCGGCTTGTCTGGGTCAGGCTTGCTCCTGGCTGGGTGTGGTGCTCAATCATCATCATCATCATCGATGTGAGACCTAGCTATAGATCGATTTTTCGCCTCTGTAAACCCCCATATTGCAGCTTCCATCGAAATCGTAGGAGCCGTTTTACGTTTTAGAACGTGATTACGGACATCTATACAAGCATTGTTCATTTAATAGTATACGATAAAATGCTCTAAAAACTTCTTCTAAACCAACCAATAAAATCGAACCACACAATAAACCACAGTTTATCAGACGAACGTGTGAAAACTATCTCAACCATTCTCTGTATTTTCTTCCTTCAATCCGAGATCCATACACTCATTACCCCGGACTCTTTAGAGGATTAGCTACGTGCCTCCTCCCACTCCTCAATGAAGACATATGGAGGAATCCATGTTTGCATAACAAATACCATGGGCTAGGTACAGGCCTAATTAAGAGTAATTGCGACCTCCTCTGAGATTGTAAGAATAAGGGACGCTGCCTGAATGGTAATGCTGGTTTGTACAGATAAGAAAGTGGAATTGAAGTGGTCATAAGGAAACGATTTTGGCTGAGATTGGACTGGGTTTTCGGTTAAGATATAACATAACATCACGCTCGAAGGGTTAGGTAGAGGTGTACCTATAGTACGCCCACATTTTCCGTTATATTCAAGTTTCATGTAAAAGGGGTGGACCGATGATTTGGTAAAAGTTCTGGCAAAGGTTCACCGGCCCCCAAATCGCACGGGACCGGTCAATGTAGCGACACTTGGGGGAGGCCTATGTCCAGCAGTGGACGTCTTTTGGCTGAAATGATGAAGTAAATGCTCAAAACCAGACTCCATGGCTGTTACTGAGTAATTCCGCATGAAAAAACTCAATAACACATTTACCCGACGTGAGAATCGAAGTCAGGACCTCGCTGCTCACCGAATGCGGCAGCCATTGAGGCGGAGCTTTACGAGGGCTACAGAGCGGCGAAGACCACCCTCCGCGAGGCTGTCCTGCGGGCCAGGGATCTGGCCCGCGAGGAGATGCTGGGGACTCTCGACAGAGATCCATGGGGGCGCCCTTACTAGATGGTGCGGGATAAACTCCGCACCTGGGCCCCCCCGCTGACGCAGAGTCTCCGGCCTCAGCTCGTGGAGGACGTGGTGAGCGCTCTGTTCCCCTCGCGAGGGGAACACCCGCCCCCGCCTATGGCTCCGCCGGCTGCGGTGCCGGAAGCGGACCACGAAAGTGATGACGACGACGCTCCGGAAGTGACCGGGGTAGAACTGTGAGTGGCGGTACGCAGGCTCAGTGCCAAAAATACCGCCCCGGGACCCGACGGCTTGCCTGGCAAAGCCTGGGTCCTGGCCTCGGAGGCTCTCGGTCCCCGACTGGAGGGGTTCTTAAGCGCATGCTTGGAGAGGGGCCAGTTCCCGCTTCGCTGGAAGACGGGGAAGCTGGTCCTCATCCGGAAGCCGGGGCGCCCGGCGGACTCTCCGTCCGCCTACCGGCCCGTGGTGTTGCTCGACGAGGTGGGCAAGCTCTTTGAAAGAGTCATTGCAAACCGCCTCGCCGAGCACCTTACGGGGACGTGGCCGGACCTTGCGGAACACCAATATGGTTTCCGCAAGGGGCGCTCTACGGTGGACGCCATAATGCGCGTGAGAGCCCTCACGACGAGGGATGCGGTATCCAGGGGTGGGGTGGTCTTGGCGGTGTCTCTCGACATCGCCAACGCCTTCAACTCCATGCCCTGGAGCTGCATAAGGGAGGCACTCCGGTATCACCGGGTGCCGACCTACCTTCGTCGTGTGGTCGGGGACTACCTGACGGATAGGGCCGTCATCTACCCCGGTCGCAGCGGAGACTGGAACCGGCGAGAGATGTCGTGCGGTGTTCCACAGGGATCGGTTCTGGGGCCGTCCTTGTGGAACATCGGGTACGACTGGGTGCTGCGCGCCGACCTCCCTAGCGGTGTCAGCGTAGTTTGCTACGCTGACGACACGCTGGTTCTGGCACAGGGGAGGTCGCACGAGGCGGCGGCCGACACTATGACACGCGGGGTTGCGATAGTCGTTGAGAGGATCCGGCAACTGGGTCTCGAGGTGGCATTGCACAAGTCCGAGGCCATGTGCTTTCATGGGCCTCGGAATGCGCCACCTCCGGGATCCTCAGTGATGGCGGGAGGGGTTTCTATCGGCGTCGAGTCGACGTTGAAGTACCTGGGACTTGTCCTCGACAGCCGGTGGAACTTCGTGGAGCACTTCCGACGTTTGGCCCCCAAACTGGAGCGGACAGGGGCTGCCTTCAGGCGGCTCCTACCCAACCTGGGGGGGCCAAACGCCTCCTGCCGGAGGCTCTACGCGGGAGTCGTGCGGTCCATGGCCCTTTACGGGGCCCCGGTGTGGGCGCGTTCATTGAGGCAGCGAGCCGCCAACTATTTGAACGCGCCCCAAAAGGTGGTGGCCGTAAGGCTAATCCGGGGGTACCGCACGATCTCCCGCGAGGCGGCGAGCCTCCTTGCCGGATTGCCGCCATGGGATCTGGAGGCGATAGTCCTCGCGCGCCTACATGAGTGGCGCGCGGAGGCGCTACGCCGGGGGGAAACTCCGCTGCCGCGGCAAATTGTCGCTCAGCGGACGGACTTCCGGCGTGATCTCATGGCGACATGGAGAGAGCGACTTTCGCAACCCCGTGCAGGGCACGCCACAATAGTGGCGGTAAGTCCCCTCTTTGAGGAGTGGCTGGAGAGACGCCACGGCGTCCTCACCTTCCGCCTGACGCAGGTTCTTACCGGACACGGTTGTTTCGGTAAGTTCCTGCACCGAATCGGGCGGGAGGAAACGTCCGGGTGTCACCATTGTGAGGATCGACCGGAGGACACGGTGGAGCACACTGTGGAGGTGTGCCCCGCTTGGGTGGAGCACCGCCGTGTCCTCGAGGTGGCGATCGGCGGCGGCTACCTCTCGCTCCCGGCCCTGGTTCGTGCCATGGTCCGGAGCGAGACGGAATGGGACGCCGTCACCTCCTTCTGCGAAGCAGTCATGCTAGCGAAGGAGGTGGCGGAACAGGACAGGGAGAGATCCTCACGTCCCGGCCGCCGCGGGAGACGCCCCGGGCGTCGGGGGCCACGTGGTGGCTTCCGGCCACCGTAGGTGCGGGCCTGTGGACGGGGAGCTATGGGCTAGCTCGCCGTCCGTACGTCTCATGACGACAGGCCGTGTCGACGGCGCGTTCGTGTTCCACGCGCGCCTCAAAGAGAGTCAGCAAAAGGGAAGGGGTCCGCAAGGACCGAAGCCTGCCGGGGCTGCGGGACTATTCGAAAGAGATACCGTGGCCCCGGAACACAAAGGGCGAGGAAGGAACATGGATGGGTTTTAGTCAGTAAAAGTCTGACACTCCCTCCTGCTCCGCCCAGAGCGGGAGAAGTCATTTGATGATTTCCCATCCAAAAAAAAAAAAAAAGGACCTCGCTGCTCAGCAGTAGAGCTTGCAACCACTAGTCAGAGTGAAGATATCTATGGCTACATCGTTGCTACATCTGAAGACCTACTGCAGTTTCTGAAAAAGGTAATGTTTTATAAAAAGTTTTATTAGATTTTGTCGCAGCAGATCTGTCTTTTTAAAAGGCATTGGTTGCTCAATGCCTTATTAATTATTTTTTTTGTTATTTTGTAGACTTTTTTTGTTTACATTAAGTCGCAAAACCGCTGAGGTTTTAGAAAGATATTCTATTCCATTGTGGAATATTATTATGAGCTTGTTGTGTCCCATTGCAGGGCAAAGGCCTCCCTTCCTTTTTTCTATTATTCTTTGTCTATTTAAATATAGAATCCCAATCCTTTAAGTAGTAGTCCAGCTCATCACATCATCTCCTTCTGGGTCAGTCGCGTCGCTGATTCCTGTTGTTCGGAATCCACTCCGTAGATATTTTCGCCCAATTCTGATGCGACATGAGGCGTATATGGCCAAAAATACTTATCTAAGAACCGAAAAGCTAAAGTTTACAAAGGCTGTTTACACTACAATTTGTCCTCATAATAACCATAAAAAAAACATCGATAAAAATACAAAACCGTCAAACGCCAAATAAGTTCAGTTAGAAACCGCAAACAGAAGTCCTGATGTATCGAAGTTAACAGTTTATTTCCTACGTGTTCTTCGGGCAAATACGATTTTCCGAGGAACGTGCCCCTCCGTGCGGGACCAGGGTTTGTATTCTACCTACAATTGCGAGAGTCCACTTTATAAAATTGTTTATTTTTTTATTCTTTGACGGCGGTAAGTGAAATTGGAACAGACTTTGAGAGCTCCGGATCGAAAATATTGTATTTACTGAATCTAGAAATAGTGAAACGGAATAATTGATACTGGAGTTTTGTACTAGGTTTTTATACGGTTTTTGATAGAAGGCTAACCATTTTGTTAAAGCTCAATATGCCTACAGGGTGGAAGGTACACCGACGCACTGTTGGTAACACCATTCTTCGCACTGTTGAATAATACGGGGGTCGTGGAGGTTTTTAAAGCCAAGTTATAACATTAAAAACTTGTAAGTATTTAAAAAAGAACTTGTGAAAACGTTGGAACTTTGACCCCCGATATTTCCGTAACTAGAATATAAATAAACAAAATAAATAAATATCGCTGGACATTACACACACCACCATCTAGGGCCACAATAAGCAAAGAGGCTTAAATTGTGGACACCAGATGATGATGAAACAAATGTCCATGCTCATTACACAAACATTTTCCCCTACCGGGATTCGAACCCAGGACCCTAAGAACGTAAGGCAGCCTCAGCTGCGCCATTCGGGTCGTCGAAATTAATATTCCCAGATATGGTTGGTGACTAGATTCTAGACATAAAAATACCCATAACGAAAGCGGTTTTCGTTATGCGTATTTTTACACTCATTATTTGAGTACAAGACAGAAAAATATTACAATTGATTACTATCTCAAAACAACTAAATGTTTTACAGCTATTTGTGGCGTTGTCAACTTTTAGGCCAGTTGCAGACTGAAAACTAAGCTATACCAAAGCTAAACTAAGCAAGCTAGGCTAAGCTAAGCTAGAAATAAATGGCGTGCACACCAAGAGCTAAGCCAAAGCTCAGTCAGTGTTGCGAAGTTCAATTAGACGGACGACGCTCGCCATGAATATGATCGATGAAGAAAGTTCCGATGATGATTACTCATTTCCTCCACTATTCTTAGCTTAGCTTCGCATATGTTAGTTAGCTCACATAGTTAAGTTCGCATAGTTTGCGGTCTGCACACAAGTATGGAAAACTGCGTCAGCTATGCGAGCTAAGCTTTTTTTTTTTTTCACGATGTGGAAATCCTCAATGGATGTCCTCCGCCCTGGGGAGAGCGGAGGGGTCTGTCAGACTCGTACTGACTAAAACCACACCGGTGTTCCATCGCACACTTGCGTCGGGGGGCAGCGGGATCTGATGCGACTTCCGCTGCCCCGGACTAGTGCCGGCCCGCTC
Source organism: Xestia rhomboidea (assembly GCA_963853795.1). Classification (NCBI taxonomy): domain Eukaryota; kingdom Metazoa; phylum Arthropoda; class Insecta; order Lepidoptera; family Noctuidae; genus Xestia; species Xestia rhomboidea. The sequence continues at coordinate 6,870,695 of OY970778.1, read as the reverse complement.
GACCTGCGGGCCTCGTCCCGGGGGGAGTGAGGTGTACAACTCCCCCCGCTACGTCTCGGAGAGGCGCGCGTGGAACACGACACGCCGCCGTCTCGGGTCCAGTGTCATGGGGGGCGACGGATGTCCCCGAATCCGTCGCCCCTGGACCTATTTAGGGGGGCCGGAAGAGGGCGTTGTCCGCCCTCTGCCGACGCCCGGTGCGTCTGCTGCGGGTCGGGAGGGTGGTCTCGACCTCCCTCAACCGCTCCGCAGCCTCCTTCTGCGACATGACGGTTTCGCAGAAGGACACCACTGCGTCCCAGGACTCTGCACTGCCAACCATCGCGCGAGCGACGGCCGGCAGCGACAGGTCTCCTCCAACCTCTGCTACGAGGGCACGGCGGCGAGCTAAGCTAAACTAACATAGCTTAGCTCTTGGTCTGCAACCGGCTTTAGAATGCGGGGAGCATTTTAAAATTCTGGGTGTCACTCAGCTTTAATGAGACGGTTAGCTTGCTTCTTGTTAGGTACATAAGCAAATTGACGGTAAAGGTCAAAATTGCCTATACAGCCAAAATAAACCAAAAACATGACACTCAAACCCTTTAATAGACCTTTCCCTTTACACGGACGTTTTTCCACTGTGCACGGCACGAATTTTATTCGCGTGTTGCGCGGCAATAGCCGCTGCCCGAAATCACAATGAGTTCAAAAAAACTTATTGTGAATGAATTGCTGGCATTCCTAGTCCATGCCATCGACTACATGGACGAGGTGAGCATCCTGCAGATATGCCGGTCCAATTTCAAGGAGGACGACATCAGTAGCGCAAAGCTGTTGCTGTTCCAGTCTCTTGGGAAACTAGACCAGATGCCCTCTCGGCGCAGAGATGGAACCGAGAAGAGTCTTCAGGACATCATCGATATGTTGAAGAAGATTGACCCGGACGACGTGCCAGATTTCGTGGCGAAGGAGCTAAGTAAACTGCCTCCCGTCACTTTCGACCACGTCGACGTTACACGGCTGCTAAAGGACATCACTACCTTGAAAGCGGAGATGGCCAAGATGCAGTCCAGAATGGAGGTATCAGAAAAAACCAATACTGAACTACGTGCAGAAATAGCATTATTGCGCAACGTTGGTTCGGTATTTGGGTCACCGGAGGCCTCAAAGGTGAATACACGTCGAGGGGCGCAAAATGCAACCATCGGCAGTCTTGAATCGGCGAACACAAGTGCGTCACCAGCTGCCGATAACGCTGAGCAAGCGCCGCCCGCCGCCGTCGTCGCCCGCGCCACAACACCGGCTGCGGAAACGTCACGCGTAGGTACGTCGACCCCTAAACGTGCCTATGCTGCTATCGTCACCAGCGGAAAATCTGATGCGTCGCAGCCTAAGCGACAAACCAGAAAAGGGGAAAAACGAAAAGTGGGTGCTCAACCTGCCCTGACTGCGGTCCGTAGCTCCGTGCCAAGAACGAGCCAAGTTGATGAGGAGGGCTTCACTAAAGTAGAAAGGAAGAAGAAGAAGCCCTCTTCTCGTAACCTGTGCGGTACCGCACCGAGTGGACCCAACATGCTGCTGCGTCCTGCTGTGCCTACGACGCAGCTGTACATTTCACGTCTGCATCACTCCACTACAACTGAGGAAGTGGTGCAGTATTTGAAAGTGAAGACCAACTGGACTCTGAGGGTCGAAAGGTTGGAATCGCGCCACAACATCAACTTTAAGTCATTCGAGGTACGAGTTCCAACCCACCATCTACAGACCTGCTTGAAAGAGGACTTTTGGCCGAAGGGTGTCGTATATCGACGTTTCCGAGGACGGTTACGCGACACCACTCAACGTAACACGACGCCGACAACGTTACGTGAATAGTTTTAGTTCCTCATGGTTTTAAATATGTATTAGTTTATTTTTGTTAAATGTTATTTTGTGTATTTTATCTATGGGCCTTAGTTGCCTGATAATAAAATGATTATTATTATTATTATTATTAATACTTCGATCTAATTGTTGATCGAAGCTTTAATATAACTACACTTGCTTGCATAATACATGCACAATCTGGAACCAAGGGTTAATATACCCCGAGCACATGAGAGGCAAAATTTTTAACGGAAAAAGTTGGTTATTAATTCCAAAGCTCATTTTATGAGGTCCCCCACATGACCGTCGCTTTTATTAAATTTCTTTGGGAAATAACGAACACTAAAAATGTTGTTATAACACAATTACTTGGTAAGTAAAGGAAATTGAAAAAGTTGTATGGAAATATGTTGAAGTCAGGTTCGACAAGAAAATAATGTCGTGGGTAGTTCTTTTTTTTCGTTTGCGCTGGGATTTTGCAAGATGGCGACTTTGGAGAAGTTTTATGATAGTGTTTTGGCTATACGTTTTCGTAATAAGAGTTGAAAAGAGAAGAAACTAAGTAACCTTATTTTCGCAGATAATAATAATCTATTAAATCTAATTGACTTTGTTATTTTTAATTAATATTTTATTTTTAATTTTTCCAAGATATCAGTATTATTTACGTTATTTATAAGCTACAACTCTCTAATTATGCATAAATTAAATTCCTCTTTTTTATTTTGGTTTATTATTGTACTTTGCTGATTTTGATTTTTTAATTTTTAACTACATATTATTATTTTTTATGTTTTGTCGAATTTGTGTGCTACTTTATGCGTATTTTTATGTCTGACTAAATAAATTAATTGAATTGAATTGAATAAGGGGTGTAAAAGACACGCCTGTAATCCCAGAAGGTTTATGCAGAGGTGTATCTAACAAGTACACTCACATTTCGCCAGTTTACACACACACAGAACAGAATTATACAGAATTATACGTACAGAATTATAATCATTAAAATCATCAATACAACCCTCTAAGTTCACGTAACTGTCAGGACTGACTATTTCATGAAAAAGTCATTCTTGACAGTTACATGAACTGAATATGAATGTTTGATGATATTAATGATTATATTATATAAAGCTGAATTACCACTGACTCACTCACTGACTCATTGACATAATTGTTCTCCCAGATGGTGGATGGGGAGGTGGGTATTTTTTGACAGATTCGTAAACAAGTAACTCCCGCGAGTATGGGAAAAGTGCCAAACCTCCCCTTTTTGCTCCCCTTTCTCCCCCTCCCTATCGTATCTCGGAAACTAAGGGACCCGTATTTTTTGTTTTTTACGGGATCGTATAGAGGAGGCTCGGAAAAGTAAAAACCAGTTTTCAAAGTTGTCCCCCTTTCCCCCCTTCTCCCCCCCTTAAGGCGGATCTCGGAAGTTAAGAGACTTGGAACATTTTTTTTTTCAGATTCGTAAGAAGGGGCAATGCATTAGTCGAAATCATTTTTCAAAACTCCCCACTCTCCCCCCCTTCACCCCTCCCCCCATCGTATCTCGGAAACTAGGACACGTAGCGGAATTTTGATTTTGACTTTACTTTATAATGGAGGAGCGTTGAAATTTTTATACCCTCCCCTCCCCAACCTCCCCTAAAATTGGAAGGTAGTAGCTTTCCGGGGGTAGTTAGGTCCTAAGTGGAACGAACCTGGGAGACCGAGTGGAGCGAAGGGGGGAGGTGGCGAGCGAAGCGAGCCGGCGACCTCCGTAGCGTAACGAAGGTTGAGTGGGTGAAGCTTCCCTCCCCAACCTCCCCTAATGTTGAAAGGGCTGTAACTTCATAACGGTTAGAGATAGCCATCAGGTGTTTGAACCTATATTATAGTAGGTGTCGAAACCTGTCCGGTGGTAGGTAGGTCCTGAGCGGAGCGAGCCTGCGAGACCGAGTAGAGCGAAGGGGGGAGGTGGCAAGCGAAGCGAGCCGCCAACCTCCGCAGCGTAACGAAGGTTGAGTGGGTGAAGCGTAACTCAGGGACGACGACAAGCAAACCTTAGGGTAATGTTTTTTATACTTCTCAAATGTTTTAGGGGTTCTTAAGGGTTCTCATACTGATTTAAGGGTAATTCTAACGGATTTTCCAATTCATTTAAGGATTCCTATGGATTTTCAAAATTTCATAAGGATAGGGAATAACTTCTCAAAAACACCAAACACGCGAGCTGCTTGCAGCTCGCGCAGCACGCAAATACTAGTTATAATATAAAGCTCGATTACCACTCACTCACTCACTGACAGAATTGTTCTCCCTGATGGTGGATGGGGAGGGGTGTATATTTTTGCAGATTCGTAAACAACTAACTCTAAAACCTATGGGAAAAGTGCCGAACCTCCCCTTTTCGCCCCCCTTCTCCCCCCTTCCTATCGCATCTCGGAAACCAAGAGACTTGGAACATTTTCTTTTTCAGATTCGTATAGAGGAGGCTCGGAAAAGAAAAAAATCAGTTTTCAAAGTTGACCCCCTTTCCCCCCTTCTCCCCCCCTTTAGGCGAATCTCGGAAGTTAAGAGACTTGGAACATTTTTTTTTCAGATTCGTATAGAGGAGGCTCGGAATAGTAAAAACCATTTTTCAAAGTTGGCCCCCTTTCCCCCCTTCTCCCCCCCTTTAGGCGGATCTCGGAAGTTAAGAGACTTGGAACTTTTTTTTTCAGATTCGTATAGAGGAGGCTCGGAATAGTAAAAACCAGTTTTAGAAGTTGTCCCCCTTTCCCCCCTTCTCCCCCCCTTTAGGCGGATGTCGGAAGTTAAGAGACTTGAACATTTTTTTTTCAGATTCGTAAGAAGGGGCAAAAAGTTGGTCAAAATCATTTTTCAAAACTCCCCCCTCCCCCCCTTCACCCCTCCCCCCATCGTATCGAAACTAGGACCCGTAGCGGCATTTTGATTTTTGCTATACTTTATTATTGAGGGGCGTTGAAATTTTTATACCCTCTCCTCCCCAACCTCCCCTTTCCGGTGGTAGGTAGGTCCTGAGTGGAGCGAACCTGCGAGACCGAGTGGAGCGAAGGGGGGAGGTGGCGAGCGAAGCGAGCCGGCGACCTCCGTAGCGTAACGATGATTGAGTGGGTGAAGCGTAACTCAGCAAACTTTAGGGTAATGTTTTTTATGGGAAAAGGTCTGAGTTTTTTAAATAAGGTTTTATTAGGGGTCCGTAGGGGTTTTCATACTGTTTTAGGAGTAATTCTAACGGATTTTCCAATTCATTTAGGGGTGCCCATTGATTCTCAAAATTTTATAAGGGTAAGTAATACTTCTCAAAAACACCAAACATGCGAGCTGGGAAAAGTCCCAAACCTCCCCTTTTTGCTCCCCTTTCTCCCCCTCCCTATCGTATCTCGGAAACTAAGAGACCCGTATTTTGTTTATTTTACGGATTCGTATAGAAGAAGCTCGGAAAAGTAAAAACCAGTTTTCAAAAATGTCTCCCTTTCCCCCCTTCTCCCCCCCTTTAGGCGGATCTCGGAAGTTAAGAGACTTGGAACATTTTTTTTTTCAGATTCGTCTCAAGGGACTCCGAATTAGTCGAAATCATTTATCAAAACTCCCCCCTCTCCCCTCCCCCATGGTATCTCGGAAACTAGGACACGTAGCGGCATTTTGATTATTACTATACTTTATTATTGAGGGGCGTTGAAATTTGTACACTCTACCTTCCCCTCCCCAACCTCCCCTAAAAGTCCTGAGTGGAGCGAACCTGCGAGACCGAGTGGAGCGAAGGGGGGAGGTGGCGAGCAAAGCGAGCCGGCGACCTCCGTAGCGTAACGAAGGTTGAGTGGGTGAAGCTCCCTCCCCAACCTCCCCTAAAATTGAAAGGGCTGTAACTTCATAACGGTTAGAGATAGCCATCAGGTGTTTGAACAAATATTATAGTAGGCGTCGAAACCTGTCCGGTGGTAGGTAGGTCCTGAGTGGAGCGAAGGGGGGAGGTGGCGAGCGAAGCGAGCCGGCGACCTCCGTAGCGTAACGAAGGTTGAGTGGGTGAAGCTCCCTCCCCAACCTCCCCTAAAATTGAAAGGGCTGTAACTTCATAACGGTTAGAGATAGCCATCAGGTGTTTGAACAAATATTATAGTAGGCGTCGAAACCTGTCCGGTGGTAGGTAGGTCCTGAGTGGAGCGAAGGGGGGAGGTGGCGAGCGAAGCGAGCCGGCGACCTCCGTAGCGTAACGATGGTTGAGTGAGTGAAGCGTAACTCAGCAAACTTTAGGGTAATGTTTATTATGGGAAAAGGTCTCAGTTTTTAAATAAGGTTTTATTAGGGGTCCGTAGGGGTTTTCATACTGTTTTAGGGGTAATTCTAGCGGATTTTCCAATTCATTTAGGGGTGCCTATAGATTCTCATAATTTTATAAGGGTAAGTAATGCTTCTCAAAAACACCAAACACGCGAGCTGCGCGCAGCTCGCGCACCCACGCAAACTAGTTAATGATTATAATTCTGTAACTACATACGTCTTACAGCCGCGAATCATATTTTAATCAACATACAACCTGACACTGACCTGCAAATTACAAAAAACGTAAGAAAATTGAAATTTCGCGGGCTACCGTGGAGCTTCCACCTTTATGGAAACTTTCAGTAATTGAAGAGGCATCACAAGAAAAACCTTACGGAACTGCAACTTTCTTTAGAAATAACTATTTCAACAAAGTGCACTGTCACCGCACACTATAAAAGTGCCCTGTAATCTCCTCACATACTTCCATGGACGGTGTCCCGCACCAGCGTGTTTATCTAGAGCTATCGGCAACCGGATCACGTGCCGTCGGCTCCGTTACCACGATCCATGGCCGATTGCCGTTCCCAATATGCCAAGATTGTTCGGATCTTCTCTCTTCAAATTTTAATATGTTTTGTGCCCTTTTTGGGGTGTTTATTTTGATATTTTTGGAGGCTGTGTCATCGGAGTGGGACTGGCCGTGAATTTTATATTATGTAGGCTGCGTTCACAATAAATATATTGTCAGGCACTGTGAACGTGCGTTACTTAGTTGACTAGTTTTCCATACAAATCCAACTTTTGATTCATCACCAAGGCGTATCTGCTGATAAGGAGGGTTATAGCCAAAGACATTCAAATATTAACGAGCGATAGACGGGACAAGAAGAACAAAATCATAATCCAAATATTTGTTACTACTTAGTAGCAAATCGTTCTGTCTAGTGACATACGCCCGCTTGTCAGGTAACATTCGTGTGTTAAAATCCAAAATGTTCGGGATCAAAATTTTTGTATGACATTATACATATACCCAATGTCCGCTCTATATCTCATTCTTTTAAATCTCTTTGGTTATAGTCTAAATTATGTTTTTCCTAAGCTTAACTATTCTTTTTTTATTCATTTCGTGGCGGGATCCAAGACAGTTACCTCCAAATACTGAAACGTCACTCAAAATTGAAGGGCTGCTTAACATTTGAGCAGTTCCTAAACTTTAAATTTTGTATGGCCAAACGTCACTTTTGAGAATCTGTTAAATATAAGTGCTACTTAAATTTTGAGTGACGTTTCAGTATTCGGGGGTTAGATTGTTAATCTGGGACTTCGTCGAGCTGTTGATTCTGGCCTTCAAGATTTGCAGTGGTTTGAGAATAGTGTAGCGGGGTTGTCACACCAAACCGTACCATAAACTGGCGAATGGACTAACAGTTCATTTGTGATATAATAAAAACACTATCACTACCACTAAGCCATACAGCTTACTGCAACTCTAATGGTATTTCCGTTGCTGACCGCTTGGACATCAGATCATATATAAATAGCGGCATTTTCGATTCAAGCATTGTAAGACGTATATCAGTATTGAAGGAAATTAGGGAACAAGGCATTTTTTAAATCATCAATCGCCTAATCTTACCTCTTAATTTTGTTTTCGAGTTGATCAATGTAACCGCTGCTATCCATATATTATAGGGTGGGAACCAGCTTCAGCGGAACAGTAAGGGGAACTATCTGAACCGTTGCAGCTACACGAAAAAGACTCCATAATTTTTTGGGAAATTTTTATCCCCAATTACAGATTTTCAAAAAAAGAAAACAGTAAGCAAGAATATGGCGCTACCCTGTGTACCATATCCACTCAACTGTAACTTCCACCTCTCATCACATCATCCATTAAACGAAAAACTGCATCGAACACGAACGAATCCATCAATAACCGCCACGCTGACACTACGCAAAAGTTTCGGAATCAAACTGAATTTCAACTTACATTGCTTTCGAAGTTAGAAAACTCTGCAAAACACGAACCGAAGAGCTTTCAATGTAATTGGCTTTTTGTCACTGACTGCATTCTTGTAATTGCCAGTCATTGCGTGCTCGGAATATCCATTGCGTTTTCTACCTTTTAAATCTTGTCTGATCTATATTTATAGTTCTCTGGTAATTACTAGAGTGCTGTAATTATCTTGCAAGAGGTATTAAGTCCTCGCCTTATAATTCTTGGGGTCTAATCGTGGTGTGGTTGCAGATTGTGGGTTAAGCAAATAGGGGTCGTAATTCAATTGGGATTGGAACTTAGTTCATTAGTTTTTTACCCGACTACGGGGAAGCCAAAAGGAAGGATACGATTTTAGCAGTCTATGTATGTATGTTTGTATTTACGTATGTTCCTCCGTAGCGCCTAAACTATTCATCCGGTTTTGATGAATAACGTGTCAATCGATGCTGCTCGAAAGAGATACCGTGCCCCCGGAACACAAAAGGCGATGAAGGAACATGGATGGGTTTTAGTCAGTAAAAGTCTGACACTCCCGCTCCGCCCAGAGCGGGAGGAGTCATTTGATGATTTCCCATCCGAAAAAAAAGGTGTCTTTTCGATTCGTTATTGTTGACGCTAGAATTATGTTCACTAAATTTGGAATAAATAAATAAATAATAAATAAATAAATATCGCTGGACATTAACACACAGCGCCATCTAATGCCACACTAAGCAACGAGGCTTGTGTCGTGGACACCAGATAGTTGATATACTACATAGATACTTTTTGTTTGTAAATACATACTTATTATACATATAAACATCCATGACTCGGAAACAAATGTCCATGCTCATCACACAAACATTTGCTCCAACCGGGATTCGAACCCGGGACCCTAAGAACGTAAGGCAGCCTCACTACCGCTGCGCCATTCGGGTCGTCAATGGATCGTCGGGAATGGATTCGGATTCAAGATCGGTTGTCAGCATTTGTATGTATGGTAGGTCCAATGTATATGCAATTGTATCGCCTATTAATCTTAAGAACTTATAAGAAGAACTTCTTGCAAATTAATGTATCATTCATTCATTTTGATAATAGTAGAAAGGCTGGTTCGAGGTGGCGCAGGACAAGAGTACCTTGAAGGATATGGGGAGGCCTTTGCCCAGCAGTGGGGAATACAAGGCTATTAAAAAAGGAGTAGCTCTGTCTGTTTTGTATTGCAAATCAACAACTTCTTCAGGAACGGAAAGTGGTTCCAATATTATAATCTAAAGATTCTTCTCTATTCAAACTTTGGGTCTCTGAATGACTTAATATTAGGTCGACTCGGAGAATCTTTTTCAAGCAAAGATGTTCTTTTATTCAAGTCTATCTGCGAAGTAAAGAAATGTATTGTCTTTTATTAGGTCACAATATATTTTATTCGTAACGCATGTACGAGTTACCATGTCTAATATAACAGGAATAAATATTGTATTATCATAAAAGGGATAACAAGAAGTTCAAGTCATAATGTTTTCATTATCTTACTATTCTGCTTACTGTATCATAACTATCATAACAAAACATCACGCCTGTATACTACGCAAAGGGTAAGGCAGAGTTGTAGGTAATATCGTGGACACTCCCGCCTGATCACCACTAAGCTAATTTTTGCTTGCACTCGCAACATAGAAACGCTCTCTAGCCCCGCCTCGTTGACTTTATCGTTGAATAATGAATGAAAAGATACCGATCGGCCGAGCGCACTGATGACGCACGCCAAACGATAGTTATTGTTATTTTGCGCGCCAAATTGACGCTTTCCTAATAGGCCTAAACTTTAAGGGGCGTGGCTTGGCGCCTCCGCATGAATTAAGCGAAAAAAAAATTAACTGATCAGGCGGAAAAGACCACGCCGACTACCTAATAGTACAACCACATTTTGCCAGTTATCATAAGTAGTCCTACTTCCTACTAATACTATCAATGCTCAAAGTTTGTGAGGATGGATGGATGTTTGTTACTCTTTCAAGCATAAACTACTGTACGGATTTGGATGACATTTTGCACATAGATAGTTTATAACCTGGATTAATTACCTGGGCATAAGCTAGTAAATCATAAATCTTTCGCATTTATAATAGGTATGTAAGAAGTAAGATTGTCAATACTACCAAGCAAGCCAGTTCCCCTTGCATATAGGATATTAGCTGTTACCGCTGTTACAAAATAACAGTGTCATTAGATTGATAGTGTTAAAAAATAATTAAAAAGATGCTAGTCCTATTCAACATCATCATTTGCCTATGCGCTTATCCCAATTTATTTGGGGTCGGCCTTTCTCCTTATGGCCCGGCGCTCATTATCGGCATTGGCAAGAAAAGGGGTCCTTCGGCATTCCTACATGCAAGCGCACACTGTCGGAAACTATGTCTTGGCATGCTGCAACGTTCTTAGGGATGACGAGGCGTCCTTAAGCATGCCGGACCTCCTTAAGCTACCCCCGAGTGTTGCCTCAGCGCCGGCAGCGCGGTTGGCGACGGCGTACCGAAGGATCCCGAAGTATCCCGAAGCAGCCTCAAAGCTGCCGATGCAGTAGCCTCAAGCATACCGAAGCGGTATTTTTGTTACTACGATCATATATCATGGAAATTTCTACTTTATTACCATGAAGTTAATGTATAATGCTTTTTATCACCTAAAATCCTCAGCCCTGCCGATGCCGATAGTCGGCGCCGGGCCTTAGTTTTCTTCTTCCATACTTCTCTATTACTTGTCATCTCAGCAGTCACTTCCTCTCCATAATCGTCCTTCACACAGTCCATCCATCGTTTCTTTGTCTTCCTATTCAACAAACATTATAGACAGTTTCCCTTCTATACCTTATCTGTATATTACAGACCTTCGAACAGAATATATAGGGGGTGTACAATAAATCTGAATCTTGCGGGATTGTCTAGACAAATAAACGTCAAACCATGTTATCGTATGACGTGTAACGTTGCTACGTATTTCATAGCTATGTGTCGACTGTGGGAGTACGATTTGGGAAAGTTTTATAGGTATTTTTATTGGCTTATTTTGTTTTTTAGATAAGACTTGCTTCGGCGCGCGGTTTCGTTTGCGTAGAGTTCGGTAATTGTGTGCAATAACCACAATTACAACTTTATTTCAAATACTTAAATGAAGTTATAATTGACTCGTTAGTATTACTATAAGTCTTTAACTTGTTAAAAAGTTATACTTAGTTGTCAAAGACAAAATTAATTGAATTAACATCGGTCAATTAGTTTGTAACTTTGTGTTGACAAGACCAGTTATTCCAGAACGTTGTTGAAGTCGAAAACCAATACTATCAATACTTTAATATTTTTTTACCTACGAGGCTTAGAGAAATTGATCGTAATCTAACTTAGAAATCGGTATATTCAGAGGCCCTAAGCATGAGCGCGCGTAACGTAAAAACGACGATTTTTTAATCGAAAATAAGTACAATTATCCCACAGGATTCAAGTCAAATTCTTTGCAACAAGCACAATCATTAACATCCATTTAGATGAATACATTCCTAAAATTATAAGAAAACGAGCTTTTTTTAAAAAATCGACGTATTAACGTTACCTGTAAGCCTCGTATCCACTAGGCAACATTTACAACATGTACGTGTTGAACAGAACTTTTGTTTAGCAACTTTTGTTTTGTTTTATGATGTTGCGTGCCAGCTGGCAACATCGCGCGATGTTGTGCAACTCAGCCGAACATGTTGTGCGTCACGTGTTGCGCGTCAATTGTGGCCTAGTGGAAACGAAGCTTTAGGTACACCGCGCGCTCTTGGGACCTCTGACCACAATAGCAAGTTGGTAACTGTCATTCTTTGAGAATTGTATGAAATGGCTATAAATCGGCTACTTGAATTATCAGTGTGGGTATTTGCTTTACAATTAATATCCATGAAGGTACCCCAAAAATACCTAAGCCAGAAATAAAGCAATGCTAATAAAAAGCGTATATCAACGACAAGACAGAAACATTAATCCTCCATGAAACAGCTATGCGTATTATTAAATTGTCCAATGATTTATTTGAGCTCGGCTCACCAGCTCGACGCAATCGCATCGCATAGCTTAACGAGCTCAAAATCACCTTGTATGTGTATTGTGACAAATGTATGTGAGATATTGGGATATTAATATTGGTGCTAGCTTGTATATTATGTACATATATGTAGATATACACACTAGAAATAATAAGCTGAATATTGTATTGTAATTCAGTCGTAGGTAAATAATAAAAACCGTTCGGGTCGACTTTAAGCTTCAGCCGCGATTGCCTAAGTTGGTCCGTTGATGGGTGACCGCCCATTACATACCGAGATTCCTAGTTTCCTAGTATCGTCGTTGGTCCCAGCTGTCATTTGTAGATCTTTGACAGTCGTTACAGGTAAAGTTTTAAAACTAATCTTACCTAGGGGTATCGTATTACCCAGTATAACTGGGTTGTGGAGGTCAGATAGGCAGTCGCTCCATGTAAAATACTGATACTCAGCCGCTTCCGGTTAGACTGGAAGCCGACCCCAACATAGTTGGGAAAAGGCTGGACAGATGATGGAATACAGTCTTAGCTTAACTGGCAAACATGATAGAAACACTTAACGATACATTAAAACCTTGTGTTTTATCCAATAAAGGATTCTGCCCACTCCACCGTACCATAGGCGGAATGTGGTGTCGTCGACGACGGTAGTGCGTGAAGCCAAAGACCCGACTCTCACTCACCCACAGCCAGCAAGCGATTGTGAGGTTCCTATTAACAATATACAATACCTCCTTCATGGTTCTGGCATCCTGGTAGTTTGTGAGACTTTATTGTAATTGCTTCTCATCTCCTACTTGTCTTTGCTTTCTTTTAGAGAAGAATAGATGTGGGCCCAGTTAACCATTATCAATTTTTAAAAGGGGCAACTGGTCCCTGACCACCATGACTTTTGTTAAGTCTGTGTTACGCTTTTTGTATAGTAAGCAACGACCTATTGCCGGGCCTACGCTGTCCCCCCATACTCAAGTACTAATGCTGTAACAAAATAATATTGTAATACCAAATGATTTGAAAAGAGTAACCATGGAGTTTCTTGCCGGTTCTTCTCCGTGGAAATGACCAACGCGTACCGTGCATCTTTTTCGACGTCTTATAAGTGCCCATCTAGGCCTGTGTGAAATAAAATATTTTGATTTTGACCGTGTTATGAACGTCCCAGGCACGGAAAGAAACATGACAAGATCGCCCACTAGAACGTATCAACAGCGTACATTTAATGTATTTTCTACGGTAGAGACAATGTTATTTTTTTTTGCATGATTATGGCAGATTTGAGGGATGAGTAGAATGACTCAAAAAAATTACATTGTTATGGGTGATTTTAATGCAAAAGTTGGAGCACCAAGAAACGGAGACATTAGACTAGACACCTTTGAAAAGTTCATCACCAAGACCGGTGGTACAAAAAAGGCGCTTAAATTTTTATCAGACAAAACCAACTGGATAGCTAATAAAAAACACCCAAAACAACCAAAAGATTAGATATTCTATCAATAGCTACGAATTTCTACAAAAACCTGTACTCCAGCAAGAACGAAATTGAAAACACCGAACTAAGCAACGGTGATAATGTGCCACCCATACTAGAAGAAGAAATACATAAGGCAATCAAAACACAGAAGAGCGAAAAAGCCCTTGGTCCTGACCAGATCAACAATGAATTGCTTGTTAGCTGCAGAAACAACATTGCACCACTACTAACATGTATTTTTAATGATATATTGAATACCGAAATGATTCCGTCACAGTGGACTGCATCAACCATCATCCTGCTCCACAAAAAGGGGGACAAGACCGAAATAAATAACTATAGACCCATTAGTCTAATGTCCAATATCTACAAAATCTTTGCTAAAATAATTTTAGCCCGAATAACAAGAACCCTAGACGAAAACCAGCCTAGCGAACAAGCCGGCTTTAGGGCAGGCTATTCGACATTAGACCATATACACACTGTGAGACAAATCATCGAGAAGAACAAGGAGTTTAATGTGTCTTTCTATTGCTGTTTTATCGACTACAACAAGGCATTTGACTCAATTGAGCACAAAAATATCTGGTTTTGTCTAAAGAACCAAGGAGTCGAACAAAAGTACATCAGAATAATAAAAAACGTATATACTAACAGTACAGCTAAAATAAAATTAGAAAAAGAAGGGAAAGAAATAAAAATAAACAGAGGTGTAAGACAAGAGGACCCGTTATCGCCTAAATTATTCACAGCTGTCTTAGAAGAAATCTTCCGGAAATTCAATTGGGATAATTATGGGTTAAACTTAAACGGGGAAAGACTAACCCACTTACGGTTCGCTGACGACATTATATTATCCGCCAAAACAAAGGAGCACCTACAAAACATGCTCATAGACCTGGAAAGAGGAAGCCGCAAAGTAGGCCTAACGATGAACGCCTCCAAAACTAAAGCACTAACAAATGCGTCAAAGAGTACACATACTTAGGCCAACAAATTTCAAGGACTGATATAATGTCAAAGGAAATAGACACTAGAATTGGGAACGCATGCAAGTGCTACTGGCGGCTAAAAGAAATTATGAAGAACAAAGAAATCAAAATGTCTGTCAAATCAAAACTGTACAACACTACCACGTACCAAAACAGTACGCTTCTATTTCATTTCTCTATGCCGAGAAATGGAATAGAAGCGTACTGTTTTGGTACCCTAGAAATAGGAAAAGGAAACGAGGCGGACAGATTCGAAGGTGGGAAGACGAGATAAAGGCGATAGCAGGAAAACTATGGACTAGGAAAGCTCTAAACCGAGTTGAGTGGAAAGAAATGGAGGAGGCCTTTGCCAATGTTGGGCAAACAGACGAAGTTGTCGATTTCATCGACTCAGCAGAGTCGTTAACATAAGATTATTATTTTGTAAATATTCTTTTGTTTTTGTGTCTGAATAAAGGCTATTATTATTATTACTACGGTAGAGACTAACCTACCCAAGAATTACTGAACAATCTTACGCAAGCACATATAATAATATATTCTTAAATCTTTTTTGTTGGTAGTACCTATCAACCTAGTATGTAAGTACCTACATTGTTTTATGATCGTATATAAGGCATAAAAATTACCATAAACTACCCTCTAATGTCGCGTTTCCTTTTACTTTTCCTGATGTAAAAAAACAACGGAATCTACTTTGCCTTTACGTTGAGAAAAAGGTACCTGAACAAATAGTTTTATCTTTTTTAAGTATATTCAGGTACCTAAGTCTACCGTTTCTGGTTCATGACCACAAAATCTAGTCCATATTCATGGTTTTCGGGGTCGCTGATAACAAAAATGAGGTCAAATAGAAAATCCAAGATGGCGCCGACGAAAATTTTAAGTTATTCCTTCTGGGTATTGTTTTCCTGACTTTGATGATGGAAAAACCAACAATTTTTGTCGGCGCCGTCTTGGAATTTCATTTTGACCTCATTTTTATTATCAGTTACCCTGAAAACCATGAATATGGTTTTCAAACCATGAAGACGACACCCATGATGAAAAAGTCACGCAAAGGTCTAATCACGCAAGTGTCCATTCGCGCAGGTGTCCTTTCGCGCAAAAGTCCATGCACGCTTGTATGTCTTTTCACACAAGTGGGTTTGCGCAAGTGTCTTTCGCGAAAATGTCTTTCGTGCAAATGTCTTTCGCGCAAGTGTCCTGATACCCCATCCGACTGTCCCACCCCAGTTACTACTAGGTAATACGATACCCCTAGGTAAGACTCTTGTCCGTCTTACCTGACAAACATAAAAAAATCTACTCTATTATACCAGAAATCAGTTACAAACATCGATAGCCTAAACTCTCAATCAGATTACCATTCAGACTAGATACAAGTTACAGAGCTAGGCTGAGTGATATATCATCATTAATCACAGATGAAATGGACCGGATTTAGTCAAAACTTTCCGGTAACTAGTCCGACTGTCAAGGTATTAGATTGATCCGTATGAACTACATTATTGAACTGGCTCATTGAACTATTGAGCGTAGATTAGTCTAGGATAGGATATGATTAGTCTAGGATAGGATATGATTTGAGCTGTCGTGTTTAACTGTGATCAAGAGATACGTTTGTCTGTATAGTATGTTTTAGACGTCTACAAATATCTAGATGTGATGTGTTTAATATCTACATCCACGTGAAAGTATTACAAAAATATGACTTCTCTATTTGAATAGGATTTTGTTTAATTTTTCTAACATAAAATTAGCCTAACTTACTCGTTATAACATCAGCTATCTGCCAGTAAAAATCGGTCCAGCTGTTTCGGAGATTAGATGGAACAAGCAGGCAGACAGAGAAACTTTTTCTTTTTCTTATTAGTACTTACTGTATTTATGCTTTCACATGCATTCAGTAAAACAGCTGTTATTTTGAAATAACAAACGGACACTTCAACTTTATTTATTTGTATAGATAAGAAATGTGGAACCGAAGTCAAGTCAAAAAGCAACGTGGTACCGAGCAAAAAACTGTAATCAAAGAAGATTCGAACCCCTGTTGTGTTTTCGATGACAAAAAATTAATGAAAAACAAGCAATATTAGTGTTAGCTAAAAAGGGGTTGACTAATAAAATAAGTATAGAAGTAGCAGACATGCTGCGCCGACTCCGCCTTAAAGAAATTAGGATAACGAAGTGCTGGTCGCTTCAACAAAGAACATTTTAGTAAAGAAAACTTTAGTTCTAAACCAACCATACAACAGAGTGTCATCCTGAACTTCGACAGTTAATTATTTCGACACGGTCTCAATTTCGAATAACAATAGACCCCTCATTGCTTCGACAGAACATACTTCGACAAACACACACCTTCGAAAAACACTACTTCGACAGATCCCTTCTTCGATATTAAATGGCTGTAATTCATTTCACAGCCAAAACGCAGGGTTTTTTAATAATCCTTACATTCTAATTTATTGTGGTTTCAGTGGATTTCATTAAAAATTCAAACTGAGGAATCCGTATTAGCTGAGCGGTTTGGGCTCTGAAAAAAGCGAATTGTGAATTTAAAATCAGCTGCGGTAGATTTTTATTTGTCAGTCCAAATATAAAACTTACGTTTAATTACTAACCTGCATTTTCCTGCCCTTCTTCTTAAATTGGTCCTATATGGTCGTTAGAAGGCCAAAATGCGTATCTCAGCATGATGTTGCGACATTCAGAATAAATGTCACATCTCTGGTATTCTGATGGGGAACTGCGACAATGGCGAAGGCAACATAAAATTGCTTTA
Organism: Xestia rhomboidea; assembly: GCA_963853795.1. Lineage (NCBI taxonomy): Eukaryota > Metazoa > Arthropoda > Insecta > Lepidoptera > Noctuidae > Xestia > Xestia rhomboidea. The sequence continues at coordinate 6,853,260 of OY970778.1, read as the reverse complement.
TATGTGTCTGCCGGCACAGCTATGGGGCCCGAATATCGCAAGACTGGAGTTCTGAGCCAGCCAGATGGAAATGTCGGGCCGTCTTGGATGGCTTCCTCGCGATAAGAATCGCGCTAATTTGCTAGGATTCCATTTACGAGCCATCCACACACAAGCACACCACCGTGAGAAGTAGAAGACACGGGGGAGGCCTTTGCCCAGGATTGGGAGTTTGGGACAATATAAAAAAAAAGAAAAAAAACCGCACCACCCCGCCATGACGTCGTTGTTTTCCTAGCTCAGCAGCGACCTCTAACCAGGCGCAGGATAATAAGTTTATTTGTTAAATTAATATTCATCAGCACGAGCGCGGTACTGTCTCGTTGCCTCTAATTGAATGTAACAATTTGATACCGCGATACTTGCTTGTGTATGTTGATTCTGTTAGCATTGTTGTAATGGATAGGCAGGCATGGATACTGCTGACTGGCTTATCTTTCCACCGCAGAATGAGGTTTCCAGCCTCGGGGGCGGCTTCCAGTCTACGGACGCAGCCAATGATCGATATTTTACATGGAGTGACTGCCTATGTGATCCGTTACTACTATGTACTAATTTTTGCATGCAAAAGAGTAGAGTACATTCAATGCAGATACATTTTTTTCCTTTCTAGAACATTACGCAAACAAAAGTCGTAAGAAAAAACTAAGCAATCCAGGACTTCAATAGACTAGCTAGATTAATATCGTTACACAACCAAATAAAAACCACAAGAAAACATCTTTGTTCTAGACGAAAACAAAAACATTTTCTCTGCCTCATATTTTCACTGATTGCGTAAATAATTAATAATTCTCTCGGACAGTTATTGATAGTTTTTGTCACCCTCCAGACTGCGATATTGAGTTAATGATAGAAACCATTCGCGTAATGGATAGATAATAATATAAATTATGTCTGTGCTTCGGCTTTTTCTTAGAAGAGAAAGATTTTTCTCTGTATTCTTAAGGACGATGTTAGGATTTATTGTTTTGAATTGTGGAGGAGTTTTGTGTGTTACCTTGGTAGTTTTTTAGAATGAAATTCAGCTTGTTTTTGTCTTGCTGAAAAACACCTTTTATTTAACAAAGAAAGAACGGGCTACAAAGTTGTACCTTGGTATAAAAACAAAACACCACATCTTTTGAGCATTCGTGTAAAAGTTTGGAGTAAAAGAAGTCGAGCCCAGCCATACATACTGTAAGTTTTGACCTGCAACCTTATTTATTTATTCAGTGATCAGATAAATATAAGACCTAATTGAAAACATAATGTAGTAGTTACACTTTATCAAAAAGCACGAAATTTGAATGAATCCATGCACTTGATTCTAATAATTTATGGGAAAACCCAAAAATTCCGAAAAACTAAATTTCGATATTCCGATTATCAAAAGTTCGAATTTCACAATTCCAAAAAAATATTTAAAATTCTGAAAGTCATAAATAGTAGATTATATTATTTGAATAGATTTAATAATGTATGATTATAGATTCAGAGATTCATATTGGACCAAGACTCAAAACACACATAAGAAAATATCCTCTAAAAGTGGCGGGAAGCTTGTTTGCCAGGAATGAGGTAAATAGGTCAAAGCGTTACCTAATCAGTAATCGTCCTGACAGGTCGGGTCCGTGATGCATCTAATTAAATTTAGAGGTAGGGTACTGTGATAGGTTTATTGTGGGCCAAACTCTGTTTAAGACGGTGGTGTTTGTTTACATTATTATCTGCTTGTATTGGTAACAAGGATTATTATTATTTGCTCGTGTTTATGGGTTAAAAGCAGTGTATACAACTGTAGTGGAAACTATGTTCATACTACACTTGCTTAGTAAGTGTACCAATACTACCCCAATAAAAGGCTTGAAAGCTGTTCATTAAACCTTCTCAAAAATCTAGGCAGTTATATTGTATGGAATTTCATTACTGCCCTGAAAATCAGGGTAGTAATCCATTACTAACGCGTTTTTTTTTTTTAGTTTTGATGACGTTGTAAGCAAGTGTAGTATAAAGCAGTATATATCACTCGAGGGTAAGTACAGATTACTAAACTCGTGTGGTTCACGGAACTCCGCTTCGCGTCGAGCATCAAATGCACACTCGATTAGTAATCTGTGCCTTACTCCCCTTGGTGAATAAATAGTAATTTTCCTATACCTTCGCTTTTCTTTTCTGATTAATTTCGTCTGTGGATGGGTGACCACTAATTACAGACTGAGTTTGCTTCGCGCCTCGCGCACGTCAAGCCGTTGGTTCCGGTTGACATTTGTAGATCTTTGACAGTCGTGTCCTGGCATAGTTGAGAAAATGCTAGGCACCCGGTGACATCGATGCGAATAGAAGAACCTCATGGAAACTGTTCACAATAATCGATGACCTACATTCCCAATCCACAAGTAAAACAAAATATAGGTAAATAGAAGAAAAAATAACATTTTAAAATCCTCTACCGTCGCGATTCGGGCAATTAGACCTCATTGAACTCGAGATTTCCGTGTTTTGCATAGTTGATGCCGCTGTGCTCACTTTACGTTCTCTTTTAATATCTTGAATCTGTTTATAAGTCTTTATTGTTTTGTTTTTTATTATCTTTGTAGTATTTTTAGCGATTTTTGTAGTTTTCAGTTATTATGTAGTATTTATTGTGTCTTGCTGTGTTGCAAAACATAGATTTAATTAAAATTATCCATCCATAGTTCAATACTGAAGTCGAAGATTCACATCACTTCACGCCTGTAATCCCCGAAGAGTTAGGCAGAGGGATACTTACATACTGTACACACATACATATATTCATTTTTTTTTCAATTATTTTAGTCCCATGTATCAGCCGCAGAGAAATTCTAGATAGCAAAGCCAATATCAATTAGCCTCACCGGGAATCGAACCTATGATCAGTTCAGCAGTAGCTCTTGCGGCCACACTACACCATCGTGGCAAACGGTAATCTGTATTACCAACGCACTACAATACCCTTGCGCTTCCTATCTCGAAACCTTATATGAAAAATAGATCTTCCTCCAGATAAAATACGAACTATTTTCGTCTATTCTGTCATACAAGAACTTATACTCGTTATAGTCTAGATTTTAGATACTTACAGACAGTTTGCAACTAACACACATTTAGAGGGTAGTTCAAAACATAGGGATCTGATATGGTAGTATCATGTCGACTTCTCGTTGATGCACGAGAGTTTAAAAACCGATTTAAAATAACTGGGACAACTATCAAGGGTGTAGGGAGGCCATGATATTTAAGGCACCAAATAAACTGCATTTAATTTTAAATCCATAGTTTGTAAGCCCGGGTTGGGGGCCATAGAGTAATTTTTGGCCACCACAGGATAGTCCGGTTAAGCAGTTGGGCAACCTTAGCGAGATGTATCTGCGAGTGGTCACAAGCTGGTCCTATACCGAAGGAGTAGCTCTGGCGTCCACTCGTGGAACGAGGGGCGTCCCCGACTTGAGGGCTCCGTGGCGGGTGGAGAGCTCCGACGGTGAAGAATCTCAATCCTAACCCATGGACAATGAGACTAAAAATGTAACCAACACTCAGGCTGCGTCCTCTGATGCGCCTAACTCAGCAATCAACCAACCACCTAAAGCTGCGTCTCTTGATGCGCCAACCACATCTAAACCTAGAGGTGCGTCGCAAGATGCGCCTAAGCGTAAAACGCCTAAGGCTGCGTCATCTGATGCCCCTAGGCACCACAAACACAAACCGTCCCCTGCGTCCAAGGATGCGATGAGGAAGGCTGTCGCAAGGTATGCGCCAAACCAGGTTGCGTCGAAGGCAACGCCAACCCCATCTGCGTCCGGCGATGCGCGCTCTTACCCAACCTTGTCCGCAAGGCCTAGGGCAGCTCTCGCACATGGCGACTCAACGGTGGCTGGTGGCGTGGATGCGCTCACAAGGGCTGCGTCAGCGCCAGTAGCCCCGGAGAGGGACCTAACGAGTCTGACCGGAGCCATACCGGCAGGGACAGACAACACGACCGGGATCGACATGTCGTCTCTTAGGGATGCCATTCAGTCTCCGGTCGAGCAAACCTGGACCACCGTACCCCACAAGGCAACGTCTTCCAAGAAGCGTCTGCCTGCACCGGTCAAGCCTGCGCAGCAAGACACTGTGGCGTCCACTGCCAGAGTGTCGGCAAGTACACCGACACCGGCAGGTGCGGCTACCACGGCTAACAAGAGCAAGCGCAGCGCCAGACCGAGGGGACGCAAAAAACCCAAAGCAACGAGCGGGGAACCTCCTGCTAGGGCGCAGAAGCGTGAGCGACCCGAGGATACCGTCACACCGACTGGGAAAGGTAAGAGGAGCAAGCCCGCTCGCTCCCACATGGTTGACGGTTCCTTGGTGAGCTACGCCGAAGCGGCCGCGTCGTACAGGAATAACGAGCTGTGCGTCGCCGTCATGACGGAGCCTTTTGAGGACATGACGCAAGAACAGGCGGAGGGTATCCGCCTAAACATTGAAAAAGAGCTGCGGACGCTGCTTATGGCAGATCACGACCCCTCCAACCCAACCATAAACACCGCGATCCACATTCGAGGGAAGGCCCACTTCGCCGAAGGCGTTCTGAAAACCTGGTGCGAAGACGCTTTCACACTGGCCTGGCTCAAGCGGATCACCACCAATATGAGGTCCCCGATACCAGGGACTACTTTAACCGTTCGGCCCCAGGCCGAAATACCAAAACAGGCGTTGTGTATGCTGTTTGTTCCGGAGAACACCGAAGACACTCCGGCACTACTCAAGCTTCTCACACGGCAAAATTCAAACCTAAAAATAAATACCTGGAGCCTGACACACGAGAGGGTAAGACAGGAGCCTGCCGTGTGCCAGAGTCCATGGTCGAAACAATTAAAGACCAAAATAGGCGCGTGTACTACCTCATGGGCAGCATCTACATCCGATTCCTGGAGGAGGGGCCAGTGAGGGGGTCACCGCGCCTTCAACCGCAACGGCCCCCGCAGTGGCTGGACCGGAGCTTGATCCGTCACCACCTAGGCCGTCCCCGCCGCCACACGCGATGGAGACCGCAGAGGGGGTGAGGGAGCGGGCTTCTTCCCCGGCCGTAGAGGCCAAAATACCTATCGACCTACCCACACAGGATCCACCCTCACCCGGACTAACTTCGGACGAGGACTGCTTTCCGGCAGGGGAGGAGAGAGAGGACTATGACAGCAGCCTCTCCTCTTCTCCCATGCGGGACAACTAGGATCCTACAGACCAATCTCCAGCACAGCCAATCTGCGTCGGCTACCTTGCGCAGTGTGCTGGACAACCACCACCAAAACATCATTGCCCTTATCCAAGAGCCGTGGATTAGGGGCGGCAGAATATGTGGCCTTACGAACATCGGAGGTAAGTTGCTGCTAGACACCTCCGTAAGTAACCCACGAACCTGCATTTTTATCCCAAAACATATACCTAACCTATTTATTAACGAATTCTGTTCATGAGACCTGACAGCAACGAGGCTCTGCAGGACATAACAAGATCTCCCAGACATCGTCCTCGCCTCGGCCTACCTGCCAGGCGATGAGGACGTGCCGCTACCAGAGCTCGCCTCGCTGGTGGAGTACTGCGAAAGGGAGAAACTGGAACTAATCATCGCAACCGACTCCAACGCGCATCACACTCTCTGGGGTAATGTCAAAACCAACAACCGAGGTGAGGCAATGCTCGACTTTATTCTTAGCAATAATCTTGTATTACTCAACAAAGGTTCAGAACCAACTTTCATCAACGCACGATCACAAACAATAATAGACCTAACTCTATCAACTATAGGTATCTCCAACTCCATCCAGGACTGGCATGTGTCCAGCGAACTATCATGTTCGGACCACAGATGGATTCGATACACCATCAACTTCAACCTACCGAAGCCACAACGAAGGAGGATCCCTCGAAACACAGACCAAACAAAGTTTATAAGGCTAGTCAAGGCAGAGTTTGGTAATTTACCCTCCCTTCCAGCTGAAATACCCTTAATTAACTTAGATGAACACGTAAATAACCTCACATCAATCCTACTAACTAGTTTTGAGCAGTCTTGCCCACTCACTGTACCAAGGCAGGGGACAAGGCAGTCGTGGTGGGGTCCAGAACTAGAAAGACACCGAAATAGGTTGCGAAGACTTTTCAACAGAGCCATGAACACACGGTCGCCAGGCGACTGGGACCGTTACAGAACTGGCCGTAAAACCTATAAAAAACTAATACGCCTCAGAGGTAAAAACGGCTGGAGGCGTTTTTGTACTAACATTGAGAACAGCAACCAGGCAATGAGGGTCAAAACTTGTCTCGCCGCCGGGACTGATCTTTCAATAGGATGCCTTAAAAAACCAGACAATACCTTCACAATCAACGATGCGGAAACCAGTTAATTACTTCTCACCACCCACTTCCCAGGCTGCCAGATTGCGACCCAGCAGAGTTGGGCACCGTACAGTGAAAGGGCTACGAGCAACCTGGACTGGGAGGTGGCTTCAGCAGTAATAGACAAAGACAAATTAATATGGGCAATCAACACCTTCCTACCTTTCAAGGCAGCAGGGTTGGATGGTATTTTTCCGGCTCTACTTAGATGGAGCGGTGACTCGCTAGCCGAATACCTTGTCAAGATATTCCGTGCCTGTCTGGCCCACCGCTACATCCCCTTGAAATGGCGCGAAGTAAAAATAATCTTTATTCCAAAACCAGGTAGGAGCGATTATACTCAACCCAAGTCTTTCAGACCCATCAGCCTCGCCTCGTTTTTCTTGAAGACACTAGAAAGACTGGGAGACAGAAGGATTAGGAACCAAATTTCGCTACTTAAACCGTTACACCCTAACCAACACGCCTACTGCGAAGGCAAGTCAACTGAATCCGCACTCCACTGCGTGGTCACACGCATAGGAAACGCTCTAAAAACCAAAAACCCAACACTGGGCGCCTTCATAGACATAGAGGGTGCTTTCGACAAAACGAACTTCGCCAGCATCAGCCAGGCACTAGTCGTGCACGGTGTGGCGCCAACGCTTACACAATGGATTCACAATATGCTAAAATATCGCGCTATTCAATTTACTGTAAACACTACCACACGAGGTATCGTTAGTAGGGGCTGCCACAGGGTGGGGTGCTGTCACCACTACTGTGGAACCTAGTAGTAAATGAGCTCATTACAGAGCTCAACGCTAGCAGTCTATACTCGGTGGGTTATGCAGATGACATAGCAATTCTAATCACGGGGAAATTTGAAGGCGTCCTATGTGACCTCATGATTCCTCATGCCTCAAGCCTTCAATATAATCGAGAATTGGTGTACCAAACACGAACTATCGGTTAACCCCACCAAAACAGAACTAATAATGTTTACAAACAAAAGAGTCCTTGGACCACACAAACTCCCTAAACTATTCAACACCGAACTAACACTCAAAGAAGAAGTCAAGTACTTAGGGGTGATTCTCGATAGCAAATTGCTCTGGAATAGGCATCTTGACTACAAACTCAACAAAAGCACAATCGCAATGTACCAATGCAAAAGAATGTTAGGAAGAACGTGGGGGCTATCTCCAAAGATCACGCTATGGCTTCACACAGCGGTGATTAGACCAATGCTGACTTATGGCGCCTTGGTTTGGTGGACGAGAACTGAACTCTCGACCACCTCCTCTAGGCTTCAGCGGTTCCAAAGGCTAGCCTGTTCCGCCATCACGGGCTGTATGAGAACAATGCACAATGGAGATAGCCCTACAACTAACCCCCCTTGAATTGTACATACAGCAGGAGGCAGCATTAGCAGCCATCAGGCTTATGCACATAGGCATATGGGGCAAGAACCACACCAGTCTGGACCGGGTGATTGAGTATCAACCACTCATCGCTGCCCCGTGTGATAGGACACCTAATAAACCTATGTTCAACAAAAGACATAGCATACAAACAACAGAGGAATTAAGGGATCAGTCAGGAGCCAATGAAGTACGCATCTACACAGATGGCTCTAAAACTAAAAACGGCTCAGGGGCTGGCGTACACTCCCTTGACCTCAACTTTAACTTTCACTTACCACTAGGCGAACACAGCTCGATATTCCAATGCGAGTGCGTCGCCCTAACACAAGCTGCGACAGCCGTAAAGGGTCTAGGGGTTCACAACTACGCAATCAGATTCGTATCCGATAGCCTAGCTGTGCTTAAGGCCCTAGAAAACAAACAAACTAACAGTACATTAATATTTGAATGTCACCTCGCCCTGGAAAGTATATCGCTGTCTAACAGAATTACACTCCAGTGGATCAGAGGACACAGTGGGTCCCTAGGCAAAGACGCCGCAGACGAACTAGCCAAGAGAGGTTCCGAGATGGCAGTGCTAGGCCCGTACCCACTGCTTCCCTTACCTTTCTCACAATTCGCCAGAGATCAACTGAACTCCATAACAACAAATGGTCACGGTCCACAGACTGCAGGCAGTCAAAAATGGCGATGCCAAGTCTTCATCCGCGACTAACAAAACGACTGCTCAGCTTAAGTAGAAATAACCTCAGAATAATAATAGGGACAATAACGGGCCATTGTCCCCTAAACAAACATCTTTTCAACATAGGCGCCACGGACAGCCCACTCTGCAGGGGCTGCTTTGACGCCGAAGAATCGGCTGCCCACGTAATCCTGGAATGCGAGGCAGTGGCTACCCAACGCAAACAAATCATCGGAACGGTGAGGTCGCTCCGCGAAGCCTGTGAAGCTCCCAGGAAACTTCTGTGCTTCTGGGCGGAGCTAGGCTGGCTAACTTAGCCAGGACACCTACGCACAACGGACCGATTAAGAGTCTAGGTGCGGAAAATGGAGTCCCTACTCTACTCTACTCTACTTTACTCGTCCCACGCACATTGTTTGGAAAGACCAGTTAACGTACGAAATGATGAAACAAAAATAACGTCACCTGCTTCGGCTTCCAGTCAAGCAGCTGAACCAGTATCATACACGGAGCGACTGCCTATCTGGCCTCCATAACCCAGTTACTGGATAATTCGATACCCCTTGGTAAGACTGGTTATCAACTTTTGGAACCACTGACAATCTGTAACGATTGTCAAAGATCCACAAATGATAGCCGGGGCCAACGGCTCAATGTGCTTAAGCCCCGAGCAAAATTAGCAACTCTATTTGTGGTGGTTCAAACTTCGTTTAAAATACTGGTAGAATAAAGTTCTAATCGACTGCAATGCACTACAAAGTGGTTGTTACGTCTGTCACTGCGGGCCGAATAGTGCGAAATTAGTGGTTTTTATTCTTTATAAAATCAAATATTCGTCTTTTGGAAACAAAAAAACGACAATTATGTTCATTATTAAATTTCCTATCCATTAGTATAAGTAGCAAATCAAAATAATGGTTACTTTACGAGGAGAAGCATGTTAAAAATCATAATTTCACATTTCTGTGGTTTCGTTGTGAGGGGATTTATTAAACAATGCTACTTAAAAAAAAACAAACACGACCATTTTGGAGTCAAGAATATGTAGAAATTTAATCTATTTTTATTAGTTTGTTTTTCTTTTGGATAAAGAGGAGTAGGCTCTAAAAAACTGCTCGCTCAACGTCAGTTCCTCGGGGAGGCGCCTTAAGTGCAAGCATGGAGAAAACTCGGTATGTAATGGATGGTCACCCAAATAGGTACTGAGCGCCCTTTGCCAGTTCAATCTTGAAGATAGCCCCGTGCTGCTGTTATTCTTTTCATCATCATCATCACCCACAGCCCGACTTCACCCACTGCTGGGTATAGGCCTCTCTTTGTTTGTGCCAAGCTACACGCTCCTGTGCCAACCTCATCAACAATATCGTCTGCCCATCTCGCCGCCGGACGACCAACACTTCTCTTTCCATTCCTTGGACGCCACTCGGTTAAGACCGAGTGGCGTCCAAGTTCTCCAAGTTCTTTTACTACGAGCAAATATTTAAGCATAGTAAGTTTCTTCGAATCTTTTAAAAATACTTCGAAAACATGGTCGCTATACAGAAAATGTCCAAGTTTAGGGTATTTTCGGCAGAGTGAACCTCCCGCGAACTGCACAGGTGTACTGCTCGTTAAGTACGGAGACACTTCTCCAACTTTTGCCTCTTCCACGTTAGTTTATAAGTACCAACAGATTTTTGGGTTTGGATCTTCGGTGAATGTGTGTCAGATTTTGTATGCATAATGGTTTGTGTTCGATCTTAATCGTTGGGTTGAGGTAGAATACTACACGTTGGTATTATTAAGAGAGGTGGAGGAAAATGTTACACTTTACGAGAACCACGACACAACATTGTAGAAGTTTAATACACTGACCTGCAAAAATAAGTACTACACTTTTAAAATTTCAATTTTTCCTAAACTATAGAAGTTCGAGATTTAAAATGAAAAAACGCTATAAAGCAATTTTTATCAGCTTTCTTTGAAACTATAGACAAAATTAAACTATTTTTCGAGTGCTTTTTGTTTCGAAAGTATATCTTGTGTACTTAAAAAGTTATTGCAATTTTAAAAGTGTGATACTTAATTTTGCAGGCCAGTATATTTCGATATTAACATTAGAATAGAATAGAATAGAATAATCATTTATTCGTTAATGGACAGCAGCAACACAATAGAGCAACACATACATATACATATAACAACAAACAGAACAATGAATTGGACAGCTCAACTGCGCTGAGCATGCCCATAACGAAAGGGTAACCAACTCAGCATATGCTGGGTGTAAAACACTCAGCGCTGGTTTTCAGTAGGCCCCCCGCAGTGACACACGGATGAGGGTAGTAGGTAATTATTATAATTATTAGATAATTATTAATTATTAAGGTATTACGAAGCTATAGGTTTTATAAACGGCTGATAGCCTAGTTTTATGGAGAGATAAAAAACATGAAGATCATTGTTTACAAGGAGTACATTAATCAACTTCTTTTTAGTGTGTGTGGACCATGAAAATGAACAAAATTAAATATTGTTGTACGAATTCTTGAAATTCGCAAAAAAAAAAAAAAATATATAAAATAAAAAAAAAGAATTTTCTATAATATGAATTGACGCGATCACCTTGCATGGGGAAAGTTGATAAAAAAACCTTATGAATTTCCCATAGAGAGGAGGCCTGTGTCCCAGCAGTGGAACCATTAATAGGCTGATGATGATGAAGATTTCCAAAAGCCACAAAACAAATCTGGTTCAGTTTCATGGTCTGAGTCACCACACGAGAGGTCTCGCGTTTATTCTGTAACACCCTGTAAACAACTCCATAATGCGGGATTTGTATCAAAGCATCCTATTGTCCAAATAGCAAAGTCTTGCCCGCTAATGGAAAAGGAAAATAATGCACTGTTGAGGCAGATAGGCACTTGCCTATACTGCCCATTGGGCTATAGAGGCCTGATAGCACTTATCTTCATGCGCGTTTTCGCTTAGAAGGTAGGCAGGGCGCTGAGTGTTATGGTCAATATTTGCACTCAACCTTTGTTAGTGGATACGATGATAAGAATAGGATCTTAATGTATGGAAGTTTGCCTTCAATGTCAGCATATAAATCATAGATGGCACAATGGCAATAAAATGTCCATTATACTGGAAATATGTGTGCACGTGAGACATTTCAGCTTCAAATTTGGTATGACCATCAAAATATGCAATCAGAGAATTTAAAAATTGCTGAATGTCCGTCCAGCATTTTCTGAATCCTTTGATTGCACAATTTAGCTCATAATGTACTGCTTGGACTTAGTGGTGATGAGGTTGACCAATCAGAGTGCATGATCATCGTTTTCCTCTCTTTGTGACATGCTTCGAATCGGCGCAGCACGTTTTCACGCTTTCATTCTCTCTATTTACTTTCACGCTGATACTCAGAGTGAATGATACGCCTGCCCAAGAAAAATACAAAATAATAAAAAAGAAGAAATTGATTTTACAACTTACGATAAATATTATCAACCTAGTTCCTCTCATAAACGTTTACCATAAAATATTCACAACACGCTTTAACATCAAACACAAAAGCCTTAATAATTAAAAGGTGAAAACGATTCTTATACACGGCATTCAATCCCCAGAGAAACCTTAATTAAGATATATACCGAAGGTTTGCCACAAATAGGTAAGTACGTACAGGGATTTTGTATGCTTTAACTGTTTATTGAACGAATCTATCTTGTATTTTGTTGCTATGAAAGAATTTTGTGGATCTTTTAGGATATTTATGAGGTTCTAGATAGAAGTGATCTTGGATTATTAAATGTAATTTATTTTGTTTCTGCGCCCTGTGGCTCTCGACCGTAATTGTTCTTTTTTCGGGGATCAGAAGTAAAGTAATATTATCATAGAATATTATAAGTCCCTATAAAAGTATTTTTATTAATAAAAATCACGTAATTTGGAACTGAAAATCGGCAAAGAGACAACATTAAGTTTCTACTTCGATCATTTTGAAAGTTCAAACACTGTTTTAAGCTTTCACGGTTTAAAACTAAACTCAAGTATATTGTCACTTACGGGATATCTTCCGTGATTATTATTAAGAAGAAAGAAGAAGATAACCCGAAGAAGAAGAAGAAACCCGAAGATATCCTGTTAGTGACAATATAAATTTATTTTGAGAAGTTGTTTAATATAAGGCTTCATCATTACTGCCGAAAGACGTCCACTGCTAGACATAGGCCTCCCCAAGTGTCGCCACATTGACCGGTCCCGTGCAACTCGCATCAATCAGAAAGAATATTAAGTTATACAACATCTAAGATTATCGCGAATTGCCGTAACGAGCGATTTATTGATCTCCTGGTACACACAAACAGCCGTTTCTATAATACACGCCAGAAGCAACAAGCTCCCGTACTCGCAACAGATAACAAACGCAGCAACACCGCAAGCACAAAGCAAATCTACACGCCCTCTTACAAATACCAGAAATACAAATTTTGTGGTTATGCGCGAACTTTATCAAGAACTAATACACGTTAATATGTTTAATGGTGCGGTCGCAAAAACCACGGAATAGAAAGTTACAGAAGGCTAGCTCCATTCAACGCACACAAAACAGGCGCACGTGCAGTACATGTATAGCAACATGCATGACATCACATTTGCCTCGCTGTCTCTAACTATATTAGGATCGTCTTCGAGACTAACTGGATTCAGCTAAAGCCCAGTTCCTATATTTGAGAAACGATCCGATTTAGTTACGAATAGTAGTTTTATATACGAGGCGTAAGCTAAAACCGTTCCTATATAAAACGTCTCGTCGTGCAACTTACTGACGGCTTGCAACTGACGGATGGGAGGGTACCGGTAAGCGTGTTGTATGGAGATGAGAGTCTATGGTGTGCCACAACAAACAGGTATCGTATTATTAGCGAGCTTTTAACCGTAAAGTAAAGAAAGATGCAGAAGAATTGGATGATCGAATTTAAATAACATTAATTTGAGCCAAGGGCGCGCGCTGAACTGTTTTAACGTTCCGTTCCTATTATTGTAAGCTGCATTCAATTGTGTTTGGTAAGGCAAAAAAAAATCACGCAAATGCCTGTGATGGTATAGTTAGTTACACATCTTACAAAACTAAAAGATTAATTGGTATGTAAATCTAACTTATTTTATCTTGAATTTTGTGTTATTTAAAATTTAAATTTTGCCTATAACGAAACGCATATCTGTCGGACAATTGTCGGACATTTGTCGCACATCTGTGAATGAAGAGGGCTCGGTATTTCAATGACCAATAGTCGGTACTCGAAAAACGGATAGTAGCTCGTATACCACGACGATTCGTTAAATATAGGAACCGGGCATTAAACGATCACCCATTTGCGGACTGACTTCGGCAAGCATTGAACTTTGAAGATCGATCCGAGCGGCCGTTATTCCTTAGTCACTAGTTCCTCACACAATGCGCAATTATACAAATGAAACCGTCATGATCCGCCTGCCCAATTGCCAACAATCGTGCAAACAGGGCCAATGCTATTTTTTCTATCCACACGTAGGACAAATGGCGCCGGGGCTAAAGTTGGAATCAACGTGAGAAACCGTGAAAATCGCGAGTGCGTTTGCACTCACTGTATAGAGTCGCGTGGCTATGTGTGAGTGCGTTTTCTCTCTTTGTATGGCGTATGGAGCTGTACTTCTGGACCTATTTATTCTGTGGTAGTTGCAGGCGGTGCGGCCAGTTGCGCGGTCATGGTGCGGGAAGAGAGCACTTTATTAAATGACGAATCATTAGCGAATGCTCTCATAACTTTGTTGATGGTGTTCGGGTGTTGTGTAATGGTGCATCATTGTATGGGTTGATTAAGTTGTTTGAGGTAAGAGGGTAGTTCTAGGTGCTTCATATAAGATACAGTTGTTTCATTATTATACTTACTATTGTCATAGATATCAATAATTCATTTGTACGCCACTAGGTGAAAAGATTACCTCCATTGAAAAGTTCATTGAGAAAACTTTTGTTGAACTAATCGAATATGGTAAATTATGTCAAAAACAAGTACCTATATGAAAAAGCGTTAAACAAATACAACACACACATGCACACACAGTGCACATACATTGGAATTCGACATATTCTCAGTTTCAGGTTTCGTTAAAGAAAATGTTGACTTCAGCAGACAAATAATAATATAACAGTCCCGCTGCATGGTAAAGGCTTCTTCTCAATCAAAGAAGGCATTAGCATTGATCATTACGCTTCCTCAAAGCAGATTGGCAATTGCAGACTTGTAGCCCTTAGTCCGCGTGAAATTATTATAAAAAGATTGCCTTCCTTCCCTTTTTTGCACGGAACCGTAATACTTTTTGTAAAATAAAAGTAGCCTAAGTTACTCCTTAAAGCATCAGCCAGTAAAACTCCCGTATAAATCGGTCCAGCCGAAACAAACAGACAGACAGACAGACAGACAAACAGGCAGACGGACAAAAATTTTAAAACACAACAACTTACAACTTCTTTTTTATTTATTTGTATAAAGTATAGATCATCATCATCATCATCATCATCATCATTTCATCCGAAAGACGTCAACTGCTGGACATAGGCCTCCCCCAAGTGTCGCCACATTGACCGGTCCCGTGCGACTCGCATCCAACGGATGGCCGATGGGGCCGAAAAGTTCTGTAGTGGCGACCGCGAACCGGAAGACGATGCGTTGGAAGACCTCCCAATAAGTGGATCAATGACCTGGTGAAGGTTGCGGGAAAGTATAGATTAGTCCAGGTAAATGACGTCCAAGCTAAACCTGGAAAGGCAGAAAAGAAGGCTTTCTTAAACCCAAACTTGCTACGTTTGTTGGTGTTGTATTCGGGGACTGCCCCGAATACAACACCAACAAATCAATTTCCTAATCACAGACAATGATAGATTAGCATAATAACTGAGAGGCATCCGTGGTCAGTGGTGACGTCACGGGATCACGGGATTTAACTGAGGCCGGTCCATAAGCCAGTTGGTGATAACAGATAAAATCACGGCACTTTTGTGTTAGTACTTTCGTTAAGGTAGCCGCGTTTGATTCTGTTTGAAATCTTTTATTTGCCAACAAATAATCATTGTTTTTATCGACTGTTATTCTTTTGGAATTATTTGCAAGAATAGCCCATACCTAGCTTTTAATCAAAATTGACAATTCTAGGTCAATCGGAAGTACCCTATAGGTTTTGAGTCGACAACCTATATGGTAGTTCCCGTTGACCACGAAATCTTAAACACGAAATTTGAAAAAAAACAAGGTCTTACAACACATGCAAAGGGAAAAATCTGAAAACAGTAAATATGTAGTTTAATAACAAAAAAAGAGCGATTTTACTATTACAAACTTATTATTTGCGGTTGGTGCAATAGCCGTTTCATGGGATCGAACAGCAAAGTTAAGTTTGTCATTTAAAAAGTTCAAGTACGGAACCCTCGGTGCGCGAGTCCGACTCGCTCTTGGCCGGTTTTTTTTTTCACCGAAGGATTGGGTAGGTAGAGTTTTGCCGATGGTAGTTATTCAACATCCTACATTTAGAGCTATTAGATCTATTGCCATCAATCAGGCACAATTTATGTCTTCGGCTGCTGATAAACCAATCCGGATAAAAAATAAAAAAAAAACACACTTTTTTCGACCTGGGAATCAAACCCAGGATCTCTGCTGTACCACGCTAATGCATGCGTAGCTCCGGGGTTATAATATTTACCAGCGATCCGGTATTTTTTCTTAAAACTCTCCTATTGTACACTTAATCAATGTAGTGAAATTAATCATTGGAGAAAATAAAAGGCCCAAAATATAAATTGAATCCCATTTTTACATATTTTAAATAATTTTATAAAATTAATTACCGGATTTAGTGGCGGTGTCAATTAATTGGGAATTCCTGTTAATATTTCCAATTAATCATTTCATGTTTAATTGCCTTTTGCGATATTTATGTGATTTCGTGAGTTATTGAAACGTCAGGAAGGCCAGTTCGCAGTAACACAGTAATTACAACGGGAACAAAAGAAATATGTAAAATATCAGCCTGTATTATGAGTTTAATCCTACCGCAAAATAAAAAAAAAATGTTTCTACCATATTACCATCACAGTTGGGAAAAGGCTAGGTTATTATCATCTGCCTAGCCTTTTCTCAACTGTGTTGGGGTCGGTTTACATGGAGCGACTACATATCTGACCTCCACAACCTAGTTAGTACTGGGTAATACGATACCCCTTAGTAAGACTGGTTGTCAGACTTTCGGGCCACTGACTACTTGTATTGACGACTGTCAAAGATCTACAAATGACAGCCGAGACCACCGACCTAACGTGCTTTCCAAATCACGGGGAAAACTTGGTATTTAATTGGCCACAATTGGCTCGGTATGTAAAGAAAGAAAGAAAAATATTTATTTGGGACAAGCACAGGAACTACAAAAATAATAATACAAAAAAAAACTAAAACTAAATAAGAAAAAAAAGACCTGTGCGAGTCCTACGGACACAAAATAGATTTACACAAAAAATAAAACATAACACTCACTTATAAAATGTAACCCATCCACGGACACGTTAGATCCTTGCGTCGTTCAGATCGGGAATATGCTAGGTAAATTATGATAATAAGTCGCTGAGTTTGAAGGAAAAAGTACAATATAAGCCAATCCATTATTTATAACTACTACACAAAGATTTTCATTATATTTACTGCAATATTTTATGGAACTTTTCTTACCAAGGGGTATTACCCAGTCCTGAAATGGGTTGCGGAAATGTGGGGGTCTGATAAGCTGTCGTTCCATATAAAATACTGGCATTCAGGTGCATCCGGTTAGATTGGAAGCCGACCTCGACATAATTTGCCAAACAAATACGACTGCAAAAATCAATTTCACGTCGTAATCAAACAAACCAAGTCACTTACTAGACGCCTGTCGTAGGAACACACCGCGGGGAAGGTGGTGTGACGATCTGATCTTGTTTGCGGGAACATGGCCAGATATTGCACAGGATAGAGAAGTTTGACAGGGGAAAGGGGTTTACCCAATAGTGGGACACACAAATAGTCTAACAAAAAAAAACAAAGCGTCAAACTCGTAAACCTTCACGCGAGTGTTGAGTGCTAGTCGTCCGACACTTCGGCCACGGATAAGCCTGTGAGAGTTGGGCGAAATCCGGCCGCCCGCCAACAACAGCACGTACAATCAGGCTACCAACTACTGCCACAGTGTGGACGGGAGAAAGAAACGAATTGGACGAATGGTGGCGAGTTTAGCAGCTAGTGTGGACGGTTTTTGAAAGGCCGCTATGTTTATGTAGATTCGGAAATAAAATGGCGTTTGGGAATAGTGCTTCGGACTTGTCCCAATTAAAAAAAAGACTAGCTTTGTCACATGCGACTAACAGACCTGAAGGCTTAGCCAAGTTGACAATCTACAATCGTTAACGCTAATAGAAAACTAACCAAATGTATGGGAATGACATCTATCATCGCAAAGTCACGTGGTCAAAACAAACGAATGGAAATTTTAAAGTTTAGTCAAAACTGTAAGTTGGCTACGATTTACATGGGATGTAGGGATCACGATTGTAGAAACGAATACATTTCATTCTATCATCTTGATCGATGTAAACTTGTCTACGAAAGTTTATATTCGTTTGTTTTGACCACGTGACTTAACGTTTACGATTGTAGAAAGAGAATCGATACGAATCGTTTGTAACTTGGCTAGGCCTGCTGATTTATTATGTACATTTTTAAGTTAATTAAGATTATTTTGTATTTTTTTATTGTGTATGACATATACGTTTTATTTAAATTATTCAATTAAATTGTTGTGAATTGGATTGAATTAATAATATTGTGTATGTAATGTGACTGTATGAGTGTTTTAGTTCTATTATGAGTCATTGATACTCGAATTATAATGATTTTATTTATTTAGTTTTCCCACTGTTATAACCGCCGCGGATGCTGCTGAATATTTAATACCTAGATACTTAAGCATGTTATGCCCAACGTGGCTACTGTCGCAGCAAGCTAATTTGTTTAACGACAACGTTGCATTATTTTCAAGAACTTAATCCTAGACATTTATAGAACAAAAACGCAGTCTATTTTGTGTAGTAACTTGTTTGTGTAGTGACTTAAACAGTGCTTATGACGTCATATTACGTAGTCCAAAAATGTCACGCTAGGTTTTCATACGGATCGTGATACTGCGTTATCTAAATCAGTGCTTACTACATAGTATTTAAAATGGAACGACTAAATATAAATATACTTGCCCCCCAGCAAGAGTGATTAGCAAGACTATCGGGAACTGGAAAATGAACTGAAATGATTTATTCCGTGGACAGCGAAATCAGTTTCACATGACATATTTGTTGTAGGCTAGATACCGACAACATTTCCTATCTGAATCTAAAGACTCTTATAAAGTACCGTAAAACGGGACTATTTGGGTTTTGGGGGCTATTTGGGACGACCCAGAATTTCGAACAAAAACATCGATAACTGTCGGTTGGTGTATGGTAGAAGTTATTTTACAAAATCTAGCAACACTTTGATTTTGAGGAAAAACCCAATAACCCAAATAGCCCCGTTTTACTGTAGGTAAGTTGTAGGGTTCCTATTTCAAAGAAAAACGGAATCTTTATACTTTGCCCATCTTTCACAAAGGTTTTCAAGCTTTACAGTATTATTAGATAGGATTCTTCAAGCCCCACTCAAGTTGTTGACCAAGCCGTCACAGCCAGCGTTTTAGCGACTAACCGAACAAAATAACAAACAAACGAATATACTCGTAAAAGTAAATAAAAGTCTTTACCTTCGTCCGCTATTGTAAGGTTCACAAAGACTCTGTATAAAGGGTGTTTATTTTCAGTGAAAGAAACCCACACACGTGGTAGGTACACGTTTTATTGGTCTGAAGATTATAAGACCCACGAATTAAACGAACAGGAAATAGATGTGAGATAGATCATTTAATATTTTTGTGGAGGATGGAAGCCACTATCCTGATTACTAAATAAAATAAAGACTTTTATGATAATATTTTATCTTTTACTTTTTAACGTTTTACATAGTTTTTACCTATCATATAATCGTTCTAGCTTCATCTTTTTTATTGACAAAGAAGTATCAAAAAAAAAAAGGTAAAAAAATAAGAAATACATACTGCCAATACTAAAATATTATAATAAGGATTGGTCGGTCCACAACAATGTTTACTGTCTAACCCCCGAATACTGAAACGTCATTGGTCGTCATTAGAGCAGCTCCTAAACTTTAAATATAGTATGGCCAAACGTCTCTTTTGAGTATCTGTTAAATATAAGTGCTACTTAAATCTTGAGTGACGTTTCAGTATTCGGGGGTTAGTTATAACAAAACATCAAGCCTGTTATCCCCAAAGGATTAGTTAGGGGTGTACTTTAAGTACACATTTAATCCGTTATGTTTAAGTCCCATCAATACAGACTTCGTGGCTTGCCATTGAAAAAATCCTGGTAGGAAAAATCCAATAAACTTTTCCCGACCCAGGAATCGAATCCGGGACCCCATGCTCAACAGTCGCGCTTGTGACCACAGGACTAACGCCGCAGTCGGCAGTTTTAAGATAAGAAAAATATGTTGAATAATAAGACTTCAGGAGGGTGACCTCGAAATTTATTACGTTTTTTGCAACTCGCAGTGCCGTGTGATTCTGTAAGATCTCATTCTAAACTTCGAATCTGAATTCGCTGTGACTTTTTTGTTTCTTAACCGAGTTTTTAGAATGCCAATTCTAAAAACTCGGTTGATAATTCGAATTTACACAAGCGCCACCCTTGCGAGCGTGTCAGCGAGTTGAACTAAATTAACAGGGAGATTTTGACAGGTAAAGTATGAGATGACGTAAGAAGTGGCATTGGTCGCTTCGGAGCTGACTTCACTTCGCAAGTGAAGTCAACTAGGTGATGCTTACAGAATGCAAAATCAAGGTCATTTTAAACCTTAGGCGATGTGAGACTGAATAGCGATGTGAGATACGAGTTGTTGTTTGAATTTTACAAATCGACCTACGTCATTATCAGGTTGTATGTAGATTAAAATATGATTCACGACCGTAACATTTCTGGCTTTACAGAGATATAATCGTCAATACAACGTAAAAGTGTATTTAGTCATTTAGTAGTGAATTACTTTTTCATGACAAGATAAATAAGATAAGATAACATATTAATGCTGTGGATTTCCGCAAAGTTCGCACCTTATTCTATAACTCAACAAAATAAGAAAGTATGTATCTAAAATACAGCATCCTGTACAAAATAAAGCCGGGTCCTCGACATCGGGTAATGTCATGGAAGTAATGCCCACACATTGTGCAGATCACGGTTGCATTGTACTTTATTTATATATTCTTACTGATAATATACTATACGGGACCATAGCTATTCAGTTTGGGATAGCTGACGCCAGGTATAAGTATCCCTTGTGCCGTTGTTAACAAAAGTTTTCTTTCGATGATCCGTTTTGTAGGATATCCTGCGTATACAAACATCTTCTTCAAATGATTGTTTAGTAACTCGATTTTGCGCTTGCGTAGAAAATTGACCCACATAAAGAGATCTTTTACGATCTACCAAATTAAAGATAGAGTATATACCTATATAATTGTAAAAGGGTGGTCCAAATTGTGACGTCAAATACCCAATGTATGTTCCGCGATTCTAATTGATAGTTTTCGAGTTATAGAACGGATAAGTACTAAATGTCATCACCATCATTTGCCTAGCCTTTTCCCAACTATGTTGGGGTCGGCTTCCAGTCTAACCGGATGCAACTGAACACCAGTATTTGAAATGGAGCGACTGCCTATCTGACCTCCACAACCCAGTTACCAGTTACCCAGTACTGGGTAATACGATACCCCTTGGTTGCCAGACTTTTTGGGCCACTGACTACCTGTAACGACTGCCAAAGATCTACAAATGACAGCCAGGACCAACAGCTTAACGTGCTTTCTGAAGCACGGAGGAAACTCGGTATGTAAGGGTGGTCACCCATCCACAGACCAACCTAGGCAAGCACGGCTTAACCTAAAGATCGACCCGAGCGGCTGTTATTATTTAGCCAAGAGCTCCTACTAGATAAATACTAAATGTAATAAATAAATAAATTTTAACTTTAACAAAAAAATCCTTGGGAATAGGGACAACTCCGTTACTACTGGACACAGAACGAGACTCTGACTTCAACGCCTTGTTTAAATAAGACATTGTATTACTACTCAAAATAAACTATACTTTTTGTAGGCAGACGCTACAAAACACCGCGGGCAAGATGCTGACATTTGCATCTTCTACATTAATGCATCTTTACTTACAAAGGTCGCCGTTGGGAGTACGCATCTTATCTTTTTAAAGCACATCATAATTATGAAGTACCCACCATGCATAAAACCGTTAAATGCTTATCACAATAATTTTACTGTTTAAGTTAAGTTAAACGCGAGTTTTATAATACAAAAAAGCATATGATTTACTGCAATAAACAAAACCAGAAAAATATATGATATTCTTCAGGATATATGCTAGTAGGATAGTGTTTTGAAAACATAATACAACTAATTTTACTCTATTGAAAAAAATCACAAACTTTGCTCTAAAAAAATCTTATAACGACTAAACCATACTAAAATACATGCGAACATTCTGATTTTTTGGCAAATCATTCTACAAGCAACATATTAGCATGACAGTGTTTTATTTTTTTAGTCCAATCAATAGATTTTTTGTAAATCGCAAAAAATTACTCATTTTGCACTATTCGGCCCGCAGTGACTGACGTAACAACCACTTTGTAGTGCAAGCTGATTAGAACTTTATTCTAACAGTATTTCAAACGAAGTTTGAACCACCACAAATAGAGTTACTAATTTAGCTCCTGTAGTCGTCTTAAATATACCCTGATCCATGCATTAATTCATCGTCGTAATTGTCACAATATTTAAGGAAAATACTATATAATATTAATGCTCCGGAAATGGATAAAATACTTAATTTTTTGGGTGTGTGTGACCAGAGGTAGCAAAAGGAGAATTATAAGGATCGTAGAGAAGTCATGGCGTTCTGTTTCTCCATACCCTCATAGAAAAAGGCGTGAGATTATGAAAGAAAGAAAACATATTTATTTGGCACATGCATACCACAAGTGCACAGTACCTACCTACAACAAAACGTAAAAATAAAGACTTAAATCTAAACAAAAAAAAATATTAATAATAAATAAATATCGCTGGACATTACACACAGCACCATTTAGATAAGCAACGAGGCTTGTGTCGTGGACACCAAATAGTTGATAAATTACATAGATACTTTTTGTTTGTAAATACATACTTATTATACATATCCATCCATGACTCGGACACAAATGTCCATGCTCATCACACAAACATTTGCTCCTACCGGGATTCGAACCCGGGACCCAAAGAACGTAAGGCAGCCTCAGTACCGCTGCGCCATTCGGGTCGTCAATATCGTCAATATGATATCGTGTATATCACGGCTGCGCCAAAATGGCCCAGTGGGCCTACCATGACGTCTTAAGGCAGGATCGTTTTAATTTCGTGCCAGTGTGGGAAAGAGATGGCGCTAGACGTCCTCTATAGCTCCGTCTCTTACCCACACTGGAACGCGATTAAAACGATCCTGCTTTAAGACGTCATGTTAGGCCACCAGTTCTACAAACTTCCGAGTAGCTAGACCACGACGCTGGTTTTCATTTATTTGGCCACCAGACAAAATCAGGTAACCTTTTACCTACCTTCTAACGTTCTGCCTAACAACACAAAACAGGTCTAATGTCTTCTGCCCTACTAGACAGAAAATTAAATCCACGGCACCCTAACTGTGTCAATTTTCAGTTTCCTCTATTGGGCAATTTACAAGCAATCTAACTAAACTAAACTAAAACTACAGTTGTCAAAGCATTCTGAAGGGTCATCGGGGCTATTAACAGGGTTGCCACCATTGCCCCGATTGCCCGGGTTGCCCCAAGTCTGCTTGACTGAAAGTTGCTTTAATTTCCATACTGGAGCAATAATGTCGGGTACACGTGGACAACTGAATTTTAATCCTGAATTGAATTCGTTGAAAGCTAGAATAGTCGAATATTTTAAACGAAAGCGTGTTGGTAATAGAAGCGTGGAGTCTGTTTGAGTCCAGTTGATGGCATTAGGCACGGTCCCTATTAAATAGACCTCTAATTTAGCTAGAGATATGTGGGTGTATTTTAAGTACACCTTTGCCCAGTCTTTCAAGGAAAAATGAGCGAGATATTGTGTTCTGTGTATGTTGGTTTTTGAGGAGCTCGTGGCTAAATAATAACAGCCGCTCGGGTCGATCTTTAGGTCAAGCCGTGCTTGCCTAGTGTTGATATTTAGTCGATTTTACTAATGCATAAATTAATCTATAATCTTTAAAATGACAACACTGTCATAAACTGTATGTTATAAAAGCGCTGGTTGCCTTTAGTCACTCTCTTACTTCTATCTACACTGTGCTAGGAGGCAGATATTATAACCTTCCATGTGAGTAATTTATTTTTGAATAATAAACGAGTTAACGTATATTTAAATTCAAACCGCTGCAGTTTTTCTTCACGCCCATATTCCTATAGGTTATGGGCCCAGAACTGCTTAAATATACAGTTACTCTTACTGTGTGCTGATCAATCAGTACGTAAGTGTTTAAATTTGATAACTTGTAAAACACGTGGCACGTCATGGAGAATTTGAAGACCAAGCGAAATATTAAACCTTTCGATGGTCAAAGATACAGTGTATGGAAGTTCCGAATTCGAGCGTTGCTAACCGAAATGGACGTTATAAAAGTCATCGACGATGAACCCATAATACGGTTAGAGGCTTGGGAGAAAGCTAACCGAATTGCGAAGAGTGTAATCGTCGAGTATTTGACAGACTCTTTCCTTGGTTTCGCTAAGGAAGATCTCACTGCAAAAGAAATCCTAAGAAACTTGGACGCATTGTACGAGAGAAAAAGTCTGGCAACCCAACTGGCAATACGTAAAAAGTTATTGGGTTTGAAACTTCATGGCGATATTCCGTTAGCCAAACACTTCACGACCTTTGACGATCTCATCACGGAACTACTGTCAGCTGGTGCAAAGCTAGAAGAAACCGATAAGGTGTCTCACTTGCTTCTCACCTTGCCGAATACATACGACGGCGTCATAACTGCAATCGAGACATTATCCGAAGATAGTTTAACTTTGGCCTTTGTTAAAACACGATTGTTGGATCAAGAGGTGAAATTGAAAAATGAGGGTAGTGACACAAGTGGCAAAATTCTACACGTCGAAAATAAAACTCAAAATTTCAACCGAAGAAAACACGACGTCACTAAGCCTAAATCAAACCAGCAAAAGTTCAAGGCCCCGAATAAATCCTTCACGAAGTGTTACCATTGTGGACGCAAGGGTCATATCAAAAACAACTGCTACTACTTCAAACGGATGCTTCAACCAAATCAACAAAAACCTGCAGACAGACCCCGCACAGTTCAAACAGTGGAGCTTACTCAAGATGCTACAAGCTCCAGTAAGGTTTCCGGGTTCGCATTTATGTCCGGAAATAATGAGGGTTGCGCTGAAGAAAATGATAGTATAATTTTCCTGCTAGATTCCGGAGCATCAGACCATATCATTAACAGGGAAGACCTATTCTGTCACTTTTCAAATTTAATTATACCTTTAAAAATTTCAGTTGCTAAACACGGTGAATTCATTACAGCCACCAAAAGAGGGACATTACAAGTGATCAGTAACACTGGAATCCATGGTACTCTGGAAGACGTATTGTACTGTCGTGAGGTACCGTACAACCTGTTGTCAGTAACCAAGATGCAGCGTGCTGGATTGACCATCACCTTCGACCAGCATGGAACAAATATCAGTAAGGACGGTAAAATACTGATGCAAGGTATGGCAGTAAATAATTTAATTTGTGTTAATTTTGAGGTTAAAGTTAATCAACCTGTTTCTCAAACATGCAACAGTGAAGGTACTAATTACGATTTGTGGCATCAACGGTTAGGCCACATAAGTAAACAAAAGTTTTTAGACCTGAAAAATAACTGTATGATTGATGATATAAGCTTAATTGAGGTGGTATCACCGAATAATAAATTATGCGAAGCTTGCATAAACGGGAAACAGGCACGATTACCTTTTAACAATTCTAAAAATAAAAATTACATTAAACGGCCTTTGTATGTTGTGCATACTGATGTGTGTGGGCCAATCACTCCTTCTACAGTCGATAATAAGAATTATTTTGTGTTATTTGTCGATCAATTTACTCACTATTGTGTGGTATACTTATTAACATATAAATCAGACGTGTTCTCTGCTTTTAAAGATTTTGTTGCAAAAAGTGAGGGTAAATTTAACACAAAACTGGTTAATTTGTACTGTGACAATGGTCGGGAATACTTGTCTAATGAAATGAAAGATTACTGTGTTTCTAAAGGAATTTCATACCATTTTACTATTCCTAGAACACCACAGCAAAATGGGGTTTCAGAACGCATGGTTAGGACAATAACGGAAAAAGCCCGCGCTATGATAAGTGGTGCTAAATTGCCTAAGTGTTTTTGGGGTGATGCAGTCTTAACTGCAGTATATTTAATAAATATTACACCTACCCGCGCTTTAAAACAAACTCGAACTCCATTTGAATTGTGGCATGATAAAAAACCTGCAATTAAGTATCTAAAGGTTTTTGGTTCTACCGTCTATGTGCATGATAAAACCAGTAAAACAAAATTTGATGAAAAATCGTGGAAAGGTATTCTAGTTGGGTATGTACCAAATGGCTATAAAGTATGGAACACGGAACGCGGAAAATATGAGATGGTGAGGGATGTCATAGTAGATGAGATTAATTTTCTCCAATCGAGGCCGACATTACGATGTAATGAAGGAAATGAAATCGAACAGTTCCATGACAAAACTGGTGTATCTGACGTGGTGTCAAAACCAGTGTCAATAAAACCTCAATGCTATGACAGTCCTAAATCTGATATTTCTAAAGCTGATGGTTTAAAATCAGTTGGATCAAAATCAGATAATTCAATATTAAACGAACCGAAATCAGATAGTTCGAAATCTGATGAATCAGTTTCGTGTAGTAAAAATCGAAAATTAAATGATTCCATCATACTGAAGCCAATTGATGATGACAAGACATGTACCAGTCCTAGTGATAAAAATATCGACGATTCTTGTGAATTGAGAAGGAGTGATAGGATCAAGGGTCGTCCCCCTGTCTCGTATAATGAAAATGATGATATTTTATTGTGTGCTGAATCAATTAGTTGCAAAGTACCCACATCATATAACGAAATTAAAAATCGGGATGATAGGACTTTATGGGAAGGTGCAATAAAGGATGAATTAGATTCACTTTTAGCTAATGATACCTGGACATTAGTACCTAAACCTAGTAATAGGAATATAGTCGATTGCAAATGGATTTTTAATATTAAAAATGATGAGTTTGGCAATCCATTAAGATATAAGGCACGTCTTGTTGCCAAAGGTTTTAGTCAAGAGTATTTATCTGATTATACTGAAACTTTTGCGCCTGTTGCGCGCATTGCTAGTTTTAGATGTATGATTAGTTTCGCAAATCAATACAATTTATTAATCCATCATATGGATGTTAAAACCGCATTTTTAAATGGCATTTTAAAAGAAGAAATTTACATGAAAGTACCGGAGGGTGTAGTTAGTAAAAACGGTTACGTTTGTAAATTAAATAAAGCTCTGTATGGACTAAAACAAGCTGCTAGGTGTTGGTTCGAATTATTTGATCAGTGTCTTAAAGAAAAAGGATTTGAAAATTCATCAGTTGATAGATGTATATATGTTTTGGATAAGGGCGATATTCATAAAAATATTTACGTTTTGCTGTATGTCGATGATTTGGTTTTGATATGTTTTAACCGGCAATCAATCGACCGACCAACTTAAAAGTTATTTAAAGAGCAAATTTAAAATGGTAGATTTAAATGAGATAAAATTGTTCCTAGGTATTAAAATAACTCGAAGTAATGACAAAATAACTTTAGATCAAAGTTCTTATATAAAAACCATTTTAGATAAATTTGGTATGTCTGACTGTAATCCCATTAGTACACCTTTAGACAATAAACCTAACTATGAATCTTTAAATGTAGATAGTGAATATAGTGCACCTTGCCGCAATCTAATTGGGTGTTTAATGTACGTTATGTTGTGTACACGTCCAGATTTAAGTGTTAGTGTTAACATTTTGAGTAGATACACAAACAAAAATAACAAAGAGTTGTGGTTATGTCTCAAAAGAGTGCTTAGGTATTTGAAGGGCACTATCGAATTAAAATTAAGTTACAAAAGGTGTGATGATTTTAATCATGTATTATGTGGGTATGTAGATTCCGATTGGGGTGGTAATGATGTCAATGATAGAAAAAGTACTACAGGTTATTTATTTAAATTATTCAATAACTGTACAATAACTTGGAATACAAACAGGCAAATGTCAGTTGCGGCTTCGTCAACTGAGGCTGAATACATGGCCTTATTTGAAGCCGTAAAAGAGGCATTATGGCTAAAGTCTCTAGTAACAAGTATTAAGATGAATATTGACAACCCAATTGCCATTTTTGAAGACAATAATGGTTGTATCAGTATAGCAAATAATCCTACTAGTCATAAAAGGTCAAAACATATTGACATCAAGTATCATTTCTCCAGAGAACAAGTTGAAAACAATATAATAAAATTGTTTTATATACCCACAGGTAAACAAATAGCGGATGTGCTAACGAAGCCGCTACCAGCTGTTGCATTTAAACGGTTCAGAGATGAGATGGGTTTGCAGTGATGTTACGTTTCATGGTAAATTAACTGATGTGAAGAATTGTTTAATTAATAATTAATTCATATGAGTTGTTATTTTAACTGGTAATTATTAATTATAATAATATTTGAAATTAATTCATTTTGGTGAAATGGTCTGGCTAGGTTTTTCTGGGTTTTCCTAGTCCTTGCAACAAATGTTGGGCCATAGATATTGTAATTCTCCCAGCAATCACTTGGAAGGTTTATAGTATTCTGGTTATTTAGGTGAATATGATTGTAAATGAATCAGTTTGTATTTGGTTGATTGATGATTAATTTTTGGGGGGGAATGTTGATATTTAGTCGATTTTACTAATGCATAAATTAATCTATAATCTTTAAAATGACAACACTGTCATAAACTGTATGTTATAAAAGCGCTGGTTGCCTTTAGTCACTCTCTTACTTCTATCTACACTGTGCTAGGAGGCAGATATTATAACCTTCCATGTGAGTAATTTATTTTTGAATAATAAACGAGTTAACGTATATTTAAATTCAAACCGCTGCAGTTTTTCTTCACGCCCATATTCCTATACCTAGGTTAGTCTGTGGATGGGTGACCACCCATTACATACCGAGTTTCCTCCGTGCCTCGGAAAGCACGTTAAGCCGTTGCTCCCGGCTGTCATTTGTAGATCTTTGACAGTCGTAACAGGTAGTCAGTGGCCCAAAAAGTCTGACAACAAGTCTTACCAAGAGGCATCGTATTACCTAGTACTAACTGGGTTGTGGAGGTCAGATAGGCAGTCGCTCCATGTAAATACCGGTATTCAGCTGCATCCGGTTAGACTGGAAGCCGACCCCAACATAGTTCGGAAAAGGCTACGCAGGTGATGATGTGTGTGCTGGTTTTTCAAGATTCGGATGCACGTTAACTGGCTTATGGCTAGAAAATACTAGGGAAACAGTCAAACTTGCGTCGACACTCTTCGGTCAGCCTATCTTCCTAGCCCGGCGGGCTGTGCTGGGCAGGAAAGAATCAGTATTGCATTTTCTGGGCATGGACACTGTTCCCGTTGACAACGATGCGGACGAACTTTTTGACGCCCTTTAATTCTTTTCTGCTTTTCATACATGCACTATTTAGGTCTGTATAGTAAATAATGTATAATTAGTATCGATCCGAAGCAAACATAACCCAGAAACCTAATAAATAAAAATTATACTTTCCTAATATCCAAGATCAAATTATTTCAAATACAGTCTACGAGTATTTTTAGCACCCCAATGCTACAAATATTTCTTCTTATTCGAGTACCTAGAAGTCGTAAATCAAACACAATAAAAAAGAAATTTATTTTAGAACTATGCAAAAAGTTGCTCGAAGTTTTAGTTATTTACGTTCGAAAAAATCAGCATACTTAGGATATGCGGACAAGAAATTTGTGGTTGATATTTTGTACTACATTTTGTACCATCAACTGCCATCAAAATGCACCAATACCCAGGTAAGTGCCCAGCCTTTTCCCAACTATGTTGGAGTCGGCTTCCACTGTATCCAGATGCAGCTGAATACTAGTATTTTACATGGAGCGACAGCCTGAAACACCTCCACAACCATATTCAATATATTCGCCCCGGCTATTCTATACAAAAACTAGAACGAAGTGAATAACTTTTATGCCAATCAAAACCCTTCCCTTTGTAAGATTCATTCGCTTTCAGATTTTATTGTTTATTTATGGTCACTTTTGAGTGCCTTCATTCAATCGGCGTAAAATATTTTATTTCTGTAGGAGTTCTATGCTTCGTTTGCATCGGTACTTGGTCTATTCATTGTTATTTTACTCTTTTTAATATGCAAAAGGAACTATAATAACTAGTTCTTATCGTTCCATAAGAAGGTTTGACTTCCTCTCGATTATTAAAAAGAGTAAAATAACAATGAATAGACCAAGTTCATTCATCATTTCATGATGTTCTCCTCATCATTGCGATATTTTTTTTGTTCTACACCATACCTGGGAACCTTCTAGTTACGGAGATATTGGGGGTCAAAGTTCCAACTTTTTGTCATTTTTTTTTTTTGTAAGATTTTTACTTTAAACACTTCCACGACCCCCGTACTATTCAATCCATCCATCAGCGCAATGTTTTGAGTACGTTACTTTGAGTTTTACAAAACATGATTTTTCACCCCAAAAAAAAAGTCGTTTTCCAGCAATAATTTTAGATATTTATATAGTATGGGTATAATGACGTTGAATACTAAGCAACGCCTGATGCAATCTTCTTTTTCAATACTTTTTTCCACACATCATCATCAAGAAAAAGAAGATTGTTGTTCTTCTCAAATCGATGACTCAGATTTAGTCGGGTAGGAGAGAGGGTGTGGCATATCCTGTGTTGGGGCACCCACATTGTGTCTGAGATGGGTCGAATTTACCCCATCCTCACCTGTTCAAACATACACAGAACAATAACCTTCTATGTTTAGCAAAACCAAAGAACTTAATGCAGTGTTCAAGTTAATATACCGAGTCGTTTTCCAAACTCATTAACACATTCCGACCAACAGTGACACTTGAGTTGCGAAGTTGAGCTTGCCGAAAGTTGAGCTTACCGAAAGTTGAGCTTGCTTGAAAGTTAAGTTTGCCGGAAAGTTGAGCAAATTTCCTCTAGCCACGACGGGTGCTAGGTTGTATACTAAAAGGAACACTCTAAGTCTTTGTAGCTTTCATTATCACCTTTAAATTAACACTGAAACTTATTTTATTTAAAGTTGTTTATAACACATTTGCTCGTAAAGGGTCTCTTATTTCACCAATTTCAATATCGTATTGTATCTCATTACGTAAGTACTTGTGCGTTATTGCAATGTAAAACGCACGGTTTATCAAGATGCTCCGTCTAAAACGAACGTTACTTTTTTAAATTTTAGCAAAGAGTTTTTATGTCAGAAAAGTGGTCAACATTTTATGAATAAAATTAACTTTGGAAGATAAAATATAATAATAATAACTTGACAACATTCAAAATGCCAACTGGCAACGTAATAATCAATTTTACAAATTGTTTAAATTTTTATGACTGCTTTAACAAGTGATTAAAGATTTATTCGTTTAAGAAAGTCCGAGTTTTATTTAACTCCACGCAAATATGTTAAAAAACGTCGGATGACATAATTATGTGCGCTTAGATAATTACAGCCTCTGCTTTCTTGTAGCAATATCGCCTCGGCTATAATTTTCAACTTACCGCACTTATATCATAATGTACTATTACATTGCCCTTTGTATATATTGCAGTAAGATAGATATAGCCGTGATATAGTTATATCCCTAGGGTTATAGCTATATCCCGAAAAATAGTAATATGAAAGCGATATAAAACTATCTTTCTATACTAATTTAATAAAATAATTTTAAGTATTATATTTGATGCAAGAGCGAGCGATGCAAGTTCAAGACCTGGGCACCCCGACTCGCACTGGATTAGGTTGGAAGGGGATGGCGGGGTCTAACAAGAGCGAGCGAAACGAGCAAACTAATACCCCGCCATCCCCATCGTGTTAGGTTAATTTAAACCCTGTAGACAGAAATAGGAGCCCCGTCTAGCGGGGCTACGTCCCGTTGACTACGCCTCAATTTGAACTCATTTGCTTATATAAGATCGAAAAATATAAAATTTATGGTTATAATTTCACATTACAATGGGGTTTTAATCATGGTGATCATTTGGCAGTATAATTTTTTTTTACTAATTTTTCACGACCTAGTTCAGCTTTATTTCCATTTCTCAAACTATTCACAAAAAGTACCAACAGATAAATACACCTTCTCTCTTGGGTGTCGTAAGTAAAACATCAATTTCAAAAATACTACGAACGTTATCAAACTTTGATTTATAATCCACTTCTAAGAACCACTCATTGAGGGACATAAATAACATCACACCTGTAATCCCCGAAGAGTTAGGCAGCGGCGTACCCAATAGGACACCCATATTTCGCCAGTTATGTTTAAGTCCCACGCAATACCCCGGGGCTTCTTGAATCTAGCTTCCGGGGTTGCTACTGAGAAATTCTTGATGGAAAACCCCAATGACACTTTGTCGAATCAGCAGGTCTAGCCAAGTTACAAACGTTTCATATCGATTCTCTGTCTACAACCGTAAGCGCCTCGGCGTAAGCGATTGTAGAAAACGCTA
Source organism: Xestia rhomboidea (assembly GCA_963853795.1). Taxonomy (NCBI): domain Eukaryota; kingdom Metazoa; phylum Arthropoda; class Insecta; order Lepidoptera; family Noctuidae; genus Xestia; species Xestia rhomboidea. Next base: position 6,820,630 of record OY970778.1, on the reverse strand, counting down.
AATTGGTAGCCAAGTTGACACGACTGAGTCGGTCGCTCGTTCTCTAATGTCTGTAGAAAAAAAACTACACTTTAGTCCAGGGGAGAGACAGTTAGAACATGCACAACTTCAGTGAAGAAAGAGTCGCCATCTACTTTTCTTAACCAATAAACTAAAAACGAAATATCTCATAATTAACGATAGATGTCTCTGTTCAATTATGAAGGTAAAATAAGTTCTATAATTTAATTAAAGGTAGTTTTCTAGAAAATTTAAATTTCAAGGCTGTTTCGTATTATCAATTATACCACAACCTTGTCTTGGAAATCCTATTTTGTGTAACATAATCTGGCAACATCCCCTTGATCTGTCCACGAAGTAGACAAAATAGTTAAACAATGGTGTCTCGAACAAATTGGTCATTTGACAGATCATGATATATTATGGCTGCCGCAACTTGCGCTTGCGCTTGAATGTGTTTCGTTGGTCCATTTTATGTTTAATTATACACAAATTCTCTCTGTAACTGTCAATTCTGTTCAAATATAAATGTAGCCAGCGAAATTCTTTCTTGTTTTTTGCAAATAGAAGGTGTGTTTACATCGTATTTATGTGATTCAAAATGCAATTCGCGAATTAAAAGATGGCTCGTATTAGAATGTATCATCATTAAATTATGTATTCGCAAATTTCATTATGATCAACATACGACGTAAACAAAACAGCTGCTATTTGCAAACAAAAACAAAAAAACTTGAATGATCACCTATAGGTGAACAAATATTGACCTATACGTAAGAAGGTATACATACATTCCTATCTACCTATAGCTACCTATAGAGCCTTAGTTCTCGTTAAGAAATCCAGAGGGCGCTTCAAATCGGATGCTTCAAAATGGCACAAGAGGGCTCTCTTCTCCCATATTATTATTATACTCTTTGCTTTAGTCTATGGTGAGCGTTCCAACCAAAGAGTATAGCGATCAATATTGTAGAAACGATAACATTCTATACTATTATTTTGAAAGATGTAAACTTGTCTACGAATTTTCTATTCGTTTGTGAGATGATGTCATTCTACTAGCATTAACGTTTGTAGATTGTGCATCTGCAACCTGCAACCTGAAGTCATTTGCTATGCTGGATACTGACGAAATCGAAATATCCCGAATAATATCTGACCTTAAAGATGACTGTGCAGTTGGATGGGATAATATAAGCAACAAGATCCTTAAACTATTTAAGCATATATTGGCACCTCCCTTAACGCATATATTTCGAATCTGTTTTTTCCCTAACTGTCTTAAAAAGGCTGTTGTTATCCCTATCTATAAATCTGGAGACAGGGACTTGGTTAATAACTATAGGCCAATATCATTACTCCCTTCAATCTCAAAAATTCTAGAGAAAATTATAAACAGCAGACTTCGTGGAAAAAAACAACATCTTGTCACCAGCGCAATTTGGCTTCAAGGCCAAACTATCCACAGCTGATGCGGTGCATAGCCTTACCAATTATGTCTCAGAAGAGCTGGGCAAGGAGAACCAGGTCATGGGAGTCTTCCTTGATTTAGCGAAAGCCTTTGACACTGTCTCTGTTTCTGTGCTTCTAAGAAAATTAGAGGCCATAGGAATAAGGGGCACGCCACTGACATTACTTACAAACTACTTAAACGACCGATACCAATGTGTTAGAGTTGACAATTTTACGAGCGATGAGCAGAAAAATACTGGTTTTGGTGTTCCCCAGGGGAGTATATTGGGCCCTACCCTTTTCCTGGTTTATATTAACGACTTGTGCAATCTAAATATCAAGCAAGGCAAAATCATATCATATGCTGACGACACGGCGCTAATATTTTCCGCTGAAAACAGTAGCGAACTGTTCGAAAACGCTCAACTTGGCTTTAATACTGTGACTAATTGGCTTCAAAGCAATTTACTAACACTAAATGCTGACAAGACAAAATACATTCACTTCTCCATGCGCAAGCCTCAACATAACACTGATAACTTCCATGCATATGGCCACCAATGTGATAATCGGTCAGTCAACATGTGCAATTGTCCTTCTATCCTCAAAACCAATAATATTAAATACTTAGGGGTTATAATAGACGACACACTCTCTTTTAGGTATCATATTGAATGAGGCAGCGAGCCGCCAACTATTTGAACGCGCCCCAAAAGGTGGTGGCCGTAAGGCTAATCCGGGGGTACCGCACGATCTCCCGCGAGGCGGCGAGCCTCCTTGCCGGATTGCCGCCATGGGATCTGGAGGCGATAGTCCTCGCGCGCCTACATGAGTGGCGCGCGGAGGCGCTACGCCGGGGGGAAACTCCGCTGCCGCGGCAAATTGTCGCTCAGCGGACGGACTTCCGGCGTGATCTCATGGCGACATGGAGAGAGCGACTTTCGCAACCCCGTGCAGGGCACGCCACAATAGTGGCGGTAAGTCCCCTCTTTGAGGAGTGGCTGGAGAGACGCCACGGCGTCCTCACCTTCCGCCTGACGCAGGTTCTTACCGGACAAGGTTGTTTCGGTAAGTTCCTGCACCGAATCGGGCGGGAGGAAACGTCCGGGTGTCACCATTGTGAGGATCGACCGGAGGACACGGTGGAGCACACTGTGGAGGTGTGCCCCGCTTGGGTGGAGCACCGCCGTGTCCTCGAGGTGGCGATCAGCGGCGGCGACCTCTCGCTCCCGGCCCTGGTTCGTGCCATGGTCCGGAGCGAGACGGAATGGGACGCCGTCACCTCCTTCTGCGAAGCAGTCATGCTAGCGAAGGAGGTGGCGGAACAGGACAGGGAGAGATGCTCACGTCCCGGCCGCCGCGGGAGACGCCCCGGGCGTCGGGGGCCACGTGGTGGCTTCCGGCCACCGTAGGCGCGGGCCTGTGGACGGGGAGCTATGGGCCAGCTCGCCGTCCGTACGTCTCATGACGACAGGCCGTGTCGACGGCGCGTTCGTGTTCCACGCGCGCCTCAAAGAGAGTCAGCAATAAGGAAGGGGTCCGCAAGGACCGAAGCCTGCCGGGGCTGCGGGACTATTCGAAAGAGATACCGTGGCCCCGGAACACAAAGGGCGAGGAAGGAACCTGGATGGGTTTTAGTCAGTAAAAGTCTGACACTCCCTCCTGCTCAGCCCAGAGCGGGAGAAGTCATTTGATGATTTCCCATCCGAAAAAAAAAAAAAAAAAAAGGTATCATATTGAAAGTCTGGTTAAAAGAGTGCGCAAATTAATATATGTATTTAAAAAAATACGAACTTTTGCAGATTCTAAGTCAATCACACAAGTTTATTTCACCCTGTGTCAATCTATAATTCATTATTGTATCATTTCATGGGGTGGCGCATCAAAAACTATCCTACTTTCCCTTGAAAGAGCTCAAAGAGCAATTTTAAAGGTAGCAAACTTCCATCCCTTTTACTTTCCCACAGATCAGTTGTATAAATCGTGCAACGTGCTGACTGTGCGCCAGCTATTCATTATGCACTTAGTATTAAAACAGCACACCATGCTCACGTACAATGCTGACAATACTAACAAGAGACGGAATGATATACACTGACCTGCAAAAATAAGTACTACAATTTTAAATTTCAATTTTTCCTAAACCATAGAAGTTAGAGATTTAAAATAAAAAAACGTTATAAAGCAATTTTTATCAGCTTTCTTTGAAACTATAGACAAAATTAAACTATTTTTCGAGTCCTTTTTGTTTCGAAAGTATATCTTGTGTACTTAAAAAGTTATTGCAATTTTAAAAGTGTGATACTTATTTTTGCAGGCCAGTTTAGTATGCATTTCTAATACAACCTCCAAACATGTCTTTGTGGAAAGATTCTTTTCATTTTTAGGCCCATTTCTGTACAATAGATTAAAAAGAAAACTAAGTATTTATAAGTTAAACTATTTTAACTGTATAAAGTCTATTAATACTTTTTTACAACCCATGACCTATACACAGACAGAAGATTTACTTGTTGTCTGCAAATAAACTGCTGACACATTGTTTGTTTATTTTGTATGTAAGTTGTAATTTTAGTAATTTACTTTTCTTTCATTGTTAATTTATTTATTTTAAGTAGGTATTTATAAATAAATAAACGATTTTATTATTTTATTTATTATTATTATTGTCAACTTGTCTAAGCCTGCTGGACCTCATGTTCAGCAATCGCGCTGGCGACCACAGTACCAATGAAACGTATTAAATAAAAGATCAAACGTACATTTGGCTATTCGTATATTTTAATTATAAGTGACAATCCTGATATATTCGTTATCCAGGAAACCTCTATAGACAAACGTCAAACCAAAGACATAACAAAACGTATTGTGAGTACGTGGCTGAAGAAGAGATGGAAAAAACAATGGATGAAGTGACGGTGAAATACTCTTCTGCGCGTGTCGATGTCGACCTAGTTCAGCTTTATTCCCATTTTTCAAACTATTGACAAACAGTACCTACCTGAATACATCTTACATAAGACCACTCACATAGGTACCAGACAGGTTCGCACACGTACTCGTAATTTCAAGCACTTGATTGCGTACCACCGGGAGTATCGGATTACCGACTCTATTTAGTTTGAGTCGATTACCTGAGTCCGTCTGAGCTGATGAATACTCAAACACGTAGGCTTAACGTGTAGATCGCGATTGAGTTGAGGTGTGTGATGAATAATGGACTTATTATCTTGCTGGGAATAAAACTTAAGTTATACTTTGCTGTTTTTAATAAAGTCTTGCCGTGGTAAAAATCTGCCCATTTAAGGAAAACTCCTTAGCCCATTTTGCCTTGTTATGGTAGCTTATTTATTTAGTACAGAAAATCATTAACCCTAAATTAAATAATCCTTTCACTCGGGCTTTTCACAGAACCACAAACATTCTAACATTGTCGTCTTCCTTTCATCAGCAAACAAGTCCAATCCAGGGTTGGTCTCAACGAGCGCGTTGAGCATGGTAAACATACGCGGTATAGGGGAAGTCGATCGAGCTACAGTGCGACTAAATGGGACATTAAGGCGAAAGCGTCAGGGTAGCCCGCGAAATTCAAATTTTGTTACAATTTTTGCAATCCTCCAAGCTCATACAGGTGCAAGAATGACTTTTTCAAGGTCAAAGTCATTCCTGCACTTTTATGCGCTTGGAGGGTTGTATTGATGATTTTGATGATTATAATTCTGTAACTACATACGTCTTACAGTCGCGAACAATATTTTAATCAACATACAACCTAGGACTGGCCTGCAAATTGCAAAAAACGTAAGAAAATTTGAATTTCGCGGGCTGGTTGGAGCATCCACCTTAATCAATTTATGTTTTCTAGAGCGAACTGAATTATTTCGAACAAATAATTGACACAGCTCTTACTGTTGAGCATGTGGTTCAGGATTTGATGTCCAAGTCGGCAGAAGTGTTACTTTATTTTTCCACCAGGAATAGGCGAAACGACAAAAAAAAACTAATTAGTCCGTCACAGAAAAAACACGGGTCAAATATTTTTTGATAATCTATTATCAAAAAATATTTGACCCGTGTTTTTTCTTTTGTTACGTAAACCAAAATTGACGTCACGCCATGGTATAATTTTTAGCTAGTTCTGACGTCACGAGCCCCCACTCCCGAGTTTTGATGCGTTTATCTTTTTCAATATTCATTGATTTACAAAAACAAAAAATACGTGTCCATTAATTTCCAATACTCTAACTGACGGACTAAATAGATTTGCAATTTTTTGATACTGTCGTCATGCCTATTACTCAGTAGCAGCCACGGAGTCTGAATCTGTGCCCGGTTGATGGCTGTAGGCTCGCCGGTAATTACGTGGGGCTTAAACATAACTGGCGAAACGTAGGTGTTCTCTTAGATCAGCTCTGTCTTAGCCTTTGGGGATTACAGGCGTGATATTTATGTTATGCTAGCTTAGAATCGGCTTTTACTATTACCAGCTGCAACTAAATATTAGTATTTTACATGGAGCGACTGCATTTCTTACCTACACAATCTTGTGAGTGGGTTATACGATTGTAGCTGGTTTCACTGCCTACCCCTTAAAGCTATGTGTTAATATTTCGAAAACCAAAATTCATTAAATTTAGTACATAAAAATGCAAACCCTCCGATAGTATGATAAAATTATAGAAGAAACAGAAAATATTAAATTTTTAGGTATAACTCTCGATAAATTTTGTAATTGGAAGCCACACATATACAGCGTATGCAGTAAACTTAAGGTGGATGCTTAGACGCGCTTTCCCATACATTATTTTTGATATACATTCTCGATACTTATATGCTTTTTGTAGAAGTAATGAAACAACTTGATGTTATTATGAATTAGTGTTGTCGCAAACCCCTTCAAACATAAAGAAATAACAAGGATTGTAGGATTTCCAGGGCCGAAAAAAAACGAAAAATCTTTGCAAGTGTGCGTGCTTGGAGTCACGCCATCTATCGGATTTTCAAAGAACAATCGAACCTCTTGCTTAACAAAACTCGAAATAATTATCTGCTGATTACTAGATGGCGTGGCGTTGTCATTGTAAGGTCAAGGTAGTGGTCAAGTATGTGCGTGCGGGGAGTTTTGACTCGCGAATAATTCACATTTCGTTCGTCTAACAAGTAGGTAGGTAGTAGGTACTGCTGCAGCGGTTTTGTTTGGGTGAATCAGATTTATCATTTTATTATGAATGATTTGAAGTTAGAAAAATTCTTAGTATGTCATGTTGTTTACCCAAACCAAAGTTGAAAGTACATTAGGGAATAAATGTGTAAGTAATTCGGAGTTGGTTCTAATTTTATTGTGTGATAGCTAAAACTTATTAGTTATTAACAAGTAGGTATTCAGACATACCTGTATACTTTAGTTTTGTACGTGGACTTTTCGCGGTTTATGTAATAAACTAATAATGTACTTACATTATACATATAGGTAACATTACATTCATTCATCACACTATTTATATTCATGAAGGTAGGTACCTACTACCTGCTTACTTACTAAAACTTACGCGACGCAGTCAAGGGGGTCTAAAATGGCCGCTTTAGCAGAATCGTTTCGTGAATCACGTTAAAAATTTAAAATTCTTAAAATGGACTTTATGACTATTGACATAAAGTCCATTTTAAGAATTTAAATTTTTTAACGTGATTCGTGCTAAGATTCTGCTTAGATTCTGCTATAGCGGCCATTTTAGACCCGAAGGTCATGATGGGAGAAAAATAAGTGCCCTAACTATACCTACATAGTAATGAATAAAACCCCAATGAAAAACACAAACCTTACAGTCTGTTCAATCGATTTTGACTTCTATTGCGTTACCTTACAAATAGGTAGCTGCTGCAGTAAACAGTTGGTATTGTAACCACGTTTTTGCTTTTAATGCCATTCTTATGCCTACGGAATAGAAGTCAAAATCGGTTGACCGGACTGTAAACCGACCTGTTTGCGAAACCTGTTTGCAGAAAACCTGCAAAAAAAAAAGAAATGTGTGCTGGGCCACATACTAGAACTGAAACTTCAACGGACAAGTGGAAAAACGAATCGAGTTCATTTGTTTTTTTTTTTCAATAAACCGCTTTCTATTTGCAAGCCAATCCGAAATTTAAAAAATACCTTTGATATGTTACCTCCTTGGTTGCCCTTGCTATGTTTCAGAGTAAAAGATCATTCCATTTTTAAATAACACGACAGATATGAGTTTACTATGCAATTTATTTGGCCGCTAAATATGACAGATATGTATTTTCAACCGACTTCCAAAAAGAGGAGGTTCTCAATTCGACTATATTTTTTTTTTGTGTTTGTTCGTTTGTGTTTCGACTGGGTGAACCGATTTTGATAATTCTTTTTTTATTTGAAAGCTGGTGGTTCCCATGTGGTCCTATTTTAATTTGGTGAACATCTGACGCTGTTCTTTGGAGATATACAATGGAACTCTTCAAAAATAGACGGCAAATCTGCCGTGATTGTTGGAATCACTTGGATGTTTATTGTTTATACAACATCATGACGTAACATCACCCCTGTATGCTCTGAGGGGTATGCAGATGTGTACAATACATCCAGATTTCGACAGTTAGGTATGTAAAGTTGGAGCGTTCGTGTTCCACGTGCGCCTCAAAGCGATGGCAAATATTTGTTTGGGAACAACTAAAAATTAAAAACTTAGGTTGTCAAAATAATGCTCAAATTTCCAAGCATGTTTGAGGAAAAATCTTATTATCTAGTCATGTTGTTCACCCAAACCAATGTTTGAAAGTAGGTATCTATAAAATAAACGCCCTAACTATACCTAATAATAATGAACACAATGAAAAACACAAACCATACAGTCCGTTCAATTGATTTTGACTTCTATTGCGTTGCTCTACAAGTAGGTAGCTGCTGCAGTAAACAGTTGGTATTGTCTATTGTAACCACGTTTTTGCTTTTAATGCCATTCTTATGCCTACGGAATAGAAGTCAAAATCGGTTGACCGGACTGTAACAAAGGCGAAGTGGCGAAGTTACGCGAACTAGAGCTGTCTATTTGTGTTCCCACGTTAGGGTATTTTCCCTAAATTTAGGGATTTTTTGAAAGAATTGTAGATTTTGGCAGAATCTTAGAAAACCTATGCCAAAAATTAGCAGAATTAGATATTGACAAATTACCTGTGCTTCACTTGGGTATAATTAGACTAAAATATCTATGGACCTCGACGCGCGCATCGAGGTCCATAGAGGAGCCTCCTCCACATCCTAACAGAATCAAAATCACAAAATCAATGGGCGCTATTGTACAGTGCTTCCTGAAATTAGTTTTATTTCGGACCGCGCTGGTGAGCGGATAAGATTGTAATGTTATGGTACCTAGTACAATCAGTGAACCCCTCAGCTGACCAGGTCATGACCTCTGACCCATATACCTATCAGCTGACCTAGATCGTTGACCCCCTGACCCTAGTACTCATCAGCTGACCAGGTCATGACCCCTGATCTTAGTACAAACCAGCTGGTCCATGGTCACCAACCTGTGAACCTCCACCCATGTACCCATGTGTAACCAGGTCATCGACCCCTACCTTATGTACCTGTCAGCTGGGCCGGGTCAACTATGTACTAATAAGTGTTCCAAGGCTTTGTATATGTATAAAGTGAAGAAAGATAAGAACTAAATAAGCTTTCAAACCAGTAGGAGTTTTTATTTGAAATCCCCAACAGTTTGTAAATATGTGAGCACCATGTACCTATCTATCACAGTCATAATTAATTTATGTCATTGCTTTATTTTTTATTCTTTTTACCTATTCTGGTACACTAATTTCATTATAAATGTGAGCACCATGTGGCCATTTAGTATATTCTATGTACTTTTGTGACATGAACGAGCATGGCAGTTGAGAATTTGACATGCTGTTTCGCTGATGTTGGATCATAGTTTCATTCAAAATGTTTGAGCAGAGTGGTGCTGATCCACATGTCATGCTCGTGAATGGCCGCCGTTATTCGAGACTGCTGTTGTTGAACTTGTTTTTAAAAAGAGTGTCCATGTGTAACTAGAGACTGAGTCCTTGACAATTCAATAGTGCCTGTAAATGGTATTTAAATAAATGCTTTGAGTTTGTATCAATTGTATTTTTTTGCCTTCAACAATTTATTGTATAATGTAGTTGAAGGGTGGGCAGTGATGTTTAGGTTGTATGTTCAAACCCTGACAGGCTCTTTATTTTGGGTAAATGAATACTAATACTACTTGAATAAAAAGCATTACTTACAATAGTTAATTGTATAATTAGTGTAAAACAACAAAACCACATTCATATTTTGTTAGAATAGAACTTCACTGCGGCATTGAAAACAGATGCAGTACTTTTATCATATGGCACATACTACACAACACATAAAACACAAATAATTTAGAAGTTAGATCACAATTAATTTCGAATTTGTTATGTACAGAATGAGGAATCACTTTGACGTTTGGTGGTGGAACAAAATTAAATCATGCTATAGTCATCAGATATAAACAGTTCTATAGGTAAACTTTATGCTCCAGAGTAACTCAACTTTTGGACATAGCCGATTGCGTTGTCACCGTAAGATTCCCTTGTTGAAAGAACTGCTAGGCTAACCTAGGTACGGTATGAAAACTTTGATGTTTACTTCTAGAAGTTTAGTCCGTACAACCATGTCAACACTAACTTTCGGTAGATTCGAGTACAGAAAATACAATAGATTTTCGCTCTATATTCAGAATGTTTATCTTCACAACACCTATAACCTCAAATAAACGAGAGTGATCGATGTCACTAGCTAGATGCTGATTGGTTTATTAAAACACGTTCCGTTTCAAGTTTGGTACTTTTGATTGGTAATTATTGTTAAAAATTCACATTAACTAAAATAAAAACGTTGCAGTGGCCCTTCTTGTATTTTTTTTTTTACATTTTATTCACAAAATATTGTTAAATATGTTATCTGCATCTTTCCTAATTAAACGTTTTTGATGAGAACGCCATCAAGCGGTTCAGAAAGTAAACTATTTACGTGTGCTTGTGTGTGTGCATGGTGTGTACAGATTTAAAGTGGAGACGGCTGGTGGATTTGACACCAAATCTCCGTTTGAGAAGAGATAACAAGGAAACTGTTTATGTGGAAAAATCAAGACAAAAGGCTAGTTAGGCGCAATTAGAATATTGTCTATCTTAGTTATTTAGGTTAGGCGTAAACATAAATAATACCCAAATGCGAGACTACAACGCCATCTATTGAAAAAACGGCGGCGGGATGAGCAAAGGAATCCCCTTAATAGATTTGTGTATGCGTTAAGGAAAGTTCGAATTGTATCAGATGAAAAAACTGCTCGGATAGCATACAGTGGATACGTTGAATCCATTTTAAGATACGGACAAATAATGTGGGGCAATTCAACAGACTATGAGAAGGCGTTTATTGTAGAAAAAAAATGTGTCCGAGCTATTTGCGGTGTCGGCCCTCTAGAATCTTGTAGATCTTTATTTAAAAGGCTTAAGCTTTTGACGCTGTCCGGCATGTATTTGTTTGAGGTATCGGTATTTGTAAGGAAACATAGTGAATCTTTTAAATTCAAAGGTGACAGTTACACTAAGCAGAGGCCAAGAGATCCAACAAAAGTTATGATCCCATTTTGCAATACAAAATTGATTAAAACAATGTATTTCATATGTGTATTTCCATCTTTAATAAATTACCAAGAAATATTAGAGACCTCCCGTTTAAATATTTTAAAAATAAATTGCGCAAATGGTTGACAGAAAATTGTTTTTACAGTTTGCAAGAATTTCTGCAAAACAAAATTTAATTTTAAGATATAGGTATTAGTTTCGTGTGCATCATGTGTTATTTTTTATTTAATAATTTATTTTACTTTACTTAATACATCTTGTTAAATTTCATATAGATACGCATTATACAATAATGTAATGTAAAATTATATTTGCATGCCCTAAAAAGGCAAAATATGGTTTGTGCCTAAACCACCAACTTTAACGTCTGGTAACACCTGTATTTTAAGTAAATAAATTATTCTTATTCTTAAGGTCATAGTATCGTCATTCCGTAAAACATTCTGTAATACGTCCTAAATGCATGTCGCCTACTTTGTTAATGAATTTTGGTCTAAAATTCATTAAGAAAGTTATCAAATAAAAGTAGGGAAAATTAAGTCCGCTCTTTAATTTTTAACCAAGGTGTGGTTTGAAAATCTCGCAAATAAGATAATTGTCTAACCGACTGAGTTGCCACAAAACCCTAAACAAATAATTTTGTGTTTTTATTTTCCTTAGAAAAAGCCTCCATTTTATCGTTTTAATAGACTCATTACCCCCTTTGTTCCCTCCGCAAAAATCCCACACATTAATAAAATCCTGTTAATTTTTAAAACCCTTCCGAACAGGTCTATTTTGCTCTCTGGACATGTGACTACAACTGTCAACCAACCCCCGTCTCGCTGTCGCCTGCGGGCCTGCCCCAACCCTTGTCTGCCACGGCTTTTTAACATGTTCACTGTTTAAATACCCAGGACGTGTAGGCTGGGACCATAGATTAAGAAATCTAATTAGAATAGAACAGTAGATACGTCCCAGCTTAAACCTCTGGCCAAGAGTAGACAAAGAGGCATTTTATTAGCGCTTTCAATGAAGGAGAAGTCGAAATTAATTATAATATTGAAATAAGCTAGTCCAGAGGACTGACAAGTGGTGTGGTACCTAATCGGTTGTCGTGGTATGGGTATGTGATGCGGAGGAATGAGGAAAATGTCGTGAGGGAAGTTTTGAGTATGAATATGGATGGGTATAAGAGTTGAGAAAAAGACCAAGGAAACGATGGATGAACTGGCAAGAAAGGAGGTGTCTGATAAGATGACTAGTAATAAAGAAGTATGGAAGAAGAAGACATGCTGCGCCCACCCCAAATGAATTGGGATAAGGGCAGGAGAGTGATGATGATGAAGCTAGTCTAGGAGAAGGAAAATCGTCACAAACTTGTTATTTATTACACAAATATGTTACTTTGTACGCCATAGATGGCAAAACATGCAGAACTACCCGTTATTTAAGACATTGCACAATATATAATTTTATGTATACTCATGTTTTTACAATAAATATACTAACGGGCAAATTGTTGGACATAGGTATTAGTCTAGATTTAGGTCCAGTTGACAGTTCATAGGTTATATTCTATTCTATTCTATTCTAAAAAAACGGTTACCACGTGTTCAGATTCAGAACATCATTCAGAACTTCCCCATAAATAAATTTTGTATCGGTAATAATCTTCTTTTTCTCTTTTTCCTGCTTTAGCTGTTTCCTACAAAAGTACGATACCTATAAACAGTCAAAATGTATGGAACCATGTATAGTTGTTTGGAGGTACGCCGGAGTGCGGAATAATACTCGACAGTGTACTCAGTATTGATATTATATTAAGCAAAGCGAAGCGAGAGTTTAACAGAGATGGAAATGAAGTTGTAGCGAGAATAGAGAAGATTTAGAATAAGGAAGAATAAAAACCAAGTTGTAGGAGATAGCGTGAATGAAAAATGATTTTTACGATAGACAAAATATAACCGCGGTAGCGAACTAAAGCAACGTGGGTTCGCGATGAAGGCGTCTAGTTGACTGTTCGGCGATCCGCGTCGTCTGCCGCTGGAGCGGGCTGCGGAAGGCGGTGCGGCGCGCGGCGTCCGGGGTGAGGTATGCCAACAGGTTTCCGCGGCCGGCAGCGCTTGCGCATGCTGATGGCGCGCGCCTTCACGCCAACATGAAGAAAGGGGTAAGCAGAATTTGTGCTGTAATAATAATAAACTTATTAAGTTTTGTGGGTCAATAAATATTTGACGCCACAGGACCCCCTTACGAATAAAAGGGCCATAATTAAGGCACGTATCGTTCAGGAAACTTGACTTTACGTCCTGAACGAGTAATGAGCATCGGTTGCGTCTCTTGCGTAACACGACTTCGTGCCTCCATGTCCTCACGCCAGGTATAGGCAGGCTTAACTCTGTCAATTGACACCTTGACGGTTTTGTTGTTGAGCACGATGTCGATTGTCTTCGGACTTCTTGAAATGACCTTATGAGGGCCACTGTAAGGTGGTTCTAGCGATCCCCGAAGCAGATATTGTCGCAAGAACACATGCGTAGCGGTACGTAATTCCTTGTGCTCAAAAACTTTATGCTGCGAATGGTCGGATGCTGATCGCGGTCGTAATTCGGACATTCTTTGTCGTAATTGACTGACGAAATCTGGGTAATCTACCTTGTCGTTCGTTGCGGTGATAAACTCACCGGGGACTCGTAACTGTTCTCCATACACCAATTCGGCTGGTGAGCACTGCAGATCTTCTTTGTAGGCCGTTTGTACGTCCTAGGAGCACTATGGGAAGAGAACTAACCCAATCCTTCGTACCATGTGTCATCATAGCAGCTTTGAGCGTGCGGTGGAGACGTTCAATCATGCCATTGCAGGCTGGATGATAAGCTGTCGTCCTCGCCAACTTGATGCCATACGTCTCTGCTAGATTTTGGAATAAGTACGACTGAAATTGTCTACCTTGGTCCGTTATTACCTTCTTCGGGCAACCATACCGAGCGATCCACTCCGACACGAATGCCTTGGCCACAGTCTCTGCTGTCATGTCAGGAAGCGGGATCACCTCAGGCCATCTGGTGAACCTGTCGATTATAGTTAGACAGTATTTAAAATTGGATGATACTGGAAGTGGGCCAATTAGGTCCATATTGACCTCTGCGAAACGAGCATCTGGTACCTCAAATTTACCTAGAGGTGATATGGTATGCCTTGTCACCTTTGACTTCTGACACGGAATGCACTCTCTAACCCAAGCGCGAACATCTTTCCTAAGAGAAGGCCAAACATAACGCTCACTAACCATCTTGATGGATGCCTTCGCACCAGGGTGGCTTAGGCTGTGCAACGTCTCGAACACGCGGCGTCTATGGGTAGCTGCTACAAACGGTCTGTGTTTGGACAAAGAAACATCACAATAAATTTGTACGTCTGAGTTTGGTACTTGCGTTAACTCCAGTTGCAGTGAATGGTTACCCTTCAGAAGTTCCTGTAGCTCTGGATCATCACGCTGCGCATGGGCAAGCTCCATGACGTCAACTGGCGCGGTGACTACCTCAATTCGAGACAAAGCATCTGCCACCTGGTTGTCCTGCCCAGAAACGTGTTGTATGTCAGTGGTAAACTGCGAAATAAAATACAGTTGATTAATCTGTCTCGGTGAACCTTGTTGGTCTTTCTTTTTAAATGCACTAATCAGTGGCTTATGGTCGGTGTACACAGTAAAATTTTGTGCTTCTATCATATGCCGAAAATGTTTGATGACCTCATAAATTGCAAGGAGTTCACGATCATAAGCGCTGTACTTTTGCTGTGTGGGGCTCATCTTCTTAGAGTAGAAAGCTAATGGCTGCCAAACGTCATTTACTCTCTGCTGTAAAACAGCTCCTATTGAAACATTGGATGCATCTACTACCAGGGCCAGCTGCGCATCTGCAACTGGGTGAACCAGCAGTGCTGCATCTGAAAGGCTACGCTTGCAATGCTCAAAAAGTTCTAATAACTGTGGAGTCCACTTCACTGGTTTTGATCCCTTCATACCTGGGCCTGCCAACAAATCATTTAGAGGGGCCTGTAATTCAGCAGCGCCCTTCAAGAAACGTCTATAAAAATTGAGCATCCCTAAAAACCTTCTCAAGCATTTGATCGTTTGAGGCGGTGGGAAATTTTGTATGGCCTTTACCTTCTCCTCTAGTGGGCGTACCCCTCCGGCCGAAACATTGTAACCAAGAAAAGTTACCTCGGGCTGTCCGAACTTGCACTTAGCCACATTCATGACCACACCGTACTCTTGGAGGCGTAAAAACAGCTGGCGTAGATGTTCTTCATGCTCCTGCGTACTTCTAGAAGCTACTAGAAGATCATCGATGTAAGGGAAACAAAAATCGAGATCACGTACCAGACCATCGATGAAACGTTGGAACGTTTGTGCAGCGTTTCTCAACCCAAACGACATGAAGGGAAACTCAAATAAGCCAAACGGTGTCGTGATGGCTGTCTTCTCAATGTCTGCTGGATTTACTAGTATTTGTTGGTAGGCCTTGACTAAGTCTATGACCGAAAAAATGGTGCTTCCATGTAAGTGCTGTGAAAAATCTTCAATGTGACGAACTGGGTACCTGTCTGGCACTGTCCTTGCATTCAGCGCGCGATAATCACCGCATGGTCTCCACTTGTCGTCATGCTTCGGTACCAGGTGTAAAGCTGATGCCCAAGGTCCGCTGGAGCAACGAGCTGTTCCCTCCTTGACCATGGCTTGAAATTCAGCCTTGGCAATTTTCAAACGATCTGGTGCTAATCGCCTTGGCCTGCAGAACACGGGCGGCCCGGGAGTGGTATTAATAAAATGGACGGTAGAATGACGTACCTCTCTTGGTGCACCAGATGGACGTGAGATGTCTGGAAACTCTCGTAACAGGTCGTGGTACCGAGAAGTACCGGTAACAGCTTTGACGCTGGGTATCTCCGTCTTCGCAACAGCTCCGCTAACAAAGAGGTTGGTTAGACCATCAATCAACCTATTGTTGTAGCAATCCACTAAAAGGTTATAATGGGACAGAAAATCATACCCAATTATTGGCTTCGATACATCCGTGACAACGAACTTCCAGCTAAACTCCCTCCGTAGTCCTAAACTCAGCTGCAAATTAATATATCCGTATGTGGATATAACTGAATTATTAGCTGCGCTAAGGTCGTAATTTACCCTTACCCGCTTCTCATTTAAATAATTGCGAGGGTAGACGCACAGATCGGAACCAGTATCGATGAGAAAAAGTTTTCTAGATTGAAGATCTGTGATGAATAAACGGCTGGAAATATTGCAGCAATCGCTCGCCGTCATTAGCGACTGGCTTTGGCGTTTTCCGAGATGAAATCGCAAGGCTTATTACAGTGATGCGCTTTTTCTCCAAATTTGTGATGATACCAACAAAAATTACGGTTGTCCGCCATCTTGTAAGTGCGGCCTCTTGAACGACTTCTTGAACGGGAAAACCGCCGGTTACGACTCTTATCTGGCCTACCTGTACGAGATTGTCGTTCCACCTTCGTGGACAGCTCATCAAATTTCCGCGTGAGACTGGCTATCTCAGTACGCACTACCTCAAGTACGCTCCCTGCAGAGGACGAAGTGCTCGCGAGCTGGGCCACCGGGTTCACCGGTGCTATCTCTAAAACCCGGTCAGCCAGCTCCGCAACAGCTTCCAGTGGCGTGGCAACCTGGGATGCTATGATTGCCTGCAGGCTGGTGGGCAGACGGCTGGTCCAGATGGTGCGCAGGAAGTCATCAGGCACTCCACGGCCTGCCAAACTCTGTAGGTGGCGCAGAAATGCAGACGGCTTACGGTCCCCAAGCTCCTCGTGGACAAGGAGTTGTCGCATCTTCTTTTCCTGAGAAACTGATAAACGCTTAATTAGCTCGGCTTTAAGCTTCTCGTACTTATTGGTGGTGGGTGGATTTTCTAAGACATCTTCTAGCTGGGCCATAATGGAAGGCTCTAAATTACCCACTACAGTATAGTATTTAGTCGCATCGGACGTTATATTAGACAGGGCAAACTGGGCTTCAATCTGAGAAAACCATACAGTAGGTTTCTCTTGCCAAAAAGGAGGAACGCGTACTCTGACCTTTGCAATCTCTGATGATCCGAGCGCCGCAACCAAAGCTTCAGTCAATTCATCCGCCATCTTCGCAATGCCTTGCAGAATAAAATTTGCTCGACGTTAACGTGTCCTTCGCGAACGTTCCGGAATATTCTATGACGTCACGCGGTCACGAGGTCGCGCTACGATATCTACGCGACGAATCACGTCGGGGTCACCACTTTTGGAGGTACGCCGTAGTACGGAATAATAATAATAATAATAATAATAATAAATATCATCATTGGTAGCAAATATCATCCATCAAAACCTAGCACTCAAACATAAACTCATTCAAGACTCAAACACTCCTTATTATAAGTATGTACCACAACCAATTCTAGAAAATACTACTCACAAACTCTTTTACGACCGCGGCATATTAACCGACAGGACCATTCACTACAATAGACCAGATATTATCCTACAAGATAAAGAGAATAAAGTCACATACCTCATAGATATAGCAGTCCCTAATACACATAATTTACAAAAAACAATAGGTGAGAAAATTAGCAAATATGCAGAATTGAAAGAAGAGGTGACCAGAATCTGGAGACAAGAAAAGGTGTACGTAGTACCCATAGTAGTTTCTACCACGGGTGTTATACCCAACCACCTCCACCATAGCCTCAAATTAATTAACCTCAAAGACTCAATATATATCACACTCCAAAAAGCTGCTATTTTAAATACCTGCAGAATAGTAAGGAAGTTCATGCAAATCGACGAAAATGAAATGTCACACAACTCACACACACACACGCTACGTTGACTTGGTTATGGCCCGTTAACGTAGCTTAAACTAGCCAAGGAGCTAAGAACAGAACATGTTTTTCCAAAATAATAATAATAATTTATTTGACACAAAAAAAAAATGTACACAGATATGAGGGTGAGACTTAATTTAAGCGTACAAAAAGTAAATAAAAGATCAACCCCTATGCTAGGTAAAACCTGTGTTATAGGGGTCATCCATCCGTCCATTATGGATAATATAATAGTCGCTTTCAATTTAATAATGTGCACTAAGGTAAAAATAAACTGGACTAGTACAATTTTATATCTAGGATACAAAAAAAAAAAAAAAAAAAATTTTGAAAAAGTGACGTAGGGTAAAAAAAAGAAATGGCGTTTAAGTGAATTAATTAATAACAGGGGAAAGGGAGTATCTATAGAGACGCCGGGTGTGTGTGTTGTGTGATTGTGGCTGTGCAAGTATGAGTGTGGATGTGTATAGGTGAGTGAAGGTGTGTAAGAGTGTGTGGGTGCCTGAATTTTTGATTTATGGTTTGACTAATTCTTCCGAGTCGTTGTAGTTTAGGGTGAGCAGATATTTTTTTATTTTTTGTTTACATTGGTGTTTGTTTAAACAATGAAAGTTCAATGTGTTGTTCAGTTTGTTGTATAGTGAAGTGCTTAAATAGCGATTATGCCGACGTGCAAAGGTGGTATTTGTGTTAACTTTGGGACAAACGGGTTTAGGTCTTCTTCTGAGCGTGGGGCTTTTAGATCTATTGGGAGGGGAGATTTTATGTGTTCGTGTGAGCGCACGAAGCATAAACATTTGACGGACTGTCAGTACCTTAAAATCTGAATAAACTTGCTGAGTGGGATACCTAAATGGTTTATTTAATAAGACTTTGATTACTGCACGCTGGGCTCTTTCAGCTGGTATGAGAATTGTTTTAGCGGCACCACCCCACGCAACGATACAGTAACATAGTGTTGATTCACACAAAGCGGTGTATACCATTTTTAGGATATCTTTATGGGCCGATGTTTTTAACTTTTTGAACACGTATATGAGTTTTCTAGTTCGCGCAGACAAAGATTCGATGTGGGTCTTCCAGCTGAGACTGGAATCCAGGTATAGGCCGAGGTACTTGACGGAGGAGGCTCTCGTCACAGACTGGCATGAACATAGTTTTTTAGGGTCGCGCTCGACACAAACATGGGCTTTGATTTGTATAGAGAGGTCCGATGGAAGGGTAGAGGGTCTGGAACCGAAGGTTATAAAGCTTGTTTTATAATAATACTCGACAGTGTACTCAGTATTGATATTATATTAAGCAAAGCGAAGCGAGAGTTTAACAGAGATGGAAATGAAGTTATAGCGAGAATAGAGAAGATTTAGAATAAGGAAGAATATAAACCAAGTTGTAGGAGATAGCGTGAATGAAAAATGATTTTTACGATAGACAAAATATAACCGCGGTAGCGAACTAAAGCAACGTGGGTTCGCGATGAAGGCGTCTAGTTGACTGTTCGGCGATCCGCGTCGTCTGCCGCTGGAGCGGGCTGCGGAAGGCGGTGCGGCGCGCGGCGTCCGGGGTGAGGTATGCCAACAGGTTTCCGCGGCCGGCAGCGCTTGCGCATGCTGATGGCGCGCGCCTTCACGCCAACATGAAGAAAGGGGTAAGCAGAATTTGTGCTGTAATAATAATAAACTTATTAAGTTTTGTGGGTCAATAAATATTTGACGCCACAGTTGATATCGGCGGTCAGATAGAATAGAATAAACTTATGCTACGTACCGTAAAGTATGTGCCAATCCTGTTAAATGACATTGTACAGGGCTTAGCAGATGATGACTTCAAACCTGTAGGCGTTTATACAGGATGTAAACAACCTCATCGCGAAGCCGTCAACCAAGCATTATGTACATCAAAATTATACAGGGTGTAAACAACCTCATCACGAAGCCGTCAACCATGCATTCTGTACATCAAACTAAGTAGCTTTACGCAAAAATTGTTGCTGGTAAACGACTTTTTTTTTGGGTGGAAAAACATGTTTTGTGGTAAACCTCAATGTAACGCACTCAAAACATTGTGCTGTCGAATCGATTGAATAATAAGGGGGTCGTGGAGGTTTTTAAAGTAAAAATCTTACATTAAAAACTTGTATTGTTGCACAGTTGGAACTTTGACCCCCAATATCTCCGTAACTAGAAGGTTCCCAGATATGGTGTAGAACAAAAAAATTATCGCAATTATGGGGAAAACAAGTGCTTTTCGGCTTCGTTAAGAGGTTTTACACCCTATAGTATTCAGAGAGGAAATGTCGCCTCTACATCACATCTTTATTCTTTGACAGGACCTTTGTTTTGGTAAGCATTTGACGGTTACTTTGTGCTGTCGATTTAATTTGTCGTACAGTGGTTAAAATGGTGTTTGTACTGGTCACCAACAAGGGTAACTTAATTGGTTGTACCGATTTGGGGTCGGACAAATCGAAACATTTGCCTGAAATTATTAAAGGTCGGTGTTGTATTTAATTGGGCTGGAAAATATCCGCCTCATAAGTAAGTTATTCTTGTATAGAACTAAAAGTTAGATATTAGTGACTTTGTTAGTTTTAATTTTGAAATATCAAAATCACACTAAAGCCCGATTTCATTAACACTAAGGAAGACCTAATTCATCACCTATTTAATCGAAAACCGGAAAGTGGGTCAAATTTAACTTCTGATATATCATTTGCCTTTTCTCAAGTATGTTGGGGTCGGCTTCCAGCCTAACCGGATGCAGCTGAATACTAGTATTTTACATGGAGCGACTGCCTATCTGACCTCCACAACCCAGTTCGTACTGGGTAACACGATACCCCTTGGAAAGACTGGTTGTCAGACTTTTTGGGCCATTGACTACCTGTAACGACTGTCAAAGATCTACAAATGACAGCCGGAACCACGTGCTTTCCGAGGCACGGAGAAAACTCTGTATGTAATGGGTGGTCACCCATCCATAGACCAACCTAGGCAAGCACAGCTTAACCTAAAGATTGACCCGAGCGGCTGTTATTAATTAACTTCTGAGATAATTGAAGCTAATAAAAACGTGTTAATCAACAAAATGATGATCTAGTCTAGATCTTACTTTCACCCCCGAATTCTGAAACGTCACTCAAAATTTAAGGGCTGCTTAACATTTGAGCAGCTTCTAAACTTTAAATTTCGTATGGCCAAACGTCACTTTTGAGTATCTGTTGAATATAAGTGCTACTTAAATTTTGAGTGACGTTTCAGTATTCGGTGGTCACAGTCTCAAATGTGAACAATTTATTTTCGATTGCAACCTTGTCTTAGTTGAAACATAAATTACTACACAATATCCACCAAAGATATCTCACACTACAGTTCCCCGGAAAATCTCGTCTTACCCTGTCTCCAACTACAACCAGTTTAACCTTTGATCTGTCCACGAAGTAGACACAATAGTTAAACAATGGTGTCTCGAACAAATCGATCCTTTGACAGATCATGATATAAATCCATTGTTATTAAAGGCCTTATTACATTACACGATTTGTCGGCCCTGCCGATTGTGTGCCCTGCCTGCAGGGCAGGGCGCCGCTTATTACACTTACACTAGAAATCGCGTCCGACCTCAGTCCTTACTCGAACGTGGAAATGTTTGCACGTCTAGGATTATGGCGCCGACTTTATTTAGACGTCAAAAAATTGCTTTAGCGCTAACGCGCTGACTTTGGCTGTCGGTACCGGTAGTAATATTAGCTATTCTGTGGTACCGTGCAATGCCAAGTTACAAAAAGGAAGTTTTCTTCCTTAAAAAAAAAAAGTGGATAAAACAATATTTGCGCCTAAGAGAAATACTTAGTAGTTTTTTTTTTAAATTATTGTTGTTGCATTCTCGTCGAAGTTTTTTTAAATTTCTCCAGAGATAAGGCATTTCTCGGTATATATCAATAAAGTAGATCGATCGATGTGTTGACTCTGCGCTTGCGGCCACGCAACTGAGCTCCCTAGCTCCCTGCCGCTTATTACACTACACGATCGACAGCGCGGCAGGGAAGCAGGGCGGTCTTTAGGGACCCTAACTCCCTTTTTCTTATTACACTACCCTGTCCCTGCAGGCAGGGCCCGACAAATCGTGTAATGTATTAAGGCCTCAACTGCAGAAATCCAGGTAAACTCCTCCGAGGCATCGATGAAACGGGTGAAATAAAACGTAAAAATATTTTCACGTTATTTATAATGTGAAAATTTTTCGACGAAAGTCGTGTTTACTTTTTAGTCAGGTGTGTAAGTCCCAATCAGTGTTGATCAACACAGTCTGTCCGGTTAATTTAATTGGTAAATATTATAGTTTCTGAAGTACACAAGACTTTATTTCTCTTTAATTTTCCGTTTACCGGAGATGTTTTTTTATTTTATAATGTTTTATTTTCATTTCTGTAAAGTTGCACTTCGTGTCCCATGTTCCATGTATAAGTGTAAGTTATATTTCTGATAATACATGGAATATGGGACATCGAAACACTTTTTTTATAAAGGATGAAACTACCACTCCAAAGGTTATGTACAGTCGTGGTCTTTTCCGCCTGATAAGTTAATTTTTTTTTCGCTTAAATCATGCGCAGGCGCCGAGCCACGCCCCCTTAAAGTTTAGGCCTATTAGGACAGCGTCAACTTTGGCGCGCAAAATAACAATAACTCTCGTTTGGCGTGCGTCGTCAGTGCGCTCGGCCGATCGGTATCTTTTCATTCATTATTTCTGTACAAAGTCAACGGGGCGAGGCCAGAGAGCGTTTCTATGTTGTAAATGCAAGCAAAAATTAGCTTAGTAGTGATCAGGCGGGAGTGTCTTCGATAGTACCTAGTTAGAAAAAACAGCTATTCCATACATTTTCACCGTGTAAGGAAAATCGTGTCACAATTACTTGTTTCTAGACAAACCCAGAGCAATTCATCAAGTCGTTCCACATGCCTCGAGCCCATTTGGGACGAGTTGATGAAAATCAAAATAAATAATCAAATCAAATCAAATCAAATCAAAGCATTTATTTCAAGTAAGCCAGTTACAGGCACTTTTGAATTGTCGAATCAAACATGAAAATTAAATGTAGCTACAGTCCCAGTCACAAGACATAAAAACTGTGAAAGTACTGTAGTTGCCCATTCCCTAGCGTAGATCTCTATGGAGAAGAACGGGCAAGAAACTCCATGGACACTCTTTTAAATCAGAATATTGTTACAAAATCTTGGTTACATCATTCATGTTGAGATGGTATATTATGTGAGAACAATGTAGCAAGATGTGCACGTTAAAAGTGTCCACAGTAAAACAAAACAAAAAAAAACAATTCAAAAACTAAAATAATTCATTAAAATAAGCCGTGGCAACTGAGAGATGACCAGTCACAACTGACAGCGTCCGTTCACGGACCTGACGCATAGATCAGCACCATTCAACTCAACCATTTTGAAGGGAACTAAATGATCCGACACATGCGCCACCATCAGCGAGACTTTTGAGTGAGCATGACATATTCTCAACCGCCAGGGCACATTCAAGTCAAGAAAAGACGTAGGTTTTGTCATGTTACTGCAAATATTAATGAAAGAAAATAAGCAGTTGACAATTAAATTTAATAAAGTAAAAAATACAATAATAATTATTAAAAAGAATTCCTAACTAAAAGCACGCTCAACAGAGAATTTTGGATTTACTGTACTTGATTGAGTTATTCAGGGACAGGCTTAAGGTCTTGAAGTAGGTAGTGGAGAAATAACTCCCAGAATAGGTTGCGGCGTCCTCAGGAAGAATGGCGTGTCTCCAGGGCTTGTAGA
Source organism: Xestia rhomboidea (assembly GCA_963853795.1). Lineage (NCBI taxonomy): Eukaryota > Metazoa > Arthropoda > Insecta > Lepidoptera > Noctuidae > Xestia > Xestia rhomboidea. The sequence goes on along the minus strand of OY970778.1, from coordinate 6,796,788 downwards.
GCTCCTGGAATATAGGCGTCCTCAGGAGTATGACGTGTCTCCAGGGCTTGTAGCGCTCCTGGAATGTAAGCGTCCTCTGTGGTTCACGAGCACAGAGGGTTCATGAGTGGAACGACTTCTGGAACTTTAGGGAGACCAGGTGTCTTATGCCAGGTGACTCTCGAGGCTCAGGTTCAGCAACCAATTTTATACTGCTGGGAATGAAGCTGGCGTCCCTTTTATATAAGAATTTTCAGCGTTTTTCCACATCAACTGTTTTATTTTCTTCTTTTTAAATTTCTCGAATTTCAGTTTTTGAAAATCAAAAACTGTGATTGGCCTGTATTTAAAACAGCCTGTATTATTTAGTTCAAAACTTCGTAGAATATTTCTGTGAGCGTGTTAATTAATTATATAAACTTAAGATAAGATACTGTTAACTAGTAAACAATAGTAATTAATAAAAGATTAAATTATTAGAGCTAACATATTGATAAAAATAAAAATAAATTACTTAAATCAAAAGTGACCTTCTTAGTCCTAACCACTAAGAAAAACAATGACACAAAATTAGAGAAAAAAGTAATTGACAGCTTGACAATTGACGTAATGTCAACAGAAAAGTAAACATTGAAAATTATTAGATTTTAAATTTAATTTCAGCAGAATCAAAGATAATAAATCGAATAAGATCGATAGTATGACTGCCAACAAAAATAGTTGTCGCCGAGGCGCGACATAAGATGTAAAAGTAAATAATATAAACAATGAGTATGATTGATAGTAAAAGTGTAAGTACCTATAGCATTTAGATACTATATTTCCTAATAAGTATACCTACAGTGTCTGAAACACGAAGATACTATAGTTTCCAGTGAATGATAGCTTTCTAGTACATAGTACTCACACAATATGGGCTATGCGATTATATAATACTAAAGAGATTGAATCTATACAATGCAAAGATAGTTGTACAATCTTCAGCAGCTCCAACAATACCATTTAATGCTATCAATTTAAGCGCCCCTGTCCTTGTGGAGCAGGACCAGCATTGAGCCAAGCATTTTTATCAGCGATATAATCGCTCAACTTGTAATATGCTTGCTTACATTAATATATCAATATTCCAACGTAGCAATTTTTCGTCAGTTATCTAAAATTTATATGGTATAAAGTTTCAAGATCGGGATAACAACGTTGCATATTTTATTCAATGAAAAATAGCTTCTTTATTAAGTTTCATTTAGTACCTACATTATTCGAAGACAATGATCTATAGGCAATAATCTGATTAGTACAAAGTTGGGTTCCTAATAAAAGTTGTACGATCTCGTTGTTCTAAGTAAAAGTTCCTCTGTCCTAACTTTTTGGTAAGGTTAATTGATTGCTTAACGATGGTACGGATTTACGAAGTTATCCACTGTTCTTACAAAACTTGTGGGAATTTATTGGAACAAATAAAACACGGTAATACCTACCAGTGGTATTTTTATCGACACAAAAACCTCTTCTCTTACTGCCGTTTTCTAAAACTTACTTAATGTTGGTTAATTTGCCTACTTCCGTAGCTATCGGTATTTCTTATAAACAAAGAATATCCTGACCGCGTCACCTACCTGTCACTTGATTCATAGAAAAATCAAAGAAATATTTTCTGCGACATTTTGTTTCTAACCATTTCATTCATTTATTTCATTAACAATCTTTACATTGTATCGAAATTTTACACTACATATTTAAAATTAAATGAATTACAATAGAAATCATAGAATTACAATAGAAATCATCGAATTACAATAGAAATCATAGAATTACAATAGAAATCATCGAATTACAATAGAAATCATCGAATTACAATAGATATCATCGAATTACAATAGAAATCATCGAATTACAATAGAAATCATTAATATAACAATAACCACACATGTAAATTAATAAAAAAAACAGACATAGATATCAACCTACCGAAGCCGGCTAGTAAGTTATTGAAAATGGCCGTTAGAGAAAGAACGAGTAGGTATAAAGATCGGTGATGGAATGGTCTAACGGTTTAGTGGGCATAGTCTACTTTCAATACAAACAATATTTTTTTGCCTGTCAAGTTCGTCATGGTATGGTAAAGAAAAAGCACACAGTTTAAAAAAGAAAACCAAATCAAAAATTTAAACCTAAAAAAAAGAAAAAAACGGGTAGCAGAGAGGTTAGTACGGTTTAGTTTGCTCCTTTACATGGTCACTCGTTTCTCTCTATGCACTTTTTCATAGGAATTTCTGATTATATTCATCTTTAACATAGGTAATGCCTTCTACGTAATTGATTGAGGATTGTATAATCTATAATAGAAATTTACAACTACTTTTAACGCAACGATAGAACTATTCACTTAAAATGCCGTTGTTTGGTAGGTATTAGAAAATCTTAATCTAAACTAAATGTAGGTATTTAGTTTAGATTAAGATTTTCTGAGAGAGTTTAATATTCTAATACAAAGCTAATGCTAGTTTTGAGTTCTGAGTACCACTTTAATATTAATTACTGAGATATCAATGGATAATAGCTTAATTACATTTACGCTGAATTAGTCTTCTTTAGAATAGAAATATTTAAGATACCTTACCTTGGGTCGATTGTGCATTTAAATCTACACTAAGTTGTCAAAAAGCTCAGTATTTTAGAGGATCTTTTGTATTTCAAAAACGGGATAAAATATTATACAAGGTTAATATTCCGTTTGACATTTTTTTTTATTGTATGTAATTTCAATGACATCCACTTATTTTAAATTTATAATTTTATTGTAAACCAATCATTTGCATGCCCGTGTTACGGCAAAATGTGGAGTACTTTATTATAAAAGAACATCTAATGTTTTGATTTGATTTGATTTGAAAGTGTAAACGGACAGCTTTTTTTTCAAACAGCTGACATCTTATCTTTCCGCGGTACCTATCGTATTACCTAACACTAACTAGCTTGGTAGAGATCAGATAGGCAGTCGTTCCACGTAAAACACTGGTATGCAACTGCATCCAGATAAACTGGATGCCTACCCCGAAAATTATGACTTTCATGTACTTCCATCCCTCTGTGTTTTAGACATCAGCACTATATCAGCGGTAAAGATGATGGAAACTTAAAAAATGTAGAAGTACCTTTATCATAAGCTAATGAAACGCTTATATCAACTCGGAGAGCCGTTACTGTAGCACAAAATGCTTCCAAATTTCATTACCACTTGTTGTTGTTGACGACCCGAATGGCGCAGCGGTACTGAGGCTGCCTTACGTTCTTAAGGTCCCGGGTTCGAATCCCGGTAGGAGCAAATGTTTGTGTGATTAACATGGATATTTGTTTCCGAGTATGTAGTAAATCAACTATCTGGTGTCCACGACACAAGCCTCGTTGCTTAGTGTGGCACTAGATGGCGCTGTGTGTAGTCCAGCGATATTTATTTATTTATTTATTTAGTTGCCTTAGCTCTCTGATCAGTTATTATTAATGTCAGGCATTGTGAGAACGACAAAAAAATATCTACAAGTATCTTGATTTAGCACATGAAGTTGTCGACATGAGGGAGGTGCACTTTACAATCACTGTACCGATAATCGTTACGGGACCAACACCTTAGGAGGCTCTCATGGCGCCGCTGGGTCAGGGGCTTGATTCAGAAAGCAGTACTCCTGAACACGGCACGCACATTGAGGAGATTGCTCTCTCTGGATCCCTGACCAACGGCAGCTTAAACCTTGTTCCTGATGCCGATGGGCTCTCAATTTTAAATGTATTTCTTAACGTTTAGTTTCAATTCAATTTATTTATAAGTCAGATTACAACGATCCATAATGTTTAGTAACAATTGGAACTTATAAACTGTGTTAGTAGGATTACAAAAATAAAACACATCTAAAAATACATTTACAACATAATTATTATTCAGTTTCGAAACATATTCAAAAATGTAAAATATATGATTAACAAATAATAAATGTTATGATGATAGGCTTATATTTTTAGCATTTCTTGTTCGTATCAGTTAATACAAGAGAGAACCAAATATGTGTCAAAAATAAATTGAAAATAAATTACCACCGTTCTGTAATCCGAAGGCGTAGAGGTGAAATACGTGACGGTATTAGTGAGAAAAGGGGCGAGGCTATCATTATTTATCGAACACTGATCTAATATGCTACTGCCCTGAAACAAGAAAAAAAAGGCGATTCGCACACGACACCGCTCGTACGCGCGGAGGCGGCGCGCCGCGCGGATAGGCGGTGAGCGCCGAGCGCCCGCGCGTTCGGGCGGTGTTTACGCATCAAACGGTTTTCATACAAGCCAATGCGACGTGAGATACGCTTCACCGAACCACCGCGCGGACGAGCAGTGTAGTAAGTTAACTGCTATAGTATCTGGGCAGCCACATAGCCAGTTTGTTTTCTTAGAGAAAACGCAAATATAACCAAAGTTCTGTGTAGAATCCTAGAACTTCGGACTTTCGAAGGTATTTGGGGGGCTTTATGGAGTCAGAGTAGATATCTATTTTAATTGTTATAGTTAATTATCTGGTACATCGAATCCTGAACGGTGGACCACTACTTACGCCACACCCTGTATGTTGCATATTAGACTCTAAACTTTAATTGGTACAATTGAAATAATTCTAACTTTATTATTACTATATGAAGAAAATATTTCAAGTGAAGCAATTTTTCTTTGAAATTTCGTAACTACTCCTAAACGGCATTAAGTTTTAGTTTTTTTTTTTTCACACAAATATTTGTCACTTTTTTCTTTACAAAGTGGCATTTTGATCTAATGATTTATTAGGCTACAATTAATTAAAAACCACTCATTTCGCACTATTCGGCCCGCAGTGACTGACGTAACAACCACTTTGTAGTGCAAGCGTTTTATAACTTCATTCTAAAAGAATTTCAAACGAAGTTTGAACCACTGCAAATAGAGTTGCTAATTTAGCAGATACCCCAGCCTTAACTAACTAATGCCCTCGACTTCGCCCGCGTGGAGTTCGGTAATGTCCTACTGGATCATACTACCAGAATAAAAAGCTATTGTTAATCCTATGAGTTAATTCAGGTTATAAACTATTTGTGTGCCAAATTTCATCCAAATCTTGTCAATAGTTTTGGGTGAAAAAGTGACAAACATTCATTTATCCATCCTTACAAACTTTCGCATTTATTATAAGTAGGATAATCAAGTACATTACTCTTACGGCCTTTCTTAAATTTCTAAGTTATAAACTTCAGTACTTCCCATAAACTAAGTGAAGAAGCCCTCAGTCTGCTGTGTGCGCAACAACTTGTAAACGTTGGCGGGGTTCGCATCTAACTTTGCCGGTGTGGCCAGCCAATATCGAAACTATAATGGGAGACGAAACACTCATCAATCTATTGTTGTATAGTCTTTATTTGTTTATAGTTTGTTAGTAGCTTCTTTGATAGGAGATCGTTTAGTTTAGATAGGTATTTTAGATATCACACTCATAATACATATAATTTCATTTAGTATTATGTAAATTTTATTTTATATTGTATTAAAATTTTATTATTAACATTCGAAAAAATTAAATATTGTTGTCCTATGGTGAATTCTGTGTATACCTATATTAGGCATGCATACCAGCAATTTTATGTAATTTTCCTTGTTTCACATTAATTCTTAGTATGTATTGCTGTTGGTGTACCAAATAAATAAATAGATGAGTACTGATTCCTTGTTTTTTATGCCAAAAATTCGTGAGAAACATTATCAAGTTGCAGGCACACGAATTTTGAGAATATTCCGGTAAAAATTAGGTAATACTTATATGGGAAACAAGCAATAATAAATCAAACAAAACAAAGCAATGGTTCGTCGTATCAACTGCTATTTCAATTAACCTCGTGGATGCAGGGAAAGATAAGCAATTCCAGTATATAGATCTGGCACGCGAGGTGGCCGGCAAGTGGGATGTGGGATGACAGCAATCATTGTGCCGATAGTCGTGTCGGCCACGAGCTTAATAGCCAATAGCCTCGACCAACATCGGAGAAGGCTCTCGCTAGGTAGCTGGATCAAGGGCTTGAATCAGACAGCAGTACTTCTGGACACGGCACGTATTATAAGAAGTTTCGTCTCTCAAGAGCCCTGACCACCGTTAGTTCGGACTCTGTTCCTGATGTTTTGTGGAAGAAAAATTAAACCCCATTTTAAACAGCTCCACAGTTCCTCAATTTACTAGTAAAAATCTCAATAATTCAAGCTCCACATACATAAATCAAAGGGTCTGTATGATCCAAAACAACATCAATTTGTATACAAAATCTATTGTGTTGCATTATCTGTTCCAATGCTGTTATGTTATAATGTAGCAATTTCGAAACAACCGCGCGAAATTTTTGGAATCGTTTAGGTGAATGCTCCGGGCGTATCACTGTGCAAGGAGATAGCAAAAGGTCAAATCTGGAGTCCTGCCTAAAGGCTCTCATTAAAAAGTGCACGCCGCGCGCAGCTACAGCTTCCAAAAAACTTTCTGTAAATAAATAAACCATCACATCCCTCTCAGTTTTAAATCAGACAGAATAGAGTTGCAGTCTTGACGATGCTGGAATTGCTCGATATTGTTCATAAAAAAAAAAATAGAAAACAACTGAGAACTGAGGTCTGTGCATGCAACCTACATGCTTAGTTATGCCTGCGCAGTCGTACCGTAAGCCAACCAAGCAGAAAAAGATCTGTTTCGATATTCTCTAGGTTGCATGCACAGCACAGGCTAGGACAACTGTACAGTTTTCTCCTGCACAGTTTGACTATAGCTAGGCAAAACAGCACATGCATAATTATAGTCTATGGCTGGCTTTATGTAGATACATTCCTCATGTTGTCCGTCTCACCATTCCCTGCATATCGCCATCGTTGATGTTAGATCCCAACGCTCTGAACCGCTCGCCGTTGATTGTGCTTCGCCATTTATTTCACACACTGCGTCACCTTTGATATTCTGAAGGTGATGTGTTTACGAGGCCTCGACGCCTCCTATCATCAAAATTGAATACGTGATAATCAAAAAGCTGAAAAATGTTGACTTTCATTTTTTCTCAGGAAATTGTGACTTTAGAGTTGATTGAAAAGAAATATTATTTGAGATTGTTTTCTTGGCGTGCCTCTTAAATGTAAATTGGGTGAGAAAACGTTTTGCTTTATTATAGGGATTCAATTATTGTGTTTTGTTTGGTGTTTTGAATCTGCAGCATAAGTTGTACCTGTAACTATGTTAAAAAATCTTAGAAGTTAAATTTGGCCCACTTCCCGGTTTCCGATTGAGCTGAAATTTGTATGTTATGGTAAATGTGATTAATTGAAAATTATTAATAATTACCGGTCATTATTAATAATTACCTCATGATTTGGTAAATGTGAATATAAAATCGAAATTTATCACTTTTAGCAGTTATTATTAATAATTCACTACGCTCGTTGGTAAAAGTAATAAAATAAGATTCTTAGTTATTTATCCACTCCGACCAATCTTCAAATTAGGGATCTCCGACAATTATATGAACTGCATTCCCATGATATGGGTATCTTATGTTATTTAAGTATAAGGTATAATATTACTTCGTTTTAAAAAAAAAAAAACGAAACGACGAACGATTATTTATTAGTCATACGTAAATATCAAACACACCACACGCTTAAAAGTGCTGCACCGAATCGGCAACTCCTCATATCATAAGTACTAGGTGGTCCTGATCCAAGGTGATATTAAGATGTTTAAAAGTTGTTGATTGTTACGATGTTAACAAGTTGTTACGATTTTTCTATGATTTTTTACAGAAATAACGCTGAACAACTCAAGTTATACTGATCTGGTGCAGGGCTTATTAAGCTGCGTTAAGCCAGTTAAGCTTAACCAATTAAAACCATATTTCAATAAGTTAGGATAGATTTGAAATAACACGATACGGTACTTCAATTAATATTTAAATGCCTACATCGGCAATAAATTAATCCCTTAATCCTTTTGCTGGAACAAAATAACATGAAACTATAGGAGCGTAGCATTCTGTACGAACCGTTTCATTCTGATCCGTTAAAATGTTATTAGTATTAACAAAATATTACCTGCCTACCGGTTATTAAACTGCGCAAATATATTAATAACTCAGCCGCTTGGGACCATCTTTAGGTTAAAACGCGCTTGCTTAGGTTGGTTCGTGGATGGACCTCGGTAAGCACTTTCAACCGTTGGTCCCGGCTGTCATTTGTAGATCTTTGACAGTCGTTACAGCTAGTCAGTCTCCTGAAAGTCTGGCAACCAGTCTTACCTAGGGGTATCGTATTACCCAGTACTAACTGGGTTGTGGAGGTCAGATAGGCCGTCGCTCCATGTAAAATACTAGTATTCAGCTGCATCCGGTAAGACTAGAAGCCGATCCCAACATAGTTGGGAAAAGGCAGGCAGATAATAATGATTGGTTTAGATAGCCATATTTTTAAATACGTTCCCACTGCTGGGACACCGGCCTCCTCTTTATGGGAAAGAGTGCGCCCTATAACTCTACCACGCAAGCCCAGTGGGATTTGGTAATTCATTTAGTAGCAGTAAAGTAGCGTATGTTTTTTTTGAGTCTCTTTAGTGTCAGCTTTTTTTGCAATCTCGTGAGGTTTTGAGTCCGAATGTGGATGGGTATTAGAGGGCAGACCAAAAAACCGATGGATGGACTGTATTGATATGTTAAGAAATGAGGTGCGTGATGCGATGAAGAGTAATAGAGAAGTAGGAAGAAAAAGACATGCTGCGCCGGCCACAAATAAATTGGTATAAGGGCAGGAGAATGATTTTGATTTTCTCCAGTGTTCTGAATATACACTCGAGAGCAATGAATCCGGGTCACTTAAATAATATTAAAAATCTCGGAAACTAAAAATAAATTGTATTTAATAGACAATGTAATACTCCTTAAATGAAAGTAAAAAAAATATGAGTCACCATACATTTTATTAACACAAAATTACATAAAGAAAAAAACTGCTGATCTCTCCTTAAAACAAAAATAGGAAACATGAAATTTTTGAACTTTATTACGATTTTCTTGAATTTTAATACTTCGTATTGCCTCCTCGTGCTTCCATTACTGCGTTTACGCGGTTTGGCATGCTGTACACCAAGTTCCTTATACGATTTTGGGGAATATTCTCCCATTCCTCTGTGAGAGCAATTTTGAGCTCACGAAGCGTGATTGGGGGAGGGTTTCGTTGTTTTACGCATCTGCCTAGCTCGTCCCAAGCATGCTCGATCGGGTTGATATCCGGGCTGCGCGCTGGCCACTCCATACGAGTAATGTTCATCTCTTGAAGGTAGTCATTCACAATCCTACCTGTATGAGGTCGGGCATTGTCATGCATAAATATAGCATCCTCACCTAAATTGACCATAAATGGACCAACGTGATCATTGAGGATTTCTTCCACATATCTTACGCTAGTTAAAGAGCCGTTTTCTATGATCACCAGCTCTGTGCGACTTTCAGAAGAAATTCCGGCCCACACAAGTACAGACCCACCACTGTAGGCTACTTTTTCTTCGATGCATGCTTGCTTGAATCTTTCCCCTGGTCTTCGATACACTCTGTGTCTTCCATCGTGCTTGTAGAGCATAAATTTTGATTCGTCGGAGAACATAACTTTTGACCAATCTTCAATACTCCAATTTACGTGGCTCTGGGCATATCTTAGTCTTGAAATACGATGCCCACGCTCCAGTTTAGGGCCGTTTGCAGGTCTAAGGGGTTTTAAGTTAGATTCAGCAAGCCGACGTCTTACTGTCCATGCACTTGGGTTACTTCCTCCGAGGCGTCGAAACTGATTTGTGAGTTCAGTTCCTGTGAGAAAGCGATTTCGAAGCATGGTGTTCACCAAGTATCGGTCTTCTCGTGCTGTGGTACACCTGGTTCTGCCCGTTCCTGGTCTGCGTAGGTTAGAACCAGTTTCTTCGTAACGTCGGAGAACTCTTTGTACTGTTGACAGCGACACACCGACAGTCCTGGCTGTATCGCGCTGACTCCGGCCGGTTTCCAGCATTGTAAGTATTCTGGTGCATTCTTCAGGCGTAAGCGACATAATTTCAGCTTGAATAATGAATATAGAGCACTATCAACATGTTTTATGTACCCACATAAATGACAGATTACAAACAAAAGATTAAAAACTGGGGTCGTGGAGGTGTTTAAAGTAAAAATCTTACATTAAAAACTTGTATTTAAAAAAAAGTTGTCAAAAAGTTGGATCTTTGACCCCCAATATCTCTCAATACTAGAAGGTTCCCAGGTATTGTGTGGAACAAAAAGATGATCGCAATGACGAGGAGAACAAGTGCCTTTCGGCTTCGTTAAGAGGTGTTTTACACCCTCTAAGTCACACATATCATATCATATCACTAATATTTATAAATACGTAGGCTGCTTTTCCACTTTTCTTTCTACTAGTACCGTGCAGTCTTCAAATTAATATTTAACACAGAACTTTGCAGTCTACTCCTCCTTTGTTAATTCACAAATTGTGACGAAACTAGCAAGATGCAAGCTAGGATAGGAAGTGTCTATTACGGAAGGTCGACATCTGCGCCGGGAGCAGTGACTTTGTATTTCGGACACCGTCTGATGAATTTAATATTGAAGTCGAAAATACTTCGGTGCAAAGTAAGGTCGGGTTGTAGATGTCACGGTGGAGTTTCGGGAGGTTTTTGATATTTATTTGTCTGTAATTAGAGATAACCGATTGGTGTGTGTGTGATGATGTTTTTGGCATAATTATATTGGTACTAAACTAGATTGTGTACTATTCTGATTTAAGTACACTAAAGTTAGTAATTAATTTATAAACTTGAGTATTTATAAAATTACATAACATCACGCCTTGTAATCTGCGAAGGATTGGAAGGAGGCAGAGGTGTACCTACTAGGTACTCCCACATTAGGCCAGTTATGTTGAAGTCCCACGTAATAGGGGGCGTGCCTATTGCCATCAGCCGGACACAAATCCAGACTCAGAGGCTGATACTGAGAAATTTCTGATGTAAAACCCAATAACATTTTGCCCGACCCGGGAATCAAACCCAGGACCTTAAGCTCAGCTGTAGACAAACGAGGCAACCCTCACATTAGTCAAAATATTTTTTTTTTTAATTAGGAGTTGCCATTGCATATCATATTAAGACGTAGAAATAGTACATTTTGATACAAGTGGAGGAAGTTTGTTATTGCACCCGAGGCGGAATTAACTCACGAGCCGTAGGCGAGGGTGTTTTTGAGCCGAGAACTGCAATAACAAATGTCCACGTGTATCAAACGACGTTTTTCAGTACACTTTTGAAGAAATAAAATAAAATAACGAAAACTATCATTGTCATGAATTAATATGAAACTATGATTTGAATTTTCTTTTTTTCCGCGCTTTGCTTTCGCCAGGTTGAAGGAGAAGCAAAGGTATGAAGCCGCTAAACCGTGTAATATATATATATTTTTTTATGTTTTAGAATTTAGAACACAAATAAATGTTAATTTGTTTATAAAAGTAAATATTAGTTTTAAATAATCATGTTTATCTATGATATTCTATTTATAAACACCATTTGAATATTGTAAAAATATTTACGCCCTATACACGCATTAAAGCTTTGCCAAATTTAAAAAAAAAACATCACATCCGGCTTTATGCATTGAACCAATTTGGACTAAGTATAGATAAAGCTATCTGTGGCAATTTTCATTCCCGCACACGTTTGCAAAATGAAAAAAATCGCACGCGTGTAAAATACATTGCATGTTGAACCTAATCGTAGTGCGTTATGAGCCAGTTTTCGAGGAAGTGTATTGAAAAAAATATTAATTAATTAAGTACAGTTGACTAAGTTCTGCTTTATGTTGTTTAAAATCTATTATTAATTTAGTTCATGATTTAACATTTAATAGAGTATACTGATAAATAAAACTATTTTCGATTCTTCTTCAAAGTTTCACCACTAAATTATGCTAACTTACTCTGAAGGTAATATTTTTAAAACACCTGAGAAAGTTTCAAAAGTAATCGAAAGTTTTCGTTCAAAAGCTGCGCTAGTTTTGCACCTGAATAATAAATGATGGGCTTAATTTCAAATAATTATTTGTGTTATTTATCGTAAATAACTTTCATAGACTGCCTCGTTGGTCTAGTGGTATCAAGCGCGCAACCCCTTTTTTAACCGACTTCAAAAAAGGAGGAGACCGTTCCATGTTCGTGTGTATGTATTTTTTTTTTTATGTATGTTACCTGATTTCTTATTCATTTGTGGACCGGTTCTCAATTTTATTTTATTTTTTAGAGTATACTCCTTTTTTTTTGTTTTTAGGATGGGAAACCATCAAATAACTCCTCCCGCTCTGGGCGGAGCAGGAGGGAGTGTCAGACTTTTACTGACTAAAACCCATCCATGTTCCTTCATCGCCCTTTGTGTTCCGGGGCCACGGTATCTCTTTCGAATAGACCCGCAGCCCCGGCAGGCTTCGGCCCTTGCGGACCCCTTCATATCCTCCTGAGGTCATCATCATCAGCCTATTAATGTTCCCACTGCTGAGACACAGGCCTCCTCTCAATGAGAGGGAATGGGCTATAATCCACCACGCGGGCCCAGTGCGGATTGGTAGATGTCACATGTCTTCGAATTTTTTGCTCCTGAGGTAGTCTTTTTTAAATTTGGAGAAGATCTGATGCTGATCTTCGGAGATATACAATGGAACTCTTCAAAAATAGACGGCAAACCTGTCGTGATTGCTGCAATCGCTTGGATGTTTATTTTTTATACAACATCATAACGTAACATCACGCCTGCATGCTCTGAGGGGGTACGCAGATGTGAGCAATACACCCAGAATTTGACAGATAGGTATGTTAAGTTCCATTTATTGGGGATAAGCCTATTACCATGACATGTATTGTTAATAATGTAAAATAAATTCATGGCGACTTCTTTGGGAACCCCGTAAGTACTTTAAGTGTTGTTTGGGAACAATTAAAAATGGAAAAATAAATAAAAAACTTTTTTGCAAAAAATTAAACCGACTTCAAAAAAACAAAGGTCAAGCTTCGAAGACCTTTGTTTGATTGATTTAATTTTTTTGTCACAGACTTCTGAAGCTTGACCTTTGTTTGAATGATTCGGTGTTTTTGTCAGCTTCAGATGACAAAAACACACAAGTACACAAAAGAAGTAAACACATAAGTTATTTTTCACTTTTTTGTGTTTTTCTTTGTGTCAATGGGCGTCAAAGTACTCCTCCGCATTTTTGATAAGTAATCAGCCATCTTTAGGAGTCCGCCATATTGGATTGAGAATGACGTCACTAAGCTAAGCATCCATTGTCATGTAAACTAAACATGTATGCAAAATTTCAGCTCAATCGGTTAATAAATGTTTTAAAATTCAGTTGTTAATTTTATTCATAAAATGTTGACCACTTTTCTGACATAAAAACTCTTTGCTAAGATTTAAAAAAGTACCGGCCGTTTTAGACGGAGCATCTTGATAAAGCGTGCGTTTTACATTACAATAACGCAGATGTACGTAATGAGATACAATACGATACTGAAATTGGTGAAATAAGAGACTCTTTACGAGCAAATGTGTTATAAAAGCTTATAACAACCTTTCCTAACAATTCTACATTCTTAGTCACCTTCGGAACAACAGAAACAACGGTATACAGGTCCTTCGCCTGCTGGTGACAGCAAAAGGCATAACAAACGAGGCGTAGCTCTCCGCCCGGCTGTGACCGTCCGTTACTAGGTTTATAGCAAGTACGGTTACAGCCTCTTTTGTGAAAATAAACTGGCGATGAGGGTAGTATTGTGGTAGTAAGTAGAGAAACATTTAGAGGTGTCTTGTTTTAGTCATTCAATACCTGCAAGTGCATTGGTGAGAAAGAAAATAAATACTTTTAGCAACGACAAACAGTTTGTAACGATCATGTATTTGAGATTACGATAAAAATCCTATCCTAACTATATAGACTAATATGATAAAGAGGAAAGACATGAAGAGACATGAGACAATCTGTCCCAAATTTTAGTTTAATGTTTACGGTATCCTAAAGTGCAGATGTCCTTGGTGCCCAATCTGGGTCATAGAAATAGAATGTACGTGTGCCTGTAGGTGCATGCTATTTCTTGCTTTGTGAAGAGACATGAGACAATCTGTCCTGAATTTTAGGCTAGTGATTTAAGCAGCGAGTTATTTATTTGTTAACAAGTAAGCTAGTAGTGTCGGCTGTACGAGTATGATCCAACCTTTTCACTACAATTGCAGGAATCGAATGTCGCATAAAAAGACTGTAAGTAATTGAATTCATACTCTATCGGATGGAATAGCCGCTGAACCAGTATTTAGGAGTTTTGAGTGTTAGAACTAAAATAGTGGAATAGGCGCCGGGATTTTATTTATATTATTGGGCATTCTACCCCAACGAGAGTGCGAGGCGAACGGAGTAAGCCGATGGAACGGAAGGTACTGGAATGTCAGGACCAAATATACTGCTGAGTCCAGCGATACCATCGACGTTGCTTTATGTGTCCCGACTGCATCAATCCACGAAGGTTGAGGAGATCGTAGAGTACATGAAGGTGAAGACCAGCTGGACCTTGAGGGTCGAGAAGTTGGAGCCGCATCACAACACCAACTTCAAGTCGTTCGAGTTCCGACACAACATCTCGACAAGTTCACAAAGAAGAGTTTTGGCCGAAGGGTGTAGTCTACCGGCCGGTTTCGCGGCAGGCTACGTGACACCGCGCAGCGTAATACGACGCCCCGCCACTTCGTTGTCTTAGTTTAAGTGAAGTGCTATTAACATAGTTTTTTAAGTTGCTTAGACTAACAAAAATTGTGATTAGATCTATGGGTCTTTGTTACCTGAAATAAATGGTTTATTATTATTATTATAGAAGCTTTTGTATTTATTTACTCTAAACATGCAAATATCCTTACAGGCTATAATACCCAATGCGATATTGTAGCTCACTTAAATTTTAAATACATAGTTCAACTGTTTTTGACATAGCAAATTCTATAGGTAGCTGTTCTTGTAAATTCACCCAAAGCGCAACAGATTATGTCCAAGTCCTCAGCAATGAGGTTGAGAATGCGGAGCGCGCTCGCGAGCGGCGCCTCGCGCAGCAAGTTAGTTCGCGCGCGCGGATCTACCAGCAACCGCGGCTGACGACGACGACCCACATACCCGTCTGGCACGGCTAGCTCCACTCTTCGCAATATATCCGCATTGTGTATCTTCCCTCTAATTACTTTATAGATATAAGTCACTAGTGTGAGTTGCCTCTTGACCCTTAGTTCATTGTAGTGCAAATTAGTTGTCAAATTCTATATTAACGCAAGCAGAGCCGCGGGTAAAAGCTAGTAGACAATAAACACACTGTGACACAGAATTCTACCTAAAAAAAACGATCGTACTGAA
The DNA here is from genome assembly GCA_963853795.1 of Xestia rhomboidea. Lineage (NCBI taxonomy): Eukaryota > Metazoa > Arthropoda > Insecta > Lepidoptera > Noctuidae > Xestia > Xestia rhomboidea. The sequence continues at coordinate 6,781,306 of OY970778.1, read as the reverse complement.
ATCACATAACATCACGTCTGTAAACCACAAAGGGTACCTGCACAGTCTCAACATCGTATATTTCGTCAACAAAAACTCAATGTAAGACATTACCGGATCACACGATGACTACGCAAAGATCACATCCGGGGGCATAACCCTCCCCTCTCCATTGTCACATCAACCTCTTAAAACCCCTTAAACCCCTATCATCAACCGAAAGGGTAACCACAATACAAGGTTGATCTACGACAGATGATCTTCGAATTAATCGTAAAGGCGTTCACACACCATGACAAAGACGAATGTCCCACGCGTTCGGGTAATCTCGGAAGGCGCGGCTTATAGCTTAGGGACCGACGCGACGTGCCCGAATGTGGGTTGTGTTGGGCTTTTAAGTCGGGTTTTTAGCAGATTTTCGGGGTGTTCTGACGACTGGATTTCGACGAACGCGTGTGTTGAAAAAACAGGCATTTAGGTGCGGTTTTGTTGGTCGGAAATGCGATTTTTAATCGTGAGGCCTTGTGTAAGTATAATCGTCGAGTTTGGCAATATCTTTCAATTTATTTAAACAGCATTGAATTAAGTTGGTAATAAAAAAATCTCAGAAACAGCCAGGTTAGTTCCCGTCTTTTAAAATGGTACTTAGGTACCTACTGCTACTGAGCGCCTCATATTCTCACAATGGACGCGCATAGATTGCAATGAATATGAGTCTCACACTCACACACCCTTACATAACTTTTTTTTTTAAATAATAAATCATTTAATTAGGTCCAAACATTTTGTACATTTTATACACCCACCAAACTGCGTAACAGTTTGTCGGCGGGAACTTCATGAAATTTATGTCATATATTTTATTAGATTTGTATCATCACGCATGTAATCCCCGAAGGGTTAAGCAGAGTTTTACCGAATGGTAAGCCCACATTTCGCCAGTTATGTTTAAGTCCCATGCATAGGGGGCGAGCCTATTGCCATCAACCGGGCACAAATCCAGACTCCATGGCTGCTACTAAGAACTTCCAGATAAGTTAACTTCCTAAGTAACTTAATTTGCATTTAATGATATTGTAAAAAAATGAGAAAGTTAGGCTTGCGTCCCATTTGGTACATCTTGTCTTCAGTCCGTGCGAAGTATAATAATGGTGTCGATTCTGTTGTGCACAAACTAAACTAAATTTAGGCTATTGCTATCTTTTACTAAAAGGCAGTGCGAGAAAAGGACGGCTATAGCTATGAACTAAGTTAGAGATGTCAAACTAGTTGATGCCTTGCGCTTCACCGTGTTTTTAGTCAACATGATTTTACGTGCACCCTTCATTTGTATGGAAATATTAGTTCCAATTAAATTTGACAGTTCTAAATTACGTCCGTCTCTTTCTCGATTTATTACAGAGAAAAAGATAGTAATAGCCTAAATTAAGTTTAGTTTGTGCACAACAGAATCGACACCATTATCTGTCCGCGTCAAGCGGGGCGAACTACGCACTATAGGTAGGATGTGTAGGTACACCAGTGCGACCAATTTTAAACGTCGCATCGGTAACTATGAACGTTACATAATAATAAATCTTGTGTATAACATCATTGGATGCATTATAGTTAACGTACCTTCTTCCTTTGCATATTTTTGCGGGCGGGAGGGTGGTGCTGCTCATCTATAACATTTTATGGAGCTTTAGTCATCGATCACGATTTTTATTAGTGAGCTAAGTGTAGATAAATGCTAACTTTTATGGTGTACCGGACCTCAGGGACTAGTTATAAACATGGGGCTAAAAACAGTAAAACAATACAAAGGTAAGTAGTAAGGTTTTGAGTAATGATTCAGCAATTCTGTGGATAAGCTTAAGTTGGTAAGCTTTATGCTTCCCCCCGTAGATAACGAACTAGAAGAGCATCTTTACAACTTCCCTTGAAGAACTTCCCTTTGTGTCCACTCGAGCTATAAAAGAGTAGCCGAAAGATAACTCAGTCAGCAAGATCAGCATCGGTATTGAGTGACCATTGCAGTGAGCGCCAGATAAAGAAAATATACTAGTGAAGAATGGTTCTTCTAGCTCTTGAATGACATTGAGAGCTATTGCTAAACATTTTATTGACATTCTTTGAGATAGTATTGAAAAAACAAAATGGCGGTTTTAGTTTCGACCATAGAATAGAGAACTATCTTTATCTCTCTCAAATGACAACATGAACGTTAAAGTCATCAAGGGGTCTTTAATGAACAAAAGAACTAATCTTTTAAAATTCGCATAAAGAAAAATCCGCCTATGTACAACTATTCAAAATCAAAATCAAATCAAATGTTTCCTTTCCTAATCTTTTTCACAAAAGGCTAAGTAAAATGTATTTATTCTTCATCAGTCAGGGCCTAATCTTAAATACTTAACTAAACAAGTAGGAGGACGAATAAATTATTCTCAAAGGAAAGCTCCTTTCACAAACGCTTCGAAGGACGAGAATAATTTAAAAATTAAAACTATGAAAAGAGGATTCATTTCAGTTGTTTTTTTTTATATAATCAGTCATTGAAGTGCTTTCATCAGAGAAAATGTTATACAATTTTTTTTTTGTTTTATCTTCGTTTTTTAAAAAGGTTTAATTTAATTATGGACAGTTCGTTTTTTGTGCTATTAATGTTTGTAAAGCTTTTATGAAAGTGTTTATTTTCATTAATTAAGTTATGATATTTTTAACAGTTGTGTAAGCTGCAGCTCAGAAATGAAGGACTTTGCAAAAGAAAACCAAACACAGTATTTCAACTCAAACACATTTACTTCCTTCTTCACAATACTTGAAATCTAACACTTAGAAAATGAATACTTACGATACTTACTTGCTAGCTTTAAAATCTAAATTACACCACTTTATTACAATGTTTTTGTAAACGTTTTTCCTGCTGGCGTCTCGAACCAGAAGGCCGGCCCGTATATCCAAAATCCCGCCAAAAAAAGTGTCATCATGGACAGTGAAAGTGCGAGCATGGACTGGGTAAGTCCATGCCTACGAGTTGCAAGCTAACAGTTGTAATGTTTTACTCTAAGATAAGAACATTTCAAAATATAAAAATCTGATCAGACTAGTATCACTTCAATTTAGGTAGGAAAGTCTTCATGAAAAACTGTTATTTGTATTACTATCTTTTCATTTCTATTAGTTACAGGACATTAGCAGTTTTAAAATATTGCTATAAAAAATTGTCTAAGAAGATCTTACAGAAGACTGATCATTTAATTTCATTTTAACAGGAAATGTAAACTTGCCTAAGTAATTACAGTATTATTTTCTATCCAATATTATAAATTCGTCTGTGAGGAGCTCATGGCTAAATGATAAACAGCAGTCGATCTTCAAGTTAAGCCGCTTGCCTAGATTGGTCGGTGGATGGGTGACCACCCATTACTTACCGAATTTCCTCAGTACATCGGAAAGCACGTTACGTCGTAGGTAACTGGCTCTCGTTTGTAGATCTTTGTCAGTCATTACAGGTAATCTGTGGTTCAACAATGTGACAACCAGTCTTACCAAGGGGTATTGTATTACCCAGGCAGTCGCTTCATGTAAAATTAGGGTTTGCATTCGGTTAGACTGGAAGCGGACCCTAATATAACTGGGAAAAGGCTAAGCTGATGATGATTATAAACCCATCTTTGTTTATTACAAAATGGGCCTGTTCTAGACCTCGATCACGCCTGATGGAGAGCGATGGATGAGGTCTATGATGGAACGAGCGTGCCCAGAAGATGCCTGTTCTTGTCTGTCTGTCTGATACCCTTTCACGTCTAAACGGTTGAACAGATTTCAATGTGGCACATATGTAGGTAAACCATGACCTATTTTAGAATATCGGAAACATTCAAACACTGTTTTAAGCTTTCAGTTACAAACAAACAACAAACAAACAATAATCACGGAAGATATCCCTTAAGTGACATTTTAAGTAACGGATACATTATATCTCGGGAATACCCGTGAGATCATTTTCAACCTCCACGTGGGAGGACCCGTGGGCAGAGCATCGTATTTAATAATTCCATTCAAATATCCACAGCAAATTCCTAACCCACCTTTTACAATACCCTGAAAGATATGAAGCCAGCTATATTTAGCTTCGGACACTTGATATAACACTGTCCGTAATAATTTTGACAGCTTGACCTTTTAGAACCGTTGACGTCATATCCGATGGACATTTGACGTGAATATTAAATGTAATACCATGAAATTATTATGTACCTGTTCCGGGTATACAGGGTATTATATTCTGTTGAGTTTATGGTTGATTGTGTAGGTGAATTTGGACAGTAATTAACTGAGAAGGTGCTATGAAATACTATGTAAGTTAGTAACATACAATAAGGCATAATTTCGTTCGGGTAATTCCGGGGAGACTTACCAACTGCTGGTATAAGTCTCCTTAAAGTAGGAAGCAGGCGAGGCCCATTTGAACAGAAAATCATGAAAACCAAATGAGAAATACTGAAATGAGATTTTTTCACTACTTTTTTACTTTTTTACCAAATGAGATAATTGGCAGGACCTTTTAAATTTGGAATGGTAACGCTGCTTTTACGACTGAATGGCGCAGCGGTAGTGAGGCTGCCTTACGTTCTTAGGGTCCCGGGTTCGAATCCCGGTACGAGCAAATGTTTGTGTGATGAGCATGGACATTTGTTTCCGAGTCATGGATGTTTATGTGTAAGTACAATAAGTATCATGTATTTACAACAACAAAAAAGTATCTATGTAGTATATCAACTAGCTGGTGTCCACGACACAAGCCTCGTTGCTTAGTGTGGCACTAGATGGCGCTGTGTGTAATGTCCAGCGACATTTATTTATTTTAACGAAGACTAGTCTAATCCCTGAGTTGATTCAAAAGTAAAGACAGACCTGGTTATAATGACTGAGATCACACTGATCGCCTACATTTGTCTGTGGTTCTGGCGATCTTCACAGTAAATCGAAAGGAATAATTTTGGCAGTGGACAAAAAATATTGCCTTTTAACAGGTTAAAAAAGTAGTAAACTAAAACTAAAAAAATAAATAAATAAATATCGCTGGACATTACACACAGTGCCATCTAGTACCACACTAAGCAACGAGGCTTGTGTCGTGGACACCAGATAGTTGATATACTACATAGATACTTTTTGTTTGTAAATACATACTTATTATACATATAAACATCCATAACTCGGAAACAAATGTCCATGCTCATCACACAAACATTTGCTCCTACCGGGATTCGAACCCGGGACCCTAAGAACGTAAGGCAGCCTCAGTACCGCTGCGCCATTCGGGTCGTCGCTGCGCAATCCGACTGAAAAGCCAAAAACAAACACATTTTAAATTAAACAAAAGTTCAAAGCAGGCATTTCTCATTTGGTTTTCATGATTTTCTGTTCAAATGGGCCTCGCCTGCTTCCTACTTTAAGGAGACTTATACCAGCAGTTGGTAAGTCTCCCCGGAATTACCCGAACGAAATTATGCCTTATTGTATATTACTAACTTACATAGTATTTCATAGCACCTTCTCAGTTAATTACTGTCCAAATTCACCTACACAATCAACCATAAACTCAACAGAATATAATACCCTGTATACCCGGAACAGGTACATAATAATTTCATGGTATTACATTTAATATTCACGTCAAATGTCCATCGGATATGACGTCAACGGTTCTAAAAGGTCAAGCTGTCAAAATTATTACGGACAGTGTTATATCAAGTGTCCGAAGCTAAATATAGCTGGCTTCATATCTTTCAGGGTATTGTAAAAGGTGGGTTAGGAATTTGCTGTGGATATTTGAATGGAATTATTAAATACGATGCTCTGCCCACGGGTCCTCCCACGTGGAGGTTGAAAATGATCTCACGGGTATTCCCGAGATATAATGTATCCGTTACTTAAAATGTCACTTAAGGGATATCTTCCGTGATTATTGTTTGTTTGTTGTTTGTTTGTAACTGAAAGCTTAAAACAGTGTTTGAATGTTTCCGATATTCTAAAATAGGTCATGGTTTACCTACATATGTGCCACATTGAAATCTGTTCAACCGTTTAGACGTGAAAGGGTATCAGACAGACAGACAAGAACAGGCATCTTCTGGGCACGCTCGTTCCATCATAGACCTCATCCATCGCTCTCCATCAGGCGTGATCGAGGTCTAGAACAGGCCCATTTTGTAATAAACAAAGATGGGTTTATAATCATCATCAGCTTAGCCTTTTCCCAGTTATATTAGGGTCCGCTTCCAGTCTAACCGAATGCAAACCCTAATTTTACATGAAGCGACTGCCTGGGTAATACAATACCCCTTGGTAAGACTGGTTGTCACATTGTTGAACCACAGATTACCTGTAATGACTGACAAAGATCTACAAACGAGAGCCAGTTACCTACGACGTAACGTGCTTTCCGATGTACTGAGGAAACTCGGTAAGTAATGGGTGGTCACCCATCCACCGACCAATCTAGGCAAGCGGCTTAACTTGAAGATCGACTGCTGTTTATCATTTAGCCATGAGCTCCTCACAGACGAATTTATAATATTGGATAGAAAATAATACTGTAATTACTTAGGCAAGTTTACATTTCCTGTTAAAATGAAATTAAATGATCAGTCTTCTGTAAGATCTTCTTAGACAATTTTTTAAAGCAATATTTTAAAACTGTTAATGTCCTGTAACTAATAGAAATGAAAAGATAGTAGGTATTATATTGCATAACAGTTTTTCATGAAGACTTTCCTACCTAAATTGAAGTGATACTAGTCTGATCAGATTTTTATATTTTGAAATGTTCTTATCTTAGAGTAAAACATTACAACTGTTAGCTTGCAACTCGTAGGCATGGACTTACCCAGTCCATGCTCGCACTTTCACTGTCCATGATGACACTTTTTTTGGCGGGATTTTGGATATACGGGCCGGCCTTCTGGTTCGAGACGCCAGCAGGAAAAACGTTTACAAAAACATTGTAATAAAGTGGTGTAATTTAGATTTTAAAGCTAGCAAGTAAGTATCGTAAGTATTCATTTTCTAAGTGTTAGATTTCAAGTATTGTGAAGAAGGAAGTAAATGTGTTTGAGTTGAAATACTGTGTTTGGTTTTCTTTTGCAAAGTCCTTCATTTCTGAGCTGCAGCTTACACAACTGTTAAAAATATCATAACTTAATTAATGAAAATAAACACTTTCATAAAAGCTTTACAAACATTAATAGCACAAAAAACGAACTGTCCATAATTAAATTAAACCTTTTTAAAAAACGAAGATAAAACAAAAAAAAAATTGTATAACATTTTCTCTGATGAAAGCACTTCAATGACTGATTATATAAAAAAAAACAACTGAAATGAATCCTCTTTTCATAGTTTTAATTTTTAAATTATTCTCGTCCTTCGAAGCGTTTGTGAAAGGAGCTTTCCTTTGAGAATAATTTATTCGTCCTCCTACTTGTTTAGTTAAGTATTTAAGATTAGGCCCTGACTGATGAAGAATAAATACATTTTACTTAGCCTTTTGTGAAAAAGATTAGGAAAGGAAACATTTGATTTGATTTTGATTTTGAATAGTTGTACATAGGCGGATTTTTCTTTATGCGAATTTTAAAAGATTAGTTCTTTTGTTCATTAAAGACCCCTTGATGACTTTAACGTTCATGTTGTCATTTGAGAGAGATAAAGATAGTTCTCTATTCTATGGTCGCAACTAAAACCGCCATTTTGTTTTTTCAATACTATCTCAAAGAATGTCAATAAAATGTTTAGCAATAGCTCTCAATGTCATTCAAGAGCTAGAAGAACCATTCTTCACTAGTACATTTTCTTTATCTGGCGCTCACTGCAATGGTCACTCAATACCGATGCTGATCTTGCTGACTGAGTTATCTTTCGGCTACTCTTTTATAGCTCGAGTGGACACAAAGGGAAGTTCTTCAAGGGAAGTTGTAAAGATGCTCTTCTAGTTCGTTATCTACGGGGGGAAGCATAAAGCTTACCAACTTAAGCTTATCCACAGAATTGCTGAATCATTACTCAAAACCTTACTACTTACCTTTGTATTTTTTTACTGTTTTTAGCCCCATGTTTATAACTAGTCCCTTAGATCCGGTATATACACCATAAAAGTTAGCATTTATCTACACATAGCCAGGATTACTTCATTGTTGAAACCGTTTTCCAACTGTGTGTACAGAATTAGCTAAGTACCAAACCAACAGATATAAACTAAAGACATCGATCACCAATAAAAATAGTGATCAATGACTAAAGCTCAATAAAATGTTATAGATGAGCAGCACCAACAGCAAAAATAAGGTAGGTAGGGTGCAAATGAAGAAGGTACGATAACTATAATGTATCCAATAATGTTATACACAAGATTTATTAGTTTCGTTCATAGTTACCGATGCAACGTTTAAAATTGGTCGCACTGGCACATCACACACACATCACATCACATGACACATCCTACCTATAGTGCGTAGTTCGCCCAGCTTGACGCGAACCACAGATAATGGTGTCGATTCTGTTGTGCACAAACTAAACTTAATTTAGGCTATTACTATCTTTTTCTCTGTAATAAAACGAGAAAGAGACGGACGTCATTTAGAACTGTCAAATTTAATTGGAACTAATATTTCCATACAAATGAAGGGTGCACGTAAAATCATGTTGACTAAAAACACGGTGAAGCGCAAGGCATCAACTAGTTTGTCATCTCTAACTTAGTTCATAGCTATAGCCGTCCTTTTCTCGCACTGCCTTTTAGTAAAAGATAGCAATAGCCTAAATTTAGTTTAGTTTGTGCACAACAGAATCGACACCATTATTATACTTCGCACGGACTGAAGACAAGATGTACCAAATGGGACGCAGGCCTAACTTTCTCATTTTTTTACAATATCATTAAATGCAAATTAAGTTACTTAGAAAACTTATCCAAAGATAATTCAGCAATCTCCTTTTCCAACTAAAATCCTTATTCCCTAAAATGAAAGTAACTTACCCCAAAAACACGCCCAATTTTAATCAGGCTCCTCCGCAGACATTTTAATACTTTCTCCGGCCATTTTATTATAGGTAAGGGGAAGGGTACTTCGCAATTCCTGTATCAAATTATAGGGTAAAAGGGTAATTCCGTGGGGACTGGGTCGCTTGTTATAATATAATCATTGATTTGTACCGAAATGATATTGTAATGTGTGTTTATTGTGGGCAACGAATGTTTTGGTGATGGTTCTAAATTAAATGTCAAAGGGGACTGTGTTTATTCAAGCGATAAATTAGGTGTTAAACATGACTGTTTGTGACGGTTTTATTGGTTAAATACGATACAAATGTAATGTAGCTAGTTTATTGTGGTGAGTACCATTGTTGATTAGAAATATTTATAGGTATTCTGAACTCTGAATAGAATAGTAAAAAGTAATTGATAATTGTTTACTAGGTGTTAGATCTCGGAGACCAATAACCTACCGCACCGCTGGCTCCAAAGCTTTCTGTGATTCTGTTCGCCGGTTCCACGTGCAAGAGTGTAACACAGAATATAACTAAAATACACAAACTAACTTATTTTCTAAACTCACCCCCAGACTTCCACAACTCCTAGCTTCTATTAGAACTGCACTGAGGCCTTTTCGTAATGGTTCCGCGTTATTAGTTTTTTCTTTAGCTAAAAAGTTATCCGCCATGCTTTTTTCCATCTGTCAGTGGCGCTAGCATCGCCCAACCATCGCAGGCGCATGGCGTATTTCCGCTTCCGTCATTGGATACACGGCTTTTGAGATGACGTTGACATTTCCAGAAGAGACCCATCCCAAAGTGTTTATGACAAAAACAATCTAATTAGTCCGTCAGATAGATTTCCGAAAAATATTGGACACATATTTTTTCTTTTTTCACGTAAACAAAAAATGAAGAAGATACAGAGCGTCGAAAACTCGTGTGATGTAACATTTGAGTACATTTTTTACTCAAATGTGACGTCACAAGCCCACTCATGATATTAGACACGTTTTATTTTCGTCAATTTGATAAAACAAAAAACACGTAACTATCCAATATTTATCGATAATCTAACTGACGGACTAAACAGAATTATATTTTTTTTAGTCAGTCATCATTCCTATTCTCAGTGTCATTCATAGGTCTTTGTCACTCCTTACGGGTTTCCGTATCCTGAAAGTATACCATGCCTGCTAAGGTTTGTGGAGGTCCGATAGGAAGTAAAATACTTGTGTCATTCTGTAAGACTTCGGTTAGACGGAAAGCCAAGCCCATCATAGTTAGGAGAAGGCTAGGTAGATGATGAATTTCAATTTTACCGACATGCGTTTATAATTTTTTTCTTGTGGTTAGTGCGTGACCTGGTGTCAGAGTTTTTTATGCCGCCCATGACTATGGGCCTCTAAATGGGCATAACATGTCGTCGACAAATATCTCTCGGGCATTTTTTGTTTCCTCACGATGTTATCCTTCACCGAAGCCAATGATAGTTAAACAAAGCCTTGGGTTTGAACTCGTGACCTACGACGATATGGCAGTGCGTGCGACGATCACATCACTTGGGATATTATGGCTTTTTTCATCCTAATCATTCATCATCATTTTTATCATTATAGTAGGCATGACGACAGTATCAAAAAATTGCAAATCTATTTAGTCCGTCAGTTAGAGTATTGGAAAATAATGGACACGTATTTTTTGTTTTTGTAAATCAATGAATATTGACAAAGATAAAACGCATCAAAACTCGGGAGTGGGGGCTCGTGACGTCAGAACTAGCTAAAAATTATACCATGGCGTCACGCCATGAGAGATTATTGAGAATTTTGAAAGCGTCTTATCTTCGTCAATTTTGGTTTACGTAACAAAAGAAAAAACACGAGTCAAATATTTTTTGATAATCTAAGTGACTGACTAATTGGATTTTTTTTGTCGTCTCGCCTATTAAACCATGTAAACAAAAAAAACCGCTCTTAAAGTTATCTTAACCGCTATAGTTTTCCTTTAAAGTTCATGAAATGCACTATCATCATGAATTTTTCCAGATTTTTCAAGCCAGCAGTTTAGCTTTTAGAGGGGGGGGACGCTCTACTGGAACAAAAATTTGCACTTTAAAGTTTAATATTTCGTAAGTGGAGCATAAAATCGAAAAGTAATACTAGCTAACTAAATCATTTTAAAAGACCTATTCAACGATACCCCACAAGATGGTGTACCCGACGAAAAAAAAATTCATTCACATGTAGGGGAGCTACAAAAAAATATTTTCCAAAATTTTATTTTATCACTTTGTCAGCGTTATTGATTACACCTCTACAAAATTACAGCTTTCTAGTACTAACGGTCTCTTAGCAAAACCTCGGACAGACAGACAGACAGACAGACAGACGGACTACGGAATCATAAAAAGGCGTTTAAATGTCATTACAAAGAGATTCGTAAACAAGAGCCGTGAGAACCCACAACTTATTTCTAAGTAAGTATAGTTATCTAACCCAAATGTGACCACAACTTGGGATCTGTTCCATACTTACAACATTGTAACAAGTTATTGATGTTTGTTGGCTCAAAACTTGAATCGCTTCGAGCTCAAATACTAGGTACGAGTATGTTGTACATGTACACAGACAACAATGTTTACACCATGTCGAGGCCCTTTCTTTTGATTATGTTTGTAAACATAGCTATTTTAAGTGTGTATGAAAGCTGCCTGTTGTTGAGACTATTTGGGTGTTTTTAAGACGACTACAGGAGCTAAATTAGCAACTCTATTTGTGGTGGTTCAAACTTCGTTTGAAATACTGTTAGAATAAAGTTCTAATCAGTTTGCACTACAAAGTGGTTGTTACGTCAGTCACTGCGGGCGGAATAGTTCGAAATGAGTGGTTTTTTGCGATTTATAAAAAATCTATTGATTGGACTAAAAAAATAAAACATTATCATGCTAATATGTTGCCAAAAAATCAGAATGATCGCATGAATTTGAGTATGGTTTTTACTCGTTAAAATAAATTTTCAGAGATAAGTTCGTGATTTTTTTTTATCGAGTAAAATTAGTTGTAAGTATTATGTTTTCGAAACACTATCATACTAGCATATATCCTGAAGAATATCATACATTTTTCTGGATTTGTTAATTGCAGTAAATCATATGCTTTTTTGCATTATAAAACTCGCGTTTACCTCCTTTTTTTTCCGGATGGGAAATCATCGAATGACTCCTCCCGCTCTGGGCGGAGCAGAAGGGAGTGTCAGACTTTTACTGACTAGAACCCATCCATGTTCCTTCATCGCCCTTTGTGTTCCGGGGCCACGGTATCTCTTTCGAATAGTCCCGCAGCCCCGGCAGGCTTCGGCCCTTGCGGACCCCTTCCTTATTGCTGACTCTCTTTGAGGCGCGCGTGGAACACGATCGCGCCGTCGACACGGCCTGTCGTCATGAGACGGACGAACGGCGAGCTAGCTCATAGCTCCCCGTCCACAGGCTCCTGTAGTCGCCTTAACTTGTTTTATTTTCTTGTATGTTCCACTGCTGGGTTAAGGCCTCACCCATATGCTTCCAGGTGCTCTTCTCCTGCGCCACCTCGGACCAGCCCTCATGATGCGCGTCTAGATCATCTCACCACCTCTTTCTTGGCCGGCCTCGGCGGTGCCGTCCATCCTCAGGCACCCCATCGTGTTTGCATGCTCCTTACATGACCTACCCTGCATTTTGAATTGATAACTATATCGAAAATAGTGATGGTTTGTGAAGACCTTTGTTAATTTACGTGATCGCTGATGTTCCGCTCCTCAAATACAGTTTTAAGAGTGCAGGTTGTGTACCTGAATCGATACAGCCAGGTGGTAAAATATTCATTCGATTTTACGCCTGTCTTGTGCTGAATCAGGCCGACTCGAACATCAATGTGGCATCCATGCATGTTTAAATGATTTCTATTTCTATCCCTGAAAAGGACCCACAAATTAATATTCTTTAAATTAGAGACACGTAACAACAGCGCTGCAGTCACGCGAAACTTAGCAGATGCCTGCCATGTCATCACTGCAACCCCAGCATCATCTGCCTAGCCTTCTCCCAATTATGTTGGGGTCAGCTTCCAGTCTAACCTAATGAAGCTGAATACCAGTACTTTTACATGGAGCGACTGCTTGTCTGACTTCCACAAAACAGTTACAAGTTGGGTAATACGATACCCATTGGTGAGACTGGTTGTCAGTAAGCAGGCCAGTGACTAGTTTTAACGTGCTTTTCGAGGCACGCAGGAAACTCGGTATGTAATGGGTGGATACCCATTCAACGCTACTCTCCTCTCATTTCTGCGACCATCCATAAATGTACTTAAAATGTCACTTACGGGATATCTTCCGTGATTATCCATTGTTTTGAGCTCCCGATATTTCAACGCTGTTGCAAGCGCCATGATCGCGGGTTAACTGAAGAATGCGGGTGGATGGTAAAATTGTTACGAGCAGACAAATCTGTCTACCCCCTTTCTTTGTCTTTTGCTTTTGTTTTAAGTATAGTTATGAACCGTGAAAGCTTAAAACAGCATCCTTAAGCTTTCAAATTGTAAAACACCGATATTACATAAATTCACATATGTTTGTGGTAAGAGTAGAGTACTTATACACACACACATTTTGCGTTATGTTTAAGCCCCATCCCATGTAATAGAGAACTATCCTAATGCCATAAGCCTTGCATGGATCGAGACTTACAAAACTGGTGCTGAGAAATTCTTATTTTGCCGAACCAGGGAATCGAACTCAGCAGCACCTAAAGATAACTCGACCAACAAGACGATAACTGATGGAGAAAACCACTAGTTTGCGAAAAAAAGTGCCAAATTATACCACCATCGAATTTACACTTGAAAGTAGGCCTACCATACAAAATTACCGACAGGTCTGTTCCCAAAACGTACCATCTCTTTCATATTCAAAGCATTAGAGCGGGATAGTAGACGGACGAACGGTGTCAGTATGAAAGGGATCCTGAATCCTGAACAATTCGAGATAAAAGGCTGTTGGAAGTGAAAACGCCATTGTTTTTATGGGACGGTTTGGGAAAACAAAGATATGGAGTCGTACTTTGTAGTGGACCGTAGATCGTACCTATTGGTTTTACGAATTGTAAATTGATGAAACGTTTTAACTTGATTGGGGTTTCTATTTGTTGGTTGATTGGTAGTTTTTATTAGTGCTAGAATTGTGGTGGTAGCTCTTCTTTGTTTAAAATAGTTCAATGCTATATGCATAGAGCGAATTTTAGAGATATTGTGTGTGTGCGCTTCCCGCACGTTCCAGTTTGTGACCGTTTCATTGTTATTTAGAAGTGCTTCGACGAAAAAATAAATTTCAATAAAAAAGACACTATTGAATTGGCTTGCTTTTTTATTTTCAATTCGTAGGCAAATGACAACAATCTGACCTGACGCCACCACATTAAAAAACCGTCCAAGAGAGAGTCGAACTCGCGCACCGGAGGGTTCCGTACAAACTTTTTAAAGGACAAACTTAACTTTGCTGTTTGATCCCTAGAAACGGCTATTGCACCAACAGTAAATAATAAGTTTGTAATAGTAAAATCCCTTTTTTTTTTTTGTCTACATATTTACGGTTTTCAGATTTTTACCTTTGCGTGTGCTATAAGACCTTGCTTTTTGCCAAATTCAGATTCTAGCTCAACGGGAACTCGGTACCATATAGGTTTTAGGCCCAAAACCTATAGGGTACTTCCGGTTGACCTAGAATTGTCAATTTTGGTTAAAAGCAAGGTCTTACAGCACCAGTAAAGCGAAAAGTCCGAAAAATAAAAAAGTTGAAAATTAAGGTAAATTTAGGTACTTACAAGTTTTCCCCAAAATCTAAATTTGCCCATATCTTATTATCGTGTTGACTCAGGACATTGATGTCATACACCTAATAGAGACTATAGACTTCAGTATCTGGTATAAATTTCAACTTGGTAGGTCCACCCGTTCTTGAGAAAATCAGTGGCGACAGACAGACAGACGGACAAGAAAGTGATCTTATAAGGGTTCCGCTTTTACCTTTTGAGGGACGGAACCCTAAAAACAAAAGTAACTAATAAAACGTAGTGCGTATTGCAATGTTATTAATATTTGAAGAGAGAGATATTTGACTGCCTTTTTGTTCGAAATGTCACAAGCGCGACTGTTGAGCATGAAGTCCTGGGTTTGATTCTCGGGACGGGCAAAGTGTTATTGGGTTTTTCCAACAGAAATATCTCAATAGCAGCCAGGGAGTATTGATTTGTGCCCGGTTGATGGTAACAGACTCACCCCCTATTAAATGGGACTTAAACATAACTGGCGAAATGTGGGTGTGGCATTAGGCACACCTCTGCTAACCCTTCGGGGATTACAGGCGTGATGATATGTTATGTTATTTGAAAATGGTTTTCTACCCTTAAAACATAAAGGTAATTTTATTAAAATCCAAACTCCAGTAAGAATATTTAAAGGACTATCCAACCCCGTTCCTCCCAGTAATGAAGTCGGACATAAACTCGGACAAACAACATTACCCGTTAGTATTTATAGAGATTTACGAGACACAAACACGGGAACGATATTTAGCAAACATGTCGGACTGGGATTTAGCTTTATAATCAACGATTTTTGTTTTAAAACGTCCATTTTGAATGTAATGTTAGACGGTGAAATGGTTTCTACTTGACGTTATAATATGGGCTGCTGTACTTTGGTACTTTTTATTTGGTAGTATTTCTTTAACGGACTGTACAAAAAATACTACAGCGCCATCTGTTGTAGTATTATTGAATTGTCCGCTAAAAAGAAGAAAGCATTTCCATTTGGAAATTCAACTAGCTAGTTCCTACGATCAAAGCAAAGGGACGACAGTAGACACAAATTTAATGTTCTGCACCAGACACACAGTACCAATACAGCAGGCTTAGCCAAGTTGCCCCGGGCGTCGGGGGTCACGTGGTGGCTTCCGGCCACCGAAAGCGCGGGCCTGTGGATGGGGAGCTATGGGCTAGCTCGCCGTCCGTCCGTCTCATGACGACAGGCCGTGTCGACGGCGCGTTCGTGTTCCACGCGCGCCTCAAAGAGAGTCAGCAATAAGGAAGGGGTCCGCAAGGGCCGATGCCTGCCGGGGCTGCAGGACTGATCGCAAGAGATACCGTGCCCCCGGAACACAAAGGGCGATGAAGGAACATGGGTTTTAATCAGTAAAACTCTGATACTCCCTCCTGCTCCGCCCAGAGCGGGAGGAGTCATTTGATGATTTCCCACCCGAAAAAAAAAAGGCTTGGCCAAGTTGACAATCTACAATCGTGAACGCTAGTAGAAAACTAATCAAATGTATGGGAATGACATCATCTCAACGTTAAATCACGTGATCAACATAAACGAATAGAAAATTCGTAGACAAGTTTACATCATTCAAAATGATAGAATAGAATGTTATCGTTTACCTATACAATGTTGATCACTATAAGTCCTACTTTTTGGTAGGAACGCTCACCATAGACTAAAGTGTAGGTTTTTTTCTACAGACATTAGAGAACGAGTCATCGACTCAGTCGTATCAACTTGGCTACTAATTTAGCGTTTTCTACAATCGCTTACGCCGTGGCGTTTACGCTTGTAGAAAGAGAATCGATTTGAAACGTTTGTAACTTGGCTAGGCCTGCAGTACCTGCAGTCGGCTGTTGTTGAAATGACAGGTTAAGCACAATAGGGAATATGCAAGAAATTCAAAACTATTCTTATTCCTTAAAAATGCCTTGTATTGGCCCATATAAACACAGTGGTACACTTGTTTAACTTTCTAATACAACACTTATTTTACAATTTAATGTTTTATGTAGCGTGTTTTTGGTGAAACGGAACGCAAATTCAAAACGCATTGTCGCCGGTAGTGACGTGTCAAAGAAACACTTTTATTTGAAAACAACTTTAAGTTTCACAAAGACGTTTTTATTGCAATGTTGTTATTGCAATGTTTGCTTGAATAAAGCACATACCTACATTTAGTCAAATTATTATATTAAGGTTAAAAAATAAGTATAAATAAGGCAGATAGAGGGAAATGACGTCAACCGCTTTGACAGGAATGGCCGCGACAGTCACGGACGTTCGAACTATCGTAGAAAATTGTAGAAGTTTAATATTTTTTGAGCGACAAGCAGTCGTTAAACTTAACTTTTAATTATTTTGGGTTGATAGTACTGTACTTTATTGATTTAAGTCAAGAAAAAAATACATGCAAATTCCCTATTGAGGGGCCACGTTTACTTCGGAAGTGTTGACATCCGATGCATTCAACTAGCACAGATATTTTCTCGTAAATATCGTGTCTAATCCATACTTCAATCACAAATACGAAAAGTAAGCTAATTGAGATAGGGTTGTCTGCCTGCCTGTCGGTTTATCCGTCTGTATCTTGTGTGGAACGTTTCGTGGCTAAATAGCAAGCCGCTCGGGTCGATATTTAGGTTAAGCCGCCCTTGCCTAGGTTGGTCCGCGGATGGGTGAACACCCATTATATATATATACCGAGTTTCCTCCGTGCCTCGGAAGTAACGTTAAGGCGTTGATCCCGGCTCTCATTTGAAGATCTTTGCTAGTCGTTAGAGGTAATCAGTGGCCCGAAAGTCTGACAACCAGTCTTTCGAAACGGTATCGTGTTACCCTACCCGGTACTAACCGAAGTGTGGAGGTCATATAGGCAGCCGCTCCTTGTAAAATACTGGTATTCAGCTTCTGGTTAGATTGGAAGCCGACCCCAAACATAGTTGGGAAAAGGCTAGGCAGATGATGACGATATTGTGTGAAACGTATTTCAATGAAGTTTGGAACACAGGTAGACCATAAACTTTGTTAGGACATAGAATACTTTTTATCCCAGTAATGCTTGTGGATGAATTTCCGAAACCCACGCTGGCAAGCTGCTGAAAAAATATATCACAATTTGTTAGCGCGCTGTTCCGATGTTCAAAACAAGCCATAATATTTCCCAGAGATGAAAAGCTTTACCGATCAATGTACCTATTGCTGCAAAATCGAATTACTAAATCATATAACTCATTCAACGCGTTCTGAATTCAAAACGGCAATAACCCCTCATCCGAAGGTGTCGATTTCGCAACACGCAGCATACCCTAATCACACTTAACCCTACGCTGCCGTAGTTTATACGCCGTAAAGATTTTTACAGCCAACGATCACCAAATGGTCTCTAGGACCCCAACCTATCGCCAATTGCCAATAAACCTTCGGGCTTCAGGATTTCAATGAAGACCAACACATATTGGCGCTTACTACAATCTAAACGGGATTTCGCGATCTTGAACACCAGAATCATCTCTTTGATGAACGACCTAACCCATTCGATGTGACAATTTCGCCAGAGGGAATTTCTTCGCAATAATAGTTGGGTTCGATTGACCATCGGGACGTAACTATATTGCTATCTGCAATATCTGGTAATATCCAAAATCCCTGAGGGTGAAACGTAATACTTAGACTGTTATTTCGTACGTGGTTTCCTGTTAACAATAAACAGTAAACACGTCGGATGACGTGACAAATGGCAATAGTAAAATTATTTATTTATCGCAATAATAACTTGAGGGGAAGTTCGAAATGTTTCGTTAATAACACACTGGCCCCTTCGCCAATATGCTATTTAGTTTATTACATTTTGCCTTTGATTTATATATATCTTTTTGTGGGGCGTTTCGTTTCGTACGGGATATGACATTTTTTCTAATAAATTGCGTTCGTTCAATCGAATTCTCTGGACTCGCCGATGGAATTAAAATAAATAAATCTTGTTGGTATGTTACACGGATGTCTGCATATCGAGTCGTGTAAATAATTTTGTTGGATTTTACGTACCTACCTATGTGTAACAGAGAAACCCACAATTTGCAGTCCCAGATCATAACGCATTCAAACGCAATTACATTATCACAACAACTTTACTAACAGTTGATACTTGTACAGATTTATTTGTGCCTATACCTAGCAACAACGATAGTATTAACGTTAAAATAAATGATAAAATTATAGAAGAAACAGAAAATATTAAATTTTTAGGTATAACTCTCGATAAATTTTGTAATTGGAAGCCACACATATACAGCGTATGCAGTAAACTTAATAGATTTGTGTATGCGTTAAGGAAACTTCGAATTGTATCCGATGAAAAAAATGCTCGCATAGCATATAGAGGATACGTTGAATCCATTTTAAGATACGGACTAATAATGTGGGGCAATTCAACAGACTATGAGAAGGCGTTTATTGTACAAAAAAAATGTGTCCGAGCTATTTGCGGTGTCGGCCCTCTAGAATCTTGTAGACCTTTATTTAAAAGACTTAAGCTTTTGACGCTGACCGGCATGTATCTGTTTGAGGTATCGGTATTTGTAAGGAAACATAGTGATTTTTTTAAATTCAAAAGTGACAATTAGGTACACTAAGCAGAGGCCAAGAGATCCAACAAAAATTATGATCCCATTTTGCAATACAAAATTGATTAAAAACAATGTGTTTCATATGTGTATTTCCATCTTTAATAAATTACCAAGAAATATTAGAGAACTCCCTTTTAAATATTTTAAAAATAAATTGCGCAAATGGTTGACAGAAAATTGTTTTTACAGTTTGCAAGAATTTCTGCAAAACAAAATTTAATTTTAAGATATAGGTATTAGTTTCGTGTGCATTTAGTGTTATTTTTTATTTAATAATTTATTTTACTTTACTTAATACATCTTGTTAAATTTCATATAGATACGCATTATACAATAATGTAATGTAAAATTATATTTGCATGCCCTAAAAAGGCAAAATATGGTTTGTGCCTAAACCACCAACTTTAACATCTGGTAACACCTGTATTTTAAGCAAATAAATTATTCTTATTCTTATTCTTAACATATTGCTGTCTCCCTTACACTGGTGACAGTCAAAAATTTATTTGTTTTCTTATTGGTGACGAGTCGGGAGTTCGAGACTTCTATTGTAGTATTGAAAAAAAACTTGGTGACCAAACGGAAACGTGACGAATCGGGCATAACTCATCAAAAGCCAAAAGAGCTAAATAAACTAGTGGCAATAACATAATAAATAAATAAATAAATATCGCTGGACATTACACAAAGCGCCATCTAGGTGCCACACTAAGCAACGAAGCTTGTGGCGTGGACACCAAATAGTTGTTGTAAATACTTACTTATTATACATAAATAAACATCCATGACTCTACCGGGACCGACCGACCGGGACCCTAAGAACGTAAGGCAGTCTCACTACCGCTACGCCATTCGGGTCGTCACATTTATAGTTTAGCTTTTTTATTTAATTTTCCATTTTATTTTATGTGTTTTGTCCAGTGCGGGCTAATAAATGATTTTTCCTTGCTTTTTCGATAGCTTAGCAACAATGCGACACATATTGAAATTTCCATCCTTGGGATAAATATCCAACCCAACCGGGCGGTTGGGCTCGCCCCCCATTACATGGGACTTAACAGGTACAGTCGTGGTCTTTTCCGCCTGATCAGTTAAAATTTTTGTTGCTTAAATCATGCGGAGGCGCCGAACCACTCCACCCTAAACTTTAGGCCTATTAAGAAAGCGTCAACTTTGGCGCGCAAAATAACAATAACTCTCGTTTGGCATGTGTCACCGATCGGTATCTTTTCATTAATTATTATTATTATACTATATAAAGCTAGATTACCACTCACTGACTGACAGAATTGTTCTTCTTGATGGTGGATGGGGAGGTAGGTATATTTTGACAGATTCGTAAACAACTAACTCTAAAACCTATGGGAAAAGTGCCAAACCTCCCCTTTTCGCCCCCCTTCACCCCCCTCCCTATCGTATCTTGGAAACCATGAGAATTGGAACATTTTTTTTTTCAGAATCGTATAGAGGAGGCTCGGGAAAGTAAAAACCAGTTTTCAAAGTGTCCCCCTTTCCCCCCTTCTCCCCCCCTTTAGGCGGATCTCGGAAGTTAAGATATTTGGAACATTTTTTTTTTCAGATTCGTAAGAAGGGGCAATGCATTAGTCAAAATCATTTTTCAAAACTCCCCACTCTCCCCCCTTCATCCCTTCCCCCATCGTATCTCGGAAACTAGGACACGTAGCGGAATTTTGATTGTTACTATACTTTATTATTGGGGGGTGTTGAAATTTGTATACCCTCCCCTCCCCTCCCCAACCTCCCCTATAATTGAAAAGGGCTGTAACTTAATAACGGTTAGAGATAGCTATCAGGTGTTTGAACAAATATTATAGTAGGCGTCGAGACCTGTCCGGTGGCTGGTAGGTCCTGAGTGGAGCGAAGGGGGGAGGTGGCGAGCGAAGCGAGCCGGCGACCTCCGTAGCGTAACGATGATTGAGTGGGTGAAGCGTAACTCAGCAAACTTTAGGGTAATGATTTTTATGGAAAAAGGTCTGAGTTTTTAAATAAGGTTTTATTAGGGGTCCGTAGGGGTTTTCATAATGTTTTAGGGGTAATTCTAAAGGATTTTCCAATTCATTTAGGGGTGCCTATAGATCCTCAAAATTTTATAAGGGTAAGTAATACTTCTCAAAAACACCAAACACGCGAGCTGCGCGCAGCTCGCGCACCCAAGCAAACTAGTTATATTATATTATATAAAGCTGAATTACCACTGACTCACTGATTGACAGAATTGTTCTCCGAGATGGTGGATGGGGAGGTGGGTATATTTTTGCAGATTCGTAAACAACTAACTCTGAAACCTATGGGAAAAGTGCCAAACCTCCCCTTTTCACCCCCCTTCTCACCCCACCCTTTCGTATCTCGGAAACCAAGAGACTTGGAACATTTTTTTTTTCAGATTCGTATAGAGGAGGCTGGGAAAAGTAAAAATCATTTTTCAAAGTTGTCCCCCTTTCTCCCCTTCTCCCCCCCTTTAGGCGAATCTCGGAAGTTAAGAGACTTCGAACATTTTTTTTTTCAGATTCGTATAAAGGGGCCGATTTTTAGTTAAATTCTCATTTCAAAACTCCCCCGTCTCCCCCCCCCCTTCACCCCTCCCCCAATCGTATCTCGGAAACTAGGACACGTAGCGGAATTTTGATTTTTACTTTACTTTATTATTGGGGGGCGTTGAAATTTTTATACCCTCCCCTCCCCTCCCCAACCTCCCCTTTCCGGCGGTAGGTAGGTCCTGAGTGGAGCGAACCTGCGAGACCGAGTTAAGCGAAGGGGGGAGGTGGCGAGCAAAGCGAGCCGGCGACCTCTGTAGCGTAACGAAGGTTGAGTGGGTGAAGCTCCCCTCCCCAACCTCCCCTATAATTGAAAACGACTGTAACTTAATAACGGTTAGAGATAACTATCAGGTGTTTGAACAAATATTATAGTAGGTGTCGAAACCTGTCCGGTGGTAGGTAGGTCCTGAGTGGAGCGAAGGGGGGAGGTGGCGGTCGAAGCGAGCCGGCGACCTCCTTAGCGTAACGATGGTTGAGTTGGTGAAGCGTAACTCAGCAAACTTTAGGGTAATGTTTTTTATGGGAAAAGGTCTCAGTTTTAAAATAAGGTTTTATTAGGGGTCCGTAGGGGTTTTCATACTGTTTTAGGGGTAATTAAACTAAGGGACCCGTATTTTTTTATTTTTACGGATTCGTATAGAGGAGGCTTGGAAAAGTAAAAACCAGTTTTCAAAGTTGTCCCCCTTTCTCCCCTTCTCCCCCCCTTTAGGCGGATCTCGGAAGTTAAGAGACTTGGAACATTTTTTTTTTTAGATTTGTATAAAGGGTCTGATTGTTAGTCGAAATCATTTTTCAAAACTCCCCACTCTCCCCCCCTTCACCCCTCCCCCCATCGTATCTCGGAAACTAGGACACGTAGCGGCATTTTGATTTTGACTATACTTTATTATTGAGGGGCGTTGAAATTTTTATACCCTCCCCTCCCCAACCTCCCCTAAAAGTTCAGAGTGGAGCGAACCTGCGAGACCGAGTAGAGCGAAGGGGGGAGGTGGCGAGCGAAGCGAGCCGGCGACCTCCGTAGCGTAACGAAGGTTGAGTGGGTGAAGCTCCCCTCCCCAACCTCCCCTATAATTGAAAACGGCTGTAACTTCATAACGGTTAGAGATAACTATCAGGTGTTTGAACAAATATTATAGTAGGTGTCGAAACCTGTCCGGTGGTAGGTAGGTCCTGAGTGGAGCGAAGGGAGGAGGTGGCGAGCGAAGCGAGCCGGCGACCTCCGTAGCAAAACGATGATTGAGTGGGTGAAGCGAAACTCAGTAAACTTTAGGGTAATGTTTTTTATGGGAAAAGGTTTGAGTTTTGGAATGAGGTTTTATTAGGGGTCCGTAGGGGTGTTCATACTGTTTTAGGGGTAATTCTAACGGATTTTCCTAATCTTATAAGGGTTAGTAATACTTCTCACGAACACCAAACACGCGAGCTGCGCGCAGCTCGCGCACCCAAGCAAACTAGTTATATTATATAAAGCTGAATTACCACTGACTCACTCACTGACTCATTGACATAATTGTTCTCCCAGATGGTGGATGGGGACGGGGGTATTTTTTGACAGATTCGTAAACAAGTAATTCCCGCGAGTATGGGAAAAGTCCCAAACCTCCCCTTTTTGCTCCCCTTCCTCCCCCTCCCTATCGTATCTGGAAAACTAAGGGACCCGTATTTTTTGTTTTTTACGGATTCGTATAGAGGAAGCTCGAAAAAGTAAAAACCAGTTTTCAAAGTTGTCCCCCTTTCCCCCCTTCTCCCCCCCTTAAGGCGGATCTCGGAAGTTAAGAGACTTGGAACATTTTTTTTTTCAGATTTGTATAAAGGGGCTGATTGTTAGTCAAAATTATTTTTCAAAACTCCCCCCTCTCCCCCCCTTCACCCCTCCCCCCATCGTATCTCGGAAACTACGACACGTAGCGGCATTTTGATTTTTACTATACTTTATTATTGAGGGGCGTTGAAATTTTTATACCCTCCCCTCCCCAACCTCCCCTTTGCTCCCCTTCGCTTTCCGGTGGTAGGTAGGTCCTGAGTGCAGCGAACCTGCGAGACCGAGTATAGCGAAGGGGGGAGGTGGCGAGCGAAGCGAGCCGGCGACCTCCATAGCGTGACGAAGGTTGAGTGGGTGAAGCTCCCCTCCCCAACCTCCCCTAAAATTGAAAGGGCTGTAACTTCATAACGGTTAGCGGTAGCCATCAGGTGTTTGAACAAATATTATAGTAGGCGTCGAAACCTGTCCGGTGGTAGGTAGGTCCTGAGCGGAGCGAACCTGCGAGACCGAGTGGAGCGAAGGGGGGAGGTGGCGAGCAAAGCGAGCCGCCGACCTCCGTAGCGTAACGAAGGTTAAGTGGGTGAAGCGTAACTCAGGGACGACGACAAGCAACCCTTAGGGTAATGTTTTTTTTATACTTCTCAAATGTTTTAGGGGTGCTTAAGGGTTCTCATACTGATTTAGGGGTAATTCTAACGGATTTTCCAATTCATTTAAGGTTGCCTATGGATTCTCAAAATTTTATAAGAATATGAAATACTTCTCAAAAACACCAAACACGCGAGCTGCGCGCAGCTCGCGCACCCACGCAAACTAGTTATTATATTATATAAAGCTGAATTACCACTGACTCACTGACTCATTGACATAATTGTTCTCCCAGATGGTGGATGGGGAGGTGGGTATTTTTTGACAGATTCGTAAACAAGTAACTCCCGCGAGTATGGCAAAAGTGCCAAACCTCCCCTTTTTGCTCCCCTTCCTCCCCCTCCCTATCGTATCTCGGAAACTAAGGGACCCGTATTTTTTGTTTTTTACGGGATCGTATAGAGGAGGCTCGGAAAAGTAAAAACCAGTTTTCAAAGTTTTCCCCCTTTCTCCCCTTCTCCCCCCCTTTAGGCGGATCTCGGAAGTTAAGAGACTTGGAACATTTTTTTTTTCAGATTTGTATAAAGGGGCCGATTGTTAGTCGAAATCATTTTTCAAAACTCCCCACTCTCCCCCCTTCACCCCTCCCCCCATCGTATCTCGGAAACTAGGACACGTAGCGGAATTTTGATTTTTACTATACTTTATTATTGAGGGGCGTTGAAATTTGTATTTCCTCCCCTCCCCAACCTCCCCTTTGCTCCCCTCCGCTTTCCGGTGGTAGGTAGGTCCTGAATGGAGCGAGCCTGCGAGACCGAGTAGAGCGAAGGGGGGAGGTGGCGAGCGAAGCGAGCCGGCGACCTCCGTAGCGTAACGAGGTGAAGCTCCCCTCCCCAACCTCCCCTAAAATTGAAAGGGCTGTAACTTCATAACGGTTAGAGATAGCCATCAGGTGTTGGAACAAATATTATAGTAGGCGTCGAAACCTGTCCGGTGGTAGGAAGGTCCTGACCGGAGCGAACCTACGAGACGAAGGTTGAGTGGGTGAAGAGTAACTCAGTGACGACGACAAGCAAACCTTAGTTTAATATTTTTTTATACTTCTCAAATGTTTTAGGGGTTCTTAAGGGTTCTCATACTGATTTAGGGGTAATTCTAACGGATTTTCCAATTCATTAAAGGATTCCTATGGATTCTCAAAATTTTATAAGGATAGGGGAATACTTCTCAAAAAGACCAAACCCGCGAGCTGCGTGCAGCTCGCGCACCCAAGCAAACTAGTTATACTATATAAAGCTGAATTACCACTGACTCACTCACTGATTGACAGAATTGTTCTCCCAGATGGTGGATGGGGAGGTGGGTATATTTTGACAGATTCGTAAACAACTAACTCTAAAACCAATGGGAAAAATCCCAAACCTCCCCTTTTCACCCCCTTTCTCCCCCCTCCCTATTGTATCTCGGAAACCAAGACACTTGGAACATTTATTTTTTCAGATTCGTATAGAGGAGGCTGGGAAAAGTAAAAACCACTTTTCAGAGTTGGCCTCCTTTCCCCCCTTCTCCCCCCCCTTTAGGCGGATCTCGGAAGTTAAGAGACTTGGAACATTTTTTTTTTCAGATTCGTATAAAGGGGCAATGCATTAGTCGAAATCATTTTTCAAAACTCCACACTCTCCCCCCCTTCACCCCTCCCCCCATCGTATCTCGGAAACTAGGACACGTAGCGGAATTTTGATTTTTACTATACTTTATTATTGGGGGGCGTTGAAATTTTTATACCCTCCCCTCCCCAACCTCCCCTTTCCGGTGGTAGGTAGGTCCTGAGTGGAGCGAACTATTGTTATATATACTTGTTTATACTTCTCAAATGTTTTAGGGGTTCGTAAGGGTTTTCATACTGTTTTAGGGGTAATTCGAACGGATTTTCTAATTCATTTAAGGATGCCTACAGATTCTAAAAATTTTATGAGGGTCAGTAATACTTCTCAAAAACACCAAACACGCGAGCTGCGCGCAGCTCGCGCACCCAAGCAACTCCACCAACCAACTCTGGTGAGTATGGGAAAAGTGCCAAACCTCCCCTTTTTGCTCCCCTTCCTCCCCCTCCCTATCGTATCTCGGAAACTAAGGGACCCGTATTTTTTGTTTTTTACGGGATCGTATAGAGGAGGCTCGGAAAAGTAAAAACCAGTTTTCAAAGTTGTCCCCCTTTCTCCCCTTCTCCCCCCCTTTAGGCGGATCTCGGAAGTTAAGAGACTTGGAACATTTTTTTTTTCAGATTTGTATAAAGGGGCCGATTGTTAGTCGAAATCATTTTTCAAAACTCCCCACTCTCCCCCCTTCACCCCTCCCCCCATCGTATCTCGGAAACTAGGACACGTAGCGGAATTTTGATTTTTACTATACTTTATTATTGAGGGGCGTTGAAATTTGTATTTCCTCCCCTCCCCAACCTCCCCTTTGCTCCCCTCCGCTTTCCGGTGGTAGGTAGGTCCTGAATGGAGCGAGCCTGCGAGACCGAGTAGAGCGAAGGGGGGAGGTGGCGAGGGAAGCGAGCCGGCGACCTCCGTAGCGTAACGAAGGTTGAGTGGGTGAAGCTCCCCTCCCCAACCTCCCCTAAAATTGAAAGGGCTGTAACTTCATAACGGTTAGAGATAGCTATTAGGTGTTTGAACAAATATTATAGTAGGCGTCGAAACCTGTTCGGTGGGAGGTAGGTCCTTTTTTTTTTTTTTTTTTAGGATGGGAAATCATCAAATGACTTCTCCCGCTCTGGGCGGAGCAAGAGGGAGTGTCAGACTTTTACTGACTAAAACCCATCCATGTTCCTTCCTCGCCCTTTGTGTTCCGGGGCCACGGTATCTCTTTCGAATAGTCCCGCAGCCTCGGGGAGGTAGGTCCTGAGTGGAGCGAAAGGGGGAGGTGGTGAGCGAAGCGAGCCGGCGACCTCCGTAATGTAACGATGGTTGAGTAGGTGAAGCGTAACTCAGGGGCGACGACAGGCAAACTTTAGGTTAAAAGGTTTTAGATTTAATTAGGGGTTCGTTGGGGTTTTCATACTGTTTTAGGGGTAATTCTAACGGATTTTCCAATTCATTTAAGGATGCTTATAGATTGTCAAATTTTTATAAGGGTAAGTAATACTTCTCAAAAACACCAAACACGCGAGCTGCGCGCAGCTCGCGCACCCAAGCAAACTAGTTATACTATATAAAGCTGAATTACCACTGACTCACTCACTGACTCATTGACATAATTGTTCTCCCAGATGGTGGATGGGGAGGTGGGTATTTTTTGACAGATTCGTAAACAAGTAACTCCCGCGAGTATGGGAAAAGTGCCAAATTTCCCCTTTTTGCTCTCCTTCCTCCCCCTCCCTATCGTATCTCGGAAACTAAGGGACCCGTATTTTTTTGTTTTTACGGATTCGTATAGAGGAGGCTCGGAAAAGTAAAAACCAGTTTTCGAAGTTGTCCCCCTTTCTCCCCTTCTCCCCCCCTTTAGGCGGATCTCGGAAGTTAAGAGACTTGGAACATTTTTTTTTTCAGATTTGTATAAAGGGGCTGATTGTTAGTCGAAATCATTTTTCAAAACTCCCCACTCTCCCCCCTTCACCCCTCCCCCCATCGTATCTCGGAAACTAGGACACGTAGCGGTATTTTGATTTTTACTATACTTTATTATTGGGAGCGTTGAAATTTTTATACCCTCCCCTCCCCAACCTCCCCTAAAATTGAAAGGGCTGTAACTTCATAACGGTTAGAGATAGCCATCTGGTGTTTGAACAAATATTATAGTAGGCGTCGAAACCTGTCCGGTGGAAGGTAGGTCCTGAGCGGAGCGAGCCTGCGAGGCCGAGTGGAGCGAAGGGGGGAGGTGGCGAGCGAAGCGAGCCGCCGACCTCCGTAGCGTAACGAAGGTCGAGTGGGTGAAGCGTAACTCAGGTACGACGACAAGCAAACCTTAGGGTAATTTTTTTTATACTTCTCAAATGTTTTAGGGGTTCTTAAGGGTTATCATACTGTTTTAGGGGTAATTCAAACGGATTTTCCAATTCATTTAGGGGTGCCTATAGATTCTCAAAATTTTATAAGGGTAAGTAATACTTCTCAAAAACACCAAACACGCGAGCTGCGCGCAGCTCGCGCACCCAAGCAAACTAGTTTCTATATAAAGTCCACGGGGCGGGAATAGAGAGCGTTTCTATGTTGTAAGTGCAAGCAAAAATAAGCTTAGTGGTGATCAGGCGGGAGTGTCCTCGATAGTACATCAGTGACATTCTGCCACTCTGTCTAGCCCCTCGGGGATAGCGACATGGCCCCCAAAACCTTGAAATTACCTCCTTTTCAGAAACATCTTATATCATCATCCACCTAATATTTCCCCAACTAAGTTGGGGTCGGTTTCCAGTCTAACCAGATGCACCTGAATACCAGTATTTCACATAGAGCGACCGCCTTCCTGACCTTCACAACCCAGTTAGTACTGGGAAATAGGATACTCCTTGGTAAGACTGGTTCGCAGACTAGACCTGTAGCGACTGTCTATTATAAGAAAAATGTCAGCCGGAACCAACAGCTAAGCGTGCTTTCCGAGGGATGAAAAAAACTCGGTATGTAATGGGTGGGCACCCATCCACGGAACAACCCAGGCAAGCGCGGCTTAACCTAAAGATTGACTCAAGCGGGTGTTATTATTTAACCACAAGCTCCTCCGAGCGAGATTTTCAGAAACGTCTTATAACTGAGTATAAATGTTTTCATCGAATGCGTGCTCTCATTCCAACATCTGTTTGAAAAGGCCGCTTGTGTTGTATTTTATAACGGCCTGGTGTCCAGAACTCCACATCCCAAGCGCGTGTTTGCTTAAAAAACCGCTTTTAAACTGTCATCTACCTTTTTAAGACCAACAAAATGAATACACCACGCAAACTACAACAAAGTCACCAACTATATTAAGATGAAGGCTTCTAGTTTGCGACCGGTCACAAAGGCGATGATCCGTAAACTGGAACGCCATTTAATTCGCTACAGTAAGCACTGTCTGATTGGAGATTACGAGTGCCAGGGGTCTGAGAGACCCCGTCATTAATTCGACGTTCCGATGCCATTTACGGGTTAAAGATTATGTTGTATACATAGAAATAGTATGTGTGGAGATATTTAGGGGAGATATTATTCTATTTCTGCCTCGATGGTCTAGTAACGCTGAGCTTGACGTTTTGAGTTCAGTTCGGTTTCCAGGCAGAAAAAAATTCTGATGGAAAAACCCAATATCACTCAGCAGGCTAAGTTTGTTTTGGTTATTCTATCAGCAATTTCTCAGTAGCAGCAAGGACGCTGGATTATGTTTGTGCCTGGGTGCCATTGGTCTTCTCATTTTTCCCACTTTGAAGTGTTTCCGATTTTCACTAAATTGTCATTTACCTAATATCTATATTTTCGATAACCTGACTCCAAAATCTTAATTGGCACAGCCCGATGAAACCATAACAACCAAGTCTAATTAAGTTGTACAAATCTCGTTTAGTTAACGCACGGTAAACACAAATAAACAAAAGTAAGAACATTCGTAGATCACCAAAGACCATTGGGCATCTCTTGGCTAATCAAAACTTGCCCGAAGCGCTGGTAGATCTCAGTTTACCGAACTAACTAAAAGTTCCGATTAGTTCTTGTATTGTTCGGCCGCTTTGCCTATTGATCGTTTGCACGCAGTTATGGAGTCGATTTATTTGTTTAATCGATTAATAATAGTCACTAGTGAGACATCGAATTCTATAATTATGTGTGGAAATGAAGTCATTATCGCAACTATACAGGGTGAATTTTACCAGTCGTGTGGCGATGTCCAATAAACTTATTACTTTAACGTTTCACTTCAATAAAAGATTGACGTAGAAAACTTCATCGATAACTGGCGTTAAAATAATCTGCCACTATTGTTTTAAGCTGAGGTTTTAAACCAAACAATGATTTGACAGCGCCAAACGTTATCCACATCCATTTCCAACGGACAGCAAAAAAAATCAAAAATCAATCTAAACATAGGCTAAAAACCGCAAATTTTAAACATGGAACACTAAAAATTCATAGCAAAAACATGAAAAAGGTTGTTCGTCAGTGGCCAGTGCGATTTTTTGGCGCGAAATTCGTATTTGGAATGGGACGCTTTATTGCGCGTCACTTTGATGTGTCACTTCCTAGTGATTGCTGCGTTCCAATTGGAATTTTAAAAAGTTCGCACAAACAGATTGCATGATTTTGATGGCGTCACCCGTTGTCTGTGTTGGTACAGGCTATTTGTGTTTTGAGTGCAGGATTTGATACTGCGGCAGCTATCCCAGTTTTTAAGTTTTTAGATAAACAATTCATGTTGGTGCACCGTTGTTGAATGTGACTATTCACCGTATATTCATTCACGCCAGTGATGTGTAGTTGAAAGTAGCTAAATTGATCGCAAAAATAGTAGCTAGTAGTCTTTGCTAGACTTGCTTAAGTGTACAGTCGACCTCAACACAGTTCATAACACTTGGATCTTGAGAAGGCCTAGCGTAGTACGGAGTTGCAGTAGAATAAGAAGCCAGTTTATACTGGCTTTGTGGCCACAGACGTGAGGTATACTGTGCGTGTGACTAAATAGAAAAACAGAAGAAAGAGCATTGAGAAACAATTCAACTCGTAAAAGAAAATGACTCAGCACTTGTAAAAAAAATTATTCCCATTTCAAAAATACCTCCAAAAATACTGCAAAGAATAATCTTCCAGCCCGGACTCACGTAACGGACTTCTCTACTTAGATTACGTCACTTCGTCCTGCGGTTATTATTTTTTAGTGTGGCAAGCTCTCATATTTCGTGAGGACGTGAAAATTCGCAGCTAACAGGGGACGGTTCATTAGAAACTCGTCAGAATTCCGCTCGCTCGCTCAGCTTAATTTTGTTAACTATTTTTGTGTCCTGCAAGACCGAAACGAAATTTCTTGAAGTTGGTGGGTTTGGTAGCAAGTTTTAGTTTTAGTGTCTCGTTTCTAGAATTTGTTTGTGGAAAGTTTTAGTCCAAAACATGATTCAATTGAGACGAAGTTTTACAAAAATTTAAATTGAATTCGGCGTCCTGGTCTCTTTGAATTTTTAAAACAATAGAAACCTTGCCATCCCGCTGTTAGATAAAAATAACATCTTAATATTCTAATTAAATTTTCAAAACATCAACAGACACAAGATGGATTTTTTATGAAAACGAAAAGTCGCTCTGTGAAGACCATAAAAAATACTAGTAAGCTACAACTAATACGCCTGGAAGCTGACGCTAACAAAGTTGAAAAAGGCTAAGTAGATAAGATGAGCACATGTCTGTTTTTAGTCCATAACTAAAACCGTAAAAAGAGACCACCCAGCTTAATTTTTCACTTGGCAACCCTAAAAAGCTCGGACCTCGCGTCCTAATTCGCCTTACTCTTCATTTGCTCACAACTTTTGTGAAATAAAACCTTTTTCCCACGTATGTACATGATTTTTTTAATTACGAGCCTTCCCGTTGTTCTACGTGTCCCCGAGTTTCCTAGTCTCTGTAATAAATTCGTGTTTACGTTAAAATAGTGATGTTGAGCTTGAAAATATAATAAAAATCTTAGCAAGGAAGTTTTATATAGTCTGTGGTGACATAAATCTTTGAGGTTATGTGGTTATGTCGCACGCTTTAAATAATTGTACGACGCTTTTAAATTGAATTTTTAATTTTTATAAAGCAGAGGATGTGGTTATGATGTTTTGACAGTTTAAATAAATAGTGTTGAGTATTTTTTTAATACCAACATTTAATTTTTAATCATAGAAATTATTTTAGGTGCTAAGCTTGAATATAACAATACCGTTTACATTGAATTATGGGTAAGTAGTGATCTACTTACAGTCCACGTTTATCATATCTCCACAGGGCATGACACTGAAAGTTTAATTTGTATATTTTTAATTACTTATATTAATTAAGCTTACGTTAAGAACTTAATAAGCATTAAAGTTTCACTCTTCAAAACTAACGAGACAAAATGTCCTTACAAACTTGCCCCAATTAATTATTTAACCAAACAGCTGTAGGAAAATTAAGTTGTAGGTAGTACATTTTTCGGGAATCCACTTCTTGATCACAAAATCAGACGAACACAAAAACAATTCATCGAAAACTTCAGAGAAGGTAAACATTTTTAAATCGTTCTCATGTTGTAAAACTCTTCCGTAAGTTTTAGATGTCAGCACCGTCGCTGAGCTATCGGTACATCTGTTATTGTCTTACTTGAAGCCAGTCTGTTCCGGTATCAGTTATCGTCTCCCGAACAAACTTTCCACGTTACCCGATGATCATAAAAAGGAATGAGAGCGGTTCCATCAGGAGGGGTGGAGTGGAACAGGCATAGAGGGGGGTGGAGAAATAGCAGGAGGGGGGCAATGTGCTGTGTTCTTCAAACAGTGCAGCAATATGATTGGTTACTCGCGCCAAGGAATCCCTTCTTTTTGCATAATGTTCTTTTTCCTAATATACTTTGGCATAATTTGTTTAGCCATAATAATACCTTGCCATATTTTTTTGGCATACAGTTTATGTTGGCGTAATTATCTTGAAGGCTAATTTGTTTTAGCATAAATTGAATTCGCATAATGTTATTAGGCATAATGACTATGCTACTGGTTTTTTTGTTTTGCCTATAAAAATACGTTTTAAATGCGTAAATCAATTTATGCTTATGAATGTTATGCTTAATCATTATTATGATTAGAGAAATTATGCTTAAAAAATATATGCGTAAGCTTTTATGCGTCAATAATTTTAAGCGAAAAAATAATTACGAGTAACAAATGTATGCCAAGTTATATTAAGTCTTGAAATTTTATAGGGATTTATTTCCCTATTTTTGATAGGGAACCTCGCGCCAGGGCTCCTAACGCTTGGCAACCCTACCTGAGAACCTTCTAGTTACGGAGATATTGAAGGTCATAGTTCCTACTTCACACTTTTTTTAAACACATGTTTAATTTAAAATATTAGAATTTAGAACTTAACTTTAAAGACCCCTGTACTGTATTCAATGCATTCATCATCAGCACAATATTTTGAGTGCGTTACATTGAGCAATCATCAGCACAATATAATTAATGCGTTTCATTGAGCGCTACAGTAAACCGTGATTTTTCACACTAACAAAAAAAGTCGTCTCGCAGTATCATTTTTGCACAGTATTACCAACTTAGAAAAAAAAACAACTCCAACAAACTTCGCCACGAGCATATTATTAGCAGCAGACCAAGTTTGTGGCTCAGACGCGTGTTTCACCAGACCGTGTGAAACTGCCTAACACTGAGTGACGGGACAGCTGCGGCTAAATATATAACGCGCGATCGTTTGTCTGGCTGTCTGCTGTGGACGTGCTGGCGCTGTCAATGCGTGTGTAATACTAATCACTAATCCGAAACGATGGATGGATTGTGTGAGGAAGATATGAAAGAAAAAAATAATTAAAAAACCCGTGCGTAAAAATAACTAATAAGTTTAACAGTCGAGCAACAGTCGGGACCCATACTGGATGTAATGATTTTAGTCTAGATTATTTAATGGGTCCCGACTGTTGCAGTCAATATGTCCTGTTTCCAGAACTTGTTTTTTTCTTTTCAGTTTTTATTGAAAGTTATTACATACATATTTACACATACGTTACATATGTATGTATGTATGTATAATTGTTTAGAGTATGTACTCTCGAAAAACATAACCCTCCTTCTGGCGCAATCGGGTAAAAAAGAGTAAATGATAGCGTGACGGTTGACAGAGGAGAATGGAAGAAAAAAACGTGTTGCGTCGACCCCAAGTAAGATGGAACAGGGGCGGGAAGATGATGATGAATTGAAACTAATTCGTTGGTTTGTTTACTGAATGATAGTTTTAATTTGGCAAAATTTGCGATTTGTTAAGTTATATCAATCGAACTCTGCCTTTTTTATTTGAGGACTATTCATTTTTGACTTGTGAACGTACGGTGTAAAGCCAACACAATCTCATATCGGTGAAAACCACCAAAGTGAAACAATATTAATCACTAATACTGGTGCTGGAACTTCCAATCTACCAAAACTAGCTTTTATCTAAGTTCTCATCTGCCTAGCCTTTCCCCAGCTATAAAGACTAGCAGTATTTTAGATGGAGCGACTGCCTATCTGACCTCCACAACCCAGTTAGTACTGGGTAATACGATACCCCTTGGTCAGACTGTCGGGCCACTGACTACTTAAGGCGACTACAGGGGCTAATTAGCAACTCTAATTGTGGTGGTTCAAACTTCGTTTGAAATACTGTTAGAATAAAGTTCTAATCAGTTTGCACTACAATGTGGTTGTTACGTCAGTCACTGCGAGCCGAATAGTGCGAAATGAGTGGTTTTTTGCGATTTACAAAAAATCTAATGATTGGACTAAAAAATAAAACACTATCATGCTGCTTGTACAATTATTAGCCAAAAAATACTACTACTACTAGTTATTTGAGTATGGTTTTTACTCGTTAAAAGAATTTTTAGAGATAAGTTCGTGATTTTTTTTATCGAGTAAAATTAGTTGTATTATGTTTTCAAAACACTATCGTATATCTTGAATAATATCATATATTTTTCTGGTTTTGTTTATTGCAGTGAATCATATGCTTTTTTGCATTATAAAACTCCCGTTTAGCCCCTGTAGTCCCCTTAACGGCTGTCAAAAATCTACAATTGACAGCCGGGACCAACGCCCATAACATGCAAATACTTACTAACCATACACTGCCCACAACAATCAGCAAACCAAACACGACATAATACACAAATAACATTAATTTAACACAGACAGCGTCACAGGCAGCAGTAATGCTAGAACATTCTGGAACATTCTAGTTCACAGGCCACTGCATCACGATTATTGCAGTAATCCCAACGTTACCAGTGTAATGCTGTCAAATGGCGAAGCATTTCACGTTATTGTTGTTGCAGCGAACGACTGTGCCTCGTAAATTAGCAGGATTATATCACGGATATTGCAAGCTTACAGCTGTTTGTAACATGTTTGTTCAAGAAAAATATTGTTAAGTAGGTACAATGTTTTCGTTTATGTTGTCTTGTATGGTTAAATTGGTTATATTTTGTGGTGTTCTTATTGGCTTGGAGTGTTGATTTGCGAGGCAAGTTTTGTGGATGTCTAAAGGTTCACGAATTGTTTTTGAGGTCCTAGTGCCGAATTCAAATACTTTGCGTGACTTATTTGATGGCCACTAGCAATTTCCTACTTTTAAAACAGCCAAATTGAATTTTCGGTTAAAACTTTCAGATCTTTAACACGTACAGTCGTGTTTTTTTCCGCCTGATCAGTTAATTTTTTTTCGCTTAAATCAAGCGGAGGCGCCGAGCCACGCCCCCTTAAAGGTTAGGCCTATTAGGAAAGCGTCAATTTGGCGCGCAAAATAACAATAACTCTCGTTTGGCGTGCGTCGTCAGTGCGCTCGGCCGATCGGTGTTGTCTTTTATTAATTACTACACAAAGACACCTCAAAACAAAAACAACTCTTTCTATACAAAGATTACAAAGTCAACGGGGCGAGGCTAGAGAGCGTGTCTATGTTGCGAGTGAAAGCAAAAATTAGATTAGTGGTGATCAGGCGCGGGAGTGTCCACGATAATACCTAGGTATAACAATGAGCTGACAAAAGAACCTTTCCTGTAGTCATCATTCTCCTGCCCCTATCCCAATTTATTTGGGGTCGTCGCAACATGTCTTCTTCTTCCACACTACTCTTTACGACATCCCATTAGCAACCTCCTTTCTAGCCATACCATCTATCGTTTCTTCCTCTGCTCTATAGCAGGGAACAAACTTAGTGTTTTTTGAAAAAAAAAAAAAAAAAAATCCATACAGTACGAACGACCACAGTCTCATAAACTCCTATTTATTTCTTGGAGGTTTCAATCCTCAGAGGTCTTTCGTCCTATATCAAGACTAATTAAACTAAACTAAAATTTACACTTACCGTACATGAAGCTAGGAAAGCACTTAATAAATACACCTCGCGTCCTCTCATGATATTCATAAAAACTAACTCACACTGCGAAACTTGGCGAATTCGCATCCTTATTCCTTACTCGAAAGGGAAGTCGTTATAGTTCGCGAAAGTCGTCGGAAACTTCGCCAAACAACGATTATCGTTTACTGCGAATAATATACTTCGTTTAACTTGATACGCAAAATAGTATGATTGATATAGATGTGATTTTTTGCTTGTAAAAACTTATGAGTTTTGTAAGTGGAGTGAATCTATGTTGAGTTGTGTTTTTTGAAGTGGAGAACTTTGCAGTGGAGTTTTTTTATGTTCTTTAATACAGTCGATAAAATATTTACATGGCAGTTGAGGAAACAAATATTCAGCTACTTACTTTATTGCATACAATCACACAACCAGTCTTACAAAGGGGTTCCGTATTACCCAGTACTGAATGGGTTGTCAGATAGGCAGACGCTCCATGTAAAATACCGGTATTCAGCTGCATCCGATTAGACTGGAAGCCCACCCCTACATTAGAAAATAGAAAATTAATTATTATCCAGGTAATACATAAAAACGTACAGCTAAACACAAGAGATGTTACAGTGAAAACTAGTTAACATAGTGTTGTTACTAGTGAGCCCCAAACTTGACAGTTAGACTGTATCTTGGGGTTCGTGGCAAAAGGCTTTAAACGCGGCCCAGAATTTGGTTTTCATGATTATGATGAATTACGGTTGTGAACGTAAAAACTTAATGTGCAAAATGCATACATAGACTGTTAACTTACATAGGTAAAGAAAGAAAGAAAAAAAAAGTATAATATGACACAATTATTTAAAAAAGTCCTGTGCAAGGTTAAAAGGCTCCTATCTCAGCAAGGTGCTGTGACATTTAAAAAAAAGTCACAGCGCTGGTATTCTGTGATTCTGGTGCTGGTATGCAATCAGTTCACAATAGAGTTCATATTGCCTTTAAAATCTCATTTATCACTCCATGCTGTGAGTTCCACACAATGCAGTAATTCAGGAATCCCATCCATCTAAGCCTAATAACGTAAATAGCAATCTAAATGTACGTTTAGCCGTATTGCACATAGACAATTTGGTACAGTTGCCGTTTGAAACTTGATTGATATAGAACCGCACAAGCGTCAAACATTGACCAATATTTTGCTGGGTAGGTAGAAGCCCAAATGTGAGACATCCTTACCAAGGGTTATCGTATTGCCCAGTAACCGAATTGTGGAGGTGAGGTAGGCATTCGCTCCATGTAAAATACTGGTATTCAGCTACGCCTGGTTAGACTGGAAGCTAATACAGTTGGTAATAGGCTAGGCTGATGATTTCAATGACAAAAAAAAGCTAGATAATCCAATAAAACTTCTTGCAAAAGAAAATAGAAAAACAATTGAACTTGGATTTTCGACTCCAAAAACAATTGCCAACAACATTTTGAATACAGAATCGATAAAATCATCAATATTCCCCAAACAAATACCTACCTTTAGTAGAACTAACACGAACGCGTGAGGTAGATCCAACATTTTAAAATAGGTTATACTCGTTTCGCACACGTACTTAATCAGCTGTCCTTTCGATTTAATTTACATACTTACATCTTTCAACTCACGCCTGTTTTCCGTGGGGGTAGGCAGAAACTACAGAACGCCACCTGTCAATGTCCTTACATACTCCTTTGCTTCGTCCTCGTCCATACAGCTTGTCATACACGCAAGCCGGTTTTTTTTATTTTACATTGCGTTTGCGTCGCGCGTTGGTAGTAGGGCCTCAGCAGGCCTAGCCAAGTTACAAACGATTCGTATCGATTCTCTTTCTACAATCGTAAACGTTAAGTCGCGTGGTCAAAACAAACGAATAGAAACTTCGTAGACAAGTTTATATCGGTTAAGATGATAGAATGAAAAGTATTCGTTTCTACAATCGTGATCGCTACATCCCATATAAATCGTAGCCAACTTACAGTTTTGACTGAACTTTAATGTTTCTATTCGTTTGTTTTGACCACGTGACTTATCGTTGATAGATGTCATTCCCATACATTTGGTTAGTTTTCTATTAGCGTTAACGATTGTAGATTGTCAACTTGGCTAAGCCTACTGAATCGATAGAATTCGATGGAAAAGAGACTCGATCCCCTATCATTTGGCCTCCATAAATATCGGGGTGTTCCCTAAGGTACGCAGGGGACTGTTGTATTACGATGGCGGACCCTTTGACAGTTTCGAAGTTATAGTATGAGAGCCGTTTAGAGACTTTTTCGTTTTGGGTAATCTAGTGAAAATGGTCTCAGGTATGTGTGTTGTATTTGTTTAGGAACGCTGAGTGCTTGATACAGTGAAATTGGAAAGGTTTCTGTTCATATTTGGTTACAAAAAATTTCATCATTCTACCCTTGGCCTAATTTATTCGGGGTTGGTGTATTATTTCGTCTTAGATATTTGTCTATCTGTCTGTCCATGTATCATTCTTAGGGTTCCGTACCTCAAATTGGAAAATACGGAACCCTTATAAGATCACATTCTTGTCCGTCTGTCCCTCTGTCCGTCTCTCCGTCTGTCTGTTCGTCTGTCACCACCGATTTTTTCAAGAACGGACTACGCAAGCCCTAGCAAGACCTAGCAAGTTGAAATTTATACCATATACTGAAGTCTATAGTCCTTATTAGGTGTATACAAATCAAGGCCCTGAGTCAACACGATAAAGTGATATGGGCAAATTTAGATTTTCGCGTAAACTTGTAAGTACCAAAATGTTCCTTAATTTTCAACTTATTTAATTTTTCGGACTTTTCCCTTTACTTGTGCTAAGACCTTGCTTTAACCAAAATTACAATTCTAGGTCAACCGGAAGTACCCTAACCCTCGGTGCGCGAGTCCGACTTGCTCTTGGCGGTTTTTTTCATACGTCCAACCATTGTTATGTTGGTCTTCCTCTGTAATACTCATTTCTCTTTCAATAATCATCCATCACATTGAGAAGCTGGTGGATTGTTCATCTTTGACAGTCGTTACAGGTAGCCAGTAGCCCAAAAAGTGAAAAATAACTTTAGCTTCAGAAGTCGGTGACAAAAAAACTAAATCAATCAAACAAAGGTCACCGACTTCTGAAGCTAAAGTTATTTTTCACTTTTT
Source organism: Xestia rhomboidea (assembly GCA_963853795.1). NCBI lineage: Eukaryota > Metazoa > Arthropoda > Insecta > Lepidoptera > Noctuidae > Xestia > Xestia rhomboidea. The sequence continues at coordinate 6,741,699 of OY970778.1, read as the reverse complement.
TGTGTTTTTTGAAGTCGGTTTTATTTTTTGCAAAAAAGTTTTTATTTTTCTCTTTTTAGTGGTTCACATGTGCTTACCCCTTCACAGCGTACCGGCGTGATGTTATATTATGAACTCGTGTAAACAATATACAGACATGAGATTTCAGTAATCCCAGTCCATTTGCTATCATTTATTGAGGAGTTCCGTTGCATGTGTCCGAAGTTCTTCATCAGATCTTCACCAAATTGAAATCAAATGGGACTACTCCCAGAAAGTACTCTTCCAAAAACTACCCAAATCGCTTCAAGTGTGCCTATAAAATTGGAAGAGTTCTCTATTCTCCAGGATCGCATCATCAGATCCTGATTTGATGAACATGGGACCATCTGGGAAGTATACCCTATCAAACAAAACAAAAAAAATCCAAATCGGTCCAGCCATCTTCGAGTAATCGGGGAAAATACATAAAAAAAAAAGGTTCCGACGAGTTGAGAAACTCGTCCTTTTTGAAGTCGGTTAAAAATGGCCTTATCGAGAATTTCGCAAATTCATCGATCAGCAAGTGGACAGACGGACAGACAGACAGACAGACAGACAGACGGTCAGACAGACAGACAGACGGTCAGACAGAAGGTCAGACAGACTGTCATACAGATGGTCAGACACGGTCAGGCTGACGGAAAGATACGGTCAGATAGACGGTCAGACAGACAGCCAGATACGGTCAGACACACGGTCAGACATACGGTTGGACACAGTCAGACTGACGGTAAGACACGGACAGACATGGTCAGACACGGTCAAACTGACGGTAAGACGCGGTCAGTCAGACGTTCTGACAGACGGTCAGATTGAATGTCAGACAGACGGTCAGATTGACGGTCAGACAGGCGGTCAGACAGACGCCAAGACAGACGGTCAGACAGTCAGTCAGACAGACGGTCAGACAAACAGACGGACAGACAGACGGACAGACGGTATAGTTTTTCGCTCTTGTCAAAGTCAGCTGTTCTGCGGCAGCCATTATGTGACTTAGCAGGGAGATAAAGGAGGGTCAACAGTCCTCTAACTTTAGCACAGCTTTGATGGACTGATTAGTGTTAACAGACGTTTATGAATCATGTGTTTTAGCATCGGGCCTTCAAGGAGACTTCAAGGAGGCTCTAACTTTTTATGAATAAGGCTGTGAATGGTTTAATAAAATCCATCAGTTTATTAACCAAATCATATCCACCACACCCTTAATCTGCCAAGGAAACATGACAATATCATGTTTACATACAAAATCCCTATCTCTATGCTTCAAAGCGGTTCACCCTTCCTTGCTAATTGGATTCCTGTGGAGATTTCCCGAAGGCTGCCTGTCTCTGGACGTAACTCCTTCCTGCATCCCCTTGCACCCCCTTCCACCCCCTGCCATTAGTTAATATAAGCTTAAGAATGTTCGTACTGATTTTTCATTCATTTACATCTTTCTCTAGGGTTTGTATTTTATATATTATTGTATGTTTTTCGGATGGTAAATCATCAAATGACTCCTCCTGCTCTGGGCGGAGCAGGAGGGAGTGTCAGACTTTTACTGACTAAAACCCATTCATGTTCCTTCATCGCCCTTTGTGTTCCGGGGTCACGGTATCTCTTTCGAATAGTCCCGCAGCCCCGGACATGGGTTTGTATCTTGATGTTTTGTTTTAGTAAAAAGTTGTTAGTGGCCATTGTTTAGAGAACTTCTTTTTCTGACGTTATTTGCAGCAAACTGTATTCTTTTCCTTTCACCTACAGATACTAAGGAAACTAGCAACAGAATTGCCAAACACAAAACCGAAATTCTAATCAAGCATAAGCCTTCAATTAAAAAATAAGTCCAAATAACTCAACAATACCATTTATGCGACTTCTCATCTCGTACTACATGACAATAATAATTAAACGACAAAACACTTAACACATTACGAATAATAATCACAACCAATAACCCTCAACTTACCGACGCCACAACTCCATATTCCGGAATCGTCCACAATTCAACCCACCAACACCCTGGCAACAGAATACTTACACGCACGGGGCATAAATTAGAGCAATTTTCGGTATTTCTTAGCGGGATATAACGAAGCTCCACGGGGTATTCGTCCCGGCAAATTGTACGGGACTTGTAACCGAGCGTTTTTTTATCGTGAAATCGCAAACATTAGACCCTTAATCGCTTAACGAGTGGTATTTTGGATATTCTCTGGGGAATGTCCTTTGTGAATCGTCTGAGATAGGATTGGTATATGAACTGTTTTTGTTAGAAGTTTAAGGGGTATATATACAGGAGCTAAACGCGAGTTTTATAATGCAAAAAAGCATATGATTCACTGCAATTAACAATTCCAGAAAAATATATGATATTCTTCAGGATATATGCTAGTATGATAGTGTTTTGAAAACATAATTCTTACAACAAATTTTAGTCGATAAAAAAAAATCACGAACTTATCTCTACAAATTTCCTAATACATGCGATAATTTTTTTCATTTTTTTGTTTTGCTCGAAATAAAATGATTTAATTAATTATTTTTGATTTTTAGGCAAATAATTCTACAAGCAACATATTAGCATGATAGTGTTTTATTTTTTTAGTCCAATCAATAGATTTTTTGTAAATCACAAAAAACCACTTATTTCGCACTATTCGGCCCGCAGTGACTGACGTAACAACCACTTTGTAGTGCAAGCTGATTAGAACTTTATTCTGACAGCATTTCAAACGAAGTTTGAACCACCACAAATAGAGTTGCTAACGAACACAGTAGGAATAAAAAAGGCAACAATAACGATTTTTTCCTTTAGTTAAGCCTCTTAGACTGAAGTGCTATAACAGGAATGAATTTCCACTTCATCGCTAAGTACCTATTTTCACTTGCTCCTCACGATGTTTTCCTTTACTAAATAAAGGAAAACATCGTGAGGAAACCAACATGCCTGAGAGATATTTCTCAACGGCATGTAAAGCCAAATCAGAGGCCCACAGGCGGCATAAACCTCTGACACCAGGTTAGGCACTAACCACACGATAAAGAAGAATTGCTAAGTACCCACCAAGTATTTATATACAACATGTTACGTAATTAACGCACACCCTCAGACACCCCAATTAGTTTATTATGTTATAATCATAATACATGCACTGAATTTTTAATTAAACATGTCTAGGCAATGATTATTTAATAAATTAGTTTTCCTAATTCCGGAAGAATGTTGTGGTCACAGTACAAATCAACGAACGCAAACAGTCGCATACGTAGGTCTCATACCTACGTATGCGACTGTGTGAGTCTTGCTAGCCTTTAGGTAGTCGCTCGCGTTCGAGACAGCTGTTAACGTCGTCGCTCGACTCAACTTCAATACATTTTAATGCCTGTTTTCTTAGTTGATGTTTTAATTTAGAAAGCACTTCGTCATTTTTTATCAAAAGCGTTCGCTATCCTATTTTTTAGATCCTCGGCACGTCTTGTTGTCGCACTAAAATAAACTAACGATTTAATACGTCCCCACAAAAAAAGTCGTAAAATCAGCTGATTGGGGATTCTCATCGAATTAATCCCATATTTCGTTTTGAAAACGAGTACCTACGTGTACGCCAATCGGCTCCCCTGTCGATGGCTGTGTTCGGACGGAACGTTCCATGGCCACGAAGTAGCAGCTAACATAGTCCTACCCTTTTTTTTTTTTTTTTTTAGGATGGGAAATCATCAAATGACTTCTCCCGCTCTGGGCGGAGCAGGAGGGAGTGTCAGACTTTTACTGACTAAAACCCATCCATGTTCCTTCATCGCCCTTTGTGTTCCGGGGCCACGGTATCTCTTTCGAATAGTCCCGCAGCCCCGGCAGGCTTCGGCCCTTGCGGACCCCTTCACAGTTGCTGACTCTCTTTGAGGCGCGCGTGGAACACGAACGCGCCGTCGACACGGCCTGTCGTCATGAGACGGACGGACGGCGAGCTAGCCCATAGCTCCCCGTCCACAGGCCCGCGCCTACGGTGGCCGGAAGCCACCACGTGGCCCCCGACGCCCGGGGCGTCTCCCGCGGCGGCCGGGACGTGAGGATATCTCCCTCTCACGTTCCGCCACCTCCTTCGCTAGCATGACTGCTTCGCAGAAGGAGGTGACGGCGTCCCATTCCGTCTCGCTCCGGACCATGGCACGAACCAGGGCCGGAGGCGAGAGGTCGCCGCCGCCGATAACATAGTCCTACCCTGCGGTCGACTCTTGTACCATACCTTTGGTTGACTTGAATGTTCTGCCAGCTAGAACCACATTATCACCACACTGCACCGTGCCACAGTCCTCACCATTAGTCACCATTTCACTGAACATTTTGTGTCAATTATTGGAAAGAAATCGCGCGCGAAAAACTATTTGCATGCACTGTACGGAAGTTCGCCCGTGACTAAATATTGTTTACATTTATTTAAGTTAGCTTTGATCGTAGGCGCCGGTGGCGGCGCCGCCCGGTGTCATGGTGTCATCTCGCTCTATCCCAGGTTTTTAATTTGCACGAGAAAGGGAACGAAAACAAGTATGACATATTTTGCATTTTGTTGGTTTATCTATTGTGTCCTTTAACTAGTGCCTGTTTAGTGTGCGTGCGGTTGAATCGACAAGTTTACCGAACTGTATTTGTAATGACTTTAAATTACTTGAAACAATTCAAATCATTTTTCTTTATTTTGTATTGAATGGCGGAATTTGTATTAATACAAATAAAACTGCACTTTTAAAAGTCTTATTGCCTTGAGTTACGGTCCATTTCAGTTTGCTTGGACTATACAGGGGTAGTGTGACTATAAATTACGTAGCTTTAATTATTTTTGGGATAAAAAATTACCTATATTGAAAATTATAGAAATCGATTCAGTAAACGATTCTGAACAAAGTAATTTCAGGATGTGCGTTAATTATGTTACATGTTGTATATTGTAAAACACATTGACATTCAAATTTTTTTATGGAAAATTCTCATTTTCCAAAGAACACTCGCACAACTACTTCCTAGAGTAAAACGTACATAATCGGCCAGAGGACCTTACCTTTAATGATATGATATCTATTTTATAAAAGGGTGAATTTACTGACAAACAACACAGCATAAGCTAGGTATAGAAGGTTGGAATTCATTTCCTAAAGGTTTCATTAGGGGTCTAAAGTTTGTATGAGAAGTTCATTATTTTTGCTGACAAGAATATCATCGGGCATACATAAACCAAGAGACGTTTTGGGCAATAAACTATCCTGCAGTTATAATCTGGGTCGAATCATTCATACCACACATTACCTATCCATCATTAGCCTAATGTACTTCGCCCAATTTCCCACAGATTAGCTATCAACTATGCAAAGCCGAGGCACGAGGTTATCCCTCAAAGGGTTATATGAGCCGTCACTAAATATCAGTACTAGGCTCAGCTGTCAGAAGATACGGGGAGGTTATCAGGGGCTTAGGTCCACAAGTCTTTGATATCCTAGAGGTGTTGATGAACTAGATTACGAATGCTGGTGTGTCACTGTGTGTTCCTTTACGAACTTTACTTTTTTCAAAAACTCTGCGCCACGATTCGATTCGCACGACCGTTGACTAGAACACACATAGCAATTGGTGTATGTACTTTTTAACTGGCTCAAGCTGATTGAACGTCGATATGACGTCACTCCCTTATGAATTATATAAACACTTTCAGTTGGAAGACATTTGAATTATCATTCCAATAATTAAATAATATTACATCACAATTTTGATTTAATTTGTATTTTAATTTAATTTGTATTTTAATTTAATTTGTATTTTAATTTAATTTGTATTTTAATTTAATTTGTATTTTAATTTAATTTGTATTTTAATTTAATTTGTATTTTAATTTAATTTGTATTTTAATTTAATTTGTATTTTAATTTAATTTGTATTTTAATTTAATTTGTATTTTATTTTAATTTGTAATTCTATTTTTTCTCAATTCCAACCATTGTTAATTCATCATGACATTTATGTAATTCTATTTGAATATTTTAGTCTTTAATAGTAGCATGATTATATAATTGTATGAATTCCTAATTTTAATTAAATTATGTATTTAGAGCATATTTACTCGATAATGTGTTAGCTGTGGTTACCTGTAATTGAGTGTGCGTTACCATGTAATCTGCAATAGTTTTCATTTATATAAGAAATTGTAATCTTGCTCGTTGGTAATCCATCCCAAAATATATAAATAAATAAAATAAATAAATTCGAAAAATACTGAAGACTCAGTAGCCGCTCTTTTGTCATTAATGCATTCCAATAATTAATAAAAGAATAGTAGACAACATTTAAATTGAATAACTTCAAATTCGTTGAATTCTACTCCACAAAATTCCTTGATAACGAATTCTCCCATACTAAAATTCCGATTCATTAAAAAATACTTAACCCCATTCTGCCAAGTGGTTTCAACCGAAAAGGATTACGTATAAAACCTTTTTCCACGTTTGAAATCAGTGCATTTTAAAATCGCATAATGTAAAAGGGATGCACGACGACATGGAGTACTTTCGTTGAAGGAAGAGAGCGTTTCCCTGTACTAGTGCTGTAAAGAAAGATTTTTACGGTTTTGTGGGGTAAAGGGGGATAAGAGAGAGTGGGGGGAGGGGGTGAAAGACATATATCCTTATTTGCTGGGACGTGACCGCAACCTTGCATTCTAAAAGGTTTCGTGAAGTGAATTAACTGGGAATTTATTTAATTATGTTAAGTAGCTTGTGTAGGTAATGTTTGCTAGAGTTTTAATTGTGTAACATTTTCTGGTGAACAGGCGTGTGTGACGTAATTTTTAATTATATATCTTTTTTAAAGGTTTGCTTTTTAGCTTTACGTAATCGTAGAACGAATAGCTAATTATAAGAATGGAATTATGTGTACCTCTACTAACGGGGTATTAATTAATCCTTGTTAAGCAATAATAAATTAATACCCATATTTCAGCAGCAGTTTAGAATTTCCTTATAATCCGACCCGATACGGACAAATTCCGTTAAAAAAACGAGTCCCATCCATTAACATGACCTGGGGATTGAACCCAGGACTAGACCGACATGACAGTTTAGTACGTAAAATATATCATATACAAAGTACTTAACCTATCTGCAGTAAAACATTATTTACGCAAAATATATCTGGCACGTAAAAACAGTAAATATAACCACCATTTTAGTTCAAAACTACATCCTAACTTTATAGCTGAAATTTCATACTGCGCGACTTAAATACAAATGAAGTAAACAAGCGATAAACTTGAATATTTTATTAAATAAAACTCAACAATGATTTCACAAATAATATAAAAATGAAACAATACTTTGTTACAACTTAAGGACCATGCATCTATTTTATTTTGTTATGTTATGTAATAGACAAGAAACTTTATTAAACACACCTCAGGGGGCCTATCATCACCTCTTAGAAAAGTATCACTTAAACGTCGAAGGTAGGAAAGAGATGGCATTAGACGTCTTGTATAGCGCCATCTCTTTCCCACACCGAAGTGATATTTAAGTCTAAACTGGCTAAGAAGTGATAGTACAGGCCCTGCTTTTTATAATGCGGTTATTTGTAGCTTTAAATAAATAGATAAAAGGTAATATTTAGGCTAAATAAATTAATAAAGCAAAACGTGTACCAACTAATGTACATAAATCGTTCTTTTTTAAAAAAGACGCAATGTATCATGACTGTACACTCTAATAATACAATTAATTTTTATGCTTACAATTATTGTTTCATGAATATTAAAAATAATTTTACGTCCTTTGAAACCCAAGTTTTAAATAAAACCGAAATGTATTTTTAACGATGAACAGTAAACCCCACTGATCGTGTTCATTTTAGGGTTAAAAAAACATTTCGGATTCGTTTTTCAAACTTGAATTTCGAGTTATTAAACAGCAAAACAATTATTAAAATTCAAACAATATAAATAAATGCTAATTGTAATTATTAAACTTAATTTTGAAGTACTTAATTAGTACAAAATGAAGCAGAAATGCATTGGTGTATTTTTATTATGTTAAAGATCTAAGACTAGCGACATTCATGTCTCCGTTGACTAGGTTAGAAAAAATCAATAATACATTAGATTTATCACAATATCGCGCAGTTTCTCAATACAAAAGTGATTTAAGTGAAACAAAATAAATAAATACTTGAAAACATGCATTTAGTACGTATAACAAGGCCCGTGGCAAACTGTATTTACATTATTTGAAAGTGAAAATTAATAATAGACAAGATAGAGATATAAAAGAACCTAACTTACAATTTACAACACCTCACAATCGATTCGTTTCGATCTGTACACGACAAACATTCTCTTCAACGATAATCGCTATGAATTCGGTCTAAAGAATTTTAGGATTATCTAGAAGGATTTCTTTAGTCTACCTGCAGTTGTCATCAACCAACACATTCCTCAATTTACATAAATAGAACATTTCTTACAAACGATGTTTATATCTTTCGAGTAAAATTAATATTTATACGGAGGCTTAAAATTAAAGTTAGTCCTAAGTGGTTTAGTTTTCAGTGCCAGTGATCCATTGCAGATATTTGAAGGATCTGGATTGCAGGGGGCTGGCGCGGGACTCCCGGTACGCGCGTGGCTGGTACGAAGTCGGTTGCTCTCTGAAAATAGCGAACATCGAGGTTATTTTGAGAAAACGTTTCGCTTTCAGCCTAACAATGATGACCATTGGGACGAATGTCGGGAGCTTTAGTTGCTAAATCTGGAGCTTTAAATAGTGCTTAATGTTTTTTGGGTACAACTAATATTTTTAAGTTTTACAGCACGTTATAGAATAAATATTTATATTTTTTTTTTAAAACACACAATCATAAAGATCGATTCCTTTATTATTCAGAAATTATGTATTTTTCACAATTACAAAAAGTACCATGGACGCCATTACGCATCATGTTTTATAGATTGATAAAATCTTCTGTCTCACTCACCTTGGTTCAGCTGAAGCACGAGCATGATACGCGGGTACGTTCGGGTTGTGGTATCCACCGTGCGGCACCGGGGTCGTCAGCGTATGCGCCTGCACCGGCGGGTGCTCCGACGGCGAGTGATAGCTCACAGGGTTGTACCGGTCCACCGACACACCTCGGGTCCTCTCTGGTATCGGCGCCTCCACACTCTTGCTCAGAGTACTCAGAGGCCTGCCCCTACCCAAAGTGTTAGTCTTTGGCCATTCCTGCGACACATATTCAGATTCAAAACTCCTCTCGCGGAAAGAACGCGGTCTTAAGGTCTGACTCCAACTCGGGGTGGGCGTGTACGTAACGGACGGATTCTTCTGATACTGCGCCTCTGCTTGCCATGGAGGCTGCACGCTTGTCTGCTCTGTGGTTGTAGTTGTCGTCTGGGAAGTCTTCTCAGTGAACTCTCTGAGCTCTCTACGCCATTGAGGCTCCACCTCCTCCGATGGCTCATTGTTGTCGTAGTAGTACTGAGGGGACGGGTCAGGCTGTGGCTGGTACTTGGTCTCCGTCGGGATGTAATTAGACTCCGGGACAGTGATGTACCGTCTTTCATATTCGCTGTAGTAAGTCTTACGGCCAGGCGTTCTGGGAGGTTCGGAGACAGAAGCGGACCTTACGAAAGACTGGTTGGGCGCTGGCGGTATGTAGGAGATTGGAGCGTTTTTGGAGAATTTAGCGGGAGGTGGTTGCCAGCCAGAGGCAGAAGCAGGATTGTACGATTGACTGTCAGGCAGAGGAGCTGGTGCGTAATATACTTGTGAAGTGTTATTGACTGATGTGTAGCTAGTGTCCTGCTCCCAAGGAGGAGGGACGTAGCTTGAGGAGTACTGCTGTGTAGATTTTGAGTAGCTGTCTGAAGTGTCTTTGTAAGAGTATTGGTTAGTGTTGTTCTGTTGTGAGTCAGTGTTGGGTGCCCATGTCGGTGTAGGCGTGTATGTAGAGTAGCTTGATGGTGCCCTTTCGGGGGCGGGTTCTGAGTAAGAGTGTTGGTACTGGGGTTGGGGAGTTGGTGATGGCTGGTATTGGGGCTGGGGGGTTGGTGACGGTTGATATTGCTGTTGAGATGGCTGGTACTGCTGCTGAGCCTGATATTGAGGTTGCGGCTGATATTGCTGCTGTGGTTGCGACTTAGGCTGAGCCCAAGGCTGACCAGAAGGAGTAGGGGTAGACGAAACGTTATTGTAAATAATATTCTGTTCGTTCGTTTTTTGGTACCACTGCTGGTCCCTGGAAATCGAACTAGGTTTCACATTGCTCACAGTGAGAACCTCAGCCCTCGGTTCCTGATATTGCTGGTCATAGGACTGATTCTGATTACCATATTGGTAAATATCAGATGGCATTTGACGTTCCGTGCTAAGCCTTTCTAACAGTAGACTGTGACGTCTCTCAGTAGTTGGTTCAGGCCCAGGGGTATAATAAGTAGGCTGGTAAGGCTTTGAAGGCAGCGGGGAAGTGGAAATTCTATCTATACTAGGAGGCGGAAAATATGTCCTGACGGTCGGAATACCTTGTTGGGTCAAATTCTCGTAATTATGATCTAGGATCTTTGTAGTACGGTTCACAGTAACAATGTTTTCGATTTTGTTGTATTCTGTCTGTCTGCTGAGACCATTTTGTGGGTCGATTGTGCTTGTAATAATTTCAGTGTTCTCTGTGTGAGTTTTCGAAATTATTGGAGAGCTTCCAATAGGTTTGATTTCAACATCTTCGACTTTTTCGAGAGGAACAGACGGTTCCCTGATAGGTATATTGTATTCTTTTTGAGGCGCTGGTTCGGGTTTTTCTTCTTTTGATTCTTCAGGTGGTACAACTTGTACCTTAATAACTTTCTCTTCTGGTTCTTCTGCAGGTTTCTCTGCGACGGGTTCTTTTACTTCCTCTTCAACAGTTTCTTCTTCTTCCTCCTCTTGTTCTTCTTCTTTGGTTTCCTTAACTTCAGTCTCTTTTTTAACTTCTACTTTGGTCTCCTCCTTTTCTTCGGCCTCCTCATATTCCTCTTCTTCTTCTTCATCTTCCTGTTCATCTTTAGGGGGAGGTGCTTTTACCACCTCTTTTTTAACTACTACTACTTCCTCTTCTTCACTTTCTTCCTCTTCTGGTTCTTCTACTTTCTTTGGTACTACTGGTGCTGGTTTTTCTTCTTCCTCTGGTTCCTCTTCAGTTTCCTCCTCTTCTTCTTCTTCGACTGGTTTAGATTCGACTACAGGCTTCTTTAAGACTACCGTCACTGGTTTTGCTTTTTCAACAACTTCGTCCTCCACTTCCTCTTCTTCTTCTTCTTCTTCTTCCTGTGGTTCTTCTACCACAGACTGTTCTTCTTTAGGAGAGTCTTGAACTACAACCACTTTCTTAGTCGTTGTTGTCGTTGATTCAGACCTTTCCTGGGTTTTGACAACGTTGCTCTCTTGCCCATTTTCTTTTGGTTTTACAACTGTCTTCGTGGCAGTTGTTGTCACAGGTTCTTCTTCCTGGACTTCTTCAACCTCTCCTTCCTCTTCCTCTTCTTCTACGACTTCCTCTTCAGATTCAACTTCTTTCGGGATTATTGTTGTTTCAGTTTTGGTTTTTATTTCTGTTCTTCCGTCAATAGTCGTTTTTGTTGTTGTAGTTTTGACTTCCTCGACAGATCCATCAGGTAGAACTTTCTTTACAACTTCTACCTTAGTTTCCGTTTTAGCTGCCGATTTCTTTGCTGGCAATTTCACAGTCATTTCAGCCTCAACGTTTGCGTCTCCATTCTGATTACCATTTTGTTCCTCTATTTTATTTTCTTTCTTAACTTGTTTCTTTACCACTTTGACTTCTCTCTGAAAATTAAATGAAAACATATTATAATGAGTATATTGTTTTTATAACTAGAAAGTGTTAGGCACTATTTATTAGATACGTAACAATGAATAAATAAATAATGTGTGTTTGAGTGTATATGTACAAATATAAATATAATTAAATAAGAATAACAAAACATTGAAACTCACAATAAGAGTTAGTATGTTCTTTATAGTTCCGTAATGTTGTATAGTAAGTATGTATAACAGACAACGTAAACAGACATATAAATATAGACATAATAAGTATACAGTAATTTTAATTGAACCTGTTCATTGTCAGTCCCCGCATTTTCTTCAACAGACTTTGTTAAAACTGATGTAGGAGATATTGTTGGAACAGTAACTTCATTTAATACTGATGTAGGGGTAATCGTTGGAATAGTCGCTTCATTCGTTACTACAGATGTAGGAGTAATCGTCGAAATAGTCACTTCCTTTGTTTCTACCGGTGAAGTGACAATACTTGGAATAGCCTTTTCTGCTAAGGGTGAAGGAACAATATTTGAAATTTTCACTTCATTTGTTGTTGTGGGTGTAGGAACAATATTTGGAATAGTCACTTCATTCGTTACTGTCGGTATAGGAACAATGGTTGAAATAGTCACTTCATTTGATACTATGGGTGTAGATAAAACAGTTGGAACAGTCACTTCCTTTGGTAACAAGGATGAAGGCAAAATAGTTGGTTTGATTGTCTTATCTAAACTTGTTTCTACACTTTTATCAATAGGAAGTTTGTCCTCTTCTTCACTTATTTCCAACTTAGGTAATTGTTCAGTTGCACTATAAGCTTTCGGTGGAGCACGGAAATACTCGGCCTCGTAACTAATTTCCGGAAGTACTGGGGCCGTATATCCATCACTGCCATAATTCACTCTCGGTAAACTGTAAGTATTAAATGGCGTCGGCGCAGGTGGCGCAGTATACTCATACGTCGACACAGGTCTGTTATTGTTTACCTGTGAGTACGCTGGCGTATATTTGTTATTATTGCTATTAAATGAATCATTATTGTTATCAAATCGTGTGCTGTTTACAGTCGATGGAATAATTCTTTGAATTGGAGTTTCTCTTGGGTCACTCCTAGTTCTGAGCAACGATTTTGGATTTGCTGGTAAATTGAACGTTGGGAACACTTGAACTGGCAAACAATTGAAGTTCGGAAGTTTTACTGGGGCGGATGTATTTGTCTGCGAGTGAACTGGATGCACTGGGGTTTCAGGGACTCCTTGATTCATAGCATTCCTCATTAGCCGTTGCGCCATACGCTCAGACTTAATCTCCGAGAGATCGAGCCCGCCCGGGGTGTAGGTGAATGGCTTGCGGTCCCGGCTCATCGCGCCCTGGAGCGCTGACGGTGGATTCATGTCGCTGAAATAAGTTTTCTTACATTACTCCAAAGCTATTGACATACATCATAAAGTTTACGATGGGATATTATATGTAACACAATTTTTAAAACGTTAAAAGCTCGGGACGCGTTTTGGCAAATTGACAAAACAGAAGAAAATAGATACGAGGTACTCACGAGGTCTGATGTTCACCACAAAATGTTATATGTATTTACTTCCTGCGATGCAGTAAATTACGGATCTGAGAGCGTATTTGTTTATCCAGCGAGCACATTTATATCCGACACTGAAGGTAGAGCACTAGGCGTAGATCAATTTTCACATCACAACTTTCGGGAGACGGATCACTTATTTTTGTGACGGAACATGCAGATATTAATCTGGTCGCAGCGGTTAAATATAGCGCGGGTGTAGTAAACGAGCCGGTACATTTGAATCCGGGAGGTGGTGCGCGCGGTCGGCGCGTACGCCGCCTGCCGCCTACTGCCGTACGCTCCGCCGCCGCCATGTATTTTCGTACCGACCCCAATAACGGGCGCCTCGTCTACAATTTGTCTTGAGCAAATCGTCAAAACAACATCCATAATACTTCCGACAGTTTCGCGATTATTATTTATTGCGATCCAACGCCTCCATTCATCCGCGATGCAGCTACCGTTCATCTTATTTGCCCCATACGATTGCATCACGACCAGACCGATCACTGACGTGTTTTGCGCCCGAATTCTCACCGCTTTACATTTCATCGCGTAGTTCATCCACCTTTGCGAACACCGCTATTATATGACATTGTCCTATTTTTCTATTTCTGCTTTCCGCGTTTCGGAAAAGTTTAAAATAAAGCGATGATTTCTTATTTCTGTATTCCAGTGTACTTGATCTTTACACGGATTCAAGGTGGTTGTTGAATTTGTTTTACAATAATATTGTTACATTTTTATCGTGTCTTTTCTCTAGGCGGAGCCTAGTTTTGATGTTGAAAGTAAAATATTTATATAAATGCAGCTTTATCCCGAGATTTACAGCCGACAGCGGTAGCTCGTCCAAATATCACCCCGCTATTAATGTTGGCTCCAAACCAAAAATTTCTGGTTCGACATTGCTTACATTTGCCACTGAATCGAATGGTATTCATACATTCAGGATATCGGATTTATTAATAATATTTTTTTTTCGTTTCGGTGCATTTCTTGAAGATTTCATGCTCTCTATATTGTGTACTGCGTCAAAATAGCATCTTCTCCTTCGTCTACTTGTTTTAATTTCGCCTTTAGAATGTTGTTTGTGGAATTTGTATAATGAACAGCCATAATTCAGTAGTTGGCACTAATAGCTGGTTGCATCTGTCGTTTCGACACGCACGACTGTGTGTCTGTGTAAACAAAGTCAATTTGAGTGTCTTATAAAGAGTTGTCAAATAAAAGGACTATAAATCCAAAGCTTTCGCTGGCACTTTCGTGTTGGGAATAAAGTTGTTCGCTTTAAGTGGTGTGCCGTTAAGTTGAGGTCGGAGAAGTTATAGGTCTAATGAAGAATAACGTTGGAGACTTTTGCTAATCCAAGGTCGCGAATTTACAGTTTCTGTGTTTGCGAACGTGTTGTTGTTTGTTGATTCAGAGATTTAATATAATTATTTATATCAATGGATTCCTTCGTAATACGGCTTAACAATAGGCGTTGATGAATGAAAACAAATGCGAATGACATTCTTTGATCATGTTTAATCTAAATAATGACCAATAGTTTGGTACACAGCTCTGCTAAGAGTTAATTAAGGATGAGCGTAACTTCAGTCATTCTTTTTATACAGGGTGTAAAGGAACCCTTCACGAAGCCGTCAACCTTGGATTCTGTACATCAAACTTCTACGCAAAAATGATAGCTAGGAAACTACCTTGTAAACTAACAGCTTTATTAACATAGTACGACAATGACCTGAATTCAAGACTTTCAAACAATTCTTCAACAATTTAATTGACCTAAATAAATTGTGCTGGATAAAAACCGTGTCAGCCTCCCACTATTTTTTTGCAAATAAAATAACATATTTTGTTTATGAAGGAAGATAAAACTTCTTATTTTTTTTATAAATCGCTTACCCAAGGTTTTTCTACGATAGTAGTTATAATATCTTACTACTTTACTCGTAAGTTATGTGCTTTTAACATTGAATAATATATAATAATAATAATAATATCGCTGGACATTACACACAGCGCCATCTAGTGTCACACTAAGCAACGAGTGTTGTGTCGTTGACACCAGACAGTTGATATACTACATAGATACTTTTTGATTGTAAATACATACTTATTAAACATCCATGACTCGGAAACAAAATATGTCCATGCTCATCACACAAACATTTTCTCCTACCGGGATTCGAACCCGGGACCCTAAGAACGCAAGGCAGCTTCACTACCGCTGCGCCATTCGGGTCGTCGATATGAAAGAGATAGGAGTAAAAAAAATCTGCCATAACGTCTGACAGGGGAGAATGCAACACGAAACGTGTTGCGCCGACCCCGAGTGGAAAGAGACAAGAACAAGAAGATGATCAGGATTATAGTGTCGTCTGAGATTGGACAGCATGACTAAAATTTATTTATACCATACCTATTCTAAAAAGCTTATTTTATTCACGCAAAACAGTGAATTAAAAGGCCTTTTATTCACTATTTTGGTGTTTGAATTTGGAACACAAAAATATATCCGGTCTCTATTTCAATGCTTACACAAACTCCTTGCGCTAAGATTCGAAATTCAAAACTCTTTGGTGCAATTAAATTCTCGAGATTTGATTGGTCGATATTTGCGACAAGGAGTTTGGCATTAGATTAATAAATATTGTTTCACAAGTTGACCACCCTAATAATAATAATAAGAAAATTACGCTTAATTTCAGTCATTGCTCTAATTTTAATGTCCATTTCAATTAATGTAACAATTCTTATTTCTTGATTAAATTTCTATTTTCGCTTAAATTATGTCTTTTCTCGTAGTCATGATATAAAGTATAGTATGCAACTCCTGAATAAAGTACGAATTTATATCGAGGGCCATTAATCACTCGCGTCGTTCAGGATTCTAACAGTTGAATCTCATTTACGGCCCTCGCTTTAAATCCGTCCTTTATTCACTAGTTGCATAATATCCTATTATTTATTTTATACATTTTTTGTGAACTCACTCAGAGAACAATTGAATAAGTCAACGTCTATGAAGTTGAGAGTGCGGAGCGCACGCGTCAATGGCGCCTCACTTATCAGATTGGTCCGAGCGCGCGGCACCGCCAGCAAGCGTGGCTGCCGACGTCGGCCCACGTACCTATCCGGAACACACAAACCTATGTTCCCTAAAATGTCCGCATTATGTACCTTACCTCTAAGTACCTTGATTATGTACGAGGTGCGTGTGATACCATAATATCAACATAAAATCCCTACCCTAACCCTAAAACACCATCCTATCTGCGGGAACGCTTTTCCTCCGATTTCTACTCCTACTCCTTTACTGTACACGGTGTGCGGTTTTGGAATTATCTTCCGCCGGATATATGGATATAGGGACTGCCAAACTATTGCAGTCTTCAACAGAAGAGTGAAAGAACATTATCTGTCCAACTCGTCATAGTTGCCTAGGTATTTATATCATTTTGTAGTTTATATTTGTGTTATATATTTTGTCTTGTATGTATGTAAGTATATTTATATATATCAACTATCTGGTGTCCACGACACAAGCCTCGTTGCTTAGTGTGGCACTAGATGGCGCTGTGTGTAATGTCCAGCTTTATTTTTTATTTATTTTTTATTCTTAAACTGTATATTATATCTAAATTCTTTAACTGCTTTAAGTTTTTATGTATTCTATTTTTTCATCGTTTACACACTATGTCTACATCTCTTTTTATCTACTCTCCTTTCTAAGGTTTTTTTTTTCTATTCCTTGCTTATTATCTGTATGTAGTATGTACATAAACCGTTAAATAAATAAAAATAAATAAATAAAATCAAAAACAGATTTCATATTTTGATTTTAATTGCGTTGCTTTTAGGTAGCAACTGTAAAGTTTTAAAATACCCGACTGTGTAAAGTTTCAGGAAAATGGACTGTGTAAAATCATCAGTAGTGTTGTAAGAAAATCTTTTACATAATAAACATTACATTGCATACGATAGTTATTTTACGTTTCACTTACGCAAGTAGTAAAATAATTAGTAAAAGTTGGAATCTTGACAGAGTACATTGCCAGTAACCTGTCAGTAACTCGTGATATTTGTCTATATACATTATATTTATATGTTTAAGCACATTTAGGATTTTTTGTGATTATTTACGTATGCTGTTAGGTTTTTTTTGTATGTTTTTTAAAGTAGTGTAAGCCACATTAGCAATCATACAATTTTTTTTTCGGAATATTATAGGTATTTTCTGTTGTTCATTATCTTTTGAAATATATTTAACTGCAATTTAAGTTATTTCTTTGATAGATCAACGTTTAAGTAACAGACACCAGTTAACACGTGATTTCCAGTTACTGAGTTCGTTGACCTTTATCAAAAAAAAAACCGAAGCATTCAGAACCTCTTCTGTTTTTTTGTTAATCGGTTAAAAATCCATGTCAGCTCTCTGAATGACCAATATATAC
The DNA here is from genome assembly GCA_963853795.1 of Xestia rhomboidea. Classification (NCBI taxonomy): domain Eukaryota; kingdom Metazoa; phylum Arthropoda; class Insecta; order Lepidoptera; family Noctuidae; genus Xestia; species Xestia rhomboidea. The sequence continues at coordinate 6,723,822 of OY970778.1, read as the reverse complement.
ATTTATTGAGTGATTACTTGCAGCCGAATAATTTCATTATTTGTTTCCTATATAATCTGACATTTTCCTTGCCCCAAAGTCCTCAGCCTGTACACCTGTCTTCGAGTCCTGAATGTGTCTTTAATCATTTATGACTTTAGTTCCTTGATGGAGGAATTATCTAGGAACCATATGGCTTGATAAGTACGGTGTATTGGATACATATTCATCATCTGCCTAACCTTTTCCCAACTATGTTGGGGTCGGCTTCCAGTCTAACTGGATGCAGCTGAATATCTGTATTTTACATGGAGCGACTGTCTATCTGATCTCCACAACCAAGTTAGTATTGGGTAAAATGACAGTGACTGGTCCTTAAAATATGTGTTCCATTTGCACTGTTCATATTTTCTTCTCTTTTCGACCTGTTCAGCATTGTTGTCAAATCTTGATGTACTTTGATAATGACGACCAACTATTTTGCTATTTACTTGAAGTTTAAAACTGGCTAGTAAACTTAAACTATTGCTAAGATAATGTTTAAATTTCCTGGACCCTACATTAAAAATCATACGACGCACTGAAACTACAAATTCCATCAGAATCTTTCGTAGTTTCAGGAAACGACTTTTTCAAAATATTCCTGTTGTTCCTACACCATTGACTCTTCAACATTTTCTAGTACTAAATCGTAACCAATAGAATATTTTTGGTTTTTGTTGTTTATGTTTGTTGTTTTTTGTTTTTGTGTGTTATTTGTGTTTGTTTTTTTTTGTGTTATTGAATAAATAAATAAATCAAATAAATAATTTTCCTCATTCCTACAATATAAATATTTTGTTTGTCAGTGCAACGCCAAAACCAAAAAAAAAACGTTTTGTTGAAGTTTCAACCTCCTTGGTTTTCATACAAAGATAGATAAGATTAATAATTACCAATATACCAATTAATAGGTCGAGAAAAAGTGGAAAACTTTTCAATGTATATTGTACCCACTTACTTGCAAACTGTATCAGACCATTTTTTTGTAGTAAGATTTATTTTCACATAGCGTAGTTTCATCTGTCGGTTTTGTTTGTCGGTGTTTCTTTAGAAATAAGCATCACCTTTGTACTATTTTCTGTTCCTTTCTACTTTTTTATATTTAGTGTGTACATAAATTGTTAAATAAATAAATAATTATAATTGTAGTGTCTGTTATACATACTATTTACTATTATTTTAAATATTTTAAAACTAGGGGTTGTTCCTAAAATATGGTTAAAATAGAGAAACGTTTAAACGTCAAGAATTGTAAGTGTAATTCTGAACATTAAAAATGTATGAACACCTAGTTGTGTAAATGTTCCCGAATTAACTGTTAAAATACTCACTTTGACTTCTGTTTTCACAGATTCTCCTTTGGACGACATTCTGTAAACAAAGAAAGTATTTTTAAGTCATTTTTATTTAACATTTTAGAAAACACATGAACAAAAAATTCGTTATAGAATAGAATAGAAAGTTTTTATTTCAGACCGGAGTCCATAGGGTTAGTAACAATTTTACTTAAGTTCTAGTGTTAGTAGGTTACAGACACAGATGAAAATGTACAATCACAATTCAGCGTGGAGCCGCATCCACCTCCGCGCCATCGGGGAATCCCACCGATCTGCGAATACACTGAGAATACTGTTGGTGCTGCCGCGACCACGAGGCATCAGGGATGCACATCTATTTATAATAATGGCGACAAAACCATCAATATTATTATCTGCAAACATCCCCGACGCACTACTATGCCACGGCAGCCGCAGTAGCACTCTCAGCGCATTATTTTGGGTTCGAATCCCGGTGGGAGCAAATGTTTGTGTGATGAACATGGACATTTGTTTCCTAGTCATGGATGTTTATATGTATAATAAGTATGTATTTACAAACAAAAAGTATCTATGTAGTATATCAACTATATTAACAAGCCTCGTTGCTTAGTGTGGCACTAGATGGCGCTGCGTGTAATGTGCAGCGATATATATTTATTGTATTGAACGCGTAGGTCGCTGTATGTCCGCTGAGTAAAGTAAACCCACAGGCTGCACGTGTTATAAAACTCAGGAAAAAAAAACTATGTGCTTTATGGAATCTTTTCCTAATGCTAAAAGGTATTTACGAATAAATATAAAACTTTATTTGCTTCCTACGTCGTTCTAAATAGAGCAAACGCATAACCTAAACAAAGAACCGTTTCGTTTTTGCTATTTCTTTTCCATTTTCCAAAAATAAATGTCCGTTTTAACATCTGTCGCACATAACTTTAAACTAATCCTGTCTATGTCCACTATTGGGCAGTTTTGTGGGCTCTAAATTTAGTTTGATAATAACTGACTTGGAAATACAAACAATTTGTTGTAAGTTTTGAATAAAAAGGATTTCGTGTCGTTTCATGTAGCGCAGGATCGTGGTCTTAGGTTTAATGTTTCGGATAATTATAATGGACCTGCGATATTCTAGGTACTTATATAACAACTACGAGTATTCTTAGACACAAATTTGTTGATTTGCAAAGAATTTGTTGCCAAAAAATTTGTTTGCTGGTTCACAAAAAAATCGTCGATTTGCATATTTTTTTGTTTTTTTTTTTGAGGAAATGCGTGTCTTTGGTTCGAACTTGAAAATTTGGCAGTCAGACTGTCAGACTAGACTATCACTGCTTTGTACACCTGTGACAACTCTATTCCTCCTCTTATTCCTTTTTATTAGGGTTCCTTAGTCGTGACAAGGAACCCTTATAGTTTCGTCGACTGAACATCCTATCTGGAGTGGGGATGTCTTTTTTTATTGTTGAATAACGTCTTTTAAAATGACTTAAGGGAAAAATTCATGATGATAGTGCATTAAAGGAAAAATATAGGGGTTATGATAACTTTATTAGTTTAGCAGTAATAGTCGTTGAACTTGGGTGTTGGATGATTTTGTCCCAATTACAAAATCCTTAGAATAAATTCCTTAAAGTGACTAAGATGATGTAGAAAAACAACAGAATCGTTCTATATTGTGATAACGGGCTAATACGGAACCCTACAATGCGCGTGCCGGACACGCACTTGTCCGGTTTTTTATTGGTATATTTAGCTTATAGGAACAGGCCAGGAACATAGAATAAAAAAAATATTCTTATAATACCTTGGGTCTCAACGGTTCAATGCATTTCTTTTATTATAGATAGGTTTCGTTTATTATTGATACATAATATAAACTAAAGTTATTATGTACATTATATACAGACTACGCAAAATACGCGCTTTGACGTGGAGTTGCAGACACCAGCCCGTTATACAATATAATATACGGACTACAAATAGAACTAAAAGTAAGTAACTACATATATACAACGACGACAATATGACACTTAGGTGTCAAAGTACTCCTCGGCATCGCTGTAATCGGGAAACGTGCCCAGAAGACTGGCAGCATTGCCACGTTGAATGGCAATGCTAATTCTTTGGCCAAAGAAAGAGCCAGCCCCCTATAGATGGGTAAGTACTACTCAATCCAATACGGGAGCAGTAAAAATAAAACAGTAATGGATTTTTATTTCAGGCAGAGTGTGATGTGATCATCTTCGTAGCTATTATGGTGAAAAACAAAACATAACGTTAGACGGGGGTGTACCGAATAGTAAACCCATATTTCGCTAGTTAATCGGGGGTGAGCCTATTGTTGATCAACCGGGCATAGATCCGTCGCTGCTAACACTGCCCGACCCGAGAATCGAACCCAGGACCTGATACACAGCAGTCCCGCTTGCGACCACTCAACCAATGAGGCAGACTATGGTGATAAACACATCACGCCCATAGTCCCTGAAGGGTAAGGGTGTACAGTCTATTCCGCCTGATCAGTTAAAAAAAAATTTGCTTAAATCATGTGGAGGCGCTGAGCCACGCCCCCTTAAAGTTTAGGCCTATTAGGAAAGCGTCAACTATGGCGCGCCAAATAACAATAACTCTCGTTTGGCGTGCGTCGTCAGTGCGCTCGGCCGATCGGTATCTTTTCATTCATTATTGGTATATAAAGCCAACGGGGCAGGCCTAGAGAGCGTTTCTATGTTGTAAGTGCAAGCAAAAATTAGCTTAGTGGTGATCAGGCGAGAGTGTCCTCGATAGTACATAAAGTAGACCCCACGTTTAACCAGTGATGTTAATAGTGATGTTTGGCAAAAATGTTATAAATAGAAAATATATTTTTGTTTATTACCTAATAACTACGCGAAACGAATAGCTACGAAATTTTGGCATACGCTAGGATAACAAACATTAACAGGAATTACGCTAGTCGTAAAATATTTAGTACATGTTTAGCTGTTACGCTGCTGATAACTAAGTACCACACACTTATTTGTAAAGTTTTATCTTAAAATGGATATAAAACATTATAGAATTCACTACTTAAAGGTGCAAGTTGGTAGCGGGCGACACGAAGCCGCCGCAGACGACGTGTCTTCGCTTCATGTCGCCGCGACACGTCGCCGCCTCATGCCGCTGCAGTCATGATTTCATTTCATTGTCAGCGACACTACTGTTCTGCGGTCGGGCGACACTTGTGTCTGCCGCTCGATGACGCGTCGCTAGGTTCATGTCGCTTGCTTCGGAGGGAAATTCATAGAAATACATAGAAACCAGTAGTGTCGCTGCGACACGTCGTCTGCGGCGGCTTCGTGTCGCCCGCTGCCAACTTGCAATTTTGACTAGCAGAATTGCTGCATAAATAAAATGAAATGTAATGTTAACGTTAAGAGTCACAAACTTAATTTATTTTTACCCGACTACGCCAGAAGTAGGGTTATTTAAAAATGCAAATACGGGGTGGAAGGGACACGAACTTAAAAACGGCCGAATGGCGCAGCGGTAGTGAGGCTGCCTTACGTTCTTAGGGAACGGACGGTTCGAGGGTGCGAGGGGGTTCGAGTCCCGGTAGGAGCAGGTGTTTGTGTGATGGGCATGGACATTTGTTTCAAGGATGTTTATGTGTATGGTAGGTGTGTACAAACAAAAATTATCCATGTAGTATACAACTATCTGGTGTCCACGACACAAGCCTCGTTGATTAGTGTGGCACTAGATAGCACTGTGTGTAGGTAATGTCCAGCGATATTTATTTATTTATTTAAAATATATATAACTTAGTAAGGACTGTAGGTATTTTGTCCTTGCTCGTTACACTGATAAACAAATTCGGAAACATAATGTTTTGACCGATACTTGTCTTAGTATCAGCTTTAAATAAATTATTTCGTAATTTTGAAACTTCAATGTCATTGGCAAACTGAAAAACATTTTTATTTCGTTTTGGAAACAGTAGCCTAGCACTTGTTCAAACACGAAATAGACATATATATCCTACTAGCTATTGCTGTATTTTTATAATAATTTATAAAAAATATTACTTCCCTATTTGAATCGGATTTTCATTTTGTTAACAATTTCAAGGGTCTGAATTTTTCTGCACGAAACCCTAATCCTTTAATTTTCTAATAAAAGCAGTGAGTCCCGTCAAAATCGGTCCTACCGGTAACTATTTAAAAAATATATTTTTTATATAAAGATCCGTATTCCGTATACAGGGTGTAAACAATGTCATCACGAAGCCGTCAACCAAGCATTCTGTACATACATCAAACTACTGGTAAACGACTTTTTTTTTTGGGTGAATATTCATGTTTTGTGGTAGAACTCAATGTAACGCACTCAAAACATCGTGCTGATGGATGGATTGAATAGTACGGGGTCGTGGAGGTGTTTAAAGTAAAAATCTTACATTAAAAACTTGTAGGTGTGTGTCCAATGACGGGGAGAACATGTGCCTTTCGGCTTCGTTAAGAGGTTTTTTTACACCCTTTATACTTTCATATGCATTCAGTAAAAAACTGTTAATTTGAAATTACAAACGGACACTGCAATTTTATTTATTTGTAAAGATTGTTTAGTTTTAATGTACTATATGTAATCGATTTACTTCGATCGATGATGTTATTCGTAATTAAACCGAGTTTAATGATTGGCGCATTAAACTAACATAGGCCAATGTTAGTCTGTAATGGCCGACAATAGCACAAAATTACGTATCTGCGCGAATTTGTATTGCGTAACTGTTTTTTAGTGTTTGACTTTGAAGATGCATTGATAGATGAGTATACCGATATAACTTACACGCGTAATTGCAAGGTTAAATCTGAAATGATGAAAGACAGAAAAATGGTGTCAGAAATTCGTCAGGCCGTTTTTTTTTTAAATTGAAGTAATTTCTCTTGAGTTAACAATACATACCATCACGCCTGTAATTCCCGTAAATGGGTCAGGTAGATACATCCACATTTAACGTATCTATTTATATCACAACATTCGACAAGACAGCACACTTTGCTATTACTAATTTGATAAACAAAAAATGTTGATCATTTTACTTGTCTCTTCTTAATTCAGAGAAGGCATAAGTATCTCCATGCTTGCTCAAGGTGGATTGACGATTTTTGCTGATGGATGCTTGAGCGAAATCACTACATATTACCTATAAAACAAAGTCCTCCGCAGCGTCTGTCTGTGTATCTGTCTGTCTGTTTGCGATAAACTCAAAAACTACTGAACGGATTTTCATGCAGTTTGAGTGCAGATAGAGTTATTCATGAGGAAGGTTAAGGTATACAGGGTGTAAACAACCTCATCACGAAGCCGTCAATCAAGCATTCTGTACAACAAACTAATTAACTTTACGCAAAAATTATTGCTGGGAAACGACTTTTTTTTTGGGGTGAAAAATCATGTTTTGTGGTAGATCTCAATGTAACGCACTCAAAACATTGTGCTGATGGATGGATTGAATAGTACGGGGTACGTGGAGGTGTTTAAAGTAAAAATCTTACATTAAAAACTTTTATTAAAAAAAATAAGTTGTCCAAAAGTTGGAACTTTGACCACCAATATCTCCGTAACTAGAAGGTTCCCAGGTAGGGTGTAGAGCAAAAAAAATGATCGCAATGACGAGGAGAACTAGTGCCTTTCGGCTTCGTTAAGTGGTGTTTTACACCCTTTATAATTTGTCAAGGTATTGTGTTTTTTTTTTTTAAATATGACGATAAATGTTGGAAGTGTCGGAAAAAGTCAAGCCACCTGGGAGTTTTCATCAAAAACTCTGCCTCGACAGACAAAACATGAAAGCATAATATGAGTACCTGTGCGAAGCCAGGTCGCAGGTTTTCAAATAAATATCTCGATACATAGGCACCTATTCAATTTTCAACTAAAAACTATAATAACCATTTTACACAATGAAAACGCGCTAAACTTTACCCTAAACAATCTCTAGTTTACTACTACAATAATCTCAAGGTTCTCGAAATTAACTTTTTATCGTTCGTAAATAACTTTAGGACGAATCGTCGGCATTTCCCAAAGGGCCCTCGGACCTTATTTCATAGTTATTTTATCTCTATTACGTTCTAATCTGAACGTTCAATTAATTCCGGCCAGCAATTAGAAAGGTGAAGTTGAACTTTAACACCGAAATAAGCTTCGGGTTTGGTATTAAGAAATAGGGATTAAGGATATCGTTTTTCAATAAATTAGTTACTGTAGTTAATTTGAGGGTTTTTAACGTTTGGTTGGAGAAGAGATCGATTAAATAATAACAGCCGCACGGGTGGATCTACAAGGTTAAGCCGCGCTTGCTTAGGTTGATCCGTGGGTGGGTGACCACCTATTACATACCGGAAAGCACGTAGCCGTTATCTAAAGATCAGTGTGTGCCTGACGTACTTGTGCATCGTCACACGTTACTTCGTCTTGAACTGGACTATAAGATGTTAGGACGTTTTCAAGTTTATATGGGACTGACATGTAATATTTTTATAACACATTTGCTCGTAAAGGATCTCTTATTTCACCAATTTCAATATCGTAATGTATCTCATTACGTACTTGTGCTGTAAAGTAAAATGCACGGTTTATACTTTTTTAAATCTTAGTAAAGAGTTTTTATGTCAGAAAAGTGGTCAACATTTTATGAACAAAAATTAACTTTGGGAGATGAAATATAATAAATAAACATTTAATTCTTTAATTTAATTAATTTTGAAAATAAATTACAACCATTTATCTGTAACAAAAACACAAAAATATTAATTTACTTTATTAGTAATACTGGCTGTTTTTTGTGTCTTTGACTTTTTGTGAACAAGTAAACATTATTCCGCGCGCTTTTTCTTTTCGCTGTATTGTTTTTATTTGTTTTATTTATTTCCTCGCAAATATGTTATAAAACGTCGTATGACATACGTGCGCTTTGATAATTACAGCCTCTGCTTTTTTATCGCCCTCGCCTACGGCTCGGGCTAGCAATATCGCCTCGGCTGTAATTTTCAACTTACCGCACTAATATCATATTGTACTATTACCGAAACGGTTTGACAGCAATTATCACTTACGTAAGTCCATAGCTCTCCATTTATTGACGATTTTTTTTATATTTAGCTAATATTTTTAGAATGAATTAGCTTGTGGCACAGTAATAACAGCCGCTCGCGTCGATCTTTAGGTTAAGCCACGCTTGCCTAGGTTGGTCTGTGGATGGGTGACAATGTGTCACATACCGAGTTTGCTTCATACCTCGGAAAGCACGTAGCCGTTTAGCCCCGGCTGTCAAGTATAGATCTTTGAAAAAAAAAAAAAACAGTTTTTTTTTTTTTTTTTAGTTTTAAATCTTTGACAGCCGTTACAGGTGGCCAGTGGCCCGAAAGTTTGACCACAAGTCTTTCCAAGGGGTATAGTATTATCTAGTAATGATTTGTGTAGGTCAGATACTGGGTACCTACTGATATTAGCTACCCCAATACAATTGGGAAAAGGCTAGGCAGATGATGATGACTTTCATTGTTTTCAAATAATTGACGACCCGAATGGCGCAGCGGTAGTGAGGCTGCCTTACGTTCTTAGGGTCCCGGGTTCGAATCCCGGTTGGAGCAAATGTTTGTGTGATGCACATAGACATTGTTTCCGAGTCATGGATGTTGATATGTATAATAAGTATGTATTTACAAATAAAAAGTATCTATGTAGTATATCAACTATCTGGTGTCCACGACACAAGCCTCTTTGCTTAGTGTGGCACTACATGGCGCTGTGTGTAATGTCCAGCGATATTTATTTATTTATAATTTAAGCCCACATCTGCTAAAACTTTACGCTGAGAAACCTATAAGACCAAAATCAAAAACCACTGACTAAACAGTCAATCTAAGACTAGCCATTTACAACCATTTTCTCAGTTAGCAACAAATCAAGACGAATACCGTTTGCCGACTCCGTCCGCCGACAATCGGATCAATTGCCGTCTGCAATAACATTTAGACGTAATATGAACCGTTCGCACATCGTAACTGTTTGTCCGGCTATCCGGTTATACGGATCTTACGGATTTCACGGATCAGCCGGAACTACTATATCGGACGTTTCTGATGCTGTTACTGGTTTATTATTGCTTGATTTTATTCTTTGATAGTGTTGTGTGTTGGCGGGGAATGGTAGTTTTGTCATGTGTTTAAAGTGATCGATGGAAAATGCAGAAACTTTTGCTTCTTTGACGGTTTTCTGCATACTCTGCATACTTTTGATGTAGCTGAGATTTTTTATGGTTAATTAATTGGCCAGAGATATACTATACAGGGTGTGAACAACCTTATCACGAAACCGTCAACCAAGCATTCCGTAACTTTACGCAAAAATAATTGCTGGGAAACGACTTTTTTTTTGGAGTGAATAATCATGTTTTGTGGTAGAACTCAATGTAACGCGCTCAAAACATTGTGCTGATGGATGGATTGAATAGCACGGGGTCGTGGAGGTGTTAAAAGTAAAAATCTTTAGTAATTAAAAACTTGTAAGTATTAAAAAAAAAAAAGTAGTCAAAAAATGGAACTTAGACCCCCAATATCTCCGTAACTAGAAGGTTCCCAGGTATGTTGTAGAATAAAAAAAATATCGCAATGACGGGAGAACAAGTGCCTTTCGGTTTCGTTAATAGGTTTTTTACACCCTAAACATTTATAAAACAGAGTCCAAAGGCAAATACGGGGAATATTTTTTTCTGCAGTGGGACAATAATGGGGAATGGGATTTTTTCTTTAATAATGTCTGTTTCTATACAAATAGGAAAGCTTAGGTATGTTACTCTCGCTGCTAAATTAACATTTTTGCTGAAACCTCAATCTTTACCTAAGTTTGTTTCGTGATATATATAATCCACTTTTGGTTCAACATTAGAAAACTCCAAACACTCTCCTGTCGATAACAGCAAAAAAACAAAAGTCGCTCATCAAGAGAACATTAGGCAAGACTCCAAAAAACGTGCGTTAACCCCGCTTATACCGTTATCATATCTCCACACAAACCATACAAACGAACAGACCGAATGGAAAGCGCGCACGTCATAATAAACTATTTTTTCGCAAGAAAAGAACGTAAAAATAGATCCCAGACCGTCCACATAAATCGAGTTGGGCGAACGCGTTGCACTATTTTAAAACCCTCATCCATGGCTACTTTTTCAGCGAGGCAGTAGCGATGCAAACGCGAACAGCCGCGATATAGTCGCAATGCTGTCGCTGACTTGTACTTTCGCCAACTTTGCCACGATTCAGTATCGATGCTATCGCGATGCTGTCGCGATGATGAAAACGTGTTTTAGGATCGATACAGGCTCTGAACGCAACAGTTGCAAGATGGACTCCGTTAAGAAAATAGTCGCGCGTTTTCATCAATACAGCGGTGATGCTGACGCGCATTTGTATCGCTTAGAAGTCTTTGTATTGCAAATGCGATTAACGCGCGATAGTAGCGATAGTAGCATCGCTATAAAAGATCGCCGTGGGCAAAGGGTCTTATATCGCAACGGACAACCGCGCGATTCACAACATTTTTTTTTCTTTTTCTCCCCTTTTTAAAAGATAGTGCTGATAAAATATAGCTATGAAACTGCAAGGAAATACCCCTGGTTGAGGCACGTTAGCTTGTTTGCAGAGGATAGACCGGGAGCAGTAACTTGTATGAAATAATGTCATGCCTTGCGGAAAAATCTTGCCGGCTTGAAAGGCAAATTCTGTTCCACAAGATAGTTTTGCTCGGGAGTGGTGTCTGCATAATATGATCCGGGTGGCGCCATCTTTTGTTTGTTTTAGGATTTTTATTATTTTTCGTATAGCTCTGGAAGTTGATTCTCGTAAAAATGAAAATTTCTAACGGAGTAAATGGGTATGAATATTTTATTTAGGTTATTTAAATGGAGTTAAATGAGCATTAGGTACATATTACTGTTAGGTACTAGTGTTCGCAAGCGCTACTGTTGAGCATGAGGTCCCGGGTTTGATTTCCAGGTCAGGCAGTTTTATGGAGTTTTCCTTTCAGGATTTTTTCAATAGCAGCTAAGACTCGATTCATACACGGTTGATGACAATGGGCTCGCGACCTATTATTTGCGAAATTTTGGTTACAGTTAGGAAGTCTACGGGAGCCACGTGGTGGCCCCCGGCCACCATAGACGCGGGCTTGTGGACGGTGAGCTATGGGCTAGGTCGCCGTCCGTCCGTCTCATGACGACAGGCCGTGTCGACGGCGCGTTCGTGTTCCACGCGCGCCTCAAAGGGAGTCAGCAAAAAAGGAAGGGGTCCGCAAGGACCGCTGCCTGCCGGGGCTGCGGGACTGTTGGAAAGAGATAACGTGGCCCCGGAACACAAAGGGCGATGAAGGAACATGGATGGGTTTTAGTCAGTAAAAGTCTGACACTCCCTCCTGCTCCGACCAGAGCGGGAGGAGTCATTTGATGACTTCCCATCCGAAAAAAAAATGGTATTATGTAATTCCTGATTTTCAGGTACTGGTACTTTTTAGTTTAGTTATGTTACGTAAGGTCCACTAGGGACTCAAGTGCGGAAATCAAAACCCCATAATAGGATATGTTTTTTGTATCTCTTCAAATCTACGTCGAATATTTACCCATGTGAGTGTATACTTAGATACGGATTACGTATCACAAATTCGCCTGCCTGCCTACACAAAACTAAGTAATCAACTTTTGAATTATTCACATGAATACGTGAGCCGAACAAATATAAATACAACCATCAAATTGGGTTCCGATTTAATCTCTGGCCGTTTCATAGTAATTTTAATAGTAACCGTTGATCCCATATCGATAAGTTAATCGGATTATTCGATATATTTATGTACTTGGGGTAAATTTCACCGTTTGCAAAAACATAAAACTAACAGCTTGGGCCCGCGGCTTTGCCCGCGTGGAGTTCGGTTATTGTCCCGCGATAAAAAGTATTCTATGTGTTAATCCAGGTTATAAACTATCTGTGTGCCAAATTTCATCCAAATCCGTTCAGTATTTTTTAGCGTAAAAGAGTAACAAACATCCATCCATCCATCCATCCATCCTCACAAACTTTCACATTTATAATATTAGTGAGGTCTGCTTATACGACTACAGATGCCAATATTAATCTCGATTTACGTCCAAACGATGATAAACTGGTTTTATCTTGAACTGCGTTAAATTTTACATATTGCGTGAAGCGTGAACTGAGTTTGGTTCGAAATTGTGGCGTTCAGTTTTATTGGTGAAATTAGCCCTTAATTCCCATTGCAGAATAATCCCTTTTACAAATATAGTTCACAAGTAGAATACATTAATTCGACAGTTCGAATAAATTAATTTTTGACTAACATTAATAGGTAAACTTGGAGGACCTTATTAAAAATAACTATAAATCATGATCTGTCGAATGACCAATTTGGTCGAGACGCCATTGTTTAACTATTGCGTCTACTTTGTAGACAGATCATGTGTTAAGGGGTCTTTGTTGCCTACGGAACCCTAAAAACTTGTATATATTTTCAAGGATTGATTTCGCTCTATTACTTTCTATGTTGTGTTTATCATAGTTGGAGTATTCACAATTTTAAAAGTAGGTACCATAATTCCTGAATCACACGATAAGTATCAATGATCACCTACATTTGACGGACGCCGTCTGTACGTTAACACCTAAAAATGACGTAGTTATGTATAATATTTTATTCGACACTACAATTCTATAACGTATAGTCACAGATAATATAATACTTCGTATAGTGTTGAAAATTAACTGTTAAAACACAATAATACTCAGAATCAACCACTTTATTTGAAGTGCGCCATTTTGTGAAATGATTTGTGCTAGAATAAAAGTCAACAGTTTTAATAAATATAATTTATTTTAGTTTTAAACTTATAAAAGAAGAAGTCGGTCATACGTGGGCTGTTGTGACGGATTTTATGAATAAAGAGAACTAAATAATATGATGTTGGTCTACTTTTGTCCCGCTGAAGGATAAAGGACGCCCACTGTCCATTCTAGGTGTTTATAGAAGTGGAAAATTAAATATTTTGCTTTTATCCAAACATGGGCCGAATACAGCGTGAACCAGAAACCTTCGTCGGACTGCTTAGTCATATTATGTCTCAAGTTCGGACCTAAGACCTCTGACTTTTCGAAATGTGCGTATTGTATAATTATCACTTGCTTCGATGAAGAAAAACATCGTGAGCAAACCAGCATGCCTGAGAGATATTTCTCAACGGCATGTAGAACCAAGTCAGAGGTCTATGGGCGGCATTAAAAACTCTGACACCAGGTTAGGCACTAACCACACGGTAAAGAAGAATCGTAGGCCGTTTGCACTTTGACATTGTTACTATAAATATTTTTAACCAGGCATTAAGTAAGTCAGCCGTCAGGTGTGTTAAATGTTTTAGTTTTAGATATTCTAATACGTACCCTCATGATCACTGTGTGACTGGCTTAGACAATTTATTATAAAATGTTAATTAGCTTAAACGTGATTTTGCCAAAAGAATCGAAAAATGACATGAAAAAGACACGATTAAATATTTTGCGAAACATTTGTAAAGAGAAGCATTTGCCAAATAAACGTTTGTAAAGTCAGTGTTTATAAAGTAAAACATTTGCGGGATAAGTTGTTTGAGAAATAAATAGTACGAGTATATGAAACGTTGGTTATAAGCTAAATATTTAAGTATCAAAGGAGTTTTGGTAAAACATTAGTGAACCGTGACTGCCTCGTTGGTCTAGTGAACTCTAGTGGAATGCGCGAATGCTAAGCACGAGGTCCTGGGTTCGATTCCCAGGTCTGGCAGTGTTATTCGGTTTATAGGTACTATCGAAGACACTCCCGCCTGATCACCACTAAGCTAATTTTTGCTTGCACTTATAACATAGAAACGCTTTCTAGCCCCGCCCCGTTGACTTTATAAAAAAATAATTAATGAAAAGATACCGATCAGCCGAGCGCACTGACGACGCGCGCCAAACGAGAGTTATTGTTATTTTGCGCGCCAAAGTTGACGTTTTTCTAATAGGCCTAAACTTTAAGGGGGGGTGGTTCGGCGCCTCCACATGATTTAAGCGAAAAAAAATTTAACTGATGAGGCGGAAAAGACCACGACTGTACATTAGGAATTTAGAGGACTTAACATAACTGGTGAAATGTGGATGTACCGGGGATTACATGCGTGATGTTGATACACATTTTTGTCACTTTTGATGTGGGTCATATTTTCTTTACAAGACTTATTAGTTGATGAAAAAAAGGAAATGACAGGGACTTTGATTTTATAAACAAAAATGATTGCTCTAGAGGAGAGGCATTATTCAAGAAAAAAAGGTGAATACATTTGTATGGAGAATCGCAGCCCCTATTATATTCTTACTCAACGGACGATATCTCACCACCAATACGGCTCTTTATGTTTGGAGCATCTGGCCGTATTAGTAAAAAAAACGTGGTCAAACATCTGTGACAGCCTAGTACTGTTCGTAAGGTTACTGCCCGTAACTAGACTAAGTAATAAATAAAATATAAACCCACCCCCGTGTTGTTAAAATATAAACCCACCAGTGTGGACACGGGCGATGGGGCCAACGGGAATCACCATTTAAATTAATATCAAGAAACTTTTCTACTTGACTATACAAATCATAAAATTAGTCAACGGGATCAGTTGACCAATTCAAAAATTCATTAGGTCGACTGATCCCGCGGGGTCCGCCTGTGTGGGATCAGTTTACTAAAGAGCCGTGATCATTAACAGAGCCTGAGAACGTTTGTAAAACAAAGGTTAACGTAAAAAAGGGTCGAATATTTTTTTCATTTTACTACTATTGGTCCGCACACACTTTGTGCGGACCAATAGAAATTCTTCTTCTTCGTGTCGATGATTCGTTAAGGGTGGTAAATAGATGTGGACATCGTGTGCACGGGATTTTATTTTAAATATGAGCAGATTTCGTTCGAGCCCATGGTACATAACTATGCTAACCTTCAGTTCTGCAGAGAAACAATTTAGGTCGAAAATCATTAAGATCCACAGTATTTTCAGCTACATTCTAAACACACAGCAAAATTCCCTTACTAAAGACACTTCCCCAAGATTCAGCAGCAATATTTCTTATAACATTTTGTTTTGATCGCTCCCCCGCTTCAGATAAAACATGATAGCAAGGTCCCAAGATTGAATATCGCAATCCCATGGCAAAGGGTAACTTAGTTTACGATTCGGGAGCAGAGTAATGGTTTAGTACCTACGCTACGTACGGAGTTACTTTTCGCTACGTATCCAGAAATTGTTGTTGTTCCAGAGATTTTTCGGTAAAATGTGGGATGATGGAGGAATTTTGGCTGATTTGTGGAACTGTATTTGTATGGGTAGGTATTTACCTATGCTATCAAAGTTTTAAGAAGTAAATAAAATCCAAAAAATCTCTCCTATCTATATTCGATTAGGAAAACTTTGATTTTCGTATAATTTTTATTTTCTGTTCAAACATTGCAAAAATGGGTGCAAAAAACCCAAGTTGTTGTTCACTTGTTCTCCCCGTCATTGCGATCATTTCTATGTTCTGGACCATACCTCCATGGGAACCTCCTAGTTACGGAGATATCGGTGGTCAAAGTTCCAAGATTATAATGTTGTTATAATTTTGTTTTTCATCATCACAATATTTTTATTGCGGTACATTGAGTTCTACCGTATAACGTGATTTTTCTCCCCAAAAAAAAGTCGTTTCCCAGCAATACCTATTTTTTGCGTAGAGTTACTTAGTTTGACAGTACAGAAAGCTTGGTAAACGGCTTCGTAAAGTGGCCGTTTTCATCAAGTATTTTCCGGTAGATTTTTATTACGGTGGCGAGGCTAACTGTCCAAGATGAGCTGGATGTACAGCATTAGAAGTAAACAACAACTAAAAAAGTATTAAAGTAGATATCATTTTTGTCTTCGAAATACTAGATTATTATGGTCCAATCACCAAGCTTTTTGACTGGCATAAACTTCAACTACATTGTACATATTTTCTGATTTGAAAATTACTTTAAAAAAAACGACCTAATTTTACTAATAGTCCTCCAGTTATATATTTTATTTAACAATATTATACCGAAGAAATGTAACTATATTAAGTTAATTTGAAACGATAGCAATCAAACAACAATTAACTTTATACCTATAGGTTAGTAAAGTTTATAACGCTGACCTTTTTCATACTTTTATATTAAACTAGCGGACGTCACGCGGTTTCACCCGTGTAGTTGCCGTTCCCGTGGGGGTACGGAGATAAAATATAGCCTATGTTACTCGCTGATAATGTAGCTATCCATTGCTGAAAGAATTTTTCAAATCGGTCCAGTAGTTTTTAAGTTTATTCGTTACATACAAAAATACAAATCTTTTTTTCTTGTCCGCGGCTTTGCTCGCGTTAATTTAGAATTTGACAATTAATTTGGGTTGTACTCTGCTTGGAATATTATAATTCAATCAAGATTCGAAAGACACGTTGCGCCATCTATTATCATAAGAATGTTATTGTTGTTTTCCTAGGGAGCAGTACCTTTTTCGGGATGATTATCATAAGAATGTTATTGTTGTTTTCCTAGGGAGCAGTACCTTTTTCGGGATGAAAGGAACCACGTTCGATTTTTCTTTTTATGTAACCTATTCTGGAAAGCGCTGGTGTCTGTGATACAATGATTTTAATCATTAGTACAGGCACCAACGACTCACTTTCGTCGGAAATGCTCATTTTTATTTGTTAATGTTTTTGTGAAAATTTTAAATGTGTCTTTTCTGATCATTATAAATTTGTATGTACGTTTCTGTACACCTGACAACGTATATGCAAAGATGATCGGTCCAGTGGTTTAGGGCTACCGCACACTATAGACAAGACTGTCTTTAGACCGACAATTACCCTACTAGTGCGAGCGAGACAGACTATGTATTCTCGCTCGCACTAGTAGGATAATCGTCTGTTTATAGACAGTCTTGTCTATAGTGCCGCACACTATAGACAAGACTGTCTTTAGACAGACAATTAGCCCTTAGGCCTGAAAAGGTAACAAATAAACAAACTTATTTTCGCATTTATAATAGGTATTAGTTAGGACGAACGAACTGACCATTTGCCTACATTTATAATAAATTTTCTCGTTAAACCAAGTTATTTAAACTTGAGCCACGGTTTCTAGGTTTATGTCTTAATTAGGATATTCTTGGAATATTATTTCGTAAGTTAATTACTTCGTAGAAGAAGGGAATTTTTGGCTTTTAGGTATTTATTTTCCGGTAGGCTGAGATGGCGGAAAAATATGGTTGAAATCCTTGGTTATTTAATCAGTAATTCTAAGAAGTCTTTAGGTTGCGTTTCCACCAGTGATGAGCGAGCATACTTAGGTACCTAGCGAAGGATGTGTGTGGAACTCACCAATCTTCTTCTCAGTCTTACCAAAGGGTAATGTAGCTGTTACCGACTATAACTAACTGGGTTGTGGAGGTCAGATAGGCAGTCGCTCCATGTAAAATACTGGTATTCAGTAGTATCCGGTTAGCCTGCAAGCCGATCCCATCATAGTTGGGTTGCATTAACCATTTGCATCAACACAGAATTCAAAAACCGATTTCTCAACTACGAAAATTACAAACATTTGACAGTTGTCCAAAAATTTGAATACGCAAGTACATTCTTGTAAGACTATGTACAATCGAATACAATAGAGATAATACATGGATAATGTGTTTGAAGGAATCATTTCGGGACTTTGGCAGCAGGCCACGACTCAATGTACCGACAGAATATGTACCATTCAGGGATGGGCAAAATCTGTTTCAATCAAATGTTATGTTTGTAGAGAAAAATAATTTTCATGTTTTTTTTTCGTAGTACTCTTTGTGTAGTAAAATTGACAATTTTTCGACCAACATCAATCATCCTCTACTATATTTGTCACTGTTTGTTTATAGTGTTTATTGTTCTTATTTTCTAAAACAGACCAAGATCTCTTACGTCAATAACGTCAAACAAACGTAAACGTCATGTTGACCAAAGTCAATATGACTTTTTTTTTAAGTTTTCAACAGCATCTACTGCCTAACCTGATCCTAACTATGTTGGGGTAGGCTTCCAATCTAACTAGATGCAACTGAATACCAGTATTTTATATGAAGCGACTGCCTAACTGACCTTCACAACCTAGTTAGTACTGACTGACTACAGACTTGCGGGTCTTTCGACTGTCACATAACAGTCGGGACCAACGGCTTCACCTGCTTATTGAGGCACGAAAGAAACTCGGTATGTAATAGTCACCCATCCACGGACCTGCCTAGGCAAACTAGCTTAACCTGGAATTACGACCAGCGCGGCTGTTATTATTTAGCCACGAGCTCCTCCGAAATACTTTACTGTTTTTGTTTTTTTTTAATTTTGTTATTTAAATTGAAATAGCGCAGCCCTACCGGTACAGTCGCGAACTAAATCGTTAAATGTGATTTAACGAACCTCTGCCAACGTTTGGGTAAGAAATCTATTCTTGTTATTAGAATTGCTTCATTGGTTTAGTGGCAATATGCTGTGCGGAACTGCAGGCCTTGAACCCGATTCTCTGGCTAGTTTCATTATTAGATTATTTTTATTGGATTAATTTTGGTTTTGAAATTTGAGTTTAGGCTCCTAATTTAAGATAACTCGGGGTACAACTACATGACATAATATTTCAGACACTTCAACGTAACATCGAATTCGCAAGCATTCTCGGTAAGAGGCTTTGAATCCAATTCTCTAGACAGTTTTTTTTTTCAGTTTTTGTTTTAACATAACATCACGCCTGTAATTCCCGAAAGGTTAATCAGAGATGTACAGTCGTGGTCTTTTCCGCCAGGTCAGTTAATTTTTTTTTCGCTTATATCCTGCGGAGGCGTCGAGCCACGCCCCCTTAAAGTTTAGGCCTATTAGGAAAGCGTCAATTTGGTGCGCAAAATAACAATAACTCTCGTTTGGCATGCGTCGTCAGTGCGCTCGGCCGATCGGTATTGTCATTCATTCATTATTTCTATACAAAGTCAACAGGGCGGGACTAGAAAGCGTTTCTATGTTGCGAGTGCAAGCAAAAATTAGCTTAGTGGTGATAAGGCGGGAGTGTCCACGATAGTACTTAATAGTAAACCCACATTTCGCCAGTTATATTTAAGTCCTATGTATAAGAGGGCGAGCCTATTGCCATCTACCGGCACATATCCAGACTCCGTAGCTGCTACTGCAGATACGATGATGCAGCCCAATGTGTTTCCAATCCAGACTTTCAAGTCCAATTTCCTTTGACCTGATTCATAACCATTTACTTTATATCCATGCAATGTAAAGCGTTATGTACTATATATTTACATAAACAAGATTAATCGTAACTTGGTATCTTTAATTTATTCATTGTGTTTTAATTCCTGTTTGTAAAATCGGTCGTTTGAATTATTTCGGAGCTACGATCACATCGTTTGAAATTCAAATTTTAAGATCATTTTGTCACCATTAACGCACTTGGTATATCAAACGGCTTGCTCGAAATTTCTCGTCAAATATGATGACATTTTCTCTGGCTGTTTAAAAATTAAACGGTGTGATTATTTTGGTTCAAAGGTGTTTATAATTACGTGCTAGTATGTTTTGCATTTGGAAATGTTTTATGCATGTTTTAATTGTTGTTTTACTAATTTGGAATCAGTTCTGTGATTTTAAAACGAGTTTAGGCACGTTGAAATAAGATATTGAACTACTACTACATACTACTACTGATACTTTTTACTAGCTGCTCGGCAGTTTGCTGAACTGGGGGGTTACCATGACGTCTTAAAGCAGGATTGTTTTAATGTCATTCAAGTGTGGAAAAGAGACAGTGCTATAGAGGACGGATAGCGCCATCTCTTTATCACTCTGGAATAAGAATAAAACAATCCTGCTTTAAGACTTCGTGGTAGGCCACCTGGGCCTATTTGGCGCAGCCGTGAGACACACAATATTATTTCTTATCTGTTTTTCTGTTTAGTTTAAGTTTTATAAGTGTGTAGTTTTTATTTTATTGATATTTTTGTTTTGTTGTGTGCACTTATGGCATGTGCCAAATAAATATGATTTCTTTCTTTCTTTTTTCTTTTTCTTTTTCTTTCCTTAAAATGTTAAGGCCAATAGCTAAGACTACATAACTGTCTGAATCTAAACTCATCACCATCTTCCTGCCCGTGTTCCATGTTACTCGAGGTCGGCGCAACACGATATTTTCTTCCATTCTCCTCGGTCAACCGTCTTGCTATCATTTACTCCTTTTTAGGGTTCCGTAGTCCTGACAAGGAACGCTTATAGTTTCGTCATGTCCATTAATGCTTCATTTACGAAATATTAAACTTTAAAGTGAACATTTTTGTCCCCTCCTCTCTAAAAGCTTAACTGCTTTCTTAAAAAATAAGGGAAAAATCATGATGATACTCATCCTCACACAATCCATCCATCGTTTTCATGGTCTTTCGCTCCCTCTCCATCCATCTACATTTATATTCATTACTCTTTAAGCCACTTGCGATTCGTCCCTCCCTACCACATGCGGGATACCAAGACTGTCGAGTTCCTTTCAACCTCATGTCTGAATCTAAACTATTGAACATAATTTTGAAGAGCAGGCCATTTCTTACTATTATAAAATCAATCAGTGGTCATCTTATCGCATGACGACAGGCCGTGTCGACGGCGCGTTCGTGTTCCACGCGCGCCTCAAAGAGAGTCAGCAATAGGGAAGGGGTCCGCAAGGACCGAAGCCTGCCGGGGCTGCGGGACTATTCGAAAGAGATACCGTGGCCCCGGAACACAAAGGGCGAGGAAGGAACATGGATGGGTTTTAGTCAGTAAAAGTCTGACACTCCAGAAGTCATTTGATGATTTCCCATCCAAAAAAAAAAAATAAAAAAATGGTCATCTTATCGCTACCAGGACAAAGGAAATAATTTTTGTGGTTACTGTGTTCTGAATGTGGATTTAATATTAAATCGCCATACTGTACACCACTGTACCTTGTACAATATTAGTGCCTATAAAGGGTGTAAAAAACCTCTTAACGACGCCGAAAGGCACTTGTTCTCCGCGTCATTTCGATCATTTTTTTGTTCTACACCATACCTGGGAACCTTTTAGTTACGGAGATATTGGGGGTCAAAGTTCTAACTTTTTGACAAGTTTTTTTTTTAAATAAAAGTTTTAAATGATCGTTTTATTTTTGTCAATATTCATTGATTTACAAACACAAAAAATACATGTCCGTTATTTTCCAATACTCTAACTGATGGACTAAATAGATTTGCAATTTATTCATGGTGGAAACTAGCCTATTACCGACGAAATGTGTGTACCATCAGGTACCCTCACACCTCTTGTAAACGCTACGGAAAAATCAGGCGTGATGTATGTAATCTTCCAACGAACTATGTTTGTTTATTACAAATATAATGCAGCTATTAATATGTATCTCGACTAAAAGCGTAGTAAAGTAAATATTAATGCACTTCCATTACATAGGTTCCTGGACTCAATTTGGTCTCAGTTTGACGTACGTTGATGGATGGACCAACTAGTTTGATGGATCTCGTGTAAACGAATAAAGAGGAGGTTTTTAATGCGTTGTAAACAGGACACTGTGGAAAATTACAAATGGAACACAAACTCATCTGCCTAGCCTTTTCCCAACTATGTTGGGGTCGGCTTCCAGTCTAACCGAATGCAGCTGAATACCAGTATTTTACATGGAGCGACTTGTTATCTGACCTTCACAATCTTATTAGTACTAGGGAATACGATACCCCTTGGTGAGACTGGTTGACAGGTTTTTGACCTGTAAGAGCTCTCAAAGATTACAAATGACAGCCAGGATCAACAGCGTAACGTGCTTTCCGAGGCACGGACGAAACTCGGTATGTAATGAGTCACCCATCCACAGATCCACATAGGAAAGCTCGGCATAACCTAAAGATTGACACAAGCGGCTGTTATCATTTAACCACGAGTTTAAAATCCCCTACACGAAATTATTAAATAGGAAAATGACAAGCATATAACGTAAATAAATAAATATCGCTGTACATTACACACAGCGCCATCTAGGTGCCACACTAAGCAACGAGGCTTGTGTCGTGGACACCAGATAGTTGATATACTACATATATACTTTTTGTTTGTTAATACATACTTGGGAATTTGACGTATTGAGAATTGGACATTTTGGGATTTGGACATTTTGACACCGTTGGACATTTTGAGAATTGGACATTTTGACCCTGAACGACTTATTATACATATAAACATCCATGACTCGGAAACAAATGTCCATGCTCATCGCACAAACATTTGCTCCTACCGGGATTCGAACCCGGGACCCTAAGAAAGTAAGGCGCCATTCGGGTCGTCAATTCAAATCAATGTAAATCTTGGCTGTAACACCTAATTGGTAGAAACTTCAACCATAACTCAAAAGCGTTAATAGCTTGACAATTACACAACATTCAACATGGCGTCCAACTTCTTGGCACGGCCATCATCACAGTATAACCCTCCATATATCACTTTAACATTTATGAGTATAATAACAGCGATATTAATGCCCGACTGAGGAAACCAACATCGTGACGAAACAAGCATGTCATAGATTCAAAATTTGAAGACATGAGGCACCCATCAACCCGCGTGGTTAATTGTAGGCCCACTCCCTCTCATAGAGAGGAGGCCTGTGTCCCAGCCGTGGGGACATTTAAGGCAGATTATGCTAGCTTATCTAAAATCGCTTATACTCAATAATATGGTTTTCGCTGCGCATTTCGATTCATGCCAGGGGTGTTAATAGACCCTTAACGAAGCCGAAAGGCACTTGTTCTCCTCGTCATCGTGATATTTTTTTTGTTCTATACCATACCTGGGAACCTTCTAGTTATAGATTTTGGAGGTCAAAGTTCCCAGTTATTTACATTTTTTTTTATACTTGTTTTTAAGGTAAATATCTTCATGACCCGTTTACTATTCAATACATTTATCAGCAAAATGTTTTGAGTTATTTTTCACCTTAAAAAAAGGAATCTTTTTTGCGTACGGTTTGGCAGCTTGGTGTACAAAATAATTGGTAGAAGTCTTCGTGAACCGGGTCCGTTAACACCTTGTATAAACACTAAAACGTTATAGCTCAAACATTACACAACATTAAACATAGTCTCCAATATTTTGGCACGGCCATCATCACATTGGGACCCGCCATACATCACTGCAACATTTATGAGTATAATAACTGCCGTACCACAGCCCGACTGTTACAATAATGGCCGCGGGTGACGTGTCAATCTCTTCGTACATTTGGCAGGCTGTGTAATAGCTGCAGACAGTGTACCCGATTGATATGCTAAAGCTTTTGGCGATGAGCTAAATATTCAAGCATCATCATCATCAGCCTATTAATGTTCCCACTGCTGGGATACAGGCCCCCTCTCTATGAGAGGGAATGGGCTATAATCCACCACGTGGGCCCAGTGCGGATTGGTAGACGTCACATGTCTTCGAGTTTTTTGGTTCTAGGACATGCCGGTTTCCTCACGATGTGCAGTGGTGATGAAATAAATCACACAAAGTAATGCGCCTGTCTGGGTTCGAACCCACGACTTACTGTTCGTAAGTCGAGGCCGCCACCACTGGGCCACCACTGCTTTCATATTCAAGCAACTGTGACAAAAACAAATGAATGTCACGCAACTTGCGGAGCGACGGAACACAAGTGCCGCAGAGTCACTTGCAAGTATGCATAGCATACAAGTCCCATCATCAGGGACCGGGAACGAGGTCTCATAACTGCCGTATCTCAGCTCGACTGTGGCAATAACGGTCGCTGATGACACGCGGATGACGACTCTCTCCGTGCATTTGGCATTCTGTGTTACAGTTGTAGACAGTGTACCCGATTGATATGAAAAACGTTTTTATGGCATGCCAGCTTTAGAGTTGGTAGCTTCTTAAAAAGTCGGCTTCGCCCTCATAGAGGTTGGATAATTTCCTACAGGAACGACTACCATGATAAAGGCAACGCATTAAGTCCGCCTTTGTACATTATGTGCATAAAGTTTTAATAAATTAATAAATAAATAAATAAAGTATCTTGTATCCCAGCTCCGATGATCTACATCATGTGTACCCAATTTCACAGAAATCCTTTTCCAAATCTTTTAGTAATATGAGTGGATAATTATGTTATTTTTATAAAGGCAAAATGAAAACTGTTCAGACTGAAGTTTTTTCTCGCGCAGTTTTCGCAAGTTTCATTTCTTGCCTTTGCACAGAAAATACATTATAGAATATTAGAATAACCAGAGAAAACCTCCCACATGCATTTATATTTTCGCAATAACTCATCACAAAAGTTGTGAAAACATATGAAAAGTATGTACCCTCTGAATCACTACACCACATTCCAATAATGACTCACCATCTTCCTAACCTAGTCCCATGTCATTTGAGGTCGTCGCAACACGTTTTTATCTTCCATTCTCCCCTGTCAATCGTCCTGCTCTCATTTACTCCTTTTTCCTTCATATCATTCCTCACACAAATCCATCCATCTGTTCTTTGGTCTTCCTTCCTTATTCCAATATGATGACATGATAATGACTAAAAGATCTAATAAACGAAAACCTTTTTACTTTTTAGTGTGGTGTACTACACACTTGAAAAATAGTTTGCGATAGCTTTGAAAAATCGAAATCTTTTTTGTTACGGTAGATTATATTATGATTTCTTTTTCTTTTTAGATTCTTTATTTAAAAATATAGATTTAGATTTATATAGGTATTTCTATTTAAAGAAAACACACAACAAAGAATTTTTTATGATAAAGTTCAATTTAATAAATTATATCAGCTTATGCTAATGATCACAAACTTTTTTGATGTGTGTATGTGTCATTAAAAAGTAAATCGGTTTTAGTTCGTCAGGCGTTTGAGTCATTATTTCAGTATCGTTGAGTCGTTGACTTGTCGACAGGTTAGTGAAAACTAGGGCTATGAACGAAACCACATCAATCACGGTTATTTGAGTAGCAACCTGGTGGGTAACTTGTCTTTGTTGATGTGTCCTAAATTAGATATCTGTTTGATGTTCGACTGGGTATGACAAAGACCGATACCTAATTACTCTCGTATCGCCAATCCCAATCCTTCTTTTAAAATGACTAGCGGCATTGTTTATGGCAAAGGTACTGTTTAGATCATCATCAAATCTACAGCAGTTTACTGCTCAAGTTTCTCGGCAACTCTCTTCGGAAAAAACGTTACCTCAGACTAGGGATTTCTCCTGCCGGGGCTGCGGGACTATTCGAAAGAGATACCGTGGCCCCGGAACACAAAGGGCGATGAAGGAACATGGATGGGTTTTAGTAGTAAAAGTTTGACACTCCCTCCTGCTCCGCCCAGAGCGGGAGGAGTGATTTGATGATTTCGCATCCGAAAAAAAAAAAAAGACTAGGGATTTCTCCTTTATCGTGGGTGCGTTCACAAACATTTAAACTCACATACAGAGACGGAACAACTGTAGGTCATACAAATATTTGTTCCGTACGGGGATCGAACCCGTGAAACGAGCCTTTTGAGCTTCTACCAGCCACCCAGGGTAGATCGTGACCCCACCTGACGCTGTCCTACATTTGCCGATCTCCGCTCATGAACATTGTTGATGCAGGATGTAACAAAATAATCGCAATTCCTCTTCATAGAGGTTCAGACCATCCAACTGAATTGAACTTCCTATACAAAATTTATATCACATTGGCTGAAACCTAATAGCGTCAACTTATTCATTTAAATACTTTCTATTTCTTGATTTTTGAACCCGTAAATTTCAAGTAAAGATATGCGAACAACGTCTACAAAGCGAAATTGTTAACTTATGAAAGGAAACTTATTTTCAGAAATGCAGTGTTCTTATTCTACCAGTCTTGTTTACACACCAATAGTGCTACCGGCTATTACAACAATGTTTATTCTAACAAAAACGTAGTTTTAACGAAAGATTTTATATTGTGTTTATGTTGAACGTTTTACTAGCTTCCGTTTCTATTCAGAGTTAAAAGCTGAGAACATTTTACTTCCGTCTTCATCTAATATTATCTAAAGTGAAATACGTGTTAATATTTACTATAATATAATTATAATTTAAAATGATTTGTTAACTATAATTAAGAAAACCATTAAAAGTGTGTATGTTGACATCATAAAAACCTACAATATTCGAAATCTTCATGTAAAATTATTTTTACAGGTCCAACCGATTTGCAGGAAAATGGAAATTGCTCTTAGAATGCTCTATTACACTAGCTAACAATAATGTGGAAAAAGCAAATAAACAATCAATAAAAGACCGGACTGGGGACTGGGGTAGGGTAGACCCCTGCATGACAAGTAGACGGGTCGGGGGGCTATTGGGACCGGGACCGCGGTCCCGGATTCTCCCTAAATATTTTTGAGTGGTAATTTGGGATCACAAGAAAAAAAATGTTAAAGTACCTACAGTAACATGAAATAATATTGTGATAATCAATTACAATTACATGAATTTATTATTGAAGTGAAACTTCTATAAAGACGGGGTATTAGAAAAAAAAAAACCCCCACTTGTATCAAAATGTACTATTTTTGGTATAATAAAAATACGAAATATGGTTAGTTGACCGTACTTTCCCAGGACATAACTTTGTTTTATTTTTCTTGTCGTCGAAAAATACCACTCAAAAATATTTAGGGGGAATCCGGGACCGCGGTCCTGGTCCCAAAAGCCTCCCGACCCAAGTAGACGGCCTGTACAATAAACTAGTGTGAACCATAGCCACATCGTTAAAAAAAACACACGCAAAAAAAAACAAATGAACATTGTAACTAAAGCCGAGATCACCCGAACACAAACACGGAACTCCAGACTGGCGAAAACTAAAATCTCTCGAGGTGGACGGACTCTGTAAGTTCATTACCACTTGGCAGGAGACAGACGTCACCTGTAAAACACCTTTTACCACCTACGGCTTGGCTGTCTGCCAGACCTACCTATGTAACCATTCTTCATTCAGTATG
The DNA here is from genome assembly GCA_963853795.1 of Xestia rhomboidea. Lineage (NCBI taxonomy): Eukaryota > Metazoa > Arthropoda > Insecta > Lepidoptera > Noctuidae > Xestia > Xestia rhomboidea. The sequence continues at coordinate 6,696,294 of OY970778.1, read as the reverse complement.
AGGAATCTTAGGACGTCTGCAGACGAACGACTTTTACTGACACGACAGTTTCCAATCGATTGACGTCAATGGATGCCTTCTATCGATTAAAAATGGAATCAGCTAAAGTCAACGTTTAATAGAAGATCCAATCTTCCTACATCGACTGACGTTGGTCCAATTGTAGCGTCTTTAGTCTTAAACTTAACATCATTGTTCTGTTCTTATCCTAATTTATTTGGATTCGGCAGCATGTCTTCTTCTTCTATACTTCTTTATTACTCGTGATCTCAGTAATCACCTCCTTTCTAGCCATATCATCCTTCACACAGTCCATTTATCGTTTGTTTGGTCTTCCTCTACTCTTGGCCTTACCTTGGTTCAATCCATGGTCCGGAGCGAGACGGAATGGGACGCCGTCACCTCCTTCTGCGAAGCAGTCATGCTAGCGAAGGAGGTGGCGGAACAGGACAGGGAGAGATCCTCACGTCCCGGCCGCTGCGGGAGACGCCCCGGGCGTCGGGGGCCACGTGGTGGCTTCCGGCCACCGTAGGCGCGGGCCTGTGGACGGGGAGCTATGGGCTAGCTCGCCGTCCGTACGTCTCATGACGACAGGCCGTGTCGACGGCGCGTTCGTGTTCCACGCGCGCCTCAAAGAGAGTCAGCAATAGGGAAGGGGTCCGCAAGGACCGAAGCCTGCCGGGGCTGCGGGACTATTCGAAAGAGATACCGTGGCCCCGGAACACAAAGGGCGATGAAGGAACATGGATGGGTTTTAGTCAGTAAAAGTCTGACACTCCCTCCTGCTCCGCCCAGAGCGGGAGAAGTCATTTGATGATTTCCCATCCGAAAAAAAAAAAATAAAAAAAAATGGTGGCACATGTGTCGGATCATTTAGTCCCCTTTAAAATGGTTGAGTTGAATGGTGCTGATCCATGCGTCATGTTCGTGAACGGGCGCTATCAGTTGTGACCTCTGTGAATTATTTTGGTTTTTGAATTGTATATTTGTTTTTTTTATTGTTTTTACTGTGGACCCTTTTAACGTGCACATCTTGTTACATTGTTCTCACATAATATACCATCTCAACATGAATGATGTAACCAAGATTTTGTAGCAATATTTTAATTAAAAAGAGTGTCCATGGAGTTTTTTGCCCGTTCTTCTACAAAGAGATCTACGCTAGGGAATGAGCAACTACAGTACTTTCACAGTTTTTATGTCTTGTGACTGGGACTGTAGCCACATTTAATTTTCATCTTTGTTTCGACCATTCAAAAGTGCCTGTAACTGGCCTACTTGAAATAAATGCTTGCACATTCATACTCAAACTTATTACTTCACAACATTTTCCTCATTCCTCCGCATCATATGTCATACATATGATCCGCATACAACGATACACCACACACACAACTCTTCAGTCTTCACACCTCAATAAGTTTGACATTTCTTACGACATGTCCCCATCCTTTTCCCAAACTATGTTGAGGTCGGCTACAGGTGGATGCAGCTGAAAACCAGTATTTGCTGTCAGCATAATTATATTCTTAACCAACTGAGACGTTACTACAGCCTGGTAAGAATAACAAAATTGACCAGCAAATACTGGGCAGCTAGTCCAATATTGCGATTAATTTCGAACAACCATTGGCCATTTTAGTCGGGCGTTTGCGGACGTCCTTATTTCCACAGAACTCAAACTTAAAGATAACACAGTGTGATTGATGACGGGTCCTACTCGTCCCAGTATGTTATTATTGGGTCGGGAGGTATTTATACTATTTGTGTGAACGTTTACAAAGGTAGGCCTAGGCAGTTGAAAGGATATACAAATTAGGACGAGGAATTGATAGAACATTGTGTGTGAGATATCTTTTGCGGTAATATTCGGAATATTGTTGGGATGAAATTGATAACGCTTCATGTTATGAGTACTGAAGCGTTATAATTATAATACCTTTCTTAGTTTAACACTGGCAGACAACGCACACCCTAAACTGGTTCTAGTAGCATGAATTATTACAACTAGTATAGTATTATAAATGCGAAAGTTTGGATTGATGTTTGTTACTCAATCACGCCAGAACTGCTGAATGGATTTGGATAAAATTTGGCACACAGATAGTTTATAAACTTTAATAGCACATTGGCTACTTTTGATGCCGGTAGTATGGTCCCGTAGAATACGCAATCATGGAGTTACAGAACTCCACGTGGTCGAAGCCGCTGCCATAAGCTAGTTTCTATATTGTGAGTTTCTACAATGAAATTAAGCACTGACAAAGCACTTTTGCAAATTTATTTTAACAAATTCTGCAGTTATAAACCTCAGGATTCACAATAACAACGAAGCCACATAAACGCAGAACAAACAACGTAACAAATATGAAAAAGCAGTAAGCTAAACTTCGGTTGAGGCAAACTTAGTTCAAACTAAATCACCGAGCAAGAGAGAAATACAAAGATGTATATTGTAAGATGTGCTCTATCGCGTCAAAAATATTCACAACTTCAGTTTTATTGACAATACGTTAAATAGTATTGTCTCGTTCATTCACGTTAAAAACTGTGTCGATCGATTCTTCATAGTGTGTCTTTGAAGTGTTACTAACATAGTTTTAACACAATTTGTATTTAATCATATATAAGTTAGTCTGTCCTTGTATCTAAGGGCCAGAGTTGAAAATAAATGAATGTTATGTTATGTTGTTCGTGTCAGCACATTCGATTCGGTTCGGTAGTATTAGTTAAACAACAAAGCTGATCCGAAGCAAAAACTACATATTTTTGGGTACCATTCGGGTCGTGCCGATCGGCAAACGGTGTTCGGCATTAAAAAAGGTGGATCACGTTCAAAATAAACGCAATACCTCTTAGGTGGCGATTCAAACCATCAAACTGGACAACATTCGATAAAAAATATGGGCCGAAAAAACAATGGAATATTCGACTAATTGCGTCAGCCGATGCGATATTTTGTCTGTGAAGTCTAATTTTTCAAAGCATATCTAGCTATTTAAATCTTTGTGGAAATCCTACAAAATGTTACACAAGATCCGCGGCCGTGATGTGAGATAAAACACACTGTTTTGTTGTTAAACATTATTCTGGTAACGTTATAACTTGGAGATATTTATGATGTAGTGAAAACTACGTCTTTCGTAGATGTTCTAGATTTTAGTTTGGCGTATTTTGTTTTCCTGGAGTTACTAAGCGTTCTAAGGCAGATTGAGAAATAATTTGTATATGGTAAAGTCTGTTGACTAACATCATTACAGTAAGAGAAACGAAAAGACATAAAATGTAGATAACTCTTGCTTTACCTGAAATTGCCCTTTAAACTGAATCATAGCAAAGACTTTTTGAAAACTGGAATAAGCTGTTGAAAAGTAGGTACTTTATGCGTAAAAACGTAGCATTCTACTCGTATGACTGAGCCGATTCTCACACAACGGGCCTCTAGTCGCATTGACTTGTATGAAATCCGTTGATGCCTTAAGACACGTCAGATCGCCAGACCGCGCGGACTAGCGGCGCGCACCGCCTCTCCGCGCGGCGCAATCTTCGCCGCCCCCGACCGACCGCGCGGAGGAGCTGTGTCGTGAGAATCGCCTTAATTTCAATCTTCTCCTAATGTAAAACCACCGTAAGATTACTGCCCTCGGGGTCTTTTTGATTCGAAAATTAAAATTAACGCTTGAATACAGAACTCAACAGAAAATACGAAAATAGCTACGGAAACAACTAAAAACATCACAGACAATCACAGATCATATTTCGTTCAATGTAAAACAGCTGCAAACAATCCATTTTCGTTTTTCTAGCAGATTAACCATCAACATGGTAAGAATAATAATCAGAGATGCTTCAACGAAAAATATATCAATAAAAACTAGAGACGAGGAAAATTCGTTGGAGCCTAGCCAAAGTTTAATAGAACTCATTTAAATTAATACTGATGAACCCAATCTTCTGGGCTAATAACACTAATTTCCGAAACAGTTTTGAGATTATATTCTGCTTTTAAACTTAATTGTGTCATATTTTTGATAGTTAAAATTTTATAGTAAAGTAAAAGTTAAGAATTTGGCGAAAAGCAAGCAAGCAAGTTGGAAGAGCTATTTTCAACGTGTTCTGGAAAAAGTTTAATTAATTGGTTAATTGGTACACTCACATTACGCTAGTTATGTTTAAGTCCCATATAATAGCGGGCGAGCTTATTGCCATCAATAGGGCACAAATCCGGTTGGAGTATACGTAACGGGGCACTGAGGAAAAATGACAAAATATTTGCAACATTTTTTTTTTTGTAAATTGTTTATTTTCTCGATTTTATCGTATAGAACAACCTAAAAATAAGGCGAAAAGCATCTGGGTGATTTTTATCTCCGACCAACCGTTTGTCGTAAAAACGATGTCGAAGGGATTCCGTTCCGAACATATAGGTTAGGTTAGGTTAGAACTGTGACCAACTACGCGCGAGCCGAGCGAGCGGTTCCGCGGCGGTGAGCGCTACCTATTTGGAAATTGGTCGCAGTAAAAAATTAGTGCCCCGTTTCGTATCCACTGACCACGAATCCAGACTCCGTGGCTGCTACTGAGAAAATCCTGCTGGAAAAACCAAATAACAATTTGGCCGACCTGCTTGGCTCAGCAATGGCGCATAGTATCTAGTCAAGTCTCCACTCTACCGGTAATACGCTAACAAAACATAGCGAAAACGTAGGTAAATAAAAACAATAATAAACGTAATATTGTGTATATACGGTGAGTATCATTTAGACGGCGTATGACGTAGAGGAGTTCACCTGTCTGGCGGCGCCGGCGCAGGTGACGTCATTAAACGATTTATAGTACACGTAGACGAGACACTGACGTAGGTACCTGCCTTACCAAGGCTATTTTAGCCCAAAGGGTTTCATAAAACAGCTCGTGGCTAATTAATAACAGCTGCTCGGGTCGATCTTTAGGTTAAGCCGCGCTTGCCTGGGTTTTTCCGTGGATGGGTGACCACCCTTTACATACTGGGCTTCCTCCGTGCCTCGGAAACGTTAAGCCGTCATTAGTAGATCTTCGACAGTCGTTACAGGTAGTCAGTGGCCCAAAAATCTGAAAACCAGTCTTACTAAAGGGTATCGTATTACCCAGTACTAACCGGGTTATGGAGGTCAGATAGGCAGTCGCTCTATGTAAAATACTGTTATTCAGCTGAATCCGGTTAGACTGGATGCCGACCTCAACATAGGAAAAGGCTTGGCAGATGATGGTTAGATAAAACAGCCCAGTGATATTTTTGTGAACTAATATTTTTTCAGTTTTTTTTTTGTGTGAATATCATCTCGCATGTCAACCAAGGAGGTGATCGCCTGCTTAAACGGACTATCTTGTTCCTGTGGGTTCCTTCAGTGTACAGCCTCCAGCCAGGGGCATAAAAACCTCAAAACTAAACGTGTTAAGAGCATCCCCTGCTTGGTACAAGTCTGGGCTAAGGTCGTCGGGGAGGAGTGATAGACTGAATCAGAATTAGTCCGTTTTGTTATAAGTGGGGAAATTTTGTTATGGAGCCGAGATCTGCAGTAACAAATGCTCACGCATAGTTACTTTTATAAACAAAAATAACATTTAATTTTATTTGTGTTCTATAAGTATTCAAAAATATTTTCTATTTTTCATAATAAGGCTGTTTAGCAGCTTCATACCTTTGCTTCTTCTTCAACCTGGCGAAAGCAAAGCGCGGAAAAACGCAAATTAAATCATAGTTTCCCAAAAATTCCTAACAAAAATACTTTTCGTTCTATTGTTTTATTATTCTTCGAAAGTGTATTGAGAATTGTCTTTTGATACACGTTGGCATTATTACTGCAGATGTGGTCTCTACAACAACCTCGCTTGCGGCTCGGGTGTGAAGTCTGCGTCGACTACAATGACAAAGTTTACTGCGAATTGTCAAAAATGGTAGAACAACAAGGTTGACTATGCCAAGCTTTTTTGTGGCTTTGTTATTGGCAAGCAATCACAACAAAGTACAATAAATAAACTGTTAACTACTGTTAAATATTACGTAGGTACAAATGTATGCCATGCCAACGTACATGTACTCGTATAACTCATATTCTGGCACCTATTAAAATTGTTGTGTTTTGAAGCAATTATAATCAAGATTTTATGTCGCTGTATCTACCTATTTACAAAATCGGCTTGTATTCTTGGCTCTTATTTGAGGAAACTGCGACTAAAGGGCCATTAGGAAATTGTCCAGAACCACCATCTGCGTACTTAGGCACTATTTATTTGAAATAACTAGATGTTTCTCGCGCAAATCGAATTCCTTGTGGCAAAATTTATATGTGAGAATCAGTGATAATAACGTTAATGATCAGAGGAGCCAAAAACAACTGAAACTGCAATAAAATTTAGCACTTAATTGAGAAATGACAATAAACTTCTCTAAAACAATATCTTTCAATAATTCGTCGTAGCACTTACTTTAACGGTACACGTGTTTGGGCTAATTGTCCTAAGAATCTTAATAATAGCAGCAAGGACAATCGACAAGGTTCTATAATAGACAACTATTATTCATAAAAGTCTACAAGTTAACCAGAATTATCTTCTATCTTAATAAAAAAAAGCTTTATATCGATATTAACCAATTTACAACAAAAAACGCTTTCAAATTCACTGTCAGACAAGAACATTGGTTCTAAAACCATTAAGCTTTGCACAAACGAGAAAGAAATGGATACCTCAAAGAGGTTAAATAGAGGGTTATAATTTTTATGGACGTTCATTATTTTTGCGACTAGAAAATCCTATGGGACCCATTGTTTAAGATAGTTACAGTACCTAAAGGGTGAAAAACACCTCTTAACGAAGCCGAAAGGCACTCATTCTCCTCATCATTGCAATCATTTTTTTGTTCTATACCATACCTAGGAACCTTCTAGTTACGGAGATATTGGGGGTCAAAGTCCCAACTTTTTGAAAACTTTTTTTTTAAATACAAGTTTTTAATGTAAGATTTTTACTTTAAACACTTCCACGACCCCCATACTATTCAATCCATCCATCAGCACAATGTTTTGAGTGCGTTACATTGAGTTCTACCACAAAACATGATTTTTCACCCCAAAAAAAAAAAACGTTTCCCAGCAATAAATTTTGCGTAAAGTTACTTTAATGTTAGTTTAATGCACAGAATCCTTGGTTGACGGCTTCGTGATGAGGTGGTTTACACCCTGTATACTTTATTGTATACCAAATTACGCGTCCCTTGTGATGAATATAAATCTTGATGGATGGATAGGGTGAGGAAGGTCAAGGAAATGATGGATGGATAGTGTGAGAAAATGGAGTTAATGATAGCGTGACGGTTGACAGAGGAGAATGCAAGAAACCTTTTGCGCCGACCCCAAATAACTTGGAACAAGGGCAGGAAGATTACGAAATATCGCATCTCTTGCTTTAAATCTACGGGTACAATGGTGGTCTTATCGCTGATAACGAAATCTTTCAGAATCTACAAACCCTAACTTTGTAGATTCTAGAGGAAAACAAAACAGTTCTAGTTTGAACCCATTTCTCATTCAACTAAAAGCAGAAGTTTCGTGACGTAACCGGATTGAAAAGTAGCGATAGACTAGTTATAAATCTTTGTGCAATCGATTTCCTAATGTTGATTTACAAGTAAGACTTTTGGCAATGCGGACTAGTCGGGGTGTGATTGAATGTTAGCACGTGAGCAAAACGAGGATATGTACCGAAGAGGAAGTGTCCTTTTGGCTGCTGGATTTTTGAAATAGAAATCTCCCCACTGCTGGTCTTAGGACTCTTAACCTAATCTTGGCCAGTGGACGGTGAGCTATGGGCAAGCTCGCCGTCCGTCCGTCTCATGACGACAGGCCGTGTCGACGGCGCGTTCGTGTTCCACGCGTAGTCAGTAAAAGCCTTACACTCCCTCCTGCTCCGCCCAGAACGGGAGGAGTCATTTGATGATTACACATCCGAAAAAGTAAAATAAAAAAAGGGGTGTTCTACTCAGGAACGCATCTGTCCCAACGGACATCAGCTTATATGTCTTGATAAATGCAGTATGAACAAAGAAACATGAAGGTATCTACGTGATTCTAGTATTTCTTTTTCCTAGCCTAATTTTTTGTGCGTGATATTAAAAGCGTGTTTTTAAATTCTAGTATCTAATTTTCATAACAATGTTTTTATAAAATTATTCAAAAGTAAAAGTTCAAAAACTATTTGATTAAGTTTTACATAATTTAATTAATAAAACATCATTTTTATAAATGTGACCTTCTAATTATTAACTCATATTTTCATGAAAGCGGTTGCATCATATTCAAACGTCTGGTTTCCAAAAAATAATAATTTACAAATTCTGTATGTTTGTTAGAACGTAGTTTACGAATATTGTTAGCACGGCAACCACGCGGTGAGATCATTCTCTGTTCAGTTCGTGGCATCGAGCCGAAAAACTGTTTTTTTTTTCTACTACACTCCGAGGTAATAAACTATTTAACCGTCAAACAACGTGTGCGTCGATAAAAGTGTTTAAAAACAATATAAGAAGCTGCAGGAAGATAGAAAAATAATCTCTATGAAAATCAACTAAAAGTCATCAATCAAAAGATCGTGAAAGGCTATCTATAAAGGTGCATACTAATTCGATTAGATTTTTTTGATTTTCCAACACGTGTGCGGGAATGAAAATTGCCACAGATAACTATATCTATACTTGGTCTAAATTGGTTCAATGCCTATAGTCGGAATTGTTTTTTTTTTATTTCGGCAAAGTAATAATGCGTCTGTACGGCGTAAATGTTTTTTGAATATTCAAATTGTGTTTATAAATAGAATATCATATATCATATAAATTTGATTTTTTAAAACTAATATTTACTTTTTTAAACAAATTAACATTTATTTGTGTTCTAAATTCAAAAATTCAAAAAAAAACTATTTTTTTATATTAGGCTGTATAACGGCTTCGTACCTTTGCTTCTCCTTCAACCTGGCGAAAGCAAAGCGCGGAAAAAAAGAAAAGAAAATCATAGTTTCCTAATAATTCATGACAAAAATATTTGTCGTTCTTTTATTTAATTTCTTCAAAAGTGAATTGAAAAAGTCGTTTGATACACGTGGACATTTGTTATTGCAGTTCTCGGCTCAAAAACACCCTCGCCTACGACTCAGGAGTTAATTCCGCCTCGGATGCAATAACAAACTTTCTCCACTTGTATCAAAATGTACTATTCTTACTGTTCACAACGAAACTCCGAAGAGCAATTTCAAAATTGTTTTTAATTTGTTATAATCAATCGCTTAAAGCTTTCCTCTTGAGACTAGACAGTTAACTTTCCCTTTTATGCGCCATTAGGGAAAACCAAGGCGTAAAAAAACACATCTCTATAATTCTGTCAAAAAACTGCATTTCCAAAGATTTATTCATTCATTTTCAGACGAAGACGTAACCTATTAACATCGTTATAACACATGATATCATACACGACGAAATGCAAGGCTGAAAAGTTCATAAAACGGGTTAAAAATATTTGAAATAACTGGTGTGGGGATCGTCTAAATATCCGAAAAGTTGTTTTAATGGATATACAGTGGGGGATACGACCTTCGGTGTCCAGGGTCGTGGGTTTAATTCATGCAGCATTAATGTTGGGTTGGCCTAGACTTGCGTGTTTATGAGATTTGTGTATGTTGTTGTATGACAGAAGTAGAACTAACATGTATGAGATAAGTAGAACTAATATGTGTGACTGGAGTAGAGACGGAGGAGTCCTGAAAATTGGTCCCTGCGTTTTGTAGATTTGTGTTATGTGTCCAATAGGCATGACGACAGTATCAAAAAATAGCCAATCTATTTAGTCCGTCAGTTAGATTATTGGAAATTAATGGACACGTATTTTTTGTTTTTGTAAATCAATGAGTATTGACAAAGATAAAACGCATCAAAACTCGGGAGTGGGGGCTCGTGACGTCAGATCTAGCTAAAAATTATACCTAGGCGTGACGTATTGTGACTTTTAAAAGCGTCGTATCTTCGTCAATTTTGGTTTACGTAACAAAAGAAAAAACACGGGTCACATATTTTTTGATAATCTAAGTGATGGACTAATTAGATTTTTTTGTCGTCTCGCCTATACAGAGGGTGTTTTTCGATCTTTGGTGACTATTGCTTGCTCATTATACACTCTATTTTCGGAGGCCATTTTTCTTCAACATTCTGGTACTTTGATGACATGTTTGTTTTTGTTTTCAGTTACAGCAAGTATGTGTTACAAATAAAACCGTTACCACGACTCAAATAACCAATACCTTTTCTACTAACATCTGTTGCAACTTAACCAACAATCAATTAACGAGAACTTTGAAGTTTTAACTGTTTATCTGACTCCAAAATACCCCTGTCCATCATAGGAGCTGACATATTAAAATTATAAACATTTTGTTTTTAAAAGCGAGATGCTCATTGAGCCAGAGAGATTTATGTTGAAACTAGAAATAGATTTGATATAGAATCTTGTGCGCCAACGGAAAATGTTACAAAATGTCTTCTCCCACGCGAACTAATAAAAATATCCTATCACTTCTCGTAACTAACGAATAACACTGTATAATTATATTATTTGGGAATTTTCTTGAATTTTTTGTGAAGTCATTGAACATACGAATGATGGCATTTTATTAAAAATTCGGATCAATCAAGATAATTAAATTAGATTCACAGAATATGAAATAGGTTTGAGGAAAATATCACGAAACTGACACCGTTTTTAGAATAGTTACAAAGAAGCTTTATTTCTACCAAAAAAAAAACAGCTAACATTAAATCACACTTTTCCAGTGAAAAGATTTAATTAAATCGATGTAACTTTGTATAATTGCAGAATCAGAAAAAGCATTCTCATATTACGAAAACACAAAATCCACTTCGCATTTTCACAAAAAAAAATCCTTGAAACCTTTTAAAAGAAAGATTTAACACAAACAAAATCCCGTCACATAAAAAACTTAATTAACTACATATTAAAGCAGGTTAAAACATTAACTAGATAAGAGTAGACAGTTTAAATTAAACACAAAACTCAATCGTTGCAAGTTAAACTAACACTGTTTTCTCTGAACCGACAGTCGCCACTTCCCTACCCCCTGCTTCCTTAGTCGTTAACATATTTCCCACTCCATAATTACTTCCTACACTTAAACAGCGAAATTAACTCGTGTTTTCGAGAAGAACTCGTGTTTTCCCGTGCCAACAACACAGTGGTGAATGGCCGGTGAGTTTTGAGCTTTGTTATCCACGTCTGTTATTATGATGGTGATAATGACATTGCGTTAGGTGAGACAGGTGTACCTGAGAGCAGTCTCGAGTGCCAGCGCCTGCGCACCACACGCCTCCAGACCTCCAGAGCAGAACTACGCAGCTCCCTCTCGACACACGCTCGCGAGCCCGAAACGGCTATTTATAAACGTATCGCTTATAATTTTATTGTTTGAGCGAAAAGCCAGAACGCGACAAGTACGCGCGGCGGTCGTAACACTAATGCCAACTCGAATGTTTCCAGTTTCAAGGCGTTCCCTACGTGGTACATTGATAATTCCAGCAGTTGTTGATATAAAGGACGGTTCTAAGGTCCCCAGGTCATCGGCGACCTTCGTCGAAGTCTTCTGTGAGTTCGCTCGCCCTCATACGACCCCGATCGCCTGTCACGTTCAATGTTGGATAACCTAACATGTAGGTCAACAGACTAAAAGTCAAAACGAAAGTAAAAAGGATTCGAGCATAAATTTTAGAACAGCGGCGGAGTTTCAGTGAAAAGTTCCAAAACTGCCATACTTTACTCCGAGATGAAATTGAAAAAGAATTCGCGTTTTACTATTGATTTTGACTAAAACATTACAGAATACGTGCTGCGACTTTTATACGATGCTTTGAATATTTTAAAAGGTGCTGAAATATTCAAAGTCCATTGCAACTTTTAACTTTTGTAGAAAGCAAAATATTGATAAATTGTTTGTTTGGAATTGACATCTTGATCTGAACATTCATTCGAAAATGGAGGACAAATCTAGTCCGTGAAAAAAACATTTTTTACCAATATAAATAATATTCGTATTGGCGAATACTGCTACTAGAGAAATATGATGTGGTAAGAATATCTTCTGGAACATCGCCTGACCTTCAGCGATTTATTTGGCGGCTTTGAAAGCCTGTTGACAGATGTATTTGAAGGTGTGTATTTTGTTATTCTTCCGAAACATAAGAATGTTGCATAATCTACTGTTGCAAGGACAAACCTCGTTTTCTGCAACATGCGTGGCAAGTAAACGATAGATGAAGGAAAGCAATTAGGCAACGAACTTCGTAAAAAGAACCTCACATTATACTGTGTGCATGAACTTGTTGAATCATACAAACTCAAGAACCTAGCTATCCATTAGGACGGTAATTGGTCTAAAGGTCCGTGAAGGTTGATGATTCTTTTAGATGAGCTCCGACCAAGCTCCTTATTCACAACGCTTCGATTCAATTTTCGATTCGGAAAGTCGTATGTCTATCTTTTTTTGACATTACGAAATCGAGCGAGATAGACATACGACTTGCCGAATCGAAGCGTTGTGAATAGCTATGCTGAACTCTGCCTCTTCAACACCATTATCAGTTTACGGGACTCCTGAAACTTGACGGACCAATTGCCAGAAATAGATGCCCGGTTAGACTGGTACGAGTATTAGAACCCTGTGCCACTTTGTTAGGAAGTCTTGCCGACATCCAGCGATTGAATGGCAAACGATTGATCTGTTGGTAGTAAAAGCTCAGTACACGCCTATGCCTCAACATCGCCTGAACCAGCTCAAGCCGTTCACTATTCTTTAAATTAGATTCTGACTGCAATTTACACCTTTAAACATTCCTCGATGAGGTTCAACTAACAAAAGAGGTGATACAAACCCCGCGCATACTAGTGGAATGAGCTAGTAGCTCCATGAACCTTTCCTTGACATCTGGAAATGTAAGATATTGTACTGTGTTGAGCAATAAACATTTGAATTTAGAACCGTCGGCGATGTTCATTTGTTTTTACCATTTTCAATTTTCGAATGTGTTTTAAACAAAAGCATATCAAGCACAATGGTACCATAATTTGAAATTCAAAATAACCTTGAGTTTACCGTTCAGCTCACGTGCTTAGCCAGAATTTGGCAAGCAGTTAGTTCTTTGGCAGTTCTAGGTTCGGAAACTATTCCAAACTATCCCATGACTTAACAATGTCATTCAAACTTCGACGGGCGTTGAATTTCTGAACGCTTAGTTGATGGGGCGTCAATTTTGGCAGTAATCTGGTATTTTGCCGGCATTTTGCGGTGTATTGTATAATAGTTTGGCGTACGTGCGTCTGCGAGTGTTGTTGTGTGTTATTTGTAATCATTATCGTACTTTTTATACCTATACGTAATGTTTTTTGCTCTCTGTTACACAATATCTGCGGATGATTTTTTTTCACAAGACAGTTTTTAAAATCGCTGTAACGTGGTATTGTAAATAATTAGGTCTTTCAGCAAGGACATGAAACTATTTCTGACATAATCATCACTATCATCAGTCTGCCTAGCCTTTTCCCAACTATGTTGGGGTCGGCTTCCAGTCTAACCGAATGCAGTTGAATACCAGTATTTTACATAGAGCGACTGCCTACCTGACCTCTACAACCCAATTAATACTGGGTACTTAATAAGATGTCCCCAAGGGGTCTTGGGAAGACTGGTTGTCAGACTTTCGGGCCACTGACCGTAACGACTGTCAAATATCTCTGCAAATTGACAGTCGGGACCAACGGCTTAGCGTGCTTTCTGAGAAGCGAAGGAAACTCGGTATATGATAAATGATCACCCATCCACAGACCAAACTAGGCAAGCGCGGCTTAACCTGAAGTTTGATCTGAGCTGCTATTATATTATTTAGCCACGCGCTCCAAAAGTGACGGTTAAAATATTGCAGTAATAGAGATATCTCTACTCGTCCACCCAATTATGTCTGAGTAAGTGGACAATATCATTATTATCAGCGTGATAAGGCACCTGCTCACTAATTCATCACTGTGACCATCAATCCGCCTGCCAGCGACTAATTATAATAACACTAAAAATGTTTATAAGCTGCTAATTATATTGAGTGAGAGAGAGACATAGTAGGCGCCTTTAGAATAGACAACATTTAATGTGCAAAACAAGAGTGTTCATGGAGTTTCTTGACCAGTCTTCTCCGTAGACACCTACATTTTTAAAGATCCATAGCTTTTTCAGCGTTCTAACTGACCGAATCTTTCAATTCGAAAGAACCTAAATAAATGCTTTGAGTTTGATCTTTACTTAGACTTTATTAAACAGAGATTTCAGGCATTTGAAAAGATTTCAGACAATAGGCGAGACGACAAAAAAAATCTAATAAGTCCGTCAGTTAGATTATCAAAAAATATTTGACCCGTGTTTTTTCTTTGGTTACGTAAACCAAAATTGACGAAGATATGACACTTTTAAAATTCTCACACCTAGGTATATTTTTAGCTAGTTCTGACGTCACGAACCCCCACTGTCGAGTTTTGATGCGTTTTATCTTTGTCAATATTCCTTGATTTACAAAAACTAAAAATACGTGTCCAAATTTCCAATACTCTAACTGACGGACTAAATAGATTTGCAGTTTGCTGGTTCAAAAGCTTGCCCAACTCATATGGGACTGGGTAGGGAACAAACTGTGGTTTAAAATAACAAGGGAAAAAAGTGATGGTTCAGGCACCGAGGGGGTCTCGGCAGGCCGCGAAGGAGATGGACGAAGTGGACAGGTTCCGTAAGAACTGGAAGGAGGATACGCGGGCTTACGACAAATAGAAATAAAATAAAATAAATATCGCTGGACATTACACACAGTGCCATCTAGATGCCACACTAAGCAACGAGGCTTGTGTCGTGGATACCAGATAGTTGAAATAGTACATAAATACTTTTTGTTTGTAAATACATACTTATTATACGTATAAACATCCGACTCGGAAACAAATGTCCATGCTCATCACACAAACATGTGCTTCTATCGGGATTCGAACCCGGGACCCTAAGAACGTAAGGCAGCCTCACTACCGCTGCGCCATTCGGGTCGTCAAAGGAAGAAGAGGAGGAGTAGTCTGGAGTGAGGCTGGCTTGCCCAGAAGTGGGACACAGAAGGATAGCAATAAAAACTAGACATGACTAAAAACACTGGATGATCTGGAAATCGAACCCGTCTTCGGTTCGATTTCTAAACAGTAGCGATTGCCATAAATATCCAATATGAGGCAGTCAATTTAATTATGTAAACATAATTTTGATATCAATAACAAGGCAAAGACAAGCTATAAAATTCTTTTGAAATTCTTCAGTGATCAAACTACATACTATGCTTATGTAATTAACACCCACGGTCAGTATAATTAGTGACTAAAGAATCATTATTATTTTATAGCCCATATAAAACTATCAATATAATACCGTATCAAATATTGTACGTACGATATTCGTTTACTGAATTTTCGCCAACAACAGTTTCAGCCAGAAAAAAATGAGTATGAATGTGTAATGCTATAAGAGTAGAGGAAGACCAAAGTACGATGGATGGACTGTGTGAAGGATGATATGGGTAAAAAGAAGCTGTGTGATGACATGACGAGTAATAGAGAAGTATGAAACAAGAAGACATGCTGCGCCGACCCCAAATAAATTGGGATAAGGGCAGGAGAACGAGGATTCGAGTATGACGAACAGTTTCCGCCGCTATAGTCTCCGCCAGATAAGTAGGAATTGAAGGTCATTGACCCGCATACATTTATTCAAATATGTAATTCCGAAAAAATAAATAATGACAAAACTTGTCCCGAAACGACCTTTATCGTGATCCTTGACTTTTTCTGGTAATTAAAAAACGATTCATAATGTATTGTGAATCGCCTACTTACGCAGAGAAATTAAGGAAAGAGCAATGACCTTTAATTCCTACTTATCTAGCGGAGACTATAGTACTACATTGTTACAACAACCAAATTTCCTAACACACTAGATTAATAACATACTAAAATATGAACAGGACAGACAGGCAGACACCAAACTACCTTCTTTCCTAACCTAGATGCATTTGTGTAGGACTGAAACAGAAAGACAGACAAACAGACGAACAGACAGACAGGCCAATAGACATTATTATTTTCACGTTTAGTATAATAAGTATGGATGTACAAGTATAGTAGCACATGCCACCGAAGTAACAGAGGCTTTGTTTTAAATTAAACCCTAAAAAGCTGAACACTTCACACGACGGTAGAGAGTTCCGTAGTTCCAAATTGGTAATATAACACTATAATGTTCACGCTGCACTGGCAGAGCCGTACGCCAAGCTAGTGTATCGATTACCTTATAGCGTCAAGTAGCGAGCTTTACAACAGAGTAAATAAACAAACAGAGTTCTAATCCAATTTGTGTTAGTAAATTAACTGGATGGGCCGATGTTTAAGAATAACAAGGGTTAATTCATGCCTTCCCGATACCATCATTTTATAACTATTTTGGGGTCGATTTAGACCCCTAACCAAATGCAACTGAATACTAGTATTTATCCTTTTTATCTATTTACTTATACAGTGAGCTATCAGTTTTCATCATCAGCATCACTAATACGGCGACACAGTTTTTTCACTCCGCCTGTCATATTATGTTTTGGGCCGTGTAAATTAAACAGCTTTTTATTATAAATGCACAATCAGGTTTTAATTTAAATCATTACCATGCTCACATGCCTCACATCATGGCTGTCCATAGGTAAAAGAGAGCGAGCCTAGTGCTGTGCTCACCAGTTACTAAATCACACAATAGTGATGTGATCTATTATGTCACACCGCCAACGATTAGGGGAAAGCGAGTTATAGAACCAGCAACGATAGCTTCTTTGTCAGTGCGTAGCAGCAATGGAGAGAAGTTTCTTGCCAGTGTTTTGCTGTACTTGAACAAGTTGCAATGTAAATAGATGCCGCAGGCGACGTGTGTATTATGATTATGCGTGCGATATGACAATTTCACATTCAATTGTATAACCTAGTTTAAAAGCGTTTTGACTATAGTCGCATCTTCGACGGTGTTAGGACATGCATTTTACATCCGACAGCACCAATCTATCACACGTATCGCTCCATTCGCTCCATACTCCGTGCTCCCTGTAGTGCACGGAGCTTACTCATCGACCCGACGTAACTTTAAGTTGAGTAATATCGCTTCTTGAGCGATTTCCACGAAGTTTACGAAAGGCTAAGTGTTGTGCCACGCAGATTGTGTGCATATTCATACTGAGACAACAATCGCTTGTACTAAGTTATCAAAAGTTTAAAGGAGTTTCTAGCTTAAGGTAATGAAAATCATAGTATGTTTTTCATAGAGCATTAACATAATTTACCACTGATAAAACACTGGTCTCTTCCCTGTAAAAGGAAATGGGATATAATCCACCACGCGCGGATTGGTGGATGATCTTCTAATAGGAAATATGCATGAAATACAAAACTCTTTTTATTTATGAAAAATGCTTTGTATTGGCGCATAAAAACATTGTGGTACACTTGTTTAACTAATACATCACTTATTTTACAATTTACTGTTTTATGTAGCATGTTTTTGGTGAAACGGAACGCACTGTCAAAACACACCGTCCTCGATAACGCCGGTATTGACGTCAAAGTTCATTGTGTCAAAAAACACTTTTATTTGAAAAGTGCTAAAAGTTTCACTAAAATTTTATTATAATTTTGTTATTGCAATTTTCACTTGAATAAAGCACATACAATTGGTAAAATTATTTTATTAAGGCCAAAAAAATAGAAGTAAACAAGGTAGATTGTGGATAAAGACGTCACATCATGGCCGCGTCAGCTACGGACGTTTGAACTGTCATAGAAAATTGCAGGAGTTTAATATTGTTTTATGCGACAAGCAGTGGTTGAACTTAACTTTTAATACGTTTCTTGGGTTGATAGTACTGTATTTTATTGATTTAAGTGAAGAAAAAATTACGTGCATATTCCCTATTGTTGTCCTGCTGCTCACGATGTTTTCCTTCATCATAAATCCTGCTTCGTTGGTCGAGTAGCCGCAAGCGGGACTGCTGAGCCTGACGTTCTCGGCTCGGTTCCCGGGTCGGGCAAAGTGCTATTGGGTTTTTAATCAAGAATTTTATAGTAGCAGCCACGGAGTCTGGATTCGTGCCCAGTTGATGGTAATAGGCTCGCGCCCTATGTGCAGTGTATTAAATAAATAAAATAAAATAAATGAAATTTTTATTCAAAAATATAAGGTAAATGTTTACAGTTTTTCTTAAATCTATGTCAAGTTCACCCATGCTTTGAGCCTGAACTAGGTAATCCTGTGTTTCAGGCGATTTGAGGTAACATTAATTGATTAAATAATCATATGTCTTATTAATAATATTGGTAACAATGTAAAAGGTATATAACATTTTTACTATTTTAACTTAGCAAACTAATTAAAAAAATAACAATAATGTGAACAATATTTACTTTAGCACAAGTAATAACTTCTCTGTATCTTCATAGGACATAGTTTGAAGAGCTTCCTTGAGGATTTTCTTGCAGTTATTGTGATTTAAGGAGCACATTTATTACATGGAACTTAACACAATCGGCGACATGTAGGTGTACTATTAGGTACACGTCTGCCTAATTCTTCGAGGATTACAAGCGTGATGTTATGTTAAATCCCACAGTCATATGCTTGTCTAGATTCGAACTTAGTAGGTTCGAATCGGCCTACAGTCGGGGTCGTTTCCACTGGGCTACCAATGATTTCTCGTACCACTGTTTTCAATATTTAAAAACAAAAGTTTCTTGGTGTGGTCGTCGAAGTGCATTTCTCTTGTGTTATCTCGGCACCAGTCGAATAGGTCACTTTAATATTGGCAACGATACGCCATTTTATTTCTACCAATGACAATAAAGACAAAAATCGTACATTAAAATCACAAACAAGAATAATTTGTTTACAACATTGGAATTTCTATTTGCTACAGAATTGCGGTTTCTGTTTTATTGTAAACCATAACAATATTTCTGTAAAGTGTATTTGGCTTTTCTTGAATCAAAACAAACGAAAATGGCACAGCAAAGTGCAGAATTCGATTTTGTAAAATAGATGTGTTTAAATAGTTAATTCAGAAAAAGATTATTATATATAGACATTATCATCTCTGTATCTTTTCCCAACTATGTCGGGGTCAGCTTCCAGTCTAACGGGATGCAGCTGAATACCAGTATTTTACATGAAGCGACTGCCTATCAGACCTCCACAACCCAGTTAGTACTGGGTAATACAATTTTCCGGTAATAGATTTATGTATGTAAATAGAAAACAGCTGTTCCATATGTTTAGACCAAGTAAATATTACATATGAAACAGCAGATCTTTGACTTAGTTTATTGCAAAAGTTTACGACACAATAACCCTAATTTACACCGTGTATTACAATCATGAACCTCCATCGTGTATATTTGTCAAATCATCAATGGCGCAGCGGTAGTGAGGCTGCCTTATGTTCTTAAGGTCCCGGGTTCGAATCTTGGTAGGAGCAAATGTTTGAGTGATGAGCATGGACATTTATTTCCGAGTCATGGATGTTTATATGTATAATAAGTATGTATTTACAAACAAAAAAGTATCTATGTAGGATATCAACTATCTGGTGTCTACGACACAAGCCTCGTTGCTTAGTGTGGCACTAGATGGCGCTGTGTGTAATGTCCAGCGATATTTATTTATTATTATTTATTTATTCACACTATCATTTACTCCTTTTTCCTTCATATCATCCCTCACACAATCCATCCATCGTTTCTTTGGTCTTCCTCTCCCTCTCCATCCATCAACATTGATATTCATCACTCTTTTAGTAACATATGTTTCACCCCTCCTCATCAGAAATAAAGGGTGTATAGACCCTTAACGAAGCCGCCGAAAGGCACTTGTTATCCCCGTCATTGCGATAATTTTTTGGTTTTACCATACCATACCCGGGAACGTTAATTCTAGTTACGAAGATATTGGGGGTCAAAGTTTCAACTTTTTCACAAGTTATTTTTTTTTAAATACTTGTTTTTAATGTAAGGTTTCTAACTTTAAACACCTCCACGACCCCTGTACTATTCAATCCATCCATTAGCATAATGTTTTGAGTGTGTTACATTGAGTTTTTCCGTAAAACGTGAATTTTCACCCCCAAAAAAAGGTCGTTTCCCAGCAATAATTTTTGCGTCAAGTTAATTAGTTTGATGTACAATAATGCTCGGTTGACGGCTTCGGCAAGGGTCCGTTTACACCCTGTATTTGTGAAATAAAACACATAATTGTAAGGAGAAAATAACACACAAGCACTTACAACAATTCGGCGGTCTTACTCTTATTGCAACTGCCAACATACGTAAAATACGAAGCATACTCCGTTTTATTATGTAGACGACTGTGTTCTGTTTGCAGTAGCAGATATTTAATAAAGAGTACTATAAAGTACCTACAAGTATTTGTGCTTTTCAAGAAAATTCCACCTTTGTGTTGTTGTTGTTCGTCTTAGTAAAATATGAATGTTTGAACTGCTTTGTTGTTTAACTAAACTGGTGACAATCTTTCGAGAGTTTACAATCTCGCTAGATAGATTACAATCTAACGGTTTTTACAATCTTACGGTGACATATACAGTACATGTAATAATGGGGGAAGCCCGCTGTTCTCCCCGTCATAGCAATATTTTTTTGTTCTAGAACATACTACGGGTCTAAGTTCCAATATTTTGAAAGTTTTATCTTTTAAAAAGACGTTTTAAAGGGAAATCCCTATGGAAAATGTGAATCCCTAACTTTTACATCCTTTACCCAGAACTTTGCAACAACAATGCATCATACTTTAAAAATTCTTAGCATGCCTCGCTAGCTGCTCGACTATTAACTTTAATTTATAATGGCTCTTAAACCCAGGGCCGGCAGTCTCGACAGAGATAACGACAAAATCGCTAACTTTCGATCGCCGATTACTAACGAATAAATTCAGTTGAACCAATGATGCTTGCGAGAAACGCATCTTGGATGTAAAGACTTGCTTTACTCGAAAGCATCGTTATTGCAACTGTTTTTTTCATTGTTATTTTAGCGATTGAAAGTTAACGATAATGTCGTTATCTCTGTCGAGACTGCCAGCCCAGGATAGATAGTGCTTTAGGCAAATAAAATTACAATATTTAAATGACGGATGCTTACTTTAGAGAACTATCTTTCATCAGAACGTAAGATTCGACCCAATGAAAATATTGGGGCTTCAGACAGGCAAATCTTATTCACTCAGAGATACTGACATAGTTTTAAATAGTCGATAGCATTTTGTCATCCCTTATCCTTTTGAACGCCAGAGTGTTACCTCCACGCAAAGCTACAATTTCACCTACCATTTTGTCACATATTTGTGTCGTTTGGCGTACAGAGCACGCGCTTGCTTGTCTCGCATATGTGACAATGGCGTTCAAAAGCTTAAGACAAAATGGGATCGACGATTTAATCTGAACCGGTGATTTCGTCTGAAGTCTGACAATCGATCAACATTTGGGATATCAGAATTGGCAAGTTTGTTATTGCTTTTCAAGAATAAAATGAGTCAAGTCACTGTTTTCTACACTAAAAGATTAATTCATCATCATTTCAGATGTAGGACATACCTATGTCCACATTGCTCGTCATAGGCCTCCCCCAAGCGCCGCTACACCGATAAATTCCCTTCGGCCGCATTCGAAACCAAAGGTCGAAACCAGTTTCTAAACAAGAATAATGTTTCATCTTTCGAAATTAATTTCGTTATGAGAATTATTTCCTATCTCGAAACTTGTTTCGACAAAAGAATTATAGAATGAAATGAAAATCAAAACCTCTATATAAATATAATATAATATTTGTATAATTTTTAGTTGTTATGGAAAAAATGAAAGGCCAAAGAAAGCTCACTTACGAAAACCGTAAAATTACAGTGTAACTCTCCCGTGAATGTGAAGGTTCGGCACCCATTAATCAAACTTCAAAATCAGTATTTGCATCCAAAACCAACATGCCAATCAAAATGCTAACAAAACCATCGTCGTACATTGAAAATACGTTAACAATTGCCGATAAAAACCAAAAAAGCAAAAACTTTGGACAGCGCCGGCAACGCAAATAGACAACAATAGTTATTGACATGGCTGTCGACCGGCAATGCCTGGCAACACAGAGTTTAAAATGCAGCTCGGCTTAGATATATACAACAGGTTTTTTCCACTGAATAACAATTGCTTTACCGTCGAAGCATTTTAAGTATACATACAGGGTGTAAACAACCTCATCACGAAGCCGTCAACCAAGCATTCTGTACATCTAACTAAGTAACTTTACTCAAAAATTATTGCTGGGAAACGACTTTTTGTTTGGGGTGAAAAATCATGTTTTGTGTTAGAACTCAATGTAACGCACTCAAAACGTTGTGCTGATGGATGGATTGACTAGTATGGGGGTCGTGGAGTTGTTTAAAGTGCTTACATTAAAAACTTTTATTTAAAAAAAAACTTGTCAAAAAGTTGGAACTTTGACCCCCATATCTCCGTAACTATGTAGAAGGTTCCGATGAATGAAATGAAATGATCGCAATGATGGGTAGAACAAGAGCTTTTCGGCTTCGTTAAGAGGTTTTTTACACCCTTTATGTATAATATAGACAGTAGGCAATATACCGAAATCGCTTTTTGATCGTGTACCTATGCATGACAACTTGTTTCTTAGTTGTTTGTTATAATATAGTCGTGATATGGTATCCACAATGAATTACAGCTGTTGTGAAAAAACTTAAAATAAATGCTCTCATTCATTTCGGATGTTTTTATACAGGATGTAAACGGACTCATCACGAAGTCGTCAACCAAACATTATGTACATCAAACCAAGTAACTTTACGCAAAAATTAAATTGCTGAAAAACGACTTTTGTAACTTTTGTGGGAGTGTGGGAGTAACGCACTCAAAACATTGTGCTGATAGATAGTTCGATTAAATAGTACTGGGGTCGTGGAGGTCTTACTTTAAAAACATGTATTTATAAAAGTTCTCGATATAGACTTAAAACATTACTGCAGTGAAGTAAATGTAACTAGAAACAACACTACACGACAACACACACACAACACACACACAACACAACACACAACACAACACACAACCACAATACACACAACAACACACACAACAACACAACACTATAAGTTATTGTACTACTAACAAATTGGATCTTAGTTATCTGAAATAAACGTTTTATTATTATTACGTCATATCGCGTTTTAAAAATCAAAACTGGATGCCCGAATAATACATAGATAACATTTGTTTGTCAATCAATTCGAGAGATTGATAGCTCACTATGTGCAACAAACGACCATTCATCTGAAGCCATATCAATAGCTCTCGATTGATCTATGCCATAGACATTTAGCACTCATTATCTAAATTAATTTGTCTCTGGTTTCCGACAAACGTTAATGATAATGATGCCTTTGACTGAGCCAAACTGTCTGATCGGAATCGTTGGCTCAGCTCCTAGTGCACGTTATTAATTGACGTTTAAAACTTTTATTAATTTGTTTATAGAGAGGAATGGTGGATCTGTGGTAACGACCCCGACTTGAGAATTATAGGACGTGGGTTCGAACCAGCTTTTCGGGTTACTTTGTGTAATTTATTTCATCGCCACTGCTCTCAAAACGGTGAAGGAAAACATCGTCAGAAAACGATGTCCTAAAATCATGAATTCGAAAATATATGACATCTACCAACCCGCACTGGGCCCGCGCGGATTACAGCCTACTCCCTCTCATAGGCTGGAGGCCTGGGTCCCAGCAGTGGGAAAGTTTTAGGCCGATTATGTTGAAGTGTTTCACCGTTTTCAAGATTTGTACACAATGCCAGTCAGAGTTTTGAACATTCGCGATTTAGATTCACCGTAATGAGAGATTAGTAGCATTATTTCGATGTTCGATAATTATACTAATTTGACACAATAAAGGAAATGAGGCATCAACGCACTATGTAACAATGTTATGAGGTTATTTTACAGTAAACGTTCACTCTTACTAAAAATAATTAAACAAATTAAAAAAACCGACTACTTAAAAAGTAACTAGTACTTAACTTTAAATAAAAAAAGAAAAGAAAAAAAACAAGAACAAATAATAAATTCGAATGACGGAAAATATTGACTGCAACATTCGGGACCCATATTTGATTGATTTTAGTCTAAATTATTTAATGTGTCCCGACTTTGCAGTCAATATTTTATAGTATTAGTTACTTTTTACGCAGTTGGGTTTTACATTTTTTTTATTTTAAATCTTTTTGTTTAAAATATTTTTTTTTTTAATTTTTCAGGTCAAAATCATTCCTCGACCTTTATGAACTCTGAGGGTTGTATTGATGATTTTGATGATTATAATTCTGTAACTACATACGTCTTACAGTCGCGAACAATATTTTAATCAACATACAACCTAGCACTGGTCTACAAATTGCAAAAAACGTAAGAAAATATGAATTTCGCGGGCTACCCTGGAGCATCCACCTTAATGGTACACCTTTCAAAAGGGTTAAAATGTTTAAATACCTTGGGCACTTGATAACAGAGGATTTACGTGATGATCCGGATATTGAACGGGAGCGTAGAGCATTGGCGATAAGAGCGAATATGATCTCCAGTAGATTCAATCGGTGTACAGCTCAAGTCAAAGTTACACTTTTTCGAGCCTACTGTACATCGCTGTACACCTGCAATTTCTGGAGTAACTATACGCAAGGATCGTTCAATGCTTTACGCGTCCAACGAGCGTATCTGGGATGTTTGCGGATGCAGAGGTGAACGGTTTCCATGCCATCTTGCGCAGGCGCTGCGCCGCCGCCGCCTTGCGCTGCTGAGTTCGCGCCAGCCCTAACAGCATTCTGGCGATGTTTAGTAACAGACTGGGCAGTCAGTTACGTAAGTTTTGGAGCAATCTACATTTAAGTTTAAATACTAACGTAGATAAGTAAGTTCTGTATTTTTTTACTAACATTGTGAATAAATTTTGTGAACGTGGATAATTATGAATGTACCTATAGTCCGCGCGCGAGCTCCGTGGAATCGGTGGCTTGTTTAATCATTGGTGGTTTTATTTCGGGTGCATAATGCCCTCATTGAATTGTTGCATAATTTAGTACTCCGCGCGAACTAAATTATGAAATCATTCTGTGAGGGTGTTATGTGCTTGAGGTGGAACCACCGATGTTTTAAACAAGCCACCGAATCCTCGGAGCTCGCGCGCGGACTATACTTATACGGGTCTGAATTAAATGAATTTATTTATTTATAGCGGCAACAGAAATACCATTCTGTGAAGATATCAACTGTCTGCCTATTACGGCGGAGGCTTAGTAATAGGGTCCCGTTGGTTACCCTTCGTTTACAGAACCCTAAAAAGGTCTTTCGTGTATATAAAGAGCATCTATGAATGCTATTGTTCAAATATACTCATTTGTTTCACCTTTCATCGTTGTGATTCTTGTGTCTATTATTTATTCATTTTATAATATTCTTTTTCACTTCTCATGCTCTAAAAGTACGCCAATATAGCCCTATGAAGCAGGACTAAAGTGGCCACTTTAGTCCCTAGGGAGTGAAAAGTAAGTAAGTTCATGTGACTTAAACTAACTCAAACAGCCAGCGCCTCGCCGAGCACCTTGCGGGGACCGGGCCGGACCTTGCGGAACACCAGTATGGTTTCCGCAAGGGGCGCTCGACGGTGGACGCTATCATGCGCGTGAGAGCCCTCACGACGGGGGATGCGGTGTCCAGGGGTGGGGTTGTCTTGGCGGTGTCTCTCGACATCGCCAACGCCTTCAACTCCATGCCCTGGAGCTGCATAAGGGAGGCACTCCGGTATCACCTGGTGCCGACCTACCTTCGTCGTGTGGTCGGGGACTACCTAGCGGACAGGTATGTCATCTATACCGGTCGCAGCGGAGACTGGAACCGGCGAGAGATGTCGTGCGGTGTTCCTCAGGGATCTGTTCTAGGGCCGTCCTTGTGGAACATCGGGTACGACTGGGTGCTGCGCGCCGACCTCCCTAGCGGGGTCAGCGTAGTTTGCTACGCTGACGACACGCTGGTGCTGGCACAGGGGAGGTCGCACGAGGCGGCGGCCGACACTATGACACGCGGGGTTGCGATAGTCGTGGAGAGAATCCGGCAACTGGGTTTCGAGGTGGCACTGCACAAGTCCGAGGCCATGTGCTTTCATGGGCCTCGGAATGTGCCACCTCCGGGATCCTCCGTGACGGCAGGAGGGGTTTCCATGGGCGTCGAGTCGACGCTGAAGTACCTGGGACTTGTCCTCGACAGCCGGTGGAACTTCGTGGAGCACTTCCGACGTTTGGCCCCCAAACTGGAGCGGACAGGGGCTGCCTTCAGGCGGCTCCTGCCCAACCTGGGGGGGCCAAACGCCTCCTGCCGGAGGCTCTACGCGGGAGTCGTGCGGTCCATGGCCCTTTACGGGGCCCCGGTGTGGGCGCGTTCATTGAGGCGGCGTGCCGCCCACCATTTGAACGCGCCCCAGAAGGTGGTAGCCGTAAGGCTGGTCTGGGGTTACGGCACGATCTCCCGCGAGGCGGCGAACCTCCTTGCCGGATTGCCGCCATGGGATCTGGAGGCAATAGTACTCGCGCGCCTACACGAGTGGCGCGCGGAGGCGCTACGCCGGGGGGAATCTCCGCTGCCGCGGCAAATTGTCGCTCAGCGGACGGACTTCCGGCGGGATCTCATGGCGACATGGAGAGAGCGACTATAGCAACCCCGTGCAGGGCACGCCACAATAGTGGCGATAAGTCCCCTCTTTGAGGAGTGGCTGGGGAGATGCCACGGCGTCCTCACCTTCCGCCTGACGCAGGTTCTTACCGGACACGGTTGTTTCGGTAAGTTCCTGCACCGAATCGGGCGGGAGGCAACGCCCGGGTGCTACCATTGCGAGGATCGACCGGAGGACACGGTGGAGCACACGGTGGAGGTGTGCCCTGCTTGGGTGGAGCACCGCCGTGTCCTCGAGGTGGCGATCGGCGGCGGCGACCTCTCGCTTCCGGTCCTGGTTCGTGCCATGGTCCGGAGCGAGACGGAATGGGACGCCGTCACCTCCTTCTGCGAAGCAGTCATGCTAGCGAAGAAGGTGGCGGAGTGGGACAGGGAGAGATCCACACGTCCCGGCCGCCGCGGGAGACGCCCCGGGCGTCGGGGGCCACCGTAGGCGCGGGCCTGTGGACGGGGAGCTATGGGCTAGCTCGCCGTCCTTCCGTCTCATGACGACAGGCCGTGTCGACGTCGCGTTCGTGTTCCACGCGCGCCTCAAAAAGAGTCAGCAATAGGGAAGGGGCCCGCAAGGTCCGAAGCCTGCCGGGGCTGCGGGACTATTCGAAAGAGATACCGTGGCCCCGGAACACAAAGGGCGAGGAAGGAACATGGATGGGTTTTAGTCAGTAAAAGTCTGACACTCCCTCCTGCTCCGCCCAGAGCGGGAGAAGTCATTTGATGATTTCCCATCCTAAAAAAAAAAAAAAGGGTAATGATTGCCTCGTTGATCGAGTAGTCGCAAGCGCGACGTCTAAGCATGAGGACCTGGGTTCGATTCCTTGGTCGGGCAGTGTTATTTGGTTTTTCTATTAGGAATATCTCTGTAGCAGCCACGGACTCCAGATTTGTGCCCGGTTGATGGCAATAGGCTCGCCCCTATTACTTGGACTTAAACCATAACTAGCGTAATGTGGGTGTACTGGCTATTAGGTACACCTCTGTCTAACCCTTCAGGGATTACAGGCGCGATGATACGTATGTATGTTCAGTGCTGTGTTTATATCATAAAGTCAGATTTAAGTAAACGTTTTGAAATCTTGGATTTTGAATATTTTGTTACTCGAGCATCGAAGGCGTATCGCGTCGTTTCCATAACGATTATTTCCTGTGAAAAGTGGTATTCAGCTGCAGCCGATTAGACTGGAAGCCGACTGCAACATATTTGGGAAAGTGGCTTGGCAAATGATGATATTTCCGGCCAAACCTGATTTAGGAATGCCTTGTATCTAAATAGTAATATATTTATTATCCACGTGCAGAAAAGAACCCTTTTCATAAACTGACAAAAAACAAACATTGACCATTGCACTTCGACACCGCGTGCTCGCTAATCCGTTAATTGACTTCTATCTTTTATTTAACAAATGAACCAATTTAAATAACCCCATAAAAATAAAATTTCAATCACAATTCAATCATACGTAAATTTTCATGCTGCACCGATAGATACCTACGAATATTTTCATGCTGCACCGAAATTGTACAGTTAACAAAAATATTAAATTAATTTACAAAATATGTATATTCGCAGTGGCCTCCAGAGTGGCAAGATAATTACTTTTCACTACAAAATATTGCAGTTTATAAATAAAACCCAGGCTGCAACAATATGTCTGTTTCGTTATATTTATAACTAATTAAGCATGTTAAATATTAATAAACACAGGGTTGTCGACAATAAAAAAAAACATTTTGTTTTTTCTGGATAAAAGAAGATTGGCATTAAAATATACAGCAACGCTAAAACCAAAAACAAATAACTCATAATATAACTGACAAAACCGTAAATTCCAACAAGTCTCTTGCATTTCAATTTACTTTTTACAACAATGTCGTTCTGACAACATAACAAATGGTTGTTTTAATCCGCATTCTGTTTTCAAATAGAAAGTTCACCCCTGCGCGTGGGCAAGCACGATCTGTCAGTGTCGTCACCAAGGTCGTTGCGCGGACGCACGACGAAACAACGACGGTATTTTGAGAACTGAATTGCGCAACATTCTCTTCGACTTTTCGATTTTTTAACTGTGAAAAGTTTTCGTCGCTAATTAGCATCGATTCTTCCGCTTTCACGCGTCATAGTAGACGCTTTTGATATTTTAGAAAAAAAAAGTTAACGTTCCTCATTTCCGTTGCTTTCTATATTCAAATGTTTCTATTAAAACGTTTGAATTTCGTCATAAACAATTTTTCGTTTTATGTTTAACTTTTATACATCACACACGCGTCAGAATTATTTTTTTTTTCATGAACTGTCAGTGATTTTGACAAGTAAGTATTGGTCTTTACAGCCGGTGCAATTTTTTATCCATTCCTCTTCTTAATGGTTTTGTTGGCAGCACGTAGACTACACGTGGGTGATGGAGTTGCATGTCAATGATCTCGCATCACTCGCATACTCTGCCACCCGCACGTATACATGTATAGACGTCACGTATGCAAGCGTGTATAGAAAATTCCACACAATTCGCCAACGTTTTTATCGTTTAGCACATTTATTTGCCAATGTATTTTATTGTGGTTGCAATTGGGAGTCTAATATTGTCGGGGATAGATTTACGACTGGGGTCAACCTAGATTCTTGAACAACAGATCTTTCCAACTTTCTACATTCATCATGATCATTTTCGCGGTTTTTTCAGTGTCCCAAAGACGAAAACATAGTAAACTAGCTTGACAGATCCAGTCGCACAATAAACCTTTAGGTAATGTTCCCACGGCTGGGACTTAACAGTGTTCATGAGAGTGGGCTGTAAGCCTGTAAACCACCACGCTAGCCCAGTGCGGACAGGTAGACGTCACATGTCTTCGACTACTTTCGATGAAGTTTGTATTCTCACGGGGCAAGGTATTCATCTACGGGTCTCTACAGGAAATATGGCGGGCCCATTGTTACTTCAGCTTACTTATTCTTTGAGCAATTTTTAGCAATCTAGGCAACCACAAACTGATATGATATGTATAAGTCAGTGCACTGCATAACAGAGGGACTTTCCTTAACAAAATACTGCTTCTTCCACCCACGTGGTCTAATTCCACATGACCCATTTCCACACAAAAATACAGTCAAAATTAGCAGTTCCAGTAACTGCCGTAAAAGTGAGATCTTAAACTTTTAATGTGTTTATTTGCACTAAATGTCATTGTACGACGAACAAATGCGCCTGGGCATCGAAATACAACGAATCTACACTAATATTTAAAAGAGGTAGTATGTTGGTTTGGATGTAAGGAGTATCTTCGGAACTATTGATTCGATTCCAGAAAAGGCGAGACGACAAAAAAAATCTAATTAGTCCGTCAGTTAGATTTTCAAAAAATATTTGACTCGTGTTTTTTCTTTTGTTACGTAAACCAAAATTGACGAAGATATGACGCTTTTAAAATTCTCAATACGTCACGCCTAGGTATAATTTTTAACTAGTTCTGACGTCACGAGCCCCCACTCCCGAGTTTTGATGCGTTTTATCTTTTGTCAGTATTCATTGAGATACAAAAACAAAAAATACGCGTCCATTAATTTCCAATACTCTAACTGACGGACTGAATAGATTTGCAATTTTTTGATACTGTCGTCATGCCTAATCGTTACATAACATTCCACCTCGCCTGTTATCCCTGAAGGGTTAGGCAGAGGTGTATCTAATAGTACACCCACATTTTGCCAGTTATATTTTAGTCTCATGTAATAAGGAGCGACCTTTTTGCCATCATCAGGATCAGGACACAAAGCCAGACTCCGTGGCTACTACTGAGAAATTTCTGATAGAAAAACTTAATAACACTTTGCCTGACCTGGGAATCGAACCCAGGGCCTCATGCTCAGAAGTCGCGCTTGCGAACACTACACCAATGAGGCAGTCAATTATAAATAAATAAATATTGCTGGACATTACACACAGCGCCATCTAGTCCCACACTAAGCAACGAGGCTTGTGTCGTGGACACCAGATAGTTGATATACTACATACATACTTTTTGTTTGTAAATACATACTTATTATACATATCCATGACTCGGAAATAAATGTCCATGACTCGGAAACAAATGTCCATGCTCATGACACGATCATTTGCTCACAACAGGGATTTGAACCCGGGATCCTATAATAAGAACGTAAGGCAGCATCACTGCTGCTGCAGCCGCTGCGCCATTCGGGTCGTCAAAAAATTGTCAGGAAATAAATTATTTTACTAATGAAAAACTACATAACACCTGCTGGCCTAGCCAAGTTACAAACGATTCGTATCGATTCTCTTTCTACAATCGTAAACGTTAAGTCACGTGGTCAAAACAAGCGAATATAAACTTTCGTAGACAAGTTTACATCGATCAAGATGATAGAATGAAATGTATTCGTTTCTACAATCGTGATCCCTACATCCCATATAAATCGTAGCCAACTTACAGTTTTGACTAAACTTTAAAGTTGACAATTCGTTTGTTTTGACCACGTGACTTATCGTTGACAGATGTCATTCCCATACATTTGGTTAGTTTTCTATTAGCGTTAACGATTGTAGATTGTCAACTTGGCTAAGCCTACTGATTAGAGAAAATCAGGATGTTTTCGTGACATAATTTTCGACCATTACGCGAGCGACGCTGCAGAAACAAGAGAATTTTGCGAATAATTTTCATTTGATAAATACGTACGCTGGGTGTCGTAAACTATAGATTTTGGCAGTTTTATGTCTATGTTTTGTGTGAGAAGACATGCATGTGTATGTGTGACATTATTATTACTGTATATAAATAACCTTTCTAGTACTCCTTGTCAAAAATTCACATTAAGTACAGTCGTGGTCTTTTCCGCCTGATCAGTTAAAGATTTTTTCGCTTAAATCATGCGGAGGCGCCGAGCCACGCCCCCTTAGAGTTTAGGCCTATTAGGAAAGCGTCAACTTTGGCGCGCAAAATAACAATCACTCTCGTTTGGCGTGCGTCCTTAGTGCGCTTGCCGATTGGTATCTTTTCATTCATTATTTCTATACAAAGTCAACGGGGCGGGGCTAGAGAGCGTTTCTATGTTGTAAGTGCAAGCAAAAATTAGCTTAGTGGTGATCAGGCGTGAGTGTCCGCGATAGTACCTACTTTGTCTATCTATTTTCATGTTCCGATTAAGGGGAACACAGGAGCTAAACGCGAGTCTTATAATGCAAAAAAGCATATGATTCACTGCAATAAACAAAACCAGAAAAATATATGATATTCTTCAGGATATATGCTAGTATGATAGTGTTTTGAAAACATAATACAACAAATTTTACTCGATTAAAAAAATCACGAACTTATCTCTAAAAAAGTCTTTTAACGAG
This sequence comes from Xestia rhomboidea, assembly GCA_963853795.1. Taxonomy (NCBI): domain Eukaryota; kingdom Metazoa; phylum Arthropoda; class Insecta; order Lepidoptera; family Noctuidae; genus Xestia; species Xestia rhomboidea. The sequence goes on along the minus strand of OY970778.1, from coordinate 6,663,956 downwards.
TAAAAACCATACTAAAATACATGCGATCATTATGATTTTTGGCAAATAATTCTACAAGCAACATATTAGCATGATAGTGCTTTATTTTTTTAATCCAATCAATAGATTTTTTGTAAATCGCAAAAAAAAAACCCTCATTTCGCACTTTTGGGCCCGCAGTGACTGACGTCACAACCACTTTGTAGTGCAAGCTGATTAGAACTTTATTCTGACAGTATTTCAAACGAAGTTTGAACCACCACAATTAGAGTTGCTAATTTAGCTCCTGTAGTCGCCTTAAGAGGATTTTTAACAAAACAAGGTTTTGTCTATCCATAAGAAGGATAGCATGATCGGAATAATATATGTCTGATTTTTCGGACTCAAGTGCGTATTGTATAATTATTATCTCTTGCTTCGGTAAAGGACATAAGCGTAAGGAAACCAGCATGCCTGAGAGATATTTCTCGACGGCATGTAAAGCCAAGTCAGAAACCCATGGGCGGCATAAAAACTCTGCCACCAGGTTAGGCACTAACCTTACTAAAGAAAGAAGAGAAAGACGCATAAATGATATCAATATGTGTTCATGTTTATGAGTGGTCATGTCAGTTTAAAAACTTATATCAAGTTCATAAACCTTAGGATTTCAGCATGTCATATACTCCAGAAATACATCGACCTTACCATCTAATTTATTTAGTTCTTCATTCTTAGCGCCGTTATATGCGCACGCGTCATGTTTCACGGCTAATTTAGCTCGGAGCAGTCGGAGCCGACCTTATTTACTTGTTTACATGGAGTAATTATTGTACAGCATAACATTAGAGCTGTTTTGTTGTCATTTTTACAGCTAATTTCATAGCTATTATACAAAATGCTATGGAATAATCTGTTCACTCAGAAACTGCAGCTATTTTATCTGCAGTTAACCTAGCGCCACACAATCTCCTACTTTTTTAGAAGTTGGTAATAAATTTGAATGTAGTGCAGCATAGCTGGACAGAATTAAGTAGCGATAATAGGCATGACGACAGTATCAAAAAATTGCAAGTCCGTCAGTTAGAGTATTGGAAATATTAATTTCCACGTATTTTTTGTTTTGTAAATCAATGAATATTGACAAAAGATAAAACGCATCAAAACTCGGGAGTGTGGGCTCGTGACGTCAGAACTAGCTAAAAATTATACCTAGGCGTGACGTATTGAGAATTTTAAAAGCGTCATATCTTCGTCAATTTTGGTTTACGTAACAAAAGAAAAAACACGGCTCAAATATTTTTTGATAATCTAACTGACGGACTAATTAGATTTTTTTTGACGTCTCGCCTATATTACACCCGTTGAACATTTTCGACTGAAACTCTGCTACAGACTCCTAATAAATAACACTACCTAGTTCCCCTTTTCCAAAAGTATCAACAAAATTCATCATCTGCCTAGCCTTTTCCCTTGCTTCCGGTCAAACCGAGTACAGCTGAATACTAGTATTTTACATAAAACGACTGTCTATCTGACCTCCACAACCCAGTCAGTACTGTAATACGGTACCCCTTGGTAAGACTGTCGGGCCACTGAATACCGGTGACGATTGTCAAAGATCTACAAATGACTTGTACAGTGCTTTCCGAAGCATGGAGGAAACTCGGCATGTAATGTGTGGTCACCCATCCACAGACCAACCTCGGCAAGTGTGGCCTAACCTTGAAGATCGAACCGTAGCCACGAGTTCCATCCCTAAAAATGTACTACGAAAAAACAAAATCAAGGAATGCACCTTACCGATGATCATTATAAAAACCGCAACATTACTGTGCGATCGCTTTATAAATAAATATCCGGTGATAAAAACGTATAAACATGTTCGTCACTACTACATCTGTTCAAAAGCACTTGTACTCAAATATAAAAATTCTGATAGTTTTATTATTAAGTTAACATTTGTTTCACATGTTGTAATTAATGTAAACGTAATCTATACATATAAATAAAATTGAAGTGTCTGTATGTAATTTCAAAATAGCAGCTTTTTACTGAATGCATAATAATTATTATAGTATATTTTATATCAAGGGACTAAACGAAGCCATAATATACCAGAGGTGGTTTGAAACCGAGGGTATATTAAGTAGGCGTTTAGTCTCGAGGTGCAAACTGTACCTTTCACTTTGAGTGCGAGAAAAATAGTAAATTTAGTACAAAATCATTTACTTAGTACTCCTCCAGTCCAAGTTTTTAGGTAAATCTTCCACGATTTTGGCGGGAAAAGATTAACTATTATGTCTTTTGCTCTTTGCTCGACGTCAAACTCTTCACTGTCACTGGACATTCTTAATAAATTTATTTAAAACCGAACAAATTTACACTCGACAAAAATTCTGAAATTTTCGCGGTCAGTTTTTTCTTCTAAACCAGTCACAGATTAACAATTTACAACGCATGGCGCCACCTTATTTGCGGAAAAACCATGGAACTAAAACTCAACATTTTCGCAATGAAGATGGTCCACACTCCACAGATAATAGTAGTATATTTACTGGCTGTTTGAGTTTGTCCATGCCACATGAAGGAAATTAAAAAACGAATTACTTTTCACTTCCTAGGGACTAAAGTGGTCACTTTAGTCCCGCTTCGTGGGGCTATATTGGCGTACTTTTAGAGCATGAGAAGTGAAAAAGTATATAATACTCGGTAGACGACGAAAAAAAATCACATGTAGGAGAGCTACCATAAAAATAAATCAATTTTTTTTGTACCACTTTGTCGGCGTAATTGATATACACACCCCTACAAAATTACAGCTTTCTAGTACTAACGGTCTCTTAGCAAAACCTCGGATAGACAGACAGACAGACATGACGAAACTGTAAGAGTTCCTTGTCAGGACTACGGAACCCTAAAAACGGCAGTGTCTTGATGCCTCTGTGTGTAGGTTTCATTTTCACGTGTTAACAGCTGACTTGATATGCACGAAACGTTTTTATACAAAATGGCGTGAATATTAAGGAGTATTATATAGAGACTTTTATTATAATGCACCCCCCACAAAATGTTGAAATGGGAGAATGGAAGAATCCAAAATCGCAGGCAGATGGATGTATTTAAATATCATAATACCTACGTAGTTTAAAAAAGTACAGTTCACACGTTGTAAATATTATTTGCAAGTGACACGAAATTATGCTAATATAATGATGCATTAATTCAAAGATGTTTGAAAGGCGGGAATGTTTGGCGGCCATTGAAAATTGGCCGATCTAAGAAATGTATAAACATGTTTTTATACTTTTTCAGTCTATTTAGGTCTATCTGGAATTGTGGATGTCGTCGGGTCGTTGACTTGGGAATTTTTCGCATACTACTAGTTATTTCCCACTGATATAAACGTCTGAAACATAATAGTACCCCCACATTTCGACGTCCTATGTTATAGCCGAGCCTATTGCCATCAGCCGACTCCGTGGCTGCTGCTAAGAAATTCCTGATAGAAAAACTCAATAACACTTTGGCCGACCTGGGGATCAAACCTACGACCTCATGCTCAGCTGTCGTGCTTACGCCCCTATTGGGCATAAGTACGACTGCCAACAACCACCAACGCGGCAGACGTTTGAAACAGGCAGACTTTAAATAGACTAAAGCACACCAGCAGGCCTAGCCAAGTTACTAACGAGTCGTATCGATTCTCCTTCTACAATCGTAAACGTTAAGTCACGTGGTCAAAACAAGCGAACAGAATGAAATGAACAACAAATAGAATGAAATGTATTCGTTTCTACAATCGTGATCGCTACATCCCATATAAATCGTAGCCAACTTACAGTTTTGACTGAACTTTAATGTTTCTATTCGTTTGTTTTGACCACGTGACTTAACGTTGAAATGATGTCATTCCCATACATTTGCTTAGTTTTCTATGCGTTAACGATTGTAGATTGTCAACTTGGCTAAGCCTACAGGTTTTCCTAGTTTCGATCGAGTTGCGTCTTCTAGGCCCTTGGTCAGGTGGAGATTAATAGATGACACTGCTCAGGGGTGAAATTGACTGTTGTTGCAAAAACTGTTGAACATTTATGTCGTGTCCTATACAGGGTGTAAAAACCTCTTAACGAAGCCGAAAGGCACTTGTTCTCCTCGTCATTGCGATCATTTTTTTGTTCTACACCATACCTGGGAACCTTCTAGTTACGGAGATATTTTGGGTCAAAGTTCCAACTTTTTCACAAGTTTTTTTTTTACATTCAAGTTTTTAATGTAAGATTTTTTCTTTAAATACCTCCACGACCCCCGTACTATTCAATCCATCCATTAGAATAATGTTTGGAGTGCGTTACATTGAGTTCTACGACAAAACATGATTTTTCACCCCAAAAAATAAAGTCGTAAAATAATAATCCCAAAAATATTTTTTGCGTAAAGTTACTTAGTTTGAGATACAGAATGCTTGGTTGACGGCTTCGTGATGAGGTTGTTTACACCATGTATGTGTCCTTTTGACAGCACTTTTTACTAAAGGACGCTAACGCCACTGAAGAGAACGCGTAGCCAAATTCTGGATTGACTCAAATAAGGATGTCATCCAGCAAAAATGAAGAGTCGTCTAACGAAAGAAGTATTCCATCTACCCGGATAAAAAGTAGTATGTGTACGCGGATATCGGATTTACCCCAGATAATTGGGTTTCGAAGGTCAGTTGGCACTCGCGTCAGGTAAATTAAGTGTATACAGCCATTTCCGGTTGGAGTGGATGCCGACCCGGTTCAACGAAGTTGGGACGGATGAAATGCATGAGACTTTGTAAGTCTATAGGTAGTGTACTTCGCCAGTTGACGACCCGAATGGGCGCAGCGGTAGTGAGGCTGCCTTACGTTCTTAGAGTCCCGGGTTCGAATCCCGGTAGGAGCAAATGTTTGTGTGATGAACATGGACATTTGTTTCCGAGTCATGGATGTTTATAAGTATAATAAGTATGTATTTACAAATAAAAAGTATCTATGAAGTATATCAACTATCTGGTGTGCACGACACAAGCCTCATTGCTTAGTGTGGCACTAGATGGCGCTGTGTGTAATGTCCAGCGATATTTATTTAAGTATTTATTTAGTTATGTTTAAGTCTCATCTAACAGGCGGCGAGCCTATTGCCATCGTTCGGGAACATATCCACACTCCGTAGCTGCTACTGAGAAATTCCTGATGGAAAAACTTACACTATGCCCTACCTGGGAATCGAAACGAGGCAGTCATAAGCAGTCGAGTTGGAGGCAGTCGAGGGAGTGAGGATATAATAATATATATCTAGCCGATATACGTATAATAGTTTGACACGACATTTAATTAGGCAACCTAAAATTACTATTTCAGTGACCAAAGGTATAAAATACAGTGTGTTAGTTTAAACGAGGGACATATTGAGAGAAGGTATTCAGTATTCGATTCTCGTCCCAAATATGTAAAAAAAATATAACCTTAATTTGTGACGTAATTGTCCAATAAAATACACTATTCATAGACACTGAGCGCGCGCAAGAAGTGAACTTGTAAACAGTAAAATAATCACGCGGCAAAACACGCGCCGATTCTGCCGAAAAAGAAGCTCGTGCGCAAACCCCGCCCCTTTCCTTTGTTTTGTCCCCGATGTACCGACAGGGCACACTCCCGCGCCACCCCGCGCTGACCCCAGCCAGTCACTGTATATTTAGTAAAATTCTTCATTAAAATCTTTGTAACCGTCAGTTAACTGGTAGATTAATTCTCGTTAACATCCCACACATTGAACCACTTAACACTACGCTCAATGCCAATAAATAAAGAAAACTACAGCGTTATTCAACCCGAGCCCAGTTAAACGTGAATGTTTACATCGCGAGGTGCCCATGCGCATGATGACGTCACACGCGTGAGCGCGGACGTGATGAAAACTTTGGCCCTTCATGAATTTAATCCGATGAGTTTTCTTATTATCTTATACGTTGGCAAACATTTTTATGGCTACTACATTTTTCTAGACACCTGTAGCTACCAAAAAGTTCAAGTACTTTTGTTTTCAATGATATCTTTCGTCTGAAAGAGGCGAGGGGTTTTTTTTTTCTTTGATTATATCTTTCAATCAGTCCTGACTGAGATGTGTTGAGCGGCTATTAATCATGAGGAGATGAACCTCCTAGGAACATCCTCCATATTAGTATATTGGCTTAGTCAACGCTGCCGAGATCAAAGGTTCTGCGCCGTTCCAGGCGATCTAGACAGTCAGGTAATGTGAGCTGGACAGCGAGCTGGTTATCTTGATAGATGGATGGATGGATGGTAGCCTTGTTTTGTATTTGCCTGCGAATATCTTTATCGCATCCTTCACTGTTGGCATGCTCAGGTATTTGTGTACTTCACTGTTTCTAATGAACCAGGGTGCATTGCTAATTTGCTTAAGGATGGAGTTCTGAACTCTTTGAATAATAGTTATGTTGAAATCACAGCAGGCTCCCCATAACTGAATCCCGTAGGTCCAAACTGATTTTATGACAGCCTTGTAAATTAGGAGCTTGTTGTCCAGTGACAGTTTTGAGTTTCTACCCAAGAGCCAGTAGAGGCCCTTGTATTTGAGGGGAGGCGAGGGGTTGTGTGAAATTTTTAGCAACTACCCTGTCCCAGCAGTAGGAATATTAATAGGCTGATGATGATGACCCTGTATTCCCCTTTCTCTCTTTCGTTTCTTATTTCCCGGGACTCGCCTTTGCAATTTTCCCTTCCCTTCCATTAGGAACATGCTGAAGACATCTCCAACTTTTAATTGTTACGGTATGAAATAAAAGAAAAATGAATGGGTTCTGTGAGGAATGATAGGAAGGAAAAAGGAGTAAATGATAGTGTGACGATTGACAGGGAAGAATGGAAGAAAAAAACGTGTTGCGTCGTTCTCAAATAATATGGGACAAGGTCAGGAAGATGATAGTATTCAACTATTACAGGCTGGCATTATAGCATGTGTAGTCATTTAGCCATATTGTGTGTTGTGTTTGCGTGTTGTGCTGTGTGTTGTGTTATTGTTGTGTGTGTGTTTTTTTTGTTGTTATTTCATGTTGTGTTATTGTGTTCGTACCAAATAAACATGTTTTGTTCTTCTTTCTTATTCATGTGTCTTCTGAACTGCCCAATAGGCTTCCGCAAACCACATCAATGAATGGTCTTGTAACAGCCAACACAAAATATACGCGCATACATTGTTCAACACAGTTTCGTCTACAAGGCCAGGTTTTATGTGATTATTACCGGTAGTTACGAGCAACCTCGAGAACTGGCAATACCGGAGTTACAGCTGTCCATACCGACTGGATATTGGGCCGATTATTTTAAGAAGTACACATAAAATAAATAAACTTACGCCTTTTTCCCATACATCATCATCAGCCTATTAATGTTCCCACTGCCGGGACACAGGCCTCCTCTCTATGAGAGGGAATGGGCTATAATTCACCACGCGGGCCCAGTGCGGGTTGGTAGATGTCACATGTCTTCGATTTTTTTGGTTCTGGGACATGTCGGTTTCCTCACGATGTTTTCCTTCACCGTTTTGAGAGCAGTGGTGATGAAATAAATTACACAAAGTAATGCGCCTGTCTGGGTTCGAACCCACGACTTACTGTTCGTAAGTGGGTACTGATTATGGATAGGTAAACACTTGACTATTACAAATACTGCTCAGTATGCAGGAATTACGCCATGTTATTGTCGAACTACAAAAGAAAGATCCATTTTATAAATCTTTATAAGCTCATGGGGCTGGAGACCACCGCTGCTCTCTCTTTTGCCATGCGGTAGGCTGAAACTACAAAACGCCACTTGTTACAGTGGCGTGCCAAGGGGCCAACAATTCGGCAAGCCCCTAGGGCAAGCAGACTGACAAAAACCCTAACATTATGTAGAGTTATAGGGGAACTCGTGGCTAAATAATGACAGCTGCTCCAGTCGATTGTTAGGTTGAGCCGCGCTTGCCTAGGTTGGCCCATGGCTGGGTGAGACCAACCCCCTTTTTTTTTCGGATGGGAAATCATCAAATGACTCCTCCCGCTCTGGGCGGAGCAGGAGGGAGTGTCAGACTTTTACTGACTAAAACCCATCCATGTTCCTTCATCGCCCTTTGTGTTCCGGGGCCACGGTATCTCTTGCGAACAGTCCCGCAGCCCCGGCAGGCATCGGCCCTTGCGGACCCCTTGCCTTTTGCTGACTCTCTTTGTGGCGCGCGTGGAACACGAACGCGCCGTCGACACGGCCTGTCGTCATGAGCCGGACGGACGGCGAGCTCGCCCATAGCTCATCGTCCACAGGCCGTGAGACCAACCCTGGATTGGACTTGTTTGCTGATGAATGGAAGACGATAATGTTGGAATGTTTGTGGTTCTGCGAGAAGACCGAGTAAAGGGATTAGGTATTTAATTTAGTGTAATGGTTCTAAATACTGTACTAAATAAATCATAATAAATAAATGACATACCGCGTTTCGTCCGTGCCTCTAAAAGCACGTTAAGCCGTTAGTACCGGCTGTCATTTGTAGATCTTTGCTGTGGCCTCTGAAGTCTGACAAACAGTCCAAGCCTTACCAAGGGGATTCGTATTACCCAGTACCAACTGGCTTGTGGAGGTCAGATAGGCAGTCGCTCCATGTAAAATACAGGTATTCAGCTGCATCCGGTTGGACTGGACGTCGACCCCAATTAACATAGTTGGACAGACAGATCAGTAGGTTATAAGGGCCAGCCAAGCTTTTAGGCTTCTATACAAGTACGGGCACTACTACTACGATGTTACTTACTTACAGTATGTCCATCTGGTATACACGCACAGCGGTTGCGAGTACTGCGTACCTGAAGATCATCATAAGCATCTATTTTGAAGGATTGTTACCAAATTACGTTGACTGGCTCGTTAGTCTACTGGTCGCAAACGCGACCGCTGAGCATGTGGTCCTGGGTTCGATACCCGGGTCGGGCAAAGTGTTATTGGGTTTTCCGTCAGGAATTTCTCAGTAGCAGCCACTGAGTCTGGATTTGTGCCCGGTTGATGGCAATAGGCTCGCACCCTATTACATGGGACTTAAACATAACTGAAGAAATGTGAGTGTGCTATTAGGTACACCTCTGCCTATCCCTTCCAGGATTACAGGCGTGATGTTATGTTATTACTAACTCCCACATTTCAGTTCTCCAATAGCTTCACCGACTGTAGATCTGGGATGCCTTTTAATAGCCATATATCAACGTTGGAAGCAATAATGATGTATATCAACATTAATTCTGAAACTATAGTATTTCCGCTGCGTTACCATAAACAATACGACGTGATTCATGGTCCAGAACAGCTTGCAACTGGAAACCAGTTGCTGGGAATGTTGAGATCATTATTTACAATATATTATTTTAAGATAGTCTGGTTTTGGAAGTTAACGGGGACTTGAGAAACTTCTAGCTGTGTTTAGGGCTTAAATGTCGTGAAAAGTTTTTGAAATTAAGGTGAAAGCTCCACGGTAGCCCTCGAAATTCAATTTTTCTTAAGTTTTTTGCAATTTGTCAGGTTGCATGTTGATGAAAATATGATTCTCGGCTGTAACCTGATTGAATGACTTTTTCATGAAATATAATAGTCAGTCAATCAGGTTACATGAACTTAGAGGGTTATATTGATGATTTTAATATTTACTAGCTGATGCCCGGCTTCGCCCGCACGCAAATTATATACTAAAACCTTCCTCTTGAATCACTCTATCTATTAAAAAAACTCGCATCAAAATCCGTTGCGTAGTTTTAAAGATCTAAGCATACATAGGGACAGACAGACGCGGGCGATTTTGTTTTATAATATGTAGTTATAATTCTGCAACTACATACGTGTTACTCGCGCGAATCATATTTTCATGAACATACAACCTGACACTGACCTGCAAATTGCACAAAAACGTAAGAAATATTGAACTTCGCGGGCTACCGTGGAGCTTCCCCAAAATACTTTTTGCATAAAGTTAGTTTGTTTCTTGTTTGTTTGTTTGTTTGTTTTTTTTGTTTTGTTTAGTTTAGTGTTTTTTCAGTTTATTTTATAACATCACCATTGCTCTCAAAACGATGAAGGAAAACATCATGAGGAAAGCGACGTGTCCTAGAACCGTAAATTCGAAAACATGTGACATCTACCAACCCGCATTCAGCCCGCGTGGTGGACTACGGCCCACTCCTTCTGACTGACTGACAGGTCTGCTGCAGTCGCGCTTGCGGCCGAGACGAACAATCAAACAAACAGACAGACGAAGGAATGCCATTCTGAAAGTCTTTCAAAGCGTTTATTCAATAAACGCTTTTAATGACTACATGTAATTGTTGGTTCAGCTTTACTGTTTTCATTTTCAAAATCCAGCTAGTACTTATTTGAGCCTTCATAACAACTACCCAAACCAATTTCCCAGCGTCAATTTATTTTTAAATCCGCGTCGATATCACTCAGGCACTGCACAGTTTTCCGTTACATTAAAAAAACAATGGGGCTTAAATTTTCAATTTTCAAAGTGCGTTCCTATTTCAAAGCGGAGTGACAATGTGACAATCGGCGCTTGTCGGGCGCGCTCGGCTCAGCTCGGGAGCTATCGGCGCAAACGCCGCCACTACCGAGTTAATTGAGCTTTGGCGACACAATCCGATCAGTTTGATTGTTTCCTCGTCAATTCGTATACCTGCGGGTGGTATTAAATATGGCGATAGGAATTTTGGGCTATTGCTATTGATATTTGGCAATTTCAATCATGAGTGAATCGAATTCTTCTAAGCAAAGGTGCTCCACCCTAGGCCGCGTCGTCGCTTGACATCAGGCGAGTTGCGACCAAACGCAAGCCTATTTATTATTTAAAAATGAATGTCAGTAGAATAGGTCCCTACCCTAGTCGCAACACTCATGACAATGGTCATCTTTATGGCGCATCTATCTCTTTATAAGCGGAACTTTTTCTATTTCAAATGGACAGAGGTTGGAGGTGTACCATCTTACACCTTAGACAGCTGATCCGATTCCGAAGATTCTTTTATCAATGGGAAGTCACATTATCCTTGAGTATCCTATGCTATATTTAAAACGTTCCCGTGGGATAACTTCCCACCAAGACGCGAGCGAAGCTGCGTGCAAAAGCGAGTATTGGAAAAAGATTTAAAATTAATAGGTGACTTAAGGGTGACTTCGAATAAAACTCCGATCTAAGAAATAATAGCCACTCTTGCAATACCAAGACTGTTCTTTTTTTGTATAAATAATCCTTTAACTTTTCTTTACCTATAATTCCATTCAATTTACTTTTAATTGCTATAAAAAAGTTAGTCTTTCAAAAGATAGGTACCATAAACGAGTAGATGCTAGAACTAATTCATGAGAAAACTTAGTCAACTAAGTTTAATTACTTAGTTCAAGTGTGATCTTTTTAGATTACCTGGGGCTAACTTAGAACTTCTACTTAACTATAAAGTTTATTATAAGTTAACAATAAAACAGTTAATTGTAATTGCGATTGTCATCGATCAAATAATCGTGAGAGTGGTGATTACACAAATTGCTATTACTTTGTGTTGTTTATCCATGGCTAATAGAAAACATTTTATGGTGAATTGATACAATTATCTCTCCTTCTTCTTTATCGAACCTGTAGGCTTAGCCAAGTTGACAATCTACAATCGTTAACGTATAGAAAACTAACCAAATGTATGGGAATTACTTCATTTCAAGGTTAAGTCACGTGGTCAAAACAAACGAATAGAAACATTAAAGTTCAGTCAAAACTGTAAGTTGGCTACGATTTAAATGAGATGCAGCGATCACGAGTGTAGAAACGAATACATTTCATTCTATCATCTTGATCGATGTAAACTTGTCTACGAAGTTTCTATTTGCTTGTTTTGACCACGTGACTTAACGTTTACGATTGTAGAAAGAGAATCGATACGAATCGTTTGTAACTTGGCTAGGCCTGCTGGTGTCAGAGTTTTTATGCCGCCCATGGGCCGTTGACTTGGCTTATCATGCCGCTGACAAATATCTCTCAGGCATACTGTTTCTCACGATGTTTTCCTTCATCGAAGCATTCATGTGCGTATTGCATAATAATCACAATTATTATGCAATACGCACATGAATCCGAAAAATCAGAGGTCGTGGGTCCGATTTCAAGGTCGGGCTTTTGTTATATTTGGATTCCCCATCGGCATGCACGTCCAGAACCAAAAATTTGAAGACATCTATGTGACATCTACCAACTCGCATTGGGCCCGTGTGTTGAATTATAGCCCATTCCTAGTGGGAACATTATAGGCTGATTAATGGTCACTATTGCACGCTAAAATTTTACACCATTACCTCCAAGTTCCTTACGACGCCAACCCTTTAACAACGACCCACCAATACAATAAAAGACGTCCTAATCCTTGCCTCACACAAAGTAATTATATCCTGACATCCCCAAGTTACAGGTTAAGATCCCCAATAAAGGCGCCGGCCATTTTATGGGGATCTATTTGCCATCAACATAGGTAATAGTGTTGGGCATCATAATCCCGCGACGCTGCTCATGAAATTGTTAATCAACGGACAAGGGATGGTCAGGTGACATCACTGTTTTATTGGAAACAAGTTTCATAGTTTTGGAGATGTTTTCATTAATTGGTTGTGTAATTAAGTAATTACACAACCAGGATGGGTGGGTTGGTGTTGCTTCAGATTAGAGCTTATACTTGACAATAATTTAAAACACTGGAAATATTAGTAAGTTCATAGGAACAAATACATCTTAACATCAATCAGAAAAAGCAATCATTCTAAATAGCATAAAACTATAAACGAAATAGAATAATTATACTTTATAAATATTGGTTCACCAACCTTTGGTACAATTTGCAATAATTCGCATCAGCAGGAAATAAAATTTATGAACGAATTTGGCGAAGGTGTTTGAAGTGGCAAATTGGCTTCTTGTGTTTAATGTTTATACCGATGCGAGGGTCATTAACCTGTTGGTGCTAGCCTATTCACAGATACATCATGTAGAAAATACTAAAACTGAAAATAATGTCCTGTGACTAAACTACTAGATATATTCAACTGAATTTTATATGCAGACAGGGAACGTCATGATACACGAAGTTTAATTTATTGTCGTATTTACGACTCCACCTTGTCATAAAATTATCTACATAATTTAAATGTAATATTTTAGTATAAAAGTAGCAGCAGGTCTAAGAGCAAAGACAACGTGATATTCTACCAGCGATATAGTATTAATGGGATGGGAAAGTTGAAAATGTGTTGGACTGACACTAGCTACGGAAAAGCCTATGTTAATCCTGTTGAGGGTTGTTACTTGTTATAGAGTTACGAAACGTTTTGAAAAGCGATTGCTGCTTGTTTGTGTGCCTATTTTGAGTCCCTCTGGTTGATCGATAGAAACATGGAGAATCTTTTTCTGCGTCATTAGTAACCACTACGCTAGCAATACGAAATAATAGTAATATGTTTTAATAATAGTGTTTTTTTTTATTAAGTTATTGATAAGTTAAATGAAAGGTAAATTGCGGTTTACGATTTATGACGTTTAAAAAAAACTACTTACTAGATCTCGTTCAAACCAATTTTCGGTGGAAGTTTACATGGTAATGTACATATTATATTTTTTTAGTGTTATCATTCTCTTTTTTTAGAAGTTACAGGGGGCACACATTTTCCCACTTTGGAAGTGTCTCTCGCGCAAACTATTCAGTTTAGAAAAAAAAACCCACACGTATGGGTTTGATGAAAACAAAAATTTTGAGTTTCAGTTCTAAGTATGGGGAACCCCCAAAATGTATTGTTTTTTTATCTATTTTTTTGTGAAAATCTTAATGCGGTTCACAGAATACATCTACTTACCAAGTTTCAACAGCATAGTTCTTATAGTTTCGGAAAAAACGTGGCTGTGACATACGGGCGGACAGACAGACATGACGAATCCATAAGGGTTCCGTTTTTTGCCATTTGGCTACGGAACCCTAAAAAGGAAATCGTTATGTGGAATGTTTGTAGTGGAAGAGCTATTAGCAAGTAGCAAGGAATATTTCATCAGATCATGTTTAAAATTAAATAGGATTATGTTATGTACGTTATTAATTAATTTGGCAATGTACATGCTGCAACGGTAATCCGTAGGTACACGACAAGTGCACCACCTGCCCTCATTCTCAAGGAAGTTTTTTTTAATCGCTCCGAATTCCCCAAAATTATATGACACTGCTGCCGATTTGATCTTCATTTTGTTGTTTCGAAGTATACTATGTATGCAAGGTATAATAGAAGTAACTGGATACCTGAGGAGTCATGCACATCGTTATAAACGGCTTTTATTAGGAGACCAAACTTGAAATCAATAAAAAACCTGGTGGTCCATAATTGCTGTACGCAGAGAGCCATCAATGCTCTTCGAGTTCAGTACAACAATGCATTCAGGATGCTGCTGGGGCTGTCACGCTTCTGTAGTGCATCGGGAATGTTTGCTGATGCGCACACTGATGGCTTCGTAGCTATCAGACGTAAGCGTGCTGCGTCGCTACTGCAGAGGGTACGGGGCAACTCTAACAGTCTCCTGAAGAATTTGATTGCCCGTTTATGCATTTCATGTCAAACTTAGATGTTCTACTAACATACACTCGAGAGCAATGAATCCGGGTCACTTAAAGAATCCTAAAAATCTCGGAAACTAAAAATGCTAGGTTAATGCAATAAATTATATTTAATAGACAATGTAATACTCCTTAAATGAAGGTATTAAAACTTCTTAGTTATTGTATAGTTATATCATAAAAAAATCAAATTTGAAAAAGGGCCACTTTCGAAGATGGAACTACGAAATTACAGCATTTGGTTTTGCTTTTGTTTGTAATCTGTCATTTATGTGGGTACATAAACCATGTTGATAGTGCTCTATATTCATTATTCAAGCTGAAATTATGTCGCTTACGCCTGAAGAATGCACCAGAATACTTACAATGCTGGAAACCGGCCGGAGTCAGCGCGATACAGCCAGGACTGTCGGTGTGTCGCTGTCAACAGTACAAAGAGTTCTCCGACGTTACGAAGAAACTGGTTCTAACCTACGCAGACCAGGAACGGGCAGAACCAGGTGTACCACAGCACGAGAAGACCGATACTTGGTGAACACCATGCTTCGAAATCGCTTTCTCACAGGAACTGAACTCACAAATCAGTTTCGACGCCTCGGAGGAAGTAACCCAAGTGCATGGACAGTAAGACGTCGGCTTGCTGAATCAAACTTAAAACCCCTTAGACCTGCAAACGGCCCTAAACTGGAGCGTGGGCATCGTATTTCAAGACTAAGATATGCCCAGAGCCACGTAAATTGGAGTATTGAAGATTGGTCAAAAGTTATGCTCTCTGACGAATCAAAATTTATGCTCTACAAGCACGATGGAAGACACAGAGTGTATCGAAGACCAGGGGAAAGATTCAAGCAAGCATGCATCGAAGAAAAAGTAGCCTACGGTGGTGGGTCTGTACTTGTGTGGGCCGGAATTTCTTCTGAAAGTCGCACAGAGCTGGTGATCATAGAAAACGGCTCTTTAACTAGCGTAAGATATGTGGAAGAAAGCCTCAATGATCACGTTGGTCCATTTATGGTCAATTTAGGTGAGGATGCTATATTTATGCATGACAATGCCCGTCCTCATACAGGTAGGATTGTGAATGACTACCTTCAAGAGATGAACATTACTCGTATGGAGTGGCCAGCGCGCAGCCCTGATATCAACCCGATCGAGCATGCTTGGGAAGAGCTAGGCAGATGCGTAAAACAACGAAACCCTCCCCCAATCACGCTTCGTGAGCTCAAAATTGCTCTCACAGAGGAATGGGAGAATATTCCCCAAAATCGTATAAGGAACTTGGTGTACAGCATGCCAAACCGCGTAAACGCAGTAATGGAAGCACGAGGAGGCAATACGAAGTATTAAAATTCAAGAAAATCGTAATAAAGTTCAAAAATTTCATGTTTCCTATTTTTGTTTTAAGGAGAGATCAGCAGTTTTTTTCTTTATGTAATTTTGTGTTAATAAAATGTATGGTGACTCATATTTTTTTTACTTTCATTTAAGGAGTATTACATTGTCTATTAAATACAATTTATTGCATTAACCTATCATTTTTAGTTTCCGAGATTTTTAACATTCTTTAAGTGACCCGGATTCATTGCTCTCGAGTGTAGTTTTAAAGGTCATGTTTACTAACAATTTATTTGGAGGTAAAATAATTTATCTGAAATAAAATGATTATTATATTATTATGATTATAATCTGTTTGCATAACTAGACAAAACATAAAGGACATAACAGCAGATTTTTTTTTTTCGATTTCTGTGTTGATCCCATGGCAAGTCTTTGTCCTCACTAACAATGATCCTTATTCCTGATTTTCAGTTACTTCATCCAGCAAGATGATAGCGAGTCAACCGACCCTATAGCGATATATAGAGAATAGGGCTTCCCAAGGTGTACTGCAACACCGGTCTCCGTTTTCTGCATCCAGTCTACCAAAGCCACCTTTCCAGGTTGACAGTCAATCTTGCTATAAGGCGTCCCACACTACTCGTAGGTAAAGACACCAGCACATTAAGCTACTAGAATCTGTCATTTCTTAAAATAATTAACTAATAAACTAAACTAATAATTAACTAACTTACTAAATGGTAATTTAACAAATTAATAAAAAAATTAACAAACTTAACAAATTTATTTTTTTTTTTTTTTTTAACTACTAATTAACTAGTAATTTAACTATTATTATTATTTATGTTTTGTCGAATTTGTGTGCTGTACACTGTATGGATATTTTTATGTCTGACTAAATAAATGAATAGAATTGATTTTTTTTAAATAGATTTTCAAATAATTAGATTTTCAAACTTATCACCATTACCAGCATTATGTTTAAGGTTGATTGAGAAAATTTTACATTTTCGGGTACCAACTTAAATACACCCTATTTTTACGACATCCTATTACCTACTCGTAAAATCATACCCTAACATCACCACCTTAAAATTACCCTTTCAATTCCAA
This sequence comes from Xestia rhomboidea, assembly GCA_963853795.1. NCBI lineage: Eukaryota > Metazoa > Arthropoda > Insecta > Lepidoptera > Noctuidae > Xestia > Xestia rhomboidea. The sequence continues at coordinate 6,646,861 of OY970778.1, read as the reverse complement.
GAATTAACCCTACAAATCCGATCGAAGGGTTACAAAACGTTGACGACCGGGTCAATATGGCCGGCGCTTTATACCCGGTGTTACGGATCACTGAAGACGGCCGTTAAATGTAGCCGGTGTTGTCAGTAATTGAGTTTGTCTCGCTGGAATTAAGACAGTTAAAGTTTACTGATTAATCTAAGACGTTATGGTCGAGTGTCTTGAGGTGAGGGATATTCGTTTAACGGTTAAACTTGAAGTGGTTATGCAGTGTGGTTGTAAACTGGTGGTCCGTTGGGACGCGTAAAGTGATGGAGGCACGGTTGCATACCCATGGAGTGAGCATACCCATGGAGAGTATAAACAAATAAAGTTTTGGTCTCTCCTTTGAGACAATTTTCATCATGATGATGAACATTATAATAATAATACTTTTCACTTCTCATGCTCTAAAAGTACGCCAATATAGCCCTACGAAGCGGGACTAAAGTGACCAGTTTACTCCCTAGGAAGTAAAAAGTAATTCGTTTTTTAATTTCCTTCATGTGACATAGACAAACTCAAACAGCCAGTTAATTTACTACTATTATCTGTGGAGTGTGGACCATCTTCATTGCGAAAATGTTGAGAGTTTTAGTTCCATGGTTTTTCCGCAAGGACGGTGGCGCCATGCGTTTTAAATTGTTAATCTGTGACTGGTTTAGAAGAGAAAACTGACCGCGAAAATTTCAGAATTTTTGTCGAGTGTAAATTTGTTCGGTTTTATATAAATTTATTAAGAATGTCCAGTGACCGTGAAGAGTTTGACGTCGAGCAAAGAGCAAAAGACATACCAAATAATCTTTTGCCGCCAGAAACGCGGAACATTAACCAAAAAACTTACGAAAGTTCTATGGACTGGAGGAATAATTAATGTTTTTGTACTAAATTGACTATTTTTCTCGCACTCAAAGTGAAAAGTACAGTTTGCACCTCGAGACTAAACGCCAACCTTAATATACCCTCGGTTTCATTGACTCCCTCGCAAGCTCGGGAGTCAAACCACCTCTGGTATTTTATATTACTTCGTTTAGTCCCTCGTTATAAAATATACTATTATTGATACAAATCCTTACAATATGCTTAATATCTACCTAAAATTCACAATAGTTAAGGCGTACAAAAGCTGAAACCCTGACTCTTAAACTAGGAAAACTTGTGACTTAGGAGCCAGTGTTCTACTGCCACTTGGACACTATATTATACCTTATCTAAATTGAGAGCTGGTAAGCTGATATTATTCGAAAGAGTATATTATTATGTAGTGTTTTAGAAAGATAATAGGTAATAAAAGTTTAACAAAATTAAAAAAAAAGCTTACATTTAAAAGTTAAATATGAAAAGTATAATATGACTGTGTGGTGGATTCTGTATGTGTGTCTGGAAATCGTATGATTTATTTGCATTGTGTGAGTGTGTGTGTAGGTGACTGTGTGTGTGTGTGTGTGTGTGTGTATGTGTGTGAGTGTGCGTGTGACTGGAAGATGGGTGTACTTTTGTGTTCCTGAGTATGATATGAAGAGCCTAAGTATGTATGTATGGTGTCGGGTGTAAGATGGAACAATCAATTGTTTGCTTGGTGTACAGACTGTGTTACGCGTTTTGTATGGAATGTTGTGAGTTATGTGTGAGTAGTTAATAGTTCCTCAGTTTGAGCGTAGTCTAAGAGGTACAACATGTCTTTCAGCTTAGTCTTTGCTTCGTGTTGCTTTGTTTGATTGTTGTTCTGCCTGCCCTCGTCCCATGTTACTTGGTGTCGGCGCAACACGTTTTTTTCTTCCATTCTCCTCTGCCAACCATCACGCTATGATCATTTACTCCTTTTACCGTTGCAACAATCTTATCCAAGAAATAATGTTTGGTACGACTTTCATAACTAACTAACATGCATTCAGTAGGCACCTACACAATAGACCAGCTTTAAAATGTTTCAATTCGTGGTAACAGTTTCCACGTGGATGTTCTTTACACCACGTAAACACATCGGTCTACGTTACAACACAGAACTATAGCCCTTATTGACTGTTCCACGAGATGAAATGACCTAGAACGATGACCGCCCAATCCAATTCTTTATTTTTAAACTAAAATGTGGAATAATTTCACATTTTTCTTATAGCCCCGTAACGATTTGGATGACATTGTTTATTTCATAAACAACATTTAAAGTATAAAAGTACCATCAACATAATATTCGCTCTAGCAGATATTGATCGTCAATCATTGGGTATATTTTTTGGCACCCAGTGAGTACCTACAGGCGCGCACATATTTTCTCTGTAGATAAAACTTTTAAAGGGCTGTCAAAATTGCGCAATAAACGTTTAGTAACATAATTTACATTTGAAGAGGATGGAAGATTTTCCCAGCTGGACTCAAGATCGATTCATTTGAGGTAAGATTACCATTTCCAAAGTGACGAAATTTCTAGGAATTTTAATTGACAGTCAACTGATATGGAAGGCACAAGCAGGAGCAATCTGTAAAAAACATACATACATACATGAACCCTGAAAACATAACACTCCTTTTTTTGGGCAGTCGTGTAAAAACTTAGCGCTTCTGCATATATGCACTTTATAATTTAAAAAAGGTACTAATATAAAAAAAAAAACATCAAAAATAAAGGGGGGGAGGGGGTTGGGTGGAGGTGTGTTTGTTGAGGAAAAGTATGCTTCGTATGGCACCGGCAACGTTAAAAAAAAACTAACTGAACTTTTATTAAATAATAATAATAATAAATATCGCTGGACATTAACACACAGCGCCATCTGGTGCCACACTAAGCAACGAGGCTTCTGTCGTGGACACCAGATAGTTGATATACTACACAGATACTTTTTGTTTGTAAATACATACTTATTATACATATAAATATCCATGACTTGGAAACAAATGTCCATGCTCATCACACAACCATTTGCTCCAACCGGGATTCGAACCCAGGACCCTAAGAACGTAAGGCAGCCTTACTACCGCTGCGCCATTCGGGTCGTCAAATATAGGATGTAGCGATTACGATTGTAGAAACGAATTCTATCATCTTGATCGATGTAAACTTATCTACGAAGTTTCTATTCGTTTGTTTTTACATTGATAAATTTTAGTTGTGTCCAATGTTTTTTATGTTTGATGATGAACTGCATCAATGTTTGCATGCCAAAATGGTAGAATGTACAAGGATTCTCTAACATTATTGTAACCACCCTATTGTAATTCCCTACATTCTGAGCAAATAAATGACTATTCTATTCCAAGCGAGCTTCGTTCGAATCTTTAACTTCTAACTTTCCATTCTAACTCTCTTCACATTAAGAGGACTACAGGAACTAAACGCGAGTTTTATAATGCAAAAAAGCATATGATTTACTGCAATAAACAAAACCAGAAAAATATATGATATATGCTTGTAAGATACTGTTTTGAAAACATAATATAACTAATATTACTCGATAAAAAAAATCACGAACTTATCTCTAAAAATTTCTTTTAACGAATAAAAATCATACTCAAATCCCGATCATTCTGATTTTTTGTCAAATAATTCTACAAGCAACATATTAGCATGATAGTGTTTTATTTTTTTAGTCCAATCAATAGATTTTTTGTAAATCGCAAAAAACCACACATTTCTCACTATTCGGCCCGCAGTGACTGACGTAACAACCACTTTGTAGTGCAAGCTGATTAGAACTTTAATCCAACAGTATTTCAAACGAAGTTTGAATCACGACAAATAGAGTTGCTAATTTAGCTCCTGTAGTCGCCTCAAGGACTTCCTCTTATCTTACATCTACAAACAATCATCACACACGCCTGGTAATTCCCGAAAGGGTTAGCAGAGGTGTACCTACCCCACCGCACACCCATAAGTCGCCAGTAATGTTTAAGCCCCATGTAATTGGAGGTGAGCCTATTGCCATCAACCGGGCACAAATACAAACTCCGTGGTAGCAACTGAGAAGAAATTCTTGATGGAAAAACAGAATAAAAATTTGGACGACCCGGGAATCAAACCCAGGACCTCATGCTCAACAGTTGCGATTGCGACTACTAGACCAACAAGGCAGTTTATGGCCTACTACCGATAAATTCAAAAATAGGTATATTTTTGTATCTCAATCTTGTTAATAATCCTATCGCATCCATCATAACATTCACCTCATGATATAAGTTTTTAAACTGTCATGGTCACTAACATTATCATCAACCCAGAAAGATCAAGAAAGAGGGTAGACCGATATGTCTGCTCATAAACACCCACCCGCAATAACTTTAGTTTATCCGTGATCATGGTGCTTGCAACAGCGCCGAAACATCGGGAACTCAGAACTAACAGTAAACATGGTAAATATCCCGTTTTTGTGTTAATGATAGTAGGGATGATGACTGACTAAAAAGAATATGATTCTGTTTAGTCCGTCAGTTAGATTATCGAAAAATATTGGATACGTGTTTTTTGTTTTATCAAATTAATAAAAATTTACGAAGACAAAGCGTGTCAAAGATCATGAGTGGGTGTTGTGACGTCACATTTGAGTAAAAATGTACTCAAATGTGACGTCACACGTGTTTTCGACGCACTGTATCGTCTTCATTTAAAAAAAAATGTCGTAAATGTGTGTCCAATATGGAAATCTATCTGACGGACTAATTAGATTTTTTTGTCATCTACCCTATTCACCTCATGTTTTATAAGTCAGTTCCGACCAAATCCCTCTACTTCCATACGTAAACAACCATACTCCAGCCTCCCGTATCTTTTCTATTAGTCTCGCTGCACGATGGAGTTAGTTTCAATTGCAGCTGATAACAGATAAGAGCTACAAGACACTATGTATGTGCGTCACAGTCCTGTTGGCAAGCCGGCAGCGATTGGATTGTTTGTGTAGATGTAGGACGTCTGGATGTGACTTGGTGACAGAGATTATTAAATGAAATTTGTTTTTCTATACTTTGCACACGAATTTACACATCGCATGGTCAAGTTTAAAAGTTGCGCCAGTTACAGAAAAGTTGAAAGGGAATCAACTGTATTGGTATCGACATGTGATGAGGAGGTACGAATAGCATGTGATGTTGTTGGATGGAGATGTAAAGGAAGACCAAAGAAATGATGGATGGATTTTGTGAGGAATGATATGAAAGACGAAGAAGTAAATGGTAGCGTGACGGTTGACAAGAGAATGGAAAAAACCGGCCAAGAGCGGACTCGCGCACCGAGGGTTCCATACAAACTTTATAAAGGACAAACTTAACTTTGCTGTTCGATCCCTAGAAACGGCTATTGCTCCAACCGCAAATAATAAGTTTATATTAGTGAAATCGCTTTTATTTGTTATTAAACTACATATTTACGGTTTTCAGACTTTTCCCTTTACTTGTGCTGTAAGACCTTGCTTTTTGCCAAATTTCGTGATTGTAGGTCAACGGGAACTTTCATATAGGTTTTCGACCCAAAACCTATAGGGTAATTTCAACTTGCTAGGTCCACCCGTTCCTGAGAAAATCGATGGTGACAGGCGGATCTAATAGATGGACAGACAGACGGACAAGAAAGTAGTCTTATAAGGGTTCCGTTTTTTCCTTTTGAGATACGGAACCCTAAAAAAGGTGTTGCGCCAACCCCAAGTAAAATAAAACAAGGGTACAAAGAAAATGATGATCCCAAATAAATGAACCGTTTGACACATCCAGCAATAATTCCACCACCCAACTGCAATATAATCACGCACAGGACACGGATCTCAACAAATTCCGACAAACAAAAAACTGTAGTCGTCATCTTGACGTCACGTTATCGTCCCGCGAATAAACGTCGACGTCGACGTCGAAAATAAACATGTCCTACTCCTAACCTGCTTGTGAAAGAATGTGGGCGAAGGAATAATTGCCCGGCCATAGATATTATGTATGTTGCCCGGCTATGTAACGTGACCGAAGATTGTTGAGGGATTACCTTCCAGTTATCAAGAGTATATACCTACATACATAAACTTACGCCTTCGCGTTTTCTAGGCAGAAACTTCAGAACGCCTCGTCATACATCTGCCCGCGTAGAAACGGCTTTCTTCGAAGAAAGAATCGGCAAAATGAAATTCTTTTGTACATCTGTCATCTTGCCGATTCTGTCTTCGAAGAAACCCGTTTCTACGGTGGTCATGCTACGCGGGCTGGTCATACACGCACGCCGGATGCGACTACTACGCACCTGATCATTCTGAAGAACCTCACCAATAAGATAAGTGTATGGTAGAGGTGACACCTCCCGGCGTTGCCACTCACATTTGCCTTGTAAATACCTTTTGTGAGCCGTTTTTCACTCATCCTAAAGCAGAGTAGGTATGTGTTGATATGTAATCAGCAGGCCTATAGCCAAGTTACAAACGATTCGTATCGATTCTCTTTCTACAATCGTAAACGTTAAGTCACGTGGTCAAAACAAACGAATAGAAACTTCGTAGATAAGTTTACATCGATCAAGATGATAGAATTCGTTTCTACAATCGTAATCGCTACATCCTATATTTGACGACCCGAATGGCGCAGCGGTAGTGAGGCCGCCTTACGTTCTTAGGGTCCCGGGTTCGAATCCCGGTTGGAGCAAATGTTTGTGTGATGAGCATGGACATTTGTTTCCGAGTCATGGATGTTTATATGTATAATAAGTATGTATTTACAAACAAAAAGTATCTATGTAGTATATTAACTATCTGGTGTCCACGACACAAGCCTCGTTGCTTAGTGTGGCACTAGATGGCGCTGTGTGTTAATGTCCAGCGATATTTATTTATTTATTTATATAAATCGTAGCGAACTTGCAGTTTTGACTGAACTTTAATGTTTCTATTCGTTTGTTTTGACCACGTGACTTAACCTTGAAATGATGTCATTCCCATACATTTGGTTAGTTTTCTATGCGTTAACGATTGTAGATTGTCAACTTAGGCTTGCGGGGCTGTCCTGCGGGCCAGGGATCTGGCCCGCGAGGAGATGCTGGGGGCTCTCGACAGAGATCCGTGGGGGCGCCCTTACAAGATGGTGCGGGATAAACTCCGCACCTGGGCCCCCCCGCTGACGCAGAGTCTCCGGCCTCAGCTCGTGGAGGACGTGGTGAGCGGTCTGTTCCCCTCGCGAGGGGAACACCCGCCCCCGCCTATGGCTCTGCCGGCTGCGGTGCCGGAAGCGGACCACGAAAGCGACGACGACGACGCTCCGGAAGTGACCGGGGTAGAACTGAGAGTGGCGGTACGCAGGCTCAGTGCCAAAAATACCGCCCCGGGACCCGACGGCTTGCCTGGCAAAGCCTGGGTCCTGGCCTCGGAGGCTCTCGGTCCCCGACTAGAGGGGTTCTTAAGCGCATGCTTGGAGAGGGGCCAGTTCCCGCTTCGCTGGAAGACGGGGAAGCTGGTCCTCATTCGGAAGCCGGGGCGCCCGGCGGACTCTCCGTCCGCCTACCGGCCCGTGGTGTTGCTCGACGAGGTGGGCAAGCTCTTTGAAAGAGTCATTGCAAACCGCCTCGCCGAGCACCTTGCGGAGACGGGGCCGGACCTTGCGGAACACCAATATGGTTTCCGCAAGGGGCGCTCTACGGTGGACGCCATCATGCGCGTGAGAGCCCTCACGACGAGGGATGCGGTGTCCAGGGGTGGGGTGGTCTTGGCGGTGTCTCTCGACATCGCCAACGCCTTCAACTCCATGCCCTGGAGCTGCATAAGGGAGGCACTCCGGTATCACCGGGTGCCGACCTACCTTCGTCGTGTGGTCGGGGACTACCTGACGGATAGGGCCGTCATTTACCCCGGTCGCAGCGGAGACTGGAACCGGCGAGAGATGTCGTGCGGTGTTCCACAGGGATCGGTTCTGGGGCCGTCCTTGTGGAACATCGGGTACGACTGGGTGCTGCGCGCCGACCTCCCTAGCGGTGTCAGCGTAGTTTGCTACGCTGACGACACGCTGGTGCTGGCACAGGGGAGGTCGCACGAGGCGGCGGCCGACACTATGACACGCGGGGTTGCGATAGTCGTTGAGAGGATCCGGCAACTGGGTCTCGAGGTGGCATTGCACAAGTCCGAGGCCATGTGCTTTCATGGGCCTCGGAATGCGCCACCTCCGGGATCCTCAGTGATGGCAGGAGGGGTTTCCATCGGCGTCGAGTCGACGTTGAAGTACCTGGGACTTGTCCTCGACAGCCGGTGGAACTTCGTGGAGCATTTCCGACGTTTGGCCCCCAAACTGGAGCGGACAGGGGCTGCCTTCAGGCGGCTCCTGCCCAACCTGGGGGGGCCAAACGCCTCTTGCCGGAGGCTCTACGAGGGAGTCGTGCGGTCCATGGCCCTTTACGGGGCCCCGGTGTGGGCGCGTTCATTGAGGCAGCGAGCCGCCAACTATTTGAACGCGCCCCAAAAGGTGGTGGCCGTAAGGCTAATCCGGGGGTACCGCACGATCTCCCGCGAGGCGGCGAACCTCCTTGCCGGATTGCCGCCATGGGATCTGGAGGCAATAGTCCTCGCGCGCCTACACGAGTGGCGCGCGGAGGCGCTACGCCGGGGGGAAACTCCGCTGCCGCGGCAAATTGTCGCTCAGCGGACGGACTTCCGGCGTGATCTCATGGCGACATGGAGAGAGCGACTTTCGCAACCCCGTGCAGGGCACGCCACAATAGTGGCGGTAAGTCCCCTCTTTGAGGAGTGGCTGGAGAGACGCCACGGCGTCCTCACCTTCCGCCTGACGCAGGTTCTTACCGGACACGGCTGTTTCGGTAAGTTCCTGCACCGAATCGGGCGGGAGGAAACGCCCGGGTGCTATCATTGTGAGGATAGGCCGGAGGACACGGTGGAGCACACTGTGGAGGTGTGCCCCGCTTGGGTGGAGCACCGCCGTGTCCTCGAGGTGGCGATCGGCGGCGGCGACCTCTCGCTCCCGGCCCTGGTTCGTGCCATGGTCCGGAGCGAGACGGAATGGGACGCCGTCACCTCCTTCTGCGAAGCAGTCATGCTAGCGAAGGAGGTGGCGGAACAGGACAGGGAGAGATCCTCACGTCCCGGCCGCCGCGGGAGACGCCCCGGGCGTCGGGGGCCACGTGGTGGCTTCCGGCCACCGTAGGCGCGGGCCTGTGGACGGGGAGCTATGGGCTAGCTCGCCGTCCGTACGTCTCATGACGACAGGCCGTGTCGACGGCGCGTTCGTGTTCCACGCGCGCCTCAAAGAGAGTCAGCATCAGTGAAGGGGTCCGCAAGGGCCGAAGCCTGCCGGGGCTGCGGGACTATTCGAAAGAGATACCGTGGCCCCGGAACACAAAGGGCGATGAAGGAACATGGATGGGTTTTAGTCAGTAAAAGTCTGACACTCCCTCCTGCTCAGCCCAGAGCGGGAGAAGTCATTTGATGATTTCCCATCCGAAAAAAAAAAAAAAAAAAGCTAAGCCTACAGCTGTTGCAACTAGAAGAAAAACGGGAGTGGAGAATTTTAATGTAGTTAAGTATGTTATGTTATATGGCTATCAAAGTGAGGAGATTTTTTTTTCATGATTTCATGATCTGTTACTATATAGTGATCAGTATAGTCCATTGCTATATTCCTCTCCAAATGAACGTTTCTAGCGTCGTATATGATTACGTAACAGATGAACAAAATCAGTCTCTTACAAAGGACACAGCACAAATATTTTGAAATTCTTCTTATGTGTCACATCCGACTTCAAATACATATATCCAGGTCAAAGTCAGTACTTTACGTACGTTCTTATATTTAAAACTAGCTGTGGCCCGCAACTTCGTTCGCGTGTGTAATAATAAAACCACTATAGCGCCAATCAACTCTTGAATATATTCAAATCCAAGTATTTTTTTCCACATAGGCCTGGATGGGCACTTAGTAACGTCGACAAGGGTGCACGGTTCGGGTTGGTCGCTTCCATGGAGAAGAACCGGCAAGAAACTCCATGGTTACTCTTTTCAAATTATTTGGTATTACACAATTCTATATTTCTTCACGTTTTATACAAAATGCAAAAAACAGAACACATCAGTTATCGGACATAGATTCGACTATTAGTCTTAACACGACAATTTCTTCCAACGAAAATCCCCCTCTCTCGGCCGAGTGCCATGCTTTATAAACTACCACTTCCCGCTGCAACATTGACGGTTAGGCAGTGTTGTCGTTTCTCAAAAATAAAACGAATTATTAAAATCTTTAAAACCCTACATAATATTATTTTAGATAGATCACAGCAGATCTTATTAATTAATACATATTTGAAAATCTTGACACGTGGATCTTTGATGTTTATGTGAGACAAAATAAAAAAATTGCATTCTATCTCCTTGCCAAACATAACGATCCGATCAGCCGTTTAGTTGTTAAAAGGTAACAAACAAACAAATACAGTTTCTTTCACATTTCTAATATTAGTATGGAAGTAAGAGATTATTAGTAGTTCACTTGCTTCGGTGAAGGAAAACATCGTGAGAAACCAGTATGACTGAGAGATATTTCTCGACAGCATGTAAAACCAAGTCAGAGGCCCATTGGGCGGCATAAAAACTCTGATACCAGCAGGTTAGGCACTAACCCCACGATAAAGAAAGAAAGAACATGTAGTTGTTAAAGAAAGTCGTGTTTTACTTTTGGTAGTATTTATTATAACATCGACATTATGTTCGACCGCGCACTACAATCGATTTATAGACATTTTGAGGACACTGAAATGACAAGTGCCGTCCTACTTACATCTCGATATTTTTATCGAAAATACGACAATATTTATTACGTCTTGCATTGAAAGTCGGCTTGACCCATATGAATGGCATGGAATCTTGGAATCTTGTTTATGATACTAAAATGGCCTTGGAACCATTTGAAAATTAGTAAAAATAAAAATAAAACTACTTTCGTTGTAAACAGGCTTCTTTCTAGATGTATGAGAGATATCAGTGCCAACTCGCTAGACGCTTTGATATGGATTTAGATAAACGACAAAATAAAAACGGCTATTAACTTTTGATGGAAAACGTAGCTTTTATTAAGTATGTGCGGGTGCAAAATCTACACACATGCGTTTTTGGCATCCTAAAGTAATCATATCACATGATACATAACATTTTCTATACACATTAAGATCGCACTGCAATCCGTTTGTGATTATTATTATATATTAATAATCAACGACGAGCAAAGGTGCTCATTTTGAATTTTTCCACATTAAGATTTCAGATTTCTGGATAAGGCTATTCAATGCTGCTGTTTCTAAATGTTATGACAGTGGGCACTCCAACTTAAGATCTGTATCGTATACAAAATATGTAAAAAATCTGGTTTCAACGTTCGCTAGCTCAAACGCTCGCTGCAACTCACTACACGTCGTAGAATTCGTATGAAAGTGGTTATATGCATCTCCATCTTGGAACATCTATCCTAAAACTTACAATAGAGTAATTACAAAAAGCACCGATAGCCCTTACTGCACAGTGGGACCAAAATAAATTACACATGGACAAAACAAAACGCAAGATCATCACATAATCCGATACGTGCGAACGTCAAGCCATAAAAACTGTTTGTTATCGTGGATACGCTGTTCCTACTCCTACATAATATGTTAAATAAAAGAAGTTTTATATGTGCTTTTTACTGCCGCGACGGGCATCGTAAATATCCATTAGGCTAAATCAGGGATGTCAAGGACTGATAAAACTGATTAGTTGTGTCCTTATGACCCAGTGTGCGGTTTCAGGAAGTTGGTGAGTGTATCAGATGATAGATAAAAAGTTTATTTTCGTCTTTGAAGCTAACATTAGTTCCGTGAATGAAAAACTGACAGAAAGCGCGCTGTAAGTTGGAAAACTTAAGGCGACTACAGGAGCAAAGTTAGCAACTCTAATTGTGGTGGTTCAAACTTCGTTTTAAATACTGTTAGAATAAAGTTCTAATCAGCTTGCACTACAAAGTGGTTGTTACGTCAGCCACTGTGGGCCGAATAGTGCGTAATGAGTTGTTTTTTGCGATTTACAAAAAAATCTATTGATTGGACTAAAAAAATAAAACACTATCATGCTAATATGTTGCTTGTAAAATTATTTGAACGAAAATCAGAATGATCGCATGTATTTGAGTATGGTTTTTACTCGTTAAAAGAAATTTTTAGAGATAAGTTCGTGATTTTTTTTATCGAGTAAAATTAGTTGTATTATGTTTTCAAAACACTATCATACTAGCATATATCCTGAAGAATATCATATATTTTTCTGGCTTTGTTTATTGCAGTGTATTATATGCTTTTTTGCATTATAAAACTCGCGTCTAGCTCCTGTGGTCCCCTTAACTTAATTCTGTATGACTTGTTTTCATGAGAAATGAGGTGCGGTTGTGGCTTAATAATAACAGCCGCTCGGGTTCTTTTAGGTTTAGCCGTGCTTGCCTAGGTTGGTCCCATGACATACCGAATTTTCTCCGTGCCATATACAGGGTGTAAACCACCTCATTACGACGCCGTCAACCAAGCATTCTGTACATCAAACTAAGTAACTTTACGCAAAAATTGTTGCTGGGAAACGACTTTCTTTTTTTTGTGGTGCAAAATCATGTTTTGTTATAGAACTCAATGTAACGCACTCAAAACATTGTGCTGATGGATGGATTGAATAATACGGGGGTCGTGGAGGTGTTTAATGTAAAAATCTTACATTAAAAACTTGTATTTAAAAAAAAAGTTGTCAAAAAGTTGGAACTTTGCCCCCAATATCTCCGTAACTAGAAGGTTCCCAGGTATGGTGTAGAACAAAAAAATGATCGCAATGACGAGGAGAACAAGTGCCCCCTCGGCTTCATTAAGAGATGTTTTACACCCTATATAGATCTTTGGCAGTTGTTGCAGTCAGTGGCCTGAAAGTCTGACAACCAGTCTTACCAAAAGGTATCGTATTACCCAGTTCTAACTGGGTTGCGGAGGTCAGGTAGGCTCCATGTAAAATACTGGCATTTAGCTGCATCCGGTTAGATGAGGAGCCGACCCCAACGTAGTTGGGAAAAGGCTGGGCAGATTATGATGATTTGTTTTCATAGACAAACTGTGAAAACGGTTTTTGGGGCATTAATTTAAATACTCAACATGTGAGTTGACCAAGGTTAGGTCTGGACTTTAAAAGAGACTTTTGACCTCTGAGTATGTTTCAGCAGTTTCTTCTCAGAGTAGTCAGGCACAAAACACCGAGCTCATCTAGTTAAAATGACGTGTTAAAGTGTTTGTATTAATAAAAACTATTTGCAAAATAAACATCGTTAACTGTTTTAAACTTTTTACAAATAATAAACATAAATATACAATCATAGTAAGAAAAGGGAGTACGCTGTGAATGCCGTGATGAGAAAGGATTTTCAAAAATCTAATTACTCCTGAGTGGGTCCGTTACGCAATCTCGTAGCTCGTAGCAAGCGTAGCTCGTAGCGTACCAACAAAAATAAGTCCAAGAATTATGATTGACTGAATCAGAAGGTGTTCAATGGCTTTACACAATATTTAACGGTCTTACCAAGGCGTACCTATTGCCAGAGGTCAGATGGGCAATCATAAACATCACACCTGTATAATTTTCGAAGGGTTAGGCAAGTGTACCTAATAGTACACCCATATTTCGCCAGTTATGTTAAAGTCCCATGCAATAGGGAGCGAGCCTATTGACATCAACTGGGCACAAATCCAGACAGTACAGTATCTTATACCACCACCTTCTCTCGGTCATAAGACCACTTTAAATGTACAGTTCAAGGTGGCGTTGCTTGTCAAGAAAATTTGCATCGATATGTCATACTTGGTACATTTATTTAGTTCTGTGTTTTCCACCTGCACATATAAGAAAGGCTGTATACAGCCTTACAGACGCTACGCCCTTTCAAAACCAACCACATCCCAACAACATTGTTTGACTTCTGATTCCAATAACTATTGGCAGATGGCAGCACTATTCACTGCACCTCTATGGTCAAACTGTGTAACTAATAGCAGTGTCTAATGGCTGATGAGAAATAACTGCTGAAAATTACAGATGGAGCCACTGACATGTTTCAGTGTACACTTTGTACAAAGTTTTCGTTTCAATATCAATTCTTATAATAGTTAAAAGAAAAGAAAAGACGGGTTTTTGATTTTCCATGCCAATAAAATTATTTTATTGATATTCAAAATCAATCGGTTAGGAAAAAGAGGATCCTATCCCTGGTGGCTATTTTAGGCACTTAATTTCGAAAAGTTCACTTGAAGCGGCAATATCTCAAGCTCATTTAAATGGTATAAGAATATTTATAATGCTATTAATACGCTTAAATTTAATTTTAAAAAAAATCAATTTTTTAGGTCCGTTTTCAAAAATCAAACTTCTTAGCGTGTCGATAGCAATCTAAAAAACTTTAATAATATTATTATATTTTAGTTTTAGGATGAAGGATTGCATTTTAAATTCCCTTTTCTACGTTAACGTCATAAAGTATAAGTACATATTCATTACGGAAAACTACCAAGAAACTATTTAATAACATTCTAGAAGTAGCTTCCCAAGTTTTTTATATAAACCAAGACTATAGAAAAATGAAAGACAAATACAATTTTATAACGTTTTATTATAAAATTAAATTATACTTAGGTACATACTATATACTATATGTAATAGGATTAAGCAAAATATAAAATCTATAATAATTTTAATATAAAATAAATTGTATAATACCTAGGCGTATATGTATAATAATATACGTAATATACTTAAGAAAGATCACACTGACTAGATTGCCACACCCCTCGTCTGTTTTCAATATGTTTAAAACATTATAGTGATGAAAACTGGTCATTGATATAAAAAAATAAAACAATAGATAACTATTGTTATATTTATACTACATGGGGCGCATTTTTTTTTCTATGAAATACAGTATTTATTACAATAATATAATCGATTTCTAAATATAGAAACCCATAAATTACACGTATATAATAATTATGAAAGATTAACCAGTTACATCACTACAGTGATAAACAATAATTTTTAGTTAATCACAATACACAAAACATTTTTAAATCGGGAACTTCGGAAATGCCAACATCGTTATTAAAACACGAATCTTCCAGAATTTAAGTTGTTAGTATCCATAACTTCGTTAATCCAGTCTAAAACAAAATGTAAATATTTATTATTATAAATGTAGAAATTAATTATCGATTAGTAGGGACTATGAATTGAATTAAGAAGGAGAAATAAATAAATGAAATATTTAAATATATATAAAATACAGGCAATAAATATTATAAAAAAAATATAAAAGGGTGCATTAGTAACAGGAAATATAAATGTATTATTTACGACATCTATGATAAGAGCAGTAAATAATAGATTTTGTAACTTTTAAAACAATTACTATAGCTAATAATTAGAATACCTACACTTATATTTATGTAATATATTTCGAAACTATAATTTAAACATTATTCCGATAAATCTAAAAATAATTTATTTTAATTAAATCTAAGAATTCTTTGGTAAGCTAGCTGTGTTCATGAGCATTAGTAAAATACCGAAAATAAAGCATAATTTTTCGGTTCGCCATTATTACTCGATTTATATACAAAACGTCTAATTATTCGTAAGATTTATATAATATAACAATATAAAATATAATTAAATTAATAATACATGTATATTTCTGTACTCCCTCATTTATTGACAATATTATAATTGTTTTAAGAAAATATAAAGATAATTTATTATCAATCCGACGGTATGACAAAATATAATTACTTCTAGAGATTTAAAATTAGAGGAACTTGGTTCCAAATTAAATAATTTAGACAAGTTATTCGTAATAAATATCTGCGCCATAATTAATTACTTCTAAAACTTAATAATTTTTAATGCTAGCAAATTGAATATTCACGTAATACATATAAAGTACATTTTCGTGATAAAATATTTAAAAACTTTAACTTTTAAAGTATTTACTCACGTAGATTGCCTTATTACATTTACTATTTATACTAACACCAAAATATATATACTTATAATTAATATAAAATATATATTTACAAATACAAATATAAACAAATATTTTTTATAAATCGGTGAATCCGTGATGTTTTTCGATAACTTGGATGTTGTCCAGATCCTCGGTACCTGTGATGATCTGCAGAACCCTGAATGCCTTGGATTGTCGTGGGGGCCCTTCTTGAGTGAACTTATGGTAGTAGACACTGGAAATATATAAATATTAGGATTATTTTACGTTATTATAAAATTTATACAGGGTTATTTGTAAAACACCGACAACCTCTCAGGACTGTGTTACTAACATCATAATCAACAACTTTTGTTCTATGACTTTTAAAAATTCATCATATTTTAGTTCATCAAAATTTCATAAAAAATAAAAAAATAAAAATAGAACGCTTTTACGGGCCCTCGCCGCCCTGACCCGCTCCTCTCACTATTGTACTATCGCTTTCTTTTGCTTCGCATAGATTTCTTAACATTTAGAGCGTTCAATTTAAATATTTTTATTTTTGTACGAAAATTTGATGAACTAAAATATGATGAATTTTTAAAAGTCATAGAACAAAACTTGTTGATTATGTGGTTAGTAACACAGTCCTGGGAGGTTGTCGGTGTTTTACAAATAACCCTGTATATCTTAGTAATAGCATTATGTCTTTTTTTGTAACAATGATGTGTATTATACAGATTAGATTTTATATTTTTATATATTTTTTAATACAGTTATGAACAAAATATTTTTTGAGTTTTTGTTTCTCATTAATATACAGTTACAGAAAAATATTGAACTTAATTGTTTAGTTTTTAATTGTGTATGAAGATTGGCTTTAAAGTTTTTGTTATTTTTCAGTTATTTGAACGTTTTTATTATGATTAATTTTTTTTACACAATATAACACATTTTTAAACAAAAATACAACGCCGTTAAAAAGCATGAAAATAACACAAAATTTAGCAATAAATTAACCTATCATTAATCAGAAAATAGCCTTGACCAGATCGATGAAATTAAAGAGATCGTGATGAACCTGAATAGCCAATTAATTATTACGGCAAGAGCGTTAGAAAATGATTCGATTAGTGAAAAATAAAATTAGAACGAGTTGAAGAGCGCTAAATATAAAGCAAGCGAAACACTGAGTCATTTAGAAGCGGTGCAGTAAAAACTGTTTACTTTGAACCAGTAGCTACCTTAAAACCGGCCACCGAAGCTGAAACGAGGACAGATAATATTGTAATGTGATATTTAGTTGGAGAAATTTGGGTAATCCTGGATTTTGAGACGTGAATTAAATGGCAGTGACGTAATAGGGTGTCCTTGGATTTTATTTGGACATGTAATACAATAATTTTGGACGAATTGAACTTTCTGTTTGTCTCTGCATCACCCAAAGGTTGACTTTTAGAAAATGCTTACGACATTTATCCCACCTCTTTATATTTGTGAGCAAGTATTAAGTTAATAATTTCTCGATGACATTGGTTTTTGTGCCTATAATGTGGCAGTAGCATTATAAAGGGTGTGAATTGAAAAAAGGTTTACCATTTAATCGTCCTAGATATACAATTTCAAATATTTACCTCTTGTTTGCCCCGCCGTTTCCACCTTCAATCTGAATCGGAATGATCCTCGTCTTCGGCTGACTGTCTTGGAAACTTCTGTTCAGGGTCGGCAAATCAGGCTGCTGGTTTGAGTCTTCTAACCTCACCAATTGTGGTGACAACACCCTCATAATACGCTGGGTTGGTGGCGAGAACGGCGCACGAGCTTCTGGGTTCGGATTCATACCAATTGTAATCCTCAGTCCAGGCTGTGGGTGACCACCGTGCCTAGAATCTCTCGTCTCCGTTGTTGACACCTCCATCTGGATAGGGATCACCCTTGTGCCCGGGGAACCTGGTGCATTATCCCTTGGCAAACTTTTGCGGTTTTCTGAAGGCCTTGTCGACCATGATGGTTGTACGGGCTGTTGATATTTAGGAGGGCTCACAACTTCGCGGGCACCTCTTTGCATTTCGTTACTCTTTCTTACCCATTCTGGTTCTTGGTTTGTGTCTCGGGGTGGAGTATTCAGCTCCCTAGAAAGGCTTTTCCTGCCATCCAAAGGCCTTTGAACCCAGGTTGGAGGAGGAGTCTTGGTCTTTTCCTTCTGTGTTTTAACCCATGGAGGCATAGATTTTGGACTTTCGGGACAGAAGTATACTGGTTCCTCATTCACATATACACACTCCTTTTGTGGTGCGTTGTTGTATTCTGGTTGTGGGTTCGGTTTTCTAGGTGTCACAGGAATGGACATCGTCGATTGGTAACGAGGTTGTTCTTGCTGGTTCGACCTTGGTGGTGATGAGGGAGCCTCTTGGTTTCTCCAGGGTGCTGTGTTATTCTCCTGAACCCTATTGTTGTTAGAGTCCTGTGAACTAACCCATGGTGGGATGTACTGCTGCTGAGGTTTGTTTTCTTGTTTCCAAGCCGGCACATTCGAGTTTTCGTTATTTGCTGGCGTGTTATTATTCTGGTTAACTTTCCACGGAGGGATGTACGGCTCTTGATTCGAGTTGGTGCTGTTATAAATTGGTTGTTGGTTTTCTTGCTCCCTAGGATGTCTGTTAAGAGTAGCTGTCCTCCAAGGTGCAGCATTAGATTCAGTTGGAGGACTTGGTTTCGAGTTGTTATACACCACAGTATTCTGTGGTTCTGCGTTTCTTTGACCAGCTCTTGGTAAGGTATGGAAAACAGGACCTGTGTTGGTTGGAGGGCTTTGGTTTTGGTGATTGGCATACTGCTGATTATTAGGCGAATATTGCTGATTGTTAGGCGAGTACTGTTGTGTATTTGGTGAAAATGGACTACGATTTACAGATTGTGGGCTATTGTAAACATTGCTGGCAGGAGAGTCTCTCTTCTCCGGCTGCCTCCAGTTGTTATTGGGGCTGGGTGAATAGGGCGAGCTGTTTGAGGAAGGCACGCCAACAAATGGCTGAGGACTCTTGTTGAACTGAGAGTCCTGTCTTTGTAAGGTTTCTCTTGTTGGTGGTGACCCTTGTGGGGAGGCAGAGTGTTGGTTAGCATACTGAGCTTCAGGCTTGTAGATGGGGCTTTCAGGGTTACGCTGATTGCCATACGGAGAACGTTGGAAGTTGTTCTGCGATGGTGGTGTATAAGTCTGGGGTTGCTGCTGCGTAAACGAAGAAGGCGGCATTTTCACCGTCAGAGGACTAGGGACCTTCTCCACATACCTAGGAGTATTTCCTAACTTCTGTTGTTCTTGCTTTTCAACCTCCCAGTGGTAAGGGCTATTCGTTTTTCGTAACATTCCAATTGGATTTTCGGGGATGACGATTTCGGGGCGTTCGCCGGGTGCAATGGGTTTGGGGGATTTTGAGTTTGGAGCTTGGATGACTATTGGTGGTGGTGGAGGAGGAGGAACGGGCATTTTCGGTGGGGGCGGGGGTGGGGGGGCTGGTCCTCCTTGTGGGTGGTAACCACCATTGGTTGGTTGTTGAGCATAGTGCTGTTGCTGTTCATGGTCTTCCTGGGACTGTCTTGCCATTCTTCTTGCCATGCTGGGAGTTTTAATCTGGGACAGATCAAGGCCACCAGGTGTATACGTGAAAGGCTTCTTGTCCTTCGTCATCATGGCGTTTTGAATGCATGCTGGTGGTTCGACGGCACCCATTGGCTGGAAATTGCATAAAAGATCACGTGAATACAAGGTTACAATAGAAAAACTGTTTTTTTATTTAATACACGTAATATAAACGTCATTGAGTGGAAAAATCATGTCTTCTACAAACATTATGGTTACATTAAAAGCATACGAAGAAGAACACGTGAAAAATTAAATTTATTTCGTTGAAGGATTGCTGTATCAAGATAAACAATTCCCTTGAAATACGATCTCATAAAATTTATCATCCATCACCACAAAGTATCAAAACTTAAAACTTACATTAACATGAGTTTTTCCGTAGTTGGGAATTCTGCCGATGTGTCCAGTGGTTGGGCCGTACCTGGAAACGGGCCAAGATTCGCGTTATTTTTACATGGACCGACATCGTGGACCGTGGACACTTGCTTACTGCCCGACGAGGGCGACTGCTGTGACCTATTCCACATTTAAGCCAGTTATCCGGAAACCGTTGTTCGAAAATCAAAATAGAATACTTTTATTCATCGTGATATCGGTGTGCCTATTCCTCATTGGGTAAAAGATTTATGGGATCGAGCTCTGTGGCTTTGCATGATGGCTGGAATTGTAAACGTCGACATTCATTTCGGAATTTGAAACAATAATACCACGGTTATTTAAGTCTGCTGTTTCTTGAGAAATATTTATGTCAATCATAAGATCTAAAAGCCAACAATCAGGCTTTCTGAAGCCAGTTAAAATGTTCAGCGCGAAAAATGTAAATTGGAAACGTTTCTTACCCGTTTTCAGCCATTTTCTTCGATTTCAGATGCAGTCAACAGGCCATACAAACACGGCTCTCGTTCCTGTGAAATGAGATCACGGCTTGTAATCGTGTAAACACATGTTTTTCGGAAAGCCCCGCCTCATGATCTATACCATACGCTTCGTTTGGCCAAGGTCGGAGACTTAGTGAAAGTCTATTTGTGGAAACTGGAGCATTTATGTTATGCAGTTCTGTTTAAGCCTTTTGAGTCTTCGATATTTTGTATGTTTTGTTAATAAATGAATAGTATGAGGCGATATATAATTATATCCATTCGTTGCTGATTTAATGTAAATTATGATTAGCAGTCTTATTCGTCTTTTAAAATATTATTTTAGCTGTTTTGACACCTACAACAGCATATGATAAGTTTGTCATCAATTTTGACCTTTAAATTGTTTTGATTTGTATCATGTTTTGGCAACTAAAACTACTTCTTTCTCTTTCAATAACATTGTACTGTACAACATACCTATTCACATCCTTTCGGACAAAATACACAGTGCTCTCAGCGGCCAAATATTCAGAATCATTGTCACAACATATTTACGTCCCAAAGCAGTAATTAGTCACCGTCCAGGACTAATCTGTGTATGTCCATAAAGTATTGATGCCAGACAAGGCATATGTTATGCTAATAGAATTTTGGCACTCTTACTATAATTATAGAGAATGGCTTACCGCCAAAATTATATTTAGGTTCTAACTGCGCCTTCCCATTCCAACGTACGTTATAATCTTCATAGTTCTTTCGAGTATGTGTATTGAAATATTTTTGTATTGTTTGTCAATTGTTTCCAAAATGTAGTTACTCATTTGTTTATTGGCATCCATTTTGTCATTATAGTTTGTATTTAAAAGGATATTTTGGCGCGTGGCACCCACCGGCCATCTTGTTTTTGCATTATTTAATTTTACCGATTTTTTACCAAATGAGCTTGCGTATTAATTCAATTCAAGTGCCAAAAGATATATTGTTATTTTCAAAATAAATATATTAGGTACTATTCACGGCAAGACACTGCAAAATATAAATGTTGTTGGCTTTATTTTAGTTTAAATGCAGCGTGTCAGAAAGTGGGTGTAGTAAGTACAAGAAAAGATGGCTCATGCTACTGTAATAAATTATATTGGAGTTATTATTATGTTCCAGGGCCGCGTGACACACTAGTAAACAGTAGAAGTATATCTACTCTAGGTATTATACAGACAAAATTGTCTTGCCAAATCCACACGTGTTTTTTTTTTTTAAATCTTTGAATTTGGATCTACAAAGTAATGTGAGAAATATCAAGCGACGTAGTTCCACCATAATAAGGCAGCTCAATTTTTTTTATTAATTCTGTCAAATGTCTAACTAATCTAATATTATAAATGTGGTATACATGTTGGAAAGAACATCGACGCACAAACGGTTAGTTACCTCACGTATGTACCTACATCATACTGAACCCCGGGACATAGAATTTTTTTATCCGTTATTTTTAAACTAAAATCGGGCAAAATGTATGGAACAGCTTGAGTGATGTACTGAAAAAATAAAACCGACTTCAAAAAACCCAAAAAAAGTGAAAAATAACTTTATTTTCAGAACTCGGTAGCCGTTTTATTTAGTTTTTTTGTCACCGACTTCTGAAGCTAAATTATTTTTTTACATTTTTGTGTTTTTTGAAGTCGGTTTAATTTTTTGCAAAAAACTTTTTTATTTTTCCATTTTTAGTTGTTCCCAAACAAATATTTGCCATGAATTTATTTTACATTGTTAACAATACATGTCATGGTAATAGGCTTATCACCAATAAATGGAACTTAACATAGGTACGTAACTGTCGAAATCTGGGTGTATTGTACACATCTGCGTACCCCTTCAGAGCATACAGGCGTGGTTTTACATCATGATGTTGTATAAACAATAAAAATCCAAGCGATTGCAGCAATCACGACAGATTTGTCATCTATTTTTGAAGAGTTCCATTGTATATCTCCGAAGATTACCATCAGATCTTCACCAAATTTAAAAGGGACCACCTCAGGTCAGGAATATATTTCAAATTAAAAAAGATTTTTGAGAATCGGTACACAAATGGGGGAGAAATCGGTGAACATAAATAAAATCGAACAGTCGAACATAGAACCTCCTCCTTTTTTGAAGTCGGTTAAAAATTGGTAACCGTTTGTGCATCCATGTACTTTCCACCCCATATTACTCTTCAGTAAAAGCAGTGTCTTAAGTACATCCAAAACGTATGCTTAGAACAGATTAAAAAAAAATAACGTTTCCTATCCAAAATCATTACAATTACTTAGCGAGAAATTTTGATATTTTTGGTACAGTTTAGCAGAGCTCTAACCCACTGAAATAAGTCTTCCATGATACATATTTTTTATTGGATAGCAATAATCATTTCACAAACTCAATCAAAATTTCCGATTTCCGAAAGATAAAAACAAAAGAGCTACCCACTCCCTTTCATCCGAACACTTCGCACTACGCACCGTTATGAAACTTATGATAACGCTGGCACCGCACGTTTGGGGACTATTGTTAGCCGAGGACGTGCAACTGGGCCGTGCGCCCGCGCAGGTGAGAAGTGAGAAGCTTTCCGACTGGACGGTATGATCGGCACAAGTGTTTATAGAAAAAAGAAAATTACAAAGATGGTTTCTAAAAACTGTGAGATGATGTGTATTTGAACTGATGATGTATTACCGAATTATCTTGGGATTGCTATTATAAAACTTACTTGATTTTTTTTATTATATAATTCAATTCCTAGTTTAAACTGGAAAAGAGTTTTGAGTCTGTAATGCAGTTCTTACAAATGTGATACGGTTAGGTACAGCTTTGAGCAATTTAAAATGTCGAACTTTCATACAAACTTTTATTTATTTAAACTTCATGTACAAGAGTGGTACATAGGTGGACTTAATGCCCACAAGGCATTCTCTACCAGTCAACCTTTGGGTCAAATAAGACAGCATTGTGATAGAGTACAATAAAAAAAAATGAAAAAATACCATTTTGTAAATTAAAACACATAAATGGGTACCTACATACTAATACATATATATATGTATATAAGATAAACTAATATACATTAAATAAATAAATAAATATCGCTGGACATTACACACAACGCCATCTAGTGCCACACTAAGCAACGAGGCTTGTGTCGTGGACACCAGATAGTTGATATACTACATAGATACTTTTTGTTTGTAAATACATACTTATTATACATATAAACATCCATGACTCTGAAACAAATGTCCATGCTCATCACACAAACATTTGCTCCTACCGGGATTCGAACCCGGGACCCTAAAAACGTAAGGCAGCCTTAGTACCGCTGCGCCATTTGGGTCGTCGTATTAAAATACATACAAATAGTCCGAAATACGAGAAACCTTATAATAATTACTGCGACTCTGGCAATGACTGGATAGTAAACAATTTAGTTTGACTTTAAATAAAACTTCCAAACTGCTCTTTTGAAAGCCAATTTGCTTTTTTTTATCCCCTATTTAAAACATACATAAGCCGACAACCATCACCACAGACTGAAGAGCACAATAACACTTTTCGCAACTCTGGCGGGATACATTTTCAAAAACCTTCTGTGATAAAATTTTACCTTTAATTGACCGAGGTCTATCTTTTGAGAGTATTTTTAAACTCTAAATGTGGTCCCCAGATTATATTTTTATGTGCTTTTTGTTGGCAGGCTGTGCGTTACCTGTTAGTAATGGAACAATTCGATGGTTTGTAATGAGGCTGTTGTAATGTTTCTCCGCTATACTTATCCGTTGCTCCCAATCTTCAATCATATCAATCACAACCGTTTGTCAACACGTTTATTTGTGACTGTTCAATGAGAGACGATGAACGGTACAGAATGCAGGTGACAGCCAACTGAAGAAACGGCATCAAATAATAATAAACAACTTACAGTAACACAAGGATATTTTGGCGGTTGATTGACAGGAATTACTTTAACAATAGTTTCAGTAATTCTACACTATAGATAATATTATAAAGAGGATAGATTTGTATTTTTGTGTGTGTGTGTGTATGTCTGTAATGAATAAACTCAAAAACTACTGCGCCGATTTCAAAAATTCTTTCACCATTAGATAGCCACGTCTTTACTGAGTAACATAGGCTATATTTTATCCTCGTACTCCCACGGGAACGGGAACTACGCGGGTGAAACCACGTGACGTCCGCTAGTATATTATATTTTCAAAAAGCAAAATGGTGGAGTCAGTTTCCAATATGGCTACGCGCTAACGACGGGCACGTATTGGTTACCAATTGACTGTTTAAAGGAAAACAAAACTTTTTTCTTCTTGTCATTATCGATCTTTCTGCCCGGTCGACTAAACAAGTTTTTTTCTTCCATTCTCCTCGGTCAAAAGTTACGCTGTCATTTACTAAATTTTCTTTCATATCATTCTTCACACAATCCATCCATCGTTCCCTTGGTCTTCCTCTCCCTGTCCATCCATTGTTCACTCACATTCATTGTTATTTATTGTTTTTTCTTGTGTCAGGGATAAATACTCGAGGGTTTACAAGGTATGTTATTTTAAGCTAGCTTTGCATTAGATACTTTTTGTATTGGAAATATAGATTTTACTTTGACCTCCCATTTTTCATGGCCTAACCCCTTGCGCCGTCAGAGGTAATAAAATTACAGAAACGCGTAAAATAAATATATTTTTTACTTTATTAACATTTGTCGTCTTTCTTATGATTCTAATAATACTTTGGTTTATTGATGTTAAATCGTTTCTCGCTTTTCCAGACTGATTTCGCATTCATTAGAATTTTTCCAGAGTTCCAATCCGTTTTACCAAGCATGAATTATGAACAAGTTTAAATTTGGAACTGTACGAAATAGAATATGTTTCATAATATAATACATTTTCTATTAAACAGCAAATATTTTATTCGATAAAATATACGAATAAGCATCCTTTCAAAATTAAATTACCAACCATTGATTCCCCGAATTATTCTCATTGCGAAATGAAACGTACGGACTCTTTACGACAGGAAATATCGCAATAATATCATCAGCGGTTTGGCCACGAACACAGCTGAAACTTCAGGTGCAAACGGTTATTACAAGCGCAAGATGGCCGACTTATTAATTAATTACATGCACCTGTGCCAAGACCTCCTTACAGACAGATTTAATGGAACGAAGAAAGTTTTGTCACCCCAAGTGCTATTATTATGAGTATAAAATTATAAGCTAATTTCGAGATTTCGGATTTTTACAAAAACTAAAGCTGTGGCGAGGCAGTGCATGGCGTATCAAACCCACTCGTTCCACCTGCTAAAAATCACCCACCTAGACGAGAGTTGCCATGGCTGACCTGGAAGTCTTTAAATAAACTCAGGTCCCAGGTTGGCCGCAGCAAGAAAAACCGGCTAACTCCAGGGTAGAGTCATCGATGAATCTCCATCATCGATGACTCTACCCTTTTTTTTTTTTTTTTTTTTTTTTTTTTCGGATGGGAAATCATCAAATGACTTCTCCCGCTCTGGGCTGAGCAGGAGGGAGTGTCAGACTTTTACTGACTAAAACCCATCCATGTTCCTTCATCGCCCTTTGTGTTCCGGGGCCACGGTATCTCTTTCGAATAGTCCCGCAGCCCCGGCAGGCTTCGGTCCTTGTGGACCCCTTCACTATTGCTGACTCTCTTTGAGGCGCGCGTGGAACACGAACGCGCCGTCGACACGGCCTGTCGTCATGAGACGAACGGACGGCGAGCTAGCCCATAGCTCCCCGTCCACAGGCCCGCGCCTACGGTGGCCGGAAGCCACCACGTGGCCCCCGACGCCCGGGGCGTCTCCCGCGGCGGCCGGGACGTGAGGATCTCTCCCTGTCCTGTTCCGCCACCTCCTTCGCTAGCATGACTGCTTCGCAGAAGGAGGTGACGGCGTCCCATTCCGTCTCGCTCCGGACCATGGCACGAACCAGGGCCGGGAGCGAGAGGTCGCCGCCGCCGATCGCCACCTCGAGGACACGGCGGTGCTCCACCCAAGCGGGGCACACCTCCACAGTGTGCTCCACCGTGTCCTCCGGCCTATCCTCACAGTGATAGCACCCGGGCGTTTCCTCCCGCCCGATTCGGTGCAGGAACTTACCGAAACATCCGTGTCCGGTAAGAACCTGCGTCAGGCGGAAGGTGAGGACGCCGTGGCGTCTCTCCAGCCACTCCTCAAAGAGGGGACTTATCGCCACTATTGTGGCGTGCCCTGCACGGGGTTGCGATAGTCGCTCTCTCCATGTCGCCATGAGATCCCGCCGGAAGTCCGTCCGCTGAGCGACAATTTGCCGCGGCAGCGGAGTTTCCCCCCGGCGTAGCGCCTCCGCGCGCCACTCATGTAGGCGCGCGAGGACTATTGCCTCCAGATCCCATGGCGGCAATCCGGCAAGGAGGTTCGCTGCCTCGCGGGAGATCGTGCGGTACCCCCGGACCAGCCTTACGGCTACCACCTTCTGGGGCACGTTCAAGTGGTGGGCGGCACGCCGCCTCAATGAACGTGCCCACACCGGGGCCCCGTAAAGGGCCATGGACCGCACGACTCCCGCGTAGAGCCTCCGGCAGGAGGCGTTCGGCCCCCCCAGGTTGGGCAGGAGCCGCCTGAAGGCAGCCCCTGTCCGCTCCAGTCTGGGGGCCAAACGTCGGAAATGCTCCACGAAGTTCCACCGGCTGTCGAGGACAAGTCCCAGGTACTTCAGCGTCGACTCGACGCCGATGGAAACCCCTCCTGCCATCACTGAGGATCCCGGAGGTGGCGCATTCCGAGGCCCATGAAAGCACATGGCCTCGGACTTGTGCAATGCCACCTCGAGACCCAGTTGCCGGATCCTCTCAACGACTATCGCAACCCCGCGTGTCATAACTTCGGCCGCCGCCTCGTGCGACCCCCCCTGTGCGAGCACCAGCGTGTCGTCCGCATAGCAGACCACGCTGACGCCGCTAGGGAGGTCGGCGCGCAGCACCCAGTCGTAACCGATGTTCCACAAGGATGGGCCTAGAACCGATCCCTGCGGAACACCGCACGACATCTCTCGCCGGTTCCAGTCTCCACTGCGACCGGGGTAGATGACGTACCTGTCCGCCAGGTAGTCCCCGACCACACGACGGAGGTAGGTCGGCACCCGGTGATACCGGAGTGCCTCCCTTATGCAGCTCCAGGGCATGGAGTTGAAGGCATTGGCGATGTCGAGAGACACCGCCAAGACAACCCCACCCCGGGACACCGCATCCCCCGTCGTGAGGGCCCTCACGCGCATGATGGCGTCCACCGTAGAGCGCCCCTTGCGGAAACCATACTGGTGTTCCGCAAGGTCCGGCCCCATCCCCGCAAGGTGCTCGGCGAGGCGGTTTGCAACTACTCTTTCAAAGAGCTTGCCCACCTCGTCGAGCAGCACCACGGGCCGGTAGGCGGACGGAGAGTCCGCCGGGCGCCCCGGCTTCCGGATGAGGACCAGCTTCCCCGTCTTCCAACGAAGCGGGAACTGGCCTCTCTCCAAACATGCGCTAAAGAGCCCTTCCAGTCGGGGCCCGAGAGCCTCCGAGGCCAGGACCCAGGCTTTGCCAGGCAAGCCATCGGGTCCCGGGGCGGTATTTTTGGCACCTAGCCTTCGTACCGCCACTCTCAGGTCTACCCCGGTCACTTCAGGAGCGTCGTCGTCGTCACTTTGGTGGTCCGCTTCCGGCACCGCAGCCGGCGGAGCCATAGGCGGGGGCGGGTGTTCCCCTCGCGAGGGGAACAGAGCGCTCACCACGTCCTCCACGAGCTGAGGCCGGAGACTCTGCGTCAGCGGGGGGGCCCAGGTGCGGAGTTTGTCCCGCACCATCTTGTAAGGGCGCCCCCACGGATCTCTGTCGAGAGCCCCCAGCATCTCCTCGCGGGCCAGATCTCTGGCCCGCAGGACAGCCTCGCGGAGGGCGGTCTTCGCCGCTCTGTAGCCCTCATAAAGCTCCGCCTCAATGGCTGCCGCATTCGGTGGGCGAATGCGGAGCCTGCGGTGCCTGGCGTACAGGTGTCGCGCAGCCACACACGCCTCCCGTAGGGACGTCAGCTCTCGCGACCACCAGTACACCTGACGCCGGGCGCTTCCTGGCCGGACTCGGGGCATTGCCACGTCACATATGTCGGACATGGCCTCCTGGAACCACCCTGCCTCATCATTGACGTCGGCAGGCCTGTCCGGTGATGTCACCCAGGCCTGCACGATCGAGGCTTCCAGGAGGAGCTCCCGGTCCAGCTGCTTCAGCGCCCAACGCGGACCACTCGGGGCCTGTTGGACCGGCGCGCTTGAGGTCTGGGTGGAGACGTCGAACCGGATGTACCGGTGGTCGGAATAGGTCTCCACCCCCTCCATGACGCGCCAGTCAACGACACGCGGTGACAGGGCGGGGCTAGCGAACGAAATGTCCACCACCGACTCGCCCCGCATCCTCACGCACGTGGCGACAGAACCCCGATTTAGGACGACCAGGCCCTTCTCCAGGGCCCAGTCCTCCACCATCCTTCCCCGCACGTCTGTGCAACGGGAACCCCAAGCCAAGTTCTTGGCATTGAAGTCCCCGAGGACAAGCACGGGGAGGGAATGGTTTCCGACGACGACACTCAACTCTGCGAGAGAGTTGTGGAACTCGGCGAGAGTTCGGCTCGGGGAGAAGTAGACACCCACTACGACGATCTCCCCGAACCGGGCTGCTACGCACCCCCGACCCCTCCTGACACTTTCAAGGGTCGGGGTGCCGGCGGCGGCCGACGACACTATGGTCACTGAGCCGCTTAGGTCCGCCACCCAGTCTTCCCTGGGCCAGACGAAATACGGCTCAGCGACCACAGCGATGTTAATCAACCACTGCGCCATGCTCTGGAGCAAGAGATCCTGAGCGCAGGCGCAGTGGTTGATATTCGCCTGGAGGAAGCGTAATGGGGCCGTTATTGGCACTCCATTACCGCTTCCTCCAACCTGGCCCCCTGTGAGGGCCCCTCTGTGGCGGCGACAGAGGGAGCGGCAGCGGCGGCAGTTGCGGCTGCGGCGGTGGCGACGGTGGCGGTGGCGGCGGAGGGCCTGCCCTTGCCTCTGGTGGCCCTG
Organism: Xestia rhomboidea; assembly: GCA_963853795.1. Lineage (NCBI taxonomy): Eukaryota > Metazoa > Arthropoda > Insecta > Lepidoptera > Noctuidae > Xestia > Xestia rhomboidea. Next base: position 6,617,211 of record OY970778.1, on the reverse strand, counting down.
GTGGGCGGAGCGCAGGCCTTGCTCCCAGCCCGGTGATTGGCAGGCTTGCCAGCCGCCGCACATGCAGCGCAGTGCGGCGCGGCGGCGCAGCAAGCCGCGGATGTGTGACCGGGCTGGCTGCAGCGGAAGCAGAGGCCGCTGCGGTCGACCTCCGAGGCGCATTGCACCGATACATGGTGTCCCACGAGGCATCGGTAGCACCTCAGAGGTCTGGGCTCCAGCAGCTTCACCTGCGCTGAGACCCAGCCCACCAGTAGCCTACGGCCCTCCACAATCGTCCTGGCCGCCGTCACAGGGCAGCTGACCATTACGGTCCGCATGCCCGTGGGGTCCGGGCGAAGGGTGCCTGCCCTGACCTGATCGGCAGGGCACCCTCCGGACCTAGCGACGGCGGCCACCACCTCCTCCTCGGTCACCGAGTCGTCCAGACCCAGGATGCGCAGATCTGCGCATTTGACGGGCCTGGACACTCGGGCCTCGTCCGCATTAAGGGACGCTCTGAGCTTTTCAGCCAGAGCGTCGGCGGACGAGCCGCTGGTTTCGCCAGGGATCTCCAGCAGTCTAGCCCCCGTTGCGGTGACTTTAAGCCGGAGGCCCCCGGTGATCCCCAGCTCGCCGAGGTTCACCGTCGCCTTCGCCTTCGCCAGCAGGTCGCGGTAGGACACGCCCCTCTGTTCCGCTTCCGGCTGCAGTGTGATCACTACAGCCGCGGTCTTAGGGGCGCGGAGCCTAGCCGCGATCTTGCGCTCCCGAAACTGGCGCTGCCGCTCTTTGTTTCGGGCCTTTTTGGCCGCTTTCCGCCCCTTCTTCTTCTGACCGGCCACCTGCCATCCGGCTTCGGCTGCAGGAGGTGTAGGGGGCTGCTGGGGGGGCGGTGGCGGCGGCGGCGGCTGACGTACTGCCGGCGCTGGCCCACTCGCTACTGGCACTGGCGCCGGCACAGCCGACGCCTGTGCAGCCGCCTTGCCCTTTCTCCCCCTGGGCGCCTTTTTAGCCGGCACCGGTTTCGCCGGGGCCGGCTTTGGGGGAGGGGCCGCCACTGCCCTGCCAGATGGCTGGCTGGACTGCCCCGGTCCGGGTGCGGCAGCCGCAGCAGCCGCATATGAGGCTGCCCTCGGACCCGGGGCTCCCTTACTTGCCGCCAGGGGGGGACGCAGGACAATTCCCTCCAGGACGGAGAACCGTGCCTGGAAGGAAGCCAGCTCCTGCCGAACCAGGTTCAGGACCTGGTTCTCGACTGGCTCGGGCTGACTGGGTCGCTGCGTCTGGTCCCCTTTTTTCGGCGCCACTCGGGAGCCAGACTCCCGCAGACTGGCCAGGTCTGCTAGGAGCCTGGCGTTCTCCTTTTGGAGAGCCTCCGTGGCGGCCGACAGGCGGGCCACCTCCGCCCTCAGTTTGGCCAACTCCGCCCCATCCACCGTAGGAGGAGGAGGAGGAGGAGGGGGAGGTCCGCCAAAGTTGGCCTCCGCTGCCGCCATGATGGAGGCAGAAGCCGCGGGTATGGCCCTGAGTTTTGATGAGGTCTTCATCTTCAGGGCCACGCCTCTTATCGCGGCCTCTACCTCCTTCGCGAACCTGGTCTTACGCTCCACATCGGAGCCGCCAGGTGCACCTGCCTCGTCGCCAGATCCTGGAGCAGCATTGCTGCCCGGGTGGCGCCCCTCCTCGGCAAGCCTTGCCGATTTCTCGGCCCTCACGGAGGCAGATAGCCCCCTCCCCTTGCCCCGGATCCCACCACGCTTGTTGGTGGGGATCTTTCGGGCCGAGGCCTCCTCCTCTCCGGATGACGACCCACGGTCGCCATCCCGCCTGGGCCGCTTGCGGAAGAACTTGCCGTTCTCCACAGCGGCTCCATCACTCGCGCGGCGGGAGCTCCCTGAGCCTCCCGCACTCGCATCGCTGGATGCGACGTCGGACTCCGACCCCGCATCCCTCCTCTCCTCTTTCTTGCCGTTGCCGGCGGTTTTGGTTGGTTTTTTTGTATTGCTATCCATATTGAACCCACGAGTATGGGGGAAATATACTCCTTACTAGGCAGAGACCCCTGTACCTAGAAGGGCAGATTTAAAGTATTTATTACTCGCCAGGGGGTCTGCAGGTACCCTGGCGAGGAGCGCACTAGCGACTGATTTGTTCTCTGGAACACCCGTCAGCCATACATCCCCTCGCGGTGCGTCGCCGCTTGGGATTCGGGGTAACTTTTTATAGAGGTTGTCTACCTCGCGGTCCGGGCGGTTAAGCCAAGACCCTCGGTCCCTGTCGAAGCCGCGAGACTTGATCCACGACACTTCGACGGTGGGATTACGAGACCGGCGGTGACAGAGGAGGACGATCCTTCTCTGTCTGCTCGGAGGCAGGGTAAGTGCACACCGAGCCCGCCCTCACTCCTCTGCTATGCCCTCTGCTAAACAGAGGGGCACGCAAAGGAACGCACCTTGGTCCGGGTCGGACCCCACCCATGTCAGAATAATTGGCCGCGGCAGTACCACTCCCCGAGGGATAAGAGGAAATTCTCATTTCCTCTCATTCCCCGGAGAAGGATACTGCCGCGCCCGGGGTGCACCGGCCCAGCCGCTGCTCTTCCCTCCAGACGTATCGAGAGGGACGAGCAGCCGCCGAACACACGTGGAGGACTTCTGACTTCGCACCCCATGACTCTACCCTGGAGTGTAAACGTGATGCTGTTCCATAAACGATGGGGCACTTAATATCTTGCCCTGCGTGTCCTGTGGTTTGTTCCTTACAGGAGCTGATGGAGGCAACTGAAGGCGCCAAACTAGTGGCTCAGTTCTGGGCCGACACAATTAGATAAAATCGACACGCTAAAAAGAATATGCAGATTTTACATGAGCGTCTGTTCCTTCATTGGCCGAATTCATCATCATTTCAGCCGAAAGACGCCCACTGCTGGACATAGGCCTCCGCCAAGTGTCGCCACATTGACCGGTCCCGTGCGACTCGCATCCAACGGATTCCCGCAACCTTCACCAGGTCATCGCTCCACCTAGTGGGAGGTCTTCCAACGCATCGTCTTCCGGTTCGCGGTTGCCACTCCAGAAGTTTTCGGCCCCATCAGCCATCCGTCCTGCGAGCCGTTCTGTTCGCCGAATAGGCATGACGACAGTATCAAAAAATTGCAAATCTATTTAGTCCGTCAGTTAGAGTATTGGAAATTAATGGACACGTATTTTTTGTTTTTGTAAATCAATGAATATTGACAAAGATAAAACGCATCAAAACTCGGGAGTGGGGGCTCGTGACGTCAGAACTAGCTAAAAATTATACCATGGCGTGGCGTATTGAGAATTTTAAAAGCGTCGTATCTTCGTCAATTTTGGTTTACGTAACAAAAGAAAAAACACGGGTCAAATATTTTTTGATAATCTAAGTGACGGACTAATTAGATTTTTTTGTCGTCTCGCCTATTGATAGAGGTTAAATATTGATTACTGAAGAATGTCCTACGACCAAAAACTCGAAGTCATAAAGTGACATCCTTTAACCAGCATTGGACCTGCGTGGTGGATACTGGCTAGCTTCCTCTTACAGAGAGGCCTGTCCCAGCAGTGGGAACATTAAGGCTTTTCTTAACTAAAAGAAATGTCACATTTACAAGGTGGATCGATGAAACGTGAGCCAAAATAATTAAGTAGAAAGTACTTAATGCTTTAAGTTTGACCTCATTTATCAGTGAATACTGTATTATGACCGTTTATTTATCTGATCTTAAATTGCGTAATTATTAAATTATGTATGTCATTGCTTTCCAATGTCCTTTCTTGGTTGGTTTTTTTTGAAGATAACAATTACAAAAATATTCTCCAAAATATTAAGCAACTTTTTATTTGTTAAAACAAAATAGTTTTAAAACAGACCACTGAGTAAGAAGAACTCTAACAGCGTCTGGAACGAATTTACTTTGTCGCTATCGTATGAAAGAATTTTGATGCTTTCCCAATTCAAAACAGTTTAAGGCGACTACAGGAGCTAAATTAGCAACTCTAATTGCGGTGGTTCAAACTTCGTTTGAAATACTGTTAGAATAAAGTTCTAATCAGCTTGCACTACAAAGTGGTTGTTACGTCAGTCACAGCGGGCCGAATAGTGCGAAATGAGTGGTTTTTTGCGATTTACAAAAAATCTATTGATTGGTCTAAAAAAATAAAACACTATCATGCTAATATGTTGCTTGTAGAATTATTTGCCAAATAATCAGAATTATCACATGTATTTGAGTGTGGTTTTTACTCGTTTAAATTTTTTTTTTAGAGATAAGTTCGTGACTTTTTATCGAGTAAAATTAGTTGTATTATGTTTTCAAAACACTATCATATTATACTAGCATTTATCCTTTTTTTTTCGGATGGGAAATCATCAAATGAGATCCTCCCGCTCTGGGCGGAGCAGGAGGGAGTGTCAGTCTTTTACTGACTAAAACCCATCCATGTTCCTTCATCGCCCTTTGTGTTCCGGGGCCACGGTATCTCTTTCGAATAGTCCCGCAGCCACTAGCATGTATCCTGAAGAATATCATATATTTTTTTGGTTTTGTTTATTGCAGTGAATCATTTACTTTTTTGCATTAGAAAACTCGCGTTTAGCTCCTGTAGTCCCCTTAATACCAAACACCGATTAGCCCATATCGCCATCAGTAACCATTACATCAAATCCAGGTATATCCCTACGCAGTGATGAGTTTTCTGGGAAACTGTTGTTTATGTCTGTTTGCGCCCGCGCATCTAAATGCGAGTTGATGTGACGTCACTTGTACCGAGCTTACATGACGCTTTAATGTGTCATTAACTCATTATAGGTACAACGGAGGCCTAGCACGCATGCACGGAGTTAACGTTACGCAAAATCTTAAATACAACTAACCTATAGCGTATTTATTATCATCTTCAGGGTCGGCGCAACACGTTTTCTTCTTCCATTCTCCCCTGTCAGACGTCACGGCATCATTTACTCCTTCATATCATTCCTCACACAATTCATCCATCTTATTTGCGCCACACAAATAAAATCTATCACCTATACATAGATTTGACCAATGTCTTACTGTACTGTTAGCCTGTGCCATCCCACTACTGGGCAAACGCTTCCCCTCATGACCTGCAAATCCTTCGATCCAGGGCCAATGTGGACCACTGGTCGTTGGTTTTGTCCAGCTCGTCCCGCCATCTCCTACGAGGTCTACCGCGTCGCCTTGTGGCTGTGTCAGGGCTCCACAAGGTGGTTTTCTTGGCCCACAGCTAATCGGACTTACGACAGACGAGCCGTATGAACAATTTCTTAAAACTAAATAATTAGTTACAATAAGATCACGGCTTGTAATCCCAGAAGGGATAGGCAGAGGATTGGAGAAAGCTACGTCCTAGCAACATGATTAGTGGATTTCAATATGACGTCACTTGTACTGAGCTTACATGACGCGTTAATGCGTCATTAAAACATTATACAACCAGTATTTATAATGTAGCTGTCATCGAAGGTGATATTTTAAAGTGAACATGATGTCTTTCAAATGTAATTGCAGTGGGGTTATGATGCATCGTGGACTCGTGGTACGTGTGGTGTACGTCCACGCCCACTGTTCAGATGGAGAAGTCGGTAATGACAACTAGATACCTACATTGTTTGTGAAGGCCACTACGATTGGAAAACTGTAGGCTTAGCCAAGTTGACAATCTGCAATCGTTAACGCATAGAAAACTAACCAAATGTATGGGAATGACATCATTCATTTCAACGTTTAGTCACGTGGTCAAAACTAACGAATAGAAACTTTAAAGTTCAGTCAAAACTGTAAGTAGGCTACGATTTATATGGGATGTAGCGATCACGATTGTAGAAACGAATACATTTCATTCTATCATCTTGATCGATGTTAACTTGTCTACGAAGTTTCTATTCGTTTGTTTTGCCCACGTGACTTAACGTTTACGATTGTAGAAAGAGAATCAATACGAATCGTTTGTAACTTGGCTAGGCCTGCTGATTAGCGGATGGGTATGTTGTTTAGACACGAAAGATCGATTTATTCCAGAAATCACCACTGATATGTCACCACCAGTGGCGATAGTCTTTTTTTTCAGAAATTCCCACTGGTTAAGATAACACAAACTAGTACAGATTTTTGGAAAAATAAGTCGAATGATCCCCATCAGATGTAGGTAACATTATCACGCCTTGTAATTCCCGAAAAGTTAGGCAGAGGTGTACCTAACAGCACACCCGCATTTCGCGATTTATTTTCAGTTAGCACCAGATGTTTTTTAAATCAAACTAAATTCCGTTGATCAATACGTTTGGTTGGATAAGTAGGTTATTTACGAATATCCCGTATGCTGATTTGCAGGTATGTTTGATTTAGAAACGTCTAGTGCGGATCATTGGACTGATTTTTCCAAAACTCCTCGCTAGGCTGTTTTTACATAACCAGTGAGTATTTTGGGGAAAAAATGACAATCCCCACTGGTGTGACTGTATCATTTTTGGAATAAATCGAAAGATCTGACGGGCAAAACAAGTGACAATAATTTTTGGTTTTGTATTTGATTTGCTTCGTAATGTCAATAATCTTCCAAGTGTTTCTTGGAAAAGTTTCAACATTAATGACATAAGCTTTACCATAGCTTATTTTGTCAGTTCCAGCTTAGAAATTATTATCATTGAATTCTTGGTAAAGTCCCATTGACGTACCTATGCTAATTAGGTAGTAAACTTTTATGGTCTTTAACGAACCTTTAATTATATAAGTACCTAATTAGCTTTCGCAGCCTTTAACTTAAGTACTTTCTCAACAACAACAATTACCAAAACAAACAATATAACTATTTGAGCTTCGGTAATTTAAACCTACGAACAAGCGAAAGTTAAAGATTTTTCTTGCAGCGGTGGCCCAGTGGTGGCGCCCCGACTTACGGACCCAGACAGGCGCATTAATTTGTGTAATTTATTTCATCAGCGCTGCTCTCAAAACGGTGAAGGAAAACATCGTGAGGAAACCGGCATGTCCTAGAACCAAAAAATTCGAAGACATGTGACATCTATCAATCCGCACTGGGCCCGCGTTGTGGATTATATTCCATTTCCCCTCATAGAGTGGAGGCCTGTGTCCCAGCAGTGGGAACATTAATAGGCTGATGATGATGAGTTTTACTGTATGGTGTCGGAAGTAAAGAATAGCACCATCCCATACCTTCCCGTGGGTACCGTACGAGGCTTCTAAGAGACTTACCAGAGAGTGGGCAGCAGCGTTCTCTGTGGTTTTGTAACAACCCCACTGCGATCGCCAACCCGCCTGCCAAGCGTGGCGTTGCAAGCAGCCCAGTAGCAAAAACCCCCCTTTTGGGGAGGCCTATGTTCAGCAGTGGACGTCTAACGGCTCAAATGAATCAGTTTTACAAAGCTTCAGAACTGCTGAACCGGAATTTCGTAAATATCGCTAAAGCATACGATTATAGTGTGCCTACATAACATCACGCCTGAAATCCCCGAAGCGTTGGGCAGAGGTGATGGCAGTAGGCTCGCCCCCGATTACATGGGACTTACAATATAACTGGCGAAATGTGGGTGTACTATTAGATACACCTCTGCCTAACCCTTCAGGAATTACGGGCGTGATGACTGAACACTCCTTTTTTCACATTGTACTTTAAATTTTATTTCAGATGTGAAAGCATTTAACATCAAAGGAGAGACATTACAGATACAATCTGTTCACCTGACTCACCTGCTCCTAGAATTGCCATTATTTACATTGAAGTCAGAGCTTTGTTCCACCTTTGTTTTTACCTGTCTATTACTCATCATAAAGCTTACGTAGATGCGCACACGCATAAACTATTATACAACGGTGGAAGGTCAGGTACGCGGTCATAGTTACACAATGAAGGGATCCGTAAATAAATTCTGTTAAGGTTTCTGTCGACGCTAAACTAAGAAGATATTGCAAACTAGTTGAAGAGAAAACAACGTAAAAACCCTGAGGAAGAAGTAGAGTCCACCCTTTTGGTGGACTGGTAGAGAAGGCTTAAGACGACTACAGGAGCTAAATTAGCTACTCTATTTCTGGTGGTTAGTTCTAATCAGCTTGCACTACAAAGTGGTGGTTACGTCTGTCACTGCGGGCCGAATAGTGCTAAAATGAGTGGTTTTTTGCGATTTACAAAAAAATAATTGATTAGACTAAAAAAATAAAACACTGTGATGCTAATATGTTGCTTGTAGAATTATTGCAAAAAAATCAGAATGATCGCATGTATTTTAGTATGGTTTTTACTCGTTAAAAGAAATTTTTAGAGATAATTATTTCGTGATTTTTTTCTATCGAGTGTTTTCAAAACACTATCATACTAGCATATATCCTGAAGAATATCATATATTTTTCTGGTTTTGTTTATTGCAGTGAATCATATGCTTTTTTGCATTATAAAACTCGCGTTTAGCTCCTGTAGTCGCCTTAAGGTGGAAGCCAGGGTAGCCCACGAAGTTATTTTTTCTCACGTTTCTCAGTATCAGGTTGTATGTTGATTACCATATGATTCGCGACCGTACAAACATGGCTTTACAGAGTTATAATCATTAAAATCATCTATACAACTAAGTTAATTCAATCCCATTTGATGAAATAATCATTAAAAGAAAAGTTTAAATCCTTAAATAAAACTGAAAGGCTCATATACTCATACCTACTCAGTTTTTAGCCACGTCATCAGCATGACAACACTGCATGGAAGTAAGAGTGTCAGACAATAAATAACCGAAAGAGTAAGAAGTAATAAAAAAAATCACTGGACATTACACACAGCGCCATCTAGTGCCACATTAAGCAACGAGGCTTGTGTCGTGGACACCAGATAGTTGATATACTACATAGATACTTTTTGTTGGTAAATACATACTTATTATACATTATAAAAACATTACATTATATAACTTAAGAAGTAGGACGATATTAATCAAATAGAAGATTTCAAACAAGACAAATCGTTATACTGAACTCATGTTATGAAGATAAATTAAGATATATCGGGGCGGCTTAAAACAACGAATTGTGGCAATAAGCCGTGTGCAAAGCGTGGTGTTAATGGCGATTTTTCCTTTGACCGTCCTTTACGACTGTCGTTGTTCGGCTTCGTTCGATCGGTGTTTGACTATAATATCATAACAACCCATGTAACTGGAATAGACCACTTCCTTGGAGTGGTATCCTTTTTTTATCGGATGGGAATTCATCAAATGACTCCTTCCGCTCTGGGCGGAGCAGGAGGGAGTGTCAGACTTTTACTGACTAAAACCCCATACGTGTTCCTTCATCGCCCTTTGTGTTCCGGGGCACGGTATCACTTTCGAACAGTCCCGCAGCCCTGGAGTGGTATCCTTACATGCATTGACGTCTCGTCACTCAGAGTACACGACCGCTAAGGCATTAGTACGTAGGTAGGTATGTGAATGTGTAGGACTACTCTCCACAAAACCCGGCCGTAAGCCCTCAAAGCACAATTATTCTTATAATTTATAGATACGTACCTACAAGTATATAATGTGTATATAGTCGAACCATTTCATATATAGCACTCAACATTACGATAGATACTTCTGCTAAAGCGTTAACGCCAATCGTGACGTAGATATCTAAATCACATGGCTAAGAGAAGTATTTATACATTTTATTGAGCTATATAAATAGAAAACTAATATAGAATTCAAGGAAATGCTTCATGAGTATAATTAGTGTTGATTTAGAAAACTTTAGCAAGGCTGAAGTATCTTGAAGATTTCTGCTTACCTCGAAAGTCGCATGGGGTTAACAACGCACGATTAAAAACGTCTGATTTTGTTATATTTTGAAGAAAACGTTCAGGTGTTAGATTATGGCTTTAGATTAATTCAGAAGGCACAAAAACGTTTCGAGCTGAAACTGAAATTATTTCCTGAAACATTCGCGATTATCTTTTAATCAATCGCTTTATCGCGCCCTACCGGTTTAGATATTTGAGGAAAAACCTTGACTACGTTAAAACGGTTATTATTTACAGCAAAAAGCTCTTTCATGAAAAATATTTAACATTTGAAAACATCTTTGTACCAGTTTCCCAAAATGCTTGTAATTAGTTACTTAGATCATATTATTATGTGTATCTTTTACTTACACAAAAAAATAAACACTGCATTAAAATAGTACACGTATTGGACTCACCTGAATTTCTTGCGTTTAAAAAAAAATCCAATCTCCGTCAGCACTGCACAACAAAATAACCAAAAGTTAATTATGGTCTGAAAATATTTTTTTTCAGAATTAGGGTTGTAACAGGATAGTGCAAGGTTCGCAAACACGGCACACGAGTGGGATAGTTCGTTCGTTCGGATGTGATGCCGGCCGCTTGGCCAGTAGGGAACGACGCCCGCGCGATCCGAATGCGCGGAAATAGTGATGGCAGAGAGCGAGTATCGATATCGGTGAGGATTTCTTATAGGACAGTTTATTTATTTAGTAACGATGTTCAACAATATATTAGCACAAGACTTGACACGTAAATAATAATTAATAACACAAGGTTTTTAAGAAGTTGTACTCCTTTACATCAACTAGACTACAGTATGCAAACGAGCAAACGTTAACGAGAAGGAACACTATAGTAATGGCTAATGGCGTTGTGTCGATGGGTTGCGGGTTTTGCCCCACCTACCCTTTTTCTCTGTTGTTGAGAAGCTTGGATCGAGCTAGAGGGGATAACAAGAATAAGTAATGATAAGGGCCTGCGTAGACGAGTGACAATTTTCCCGCGAACACGTTTGTTTGCAACAACCAATGGACGTCAACCAATAAATGAAAATACCACACAACAACCAATGAACAGGAACGTGCATTTCTATCCGACGGACAAAAATCCCTCGCAGGCGCGCCTAGTGCAGCAACAAATTTCGTGTTTGAACTTGCACATTATACAACAAAAGATTATTTATAACAAAGCTCAGAGGCGTAGCATGGTAATTTGTAGTAGGTAAGTAAGATAACAAAGTACATTAAGATATTTGATTTTTTACAATTGCTATTTTTAAAGTTCATAATCCATTCACAGTATATATAATATTCTAAGTATTTTTTCGAAGCACCGCATTGATTCATTGAAATGGAAGATTCTGCAAGTTTATGAAAGCTTAGAATGTTCTCCGATTGTAGATCACACCTTTTCGTATTTATCTACTCAAATTTTTCCCCATCTTATCGACAATTCATCTGAAACTGAAGCCCATCATTAAAGTCATGAAAAGTTTCACAGTTCCCGCCCGCCTGTAGACGCGTTTCAGTCGACGTCCCGCGCACTTACCAATGTTTTGCAAATCACACATTATAATTAGGCTAGTTACTCATCTCTTTTTATTAATCATATTTCTAAAAGTACCGCTAGGAGTTATTTTTATTCAGATTCTGTGATCAAATGTAGGCGTTGATTTAACTTCCGTTATTGGAAAATCGTTAGCTGTAATAACCCCATAATTCATGTTTCTATGTGATTCGATAATTTTATAATAGCAATTAATCATTTAAACCTAATCTTTAGTTTATTTAAATAGTTTAAAAAATCATTAAAAAAATTGGTATTTTTTTGATAACCTGCCACTATGTATAGTCTGCTCCATATTGCGTACATGGAATTTAAACATAAATACCAAAATTTACGTGAACAGACACTTCGGGGAATACGTCACTATATGTGTTGATGTTATGTTGCATAGTCTAGAGCTCCCACGAATATCTTGACGTAGCACGTCTATCTGAGATCATGTAGGTATCAATAGCGAATAGGGATGATGGCTGACAAAAAAAATATGATTCTGTTTAGTCCGTCAGTTACATTATCGAAAAATATTGGATACGTGTTTTTTGTCTTACCAAATTAATAAAAATTGACGAAGATAAAACGTGTCAAAGATCAGAACTGGAGGTTTGTGACGTCACATTTAAGTAAAAAATGTACTCAAATGTGACGTACAGGAGTTTTCGACGCACTGTATCGTCTTCATTTTTTGTTTATGTGAAAAAAGAAAAAATATGTGTCCAATATTTTTTGGAAATCTATCTGACGGACGAATTAGATTTTTTTTGTCATCTACCCTATTATTCTTGAGAGGAAGATACTTTGGGTATACCTCAATCGTGAGTAGTGTCGTAGTGTGCAAACTATGCACCGCCCAATGCTAGCTGTTCGAACATTTGTAATGTGACTGAAATGCACGATGTGTAATGTAGGTACCTATTGTGGACCAACCTAACGACAAAAATAATTAGTCTGCCCACTTTAATCCTACATACGTAATTATAATTAAACATTACTGACGAAATATGAAATATGGGAGAAACGTACTCACGTCACAATATGTTGACGTTATGTTGCATAGTCTAGAGCTGCCACTAAAAACTTGACGTACCAAATGAAATATGAAGTATCAATAACAAATAGTTCTGGAGAGGAAGCTGAGGATGATACATTGCGTCTAAATAGTGAGTAGTGTGCAAACTATGTAACGCTCAACTCCTCAAGGCTAGCTGTTCTCACAATTGTAATGTAATTGACTGAAATGCACTATGTGTAATGTAGGCACCTAATTGATTGAAATCATACGCACTCAATGTTGGGACGGGATGCACATCTTCACAAATCAATTCGGAGTTAAGGCGACTACAGGAGCTAAATTAGGAACTCTATTGGTGGTGGTTCAAACTTCGTTTGAAATACTGTTAGAATAAAGTTCTAATCAGCTTGCACTACAAACTGGTGGTTACGTCAGTCACTGCGGGCCGAATAGTGCGAAATTAGTGATTTTTTGCGATTTACAAAAACTCTATTGATTGGACTAAAAAAATAAAACACTATGTTGCTTGTAGAATTATTTGCCAAAAAATTAGAATGATCGCATGTATTTTATATGGTTTTTACTCGTTAAAAGATTTTTTTTGAGTTAAGCTCGTGATTTTTTTTTATCAAGTAAAATTTGTTGTATTATGTTTTCAAAATACTATCATACTAGCATATATTCTGAAGAATATCATTTATTTTTCTGGTTTTGTTTATTGCAGTGAATCATAAATGCTTTTTTGAATTATAAAACTCGCGTTTAGCTCCTGTAGTCCCCTTAAAATAAGGAATTGTCAGAATCACATAATACAGTTATGTAGATTACCTAAGTATATCATTTCGTGTTGTCACGGCAATGCTCCGGGTTTTTCGTTGGGTACTGATCAAAGAGTATAATAATAATATGGGAGAAGAGAGCCCTCTTGTGCCATTTTGAAGCATCCGATTTGAAGCGCCCTCTGGATTTCTAAACGAGAACTAAGGCTCTATAGATAGCTATAGGTAGATAGGAATGTATGTATACCTTCCTACGTATAGGTCAATATTTGTTCACCTATAGGTAATCATTCAAGTTTTTTTGTTTTTTTTTTTTGCAAATAGCAGCTGTTTTGTTTACGTCGTATGTTGATCATAATGAAATTTGCGAATACATAATTTAATGATGATACATTCTAATACGAGCCATCTTTTAATTCGCGAATTGCATTTTGAATCACATAAATACGATGTAAACACACCTTCTATTTGCAAAAATCAAGAAAGAATTTCGCCTGCTACATTTATATTTGAACAGAATTGACAGTTACACAGAGAATTTGTAAATAATTAAACATAAAATGGACCAACGAAACACATTCAAGCGCAAGCGCAAGTTGCGGCAGCCATAATATATCATGATCTGTCAAATGACCAATTTGTTCGAGACACCATTGTTTAACTATTGTGTCTACTTCGTGGACAGATCAAGGGGATGTTGCCAGATTATGTTACACAAAATAGGATTTCCAAGACAAGGTTTGATAATACGAAACAGCCTTGAAATTTAAAAACGTGATAATTTTTATGGAAAATGTAACAATTATTCTCTAGAAAACTACTTTAAATTAAATTATAGAACTTATTTTACCTTCATAATTGAACAGAGACATCTATCGTTAATTATGAGATATTTCGTTTTTAGTTTATTGGTTAAGAAAAGTAGATGGCGACTCTTTCTTCACTGAAGTTGTGCATGTTCTAACTGTCTCCCCCCTGGTACTGATCATAATCTTAGTACCAGCGAGTACATGATACCTACCGTCAGAGAAATCAATTGTCAAGTAATGGGCATGACGACAGTATCAAAAAATTACAAATCTATTTAGTCCGTCAGTTAGAGTTTTGGATATTAATGCACACGTATTTTTTGTTTTTGTAAATCAATGAATATTGACAAAGATAAAACGCGTCAAAACTCGGGAGTGGGGGCTCGTGACGTCAGAACTAGCTAAAAATTATACCATGGCGTGACGTATTGAGAATTTTAAAAGCGTCGTATCTTCGTCAATTTTGGTTTACGTTACAAAGAAAAAACACGGGTCAAATATTTTTTGATAACCTAAGTGACGGATTAATTAGATTTTTTTGTCGTCTCGCGTTTTAGTTAGTAGTCAGTTGACATTTTCTCTGACATTTCAAGACTTGTCCTGTGAACTGAAACAAAAGCATACGATTGCGTAGCTCTACCACAAACCGTTACCCAGACAGGGCCCGTGTCTCAAGCAAAAACAAAAATATTTTTTTAAATAAATAGATTTTAAACTTTATCTTTCCACAAATATAGAAGTGACTCAAGCTTTGCATAAGAACCGCCTAAAACCTTCAATTAATAAATACAAACTCATTTGCGGTATAAACGGATCGGAAATGCCGTGTGCCAATATCAAAGTGACCTGGTGTTAGTGAATCATGCGCAAACCTGTATCGATCTATTCGCGGTTCACGAGGTTTCAACTGGCAAGGACAGCGTATGACATATACGAAAATAACAAGACGAATCTGAAGGTTGAACTCGAAAACATTTCAAGATCAAAATCTTGAGCGTTGTTTCTGGATGAAAGTGTTTTTAAATGTCGTAATTTTCAACTCGAAAATCTAGTAATTGTAAGCGCTAAGTACTGAGCACGAGATCCTAGGTTCGATTTCCAGGTCGGGTAAAATGTCATTAAGTTTTTCCAATAATTTCTCAGTAGCAGCCCAGGAAGTCTGAATGGGATAGGATTTCTTCTGGTTGTATGAAACTTTAATAAAACTAGCGAAATATGTGTGTGTAACTGTGCAAGTAACTATAGTCGTTTGTGCGTCTATGTCTCTTTCCACCCTGTATTGTATGTAGTTAAAATTATTTTCCTAGAGGTAGCTTCAAAACGAAAACATAGCCATAGACAAGGATCTGTGAGCTAATGAGCATACGACCGGATCAATTAAGAGAAACTACACTTGGCATAAGGCCGGGAATCGGTAAGATAATGAAGACATTGAAGTTTTTTTTAACACATTGTTGGTTTTTTTTTCCTACACATTCGTCATCGTTGTCGAATAATGTCATGTTCTACCTTCCTTCCAATGCGTTTATTTTCATAATTCAGAATTTCTGGAAGTTGTCTTATTGTAGAGCAAAGGTAATGAAAGACAACCACTGTTCTCCACGCTAACATGCTTAGATTAATTGTGTTTTGGAATTTTCAGACTGTTGTGCCTAAATCTGGTTTTAAGTATGGCTTAGTTATAAGTCTGTAGCGTCCAAAACTAAGAAAGTACCAACATAAAGCTCGCCCCGAAACTTAAAAAATACATGACATAAAATCACACCTGCAACCCTGGAAGGGGCAGATAGATACTTATCAGTTGGTGCGTCGAAGTCCCTTCCATCCTGTATAGTTAAGCTACATCACTGTTTCTGATATTGCACCTTTCTATTTTGTACCTTAGATGTAGGTAGCTAAAGACAGATCTGCTGACTTTCACTTTCCCACCCCAAATACCAAGTGAACATAGCTATAACTTATATTTCTTTAGACGGTTTTCCCTAACCATTAACCCTCAAATACCTAATAAGTATAGAGCACGAATGTAGGGAATCAAGTAAGTAAAGTTTTCTTTTAACAAGACTTACATTTTCAAATTCTTGTTGTATTAGTGATTTTGTTTGCTAGGGCAGAAGAGTGGCAACAGCTGGAATTTAAATCCCAATACGATTAAAGCAGATCAAGAGACAACATCAAGTTAGCTTATCATAAAGTTTATCTCCCAACGATTTTATAAAACCACGTCCTGACGACATTTACATAAATCTTACACAAAAAAGTGCCATTTAACAATCTATTTGCGGAACAATTGTCAAGCCTCAAATAAAGTGTATAATTTTAAATTCACGAAAAAAATAAAATTCGATGGAAATCGTTTGGGAAGCCGTGAAATAACTCGATCGTAAAGAGAAAAACATGTAAACAGGGCCGGCCTCGCACGCTAAAAATAAAACTAATATTTCGGAATATTCCCGCCTCACGCCATTCCGCAGACTACACTTGTCTTGTAAATATTTAAACCTTGTCTTACTGTGCTGAAATATTTTAACTGTTTGTTCGATTCGGTAAAAAGAACTAGGTTACCCCACCTTGTTACTAAAAGATAATTCAGACATACTTTTGTTTTACCCTAAAATACCCATTGCGATTGAAACTAGGTGCATTTATCATATCAGCCTATAGGTAAAGTTGCAAATGCTAAGACACAAACCTCTTCCTTGTGGAAGGCCGTACCTAATGCTGTCAGAAGGCCCTCGTTCCATCGCGCGGGCCCTGTGAGGGCTGGATAACAGTATAACACACGACGTCTTCAAAGAATCTCACAGCCTTTTTCTACGACAGAGGCTTACAGAGGAATGTAACTAAAAGTTAGACCACTCGGAGTTGATCTATCAAAGACGTACATTTCAAAGAAATGTGAATACAGTAAGCTAGGTTCAGCAATCTGCTTGTGACTTGGTATCTCCTATGCTAGTCGTTGCGAGACTTGAATTTAAATCAATATACTACCAGTGACGCAAAGAGGAGTAACAGAAACAGTGGTCAAACTAACTTTTCTGTAACTCAAAATTACTTCCTTCTGACATTGAAGAATAGCAATAAAAGCGTCAAAAATCCGAGGGCCAGTGCCACAGGTTACTCATAAAAATAGCACGGTAAAACACTATTCCACCTACATACACGAAAAACTGTGTCTCCTACAATATACAACATCATTGCTAATAACTATTGCGAAATGACACCGTGTTGCTGTGTTTTCATTGTTGGAAAGGCGCAGTGCGGTGGATTGGAATGGTGCCGATGAGCGGGAGTGAGTCGCGCAGTATTTATAGTGGAGTGACCAATGATGAGGTGTGGGATAGTAGAGGAGAGATCAGCGGTTATGAGGAATAGACCTCTGACTAGCTTAGATTGGACTTGGTTTCCAACTAACGAGAGGGTGCCAATTACTTTAGGTACTCTATGGAGGGTGTTATTCGCTAGCACCACAAACAACAAATTTGAGTTTACCTGTAATGACTACCACAGATTCAAAAGTTAGCTAGTGCTAGTAAAAAGATTACTTGGTTAACAGGTTGTAAAAACATCGATCTATTTTGGGGTTCTATCTTTAAAAAAAAAAACCCACTCGGACTCTCCAAATAGGTTTTTGGGAAAACCAGACTGACATTTTAGACAATACAAGTTACAACGCTTCCTCTTATGACTTACAACTTTTATTTGGAAGGACAATAAAGTTTGAAATACAGATTTGACTATGAATAATCATGGTTATAATTAGCTTAGTATTAATGGCTGGCAGCAGAACGTGTAAGAATATTTACAATACAAATACAAAAAAAAAGAAGTCCTTGTTCAAGACTAGAATCGTAAAAGATTTGTATCGTAGGTATTTTTTGCAGCAAGAGCATAATCGGCTTATAATGTGGGAACTGCTGGGACACACCGTGTGTCACACATGGCCTCTTCTTTATGAAAGGGAATGGGCTATAATCCACCACGCGGGATCAGTGCGGGTTGGTAGATGTCACATGTCTTCGAAGTTTTGGTTCTAGGACATGCCGGTTTCCTCACGATGTTTTTCTTCACCGTTTGACAACAGTGGTGATGAAATAAATCACACAAAACTGGGTTCGAACCCACGACTTACTGTTCGTAAGTCAGGGCCGCCACCACTGGGCCACCACTGCTCTCAGTTACTTTTTCAGTAAAAGCTTAGGGTTGAACACATTCTTAGAAATCAAAGTCGACCAATGGTAATGGGAGATAAGACTTTTTCCCACGGGGAATACCTCCACGAAATCGTTAACTACCTGAGTTTATGAATTGAAGTCATATTTCCGACGATTCGTGTTATTTCCTGGATTTAAACTCATTACCTGTCCTTTGGGGTAGACATGTTCTTGAGTTAGTGTGTTTAGTTGGAGACCGCGAATCGGCAAACGTAAGGTGGAACGCCCTTACTCGGTGGAGTGACGATCTTCGCAAGATGGCTGGTAGCAACTAGATGAGAGTTGCTGAGAATCGAGTTGAGTGGCGTGCGATTTAGGAGGCCTAGGTCCAGCAGTGGACTCCAGTAGGCTGATAGTGGTGACCCGTCCTTTGTTGTGCTGTTGCTGGGTAAGATACTCCCTCTTCGGAGCATGCATTGCTTGTAATGTCAATCCAAGATCCGTTTTTGAGCATAACGTTACAAATAGACGCTCACGGTGAGGGAGCATTTTCCTGGTAATGTAACAGTGCAAAATTCGATTTTGTTCAGAAATAAGTAGTTGTTACAAATTGTATAGTTACAGGTTTTGAGAGCACAGGTGGCCCCAACTTACGAGCAATAATTCGTGGGTTCAAACCCAGGCAGCCGCATTACTTTGTGACCTTTGTGTGATGTATTTCATCACCACTGCTCTCAAAACGATGAAGGAAAACATCGTGAGGAAACCGGCATGCCCTAGACCGCGTTGTGGATTATGGCCCATTCCCTCTCACAGAGAGGAGGCCTGTGTCCCAGCAGTGGGAACATTATAGACTGATTATCACAGGTTGTGTGTACACTTTATATTCGGTTCTCCTCACTCACTGATGTAATGCTCAAAGCTAAATTTAAGCAAAATCTTAGTATAAAATTTCCGTTTGGCAAGTATTATTGGGGTTTTCCATTAGGTTTTTTTTTCAATAGCAGAGTTGGCGTTGCCTTGGAAAGCATGTCAAGCTGAAGGACCCTGCGCCTGATTTCTCTCTGGTCTTTTCGCACAATGACTGTTTTTTTTGCACATTCTTGTGCACTATGCACACACTCACGACCCGTTTCTCAGTGCGCCAGTTAAGAAACGGTTCGAGATTTTGTTTGAGTGTGCGTGCCCTTTTTTAAACTTCCTGCGTCGATGACTTGTCTTCACCGAAAAAACGGCCAGGAGTATTTAAATAAAATAAAACGATTATTAGAGGAATAACCTTTATATTCATTTCTTTCATAGTTTCACTCTTAACTATGCGCTTATGGCTATGTTACACAGTGTGCATTCTACATCCCTCTTTGTTCAACAAACACCTGCTTTTAAGTGAAAAACAACAGTGTAATGTCAAAAATACATGGCAGTTTCTTAATATAGTACTAGAATTCACAAAATTATTACGTAAAATTGCGAGGATATTGCTTTTACAAACAATTATGACAAGATTTTTACCCTATTTAGTCGTCAAACTGAATAAACTATTCATTTGTTTATATTAAATGTCATTATTTATGTTAATTTCAACTTGCCTTCAGAAAATTAATATTGTATTGAAATTTAGAACGCGTAACACGGTTTTCAAATTAGATACCGTCAACATATTATCAAAACTGTGATATTTATGGACCAAGAAATAATATCACTTTGTATATATACAGGTTTACAGGCAAGCTGAAAATTCGCCTTTCAATCAATACTAACTTTTAATATTCCCTTAATCTTGTTCAAACTCGGCAGACCTTATGCTAATCACAATAACGTCTAAAATCGCTTGTCGTTACTCAAAATCATACCAACGGGATATAGGACCACAACGACGTCGCCGAAACAACGTCCAATCAACTTGTTTTAAACAAGAATACGACGCAATTATTTACAAAAGCCATAGTTTATTAATGTTCATACGAACAACAAACATTAATTAGTCTTCAAACTTTGGATAACTTCGGTATATCTCCAATAACTGTTACTCAATGGTTTACAATATAATTGTACGCGCGAGAGGATCAAACATTACGGCCCTCGATAAACTGTCTTATGTAGAATTTGACAACTTTAGTATTTCAAAACTTTAACATCGTTTAAAAAACTTACCACGTATTTAATATCATCTAAAACCCTTTGTATCCTTTTCATCACTATTAAGAGGTATTTTTGATACACATTTTTTTTTTGTGAGAAGCTTCTAAGTGAAAATTTTAATGAATATAGTTTATACTAAGTACCGTCTCGCGATTTGTTTGCTTTTAATTTGGGAGTGCTACCACACTTTGCATTAGTAGTAAAAAATATTCTCAATAAATTGTACTATTTACAAAACTTGCATAATCTGAATCTTTACAAAGACATTGGTAACAATATTAATGATTGTAAATTGTAAAATTCCGACGCATAAACTAAACCGTTATAAGCAATAACAAAAATAATATAATATTTTGTGATGATCACTCGTTATCAACGTAAAATTGAACATTTATAAAAAAAAACTGAATATTTTATGTAAAAGAAAACTGCAAGCATAATATTCTCTCTGTTAGAGTTAAAACAATAAACACTATATTAGTTTATCATCGACAAGTTCGATCGTATTCATCTTAATAAAAAATAATTATCATAAAAAAATCGAAAACACTAACGTTCACTAACAGTAACTGTATAAAATCATTCAAAACGAGATAATTATTAATCTGCCAAGTAATAATAATTAAAGCAAATCTTAAGCAAACGACAAAAAATCTCAAATACTTTTTTTTAAAAAACACCATTACTAACCTTAATATCTATAACCGCTTACGTTTTTCGTACACAAAATATGTCATTTTATTCTTAACTTACATCTAGTGTACACATTCACCGAAAATAATAAAGTCACACTTTCCACAGTGAAATCTAGACGTTATCCGACTTCGAGTGCGCGCGCGCATACTATACACGTTTTGTTAGCACATCACAGATCATCTAAAGACTTAGCGAAATTGCATGAACGTTTATAATTTAGAACTAAATAAAAAACGAAATGGGGAGACTTCGTACACACTAAACACACTTGCTAAGGTAAAAGTGGGTATGTGTAGTGTGTGCAGGTTTCTTAAAAGACGTGTCCATGCAATTCCTCTAATGAGGCACACATCACGCTAACAAAAATACAGCCTTTCCTTTGCACGCCTTGGCGCGCCTAAACGTTACAAATATCATAAATTACTCTAAATCTACCTTATAACAACGATAGTTTATCTCTATCGAAAGCTAAATCCCATTTGGCTTCTTTCAAGTTGAACCATATTTATGTCTTGTTGTATATCATCTACACTACGATTTAATATAAAAAAAATGCCTTAATTTGGTATAGCTGTTACTAAAATTCGTTTGTTTATAGTTTATACAAATAATCACGAACTCATTTCATCTCGATTGAGCAATGGCAATGTTTGTATTCGTCGTTCATATATTTTTTCTTTATTAATACTAATATCTTACATTATTATAACTTCATTTAGGATTTGTGAAAAATATTTTACTGAGATCCCTTATGTTCTTTAGTTAGTTCCATCTCAATACTGTTACATACATATCTATAATATTAAACTTATTTACTGCAACTACTTATATTTTAGTATAAATAGATACAAGACATAAATGATAAGTTCACCTCATTTAAAACGAGCGATGCACATCCACGACTGGTGCAAACATGTTTCTAAAACCAACAATTTCTTTACCAAAACCAAATGAACTAAACAATTTTAGTGCCAGAAGACAAACAACAAATAAATTTGGAAGACATAGGCCAAATACGTTTGTGATCACAATTTTGATTAAAAATAATGACTTAAATAAATGCTATTCATATGGCATCTTACTCTTTTAGAATGAATAGTATGGCATACTACTTATGCTATAGTAGGTGCCAGTTAAGATCGCAAAAGAGGTCATTGACCCACCTATATTTATTAAAGTTCTTAACTTTGAAATCCAAAAATAAGCCTGTTCAAGTCTTGAATCGTCATCTATCGTGATCTTCAACATTTTTTCTAATTAAAAACGATACATGGTTCATTTGTTTTGTTTCGTAGGAAGAGGTATTAGGAAAGGGCAATGACCACTATTGCGATCTTAACTGGCACCAACTATAGAGCAACATAAAGCTACGACACATTTAGAACAATGCTCACCATCTTGCCGCTTCAGTGTGACACAAGTAGTATGGCACACTCACTCCCGCACAATTCACTCGATACAATCACATCACTATTCGCCACTCTATCGACACTGTCGTCCTGGTCTCGCACTAGTGTGGGTGTCGCTAGGGATGCGACGCGCGCGGTCGCTCGAAGGCCTCAAAAGAAGCCGATCAACTCCTACTCGATGGTGCTCCGCGGACCGTCGATTGGCATCGTGTGCAGTACCTCGTCGAGGAGCTGCAGGGCTCTGAGGAAAAAGTAGGGAAGAAATTAGGACAAAATGTTGCGTAGTTTCGACAAAATTCCATAGCCTGTTTTTCAACAGTGTAGGAACTAGCATCAGTTATCTTGATTTCTCATAATAAGCTGATGATTAGAAGTGTTCCAGTTTTAATGTTTTTAAAGCCTCTCAATATCAGCGACTGAAAGAATAGCAAATCCAAAGCTTTTCTGATGTATTTTAAATAATACACATTTATTTTCAAGCTTATAAATGATAGAATAGGCTTGTGTCCTGAAAAAATCTAATTAGTTGGTCAGTTAGATTATCAAAAAAAAATTGAGACGCTTTTAAAATTCTCAATACGTCACGCCATGCTATAATTTTTAGTGCGTTGTGACGTCGCGAGCCCCCACTCTTTAGTTTTGATGCGTTTTATCTTTGTCAATATTCACTAATTTACAAAAACAAAAAAATACGTGTCCATTATTTTCCGATACTAACTGACGGACTAAATAGATTTGCAATTTATTGATGGTGGAAACTAGCCTATTATACTGAAATTGTTGCAGACAACAAACGGGGATTCTCGGGGATCATCGATTGCACATAATAATTATGTAACCTAGTTTTATGTAGTAAATGACGCACTTGCTATTGTTAACAAATTAATTATATTAGGAACACTTCTCTCCAATTTTAAAAGTCCGAATTTGAGACTTACGCAGGCGAAACCGTTGGCTAGCTAGTAATAGTATATTTTATATCGAGGGACTAAACGAAGCCATAATATACCAGAGGTGGAGTCAATGAAACCGAGGGTATATTAAGTTGGCGTTTAGTCTCGAGATGCAAACTGTACTTTTCACTTTGAGTGCGAGAAACATAGTCAATTTAGTTTCAAAAACCATTTATTATTCCTCCAGTACATAGAACTTTCGTAAGTTTTTAGGTAAATCTCCCGCGATTTTGACGGCAAAAGATTATCTATTACCTAAGTATGTCTTTTGCTCTTTGCTCGACGTCAAACTCTTCACTGTCACTGGACATTCTTAATAAATTTATATAAAACCGAACAAATTTACACTCGACAAAAATTCCAAAATTTTCGCGGTCAGTTTTTTCTTCTAAACCAGTCACAGATTAACAATTTAAAACGCATGGCGCCACCTTCCTTGCGGAAATACCATGGAACTAAAACTCTCAACATTTTCGAAATGAAGATGGTCCACACTCCACAGATAATAGTAGTATATTTACTGGCTGTTTGAGTTTGTCTATGTCACATGAAGGAAATTAAAAAAACTAATTACATTTCACTCCCTAGGGACTAAAGTGGTCACTTTAGTCCCGCTTCGTAGGGCTATATTGGCGTACTTTTAGAGCATGAGAAGTAAAAATAAATATAAAAGCTTCCTCACCTATGAAGATGCACCTCGACCCAGCAAGGCGTCTCCTTGATGGAAGTCCTGGGGTAGTCCGGTCCCCAGCCCTTCACGAAGGACAGGCGCACGATGCACAGGCGCCGCAGGTCGTCGACCCCGATGCCCGCCGCTGCCGATAGACCTGCGCAGTTGGACACTTCAGACACACATGGACTGGACACGGCTTTCATGGTTCGGGTACTTTCTAGATGTCCCCCAAAGTCTGATCGGCAATTTAGTTATTTTCGACTTTATTTAACCTACCGTAAAGCTCATTTTTTTACGGTTAAAACCGTTTTCATTTTCGTTTGTCAGGACTTATTTGAGTAAATTATAATAACTACCAAGAACAATATTGGTGGAGGCCTGGTTTCCAGTAAAGCGGGAGACAAGCAGAACAGAGACGAGACGTGCAGTAATTGTCCTATAAAAAAACACACACAAGAAAAGCGATGTGAATTTTAATCAATGCTGCAATGTGATTGGTGGTTTCCCGCACGTCCCTTCTCCACTTTGATGGAAATCAGGCATAAATGGAAAGAATAAGTGCAGTCGGCTTCGCTAGTGTCATCAAAAATGCTTACCAACTAATATCACGTACTATAGTCATAAAAAGGATAAAGATTTTTGCGTAAACTAAAATGAGCTAACTAACAAACTACGGTCTACTGATGATACTACTAACAGGCGCTAATATTCTTGACCGCTCTGAACTTAGCATTGCATGAAAGGTAACGTAAGATGAGAAATTATAAGGTGTTACGTTTTACCATAGCAATAGGGTTCATTGATTCGTTTCAAAAACGGAAAAAAAACTTAATAAAGCCCTAAATTTGACATATATCGTGATTCTCATTCAACATCATCATTTTGGTGAGCGAAGAGATTAGTTAGATATTAGAGAAAGGACAAAGATCGCTATTACCATTTTAAAACGCTACATTTATAGCTTTAACTTAGGTTTTGGTCGATCGAAATTGTTTCGAATCCAAATACGGTCCAGTCTAGACCAGTTTTATTCCAATAGGAAAGATGACCGACAAAAAAAATATGATTCTGTTTTGTTTAGTCCGTCAGTGACATTATCGAAAAATGTTGGATACGTGTTTTTTGTTTTATCAAATTAATAAAAATTGACGAAGATAAAACGTGTCAAAGATCAGGAGTGGAGGTTCGTGACGTCACATTTGAGTAAAAAATGAACTCAAATGTGACGTCACACGAGTTTTCGACGCACTGTATCTGTGTCTTCAGTTTTTGTTTACGTGAAAAAAGAAAAAGTACGTGTCCAATATATTTTGGAAATCTCTCCGACGGACTAGTTAGTTTTTTTTTGTCATCTACCCTATACTCGTGTACTGCTCAGAGCGGTCGCGAACCAACGGCGCGTGCGCACAACGTACACTTGTTCATGGTGGGGTGCTGCGGCTGTATGTGTCCGGCCACGGCGGCGGCCTGCGCGGCGGCCGCGGCCTGCGCGGTGGCCGCCTGCGTCTGCATCTGCCGGTGGCACTGCCGCAGGTCGAATACCTGAGGGGTTGGAGGTAGAGGTTTACTTGGCATTCTTAACTGTGCAATATTCTAAAAGAGTTGTGTTACAATTGAAGGGCTAGGCAGAGGTGTACCTAATAATAATACATCCACATTTCGCCAGTTATGTTTTAAGCCCATGTAATAGGGGGTGAGCCTATTGCCATCACCCGGGCACAATACCAGACTCCGTGGCTGCTACTGAGAAATTCCATTCTTGTTACAATTTTGGTGCACAATATATTTAGGCCTGAAACTGCGTTAAGCGGACCCCCGCGCGGTACCATACAAAAGGGCCCCGCGCGGGTGTACGTCGTGCACTTTTGTATGGTACCGCGGTGGGCGTCCGCTTAACGCAGTTTCAGGCCTTAGGATGCACGCACACTTTTTGGAAGTTAAACAAAATTTTAATTTATCTACAAGATTAGTAAATGTTGGTAGTAAAATACTCTACGTCCTATGAATCTTGCAGATAAATGTCCAATGTCCAAAAAGGACGTTCAACAGGGTTTTAATTTATCTGCAAGATTTATAGGACGTATAGTATTTTACTAACACACACCCTCTTAGAAAATGGCGTGACTTGGTGTAAAACTACGAATCTTTATGTTTTCCTTTTGGATTTGATTATTATTAATTTTCTACTTGCATGGACAGCCATGCAAGTAGAAAATATTATTATGGATTTCTTTATTTCAGAAAGAGAGGGCAAAATTCTCAACTTTGGTGACCAAACATCGTCTTTCATTATTTTTATTAATGCCTGTTTAAGCAGTTAAGGTTCTCTTTCGTTTGACGGGGTTGGTAGTGAACAGAAACAACGTCTTTCTCTTACGCTCTGTATATTGCCACTAAAAAAACTAACTTACAATGTCTGGACTGTAAATAAATAACTAGCAATAGCTAGGTAACTTAACATCTTATTAAATAATCGTTTGGACAATGCCATAAAATGCAACAGTAAAAGTAGCACTCTTTAGCCATTTAGTACCATATAACCGGGTATTACAGTTCGTGCCTTATCTTTGGAGCGGTAAAGACGTGTTTACAAGGTTACCTTGATGCAAGCAGAGGGGTATATCTTATGCACGGCGTCTCCAGGCGCGCGGCCGGCCTCCCGGTCGAGGTAGTACGACTGCACGAACACCGAGTGGTCTGACAGACAGCGCAGCCACACGTCGCCTTCGCCGCGCAGGTCCAGTTGCACGCCTTTGCCGATGTGTAGTCTGGAATTGAGACGGTGGGTTTGTATTAGCGTATATAAGGAAGGTAGCAAAGAATTACAAGGAATAAAAAGGTAATCAATAATAAAAGTAAAGGTATCTTCGAGTGCATAAGGAAGGTAGTCACTACGTGTGCAGACTAAGTGTTGGCACAGAAATTACGCCTGAGCGTAAAGTTTTACAGAAGCCAATGTACGGTCTCATCGCCATACGTATTTCTGCTTACGCTAAGGGCACTACGATATTTAACATAGTGAACTTAATTAAGTATAACTGTGTAACTATAAACCACTTATAGAGAAAATCGCCTTTTACTATAACACTCAAACACAAACTTTGCCTAAATAAACCTATTGGGTCAATCTTAGTGAAAACGTGTTTCTCTATCATTCTAAACTCACAATATTTCACAGCAAATCAGTGTACGGAGTTAACCTCTACAACCCGTACATATATGGTCCTTCGAGCCGGATATGAACCGACCTATCGGTTTTATTCCTCTGTTCTAGTAAGACCATTGTTTAAAATCTGATAGATAAATATCTGAAATCCATTTAGAAGATCACTAGACTAGAATACAATATGTGAATAGTCAGATTTAAGAGTATGTTTATTAATGATAATAACGTCAATTAATGATAATGATTATGTTTACCTCGCGCGCTCACTCTGCTCTGTCCTGTGAACGTTACTGAGTGCTCCCAAACAGAATCTGTTCCCACCTGAAGGATCCACGTAACCGTCAACCTGGAAATACACAGTTATTTTTAACTAAAACGTTGTACTACTGGAATAGAAATATAAAAAAGTCTAAACAACAAAGTAACGAAATGGGATCTTTTTTTTGTTTTTTTTTTTTTTTTAATGGGAGCTGTATAGTCTGACCTCCAGGGTTTAGAAAAGTTCCTTTATTCAAATAAATCCTTGTCTCATCTTGTTTTCTTTTCGTCGGTTGTTAATGTTTCGGTCAGAAATCAACACATTCTACAATTTACTTACTGGGCGTTTCCACTGGCCAAACATTTACATAAAAAACATGTTGTCTGTTGAGATTAATGATTTCAAATAAATCATGATCTGTCCAATGACCGATTTGGTCGAGGCGCCATTGTTTAACTATTGTGTCTACTTCGTGGAAAGATCATGGAATAAGAGAAGAGAGAGAAATAGAAATTTCAACACGGTTGTGAAAATTGGATCGAGTGCCTCAACGTGATACATATATCACGTTGAGGCACTTGATCCAATTTTGTAATAAAGAAAACAAAACTTAATTCATAGATATCATACTCACGGTAACGTTGGGTCGGCTGGAGGGCACCTTGAAGGTCTCCCCGACCTGCGTGTCCAGCTCGAAGTAAGCCACCGAGCACCAGTACTCGGGCGCCGGCTGACTCGACAGGAGCCCGCCTGGGTTGCCGTTATCTGGAACAGGAAAACATTCGTAATCTTGATGACCGGTTCACATTATTCCAGTTCAGCGGTGGAATTGAGCGCTGGTATAATTTGAACCAACACTGGAATATACCCATTCCAATGAGCAATCCAGTAGTGTTTAGATTGACGGTCTACTTTTTAATTCCAGCTTGCCCATTGTAACGCCAAGGGAATAGTGTAGACAGCCAGTCTAGTGCTGGATTAAACCTTGAACATAGAACACGCATTGTTGTTTTTTGTGAATACGCATTGTTGTAATTCCCTAATTCCTAGTAATGACTGGAATAATGTAGACAATTATGATCCAGTTCAGCACTGAGCTGGACCCAGACCTCCTCTTGGCGAGAGGAAGTGGACCAGTGGTGAGGCAGTGTAGGTTCGTAGATGTCACATGTCTTCGAAGTTTTGTTTCCAGAATGCCAACATGGGCACTTATAAAACGTCGATACTTATAAAGACTGTCTTCTTCAGTTTCAATAAGCTTTCCCTATACTAAAGTCATAAAACTGGATAACACCTAGTTGAGGTTGGCACAGGAACGTGGAAATTGGAAGGTGGCGAGACGGGAAGCGTCTCCCGTGTGCCACCAGTGTGATTACAGCGAGGACCAGCACACCCTCGAGCTATGTCTCGCTTGGGTATGGAGCAGCATCGTATTCTTGTGGCAATAGTCGGAGGAGACTTATCGCTGCCGGCCTTGGTCAGATATATGGTCGGCAGGGAGAGTAATTGACAGACAGTAGCGTTCTACTGCGAGGAAATGAACTCGCAGAAAGAAGCAGCGGACGGGTGGAAGACTGCTTCGCGAAACAATCCGCCTCAGGACGGGCGGGCGCAGGCGGCTTCACGCCACCGTGATGACGCTCTAACGCATTGCACGAGCTCATGTGAGTCGGGTGATGGGATATTATCAAAGAGGAGGAAGCGAAAGCCATCACTCAGGGGTTGCGAACATCATGCAACGCAGTAACAGGGAGTTGGCAACGACGGTGGAGTTATTAAGGGGTGGGCCCCAGGTAACCACACCGCCCCCCGGACGGTGTGGTATGCGGTAGACATTTTCTTCGCCGGAGGAAAAAAAAAGGTGATCGTGGAAATTGGAACAAGCAAAAAGAAGTCTATGGAGAAAGTCAGGCCGTGATGATCTTTACTCGCGATTGCGCTAGTTTTGTGTAAAAAGACGCATGAAAAGACTTGGTTAGTAATAAGACTAATAAGTGTGCTCCGTAGGCGCTAGGCAGACTAGCATAATGCACCTATCTTGTAGTGAGAAAAGTAGTCACCGCAAAGACTAAATAGTATTTACTTGTACTTAAAGGCTGCCTTTCCTTCCTCTAGTCGAAGCCACGAAACTACGTTTATTTACATTCAAGTTAAGTGGCGTAGCGGAGCAGATAAGATGCTCTCGGTAGATGCGATATTTTTCCTCCTGAGCTATAAAAATAAAAGTCATAGGTTGATGTCATACGCACTATGTAGCTTAGCACTCTGGGAGGAGAGGCAGCCTTAACGACAACGTACCGTCCATGGAGGTTTCTCCACAAATTCGTTTATACTCCTGCCTCTCTGGCACTCGTATGGCTTGGAAAGCTTATAAAAACCTTCTCTTATTGGCTGTGTTATGATAACATTCTATGCCGGCACAATAAACTTTCGAATAACAATACTTCATTATTTTAAACACACACAATTTAATCCTGCGATTGTTATCATTTTCAGTCAATTGATCTGCTTTGGTTTCAGTGCTCTGTCGATTTATGATTGGCAGTCGCTTGGTAAGACATCGGTCTCAACGTCGACGACCAGCGTGTGTAGCGGCACTACAAAAAATACTACAGCTACATTGAACAAAAAGTACTACAACGCCATCTATGACATGAATGATGAACTAACAAGCGAAGTACGTCAAAGTCCTTCAATGCGCGAGCAAAGTTATCTGCGACATAAGACTATATACACAAAAAACTCAGACTCAAATGGCGCAGCGGTAGTGAGACTGCTTTACTTTCGTCGGGTCCCGGGTTCGAATCCCGGTAGCAGCAAATGTTTGTGTGATGAGCATGGACATTTGTTTCCGAGTCATGGTTGTTTTTAAATATAATAAGTATGTATTTACAAACAAAACGTATTACATAGATACTTTTATATCAACTATCAATCGTAGATCGTATATCAACTATCTGGTGTCCACGACACAAGCCTCGTTGCTTAGTGTGGCGCTAGATGGCGCTGTGTGTAATGTGCAACGATATTTCTTTTTTTTATTTATTTACGGGAAACCGACAACAACTCTCGGGCAGTGCCCCACCCGTCATAACACCCGTCTGGTCGGAGGATCCTCCCTTTTCTACGGGGGATGTAGAGGTTTACACCCTGTTCTTCATACCCCCAAACGTGAAATAAATAGGCGAGCAGTGTGTGTAGTTCAGATATTTTTGAAACTGGGCAATGAGCGAGTTCACGAACGGGAAAGGCATATGTACCAAGGGAATTTTTCAGCGAGTCTTCTACCACTTATATTCTGTATCTTTTTACTGACAAGGGAACTACATAAACCGTGAGTTTCCTGAGCGAGCAAAAAATAATCGCTTCCTCGTGGGTGGCGCCGGAATAGGTGCCTATGAGTGAAGCGTTACCGCTACCGTTATGATTTGACGAGCGATGCGGTATCGCAACAAATCAAATCAAAGCATTTATTTCATGTAGGCCAGTGACAGGCACTTTTCGATTAAATGTAGCTACAGCCCCAATCACAAGGCATAAAAACTGTGACAGTACTGTAGTTGCCCATTCCCTAGCGTAGATCTCTATGGAGAAGAACGGGCAAGAAACTCCATGGAGACTCTTATAAATCAAAATATTGTTACAAAATCTTGGTTACATCATTCATGTTGAGATGGTATATTATGTGAGAACAATATAGCAAGATGTGCACGTTAAGTGTACACAGTAAAAACAAAAAAAAAAAACAAAAAAATAATTCATTCAAATAAGCCATGGCAACTAAGAGATGACGCAGTCACAACTGACAGCGCCCGTTCACGAACATGACGCATGGACGCAACATAATGCTGCTTGTGTAATGTCGCCGTGTCTCTAGCCCCTTCAATAGGACAAACCCTGTAGCATCATCATCATCTTTTAAGACGCAATACGTCCAGTTCTGGGCATAAACCTCGCCCAGGCGTCTCCAAATCGACCGGTCCTATGCTTTTCGGATCCCTGCGCTTTCACAAAGTCATAAGCCCAGCGTGTGGAAGGTCATCTAACGCTGCACCTTCTGGTACGCGGTCGCCATTCCAGAACCTTTCAACCCTTTCCGCCATCTGTTCTCCGACTATAAGGACTGGACTCCACCAAAGCGGAGACGAGCGGAGAGAAGACGGGATATGTAAGAGCTAGGGTGTATCCACCGAAACTGTGGAGAACATCTCCTCTCCCCTGTACTCATCCGTTTCGAGACAAGAAGTGTAATTAAAGAAATCCTATTGGTGGTTTACTTACACCACATTATCCTCTCTCTCGTCTCGGCTCCGGTTCGGTAGAGTCCAGCCCTGATTTTAAAATCTATGTTCAACTTACAGTAATGATGATGTGGAGGGGCGTCCAGGGGTACAGGCGGCGCCGCGGGCGGAGGCGCTAGGCTCTGTGTGTATGTTAAAGTGTTGTTGCCCGTCCAAGTGCCTGGAGAACCATCATTAAGTAAGAAAAGTTCGAAAAAGATACCGCGGCCCCGGAACGCAAAGGGCGATGAAGGAACATGGATGGGTTTTAGTCAGTAAAAGTCTGACACTCCCTCTTGCTCCGCCCAGAGCGTCCCACATCCAGAAAAAAAAAAAAAGTATGGTTCAGATTCCGCATCTACTAAAACTTTACAGGAGTTAATGTTCAAAACAATTGTTTCCTTTTTATGTGTTAGGTAAGTTCCTCGCTAGGGCTTAGTCGGAAAATAAAGAGAGAGTTTTTTTTTTTTTTAAACAGCATCTGTCTGTTCAACCTGAGAGGTTGTCGTCTACTTAACCGAACAATCCTGTGGATGCCTTAAGTGTAAGGCCTCCAGCCAGAGAATAACAAGAGAGGTTGTAAGACGATGTTATAAACTAACAAGAACAGGTCTCGTCACGTAAAAAGAACGCAACGCAGTGGAGGGGATGTGTCTGCGCACGTTATACAGTCGCGTCCTAAAGTAGTACGCTACTGGTGTCGATTCTATTGTGCACAAACTAAACTTAATTTAGGCTATTGCTGTCTTTTTCTTTCTAATAAAACGAGAAAGAGACGGACGTAATTTAGAGCTGTCAAATTTAATTCGAACTAATATTTCTATAAAAATGAAGGGTGCACGTAAAAACATGTTGACTAAAAACACGGTGAAGCGCAAGGCATAAACTAGTTTGGCATCTCTAACTTAGTTCATAGCTATAGCCGTCCTTTTCTCGCACTGCCAAAAGGCAGTGCGAGAAAAGGTAAGTAGAAGATAGCAATAGCCTAAATTAAGTTTAGTTTGTGCACAACAGAATCGACACCATTGTTTTGTTTAATGATTTAAATGTTGTTTTATTGTAGACTCATAATACATACTTTACTAGCTACTTAGTACTACGGAATCCTACTACCCTACTAATATAATAAATGCGAAAGTTTGTGAGTATGCATCTACATAGATGTATGGATGTTTGTTAATCTTTCACGCAAAAACTACTGAACGAATTTGGATGTTGCACACAGATAGTTTATAAGCTGGATTAACACATAGGGTACTTTTTATCCCGGTAGTAAGATCCCATGGGACAATTATTAAACTTCACGCGGGCGAAGCCGCTGGCAGAAATTAGTTAAAAATAATAAGATATTGTTTAGTTGAGCGGTCAGCGTTTTTTTTTACGTGACGGGACCTATATCAATTCATAATCATTTTGTAAATTGAAAGTACCAAACTAATTCACAAAGGGTGTAAAACACCTCTTAACGAAGCCGAAAGGCACTTTGTACTTTACACCTTGTATTATAATTATACCTTGTTGCTGCTGATGTTGCGTGCGATGTGGCAGAGGGCTAGGTTGCGGCCCAGGGCTGCCGTCCGTCGTGAAACCATTCTGTTGCGAGCTTTCTCCGGAACCTGGCGATACTGTGCCGGCAGCGTGGGTATCTGATGAGAGGATTATTTTTTGTGTTTACGCTGTAGGCGAATTATTTGATTTTCACGATAATAAGACGCTCTGTTCTGCGGATGCATATTTACCTAAAGGTTGAGTGTTGACTAGTATGGAGCGCGCGTCTGTACGGAAAAAGTACCGGTTTATTTTTTTTTTTGTAATAAATAAATTCGACTATTGATTTAATAGGAGTTAATAAATAAAAATATAAGTGGAAAGAATACTGTAAGTAAACTTACTAGACAAAGTTTGTGTAAGCTGAGGAGAATCACTGGAAGTTTGATCCGAAGTGAAGAAAGTAGTTGTTGAGCCATCAATAAGAGGAGTGGTGGCACCCGGAGACATAGTCACTGGCATGGCAGCTAGAACACACGCAGTCATTCAATACTCATACATATCAACTTGATTAGAACCTTGGTTGAGTAAGATCGCTCATAATCACAAATATTAACTGTCAAAGAGCCAAAAATAAGAAAAACCACTCAAATAAGATTAAAAAAATGTGAATCAAAATGAAAATACAGTGCAAATCAAAAGAATAAAGCTTACAATGGTTCATTCGTTTAGGCAGCCACATAGCGCGAGCGTCCATCGTATCGGGGGGCTCAAGTTTGGGAGCCACCGCGCGTTGCTGAGCCATGGCCATCTGTTGCGGGCTGGGTAGAGACATCGGTCTGTTCATTGAGGGCATTTGAGGCGTCGCTGGAGACATTGTAGGGGCTGCTGCGAGGCGGGGAGATGACATCTGTCCTTGACCCATCCCTCCTCCTAGCGGTGACTGGGCTCCGACCATTTGTGGCCCAGACATCGGGCCCGGATGTGGCCCACACATCTGAGGCGCCGGGGTCCCGTGGCCCATGGGCGGCACGAGAGGCGCGTGCGGCGGCGCGGGCGCACGCAGAGGGGTGCGCGGCGCGTGCGTCGGCGAAAACATGTTCGGAACGCCTTCAGGCGCTAGTAACCACATAACGCAAAATAAAAATTTAGCATGCAGCGAAAATAAAACTTTACAAAGTTACTAATGGAGTAAACACTTTGGATGAAATAGGCTGGATAGATGAAATCGAACACAAAAAAAAATTCAAACAAAAAAGAGATTTTGTCGAAACTTTTTGCCCTTTTTACCTATGATACCTTTAGGTGATCATGTCATGAAGAGAATACTTCTTAAGACATTGTTCCTTACAGCCCATTCCATACAAATGAGTTTCCTTCCTTCAACTTCACAACAGACAAAACTTCAACATTAAGGTGAAAGCGTCAGGCTAGCCCGCGAAATTATAATTTTCTTACGTTACAATTTGTAGACCAGGAAGCCTACCATGATCTAATTAAAAACGATTCAAAAGCAAAACATTTCAGTTTAGGTTCCTAAACTGCATCGCTCAAACTCGGACCATGACGTCCAATACGCTCAGCGGCATTTGGATCGTTAAAAGTGAATGAAAGATCGCAATTTGTGGCTGAACCGCGTTTGAAACGTTTTTGGTGAAAAAGAGACAACGCTATTAGTGGGTATCAAATAACTTTGATTCGCGCACATTTTAGTGTCAGACACGCTCAGAAGCAAGTAATGTTTTATTTGTTTTTAAGTCAGTAACGTTACCTACGTATAAAAGACACTCAACAGTTGTTTTTAAGATTTCACGTTAATAATTCTTAGTCAATCAAGAATCTTCCTCAAAAAACTCAAACAAAAGTAGTTCATCAGACATCTGTTAGAGAAAAACAATTGTGCAATTAAAGTACTACTACTAATTACTTACATTGGTTTTTGTAAAATTCCACTAAAATAGCACTAAAAAACTTTATTTACGTCAATAATTCCAAACGTTTTAGTTTATGTTAGAGAATTAGTAACTTTTATTGAATCGCTTATTTTGACAGTTGAGCGTTTCAGTTGAGCTCTGCTCTATGGACGTCATGGTACCAAACAAGTACAAAATTGAATGAATGAAACCAAAACTTGCGACTCAGTTTGGGGACAACCGCTGTCAGATGGCATGGCCTAAAGTGAATCGTTAAACTGACGTCATGGTACGAATTAAAGAACAGTTCAGTTTAGGTCCTAAAATGGATCGCGTTAAGACCTCGTGGTAGGCCTCCAGTGCTAGGTTGTAGGAACGTCTTTTTCAAGGTCAAAATCATTCCTCGACCTTTATGAACACGGAGGGTTGTATTGATGATTTTGATGATTATAATTCTGTAACTACATACGTCTTAAAGTCGCGAACAATATTTTAATCAACATACAACCTAGCACTGGTCTGCAAATAGCAAAAAACGTAAGAAAATTTGAAATTCGCGGGCTACCCTGGAGCATCCACCTTAAACCCACTTACTTTGTCCCTGGTTAATAATTATATTTGTCGTCTGGAACTGCTGATGGTGATGCGGCATCGGCGTATGGTGATGGCGTGGACTTGTCGCATGATGCTGAATGGTCACCATCTCCCCAGTGTCCATGTCCATGCCGTTTCCACTCAAACCGGCCGTATATTCATCCTTCACTAACCTACTGGGGCCCGATTGCAGGGTGAGTCCTGATAAATCTGAAAATGTTTTCTTCATTGGACCAGATAAACACACGTACACTTATTACTGACAAGAGAAGCGGAAACTGCGTCTATGGATGATATCAGCCGGAAGTCTGGATGCAACTAAAGTGAAAGTTCAAAAGAAACTTTAGGGTTTGAAAATAATAATAGCAACTTTTACTGTAGTATGGGATCCGTCTAGACAGCCTATTCTCAAACCGGTTGGACACACAATAAGCCTAACTACGGCGATGTCTGAGATGCGGAAGGGGTGTTTACGCTCATCGGCGAACTAACGAATGAGCTCTCATAACCAGAAACCCAGAATTAGTGGAATTTGCCCAAACTTCAATCAACAAACATGTGGATAATACCTCCTTAAAAAATCCCGACATTTCTTTTAAGTTCGGAAACAAAGCTGTTAGATTGGAGGGAGGTATTATCCACATGTTACTTCCTTGAAGTTTAGGCAAATAAACTCAACCAATTCTAATCTCTGCTAATATCACATCACCACACCCCTCCCACACCACATAGCTGCAAATGGCAGTTCTGTAAAAGAAGATATGATTACTAATACTGACCGATTCCTGGCGAGACGACTCTCTCATAATGGTAAGGGTTTACACACACAGAGTCACATTTTAAGTCAAAAGCAAACTGACAAAACTTGACGTGTTTCAATTCATTTTTGTGTAAATCTGGCCACCGCCATATGCGCGCATAGATTACGTGTGGGAAACCTTTCCGACCTGCCACCTGAAACAAAAATTTCTTGTAAAGCTGGTGTAATTATCGACGGCCGCTTCATTAAATCCGTAGCTCCGTACCAAGAACGAGCCAAGTTGATGAGGAGGGCTTCACTAAAGTGGAAAGGAGGAAGAAGAAGCCCTGTTCTCGTAACCTGTGCGGTACCGCACCGAGTGGACCCAACATGCTGCTGCGTCCTGCTGTGCCTACGACGCAGTTGTACCTTTCACGTCTGCATCACTCCACTACAACTGAGGAAGTGGTGCAGTATTTGAAAGTGAAGACCAGCTGGACTCTGAGGGTCGAATGGTTGGAATCGCGCCACAACATTAACTTTAAGTCATTCGTGGTACGAGTTCCAACCCACCATCTACAGACCTGCATGAAGGAGGACTTTTGGCCGAACGGTGTCGTATATCGGCGTTTCCGAGGGCGGTTACGCGACACCACGCAGCGAAACACGACGCCGACAACGTTGCGTGTATAGTTTTAGTTCCATAAGGTTTAAAATATGTATTAGTTTATTATTGTTGTTAAATATTATTTTGTGTTAAATAATATTCTATGGGCCTTAGTTGCCTGATAATAAAATGATTATTATTATTATTAAATAGGTGCTCTGGCTGACCATACAACAGCTGCACACAATTCCAGCCGCCGTAACTGGACACGGATCTTTTAATAAACGCCTCTTTGTCATAGGACTCACAGACAGATCAGACTCTGAGCCTGCAGGGAATAAGACAAACACGACAAGACATACTACTAAGCTGCCCAGGGGTTGTCTCTTACTCTCCGCGAGATCTTAAGTAACACCAAGGCGTCGTTAGCCTTTCTCGGAGAACAAGAACTTTTTTAACTAGACTTATTAAATGTTGGGTTTAAGCTAATGTGCAGTATAGCGGGAACACTTCAGGGATTGAAAACGGTTCCAAAATACCGGTGAAATACCGGTATTATGGGCTTCCGATACCTATACCGGAACAGGAACCAGAACCTAAATTGGAACCTTTATTTTACCGGTTCTGCCAAAATACCCATATAATACAATGTTTAGGGGTTCCGGTTCCAATACCAGAACAGGAACCAGAACCTAAATTAGTACCTTTAAAACGGAACGGTTTTATAAGAACCTAAATGAAGAACCAGAACCGAAATTGGTACCGGTTTTCAATCCCTGCTTCCAACCCAACACCAAATACCGAGTTCTGGTTGAAACAAATTTAAATAAATATCTAAAAATGGAAATCATTGACACGAAGAAGAAGAACCAAATAGCATTCACAACTTGAGTCTGAATGCTACAAACCGAACATTGATGTGTGGAAAATTATCAAGAAATAGATTACCACTCACCTTGAAGAAACAACTGATTGCAGGTGTTAAATGGGTTCTTTTTTTGATATGATCATTTGCAGGTAAACAACTCTAGAACGTTGTGACTGCTTAACTGAATTATCCTATGGTGGCCAAAAATGATTTTAAGGCCCCCAGCCAGGGCTTACAAACTAAATGTTAAATTTGGGATGGAAAACCCAGATAGATTAGTCATCCTAAAAAAAAAATCTTTCTAGTACCCCCAAAATTACAGTTTGACATTGTTTACTCATAAATACAAGACACCTATTGTAGCAGTTGTGAGAAATAGAACAAAAACTTATAGAAAATTATTGGCTATATAGTGTAGTTTTTAATAAATTATATTTTCAAAATGAATGTTAAGGAAAAAATCATGCAGTAGTATCAAGTTATGTATCCCTGTGCATTTATGATACATACTTACATCTTCCGTATACTTTTGAAAAAGAATGAGCTGTTCAAACTCTTATTCTCAAGTGTATGTTTCCAGGAAATTAAAAAAGAGAGCAAAGTCAAATCTATGATCAGTAGTTTCCGTGCGTCATGGAGTCCTGGCAGGTTCTAAATCACTATTCTAACCTCAAAACTTTACCCATGGATATCTCCATAACCATGGAGCTCCGCTGGGGAAACTGTCACTCGATTAAATGTTTTTCATTATAAAAAGTTTTATATTAACTAAACAATATGAGTTTAAAGAATATTTCCAAAACATTGATGTTCATTCTATCATAAACCTTAGGCAGGAACCTTTGGAATTTAAAGATTTTGTCGAAATTGAATTAGTTGCAATTAAAGTTTAATTGCATGAAGCTAATAATTATTGTACATAAACAATGTTTGGTTGAGAAAATACCTGCAATCTGCCATCAAGGGTCCTCTGAATCGTTACACATTTACTTGGGTGAGCTCCATTGGTAGTTATTGCTGTTATGAGAGAGTCTAACTCATCCCGCTTCTCCTTCAGTTTCTTCACAAGAGACTCAATGGCACGTTTGGAGAAGCCTTCACTCTCTCCACCCTGTCTATGGCACATCAGCGAGTGCACGATGCTCAGGCATGCATCCGCCGACGTTGGTGCCGTGGTATTCATGACTGAGGATATTATTACAAAATTGTAGGTTACAAATACACCAATATTATGAAAAGTTGCTCATAGAACTCACTTTAGCGAAATTAAATGAAGTTGTAGTTAATTTGGCAGGCTTAATAATAGTAGTATCCTGAGATACCAATGAAATACATATATGAGCACAATTAATTTCAAATCAGATTAGTAAAGTAAAAAAGCTAAAATAATATTGAACGTCAATATTGTGTAATATATTTGATAAAGTTTAAGTTATGCCGTCCGAGATATGGCAAGTAACATAGTTTCAATCAGAAATTCACAAAAATAAGTCTAAAATTGAAAATAAAAGGAATTATTCACATAACGAAATGATCTGTTCTAGGGTATCTAGGAGCTAGGAAATTACCTGATTGATGCACCAGACTTGCTTCAAATATTTATAAATGAAAGCATTTAATCACTTTGCTTTTATTCACTAAAGTAATCAGTAAATTACCGAAATTAATTTCTTTTATTGTGAGACGATACCAAAACAGAATGCGACATTTTGGCGGTCCATAGACAGATAGAGTGAAGTGAAGTGAAGATCGTTGCCATATCCAATTCATTAATTCATAAAATCAGAATCGAGGCTGTCCTCAATTCTTGGTGCTATAACCGGGGATAAGTCATATTTCTGTAGTATGAATTTATCATCTCATCGTTCGATGCGGAGTTAACTTGAGTAAAAACGCATACATTGTGCTTTCACCGAGATCGGTCTACAAAAAGCTCCTACGTCTGTTCTATTTTTATATTACATGGTTGTAAAAGATTCTCGAATCAACAAAACCACGATTTTGTCCAAAAACCAACGTCTTTCTGTTTCAATTACAATTTTTTTGAAACATGACAACAATAACATGAAACGAAACGCAATTTATCTGTCGACTGTCGTGTTGGGTGATGACAGCGAGTTTTGACAAATTCTCGTTTAAAATTTCTTCAAAAAAGTCAAAACGAGCTAAATAATGAGAATTAATGAAAATAACCACCGTAGTTAATTAGCAGTTGCGACGTAATTGCTGTATCCATAGGTTGGTTGTAAATTATTAATATTCGCGAATAAAGTGGGTGGATTCCGTTTGGACTAATAATCAGAGTGTTATTTGTGTCATGCCCGCAAAATCGACAGATTGTGCTGATGATGAAAAGCAGATGAAAAATGAAGGGTGTCGATAGTTTAGCAGGCGACCGTGAAGGCATGACACACAAACCGATTGTTACATGTAAGTTTTCACCGTTTATGCAAATCTTTGACCATGTTAATTTGGATAAACAAATGATTTTTATTGATATTAGGCGCGGGAGACTGGAATCTGTTCTGTACCCTAGAGGCGCCCCTAGTGGCCGCCATACCGCAGGACTCATGTGAATGGAGACGTTCTTACGGACGGCCCACCAAGTCTGTGTCTTTGGAGGCTTCATTCACCAAGTATAATAAAGACAGGGTGCAGCCTGAGCTGAATTTATTGAAGAAGCCAATATTCCATATTTACTGGACAGATTGTGTGGTTTGTATATTTTTGTTTACATTTTATTATATTGTTGCCCCACAAAGCTAAGAAAAACTATTTTATTCCAATCAAACCAAATCATATCAGGTTTAACTTTATTTCCTGCACTGCTTTGTTGCATTTTACCCTACCTTTACAGTCAGTCAGTTATTTATTTTGTAGGATAAAATAAAACTTACACACACTTAACAGACCAGTCCAGTAACTTACACTTACTTACTTATTATTTTATTTTACATTCACGATTTATTTTTGATTTTATTTTATTTGTTTAATTTATTATTTTGATTCTATAATTTAATTTAACTCTAGTTGATTGAGTCTGATTTTATTTTTATTTATTTTTTGTAATGATGTTTTTATCTTTTATTTTTATTTGGCAATGGGTGTTATTTACTTACCTGAAATAAATGAATTTATTATTATTATAAATTTGCCAAGTGGAGGTAGCTTACCTATAATCTATAGCTTAATTTATAAAAAAATCTGTCTTGCTGTGTACTAGCACAATAATATCATGCAAACAGAGACACTTACATTCACATTAATAATATTAATGTTGATTTAAAAACCGCACCTCAATGGTCAAGTAACAATAAAAAAAAGATTCATGATAAGGTTTTGTTGTGTTCCGCTGATAAGGTTTACTTACTGGTTTTAACTAAAGTTCATATTTGATAGCATTCTTTGTTTTAATATAATGTTGTTGATATAAATTCTATAATTAAAACA
Organism: Xestia rhomboidea; assembly: GCA_963853795.1. Lineage (NCBI taxonomy): Eukaryota > Metazoa > Arthropoda > Insecta > Lepidoptera > Noctuidae > Xestia > Xestia rhomboidea. The sequence continues at coordinate 6,575,869 of OY970778.1, read as the reverse complement.
GGCACTATGGATTTACTTTTATTTGCTAAAGCACACACTGTGAAGTTTTTATTGCTATGTAGGTTGTTATGCCTTCTTATTAGCATTCTTGGCAAACTAATTAGTTACTACAAAAATTTGTTTCTACAATATCAATACTATGCAATACACCCACTGCCGTAAATTTTATTAACTACTTTCCTATAACTTAAACATGTATATAAACATAATTGGCGAAATATGGGTGAACTATTAGTTAAACCTCTGCCTTACTCTCCGGGGATTACAGGTGTGATAATATATCATGTGTCTATATCTTCTACTACTTGGTTATTTATTTTATTTAACGATGGGTAATGGTGCAGCATGTCTTCCGACCTCCTCCATGTCTTCAGGAAATACATTGCCAACCCCAAATAAATTGGGATAAGGGCAAGAAAATCGTGATGTGGGCCCACTAACACTGAATTAGGACCATTAAATTATTAAGGGGATGAAAATTAAACTTGTTGGGTTTTTCTATTTTATTTGTAACCATCACAAAATTAATATTGAAACTTCAACCTTCTCTAACAGGACATAGAATATTATAAGACAACTCTAAGAGAAGAAATAGAGGCATGGCTGAAACAACTCGAAAAGAATGGCATTACAGACTGGATGATAGTTTTAGTGGAAACTTATGACATACGAAAAACAAACAAATTATTACCGAGAACCACAGTCTTGGATAAAATTAAGGGTGACTTTGGCGTGAAGCAGACAGAAGATAGATTTATATCTGTTATAAATCCTATTAAATCTGAGGCAAGGAGTGCTGAATCATGGAGGGCGCTAGTAGCAAAGATTAGACATTTTGTCCTTGTGGCATATAATAAGGCCCTTATTAAGTTTGAGGAGTATATGAGAGAACAGAGGGAGAAACGAAATGAACCAGATTGGGATTTTTGTAAATATTTTATTCTGCAGGTAAGCAATTCGTTGATTGAGTATCATAATAATATTGTCTACTAAAGCATTGATAAATTTAGGGCTTTTAACAACAGTGTTTAATGTATAGATAGCTAAGAAGTGCCTTAATAAAAATATGAGACTGTCAAACCCAACAGATTTTTATTGTAAAAAAATATACTAATAACAATTCCTAATTTTATGTTAATTTTTCAGGAACAACTAGCATTTGTCCTAGAAATGCTAGGCTTGTATGACGAGGCATTAGTCCAGTATGACGAATTAGATGCTCTGTTCTCCCAATTTGTGCTCAATTCGAATGTGACAGAGAGTCCAAAGTGGCTTGAGACATTCAAGCAACCTGTGACGTCTTGGCAGGCGGTGAGATTAACTGCCTTGGTTCCACAACATCTTAGAGAACTGATTATAAAGAAGAAAGCTTCGCTATTGGATTTTAGAAGCTATTTGTTTCAACGACAGAGTGCCATGTTACTTCCTTCATCTAAACCTTGGGAGGTATGTATTATCAGTTTTGCATGCCTATTAAGTTTAACAGAATTTTCCTTATAACCATTTTATCGAAGTATTTTCCCACGGGTCAGGGAAAAACATAAAATATTTGTGTACCTACACATGGTAATACCTATATAATATACATAAATAATAATTATAGGTATTTAACTTATCATGCTGCACCACAGGACTAGTCACAATTTTTTTTGCATTTTTATCAATAAACAATGCATTTTGTATTTGGTCCAATTAATACTCTATTGTATTGATTTATGACTTGAGCATAAACGGGATGCTACATGGGTGATAAATACGTCTGTAAGTATATGAGGTGCTTGTTTTACAGGCGGATACGCCTTTCACTTTTAATCATGTCCATAGACATTTCAAACGCAAAAAAAAAACATTAAAAATACGTTTGCGTGAAATCTTCCGGATTGCGTAACTAGAAATAGTCATTATTATAATCATCTGCAATCATCTTTAAAGCATTACGACATTATAAAACACGCGTACGCCTCCTGTTTTTTAACCGTATCGGACATTATTCTGATGTTCACTTCGCACATTATGCTATACCTTCGTCTATCGTCCACTTCTTCAGACCAACGGGGGTATGGTCTCATGATCGGTGGTCGCAAGCACGTCTGCTGAGTGTGGGATCCTGGGTACGATTCGGGTGTTGGACCTACGCCTGATCTCCGATCGTGTCGGACTGCGTGCCATCGATTTTTGAGAGGGAGGGAAGACGGGGAGCACATGTGTTTGCTCACACTCTTGTGAATATCTCCCGCCTCGATTGGCCGATGGCCACTATCATTGAAAACGGTCAAAAGGACTATCACCATTCTCTATCATTCAGAAATCGAATAGGCGAGACGACAAAAAAAAATCTAATTACTCCGTCAGTTTTTTTTTTTTTTTGTTAGCCTGTACTGTCCCACTGCTGGGCAAAGGCTTCCCCCAATTCCTTCCATTTGCTCTTTTCCCGTGCCTCCTCGGACCAACCCTCGCGGTACGCGTCCAAATCGTCTCGCCACCTTTTTCTGGGTCGGCCTCGGCGGTCAGTTAGATTATCAAAAAATATTTTTACCCGTGTTTTTTCTTTTGTTACGTAAACCAAAATCGACGAAGATATGACGCTTTTAAAATTCTCAATACGTAACGCCTAGGTATAATTTTTAACTAGTTCTGACGTCACGAGCAATATATAACGATGACAATATTCATTGATTTACAAAAACAAAAAATACGTGTCCATAAATTTCCAATACTAACTGACGGAATAAATAGATTTGCAATTTTTTGATACTGTCGTCATGCCTATTATCACATTTGATCACCTTTCACGCAATAATCCTGTGCTCCGCAATCACCCAACTATATCCCATGCACGAACTGCTTCAACCTATTACTGCATGCCTTAAGATATGTTCCATAATCATCGTCTGCTCATAAAGCTATCACAGTAACCATTATACTAACATGCATCTTATATCTAATACGTCATGCGTGACATGAAACATAACCCCGTTCTGACGTTACATACCCACACATGCTGGATACTGCAATTATGAACACACGGCCGTGTGTTGATTTATTAGATTATTTTCTGCTAGTTTTACATTGCTTAATGAGGCCTGTAGGCAATTAGTGGACATGATATTAGCTGCTGATGAAAATCAGTGGGGAAATTATGGTCTACTCGAGGCAAATTAACGAAGACACGTAATCACGACGACTTTCTTGTACCTGGGAACCTTTGAAGCAGAGCGTACTGTCGACCGTCATCGATGCTGCCGCGTGCTGTAGCATTTGATTCTCGCTCTAGCAAATGACGGTTCTGAGCGACAGAAAAGGACCTTTTAGCTTCAGTATCTCCATAAGGTTCTAAGGTGATATTGAAGTTTTTATATGAAAACTTGTTTTCAACCTGTAGCTAAACAACGCTGAGTGAAGGTCTCCTCCATTTCACGCCTCTTAATCCGGCCTTCCGCGTCCAACTCTTGCCTGCTCCTCTGATCAGTTCGTCGGTCCACCTGGCTGGAGGCCTCGCCTCCGTAGGCTCTTATCTCGACTCCAATACCTTTTTATCCATCCGATCTGTGGCCTATTCCGCGTCACCACTTCTTCCGCCCAAACACCAGTATCTCACCGCGTAGAGAGAAGATATGAGCATTGATCACCACGCTTGTTCAGGGCGGATTGGCGCTTTCAGACTTACATTAACTTAAGCAATCACCAATAGTTACAAATTCACGAACCCACTCTCTAATTCTCTATGAAACAAAAATAACCTTTCTCCTAAATCGTCTCCAATAAGCACTAGAACATAAAACTAATAGCTAGCCTATTTCAAGTAACGATGTACAGTTTACATGATGTATGTGCAAACAATCAAAGGCGAGCATTGTAGATAATTACGAGCCAATTACTGTCCAATAAAGTGTTGCAACCGTGAATTATTTATAACGTCGAATGCTTGTTCCGAATTGTTCGTGGAGTGGTTCTTGGTAAAGATTCCATACTTGAAATTATAGTTTTTATTGAGTAGAACGAGCGTTGAACACACACCACAGAAATGAGTAAAAAGTTATCTGTGTTTTGTTTTTTTTTTGTAGTTTGTCTTAAAATATCTCATAATAGGCGAGACGACAAAAAAAATCTAATTAGTCCGTCACTTAGATTATCAAATAATATTTGACCCGTGTTTTTTCTTTTGTTACTTAAACCAAAATTGACGAAGATACGACGCTTTTAAAATTCTCAATACGTCACGCCTAGGTATAATTTTTAGCTAGTTCTGACGTCACGAGACCCCACTCTCAAGTTTTGATGCGTTTTATCTTTGTCAATATTCATTGATTTACAAAAACAAAAAATACGTGTCCATTAATTTCCAATACTCTAACTGACGGACTAAATAGATTTGCAATTTTTTGATACTGTCGTCATGCCTATTATGTGAACCTAGTAGTTCCTTGATGTGGATAACTGTCATAAGCCGATAGCTGGGAAAACCAATTTTACAGCACTTGGTGCAAAATGAGTAAATGAATTCCGGTTTAAATTTCAATATGAACTTGCCAAATTAAAGCCACACACATTGGTTTAACAAATATTCTACCAACATGCCTAAAATTTGTATTTTATTGAAATGCACATTTTAAGCTGAACGTCGTTGATCCGTTATTAATATCAGCTGAAATCAGACTGCAAATGTCTAACTTTAGATTCCTCAGTGACAATTTACGTCCAAGAGACACTTCCATACCGTCACGGTACGACAGTAATACCCCACTTTGATTTACATGTCCACCTGTATACTTCAATATTTTGTTTCACCATGACCAGCCATGTATAACGCTGACGGGAGACGACCTATTATTACCAAAGCTCTGTTATTTGTTGGTGTATTGACTGTTGCGGTAGGTCAAGTGCGGACAAAACCCCAATGTAAAGATAACCAGTAAACCAACTAAACCATCATTGGCCTAGCCTTTTCCCAAACTATGCTGAGGCCCGCTCCCAGTCTAACATCTCATGTCATCAGTCTGCATGCAGCTGAATACCAGTATTATACATGGAGCGCCTGCCTATCTGACGGTGTGGCCTCTACAACCCAGCCCAGTTAGTACTGGGTAATAAGATACCTCTTGGTAAGACTGGTTGTCAGTCTTTCGGGCCACTAACTAGTGACACTACTACTACTAGTACTACTAGACTAGTCAAAGATCTGCAATTTACAGCCGGAACCAACGGCTTAACGTGCTTTCTGAGGCACGGAGGAAACTCGGTGTGTAATGGGTGGTCACCCATCCACGGACTTACCCAGGCAAGCGCTGTTTAACCTGTAGATCGACGCGACCGGCAGATATTATTCAGCCCTGACTTACTCACGAGTAACCCGTTACCTAAAGCATGATTAGAATAGGCATGACGACAGTATAAAAAAATTGCAAATCTATTTAGTCCGTCAGTTAGAGTATTGGAAATTAATGGACACGTATTTTTTGTTTTTGTAAATCAATGAATATTGACAGAGATAAAACGCATCAAAACTCGGGAGTGGGGGCTCGTGACGTCAGAACTAGCTAAAAATTATACCATGGCGTGACGTATTGAGAATTTTAAAAGCGTCGTATCTTCGTCAATTTTGTTTTACGTAACAAAAGAAAAAACACGGGTCAACATTTTTTTGATAATCTAAGTGACGGACTAATTCGATTTTTTTTTGTCGTCTCGCCTATTCGTGTATATCGTGTATACCTATGTATTCGTTTTGCATTTGCATGTGTCCGATTCCGATCATTTGTTCCAAGTTGAAACACTGTTATGCATGAACATATAGTAACTAACGGTGGAATTATGTCATTCGTGAGGAAATGAGTCGTTACGCCGTGATGGCATAATAATAAACGGGATGAGCGGTTAATCTGCTGTTAACTGTTGATGTTAATTATGTGGGTTATATTTAGAACAATGTGTATTGTTTACGGTAGCGGTTTATTTGACAATAAGCTTTTGAATAGCCGATCTTTCGGTAAATCGGTAGTAAAGTACAACTTACAATTTTGTAAGAATTCGTTTCGGCCGTCAACCTGGAATTTTATAAAGACGAAAAGATTGTAGTGTTTGTAATTTCAAATAACAGCGTTTTACTGAATGCGTATGGAAGTATAATATACGGTACTTATAAAAAAAAACACATTTAAAAAGAAAAAAAATCTGTCTGTTCCGGCTAATCTCCGAAACGGCTGGACTGATTTTCACGGCACTTTACTGGCTGATAGCTGATGTTTATAACATCAGCTATCAGCCAGGAGTAACTCAGAAAAAGAAAAAAATGTGAGCCGTCACGGGCGCCTGGCCGATGTGAAACATCTAAATTATTTTGTACAAGTAATATGCTTAAAATAATAGAAGAAAGAAGAAGAAATAGAAGAAAATAAAAACAAAATGACACGATTCACAAAAAGAAAATCCTTAGGCTGGGATCGAACTGGAAGTCACAGGATTGTAACCCAGCGCTGTGCCCCGAGACCAGCTGGCTTGTTGTAAACCGTGGCGAACATGTGGATCTTATGGTGCTTCAACAAGTCGGGGTGGTTCGGGCCGGGTTGACAACTTGACAGTTGGCGACGCGTCCCCACGGCATGCGTCGCCACGCCATTTTTTGATTTTACCCGAGCTTAGAGATGTTTCACATCAATAGTAGGTTCTGTTTAAAAATAATAAACTTTTTATATGTTAACAAAACCCGATTCAAATACGGGAAGTATTTGAATCGGGTTTTGTTAACATATAATATTTTAGTAATATTTTTATACTCATTTCTCGCTGGCGAAGATAGCGGACAACAGCTAGTATTATCTGAAATCAAAAGTTGTCCGTTTAATTTATTTAGACTAATAATCAGCCATTTTGAACGTCAAGAATTACACAAGAGTGTCGACGATCGCCCTTCGCTTCTTCCTAGTGTTTTAGCTGGAGGAGCCAGCAGCACATTTGTCTATGTCATAAATCGTGAAATCTCTGTCGTCATCATCTTTTATTATGTGATGGGTTTTATGATAAGTCTTTGAACCATCTCCGGACTCAAGCGGGAACATGTGCCTCTAACCTCGTTAAGTGGGGCTACCTCGATGAAACAGCAGCGGGGTATTGTTTTGGAGCTGTATCGCAAACCAAGCTCCACCTCTTATCCTGCCCTTTTAGCCCAAAAACATGCAGCCGCAGCGACCTTTGCGCTGCCACTGGTAACGCGGTGGAAATGGCGAAGTTCTGGGCTAACAAAATAAAGGGTGTAAAACACCTCTTAACCAAGCCGAAAGGCATTTGTTCTCCTCGTCACTGCGATCATTTTTTTGTTTTACACCATACCTGGGAACCTTCTAGTTACGGAGACATTGGGGGTCAAAGTTCCAACTTTTTGGAAACTTTTTTTTTACATACAAGTTTTTAATGTATGATTTTTACTTTAAACACCTCCAAGACGGGGCCCCGTACTATTCAATCAGCACATTGTTTTGAGTTCTACCACAAAACATGATTTTTCACCCCAAAAAAAAGTCGTTTCCTAGCTAAAATATCACATAAGTACCAAATAGTTGAACAAATCCATAAAACTAAATTTCTTGGTATTACAATTGATGAACATTTCACCTGGAAGGATCATATTGATGAAATATGTATTAAAATAAATAGATTTGTTTTCGCCTTGAAAAAAGTTAAAGATGAGACCTCCAGACAAACTGCGTTAATGGTATACCACGCCTATGTTTGCTCTATCATCAGATATGGAATCATTGTCTGGGGAACTCTTCTGAAGTTACTAGGGTATTGTTAGCTCAAAAAAAATGCATACGCTCAATGTTCAATATGGACTGGACTGATTCTTGCAGACCAGTGTATAAATCACACAACCTTCTCACAGTTCCTTGTATTTATATTTATGAAATTGCAAAATTTGTCAAAACTAACACTTCACTTTTTGAACTGAAAAACAATATTAATAAACGTACAGTTACACAGTATCTACTTACCATGCCTGTACCTAGGATTGAATTATTTAGACGTAATTGTGTGTATATGGCTCCACTGATCTTAACTTAAACTTAAACTTAACTCTCTACCTAACTTTATTACTGATCTTCCGTACAGAAAATTCTGCATAGTTCTGAAAAAATGGCTTATTTCACATAGCTTTTATTCCATAAATGAATTTCTCAAAAAATCCAACTGTCATTCTTACCATTACCGGAATGTATTGTAGAATTTGTAGAGAATTACTATTATAATAATGTTGATTTGTTTGTTTATTAAAAAATATTTTATAATCCTTCTGTTGACAATTTGCTTGTTTGGTTTTTTTGTTTTGTGTTGTGTAACTTTGAAACACCCTGGCCTTAGTTGCCTAATTTAAGGTTTGTTTCACATTTAGTTAATGTCTTTTAAAATTAGCATCTAAAACTATTAATGTTTGCATGCCAATTTTATGGCGAAATGTGTCATTGCTCTATATATTATTTTTACCATCTTTTGTACCACATTTATTGCAAATAAATAATTTTGACTTTGACTTTGACTTTAGCAATTATTTTTGCGTAAAGTTACTTAGTTTGATGTATAGAATGCTTGGTTGACGGCTCCGTGATGAGGTGGTTTACACCCTGTATAAAAAAAGGTCGATCCAGCGACACGAAGAAGATCATATGATAAACTGACTATTGCACCAACCTACCTTCTTTTCATTTTGAATGCCTTTCTTTCCAGATCGCCTCCCGCTGCCTATCCACCGTCCACAACACTCTAGTGGAGCTATCCCTCCTCGGCGCAACCGCAGTGGAAGGCGCGGCCGCTTGCTGGGCGCAACTCGCATGCGCGGAGACGTTGCGCGCATGTGAGAGATTGGCAGCTAATAACAACGCGTTGGATATGTGTACTGCGACTCAAGCACCTCTACTGCACAATGCGAAGGATAAGGTAAGAATAAATACATACATATTCAACTCACATGAGGTACTCGGTGCAACAGCAGAGGAAGGCGCGGCCGCTTGCTGGGCGCAACTGGTATGCGCGAAGACGTTGCGCGCATGTGAGAGACTGGCAGCTAATAAAAAAACGCCTTAGGGCTAACGCAGACCAGCAGGGCTATTACGTATCTTTCTGATATCCAGTGACTATCAAGCTTCGGTTGTACAGGGTTGTACACCGAACTTTGATGACAACCGTGAATGTCATAATATTGGTATTACGTATCACACTGAGTGGATATCACTTTACGATGACTAACAGGGTCATACATAATACGAAACTAACCTTTTGACCGTTAATTGATGGACACTGAGCTCAGTTACTATCATTTCGAGCTGTCAACAGAGATACGTAATAGCCCTCCAGGACGGCATGGCAAGGGATTAAAATTTTTGCCAATGGACATTCAGACGTATTGATATAGAAATACGACCGTGGCGCGACTTTCAATACAAAATTCCGTTCGATGCCACGGGATCATTTTAAAGCATAACAATTTATGTCGTATTTCTATATCCAATACGTTTGAATGTCCATTGGTAAAAAATGGATCCCTTGCCATGCCGCAAAACTTTTCAGTGTCACAAAAATTTTGTACATAAATTCGGAGCCCGAAGGTCTCATAGACATTATGTCATACACTGTCGTACTTTAAATTTTTGTTATACAATCTGAAATAAATCACCTGTCAGCCGAGCCCCTTGCGCACGCCCTTGGCCGCAGTTGATGTTTTAAATGTTGGCTTGGAGCCAGAACTGTGACAATATTGCTTTGTTGAATGATATATCCTTGTATCACGTTACGAATGTCTAAAGTATTCGAAACTACTGCAACTGGTTACTTTTTGAATTGTACTGTTTTAAAATCATAACATAACATCACGCCTGTAACTCCCGAAGGGCAAGGCAGAGGTCTACCTAATAGTACACCCATATTTCGCCAGTTACGTTTTAAATCCCATATAATAGGTGGGCGGGCCTATTGCCATCAAACGGGCACAAATCCACAGACTCTGTGGCTGGTACTGAGAAATTCCTGATGGAAAAACCCAGTGAAAATTGGCCCGACCCGGGAATCGAACCCAGGACCTCAGGCTCAGCGGTCGCGCTTGCGACCACTCGACCAACGAGGCATCATCGTCATCATCATCATCATCAGCCTATTAATGTTCCCACTGCTGGGACACAGGCCTCCTCTCTAAGAGAGGGAATGGGCTATAATCCACCACGCCGGCCCAGTGCGAATTGGTAGATGTCATAAGTCTTCGATTTTTTTGGTTCTAGGACATGCCGGTTTCCTCACGATGTTTTCCTTCACAGTTTTGAGAGGCAACGAGGCAGTCTTGACAAAAATAATCTGTACCAAATCTCTTTGCATTTCACTATAATTATACCACTACGGTACACAGTAACTCAATAATCCCTATATTTCCAACTACATAACTCCTTATACTTAAAATGTCACTTACGGGATATCTTCCGTGATTATTGTTTATTTTTGAGCTCCCGATATTTCGACGCTGTTGCAAGCGCCATGATCGCGGGTTAACTGATGACCATAAACAATAATCACGGAAGATATCCCGTAAGTGACATTTTAAGTATAGTTATGAACCGTGAAAGCTCATAACTCCTTGTTTCAGCTCCACGAACTAGGTAAACTCTGCGGCTTACTCCCCGGCTCTCCCGACCCATCTTCAGAACAACTGCACCTGGTAGTCATGTTATCAGCCGGTATGGGCGATAACGAGACCAACAACCAGCATCCCACCCCGACAGATCGGTTGAAGGGGGCGCTATGTAGCAAGACTTGCTTCCAGCAGTATTACTTGGAACTGGCCGAGCTGGCTATGGGAACCTACAAGCATATTGGACGGTTAAGGTAAGATTTTATACGGCTGACCAAAGCTAGAGGTTCCCTAAAAACGATCACACTAAAGGTGCGCTTACACGAGCAACTAAAATTGCTCAATACTGGTCAATAGGCATGACGACAGTATCAAAAAATTGCAAATCTATTTAGTCCGTCAGTTAGAGTATTGGAAATGAATGGACACATATTTTTTGTTTTTGTAAATCAAGGAATATTGACAAAGATAAAACGCATCAAAACTCGGGGGCTCGTGACGTCAGAACTAGCTAAAAATTATACCATGGCGTGACGTATTGAGAATTTTAAAAGCGTTATATCTTCGTCAATTTTGGTTTACGTAACAAAAGAAAAAACACGGGTCAAATATTTTTTGATAATTTAACTGACGGACCAATTAGATTTTTTTTGTCGTCTCGCCTATTCTCAACTATGACACGACTACATCCAGAAATTCAAGGCGATGGCAACATGTAGCAACCTGTTGCCAGAGATACGGCCACATAATACCATGCAATATGTAGCAATTTAAAAAACTAGCAGCCGCGCGGCCTTTTCCTTTCGCAAAAACGAGAAGTAGTTATAGAATAAAGATTGAAAGAAAATTGAATAAAATTAATAAAAAAGAAGCAATGTTCCCGAAATAATTGCCCATTTTATTGTTGGTGTTCCAGATTGCTCCACTTAATTGATCCAGATTAATCCATTAGTATTGCCAAGCAATTATTGCTCAAAAATTGCCCGTGTAAACCTTAACCTTAACCCTTGGTGTTATCTTGATGCATCTTCAATCTTAAGATCAATGATTATGACGACCCGAACAACGTAGCGGTAGTGAGGCTGCCGTACGTTCTTAGGGTCCCGGGTTCGAATCCCGGTAGGAGCAAATGTTTGTGTGATGAGCATGGACATTTGTTTCCGAATCATGGATGTTTATATAATATGTATAATAAGTATGTATTTAAAAACAAAAAGTATCTGTGTAGTATATCAACTATCTGGTGTCTACGACACAAGCCTCGTTGCTTAGTGTGGCACTAGATGGCGCTGTGTGTAATGTCCAGCGATATTTATATTTATTTATTTATTTATATGATTGGCGGTTACAACGTTGGTCAACCAATCACGGGAGATACACTGGCCTGCAAAAAAAAGTATCACACTTTTAAAATTGCAATAACTTTCTAAGTACACAAGATATAGTTTCGAAACAAAAAGGACTCGAAACATAGTTTAATTTTGTCTATAGTTTCAAAGAAAGCTGATAAAAATTGCTTTATAACGTTTTCTTATTTTATATCTCTAACTTCTATGGTTTAGAAAAAATTGAAATATTAAAAGTGTAGTACTTATTTTTGCAGGTCAGTGAATATCAGATACAGCTGAATGTTATTAAATTGAAACACTTGAACGTAGATTAAATAAGGTTCAAATTGCAACTATTGAATGTGCACCTGTATCTGCTGCACCCCCTTTTTTTTCGGATTAGAAATCATCGAATTACTCCTCCCGCTCTAGGCGGAGCAGGAGCGAGTGTCAGACTTTTACTGACTAAAACCCATCCATGTTCCTTCATCGCCCTTTGTGTTCCGGGGCCATGGTATCTCTTTCGAACAGTCCCGCAACTTTGGAATCCTCTGCTCCCCTTGATAGTTTTTTAAAGAAAAATTCTATAATTCTCTCTAAACTTTTCTCCACAATTTCAGGTTCGCCCGTCTAATAGGGCGGGACTTAGCCGCCTTCTACTCAGAGCTAGGCGAGACCGGTAAAGCGGTGGTGTTCCTCATGGATGCCCTCAGGTCTTATGAGGAGCAGGGCTGGCGGGACTTAGCTGCGCAGACCAGGCTCGAGCTCGTGGCGGCTGCTAAGAAGATGAATGACATGGATAGGTGGGTAACTTGCTGTACTTATTGCTTGCTTGTGTCCTGATTATATGCAAGTTCAACTAACCCTTGGGTTAGGTTAACCTATTGGGTTTATCTTTTATCAGAATTGAGGATAGACTAATCATTCCCCTTCCTTTTGGCTTCGCCCTAGTCGGGTAAAAAGCGGCATGGTTTAGTAAGATTTTACTAGTAATTAAAAACCCAGTTGAAATCATTGCGATATGTTTATTGACAGCACTATCTGGTTCACTGAGGGTCGACCACTTTCAACTTATTACTTAGTACTTATGTGTGAAAGTGGTAGACCGTCGGTAAATGACTACATTTACCTAGTATTATCATTGTGTCAAGATGGCTGCCTTGCATGCAAAAAAAATGTGCAGTGGAGTAATTTTCCCATTGGAGCCTGGCGAAGAATAGGGTATTTTACTCTATATGAGAAAAAAAACTAAAAATATATTATTGAGATAGCTTAGGCAAAAAGCAGTCGGAAATTGGTAATTGTGGTTCATAAAATAGCAAACTAAATTTTAAAATTCGATTCAAGGGTTCAGCTTTTTAAATCTGTTTCATAACACCATTACAGTAGAAGCCATGTTATTACAGTACATGGTGCGTTCGAGTAGACACTATTAACGCTATCAACGCTAACGCTGTCAACTCCCGTTCGAGAAGCCTTAGCAGCGTTAGTGAAAAGAAGCTCCCCGAACGACTTTTACAGTGAACTGCAGTGACACTTGACAGCTGATTACGAATGTCAACTCTATTGTTGTTTTGTTTGTTTTCGTCTTGCTTTCGACTAATTTTATTTTATTTTATATGATGCAAACTGAAAGACTTAATATAATAGCAGTTGTGACAAGTGTCCTGCAGGAAATAATAGATACCCGCTCGATTAGCGCTGTCTAGTTGACAGTGTCAAGGCTAACGCTGTCGGCACATCACCTCGAGAGAAATAGTGTTGGTAGCGTGAAGTAATGACGTAATGTGTGACGTCACGGCAGTGTTGATAGCGCGCAACAGTAGCTTCTCGAACGGGCGACAGCGCTAAATAGCGCTAAAAGTGAGCTACTCGAACGCACCAACAGTGTCAACTGTCAACTTCAAATATCAATGCATTTGTTTACATAGCCAAGTGACGTCATGACCACAGAGCAATATGGCGTCCATTGCGTCCAGCGTTTTCGTCAAATTACGCGCGAAATTTGAAAATACTACATTTAAATGCATTTATATGGCACTAATGATTGAATAAAATTTTTGTGAATTTTTTAGTGGTTCATTAGCACTATAGAATCTAATTCAAACACTTTTGAAAAATGGGTGTTATACCCTATTATTTACAACTATTGTAAAAGGATCTTTTTCTTTTACATTTTATCTTCTACTTTGGTTAGGAGCACAAAAAGTAAATTACCTTTATATAAACAAAAAATTCTTGATGCAAGTTTGACAATTCATGAGATACTGACCACTTTTTCCCCCTTTTCAGGTACACAAAGCTCTCAGCAACAATAGCAAGTACAGCCGAATTAGAAATCCTAGTCAGAAACTTCTATTTCGAGGAAATGATGAAGGCAATACGTGAGAACCTCTCAAAAAAGACCGAAACGGTTCTCACAGAGTTAAACGAATGTTTTAAAGTCGTTTCAGCAACTTTAGTACCATCAGAACGTGGTGTTTATATCACTGACAATAAGGTTCAATGTCGCCTGACGGTGCTGAGTTACTTGCCGAAGGACGTGACGTGTACTAGGGCAGCAATAAGCATAGAGAGGTGTAAGGACGATAAGGCGGAGAAGAGGACCCCTGTTAAAAGTTATAAGACTGATTTAAGTGTTAGTATGAGCTCGCCGAGACGGGGGGTGGTTGAGCCGGAGAGTGAAACTACTGACTTAATTACAAGGTAAGACCGACTAAAACTGTTTTAAGCTTTCACGGTTTATAACTAATTTTATATTGTCACTTACGGGATTTCTTACTTATTTATTTAAACTTCATGAATAAGAGTGGTACATTAGCAGACTTAATGCCCCAAAGTCAACCTTTGGGTCAAGTAGGACAGAGATATATAGATAGAGGATAAAAAAATAAATGAGAAAAATACCATTTTGTTAACAAAAATTGATATACTTATATAAATAGTTTTTTCTTCTAGATTATCTATCATTCTGAGCTCAGAATAATAGATTATCAGGGGGCCTAAAATGGCTTCTTTATCAGAATCGTAATATGAATCACGTTAAAAATTTAAAATTCTTAAAATGGTTTAACATTTAAAAAAAAAATTGTATGAGTGTAGCCTATTCTGGGCACCCACTGCTGGGCAAAGTACAGTTAGAATAGGTTAAAAGGATTTATATCGTTTTGTTGTTTTATATCCAACTTGACGATGTTCCTAATGTGTCAGAGACCCACCATTCATATTTTGCCGGTCGTTGTGGCTGTTTGGGCGAGGCCTACGTCTAGCAAAGGACGCGTCTTTCAGATGAATGATGATGATGCCTCAATTGGGATTTTCTAGTAAAAAAAACATTGAAATAAGAATATTTCAATTGCATCGATATTCCAAACATTGTTAACATAAATGGGAGCTTGCTTTTGCCTTCAATGAAGCTTAAAATTGTAATTTTAATTGTTTTTCAACCATTTTGTATTACTATTTCCTTTTCAGCATAAGACTGGACGACTTAAAACCCAAGAACCCTTTACTAAACCCTTTACACATAACCTCACAACATCACTACAAAGAAGACAGATCATTGCAGAAAGTCACCGTCGAATGTCAAAACCCTAAAGTGACACTAAAACGCTCTGACAGCTGTAAATACAGGAAACCGTCCGCAACGATGCGAAATAGTTATGAGAACTGTTTTTCTGTAGAAGGTGTTGTTTTAAAACCGGGATCGAATGAGCTGTTACTCGATTTTGTGACGAGTAAATGTGGTGTCTTCAAACTTGGTCAGGTTGGTGAAGAATGGTTTTGATAAAGCTTTGTTCAAGTGGTTTTTAAGTATTGACAAAACCTTTTATTTTGTGAATGAGTATCTCAATATTTAGGTTATTTTTTGGTTTTCTAGGGTTTTTTTTTAGGTTTTGGTATTTATGTATGGGCCTTTGTTACAGGGTGGAATTTTACAATGCCACCTGGAGGGAAGTACTCTAGAGAATTTTACTCAACGGAAACATTCCTTTATTTTTAAAAAGAAACTAATCAGCATTCACGGATTTTCGAAAATTCGTTTGCCACATTCGGGCAACGAATCCGGGATGGATCGACTAAAGTTCGAAAAAATAACATTCTGTACCTTTTTGACATCAATCGATAGGGTCAATCATATGGATCAAATCTCTCATCAATCAAATCAACCCCATTGAATATAAAACTGTTCTTTAGATTTCATGATTTTCCCTTCTTTTAATTTATCATGTTTGTTAGAGAGATTTGATCCATATGATTGCCCCTATCGATTCATGTAAAAATAGTACAGGACGTTATTTTTTCGAACTTTAGTCGATTCGATTCCAGAGTGTGACAAGCGAATTTTCAAAAATCTGTGAATGCAGATTTGTTTCCGTTTAAAAATAAAGGAATGTTTCCTTTGAGTAAAATTTGCTATCTCCAGTATTTCGAGTACTTTCCCTCCAGGTGGCATTGAAAAATTCCACCCTGTATATACCACATCCTTTATATAACGAAATGCACCATTTATGACATGGATTGTAATACCTACTCCATTTTCCCTTCAAATATTATGAATAAATACATACTCAATAACTTTGCATGCTAGTTTTGGCGAATTATTTTAGAAACTGTAAAAAACCAGACCATACACAATTTATGCTTATAAAATTTATTGAATTTCAGGTTTCTTTGGTTGTTGAAGGAAAATTAGAGTTTTTGTCAAATGTCCTCATTGGTAACAAGATGGGGTGTGAAGTGGTGACCCAGGGGGTGAATGTGTTCTTAAATAAGGTGGAACCAAAGAAGGACTTGGTTGCTGGGCTAGAACAGGCGATGGAGTTGGTAGTGACCAGTGGGAGCTCGCATATTGAGGAGGTTTGTGAATTCTCTGCTAATTTTAGGGTTCCTTTCCCGAAGGGTAACCAACGGGACCCTTTTACTAAGCCTCCCCTGTCCGTCTGCCTGTAATAGGTAGACAGTTGAAATTTTCACAGAATGTGTATGTCTGTTGCCGCTTAAACAACAAAAAATAAGGTGGATGCTCCAGGGTAGCCCGCGAAATTCAAATTTTCTTACGTTTTTTTGCAATTCGCGGCTGTAACACGTATGTAGTTACAGAATTATAATCATCAAAATCATCAATACAACCTTCAAGCGCATAAAGGTGCAGGAATGACTTTTTCAAGGTCAAATTCATATTTTAATCAACATACAACCTGACACTGACCTGCAAATTGCAAAAAAGTAAGAAAATTTGAATTTCGCGGGCTACCCTGGAGCATCCACCTTAAGGCGCGAGTCCGACTCACACTTGGCCGTTTTCTTTTAACTATTTAAACAACAATTCTGAGATATGCGCAGGAGAATAATGAATGATTGTTATGCCTGTAATTTAGTTGGGCAATAAAAAGAGTCGCCTGCTAACGGGCAAAGCAAAATTATGTCCGTAAAATAGGTGTTGAAATATTATCATTGAATTTTTTTGTATGAGAAGTGGACATGGTTTGTTCTGATTAATACAAATACAAAATAGTTTATTGATTCATCTATTCATGATACTTATTGTTCATAAGACAGCCAGACAACTTAAACAACAAGTACCCACCATAAAGGCCAATATTCTAAGCTGAGATGCCAAAAGGCAACACGTCAAAAGTACTTGCAGTACGACATGCAACTCTATGACACGTTTTGCGAAATCGCCGCGCAGTTTTAAGTTTCAGCTCTATAGTAATAAGTCAGCAATGGCTTTTACAGAACAGTTTTTTTTCCCCTACCCAGAACACAACAATACTCCTCAAGACATCATCGGGGCTGCTCATCCGCTTCGCCGACAACGAGACGGCGATGTGCCGCGAGCTGTCGATCAAGGTGGCGTCTATGGAGCCCTTCCAGACCACTCGCGTGCCGCTGCGACTGTTCGCGACCCTTCAGCCGAGGAAGGAGAAGAGCATTGAGCATACTGTGAGTTACAAACAGGTTTTAATATAACATCATGCCTATAATAGGCATGACGACAGTACAAAAAAATTGCAAATCTATTTAGTCCGTCAGTTAGAGTATTGGAAATTAATTGACACGTATTTTTTGTTTTTGTAAATCAATGAATATTGACAAAGATAAAACGCATCAAAACTCGGGAGTGGGGGCTCGTGACGTCAGAACTAGCTAAAAATTATACCATGGCGTGACGTATTGAGAATTTTAAAAGCGTCGTATCTTCGTCAATTTTGGTTTACGTAACAAAAGAAAAAACACGGGTCAAATATTTTTTGATAATCTAAGTGATCCGTCACTTATTACTCTAGTAGTCTACTTATTATTACTAATTAGATTTTTTTTGTCGTCTCGCCTATCCCCGGAGTTCGCCTGTTATGTTTAAGCCACATGTAATAACGAGCTTATTGCTTTCTTTCTGCGTTTTCGTGTGGTCTGTCTCAGGCACTGAGGCCCTACTCCCTAACGCTTCGTCCGTTTATCGGATCTATCCGTCTCTCTCACTCGCACTCATCTGCAGACGTGCGCGAGAGAGACTGATAGATCCGAATATACGGACGAAGCGTTAGAGAGTAGGGCCCCAGGACAATAGATTCGAATCGACAAAACGCACATGATTCGAATTTGTTCGAAGTTGAGACCTATGACTTGGCAGTCCGACGGTCACACCACCAGGATATCACTGCTATAAATAAAGGGTGTAAAACACCTCTTAACGAAGCCGAAAGGCACTTGTTCTCCTCGTCATTGCGATATTTTTTTTTGTTCTACACCACACCTGGGAACCTTCTAGTTACGGAGATATTAGGGGTCAAAGCTCCAACTTTTTGACAACTTTTTTTTTTAAATAAGTTTTTAATGTATTTTTTTTACTTTAAACAGCTCCACGATCCCCGTACTATTCAATCCATCCATCAGCACAATGTTTTGAGTTCGTTACATTGAGTTCTACCACAAACCGTGATTTTACACCCCAAAAGAAAAAGTCGTGTCCCAGCAATAATTTTTGCGTAAAGTTACTTAGTTTGATGTACAGAATGCTTGGTTGACGGCTTCGTGATGAGGTGGTTTACACTCTGTATACTATGTAAGGTAGATATTGAAGTTAAAGTTTCGTGGACCGCGAGGATGATTGACCAGTGACTTTGATGTTGAGTGCAAAGTTGTTCAACAGAGCAGTGTTGCTTATGAGACCTTGTCTTCTCCAAAATCTATGTTCAATAGAAGACTACGCAATGCTACAGATTTCCCATCATTGATTTTCGTACCCATTTTGAAATTAGGGGTCGACGAAGTGTGACAAGGGGTGGGAGGGGTCCCAAATTTCGTGACGTCACATTTCAAATTCAAATCTAATATATCTAAGCATTAAAACCAGTGAACTAAAAATATTTCCAACTTCATCTGTTCGAAACATGTAAAATTGCAAAATATATGATGTCTCACTAGGGAGTCTTAAATGTGACCAGCTGTGACAAGGACGAGGGGAGGTAAAAAAACATGGAAATTCGTGTGACGTAATGTATGGATGGCCCCTTCCACAAATGGCCAAACACTCAATCTGGATAAAAAATGACGTTAAGGTCTACTTCCACAGGTCTGGCTAACTTGTCCCTGGTGGGAAGCCGTGACGGAAGTCCCGCTCCACTTCACGCCTCCCATGGTGGCGTCCTGGAGACTCCTCACCTCTAACGCCAGGAAGTTTGTCCACGTGACCCTCAAGTCTACCGTGGTGCATCTGGTGCAGTTCTCACTCACTGATCCCAAGCTGGAGTGCGATGGGACTGATAACTCTGTGGCGGATTTGAATCCCAAGAATTCTGATCATATGGTAAGGAATATATTTATTTATAGATATGTTAGCCATAGCTTGAATCGCGCCGAGCTGCCGGCCCGGCCGCGATTCACCGTTGGTGCCATCCGGAGTTTGCTGGAAGGCAGGGGGCCATTTAAAAGCGATACCCTTGTCAGATGTTGTTCAACAAATACTGCAGAATTGAATGTGCCAACCCGAACCATTGTTATTGTAATAGCACCTCTGTAATCAGAACGTATCTCTGTAAAACTAAGAGACATGATAAGAAGGTGGAGACGTAGTCTGATGCAGGCCACGTTTACTTACGACTTACTCCGTAATTCTTTTAGTTGAAGACAATTCATTTGCATAGTCATACTATCACCGATGAATCGAATCACATACGATTTGATTCAAAACTCTAAGATGGCATCATAATAAGTCTTACATAAATAACTATTATTTTTTAATTAAAAGGTAAATAAATTATTTGTCAGCCTGCTCTATCCCACTGCTGGGCAAAGGCCTCCCCCATGGCTTTCCACATACTATCACCGATGAATCGAATCACATACGATTTGATTCAAAACTCTAAGATGGCATCATAATAAGTCTTACATAAATAACTATTAATTTTTAATTAAAAGGTAAATAAATTATATGTTAGCCTGCTCTATCCCACTGCTGGGCAAAGGCCTCCCCCATGGCTTTCCACATACTATCACCGATGAATCGAATCACATACGATTTGATTCAAAACTCTAAGATGGCATCATAATAAGTCTTACATAAATAACTATTAATTTTTAATTAAAAGGTAAATAAATTATATGTCAGCCTGCTCTATCCCACTGCTGGGCAAAGGCCTCCCCCATGGCTTTCCAATTTTGCTTACAATTTGCCTTATCCGACCAATCCGTCAAGAAAGAGTAGGGTCAAGAACATTAAATAAATAAATATCGCTGGACATTAACACACAGCGCCATCTAGTGCCACACTAAGCAACGAGGCTTGTGTCGTGGACACCAGATAGTTGATATAGTACATAGATACTTTTTGTTTGTAAATACATACTTGTTATACACATAAACATCCATGACTCGGAAACAAATGTCCATGTTCATCACACAAACATTTGCTCCAACCGGGATTGGAACCCGGGACCCTAATAACGTAAGGCAGCTTTAGTACAGGCTGCGTCATTCGGGTCGTCAAAAAAAAAAAATGATGTACAGATATGCCTTCTCTGTATGAGAAGAGGCCTTTGCCCAGCATTGGGACAGTAATAGGCTGGTATTATTATTATTATTTTATGTACAGATAAGAAAAAAATATTCATCTTAAAAATAAAGTAGGTAGCTAATCAATTCCAAAACTTGTAAATCCCTCCTTGTTTCAGATGGTAGCATCCGACGGTACAACAGCCTCTTTCATGTGGGAACTCCTGAAAGACCCCCTCGTGAAAGCAGGTCCAATGAAAGCCACGTTCTCCGTGCACTATCATCCCTCAGACTCCGAGGGGCCTGGCAGGCCTTTCAGTTGTCCGTTTGATATACAGGACTATACGACGCTGTTTGTTATAAGGACCAAATTGGAGCCTAGTAAGGGCTCCGACTTTTGTAGGGCGTCGCAAATGTGCTGTTTGCAGCTGAGCGTGCAAAGGGTAAGTGGGGAAAATCTTATTTTGACCAAACCCGATCTTTTGGTCTAGAATAGCATGAATGTCCTGGGTTCGATTCCCGAGTCGGGCAAAGTGGTATTGGGTTTTTCCATCAAGAATTTCTCAGTAGCAGCCACGGAGCATGGATCTGTGCCCGGTTGATGGCAATAGGCTCGCCCCCTATTACATGGACTTCGGAGATTACAGGCGTGACGATATGTTTCGTACAGTCTTTAAGACATAGGCCAATGTTGCCTGAAATTAAATAAAGATATGAATATGAACACAAGTACCTCTCGGCTTACTTAAGGGTCTTTTTACACCTTTTATGAAATAGAATAAGTCTTGTAAAAAATTTTTTTTTTATATTTAACTTACACTGTTAACATTCTGACATTTTAAGTAATCTCTGTCCAACCTAAGTTTATAATTTCAGGTAAATGAAACAGAATATACGTCACTTATGTACGAAGTTCTGGCTGACCAAACTATGTGGGCGGTTCTAGGACGAACTGCAGGTAAAACCTTATTAGTCAGATTAATTTAATTTATAAAAATAATTTATTTTAAAAAGTATTACTGAAGTGTAAGTGTGTGTGATGTACCCCGTAAGGGCGGCAAACAACGGGAAGTAATATTGGTAATGAATCAATAGAAACATAGACACAGGGAGAGTCATTATCTGTTACTAAAATATAGGTTATCACATAAATCTTTATGATCACTTTCAGTTGGTTTCTGAATAATTCATTTGATGTTGAGAACCATCCTCTACTTTAGCATTACAAATAATAAATAAATATCGCTGGACCATTATACACAGCACCATCTAGTGCCACACTAAACAACGGGGCTTGTGTCGTGGACACCGGATATTTGATATACTACAGAGACACTTTTTGTTTGTAAATGCATACTAATTATACATAAAAACATCCATGACGCGGAAACAAATGTCCTCTCACCACACAAACATTTGCTCCTACCGTGATTCAAACCCGGGACCCCAAGATCGTAAGGCAGCCTCACTACCACTGCGCCATTCGGGTCGTCAATTAAATTGTTAATTTTAAAGAAATACCTACTGCTAGAGTTCAACAGGTTGTCAACTTAAAATAATAACTCTGATATCCACTGTTAGTTTATTGGCTGTTGGTAGTTTGATCAACTAAATGCAACAGCTTATTGATAACAAATTCGCAAAGATTTGTTTAGGGAGTGACTGACGCGAAATCAGCTTAAGTCGATCAGAGAGAGCATTCTTTATCGTGTGGTTAGTGCCTAACCCGGTGTCAGAATTTTTAAGACGCCCATGGGCCTCTGACTTGGCTTAACATGCCGTCGAGAAATATCTCTCAGGCATGCTGGTTTCCTCACGATGTTTTCCTTCACCGAAGCAAGTGATAATTATACAATACGCACATGAATCCGAAAAATCAGAGGTGCGTGCCTTGGGTTCGAACTCGAGACCTTTGACTTGGCAGTCCGACGGTCACACCACTAGGCTATCACTGCTTAGAGAGAGCATTATGCAATAAAAGCGAAAAGCATCACCCCTCGTTTCGTTTCGGTTTACGCGATTCTACACCACGTCAATCTAAATGCTACAAATGTGGAGAGAAATAAACCTTTTGAACGCCAGAGCAGAAAGGCACGCGCATGCCCTCCACGCCAAGCCACAATTTCACCAACCATTTTGTCACATATTTGTGTCGTTTGGCGTACAGGGCACGCGCTTGCTTGTCACGTATATAATGTGACAAAGACGTTCAAAAGATGAATGCTGCGTGATCGGCTCAAGCCGCGTTTTCTGCATCGATATGTGTTGTCAATCCCAGAAACATGGAACTGGCATAGAATGTCATAGATTCTCTGATTATTAACGAACAAACTCATGTATTTTCTAGGTGTAATAACAATGGAATGTACGAGCACTGAGCCACAGAATGTGACACTAGATGTGATGCCGTTAGTCGCTGGATACTTGCCGCTGCCGACCGTCCGGCTGTCTAAATACATCGCAGCTAATACCAAAGGTAAATCATCATCATCATTTCAGCCGCAAGACGTCCACTGCACATTGACCGGTCCCGTGCGACTCGAATCCAACGGATTCCCGCAACCTTCACCAGGTAGGAGGTATTCCAACGCATCGTCTTCCGGTTCGCGGTCGCCACTCCAGAACTTTTCGGCCCCATCGGCTATCCGTTCTGCGAGCAATGTGCCCTGCACATTGCCACTTAAGTTTGGCAATTCTTCAGGCTACGTCGGTGACCTTTGTTCTCTTGTGGATGACTTCCTTTCTGATAGCCTAGCCTCGCCTATAGCGTAGCATAGCCCTCTCTATTGCCCTTTGGGTGACTTTAAGCCTTCTGATAAGGCCCATTATGAGTGACCACATTTCGGTCCCGTAATATGTAATCACTGTTAACAACACACAAACGTAAATAAAAGAAGTTATTTATAATGTTACTAGCGACTCGCCCCGGCTTCGCACGGATTCAATGTAGATATTTAAACCATATTGAATCACTCTATCTATTGCTGAAAACTGCATTAAAATCCGTTGCGTAGTTTAAAAGATCTAGGCGTACAAGCGGTGGGAGCGACTTTGTTTTATACTATGTAAAGAAGAGGTCTCTCCTCCCTCTGGGAGGAAATTGGTCATAACCCACCCCGCTGGCCCAGTGCCGGTCGGTGAATGTATATGAGCGCCTTTACTCTAAATGTAGCCTCTCAACCTCTTTCACAACTAAAATGTTATATAAGCTCACTTTATACTCTTTAGATATGAGAATGGCTTTTTTGCCAGTTGCCAATTGCCAGTTTTCTAACACTAGCGGTGTTAGAAAACTGGCAATTGGCCAACAACACTGCTACTGAGTTACTCAAAAGTTAAAGGAGCAAATTTGTGATTACCTAATACTAACGAGTGCTGATATTACATAATTTATCCTCACACTGGAACACTGTACTGCAATTACAACAAAGGACAAAATTTTTCGTCTGTTATTTTCGATCCATCCTATGCATGATGGACGTCAAACGGTTACGGTCGCTCACGCAGTCTCAGGCAACCACTCTTCCATAGTTCCAAATCTAAAATAAAACTACCTACCTACCTAACAACCGATAAAATTACATGATTTTCTATCACAGATCCAAAGAAAGACATCTCAGCCCACCCTCGCCTAGAACCGTTCAGTCCAGGACAAGTCTACCACGCAGGTAAAGCGAAGCAGGTCCACGTGCTACCTCCGATGCCCAAGGAACATCTGGATATAATAGCGAACTAACGTAAGTCGACATAACTTAGTCGTCGCATTATCTCGCGCTGAAATGAGCTTGCGACAGTGTTTAAGAGAAGTAGTGAGTTTAGTGACTCGTTGGGCGCGAGATGTTATAAGGGTAATAATTTATCGCGTGTTAGGCTGGGAGGAGACTAGACTATGAGCTTAGTAATTATGCTATTAGGGAAGTGGGACTCGCAGGTTTTCCAAAAGCACGTTTTATGTGATTAGATATCTTTTAATTACGGTGATGATGTTGTGTGGTGATCAGATATTCATATGAATACTTCTATGTTTATTTTGTAAAAGCCGTTCCGAAATTGACTTTCAGACAACGCACGCCCGAAGTTGGTAGGCGGCACGCGTGTCGTGTTAAACGAACACGAGGAATAGAGAACCGCCCGCACGTAGTAAGGCTCCGTCTAGAACGGGGTCTAAAGATGTTTCTTAAAGCTGCTAATGATAAAAAATTCGGAAACATTCAAAAACAAATACAAAAAGACTTTAAATTACACAACACAACAGGAAATTGCGAGTTTCACATCCCAACATTAATTTATTTAAATAAAAACTGATTATTCATGACATACACCACAATAATCGACTAAACTTAGAATAAAAACAACACTAGCTATCAAAACACACAGATTGTGAAAATAAATACGTCCATTGCGTTTTTTGAAATGTTGTTACATTACCAGGCTCAATAAATTATGTTCAATGTATTCATTAAAATTAATGATAAAATAATAAAAATAAATAAATTGATATTATACATTGATGTTTCGTGTTAGGAACAAACGAATTATTTGTATGCTTAAATGTATTTTAAAAAGTACCTTTAGAATCTATGTCATACAAGACTATACTTTATGGATATTATTTTGATGTGCGTTATTGAAAATAATAAAAAAAAACTTATAAATTGTGCCCTTATTGAATCACAAGAAAATCGTCTAATAATAATGCAACGCACATTTGAATACTACCCATATATTAGGAACAAAACGCTGCTTTGATATTGTACTCGAGGAGAATAAAAAAACGGCTTATTTTGAAACTTAGAAAGATACGGATTGATATTGAAATGATTGATGTTTTAAAGAAAAAAAGTACTCATGAATTTGAATGATTTCAATTTCACTCTGTATGGGATCTCGGAAATAGATCGTTCAATCAACGAACACACGCCTCACTCTTCCCCCTAATGGCGAAGACCGTTTAAAGCTAATTGAAGATGGCGCCACCATAGCTAAGTCATAATCTAGTTAATGAGCTCAAGCTACTTTGAAATATAAATAGACATACAAATTTTCAACTAACGACGATGCTTGAATGCTAGAAACATTAGTTTTACAGTTGCCATCCCCATTGATTTGTAGCGGTGATAATCAAGTTGATAAAAAGTACGCTAGCTACATCTATGACGCAAAGGAAGAACTAAATCATAATTCTGCATCCCGATATTTGAGTTATGCGCGAGTTTAGAACAAATAGAAAAACCCGGCTACAACAGACGATTAGTAGCTCACCACTACTCCATTGACACAGCGCCTCTCTGGTCGGAGAATTTTCCCTTTTCAATGGAGGATGTGGAACGTTACACCCTGTACTTCATACCCCAAACGCTTACAGTGCAAGTGTGAAAACTTCTGCTAGTGAGCTAGTGTTATTGTAACACACTAATTTATTTTAGGGTTTGGAAGTACAGGGTGTAAAGCTCTTCATCCCCCATAAAAAAGCGGGGATCCTCCGGCCAGACGGGTGTTATATTTGGTGGGCTACTGCCAGTTGCCGTCCTTAAGTCGAGGATAACTTTAACTGCGCGATTTAGAATTTTGATGTTAGTTCTTGATTTGTGACATAGATGGCGCTGTAGTATTTTTTGTAGTACCGCTACAAGGGCACACGCACACCAACATGATTTGAAGTAAAAACGCTTGTTTAAAACTTTCTTCGTGGATTGAACGAACTATACTATTGTACTGCTTACGAAATTCTATTCTATGACTAAGAATCGGACCACCACATGTGATAACTCAAATGCTTCGTAAGGTTGTATGTGTGTATATGTAATGATATTATAAAACATATAAATGTATGATACTTACATAATCTTGCAGCTATCTGTTATTGCTTTGGCATATTTTTGAAGAAAATAAAGTTAAAAAATGGTTAGTCGATTACAACAACGAAAGATTAAAAATCTATAATGATAAAAGCATTCCAATAATAAAAATAAACATCGAATGGGTCAAAAATACTGTGTCCGTTTCGACTGCTCGGCCACAGTGTCGTAGAAGAAAAACGACTACGTCAACATTACGAAGGAATTTGTAAAACACTAACAATGAAAGTCGCAAATTCGTAGATCCAATATTCAGAAAGTTATAAAGGCTTAACCATGGCCGCGCGGTCCGCACATGGAGAACCGCGCGGCCACGCAGTTCTCTTATACGGAGGCGTCGTAGAGGTCCCATTCTTTTTGCTAACCACTGATACGATTTCGAAGAAAATGTAGATAGTATAATTATAGGCCTAATGTTTGGATTTCACGACCTACAACACTTAAATGCTATGGCCGCGCGGTCCGCACATGGAGAACCGCGCGGCCATGCATTTCTCTTAAACGGAGCTTAGTAGAGGTCCCATTCTTTTTTGCTAACCACTGATACGATTTCGAAGAAAATGTAGACACTATGAATAAAGCCCTAATGTTTGGATTTCACGACCTACAGCACTTAAACCTATAATGCAAGTTAGAAGTAGGGTGACCAAGATGCGTCAATCAGACATTTCCAAAAGCGTCGTTTTTATATCAGTAGGTAGGTAGTATCTAATATCATAATGAGGGAATAACTATGGTTAATTGGATGGAGAAGTACTCATGTCATGCGAAAATATTAACACTGTATTCGTATACAAATTTTAACATATTGCTAAAGAAAACAGTCATATAAATTACTGTAAATTAACAATTATGCAACAATATTTGTATCAATTATTGTTTTATTTAGGTACCTACCTTCTTGGTCATCACGGGATTGACACTTTTTTGTATTTCTGACAAATATATTAATCGGTAGGTATAGCTGTCGGTATCAGAGTTGAAGTGAAAGGCGTATGTCTGTCTTTTTTTGCCATAACGATGCGAGCAAGATAAACATACGACT
Source organism: Xestia rhomboidea (assembly GCA_963853795.1). Lineage (NCBI taxonomy): Eukaryota > Metazoa > Arthropoda > Insecta > Lepidoptera > Noctuidae > Xestia > Xestia rhomboidea. The sequence goes on along the minus strand of OY970778.1, from coordinate 6,548,035 downwards.
TTCCGAATCGAAGCGTTTTTGAATAGCTATGCTGAATGCTTTCGCATCGGTACTTATTGCGATACTGTGTGCAATATCGTTATCACTGACCTCAGCTTTGGCACCGATACCTACGATACTAAAAACAGCTGATAGAGATAAAACACCACGCGGGACGCAATCCCCGCCCCACTCCGGTCTTTTATTTCGTTTTTGGGGGTCGTTACGTCTACGTACGTTAGAGTGCATGAATGGACACAAACAAACGCAAAATGACATTTTTGTGAAGTTATTTAGAATGGCTTATCCTACGAATATCGGATATCTATGGCTTACCCGCAAAGCAAGTACACTGACATACACATGCACTACTTTTTTGCAAAAATGCATGCACTATCTACTGCAGTAAGCTATTTAAGCGTCATCATTAAAAACAATAAGTACCTACATCAGTTTTTTAAACGAACGCTTGATTTATTAAAATAGCAGTCCTCCTAAGGAGGTAGGAAGGTATATTTTTTCGTATAGGTAAGTAAGTACTAATCGAATAGACAATCATTAATCCTTTTTACAATAAAAGGTAAGTACTTACATATTTATCTTAGTAACATTGAAAATGTCTGATTGACGCACCATAAATCTTGGTCACCCTACTTCTAACTTGTATTATAGGTTAGAAGTGCTGTAGGTCGTGAAATCCAAACATTAGGGCTTTATTCATACTGTCTACATTTTCTTCGAAATCGTATTAGTGGTTAGCAAAAAGAATGGGACCTCTACTAAGCTCCGTTTAAGAGAACAGCGTGGCCGCGTGGTTTTCCATGTGCGGACCGCGCGGCCATAGCATTTAAGTGCCGTAGGTCGTGAAATTCAAACATTAGGGCTTTATTCATACTGTCTACATTTTCTTCGAAATCGTATCAGTGGTTAGCAAAAAGAATGGGACCTCTACGACGCCTCCGTATAAGAGAACTGCGTGGCCGCGCGGTTCTCCATGTGCGGACCGCGCGGCCATGGTTAAACCTTTATAACTTTCTGAATATTGAATCTACGAATTTGCGACTTTCATTGTTAGTGTTTTATAAAATCCTTCGTAATGATGACGTAGTCGTTTTTCTTCTACGACACCGTGGCCGAGCAGTCGAAACGGACACAAAATACTTGATTGATTACAATGCTTTTCTTTGAGGTAAAAGTTTCAACATAATAAAAGGAAAAACAGAACCTTTGTCATCTTACCATTTTATTTGGTTATAAAAATACAAATCAAGGATTTTTACCTTATTTTTCACGGTTTAACCTATTGAACGTCATTGTCACTTAATACGTGACAAGCAAGCGCGTGCCCTGTACGCCAACGACACAAATATGTGACAAAATGGCAATTAAAATTGTAGCTTGGCGTGGAGGGCACGCGCGTGCGTTTATGCTTTGGCTGTCAAAAGGTGAAATTAATGTGGGTTTTCAACATAGACAATGTCAACATTTTTGATCGTCGATACTTCAACAGTCTATTGTTACTGATATAAGTTGAAAGGTCTTTAGAACTTCAAAATGGTACACACACACATCAAGCTATACAATTCCAGTATAGCATGGTCTCGCTTTATACATTCGACAACAAACGAATTAACAATCAAATATGGCGGCGCGGGGCACATGACGTTCAACCAATAAGCGCGCAAGGTGCGTTCCGGCGCATGCCGATAGTTCACAATCTCGCGAGTTAGATTATAATCTAACGGTATTAACAATTTTACGGAAAAACCAGTTTATGCGGATCTCTCATTCTTCAGAAATGTACATATATGACGTCAATATACATTACCGTACAATGAGAGATCCGCATAAACTGGTTTTGTATAGCTTGATTGGTCGCCGTGCGTACATAGGTTTATCGCTGCCATTCTACATGGAATTCAATGCTAATGCCTCATTATCTTATATTCAACATTAGATCTTATTTCACTAACATTTAGATCTAAACTTAAATAGCTAGCTATGTGTTAGAAGTTTATGTGTGTAGTGTTATTATGCTGACAATCTTTTGATTTGTATGGACTCGACACACTTGAAATAAGTAATAAAACTTTATAGATTTGAAAATGGTGAACTAAAAGTTCAAACAAAGGAGTGCGGGCGAGATCTTTAAACGTTACTATGGCTAAGTGTGAGAGCGCAGCGGTGGCCCAGTGGTGGCGGCACCGACTTACGAACAGTAAGTCGCGGTTCGAATCCAGGCAGGCGCATTACTTTGAGTAATATTGCTCTCAAAACGGTGAGGAAACCGGCATGTCCTCTAACCAAAAATTCGAAGACGTGACATCTACCAACCCGCACTGGGCCCACGTGGTGGATTATAGTCCATTCCCTCTCATAGAGGCCTGTGTCCCAGCAGTGGGAACATTATAGGCTGATTATTTATGCTTATGGCTAAGTGTTATTCCTGTCACTTTCGCACAACTGTAAAATCAAAAGTGCAAGACAAACGCGAGAATTGTCTTTGTTTATAGATATCACCCTAATTTTCAAAGAAGTAAGCCTGACCAGGAGTCTTTAAACAGCATTAGGGCCTATTTCTCGATGTCCGAATAGCCGCTACTTACCGAATAAATTAAAAAATGGAACAGTCTTTGTATTAAATTATCTGCCAAGTAAGGGCTACCGCACACTATAGACAAGACCGTCTTTAGACAGACAATTACCCTATTACTAGTGCGAGCGAGAATACATAGTCTGTCTCGCTCGCACTAGTGTGCGGTAGCCCTAAGTTAACGGGAACTTAATCGCAGATGGTGAAGCAGGCCCTTAATCTGCTGTTACGTGAAGTAGGTGGAAGTAATAGCATCCATTCAAATCACTTTTTAGAAACCGAGTTTTATTTTCTTGAAATGTAAACCGGGCTTCAAATTACTTATTTAAGACACAAAACATAACCCTTCTTCGCAGTCGGGTGAAGACCTCTTCCATCATCGCCATACTTATTTCGCCACAACGATTATGTCAACCTAGTCTGTTTCTTGTCTCTTCTTTTCTTATATAAGTTGTAAATACAATTTGGTGCTAGATTTATAATAGACTTAACACCAAATTCTTCTTAAGGCCGATTACACTATTGAACGTGATCAATGCATCTAAACCGAGTTTAAGAGCTGTCACTGTCATCGTTGTTATGGAATAGTGACAGCTCGAAAACGCTCTGGGTTCAATCTTATAGGTGGAATTCGCCCTTATATTCAAGTTATTAAGTTATCTGTGTATATCTTGTTACAATAATCTCAGTTAAGTTATACTGGTGCATGTATGTTATTAAGAGCTGTTTTGGTTAATTTTAGACATAAGATATTCATATTTAATAACAATGTTTATTTACTTGAAGATTTGGAAATAAATTATGCAGGTTGTGTATTTCAGTAAAGGATGAATTGAAACTAATGGGTTAATATTAATTGGGAATGAATAAAAGACAAAAAGCCAACTCAATTTGGTTATTATTCTCATCGCCAAGTTGAATAACTAATTTATTTCAATCGTTCAAAAAAATGCCCTGAAATATTCGCCGTGCAAAAATATACACCCTGTATATATGTTATATTCTGTCTATACTAATATTTATGAGCTTTCCCTAGCGTAAGTTATCCAAAGAATAAGTTGATGTACACAATCTGTTACTTTAGTTACTAATGCTAGCCATCATAGTAATTATATAGCTGAAACTAACAATGCAAACGGCAAACTATGTTTGTTACATTACCGCGATAAAATATGACTTTGTAAAATTGACAAAAAAATGAGTATACTCAGTAGGTGTGACATATTTTTATTATTTTTAAGAAGCTTAGATATTTGTTAACCATCGCATTTCAGTAAGTTGCATAATTATTGTTGGCGACTTGTTTCAGTGTTGCAACTTAATGAAATGTTAGTATGTTTATTTTATCTTGCATGGTTAGAGTAAATACTAATAATATTTTATAGTTCTCATTAAGTTATTGAGATTTCCACAAAGTGTATTTATTTTATTTTTGTAAGCGAATGATGATCCTTTGTCGACGATTCAAACATTAAAATAGTGCGATGCACTGACCTTTGGTTTTAAGGAAAGTATAAAAAGTCAACATTAATTATTAATCGTCTTTCATGGATCTTATTATAATCATTGTTTATCGATATTTTGACATGTATTGGTAGTTACACATAGGCACAATAAAGAGAATTATAAAGAAATGAGAAAAAAACTTCAAAAAAAACTTGAAACCAGTGAATATGACTAACAACAGCTCACAATTTCAGTCATTTTTTCTAACATTTTATTTATTTTTTCGTTGGTCAACTTCTAACATGATAAAAGCTATACAAAGCAAGGTGTTAATGTAAATAGACGTAATACTGTATAACTGCAGATTGTATTTTTGTTTCATACTATGTATTATATATAGAACTACGAATATAATGTTTATTGTTAGAGTCTGTGTTTAATTGGACGACCGGGGAGAACCCTATCCTTGTAATGTAGTACCAACTTTTTTTAAACGTCCTTTTTAACACTATTCAGATTTCATATCTTGTCGCTGATTGTTAAGTGTACGGCCTGGGTGCAATAGCGTTCGGCAGGGCGTTCTGCGGGGCGGCGAGCGGCCGACAACGCGTTCAATGAGTGGCCATAGTGCACGCTGACCGACGCTCTGCGTTCGGGTGAATCCGCCGGCCGCGAGAAATATACGACGAGTTTATTTTGTATTTATATTATTATAATTCCTTCAAACGACAAAGCGCGCACGCTCGTCTCGCCGCGCGCCGCTCCGAAACACAAACAGGTTTGAAATCGCACGCGACGCCCCGCCGGACGCCACGCAAGAATCAAATGGTCAAACTGTATTTATGCCTCATAAAATTCCACTATAACAACAAAATAATAGTACATTTTGATACAAGTACTGCAATAACAAACTTTCTCCACTTGTATCAAACGACGTTTTTCAATACACGTTTGAAGAAATAAAATAAAAGAACGAAAAATATTTTTGTCATGAATTATTAGGAAACTATGATTTTAATTTTCCTTTTTTCCGCGCTTTGCTATCGCCAGGTTGAAGGAGAAGCAAAGGTATGAAGCCGCTAAACAAATAAATGTTAATTTGTTTATAAAAGTAAATATTAGTTTTAAATAATCATGTTTATCTATGATATTCTATTTATAAACACAATTTGAATATTCAACAAATATTTATGCCGTAAAGACGCATTATTGCTTTGCCGAAATAAAAAAAAAACATTCACCTCCGACTATAGGCTTTGAACCAATTTGGACTAAGTATAGGTATAGTTATCTGTGGCAATTTTCATTCCCGCACACGTGTTGGATAGTGGAAAAAATTGCACGCGTGTGAAATACATTGCATGTTGAACCTAATTTTAGTGCGATAAGAACCAGTTTTCGAGGAAGTGTATTGAAAAACAATTTACATTAAACTTAAAATGTCACTTACAGGATATCTTCCGTGATTGCTTTTTTTTTTGCGGTATAGTTATGAACTGTGAAAGCTAACAGAATTTACTTTAAGTATATACATAAATCTTTCGGCACTGTTGCAAGCGCCATGATCACGGATAAACGGTTTTTTTATCCGTGATCATGGCGCTCGCAACAGTGCCGAAATATCGGGAACTCAATATAAATATTAAACATGGTAAATATCCCGTTTCAAGTGTTAATGCTAATTTTTCTGTCGTACAATTAATTTGGATTGGCTGTGACGAGCTTTTAACATTTTTATAGCATTTTTTAGGAGCCAGCCGCAGACTTAGTTTCTTTTTCCCGTTCACGAACATGATGCATGTATCAACTCCATTCAACGCAACATTTTGAAGAGAACTAAATGATCCGATACACGCGCCAACATCAGCGAGACATTTGAGTGAGCATGTCATACTCTCAATCTCAACCGCTAGGGCACATTCAAGACAACGAAATCGTAGGTTTTGATACCGGTGACTTTTTTTCTTTAATTTCTCGAATGTTTTCAGTCAGCCTCGATTCTAGCTTTTCCTTTGCCAAGATAGGTTTTAGTAGAGTCTTTGTTGAAAGTAAGGTAAGGTTCTAGCTTTTCCTGAGCTAAGATACCTTTGATAGCTTTTTTTGATGGTAAGGTAGACTTTTTTTTCAAGGTATGGTGAGGTGCTGGCTTTTCCTTTGCGCGAGTTATTTTTGATGGTGATGTCGAGTTTTTTTTAAAGGTAAGATAAGGTTCTAGCTGTTTGTGTGCCAAGATATCTTTGAGAGTTATTCTGAATGGTGGTAAGGAAGAGTTTTGTTCCAAGTTAAGGTAAGGTTCCAAATTGTCTTTTGCCAACATATCTTTGAGATTTATTTTTGATGGTGAAGTAGAATTTTTGTCTAACGTAAGGTATGGTTCTAACCTTTCCTGAACGAGAGTTTTGTTTGATGATAAAGTAGCATTTTTATCTAAGGTAAGGTACGGTTCTAGCTTTTCCTGTGCCAACGTAGCTTTTATCGTTTTAATTGATGGCAAGGTAAAACAATGTGCAAGAAAAGAATAGGACTGTGGGCTGGTTTTATAAAGCGACAATGAAAAATTTTTTTCTTCTGAAGTGAATCGGCGTCCGCCAGGCTTTTTATATGTTTGTGTGAATTGCATTTTAGTAAATAATTTAGCGGGTTCCGTCATATTTTTTGTGACTTTTTGGAATGCCGCGCTAGGTTTTAACGCTTGTGCCAATCGGTTCTTATAGGACATGCATCGTTTTTTAAGCGAGCTCACTTGTTGCTTTAAAAGTCTGATCTGATGTTGCTGACATTTATAATCGCTGAGAGATACGAAAGCGTTATCCTTGTACAAATCTGAAAAAAAAAAATCCTTTGAAATCACCAGGTTTGCAGTTTAGTTTATTCCAATATTACCCTACTTAAATGGAAAGAACACCGACGCGAAAACGGTTACCACGTAGGTACTCAGTACATCATTCTGAACAAAGCAGTGATAGCCTAGTGGGCTGACCGTCGGACTGCCAAGTCAGGCCGCGTTACCACATTGTCTTGACGACAGATAATCGTGTACCTAGTTTTAAGTGTCGTGGCGTGGCTTGTGTGTTTAAATGAGCTGATGAATAAATGGAGCTGTTCACTTATAGGACGACGCGATTACTGTCGTCCACGACTTTTGTCAACTAAAAACCAACGATAAATTAATCGTCACGACATAGTGAGAACGCGGCCTCATAGGTCTCGAGTTCGAATCCAAGTCACGCACCACTGATTTTTCGGATTCATGTGTATAATTATTACTTGCTTCGTTGAAGGAAAACATCGTGAGGAAACCAGCATGCCTGAGAGATATTTCTTGACGACATGTTAAGCCAAGTCAGAAGCCCATGGGCGACTCTGACACCAGGTTAGGCACTAACTACACGATCAAGAAAGAAAGATTCTGAACTCCCGCACATCGAAACTTTTAATTGGTTAAATTACCAATGAAAAATTTGGTGTCCCGTCCATCCTATATTTACATCAAACGTAAAAAAACAAGATAGGACTAATGAGCTGAAACTGTGGTTTCAATTTTGGTGTTTGTGATAAATAAATAACATATCTTACCACGAGCACTACAAGCGACAACATTCGATTTTTCTGGAACTTGAAATTTGCTGTAAGTATGCTTCAAAACTGTAAGTACTTCCGAGCCTGAAATAATAAAATATTAATTAGATAAACTTATTAACTATTTATTTTGGCATTGAACAGATAAATGATGAATCACAAAAAGGTAAATATTAGAAATAAATATTGTATACCGGTATGCAAAGCTTGTTGGGCTACAGTAGGCTTAGGAGGAGAATTATCCGCAATATGACTAGTGCATGAGGTGGTGGCTTCTTCAGCCTGAGGAAAAAGATCATCTTCAATAGGACTAGGGCATGAGATGCCTTCTGGAGTCTGAGGAGAGGGAACATCTGCAATAATTCTAGTATTTGAGATGGGGCCTTCTGTAATCTTAAGAGGATCCTCTTCCATATCCACAACAGTGCTGTAGCTTGCAGGCTCAGATTTGACAGGTGTTGAGTTTTCTGTAAAATATATAAAACCCTGTAAGTAGGTAGATATTACACATTTCAATCTTATTTTTGAGAAAACATACAACCAATAGTGTCGACACCCTCATAATGATATGCACCATGGGCTGTGTTGGAGCACATATACTTACTACAGGTGCTGAAAACCTCAAACAGCGCAAAAACAACAACTTAATTGGTTGTTATGTGTTCGAGCGGTTTGGGGTTGAAACACAGGGGCCATGGAATGGTTGTGGTCTCTCAGTATTTTGGGACATCTCCAAACACAATTTTTTGATGCCCTTTAATTCTTTTCTGCTTTTGGTACATTATACATACATATTTTTATTATTATTTTAAGTTTGGTACAGTTGGTAAATAATTTATATTGTGTGTAATTAATTATACCACTAATTTCTATCGTTGTTACATCCGATAAAGAAGGAACTGCAAGAGCATTCAAACGGTTATATCTATTTCTATCCTTTGCTGTGAAATGTCTGTCGCACAGCTTTTTCTTTTGATAGAATGCATAATCATCAGATGTGTTTAACTCTCCTCCAACAATTTGAACCCATTTCTTAAATCGCTCAGGGAATCGGTCCGGATTGGGAAATACATGCAGGTGACCAGCCGATGCTGAAAATAACATGTTAGAGTTATTTAATCTGCAGATCTATTGGCACAAGAAATGAGAGGCCTATATCTTAGAATAATAATATTATTCGAAGGCCTATACCCAGCAGTGCAGGGTGGATGATGATGAATGCAACTCACCACTTGGGCATCCCATTAAACACCGGGGAGGCATATTATACACAATAAAAAAAGCTTGCAAATCGCAAATTCTTATCACAACACTCCCGAGTCCTATCTCACTGTCTCAGAATAGCGAAGACTACGCAGGGCCAGGTGCTCTGCTCAACGTAACTTGGCTTGCGTTGCGTTTGCACAAATTTAGAGATAATAATTATCTCGATACAATATGCAAAGAAATTACAAAATACGGAAGCGAGAAACGAGTTGCGCTCATCAGACAAGTCAATAGATAATATGATAATAGAATACAAAAAACAATTATTGACAAAATAAGTGTGAACAGTTGTCACTTGTCTATCACAATTGACGTTTGACGTTGACGTTTCATTCTCATTTTTAGGGTGCCGTACCTCAAAATTAAAAACGGAACCCTTATGCTGCGGTCACACTACCTAGCCGTATATCGCCCCGCCCGTTTACCGCAATCATTATGGCATTAAATTAGTGGAAGTGGTGTGGTGGTGTGGTTTACCTAGATATTTAAGACAATAAAATATACGAATAATAAGAATATCATTTTTCAAGATGGAGAGGAGGAGGAGGAGGAGATTCGAAGCTGCAGCGTTGTACTATAAGAGTGTTTAATTCGACGCCAAGCATCACTTTGTACACCACGATTTGTATGATTCTTTTGTCGGGTATTTTTTTTTCGTGCATTGCATCGGCCCTTGCGCGTGGAACACGAACGCGCCGTCGACGCGGCCTGTCGTCATAAGACGGACGGACGGCGAGCTAGCCCATAGCTCACCGTCCACAGGCCCGCGGCTACGGTGGCCCCCGACACGCCCGGTGCGTCTCCCGCGGTGGCTGGGACGTGAGGTTCTCTCTCTCTCACGTTCCGCCACCTCCTTCACTAGCATGACTGCTTTGCAGAAGGAGGTGACGGCTCGCTCCGGACCATGGATTGAACCAGGGCCGGACGCGAGAGGTCGCCGCCGCCGATCACCGCTACGAGGACACGGCGGTGCTCCGCCCACGCGGGGCAGACCTCCACCGTATGCTCTGCCGTGTCCTCCGGTCGATCCTCAGTGGTAACACCCGGGCCTTTCCTCCCGCCCAATTCGGTGCAGGAACCTCATTTGTCAGGTATCCCATAGACTTGGTTCCGATTGGGACTGCTTCCGATTACCTTTTAATTTTACCATGTTGGTCGGCAACTCAGCGCGCGGCGCGTGCATTTCCGTTGAGCTCATGTCGCACACTGAACAAACTGTAGTGTGGCCACTCACTCACGCAAAAATTACCGCGGTAATCGTCTTTGATTGTAATGAAGACTGCCACCGGAGCTATTGCCTACCGTCATATTATGGCATATTGATTGACATTGTAAAATTATGGTCATAAATCGTGCTACACCTAGTTGTTGTTTCAATTATGGCCATAATTATTGCCATAGCACTGTAGTGTGGCCGCAGCATTAGGGGAACACTTCTTTGTCCGTCTGTCTCTCTGTCAAGATTTTTCTCAAGAACGCGTGGTGGTAGTTAAGTTAAAAATATGATAAGTCAAATACTTAAGTCTATGGTTCTTTGGAGCTTTAGAAAATCATGCTTCATAGGTCAAGGCAATAAAAAAATGATAAGCCACCGCACCGCGGTTCGTGAAGTATTATACAGGGTGAAGCGTAATTAATGGATAAGCCTGTATCTGCGGGTGGGAGATCCCAAGCCCTTTGGGCATGCGAAAATTTTGTTTTTTTTTTTTTTAATTGCCACCTTCTGTTTCTTTCTCAGCCACCGTGTTCACAAACGAAGGAACTTTCACCATCTGATTTCTGCATAAAACTCTTAAATAAACGTGCTGGAAGATGTCTATTACAGTTTTAGAGTACCACATGAGGTTTTCTTTTAAAAAGTAAAAATGTGTTTCTATAAAAACAAGTCTGTTTGAGTTCGTCTGGTGCAAGGAGTTTAGTAATTTAGTAATATATATTAAGGAATATATATAAATAATAATAAATAAATAAATATCGCTGGACATTAACACACAGCGCCATCTAGTGCCACACTAAGCAACGAGGCTTGTGTTGTGGACACCAGATAGTTGATATACTACATATATACTTTTTGTTTCTAAATACATACTTATTATACATATAAACATCCATGACTCGGAAAACAAATGTCCATGCTCATCACACAAACATTTGCTCCAACCGGGATTTGAACCCAGGACCCTAAGAACGTAAGGCAGCCTCACTACCGCTGCGCCATTCGGGTCGTCATCAGCCGGCGGCTTACAACAGTGTGTTACCAAGCCTAAAAAATATATTTGCAAAAAAGATTATTCTTGTTTAGAATATATTTACTAGCTAATGCCCGCGGCTACGCCCGCTTGACAAATTATATACTAAAGAACCACCCTATCCATTGGTGAAAACATCATGAAAATCGGTGCAGTAGTTTTTGGTGTAAGCACCATCTCTGTCACTTTTACGTACTAAATCCCTCAATTTTTCGTGGATTTCGTTATAATGCTACAAGAAGAAGATTATTCTATTTAAACCTCTCAAGAAAGGTGTGGTGGATGCTCCAGGGTAGCCCGCGAAATTCAAATTTTCTTACGTTTTTGCAATTTCCAGGTCAGTGTCAGGTTGTATGTTGATTAAAATTTGATTTGCGGCTGTAACACGTATGTAGTTATAGAATATATATAAATAATAATCATCAAAATCATCAATACAACCCTCCAAGCGCACAAAGGTGCAGGAATGACTTTGACCTTGAAAAAGTAAATTCCTACACCTTTATGAGTTTGTAAGATGTATACAGTTACAGAATTTTAATCATCAAAATCATCAATACAACCCTCCGAGTTCATGAAGGTCGAGGAATGATTTTGACCTTGAAAAAGTTGTTCCTTGACTTTTATGAACTTGGATGTATTGATGATTTTTATGATTATAATTCTGTAACTACATACGTCTTACAGTCGCGAACAATATTTAAATCAACTTACAACCTAGCACTGGTCTACAAATTGCAAAAAACGTAAGAAAATTTGAATTTTGCGGGCTAGCCTGGCTCTTTCACCCTAAGACAAGATGTGTAGTACTAAGTAGTGCAGTGTCCTCCCCTGGCCCCACCCATCACCGGAGTTGATGGGCATGCGCAAATTTTGGTTTGATATTTTTTTTATAGAGGTCTCCCACCCGCCGATACATTTTTTGGTTTTCCTTTAATTACACTACACTAGTACGTCCCAAGGTGAGGCAATTACGTTACGATCCCGATTATTCCCGATTAGTGTGCGTTGCAGTAGGGAGTTTCGTAAAGAATACTGAATGGCTCGAGTTACATGGTGACGATCCCTTTCCGAGTTGATATGTGTGGTGTGACCTTGTAGGAGCATGTCCTGCAGCAGTCCGACTTTGAATTGGTTCTGCACTCTTACTTAATCTTCAAAACAAAAAACTAAGGAAGGTCTGGCAAAAGCATAAAAGTCGTAAAAAAATCATTTTTATTTCACCGCATTAGTCGATTATTTTAATAGCATCACTTCGCAAAAGAAAACGAGCTCATTATTCAGAGACACCAACGTTCAGATACTAACATTCGTGATTCGAGTTCGTCATTGGTTGATTGATTTTAGGTTGGCAGTTAACTTGCGATTGTGATTGTGAACTGTCGAACTAAATTGATAAGTTTGTTTTGTCACAAAAATATGGTCTTAGTTTTTATAAATTCAGCGGAAACATGAAATAAGTTGTACCACATACAAACATACCTTTGCAATGCTTGACGCATTGAATGAAGCATAAATACAATGAAAGTCGTGTGCTTAGTGTTGTGAAAATGCGAAGTGTTACATTTGGATTATTGGATGTCACACGCGATTGTAATCTTCGAAGCGGTCTCCTCGAAGAACCATAAAGTTTTTACGGTGGATAAGTTACATGTACGCAGCGGGAATGACAATAATGGCAGTTTCTGTTGGCGAAATTTGCGAGAACACGAAGTTGGCAAGGGAGATGGCCCTGATGGGGAACTATGAGTCGGCTTTGATTTACTACGAGGGCACGGTGCAGATGATCCACAGACTGCTCATCACCATCGCAGACCCCACACGCAAGTCCAAGTGGCAACTGGTGAGTACCCGCAAGTTCTGCATGTTGTCCTAGTACTTCGATGGCTGCTTACCTTGAATATTAACGTTTCCTTTTATGATAAGCTGTGGTGCTAATTAGTTGCGTTGCGCGGACGGTAGGAAGGCGGAAGGCCACCCACAGTGTTCACATAATTTTCTTTTTGTTCTATAATCTAGGTTATCTTGGTCTGTTGTGGTCCATGCTTGGATACCATACTTGAAAGTAGAAAGTAGCAGATTTTTAGTCTGGATTTTATAATATCTACTTAAACAATTTTCCCAATAACATCAAAAAGTCTTTGTTTACAAAGACATGTGGCTTTTTCAGACATTCAAAAATATTTTGAATGTCTCTTCAATAACTTTTTACTTTGATTTAATTATTGTTCTCCATTTGTTTCTATTTACAATATCATACATACTTATCATAACATGATACCTAATTATTTATAAAAACCTATCCTAACACAAAGCATAAACAATACCACCTCATAGTTTTTATTGTTCAAATAATCTACCTTTGAAAGAAAAAAAGTGAATCATCCCACTAACAAATGATGTCCTCATTATTTTATTAAAGCAAAAGTACCCATTTCTTTCAAACAAAGAAACTTACTTAAACTAATCCATTGAACAAGAACAAAACATGTTTGAATGGACAAAATTATTCAGTTATGAAAGGGACTAACTAACTATGCAATAACTGATAGTCTGTGAAAATTCCTAGAACAACTACATTACTAACACATTGACAAAACACATTACAATTTCATTAGCACTTACATAAGTTAACTTCTTATGCATTTTGTAATCTTGAAATCCACCTGCATGATAAGCAATATTATAATATTTAATTTGTTGAAGTCAGTGACGACAAATTGTTGTTATCAGTTTGTTTAAGACTAGTAAAACAGTTTGATAAATATCTTATGGGAATCTGTTATCTTTGTTTGCATTTTCATATCTTTTATGACATTTTAATAGTTAGGTTTTATCAAGCCCTTAGGTTGTGTCTGATAAGACTTCTAAGAAATATCCACTTAATAAAAATCTTTAGTTTTTATTGAACATACAATGACAAGAGGAAAGATTTCTAAGATTTGTATGTTTGTAACAAATAAACTCAAAAACTACTGGTACGATACTAACCATTTTTTCACCAATATAAAGCTTAATTATCAGAAAGTAACATAGCTCTAAATTATATTTAAATTATGCAAATTAGCCAAACTATCACAATTTTCGCAGACAAAGTCACGGGTGAAGAGCTAGTTAAATGTAAATGCACAGCCTGAACTTATTTATGTCTAAAAGCATGAAATGTTGTACATTTTTTTTGTATCGAAGTAAACTCTAGGTACTAAAGAAGCAGTTTTGATAATCCATAAGTTAATAATTTTGCTGATGGAAAATCCCATCACTAACATGGCTTAATAATGCCATAAAAACCCCTCCTATATTATATTGTCAAATTCTCTCAATTATAACAAATCTCTTCATAATTAAAAGCTATCTATCAAAGAAAAACCCCTGCAATTTTGCCTGGCGGTGTCCATAATTGTGAGTAGACTGTTAAACTATTCATGCATGCATAATCATACTCAATTATTGACTTAAAACTTCTACACTAAGATAACTGTAAACTATTGGTTTTAAACAATCGGTTTCGTTTAAGTTTCACATGTACACATACTCTTGTACTAGTGACATAAAAAAGCACTGTTCTTTTATGTGTTTAAATATTACTCATTGGTTTATATTTAGCATGACTTTCACACTTATTTGAAGGTCTACTTTAAAGTTTAGCTAATCTTGACAATGTGTACATGATATTTTACAACAGGCTATTGAAATTATTTAAAAAAAATAAAACATACTTCAGTATATACCATCTATAGCTTGCATCATCATGAAATGCCTGAAATATCACTGTTCGGCATAGACCTCTCAAGACCATGACAGGCACTAATCTGTGTGGTCCCCACATGATCTGACCAAGATCACATTGTGCCTGGAGTTTAAAAAAGACTGTGACCTGTTTGCTTCTGTGTTTCTGTGAGAAATACCAACCTTATCTTGTTTTAACAATAATTTATTTTTGATATTGTAAAGTTAACTTTTTAAACAAATTTACAGAAATAAATACTACCACTGCCACAAAGTTTACATAAACTGTGTAAACTATCTTCAAATGTATGAAATGTATCTACCTCGTCAATAACCATCTGATCAACCATAAGGTAGCAATCTAATTGAACATCCAAGCATAAACAAGCAGACATTCATTATCATAATTAAACATCTCATATCTCAACCATAAAGATAAACCCTAATCATATATCATGCATTTTATGAGGACGAAAGTGCAGCTGACTCACAACTGAACCAAGTCAATTGATGGAAGACAAAGAAGCAAAACAGAACAGTATTCACCTGATATCTGTTAATGATTGTGTTGTTTTACTAACACAAACTCTTGCTAGTCTATGGAAAAAAGTGGATAAACAACCTCTTTTGTTGATAACCTTTTTTTGTTTTCATGTTCCTTACTGGATTCTAGGAAAGTTGTATCATCACAATGCTTTTTAGCACTAACTTTTTGCTTGGTTCATAATAATGAATAATAAGTATATTGAGATTTGTCAGAAAAGTTTCTCATAGTCAAAAATCTTTTAAATGGCCTCAATTTGGTTTTTTGCCTACTTTGATGTGTGATGAAAATAGATCTACATCTTAATACATTTAACCTTTTTATTTTTAAAGAATTTAAAATTATTATACATAGTGCTCTCAATACAGGTTTTGCTCCATGACTTACATTAATTTGTAATATATTCAATACTGCCGTCACAGAAGGCTCTGTTTTCTGTAAAATCTACCACAGTCAGTTATTCTTTTGTTAAGACGTGGATATTGGTGTGGGTTACATGTTTGTGATCTTTAGTTTATAAGGTTTTTTTTTTGTATTTTCTTTAGCATGTAACTGTTTTATGTCCCGAATAAATAAAATAAAATAAAATAAAAAATGACTGCTGACTTAAATTGGCATTGAACATGTCTATTATATTTCTTTAACTCTGAAGGTCATTGGTTTTAATATTGTTCATCTATTGAGCATACTCCTTGTCGTTTTTATTATATTATTAATATACACAGTAATGACTAGCCTTGAAAAGTTCAAACTGAGCACTTTATTCTGCACAGTAAACTTCTTTTTTGTAAGAATAAGGAAAATGAGTGGTTTATGGCCAACAAATGTTTCGAAATACAATATGTTGACTAAACTTGACCTGGAAACATTTGGGTCTCTTTATCTTGTTTTCAATGCCCATATTTGGATCAGCAGCATTTACTATAGTACTTACAACAGCCTTCTCCTTGTCCATAGCCGAAAACGGTTTTCTAAAAGGTAAAAAATACTACGAGTATTTTTTTAAATAAATATCGCGGGACATTACACACAGCGCCATCTAGGTGCCACACTAAGCAACGAGGCTTGTGTCGTGGACACCAGATAGTTGATATACTAATACTTTTTGTTTGTAAATACATACTTATTAAACATATTTATAAACATCCAGGACTTGTATGTATATAGGTTGTCTTGAAAATATCGCTTTTAGTGTTAGTAAGTATAAGTTTTAATTAAACTGGTTATTTTTATGGTATCCAGAATAAAGACTATCTCTATTTATTTATTTAAATAACATGGGAGACTTACAGCTAAAAGAATAGAATAGAATAATATTTATTTGCTTAAAAACATGGTACAAACAAACACATCAAGGACAGCACAATAGTCTGAAAGCCAATTACAGGTCTATTCATCAATATCTCATCATCATCTTTCTGTCCCTATCTCAATTCATTTGAGACCGGCGCATCACAACTTTTTCTTCCATTTAATTAATGCCATATAAAGGCCAGCGCACACGGGCGACGGCAGGGAAGAAGATTTTCGATTTTGCTACCGGCCATTGCTCACTGATGATGTCAGCGGCCTTTAACGTCAGCGGCCTATTAAGCGCTGGATACACAGAAAAGACGTAAGACGAGGATGGGGCGCAGACGGATTCCATTTCGTGGCATACAGCTGCCGAAACCTCCTGCGGCTTGCCGAGTCAGGGCAGGGATTATGCCACGGCATGCCGTCGCATGCCTCGGTGTCCCTCAGCTTGCCGTCACATGCCTTCACAACCCGCCGCGGCATCCTCTAGCGTGCTCTTCAATGCCGCGAAATGAAATCCCTTTTGATGCCTTGGGGTCGATCTCTAAACATTGGAATCTGTATGTTGTTACCACTAGCTACGTATGAAATTGTGCGTTGGGTAAAAATAAAATCCTCTGCCCTGCCGTCCGCGATGTGCGCTGGCCTTTAGAGTTCATTTACTTCCTTCGTTATAGTTCTTGCCTTTCACCCAATCTGCATATTATTCCTATCGATCTATCAACCTGTTATTTATAAAATTAGCAAAAACTGATCAGCAGGGCTATCTTTCTAACATCCAGTGACTATCAAGCTTCGGTTGTACACCGAACTTTGATGACAACCGTGAATGTCATAATATTGGTTTTACGTATCACACTGAGTGGATATCATTTTACGGTGACTAACAGGTTCATACATAATACGAAACTAACCTTTTGACCGTTAATTGATGGAAACTGAGCCCAGTTACTATCATTTCAAGCTGTCAACAGAGATACGTAATAGCCCTACTGATACTTAAGCTAAAACGAAACCTGTGTTTCAGACTACGGTATCTGTACCTACTTATTTCAAACCTCATATATGAATATTAGATTGCCTAAACATTTAACACATTTGCATAGATTTGCATGCATATTTCACAAGTACAACTAAGTATCTCATTTCCATTCATGGAAATATTCGCAATTTTGCAGTTTTGCATCTAAAAACTATCAATCTATTTTCTATCTAATTTGCGTTGTCAATGTGTCGTTGTAGAGTCGTTTGTCTCAATAGAAAGCTTCGTACAACGTTTTTTGATGAGGTCAATGGTATTCTGAGTCACTTCATCATACGCCTACGCGTAATCTCGCGTATAATGATGCATATGAGAGTATGTGGCTTAGTACTTAATGTATGAGAGAGAAAATTTGACTGCCTCGTCTGTCTCTAGTGGCTGAAAGCACGTCTGAAAGTGAGTTTCTGAGTGCCACGGGTCATCTCCGAGTTACTTGGTTTTTCCATTAGACAATCCCCCGTGGCAGACCAGCAGACTCTTGCCTTGTCCGCTGTTGATGGCTAGATTCACTCTTCTTAATACCATAACAGAACTCTCGAATTCTACCCACCCTTCCGTGGAATACAAGCGCGATGTTATGGCGGTAGGAATGTACAGCCAGAATTGGGACTACCTGCTCCTAAAGTTAGGTAGGCGAAACGCTTGAGACTCGAAAAGGTCACTCCCATTTTTTCTTTCTTTAAAGTGCTCCGCCCGCACGCCGTTTAGTGGCTGGAGAATCGAACCTGCTTTAATGTCAGTTACTTTTGGTATTATTTACATGAGTGTTATATCAATTCCTTGTTACCCTGGTTGTTTGTTTTTTGGCAAATCCCTAATGCAGCTTTAGTTTCCTTATTGTAGATAATATTCTCGGAGGTTTTCCTGTTGCTTATTACGGGGATTGAGAGGTCTTTGCCCTGCAGTGGCAGAACTAACAATTGTAGGATGTCATTATTATTGTTGGGACCTTAATTCATGTCATCATGATCAAAATTGTGGACATGACAACATTTCTGTCCGACTCTTCCAAGAATACACGCATAATGCCATACACTTCTTACTATATCTTGCACTTTTCCCCGATTAGGTGAATGTTTTATCAACCTGCATACCAGGAACCCAGGGGCGATCGAATTGCACGTCATAATTCAGCTGAAGCCACGCACAGCCGTAACGTATGGATTTAACGATTAAACACGCGCATAAGTGGCTATTGTGATGGTATTGATAGAAGACTTACAACAGTTGTTAGTCCTAATCCCAGCTTAGTTCCACATCAGCTGGTTTGGTCATTAAAGCCCTGTGGAAGAGAATAGACAAAAAAGGTTGACAAGATAATCCTCGTTTGGTTTTTGACATAAAACGGAAAGGCGGTCTTTGGAACAGCTTGACTTGACGTTGATCATAGGTTCTGAGCCATTCTGGGCTTCCCAAATTGTATGCACTTCTTCTACTTACTTCCAAACCTTTATATCTTGTGTCATATTTTCCATGTTTACTGCGCTACTATCGGGCGCATATTTAGACTAACTAACATAAACATGGATTGTGAACATGAAACAAGGAAATTACGAAAAGTTTATCCCAAAACACGTGTTTCCCCTTACCACGTATCCGCTCAAGCATTAAAATGAAATTAAAAACAAAAAACCGGCCAAGAGCGAGTGGGACTCGCGCACCGAGGCCCGAGGGTTCCGTACAGCTTTTTTTGTTATTTAACTACATATTAACGGTTTTCAGATTTTCCCTTTACATGTGCTGTATATATATATTCGACATTGCTTCTCGCCAAATTTCGTGGTCAACGGGAACTACTATAGGTTTTCGACCCAAAAACTATAGGGTACTTCCGGTTGAATTGTCAATTTCAACACATTTTGGTTCTTACAAGTTTTCGCGAAAATCTAAATTTGCCCATATCTTTTTATCGTGTTGACTCAGGACCTTAATTTTTATACACCTAATAGGGACTATAGACCTCAGCCGGTATAGATATCAACTTGCTAGGTTAACCCGTTCCTGAGAAAATCGGTGGTGACAGACGGACAAGAGAGCGATCTTATAAGGGTTCCTTTTTTACCTTTTGAGGTACGGAACCCTAAAAAGTAATAATGGAGGAGCAATAAAATTACCCGCAATAGATAATTATGAACAATTGAGGTAGAAAACATCGCATGATCAAATTATGCACGCCATTATTAGTTGATAGAACGCCTTGGAATATACTGAGACATGGATGAGAGACTTTCAACGCGGATCTGCCAACAGTCACACAACTTCACAAGTTGCTAATCCCTTTATCTGCCTTTCACCAACGGACTTCCAGACTTAGCAGGGCAAGACTCTGTCCGCAAATGGTTCAATCAATCAACTCAGCTTTTCGAAGTGCACTGCTGGACGTATGCCTGTCCGAAACTGTGCTACAACATCCTGTCCTCTGTCTTCCGCTTCCAGTCTGACCCAGCCACCTTTTTAAAGTCGTAGGTTCATCGAACAGGGGGGCGTCCCGGAATCTTAGTATACACTTCGCGATACGCGATCTCCACTCCAGGTCCGTTTGCTCCATCGGCTACCGGTCCTTCGACAGACATGGCCAGCCCACTGCTACTTCAGCCTGCTTACTTTGCAAAGTATGTCGGTATCGTAGTTAATACCCAAAGAAGTCTGAATCAAAGCCTCACACCATTTAAGCACAGCTACAGAGCAAAATAAGGTGGCTTATCTTTGCAGGAAAACGCGTGAGAAACTTTTGATAGAAATCTTGCATTTAGATGAAGACATTACATAAAGTACGGAGCTAATGTACAACATACTATTTCACTTTTACCACAAGATACTGCTTCAAATATTATTGAATGGCTCATCTTCGTGTTCACGGGATCTGTAGGCAAGCATATGAAAACAAACTTGTTTACATAATATTTAGCTAGTCATACTAAGCAATTTTCATAATAGTTTGCGAAATGGCACGCGCGGCTCACTATCCAATTGACTATTTAGAATTAATCTTTTTTAATTTTCATCTTGCTACATTGTTCTCACATAAATATACCATCTCAACATGAATGATGTAACCAAGATTTTGTAACAATATTCTGATTGAAAAGAGTGTCCATGGAGTTTCTTGCCCGTTCTTCTCTATAGAGATCTACGCTAGGGAATGGGCAACTACAGTACTTTCACAGTTTTTATGTCTTGTGACTGGGACTGTAGCTACATTTAATTTTCATCTTTGTTTCGACAATTCAAAAGTGCCTGTAACTGGCTTACTTGAAATAAATGCTTTGATTTTGATTTTGATTTAATGTGCAAACAACCAAACTGATTATAGATCATTATTGTATCAATGTGGACATAGATAGCCCTACAGATCAAAAGGCTGCTTGTTGTCTCTTTCACAATATGCTATTTTAAAAGAGACAGAGAGCAGCCTCGACCAGGGTCTACTGAATAGTATACTTATGAGCAGTTCGTCTAAGGACTCAAGCTCATCCCATCATTTCCAATACCGCCATATTGTTGGTCCAAGTTTGTTGATTCGGACGTTGGTTTCCAACTCACAACCGCTGTTCTAAAGCCTTGGTTTTATAGTTTCTTCATCACTAACTCGTCTTTTTTAACGTATCCGCGAGCTTCATGACTCACAAAAATATGTAGTCATTGCTCTGCCTTTAGGCCACACTATTCATGTTATCTCAGAAATTACTAGACTAAATCAATAGGTATGCAGATCTTTTCCTTATAGCCAGCTTGGTAAATTGATGTCACGCCTCCAAGGACCAACCAATATGGCGTGCTGCAAATACAATTAAACAACGATTTTACACACTCAATACACGCTTGATTTACATACAAATGGTTTTGCTAAGTCATACACGTACTTTATTATTGCTCAATCTTCACGCTGTTTTGCGAGGGTCTTTTTGGATTGAAAAGAACAACTATAATTACTTGATGAAATCACGTACTGCATATCCCATGATCTGTCCACGAAGTAGACACAATAGTTAAACTATGGCGTCTCGACCAATTCGGTCATTCGACAGATCATGATTTATAATTACCAACTTAAATATTTGAACATTGCTTCGTGCGGCTAAGGATGGGCCTTTCCATTTTATTTGTCTCGGCGTGATGCAACTTCTTCTCTCGTATCGGCTCTCATTATATAAAATGGGACTAGTCATGGTAAAATACTGGTATTCAACTGCATCCGGTTAGACTGGAAGCCGACACCACTATAGTTGGGAAAAGCTAGGCAGATAATGATGTCTTGTTGTGGTAGAAATATAACCCAGTCACCAAAGTCTTGACTTAACTAATTAAAAACCCAGGAAGGTCCGGAGGGAAATTTAAGGAAACCGAAAGATAAATAAGATATTCAGTCGTGTCCTCCTGTCTGCTAATAGCAACCTTTTGCGATCGCCAATCAGTCTGCCAAGCGTTGTGAAATATGTGGGTTCTGGCCATTGCCCCCTTGCTTGACCTTTCGTGGTAGCGATTACTGGGAGTCAAGTGGAATTTTATAGGCTGTTATTTTATATGAATACGGCCTTCTTAATGCCCTTTTGTGAAGGATTTGTCAGACGCTCTTGAGCAGTAATTGAATAATCTCGCTGGGCAGTCGTAGGTGGACCGATGTCCTGGTAAATGTTCCCAGCAACACAGCTGTCTGTTAGTTTAGAAGAACCAGATTTATACACTACTAGCGGCCCGCCCGTATTTTCCTCTAATGCCCCCCTTATTTTTTCTAGTAATAAATATAGCCTATGACACTCACAAATTAATAACGTGGCTTTCTATTGGTATAAGAATATTCAAAATCGGTTCAGTAGATCCAGAGATTTCCCCCTCCACTACAACCTCACAAACTTTACCTCTTTATAATATTAGACGAAAGTTGATTAATAGACAAAATTAAGATATACGTAGATAAGCTAAAGCCTAATGACCTTATAATAATCCTATTGTAGCCGCTTGCGACACCCACGGTAAACCACTTAGTGAAATACGAAATAGACAAACAGTTGTTATTGTATAGCATGTCCTTGCGATCGATACAGCGACAGTTTTTGTGCTAGGCAAGTGAAACCCGACAAATTCTTTTGTAAGTGATCGAGTTTGTTCATGTTGATGTAACTCACTTAATCCAGAATTAGACCTTCGCTGTAACAATGACATTTTGGCAGTAACGGTGACAATCACCTTGAAGTACCTATTTGACATTTCAATCATAATAAAAACCGGCCAAGTGCGAGGCTGGCCACGCGCAGTGTAGGGTTCCGTAGTAGCCCGTTATCACAATATTGAACGAACCCGTTGGTACAGCGCCATCTAGCGGCAGCTTTGTGAAACTTATGATAATTTATTATGTTTTTATTTTAGATTTTGTTTTTCAATGCAAGTCTTTACTCGTTATAAACAAGCAACTACTTCATCTTAGTCACTTTATAGGATTTATTCTAAGGATTTTATATTTCATCATCATCATCATCAGCCTATAATGTTCCCACTGCTGGGATACGGCCTCCTCTCAATGAGAGGTAATGGGCTATAATCACACATCATGTCACATGTCTTCGAATTCTTGATTCTAGGACATACCGGTTTCTCTCGCGATGTTTTCCTTCACCCAAAAAAATCTGACCAAAATTAACTACTGCTACTTACTATTAATTCATATCAGTGGAAGGGAAATGGGGTAAATGATAGTGTGACGAATGACAGGGGAGAATAAAAGAAAAAAAAAAGTAGAAGAATTTATATCAGTGAAATTTATTACCAGCAAAAATATAAAAACATTTTTTGAAAAAATCAACCATGCCACATACATACACATACATGCCTTTGAGCTCTAAGTAATGTTATGTTGTTTCTATAAGTTCTCTCTTGTGTGTATAAGGGCGTCAAACAGTCACTTCAATTTTATTTATTTGTAATAGATAGATGTATAGATATTATGAAGAGTGACTTCCGATACCGATATAAAGGGTGTAAAACACCTCTTAACGAAGCCGAAAGGCACTTGTTCTCCTCGTCATTGCGATCATTTTTTTTGTTCTACACCATACTTGGGAACCTTCTAGTTACGGAGATATTGGGGGTCAAAGTTCCAACTTTTTGACAACTTTTTTTTAAAATACAAGTTTTTAGTGTATTTTTTTTTCTTTAAACACCTCAACGACCCGTACTATTCAATCCATCCATGAGAACATTGTTTTGAGTGCGTTACATTGAGTTCTACCGCAAAACATGATTATTCACCCAAAAAAAAAGTCGTTTCCCAGCAATAATTTTTGTGTAAAATTGCTTAGTTTCTTGATGTACAGAATGCTTGGATGACTGCTTCGTGATGAGGTTTACACCCTGTATAAATGAAACAATAATTAAATACATTCCACAACTTTATAGTACCTACTTACCTTTCTATTCTACTAAATTCCTTTCAGTTCTTATGAGGCGATAAAGGGAAAGGAATATTGAGGCAATATGACTGTGAACCAGTTTACTCGAGTCGGCATTTGAAAGGGCCGATAAACATTTGAAGCAACAGTAACCCAGAAACACCTTTATTTTGGTCGACTGTTATTGTCATTCTCTACAAGGTACATAATCTCTACTGTAATACATGTCGGTGGCCGAATTCTAAACTATATTTATACCCGAATTTTGGCCTATACGTTTGAATAGGGGCAGTATAGTAATTTGTACATGGATCTTTTTAAACGTGACTAAAATCGGACCGGATCGGATAACTCGGCCATCTTGTTTTTCCTATAAGTACCTACAATTATTTTAATAAACATAAACGTCTACCAAAAACGCCCGCGTTTAATGTCATTCAGACGCCAAAATATCCATGTGCAAGATACTTCTAACTAACCAGCCAACAATTCTCTTGTAAGTACATGTTGTTATTGTTATTGCTAGACTACTTTATGCATAAGATACAATTGTCTCGAAGCAACATAATAAAATTCCTTTACAAGGAATTTCCTAAGGAATTGATATAAACATGTTCATCATAAACATAAAATACTCATCCTCTTTGCAGACCGCAGTCGGCTAATTAATCGTAGCCATATCGTTTCTGTGTTTTACGACCAACGTTTGTCGAAAGTAATTCAATTGATACGGTACTAATATCAGCATTTTTATTTAGTAACAGTAAAATATCATCACGCTCTTTAGAGGTGTTAGCTATGAGTCTTCAATCAATATGAATGTTTCATTTACCCACGGATTTCCTGCTCGATGGAAAAATATAAATAAACTGGCTTATGGCCCGTGTGGTGTTCGATAATTGTTCCACGGAATCATACTACCGGGATAAGAAGTTTCCTATGTGTTAATCCAGGTTATAAACTATATGTGCTAAATTTTATCCAAATCCGTTCAGTAGTTTTTGCGTGAAAACGTAACAAACATCCATATTCCATACATCCACACAAACTTTCGTATTTATAATATTAGTAGGATCTTATAGCCTCTCTAACCATATCGAATCGATCAGCAATTGAGACAAATAACACCGAGAAAAATCATGTCTGAGATTCTTCTTTTTTATTTCTTTCATGTAACTCCACAAGAAATATTCCATGTTAATTCACTGGAACGTAAATCGATCGATTAAATGATTACCAATCATTTGTAATTAAATTGTTACACTTTTACTACTTTGCGGTCATGCGTTAGTTTTTGCACCTCCATACATTTGCATATGAACACGTAACTTCCAGCTAACTGATTAAAGTCAGGCGATTTCGCGCTATTAAGTAATTTGTAATAAATAAATTATCTTAATTGAAAGGCGAGTGACCGATCCAGTGATTCTATAGTCATTGTTTCCATGGTCTGTCTGTACTGTACAAGAGATGGTAAAAAAAGTAATGTCTGCATTTCTATTGTTCTCAACGTTACGTAAATATTACGTTTGTGAAAATAATGGTTCAATTTTGTAGTTTTTGATTGTAGTGTCTTCTTTTTTCAACATTTGTATCGTCGTAGCCATTGTCGTAGATATGTAAGAGTGCAAATTCTCCTGATGATTAGAGAATATTTATAGTTGGATGCAACATCGGACAATCTCGTGTTTGTTCGACTCAAGACTACATATTTTACCGGCGGCGGCGAGGGAGACAAGTATTGCCCAAGCAATACTATACCATCCAACATGAACTGGTTCTGACTGAACTAATAAAACATAATACGACCGCGTCCACTCATCTCATATATTAGCCTCTGTTCGCAATAACTGTCTTGATTAATAGGATGACTTTATGGAGCTAAGAGCTGCAGGCTTTTTACTTGAGTTTAGGTCACCTAGTCTAAATTAAAGACTGGAAGGACGCCAAGCGTTTGTTCTATTGTCGACGTATGTCGTCGTGGTTGTTTTAATATTGTCATGCGTGTTGTTGCCTCTGTCAGGCCGCGAGGTGTTGACGACGCGGGTCGACGAACCTTTTGCACACAGTATATCGGTCTTTCGGTGACGCGTACGGACTGCCCAATTTTGTACAACACTAACTGTGCCGATCTGTCAAAATTATGCACGCCACTTCCAACTTTACCTGAACAATGTTACGGCATATATTATTTTGACGGACAGTTTTATTACAACGTTGTGACTTGTGAATATCGTTGTGTCCCAATTACGAGCTCATTTTGTTAAGTTTGTGGGTAGTTTTAATTACCGTCCTACTTAAACTAAAGTTGTTCATATTAGCGGCTCCTTATAGAAGTCAGTCAAGGTATTTAAGCTTAAATTAGGTGAAAATAAGCACGTTATGTAGCGTGTGATCGCCGGATGTTACTCAAGGAATTGGACTTTTTGTGTGAGAAGTGCTTAAGATATTTTTTATTGTGCGCGAAGTATTGTGTGATAATCGTAGTGAGAGATCGTCATTTTCACTTTTGTGCCCACATCAAGAAAATCATGTGCGTATCTATGATGCATCTTTATCCAATATTGAGTTAATGTATATTAGTGTTTTATGTGCAAGTTGCTGAGCGATCGCTTTGAGGATTAGATTGTAATTTGATGCTAATACTGAGATTTCACATGTGTGAACTTGGTTTAATATCAACACAATAAGCTATTTATGAAATGAGTTTCCATTGAAACTTAACCATTAAGAAGTTATCAAGTTACATTCACGTTCAATTTGTCTTAACAATTCGCTGCTTCATTATAATTGTGACACTTTAAACCTGCTCTCGTCTTGTAAAAGTCGTTACGTATTTAATATTCAAAACGGTCGTTCAGGAACATTGATATTCGAGGCACTCTCTTTCTCTTGAAGGCGTTACATCTCACATATTCATCTCTATTTGTTCGTAGTAAGTAGTTTACTGGCTGTATTCATCATCGTCGCTGATAAGATTTAGAAATTCAAACAAGTCTTCTTCAGACAATGGCGGTTCTATGTACTCAAGTCTAGACATAAAATTAGGCACAAATACAGGTCATTACACCGACCGACCTGCATTTCTGCATAATAAACTACCAGTAGTAAGTACATAACGTTGACTGGTGAACGGGAATTAATTTAATATCGCGTTTTCGCCCACATGCAAACTGCATAAGTCACACCTCTACATATAAGCCACGGTAAGCTCCTAGGAAGTCTGCACTCCTGGTACTGTTAAAATAATATACTATAGTTTTAAATAATCCTATGGGAAATACATACGTGTTTTGTGTAGTAATCTTTTAATACAATGTAATTGGTTAGTTGGACTTTACTTTGGGAACTTTTGTATTTGTTGCGAATTAATAAATAAATAAATAATAATAAATATCGCTGGACGTTACACACAGCGCCATCTAGTGCCACACTAAGCAACGAGGCTTGTGTCGTGGACACCAGATAGTTGATATACTACATAGATACTTTTTGTTTGTAAATACATACTTATTATACATATAAACATCCATGACTCGGAAACAAATGTCCACGCTCATCACACAAACATTTGCTCCTACTGGGATTCGAACCCGGGACCCTAAGAACGTAAGGCAGCCACACTACCGCTGCGCCATTCGGGTCGTCATATGTGTTTATGTGTATTGTGTTTTTTTTTTAATTTTAGAACGATTGCATACAGACTGATATGGAAAACAAATGTAGTGTTGTGTTTTAGATACTTATTTACGTTATAAGTTTGATAACACTCCCCCTCATAGAGATGAGACCAGTGTCCCAGTAGTGGGAACATTATGGGCTGCTTATGATGATGATACTATGTGGTCCATTTTCTTTCATGATTTTTACAAAACATAAATGAATGATCTCTGTATATAGGTTCCTTACCTACGTAATCTAGAATCACCCTGTTTTCTTTTGAGATATCAGCAAGATCTTTATGGTGACATCTTGATAAACCTCTCCTTATAATAAGTCCTTGTATACTGGTGAATAATAACCCTCCTGATCAGAAGGTCTAAGTAGCTAAACGTCTAATGAGCAGTAAATCTAATTAGCAAAATGTCCATGTAGCAAAACGTCCAACTATCAGATGGTCTCTATAGCAGAACATCTATTTAGCAAAAAGTCATTTTTAAAATGTGTACACTCACGATAGAAAGTAAAACATTAAATTTAAACACTGTTTTGCACCTACTAAGTTCAAGGTTGGCCAATGACCACTGGTATTCCACATGGTGAGGAAACCGGCTTGTCCTGGAACCAGAAATTCGAAGACATGTGACATCTACCAACCCGCACTGGACCCGCGTGGTGGTTGACATGACAGCCCACTCACTCACATAGGGAGGAGGCCTGTGTCCCAGCTGTGGACACTTACTGATTATAATATGGTCATGCTATTCTTCTTTCCTCCAAGACTGCCAACAATATTGGTGTTCGAAACTGTTTCCAACTTAAAACTTTCAGCTAAAGTATTGTCAAATCTTTCTAGAAGGTAGTAGTTGATGATGGACTGATGGGCTGTCCTTCTTGGTTGTGCAGGTTCAGAAGCAGATGGCACGCGAGTATGAGCAGCTGAAGGCGACGGTGGCGACCTTGCAGATGTTCCAGCACGAAGGGGAGAAAGCCATCACACCACTTGTAGGCAGTAAGTATACCTATCTTAATACCTGATTAATGACAAAGAAAACCCTACACTAGTTGTAGTAGTTCCAAGACTGTTTTGCCATGGGCAAATGAACTCCGACCGACTGTGTTTCTCCTGCTATCTGAAGACCAAGACCGTAGGATGATCACAATGACTTTTTAGAAGCCTTTTCTATCTGATATTTTTGCAGTGTCAGCTTTATAATTGATCTTAATTAAGCAGGGTAGTCATTTCAGATTGATCATGAAGGGCAATTCCTATGAGATGTTCCCTTTAAAAAAATCCTATAGCTGGAACGGTAAATGTAGAGAGCGTTATTTTCATTTAAAATTAAACAGCCTGTATTAGAAAGCATTAAAGTTGAATATCAAAAAATCTCTCCAGAACTCAACAGAATATCATTGGACATCTCATTTTACACAAAAACACACGTTGTGGTCAATGCCACGGCCTGATAACATAACAGTGAATTTTTTCCAACTAGTTCATCTGGAAATGAGCTATCACACTATGTTGGTCAGCACTTCCGAAGGAAACAGACGACCATTATAGAACTGGAAATTATATTTAATTTCGCGCTATTAAAGTTACTTTAAGGTTAGGCACTGGTCCCAGTGCCAGCGATTAGCGGGTAACGTGAATTCTTGAGCGGGGAAATGTTTGGATTCGTGTCGTTAAGCACGCAGTGAGACCATCGCCTTATGTGGAAGAAAGAAATTAGGGAAATATCTCAAACCGGATGGGCTGGGAGGATGTTGTGATAAACGCAGGATAAAAATACTTTTTGTTTTTACCGCACAGCAGGTAGATTGGTATTTCCGTTCACAATTATGTGTAAATTGTCCCCATATTTTAATCGAGTTCGAGGATATACTATTTGTCTTTATTATTTGGGCGTAAAGACGAACTGAGAACCTCCTAATTTCATATAGGTTTGCCCCTGCTTCGCATGGTGCCTGGAACCTACCATACACATTCACAAAATTTCATTCAAATCCTTTTTCTTCGTCAATTTGGGATGGTTTGGGTTGGTTGCCTAGGTTGGTCTGTGGATGGGTGACCACCCTTACATGCCGAGTTTCCTCCGTGCCTCGGAAAGCAAGTTAAGCTGTAATTAGTACCGGCTGTCATTTGTAGATCTTTGCTGTGGCCTCTGAAGTCTGACAAACAGTCTTACCAAGGGGTATCGTATTACCCAGTACTAACTGGGTTGTGGAGGTCAGATAGGCAGTTGCTCAATGTAAAATACTGGTATTCAGCTGCATCCGGTTAGACTGGAAACCGACCCCAATATAGTTGGGAAAAGGCCAGGCCAGAGAGAATTTGGGTTGCGCAAACGGCGAAATAAATTAGTCCAATACACTACTCCAATCAACACACAATATGCAAAGTAATTTATAAACAGTTTTTAATTCGGAACTCTAACAGGTCGTAGACTCTTTGACTCATGTTTTTATAGCAAACATTAATAAAAAAACTAGAGTAAGTTCAATATCCTAACACAATGGACTTAGCCTAGTCATGACTGAAACTTAATTGTAGTATTTATGCTTCTATAATAGATATTTGGATTTGATAATTTCCGCAATTTGTTTCTTGGTCGTAAGCTATACTAAGAAAAACAAATAAATATAATTACTGCCGTATTGACCTCTTGACACGACACGGTGGTGTTTCCTTAGGGAATTACAGCTATGTCAATTATTTTAACTGAATCGCCCAAAAAATGGAGTTCCCATGGCGATAAGCTGGTGATGTCACCATGTTTTTTATTGTCGTCATCGTCATACTAAGAACTATAATTGTTGTCCCAAAGTTTGGCCTAAATGATAAATAATGCATACTTCGTGGAAAGCCTTTCATTTCATGTCTATTATATTGGGGTTAACAGTGGAAAATTACTGGTAAAAAAATAACAATTTCATCCACGTGTACTGCCTACATAGTTCGATCAACCTTACTCCAAGTGAACATTCAACAGCTGAGCACAGAAAGTTCATTTCCCACCCTTGACTTGAATGATTACCTATAGAAATTCCTTAATTGTAAAGGTCTAGATTGACAGGTTTGGTTCAACAAAAAACCCGTTTCTTTATTTATGGCACGAATGCTACAATAGTAGTTCTTGATGTGCTTCAAGTTAAAAAAAAACTGGAGTGAAAAATGACCGTGGGATATCTAGCTTGTAGCTTACTCCCGATTTCTAAAAGCTTTTCAAAGTAATATTATAGTGTTAAATCTTATGCCAACTTACGTCAGCAGTTTTATTGAGTAAAGATTCTATCAGTCTTTAAATAAGCTAAAAGAAACTTCAAACTGTTCGTACAATCGTTTACAGAACTGCTTGTAAAAGTAATTAACTCGAAGACCCATTTCTTTTACCCAAACGTACACAAAACACGAAACTAGATAAAGAGAAGAATAGAACACAAATCAAAACACGCAGATCTAATCTAAGCCATTGTTCAGCTATCTGCACAGTCATTCAGTAAACTACATAAAACACTAAAACGCTCAATTTCAATCACCCGATTTCTAACTAAAAAGTGAAACGTCAGTCAGTCCGATGAGCAAGCAATTAGCAATAAAAGTTCGTTAACCCACGTCATGAGGCCGAAGACGACGGTAATCGACTGTGACCTTCGATGAAACCATTGAACGGCCGATAAAGGCCACCATGTCGTCAATTATGTCACCATTGATGGTGGTACAATAGGGGACGATACCAACCATACCGCGCTTGTATTCACCCGTTGCTATTGTCTACTTTGTTTTGGTTCAGAACTTCAGATTTATGCTTTGTGGTTTAAAATTGTTGGTCTGGTTGAATGGAATGGTTTATTGGTATTGGTAAATGATGCGAGTTGGATTCTATTCGACTCCATTGTCCTGGACCTAGTTCGTTATAAGCAGCGGTGGCCCAGTGGCGGCGGCTCCGACTTACGAAGAGCAAGTCGTGGGTTCGAACTGAGGCAGGCGCATTACTTTGTGTAATTTATTTCATCACCACTGCTGTCACTACGGTGAAGGAAAACATCATGAGGAAACCGGCATGTCCTAGAACCAAAAATTCGAAGACATGTTACATCTACCAACCCGCACTGGGCCCACGTGGTGGATTATAGCCCATTCCCTCTTATAGAGAGTAGGTAGTGTGTTCCAGCTGTGGGAACACGATAGGCGTATTGTGATTACGCTAGTTCACCACAGTTCGGGTACACCTGAGCTCGTCTGAAAATATTTGTTTCATCTGCTGTACAGGGTTAAACGAATTCATTTAGCTCAGCTTTAGTATCATAGATAATCAGTTATTTATTATCTAATCGTCGACAGGTGAAATTGACAATTAATTAGATTAAATTCCATGGTTGATCGATATTTTAGTGTAACCTTGTTTCTGATAAAAATACTCGTAATTTCATCAGTTACCTATCTCTGATTATCTTCACCAGGAAACATTGATGTTATAGATTTTCTGATTATTTTGCCATTAGGTAACTTATCATTTAATCAATCATCACAATGAAGCTCTAATACAAATCATTTTTATAACAGTGCACTGAGCTCTCTTGCACTTAACCATTGTCAAAGACCGCACATATAATTTAGTCAGTCGGGCTCTCATCCTGCCTTCTTTGTATTCACAATTCTTATATTATCAGCTACAACATCTTAAAAGATCACTTCAGACAGAATTATGCTTGTATTGTGACGAAACTGGCCAAAAACCATTGCATACACGGATTTAGAATTTAATGGCTACTAATATACCCCAAAACGTCTTTAGAGTTCCGTACAAAAGGAGGTCGGTGTCTTTGTGAATCAGTTTAGTTTTGTCTTTGATGACTTTTGTATCGTTTTAGTTGCGTAACCATAAAATTTGATTCGTATCTAGAAATATTGTTGTAGAAAGTATGATGAATTGTAACACGGAACCCCCCCGGTGTTTTATCGTTATACTTTCGGACTGTTTGACCGAATATTCTGTTTCTTATTAGGTGTCTAGATTTGGTTTTTGTAAATAATTTGTATGCTGCTTTTTATAGGGGCCGGCCATGGATGCTAAGTGACAAATACGTTAACCTAAACTTGATTTAATGCGCTTATGCGCCTCATTTCAATAATAATCGTGTTTGGAACTCTTCGAAAAGTCGTTATGATATGTAACGCACATTTCAAGGTTGTCGATGACGGCATAAGGACCCAATTTGGGCCCATGTGATATAAGGATGATCAATAACGCGTTTTGTCGGGCACTATGCCAATCCTGATGTAATTCGTTGTCATAGAAACACAAATATTCCTTGACGCTCCCAAACTAAGTCTAATCCGGCTAAGTGTACAGCAATAGGGCGTACTAAAACATCGTCAATATATTTGTATAATTAAACAAGATGGCCTTACCATAATAGACTTAAATAGACCACCATATCCAAAACATAATAACCAATTAATTCTAACTCAAAGCAATTAGTTCTCAAGGTTCGCATTTGGGGGTCCTCGATAACCGATTCCCTCCATTAACTTTTGACACATGCGGGATAATGGCCAACTGATAATAACCACTTACTAATTCCACTCCCTGATCAACATGATACAATAGTTTAGCTTTTGCCTGCCCTGTGGTGTTATGGCGTTCTTCTATTGGAAAATTCTCAATATAGCAAGCAGCCTGGATTCCACATTTGTTTCCGATCAATATGCTCGTCCTTTACATTTTTAATACTTTTTACTCTTTCATTTTCGTGTGGTTAGTGTCTAACCTGGTGTGTGTGGTTTCACATGCCAATAAAAAAATATCTCTCAGGCATGCTTGCGTTTCCTCACAATGTTTTCCTTCACCGAAGCAAGTGATAATTATAGGTACAAACCTTCCTTCCACACATGTTCAAACCCTGGGGACTACAAATGTTATTCCGCTTTATCAAGACCAGTTTTTAAGTTATTTGGCTGTATGATGTTATTAAATTAAAGTGGGCCTCTCAATGTCATCCGCATTTTACGCAGGTGACGCTTTTACGCGCAGATTGGCGCGTAATCGACCGTGTCGGACAGATAAAACTAAGTAACGGCTTTCCCTGAGAGTCATTAAATCTCAATAAACGCAATTACACGGCGACTATAACCTGTTGGGTGACTATCGATTTTCTTAGATAATGAATTAATAACGTGCGTGTAATGGCCTATACTTTGTAAGGTAGCTTCAACATTGTTTTTTATTGTATTTCCATAATGATAGGGGCTTTCTTCGGTCAAAGGCCGTGACTCGAGGGCTTTTACAAATGTAGTTGCTAAGCGAAAGATAATTTGAAGCGCGAAGAATAAAACAAAAATTAAACTTCATCAATAGTGGTACATAGGCGGACTTAATGCCACAAGGCATTCTCTACCAGTCAACCTTTAACAACGAAATACTAAATAAAGTCTAACTTCAAGTTGTCATGAGATGGAGAGGTCGGCTTTTTCTTTCTGGTTTCTAAAAACACAGATACAGAATTGCTTTCTCTGAACTCATCAACTACATTTTTCTGACCCATGCTACTCGCCGCCATTTTATTAACCATTGCCAAATACTAATTTGCCTGTCAACTAACTGATTTTTTAAAGTCTGATGCAGGTTATTATGATAAAACAGAAGCATAACCTAAGACCTTCTAGCAAAACATGATTTACGTATATTGAAAGTTCCAACATGCATGCACACCGCTCGATATCTGCTAAAGAAAATAAAGGAAATTGTTATTCTCCCGCACATTGAAGATTTTGTTTTCAATAAAACCAGTCACTTCTCACATTTTGCCGATTTCCTGATCACTTTCTTAACCACACTGGCGGTAATTTATACCACATTTAATTAATGTAAAGGCACTAAAGAAAGACAGACCGTCTTTGGTGCGAGGTAATGGCTGAAAGTTGTTCAACAACTTTTAGTTGCAAGCTTGCAATACAGCTGTTGTGCCTATAGTGCTTGTTTTAAAGACTAGAATATTAAAAAAAGAATGACGATTATTGAACCGTTCTTCTTAAAGGTTATCAGTGAATTATAAGGGTTGGAGATTATCTTTATCTGGTAGTTAAAAGTAAGTGCTCTTAACCTGTTCTGAAGTATCGGTTAATTTCCGTTCGGCACAAATTGTAATAAAGCGGTTTACTTCAACTTTTATTCTGCTGTGTAATCAGACATGCGTAATTGAGTTTAATAGTTTGCAAGGGAATTGAAGCAGCTGTTTGAATGTATGTATGTATTCAATTGCTGCAACGACGTTTAATTTAGCTTCCAAGAATATAAGTCGGCAATTACTACAGACTACTAGAAGTTGAGACATAGTTGCGAAAAAAGTGGATCAATTAAGTGGCTCTTCCGTTTTCACTTTCACTATCATCTTATGGGTTTTCTAATTCTAAATATACGAGTAGTGTGGGTTGTATGCAGTTTTTGATTTGTATGTTGGATCCTCTACTTATCGCACTAGACGGAAGACCAACCTATGTGGTTGGTCTTCCGTCCGCTGAACTGATGACTTTTCGAAGACCATCTCCAGGACCCATCTTCTTCTTCACCTAGACTTTGATTTGAATTATTGGCCTTTCATAAATATCTTCTTGGTTGTTTTGCAGACTACGAGGATCTACCAACACGCGACCAGATGTGGGGCCCCGCGCCGCACGAGATCGACCCCGATATTTGGCCCCCACCGCCAGACAGAGACCCCAATGCGTGGCCGCCACCCACTAGTGTAGAACACAAGTTAGTACCAACTTTTATTTACTACCAACACCAAGTCAACCTACGCAGACCACTGTTGGACATAGGCCTCTCCCAAACTGCGCTACAACACCCTGTCCACAATCTTCTACATCCATCTGGTTAGTTAGGAACTTTTCACGACAAGAGGCATAGGCTATAATTGCGATTTGTTTGTGTAGCTATAACACAAACAAATCGCATTTGACTAAAAGAGTAATGAATATAAATGTTGAGAAGACCAAAGAAACAGGAGTAAATTATAGCGTGTCTAATGACAGGGGAGAATGGAAGCAAATCCGTGTTGCGCCGACCCCAAATAACATGGGACAAACGCAGGAAGATGGTGATGAGGCCTATAACTACGCGGAGTCCGCAAGTTAATAAATTAAGAAGCATTTAACGGACTTTTTTGGGCATTATTACGTTAGAAAAACGAGAACTGTTGGACAAAAGCCGTGTCTTGTCGAAAGCATTATGGCTATAAGACCTTGGTTAACTGGTTTTTCCAACTATTTTGAAAGGCCATGCTCTTTTGGAGTTTTCCTAAGGAAGTTATTTAACTGCAACCAGTACAACTGCAGCATGATTTGAAGTTTGGGATTTATTATTGCCGTTTAGTCGCTGCGTGATTGTTATGCTGACAGATAAAACGCCTTTTTCGTCGAAATACTTCATCAATCGTATTAGCATTTATGAATCAGCGTTCAAAGAATCCTAGATCCACCAATATTAAAAAAAAAACTTGATGACATCCTTTCCCTCTATTTGTTTTTGGTTAGTAGTTCTACCTGAAGAGTTAATTAAGCTGTGCAGTTAGCTACGTTTAGCACGACGCGGCTAAAAGTAACCGTTAAAGTTAGCACGTGGTCGCGGTGCATGTGCTAACTAGTTTAATAACTGCCACGTTCAACACGTGCAGGAAGGTAAACTTTAGTTGGTGAAACCAAAATGCTATTCATTTAAAGTTAAGCAAGTTACAGATATTGAAGTTCGCCTTCGTCAACCTTTTGCGCTTATCCCAATTTATATTTTGTCGGCGCAGCATGTCTTTCTAGCCATATCATACTTCTTCTGCGCTTATTCTAATTTATTTTTTGCGGCGCAGCATGTCTTTGTATCCATATCATATTCATAGAAGGGTATTATCTATTAATGAATTTTAATATCGGTTTGATCAATCAAACGGTTCGTCGTACCTCTAATTTAATCTAGCTGAGGAACATAGAAGGATAACATAACACTCCAGGCAACCGCTTCAATAACATGATTTTCGGTGTAAGCAGTGCCGTGCTAGGAGGCAACAATACAGCAAGCCCGTACAGCGAGCAGACTGATCAGAAACCCTAACATCATGAAGAGTATAGTACCTACCTAGGTTATAAGGGCGAAGCAAGCTTTTAAATTTTACAGCCGCTATGTGTAAGCTCTTAAGACGGTGGTAGAAAACATCGTGAGAAAACTAGTAAAGTCATGCGACATCCATCAAACCCACACTGGGCACACGACATCTCGCAGTGAGGAGGCCGCTACAGGGTACTGTGTACCAGCAGCAGAATTGAGATATTTATGCAGTGTTTTTCTCACTAGACATTAAAATAAAATGGGCCTGGGTAGGACATCTGGCTAGACGTGGAGATGAATAAGAATAAGAATAATTTAGTTGCTTAAAATACAGGTGTTACCAGATGTTAAAGTTGGTGGTTTAGGCACACACCATATTTTGCCTTTTTAGGGCATGCAAATATAATTTTACATTACATTATATTTCGCAGCTTCATTCGACGCGATTTTCTTCTTTTACATGTTGTAGCCGAGTCCTAGGCATTGGCTTCACACAGATTTTCAGATAAAATAAGTAAAAAAATAAAAACCTTATGGCAATACTGGGGTAATTATCCACATTCAACTCGCTCGGCGGTAGGTACTTCATTCTGTGTTCTGTGTGCAAAGGCTTCGCACAAGAAAAAACTTGCTCATCATGGATTGGAAAAGAAGATACAATTCGGAGGAAACGCGGATCATAATAAGCGTCGCAGAGTGAATACAGTTAGACGGCGTATTATTTCTTCATCATCGTCGGATGACGAATTAACCGAACGTAAGTTTTATAATACTACCTTCCTAGTTCGGTACCTACTTTTATTGTTAATTTTGTTTCAATTGAGTGATGCGAGAAACCAGCGGGGTTCCCTCTGTCACGTTGATTTGATACAAGTTGACATATAAAAAATGTGATGCGATTCAACCAGCGGGGTTGTTTTCTGTCACGCTTATTTTTGCGCACAATTCAGCGGGAATTGTGTCTGCTTCGGTACCTACTTTTATCGTTAATTTTGTTTCAATTGAGTGATGCGAGAAACCAGCGGGGTTCCCTCTGTCACGTTGATTTGATACAAGTTGACATATAAAAATGTGATGCGATTCAACCAGCGGGGTTGTTTTCTGTCACGCTTATTTTTGCGCACAATTCAGCGGGAATTGTGTCTACTTATACTCACCTATTACTACCTATATCTACTTACATTATTGTCTTACATACAACATGATGTTATATTGTAATGCGAACAACCAGCGGGGTTGCATCCGTTACGCTTGATTGCGCTTAGTCCAGCGGGGACTATGCCTACCCTCATTTTAAAATTAATTGATCGTAGTTTTGCTTCGCAAATATCTACTTATTCTGATGTCGGACAATGGTATGACACCAAAGTCTAGCCCGGAAGAAATCTTAGTAGGCGATCCTTTATGTCCTGACACAAAAGAGACTGAATCTTTAGACGATGAAATCCTCGCCTTATTAGGCGATGCTCTTAAGAGCAAAACCGGTCTCGGAATCAATTCACAAAGACATTGCAGCCAGGTGGCACGAAATTCTTATAAAAGGATTACCGAATGAAACAAAAGACAAACTATTGAAGGTTTACCTAGTACCGTCTAATTGCGAAATGATACTAGCACCAAAACTGAACGCTGAAACCAAAACTGCTATAGCTGAAAATCTTGTAAAAGGAGATAATATTACACTGGAGACAAAACAAAACCAGATAGGTTCGGCACTAGCCGCACTATCGCAGGCCGTAAATAGCATATTAGAAAAAGATTTTTCGACGTAAAAACTGCTCAAACTATCAGTGATGCATGTCGCATCCTATGCGACAGTCATTATAATGAAACGAAAACACGAAGACTTTTTATAATTTCGTCAATAAATAGTGATATGAAAGAAACTGTTCGAGATCAATACTTATACGGAGAAAATATTTCTGATACACTGAAATTGGCAAAAACCATCAAGAAATCCGGCACCGACTTGAAATCAACAAAAGCCGCTGCTCCCTTCAGAAATCCAAAATTTAATAAAAGTAATCTCTTGAAAAATAAAGGTCAAGGTCAGTCAAACTGGAAACCCCTGCAACGAAAACCAGCGGGCAAAGCCGATGCAGGGGTATCACGCGCAGCTCAGTACCAGTACCAGCCCCGCATGAGGAACAGCTTTCAACAGCGGGAAGCAGGAGGTCGATCGTCGCCGCCACCGACACGTCATCGCCAACAACGGAAGCACCAGTAGAGGTACGTTTTGCAGGTCGTCTACAACATTTTTTACGACAGTGGCACGAGATCACTGATGACCCTATCATCTTATCTTTGATTCAAGGATACTAAATTTCTTTCTCATCAGAACCTATTGATGATGTTAAACCTAGTTTTCATACTAGAGCACACAAGGAACTTCTTGATTTTGATGCTGAAATAAACTCACTTTTAAAAATAAGTGCCATATCAAGATGTACGCCCCACGATCAACAATCGACATGAAAGAAGCATATTTTTAATTCCGGTACATAATCTTTACAAAAAATATCTAAGATTTATGTATAATGGTACATTATTTAATTTCAACTGTCGTCCATTTGGTTTAAGTACATGTCCTTACGTTTTCACAAAAAAATTGAAACCTGTGGTGGAATATTTAAGATCCAGAGATATGATTTCCGTCATATTATATTTAGATGATTTGGGTTGCATAGGGAGCTCTTTTCAAGAATGCGAAAATAATGTAAAATTGACTATGAATCTGCTAGAAAAACTAGGCTTTATTATAAATCATGTTGCCTTATTCCAAAACAAAGGTGTAAATATCTTGGTTTTGTGTTTGATTCCGCCAATATGTGTTTAGAATTGCCGGATAATAAGAAATCAAAAATTAGAGAACAATTAAAGTTTCTTCGAAAAAAGAAAACTTGTAGACTTAGAGAATTTGCACGTCTGATTGGTCTGTTAGTGTCTTCGGCTCCTGCCGTTCAATATGCATGGGATTACACTAAACAACTTGAACGCCATAAGTACCTAAGTTTATTGGATAATCCTAGCTATAACAGTATAATCGATATACCCCACACAGTAATATATGATTGTGATGATGGTGGTTACTAAGTCTAGATATTAAAACACAGCCTATAACACTTATATAATTTAAATTAGATTTTTTTTTCTGATGCATCAATGAGTGGCTGGGCGGTTTTTGCAACAACAATAAAGCTCATGGTTTTTGGACACGAATACAAACCACGCAACATATCAATGAACTAGAATTAAAGGCCAGTTTCTTAGCACTAAAAGTGTTTGCGAAACATTAACAAAATTGTAAAGTGTTATTACGCATTGATAATGTCACTGCCATTTCATGTATTAATAGGATGGGTTCTGTACAATACCCACATTTCAATCAAATTACCCGAGAAATACGGAATGGTGTGAGGAACATAATATAGTAATATTTGCGTCATATATTAATACCAAAGCTAACATTGAAGCAGACAGTTTATCACGAAAACAGTTTACAGTTACAGAATGGGAACTGTGTGAAACGGCTTTCAAATTTTGGTCAACCCAAAATCGATTTTTTTGCAAGTCGTAATAATAAATGTCCTGTATATATTTCTTGGAAAAGCGACCCGGATGCTTACGCGGTAAATGCATTTACAATTTCTTGGAATAGAATGCGATTTTACGCTTTTCCCCCCTTTGCGTTAATTCTTAAGATGTTACTGAAAATAATAAATGATACCTAGATCTGAAGGGATAGTGGTTGTACCCAACTGGCCAACACAACCTTGGTTTCCCATTTTTAAAAGACTTATGGTTTTAGAACCTTTATATTTCGAACCAAATATTAACCTATTAAAATCTCCTTTCCGATTATCACGCAGTCTCCATCAAACGCTAACATTAATTACCGCCAAATTGTCAGGAAAGCACTACAGCTAAGATTTTTTTCACAAAAATTCAATCGATATAATGTTATCATCGTTATCTGAAAATACATACAAGCAGTATGATAGCACTATTAAATTGTGGGTTAATTACTGTAATAATATAAGAATGATTATTTGATTGGATCGGTTTCAGTAATTATTGATTTATTAACAGAATGTTACAAAAATGGTGCGAAATACGGCACCATAAATTCACATAAATCTGCATTACACTTTCTATTTCCAAAAACAATGACATAAAGCGATTTATGAAAG
This sequence comes from Xestia rhomboidea, assembly GCA_963853795.1. Lineage (NCBI taxonomy): Eukaryota > Metazoa > Arthropoda > Insecta > Lepidoptera > Noctuidae > Xestia > Xestia rhomboidea. Next base: position 6,506,975 of record OY970778.1, on the reverse strand, counting down.
GTATATTTAGGTTGAGACCGCCCGCTCCTAGATACAGTGTTACTTGGGATCCAAATGTGGTTTTGGAATATTTAGGTCAAAAATGGCCCAACGATCGGCTTAATTTAGAAAAGTTATCTAAAAAGACATGTTACGTTGCTGGCATTAGTAACTGCCCATCGGGTTCAAACATTCTCACTCAAAGATGTAAATAATATAAAAATTCTAAGCACTAACATAATCATAACAGTACCCGATCTTATTAAAACATCACGAGTTAACTCTTTACAACCTCTATTAAAACTACCCTTCTATAACGAAAACGAAATATTAACTTCTATAACATGAAATATGCCCTGGTAGATCCTTATAAGAATATTTAAATAAAACAAAATTGTTGCGTTATAGAAATAACAATTTATTCATTTCATATAGAAAACCATATAATAAAGTAACCTCACAAACACTTAGCAGTTGGATCAAAAGTACACTTTCCCTCAGTGGAGTTGACACGTCAGTTTTCAGTGCTCATAGCATGTAATCCGCAAAACTGCTGGATGGTCAGAGTCATCCAAAGTTTTTGCTAAGTTCTATAATAAGGAGTTAGTTCATGATCCTAAACAATTTGCAAATATGATTTTGTCAAATGCATTAACAACCAATTTGGAACATGATTATTTTGTTTTCAATTAATAATTTTTGATTTTAGCTACCATTTATCTAGTTTCATTTTACTGATGCTCTGAACATCCTACAACATGTAAAAGAAGAAAATCGCGTCGAATGAAGCTGCGAAATATAATTAATGATCAAACGAACTTACCCTTACGTGAAGTTCGATCATTATTATATGAGCAGCTTCATTCGACGCGATAATAAGAACCCACCCTTTTGCCCCAACCCTAAAAATGAAACGAAAAAGATAGATCCTGGTATAAAAATATATCTAGTCCATAATCTACTAATCTATGGTTGTATAGTATGTAGGTAGATATTGAGGTATATACCTACCTACATAAGTAATGCTTTAAACAAGAATGAAGTACCTACCGCCGAGCGAGTTGAATGTGGATAATTACCCCAGTATTGCCATAAGGTTTTTATTTTTTTACTTATTTTATCTGAAAATCTGTGTGAAGCCAATGCCTAGGACTCGGCTACAACATGTAAAAGAAGAAAATCGCGTCGAATGAAGCTGCTCATATAATAATGATCGAACTTCACGTAAGGGTAAGTTCGTTTGATCATTAATTATTGTATAATGTGTATCTATATGAAATTTAACAAGATGTATTAAGTAAGTAAAGTAAAATAAATTATTAAATAAAAAATAACACGTATTGCACACGAAACTAATACCTATATCTTAAAATTAAATTTTGTTTTGCAGAAATTCTTGCAAACTGTAAAAACAATTTTCTGTCAACCATTTGCGCAATTTATTTTTAAAATATTTAAAAGGGAGTTCTCTAATATTTCTTGGTAATTTATTAAAGATGGAAATACACATGTGAAACACATTGTTTTTAATCAATTTTGTATTGCAAAATGGGATCATAATTTTTGCTGGATCTCTTGGCCTCTGCTTAGTGTAATTGTCACCTTTGAATTTAAAAAATTCACTATGTTTCCTTACAAATACCGATACCTCAAACAAATACATGCCGGTCAGCGTCAAAAGCTTAAGTCTCTTAAATAAAGGTCTACAAGATTCTAGAGGGCTGACACCGCAAATAGCTCGGACACATTTTTTTTGTACAATAAACGCCTTCTCATAGTCTGTTGAATTGCCCCACATTATTAGTCCGTATCTTAAAATGGATTCAACGTATCCACTATATGCTATGCGAGCAGTTTTTTCATCGGATACAATTCGAAGTTTCCTTAACGCATACACAAATCTATTAAGTTTACTGCATACGCTGTATATGTGTGGCTTCCAATTACAAAATTTATCGAGAGTTATACCTAAAAATTTAATATTTTCTGTTTCTTCTATAATTTTATCATTTATTTTAACGTTAATACTATCGGAGGGTTTGCATTTGTATGTACTAAATTTAATGAATTTTGTTTTTGAAATATTAACACATAGGTTATTAGATTCAAGCCAATTTATAACAGACTGTACAGCTTCTCTTAATTTGTTTTCGTGAGTTGAATTTTTAGTTTTATGTGGCACTATGACAGAAATATCATCGGCGAATAGGACACTATCGTAGTTTAATGAATCTGGTAAGTCATTAATATATATCAGAAATAACAAGTCCCTCCAAGACACTCCCTTGTACGCCATAAGTATTGAATTTAGAAGAAGATCTATAGATAGTGGATTCAAGATTTTCATTTAAATTTGCAACTTCAACACATTGTTGACGTCCTGTTAGAAAACTTCTAATCCAATCCAAAGCGACACCCCGGATGCCATATCTTGCACATTTGTCTAGTAAGATGCTATGATCCACAAAATCAAAAGCCTTACTCATGTCAAAAAATACTACTGCAACCGGAATTTTTTCGTCTAGGTATTCTGTGATCTTTTTAATTAAAGTAAATGCTGCCAAGGAAGTGGATTTATTATGTTGAAAACCGTTTTGTTCCTGTTTAAGAATGTCATGCTTATTTAAAAATCCTATTAATCGACTGTAGAATACCTTTTCAAAGATCTTTGATAATACAGGAACAAGAGTAATAGGGCGATAGTTATTTGGCTCTTTTCGATCACCTTTTTTGAATAAGGGTTTAACTATGGAATGCTTTAAATCCTCTGGGAATATTCCTTGTGTCAAAGAATTTCCTAAAATATGATTTAAAACAGGCGCTATGATATGAGCACTTGCCTTAATAATACGTGTTGAGATAGTGTCATAACCTACTGCGTTGGTATCATTTAAAGATTTTATTGTATTTAAAATTTCGTTCTCTGTGGTCGGTCTCAGAAAAATTGATTCATCATTAATAGGGATTTGAGATTGGTATTGTTTATTTGGAAAACTCGAGTTGTGATCATTGGCAATATTGATAAAGAATTCGTAAAATGTTGATGCTATTTTAGTTGGACGATGGAGCAAGGCTTTGACCGAGTGGTGGCCAAGGTTAGGCCATAATAACCTTCAGACCCGTCCTAAAGCTTGTTTGGTCGACGACACAGACTCACCTCACTTCCCGGGGCAGTATAAAGGGGAGGCCTATATATCCAGCAGTGGGTGATTCCGGGCTGAAATGATGATGATTAAAATAAAATCGTCAACTTATACGACATACAACCAAATAGCGGTGATATATGCAAATCCCAGCACAAGCATCTAGTTTTATAACTCATATTGGGCACGGCATAGAATTAATCAGACAAAATCACAATATTACCTATTTCAAAAGTAGTATTACTCCAAATGGTATCGTACATCTTCGTTTCACTTCGTAATCATTCGGAAATGAGTTGCGTAGGCGCCGATGTGTCGAAGGTCAATAATGTTTGCAACAGAAACATGTACTTATGTGCAGAAACAGCTGTTTGTAATAAAGGACATTTTGACGCACAGGTGTTAAAATTAAACTGGCTTTTATGTTCGAATGAATTGATTGACCTAGATAATAATATCGGTTTGGTATTATATTTATTTTGTTATTAACGAATCGGTGTGATGAATTAATGCCATTGCTTAGGCATATTTAAACCAAGAGGCTGAGCAGAGGAGAGAGATTTTAAATTATCAGTTTAAATTTTGATTTTGTCTTTGTGTCTGATGGCGCCTGCGATACTTCTGCCCAGAGAGGGTAGGTGGTTCCAGCTTTGGTGATGGGGCACGCCGGGAATGGCGGGCTGATACCAGTCGGGAGTGCGCGTGAATGTACTTGTTTCTCCCGAGCCCCGACACATGGTAGTACTAGGAACAGTGGGTTTTTAATCGGTTAGAGTACGACATAACCCTCCACTTGCCCCAGACGGAGTGTATCCATGAGGAATTTCCCACAGGTGGTTCATAGCCAAAATAAAACTAAGAAATGTAAGCCCCCTTCAAAGAGGAATACTGCTTGATAAGACCTTGCTATCAGCCTTTTGCGTCCATTTCCTTATAATTATCATTCTTCTCGTATTTCCTGGCAAAAAAGACAAACACTTCTTCGTGCAGATAATTTGGAATAACTGACGTAACAATACAATGATTCTATTTAATCGTGATGCCTTAATTATGACATTAACTTTTTTTGACGATAAGATAAAAACATACAGTTGTTTCTTGTTTTTCAACAATGCATAATGTTCTTGATCAAACTAAGTATATGTAATAAAGATATAAGTACTTGTAGATGACATACATAATATAACATCACGCCTGTAATCCCTGAAGGGTTAGGCAGAGGTGTATCTAATAGTACACCCAAATTTCGCCAGTTATGTTTAAGTTCCATCTAATAGGGGGCGAGTCTATGCTTTCATCCGGCGCAAATCCAGACTCCGTGGCTGCTACTGAGAAATATCTGGTGGAAAAACCCAATAACACTGCCCGACCGAATCGAACCCAGGATCTCATGCTCAGCAGTCGTGCTTGCGATCACTAGACTAACGAGGCAGTCGGAGATGACGTCCATACTAAATTCTATTCTATTCAGATAAACGACACCCTCTGTATAATATAGAGACGCCAAGAGGCAGACTGAAGATCGGGAGAGCTTCTTCAGGTAAAAGCTGTGGCTCCTCAAACATCCCCCTCCGACACATTATGTCGAAGTTGCAGAAAAGCTCCCACCGGGACACATGCTGCCATGGCCCACCTGGAAGACCCTAAACCGTTTACGAAGCCAGGTGGGCCGCTGCAGATACAACCTGGTCCGGTGGGGGTATTCCGATGAAGCCATGTGTGACTGCGGTGCCTCAACGCAAACTATGGCTCTCCTCCTGTCCTGCACTATGTGATGTTCCAACTGCACTCTGACAAACCTGTCCGCGGCCACCACCAACGCCGTCGAGGTGGCAGAGTACTGGCCAAAAGTAATTTATTTAAAAATAGGGGGAATCATCGACACGACGAAGAACTATCACTTAAAATTATCATTCCTAAAGTCCCTGTCAACCTCTGCAAGTAAAAGCCGTGAGTTACCAAATCCATGGTGAACAGAGCCATGATCACTGTCAAATTCGACCTGCAGCTATATTCACACTCAAACCCAACCAATAACAAGTTAACAACCATCATCCTTACAGGAAAACGTCAACTAAATCATTTCAATTGTCCACAGAGGGCCCCCCGCAATGAAATCGGCACGAGCAAACCCCCGAACGGCACGCACAGACAACAAGAAAATCACGCCGGGGAACCGCAACGCCACCTCATCCAATCGGAAGACCTCTGATGTTAGGAATCCTAAGACTGCAGTAAATAAAGCACATAGCGGTTAGTAACATTAGATAATACTTTTATTTATTCATTCTTTGCGTTGTGTTCTGGAATTTAGTTTGTAGACTCAACGGTCTTGCATATTTCCTTGTTCATTATGACATTTTACAAATGACGCACTCGCGTTAATATTTTTCATAACACAGGGTGAAGGGACACCGTTATTTCATGACACAAATTTTACCATGATTTCAGTACATAAATTCTAGACACACCAGTTGAAAAATTTTGTCAACAAAATCAGCTGTTCCAAACATTTTCTTTGTGTAGGAATTGCACTTTCGGTTGGAATAGCTGATATTTTTAGCAAACATTTCCAACTGTTGGGTCTAGAATTTATGTACTGAAATCATGGTAAAAGTTGTTTCACGAAATCACGGTGTAACCTACGAAAGATGTTAACTCTCGGGCTCCCTTCTATTCGTGCAAAGGATAGTAAACAAGGATGTGTAAATGCAGTGGTCCACGCTCATCTGCCTGGCCTTTTCTCAACGATGTTGGAATCGGCTTCCAGTCTAACCGGGTGCAACTGATATATAGTGTATTTGTAGCAAAATGTCCACACTACTAAGTAGCCTATAATTATGTCGCCTTTTCATTTGATTTATTATAGTCTCTCCTAAATTCTATGAACACAACACAGAACCATGTTTTTCCTTATTGATATCCGCTAAATTACAAACATTCCGTTATTAGGAAAAACACCGGTCATAGGTGATTCCTTAATATGTAGTTATTGCTAAGTTACCGCAGGGCAAAACTATCAATATTCCTACTACTATTACGTAATGAAATCCACCTCGTGGAAGGTGTTATGATGTTTTACGTAAATAACCACAGGAAGCAACAATGAGATGGTTTCATAATACAATACAATCTGTGGTTAGCGGTTGATTGACTCAATACAAATGTTAAATACGTTTCATACAATCGATTTAATATAACAATGTTTTAATAATAACACGACTCAGTGGCTTTAAAAGGCTATACGAGTTTATGATAAGTGTTTTTATACAAGGAGAAAAAATATATTCTAAAGGTAAGTAGTTGAAATAGGAAGTAGGTTGCTCTTGGTTACAAATATAGATGTACACGACTTAGAATCAATGTTTACTAATTAATTATGAACGTATTTTGTATTCGAAGCACGATGCTTTGTGAATCGTGCTCTTAGATATTAACCCATATACTGTTTGACATTTTACGTTTTAATAGCTATCCAGTAGCTTGGAATTGTCAGATTTTTCTGTTTCAACTGGTATCTATAATTACGTGAACTTTTCGTCTGTCCAAACCTTTTTGATAAAAAAATATATATATATACGGTCGAATTGAGAAACCTCCTTTTTTTGAAGTTGGTTAAAAACTAACTTTTCTACAAAAAGTAGGAATTACCATCTCACAGAATGCACGTCTTATTACTAGTGTCAATATTACATAAATCATAATAGATGTTTGCAGAATATGAACGTAAAACGTGCTCACCGCTGCGCGCAGAGCTTAATAAAAAATGTATACAAGGAGGTGATAGGACAGGCACAAAAACTCTTTAGAGTATACGCATGACAGAAGAGTTCAGAAGGTTAATTCAATGGAGAGAGAAATCACACATACGAAATCCAAGCAAACTCGGGACAGAAATAGTTGTTTGTGTCATTACATGATTTTGTTTTTTAATAAGGGGATTATCAAGTAGTTACGTAGGAAAACACAACTTAAAATGTTTTAAAATATTTACAGACTAGTGTTGAGCTGTGTTGAAAAAAACCAAGGACTCGGTAGATGGCGTTGAACTGACTACGTTACTAGGTACGAAAGCCTGAAGTTTGGAAAAAAAAACATTGCGTCACGTCACATACGCTCGTTGACTGATTGATTTCGTTTGCGTAAGCTTCCGAATATAACCATTACATGCAAGTGAAATAATGTGACGTTCCGTTGCAGTAACTTACCAAGTTCAGCGCCATCTATCCAGCGACTAGGGAAGAGTTGAAAAAGAAAATCCTTCTTTCAACTCACAAAATATACTGCATGTCACTATTATATTACTGCAAAATGCATTTTAACTTTCAATCTGTGCATTAAAAAAATAACATGGGACAAGACAAGGGAAGGAAGATTATGATGAGTCTGCGAAAAGGCATTTTTCAACATTAAAATAGACGTTGTCACTGCTAATGTCCTGTTTGCAATTCAGAACTGCTACTTGCCAATCTTTCTTTCTCACCCTTAGTTCTGACTGTACCACAGAACAGATAAAAGAGGTTAGAAATAAAATAGTTCCTGATTTGTATTAGAATGCGCGTCGCCGCTTGTCTCCCACTCTTTAACTCCACTATAAGCAAGACACCCATACGTACGTGCATTACGCATAAAATAAACTACTCACACTTAGATCGAGAGCTTGCTATTGATTGTCACACTAACGCAAAAACTGCTAGACGTGCACTCACACACGCCAATAAATAAATATTTATTATTTATTTATTTATTATTCAAAAATGGTAAGTAGACTTATAAACTTAGCCCCACAAAACCGTTGCAATGGTTTGACTGTGGGGTCGGCGAGTCTCTAAACACTCATACTTAAACATAAAACTAAACGTGACTAATAAGATAAAATTAAAAATCATTCATCATCACAACTACATAGCCTTAATTGTTAGTATTAAGTATTAGTAACAATGGTGCTTAGGTACTAGGTTAGTATTGTTAGTATAATAATCATTACATATCATAAAACCAAGACCAACGTCAAGACTCAAAATTTACTGCACCGATTTTCATGCTGTTTTCACTAATGGATAGGCTAGTTCTCGACGTAGGTTTTAATATATGACTTGTAATAAACATTTAAAAACTAGATATAACTTTTGTTAGTACCATGAAAAACTTATAAATTAGTGTTAGTAAAGTAATAATAATATACATTTTAAGTTAGATATATATTTTATTAGTAACAATGAAAAACTTATGAACTAGTGTTAGTAACATTGACTCGAAGCAGGGTGAGGATCGCTGGACATTACACACAGCGCCATCTAGTGCCACACTAAGCAACGAGGCTTGTGTCGTGGACACCAGGTAGTTGATATACTACAAAGATACCCTTTGTTTGTAAATACATACTTACTAAAGATATAAACATCCATGATTCGGAAACAAATGTCCATGCTCATCACACAAACATTTTTTCCTACCAGGATTCGAACCCGGGACCCTAAGGACGTAAGGTCTCACTACCGCTGCGCCATTCGGGTTGTCAATGAGCAATCGATTGTCATATGAGCGTTCACTTATATGAGCGGCGCGCCTGCCCCGCCCACAAGGCCCTTCCAGCCCCTCTTTTATCTGTTTTGTGGACTGTACCTTCTGAACTTAACATCTTTAGTGCCCATGTGTACTTACAGAGAAGTTATTAAATGGTCTCTCACGTACATTGCAGCTGGGTTTAGCAATAATGTTACATTTTAATGTTTAGGATTTGTGAGACTTTAGTTAATAGCCGTTGCAGTTAAGTCGTTTGGTGTGATTGTTACGTGATTTTGAAGTTAAGACGGTGTTATACATTTCATAGGTGCTAAAAGGTGTAAAGCGGTCGTACAATACATATAATGTACGTATCGTGTTTATACTTTAACAGTCTTCGTACCTTTACCTGTGTTTATGTGTGTGTGGTAACCTGTGGTGTGAACCTCAGTTGAAAACAGGGTGTTATACTTTCCACAGTGTGATTTTTAATATTGGTAGCTTTTTGTATTTAGTCAATAACGCGAATAATATGTTCGACTTTAACCCATGATCTGTCCACGAAGTAGAACCATAGATTAACAATGGCGTCTCGACCAAATTGGTCATATGTCAGATCATGATTTAAGTCGTATGTCGACGTCGATGGATTGTGTGTGGGATGATATGAAAGTAGTAGGTACTTGATAGAGTTATGAACTTATGATAGAAAGGGGAAAATGCAAGAAAATCCGACCTGCCCAGATCAATGAGTATGTACGACTTATGAATAGTGGCACTCCTCGTTACACACAGTATGTTATGTAGTTCTAAAAACTGCAGTTTGGGTTTGTGAACTCATGTTTTTTAAAGCTTTACTTCTGCTTTATTCACAGCAAAAACAAAAGACACAAGCAATAAGGATCACGGCAAAGATAAACAGGACAGAGACAACAACAATGGTGATACAGACGACGAGAAACATAAAGACGAAGAGAGAAGGTTCGAGCCCCCGTCCGCGGCCGACGGCGACCTCGTCGACATGCTCGGTAAGTAGAAATGGTTCTGTTGAACATAGGCCTCGCGACTTCCACGGTGTCGTCGGTGGCAGCAGATCGTTTTGGGCTCAGAGGGCAAGGTCCGACCTTGGAACATTGTTTGCGACACAGCTCCAAACCCACACTGCCGAGGTAAGGCCCAGTGAACGAGGTTAGGATGACATCTTCCCACTTGGGTTCGGAGACAACAACATATTAAATACTGCCGTTCTAGCTTACAAGAAGAAGAAGAATATAGGGCTCAAGCAAAAAAAAAATTGTTCGTAAAAAAAAAAGTATTTGTAGATGTTCTCATAAGCAAAGATTTTTGTTTGCTGATGTCACCTAGAAAGAAATTAAAATATTGTTGAATGAAGTGTCACACTTGGCTTGAGATTTACCTAATTAAAAGTATTTTTTTTTTATTTGTATTAATCATTAACAAAAAAACATTTAAATTATGAAAAGTAATCTCAGACCAAAAATGATTCGATACTTTAACGATAGAAATGTCAAAACTAGTATATAAATGAAACAATCATGAGTATACATGATATCAGAAAGCAGCAGCTTTAACTCATCAATCAATCAACCTATGGCAGTTTACTGCAGCACATAGGCATCTTACAATTTGCCGCGTAAAATGGCGAAATTGCCATTAAAATGACAAAGTTGCTGATAAATAAACTTTTAGTTTTCGCTTATGGCCATTAAGGGAAAACTAAAAGTTTATTTATCAAGAAATAGTTTTAACTGTATTGTGTGCTGTTTGTTCCAGAGCGTGACATAGTACAAAAGAACCCCAACATCCGGTGGGACGACATCGCGGACCTCGCCGAGGCCAAGCGACTGCTGGAAGAGGCCGTAGTCTTGCCCATGTGGATGCCCGACTTCTTTAAAGTTAGTACTTAGCAGGTTTATCATAGGAAAGTTCATCTTAACATTGAAACTGAACTTCAGCCATTTCCTGCAAAAAAAGTGCTTTTAAGAATCGCATCGTTGGTATTGGTATTGAGGAGCTCGTGGCTAAATAATAACAGCCGCTCGGGTCGATCTTTAGGGTAAGCCGTGCTTGCCTAGGTTGGTCTGTGGACGAGACCACCCATTACATACCGAGTTTCCTCCGTACCTCAGAGAGCACGTTAAGCAGTTGGTCCCGGCTGTCATTTGTAGATCTTTGACAGTCGTTACAGGTAGTCAGTGGCCCAAAAAGTCTGACAACCAGTCTTACCAAGGAGTATCGTATTACGCAGTACTAACTGGGTTGTGGATAGGCAGTCGCTCCATGTAAAATACTGGTATTCAGCTGCATCCGGTTAGACTGGAAGCCGACCCTAACATAGTTGGGAAAAGGCTAGGCAGATGATGATGATGACCATTGGTATTGGTGGATGTTTTTGCCTCTACTAATCTATAGACAAAGGTATACTAACTGTATTAATATTAACAATGTAATTTAAGTAAAACTAGCTCTTAGTACAGCGTTTGTCTGAGTATTACATCCACTACTACCACCATAACATTGCTCTATTCCGTTTAGGGGTAATGGCTATTTTTGTATTCCCAGCCTCATAAGCATAGCCTATAATGTTCCCACTGCTGGTACACGGAATTCCACCGTCAGGAGACATTTTTGTCATCGACTGGTGCAACATTTGCGCAGTGACTGCTCACCAATTTTTTTCTTCAGCTAAAACTGCTCAATTTGGCTTTTGACATTACAAAATCATAGCGTAAAATATGCGTCATGTAGAGGAAGCAAGAATACAACTATCATTGGTAATATTGTTAAACAGCTCTTTGCTAACCTTGATTTTCTTTTCCGTATTCCAGGGCATCAGACGGCCGTGGAAGGGCGTCCTGATGGTGGGTCCGCCCGGCACCGGTAAGACCATGCTGGCCAAAGCCGTGGCCACCGAGTGCGGCACCACCTTCTTCAACGTGTCCTCTTCGACCCTCACCTCAAAGTATCGCGGCGAGTCCGAGAAACTAGTCAGATTACTCTTTGAAATGGTAAGACATGTTTTTATTTACTTAACATTGGAGAATATGTAATAATAATAATAATATACCATTTATTTCAGGTAACAAAGCCCCATAGATAAATACCTTAACCTAAAAATACATACTAATAACAATTTTTTGCCAACTTAAAAAAAAACTATGTTAGTAGCACTTCACTTAAGGTGGATGCTCCAGGGTAGCCCTGGAATGCCAATGGAATATACTTTTTCAAGGTCAAAGTCATTCCTGCACCTTTATGCGCTTGGAGGGTTGTATTGATGATTTTGATGATTAAAATTCTATAACTACATACGTGTTACAGCCGCGAATCATATTTTAATTAACATACAACCTGACACTGACCTGCAAATTGCAAAAAACGTAAGAAAATTTGAATTTCGCGGGCCACCCTGACGCTATCACCTTAAACTATGACACACGAAGTGGCGGCGTCGTGTTACGCTGCGCAGTGTCACATAGCCTACCTCGAAACCGTCGGTAGACTACACCCTTCGGCCAAAACTCTTCCTTGAGAAACTTGACGAGATGTTGTGTCGGAACTCGCACCACAAACGACTTGAAGTTGGTGCTGTGACGCGGCTCCAACTTCTCGACCGTCATAGTCAGCTGGACTATGAGGGTCTTCACCTTCATACACCGAATAATGAACCGAGCTAGCTATACGAGTAGAAGACCCAAAGAAACGATGGATGGACTGTGTCAATTATGGCTAATTAGGGTGACTGACAAGTATGAAAGGAGACTTAGGCACCTGGCGCACTAGACGGCCACGACCACGTCCAGTGGCCGCAACGATCAGATTTATAAACTGTAAATTAGAGGGAGATATTATCCACGTGTTACTTACTTCCTTGAACTTTGTGAAACATAGTCTTCCTATTCCATCTCAGGTAATGTATCACACCTACCCCTAATATTGAGTTTAGGTGATTCCATGTGTGTATCAAAAATAAAGAAAGCCGTGCACAAATTGACAAAAGCATCTGTAGCTGACATTCTAAAGCCATTGTGTATTCGATATTCCATACAATCTGTGAAAGTCACGTTTTTTTTGGTATTCAACTTTTTTTTTAATTGTTTCCAGGCCCGGTTCTACGCGCCAAGCACGATATTCATCGACGAGATAGACTCGCTGTGCTCGCGGCGCGGCTCCGACAGCGAGCACGAGGCGTCGCGACGCGTCAAGTCCGAGCTGCTCGTGCAGATGGACGGGCTGGGCTCGGCCAACGACGAGCCTGCTAAAGTAAGTACTGAAGTATTCTGCTGCTGCTTATAGAGGAATTGGTATGGTTATGTCAAAAATTACCTAGCATCTGGAATGCTTTCATAACCTTGAGCTAGTTAGGGATGAAAATACTGACACGGTGCAAATACGAAAATTCACAATACATTCTAAGTGCAATACCAAGCTTTTTACCACCAACGACCTAACGCGGCAATATGGCAGCTCGCTGCCTGAGCTTGGTCTTTCAAAGATAAAGTATTTGTGTGTTTGTAAATGAATTTGAATTTGTACGGCTTTGTAGCAACAAAGTGATAAACTGCTAACAACTTTGGGATGAACAGAAACATGGATCATTTCTTATGCAGATTATAAGAAGGTTCTAGACTAGAGGATATGAGGAACAAGGTGTCATTCAGGGATCTCACAACCCAACGCAAGTAAATACTAACAACACCTTTCAATATTCCAGGTAGTAATGGTATTGGCAGCAACAAATTTCCCGTGGGACATCGACGAGGCGCTGCGGCGGCGGCTGGAGAAGCGCATCTACATCCCGCTGCCCACGCAAGATGGCCGCGAGGCGCTACTCACGATAAACTTGAAAGAGGTGAAGCTGGACGCTGAGGTAGACCTGAGAGCCATCGCCATGAAGCTTGAAGGATACTCCGGAGCTGATATTACTAATGTCTGCAGGTTGGTACAATCTTTATTAACAGAAACTTTGAATAAATCTTTAGCAGTCGTTACAGATAGTCAGAAGCCTGAAAGTTTGATAACCAGTCTTACCGAAAGGGTTGTGGTTTTGGTGGTTAGATACTCAGTCACTCCTTGTGAAATACCAGTATTTAGCGGCATCCAGTTAGACTGGAGGCCGACCCCAACAGAGTTGGGAAAAAGCTAGGCAGTTGATGGTGATGGAAATTTAAATAAAAATATCTTTAAACTCGTAATAAACATCGTAATTAATTAAGTGTTTGAGAGAGAATTTAATGCGACCACTGGAAGGGGAACCTAGGCTCCAAATAAAAATTAGATAGCCCTATTTTTTGTGGGCCCGGGCTATATTAGTTAGCTGGCAAACCATGCCTATTTGCGTTCCGGAAAAAAGAGCTTATGATGTTTATGTAAAACCGCATTCAGTATAGAATAAGACTAATGAAAACATCTTTTAAATTTCCAGGGACGCATCAATGATGTCGATGCGACGCAAAATAACTGGCCTAAAGCCCGAGCAGATCAAACAACTTGCCAAGGAAGAGCTCGACCTTCCCGTCACCAAGCAGGACTTCATGGAAGCCCTGTCCAAGTGCAACAAGTCCGTGTCCAAGGGTGACATCCAGAAGTACCTCTCTTGGATGGCAGAGTTCGGCTCCTCCTGATTAAAGCACTAATTTTGTGACAATAATGTCCAGTGTTCATACAACACAAACTTCTGTCTCAAATGTCCACACATTTGTCACAGAAACTAAAGAAACACGAAAAATTGCCTTATAAAAACTCAATGTAATAAATTTAAGTTAAACGAAGTAACAATCAGACTGTTGCAGTATTAATACGGAAAGTATAAAATTGATAGTGGCATATCGAAATTGATAATTATGTAAGTGAAAAGAGAAATCATCTATTGACACGGTAGAGTGAAACATTCCGGTTTTCAAATGTAATGTAAATACGATTCTAACACCATCCTAGCACGAACGTGCGAGGAAATGTATCGTTAATTCAATCGATTATCTAACCGAAAATACAACTATCCTATATGATTTTTGTTTAAATTTATTCGGCAAACACACCATAATATAGCATCCGTAAATATGAATGAAGTCTTATAACGTTCCGCACGTTCGTGCTAGGCCCTCCGGTTTCTAAAGGGTTATCAACACAAATGCTTTAAGACTGTGACTATAACTACTGGGATTGACTTACCAAACTAACAACAGCCAGTAAAATCAGTTTCTTAGCTAAGTTGTGTTGATCATCCATACAGAAACTGAGTTTAACTCTACTAATTATTGGCATTTTATTGATAAATTTCAAGACGATATATTTATACAAATCGTGATCATTATTAAATTGAACATTGTATAAAGCACAATAAGATACTTCGTTCCATGTACATATTAAATTAATATTATTATTATACTAACTGCATTCAATCGAGCTTGCGAGATCTGTCATCACATATTATTTCAAATGTTATCCTATAGATTGAGACCCGTGATCTTTGTACTTAAATTAGGTTAAATTTGAGATTTGTTTTATAATATTTAGATAATAGTTTTATGCCATAACTAATTTATGTGTACTTTTATAGATTTTTTTTTATATTAAAATGCTGTATTACGTTATTATGAAATGAGATGTATATTTGGCATTTATATTATAGAATTTCGCTCAATTAAAATTAGCATGTTCCCGTGTTTATGTTGAGAGCGGTTGCGTGGTGTTTAGATAGAAATTGTAACGATTTTTTGAAGAAGCCACTTATCCACCTCTTTCGAGTGAACCTTTTATTATTTTACTACGAAACTAGTGTAAAGTAGCAATAATATAATCTTGTGTTCAGGCATACCGGTACTTGAAATAAAACATATTTGGTGTAATAACATTTGTGAAGATAACAATATTTTTGCAGACAAATTAACAAACTTGTATAACGAAGAAATGAAAATAAATGAAATTTTAAAATATGTGCTTCGTATTTTTTTACTTCCCAAACATTTTCAGAAGAGTGTCTACAACATCGATTGATAGAATAAACGGTGTAACATTTATAATTACGAGTAGGCCATGGAGACACGGGCTTACTCGAGAGCAGTTAGGTCTTTTGTTCACGACCTGTTTCTATCCGGCACGGCGCCGGTCCGGTCGGCAGTTATAAAAATGTAGTAATATTGATGCTCGTTCACAGCGCTAGCGCTAGCCCCCACTTTAAAATCGCGGCGTTTCCAGTGCGGTGTGACCCTGACTATGCCCAGCACGGTCAAGTATGACAAATAATCATGAGCGCTTGTTCACGAAACTGGAAGTACGCATCATCGTCATCATCATTTCAGCCGAAAGACGTTCACTGCTGGACATAGACTTCCCCCAAGTGTTGCCACATTTACCGGTCCCGTGCGACTCGCATCCAGCGGATTCCCGCAACCTTCCCCATACGCATAGCGCACGCAAATACTCATTTCTTTCTAGCTAGCAACCGGGTAAAAAGCGGTTGAAATAAATAAGACCCTTCAGAATGCTATTAAGGTCTATACAAATCCAATACGTAAAAATATCTCGGTCAAACATCGCGCCACTCTTCGGACGCCATAACGCGCCGTTTGTAATTTAAAAAACGAAAACTGATGCTCTTATGTAGGTACCACCTTACTTTTCAAAGACAATCAGTTCGGTATTCCTGTAGATTTTATTTTACCCTGGGATTTTAATTCAGTATTGGTTGGATTTAGGCTAAAACTTACGCGACGATTTTCAACCGCGCTCGCGGCTGTAATAACAACCGCTCGGGTCGGTCGTGGTGGATGGGTGACCGTGACCACCCATTATATAACGGGTTTCTTCCGGTCGGGTTCCTTCGGTCCTGAAAGACTGGAAGTCGGCCTCAACCTTGGAATAGGCTAACTGCAGATGCTAATGATTCTGGTAACGGGACATCTGTTTTACTTGAAAATCTAATCGGGCTTGTAGAATGAACACCTAGGGTCACCCAAAAGTAAAACACGTGTTTGGTGGAAAAAAAAGAACCTGTTCGGTTATAAATATATGTTATAATGTAAAAAGTTTCCGTATGTATATTATGTCATGGTTTTTCATTACTTAGTATATCTATCATTTCATAATTCTAATCGACTAATGCTAGCCAAATGCTTGAAATGCTAATTGCTAATGCTAGTGCTAATGCTTTGATTTATAATCATAGACAAGCCCGTAGTGAAGCATATTGTGTGAATATTTTTCTAACTTTTTATAAAAATATCGTTGGTTGAGCCCACTACGCAAAAACCAAATTGTAGTATGAAAACAAGTTCTTTAGAAAGTGAAATCACCAATTTTTTTTATAAACAAAATATTTCTAAGTTTAAATATTTTTTTACTCTATGCATAGAATCTGTAAAGTTGTTATGTTGGTATCAAATCGGAAGTGTCATCTTAAATTCTTACTTTTTAAAATGACCAAGAAGAAACCAATATATTGTTTAAACTTGAAATACCATCAATTGGCTTTTAAATCATTAAATTAATTTATAGTTTTTTAATTCTAGCCATTAAATCATCATAAGAATAAAGAGGAGCGATCAACTTGAAATGAACTTAGCAACGAAAGCCTTGGCGCCAGCGGAACTTGTCACTTTGTGGCATGTTTTATGTTGGTACTGCCGTAGTAACTACGTGGTCGCAATAGTACAAAAATGTAAACATGCACAGATAATTTTGGGTTATTTTCCTCCAATTAGTGTACAATTAGCTAATTATTTAGTATATTTGAAACTGAAAAATATCGAGACAAATATTTAGAGCTAGTTTAAGCTATCTATGGTTAAAGTTACAACAAAAATATTTTTTTGTAACCGGAGTGAACATAGGCAGAAGCGTCGTCAAGCGCAGAATTTCAAGTCCGTAATGGCGGACGCTAATAATTTTGGAAGTTTCGTGATTCTATTGTTCTGTTTTTAAGTATTTTACTTGGTTGTGGGTTTGGGAATGAGTTTTGTCATAAGTGAACGTATACGGAGTGTTATTAACGTGATAGTGATATGAAATGTTCAGTTATAGCGTGACAAAATCGCCTTCTAGATATGTAACCTTTTCCCTAACCTCGTTTACGCCAATGGAGTAGATATGTGATCGATGTGTGTGCGTCGGTGAACGATAATTCGTCCGGTTCGCGTTACTATTTGTGTATAGTTAATCTTCTCGTTAGTGATGGAAGTGTCCGCGTCGCGGTTTTGCAATCCGACGCCCGATTCCGATGTAACGTAAGCGAGCCGGTCGATCGCCAGAGCGAGTGTAAGCAGGGACGGCCGTTGTCAGCCGAACATGGCTGCGACGCAGGCAGAGACTCAGCGTAGTGAAGCGAACGTTGAGCAGAATCCATCGGAGCAGCTCAGTGAATCTCGGAACCCTTTGTTGCAAAACGGCACCGACAAGTCCGTCGGGCGCGTTCCGCCCGATGGCGTCGTGAACACAAAGAGCAAATCGCCGATGTCGGCCGAACCGGGGCAGCCACGCGACAGTGGCGAGGCGCCCGGCCACGACCGAGGCGTAGAGAGGCCAGTGACGGACCAGTACGGCCAGTATAGATACGCAGAAGGCGCGGATCCTTATTACGCGCCACGGCCAGGTTTTCCCGGCAAACCGCGGCCACCGCCGCAGCAGCCGCGCTTTTTCCCGGGACAAGCGGGGCAGGCACCTGGCCCCACGCCCACGCTGAATTCGTTATTGCAATCAAGCGGGGCGCCGCCTCACCGCTATCCTAATAGTTATGAGCAGCCGCCGGCGGGCTACGGCCCGGGCCCCGGCTGGCCGCAGCACAGGCCTATGCCGCCTTATAACCCTCAAGGAAGCCCATATAGAAATTCTACGGTAAGTTTTGTATTTTTGATACAAGTTTTAGAGTAATGTTTTGGTAGGAACTAATTAACTTCTGTATGAATAACAGTGTTGCTCTGCTTGGATGGAGCCTTTTGAAAGTGATTAAATTTCAACTATGTCAATTACCTTCTAACAAGGTTTTCAAAATAAGAAATTAAGCAGAAAAGGTTTGAAAAAATAAAAATGTTTTATTTTTTCAAACCTACCGATCATTGTCTATTAAGAAATTATGTCAAAATTAAGCCATGCCTTTTTTATTTTTGTTAGTTACAGCTGCTACAGCATTTAGCTGTTGATTTGTTTTTAAAATTTGTTACTTATACTAAACACAGTAATGACAAATCCAAGAATGATTATCATTTGTCAATTTAGCTGTGCATTTTTACCATTTGCCAAATCTATGCCTAAAATAACACACTGATTTAGGGTAAATCCAATAACTGATAAAATATGTAAACAAAGAATAACAAAAGAATAATAATGCAAAAAACAAAAACATTATAGGTAATTACAATTCGCTGAACCTTAATTATAATTTTATTTGAATTATATCATCTAGAAACCACAGACTACCTAAAATACATTGTTTACTCAATGTAACCCACAACTTTGTGATTTTGCCATCTCAACAATCCTTAAAAGTCAGTCTAATGTTAGCCTTTTGAATGCCTGAACATAAACACACACGAGTGTCCTCCACTCTAGTCCAAAATTTGGCCTACCATTCTGGCACATATTTGTGTCATTGGGCATACAGGCCACGCGCTTGCTTGCCACGTATATGTGACTATAGTGTTCAAAAGGTTAAAGTAAAATCTAAAGTAAACAAAAAATCCTTCATTTAGAACCCTTAATAAAATGTAATTCTTAATACTTCTGGCCCTTTATTCACAACGCTTCGATTTGATTTTCGATTCGGAAAGTAGTAGGTCCAAAAATCCAAATCGAAAATCGTATCGAAGCGTTGTGAATAGCTGTGCTGGTCCCAATAAATTCGTTTATTTTGGTAAACATCATTTTGGGGACCATTCAATAACTTTTTAACACACTGGATTATAAAAAACAGAAATTTGTTTCCAAGATCCATGTCTAATCCACTGCATCTTAATTCTGAACAATTACAGTAATAATAATTTGTCATTTGCTATCCTTATTCAAATCCAAACAAATCTATTTTATTTACAAATCAAATCAAAAATGTTTATTTGCAAGAAAATACAATTTTTTGAATTACATTAAATTACACTGATTATCAACCTCTTTTCAAACTTGTTACATAGGACATAAGGGTGAAAAGTGGCATCATTAATATTTTCTCAATCATGAGACTCAATAGAAAGCTATACAAGACACACACACTCACACTCAGTACTTGAAATATGAGTATAGACCAGTGGTCCAACCTATGGTCCTAACCCCAGGTGGTCCGCAGGAGCCTCAAGTATGGTCCGCGAAAGGTAAAACATAAAATTATATTTTATGAGTACTTTTTAACTTACACAGAAGATGCAAGCTCAACCCAACCTAATTGAACCTATCAGCGGAGGTGCTAAATTTTTTTGAGAACCTACTAATTTATTCCTATTTCCTTGCTAAATTTATCGAGCTCCCTTCGATTGATTTTGTATTCTTCACTATGTTAATTCTAAAGGTTTTCATCCCATTTTCCAATTTTTGCTCTGTGAAGTTAAAGATTCACCCCCCTAGATATAATACTGTCGGTGTCCATGTGTGTGTGTTTATCTAGAACCATATGGCCCCTGCTTACAATAAAGATAACAAAGTGGTCCCTTGTGCAAGAAAGGTTGGGAACCGCTGGTATAAACACAGGTACAGATCAGTGCTTATACACCTGCATCACCTCGAAAATGTGTACACATCCACTTGATGGTTTTATTTATCTATTTTGACAATGTGTCATGTTAGGCAGTATGTGTCACATATAAAGGTAGACCATCCTGTTATCACTTAAATTAGTGGTCTTAAATGGGTCATTCTAAGTTAAGAGGTACTAACAATGTCCATGTTCATATCCATACTTTTCTTAAAAATTTAGAATCAATGACCTTAGTACCTTTTAATACATTGCATCTACTTTATGGATCAATTTAATATGGTCAATTTGAATTCATGAATTTACTTTGTTTTGTCACAATTGCACCTCAAACATGAAAAATGTCTCTTCCCTGGCCTGTCCCTTTAAACTTTTTACAGTAAATCAGTAACTTTCTTTTTAATCCATTGAAATGAATTTGGTAAATTTCATTAATTAATATAAATAATAATTGTAATGATAAAAACAAAGTACCTTTACCTTTTTTTCACAGAAAATATTCACGATAAATATTGTCCCACATATTTTGTGTCCCCCTCCCCTGGCATTTTGTAATCTTAAAAATATTGTGTTTATTATCTTAATTCTTGCAATGTTAATTCTAATTGCAATCCATTTGATTCTAAACTAACAATTAATGTTACAAAGATATTTTTTTATACTTATTGCCAGTCATTTTGATCACGAAATCCGTAATTATGGACACAGTTTACTGAATGTGGTCACTCCCCTGGTCACTTTAATTTTATAATTATTTATCTCTTACTCAATTTTAATTTTTATACTGACTATATATGGCATAGATTACAGACATACTTTATTATTTTATTTTATTTACTTGTAATAAATACTTTTATTATTATTCCTGTTTTCTTATGAAAAAGTCTCTCCCCTGGCACATAACTTACAAAAATATTCAGTAGAGGTAACCATTACGTTTTAATTTGTTCATATCTGTAAGATTTGCAGTCAATTTTTATTTTTGAAGAGACCAGGGGAGGGACTGTATTACATTAAGATAGTACAGTCTCTCCTCTGGTCTCTTATAAATCAAGATAAAATAAATAAAATGACCATCCCAGGCCACCTTGTAGATATGTACAGATATGTAGTTTAAATAAAAATGTTTTATAATTAGGTTAAAATTGTAACATTTATGTCATGCCGCCTTTCTGAACAAGCCAGTACCTCTTAACTTAGAATCACCCATATGTCCGCTCTGTGCTTAGAGTCGAGAGTTTTTAGTCATTTGGCAACACTCACTATACCTCGCAACAACCACTCCAGAAAACCATGAAATGCTGTCACTTGCCAAAAGCAGCTTGATGGCATCATCATTTGTCAATAACAAGCTGGACTGAGCCCTCACCGTTAACCTCATGTTCATGGTACACAAATATTAAATAATACTAACTAAACATTGTATGCTGCAACTTCTAATGTTGCTAGCAACAAAGCAGTGTTGCACTACTTGTGTTTACTATGAATTCAAAACACCAGCTTCCAACACAACCATAATCCCTGTTGCCTGCAAGATTTTACTGTAAGGAAGTTGTCTAAATTATGTTTTATTTGGCCATTCATCTTTGTAAACACTGGATTATATGCAAGCAAAGTTTTTCACTGTACAATCGCATTTTTGTAGTGGGCTGCATAGCAATGGTAAGAAAACCAGTATAAACTGCCCTCTTATTCTATTGAAAGTCTGTACTGTGCTAGCTCAGCTCAAAATCAAAGCATACTGAAATGTGGTTGACTGGAAAACTAGTCAAATTAAGTTTAATGGGATGGGCAACTGGTGGAACTAATGGCGCTAGTATCGCATGAACCAAACATCGTCATTGGTTGAAAATCTGTCAATGTCATTTTATATTTCAAAATAGTTAGACCTCATTGGTCAGATTGGGTCCCAGCTATGGATGCGCTGTCTACAATCAGCTTTGACCAGCTTTCCCCATTATAAATATACAAAAATAAATCATAGACCAAAACAAGGAATGGCTCAAATGGATAGAATCATCATTGATTTTCTTTTCAACCCTATGACTAAGAAAATAATAAACCTATGACAATAAACATACTACTTGCCTTCCCATAGCAATAAAAAAAGGAATGTTATGCCTATATCTTCAATTATTTGCATGAAAAATACATGCTAAAAGACATTATAAACTTGTTTTTAAAGACAGCTGCTGTCCTCATTAAATTACTAAAAATACTGCTAATTAATTTAAATAGTAAACATAAGAATATTTATAGAAAATTTCCAACTACTTTTGGTTACTCCTACTTGTATACTTTCAAATCTGGCAGAATATAGCAATTTAATTGAGGTAGTGGAATTTTGAAAGCCCTAGCCTAAAGCTTAACATCTACTAAAAGTTTTTCAGAAGATAAGCGAGAAACTGGCTTTTTCTATTTTAATGATTGATTTTACGCAAACATGTGTCTTTGAATAAGATTTAAGCAAAAAAAAAATAAGATTATGTATGTGTAAAAAAATAAGCATTACTTTGTACTTCTTGTGACTTAAAAGTCACCACATTTATTTCAATTAGAAAACTGAAATTTATAAGAAAGACGACATAAAACAGAAATAAGATGTTTGGGCTCTTTGAGAAAAGCCTGGAAATTCGCGTTCAGGCTTATCGAGGAAGGTTGCACGCTTAATATAAATCGCAGTACAAATCCATGCCGAATCGGTTTATGTATTGAATTGGGGTCACATTTCAGAGTCCTTTCTAGACGTTCGGAATTAATCACGTCAGGAAAACAGTAAGACTATTCTATGCTGGATCCAGGCCACTGATTGGCGGGAAGGATACTATTTTTAGGTTAGACTTAGAGCTTAAGTTCTGATACTTTTCGTAAGTGCAAGACAAAATTGCGATATTTGCAGTCCTACCCCAAACTAAGGTAGCTTGAAGCCAAAATGCGGAAACGTAACACGAAAACATACTTACTGTTTTTCAACTTAATGCCCTTTAGAACTCAAGTAGTAGAACCACGCGGACGCCGCGTGATCTTTTTTGCCGGTTGATTGTAGCAGCCACGTGGACTGCGCGCGCGCTTACTTGTATTAACTAACATGATCTCCATATATTATGTAGCATTGTACCTGGCTCTACTGATTTAGGTCGGAGGTCCTTTACGATGGCGCGTTCGTGTTCCACGCGCGTCTCAAAGAGATGTCAGCAAAAGGAAGGGGTCCGCAAGGACCGATGCCTGCCGGGGCTGCGGGACTGTTCGAAAGAGATACTGCGGCCCTGGAACTCAAAGGGCAATGGATAAGGAACATGGATGGGTTTTAGTCAGTAAAAGTCTGAAACTCCCTTCCGCTCCACCCAGAGCGGGAGGGGTCATTTGATGATTTCCCATCTGAAAAAAAAAGGTCTTTTACGATGTTTGACGAGTTTTCCGTGTGATTTTTAAGCAAATCTTGGATCAATAATAAAATCATGATGATCTGCATATCCGACGTTTTGATCGCGATCGAAATGTGATTTGATTGAGTGTCATGTTTCACAAGATTCAAAAATATTTGCAAACGTCAGTTTAAGCTATAATCCATACTAACTTATTCATTATTAATACTATAAATGCGCAAAAGTAACTTACTCTTTCTCGTCTGTCTGTTCACGTCACATCTTACTGGATTTATATTAAATTTGGTACACAAGAAGATCATGACCCTGGGCTTAGATAGGACAAATGATACTTTCTTCCCGGTGCCACGTTCTCTGATAATTTTCAACCTATCCGCGGGCATAGCCTTGCGCAAAGGCTAAAAAGGGACAGGCATTCCTACATAAATTACTTTAGCACTGCACTGTCTCAAAGCCACATTTGGCAGTTAGTGCTTAGCTAATTATAACACAACATTAATTAGGGACCTTTGTGTGCTACCATCTGAAAGCACTGCAATTAACCTTATTAATGTGACTCCTGAAATCCACTAATCTTGAAAATTTATGTAAAATATCAAGCTAATAAAAACCGGCCAAGAGCGAGTCGGACTTGCGCACCGAGGGTTACGTACAAACTTTTTAAAGGACAAACTATAAGCTATACAATAGCCGTTTATAATAAGTTTGTAATAGTAAAATCGCTTTTTTTTCTTGTTATTAAACTACATATTTTACGGTTTTCAGATTTTTCCCTTTACATGTGCTGTAAGACATTGCTTTTCGCCAAATTTCGTGATTCTAGGTCAACGGGAACTACCATTATAGGTTTTCGACCTAAAACCTGTAGAGTACTTCCGGCTGACCTAAATATGTCAATTTTGGTTAAAAGCAAGGTCTTGCAGCACAAGGAAAATTCCAAAAAACGAAAAAAAAAGTAGATAAATAAATAAAAAAATAAAAATAAAAAAGCCTTTTATTTCTTGCCAGTAAAATTTACATAAATTAAATTATAATAAAAAGATTACATTATTAGATTTTATTGGTACATTATATTATATAGATTGACTCGACTTTTATTAAATTAAATCATATAAAATCATTTTTTTATTTTTTTTTTAATTTAATTAAGTACAAAATCAAATAATTGTGAGCAAGAACCCCTTTCAGGTGAAGGCCTCCTCCAGGGAGAAAAAAAGTAGATAATTAAGCTTAATTTTGGTACAAACTTACAAGTTTTCGCGAAAATCTAAATTTGCCCATATCTTTTATCATATTGACTTAGGACCTTGATGTTTATACACCTATAGACTACTGTAGTCCATATAATATAGGACTATAGACCTATATAAGGACTATAGACCTCAGTATCTGGTATAAATATCAACTTGCTAGTCTTGCTAGGTCCACCCATTCCTGAGAAAATCGGTGGTGACAGACGGACAAGAAAGTGATCTTATAAGGGTTCCTTTTTACCTTTTGAGGTACGGAACTCTTAAAATAGCAAAACAAGCTTGCCGTTATTTCCGTTATAGTGAGCCACAAAGGCAGGCGATCTATTGCCTGTTGGCGTCAGCAGCGTGTCGGTTGTCAGACGCAAAAAGGAAAAAAAAATGTACGTAGGAATAACAAAGCGGGCCCGCCGCTGTTAGCAGATATAAAAACGAAAGCGCACGGCGATAGTGAAAGTTTGATGTGTAGGCAAATATTACTCGCTTCCAGGCGGAGGAGATTTGCGCGTTTGCCTCTCGGTTCAGAAACGGGCTAAAGGGTAGTGAAACGCGAGGCTTCGCCGCCGATCCAGTGCCGCTCCCCCTACATACATTATGTAGAGGCAACGCGCCGGGACGTGTGTTTGACGGAATCAACGTGAATGGAACTTGACATGTGACACGTGTATCTATCTTGCTTGACGTGAACTTTGAAAGGCTTTTCGTTTCGCCATCGACTGCGTCCGCTTCTAATTTTCAGCTTTTTTGGTGTAGAAGAAAGTAGTTTAACATTTTCCGCAAAAAATGAAAGCTGGATTTATTTACTGGCTTATATTATTGATCAGTAATGTTGACAAATAAAAATAGATGTCGCTACTTGTTCCATTAATTGGTTGATGAGATGCTGTTTATTTGACAGACCTTTCTAGGAAACGGTTACAGAACCATTTTCCGTATTTATCATTCTTTCCACGAGGTACTGCTTTATATTTACAAACTTTTGAGCGATTGCTAATTTCGAAACGTTGCTAAGGACTAAAAGCAATGTTCTTGCCATCAAAAGTAGCACATTGCTGTAACGTAGTGTTGTTTGTGGTATTTCACAACCGGCGGCTATAAAACAATGCATCGAGCACGTGCCTGTTTACACTTTCGAGTTCACATTCAAGGTCGTACGCATTTGTAAGGATGTACCCGTGTAGGCTGGCCATTGAACAAATACCGGTTACGTAACAATGTCCCACTTCCCACGATATGCACGTTCTTCCGTCCGTCACGGCCTTTTACAATTAGACGATTTATTATTTATCTTGACGTGTTGCATTGCTTTTCTTCGACCGCGCGGCCGGCCTGTGGGGTATCGATTTCTGCCAACCTCTACTATTGTTTTTGTTTGTACGGATGTTAATCGTACTCGCTTTTAAGTGTTTACTCCAAGTTTGCGATATTGCGAAACTTAAGGACAGTTGATTAAACGTAAGATGTCCTAGCTCATTGAGAATTCAACGTGGTACTCTGAATCACAAGACGGTAATTGTCAACGAAATCGCTATGACGTTACGCTGATTATTTATGAATGGCTCAAATAGGCAAGCATTGTGGAATTAGTCATTTATCTCGGCATGTTGTTTACCCACAATCGTGTTAGATAGTTGTCGATAAGGAGACACGTGGTTGCGGGGTCGACGACCCGACATACTCGTGCTCGCCGACAGCTCGGTAATAATAATAAAATGTTTCCGTGCGACTGGTTCAAGGGCGAGCCGCTGATATCGGCGCTCGCTATATTTAGATTTAGCTGTGTGTGATGTGGGTATGTGTGTGTTTGTCTACATACACAATTGTCTTGCATCTGGTATCCTTCGTTGTGTACGTTTTTGTCTATGCGGTTCATCTGTTTTCTGCATAGAATGTGTCGGTAACTCTGCTTCGTCGGCGTCGATCGATGTAATATTTGGGCCCTTTGCACTGCGTTAGTTGCGATTTGTTCTTAATCCTTTATTACTTTCAACGTCTTGAATCATGATTTTGCGCCCCTTTCCGTTATGAAGCCTATAACATTTCGCAATACTTGGTTCTTAGTACTTGGTTCTATAAAACATAATGGCATCGTGCTAAGGTTATCTCGATTTATCAGTAACTGTTTTGATATTGTACTTACAAACATAGTCGAAATTATTCCATTCATAAATGTTCACCAATTTACGTAATTTTTATTCAAGTACTTAATAAATAAAAATAAATAAATAAATATCGCTGGACATTACAAACAGCTTCATCTAGTGCCACATTAAGCAACGAGGCTTGTGTCGTGGACACCAGATAGTTGATATACTACATAGATACTTTTTGTTAGTAAATACATACTTATTATACTATATAAAGCTTTATACATATAAACATCCGTGACTCGGAAACAAATGTCCATGCTCATCACACAAACATTTGCTCGTACCGGGATTCGAACCCGGGACCCTAAGAACGTAAGGCAGCCTCACTACCGCTGCGCTATTCGGGTCGTCCAAATACCGTAATAGTTTGACTATCAGAGTAAAGTGTTTGGCGAAATACGTTTTTTTTTTTCTATTATGGTGCTTCGAGCACCAGTATATGTCACAGTCAAAACTGTTGATCAGTGAAAACTACTTTTGACCGGTCAAAGCTATTTTAACAATAACTGACATTTACTAAGAGACTTATTAGGTTGTTAGTTTTTTTTTTGTAACCCTTTGAAAACCATCATGTAATTCTAGGACTAGGTAATTACAACTGAGGCGTTCTAAAACGACATATTTTTAATACAGAAAACGCATTTTTAACTTCCATAAAGCGGTTTCGCACTACGTCCGATCCGAACCCGTGAAAATGAAGGGAAGACAACGTGTAAAGCTCTGGGCCTGCCCCGCGATTCCGTACTACGTTTTCTGGTAATTTACCTACATATGTATAGTACTAGTACTTGTGGTTTATAAAGGTAAACAGACATATCATACCTTATGACTGACTTTTCACGGGTACGGATCGGACGTAGTGCAAAACCGCTCTAAGGGTTTTGACTGAAACCAGTCATAAGTGGTTTTGACCGATTAACAGTTTTGACTTTCTTTAATTTAAAAGCAATTTTCGCGAAAAAATAACGATTGTAACTTGGAGATATGATCTCTTTATCATAAAATTATGATTTCCAAAATACTATGTTCGTAACAACATGAAATTTTAATCAGAACAATAGTAGTAGCAAAACGCGTTTAAAAGTTGTTAAGTGTTAACCTATTGGTGCTCGTGGCAATACCTCAGGCAGTCGGGTTGTATTTACACAGCGCATTGAATGAAACTGTAATTCAATTCTTGTAACAAATCTATGTTAAAATAGCATAATAATATTCAAATTCAAATGCTGTTCTATTATTAATTACCTACATAATGGCCGTTATCTATTCTCTCGTCGTATTTAGGGCAATACATGGCGGTTCTGTTCGTAGTTGCAGCCCGAGTAAATTTCGCTCTCACTTTCGTATCGCAATAGCGGCGGTGTGTACATGAAAACGAGATGAATGGGCCGACGGAGACCGTTCATTCTGAGTCCGTGATGTGGATTTCGTAAAATCAATGCGAGCCGTCTCGGAACCGCGTGCCGTCCGATAATCGTGTCATTGTGCTGTGCTTGGATAATGGGCACGACCTCGATCGTCTACCGCATTAGGTCAACGAACGCTTAACTGCCATCTATTAAAATTTCACTTGGCATGTGCCAATTTTGATTCGAATATTGTAGTGTAGTGACCTTCTCACAATTGTTTAAATTGAAGCGTGTATCGATGACGCGCGTAAATTGTTTTGACGTCCACCTATTGTCAATCTATTGATACAATTTGGCAACGATGATTTCTGATTGAAAATAATTCCCCACCGTATGAATGAAACTATGTATATTTAGACAAACTTTGTTAAACACCTGCGTCGCATCTCATCTGAGTGGTGGTGCAACAACCTGCACCTAAACTCTGCGACGTATCGACGAACAAAAACGTCAGCCGTCACGCGGCTTGCATTCATTCATACAATATGTTGAATGTTGTAATGGGGTCGTTAAACCGTGGTGACGTCACGTAATTGCCAGCTCCCTTCGCCGGTCGTCGGTTGAAATCAAAACGTCGGATTAATAACAAGGGAGGTCTGTGTAGGTCAAGCACATTATCACTTCGGTTTGTGTGCGTGACTACCAGAGTAACCTGCTCTCTTACTCTCTTAATTACTGGGACTGTAGACCAAGGCAGACATATTCATAGTGTAATCAACGGTAATTAATTATCCCACACAACAGTTTTACGAGCAAAATTTTATAAACCAAACGTTAGTCAACATTAATGATGCAAACAATGTTACGTAACATCGATAAATGTGTATACTTGTTCGTATGTGAAAGGGGCCATTGCCAAGGACTGAGTCTGAGCGCAGCCGGAAAGGTAAATGACTTTCATACCTATACACCTATAGTGTATGTTTAGATACTACACGCGACGTATGTAAAAAGATTACGGCCAGGATTCATGTTTATTACGAGTGCTATTATCAAACAACGTTATGCCGATTTAGAAGTCTATAAAAAGATGTTATTGTTCTACTTTTTATGTTTATTGTTTTTGAAGTTAAAGTAAGCGCGTTCTTTAGGAACTGAGAGCAATAAACTTTGACGATATCAAACGTAACGTAAAAGTAAAACGGATTCTAAAATGTTTTATAACCAACTGCTGCCAGACAGTTGTCTTGACGTGGTTGGTTGGTTAAAAATGTTACTTAAAATATACCATAAGTAAATAAATAAATAATCAATATCGCTGGGCATTACACACAGCGCCATCTAGTGCCACACTAAGCAACGAGGCTTGTGTCATGGACACCAGATAGTTGATATACTACATAGATACTTTTTGTTTGTAAATACATACTTATCATATAAACATCCATGACTCGGAAACAAATTTCCGTGCTCATCACACAAACATTTTCTCCTACCGGGATTCGAACCCAGTACCCTAAGAACGTAAGGCAGCCTCACTACCGCTGCGCCATCGCCATTTGGGTCGTCTTGGAGTAAGTGTTGGTTTAGTCCGATTATTGCGAAGAAAACGCACCGTGAAGCAGGCTGCGGCATCCAGTCACGTATAATAATAATCTTTGGATACTCAAAGCAGCATATTATATATAATATCTATCTCTTGGGTTGCTTCACGTTCCTATTCTTTTTTGTCGTGTTTTGATATTATTCAGAAATAAAACAAAACTAGTTAATGTTTCATTGAAAGTTTTAATTCTGGGTAAAGCCTTGAATCTCTCTAGTTCGTTGAATTGTAAGAAGTTCATCAAATCTAAATATAGTCATAATTCTATCAATGAAATACTTTTATAACTACGCTCAATTTTATCTCAAATCTCAATTTAAATGGGATCAACTTGTCAAAGACGCCTTATCCATATTGGGGTGAAAATTTCTTGACGTGATGTGTCAGTAAGTTCTTCGTAAAGCGGGGAGCGTGTCTATACATTGGAGTATATATATATTAAAAGGTCACGACCGCCACTCTTATGTACCTACTTTAGATACTACGTACCTAAAGGGAGTTCTTTATTGAACCGTCTTGGGTGGAAAAGGGGTTGCCTTATTAGGTCAGTAACACTTGTGATCGTTTGTTTACATTTCTGATGAATTTTTTTGATTATTGTTACTTTTTAATGTTGTTATCAAATTCTGATTTTATTCAGGCACCGACGACAACCAGTCGTTCGATCAAACCAAACAGCCCACTGTTTGGTTTGATCGAACGACTGGTTGTCGTTATTATTTTCTTTGAGGAACTAGTCGAGGGAGATGTGGGCTGTTGCATCTTAAACTTGGCGATTTCTGGACCCATCTTTTGAGCCCAATGCATCTTACAGTAACGACTAATATTCAGGAATTTACTTTTGCCCAGACGCGAATACTTGCTGCAGTGGGAGTAATCAATATGTTTAGCACACAATTAAATTTGTTGGGTGCATGCAAATGTTTACTTGTCTAAGATCGCGGTGCATACCACCTGTTGCCCAACCGCCGTGGCACCTAGTTAGAGTTACCGCGAGCTTGACATTCACGGGGGCTCGTGACGGCGCGGACCGAAATAACTTGCCGTAACCGACCGCATAACACGACGTAATGCTCTTTCTATTTATAGAGTCTTATAATTAAATACACAGACATTCGTATTTGCCTTCCGCTAGTCCGTGACGACAAAGTCGCCGACGCAAACGTGCGCGTTTTCGTTCGCGCTAACCGCTAATGCAACGCTTCTTTTGTTTACTTTTTTCATATAATTTACAACCTCGTTAAGGAAACCGTTGCCAAGTAGAAAACGAGAGGATATTTGTAATAAAAATGTTCAACGACATCTTAATCTTGACACATTTTCTGAGACATAAAACACTTCTAACACATTCATATCAGATTTAAAATTCTTTTTACATTTAATAAAAGATAAAATTTCTTCAGATAGATTCAGATGACGAGAGGTAAAACTCGACAACATGAAATCTTATTCAATGTCAAGATTCCTGCAACCGTTATTCAAGGCACGTGTGGTCGGAAGTAGAAACAGATGATTCGATGAATACGGTTTACGTGCCATTGTTGATACTCGACACGTATAAAAAGTGAACCGGTCAGTGGGCCTTTATCGTTCCTCACAGGAGCACGCAGGAGATAATAATAATAGCGGTAACAGAGAAACTCATTCATTTTCTTTTTCTGTTAACAATATAGCTATGGTTCGACTTTTTTGTGTGGGTACGCAAAGGGATTGCCCGACGGCGTTTAATATGTAAAGGAAGGCAAGGTTACACGCACACATCTGCAGTGTGTCTGTATAAGCAAGATGCGCTTGTAGTGGAGGGAATCCCCAACTTTTTACAAACACAATCAAAGTTATGTAATGTTTGCTCGTATCCGTCCGCGCGCGTTGCCGCTGCTGTTTGTACGAATGCCAATGTTATACATTACAGGCCTCTTGTATTAGTCATAGGTCATTAACATCGCTGTTAAACGGTGTTTACTTTTTATACATAATAATATTGTTTCCTTGAAGTGTTTAACAATTCGTTTCGCTCTATATGTTGAATGACGTTCGTCAATTATGTAACGGTTACGATGCTTAATTATATTGGAATTGTAAATATTTTGCTACGGTTATTTTTGAAACGAATTTGTGTTAGTGGCTTTCGGCTTAATCAGATAATGTCTAGGGAAAACACGAGTCTATGACTGCAAAGGAAACACGGCCTACATAATCAGCCTTATTTATCTGTAATTAGCTAGGCGACACATACAATAAAAAAGCAATGGACCAATACTTACTGCGCAAAAAAAAATTGTGCAACATATTGTTCAGTTGAGACAAATCTTACCTCAAAGAGAAAAAAAAAATACTGCGCAAAAAAAAAATTGTGTAACATGTTGATCAGTTGAGATAAATCTTACCTCACAGTAAAAAAAAAATACTGCGCAAAAATATTGTGTCACATGTTGTTCAGTCGGGCTCGGGACAAATCTTACCTTAGAGTAAAAAAAAGATTGCGCAAATAATATTGTGTAACATGTTGTTCAGTCGGGAGAAATCTAACCTCAAAGAGTCAACATAACTTACTGAGCAGAAAAATATTGTATAACATGTAGTTCATTTGGGACAAATCTTACCTCAAAGAGTCTAAAAAACTTACTGTGCTAAAAATATTGTGTAACATCTGGTTCAGTCGAGACAAATCTTACTCAGAGTAAAAACAAATATTGCGCAAACAATATTGTGTATTCATGTTGTTCAGTTGGGCTCGGGACAAATCTTACCTTAGAGTAAAAAAGAATTGCGCAAAAAAATATTGTGTAACATGTTGTTCAGTCGGGACAAATCTAACCTCAAAGAGTCAAAAAAACTTACTGAGCAGAAAAATATTGTGTAACATGTGGTTCAGTCGGGACAAATCTAACCTCAAAGAGTCAAAAAAACTTACTGAGCAGAAAAATATTGTGTAACATGTTGTTCAGTCGGGACAAATCTAACCTCAAAGAGTCAAAAAAACTTACTGAGCAGAAAAATATTGTGTAACATGTTGTTCAGTCGGGACAAATCTAACCTCAAAGAGTCAAAAAAAAAATCTGAGCAGAGAATATTGTGTAACATCTTGTTCAGTCGGGACAAATCTTACCTCAGAGTAAAATAAAATATTGCGCAAAAAATATTGCTGTTTAGTTGGGATTGGGACAAATCGTACTT
This sequence comes from Xestia rhomboidea, assembly GCA_963853795.1. Lineage (NCBI taxonomy): Eukaryota > Metazoa > Arthropoda > Insecta > Lepidoptera > Noctuidae > Xestia > Xestia rhomboidea. Next base: position 6,473,738 of record OY970778.1, on the reverse strand, counting down.
CAAATAGTCAGAAAATTTACTGAGCAGAAAAATATTGTGCAACATGTTGTTCAGTCGGGCCAATCTTACCTCAAAGAGTCAAAAAAACTTATTGAGATAAAAAATATTGTGTAACATGTTGTTCAGTCGGGACAAATCTTACCTTAAAGAGAAAAAAAAAATGTTGTTAACATGTTGTTCAGTTAGGTCAAATCTAACCTCAAAGAGTCAAACAATTATATCCAACAAACCCATGACATAAGAAACCCAAACAGACAGTGCGTATAAGCGTGACTGAAACAGTTTATCAATCTTCTACACTACTACTAACAAATATTAAGTTAAAAATACCTAATTAAAAAGAGAGCTTGTAGACCACTGCTGAAATTGCCATCTATTGGTCATTTTAATATTAAATAAATGAATATCGCTGGACATTACACACAGCGCCATCTAGTGCCACACTAAGCAACGAGGCTTGTGTCGTGGACACCAGATAGTTGATATACTACATAGATACTTTTTGTTTGTAAATACATACTTATTATACATATAAACAACCATGACTCGGAAACAAATGTCCATGCTCATCACACAAACATTTGCTCCTACCGGGATTCGAACCCGGGACCCAAAGAACGTAAGGCAGCCTCAGTACCGCTGCGCCATTCGGGTCGTATATTTTTACTAGAATCGCTGAATACAAGTAGAGATGATTTGAAATCCTCAATGGATATAGCCATAATTAGTTTGGTTATACTCACAATTTATATAGCAACCTTCAGTTTTTGGTTTGGTCCTATGCTGAACACACATAATTATTATACCTCCTTGGAGGATGCAGGTTGAAACTGACAAATTATAACCGAAAAACCGATTAGTTCTCAATTACAATGCACCATATGCACCATCTAAATCAAGGCAAATAAGACAAAAATAATATCCAACAGTAACGAAAGCCAACAAAATAAAATACAGTTTTCCTTTTACTTTGTCCCAAAAATACCGGCTATCTCAAAAGTGTTACGCAAAGCGTGAAGTGGCTCTCACACCAAACAACTTTCCACACGTGTGTAATCATCAAGTTGCACGGCCACGGGCTATTAAAGCCCTTCACCTGCATTCCCCACGCTACGCCACTACAATTCATCGTGGAACACGAAATAATACCTTTCGGAACGGTATAAAAAACGGTATGACCTATCATAATGTTTGGGACGAACCAGGATTCTGTTATGTGGGCCGAAACTCAGTGGGACGATTGAAGAATAAATCATCTTAATATGGACAAAATAGTTGATTAAAGAAGAGGTCCCATCACTTCCATTAGCTTCATCGGTCGTGTAACGTGTTGTGTTAATTGGCAAGTAGCACCTCACCTCTCTGCAACCTCATTAGGCAGCCTTAACATAATGTCAGGATTATCGTGTTCTTGATTTGTTTAATCAAAAAAATTCTGAACAGCAATTCAATATCCAGGTAATTCTGAGAACCAACGTTGCTTCAACTCATAAAATGTCTTCACCAACTATTTTTAAATTGGTACCGGAGATTAAGTTCAAGACTCGATATTTCTTTGATAAGAGCTGTGGGCGTTCCAATTTGCTAGTTTTCTAAGCATCTTGCTCCTGCATAGCTGAATGCTTGGTCGGCTTCAAAGGGAGTAGCACAAACTGTTAAAGGATGGAGATAAGTTATTGCTGACATTTCGTTTTATTCGTTTGACGTATGCACAATCATGAATATGAATAGATTATATTTATAGATCGTACACAATATTAATAATAAATTGACCGTGTGGTGGCCGGCTAAGTATAGATCTACCTACCTTTTTCTGTGGGTGGGCCATTGAAAGCGACTACAACCCACCGGCCACCATAATCAACATGCTTTTAGCGTTCTTGATTTTGCTATTGCATCGATACTATGCCCAGTTTTAATCAACTTATATTTTGCTCTGACTGCCCTGCATGAACAGGAGCTGATTGAATGAAACTGGGCTTGCAAAATGTAGTACTTACGATAAGATTTATCTATGTACTTGAAATGAAATAAATACGATCACTACAGAATATTGTAAAACTAGAACCTAGATACACGAAAAAACAAAATAAAATAAACATCAATCTGCTTTGCCTTAGAAACTCCCAAGAACATTAGTAAAGGGACTTAGTTCTATACAAGCATATAACTTTATCAACAGGATGGAACCCGGTTTGAAAACATTGTGACGTAGTATGCCAATAATTGTAAAAACTTCATAGTGTATCTGTTCCATTGTAGCTATTATTAGGCCGTTTGCCATTTTCTAACGACTATAAGTCGTTAGGATTGCCTCTTTTGCCAAGCTTTGCCGTTAGATATCATAACTTGATTTTAGAGGCACACGTCTACACAGTGACAATGTTTAAAAATACACAGAACAACCTTTTATGGTTGAAATTCAACTTCCCGCGCTGCAGCCGTGGGAAGTAGAAATTTCCTCGTCGCGCGAAAGCAGTCGGTATAGTTATTTCCAGGAAAAATTGAATTCGTTAGGCAGAATTCCACGAGCATTGGACAGCATACCTATAACCAACTTATTTTTAAACCGCGGTATATAAAAAAAATACCGAGTTACACATTACTAGCTGATGCCCGCGGCTTCGCCCGCGTGGATGTCGGTTATCGCGACCAAAAGTAAAGCTCCCTGATGGCTTATTTTTTTCGACACCTCCAACAAATATCATTACAATTTAGCCAATGTATACAAAAACTTGACAAATTACATACTAAAACCTTCTTCGAGAACCACTATCCATTAGAGAAAACAGCATGCAAATCGGTGCAGTAGTTTTTGAGTTTATCGCGATTAGACAGACAGACGCGGCGGAGGACTTTGTTTTATAATATGTAGTGATGAGTAATATGGTTAATGTTTAGGCCAGTGGTAATGACATAATAGCGATGCAAGTGGGTGAATGCGGTCGTGTCGACAAGCTGGATCGGAATCCGGTCACATTCCTAACGGCACTGCACACTTGCACTGCCGCGTTTGATGCACTTCGCGCGGTCCGTAATATCTGCCATATTATCTCATTAAATTATGCCAATTAACTTGGTACACCGCATTTCGCACCACGCTGTCTCATGCCAGCCACTGAGCCGGCAGAACTAGTCCTATGTTTAGATTGTGTCGTTTACCCAGTTATCGGGAGTTTGAATTTAAAGCACTTGAATATTTATGACTGTTTAACCGACTGAGATTGCTATTTTAGATACTCACTACCTCTAGTTTTAATAACCATTATGAGATATGAAACGTCATGTATTAATATATTCATATCAAACTTAGGAACACGCGTAGTATAGTCGGCTTGATAAAATATTACAACAACATTCCTTATTCGTAAGAGGTGTTTTACATTTCAGTCACAATGACAACTTAACAGCTGAGTTTACTACGGAAAGCGTTATTCACGCACAATTTACATTGTTACCATAGAACTGAGTCTATTTTGGTCACCACGTACGCAAATGATGTTTATTTTATGTGCTCTTACTAGAATGGTTTTTAAAAGGCTTTTAGAATGTAAGAATGGGTTACATTTGTTATGCAAATTACCTTTTTTTATAATTACCATATTCTTATCTCATGTATGAGATAAGAATATGGTTAAAGATAGAAAAGTTCTATGATGTAAAGTTGTAGAAAACTAATTTCATTGTCTAATTAGCATAGATGCAACTACATATACTTTTTCGTAAAATTAATTAAATTACACCAGAAAAAGGTGCAACTGCCTTTTAACACAACAAACTCTACTTTTAAAGCATTTAAATTATTATCTTGTTTATTTGCTGGGTAAAATTCACTCGAAAGATGTATTTAGTTATATTTCATTCTCGAAACTGTTTTCCACGGCTCGGCTGCTTTCCGAGCCGCTTGCGAAAATGAAATACCTTTTACGTTACGTTTCGTTGTGGTTTACGTTAGACTCTCGTATTTTCAACCCGCAACCTTAACGATTACAGAGCGGTTTTGTCTGTTTTGCTTTCCTGACTTGCGGTATTCACTGATCCCTGCAGTACTCGAGACTACAAACAGCCTTTCGTATCTCTAAATGAACTTTTCATGAGGCTCTTCAAGGCGGCTTTGAGGCAATGGGTCACCGAGATTTTATTCGGGTTTCACTTATTGAGTATTACAAAATATAGGGCAAGCTTTTCTTTATTCTTTATTAGTTAAGTACTTCTGAGAGACGGACGTTCCCGATAAATTGTGTACTTATCTTTTCAAAGTACTGGTATTAAATTTTTTCTATGAGTCGGTAACATTATTGAGTACTATTGAGATGACATAATACTACATATTATGAAACAAATGGGATAGGTGCGTATGGAGGGCGGTGCGCGGGCTGCGCACCTACCCGCGGGTCAATTACTGCATAAATCAATACGGATGTCGCCCTATGCGGTGGCTCTTTGTTCCAGCCGACTGGAGAGACGAGGCCCGTCTCGGAGGCTCCAGCTCTGTCCGGAAAACTCGCTGAGGTATCGCGGGGTCGGATGATTACTTATTAACGTAGGTGGAGGCTGGCTGGCGCGGGCGGGCCGCTGCGAGCTCGTCGCGCGATCGATGCCGAGGCGGCCAATGGCGCGCCGCCGCCCCCCGGCGCCCGTACCCTGCGCAACCCTCACCACACCCCGCGCACGCCGCACCCCGGCACACCGCCCCCATAAATCATTGAATCCGCCATAAAACACCCCAATGTTCGTAAAAATGTAACTCTAATTGGCGAACACAGGTCTCATATCTCCTAGTCAAACTACATCCGGAAGCCTTCAGGACAAGGCCTTAGTTTTGAGACGTAAAACATTGATGAAAGAGTAATACAGATCTCGCTCGCGCGCTCGTTTGCCTCGTCGGAGCGGGGCTCGTACGAATAATTGAATTTCCATCATAGAACAAAATGAGAGCTGAAAACTGAAGCGGGCGACTTTGTTGGCACAGCGAATTATTTCGAACGTCAATTATTTAGTCACGGTATCTGTCTGAAAATTGATATTACAGTAAAAGCGCATTAATTTTACGGGCACATTAGAGAGGCTTTCGACAAAAAGGGTTTTATTAAACCCAGCGCATATAGAATGAGTTTTTATAGCCCAGTCCGTAATGAAGTATGAAATGAATAAATCGTGGTTTGTTTTCATTAAAAGCTTTGCTTCGCATGTGCCCTCATCCCCTCATCCCTTTATCGCAGAACGATTGATACAAAAATTATTGTTTACCTTTCGTAAAACGTTTCTGGTGTTTGATATCACTGTCTTTGACAAAAACGATAGACAAAAAGGCCATGTACCTAAAATAAAAGTTATGATTTATCTATTATTTTTTTGCAAACAGAAACATGTTTAAAGTGCACACAATGAATCGTGGCACACAAACGAAGCAATGTTATACTTATAATAAATGTATAACTGTACTAATCTATAGTAGCTTCGTGTATAGTCCTGAAGATTATGAATGAGTACGAAAATAAATTGAGAACCTTATCTAAATGAAAATATTTGACTCTCGGTATCCACGAGTTTCTTTCATAATAAAAACAATGTTGTTATTTTTGTCCCGAAATACTTTAAAGCTTTTTGCATTTTAGGATTATTGTTGTTGTTTTGCTCTTCCGTTTTTCTGATTTTAAATTCATTGAGTTGAAGATTTCATCATCTGCCTGGCCTTTTCCCAACTATGTAGGGGTCGGCTTCTAGTCTAACCGGATCCTGCTAAATAGAAGCGTTTTACATGGAGTGACGGTTTTGGTCTGATGTGCACCCCCCACCCTAGAAGAATTGAGTAACAAAAATTCAAAGGGTTTGAGTTTAAAACTACACAAAAACATCATGACGTTGGAGTTTCTTCAGGCGTTCCGTCAGTAGGTCAGTTTTATAGAAAAGTCATATTTTAAGAGGCATGTGCCAATTTCCTTAAAAATGCTGACATTGCTCAGAAAATTGTCTGTACAAAGCTGGATAAAAAACTAAAACTTAACTTTTCTAGACCCTTCACAATAAATTCTGTAAGGGTATATATTTCAAAGGGACCATTAATCCATTCCTTAAAAGTTATCTCCAATGATTAGCAAATTTTGGAGTAGCTTGCCTCGGACTTAGCTTGCTTATCATAATTATGACAGTTCCTACCGTAATAAGCAGGTTTCATAACCCTTATTAGGTTAGGAATTTATGATCTTATTCCCTATCATCATAAAGATAGATTTTTAGTCACATCGTGGTGACTAATAAAATCTATCTACAACCATCATTTGCCTAGCCTTTTCCCAACTAATTTGGAGTCGGCTTCCACTCTAACCGGATGCAGCTGAATACAAATATTTTACATGGAGCGACTTCCTATCTGACCTCCACAACCCAGTTGGTACTTGGTAATATGATACCCCTTGGTAGGAATGTGTTGGTTGTCAGATTTTCGAGCCACTCACTATCTGTAACCACTATTGTCAAAGATCAACAAATGACAGCCGAGTCCAACGGCTTAACGTGCTTTCCGAGGCGCGGAGGAAACTCGGCATGTAAAGATGCAGATGGTCACCCATCCACGGACCAACCTAGGCAAGCACCGCTTAACCTCAAGATCGACCCTTGCGGCAGTTTTATTATTTAACCACGAGCCATTATTGTAATAATAATCCACAAGGTCGAAGACACCTTCACCGTGGTGGAAGGCAAACCGCAAATAAATATAAAAAATAAAAAGCCTCAATAAATCATTGTCATATTGCTGTCTCTGGTCTAGTTAACACCGCTGAACAATATGTTAGAACAGGGTTAAGTCTTTGTCTGTTAAACTTGTCTAAAGACAGGCTCGACTTCTTATTTACATTTGCACGTTATTCCGAATTCCAAAGGCTCCCGAATTCGGTTAACGACCTCGTGTTATTGCGTTAATATTGAAATTGACGGTAATGGGGCTGTTTCTTTATCTGTGCCTTTGTTATTAGCTTTTTACGCGTCTCGATAGACTTTTACCCTTAAGGCTGGGGTATCTGCTAACGAGAGGTTTTGTCCATGTAACTCCTCTTTGATGAGTGAATATAAATGTGCAAAAAAAAATATGTTGCTTATTAGACTCCAAACTTTAATTGGTACCTACAATTGAAATAATTCTAACTTTATTATTACTATATGAAAAAAATATTCAAAGTGAAGCTTTGTTTTTTTGAAATGTCGTAACTACTCCTAAACGGCATTAAGTTTTAGTTTTTTTATTTCCACACAAATATTTGTCACTTTTTCTTCACAACGGCTACAATTAAATAAAAACCGCTCATTTCGCACTATTCGGCCCGCAGTGACTGACGTAATAACCACTTTGTAGTGCAAGCTGATTAGAACTTTATTCTAACTATATTTCAAACAAAGTTTGAACCACCACAAATAGAGTTGCTAATTTAGCAGATACCCCAGCCTTAAGTTACTTCAAGAAAACTGCTTTGCATGATCACTGATTGTACACTTCTTGGATTCAGACTAGGCCGTAACTCCTTAACCCATGCAGAAGATTTACATGATTATTGTATTAAGTATAAGGCGTCATTCTCTGTGCCTAGCCTTTTCTGATCGGAGATTAAATAAATGATCTTGAAGTTGATTGTTAAAGTTCTAATGTTTTGTTTCAGCCGCCTCGGGGCTACGGTGGGCCCCCTTACGGGGGTGCCCCGGGCGGTCCTCAACAGCCCCCGGGGGCGTACGGCCCACCTGGATCGTACCCACAGCGGTACCCCCCACCAGGACCTCCAGGTGCTCCCAACTCAAGACCGCCTTTCTCGCCACACCAGGTATGTGATCATGTACTCCAATACTTTAATATTGTACTCGTGTAGTGGTCAGGCGCTACTGTTAAGCACGACCTTCTGCGTTCGATTATCGGATTGGATCTGGTTTATTAGGACCATCAAGAATTTCTCAGTAGCAGCCCAACTAAGACTCCTGGTCTGCGCCTAATTGATATTATTCTTTGATACTTTGACTGACATATTTAAAGGGACGAAACATTTCGTTGCTTGGTTAGTTGTATCAGTTTCTTTTATCATGATGTGAGAGGTCCACTTTTCGTTGTTGAATTTGCCTGAAAAGGAGATAATAATAATAAAAAAAACAATCATAGAAACGGCTCTGGGTCTACCATGTCAGTATCAGCAATATGTGCTGTAGGCTAAAGACGCTAACTTGGCCTTTAATAGCGCCTGATCCGCATGATTTGTTGGCCCAAACATTGTCATGCTAAGATTCTGCTTCATTAAACCGTTCTGGAAAAATATATCAGAAGTTGTATTTTTTCGGTGGAAATAGGTTGAAAAAAATCCACATCTATATTTTTGGAGCAAACAGCCAATAAATTGACTGTGACAAAGGCTAAATAAATTCGGATTTTTTAAATAGGACCCGAGGCAAAGTTTCTCGATCAATTCACTTTGTTGAATACACAATTTTATTTTTTTTATTGTAGACTACTTAAAATAGTGTTAATGCAAAGTGTCTGGTAAAAGAAACTAGTTTGAGAACTGGTCTATCTTTAAGCAAGAGACTTGTTGAGTTTTTGCACAACACATTAACATACATGTATGCATGCAAATAAATTGCAAGAAGATTATGCCAAGTTTGCTTGAAGTTTAATGTACTAGGACGAATCTATTATTCTGAACTTAAGACTTTCGTGATAGCTTAACTAAGTTGAGTCTTACAGCTAAGTTTAATCCAGGGTTACATACATTGGATATCTTTGTTGGTGTTCAGGTTAACTTTTACCAACGCTCGTATCTATTTCAATCATTTATTGGATTGAATACGCCAACCGATTGTCATTTTGTGACGATCCGTTCAACCAGATCAATTCAACAGTAAAAATGGCAAGAACTAATCATCGTCATAATAATGCATGGTGATATGCATCCATTATAATGATGACGTAAATTAATAGTGATTGATGACCATATAACTAAATGTATATGTTGGTATTTATCAACTCTATTAACACTGTATCTATAGGGCCAAGGGTTAATGCCCTCTACACACAGTTCGGACCTAACCGAAACGTCTTAGCGTAAACCATCATGTATCAACATCCATAGCAAATCAATTTGCGCATCTATTGATTCACCAAAGCCCTTTGCCAATAGAACCTCCATGTTTCTGTAAATATAATTCTGTACCGATAAAAAACTATTGTCCAATTTTATAAAAGTGTTACGATGTTTGCCAGAAGCCTTGTTTATATAAGTATTTATGTCTTGAACTGGCGCTTAAAGTATTTAGACAATTCAATTTATCTCCACTTTCTGCGCGGACAACTGTAACAAATGTTGCGTGAAACGTTTCAAAAATACTTTTTCGGGGTTGAGTTTTTCTATAAAGTTTTTCCATTTTTTAGAATACTATCTACCAAAACCAAGCTATTTGAGGTTTTCGATAAAGTTAACTGTCAGTAAATAGTCTCAAATACACCTGATTTTCAAATCTCCGCACTCAGCGTTTGTCATCTTACAAATATTCCTTTTGACAGCAAAATGCGAGATTTTAAGCAGATACGGAGAGCATTTATAAAGCGATTCATGAGTGCACGCTGCCGTAAGCTCGTGTTTATGCCTTTCTGAAAGACGCGATTTCTGAATGGAAGCACTTTTCAATTTATGTACATTGAAAACTGAGAATCAGATACAAAAAGTTGGTGCCAATGAATTGTACACGTTTGTGCGAATTTCCATGGATTTCAATTTAGATTAAAGTAATATCATTCTTTATCAATAAAATTGAAAACGGGATATTTACAATGTTACTATTTGTTTTGAGCCAATTAAATGAAACCATGATCACGGATAAGCAGTAAGTAATTCAGTTCTTCAGTGCTTGCGACAGCGCCGAAATACCGAGAACTCTAAATAAATAGTACACTTATGAGTTGACACCTTCCGATTTTAATTTCTTTTTGTCGTCAACTCGCTCGATCTTGAGAATCTGACGTAAATACGTCAGATGTACAGTCAGCTACAAAAACTTCTTATAAAATGTACAAAATATGTATGTACCCACTTTAAATGTATAAGACATTTTATACGACTTGACTTAAAAATAAATACAAAATAAAATAATATTCATTTGACTGTACTTTATAACGTGCGAGCGAGTTGACAACAAAAAAATATAAAGTCGCGAGGTGCCGACATGCGCGCACTCGCGAGTTTCACAGTCGCCTGCTGACGAAGAGAATTAAAAAATAGTAAACATAAATATCCCGTTGTCAGTGTTAATGATAAATAATTAGTGACCATGTCAGTTTGAAACTTAATATATATCAAGCTATGTAGTTTGTAGTGTAGTGAAAAACCGTAAAAGTCTAAAACAGTGCATATGTAGTTTATCTGTATATCTTACAGGAAATGCTAAGTTCTAAAGAGGTACCCTAGAAGGCATGTAGAGGTAGAGGCATATTACAGCTATAACGATAGCCATATCCGGCGGCTACCCCGTCGACTACAGCACTATTAAAAACTTGTTTCTTTAATAGATTTTTGCATCCTACGCGGGAAAAGATTTTAAGATTTTTTTCTTCAGTTAGTTATTTAATATCAAATCTAAAGAAGACGTGGGAAATCGTATACCAAAATAGTAATTTCCAATTGTGAATTTTCTTAAAAGTCCTTGCTCTAACTAATGCATTCATGAAACATTTATAATAAAAACCCATGGAGAAGAAATTATCTGTAAACGATTCTGACGATGTCGTCTTCTGAGAAATATGTTTATGCTCGGTCGTCGTGTTGGAGGATTCATATTCAAGTCCGAAACTAGAGAGCCGACTCGAACGTTTCTCAGAATCGTTGAGCCGGCGGCGGCGCGTCGGAGCCTCATCCACTCACGTGAACATAAACGTTCTATCATACTTAAGCCGTCTTCGAAGGAACACGACTCTAAAAGCCATAGGCGCAAGTTCTAACTTAGCTTGGAGGCTCAAGATACGCTCGAATGACGTAAGCCGCTCCGCGCGCTCGCTGACGTAAGCTCGTTGTGCAACGGAGCCAGAGGTACGTTTGAAGCAGGGCTCTTGGAGCGAACTCGTGTAGAAATCGATGTTAAGAAATGATTTTACTACGAACAAGGCCGTTTTTAAAACATAATTCTATGTACTTTGGTGTAGACTACCTTGATATATGCTTTGTCTTTAATAAGTGAAGAATATCGTCCATTCTGCTTTTCAGGACCTCAAAAATATAGAATATCCAACAACATCCTGTCTTCGCACATACATGACTAATAAGATTTATGTCAGCACTTTGGTATGAAACTTTTTCGGGTTCCGTAGCCAAATGGCTAAAACCGGGACCCTTATAGATTCGCCCTGTCCGTCTGTCTGTCCGTCCGTATGTCACAGCCATTTTACTGCGAGACTTGGCACCACACTGTTGAATTTTGGTGAGTAGCTGTCTTCTAAGAACCGCTACACAAAAAGTGATGTAAAATTACGAAAAAAAAAAAAAAGTTGTGGCTCTCCAATCTCCATACATGTATGTAACTGGGTTGAAAAAATATTTCAATGTGTGGGGTGTATATCGCCAGCTCTTGAAAAATTATAAGTTCCTAAAACACTTTTTTTTCATAAGTCAATGGTTGATGAGATATTTGCTTCTAAAGCTGTAAATATTGTGTGAAAAATTCAGAAAAAAACGTTAGCAACTTCAAAACTCATCTTCTTTAAACCAGTTTTCATTGCAAGGTTTTGCAATGAAAATTGGTTTAAAGAAGATCAGATATTTAGTTTTGAGATACAGGACTTTTTCGTCAGACTGCAGCAGTAACTTGGTTTTTATTTAACATACTGATGCCGCCGCGACGTCTGACAGGGAAGAATGGAAGAAGAAAACGTGTTGCGCCGACCTCAAGTAGAATGGGACAAAGGCTCCTAGATGAAGATGAAAGTTGGCTAACTAGAAGAAGAAAATTAAATTCGATTTCATATTTTTGTATCTTCTTACATCAAGAAAGGCCTTTTACAAAAAAGGTTCGCTTTTACAAACTTGTCGAATGCTATAAATTCATCATTAAGTTTCTCCCAAATCGTTTCTTATCTATGACTAGTTTTCTGGTTTTATTATGATTGTTATAAGATTTATTATGTTTTGCCTTGCCAGTTTCATTATAGACACGTGGTTGAACTGAAATAAACAGATTATAATTACTTTTATCATAACTAGCAACCCGCCCCAACTTCGCATAGGTAGCAGACTAACCCCCCGAATACTGAAACGTCACTCAAAATTTAAGGGCTGCTTAACATTTGAGCAGCTCCTAAACTTTAAATTTCGTATGGCCAAACGTCACTTTTGAGTATCTGTTAAATATAAGTGCTACTTAAATTTTGAGTGACGTTTCAGTATTCGGCCATATAACTCCGAATCGGCATGATATTTTCCGACATCTTCAAAATATGATAATAATTAATTCAGCCAGTTTCCACAAAACCTTCATGAATTAAACATTTAAACCTTCCTCATGAATCACTCCGTCCATTGGTGAAAATCCAGAAAAAAGAAAGAAAAGCAGAACGGGCAAGTACGGACCGGAGACAGCCGAAACTCTCCAGATACCTGAATATATAGCTTGATTGTATATTCCAAAATTAACTTTTCAAATGTAGATAGAGGTCCAAACAATGTTGTTAGCTAATTAGCGCGTTGTTTTTCTTTGTAACAAGACACTAAGCGATGCGTTAACGTCCTCATTAAATATAATTGCGCTAGAATGGGTTTATCATAGAATTTGGAATGAGCCAAATTCAAAGTACTTAATTAACTTCCTTACAAGGAATTTACGGGTTGCTTCCAGACTAATTATTATTGACAGTTCCGAATAACGGATCTGACGTACAATGTTTATTGAGTTTTTTATCGCTACCGGTACGTAAAAGGAAACGTTAATAGCTTTAGAGTAAGAATCTAAGGCAAAAACTTATCAAGCTTGCCAAAAAAGAGGTGTATTAATGGATTTTTTTTTGTCTTGCTTTTGATTGATATTGTTGTTACTATATAAAGTAATAAAATAAAGTGCCAAAATTAATTTCTAAAGTTTTGTGGTTGACTTGAATAAAATTGGCAATTTTATATGCTGTGGTTCCTGCACATCACATAAATCAGCTACTCTAGTAATGTAAAATATCGACAAAGATAATGTGAGCATTCAACATTATTAATTGATTTGTTCGGTTTTATTGACTTGTTTACCAATAATTCAGCACATGAAGGTAGAAAATAGAGGCTTTCTAGAATTTTCGCTAACTATGTTTGTCCCATAAAACAGGGGGCGAGCCTATTGTCACAAAACAAGGCTCCGAATCTCTACCGAGACGTTCCTGATATAAAAAACTAAGAAAACTTTTCCGAACTGAGAATCGAATCCAGGATTTCATGCTCAGTCAGTAGTAGATTTAGTAGTATTTTACGATCGCTAGACCAAAGAGACGTTAGACGTTATGTAAATAAATAGTTACATAATCCAGTTTTAACGATTTTGCATTATCTTAGACACACAACTCTAATTCATCTAATAATCACAACAAATATTTTTCGCAATACAAAAACCTGTAGAAAAATAGGTAGGTTCATAAAAAGCTTCAAAACTTACTACCGAAAATCATCTTATGGCTGGTCAACATTTTTTGTTCATCTTCCACAAGTACAAGCTAGAAGCACTACTAGATAGATTCGTAATCAGTACGAATATGGTGCTTCTTACTGTCATCTGGTCTTAGTTTGATCTAAGACATCACATCAAACTTTAGACCCGACGCGATGGTAAATTCACAATCCAGTCACCAATAGATTTATTCACCAACGAGTCTACCCACAGCAACTATTAAAGAAGATATCAAGTCGTCCAAAGTTGACCTTCACAGTAATTTGTAGATATTCACACATCTTAGATCCGAAGTACCAATAACACTTGTAGTAAACTGAACTTGTGAAACGGCAGCACAGTATAAGATCGGCGATAAAGACGTCCTACGTCATCAAGCACGTCGCACACACGATCAGCTGAAATGTTCACAACTTGCAGTGTTAAGATGTACTCAAAGTGGTGTCGGGGGTGTGTCCCCGAGACTATGAGATAGGTAGGTGGTGTCTTGAGTGCGAGTATTGCGGGCTCAGAGATACGGCCCGCATCCGGGTGCAATGAATGCGACGACGGTTTCAAGGGCGCGCCTCAGGTGATGACGTACGCGCACCCCTACCGCCCCCAACTCAGCTCCCGCGGGTGTTCCGGCACCCACCTAATAATGCACGTCTACGCCCTGTCTACCGCGTCCGCACTCGTTGCAACCTTGAGTGCTCTCGGGGACACCCCTGTTCGCACCTCTGGCCTTTAAAAAACTCGACGACCGCAACACAAATGGACCGGCACAAAAGCACTCCGTAAAAGTTTGAACACCACAAAAGTCACACTTAACAGGTTATCTAGTTTTGTGTACAGTTTCGTAAATTAGAGCTTCTTGATATTGAGTGATACCGAGGCCGACGGTCGTCACGCCCTCGAGCTTGTCGTTCGTTAGCGTCGCTACAATTAGACTGTGTAGTTAATATCACGTTGATAGCTCTCTAATTATCATAATAATAGTGGAGGCACAGGGGCGGGGTGGCGGCCCCGTCAGCTGAGCGAAAACGAAAGTAAACAGAACTCGGTCAAAGGGTTTGTACTCACCTACCCGCAATATTTATGTGGGTACGGGGGGGTGTACCCCACACCCGATCCAGTCACCCTCCTTTGATGGATTGGTTGGCGACTGGCGCGGATGTTCGACTGAAACTCAGCCAAACTCAGTTGCCAAGCATTAGTCTCGATTTCCCGCTATGTTCTGTTCGGCAAACTTTTACCGCGAAATTATTATTCAGTGAAAGTTCTAACAATTCTTTGTATTTTGTTTTGGACGCAGACGACCTACCACCCCAACCCACCCTCGCCTCCTTTGAAACTTACTATATACACTGACGAATTGTTCGAATCGACTACGAAAATGTTTATTTGGAAAAGCGTTTATTACATAATATATTATCTGCTTTGATTTACAATTACTAGTTAGTGTTTCTCTCACTGTGCGATCCCATTAAGCGTGTCTGTCCAATGCCATTAAGCGTGTGTCACAAATCGTCTACCGTTCCGGTATAACGCTAATGGGAATGACAATGGCTCTTAGCAGTACTGTCAGGTATTCAATAGGTTTCGGCTTTACCGGTAAATGAACGCAGCATATCCAATTACACAGTAGCTTTGGTCAGAGCCCACTATGCTAGAGCCAGGTTAAGCTGATTATAACATTGCTGTTTCGGATCCAACTTTGGAACCTATGCGTACCTGACAAAACGATACCTCAGTAAATAAACCCACGCAAACCTGAGTGGCAACACAACCCGGCTACCCGCCTCAAAAACACATTCCCATAACACAAACTAATCGATTCTAAAACTTGTTTGGCACTACGATTACAATGTCACATGCGCTATAATTATAAACATATTGTTTCGTTATCAAGAACAATAACACATAACAGGAGGCCGTGAACTGTTGACGTCACGATTATTATTCAATTATCGCCAGCCGGTAGGGGGAAACATAAAAAGTGAATGACTCCTCTTGACCTGGATTAGTAAATATCAGGCCAACCTTATCTGCAGCCTTGAAACGTGACGCGGAAACTGGCTGTCGAGTGAAAGCATTGTGCGACTGACTGATGCAATGAATGTCTGCATTGTCAGCAAGATCTATGTCGAGGACGAATGGAGTCGATTTATGCTAACTGATAACGTTATTGGGCATTTATTTTTAACGGATTGTAGTGATCTTACTTCAACACAACACAGGTAACATAGACGGTAACTAAAAACAGCGTTAGGTTTATCTAAGTGAATGAGTTGAAGGCACTACAAAAACCCGTATGTTTTCAATCAAGATTAACTTCCAAAAAAACTCGTACTGTAATCCCAAGTCATGTAATTGAGTCTAAATTGGATGCTAGCTTCAATCTAAACGCAAATTACTTATCTAATAAAACCTGAACGATGTTTTTACAATGTTATTGCGTTGCATGTTTCCCTGCGAAACGTTCAATTAATTGAACAACGTGTGCATTGCATCAAAACCCCGGCACAACTAGAAACGGCCAACAATACCGGCGGAACGGCCAATCATGTTACGTCATCCGATAGTAGTAGAGCTCTTTCGTGCTGGTTTATTATACATACAGATATATTTACATAGGCACTAGTAGGCGTAGATGCGTTGCGGTGCACTCGTTTGCAAGTAAACGGGTGTGCATAATGGATGCACGGTCAAGGCCGTTCGTGGTCGCCGACCCTGCTCTTGCACGTGCCCGTTGCTTTATACCAACTATGTGTTTAATGTGTGTGTGTGCACATCATTAATAGTTATATTAGCGTGGTGAACTTGTTGTTAAGGACGGTTAACAAAACCCGTTTTGTGACAATAGCTTGCTTGTCGTCGTCCTGCGACAAGTCATTGTCAACCGGATGACATTTTCGAGGGGAGCTTAAGTGTGATAATAGCAAAGGGGTTTTGCTTTTTGAGTGCTTTTTAGGAATCTATGTGAAAGATGAAGTAAGCAAGGTTTAGTAATGTCTGCCTAGTCTCTTCGAAAAGAGTCGTGAACTCGTGTTGTTATCATGTTTGGTGTAAAAAGTCACATAACATCAGCAAAATAACCCGAAATGTTCTAAAACAGACAATGTCATACCCATTACGAAGGATTTGGTTAAAAGATTACTTCTATTTGTCAGACGGACAACAATGCTATTACCATAATACCTTCAAGCTTCA
The DNA here is from genome assembly GCA_963853795.1 of Xestia rhomboidea. NCBI lineage: Eukaryota > Metazoa > Arthropoda > Insecta > Lepidoptera > Noctuidae > Xestia > Xestia rhomboidea. Next base: position 6,456,884 of record OY970778.1, on the reverse strand, counting down.
GTGTCTCGAAGACCCCGAACGAGTGTATAACAAAAAGGTTGGTAATTAGAGTGAGCGTGCTCGCGATTCTGAGTCACGGCCAAGGACACGAGAGCTTTGTCGGCTGTGATTAATTGAGTGTTCCCATTTCAATTGCTGCCCGATTCATTATTACAACACCGGTTACATTTTATGCGAACCCCAAGCAATGAAAGTTTTATGCGGAGAGTCGAGACTAATGTTGATACTTAAAATCTTTGTCAGATTTGACATTATGGTTTCTTTTATGCTTTTGTGATTTGCTGATGGAAGTTCTATAAAATAAGCATATTCTTGTTGCTACAAGAATATGCAGAAACTGCTTAAGCCTAACATTTCTGCATTACTTCCCGAGATCTGAACCGTAACAGGACATGTAACGTGTTTCAAAAGCTACAACAGATAGTCCTGATTTAACAAACTCGAGAATCAAGACATTGTAGCCATTCCTTGTAGTCTCAGGGGTATTGTGCTAGTCTATCAAGTCAAGGAAAGTCTCTTGGGAGTACTATAAACCAACAAGTGGGTTAACTGTGTTACAAATTGTTGATAGATTATTGTAGACAAGTTGTCTTCCTACTACCTAATGAACTGCAGCTCGGTTTGTTTTATTACAAAAGAAAAACAGAATAAATTTTTAGTCACTACACTCATGAATGCGGTTTTCTTGAACATTTTTATGCCCAGTTATCTGTGAAAAAGTATCAGTTACAAAAATAAACCTAAGTCTTAAAATTCGGTATTTTAGAAATAATGAAAGAAAATAGAAAATTTAAAAGAAAACTACATATCCATTTCATCGACAACAATCCATAAATAAACAGACCGAATTGACGTTCAATGGATGCTCATAGGTGACACTAATACGTCTCAAAACGTACGTCAATTAAAAAAAAAATGCAAAAGGTGTCGACATCTGCGATTTTTTTTTACTTTTTTTCCACACTTCTAATGAATAAAAAAAAGTCCCATAGAAATACGACCACTATAAACTTCGGTCCACCTCTTTGTCTGATTGCACTCGGCTACTTCGTTTTTTTTAATAAAGAAGAAACAAGAATTGTCCACCGAACTAAGTCGGCGCTTGTTTTGCAAAAGACGCGATGTAAAATTCAACGAAATCCTAACACAATCATTTAAAACACAAATTACTGTAACAGATGACTCTAAAAGGTTGCAATATATTCAATGAAAATGAACGTCTCGTGTTTCCGAGCGTTTCGCATGCAACAATCATTCCAATCCTCCAGCCGAATTTACACCAGACGCGGGGCGATGAACACTCGAATGTTTTACGGTCTTGTACGGAAGTAAAGGGGGTCAAAGTCATCGTTATATCAACCGGAACACTTCTTGAATTTTCCGGTTTCCCCAATCTTTTATATTGCACGGTTGTTCAATGTAGCAGCTATCACGCTCTTCAAGTTTTCGATCTTTGTCGGGAACTTTGTAACTTCATGCAACTTCCTTTTACGTTAGTAAGTAAGCTCTCCTAATTAATTATTAAGTGAAGTGATATGTATCTATATTCCGTAGCTATATTTTGTCGTGTCCAGAAGAAAAGGAAGTAAGGCTAATGTTAAATAATGTAGTGCTGGTAGAACAGTTTCTCTCTTATATGAATTAATTACGCACCGAAAAAGAAATTGATCGCCGAATTTCAACTAACTAAATATACTACAGAAACTCTCATCGAACGATCGCTCAGCTAACTCTACAAATTTCTTCCTTAAATATAATTAAAAGTATATTTGTAATTTGTGCAGGGCTATGAGCGAGGCGGATCCCCTCAGCCACCAACGCAGCCACCAGGCGCGCCCAGCCCGGGTGCTGGTCAAAGCGCGTCTGGTGCCATGTCACCCACCCAGGACTCACAGCACCCGCCCCATATGCCGCCGCATGGGGCGCAACCACCGCCACATCAGGTACGATCCCCGAAATTCATTACTTTGAAAATCATTGGTTGGAAGGTCCATTGGTATACCAAAGATTTCGGTACAGAAATGGCACAGAGCAAAAAACCTTAACTAAAAATGAGCTATCTTAAACCCATGGAAAAATTCGACCTTTCTTATAAAAAAAATGTTTTTTTAACGGATTGTTGAAACGACAATTGCGTCTATCTAGACGATAGCCACAATTTGTTTAAGTGTTCCGCAAAGTGTGTGCCGCGGCACACTGGTGTACCGTGGTCATTAGTTGGTGTGCCTCGGTAAAAAAGGTTATCTCTTAAAGTCTTCTTTCGTTCTAAAACTTTAATAATAAATGTTGATCAATATTGTGCCCCAGTAGTGGGAGGGGGAACATAATAGGCTGATAATGCTTATGCTTAATATTATGTAAAAAATGATGTTTCACGTGATGTCTGCGGAACACTGTTGTAGAAAACATTCATACACATCAGTTCGGTGCCGTAATCACAAGGAAGGACAAACATGTTGTTGTTTGACGTGATGTAATTTATTGACAGGTAGATAAGACCGTCGCCGTCCAGTCCACCTGCTATACTTTGTAAATAATCCTTTTGTTGTGTTTTACGACCTTGGGGTAGCCCCCAAACCGGAACCCAGCTGACGGGTGATATCTACTATTGAATCCGAGTCACCCCTGAGATTTGTGCGTAACAACATGAGAAAAAAAAACAATAAGTTTTGGGCAACGGACATTGTAGTTATGTTAGCAACACTATTCAGACTGATTCATAAATATGTCGGAAGTTCGAAATACATTATTCTAATAGGACCTTTTTTTGTTATGACATGAATCACAATGCTTGGTTTGTAAGGTATTTCCCACTTGATAAAACACAGGAAGAAACGAATTTTATCGGCTAAACAACAAAGCATCATAATAAATAAATAAATAAATATCGCTGGACATTACACACAGCGCCATCTAGTGCCACACTAAGCAACGAGGCTTGTGTCGTGGACACCAGATAGATAATTAAAATTTTGTCTGTGCTTTTGTTTCAAAACTGCTTTATAGTCACTTCGATGTTACCCACTATCGGCATAGCAATAGCATCCATCCAAGTGACCAAAGCCGTAAGCGAAATCTCGTTTAATCGGAAGCGTAGAATTTGTCCTATTTGTATTTGGCTATCATACAGATGTCCGGAAACATAAAGTGTTGTAAATAAGCACGTGGAAAGACAGCTAATCTTGTGAGTGAGTTAGAAATAGGTTGGAAGGGAATGTGGATAGCGTGGACACTAAGGCGCGGGACAAAAACAAGAGGTGTAGGGCTAGGGCGAAGCGCGGGCGAGGCGCGGGGACTTTTCTGGTGCAACTTTACAACATACAGACATTATGTTCCACAGATAGGTCGTCCTCTGGTTCCCAGTTTATTAAGCGTGTTAGGTCCTGGCAAAAATTTAAAACTACATTTTTTAACTTTCCCACAAACAATTTAAATATAAACTAGCTCCCGCTCGCGGCTTCGCTCCCGTTATGTACGGAATGTACTCACAGGACCGTTTTAAAACCTATTACACTCGGGGATAATGTAGCTTCCCGTTAGTGAAACAATTTTCGGAATCGGATCAGGAGTTCCGAAGATTACCCCTACATAAAAACCTACAAACAAATCAAGACATTTAATTAAAAACGAATAGTGAAGTAGTGGAAAGTACTGGTATTCAGTTAAATCCGGTTAGACTGAAAACCGACCCCAAAATAGTTAAGAAAAGGATAGGCAGATGATGATAAGTGTAGTAGTGGAAAGATAAACAAACAAATATTAGTACTATCCGAAAACGAAAGTAGACTAATTGACAAGGTACAGTCGTGGTCTTCTCCGCCTGATCAGTTAATTTTTTTTTCGCTTAAATCATGCGGAGGCGCCGAGCCACTCCACCTCAAACTTTAGGCCTATTAAGAAAGCGTCAACTTTGGCGCGCAAAATAACAATAACTCTCGTTTGGCATGTGTCGCCGATCGGTATTTTTTTCATTAATTATTTATTATAAAGTCAACGGGGCGGGGATAGAGAGCGTTTCTATGTTTTAAGTGCAAGCAAAAATTTGCTAAGTGGTGGACAGGCGGGAGTGTCCTCGATAGTACTTCTTAAACACATAAGTTTAAGTTGAAACTTACAAAGTTAAGACGGTAAACTTCCTATTAGCCTTGAAGCGAAGTTTTCAACCAGTTTGTTATGCATGATTTACAGTTTAAACCAAACTTTTTGTCAACCAGCGACCTATTATGTAGGTTAGTGTAAGCTGGTTTGGTTTAAATGTATTTGTACGTAAACACTTATAAATGATTCTAGTCACAACTTCACAAATCATTCATATCGAAACCTAATAAACATTGTGTTATTTTACTCCTGGCTAATATCCAAATTAATTGACGACAAAAAATATCAATGGGATCCGAAGCAAAGACGAGACAATGAATAGAATTCTTGTTTCGATTTGAACCTCCTTTGAACCATGTCGTGACTTGTATTTTCTATTGATTGTTTTTACTTCTTCGCAGTTACTTTCATCGATTAAAAATAACAAATAGCTGTTACACATTAGATACAGGGTGTAAACCACCTCATCACGAAGCCGTCAACCAAGCATTCTGAACATCAAACTAAGTAACTTTACGCAAAAATTATTGCTTGTGTTATACACCCTTTATATCGGTATCAGAAGTCACTCTTCATAATATCTATACATCTATCTATTACAAATAAATAAAATTGAAGTGACTGTTTGTAATTTCAAAATAACAACTTTTTACTGAATGTATATACATACGGGTCACGTATAAAAAAAAAACATTTTTAAAAAATTTTGTTTGTCTTTCTGTATGTCTGCTTGTTCCGACTAATCTCCGAAACATCTGAATCCATATTGATTCAGATTTTTCCCTTTTCATGTGCTGTACTGTAAGACATTGCTTCTCGCCAAATTTCGTGATTCTAGGTCAACGGGAACTACCATAATATAGGTTTTCGACCCAAAACCTATAGGGTTCTTCCGGTTGATCTAGAATTGTCAATTTTGGTTAAAAGCAAGGTCTTACAGCACAAGTAAACGGAAAATTCCGAAAAATAATAAAAAAAAAAACAAAATTAAGGTAAATTTCGGTACTTACAAGTTTTCGCGAAAATCTAAATTTGCCTACGTCTTTTTATTATGTCGACTCAGGACCTTGATTTTTATAAACCTAATAGGGACTATAGAGCTCAGTATCTGGTATAAATCAACTTGCTAGGTCCGTCACCCGTTCCTAAGAAAATCGGTGGTGACAGGCGGACGGACAGACGGACAAGATAGCGATCTTATAAGGGTTCCTTTTTTACCTTTTGAGGTACGGAACCCTAAGAACATAGCCGATGTTAGAGATTAATATTTTTTTACTGAATAAATAATATGTTTACCTCAACTTAAAAACTAAAAATATCTTTACCGAAGCAAAATGACAAGCAGCCGTGTTCAGTTTTGCTTGAAAAAAAAATATATTATATATATTTGTATAAATAAAGGAAATCTTGTTGATTGAATGCTGAATTAGATGAAGGATTTCTTTCCATCTTTAGCCGCAGATTAGAAATGAATGAAAACTATTGCCCAGCCGTTTTCCTTCCTCGAAACTAAAGCCAAAAGCCCCTTTAGTTCCAATTTATTTCTACTTACTGTAAAACTAATTAAATTAAAGCAAACGTTATTTTTATAGCCCACTGCACCTTCATTAAGCTAATTCAAGTGATTAGAATAACTCACCTTTACTTAGCGTTCTGAACACCACATGAAAAGTTCATTGCATTCCATTTGCGCCCGTGCGGATGAAGTAGCAAACGTTGAACAGCAAAGGTGATTCTAACTATGTAGTACCTAGTTAAGGTACGCCATTCTGCCGACTCTGAATTTCAAATTCAGTCAATACTCCACTGTGAAATCCGAATCTGAAAACCTTTTTACCTACCTACCATTCCAACAGATTATTTAAACATTACAAAACTAAAGAATATTCATTTAGTCAAGACAAATTAATCATCTCGATTGAAATACAAGATTATGTTCCGTAAAATCGATAGGCGGTTAAGAAATTATAATAGAAAACAGTTTTTGCTCGACAACTAATTTATGACTATGCACACTGTATACCTGCTTTTCTAATGGAGAAATCTGCAGGCATTTTTATGTAGGAGAGAACTGCTAATATTAAGCAAGAAAACATAATTCATCTTTATTTTCACCACCTTCTTAAATCATCTCCATTTGGCCGTATCTTTAACCGAAACTTTACTAAGTAAAAGACATGTTAGTTCGACGAGTCGGCGTCATGTTTGCATTTCGTTTATCGCGCCCATATCGCGTAGAACGTCGTCGCTGACGGAAATTTTCGATAATTTTGCCCGAAACTCTACTGCTAGACTACGTAGTGTGCGCCGCACGAGATAGCTACCCGAAAACATGATAAACGGTTTGTTGCTAATCGAAAATAACCAACGCGAATTTATCATGTAACTTATTGGTATTGCTTAAATAAAATCTTTCTGTCATAATCATAAAACCACGAAGTGTTTTTTTTTTTTTTGAGATTTGAAGTAGTGAATCATGTTTTTTATTTTTACTCTTGTTTTTTATTTTGTTCTTGGTTTCGTTAGAGAAACAATGTTATCAACCCCAGTAAAAAACGGTAGTATTACTAAATCATCATTCTCTTGCCCTTATCCCAATTCATTTGGAGTTGGCGCAGCATGTCTTTTTTTCCATACTTCTCTATTACTCGTCATCGCATCAGACACCTCCATTCGCGCCATATCATCCTTCACACAGTCCATCCATCGTTTATTTGATCTTCCTCTAGTCTTATACCCATCCCACATTCATACTCAAATCTTTCCTTACGACATTTTCCTCAGTAAGTATTACTAAGTAGGAAGGAAGTACATATTATTAAATACAGAATAAAATATATTTATCAGCGTACCCAATACAGCTAAAAATACTCTGGTATGGCGTGTGTAGAAGCAGTTACTATATAAATAAACATATATTTTCATTTGTAATGTCTTCTTACACTTTTAGTTGTGTAGTCTTGTGTCAGCACGCGCGTAGATACGAATCTGTATAGCTTTAACGAAATTGAACCCACTCTATATGGAAAGTATAGTAATCCAGGGAACTCGGTGGATGGAACTTTGGCTATGAACTTTACTGTTATCGTTACACATTAAACTGCTGCCGAATGTACGAAAACCTTCGTTGTTAGCAATTTTTAAAAATTACCATCCCCAACCATAACTATTTCAATAAACCGTCTATGGTCATACCATACCCCACCTAATGGACGAGTTTTACTTTCGTTATGTTTGTTTTCCTGTTTCGCTATTCTTTCCACTCTTTTATTTTACGTATTATAACCGTCGTTGTGGAATATAGGTTTGTTTTTCTTGTGAACATTAACAATAATAATCTGTATTCGCCCTCGAGTAAATATCTTCGCATACCTTAGCTTTATTTATCTTGAATATATGAAAATGTATTTAATGTTTTTATGTACCCTTATTGAAGAAGCTTGGCAAATGTTTTTGATTAGTTTATGTCTAGTTATCTAAGTACAAAGTTTAACATTGCCCTTGTGAACATTCCAACTGGCCTAAAAACTGGTCTCAAGAGCTGTTTTAACTAGAACTTGAGCGACTTATACTATAGCAGTCGATAAGATCGATCAGGGAATTGCACGTTTACAGTGCCGCGCAACAGTATAAAATGAAAACAAATAAATAAGTACCGTTTTCCAAGTGGTTGGTGTTACTACGGAAACTTCTACTTGGATCATATGCTTGAAAAGTTTGTAAGTTTATGTTGAACTCCAAAGACATTAGTCTAATACTCTGATATGGGAAGTGTACCTTTGGGCCATTTTTCTTTGTCTAGATGTGTCAGGAATGGTGGTACAGTAGCAGTGTTTCTTTTATCTGGTCCCTTTTAAATGACCTTCACAGTCTGATTACATATCGTGACAAGACCGTCGACGCATGAACCAATCATCTCAAGAACCAGTCCATCGAAAGTCATCCATGAATTGAAAGGATATTGGACGAAAAAAGGAAACATGCCTTAAACAAGTGCGAAATAATTGGTATCATGTCTTTCGTGACTCGTAGAGCGGCGTCGTGGATGATCGGTTCGTCATAGTGCAGCGATCAGCATTCATCGTGAACGTGAGCGAACGTTTTTGGCTCGCCGTGCGATTTACATATTTCTATGTCCTTACTCGCCTCGCCCGCGCCCGGCGTATGGTTCGCACGTGGCCGGCCTAGCGACAGCTTCACGATATAATGGAGATGTAGCACATGTTGGTAGCTTTGCATGCGAACGAAACGCTCTAAACAAGTCGCAAGTTTCTCTCTATGAAACATTTCGTTTTGCATTCCTCGCGCTAACTCATTCTTCTACTGTTTTTATTGACCATAAAAGTTGTATCTTATGTTTGGTATTGATCGTATTATTATCTTTGATAGGCAGACTGTGTTTGCTGGCTAGGATATTATGCTCACTACGTAAGCAGAAGACAGTAACAAAATAGACCTCTAAAATACATAAGTCTTATTTGTGCTTCCACATAACATACACAACTAAAAGAATCATCACCGGAAGATAAAAAATGTAGAAGGTCGACGCATTCATCTCCGAAATCTTATCATAAAAAAACGCCACGTGCAAAAATTAAACGTCACTCTAGATATCATGTAATCGGCGGAGCAGAAACTCCGAGCAGTGGGAGAGCGCGGCTTGTGTCGATTTTATACAGCTCTGAAACTAAACGCCGCCAGGCTACGGCTACAATTTATGCTAACATTAAACCGGCCGACATCGGCGCCGTCTTCGAAGAGTTGTAGAACTTTAGTCCTTTTTAAACGTTCTGCCTTCTTCCACTCCTACACAACTCTCTTCCGAAAGGCACAGTTTGTTCCAATCAGACTAACGCTGTAATTAAAAATATCAGACACAGAACTACAGAATGTTTTGTTTATCTCCGAATAGAACCTGAATTCCCTTAAACTTGTTGCTATAGATAAAAGTACTTCACCTTCCCGCATTCAACTATTGTTGCTCCATTCGAACAAACAACATAAATCTATCCATACTGTGCGGGGGCTTAACTAAATTCTCAGCGAGCTTCGCTTGGTAATACTCCACGATGTCAGTAGAGAATTTTGAGAGTCAAGGGCCATTTCAGCATCGTGATCGCTCGAGAGTCGTACGGTCGAAATGAAACGTCGTATCTTATTTTATGATTAGCGGCTCGAAAGCGCTTTGTAATTTTGTTAGTTCCGCCTTTCTGGTGCTGGGGGCGAGCACAGAGAGTGGAGATCGATGCGAGCATTGCGTGCGAGTGCGATAGGGAAGGCAACAGTCGATGCCTGCTCCGTCCCTTTCACTCGAACCGCCTACCAGGCAGCCATGTTGCGCTCGACCTGCGCTCGCCCGACCGCCATTGTAGCATTCGTGGCTAGTGATGTTCACTGACTCACTCGATATTATTGTACGCGTGCCTCCGACTACACGGAATATTACTAGCGAACGCAGTAAAACCGTTAATATAATTCAAACTCGAATATTTCATTGATGACGAATTGACGGTTATCGACTAACAGTTTAGTAGTTTATCTCATCGATATCGAAATGGAGCAAATAAGTAATTTAAGTATGTTATTTTGAATGAGTAATAAAAAATTAAAGTTTTGGATTGCGTATTTCAGACTAAAATTAATAATCTTATCGGTTCTTTCTGTAAACAGAAACAGTTTTCAATAAATAAAAGCGGCACCGGCCTATTTCTGAATTTCTCGACAAACTTTCGAGTCTTTCATTCGGTACAACTTCGAAACAATATAATTTTATGCTTCATTGGCATCCAGTATAAATAGAGAAGTACCTTTAGGATGTCGACAAAATTGTCGATAGAAAAATTATGCAGTGGACTCATACCCGCGGAATTAAAATGTCAGACGTGCGGCAGCGGCAGCGCGGGCGAGCGTGGGGGCCAGAGGGGGCCGCGAGCGGGGCGGGGCGGGCGGCCAGCGTTATTAATAACCATAAGCCAGCAGACGCACGAACGTCCAGAGGGGCCACGCCAGCCGCGCGGTAATGAGGAATCACTAATTATATTTTACTGGACTTTCGTATTAAAGCAACATTAAATACACTAGAGCTGTACAAATATGCGATACTTTTATATACGTCTACCCTTACTTTTCTCCATGCTACTATTTGCAAGGCCCAATATCGTTAACGTTGACCTTTTGATAGTCGAATAGTAATGATACACAACATTTGCTTTGCAATCACATCGGTTGATAGCGTAGCATACTGGATATTGGATCCCGGAACTGGGACAGAATGGCAAGATAATAATAATGGCATGGCTGGCGGGGTACGGTCCGTTTAATATTCCCCTACAGTAGGCGCGCCGGTTGCACGAGACAGTTCTACCCGTTCTCTAGCCCGGGCGTTCGCCTTCGCCAGTAAAAACTCAGTATATTTTATTGTCAAGGAAATATATTTGTCAAAGGCCATGCGATTAATTGCTTGACTTTTCTGAAGTGCGCCTCCGGGAGATTTTATTTTTAGGAGTCTCTTTGACATTAAGTTCAATAGGTATGCAATTGTCGAATTATCAGAATGACTTACGGCTATTAATATTTTCAAAATATAAAAGTTTTTCTTGCTGGAACATCCATCGCGATGATAGGAAAATATTTCCAGTCATTTTCTTTTTAATCTGTTTAATCTCCTCACAATAAAACTCTACGCTTCAAAGTCCATGTTTCGCATTAGCTAACTTATTCTCGTAACTATCGCAACTCCAACATTAACTAAGAAGCGACTTTACGCTGTGTCCTTGTTTTTCCCTGTACATAAAGAGCAACTTATCGCTGGCAGCACTCCGCTCTCATAATAACAAACTGCAAAATGCTCCGGATTCTCCGAACTTTAGTGTGGCAGCCCCGCTCGCCGTTGGAAACCTCTAAAGCGCTGACGGTGGGGCGTACATTCTCTCTCCTGTGGCGGAGTCACGGTGGCAGGGCTGTCGGGAATTGCCGACTTGGATAAATTATGCCGCTCGCTCCCCCCTTTTGCAATCTCCGCAAAATAATGCAATTCAATTGTAAAGAGAAGAGAAACTGACATTTGTCTTGTCTATTGTGTGACTCGTCTACTTACTGCCCTATTATTATGATAAAGTTTTATTGAAGGTGTTGCTTTGGCAGCCCTAAGCGTGAGCTGTGAGGCTGCATCTAGAGATGTCCCAATTTATTGAGAGCATGTACTCGCAGGTGAGGTAGTCGCAGACGACTCGACACTCGAGAGCTGCCACTGGGTATCACCTGAGACATACTCTCTTTCCAACTATTTAAACACTGTCCCCGAGTTTCTAGAAAAGGAAGTTTTATTTTCCAAACAGTATTCTTATTGTATTAATCAACTTTTCCCGAAATTATTTTGTTAACATTTGTAATTCATAATACCAGACCCGTATAAATTAATAATTTTCCTTGTTTCAAAGACCAATGAAGAGATTCAAATAATGATAAAACCAACGAGATTGTCAATATTTGTTAATGAGCTTACACCGTGTCCCTATTTGGAACGTGTCCTGTCTGATAAAGAGATCATGTCGTGGCCGTTTCACAAACTTGTTTGCAATTCATTATAAGTTTGGAACAGACTTACCTCTGTTACAGTCGGCGTGCACTTTCCTCACTAATTTTGAGCAGCCACTCCCGGAGTTAATACCGGAAATATTAAACGGATTAATCCTCTTTTCGGACGTTTCTCTAAGTCAACGGCTCGGAATTGAATTGGCGGATCCAGTTTAATATGTATCGCAAATTGAAATTGAGCTGTTTAATTTTGGGTTACCACAAGTACCTAGATCGGCTTGTTAATTGAACTTCATTAATTAGTTATGTGATTTGTTTTGGAATATGGGTAAATACTTATTCTTCTTCTCATTGCATTTTATGAACTAAGACTTTTAAACTCCTTTACAGGGCAACTAAAATGCGTACCTGAAACTAATTAGTGCTGGCTGCTCCCAACCACAGCAGCTCTTAAAGTGTCAAAAATCAAATTAGGTCCATGGTATGACCTGTATAACAACAACAAATGGTTTATCTCTGCCAAAAACTACTACTACTACACAGCTAGTTTCAGAACCATCCGCCCAATTATATAAGCCAGTTTTATTTACAGCCTAAAAATGATTAACGTAAAGTAACTGCAGCCAGCCGTTACATAAAATTCCCATTTATCATGTCAACGAGGTAAAACAATTAGTATGTTTTGCGAGATAAAGTTTGAACGTTCCAAATTGCGGAGTCCGTTACAACTTTGTGATATTCGCGAGCACAACATTTTGAATTAGATGTTTATTTGATATTTCGACGAAGTTTGCCCTCACTTTCTATACCGAAATATTCGTATTTGAACTCATAATGTTTTGCCGTAAAATTATTACCACACTATTTTTAACTTTGAGGTAAAGTTGTAAAGTAAACCAAATATTCCATTTCAAGAAACTTTGGTTTAACTTTAGAATAATGAATGTGGTTCAGCTTGAATGATTCATTAATAGATTTGAACTTTAAACTCATGACGTAATGTGTTTTCGCTCACTTTTCTTTTCGTTTGATGAGTAAGTGGGGTATGGTGTATTTTTCTAAAATATCCGTTGAATGGACTCATCCATTAAGCGCCCCATCCATCGCTAGTATTCTGTGACTTCATTTTTACATTAAGCGTTTTAGTACTGGTGTTGGGACGTAGTTTCAGTACGAAAGTCTGGCCTTCGGCTTACAGTGGCGCACGAAACTAACTTTAGGCTTAAGCTTGTGAACTTTTTGTCATCGTCGCCCGTTTGAAATTGCGATTTAATTCGAATCGCCGCCGACTTCGAGTTAATAAACACTTTGGTGTTGCTCGCTGAAATTTTTGTTTTTGTTTGTGTTATCATTTGGGAGTTATTATGGCTGTGCTGCTAGTAGATTGCATCGGAATCGTTTAGTCGGGCGCCAGCCGGAGTTGGTTTCAATTAGATGTCCCGTGTCACGACCGGAGCCGAGCGGCGCGGCGTCTAGTCATAAAGCCGATATTGTTGACCGCAGTCCTTCACTAGTTTCTATCGTTGACAAGTCTGGGTAACATTTAAAATGCCCGCTCTTATTCCAGTTCGGTGATATTATCGTTAACACTGATAATGTCCGCACAATAAGATTTTGATAATTCGAACTTACGAACCACGTACTTACGATCATATCGGCGAGCAAGGCAGGCAATTGAAGTGTCATTGTAACCTATTATAACTTGAATTGCCTGCTTAGTTATGGTCGAAGTTATTCTAACGGTACAATGTACGTTCTTCCGTAGGTACAGGATTATTGAATAAACTTATTTCCTTGATTACACTACTTTCACACAAAAGAACTGGATAGTTTCTTTGAAAGAAAAATTTATGTAATACTTGTAAAAAAAAAGTAATTTAACCAATTTTCTTTGCAGGGTTACCCGCCACCTCCTAGGCCAGCGCAACCGTCCACGCCAAACGCACATGATCCAGACTCTGTAAGTAATTAATAAACAGTCAATTATCGATCAAGAAGCAATCATAATTGTTACGAGCTATGAGCATATTAGCCCGTTGCCAGAATGCTCCCCACAATCAATCAACGGTGTCTGCCGCTCGATGAATCAAGAAGGCAGGGTATTAAAAAGCCATCAACCGCAAACCATTCACCCAACTAAGTAGTCTCTAGAGAAACACACGTACTTACTACTTACCTATTAAAAATTACGCACTGCTAGTAAATAATTATGACGGCTGCTATCTCCGTAGTGATTCATTTAAACATTACTGAAATACATTAATGAGAATTGCCATTTGAGGAACGAGACTTTCCTCATAGGTAAATAACTCAGTTACGTTTCATACATTTTTAAATTGTTTATCGTGATGACGTAGTCCTGTTTGACGTAGGACTGGTGTGTCGTACAGACGAACACTAATGGCAGAATAATGTAGGCAGCTGGTCACGCAAAGAACAAAATACAACGTCGGTTTCCGCGCCTAATGAAGCTCCTTGTACACTCTCACATCTCGTCGAGTATGTTCATTTATTTTCACTCTACATGGGAGTAATCCTGCCTCTCGCATGACTGTAACGTTAAAATTCTTTTGAAAAACATTAGGTATGGCTTTGTTGAAAGATTTTTCAACAATTATAACAACATACATTTTGTAATACTCGACTGACGTCGTCAATTCATTCATTTGTTGATTGAATTGATAAATGAGCTCGTCTGTTGGTTACGTATAGCATCATCCTACATCAGAAACCGAGCGGACGTGAATAAACATAATCATAAACGTCGTGTCTTCATTAGCGCACATGTGGCCCACGAAAACGAGTGAGCTTCGGACGACTCTGCCTCTATTTGTGGACGAGCACTCCATATTCAGAGTTAGTACCTACGTCGTCCGGCGCACGACACTTTACAGTAAGCTTATTTGCTGAATCGCGTCGCCTCACTGAAAAACCTACAAGTGTTCGGCGTGTACACTTTGTGGGCGTAATCGTAAATAGATTTTATTTACATACTTTGTTTTCAACTGAAAAATGAAAGCAATTTCCCTTGACATAACAATGTAAACGGAGGAAATAAACGTTCTCTTGTCAGAATTTGTTATTTATAGACAAACGTGCATGATTAATTTCGTGTTTACAATCTGATTTCAGTTTTATTTTTACGCCTATGAGAGCATGGATTTGCGTGGGTATGCTGTTTGTTTTGAAACGCATGATTCGGTTATTTGATGAGAATGCGTCATGAGCAAATGTGCCCTACTACTAATACTAATGTGTTTGCGAGGATTGAGATGAGCACACATCCCGCGGGCGTTTGCTTATCGACGTCGGCTTGTGCATGCATAACGACTGTGTGATAAAAAGAATCGTTTACTACAGACTTCAAAGCGCATTAGGGCCGCCATATTTTATACTGAAAGTGTAATCATAATCCAGCTTCATAATAAAGCTGCTTTCAAGCTACTATATTGTGAACTGAATTTGCTACGCCCGCCGCCGTAGTACGTGTTTATTCTTTATGAAGCTACCATCACTGGTGATGGGTCGTATTATGTATATCAATTGTCATTGAGTGTCTTAGCTTTTTGTTCAGCAGTTCAATTAAACAGACTTGAACCATAGCTTCCTATTCTATTAGAACTAATAGTTCTAGTTCAACACAAAGATTATGTAACACTTCATGTATTGTTAATCGACTAAATACAAGTTCAAAGCTCCAGAAACTATACATTGCGTGGGATTTAACGTTTGCATAATCTCAATAAACTAATATATGCGCGAAACGTACAACCCTAAAGCTGTGTATAGATAGAGCGTAGCGGGGTTGTTTGATGTTGATTGATACCGTTAGCCGGGCGCGCATTGTCTCGCCGAGTCGCCCGGGGGAACCCAAATGAGTGGAATTATTAAACCGGGGCCCGTTCTGCGATGTGACGCTTTTTGTAATGAATGTACCAAGTGCTGTGTATCGCCCGAAACGAGGGGAACCCGAAACTCGCCGCTCCTATCAATTGTAGCAACAACCCATGGCTCCCCAGCCCCGCTGCCACCCGGGCCTTATTGTCAAATGTTTTAATGGGGAATTTTGAAATCACAATGATTGCGATTTATTTTTTGTTGTTGTTCGTCTTCAAAGGATCAGCTGTTCCACTTACGGACAGCTAAAAACTCAGTGAAAAGCGTTCAAAGCATTTCTCAAAGATTTTTATTTTCAATTAAACGAAGTATGGACTTATTGCTTGTCGTGCATCGTTATCAAAAAAGTACAATCTACCATAAAATTTAATGGACGTTCCAGCCGTTTCTTAACAACTTGCGTGGGAAGTCAATAAATATTCTTCTCGGGAAAACAGTTTTTGTTTACTATTCTCTACTCTTCCTTAATCTATGAAGGTAAGAAGACAGAATTACCGAATATTTCCTCCAAAAACATTTCCCTATAAAATTCATCAATTGTCAGTTAAATGTCAGGTATTTACTGAGACGTTGAACACAAAAGCGGGTAAGAAATTATTCACCGTGAGTCGCGAGCATTCAACGTTTGCGCGCTACGTGAAGGGTTCTAATTCGAGTTATTTATTTATGCAACTTTACCGGCATTGTGAATGCTCAGGAGAAATGTGCCGCTCCCATGACTCGAATAAAGAAATTCAAAATGTCCTTACTTATTTTACAATTTCTATACATTGTCGTCCTAAGCTCCCAGCTTCGGCGCCACATGACATGTAGTATTATAGAAATGTTAATGGTGTTCGCACTAATTTGTCTTCATTAGACAGTATTGATGATGATCATTTGTCAAACGTAGGAAATTGGAGCTATTAGTGACGAGATTGTGTTTAGTGATTTAGTGGCGGAGAGAAACAATTCAAGAGATGTGTTTATAGCCATATTATTCTATGCTGTAAGAGTACCTCTACAACGCTTTAGAATCACTAAAAGGCAAGTACTTCTGTTATAATGATACAGACCCCTGTAATTTCCAGCTATTTTGAGCATTATTATATCATCAAACTAATTTCTGGAAACCTAACACGAACAATCTAAAATGTAATGAAACTTGACAGGCTTTTGTCTTGTAGCAGTTGTTACTGCAATGTTAACATAAGTTCTTATTTAAACTTAATTCAGTCCAAGCTGCCTTTACAAACTGCCTGATTATACGGTGCAAAGCGTAAATGAGTGCTGAAAAATAAAACGAAAAAATGTCAATTAAAAACATTCCGCGCGTAAATGAAAGTTGCGACTCATGTACACTATCATCTCGTAGAAAGACTCTTTCCTAACAATGTAAAAGTAATGCATGAAGCAAAATATTTAAATGTAAAAAGCGAGAGGCAGGGTTGCTCGCCCGTTGCACGTTCATAATAAACGAGATTGAGTGGGGCGGTGTACAGACTCAAATGAATGACGGTAACAGCGCGGAGCGTAATCAGCCGACAGGCGACGTGCGTTCGCATGTAAAAACAAAGCAAATACATTTTACTCGAAATTTTCACATGAACATTTCTCGAGGCATGCCTAATAAATGACTTTTATATTCAACTAGTGTTCTATCACATTAGCTATGAAAAAGAAAATATCTTTTTCAGACTCCGTATAAAATTTCTGTTTGTCACTCCGCTGTATTAGCGACTGTAGCTTGCAGTGAATTTAAAAATGGTATTTTGTTTCTTTATTTTTATCTTTGTGTGAAGGTTGATTATACAGGGTGTGGTGCACATAGTGAATATGCTTTTACTACTGTTAGGATTCATTAGGCTATATAGACTAGACCCACTTACCACATGTCTCATGTTTTATTGTTTGTCAAGTAAAGGGTAACGGAGGGTCCTTCCGCGGAACACTCAAAAACACTGCCTTGCTCACTTTTCTATTCACTTGCTTGTTTATTTCTTACGTGCGCTTTTTAATGCTTGTCTGTTTCTTGGTTTGCTTTCTTGTTTTTTTTTTATCGCTTGCTTGTTTTTGCTTGTTTTGGATGTTTGCTTACTAATTTGAGGAACTTGTTTTGCTTTTTCTTATTCTTGATTTCATGTCCACTGCTAAATATGCTTGCCATCGTGGTTGTTTTCTTCCCTATTTTAATCTGCTTAGTGACGCTTAGTACATGTTACACTACTTACGGAACCAAAATTTTCACATATGCTCACGATTTCGCACGTATAATTATTGAGGACGAAATTTAACCCAAGGGAACGTACTAACATGGTGAACATTACCCGTTGTTTTGGCCTGCCGGTGTGTTTCATCGAACTCCGTCCAGCCATTACAGAATATATTCGCATTTATAATATAAATGCGGATCATCATCAGCCTAAATGTTCCCACTGCTGGGACACAGGCCTCCTCTCTATGAGAGGGATAAATAAATGCGGATGATATTAATAAATAAACAGATTCACATTATTTATTTGCATACTTAATATTAGTTTTTGTGAAAACATGCGATGATGACAAGTGATAAGTTCATACAAACATAAAAAGTAAATGGACAAGTTAACCTTACATTTACTATTCTACTTTGGTCCGAATTTAAACCACTGAACAGACCGTAGGACATATTTGTTAAAGCTAAACAGTTCAACTCTGTCTATAGATTAGACTTGACTAGTGACGCGGCTAAAACGAATCTCATTTGTCAAACAGGATCTTCTGTATCAGAATTACGAGTAGTCAGAATGCGCGCTCGAGTACGTTTCCTTTTTAATTGAATAAGCCGAGGGTGCTACATAATCCGGCCGGTGCCGCCCAACGCCAAAATTCACGTTGGCTTCTGTTTGCTTTTGTTACACAGTCTCTGCTTTACCGTTTCTACTTTCTCCTGTTTATCTCTCGGTTGTGCATTCGAACATATTTTTGTGTGACTACGCTGAAGGGCCATGATTTGGTACCTACCTGTACCTCTTGCTTTGTGTGTTGAAACCAGAATTGTATCGATTGAAGCTATTTTTGTGGCAGATTTTTGATCTTAAAAATCCCGTTTAACGATTACTCCATGTATTTTTCACAGCGGAGCTTTAGTTTTACTTTTCGTCATAAAATATTCTGTCTTCAAAGCGTATATCAGCACAGAATTTAATTTTTAAAATGTAGAGACATTACGAAAGTACGCTTTTCGTAATATGTCTCTACATTTTAAATTCTGTGCTGATTGAAATGGTTTTATTTGAATACCATGTTTAATTAAATGTTCGCTATTCCAGAGAACGAATAATATATTTTTCATTGATAAAATTTTATCGCGGACGTATATTTTATTTAGTCGTTTGGACAGATGGATGGAGTGGCCGCATTCGGCTCGAATGTAATTATTGCGGTCCGATTTCGATAATGCGCCGCGAGGCCGGTTGTGAACAAAATGTGGTCGCCCACTCGTTTTGTTGCATTTTAATAATTTATACGACTCACAGAGCAGATAAAGCCTTTCTGTGTTATTTCAATTTTGCATTACGTGAATTTAAAACATGTTTCAATTTTGTAGGTAATCTATCATACGTCAGGATGATGAACGGACCGCATAAATTATTTATAATGAGAACGTACAATTGTTTTTAAAATCAATTAAAAGCCTTGTTGTATATTTAAATCTATTTGCGTACACAATACGGTACGGCAATAGAATTGTTAGCTCTAGAGACTTCAATAAAAAGATTTACCCCAATTACAGGGACCGTAGGTCGGGTGAGCGGTTTAATCGGGCTGTAAAAACGTTGGATCGCCGGTAACGAGGCAGTAAACCGGACCGGCGTCCCATAACCAAACGAACTGCTCCGTGATAGCAGTAAAACATTGTACGATTTGCGTACCCGAGTGTCATGC
Organism: Xestia rhomboidea; assembly: GCA_963853795.1. Classification (NCBI taxonomy): domain Eukaryota; kingdom Metazoa; phylum Arthropoda; class Insecta; order Lepidoptera; family Noctuidae; genus Xestia; species Xestia rhomboidea. The sequence continues at coordinate 6,437,447 of OY970778.1, read as the reverse complement.
CAATCCTCCACTCAAGTACACGTATACCTGAAATATTTAAAGAGAACTTGAAAGGACGCTTGCACCGCGCGTTCCAAATCGGCTTTACTGTTACCAAAACTCCAATGTACTGCTACGTATAGCGTATTATTACATTCCCCAATGTGGAGCCGCACAGGCAGAAATCTCAGTTACCTCAAAATCTCGTACATTCATGTAGCAGGCGATATTAGGGGAGTCCGTTGTAGACCACTAAATGCAAAATGTTTCGTGTTCCATGCGGTCGGTTGCGTGCGCCGGTACCACCGTTGCGGTTACTTTGTCAACTTTATGTTCTTAGTAAACTGTTTATATTAACATATTTTACTGCTCCATACCTGATGAACGAGAGTTTTACAGTCTGCCTTCTTTATTAATCATCGTAAACCCACGATATTGCTTATAACGATTAGATCTAATGGCTTTAATACAGTAATTACGTCACTAAACCATAACATTCCTATGCCAGTCCCATATAAACATCATGCAAATGTTTTAATAACTTTTGCTGCGTAGTATTCACAACAGCGTTAACGTCCTCTTCCTCTTTGTAATAGCCCGCAATAGAAGAGAATAACAGTCGTGAGGAGTTTTTTATAAGCACCTTTTCTATTGCTTTTTTCACTTAGCTAAGACTCACACCCTTCAGCGAACATATTGAAAGAAAAGTTGTGTTCATTATTATCATCAATAACAATGGTCAGCGATATAGAGACGAGCTAGCAAGGTAAATACGAAATGTTTACTTCAAGTTGGAAACCTTAGACTCAAGTTTGCTTTGTCTGTTGATATGACATATCTGCCAACATTGCAGACTATAGTCAAATGTAATTGAGCATAGTTTATATCCAAGGCTATATCCGTGGGAACATCGTCTCTTTATCAAAATACACAGAAAAGATTCTTAGACTTTTCGTTATTCATTCTATCGAAGGCATACAAGTCGAGACGGCTCGGTTATATAAATAACATCAGCTCGTTGCCGTTGTATGAAAACGTAAGACGGTATAGTTTTCTTTCTCCGGATCGTACCTAATGTAATTCAATAGGTTTGTTTTCAGTCAATAGAATACTTGAATAACTCGAGTTCGCATCGTATCGTAGACCTTTACCGGATCGTTATTACGTTACAATATGCGGATGTGTGTTGTAGATGTTTGTCGTAAAAGCGACCGTGTCGTTTTATAGCACCGACCCTGCCTTCAGAATGGGGTCGAACAGCCACCGTGCTGGGTGGTCGTAATGTAACATAACCTGAGACCACCCTCCTTGTTTTATGAATTTTAATAAACTAAACAACATTGCCTCAGTTGCTTTCGGCGAAAGTTTTGGCATACAATCACGAATCATTTATTAGTTTAATTGTCACTTATCCATCCAGAACTTGACAATCCCATTTTAATTGCCTTAAGTAAATTGAGAAACCGATTCCGACTGTCTCCAAACAAAATAGAAACAACCCTATCGCAAAAGTGAATACCTAGACGTAAACATCGCTCAGCTGGATGATTATTATTACATCCCGTCGGTTATTGTAATCGTGACGGCATTGACCCCGCGACCCCCAGCAGCTGACGTAACGAGTGTCACCGCAACCATCAATCACCGGCTGCTTTGTGACGTTTTGCGACCCGCGCCTCTGCCGACACCGAACTGAAAGCTAAGCCAAAGTGACCCGCGTCTTTGTACATACAGTCACACGCTCTTTTCGAGAACCACTCGCTCACTTCCATTATTATCCAATGCAACATGTTGGATATGTTCGTTCTTATAAAAATCTTATTTTTCCTCTTCACCTATGGCTTATACGAGTATATGACACAAGCTTTTACCACCTGAATGCAACAGTCTTGCATCAAGGAGCCCATTTAGTGAATGAAGGGAGTATGTGGTGGCAGCATGATGTCATCTGATTGCGATGGGCGGGCACGCCTCGGCCTCCGTCGCTGATTCGTGACCAAGACTCTAAACGACTCGTGCATACCTAGCCTCACTTCATGCTGAACATTCGTGCAGTCTACGTAGCTTCGCGAACAACAGTTTTTTATGTTTCGAAATTTCGACACGAGGTATCGCCAACAAAACAAGTTAGATAAAATTCATTTTTAATTCTTTCGAATAAATCAAGACACAATAATGCATAGTGGTGGAATGTCAAAATTCAACCTGCCGTCAATCCACGGCGCTTGAACGTATTATTATTCAGAATTTATTTAAAGATGGCCCCTTCCTGTTGGCAACCATCCAACGGGGTATCCCCAACATTTACCAGACGATTTAATAATTATGGACTTTTATGTGGGTTAATGTATGTGTCTACTCATGTTTGTATTTGTATTCATTCATTCAAGATATTCCAATGCTCAGAGAGCTACCGTCACAAATATCGAAAATGTAGGTGAATGTCACGCTGCATCCATCTATGTTTTGTGTAAGTTGTTTGTGTGTTTATAGAGTTGTCGAGCCACAGTAACCAAGCGTTTCTTGTTCGAAAGCGAGAGTTCCAAGTTTCTCGGGAGCATGCTTGCGTCGTCCTAGAATCGACCGACAACACCAGATTTGTATAGCTTTAGTGTTTTACGTAGAATTGTACTTGTGTATTCTCCATTTCAATATTGATCGTAAACATCTTTAGAAACGGTTGTACGTAAAACTATTTACAATTAGTTACGAATCCATTCACATAATTAATTTGTATAAACGCGTATTTACCTTAACCCTTGTGTTCATACACTTACACTCATTCATATGTAAAACAATGTTACGTATATTGTTTGTGAATATCAATATTTACTCGCACGTTTATTACGTTAACGTAACTACGCCTTGTGACGTTGAGACTCTGACGATTTTCTTCTTTTGATCAAGACCTTCAAAGCGATCACGCCTACGTTTTACATCTATCCGTAGTAATCTGATGCGAATTTCGTCACTCAATTCAATAGGTCAGGGTGTCGGTAATTGAGTCGCGTCAGCTGTTCTCCGGATCCCTCACGTTACGAAATCCGTGTTTCATTAAATTCATTATTGTGTCGATACCGTACTCGGGTGTCGACGACGGCGACGTCCTATACATATACAAATGTGTAGGTAGGTACCCAAGACTGAAGGCGTTCATGAGCGGGGGATGCCTCCAGATAATAAATAACGAGTGCAACGATTGCGACCGCCGGGCTGGGGATAAGGGGGGTCCGGGGAGGGCCCGACCATTTTAATGTCCCGGCGCCAGACTTTATATTAAACATTCGACCTTGGCAGTGGCCTACATCGACACCGGGACACGCACACACGCCCACTTCTCTCGTCACGAAAAGAAAAGTTCATTCAATGTTTCGGCACTTCTCAACGCTATAAATAATAAGCGTGACGTGTTTACTCATCTAGCACGCTATTTAAACCCTCGCCTTATCTTTGTTGTGTAACGGTGACACTGTCGAAGGCCTTTGTCACGTACTTTGCGAGTTCTGTAGCTCTTCGAATAGCTCTACACTTTGTGTCTGTCTGCGAAGCTGGTCAGTTTTATGCTTCATCACCTCACAGTCGAAATTATGTTGTTTTTATCGAAAGCAGCACCTTTCTGAACTCAACTACGTCTGAAATGTGAACCTATTACGACCTTGAGATGTCTAAAGAGGCGGTTGTGACCGTTAAGACAGCAGCACTTAGCAATATTTAGAAATGTACTGGCGGCCCTGAGAATTTCTTTTGGTTTAAGAAACTGGCCACTGACTATTATGAATTAGACTGAAGAAGAGCCTGTGATACATCAATCTAATCATTCCCTAACTGAGCGAGACCGCTAAAAGATTCTGTTGATTTCCTACATCAAATTTATCCAATAATATTAGATGTTTTTGCATTTCAGACTGAACAATTCCCCAGATTCATATGGACAATATGTACCACCACACCGCCCCACACTTATTGTTCAGACGTTATGGCCACAAGGCCTAATAATATGATCCATGGTCCAGAACTACTTGGATTGAATATTTTCTACTTTTATTCTCATAAATCGTCACCCTTGTCGGCGCGTAAATCGTGGAAGAATTTATACGTGTGGGACGTTTAGGATGATATAGAACCATGTTCTCGAAGTGCCACAGAAACAAAATGAAGATTTAGAATGTAGTTCAGTGCGGAAAGGTGGGATAGCGTTAAGCAGAGACTCAGCATTTATCATCGTCCCGCTGCTTCACTACTTTTAATATTAGCTGGAAAATGGTGTTCCCCTTTTTTATGAAAGGTTGGAAATATATCAGGAAAGAGTATTCACTCGCATCTGGTTCCTAGAATTCTCTGATGCCGTGGGTGTAGCTTTCATACTCAATTGCTATTGATGTGTAAGCTTTAGAGAGCAGTTGTACGAGACAACATTTATTGCAAACATTTAAAAATAAACTCACTTGTCGTTTCAAAGAGCGATGATTTATATATCATGAAATTGTAAGCCTATCATGATAGATTTTATTAATTCGAAAAAAGAAAGGTGTTATATATTAAAAGAAGTCGGAAATAAGAAAAAAACAACGAAGTGCTTTTAGACATCATTCCAGGAATCATAACATTGTCATAAGATAACGATAAAGATGTCATCAACATAAATCAAGTAATCTTATTCTAGTTCCCCGAAATGATTTGACTAGGTACCTAGCTATTAAATTAAAAAAAAAAAAACATAATTGGCAGATACCAATCATAGAAACGATCACTATGAAGTGTTATTAAACGAATGTTAATTTATGCGCGTTATTGTAACGTAATCACAGACGGTGCAATATTATGTAATGAATGAGTTTACCGTTATTGTTATTGCGTGTAGCGAGTGAGTAATGTGGGTCAGTGACGAGAACAGAGGCAGGGTCGAGATGCCATTGACGCGTCTTTTAAAGTTACGTAACAACCGCGTATTGTTTCGCCAAACAAGGACACAAGGATGCTCCACGCATATACATACAAAACGTAAAAATAATAATGTCTTACGCAGGCGGACCGTTGCTATGCAAATTAAACTTTGCCTTCAGTCATCCTTTGCATTTATTTCCTTGAGCTTTCTCGTAGTCCTGAACTAAGTTTTTATCGGAGCTCCCCTATCCGTTACATTGGAACAATTAACTATTAAAGCGATCGTCTCCTACTTTTATGGACATTGCAAGTATCCTTTATGGAGATCTATTTCGTTGAAAACCCAGTCAATACGACCTCTTTGGACCCATGTAACAATATGGTCCGTTTTGTTTGCTTTTTCATCCTTTTTAGGGTTCCGTAGTCCTGACTAGGAACCCTTATAGTTTCATCATGTCCGTCTGTCTGTCCCAGGGTTTGTTAAGAGACTGTTAGTACGGTAAAGCTGCAATTTTGTAGAGGTATGAATATCAATTACGCCGACAAAGTGGTAAAATAAAAATTTGGAAATTATTTTTTTAGGGTAGCACCCCCCTACATGTGAAGTGGGGATGATTATTTTTTTCGTCGTTTACCCCATCGTGTGGGGTATTGTTGAATAGGTCTTTTAAAATGACTTAGGGTTTCTACTCTTTCTAGTTCTTCTACGAAATATTGAACTTTGAAGTGAAAATTTTTGTTCCAGTAGGGCGCCCTCCCTCCCCCCTCTAAAAGCTTAACTGCTGGCTTGTAAAATCGGGAAAAGTTCATGATGATAGTGCATTTCATGAACTTTATGGAAAACTATAGCGGTTAAGATAACTTTATCAGTTCAGCCAATGATATTCTAATAAACAGTTATGTTATACACCTACAAAACCACCGCAAAAAGTGCACACATACACACTTTTCATTCATTCTACATTTCACTACGAGTCAAAATGATACAAAAGGGATTGCTCGATAAAACCAATAAGAAAAAAAGAGACTGATAGTGTTGTCAATTGCGCTTGAATGTAAACAAACATTATCCTGGCCCCACCAATCACTGCATGTTGGGATCATAGACTAACAATAACGAGACAAAGTACAAACCGCGTGTACTAAATTTGTACACGCGGTTTGTACCTATAACAACTAATAAACACTACTAAAGGTAGGTAGGTGAGCAATAAAACACTACGTATATTTATTTTGTAATAAAAACAATCATACACCTTCGAAAAGATTCAATTCTTTTTCTTTTCTGCCTCTTAGGACCTCATTGGTTAGAAACCTTAAGGTGGATGCTCCAGGGTAGCCCGCGAAATTCAAATTTTCTTACGTTTTTTGCAATTTCCAGGTCAGTGTCAGGTTGTATGCTGATTAAAATATGATTCGCGGCTGTTACACGTATGTAGTTATAGAATTATAATCATCAAAATCATCAATACAACCCTCCAAGCGCATAAAGGTGCAGGAATGACTTTGACCTTGAAAAAGTAAATTCACATTTTTACACTTTCTGAACACGCGCGATGGCATTTTTACAATTGTTATCTAAATTCGTAGCAGCGTATCGCTAGTCGCTATGCGTGATGCAGACTAAAGGCAAAACAACCAATTGGGCCGTTTTCGAGTCTTCACGATTCACGCGCTAACAACATATCTGTTTACTAGAATATCATTGAGTTTAGCAGTAATAGTCGTTGAACTTGGATGTTGGATAATTTCTTACCAAATTCAAAATCCTTAGAATAAATGCCTATGCGTGGCCCGACACGCACTTGGCCGGTTTTTACTAAGAGTCATTGTATATTCTTTTCAATAAAATATCTAGGTGTCTCGTACGCGTAGATCTAAATATTTTGCTTAGTTCACATGCGATAGCAATGGTTTTATCAAAACAGAATACGTAGGCAGAACAGTGGTGTCGGTTGTGCTTGCAGGTGTTCGATGTCACTACTAAACTGGTCTGGCATCCGGTCTGAGCCTCGCGCAGCGCCCGACAGATGGCGCCACGTGTATGTTATTTGTGCATCGTAAGCCTCGTTCCTATACGGTATAGATCTTATATTTAAGTATTATGTACATATACTTAAATGTTATAAGATCTATCTTACACATCATTGTATATGTTTGATCAATCAGCTTGACCAGTTTTTAAATAATTATACAGATGAAATTCTGTGCGATCAAAATCATAAAAAGTGAAAACAGTCATGGTCGCACTTATCATTTGCCTAACTATTTCTATTAAAAGGTTAGGTACTGTTGGAAAATTACCTTCGTATCGTATACTTTTATAGCTTAAGTTTAATCCAATTTCTGTTAAATTTGCCAAAGGTCCCTTGTGAAATATTTTTATGACATTATCGGCTATTAGACAAATTGTCTAATTACGGTGCCGCCGGGCCGCTTATGTAACTAATGGCGGCATAATCGGGCCCGAGGAATCCGATCGTAAACACGCTCGCTAACCCACTAAAACATATTTCTTTTATTTTGCGGAGCGAGTTGACTACGCGCCCGGGCTCGGTCGGACCGCCACTTTACAGAACAGGTTCCTATATCAAAATTAACGATAAATCCGCCTGCGAGGTGCCGCCTCACCCTCTCTGCATATTTTCCTCAGTCTCGAGAATAACTCGACATTTTTGAAATATATCAGGTAGTTCACTCCCCATGTTGGAGTCTATATTGATATTTTGGAATACCACATGCAAGAACATGTGACTAGACATTGTGATATTTTAACAATATACACTGCATCAAATTGGACGGAATGGAAGTTTACTTGAAACTTTTACTTTTGCCTCGTAAACGTTTTATAACAGACATGCGACAGCCAGACCTATATCAACTTTTGGCCGTAGCAATGCTGAATCGTGGATCTTGTTGGCATCAACCAATATTATTACACTATTCTTTTTTTCCGTTTTGACATAATTTAGCTCAGAAATACTGTGTTTTCTTCTCGTTAAGATATTATTGTGGTAATGCAGGCTACTGGAAATACCAAGAACTGGTTGCCTTATTGTACTCTGGCTTGGATACCAGGTGTCGTCAGTGATATTGATAATGATTGTAGTTTGTTTTTGTACTCTACAAAGCAAAACATACCTCCTTATCTGCCGTTATCTACTCAATCATGGTCTTTATTATGTTTCTTTAAAGTTAGACGCAACTTTTTAATTTAAACACTATTTTAACATTTTACTTTCTGTTTGCTTATTAATTTTAGTTTAAAGACTTCACAGACAATCTAGATTTTTTAATTTAAACACTATTTTAACATTTTACTTTCTGTTTGCTTATTAATTTTAGTTTAAAGACTTCACAGACAATCTAGATCTGCCTTATTATAATTAACCTCATCTGATTAAGTGATTAACTGCTCACAACGTCTTCAGAAACGATTACCTTCCCAACAACGAGTTTATTTGTCAACATAGCAATAAAAATACAAACGTGGAATGACGCTCCAAGAGAATTTTAACTGTGATGTAAAGTTATGGTTTTGCGTAGACCATCGGGCGTCTAGTCGGGAGTCCCGCAGGGAGGCGTCGTTGTTGGCGCCGTGTTCAATCAAGCTACAACCATTTAAATTTTTTCTCTCAGCTTCACGATTAAACGTATATTGTAGTTTTATTCGCTCACCACACTCGATACACGACGCTAATGGATTCACACAGCTTCAACATACATAACTGTTGCGCTCGAACAAAGTTGGCACGCATTTCCCCTATGCGTGTGTCATTATAATTGGAAATGACATGTTCTTAACGTTATTTCCTAATGCATTATTGTTTATAGAAGCTTATAGTGATTTCCTAATTTGGCGACATTTCACTTGATAACTACTATCATCGACTATGTAGAGATAGCGTATGTATCGTTCTATATAAATACAATATGAATATCATGAAACGGACACAGTGCGCATATGCATTGACCCGCATTCCCAATAGGCCATCACTGTTTGCACTGCGACAGTAATGAGATGTAGTATATTGATGATAATATTACTATTGGCTCGCGCAGTCCGATCAATATTTCCTAATTAGTTATTAGGTGTATCACAGACGACTGTGATTTATTTGCGGTAACGTGAATTGTATTATCTGTTATTATGTTAATAACTGATAAGCGATTCTGTTCATTATTATCAATGATAAGTCTACGATCTCATATTTACTCAACAGTATCGCGCTCGTGTGTATGTGAACAATTTCATATGAATATTATAATGACAGCTTACGGCTGTATATACATTCTACACACACGCACACCGGTTAAATGGATAGCAATATAATACTGTGGTGTTTGTAAACTGTAACCCTTTATAATTCCTCGTGTACCAGAAAAGTTTGCTACATTTATTTTAAATGGCTTTCGTGGTAGAGCTTCATTGTATTTTTTCATGATCGGTACTTTATTATTCTTTTTGAACAATTCATAGGTTTCGAAGACTCCGAGTGAATAAATAATAACTGAATGTATCACAAAAAAGTAGTTACGTGTCTTTGGTACAAAGTAAGACTGGCTGAGGCGAACAAATAACTGGTTGAGTTGGATAGTTGGTTGAGTGCGTGCAGCTCGGCGCTCGGCGACCCCCCGCTCGAGGTTCGCTGGCGTGCCCTCGCTCGCTGTAGCTATACATATGGGTCGTAGCGAGCGGCGTGCCGTCGCAATATCAGCCCGGTGAAATCGCTCGCCCGCCCGCTTCGTCGCACCGCACGCCTCGCCTGCGCCAGTCGCCGTGCGCCAACTGAAACGCGCGCACTGCTAGCGCAATCGAACGTACAATATTCCACACGAGGCTCTCGCTCTCTGCTAACTTCCACCGCCTTCGTCCCGGCACCGCTCCTATTACCGGCGCCGGTCGATGATTCGGAACGTTTTGCTGTAGAGCAAAATTTGTCACCTTTTCGACATTCGAAATATTCCGTTGTGTGTGTGAGAAGTGCATGTGCGCAGCTCGCCCTAATTTGTGCTTCGGTGTAGTTAAGAAAAGGATTCAAGACGGCTGTCATCATAAGGCTGCCTGCGAACACAGTAAGTATCGCGGCGGCCGCATGACTCAATGTAAAATGGGACGATTCTTATCTACCGCACTTGTGTGCGTGGGTGTGCCGACGCTGAGTTTGTCAGTGTTTGCGTGACATCCGACCGCCTCCGTGCCTGTGTGTGCGTTGGCTCAATACTCGGTTCTATTTTGTGGCGGAGCGGCTAGATGTTTGTTTTTATTATCATATGACCGGCGACTGCTGTTACTTGCTTTAAATTCAAGTACTGTAGGACTTTGATGGATCTGTGCAAGAACTATCAAAGGGCGGTGACGAGAATTATTCTCATTTGAATAATAATTTGGATTAATTGAAAGTCAATTTATCTGCACAAAGGTATTTATTACATTGTAATACTAAAACAGAAATTATGCCACAGGAATGAAAGCCGTGAGCTAGCGTGTTCTACGTGCTGGATACTTGGTTTTCATTTGCCGTCGGCACCGTTGTAGGCGTATTTGAACGGCGCTCGGTATCTGTTCTTTGTTGAATATTGGAAGCTTATTTCAAGAAATATCTATTTGATATTGTTAAAGGAATGAGCATAATAAAATTTTGTTATGCATTTGGTGTCTTCAATTGGTCAAAATAAAATAATTATTGGCCGTAGAGCACTAAAAAACATATCTGTACATAAGGAGCATCCAAATTCGGTCAAAATAAAATAATTATTGGCAGTAGAGCACTAAAAACATCTCTATACGTACATAAGGAGCATCCAATTTCGGTCAAAATAAAATAATTATTGGCCGCAGTGCACTAAAAAACATGTCTGTACATAAGGAGCATCCAAATGTTTTGGATTTACTCTTAAATGCTTAAATTATGCTTAAATGTCTAATTTAATATCAGACTAGCCAAACGCAAGAGAAAGATCTAACAACGGCACTGGTACAATTCTTTCAATTGCGTTGAATACAAAAAGCCAAAAGAAACCCAGCAATTTGGTGGAAACGAAACACCCAGTGTTACAATCAACATTATGTTAAGTTGCTACTTTAATGGAACAAATGACAAATGTCGTTTGTTCCTTTAATTTGTCAAAATCCATCAAGTATTATGAAACTAAAATGGTCCTCATTCCTCAACTCAACTGGCTGCTTCATTTACAAGCAAGAGTAACCTTTCCTTTTCCTGCAAATAAGGGTTTATATTTTCTCTTTTTTTACCCACTTCTAAAAGGAAGAGGTTCTATGTTCGGCTGTATGTATGTTACTGACTCTTTATCTTCTGGGTGAATTTACTGCGATAAACATTTTAGCTAAACTAAACAGAAATAAAAGTTTCGAATGGACCTTAGATCTAACTTCAAACTTGGCCGCAATATTCTGTAGTTGTGAAAAATCTGTTTTTTAATTTAAAAAGCGATTTTATCTATATTTACTTCATTTGCTTTGATTTTTCTTGTTGCGTTGCTGGTCATGGTAATGTCACTTCATGTTTTCAATCTTAACTATCTGTATGAATTGCCATATGAGATTGCTTTTGGTCTGTTCTAACTTTACATTCCTTTTGTTCTTCAGAAACACTGCATCAAGGGTAAATTTTAATTACATTTTGTTATTCATATTACTAACGTTGGCAAAAAGCTCTTCAGTGTTCTTGTGATGTGATTACTAAAGAGCATTGTTATCAGCGCGCATGTGTTCGTAATGCTTGTATGCGTTTCTGATTATTTAATGCGATCTCACGCTCGACAAGTTCACTTGAATAAAGTCCTAACTGCCAGCAATGAGGCAGATCAATCGTCGATTTTATACATCTTGTCGTAAAAACTATAATGGCGGAGAAAACGTTGGCGTATCACACATTCCTCTTCCGTCGGTGGCTCATACAAATTATACGATGTGTGTTACGTATAGCTAGGTAGGTGGGCCGTCATTATTTATGTTCTCTAACAGTCGGCTCAGTGGTGTGGGTTAAAATCGGAGCAGTCAGCTGATCGTTCATGTGTGTGTGTGCGTTCTTCGGGAAACACCTTTCGATGACGTGTGCGAGCTCCGTTTAATTGGACATTCACATTGTTCCCTCTTGTTTTTTTTCCTGTTTAGTCATATTGATTGATATGCCTGATAAAAGCGTGAAGTACTATTTCTTGACGTCTGGTTTTGATTTGCAGTAGTCGACACGTTTTTTTGTGCTACCTTGATCCATTGACTTTCTCAGTTATCAGTATTTTGTAATGTACAACAGTAAATTAGTCAACATCTGAAACAAATTGCACTCTAATAAAGCTTAAGGAAGATTACGACTACTCGACAATATAACGCGTACAGCCAATTCGTTCTTAAAAGTTATTTGACTTATAAAGGGTGTTTGGTCAGAACGCTAATGAATTATGATTCATCATCTATGTTATATTAATGTTCCCACTGCTGGGACACAGGCCTTCTCTCTATGAGAGGGAATGGGCTATAATTCACCAAGCGGGCCCAGTGCGGATTGGTAGATGTTACATGTCTTCGAATTTTTGGTTCTGGGACATGCCGGTTTCCTCACGATGTTTTCCTTCACCGTTTTTGAGAGCAGTGGTGATGAAATAAATTATACAAAGAATTACAATTAATTACCATGATACCTTGGCAACAACGAAGCCATTTAAGTATAATAACCCGATACTTTTTACATGTTCAGTTACACGATATCAGTTTCTAAGTTTATTTGGTCTGAGCTAGTTTATTTTGACCGGTATTCGGGCATGATTGATAACTTTACAGAACACGAAGTCATTACCTAGCGCACTGTAATTTCAAGCCTGGCTGGTAAGTATACCTTATTGGGGTTTGCACGTAAACAGTCATTATGAAACATGTCATTTGGTAAAAAACATGATGTGGTCGGTGATTACATTTGCTGCCCATGTAGCTGCTCCACGTAGTAATATTATAGCTGGAGTATCTAACGTTATTTAGAAGCAATATGCCGCTCTTGCATATTATCTTAGAGCCTCTTTAACGGGAGACTCTGCTTGTAACAATACTAGTTCACGGAGACTGCGTTACACAGTCATGTTTGTTTCAATATTCATTGATTTCACAGTGACCATGTTATCAGTTCTTACGAGACCAAGATGACAATGTGGTTAATAGTCCTGTCTGACAGGATTCGTGAAAAGAAGTCACACACATCTGTTAGTTTGATACTGAACAAATAATGCTGTGTGATTTCAAGATACTATTATGTATATCTAACTATCCAAAAAATCTTGTATGTGAGTCATATAATCAGAATATTTTGGAGTACTAATCTGTACTGTACTCTAAACTTTCTAAAGGTCTCCCAAGAAACGAAAAATATATCAACTTGTCTACCTATCTGATTTGTATAAGACGAGAACTACGATGTTTTAGTTAGATTTTAAGATCGTCTTTAAAAATAATGCAAGACAGCCAGCAGATTTTTGAAGAAGTCATGTCACGCTCGTTACACAGCACCAGTAGCCACACAAATCCGAAGTTAAAAACAACCAAAACCGTTCTTACTTCTTAATTATCTTTCAGACATTTGGACTCAGATGTTGTGGACGTGAATAGCTGTAGTAGACAGACACACTGACTGAGACACGTATGTACTTCTGGCGGCGATGAATCAAGCAAATGTACCAAAAAGCATGCTCGAGTGCCGGTTCTGTACAGGTTTATTTCATGACCTTATAGTAAAATAATTGAATATTCTTATTAATATAAAATAATTGAATATTCTTATTAATATAAAATAATTGAATATTCTATTAATATTAATATCGTGACAATAAATAAGTCGCAGACGGCCTCAAAGCCCCACAAGCAGTGTGTTGTTTGAAAGAGGTTGGGCTTAAACATATGCCGTATCATATCGTGGTGGATCCGGTTGTCACTTGATAATATAAGATTTCGTGCAACTTAGAAATAGGGTATGCGATAAGTAAACAACACTTACTACAAGTTTATGACCAAATACAAATGATGATTGTATCGTTTCGAATTTTCAGAAGTCTTCATTGGCTGTTGATTTTCACTTTCACGATCATCACGTGAAAACCCTATCGTGGAGTTCACTTAATTAATTCGGCGCTCTACGTCATCACGTTACAATCGAACAATAGTAGAAGTTGGCGGGGAAAGTTGAGCTTCGGCGTCGCGTCCCCCTTCCCACTTCAACCCCCTTCGTCACAAATAAATAAGCCAGAGCCGACATCCGACAACAATAATAATAATTCGCTCGAGCCCGATCAGCTGTTTCGCCGACACCGACCCGAGTAACAGGTGGCCTATAAAGACATTCAATAAAGTGTGTACCACTTGCCTTCGTTGCGGAACCGTCTATTTTACACAAATACACTCACACATACAAGCAGACCCACTACTTACCCAAGTTGAACTTTTTGCCATCTTTCTCATTCTTACCGACCATTGGTATTCCGATAAGATTTCAGCAAGTTATTTGCTCCATTTTTTGAATATGGCTTTTATTGAATTAGGGATTTTGTGAAATTATTATCAGCCATTTGTGTCCCACTGCAGGGCAAAGGCCTCCCTTCCCTCCTTCCACTTATCCCTATGCAGTGCTGTTACGCGCCAGTCCCTGTGGAAGGAGTCGAGTTCGTCCCGCCATCTCCTTCTGGGCCGGCCGCGTTGCCGTTTGCTGCTGTTTGGGACCCATTTGGTAGTAGCTTTAGCCCATAGCTCCTCCGGCATGCGACAGATGTGGCCAGCCCAGTTCCATTTGAGCTTGGCATTTTGTGAAATTGCTATCAGTTAGTTCCACTACGTCTACTCTACACAATATTTCGTTTGACATTGTAAATAATAACTAGCTTAATGCTGGCTACATGGCTTGTTGAAAACAAGTTCTTCCGTCGATCAGCTCCAACGGATGTTCATGTACGTACATGCATGCGTACACTCGCTTTTGTGAATCCATCTTTGTGTTTCAAATGCCCCTGCAGCTATGTTATTGTCAAGAATTTTTGCAAAATATCAGAGACTCAATGTAGCAGTCTCAGCTGAGTGATTCATCTGCCACACAGAGAGCTCAACGTAGATCGGAAACTGTAGACATACGTATGCAAATTTACTTTGAACGAATAAAGGTGTGGGGTGGGAACGGGTCGCGACCTTCTCACTGTCCCCACTACACGTGGTTCGTTGTATATAATTGTACGAGCCGTGTAAGATTATTGTAGGCCAGGCATTCCAGGCACTACGCCCTACACAAAACATCACTAAGCACCCTCTTTGTTTACCTTTCATTTGCACGCCCTTCGTCCTGTTCTTAATGAAGAACTTGTTGAGTTCTTACATTTTGCCATTCCGTGTCTTTTTAAGAGACACTGTTTCTGGTGAGAATAAAACCATCGGTTCCGAGTCTCGATTCGGGTACATCTAGCGTTTCATATAACCAACGAATGAATAGGCTGTAACCTATACGAGCGCCGTATTAGAGCGGGGTAAGTTGGTGTACGGTGCAACGATTCGTAAGAGTTGCACAGCATTTCGCTCTCAATAGCGCGCGGTCGTCGATGACGAGCCGGTTATGTAATGTAAATGTTTACGTACCTACTACACGTGGTCGGCACCACGTGCCCCAACCGAGAACACTAGCCTTGTGAATTATTTATTTACGACAACATTTTCGCACGCCGGTCGACGAACTCTTGAATGATCTTGGAACGCATTTACGCCGATTAATCTCGACATGTCTTTTATGACATTAATATAATACTTTTGTTATTACTTGAAATGAAGAAAGTGGGTTTACAATAACTTCGTTGAGCTTCAATCTCTTCTTTCAACATGCCTTTATTAAAAGTCTGAGAACTTTATAGTTTCTCTACGCAGATTTTACTAATGCAATAAACTTGAACCAAATAGTTTGCCTATCTCAAAATATGTTATGAGAGCAACTCCATGTTCTAAAAGTAATAGCGTCAATGTTACCCGAATTCATAGTCGGCTTAACTTTCAATTGCGATGAAAAGCGAGTAAAATGAAGCGTTCAGTTTTGCACGTTTGATCATGCAGAGAACTGCAAGGCGTTTATTTTGCGGTTATTTAGACGAGCTGCAACGCCCATCTGAGGGCTATTTATAGTGTACGTCACTGCGAAGCGTGGCTCCCGTGCCACTGACCTAGCCTACCAGATTTTAGAAAATCTAATTATCTATCATGCGTTGCTCGGCCAGTAATGAACGTAATAGCGACATGAGACGCGATAACCGTTTGTGATCGCCCTGATTGCTAGATGACTCACCGTTTCTTGTTACATGATCAAGGTTTATCAAGATCAATTCGTGGAAAAGTTATATGTAGAGACTTGTAATACTTCGCAGTCTTTTGGAAAGTCCCGAGTTCAAGTTCTACTAAAACCTTCGAAAATAATATCAAAATAACTGAGTCATAACTTAATCTTCAGTCCACCAAGATGTAATGACCCATCGTATCTTATGCCTAACTAAGCGCTTCTTGGTTCTGATACTGTAAAGCGTAGTGTTGTGAAGCAAAATCTTTGTATACATATAGCTATCCTGTATAAGTACCGCACATTGTTAGTCGGGCCCACGTGAGCGTTTCTCTCGGCTCAATAGCGGGTTTCATGATCGTCGTCGCCTCGTTCCCACTGCACCTCACCTATATAAGGTACGTAGGCTACGTAGGTTTGTGTGGTTGCGTTAGTCCCTCTATTTACCGTGCTGCTGGCAGCCTCCACACAATGTGTAGACACACCAACAAGAGCGATTTTGTGTTTATTTGCGTCGGGATTTGGGCCAAGTGCAGTCGGTCAATTTAAGCCGATCTCGTTCGTTCGTGCTCGACTGACGTATCGCAATCGACGTAGCCCAATCACTCAAACAGCTGATCAATGTTTTGTTAGATCTTAATTGAATGCTATAGAGTTCTGAAATGTAGATGTAGTTTAAAACTTTCCGGTTAACGAGTTAATTCAAATTTTCACTGAACTTTTTGTTTCAAAATGGTTTTCTGCGGTTGTACTGACCTCAGTGACTTCCTATTAGAGTCATTGTACAAAATTTTAGCTGGAAGTGTAAAAACATCTTCTATGAATAAAGAATTCTGATAGTATTTAACATTTTTTTTTGTCAAAATTGTTGTCTCTCATCATTACCATTTTCTTTTGTCGATTCTATTTATTATTACACCGTTATCAATGCGTTATTTTAAAACATCTCACTCGAATTAAAATGTCACTTTATTTGGTATTTTTTGTTAATACCATGCTTCATCTAAAGTTTTTATGGTCTTGTGTCTACTTATCTTGTCTTTACTTAGTATGTCTAGATTATAGTTACATGGCCCACGTCAAAAAAATTCACTTCCAATTTACTAGTTACAAGGTATACATCTGAAAACACTACAGCAGATACTGTATCTAGATAGAGCCGCCCAGCACGTCCCGACAGCTTCCAACAATAATAATTAATTGACTCGTCCGTTCGTTATCGTGCTTTTATATTGACGTTCCCGAGTGAGCAAGCGAGCGAGGCGCATTCGGAATGAAATTTCCATAAAAACTTTTGTGCTCCGGCGGACGTTGCGAGCGCACGTTAAAATCGTCGGCTGGCAATAAAACAGCGGCCGGTGCGGCGAGGCGCGACGAAGCGAGCAACGAGTGCGAGAGGGACGGCCTTAGAGATAATGGACTCTGTACGAAATGAAGAACGCGCCTGGTGCGCCGAGCGAGCGAGCTGGAGCGCTGGGCAAAAACATCGCCGCAGTTATCGCGCTCCCCGCCGCCCCGCGCCCCGCCCCACCGGCCGGACTCGTCTGATCGACGCCGGAGCCTCTCGCAGGCGAGCTAACCTCGACA
Source organism: Xestia rhomboidea (assembly GCA_963853795.1). Taxonomy (NCBI): domain Eukaryota; kingdom Metazoa; phylum Arthropoda; class Insecta; order Lepidoptera; family Noctuidae; genus Xestia; species Xestia rhomboidea. Next base: position 6,419,691 of record OY970778.1, on the reverse strand, counting down.
GCGGGGGGTCGTGAGTTGCCTCGTCGAGCCCGTTCGAACGTTGAGAACGCGTTGCACCGTCGCCGCTCTCTCTATAATACGACTCGATTTTAACTTTGAAAAAGCTTAACATTTACGCGTCCGTTGCACAGTTGCTCTCCTCCGCTCTAAGCTCGCTCTAATCGCGTTTACCGTTGTATGTTGTAATAGAAAAGGACCACTGATTGATTTACGAGCTACGAACATTTACTGCGCTGAAACGGTACGTACTATCATATGATTGTCAACTGTGTACAATAGTTTGTCGGGTGAGCTTTTATGGGTTCATATGAACTTGCATTATTATGCATAACTCGTTGTTCCATTGTACTTTAACGACTGTTGGTTTACGTTACATAACTTAGTTACCGTACAAAAGATGATCTGCATCCAAGTTTAATATTAGCGCGAGGCGTGCCGCATTTGTTTTTATTTTGGTGTTGGTTGCGAGCGCATTGTTTGCGGAGATTCCGTACGTTGTTTTATTGTACGATTACCGCAAGTGGCCGTGCTCTATTGACTCGGCGTGCTATTGTTGCTCTTAACTGCCGAGGTTGCAGTGTCAAGGCATCTCACCTAGGCACAAGAATGCACACTTTATACCGTGTGGATTATGCAAATTAGAATTGCCCTTTAGATTAGCATCTGTTTCTGATCTTTTACGACATTTAATTGTTTATATAACTTTTTGTGTGACAAATTCTAGGGTTGTGTTCAAGGACGCTATTACGCGATAATAGACCTTATCAACTGTTTATCTTATTAGGTGATTGACTTTGGATGACAGTGACACATTGTATTGAGTAGAATATTGACTTGTTGATGTCCTTCCTTTTCATATTCTACAAAAACCGAATTTAGCGTTGATTTAAAACGTTCACAATTTCGATATTGACTGTTCAAAAGGCAACAATTACCCAAGACTCGTTTCCACAATTACAAAAAGAAAAACACGCACCAGATACTTGGACTTTTCAACACTTTCAACCTACATGTAGTAATTGATTGGGTCAATAACTGCAAGGTACCAAAACTTGAAGCGGATTTTCTTTGGTACTCTTATAAAGGATAATATCAAACAAAGTTCCCTAGACGATGGACTCGTTGGTTTTCATTTTAATATTCAAAAGATTTCAATTTATGAGAGCTTAGGTCCAAGAAATTATCTACATATCGAAGGACCAACTGTAATGCTAGGTTTATACCCGAGTTCACGAACTTGAACTTATGTACGTAACTACGTAAGTACGTATTAGCCTAGAATTAGCATTCATGAACGTAATCGTAATAAATTATATCATGCTTATCCCCACTCTAATCATAATTGCGAAGTAAAGGTTCATTTTAAGTCCAACTATCCAGCTTAGTACGAATTTGCGTTCAAGAGCTGTTAATGTCATCATTGCTATGACATATTGACACTTACAGGTGTTGAACGTGATTTAGATGTGCTGATTGAAATACTTTTGCAGTCAATGGAATGATTAGGTCTAGTTTTCCAAATGTTTTTCTTTTAACTTCTTCAACCTTTGGCCACCCTATACTGATTGTAGGTCTCTTCCAAATCTCTCCACTTTTGTAGTTTTGTGTCATGGCTATCCAGTTTCTTCAGGCCGCTTAAGACCATACATCTTAGATTGTTGAAATTAATGTTATAACGTTTGGTTCCAGGATCTGACCGGTCAGAATAGCAATGATTCGGGCGGCAGCGGCGGCGCTGGGCGCGCTACCACGCCGCACCTGAGGCCGACGCCCAGCCCGACAGGCTCCACTGGCTCACGCTCCATGTCACCGGCTGTTGGTAAGTTACCCTCCAAGTTACTGAGTAGCTTATGCCACCAAAATCACCGGCGTGGAATTCGGTAATTGTCTCACAGGGTCGTACTACCGGGATAAAAAGTATCCTATGTTAATCCAGGTTATAAACTATCTGTGTGTAATTTATCCAAACCCGTTCAGTAGTGTTTGCGTGAAAGAATAACTAAGATCCGTCATCAGTAACAAGTACACTAGCTGTTTGTTGCCCGCGACTTCGTTCGCATGGAAATTGTGTATGTGTGAGATAAAATAAATAGCCTATGTGCTATTCCAGACTATAAATCATGATCTGTCAAATGACCAATTTGGTCGAGACTCCATTGTTTAACTATTGTGTCTACTTAGTGGACAGTTCATGTGTTAGTTAATCTATGACTGTGTCAAATTTGATCCAGATCCGTTTAGTAGTTCTGAATTGATTGAGTCCACAATCATTCACAATCAAAACTTTCGCTTTTATAATAGCAGTAAGAATGAAGAAGAAGACACGCAATGGCCCCTTGAGATCCCAATACAAGAACTTGCTACATTCGGTAATTTACATAACATCACTGTTATGGAAAAGTATTATGACAATGGGTCCTGAATCCTGTCATTTATAATAAAATACCTCATGGTTTTAAGGATTGTTCTGTAAACGTTTTTAAATCTAAGGTAACTGCACTACTTTTAGGCAAATGTTACTACTCAGTGAAAGACTTTTAAAATGATATGAATTTATCCAGATGATTGTTATTAATTGCAAATTTGACCATGACTTAAGTACCTGACTATAATATTGTTAATTGACTTCATTTTAATTTCTGTTTTGTTTTTGTTGACATTGTTTTGATTTTATTTATATTTTAATTTATGTAATCATTTGCACGCCGTAAGTTACACTGTAGCCGATCTCATTAATTTATGTACAACATCTTATACCTGTACCTATATTCAAAGCAAATAAAGATCTGATTCTGATAAGATAACATTCCGGTCATAACTGCGTTTCCACCAGAAATGTGCGAGGATTTGTAGGAGGGATGTAAAACTAACCAATCACATGGCTAGGTCAATCTGAGAAAAAGAAGCTATATTATTGGTTAGTTTTACCCACACATCCTTCGCTACGCATCCTCCACATCCTCAACTTATATAAAGTTAAAGTTTCCAATGTGAAAAATAACGATGTAAATTTTACCTGAATGAGTGAAACCAACCAAGCTTAATTGCAATTCAGAATAATATTGTAAATTTATTAGTAAGCCTCGATTTATGTGAATGGTGTATTGGTGACTCAGAACTTTGATAGTAAATTCATCACGAGTGTGTTTATTTTTGAAGCAAGCTAATTATAACTAATCTTGCTGTGAAAACGAATATGATTCTAATCACATAATTTACATAACATCTGAGTGTAATCATTAATCAACTCATCCCTATCAGTGTATTCGTGAACTAATTTTGTATAAAGTTGCACCTTGTTAGAGTTCTCTTCGAATTTGAACCTTATTTCCAGGGATTAAGGTCTTAATATATTCTTGGGAGATTTTGCCTTATCCTTTGTTTTGTCACGGGTGTGTTGATCAGATTCGTTGTGCATACTCCGTCACCGGTAGACACGGGCTTTCCCGACATTGACCCACATAGAACGGGCGCCCAGAGTACGCCGTATTTTGCCCCTTTTGCGGGCGCGAACCACCCCAGCCCGCCCACCTTATGTACGAGTCGGGGTGGTCGCGGTATATAGGGCCTCGTGAAAAACTTACCCCCACCGACGGTCGGGGCGAGCACGCAAAACAGGACCTTCTACCCCTGAGGCCCACGAGGCGCTCCTATGTGCCCGGATCGCCACCGACCTCACCATTGACAAACCTTCCCACCTATATAACAACATAAAAAAACGAAACCGACTTTTACTTTGCCGAACTTGGCACGATTTTGATAAAGGCAAAAAAAACCAGATTGAAAAATGGAGCTACATTGATTGCGTTAAATGATGAATTCGCACAATCGATCAATTGGAACGGATGGCGTTATTTAATAGGTTGAGTAATATGCCACAAATGTATTCGATATTTGATGAACGAGTCGCGTACCTATCGTATCCACATTTAAAAAGTGTTTGTTGACATTCCAATTTACATCTGTTTGAAATGTAGAGATTCCTAGAACACCCTTGTGGGGCTTCCCTCGAAGTGACCTTGACGGGTTCACCCACCGGGGACGCCGCATCTTATATACTTACTCACTGTCACGATTTGTTTGACGTAGGTATATGTATAATACGAATACATAGATAAGTACTTTTGCCTTCCCATCTTATTTTAGACGGGTAATACACCTACTACAATTCCATTCATGAACAGTTGAATAATTATAAACTTTATGTAGTACCTAACTTGATAAGCTAGTACATGACGTTGGCTTGAATACAATTTCTGGGTTACTTTTCTAGCGTAGGTAGAAGTAGTCCAAAACTAACTAACACTAAACGCGTTACAAAGACAATTACATGTTACGTATTGTTCAGAGAGGAGCTCGTGGCTAAATAACGCCGCTCGGGTCGATCTTCAAGTTAAGACGCGTTCGCCTAGATTGGTTCGTGGATGGGTGACCCACCGACTACATATCGAGTTTTCTCCGTGCCTCGGAAAGCACGTTAAACCGTTGGTTCCGGCGGTCAATTGTAGTTGTAGATCTTTGACAGTCGTTATGTGATCAGTGGCCCGTAAGTCTGACAACTAGTTTTACCAAGGGGTATCGTATCGACTGGAAGCCGACCCCACCATAGTAAGGAAAAGACTAGGCAGATGATGTTCAAATAAAACATTGCACATTCATATTGATGAGGTTATCCTTATCAGTCAATTAAAAATAATAAAATCATTCCAACCGTATCTGATACTAACCCGGACAAACAAACAACCGATGTAAAACAGGTATTCATGCTGAAGTATGACGCAAACAAGTAATTGGACGATAAAGTCCATTTACTATGGCACAGTAGATAGCTAACAGTTGTGGTTTATAGTTTTTTTTTTTTATAATTGAATGTCATATGTTCTAATAATAAGGGACTATTTCACAGTTAGTCAAGTATTAAAAGTAATAAAGACCACGGTATTTGCATACCTGAAGTATACTCGGAACGCAAATTGCTTTGTAAATGTATTCACGCATGTTCAATAACTTACGATTGGTGACCATTCCAAACCATTAAAATTCGATTGTTTTATTTGACGCTGGAATTTTTCGCAATAACTGCCTTTTAAGATCCCATATTACGAACAAATATGAGATTTGCATAATTCAATTTGCGATTTTGGATTTCAATTTTGTATGCTAAGATTGCCAAGTCATATAGGTGCTCCTTTTCCAAATGGCTGAACCATGCATGGCTTGCAATGAACCTCACTTGTAAGAAATCTTTGGAATCATGCTTTGCAGTGATATTTTAATTTTCTGCTTTTAAAACAATATTCCAAAATAATTTTATTGAACATCCCACCTCCTCCAGTTGAATGTATCTGATGATGTGAAAACAAGCAGTCGTTGCTTTGCTTCTATGTATTTTTTTCACTTTCTATGTTGTTGTCTAAAACGCCGTTATTGAAACAAATACCAACTTTCCACCTTTTCAGATGTTTGGCTAACACGAACATTGAAGCTAAGGCCATAATTTAGTTATTATTTAAGCTTATGCTAATTGGATAATCACTAAAGTCAGGGTTGGTTAAGTTCGTATACAAAGCATTAACAGTTATCAATTTGTCCCGGTTGAGTGAAGTAATTGGCCTCAAAATAAACATTGTGCCGCCCTCATATATGCAGGTATCATAAAAAGCAATTTGGTATTTTGCCTAAACCGGCTGTAGCGAACGGCAACCGCAAAAGCAATCGTGTTTTGTTAACGTCGCCGATTGCCGAACGTGGCTTTCTCAAAACATCGAGCTGTAGACCGGCCGAGCTCCGACTGCCGCCGTGCCGCGCCACTCGAATACCGGTTATATGACCGCAATACACCCTCACACTGTATCTCCAGCGTTCCGAGCGAACCAAACAACTTCTAACTCCAACGATGCTCGGGTTCCTCGCCGGCAAATACAGCGACAACTTGCGCAGCAATGTATTGTAGCCTGCCACATAAGTTGTCACGAGCTGGTGGAGTGGTAGAAGGTTAACATGACTGTATGACGTCAACCGTTCGGCTCGTCGGACTTCTTGACTCTCGACAAACATCGAGTGAATATGTGAAGTCTCGCGCTAGAAAATTATAGACGAAGCGTTTGAGGAAAAATACGCTGCTTTATAATATGTGGCCTGCCTGTGCTCAAATGTGCACTAATGACTCACATTGTTTTAAAGGTTGGTAAAACTTTTAAATGTTTTACAGTTTACGTACCTACGTCTAAAAATAGACTCTGATAGGTTATCAAATGATACATAAATCAAATTCTAATTATAGAATGTGACAAAAATAATCTAGTTACTAGGTAAGAAAAATAAATAATAAGAGTGACCAACTGTTTTATATCTTCTGTAAAAAAATATGTAGGTCATTATTATTGTACTAAATTGGAATCAAGTTAATAAAATAGGTGTATGCATATTCGATCAAATCGAAATAAGGGGCAATATTATCAAAGTATAGGTAGGTATCATCTGCGTGCAAGATCGTTATCTCTTATCTATGCGGCAGTCTCATTGATTGATTGTAATATTCTTTATCGATGTGTAAATAAAAATAAATTTCTGTTTATCGACCGCATTGTGCTCGTTTCCAATCCAAGTTCCATCGTTATTTTAACACAATGAAGCCGCAATACCGCAACCCGACGCGTTCGAAGGTGAATTGCGTATTGTTTGACGCCCGCATACAACGTGACTTTCGAAAACGACTTTAATTTTCGACCAATAAGGTTTCTTTTGCGCGAAGTGTACCTATTATCGCGGCTGTGGTATTTCAGACCTTGTGCTGTTGTCGTGTTGGGCGATAATTCCTTGGCCCAGTGGTCGTTGTTGAGTATACGGGCGCTAAAAGCGTTTCGCAGTCGTCCGTCGTGCGTATCGGCCGCCGAGCAGTGGAATGCCATCAACTAAGATAAGGCTGGCTCTTGGGACCGAGTCGAACGCTGCCGCTCGCTGTTTCTCCGTGACATTTGAAACCTATATTTACTTCGGTTTATACTTAGCTCGATGCTTAACATTTTATATAGAAATATTTGAAGTTGATACTGTTTTTTGTTGCGTTTGTTTTTAAGCTGTTAATATAAGTTTAATTTAAACTTAGAATTATCATAATAAAAACGTTTTTAGACCATGTGCCGATTAGCATGTCCAGGAAAAACAATGCAAATCAATGAAAAAACATTGAGTTGGTTCATTTCTATACCATGTGTCATAATAACAATTAATAACTCACGTTAAAAAGCCTTTACGTAATTCTAATTAATACGGTTTCATAATGCAGTTATGTGTTATCGTATTTTATCGCTCGTTACTTAGTTGGGAAGTGATCTGTGCTTGATTGTGTGCATTAAGTATTCACCCTCGCACATGTGTGAGTGAGGGTCGTTACAAGTGTTTGACGTTTAAGTCAAATACCTCTATGTACGGCCACGTGCTTGCACGTCCTTGGCAAGGCCAACGACCTCCAACTTTGAAAAAAAAGGTAAAACAAAACGCTTTTTGCCCCGATCCTGCCATAATGTTTGTTTTCATCGTTTTCACGTAAACGATCCGCCGTGGTTTGTTTTAATACTTTTTTTTAATACCAGGAACGACGTGGTCGTTATTATTATTTATGGTGTTCTTTCTACCAACTACCGCCCACTTATTTCTGTCGCAAACAATTTATTTCATAGTTATGCTATTTCTTAGAATATTTCCATCCAGTAAAATAAATATTCTTCTTTTAGAATTCTACATCAAAAAGTCGCCCAAGTTAATTCTATTGTGATCAGCTTGTTGTATCTGTCTTTGTTCTAGTCAACAAGTCCAGACTTCTTCAACGCTCAAGTATCATTCACTTTGATATTGATCAAAAGTACGCACAGGTTTGTTTTGTAAAGCACAAGTGCCATTCAATGCAAACATGATTCTCATTACTTATTCTTGTTCGACTTTGTGATTTAAGATCTGAATACATTGCGGTCCTGAGTAACGGAGGGAGCTCAAAAAAAACTTGTAAAAGAATATGACTCCTGTAACGGGAACCTGTTGCGTGTCTGCGGTCCCGCCCGTTGGCTGCCCATCGCCTAATTGTATTCAGATTACCCCGGAAAAGTGATAAATCTCGGCGAGTCAAGGTCGACGGAGGGTTCGACAGCCCATTCACCCCGTTCCGTCTGCCCCCTTGGCTAATGGTGCGGACATTCTTTCCCTAACCTCGGCCAGACTTGCCCGGCTCACTCTATACTATACACATTCACTAAGAGTACAAGTGTACCCACCCCCCACGCCCGATAACCAGATGTACTTACCTCACAGACGTAACAACCACCCTGTTTTCGGTCCCTCTCCCCGAGATTGTTATAAGATTGAAAAGGAAAACGAGATTTAATTTGTCAATGAAACACTTCTAAAGGTTTCATTTAATTTGTTTTGTTTGTTACATAGCCATTGTGACAATTTGTCTCGGTTCTCGATATTGAATAAATGAAACTTATTCAACCGTTCGTATGAAATCGCTAGATACGGTTTAAAATCCTTTTTCATTTTGGATTTCCCGGGATGATGTAACCAAAAGTTTTAGTATGCAGCTGCTGCAGTGTTCAGCATAGTTCAATGTTGAATGTAAACTGTAGAAATGAGTAAATTCTAAGATAAATCAGCGTTGTATATCTTGTGGTACCTATGTGGGGACGGCGAGTGTGTTAGTGGTGATCAAGTTAAATGGGTCGACAAACACCGCCGTCGCTCCGACGCCACCGTTTGTCTCAACTAGGCCGCTTGTTAACGCTATTGTCTATGTTCTGTTTATACTCCTTGCTCTTAACACGTATACAGATACACGATGTAACAAATAAACAAAAACAGTGTCCCTTTTTGGCTCAAGTATTGTTTATGCTTGGTAAGAGTCATAATTATTTATTGACTAGAAAATGAGACGGGCACATAATCCAGTCAATATATTGCTAAATTACTAAAGCTTATGCCATGAAAAATGCATTTAAAAACCAAAATATGACATGAAATATGTTATGAATCCTTATGTACAGAAATAATACAGGGCATATATCGTGCTGCTAATAGCGTGTCTGCGTGACTATGAATTCTCTTAGTACAAATACTCATGTCATACCACTTCTGAACGACCATGTTGTGAGACTGTCAGTTTAGATACTTGGTGTAAATTGTGAGCACTTGACGCAACCTCTTATAGCTTATATTAACGAAAATGTGCTGTATCTTTTACTGTCAAAATGTTTTCTATTATTGCCTCAAAACTTGTTTATTTGAACTACAAATTCAGCATAATGTATCAAGCTTGTTATGTATGGAATTCTGCCGTAAATATATCTTATATCGACGCAGTTAAGTAATTTGCCTTGGTGGTTTCAATGGAAGTAATTTGCGGTGGTTACCTAGGGCTTGCAAATAAAAATTGCGTTTAATAAACCTATAAATACTGAGATTGATTATTATACTATTTTCTGTATTCACTTATGGCCACACTAAAAACGGCCGAAGATAAAGATATGTAATTTGTTAAAACATGCGTTTACACACAAATTGAGTATGCAAGATCATGATAATGTTTGAAAATTGACATAACAGATCTTTGGATGTAACCAAATCGTACAAGGATTGGTTAAACCGGTACGAAAAATTGCGGATGGAACAAGATGCGACACCAGACACGGACACTTCCATACAAATACTTCCTGAAGTATCTCTTAGTGTCTGGAGCCGCCCGCAATTTGTCCGAACTGGTTTGACTGTTCCTTATAATGCACGGGGGGACTCTCAGGTGGTTCTTTGGAAAAGTATTGTGCTGAGCACTCCATTTACCTACTACTCCGTAGAATGTGTTGAATCAATGCTGCTGGCTACTCCCGCCCGCTTGCTTTCTCCTCTCATATCCCCCGTAAGAGAATAAGAGATCAGAAAGTGCATACGTTCCACCGAATGGCAACAAAACAGCGAGCTGAGACATTCCACGCTTTCTACCGACAATCCATTTCGATTCCGATCATTCGGTAGCCCTATATGCAGGCGACGTGGGCGCGGTTGATCGTATGCGCGGAATGTGTTGGTTGCTTTGACCGCGGTGGGTTCGCGCTGTCCGCACATTGCTCGCAAGCCCGCGCCCTTCGTGCCTGACACTTGAATTTGATGCACGCCGTGTTATATCTATGCACTAATGTATTTCGAGCCGAATAAACGCTTTTACAAGTTCATAAGTCCATAATATCTGTATAAGCTGAGTCAAGATTGTTGGAACGGCACTCACACTTGACACTTAAAAAAGGGAGAGGATAGTGTTACAGAACGGCTTTTCGAACTCGAAAGTCATTTTCTAACACGAGGTATCATCTAACTTTAAAAAGAGGTATTTCTTTGTCTTTGTGCAAATAGATTGATAACATGCTAACATTTCAAACTAACGATGAAATGTCTGTAAAGCATCCTGTTTGATTACACACCAATTTGCTGAAACACCTTTTACCGAATAATTTGTGTCAGTTTCTTTTCGAGAGCCGTCCAAAAGACACATGTTCCAACTTCAAAGTATCATTAACAGAAACCTTGCACCGAGTTGCACGTGCAACTGTGGCGTTATTGTCGGATGGGAAAGTAAAGACCTCGGCTTGGTGCGTTACGCACGCGGCCGCGCGGTGACGGGCACTGCCCTTGACAGAGCTGGTTCGACTCCACGACTTGCTGCGTTGCTCAATCAGACTATACGACTTATTGCATTCAGGGCGATTGTGCACGCAAACTGTTTGACTATTGGGTTTTGTGATCAGAGAAGTAACGCTCAAAACCACTAAGTATAGGGAGACTTTCTGTTTCAACGTAGAAAATATGACACGATTGGATCTTAGAAAATTTGTTGTATGCGCCGATGCTTGGCAACTATGCAAGTATGTACCTCTGTTACTATATTGGCATGTCTGCAGAGTGGAAAATGTAACAAGTGAGTGACCGAAACATTTTGAAAGAAGATGTCGTCATGGGCTATTAATAGTCTAAGTTCTGTCGTTTGCATTCACGTCATTCTCGGTATCTACAGACGCTGTTGATGTGACGTGGAAACAATGCACTCGTATGCTGAAGATTGCTACTGTCTACAAACAAACAATGGAGATTACGCGGCATTTCGTCCTCTTGATAACAGTTGGCTCAAGCATGTTAGGAGCCTGACAGCTGTTGTTTACCAACAGATCTTAGGCTTAGGATCATTATCAAATCGGAATGTTTGTGTCGTCACATACACGAATGCAAGCCATCTTTATTACACATTTTAAAATAGGATGCGTGCTATTTTTACGAGACGTTGGTCGGATGTGAGTCGAGTCGGGACGACCCCATTACCGTGGCGCTACACTCATTAAAGGTCGCCGTAAACAAATAGATATATAGGTGGGCGCGTATGGCACAGCGCTGTTATCTATGATTCACCGGCGCCTCGCCGTCTGCCGACCGTCTGATCGCGCCGACACAATATAATGGCCCGATAATAGCCCGCTGATGAGATTAAAGTGACGACCCTCGCACGTGTTTATCTTTATTCATACAAAACGTCGTCGTAAAGGGCCCATTTCAAATGTGCACTGAAAAACTTGAACGCGCACCGCTTTAGTTGGCGCGCAGTTTTCGCTACTGCACCGACGTAATTGCAAATGTATATTAACGGTGTAACAGACGGTAGTCGCTCTCACGTAACACTAACATAACCGACTCCAAATCGACCTACATAAAAGCTGCAATACCACTTTCGTCGTCGCAAATCACTGCCGCTCGTATCTCGGCCTCGGTCAATGCGTTGCGTGCATGTCGTATGCACATATACGGATGCAATAAAGTGCAGCGAGAATTCGCAGGCTAGCGGCGCATTCTGCTCACGTGCCGACGGAAAACGAAAGTGATCGGATGCGTCTCTCCGCCCTCGATTGATGCTCGGCCGGCTTAGGCGAGCCCTCGTTAACTGTATTATTCAAATTGTGTGTGCGAGCACCGGCGCCGGGCTCCACGATCGATCACTAAACCGATATACGCCAATGTTTGTCGCTTGCACTCTCGTATACAATTTAATTGAAACACTTGACACTCAACTTGGATTTGTACGCGACGCTACTTCTGAGTTATGACTAGTGAATGTTGTTTACTCTGTAGTAGAGCTACTTATCTGGTGCGTTTTGAAGTTCGAAGAGTTTGTGTATTCTTCGCATTAGTTTTACTTATGAAATGAATTATATCTTATTGTTTGATTGCTTAATTTCAGGCACGCAGAACGTAGCGATGCCGCCGCGAACGTCGTCATCGCTGTCGGATGGCAGCGGGCCGACGGCGCGGCCGGGGCCCGGCGGCGCTGCGGGCGCGCCCACGCCCGGCGGCCCGCCGCCCGGGGCCATGGTGGCGCAGCCCTACGCGCACCATCCCGGCTACAAGCCGCCGCACTACCCGCCGCCGCAGCCCTACGGCTACCCGCCGAGGAACCACCACCCCTACCCGTACGGGTACCGCCCGCCGCCGCCACAGCATCCGCCGCAGCACTACCCTCCTCTCAAGGTACCGCAACTGGACTGGTAGCTTACTGACCCACTGTCGAGTTTCATCAACTGTAAACTGAGAGCAACAGGCGATCTATCTTCCAAGTGTTGATCGAAACTCTGTAACACCGACATCTAACTGTATTGATAAACAATTAAGTTTGTTTAGCTCATTACTAACAGTGCGTATGCGCTGTTTCAGCAGCAACCACGGCACATGGGTCCGCCAGGGCCGGGCGGGCCGGGCGGGCCGGGCACGCCGGGAGCTCCGGAAGGCGCCATGCCCCCGCCCACGGCGCCGGCCGAGCCGCACGACAACGGGCCGGCCGCTCCCGCCACCGCGCTCGTCACCACGGGCCCGGACGGCGCGCCACTAGATGAAGGCAGCCAGCAGAGCACGCTTAGTAACGCTTCCGCAGGTATGAACTTAATCAATAGAGTTTCGACTTGATTCTTCATTGGCATTCAGCCAAAAAGCATCGCCATAACGACTGATCATGCGCTTCTCGCATTCAAACCTTTCCCAGGCGTTCGTTCCGTCTTGTCTATGGGTCACGCTAACTGATACATGCCCATCAAAATACAAAGACAGTTTCCTCTGAGCTAAACTAATGTGGCAGTACGCATTGTTGCAGCTTCAGGCGAAGAAGCATGCGGCGGCGGGTCGGGCTCGAGTAAGGGCGGGTCGCGCAAGGAGTACGGCCCAGGAAGCGCGGCGCCGTCGCCGTCGCCCGGCGGCGGGTCGCACTCGTCGCTGCACGACGACTACGACGCGTCGCCGTCGTCGTGGCCGCGCCCGCCCTCTAGTCCCGTGAGTCTCGCCACACCACACAACACATACCACACCTGTCACCACACTCACCTATCTGTGGAACTGGCCAGCTCCACACTGAGCTTACTTACCATGAACCCTAACTTCTAATTCGAGTGCGTCATGGATCTTTTGACGCTTGAATGACATTGTCAACAGGGCGCTGTTGGTAAACTGTGAAGTTGTATAAAAATAAAACAAGATGATGGCCTTAGTTTCAGTCTCTGGTCACACGCCAAAAGAACCATGTAGCACTAAAATTTATGGATTTTGTTAGAAAGGCCCCAAGGTAACCTAATAATGGGCGAGATCCACAGATATTAATATGAGTATAGTAGTACCACTCTTTGTCTATTCTGTTTTTTGAGCTGATTCAGACTTCTACAAAAATCTTGTGTTCAAAAGATTTCGGCTTTCAGTTAACTTGTGAATGGATCATTCATTCGCAAGTTAAATAAAGCCCTAATACTTGTCCTTTACCCAGTTTTCTAATGGCAACTGTCTGAAGGACATTTTTGTTTTCGTAAGCCCAGAAAATATTTGATTCCAAGAGGTTTGGTTAACTGTAGTATTTTTGATAGGGGTGAAAAAAATAAGATAGTACATTAAAAAAAACTACTATAGTAACGAAAGTCGTGCAGGTTACGAGAGCAAAAAATGAATGTTTTTTTTTAATCCTTTCGTATTTTTTTACTATTCACATAATTGTTGCATTTATGTGGAAATCCATATTCGAACCTCACTTGTCACGGCTGTCGATCACACGAAAACCATTAAGATTTGCATTATACTATGTGATGCTTTGTACACCTGGTGGTACACCAAACTTATTTGTGTGGTCAACATACGTGCACACAACATGATTTTTTGTTCCTTTTCATTAAAGAGCCACAACACCGGCCATTTCAGTTTTTAGTAGGTTTCCTTCATACATTTCACTTGTCTTGTTCTTTCCTAACATGAGCTGTGTGTTAGAAAGGGAGGCATTGCATTTTATCATGTATTTCAGGTATTTAACAGTCACATTGCGCCGGAGTCCTACAGATCAAAGGTTTATATCAATTAAAGATCATAAGCATGAGTAGTGCTCGATACGATTAATATTTTCACTAAATAACGTGTTACGATTGCATGTTAGTCATTTTCTATCTGCATAATACAAAATGCATTGCCTTTTAATGCATAACAATGTCTGAGTGCATCTATGTACATATTTTTTTCAGTTTCAACTTTCGACACGAACTTTTAGCTTGAAGCTTGAGAAATCCTTTAGTTGTTCACTTTTGTTTCGCTTTCTGCTACAGTTTTTCTTTTTGGTTGTGGACTCGCTTGAAGAAACAATTTAGGAACTTTTCAACTGAGAAATGTTTTAATACTCTCAAACACTTTACACAACAAAAGGTTCTGTTGGTTCTAAATTACACTTTTATGTAGCATTTTCTTACACATTTTTGATTAGAATGAATTCTTCGTGTTCTTGCCGACTGTATACTGTAACCACTTGTGGATAGCATGATATCTGAAGCCTGTTAAACTTATAGTTTGATATGCACTGTGCATCGATTGCATGAAAATACCCAAAGTCCCCGTTTCGTAAACTATGTACTAGCTTGATGTAGTTTATTGAAAAGGGTTAGTATTGGAATGCAATTTCGTAAAAACTCCTTATTTTATAATAATCATTTCACTTAATTTTCCATTTGTTTTTTGTTTCTCTTTTCTCTGTTATTTTGTTTTATCTAAGAACTGTTCATAAATCATAAGGAGTTTTTCCAAACGAACGGGGCTGACGAAAGTAGTTTGTTGAACATAAAATTTATATTAGTGGACTTTTTCATTCTAGGCTGAAAATTCAAGGCGACGAATAGGCGAGTCTTCGTCAGGCCCGGTAACACATACACTATCAATCTAAACGCTTGAACTTGATTGCCGTGAAAATAGCTCACTTCATATACAATATACTCCGCGTAAAATAAGACTATACTCTATTTATACTTAGATGTATTTGCTAGAAATAAAAAACTAAGCACTAGTTTTTAAGGTTTTTTTTTTTTTTATTAATATCTTAATTGAAGTAGTGTCTAACTCTGTTTATTCGAGCTAATAAAACTAGTGGTTAGAATTAATTAAAAGTAGACTGGTCTGATAATTTGGACCCATACGACATACTCTTTCACATTGCTAATTAAATCGAATGATAAAAGATCGATGAAAATCCACACATTGAACATAGTAAATTGTTATTGTGAGGTATTCGAGTTTTCTGAGAAAGAAATCAAGACAAGAAATCCTTGCATGATATTCAAACAAATATTTGAGACGAATAGGCATGACGACAGTATAAAAAAATCCCAAATGTATTTAGTCCTTCAGTTAGAGTATTGGAAATTAATGGACACGTATTTTTTGTTTTTGTAAATCAATGAATATTGACAAAGATAAAACGTATCAAAACTCGGGAGTGGGGGCTCGTGACGTCAGAACTAGCTAAAAATTATACCATGGCGTGACGTATTGAGATTTTAAAAGCGTCGTATCTTCGTCAATTTTGGTTTACGTAACAAAAGAAAAAACACGGGTCAAATATTTTTTGATAATCTAACTGACGGACTAATTAGATTTTTTTTTGTCGTCTCGCCTATTGTCATGTCACTGTAGTTTAGGCCGCGGACGCACTGGTAAAGCGATTACGACACATCGGTGTTTCCGTTTAAACAAACTTCGGATTATTACACTTTGCTTTACCAATTTGGTCCACCTTTGGGATAAAACGGAATGTTTAAAATGTATTCATCATGTCGTTTTCGCAGTTAACATGGCGCTGTCCTGTGCGATATTTTTACAGTAAAAAGTTAGGACCAGATGTTATTACCTCAATGTTCATACAGTTAAAAATAAATGCAGTAAGGAACATCCATGCCATGTGATCTTAAAATAATAGTGCAAAATAGCGTGCAGATCAACGTCATGTGAACGGGGTTTTACCGGTGCGTCCGTGGGCTTGGGGTGTGTCGGGTATGTCGTGTGGGTGTGGGTCGGTATGTGACCTCGTCCCCTCTGCGCCAGAAGTCGGACTCGCTGGGCAAGCTGTACGAGATGGACGACGCGCCCGAGCGGCGCGGCTGGGTGGAGCGCCTGCTGGCCTTCATGGACGAGCGCCGCACGCCCATCGCCGCCTGCCCCACCATCTCCAAGCAGCCGCTCGACCTCTACCGCCTCTACCTGCTCGTGCGCGAACGGGGCGGCTTCGTCGAGGTACACTGCTGTTTCTCAAACTAGTAACGTCTGTTTAGTTGGCTCAGTCGTAAAGCTACCGTTAACTGCTGCGGTTGCGGGACTATTCGAAAGAGATACCGTGGCCCTGGAACACAAAGGGCGATGAAGGAACATGGATGGGTTTTAGTCAGTAAAAGTCTGACACTCCCTCCCGCTCTGGGCGGAGAGCTCTGGCTGAGCGGTCACATCTGAAAAAAAAAAAGTGTGATTTCCGGACTGGGCAAAGTGTTGACACCAGCGCCATACGGATCTATACCAGTCAAGGTTGCTCTCAAAGGCGTAAGATATTCGTAATAGACGCCTCCACAACTTACACACCGAGCGTTTCTCGACAGACTGACTGAGCTCAGGCAACTCAGTCAATCTGTCGCTTTGACCCGACCGTGGTCGGCCTGTGAATTGTCACAGGTCAACAAAAGCGTGGATTTCAGTATACGCTCACATTGATTTAGGTACATAGGTCCAGCCTGTTAATTCGGTCAGCTCTACATAGTGTCAATTCGACGATAAACGCAGGTCTTTAAAGGAACGCTACAGGCACTATCGTGCCGCTGAAGTGCCATCGGTCTATAAAGAAGTAAATCATTTACAAAAACTACAAGAGGTATTTTCTTGATTTCTTAGAAAAGCCTTAAAAAACAAAGCGTTAAAATGAAAATTAGCTACCTTTCACGGCGCGAAAGTCTCAGGGACGGAAGGAAATGCGTTATTATGTTACTTACTAGAAACCGGTTTCACGTCGCAAATAATACGATGCTATGATCATTCTAAGCGCGTGGATCCAAATTGTTATCTTATAAAAATGCATTTTCTCTGTCGTTTCCAACGTACTGCCGCCTAAAATGTATTAATCCGGTATTTCTTCACAATAGCCAAGTTTTGAGAGTGTAAACAACTTTTACCAGTCGTTTGATTTAAATATTGTATCATGAGAATAAGTAGCACAATGTGAAGGCGTCTGCCATATTTAGCTTCGCTTTTAAATGCGCGCTCAATCTTGAAGGTACGTGTTTCTAAAAACCGTGTTATTGCGGAATTAGGTAACTTGTTATTATAAGTGTACATTAAAGATAGAAATAAAAAACTTAAATGAAAAAAGACAAATTCTGTTTGTTAAATGTAAATGCAACTCCAAAGGTATAAACTTCGCTAGTAATTGTTACCAATAAAATGTTCGGTACACAGTCATTACGCGTCTCACTGCCTCCAGCTAACACCAAGTCTTACGAAGCTTTTCGTCTATTACCTAAACTCACCATAAACGTAAATCTTGCGTTCAATACCTATATTCTAATGTGCTCATCACATTAAAAGTCGAAATAAATAAATATACAAGAGGATGAACGGTGTGTGTAATTCAATTCGGTTTTACAGTTTAAACGTTAACATTTGTAAACATTTGTATTCTCGAGTATCACTTTAGCGGTGCCAGTAAAACCGAGGCGCAGCGCACTATGCAACTGAGACTAATAGACTTCAGCAAGGATTTATGTTAGTGCATGTACCGCGCTTTATGTGAATAGGCACCATAAAATAAACCCGCCGGGCCTTTAACGATAGTTAATAAATTTTTATCATTGTACTGTTGGAGCACGCAGAACGCACTGAGCGCAGTCCGGCGCGAGCCGTCGTCCGCGCCGCTCGCGTGTCCGAGCTACAAGGAAATGTCTCGCATTAGAGATTCGCCGGCATGGTCAGGTTTCCACTCGTTAACACGCGCGAGTTATCGCCTTTTCCACTGAGCACTAAACCTTCACACTTTATGTTCGAGTTAACTGTCGCCTCGTGTTCATTTGTTTACTTTAAAACTGCAAAGTTGAGCGTTTTACGTTTACTTATTGTGTTTGCAGGTGACGAAGAATAAGACGTGGAAGGACATCGCGGGGCTGCTGGGTATCGGCGCGTCGTCGTCGGCCGCGTACACACTGCGCAAGCACTACACCAAGAACCTGCTGGCCTACGAGTGCCACTTCGACCGCGGCGGCATCGACCCGCAGCCCATCATCAACCAGGTTGAAGCTTCCACCAAGAAAAAGAGCGGCAAATCCAATAGCACGTCCAGTACAGGTTTGTTCGGATAAATTTACTTGCTTTACACATAAGTGGTTCGCGACAGTACATACGTATATTGTGGAAATTTCTCATCAATTCTTTATGTGACTGACTGTCAGTTAGTTTATGCTTTCTTTGTCAATAAAACCAAGTCTCACTGATCAGATTAAAAGAATTCTGGATTACGTTTCATATATTTATAAATAGTAACCAAAAAAAAATAATTGTAAATAAATGATTTGATTTTAGCCAGAGTTTGAGGGCCATATAACATCTGTTTCGTATTCACCAGCAGGATCATCAAATTCGCAAGAGTCATTCCCCAGCGGCGGCGGCGGCGGCGGCGCGGGCGGCGCGGCCATGGACGGCTACGCGCCGCAGTACACCGGCTACCCGCCGCAACCCAACCACTCGCAAGGTACAACCTACTAGCTGAACCATCCTATACAAACGACTAAAACCTAATTTCACCAATCAAACTTAACGCCAGCACATCTAGAACGCATTCAAGAACTGTCAGTGACGTAATTACTTATGGAATATTAGTTTGTACCTGCGGCTTTGCCCTCGTGAAGATCGCATAATTATCCCATGGGACCTTACTAGAGGGATAAAAAGTATCATATGTCGTAACATTTGCTAACTTTCATCAATCTGTTCAGCCGTTAAGGCGTGAAAAGGTAAAAGACATACAGTTACTTTCTTATTTATAATATTAGTATGGATTGAATCTGACAGCTCCTGCATGTCTTTAAGATGTGGCAGTCGAGTTTCATTGGTGAAATTCACCCTAAATCTCTCTCAATGTCGCTTCCTCTCTTGCCGTACCAACAACTCTGAAATTCCAATTAATTTTGTTTATTAAAAAAACAAAATAGATGCGCATGCGCCTATGGTTACAATGGCGGTAATCCGATGGTTCTGATTCAATTTTCGGATGAAACTGTTGATCTTTATAACTATGGCAATGCAAAAATGTGATAACAGTTCAAATCGGGCCACAAATGCTATGTAACAGGTGGATAACTGTGCTCGGGCACAATTATTAAGCCGCGCTTCATAGACGGCAGCTTTCATAGATCATGGAAGTAAGTTGTTGGTACGGCCTCTTGACTGCTAGTGTGAATAGACAGTCGGTAGCTCCGGCTGTAGCGGCACCGCGTCACTCGCACGGACGTGCACTGATAGGCGCTCTTGAACACCGTCGACCCAGCAGCTTTTATGACTCAATATGATTGAAACTAATATACGAGTCTCTTTAGGATTTGAAATGAGGAAAGGCCTTGTATTCATGATATACATACATAAATAAAAGTTAACCATGATAATGAGGTTTGTTACGCGACTGTTTAAAAAACGAGATTAGAAAAGAGTATTATGTTTTCAATAACTTACAATTTGTGAGGGTAGGTCAATTCGTGCAATAGTATGCAATGGCTAAAATGCCGCGTATTTTGTTGTACTAAGTGTTGGGGCGTCTATAGAATACTTTTGAACTTCAGATATGCCCAAGTCTTGTATATTGTACACAATCATCAGTATAACATCGAAAAAGGGTGTTTTATGCAAAATGATCGAAGACGTAGTCATTTTTCTTTTGGTCAAAAAACTAAACAATATTTATGTCGGCGGTGTTCGTTGAGCTAGCCCCTTTAAAGTACTGTCAAACAGGTACGCACAGATGGACCGGACACCGGACTTGGATAATACTGAAGTACCTATCAAAGTCCGTAGCTAGTTCAAAATCTGTCCTTACCGTTTTGACAGTGGCCATAGTCCCGCTGTACATGAGCTAGTCCTAGCTGAGCGTCGCGCGGCCGTGCGACGCTGACACTGCACGACGCGCCGCGCCGGCGCTTCTTTTGTTTCTGTTGTGCCAACTAACTATCTAACCGTCTCCGAGTGCCCACTGCTAACCGATCATACGGCTCTAACCGCTTACCACTAACTTCTAACACCCGGCTTCTGAAAGCACATGACTGATCATTCAGACCTGCTTGCACCACAAATCACTGAATTTAATTTAGTATTAAAAGTATTTGACACATTGTTTTGTCTCTGTCAACTCCTAATAATTCACAGATATAGAAGGAAGGTTAAATATGTTTAGCACTAAATGGAAGAACTGATTTGTGGTGCAAGTGGGCTTTGATTGAATGTCAAATCTCACGTCTGTTGTTGTAATTTTACAACAGATGAATCGATACAGGCTTTCAGAAACCAGGGGTAACTGTCGTATCTCAGAGGAATTTAACATCTATGTGAATAAACTGTGTTCTTATGTAAATATAACAATTCTCTTCTGGTGTTTAATACCAATGTTACACTGAACACTTTGGTGGCGCAGAATAAATAGTTACTGAATGCTCACGTCACACAATGCGCGATAGGTTGACGCGCACTTCGGCAATAAACAAAATCGCTTAAAGCGGTTACCGTGTGCGACTGCGGTCTGAGTTAGTTTTTTTTGGCTAACGATTGATCTTGATATTCATAATGTGTTTCGATTTGTGCGAAATCCTATTCGGGCATT
This sequence comes from Xestia rhomboidea, assembly GCA_963853795.1. Lineage (NCBI taxonomy): Eukaryota > Metazoa > Arthropoda > Insecta > Lepidoptera > Noctuidae > Xestia > Xestia rhomboidea. The sequence continues at coordinate 6,398,483 of OY970778.1, read as the reverse complement.
GTTGCAAAGGGCATCTGTCGCAAATAATTCTGTGCTCGTAGTTAGTATGGAAGTGATTGTCCTCTCGGGTACGTGTGGGTACAAAGACGTGTGGTTGTAGGCGGCGGGCCCGGCGGCGACAACCTAGCCGCCTCCAACCCGTTCGACGAGCCGCCGGGGCCCAGGAGACCCCCAGGTACTTAACACGAGCACATCTCCTCACTGCACGGCTGGTATACGAATTGAGGGCTACTCTACAAATACTTCGAACTTATATCTGCATTCGGCTCTGCTAGCGCTCCATTTGTTTACTACTCCGTGGCTCTTACCTATATCACATAATTATTAACCCTTGTTAATTCGCATGATACCGGTTTTAACATAAAAGTAACTACCATATTAATGTTAAAATTCAAGTCAATTAAATTCATGTCGTAACCCTTGATCTGTCCACGAAGTAGACACAATAGTTAAACAATGGCGTCTCGACCAAATCGGTCATTGGACAAATCATGATATATTTTTGGTCTGTAAATAAAAGCATTAGTTTTAGTAAATCAATAAGTACATAGTCATCTCAAGTAAATATTAAATGCTACAACAATAAGGTTGTCAGCAACAAAATATTATGTCATTTATGCACTTTTAAATTGTCCAAAGAGTTAATAAAAGAGATTTATTTACGGTATCAAGTGATCAGACCTCCTTTGTACATTTTTAAATCATTGTCTTGTCTGTGTGTTCTTTCATTTTCCTGTAATATATAAACGTAGCTTGTTATGGCCATATTTATATAATTTTGCAAATAAAAATCCCATTTATTTATTGAGTGTTGTTTATTGTATGCCCCATAATATGTAAAAACTGCATGGTTTTATTATAATATTATGTATATAAATTATCATTATGTGCACGATTTCAATGTAAAACAGTTTCAATTCCTGAATGTTAATATGACTAATCGAGAAAATAGATAGAAAAGAATATTAGACGGGTTGGAAGTGAAACAGATGATATAAAGCTTACTTATTATAAAACTCGAAAGTGCCATATTAACCTCTGGGAACTGTTTTTGTTAATGTGTTTACTTTATTAGGTAAATATTTTCATAACATGTAATTCGATTGGCAGGTTACCAACAAGGCTACGGGTACGAATACGGATCTCCTTACCAACAAAATAGGCCTGTTTATCCTCCTTATGGTCCCGATGGTGACAGGTGAGTTTATCCATTTATTATTCAACAAACGTGAAAAGTTCTCATTTTCTTAAGTTACATACAAATGTCTTATCTTTGTATGAACATTAACTGCCTTAACATCAAAAGCAACATTAAAAAATAATACACTTAAAATTTACAATAGACAAAAATACAAATTCGTCCTTCATTTCCGGTTTATTTATTTTTTTATCGCCACATATGGCACGGTATGATAATATCGCTTGGATTTACCTCGGGGATTTCCTACAATTTTTGTAGTCGCCGGGCGTACAGGGGAAGGCTGAGTTCAGTAGTAAACTCGAAAGTGTTCAGTGCGGACGTGTATACGATAGCGAAATCATGTTGTAATCGTTGCTTTAAAACTAGATTAAGTTATGGGCCGTGTAATAAGGTTTGTTATGAATGACATTATGCACCATTCAATCTCATTTAACAAAATGTGAATTTTACGCTTCATTTTACATATCGCCAAGTCCGACCCGGTTTCAGTGGTTTCATTGACCTGATTTTTGCAGTCGCACGATAACAACGCAATGAAACGTTATTGTTGCAAACTTGTCCTATTTTAGTTAGTGTTTTCGTCGGTAACGTGTGTGTGTGTTCAGCAGAGGGTACCGAGGCGGGTCGGTGGGCGCCGTGGGCGCGGTGGGCGGGCCGGGCGGCGCGGCCGACTACCAGCAGTACGGCGCCTACGCCGGCGCCTACCGCGGGACCGCGCCGCCCGCCGCCACGCCGCCGCCCGCGCAGCCCTACCCCGACTACTACCGCGCGCCGCACCCGCACCCGCCGCACCCGCACCCGCAGCACGCGCCGCACCCGCCGCACCCGCCGCACCCGCCGCACCCGCCGCACCCGCCGCACCCGCCGCATCCGCCCATCTCGCCGCAGCAGCCGCCGCACGAGGTAACTACTACTCCATCGCATATACATACGTGTTTGTCGACTATTTACTTAAGGTTCGCCATAGTCTGGACGCACCGATTAAGTTAAACGATGCGCTGGTGCACATCGAAATAGCGTGAACTGAACATAAAATAATTCTTTTCAATTGCTAACGGTGCTTCCAAACTGTGGGTTTCAAATTGACGCAACTTTTAGTACATATATCTTGCCTCAAATTAATAAGACTGTGTAGCATGAAGCGCAATTTTAGATATAATTTTTTAGATAATATTTGTTACAAAGATACTTCCTCCTGTTTCAATTTGATTATATTCTAATATCTTAGTTGTTTCAAGATAGTCAAAATTTGAAATACTAGCAAATATATTTTGCCTTAAACGAAAGTTAGTCTGGAATGTCAATAGTTTCCCTGTAGTCAGTCTAAATATTGGCCTGCATGTCTAGCATGTAAGGAGTATTAGACTATAGTTTACATCAGGTAAATGATAATAATGCTTATGTTGCACTATTACATATTTGGTTGATGTTCAGTTTTAAAGATAAGGACAGGATGACCAGAAAGCATGACAGATTTAGTAAAAACTAACACAATTTCAATCTTCTAAATCTAAGCTCTCATTGCAAAAAATTGAACAACGCCCAATTACTTAGTGCCTTTTAGATTGTAACGGTCCTTATAGTACCTAACTTAAATTTATAGATTTCCAAATTATAGTGACATTTTTAAAGTATTTCAGTCCATAATATCAGTCGACTAAGTTAAAATAGTCTAATATCATGGTGTTCAATATAATAATTAAGTGTGACGCCATGATGTTCAAAGATGAATACACAGGCGTATTTCTTAACTGAAATGATAGGCGTCGTAAACCATTGGTATGTTCTAAAGCCACACCGGGCAGTTTATCAGCAGACATTAATATATCCTTTTGTAAAGCCTTGTCTTGAAGAGAAATAGAAATCTGTGCTTATAAATTGTATGTTTCCAATTGGGGTATGACTTTTATGAAACATTTGATGATAAATTGTCTTGGGAACGGCCAGCTAAGACAGCCCGTAGACGTCTCAAAATCTCACTAATTTCTGTTTAACTTTTAAAGGGTTGCATACTATGTGTATGCCGTGCAATTCAATAGTTTTCTTCAGATTGAGTGCGGCATTAAGACGTCTACAGGCATCCATAAGGTCGACTTATTAGCATTATAAGACTGTTGTGTTAGCGCGTCAAGTGACGTTCCCTGTAGCGTCGTGATGTCGTTGTATCGTGCGTACGAGTGACGGTTCTGTCTGGTGTGTAGATGTCGGGCGGCGCTGCGTCCGTCAGTAACTTATTGAACTCGCAGCTCGCGCGGCAGCTGGTGGCGCCACTGTCGCCGACGCCCAGGCCCTACGTACGGACGCCCCGTTTGTACCACGCACTCAACACCGCTTCCCATCGATTGGCGATACGGTCTCATTCTCACCCGCACGGACTGCTCACGCGAGCCCCACAACACGATTCTCGTTTGCACACGATTTTGAATTATTATCGTGTGCGAAAATATAAATATCGCTCGAAAGTGATGATGCATTTTTCATGTTGCCAAATTAACAGAACTGGTTCTAATTGAGCAAACAAATTCCATCGCACATCATTACTACAAGAAACTAGCGATTTGACAAAGCACAGGGTAGTTTCACTATTTATTCACTTCACTGATTCAGGTTTTTCTAGTTCACAAAACAACACAATTTCTTTATTTTAGCAGATCAATATGATTCTAGCAATTTACTATATCTCCTTGGCAACATAGAGTTTTTTTTTTGGGAGGAAATTCAGAAAACGATTATCGTGTAAGGGGCAAATCTCATTCGTGGTTTTGGCTTCATTTTTTTTTTTCAAATAATACCACTCGTTTGACAAAATTTTAAGCTATCACTGTTAATTTTTTCTTCTATTTTTGTTTAACAAAATTTTTGGCTTGCGGTGTGATTAATTGGCTTTTCGGATTTTCGTCGTCGCCGGTCGTTTGGCTGAGCGATGGCCAAACAAAAACTCGTCCACTCCTTCAAAATTTAACAAAAATAATCAAAACATGGAAGTAAAGGTTTAGAGTGTGTGGTGGTGGCTTTATATGAACAATTTGGTCACTAGATCATGTGCATGCATTCAATTCTCACAAATCATGTAAGCTTAGCTGTAAGTTAACGGATTCGTAGCTTTGTTTTTTTACAGCAACACGAATCAATCGAATGTTTCAGTGTGTATTGTGTTATTAATTGTACAAAATTTTGTACTTTATTCCATGAAACCTTCGATTGTTTTTCGTAAGAAATAATCATCCCTAAGCAAACATATTTGGGTGCACGGCCAGTGTAACAAAGTTATATAAATGTTGCTTTCTGTAACGAATACCACCTCGTCACGGTTGGAATCGTCAGTTTAAATCTTTGAAATTGTAAAATGAGCAAAAAAAAACGTGATTTTATAAATACTTTAACCTAGATAAATATTATTTTTCGTTAAAAGAACAATCCGAAATTATAAGCAGTAGTAAAGTCACATGTTATTAGTTCGATCAATTTTTGTTGCACTGCTGTATATTTTTATGTATAGAAACCTCACACACTGACGATTCGAACCGATGTCATGATTTGCGGAGTCCCGTTTTCGGTTCAGCCGAGTTGACGGAGAGCGAGGCTCGGACGGAATAACGAGCGCGCGCTCATACGTGTCGCTGCGTGTCCACAGTACGGCGGCGGCAAGGCGCTCACAGGCGCGCCCGCTGTGGCCGGCGCGCCGCGCAGGCACCCCGACTTCGCCAAGGGCGAGCCCGCCTACGCCGGCGCCCCCGCCCCCGCCCCCGCCGCGCCCCAGGCGGCCCCGCGCGGCGCCTGGCCCGCCCAGTTCCAGCGCGCGCCCGCGCCGCCCGCGCCCGCCGCGCCCTGGCGCCCGCAGCCGCCCAACTGGACGCACCCGCCCTACTCCAACACGGTATGTGGACCACTACCGATCTACTACGCTACTAACTCATAAATGACACCCAATATTCTTCATCAAATTACTTTCAAAAGTTTTTGTGCTCTTCTGTCGTTATTTTGTGTGTACATATATAAAAAGCTCAAAAGTAATAAACAAGTTGCACGTATTTCAGCCAAGTGGAGGTCCTCCTGCGTGGGGAGGTGCACCCCGGCCGCCGACGCAAGACCCCTACAACTCCACCGCGCCCTCACCGGTACGTTGTAAAACCGACTTCTAATTGTTTAGCACGGCTGATACATTGTTCGGTCGATGCATTACAAATTTTATAATTTTTCAGGGCTCGGCGCCAATTATGACTGCCCCCGGTCAATTAAAACGGGAGCTAACATTCCCTGCCGAGTGCGTAGAGGCGGCCGTACCGACCGGCGAGAAGCGAAGAAGACTCACCAAGGCAGACGTCGCGCCCGTCGATGCGTGGCGGATCATGATGGCGCTCAAGTCCGGCCTGCTGGCCGAGACCTGCTGGGCGTTAGACATCCTCAATATCCTCCTTTTCGACGACAACTGCATAGGATACTTTGGCCTACAGCATATGCCAGGCCTGCTCGACTTATTACTTGAACACTTCCATAAAAGTCTAAGCGACGTGTTCGATTCGCCGTCGAACGAAGACGGACCCTGGTACGCGCCGCCCACCAGTCCCGAGCCCGTGATCAAGAGCGCGAAAACGACGAGAGAACCGCGGGAGCCGCCCGACCCGGCCGACCGAGTGCACTTCCTCAACGGAGAGAACTACACGCTCGAGTCGCGGCGGCGGCATCCCGTCGTGTACAAACCCGACGACGAGCTGTTCGCGCCCGAGGACGAGGACACGCACGAGCACGAGCACCACGACGTACTGGAGCCCTGGCACACCGGCGGCGACACGGCCGGCGCGGCGCACGTGCTGCCCGTGTTCCGCGCCGAGTTCCTGCACCTGCCCTTCGTGCGCGTCATGCTGGGCCGGCGCGCGCCCTCGCCGCCCGCCACGCCGCGCGCCTCGCCCGCGCCCTCGCCCGCCGACCCCGCGGCCGACAACCTGGCGCCCGAGCCCATGGAGCTGGAGCCGGCGGGCCGCGCGCTGGCCGTGCGCGACCCGGCCGGCGTGCTGCGGCGGCGGCGCCTGGCCGACTACGAGGACGAGTGCTACACGCGCGACGAGCCCAGCCTCAACCTCGTGGACGACACGCGCGACGCGCTGGCGCGCCGCTGCATCGCGCTCTCCAACATCCTGCGCGGCCTCACCTTCGTGCCCGGCAACGAGGCCGAGTTCAGCCGGTCGGGCGCCTTCCTGGCGCTGGCCGGCAAGCTGCTGCTGCTGCACCACGAGCACGCGCCGCGCGCCGCCCGCGCCCGCGCCTACGAGCGCGCCGCCCGCGACGAGCACGACCAGGCGGCGTGCTGCTCGTCGCTGCGCGGCGGCGCCGAGTGGTGGTGGGACGCGCTGGCGCAGCTGCGCGAGGACGCGCTCGTGTGCTGCGCCAACATCGCGGGCGGCGTGGAGCTGGCGGGGCAGCCCGAGGCCGTGGCGCGGCCGCTGCTGGACGGCCTGCTGCACTGGTCCGTGTGTCCCGCCGCCGTAGCGGGCGACGCGCCGCCCGCGGCCGGCGCCGCCTCGCCGCTGTCGCCGCGCCGCCTGGCGCTGGAGGCGCTGTGCAAGCTGTGCGTCACGGACGCCAACGTGGACCTGGTGCTGGCCACGCCGCCGCGCGGGCGCATCGCGGCGCTGTGCGCGGGGCTGGCGCGCGACCTGTGCCGGCCCGAGCGGCCCGTGGTGCGCGAGTTCGCCGTGAACCTGCTGCACTACCTGGCGGGCGCGGGCGGCGCGGCGGCGCGCGAGGTGGCGCTGCACGCGCCGGCCGTGGCGCAGCTGGTGGCGTTCATCGAGCGCGCGGAGCAGACGGCGCTGGGCGTGGCCAACCAGCACGGCGTGGCGGCGCTGCGCGACAACCCGGACGCGATGGGCACGTCGCTGGACATGCTGCGGCGGGCGGCGGCGACGCTGCTGCGCCTGGCGGAGCACCCGGAGAACCGCGCGCTGATCCGGCGCCACGAGCGGCGCCTGCTGTCGCTGGTGATGTCGCAGATCCTGGACCAGAAGGTGGCGCACGAGCTGGCGGACGTGCTGTTCCACTGCAGCCAGGCGCGCGCGGACGACGAGTGTGTGTAGTGAGGACGCATGCCGCGCTACCCGGAGGTACGACGGTACGTGTACATATAGTGATACGGACGCCCGGCGCGCCCACTGCGAGAGTGACTCGAGCGACTCCGACCTCATTATAGCGGTGTCTCAAGTGTTAGGCTGTACGATCCGATTTTGTTATTTATGTCCATGATGATTTATTTACAACAAGAATGTCAATGTGCTATAATCGATTTCTATTGTTCGATTGTGAAAAAGATGTATTATAACACGTAATTTTGATTTTTATAATAAAATGGGACTTGAATCTGTTTATTGGTTTTATGATGGAGATTTTATACCGAGTACCTTTAGCGCCTTTGTCTATAAGAGAAAACGTAGTGGAGAGTGTGAGGAGCTTATGTGGGCTATAAGTTTAATTAAGTTTAATGTGAATTACAATAATCTATAATATATTGAAATTGAATCTGAATTTTTTTTTTTTCATGAATTGGCATTTTATAATTTTGTGTACCTTTATTACCGAATAAAATTTGATTCAGGCAATGATGAAAGTTATGACCATCATCAAAATCATAACATTCAAATTAAATTTTTGTTTTGATAGTTTTCGTTTGTATAGTCAAAGCTAACCGCCATGAAAAGGCGAAAACAGATTACATACCATTATCGGTATTATACTTTTATAAATGTAGTGCGAAAAGAAAATGTAAGGCAATAAAACTTCCAAGTACACTGGGGTATTAACATATTACAATTACAAACACCAAGGTATAAATAGTGTTTTACTACTGCTGATTTTAAGTTGATTTAATTGTTATTTAGTTAGTTTTTGAATGCAGTTTCGACTGAACAAGTATCTGAAATTTACATATTAGTAATATGAGATTAAAAATTTGTCATGAGTTACATTACATACAGTGAGAGATTTATGCCAGTTTTCACTTGCACTATCATATGTGACTCCGTAATGTTTGTCTAATAAGGGTTGTATAATATGATTGCGTCTGTCTTAGTATGGGCGCCACATCTTTCAGCGTAATCGCATTTTTACATGCTCCGTATCGTTCTCCGTCGCTCAGAACCGTCATTTGCTAGAGCGTGAAACAGTGCGGGAGTGCTTTCGCACGCAGCAGCATTGACAATGCGCTCGGCAGTACACTGGTGAATTTTCAAATCTCGACTTTTTGCTCAGAGTTGAAAATCCAAAAAGTGTGAAAAAATCGGAAAATCATACGGTACGACACCGTTTATGTCTAAAGCAGCAGGGTCATTCAATAATATGTCGTAGCATATTTGTATTATTTGAACCGACATCAGACGCTTTCGTTTTTTTTTGCCATTTATAAGGGCAAGAGAATAATGATTCGGCATCGTTTACTGAATATGGAACGTCTGATCACAAAATGAACAAAAGTATGGATGGTTGGATTGTGTGAGATATGTTATGAAAGTTATAAAGGAGTGAATGATAGCGTGACGGTTGGCAGAGGAGAATGGAAGATAAAAAACGTGCGGCGCCGACCCCAAGTTACATGGGACATGGGCAGGAATACGATGATGATGAAGGGCAAAAGAATGATAATTCGACATCGTTTACTCAATGAGAAACGTCTGTAGGCTTAGCCAAGTTGACAATCTACAATCGTTAACGCATAGAAAACTAACCAAATGTATGGGAATGACATCATTTCAACGTTAAGTCACGTGGTCAAAACAAACTAATAGAAACATTAAAGTTCAGTTAAAACTGTAAATTGGCTACGATTTATATGGGATGTAGCGATCACGATTGTAGATCTTGATCGATGTAAACTTGTCTACGAAGTTTCTATTCGTTTGTTTTGACCACGTGACTTAACGTTTACGATTGTAGAAAGAACGATACGAATCGTTTGTAACTTGGCTAGGCCTTTTTTTTTTTTTTTTTTTTTTTCGGATGGGAAATCATCAAATGACTTCTCCCGCTCTGGGCTGAGCAGGAGGGAGTGTCAGACTTTTACTGACTAAAACCCATCCATGTTCCTTCATCGCCCTTTGTGTTCCGGGGCCACGGTATCTCTTTCGAATAGTCCCGCAGCCCCGGCAGGCTTCGGCCCTTGCGGACCCCTTCACTGTTGCTGACTCTCTTTGAGGCGCGCGTGGAACACGAACGCGCCGTCGACACGGCCTGTCGTCATGAGACGGACGGACGGCGAGCTAGCCCATAGCTCCCCGTCCACAGGCCCGCGCCTACGGTGGCCGGAAGCCACCACGTGGCCCCCGACGCCCGGGGCGTCTCCCGCGGCGGCCGGGACGTGTGGATCTCTCCCTCTCACGTTCTGCCACCTCCTTCGCTAGCATGACTGCTTCGCAGAAGGAGGTGACGGCGTCCCATTCCGTCTCGCTCCGGACCATGGCACGAACCAGGGCCGGGAGCGAGAGGTCGCCGCCGCCGATCGCCACCTCGAGGACACGGCGGTGCTCCACCCAAGCGGGGCACACCTCCACCTTGTGCTCCACCGTGTCCTCCGGCCTATCCTCACAGTGATAGCACCCGGGCGTTTCCTCCCGCCCGATTCGATGCAGGAACTTACCGAAACATCCGTGTCCGGTAAGAACCTGCGTCAGGCGGAAGGTGAGGACGCCGTGGCGTCTCTCCAGCCACTCCTCAAAGAGGGGACTTATCGCCACTATTGTGGCGTGCCCTGCACGGGGTTGCGATAGTCGCTCTCTCCATGTCGCCATGAGATCCCGCCGGAAGTCCGTCCGCTGAGCGACAATTTGCCGCGGCAGCGGAGTTTCCCCCCGGCGTAGCGCCTCCGCGCGCCACTCATGTAGGCAACTTGGCTAGGCCTGCTGATCAGAAAGTGAAGAAAAGTTTATTCATTTTGAGTATGTATTTACAAACACAAAAGTATCTATGTAGTATTATCAACTATCTGGTGTCCACGACACAAGCCTCGTTGCTAAGTGTGGCACTAGATGGCGCTGTGTGTAATGTCCAGCGATATTTATTTATTAAAAAATAATAATTTGAACCGATCCAACGATGTTGGATTGCGGCACTCGCTCGACATCTTTCATTGTCCTACTGGTCGAAAAATAAATGTAAGCTGCAATTGAATGGAGCTTGAATGACGTTAGGAACTGTTGGTAAACATTTTTATGAAGTTGTTGTTGAAACAAGGTACGAGTTGGACCCGCGCACCGAGGGCTCCGTTCTTTAGTTTGTAGATATTTTGTTATTTTTCATTTTTTTTCTGTTTTCCATGTGCTGTAAGACATTGCTTCTTGCCGAATTTAATGATTCGAGGTCAACGGAAAGTACCCTATAGGTTTTGATTCCCTTGTGAAATCGCAAAATATGCGACATAAACAGTTATTATCTTTTAATCGCGTTGACTTACAAGTTTGATTTTTTTCATGAAAGATAAGAATAATAAGAATAATTTATTTAAAAAGTATGTAATACAAAAGTGTACATTTAAGTGCAGTAGTGTTATTTCTTAAACTTTTGTATAATTAGTGCTTAGAAGTAAACTATCACTACAAAATATTTAACAGTCACAAGTAACGAAAATGTCGAGTTCAAATGTTAGGTATCGACCTGCCTGATCTAGGTTTATTTAAACCTGTGTTTCAGGCCATCACTTTACATTACATAAATTAATTAGGACAGTAAAAGTTTTAAATGAAATAAATCTATAAACAACTATAACACAAATCAAATTGGTACAAAAACATTAAAACTAACTTAAGTAAATATGTACAATTAGATACGGGGGGATGACATAATCAAACTAGGACTTCTAGAAGTTTTTCTGTCCGTGTAATTAAGTATCGCTAAATAATCTGATATTACAAAACTACATTGCCTATAACTTAGACTATAGAAGTTTAGTTTCTTGTTGAGTCTATTATACAGAAAAGGTCCTAAAAATACATAAAAACGACTAGCAAAAGCATGTCTAGTTTGAGGCTTTGTGCAAACCAGGTCCTTCCTTCTCCTATCGGAAGGAACTGGATCATAGGGAAGGGTAGAGTGCTGCTGTAGTATAATGTGAAGAATAAATAATTGCCGTACTGTGAGCACATTACATGCTTTGTAGAGCAGCTGTGTCGGAACCTTTAGAATTGCTCTTTGAGCACGTTCTAGAGGGAGAAGAATCGAACTTCCCGCGCCACCCCAGGACGCTATGCAATAGGTTAGAATAGACTGACACAACGCCAAATAAACCTGTTTTATTAATTTGTAATCGGCTACATTACGTAAATACTTAAAAACATATATTAGTTTGCGCACTCTACTCACTCTAGATGTAGCAAACCTGAGTATTTGATACGTAATTTCAGCACGATCACACCGCGCGTTCCCGAGAAAAGGGTCTTGACAGACGGACAACAAAGTGGTCCTGTAAGGGTTCCGTTTATGCCGCCACCTAAGGTACGGAACCCTAAAAACAAGTTTGCAGCATTAGTTCCTACTTTGGCCCCGCTCTAAAAGAATCGTGCAGCACTTATGTGTTTCATCTGCGTCGTGTCTGAAAATTGAATGAAACAAAAATGAACAACCCGAGTGACAATCGTAGCAAATGTCACCCCTTCCCCCCCCGTGACAATTGAGAAACATACTTCCAATTTGTCCCCTTTAGTCAGTTTTCAAAGGGAACAGTCGGCACAAATTGTCACCCCGGTGACAACTGGGAAGACAATTCCCAGCTGTCACCTCGGAGGACAGGGCTAGAGGGGACTATTGGGAATAATTCGAGTGACCGGTTCACTCTGGTGGCTGTTATAAAGCGTCTGATATCAGCATTTTAGGTAAATCACGAGCAACGACAATGAGTTTGAATATGAGCGTAATGCGCTGAGGGATGTGCTCATTGTATAGCCAACTCAACCACACCTGTCAAACTAGAATCACGTTGATAAATGAATGCTAGTTGTTAGCCAACGGGCTATCAAGTTTCCAATCGTCCTAACTATTTAGACTGTTTTTTTTTCGTAAAGATTGTAGAATTAAATTAATAAAATAGACCCTTCCCCGAAGCCACCAAGCATTGGGTACATCAAACTAAGTAACTCGGGTAACTCTACGCCAAAATGATTGTTGGCAAACGACTTTTTTGGGTGAAAAATTACACTTTACGGCAAATCTCAAAACATTGAGCTGATGGATGCATTGAATAGTACAGGAGGTCGTGGAGGTATTTACAGTAAAGTTATAACATTGAAACCTTGTTTTTTGTCATGGAGGTATTTCAAGTAATAACTCAGTCGGACCGGCCAAGTGCAAGTCGGACTCGTGCATGAAGGCTTCCTTAATACGATGGTACGGAGGTAGGGATACCTCCGTACCATCGTATTAAGGAAGCCTTCTTTCTTTTTTAAATTTATTATTAGCGACAACATACATACACAATTACACATTCTGTGAAGTTTTCAAACTGTCTACCTATTAGGGATCACGAGATACAGCCTGCTGACAGACAGACAGACGGACAGCGAAGGCTTAGTAAAAGGGTCCCATTGGTATATAACCCTAAAAATGATCGCAGTGACGGTTAGAACAAAGTGCTTTTCGGCCTAAAAAAAAGAAATTACGAAATTTTACATAAATATAGTGTCCCGGCCCCTTTTTCTGTGGTCTTTTTGAGGTTTATATTTAGGTCTATGGATCTTGTCCCCCCACCCTGTCAATTTTCATAATCTAACTAAAGAGTTTGACAGCCTATGGCTCTGGCAGTCAAGGATCTGTTTTCGGACTACAAAATTCTTATTTCAACTTTACATACACATTTGTCATCCATCAGTTTTGACCGTGTATTTTTGGTTAACACTTTTTTAAAATTTTATTTCATTCTTTAAAATATACTAAAAAAACATAATTAATACAGCGATGAGAGTTATAGAAGTAAATTAATTAAGGAATATTGATCTCCAATGTCGGGAGATCCATTTGACTATTTACGATGGAGTGTCAGCAGAGCGATAGTAAAAAATTGTTTAAAGTATTCGACGCGTCAATACGCAAGAAGAGCAGGAAAAAACGGGATGGGCTCGACGACTCTAACTCCGTCGTGACAGACTCTACAACAAGTGTAAGTATTCTGTGTAAGTACTTAAGTGAACTTCGATGTCGCGACAGCTAACCAGATTGTCTGAGAATCTGACTGGCTGTCAGTACGCTTAGTAACGCATGCATCGATATCCCTGTTGCGTACCTAATCATAACTGAAGTCTTAGAAAAAGGGGAGTACTGGTACTTAATTGAAGTTTTATCGGCAAGTTTTTAGAATTATTGCACTTTGTTCTACCAGTGAGAGTAAGAGAAATGCCGGGAATTATCTATATATCGGAAATGTATATCAATTTGTCCCTGAAAGGGACTTCAGTTGCGATTATTATTTTCATAATTATGTATTAATTTGCTTCGGTCGCTGTCACGGGCGTTTGGAATTCAGAAAGGAGGAGGTTCTATGTTCACATTTTTTTTTTTAATGTATTTTCACCGATCACCCGAAGACGCCTGAACCTATTTGGAAAAAAAAAATCGTTTGAAAGAGTATACTCCCAAGTTGGTCCCATTGAAGTATTGCCATGATCTGATCATGGACTTCTGAGATATCGAACGATACTCTTTAATAATAGACAGCAAATCTGTCGTGATTGCCGCAATCCCTTGAATGTTTATTGTTTACACAACATCATAACATAACATTGCGTCTGTGTGCACTGAGGGGGTACGCAGATGAGTACAGTTCACCCACCTTTATACACTTAGGTACCTATGTTTAGTTACTTTTTATTGGGGATAAGCCCATTACCATTAAATGTATTGTTAACCATGTAAAATAAATGTATAACAAATATTTGTATAGGGTATTAACACAAAAAAGTGAAAAATAACTTTAGCTTCAGAAGTCGGTGACTTTTGCTTGTTTGTATTATTTTTTTTTTTGTCACCGACTTCTGAAGCTAAAGTTACTTTGTAAGCACATCAACATACCCGAAACTGTCAAAATTTCCCAATCAACCTTGAACTTAATGCCCTAGTGATAAAGTTGAAAATATTTATATTATAGAAATTTGACAGATTGTCGTCTTGATGCTGGCGTCTGCACCTTCTAATGAGATTTACAGCAGGCAGAACTTAGATATGTTAATTCCTATGAGTCTGTATTTCACTTGATTCTTTTTAATAGCAGGGCTGCCCAGTCGTCTGTCGAGCGCCCTCCGCAAAGCCTAGCTTACAAGAGACAGCCACTTTGCAGAATTTAAGTGGACCGCATGATTCCAACGTTACAAAGAGGTTGTATGTATTCTATTAGCTCCTTTAAGTTGAAAGTAGACGTGGCGGTATTCTGAATGGGGGCAGCAAATTAAATTGGGCTTACAGCATGTATCCAGCCCACGTAGCATGACCAATTCCATCTCTATTCTACCAAGAATAGACAAAGCTCTTTCTATACAACTCGACATGTCTTCTGCCCGAACATGGAGCGACCTGTAGACTCGAGGTTCTACGAAGACCAGACACATTATTTCCATAGCAAATAGCATAGCTACTGTAGATATTCTACGAATCTCGGTCGTCGTTTCGTGTTGGTGAAAACGGGCATTAGGCATTCAGTTAGGTGAGACTTATGTTGGTGAGAACGGGCATTACGCATTGACGTAGATGATGTCACTTATGGTTTGGCCGCGGAGAGAATGCGTTCCTGACGTCTGTCAGTTGGTACATAAATTTAGCGCGAAAATATAACATTTATTGTTACTTGATTTAATTATATCGTTTTTTCTTTTTTAACAAATTAGTCCGTCACATCGATTTCCAAAAATATTGGACACAATTTATTTTTTCACGTAAACAAAAAATAAGGATACAGTGCGTCGAAAACTCGTGTGACGTCACATTTGAGTACATATTTTACCGGAAAGTGTTGTCACAAGCCCCCACTCATGATCTTTGACGAGTTTTATCTTCGCCAATTTTAATTAATTTGATAAAACAAAAAACACGTATCCAATATTTTTCGATAATCTAACTGACGTGACGGACTAAACAGAATCCGCCACGCACGTCTACTGCAGTGGAAACGTAGACCCACGTTGTCAAACAAATGAATCCACGCAGCTTAAATTCGCCACGTGCCCGTGCACAGCGTGCACCGCGGTGGGTTTGCGATTTTACTCTGCTATGAACTCAATATTTAAAATGAAGAAACTAACAGGGTTGACTATGTCCATAGGGAGAACCGAGATAGCAGTCCCTCCGCATCGCAGTCACCGCCAGAGACGCATAGACACACGCGGTCGCCGAGACGACACCGCCGATCGGCGTATGTTATTGTTACATATTAATTTAATAAATTAAGCGTGGTTATTTATTTATTCAAGTACAGAGGGACCAAGAGCTACTGCAGAAAAGTAACGGTTAAATATAGTTTTGACGGCAAGGTTGGCGCGGTGGTGGAGCGATTGGTTGCTGCGTTGCGTGTCGCGGACTCGCGGGTTCGATCCCCGCACGGAACAAATATTAGCATGGCCTAAAAGTAATCTTTCCGGGTCTGGCTGTGTATGTGAGTTTAAATGATTGTAAACGTATTCACGGTATATGAGAACTTCTTAGAGTGGGGCAGCGTTGTATAAAAAATTAAAAAGTAATGGAAATCTGATCTGTGACAAGCTCTGAGCTCGATGTATAAATTGAATCCCTGCCAACCCGGACTGGAAGAGCATTTAGTACGATACTTGTGGAAAACCTGCTAGTCTTGAAATAGCCGGCCATGCTGATTTGTTTTGTCTTAATTACGAATTTAGGTGGATCTACGCAAATTTGTAAGAGGCCATATTTTTATATGCCAACGGCGAAGCCCAATAGGAGGTTTATGTGTTTGACCTGTATGTATGTATTTCAGTTTTTTGTTCCCTCGTAACTCCTAAACGGATGAACGGATTTGGATATTCGTCTTGAAGGCAAAATTTGGAAGCAGGCAGGGCAGGGCGGGCCCATTCTATTTTCATAAGATGATGAAAAATATTTTATTTTCAAAATGTGCTTGTTTTTTGCTTTTCAGTTTTTTCGTTTTATAGTTCTTTGTTAACTACTTTTTTTTAACCGACTTCCAAAAAGAGGAGGTTATCAATTGATCTGAATTTTCTTTTTGTGTCTATATATGTTCAGCGATATCTTCGCCAATTTAACTTGGCTCTCATTTCACAATTATGTTTTTGACGGGAAAGAAACTTACATAATGTAATTATGTTGCACTACAAAAGTAATGTTAGTGAGAGCGTGCTGAACCAATCAATCCAAATGGCCGAATTTAACTACTCAAATATTTTATGATATTTCAGAAGAGAGGGTGTCTCTTTGGCTTTGAATGCGGGCCTGGCTTCAACTCCACGTTCTGAAACACCTGCACGGGTTACTATTTATTTAATTATTATTTAATGTTTCACCTTCACCACAGCAAGTCTGCTTCCATACTTTTTTATTAGTAATTCAGTATCTTTCTCTCAGTCCTTCCAGGCATTCTTCGTTTCTTTAGTCTTTCCCTCTAATATAATCAATGTTTGACTTAATTAAATATTATCTAGACACATTATTGTAATATTAGTATTATTTTGTTTAGGAAGCTGGCGGTGAATCCATACTACAAGACCAGGACTCGTTTATTTACACTTTCTTAGAGGAAGCCATTAAAAGGGACAAGAAGAAGTAAGTTGGAAATGAAATCATTTTGGCAGTAGATAATTATAATCTTCGTCTTAACGCTAGCTGAGCAACTAATCAGGCATAAAAGAAAGCGACCTGCATATTATGTATTTCCAAGTTTTGAGATTTAATTTTACACCTATCAGACGGGCATTTCAAAAAGTACGGATCTCAGCTTAATTTGTATTTTATAACGTTCTATTGGCACTCGAAATACGTTTATATCCCGCGGCGCGTATAAGCTCATTTTTGGACGCGCGTGTAGGCGCGTATACTCGCGCCTTTTACAAGACGCGGAACTTGTACGCGTTGACGCGCGTATAAGCTCGAACAAGCGCGAGTCGCGAGATCTGTCGCCACTTTGCTGGCAGCTATCATTCTCACCGAGTGAACACGCCGGAATAAACGCTAGTATTAGCGTTCGATTTTGTATAGAACGTTCGGTACGAGCTTATACGCTTGTTAATTTTTTGTGTGGAAAGTGGAAATTGCTTTTCCTGCTCATCTGCTATTCTCTTCTGATTAATTTCGTTGCGGGATCCAAGTTAAAATGTTTCTCCGGTATTTTGTATAGCTTCATATTCCCGGCGCTTTTTTGGTGGTCGCCACTGTGGATTCTGGCTTTCAGGAGTTGCAGTGGTTTGCGAATAGAGTGGCGGGCTTGTTCCAAAAAAAAACCAACCCAGAAAACCCCAAAAGCAACCCATTCTACTTGTAATAAACATTGCAGACAACGCCACGCTAGACGCCGCGAGGAGAGGCGCAGTCGCGACGAGGATGACCGGGAGCATTCCAGCATCAGGGGAAAGCACCGACATCACCATCGGGACCGATACAGGGACGAACACAGAGATGAAGTGCCCTCTAGAGATAGAGATCGCGACAAGTAAGACAACCGGGCGTTTATGCAACGTGTAAACCGACCCTCCAGGATGCCGTGAACCAAGAATAGGCGAGACGACAGAAAAATCTAATTAGTCCGTCACTTAGATTATCAAAAAATATTTGACCCGTGTTTTTTCTTTTGTTACGCAAACCAAAATTAACGAAGATACGACGCTTTTAAAATTCTCAATACGTCACGCCATGGTATAATTTTTAGCTAGTTCTGATGTCACGAGCCCCCACTCTCGAGTTTTGATGCGTTTTATCTTTGTCAATATTCATTGATTTACAAAAACAAAAAGTACGTGTCCATTAATTTCCAATACTCTTAACTGACGGACTAAATAGATTTGCATTTTTTTGATAATGTCGTCATGCCTATGCTGTACGTCAAACTAAGTAACACTACGCAAAAAGTATTGCCAACTTGGAATTTTGACCACCAATATCTCCAAATCTCTCCTAAAGCTGAAATGTCTTTCGGCTTCGTTAAGGGTCCTTTTACACCCATTGTAACACAGATATGATCGATAGTTTAATATTTATCTTTGTTAGTACCTATCTACTAACAAAGATATTTTTGTTCTAACTCTTGTTATGTGCCTTTCTGCCATACAAATGGCTGCGTATACTTATTGTAGGTCGGTAATAGGTTCGACTAGATTCTGGACATACAAGTTTTACGGGATATAGGTATACCGTTAGTATATTGGATGAATGATTTGTTCATCTTTTGTAAGGATCGTAGCATTGTAAATCAGCTTGAGTAAATAAAATTGAAATTAATTTCCATCAACTTGTAGGTCTTCTGTTATTTTATTTGCCATGTTTTCAGCCAACCAAAAAACGTTCCCTCTCCCGCCGCACCGATAGACCAAACCATGCTCATCGAGACATTCGCAAAGCTCTGCGCACAAATAAACTCCAAGAAAAGTAACCACAACGTCCATAAATATGAAGTGGTACGTACTAGTAATCATATCTAACTTAGTTACCTTTCATCTTCTTACTCAAGTTATTTCTTATAGCCTCGCACTCAGAGTCACAAGTCACTACAATGTGAAGTCGCTTCGAAACGATCAGACGCACACGATATTGATCATCGCCCAGTCAAATTAAGTCATGATTTATCTCGAGATAAGATGAACTCGTCTAGAGTTCGGAGTCAGGAGAACATGTTAGGCAAATTCCGAACTCGGGAAAATAGTAAAATTGTAATACCCAATGAAAGTACGGATCGGATACGTGGAATGCAAGATAGATCTTATTACGAAAGGGACGTTAAATATCCTAGCAAGCTAGATATCACGCGGTCCAGAATGCGTCACTTGGAAGATGAGCGATACCCTGAGTACCCTCCGGACCCTGTCCCTACGAGGAGTTGTGTCGATCAGTTTAAAACACGGCCTCCTGAATACAGAGACTACGACCGTGAGAGAAGACATTACGAAGAAGATAAGAAACGGTATTATGAGCAGCACAGGACTACCCGTAGCTTTGAAGTGAACAGAGATGGTTACGACGATGAACGGAATTGTCGTAGAACCGCACGAAGCGATACGAACAGACTCAGGCGTCACGGTGGCGATGAGAGAGACAAAAGATATGACGATGCGGCAAAGTACTACGATGACAAAGCTGCGAAGTATTACGATGAGAAAGCTGTGGAGCCCCGGGCTAATGTGTCGAGTAAGGATCGACGCTGGAGACGGAATGTGGACAGATGTGATAGAGCCTCAGTGGTGTCGCGGGAGGATGACTACAGAGAGAGAGACAGGGACAGAGATAGGTACTCCGAGAGGGGGAGGGACTCGGGCATGAGTGTGGCTGATGGAGAGACGAGCACCATTAGTGGGAGGAGCAACTATATGAAGGCTGTGAAGGTATGTATGGCTTAGTTGTCACTAAAGAACGGGTAGTATTTAAACGAGAGAGTGTTAATTAAGGTTTTAAGTGACAAAAATAATTAATTTAGGTCATAGTATTACTAAGTGAGCGACTGACTGCAAGTGACGGGAAATCAACAGAACATCAACTTACAAATATTAATTTGAGTTATTAAAATACAAAAGAGTAGCTTCATAATATTTGAGCGACCTAATATTTGTTTGAGTGTTAACGTTACGTCCTGCATTTTTTTCAATATTTAGCAAATGATTTATCAATACTGAGCGGCATTTTATCTTATATAAAGTGTTTCGAGTAGTCATGTTCTAAAAATAGAAAACGTTGCGTCAAAGATAAAGGTTCGTAAGCCCGCGCGCTCGCTTCCGTCGCTGGCCTCCGCCGGCCTCCTTCGTCGGCCTACGGCCCGGTGTCCATGCCGCCTATAAAGGATTAAAAAATAAAAATAGAAAAAATCGTCTGTATCTTATTATTGAAGTTGCCCTGTCTGTATTTCTAGTCGCTCACTTAGTAATTTAGTCGCACGGCTAGAATTTTAATATCTGAAATGGATTAATCACAACCCACTTTTTGTAAGCTCGTTCTGGATTTTATTATTAATCAATATCCGCCGTTAGTTTAGTAAATTTTTCGCTTACTCATATTCATACCGTTCAAGTTATTATAACAGTATCTCATCATCAGTCGCTAAGTTTTTTTTATTCGCTCGTTTTATAATTCCCCCTAAAGAACCCGAACATTTTATGATAAAGTCTATTTGACGCCTTTGTCAATTCCAGATCCCTGCCCTGATCCCAAGTTATGGGGACTTCTTCATCTTCCATACTTCTCTAATAGTCGCCATCTCATGAGTCATCTTCCCATTCTTTCTATTGTTTGAAGATAGTAGGCTTTTTATGTAAAGATACAACACTTTGGGCAATTATTTTACAGAGCCCTACAAGGATAACTCATAAGACGCGTGGCTTGTTGCAGCAAGAGATAGCGGAACAGCGAGAGGCAATGGACAAGATGATGAAGCTATGGAAGGAGCTCATGCGCTGCTTTAAGGGCTTCTCGCAGAATCAAGTGCAGGATAAGAATATAAGAGTAAATATCGCACGTTTCAATGTTTTATCATGATTGTGATGTGATACCAAAATAAAAACAGTTACATTTTCTATTAAGTCTGATCTTAATACAAAATGTAACTGCTTTTGGAATAGTACGAGTATGAGGGGGAGATCTGAATTATCTTTAGTTGCACTTTTTTTTAGCATGATTGTCTTTATCGCGGTTATGTCAAATGCTGTTTGACTGTTTCTGCCGAAACCGATAATTAGTCTTATTTCTAGGACCATCAGCGATGGTGTCTCTTTAAATAAAAACCTACCGCTACTAAAGTTTATACCGATATAATATATATTAAGTAGCGTTATGGGATATTCAAAGTGCTTTTGTTTTTTCTTCTACGCCGAGCCGAACAATGCGATTTTCATATTTCCAAGTTCCGCCGTCGATCTATATCTTTTTGTCAACATTGTTGGGAAAAGGCTGATAACCGTCCATATCTTGTATCTGCAGGATTCAGCTGCTAACATGCGCGAATCAGCGGCGGCGCAGCTTCGGCTGTGGCGCGAGTGTATGCGTCGGTACGAGACCGTCGCGAGAGACGTCGGAGACACTGACGCGCGGCTTATGGTAAGTGGGAAGAGTAACTACATAATAGACTAGCTTCTTCTTCGCGGCGTGCACCGCGGCGGGCGACGCTGCATTTCAAGCAAACGCGCGTAAAATCCTATAGCATCCGGTTATAAAGGTCAAGAATTTTGTATTTGGATCAGAACTTTTGGAGATTACATTCAAACTTTAGTTCTAAATGATGAAGACCTCGATGTTCCAACGGTCTAGTTGTCTGATTGAATGCCAGAGATTACCCTGCCCTAGCCTTTTTGGGTTGGGCTGATTCTCTATGCAACTTCGTAAAGTAATGGAACTGCTTTCATCAAAGAGAAAGAAGGAAAGAAAATTGTGTGTATTTGGCATTATTAAAAACAGAAACACCTAAAAAATAAACAAAATACATAAACAAAATTAATAATGCCAAAAGGGCCTCAGCTCAGCTAGATGGCAACACAATGTTATACCACCAGACACTGATTTTCAGCTACAGCCTTCGTCAGCCAGTGCTACACGCAAAAGAGCTGGTTGCGTGTCATTTTTTTTAAATGTCTTGCAACCATTGTTCAGATCGTTCTAAATTGACGCACCGTTTTACAATAGGTAAATCAGGGAATTATTACGGTAAATTGACGTAGAGTGACTGTTAATCGAGACCTAGCCTCTTGGCTTTTCGGTCAACACAAGCGATAAGGTTAAATTTCCTTCTACTTCGATGTATTTGACATTTTTAGGGAAAAAAATATCGTTAACCTGATTGGTCACCGGTAGAATTCCACCACTTGTCTATTTGTTGAAATGAGAAGACACGAGAGCACCCATGTACGGACTGCTGCATTAATTCGTTACCGCTTCTATTGAGTGTTTTATTGCATGAAAGGCAGCTGTCTGTACATCTAAGATGACAAATAAAATGGTGTGAAACAGGAAATGTTTGGTTACTTTTCAGGAGGAGATCAAGAAGCAGCGCACGGAGATGGCAGAGATGGCTACCATGTGGCAGGAATGCTTGCAGCGGTATCGAGACATGAGCAACGACTTCAACAACCTTAAGCAGCAAGTGCAGGTAGTGTGCGCCTGTGCGGAAACTTAATGAAAACGAAACGAGTAGAAGAAATGAACGACCCTTACGAGTCGACAACTTTTATTAATATTAAAAAAAAACAGCTGTTCAGTACATTCTGACCTCGCCTAACTGGGCAAAATGTACTGAACCAGCTGATTTTTTTTCGCGATTTCAGGTTAAAAGTTCCCATAGTAAAAGTTGTTAGTTATCATGAGTACAATCACGTG
Organism: Xestia rhomboidea; assembly: GCA_963853795.1. Classification (NCBI taxonomy): domain Eukaryota; kingdom Metazoa; phylum Arthropoda; class Insecta; order Lepidoptera; family Noctuidae; genus Xestia; species Xestia rhomboidea. Next base: position 6,375,790 of record OY970778.1, on the reverse strand, counting down.
TTTAAGTATCGTACACTAATTACCAGTCACCCTATATATTATCTCGGGATCATAGGATCCGGGCTCACCGAGGCCCATTTGACATATTAAGTGAAGTGATGCATCTATTATCATGAGCGTAGGTTGTCCCATTGCAGGCAAAATGGCAAATGCCTCCCTTCCCTTTTTCTTTCCTCTCTTCCAGCCCGCGTAGCATGACCACCGTAGACACGAAAGAGAATCGACAAATCTTTTGTTCATCTGTCATTAAATCGACAAAATGACAGATGAACAAAAGATTTGTCGATTCTCTTTCGTGTCTACGGTGGTCATGCTACGCGGGCAGTTTTCAGGATCTAGAGCGATTTTAAGTCTAGCTCATCCCGCACCCACCATCTCTTGGGTTTGCCGCGTAGTCATTTCCTGCCTGTTGGGATCGACAACAGAGCAAGTAATTTAAGAGTACTTTTCAGTACTACTTGCAAATTGTACAATAATTAATTTATTTTTCACTATCGGGTACATCTCACTTTTCAGCTAGTGAAGCCCGAGAGCCCTACGCACCTGCCGGTTCAGTCGCCAGCGTGCGCTGAGGGCGAAGGCTCCTCCATACCGCCCTCGCCTTACCGACTGCCGCCTAACTACCCTCCACACGTAAGCTATGTAACATTAGTCAGTTGTATTGTTATTACAGAACAGGGGGCCTAAACCGGCCGGTTTGGCTGAATCTTAAAATATAAAAATGGTCCTAGACGCAGTACATATTATGAACATTCTGACCATGTTTATGAATAGTAATTCATATTATTATCCTATTATGATTATTGATAAAGCTCTATAACAAATAACATTAAGGTGAAGTGAAGCGATGCCGCCAACTGCTAAAGGTCTACTAAGGCTGCTAAGCTCACATAGCATTGGAGTGGAAAGTTCACCTGCATGAAACCATCATTTGAGTTCCTTGTGATCATTACTTGCAAAGATTTGTTAAATATGTTTATGTTATTGTTTACTTATCAGCACAAATAAATAAATACAATTTGGAAAGGCCATTTTGCCCAGGATTAGGGTACTGGATTACGACCCACTCCATCTTAAAGACGGGGGAAGCATATGTCACAGCAGAGTAACATTATAGGCTAATTATGCTAAAGAATAAGCATATATTTCGCCCTTTTTTGGAACATTAGACTTATCATCTGCCTAACTTTTGTTTAACTATGTTGGGGTCGGCATCCAGTGTAACCGGATGCAGCAAAATTATGCAAAAATGACAAAAAGTTGTCCCCCCCCTCTGGGCAGCACATGCCGCCGGCACCCGGAGCAGGACCGAGCGCCGGCTACGGGCCGGGGGGCTCCCCGCTGCGAGGTCGCGCCTCCGCGCCGCCCGCCTGGTGGTGGTGCCCCGACCAGCTGCAGCCCCCGCGCTCCCCGCGCCGCCGCTCCTCGCCCGAGTCGCGCACCAGCCGCGAGCGGGACCGCAGGCATCGCCACAAGGAGAGAGGTACGTACGGGCCGGGCGGCTCCACCTGGTGGTGGAGCCCCGACCAGCTGCAGCCCCCGCGCTCCCCGCGCCGCCGCTCCTCGCCCGAGTCGCGCACCAGCCGCGAGCGGGACCGCAGGCATCGCCACAAGGAGAGAGGTACGTACGGGCCGGGCGGCTCCACCTGGTGGTGGAGCCCCGACCAGCTGCAGCCCCCGCGCTCCCCGCGCCGCCGCTCCTCGCCCGAGTCGCGCACCAGCCGCGAGCGGGACCGCAGGCATCGCCACAAGGAGAGAGGTACGTACGGGCCGGGCGGCTCCACCTGGTGGTGGAGCCCCGACCAGCTGCAGCCCCCGCGCTCCCCGCGCCGCCGCTCCTCGCCCGAGTCGCGCACCAGCCGCGAGCGGGACCGCAGGCATCGCCACAAGGAGAGAGGTACGTACGGGCCGGGCGGCTCCACCTGGTGGTGGTGCCCCGACCAGCTGCAGCCCCCGCGCTCCATAAATCTCATCTTAATCGGTGGCTTACTTAAATCATCGGTGGTTTTATTTCAAGTTCATAATACCCTCATAGAATGATTTCATAATTTAGTACTCCGCGCTGACTAAATTATGAAATTATTCTATTTACCATTTTCAAAGGCTATTCTGTACTGGGTGTAAAGGCTGGTCTATAACAGAAAATTCTAAACTGAGAAAATTCAATAGTGAGAAAATTCCGCCGAAAAATAAACTTATCTCTCTCAAATGGTAGCTAAGATTAGTTGAAGTGACCTTGTTTTCACTTGTCTGTACAATCTCGTTTTGGTGTGAGAAATGTGACACTTAACAGTATCACATTGCCTGCCATTCTCCTGTATTCATTATCTCTTATCCTTCTTTCAGAAGAACCAAGATACAAGGAGAAGCCGAAACCTTCGGCTGCACATTCTGAGCACAGACACAGAAAAAGATGAGAAACCTCTACCAAGATGAAATTCTCGTAACGACAACACCTTCAACCATGTTCGCAATATACGAGAAATTAATGGGAGTTTAGAACTAAGAAAAAATGTATAAGTATTTACAAAATTGTGCAATGAGCTCTAAAATTATCTTGTTCGGTTTTTGAAGCATGTTTTTATTTCAAGTGATGTTTGACTGTTGTTGCAAGCTCTTATTAAACAAATTAAAAGACTTTTGTCGTTTTTTTTTAACAGAACAAGAACATAATTCTCTTGAAGTAGGATCCTTACTAATGTTATAAATGTGAACGTGTCTCTAATCCGTAACGACTGAACGGATTTTGATGAAATTACAGGCATACTTAAACCTGGGTTAGGTAGGACATAGAATATGACATACTATAAAGGGGAACACCCTTTATAATATGGCGAGTCTGTCTTTAAAGAAGAGGAAATAATACACACTCACATTATTAATGGGGAATTTTCCAGTGCTTTTTATGAACGAACTAGATGGCGCTGAACGCCCTTGGGAATAATAAAATGGCTCGTTTTTATGTCCACAAAGCCTTAACTGAAGTTCGGAGGAACCTAATTTAACCCAATGAGATTTTACCAATATTATACAGTGTGTTAGTTTAAACGAGGGACATATTCAAACCCGCAATAGTGCATGCTTACATGATACTAATAAAAATATGAACAAAACAAAACACTGCCATATAACAGATAGAACCATACCAAAAATTTCGCAAAAGTCTCGCAACGTGTATACACCCTTGCGCCTAACGCAGAACTGTTGATATTTAGGATCTGTGAACGCACTCATAAGTTATGTCACTGTCTGTATGACAGATAATGTACTGCTGTCTCTCTCTCTCTGTTTCGCTCGCTGAACGACATGTATCTTTTTGTAGTAATTAAATCTAATAATAGTTTTATAATCATCTAACTTTGTTGACGACCATTGAGTATTAGTTTTTAATAAGTAAAAACTGTTTCACTGGACCCGGTGTATTTTTCATTTACTTTCTGGCTATATCAACTCCTCAAATACGTATCCAGTATCCACTGATCGAACTCTAATAAGAACATGTGCGCGGGTCAATGACTTTTAGGTATAATCCATTTTCCCTTTAATACTTTAAACCTGGCTTACGACAGGCAAAAATATCTAGCTACTGCTACTAGGTACTGACCGAATGTTCGCAGTCGTTGGTTGATGATACCTAGCATAAGTTTATACGACGGAATCTGGCGGTTGGGAAACATCTCTCAGTACAAATCAATATAATTACGTGATTCAAGCCCAGACGGCACAAGCACAATAAATCTTTACTTAAAGGGGATATTCAGGAGAATCTGATAGCCGAAAGTATCGCAGGGTCAAAGACCGCGTGCATTTTGTGTTGCGTGCGCGTGACTCGCGTGCTGCTCGTCATGGCGAATACGTCTACACCGCCGACCGCAAGCGAGAACAACGCTACTGCCACTGTGTCCACTAGCGGCTCTAATAACAATTCAGCAAATACTCATTACTACAATGTCGATAAGCTCGAGGGAATGAGCAACTATAACACTTGGAAATTTTGTATGAAAATGGCATTAACCCTAGAAAATATTTGGTCTTGTACTCAAGGCACAGATGTTGAAGAGTGGAAAGATCAGCGAGCCCTCGCCAGAATCTGCCTAGCAGTGAAACCACACTGTTACCAGTATGTTCATAACGCTAAAACGAGTCAAGAAGCATGGACGAACTTAGCCAAAGTATTTGAAGACAAGGGCCTGTATCGTCGAGTTTTACTTCTACGACAACTGCATCGAGTCGAGTTGACAAAATACTCATTTGTCACTCAGTATGTGGATGCAGTGATGACACTCGTTCAACAGCTAGCAGATATTGGTAAAGAAACCGAGGATGGTGAGATCGCGGAACTATTACTCAGTGGATTACCTGAAAATTATGATCATCTAGTTACCAGCCTCGAGACTGTCTGCCTCACAGGAAGTCTATCGAGTGAATTAGTGCGCACCAGGCTACTGCAAGAAGAGTTTCGTAAGTCCGAGCCAGATGCTTCAACGACAGCCTTCGTGTCGAGACAACAAAACAAAACCTGCACTTACTGTAAGAAGAAAGGTCACCTGAAAGCGAAATGCTTCAAACTAAGACGTGATAAGAAGAACAAAGAAGATGATGGTGAGAAGAGCTTTGTGGCTTCTGCTTTCTTTGTCAAGAGTCAGGAATGGGTGGTAGATTCGGGCTGCTCGACGCACATGTGTAACAACAGAAGTTGGCTTTCAAATTTTAAGGACTGTAAGAGTGAAATTAAAATTGCAAACAATGAACAAATATTATCATTAGGATCTGGTGAAATATTATGGGAGACTGATGATCTGGTAAGAAGTATACATAATGTATCTTTTGTCCCTGAATTATCTATTAACTTGCTGAGTGTCAGTAGATTATGTGAGAAAGGTTATACTGTAACATTCAACAAAAAGGGTTGTCATATCTATGAAAATTGTGTTATCTCTGGCAATTCAATTTGTAAAGCTTATAATAGGAATGGCATCTACAAATTACCTGGTAAGGCCCATGTTCCAAGTACAGCGTCTACGTGTGGTTTGGTGGCGCATTCTTCGGCGCTCCTGCCTAAGCAGGAGGCACAGAGTGCTAACATAGCTGAGGTGCCGATTGATGTCTGGCACAGGAGGCTAGGCCATCTTGGAGTTCAAGGTATGCTAGCGTTAAGGAATGGTGTGGCTGATGGTGTGTTGTTTCAGTTCAATCACAAACAAGAGTTGCAAAACTGCATACCATGCATGGAAGGGAAAATGGCAGCTAAGCCGTTTCCAACCAAAAGTGTTCACCGAGCAAGCCAACCTTTGGAACTCATACACTCGGATGTCTGCGGCCCCATGCCTGTTGCAAGTTGGGGTGGCGCTAGATATCTGGTAACCTTCACGGACGACTTCACTAGGAAAAGCTTTGGCTACGTGCTTCAGAGGAAAAATGAGGTATGTTCTACTTTTATTGATTTTAAGTCACAAGTAGAAAAACAATTGGGTTTTCCAATTAAAATACTACGTTCCGATAATGGGGGCGAATATTGTAATAGCAAGTTTTCTGATTACTTCAAAAAGGAAGGGATTGTCCATCAGACCACTATTCCATATTGTCCTCAGGGAAATGGTGTTTCCGAGCGCCTAAATAGGACTCTCTTAGAAAAAGCGAGATGCATGCTACGAGGAGCAGGCCTAGGGGAGCGTTTTTGGGGTGAAGCAGTAATGACTGCCATCTATTTAAAAAATAGGTCCCCAACTTCATCTTTATCTGACCTTACTCCACAGGAGAAATGGACTAGATCAAGGCCAGATCTTAGCCATCTCCGTATATTCGGCTGCATTGCCTATTCACTGATCCCTGAGCAAAGAAGGAACAAGCTGGGTGTTAAAAGCAAAATGTATTTATTTGTGGGCTATAGCGAGACCTCTAAGGGCTATAGACTTGCAGACCCCGCTAACCCTACTAAGGTTATTATATCTAGGAATGTAGCATTTATAGAAAATAAATTTTATGAGACTGACAATGTTAATAATTCTAATAATTTTATGTTTTATGAATTGAATAATAATATTACTGAGTCTAGTCATCAAAATGAACTAAGTTCTAATATAAGTAGTTTAGATTCTAGTGCCAATGTTGAACTGAATTCTAGCACTAATAGTAGTCAGCCGAATTCTAGTAACAATAGAGAAGTGAATCCAAATATTGTATCAGATACTGAAACAAATATGTCTGTGATTTCAGATGCAGATGAGTACTACTGCACTGGCAGCGAGAACGAGGATGGCTCTTCGTGTTCACCGATCGCTGTCGCATCCTCTGAGCCGGTGACGACGCCGCATCTAGTGGCACCTCAAGGGGAAGAACCTGCCGCCCCAGAGCCTTCGCCTTCGCGCTCTTCTGCTCGTCCTGTTCGGTCTACTCGTTCCAAGTTGCCATTGAGGTATGAGGATTATGAAACAGATTTCTCCCTCGTGGCACACCATGCACTTCCAGGCGATCCTCACACGTATGAGGAAGCCATGTCCTGTGCTGACAGTCAACATTGGAAATCTGCCATGCAGTGCGAATATAATTCGCTCATTGCAAATAATGTGTGGAAAATAGTCGACAGGCCACCAAATACAAACATCATCAAATGTAAGTGGGTCTATAAACGTAAACATGATGCCTCAGGCAAGTTCGATAGGTTTAAGGCTCGTTTGGTCGCCAGAGGTTTCACACAAGTTAGAGGCATAGATTACAATGAAACCTTCTCTCCTGTAGTTAGACACAGCACTATGAGAATCCTATTTAGTTTGGCTAATAAGCTAGATTTAAACATAGATCATGTGGATGTGACAACTGCATTTCTTAATGGAAAATTGGATGAAACCATTTACATGGAACAACCTCCAGGTTTTTCTAACAATGATAACCGTAAAGTTTGCCTCTTATCAAAAGGAATTTATGGCCTAAAACAGGCAAGCAGAATATGGAATGCAAAAGTTCATACACTACTATCTGAAATTGGTTATAAACAGAGTAAATGCGAGCCTTGTGTTTATATTAAGAAAGAAGGTAATGATCTCATAATTATAGCCTTGTATGTCGACGATTTCTACATATTTTATAGCTGTGATAAAAACGAGTTATTGCCTTTGCTAGAAAATAATTTTAGTATTAAAAACTTAGGTTCAGTTACTAACTGTTTAGGTATGAATGTATATAGAGATAGGGTTAAGCATATTATAAAACTTGACCAGTCAGAATATATTAGTAAGTTGTTAATTAAATTTGGCATGGATAAATGTAAGCCGGTGTCAACTCCCATGGTACTTAATTGTAAATTAGAAGTTAATGAGAGTGAACACCCTGATGTCAAAAATCAAAATCAAAGCATTTATTTCAAGTAAGCCAGTTACAGGCACTTTTGAATTGTCGAAACAAAGATGAAAATTAAATGTAGCTACAGTCCCAGTCACAAGACATAAAAACTGTGAAAGTACTGTAGTTGCCCATTCCCTAGCGTAGATCTCTATGGAGAAGAACGGGCAAGAAACTCCATGGACACTCTTTTAAATCAGAATATTGTTATAAAATCTTGGTTACATCATTCATGTTGAGATGGTATATTATGTGAGAACAATGTAGCAAGATGTGCACGCTAAAAGTGTCCACAGTAAAACAAAACAGAAAAAAAAAAACAATTCAAAAACTAAAATAATTCATTAAAATAAGCCATGGCAACTGAGAGATGACCAGTCACAACCGACAGCGCCCGTTCACGGACATGACGCATAGATCAGCACCATTCAACTCAACCATTTTGAAGGGAACTAAATGATCCGACACATGCGCCACCATCAGCGAGACTTTCGAGTGAGCATGACATATTCTCAACCGCCAGGGCACATTCAAGTCAAGAAAAGACGTAGGTTTCCAGTGAATGATAGCTTTCTAGTACATAGTACTCACACAATATGGGCTATGCGATTATATAATACTAAAGAGATTGAATCTATACAATGCAAAGATAGTTGTACAATCTTCAGCAGCTCCAACAATACCATTTAATGCTATCAATTTAAGCGCCCCTGTCCTTGTGGAGCAGGACCAGCATTGAGCCAAGCATTTTTATCAGCGATATAATCGCTCAACTTGTAATATGCTTGCTTACATAGTGTGCGTTTAATACATGTTTTAAATTTCGTCTCATTCAGTTCAAGAATACTTTGTGGAATTTTATTATAGCATCTCAAACAGTACCCCATGAAAGATGAGTCTACTTTAGCGAGTCTGAAGCCTGGCTGAACTAGTTGGTCCCTATTTCTAGTACTGTAATTATGTCTGTCACCCCTTTTACCAAAAAGGTGCAGATTTTTTCTGACGTACATTATGTTTTCGTAGATGTATTGACAATGTACTGTCATGATGCCAATATCCTTAAACAGTTCCCTTAGAGAATCGCGCCTACGAAGATTATATATGGCTCTGATGGCTCTTTTCTGCAGAATAAATATAGACTCAATATCTGCAGCCCGTCCCCATAGCAAAATGCCATAAGACATTATACTATGAAAGTAACTAAAATAAACCAGTCTAGCGGTATCTACATCAGTATACTGACGGATTTTTCTAATGGCATATGCTGCTGAACTTAGCCGCCCCGCAAGAGATGTTAAATGAGAACCCCATTGTAGCCTTGAATCAAGCGTAATCCCCAGGAAAACCGTTTTATCTACGAATTCAAGTTTCTCTTTATTCAGTACTATATCACAATCACTACTTTTAACATTCGGTAAAGCAAATCTTATGCATTTGGTTTTTTTTTCATTTAATACCAAATTGTTTGCTGTGAACCAATTTTGGACCTGAAGTAGGGCATTATTTACGTCATCTAGATTTTGGGCCCGCCTATTTATCTTAAAAATTAAGGAAGTGTCATCAGCAAATAACACCATATTTTGAGGTTGGTTTTTCAATAAATAGGGTAGATCATTTATATATACTAGAAAAAGGAAAGGACCCAATATTGAGCCTTGTGGAACCCCCATTTTTACTTTTAAACCATGTGAATTAACACCATTTATTTGAACATGTTGTTGTCTATCATTCAAATAAGATTTTACCAAACTAATTGCAAGTTTACCCAGTCCGTAATGCTCAAGTTTCAAAAGTAATGTGTCGTGATTTACACAATCAAACGCTTTGGAGAGGTCACAAAAAATTCCTATGGCGTCTTGAGACTCTTCCCACGCAGTAAATATGTGCTTTAATAAGGTTACACCGGCGTCAGTTGTACAACGTCCCTTGGTGAAACCATACTGTTGATCATGTAAGATTCTGTTAGTGTTAAAATGATAGAGCATTTGATTAAGCATTACCTTTTCAAAAACCTTGCTAAAAGCTGGTAAAACCGATACAGGTCTATAATTATTAGTGTCTTTACTGTCCCCGGATTTGAAAAGAGGTATGACTTTACTGTATTTCATTAAATCAGGGAAAACTCCTTGGTCTACACATAAATTAAAAATTAAAGCTAGGTAAGGGGCTATAGTCTCAAGTATGGATGTACAAACTTTGATAGACATTCCCCATAGATCTTCGGTCAGTTTGATTTTTATTTGCCGGAAAGCTTTAATAACTATCATAGGGTTAATGTGTTTAAATTTAAATTCAGCCAGGCAGCCAGACACATTCGCCTTTAATAAACCAATTGAGAGTTCAGGTGAGGAAATAAGAGCCTCTGTAGTTTTTAATGGTACATCGGTAAAGAAATTTACAAATTCTTGAGCTACTTCCTGATCAGAGCTTTTAGGACCACATGCTGTATCTAATGTGTAGCTAGTGTTACGTATTTTCTTCCTGTTAGTCTCGTTATTTATGACTTTCCAAACTGTCTTTATTTTATTTTCTGCTGTTTTGATCTTGTTGCTAATGTGCAGGGCTTTAGCAACCTTGCATGTATTTCTAAAAATTTTTGAATACTTAGCAACATACTTGTTAAAAGTTTCAGTGTTTATAAAAGGCTTAAGGCCATAAAGCTCAAATAGTCTTTCCCTACTTTTTCGGATACCTCTAGTTGCCCAATCACTAAATATGAATTTAGGGCAAATACTTTTTGTCTTCTTTTCAAAAGTTTTATTGAATTCCGTGTGAACTATTGAAAAGAAACGATCATACAATTGATTTATATTAATATCGCCAAGGCTCATAGCACTTAACTTGTTTTGTAGCGAAATATTATACCTATTTAATCTGCTAGAAGTTATAGGTCTAAATTTAATTTGAACTTTTTGCAATGGGGGTATATTACACCTAAAAGTTACAGTTTGTCCGCTATGGTCAGAAGGCAGACAATTTACTATGGCCTTATCTAAGTGATTATATGTATAGCTATAGAGAACTTCTTGGTAGCCTAATGTATCTATCTGTGTGCACTAGGCCTGATATTGCTTTTGCATGTAGTCAACTAAGCCAGTTTAGCAACAATTTTAACAGGACTCATTGGTTAGCTTTGAAGCGCATCCTGAGATATTTAGGAGGCACAATAAATTATTGTCTATGTTTTAATAGGTCTAGTAATTTAAGTATAACAGCCTTCTCCGATGCGGATTGGGCCAACGATATTGTGGATCGTAAGTCTTATACGGGGTTTGTAGTTAAACTAGGTTGCAATACTATCAGTTGGGAATCTCGTAAACAACGCTGTGTAGCATTATCCAGTACAGAGGCTGAGTATCTGTCTATTTCTGATGTATGTAAAGATCTCTGTTTTATTAGAAACTTTTTATCAGAAATTGTCACTACAGATATTCCAATTACATTGTTTAATGACAATCAAAGTGCACACAAGCTTCTTGAATGTAAAGAGTATTGTCACAAAAGAACGAAGCACATAGATCTTCGTTATCACTATGTTAAAGATCTGGTTAGGAAGAATTTCTTAATTGTTAAATATCTGCCTTCTGATCAAATGACAGCTGATGTACTAACAAAAGCCTTAGGTGGATGTAAACACAAATTGTTTACACATGAAATGAATGTGGTTCCTAAGTAGACGTAGGTATTACTTTTATATTCATGTAATAATTTTTTTTTTATTATCTGTATCCACCTACTACTATGTCAAAGACATGCATTAACTTTTTGTAATTTGAACAAAATGTAGAGTCAGTTGCATGTTACTTGTAGAGCATGAATTGTATTGATATGGTAGAGTCTCAAATTAAGATTTCTTGTGAAATGTTTTTCTTTTGTTTGAGTCGCTCAAAATCCTAAGGGGAAGTGTTGATATTTAGGATCTGTGAACGCACTCATAAGTTATGTCACTGTCTGTATGACAGATAATGTACTGCTGTCTCTCTCTCTCTGTTTCGCTCGCTGAACGACATGTATCTTTTTGTAGTAATTAAATCTAATAATAGTTTTATAATCATCTAACTTTGTTGACGACCATTGAGTATTAGTTTTTAATAAGTAAAAACTGTTTCACTGGACCCGGTGTATTTTTCATTTACTTTCTGGCTATATCAACTCCTCAAATACGTATCCAGTATCCACTGATCGAACTCTAATAAGAACATGTGCGCGGGTCAATGACTTTTAGGTATAATCCATTTTCCCTTTAATACTTTAAACCTGGCTTACGACAGGCAAAAATATCTAGCTACTGCTACTAGGTACTGACCGAATGTTCGCAGTCGTTGGTTGATGATACCTAGCATAAGTTTATACGACGGAATCTGGCGGTTGGGAAACATCTCTCAGTACAAATCAATAGCTCCTCGCACACTTTCATTAGATAACAAGTAGGCACGAACCACTTCCCAATATTCTTCACTGGAATATTGATAAGACGTCATTTTTGGTTATTCGAGAACACGCACACTAACGTAACCGGGGTTGTTTACGCGATACCCGGAAGCGCACATGCGGAGTTAGCGGCGCGCGTGCCTAGACTGGCTGGGGTCAGCGCGGGGTGGCGCGGGAGTGTGCCCTGTCGGTACATCGGGGACAACACAAAGGAAAGGGGCGGGGTTTGAGCAAGAGCTTCTTTTTCGGCAGAATCGGCGCGTGTTTTGCCGCGTGATTATTTTACTGTTTACAAGTTCACTTCTTGCGCGCGCTCAGTGTCCATGAATAGTGTATTTTATTGGACAATTACGTCACAAATTAAGGTTATATTTTTTTACATATTTGGGACGAGAATCGAATACTGAATACCTTCTCTCAATATGTCCCTCGTTTAACCTAACATACTGTATATAATAACATAATTGACCTAAGCTCGACTCGACGCACCAGGAGTTTAGACGTAACGCAAAAACACTTAGAAGAACAATAGCAAAAACTATGCCAAAACTTGTAGTTCAGTTCAGTGATGCAAAAGAACAGTAGACTTTTTAGGTTAACATTTTTGACAGAAAAAAGGTTCTTTACAGTTCTCACCAACAATGAATAATAAAGAGATTTTACCATACAATGAGTTTGACATGTTTGTGTCTAGGAGAGTTATTTTTGCCTTGCTAAAAGATTTTACCATTGACCTATAATTTATTACGTAGTAAATTCTTTTTTCATTGGATTTTACTAGAGCGCCGCTTAAAAAATATTCCCAAAGCTGATCAGCGCCATCTATTGATATATACTGAAGCGTTGTGACAAACGTCAGTAGAAAATTCCTCATTGTGTTATCAAAAATAGAAAGCCGCAAACAGAAATATCTATCGTCCGAACGTTTCGCGCTAAAAAGTACCGGTCAAACTACCATTTCCCCTTTTTTAGGGTTCCGTAGTCATGACAAAGAACCCTTAGTTTCGTCATGTCCGTCTGTCCGAGGTTTTGCTAAGAGACTGTTTGTACTAGAAAGCTGTAATTTTGTAGGGGTGTGTATATTAATTACGCCGACAAAGTGGTAAAATAAAATTTTGGAAAATATTTTTGTTTAGGGTAGGTCCCCTACATGTGAAGCGGGGATGATTTGTTTTTCGTCGTCTAACTCATCGTGTGGGGTATCGTTGAATAGGTCTTTTAACAACTTAGGGGTTGTTAACACTTTTTTTCGATTTAATACTCCATTTACGAGATATTAAACTTTAAAGTGCAAATTTTTGTTCCAGTAGTCCCCCCCTCCTCTAGAAGGTAAACTGTTGGCTTGAAAAATCTGGAAACATTCATGATGATAGTGCATTTCATGAACTCTAGAGGAAAGTTATAGCGGTTAAGATAACTTTATTAGTAAGCAGTAATAGTAGTTGAACTTGGGTGTTCGATAATTTTGTACCAAATACAAAATCCTTAGAATAAATCCTTCTAAAGTGACTAAGATGAAGTAGGTAGTTGCTGGTTTATAACGGGTAAAGAATTGCATTTAAAAACAAAATCTAAAATATAACGGGCTACGGAACCCTATTATTGTAAAATATTCGTAACACATGAGGGTAGATGACACCATATAACAACAATTCCAAGACACAGATCTCTAAAAAAACTACTTTATTTTGGGCCTGAAAACCCGATTTATTTTCAATTAATTGCCAAATTCGATTTTTAGTTGCTTTGAAATCAATGAATAGTTGGCTCATTGAGTTGACTAAACAGTGACGTCACAGTTTGCTATTGCCATACAAAATCTATGAGGGAACCGCGTTTTGACAGCTCTTAAAAAGTAACTGATTGGTGTGTCATCCAAACAAACATAAAGCTTCCATAGAGGTACCCTACCCCTAAGCTATAGGTTTATAAACAAAATGTCCTCATCGCTGAGGGGAGTTAGAAACCACTGGCGTGACGATCTAGAGGCGTTTGTGAGAGATTGGCCGAATAAAACCACCTTTGCCCAGCAGTGGGACAATAGTGGATAAGTTTAAAATACTAAAACTGAATGACGTAAGTAGTTTCTTTTTTTCGACATTTAAATAATGCCACCGACTGAACGGTGCCAAAGGGGCGCTTCCAGCGGTTAGGCAAATAAAATCACTTTCAACAAGCTAAAAGACTGATCCCTTGAAGATTAATTTCACATGCTGATCCAAAACAAATAATAGGGATAAATAATTAAGATGAATCATTTATTCTTTACAACAAGGATAAATCGGTAATTTGGCTTAAAACTTTTAGTGACAAGTCCCATAACACTTGTGCTACTCGAGGATCTTGAGCCAGTTGTGAAGAAGTATCTTCTTGGCAGTTGGAATAGTATCTACCCGAGCCATGTAGCCTGTTCAGCTCACTAACCGCCAGAAATACTGAAGTCTGCGCTCCTTGTTTTGGCGTCAAAAAGAACAATTTCAAAAACCATTTTACTATTCTAGATTGATCACGAAAGATGTCAGTGTTAACTGCTCCGGGATGACAGGAATTCACAATAATCTTGTCATTCCTCTTATGCAATTCATCTGCCAACTTCTGCGTAAATAGAACAACCGCTAGTTTTGAGTTGGCATAAACTCTTCTACGCTCAAAATACGTCTTTCCCTGCTTATCCAAATTATGAATGGTCCCGAACTTGTGCATTATTGACGAAACGTTGATTATTCGCGCTGTTTTTTCCAAATTTTTCATTACTGGTAACAGTAGCATTGTCAATAGAAATGGACCGAAATAATTAACTTGCGCTTCTATTGGCAAGTGGTCTTCAGTGAGAGAATTATCAAGAACTCCTGTACCAGCGTTGTTAATGAGAATGTCCACTCTTCCCTCTGTTTTTATTATATCCTTCGCGAATGTAAGGATTGACTTAAAAGATGCTAAGTCCAAATGCTTGGCAATGACTTCGTATCCTGTCGCAGATTGAATTTCATCAGCAGCGTTCTGGGCTTTGTTGAGATCTCTGCAGGCGAGTATGACTCTGCCAGCTCGACTGGACAATTCTTTGGCGGTCTCGTAACCAATTCCAGTGTTTGCACCGGTAACTATCACTACTTTATTTGCTATTCTTTTCTGTGATATGAATGGTATATGCGACCTCTTTTGATTTATCTTGAAAAGTACACACATAAGCACAATAGAAATAATAAATACTAAAAGTGTCAGAAGCATCTTGTGTAGGTACCTAATTTGTTAAGTAATTTATGTACTTTTCACCAATGTTTATTATCTATCAAATCAATAAATTAAATCAATGTAGGTCGTCGCGTCACTGCGTTGTGTCACTTTCAAAGCAAAGACTACACATACACACCCAAACCTGACTACCAGTGTGTGTTGCCAGGGCACTTGAATCGTAAGTTACGTTTCGTTTCCTGAAATGTTACATTTTTGCTGCAAAAGTTACATTATTGTTTATTTTTTAACACCCTTGCTCGTAAAGCTGATGTAATTCCACCGGTTTTAAATATGTAAAGCGGGTCATAAAAAACGCGTGAGTTATCAAATCAAATAGTTAAGTTATAGTCCATACAAATTCCATAACAGTATTATTTGCCATTTCAAATATGGAACTGATCGCCGCCGCACGACTCCAGCTAGTGAGCAGCGCGCTGTTGCTATTCAAATTTCGAACTAATCGCCGCGCGGCGCCAGTCAGAAGGCAGCGCTAGCGCGCTGTTAAAATGGCGGGAAGGCAACAGTGTGCATTCACAGATTGAGTTTTTTTTTAAATAAAAAATAAACAGTTTATTCGGTAATTTAAAAACTTGGCTGCATGCTCTAGCGTCTTTGCCAACATTTTCACGCAGCCACGGTAGAAAATAATCCTCGCGCCATTTTTCTCAAATTTTCTTTTCTTTGTACTTGTATTGTGAATATCTAAAAATGACAACTTTCAATAATGAAGATGAGCAATATATTACTTCAACTCCACCGGATATACTAACAGAAGCGCGAACCGCATGCGACAGCTTGCTGCCGTCAATATCCAAGGACAGATACATAACCACGTATGAAACATGTTTTTTTTTCTGTTTCCTCGCAAATGTGTTAAAAAACGTCGTACGATATACGTGCGTATTGGTTATAACGCACTAATATCGTAATGTACTATTACGCGTTTTTGGCGTCGAAGGCAAATTGATGTGCAGAATCAGCGATCAGCAAAATGGCGGAATTTAAAGGAAATTTATGATGTATGGTGTACTTAATCTTAGGATAAAAAAAAACAGACCAATTAAAGTTTCATTTGTTCGCAGCGCCATCTTCACTGTTGTTGCTATCTAGTCTAGCCAAGTCTAGCACCTAACATAATCTATTAATTTGAACCAAATCTACGAGGTAGTGCATCTGTTATTTTTACTCTGAACTAACTACTATATTCAATACCTAAAATCTTCTACCAAGTGTTCGTATTAAAGAGCAATAACAATGCAAGAACGCCTCAAAAAAAATAAACAATAAAGACGATGCTTTGATCTCTATATTGTGTACTAGCTGTTGCCCGCCCGCAAATTATATACTTTTATCTTCCTCTTGAATCACTCTATCTATTAAAAAAACTGATGATTATAATTCTGTAACTACATACGTCTTACAGACGCGATTCATAGTTTAATCAACATACAACCTGACACTGACCTGCAAATTGCAAAAAACTTGAGAAAATTTGAATTTCGCGGGCTACCCTGGAGCATCCACCTTAAATCACAAGTATTTGTTCTCTCACAAACCCAAATCAACGCATTTATTTGCATGGCAAACATATTTTCACTATATTTAATATTTATTCTAAGATTCCTTTCCTTAATTAAATGGATTGGAAACAAAATGATTGACTAGGAAAACATACTTTCGCTTGGTGTGGTTGGCAAACTTGATGCCGGAACAGCGGCAATTTCAAAACAGAACCAGTAGGTACCCTTACATTTTCACAGTGCCAATTTTATTAAATTGTTTGGGAGCTCAGTAAAGTTTTACAGTGAACTTCTATAATCTGTGTCTATGGACTTAAGATATGTACAGCCAGGGGTAGGTCAGGAAATAAGTTAACCACTCAACCGCCCCTGGCTGCTTTAGCAGCCAGTTGCCGTTTTGCGAAATGTCCCTGGCTGCTAAAGCAGCCAGTAGCGCCTTCGTCCAACAAATGCAATAAAAAATTATTAAACTGCTATTTCTAGAGCTTATTCCTCTTGTAGCAAACTCTATACTATATTCCTCAACGTTCGGACCAACAATAGCAACACTATTCCATCGACAAATGTTAAAATAAAAGTAAAAACTTTAGTGTTAACAAACTCCGCCATTTCTGACGTGTGGCGTCGTATTTCAATTGTTCTGTTATGTATATTGTTGTTTTCGGATAGTGTTATATATCAAATTAATCGTGAAAATCTGTGCTACTATATTATCATAAAGGAAATCTAGTTTTCGAATCTCAAAGTTGAGTATTTCGCCTCCGAAAGGTGGTAGGTTTAAATACCTATAGTGATTGTGTTTATACAAGAAATAAGTGTTTTTGTGATTAAAACGTGTGTGTTAACAAAAACAGTGCATAATTAGTATTGTGAACATATTATTAAATTGTATATACAAAAACAAAACGTAAAGTTATAGGTACGTAAATAACCGTGTTCAAAAACAGTCGTTGGCGCAGGCCGCGTCAAAATAAACAGTGAGTATTCAAATTCTAATTTAATTCTAACTAGACTATCGTAAATAAACTAATAAGATTATGGTCTTATTGGAAAGGAAATATAATCTAGTTTATTTTAAAATTACTTTAATTGAAATTTAATATTTAGAAAAATACAAATTAATATTTTAATAGCGAAATATCCGTTTTCATCACTGTTTTTCAAGTTCTACATTTTTTTTGAGTTTCAAATTAATATCAGTTTTTTTTTTTTAATATATAGATTCCATAACTATTCAGCTATTCACTGTAAATTTTATTTAGCTATAACTCTTGTAGTTTGCGATTGTTTATCTAAAGTGTCAAATTACATGCGAATATTTCGCAATTTTTTGCACCCTGGACGGTTTGGTGCAAAAAAGTCGCGCGCGGGGCGGGTGAGTGGACGCCAAATAAAACGAGTAAACACTTTTGTAATTCTTTTATATAGAACAAGTTATTAAAGGGACATTACAAATTACTATATATACCTACACATGTATAACTACCAATGTTTTATAACAAAACTTTGTCATTTTAGCTAAAAAAAGACAAAATTATTATATTATTCAAATAGAGCGAGGTAGTCGATTGTTTGTTATACTATGTTTTCAGCAATGAACGAAGCGGTAAATACATTTGTAACAAGGCAATAACAGTTCAGAATGACGGTATTTTTTTTTATTAGCACCCGGAAACTATCTCTTTTATATAATCTAATCGAAGAAAAAAAATAGCATAGCAAACAATGGGCACCTTTTTTGGCTTCAACACTGACGGGTTCTAAGTAAATATGTACTTATATATGTAAAAATATATAATTCAGTTTCAGTCTCCAGACGAACAATGTTTCAGTCATTCAGTTGCCCAAAACCGTTCGGGCAAGAAGACTATACAGGACGAGAAATTGACTTTACCTATTAACCGCTAATGATTAGAAAAAGTAATTATTATAAATTAGACTTACAGCTAAATATGAGACGTTTCAAAACAACACTACGATTATTTTTATCGTGCTAAGAAAAAAGGCGTATCTGACATTTTTTCTCTAAATGCGCTTTTTGAAGGTATGCTATAGGTATGTTATGTCAGTTATGCCCTTCTGACTCATTACAGCAAAACAGTGTACTAATCTCCTAACCTAAGCAGATAATACATAATTCGACAATGAATG
The DNA here is from genome assembly GCA_963853795.1 of Xestia rhomboidea. NCBI lineage: Eukaryota > Metazoa > Arthropoda > Insecta > Lepidoptera > Noctuidae > Xestia > Xestia rhomboidea. The sequence continues at coordinate 6,357,116 of OY970778.1, read as the reverse complement.
GGTGCCTTACTCGATTTGAAAGTTTTAAATAGGTAGTTGTAGCAAGGCGACATTGGTAAAAGATAGTTATTAAACATGAAGCGGGAATTAATAGGACTTTATGTAAGTATAAGATGAATATTAAGTACCTATGTAATAAAAAACAAATGCATGAAAGATGATTGAGCTGAATAGAATTATATTATGTAGAAAAATGCATTTGTCTCTAACATACCTACTATGGTCTCGTATCGTAAGAGAACCGTCGAGATTTATAATGTTCAATATCATTTCTTTCAATGTTCAACATAATGTAACCATCATCTTACTTTTTTAAGCTAATTTACGTGTATAAGAAATATAGTGTCTTGACAATTACTATATCAGTAGGTGTAAGATAACATCTACATTCGATAATCTTGAAAATTAAATTAATAATTGCGCATATGAAGGCAGTATCGACGTAAGACCACGCCTTTTAAGATAGGTAGTAGGATAGGTAGATAGTTTTTATGAGATAAAGTCTGAAGTTGAGGGTTTCAGGACTTGGATGGAAGTTACAATCTTGGCAATTTCTCTAGGAATTCAAGAAATTGTTGAGAATAAAAATCTTAAGCATATCTTAAGTATTAATTTATAGGTATATAGGGTTTAGAAAATAATTGCACCATCATTTTGAATTTAGGCAAAAAAGAATGAATAGGTTCAGTCATCAATAGGGCAGATTCAAAATTGCAGTTGCTTCAACATTTGACACATCAATAAATTTTGTTTATGACATCAATATTTGCACTTACGCCTTTGTTCAAATTGATGATTCAATTAATTCCATTAGTCTAGTTTCAACACTGTATAGTATAAATTCAATTGACTAAATAAGCACATTATTTACGTACGTATAGGTAAATATATTTGATAAGTCACAATACACAAGACACTTTATTACATAAGTACAATGACAGTCTAGAAGTAGGTATTTAGAATTGAGTTTATTTTTGTATATGCAGTCTATTTTCCTGTAGGTACTTATATGTCTTATTTGGTAAATAAAACCACTTGAAATTAATCATTTAGAAGCATTATTTTCCCATTTATATCTTAAAGAGCTATGTTTATTTACCAAATCAGCCAGAAAAAGAAAAATACACTCTAGTACCTAAATTTTATAGTTTAAAATGTCCTAGCGGGGGGCTTACCTCGTAAAGTAGTATTAGTTAAATCTTGCTTCAGTGTGGACAGGAGATGGAGCTAGACGTCCTGTGTAGCGCCATCTCTCTGTCAAACCGAATTGACATATAAGTAATACTGCCATTGGTGATATAAGCCCAGAGCTTTGTAGATAACGTCTATTTGCTATTTCACAATAGTTATGTACATTCATCATCGCCACACACAATAATTGACGGAACAATTCTTAAAATTAAAGGGAGAGAGTAAAGGAACAATAGTTTCACGATACATAGACGAGTATAGTCCTGTTTCCTTAGTGTCGTGGTGACAAATAGTCGTCGTCCTATAGAATGTTGTATGGAGCTGTTCAGGTTAACCACAATAAGATTCACTGTCGTCCTCGATATTTAAAATAGTCTTTTGTCTATGGGGATGGTTACCGTGAAACTTATGGCGCTAGCGTAGCTAGTTCCAAGCGTCGTCATTGGTTGAATATTTGTCAACGTCATTTTATATTTCAAAATATGCCATCTACAATGAGCTTAAACAGGCCTTCTCCATTTCCTTCATATCTGTCGTTCTTTCAGTGGGAACAGCTAGAAACGACATTCGTCAGTCGCCACGACGTTAGTAAGGATGGTACATAGATACTAAATCTAACATAAATTTTGGGTAACTTGCTAATATTCTGAATTCGGTTTACGTTCTTATTTACACAACAAAACTTATTGCTTACACTTAACGTAGTCATTAATAAATAGAGTCTATTTAGATCATGTTCACACAGTGCGATCACTCGGCTTTATCACTTGCGGCCTTGGAGGCGCCCTGCGCGCATCAATACACCTGGAAATTGAAATAAAGAAACAATATTAGTCAAACATAAATTTTATAATCTTTTTGACTGCCTCGTTGGTCTAGTGGTTACAAGCGAGACTGCTGAGCATAAGGTCCTGGGTTCGATTCCCGGATCGGGCAAAGTGTTTTTGGGTTTTTCTATTAGGAATTTGTCAGTAGCAGCCACGGAGTCTGGACTTGTGCCCGGTTGATGGCAATAGGCTCGCCCCACATTACATGGGACTTAAAAAAACCATAACTGGCGATATGTGTAATTTTATACAAAAACCTGAACAAATCTGCACATTACAGGCGCATCCAGATCATGATAATTAATAGTCATAAGTTACATGAAAAAGATAACTTGGGGATAAACTAACAACCTATTAGGCCTCTAAACCATCAATAAATTCCAAATTTATTTAGTCCGTCAGTTAGAGTATTGGAAAATAATAGACAAGTATTTTTTGTTTTTGTAAATCAATGAATATTGACAAAGATAAAACGCATCAAACCTCAGGAGTGTGGGTAATTTATCCTTGTAATAAGAAAATTTCCAATGAGTCAGAGAAACAACATATCAATCACTTAGGTCAGAGTCTACTTTAAATGGACTATTTTATACTACCTATTCTATCTAAGTTTTATCGAAGATAGCAGGAAACTACATAGTTATTTAGTCAAAATATTCAATGCTTCTAAACTTCGTATTGTTATTGACAACTATGAATATAAATTAACGAAACTAGTGGCCATAAAACAGTGAGTATTTGTAGACTTGAATGATTCATTGAAGCTTGACTGTCTGGTTCTAAAGCTGCGTCTATTTCCGATGAATGACGGCATTCGATATTGTTTGTTAGTTGTACATAAGAACCAAAGTTTTGGCAAGACAGTGCGTTCACCTCAAACAATGTGGTGGGAAGAAGATTATATTTGCATTAAATATTATGGCATCTACCGTTTCGATGTTTCCGAATCGAGTAGAAGAGGCAAAACCATGGCAGTGATTTTTTTATAAAGTGTGTAAAAAACCTCTTAACCTCTTCTCTTGTTCTCCTCGTCATTGTGATCATTATTTTGTTTACACCCTGTATTTAAATCAGAATGGTTGCTCTTATGGCTGGATGAGGATCCTGGGTTCAGTATTCAGGTCGGGCAATGTGATATCAGCAGGCCTAGCCAAGTTACAAACGTTTCATATCGATTCTCTTTCTACAATCGTAAACGCCTCGGCGTAAGCGATTGTAGAAAGCGCTAAATTGGTAGCCAAGTTGACACGACTGAGTCTGAAACCTACACTTTAGTCTATGGTGAGCTTTCCTACCAAAGAGTATAGCGATCAACATTGTAGAAACGATAACATTCTATTCTATCATTTTGAACGATGTAAACTTGTCTACGAATTTTCTATTCGTTTGTGTTGATCACGTGATTTAACGTTGAGATGATGTCATACCACTAGCGTTAACGATTGTAGATTGTCAACTTGGCTAAGCCTGCTGGTCTTACATTTGAAGTAGGTATTTTACTAGCAGACCAGAGCGTTTTTTTTCCTCAGATGCGCCCCTATAACAGGTCGACAGCAGAATTCTGTTCTACGAAAATTAAACTACAAAAAAGCAGTCTGATGTGGCAACAACAACAATAAATGCCTGGTACAGGATCTGATTCAAGGTTACATTTACTTATCATTGGCAATGACTATCTCGTGGTCAGGCACGATCTTTTAGAACCACACGGCATACATTCAAGGTTGCTCAACTGCTTGTGTGATCGTTTGGGCAGGTCGTAATACTTATATCGAAAGGACCTTTAAAATAGCGGTTGACTAACTAAAAGTCTCTAACTTTAGAATCAGCATTTTTATATCGCGTCTGACCCTCAAGTAGTAATCAATCAATTCAAGATGGCGATAGTCGTTTGATTAAGAAGTTGGACAGAAAGTAGATCATTAATTTTCTGGCATAAAAATCGATGGGGAAGGTAACGCCATATTATGTATTTATTTAGCACCATGTCCCTATTGTGGATGAACCCCAATAATAGTAATATTATCTTCATCAAGCTTCTGTCCTTATTATTATTATAGCTGGCCCATATTGTCCCACTGCTGGGTAAAGGTCTCCCTCCATTCCTTCCAACGGTCACGATTCTGTGTTACTTCTTTCTCATACTCAAGAAAGACATCCCTATCATACTTTACTAAGTATGATAGGTATATCATACTTAGTAAAGTATGATAGGGATGTCTTTCTAGGGATGTTTTTTTCATAGGTGGCTAGGTGCTAGGCTAGGTGGGTACTTATGAAGCCGATTCTTTGTTACAGGCTTCCCTTCGGGCATGAGTCAAACACTGTTTCTACTACGTTGAGTGGTAAATCAACGTAGTAGAAACAGTATTTGACTCTACGTAGTGTCTTGACCGCAGCATGTCTAGTTCTGTCATCGTCATCAGCATCATACTGCCCTTGTACAGTCGACCAAGCTCTTTGGTTTACAATGTAATTTGCATGTTATAATGTAAACCAAATAGCTTGATCGACCGTACCATGCTACTTGGGCTCGGTGCAGCATGTTTTTTTTTTTATTCTCCTCTTATCATTTACTTCTTTTTCTAAAAGAAAAGATTGATTGTGTGACGGATGATATAAAATATCATCCGTCACACAATCCATCTCTGAAACATGTCTACAGCCCGCCCGTCAATTCAGAAAAAAAAACAAAATAAAGTCTGATTATCACCTTAACGCCGTACGCCATCTCGTAGCCGCCCTTGCTCTGCATCTGGTTCTGCATGGTGTGCAGCAGTGACGAAGGGATGTCCACGTCTGTTGAGCCTGGAATCATTACAATTGCACATGTTAGTAAATATTCTGGGTGTAAGTTTTCTTAGGAATCAGTTGATACCGTCGGCGTCGTGACTTTTTTTTTTGGTACGGATACGACGCTATAACGCTACCGCTAACGCGCGCGCTAACGCTTTGGTACGGCTAGGTATTGTAGGATATTACTATTCTGAAATATTTTAAGGATGCTGATTTTTATCAGCATTTAAAACTAGAGTCAAGAACTGCTCATTTCATAAAAAAAAACAGTTATGAGACCTTGGCATTTTAAAAATATAACATGCGCGATGCGAGATTTTTGTAAAATAAGAAAAAAATGTAAATAAATACGGATCTTTTTATGAAAGGTCAAACTCAATGCCAGTGTTGCCATTAAAAATCATCACTTTTAAAGTGGAGCATCAGATTCGTGCCATCACAGCTGGGAAAAGGCTAGGCAGGTTACCAAAGCTCCCTGAAAGAGGTCTCGGGTAGGTATATAAAATCATAAGTTCACCAGAATAACAGACCAGCTATTCATTATCAGCAACAAAAAAATAACCATCATCATAAAGAACATTAGACCTAGTCACGAAAATTCACGAAAATAGTGAAGTATTTCACGAAACAAATGAGTAGCGACACGCTACGAAAGTTATGTCAGTTTGACATTTATCTAATTGGAAGGCAGCAGAAGGTCGTAACGCTGGCGGTGCTGATTTATGATAACTATCTGCTTAGTAATAGATCGTTTAGTATAACAAATGGTCCTGAGTCCTGACATGGTAGATTCTAAATCTTGCAAACGTGAGCTCATTTTAGAAAAGGTTAGGTTTTTCCTGCGCTTGAGATGATATTGAGTTTTTTTTTTCGAAACGATCTTTAATATCTACGAATCTTTTAACGATCCACTTTTCTATTATTTCGAATTTTATAAATTATGGGTACGGGAGCGTTCAAGTATTACCTACGTAACGCAATTTAAGGAGATTTTGGACCCCGTCGGTTTCGGCGGAAAATCCTGTTTCGGTCGGACACTACACAATAGCATGCACTACACAACAGTCTTGTTTCTTTCGATCGGGGCCATCAAGCAACCAAGATTGGATTCTTTCATTTCATTCTCATCTATGGACGAAAATGAACAGATAGGAAGAAGTTTGAGCCACATCTGTTTCTATCCTTTTCTGGCGCTCAGTACCGACATTTTCATTTGAAGAAAAAGAGCGGGAGTGCTATAGCTCGCGGCAGCATCGACAATGCGCTAGGCAGCACGTTCCCGCTCAAATATTGAACATCTTTGGCAGCAGGCACATCTACTGAATTGCCATGCAAGTCATTGCTGACTGCAAGCTATACCCACAAAACAATAACAAGGCCCACATTCCAATCGTACAAACGGCCTTACCTAACACAACAACTACTGATCAACAAATCACGGCCATTGCGTGACACACAAACACAACTGTAGCTGTCAAAACAGAGATAAATATAATATAATAGCCCCCTGACTCATGCACGCCGGTGTCCTTGAAGTTGTAGATACTAGTGATAGTCCGTTGATTGATCGCGTTCTACGAAACGGGGGACGGTTTGTGATGGCGCCGCAAAGAAGATGGTTCAGTCTTTGTGATTAAGAATTGATTTGAAGACGAAGTCGTGGTTGGTTTTATCTTGTCTTGCTTTTATGAGATCTGGTATCAGTAGTTTGGCATGTGCAATATATACGTTACATAGATACGTATAGACAGATGTATATTGCAGATTACAGTTGCAGATTGCAAGCAGAATATAAATGTAAGTACGGTTTTCTTCCAAAATCGTTTGTCGATAGCCGTCAATATGCCAACACTCACCGTAACATAGCAAAAAATAAGGAGAAGGGTTAACAAAATGTAACAAGTGGCTTACCTACTCTAGAATCAACATGTGGGACATTTACGTAAAGATAAAGGCCAGAAGACAAACTACACAAATACCTACCTACTGTTAAAGAAATATTCTGAGGGCGACCAAACACGCTACTACACAGTTACAACCTTCTCAACGGCCTTCATAAGCAGATAATACGATGCCTTTACTCTAATCACATGGATTTTAAAGATTATACCAAACTACCAGTAAGTGCTTAAGGTGGAAGCTCCACGGTAGCCCGCGAAATTTAAATTTTCTTACGTTTTTTTGCAATTTGCAGGTCAGTGTTAGGTTGTATGTTGATTAAAATATGATTCGCGGCTGTAAGACGTATGTAGTTACAGAATTATAATCATTAAAATCATCAATACAACTCTCTAAGTTCATGTAACTGTCCAGAATGACTATTTCATGACAAAGTCATTCTTGACAGTTACATGAACTGAATATGAATGTTTGATAATTTTAATGACTATAATTCTGTGTACTACATACGTGTTACATCCGCGAATAATATTTTAATCAACATACAACCTGACACTGGCCTGCAAATTGCAAAAAACGTAAGAAAATTTGAATTTCGCGGGCTACCCTGGAGCATCCACCTTAAGTATAATACTCTTGCAGTAACCTTGTGGAAAGATGAGTCAAAAGTTAAGGTCGCGTCGAATGACCTCAGAAAGAACAATAATGTGATTGCATATGTGAAAAACATTCTCGACTGTACAGCAACTTTGGAATGCAATGTTGTGTATTAAGACAATGTTGTTTTTTCTTCGTCCTGATAAGAATGTAAGCAGACATTGCAAAGTGGTACCTGTGTGCTTTGCATGCGATTCTGTGCGATTTGCATGAAAAAACAAACAAATAGGCATGACGACATTATCAAAAAATTGCAAATCTATTTATTCCGTCAGAGTATTGGAAATTAATGGACACGTATTTTTTGTTTTTGTAAATCAATGAATATTGACAAAAGATAAAACGCATCAAAACTCGGGAGTGGGGGCTTGTGACGTCAGAACTAGCTAAAAATTATACCAAGGCGTGAATTATGTTTTGGCGGTCGGGATTTTAGTTAAAAAAATATTTATTTTTTACAATATTAATTTAATATAAAAAATACAGGATTTAAAAGCGTCATATCTTCGTAAATTTTGGTAAAAGAAAAAACACGGGACAAATATTTTTTGATAATCTAACTGACGGACTAATTAGTTTTTTTTGTCGTCTCGCCTGTTAGATCAATCAGTAGAAATTAAAGAACGAAGGTCTTTAAAAAAACACAAACGGATTAAGCCAAGCACTTTCACAGTTGCAATTCTTTATCTAGACAAGGAGTGCTGAAATAAATTTGGAAATGACAGCACATAGACATAATACACGCAAAACGTCTTATCAGCATGTAAGCTGATCTAAATCTATGTTGTCTCCATAAATAAACATCGTACGCGTGTATTCGATAGCATACTAGCAATTCTGCAGCAGTAGCGCCGCAAGGGTTTTAAGATATTTGCCCAAAAGTGAAAGTAGGTATTCTTTGGCCTACTGTAAAAGGACTATGGAAACAGTTTCAGAAGGTAATTAAAAGCAAATTACATGGTAACATCGGGTTTGGATTCAAGGTGGAAACCTACACACTTTTTGCTTTCAGTAAGAGAGAACTTCAATAAATATAGGTATGATCATAGCAGACGTAAGAGGTTCTTCTATACAAGGTCTGGTTTGAGGTCTTTCTGTGGGGAGTGACGCTGGACGGTTAGAGCTATCTAACCGCCGGCATCACTGCACACAGGGACTGATGATAGAAACAGAACCTACCTTTGAAAACCATAAAGCGACAAACGCTTTGATAATAGCAGTTAAACAATACTACTAACTCTGAACAACCATCGCCTGATTTCTCAAGAGAATACTCGATATAATGACATTGCAAGTCACGAAGACGCGGAAACAAGATATTTCCAGAAATAAAATTGAAGATTCTTGAGGGTAAAGCCAAGGTGATGCGGACATCCGCGAATAAGTATTAGCTTGCAGAATCACTCGTCACGACCTCACGCGTGTATTATTTATAGAGGATACTTTGTCTCTGGCATGCGTGCGCTTTTTTTAAATGCTTTTCAATGTTTGAGATGAGGAGTCGTATTGCTTGATGAGACAAGGCCTGCTAAAAATAATGTTTTGCTGATATCATCGGTAGGGTTGAAGAATGGAATGAGTCTTTAGTTGCTTGCTAGGAGAAGCGTTGAAGGAACAAATATTGAAAGATACACTAACTTTTAAATATAAACATAGTGACCAGGACAAATCCCTAAAGTAAGATATAATAATATATCCCCTTTGATTTAATTATTAATTTGGAGAATAATAATGCTGCGTTCGAATGTTATTTAGATATCTGTGGAAAAGTGCTTCGAAATTCATTTGTTTGCAACACAATTCACAGAATTTTATTTCAGTCATTGCAAAAATTGTTTAACACTGCAAAATCATCACCATTTTGGTTGTTCTTGGAAATCGTGCCAATTACTCGTAAATCGTATTACAAAGTAACTTAAACAAAGACCAGGTTTTAAATACGTAGGTGCGAGTTATCTAGAATAGTATCGCATTATCTGTGGTTTCATTCATGATACTTGGAACTACATCCTCGTTGATTTTATGGAATGCATTATTTATTAATAAGTGGTAGGCAGACATTTCTAGAGTTTCCTTGTTGGTAATCCCCGAATGGTTAGGTAAAAGTGTACCTATTAGTACCAATATCCACAAGTTATGTCTATGCCCCATATCAAAAATCTGTGGCTGTTACCGAGGAATTCCTGATGAAAAAACCCTTATAACACTTTGTCCGACTAGGAAATTCAACCGAGGATCTTACGCTCAGTAGTACCTCACGGCTAGTTTCAAATCTAAAGTTTTAAGTTACCTACCTATGGCACCTATGGCTACCTATGTATAGTATAGGTTACCTATGGCATTTTTCCTCTAATTCTGGTTTCAGGTATCGTTAATAACGGGAGACGCCCCGGGCGTCGGGGGCCACATGGTGGCCCCCGGCCACCATAGGCGCGGACCTGTGGACGGTGAGCTATGGGCTAGCTCGCCGTCCGTCCGTCTCATGACGACAGGCCGTGTCGACGGCGCGTTCGTGTTCCACGCGCGCCTCAAAGAGAGTCAGCAAAAAGGAAGGGGTCCGCAAGGGCCGATGCCTGCCGGGGCTTCGGGATTATTCGAAAGAGATACCGTGGCCCCGGAACACAAAGGGCGATGAACATGGATGGGTTTTAGTCAGTAAAAGTCAGACACTCCCTCCTGCTCCGCCCAGAGCGGGAGGAGTCACTTGATGATTATCCATCCGAAAAAAAAGGTGTCGTTGATGGCATCTAAATTACCGGAATTACAGGTAAACAGTCTTAGGAAGGGAAAATTTTGGAGTCTGGTAAGACATCAGCAGGCCTTTTTGTTCTTCGAAGATTTCCCAAACTCTTGACACTGTTAGAGAATATTCCTGTTTAAATAAGAGCACTCTAACATAAATTAACCATTAAAATGGCGGACATATGAAAAAGCATATCTTACATTGTATAACAGAGCACTTGGTAAAGCATTCCTTGAAGTTTAACGTCATAATAATTCACATTTGAAGCCGTTAATTATCTTTTTACTAATGGCGTATGAAGTGGCTGTGTTAGTCGTAATTATCACTGAACACATGGTGGCCCAGTGTGGGCCAATGTGGCCCAATGTGGTTACGAAATGCGCCTGCTGGAGATATTAAAAACTAAAATCTTTTAAAAATTGAGGTCAGTTCCGAACTACGTATGATGCAAATAAAGCTCTGAATGAAATATAGTGAGAAATGTTTTGGTGTCTGGCTGTCTGGCATTTGTATTATTGAATATGGTACACCAGTTGTTAGTAATACCGGAGTTCAAAGAAAAGTATTAGCGGAGTGATTGCGTAACATATTTACAATGGCAATGACATTTTGGCAATTCAACTACCTTTAATAAACAGTGATCTAACGGTTTAATTACTCATTATTGACATATCAAGATCATAATCTCCTCATCTAGGTACTAGTACTACTAAAGGTGCATATCATGATATGCTACTTTTCCGCGGTCATGTATTACGCTTATAATATGCAATTACAAGGGATAATTATTCAGGATACAATCGAATCTGATAAGTAATGTGAATAAAAGAGGTGATAGTAATCATTTTGGTGGGACATTGTTTTATTGACGCATTCATTAGTGTCCGACATAGGTTATTTAATTATGTAAAACATAACATTGTAAACATGTAGTGATTCAATTTGCAGCATTTCAATCCAGCGTTTGAATTCAGTAGCACTGGTCCGAAAGACGAAATATTATCTAGACCAGAGGATCACTAGTCTATGGCAATTTTTCAAAAGGTCTAGCTTATGCTCAAGGCTTCGACCGCATGGATCTCGAAAATTACAACAGAAATGTTACACCGCGAAAATCTAAATTTGCCCATATCTTTTTAGCGTGTTGACTCAGGACCTTGATTTTTATACATCTAATAGGGGCTATATACCTCAGTATCTGGTATAAATTTCACTTGCTAGGTCTACCCGTTCCTGAGAAAATCGGTGGTGACAGACGGACAGACTGACAAACGGACCAGAAAGTGATCTTATAAGGGGTTACTTTTTCGACCTTTTGAGGTACGGAACCCTAAAAATGTTCAGTGTAGGTACAACATCGAATTCCGTTCACCCATTAAGGCGTGTAAAGGTGACAAACAATCACCTAGAGCTGTGCCTAGAGCGACAGATTTGCTTTTGCGTTTATAATGTTAGTTTAGACTCTAGTTAGACTGTGAACCCACCCACCGTATTCACAGTCTAAGAAATTAAAAGACTCGAGCAGTCAAGGTAAACTTTGGACTTGTCGACTTTAAGCTTACATATTGTCCTGTTCGCATTGTCCGTTCATGTCGGTTTAACGTCTAATTGAATAAAATGCAAACGTTCCTTCATACACAGGGTGTAAACCACCTCATCACGAAGCCGTCAACCAAGCATTCTCTGTACATCAAACTAAGTAACTTTATGCAAAAATTATTGCTGGGAAACGACTTTTTTTTTTGGGTGTTAAATCATGTTTTGTGGTAGAACTCAATGTAACGCACTCAAAACATTGTGCTGATGGGTGGATTGAATACCTACGGAGGTCGTGGAGGTGTTTAAAATACAAATCTTGCATTAAAAACTTTTATTTAAAAAAAAGTTGTCAAAAAGTTGGAACTTTGACCCCCAATATCTCCGTAACTAGAAGGTCATCGCATCATCGCAATGACGAGGAGAACAAGTGCCTTTCAGCTTCGTTAAGAGGTGTTTTACACCCTTTATTATGTATGTAGGCACTACAAAATAATGTACATACGAGTACATAGGGCAACAACATTTATGGACACACAAGACGTTTCGAAAAAAAATAAGGAAACGTTTGGCATTTGTTTTTCCTTGTGTGTGGACACAAACTTAAGATTGGTGTTAATGGTACTATTTTTGGTGTTTGGTTTAAACATGATGTAATTACGTATACTACCTACCTAATAACATTGTTTTAACTTATATTGATGTGAAACTATTTTCTTACATTTAGGTACCAGATAGCAATGTTAGCCGTTTAGCAAAGGTATTTCTGGGACACAGGCCATCTCGGACATCAGATATCCACGCAGGCCCACGCGGTTCGGTAGGTAGATACCTAGTTCAAATGTGTTCGAAATTTTGGTAAGGTAAACCCTAGAACCAAAATTTCGAAGATGTTTTATTCTAAAGATGTTTTCCGGCACAATTTGCTGTAAAATTTAACTCGCCAGCTTTCATGAAATGACAGCCGGGACCAACGGCTCTACGTACTTTCCGAGGCACGGAGGAAACTCGGTAATGTAATGGGTGGTCAGGTCACCCATCCACCGACCAACCTAGGCAAGTGCGGCTTCACTTGAATATTGATCAGAGCGGCTGTTATTATTTAGCCACGAGCTCTTGATATGAAATGCATCGTTCAATATTCACAAATATTTTACCCCATACGGTTATGAAACAGTTTCAGGAAACATGATTACTGATAACGCATTAGATAAGCTTTACACCTATACAAAAGCTTGAAAAAGCTAGTTTTAATTTTACATAGGTATACATTGCACAGGAAACAATACTAAGAATTATCAAGTTTATAGGGACGGTCTTTCGAGTTACTGAGCGAAACGGCTGCCTGTCTGTGGGTTTCATTACTTAGCAACCTGTTTTAAGTAGCAATGCACTAGTAGAGAGCTAAGCTAAGTCCATTAGTAAAGAGTAACACCCGTATCTATAAACATGTCAAAGTGATTACTTGAGTAAAAGTAATAAATTAAAATTCGATTTTTATTCTTTACTTTAGTTAAAACTTAGAACTGTCAAAACTTAGAATTCTTAGCTATATCTTTGTCGTATCATTCTTACTTCGTTCAAATTCTTGTCTATTGTCTTAAGTAATTACTTAAACTTGACCCCTTGACCAGTGTAAGTCGTAGCCTCGTAGGGATTAAGATTATGTTGCAGGCTGGGGTATCTGCTAAATTAGCAACTCTATTTGTGGTGGTTCAAACTTCGTTTGATCAGCTTGCACTACAAAGTGGTTGTTACGTCAGTCAATGCGGGCCGAATAGTGCAAAATGAGTGGTTTTTATTTAATTGTAGCCTAATAAATCATTAGATCAAAATGCCAATTGTACACTTTGTAAAGAAAAAAGGGACAAATATTTGTGTGAAAAAAAATACTATTAACTTAATGCCGTTTAGGAGTAGTTCAGAAATTTCAAAGAAAAAATGCTTCTCGTTGAATATTTTTTTCATATAAAATTCATCGTTCATCAATTTATTGAACCTACCAATTATAGTTTAGAATCTAATAAGCAACATATATTTTTTTCCACATTTTAATTCACTCGTCAAAGAGGAGTTACGTGGAGAAAACCTCTCGTTAGCAGATATTATTATTTATTATTATACCCTTACCGTTACAGTTAAATTGAATGTAACAGTTTCTGAAAGGGTAGTTCCCCAAAATAGCGTAAGATACCTACTTTTTATCAAATTCTGAAAGGTTTTTTTCTGGAAATTGCTAATCAATTGCTTTAGTCATATTAATATGTGTAAAAAATCGTTGGGTATTCATATAATGTTGGCTTCTCGACCTCGTCGAGAAGCCAACATTATATTTAAGTGTATTTATATATTTTTTTGTTTTATTTTAATAATTTTTGTCAATAATATGTTTAATTGTTTCAAGTAGAAAGGTTAGGTCCTTTCTACTGTGATCTGCATCTGAAAATCATCTAATTTTGTTCTTCGTTTTGGGTTGTATGTTTTGTTAGGCTGTCAGTCCGTCGGTCAGTTGCGGAACCATTTGAGTGTTTTAGACCAATACCTCAACTGTGTGTGATAACGAATCCGTGAATTTTAAAGGAAAACTATGCATTCGTTTATACGCCGAAACGCTTATGAATGTTGTTCATCTGCCTAAATGAAGGGCATTGCGATTGCAAGTGTGTTACGCAATAACCCCGTTGATTAATCATAATAATTATGCTACTAATTGTTTATTAATTTTATTACCTACAACGATTGGCTCTATTTCATGATAATTATAAAAAAATAGCACCCACATACTGTACAATATAATATGTAAGTACTATAGATTATCATTTAGCTTTACCGTCGACTGTAGTCAAGTCAAGCAGTTTATAAACATTTTACAAAGTAGTAATCTGTTTATAGCGCAAATGTTATCCGCGAGTATGGTTCAAGGAAGTTCAAATTGCGCTAAATTCTCTTTAAGGCTGGCAACACTCTCGAAATAGATAGAATGGGTTTACGTTTACGACAGAGACCTTTCGGGTCTAAACACTGAAACTTTGGTAAACAGTTATGTTGCAAACTTACTGAGAGCTACCTCACCTATTACTACTCACCTGCTGAGGTTCTCAATATCATTTAGGTTATTTTATTGTACTATGTAGTCCCAACAAGTCTTGTTACATTTATAAATTCCTAAAAAGTTAATTTAATTTAATAGTATTATAATGCTTTAATTAATAACCAAACGTGATAAATAGAAAGATTACATTTTACTGTGAAAAACCTCTTAGACTTGTGTAAAAGGTTTTAATAAAGTCATCTTAAAATCTGGAAAATCACTCATGTTGAAACCTAATAAGTAACTTGTTTAGACGGGGATAGTTCGCGACAGTCGCGACCGGCTGTGCTGTGTTCAGACTAAGGACTACGGACGTTAGAATCGGGATGAGTCACTGGCTCACTCGCTTGCCGACCGACACGGCCGCCGAACTGGCCTGTTTATTTTAAACTCGACTACAGGGCTGCCTTCTTGTAAACATGTGCGAAATATTAATATTGTTTTCAAGGATAAAATGAAGACAGACATGAATAAATTCGTAGGCAAGTGAATTGTTAATTAAATTTCATGTTAATTTAACGATTTGAAGTTGAACAAATTTATATTTGCATTAATTACTTGTTATCCGCTAAGTCGATATTTTTTGAATTCAACTTTAAATTGAATGTTTATTAGTAAAGAACCTATTAACATTTTGCGTCACCTTTCTACTACTTGCACGATAATCAATTTTGTATTAGAAGTATTATATTATCTGTGGTATTAGTAAGAGATGTTCCGTTAGTCAAATTAATCAGCCATATTTTTGTATTAAATATCTTATTAATTTATTCGGAGACGTTAAGAATAAATTTTCTTTTGAAACAGGTGTTCTTATAAACTGATTTATAAATCATAGTAAATAACAAAGATGAATATTTAATCTGTGGTTAACATCCTTATTTATCTAGCAGTTACGAATAAATAATATGCGTACAAACCGTCTCGGATGTTCTAAATTTAAAATGCAACGACATTCCGCTGCGTTTCTGTTCGCATGACGCTTCAATGCTCATTAAACTAATTTTGCTTGGGATTCTCTTTTTAAAATTTACTAATTTACTTTTCAGCTTTACCTACGTATTGGTTTTTAGAATTTCGATGATGTGAACAAAGATTTGATGACTTCTACAGTGTAATGTAATTAATTCAAGACAAGCTCGTATTGCATGTTTTGTGTTAATATTCATCGTATATACATAGACACGTAACGATGACATTAATATGAATGAAGTATATTTACTTATCTTCTGTATAATTATTAACTTTGGGGTCAACAGAACTTTAGGAGCGATAGCACATTAATAGTCTGGACAGTTTTACCTATCATCAAGTTATGTTTTTATGGCGTATATTATTTATTATTATTTTTTTATATTTTTCGATCACTTGTATCTTTTACTGTTTAAAGTTTAGACAGTGAAAGATACAAGTGATCGAAATCATCACATTTTCGCATTGTGTGAGTTAAAGATTCACCCCCCTAGATATAATCATGGCGGGGTCCATGTTTATTTAGACCCCTGCTAACAATAAAGACACCAAAGTGGTCCCTGGTCCAAGAAAGGTTGGGAACCACTGCTATAAAGGTTCTCAAATGTTTTAATAAAACATTTGGATAAAGTAAGGTAGACTAAACCAAATAGGTTGGTCGACCGTACACAAAATAAAGATCGAAAAACAGAACTTTACGTGCGAAAAAGAAGTGCCACCAACATCGTCTTCTCAATCTGAATCTGAACAAAGTTCAAGCCTACTTCCAAAAAGACAGCGAAAAACAATTATTTTTTCGACCTTGTACTAAAATTTCCTAATTTTTGCACACTTCGGGCGTCATAGTAAATTCATCAAGCTTTTCATTATAAATATAGCTAACTCTACCGAATGGCGAAGGCAGGACAATGGAACTATGCAGTTCAAAATACCCGAGCACCCGGCATGAAAAAAAAAATAAGTACCCGATACCCGGGTATTAAAAAATGTCGGGTACGCGAAAACCCTCAGTATCTAATTCCAATAGTACACCCACATTTCGCCAGTTTTGTTTAAGTTCCATGTAATAGGGGGCGAGCCTATTGCCATCAACCGGGCGTAATTCGAGACTCCGTGGCTGCTACTGAGAAATTTCTGATGTAAAAACCCAATAACATTTCGCCCGACCCGGGAATCGAACCCAGGACCTCAAGCTCAGCAGTCGTGATTGCGACCACTAGCCCAACGAGGCAGTCCTAAGGAAATACATATTTATTTAAATTTTAAAGAAAGGTTACAGACTAATAACAATAATAAATATCGTACTTATTTAGTGACATTTGCTTTGCTTCACATAGATATTATCATAAACGATATCAGTAAATATTTCTTAAGTCTCTACTTTTTAGGCTAAAATTACACAGTATTCGATTTCTAATTCAATATCAAGTTCGGTTATCATTTGCAAAGAAAACAGAAAAAAATAGAAATTTTAATCTAAAACAAATAAAGAAACTTCAAACATACCTACACAGTATATCTCTAACAAACCGGAACTGTTTAAAATTCAATGAAACAGATTTTATCTGCAACTGTTTGGTCTAACTGGCGATTATGACCATTCACTGACAGGCGAGTGCAAAAACTAACGTTCACTATCCAAGTTTGAAAGCCTCGTTTACGTATGCATACAAAATGAACTTTTTGTAGTCAAATCATATCCTTTTTAGTACCTATTCCTTAAAACATTAAACCCAGATCCTAAAAGCCTAATAAATTATACTAGGTATTTAATGAATTCTAAAGAATGAATGTATTTTTGATTTATCTCTAACAAAAATTGATCCCTAATTTATTGAAGAATAGATCGGTAGATGAAATAAGATCGGATACAAATACCAGGTACCTGATTAAGCCTTAAACAGGATTGAAGAGGGCTATAACTGGTCCAGTATTAGCTCTGGCTACTAAATTATATCTAATGCTAGTAACTAGTAAGGAATGTCGCTGGTGCTAGTAGTGAAGTACTTACGGGAAAAGGAAATCATTTTAATTGCAGCTTTATATGACATTTAACTTTTTTGTTTGAAATTAGACGTAAGCTTAGACAAAAAAGATACAAAGATAATTGAATTGCGCATTTAAGTTTAAACTGTCGATGTATGAATGATATTTCCGACATGTTTTTTAAGCTCACCAAAAAGTTAAGCAAAAACATTAACTACATGCTTAACTGTAATTAAACTTATTCTGAAAACTTAAGTATGGTTGCAAAATATCAATAAAATACAACAGAAACTTAAGGTACAACCCTAAACGAGTCTTATCAAGCTGCTCTTAAAGCCAACAAAATGTCACATTGACAAGACAGTTCGTTAACTAGAAACATTTTACATTGACTGCACAAAACGCACTATGACGGCCGACGGGCCATTCCTTTTAAAAGTCCGATAGTTATCTCTACTGGTGCAGAATAGCATTCCTTAATAGGAACAGAGAGTCTCCGGTCTATCCGTAACCAAATTAGGAGCTCACTCGTCCTGTGGAATACAAATGCGTTTATTTTTTTATGTAACGTTCGTACTATACGCGTGTGTACACGTCTTAGTCGTTAAATCAATTATGTAAGGCTCAGTTTTGTAATCCTTACGTATCCTGACATGTTCGTTTTTACGATGGTCGGCAAAGGAAAGTGTCTGGTCGGCTTAGATCTTGTTAGGTGATGTTTGTTTTAAGCAATTACGAGAATGTTGACTTAAGATTCTGCTGTATTACGGTTTGCTACCTTTAGCTTTAGATAGTTGTGACAGTTTGTATACTTTGTATTTTATATTTTCTAATGACACTTTGAGTCTTGAATATATTTGCTCCTCCACTGTCTTTTGTTTAGAGACTCGATTCTTGAAGTCATGAAACTCATAGGATTTATGTGTTAAAGTTTCCACATTTCAAAAGTTAATGCAAAAAGATGGCGATAGAAGTCGTATGACATGAGTTTTCATTGAACTTAAACCTGGATGCAATGAATACAAATTGATTGTCATCATAAGAGAAAACTTTGCTAGTCTGTGTCTGGACTTAACACTTTCCAGACTAATTTACCACATAACCCCATCATCATCAATGTGGAAAGTTCTGAAGCTAGCTTGGTACTTGCCACATTTATACTAGCTTTAGCAAGACGCATATTTGTATGAACCTCGGGTTGTATGCCTCGGTCGTTCACCTTGCCTTTCGTGAAGGTTACGATTGTGATCGATTGACTGACGGTCCGTTATCGAGCCATCGATTGTCAGGATTATGATGATCGCCCTCGAGTGCCTTTTCGAAAGAGATAAGAGATTTTGCAGACTAGTAAAGTATTTTATCTAATTTCTTTTTTTCAAATATTTGTTTAGGTCTATTTTGTTTCCAGAAAGTTTAGGTACTATTAGTAACAAAATAACTCTTAGTTGAATAGGCCGTTTTGGTTTCCCTTTATAATAATAATCCATTTATTTCAGGTGACAAAGACCCATATATAAATAACACACGGTTACTAATACCAACGTCCCGTCCGTACAAAAAATTATACTTACAATATGATTATCATTGCCTTATTTACCAGTAGCGTTACCAAGAATTGTACATTCAGCAGAATACAGTGACTCACTGTTATGAGAAATGCGATCAAGGCTCTAACAAAAACATTACAAAGTTGAGTTTTTGCGAAGCTTTTTTCTAGGTTTGTAACTTTGTATAAATTGGGCATAATTCTGCCGTGCGTGCAGTTTTTGTCACCGTGGTGTATTTTGGTTCGATACTTCCGATTTTCCTTATTCTTGTTTGGAATCTGACCAACAACGACAAAAACACTCGACAGTGTGAACATCTTTTAATAGAAATAATAACTAATACGCCAGTAGGCGAGAAAGCTACTTTCCGACTTACCTACGTGTCCTGTGTGTTGAAAGTTGGTCGGCGCACCGATCATGGATCTGTCTATTCTCCGCCGCGTGCGCTGCGCCTGCGCGGCGGGCTGGTAGCAGCACGCGAACCATTGCAGCCAAATTTCACCGCCAGTGCTAGCCATTACTATTCTCTAACGTCCACTTCACACGCGAGTCCTACTTAACCGTCACTGCCGCTTGAACGCAGCACGGAATTCGAATTCGGAACTTGTAGTGATGCACACTTGTGATCGAACGGTCGATACTCGTACCACTGATATTCTCGTATAACTGGAGGATTAGCACTTCATGTGACGTCACAAGTCTTCAGATGAGCGCAGTGCAGATAACGCTGATCGCATGATTCCCCGATACCATCTGAAAGTAAAACGTGGCTTGTAAATGATAATGATAACACAAACGAGTATTTACTTTTCCATAATGAAAGGAAAAATATTTTTAAACAAAAATTGTTCTGTCTAACAATGTAAGACGCCATTGAGACGATTTGGGCGAGTAAATAGGACCCCTAATTAAAGTTATGACTTTGGGCGCAGCTAATTCGTTGTAATCAATTAAGAAGAGAATAAAAACCGTAAATGTAGCTGTTAATGAACGTATTTTTCACAGTCATGCTTGTCATTACGATTTTAATTTGTGGATAATTGGTATTTACCTAAATATCTAATAATTCTGGCTGCGTGACCAACGAAAGTTAGGCACAGCCTAGGTATAGCAGACATGCATATTTTTGTAGCGTAGCCTAGCAAACTTTAACGCTCCTAAATGCCTTATAGGTTATATACGTTCATTTTAGTCTTGTTAAAAAGATGGATGGATATGTGCCACAATTTCAAATCTAAAAATCGTTCCGCTAAGACAGTTAAAAATGAAACAAATCAGGGTGCACCATTAGGCAAAAATGAAAATTCGCCAATCGATGCAGTTTCTTAAAATCGCCAACTTTTAATGGCTTGAGAGAAATCTTGCTTCGTTTAAAGCAATGTTTATGCCTTTACAGCACCATATTTCTCTACCGAACTACTAAAGGCTCCCATATACATGCCAGAATGTTTTGGAAACTGGTAAAAACGTCGGAAAATGTTATCTTGGTGTTGTGAGTTAGATAAAACCGGTTCCGGTCTCTTTAGGCGACATCGGTGCAACAAGTTATATTAACACAGATGTAGATGCAAAGGTGCCAGCCAGGTGTGCGGAAGACGAGAGAGGCTTAAATATTGTAAAGAGAGATAATATTCAGGTTTTGGGTCATGTATGAGTTTGGTGGTCTTTTCTTTAAGTAAGTTTGAGTAATTCCAGCATTGGCCCGAAAGTCTGACAACCAGTCTTACCAAGGGGTATCGTATTACCCACTACTAACGAGGTTGTGGAGGTCAGATAGTCGCTCCATGTAAAATAATGGTATTCAGCTGCATCCGCTTAGACTAGAAGCCGACCCCAACATAGTTGGGCAAAGGCTGGGCAGATGATGATGTATGCCACCAGGATTGGCGTCTACGTTTCCTTATTGCTTATTAGGGTTGGCTTTTTATTAAATTCTTTATTTAAAGGAAAAATTAGATAAATTCTGAAAGGTTAAAATACTTCCTTTCCTTCTCATATCTATTCCTTCAGCATTTATCCGGATCCCAATATATTTCAAGTTAGGTCGCATCATGTGTTATTCTAGCATGCAACTTTCGTTCATTCGGCCTGTTAGGGGAATAGGCGATTCGTCTCCAGTTTTGTATTGTTGAGTACAACCTTTCAAATGAATTAAGCCACAACTTGGTATAACACTGGAGACGTAGCTCACACAAAAATGAGCGTTCTCCTTTCAGATCAAAACCTACATTCTCCGAACATGCGATCTCAATCCCACGTGAACATCACTATCTAAGATCTAAGAATCATCGGATGTTATCGTGTTAACACAACTGCACGCATACACGTCTTATCCTGGTGTCAGGAACACGCCGAAGGAGCAGATAACGGGCTGACTTAACGTCAGATAGTTTATCTAAGCGGTCATTATGTTTTTGAACGCGACTGAATATAGGGACGAGTGGTGAGGGTAAGGAATGAATCATAGCTTCCCGTCTCGTCTCGTCTCGTCGAAAATTCGGGGGAAAAACTGCATTGTTGTGGCAATGCAGTTTTTCACCCGAATTTTCGACGCGCCCTCTCACAAAAAAACTAGAAGCTATGATTTATTTCTTACCCTCACCACTCGTCCCTATATTCAGTCACGTTCAAAAACATAATGGTCGCATAGGTAAACTAGAAAATAAAAATCGAACAACATCAAGATTGGATGAACTGTCAGTGACGCCCTTCGTCAATTTGTCGGGTTTGTAGACCACTAAAGAAAAGGTGATAAATTATTGCCATTCAATTTTGCTAAATAAATTCATGTTCTCGGTAGCGGATCAGGCCCAAAATCTGTGAATCAATTTGCGCAAATAAGCTATAGCTATATTTTATGAGCTCCGAATTAGTTGCCACCGTATTAATATGTTAAGAAGATTCATAAATATTGGTTGTTTTTTATTTGTGAAAGGTGAAGAAGTTACGCCGACTACTTATTGTCTATGACAAGCGTTTTCTTTGAGACAGTAATTTCGCTTTAAAGTAGGAGACATTGTTAATGTAAGAGCATGAACGACACTTGTTGACAGATTTAAGTACTTTTATCGGAGCTGAGCTTCGCTTGAGCTGATCACAAGCTTATCACACTTAGGTACTAACTTTCTCAATTCTACGAATAAATACGTTTCTCATATGATATTATCTGACCATTGTCTGCTATCAATGTAAGAATTTATTATAAGTCTCACGATAGTGAAAACTTACACAAACCACGGTTCGAAGTCTGGCTAGATATACTTAGGTTTAGTCATACTTTGACATCAAGAACATAAATATTTATATCTTATTTAAACGAGTTTTTAAGGCAAGCAATGTTCTGTAACCTAGATTTGATAATAGCACTGTGTCATATTATAACTTTTAACGTTTTTAATGAGTTGTCAATCCGGAAAATAATAAAGGGACAAAGACTGAGTTTATTTGTGGATTAGGTATTTGAATTGCGCATGGTTTTAAAAGACATTGAATTGTATCTACGGTCTACGGTGATGCCATGTAGCCAATTCTGGCCACAGCGACTACATTCGTTAACTTTCTAGAGTGGTTGTGGAGAGCTTTGGTGTGCTGCTCTTTCATGTGCTCTCAAGTGGTTAGCATATCCAACTTTGGTCGAAAACTCCGAGCACAAAGCGGACCATGACAGAACACTATTGACGACATTGTAGGGTATAGCTTTAAGTGGTCTAGCTTTGAGGTCATCGCGTTTTAAATCTAATTGCGTCTTTCATCTCTCTTCAAAGTTTTGCCGATGTACATAACGTCTCCACTCGGGCCGTTTATGTGCCTGCTTTACCCATAATAAGGGGTCAATTTTGCATCTTTTGAAGCGTCTTTTCTGAATATGTTTAAAACGTCAAAACTGACTACCACGATTACGTTTTCCCTCCTGGAGTTGAGAATAGAAGATGCGCTTCCAGTCTCTTTGTGCATTCTAGAGACACCACGTTAGCTGACGTCTCATCAAGTAGACCTCTAAAAACGGGTAATAGGCAAATTGACAATAGCACTGGCGAAATCCGTGTACTGTTTAATTCATGACTAATCGAAGCGTTTTTTTCCATAAAACTTTTCCATGTGTTTATGGCTTTATTTTTAACAACTTACAACACTATAAGAATTCTATAGCTATTTTTACTTGTTGAGAAACGGTGTTAAGCGTATTCGGCCCGCTGGCCCCAATATGATACCTGGCTAACTAAAACTTCTCGTGAACACATTGTAATAACGTAAAAAGAGAAAGGATTGATTTATTGTCATATTTATTAATCTAGCGCCATCTTGTTTATTGAATCTTTCGCGCCATATTACGTATTCTAAATTCGAATAGGACTAACCGCCAGAACCTCTTTTATTGAACGTATTCAATAAAAGAAGTTTAGAAATTAAAGTTTTGTGATTAAAATAATTATTTTTGTTTTTCTATGGTAATTGTATTTAGGGATTTTAAAAATTGCAAAGCTGTGGCATACTTTGTCGTATGCACGTGGATTAACACGCGAGATTTATCGAGATAAGAGTAAAAGAAATGTATTGTTCATTGAGAGTCAAAAACTTTTTGACTTGGGTTGATTTTTCTTATCAGCCCTATCTTTGAAGCGTGGGACCACTGAGAATACAAAGAAGTTTCAATCTCGTCTGGGTGGCTTTATAAGTAGGTATGTCACATAAGCTTAGTCAAATAAGTATTATTCTCATTAAATAACGTCTTTCCATCGAAACGGAGTCTCCCTCTGTTGAACACAATGCACTTTTTATTGATGGGCAAAGGGGGAAGTTTGTGAGGACATTAATAATACATACCTACTGAAACATTTTTTTCGGAGACTTTTACTAAAAGAAAAGCGCAGATACCTACCAAGTAAAAAAAAAACGTTTTAAAAGTCAATAACCAAAGCGTATGGCGTTGCAGTGTTGCACGTTGGTGACATTAGTGGCTGGCGAAGAAGTAAGGCACCTACTTTGATCATTGGCTATTGTTTTCACCCTTCACATTTTCACTCCATCACCTAAAAACTCATTTTTCTTGTTATCATAGATAATTAAAACCTTTTTAATATCTTGTTGTTGTCGCCAGTCAGTGAAAGTTATCGGATCAGTGGACCATCACTCAGTGAATAGGGAAAGTACCTACTCCGATTGACCACCATTGTAGATGAGAGATCAAGTTACCTTGAGTTAACTTAGCAGCTATGTGAGAATATCCGTGTAACTGTACTGAGATTTTTTTAATTAACGTGCATTTTTGTCATAAAATTCACAATGACAAGCAAAAGTATTTTATTTTTGTGATGTTCAGTTGTGTGTTAAATTTTATATTGCTAATAAGTGAATGAAAAAAAATATAAAAATGGTTTATTGTTTTGTGTGACTAGTGCGAACTGTGCGAAGTGAATATTTTTGCACTTCACTGTACCTGCTATATTGTTGATAAACCGCAACCTGCAAACGTATGCAAAGAGCAGGATGTTAGTTATTTTCTTTATTTTGCTGTTTTGTTAAATGCGTGTCATAAACAATATTGAAATATGTACCAACTGAATGAAAGTGTTATTCAGTTGCTTACCCTTCTTTCAGACAAATCTAGTTATTGACCAGTCACAGAACCAAAGTAAGTACACACAAAAGCTAAAGATAGGTTAGGTAGACAATAGCATTATAATCATTATCAGCTCGTGCGCATACGGGTCGGTTATCCCATAATTAACTAATTGACGCGTATCGTTTGTCGTCGTTTATATGTATAGTACATTACAATGTGTTAGAGTTAATTATTTAAACAGCTGTCTGCCGTACAATGGTCTACAGAACATAAAATAGGACTATTATTTATTTATTTTTTCTGTGACAAAGATATTCCAAATATTTTTGAAATAATCTGTCAGCCTGCAGTGTTATTTTGTCTTTGCAGATAATTTCAGGAATAACAAGAAATTGTGAACACCAATCTTTTTGCTAAGAGATGATTATGGTTATTATAATTCGCTTTTCTTTAGTGTAAGCATTTTCTCGGAAAATTCGTAGTAATATGTCTACGAAAATCGATAAAGTTGACCAATTTAGTAACTACATAAGTCCAAACTCGTCACGCCCGAGCGACCTGTCGCGACCTTAATCCAATTTCGATTCTACGCCTTTTAACGGTCCCATGCGATCCGATTATGGTGACGTTGTCTTTGGCTACTTTGTTTCTTTTTGTTTAGTTTTTCAAACAGGTTTTACTGTACTTTTTTTTGTTGTCGTAATGTGCAACGACATTTTTTTGTGGTTTGTGGAAAACTACAATTTAAAGTTTTTGCGAGAAATAATACTATGCAATTCACTGTTAAAGATCTGAATGAATTTAAATAAGTTTTTAACTTTAATTCACTGTGTAAAATATTAAAAATATGTTGTACCTAGCGTCCTTACATAGTTAATGAAATATTTAATATCGACCATAATTATAATTTTACGTATAAAAGTGTGGAACCCCATTGTATTTTTTATACTTAAATTAATATAGGTAGGTATCTACGTTAAATATGTATCACAATATGCTCATTTGTCCTGTCTGTGGTCTATTATCAGCATTATTATTATCATTTATTATTTTCGCATTGTTATCTAGCGCCGTGGCTACCAGTGACCTCAGTCAATGGCAATAGCTGCACCTCACTGTTAGAGGACCTTTTTGATAATTATTAAGAACTTTTTCATCGACAACGATGATTGAAGTAGTAAAATGAGACTGACTTAAGTAAGCTATCGAAAACCCTATGTCAAATCCCGTTGACAGTCGTAGACATACGCTTCGAAAGCGATTTCCGCTTTCCGCTACAATTTGAAGATTTTCGATAAAAGTTTTTGTACTTAAGGTGGATGCTCCACCGGGGCTGCGGGACTATTCGAAAGAGATACCGTGGCCCCGGAACACAAAGGGCGATGAAGGAACATGGATGGGTTTTAGTCAGTAAAAGTCTGACACTCCCTCCTGCTCAGCCCAGAGCGGGAGAAGTCATTTGATGATTTCCCATCCGAAAAAAAAAAAAAAAAAAAAAAGGTGGATGCTCCAGGGTAGCCCGCGATATTCAAATTTTCTTGCGTTTTTTGCAATTCGAAGTAGTTTCGGAGCTTATTCCGTCGAAATAAACAAAAAAATCTTTCCTCTCTATAATATTAGTACAGATAGTATAGACTAGTAATGGCAATACAATAAACATTATACAATCATAAATCTCGTAAAAATCGTAATTCTCATAGGCATAACTAACGGCAGCCCATTGCCTACGGCACCATAATAACCAGTTTCCGTTCTATAACTGTTACTGTAAAACTTAATTAAAGCAAGGAACCCTAAGGTTTTCATTCTTTAAGAAAATCCGTGTAAAGTATGCTAGGAGACAATGTTGCCATTGGCCTAAAACCTGGATGAGACTGGCTGGAACATGCAATTTTGCAAAAAACAAAGAGAGGCCTTTTTCCTGCAGTGGGTGAAGTCGAGCTGAGGATGATGATGATGACGATGATGATATTAGGAAAATGGACACACGGTAGATACTATTAGGGTGTAGTTCCCCAAAAATAGATTTGTAAGTAGTTAATTGTCTATTTGCAGTGGTCCTAGGTACACATCCCTAAGGGACTTTACCTACCCCCTTTCTTTTAGCGAACTACTGCATAAAATGAGAATTTATTTCATCTTTAATTTAATTTATGTCATCGCATCTTTCTTAAAGAACAAAGGATAAGTGACCTTAAAAGTAAATAATGTAAAGTTTATAACTGTATGGAGCAAAAAAACTTTAGTTAGAAGCGAGGTGAAGCACCTGCGTGCTTGGTGCGTCTGCGCTGAGTCACCACTTCGGGTCACTGTCGGGAGTGCTCGGGATAGTTCGGCTTTTACTGGTAAGCTAATCTTTCGCAAACATTGCTTCATTTATTGTTGTAAGAAAGAAGAAAAGAAAGAAAGAAAAGTATACAGGATGGAATATTTCATTGCTACATGGAGGGAAAGTACTCTAAATACTGGAGATAGTAAATTTTACTCAAAGGAAACATTCCTTTATTTTTAAATTAAAAACAAACAAATATGCATTCATCGATTTAAAAAAAATCGCTTGCCACATTCGGGCATCGAACCCGGGATGGATCGATTAAAGGTCGAAAAAATAACATTCTGTACCTTTTTGACATCAATCGATAGGGTCAATCATATGGATCAAATCTCTATAACAACCAACAAACAACTTTTCACCAGCGTGTCATAGAAACAAAAATAATATGTGACATCTCCCAATACCCTTGTGTCCCAATGGCCCGCGTGATGGATTACAATCATTCATTTACTTTAATGAAGTTTTAATTGTTAGTTAGCTACTACCAGTTTAGAAAGCTAATTTGTCGTTGCATTTTCTAATGACATTTGGCATTGTACCAGCATTTGATTGTGAAACGAGATACTAACCTTGCCTTAAATGGGCCTTTTATATTGAGTGGCCATTTATAAATAATTGTTTATTTGGAACAAAGTCCAACCATTGAGAAGAAAAAATAAACGATGTTAGCATTGATAGCAATAAAAATTAAAACTGTGGCGATAGGTTAGGTTAGTAAGCGCCAGGATAACCCGCGAAATTCACATTTTCTATTCACAGGTCAGTGTCAGGTTGTATGTTGATGAAAATATGATTCACGCAAGTAACACGTATGTAGTCATAGAATTATAACAATTCAAATTATCAATACAACCCTATAAGTTCACTTACCGCCGTTGAATGACTTTTTCATGGAATAGTTAACAACATACAACCGTAAGAAAATTTGAATTTCGCGGGTAATATCATTTTTTTTAAATCTCGTTGTTGTGTTTTGGTCAAACTGATTCAGACAAATGGCCGACGCTGTTCCAGACACCGGACTCTGACAGATAGTAAATTTAACGAGGTATACGTCATTGTCCGGTGTAGGCCGAACCTTAAAAGATCCAGGCAGTCCCATAAAGATTTTCAAAACCATTTAACTTTTTCTCAAAAATCGGAGATAAGTAGGAACTTTTCAATTCAATAAAAAATAAACTGAGATAAGGGAACGAAAAAAACGTGAGTCACAAAAATATTCACCCTCGCAGAAACATTGTTTGGCAAAAGTTGTCCCCCTCAATCTTGCAATAATAGCTTTTCGTGAATGTACACTTTAAATTGTTATATTTTTTCTTGAAAGATCTCATGCCTATCTCCGTTCGAAAATTGGGAAGCAACTGTTAAACTAATGGCGTCACGTCGCTGGCAAAGCTAGCCACAAACATTCCATCATTGGTTGAAAAGCTGGTTTATAACGCGTTTGTCTGAGTGGGACCTAGCTATGGATCAATGAGCATTGACCGACCTTCCCCATTGTCAATTCTTCATTGCGAAGGAGAATTCTCCTTCGAAAGGTATGCTTTGAAAAAAAACACTTGCCATAGCAGCCATCTTGTTCTAAACTTGAATGCCATAAACGGCAGCTGTATTATCCCCTACAAGTTGACACCCACACTGTACACTGTACTCCCTAGACATGTAACGCGATATAATGTCGTCTTCGTGCGTGGGACCTCCTTGCAAATAAACTGAAGGGTAGATAGTGTCCAGAGACGAGTTAGGGACACAATAACAACGTTATTTATGATGTTTTCGTATTGTGTTGCGATTATAGAATGTTGTGTAGGACTGTAGAAGTTGATTGGGTTAGATACTCGCTTAAAGCTTGCCACTGAAGAGAATAAAATACTTTTCCTGTCTAACTTTTGCAAATGAAGTCCAGTCTAACCAGCTGCAGCTGAATACATATTTTATATGGGAAGACTCTGAGCTCTACACCCAGTTACTGGGTACCTACAATACCCCTTTGGTAAGATTGGTTATCAGACTTCCGGGCCACTGACTGCCTGTAACGACGGTATAAGATCTACAAATGACCGCCGGGACCAACAGCTGAACATGCTTTCCAAGGCAAGCAGGAAACTCAGTTTGTAATGGATGTTTAACCCATCCATGAATCAAAACAGTTAAGTGTGTGTCTAAGAATGAAACAGAATTTCTAACATACGAATTTACCAGGACAAACACACCGTCACGAAAAAGTTCGATATTTGTGGTACGCCATCAAATATGCGGGTGGCAAAATCGATTGTCAATTCAATCGATTCGGATTATGTACATCGACCCTGGCTGGGCAGGAAAACACGGCGTTTTATTGTAAACGAGAGACAGACGTTAGAAGACAGCTATGTTATGTTATAATATGGTTATAGTAGCCAATAACCATTGTTCAATATCTATCAATCCATCCTTATGAATAAACGGAACCCTTTTTGTTAGTCTACGACATTCCGTTTTTACAACCTGGTAATGGATGTTTACTTTTCCGTGTGTTTTGTCTATTGATTTCTGTAAGTACCTAGTTTATTTTAAAAGTGAACATAATGCATAACTTCTTATGTCCTATTCTAGCGATTTTGGACTCACTTATACAAGGTGATGGCTACCTTAAAAATAAATGATTCCTTGCTTTTTAATTATTGTAACTACATAACAACTCAATTATAGAATAAACCATAGAAACTAAACCAAAGAGGTTTTAACAATAGGCTGTGTGAGAGTCAGCCTTTGCCATAAAAAAATAAATACTCTATGGTTCTCCAATTCTCCATAGACTGTTTCGCAAAATAAGATGGTAATCATTTAACAATAGAGCTTTTCATGGCTGACCAAGAGTGATCGCTTTTTAATTGTGAATGCTATACTTACGTCATGTGATGAGATCAGAAACTGTTAGTGGTAGACAAAAAAATATAAGGTCAACAACCAGTTGTTAGAGAGATACAAGATATTAGGGCGAACACGTTATTGTAACTTGTGCGAAGTCGTGGCTTGCCCATTGCCATTTTTTTTGCAAATCGTCAGTGGTTTTACGGATTTTGTTTACAGATATTATTTAGAATTTTAATTCGAAGTTAAGCGAGGTAAGGAGGCCTTCAGTAGCTATTTTAAGTCTAATCTGAGGACCTCGAAAACAGGACAATAATGTATTAGGTAGTAGTCGCAGTACAGAATAGATGTATGTTTTTTTGCTATAAAAATCAACAGAAGCTATCAGTGATAGCCAAGTGGTGTGACCTTCGGACTGCCAAGTCTAGTCTAGTCCAGTCTCGAGTTCGAATCAAGGACACGCACCTCGGATTTTTCGGATTCATGTGCGTATTGTATAATAGGCGACACGACAAAAAAAACAAATTAGTCCGTCACTTAGATTATCAAAAAATATTTGACCCGTGTTTTTTCTTTTGTTACGTAAACCAAAATTGACGAAGATACGACGCTTTTAAAATTCTCAATACGTCACGCCATGGTATAATTTTTAGCTAGTTCTAACGTCACCAGCCCCCACTCCCGAGTTTTGATGCGTTTTATCTTTGTCAATATTCATTGATTTACAAAAACAAAAAATACGTGTCCATTAATTTCCAATACTCTAACTGACGGACTAAATAGATTTGCAATTTTTTGATACTGTCGTCATGCCTATTATCACTTGCTTCGGTGAAGGAAAACATCGTGAGCAAAACCAGCATGCCTGAGAGATATTTCTTGACCACATGTAAAGCCAAGTCAGAAGCCCATGGGCGGCTTATGACCTCTGTCTGACAACAGGTTAGGCACTAACCACGCGATAAAGAAGAAAGAACAGAGGCCATTCAAGATGAGGTAATGGAAGGTTACCACTACTAGTACCGTGACTGTGCCTATGAGGTAGAAATATCAATAATATTATTAGATGAAACTTATGTTTTCATATGACACCTTCCTCCATGTCTCATAGCGATACCAGACAATATGGTGCATTCACACGTTTAACTATAGTTTATGAATAATAACATGCAAGTTTCCTCGTAACGATTTTCCTTCTCAATATTTTAATTATTGGCAAAATAATCCAGGTCAATTAATACGTAGTTGTAAACATCAGATTCGGGACAATTTTAATTGTGTAATCGAAGTCTTTTATTAATGTAGGTATTATCGGAATCAGAGGAAATAATTCAATTGCGTGATATTTTTACACGACTGCCAAGGAAGTGTTATATACTGTAATGAAAGCTTATGATGTAAGAATTGTGAAATCTGTGAAAATTTGAACTGTCTACCTCAGATCATCAAAAGTGAAGCCACCTTTTTATCTATGTGTGTATCGAAGGGTTACCATTTCTTAATTTTTTTCCCTATAATTTGGGGAACAGTATTGTATGGGTAAGATAATATTGTAACATAATGTTGAGTATGGTATTGTACCTCAATTGTTTAGGACTTCTATTCCGTAAAAATAAACGAAATTTTTTACATCGCCAAATTGTCTTGAAATAAAATAGGTCGTTATTATCAAAATGATCGGAACAAATCACGCTGGTTTTTGATGGCAGCCATTTTGGATCATTTCTACTATTTCTTATAGCTACCATCCATTTACTTTTTGTGTCAGTATTAATTGGAAATCTAAAATATTTAATACAAAAAAATTTATATAAAATAGGAATAAAACGCGATGTAAGAAATCACATTTCGAATGGGGAAATTTTAAATCATATTATGGCAACCCTCGCACTTATGTCACTGCGTTCGTTCCAGTAACCTGAAACTAGTTTATTTATTTAAAAAAAACGATGTTATTTCAAGTACTAACAAGTGAAAAGTGATTCCGTGAGACTTTTCATGTGATTTACTATTGTTTTTACAACTTTTCAGTACACACGAAGGCATAATTCTATTTTTTAAAACTATGTTAACTAGACGACGACTTGTCACGTACTAAGAGCGGTCAGCTTGGTTTTAGTTATAAGTGTGTGCGTGAGCGTGTATTTTACTTGCAGCAGCACGGTTTTGTGGCTTCACTTTTGATGTTCGCAGCGCGCCATCTTCCTTTTTTTGTTGATCTGAGCTGTCTACCTATTCCGGAACATGAGATATTGCCAGGTCCCGATGGTTACTCGTCGGGTACGGAACCTTAAAAGAAACATGGCAACAGTGTATGGCGGCGGCGGCGTTCGTTTTGACAATAGTAAGTACCTAACGCGCCAAAATAACCATGCATCACGTATACCTAGCAAAATCTTCAATTTTATCATTCAAACCATAATCCTCGGTAACTTCTACAATAAAATCTATTTGACATAACATAACCCTGACTTCACAGCGTGCATCTTGTAATAAAAACAATACGTTATCTATGGTCCGTGAATGTCTATGACTCAACGCATTGTTTGTTTTGACGCGCCACAGATTATATATGCGTAAACACTAAACAGCCGTGCAGTCACAGCTTATTAGTTCTGTGTTATAATATAACATCACGCCTATTATACTCGAAGGGTTAGGCAGCGCCATACCTACATTTGGTTAAAGTTGCATGAATAGGAAGCGAGTCTATTGCCATCAACGGGGCAAGAATCCAAGCTCCATGGGTGCTACTGAGAACATTGCTGCTCCTGGGAATCGGCGACCACTAGACCAACAAGATAATTATGTTATTCATGTATTTACGGATGGATCCCCGTGGCTCTGTCTGTTGTAAAGCAAATTGCTTTGAAATTTTTCCTGTTCCGGAGTTGGCCACGCAGCGTTCAGTCAATTTCCTGTGTAAAATGCTTCTGCTTTCCTGCAGTATCTTTTCTGGGTGAAAACTAATGTTTCCGAGTTTGATACGCAATGGTGTCTGATATATTAGTGATTTTAAAATAACAAGGGGTCACTTATTGCATTGTTGGATGCTTGCAAAACTGATTGATTGAAATAGATGATTGCAAAACTTGGATTCTAGGTCGCAGTTTAGATAACTCAAAATTAAAAAGTTTTAATTTCTTAATTTGAGCGTTTTTTTTTCCAACTTAACAAGACTTCAAGAATATGTCATGTTAATTAGAATCTCTCATACAGGGACACTACGCTTATTTTGCTTGTCCTGAATTACTAGTCCATAAATTAAGACCAACGCTACGCGTAAAGTAAGTTTAAGCATATTTAGTCCAAATACTTCAGTTCCACATCTAAACAAGTTCAGACCGTGGGACACAGCCGCACAATGATTCGTAAATTATGAATGAAGCCAATGCATGTGAACTAACGTGAACGCAGCTAAGCAGCTTACCGTTTGAATTTAGAACGGATATCATGGCGCGAACGTCAGCTGTTTATTGGTTAAACTTTTTGTAATGCATTTTAGTATCTTCTTATGTACCTAATTAATAACAATATTTACTTTTAACCTATTCATTTTAAGACGAATAATAAAATTTGCTTGCTTATTACATACTTTCTTGTTTTAAGTCTTGTCAAGAGGCATCGTATTACCCAGTATCTGGGTTGTCTAAGTCAGATAGGCATTCGCTTCATGTAAAAAACTGGTACCATTTAGTTGGTGGTGGTGGTTTTGGTGGTTCCACTTAGACTGGAAGCCGACCCCAACAATTATACATTATAATACCTACTCATGTAGTTGGGAAATGTGATATAAATGACTATTTACAGAACTTTCAAATCAGACAGCTTAAACCAGTTCGTTATTTCTACTAAGCTCTGTATGTATGTGTAATTGTGTATGTCTAAAAATAGAATTATTTAACCGGAAAATTAAGATGAACTGAAAATAATAAACATGATCTTTTCCTTAAGTCTGATTCCTGGGAGGGAAAAATTGCCGATTACTCACAAGAACTAATTGATTAGGTCATTTGTAATAATAAAGAAGCTTTGAGAGTCTACGAATAAATTCAGTTCGCGAGAAATGGAAGGAGTGGAGGGAAACCTTCGCCCAAGAGTGGGCCAGAAAAGGCTAGATAAAAAAAAAAAGATTCAGTTCTATTTTCAACTTTTCTATTTTCTTTTTCTTCATTTTGTTTTATTTCCCATCTAGTTATAAGCTGTATGCCGTGGTCTAATAATTGAAGGAGCACATAACTATGGAAGAGAAGTATTTGTATAAAATTGTAATTTTTAATTTATTTATGTATAACTATTCTTCAGGGATCCAAAAAAAAGGTAAGTACCTACATCTAACTAGGCACCAAAATTCCTACTTTTAAACCTTAGCAAAATGTTATAATGCCCAGACCAAACGTTCACTGGAAACGAAAAAAAACCGTCCTTGTGACAACAGGCTCAACGTACCAAATATTACGGTACAAGAATTCAGCTTACCGTCGCGACCTGATCTGCAGATAGCGCTCAAAAACATGTCGAAAGCGTCAGGAATGCTTGCTTGCAAGATCAAAGGAGGACGGATGGAAATAGCTCACCCCCCGGTTGCCATGGCAACCGACTCCCGCCTTCTCGGGGAATATTCTAGTTGAATTTGACTTGCAACCAGTGTTTGACTAAAATTGTACTTAACTACTACTACTAACTTACACTACTACTACTAACTACTTAACTTACATTCGTGAAGTGATTTCGTTCATGGTTTTGGCAATGTTGTTGGCTGAGGAATGCAGTGGTATTTTGCAAAAGCATTGATCTGTTTAGCTATTGCACTGCTTATTATTAAACACGGTGTATTTACGTTTTATAAAAAAAAAAACACTGTTCATCAATCATTATTTTTTTTTATTGTTTTTTATTTTTCTCTTTGTGTTTATGATAATTTCTTGATCAGCTAGGTAACCTTCAGTTTTATCAACGGTTCAACGGCTGATTAAGTACCTAAGTGATGTAAAACTCGTTTTTAAATAGTTAGTCAGTCGTCTACCTATAGTTTTGTATGACATCCTCCATAGATATCGATGACTCATGCTTCTTAATTAAATAAATGAAAGTGTATCACCAGTTTTTGATAAGGAACCAGATTTGAATTGGTACTTTGTTAAAGTTTCATCCACAATAGTTACTTAGGTATACCATTATATTTATTACTGAATCAGATTTTGTGTGTAGATTTTTTTGCACGGAACCTTATTCTTTTTTCTAAAATATAACTAGACTAAGTTACTTCTTATAAGCTCGGCTCGGCTATCTGCCAGTCCCGTCAAAATCGGTCCAGCCGTTTCAGAAATTAGCCGGAGCAAACAGAACGACAAAAATTAAAAAAAAAGTGTTACGAGTACCGTGTATATACGTACTGTCATAATTAAGCATTCATTGAAAGCTTTTGTTTTGAAATTACAAACAGACATTTCTATTTTATTTATTTGTATGGAGTATAGATCATTTTATTGGCCGATGAGACAGTATTAGAAACATAACCATTCATGATCATGAATGACGGAAACTTC
Organism: Xestia rhomboidea; assembly: GCA_963853795.1. Lineage (NCBI taxonomy): Eukaryota > Metazoa > Arthropoda > Insecta > Lepidoptera > Noctuidae > Xestia > Xestia rhomboidea. The sequence goes on along the minus strand of OY970778.1, from coordinate 6,321,571 downwards.
CAACAACTCTAATCATATAGAATAGAAATCCAAGAGAAGTACATAGTACAATAGCACACTTGGACTCTATTGTACCGTTAATACTTGAACTAGCCGATAATGCAGTCGTTAATAAGGAAATAACAATATAACGCTGACATTCGACGCTCGTTCCCATCAAGTCCTGAGACAAACAATATATGTTTAAAACAGCACCAGTCATCCATTCACAGTTTATTACATGATATTTAGATCAACACAAAGAAATCTGAAGCATTAATCTTAGTGTATCCTGTAAAAAATAACTTTTTCATCCCCCCATCTCGGAAAGAGTATTTTTGCTCTTCGATATCTGAGTGCAAAAGTCGTTTTTATCCTCTAGAGGATTAAGTAAATTGAATTTAGAACATCGTGTGCACTAAGTTTGTGAATTCAAAACATCATTAAACCTATTTACTTCTACCTCCATGGTGCCGAATTTATCATAGGTACAACCTTTTTTAATTTGTTAAAAACTCAGACTCGGAACCTTCTTGGTGTACTTTTATAATTTGCTTTGCGCGCGCCATTTTCTTGTCAGGTCAATTGTTAAAACCTTAGGTTAAAAACAAGTGAAAAACGTAAAATAAGTGGTTTTGGCGACGAAGAAGTTTATTTGACGCCAACAGAATTGACTGAAACTGTTAATAATGCGCAAATGAGCTTTCTCCCTCAACAATCACGCGAGAAGGATTTGAAACAGTACGATATTAAAAAAAATGAAAAAAAATAGGTAGAAAATGCCCAAGGCATTAAGTCCGCCTTTGTACAGTTTTTACTTGTGCATAAAGTTTTAATAAATAAATATTACACTCAACTTAACTAACTGTAGCAACGTTACTTTAAATTTTTCTTAATTGTACCTAAGTATTATTTGTTATAATTTAAAGATTATTCTGTAATACTTACCTATCATAATGTAGTAGTTAACACCTAAACTGAAATAAAAGTATCTTGTGATTGTAAATGTTTTTTTTTTTTGCATTTAGTAATTTCCTCGCTGAGGTGGGATGAAAAGTTACGTGTTGCACTCGAGTGCAAAGATTTTTCACCTCGTGCTCTTTTGATTCCCTCGCTAACGCTCAGGATTCTAATTTTTGAATCACTCGCTGCGCTCGTGACTCAATTTTAGAATCCTTCGCTTGCTCGGTTATCAAAATTGAGCACGCGGTTAAAAAGCAACTTTGCACTCTTGTATAACAAATAACTATAGTCTTAAAAAGAATGGTCTGGATGCAGACTAAATCTTTTCACAAGTAACCTTAGATTTTACTGCAAAGTGCCAAAAAATTACAACTTTAAAAGAGATATAAGAGATACATGGTAGACGACTTCTGAATTATCCTGTAATGGTACTCCAAATTATTTATGAAGTCTAGAACACTAGCCAAATTATTGTGCTTCTTGGCTTTGTACCAAACTCTGAAACGAGGCGCCGCTTAATATCAAGCCAAGCATTCTAACTGCAAGCGATATGAAGGCGCCATTCAGCTTCAAATTCACGAGATTATTGCTGGAACTTGTCATAAATCACACAAACCCTGGTAATTTGCAAGTCTTGCAGAAACTGTAAAAGTCAGACTTTCGCGGAGTATTACGCCAACAGTGATTTCTCAATAAAACAAGGTGGATGACAGTAATATTGCAAATGAGAGTCTTGCGTCGCCGCCATTTGAGGTTACTGCAATAGAGGAGCGAAAAGAAAACAATGAATTTAGAAACCGTGGGGTGGCACCCCTGTAGTCTACAATAGAACACACAGCGAGCGTATAGTTAGTTACTATTGTTTCGAGTGCAATGGCTGGCTGAAGTCCAGGATACGTAAGACAGTTTATTATTATATGACCGAGATAGCTTTGAAAGCGAAGTACTCAGGCTAATATAAACATTGTTACGAAACTGAGTATCATCATATCATGCTCATTCTTCCACAGTTAATGTTATGCCTCATTTTATACAGACGAGAAGAAAAACAGTGATACAGGAGGCGATATTTTAACCTCCGGTGCTTTTATATTCAACCGATATTTTCAAACTTTTATAATCATACATCGCAAATTCAAATCAATCCTTTCATTTTAAAATTGAAGCTTGACGAAAGGTAGATAAAATTACAAATTAATCAGTGAACGATGAAACTGTGAGGCAAAATGAATGAAATGAAGTCCTCATTTAAAAGAGCATGCAGACTGCGAATTTCACATCTTGCTCTGTCTAGGTCATAGAGCCAAGACCTGGTTTTGTCACAAGATTTATCAATAGAAATATTTCTGTAGAGACCGTCTCATGGACAAAAACAAACAGTTTTTTATGTAAAACGATTCTTAAAATTGCTTAATTGCCGTGTCTTGTTTGCAGAGTTTCTCAACTAACTTGGTGTTCGTTTTAGTGCTACTATTGTGTCTACTTCGTGGACAGATCATTGGATAAGATTATTTTCCCTACGGGAAAACAACCATCACACTTTCAGCGTGTATACTTGAATATAACATAGAACTTTTTTGACCAAGACGTCACAATCTTGGTTTCGAAAATCTTCATTGTCAGGTAAATAAACTTTCTGCTGTGAACTAGTTTCGAACAAGAAGATACAATTTCTAATCAATCAACCAAGAGGATCCTGTAGTAAAAGAAAAAAATCGAATGCACTTGATTTCACTACTACATCTTCTAAAACATAAGGGTAATATTCCATCGAACTGTAAAATTATGGTCAATGCCAGTAACTCTGTTCCTCTCAACTTAACAATGGTTCAGACCATGTCACACATAGCCTACCATTGTTAGTGAGCCTTATGCGTGCACAAATTTTATAATACGCCATTGTGTTAGTCATTGCTAGGATCGTAAACGTCTTGTAAACGTAAAACTGCCATTTTATGCATGAGAACTTACAAACCAATGTTTGTAAGTTCGGAAACATTGAATTTGATGTGGAGCATGTTGCTATGGAACGTAATTGGTGATCTTGCTTTGTTTCAGATTAATAGATATACATATTGTGAGTAATGTATGCATGTTTTGCAATAAATAAATGAATCTGAATCTAAGCTTGAAGGCTGTGGGACAAATACTTAGGTTCGATGGCAAGGCAACTAAAATCTTAAGATAAATTGCGGAGTCACTGTCATCTCAATGATGAAAGCCTGTCATTGTTAACGAGGACTTTGATTCGAAAAAAGAAAGGTCAGACTCGCCATCGCAGTATGATTTAACGTTTGCTTCCGATGCTACACTGAATGCTTCTATTAAGCATATTGAAAGACTGGAACTTACTGAACTCTTAGATAATGCAATACCTGAGCGACACAGGAAAATAACGGCAAAAACAATTGACATTTATAAGCAAAATGCAAATAAGTATGACACAAACACTCGTCCCATCAAACCTACAGTATCGGTTAAACGCTGAATCGGTTTGCATATTACAAAAGAGGACGTATGTAATCTTTTCAAAGCTTAAATTAGGTTACGTAATATCACTTTGTACGTGACTCATTAACTTGAGTCAGACTGAATTCGTTTAGACGACGAACTTGTGTAAAAACTTTAGTCGTGGCTATGACTAATTTCTCGTTTACAATACTTCGTAATTCGGTCCATATTGTACAGGGAAACTCTGAATTGCAAAAACAACACACGGATGAGTAGTTCTCCGCAAATGATTTCAGTAGACCTCAATTTAGCACTGTTTTATCAGTTACTCGTTATGATATATTTTCTTCTTGTTATTTTATTTTATTATAATTGTGTCCGACATACATGTTGATCCACATTGTCTCAAATCAAAACAATCAAGGTGTTATGTACAGAAATCCGACTCATCCTCAAGTATTATCTTCAACAATGCAGAAGATCTTGGAATGTTTGAAAAGGAAGACATTCAAAATGACGTATTAACATAAACTGACACATTCGAAGTGAATTGTATCATCAAAACAATGCTCGTGCAGATTCACAATACAGCTAAAGAAGTATTTGTGTAAGTAAACAGTCGTCAACATAACAGGTTACAATATGTCAATTATAAATTGGGTAGCAACTCGCGCAATGGGGATTTTGATTGATTGACATTATGCTAAGCTAGGACAAGAGATTGTTTTCTTGACCAGAGTGTCTAGACAAGTGGCAAACGCCTTTAAAGTGATTTGCATTTCCACAGAGACTTTCACAGGGTGAACACATACACCTTGCCTTAGCTTATTTATGTCAATTCAATACATTTTTGTCTTCAACCACCGTTGTTATCGCAGTGAGAATAGGACCTTATTTAGGCCCTGTTTTTCTCCAATCCTTCGGAGAACCATATTATAATTTATGTTGTTATATGCTTTAATTTTATTTTTACAGAGCAAATATGACCGTGTACATTGTCTCTTACACTCACTCACATTAATTAATCTCCTAACAAATAGCAGTGCCATTAACTTCGTCTTTAAAAGTTTGTAGAGTCAAAAGGTTCCAATTTATCATATCCCGTAACAAATGTACTTAGCTGCTCTAGGAAGTGTCAGTACGATGTTTTGCAGGCGGCGTCTACTTAGCATATTATAGTACCGTTTTCGTCTTCCATTTCGTTACCACCTTGTCTTGTTATGTTTGTTCCTGTACCGTTGCTTAGAATTTACGGTATCGCCTTCTATTCATGTACTGAATATATTATGTTCATTAAAGGATATAGGATCAGTCTTTTCAATGCCTGGGGTAAAGATGTCTTATGTCCTCCTCAATATCACGACGTTTAAGGATAAGTTACGAATAAATGGTTTGTCTTCCTTGAATTGAAACCGGACTTGATTTTTAAAAGTTTGCGTTAATTTGAATTATGTTTTATAGGTGACAATAATAAGAGCCTACCATACCTATATTTTTATTGAAATGAAACATTTGGAATAGGTAGGATCAATCAAATAAATCCTTCATTAATAGCAATACGCTCACTAAAGTAAGTAAAACATAATTAATGAGTGTCCCACAGAGGGGCAATATCGGACCCTTGCGGCACACAACATTAATAATTAATTAAATACAAATCACATACCAATTACAAGAACAAGCCCTCGGAAACAAAGTTCCGTAATTGATATTCTTTTATAGTCACCTACTTATAAGTAAATAGACCTCAGCGGGTAACCGCATGTTAGTCACTGGTCGTACCGATGATCTTTATAAAGTAAACACAGCAGCCATTAATCACTTCGAAGTCGGACATGAACCAACTGCCGAACAAGAAACGATTGTAACACATTTAAATATTCATAAAATTTAGAAATTAGTACTCTCTACTCAGTTGATACCACACGCTCAAGAAATGGCTGACTGAGTATAGTTGTCAGACAAGTTCAAAAGAACACATAAGTAACGGAATCTTAGCCGCAACGTGCTTTCTCGGCAAACCATCAACTTTTAATTGAAAGAATCAACGCAATCTGACTTATATTACTGAAACTTCGTATCGATCAGGACAACAAAAATGTTCTAGAGTAACGGAATAAATATCCTGTCACGTACTAGCAGGAGAAAAATCAATAATACTTACGTATAAAAACGAAATCCTCGTGATACAAATATTGAAACACACACTGATGACGAAGTTACACGGTTTAATAACACAAATGGTGGTATAGTTTACACCGTTGTTCAACAAATAATGGATTAAACTATTAACGTTTGTTTTTCTGATAATAGTTTAGAAGTGACGCGAAGGAGAAATGCGTCCTCCCTCCACGCGGTCCAGTGAGCGACTGATGAAGTGATGACGTTAAGTGCGGTGCGCCGGTTGGCATATGCTGAGCAGCATAACGTCCTAACTTTAGGACAAGTTGGTAAGCTGATATGACTAGTATGTTTTATAAGTTAGAGTTTATTATGGCTGGTGACAAAATCAAGTTCTACTGCTTTAGTTTCGCTCCACATGCACATTGTGTATGCCATGGTCGTACACACATTTCTTTCTTTGAGTCGAGAGAAAAGGCGAAAGGACATTGCGGCGCGGCTTCGTTCGACTTGTTTGTATTTGCCACGTAATTTAACAAATCAGAATATGTTACAAGTAATGAAATAATATCGCTCATTGTTGTAGCTGCAACTTGATTTAAACTTTAGCATAGCATGAAGACGTACTTTCAGCAGCTCTGTGATCGTGAATTTTCTCATTCAACTTATTTAGATTTTTCTATTACAATTTCAAAGGTCTTGCTTCTATCTACATCTTTCGGGTGTGCAATTGTGTTACATTAAGTCTTACTGTAAACTGTAATGTAACTGTTGTCAACTACAAACACATGCATTCTACATGTTCTTTCTTGTAGGAGTCTTATTTTCACTCTCTTCCTATTATTTGTAGTACCTACTGAATCTAGACATTACCTATTTAATTACTTTACTGTAATAGTCTAATGTAAGGCTTTTTTCTGACTACACAGACTTTATTACTTTTGGTTTTATTTTGTATTTTTGAGACTCTTTATTCTTCGTTAAGTTTGATTTGAATATCAAAATGTATTTCTAAATATGCGGTATTTTTTGAAGGACCTCAAATAAGTCATCATTAAGTTGAATTAAACATTTTAATTGAAATAATCTTCAACACAAATTGTTGACAAATATAGTATTAGATCCAGCCAGAATAAAAAAAATCGCAAGAAGATTTTACGTAGAGGGCTGTTTTTACGGAATTTTACTTTTCAATAAAGGTTATACGCATGGCCAGGTTCCTATAAAAGACAGGTAAGGGAAAACACGAGGGTGGGTATATGTGGCACGATGAACATGTGGACCACTGCACTGAATAGTTTTCTACATGAACGGAGATCTGCGCACGCACCGACTCGATGCCCGCTCGCGTGGAAGACTGATATGACCAGGCCTTCTTTAAGGTTAATTCTGTGGAAAATTATCTGTTGTATGAAGTTTATCGAGTGGAACATGGTGACTAGACCTACAGATCAGGACTCTACTATGGATAATTAGATTCAGATCAGTGTGCAGGGCAGGTCAAGGTGACAGGAATTAATTTGAAGTGCACGTTGACATCTGTACGACAGTGGGCATTTATTTTGGGTAACTACGAATGTGTGTTCTATTTGGTACTTTAATAAGAGCTGTAGGTTTTTTGAGAAGTGAAGGAGAGAAAAACACCCGCGTAGGATCGTAGGATAGCAGTAGTAGGTAGGTAGGTTTACTAGAAGTGGTCATCAAATTAGTATAGTGATTCAGCTTGAATATTGTCAAGTTTTAGCCGAACAATAAACAGATCTATAGCGACTTTCAATAACGTGTGAATGTTAGGACATTGGGTGAATTTTTTCAAGATATCAACGAAAACGATGGGTTATTATCAACTACTGGAATCATTTTTATTCCATTAGCCTCGTATGTCCCACGGTTGGGCAAAGGCCTCCCCCATATCCTTCCAGTCATGCGCCACCTCGAACCAGCCTTCGTGATGCGCGTCTAGATCATCTCGCCACCTCTTTCTACTAGGCCTCGGCGGCGCCGTCCATCCTCAGGCATCCATCGTGCGAGACCTTTGCCCAGCGGTCGTTATGCATGCGGCTCACGAGATCTGCCCAATCCCATTTGAGCCTGGCAGCCTTTTTGCCTACGTCTGCGATGCATGTTTTAGAGCGCAGCGTAGTGTTGCGTATTATATCTGCTCTCTATACTAAATCTTAATCTTCTTAATCATGATCTTCCTAGCCTTTTCCCAACTATGTTGGGGGGTCGGCTTCCAGTCTAACCGAATGCAGCTGAACACCAGTATTTTACATGGAGGGACTGCCTATCTGACCTCCACAACCCAGTTAGTACTGGGTAATACGATACCCCTTGGTAAGACTGGTTGTCAGACTTTTTGGGCCACTGACTACCTCTGTAACGACTGTCAAAGATCTACAAATGATAGCCGGGACCAACAGCTTAACGTGCTCCGAGGCACGGAGGAAACTCGGTATGTAAGGGTGGTCGACCATCCACAGACCAACCTAGGTAAGCACGGCTTAACCTAAAGATCGACCCGAGTGGCTGTTATTATTTAGCCACGAGCTCCTTTACATGAAATGAATGCCTTGTTAAAATATAACATGAAGACTTGCGCAGAGCAGCATGGGCACCCTATAATAAAACATTGGGAGGTTCCTTGGGAGGTCCAAGCTTGTAAAGAAAAATGAAGACATAAGGGTAACGTAGCCAGTGGGCTTCGTATGGGCAATGAACCAAGCATACATTGTTGTTATCTACATGTAACATTTATTTTTGTTTAGTCTTTCATGTTTACATTGTCTACATTTTAATTGCACAAAAATGACAAGTGGAAGTGCGGAGTCTCTTAGTACAAGCAATTCCTTGCTTAAAAGGTGATCTCCAATAATATATGTATTTAAATGCCTATTGTAATTGAAATAAACGTTTTTATTTATGTATTTATTTATGTACAAAAGAAAGGCTTTCTTGTAGCCATGAAACGACTCACTAATAAAAAGATCTTTTGATGAAAACTATGGCCAACTGTCTGTTTAGGGGAATAACCACAATAACTGGTGTGGAATTGGTTTGAGCAGATAGCTACTACTATCCACGAAATTAAATCACAAGTTTTGTTAACGTGGTTTTGTACACTTTGGCAGAACTTAAATTATTTCGGACTGTGAGTCAGAAGTATTAAGTCTGTAAGTATTCTTTTGATATAGGCGCTTTGGCAGAATTTCAAACCTATGACCATTTTCAGAATTTTAAATTTTTCGGCTTCCAGTACCAGATTGGCCATTCACAACTATGTCATTTGTTTAGTGGACTAAACAAATGACATAGTTGTCATTGTAGTACATGAACAGAATAGAATAAGAATAATTTTTCGTCAATTCTTATGATATCAATCGTTTTCTTCTTAAGTGTGCCTAGTTTTAATGTGACCTCATTAGCCCTGGCAATTCTTGTTGTAGCATCTCTTTTCATTTATAAAACGAAATATGGGTAAACTGCCGATCCCCAATAAGAACGAGATACCTGTGCCCTAAGTGGAGTAAGCAGACAGGTTTTGTCACCTTTTACAACAAGTAACCCGTACCCATGCTACTTTCATTTCAACATCATTTCTTTTAAATAAAATATTTATTCACGAACCGGAAGACGTTGCGTTGGAAGGCCTCCCACTAGGTGGACCGATGACCTGGTGAAGGTTGCGGGAATCCGCTGGATGCGAGTCGCACGGGACCGGTCAACGTGGCGACACTTGGGGGAGGCCTATGTCCAGCAGTGCACGTCTTTCGGCTGAAATGATAATGATGATTTATTCTTGGGGTACCTACTGATGTCTGAGCGTTATTTAAAACAGTTGAAATTTGAGTTGCAGTTTTTGTTTGAAATATCAAAATAACAGCTTTTTACTGAATGCATATGAAAATATACACCGTTAAATATACGTATATAGGATTTATAACAAAAACGTATTTTTGTCTGTCTCTCTGTTTGTTCAGGCTAATCTCCGAAACTATGACAGGACACACTTACTGGCAGGTAACTTAGGCTACATTTATTTTAGAATACAGATTAGGGATCCGTACAAAAAATAAAAAAAATCCGATTTAAAAAGACCGACGGACGACGTGAACGCGAGCAAAGACAGTTTGCAATGTCAATGCTACGCTTGGAGACTATTCGACAAACGAACGCACTGTGTGTTTTTGGTCTAATCGCTTGCGTAGTGGAAACTTCGACTTGAAGAATTAATTACGAGGAAGACCATATATGCACTAAAGTAATAACGACGAATAAAAGCAATGGTGGAAGGCGATCCTTGTCAAACAACCAACGAATTTGCGTCATGGTTTGACGTTACTTTACCCACAATATCGACTCATTGCACCAAATTGATAATATAAAAAAAACCGGCCAAGTGCGAGTTGGGCTCGCGCACCGAGGGTTCTGTATAAACTTGTAGGTATTTGGTTATTAAGCAATATATTTACTAAAAAAAAATCAAACTTCTAAGTTAACCTAAAAAAAGATAGATAGATAGAAAACTGAAAACCGGTTTTCTCCTTTACATGGGCTGTTAAATAAATAAAAAAATAAAATCATTTAATTCGAGTATAACAGACTCATAATAGAAATCACACAAATTTATACAATCACATTACATTTACAATATTTTCAATTTGTAACAATTTCATTTACTAATTCAATACAATAAATTAAATACACAATACGAATAGAAACACTAATAAAAAATAATCATAATCAACAAATTTACATAATAATATCAGTTTTGTCAGTCGCATCAGCGTGCCACATGTCGCATGCAACAGTGAAGATATTGCTTTTTGCCAAATTTCATCATTCTAGGTCAGCGGAAAGTACCCTGTAAAGATTTCCTTGATAGTGTCGATACACGTTATTTCTGGCATAAACGGCCGTATCTTTTTTTAGGTTAACTTAGAAGTTTGATTTTTTCACAGCTCCGTGGAGCTGAAAAAAAAAATAAAACCAATAAAAAAAAAAACAAAAAATTTAATATACAGTCTCTCCATTCACCCAGACCAGTCAGTCCGTCAGTCCTGTATTAAATTTATAGTCCCTTGGGACTGTAAATTTGAGTATATGGTTTTGATTTCAACACGATACCTCGACGCGTTCTCGAGATAAAGGACCTTGAACTCTTGACAGACAGACGGACCTAGTTGATCCTATAAGGGTTTCGTATTTTCTTTTTGAAGTACGGAATCCTAAAAACTCGAGGAATGGGTGCCTCATTAATTATCCGATACGCATAAAGGAGCACGCGTTGAATTGCTTTACTTTGGTAAAAGGTATAAAAATAAAGGGATTTTGGACAGAATTATGACAAGAATCAATGAAGCTCACCCATAGAAAAGTTAAGGTAACTGTTTGTTGGTCACTTCCTGGTGTAATTCACTATAGTTTTGTGAGATTTCAGATGTCTATTGTGAAGAACTTCGAACTATATGTAATGGCGAAAATCGCAGTGAAACAAACCCGACTCGTCAATCGATCTTCGCCATTATTGCTCCATGATTACGCAAGACCTCACACTGCTCAACAAACCGTTTTAACATCACAAGACCTGCAGTTAGAAACCATTCGTCATCCTCCGTACTCGCCAGAAAGATTACCATTTTTATTCCTCAATTTGGACAAATGTGCAAGGAAAACAAAAAGTTCTCAAAAGCAGTACAAAATGCTTTTATAGACTTGATTGGTATAGGTTTTGTGCGTGGCTAATCAAATTAAAGCTGTGCTGAAGATGCCATCCATCAGTGAATGGGTTTAACTTTGATAGCTCATAATATCTCGGAAACGTGACACTTTAGAACATCTTGCTTCGTACAAAACTTGTTTCTATTGATGCCAGCTATCCATTTAATACAGATTTATGCATGGTTAATCAAATCAAAGTTCTGCTGAAGATGCCATCAGTGAATGGGTTTAACTTTGATAGCTCATCTCGGAAACGTGACGCTTTAGAACATTTTGCCTTATACTATACTTGTTTCTAATGATGCCAGCTATCGACTAATAGCCACCATTTTGAAATGAAAATAAAATGGCGGAATTTAGGGTGGCCAAGATTCATACAAAAAAATGAATGCGTAAATGAGTGACCAATAATTTTAAAATAATGTCAGTTTCAAGTAGATTTGGTATATACAGGGTTATGTGTTGTGTGTCGGTGTTTTACAAATAACCCAGTATAATGGTACAATTCATAATTGTTTCTGCTTTAAATAGTGAATTATTGCTATTAATGTAGACAAGGAGAAAAAATTACTGACGCAAAAAAAAAGTAAAATGGCCGCCCATTCTTATGCAGGACATCTGCGGATGAAGTTTTTTATATGATAGTTTTTTTTTCGTTTTTTTTTCCTAATGACCATATGTTCTGCTATGGGCCATTTCAAGGTTATCCATTCGTTGCCAGACACCTTGTATACTTGGATATCATCATAATATGCATTCAGTAAAAAACTGTTATTTTAAAATAAAAAACAGACACTTCACAAACAGCTCACAACTTTACTTAGGAACCCATTAATAATAATTTATCCGTGGTGCTAGGCCTATCCCAGTTGTAAACGTCCCTTTGTACCTTTTGGTCTTGTTTCGTTCTGTCTCCTGCTGATATGGAGGGAGGTGGAAATTATGGTTTTCCTACTCCTCCGCTATACTTTTCTGATTAATTTCGTTGCGGTATTCAAGACAGTCAAGTTGTTTTTCTGGGACTTCGTCGAGCTTCATTGTCTCGCTTTTCTGATGGTCGCCACTGTTGATTCTTTCTTTCAGGAGTTACAGTGGTTTGGGAACAGAGAGGCAGGCTTGTCCCAAAAAAAAATTGACACTTCGATTGTATTTATTTGTAAAGATTACGGGGCTTTTCTTAAAAATCGCTTGCGTCGATGACGACATTGCCGCCTGTTGCCGTTCCGACCTTCGGAATTGTACGAAAACTGGATATTATTATATCTGGATCTAATTCGTGTCGTTACACGTTTTATAAACTGATAAAAAAATATTGCACCACTTTCAAATATAAGTATATACCTACCTAAGTACTTACACATCAGTCATCGATCATAATCAAGAAAAAAATAATTATTGTATTGCATCAGTGACATGAATACGCAGTATTTTAATTTAAGGAAACTTTTACCAGCAGTTTCACTCGAGTTTTTGGAGAAATCAATGAAAACTTACCTAAAGTACCTCTCCGGAAAAGGTTTCCATGAAGTTTGTAATCTTGCCTGTTATCTCCGAAGGGTTAGGCAGAGGTATACCCATTGGTCCTAGTGACATTTGGAGTTCCACATGGCAGTATTCTTGGACCGACGCTCTTCTTAGTCTATATAAATGATTTATATCAGTTAATGTTGCCGGATTCGAAAACTGTTGCGTTTGCTGATGATACGGCTTTACTTTTCAGTGGAAACTCCTGGCATGAAGTTTTTGTCAAAGCTCAGATCGGCATGAACACTGTGACCAGTTGGCTAAATAAGAATTTACTTACATTAAATGTAGAAAAAACGAACTTCATCACGTTTTCCATTCAAACTAATGACAAACCGGATCCCTCTTTGAGTATTGTCTGCCATTCGTGCTCAAATGAAAATGAAACAATTTGTCAAAGTCCCAACCTTAAAAACACTGAATCTACAAAGTACTTAGGAGTAATTATTGACAGAAATCTTAAATTTCATGATCATGTTAATCTACTATCAGCGAGAGTGCGTAGACTGATAGTAATATTTAAAGCCCTAAGAAGCACTGCACCAAAATCTGTTATAAAATCAGTCTACTATGCTCTCTGTCAGTCTCAGCTTGAATACTGTATCACCACATGGGGGGGCACATATAAAACTCATCTCTTAAAAGTTGAGAGAGCACAAAGGGCACTCCTAAAGGTTAGTTTGTTTCTACCTTTTTATCACCCAACTACTGATCTCTACTCAAAATGGGAGGTACTTACTGTGAGGCAGCTATTCATCCTGAGAACGGTTATGAAACAACATGCCCTAACAACCTTTGAACCAGAAAGATTCAGAAACAAACGCCGCAAACATATAGTCTGTTCTTCTTCGTCATTCAAAACTAAGTTTGCAATCCGGTTTTTCTGCTACCAGGGTTCAAATCTATACAATAAGGTAAATCGAGTCTTAGCGCTATATCCCTTGCCAAAAACCAAATGTAAGACATTGGTTTCGGACTGGTTAAAAAAATTGGACTATAATTTTACAGAAAGTCTACTTTATTCAAATTAAATTAGTACGAAATAAGTTTATAACTTGCACCAAAACCAATTCACATACACATCGGCAAACTAAACCTGACACTCAACACTACACATTATCATTATACACTCTCATAGACACACACATACACAGGCGCCTCGATTAACTTTTAACTTTTTGTTGATAGTTTATTTTTAACTTCTGCCCCCAAAATTATAATAAGTTTTTTATAATAAGTTTTTATCATATTTTGTAAAACCTTCTGTTCTTCCTTGGGGTGGGGACCTGGTGATTTGTAACACAGGCATTTTACGCCTAACTCAGACACCAGCTCCTCACATTGCTAAAAAACAAATAAAATGTGAAACCTAGAATAAGTATGTCATTGTGAGGAGAAATAAAGAGTTTTATTATTATTATCGGAAAGTGTTGTTCTTCTCAGCCCGTAGACTGGATTTTAGCTACATTTATGGGCCGAAGCCAAAGCAAATGTAGCGTGTGGTGTGTAAGTTTTGTGATTGTTTATGTGTTGTGATGAGGTCCTATTTCGTTCTCCTCTATCTGCATGAACTTTCTTACAATTCTACACGTATTTAAAATCGCTGCTTTTTGCAGTGTAATGTAGAGGGTTTCATTAAGGTCTAATATTTTTAAACTATGGAGGAGGTGATTTGGGATTACCCCTGTTGAGGAAAGGACTATTGGGACTACGTATACTTTTTCTTGACGCCAAATTCTAGTAACTTCTTCTTTGAGTTCTGCGTATTTACAAATTTTTTCAGTGATGGTTTTCTGTATGTTGTGCGTGTTGGGGACTGCTATATCTATCAGGTATGTAACTTTAATTATTTTAACCTGTAGAATTATGTCCGGTCTGTTGTAGTGGATTGTCCTATCAGTTAGAACAGCGCGATCGTAATAGAGCTTGTGTGTTGTATTTTCCAGGGTAGTTTCTGGTTTATAATTGTAGTAAGGAGTGTTGGTATTTTGAATGAGTGTATGTTTGAGTGCTAGTTTTTGGTGAATGACATTGGCTACCTGATTATGCCTGTGAGTGTAGTCGGTCTGCGTAAGGGTTGTGCATGCTCCTGTAATGTGCTGTATGGTTTCTGGTTGGATGTGACATTTGCGACATTTATCTTTTGTTACTGTAGGATCTTTAATTATATATTTTCTGTAGTTTTTTGTGTTAATGATTTGATCTTGAATGGCTATTATAAATCCTTCAGTTTCCGGGAATAAATTGCCTATTTTGAGCCACTTATTTGACGCTAATTTATTTATGTGCGATTGCTCTAAATCGTGAGGGTGCCGACCGTGGAGTACTTTCTTCTTCCAGTCTTCCATTTTATGTTGCTGTGGGTCATCAATGGTAGTGTTTTGTGTTTCTGTCTGATTACTTAGATTAAGTGGTGTGTAGTTGAGATCATTTGTTACTATTGCTTTATGTATATTGCTAGTTCGAGATTTGGTGTGAAAGAATGTTTTTAAGTGATTAACTTGTTTTCGCCATAGGTGCTGGATGTCTATTAGGCCTCTCCCTCCATGTTGCCGTTTGATGGTTAGTCTTTCTATGGCAGATTTAGGGTGTAAGTTGTGGTGTTTTGTAAGTGTTGTTCGTGTCGGTCGTTCTAATTGTTCTGTGTCTGTTTTGGTCCATTTTATAACTCCGAATGAGTACGTTAATACGGGAATGGCGAAGGTGTTTATGGCTTTAATTAAATGTTTACCTGAAAGTTGGGTTTTACAAACGGTGTTTAGTTTTCTTTTATACTCTGCAGTTAATGTATTTTTAATCCTAACATGATCGAGACCTTTTAATTGCGCATATCCTAAGTATTTATACATGTCGGTCGGATCCATTGCTGTTATAGTATCCGTGTCATTCACTGCATAGTCCCCAGGCCGCACCTTGCCTCTTACAATGTGTAATGTTTTACATTTGTCCAAACCAGATTTCATGTTGATATCGTTACTAAATTCTGCTGTAATATCTACTAAGTTTTTCATATATTTTTATGTTTTTGCATATAATTTAATGTCGTCCATATAAATAAGATGCGATATTGTTGTTTCATCTGAAGTGTGTTTGAGGCAGTATCCGGCCCCGCAGCGCTGCAGCAAATGCGACAGAGGATTGAGGGCAAGACAAAACCATAGGGGGCTCAAGGAGTCGCCTTGAAAAATGCCTTTTTATAGATATTTGTCGCGTTATGATGGTATTGGGGTTACAATTTAATTGTAGTGTTGTTTTCCATTGTAACATTATATGGCGCATGAAATCAATGATTTTCGGGTTAATTCTATAAATCTCTAATATTTGTATCAACCAAGAATGGGGAACACTGTCAAAAGCTTTTTTGTAATCGATATAAGTGCAATGAAGATTTCTGTTTTATGAAGTGGCGTGTTTATGTATAGTAGAATCAATAATCAGCTGTTCTTTGCATCCCATGTGGCCCTTTCTACATCCTTTCTGTTCCTCTGCTATTATATTATGGTGTTCGATGTGTGAGCTAATCTTCTTTGTAATTGCAGATGTCAATATTTTGTAGATTGTGGGTAGGCATGTAATTGGTCGGTAATGGGAAAGCTGACTTGAATTTTTAGTTTTAGGTAGCATGTAAGTAATTCCTGTTGCAATAAATTCGGGTGTGTTCTGTTGTCCTACTATAATGTCTGTCAAATTTGTTGCTATAGATTTGTGTAATGAGGTTAACTTTTTGTACCAAAAATTATGTATTTTATCTATACCAGGTGATTTCCAGTTATGTAATCTGGCTGTTATGTGTGTAATGTCCGACTCTGTTACCTCTACAAATTCCATTTCGTCAATCTCTCTCCATTTGGCTTCTTCTTCCGCTATCCACGGTGCTTGGTCGTTGTGCTGTACTTGCTCTTCCCAAATGCTAGCCCAATATGCTTTTATTTGTTCTTTTGTAGGTAGGTTAGGTGTGTTTGTGTTATTTTCATGAATTGTATCTGTTTGTTGTGTGTGTAGGTTCCTATAAAACATTTTTTCGTTTGTGGCAAATGTGGCGTTATCTTTTTTGGGATGTTGTGCTTTTTTATATCTTCTGAGCCTATGAACTTTAAGTGCTAGTTTTTGTTTTAAGGTGTCTAAAAATTCTTCGGGTTTTCGGTTACTGTTTTCGTGTCTAGTGTGCGTGGAATTGTTTCTAAATATAGTCTCAATTCTTTTGACTAATTTATTGGATCTGCAACCGCTGATATATTGAGTGAGTCTACCAATGTCTGCCCTTAATTTTTCAATGTCTTTTTCTAGTCTCTGTTGCCATGCTGGTACTATATTCTGCCTTGTTCTTGGGGATCCTGTGTGGTCTGTGATTTTGAAGTTTAGTTCTTCAGATATAACTACGGCTGTGCAATATATAAGTAGATGTATGTCTATAAGCTGTGTGTCATTTTTTTTTTTTTTTTTTTTTTTTTTTTTTTCGGATGGGAAATCATCAAATGACTTCTCCCGCTCTGGGCTGAGCAGGAGGGAGTGTCAGACTTTTACTGACTAAAACCCATCCATGTTCCTTCATCGCCCTTTGTGTTCCGGGGCCTTTGTCTTTCGAATAGTCCCGCAGCCCCGGCAGGCTTCGGTCCTTGCGGACCCCTTCCCTATTGCTGACTCTCTTTGAGGCGCGCGTGGAACACGAACGCGCCGTCGACACGGCCTGTTGTCATGAGACGTACGGACGGCGAGCTAGCCCATAGCTCCCCGTCCACAGGCCCGCGCCTACGGTGGCCGGAAGCCACCACGTGGCCCCCGACGCCCGGGGCGTCTCCCGCGGCGGCCGGGACGTGAGGACCTAGCTGTGTGTCATCAGATATAAATTGTGTGAGTATACTCTCATTAAACAAATTAACTAAACGAAATAGGTTAGGTGTGTATTTCAGTTTAGGTAATCTTGGTCTAGCTGCTGGGTCCATCCCAGAGTATTGTGTTATTGTTGTTCTAAATTTATCATTAATTTCTTGAATATATGTGTCAGTTGTTATATGTTGATCTGGGACGACTATGGTCTCAATGTCATTTTCTAGCGTTAGGGTTATGGACTCGGTTTGTGTGGATGTGTGCGATATTTGTGTGTATGCTTGTAATTGGTTGTACGGTTGAGATTGGGCATAAATAAGTTGTGATTGACTAAGCAGTTGTGGTTGTTCTTGATGACTAATGTCGTTTAAGTTTTGTGTGATATTGTCAGTATCTGTATAATTTACTGTTTCTTCTTGTAATAATTGTGTTCGTACTTCTTCTTTTAATTGATCTATAACTTCTTGAGATAGAACTTTATTCCTAACTATGGTCCTCCTTTGGTCTGAAATTATTTGTTCTGAAACCGTAATTTCAGGATATTGTCGGGTGAAAAGTGTATGCAATTGCGGTCTGTATGTGGTCATATCAGTCTCTAATTTAGTTATGTGTAGGTAGGTTCGCATGTTATATAGATTTACTTCTTTACCCCATTTCATGCGAACTCTTGCTTTTCCAGCCTTGGTGGACGCGGGCAAAAAGGTAGATACCCCCCGCGCAGCATTCAAGGTTGGAGTGGATGAAACAGTATTGAAACTAATAATGGGGGGTGATGAAAATGTAGGTGACGATGGTATGGATGGTGATGATCGCCTTGAAGGTGTGTATGAGACTGTGCTTGGACTATACGGTTCTACAGGGGTGTCTGTCCTGTCTGTCAGTCTGTCACCATCGTCAATGATTTCGGCTGTAGTATCTTTGTCGGTGGGAGCCCGCCTGTTCAACTCCTCACCGCTGACGGATCGCATACTGTGACACCCAGTGTCAGTTCCAGGTGCGCCCCGGCGATCGCCCCCGGGCAGCGGTCCTATACGTTTTCTTTTTGAACGAGTCTCCATTTTTAGTGGGTTTCCAGAGCCACGATTAGCCACGACAGTAATTTCTCATTCGTGTGTCCGCCCCCCACGTGATTAGATGGTCAATCAGGACGAGTGGTTGTTTGGGGGGCTTATTATTATTATTATTATACCTAATAGAACACTCACACTTTGCCAGTTAGGATTAAGTCTCATGGGTCTATGGCCATCAACCGGGCACGAATCCAGAGTCCAAGTGTACGGTGCACGTACATGGGTTTTAACACATATTTATTACAATAAGTTAGCCAGTAGGCTCGCGTAATTGCACTTTGGACGCAACCTACATTTGACAGTGCATTGACACTGACATTACATTTTAGTGTCCAATTAGACGTGGTTTGAGTCGGACAACTTGCATTTTTATTTAGATTCATCCTGTTGAGCATTCACTGACATTTTCTGCATTTAAGTTTAAATTTGACAGTTACATCTGCATTGACATTACTTATGTTAGGGAAGCACCCTACACCAAGGTTGCTACTGTAAAATTCGTAGACAAATCTCTGCAACAATGAGTATTGCGCCAATTAAATCCGTTGAGCTTGTAGATATGCTTTTATTAAGGCTGGGGTATCTGGTAAATTAGCAACTCTATTTGTGGTGGTTCGAACATCGTTTAAAATACTGATAAAATAAAGTTATAATCAGCTTGCACTATAAAGTGGTTGTTACGTCAGTCACTGCGGGCCGAATATTATTATTTATTTACCACCAATTATAACATCATTACAGACTCGTCCAATACGATGCTATAAAACATACAATATAGAAAACATAAATTATAAATACATAAAATAGAAAAACACAATATAAAATAAGTACAAGATTACCCAGTAACAATAATTATACCTAAATTTATTAAACAAGTCAAAAAATTAATAGTGCGAAATGAGTGGTTTTTATTTAATTGCAGCCTAATAAATCATTAGATCAAAATGCCAATTGTACACTTTGTGAAGAAAAACGTAACAAATATTTGTGTGAAAAAAAATACTAAAACTTAATGTCGTTTAGGAGTAGTTTCGAAATTTTAAAGAAAAATGCTTCTATTTGAATATTTTGTTCATATAGTAATAATAAAGTTAGAATTATTTCAATTGTACCAATTAAAGTTCAGAGTTTAATAAGCAACATATATTTTTTTTGCACATTAATATTCACTCATCAAAGAGGAGTTACATGGAGAAAACCTCTCGTTAGTAGATACAACCCCCTTTTTTCCGATGGATAATGGATGGTTGATTGTTGATTATTTTACCGTAAACCGTGATTTTTCGCCCCAAAAAAAGAAGTCGTTTCGAAGTGTTAGTTTTTGAGTAGAAGTTACTTGGCTATACGAGTAGGTAAAGGAAGACCAAAGAAGTGATGGATGGACTGTGTGAAGGATGATATGGATAGAAAGGAGGTGACTGATGAGATGACGAGTAATAGAGAAGTGTAGAAGAAGAAGACATAACCTTAAGTAAATTGGGACAAGGGCAGTGTACGTTACCCCAGCAGGAAAGTGTCTCCTAGAGTTTTATGAGTGGAACGTTTAATGTGTGCCCTAACTGCTGTAAATGTGCCCCCACATAAAAAATGTGTGCCCTCTGTCGTTTTGAAAAAAACGGAAAAAGTGATTCCTGCTGGGGTAACGTTTTTCTAGCAGGAAAATTCTAAACGAGTGATCGGAGAGAGAAACATTGTGCATGGCCTTGTAGCTTATAGTGGTGCCAAAGTGTGCCCCCGAAAATAAATTGTGTGCCCCTTCAGGTTTTCGAGATATTGCATTTCCTGCTGGGGTAACGTTTTGCAGAATCGTATATCTCTAAAACTATTGCATGTGCCCCTGTAGAATAAACATACACGCGTAGCTCTTGATGTGTGCCCCTCAGTGCCCCAATTAGATTTAAGAAAATATTTATAATTTCCTAGTTATCGCGGTTTTATGAAAACTCGAAAAAACATCACAGCGCCTAAATGAGACAAGGTATAAGCTCGCTGAAAACTGTATTCGGTCTGTCTTGACACTACTACTAACCATACAAAGTTTCAAAACTGGTCATGCATGCGTTTTTGAATTATCTCGATAAAAG
The DNA here is from genome assembly GCA_963853795.1 of Xestia rhomboidea. Classification (NCBI taxonomy): domain Eukaryota; kingdom Metazoa; phylum Arthropoda; class Insecta; order Lepidoptera; family Noctuidae; genus Xestia; species Xestia rhomboidea. The sequence goes on along the minus strand of OY970778.1, from coordinate 6,300,831 downwards.
TCAAAACGATGGTGTCATAACTTTGACGCCAAAAATACAAGGAACCAGCTCGATCCCAGATGTGTAGGTGTTAAGGAACTAGTGTGCCTTTAGTCAAAAATAAATGGTGAAAATATTCAGCTTGGAATGTTTCGCATTGAGTAAATATTAACAAAAAACCAAACATGTAAACAACGGCTGGTTATCCGACCAAATTCGAATGACTACTAAAAAGCGACGGATTCATACATATCGATGACCTTCTTTAATTTACGCACTAAACGATTCACACGTGTTGTGCCTGAGTACACTGAAGTAGAAAAGTAATATGTAATAAAATAAAGTTGTTATTGGATAATATTCTACTAGCTGTTTCTGTGATTTTGCACATACAATGTACACAGTTCTACGGCAGAACTAGATGAGATTTTTTTTCTCACTAGGCTTACGATTTCAGGTGGTACAAAATCGTAGAACTAGTGAGAACAAAAAGTCCCATTGGTTCTACTGAATCATTACCTCCACGTCGATTCCCTTTACGTCGACTCGTGAAACAAATGACATCTGTTTTAAAAAGTTTACGCTTGACCTCGAGGTTGCAAAAGTACCTAAGTTAAATGAATGCACGTCGAAAATGTAGTTACAATCGCTTCTTTCGACAAATCTGTGAGAATCGTTGCCACAATAGCTTTGATTTGGAATGCCTTTTTATCTCTTATCAACATGTACGTGACTTTGTTATACCTGCTTGATTGCTGATTCTGTTTGGCAGGATCAATGATTTTATCAGTGCGTCACTGCAATCGCTAAGTTCGTCTTTGTTTCAACTATGGACAAGCTTTGTCTTGCTTTTCATTCACCCTTCACCGAAATGGCATTTCTTTTTTTCAGCTTCTCGATGGACATTAGTCAAAAAGTCTTGTCACTCAGCAACAGTACAACATGGTTATTTTGACAGGTTAAAAAAAAACAATTATGGAGCAGTTGTGTTTTTTAAAGAACCGACAAAATTTTTAAAGCTTCTTGTTTCTTTATCGTGTGCAGGTTAAATGCCTAACCTGGTGTGAGGCGTCAGAGTTTTTATGCCGCCCAAACCAAGTCAAGGCCCATGCTTCTGACTTGGCTTGGCATAATAGTCATTAAACCTTCAAGATAGTAGTTTTTAAGCTGATATTCAAATTCAGTGCCAGGACTACCAGCTGGTAACTGCAAAGTATTTGTTGTTTCGATTTGCATTGCATTAGTTTAGCATTAGCTTAACATTTGCATCCAGTTTGCATTGGTTTTGCATCAAATTTGCAGTGTGTCAGTACTTTTCTTTGAAACAGTTTTTAAACTGTAGTTCGTTTGGTAGCAAGATCGTAAAGGTCATTAAAATACTATGCCGATATCTCAGACAGAAGATCTTCTTTCTGCTCCAGTAAATTTGAGAAACTGCCACCATGAACAAATGTTTTCTCAACAGTAAAAAAATGTCCAAGGTAGTAACAATGTATGGAAAGAAAGAAAAAGCCACAAATGTTTTAAAAACAAATAAATTTACTCGAACAACCAACACGCCTGTTAGGCAACGAAGGGTTAGGCAGAGGAGCTATACCTACCCTATAATAGAACACACACATTTTGCCAGTTATGTTGAAGTCCTATGTATAAAGGAAAACAACAGAAAACTACAGAGTACGGTTGGCAGGATCCTGACAGGAAAACCCACTTTGCCCGACTTGAGAATCAAACCCAAGCCCTCACGCTTGCGTAGCGCTTACAACCACTAGACCACCGATACAATCAAGATCTTCTAAATAATTCATCAAACTTATGTAAATCGAGGATCAAAAAAGATAAGATATAACAACAAAAACTAGTGCATTTACCCAATAGGACTTTATATCTCACGAGGTGGAATTACAAGGCTTATCTCTTACGTAAGGTATCGTCTATAACTCTTGATCGTTGCACAGTCGTCTGTCAGTGTTGAAATGCTTCGGTTGTGTCCACTTGGAGTGGTCTTCACCATCCTGCTCGCAGGTAACGTGTTGAATATTTCTATCTTTGTCGGATATCTTCCTTGCTCGTTGTCAAGAAGTGGCGCAGAACCGGGACCATAGGTAAGAATGCAGAGAGGCCTTTGTCCAGCAATGTGATAGTCCAAAGCAAATAACGCGTAATGTTCAAAATATTAAGGTGCAAATTATAGGATCAGAAAAAAAAGTTTTGGTTGAAGCTTTTGATTCCGTAAAGCTTCAAGACTTTGCTTACAAAGTTACTCTATTATCACCAAAAGTTTTTTACTCATGCAAGGCGTAATCATTATGCCTGCCCTATTATGTGCCTGCATGCCTGGCTATTGGATGACTTTTAAAAATATTACGAATTCTTATAAATATATCTCAATAAAAACTAAAAATAAAATATTGCCCTGGCTTCCGTAAGTGCTGAAATACTGACCGTGAAATTAGGAATAGAAAATAAGACAAAACATTTAAATGATCTACGACTTCAAATAACTAATCAAACCGATACTTAAAATTACTTATCGACCAAAAAGTCAAAGAGCCATATTTTGTCCTAGTATCCCACCGGGACAAATGCCTCTTAGACCGGGAGTCCGGAACAAACGATTTATTGACCGAGATACTGGGACAAGACGCGCGAAACTGGGACACGTCCCGGTAGTACAGGGGCGTTTGACATCCCTACTTCATTAGTGATTTTTCCTATTATCTAAATAAGCAGAGATAAGATGAAACAAAGAGATAGGTAGGTACACATTATTTAGAGCAGTCAGCCCAATAGGTATTACATAGATAACAAATCTATCATTGATGGTGACTGACGTATGCTGACATATCAGCATCTTCATCGTCAGATGATTTGGGTAATTTCCATAGCGCAATTAGAATAAATTATATCCTGCTAATATCCTGCTGACATATCCCATGATCTGTCCACGAAGTAGCCACAATAGTTAAACAATGGCGTCTCGACCAAATTGCTCATTTCACTGATCATGATTTATTAAATGTTTTTATAAGACAAATTAATATTGGAAATCTTAATTAAGGGCGGGGGAGTGAGATATTATTCCGTGTAGGTTTTTATTTTTACTTTGAACGCGCGATTTCTAAATTGTCTGTCTGGATATTATTTTTATCATTGGGCTTTTTTCCAGAATTAAATTACTTAGATTAATTATACCTGTTGATCTGTATTTAAAGATAATATTTCGATTTCGAAATTTTCGTACAAAAATAAAAATATTTAAATTGAACGCACTAAATGTTAAGAAATCTATGCGAAGCAAAAGAAAGCGATAGTACAATAGTGAGGGGAGCGGGTCAGGGCGGCGTGGGCCCGTAAAAGCGTTCAATTTTTTTTTTTTTTTTATGAAAATTGGATTAACTAAAATATGATGAATTTTTAAAAGTCATAGAACAAAAGTTGTTGATTATGATGTTAGTAACACAGTCCTGACAGGTTGTCGGTGTTTTACAAATAACCCTGTATAAAACAAAGTCTTAAAACTTTAACTTTAAACAAAGTCTTAAAAATGTAGGTACAAAACAAAGTCTTAAAACTAATTAAATACTGCGTTTCATCATCATCATCATTTCAGCCGCAAGACGTCCACTGCTGGACATAGGCCTCCCCCAAGTGTCGCCACATTGACCGGTCCCGTGCGACTCGCCATACTGCGTTTAAAAAGAGTTTTTTCAAATTTCAAAATCGGTCTAAGTTTATTAACGTTACTTCGCGTTTCTGCTAGGCTCACCAAGATGCAGGTACCTATTCAGTACAAACAAAGAGAAGAATGAAGTTCTATCAGCAATTCGTGACTAGCTGTGTTTCTTAATAGAACTACCTCAATGTAGGCACTGTGTCACCGTGTCACTCAAGGTCCAGCATAGATATAAACAGAATTCTTAATAGGATGGAAAATTGTGAGCTAACTAACGTCATTTGCACAATTCAATATATATATTTTTTAATTTATATGTTCAGACATTGCATTTGAATATAATCAGCATTTAAATGCTGATTGTACAACTACTTTTCAGTTTAAATCACTGACAATGACTGACTGACTGATGAAAAGTCTGTTTGTAAATTCAAAATAATTGCTTTTTACTGAATGCATTTATGAAAGTAAATAATTATAATGGGTGTAAAAATGGCTCCGTCCCATTTCGTAAATTTCCCATTTCGACAACTAAACAAAATAGCATCACAAAAGTCCCATTTCGTAACTATTTTGATCTTCATACTATGTAAAAGTAACAGTACCCTTAACGAAGCTGAAAGTTCTCCCCTCATTGTATTCATGATATTTAAGAGCCATATAGCAGATAGACGAGTCTTGTTTCTTAGTGTGGCACTAGATGGCGCTGTGTGTAATGTCCAGGGATATTTATAGGTATTATTATATAATTGCTCCTAACCGGGCACACATCACTCCGGGTTTCACAGAGCGTATCTCATTCAAAAACTTATTTACACTGCTCGACCTGGATCGAACCCGGGACCCAACGCTCAGTAGACAAATTACGAAAGAAAAAGTAGCATGTAAAGAAAACAAGCAAAAAGTGGTTATTTGATTTGTAAAAGAAAACAACCAATCAAAATAATTAAAACAAAACAAGAAGCATGTATCAAAACGATATAATTTTAAAATATTTATTAAATACCTATAATAACGCCTTCCATTAAGATATTAATTTGAATGTCGTCTGTAATGCGCAGATAAGGATAGTAGGCGCTATCTACTACGCAAGTCCTTACTGCAACAATGAATTACTTATATCAATCTACATATTATATACTTACGAAATAGCAAATGTTACTGGATTTTTCCATCAAGAATATCTCCGTAGCAGCAACGGAGTCTGCATTTTTGTGTCCGGTAGATGACATTAGGCTGGCTTCCTATACACTGAAACGAAAATTTGGGTACTGTTTTAGACTTTCACGGTTTTTCACTACACTTAAAGTACTTACGGGATGATATCCGTGATTTTGATTTTTGGGAATACTCATTAGTATTCCCGCGATCATGATGCTTGCAACAGCGTCGAAATATCGGGAGCTCATCGATCGAAAAGAAAATCACGGATATCATCCCGTAAGTACTTTAAGTGTAATTTCGGTACTATTATGAACGCCTCTGCCGAACCCTTCGGGAATTACAGGCGTGAAGTTAAGTTACGTAGCAGCAAAGGAGGTATTTGCATACCCTATCTAAGCCACGGGCATAACCTAGTGTTTAATAAAAAAAAAAATATTACTGAACTAGCGCTTCGCCCGCTACTTCGTCCGCATTATTGTGATAACTCGGCTAATATGCATTATATAAAAATAATTTATAGCCTATAGCACCCACGAATAATGTAGCTTTCTGCAGTGAAAGAATTTTTTAAATTGGATTGTTAGTTCCGGAGATAACCCTACATACAAACATACAAAAAAAATACCTCTTTATAATATTAGTATAGAAATGTGTGTCATAGCATTGGACGATGTTTCCACATCTTTCTAAAACATACATGCTGTAGACATTTTTCTCTCCCTATTTGCATGCTACATGCTATATCTTTAAAACAAAAAACTTAGGTACTTACTCTTGAAAAGCGTGAACGTGCTTATGCACGTGTGTAACGGATTAATGATATACTTATAAAAGTATGTATCATGTATTTAATAAATTCTTCAAATTTTTATATTGTAAAATGCACTCTGATAACAATGCGTGATATTTAGTAGGTACCTACAGATAAATTATAATCTTTGTCGGAAGCAAAGCCTAAATAAAAATGTTTGCGACTACTAGCTTTTTCCGGTGGCACAACTCGCATTTCACCCGCTTAAAGAATTTTCTGAATCGGCTCAGGGGACCTAAAATGGCCGCTTTAGCAGAAACTTAATATGACTCACGTTAAAAATGTTATTTCTTAAAATGGCCTATAAAGGCAAATCAAAATTAAAAGCATTTATTTCAAATAGGCCAGTTACAGGCACTTTTGAATAATTGTCGAAACAAAGATGAAAATTAAATGTAGCTACAGTCGCAGTCACAAGACAAAAAATCTGTGAAAGTAGTGTAGTTGCCCATTCCCTAGCGTAGATCTCCATGGAGAAAAACGGGCAAGAAACTCCATGGACACACTTTTAAATCGAAATATTGTTACAAAATCTTGGTTACATCATTCATGTTGAGATGGTATATTATGTGAGGACAATGTAGCAGTGTGTGTAGTCATAATCATAAGGTCTATTTTAAGAATTGAATATTTTTAACGTGATTCTTATTTTGATTCTGCTAAATAGGCCATTTTAGACCCCAAGTAGTTCCGAAGATTACCCCCTACATACAAACATAAAAACCAATTTTACCTCTTTATTTTATATTAGTATACTTACATAAAATGATTAACATGCCTACCGAAAACGATATTTCACCTAAGTATTTAGGTGTAGCAACGGGGTGCAAAGTTTCACATTGACAAGAGTTAAGCTAGTAGGTACATGTAGCAAACACAACAGGTCTCATCCACCACCAGACCAAACCAGACGGCTGTTGTGACCTATGAGTTCTTGCTTATAGTTCGGTTCAAACTTAATGGCGGTTCGGAAGTTAGCTGCGAGTGACGGTCTGCGCAGGAATAACGCTTTAAACTTTATGGCGATTCGGAAAATCTAATCGACAACAATTTTAGGTATCAACGGGGCGCAGCTGACGCATAGTTTTGTCTGTATAATGCGCAGACTGTCACTTGCAGCTAACTTCCGAGCCGCCATTAAGTTTGAACCGAACTATTATAACTCGGGATAATTTTAAAGCAGGATTTTTAATTCTTATCTTCCGTCCTACTTCCGTCATGGATGTCGCTAATTTATTTTTGGGTCAAAAATAAATTAGCGACATCCATTCAGTCCGACTCGCTCTTGTTAACAAGTAAGTGTAGACTTACTTGTAAACAAGAGCGAGTCGGACTCGCGCACCGAAGGTTCCGTACAAACTTTATAAAGGACAAACTTAACTTTGCTGTTCGATGCGTAGAAACGGCTATTGCTCCAACCGCAAATAATAAGTTTGTAATAGTAAAATCGCTTTTTTTTATTATTAAACTACATATTTACGGTTTTCAGACTTTTCCCTTTACATGTGCTGTAAGTCCTTGATTTTTGCCAAATTTCGTGATTCTAGGTCAACGGGAACTACCATATAGGTTTTCGATCCAAAACCTATAGGGTACTTCTGGTTGACCTAGAATTGTCAATTTTGGTTAAAAGCAAGGTCTTACAGCACAAGTAAAGGAAAAAGTTCGAAAAATAAAAAAAGTAGAAAATTAAGGTAAATTTTGTTACTAACAAGTTTTCGCTAAAATCTAAATTTGCCCATATCTTATATCGTGTTGACTCAGGACCTTTATTTTATATATCTAATAGGGACTATAGAATAGACCTCAGTATATGGTATAAATTTCAACTTGTTATGTCTACCCGTTCCTGAGAAAATCGGTGGTGACAGACGGACAGACGGATAAGAAAGTGATCTTATAAGGGTTCCGTTTTTTTCTTTTTGAGGTACGGAACCCTAAAAAGCGAAAAATTAAATACTTAGCACTAGAATAAAAAAAATACTCAGAAATGAAGCAACATGAGAAACCAAAACAAGATACCAACAGGCATTAAACATGTCGCAAGCATTATCAACTAATTGGACTAAACAAGTTATGACATTTATGTAGAGTTATCTTGATTATAATGACTTATCTGTAGTATCAGGGGCAATTGGGGATTGATATGCGTGAAATGGAATGCCAAGCTAGGGGCTCGTGGTCAAATAGTAATAGCTGCACAGGTTCTTCAAGGTTAAGCAACGTTTGCCGAGGTCGGTCCGTGGATGGGTGACCATCACCAAGCTTCTTTTGTGCCTCGGAAAGCACGTTAAGCCGTAGGCCTCGCCGGGTATTAATAGGTCCTTGACAGTCGTTACGACTAGTCGGGACCCCGAAATTTTGACAACCAGTCTGACCTAGGGGTATTGTATTTCCCATAACCGGGTTTTGGTGACCAGATAGGCAGTCGCTCTATGTAAAATACTGGTATTCAGCTGCATTTTTTTTCTTTTTTTTTTTTCGGATGAAAAATCATCAAATGACTCCTCCCGCTCTGGGCGGAGCAGGAGGGAGTGTCAGACTTTTACTGACTAAAACCCATCCATGTTCCTTCATCGCCCTTTGTGTTCCGAGGTCTCGGTATCTCTTTCGGACAGTCCCGCAGCTCCGGCAGGCATCGCGGCCCTTGCGGACCCCTTCCTTTCTGCTGACATCTCTTTAAGGCGTGCGTGGCACACGAACGCGCCGATTCAGCTGCATCTAGTTAGACTGGAAGCCAAAACGTTGGGAAAGGGCTAGGCAGATGATGAGCAGCTATAGTCAGGTGCTAAAAGACTCCTGGGTCCTCGGAGGCTTAGTGCGAGGTTTCGGAAACGTCACGTACCGCGTTAACGTAAACTTCAATTTGTGCGGAAACTGAACTAGTGACGTCTGGTGACAAAAATGGGAATAGTTATTTATCCAACATGTGAGGAAAGTTCGTTTTTCCTATGAGTTTTGATTTTGAGTCTTGAGCGAGCGAAGGATTGAAAAATAGAATCACGAGCACAGCGAGTGATTATAAATTTTAATCCTGAGTAAGCGAAAGACTCAACAAAACGAATAGCAAATGTACTTGCTCACATGTTGCATACAAAACTTTTCACCACTCCCAGCAAGAAAGTATTCAGTCATCATAGGTAAATAAATTAAATAGTCACAAAGCAAATCAAAATAATTCTTTATTATAAAATAAAAAGAGCAGTTATTCATGAAAATAATTTAAAAATGAAATGTAAAATTACTGCAATTTTTCAAGTTAAAAGTAACGTTTTTATTGGGTACATTTATCGTTGTTTTATTACTATTCACTTGAGTGTTTGATATTCCTGTATCATTAGAAGGGGCCTGAGGTGGGGCATTGACAGTATACAAATAAATATATATAAATAATAATATAATTATAATTTAATATCTTTAAAACTTAACATAAAAAAATCAGGCAAGGTTCGTTTCTGTACGGGATCATTACTTTCCTCACTGTTCAAACAGTGAGGAAAAACCAACTTTCCTCACTGTTTTCGTAGAGGAAAGACACTTCTTTCGTGCGGGAGTGGTGAAAACACCATTATTGTTCCATACAAATTGCAGTTAACTTAAACGCGATGGAGTAGGCTTTGGCAGTGATAGGGTTTAGACCTACGTGTAATTCGATCCTACAATTTTCAGGTGGCGTAAGCAGTGATACGAGAACATCTATCATCAGAGACGAAGGAGATTCATTCGCATTGTTTGTACTTCCTGCTCACGTAGTCAAAACTTGTATCTTAAAAACACCACACGATGAAAATTTTGAATTCAAACCTCGTGATACAAGCTATTCAACGGATAAATATGAAGTACTTACGACCCTGGATTGTATGGTAAACATAAATAAATTAGATTCAAACGATGAAGGACTCTGGGTCATGACCTATGATCATGAAAAAGCAACCTCTCAATCCTACAATATCATTGTCAATGAAGCAGGTAAGAATGTAAAGATATTACAAATTAAAGATAAATATTGTACAGCTCATCTCCATACTATCGTCAAAATCGTGGTAGTTGAAGTCTGATCCGGCTCGAAGGACCAACTTTCGGGGTTTGAGTGAGATTAAGATAAGAGAGGGATAAAGATTAAAGATAATAAAGAATATTTCATGAAAAAAACATTAAATGGGATTAAATGAACTTAAAGGATTGTATATTGTATTGATGATTTTAATAATTATAACTTTGTGAATCGAAATTTACGGACACGAATAATATATTAATCAACCTAGACAGCTCGACACAGACCTGCAAATTGCAAAAAACGTAAGGAAAAATTGAATTTCTTGGCTACCCTGGCGCTATCACCTTTTTCTTGTTATTTCATTTAATATTTTTAGTATTATTATTGTAAATATGATTCGTTTAACTGTTATTTATCAGTTATGTTGTACGTGTTTTCTCAATGAAATAAATAAAGAATCCCATTCAACATTACACAATTTCGCACTTGTCGCTAGATTTACCCGTGTGGTTCTGTGTGATTAATCTCGTGACAAGCTTTTATAACATGTATATAAATTATATATGTTTCAAATTGATGGTTTTTTCTAGTTTGTGCTGGTTTCGTAGTCTTCTCAGTAAGACCCTTTTAATTGATACCCATATCACGGGGGTGCATAAAAATAAATAGTCCGCCATCTTTGTGAGTCCGCCATATTGTACTAAGAATGACGTCACTTAGCAAACCATGCATTGACATCTAAACTAAACGTGTATGCAAAATTACAGCTCAATCGCTTGGGCATAACTGTTTTAAATTTCAGTTGCAAGATTAACCTAAACAAACTGTGTAAAAAAAGCTATCTTATATCGAACTTACTAAATGATTCTAAAAATATTTCAGAAAGTATTGAAAGCGAAGAAGAAGATGAAGATGCAGATATAGATTTTCTAAGCACAATTCGCCATTCCACTAGAATCGGGCTTTCCATTGATATAACGTTAGATAAACAATCATTTCAAGAAGACTGTTACGTTCGGCCGCCAAATGGTGTACTCACAAACGCAGCTACGTTTAGAATGAATAACGTCGTAGTACAAAGAAGCAGCAACTTCGTCTCGTGTAGAATAACCATAGGACCGATGGATCAAAGTTTGTTAGGAGAATGGAGATTATGTGGCAGTTCTACTAGCAATGGAATGCGATGCCAGCCCGCCAATGTTGTTTGGAGTAAGTTTCATATTTTTCATGTTCTCTAAAATGAAAGTCTGTTAAAGCTAAATATAGATGGCGCGACCATAGCTATGTCCCAATCTGACCAATGAGGTCTAGCTATTTTGAAATATAAAATGTCTTAACCGATTTTCGACCAATGACGATGCTTAGAACTAACTATGCCATTGAATAGGTAAGGCTACTAGAAAGAACTTGAAACTCCTTCACTTAAAGTACTTACGGGATGATATCCGTGATACTTAAAATGTCACTTACGGGATATCTTCCGTGATAATTTATTGTTTTTTGAGCTCAAAAAACAATAAAGCAGCACATTGAGCACATTTTAAGTATAGTTATGAACCGTGAAAGCTTAAAACAGTGTTTGATATCCGTGATATTCTTTTGATGCTATGAGCTCCCGATATTTCGACGCTGTTGCAAGCATCATGATCGCGACAACAGCAACAGCAACAGCGAAACAACAACAGCATCAACAGCGAAGAAATATCGGGAGCTCATAGCGTCAAAAGAATATCACGGATATCATCCCGTAAGTACTGTAGTGAAAAACCGTGAAAGTCTAAAACAGTGCATTGAAACTCCTTGTATTCAATTAATTAATTCAATTTTACCAACATTCTTCATGAAATCAGCTCTCGTCATTTTTTAAGAAATTACGAGTATTTAGCTCCTGAATGGGTTTCGCGTAAACCACAGAACATAACTAAAATGTACACCCGTACATTTTTACACGTTGACTTTAATGTACGTATATAATTTGTAAATTTTCGTTTTTTTTTGGGTTGAAAAAAAAAAACCTTGTATGTATGACTTGCACTTGACCAGTTATTTTCATTATCATCACTGATTAAATAATCAAGGCACAAGTGTAACATATTGTACCAGTCAAAATGAGACCATTGACACCCTTCATGAAAAATGTAACATATTTCAATGTTCTAGATAATAATAACACTCCGACTGCAGACTGGGGTGTGGCCATACATAATATGTTTAGTCACCCAGTTCACTTTGGTGGAAGTGTCAATCCTGGAGTGGCTGGGAATGGTGATGTTGAATCCTGCCACGTTATCACGCCCAATGGCGAAGATCTTGTTATCAAGACTGATGTCAAATATCCTCACATAGAAAGAATTGCTTTAAACCGTGCAAGTCTATGTAGCATCAATTTCACCAACCTCGATAGCTCCTCGATAGGAGACTGGACTATCTATGGTAAATTCCGTGCGTGGACGATGGGTTTGAATGAAGTGCGTCTACCATTGAGATTCTTCTTGTACAGTAAGTATTGACAATTAAAGTAAAAATATAAAAGAATGAAATACGTATGAAGTTGTGCTTGACAATGAAACTGTTTCAGATGAGCAGAACCCGTATGAACAGGCGTATAATGTTACAACGTTACAAGAGGACAGGCATCTCGTTATTTTAGGACATTCCTTGGAAGTCAGTGTAAGAAGTGTTGGACGAGTCGACAACTGCCAATACAAAACACCTACAGGTCAATCTTATGATTTGAGCAATGCCATCCCGTCCGGTTCGAATGGAGTCGTTTTAAACAGTGTGGGCCTCACAACAGCCTGTCAGATTACTTTTAGCCCAATAACTAAAGATATGCTGGGTGAATGGCAGCTTATTGGTAAATTCAGTAATGGTAATCAGTTTACGGAGAGGCGGCAGACGTTCCGTATCATAGAAGAAGGTAAGTTAATTTTTAAAGTTAGAGACCGTTAACAGTCGAATGACCACTGGTACGCAGAAAGTGCCAGGAGAACAATTTCCCACTTTAGCTGCGCGGATATGTTCGCTAGCCAAGTATTGTGCGTCACATGGCCGTGGAAGTTCAGGACCAAAATGTGTATGATCGCGCTTGTATTTTGAAACAAAGCATTAAATTAGCCTAGCTCTAGGCCACTGTAGAGCAGCGCGCGGCGGCAATATTTACATGTTTTTTTTGTTTATAGTAAAAGTAATTGCTGAACGGTTTCATAATGTGTCCGATAATCAAAAGTTAACATTTTATATTTATTTCAAATATTTTGTTCCAGATCCTGCAAATCCCATTTTAGAAGACTTTAGAGTAGTTGAAAATTTGACTCAAATGATTTTCACTACAGAGTTAGAGGCATCGCATAGAGTAACTATTTCCTCCTCGAGCTCTATTGAAAATGAGAGTTGTCACTTATTGACTCCAAAAGGCTTTCAACACGCCTTTATAGATGGTTTTAATGTTCCCAACGTAGAAATTGTAGAAGGAAATAGCATTGAATGCGGGGTTCAGATCAATGTGGAGTCTTTAGACATGCTTGGACAATGGACCCTTATAGCTAGAGCCACCAGGTCTTCAACTCCTATCGAAAGAAGGCGTAATTTTACGATCCGAATTGAAGGTAATCTATCATATTTAAATTAATGATAAGCCGCTTATCAGGTCACGTCCAGAGATAATAAAGTTAATACACTCTATCGGACAACGATTACAGATAATAAAAAATACAAATCTATTGTTTCAGAAATATCGTCTCTAGGAAATCCAATAACTATAACTGAAGGGGCTGATCTGTATGTGAGTTTACCGAATGCCACGCACATGTATGACACTTGCAAGCTGTATGGACCTAATGATGAACAAGTTAAAGAGTTTGAAGTTGATCATTTTCGTTATAGTTCTTGTGGGTTCACAGTAAGAAATGTCACTGCTGCCCAGCGTGGAATGTGGGCTATTGTGTATGGAAACAAAATAACTTACAAAGCGACTGTTCAAGTGAATATTTTAGGTAATAGTTATATTCACATTTTATTGTGTAGAAGCAGAATCCAGACAAATGGTCGCAATTCAGATAAGAAGTTAATATTGGTGGAGAACGGTTCCCATCACACTGTGCAATCATATCAAAATAATCAATCATTTAAATTCGACAGTCAAAGTGAAGTTTACTTACTTTCCGCAACAAAACAAAACAAACACTTTCTGATTTATGACTATATTCTTCTTCTTTGCGTGTGCCCGACACTTTTCCGTCACCAATACATATTCTCATGTAAAACACTTATTTTTATGTATTCCACAGAATTGGTGGAAATCTCCGTGGGTAATTGGACATGGTCTGAAGGAAGTTCCGTGAACGTCACCCTTGGCCCTGAAGATGCAGTGTACTGCAGGATTTTCGACAGCGAACAACACCACATTTTCGACGGATTTGGTGCTTGTAGAATTTTGTTAGACAGAGTAACGCTGGCTCTTAAAGGATGGTGGAGCATAGAAGTCGGCGTACCTGGCACAGTAATACTTCGTCGAAACAATTTCCACGTGAATGTAATACCGACTGGTATGTTATATTTATCATTGAAGGATGAGTTTGGTCTCCCGTTTCTATAATAATTGCCGGCTAGCGACATGCCCCAGCTTCGCACACAACCACACAACTAAGTGATGAAAATTTTTTACATTTTTTTTCATACAAACCTTGTCCTGACATTTACAACACAACAAAAAATAAATCAGATAAATTGGTCGAGCCGTCCTCAAGTGGTGCTCATACATGTGGCAATGAATTTTTAGTAATACAGATCTTGCGTTTTGTTTGTAAATATATTCTGAAATATGTTTCACTACCTGATGCCCGCGGCTTCGCCCGCACGCAAATTATGTACTAAAACCTTCCTCTTAAATCACTCTATCTATTAAAAAAACCCGCATCAAAATCTGTTGCGTATTATAGTTTTAAAGATCTAAGCATTATACACAGGGGCAGACAGACGCTCGTAAATATTTGAATGTCTTTGCGAAATACAAACAAAATGAACGGAGAAATTACGGTCGTCTTTCTCTCTTTTGAGACAGAGAAAACCGAGTTTTCTTTCTGTAAAGGAAGCTTGTGTCCCAGCAGGAGCTTTTGATGCGAGAGCACGGGACCTGTTGTAGACGCACGCTGTGAGGCATCTTTATGAAGTCATAATATTAGCCTTTTCTGACTAACTAAACCATAGTGATAATTATTATATTAACAAAAGCCACTATTATTATGTTCCACTGCAGGGCAGGCTTCCCTTCCCTCCAACCACATTTTGCGATCTAGTACGATTGTAGGCCAATCCTTTGCGAAAGAGTCTAGCTCATCCCGACATCTCCTTCTGGGCCTGTCGCGTTGTCGTTTTCTGCTACTTGGTATCCACTGAGTGGTAATTTTGCCCATTGCTCCTCCGAAATGCGGCAGACGTGACCAGCCCAGTGGCCAGTTCCACTTCAACCATAGTGATCCATCCCTCAATTAATTTCAGACAATAGGCCAGTGGTCACCACAGCAGTGGCGAGGAATGGTTCATCCGTGCTGATGACGTGTTCCGTCCCTGCTGAGAACGAGATCGAAGCCTGCCTGTTCCGGGATCCTAGCGGCAATGTCCTTATAGCCAGCCACGGGGTGGGGCAGGACGGGTACACCGGGGTCGGCTTACGGTTAGTGCTTAGATCTGTCAGTTGTAGGCTGTTGGTGGAAGCAAGTTGTCTATACTAATATTATAAAGAGTTATAGTTTGCATGTAGGGGGTAATCTTCGGAACTGCTCATCCGATTCCAAAAATTCTCTCACAAATACATTATTGCCGAGTGTCATATGCTATACCTACAGGGTGTAAAAAACCTCTTAACGAAGCCGAAAGGCACTTGTTCTCCCCGTCATTGCAATCATTTGTTCTACACTATACCTGGGAAGCTTCTAGTTATGGAGATATTGGGGGTCAAAGTTCCAACTTTTTGACAAGTTCTTTTTTTAATCCAACTTTTTAATGTAAGATTTTTACTTTAAACACCTCCACGACCCCCTTATTATTAAATCCATCCACCAGCACAATGTTTTGAGTGCGTTACATTAAGTTCTACCACAAAACATGATTTTTCAACCCAAAAAAAAAAAGTCGTTTCGCAGCAATAATGTATGCGTAAAGTTACTTAGTTTGATGTACAGAATGCTTGGTTGACGGCTTCGTGATGAGGTTGTTTACCCTGTATTTAAAACGTTCCCATGGGTTCATTTCCGAACATATCGCGAGCGATGCCGCCGGAAAAGCTACATACTTATTTTATTTTTTTGGCCTATCTCACAGCTACGAATCCGATTCTGAAAGCCACGACTGCACTCTCCGACTCCTGACGCCTACTTCTGAGCACATTGGCATTTGGCGCTGTGCCGTTGACACCGCGAGCGGCACCAGCTACGGTTTCCTCACTTTCTCTATGGATGGGATTAGTTATAATAACTATATCGGTAGGTTTAATTACTCGAAATAAGAAAATAACAATTTCAGTACACTATGTATCTTTTTGAAGCGTGGATGACGATGCCTTCTAGCCAATTTTGACTATAGCAACAGCATCTTCAGAAATCATCAAATATAATCCTTCTTTTAATTATATTTTTTTGTACTTAATGATCGGATTCCATGAATTAAAAATACCTTTTATTTTATTTCCAGAGCCGCGATTGGTGCTCGCGTCTCATTCGTATTCGGGAACAGAAGGCAAAGCAGAGACGATGTCTTGCTCTATAGACGCCGCTGTTCGCTACTGCTACTTCAGGGCACCGAACGGAACTGTCTACAACGTTGGACCATGTGAGTATCATTCCATAAGGCCCGTTTTCTATAGATAATATAACTTACTTACGTATAACTGTCAGTTAATATGCCACGTCTCGAGGCTATCGGTTTCTATAAACAAAGTTAGCTTGAAATATCCTATCCGCGTCACTTACCTGTCACTTGATTCATAGAAAAATCAAAGAAAGCTTTTCTGTGACGTTTTCAATCAATCAATCAATCATTTTATTATCAGGCATCATTCATTCATTTTGTTTCTATCGGTCCGCGATATTTTTTTTTGTTCTACACTGTATTATTCCTGGGAACCTTCTAGTTACGGAGATATTGGGGGTCAAAGTTCCAACTTTTTGACAAGTTTTTTTTTTATAAATACAAGTTTTTAATGTAAGATTTTTACTTTACTTTTGAGTGCGTTACATTGAGTTCTACCACAAAATATGATTTTTGAATAGCTTTTCAATAGCATGATTTTCAGCAATAATTTATGCGTAAAGTTAATTAGTTTGATGTACAGAATGCTTGGTTGACGGCTTCGTGATGAGGTTGTATACAGTCTGTATAAATGGTGTAAATAGACCTTTAACGAAGCCGAAAGACACTTGTTCTCCCCTTTCTCGTTCCAAACATCTCTATCTTGTGCGATATCTGGCCATGTTCACCCCGCAAACAAGATCATTTCACCTTAACGACACCACCACCACCGACCACCTTTCACCTTATCCTACATGCACTTTTTTATTACTGTACTAGCTGAAGCGCGCAACTTCGTCTGCGTCACATAAGAGAGACAGAGAGATGGTTAGAGAGAGTGTGAGACACCCTTAAACGATAGACATAATAATGCTATCGCGGATTTTTATAGAACTTTTTAAGAGGAACAATTCCGTCATACACGATTGATGCGTAGGTAACTTTAACTATTTACGCAGCGCACGCAACGAAAGATCTCAAAAGGAATATTTTTTTCCTTTTTTTGCAACATTTTTCATTGATGCTCTGCTCCTATTGATTGTAGCGAGATTTTATATAAACGTTGTAACGTTGTTGTTCGTTGTTGCCTTCCCCGATAAATGGGCTATCCAACTCTAACAGATACTTTCAACTCGAACCAGTAGTTCCTGAAAGTAGCGTGTTCAACCAACCAAACAAACTCTTCAGCTTTATAATTTAGAGATTTAAGTAGGTAACAATTTAATTTCTCTGAAATATTTGTATTAATCGCTAAAATATTCTGTTTTTCCAAATAAGGGCTTCCTTCGACAGCCTTACGTTTTCATCCTTAGACACTCGATGATAGTCATACTCCAGCTAGGTCGAAAGTTCTCATCAAGGTGCATAAAATGAGCCCAAACATGATATAGATGCTGTAAACTCTTGATGACCTCTTGCAACTGCCTTCCGTCTCCATCGTCGACCTTCGAGGAAAGTCATACTCTAGCTAAGTTTAATGTTCTCATCAAGGTCCATGAAATGAGCCCAAACACGATATAGCTGCTGCACACTGTTGCGGACCTCTTGCAACTGACTTTTGTCTCCATCGTCAGACCTTCGATGACAGTCCAGGCAGGTCTTAAATTCTCACCAAGGTGCATGGAATGAGGCCAATAACAATATAGCTGTAAATATAATCTACGTAAACTGCGTATGGATTATTGCGAATAGCACAGCACAGTTCTTGCACGGCAAGAACACCTGAATTTATCAGGCTTCTGATGTTCGCTATACTACTTTTTGGAGAAATCGTCATACTCCTGCCCTTATCCCAATTTATTTGGGGTCGGCGCAGCATGATTGTATTAATTCTTCCATACTTCTCTATTACAAACTGTCAAATCGTCAACACGTACCTCATAGTGTCTCCGTGTTTTGAATGTGAAAAGTAGTGTAAACAAAGTGCATTCTTGACAAATATATACTGATTGTGCGAATAACACTCCTGTGCATAACTGACATTGTTTGTGGCGATAACCATTATTGTTTTGTGGGAGAAAACGCTCAAAAACTAGTCGTGCTTTCTGTAAGTACGTTGCAAAAATATCTTCGAGTACCCCCATTTGTGAATAGTTGCTGGTTGTACTAAACTTCACTCTTCGTGTTTTCATTCATAGCCGGCTGTCATTGGTGTCAACTGTCACTGTCATAACAAAAGACATCTACTCTTTCCTGCCCTGATACCTATTCGACATTTGGCATTAATCAAAGTTGCCAACCTATAAAATTTACCCCAATTCAGGGAGAACATTTAAATAAACAACACTGCTGTTTTCGGAATTCGAATTGCCTCATATTGCTAACCATGCATCACACGCTTCGCTCTCCCTCGAAGACTCCAAACGCCTGTGTTTTACCGCAAACGCGGTCAGAACCCGATCTTTCTCCTGCCACCTCGGTCTCAGACAATAACCTCTCTGGGTCAATGAATGTAACTACAAGGCCGGGCAATAAACGTTTTCGAGGTGATGACAGCAGTACAGAGACAGATGGCGGATTCGAGGAACTGAAGAACATGCTGAGTTCTTGGAAGGCTGATCAGGATAAAATCCTCAATAAATTAGTGACCGACGTTTCTGAATTGAGGCAGCAGAATATCTCCATTCAAAAGTCCAACTCTGAGATTGAAAAATCCCTTAAATTCTTCAACGCGGAATATGAGGTTATGAAGTCTCGCTTAGACGCCGTGGAAGCCGAACACAGGGAATACGTGAAGCGCTTTCATGAAATCGCCAGCAATAGTAGCGAACAAAGGGTGGCCACACTGGAAGCAAAAATAGATTCCATGGAACAACAGGCACGCCAGTTCAACATAGAGGTCTGTAATCTGCCTGAAAAACGCAATGAAAACCTTGTGACAATCATGGACTCGATATGTAGTGCCATCAATTCACCGGTGTCGCATAATGACATCATATCTGTACATAGAGTCCCACACGCGCGCCAGCAGGATACCAAACCCAAGAATTTAATTGTCAAGCTTAGGTCGCGGATCGTTCGTGACAACTTACTAAGCGCCTACCGTAATGTGAAGAGTCTCAAGTCTGATCAGGTAGGAATATCAAGCGCTACTCCCGTTCCTATATATTTAAATGAGCATCTAACTCTAAAAAATAAGGCTTTATTTCGTGAGGCCAAAACACTTGCAAATAAAAATGGGTTTAAATATGTTTGGGTTAGAAATGCGACAATACTTGTGCGTGAGCGAGACAATGACAAATCATTTTCGATTCGCTCCACCGAAGACCTCAAAAGGATCGTCGCTAGCGAAAAAACCGGTACAGGTGGTGCGAATCAATGACTTTAAATGTATAACTGTATCATTAAGTATAACCTTATCATTTTGCGTCCTGCTTTCATGTGATATATTGTATATTCAAACCTACATTTTCTTAGCTATGTGCATGTGTTGCTGTTATTTTTCAATTTCCTTTTATGGCCTGTATGTTATCCGTTTGCTATTAAATATTAATTTAATCCTGTGTCTTCCTCAGTTTGATGGGTATGTTTCATGTGTGTTGTTCCATAATTGTAAGCAACTAAAATTATGTTTAAAAATAAATAAATCCCTTTTTACTATTTTACCGGATAATAGTGGACTGGGCTACAGACTCTGGGTTGCTATTCCAATTATATGTTCAAAATATTCTTGTATTATTTCTAATTGTTGCAAACTTTTCAATCAATGGCTTCTAACAATGTTATGATTTATTACCAGAACTGTAGAGGGATTCGGACGAAGTTATATACTCTTTATATGAATATACTGGCTAACGCCTATGATGTCATAATACTGACTGAAACCTGGTTGATTCCCAGCATCCAAGATAGCGAATTCATTGACGATCGGTATACGGTCTTCAGATGCGATCGAAATCGCTCTGCGACTAAAAAACACGATGGCGGGGGAGTTTTGGTGGCGGTGCTTCGTGAGTTACGTCCTACTAAGTTAACAACATATTTTGTCAACCCAGAAGTCGAACACGTCGTAGTCCAACTGCCTGCTTTCCAACACAACAAACGCCATATTATCAGTGCTACATACATGCCACCGCGAATGCGTGAAGAACTATACGCACAATACTTTGATATGTTACAAGGCTTAGTTAACGCTCCTGCTACTGACTCATACTTTATTGTTGGTGATTTTAACCTACCAGACATCGATTGGTTGGGCCAAGGGAATCATGCAATTGCACAAGTTTCAGATACAAAAGGGCAAATAATGATGAATTTTATGAATTTAATCAATGGCTTACAATTTAATGTCACTAAAAATAAATTAGGTCGTATACTCGATTTACTTATATCCAATGTCGATTGTCAGGCGGTATCATGCAATGCTTTACTTGATCCTGATAGCCATCACCCAGCTATTTCTGCTCTGACTTGCTTGACTACGCAATACACTCCCTTGAAATGCCGCACGGTTCATAGACATAACTTTCATAAAGCTAACTACGATGCTATAAACTATGAACTAAGTAAAATTGACTGGGGCAGTGGACTCTCTCACCTCGGGTCTGAGCAGGCTGTTAACGTCTTATATGAAATACTATACGGTATTATCAAATTGCATGTTCCGTTGACTAGAACCAAAAATTCTAGCTTTCCAGTCTGGTTTTCGCCATCTCTCATACGAATCTTTAAAACTAAAGAACGCGTCTGGATTAAATGGAAGACATACAACAATCAATCCGATTACTTCAAATTCTCCAACTATCGGAAACTTTTCCACAGTGAGTCTATCAAATGCTATAAGAAATACATTGGAGCGGTCGAAGACAGGATTCCTAAGAATATAAAGCATTTCTGGACTTACATCTCATCGAGAAAGGGAAAAGCTAATTATCCGGCCAGTATGTACTTCAAAAATGTTTCTTCTGATGACCCCACGGACATATGTGTGTATCTATTTTCTTCTTTCTTTTCTTCTGTCTACGAACCCTCTACTTTTGACCCTGAAAAGTGGCAGCCTCCTGATAGCTTTGCAGATAACTCGTCTAGCATATCCGATATTAACCTATCTGTGGAAGTTATACGAGTGAAGTAGAAATCTTTGGATCCATCTAAAGGGGCGGGACCAGACGGCTTGCCACTCAACTTCTTCATAAAAACGTGTGACGCCCTGTGCAATGCTTTGCATATCATTTTTAACAAATGCTTGTGTGAGGGTGTTTTTCCCGCTATTTGGAAGCGTGCGTTTATTACTCCTGTCCATAAAGCTGGTGATAAGAATAATGTAGAAAATTACCGCCCCATCTCAATCCTTTCCACCTTGTCTAAGGTATTTGAGAGTCTTGTCCACGGTGCCTTGTATCCACAGATTCATCAACTTATTATACCTGAACAACACGGCTTTGTCAAACGTCGTTCAACCACGACAAATCTGTAAGTGTTTACGAATTACCTCTTTGAAAAAATGGATCGGCGCGTTCAAGTAGACGCTGTCTATACGGACTTTCAGAAGGCTTTTGACAAGGTGGATCATTCACTACTTTTGGAAAAAATTGCCTTCAATGGCATTCGCGGTAATTTGCTGAGATGGTTCGCTTCATATATTTTTAATAGAACCCAAAGAACGGTAGTTAATGGATATGAGTCTGAGCCTGTTGTTGTTAGGTCTGGGGTTCCACAGGGATCCATTTTAGGTCCCCTTCTTTTTATAATATTTATAAACGACATTGAAAACTGCTTCAAAAATTCAAATTTTTTAATGTATGCAGATGACTTAAAAGTCTATAGATCATGTATAAATACACAAGACTGCGTACTCTTGCAAGACGACCTAGACAGGCTTAATGCGTATTGTACTAAAAATAAACTTTTTCTCAGTATTCCAAAATGTCATAGCATGTCATTTACTAAAAACAAAAAAGTAATACACTACAATTATTATATCAATAGCGCACGCTTGGACAGTGTTGCGAACGTCCGGGATTTGGGTATCACACTAGATTCACGTTTACATTTCGACATACATGTTGATAACATAATAAACAAGGCGTTTCGTATGTATGGCTTCGTCATGCGATCATCTGGTGACTTTGTGCGGCCCTCTACGTTCTTGCTCTTATACAAAACTCTGATACGCTCCCAATTGGAATACGCCATCCAGATCTGGAACCCTCTCTACGACAAATACTGCTCTAGATTGGAAATGGTGCAGAAAAAGTTCTTGCGGTCTATGAACTATAAATGTTTTAATTCCAAGGTTACATACGCGCAGTTACTGAAGCGATATGGCGTTCTGAGTTTAGAGTCCAGGAGACTTCTTCTGGGTGCAATGACACTACATGGCTTGTGTAACAATAAATTCGACTGTGTTGAACTCACTAATCAGTTATGTTATAGAGTACCCAGAACTGTTGTCCAACGGGGGGTGCGCGTACCCCGACTATTCCATACAGACATGTGCAAAACTAACGCCGGAATGCGCGCACCTCTTCGTCGCCTTGTTGAGATATACAACACACACTTTATGGAGCTTGACATATTTAGTCTATCCAACCAGACATTTAAAAAAAAAGTTACAGATATTTTATCAAAAAAGCAGTGAAAAGAAGGTGATATATTATTAATTTAATTGAATTGAATTATTTTGTATTTTATTTTGAATTATTGACAGAACTGAATTGAATTATATTGAACTGAATTAAATTATATTGAACTGAATTAAATTATTTGTATTTGAAATATATTGAACTCAATCTAATGAAACAAAATTAAATGAAATGGAATAAAATATTTAATGGAATTAAAATAATTTGTATGTAATAAAATGAAATTAAGATCAGTTTAACTGAATTAAGTGGGAATAAATGAATTACATTAATTTGTAATACATTCAATACTACCGTCACAGAAGGCTCTGTTTTCTGTAAAATCTACCACAGTCTGTTATTCTTTTGTTAAGACGTGGATATTGGTGTGGGTTACATGTTTGTGATCTTTAGTTTATAAGTTTTTTTTTTTTGTATTTTCTTTAGCATGTAACTGTTTTATGTCCCGAATAAATAAAATAAAATAAAATAAAATAAAAATTACTTTGTGGAAAAATATTTCACAAAAAAATAAGAAATATAGAAATGCAAACAATTTAAATACAAAAAGAAATATAGGAAATCTCACAGCACCAAAAAAGAAAAATAAACAAATCACAAAAAGTGAAAATAATGTTGGTGCGGTTTGAACCTGCAACCCCGTAGTTTACAGAGCGGTCATGAAACTGCTAGGCTATTTACTTCGTTGACATAAGCTACAAATAGCCGTTCTCATGTCACGTCATGATTGAAACGTCAAACAATTGAAGTATACGGACATAATGCAAAATTGCCTACCCCCTTAAGGAAGTAGCGTGATAATATATAGCCTAAATATTTAAGAAGCCAATGCAGTAGTTTTGACGTGATGCGCGCACAAACATTTCGTACTAACTACTTACGTATTATACTGAAGAAAGCTGATTTTCTTGAGTTCCGCTATTTTGTGCGTATTAACGTCAAAAATCAAATTTCAAGAAAACGGAGAAATTATATTTACCTGTATTAGATAAGAAGTATATGTAGCAACTTTAAAAGGTTACACTTCATTGGTTTTGATTGTATAGGTGTTTGAAGTTTATTAATTTTAAACACAAAACCCTCTTTTTTGCGTCTCTGGATGAGATTTAAAAAAAATGCTAAAACAGGTATTTCTTTATTTCTATTAATAAGTATTAATTCTGAGTTTCATGATTCTAGAACAATCTAAAAATTTTTTTCATACGAAATTTACCCCCTTTTCACCCCCTTTATCCAAAAAAATCCAAAATTTCTATAGCCTAAATGTTATTCTGAATGTATTTAAATAGATTTGTGAACATTTCAACAATATCGGTTCAGTAGTTTTTACGTGATGCGCGGTCAAACAAACAAACAAACAGACAAACAAACAAACAAATTTTTTTAAAATGGTTTTAATATGTTCAGTTACTTATTTTAAGTCACCCTGACTGGTGTTTTTTTTTTTAATCTTCAATGTACAGATTTTTTGGTCTCAACGATTTTATTACATGTATAGATATAGATACACATGTTTGAGCAAATAAATATATCTTATCTTAATTATAATAAATATCTTATACAACTTTTTAATGTCATATTATAATAAACAAAACTACCCTCGTTATCATCTTCGCAGCAATCTCATCAGAAGACTATGAGTACGTCGGCAACAGTCTCGACGCGGGCGAATGTGGCATCAGGTTCAACAACCTCTGGCGTAATGACAGTGGTCTTTGGAGCTGCAATGTAGGACTGGTCGGCGAACCTGAAGAACGAAGAAGCTCCTTCAATGTTGACATCTACGGTAACTAAAGCAATAGGTCCAAACTCCAAGTATCCAAAGTATCAGTCGCCGCACACCAGAAGCTCGTGGCTAAAACGAATTTCGAGGTTAAGCCACGCTTGTCAAGGTCGGTGTGTTGATGGGTGACCATTGTCTCGTGCGTGAAAGCACGTTAAGCCGCTGGTCCAGGATGTCAATTCAAGATCTTTGAGTGTTGGTACAAGTAGTCAGTGGCCCGAAAGCCTGACAACCAGTCTTACCAAGGGCTATCGTCAAAGACATTCAAATATGTTGTTTAAATCTTTTAAACACTTTGGCTATCGTATTATCCAGTCGCTCCATAAAAAATACTGGTCTAGCTGCACCCGGTTAGACTGGAAGCAGACCCCAACATATGTGGGAAAAGTATAGGGAAATGATGATAATTCTATTTCATGTGTTTTTCTTCTGTTTCAGAGCGCATACGGATATACCACGGATGGCAGGGTAGTTCCGTGAGTTTGCGTTTGGCAATTGGAGACTCGCCCAGGCTGGAATATTGCAGATTTGTACGCATCGATGGACTAGGTGAGCAGAACCCTGAAGACAAATTTGAGTATTTGTTGTCCGTAGAACAGAAAGTCGTCAAACCCAGAAAGGCCAATGACCAAAATGTATGAAGCAATGGTGCCTTTTTATTTTTTGCGAGTCTTCGATGAGTTTTCGATGCGAGTCGCACGGCACCGGTCAATGTGGCGACACTTAGGGGAGGCCTATGTTCAGTAGTGGACGGCTCGCATCCAGCGGACCCCCGCAACCTTCACCAGGTCATCGGTCCACCTAGTGGGAGGCCTTCCAACGCAACCAACTTGTTTTTAAATAGACATGACAATTTTAAATTAACTTTTCATTACTCATACTCTGAAAGTAGGTCTGAAGTTGCCTGAGAAGCATGTTGAAAGTAATACTTATGTCTATGATGTATGGCAACCCTACCCACGCTTCACTTCAGCTCCGCGCATTTTAAATAAAGAAATACTTTTCAGCCTTATGGAGAATCGTTTTCAACTGACAACTGTCAAATTAAAAAAAAAAAATGGTTCATTTTTCTATTGAACCATGTTCAAACTTTCTATACAGCCACGATGTAAAATTGAAATAACATAAAGTTAAGTATTCATTAAAGAATACATATTTTTAAAATAACTTTATTATATGTTTGAACTATACTAAAATAAATAATAATAATAATAAAATTGATTTGAGCAAAATATTTACCATCTTTTCGATGATGAAAATAAAAAATAGGGAATGGATGAATAGCTGGCCGGCCACAGAAAAAAAAAGAGGTGGGAAAGCGGCAATCCGATCTTCATTTATTTTTTCGAGTTGATTCATGTTTTTATTTTTACTTTCCTTGTATTCGTAATGAAAAGCACAGTGTTTACCACGGAATAAAGACTTATTTAGTCCCTCGAACTATTAGCGCCCTCGCTGCGCTCGGGCACCAAACCCCAACTGCGGACTAAATAAGTTACTTTCACCCCTAGGGTCACAATGTACTATTCAATCATTTGTTTGTCACAGCTTTCATGTCCGACAACGTGCCTTTTGAGTACCAATTTGAGTCAAACGAGATGTCCTTCGGAGCGTGTGCCCTGACCATTGGGGACCCTATCTCTGATGACCTTAGCCCCTGGACGGTGTTCGCTAAGGCCGTAGGAACAGACGGGGAGATGTCCATGACTTCCGCCTTCAGTTGTCCACCACCGCAGTATGTGGGTGGAGCGTCATGTAAGTATAATTCGCTATTACATTCTATATCAATATGGTTAGTTACAGGTGAATCCAATAAAAGCGTTTTAAAATCAAAAGTACTTAGATTAGCTAATACACTAGAAAATGATAAAGATGTCATTTTAACCTTCAAAAAGTGTTTTTAGTCAGCCTAATTTCACAATTTGACCTTTGATTTTGTTTTGAAAACGTATAATTAAATGAGACAATTCGTTGCCGTTGGCTTGGCGTAGGTACTAAACAATAACAAAAACGTATATTCTGGATTAGAAAAATGTAATTAAGTACTTATACTATTTTCTCCGTTTGATTTAGGTACTTAAATGAAAACTTTTACCACAGCATAGTGATTGGAATCGCTAAGTCATGGGTACCATAACAATTTTGTACAGGCATTCTTTATAGAGTAGTCCCTAAGAAAGGTTTTTTTTTATTCATCCCCTAAACCAGTTAAATCCTATCGAGAAGCAGGCTTGTTAATTTAAATTTATTATACACTGGATCTTTATTTATAAGGACGTCATAATTAAGCGAGAATCACAGATATAAAATTTATCAGAATTTCGTTAATTTCCCAAAAACTTCTTTTTCAGTTATGATGGGAATTCTGCTTTGGACTTTCTTCGTCATCTTAGGCATAGTGCTGATCCTGGCCGCTGTGTCCCTCATCCCTAAGAAGAACCGCGAGTGGACGTACAGGAGAGCCTCCGGCATTAGGAACAGTTTCAGAAAACAACCCCTTCCGGAAAAAAGTGATACAACAATGATATACTAACCAACTTACCGCTAATATGAAAATGAGAAAAAGTAGTAAAACTCGGAACTTATGGTACCCGTATTTTTGTTTTAAATTGGGAAAAAAAAAGTGATTTCAAGTTTCAAGGAGTTTTGAACAAATATTTAAATTATTAGATGTTACCGTACTTGGGCGCGCGAAAGCGTTTACACTAAGAGGACATCCCGCATGGAACGATAGATACGAGTTTCAGTATGAGAGAGCGAGACAATACTATTTGATCATTTTGTGACGCGGTAAGGGTCAATCTAGCGATTTAAATTTTTGGTTTCGAATGGAAATTATCGATTCTTGTGTCTTGTTTTAATAAATAACTACGTAACATACCACTTGAGAGTTATAAACAACTGAATGTAGTCAGTCCCATTTAAAAAGCTAGTACTCCAAATACATTATGTTTTGAATAAATATTATGCTCACCTATTATCAAAAGTGTTAGCTGAAAATTTTCTATTTTTTGTAAATAAAGTTATTTTTTACTTATATTTTTCTTGTTTTCTTTACGCACATACTTGAGTTTCAAATGTATATATTCGTAATAATATAATCGTCAACATTCTTCTACCTTTATCCCAGTTCATTCGATGTCGGCGCAGCATGTTTTCTTCTTCCATACTTCTCTATTACTCGTCATCTTGATCTCAGCAGTCACCTCTTTTCTAGCCATATCATCCTTCACACAGTCCATACATCACTCCTTTGGTCTTGATCATCATCATCATCATCATCATCCACAGCCCGACTTCACCCACTGCTGGGTATAGGCCTCTCTTTGTTTGTGCCAAGCTTCACGCTCCTGTGCCAACCTCATCCAGGATATTCTTTGGTCTTCCTCTACTCTTATTCTGTGAATGTATGTAATGTTGAGTATACTCAACATTTTCCTCATTCCTCCGCATCACATGTCCATACCACGATAACCAACTATAACACAACTTTACAGTCACCGGCGCCACTTTCAGACTTCTTTTATGTAGGTAGGCTTTTATGTACCTACTCATTCTTTATTTTATATCCTTTCGCATTACACGACAAATCCTCCTTAGCATTCTCATCTCAGCTACATGCTTTTTATTCATAATAATATGTAGTTAAAAAAAAACACTATTACCAATCACCGCGTTTCTCACGTTGACTTGGACGGGATATTTCGAGCTCCACAGCACGAAAACTAGACAGAAAAACCAAAACTTGAACGGTTTACTTAGAGCCACTAAAGAGTTCAATCCACTTCCTGGCTCCTCCATCAGACCTTTGTTACCAAGTCCAATCTATTAGTCGTCAAAATGTCTTCAGTCTAAAATAATATACTGT
The DNA here is from genome assembly GCA_963853795.1 of Xestia rhomboidea. Lineage (NCBI taxonomy): Eukaryota > Metazoa > Arthropoda > Insecta > Lepidoptera > Noctuidae > Xestia > Xestia rhomboidea. The sequence goes on along the minus strand of OY970778.1, from coordinate 6,272,183 downwards.
CTGAAAATCAGTATGGTTTTCGGCATGGTAAGTCCACAGAACAAGCAGTAAACAAACTTACTGGGTTTATTAGCACAAACTTGGACAAAGGAAAAAAATGTATTTCAATATTTCTTGATCTCGCCAAGGCATTCGATACGATTTCTGTTTCCCGCTTATTGGCTAAACTCGAGAAGATAGGAATCAGAGGTACCCAGCTAGAACTCTTTAAAAGTTACTTGTCTGGGCGAAATCAGTGTGTCCGTGTAAGTGAATATAAAAGTACCTACCTTCCAGTTACACATGGCGTACCTCAGGGCAGTATCTTAGGACCCTCCTTATTTCTTGTATATATTAATCAACTCACGAATCTGAAACTCACCCAAGGCGAAATCATCTCCTTCGCAGACGATACTGCTTTGGTTTTTGCCGCCAATACTTGGGATGAGGTATTTGATGCTGCCCAGCAGGGCTATAATATCGCTAGAAGCTGGCTTCAGGCGAACATTCTAACTTTAAATGTGGAAAAAACCAAGTATATTTCGTTCAGCATCAAAAATTATTCAAGTCTCAGTAGCAGCCACAAAATTATTTCTCACGAGTGTAACCTGAAAGTCAACTGCGCGTGTTCTTCACTGGAGCGTGTTCACACCATCAAGTACTTAGGTGTTACTATAGATAGAAATCTAAACTTCAAAGAACATATCAAGCTGCTTGGTGCACGAGTACGCAAACTCATATATGTTTTTAAAACTTTGCGACACGCAGCTGAGCCTTATCTACTAAAACAAATTTATTATGCCCTGGGTCAGTCTTTATTAAATTATTGCATCTCCTCCTGGGGGGGTACTTTTAAAACCACTATGAAGTCCATTGAAATCGCTCAGCGCGCAATTCTAAAGGTGTGTATTTTTAAACCTATCCTTTTTCCTACTGTCTCTCTATATCAGATTTGTGGGGTTCTGACTGTAAGACAACTTTTCATCCTCAACATTATCCTTAAACAACATACAAAACTACCTTATGACCCACTCGCGCAAAACCAAAGAAATGAAAAAGTATATATGGAACGGATCACTTGTAAAACCAAATTTAGTGACTGATTTATTGAATTTCTTGGTCCGTTCCTTTATACCAAAATTAATAAAGAACTAAACATTTACCCGCTTACTAAATCTAAATGTAAACAAATAGTAAGTGAATATTTGCAACAACTAGATTATGAAGAAACGGAGTTATTACTCAGCGTTGAACAGTAATTAGAATGTTAAGTTCGAATTAGTTAAAGTAATCTTAGATAATAATCATGCTCATGCACTTCAATCACACACACTCACACCCACATCACTCAAACTCCACATAAATCACCTGCTAGTTCACACACTCATAAACAATTCTCAATCACGTACAGACCAATTTTGATTATTATGTTATGGGTAATTTTAAATTATAATCAATGTAGCATTTAAGTTAGTTTTAAGTCATTCAAAATTTAATCATTAGTACAACCAACCATATTTCTTTGTTGGCATTTTATTGTTAAAATATCGAGGGAAAAGGCGCTGAAAACCGAAATACAGGCATTGCTTAGTTCGGTTGCAGTGGCTACATCCACTTAATAGAAATTAATACTGCCAAACTATTTTTCTGTAAAATATTTCTAAGTTTTTGGAGAAATAAAATTTATTATTATTATTTCGTTTATTTATTCTATAACATATTTTTAAATTTTTAAATATTCCTAATATAAAAACAATATAAATAAAAACATTTAAAAATATAAAAATAGTAGCCCACCAGCGCTGGGAACAGGGTCCGAGCTGCCGGTGGTCAGGGCTCTTGAGAGAGGAACCTCCTAACAATACGTGCCGTGTCCAGAAGTACTGCTTTCTGAATCAAGCCCTTGATCCAGCTGCCAAGCGAGAGCCTCCTAAGATGTTGGTCGAGGCTCTTGGCTATTAAGCCATTGGCCGACACGACTATCGGCACAATGACTGCTGTACTCACGTCCCACATGTCAACAACCTCGCGAGCCAGATCTAGATATTTAAATTGTTTATCTTTTTCTGCTTTCACGAGGTTCTCGTCATGCGGGACCGTTATATCAACAATCATTGTGCGACGCTCCAATCGATCTATCACCACAATGTCAGGCCTATTGGCAACAACAGTCCTGTCAGTGATGATAGGTCGATCCCAATACAACGTGATATTACCATTATCGAGAACTGGGTCGGGCGCATACTTATAGTATGGCACTTCTGATTCCACAAGGTTGTACTTCAAAGCAAGTTGCTGGTGGATAATCCTGGCAACAAGGTTGTGTCTATGCAAGTACTCTCCGTTAGCCAGACTATAACACCCAGAAATAATGTGTCGGATTGATTCTCCCGGACGGTGGCATGCCCGACATATGTCAACCGTGCCATCTTTCACAATGTATTTCCGGTAGTTATTCGTCATCATAACTTCGTCCATTATTGCACAGACAAAACCTTCGGTTTCCCCGAAGAGGTCGCCAAAGCGCAGCCAAGATACGGACGCTAAGAAGTCTACATCCGGGCCATGTAGGGCCCGGTAAAAGCGTCCGTGAAGCTCCTTGCCCTGCCTTTCCTCCTTGCGGTCATTAGTGTCTAATACTTTAGGCTTGCGCCAGTTCTCGTTAGCCAGGAAGAGCGGGGTGAGGCCCTTGTCCACTGAGACCACATCTCGGTGCATCTTCCCGTCGGCTTCTAGGAAGTATTCCCTGAGACTGCATACCTCACGGTTGTGTAGGGTCTTAGCATTTAAGAAGCCACGACCCCCGCACTTCCGTGGGATATACAGTCTCATCACCGACGACCGTGGGTGATGCATTCGATTTGCAGTCAACAGTGTGCGTACCCTCCTATCCAGGGCATCAAGTTCCGTCTGAGTCCATTTGAGTATGCCGAAGGAATACATCAAAACCGGCATGACCCAACCGTTGAAGGCGCGCACCTTGTTTCCGCCTGACAAAAGACTGCCTAGCACCTTATTCAGGCGGCCAAAGAAGCGCTCCCTCAACGATTGCTTCATGTCAGTCACGTTGATGCCTAACGCTTCCGACATACCCAAATACTTGTAGGTTTCTGTTGAGGAGAGGGATCTAAGGTGTATGGAATCCGAGAGTTGGGTTCCCACGGATTCCATAATCTCTCCTCGCTTTACATGCATTATTATTATTATTTATTATTTATTTATTTATTATTCAAAAATGATAAGTAGACTTATAAAGTAAGCCCCACAAAACCGTTGCAATGGTTTGACTGTGGGGTCGGTGAGTCTCTGAACACTCATACTTAAACTTAAAACCAAACGTGACTAATAAGATATTGCCAACTACATGCATGCTGCATGACTGCACATTTGTCCACACCAAATTCCATCCTGATGGCGCTACTGAAAGTTTCTGTTACCTTCAGTAGCTTCATCAGTTGCAAATTGTTGGGGGCAAAGAGTTTCAGATCATCCATGTAAAGAAGGTGAGATATGACCTGACCATCTTTCCTCAACAGATAGCCTAGACCTGAACGCTCCAGCAGTGTGCTGAGAGGGTTCAAGGCTAGACAAAACCACAATGGTCTCAGACATCACCCTGGAAAATACCACGCTCGATCCTTATCGGTTCGCTGTTCCCTTGGATCTGTCGACATCCTGGATAGCGAAGAACCGTTCTCCAGTGCCCCATACATGACATCAGGAAGGTACGTAGAGTTGCATCTACTTTGTACAACTCCAGCACCCTCATGAGCCATGTATGAGGCACGGAATCATAGGCCTTCTTATAATCTATCCACCATGTAGACAGATTCTTTCGGGAGCGGCGAACCTGTTGGCTAATGGCCATATCAATGAGGAGCAGCTCCTTAGTGCCGCGGGACCCGTTCCTACATCCATTCTGAGAGGCAGACATGATAGAATTACTTTCAATATGTTGGTTGATTTTAGCTCTCAAAATGGATGTAAGAACTTTATAGACCGTTGGTAAACAAGTGAATGGTCTATAATTTTTGGGCTCCGCAGTACTACCTGATTTATGGAGCAGGTGGGTAATTCCTGTCGTCAAGAACTGGGGCAGCGACCCTGACTCTAAGGCTGATTGAAACTGGGACGCCAAGCGAGCGTGTGATCTTTGGAACCACTTGATCCAGAAGTTGTGCAGCCCGTCCGGCCCTGAAGATTTCCAGTTAGGCAACGGACGGACCGCACGTGCTACGTCTTGGGGGCTGATGATGATTGCCTCCATTTCTGGTATAGGATCACACACTTGTTCAACCTCCCGGGTCCAATCGCCCTCAGTGTGACTGACAGGCACCGACCAGATGCTGCGCCAGAATGAACACATAGCGTTATCATCCGGCAGACGCGTGTCAGTCACACCTTGGTCTGGTCGCTCCCAAGCCCTATATACCCACCTTTCATCGCTTTGGAATGTGCGATTCTGAGTGTACCGGTCCACTCGCCGCTTGTACCGACGAATACGGCTTGCCCATGCACAGATCTTCTGCTTCAGGAAGTCGATGCGCTCTGTGACGCGGGCCAAGTAATCTCGAAAACTAACATCAGTTCCCGAGAACGCCCGCCTTACAAAACGCATCACTCTAGGGCGAGTATTGCCCTCCCTGAAGCAGATTAACTTGCCGATGAGTGCCCTAGCCTCACCGATACGCCGCTCAATCCTGCACTGCCAAGCTGGAGCAGCTAATTTTGGTCGTGTAGCTCTGTCGTTGTTGGGAAATTTGACGCGAGCTACACGACATGCCGCCACAGCTCCACAGTACAATATTGAGTGAGTATCGGCGAGGTCTTTGCTGCTGTCAAAGCAATTTGACAGCTGCGAATCTAGAGCACACATCAGCGCCTTGTTTTTATTGTGCATAGGCAAACGAGGCAAACGTGGTCTAAGTTCAGGCGGTGCGGAACGATACTCCCGGAACGCACTCTCCAAAGCGCTCCTCAATTGTGCGTTGCATTGGGTACTCACGGATATAACTTCGTCACCATCCTCTTCACCATCGTAGTTGGATCGCGGTGGCGCACTGGGAATATTTTGTAGCTGCACTGCGATCATTGGCGAAGCAGGCGTAACTAGGTTACTCCGTGATTCGGAGCGTAGTCGATCAAGTACGGTGTCATCCAACATATGGTTACGCTGGATGACCCGCACCTGATCCGACAGTCGTTGTGCTTCTACGCTGACAGCCGGCTCTAGTACCTGAAACAGAGAGAGCATCCGACCACGGTACGCAGTCAAGTTGCTTCCCCCCTCAGTAGCCCCATAATATGCGCGCATCACATTTTCATTAATGGACTGAGTCCATCGCATGTGCGACACATTTCCACCGGCAGCGGGGACCCTGCTCGGGGCCTGTTGGCCTCGAGGTCCCAAGCCCGCTGGTGGCCGTCCTCTTCCTCGTCGTCGTCCTCTTGGTGGTGGTGGTGGTGGTGTCGACGGCGGGGAGAAAAACTCGTCGCTCGAGCTCGACGCAACTGCAGCGACCGGTGACACGATGCTCACGGGTGTGGCGCATCCCGGCGGCTGCGAGGCGGAGCTGGGCGACGAGCCCGGAGATGGTGGGTGTGCCTCTTTTTGTAGTTTGGCCCGGTGCCTTGTCAACATAGGTGACATTTCGATTATTTTGAAGTTATGTAAAAATATTTTATTATTATTTATTTCTTGTTCTTTAATTTTCTTCTCTCGTAAGAGAGTACAAAAACCCTACCCACGGGCCGGAGCCAAGTTTGTAGGGGGAAGTTTAAATGGAGAATGTTGATGATATTGTAGAAGAAGTTAAGAATTTCCGGGTGATGCGACAGGTGTTTAGAATTGTGGCTTTTTGGAGCAGATGAAGTGTGTGGGGCGGCATGTGTAAAGTGTTTAAGCTTTGCATAAGAGATTTCGGTACGATACCAGTGGAAGAGAGCACTATAGGGACGATGTGGACTCTTTGTGCTTCCCACTGGGTTTTTATTTCTATGGCGAGGTCTTGATATTTACTAAGCTTTTCAGATATTGTAGTTTGAATGTTGTGTGAGTTTGGGATAGCTATATCTATTAGGTAAACTGTTTTGTTGGTTTTGTCGTGAAGGGTTATATCTGGTCTATTGAAATGTATAGTTTTGTCTGTTATTATAGTTCTATCCCAATAGATTTTCTGATTCCTATTTTCTAGTGTTATTTCGGGTTTATATTTATAGTATGGTTTCATCTCACTTATGAGTTTGTATTTGAATGCTAAGTGTTGGTGTATAATAGCGGCAACTTGGTCATGTCGATGCTTATAGTCAGTCTGTGCAAGTGATTTACAAGCTCCTGTAATATGTTGTATGGTCTCAGAGGCAGTGTTGCAATGTCTGCATAAGTCAGTCGGCTGATGAGGGTCTTTAATTATATATTTCCTGTAATTACGAGTAGCTATTATTTGGTCCTGGATCGCCAGCATAAATCCTTCTGTCTCGGGAAATAGCTCGCCTCGTTTGAGCCATTCGTTCGACTTAGCTTTGTCGACGTGTGGCTGGCTCAGGTAGGCTCGGTGTCTCCCGTGGAGGGCCTTGGCAGACCATTCGGCAATTTTTTCTTGTGTGGTTATGAGTAGTTCATTATTTTGAGTGTTTCTATTATGTAGGTTAAGTGGCGTAAGTTTCGTATCGTTTTCGGTTACATGTTTGTGTAGTGATGAATTTTCGGATTTGTTATGAAAGTACGCTCTGAGTGAATGTATTTGTTTGTTGTGTAAGTTGTGTATGTCCATCAGGCCTCTTCCTCCTTCTTGGCGCGGCAGAGTAAGTCGTTGTATGCTTGACTTTGGATGGTGTTTTCTGTGTTTGGTAAGAGATGTATTAATAGTGCGTTGTAATTTTTTGATATCTGTATTTGACCAGCGTATGATTCCAAAAGAGTAAGTGAGGATGGGTATTGCGAATGTGTTGATTGCTTTAATAGTGTTTTTGGAGTTAAGGTTTGTTTTCAAAATGAGGTTTATGCGGTGTGAGAATTTATTGACCAGTTCTTCTTTAGTCATCTTTTGATGTATCTGCCTAGATTGTTTAAAACCTAGATATTTATATGTGCTCTGTTCATCCATTGGTTCTATTATTTGGCCTGACCCGAGTGTGTAACTATTATTTTGTACTTTTCCTTTTACAACTGATAAAATTATGTACTTATCAACTCCGAATGACATACAAATATCATCTGAAAATTGTTGAATTGTGTCAGCTAATACGAAAAGTGCGTTTTTGTCAGGTGCATATAACTTAATATCATCCATGTACATGAGGTGTGTAAGCAAATAATGCGTGTTAATGTTTGTTAGTGTGTATCCAGCGTCTGTTTTATCTAGGAGGTGTGAGAGTGGATTGAGTGCCATACAAAACCACAATGGACTTAGAGCATCTCCTTGGAAAATTCCACGTTTAATGTGGATTGGTTCAGTAGCTACAGTTGAGGAGGAGGAATTTATTTTTAGAACGGTTTGCCAATTCTGCACGGAAGTTTCTAAGAAGTTTTTTAGTGTTGGGTTATTATTATTATAGTCTTCAGTCTTCGTCGTAGCTCGTAAAATATACGTTTTTTCGTAGCCGGCGTCTTGTTCCCGTCTAAAACCTCACCACGTTTCACCACAGGTGAGGGGTGGGTTAAAAAGTTGCTGAAAACATCACGTGATTAATGGACGACCCCTTGGCTGTGTAACGTAACCCCCCCTGTTTTTCTGATGGGTAATCATCAAATGACTCCTCCCGCTCTGGGCGGAGCAGGAGGGAATGTCAGACTTTTACTGACTAAAACCGATCCATTCCACATCCGTTCCTTCATCGCCCTTTATGTTCCGGGGCCACGGTATCTCTTGCGAACAGTCCCGCAGCCCCGTAACGTAACCCCCTGTGTTTAAACTAGGTTTTTTTTTTATTTGGGACAAGCCCGCCACACTATTCCCAAACCACTGTAACTGTCTACGAAGTCCCACAGAATGAATTTAACTGTCTTGGATCCTGCAACGAAATTAATCAGAAAAGTATAGCGGAAGAGTAAGAAAAAACCGTAATTTCCACTTCCCGTTAAACTAGGTTTTTATGAGTTCGACGACCCAAATGGCGCAGCGGTAGAAAGGCTGCCTTACGTCCCGGGGGGGACATTTGTTCCTATTGGGATTCGAACCCGGGAGGGTTCGAATCCCAATAGGAACAAATGTTTGTGTGATGAGCATGGACTTTTGATTCCGAGTCATGGATATTGGATAATATGTATAATAAGTTGAATAAGTATGTATTTACAAACAAAAAGTACCTATGTAGTAAATCAACTATCTGGTGTCCACGACACAAGCCTCGTTGCTTAGTGTGGTACTGGATGGCGCTGTGTGTAATGTCCAGCGATATTTATTATTTATTTATATTTATGTACCTAATTCGAATATTAGGTCAGATCTTTGGCAAAATACCAACAGGTCCTTTCAGACAGGCAGATATTTTTTGTTCTCCGGACGACATTAATATATGCACCTTCTTTTTCACAACTATGTTGGGGTCGGCTTCCAGTCTAACCGGGTGCAGCTGAATACCAGTATTTTACATGGAGCAACTGCCCCGTCTGACTACCACAATCCAGTTAGTACTGGGTAATACGATACCCCTTGATAAGTCTGGTTTTCAGACTTTCGGGGCTTACTACTTATAACGACTATCAAAGATCTACAATAAATTGACAGCTAGGACCTACCATAACGTTAGTCTGCCTAATAAATTATTTTGATGGGATTGACTTTTGTCCGCACGGTAGTTAGAAAACAGCGCCATCTGTTGATTAATCAGTGGACTTTTGTGTTAGTCTATTACACTACTACCGCAAACAAGTTTTACTCGTCAAAAAACGGCTAAATTGCGGCCAGTTTTTCTCGTCCATCCACAGAGGCCGCTTGTTCAGAAAACTTTTAAAAATGAATGTAGGTATGTCCCAGCTGTAATTTTTACATCTTTGATAGTCATTACGGCTGGCCAGAAGCCCGTTAGTCTCATAACCAGTCTTATCGAGGAGTATCGTGTTTCCCAATAACTGAGTCGCTCCTAGCAGAAACTGGTATTCAACTACAACCGTTTAGTCTGGATGCCGAACCTAACGCAGTTGGGGAGAGGCTAGGCAGATGTGATGTTCCATTGCAAAGGCTTTATAATTTGTAAATAAATCAGTGCAGTTTGTAAAATGTTGTTAGGCTGTGGTTTTCGTAGCTCATGGCGTCATTACACTTAGTCGCGATCACACCCGAATTCGATTGGCTGGACGCAGTCGAGTAGCCTCCCGTCTTTGGTCAATCTTGTCTTGTTTCATGGTTTGACTTCATTCAAACTACTCGTAGTGCAATAAATTCATGGGGTAAATTGAGTAAATTCTTTCGAGCACCATCGGGCTAGCGACCAAGTGTACAGATTTTCGCATTCGAAAACAACAAGTGAAGCCGAAGAAAAAAATTAAAACGTATAGAGGGACACCCGCATTTTCCGCAATGTTTTTCGTTAGAACACAAATAAATTGGGATAAAGGCAGGAGAACGATGATGATGATTTTTGGAACGAAGTTCCTTATCGCGCGTTGCGAAAGGGGACTAGACGAAAAAAATTAAGACGAAAAGTTGTAACGACACTTTTTGCTATAGTAAGCTATTGTAAGCCGTGCGGCGTGCGCATGTTTCTCTGTCTGTCTCTCTCTCTCTTATATGCTTTCTATAGCCAGATATTTTCGCCAGTTTTTTTTTTTTTTAACTTAAAAAAAAAAAGTTTAATTACAATTCTTTCACTAATTAATTCATTTTGAACTTTCGTTATCAGCGATCCCGAAAACCATGGAAATGACACCTATGTCGAAAAAATCCATTCGTCTGCGCCATCTTGAATTTTCATTTTGAATTAATTTTTGTTATCGGCGACTCCAAAAATTATGACCCATGACAAAAAACATTAAAAATTTGGCTGGCGCGATCTTAGATTTTCGTTGCTACACGTGCTAGCGGAACCTTCTTGTTCAATCGATATTTTTCCTGCATGATAAGATAACGATGATTAGTCCGAAGTTTTTGATTATCGCACTTTTTTTGTTTAATTCTAGTATTATTTAGTCGGTGGTTACACAATTACCTATAGAGTTAAGTGATACAAATTACAAAATGCGGAAAATTCTAGCTCTAATTTTAGTTTTTGTCTTTGTTAGTGTTAAAGGTAAGAGATTATTTAATTATTAGTACGAGTTGACGAAGAGTTATGTTGTGTAATCGGCACAAAATTTTCCGCTTCAATCTAGGTATTCGGTTGCTAATGACTAATTAGCTATTTTAAAGAATGACGAAAATTCCGCGTTAGTGATTTGAAATTCCAACCGGCAGAGTTTAACTTTGGGGCTGGCTTGTTAATTTTTGGCAGGTGGGGTACACGATGAGTTTAGGTACAGTCAAGTCTTTTTATTACTTTATCAGTTTTCAATTTGAACATAAAAGGCAATAACTTCACCCATACGGTACAACGGTACGGTTTCATTTTATATTCACCTGCTTGTAAACCTAAAAACCTACCTACATCTCTATGAGATATATTCGTTCCACATAATAATAGACCCATTAAGGGAATAGGTAATTACCTAAACGTAGTACCATTTTTTTGAAACGTTACCTACGTTTCAATAAAGAAAGATAAGATTAATTGCACCATGATTAACAAACAAAGCATTCGGTAGATACCTACCTATTAATTAAAATCACGATAAAAACTCGGCAACTTTACTGGGGGAAAGGAAAATCTACACATTTAACTAAATAAATAAAACTAATAGTAATATAAAGCTACTGGTCTATGAAGACGCTAATGAAGGGAGATCGGCCGATCTCCTTGAAGCGAAAACTCGTCGATGAGTGTTTCCTGCCCGCCCTTACCTACGGTGTTCAGACCTGGTCGCCGCCGAGGCCAACCTAGAAGGAGGAGGCGAGACGATCTCGACGGCCATCACGAAGGCTGGTTCGAGGTGGAGGAGAAGAGTACATTTTAAGGATATGGGATAGGCCTTTGCCCAGTAGTGGGACATACAAGGCTCCTAAAAAAAACCTCTAAACTTACTTATGGCACTACGAAAACAATGGACTATTTGTTCGACGGACAGACGCGGATCACTTGCAACACCTAATGTCCAAAAAACAATGCAGCGACCAAGGGTTGGACGGGATTCTTTTCAGCAGTCATTTCTGTCCTGCAAACACATCGCCCATCGTCTACAAGGCCTTATTCATCCATCTCCTTGTTGGATCTAGTGGTCGCGAGCGCTTCTGTTGAGCATAAGGGTTGGGTTCGATACGCAGGTCGGGGAATGTAATATTGATTTTTTAAAAGCCCTGAGTCTGGATTTCGTCTGCCTAGTGGCAGACTCGCCCACCCCTGTTCAATGGGATTTTACCATGACTGGTGATGTGTGAGTGTTCGATAAGTCGCATGACGACAGTATCAAAAAAAATGCAAATCTATTTAGTCCGTCAGTTAGAGTATTGGAAATTAATGGACACGTATTTTTTGTTTTTGAAAATCAATGAATATTGACAAAGATAAAACGCATCAAAACTCGGGAGTGGGGGCTCGTGACGTCAGAACTAGCTAAAAATTATACCATGGCGTGACGATTGATAATTTTAAAAGCGTCGTATCTTCGTCAATTTAGGTTTACGTAACAAAAGAAAAAACACGGGTCAAATATTATTTGATAATCTAAGTGACGGACTAATTAGATTTTTTTTTTGTCGTCTATTCCGACAAATCCATTTCCACTATTGCTTTCTTGCGCCAATAATAACAACTGTTTTGTTTTGTTCCTAGATTCGAACGCAACTACCGCTGATCGTTTAGTATGGACTGCGGGCAGTGCCGTGAATGTTACCGTTGGACCTGAAGATGCGGTGTACTGCAGACTGAAGGATAACAAGGGCACAACAGTTTACGACGGATTTGGTCCGTGCAGGGTTGTGCTGGACAGAGTCAAAAGGGAACATAGCGGATTTTGGGAGCTATTAGTCGGCGCTCCAGGCACAGTTATCGTTCGTAGTAGCTGGATCGACGTAGACGTGGTAGCAGCTGGTATAGAATCATATTTTACTATTTTCTGTTTGAAATCTTGCATCAAAATGTCTTTTCAACCGACTTCCAAAAAGAGGAGGTTCTCAATTCGACTGTTTTTTTACAACGAATGCTTTACAGTGCTTATCTTGAAACCTAATTACAATTCATGTTAAATCTTATGAATCATGTTAAGAACCATAAAGTTAAGTCCCGTGTCCTCAATTTATTCTAGTGGACTCCGCTCCAGTCGTTACAACAAGCGTGGTGAACCAGCATTCAACCGTGATACTGACGTGTTCCGTGCCTGAAGGGAACCAGGTCCAAAGCTGCACTTTCCGCAACCCTTTCGGTAAAGTTTTTATCGCCAGCCCTGGGGTGAGCCAGGATGCCTACGATAATCACTCCACGCCACGGTTAGTGTCCATATAACTATAATTACAGAGATGGAGGCAAAAGTGCAGCAATTGTAGGAGGAGCAATGCTATTCCAAGAAACAAAGGTCCCAAAATAGCAGTATACGTAGAAAAAACCATTATAAGAAATCATTAATGCTGAAAATAGAAAGAAAATTCTCATTCTGGAAACTTGAAGCCAAGTAATACTAAGCATTGTTTTAGGATGAAGTTTTGGAAGTTGAAACAACACTGTTTATGTTGTTTCGTGTCAAACTTATTATGTAGTGTGATATGAACGTGGTTGTGGCCCAGCTACAGCTAATGTGCTGTGCTTTAATTTTCTCAACAACATCGGGTAATATTGTTTTCTCTTATAGTTACGAGTCGTATGCTGAGGACAACATCTGCAAACTGAACCTCTTGATGCCTAGCTTGGAGAACGAGGGCATATGGCGCTGTACCGTTAGCACTATTAGGGGCAACAGTCACGGCTTCCTCGACGTCCCCATGGGAACGCTATATCCTAACGATCCTACTCACAACAGTAGGTTCACCACATCGTTTTATTTTTTTAAGTATCTTTAATTAAAAACAAAGCATTATTTATCTTATCCAATTTAATTTATTATCTACTGTAGATAGTTAGACAAAAGATGCGTTCTGTTATTCTGACTGTTTATCTTGTTTTAATCACTAACTTCATGATTACGCCTTGCTTTATCAACTTGTTACTTCGGGAAACGTTCGGGATCATCCTTCATATCTTTATTCGTCTTTTTTATTCGTCCCTAATGTGTCATCTTCATAAAATAGTTTTGTGGATTGGAAACAGGGCCTGATAACGTGACTGGAGCAACTTCAGTTGTCTGCGTCGACGTTTAGTTAAGCCTTCTAATTGCATGTTTATTGTCTATTTTATTCGGTGGTTTCACTTTGAAAATTTGCGCTCTACTGCTAAAACTAAAGTGATACAAAAAATATGTTTTAGCTGTGCCGGTATTGCAAACCAGATATAATGGCATTTCGAGCACGGAAGGCAACGCCGTTACGATGTCTTGCTCCATAGGCGCCGCTGTTCGCTACTGCTACTTCAGGTCTCCGAACGGAACTATCTTCAACGTTGGACCATGTGAGTATCACACCTTTTATCTAAGCCTAGCGTTTGTAACCCGGGTCGATGACTAGTCTACATTCTACAACGTTATTCAGTGCTGACAGCTATTGCTAAGGCCTGAATTCCAGTCACGCAGACGGTCGGTCGCGCACGATCGGTCGCGTACGTCAGCAGCAATTACGCGCCGCTGACGTCAGCGTCGCAGTATGGTGCTTTAGAGAACACAATGTATACTCGTACGCGGGACCGACGCACGCCACCGACGACGTCAGCGCGACAGGAATTCAGGCCTAAGCGTTGATAAGACAACACGCGTCGTGCTATTCCTAACCCACATGACGCCCAAAGCTTGTCAACTGAAGATTAGCCGACGAACAATGAAGCGCAGTATACTGCTACGTTAGAAGCAGACTACGTCATATCACAGTCACTGGGAGCGTGGGGAGCACATAGATATTTAAGCTGACCGTACTAATATGATGTATTTGCAAGGCAGACGTGGCAAAACATGGAGAGTTTTGGTAGGAGTGCACAAAAATAACGCCTCTTTTTTGCAGCAACCTCATCAGCAGACTATGAGTACGTTGGCAACGGTTTTGACGCTGGAGAATGCGGCATCAGGTTCCACAACATCTGGACATCGGCTCAAGGCCGGTGGACCTGCAATGTAGGACTGAAAAATACATCCAATTTCGAGGAAAAGAGAGACTTCTTTAATGTTTACGTCAACGGTAAGAAGTAGATTGTAATGCAAACACCAAGTACCTACCGACTACATAGTTTGGAGACTATAGTAGATCAGTTTTTTTTTAGTTTGGATTCCTAAAGGACACTCATGGTTATTCTGTTGCAGAACGTTTGATGGTGTATCACCGCTGGGAGGGCAGCTCCGTGGTGGTACGCTTGCGCATATCAAAAGGACCCGAGCTGGAATACTGTAGATTTGTGCGAGGCGACGGACTAGGTAAGCTAAAAAACGTGGACCACTGTTCCATCCATACATTTGTGTTCACAAGAATCGAACAAAGGTATCAATCAACTGGACTAAAGCCCTCTCAAGCTGCGCCACAGCACTCTGTTCTACGCCTCCCACATCCAGTCAATCCCACCCATCTTTTAAGAGCGAGTCGATCCACTAGCAGGGGCGTCCCACGCTACACTTGACGATACGCGGTCTTCACTCCAAGTCTCGTTTGCTCCATCAAACATCGGTCCTCCGACAAACATGCCAGCGTCCACTGCCACCTCAGCTTGCTTACTCGGCATGCCATGTCGGTAACTGCCGCTCTTTTCTGGAGTATTCCATTCCGGATCGAATGCCAACCAAAGAGTGGAAAAGCTAAGTTTTGTTTCGCGATATCAGGGTTCGTCAAATAGTAAAAGTGGTTCATAATGACGAGTAGATACAATTAACTCTTTTCAGGCTAAATTTTCGATGCCTTACCCTTACCCCCTTAAACAACCAGTACTAAGTTCAGATTTAACAAACCAGGTTTAAGTTTGGATGTCTAAAATTAATTATTTGATGCAGGTTTTGTCTCCGAGCACACAACTTACCCGTACGAATTCGACGTGAATCAGGTATACGGAACCTGTACACTCTACATTCAGAGTCCCATAGAAGAAGACCTGCGTCCTTGGACAGTGGTGGCCAAGGTCAGCGGAGAAGACGAGGAGCTGTCTGTGACCACCAATTTGGAACCGCGAACGTATTACGTACGTGTGATGTCCAGTGAGTATCCAACTTCCAACTAATATAATAAATGCGAAAGTTTGTGAGTATGGATGTATGGATGTTTGTTACTCTTCTACGCAAAAACTATTGAACGGATTTGTATGAAATTTTGCACACAGATAGTTTATAACCTGGATTAACACAGAGGATACTATCATACCAGTAATTTAATAAATATCTTTGGACATTACACACATCGCCATCTAGTGCCACACTAAGCAACGTGGCTTGTGTCGTGGACAGCAGATAGTTGATATACTACATAGATACTTTTAGACTCGGAAACAAATGTCCATGCTCATCACACAAACATTCGCTCATACCGGGATTCGAATCCGGGACCCTAAGAACGTAAGGCAGTCTCAAGACGTCGTCAAACTGCCGCTCTGACCTCCAGAACTCGGTTACTATAGTTTAGTTAACATGATACGCAAAAGCAAGGCTGGTTGTCAGACATTCGGGCTCATTCAATCCAAAGTAAAATGATTTCTTTGTTTTCCAGGGAATACTTCAACCTTCCTTTGGTGTCTCTTCGGCAGCATTTTCGTGTTTCTTATCGTCGCATCTTTCTTACCCAAGAAGAACCGCGAGTGGACACATCAGAGAGCTGTCCGTATTAGGAACAGCTTCAGGAGGCAGCCCCAGCAGCCTCCACCGCAGAATGTGGCCGACTTACCCAATCCTGTACATACTGATATTCTTACCGACTTACCGCGAAAAGTTTAATGAGAATGTCTAGAAAAATCACAAATTCTCTAATATTCTTTTGAAGTTCGTGTTTGAGACCAATTTTCTACTGTGATTTGATATATTCACCCAAATTAGGTTTACCTTGATTTGTATTAACTTTAATTATGATGTGTTGAGGAATCATTTACTTTCTACAAGAACACTAGGCCGTTATTGGTAACAGAACTGTGTCTCTCATATTATTGAAAAGGCGGTATGTTAGGCCAGCTTCCACTATACCCCACCTCTGTACTTACAACGAAAATAGCCGTCTAGCTGCTTAAGGTGGATGCTCCAAACAGCCCGCGAAATTCAAAATTTCTTACGTTTTTTGCAATTTGCAGGCCAGGAATGACTTTGACCTTGAAAAAGTAATTCTTGCACCTGTATGAGCTTGGAGGGTTGTATTGATGATTTTGATGATTATAATTCTGTAACAACATACGTCTTACAGTCGCGAGGAATATTTTAATTAACATACAACCTAGCCTGGCCTGCAAATTGCAAAAACCTTAAGAAAATTTGTATTTCGCGGGCTTACCTGACGCTGGCCACATACAAGAATGCCATTGTGCCCTGTAGGGTAGGGTGAGGTTAGTAGGTTTCAAACCGTGTAGATTTTTTCTTTTTAAATTTTGCTTCTACACAAGCATCAGAAGATTGTGGTGGCGCCCTATTTAAAATGAGAAGGTCTACCAGCTTCGATCAAGAAATTATTGTACCGTTTTGTATTTCATGTATGTACCTTCTAGAAGATCCTAGGGCCAAAACTGCCTTGTGAATAAAATGTTTCTATTTTTGCTAAATACATTTATTTCTACCACAATACCGTCAACGAGCCGCGCCCCCAAACAGCGGACTAATCTGGACATGGGGCGTGAGCGGAGTTAGTATAGCGCAGGCCAAACCGCCAGCTAGCGGACGAGCGAGCGAGGCGGACGAGGTATCGTTTCACCTATTTTCATAAGTACTCTGTTCACACCGCGAACTATCGAAAGAACTGAACGAAGCATGAAAAGGGCCTTGTCCGCCTCGCTCGCTCGCTACCTAGCAGTGTGGCCTGTGCTTTAGCAAGGCCTAAGCGGGGCCTTTCTATTTCAGTACTTATTCCCAAGATGAATGCAGAGATCCTACCATTTTTTGTATTTACACATTCATGATAGTGAAATAAAAAAAGAAGATTTATTTATTTAACTTGCGTGATCTTTCACATTACTTATTATAGGTTAGTACTTGTTTATTAGAGGGGCACACGCGCCCGTAAAACTCATCACCGTTGTGCTGACGCCATTCCACTACCCTATCTATATCCTCCTGCAATCGTTCGCAATCGGATTTACTATTAACCTCGGGTCATCCGCAAATAATAAAAACGCGCCATGTTTTCCGACTTTTGTGTTAAATCGTTTATCAATATGATGAATTCAAGAGGCCCCAAATTGCTGCCTTGGCTTACACCGGACCAAGTGTAATATGGGTCGGATTCACACCCATTATAATCTACGTACTGCTGTCTATCCTTCATATAGCTGGCGAAGAAGTGCAATAGATGTGGTGTAGCCGACTTCTGTGAGCTTCGTTAGTAAGATGTCATTGTCGACGGTGTCGAAAGCTTTTACCCGACTGCGCCAGAAGGACGGTTATGTTTTTCGAGAGTATGTATGTATGTATGTATAATTGTTTGGCACACTCTGTCTGTGCCTAAACGGCTCGATGGATTTTAGCTTGAGAGGTGTCGTTAGATTCGTATTTACTGTGAGAGTGACACTGGGTATATCAAAATTTAAAAAAAAAACAAAATGGCGGATTTTTGGCGCCAAATTGAAATGTTTGGCACGCTCTGTGGCCTGAACGGCCCGATGGATTTTAGCTTGAAAGGTGTCGTTAGATTCGTATTTACTGTGAAAGTGACACTGGGTATATCAATATAAAAAAAGAAACAAAATGGCGGATTTTTGGCCCCAAATTCAAATGTTTAGCACGCTCTGCAGCCTGAAAGGCTCGATGGATTTTAGCTTTAGAGGTGTCGTTAGTTTCGCATTTACTTTGAACGTGACACTAGGTAGATCAAAATAAAAAAGAAACAAAATGGCGGATTTTTGGCGCCAAATTCAAATGTTTGGCTTGCTCTGCAGCCTGAACGGCTCGATAAAGGGGCTCATCATGAGGATTTTAAAATGGTATATCTAAGTAACTAAAAAGTGTAAAATAAAAAAACCCGACTGCATAAAACGTACCTAATAACTTTAAATAAAAACTGAAAAGATAAAAACAAGTTCAAGAAACAGGACATATTGACTGCAACAGTTGGAACCCATTAAATAATCTAGGCTAAAATCATTACATACAATATGCATCAGCATCTACCGCCGGCACCACCTGCGCCATAAAATAGTGTAAGCTTGATTAAAAATGATATATTTATTTCTATTAAATATGCATTTTTCAAATACATTCATTAAAAATAAGTTGTGAATTCTATCAAAACTTGTTGATTTACGGTAGTTTGAATTAAGTAAATTATTAATAATTGTTCATTGCACTATAAATAATGTTGATTTTACTTGTATTTTTAGAATAATCTTATATTTTAATTGTAATACTATTCTTACTGTTATTTTAAATTCGTAGCTCAATTTTGACTTCCGATGCCGTAATGGCGGCAAAATGTCGTTGGTAGTCAGTTGAGCAGGTACTGCTGGGAATCTTGCTTATGACCTTTCGGTGATTCCACGGCAGTCATCTTTGAGCTACGAAGCAAGTTGGTCTATGTTATTACTGTGTAATACCAATAAACTTATTTTGAAGAAGAACAGTTTTTGAATTTTAAATAAACGTTCATCAATAGACGACGCCTTGCAGGGGCGCCGTCAGATGCATCGGGTGCCCGGAATCGAGTTTTTCGAGCAATCGAGCGCCGTAATACGGGCTCGCGACCAAAGTGTAACTACTCCATTATAGATTTCACATTCGAAATCAACAAGTGTGTGCCTAGTATCAACACGCACACACCACCTACTTGTTCAATCGATATTTTTCCTGAACGATAAGATAACGATGAGTAGTCAGATGCTTTTGATCATCGCACTTTTTTTGTTTAATTTTAGTATTATTTAGAGTCAGAGGTATCACAATTACCTAGTTAAGTGATACAAATTACAAAATGCGGAAACTCCTAGCTTTATTTTTATTTTTTGTCGTTGTTAGTGTTAGTGTTCAAGGTAAGAGTTCATTATTACGAGTCGACGAACAAGAACGAGGGCTATTACAGTTTTTCTTGTTTTTGATTGTTTTAAGCGTCTAGCACTCAAATACAAGAAAAAAAATGTTTTTTTATTTAAAGCGCTCCATATAGAAATAATCAAACATTCTCGGGCATTTTTTTTTTTAAATTTTGTGGCCATGTCTAAACCGTAATCACACATCTACACTGAGATTTTTGATTGATGTCAACCTTTGCTTATGCTTCCGAATATAGGTAACCATTACATCCAAGTGAAATTATGTGGCATTCCGTTCCTTGCAATAACTTACTAAGTTCAGCGCCATCTATCCAACAACCAGGGAAGAGTTGAAAAAGAAAATATCGCCCACCCCCTGTATAGTTATGGTGATGTGCGTACGTTAGGTCTAGTTCTGACAAACCCTTGTTACGAGCATGAGGTACCACGTCATCCATTTCCACTATTGCTTTCTAGCGCTAATAATAACATAACTGTTTCGTCCTGTTCCTAGATTCGAACGCAACGACCGTTGATCGTTTAGTATGGACTGCGGGCAGTGCCGTGAATGTTACCTTTGGACCTGAAGATGCGGTGTACTGCAGACTGAAGGATAACAAGGGCACAACAGTTTACGACGGATTTGGTCCGTGCAGGGTTGTGCTGGAGAGAGTCAAAATGGAACATAGAGGATTTTGGGAGCTATTAGTCGGCGCTCCAGGCACAGTTATCGTTCGTAGTAGCTGGATCGACGTAGACGTGGTAGCAGCTGGTATAGAATCATATTTTACTATTTTGTGTTTGAAATCTTGCACCAAAATCCATATTCTATATCGAATGCTTAACAAGAGCTTGCCAAAATATATATGTTTTAGTCCGGTGACCTCGATTATTTCTAGTGGACGCCGCTCCAGCTGTTACGACCAGCTGGGTAAAAAATCATGCAACCGTGATACTGACGTGTTCCGTGCCTGAAGAGTACCAGGTCCAAAGCTGCACTTTCCGCTACCCTTCCGGTAAAGATTTCATCGCCAGCCCTGGAGTAGGGCAAGTAGAATCCGAGGATCACGCCACGCGGTTAGTGCCCATATTATTATACTGTATATTAAATTGCTAAGATGGAGGAAAAACTGCAGCAGTTGTAGAAAGAGCAGTATTATTCCAAGAAGCAAAGGTATTTCCCTCTTTAAAAAAACAATTAAAGGAATGATTGATGCTGAAGATAGAAAGAAACTCCTCATTCTGGAAACTTGAAGCCAAGTAATACCAAGCATTTCTTTTGGAAGATCATGTTATTGAAAGTTGAAACAATATTTTTATGTTCTTGTAAAACTCGTTTGATGTTGTTTGTGGCTAACCACAGCTACAAGTGGTGTGCTTTAATTTTCTCAACCATATCAGGTAGGTAATATTGTTTTCTCTTACAGTTCTATTTGGTGTCCACGACACAAGCCTCGTTGCTTAGTGTGGCACTAGATGGCGCTGTGTGTAATGTCCAGCGATATATATATATGTATATATATATTTTTTATTTAGTTACGAGTCGTATGTTGAAGACAACATCTGCAAACTGACCCTCGTGTGGCCTTCCTTTTTTTACGAGGGCATATGGCGCTGTGCCGTCAAGACTACACGCGGCACCAGTTATGGCTTCCTCGCAGTCGCCGATCCACCGCCAGATTTTGATTATCCTGGTTATACTGACTACAGTAGGTTCACCACATATGTTTTTCACTTTCAAAGTCTCTTTTTTTCGCACTGGTGCAATGTAGATAAAAGGTTTCTCTTAAATCACTCTATCTATTGCTGAAAACTGCATTAAAATCCGTTGCGTAGTTTAAAAGATCTAAGCATACAAACAGTGAGAGAGCCTTTGTTTTATACTTTGTAAAGATTAGATGTTTTCTTTATAATATTGGTTTTGTGGATGGGCAACAGGGTGGGTCTGATAACGTAGTTGGTGCGACGTTTGTCTGCGTCATCTTTTAGTCAAGCAGACTTAAAATTTGATGTCTATCTTATTCGGTAGTTTCCCCTTTACAAATTTAAGCTCTATCTACTGCTAAAACTAAATTGATAAAAAAAATTGCTTCCCAGGTGTACCGGTATTGTATGGCCCTGGTGATTTTTCGGGCACGGAAGGCGACGCCTTTACGATGTCTTGCTACATAGGAGCCCCTGTTCGCTACTGCTACTTCAGGGCGCCGAACGGAACTGTCTTCAACGTTGGACCAGGTGACTATCACACCTTTAATGTAAGCCTAGCGTTCGTAATGCAGGTCGCGTTATTCAGTGCTGGAAACAATTACTAAGCGTGGACAAGACAACACGCGTTCTGCTTTTCCTAACCTATGGCGCCCAAAGTTAATTAACTGAATACAAACTCAAGATTAGCCAACAAACAATGAAGCGCAGTACACTGCTACCATAGAAGCAGACTGCGTCGTAAGCGTGGGCGCCGGCAGCAGGGTGCAAGGGTTTGCAGTTGAGCTGTTTCTATGGAACTGAAAATGCACCCCCCTGGAAATAATCCTGCCGGCGTCCATGGTCATACGAGTTATAACACAGATGTGGGATGTTGGAGAAAAATCATTCACTGGGCGCTTGGGAAGCACATGATTATCGAGGATCACCGTGCTAATATGTATGATGTAGACGATGTAGTTGCAGGGCAAACGTGGCAAAACATGGAGAGTTTTGGTAGGAGTGCAGCAGCGAGCCATAATATGAAAGGCACAAAAATAACGCCTCTTTTTTGCAGCAACCTCATCAGCAGACTATGAGTACGTTGGCAACGGTTTTGACGCTGGAGAATGCGGCATTAGGTTCAACAACATCTGGACATCGGTCACCGGCTATCGGTGGAGCTGTAATGTAGGACTGACAAATACTTCCTATTTCGAGGAAAAGAGTGCCTACTTTGGAGTTAACATCTACGGTAAGAACAAGAATATTACGCCAACACCAAGTGCCTAACATAACTTTAAGTCGGGGTACCCCAAGTCCAGTGGGTCTAAATCCATTTTTACAACAAAAAATTTTCTTGTACAACAAAATGCATTATTAGAGGTTAGTAACAAAGAAAAGGCAAAAATCCAAAGTCACGCGGTGTTCACAGGCGGTCACCCATACAAGTATGGGTGTTGTTCAACTTCGGTGATCGGACGAGAAGTAATTGTTTCGGGTTTGACAAGTTTGAAGAAACACAATGTTACTCTCTTGCTTGGCCGGACGGCGAACTGTACAGTAGGACTCACATCGTATCTCTGATTTGGTCAACCGTTCGTGGCCCCCGCGGGTTTTTTAAATGATGTAATTGTCATGATGTCCAGGGTATAATAATAAGTTTTAAAAGTAATATATAAGACTGAGACGACTTAAAGACGTCATATCTCCGAAAGTACTAACATTTGACCATAACTTTACTAGTAACTACCTACATGGTATATTAAATGTTACTATTGAAGGGTGGGCCCAGACCCCATACATTTATTTACCACTCTCCTTCAATTTGCAAATATGGTCTCAATGTCATCAGTGGCTCGGCGACATCTGAAGAATCAATCAGAGATTATAGCCATTATTACTTTCGCAATATAATTTGTAGAGGGCGAGTTTGGCTTCGTTAAGGACATTGTTTATTCTGTTGCAGAGCGTTTGAGTGTGTATACAGAGTGTGTCTGGGAGAGCAGCGCTTTGGTGGTACGCATATCGGCTGGACTCATAGAAAACGAGTTGGAATACTGTAGACTTGTCCGAAGCGACGGACTAGGTAAGCAAAATAAAATAAAAGTTTTGTTCCATGATTCCATCCATACATTTGTGTTCACATAAATCGATCTGTCAACTCACCTGTTTATAAATGTATCAATCAACTCACCCTAACGCAGGCCACTGCTGGACATAGGGCTCTCTCAAACTGCGCCACAGCACCCTGCTCTACGCCTTCCGCATCCAGTCTATCATAGCCACCTTTTAGGGGCGAGTGAATCCACTAGCGGGGGTGTCACACGCTACACTTTCCGATACGCGGTCTCCACTCCAGGGCTCGTTTGCTCCATCGATCATCGGTCCTCCGACAAACACAGTCCACTGCCACTTCAGCTTGCTTACTCTTTTCAAGTTTAGGGTAACAAAAACGAATGTTGCGAATTTTTCCGTGAATCTTTACACCTACACTCTTACTAAAATGACGACTTCAAGTAAACATCAGTATAAGGTACAGATTTAACACATATTTCGAGGTTTAACTTCGGTATACCTTAAGGTGGATGCTCCAGGGTAGCCCGCGTAATTCAAATCTTCTTCCTTTTTTGCAATTTGCAGGTCAGTGTCAGGTTGTATGTGGATTAAAGTATGATTCGTGGCTGTAACACGTATGTAGTTATAGAATTATAATCATCAAAATCATCAATACAACCTTCCAAGCGCATAAAGGTGCAGGAATGACTTTGACCCTGGAGCATCCACCTTAATACCAAGGAGAATCTGTCTAAAATCAATTTTTGATGCAGGTTTTGTCTCCAAACAAGCACCTTTCCCGTATGACCTCGAGGTGAATCGAAACGGTTTCTGTACGCTCTTCATTCCAAGGCCCGTGGCCGAAGACCTGCGTCCTTGGACAGTGGTGGTCAAGCTCAGCCAAGAAGATGAGGAGCGGACTGTGACTACCACTTTGGAACCGCCTCAGCAATCCACGCCTGGACTATCCCGTAAGTACTCGGTTGTTACGATCGACTGCGTGTTCGAATAATGTTTAGTGAGCACAATCTGGCTGCCTATCTAAACCAACAACATGGTTCCTTCCTGTTCACAAGTAGCTGAATGTAAATAAGGGGTTAAGCCGAATTCCTTGCAATTATTTAATCAAAATATTCAAAGTTTCTCTTCAAAGCAACTAGAAATTGAATTATTTTAGATAAAACACAGTTCGTAATCTGTTTCACTGAACATTGGTTAAAAGACTAAAGGATTTCCACCAACCGGCTCGCAGAGAAAGAGTAAAAGTATACATGGAAAGAGCCAAAAGAGGCATAAGATGCCAAAGGAGTCTTCTTTGGCCTCTCGAAAGCATTTGATTGCGTAAACCACGAAACCCAAGATCTAAACTTGAACATTACGGTCTAGGGAAACTTGCACTCAGTTTAATGAAATCGTATTTACGTTTCTTTTGTTGTCTTTTATTGTTTTTTTTTTGTACCTGTACAAAACCATTTTGTTTCTTTTTTTCAGGGACTGTTTCAACCGTCCTTTGGTCTCTCCTCGGCACTATTTTCGTATTCCTCATTCTCGCATCTTTCTTGCCCAAGAAGAACCGCGAGTGGACACATCAGAGAGCTGTCCGTATTAGGAACAGCTTCAGGAGGCAGCCCCAGCCTCCACCGCAGAATGTGGCCGACTTACCCAATCCTGTACATACTGATATTCATACCGACTTACCGCGAAAAGTTTAATGAGAATGTCTAGAAAATTCGTATTCTCTAACATTATTTAGAAGTGTGATGATGTACATATTTACAAAAATTTGGTTTACCTTAATTTGAATAAACTTTTTTTATGACGAGTGGTGTTTATTTAAAATTAGAACTACCTTGATTCAAAACTTTTATACCATCGTATTCGTATTCTTAGGGTTCCGTACCTCTGTGGGCAAAAACGGAACCCTAGGATCACTTTGTTGTGCGTCTGTAAAGACCCTTTTTCTCGGGGACGCGTGGTCGTGCGTTTATATCAAATACTCGCCTACAGTCTCCTACAGCTGTGAAAAAAAACTTGTAAGTCAACGCAATCAGAAGATATGATACGGTATGTTTATGTCGCATGTTTTGCGATTTCACAAGGGAATCAAAACCTGTAGGGTTTGTTGTTTGTCTGTAGGATTGTTAACTTTCACTTCAAATAATGATGAAGAATAATGTCTATCAAACTGCCTTATGAATACAACATTTTTATTTTTTACATATAACATAATTAACCCAGGGTGGGTTGAAAAGTATACGAGCTCGCTTCGCTCGCTAATGACAAAAATAGAGAGCAGCAAATCTTAACATTGTAAGTCCGAGTGCCGAAGGACAATGATTAGTTTATACTAAAATGTTTAAATTTGTTCTCATGTAAGTGAAATGTAAATTTCTTTATGAGAATTAAATGTCTTTAACCAGAAAATAGGTACCACCAATGCCTTCACACTTCTGACTTTATTGATGTTGTTTTGTTGAATTGGCAAATCGGGAAAGTTACCAGACGGGACGGAGCTGATCGTAGAACGTAGGTACGCTAAAATTCTTAATGATAAAACATCCCGACCTAGCTAACGAACCCAGGAGCCCATTATCAGAAGTTGCAACCACAAGATGAGGGCCAAGCATGCATTTCTATTTAGTAGACTTTCAAATAAATTCAAAATGTTCATCGCTCCGTTTCGGCTTCTAGTCTAAAGCCCGGTTTCCACCGCGAAAGAATAATGAGCCGGGAATGGCTAAGCGAAGCGGACTTCGTTTTCATGAAATAGGTTTGCGTTTCCACCAAGAAAGAGTTTAGTAGTCTGATTCCCTCCGCAAAAGATAAATGAAACAAGAATGAGCAGAGCAAGCTCATTTTTACTCTTTTTGCCCGCTGAGTCATTTCCGCTCGACTCTTTGTTGGTAACACAGTTTTCTCTTGCGAGGTGGGTCCGCTCCGCTTGCGGTGGAAACCGGGCTTAACTGAATGCAACACATGAACTGACTGCTCATCCCATGATCTGTCTACGAAGTAGACACAATATAGTTAAACAATGGCGTCCAGACCAAATTGGTCATTCGACAGATCATGATTTATCTGAACTCGACAACCCGGTGAGTGACGGTGACTGGGTTGCCGAGTTCAGATAAGCAATATAAAAAAATGCTTAGGTAAGCCTGGTTCAAACTTTGGGGCTTCTGACTACTCCTAATGAGTCAACAACTGTCTAATTTCATGCTCATCGCTCCATTTATTAAAACAAATTCTTAAAAATCGAAGGTCAAACGTTAATCGGATTCGTAGACGATAATTGTATAGATAATGCTGATAAATATTAAGATAATTTTGATAATCACACATTTTTACTAAGTTTTTTTTTTAAATCTTGTATTTGGTGAGGCAGTGGAGTGACACAAAATGTTGAACATCTTTGTTTTATTTTTATTTTGTTTCTTCGTTAATGTCAGAGGTAAGTATTTTAAAACTAATTAAGATGTTTTTTTTTTTGAGCCTGCAAAACATAGAGCCATGGCTCTCATGAATTTAGTGTACCATTCTCATATCCTACAAATTTATAAGTAGGTAAAGTGAAACGAACTTAATTTGTCTGTTGGGTACTTGTTCTTTTTACGCTTAAACCACTCAATTGATCATCGCAACACCACATGCGAGAGGTCCTGAGTTCGATGCACAGGTCGAGCGAAGTGTTATTTGATTTTTCCGGTACATCCTGTCATCTATCTATCATGGGGTTTAGTTTTCCGCATTGTGCGTGAGCCATGGTGGCCGTTACTCCAACCAGCCCACCTCCCTCCAGAAGCAGGTCAAACTTCCCGGTCTTCTTGGTCACTGTCAGTGATTCCTAGGGTGTGGAAGTGTTTATTCAGTGCTATCTCTGTCCAGAATATTTAGTTGTATAAACACTTTAAAAATAAATAATTAAAATAAAATAAATATTTAAGGGGGGCCATACGTTTTGTCTAATGTTGTATAGATAAAAATTAAAAACCCTTCGTGCGCGAGTCCGACTCGCTCTTGGCCGGTTTTTAATAAATGTTTTTAACATGCAAATATTGCGCCAGTTCACAAAACTGGATTCAAGAATGATGTAGCTAATTATCGGCCTATCTCTAGACTATCTGCTTTTTACAACCTGTTGTACCACAACCAAGTTTGAAAGGCTTGTATATAACGAGGTACATACATACCTTTATCCAGTTATTCACAGTGTGCTAATAAATGAACAGCATGGTTTTATTAAGGACTTTTTTCGATTTTCAAAAAGCGTTCGATAAAATAGATCATGACTGAGTAAAATTGCTTATAGCGGAATCAGAGGCGACCTTTTTTATTTCAGACCGGAATCCCTAGGGTTAGTATATCTTACATAACTAACAGAACTCAGAAACTATTGATTACCGAAACTGCAAGCTTCGGTACGGATCCTATGTTACGTTTTGCGGGGTGTGCTTGCCACCGATGGCACCCACCTCTAGAAGCGCATATGATAAATTTAGTACCTATTGTAAAACTTAAAAATACCTACACGTCATGAAAACATAAACGCGTGTAAAAAAAAATTAGCTATATGTCGTGACCAGGAGCAATATCAGTGACCAAGCAGGAAACTATAAAACATTGAATAATTCATATAGGTATTTATAACATAACATAACATCACGTGATCAAATTGTGACAGAATTAGATGCATCTAATATCAAGTAGGTATGTACCTAAATCATATTATAAAATCTCGTTAGATGACTGCTCAAGATTTATTTAAACATCAAAACTAAACAAATAACGGTACTACACTTTAATATTCGCAGCATAAACAAAAACTTCAAACAGTTAAAATTTGACTGCGATGTCATAGTCTTGGCTGAATGTAAAACTATACCAACGTTATGTACCCCTTAAATGGTTACTTTCAACGCCCACTCTACAAAAAATACAAACCAGAATGATGGTGTTGTTATGTTCACAAAAACTTCTCTTCCGTGTTCAGTTCCTGAACCTGAAGTTATTGATGCAAATTGTCTACTTTCCACAGTTCATGCTGCTTGCAGGTTGTCTTCATCATCGCGTCGCATTCTTCTAAGCCGTCGACCAAAGTTCTTTTCTATCTTCTATAACGTGCCTTCTTCTCAACACCTACTTGATATTTCAAATACAGTCTTGATTTATGCTAACACACACAAATAGTATCACAAGTAAATCTATCTTTGCTTAGTTTGTATGTAGGTATGCCCCTCATACAAACACATTGACAACTTTATTAACAGCCTAGATGGCCTAGATTTACGCTTCTTGCTAAAATGAACCATGTTACTAGGGAGTAGGAGACATGATCACATCGATATAAAATCTGACAATAAAGATAGAAGATAGATCGCACTCTAATACTGCTCACCGTTACCCTATCAGACTTGAAAACTACCTCGATCACGTCCTATTACGAACAGCACAGCCAGGGACCACTAGGGATTGTAATAGAGACACAAATAACCGGCCATCTACTTGTATTTGGCATCAATCTAGATTCCAGACAATCCTAAACTTAAATCCACGTGTGTTATCGAAATTGAACATAAAAAAATGAAAGACATACTACTAATTTTTCGCCCGTCCTCATGGCAAATAACGCTAACGAAGTTGCTAACATCCACTTTAAGACATTTAATTTAACATCGATCGATTCATTAAGGTCCCAAAGATGAAATGAAATATAATGTCATGGATCACTCCTGGTCTACTTCGATGTATACCTTATAAGGATGAAATGCACAAAAATCTATAATCTGATCCAGAAAATCCTATTTTAAAAATAACTTTCTCGCGATACCGTAATTTCTGCAACTCTTTCTTTCGAAACCTCATCTATGAAAACACCGAGTTTAAAAAAGAAGAATGACCGGCTACCTAACCCATCTACAAATCTCCTGAAAACTGAAAAAGACGATCCAAGAGCAACAAACGCAGTCCACCGCTATTTCGTAAGCATAGGAAATAACCTTGGCACCAAAATTTAACACCGTGGCTCAATATTGTCACTCCCTCTCAGTACATTGCCAGCGTCCAATTAGATGTGTATTTTGGAAACCGATGACGAAGAAGTTGAAGGGATTCTAAACAACCGATCTTGTTAATTTTTCTTTTTTCTAGTTTTGGTTACATACTCGTATGAGGCTATGATATACAGAATCATTTATTTGTCTTTTACTTTTTTTCCAGGTTTGGATACAAGAATAGCTGGCGGAGGAGATGGAAATATCACTGATTATCCATTCCTGGCTGCTTTGCTGACCAACCAGGATGGGGCCTGGCGCCAGAAATGTGGAGGGTCCATCCTTACCACATCTGCCATCTTGTCTGCAGCATCCTGCTTCTATACTAGTGAAGAGTAAGTATCTCGAGAGGTCGAGCATAAACCACAGATTTTTTTGGATTCTCCTGGTACGTCCATCATCTGTCTGGTCCCCTTTCACACATGTGTTGGGGTCTGCTTCCAGTCTCACTGGATGCAGCTGAATACCAGTATTTTAAAGGGAATGAATACCTATTTGACCTCCATAACCCAGTTATTGGATAACAGGATAGGTAGACACAAACGCCAGCACACCAAGCCACTACAACCTGTCAAATTTCTTTAATACTGTTTTTTTTTAAATGTCGGCAATTTTTGTGGGTAAAGTAATAAGTGCATCTATTACAAACACAGGCATTATTCAGAGGTGGCCTTTAGTAAAGTATGCAGGTTTTGCATACACTACATTTCAATATCCATAATATGTTAAGACCCAATATAATAGGGGCGAGATAATCAGTATTTCAAAGTCTTTTTCCAACGATAATGTTTCTCGGTAACTAGGTCATGATTGCTACTGGCGCTGCTGCTGACATGGCTACCAACTGGGCCCAATTGATCTGAAGTGTACCTACAAAAAAAAGAAGACGATGAAGGAGTTCAAATACAGGGTGTAATTAAAGAGATTTTCTGTACATCAAACTAAGTAACCCTACGCAAAAATTATTGCTGGGAAATATCACGTTTTACGGTAAAACTCAATGTAGAGCATTCAAAACATTGTGCTGGTGGATGGATTGAATGGTGTGGGGGTCGTGGAGGTGTTTAAAGTAAAGTTCTTACATTACAAACATGTATTTCAAAAAAAACTTGTGAACTCTCTCTGTAACTAGAAGGTTCCCAGGTATAGTCTAGAACAAAAAAATGATCGCAATGATGGAGAGAACAAGTGTCTTTTTATGGCTTCGTTAACCTTCGAGTCTTTTTACACACTAATTCGTGATTATTGTAGGTCAAAACACTAAAAAACAAAACCTTGATTTCTGTTACAGGATAAACCCTGCCACTTGGCGAGCCAGGGTTGGTTCTAACAACGCCAACTCCGGAAGCACCGTCTACATCATTAACCGTATTACTCTTCACGAGAACTTCGACCCCACGACCCAGGTCAATGATATCGCGGTCCTCAGAACGAATCTGGCCATCAACTTCCAGCCCAATCTGGTTGCAGCTGCCAGGATAGCAGGAGCGGCTTATACGTATGGAGATCGGCAAATGGTCTGGGCTGTCGGATGGGGAGTTACGTCCGTAAGTACATCATAGCTATACTTCAGCGGGTTTCAGCCTCTCCATCCGTTGGAATAGATGTTTTTTTTCATTGGGAAAACATTGCGAAGTGGTGAAGGCAATACAGTGCCTAGGGATCAGATTGAGCTATCAGAAACCTTTAAATTAGTAAGAGCAGTAGTAGGTAAAACATGGGCCAAGATTTAGGGCGTGTATGACGGTACCCCTACCGTGAACATGTTATGAATAGGTCACATCACTTGTCTATAAACGGGCGGCCAAGATGGCGGTCTAACTAATGTAATACTTTTGAACTTATTAATAAAACCAAGTATAATTAATTCTTATATTATTTGGTGTCAGAAGTAGGCCTAGATAGAGGCACTTTAAGCTGTCTTTAGTAGCCGTTGACATTGTGAAAGTTTGATTCTACCCATTAAAATGAAAACATCCCAAAGTGGATTCTCAAACATCTACCTCCAGCTAACTAAGTTAAGCCTGTAGAAAAGATTCCAGTGAGCTACCAACTGCCATAGTCCATCTGGAAATTTCTAAACCAACTGGAAGACAGCTGGACCGCTGCTAATATTCCGATGCAATTAATTGTGGTTGCGGAGCCACATCACAAACGATGTCCCACCTCCTGTTCTGCTCCATCTATAATTCCATCCTTACCTTAAGGGACCTGTCCGAAGCCACTGTACTAACGTCGAAGTGTTCATTTTAATTGATAA
The DNA here is from genome assembly GCA_963853795.1 of Xestia rhomboidea. NCBI lineage: Eukaryota > Metazoa > Arthropoda > Insecta > Lepidoptera > Noctuidae > Xestia > Xestia rhomboidea. The sequence goes on along the minus strand of OY970778.1, from coordinate 6,240,854 downwards.
TTTAATAGCTCACTTTAATTGAATAATTCAATGGTTCATTTTAGAATAATGTAATGGTTTATTTAATTGAATAATTTAAAATCATTCAATCATAAAATCACACAAGACAAAGAAGAAACGTTTTGATGTTCCATTCCGTTTCCGTTAAACAGCATGGCAGCAGCGCAACGCCCTCGGAACGGCTCCAGGTGACGCAGGTGTGGCTGATCAACCAGCAGACCTGCACTAACCGACACACCGAGGCTGGGTTCACCGTTACTAACACCATGGTCTGCGCTGGCTATCTGGACGTCGGCGAAAGGGGACAGTGTGAGGTAAAGTATTTAAGAAGTCCACCAATAATGACTATTGTCAGGAGCTTACGCAGCCATCTTGTTTTTTCAGAACATTTTCGCGCCCTTCTGTCAATGTCGTTGGAGACGCAACAGAGCTATGCATCTCTTTAATGTCTAGCCTAGAGTTGCCTCTGTACGTATTGCTTTTGCAGCAGGGAATCGGTCTCGCAAATAAGTCGGTCTTCGTGTATTGACTATATTTGTGGTCTAACTCTATACCAACACTACAGTTTGTTTTTTATAGCAACGCCGCTTATTTTGTTTCTTTATATCATTTTCAGGGAGATGTCGGCGGACCTCTGCTGGACTCTTCAGGGGCTGTGATTGGCGTGTTCTCGCGAGCCCACGACTGCGCCAACCTGTACTACCCTGATATCAACACCCGTGTCTCTTCCTTCACGTGGTGGATAATCAACGCTGCTAGGGCTTAACTATTAACCAAATATATTAAACAATTTATTTTTTATTGTTATAAAATGGATTAGTTATCATTTGAAACCCTGACTCCAGAGCTAAATTCGAGAGCCCTTATTTCAGGAGCCAGTGACTGTCTCAATAAGATTAAAATCTTGGAAGTTTTATGCATTCAAGGTCATTTTGTTTCTAGCGATTAAGAAATTCAACTACAACTAATACCTAGTAGTAAAACATGTCTAAAATATTACTGGTCTGGTGGTGGCTGGTCTGGTCTGGTCTGGTGGTGGTGGTTTGCTGGTCTGGTCTAGGTACAGGCTGCAACCTATTGCTGGGCAAAGGGATCTCCCCATGACTTCCAGTTGTTCTTACGCTCCAGGGCTTGGACCATTGGGCGTTGATTTTGTCCATCTTGTCCCGCCAACTTCTACAACGTCTGCCGCGACCCATTTTTTTGTGTAAAATATAACAACAATAAATATATATCGCTGGACATTACACACAGCGCCATCTAATGCCACACTAAGCAACGAGGCTTGTATCGTGGACACCAGATAGTTGATATACTACATAGATACTTTTTGTTTGTAAATACATACTTATTATACATTGCACAATTGCTGTTTCCGTTTCTCTCGCATCCTAAAGAAACTCCTACATGCAAATAAATTTTACCTATAATATCTTAAACCAGGTGATAGTCTACCATGCATTGGTCCAAATTCCATGGATCATTATGTATTTACAAAATGCAAAACGTAGGCTCTACGGTCAGTAGTTTAATATCGGTACTTATGTAGGTACTGATACTATCTCACAAACTTTGCTTCCATATTTAAATGTAATACTAACTTTAATATAAAAATCGAAAGTAAGTTTTTTGTTTGTTTGACGGACATACGGACACGGACATAGTACCACACAACGAGAACAATAGTTTTTCGGGATGAAAGGTACTTTCACCCCGAAAAAAACAACAATAACGTTCTTATGATAATAGATGGCGCCACGTCTCTTTCGAATCATGATTGAATTATACAAATTATACAAGCAGAGTACAATCCAAATTGATTGTCAATTTCTAAGTTAACGCGAGCGAAGCCGAAGGCAAAAGCTAATTTAAAAAATGCCAGTTTTATTACCACCCTGAAACCACGTTTCAGTCGTGAAACGAATGTAAATAAGGACAAAAATGATAAATACAAAGTAAGCGATGACTAACTGTAAAAACTTGAAGTTACCTGACCATCAGTTTTCAGTTTTGTATTCGATTTATTACTGTCTCCATTTTTACCCCATTGAGGAAGTAATGTGTTTATTATTATTACAATATTCTATCAAATTACATTATAAACGAACATCTTCATGCCTTGTAACGCCCTGTCCACGACCGCGTAAGATGCGACTTTACGGCGCACTCTTGTTTTCTTCATTGACGTCTATTTCATGAGCACATTTGGCGCGACAAGCAGATGAGAAAATCCTAAATAAATAGGTCCCATTTTGAGAAAGAAATAATACAGAGTGTAAACAGACTCTTAACGAAGCCGACAACCAAGCATTCTACATAATTACATCAAACCACAAGTAACTCTACGCAAAATTTCTTGCTGGGAAATGTTTTTTTTTTTTTGGGTGAACATGAACAATCACGTTTTTCGATAGTGTAATGCACTTAAAACATTGTGCTGATGTATGGAATGAATAGTAAGGGGGTCGTGGAGGTGTTTAAAATAAATATTTTTATTTAGATTAAAAACCTGTCTTTAAAAAAAAACTTGCGAAAAATTTGGAACTTTGACCGCCAATATCTCTGTAACTGGATGGTTCCCAGGTATAGTTTAGAACAAAAAATATTGCAATGACGTGGAAGTGCCTTTCGGCTCCGTTAAGAGTCTTTTTACACCCTTTGTTCTTTTTGTTCTGTAGTTTAAAAGGCCTGCTGGCTGCTTTTCATGTTTTTTACGTGAATTCATGAGGAACCCTCAGAACTAATTACCTAACCAGTTCTCAAGTGGCCATTTATCTTAATAGATAAAGTAGCAAAGCATTAACTTTCAATTTATTTTCAAATGTAGGTTATTTTCAGTGTCCTATTTGATGTGATTTATCTGATAAGTAAGGATTAAATCAACAGTGGATCAGACGTCTTCAAATACGTTTATGATAAAAAACCTAAGCGCAGAGTAAAGGAACACCAGGATTAATTTCGATTTAATTGTATTTACATTTTTCTATGTTTAAGTTTGATACGACGGTACCTACTGTTTTTATTTACCTTAGTTCAATTAACGTTTAGATACATACAACGTTCAGAGGTGTTTGGATGGATGTATGAATGTAGAGGGAGCAAAATAACTAGGAACTATTGAAATTAACTAGGTCAGCTGTCAGGATCGCGGCGGAATTCAAATTTTCTTACGTTTTTTGCAATTTGCAGGTCAGTATCGGATGACTGTCAGAGTTATAATCGTGTGACCTTTTCGTGAAATAGTCATTGAATGAGATTGAATAAACTTAGAGGTTTGTACCTATTGATGATTTTAATGATAACAACTCTGTTAATATACAGGGTGGAAACGGTAAACGGGGCAGTAAGGGGAGCTACCTTGCAGCTACACGATTAATGGTCTTAGGAGCCATAATTTTTCGTGAAAAATTGATTCACAGATATAAAAAAAAAATTACAGTCATCAAGAAAATGGACATTTTACACAAAACATTTTTTTGATGCCAATCGATCCTGTTTCTAATACTGATCAATAAGTTCTATTAGACCAACCTAGGTTGGGAACAAAAAAAGTCAGAAAATGCAAAAATCTTTTCCCATACATTTTGTTTGAAAATTGTAACCAAAAATTATAGATAGTCTCCTAAGACCATATTCGTGTAGCTGCAACGGTTAAGGTAGCTCCCCCTTACTACCCCGTTTACCGTGTCCATCCTTTATATGTATAATGGTCCCATTAAAATAGATTTTAACACAGCGTTCCTTACGTCTAACCAAAGATTTCCAAGCAAAAAAATACACTGATTAAAGTGATTATAAAGTGATATTATCGTAAAAAAATATTAGCTATCTCATACATTTGATCGAGTAGGCATTGGAATTTTGTATGGGGCCGTTGAATATTTTTTCGCGATTACGATGGTGGTCCATGTGGTCCCATGGAGAAAGTTGTTCAGTTTGATGGTCTGTAGCACACCCTTGAATTTGACCAGGATGCAAAGCGACACCTTGTATAGATTAGCGCTAGGCGATGGCAAAGTAATCACACTAATGATTGAAGAATCGGCTCTTTATAGCTGATTATTATATGAAAACAACATAGAAGTCGGATGTTTATTATATTTTAATTAAAAACAAAATAATGATTTGCCTTGAATAATATGCCAAAAACAATTGCTTCATATTGTGGATCAAACCGTAACTTATCTACCCGGAAAACTTACTGATATTTTTATACAGGTTGCATTTTTGAGGTCGCGCAGTAGGTAAGGGCCCAGAATGTATGGGAAACGTTAAATATGTAATTTGTTGCTTTTTTAGTAGGTATTTTAAATGTCGGTCTCGAAAAGATTTTTAATTCTTAAACGAAACCACATCGAAATGCTTCATAAAATAAAACGCAACAATTGTAATTGTTCTAGCTGATCATACCCTTTTTCTAAAATCTTCGAATGAAGATAGCAATTATTCTAAAAGTTAATAAGAACGATCCCCTGATAACATTTTCCTGTAACTACCAAAAACATCCTCTCTGTCCCCAAATGACTGCAGGAAAACCGACTAAGTACCACAGGTAAAGCTATACAAATAAATACTAAACTGATTGCTATACAATCATGTTGTCGTAAAATATCGCATCAGTTTGCCTTAGTAATGTTCCGACTTTCAGTGACTGTGCGTCGGAGAATGAACGCGCTCTTACCCAACAAAGGGGTAAAAAAATTACTAGTGTTGTTGACATTAACCCTTGCGGAGTTTACCCACACTCTCTCCATAAACAAACTCGGATATCCAGACATCGTAGGTATGTACTTTATCAGCGATTCCAACCGTCAAGCTTGAGTGCTCTAGTTAATGAATTCAATAATTAATTCTTGAAACAATCGCGATAAAATTTAGTTTTGACGTTTGAAAATGTCCTTTACTTGGCTTTCTTGAATGAGTTTCAGTTATTTTACAGTCATTTTAAAACGTAAATGGGTCAAATCAATTTTGTATTCAGTTGCTAAATAGAAGAAGGTACCTACCTACTATTTATCAACTAGGTACTTTTAAGTAGTCAGTAATGTTAGTTCTGAAATTGGTTCACGGTTTCAGTAAAACGTGACGTGAAGCGAATCTGTGAGAGGTGATTAACAAGTCGACAGTTGCCCGTTTTTCACTAACAATAAGCTGCACCTAAAATGATGCCTAATTTGTATGACTACATGTTCACGACATCCATTTAGTAGATGGTCTAGTATTCGAGAAACATGAACGTAACAAAAAGAAACATAAATAGCAGAGACAATTTGCTCCATAATTTATGAGTTTATTATGTATCTCACAACAAGTCTTAAAATATTCAGGAATTGTTGTTTAAATAATGTATAAGATACACGACCGTAGGTATATCTCGTAATTATTATCTCAAGATAAAAAAACTCGGTTTATAAGAACAAATAGCAGGTAACACATTTAAATGAAATCAGTATTCTCAGGGTTAAACATTTGTCATTTGTTAACCAACTTCAAAAAGAAGAGGTTCGTGCGTAGGCATGTCTTTGCGACGTATTGTACATTTACACGCTTTGTTTAGTACGTAGTAAGTATTTACGTAAAATGATTGACTGCAACAAAAGAAAGAAGATATTTGTGTAACAAAAGCGGCAACACAATAATTGTATCTAGGAGGAAGACTGGTGATCCGATGGTATCAGGACACTTGCGCGCATGGACTTTTGCGCGCATGGACACTTGCGCGAATGAACTTTTGCGCAACTTAATGGCCACTAAGGTTTACTCTGTAGAGTAAACATAACAACACGTCTGTTATTACTTGAAGGTGAAAATGGGAACAGATCGGTATGGGCGTTCCGGCAAGAGTTATGGGCACAGGACTGGAGAGACCGCCGAAATCAGAGAATAAGTATTCTGTTTGGGTCCTACTTAATTTCAGGCCAATATTCTCCAGTCTTTGCCAGCACACCTCCGATCTGCTCCGGACATCTAGGCCACTCTCGGCCACCAGGAAGCCTCTTCCTGTATGTCCGACGTAAGTGCGTATATTATTACCAGGAAGAGGTAGGGGCTTAGAGCCGACCCTTGGTGCAAGCCGACTTGGTGCCCGCTGTAGAACGGCCTTGGGTACTACAACGACTGTACATCGCTCAGATCAACTGCACATACTTCCCAGGCATACCTTTCTCTTTCAGGGCCCACCACAAAACCTCACGAGGTACCCGGTCGTATGCCTTTTCAAGGTCGAAAAACACCATGTGCATGTGTTTGTGCGCACTTCTGTATTTCTCGCACGTATAATAAGCATATAACCAATATTATGTTGCACTAAAAATATGTAATTGAAATTCATTAATAACTTTAGTCAAAAAAACATTGTAAACCTGCGCGAATATTTGGACGGGTTGTACCTTAACGCAGCTTGCGGCCATTTTCAATAATCTACCAACAGGTATCGGTAGGTTGCTATCTGTCTGTTTGACATTTTGTTTACCGACCGATAGAAACAAAACGTCACAGAAAAGCTTTCTTTGATTTTTCTATGAATAAAATGACAGGTAGGCGACACGGATATGACTAACTTTGTTTATAGAAACACCGATAGCTACGAGAGCAGGCATATTAACTGACGGTTACGTAAGTAAGTTTTACAAAACGGCCTTTAGACGTTCATTACCATTGGTTAAATTGACCCATGTTACATTGTTACTTGTCAAACTTACGGACCGCGTCAGAAACTCCATAATTCGCTCCGAAACCCAAATAGCTGATGTTGGCCTTACAGCTGCTAGGTTGAAATGGAACTGGGCTGGTCACGTCTGCCGCATGTCGGAGGAGCAATGGGCAAAAATTACCACTCACTGGATACCAAGTAGCAGGAAACGACAACGCGGCAGGTCCAGAAGGAGATGGCGGGATGAGCTATAATAGACTCTTTCGCAAAGGATTGGCCTACAATCGCATTAGATCGCGAAATGTGGAAGGAGGGAAGGGAGGCGTTTGCCCTGCAATGGGACAATATAGGCTTATAATAATAATAATCATACGTTGTTACTTATAAGGTTTTCTTTCACAGCCAAAACACGAGTGGAGTTGCGACCAATAACAGTCAACGGGTTCCTGTATGATATCGTTAGGATATCCGCCCCAGTGATAAATGCGAAGGCTGTATATTACATATACAAGCCTAATGGGGACGCCATGAAACTAGATATAGGCACGCCCAAACTAAAGTACATAGGAGAAAACGTACTACCGATCGTAGCTAGATACGGAAAACATACGAAACCTCTTATATACCAAGAAAATAACTATGATGCGTATGCGATCAAATTTGGAACCGAATTGAAAAAGGTTGAAGAAAATGAGTTTATGATTGGACCTCTTTCGGCTGAGGATCACGGGAACTGGGTACTAAGCATGTACACGAAAGATTTTAATGATAATTGGATTGAGATGTTCCAAGTTATCACTGTGATGATTTTAGGTAAGGTTTTGTTAAAATTCTTTTGATTAAATATTTTTCATTTTTTGATAATCATTCATAATCTCCTGTCTTTGAGGGCGTCCGTTAATTACGTGAGGCATCTTTGGCGGTTTTTCGACTCCCCTCCCCCCTTGGTGAAATGAGGTGAGATTTATTAAAATGCGTAGTGTCGTTTAAAAATGTTAATATGTGCTTGGTTGCGTTGGATGCAGGTATTTAAAAAACATAATTGAATTTAAGTAAATTCAATTATGTTTTTTAAGTACTTATTTTATTTGAATGAATCATTTAAATAATGATAGTTGGGATGTAGCCATAGTATAATCAAAAAACATGTTGTTTTTTTGTTGTCAACATGTTGTTTACTTAAACCTAGTTTTCACGCAATTTTACACTGTTTCTTGCGGAAAGAAAATACGTGATATTTGCCGAGACCCCCCTTGAGCTCCGTGAGATTGGCTGAGATTCGCCTTCTCACGTAATTGATGGACGCCCCCGATCCCCATTTATTTGGATCAGTGCAGCATGTCTTCTTCTATACTTCTCTATTAGTCGTCATCTCAGTAGTTATATTATTATATATCTTCCTTGGATGAAACTTGAATTGTGTCCCATAATAGTACCCTATTAATCTATGATGGTACTAAACCTTTATTAAATTAAAATTAATTTATCTTTACTAATATTGTGATTCAAGAGGAAGGTTTTAGTATATAATTTGCGAGCAGGCGAAGCCGCGGTCATCAGCTAGTACAAAATACCAAAGTAAAGGTTCACACATTCACAAATTCCTCTCACAATACTTCTGACATAAAGAAAAGAGGTGAAGTTTGTATGCAGGGGTAATCTCCGGAACTTACTGATCGGATTCCGAAAAATCTTTTAGCAATGAAAAGCTACATTATCCCCGAGTGTCGCGAAACCGCGGACAAAAGCTAGTTTCAAGCAGGGCTCTGAACTGGTTTAAAAAGAACGGTTAATTTCGATTAAATACCGGTAAATATATCGTTCCTTCATTTACCGGTAAAACAAGTGAACTGTTTTTATATAACCCAAAAGATAAAGGTTACCGGTTACATAAGCACAAACTGTTTTGACAACCAAATTAACCGGTTAATTACGAAATTAATTAATTTATTTATTTATAAAAAAATAACTTTTTTTTTTTGTTTTTATTAATTTGTAATCTTTTTGTGTACTTTTTTAACATTTCCAACAAGTTATAGTGACATTAATCCCGAAAACATTATGAAAAAAAAAATTGATCTGTGGACGTCAAATACAACCAAACAAAATGACATCGCAACGTCCAGACCGTGCGAGCGAGAATGGCGGGTATCAAACTTGGCTTTAACCGGTTAATTTTGAATTTCAAAACCAAAACTCGTGAAAAACCGTTTTCCTCATAAACCGGTAAATACCGGTAAAGTGCAACCTTTAACCTAAATTGGTTTCGGTTGGGGTCAATGACCGTAACCGGTTAAGAATTTTAACCGGTTTCCGAGCCCTGGTTTCAAGTAGGTACCTATAACACGACCACACAAACTAATCTCAACATTAAATTTCAGAATTCGTGCCGTTAACCATATCTAAAGTTTCACCTAACCAAAATGGTAGTGTTAGTGTCTCAGATTCCGAGAAGCGGACACTTGACTTGGGCGACACGTTGAACGTGAACATAGCTTATACAATACCTGAACTTGAGAGTTGTGAGCTGGTCGCCCCTAGGTCTACCTTCGACAGGTTTTTTGACAGGAACCGGATAGACATGGCCACCTGTGGGTTCTCATTACCTAACATAACGGTGGAGGACGCAGGAACCTGGAAGATAGTAGCCGTCGGGAAGATAATGTATGAAGGAGACTTCAAATTGAAGAAAATAGTTGTTAACAAGACTAATAGACTAGAACTAGACTAGACTAGAATGATGATTGATTAAATGATTGTGTTACGCATTGTTGTTTTTGTGTGCAAGTGTTTTTTGAATGTAATTATTATAAAGGGTGTAAAAAACCTCATAACGAAGCCGAAAGGCACTTGTTCTCCCCGTCATTGCTATCATTTTTTGTTCTACACCATACCTGGAAACCTTCTAGATACGGAGATATTGGGGGTCAAAGTTCCAACTTCTTGACAAGTTTTTTTTAAATACAATTTATTAATGTAAGATTTTTACTTTTAACACCTCCACGACCCCCGTACTATTCAATCCATCCATCAGCACAATGTTTTGCGTTACATTGAGTTCTACCACAAAAATGATTTTTCACCCAAAAAAAAAAGTAGTTTCCCAGCAATAATATTTGCATCAAGTTACTTAGTTTGATGTACAGAATGCTTGGTGGACGGCTTCGTGATGAGGTGGTTTACACCCTGTATGTTTGGTGGCAAACAAGCCGTCGCGTCGCCGGGTTCGTTCATCACGCCTGTATCCCTGAAGGGTTAGGCAGAGATGTATCTAATAGTACACCCACATTTCGCCAGTTGTTTAAGTCCCATGAAAAAGGGGACGATCCTATAGCCATCAACCGGGCACAAATCCAGGCTCCGTGGATGCTACTGAGAAATTCCTGATAGAAAAACCCAATAACACTTAGCTCGACCTGGGAATCGAACCCAGGACCTCAAGCTGAGCAGTTGCGCTTGCGACCACTAAGCCAACGAGGCAGTCAGTAGGTACACACAACTAAATTCATATGCCTGAATTAGCGCCGACAGTTGCAATTTCCATTAGTGCAATAATATTTAGGCGCTCGTTTAGGTGTTCTTAACTTTAGGGTTTTTACAGACGAGCGACCAGCACTGCAACTGCAGCCGTCGCCACTCGCCACCTATTGACGGCTGCCGTCGATGCTTGTAGTTGTGGCGTCAGCGGCAGCTGTCGACACACATTTACGCGGCATGCCACAACTGCAAGCAGGTGGCGACGGCTGCAGTTTATCTGCCATTGGCAACGTGCCGCTCGCCTGTAAGAACCCTTAGTGAAAGTGAACAATAGTGTCACCGCAGTCGACATCAATTCCAGAGATAGATCAGTTGCGTTGAAAACCAAAAAAAAAAGGTAAAATATAGGGATGGCAACTGTGAAACTATTGGCGCTAGCATAGCTGGTTTCGAGCATCGTCATTGGTTGAAATTTTCGAAGATGTTTGCTTCCCACAGTTTCCACAGGCTCCTCGAGGTCGAACACTCAGATCCCACACCCCACACCACCCCGTAACAATATCCCAAAATTTTGTTAACTTCGGAATTGTATCCAGCTTACCCCCGAATACTGAAACGTCACTCAAAATTTAAGTAGCACTTATATTTAACAGATACTCAAAAGTAACGTTTAACCATACGAAATTTAAAGTTTAGGAGCTGCTCAAATGTTAAGCAGACCTTAAAATTTGAGTGCCGTTTCAGTATTCGGGGGTTAGGCCCCTAATATTTACCTGCCGACTGTATTATAAATAAAACTCATATTTTATAAAACAACTAATTATATTTACAACTTATAATTAATTACAGGGTCCTTTATATTAAAGTAACGCAATACAGATTGGTTTTTTCAGAATTTACTAAATATATCTCATTCGCAGCGTTGTGGATCCAATCGTACACTTTACACATACAGATCCATCGGACTACCAAGTCATAGGTCTCGAGTTCGAACTAAAGACACGCACCTCTGATTTTTCGGATTCATGTGCGTATTGTATAATTATCACTTGCTTCGGTGAAGAACAACATCGTGAGGAAGCCAGCATGCCTGAGAGATATTTCTCGACGGCATTTAAAGCAAAGTCAGAGGCCCATAGATGGCATTAAAACTCTAGACACCAGGTTAGGCACTAACCACACGATAAATAAAGATCTTATCATTTTTGGGCGATGATTTAAAGACTGTAGCAGACAGATACGGTCCTTCAGTCCGTGGCACAGTCATCTAACTAGGGAAATTAATTGTTTATCAAAATGGCGTGGTGTGTCAAATGATCAAAGATCTTCCACGTTTTAAACCACCTTATCCTTTTGACCGCCAGAGCTAAAACGCACGCGCGTACCCTCCATGCCAAGCCACAATTTTACCTACCATTTTGTCACAATATTTGTGTATTTTGGCGTACAGGGAACGCGCTTGCTTATCACGTATATGTGACTACGACGGTAAAAAGGTTAAAATCACTTTCATTCTGCAACTTTCAACCACATCAAACTCACACACAGTTATTTCACTTCTCACTCGCTGTCAAGGAAAATCCTAGGATGTTTATATTGGAGACTGTTTATATTGGACAAGATTATTGGAATCCTTGAGAGCCTTGGAGCGCAGTCGGGGCAAATCCTAGAACTTTTTGCAAAGGAGACCAGATTCATGAAATGGGGGTGTCTCATGAGAAACTAATAGAGCAATATGGAAGAACTCATGCTGCGCCCACTCCAAATAAATTGGAATAAGTACCGCTGGAGAATGATGATGAGACCAGATTATTGTAAACAAGAAAGATTTTCGAATAATACGAGCTAACGTCTGGATTTTTGAAAGTCTTAAATCATATCAACGAAATTCAACCTATTGAACATTAGTAACGTCTTTCAATCTTCAACTTTCGCCCAGCACACAATCCAGTAGCGAAGGTTCAATCTTTGTACGAGGTAAGCCGGAGTATACAGGGTGTAAACAGACTGTGCACGAAGCCGTTAACCAAGCATTCTCTACATCAAACTAAGTAACTCAGCGCAAGAATTATTGCTCGGAAGACTTTTTTTGGGGTGAAAAATCACGTTATACGGTAAAACTCAATGTAACGCACTCAAAACATTGTGCTGGTGGGTGGATTGAATAGTGTGGGGGTCGGGGAGTTGTTTATAGTGAAGTTCTTACATCAAAAACATGTAATAAAAAAAAAACTTGTGAAAATGTTGGAACTTTGACCCCCAATATCTCGGTAACTAGAAGGTTCCCAGGTATGGCCTAGAACAAAAAAATGATCGTAATGTTGGGGAGAATAAGTGCCATTCGGCTTCGTTAGGAGTTTTTTTACACCCTATATATCTTTGATGTGGTTATATTATTTTCCGCACGCAAAATACGCGCTTTGACGTGGAGTTGCGGACACTAGCCCGTTATACAATACAATTATTTGCCTATAGAATACTGACTGTACCATTTTTAAAAGGGAATCCGGTAGGAATCGAGTTGTTTGGCACCTTCGCCACTGCCACACACGCACAAATTCTCGCTTATCATACTTCTCACTCGCTGCCACTCCCGCTGGCAGAGCCACTGGCACTACTATTACGTCTGGGAGTGGTCTGATCGTCCGCGTGGTCGCTGCCTTCATCGTCAGAGTCCTTGAGCGCCTTCGCCCGGTCGAGCCGGCGCGCGCGGCGGGTCTCCACGTCTGACGCGTCGGATTCTGACGAGTAGATTTGCGCTCCTGCTGATGCTGAAACGAGAATGGTGAGGCTTTAGTAGTTGTAGTAGTTGAGAGTAGGAATAACAGCTTTGGTACTACTCACTACTCACGGTGCTATTATTAGTAATTCATAAACGAAACGAAACGAAAAACCGGTCAATTACGAGTCGGACTCGCGCTTAAAGGGTACCATCGTAGTAGGGTTTATTAAAACTAAAGATAAATCAAAAATTAAAGGGGGTTCCTTTAATTTTTGATTTATTTTTAGTTTTATTATTTGTTGTTATAGCGGCAACAGAAATACACATTTATTTATTAAAACTTTGTGCACATAATGTACAAAGGCGAACGTAATGCCTTGTGCATATTCTACCAATCTACCTTAGGGTAAAGCAGGGAAAAAACAGTAGGTGTAATAGTACAGAAAATCATAAATCAGTAAATCATGTTTTATTCAACATATAGCCTCAAACTGTACTGCAAATTGCACAAAACGTAAGAAATTTGAATTTCGCGGGCTCCCTTAAGGTGAAAGCGTCAGGCCAGCCCGTGTAATTCAAATTTTCTTACGTTTTTTGCTATTTGTAGACCAGTGTTAGGTTGTAAGTCGATTAAAATATTGTTCGCGACTGTAAGACGTATGTAGTTACAGAATTATAATCATCAAAATCATCAATACAATCCTCCAAGTTCATAAAAGTCGAGGAACGACTTTTTCAAGGTCAAAATCATTCCTCGACCTCGGAGGGTTGTATTGATGATTTTGATGATTATAATTCTGTAACTACATACGTCTTACAGTCGCGAACAATATTTTAATCAACATACAACCTAGCACTGGTCTACAAATTGCAAAAAAACGTAAGAAAAATTGAATTTCGAGGGCTACCCTGGAGCATCCACCTTAAACTGTTATATTAGGAACCAGATGATATGTTACGGAGTAGATACCTTTCTGCCCCTGCTTGTACTTGTTCTTGATGGCGGCGAGCGACACGCCGCCCTCGTCGTCGGAGTCGTCCCGGGCCCCCGCCCGCGCCGCCCCGCGCCGCTTGGGCCGCACGGACGCACGCGACCGCATGGCCGCGCGGAGCTCCATCTCTTCTTTCTGTGATTACATTGCAATATTAATTGTTATCTTTAATAAACAACAGCCGTGCGGCCGATTTTCGAGGTGAAGCCGCGCTTTGCCAAGGTCCGAGGTATTGAATGAATACGGTGTCAATAGATTCGTTATTATGGCCCGGGTAACCTCAGCTACCTTTTAACCTCCTTCAACAATAGGAGGAATCTATTTTACTTTGTAAGCCCCGATTTCAATTAGAGCGTGATTTTTCATAGTCGGGTTTTTTTAGTGGTTGTATACCACACATATTCTTGTTTATGTGTAAAAGTCTTCAGAATAAACATAATAGGGACAAAAAAAACATGAATCCGTTTAGTCCGTTAATTAGATTATCGAAAAATATTTGATACGTGATTTTTGTTATATCAAATTAATAAAAATTGACGAAGATAAAACGTGTCAAAGATCATGAGTGGGGGCTTGTGACGTCACATTTGAGTAAGAAATGTACTCAAATGTGACGTCACACGAATTTTCGACGCACTGTATAGTCTTCATATCAAATCTATCTGACGGACTAATTTGTTTTTTTTTGTCATCTACCCAATAGGGTAGATGACCAAATACCCATATGTTCGGGTTCCACCATACCTTAAGCTGATATTTCCTATCAGCATCAGGATCCGCCCCGACCTGCGACAGTATCTTGATGGCCGAGGTCTTAGTGGAGCGGTCAGCAAGGGACAGCGTCATCTTCCTGTGGGTGAAGGACTCCGTGGAGTGCGGACGGAACGACAGCTTGGTGCGGAACACGGCCTGGCCCTGCAGACCTGTGCCCTGGCGGACGAACAGGTGGTTGTGGTCGCCCTGGGGAATTGAGAAGAGGTGGTGACAAAAAAAAATGTAATGTAAGCAACAGCTTCCTTTTCACCGCCATAGTCACATATACGTGACAAAAAAGCGCGTGCCCTGTCTGCCAAACGACACAAATATGTGACAAAGTGGAAGGTGAAATTGTGGCTTGGTGTGGAGGGTACGCGCGTGCGTTTTAGCTCTGGCGTTCAAAATGTAACGAATCCGAAAGCACTGTCTTGTCCTCCCTGTTATTGCGATTATTATTTTGTTCTAAACCATACTTGGAACCTTCTAGTTACGGAGATATTTGGGGTCAAAGTTCCAACTTTATGACAAGTTTTTAAAAAAATACAACTTTTTAATGTTATCTCCGCGACTCTCGTACTATTCAATGCATCTATCAGCACAATGTTTTGAGTGTGTTACATTGAGTCCTTTCGTAAAACATGATGTTTAACTCAAAAAAAAATTTTTTTTTTGTTATCCACTTTGAATGTCGCACTGCTGGGCAAAGGCCTCCCCTTTCACCTTCCAAACCTCTCTGTCCTGTGCGATATCTGGCCATATTCGCCCCGCAAACGAGATTAGATCGTCACACCACCTTCGTCGCGGTCTGCCGCGACGGCGATTTCCTCCAAAATAGTTATCCCAGCAATAATTTGTGAAGAATGTGGTTGGATTAGATTGGTGTACCTTAACGCAAACGAATCGTCCCGGCTTACGAAATGTAACACAAAAATAAGGCGATTTTGTTTCGACATTTGTTATCTTTACCAGGCAATAACCTCCAAACCAGGGTTTGTCCGATCTACTTTCATTAAGATATGCCTGTGGTTTGTACTTACGTGTAAGGGCTGCTTATACACGTCGAATATCTCAGAGCCGAGATGTAGCGACATGCTGCCGTCTGACCACTTCACCATCCGCGCGTTCGACTCCTTGACAGCGCTGCCTTCCTTGTCAAATACTGTACGCCAACGCATTGTGTTCTCTACCTTCAGTTTTAACCTGGAAATATGCAACATAACATCATACACCTTGAAGGGTTAGGCAGAGAAGTAAAGCAAAACTCTAAATGCCTCTATTACTTATAAGTCCCTTATAGTAGACAGTGAGCTCATTGCCATTAATCGGACACAAATCTTGACATGGGGCTGCTATCGAGAAACGCCAAGTTTTAGGAAATACCATACAACAATTTCTTGACCTATGTTACGAACCCAGAACCCCATTATCAGCAGTCACACTTGCGACCAAAAGAACAAGCATGCAATAAAGAGGAGATATTAAGATTTTTGAAAAAAACATTTAGCGTACAGGGTAATTGAAAAAACACTAACAACCTCTTACAGGGAGCTTCTTTACATCACAATAAATAACTTTTGTGCTATGAATTTTCACAATTCGCAAAAAACCCTTCCCATGTAAATTGACGCGATCAGCTGATCATTAAAACGCAAGTTCACAACCCCGGGCGATGAATCTGCTAAACATAGCAACAAGCCCTGATTGCTCAGGAATCGGATCTTGATAATGTTAACAAGTAGCAGTAAAGCTATGCTTAATTATTGCATAAAGTTATTTAGTTAATGTTATGTTGTTGGCTTGCTGCATGCTTTGGTATGCACCAAAGCATGCAGCAAGTGTAATTGTAACTGTAAGTGCAGTAAATATCAAAAATTCCATCAAATAAAAGTTTACATTCCAGACATCCTTACCTGGCGCGACCTTCCTCATCCAGGGTCTCCTCCTCATCAATCTCATCCTCATAGGTACTGGGGTCGTAGGGCCTTGTCTCCACGGACAAGAAGTTGGGCAGCTTCACAAAGTGCAGCTCTTTGCCCAGCTCCGTCCAAATCTTGGGCATGTCTACGTCTATGCGTGTCTCTGGGATTTCCACTTCTTCTTCTTCTTCCGGTTTATCGCGAGGTTCTCGCTGGAATGTTGAAAGAAGATATGAAGAATTTTTATTTAATTTTTGGCCAAAGAATCAGCATTGCCATCCAACGTGGCAACGCTGCCAGCCTTCTGGGCACTGTTCCTGTTGATAGTGTGTGGACTTGATAGCGCGCGCGGCGAGCTCGGTGTGCGGTCCCCCGACGCAACGACGCTTGGAAAATAATAGTACATTTTGATACAAGTGGAGAAAGTTTGTTATTGCATTCGAGGCGGAATTAACACCCGAGCCGTAGGCGAGGGTGTTTTTGAGCCGAGAACTGCAATAACAAATGTCCACGTGTATCAAACGACGTTTTTCAATACACTTTTGAAGAAATGAAATAAAATAATGAAAAAAAAACAATCACCGCTGACTATAGGGATTGCACCAATTTGTACTAAGTATAGGTTTAGTTTTATCTGAGGCAATTTCCCAACACCCTTGTGCTGTGCCGCGTGCGGCTCCACCTGCACGCGGCACAGCACAAGGTGATGGGAAATGAAAACAATCCACGTGTGTGAAATAGATGGCATGTTGTACCTAATCGTAGTGCGATAAGAACCCGTTTTCGAGGAAGTGTATTGAAAACCTATTTGAAATTACATAATATATATGACTGTAATAATTATAATAGGTTTAAAATATTATTTGTTAGTTTTCAGTTTATTTTTTGTGGGTTTTTAAAATTTTTAATGTTATAGATAGGTACAGTATTTTATTAAAGGTTTAGTATTATATTAAACAAATTTGTGGCGAATGAATCGAAAAGAAGCGGGGAATTTCAGGGAATTGACAACACTGACTCGGGGAATTTAGAATTTTTTTATTGGCAGCACTGTATCTAAGTCACGTTATCTGTGTGTCATTCATCCATGTCGTTATCGTTTCGTGTAAATTCCTACGAAAAGGGTATTCCTAATATTCGGATACCATCCACAAATAATATTTCATTTGTGTGGCGTAAATTTTTGGATAAAGAAGTGTTGCTGTTAGTCATATTCTCACACAATACAACAACGAACAGGAAACAACTGCGAAAATGGCTCGTCCTGGAACTACTTACGTTAATCCCAACCAAATGTTCGAGGTTGACGATGCTGTAGACGATGACACATTAGTCACAAGTAACAGTTTCAGGACAAGAATCCCGCCAACACAGCCAAGTAAGCCGACACCATCCGCTTATGGAAGTCACATAGCTGCGTTGGAACAACAAAGACAAGCTACATTGGTAAGAAAAAGAGAAATCGAAAAGCGAACCTTGGACTCATCCACGCGCAGCATAGGTCTACTGCATGATTCCATACAGAATGGCACCGCCACCGCAGAAGAGCTCAGTCGACAACGAGAGCAACTCCAAAACACGAACAAACGTCTCGACGAAATAAACACCAACCTGAAGCACAGTCAAAAGCATTTGAATGGTATCAAATCTGTAATCCATGGCCTCAAAAACTACTTCTCTGGTAAATCTGATCAGACTCCTCCTAGAAGCCAGCACTCTTCTAGCTTGCAGAGTGCAGGTACAAGCAACAGGCTGGATGACACGATTGACAACCTATTACAAGACAACAGCGATGACCGCTTCAGATCTCATCCAGCAACCCGACTGCGTGAGTTAGATGCACAGGTACAGGCTGAACCCATACCTGACAGTCAGCGAGTCAACCAGGTACTGGATGCTAACTTAGATGAAATGCTGCATTCCATTTCAAGACTGAAAGGACTTGGAATTGCTCTTGGTGAAGAAATAGACGATCAAACTGAAATTATTGACACCATACAGGATAAAGTTGAAGTTGCTGATATAAAGATGGGCAAACAGAACAAAATGATGAATAGAATACTTGGAAAATAACCCACATTCCTGTAATAATCAAGTTGTTAGTTGGAAGAAAATTACGTACTTTCCATGTGAGAGGGGTATTTAATGCAATATGAAGTATTAGCATTGCCACAAATTGTATACTTTAAACTGAATTCAAAGATTCAGTTTAAAGTGTGTGCATGTGTTGTACATGCTACATTTGGCTTTGTATAACAAATCCAGTTGTCAATACTAATCCTATCTAATCTTATTTTCTGATATTCAATTTTTTAATGTGGGTATACTATGTATGATCTCAACCATAGTGCTATTTAAAGGATGCAATATGCCTAAACATTTAGTCATCTAGTTAATATTATACAGCATCACGGCTGATCAAATCATCTGAATTATTTCCTGTTATTTGTTTAGATTATAATATGCATCATTATAATTGAGTAGGAAAATATGTGAACACTATTAATATATTTTGAGTAGTTACGCAGAGAAATTATATTATGTAGCTTTTGTTTTTAATTAAATACCAATGTTGTTGCTTCATTTGTTGAATTAAAATTGTACAACAAAATTAATGTTATTATATTATACTTATTTCCTGGTACAACAACAAAATTAAGTTGCAATTGTGTAATAATATGTTAATAAGGAGCATTATCATTATGTACTATCGAAGACACTCCCGCCTGATCACCACTAAGCTAATTTTTGCTTGCACTTACAACATAGAAACGCTCTCTATCCCCGCTCCGTTAGCTTTATATAGAAATAATTAATGAAAAGATACCGATCGGCGACACATGCCAAACGAGAGTTATTGTGTTATTTTGCGCGCCAAAGTTGACGCTTTCCTAATAGGCCTAAAGTTTAAGGTGGAGTGGCTCGGCGCCTCCGCATGATTTAAGCGAAAAAAAAATTAACTGATCAGGCGGAAAAGACCACGACTGTACATAATATTTGTTTAGTTCTATTGCTTTTGTAGGTTTCGGTTTAATATGTGTGATGTGGATTTTAAATATAATATACGAGTTTCTATTATACCTAATTTAAATAGGCAATTACCGTTATCAGTCTGACTAACATTGAAGCCTTAACTACCAATTAATTCATACATTATATCAAATAACCTAGATAATATGTAAACACGAATTCATAATCATCAAAAATTATTGCATGTATGAAATGCTGTGTATGGAAGTATAATAAAAATGTTCTTACAATAAAAACGATGTTTTATCATTTTATTGGTTCCTTTGAAACTGCAGTACCTGTGGAATATTAATAGTCTTGATGGATATGCAAGACATTAGAGACACCAATATCAACATTTCTAAACTAAATATGTACCTATCTCTTGTTTTATTATTGAAACTAAAAGAACAAGGATATAAGTGTGCTCAATATGTATAACAATTTAATTGTAACATATCTGAAACAACTGCTGTCCTTGGTTGGCTGGTAAAAAGTTGTTGTTTGTTTCTTGACACATGTACCAACCTATCCTACCTGTATGTATGTTTATTACAATTAGATTACCTTGACAATTAGATTCTTAATTCTATTGTCTTTAACCCTTCCATTGGCGTAGCGAGGGGGAGGCGGAGGGGCGGACCGCCCCGGGCGCCACATTAGAAGGACGGCAAAATCGGAAAAAATTGCACATTGTTACCCTAGGGGTGAAAGTAACTTATTAAGTCCCGAGACGGGGATTGGTGCCCGAGCGCAGCGAGGTCGCTAATAGTTCGAGGGACTAAATAAGTCTTTAACCCGAGGTAAACACTGTGCTTTTCATTACGAATACAAGGAAAGTAAAAAAAACATGAATCAACTCGAAAAAAAAATGAATATCGGATTGCCGCTTTCCCGCCTATTTTGTTATTTTTTTCTATGGCCGGCCGACTATTCAGCCATTACCTATTTTTCATTTTCATCATCGAAAAAATGGTAAATATTTTGCCCAAATCTATGTTATTTTAAAGAAATAGTTGAAACTTAAATAAAACAAGTTATTTTAAAAAATATATATTCTTTAATTAATACTTAACTTTGTTATTTTAATTTTACATCGTGGCTGTATAGAAAGTTGGAACATGGTTCAATAGAAAAATGAACCTTTTTGTTCTTTATAATTTGACAGTTGTCAGTTGAAAACGATTCTCCCTAGGGCTGAAAAGTATTACTTTCAACCCGCTCCTCAGGCAACTTCAGACCTACTTTCAGAGTATGAGTAATGAAAAATATTTTGTGCGGTCACTGGCGGTCAGTCAGACAATAAATTTTTCAAGAAGTTAGCTTTTTTCTAATTTGTAGCACTTAGTTTAATAAAAATAAGGGCCACTAAAGATTTATATAAAAAACTTTGTACCTGCACTGCACTTTTGTTGAGATGTGAATAAAAGGTTGGTTTCGTATAACGCGTAAAAAATATAATCAGCTATTTTTAGCCCTAGTTACCACCGTTGTTTATATAAAGTGACATGACCGTCTTTGCTTATAAAGTGTACATAGAGTATCAAAAGAGTTTAGGACTTCGGATTAAATCCAACACCTCCCCTCGAAGTCATAAGCTTATTTCACTCATATTCACGATCATACCGTCGCATACCTAAGCCATGCAAGCATTCTTGATGTTTCGGTCCACTCAAAGCCTTGGTCAAAACATCAGCTGGCATTTTGTCTGTACTCAAATACTTCAGATCAATCACGCTTCGTTCCAACATATCTCGAATGAAGTGATGTCTCACATCAATATGTTTTGTTCGTGCGTGATAGCACCTGCTCTGAGCAAGCTTAATTGCACTCTGACTGTCGTCGAATAATGTAACACATTCACACTTAACACCAACATTGTTCAACACATCACGCAGATATATAGCTTGACCGTACTTGATAAAGCTATAGACCGTTGCTTTCGTGCCTCCCAGTTAATAGGGGCACCTGCTAAAATAAATGCAAAACCAGAATAAGACTTGCGGTCGATTGCGTTTGATCCCCAATCAGCATCAATCACACCATACAACGGTTTGCCTGTCCTCTCATATACTAAGCCAAAATTTGATGTGCCTTTTAAATATCTTAATACGCGTTTTGCCGCCTTCCAATGTTCAATTCCGTAATTATTATTAAATTGACTTAAATAATTTACAGCATACGCTATATCTGGTCTTGTCGATACAGCCAGATACATTAAGGCACCTATCAAGCTTTGATACGGATACGTACTTATAACATCCTCATTAACGCACTCAGGTTTCTGTAACTTTACATTTACATCGATAGGGGTTCTTGCAGGCTTACACTCAGACATTCCAAAGCGTTCTAAAACTTTATCTAAATACACGCTTTGGTTCATGTACACTCTATCTTCTGCATCACGAGTGAATTCAATGCCTAAACAAACATTAATTTTGCCCATATCTTTCATCTCAAAAGCGCTAGATAAATGCTTTTTTACGTCACACAACCACGCAATATCATTCGTAGCCAGAATAATATCGTCAACATAAATAGCAATCAACATCATTTGCTCACCTTTTCGTGCAACAAACATACACGGATCTTGTGGCAAAGCTGCAAAACCAATATTCGTCAACTTACTCACCAATTCCTTATGCCACTGCAGTCCTGACTGACGCAGACCATACAAAGACTTCTTTAACAAACATACATTATTCTCACATTTACTCAATGCTTTGTTCCAGCGTTTGGCCGTTTGAAGTACTTTCTTGTCTGTAATGACGTCCTTCTTTGAACCAATCTTTTGGTTTGCGAGTATTTTCTCTAAAACATCGCTTAGCTGATCTGGTACTCCCATGAATACCTCCTCATCTAATGATCCATTTAGGTAAGCGGTCACAACGTCCATTTGATGGACCTCTAATCCCAATTCCGCCGATATTGCAGCTATAATCCTTACCGATGACGATCTCACGACTGGCGACGAGGTTTCGTGGAAATCCTCCCCTGGCCGTTGAGAACATCCTTTTGCCACGAGTCGTACTTTCTTCCCCGTAGTTTTAGTACGAAAAACAAATCTGCTCCCAATCACTTTTCGTTTAGATGGCCGCGGTACAATTTCCCAGGTGCCATTCTTAATCTGTGCCAAATACTCATCTTCTAATGCACTTCGCCATGCGTTTACATCGTTAGTTTTTTCAACTTCATTCCATGTCATTGGGTCAGCAGTTGCTATTCCCGCTATCAACTGTTCATTACAATTACATTATGACATTACATTATGACACATTCAAACAAAATGTGTCATAAACTGTTGGTATGCGGCTAAAAGGGATTATAGTGTGGAAAACATAGCCAAGTTCAAAGGTCACATCAAAAGTCTTACCTTCTCTGAGATTTATGATACGGAGGACCCCAATATTGCATATAGTAATTTTATCGACTCTTTCAAGCTTTTGTACGATCTGTGTTTTCCAATTAAATTAATCAAAATTGATGTTATTAAAAAACCTAAGTGGCTGTCAAAAGGAATTAAATTGTGTAGCCAAAGAAAAAGAAAGCTTCTGTGGCAGATGAGATTAAACCTAAGTAGGGATAGTAAAACTAAATTCACTAATTATTCAAAATTGCACAAAAAAATTATACACTTGACACAGAAGGCACAAAACAATAATAAAATTAAATCATCTAAAAATAAATCTAAAACTACGTGGCAGATTATTAATCGCGCGAAGCATAATTTACCCAAACAAAACATTTATAAAATAAAGGTTAAAGACCGTATTCTATCAAATCCCAAGAGCATTGCTGAAGCGTTTAATAACTACTTTATCGATAAAATTCAGCCGAAACATAACGACACCAAGAAACCCGAACGATGTAAAATAAACACGAGCACTAAATCAATGTTCATGTCGCCTAGTGTACCTTTAGATATACATAAAATAATAATGACATTAAATAATACAAGTAGCGTAGGGTATGATGGTATCAGTACAAAAATACTCAAACACGTATCAATGGAAATATGTGGCCACTTAAGTCATATAATTAACCTTAGTATCAGCGCAGGCATCTTCCCCGATGCCTTAAAAACTTCTATAATAAAGCCAATGTTTAAGAAAGAAAATAGAGAATTAATGAAATATTACCGGCCAATAGCACTTATACCTGTGATCTCCAAAATCTTTGAGAAATACATTTATAACGAACTGTATAAATTCATTGATAAAAATAACGTTTTGTGTGACGAACAGAAAGGATTTAGACAACATAGAACTATCAATATGGCTGTATATGACTTTATTAATAATGTTATTCAGAATGTAGACAAACGAATACCTGTATGTGGCATATTTTGTGACATGACACAAGCCTTTGACCACGTGGATTATTCTATTCTCTTAAGAAAACTTGAAGCATACGGCATTCGAGGCAATTTACTTAGTCTTCTTGAGTCTTACCTTAAAGATCGAAAGCAAATAACTGAAATTCGTCAAATTAATCCAGTTAGCAAGCGTGAAGAGATATTTCGATCCTCAGAGCGTGAAGTTATGTTTGGAGTACCGCAGGGGAGCGTTTTGGGTCCTTTTGTATTCATACTGTACATAAACGATTTACCAGAATACATTGAACAACCAATAACTCTGTTTGCGGACGATAGTACTGTGACAATACCATGTGAAAGTGAAGAGACATATGAAAGGGACATTAATAATTGTTTAAAAAATGTTGTTAGCTGGTTAGAGGCAAATAATTTAAAAATAAACTTGGAAAAAACAAAAGTTATACATTTTATTCAGCGGATTCCTAGAATTAGCCCTAATATACACTATAACAATGAAGTAGTAGAAGAAGTAGAAAATACAAAATTTTTAGGACTCGTAATAGATAAAAACCTCAATTGGAAAGCACATACTGATACTTTATGTAAGAAAATTAGTAAATCCGCATACGCTCTACATTCACTATCCCCAATAATATACATGGATGCACTTCTTACTGCTTATTATGGCATAGTAGAATCCCACTTACGTTACGGTATAATATTCTGGGGAAATTCAACCGAAAGAGAAACAGTTTTTAAAGCCCAGAAAAGATGTCTACGAGCGATGTTTAAGCTTCAATCCACTGATAGTTGCATGCCATACTTTAAACAGCACAAAATATTAACACTACCTTCCCTGTACATAATGGAAGTAGCTGTGTTTGTGAAGTCGAACCCAAATCGTTTTAAACGCCTGGCTGACGTAGTTCCACGTAATAGACGCGACAATAATCTAGTGTGTTCTCACCCCGCCAAAACGGCACTAATGCGCAAGAGTGTCTACTGCATGGCTTCGGTCATCTATAATAAATTACCTAAGCAATGGAGAGAATTGCCGCTATCTCTATTTAAAAGCAGGCTCCGGAGCTTTTTAACCCATAAAGCATACTATGCTGTCAGTGAATTCCTTACTGAGAAAGAATTTGGCTAACTTATTTGACATTGATATTTACTTAATTGACATTATAAATTTTATTTTATTACATTCTTTATTGACATTATAAATTTTATTCTACTACATTCTATTATTGACATTGTATTTTTATCATTATATTCATTATTAATATTTATACTCAATTGTTAATGTTTTGCTTGTTTTTCCAGTCTTAAGTTATTTTGTGTTTTATTGTAATTATTTTATTTTAACATGTTGATAATCTTTTTAAAAATAATAACTGATATGTGAAAGAGTGTACACCTTTAAGGTAGATTTTTGAGGAACTATTATAATTATTTATTATTACTTAAGATCTCTTGTAAAATGTACCAAAAATCACACCAATAAATGAATTATGAATGAATTATGAATTACTATCTTCATACTCTGAGTCAGTTCCACTGTCAGCCCTAACATTGGCTGGCGTGTACACTTTTCGTGGTCTTCCCACCGAACCTGTTCTAATCAATTTTGGTCTTCCCCGTCCTCTTTTAACTAATGGGACTAAATCCTTTCTCTGAATATTTACATCATCAGGTTCCTGTTCACTTTCTAGTCTTTCGAGTGATGTTCTACAAGAATCACTCGGAGGAGCTCTGTGTTCTTTTCTATCTTGATGACTGACTTCAGGCATATTTAACTGAACTGCCACATTTTCCTCATCAATACTCTCTTCTTCATCAAGTATATCTTTATAGTCTTCACGTCCGAATGCCTTCTCATTCATAAAATTTACATCGCGAGTCACAACAACTTTTCTTGTTATTGGATTTTGAATCCGATATGCTTTGGATTGCATGTCATATCCCAAGAAAATTCCTTCTTCAGAAACTGAGTCAAACTTCCCTTTGACTTTATTCGCGCCTTTGTTTTTATAATACACCTTAGATCCAAAAACTTGCATGTATAAAACAGTAGGCTTCTTTCCTTTCCATACAGTGAAAGGTATCTCACCCTTCAAAGCCACAGTGGGACATCGATTCCGAATGTAATTCGCAGTGCTAACAGCTTCTGCCCAAAATTGAGGAGGGCTTCCAGCTTGTCGCATCATGCAACGTGCCATTTCGGTTAGCGTCCTGTTTTTTCTCTCCGCTACCCCGTTCTGTTGCGGTGTATATGGAACCGACAACCTTCGAACAATACCATTCTTCTTCAGAAAGTTTTCAAATTCTTTGTTAATGTATTCTCGCCCGTTATCCGATTGCAAAGACTTAATTTTCTTCCCTGTGAAGTTTTCCACCTCAGCTTTGTAATCCTTGAAAACATTTAGCACGTCATTCTTATTACGTACAAAATAAACTTCGCACCATCGAGATTTATCGTCTATGAACGTAACGAAATATCTCTTACCTGAAAATGATTCATGTCTCATGGGGCCACATACATCCGTATGTACTATTTCCAATAATTCGCTGGTACGATCTGCATTACCCTTTGGAAATGGTTTGCAGGTCTGCTTCTCGCTACTACATATCGCGCACTCCGACATGTCTCCACCATCCAGCTTCATTCCGTGAACAAGCCCGCTTTTCGCCATGGCCTTTAAGTCACGTTCGTTCAAGTGCCCCAGACGTTCATGCCATAAGTCTATGGGTTTCTTGACTTCAACATTATTAACATCATTTTCATTCATACGTACGTGGTAAAGATTTCCTATACGATCGGCACGCATAAGCACTTTATTGTCTTTTATGACAATAGCATCCTTCTTCCTAAAATTAACTTCATAACCATCATCAGTCAGTTTCGCCACTGAAAGTAGGTTAGTTCGCAGATCCGATACATAGAACACTTTTTCAATGCTAAATTTTCGAATTTCACTGCCTGTATCTACTGAAATATTTACCTTCCCGGTTCCACTAATATTGGTTTTCCCATAATTAGCCAAGTTCAGTTCAGAATCCATTTTCTTGAATTCCTGTATTATATTCTTTTCGTTGCACATATGTCCCGTGCAACCACTATCGATGCACCATATATCATTCCCTTGTGCGCTCAACATCACTTCTTCAGTGGTTCTCATTGACATCAACACTTTCGACGTTTGTGCATGATCACAATTACTATCTGATCGATCCAGGTTTTGTGGATTTTGTTTTCCTTTATAAATATTCTTCACTCTGCACTCTCTTGCAAAATGCCCACGACGACCACAACGGTAGCATTCAATCGCCCTTTTAGGGCCTTGATCGTCATTTGACTTTGTCCGATTGGCATTTGTTTTGGCGCGTCTGACAAGCATAGCTCCCTGGTCCACCACTTGAGATTTGCGACCTTCGTGGTCTTCGAGGATCTTCACCTTTAACACTTCTGTTGTAGGTAGATCGTCTCGCGATTCCATTGCCGTTCGGAACATGGCAAAGGAGTCTGGCAAACTGTAAAGTAGTAAAATGGCCAGTAGTTCGTCTATTACCACCAAACCGATTTCCTTCAATTTCTTTACGGCATCGAAGAAATCCGAGATGTGCTTCCGCAGGTCATCTTCTTCCTGCATACGTGTTAATACGAGCTTCTTTAACAATGAGGCTTTTCTCGCAGGTCCACTCGACTGATACATCGACAACAATTTGTCCCACAGAGCTTTTGAGCTTTCTAAGCCATCCAAAGAACTTAATTCACTTGGACTGATAGCTAATAAAATGTCCGATTCAGCTTTTCCATCCATTTTGATCCATTCTGAATATTTTGGATCGGAGCGAGGCGGTCGTGGCAGTATCCCGGATACATATTCCCACAAATCGTTCTTCTTCAAAATCGCACGCATCTGAATCTTCCACGTATCATAATTTTCTCCAGTGAGTGGATTAACTTTTATAGTCGCCGCCATGACGTAAGTTTCTTCAACTTTTTCACAATTTATTTTCGGTTTACGAAACAATATTTATCGCTGCCTACCCATACTTTTATTCACCGTAGCACATATAGGTCGTTTTTTTACGCACCTGGGCCCATAACCTGTTGAGATGTGAATAAAAGGTTGGTTTCGTATAACGCGTAAAAAATATAATCAGCTATTTTTAGCCCTAGTTACCACCGTTGTTTATATAAAGTGACATGACCGTCTTTGCTTATAAAGTGTACATAGAGTATCAAAAGAGTTTAGGACTTCGGATTAAATCCAACAGTTTTGAATAGTATGGATGTATTCTATAAATTTTAATGTAAGAGTTTATTTTGTTATAGGTACAGTGTTTTATTAAAGGTTTAGTAAAGTATATTAAACAAATTTTGTATAAAACAATGTTTTATTAAAAAAAAAAAAAAAAAAAGGGCATTTGTGGCGAATGAATCAAAAAGAAGCGGGGAATAATTTCGGGGAATTGACAACACTGACACGGGGAATCGAGAATTTTTTATTGGCAGCACTGGTCTTATTTCAAATTAGTATGGTCCAATCAAACCCAACATTAAGAAAATAAAGTGCCGCAATGCGCGTTCAAAAACTGTGTAAATAACCACCGTAACACCAAGGTTTTGGAAGGATTTTTTTTTTGGTAAGTTTATATCATTAGGTGTTTTTCATAAAATAAAAACAGAATTAAATAGTAAATTATTCAATTATCTAATATTATAATTGTTTGGTCAATGTTTGCTACAACGCACCAACTATTGTACCAAACATCGACTGTTCTTGAACAGGGAATGCATGGAGTAGTGTTGTTATTTTATAATGTTATTTTTGATTGTAGATTTCCTAGTGACCCATTTCGCTGTGCAAAATGGTTATCTATTGTCGCGAAAGAAGGAGTTTCGTTAGTCGGATTGTCACCTAAAAATTCTCCGGGGAGGCGTAAGCTCTGTCCGTAAACTAACTCTGCAGATGTGCTTTTCAAGTCCTCCTTCCAAGACGACCTAATTCCTAGCAAAACGGTCGGGAGAATTCGCGTCCAACTACTGATCGGTACGACTCGTTTCCGAACGACGGCTTATCACCCTAGCCGTCGTTCGAAAAGAAGAAATATACAACCCAAAAAAAAAATCGACAATACGTTGGATTCATTTTGACAGATTCGACATTACTGGAAACACGCAAAGGCGTAGATTATTAAAAGCAGCGGTTCCCAAATTGCAGGTAATTATTATAAAGTATTAAAATAGTAGGTGTAAGATAACGTTTCGATAAAATAGTAAGTTGATTATGACTTTTTTTTAGATTCACGGACCAATAAAAGATAATTGACTAAAGATTTAACAAATCAGGTTTTGTAAAAATCTTTAACAGATGAAACTATTTAATTAAATAGTTATTTTTAAAATGTAATAGCGGCAATGTAAAATAGTCTCTACTACTTTTTGAATCGGTCAAAAATATTTACCACCATACAAAACAAACCTAAAAAAAATATAATTCTGCAACTCTACGTCTTTCAATACTTTCTGTGTTCCGAGCATAAAAAAGTAACACCAAGAACTACGTCTAGTTCCACAATAGAATAAGCACGAAATTGTAAACAAAGTGTTTTAACCTTATAACTTAGACTTTAAGTTTTATTTTAGAACTAGCTGACCCGCGCAACTTCGTCTGCGTTACGTAAGAGAGAGAGGCTTAGAGAGAGTGTGAGTCAACCTAAAAAAAATGCAGTTAATATGCTTTAGCGGACTTTTTAAGAGGAACAATCCCGTCATACATGTATTATTGTTGAGTTACTTTAACCGTTTACGCAGCGCACGGAACGGAAGCTCTCAAAAGCAATAGTTTTTCGCTGTATTTGCAACAATTTTCATTGATGCTCCGCTCCTATTGATTGTATCGTGATGTTATATAACGTATAGCCGCCGCTTTGAGGACACGGCGGTGCTCCGCCCAAGTGGGGCACACCTCCACAGTGTGCTCCACCGTGTCCTCCGGTCGATCCTCACAATGGAAGAACCCGGGCGTCTCCTCTCGCCCGAAAATACGATATGAGGCCAATAACAATTTAGCTGTAAATATAATCTACGTAAACTGCGTATGGATTATTGATTATTGCGAATAGCATAGCACAGTTCTTGCACGGCAGGAACACGTGGATTTATCAGGCTTCTGATGTTCGCTATACTACTTTTTGGAGAAATCATCCTCATCATCATACTCCTGCCTTTATCCCAATTTATTTGGTGGTAGCATGATTGTATTCTTCTTCCATAAGTACTACTCTATTACTTTTTGGAAAAATATTTCACGAAAAAGAATAAGAAATATAGAAATGCACACAATGTAATACAAAATGAAATATAGGAAATCTCTCACAGCATCAAAAAAAAAATTAAACAAATCACAAAAAGTGAAAATAATGTTGGAGGGTTTGAACCTGCAACCCCGTAGTTTACAGAGCGGTAGCGGAGGCTATTTACTTCATTGACATAAGCCACAAATAGCCGTTCTCATATACTTACGTCATGACTGAAACGTCAAACAATTGAAGTATACGGAAATAATGCAAAATTGCCTACCCCCTTAAGGAAGTAGCGTGATAATATGTAGTCTAAATATTAAAGAAGCCTATGCAGTAATTTTGACGTGATGCGCGCACAAACATTTCGTACCAACTACTTATACCGAAGAAAGCTGATTTTCTTGAGTTCCGCTACTTTGTGCGAATTCACGTCAAAAATCAAATTTCAAAAAAATTGAGAAATTATATTTACCTGTATTAGATACGAAGTATATGTAGCAACTTTAAAAGGTTACACTTCATTGGATTTGATTGTATAGGTGTTTAAAGTTTATTAATTTTAAACACAAAACCCTCTTTTTTGCGTCTCTGGATGAGATTTAAAAAAAACGCTGAAACAGGTATTTTTTTATTTTTATTAATAAGTATTTATTCTAAGTTTCATGATTCTAGAACAATCTAAAATTTTTTTTTCATACAAACTTTACCGCCCCATTTCACCCCCTTTTTCCAAAAAAAAACAAAATTTCTATAGCCTATATGTTATTCTGAATGTATTTAAATAGATTTGTGAACATTTCAACAATATCGGTTCAGTAGTTTTTACGTGATGCGCGGTCAAACAAACAAACAAACAAACAAACATTTTAAAATGGTTTTAATATGTTCAGTTACTTATTTTAAGTCACCCTGGCTGGTTTTTTTTTTTTAATCTTCAATGTACAGATTTTTTGGTCTCAACGATTTTATTATATGTTTATTTTAGAATAAATAGTTTTGTACTGATGACTTTTTATTTTCAAGCGACATTTTAAATTTATTCCTTTTATTCTTTCTCCGATGGAAGGACTTAAATTAATACATTTTGCAATGGTAATTAAACTTTAAGTGTAAGCATTAAGGTCTATAATAAACTGTAAGTAGTTGTTACTATTATTAAACTTTTTTCTAAGAAATGTAGATGTTTACGTGTGTGCAAACGTGGCCAAATCAGCGACTTATTTTTGTTCCTGATCCTTAATCTATAATCTGTTATAGTACTATTATTAATCGAAGGGTGTGGACGATTTTTGAGGCCTTGTAATACATTTCCCTTTTTGATACCTGTACATATTTTAGTATTATTTTAGATCTGTGAATTGTAATTTGAAAGGGATAAAAGTGGTTATACTGATATTCAGCTGAATCAGGTAAGACTTGAAGCTGAGGTAGCTTCAAGTCTTACCTGATTGAAGATGGAGGTCAGACAATTGAATGATAGGTAGGAATCGGAGGGAAAATGCAGGAGTAAGTAGTATGGAATAGCTATTTATTCACCAGGAGTAAGGCACAGATTACTAATCGAGTGTGCATTTGAGGCCCGACGCGAAGCGGAGGGCCCTGAACCACACAAGTTTAGTAATCTGTACTTACCCTCAAGTGATATATACTGCTTTATACTACACTTGCTTACGTCATCAAGACTTAAAAAAAAAACAAAACGCGTTAGTAATGGATTACTACCCTTTTTTTTTCAAAATCAAATCAAATCATCAAATGACTCCTCCCGCTCTGGGCGGACCAGGAGGGAGTGTCAGACTTTTACTGACTAAAACCTATTCATGTTCCTTCATCGCCCTTTGTGTTCCGGGGCCACGGTATCTCTATCGAATAGTCCCGCAGCCCCGGCAGGCATCGGCCCTTCCCTATTGCTGACTCTCTTTGAGGCGCGCGTGGAACACGAACGCGCCGTCGACACGGCCTGTCGTCATGAGACGGACGGACGGCGAGCTAGCCCATAGCTCCCCGTCCACAGGCCCGCGCCTGCGGTGGCCGGGGGCCATGGATTACTACCCTGATTTTCAGGGCAGTAATGAAATTCCATACAATATAACTGCCTAGATTTTTGAGAAGGTTTAATGAACAGCTTTCAAGCCTTTTAGTGAGGTAGTATTGGTACACTTACTAAGCAAGAGTAGTTTAAAGTATTTTTCATTACTCATACTCTGAAAGTAGGTCTGAAGTTGCCTGATGAGCGGGTTGAAAGTAATACTTTTCAGCCCTAGGGAGAATCGTTTTCAACTGACAACTGTCAAATAATAAAAAAAAAATTGTTCATTTTTCTATTGAACCAACTTTCTATACAGCCACGATGTAAAATTGAAATAACAAAGTTAAGTATTAATTAAAGAATAGATATTTTTTAAATAACTTTATAATAATTAAGTTTCAACTATTTCTTTAAAATAACATAGATTTGGGCAAATATTTACCATTTTTTCGATTATGAAAATGAAAAATAGGTAATGGCTGAATAGCTGGTCAGCCATAGAAAAAAAAAAACAAAATAGGCGGGAAAGCGGCAATCCGATCTTCATTTTTTTTCGAGTTGAAACATGTTTTTATTTTTACTTTCCTTGTATTCGTAATGAAAAGCACAGACGTCAATAACTTTTCAACCCTATTCCTCAGGGCATAAGGGTGAAAAATGGTCGTCAGTGACTTCCGCTGGGTAAAAAGTGGGATTCTTTTAGTGTGATGTTGAAGTATTGTCCATCACGAGTACAGATGATGTAGAATCAATGCGAAATATTGGAAAGATACGTGCAGACGTGCATGTTGTGGATTTTGATATTCAAAGCAAGATTTCTTTTGATCTCTTTGGCACTTAATATCGTGTCCTGCGTGTCCTGTTGTTCGTTCACTACAGGAATGATGGACGCCACAGAAAGTGCCAAACTAGTAGCTCAGTTCTGGGCCGACATAATTTAGATTGCCATCACACATACGCTAAGAAGAAGAAGCAAGGTTTACATGACAAGACAGTAATACCTGAAAAGTGTTTGATGGGTCATTAAAAATGATTATTCAAATGAGTCTCACCTCATCTCCACTGCCTCGTCCCTCATCACCAGATCTTCGTGCGTCTCCGGGGCTGCGACTGCGACTACGACTGCGACTGCGACTGCGCGATCGAGAACGCCCTGACGCCTTGTCGGCGCCGCCCTCGTCTTCAGTACTGATGTCTGACGCGTCACCGAATAGCGCGTCGGCCGTCACTGTGGGATTTGAACATCAAATTGTATTGTAAAGTAAATCTACGCAAATATTAGATTGAATGGGACAAGATAAACAGTTTTAACACATGATCTGTCCACGAAGTAGACACAATAGTTAAACAATAGTGTCTCGACCGAATTGGTCATTTGACAGATCATGATTTAATGTCACCCATATTAAATCATGATCTGTCAAATGACCAATTACTCAGGGGCTAAATAGGAATCCGCCGAACAAGTGTTATCGAAGAAGAGATCTGTCGAAGAAGTGTTTTTCGAAGGTGTGTGTTGTCGAAGTATGTTCTGTCGAAGCAATAAGTAGTCGAACTATTGTTATTCGAAATTGAGACCGTGTCGAAATAATTAACTGTCGAAGTTCAGGATGACACCCAAAATAATTACACGGGACCCAACGAGGGCTAACTACGCCACTAGGTGTATTATGTTAAATAAAAAGTTTTATCAACGTACCACCATCCCCATCCTTCTTCGCCCCCTCCTCCTCATCGTCAGAGTCAACAATCTTCTTGGTCTTCTTTTTGGGCTTGTCACTGGTCTCCGAGCCGCTGTCTGAGCCGGCCTTCTTGCGTTTAGGAGTGGCTTTATCGCCGCCATCGCTTTCTGAGTCTGATAGGACGGCGCGCTTTTTCTTTTCTCCTGTGAAAAATTATTCACTTTATTAATTTGTTATTACATATATGGGATCAGCATACTACGGGGGCAAGCGCCTCATGTAAACAGTCGCCGCGGCCACAATCAACATACCGGCTCTGAGAGCAAATTCGTACTGAAGTCCTGCGCCGGTGCGAGCAGACCGAACTATACGCCGCATACGTGCCAGAGTGAGATGGGTGCTCGTTCGTATATAATATTATAAATTAGTGTTTATTATGTAAGGTAATTGTAGTGTCTTCCTATTGGTCGTTTGTAAATTTTAACTACGTAGCTTTGCAGTGAATTGCAACCCCCTATCAGTAGACGTAAGGCAGGAATTGAAATAAATAAAGGATTATTATTATTCCCTACAATAGTCTTTTACTCACCGAACCAACCAAAGCTCCAACACATAATTATTATAAAAGAGATTGGAATAGATAGGGGTTATATATACCTAAATTTCAAGAAAGTAATTAACATGAGAATCTCGATAAAAAACTGTTAAATTAGAGAGGTCTGTTGTGTGTATATTAATTATTTCCTCTAAAAAACAAAATATTCCGTGATTTTAGAGGAAGATACTACCCTAATGTTGTTTACTACTAAGTTAAGGCAAACATACCTGCAAATTTATGAGGTCATTAATAAATGATTTTTAATTAAAATTGTGTGCAGTAAGCCTCTCTAATATAATATCTGGCTTGTATTACCTAACCTTAAGCAATAGAAAAGTGGCATCAGGGGTGTATGGAAGCCAGGCTTTCCACTTGAGTTATAAGTCCCAAAGCATTACCCAGGTACGAATCAACAAGCTGGTACTTTCCTGGTGTAAAAATCAATTAACATTGCGCATTGCTTGACCCAGGAATTTACCATGGGCTGCCTGTCTGTAACCATTATACATTATGGTGTAGTTAACCAAATATATCTTTTGAATGAATGCTTACCAATATCAGGCTCAGAGCTCTTGGATCGCGACCTCGAGCGACTCTTTGATTTGGACTTGCTACGGGACTTCGATCTTTGCCTTGAGCCAGATCTGAAAAATGTATTTAATAACTTAGTATAAGTGCGTAATTGTGAGTTATGATAGATTTTTTAAAGAATGTGTATCTGATGATACATTTCATTCATTTGAATTCATACATTCATTCATTTCATCCTGCCTTTATGCCAATTTATTTGATTCAAAGTATAGGTGAGGATGCACCATAAACACAAGTTAAATCTTAAATTGGGTGCCAGAGCTCATCGTAAACACCATTTACCCTAGTTGTAACGCTGCATAGTGCTTAGATAAGTGTTTCTTGTACAATTATTGAAGGTAATAAATATATATTATTTTTTTTAACTTGGTGCCGCATGTTTTCTTTTTCCATGATTCACATTTTACTCAAACTTAATTTTTTGCATTAATTTTGGTCTACATGTATAAGTAACATGTAGACCAAAATTAATGCAAAAATTTCCAAGAGTTTGACATCCGTAGATACTTAATCAGATTTCATGAAGATCTGGATAAATTTACCAACTGATTATTTACCTTGAACGACTCTTAGACTTGTCCTTAGCCTCTGCGTCATCGATCATAAGCCCCGGTGAGTTAGACCTACTGTCATGTGCTTGCGGCCTGGCCACAGGACTCTTAGACCTGGCACTGGAAGCACTCCCAGATCTAGATCGAGACTTCCTACTCTTAGGACTTGCACTTGCAGCAGATTTTGACCTCGACCTACTTTTGGCAACCTGTGACTTTGGAGTCTGCGACCTGGACTTGGGGCTCTGTGACCGGGATTTTGGGCTTTGAGATCTGGATTTCGGTGATTGCGACCGAGACTTGGGACTGTGAGGTCCAGACTTAGGGCTAGCCGAATGGCTTTTAGGAGTTCCAGAACGAGATCTAGCACTGGCTGAGCCTGACCGAGACCGCCTAGACCCACTTCGGGACCTTTGCTTAGGGCTCCCGGATACATTGGACTTTGGGCTTGAGGAACCGGACTTGTTGCTATGAGCAGACCCAGAGCGGGATCTGTTTGATCGAGCAGGGGAGTTGGACTTGCTTCTAGAAGCATTGGAAGATCTTCTGGAGTGGGCGGACCGGGCAGATTTAGGAGATTCACTTCCTGACTTCACTGGACTGTGGGACACTGATCTGAAATTAAAATTTAGTTATTTATATATTTAATTTTTGGTTCAAGTATAATAATTGTCCACACTGGTATTTTGAAAAAATATAAATACATATCTGTGCAACAATCAGTAAAGTTAACCCTTGATCTGTCCACGAAGTAGACACAATAATTAAACAACGGTGTTTCGAACAAATCGGTCCTTTGACAGATCATGATTTAATGAAATGAAAAATTAAGAAGAATTATCTTTGCATAGTTATAAACCTAACCTAAAACCAAACAAACAGAGTAAATTGGTTATAAACCAATTTACTCTGTTTGTTTGGTAAACATTTTCAGAAAAAAAAAAAAAGTTGGTGGTGCTGTTAAAAATGTAAGAGGATAAACTTCTTAATTTTTAAATACATATACAATACATACTAATACGACAATATTATTATGGCTAACTTGTTATACCAACTATGTTTGAAAAAAGCTACTTTTCTTAATCCACTTATAGGGTTTCATCAACAATGTTGGAATATGTTTCAAATAGTTGTTTTACAGTTTCAGGTATCCAAATGGGGTAAGATTTTGAAACGAGTCCCCTGAATTGGGGGGTGAGGGGGTTGGGGGGATGGAGGGGGGGGGGTGTATAGTCGCCCCCCACTTTCATCCCCTGCCGGAGATGCGTAGTTGTTATTTAAATTATGAAGGTTTTCAATTTTCAATGAAAATTTCGGTCAGTGAATACGAAACGGGGCACTAATTTTTTACTGCGACCAATTTCGAGGTAGTAGTTGGTCACGGTTATAACCTAACCTAACCTATGTGGTCGGAGTGAACGGATTCCATTCGACATCGTTTTTACGACAAACGGTTAGTCGGAGACAAAAAACACCACGACACTTTTAGCCTTTTATTTAGGTGTTTTAAACGATAGAATCGAGAAAATATACGATTTGCGAAAATAACACTTTTTTGGCTAAATTTTCTGTTTTTTTCTGTGCCCCGTTACGTACGTAACCTATTGTTTTTAAAAAAATAAAGGAGACATGGAGATGGTTTTAATGTATTTATTTACTTCTTAACTAATAGTATAACACAGATTTTAGGTTGGCTTTAGTATCGTGCGGCACGCGGAGGGGCTTATAAGAGGTTAAAGCTGGTAGGGATTGGGTCCCCGATTATAATGCTATCACTCTTATTACACGGTAATGCGCATTTTTCGAAAAAATGTTTCTAACCTCAAATCAGTTATAATGCGAAAACGGAACGTTAAAATGGGCGATTGACAACCAAATCTGTACCACATATTGCCTATGGTGAAAAATGACGTGAAAAATTGGCAAAACGGAACATAAAAAATGTAAGCAGGTTAAGGGACTTGGGGCACCCCTGATATCGGGCCCCGGAGATCCGGCACACGCATAGGTTATTTTTTTTAAACCATTCTGAAGTAGGACTCCGTCGACCAACCCTCCCTCAACTGCATCACAGTGAGTGGTATAGGACACTACTACTAGGACTTGGGGCACCCCGACGTTAGGTTAGTTAGGTTCCTTTAAACCCTGCAGACAGAAATAGGAGCCCCGCGTAGTGGGGCTCCGTCGACTTCGCTTTTTAGAGGAATACAAAGTGTTTTGAGGTTAAGTTATAAAAATTGGTCTTTCTTAAGATTGGTGCGTTGGCTTTACATGGGAGTAGTGTCAGGGCAGAGGGGGCACCTCTCCCGCCCCTTTTCCTGCCAAACAATACTAAAGACAACCCAAATTTAACCCTATTACGCCTTATAAGCGGCTTTATAGTGTTTTCAGTTTAGGTAGTTTTTCTCAGGAATGGTGCATTACCTTTTCATGGGAGTGGTACCAGGGGGCCAGGGGGAATGGGATGCTCTAGAAAGTATCTTATTTAAC
This sequence comes from Xestia rhomboidea, assembly GCA_963853795.1. Classification (NCBI taxonomy): domain Eukaryota; kingdom Metazoa; phylum Arthropoda; class Insecta; order Lepidoptera; family Noctuidae; genus Xestia; species Xestia rhomboidea. Next base: position 6,202,762 of record OY970778.1, on the reverse strand, counting down.
CTGTTGCTACACCATAGTATATTTTTAATTATTACCTTGAACGACTGCCTTCTTTGCCAGGCGCAGGGCTAGGGCTCTTGCTGTGGCTAGCACTCGACCCGCTGTCAGAATCGGAGCCCGAATCTGTATCTACAACGAAGAAATACATTCATGTTTACATTACGTCTTAGCAGATTTATCTTATCAATATAACTACATTTGTGTTCCTATGAGTCAAATTGGGTTCTTAAACGGCACCATTTATTGTTTTATAACACAAATAATGAATAGACATCCTCAATATTTGAAAATAAAGTAGAAATTTGATCGAGTCTAGTTGTGTTTTGCCAGGAACCATTTTTACTTACCATCCAATGAATTCTTTGCTATTGGCGCCATTTTATGCACCTAAAATAACAAAAACACACTATTTTACTATCCGATCATTAATCGAACAAAGAATGGCTATATTTTCAATAGAAATTTCAATTTGTACAAAATAAATTATTAGGTTAGAATGCCAACGACAGAAACGTCAAACAAACAACAATGACATTGAGTTTGACATCTGTCTTTCTCCAAATTTAAACAACAGATAAAATGAATTGTAGCTTAGTATCGAAACCGCTTAGTCGATTAGTAAATTTTTGAGTCTTCAGTTTGCATGAAAGGTGTAAATCTAAAGAGATATTACAACTTTCTTCTTATTTTGAATGTGATAAAGGCAGCTGCATTTACTGCCAAACTAATGACGCTAGCGTAGCTAGTTCAAAGCGTCATTGATTATAGAAGGCAAAAAATAAAAATGATGTTTTCATTTTTATTTTTTTTAATATTTCGACTTCATTTGCCAGATTGGGACTTAAAGAACGCCATCTATTTACAGTGAGCTTTGACCGACCTTCCCCATAAAAATAAAAACTTACCAAAACATAGGGACCGTGCCACATTGATACAATAAATTGTAGGTACCTAATAAGTAGTTGATTACACAATTCACAGGTGGTGGTTTATTACGAGTAGGTATCCCTCAGATTTCATTTTCATCCCTCGTTTACGACACCCAGGGGAGCAATAGAGTGATTATATTAGTATTTATAACCGGAATTACATGGTCATTCTCTGTTGTAATACGAGTTCTTATAAACAAAACTATATATTGAGTCATTGCTTTTTCATTAGACGTGAAATTGGATAACGGAACGCTATAATTTATAGATAACTAGCTGATGCCCGCGGCTTCGCCCGCCCGCAAATTATATACTAAAACCTTCCTCTTGTATCACTCTATCTATTAAAAAACCGGCATCAAAATCCGTTGCGTAGTTTTAAAGATATAAGCATACCTATGGATATAGGGACAGAGAAAGCGACTTTGTTTTATACTATGTAGTGAAGACGTTCAATGAAAGCATGGACGAGGAAAGTACAATTTAATTATGTGGAGAATTACTTGCGTATACAAAGATTCTTTAACAGTACGTGGATTCTGTAATACATTATGCATAATTGCATAGCCAGCCTCGTTTTAAATGTTAATAATTTAATGATAAGTACTTAGCAAATCTCTGCATTCAAATGCCACTCATTAAAAAAATAAACTTAATAATAGTCCTGACCTTTTTCGGTCGTAGCCATCATTTCACTTTCTTCACGATGATACCATTATAAGAGCATCATTATAGGAGTTAAGGTGAAGGCGCCAGGGTGGCCCGCGAAATTCAAATTTTCTTACGTTTTTTGCAATTTGCAGGTCAGTGTCAGGTTGTATGTTGATTAAACTATATAATATATAATAGATATAATATAATCGCGGCTGTAAGACGTATGTAGTTACAGAATTATAATCATCAAAATCATCAATACAACCCTAGGTGTATGAATTTACTTTTTCAAGGTCTAAGTCATTCCTGCACCTATAAGCGCATGTTTTCTGAATTTCTAACAGCGCATAATTTTTATGCCCCCTTTTTGTCAACTTTAATGGGATTTAATTATGCAAATATTTGCAGAACTTACTTAGAGGTACACATACTTTAGTTCAGACATACTGACATACATACATACTTAGGGCGATAAGAATTGGTTATTCATGTCGATTAAAGTCTTTGCTAATGTCAATGCCATATTTAATAAAAGCGCAGTGTTTCACTTTTATTCTGATCCGATTTGACCGTGATTGCATTGTGTAACACATTCACTATATGCCTACGCCTCAAGTTACCACTAACTCTTGTCTTTCGATTAAAAACTTAAAACATTTTATGGTTTAAAATCAGTTGGAGCAATTTGAAAGTTTGTGGTTACTTGAATACCAAGTTATGTACATTGGTTGATTTTATCGAGTTACGAAGTAAACCAATCAAAGTTTGTTTACATAAGTAGTAATACTTAAATGGTGGGTAGTGCAACTGTGCAACCAACAAACTATTTTGTAATTGGTTTTCTCTAACTAAAAATCATTTGTTTTATTCTTTATTCGATAACTACAACTGAACCACTGACTTTCATACAATAATCCCTTTCTTGGTCAAAAGTTACGTCTCACGATCTACTCGAACTCGTAAACATTTCATATCAAAGGAAAATATTTCATCTCTTTCTTCAACAGAAGTAAGAACGGGACAGAAGGTTCCAAAAACAGGCGCCTTTTCAAGGGTAAGGTACCCAAGTGGAGCAAGCCTTGTTCGCATCTGTTCCAACTTTGAATGAGGGGATTGAATGGAGTTTTTTCACAACGTAACTTTAGTTGAACGATGGCCGTGGTAGGCGACGTTTGTGCCGGTCTGCTGCGCCACAAACACATTTTATTACGAGAACTATGCGATACAAATATTCTAGACGTGTTAGTAAAAAAGGGGATTCTTAATCTAAATGAGTTTGAAATAATAACGGGTGCGAATGACAGTGATAAGTGTAATTATTTTATCGAGATTGTTAGTAAACAAAGCGGTGCAAAGTTGAATGATTTGTGTGTTGTTCTAAGTAAGGAATGTCCCAAATTATCGAAGGAGCTTATGAACGATAGACACAGGTTCATTGTCAATGGTAAGTACTTCACGTTGATAAGATTGGAATTTTTTGAGCGTAAGAAATTAGTAAAATCTTCTATAAAACGTAGGTACCTACTTTTTATGATGATGTAAACTGCTTTAAAACTTTATAAATTATGTACCAATCATTTAATGTTCTGAATGTTATCAGACGAGAAGGATAAGTAATTTGGGAAGAATAAGTAGGTACTTAAGTCGTAAATAAACCTAACATTGACTTGACTTTGATTTGCCTTCGTAGTACCTAGCAAACGTAACTAGGTACCTACTTAGTTATGTTTACGTAAGTAGTCAGTAGTTTTGCTTGATTAGCACGATCTAGCTAATTATACTTACCTAATTTACACAAGCAACAACAGTTGTATGGAGGTAGGTAAGTCTTTCATTACCTAACTACCTACCTAACTTACCTTCATTTACTTATGATAAATAGTACTTAAATGTTACTTTGTACCTACAGGTATATATGTATAGGTACATTCTTTGGTAGGTAAGTAGATAGGTGCCTATTCTCTTCTGTGTATATTATTTATGTAAATTAAACATTGCAAAAGCTGTAGGTACCTGCCTACCTCATGAAGTTATGATTCATGTAACATGTTGTCTTACGGTCCTACCTGCCAACAAAAGTTCTAAGGTTGGTACTACCTACTATACTAGTCCGGTAGGTAAGCAAAGTAAATAGGTACCTACCTATAGCTATCTAGGAATTTATTTGTGGACTGACTATAAACTGACAGCAAAATTCAATCTTCACAACCACGAAGACACGAAGGTAGAGGAAGAAGGTCCATGTCGGTAGAAGTTGGATGAAAATACCTACATTCTAAAATTTAAGAAATTTGGAGTTAAAATTAAAAAGATTAAAAAAATCGAAATGAGCGTTTATTTCTATCGAACATTATCAAAGTTTTCTAACAATCGACTGTAGGTAAGTTAGTTTAGGTAGGTAAATATGTGATGATTACGTGGCATACATACAAAATAGGTAAGTAAAATCAAAAACTTACGGTCTGCTCAACAAAAACGACAAAAGCAAGAAATTCGGCCAGAGTCATTGTCAAGTTGTCACATGAACAGAAAAACATTGAGGCTACGCTAAACACATAAATACATGCCTACTGGCCTAGGCATTATGTGAAGAAACGGTAAAAGTAATCATGTGCCGAAATATACCAAAGAAATTGCTACCGAGCACGAAACGTCGCAATACGAACTAGATTGAAAAATTGCATGACCAACGCCACAACGGCCAAAAAGGGGAGAGAAGAATATTGTTAGAGACCATTATTTAAACTTTACAAAGATAAATGCGCATTTAAATATGGCATTGAATCTTTTGTCAAAGACACAAGGTTGAAAATCGTCTAAAATTGTCTATGGGACAATGAAAAGTAGATGCGGGTGCGTTCGGAAATTGACCCCGCCTGTGTTATGGGAATCAATCCGCTATTGAGCTCCTGGTCATTCATTTAATTCAAATGAAACCACAATTACTGCCATGCCATGACCGTAAAGGTACGTAATTATTGTTGACGTCTATGTCCTCGAGCCTTTGATGTCGTTAACCAGCGAAATTACATAACAAATTAGGAACTTACGTAATAACGATTTTACTTAGTCTTGGAATAAATTGAACTCTTTGAAGGAGGAGAACCTTTAGTGTTGTGCTGGTTAATAAGTACCTAGTTGAACAACTTTTCTTTACTACACAGCTCGCCATAGTTTTGGAACTATTATGAACAACTACTAAAGTAGTGTACTTACATAATATTACATGGCACAGTTGGGAAAATTTAGGCCTAAGATCGCTGAAAAGTCTTCTCAAAAACTAAGTTTTGGAATGAATAAATAAGGACATGGCTTGGGACCTTTAAAAATACATATTGTACACAGCTTCACCTAAATAACTTGAATTTTTTTTTAATCTTGAGTAGACAAGTACCTGGTGTGGAGACCGTGAATCCGGCATAAAGCGTTCCCACTATGTCGTGACGATTAATTTATCGTTGGTTTTTAGTTGGCAAAAGTCGTAGACGACAGTAATCGCGTTTTCCTATAAATCATGATCTGTCAAATGACCAATTTGTTCGAGACACCATTGTTTAACTATTGTGTCTACTTCGTGGACAGATCAAGGGTTATAATGTGAACACCTCCATTTAAATACACAAGCCACGACACTTAAAACTACACGATTATCTGTCGTCACGACAAAGTGAGAACGCGGCCTAAGCGTAGTGTGGGACACCCACCAGCTAGATAGACCAGCGAAAAGGAGGTTGGTTCACGGGTCACACAACCTGCATTGCAGCGGATTAATTCAATCAAACTGCATACTTAAACCCGACTAGACTAGGGAAAAGACACTACCTAGGTTCATCAATTTATTAGATCACCTTCCTACTTGGAATATGAGTTGCAAACATCTAAGCATGATGAGGTCAGGTTAATAAATAATGTCCTTTACGACAAGTGATTACGTCTTGATTTGGCATGTTTTTGCTTCGTTAAATAAGACCATGTACAAAAAACCAATGACACTTGGAAGGCGTGATTGCACTTTGATATTTAGGTATAATTAATTTATCTCCTTGAAGTTATGTAAATAGAAAATATAATAGTACAAATACATGAAATTCATGTAATTATATCGGTAAGAACCGTTTACAAAACCGTCTTTCGAGTTTCGTCCACTCATAAATTCTTCTAGGTCAGAAGAATTTATGAGTGGACGAAACTCAAAAGACGGTTTTGTAAAGAAACTAATCAAATCTATTGTTTTTTTTTCTATTGCATATTGGTTACTTAATTGATAAGAGCTACGGCCTTTTTTATACTACGAACCTAATAAAATATTTTTTATATTTCACGTTGTTATGCTACAACGCCCCTCTGGAGGATCTGCCTCCGACAAACGAAAAATTTGTACGTTTCTGAAATCTGAATCTTTTGAAGAAGAACCGGCCAAGTGCGAGTCGGACTCGCGCACCGAGGGTTCCGTGCAAACTTTTTAAAGGACAAACTTAACTTTGCTGTTCGATCCCTAGAAACGGCGATTGCTCCAAACGCAAACAATATGTTTGTAATAGTAAAATCGTTTTTTTTTTTGTTATTCAACTACATATTTACGGTTTTCTGACTTTTCCCTTTACATGTGCTGTAAGACCCCTTGCTTCTTGGCAAATTTCGTGATTCTAGGTCAACGGGAACTACCATATTAGGTTTTCGACCCAAAACCTACAGGGTACGTCCGCTTGACCTAGAATTGTCCATTTTGGTTAAAAGCAAGGTCGTACAGCACAAGTAAAGGGAAAAGTCCGAAAAATAAAAAAAGATGAAAAATAAGGTAAATTTTGGTACTTACAAGTTTTCGCGAAAATCTAAATTTGCCAATATCTTTTTATCGTGTTGACTCAGGACCTTGATTTTTATACAACTAGTAGGGACCATAGACCTCAGTATATGGTATAATTTTATAATTTTCTTGCTAGGTAAGTACACCCGTTCCTGAGAAAATCGGTGGTGACAGACGGACAGACAGACGAATCGACGGACAAGCAAGGGTTCTTATAAGGGTTCCGTTTCACGTTTTACCATTTCCGTCCACTAGGCGAACACAGTTCGATATTCCAATGCGAGTGCGTCGCCCTAACACAAGCTGCGACAGCCGTAAAGCGTCGAGGGGTTCACAACTACGCAATCAGATTCGTATCCGATAGCCTAGCTGTGCTTAAAGCCCTAGAAAACAAACAAACTAACAGTACATTAATATTTGAATGTCACCTCGCCCTGGAGAGCATATCGCTGTCTAACAGAATTACCCTCCAGTGGATCAGAGGACACAGTGGATCCCTAGGCAATGACGCCGCAGACGAACTTGCTAAGAGAAGTTCCGAGATGGCAGTGCTAGGCCCGTACCCACTCCTTCCCTTACCTTTCTCACAATTCCGTACATGGATCCGCCAGATATCAACTGAACTCCATAACAACAAATGGTCACGGTCCACAGACTGCAGGCAGTCAAAAATGGCGATGCCAAGTCTTCATCCGCGACTAACAAAACGACTGCTCAGCCTAAGTAGAAATAACCTCAGAATAATAATAGGGACAATAACGGGCCATTGTCCCCTAAACAAACATCTCTTCAACTTAGGCGCCACGGACAGCCCATTCTGCAGGGGCTGCTTTGACGCCGAAGAATCAGCTGCCCACGTCATCCTGGAATGCGAGGCAGTGGCTACCCAACGCAAACAAATCCTCGGAACGGTGGGGTCGCTCCGCGAAGCCTGTGAAGCTCCCAGGAAACTTCTGTGCTTCTGGGCGGAGCTAGGCTGGCTAACTTAGCCAGGACACCTACGCACAACGGACCGATTAAGAGTCTAAGTGCGGAAAATGGAGTCCCTACTCTACTCTACTCTAAGGGTTCCGTTTTTTTCCTTTTGAGGTACGGAACCCTAAAAACATAAATTCGATCGAATGATGTTCTTGGACTTACTTTTCTTAGAGTTAGGTGCATTCACCACTCACACGAGCCCTTTACTGCTTAGTAAAGGGCTCGTGTGAGTGGTGAATGCACCGCACGACCTTATTTTTTCCGACGCCAGAACAAAATAACAAGCTGTAGTTGGAAAGCACTGAGAATCATCGACGAAATTACAGGCACAAGTTGAAAGATTCTATCATGGTGTTCCTATTTCTACACTGGCCTGTTTGTAATCCGATCACAAAGAAAAGAAATTATTGACCAACATGATTCTTCTTTCTTTAACGTATGGTTAGTGCCTGACCTGGAGTCAGGGTTCCTATGCCGCCCATTTGCTTCTGACTTGGCTTAACATGCCATCGAGAATTATCTCTCAAGCATACTGGTTTCCTCACGATGTTTTCCTTCACCGAAGCAAGTGATAATTATACAATACGCACATGAATCTGAAAAATCAGAGGTGCGTGTCTTGGGTTCGAACTTGAGATCTATGATTAGGCAGTCTGACGGTCAGACCATTTCAGAGCAGTATTATATCGAAGGTATGTTCCGTCGGGAATCCGCCGAACAAGTGTTATCGAAGAAGGGATCTATCGAAGTAGTGTTTTTTGAAGGTGTGTGTTGTCGAAGTGTGTTCTGTCGAAGCAATGAGTAGATTGAGTAGTCGAACTATTGTTAATCGAAATTGAGACCGTGTCGAATTAATTAACTGTCGAAGTTCAGGATGACACTCCACTAGACTCACAGCTGAATATGGTAAAACCACAGAATACCTCCAGTATGATAAGCTTGATCTTGAGACAAATCCGTCGCTCCACATAGTTCCTGGAACATTGTAAGTACTTACAAGGCAGCGTTCTCTCATTTCTAAGAAGTCGTTAGCTGGTGTAAGCCGAACACAAAAACACACGATTGTCTCTACTATATCGAACACCATTATGCACTGTTCTTGTATGTGTCAAATAAGCGGCAATGCTTCACATACCTTCGCCTTGAAGATGGGAATTGTTACATGAACTTGTAGTCTATTTATTTCTATCTAGCTCATGAACGCGGCTTCGCCCGCGTGGAGATCGGTGATTGTCCCACGGGATCGTACTATCGTACTAATATCCTATGTGTTATCTGTGTGCTAAATTGCCTAAATTTCATCCAAATCCGATGATCTCTTCTCCCTGTCAGGCTGTCAGCATATTTTCATAGTGATTTTCATGTCTCAAGGGTACAGTGTACAACGTTTTATTTATTACCAGAAAAGGAAATATAGTAGTCTATATGATTACTTCATCATCATCATCATCAGCCTATTAATGTTCCCACTGCTGGGACACAGGCCTCCTCTCTATGAGAGGGAATGGGCTATAATCCACCACGCGAGCCCAGTGCGGTATGGTAGATGTCTTCGAATTTTTTGGTTCTAGGACATGCCGGTTTCCTCACGATGTTTTCCTTCACCGTTTTGAGAGCAGCGGTGATGATATAAATTACACAAAGTAATGCGCCTGCCTGGGTTACCCACGACTTACTGTTCGTAAGTCGGGGCCGCCACCACTGGGCCACCGCTGCTTAGATTATTATGATTAGAGATCGGATTTTTTGTTATTAATCGATTATTAAACTATTAAATTTATTTATATCATTTTATTAAACAGCACGCGTCGTCGTCATCAACATAATCTTCTTGGTCTTGTCCCGTGTTATTTCGGTCGGCGCAAATACCTGTGGCAATACGCTTTTCTTCTGTTCTCCCTTGTCAAGAGCCGCGCCGTAATTCTTGGGTATTTCCTCCCTTTTTTTTTTTTTTTTTTTGGATGGGAAATCATCAAATGACTTCTCCCGCTCTGGGCGGAGCAGGAGGGAGTGTCAGACTTTTACTGACTAAAACCCATCCATGTTCCTTCCTCGCCCTTTGTGTTCCGGGGCCACGGTATCTCTTTCGAATAGTCCCGCAGCCCCGGCAGGCTTCGGCCCTTGCGGACCCCTTCACAGTTGCTGACTCTCTTTGAGGCGCGCGTGGAACACGAACGCGCCGTCGACACGGCCTGTCGTCATGAGACGTACGGACGGCGAGCTAGCCCATAGCTCCCCGTCCACAGGCCCGCGCCTACGGTGGCCGGAAGCCACCACGTGGCCCCCGACGCCCGGGGCGTCTCCCGCGGCGGCCGGGACGTGAGGATATCTCCCTCTCACGTTCCGCCACCTCCTTCGCTAGCATGACTGCTTCGCAGAAGGAGGTGACGGCGTCCCATTCCGTCTCGCTCCGGACCATGGCACGAACCAGGGCCGGAAGCGAGAGGTCGCCGCCGCCGATCGCCACCTCGAGGACACGGCGGTGCTCCACCCAAGCAGGGCACACCTCCACCGTGTGCTCCACCGTGTCCTCCGGTCGATCCTCACAATGGAAACACCCGGGCGTCTCCTCCCGCCCGATTCGGTGCAGGAACTTACCGAAACATCCGTGTCCGGCAAGAACCTGCGTCAGGCGGAAGGTGAGGACGCCGTGGCGTCTCTCCAGCCACTCCTCAAAGAGGGGACTTACCGCCACTATCGTGGCGTGCCCTGCACGGGGTTGCGACAGTCGCTCTCTCCATGCCGCCATGAGATCCCGCCGAAAGTCCGTCCGCTGAGCGACAATTTGCCGCGGTAGCGGAGTTTCCCTCCGGCGTAGCGCCTCCGCGCGCCACTCGTGTAGGCGCGCGAGGACTATCGCCTCCAGATCCCATGGCGGCAATCCGGCAAGGAGGCTCGCCGCCTCGCGGGAGATCGTGCGGTACCCCCGGATCAGCCTTACAGCCACCACCTTTTGGGGCGCGTTCAAATGGTTGGCAGCTCGCTGCCTCAATGAACGCGCCCACACCGGGGCCCCGTAAAGGGCCATGGACCGCACGACTCCCGCGTAGAGCCTCCGGCAGGAGGCGTTTGGCCCCCCCAGGTTGGGCAGGAGCCGCCTGAAGGCAGCCCCTGTCCGCTCCAGTTTAGGTGCCAAACGTCGGAAGTGCTCCGCGAAGTTCCACCGGCTGTCGAGGACGAGACCTAAGTACTTTAACGTCGACTCGACGCCGATGGATACCCCTCCCGCCGTCACTGCTGATCCCGGAGGTGGCGCATTCCGAGGCCCATGAAAGCACATGGCCTCGGACTTGTGCAATGCCACCTCGAGACCCAGTTGCCGGATCCTCTCAACGACTATCGCAACCCCGCGTGTCATTATTTCGACCGCCGCCTCGTGCGACCTCCCCTGTGCCAGCACCAGCGTGTCGTCTGCATAGCAGACAACGCTGACGCCGCTAGGGAGGTCGGCGCGCAGCACCCAGTCGTAACCGATGTTCCACAAGGATGGGCCTAGAACCGATCCCTGCGGAACACCGCACGACATCTCTCGCCGGTTCCAGTCTCCACTGCGACCGGGGTAGATGACATACCTGTCCGCCAGGTAGTCCCCGACCACTCGACGGAGGTAGGTCGGCACCCGGTGATACCGGAGTGCCTCCCTTATGCCCAGGGCATGGAGTTGAAGGCATTGGCGATGTCGAGAGACACCGCCAAGACAACCCCACCCCGAGACACCGCATCCCCCGTCGTGAGGGCTCTCACGCGCATGATGGCGTCCACCGTAGAGCGCCCCTTGCGGAAACCAAATTGGTGTTCCGCAAGGTCCGGCCCCGTACCCGCAAGGTGCTCGGCGAGGCGGTTTGCAATTACTCTTTCAAAGAGCTTGCCCACCTCGTCGAGCAGCACCACGGGCCGGTAGGCGGACGGAGAGTCCGCCGGGCGCCCCGGCTTCCGAATGAGGACCAGCTTCCCACCGTCCCAACCGTCCGGAGACCGTCTTCCAACGAAGCGGGAACTGGCCTCTCTCCAAACATGCGCTAAAGAGCCCTTCTAGTCGGGGCCCGAGAGCCTCCGAGGCCAGGACCCAGGCTTTGCCAGGCAAGCCGTCGGGTCCCGGGGCGGTATTTTTGGCACCTAGCCTTCGTACCGCCACTCTCAGGTCTACCCCGGTCACTTCAGGAGCGTCGTCGTCGTCGCTTTGGTGGTCCGCTTCCGGCACCGCAGCCGGCGGAGCCATAGGCGGGGGCGGGTGTTCCCCTCGCGAGAGGAACAGAGCGCTCACCACGTCCTCCACGAGCTGAGGCCGGAGACTCTGCGTCAGCGGGGGGGCCCAGGTGCGGAGTTTATCCCGCACCATCTTGTAAGGGCGCCCCCACGGATCTCTGTCGAGAGCCCCCAGCATCTCCTCGCGGGCCAGATCCCTGGCCCGCAGGACAGCCTCGCGGAGGGCGGTCTTCGCCGCTCTGTAGCCCTCATAAAGCTCCGCCTCAATGGCTGCCGCATTCGGTGGGCGAATGCGGAGCCTGCGGTGCCTGGCGTACAGGTGTCGGGTATTTTCTCCCTGCATCTGTATTCACAGCTCTTTTCGTCACATAGTATTCGTTCCAGAATCGGTACCAGAGTTGCTGAGCGGTAGCAATTTGGTAGATCCTGGCTTCCAGGAGGAACTGAGTTCGTCCAAAGACGAGGAGTTACAAGTAGTACTGTATGTATAGTCAATATTATAAGACCTGCTACTACGTTATTTACGACTAGCTGACCCGCGCAACTTCGTCTGCGTTACGTAAGAGAGAGAGAGGCTTAGAGAGAGTGTGAGTCAACCTAAAAAAAATGCAGATAATATGCTTTAGCGGACTTTTTAAGAGGAACAATCCCGTCATACATGTATGATTGTTGAGTAACTTTAACCGTTTACGCAGCGCACGGAAAGGAAGCTCTCAAAAGCAATAATTTTTCGCTGTATTTGCAACAATTTTCATTGATGCTCCGCTCCTATTGATTGTAGCGTGATGTTATATAACGTATAGCCTTCCTCGATAAATGGGCTATCCAACACTAAAAGATGTTTTTAACTGGAATCAGTAGTTCCTAAAATTAGCGCGTTCAACCAACCAAACAAACAAACTTTTCTCTCTTATAATAAGTATAGATTCAAGTAGGTAACAATTTAATTTCTCGGAAATATGTGCAATCATCGTTAAAATATTGTACTATGTTTTTCCAATTTGGGGCTTCCCTCGACAGCCTTAGGTTTTCATCCTTAGACACTCGATTACAGTCATACTCCAGCTAGGTCGAAAGTTCTCATCAAGGTGCATGAATTGATCCCAAAACACGATATAGCTTTTTTTTTTTCGGATGGAAAATCATCAAATGACTCCTCCCGGAGCAGGAGGAAGTGTCAGACTTTTACTGACTAAAACCCATCCATGTTCCTTCATCGCCCTTTGTGTTCCGGGGCCACAGTATCTCTTTCGAATAGTCCCGCAGCCCCGGCAGGCATCGGCCTTTGCGGACCCCTTCTTTTTTGCTGACTCTCTTTGAGGCGCGCGTAGAACACGAACGCGCCGTCGACACGGCCTGTCGTCATGAGACGGACTAAAAAAATAAGAAATGCACACAACTTAAATACAAAATGAAATATGGGAAATCTCTCAGCATCAAAAAAAAAATTAAACAAATCTCAAAAAGTGAAAATAATGTTGGAGGGTTTGAACCTGCAACCCCATAGTTTACAGAGCGGTCATGAAACCGCAAGGCTATTTACTTCGTTGACTTAAGCCACAAATAGCCGTTCTCATGTACTTACGTCATGACTGAAACGTCAAACAATTGAAGTATACGGACATAATGCAAAATTGCCTACCCCCTTAAGGAAGTAGCGTGATAATATATAGTTTAAATATTGAAGTAGCCTATGCAGTAATTTTGACGTGATGCGCGCACAAACATTTCGTACCAACTACTTTAACCGAGGAAAGCTGATTTTCTTGAGTTCCGCTATTTTGTGCGTATTCACCTCAAAAATCAAATTCCAAGAAAACTGAGAAATTATATTTACCTGTATTAGATATGGAGTATATGTAGCAACTTTAAAAGGTTACACTTCATTGGTTTTGATTGTATAGGTATTTGAAGTTTATTAATTTTAAACACAAAACCCTATTTTTTGCGCCTCTGGATGAGATTTAAAAAAAATGCTAAGACAGGTATTTCTTTATTTTTATTAATAAGTATTTATTCTGAGTTTCATGATTCTAGAACAATCTAAATTTTTTTTTTCATACAAACTTTACCCCCCCTTTTCACCCCCTTTTTAAAAAAAAAAACAAAATTTCTATAGCCTATGTGTTATTCTGAATGTATTTAAACAGATTTGTGAACATTTCAACACAATCGGTTCAGCAGTTTTTACGTGATGCGCGGTCAAACAAACAAACAAACAAAAATTTTTAAAATGGTTTTAATATCTTCAGTTACTTATTTTTAGTCACCCTGGCTGGTTTTTTTTTTTAAATCTTCAATGAACAGATTTTTTGGTCTCAACGATTTTATTATATGTATAGACTACGACTACGTTATTTAACCATGTAAGTAGGTATAAGGTACGAGATGTGTACGCGATTGTCCGCCATACTGCCATCAGACAGCATAGACAAAGTAGTTTTTTTTTTTTCTAATTATATGTACTAGGCATTTTTGGTTGAGCCATGTCGTTAGAATGCCATACATTGTCTTCGTAAGTTCAATGTTTACTTTTATTGTATTTGAGTGAAACGATGTTATTTTTTTAACGTTTTCGCAATAAGTGAATATTTTTGTTTAAGTTATTCAATAGGCGTATTTTTTTTAACAAATGCTTCAAGAAAATTCGGAGAATTGTCCTAAATTGTGCCTAAAAATTGAACGTTGTCCTTTGCCTAAGTTCGGTATAATTTTAACATTAAATACTGCGTTCGTGGTTATGTAACAAGACTTCTGTGTATGCATGCACTTTGTGATAAATGAACAGTTTTTGTAACAGAGATTGGTGATCTGGCCATAGATATTGCTTAAGCACCGGAGGCGTAAATTGTACTGGTCTGTATAAAAACTCCTCCGAAACGGATTAACCGATTCTTATCAAATTTTGTGTGTATATTCAGTACCTAGGTCTGAGAATAGGATGTTAACATTATTTTTTTTACAATTTATTTTATTTTATTTATGTTTATGATTCGGCACCTAAATTTTCACCATTCTAGCACCAAGATTCTAGGTTGCAAAAACGGGGATAAATTATTCCTTTTGTGAGCTATTTCTCTCTTATGTGACGCAGGCGAAGTTGCGTGGGGCAGCTAGTAAATTAGTATTATTTGAGACCTTCTAAAAATAGATCATAATCAATTCTTCGTAAATGTCTATATTCCATTTAGAAAGATCTTGTTTTTCATTAAAATAAAAAAATAAATTGGTTGACGCGTGCTGAGAAGAACACCTGCCGATCGTTCAAAGATGAAAATGTTGATATTTCGCGGGAGCAGATGTTTTGGTGCCGTTGCAATATTAAACGTAAAGTATAGTGTAAGTTTAAATTATGGAGAACATCTGTCAAATTCTCGGCGCCATATTGCTATTTTGTTCTTTTTTGAATGTTCGTATGCTAAGTTTTTTTATGTGCAAGCAAGGAGTCTGCACACAGAACATGTAATTTATACGATAGTAGACTAGACAAACTGTTGACGCGTGTGAGATTGAAACCTCATTAGTAAAATAGGTGGTGGTTGCTCCTCAGGTCAAATGTCAATATTTATGGGACTACGAGAGCAACCGTGTCCCAACGCGGGGTCAAAGGCCGGCCAACCCCGTGGCACCGTGGGCAATTTGAGCGGTAGCCAGTTTTAGCTTATAGCTCCATTGCTCACGGGGTGTGACGGCTCGTGTGAACGTGCCATGGGAACGTCTTCAAACAACTTATTATCAACCTTTTTGTTAAACACAGATTTGAATGTTTCTTCGTATATAATCAAAGTTTTCTTCTATTCTTGTAGTTTTGTATCGTCAAATTCTTTTGTGAATGGAGTTTTGTGTGGTTGTGGGGTTTCATTTCCAACAGCTTGTTTAGAAAACCTATGCCCGTTGCGTAAGTGTTTTTTTTTGCCGCCGTGGAAAATTTAAGTGTTACTTTAGTACCTACTTTAGTAAGGCACTCGTGTAAGTGGCACCTAGTGTAAATGCAAAACTGTTTCATGGCATGGTGGCTAGCTAAACATTCAATGAAAATATCGTTGGGTTCATTTGCAATCATTTTTAATGGTTTTTACTTAGCTTCTCTATTGATTTTACTAAACCACTGCTTTGTGGCAATCGGCTAGACGAAACTAAGTAATCTGTGGTTGAGCAAATAACTAAAGAAATCCTAACCGCAGATACAACTTATTTGTTTTTTACTATAACTACTTTAAAATTAATTTGATCTGAACAAAAAGAACTTTGTTGTCATATTTTCACGTTTTACATTCGTAAATTCAATTTATTTCAGTTTAAAATAAGAACAGAAACAAAAACATTGTTAGGTTGCACAAATGCACACCGATTCTGTTTTCAAATAAAACGCCTGGCTGAACAATGAACGCATAGAGAATTAAAAAAAGCAAGATTTTTTTTAACCGTCTCCTATCCTAATCGATTGGTAATGGATAAAAGCGATCGATTCTATGATATTGCAGAAATTCGAATACCATAAAACACCATTGGTTAAGGTGTCCATAGCTACGTGCATAGCAAGGTTCGGTTAGGAGTTCGATGCCCGGCTGCGTTCCAAATTAAAAATAATGTCCAATTACTGAAACGATATTGACTTGTAACGCTCGGCCGTGCATATCGGCTTAGAGATGCGGGTGCGTGATTCTGACTTACTTTTATAAAAATCGACTAACGCGTTTATTAATTTTAATTTATTGTTTATTTTATTTTACATTTTTAGTGCCGTATGTGTGTACAATGCTAATTAAAAGGAAAAAAAACATAACAATTCAATCATAATAATACAATAATAATAAATTTATAAATAAAAATAATTTAAAAATATTTAAAATGTACAATATATGATGCATGATGATTTTCAAATTCCACATTTAAGTATATTGATTAATTATAATATTTTTATACTACAACCACATTAAGAAACTGATCAATGTAAAATGTGTTAGTTATCAGGTGTGAAATAAAAGGCTTTTTTATTTTTATTTATTTTATTTATGTGTGTACAACAATATAATAGTAATTGCGCCTGCGTAGTATAAGATTTCCTGAGAAAAAAGTTAAGTTTAAAATTGTTGTTTTCTTTTTTACTTTTAACTCAATGACTTTTCAGCTATTTTTCCAAGAATAATTGAATTGAATTTAATGAAATCTTGACCCAATCGGCAATATTTATAAATATTTTATAGAGCGATCCTATTATGATCTAATTGACTGGATACTAAATATCCCATCACTAGGTTCTCTAGGTGCAGCCATCATTGCCAGCCACAAAATAAAAAAAAACAAAATGTCAGATTAAAATCAACCATTTACGGCGCAGCAAGAGCATGACGGTTAGAAACCAACAGATATTGTTTTCAATCAAACCAAACTGTTAATTATCGATTAACGAGACCGTGTAACTTTTTCTGTTACCAGAAATTAGTTTTGTGTCGTTTAAACGAGTTTAACTTTTTATGTTTAATGATCGTGTAGTTGCAAAACTTTATAACGTATTGTAAGGCAGTCAATTATGTGGAGACCGGTTGTGCTCATTTACGACGTTATTGTTTTGATTTTATATGGCCTACTTTGTTCCCAATAACATACTTACTTACCTTTAAAATAATACCCTAAACTAAAACTATACAGCACCTTTATTGCGTACCTACTCTTATTTTATCACAATCCGGAAAATTTTGAAGGAAATTCGTAAAACATTGCTTCATTATCTTTGAAAAAATTATCGGCACGACAACGTGTCTAAAGCAATTAATGAACTGTCAAAATTAATTGCAACAAATTATGGAAATACTAGTCGCTATTACCCAACCGCGCCAGTGGCCAATCAACAACATGAAGACAAAGCCCAATAAGAGATAGACGAAACGGTATTTTCTGCAAGCCACAAATACTATTCGTTGTAGAAGTGTAATTTCAAGACAAACAAAGAACGGAACATATTCCTAATGGCCGAATACTGAAACGTCACTCAAAATTTGAGTAGCACTTATATTTAACACATACTCAAAAGTGACGTTTGGCCATACAAAATTTAAAGTTTAGGAGCTGCTCAAATGTTAAGCAGCCCTTAAATTTTGTGTGACGTTTCAGTATTCGGGGGTAAGAGTCCCGGATCCCGTAAAACTAAAATGACTATGATGATGAATTTCAGAATGATAATTAGATGCAATATCTAGGAGGACCGTAAGCGACCCAACGGTTCATGACAATACGTACCTTGAACTATTCTCAGAGAAGAAAACTGATCTTCTACCTCATCTAAAGGCTTTCTTTTTCATTCTGAAAAAAAAAACATTAAAACAAGATGAGTTTTCATTGTTGTTGACAGCAAAAAGTAGAATTTCGTCGCGGTAAAAATATGTGAAATAATAATTGTACCTAAATATTCTTATCGCAGGGCATGATACCGTTAGTAGTGCAAACAAAATAGATATTTATTTAATGTTACAAGTTCCCACTAACTTCGCCAACTCGATAGCGGTGGCGATAATAATTCGTATTGAGTCAGAATTCCTGATAATGGCACAACTTTGTCTAATTTGTTTCTAAGAATTTAGATAAAAGGTCAAGAAGAATGAAAATGGCAGAGGCCAAAGTATTTTGTTTGTTCATGTTGAATGTTTTCGGATAGTCATAACATAAATTAAAGTACGAAAAGATAAGTAAAACTAAAAATTATTCGTCTTTCTTTTTTCACAGGCAACGGTTTCTTTCTTCCACGGCAAAAGCGTTACAAAAAAAAATAGTTATTTGTTATACAAGAGTGCAAAGTTGCTTTTTAACCGCGTGCTCAATTTTGATAACCGAGCAAGCGAAGGATTCTAAAATTGAGTCACGAGCGCAGCGAGTGATTCAAAAATTAGAATCCTGAGCGTTAGCGAGGGAATCAAAAGAGCACGAGGTGAAAAATCTTTGCACTCGAGTGCAACACGTAACTTTTCATCCCACCTCAGCGAGGAAATTACTAAATGCAAAAAAAAAACATTTACAATCACAAGATACTTTTATTTCAGTTTAGGTGTTAACTACTACATTATGATAGGTAAGTATTACAGAATAATCTTTAAATTATAACAAATAATACTTAGGTACAATTAAGAAAAATTTAAAGTAACGTTGCTACAGTTAGTTAAGTTGAGTGTAATATTTATTTATTAAAACTTTATGCACAAGTAAAAACTGTACAAAGGCGGACTTAATGCCTTGGGCATTTTCTACCTATTTATTTTTAATTTTTTTAATATCGTACTGTTTCAAATCCTTCTCGCGTGATTGTTGAGGGAGAAAGCTCATTTGCGCATTATTAACAGTTTCAGTCAATTCTGTTGGCGTCAAATAAACTTCTTCGTCGCCAAAACCACTTATTTTACGTTTTTCACTTGTTTTTAACCTAAGGTTTTAACAATTGACCTGACAAGAAAATGGCGCGCGCAAAGCAAATTATAAAAGTACACCAAGAAGGTTCCGAGTCTGAGTTTTTAACAAATTAAAAAAGGTTGTACCTATGATAAATTCGGCACCATGGAGGTAGAAGTAAATAGGTCTAATGATGTTTTGAATTCACAAACTTGTGCACACGATGTTCTAAATTCAATTTACTTTATCCTCTAGAGGATAAAAACGACTTTTGCACTCAGATATCGAAGAGCAAAAATACTCTTTCCGAGATGGGGGGATGAAAAAAGTATTTATTACACTCGCACAGGACAAAACAAAAAAAGAATGGTTGAATAAACAACGTTAAACGACGTTTAATCAAAATTTCTTGATATTCTGGTCAACGAAACAATGGGTTATTGTCCAAGATCACACAATGCACTGTTTGTGCTGAAACGTTATCAAGAAGACAAATGATAACTTGCGACACGACTTGTGTTAATACAAATTGTTTAATGTATGGTATTATGTCAGGATGAAAAGACACAATGCACATCATCCAAATTTTCCTTCGTTTATGTAGTCAAGCTATGGAACTGGCTATGCTTGGAGTCTCTCAGGGGGATCGCATCCGGAACGAGGTGATCCGACAGAGACCAAGAGTTGTCGACATAGCAAACAGAATAAGTAAGGTGAAGTGGCAATGGGCCGGCCATATTAGCCGAAGAACTGATGACCGTTGGGGTAGATGTGTTCTTGTGTGGAGACCGTGAATCGGCAAGCGTAAGAGTAAGGGCGTATACACGTAGAAAGCTAGAACCAGCGCCGATAAGCGCCGAACGTCGACGACAAGTTTCGACCTGCTTATCGGCGCTGGTTCAGCACAAAGTATAGAGACTACCTGCGCCGACTACCTGTGCGATACCGGTTCCGATAAGCGCTGGCAGATCGGCGCCGGTAGCCAGCGTTCTACGTGTATACGCCCTAAGGTTGGACGCCCTCAGGCTCGGTGGAGCGACGATCTTCGTAGGGTGCCTGGTAGCAACTGAGTGGGAGTTGCTGATGATTGAGTTGAGTGGCGTGCGATTGAAGAGGCCTATGTCTTACAGTGAACTTCTGTGTCTGCTGTAGGCTGATGATAATGTTACTGAGCACATGCAGTACTATAGTCACTTGACTATGATCTATATCTACGGGCTGCCATGCCAACCATATTCAACCCCATTAAAGTCGTTGATCCGAATAATCTTGATGCGCAGTGAGAAGGTGACAAAAAACCAAAAAGGTCAAATCTGTGGTCACGAATCTGCTAGTCAACAGTTAAAGACTGGCTGAAACTTCCTGTTTGAGTTCAAATGTTTTTAACCATCGAACTATTTCAACAGACCGGAGACCGTAGAAACTTATAACAATCGAACAGATTGTAGATAGATTTCTACGCTGCGAATCTGCGATGTGGACAGTGAAGAATTGACATTTTTGTCATAAGAAATGTCTATTCCTCGTAGAGTAGAGCTAAAGCTACTATACGTACTACTTTTCAAACTTATTACCTACTTAGAGCATAAGGGTGAAAACCGGTAGACCGTTTGTGAACTTGGTAGTAGTACTTACATAGATGCCTTTAGAGTCAAACACCAAGCTTTGTACAATAACAATATTGAAATCAGTGGCGGCCATCAGTTGAGTGGCACATACCAAGCGAACTCACTAAATTAGTCCAATGAAGCTCATATTGTCGGTGATTAGGTCACGAGCAATGCCATGATTGTGTTAATAGAATTAGCGAATTCTGCTCCGCTGTTTCTGGTTCTTATAATTGTTACGAACACGACGTTTTGGACTAAGGAAGAAAAAAAATAAAAAAAGGTTTTCTAGTTTTAGTGCTATCTGTACTTGGTGTAAGGGTGATTTTTGAGCTTCGTTTGTTGTTTTTATTTCGATCTTCTTTTTATTTTTACAATTGATAAGTGTCTTCAAAATGCCTATTGATGTAAACATAATATTCAAAATTCATTTTCATGAAAGCAACGGGTGTGACCTACCTACCAGTTCAGTTTTTATAGTGTACATGATTACAGTTATTGATTTTCTAGAATTTATGTAGTATTTTATCAAACCTGGAGACTGTTTCGTTGCTAAATAGTACTAAATACTTTATCATGGCTGTTCAAACAAAAATAGAAAAAAACATGACTAGTATTACTGCATAATTAGACGTTCCATAAACCTAGGTTTATTCATATTTTTCATTTTTCATAATGGTTTGAAACGAAATGTTTTTGAACAATAAAATATATAAAAAGGTCTAATACTTTATATAGGTAGCAGCAATGCAACGAGGGAAAGAAAGAGAAAAACCATTTGATGCATTTTAGAGCAAAACAAAAGACCAACCGCACTGCAATCAAATTGAAAAGCGAAGAAGAATTTCGCCTCCATTTTGTGATCTTGGGCCATTCAACCGAATTAATTGCTGCACTGCTCAATTGCAATTTAGCAATTGGACATTCTCATTTCCCGGATTTTTTTGTTGCCAATAGAACTAATGTTTCTTACCGAGCCAGACGTTTAATCTAATGTTCATACTGTGGAGCACTTACCGAAATTAAAAATAAAAGGTGTGAGGGGTAATGCATGAAGTTTCGCCCGCGTATATTCCAATTGCTGAATTGAAAATAAGCAATTTGGTAAAACGAAGGTGTGGGGAATGAATTTTTATTTTTCGACGAAGAAGGTCCATTAGTAACGTCTGTATGTTGCCCATTCTAGTAAATCTCTTCAGAATTGATGTTGGACATTGCTTGGATAGCAACTTTATTCTTTTAAAATTCGAACTACTGAGGATTTTTATAATTCTTTGATTTACATTTCTTCTACAGAGATATTACTAGGATTTTTAGATTTTGGAATGGTTTGCACGTAATTTAAGCCAAGTCAGAGGCCCATGGGCTGCATAAGAACTCTGACAGGTAAGGCACTAATCACACGATAAAAATGAAAGAAAGATTAGTTTCGAATGCTTTGTGTATTCGGAAAATGCTTTTCGTCATTCTCACCGTATACGTTCACGTCCAGACTTATATCATGCCACTACTAACATTAGTTATATTACATGATATATGTTCTAATCCTTTATTAGATACACAATAGCTCTAAGGAAATTAAATAAACCTCTTGGGACCTCCAACAATGTTGCTAAATTACGTATTAGTTAC
Source organism: Xestia rhomboidea (assembly GCA_963853795.1). Classification (NCBI taxonomy): domain Eukaryota; kingdom Metazoa; phylum Arthropoda; class Insecta; order Lepidoptera; family Noctuidae; genus Xestia; species Xestia rhomboidea. The sequence continues at coordinate 6,180,569 of OY970778.1, read as the reverse complement.
ACTTGGCTTGGCAAACGAGCATTCTCCTGGGTTCATCATCCTAATACAATTCAGTCCTTTATTCATCTTATCATTACGCATTTAAGGAGCTCGTGGCTTAAGGCGGCGCCTCCCCGAGCAAACAACCTTGAGCGAGCAGTTTTTTGGAGCCTAATACAACTCTTTATCCAAAAGAAAAACGAACTAATAAAACATACATTAAATTTCTACATATTCTTGACTCCAAAATTGTGTTTTTTTTTAAGTAGCATATTGTTTAATAAATCCCCTCACAACGAAACCACAGAAATGAGAAATAATGATTTATAATATGCTTATCCTCGTAAAGTAACCATTATTTTGATTTGCTACTTATACTAATGAATAGGCAATTTAATAATGAACATAATGATCGTTTTTTTTCCAAAAGACGAATATTTGATTTTATGAAGAATAAAAACCAATAATTTCGCACTATTCCGCCCGCAGTGACTGTCGTAACAATCACTTTGTAGTGCAAGCTGATTAGAACTTTATTCTAACAGTATTTCAAACGAAGTTTGAACCACCACAAATAAAGTTTCTAATTTTGGTCGGGGAGGCGCCTTAATAATAACAGCCGGTCGGGTCGATACTCAAATTAAACCGCGCTTGTCTAGGTTGGTCCGTGGATGGGTGACCAGTCATTACATACTGAGTTTCCTCCGTGCCTCAAAAAGCACGTTAACCCGTTGGTCTTGGCTATCATTTGTAGATCTTTGACAGTCGTTACAGGTAGACAGTGGCCCGAAAGTCTGACGACCAGTCTTACTAAGGAGTATGGTATTATGGGTAATACGATAACTCTTGGTAAGACTGGTTGTCAGTTTTTCCTTTGACTGCCTATCTGACCTCTTTGTGGAAATGTGGACCCTCATTGTGGAGATCAGATAGGCAATCGCTCCATGTAAAACTCTGGTCTTCAGCTGCATCCGACCCCAACATAGTTGGGAGAAGGCCAGACAGATGATGATTCTTGAACGCCGTTTAAATATGCTGATCGCATTAAATTTCTCGAATAGGCATGACGACAGTATCAAAAAATTGCAAATCTATTTAGTCCGTCAGTTAGAGTATTGAAAATTAATGGACACGTATTTTTTGTTTTTGTAAATCAATGAAATGAGATTAAACGCATCAAAACTCGGGAGTGGGGGCTCGTGACGTCAGAACTAGCTAAAAATTATACCTAGGCGTGACATATTGAGCATTTTAAAAGCGTCATATCTTCGTCAATTTTGGTTTACGTAACAAAAGAAAAAACCATGGGTCAAATATTTTTTGAAAATCTTACTGACGGACTAATTAGATTTTTTTGTCGTCTCGCCTGTTGGGGGAATCCGCTCTAACTCATGCAGTGTTTCTTCATCAAAACCTCTCCTCTACAAAAAGTCCTACCACAGACAACCAAACGAATTACCATCCAGACCGTTAATTCCATAGAAGTTTCCGTTTAACCATAGTAATTATTATTATCTATTCCAAGTCCCTTTGTTTCCCATGCAATTGGTCCCACGTACCCGTGACCGAAGAAGAAGTAATCAGAATCTGAAATGACAGTAATATCGAAGCTCATTTTATGTTAATTGTCATCATTATGTGATGTATGTTCTTGAGGTGGTGATGGGAATCTAGATCAACGACGTTTTTAGTACTAAGTGATACAAAGTCGTAGTCAGGGGGAAGCGCCACGGGCCTGGGACGGTGAGCTATGGGCTAGCTCGCCGTCCATCCGTCATAAGACCACAGGCCGTGTCGACGGCGCGTTCGTGTTCCACGTGCGCCTCAAAGAGATGTCAGCAAAAAGGAAGGGGTCCGCAAGGACCGATGCCTGCCGGGGCTGCGGGACTGTTCGTAAAAGATACTGCGGCCCTGGAACACAAAGGGCTAAGAAGGAACATGGATGGGTTTTAGTCAGTAAAAGTCTGACACTCCCTTCCGCTCCGCCCAGAGCGGGAGTCAATGGATGATTTCCCATCTGAAAAAAAAGGAGGGAAGCGCCATGGTAGCCCGGGAAATTCATTTTTTTTTGAATTTGCAGTTCAGTGTCAGGCTAGCTGGAGTGTGAGGATGGATGTTTTATACTTTTTCACGCAAAAACTACTTAATGGATTTGTATGACATTTAGCACACGGATAGTTTATAACCTGTACACATATCATTTACTTTTTATCCCGGTAGTATGATCCCGAGGGACAATTATCGAACTCCACCCGGGCGAAGCCGCTAACAAAAACCGATTGTGGAACTTCAGCAAACAAAGGTGATGTTATTATTATTAAGTCTTATAAAGATAGCAGAGGATGAGCATTTTATCTGCCATTGCCCTAAACCTCGACAGCCCGAGGTACCAACTATGAACTATTAAGACTAAGTGAAAAAACAAATGAAACTCATGGAAAAGTAAAGTTCGACTATATTCCGAAGAACCAACAAAATCCATCAAGAACTTTTTGGAATTTCTGACAGAAAAGTGACAAGTTTTATCACAAAGTTTCTTTCTTTATTGTTTTAAGGCACTTTTGCTGTCGTTGAGGGAAAAATCACCGAGAATGTTCTACTTTAGATATGGTCAAACTAAAGTAGCCAGTAAAACTCTGGAGAGGTTATGAGTATAAACATCCAAACATGATAATTACAAGAAAACATTTTTTTTGAGTCGTTTTTGGTGTCAATGACCACAGACTGATATCGATCACATATTGTCAGGTTATATATTGTATTTGACATTTGGGGGGGGGGGGGGGAGTGGAAGACAAACGATTATCTCGTCACTAATACATCATTCTGGATTTTCCATTGGCAATTAAGTAAAAAAAAATAAGCAGTTCAATACGTTTTTTTACAGTTTTTTTTTTTAATTCCCATGAAAAATGCTGTATTCTTAGCTATGAATTGGAAATCCTTAATTGGCTGTAGATTTCGTTAAAATAATTTAGGTTAAGAATGTGAATAGCTGTGGATTTTGTAATAATAAATAAATAAATAAAAATTCTATGTGTGGTAAGTACTTCGAATGATGCATATACTGAACACAGTTAACCGTTTGTGCTTTACATATTCCATACAATTCAATCTCTAATAATGACTGATTTTGCTACCTGAAAGAGAAAAGAATATTACACTTAGCCAACACTCAGCATATCCCAACGGTATAACTCTATCTAATAATTAATTAATCCATTTAATATTCAGACCAATTAGGGTCGCGCCAGACGACCTGATAATTTATTGAAGCCATGAAGCGGGCTTAATGAATGAATTCGTCTATGTTTGAGTCTGTGTTCAGCATTTTCGGGGCTCAATTCCCGAATGAACGAACGCTGAATGGACCCCTTTTTTATTGCACTAAGGCCGGGTGTGAATGCTGCGATTTTATCGGACGGATTTACGCGGATTTCGAAAGAATTCAGACGACTTTTGTCGTAGTATAGGGTAACGTCGCATACAGATTGGTCGTTTGTCCGATAAAATTGGGTCCTTTTCTTTGCGTCAGTTTGTTTGCATTGAGAAGGCAGAAGGTAAAGGCTATGTGTAACGACAATTTGTACTTTGATCGAAAAACCAGTTTAGAATAACAAAAGCATTGGCAGAATTCCTGCTAAAATTCTGGCAAGTCCAATTTCAGGCATAAGAGTCCCTGACAAATACAATTACACGTGACTCGCACATCGTAAGACACCCTGGGAACTTTCATTTTTTTAATTTCAAAAAGCGCCCTGAATCCATGACTATATTTCTTAGTCAGAATCTTTCATGTTATGACCAACGAGCCATTTGGTAATTAATAGACGCCTCAATGGAAGGTGGTAATTTACAACAGCATGACATAAAAGTAATGAATTAAAAACTACAAACAAAAGGGACAGGCTGTCTATTGCAACAGTCGCACGCGACAATAAAACGGTCCGGTTTTATGGCTGTCCGTCCGTCCGCCAGTCGTCACACAAAGTCGGGGCGTGTATGGAATGCGTTATTTTTTAACGGCCTCAAATGTTGTAGAAAATGTAATTGTACAGTTTGTAACTGGCCAGTGCTTTGGTACGTTGCTTTTAAAACGAATATGGACGTTACGTTATTTTTTGTATTCTTTTGTTTTGAGTATTTTAAAATTGGAATAGCTAACTGTTTCTCCTCCCTCATAGAATATCTTGGACCCTTCGACTTCGAATCTGGAACCGTGTGTAGATGTAACAGCAGACGGACTCGACAAAAGCCGCAATAACTTTTGAGATCTCGAGACAGATGTTACCAGTTGAATCAAGCTAGTTTGTACTAAAAATTAACAGAAATATTACTTATGTTTTCTTTATTCATTGTGAAAGGGTCATATTTATTCACTGTTCAAAAACTTTTACTGGAACATGTGTAAATCCTACAATTCCTCATGTAACTATAAGCATAGGTACACCTGATATGCAACACAGGCTACGAATCAAAAAATATAAACACAAAGCTTTGTTTGCCGTGTAAAGTAAAAAGCATTACCAACATGTGCACAATGTGAATATACACTATTTGTAATTTAAACCCTCACACGTTGCTACACCCGCTATAGGGGCGATGACACTCCCCTCTTCACTTCAGAATATAGTTAAATTGACCTGCCAGGTCAGACAATAGATGAATTTAATTTTGCTTTCCGGTAGAGAACAGTATTTGAATAAATACAGCCAGTAATAAAACTATCACAACTCTCATTGCAGGGCAAAGTCCTGTTCTCATGCTAAGAACTAACTGGCATCGATCACCACGGTCAAGTGGTTGTAAAACAATATGAATTAAATATAAGTAATACGTTTTGGAGTTACGTCGTTTCATTTCTCGTATTCTTCTCAGCAAACTCTTGCATTCTCAATTTCCCAAGATATGGGTATTAAAACGCATATCTTGGGAAATTGCGAAGTCATAAAAATAACTAATCCGCCATCTTTGGGTGTCCGCCATATTGGATTTAGAAAGATGTCGCTTAGCTAGCCATGCATTGCCATCGAAACTAAACGTGTATGCAAAATTTCAGCTTAATCGGTTGGGGATAACAGTCATAAAATTAAATTGAAAGATTTTACCTAAACAACCATACAAACATTGCAAGTTCAATAAAAGCTTGTAAAAAACAATCACACCAAGAACGAACAAGAAATAAAAGAATGTCGGATTAGGTCGCTGTATGCTGAAGTATTCCGCACGAGAAACAACAAAGAAATCTGTAACAAGGAGTCAATCAAACCTCAATATTCAAAGGGTGACTCAACAGTTCTGTAGAAAGGCAGCTTGCAGTCCCCGATAAGACGTAGCCCCTATTACTAGAAGCTTTGCCTTCGTTTCGTTTTATAGACCTACCCTGAACGCTACGATTCGAAGATGTAGGGGCTTTGCAAAGGACCGAAACGAAAGAAAAACCAGGACGGGTTAAGGGTATTTTACATGATCTCAACATTTGCTATGCAATCAAGCATAGGATTGACCTGCGATGACGTAATATATAACGTTCCCCAGAATACTGAAACAGCACATCATGAATCTTTCGGCCGAAGATTTGTACCTTGTCCTTGTTGTGTCGAATTTCCCGGCATCGTAGCGTCGGTGGCAACCCAGAGTTCGCTTTGACTGCAGTTTTTGGGGCAAGCAAAGACGTCGGACATAAGCTGCAGTGCAGTCCCACATCCGCATCCTTTAACCGAAGATTTGTATAAGGATAGTCCATAACATAACACAGTGAAGAAACAATAGACAAAGTAAAGAAGACAGACAGATGACTCAAAGCGTTGAATATTATGGTCAAGGCCATTCCTATTATTCGTTCGCCGAATAAGTCTCCGACTTATCATCCAAATGACATGCATAAAACGTAATTTATTGACCACGTGGGTTAATTTATGAGTACGTTGGTACTCGAGTGCGATGACCAGAGGACGGTTGATTGGTCACCATGCATGGGCCATGGAACATTACACATGGTAAATAATGGTAATGCATTCCTTATTTATTGAAGACAAAAGACTTGTGTTCAATGGTAAAGGATGCTGTGGTTAGTGTAGGAACTGTTGGGTGTTACTTTGATGTAATCTTATAATAAAGTACTCGCTGGAATATACCGGGTACTCGAAAGAATATCGCTCATGACTTCTCGTTCAAGAGTCTTTTTGAGAACGTTTTTTGAAAATGAGACGAGTTTTGTATAATGTGCTGATGTGTTTTTGTGATTGTATCTTTCGAACTCTGTTTTCCTTCGAAATTCAAATGAAAACTGTCGATAGTTGGCAACTTTACCCTACGTAAAGATACATTCGAGTTTGAAATGAGTTTAAACATCATAGTTATTCGTATCTCGGGTTACAGGAACTCGATACGGGAAGTGCGATAGATGGAGGGTGGCATTAGATCATCAAAGTGCTCTCTTATTTAAATGAGCAGAATTAAATAGTAGCCTTTGAATTACTTGCGCTAATAGGCTGTGGCATTTCTCCTCGAGACTTTTAAGTTTTAGAGATCATAATTGACGGTCGAGAAACCCATGAATTGTTAGGTACGTGCCGTGAAGTGTTTGCTACCCATGGTGTCTGGTTCTTTGTCCTTACTGATCTTGAAAACCGCTGTTCAATATTTTTTTCGACTTTAACTAAGAAGTTAGAAGAGTGATCAGCTTTTGAAAGCGGACTGTTTCAACGGTCATCAATTGATTAATAAAGGTAGGGAACGAAATCTCAACCAAATCATAGTTGTAAAAATCTGCTGTTCCATACATATTGACCTTGTTGGTATTGCACTTTAGTAGGAAACAACTGTTACTGTAACTGTTACTTGTAACTTGGAAGGCTCCAAATAATGTACGCGTCGGTGTCCTTCCACCCTGTATACAATATATAAGTTCTTAATTGCACACTAAATACTACTACTTTAATAGGGTAGATGATAAAAAAATCTAATTAGTTCGTCAGATAGATTTCCAAAAAACATTGGACACATTTTTTCTTTTTTCACGTAAACAAAAAATGAAGACGATACAATGCGTCGAAAACTCGTGTGACGTCACATTTGAGTACATTTTTTACCGGAAAGTGACGTTACAAGCCAACTCATGATCTTTGACGCGTTTTATCTTCGTCAATTTTTATTAATTTGATAAAACAAAAAACACGTATCCAATATTTTTCGATAATCTAACTGACGGACTAAACAGAATAATATTTTTTTTAGTCAGGAATCATCCCTATTATAAACTATGGATACAATGCGGTCTTATCGCTGATCCTAAAATTAATAACACAAATTAGTTTTTCGTTTTACACTATAGTAGTTAAGCTAGGCAACTTAACTAAAGTGAAAACGTAAAACTAATTACCAACAATACAATAAGTTTGAGAAGAGCCGACGATGTCAAGTCTAAACTCATGGCGCCATATTGTTTAATTTTGCTCGTTTTGCTCGACCAGCCGTATTTAGTTGTCTCCGGAGCAAGACGGATGGCGTGACACGTGTTTTGTTCAGAGATTCTTGTAAGGGCTAAAAATAATAAGCATTCATTTAATGACGGAGACTAATTGTATTAGGAATTTAGGATCCGTTAAGGACAATGAGCGTTTCATGAATACTAAAGATCTTCGGTACTGTTACAAGTTCGCAATTGAATTGAAAACTTAGTTGGAAAACAGAATGTCAAAATGTCAATGAATAGACAATTTACTGTTGGCAATTGATTGCCTATGTATTTAAGTTTAAAAAAGTTGTAACTTTGTAAGTAACGGTTGTTATTTAGCATTATTGCTAGAAATTATACTAAGTTATAGAAATAATTACTTAGAGCGGTCAGCGGTTACAGACAGAGTTAAGGTGCAAGTTCCGCAGATCAGTAGTGTCGTTGACAATGATATGAAATCATGACTGCAGCGACATGAGGCCACGACGTGTTGCGGCGACATGAAGCGACGACACGTCGTCGTCTGCGGCGGTTTCGTGTCGGTCGCTGCCAACTTGCACCTTTACACTCAAGCACGCGCGACAATTTACGCGCTACAAAAAATCGAACGCTCGTAAGCGCGTCGACGCTCGTCCGAGTCACAAAAGGCACGAGTATACGCAAATCTGACCGAGTCCGTATTTTTTAACCCCCGACCGGAAAGCGGAGTAGTCATTTTTATTTAACGTGAACCGATTTTGATTGAGTTTTTTAAAGTGTCTTTATTTTTATTTTTTTAATTAATTGTTACGAGACTTATTTTATTCACTTAGTACGGTTGTAATGTTACTATTAGTCCGACACCGTAGTATATTATTTCAAAGCTACATGAACTTCGTTCCTATAATAACAATATCACATCATCAAAGCCTTGCCATATTTCAGTACCTACAAAAACGTATTAATTAACAAGTCATAACATATGAGCATGTTAACTCATTGCAGTCATTACCAGACGTTTAAAAAGTTCAACATCATGTACTGTATAGCTCAGCATTGCACCTGAAAGTTCATTGAACCGTACTAACAAGCGTAATGTAAACAGAAACAAACGCGGCTAGTCTATGGTCTGTGCTTTGTGGTTCGTTTCGTGTGAGGTCAGCCTTGTTGGTAGTTTCTTTGACTGTTTTTTAGTTAATGAATCGTTGGACTTTGTCATTTTAAGATGAGAAGTAGCAACCTCAGAGGTTGGTTCCTAATTTTAAATTAACATCAGCAAGTCTTATAAAACACTGAAAAATAGGCTCAACGTATTTCAGATAATTCAGTATTTCTAGTCACTAATCATACGAGCTAAGATGTATGGAAGAAGAAGACATGCTGCGCTGACCACTAATGAATACACACACACACACAATGAATATACAAGAACAAGAGAATGATGAATCATACCAGTTAAGATGTTTGAACTTGGTAGAGATTCACTTGCATACGTACATCGCAGGATCCGACGCGAGGCGTTGCGTTTTAAAAACAATTGAACATCAATGCGGTACCAAACGAGGAGTTCCCACGTCTATGCGACTCCTTCAGAAGACCAGCTTAGCATACAAATGAGTTCCTATATTAAATTGGTTAACGAATAAATGATAGGTTTATTAGGCTTTCGAGTGCATCAATGATGCTCTTTACTAACTGCATCCCTTTGAAGAGAAAGCCCAGCACCATGGCTGGACTTGTTATAATTTCTATTTCTTCAATGTATAATATATTCCAACATAGCACACGAAAAGGTTAAAAAAACAAAACTCTAATAATCCGAGATACCTTTGATTAACTCTATGGACTTTTACTTTCTTGCCAATAAAAGAAAATGCTCCATGAAAGTTTGGGCGTCCAACTAGCTTTGTGTTTTTTTCATGTACTCACGACGACTATCCAGCCATACAATACCAGTTTATGCGGATCTATTAATTTACGAGATATCTATACAAAGCAAGGCCATGTTATACTGGAAATGTATAGCTTGATGTGTCGCCGGTGTACCTTTCCTTTTATAATAATTGTTGACCCACAGATTGAAACTTCAAATACAAACTGCGTGGAGCAGCTTACTGCCGTTAATTTTACTACTATCTCTTCCTGTTTCATCTATTACAGTTTAATGTCTTACTGAATATTACTGAGCAGTTAAATCAATGGGCCGATTGATCGCCGCACTGCACTTGTATACTTATCAATGAAACTCCTTTGTGGTTTAATATAAACTTGGTTTGATGGAGTTACTTCCTGGTTCATTTGAACTTCATCATCGTTTACCAAGATTTATATATGAATAAGGTTATCAAAGACGGATAGAGTATAACTTTATTGTCCTCCATTCTTAAATCTATGGATACAATGGCGGTCTTGTCTTTGATAATATTTTCCAGGCAGTTTTCGCATGGACTCTTCCATGGACTAATCGAATACGGTTTATTATGATTTTTCAGTGTCATTTTCATCATCAGTTCATTATTTCATTTTTTTCGTTTTTTTTTTTTTTGTTTGTTTTCATTTAATTGTACTTCTGTGTGTTGTGCTGTGTCTTTTGGGTGCACTAAATAAATGGTTTATCTATCTATCTATTTTCCTTTTAACAGAGCTTCTAAAAAAACTCAACCTGTTGCAGTGTTGCAGCCCCTTCAAGAGATATTATATACTTCTCCGAAACTGTACCGCAACACCTCCACCACCTGCATAGCTATTCACAACGCTTCGATTCGATTTTCGATTCGGTAAGTCGTACATGTCTATCTCGCTCGATTTCAAAAAACGATAGACATACGACTTTCCGAATCGAAAATCGAATCGAAGCGTTGTGAATAAGGGGCCTGGTCTACTTAAGTGCATTATAATGGTCTCAGACCCATTCAATAAAATTTGTCTCATCATTTCCATGTTACATAACACCCATTATTTTCGTGTTTTTTATATTGATTGCGTGACGGGTGACGGGAGAATGGAAGAAAAAAACGTGTTGCGCCGACCCCAAGTGACATGGGATATAAGGGCTGGAAGAGGATGATTTTAGTGTTTTCTAAAATTAAAGATGAGGCATAGGCATCGTGTTTATTTTTAAAATTCTAAAATAAAGAATGTAAATTCGTCTCTGCGACATATAAATATTTTTTCCCCTTTGTAAACTTTCTATTTGTTTCTATTGTTTCTATATTTACCGGTTCCAAATGCTTTTAATTAAATAAACAAAATCAATAGACTACATAAAGTGCTACTCACATGTTCAATGGAGCGGTGTCTACGACAGTCTATTGGTTCCGGAAACGATGCATCAACAACGATTTGTTACAAATCAGTTGACGGAAGACCCAATGTATGAACGTTTATAGTCTATGTCTTTGATCTGCCGGGCTGTTAACTATGCGATATGTTATCTGTGGCTACGTAAGTAGTGCGTCATGATTCTTTTGGCTCTTGAAAGACATTGCTAAAAGGGCATCACTCACCGTCATTCTTCTACCGTTATCCTTATTTATTTGTTTTAGGCTTTCGGTGCAGAATGTCTTCTTCTTCTATACTTCTCTATTAGTTGTCATCTCTGAGTCCTGATCCCTTTTCAGCCATATCATCTTTCACACAGTCCATCCATCTTGTCTTTGGATTTTCCCACATTCAAAACTTTCTTCACAACATTTTGCGACAACCGATTACCACACAACTTTTCAGTCACCAGTACCACTTTCACACTTCCTCTTATATTACATTTCTTATTATATGCATGGCTAACAGCGCAGTATAAATATGGACTAACAGTCCAATTGACTGTGGTATTTAATTGTATAGTAAGTGTTATAGGCGGCGTTAGTTCCGTGTATGACCACGCGCCGAAATAACTATGCAGCACTCTACTTCATAATTCCATGTCTATGGCACAAATTCTGTGGCAATTTTGGTTTAGTTTCGGAATTGGAACCCTCGGGACGACTAGACAAAATCGATTAAACTCCTTGATTGGCTAAAGTTTTAATGGGTTTTCTATCAATAGCCTGCGTGCTACTGCTATATTTTAAACGAGTGTTGGCTATTATGATACGTACCTAAATGTTACCTTATCAGTAGGCTTAGCCAAGTTGACAATTTACAATCGTTAACGCATAGAAAACTAACCAAATGTATGGGAATGACATCATTTCAACGTTAAGTCACGTGGTCAAAACAAACGTATAGAAACATTACAGTTCAGTCAAAACTGTAAGTTGGCTACGATTTATATGGGATGTAGCGATCACGATTGTAGACACGAATACATTTCATTCTATCATCTTGATCGATGTAAACTTGTCTACGAAGTTTCTATTCGGTTGGTTTGACCACGTAACTTAACGTTTACGATTGTAGAAAGAGAATCGATACGAATCGTTTGTAACTTGGCTAGGCCTGCAGAGTTTATGTAATTAAGCAAATACTTTGCATTGTTTACGTACAATGAGTAAACGTAAACACACACCCAAATGGGTCCATTGAGTTCACAGTTCTACCATTACCGTCATTAGAAATACATACATAAACTCACCCCTTTTTTTCATGGGGGTAAGCAGAGACCACAGAACGCTACCTGCTACAATCCTTACCTTGAAGCATACCTATGCATGAAGAAGAAGAAGAATCTTGCTTTTCTATGAGACAGTACCCACGGGCCACGAATACCATAAGTTTACGGTCATTATTAACATAAATAACAAAAAACAAAACCCTTTATTTGTATCCGCGCAGTTGTATAATAAAACTATTACTGAGGTCACCTCATAGAAGCAAGTTACGTATCAAATCGACCTTCACTCAAGACAGACGGCATTATTCTCGACGAATCAAGTGCAATTATAAGAATTAATCAGAATTCTCGTCGAGACTCGGCAGTAATGTCATCAAAACATGACTGGCCTCGTTTATAAGCTCTGAGAAAATGCACATCTTTCTGTGTTTGTACGTACTTGACTTGGTATGTGGTGATTATTACAAGGCGGTGTCCACACTGTTCACTCCTAACCAAAGCGATTTTGATCGGAGTCCGGAAGGCGCCCTCTGTCAGCACGACCACGCATTCGGGTTCGTCGAAGAAAATTATCGCAAATGTCGCATGTTCGCGTGACGACTTTGCGTATTCGCGATTTGGTTAGGACATGGCCTAAGTCCTTATCGACAGACATTACCAACTGACTGATGACGTTGTGAACTGTGGCACTTGGCAGAACCGCTCAATTATAGTACGGGACTGTTCGAAATAGATACCGTGGCTCCGGAACACAAAAAGCAAAGAAGGAACATGGATGGGTTTTAGTCAGTAAAAGTCTGACACTCCCTCCTGCTCCGCCCAGAGCGGGAGGAGTCATTTGATGATTTCCCATCCTAAAAAAAAAAAGGATAAGCTTAGCGAGGGCTATGTGTGGAACTAACCAATCACATAGCTAGAATACCTCGAGCTGTGAAAAAGGAGCGATAATATTGGTTAGTTTCCCGAGTAACCCTGGTGGTCAACGCAACCTAAGGTTGGGCCGGTCATTTGATGATTTCCCATCCAAAAAAAAATGGCCACCCCATGTTGCCGAAATCACGTTGCATTGGTTTAAAACACTATGGACACCAAATCTAGTCCCTGATCGCTTTCAACGGACCAAGTGGGTGAACTACAAAAGGGTCCAGCAAAACTAATCGTAAAAACAATGAAAAGCTGCCTGTTGTCCATCCCATTCAGTGATAGTAATAATTCGTGTATCATTAGTTTTTACAGGGTTTTTTGTGATTTGGTTATTTGGAGCAATCTGGCAAACGCAAATTGGAACATTCTAGTAGATTAATTTGACCTATTTATGCTTAGAACCAAACACCCAAGAGATTCAATCAGAATTTTCTTCAGATTTAATCAAGTCAAGTCAATCTAAACGCGCGTTTGCATTGAAATGCTTTTCTAATGATATTTCAAACATAAATGGAACTGAATTAAGTTTCTATTCTGTTGAGGTTTTCATTGCGATGCAGCGTGACAAAATACTTTAATGGACGATAAAACTATTGTGTAAGATCGTCCAAATTCCTTTCATTGGACGTATAACGTTAAACGATTAAATGACGCTAAATCGTAACCGTTGACTTGTAAGTTAAAGCTAGTTCTCAAACCTCGCATTTTATTTTCGAAGGAAAGGTGTGACCCAAGGGAAGAAATAATGTAGGTATTAGTAGATTATTAACCAAGGGGATAAAGCAGTGTCTTATATCGCGGGTGACGATTTAAATAGCGAGCGTAACGAAGGACTCGAGGTTTACTCCCGAGCGTAGCGAGGGTATTAAAAACTTAAATCACGAGCGAAGTGAGGGATTTAAGACGAGTCCTGAGTGTAGCAAGGGATTTAAGTTCACCCAAGACTAAGACAGCTTTATCACCGAGGAAAATACTCTACTTTTCGTACCATTTGCGAAAAAATTAACACAATAATAATATGAGATAAGCATTTTAGAACATTAACTTATTTATAAAAATAAATTAAAATAAACTTAACGTTTATGTATTTGAAGAAAACAAAAACGCGGCAAATTCCTAGACTAATATTTTTTTGTTGGAAAAGCAAAGGCATCAAGCTCATACGGCCTCGTCGGTTTTCGTAATTTTATTTAATAATCTTAACTGCATAATAAATGCGTATTCCTTTTTCAAAAATCGATCACAACACCGAACCGATCACCACCGATCTCATTATTTATGTGCAACATCTTATACCTGTACCTACATTCATAGCAAATAAATATCTGATTCTGATTCTGAAAAAGATGTATAATGCTTTATAATATACAAACTCAATGGTGTAAACACAGAGGTAGTTCAGTATAAATTTCGAGAAGTATTCCAAATTTAAATCAAATTCTCCCCCTAGAGGATGAATGAAATTCAGTACAATTTTCTTTCCCTGTTTTTAACAGATTAAAAATGACTATAGGGAACGTGCAGGAACTATAGGTGGCAGCACTAAATCGACAAAAGAGACACTATGCGGACAGTAAAGGAAACTTTTCCTGCTGTCGTATTGCATTCAATTGTGTAAACAAAATTATCTCTTCAATTATATTATTTTTGAATATGATAAAGGTAGTATAAAATATGGGTTCCGGTCTATCAATAATGATCGTGTCATATGAATGTTTAATAATATTAATTTTATATCTTTCGTCTACTTTCTCTGATGAAAATTGTGGTGCATGTTTTTTTAATGGAAGGGAATCCTTTATCAGCGGGAACAGTATCTCCCGGCTCAACAAATCAATTAGTCCTCAATCATTTGTTATAAAACAATCACTAGAACGCCCTCCGTAGCATTTAGATACAAAACTTATGAAACCACAAGGAGTGTTGCCAACTAAAAACTTTATTGTTTAACCATGTTTTTATATAATCTGAGTATTTACATGTGAACTCTTTCTCTTTGTTTTACTGTTGAGGGATATTCGGTGTGAACTTCAATGCAGTCCATTATAACACGTGTGTTCGCTTAGTGAAGTTTAAATGGTTCTGGCATGTTTGCTTGGACGGTTGATTTTGAGGGTTATTGAACTTTTTCAATTCAGAGTGTAACAAAAACAAGTTGTTTTCAAATATTTTTCTTTACTGCGTTTATCCATTTTTTACGTTTTTCACTTAAACATGGTATGAGAGTGCTATTCTTTGGAAAACAATAGAATTTTACGCTATTTGATTTATTTTCATTTTTGTGGATGTATTGGTACATATAGAAATGCAACAACGCATTATGATTACCCAGAATAATAATTTTCACTAATAAAATTAACGCGGTTTACTTGTCAAAAATATCAATATGAAGTATTAATAGAGTACAAGATTTGGATTGGCGACGCCAGTTGGCAGCACCGTCGTTGTGCACGTTCCCTATTGTTATGTTCGCTTTTTGTGGCATAGAATGTCACTTTTTTGAGCAAGTAATACGAAAAACTTACTTTGTATCGCCTTTTCTGATACTAAAATTTTTGCCAAAATATACCATCTGCAACTTGTTTTTATGATCCTATGTCATGGGACCACTTGTCACCTCTATTGTTCTAATCTAGCACATAATAAAAAAGGGCGAAAAGCAAAGCAAAAGACAGAATTTTAAGAAGGCACTGAAAAGACTACTAAGAAGCACTTTTCTTAAAGTTTCTTCAACATCAAGCGTCAGCAGAGCATGCTTTATTATTGCATTAATGTCGTGCAACAAAAGACTCTTTAATATTCCTTTTGTGTCACGAACGTTATAAATTAATTCAGAAAATAATTCTGAATGCATTATCGAGAAGTTCACAACACTCCGAACTTGTGTATAATTAGTTAAAAGCTACGAAAATAAAGAGAAAAGATTAATTTCTGAATACTTGGAATTAGAGTGGAATCAAAACATGTGTCTTTTGTAGGGTTCCGTAGCCAACTGGCTAATACAGAACCTTTATAGATTCGCCTTAAGCGTCTGTCTGTCCGGCCCATTATGTATGTCACAGTCTTTTTACTCTGTAATAGAGGGCGACCCTTTTACATCAACCGGGCACAAATCCAGACTTCGTGGCTGCTACTGAGAAATTTCTGATGGGAAAACCCAATAAAACTTTGCCCGACACGGGAATCGAACCCAGGACCTCATGCTTAGCAGTCGCGCTTGCAACCACTAAACCAACGAGGCAAATCAGATATTTGTTTCATTATTTCCGCTCCATCAAAATATATATTTGAAAGACAATATATATATCATTACAAAAAGGCTCGCACGTCTTTATAGAAAAATATGTTACCACCTATAGAAAGGATGCGTTTACATTATGGTGACAATTTGTGGTTAGAAAAACGTTTTGACGACATCCGCCGCATATCACCGAGTCGGACGTTGGACATCCTGCAATCACTGCATTATTTCTACGTAAATTGAAACAAAACCACTTGAGAGAACATTATTAAGACGACTACAAGAGCTAAATTAGCAACTCTATTTGTGGTGGTTCAAACTTCGTTTGAAATACTGTTAGAATAAAGTTCTAATCAGCTTGCACTACAAAAGTGGTTGTTATGTCAGCCACTGCGGGCCGAATAGTGCGAAATGAGTGGTTTTTTTGTGATTTACTTAAAATCTATTGATTGTACTAAAAAATAAAACACTATCATGATAATATGCAAATCGCATGTATTTTAGTATGGTTTTTACTCGTTAAAAGAAATTTTTAGAGATAAGTTTGTGAATTTTTTATCGAGTAAAATTAGTTGTATTATGTTTTCAAAACACTATCATACTAGCATATATTCTGAAGAATATCATATATTTTTCTGGTTTTGTTTATTGCAGTGAATCATATGCTTTTTTGGATAATAAACTCGCGTTTAGCTTGATCTGTCCACGAAGTAGACACAATAGTTAAACAATGGTGTCTCGAACAAATTGGTCTTTTGACAGATCAGGATTTAAAAATACAGTGTGTAAACGGACCCTTCACAAAGCCTTTGCTGGGAAACGAGTTTTAATTCACGGTTTGCGATAGAACACAAATAAAAATTGTTTTGATGAATGCATTGAGTAGTACAACGGGGGAGATATTTAAAGAAAAGTAATAACATTAAAAACTTGAATAAAAAAAAAAACTAGTGAAAAAGTAGGAACTCACACCCATTATTTGTCATTTAAAAATGTAATCAGCCTTTTTCTTTTTTTTAGGATGGGAATCATCAAATGACTTCTCCCGCTCTGGGCGGAGCAGGAGGGAGAGTCAGACTTTTACTGACTAAAACCCATCCATGTTCCTTCCTCGCCCTTTGTGTTCCGGGGCCACGGTATCTCTTTCGAATAGTCCCGCAGCCCCGGCTGCAATCAGCAATAAGGAAGGGGTCCCCCTTCCTTATTGCTGACTCTCTTTGAGGCGCGCGTGGAACACGAACGAGCCGTCGACACGGCCTGTCGTCATGAGACGTACGGACGGCGAGCTAGCCCATAGCTTCCCGTCCACAGGCCCGCGCCTGCGGTGGCCGGAAGCCACCACGTGGCCCCCGACGCCCGGCGCGTCTCCCGCGACGGCCGGGACGTGTGGATCTCTCCCTATAACGTTCCGCCACCTCCTTCGCTAGCATGACTGCTTCGCAGAAGGAAGTGACGGCGTCCAATTCCGTCTCGCTCCGGACCATGGATTGAACCAGGGCCGGGAGCGAGAGGTCGCCGCCGCCGATCGACGCTTCGAGGACACGGCGGTGCTCTGCCCAAGCGGGGCACACCTCCACGTTGTGCGCCACCGTGTCCTCCAAATGTAATCAGCTTTAGATCCTATACTGTTGGGCAGGTACTGAGCACAGGCTTATCTGAAAGAGAAAACATGCCGATATCATCATCTGCCTAGCCTTTTCCCAACCATGTTGGGCTCGGCTTCCAGTTACATGTTAGTACTGAGTACGATACCCCTTGGTAAGACTGGTTGTCGGACTTTTTGGGCCACTGACTATTTAACCACTGTCAAAGATCTGCAATTTACAGTCGCGACCAATAGCCTAATGTGCTTTCCGAGACACGGACGAAATTCAGTATGTAATGGGTGGTCAGGGTCACCCATCCACGGACCAAGCTAGGCACGAGCTGCTTAACCTGAAGATCGATTCCCCCCCCCATCCCCTGAGCGGCTGTTATTATTTAGCCACGAGCTCCTCATTCGAGTTTTTTCATATGAGAAGAAATTCCGAAATTCTTTATACCAAGGGATTTCCTTGAAATTATTAAGTTTCTTCCTAAGTGTCACATAAACCCTTGACTTTCAGCACATACCCTAGAAAGAGGATTAATTAATTATTCACTAGAAACTTCCTCGGGACAGTATATTAACAATTTGATTGTCGCGGATATTAATGATGTCTTTGTTTGTTTCAGGATACGGTGATCATACTAAAGAAAATATGGTGATGAACCATAATATACACAGGTTAGTTCGACTTACTTACTTCCATACTATTAACAAATTCAAATAAAAGAGTTTCGCTAGCTAACTTAATTTGAACCTGTTTGTTTTTACGAATAAAGAATTTAAATTGAATCTTATTTGTTCGTGTTTAATTTGACGTCAGTTAATAAAGCAATACACGACACACAGTAATATAAAAAAAGATACAAAATAAGGAGGAAAACATAGTATGTGCTGTGTGCCTCACGGCTGCGCCAAAAAGGTCCATTTCAGCATTCGTGCCAGACAGGTGATGCTGTCTGACGCAACAACCAGTACACCAGTCCAGTACCAGTACATGGAGTTGTACCTGTTAAAGTACTGCCTCGTTGTTCACTAGACCAACGAGGCAGTACTTTAACAGATCCGCATAGTCCGCATAGTTTAGCAGGGACGATTGCGACCACTAGTTCGTTATCGGTCCCAAAACCCAAGCCCGACCCGAGAATCGAAGCTTCGGTTCGGCTTCGATTCTCGGGTCGGGCTTGGGTTTTCCCGTCAGGAATTTCTCAGTAGCAGCACTAGCAGCCACGGAGTCTATATTTGTGCCCGGTTGATTACAATAGGCTCGCCCTCTATTACATGGCACCAAAACATAACGAAACTGTACTGTACTATTAGGTATACGTCTGCCTAACTCTTCGTGGATTACAGGCGTGATGTTATATTATCAAAGTATATGGAATATTGTTTTTAATCAAAGAGATTTAAAAGAATTAGGTATAGAGCGGACATTGGGAATAATGTCATACAAAAATTTTGATCCCGAACATTTTCTATTTTGACGCACGAATGCTACCTGACAAGCGGGCGTATGACACTAGACAGAACGAATTGTTACTAAGAAGTAACAAGTATTTGGATTACGATTTTCTTCGTCTTGTCCCGTCTATCGCTCGTAAATATTGGAATGTCTTTGTTTTGAATATTGTTTGCCATTACTGTAATTTGTGGGGTTTCACGGCCTTGGCAGAAGATTACTCTATTGCATATTCCGCATTATTTTAAGCCCATGTTGCTTCTCTATGTTGTTATTTCCACCGCATTCTAATTACATGACCTACCGTAGGTATCAGATTTTAAATAAATAACGGAAGGTCGCACAGAACAATTACTTGTGCCAGGGACAGCGGACGTACATTGTACAGTTGTACTGCATGGGGTTTAGATAATGCTGTGTACTCGATAAACAACACAAAGGTAAATAGGGCTTGAGGAGATTCGGAAATCTGCAATAGTTGAAGTGAATCTTGGCTTTTGAAAGGAAAACTCTACATTTCAAACAGATTAGCCAGCATGTTACGCCATCGCTATTCGTCAATAGGGACAAAATAAGACCTCAAGGTTCTTCTTTAAGAATTGTTGCGAATTGGTAATGAGTAAGTTGGTTGTTACGAATGAATAAAATGAGAAATGAGTACCTACTTATGAGAAAGTCTGAAAGTGGCGCCAGTGACTGAAAAGTTGTGTGGGAATCGGTTGTCGTGGTATGGACATGTGATGCGGAAGAATGAGGAAAATGTCGTGAGGAAAGTTTTTAGTATGAATGAGGATTATAAGAGTAGAGGAAGACCAAAGAAACGATGAATGGACTGTGTAATGAGTGTCTAATGAGATGACGCGTAATAGAGAAATATGGAAAAAGAAGACATGCTGCGCCGATCCCAATTGAATTGTGAAGGGCAAGAGAATGACGATGGTAAAGAGTAAGTTGATGACGTGAAAATCAATGAGACAATGGTATTTAAGTTTAGCTGACTGAATGAAAGACTATCGTATCCTGTCCTGCGTATCTTGTTGTTAGCTCGTAACAGGAACAGATGGTAGTTTGTAAACGACACGCTAAGAAGAAGAAACTAAAAGAGTGATGGATATGAATGTTGATGGATGGATAGCCAGAGGAAGGCCAAAGAAAAGATGGATAGATTTTGTGAGGAATGAAAAGAAAGAGAAAGGAGTAAATGATGCCGTGCCATCTAACAGGGAGAAGAAAACGTGCTGCGCCGATCCCAAGTAAAATGGGACAAGGGCAGGAAGATGATGACGCTAAGAAGAAAAATAATGATTCGAAGACTGTAAATTCTACAAAAATCTTTAAACATTACATATTTAAGTGCAACAACGCTGTTTAACTGTTGACCTGAAAAATGGCATTAATCAGAATTTCAACACTGGAGTTATGAGTAGGCAACATGATATATCATTCATTGCTTAGGTTTGCATAGGTAATGTTAAGGATTGTTTTGCGGTATTAGGTACTTATACTAATGCACATTTCTGACCTTTCAGGTCAGAAATCACAAACTACTAAATTGCTCAAGAATATAGGTCTTAGGTATACAAGATGACCATCAACTGCCAAGCCTCTTCCCAACTGTGTTGGTGTCAACTTCCAGTTTAACTGAATGCAGCTAAATATCTGATATTTTACCTAGAGTGTCTATATGATGCACCTGCACAATCCAAATATAAGTTACTAACATAACATAAATGGGATGATTCGAGCAAAAAACCAGCCAGTAGCAAGACAAAAAAAATGTTCTAGTAGTAATCCCTCTCATAGAGAGGAGGCCTGTGTCCCAGCAGTGGAAACATTATAGGCTGCTTATGCTTATGCTAGTAGTAATCCGAAAAAACTGAAGGAGAAAAAGAAAAACCTTAGCAAATAAAGCAAGATATTCCAAACACTAATTTTCTAATCATACCAGGAACCCATAATCTCGAGGAAAGTAAACGGTTTCTTTATGAGCGAACACTATTTAGGTGTACACGCGTTTATCGATAGTGCAGCTGATTGCGAGCACAGCCTCGCAACGCGCACCGTGTGTTTCTACTTTCAATGTTTTTAAAACAATCCGTATTGTGTTACGTAGTGTATGTTTTTCTATGATTGTTCGTTGGTAGCATAACTTGGTAGATCTTCATTTACTCCAACGATTTTAGATGCTGGTTTAAAAGAGCTACATTAAATTTGGAACCTAGCCGCAAAATCTTGGTCTCTTGTAGATTTATTATTCATTTCACAGCTGAAAGTTATACAGTCAAAAGCATTGCTTTTTGCTTATAACTAAGTTGTACACAGTAGGCTTATGCCAAAGGATGTTTATTAGTAGTTTTTGTCGCCGCCGGACGGACACTCTGCTGCCTGTTGTTTGATATTCTCAACCACAAGCTTTCAGAGCTTTTTGCCTCAGGCTGTTTTTGAGTAGCTGTCTTTGCTTTGGAAACCTCCAAATTTGTTACCTTTATCTTAGATCCGTATTTCCAGAGCTGTTGTAGGAATTTGCCAGATCAAGGCATCATCTGAAATATGCACAATCAGTCTATAATTTTCCCACTGCTGGGACTCATGCCTCCTCTCTATGACAGGGAGTGGGCTATAATCCACCACGCGGGCCCCGTGCGGGCTGTGGATGTCACATGTCTTCGAATTTTTGGTTCTAGGACATGCCAGTTTTCTCACAATGTTTTCCTTCAACGTTTTTAGAGCAGTGGTGATATGATTCAAACTCAAGACTTACTGCTCGCAAGTCGGGGCCGTCACCATTGGGCCACCGGCGACTGCTCTCCGAAATATGAATGCTATTAATTTCGCCTTCAAAATATGATTTTTGTCCTAAGTTCTTTTTTTAATGTATAGAACTGTAGACTATAGATGACCAGTATTTCGCCATTCGGATGATGCTTTTGTTATTAGTTTCAGGACACGCGTCTAGTCTAGATGATGCACGACTTTTTATCCCTAAATCTACCGCAAGTCTGTAGATGTTCCATTTCGAACTCTGCGATGTAAGATGTTCTTGATTCTATTGAGTCTGCAAACTAACTAACAATTGCGAATTGTTGACGTACAGTTGGCACTAAACTAATACCAATTCTCGATCTACATGCTGCTTCACATTGAGGTCGTTTTTACTGCAAGCTGGGTCGAGCAATATCTGTCTTGTCCTATAATTCGCCTATATTTCCCACCCACGATGACATAAACTTAATTTTATAGCCACATCAAAAATCCTTCTTTTTATTTCGCTAAGGTTCATTATTGCTCCTTTGTCAGGTCAGGTTATACTGGCCTTGTTACTTGCAGTTCGCGGACCGCCTGCATTCAGAACTTTTATTTTAGATAGTTTTATGATGTTTTATATAAATACGCTGGTTTCCGCCTAGTTATGATGTTATGAGCTTGAATTATCTTTATTGCCTGGGTTAGGGAGTGCCTGGCAGTTAGTGTAATGAACCGCAAATGGCAATGTTGAGTTGAGTAAATTGTACAATGACACGAAAGTAACTTTTACGTAATTTTACAACGTGTAATTTTGTGGGTCTCAAAGATTGCGGGAAATTCCTGGATGTTCTTTATTAGTATTTTCTTTGTAACTCAACTAGCTTTGTAAAAAGCTTTTGCTAGATCTTTTTTGTCGACTACGTCATTTATGCAATCAATTTTATTCGAGTTCGTTGACCTTGCCAAGCTACGTTGTGGAATTTCGGAACTTCGCGAATTGAACGACATAACTTTCACTCGACGCAAACTATAATTCCAAGAATTAAAAAATTAAACACGCCGTGACAGTCTGGAGGTAAATAACCATATCCACATAAATATATTTTCAGGCATGGATTCTTTGGCAGGCGGCCGAAAGCGGCCAGTCGACGCGAGCGTCGCGACGCGCTCGCCTCGCTGACTGACGCATTCGAATCAAAATTTTCGAAATTAAAAATTTTTGGATTTAAAAAGTGATCTTATAACTTTAGTGGTGCGACACCTAAACTAGTAAAATAGTGTATGAATTATAGTGACGTAATGTTTAATTTACGAGAATCGAATACGAGTGTGAAAAGTGAGAGTAAAATAGTGATGAAAGTGTTTTCAAAATAATTTATCACCGGCAAGTTTAAAAGTGTTTTAATCAAAATATTTTCATAGCAGGTGCCAGTAGAGGTATTTAAAACGGTTGAATAATACAAAAAGAAGGCCAAGTGACAGCAGTTGCATTTTATTGAATTGACATTTCACAAAATATTAATTGATTGACCTATTGATAAATTGTTTCGGTCCAATTTTGATATAACAAGGAGTTTAATTGGACAAAACAGTTTATTTATAAATACATACATATAAGCACAATGCATTGACCTGTATGAAACAGCGTCGGATGTGAAAACATTTACTACCGGAATTCGCTAATGATGGCGGCTTAATGAGGACAATATTTGTGCCAATTTGTTTCTTAGACATAACTAGCAATTTTTAATTTAATAGGCTTGTTTTATAATATAATTATGCTGAATAAAAGCTTGATTCCATGGTATAAGTTAATTCAAAACCATTTTGGAGATAGTTTTGAAGTATTGAATGACATAATCTGGATGTTATTACTCTTCCATACATGTCTTCATCATTTCTGATAGGTGTAATACATTAATTATTTTAACCGTCAATTTTTTTTTCACATGTCATGTCAAATAGAACCACATATTATTACATTTTACTAGTTTGTTTATACTTAGTAACTACCTTCATGCATGACCCAATCTTCGCGTGTACTAGTCACTTGCTACCCACTGCTCGTTAGATTCAATGTAATAAGCACTGAAGAGGCGTGTTTATACCACACGTCAATTTACTGAATAAACGACACCACGCTGTCTTATGAAGCCGATGATGTCATTCATAAAAAACATAATCGACTAAAACACTAAACTATAAAAACAAATCGTGGTAAAGAGGTCAACACTATGCTTTGATGTTCCTAATGGAGAGTAGGTATTTTGAAATTGGAATGCAATGTCAGAAATGAGAGTGGTACTATAGAGTTCTTTAAAATAATGAAGCTTAACATATTTATAATACCATACATATTATCCCATGATCTGTCCACGAAGTAGACACAATAGTTAAACAATGGCGTCTCGACCAAATTAGTCATTCGACAGATCATGATTTATTATGTTTTCATATAATTGTACGTACATAAACTCACGCGTTTTTCTTGATGAAGCGAAGATACAATTCTGAAATAAAAAATACTTACAATTATTAATGTTACAAGTTTTGTAGTTAGTAACGTTTCACTTTAAGTTTTCGACTGATTGATGGAGTAATTTCGAATAATCTTCTTCTGTGAAAATAACAATGAACACAGGCGGCTAAACTCAGAAACTAATATTAATTTGTTAAAGTCTGGCGGTGTTGAGCAAAATAAAGATAAATCTGTCGATGTGGGTAGTTGTTCTGTCCGGTTCACCACGAGAATAAATGCGTGTTTGTTTGTTCGAAATTCGATTTAATTTTAATTTGGCGCTGATATTCGACTAATTTCGATTAGTGACATTCCTAAAATTTCGTTTAGAGACAATACTTAGGGATCATAAATTCGTTTAGTACGAATTAGTTACAACTTACTTAAAATAATAATAATAAAACCTTATTATTATTTTATTAAATTTTGAAAGCGTAAGCTAAGCTTAGAGAGCTCATGGCTAAATGATAACACGGGTCGTTATTCAAGGTTAAGCCACGCTGGCCGAGGTTGGTCTATGGATGGGTGACCGTCATTACATACCGAGTTTACTCCGAGCCTCACAAAGCACGTTAAGCTATTGGTCCCGACTGTCATTTGTAGATTTTTGACAGTTGTTACGAGAAGTCAGAAGCCGAAAATCTGACGTCTAGTCTCACCAAAGAAGGGTATCGTATTACCCAGTTACTGGGTTGTGGCGGTCAGATTGGCAGTCGCTCCATGTAAAATACTGGTATTTAGCCGCATCCGGTTAGACTGGAAGCCGACCCGAATTTAGTTTGAAAAAAGCTAAGCAGATGATGATAATGAAACTAAATTTAGAAATCCACAGCGGCACACTCAAAAGTATCAGCATTAAGTATAATAAAATTCATGGCAATAAATTTTCTTCCAAGCTGAAACGAGACAGCGTTAAGTTTACCAAATAGAACGAAGTGTTTCCAACTCCATATTTTAATCTTACGAGACAGTCAACACAGATCCACCTGCCTCTTATAATCCCGAACTAGAAGAGGCATCGTTCTATAAATACTTGATGCTGTGTCATACCATCCACGCTCATATTTCCCAATGGATGTGTTGTCTCCATATGAAAGATGTCAACTGCTAGACAGCCGGCAACCAACGGATATAGGTCTGCAAAACAGTCATGTTTTGGGTAGGGCTGTCAGCAGCGGATTATTTCTTATGAAAAACTAGCTGATGCCCGCGGCTTCGCCCGCCCGCAATTTATATACTTAAACCTTCCTCTTGAATCACTCTACCTATTAAAAAAACCCGCATCAAAATCCGTTGCGTAGTTTTAAAGATTTAAGCATACATAGGGACAGAGAAAGCGACTTTGTTTTATACTATGGAGTGAAGAAACCCGTCGATGTAAATAACCCCTTCCTTCTTTCATCGGTAAAGAAAGAGTGAGAGCAACTCTTCGATCTTCAATCTTGAATTTTGACTTAACTTATTTAAAGTTGAATTTGATCCTCTCGTCAATCAATGACAATATTTACTCTTCCTTTTAACTTTCCTGAAAATCCACCACTCTCCACAGCTGCATAAGATTCTGTATGAAACTACAGATGATGAACTAGTCATCTTTCTGCCCTTGTCCCATGTTACTGAGATCGGTGAAACACGTTTTTAGTGTTGCGTATACTCAAAGGGTGAAAACGGGACCCTATTACTAAGACTCCACTGTCCGTCTGTCTGTCTGTCACCAGGCTGTATTTCATGAACCGTGATAGCTAGACAGCTGAAATTATCACAGAATGTGTATTTCTGTTGCCGCGATAACAACAAATACGATAGTACGGAACCCTTTAAGCACTTCCATTGCCCCGTGGTAAGTTGACAACCGCCAACAACTTCCCACCAGAGATGAGTGAGGATGCGTAGCGAGAGATGTGTGTGGAACTAACCAATCACCAGTGGGGTAGCTAGGCGAAGGGGGCCCACGGCCTCGCACTTAAAGGAGCCTCGCGAGGCCCCGAAGCTCAGGGCGCATTTAAAGATGCGATGCCCCCAAACTTTACCACAAATGACTAATTAATTTGATCACTTTTACGTTCGAAAAAGAACATCACAAAAGCGTGTTTGTGAGGCCGTTGTAACTACCTTCAAAGACCGCAACCGTTAGTTTGACGGAATACGAGACTTGTCAGGAATTTATAGCTATGAGTAAGCGTTTTTCGCAAATGTCATAAAATTTACTACTTAGGTACCGCGCATTTATATTTTTTCACTATCATGAGTAGGAGGATGTCGAGTCGAAACATTTTTGGTACGATAGATCTTTTGGGTAGATCTTGGGAACGAAAGAAAAGGAACCTCGCTGATGCGACTTCTCCCACTTCTATAATATATTAGTCCACGCTACGCCTCTGCCAATCACATAGCTAAAATACCTTAAGCTGTGTAAAAGAAGCGCTATTATTGGTTAGTTCACACATCCCTCGCTACCTACGCATTCACGCTCATCTCAGGTGGAAACGCAGCATAAGGCTAGCCAAGCCAAGCCAACAAAAAACGAGCGACAACCATATTCGTGGATCGGTCGCCGTCTACGGACGCGTAGGCGGCGGGGATCGCCGTGTGCCCTAGAAATTGGTATGTCACGTCACTACGAACTAATACAACAACACTGGTAAATAACGCGGGTTTCATTGGACGCCCGGCTCCCCACTGACACGGCGTGATGGAAGTGCTGCCGCGGATATTAGATGGCTGGAGGATTGCTTTTGTGTCTGGGTTTATTTTAGGATGGGTTGTGTGTGGAATTTGTGTTAGAAGAATTTAGGTTAGAAATTGTGATACAAACATAAACTCACGTTATCGCTACGCAACTTTTTACTAATGATAGTGATGTTCTTATTCGATTTATCGAACCCCTAAATCAGAAACGCCTATTAAGTTCACTACATTAATTATCCTTATTGGACACATTTGTGTACGTGATGTTTATTGCTCATCAATTTACTGCCGCCAAAGAAGTATCAAATGAGTCTTTCAAAAACTGAAACTTTAGTGTCGTCACGTTTGATTCGTAAGCGAATTTCTTGTAGCCACGTGTTGTTGTAAGCAGATATTCGAGTTTAGCTCTATGGATAAGCAGGTTATGTTGATGACAGTTATTAGACGGCGCTGTTCGTTAGAATTTGCGACGTTGTCTGTGAAAATTGTATCAAAAAAAGGTTAGTTCCGACTACCGTACGACCACTTTAAGTGTATACGAATGAAACGTTACAGAGTAGGGCCTCAGTCCATGGTGGCGCTGCTTTTCAAAAGAGAATGCATCGATATGTCATACTTGGTACATTTATTTTAATTCTGTGTTTTCCCGCATGAACAGATAAGTTTGTTGAAGTGAATTGCCATTATGCCATGCGCCGAAAGAATTATGAAGCACCGTAGTTGACATTTTTGAAACACTAGACAGCGTGCTCACAGTTTGGCACACGGAGTGACCGCGTTGTATCGCTGATTCATAAAACCTATTATTTTGACGGCCTATGCATCTATTGCACTTATAGACAAAAGCACTTATTGTAAATAACGATGTCGTAAACAGTACAAAGGTTATTCGAAACGCTCTATATATTGAGATTGATTCATCATTTTTTTTTTTTTTTTATGGGAAATCATCAAATGACTTCTCCCGCTCTGGGCGGAGCAGGAGGGAGTGTCAGACTTTTACTGACTAAAACCCATCCATGTTCCTTCCTCGCCCTTTGTGTTCCGGGGCCACGGTATTTCTTTCGAATAGTCCCGCAGCCCCGGCAGGCTTCGGTCCTTGCGGACCCCTTCCCTATTGCTGACTCTCTTTGAGGCGCGCGTGGAACACGAACGCGCCGTCGACACGGCCTGTCGTCATGAAACGTACGGACGGCGAGCTAGCCCATAGCTCCCCGTCCACAGGCCCGCGCCTACGGTGGCCGGAAGCCACCACGTGGCCCCCGACGCCCGGGGCGTCTCCCGCGGCGGCCGGGACGTGAGGATCTCTCCCTGTCCTGTTCCGCCACCTCCTTCGCTAGCATGACTGCTTCGCAGAAAGAGGTGACGGCGTCCCATTCCGTCTCGCTCCGGACCATGGATTGAACCAGGGCCGGGAGCGAGAGGTCGCCGCCGCCAATCGCCGCTACGAGGACACGGCGGTACTCCGCCCAAGCGGAGCACATCTCCACCGTGTGCTCCACCGTGTCCTCCAAATTTAATCAGCTTAATGTAATAAACATATTGAGCTGTACCTGTCTTGTAGCATCTCGCACGGGAGATCTGAAACTATTTTACAGTACCGTACTAACTGGATAAAAAAGGCGATGGTCGCAAGCAACAGCTGGTTTAGAATATGAATATGGATGACCTAACTGCCATCGCCTGGGCCCGTGGACTCATCACTCTAGTCCCAGCAGTGGGAACATTATACTATTTGACTGCTCATCATCACAGTCTTTTTACGGAGTATTATACCGATATCCTACGTTTACTTTTCAGGGTACAAACTGATGCCATTGTTAATTAAATGCATCGATCAATTTATGCTAATTGATGGATGTTTTGTTTACAAAGTGGTTAATGGAGATATTTATTGAAGGGATGCATTGAGTTCTTGACCTGACATAGTCGAGTAATGAGGTGAACAGATTTGATTGATAAACATACTTACTAAATTAGGTAAAGAAAACATGCTGCTAATAAAAATCTTCAGAATACATTAGAATCAGCGTTCTAATGTGTTCTATGATTTTTCGGATTCATGTGCTTAATGGATAATTGTTACTTGCTTCGGTGAAGGAAAACATCGGGAGGAAACCAGGATGGCTTAGCACGCCTGAGAGATATTTCTTGTCGGCATGTAAAGCCAAGTCAGAGGCCCATGGGCGGCATAAAAACTCTGACACCAGGTTAGGCCACTAACCACACGATAAAGAAAGAAGAAGCGTTCCAATTTGTTTAAACTTAATGTAGGTATATCATAGGTTATGAATTAGACCTGAAAAAAGACATAATTATAGTGTTCTGTGGTGTTTTGAACATTAATATGATGAAAACATATTTTCATACGAATATTTTGATCCCGAACATTTTTTATTTTGACAAACGAATGCTACCATGACAAGCGAACGTATGACACTAGACAGACCGATTAGTATTGGTTTAATTTCCGCGTCTTGTCTTGTCTATCGCTCGTAAATATTTGAATTTCTTTGCTTGTAAGTGAAGTTCAACATCGGGTATTATTTGAGTCTATCGACACGCAAAAAAAAAGAAGAACATCCTGAATGATGATAGAAACTTAGAAAGCAAGCGTTGTCCCATTTTTGGTGGATGGACAGTTGATGAAATGCGTAATTTATTGTTGCTCTTATTTGTCTCATCGTAGACCCGGAAATTTATCTCACGTCAGACAGGGCTTGAAATATCAAAATAAAAGATTTATTTACAATAAATAAAATTAAAACGTTAACAAGGAACTTGTCATCGGCATCGTAAGCTTGGACACACAAAATGAGTTCAAACATTTTTAGATTTTATCAACGAGCTGTTGCATCACATGAAACGAATATTAATAGGGGTTTTCAGGAGAATATTATTTTTATTAATCGCCATTTTTCAGAATTCACTATGTGTCTACTTTATGTGAAACTGTTACAGCTGATCAAAATAAATATTAGAATTATTTGGATAAGAGGCAGTTTCAAAGAAGTCGGCCGTTATTACAAACATAAGTTTTAATTTAATTATTATTTGACGAAAAAATAAATATGGGTATTGACTACTTATCAGACTTATTGATTTTCACTCCTCTTTTTTTAAATGGATCATTTGAATATGTATTATAAGTTTTTGCTATAATATTATCTGAACTCTGACTTCAAGTTGGTTACAAATGAAGTCTATTAGTCAATCTTATACATACATTTTATCAGCTTACGTGCTAACAATCCGATTCCCTCTCATAGAGAGGAGGCCTGTGTCCCAGCAGTGGGAACATTAATAGGCTGATGATGATGATGTGCTAACAATCAAAGAAAGAAATACTACATAAATTACAGGAAATAAGGATAACGAACATAATACCACCCATGTGCTACTAGGCACAACTTCCAATAACTCACGCCCAAGACAAAATAACCCTCGACTCAATAATAATAATAATGAGAATAAGCGACATAAGTTAGAGCAAGCGACAAAAGTTCTATCAAGTTGAGCCTACTTAATTTACTTACGCCTACATACCAACATTTCTGTGATAGACTTGTAGTTAAGTTCTTCAGTGTACCTCCATTATCTAGATGAGGTACTTGCTATCTATACGGGCTTACGGAGTGTGGAGCGGCTTATTCAAATGTGCCGTGCGGAGTGTGATCTGATTAACTGAATGAAGCTGCAGCGAGATGGGATTTACATGTGCAATATCCTAGCGGAATTGAATCTGCATCGGTTATATTTTTAAGTACGTTTTTGGTGGCTGCTGGATTCATTTCTGGGAGATAGTATGTGATGTATGTGCATTTCAGCATGTATGTCGCTTGCTAGTTACGCGTGAATCATCATTGTCCTGCCCTTATTCAAATGTTTTTTCGTCTTCCATACTTCTCTATTAGTCTAGTCTAGTAATAAAGAAGTATAGTAGTCCTTTCTACCTAGACGGTGATTCAGGCGTTACTAACTATATAATCGTCTTTCGCTCCGCCTAAGTATAAAATGTAAATGCAGGAAGCTAGGCCTAAAAAGAAGAAAGATTTGGAGGGATGGGATCACATATGGAAAAGAAGGCAATGTAGACTTAGATGATAAACAAAGAATAATGATTTAGGGGGATTGCATAAAGCAAGGAAGGCATTCAAAATTTAGATGATGTTTGGTAGAAATGTGAAGAAGAAAAAGACTTTATACTGCGTAGGGTACCTACGGAAGGAGACGATCAAATATTAAGATTCGATTAATTAGTAAATCTTCTCTCATCTGCAGGGCTATTACGAATCTTTCTGATATCCAGTGACTATCAAGCTTCGGTTGTACACCGAACTTTGATGACAACCGTGAATGTCATAATATTGATATTACGTATCACGCTGAGTGGATATCACTTTACGGTAACTAACAGGGTCCTAATACGAAACTAACCTTTTGACAGTTAATTGATGGACACTGAGCCCAGTTACTATCATTTCGAGCTGTCAACAGAGATACGTAATAGCCCTACAGAACTGTTAATAAAAAAAACGAAAGACGAAGATTACTTGGTATTGGTCTGGAAAAATATTTTAAGCATGTACATTTTACTGAAACAGAAGTTCGAAAATAAACCAAAAGAAACCCCTAAAAAAAGGCCTAAACCTTCAGACTAATAAGTTTTGATTACCTGTGAAATTAAGGTAGATATAGTCCATGTTATTTTTTCAAGCCACGAACCTGAAAGGTTAATGACCAAATAAGCCTTACCTTTTCTCACGTTCGAAGCCTAAAAGATTTCCTATTACAGCTAAAATCTTTATAAATGGCAGCCATGGGGCCACAGAGGGCCTTGAAAGCCATGGATTCATTGCTCTCACGAAAAGAAATCTCAAATAAATCCTTATTTCCCAAGAGATAAAGTATAATTTCGTACTAACCCGATTCCTGATTGATGCTTGACATTGATAACAAGACAATAAAGTTTTATTGCGATCAAGATAAACGGACGAGCACACATCAATACAGACTAACATTCGTTGTTATCAATTGTGGAGATTTATATTACGCAGCTTATGCGGGTGCATACAGTGAGACGAATGGCAGTTAAGAATAATGATCACTCCAAATTGAAATACGAATGACGAAAGAATTGACAAGCGATAATATCCAATGATCATTAAAATAAGTAACCAGTTGTTACTTATAAATTGTTACGGCCTAAAAAATAGAAACTACCTACATCTAAGTTGACTTGAGTTTAATTAATTTTCTTATTATAAATAAGTACCTAATTATTACCAAATAACTTAATGTATTTGATTTTCATTTATGAGTTCATTATCCGATATTTATATCGTGCGAGTAAAAAATCGACTAATTAAAAACCATCGAACATCACTATTTCAATCAAACATGGCGGTTAAATTAAATGGCGGCTATCTATGTTCGCGGCTTTGCGGTGAACTCTGCTATAAGCGAAACAATGGCTTATGATAAAACTTGGCACAGGTAGAACGGAAGCTTACGTCACTAGTTGTAGTTTCTTACTAAGTCGGAGGTTACTACTATAGTCCTATATCAGTTATTTTATAAGCGGCTTTGCATTACTGTCAAAATCATACTGGTCTTTAAACTCGATGCAATAAAGTTGCTCTTAGATTGCAGCTGTCACTATACCTACTATGTACCTAGATGAATCCTCTTTGCAATTCAAACACGTCTTCTGGGATCAATAGTTATTTTAGCACTGGGAATACGGAACGAGAAAAGCTGGTGTAAACTTAGAAAATCTTTCATGCAATTTAAAACTGGAGCTTTGAAAGTAGGTTTCGTAGTTTTTGATATATGTATACAGTAATTAATGAACATAGCACTTCCCATAAAGACTGAGTGGAAAGGACATCGATGCACAAACGATTACCTACCAGTTGCCACGTATTCAGTAGTATATCATTCTGACCCCCCCCCCCCTTTTTCGGTTGGGAAATCAAATCATCATAAAATGACTCCTTTCGCTCTGCGCGAAGCGGGAGGGAGTGTCAGACTTTTACTGACTAAAACCCATCCATGTTCCTTCATCGCCCTTTCTGTTCCGGGCCCACGGTATCTCTTTCGAACAGTCACGCAGACCCCCACATAGACATTTTCATCGTGTACGTATTGGCACTTTTGTAGGAAACAACAGATTTTTTTATCATCATAAAATGACTCCTTTCGCTCTGCGCGGAGCGGGAGGGAGTGTCAGACTTTTACTGACTAAAACCCATCCATGTTCCTTCATCGCCCTTTCTGTTCCGGGCCCACGGTATCTCTTTCGAACAGTCACGCAGACCCCCACCCACATAGACATTTTCATCGTGTACGTATTGGCACTTTTGTAGGAAACAACAGATTTTTTTTCGGAATGATGTAAGTACCTACTGAATACGTAGTAATCGTTTGTGTTGTGTGTCGATGACCCTGTTTACCTCAAAAGATTATAATACCTAACAGAACTGTGTGTCTGTTAAAGCAACCTGCAATCATTTAATTAAGCAATCTATTATATTATCTATTATTTCCTTTTTCATTATCTTACATATTTTTAACCTTTTTAAATATTTCTATTTAAAACACTAAAAAAAACTATATAAAAAATAGTAGCCCACCAGCGCTGGGAATAGGGTCCGAGCTGCCGGTGGTCAGGGCTCTTGAGAGAGGAACTTCCTAACAATACGTGCCGTGTCCAGAAGTACTGCTTTCTGAATCAAGCAAGGGCTTGATTCAGCACGGCAGTTCAGTCACGGCAGCCGTCGACAGGTGGCGACGGCTGCAGTTTTTCTGCCGTTGGCAACGTGCCGCTCGACTGTAAGAACCCTAACCCTCTCTCTCTCTCTCTGATGTGACGCAGACGAAGTTGCGCCGGTCAGCTAGTATCTAATATAATTATATGTATGTACTTAGCTAGTTGGAGGCTGGCTTAGGTACCTACGTTGGAACTTTTTTGTCACAATACAATTCAA
This sequence comes from Xestia rhomboidea, assembly GCA_963853795.1. Classification (NCBI taxonomy): domain Eukaryota; kingdom Metazoa; phylum Arthropoda; class Insecta; order Lepidoptera; family Noctuidae; genus Xestia; species Xestia rhomboidea. The sequence goes on along the minus strand of OY970778.1, from coordinate 6,146,451 downwards.
TATTAAAAACATTTAAACCGATCTTAAAATAGACTTAAAAGTAAACTGTGTTCCTATCCTATAAATAGAAACATTGAAATGTTTACTTCGAACAAAAATAACCTTCAGTGTTACTTTTACTGAGGCTTGCTACTACTTAGACAACCTTTACTTACAATATCTATTAATCTTTAGTTTGTAGGAGTCATTTTAATAAAGCCTAATGGATTTACATAAAGCCAAGTCATGTTAGAATACCTCCTACATTATTATGATATTAATTACTTTAAACAATGTTATTAGCACCTACGGAGTTTGATTAATTACCTAAACAAGGTCTAATACAAGGTTTCATTTGTCTAAACTAAACTACATCATAACAAAAAATATCTTTCAAGCCAATTTGAAATTGGAATGTCAATGAATAAATCTGTCATTGAGTCAATCAAGCCAGCTTTATTTTAATTTTATCGTTTCATCTACTTTGTGAAGAGAATCGACTAAGCTTTTTCTACTTCCACGTTATTAAATGTCTCACAGGCTAAAAATACTCGAGTGTCCCTTTCAAGCGATGTTCTAGTGAAATCTTGTTTCGGTTACTTTAAAATAATTTATGCTAGACGTAAATGACTTTTCGCACTGAACTAGTCAGTTTCCGTTTAACTAACTATTTAAATCATGCTGAAATTAGAAATTAAAATTCATTTTCCATGAAAGCAGAACGATGAGATGAAGCAGAACTCTTACAATAAGTAATCGTACCCATAATTCACAGGAAATCATAAATTAAAATTATGAAGAAGTCTCAAAATGTGTATTTCACTGTAATAAATACAGCGAATTTATAAACATTGTCAACCTATGTCGCCATTCGCAAATATTTTCAGACACAACAAAATTTCGTCATTCGACGTTTCTTGGCAACTATACATACTTAGAAAAACAATGATCTAACAAAAAGTCCGGCTGTTTTAACAGTTCAATAAACTTTACAGTAGCAAACAATAATAGATTTATCGTAATGAAACATGTATAATAGGTACATAGTTTCATAGGTACATAGTTTTCATAAGCAAAAATTCTGTTTGCTCGTTTCCGGTAAAAGTGGTCATAGTTTAAAAGTTTTATCTATAGTTAGAATATTACTGTAAGGCCCCGTTCTCACTATGTCGTGCGTGACGACAGATAATCGTGTAGTTTTAGGTGGCGTGGCTTGTGTATTTAAATGGAGGTGTTCACATATATGACGACGCGATTACTGTCGTCCACGACTTTTGCCAACTAAAAACCAACGATAAATTAATCGTCACGACGTAGTGACAACGCGGCTAATTCGTATGTAATATATAATGTTTGTCAAATTGTCACCCAGTTTGTATAAGTGTGATGACACTAATCGCGCTACGAACGTTCAAAATAGCGCATCTAGGAGACTACCTAGGTATTTCTTGTAAAACTGTGCTATTTCAGCTCGAAAAATCCATCCATAACATTACATTACGCCTGTAATCCCCGATGGGTTAGTCAGACGTGTATCTAATAGTACAACCACGTTTCGCCAGTTATGTTGTAAGTCCCATGTTGTAATAGAGGGCGAGCCTATTGCCATCAACCGGGCACAAATTCAGACTGTGAAATTACTGATGGAAAAACCTAAAAACAATTTGCCCGACCAGGGAATCGAACCCAGAGGACCTCATGCTCTGCAGTCGCCATTGCAACCACTAGACCAACGAGGCAGACATTTGTCATTCATCTTTGTTGTATATACTAATGAAACAGGTACCATGGGCTCGAACAAAATCTGCTCATATTTAAAATAAAATCCCGTACACACGATGTCCACATCTGTTTACCACCCTTAACGAATCATCGACACGAAGAAGAAGAAGAACTTCTATTGGTCCGCACAAAGAGTGTGCGGACCAATAGTAGTAAAATGGCAAAAAATATGCGACCCTTTTTTACGTTATCCTTTGTTTTACAAAATATATATTTTATTGTTTGACCACCTTTTTTTGACTAATAGGAATAAAACAAAAAAAAGGACAAAGGAAGAGAAAGTTTAGCTCTTCAATAGCGGCCGGATGCTGCAAACAAAAAGAGCCGTATTGGTGGTGAGATTTCGTCCGTTGAGATGGTACCTATAAAGAATAAAATAATAGTAATAATCTTCTAAAGACACACTTACCTCTGATTCACAACTCGTGGGTCCAACCCGTCCCCTTTTGTGAAGAACCCTTTTCTTAAACAAACACTTATTGTTAGTGGAAGGGTTACTGCGAATATGAGTAATGCATCTCACATTGTCGGTTAGTAAACAAAAAGATTGATACAATGACCCTGTGGCTCTTACTGGCACACATGGGAAGAAATGCCTTTGAATAGGACGATGACAGAGCTTTAAACATTTTCGTCTATGGTTCAACGAGATTAAAAATACACGGTAGTTCTCCATTAGAAATCATCATTCTCTTGCCCTTATCCCAATTCATTTGGGGTCGGTGCAGCATGTCTATTTCTTCCATACTTCTCTATTACTCGTCATCTCATGACACCTCCTTTCGTGCCATATCATCCTTCACACTGTCTGTTATTTCTTTGGTCTTTCTTTAACCTTTTAGGAAAAATATTGAGTGAATCCCGTCTAAACTGAAATTGAATTGTCTACAATCTATGCAAAATTTGATTTACTTCTTTGCTCTCACCAGCTAGTTACATACATTGGTGATCAAAGACGCACTGAAACCGAGGGGACTGGAGAACGGACTGGACTGCGGACAGCGGATTTTCCGGAAATATCTGGAAACTGGTCTTACAGCACAAGTAAAGGGAAAAGTCCAAATAATAAAAAATAAGGTTGAAAATTAACGTAAATTATGGTACTTACAAGTTTTCGCGAAAATCTAAATTTGCCCATATCGTTATACACCTAATAGGATCTATAGACCTCAGTATATGGTATAAATTTCAACTTGCTAGGTCCACCCGTTCCTGAGAAAATCGGTGGTGACCGACGGACAGACGGATAAGAAAGTGATTTTATAAGGGTTCCGCTTTTCCTTTTGAGGTACGGAACCCTAAAAACCAGTGTCGGGGGCCATGCCACAGCCAGCTGACTGGTCTGCTCTTTTTGGTCGCACCGAAAGTACGATAAGCAGAGACAAAAAGCTCCATTTTCGAAATCCATACTTATTCAACTCTAATTTCAAAAGGTTCCAAAAAAGAATGGCTAGAAATTAGAAGGCAGAAAAAACCGGTGTAGTGTAGTAATGAGACCCACGCTTTTGGGCCGAACATTCGTCCAAATAAAGGACTTCGCACATCACTGACTCGACGCCAAGTCCCCGACTCGAAAATTTGAAATGTGAGCTTTACATTGATCTTAAGGTTCCATGAGGTAGTATTTTCAACATGGCCATAAGAATACGTCTTTAAAGTAACTGACATGATCACTAACACTATCATTAACATTGAAAACGGGATAATTATCATGTTTACTATTTGTTTAGAGACCTCATAAACACTCCCGCAATAACTTCAGTTTATCCGTGATCATGGTGCTTGCAAGTTTTGCAACAGCGCCGAAATATCGGGAATTCAAAACAAATAGTAAAAATCCCGTAGTCAATGTTCATAAGTGGACGATGCTCATGCATAGATACTTTTTACAAGTAAATGTTGAAAACTAACCGTACTGTACACGACATAAATATCATATTACAATGTACTACCGTGAGTCGACTTGGCGGGCAGTCGGCGTCGAGTCTATGTAATGTGCGAAGCTCTTTAAGCAGAAGCCAGACTTAACTATGGTTAAAAAAACGCTGTGACTGTAACGAGCGAGTTCGGAGTTACGTACCAAAGCTTATTTGTAGTAACAGTTGTTGTTTTCAATTACAAGATTGAAAAATGTATGTAAGTAATCGTTTTGCGTGGTGGAAACAACAGTTTTTGCTGCTGGCATTGTGGTTTTTCAGCGTAGCGTGGTGGAATTAGCTAAAGGAACGTTTAAGAACCATGTTTGTGTACTGTACTTAAGTCTGTTTTGCCTCGCAGTCGATATGTACAGAAAGCCTGTAGAAGACATGTAGAAGTATATGGTTCAATAAAATATACTTTATTTTGCAAATTAGAATGTACATTATTTACAATTTACAAATATATTATAAAAAAAATGGCGTCAAAAAACTCCTCCTCAACGCTGTCAACTGGTAATGTCCCCAAGAGACTGGCGGCGTTACCACGCTGTATGGCAACGCTAAGCCTTTGGCCAAGGTAAATGCCAGCACTAGGGTCACGGGAAGTGTCAACTAAGCGTTTTGAAATTTCCTTGAAAAGGCTGTGAGCGCTCGGACCCCACGGTCCTAGAGTTTCAACCCCAAACGGCTCGAAAATATAGTTACCAATAAGGTTATTATATTTTCGCCGCTTGAGGTTCGTCGCTGAAATATATTGAAACATTAATTGTGCGCTTTGACTATCCCGAAATCCCAGTAAGTTATAAAAAAAAAACAATAATCTTTAATCAGTGGAAAAAAAACCCGTTTCAAACAAACGTATGGTAAGGAAGGATTCACTGAAACAGAAAACAACACATAAAACATTCATAATGTTGTTAGCATATTGCAGCGTGCCAAAACTCAGTCTCATTTTTCTTTTAAACATACATTCGTACTCCGGCAAAACATAACATACTAATAAAATTTTGCCAAATAAAATTGCTCGTAACTTTACTTCCACAGTTATCGACTGTGAAAAAAAGCTTAACCAAAAAACTGCACCTACTTGTGCCAAGGTGGTTGATGACACATGGTTTTTTGTATCTCAGAATAATTCGGTGATCAGCACATGTGGGATGAAAAGACGCAGGCATAAATTGTAACTATATGCTGCAAAATCACCGTCAAACACGGATTTTATCGTCAGTATGTTGCGTTGTTGCAATTATGTGATTATATACACCCACTTGGATCTTTCAAGTCGGTAGCAAATCCTTTGTTTGGAAGAAAAGGCAAACGGCCGAACACACGTTCGTCCTAAGCTTGAAGGAGTATTTAGGGCACTCCGAATTCCAAAAATACGAAGCTACCAATAGTGTCATCAATATTGTCCTGTTTGCCGGAAGTTTTTCGAAGTAACTTTGTTGATCAGTCTTTAAATAGAACAGTCCTTTATGGATACAAAAAGAATGAGAACTGCCATCCATACCATTCCGTAGCTAAGAATAATGCCATTCCGAAGTTCACCTTTAGAAAACGTACTCATTGGCCATTTCTCTGAAACGTGTCTCTTGTAACAGCTAATTTGCCTGCACAACACACAGTCAGCTTTCTCAACATGTCCCTGAAAGCTTGTCCTATACAAAGCATACGTTCTTTAGAGAGGGCAGTCGGACTGCAACTGTCCTACAAAAGCAATTGCCAAAGAGTCGCCGTAGTACAATGTTCGATGAATCATCTACTTACCAACCTCCTTTACTGCTGTAACTGGAGAATTTGGAGCTTGTGTCTACGAGATAAAGATGTTGGTAAATGTAAACGAAGATTGTCGATCTGTTAGCTAAGTGAGGATTATTGAGTTTTAGAATCGGAAACAAAGTTCAACGAATAGGCCTCTGTGTAGTTGTAGTGTAAGAATTGAAGCGTGTTTGTGCGTCGACAATTTATGGAGTTGTAAAGGAAACTATGTTGGTTTAAGATTTTCTTTGTTGTTTGTTAAGAATGAGGTTATTGTCGATCGATTTACTAAAGCCACAAATTGGTTTATGGCAGCAGCGTTTACTTTTATAGCGGCCAATCTTTTGTTGATTAGCAGATTTGTTCCAATACACAATTTTACGATACCTGCATAAATAGATAGGTGTTTACAAGAAACAGATTTTCTTTTATTAGAACCTGTCTTTCTACCTTCTCGTCAAAATTGGAGGAAATTCTTAGTAGGATTTTCTCTAATTTCAGGAGAAGATCAGGGAAAGATCCCTGTTGGAGCCAACAGTTCTGTGGGTCAGTTTTTTTGCAAAAGACACTTGAGTCATCGTCTATCGCCTAGGCTTTCTCTAACCATGTTGGGGACGGTTTTCAGTATAACCACCAGATATAAAGCAGAATACCTTCCAGCATTTCACATTTAGTAGTTGTCTGATCTCCCCCCTTTCGGTGACTGTCAGAGACTTTAGATTTTTTTACCATTTATTACCTCTTGCTTGCTTTCTTCTTCTACTATTTATTACCTTCTGCTTCTTGTCCTATTCGCCAACTATTTCTTCACCAGATACAATCTGCTCACGATGTCCAATAATAGAGTTACTAATACAAAATTAACGTTTAGTTCGTGTACCTACGAGTTACATAATCTTTGATACCTCCATTAAGTTGTTCGAGATGAACAATTACCTCGGACATTACAATTTTGTGTCCGTTTATAAACCCACGCTGTAGTTTTTTTTTGTCCTTAATGTTTTTTTCGTGTTTAGTCGATAATTTTGTGGATTCTTATATTTTTATGTAATGAATGAAGTACATCTTCAGGTTCTCGGATAGACAAAACATTCGTCATTATTCTCCTGCCGTTATCCCAACACATTTGAGCTAGGTGCAGCCTGTCTTCTTTCAAACTTCTCTAAAAAAATATATGAAACACTCTCTTTTTAGATAAAACATTCAAGAATGGAAATGCGAAATGGTATTTCGAAAAGGCGAAAGTAAATAGAGAACTGTTAGCAAAAAATGAAGCTGGAAAGAATAAATTGCGAACAATGAAACTGCAGTCCAACTAAGCACAACACAACAGTAACTAACTCATAAGAGCCGCTAATCCTAAGTTATCAAAAGCTACTTATTCCAAAAATAGCCCAAAACGTAGCCGGTGAAGCACGTAGTAATAATTGAATACGGCGGCAGTTTTGGCAGATGTTTAAACATAAGATAAAATCTAGGCGCGAACTGAATGGTAATTAGGCTATAGCACCATGTAAGGATTTGGACGAAAGCTTATGCATATGCAAATGCGCCGAAGCTTGCCTTTAACTATTATCTCATCTGATGTTGTCAAGTGACAATGCGATGAATGGCCTAAAAGGCAAGTGCAAGATGAGTTTTTGATATGGGTTGGAACTGCAAGTATAAAAATAGTAAAGTTTGCTATCCGTTTTTTCCGTGTTTGCAGGGATTGAAAACGGTTCCAAAATACCGGTATTTAGGGATTCCGGTACCAATACCAGAACCTTTATTTTGACAAACAAAGTGGAAACATGAATGGCGGGAAAATAGCAAAACAACCTGCTTTGTTTGGCTGCCGAGGCACGAATTTCAGTAAATTTTGGTTATTCAATCCCTGCTCCGAATACACATCCCCTCTTCCGTAAGTAACTTATAAACCGGGAGATAAGGAACCGGTATAATATCATCCGATTTAAAGGTAGGAACCGGTATTTAGAACCGGTACATCGAAACCCAAACCGGAACCGATACCGGAACCGGAACCGTACCGAAAAGAGGAACTTTTATAAAAACCTAAATGAACAACCAGAACCGAAATTGGTACCGGTTTTCAATCCCTGTTCAAAAGCCATAGCCTGTTCTATAGTAGCGTCTTCATCGAACCAATCTTTAGTATAAAGTTTTAATGCACTTTATCTTTCTTTTGTATTTCTTCTACACAGTAACTTATAGAGGCTCCTAAACGATGTTGATATTTTTTAGGCCAACAAACTTCACACCATTTGTTACGAATATTTCGATATCACGCGACCAATCGAAATGTGATTCGATACGATTCGTTTAAGGTTCAATAGACGACCCAGTTCCAAACCGATTTATGTCACAGATAGTGGAATTATACAGCTTCCAACTAACTTCTTGTAACATCTCACCAGTGGCAGTGGTCGTGGTGACGAAAACAAAAAATGGTCACCATCACTTACCAGAAAACCCATTGTACATTTTTTACTAGCTATGAGTTTGGTTTAAAAAAACACTCCGGAAATGTAATGGCTGAGCCTCCGTCAAAAAACTTCACTAGCAAGTATAGTTTTTGTCATGTTAACAGGGCACAAAAATTTCACGGATTTTATATGTATACATTCAAATAGTTTCCCACCTTCACCAAGCAGTCAATTCAGTCAATCCTGTGTTGAGCGTAAGCATTTATTGCGAAGCCCGCCAATGAAACTGACTGCGATCATGTGCGCTAAGTGTCAATATTCCATATCATTGGCCTTGGATTACTGAAATGCATATGTGCACTAGCTCCCCATCTGCAGTCATTCATTATCTTTCTGCCCTTGTCCCATGTTATTTGGGATCGGCGCAACACTTTTTTCCATCCTCTGTCAATCGTCACGACTCACGCTATCATTTACTCCTTTTTTTCTTTCGTCATTCACATCTAATATACTTCTTAAATACTCCACTTAATAATACACTTCTTAAATACTCCTACTTAATAATACACTTCTTAAAATACTCCGCCTACCACATAACTGTGAATACCCATTACCCATAATAATAAAACTATGCCCATTTATGATTCAAGTAGAATAGTAGCTCAGATCTAATAAAAAGGTAAAGACGGAACTCTGCGAACAGCAAAGTGAGGCCCGTCAAATTACGTCTCGCTCTGCTCACACGCCCACATTTACATCAAACTACAATAAGCTAAATTATGCCTCAATAAATGCACATGTGTTTACGAAACCAGCCTTACTTCTCTGTTCGTAGAGTTCCGTTTTAACTTTTTTCTTTGGTCTGAGTGTACACGACGAGACGTAATTTGACGGGCCTCACTTTGCTGTTCGCAGTGTTCCGTCTTTACCATTTTATTTGGTCTGAGAATAGTAGGTAAACCACGTGCTAACCCTTTGAGGAACCTCAACGCTGATGACTGTACTGTTGTAAAAAACACATCCCAAGCAGTACGACTGTTGGACGCAAAACATCTGATTCCGAACATCGCCCACGCTCTCAAGATGACTGATGTTTATTTTTTTGGACCTCACGCTTCTATTGTAAATAATACGTAGTTGGAGCCAAAGAGTAGGAAGGAAATGGAGTAATAGGAACGTACTCAACGTGATGCCGAGAAATGTGACCGTCTGACATTGCACTTTGACTTCAATATTGACTTTATAGTTTAACAAAGTATCTGAATCATTTTATGGCCGTTCCCTGCTACGCACGATTTCACAAGTTTACACACCTACACCGTAGGTATAAGAAATTCTCGACATTGTTTATGTCACAGTCACAATCATGCTAAGAATCTAGATCTTCTGACAATCTATATTGCTTCAGTATGATCACTCCATTATCTCACTCCTCCGTGGAAACGTAAGGCTAAGCTATGAAGTAAGAAGTAACTAGTTAGTATTGTTACAACGAGTTAGGTTACTTTATTAAAACTAGGCCATTGAACACTGGCAAGAAACCTAAATAAACAATGTGCAATAAGCATAGGCTTTATGTTTTTATTGTACGTACTTACGTTCGATGAATTTGACTTTGCTATGAGAATTATTGAATTAAAATAATTCTGGTAAAAGGTTACCGTTGGTACTTCTACAAAATATTGTGGAAGAAAAATTTCTGATTGGTAACATCAGCATAATAACACTGCTCTACTTCAGGGATGGTGAAACAGGAAAGCAAGACCGCATCTGCAGACGGGTGTGTAACTTTTCGACGGAGCCGAACATTTTTTTTTATTAAAGTAGGAAATTATCATCTGCCTATAGGTTTCTCCCAACTGTGTTGGGGTCGGCTTCCAGTCTAACCGGATGCAGCTGAATACAAGTATTTAACTTGAAGCGACTGCCAATCTGACCTTCACAACCCTGATAGGGTTAGGTATAAGAAACCCCTTGGAAAGACTGGTTGTCAGACTTTCGGGCCACTGACTACCGGTAACGACTGTCAAAGATATACAAATGACAGCCGGGAGCAAGCGGCTTATTAACGTGCTTTCCTAGGCACGGAGGGAACTTGGTATATAATGGTTAGTCACCCATCCACGTAAGAAATCACATCCAACATCATATTTTATCATACGGTCCAGTTAGGTAGGTCTAACTTCGAGAAAGAGGTCAATCGTCGAATCCGACTCGGCTGGGCAGCGTTCGGGAAGTTGCGCGGTATCTTCTCGTCCAACTTACCGCAGTGTCTCAAGACGAAAGTCTATGACCAGTGTGTGTTGCCAGTGATTACATACGGGACCGAAACGTGGTCGCTCACAATGGGCCTCATCAGAAGGCTTAAAGTCACCCAAAGGGCAATGGAGAGGGCTATGCTCGGAGTTTCCTTGCGCGATCGAATCAGAAATGAAGACATCCGCAAGAGAACCAAGGTTACCGACGTAGCCCGAAGAATTGCCAAACTTAAGTGGCAGTGGGCAGGTCACATTGCTCGCAGAACGGATGGCCGATGGGGCCGAAAAGTTCTGGAGTGGCGACCGCGAACCGGAAGACGTTGCGTTGGAAGACCTCCCACTAGGTGGACCGATGACCTGGTGAAGGTTGCGGGAGTCCGCTGGATGCGAGTCGCATGGGACCGGTCAATGTGGCGACACTTGGGGTAGGCCTATGTCCAGCAGTGGACGTCTTTCGGCTGAAATGATGATGATGATGATCATATTTTACCAATTACCCAACATCCGAACAAAACCCACAAAGCAATCAACGGAGACTTTCTTAACGAACTCAAAAGGAAGCGTGACTCGTAAGTACAAGAAGTTTAAAATGCTCACAATGTGTGTCTATTCTAAGTGGACTGGCAGCGCTTCAGCGGAACTACGGGCGTAGCATACAAATGTGCTTGAGGACTGGTCAGCACAGAAGCGGGAGGGCGACCATAGATTTATTTGCAACTAGGTTTTTCCCGCGGCTTCGCCCGCGTGGAGTTTGATTATTGTCCCATGGGATCGTACTACCGGGATAAAAAGTATCCTATGTCCAGTTTATAAACTATCTGTGTGCTAAATTTCATCCAAATCCGTTCCGTAGTTTTTGCGTGAAAGAGTGGCAAACATACACTCTTCCAAACTAGGGCCGGACCAGTCTCGATGCTTGTTGCGTCGTTATTTGCTACCGAATTTTTTCGTTATTATTTAGCGATCGAAAGTTTGCGACAGCGTCGGTATCTATGTCGAGACAGATAGTACCAGAATTAAATAATAATTGCTTCCGTGCTCACAAGTACTCCAAGTGCATTGACTATTTAATTCTCATTTCAATCAAATGAATTATCCACATCAACTGACAGGTCGTGAGTCACAGTCACCTGTGTTTTACAAACAGACAACATACACGCTTGTGAAGGAAAGGGTTAGGCAGAGGTGTACCCACAATTTGCCAGTTATGTTTAAGTCCCATATAATAGAGGGCGAGCCTATGCCATCAGACCCTGCACAAATCTAGACTCTAAGGACCCTACTGAAAAAATTCTGTTGGAAAAACTGAATAACACTTTGCCTGACCTGGGAATTGATCCCAGGATCTCAAGCTCTGCAGTCGCGCTTGCGACTACAACACCAGCGAACAGACAAAGTTCTCATAATTCTTTCCCTCACTTCTGTGCCCGGTTATACTTGGTCATGTTTAACGAAAAGCTTTAAAGGATGATTTACTATGAATTCTATGTATGTTTGTATGTCCGTGTGTTAAGATATACTAATGAATGAAGGTATGTCTGTCCGTTTGTTTGTTTGCTCACGACGAAGACATCTCTATTTAGCGGGTTATGTTGAAACATTAATTTTGTGTGATAAATGGTTGTATCCGAGTAGAAAGACATTGAATGTTTTTGACGTTTGTTGAATGGCTCTATTGCTTTATGGGAAAAAACAGATTATCATTTGTATGATCATGTTTCTGGGATAAGCAACTATGACAAAGGATACTAATCGTCGTGATTCACTTAGTCCCAACATTTTTAAGAGCTTATAATTTTTAATCGTAAATACGTTGTCAATCTACAAAATTATGCATCGCCTACGCTATGCATAATTTTGTAGATTCTGTTTTATTTTGTAGATTATTTTTGTGTCTTTAGCCAATTACAAATCTACATATCTGATGAGGATTTGTAATTGGCTAAGTTCTTCTTTGCTTCTTTGCTTTCTGGTGACTAAGGTTTCCTTTTTTTTTGTCTGTTTTTATTAGCTGTAAGTCCTCCAAGTACTAAATAAATAAATAACTGTGTTATATGTATAGGTCTTCTCGTATTTGTGCCAAGTTAAAAAGTTTGTATTGTAATGCACAAAACTGCAAAACAAAACTGTTTTCGGTTCGTGAATCTCTCACATTTCAGAACAGCTATGTAATACCAGTCATTATCGGTAAAGCCATAAAAGACGGTAGGCCAAGGAAATGCAGTTGTGCGACCTGCATTTTGTGTGCCAGCTAGGGCGTTAAGAGCTTAAACAAATGAATTCCAAACAGCAAGAGGCTTGTGAAGCGCTGAGGTGTTTTACGTATTGCTTTCAGGGATCGAATCTATGTTTTTTCTAATATTTACGCTTTTCTGTATGTTTTAATTACTAAGTGACAGAAATGAATTCCAAAATTGCTTTGTTGGTTTAAAATTAAAGGCTCTGATCCAAGGATTCAAAATTCAATAGTGTCGTTATTTAGGCATTGATTAAGGTGTAGGTTTAGAGAAAGCTGGGCTAAGTATCAAGTATTCAGCAGTAATATAACTGCTGATTGCGTATATACACTTCAACAGTAACAAAACACCATCTATTATATCCCCTGGTAAAAACGGCATGAATTTCAGTACACAGAAATGTTTGATGACAGAAGCAAAATATCCTCAATACAAGTAACTTCCCACAAGCAACCCTTTCTTCCTACATACCACAACCAAAAAAATATTAAAGTTCAATCGTAATTACATTAGGCCGGGCCCTTTGTGAGTCACGATCCCAAAGACTCCTACCTAGTAAAAAAAATATCGTTTCCCAGGAATGCGCGTGCCTTCACGTTCGAGACCACTCGGGACGGTTTTTTGACGAAACCCGAGCTCGCCATAGCTCTTTATTTGTTTAGAACAATGGCTAGAGCAGCTGCTGTTATAGAAATGGGCATAGATTACGGGGCTATAGACAAAAATTAAAGAGTGGTTTTGGGACCAAGCAAAAACCATTGACGTATTAATTCATCCATAGCGAAAAGTTTTATAAGCCGTTGTAAAATTGGCCCGACCAATGTCGTCTTAAATAAGTTTAGCGTCCTTCAGGGCAACATTCTTCTTCTTTAACCCTTGGCAGTCGTGATGGCCCAGAGGTTAAGGCCTCGCCCCTCATGCATGAGGTTGTGGGTTCAAATCCGGGCAAGTACCAATGTGGCTTTTTTAATTCATATGTACTTTCTATGTTTATCTTGGACATCACAGACATCGGTGAAGGAAACACATCACATCACAAGGAAGGAAAACATCGTTAGGAAACCTGGACTTATAATTAATATAAGTCTGAAATCACCAACCCGTCTTGAGCAAGCGTGGTGATAAATGCTCGTGCCTTCTCTGTATGAGAAGAGGCCTTTGCCCAGCAGTGGGACAGTCATAGGCTGGTATTATTATTGCAAGCCTTGGCCACTCAATGCTGAGTGTAGGTATCTTCCAAATCTCTCCACTTTTGGCGGTTTTGTGTCATTGCTATCCAGTTTCTTCCGGCCACTTTATAATGAGATCGTCTGTCCACCTATAGTCGGTTGTCTTCCCACATTCCACCGCCCCGTCCGTGGTCTCTACTCCAGCACTTTCTTCCCCCATCTTCCATCTTGTCTACGGCATATATGACCCGCCCACGTCCACTTTCTTTTCGCTATGTCCGTGAGTCTCGTTCGTTTCCGTATTTCGGTGTTTTTCACCCGGTTGTAGAGGGAGATGCCCAACATGGCTCGTGGCTACACAGAGCAACATTACAGACGTGCGACGTAATGAAAATAACTACAATGATTATTTAGGTAGTAACTCACTTCGTAAAAAAAACCTTAGTTCATCGAGTGGACTTCTCCATTGAAGAAAGTTTAATGAATGAATTGAAATCATTCATGATGGAAGAAATATGATAATACAATCACCTTTTCCAAAGAAATTCCTCTCTGCATAATTAGAAATGAAAACTCACACCAACCTAGTAAGTTACCAAATTCTTCCATGCAGCCCATCCAAAAATATTCACCGTGGAATATAAAGTAGGTACTGTTACAATAATACATAGCACTTAAGTGGTAGGTGCATAAGTTGTAAATAACGTGCATCATGCATCGGGTGCGCGTGCGCTTAGGTACGGTACAAATATTTGTTCCTGCGCAGGAGTTGGATTCAAATATTTTGCATTCCAGGGTAGCCCGCGAAATTTATTTAGGTTTTATGTTGAAGAAGACATTGAAGGGGATTAAATGAACTTTGGGTTGGAGGGTTGTGTTGATGATTTTAATGATTATAACTCGGTAATTAAAACTTTATTCCGAAAGTCACAAATCCGAATTTCAAAATACCGATTTTCATAATTCCGATTTATCATTAATCCTATTTTTATAATTCCTAAATTTCAATATTCCGAACGTTCATAATTACTATTCTCAAAATACTGAATTTCGGAAATTAAAAATTCGATACGATATTTTTTTCATTTCTTTTTGCGCGTCTGGACAAAACTGGCCTATGCCTAATTATTGGAGTCATAAAGGGATTAAAAAAGGATTATAAAGAAAATTGTATCATTAAAGATTGATGAGGATCAACGTTCTGATTAGTCAAGATAATTATCGGTCGAAAGTATATAAAAGTAACATTATCAATGTTATAATATGCTGATTATCAAATAGGTACTAAGGAGATTCTCAAACCATTTTCATCTGAGTCATGTGTAATTCTCAACTATTAATTTTTATTCGTGAGGTATTTACCTATGTCTTCGGTTAATAACACCTACACTTATATAAGTTAATCCATCTATAATTGTATTTTTTTGGGCTATTATTGATAATTACTGTAGGGCTGGGCGCTCCAATTTCACTCGACGACGTGTTAACCCAAAAACAATTATTATTACAACTAATCTTATCGTTCATATCATTACTATTTCGATCTACTTTGTACACGCACCTCGTCACACCCTTATCGTTGTTTATACACTAACTTTTAATTATTTTATAGTGTGCTTACACTGAAACTCTGGCTTCTAGTGGTGTTTGACGTGTTTCTCTCATTTTCTAGTAGTTTTCGACACGTGTTTGGTAAGAGTGCTAAATAGTGCAATTAGAAAAGGCTGTGAGTGCTACCTTATTACCTGTTAATTGGACATTTAGGAAACTTTCTAAAACAACAGTGTTAAAAGACTTGACTATAAAAAACTGTATAGTGTGTTTCAAACATAACCAAAACGAGTGTTTTTTCTCCAAATAAACTGCGTATGTGTGCTGCAAACGGTATCAGATTGATGGACAAAGAAATCTGTGCTTTATATCAGCTGTCAGATTCTAAAAAAAAAAAACAAAATCATCTACTTGTCTGTGAAACTAGCACATTTATACACAAGATTAAAAGGAACAAAATACTTAGTCAACTTTGATGAACTTAGATTTTCAATCAGTGCACTTACAACAGCCTTGCCTAACCGAATTATTAAAACTATAGTAACTGCGTTTACCATTAAACAAACAAACCAAAAACGTAATAAAAACTGCAACACAAGAATTCCAAATACGACAAAAAAAAAGAAAAAAAAGTGTTTTTAAAAAGGCCAGTGTTCTCCACGATGCCGTCAGCCCTGGATATGGGCCCATTCAGCCAGCCGGAGTGGAGCGACTCCAGTGACTCCACGGAGCCTGGGCCTCTGCCCCAGCTGGGGTACTTCGTGCCAGTCAGGTGCAGGTATGAGCGGAACTCGCACCATTTGTGTCGGAGAAGCAGAAGGTAATTTGTATGAGTAAATTAAGAAATTAAACTGAAGCAATCAATCAAAGCATTTATTTCAAATAGGCCAGTTAAGGTGAACGCACACAAGTATCCGCGCCGAACGAATCGAATTTTAGAAGATATCCTATGAAATGAAAACTTAGGAAAAAGAATCTATCGCCGCGGTCGATTCGTTCGGCGCAGATAAGTGTGCGTCTACCTAAAGGCACTTTTGAATTGTCGGAACAAAGATAACAGTGAAATGTAGCTACAGTGCCAGGCACAAGGCATAAAAACAGTAAAAGTAATGTAGTAACGAAAATTTAATTGAGCTGTAAGTACTTACTTTTAAAACTCTTTCAAAACTGAAGTGAATCTTGCTTATGTCATCTAACTTGTAAGGAGGAGATGTACAAAACTAGCGGGAAAAGAGTCTTGACTTCGTAAGACCAGGGAGGCCACTGGCCAGAGCTTCATGTATCATCTGCATAGTCTTCATGTGAGTTGATCAAGATTATGCCTGGACCTTAAAAGAGACTGTGACCTCTTAGTTTGTTTTAGGTGTTTTTCGCAGAGTATTCAGGTAAGAAACACCGGCATCATCAAGTTTAAAAAAAATACGACGTGAAAATAGTGTTTTTAAAAACCTATTTTCAAAATATCGCATAGCTTCCTTTTTTTGAGTCACTAAAACTTAATTTTCACTAGTGAGAAGATATCGCAAACCTCTTCCGAATATGGCAATGCTGAACTAAAAGGAGAAACCCAGGAAGAGGCCAGACAAAGGAATTGCTTGCCTATACCTCTATTTGTCTGGAGTTTCTTGCCCGTTCTTCTCCATAGAGATCTACGCTAGGAAATGGGCAACTACAGTACTTTTACAGTTTAGTAGAGTAAAGTTCATCTTTGTTTCGACAATTCAAAAGTGTTGTAACTGGCCGTTTTTTTATCTAGCCTGCTCTGTCTCACTCCTGGGCAAAGGCCTCCCTCCACTCTTTCCACTTCTCGCGAACCCGCGCGTCCTTCTTCCAATTCGGACGGAACTTGTCCAGTTCGTCCCGCCATCTCCTTCGTGGCCTGCGTAACTGGCCTACTTGAAATAAATGCTTTGATTTTGTCATTGTTATGTGACTTCAAATCAGCTCTACTCTTATCTTCTACAGGAATTTACACAGTTCTGAACAAGAACGGGGAACTTCAATTTAAAAGTACTCAAAGGTGTTGACGTTTCGCCTCCCAACTCGTCACTTTTACAGCCAATCTTCGTGCCAATGGTCGATTTAAGGGCTCATTAACGTCTCCGCACCCAGACTATTTATACACACTCCCTGACAGAATAAATCTTTGGAGTGGAAAATAAAGGAATGCTATCTTTTTGTAATGATTGTGTTTCTTTTATGTTCTTACTACTTCAGTAACTAATATTCTTTGTTATTAGTAGCAGTAATTATCCTGTATCTCACTAATGATTTGTTGAAATGAATGTTTGACTAAAATAAAAAATAAAATAAATAAATATCGCTGGACATTACACACAGCGCCATCTAGTGCTACACTAAGCAACGTGGCTTATGTTGTGGACACCAGATAGTTGATATACTACATAGATACCAAGACCAGGCCCCTTATTCACAACGCTTCGATTCGATTTTCGATTCGGAAAGTTGTATGTGTATCTTTTTTTGACATTACGAAATCGAGCGAGATAGACATACGACTTTCCGAATCGAAAATCGAATCGAAGCGTTGTGAACAGCTATGCAGACCAAGATAACTACGCACATTGAGTGTAACAATAAGATGCCAAAGGATTCACGAAATTTTAATGCAGGACTGACCGTCTTTTTGGTTTAGGAACCGTATCAGGGCGTACTCTATAAAAGACGTTTCAATGTACAATAGGTTATTTGATAAATAAGTGTGTAAGCCAAAGATGTTATCCATATTCTTGATGATAGGGGAAGCCATGGAATACAGGAGAAACACTATCATTAACACCTAAAATGGTATAGAATGGTAGATATCCCTATCTACCATGTTTTGATTTGACTATCCCGGGATAGTCAACTCAACACAAATAGTAAACATGGTAAATTTCCCGTTTTAAGTATTGATGGTGTAATTGACCATGTAGATTGATAGATAGATAGATAAACCATTTATTTAGTGCACACAAAAGACTGCACAACACACAGAAGTACAATTAAATGATACAGGATAAAAACAAGGTGCCAATTTACAAAAAGAAGAACATATTTACGAAATAAGTAATCAAGTCAGTTAATTACTTGTACAGGAGAAACACGCTAGCACAAGAGATGCTGATATACATAGTTCTCAATCATGGCTCTATAGGCTACCGAACTACCGATGCTTATATTCAGCAGGACAGGCCTTTGAACTATAACATGACATTAATGTTTGTAGGTAACAATAACAGATAACCATCAGTTGTATTCTCTGCCCCAGTTCTCACACAGTCGTTGACCGCTGCCTTATTAAAGATTTATAGTAATTAATATTCCGTCGATGACAACGTACCGGTATGGTTGTGTGTTTACAAATGTATCATTAATTCGAAAGCTTTGTTGATTGAATATTCATCCATTGAACGGAACGTGAATCGGGAACAAGTAGGACGATCTGTTGAACCAGGGAAGAAATAATTACACACGTTTGGAATAACAGGTACAGTACAATTGCGACAGTGACTTTTCAAAAGTCATACTAGCAGAATTGGTTTTTCGTGAATATTTCTAGAACTATTGGGAGCATAAATTCAAAAGTTTGGGTACAATAACAGGAGATGTGGCACTAATTCCTGTCAAAACAAAATCTCGATAGGAGACAACAATTTCCTAGGACAAACTGCACAGCAGTCCGCACATGACGACCTTCTTAACATGTCTTCGACTGCTACTGTAGCAGCAGTAATCATAGAAATAACTAGGTTTACAAATGTCTTATTAATTCATAAGCTTTGTTGAATGAATGAATGCTAATAATAATGTACCGTGAAGGAGCAGGCAAGCAGAATGCAGTCGATTTAAAGTAAAGACAAAATATTATGAGAGACTACTTTTAGGCCCGACGAGCTATAGGCCAAAATAACCACGACGTGGAGCCCTGACACAGCCAGAAGGCGACGCGGTAGAACTCACAGGAAATGGCGGGACAAGCTGGACAAAACCAGTGGCCCACATTGGTCCTGGATCGAAAAACTTGAAAGTCATGGGGAGTGGCCTTTGTCCAGCAGTGGGATGACACAGGCTTACAGGAACAGTAATTTTTAGGTTGCTATTACTGATCATAGGAATAGGCGACACGACAAAAAAATCTAATTAGTCCGTCAGTCAGATTATCAAAAAATATTTGACCCGTTTTTTTTTCGCTTTTAAAATTCTCAATACGTCACGCCTAGGTATAATTTGTAGCTAGTTCTGACGTCACGAGCCCCCACTCCCAAGTTTTGATGCGTTTTATCTTTTATCAATATTCATTGATTTACAGAAACAAAAAATACGTGTCCCATTAATATCCAATACTCTGACGGACTAAATAGATTTGTAATTTTTTTATACTGTCGTCATGCCTATTAACACGGAATGCAACAAGACAGTACATAAAGATGTAACGACACTTGGGTAAGATATCAGTCAAAAGACGGCAATAGGCTTGTCGACTGAAAAAATCTAATTAGTCCAACCAACAAAAATATGGATGATGATGAATACAGTCATAAAGAAGGGCCTGAGTCAGCCTTAAGTCGATATGCTGTGGGAAGAACACAGGTAACGTCAAACAACAACAGGTTCACGCCTATTCGGGCAACGCAACGCTGAAGAAATCACCAGAAAAGGCAATATATTAAGAAATATCACGTAATGGGAACCAAGGGATAATGCGTAATGGGATATACAAGGTAGTACTTATAGTGGAACGGTTATGGGGGAATACTACTCAAGAGTAGGCCGGTAAAAGTACTTGTCCAACTACATAGGCTAGGACAAAGCAAGCCGGAGCTTTATTCAGCATTTAACAGCATGATGGCGCTCCAAGATTAGCAATCATTCATCAAGATAGGTTTCAACATCATTCATACTTGATACATTGTTATTACTGTACGTCAGGTACAGCTAAAACGAACACAATACCAATGTTAAACTAGGAATGTAATTTACCATTTGTACCCGAGTAAGCAAAAGCATGCATAATATGCACAGAACAATCTGGGTCTGACTTGCAGTAAATAGACATGTTTGTATACAGAATATTATCGGACACAAAACTGTATAAATACAGTTATCTGGGCAAAGCTTGTTTAGTTTCGACAACCTATCAAATTATTATCATTTCAGCCGAAAGACGGCCACTGCTGGACATAGGCCTCCCCCAAGTGTCGCCACATTGACCGGTCCTGTGTCTCGCAGCCAGCGGGTCCTCGCAAACTTCACCAATCATAGGAGGAGCGATATAATCTTTATTATTAACCAGGGCTCTTTTAGTAACTTCCCAAGTACAATATACACATAACATTAGATTATAGTTTGTGTGTTGTTAGTTTCACAAATTACTTCCTCTTTCGTAATATATGTATAAGAGAAATAATCAAAGAAACAAAACATTTCCATTGCCCACAGAGAATCTCCCCGTTCCCGTCGGTCCGTCTCACAATGCTCCTGCAACAGCATATCCCGGAGGTCCTCGGCGGCGCCGTCACCGATGCCGATGCCACTGCCGCCCCTCAACAACACCGTGGAAATGTACGTCGAGCCGGTCGTCGAAGATGTAAGTGCTATTTATTTCAAATCAGAAAGTTCTTTGGTTAAAGCCCGGACTCCACCGAGCGGAGTGGGGGAGATATGTGCAAGATTCGACCAATGTCTCGACGTAGATTTCGACTTATGTGATTGGTCGGTTTCCGCACGTCTCCTTTCCGCTCCGAGCGCCTCCAGGCCTTAAGGCTCGGTTTCTACGAGCGGAGCGATACGGAGAAATATACTGGAGACACGAGAGAGGAGATGTGGGTTTCAACTAATGTGATGGTAGATTCCCACAGGTCTCTCTGTTCCGCTTTGGTGGCAATTAGTCCTTAACTAGGAGATATCGAGGCTTCTTCAGCGCAAGTTTGTTAAGAATATGTCATACTTTGATACAAAATGCTCAGTCAGCGAGGCTGAAAAGGGGCTTATTGCCCATGGTGAAATAGATTTACTTTATAATGCAGTATTATTCGTAGAGGCTGTTTCTTTGAGAGTACTTACAGCTTTGAGCGTTTATAAAGTAGGTAACACCGAGAATTTATATTAAGGTTTGGAAGAAAGCAAAAATGGAACAGAAGATTACGCGGTTTTTTCAGTCATTTTACTGATACATAAAGAATATACAGAGTTACAGACTCTTAATACCACATTTGCCAAAGTCATTTTTTAGGTTTATTAGGACCCTGGAACGAATAATATATATTATGTCAATCCTTCAATCTCCACACAGAAATTCAGTAGTAAAAAAAGAAAAAAAACTTTAGAAGAATTATCTACATTATGATCTTAGCAATTTTTTGCATCGTTGTTTGCGTCTACATCGGTAAGATCTTCTAGTAACAAATTCTTCATACGTCAAATTGTTCCTCCTTGTATTTGTCTAGCACTTTTTGCATCGACTTTGCAATTTGCTCAGGTTTACTATAGAAGTACTTGTGTTGAGAACTGCCATCATCGTTCACAATTTCGGTGTCCACCATTCCTGTTGGTGATATGAATAGGATTCTGGGGAAAGAAATATGAATTCTAATACGATGTTTAATGTCATCGTCCTTCTTTCCTTCATTATCCTTGCACCCTTCTCCATCATTAAAATGAGTCTAAAACAGCCAACTGTTGGAGATAGGGCCCTCCAAGCAAACGTGATTATCCCAATTTATACTCTGATCCATACTTTATCAGCCGTCATGTTTACTTCTTTCTTAACTATAGGTATATTTATCATCTTTCACACAACCCATCATATTTCTATTAATATCGGTCGTGGAAGGCAAATGACCGAGTACCGATGCACAATTTTGGAGAAGCTTACTGTACTTACATGTGTGATACTTAAAATGACCATGATAGATTTCCTATCATGGTCCTGTATGCATTATGCATTTGCTAACAGAAAACCTACCAATAAATGTGTAAATACTACTTCTTTTAGATAATATCGAAACATTTGAATTAGATGAAGATAAAATAAACCTAGCCAATATTCAGGTTGCGATAATTTTCATAATCATAATACTTTATTATCAGCCAGACTGTAAACGGCTACCGTTCCACACGGAGACTTGTATACCGCAACCGTAATGTCATCAACATATCAATGTGATAAGACTACGGGTAAGGAACAGCTTGCATACTGGCTGATGTCGTCACTAGTAGACACTACTCCTGTTGCCTGTTGCATTGATTCCTCAAGATAACAAACAAGTCAAATCAATGGACCTCGACTACCCTAAAATAATCCTGGACTGAAGCTTCGCGAGCAATTTAAACTTGTACCTCGGTATGTATGTTCCGTCCGGCGCAAAAGCATTGTTCTTAGGTTCATCTTCATCAATCAGATTGACCATAACAAAATGTTTGCTCAAAGTCTGAATCTCCGAAGAGTTTGCAAATTTTGGCTTCAAGTTTCTGCATGCTGTGCACCAAGACTTGTGGATAATCACCATCAGAGGCTTCCTGTGGTTCGTTGCAATCTGGAGACCCGATTCTAACGATCCCGCCCACACGTAATTGTTCCCAAATCCATTGTCCTTCCCAGTTACACCAGCACAGTGTGCCCTTTCGAAGAATAAACTGAAAAATGCCTTAGCCACTTTTCCAGCTGTGCCCATTATGTGGTTATTACTTTAATTTCCTTCCCACCAGACCAGGTTTTAGACCGGGGTCCAAAATTTGTGATTCCAAAATTTATGTACATTTTTTCATCATTATATTTGTGTGTTTCTTTTTTGATCCGCGATTTTTTCACAAAACGTTTTTGTAAATGAATGCTTATTGAAAGTGTCAGCTCATTCAATCAAGAAGGTTGGCCATGGCCATGTCATGTTGACTGATGTCGACTAGCCGCGCAACGCAACGCCATCTACTAAGCGCAGGTAGAACTAACTAAATACCGGCGAGCCTTGTGATTCGTGAACGAGATACGCGTTGTTGTGTTGGTGGTCTGAGTTGTGTTTTGTTTTCGGTTTTATCCACTAGATGGCAGGTATCTTAAATCAAAACTTTTTTAGAAGGTTTTATGTGAAATTTGTGTGTTGTGGTGTGATATGATTCTGCTAGCTAAAGTTAATGAACATAAACCTTCTTCATATTTTCTCACTTAGAAATAATTGTCCTTTTAATGTTTGGGGTTATGGTGTGGGCCGTTTGAGTGGCAGGTATTTTATGTGATTTAGCATTGTGACAATGCTCGAATGTCCATACTAGAGTTGAGACCATTGTTTACCGTTATTCAAACAATATTGGAATCAGTCAAGTAGAACCTCTTTTATTCCCAAGTTAGAGGTACTTTATTTGGTATCCTGTCAGAGGTGAGTAGGTACATAGGTACCTAGACGTCTTTTCACAGATAAAGCTTTTATTGACATGTATATAAAACAGACTAGGTAGCCGTAGTACTTTTCATTTAATTCAAAAGTCCTACTGTAAAATGCAAATAAAAAAATACACACAGCTAAACATAGAACCTCCTCCTTTTTGAAAACGGTTAAAAATAAATGACCCCTTTATTCTTCTTCACACTGAGTACCTATGTTGTAAAATAGTAGGCTATTCTTGTTATTCTAACGACGAACTAAAGTAACACTTATGACATATTAACCTCATTGGTCTAGTGGACGCAAGCGCGACTGCTGAGCTTGAGGTCCTGGGTTTGATACCCAGGTCGGACAAAGTGTTATTGCGTTTTATCATCAGGAGTTTCTTAGTAGCAGCCACGAAGTCTGGATTTGCCCGGATGATGGCAATAGACTCGCCCCCTTTTACATGGGACCTAAATATAACGTGGTCTTACAAAGGATTTACAACCCTATCTACCTACGCAATGCTCCGGCAGACTACATTCTTGGTATAGACTGGAAAGGAAGATATTATTATACCATAGACATAGAGATATGTCTAAACGCGCTCTGCTTGATTCTTATTACATCTCAGTTTAAATAAATACCATAGGTACTGTACTACAGATATTTACGCAAGAGAAGTGTCAAAAAAAAACCGGCCAAGAGCGAGTCGGACTCGCGCACCGAGGGTTCCGTACTCGTACGGAAACTTTTTAAAGGACAAACTTAACTTTGCTGTTCGATCCCTAGAAACGGCTATTGCTCCAACCGCAAATTTAAGTTAGTAAAAGTAAAAATTGCTTTTTTAGGGTTCCGTAGTTTCGCTATGTCCGTCTGTCTGTCAGTCTGTCCGAGGTTTTGCTAAGAGACCGTTTGTACTAGAAATCTGTAATTTTGTAGAGGTGTGTATATCAATAACGCCGACAAAGTGGTAAAATAAAATTTTGGATGTTTTTTTTGTAGGGTAGCTCCCCTACATGTGAAGTGGGGATGAATTTTTTTTTCGTCGTCTACCCCATCGTGTGGGGTATCGTTGAATAGGTCTTTTAAAATGACTTAGGGGTTGCCGCAACTATTTTTCGATTTAATGCTCCATTTACGCAATATTAAATTTAAAAGTGCAAATTTTGTTCCAGTAGGGCGCCCCCCCCCCTCCTCTAAGAGCTAAACTACTGGCTTGAAAAATCTGGAAAAAACCATGCTGGTAGTGCATTTCATAAACTTTAAAGGAAAACTATAGCGGTTAAGATAACTTTATTAGATTAGCAGTAAGTCGTTGAACTAGAGTGTTGGATAATTTTGTACCAAATACAAAATCCTCAGAATAAATCCTATAAAGTGACTAAGATGAAGTAGTTGCTTGTTTATAACGGGTGAAGACTTTCATTGAAAAACAAAATTTAAAATATAACGGGCTACTACGGAACCCTACACTGCGCGTGGCCCGACACGCACTTGGCCGGTTTTTTGTTATTAAACTACATATTTACGGTTTTCAGACTTTTCCCTTTACATGTGTTGTAAGACCTTGCCTTTTGCCAAATTTCGTGATTCTAGGTCAACGGGAACTACCATATAGGTTTTCGACCCAAAACCCATAGGGTACTTCCGGTTACCTAGAATTGTCAATTTTGGTTAAAAGCAAGGGTCTTACAGCACAAGTAAAGGGAAAGGTCCGAAAAATAAAAAAAAGTAAAAAATTGGTACTTACAAGTTTTCGCGAAAATCTATATTTGCCCATATCTTTTTATCGTGTTGACTCAGGACCTAGATTTTTATACACCTAATAGGGACTATAGACCTCAGTATATGGTATAAATTACAACTTGCTAGGTCCACCTGAGAAAATCGGTGGTGTCAGACGGACAGACAGACGTTCAAGAAAGTGATTTTATAAGGGTTCCGTTTTTTCCTTATGAGGTACGGAACCCTAAAAATGATTTTAATAAAAATAAAATATAATTATGACAGACTTTTTAAACCTATCGATGTGGATCGGCGCGCGAATCTGCGTGTGCGCATGTTTTTTATACATTTTCAAACATCAGTATGTCGATACGTCGCGCTCCACGTAGCCTATTGGAAAAAACAGATAAACTATGATAATTAGATGTAATGTGTTCATGATGGAACTCTGCATTCTCTAACGAGACACGCATTTGATACTGTGACAAAACACTGGTCGCTCGCGTTCATTCAAACAAAATTTAATCGTCCAAGAACGGGGAACTAAAGATCTTAATATTTCAAAAAATATTTATCTATTAGACAACCTCGTTACAAAACTATTAAAAAAAAACAATACTGCGGTTGCTTATTTTTTTAATTAAATAAAAATAAGTTGTACTTAAACAAACTGCGTTTTGCACTGTACGCGGTCTTCGCGATGATCTGTTTCATTCCCGCGTTTATTTTATGAGACTTGAACTGTGAACGTGCAAACTGTGGAGCCAGTGTGAATTCGGTGTAATGATGAACATGTACGGCAAGCAGGGACGCAATAGGAGCTTGTACGGCACCGTGCGATCGATGGTTCCGTCCCGGGGGACACCTATTGCTTCTGGGATCGACGATATGGTTTACACGCCACCGTATTTTTATCACATTCCACCGCCACCGCAGCCATTGAACACTTATCCTGGAAGAAAGAGACGAAAAAAGGTATGTTTTAAAATTAAATTGCAAGTTTCAGTTTACCTGGACATCGTCCCTAAATAATCTTGATCTAATTCGGCCTGTCCTTTGCGGGGTCTCCCCCAACGACGACAGCCTAAGACCGTATCCCACAGGACATACCCTTAGCGTGTAGTTTACCCAATATATAAAAATCTCGTGTCACAGTGTTTGTTATCGAACTCCTCCGAATGACCGATTTTAATGACATTTTTTGTATATATTTGGTAGGTCTGATAATAGGTCGTAGGCAATTTTTTAGTCTCTCTCATACTCATCAAAATTTCCACGCGGTCCAAGTCGCGGGCAACAGCTAGTTAGTTTAAAAGTGTTTCGCCCTGGCTGTAGTAGACCTTAGTATTGAGACACTCAGGATTGTCCGGTTAGGCAGACGACAACCTCCTTGGTGACCTGCGTGATGCCAATGATGATTCAGGAAAGAGAGAAAAAAAACTGGATTAGATATACTCCTGTCTAGAAAGGCGATTGATCATACAAACGGTAGCACGCAAGCACTAGCACATTGCACAAGGCAGCTGATGCAAAGAGAAGCAATCGTCTTGACTGAGTGATCACTCACTGCGCGTTTCATACCGAGAAATAAATTATGGACTACAACACACCTAAGCTAAGCATGGCTGGCATTGAGCTACATATTTTGCTATTGTATAACTATGAGCAATATTTACGTACTTGTAAAACTGATTGAGCCTGAGCGTCCGAAACTGTATCGTTTACATAAGCCGTTGCTTTCTAGATTAAATTCTTCCATGTATAATCTCTCTGGTGTTATCAACATAATTTCAAAAAAAATTGATAACATCTTACTATGGTTTACCTACTTGAGCGGCTAGTGCACCTGCCATTACCCTGGATTCAATTATTAGGACAGTTCTGCTGCATCTCGCACTAAATTCTAAATGCATCGCCGGTAAAAATATTTCCAACGCAGCCTTAACTAGTGGTCATAGCCCTCTGTCAAGCTGCCACAGACCCGTTAGGGGCCTATCGTATCGTCTAACCCAGCCACTTATTAAGGTTGCTGGTCCATCTCCCTCGAGAGGCGTCCAACAACAACAACAACATCCATTTATTTTCAGGCAACTTTGGCCCTTAGAACTTTTGGTCCAACGCTGCGCTAGCTCGCAAAAACATTGCGTGTACTGGTTAGATACTTATAATAACAATATTACGTACCTCTAAGTTTCCTCTGAATAAGGATGATGTTCGCTCCTTCGCTCTATAGGTCTTTGGGTCTTGGGTCTTGGGCTTGGCGGTGAGGTACCCTTCGCGAAATCAACGGGGGCTGTAATGTCATTGGCAATCTCCTTCTGAGCCTGATCACAGCATCGATGCTTGACTATGAAGTTCTCCATGAATTTGTATGAGACAAAGAATGATATTGAAAACAAGACAGCATCGTTGAATAGGGTCCTGGCCGTCATCACCATAAATTTAGAATTATATTTGCGTGTTTTTTCTTCTATTACATTATATTTTATTTAATCTCTTATTTTTACCAAAGATAGAATACTTAAACCGTAGTCTATCAAAAGCGTAGATAGAGAATGAACTAAAGAAAAAGATTTATATCTATGCTGCTCTATGATTTTTATGTCTTCCAAAGCTTTTTTGCTGTCAATTTGTCACCTGCTAGTTTTTCTTCTTTTGTTACGGTTAACAGCTATGACCTCTTTTCTTTCCTGACCTATTCTGGATATGTGTCCCGCCCAGTTCCACTTTAACCTCGCAGACTTATCGCCAACATCGGCGATGGAAGTCTTTACCAAGCAATGGGACAGCATAGGCTAATAATATATATATTTATATATGTACGGTCGACCAAGCTATTTGGTTTACATTTTAACATGCAAATTACAATGTAAAAAGAAAACCAAATAGCTTGGTCGACCGTACGTGTTATGACTTTGTTCTTGATCTAATATTTTCTGGAGGACCGCTAATTTTATCATAGAAATATTCCATTAGATACATATTATGGCAGCAACAAGTAGGAATCGACTGTCTTGGTAAGGGCATGTGATGAGGAGGGACGAATCTCACGTGACTAAAAGAGTGATGAATATAAATGTTGATGGATGAAGAGGGAGAGGAAGACCAAGGAAACGTTGAATGGATTGTGTGAGGGATGATATGAAGGAAAAAGAAGTGGATGATAGCGTGACGGTTGACAGAGGAGAATGGACCATCCCATGTTACTTGGGATCGACGCAACACGTTTTTTTTTTCGTCGACCCCGAGGTCAAGGACAGGAAGATGACGATTTATGGCAGTAACAGCCGGACGAGGTAGCCATTACATATCGAAACCTCCCATGCTTCGAAAAGCACGTTAAACCGATGGTCTCGAGTGTCATCGAGCCTCACTAATCCAGGTCCAGTTGAAAACCAGCGTCGGGCACTAGTTGTCCGGCATTTTGCTGAACTGGGCCTATTTGGCGCAGCCGTGAGGCGCACAGTGTCTCATATATTTTTATTTTTTTGTTTAGTTTTTTATTCATTTTTGTTTTTCTTTGTTGTTTATTTTTTATACTGTGTGCACTTGTGGCGTGTGCCAAATAAATGTATTTTCTTTCTTTCATTCGAAAATATAAACTCCATGTAAACTACTGGTCGTCACCGCTAGAAGCCGACCTCAAATTATTTAAGAAAAGATGATGGCCTAGACTTGTATCAGGCAGAGGTACAGTGTTAAACATTTGTGGAATTTAACTGCATGTTTTGAAAAAAAAAATATGGTTGCGTTAGTTGAGTTAGTTCATTTTACATCCAAAGACCCAAGAAACGCCAAACTGGGGAAATATTTTTGTCTCAAATTCATGTGTCTGAATGGCCTACATTTCAACCAACTTATCTGTGCAGGAGGAAAAAAAAAACAGAACTAAAATACATAAATGTAACAAGTTTGAAATATTGCTGTATTTTTGCTTTACCTAGACCTGCACACGGCCATTTTCAATGACTTACTAACAGGTAACGGAAGGTTGCTATCTCTGTCTGTTTGACATTTAGCTTACGGACAGTTAGAAACAAGACGTCACAGAAAAGCTTTCTTTGATTTTTCCATGAATCAAGTGACAGGTAGGTAGGTGACGCGGATAGGATATTTTAAGCTAACTTTGACTCAAAAACTTAACTTTAACTCAAAGTTGTTCTTAGCAAACTGCAGAGTTTGCCCGAGGAGATTGACTACAATTGGTCTCTGGTTGACTTCTAGTTTCAAAGATATCCTTAATTTTAATGTGGGTATTTGGTTGGACTCATTTTTTGGGCCGTTATTCAATCATATCAATTCAATCAAAGTCAATAAGGCCTGGACTCCATAAAAGCAGATACAAGCAGAACGGACAAGGGTCCTGCAAGATTCGATTAATGACATGAGATTTGACACGCGATGTGGAATGCAACCAGTTCGATTGGGCGATTCCCGCACGTCTCCTCTCAACTCTGATTGGTCGGTCGGACGGATTGCACGTCTATTCTCCACTCAACTCGTCTCCGCTTTTGTGGAGGCTGGGCCTAGGTATAGTAAACCAATGGTGACCCGGCCCAGTGGAAAACCCTGACTTCACGATGTCGTGCGTTCGAAGTTTCAGACCCAGACAGGTTACGTTACTTTGTTGGGCTCAAAACGGTGAAGTAATACATCGTGAAGAAATGATGTGACATCTAGCAACCCGAACTAAGCCCCCGTCGTGGATTACAGTCTACGTAGTGTACGTACCCTCCAGCCTCCCAGAGAAGGCCTCTGAGCGGTAGAAATGTTCCAGGCTGATTGTGCGGCATGGTTTTACGAGCAGTTAAATCAAAACAGCAGTACTGGTATAAATCATTTATTTGCGTCTGTTACAATTACTGTTTTACCTAATGATTAAGCTACAAAAGTACCTGATGGAAACGTAAACAAACGATTTAGAAAACGTTTGAATGTGGACGCCATTTTATTTGTAGTGCCACTTACGAAACACTTACGAAACAACTTATCAAAGCACTCGCTTTGATATTATTTCGATAAGTCATGCCCAAAATTTTAAGTTATTTTTCATTTGACTCCAACTGTTTAGCATTTTACAAACTGTGAATACTAGTAGTTTACATGGAGCGACGTCTACCTTGTTGAGACTGCAGGTTGTCAGATTTTCGGGCTTACGTCTACCCGTAATGACTGGCATAGATCCACGAACGACAGCAGTTAACCGGCCACCAACTTAAGTAATGGATCCCATCCACAGACGACCTCGGCAAGCGTTTCTCAACCTTAAAGATCGACCCATACTGTTGTTATTACTTCTTAGCCACAAGCCACTGATGATGCCCGAGATATTTTTCATTTGACAATGAGGTTATTGTTAAATAAACCTAAAATTTCGTTGGCGTATTTTTCAATGACGATTTAATTCAATTCAAACAATAATTGTTAGAAAAAGCGGTGATTTCTCACGTTCTAGGAACTGCGCATTACACAGATTTAACGCAGACTCCACTCCGACTCGACTCTAAAAAAACATTTACTTGAAAGAAGTGACATGACCTCGCTGAAAATTTAACCGTGAAGAACACGGTATAAAGCGCGCATTTCAATGCTTTACGATTTTTTGAGTCATAAGTGGAGTCGGCGTCGAATATATTTGATGTGCATAGTCCTTAAATCTTCTAAACACCTACTAATTCCTTTGAGAGAGTAATTGCTCATATTAAACACGGTTTGTTTACATTTCCATCAAAAAGTTTTGCAACCGAATAACGTTCATGGTTATTTTCCTTTTTTTTTATTTGTTGGGCCCTCCGCCCCTTGATCTATAATGAATTAAGATACTCTGAAAAACTTTGTACCCGATCAAGAATGAAACTGATATTTGCAGGAAATCGATGAGAAGCTTCTTTGCTGGTGATTTTGACATTTTTCGAAGGCGTTGCTGGACCACATATAGTGTTTTATAGGGTCACCAAGTTACGGACCTGTAAAATGAGCTCATTTAGTACATTATATTCGTGGTCAGCATTGCTGCAAAGGGGACAGAAAGACATAGATTTAGGGGAAATATGTCTTATCCCATGAACTGTCCACGAAGTAGACACAATAGTTAAACTTGAAGTTTAAATGGCGTCTCGACCAAATCGGTCATTTGACAGATCATGATGTACCCGGCAATAAATATTGCACATCGACCTTTGGAAAGAGACAATCGGCTAATTTCGGCTTCTCTCTGTCGCACACTACCTATGTGACGTTTGTCAGTCGTTGTTCAAGTGCGATAAAGTGCGGTCGCGTCCAGTTCAAAATATATATTAAGAGTTGTTAACACCCCCAAATTTAAATAATTTAAAATTGCACAATGGCATCTTTAGGAAAAAGAGGGAAACCTTTACGAGGTCAGTCACGCGAAATTATCTACAATGTTTATAAATATTTTGTAACCGAAACTGACAGATTTCAAAAAAATGAAGATGAAAATGTAAGTTGTTATTTTAAGAAGGTTCAAGAGCGAGTTGCAAATGCCACTGGAATTTCAAGAAGAACTTTGAACAATATATTAAACGAAGTCAGTACTGAAACACATTCTACTGAAATAAAGTTCAGCACTCCAAAAAAAGGGAGACCAAAAAAGCAATTTCGTTTGCATATGGACGATTTTGATTATGATGTTGTTCGAAGAATGGTGTATGATTTTCACTTACGATTTAATGAACTGCCAACAATAAAATCATTAAAAGCTAAATTATCTGAAGCTATTAATTACAATGGGTCTGAAAAGACGTTGAGAAAAATACTTCACGAGATGGGATTTCGGTTCACTAAAATGGAAGATAATCGAAAACTTCTAATGGAAAAGCACGATGTAAGTCTCAAACGGATGGAATACCTCGATAAAATACGCAAATTTCGCGAATCAGGAAAAAATATCGTCTACATGGATGAGTCTTACATACATACATCCCACATTAAAGGGAAATCTTGGAGTGATGACAAGAAAAAAGGAGTAAAAAAGCCAATTTCAAAAGGTCAACGTTTGATAATAGTTCATGCGGGTAATGAAAAAGGCTTTGTACCCGGTGCCTTTTTAACGTATAAATCCACGGACACTACAGGTGACTATCACAATGAAATGAATAACGATAACTACGAAAAATGGCTGGTTAATCAATTAATACCAAATATACCCAGTGATTCTGTTCTAGTTATCGATAACGCACCCTATCACAACAAATATGTTGAAAGACCCCCCAACTCAAACACCATTAAACAGGAAATGATCCACTGGTTAAACAGACACGAAATTCCAGTAGATCCAAAATTAACAAAAACCCAGATTTACGCTATTATATGTCAGCACAAGGAGAGGCATACAGAGTTTTCCGTGGACAAAGTACTTGCCGAACATGGGCACACTGTGTTGCGATTGCCACCATATCATCCGAATTTTAATCCAATAGAAAATATATGGTCTCAACTGAAAGGCTATGTAGCCTCTAGAAATGTGGGTATGAATTTAACTACAGTAAAAACATTATTGACTGAAAAAGTAAACATGATCGGGGCTGAAGATTGGAAAAAGGTTTGCGATCATGCAATCAAATGTGAGAATGAATATAGAAGCATTCAACACGGTTTAGACAATTACACTGATAGACTAGTGATAAATACGGCTGACAGTGACAGTGATATTGATCTCTTTGAGAGCACAGATAGTGAAATGGAAGTAATTGAGAATTAGAATTATTATTATTTTTATTACAATGTCTCATTTTAACAATATGATTAATGTTGTTTATTATGTACACTACAGCTGTAATTTTCCAAAATAATTAAATACGAAAACATAATGGGAACATGTTTTTTTTATTTTATTTTACCCCAACCTAAAGCCATCACTATAGAAAAATTGGTGTATTTTATACAAATAATAATTATCAAAAGAAGCAAATCATAATTGTTTTAACAGCTCCTAATAGATACCGGACTGTTTGTATTTCGTGCGAGAGAGATAGCGCTCTACGAAGCCGAAATTAGCCGATTGTCTCTTTCCAAAGGTCGATGTGCAATATTTATTGCCGGGTACTGTATATACCATTTACATTCAACACTGTAAAACTTAAATGAATGCCTAAATATAATGTCTAAATATATGGTCTACTACTTAGGGCATGTGGAACCGTGTTTCGGTGCCAAAGTAAAACCGTTTTTTTCCGGGTTTTATATTCATATTCTTTATTGCACACAAAATTAAAAAAAAATATATACACAAAATTCAATTATATAGCTTATGTACAACGGCGAGCTTACGCGCGGCGGTTGGCGGTTTTACTACGTGACCGAAACCGGGTTTCGCATGCTCTGGTCTACCCGTGTGCCAAATTTATCGTAATCCATTCCGCTGTTAATGCGTGAAGACGTGACAAACGAATAAACAAATAAACTCTCTTTCACATTATAATTTTGGTTAGGATTCAAACATCTTATAGTAACTAATAACTAATTGGAGTAAGAGTAGATGAATATGTATAGGATATTAAACATACGCTGAAAACGGGATATTTACCATGGTTACTATTTTCTTCGGAGTTTCCGATATTTCAAGCACCAAGATCATGTATAAACTGGAGTTATTGCGGGTGGGTGTTATAGTAACTATGGTAAATATCCCGTTTTTAGTGTTAATGATAATGTTAGTGACCATGTTAGTTTAAAAACTTATATATAACATACGGTTAGTCGTCGTCACATTTTGTGCCTTTTATCTGATCATCGTAATGACCATGTGATCCAACTTTGGTGATTACGGCCTGAAAGAATTTGTACGAGAACCAGAATGAGAACCCGAACTGAATCCAGTCGTAGAACAGCGCTCTCGCCATTGTATAAAGAAGAGTACCTAACACATTCTAAGTGCAATCAGAATGGTTTCTTGGGTGGTTCGTGGGTGGTGTTATTACTTTCATTTACTTGTACATCATGTTTGTTTTTTTGGTATTTTTGTTAATTTCTTGGGGTCACTTGTCAGGTCATCACGACATTTTAGAAATGAGTGGTGCTGTCAATGCGAAAAGTACTGACAGCTTTGAACTTTTGTAACCTTTTTTGGTAGAGTTATCCAGAAAGAGTTATCACTGCTTGTCAGTATAATACACTTCTACAACTTATCTGTACATGCGGGAAAACACAGAACTAAAATAAATGCACCAAGATTGGCGTAACGATGCAAATTTTGTTGACAAGCAGCGCCACCTCGAACTGCACACATAAAGTGGTCATACTGTACCAGAAACACACTTAGCTACTTTCAAAATGTCAGTTTCACACACATTACTGTTGTTACTGTTAGCCTTCGTCATCGTTCATCCCACTGCTGGACAAAGGCCTCTCCCCGTGACTTCCAGGTGTTCCGATCCCAGGCCAATGTTGACACAAGTTTCGACAAATTATTTCGTGTAAGTGCTTTTACGCGCAAAAAAAAAAAAACGGTATTCTAAATCCGCTCTCGCTTGGAAAATATTACATTAAACGATACACTATAAGGAATTATTTTACGTACAGTCAATCGACGACGTCAGGTTCACAATAATCTTCTGATTCTTCTTTTTCCAAATATTGATCGTATTGACCGTAAGACCCATATTTAACTATGACAGACTTGAAGAATTTGTACGTCAACCAGAATGAAATTGTAAACTGTATAACATCGCCTGTGCCTCGAATCATTTAAATTTCGCTAGAATTTTCTAGTCTTCGGAATCTTCGGATGCCATGTGACAGACGTTTTTTCGCTTATTCGGGTCATCCAAAGATTTAAATCTTAGGGTCACTTTGTGAAATGACGCAGATTCCGCGAAGGCAAGTACTGTCAGCTTTTAACCACAACAACCTTTAAAGCAAAAAAAAATAATAAGTACTTAATCAATGGAGTTCATGAAATGATCTTTGCGTTTAAACTAACATGCCCCTCGAGCTTTGAATTTCTGATTGCCTTGAGTCATGCTCCTAATATTAACAGGTCGTCTGGTAAATCCATTATTCAAGTAAGCAAATTTACCTGTAACAAAAATAAATAATCAATACTAATATTATAAAGAGGAAAGATTTGTATTTTTATATTTTTGTATGTAACGAATAAACTTAAAAACTACTGGACCGATTTGAAAAATTCTTTCAGCAATGGATAGCTACATTGTCAGCGAGTAACATAGGCTACATTTTATCCCAATACTCCCACGGGAACGGGAACTACGCGGGTGAAACCGCGTGACGTCCGCTAATTGTGTTATAATCTTGAAGCTTCTTCACTCGCGACTTAGCTCACGTAGGATTTCGTACTTTAGCTTTCGGACTTCAACATCAAGATAAGCATTTGTATAAATAAAAAATAAAAAAAGTTTCATGTTATTAAACAGAAGAAATGAGATTTGTATCCCCATTCTACCCTAGGGGTTGAAATTTGAAAAATTGTGATGGTCGTATACGTAACTGAAGTAAAAACACATAAGTAATGATGACTGAAATTTACTGCTACCGAGCGAGTCGGGCAAGGCATCGTTTCACCTCTTTTCATACTTTGGTTCGCTGGCGTGTGTAAGCATCTGCAACTCAGTAATGGCTATGTCAAATAAAAATCGTAGCAGTTGGCGTTCTGTAGTTTCTGTGTATTTTCTAAAGTTCCTTATTCTCGATTTGAAGAGGTGGATGTGTATTTTTTTTCCTGCTATTGCACGACTGTTGTCGTCACATGTTAATCTCTTGGAATTCCACAAGGAGAATGCGCTATAGTTGCCCACGAAATTCAAATTTTCTTACGCTTTTTTGCAATTGTCGGGTTGTATGTTGATTCAAATATTATTTGCGACCATTGAATAACTTTTTTTGATGAAATAGTCGTTAAATGAGATTTAATAAACTTAAAGGGTTTGTATTAATGATTATAATTCTGTAAATACATGCGTGTTACGGTCGGGAATCATATTTTGTTCAACATGCCTGATACATTGACCAGCAAATTTGAAATAACGCAAGAAAAATTGAATTTCGCGGGTTACCCTGGTGCTTCCAGTTTAATATCGTGGGGCACGATATGACAGTTTCGTTCGTATTTGGATGTTTAGGTGTCGCCACATAAATATCTGGCTATCTGCACTCAGCAGTGGTGGGCCAGTAACAGCGCTGACTAACAAATTGTTAAAAGTGGGCTCAAACCAAGACAGGCGCATTACTTTGAGCAATTTATTTCTTCACCACTGCTCTTAAAACGGTATAGGAAAACATCGTGAGGGAACCAGCATGTCCCGTAACCAACAATTAGAAGACATGTGGCATCCACCAGCCCTCACTAGGCCCGCATGGCCAACAGAGAATAGGGCTGTGTCCCAGGCTGTGGAAACATTATGCTTATGCTGTACTGGTAATGCAATTACAACAGCAGATTCTTCTTCTCGAATCGTTGACTCAGATTATGTCCAACTAAACTGGCCTGCAAAAATAAGTATCACACTTTCAAAATTGCAATAACTTTTTAAGTACACAAGATATACTTTCGAAACAAAAAGGACTCGAAAAATAATTTAATTTTGTCTATAGTTTCATAGAAAGCTGATAATAATTGCTTTATAACGTTTTTGATTTTAAATCTTTAACTTCTATAGTTTAGGAAAAATTGAAATTTTAAAAGTGTAGTACTTATTTTTGCAGGTCAGTGTAGTATGTAGCGACCTGGACAGCTCTCTCGTTTGCCTCATTCATATCCTGGAGGGTGCAATTAGTTGTGCACGACGGGTAGGAGAGAGAGTGTGGCATATCCTGGTTGGGGCTCCACACCCGCAATATGTCCGGTTATACTCACAGTCAATCATCGTCGTCAATCGGCAATCCATCTGGTCCTCTTATGATGGGCGACCCATCGACCCTGTGTGTTCCATAATGGTCTATGACACGTACCATGAAGCGGTACCCGATGATGAACGAACCCGTAAACCACATAGCATCGTAAAACTTTCCCCACATATTTCAATTTAGAGCTTAAATAATAAAGTGAGAGAGAGAGAGAGAGAGCTAGAGCTTAGCTGAGCTTTTAGAGCTTTTATAATCTTCCAGGTGTTTTGATTCCCATTTTTGAAACTAAATCATTCTTGTCTCTGTTGATTGTTGAATTGAATGGTAAATTGCTGACACTGAGGGTTGTGTCCACAGAGCATTATATAATCTTGTGTCACTTGACCTGTCAGACTCGTCGGTTAAAAGTTGCCAGCATGAGGACAGTGAGAAGGCCCCCCACTAGGTGGACCGATGCCCTAGTGAAGGTTGCAGGGATCCGTTGGATGCGAGTCGCACGGGACCGGTATATGGCGACACCTGGGGAAGGCCTATGTCTATTAGTGAACGTCTTTCGGCTGAAATGATGATGATGATGATGGTGTCGCGACGGCGTGCAATTTCCCTTCACTTCATGATATATTCTAGTTATTCCCAAGTCTACAATGTAATTGGTTTTATAGTAATAATATAGAATTTTACTGCTTCGCTTTTATGTGAAGAGAAACCCCCGCCTCACGAAATGTTAGAAACACTCACCGATACGGAGTATCTCTCAATCCAGTCTCCTATACTTCGGTCCTCAAAGGCACCGAAGTTGCTATCATCAGGTCAACCATCACTTTATACATTTCCTCAGGCGCGACTAGGATATCTGTAAGTTTAAGTACCCATGAATCTCTGGGTTAAGCATTACCTATCTGTTTATGATTAATAGGTAAAACTATTTTGCTTTCTCGCTAGTTTCATTTTATCATTAACGTTACATTAACGTTTAAGAGACACCTTTGTGCTAATCAGATTAAGGATTATTTTCTCCAAGGATTATTTTCTCCTCTGCAAAAGCACGCATTCCAGTTTGACTGGAATGCTCCCCTTAATTTTATACATATAGCGTCCGTCGACACTTGCGCCCGTCGACGCATTTGGGGCCATTGGGGACCAAATTGAGAGTTTACAAGAGAGGTTGGCCCACGACCCGTCTCATAAACTTGCGCTTAACCCCTAAAGTCCGGACTGTTGCGCGTGGCTGGTCGTAGTTATTACCTTTAACCGCGATTATGGAAACATCTCATTGAACCAAAACCGCGGTTGAAGACACGACCATCACATAGATTAGGTGTCTCGAATTATTCAAACATGCTAAAATACCTTTAGCACATCAATTTATATTAAACATAATAAATCTCTAATCCTTACATAAACAGAAAGTTAATACTTAGCTTTCCCGGTGGCGCGTCTCCCGGGTGACAAGAATTATATCTTCATATAGTCTTCTTGCACTGAATTTACTTTACTCAAAGTAACTATCATCTAGACCGACTATGTTATGGCGGCAATCAAATGAACGGCTTAGATTTGGCGGTATACTCTTTGGTTTGGCGGCGTCAAGTTGTTCAAACTGATTTAGTGTTGTCATCTCATTAATGCTGTGCAATTATAATTATATTTACATATAAAGGAACATCGCGATTTCATCTTTCGCGACAGATGGGGACAATCGAAAAATTCACTTTCCGTAAAGAAAAATACTTCTTTATGGAAAGTGGTATTTTTTTTCGTAGGGGAATAGATTTTATCGAATCATACGTATTTTTGGTGACTCACCTCGCTTAGCCAGCGATGTATTTAGATTAATCGACTTACAATCTATGTTAATCGAATAAGTGATAAGCGTAATAGATACTCATGTGTTAGATCACTGGTTAAAATAATTCCACAAACAGGATAATTACGTATGATCTTTATTTCACTTCTAATTAACTTAGTCTGTATTGTAACACATCAATATGTTTACACCTTTTTTCCGTTATCGTCTCAATGGCGGCAAAATCGATAGTTCGACCTTTTTTTGAAGTGAATCCTTATTTAGGCGCGTTGAGCACTTTTGGGTGAACAAAAATCATGGAACTCGCGTCATCGTTCGTTTGTGCTCGCTAAAACTCGAGAACGGCTGAACCGATTTAGCTGATTTTGGTTTTGAAATGTTTGTCGTAGTCCAGGGAAGGTTTAAACCCAAGGAAGGGTATGAAACCAAAAAAAAATCTTTACAAACCAAAAAAAAATCTAATAACTCGACGATACAATTTACAAGTTACTTAGTTTTCACTTCTATCGGCAGTCCCCAAAGACTGCCCGCATTAATATTACTATATTACTACTGCCCGTTAATAATCCAAAAACACAACTAGCTTTTCTATTTAAACCAAAGTGTAAACAATTGAATAAATTAGTTATAAATAAACACCTGCTTCCCTTACATAATTATTCCTTTCAGCTCGTCCACGTTCATATACAAAAAAGTAACTTTTGAAAGAAATCTAAAATGTAATTTTTTTTTCAACTACAAATCTCTTCCGCCGTACAAAATTTGGTTATAGGATTAAACATCGTATCTGCAGGACAGATGAACTGCTCTGTGACGTTCATACATTTGCGCAACTGGCTTCATATACTCGTTTCTTACTTTATCCTTTCATTACTTGATCCTTTCTTGAGTCCAAACATTCATCTCGTCATTCTCATCTCCGCTAAATGCAATCGTTTTTCATCAGTCATCGTTTCTTCATACGTTTCAAATTCGTCTGCTAGCAAGTAGGTATATTGTGGCAATGCATGCTATTGTAAGTTTACTAAACTATTATATTTTATTTATTTATGTACACACAAAATACTGAACAGGACATTACATTAAGATAGAAGAGCACAAAGGTGCTGCATTGGTGTGAATTGTTATTCTGCAGATGTCCAAATTTTTTTTTAATGATGTGTTATTTCCGCAGCGGTTGTCACTATCAGCCAACATCTGTGATGGTTGGGCTCGTTTTACTGTGGGCGTCAACGATTTGTGTCACTGACATGAATCACAAATCACAATATTGTTGATAACGAGTTAATGATTGATCAATAAGTCTGTTTGTTATTGTTATTTTTACTCAGTAATGGTCAGTGGTCGCCTGGACGCAGCCACAGCCTATACAGGGTGTAAACCACCTCATCACGAAGCCGTCAACCAAGCATTCTGTACATCAAACTAAGTAACTTTACGCAAAAATTATTGCTGGGAAACCACTTTTTTTTTTGGGGTGAAAAATCATGTTTTGTTGTAGAACTCAATGTAACGCACTCAAAACATTGTGCTGATGGATGGATTGAATAGTACGGGAGTCGTGGAGGTGTTTAAAAATGTTACATTAAAAACTTGTATAATTAAAAAAAAAGTTACCAAAAAGTTGGAACTTTGACCCCCAATATCTCCGTAACTAGAAGGTTCCCAGGTATGGTGTAGAACAAAAAAATGATCGCAATGACGAGGAGAACAAGTGCCTTTCGGCTTCGTTAAGAGGTGTTTTACACCCTTAATAATTATATGTACTTAGTATTTAAAAAAAGTCGGAACTT
Source organism: Xestia rhomboidea (assembly GCA_963853795.1). Taxonomy (NCBI): domain Eukaryota; kingdom Metazoa; phylum Arthropoda; class Insecta; order Lepidoptera; family Noctuidae; genus Xestia; species Xestia rhomboidea. Next base: position 6,105,855 of record OY970778.1, on the reverse strand, counting down.
TGACCTCCAATATCTCCGTAACTGGAAGGTATGGTCCAGAACAAAACAATGATCGTAATGACGGGGAGAACAAGTGTCTTTCGGCTTCGTTGAGGGTCTATTTACACCGTTTATATTTGTGAGCTCAATGTAGGACCAGAAAAAGAAGACATTAATTACCATAAACATTAGCATAAGCCCCTTACCATAATAGAAAGTCCACATGGTATTCTCATTAACAGGAACTGAAATAATGCTTCTAATTTATATAAAACAACAGTAATCATTATCAAATTAATCACTACATATTATAAAACATAGTCCTCCGCCGCGTCTGTCTGTCTGTTTGCGATAGACTCAAAAACGACTGCACCGATTTTCATGCTGTTTTTTACCAATGGATAGGGTGGTTCTCGAGGAAGGTTTTAATAGGTATATAATTTGTCAAGTTGGCGGACGAAGCCGCGGGCATCTACTAGTTAAGTATAAAAAAGAGAGAAAGAACTCGACGGGAGCATCTCTTCCAAACATTAAAATCCTAGTTCGTGAGCCCGTGACTGTGGAGCAGGTCCAGCAAAAATACCAGCACCAGCAGGACCTGTACTACCGAGGACACTCCCGCCTGATCACCACTAAGCAAATTTTTGCTTGCACATCAAAACGCAACATAGAAACGCTCTCTAGCCCCGCCCCGTTGACTTTGTATAGAAGTAATGAATGAAAGACAATCCCGATCGGCCGAACGCACTGACGACGAACGCCAAACGAGAGTTTTTGTTTTGCGCGCCAAATTGACGCTTTCCTAGTAGGCCTAAACTTTAAGGGGGCGTGGCTCGGCGCCTCCGCATGATTTAAGCGAAAAAAAAATGTAACAGATCAGATGGAAAAGACCACGACTGTACTTTATGAATTAAACTATCAATAAAGAGATGAATTGAGATTTAATGATACCTAGGTCTTTGTGACTGAAATATCACTATCAAAATCACATCCCTAGCAAAATGAAAGAACAATATTATACTGAAAATAATCACTAGTAAATTTACAGAAAATTAGTAATGAAAAACCGGCCCAGTGCGAGTCGGACTCGCGCACGAAGGGTTCCGTACCATTATCTATACAACACAAGACAAAACGGCAAAAAAACACGTCGTCGTAGAATCGCTGCAACCCCGCAAGGGGTTGCAGCGAATTCTTTATTTTTAAAAAGAATATACTTACAACTAAATATTCTGTGAATATTTCAGGCGTCTACCTGTTGCTGAAAAACGACAAAAAATCACGTTTTTTGTTTATACAAAAAACGTGATTTTTAACTATTATGAGTTAAATATTTATTGTATTCTGTTTTTAGTATTTGTTGTTATAGCGGCAACCGAAACACATCATCTGTAAAAATGTCAACTGTCTGGCTATCACGGTTCATGAGATACAGCCTGGTGACAGAGAGACGGACAGTGGAGTCTTAGTAATAAGGTCCCGTTTTTACTCTTTGGGTACGGAACCCTAAAAACCGGCCAAATGCGAGTCCAACTCGCGCATGTAGGGTTCCGTATTATCGTTTTTTTTATTTTTGTTGTTATAGCGGCAACAGAAATAAACATTCTGTGAAAATTTCAACTGTCTAGCTATCACGGTTCATGACATACAGCCTGGTGCCAGACAGCCGGACAGTGGAGTCAGTAATAGGGACCCGCTTTTACCCTCTGGGTACGGAACCCTAAAAAGGTATCATGACATGAGTCTTAATTATTGAGAAAGTGAATGACTGAATATTTAATTCATCATCTGCCCAGCCTTTTCCCAACTACGTTGGGGTCGGCTTCCAGTCTAACCGGATGCAGCTGAATACCAGTATTTTACATGGAGCGACTGCCTATCTGTCCTCCATAACCCAGTTAGTATCGGGTAATACGATACCCCTTGGTAAGACTGGTTGTCACACCTAGGCAAGCATAGCTTAACCTAAAGATCAACCCGAGCGGCTGTTATTATTTAGCCACGAATATTTAATTAAACACTAATATTTTTTGCAAAGACTTTGATAGAGAATATTGTCATATTAAAGTAACTTAGACCTAATCTCTGCAGTTGCTGTTAGCCTGCATTATTTATCTATAGGTCTTTGTTACCTGAAATAAATGGTTTATTATTATTATTATCCCACTGCTGGGCGAAGGCCTCTCTCTATGATCTCCAAATCTTTCGATCCAGGGGGCCCATGTACGCCACAGACCGTTGGTTCTATCCAGCTCATCCCGCCATCTCCTGCGAGGTCTACCGCGTCGCTTTCTGGCTGTGTCAGGGCTCCACAAGGTGGTCATTTTGGCCCACAGCTCGTCGGGCACACGGCCGACCTAGTTATTAAGAAAAAAAACAAAATGTGTTTTAAAGAGGGCAATTTCAATTTGGAGAGGATGAAAGAAAAAGAAAGAAAGCAAAAGATGAAATGATTTAGCTATAGATGAAAAGGAAAATACTTATGCGGTAGAATTTAAATAACCATATATTTAAAAACTTATAAGTGTTGTCAGCTATCATATAAAATAGGCGAAGATATACAATTGAATGCTGAAACGAAAACAAAAATAAAACGCCAAACTAGGGAAACGCTTCCCCCCCGATTGGTTTGTTGTACGCTTAACACTCGTCCGTAAGTCAAGGTTTGTAAAGTTAAGGTCTGATCACGAACGTTCACTATCAAAATTGCTGCTACCATTGTGAAGAACACCCAAATCCAATGTAGCAGCTGGCCTGGTTACAGTGGTTATTTTATGTTCTGTCCTGTCATCGTTGCTTTCATTGTGTACCGTTGACTTGCTGCTGTCGCTGCTACTCCTTACAGAAGGTATTCGAATTGTAAACATACCATACGAATATGCAACACCAGCTGTCATTGACATAACTAAACAAACGAACTTTAACTGCTCCCGTCTGTCCATTTTAATATTTTAAACCAGTAAATTTAAATTATTTCCCATAATATCCTGAAAAATATTTGTAGAAAATGTTTCAGTCAGTGTCTTTTTCGGCCTGTCAAATATTTTATTGGAATCGATGACATTTCCCGTCACAGACATTTTTACTCTTTTTTTTTCTGAAATAATGCAGCAACATTTTAATATAATAAAATACTTCAAAATTCTAATTTAATTAAATAAACATTTAATAAACATTATTTAAAAACTACTTACAGATCTAAAATAAATAATAAAAATAATTATGTAAATATGTACAACTATCAAAATGAGAAAAGAATGTGTAAAAAATCGTCCACATTAGTGAAGGCTGGCACCATTGCCACGTGGTGATGCTGATTCTTTGGGCAAAAAAAGCCCAACCCTCTGCTCACGTAAAGAGTCTATCAACCGCTTGGCTATATCCCGAAATACTAGCTCGAAGCACTAGGACCCCATGGACCTAGTGTTTCAACCCCAAACGGCTCAAACACATTTCTTTTTTTTAGCCTGCTCTGTCCCACTCCTGGGCAAAGGCCTCCCTCCACTCCTTCCACTTCTTGCGAACCCGCGCGTCCTCCTTCCAGTTCGGACGGAACTTGTCCAGTTCGTCCCGCCATCTTCTTTGTGGCCTGCCGCGACCCCGTCTCTCTCTGTGTCAGGGCACCAGTTTCCTGCAATTTTGGCCCACAGTTTGTCCGGCATGCGGCAGACATGACCTGCCCAGTCCCATTTCAGTTGGGCAGCCTTTTGAGCCACGTCAGCTATATTTGTTTTGGAGCGCAGTATTGTGTTTCGAACATGATCCGTTAATTTAACACCTAGTATTCTGCGCTCAATTGCTCGTTGGCAAACCTTGAGTTTGGACTTCTGAATGTTAGTCAAAGACCAAACACATAACTACCAATTAAGCTATTGTATTTGCGCCATTATATCATAATTGTATCCCTCACTCTCATCCCCAGGTCCGTACAAGTGAACTTCTCCGGTAGACCGCCCAGAATCACCCACTGTGGCCTCCCCTTTTGTCTGCTATACTCCTCGGTTCTATGCGTTCCTCAACCATGATTCCCGCGATTTACATTTCATAAAATAATCTAGACTAAAATCATTACATCCAATACGGGTCCCGACTAGTTGCAGTCAATATGTCCTGTTTACTGAACTTGTTTTTTTTCTTTCCAGTTTTAATTTAAAGTAATTTTTACGCAATCGGGTTTTCTTTTTCTATTAATTTAAATAAGAAGAAACAAAAAGTCGTGTTGTGAAAATTTAAAGCTGCGCGTGCAATGAGGTAAAGTGACGTCACTTTACCTTTATCGCCTGCGGTTTCGCTTGCATAAATAATGTTTAAACACAATATCTTTATAAATGATAGGCTAAGTGTTATTCCGATGTTAACCTTAATTAATGCATATCCGTTCAGCAGTTTTTACGTGAAAGAGTTACAAGCATCCTCACAAACTTTTGCGTATACATACAGGATGTTAACAACCTCACCACGAAGCCGTCAACTAAGACACGGACCTCCTCTCTATGAGAGGAGCATTCTGAACATTCAGTACATCAAAGTTTAACTATGTAACTTTACGTAAAAATTATTACGACTTTTTTTTGGGGGGTTAAAATCATGTTTTGTGGTACTACTCCATGTAACGCACTCAAAACATTGTGGTGATGGATGGATTTAATAGTACGGGGGTCGTGGAGGTGTTTAAAGTAAAAATCTTACATTAAAAACTTATATTATCTTTCAATGTCTCTACAATATGATCTTTTTTGTTTAAATGTTTGGTCCTAATTAAATGTTTTTTTTTTTTCAATGTATCCATAACTAGAAGGTCCCAGGTATCGTCTAGAACAAAAATAAATATTGTAATTACGGAGAGAAGAAGTGCTTTACGGCTTCGTCGAGGCCTTTTTACACATTATAAGGCTTATATGCGACTCCCGCATTTCGACTTAAACTCAGGAAGATTTATAAAACCATGGTTAGACCTGCTGTCTTGAATGATATGATATGATTTTATGATAAAATAGGGAATGAGTACCTAAGGCTCGGCGCAAACGGGCCACCAACCACAGCCACCGGTGGCTGTGGTTTGTGTGTCGACTGCTGTAACGAGTGGCCGCCACCGACCACTCGTGTGCGGCGAGTTTCAACAAAATGTATGAAAATGCGTGTGAACTGCTTGTCGTTGACTACCGGTGGCTGTGGTTGGTGGCCCGTTTGCGCCGAGCCTAGGAGGAAGTCTGAAAGTGGCGCCGGTAGCTGAAAAGTTTTGTGGTAATCGGTTATCGTGGTATGGACATGTGACGCGGAGGAGGACTGAGGTAAATGTAGTAAGGAAAATTTTGTGTGATTGATATGTTTAAGAGTATAGGAAGACTAAAGAAACGATGGATAGACTGTGTGAAGGATGATATGGCTAAAAAGGAGGTGACTGCTGAGATGACGAGTAATAGAGAAATATGGAAGAAGACATGCTGCACCGATTCCAAATAAATTGGGATAAGTTCAGGAGAATGATGATTTAAGGCTTAGTGCGTTTCATAGTTTTTGTTTTACCAACCTTTTGTTTGAAGTTGTCCTCATTATGGAAATAGTACCACTTAATAAGTAATAGTACTACTTAATTTTTAATGTTCACGAAGTAATGGTAGCCCGCTGCCACTCCGAGGGACACCATTAGGGCAAGTTTTATATGCTGCATATCGAAAAAATGCAGAACTCGACGTCTCACGTCGATTTACAAAAATTTTGTAAAATGCAGAACCACTGACACCACTGAAACCACTGACAGTATAATAATATAATTATGTCAGTGTCATTAACAAACTACTGTCCATTCACAACCACTTTACCTCTAGGTATTCCGTTGGCTAACATGAGGTTTGCCAAACATTGAGCAGCAAGTGTGTGCGGCTGGCCGCTTTAGCAGAATCATAATTATGAATCACGTTAAAAAAATTTAACACCCTTGCTCGTAAAGCTGATGTAATTCCACCGGTTTTAAATATGTAAAGCGGGTTATAAAAAACGCGTGTGTTACAAAAGCAAATAGTTAAGTTATACTCCATACAAATTCCATAACAGTATTATTTGCCATTTCAAATATGGAACTGATCGCCGCCGCACGACTCCAGCTAGTGAGCAGCGCGCTGTTGCTATTCAAATTTCGAACTAATCGCCGCGCGGCGCCAGTCAGTAGGCAGCGCTAGCGCGCTGTTAAAATGGCGGGAAAGCAACAGTGTGCATTCACAGATTGAGTTTCATCATCATCATCATCATTTCAGCCGAAAGACGTCCACTGCTGGAGATAGGCCTCCCCCGAGTGTCGCCACATTGACCGGTCCCATGCGACTCGCATCCAGCGGACTCCCGCAACCTTCACCAGGTCATCGGTCCACCTAGTGGGAGGTCTTCCAACGCAACGTCTTCCGGTTCGCGGTCGCCACTCCAGAACTTTTCGGCCCCATCGGCCATCCGTTCTGCGAGCAATGTGACCTGCCCACTGCCACTTAAGTTTGGCAATTCTTCGGGCTACGTCGGTAACCTTGGTTCTCTTGCGGATGTCTTCATTTCTGATTCGATCGCGCAAGGAAACTCCGAGCATAGCCCTCTCCATTGCCCTTTGGGTGACTTTAAGCCTTCTGATGAGGCCCATTGTGAGCGACCACGTTTCGGTCCCGTATGTAATCACTGGCAACACACACTGGTCATAGACTTTCGTCTTGAGACACTGCGGTAAGTTGGACGAGAAGATACCGCGCAACTTCCCGAACGCTGCCCAGCCGAGTCGGATTCGACGATTGACCTCTTTCTCGAAGTTAGACCTACCTAACTGGACCGTTTGTCCCAGGTACACAATCGTCTACAACTTCGAGTATAGAGTCTCCGATTTTGATAGGAGTGGGTGTGACATGGGCATTCAACATGACCTTGGTTTTGTCAATGTTCATTTTGAGACCCACTCTTCCGGAAGCTCTACTGAGGTCATCGAGCATCGTCCTGAGGTCCTCCATGGTCTCAGCCATGACCACTATATCGTCGGCAAACCGAAGGTGAGTGATGTACTCGCCATTGACGTTGATGCCTAGCATTCTCCAGTCCAGAACCTTGAAGACATCCTCCAGTGCAGCGGTGAATAGTTTCGGAGATATGACGTCTCCCTGTCTCACACCTCGCTGTAGGAGGATAGGTTCCGAGGCTTGGTCCTGAAGTCGGACTGACATGGTGGCGTTTTTGTACAAACACTTCAACACCTCGATGTACCGATAGTCAATTTGGCACCGTTGGAGAGACTGCAGTACAGCCCAGGTCTCGATCGAATCGAAGGCTTTCTCGTAGTCCACAAACGCTAAACAGAGGGGCAGGTTATACTCTTCGGTCTTCTGTATAACCTGCCGCAGCGTATGTATGTGGTCCACGGTGCTAAAGCCTTTTCGGAAACCGGCTTGTTCGGTAGGCTGGAAATCGTCAAACCTGCGCGCGAGACGATTCTCTTGAAAACAACTTGTAGACATGGCTTAGAAGTGAGATGGGCCTATAATTCTTCAACCGGGCATTGTCGCCCTTCTTGAAGAAGAGTGCCACCACACCCCTGCACCATGCCTGTGGCGTATTTCCCTCAAGTATGACGGAATTAAACAGCTTCTGAAGGGCCTTAAGAACCGGTTTTCCACCCGCCTTTAGGATTTCGGCTGTAATCCCGTCATCACCCGGTGCCTTGTTGTTTTTGAGTTGCTTCAGAGCCATCCTAATCTCGTACAGGCTGACGTCCGGGTTGTCTTCGGTATAGTGTCGGGTCAGTCTAGCTCTTGGGTCGTTTGCTAGATCTACGACGGGTTTATTGGTTGACGTGTACAACTGTCCATAGAAGCTCTCGATCTCCCTCAGAAGCTCCGGTTTGGCGGACAAGATCCTACCATCGTCGGTCTTCAGTTTCGTGAGCTGGCTCTGCCCAATAGCCAGATCTCTTGCAAATACCTTGGAGCCTTTATTCCGCTCAATCGCGTCTTTAATACGCTCGGTATTAAAGCGGCGGAGGTCGCTCTTCAAGGATTTAGAGATCCGTCTATTGAGCTGCCGGTATTTACACGCCTCGTCTGAAGACTGCAGGATCATCTCACGCCGCTCCTTCATGAGCTTGAGAGTGTGATCGGAGAGTCTCTTGTTCTGATCTGTACGACGTGCCTTGAAGAACTTAGACCCGGTCGCATGGACAGCTTCCACGAACCCATCGTTATATTCGTCCACTGAGCTTCCTAGGCACTCGAAACGGTTCTGGAGTTCAAGCTGGAAGCTCTCGGGGTTTTGGATTTGAATCTGTGCTGGACGGAGCGTAGACTTCATCAGTCGATACCATTCAAGCTTGATATTGATGTTCAATGTGCCTCTTACCATGCGGTGATCGCTCCCGGTTTTCACCGAATTGATCACAGAGACATCATTGAACATTTGCTTCTTGGTAGACATGATGAAGTCAATCTCATTTCTCGTTGCACCATCGGGGCTCTGCCAGGTCCACTTCCTGTGCTCAGGCTTTTTGAAGAAGGAGTTCATCATATAGAGGCCCTCCTTCTCCATAAAACTAGCCAGTTGGTGACCCCGGCGATTCCGACGTCCAACTCCAAATTGCCCCACCTGCAGCTCATCCCCGTCTCGTTTGCCCAGTTTCGCGTTGAAGTCCCCCATGACAACGGTAAAGTGAGTTTTGGAACCATGCATGGCTTTAGTAATATCCTCATACATGGTCTCCACTTCGTCGTCGGGGTGTGCCGATGTCGGGGCGTAAACCTGTATGACCTTCAGCGAATATCTTGAGGATATTCTAAGTATAAGGTACGCCACCCTGGTCGACACACTCTCGATCTTCACTACGCTGTTCACGAGGGACTTGTGGACGATAAACTCGACACCACCCTGGGACTGCCGGTCACCCACTCGGCAATAGAGCAGGTTGCCGGATTTCAGGATTATCGTGTCCTCCCCCTCTCTTTGGACTTCTGACAAGACGATTGAGTTAGATTGATAGATAGATTCGGTAGATTGAGTTTATTTTAAAAAAAAAAAAAACAGTTTATTCGGTAATTTAAAAACTTGGCTGCATGCTCTAGCCTCTTTGCCAACATTTTCACGCAGCCACGGCAGAAAATAATCCTCGCGCCATTTTTCTCAAATTTTCTTTTCTTTGTACTTGTATTGTGAATGAATATCTAAAAATGACAACTTTCAATAATGAAGATGAGCAATATAGTACTTCAACTCCACCGGATATACTAACAGAAGCACGAACCGCATGCGACAGCTTGCTGCCGTCAATATCCAAGGACAGATACATAACCACCTATGAATTTTTTATTTTTCTGTTTCCTCGCAAATTTGTTAAAAAACGTCGTACGATATACGTGCGTATTGGTTATAACATGCTCGGCTCAATTACGCCCTCGCCTTCGGCTCGGGCTGAAATTCCGCCTCGCATGTTATAACCATCTTAACGCACTAATATCGTAATGTACTATTACATTCTTAAAATGGACTTTATTGTATCTATAAAGTCCATTTTATGAATTTAATTTTTTTAACGTGATTCAGATTACGATTCTGCTAAAGCGGCCATTTTAGGATCGCCTACAATTTAAGTGTCAACTTAGTTGTGCACCCGGACAAAATTAGAACTACAGCCGTCATTTTAAGAACGTCATGCCGCTGTCAGTGTCCGCCAATCCGCGTTGCGGCTGTGACAAGTCAGTGATGCCACATTTGGAAAATTAAATCACCCACTATTAAATAAAAAAATAAAAACGAAATCCAATAGGAATGTGGCAGAGAAAAATGTTGGGAAATCGAGTGCATAAATGCCTCAATTGATTGCAGATGCATTTCGCAAAATCACACCGGCTGGAAAAAGCATTGCGATCATGTAAAAAAAAATGAAAATACGTAGGTACTCACAAAAAGATGCGTATTTAGATGAACCTTTCATTATTCAATTATTTATAATACAGAGTGACAGTGAAAGCGAGTCGAGTAACTCAGAATCAGAAGATGACATAAGTATTGTGGGAATCAGCAGTTGGCTCGGGAACTTCGGTTAGTGCGGCTGCTTGAACTCGGAAACCATGACCACAATAATAATTATTTTTACAAAATATAAATCAAAATTCTATCAAGTATTCCGCACCTTTTTGTTTTATTTAATTACTAAAATTCACAGCTATACTCGTATTTTAATATTATATTCTAATGATATTTAAAGACGGATTTAAAAGACTGCCTTAAGTTTTACTTCCCTTTTTTCTTGGTGAGTTTCTAAAATGGCAATACCAAAATCACCACTAGCGAAGCCCTCAGGTGAACAGATAAGTTGGTGGCACTGAACTTGCTTCTGACACTCGTATATTTTGTGATACCTACCTAAAGTAATACTGCCCCGTTGTCATAGAGCATCATAATATACAGGGTGTAAACAACCTCATCACGAACCAAGCATTCTGTACATCAAACTAAGTAACTTTACGCAAAAATTATTGCTGGGAAACGATTTTTTTTTTGGGGTGAAAAAACATTTTTTGTGGTATAACTCAATGTATCGCACTCAAAACATTGTGCTGATGAATGGATTGAATAGTACGGGGGTTATGGAGGTGTTTCAAGTAAAAATCTTACATTAAAAACTTGTCAAAAAGTTGGAACTTTGACCCTCAATATCTCCGTAAGTAGAAGGTTCCCAGGTAAGGTGTCGAACAAAGAATGGTCGCAATGACAGGGAAAACAAGTGCCTTTCGGCTTCGTTAAGAGGTTTTTTACACCCTTTATAATTTATACTCGTTGGTCGGTGGTAGTGGTCGTAAGAGTAACTGAGCACGTGCTCCTGGCTTCAATTCCCGGGTCGGGCAAAGTTTATTAGGTTTTTCTTTCAGAAATTTCTCAGTATCAGCCACGGAGTCTGGGTTTGTGCCCGGTTGATGGCAAAAGGCTCGCCCTCTACATATAAATGGGACTTTAACTGGCGAAACGTGGGTGTTACTATATTAGGTACACCTCTGCCCAACCCTTCAGGGTTTTGAGGCGTGGTGTTGTTTGGTATGTAACAGTAATACTGGCAGGCATGTAGCATGCACCTACAGAAAGATTTACAATATAAAAGGATGGCTGAGCGCGACGTTTAAAAAATTGTGCAATTCTGACAACATTACATACATACGAGTCGAATTGATAACCTCCTCTTTTTGAAAGTCAGTAAAGCAACATGGCTGTATTACATAAATAATTGAAATAAAACTCAGTTTCGTTGTATTGGAATTATTGTCTTGTTTTACTTAAGAAATTGATGGATATGAACTTTTTACTTATTTTGGTTGGTACTTTTTAGTTATTTCACTTTAGGGCATTTCTTTGGAGCAGGAGATGTCTTTATTTCAGGACAAGGTTGAAACTTAGTAGGACACGTTTCCTCTACTACAATCTTCTTCTTACAGTCGTTGGGTGGAGAAAACATTCCATATAGATAACCAGTCAATGCAGCGCTGCCTACGATCAGAGATATTAATTTTAACATGTCTTCTGTTTTTCGCTGGTTATAGACTCGATTACCTTCTGCTAAGAGCGAGGCGTGTTTGAGTCGAGACGTTAACATGTTTCTCATATGTACTTTTCCTGTCTTGTGCCAAAGCCGCGTTGGTTTGATTCCGTTCCACATTTTGATTCTAGTTTTTAACAAAATTTGTTACTTCGAGATTGGATTTAATTGTGTGTGTTAACATTGCGCAGTGTTAACATTGCGGTTTATCATTGAGTGTTTCGAGTTCCAATTTGGTTGATTGAAGCCTGAAATTTAAAACGTTTATTAGATCAACATTGACCCATTGAGAATGACGATTTTTTAAAGGCATCCCAAGTTATATTCATGGCTATATTGATGCCGTTACAGACCGAATCGGTGATAACTAAATGAAGGCTTTATCACCACGAACACCATCTTCTCAGACTGAGAAGAGGCTTTTGCCTCGCCGTAGGACAATGGTCTACAGTCTGAAGATTGCAGTCAATGAGATTTTACCAATAGAGACGTACTCATACTCATTATAAAGAAATAAAAACATGGAGATTATCGAACGCGTCGTTCGAACTGACAACACCGCACGCCATTATCTCGTGTTCTCTGTCACTCATATGCAACGCACTACTTGTCTCGTTCGTGTAGGTGTCAAAGCGGCAACAGCGCGGCAGTGATTTTTGAGTAACATAAAATTTATGATTTTGCATTTTAAATAGACTAAACAGTACTAACAAATGAAAAGATACGTCCTTCTTGATTTTTACAGCCGGCCCAGTATAAGTATTGCGCTTTCTGAACACACAATTTGCCATATTTGTTTATTTTCATACACCTCCCGCTTAAACGTCAGTTCGCGTTGCACAGGACGGACTGTGGTCACACAAGCTGATCAGCTTGTGTTTGCATTGCCGCGCTGACGTCGGTAAAACGTATCTACCTCATTATTATATATAACATCATTGATTGCAGTATGTTTTTATGACAAAGAGCATATAAGTTTCCAAATTGGCGGTGATGCACCGTCATTATGTCGAAGGTATGTTCCGTCCAAATAGGAATCCGCCGAACAAGTGCATAACGAAGAAGGGATCTGTCGAAGTAGTGTTTTTCGAAGGTGTGTGTTGTCGAAGTATGTTCTGTCGAAGCAATGAGTAGTCGAACTATTGTTATTCGAAATTGGGACTGTGTCGAAATAATTAACAGTCGAAATTCAGGATGACATTCCACCGCCATATAGATAATACATGGGAATATTTTGACTGTTGTAGGTAAGTAAAATAGATACAAAGCAAGAAAAATAGATTACCATTATGGCCTGCGTCGGGATCCGCTAGTTTCGCCTATTACCGTGGCACAAAATGACATCACTGCTGAAATTGTAACTATAAAAAGTAATTCTTGTTTATTCATGGCATATTGTTTGACATATCCATTTTTTTTTTTAAATGTTTTATTTTTAAAGTGGCTGCTGTTCATAGATTTTTAAGTTTGTTTTCTAAAGTGTATTCTTTGCCTAAGGTTCTGATCAAAGAGTATATCAAACAAACGGTTAATATGAGGGATTTTCTATTTCAACTCTTCCCTAGTCGCTGGATAGATGGCGCTGAACTTGGTAAGTTACTGCAAGGAACGGAACGTCACATTATTTCACTTGGATGTAATGGTTATATTCGGAAGCATAAGCAAACGAAAGTGTCAGTGAACGAGCTTATGTGACGTGACGCAATGTTTTTTTATTTCAAACTTTTTGGCTTTGGCACCTAGTCAGTTCAACGCCATCTACCGAGTTCTTGGAAACTATCAATGCCACCTGGACGCATGATTGCAATGCAGATTTGTTTCTTTTAAAAATAAAGGAATGTTTCCTTTGAGTAAAATTTGCTATTTCCAGTATTTCGAGTACTTTCCCTCCAGCATTGAAAAATTCCACTCTGTATATGTCGCAGCCAATTCGTATAATACGCCGTATTACATAATGGCGCGCCGGATTGAATAACGTCGCAGTTATGTAATGCGCCGTCCTCACGTTCAGCCGGGTTGTGGTGGCAATACGTTCGACAAAGCGGCGTCCAACGTTTAGCCGTATTGTCAGCAAGAAGAAACGACCGAATTAAATACTGAAAATTCCGAAAATAAGGCGTAGCCGACGTAGCCCTATTTGGCTCCTATTTCTGTCTGCAGGGTTTAAAGTAACCTAACCAAACCTAACGTCGGGCTAAATACTAAGCTCGCTTTGCTCGCTTTCAAAGCGGCGTATCGACGATGCGCCCGTTTGTATTTGGGCGGCACGTTTACGTCGCTTTGACGAACGCGAAGTGCTCATTCAATGCGGCGCAGTTTATTTCGGCCGAATTGTAATCCGGCTGGACGCGAAGACGCCGCATTACATAACAGAGACGTTTTGCAATCCGGCGCGCCTTTATGTAATACGGTGTGTTCTGCGATATGCCTGCGACATATTCATTGTGATGATAAGGTTGGGCTAATGGTAATTTCGAGCACCCCTGCTACTCTCCCCGCAAAGCCCATGCCTGCAAAGGCAACGGACCGGGCTGATGATGACGGTTTTGTGACGGTGCAAAGGAGGAAACGCCGTCAGCGAAGCTGTAAGAACCGCTCCGGCAATGCTCCTGCGGAGCCCAACGTTAAATTGCGCGCCGCGAAGCCGAACACCCCGGTGTACATCTCTCGCCTACATTACACCACTGAGGCTGAGGACATCGAGGAGTACGTGCGCCAAGAGTACAGCTACTGGAGTCGAGCCGCAACGTCAATTTCAAGGCGTTTGTGGTGCGCATCCCAACGTGTATGCTTCATTTGATTTTGAAAGAAAGTTTTTGGCCGCAGGATGTGGTGTTCCGTCGCTTCCGCGGACAAATTCCACAAGAACGCACAAAACATCGTGCAAGTGAAGTGCTACTAACATAGTTTTAAGTTGCACAAACTAACAAAAATTGTTATTAGTATGTATTTTTAGGTTAAGGTTTATGTATGGGTCTTTGTTACTTACCTGGAATAAATGGATCATTATTTTTATTATAAGGTAGGTACTTGAAAGGTACTTACTTAGTTGATTCGTAATGAGAATATTTTAATTTAAACAATACACTCTAATAATACAGGCTAAATCAAATTAGCGCTGTTTAAAATTAGATCTCCGTCCTTTATATTATTGAACAAACTGCTAGGTGTTTCATAATTCTCATCCTGGATGCACCAATATATAAGAAAAATTTAACACACCTGCCTATTTAAGTAGACAACATAGTATTTATAGAAATAGCACCTCAAAAAAATGCCAATTGCAGAGCAACGCAAAGACCAGGTAAGTATAAACCCTGATTTATAGCAGAGTTCGTCTCACTGACAGCTCTCTTCAATGTGGTCCCTTGTATTCATGATAGGCTGTGTTAGTGTGCGTGGGTCCCTGCGCAGGAGTGTCCTGTGTAGAGGTTAGCTCTAGCGGCCTTCACCAGAGATGCATTGGGACCGGTTTCGTTCGATTATCAAATGCATCGATCGTTTCTGAGATTGAATTTGTTTCCTCGCTATTAATCTTAGGTTTAAAAGTTTAATTAAAATTAAACTTCTTAACATCCACACCAAACACAACTTAAATGAAAGTTTAAATTTAAAAGCAAAAGTAACACGTGCTTAATTTCCAAACAAATGAACGCAAGATATTCTACAAACCGGTACTATTTGAGGGTTATGGTCATACGTGTCCAAAATACTAAAAATGCGTGGTGTTAAGTGGCAATTTGACGACTATGTAATGCTTGTTATGTTTTTCAACTAAACTTTCAAGCTCGAGTCGAGGCTCTCCGAGTCCGCTCCGTGCCTCCTTGTAGTGGGAGAGCAAAACCTGTAGATACTGTTCGCCCACTTCGAGACGGAGTACCTGCGGACACTTCGTCCCTTTCACTCTCGTAGCGCTACGCACCGAAACGAGAATGTCCGTTTCACCTAACCACTCTGGTATGCAAAGATTGATAGCTTATATGACCATTTGCTTTTGAGAGTCCCCCAGAAATCACGCACGGTTAACTTTTCGCCGCCTGGCGTCCTTACGATCGGCCAGCCAGACGTTGTGCTCAACAAACTTGTGACAAACTCTTTCATTTCCGAGAAAACTTTGTAGTCGACATCGTAATGTTATTACGGAGGTTTATTGATTTAAGTCGGTGGTGTAACTCGTTTGTTTAAAGTAAGCCAGTGAAGCCTTACTCCGGAGGGTCAGGCGCCTGTGTTCGCTAGTTTCTGTGCCTAGATGCGTTTTTCTTTAGTGACGAAGACTGGTGTCAGTGGTATTCGGCCGCGGCTCGGAGTTTGAACGTGTAAAGTGCAATGTGTAGTTGAAACTTCAACTTATACGGATAATGATTTGACAGAAATGGATCCAATAGCGACAGACAACGGATTAGTGGTGAATAATTTGAACCACGTCCGGAGTGACTCTCAGGTAAGCCGACCGCTTCTCGGAGTAGGTATCGATGAAGCAAAACACGTTTGCCGTTGCATACCTACCTATGAATAAGTGCAATGACTTCTCAATTATTTGATACATTTTAGTTTAATGTTTCACCATTATTTGTGGCGCATGAGCAACCTGTGATATTGTTAAAGTTCAAATTGTGTTGACCACTAATTTGCGGTTAGTGGTGTCTCTTAGTATGCGACTAATTTTCACGTAGCCTTGCGAAAACTTCCCATCAGCCAAAAGTTACCGTAACTAACTAAGAAACAAAAAGATTTTTAACATAATCCGCGTTAAACAATGGGACTATTTACATAGTAATGTGACTGTGTCATTGTGCAACTATATATAAATATCATTCTTGAACACAAACGAGTTTTCTAGCTCCAGTAAGTTAGTTATGCAGTGGTTGCTTGCATGCACATTTGATATCAAATTATATAAGACTGCAGAATCAAATAGCTGGTTGCGTGTGATTTATACTTCAACGCTTGGAAAGTAACTCGAGTGAAGACAGTTCGTTAGATGGACCGGTTAATTACAAAATAACGCGATACATTTTATATTAATTGAGTTAAGTCGACAATCATAACATAATTCTTACAATGGTTAGTAAGATGACGCAAATGCTAAGAGGATTATAGAACCTAGAGTAGAACGAATGCTAATGCTACGAATCAATCCTTCCTGGCCAATCATTCCAATTCTTTGAAACTTTTGAAGAATATTTTATCCACACACTACAAAGCAAAGACACAAGTTAATAAAATAAACAAATGAACTGTTAAAAGTTATTTGGGAACGAAAACCTTGATGCATTGTGCATTTGTGCACCTGCACATTGTATTCGAGTGAGAAAGTTTCAAGAATCGTGAAAAGTAACGACCCAGTAATTATTATAATGAGTAACCTATGCTTGAGTGATACATAACAATACTAGGTAGGTACATACATAAAGTAATCTAGATAGTTGCTAGCCACATAACTTGGCTATGCTGTGCTTTTAAAAAGTTACGAGAGAAACACTTGAAGTTTTAACAAGACAAAGAGAGCTCTGATGTTCAAACTAAAAGCATTTATTCCAAATAGACTGGTTACATGCACTTTTTAACTGTAGAAAAACAACAAAAAAATTAAGCTACAGTCCAGCCACAAGGCATAATAACTGTGAAAGGACTATAGTTGCCCATTACGTCCTGTTCAAGTTTTCTTAGTTAAATTTCAAAAACCTGAATCTGTGCTTAGGATACTATGGTACTTACAAAGAATTCCTACGTCACCTGCTTTTAACAAGAATAACAGTCGAAGCAGACAAATACACTAACATAATAAGGAGCCGTAAAATCGAATGGAGCTCCGAGATGAAAGAGTCTTTGTTTTTTGCCCCAACATCCAAAACTGGAGGAAGGCACATGTCAGGTGACGTCACTGATCCCGCCAAAACCTGTTTCGCGCCAATTCGCAGCTGTCGACGGCGAAGTGGTCGGGTCGCCAATAATTTACTTTTTTTATTTTATATTTGTTGGCCTCGAACCCAGTCGTTCAGCCTCCGAGGTATACCGTTAACTTCACTAATTATTGGCTCCTGTTGTACTTATCTTATAATAGAGGACTAAAGGACTAAAATTAACCGAAGATGTTTTACTCTGAATTTATATTTTTATTTTGTATGCATATTTGCTAAATTGCTCTTGGGTCGTATAACAAGGAATGAGTCACACGTCAAGATTCCCACGTTTGAGGGCCCGGCAGCCTTTACTTACAATATCCGTTCATTAATGCAAATATTTGTTGTAGGTATTCGAAGCTTTTAAAAGATTTCCCCCATAGTTAGAGCTGACCTTTCAAGTTATTAACACCGGACAGCGGTATGTGGAGGTTGTGTTTATCATTACCGAGCTAGAAATATTTCATACTTACACACTATTGTGCGGTGTGAAGAGGGTCATATTATATCCAATGACTATGAAGTTAGTGTCTAGAATTCTCAGGTCAAAACGTAACGATAACGTGTACCTAAGTTAACGTCCAAAGCTCGGTTATCATAAACCAAACATCTCCGAACGATAAATGAGTCACCGAAGTGCAACAAACTTTGCTGTTTACTTAGCAGCACATACTGTTGCATGGCAATTTCATCACTCACCTCTCACTCGACAGTTAATGATTTTATACGAAACTGTTAGAAATATGACATGTAATATCTGGACGTTAATCAAGTAGAGTACCTATTACTTAAACTATTGTAAATACGTACAGCAAATGCTTTGAGTGATATTTATACCCTTCAACCTTAGATCAGATTTAATTTCATAAAATCCAACCTGTCTTAGACATCCTTCTTTGATTTGTAAAGCCAAATTTTATTGATACTCTTTCCCGCGATTTAGTCAACTAAAACAATAAGCATTACTATTTGTTTTTTTTTTTTCATAAATCCTACTTCGAAATATTTCGCATCGTGCAATATCTCTTGTTTTCGCATTCAGAATATTTTCCTTACAATTAAATGAACTGTTAGACTAGTTGACAAGTTCAATTCAAACAAATATAGAATCCATTGAAGTAGCGACCACCAATATAGGTCGTCTGCAAATTCTGCAATGCTTCCCGTCTAAATCCTGAAATAACTGCGAGATGCAAAATGACCACGTTGACCAAGCAATATGGAAGCGAAGCACAGATTGAACATCTACATAGCTTTGAATAAGGTATCTTATGTCCTGAAATACCTCGTAAAGAGTCCAATTTGATTGGCTTGTTTTAAGGGGACTGGAGGAGCTAAACCCGAGTTTTATAATGCAAAAAGCATATGATTCACTGCAATAAACAAAACCAGAAAAATATATGATATTCTTCAGGATATATGCTAGTATGATAGTGTTTTGAAAACATAATATAACTAATTTTACTCGATAAAAAAATCACGAACGTAATATCTCTAAAAATTTCTTTTAACGAGTAAAAACCATACTCAAAAAATCAGTTTTTGGCAAATAATTCTACAAGCAACACATTAGCATGATAGTGTTTTAGTTTTTTAGTCCAATCAATAGATTGATAGTGTTTTATTTTTTTAGTCCAATCATAGATTCCAAGAATAGATTTTTTGTAAATCGCAAAAAACCACTCATTTCGCACTATTCGGCCCGCAGTGACTGACGTAACAACCACTTTGTAGTGCAAGCTGATTAGAACTTTATTCTAACAGCATTTCAAACGAAGTTTGAACCACCACAATTTGAGTTGCTAATTTAGCTCCTGTAGTCGCCTTAATGCTTACCACCATTTTGACATAGGAAATATGATATTCTGCATAACTTTGCTATTGATTGAGCAAGTAGCACTGCTATGTTTAGGGTTTATACACTTGATTTTACCTCGGCATCGGAATGCTGAACTCTAAAAGATTTTTGAGATATGAAAGTAATAAACGTTAGAAATGGTTGTAAAATTTAGCATCAACATTCTTCACTGTACCGAACCATTCAGTTCCAGCAAACAGAGTATCGCCATAAATAAAAAAATAACTGTTGAGTTCAATATACTTCAAAATCGAGTGAACAAGATCATGCAATCACAGCAATAAAAAAAATGGAACTACACGAATGAGTCGAATGACACGAAATAAGGCGCAAGTGGATTCCCGCTTCTATGGATGCTATCACGCAAGCGCGGAGTTTTCGCGCGTTTTCACTGACCATAAACTACGCGTACAGCCACTGGCCAGAATAACTCTCTCTATTTAGTAGATTCTTGTTTTTGATTAACATTTCGTATAAATAATTCATATCGATTAACAGATCATCTCATCTGGATGCTGTGAATTCGCACTAATTTGATTTAATTTACGTGCCCCCTTAAGTACAACGACACTGTTCTGTCGTTTCTAGCTATTTGTAAATAATTTATAAACAATGGCATTACTTCATTAACTTGGATGTTGACTTAGAAATGTTTAATTATTCAAGATAAGGCTTTCTAGTTAAAGTGTTTTTTAACTCTAATTTCTAAAAAGTATTGGACATATATTTTTTCTTTTTTCACGTAAACAAAAAATGAAGACTATACAGTGCGTCAAAAACTCGTGTGACGTCACATTTGAGTACATTTTTTACTCAAATTTGACGTCACAAGCCACGTCACTCATGATCTTTGACACGTTTTACACGCTTCGTCAATTTTTATTAATCTGATAAAAAAAAAACACGTATCCAATATTTTTCTATAATCTAACTAACGGACTAAATCATATTTTTAGTCAGTCATCATCCCTATTTTACGACGTCAAAATCAGCAATGATCAAATAATATTTAAAATGTAAAAAAAAAAAAAAAATAGAAAAGAAAATTATTTTAAAAAAATCGAAAAAGAAAATAATAAATAGAAAATAATTACATTCAAACCTGACTAATAGCGCTTATTATGTAACTGAACCGATTAAACTCAGGTCCAGCGAAATTAAGTACTTCATCCTGTCTGTCTTTACAAGGACCTCTTAAGTCTCGAGGGTAATTACATTGAGGAAGTGGTCCCGTTCTAATAGACACCTAGACTATAAGAAGTTCGTAAGTAACTTCAGCAACATACTGAGACTCGTTTTCATAGGAATGCTTTTCACTAGCAGCTTTCTTCTAGCCGCTCTGGTCAAGCGAGACCGCAGTGTCGGTGGAAAACATCGCGCCTACTATGGCCACGTTTTCACTATTACAATATTTTAATTATGGGCAAAGAAAAAATGGTGTTTAGTACCTTATGGCAGTGAAACTTGGGTGCATACATAAAGACTCGATCGTTACGGGTTATGTAAATTGCCAGACATGTTTTTAAATTGCATAGCACTTGCGGTTTCGTTTACAGAGGAGCCTCTTTCTTTTCCTATTAGCTTCCGAACGTATCATCATTCAAAGGAAATTAGGCCAGCACTGGTGAGAAACATACACCATTGCAATTTCATTTAATTGACCACATACCCTTTTGCAATCAAAGACAAAATCTACAGATTGACAGCTTCCACCACTGGTTTTACATGCTTAGGGGCTGGTATCACTGCTTTTGTGCTGCGTGTAACGAAATGTTTACCCTAGTTGGTATAACCAAAGAGAAAAAGTAGACTGAATTTTTCGCTTTGGTCAAACTAATCAGAATATTTTCAGCCAGGCTTTTCTCACATTCTTACGGTTTGTAATCGAATAAATTGTCATCGTCATTTCGTAAGTTACGTGCTGCAACATGGATGCTTAGATGATATTTAGCCACCGGTGCAATGCCCATAACAACTCGTTTCCTTTCGTTAACCATTTTCCTAATTTCCTGTATGCTTTTCTAAGCTAATGTATCGATGGAATTGGATTGGCAAATTAGATATATCACAGATATTTAAAAAAGCCTTTCAACAAATCTAGAATATTCGGAGAGTTCTAGTTACTGAAAATATTACAAAAATGAAAGGAAGTCGTTGGTCCTGGTATGAACATGTAATGAGGAGGAAAAAACGCATGTGATTAAAAGAGTGATGGATATGAATGTTGATGGATGGAGAGGGAGAGGAAAGCTAAAGAAAAAATGGTTGGTGTGTCAGGGAGTATTATTCCTCCCTGACACACCAACCATTTTTTCTTTAGCTTTCCTCTTTCTCTCTCTCCTCCTTCTTGAAAGAGCAAGGAGCAAATGATGCTCGTAGCTATGCGATGCTGCAAGTAACGTCTGTCAGGGGAGAATGGAAGAAGAAAACTAGTTTCGCCGACCCCAAGTAGAATTGGAAAATTGGTTCCTTAAAACTTTGAGAGATATATTTTTTTGTAGGTACTCACATAGAGAATATTTCAACAAAAAGGCTGTCACGTAGCGGGGAAGTGTATTGGACGCAAGCTTAGAGTGTATTTGTACTTTTAAAATAGTTTATATTTAAGTATTTAGAATATCGCTAGTCCATGTCCGGACACACTAAATACGTATTTGTATAAAATAATTACGTCTTCGTGTACATAAATAAAAATAATAAAGCTAGAAAATAAAAGTAGCTCAATTGATGATGAATGATATACTTATTAAGTAATATTTCGTCAAATTCCCATCACGACATTGATTCCACAAAAAAACTCTACAATAGATCTGACATCGGAACCATGATCACGCGCATTAAAAATATAACAATTTTGGTTTATAGCCAATCACAACCTTCACAAACACGAAGACATATATTTTATTATATTAGTAAGAAGGGGTTTGGTTTGTATAATGCCTTGAAAGTAAAGCTGACATCTGAGGTAGATTCTTAATTTTTAATAATTGACTTTTAGTAAATAAATAATTAGAAAATGTAAACAACTCTGAAGTATGTTATAGAAATAGAGACTATAAAAAGTAGAAAATTGTGAGTACACAACAAAGTAATAAAATAACGGATAACGTTACGAATCACGTCTTGAGGGTCAGTCATGTTGTTAGTTTTGTTTGCCAGACCACTTCGTTCTTCGTGGTACTTGAGCCAAATGGTGAAAAGCTGTAGTTTTAGTATGGCCTCTCAGCATTCAGCTCGAAGATACATAACCACAAGCGATTGGTGGTCGGACCCACAGAATTCATTCGGAAGCTGATTGAAAGCCGCTTGACGGACGCGTTCCAGAGGCCTCAAACCTGTGCACGCGTTATAGAACATAATTATAGTCAACGCCTTTGCTCAGGAGTGGGACAATAAGGGGCTAACTGAAAAAAAAAAATAGTCAACGCAAGGCAAGCTCTCTGGTACCTATTCAGCTGCATCCGGTTAGACTGGAAGCCGACCCCAACATAGTTGGGAAAAGGCTAGGCAGATGATGGAGCTCTTGAGATACATTTACAGTTCTCTACGACATGGTCCCACTCTTGAAAGGAGTGAGTTCTGCGACTCGTGGCGTATGCTAACTGAAAATGTAGCGAGTGCGACAGACTTGAGCTAGTAAACATGTCCATGTCCCATGTACATGGCGGTCCGTAACCTATTGGCTCTCGAGAACACGTTTGCCCTTCGATGATTGGAAGGGTTGTCGTAGTAAGTGTAATTTATCTAATTCTGCCAATTCGGTATCATACGAACCTCGTTCCCTGTTCACATAAACTGCCAGGTGCTGGCAATAGGCATGACGACAGTATCAAAAAATTGCAAATCTTTTAGTCCGTCAGTAATCAATGAATATTGACAAATATAAAACGCATCAAAACTCGGGAGTGGAGGCTCGTGACGTCAGAACGCACTAAAAATATACCAATAAAAATATACCAAATATACCATGGCGTGACGTATTGAGATGATCTTCGGCAATTTTGGTTTACGTAACAAAAGAAAAATACGGGTCAAATATTTTTTATGCAACCGGCCAAAACTACTTTGAAATCTACAAAGTGTTTTTGTTTTTATCTAACTTGTGAATTTTTGTACTGTTTTTAATGGGAATTTTTATTGTTTAGCAAGAGATTTTCTAGAAATCAGCATTAGGTACCTACATTTCTACCTATTGATCAGCTCTTTTCTTTTTTCTGTTTTTAAGTGTGTATTTTAGGTGTTAAATATACATGTAAAAAAAATACGCCAGCAGTATTTTACACTGCCCGAATTTATGTTAGTGCACAGTTTTCCTAACTTACTAACGTATTATTATAAATGCAAAAGTAAGTTCGTTTGTTATCTTTTTACGCCTGAACCGTCACTGAACCGATCATCCTGAAATTTTGCATATACGTTGTCAGGTGTACAGAAGCGGACATAGGATACCTTTAATCCTGAAATTAAGGAAGTTTCCCGCGGAAAACAACAATAACGTGCTTATGATAATAGATGCGACGTGTCTTTCGA
This sequence comes from Xestia rhomboidea, assembly GCA_963853795.1. Classification (NCBI taxonomy): domain Eukaryota; kingdom Metazoa; phylum Arthropoda; class Insecta; order Lepidoptera; family Noctuidae; genus Xestia; species Xestia rhomboidea. Next base: position 6,082,043 of record OY970778.1, on the reverse strand, counting down.
ATTTATTCTAAATTAACGCGAGCGAAGCCGCGGATAAAAGTTAGTACAAAAAATTAAAATGAAATAAATAAATCAATGAATAAAATTCGACAGTGTCACTTGCACTAATCCATTGGGAGACACATCAGTATACGGAGACCCACCGGTGGGTCTGCTTGGTGCCTGCTGCCTTGAAGACGAACTGGTTTTGGTTACAGGCCGACTACATTGTGGTGTTTGTTGGCATCGCCCAATTTCACGTTAGACGGATCTTATGCTCGAAATACGATCTTTTAAAAATGCGGTATCCGGAACTCAAAAGACATGCTCAAAATTATACTATTGAATCGCTGAACCGCACTCTAGACAGTTGTGTGGTGATGCCAACGTAACAAAACCCAAACCAATCGCACGGCTGTTTCCACTACAAAATGAACGAACTTCACTTTGCTTTCGACCAATAATGTATCGTATCTCTGCGCACTGCGCACACCGCGCACCCACCCACCACCACCACTCACCAGCCGTCCAGCCATCTTGTTTTTAGAACATCACGTTTCATGTGTGCAATGTTTATAAAAATACAATAATCATGGCTATGTTAGCGGCACCCCGACGTAAACAGAAAGTGATTAATTTACGTGCTAAAAATAATGCGTGGAGCGATGATTCAACGAAGTTCGGACAGCGAATGTTGGAAAAAATGGGATGGAGTGAAGGAAAGGGGTTAGGTGCTAAAGAAAATGGAATGGTAGAACATGTTGTGGCTAGGTACAAGAACGATGACACAGGATTGGGTTTCGAGGAAAAGAACGACCAGTGGACAAAACATGAAGACGACTTCAATTCATTATTAGCAAATTTATCCAACGGTAAGTACTGAAAAATCCCTCTTTCAAATGCTGTTTTTGAGATTAAAAATGTAATGAGACTTCTAAACATTAACACAACATCACATCACGCCTGTAATCCCTGAAGGGTTAGGCAGAGGTGTACTTAATAGTACACCCACATTTCGCCAGTTATTTAAAAGTCCCATTTAATAGGGCGCGAGCCTATGGCCATTAACCGGGCACAAATCCACTGCTACTGAGAAATTCCTGATGGAAAAACCCAATTACACTTTGCCCTACCAAAGAATCGAAACCAGGACCTTGACCTCTAAAATGATGGTTAATTCAAATCTGTAATTAAATACATGAAGTAGATAGTGTAACTATTCTATTTGTCCTTGGAAAATTGTCCCTTGTCCCTAAGTTTGTATATTGTCCCTAAAATTAACAGAATTATGTTTTAATAATGAAATCTTTCATTTCAATTTCAGGTGATAATAATGATGAAAAACTACATAGTGGTGTATCTCTAGAAGTAAAGTCCAAGAAAAGTAAAGCAAGAGTGCATTATCATAAGTTTACTCGTGGAAAAGACTTAACACGCTACAGTGAGAAGGACTTAGCAAATATTTTTGGAAAAAAAAGCTTAAAAAAAGAAGAAAAACCAAAACTTGAAGAGAAACAAGAAGCTGCAGAAAATAATGTAATCACTAATACTGAAAAAGTTTTCACTGAAAAAGGCAGTATGGAGGATTATTTTAAAAGCAAATTGGCTGCTATTCATTCTAAAAACAAATTAAATTTAAACAAAAATGAAACGAGTTACAATGATAGTGCTGACTTTTCATTCCAAGGGTTTTCTGGAGCAACTAATGATGAGAAGGAGGAAGAAAGTCTTCAAGGATTTGGTTTCCAGTCATTTTCTGTTAATAATACTGAGGAAAATGATAAATCTGAAGAAAATATGGTGCCTGAAGGTGAAGAAGTTTCTGTTGAGATTAAAAAGAAAAGTAAGAAAAAGAAGAAACAAAAACTATTAGATGAAGAACAAATAACACAAGAAATTGTAGATAATTCAGAAAATTTTGATACTCAAATAGATGAACCAGAAAAAACCAAGAAATCAAAAAAGAAAAAGCAAAAACAAGACTTTGAGGAATCAGTTGAGGAACCTGTCGAAAGTAAGAAATCTACGAAGAAAAAAGAAGATCAAACAGTAGAAGATCACACTACTGAAGATTATGTACCTAAGAAAAAGAAAAAAAGGAAAAACAAGAATATTACTGAATAAATTTTTCATGTTTTTGTTGTATTCATTGTTTTCTTCTATTATTTTTCATCATCATCATCATCAGCCTATTAATGTTCCCACTGCTGGGACACAGGCCTCCACTCTATGAGAGAGAATGGGCTATAATATACCACGCGGGCCCGGTGCGGATTGGTAGATGTCACATGTCTTCGAATTTTTTGGTTCTAGGACATGCCGGTTTCCTCACGATGTTTTCCTTCACCGTTTTGAGAGCAGTGGTGATGAAATAAATTACACAAAGTAATGCGCCTGCCTGGGTTCGAACCCACGACTTACTGTTTGTAAGTCGGGGCCGCCACCACTGGGCCACCGCTGCTCTCTTTATTATTTTTTACTTATCGTATATTGTCCCACTGTTTGGCAAAGGCCTCACCCATCATAGCCTTCCACTCTTCTCTCTGTGCGGTTTTCGGTTTTCGGTGACGACCTAGAGGCGATTATGAGATTGGCTAGAGCCAATCTCATAATCGCCTCTAGGTCGTCACGCCAGCGCTTTCTAGGCCTCCCACGGCGACGACGCCCGTCTTCTGGCACCCACTGTGTGACAACTCTGGCCTATCGGTCCGGATGCAGCAGTCTTATTCCCCACATCAGCGATTCCAGTTTACGAGTGTATTGTGGTATTGCGAATTCTTATTTCTTCTCATAAATCATATCATATCATAACATATCATATAAAATCGCATGAATTGAAAAACCTGGTAAACTCTGTGACCATAGTTAACAGGCAACAGGCGTTAAAAATACACATTTCACAAAGGTAATCATAGAAAAGTAATCTTAGAACATAATCCATGTTCTAAGATTACTTTGAATACCAACCAAATTACAAAAAAAAACATTTCAATTTAGTCGACTATTGAAACGAGTTATCAATTCTGTGAGCCATAGAGATTGCGCGTCATCCGACCACGGACTCTCCGCGCCGCCGCGTGTTGTGCACGTCACTATAACTGTCAACGTCAAATTATTGGGGCGTTCTATGTTTGTTGGTGTAGCACGTGTGTAAAAATTGATATTTGAAAAAATTGTGAATAAAACCGGAGTAATTCAATAAAGGAAAGGTTTATTCAATGATTAATATACTTCTTAATGATGGTCGTTCATGAAGATAGCGAGACGCCCGTGGAAGTTGCCATTATTCGCAAGCCGCTATTGGAGCAAAAATCTTATGTTATTGTGAAGAATCATGTCCGAGAACTTATCAAAACAGACCAAACCACGTCTCCCGCTATGACTAGCAAGGAAAAATCACCACAGCCATTGGAAAATGTTCGAAAAAGGAAGTTAAAATCGGATAAAAAACTAAAGACTGAACCAGTGACCTCGGTGGAATGTGTCGACGAAACAAACAACACGACAGAAATAGATAAAACTGACTTAGAAGAGCTGAGAACTGTTTACAATAAGTGTAAAGAGGTTATGTTAAAGATTGAGTCTAAGTATGGCCATTTATTGGATTTAGATAGTGAAGCCGGACCCAGTTCACGTAAAATACGAAAGTTTAATACAGAAGAATATACAAACAACGAGTGTGATTGTAAATTGAACAAAAAAATTGTATTTGATGATGACGGCAAGCAGTCAACAGTAGAAACAGTCACGGAAAAGCATATTTGTGTAAAAAAGGCAAATAAAAGGCACACTGAAATGCAAACAAGGAGTAAAACCATTGCAATAGAGTATACAGAAAACGAAATAGCGTTATCTGACAATTTGTCGGAACTGGCAAGTATTTTACAGAATCCAGACTTAGAAAGAACTCTCCGTAACAAGATTGTGGAGAAAATGAGGATTATCAAACAGGAATATGTCAATGAAATAAGATTCAATAAACATGCTATCATAGAGAAGTTGAAAACAAACCCTGATGAGGTTATAGCATTTAAAGGCACTAATTTGTCCACAATCCCTGGATATTCGTGATATTAACGGTATACTCAGAACAGGATACATGATGTAATTTATTAGTTTTAAGGTATTCTTTTGATAATAACAACCATAATGTTATTGAATAAATAATATTTCTTCTGTATTTGTCTTTTCTGTTTTATCACAATGCCCATTACATCATGATCTGTCAAAGGACCGATTTGTTCGAGACACCATTGTTTAACTATTGTGTCTACTTCGTGGACACATCAAGGTAATCATGCTAGTAATCATAAATCTTATAGCATCTTTGAGTTAAAATGTGAATAATTTGTCATGGAACTCAGTTTTTCTGTTGTACCATAAAACAATTTATCAATTCTTCTTTTTATTGTAACTTGACTTTATGAGTTGAATTAAAGTTGCAATAATTTGCTACCTTAAAAGTGTTGCCAACACTTGATATTTAATAGATTTAAACTAAAAGCTATATCTGCATAAATCAAAAACTGCCTATGGGTTGACACTAAGTTTCAACTTAAATCATGCAATAATCATGCTTAAATCTTCACTTACCTATTATGTCAACTTCTTTATCTACAACAAGGCCTTCTTACAAATCTTGAATTTACAAGAATGTATATCTAGCTGCTAGACTAATAGTAATGCATAGGTGCACCCAATTAAAACCATTCATTTTCTTAAAAGTGAGAAGACATGATTGTATTCTTAAAATCAGCGGACCGCATTAGCAGAATCATTTTAAAAATTTGGTTATCAGCTTATAGTCCATTTTAAGAATTTTAAAATTTTAACGTGTTCAACTTTTAGACCCCCTGAGCCTCCATTAAATCCTCATTCTGAATACAGACAGAATGACAAAATAACATAGTTATTCTTTTTTTGGAACCAGCAGAATACCAACACCCATATTTGGTTATCTAAAATACACTTATCAGCTTTTATAGAAAATGTCTATACTTGATATTCAATCACATTGTCGAAAGGCGCTGCGACGCATCAAAATGACTGTATTAATATCAATTCTAGGATACAGAATGCATTGCCAAGCAATTCTGAACTCTGTACCTCTGATTCAAAGGCTAAACAAACTGAAAAGCCCCAGATAATGTTACCGATCCGGTGTGGATAGAATGTCCATTGTTTCTGCACTAAAACAAAACTACAACAGCTGATGGGAAAGTCGCTCTTCACACAATCTTGAACCTTATTTCATTGGCATAAGGGTGTCATCGTTTTGTTGATGCGTGTGAGATTCTGTTGTTTTTTGTAGCTTTGGTATACGAATCGCTGGGTGAATAATGATGTGGCTGCATACCTACACTTTACTGTGAACTCGACAGCTTTGTGAAATACAAAGTGTAACTGGAATTCAATTTGAGACCTGTCGTATCGGTGTGGAATCCCGAATGTCGATATTCAAGGACTGGAATGAAGACTAGGGCTTAGGTAGGTAGATACCAGCATTAACTGGGCAAAGGTCAATAACCCTTTGGATGACTAATCAATAGATTAGGTACATCAGTCCAGCAGCTTATCCCGTCTTCTAAAGTTATTTAGGCTGGGTCACCTCACCTCTAACTTCAAATACCTAATAGGCGAGACGACAAAAAAAATCTAATTAGTCCGTCAATTAGATTATCAAAAAATATTTGACCCGTGTTTTTTCTTTTTGTTTTCTACCAAAATTGACGAAGATATGACGCTTTTAAAATTCTCAACTTAAAATTCTCAACACGTCACGCCTTGGTATAATTTTTAGCTAGTTCTGACGTCACCAGCCTCCACTTCCGAGTTTTGATTTGAAATTTGAAATTTGAAATTTGAAATTTGAAATTTGAAATTTTATTTGCTAGAATTGTAGTATTTAAATAGATGGTTGAGTTTTATTACAGTTGCTCACACAATTCGCTAAAACTAGCATGCAAAATTTAATAATACATTTACGAATACATGAATTTAACGTAATTGGTATGTAATAATAATAAGGATGTCAACAAAAAGATTGTCAATAATAAGAATGCCAATAATACGAATGTCAATAATAATAATGTCAGTTATAAGAACGTCAATCATTTTTCAATTAATTAATAATAGGAAAAATGTCAACCTGAATCTTTAAGGTTAAGATACTCATTCACAGAATAAAATGTCTTGTCTATAAGCCATCTGAATAACGCGGTTTTAAATCGATTGATTGGCAGTTCCCTATATGATTTTGGTAGTTTGTTATATATCCTTATAACCATTGGAAAGCAACTTCTGTGATATAAGTGACTTTTCATTGGCGGGATAATCAATCTATCAGGATATCTCGTATTAAACGTAACAGTGTCTCCAAGCCGTTGAAATAAGTCGGAGTGTATTTTAACAAATTTACAACATTCAAATATGTACATTCCAGGGACTGTTAATATATTTAATTCTTTAAAAAGAGGTTTACATGAAGTCAATGGTGGCACATCACAAAGAGCACGGATACATTGTTTTTGGGCTATAAATACCCTATTTATGTTTACAGATGCGTTGTGATGCGTTTTATCTTTTGTCAATATTCATTGATTTACAAAAACTAAAAATAGTGTCCATTAATTTCCAATATTCTAACTGACGGACTAAATAGATTTGCAAGTTTTTGATACTGTCGTCATGCCTATTATTATATTAAGGTAGAATTAGGTTAAGTAACTAATTAAGTTGCATCAGAAACTGCCGTTCTATAAAAAATTTCGTACCATCACACAACTGCCAAATTTTCTGGTCTCCTTTATCAAGTTTTACATGTTTGCAAATAAGGAATCTTGTACATCTGCCAATATTATTTTAATCAAGTTGCGGGATCTCATCTTTTGGGCACCAAAAGTATTTGCTGTTTCTCAAGTCTTTTCGTTATTACGAAAATATTATCACATCAATCTGCTATAAGCGTCGCTACTAACACACACATTAACATCGTTAAATCAAGCGATCTCAATATTAAATTATGCTTTCTTCAACGAAGAGGAAAAGTGTGAGTGTTGCGTACAAATGTTTTAATTAAAAGTACCGATAAGTGGCTTACAATGCGTGTGCCGTGGTGTTGTATAGCGCAGGCTTTCCCCGGACTTGGCCCCGATTGGAAGGCTACTGGCCACTGGCATCAGCAGTTAGTTACGGCAATTTCGAACAGTCTACACAAGTCTCCTGTACATTCGAACTATGTTTTTTTTTTAAATTTAGTTACCAAGACTAAGGTAAAGGGTTTAGGTTAAGTTTTTTTGCTGTCTTATCCTCTTGAACACGAACTGTACGACCGACGACAGAACCTCCTTTTTGAAGTCGGTTAAAAATCTTGAAAATAAAGCGTTAAACAAACTAGAAGTGCACTTTGTAGCCAATTGTTTAACTGCACGCGGCTTGTGAAACCTTGTTATTGTCCAAGTAAGCGCATAAAAAGGTATTAAAACTACTTGCAAAGCCTACAGACGCTGTTCGTTAAAGAGCCACTACTTACTCATGTTTGGTCAATACTTTCTTCGACGGTCTATCTTTGGCATTCTTGGGCCATGCCACCGGGCACTAACTAAACTAACTCACAAGTAAACAAAACCTCAATTGGCATAGCAGTACCTACATAGCATTCAACTTTACAGGGTGTTTAACCAGCCGCGTTATGAAAACGAGTGCTAGTTACAGATATTAACTCGCGTTGAGTTCATTTTAATTCTTGGCTGTTAGTTAGTGCCTTCGTTCGGTCGGAGTTTGGGAAGGCTGTTCGCATTCGTAATCTCATATGGCGTGAGTCGGGCGTCTCCGGTGGACGCCTAAACAACCTTCGGCGTCGGCGTGACATTTGAATTCTAAATTCAAAAAGCTCTGTGCCATTGTATTAAAAAAAAATATAGCTTTATATTTTTAAATTCTGTTTCCTCTTTTGTTTTTTTGTTACTAAAATAGTGTCGTGGTTCAAGTGAATTGTTTTTATTTATTGTGATAGTGAAATTGAGGCTGTTAAAAAGTTTAGTGATATTAAATGAGTGATTTAGGCGACATTAAACTAAATAATTTCATCATGAAATTGGATAACTTTGGATTTGAAAAGTTACAGGTACTTACTTATGAGGTCACTTTTATAATTGTTTATTTTCTGCAGCAATTTGAATAAGCACTGCTCTTAAAAGTTTTCAGGTGCCATAATTCAGGATCTATGGGCATGGCAGATAAGTTAATTGAACCCATCAGTAGCACATGTGAAACAGACTGCAACAGTTACTTACGTTTAATTATCTTGGAATCTTGGATAACTAGGTTTGATGTGGTAATACGATATGTATTATCTAAGGAGGTATTAAACACATCAATGGCTTCATTATATTCTGCATTTATTTGGCTACTAAGTTATTTTATAACGTGCTTCTTATTTGTGCAGAAAACCTATATATTTCGATTTGAACATTTATGTTCATCAATGCATCTTTTGAAATACGGTTTATCATTAAAAAAATGTACAAAGTGTACTATGTCAATGCAAGCCATGTTTCCAACTATAACTAGGTAGGTACTACCACTTAGCTAACTGTATTTAGTTACTATACAGAGACACAGTTAACTTCCAGTCTTCCACATTTCTGAGAAACTCCGCTATTATTATACAATTCTGTGTTATGCTAAAGAGACTCAAAACACTGAGCTAATTACCTAGTTTAAAACTTAGCTAAAACATAAGTAGGTAACGTCTGCAATGAATTATTTAAATAATGCGTAGCATTATCAGCCTATAATTTTCCCACTGCCGGAACAATTATTTTTATGAAATTCCCGTATGTGTTTACTCCCGCAAAAAGTGGCATAATTTTTGTTCGTCGATTCGCTACTATAGTTGGTGCCAGTTAAGATCGCAATAGCGGTCATTGCGCTTTCCCTAATATCTCTTCCTACGAAACAAAACAAATGAACCATGTATCGTTTGTCATTAGAAAAAATGTTGAAGATCACGATAGATGTGAGAGACGATTCATGACATGAACAGGCTTATTTTTCGATTTCAAAGTTAAGAACTTTAGTAAATGTAGGTGGGTCAATGACCTCTTTTGCGATCTTAACTGGCACCAACTATAGCTTCCACAGCGATAAATGAGGATCTCCTCTTTGTGAGACGAAATAAGCCGTAGGTAATCCACCACTCGGGCCGAGTGTGTGTTGGTAGATATCGGTTAGAGTGTACGTAACGGGGCACTGAGAAAAAAGACAGAATTAGCCAAATAAGTGTTATTTTCGCAAATCGTTTATTTTATTTCTATCGTATACATATAACATCTAAATTAACCTAAGGCTAAAAGTGTCTTGGTGTTTTTTGTCCGACTAACCGTTTGTCGTAAAAACGATGTCGAAGGGATTCCGTTCACTCCGACCACATAGGTTAGGTTAGAACTGTGACCAACAACGCGCGAGTCGAGTGAGCGAAGCGAGCGGTGCCGGGGCAGTGGCCGGCGAGCGCCCCCTCGAAATTGGTCGCAGTAAAAAAATAGTGCCCGTTTCGTATCCACTGTCGTTTCTTTCATCATTTTGAGAGCAGTGACAATCAAATAATTTACTCAAAGTAAAGCGCCCATCTGGTTCGAACTTAGGGCTTTACTACATGGTAAGTCGCAGTCGTTTTCACAGGAACATCATTGGCCTCATAACGCGTTGGTACTGATTATTCAAATCATATGCGTTTCATAGTCGTAATTGCTTGTGCAACGGCTGTCAACTGCATGGCTAATCGTCATTACGTTGTGAATGAATTATTTAGCGTATTTAGTAATGTAACGTGAGGGAAAGTCGTCATCTCGTGCTTATGAGAGCATGAGATTGTGGTCTTTAGTTTAGTTCAGTAGTAGCAATAGAAAATGACGAAGCTTCCTGGTACCCCGCCCGTTCTCGGTTTTCCTCTTGACGTTTCTACCGCCGCGCCGCCCCGCCCGGGGTGACCTGGCTGCACGATGGTTTTTTTTTTTTTTTTTTGTTTTTTTTTTAGGATGGGAAATCATCAAATGACTTCTCCCGCTCTGGGCGGAGCAGGAGGGAGTGTCAGACTTTTACTGACTAAAACCCATCCATGTTCCTTCATCGCCCTTTGCGTTCCGGGGCCACGGTATCTCTTTCGAATAGTCCCGCAGCCCCGGCAGGCTTCGGCCCTTGCGGACCCCTTCACTGTTGCTGACTCTCTTTGAGGCGCGCGTGGAACACGAACGCGCCGTCGACACGGCCTGTCGTCATGAGACGTACGGACGGCGAGCTAGCCCATAGCTCCCCGTCCACAGGCCCGCGCCTACGGTGGCCGGAAGCCACCACGTGGCCCCCGGCCACCGTAGGCGGTAAGATAAGAGAAAGCACAAGAAGAAAGGAATTTAAACACAAGATGGCACCAAAACTAAACATAGCTAAGCATTGTTCCAGATACCAAGCAGTGGAGTTATTTAATAGGCTACCGACTGATTTAAAATTATTAATTTATAGCTCTAACTCATTTAAAACTAAATTAAAAGCCTTCTTGTTGGAAAAATGCTTTTACTCGGTATCGGAATTTATGTCAAATGATATAAATAGTCACTTAAAATGATAGCAGTGAAGACGCTTTAATCTAATTTTGGTGGACCTTGACGAAATTATTCTCTTTATATTTTTGACATTGAATTTGACATTATACCGCTATTTATTTCACATATATTGTTTTTTTTTTTTTTTTTTTTACATATTTTAAATTATTTGAATGCAAACATTTCAATTTTAATCAATTTTGGTAGGCTATAAATAATGTATTTGTTTCCGCATGTGATAATTTTATTTAATAAGTAATGTTCAACACAATGTAAATTGTTTATGAATAAATAAATGAAAATGAAATGAAAATCTCTCCCTGTCCTGTTCCGCCACCTCCTTCGCTAGCATGACTGCTTCGCAGAAGGAGGTGACGGCGTCCCATTCCGTCTCGCTCCGGACCATGGATTGAACCAAGGCCGGGAGCGAGAGGTCGCCGCCGCCAATCGCCGCTACGAGGACACGGCGGTGCTCCGCCCAAGCGGGGCACACCTCCACCGTGTGCTCCACCGTGTCCTCCGGTCGATCCTCACAATGGTGACACCCGGGCGTTTCCTCCCGCCCGATTCGGTGCAGGAACTTACCGAAACATCCGTGTCCGGTAAGAACCTGCGTCAGGCGGAAGGTGAGGACGCCGTGGCGTCTCTCCAGCCACTCCTCAAAGAGGGGACTTATCGCCACTATTGTGGCGTGCCCTACGATGGTTTACTGAACCAATTTTAATGTCAAAACCTTTCTTAGTTAGTTATTCTAAGCTGGTACTGGGTTCATGTTAAAAGAAAACGTTATTAGGGCCGTATTGATTGGTTTCATATCAACTAAAGGCAGTGAACAACGACCGTTGCCTGGCCATGATTATACTCATGCTGCTTCCTTCATGTAAGAGGAGAGTCCTATACCCTGTTGTCATTGCCATGGGACTTCTGGGACAGTAACAGGCAGTAGCATCAATGGCTTCACTAAAACCTATTGTTATAAAAGTTCTGTAGCCTCTGTGGAGTTCTGGATACTAGATTCGTCTCGTCTTTGACCCAAATATCCCGCAGCTAACTAACAATAGTCATGTTCCACCTGTACCTACTTATTACCGCTTATATTTCTAGTCACCCCTTTACTAAAAGGTCGTACACCATTAGCGAAATACGTGTAGTAAATACGTCATGACAATTACTTGAGTTACGAACTAGGGTTATAAAGGTCACGAAATGTATCAGCAACTGCAATAGCAACTGAGTTCTAAGTTAATAAACTTAGCGCGTTTAGGAGTTCCGGCTAGGGCGTGAGTCATGCTCCAAGAGGCGTTTGGAATCTTTCCTTCGTTTTTATTATTTTAATTTTTTGACAAATGAATGTCGCTATTCATGTGTTTATTCGCTTTGTTGATGTCATTAGGCAAGATAATAAAGTTTAAGTCAAAGGTGATTTCGTAGTTTCTTCAAGAGCTGATCATTTACACTACTAACTAATCATCACCTCTACTAGAACGGTGACAGAATTTGCTCCGAAACTTCGTGAAAATGAATTCTCTTCGTAGATTGGATGTTTCATACACCTATTGAGGTATTTTACTACGCTTGCATTAAGTGTGTCGAATGTGGGTATTTTTATCTACACTTCCTACCAAGTCGACACAAAAAAGCCATGTTTCTTGACCAAAGAAATCTATCCTCCCACGTTCAACATCTTCACGTAACACGTCGTTAACATTCTTTCGTTTTATATAATGCTTTTGATTAAAGCATGTCTTCCATTCTTCGGAAATCACTCCACCCTTCACATGGTCACAAAATGCCCTATTGTTTGGTAACAAATTCATGATATCGAAGACTCGGTATTTGCGGAGCGCCCTTACTCAAGTTGCAGTTGAAATTCTATCCACTAAATATTACGCAGTATTAAATATATCAGACATTAATGTTTATTAGTACTTATGGCTTGCCTTTATGTGATTTCTATTAGGTACATACCTAATAGGTATCTACCTGTTTGGTTTTGCGTAGGTGCAATAAACCAATCTTAACATACTTTGACCCAAAGTTACCCAATGTGGCTCTTTGTGTAAGATTTTCCGTAAATGGTCAAAGTTTTGGGACTCGTCTTGATTATTTGTGTTGTGTTAAAGAGCTTGTTTAAATAAAATTAAACGACGATATTGAAGATGTTTTGGAGTTATTGAGAAATCTTTATAAAATATATCAATACCACTGGTGATTTACTTTAGTTATTATTGAGGTAATTTGTTTACTGTTGTAATATTCATAGCAGATTATTTGGTCAATTGTTCCTTAATTTGCGTAAGTTAAAATAGAACGCGCACAACTGTCATGTTTTGAATTCAGACAGACAGCATTTTAAAAACCCAGTACTTTTTTCCTAATCAATCTTTATTTCCTAGATCTGATTTGGGTACAACCTCTTTTCATTGGTCATACAAGGAAAGAAGGTCTAGCGCTTTATCTTCTTTAGCTCACCAAGCTTCTCTTGTTTTCTCCAGTAAATTCTGCTAGCTTCTTCATCTATGCATACTTCTCCCTATAAACAATTATTCTACATATTTTAGTTTGCAATAAACGTTTTTACTTTGTGACATAATTGTTAAATATTCAACAGTAAATCGACTTAAATCTCATGTTGGCCGAGATTTTTGTATTTTGTTTGTTTGGGATTACAGTAAGCACGATCTTTGATAGAAAACTCATTTGGGACTTCACTATGCTTCCAAAATCTAGATTTTTAAATCACATCCACCTAGCTAATCCTTATTGCTGCCAAATTCCAATATATTGCTAAAAGCTATCTGCAATCTGCATATAACTAAACGCGCAATACCATAAATATTTTACATCTATGCCGCAAAGATTTTGTTGCGGTTAACGATAAAATAAAGCCTCCTTGGACTGTTAAGTTATATTATAATCGGAGAGGTGGTGCTCAATTATTTTATTGATGTAGCATTATTTTATACTCCTTCTAATATACTGTTTTCATATTGTTTGATGTCTCTTTTATCCCTTCTTTTATTCAAATCTTAGGCTATGTTAGCTTGATCACCCATTGGGTTTGTAGATCGTTTGGGGCATCTCTATTATTCTTATTTGTTTTATATTTAAATTCTGTAGGTACCTAATACTTACATAGTTGTGCGATCTTCAGAACGGGCCTCTATGTTGCAGAGCTAATATTGTGCTATGGTATTGTTATATTAATTGTCCTCACATTCTTTATCAATTTATGAATGGTTGTTCATGCCATTAAATGCCAAGTCTTTATCAATAGACTTGGAACCTGTTATTTAATTAGGTCTGGCAGGATCCGACTCCTTGGATGACGTGCGAGATTGGACATGTCGCGACTTGTCGAAAGCTCTACCTGTGTTCGAGTTTCCAAAGACCCTTCAATATTATTAATTTCCTTGACTCTTTGTGACGAGTATCGACATGTTGCAGTTTTACACGGCCTGTGATCTAAAAATAGTCTGAACATCCGGGCGATGACGTTCATGATTCATTAAAAAAAATGTTCATCGGAGGAATCGTTGCGTTACTGCTCTAATCAAAATCATCATTTAATTCAAGTAATGCTCGAAGAACTACCAAAATGCAGTAGGTAATGCATTGCAATTATTTCTAGATTGACAACACTCCTAGCCAAAGCCAAGAAGCTTTCAATTCTTAAACATTGTATTTGGGCATCTATTCACAGCAGTATTAGCTACTTTTACGAGTTTTATGGGCTCATTGTATAGGAATTGGGTAATCACCGTTAAAGCGTCTCTAACGTGGGCTCACAGAAGGCACAACATGAATACAATGTGGTCTTTTTGTCTTAAAACATGCGTAACTTTACAGACTAGCGTAGGAAGCAAGGCTGTCTTGGTATCAATAGAATAATTTACTTCTTTTATGCACGCAAAACGAATATTAATGACTTGAATGTACGTACGTTTCATTTATATAGACAAAAACCTGGTAATGGAACAAAGAGATAGCACATAGCACCAATAGAAGTTTCACTCACTTGTTATAAGCTTTCGCAAATGCGACTCATACGTCGTCAGTCAGTCAGTCAGTCAAGTAAAGTCAGATTAAACTAAAATTGCCATACCATCATCCACATCTTGGTTATATATTTTCTTCGGTAGCACGCTATTAGGAGAAAATCTCAAAGAGGCCCATTAAAGGTAGCCACTAAGCACTAACTCTACGCTGGACTGAAAATCTGAATCCTGACATTGAAGTTTGCGGCTACCATTCTCAGAGTTCCCATTGCTCCAGAAGAAAATATTATCAGAATTCCAGTGATGGATATTCTATCAAATTTTATGTACTGACATAATGATCTTCAGTTATCTGCATTCAAATCCGCAGTCACGGTTCCTATCTGATTCTGTATAACAGTAACGTATTGCTCAACCTTGCAAGAATACACTAATTATTGTGCGTTATAGATGAGTATCTGTAGCATGGTTCATGATTCCGTGATGAAATTGTATTTGCATAACCTGCATAAGCGGTGCCATTAGAAGATGAATGATAATGTTAGAAAACTTTCTGTTTATTTTTTTCTATGAGTTTTTTTTTCAATATACTGTAGTCTCCAACAAGCTTGTCCTATCCTTATCATATTTTTTCCTTATTTAGAGGGATTTATCGCTGAGCGATAACGTCGCCCTATAAATCATTTTAGATAATGGACGTCCAGTGATACACTTACACACCCCTCTTGAAAACATGTCATTATCATCATCACCATCATTTAAGCCTGGAATAAGTAGCAGCAATTCAAGTAACAGAAGAAAGAAGAGAGCCTATATGTATAGGCTTTCTTCTTACTTCTGCTATACTTCTCGATTATGTGCATCCCTCATCCAAGGGTTTCTAGCGACTTTTACGATATCGTGAACAAACAAACATTGTCATGGCATAAAATAATTTAACAGATCGATTTGTAGTGAAATCAAGTACCTAAGTACTCTTGCCAAGTCAGTCAAACTAGATCAAACATCGTCTATCAATCGAATAGGAACCAACGCAATTCTCGTAGTTTATCAAGGAGTGGCGAACCCTCCTGGCGGCGTGGGAATCACGTCTTGATGTTTATGTTTATCATTCTACTTTAATACTACTCGGTATAGGTCGCTGCATGGCGCTTAATGACTGTTAAATTTATCTACTTTAACGCTAAGTAAATTGTCGTAATCCGTTCTGATGAATGGTTAAAGTGAATTTTTAGAATTACGTAATTTGGTTCTGATGTTTTTTTCTTCTTACCATCTTTATTCATCATTCTGTTAGCGACATGTGTTGGGTTTAGGAAAAGGATATTGCTGATTTGATCACAATCGTCCTTCGTTTCTTTTAGTTCGAAGTTTTTATGAGCAACCAATTCCAATCCATCGACTGCTTTGCACGTTATTGGTTCTGCCTGCTTGTGAGTCATAGTCCTTTTCTGGGAGCCTCTTGCAATGAATTGCAACAGGCTGATACAACGTGCATACTCTTAACTACTGGTAGTTACGCCATTTATTGGCTCTCCATCATGCTTTACACAATCTTGATTGATAGAATGGCGTTTACACTGCTTGCCAAGTAAGAGGAACTCACTGTTGCTCCCATATTTATGTACACAGTCGCTTTTGTGTTTGCAAACCCGCAGATTGGTGAGTGTCTCGACGACAATGAACATTGTTGTCAAAACGCTGATACTGCGAACAAAAGCTTCTTTGAAATCAACGGTTAATTTGTTCGTTATCGAAGGGAAAATTGCAATGCTTTGTTCGTTGCAGTGGGTTCAGTTGTAATTGAACTGTTTGATGTCAACTTTAATAGGGAGAAGTGGGGACTTATTAGAGGTCGTTTTTGTTTTACTTAAGTTCAGTTTTGGGACAAACATTGATCAATGAGAGGGGCAGGTAACGTGATTCAGTTTAGTAATTTGTAGTAATGGATATTATGGCATTTTGAGACATAACACTGATCAAAATACATAAATAAATAATGTAAATCTGCTCCACATGATCCGACCATTGAAAAAATATGGTTACAGAATAGAAACATCGTTTTGCAATACCAAATCAGTTCCTTAATCAGTTATTAATGATCTTAGAAGAGATAAAGATGAAAATGAATTAATTATGATGATTCTGGTCGTTAGGAATTCAATTCTCACGCGTTATCGCAAGGATATCTATCAAAAAGACATATTACGTATAACATTTAAAAACTCCTGCTGTGTTATCTTCGTTTTCAGATAAAGCATGATTTTTGATTTTATTGATATTTAGTTTTTCTTGTTCTTGTTGTCATTTTTATTTCAAGAAGTATCATCTTTATACCGTAAATTAAGTTGAATTCATACGGTTTAAAAAAAGTCTCATTTGTTTTCATATTTGGAAGCCAAATCGCAAACCGAGCAGGTATAACAAAACAAATCTGTTTATTTATTCTAGTCAGTACTTTTCTGATAAGCTCAGACATTTCAAGGTTCCTATGTCCATAATATTATGTATAAGTTACATTATAATAGTACCTAAGCGTATGCGCAAAGCTTGTACATAAACAGCAATCAACGGTCAGGTTCTGCGTATGAATATTATCTCTTATATATCTTAGATACTTATTTGAATTCTTTGTGAGGCCAGGGACGATAAGGCTTGAATCAACTTTCCAAGCGGATCTTGTCAAATATTTCAGTGAGGATGCTTCTTAGATCTTTAGCTACTTGTTATGAGTCATTAAGGGTCCTTTTGACGTCACGGTATTAACTGATTTTAACGTAAACTCATGGTTTGTAAGTATTGGTCGATTAAACAGAAATCTTGTATCCACTAGAGTTTCAACAATTGTGCGGGTTAACAAAAATAAAGAGTTCAATCGAGCGCCTTACACTACTGCGTTATTCTACCTTTAAACTCAAAATTATAGTAATCACTACACGAAAAGTCCTCCTGTTAGAGAGAACCCCAAAATATGCTTTTATAAAAGCTCTTCAGCATTTTCTACCAAATTGATTCCCACTACTAGTAGTGTATGGTACTAGACTTCAACGTGTGGGTCTTTCGACATTTAGACACACATTTAATTATCCCTTTACTCAACAAACTAATTACTCCACCTCGCTTTAGTCTTTACCGTGATTACTAACGAACTTATGTTCTAAGTCGTCATCCATCTTAGAGTAGCAGGTTAAGGATAACCGCCTTCATTAATCTTGCTAGTCATAAACCTAGGCTCGCCTCGTAATCTAGTACCTACATCGTTGTTCTAACACTGATTTATCACGACCTTTACTCTTAAGGTGTGAGCAGGATTAGTCGTGTTAGCTTAGATGGTTTTAAGTTTCAGATGGTTAATGTAAATGTCCTTTTGTGCATTTCGTGGCGTGCAAGGTTGTAGCGAAAATTGTATTGATCACAGATATATAAGTCTCTAACTTTAAGGTTTCGACGTATCCTGGGCAGTCACCCGCTTTTATTCTGCTGACTGTCCACAACATGAGCAATGCTCATAACAATCTGTACCGATATTTGAGACGAGAAAAAACTAAATGTTGATAACCTTACTTATCGTTCTCGTTCGTTTATCGTTCGTTCGTTCGTTATACGTTCTTCTTTATACCTAAGCTCTGTAGTTTTGAGTTCAACAGCAGTCTCATCAGTTGAAAATGACGCCTTTCTTATTGTAACACGCCGATTTGAGCTATTCTAGCTTTCAGCTTTTCTCGATGTCTTTTGCCATCACCTTAATCATCATTTAAAGCCTGCGGTCTCCCACTGCTAGGCATAGGCCTCTCTTTGCGTGAGCTATCTCCATCATTTTACTTACCCGCAACCTCTTACCTTACAGACAACCGAACGCAGCGCTGGTTGGGAGACCCACCGAGTCCGTCTCAACCGGGTACCAGGCTACGGTTTCGGTATCGCGGTCTCCGGCGGCAGGGACAACCCTCACTTCGCCAGCGGCGACCCGTCCATCGCAGTATCTGATGTGTTAAGAGGGGGACCGGCTGAGGATAAGTTGCAGTGAGTATTGTTGCACATTAGCTCTTATTGGCCTTAGGATCCGCATTTTCTCCTTGCTTTTTCTAATCAACGAAATATTCAGGTACTGCTGCGCTCTTTGACGGTTGGCCACTTTTTACTCTTGTACCCTGAGTGATATGGTTAAAAAGATCCACCGTCGGTGAGTGTGGTACTATCCTGTCTTTTGGATCAAAAATGTATCAAATTTTATAACTTATTTAATGAAAAACCGTTCCTTGATGAAAAGCGGGCAAGCGGGGAGGAGAGGAGACGTGCGAGAATCGACCGTGATCGGCAATCACCCACGTCGCATCTGTCGTCTGTCATGTGATAGGTCTAATCTTGCACGTGACGTTTACGTTAGTGGAAACAGGTCGTCGGTGCCGATGAACAATCTGGGTCCAGTTGGAATTGCTAAGTGTATGTGAGAATATCTCCAGCGCCGTCCATGACAGCGGGAGAGAACTATGAGAACTATGAGAATAATTCCACTGTTCTGCCTGCATAACTTCCCGTTCTCCTTCAAGAGGTTATCCATTAAATGTCTCCGGACTCTTAACAATTAATTTTCATAGTTTCATCTTAAACATCTCATCTTTTCAGAGTAAACGACAGAATAGTGTCCGTGAACGGCGTGCCCCTAGAGAATGTGGAGTACGCGCGCGCCGTGCAAGTGTTGCGCGACAGTGGCGCCACCGTGTCACTGGTGGTGCGCAGACGTGCGCCCGCGCCGCCGCCCACCGCGCCCACTACCATCAAACTGTCGCTCACCAGGAATGGGAAGAAAGAAGGTTTGTTTTAGTTTTAGCTTCATTTGTTTCACTAGGTGTCTACCAAGACCAAAATCTCTAGTATAGCTTTTACTTCAATTTAAAACGATACTGCTAAAAGAGGAAGGTGACCTCCAAAACGACTTCCATTTGACCCAAATGCTTTGATGGAAGCTAAAAGACGTATTCTGTTGCATCTATATGACATATTCTGCAGTGGACGTCTTTCAGCTGAATGTTGATGACCTTGATTTAGAAACTACTAGCTGATGCTCGCGGCTTCGCTCGCCCGCAAATTATATACTAAAACCTTCCTCTTGAATCACTCTATCTATTAAAAAAAACCCGTTGCGTAGTTTTAAAGATATAAGCATACATAGGGATATAGGGACAGAGAAAGCGACTTTGTTTTATACTATGTCGTGATGAACCCTGTAGGTATAGCTCTTTTAGGAATTCACTCTACAAAGTATCTTGGAGCGTCAACGTTCTTTTTAAACCAAAACCCATTCGTACATTCCAACCATTAAAATTCCATAACTTAATGTAAACATTCCCTGTTCCAGATTTCGGCATAGTATTAGGATGCAAGCTCTACGTCAAAGAACTAACCGTGCGAGCCAGAGAGCAGCTCAACCAAGGAGGCCAGGGTCTCTGCGAAGGCGACATGGTGACCAGGATCAACAATACCCCAGTGACTGATGCTATGACCCTGAAGGAAGCCAGGAAACTAATCGAGTCTTGCAAGGACCGTCTGAATTTGGTAGTGACAAGGGAGCTAATTAGGGAGGAGACGGTTACTAATGGGAATTATCAGAATAATTATAATAGTCTTGGTAAGTTTTCTGTTTAAGTTATTTTCATTATTTATTTATTTAAACTTCTCTTTGACAGTCGTTACAGTTATTGGCCCAAACAAAAAAGGTCTGACAACCAGTCTTACCAAGGGGTATCGTATTATCCAGTACTAACTGGGTTATGGAGGCTAGATAGGCAGTAGTTGGGAAAAGGCTAGGCAGATGATGATTTATTTAAACTTGACGCAATTGAAAATCTTTTGTTTTGAATCCATGTTGGTAATATTAGAAATAGGCCTTCTAATATAATTATGTCAAAATTCAATTTAAACTATAAGAACTCCTTTTTGGGAATCTTTGGAAAACTATATTAACGCTCTTTACGATAATCCTATAATAAAAGAATATGAATAGAAGCTCATGCACCGGATACTAATTTTAGCGCTCACTTGTTCAGATAAGTTAATGGTCTCATCACACCAAGTTTGCTAGATTGCTGAATCACAGATAAGAGAAGGCTTTTAATTTGAATAAATCTATTTTAGTAAGCTTAATAGTAAAGTAAATAGAATCTATACATACAAATAAATAAAATTAAAGCGTCTGTTTGTAATTTCAAAATAACAGGTTTTTACTGAATCATACCCATTCAGTAAAAATCTGTTATTTTAAAGCATGTACGATACTTCAAAGTTTAAAAAAAAAAATCTGCCCGTTTGTCTGTCTGTTTGTTCGGGCTAATCTCCGAAACGGCTAGACTGATTTTGACTGGACTGGACTTACTGGCAGATAGCTGATGTTCTAAGGAGTAACGTAGGGTTTTAATAAGGAAAGAAAAAGAATTAGGGTTCCGTGCAAAAAAATTAAAACCCATGAAATCCGATTCAAATAGGGAAATAAATCTTTATAATAATGAAACGCGGACAAACGCCGCGGGCAACAGCTAGTTTAGAATAACACATTTAAGTAAACAAGTATTCAATAGATAACATTTTATTACCAGATGAAGTACTAATCTTGTGTATCCAACACTTAAAAATATCGTAAGATCTTTACGACCGACTTATCTTAATTTCTATTCAAGATTTTAAGACAAGAACAGTATTTACCTACTTTAAAAATGTATGTAAATCGTGGAATTACCGTAAATAATTGGGAAAATTAATGCAAATCTGTTGCCTTAGCAAATTTTTCAAAATCAAATATTTTGTTAGATGTGCAAATTATTTTCGACATATAGGATTATAACTTATGGAGAGATTTCCATTTCAGTTGAGAATATTTTAGTATTATTCATAATTATGTAAATAATACAAAATATATTGTTTATGTTTTAAAACCTTGCTCCTCATTTTATGTTATCTATGGTATTCTTGTCAGATTAATTTATTTTTAGTCTACTTGTCATCCGAGAATCTATAATTAAAATTCTCCGTTTTTCTCTAATAGAAGCCAGTCCCCACAACGTATACGGCGCTGCGGAGGCATCCCCAGGGTACTCGAGCAGTGGGCAGAACCTGTATGTGGCGGCGCCGGTCAGAGGCGGAGATGCACGAAGAGGCCCGATGTCGCACGAACTGATCGACCAGCCGCCGAGGCCGCCGCCGCCGAGGAATGAAGGTATGTTGGGTAGAAGGACCAATATCTAGACTAGAAGGACCAGATAGCAAAATTCTAATTATGGAAAGATTAAAATCTTTCCATAATTTTTAATTACTTACAATGTGCACCGCAATTTCACAAATATTTACCAACAGCTCGTTCCTGACAATTTCGTTCAAGCACCAAAACAACCATACAGCAATATAAACAATTTCGCTTTTTTTGTTCCGTTGTTAACATGTGCCAAACGATCCATATGTACCAATGTAAATAGCACGTGGACTTTGATACTTTATTTTTGGAATGTGATGAAAGTGTTAAATGAAAATCTGCACTAAAATGCAGTTATTATGAAAATAATCAAGACAAGGAATCTGAGATATTTTAGTGCAAGCTCATAGACGCAATCTAATGTGGACACCTCAAATTTTGAAATAATAATAACAACAATACTTTTTAGATTACTACAGCAGTAGAAGACAACTATACGAAGAAGAAGCAATCAATAATCAAAGAAATAAACCATCGTAAGTTAATACACCATCCCATTATCTAACTTGATGCATGATTTTTTATCACTCTAAACAAAGCGTATTAACGTCAGAAATAGCAAAGTGAAATTATTTTTTTAATAATTATAAAGAATACTAAGCTATAAGCATTTGAAACTGCTGATTAGACAGAGAGATCCGATGTCTTTCGTGACGTCAGTCGACTTATCGACGTACAAAATCCATACTAAATTTCGTTTATCTAGAAAGAGATAGAAACAAAAGTTTCATAGGTACTTTTGTGTTGTTTGGCCGATTTTGGTCTTGTTTTTGACTTTTTGTCATTATTTTTATAGTTCTTTTTACATTCCGTATCGAAATAAAAAAAAAAGAAAATTTATGCATATTCCCTATGGTGGTACTCCAAGAATGTCTCTCAGTTCAGTGTGCCTCTTGGCAACCCTATCCTTCTCCAGTTGGGACCGGCTGTGAGTTTTAGCTCATCCTCCCATCTTCTCTCTTGCCTTCCTCTTTCCGTTTACCATCTCTAGAAAACCAGTCAGTGACCATTCCGTCAGTGAAATCTTGCTACACCTTTCTTGGGTACTACGCAATAAATGGCCCGTCCATGTCTACTTTAGTTGGTCTATTTTTAAAAGCACGTCAGTTGCTCCATTTTCGATCTTAAAAAAGTGTTCCTTATACTGTCCTGTTTTTTGACGGAAATCATGCTCCGGTCCATAGTTCTTTGCCAGTGTTCTAGAGTATTCTAGACTGTCTCTGTGTTGTTTTGCGAGTGACAATCTTGTTTACAAAACACATAAAAAAACCTTTGAGTCATAATGAAGGAGGGACACTCGAAATCAAGAGTGGCCTTAAAAGGGACCGGTTTTTCCTTTTAAGATACGAAACCTTAAAATAATGTAAAAATACTTACCTTAAAGAAGAACACCTTGAAATGACATCACAAAACACAAAAAAAATATGACTTACGCCAAAGATTATAAGGTTAAAACTATAAAGTTACCGTTTTCCTTTTACAGTAGCGAGCCGCGTCTGATCAGTTTCCAAAAGGAGGGGTCTGTGGGTCTCCGGTTGTGCGGCGGCAACCGGTCCGGGGTGTTCGTGTCCGGCGTACAGCCGACCAGTCCGGCGGCGCTACAGGGCCTGCAACCTGCTGATAAGATACTTAAGGTACCTATGTGTTTTAGTTTTCTTTAAGCCCTGGCTAGAGGCCTTACACTCCAGGCACCCACGGGATAGTCCGGTTAAGCAGACGACCAACTCTTAGGTTGAACAGCGAGATGCCATTCACAAAAAAAAATGTTATCTTTAAAATGTGAAACTGTGTACTAAAGTAGTGGCGGCAACAGGAACTCCTGTCAACACATACAAATCGTACAATCCTGCATCGCGCAATTTAAAGTTATCCGCGAGATTTGGATATTAATACAGAATGTTTCTTTGAAGTTTTAGCTCGTTTTTATAATAATAAATAATAATAAAATGGTCAAGTGTGAGTTGTCCACAGAAATGAGTAAAAGTAACCAAATTTTTTGACCACATCATTTTGATTATGGGACACCAATGTTTCCATTTCTGTGACCATAATTTCATACCACAATTCCAAGAATAACACGAACATTGAGTCCTAGTTTTGTGCGGTCGAACAGGTGAACGACATGGAGATGAAAGGTGTGACTCGCGAGGAAGCGGTGCTGTTCCTGCTGAGTCTGCAGGAGCGAATCGATCTCATCGTGCAGCATTCACCTGATGAATACAATGCTGTGGCCAGTGGACAGATGCGTGAGCACCTACATATTATTTTACGTTATTACCTAATAAAAAGTTTGCTTATACTACACTTGCTTAATAAGTGTACCAATACTACCCGACTAAAAGGCTTGAAAGCTACTCATTAAACCTTCTCAAAAATCTAGGCAGTTTATTGTATGGAATTTCATTACTGCCCTGAAAATCAGGGTAGTAATCCATTACTAACGCGTTTTTTTTTTAAGTCTTGATGACGTTGTAAGCAAGTGTAGTATAAAGCAGTATATATCACTCGAGGGTAAGTACAGATTACTAAACTCGTGTGGTCTCAAATGCACACTCGATTAGTAATCTGTGCCTTACTCCCCTTGGTGAATAAATAGCTATTGTTTGTTCTTTATCACGTGGCAACGGAGGTCATTTTTTATGATGATGATGATTATACATGATAAAAAAAAAAACAGATTTTATAAAAAATGATAACACCTAACTTTATGCCTGACTCTAGAGGACGCATCAGGTTATAAAAATGCATTGGCCCACTTGCGGGGTTAATGGGGTTAATGAATGAAGATGTTGTCAAATTTATTTGATATGTCGGATTGACTTAGCCGGTTATAGATGGGCCATAACTGTTTTACTTTATTGCTTGTGCCCGTTATTTATGATGGTTTTCTGACTGTTTTATATGTAAACTAGCTAATGCCCGCGGCTTCGCCCGCCCACAAATTATATACTAAAACCTTCCTCTTGTA
The DNA here is from genome assembly GCA_963853795.1 of Xestia rhomboidea. Taxonomy (NCBI): domain Eukaryota; kingdom Metazoa; phylum Arthropoda; class Insecta; order Lepidoptera; family Noctuidae; genus Xestia; species Xestia rhomboidea. Next base: position 6,057,257 of record OY970778.1, on the reverse strand, counting down.
TCACTCTATCTATTAAAAAACCGGCATCAAAATCCGTTGCGTAGTTTTAAAGATTTAAGCATACATAGGGATATTGGGACAGAAAAAGCGACTTTGTTTTATACTATGTCGTGATATTACGTGTCCTCTTTTCAGCGGGCGATTCGTTTCACATAAAGACCCACTTCCATTACACGGAGCCGACGGACGGCGAGATGTCGTTCCGGTGTGGAGACGTGTTCCACGTGGTTGACACGCTACACAACGGCACCGTGGGAGCCTGGCAGGTCTATAGGATAGGTAAGTTTCATAACAGCAAACGCATAAAATTATCCTTTGTAGGTACATGTCACTCTGATGCACCGGTGATCACAGATTTTGAATACCCAATTGTTGTGATCAATGTTAAAACCAGGTCAATACAACTCTTGAAAAATCTCTAATATGGTGGTCCAAACAGTGACGTCATCAAAAAAAGTTGATTCCTCACACACAAATAAAACTATATTTATTTTTACACGGCTCTATACTCTTGATGCTAATGAGATTAAAAAATGCCTCTACTTAAAGTTAAAGAATGTAAAAGTGTGTAAAAATAAAGATATATTTTTTTAAGTTCCCATACAGTTTCAAAAACATAAAACTTGAAATCAATCAAGAATCGCAGAACATACATTATGTGATGCTATTTTATGAATTCTGATCTATAATAAAGGCCAGCAAAGCAAGTAAACGCAAGGCGTTAGAGATCAATAAAAAAATATTGAACGATATTATCCTGGGATATTTCAACAACTCATAAAAATTAATAAATAATCTTTTTCAGGTCGTAACAACCAAGAGGTCCAAAAAGGCACTATCCCCAACAAGGCTCGCGCCGAAGAGCTGGCAACTGCGCAGTTCAACGCAACCAAGAAAGAGATGAGTGGCAACGATGGCAAACACAACTTCTTTAGGAGACGTCGCTCCACGCATCGGCGTAGCAAGAGTCTTGGAAAGGTATGGCATGGCATCGTTAAGTCTCCCATACAATTTCTAGGACATAAGAGTGCATAATCTTTAAAAGACCTGACATACAGGATCGCCTTCTGTATTTTTTTCAAGTTTTTTTTATTAAATGTACGTCTCGTTACAACCGCTCAACAGAGTTAAAATAAGTTCTTATATTATATTATATTATATTTTTGGAACTAGACTTCACTTTTAATAAAATCTTTGACAGAAACACAATAAACTAAAGTAAGGTGTACATTAACTCGACACGAAATACACAAATTATTCCTATTACAAATTCCCCCACAGGAACACTGGGACGAGGTAGTGCTATCGGACAGCATCAGCAAGTTCCCGGCGTACGAGCGCGTGGTGCTGAAGCAGCCCGGCTTCGTGCGGCCCGTCATAGTACTGGGCGCTGTCGCCGACATAGCCAGGGAACGGCTGCTCACTGAAAGCCCTGATAAATTCTCCTCGCCAAGTAAGTAGACACAATAATGTTTTTTTTTTTAACTGATCTTGATATGTCCTTAGCTTTTTAAGTTTTGATTGTGATGGTATCTGAAAGTACCTATTCTTGTAGGGTTATTTGAATAAGCTGGGATCATGCAATCATCTAACTAAGTATAAAAACTTGATCGCATTCTTAAAGTCAAGTTAGCAATAATATTCACTAAATTACTTATCCATTTCGCAAACACACTTTCATGTTAATGTTTATGAAGATATAGTTCTTTATTTTAAATGTTTTTTGATGCAGTCGACTTACCTGATAATACCCGTTAGCCATATCCAAAACAGCTTCAATCATTCTAATGTTATATTTTCTTTTGTTTAGAAATGGACAGCACTTTAGAAGATACCAAAACGAAGTCCGCCGGTATTATCCGCCTGTCAAGCATCAGAACGATCATGGAAAGAGGCAAGCATGCCTTACTGGACATCACCCCTAACGCAGTTGACAGGCTCAACTATGCACAGTTCTACCCTATTGTGATATTCCTAAAAGCAGACAACAAACATATCATTAAACAGCTTAGAGCTGGGTTGCCAAAGTAAGTAAATTACGTGTATTGTTTTCTTATTAATTTTGTTGTTTTTTTTCCTGTAGTTGTATAGGACATCATTATTTTAACAAAGAAGGACATGCATCCTTCTTATTGACTGCCTCGTTAACAATGCAGATGCGGCTGCTGCCGAGGTTTCGATTCCTAGGTTGGGCAGTGTTATTAGTAACTAAATCCTCTCTGTGACTCTATATTCATACCCTGTTAATGCTGCATAACTACTACTGAATGGGACAATTAAATGGTGTTCTACACCTTCGGGTTAAACTATCATTATTGTATAAAACTTTTCGCCGCTTTAATAATATTTTTATAAAATAGTTACTGTCCTCCAGGTTAAAAATATATACGTAATCTTTCATTGCAGGTCTGCACACAAATCCTCAAAGAAACTCCTAGAGCAGTGCCAACACATGGAGCGCGTGTGGGGCCACGTGTTCACGCACACCATCACACTCAGTGAAGCGAACCAGAACACCTGGTTCAGCAAGCTCATCGACCTGATACAGAGGACGCAGCAGCAACAGCTGTGGGTGTCGGAGACTAAGGTGAGCATTTTTAATGTTTTTATATTGAAATTGACGGTATTTTGGTTATTTGGGATAAGTGTTAAGATGTTGGTGAGGGTTTTGTTGTAAAACAAGGATCAATTTACTGTTTTTCATCATCTGCCTAGCCTTTTCCCAACTAAGTTGGGGTCGGCTTCCAGTCTAACCGGATGCAGCTGAATACCAGTATTTTACATGGAGCGACTGCCTATCTGACTTCCACAACCCAGTTAGAAAATCAATTTAATGTTTCTGTTTAATCTTAATTTCTAAAAGCAACTCATTTTCGATATGCGCCGATAAGTAGGTATATTGTTATCTGTGTGTCATTTTGCGTTTAACCACTGCCTCGCCGAATGGAACGCGATGATGTGATCAATGATATTGCGCGCTTCCCTAATGTAACTTTGCTTAATTGTAGCGTAAACACAGACAGCAAAGGTGTTAATAGTTAAGTACGCAGTAAGTACGTGGTTAAGTAAGCTACGACAATGGCGGTTAGTTATCTAACTAAATCCGTAAATAACTTGTTTTATAACAAAACCAAACACTTCATAAATATGTTTGTTCATATTATATGTGCCTCTATCTATTAGTCAATGGGATTCATTTCTCAATGTTAACATATTCTGTATGACAACAGTAAACGCATCATGCTTCAAGATGGTTGCTTGGTAAAGGCAATTTGGTGCATTTGGTAAATTTTATGTGCTCTCAATGTCTCTTAGTATCTTTATACTTTATTTAATGGGCATCTAAAATGTGGATACCACTAACTACATCAAGTATTTCATCATACAATTGAAATTAAGACAGGACAAGAAGGTCCTATAAATCATGATCTGTCAACGGACCGATTTGTTCGAGACACAATTGATTAACTATTGTGTCTACTTCGTGGACAGATCAAGGGACAGATCATGACATAAAGGTGCAGCTAGATTGTGGTCAGTTGCCATAGACCAGTCCAAATTGATCACCTCAAAATATTAATTGATGATGAATTGATGCGTGTAATGCGGCTCCTATACACTATACTGGATCGATCTAAACAATCGATGTCAGATGCCCAACCGTTATCTATTTGCAAAATAATATTTAACCAGTTCTAGTCTTTTCATTGGTTGTATCCACATTTCTAAGATCATAAAACATTATATATTAACCAATTCGTTTCTGTTCTGTCTTGCGGCGGTGTAGCACGTTGAAATGGTGTCGGACATATACTTCCCCATTCCTCCTTCCCCGTACCCAGCCTTCTATCCCATCTCCTATCCTTTGAACATGTACCCTCCTTCGCCCCAACGACCCGTCAGTTCCCCCCAGAACTTACCCCCCTTGAATCTTAACCCCAGCACTAAACATCACGACCATCTGTATGACGCTAACAGAAATCATGTAGTACCTTACTACTACTCTGAAACTCTAACCCCATGCATGCCTAACAATGCTTACAGTGTGCCAAATACTTACCTGACTAATAAAAACAGACATACTTTAGCTAGTTACCCCTACGATGACCGGCAGAATAATTATCAGAGGAAAATTATTCCTAAATTAAAAACTGCTCCAAACGAAAGTCCTGAGATGTCTCATATATTTGCCAAAAGTAATGTTTATCCACCACAAACACAGAGTTTCCGACCTTATAGCGTTCTCGAAACGACTAGCAAGTCGCCAGTTCAAAATATCCAAAGAGCATCGTCTGTAGTTCCAATGACTGATCAGTACCGGCCAGCTTCATTTTTTCAAACAGAGAACGACGTAAAAAAAACAAATGAAGTCCCCGAATGGAAGGCGCGACTTCAAAAAGAGAATCCGAAACCTCTTTTCAAAACTTTAGAAAGGCCGTTGAGGCAACCGTGTAGGATCCCAAACTGTAAATGTAGTGACAAGTCCCCAATACTAGAAGCCGGGAGGTTTAGCGAAGTACGAACGTTACCTATACCTTCCGGTAGAAACTTAAATAAGTATAGAAACCTGTCTCTTCCTACTTTAAAGTTAGAAGAGATAGAGAAAATAGAGAATGAAAGTAAAGCAGAGGCAGAAAGAGACGTTATCATTACCAAACCGATTTCCGAACAGCATTTAGGGTATGTCTAGAATAGATGTTACAGTTTTAACAAAGTTAACCAAAGTTACCATTTTAGATTTAGCACAAGTATTCATCTATGTATTTTCTTAGCTTTTTTATTTGTATATCGGCTGCTTGACTGCTTATGTTAATTTGCTTATAGCACTACTTTTTTATTCTTTATTATATGTATTTGGTTTGTTTTAGTACTTATTAGTTTTAGCCAAAGATTTACTGCCAGTGTGTTTTTGTTTTGTAAATATTGTCACAAATTACCAGTGTTAAATACCACTTGTGTTTTATTGAATCGATCTTCAAATACCTAATCTCAAATCTTTTAAAAGCATGTAATACAATTGGTCCTATTCTTTGGATGACATCAAAGTTTTTGTGTAACTAAGTTAGATTGCCGATAGTTTTATTTGATTCTTCTTTTTTATAAATCCTCTTTTTATTTGAATATCGATTCCAGTGTGTAAAAACCCAGTACAACCATTAATCATTGACAGACGCTAAACCCCGTTTTTAGTTTCTGTAATGTGTTAAATGCAATCATTCATTTGTCTTGTCTTGTCACCCCATTCCATAACCCACCCTACCGGATGCGACATCGAACATTCTGGAATGGCGGAACAGAGGCCAGAACCACTATCGGACGACTTTTTGTTCTCAATGTCATCGAGTACTGAGAATAGGCTGTCTTACGCTTCGAGTCCTGAAAGTGACTTGGAAGTGAGTCCTCCGCCGGCTCCGAGACTCGTCAAGTCGTCTTCTGATCCCTCGATAGCGACGACGCAAGATAACATGGACCGGGACGACGATATCAACCATATGGCCGACGCTGTGCCACCTCCTTATACGGTTTGTATGATTTATTGTGTTCTGGCTTTATTTGGAAAGTACCGAATTGATTTTAGATTGGAAAATTAATTATGTAGGATATAAAGATGATGTTGGAACTAGTAAAACGATATTTTCCATTTTTGTAACATCAGACAATATAACGCAACATTTAACTAAATATTAGTTTTTGTATTTCAAACCATTAAAATGGAGAAGGTACTTACTTAACCATGCAGCTCTATAGTATGTGCTAATCATCTCTCTTAAATTAATATCTTCATAAAAAGTGGAGGAACTTACTTTTATAGTACCTACTAACATGTAAAATACAGTTTTACTCATATTTTTATTGTCCGATTAGCTGAGCTCTTGAAGGACAAAATATAAAAATCTTCTTTCAAAACGTCCATATACTCTCTAAAATAATGCACGTTAATTTATTTGACAAAATTAAAAACAACCAAAAATACATAACACATAGCATTTCAACAAACAGCAAGGCGGCTACGGAGACAGCAAGTACGGCTTCTCGGCGAGCACGAACGGGGCGCCGACCAATGGCGTGAACAGCCAGAGCCACAGTCTGGGCAACAACGAGGCCCCGCCCTACCAGTGCAATCCTATGACGCACTCGCCGCCGCACTCACCGCTCTATGGAACCGGTAAGTTCGTTACGATACCAACCACCGTCATAATGTAAAATATTATAAACCTACTAGCTTATGCCCGGGGCTTTGCCCACATGGTGTTAGGTAATTGTCCCACGGGATCATATTACCGGGATAAAAGATATCCTATGTGTTAAATTAGGTTATAAGCTATCTATATGCAAAATTTCATCCAAATCTGTTTAGTAGTTTTTGTGTGAAAGAGTTACAAACATCCATCCATCCATCCTCACAAACTTTTTGCATTTTTAATATTAGTAGGATTGCTGAGAAAAGGATCAAATGAAATGAGGTGCTTTATCCATATTTTCACACTAACTTAAGTATGAGTATTGCTTTTTTTAACTACCCATGCCTCGTTGGTCTTGTCGCAAGCCCTAATGCTGAGCTTGGCGGTTCTAGGTTTAATTCCCAGGTCAGGCAAAGTGTTAGGGGGGAGAAATGTCTCAGAAGCTGCCACGGATTCTCGCCTGTAGAACGCACTAAACGCACCTTCTATAACATGGGATTTAGGGCAAATGTTGGTGCACCTTTGCTTAAGGTGAAAGCGTCAGGCTAGCCCGCGAAATTCAAATTTTCTTACGTTTTTTGCAATTTGTAGACCAGTGCTAGGTTGTATGTTGATTAAAATATTGTAAGCGACTGTAAGACGTATGTAGTTACAGAATTATAATCATCAAAATCATAAAAGTCGAGGAACGACTTTTTCAAGGTCAAAATCATTCCTCGACCTTTATGAACTCGGAGGGTTGTTTTGATGATTTTGATGATTATAATTCTGTAACTACATACGTCTTACAGTCGCGAACAATGTTTTAATCAACATACAACCTAGCACTGGTCTGCAAATTGCAAAAAACGTAAGAAAATTTGAATTTCGCGGGCTACCCTGGAGCATCCACCTTAACACTTCAGCGATTCCAGGCGTGAAGTAATGTTAGTTCACCTTATAATGAAGCATCGTTTCCGTCAGTACCAGAGCTGCCCCCGCGCGGCACAGTGAGCCGGCCGGCCGGCGGAGTGCTGCTGCCCGCGCCGCCCCCCGGGAGACCACCACATAATCTACGGCATAATACTTCTGTAAGTACCCTCACATACATTAATAAATATCGCTGGACATCACACTCAGCGCCATCTAGGTGCCACACTAAGCAACGAGGCTTGTGTCGTGGACACCAGATAGTTGATATACTATATAGATATGTTTTGTTTGTAAATACATACTTATTATACATATAAGATCCATGACCCGGAAACAAATGTCCATGCTCATCACACAAACATTTGCTCCTACCGGGATTCGAACCCGGGACCGTAAGAAAGTAAGGTAGCCTCACTACCGCTGCGCCATTCGGGTCGTCATATTTTTTAACGAGACCAAGCGACCTCTCTCCTTATCTATGGTATTATTTGCTTGGACGTCAGCAATCAGCTGGTATGTTAAATTATATTTAAAAGTCCACAAGTAAAATTTGAAAGTCCTTCGAGACTGAAGGACCCGCAAAAAGTCGCTTTTTGACCTTTGTATCACGGTCAGATTGGAAGACCAGTAAAGCAACTTAGGTCCGTTTTCTATAAGTTACTTACGTTTAACTGTCAGTTAATATGCCACGTCTCGCAGCTATCGGTGTTTCTATAAACAAAGTTAGCTTGAAATATCCTATCCGCGTCACTTACCTGTCACTTGATTCATAGAAGTATCAAAGAACGTTTTGTTTTAAAACGTCTGTTAGCAAAATGTCAAATAGACAGAGATAGCAACCTACCGAAATCGAACAGTAAGTCATTGAAAATGGCCGTCTTTAACAGAAAAACGCGCATTTAGAAAAAAAATTGATCATCCGACTTTGAATTTTCCGATTCTACAACTCTGTTCTCTATGTATTGCTAATATTTTTCTTCGTTCAGGGAAATCGTCCAAGCGCTCAAGAGCGTCTTTTCGGGCCGCCCAAAGACCCGGGCAGCGATGAGGCGGCGACGTACACCGCGCGACCGACCAGTATGATCATACAACCTAGTCAGGGACAGGGCTCGTTGGATAGGCATCGACATCCTTCTAACCCGGTTAGTGGAGTTAAGAATTCTAGTAAACTAGATACTTATTTCGAAATCAATGCTATATTTGACTTTAAGTCCTCACTACTAACTACACTACTAAACTCATTTACCATGTTGTTAAAAATGCAATCCAATTAGTTGAATAATTGTTTTATTACGATTTCTAAGCATGGTAATACATTTCTGGCTGTATAATTTAGGTAGACCAAACCTTAAATACCGGAAAATAATCAGCTGCTGTTCGCATGACTCGACAAGAGTAAATTGTAGATTTTTTCGATTTCAAGTTAGTTCACTTAGTATGCCACCAAAATTGAACCTGCTTAAAAAATCAGAAAGCTTATAAAATGCTTTAAACCACGTTTCGAGAAAAAAAATATCTCTAGATCATCTAATAGAAACCTATTGTTTAAATTACACCAATGTTTCAATCATGGGTGTTTTTCGCACACAGCAGAGTTCATACGACGGCACTCCGTCGTACGACTACAGCGGCGCTTCCAACAATGGGTCAGCGGTGGGCTCCTGTCGCCTTCCACCTAACGCACCCGACGACCTCAAAGTTGCACCACCTTCTATGTAAGTATCGGAATTCGATGCAAGTATTTAGAATCACAATATATTCCGGTTTGCAACAATACAGCGTGTCCTACAAGGATTTAAAACCCAAATTTTTCGTGTTGTTGAGTTCGTGAGGTCTCCGGTTTTTATTTTGTTTTTAATTGTAACTTTTAAAAATTAATTAAAGAAAAACTACGCATCTCCGGCAGGGGGTGAAAGTGGGGGGCGATTATATACCACTTCCCCTACTCCCCCACCCCCCAATTCAGGCGACTCGATCCGATTTTTTTTTTTTAATAAGATCCCCAGCTAGAAAGACCTGGGTGTATTACACTTCCACAAACTTACACTAATCCTTTGTGTCAGTCAGTTTTTATTTCAATTAGAAATTCAATCCATTTCTTTTCATGAGAATTTAAAACTAAAACATTACCCTTCTTTTGGGTTCCGCCGCAGTCTGATAAGAATATATCTTTTACCTAATAATTATTTAATTTTGCAGTAAAATGGAACCTCCACCACCTCCGAACCCGACGGCAATGTCACAGAGTAACATGACACAGAGTCCTCAAAGGAATTCAAACTCGCACGAACACAACTCACTTGATTACAGAAGTCCAGACCAGAACTACAGGTCAGTTTTCTTATGATTACATATGGCATTGTTACTTTATTGTTGATGATACAATTCAACAGTTCCATCACCATTTCCCCTGAAGGACAATATCGTGAAGAAACTGGCATGTTTTAGAACCAAAACTCCGAAGAAATGTGACATCCACTAACTGGCACTGTGCGCATGTCACAAAGAGGACGCCTCAGCAGTGTGAGGATAATAGGTTGATTATCTTATCCAGCTGAAAAATAGGGTAGATGACAAAAAAAAAAACTAATTAGTCCGTCAGATAGATTTCCAAAAAATATTGGACACATATTTTTTCTTTTTTCACGTAAACAAAAAATAAAGAGGAAACAGTGCGTCGAAAACTCGTGTGACGTCACATTTGAGTACATTTTTTACTCAAATGTGACGTCACAAGTCCCCATTCATGATCTTTGACACGTTTTATCTTCGTCAATTTTGATTAATTTGATAAAACAAAAAATACGTATCCAATATTTTTCGATAATCTAACTGACGGACTAAACAGAATCAGTTTTTTTTTAGTCGGTCATCATCCCTATTCTGTTCCATTTTAGAAGTAATCTAGTAGATAATACCTGTTTGAACTCTGTGAGCCTGACTGATCACACTTTTTCCAACAAAAAAATCTACCGTAGATTATTGAAATAAAATGATCGGTCTTTGCTTAACAGAAGCACAGCATCATCACCATCTTCCTGTCCTTGTCCCATATACAGGGTGTAAACAGACTCATCACGAAGCCGTCAACCGAGCATTCTGTACATCATACTAAGTAACTTTACGCAAAAAATATTGCTGGGAAACGACTTTTTTTTTTGGTGTATAAAATCAGTTTTTACGGTAAAACTCAATGTACCGCACTCAAAACATTGTGCTGATGGATGGATGATGGTACGGGGCTCGTGGAGGTGTTTAAAGTAAAAATCTTACATTAAAAACTTGTATTTAAATAAAATAAACTTGTGGAAAAGCTGGAACTTTGACCCCCAATATCTTCGTACTAGAAGGTACCCAGGTATGGTTTAGAACAAAAAACATGATCGCAAAGACGGGGAGAACAAGTGCCTTTCGGCTTCGTTAAGTCTTTTTACACCCTTTACTTGGAGTCGGCGCAACACGTTTGTTTCTTCCATTCTCCCCGTCAATTTCCTTGTCCTTCATATCATTCCTCACACAATCCATTCATCGTTTCTTTGGTCTTCCTCTCCCTCTCCATCCATCTACATTTATATTCATCACTCTTTTAGACACATGCGATTCATCCCTCCTCATCACATGTCCATACCACGACAGTCGATTCCCTTTCAACTTTTCTGTAGGACAGCAATGGCTAGAGAAAAAAAAAAGTATTCAACAGTCACCGAGATTTGCAATATGTAACACAATCCCATCCCATTTTAAATACCATGCAGTTTAGAAAAAAAACACAATAGGAACCTTTTATTCCCAAAAAAGGTCGAGTCAACTGACCAAAACTAACTTACAATAGATCTCAGACAATGGACCAGCAACTTGTTGCTACTTTCACGGTGTTAAAGCTCTCTTTACTATATTATCATTGTGTTTTGTAGTTTTAGAATATGTCTACGTGTTTTGAGTCAGTTCTGTGTTTGGTTGGTAAATGTTACGTGTTATTTAAACAACTTTGAAAGTGGTGCCGATGTGTGGTTTTTTGATAAAGTGGTGATACTAAAATGATAAATTACAAGAAAAAGTATGTATAAAAGTTTAATTTTCGCAGTTGATGTCATCTAGATACTACCGAGTAACGAGTTCACTGACGGTTAGCCGCTTTTCACTCTTATTCTCTTAGTAATAAGGTTGGTGGTCGACCGTTAGTGAAGTCGGTAGCACATAATTATACACAACACATAAAAACACAGTTGATACGATCCTGAGAAGTTATGAGTTATTATAGGAAACTGTGCGTGTGTTATTAGCATTATCCATGTCATTTTTTTTTTTTCATTTCCATTTTTTTTTTCATTTTTTAAATTTTTTTTTCATCATCCTATTCACAATATTTTTTTTATTAACCAGAACTAAAATTAACTAAGGCCGGTTTTATGGACTTAGAAGTCTAGGGCATTCTCTACCAGTCTCACTTAGGTTAGCACAATTGAACGACGAAAATAAGTATCAACAATTCAATACTTATACCCCGAGAGAAACCCTGCAACTCACTTTTGTCCTATTAGTTCCATCATGTTTTAGACGTCCATTGCTGGACATAGGCCTCCCCCAAGTGTCGCCACATTGAACGGTCCCGTGCGTCTTGCATCCAGCGGATATTAGTTTACTTGGAGATAATTAATTGGTTGCTATCACAGGCCCCCGGAGTACCGAAGTCCTCAAACCAACCGTCCTCCGCCTATGAACGGCAACAGTCCGCACACACCCATGCACGCGCGGGGACCCTCGCTGCCCAATGTGCCAACCAATGACCAAGCCAAATACAGGTACGTAACGATTTTTTAAATACAGCGTTTACGAGAAAGGTGTGGTCATACAGCCCACACACACCGTCAGGGTGTAAACTGACGCTTCACGTAGCCGTCAACCAAGCATTCTGTACATCAAACAAAGTAACACTACGCTATTTTTTTTGCTGCGAAAGGATTTTTTTGGGGTCAAAAACACGTTTTACGGTAAAACTCAATGTAACGCACTCAAATGATTGTGCTGGCGCATGGATTGAATAGTGTGGGGGTCGTGGAGGTGTTTAAAGTAAAGTAATTACAATAAAAACATGTATTAAAAAAAATACTTGTGAAATAGTTGGAACTTTGACCCCCAATATCTCCATAACTAGAAAGTTCCCAGGTATGGTCTAGAACAAAAATCGCAATGACGGGGAGAACAAGTGCCTTTCGGCTTCTTTAAGGGTATTTTTTTTTAAAGATCCTTATGATATGACATTTGATTGATCATTTGATTTGTCATTTCATTTTTTTAATTTATGATATATTGATGATATATTTGATTTTTTTTAGTCCATCAAACTAAACAACTTTCTCCATGAGACCCCCATCAAAATCTCGGAAAGAAAATCGGCTGCCCAGTACAAAACTTCAAAACGTAATTAGTCGACCCAAATGTATGGGACAGCAGATTTTTTTTTTCAAGATTTCTCTTGTGGTCTATGGAGAAAGTTGTCCAGTTCGACAGTCTGAAATATAATCACACCTTACTGGTACGCTCTGTATAAACCACCTTTCCTTTTGACTAATAGATAATTTTAATGATTTTTAATTTGAAGATTTCTTATGTATTATGCTTGTTTTCACTTTCACTATGCGAGACACCAAATGAAAGCCTTAATAAAAGCTCACTCTGGGCTATGCGGTGAGAGTTGAAATTCCAACAGTGCCTTTAGGTAGGTCACTCAGCGCTATTGAAAACGAGAAAATGACTGTCAACAGTTAATGATCTGCTGTCGAACATGTTAGCTGTGGTGATTGATTGACCACACTGAATCATGACTTGACAACAGGCAACAAGATATATAAATAGCAAAAATAAATATCATCATCATTATCATCTGCCTTGCCTATTCCCAACTATGTTAGGGCCGGCTCCCAGTCTAACCGGATGCAGCTGAATACCTGTATTTTACATGGAGCGACTACCTATGTGACCTCCACAACCCGCTGACTATAGGCATTGCACCAATTTGTACTAAGTATAGGTTTAGTTTTATCTGAGGCAATTTCCCAACACCCTTGTGCTGTGCCGCGTGCTCCACCTGCACGCGGCACAGCACAAGGTGATGGAAAATGAAAACAATCCACGTGTGTGAAATACATGGCATGTTGTACCTAATCGTAGTGCGATAAGAACCCGTTTCCGAGGAAGTGTATTGAAAAAATATATTTACCAAATATTTTCTGTTTTATTCTGTACAGTGGGCGTACAAATTCCGCGTCTCAAGCGGATTACGGAGGGCGCGGCGGAGCTCCCGTGCCGCCCTACAAGCCGGTGCCGCCGCCCAAACCCAAGCACTACCGCCCACCAGACAACTCACACCATCCTAGAAACGGGGTAAGAATACTATGACGTCGTCTAGATACACACGTTTGGTTTTTATTGCCTTACTGGTGTCATATGACATAATATTGTTTTTTCATGCATTAGGTCTTTAATTGCATTTGATTAACTACGTTTCAAACGTATAATATATTTGAGCAACTACAACTAATGACCTAACACAATTTGGATGTGTAGTACATTTGATATAACCTGGTTCTGAATCCAAAGACACTGATTTGTTCGATCCATAAAATTCACTTGTTTCTGAACTCTATTAATACACAATTTTGGTAGCATGGACACCTAATATTATATATTGTACTAGCGGACGTCACGCGGTTTCACCCTCGTTCCCGTGGAAGTACGGGGATAAAATATAGCCTATGTTACTCAGTAAAGACGTGGCTTTCTAATGGTGAAAGAATTTTTGAAATCGGCGCAGGAGTTTTTGAGTTTATTCATTACAAACATACACACAATCTTTCTTCTTTATAATATTAGTGTAGATTGGGACTAGCCCTTAGCACTTTTGTTTGCCCTCACTACTAACTCCTCCCCTCCCCCCCCCCTGCAGAGCCTGGACCCGGCTGCGGGCCGCGCGCAGGCGGCGCCGGGCGTGTTCCCGGGCTCGCCGCACTACTCGCACCAACACTCGCACTCACAGCCCGCACATAGGCCGCATAACCACAATAATTACCAACAGGTGAGTACTGCACGTGTGTGTTGCACACGATACTTTAAAAAATATGTTTATGGAGTACTCGTATGTTTAACCACCGATGATGGATTATATCTGCAGGGCTAGATATTCATGCTAGTATTAATATACTGTTGGAGCACGAACGATAACATAAAGTTAATTACCATACTTAGTGATTGAGGGTTCAATATTTTAGTATTAAATGAAACAAAAGAAAGAAAAAGTATTTATTAAGGTCACACAATAGAATAGACAATAAGGCAAAATTATATAAAAAACAACATAGAAAAATAAAAAAAATAATCAAATTAGTCCTGTGCAAGGCCAAAAGGCTCCTATCTCAGCAAGGTGCTGTGACATTTAAAAAAAAGTCACAGCGCTGGTATTCTGATATATACGAATATTAATTTAAAATATATATATATATAAATTAATAAATGCAGTACGAAAGCTGTTCATCTATTTATTTTCAATAATATGAACGTCTTAATCAGTGACACCCTCATCAATCAATTGAGCATTGTTATTTTAAGATGTTGTCAATACTACCTTCATAATGTGCCTTCTTAATATCCTAATGATGTAATTTCAGCAAAACATGTACGGTGGTCAGATGCCGCCTCAGTCCCCGCCATACTCCGGACCACCGTCACACCACCGGGCCATCAACCTACCACACAATCCACATCTCATAGGTAAGTCGATCACTGATGAGATGCCAACCGTATAACAATATGGGGCGGCGCAGCAAAATCTAAGTTTATACATGTTGAACGACGACAACGTGCTGTAATAAAAATAATGTATTTCAAAAGAATTACATATCCTACTGAAAGTCTCTATCAGGATAGCGGACTGCTTTCTGTTAGAAAGTTATACATCATATATACCGTTCTTAAAAAACATAATAATCTACCGTATCATCAAACTGCAATACCACGAAGACGGAAAGATCTCATAGCACAGGTTCCTCAAACTTAAACAAAATTTGCGGCCATTCAGTAAAATAAACTATCATGGCAACTTTATAATAGAATAAATAAAATGATATATGTACACAATAAACAACTACACGAGTGCAAAAAAATCTAACAAATTGGATAAAGACACTAAATTACGCAGATACTGAGGCACTATTACAACACACAAAATGAAACACACACACTCCCACCCACACACACCCACCCACACACACAAACACACACACACTCAAGTAATGTTTACATCTAAGGTACAAAATAAATTGTATATTGCTGTGGAAGAGCGGAGTCTCCTAACACAGGCATTACTTGCTTAAAAGGAGGCTCCAATCACCAACTAATGTAAAAGTTTTTGGTTTTTGGTGGGAATTCTTAACATAACGATGTCTATAGTTGCTGGCAGTTAAGATCGCAATAGCGGTCATTGACCCACCTACATTTATTAAAGTTCTTAACTTTGAAATCCAAAAATAAGCCTGTTCGAGTCTTGAATCGTCATCTATCGTTATCTTCCACATTTTTTCTAATAAAAAACGAAACATGGTTCATCGTTTGGGTTCGTATGAAGAGGTATTAGGGAAAGGGCAATGACCACTATTGAGATCTTAACTGGCAGCAACTATAGTGAAAACGGGATGAAAATCCGTCAATAGAAAATTTTCGCACTGAAGAAACAGATGATGAAGCATGACCCTAATCAATTAGCAGTTGAGAGTTATTTATACTATCGAATACGAGGCTTTTGGCTATTGCGTCTTATTTGTGCAGAATAAAACTGTTTCTCCCTTCCTTCCCAATCAACCTTGAAGCTAATGCTTTAGCGATAAAATTGAAAATCGATTAAGGAAATTTGACAGATTGTAGTAGCTTGATGTCCTGACGTCTGTACTTCTAAGTAATTGATCGTCTTTTACTTAAATTCTTCTATTTCTTACAGATTTAGCAGGGAGTAGAGAACAACGCGGATCAGCGTTCGAGCTTTACAGAAAACCTCAACACATGCATAACTTAAGGTAAGCTACCGATACTGCACTTCATCTGCGTGTATTACACTTTAGCTCCCTTACAATCAATACAGTTTCACAAAACATATCAAAAAAATTGATTCTCTTTTACAAAATGCATGTTTCTGATGTCTTTATCAGATTTGTCATTTTCTCCTTAGTTTTATTATCAGCCCCTGTACAATTTGCTCTAACATGCAAACACCAATCGCTTCACAAACGACTAACAATGTCTTGTCGGGCCACAGTATTAGTTATGGTTTTGTATGTGGTATTATAAACAGTTATATACATATATTTTGTAACATATATCTCTATATCGGGGCGTTAGTCTGTAAATTGTAATAACATTGTAATCTATTAGAAGTATCTAGTTGTTTGTTTCGGAACAAACTATTGGCAGTGCGTGTCTGCATTTTAGTGCAACTTGATTATGTTATAAAAGCATATTGAATTAAGTTCTTTGTCTCCTTTTCATATTTCATTCAATTCAATATGTATTCTTATGAAATCTGTCTTATTTTATCTTCTTACAACTTTTTTACTTTCTCATTTCTGTATTACTTATTTCCATGGATTCTTTTATAGTATGTTGTATCCCTAGGAAATGTTTCTTAGATATTTCCAGATCATTATTTCAATATGCTTTTTTTAGAATCACAAAATTCATCTTTTGAAAATTGTCATGCTCATTGGGACATTTCAGAGATTTCAATATTGTTCCATTCATTTAATTCTATTTCTTTCTCTGTAACTTGTTAGTTTCATATGTTGAACCATCTGATATGTCCTCAAACTATCTATCATTGAGTAACTAAGAGGGTGTTTGGTTGTGGGTGTCCGCAGTTCATCAGATGCCATGAACTCAAGTGTGGAGCGCGACGAGACGTTCTCACCAAAAACTAAAAAGAAATTATCTAAAAAGCCATCGTTCATTAAAAACGCCGTCCTCGATCTATTCCGTTCGAAAACGAAAAATTCACAAAAGGTGTCTCGACAAAAGTCACTGTGTGAAAGTGACCTGCAACAGAGACACAACGTGTCGCAAATGCCGATGTTAAGACGAGAGAAGTCTGACCTCAGTGACATGAGTATACACATGAGAAACCAGCAAATTAGGAACCAGATGTTGCAACGAAGCAACTCGTCCTCTTGCGAAAAACCAGTATTGAAGCCAATCTTAAAACGACAGAGTTCGTTTTGCGATGAAAGAAACGGATCTATCTGTACCGTCAGAGATTATGACGCCAAACCGGTGATGAAAAGCCTGAGAAGGCAGAACTCCATGTGTGACATAGAAACAGAACCGAAAGTTACCCCGCTGTTACGTAGACAGAACTCTCTCATAGAGTATAACAGGAGAGGCATCTACGGGCAGTGGTCCAGCTTTAATATGATTACCAAAATAGATCCCATCTACCAAAGACAACAGCAAGTTAAACATGAACCATTTCACCCCACACAACCGTTACCTCCAGAACCGATATACCAAAGTAAAGAACATTTTGTTTATGATCCTATTCCTAAACCTCGAAGGACTTATACTTCTATTTATGATACATCAACTGAGAACCCTTACGCAAGCAAGTCCGAAATGTCCAACCAGAGCTTTGAAAATCCGTATGGAAATAGGCAGACATTGGAAATGCCGTTAATGGATCCACCTTATGCAACACGGGCTGAGTGTATAAGGGAGAGCCCTTATGCGACGAGGGCCGAATGTGCAAGGGAAAGCCCTTATGCAACAAGAGCTGAATGTGTTAGGGAAAGCCCTTACGCAACTAGAGCTGAGTGTGCCAGAGAAAGTCCTTACGCTACAAGAAATGAATGCATAAGAGAGAGTCCATACGCCACGAGGGCTGAATGCGTAAGAGAAAGTCCTTACGCATCAAGGGAAGAATGTATCAGAGAAAGTCCTTATGCAACCAGGAATGAATTAATTCAAGAAAGTCCGTACACAAACAAACAAGAGATTGCCAAGCAATGTGATTCTCTTTACAGCGAATCTCCGTATTCTAGTAAAGAACACATGTTACGAACAAGACTCACACCCGATAGTCCAGGATATGCGAGTAAAGAGGAGATGCTCCGACATAGATTTTCCGAGTCTCCTTACAGCACAAAAGAAGATATGTTGAAGCAAAGAATGGATGGTTCTGGTAAAGAACCTCTTTATGGTAAAAGGACATACGATCCACCACCTAGCACATCTTGGAGTGAGAGTCACTACGGTGTAAGACCAGATAGAAGACTACAGACGCCAGTAAATTTCCCTGGAAGAGTATCTCCTATGAGCAAATGTATGAGTGAGCCGCCGTACGCTACACGAACGGAGATGATGGCGAGACTGAGCCAAACTGAATCACCATATGCCACGCGCTCTGAAGTAAAATCTAGTTGTTCTGATACCCAAACACAATATAGCACCCGCCATGATATGATGGATATTCGACCTGATGTAAGGCCAGCCTCTGCAGAATGTACTTACGTATCTAAACAAGAAATATTGTCCCAAAAAGCAGCTTTACTGGCTAAAAAAGAATCAAGTTACGGTATAAGACTGGAAGAGAAACTTGAAATAATAAAGCAGAGGAATCAGGCCAAAAAAGAAATGATTTATCAAACTCGAAAGGAAGCCAATGAAAGCGATTCCGTTAAAATTAGGGAACCTCTTTATGTCTCGAAAAGAGATTTGAAAGAGAGTGTCATATATGAGTCTCAACAGGAAACTAAAGAAGTGGCACAACCTGAAGAGCGCGATGGTTCTCGCAGTAGTAGTAGCGCGAGAAGTAGCCCTTACGAGCTTGGTGATGCGAACCACTTATCTCGCCGAGAACCCGTGTATCAAACAAAAGCAGAGGCTGAGAGTGGCATAGAAAGTGAAACATTCCAAGAAATTGATTTCTCGAAACTCCGTCTAACGGATTCAAAAACAGATTCAGAAAAACAAAAGTCCAAAAATTTGGAAACAAGTGTTTTGAAAGGCGAACCAATGTATGCTCCAAGATTGCATGGAAAAGCTGATCACATTTCCAACGCCCTGAAGGTGACTACTGCTCCAGTACCTTATGAATCGACCACATCAATGGAAACACATTACGCATCCGAGTGTAGTATGAACTTTGAGAATAAGCCTCAAAGCACTCCCTACACATCGCAAGATTTACATGACCGGACTGCTAAACCTGGCAGAAGCGTTACATTCTGCGAACGGATACTGGAAAATAGTCCAGAGACTAGTGAAAACTCACAAAATATGTCTTTAAGTCAGAATGAAACTACTGTTATTCAGCAAAACACTACAGTAATACCGTCAACATCTGAAGCTAACGAATCTAGTAACAGTAAACCAGAGGAAGTAGAGCCTGATGGACCTCATACAACCTGGGGAATATTTGATAGCGAAGGAGGGGTGTTAGAAGATAGGCAATGGGGCGTCTCATTAATAATACCACCAAAAGCGATAGCTCCGGGAATCAAGCAAAAGATCTACTTTACGGTGTCTGATCCGCGACTGAGCCAGCGAGTGGGGGGACCTCCCATCGATATGGACAACGGTAAAGGCTTTTGTAACGAAGCACGCGTTAAAACCTTGTAGTGTCTTAGTCTGCACATACTAATTGGCATTTTAATATTTGTGAATGGATTGGAATCTGGAAATATTGCACAAGGACTGGGAATTGTGATTGTTGTTCGAAATTTTTCTCTCGAATATTAGATTCGATGTTTTGGATTTGATACACAATTAATGTTATATTATGTATATTTACATATTTATTGCACGATATTGCATGGAGAGCATTTATGTGTACTGAGTCTTTATTCAACGTAGTATCTTCTGGATTTTAGTCGGTTGGTTTAGTTTTAATGGGATAACCTGTGTTTATAACACCTTCTCCATCATGAAATGTATTCATGCACATTAGTTAGTAGCTTCAATACCACACCACAATCATATATTTATAAATTAACTTATAAGACTAACATTGGTTGTATAAAACATGTATTGCATTTATATTTGCGCAGTTTCTGCAACACAATACACTCGTACTTAGAGATCGAAGAGCGAAGACGTCAGCGACTGTGCTACTTACATCCGTCGTGATAGTATGTTTGAACAAATGTTTGATAATATTTGTGCACTGTACTATATGTTCAATGACGTCTACTTTGTGTTTTTTTTCGAAATTTTCGCTTTATATGTCTTCACGTTTCGATACTTCATCATCTATCTGTAGATTCACCAAAACTACATTTAAAAAAATACTTTTTTTTTTATCTCATTACTGTCGTGCCTTGCTTTTTCTGCCATTTTTCAAGCTTTGCCTGCTGACTAACTGCATTAATGTGTTGCGATTTGTGTTTGTGTGTTCAACTCAATGTCGTGTTTCAACTACCCAACACAGCCTTAGCTGCCAATTTAAAAACTACCCTTTGCACACCTTTTATGGATCAATTAATTCATCTTAATTACTCCAACTAAATTCAGACTAGCTTTCAAATTAAATCTGTTAAATATTACTCAACTATCTGCAAAGTTGCAATCTTACTCAATACTTTCACATAGCACATTAAAACCTCTAAAATCAATACTACCTTTCTTTGCCACATATTATAACTATAACCTAACTACAGGTGAAGCGATGCTATCCCCACTAGTGATGTGCGGTCCTCAAGGCCTCGTGTTCCTGAGGCCCGTGACGCTGCGTCTGCCTCACTGCGCGAACGCCGTACCCTCTTTAGGCCTCACGATCAAGGCCACTGATACCGAAGCACATCTCAGCACAGATTGGGACCAAATACACCTCCCTGCGACAACCACTTTGAATACTGTTGCTGTTAAAGTTGATCACTTTTAGGAACAGAAAGTTAAAGGTGAACGCACACTTAGCAGAGCCGAAGAAAGCGAAGGAGCCGAAAGAATGGAATTTTAGAATTACTTGTATGGAATCCTATGAAACCTCGCACACTAATCGGCGTCGAATCGGGCGAATAGATAACGTTATACGGATGAGAAAATGTTTCTTTCGGTGCGGTCGGTTCTTTCGGCGCGGATAAGTGTTCGTTCACCTTAAAAGGTATACGTCTCGCGCACTGGGTGACCACAACCACAGTAACTGTAGTATACCAGAATAATGTAAAACTTACACTGGGACTATGGTCATGGTTGCCGAATGCGTGAGGGGAGTAAAAATCAAGGGTTATTTTTGGCTATATTATGATTAACGCATTTAAAATGTAGCATTTTCGTGTCGATGCTTATATTGTTATCCCTTGATCTGTTCACGAAGTAGACACAATAGTTAAACAATGGTGTCTCGAACAAATCGGTCCTTTGACGGATCCTGATTTATATCATATTATTATTTTGTTATCCCCTAAGGTTGTTCTCAAAAGTGAACATTCTTCAGTACAAAGAGGTTGTCAAACTATAGTATTAAAAATTGCTTTTATTTCATATTTGGCATTCCCACCTATATATCAATTATCAGCCTTATTTTGATGTAAGTAGTGGTGCTAAAGTAATACGTAACGTTTTAAGTCTAATTCCCTTCTTAGTTCGAGGTCTTTCGCCAATGTTGAAATTAGTCTAACTTTCAACCTGTCGAAATCGTCATGTTTATCACTATCTAGTTCAACATAGACTTGGAAATTTAAAATAGTCCATGCCAGTGATGGGGTGATGTTTATTGAACATTGGCGCCAGGTCTCGTTTAAATAGAATTTGTTATTGAATCTCTTAATGTAGAACTTTGATTCGAAAGAGTGAAATGCGTGAAAGACTTTTATTTACGGAACGATGTTTAGTAAAGAAAAAAGATAGATAGAATGTACAGAGTTAGGTGAATTTCATTTATTATGAACTGCTCTAGCAAAGCGATTGAATGGGCAATGACGTGATGTTCGCCGTCAAAATAAAAATAACGATTTTGATTATAAGAGGCCTTACCATACCGTAAGTCTATTTAGTAGTTTTAAATGTTCATATATTGTAATATTATTATTTAATAATCAGTTATTAATTTAGCAATAAATATTGTATCGGATTGTTAGATTTTAAATTTGAATATTTTTGTATTTTGGCTTCCGTAGTATTTGCAATGATTTTAAAGCTATTTCTTCATTTGAGATTGCCTCGAATTGTTCGCCTTTTTCACTTTTACGGGGCAGTTGCTCAGTCTAAGCAGCCAAATGGAAAACTAGCTTTAACTTGTTAATTTGCTAAAGTACTTTAAACTTTATACTCTGGCAATAAGAGTCAACTATGATTGTATTGGTGTCTACTTTCCCAACACACTGTATATTTCTTGTTATTAGTGATAACGACGAGTTTACCTTTGACTTGATAATTAAATTTTATATGTAACGAATAATATGCGCTGTTTTATTTCACAATCCTGCCTCTAGTATATCATAACATTACGACTGAATTCCCCGAAGGGCTAGGCTGTAGTGAGTGGATGGCACTCTAATTTCGCCAGTTATGTTTAAATCTAGATTGCCTCGTTGGTCTAGTGGTGGCAATTACTGCGCATGAGGTCCTGGGTTCGATTCCCAGGTCGGGAAAAGTGTTATTGGGTTATTGACGACCCGAATGGCGCAGCGGTAGTGAAGCTGCCTTACGTTCTTAGGGTCCCGGGTTCGAATCCCGGTACGAGCAAATGTTTGTGTGATGAGCATAGACATTTGTTTCCGAGTCATGGGTGTCGTCTATATGTATAATAAGTATGTATTTACATACAAAAAGTATATATGTAGTATATCAACTATCTGGTGTCCACGACACAAGCCTCGTTGCTTAGTGTGGCACTAGATGGCGCTGTGTGTAATGTCCAGCGATATTTATTTATTTATTCCATCAGGAATTTTTCAGTAGCAGACATGGAGTATGGATGTGTGCCCGGTTGATGGCAGCAAGCTACATGGGACATAACTGTGGGTGTATTTTATTAGGTACACCGCTGTCCAACCCTTAGGAGATCACATGTTGTGTGATGTCATGTTCTTGCCCATGCATGTACATAACTAAATCCAATATAAAATCAAAATTAAAATCATACTGTACAACGAAGTTAAAGGACGACAACGCCAATATTGTGTCTGGTTATTAGCAAACCATAGATGTGTGCCGTACCCAGCTATGCATGTATGTATGATCTATCTATTACTGTTGTGGTAGTAGTACTAGTGCGACCAACCTATCTGTGCAGGCAGATATAATCGAAACAAACTATTGAACATTATGCTTCCCGACAGTTGACAGAGCCGCGCCGATATGAACTGCTTAGATGGGTTGGTAACACGATGTGCATACCGTTCAATCACTTAGATAATATTGTCTCCTATTTTTATTACTTATCAGCTGAATCAACGTTCCTAACAAACCTCTGTGATTTTCTGGAACGTATATTCTGTCAATTGTAATGTAAATATGTTTCTTGATAATATAAAAAAAAAAAAATGTAGAGCATATCTGGCCATTATAAGCTACCTGCTAAAGAACACTACTGACCACTAAATAGCTTCCCAAACCCCATAATTTAGTTTCAGTAGGCTATAATCGTATTGTAGCGTCATCATCATCATCATCATCATCATCATCATCATCATCGTTCTCTTGCCCAGGTCCCAATACACTGGGGGTTGGCGCAGCATGTCCATTTTTCTTCCATACTTCTTTATTACTATAATATCGCTGGACATTACACACAGCGCCATCTAGTGCCACACTAAGCAACAACGCTTGTGTCGTGGACACCAGGGGGTCTAAAATGGCCACTTTAGCAGAATCTTAGTATGAATCGCGTTAAAATGTTTAACCTTTTGAACGCCATTGTCACATATACGTGACAAGCAAGTGCGTGCCTCGTACGCCAAACGACACGAATATGTGACAAAATGGTAGGTGAAATTGTGGCTTGGCGTGGCGGGCACGCGCATGCGTTTATGCTCTGGCGTTCAAAAGGTTAAATTCTTAAAATGGACTTTATGATCATATCCATAAAGTTCATTTTCAAGAATTTAAATTTTGTTAACTTAATTCATATTATGATTCTGCTAAAGTGGCTATTTTAGACCCCCTGGTAGTTGATATAATACATAGATACTTTTTGTTTGTAAATACATACTTATTATACATTTAAATATCCATGACTCGGAAGCAAGTCCATGCTCATCACACAAACATTTGCTCCTACCGGGATTCGAATCCGGGACTCAAGAACGTAAGGAAGCATTTTTTTTTTATTACCCGTCATCTCATCAGACACCTTTTTTCGTGCCATATCATCCTCAGTCCATCCATCGTTGCAACTCACACACAATAAGCATTAACTAAAAATACGGTTTATGTTAAAATTACGAGTAGGTATAATTATCTCTGCACAACCTCACGGGTGTTACTTACACCTTATAAGAAGTCGTTGAACATAAATATCATATCATTAGCACATCATCACCGTATACATTAAAAATAACTATTTACCATCCGTAGCAATAAAAAAGCAATTCCCATTACGTTACAACTTTAGATTGACAAACAAATGGACTGAATTAACTACTTATGAATACGAGAATCACATTCGGTACGTAATAATGATTTTCTCACACATTCACTTGTCCGCACATACTTGATTATAGTAGTCAATGTTAGAGGGTTATTATTTTAGAAGCCTTTTAGTGCAATGTATTATGTAGCAAAGTGCAACTGCTTACTGCGGAGCCTCATCACAATTCATGGCCCACCTACTGTCCTGCACTTTAAGGGAACTTTTTTTTTCTCTTGATTCGTAAGTCCTGTCCGCCTGTTCCCTCGCACACTTGCGTCGGGGGGCAGCCAGATCGAATGCGACTTCCGCTGCCCCGGACTAGTTGATCCTTGAAATTATGGTAAAAATGATATGTAGTGCAATGACACATTTCACCATAAAAATAGCATGGCAAACATTAATTAATAAACAAGATACCAATAACACTTTAATACACACGTGATGCGCTTCAATACACACTTGATGCTCGCACTCATCTGACTACTGTTTTTCCAATGTTAGGCTCGGCTTCCTGTCTAACAGCAGCGAATGCAGCAGTTGCGACTGCCATAGCAATAATAATTGGCAAAACAAAGTTTGTTTCTCATGCAAGTGAGACCACATTTCTACACATAATACAGGTTGTAAACAAACCTTTCACGAAGCCGTCAACCAAGCATTCTGTACATCAAACTAAGTAAGTAACTCTACGCAAAAATTATTGCTAGGAAACGACTTTTTTTTTTGGGGTGAAAAATCACGTTTTACGGTAAAACTCAATGTAACACACTCAAAACATCGTGCTGGTGGATATGCATTCCATAGTAAATTGTTGGTTATGGAGGTATTTAAAGTAATGAAACGACCTTAAAAACTAGTATTTAAAAAAAAACTTTTACCTCCAATAGTTCCGTAACTAGAAGTTCCAAGGTATGGTCCAGAACAAAAAAAATATCGCAATGATTGGGAGAACAAGTGCCTTCGGCTTCGTTAAGAGAAGAAACATTACCCATGATGAATTCATGTCATTTCTTGTAACACACGAAATCAGTGACATCAGTTAATTCAATCTATTAAACGTCACCTTTATTCCGATGTGAAAGAGTGCATTTTCGTTTGAAAGGGATTTCTATAATAAGCTAATATGATATGACATGGAATTTAGATGACTCTTTCATATAATAACTAAGCATCTCAAATGTCACGCAAATTAGATTAGTTTTGTAAGAGAATATGAGCAGTGAGCACTAAAGTAATGTAACCAAAATATGCAAAAAATTCTAGTTTCATTACAGAAAAATTATAATCCTTCCTTACTCCTGTCATTATATCAATTTGGACATGAGATACCGTTCTTTCTCGCATCAAGGAGGATGGGATGATTTGGCGTAGCTGGAAGAGGCCTATGTCAAGCTTTGGGCTGCGAAAGGCTAAGTTGAATAGAAGCACGAAATGTTACACTTTAGAGCCCTAGCACACGGCGTATTTTAAACGCCGTAGATGCCGATTTTTGCGTTTTTATAGATTCAAACACGCCTAAAAGTCCTAAAACGCGATACAAACGCGCGTGTGAGGCGCGTTCGAAACTCGTTTGAAGCGCGTACAAAGCCAGCGTAAGCAGTGTTGTCTCAACCGACGCCATTGTACAACTGACGAAGAGTCTGACCAAAACGCGGAAGCTACGAGCGACTAGCAGCGCGTCTGTATCGCTGTATCTGCGCGTATAGGTATGCGCGGTAGACTCGCGTTTCACGATCGCCCCATGTGCTAAGGTTACAAGATTGCGTTCAAATCTCGTTTTAAACGCGTATACGCGCGTCTTCTGCGCGTCGTCTGCGCGTTTAAAATACGCCGTGAGCTTAGGCCCTTAATATCACGGGCACAATTTTGCATTGTAACGAAGTTAGATAAATGTTGGCAATTGGATGTCGAGATAAGATCTTTTGTTTGACAGGCATCCGTCAATATCTTGTTTTTGTCATGTTCCCAGTCAGTTCGTTACGAATATGTTTAGATGCATGTTCACTTTTAGTTAGGTCCGAGAGGTCACTCCACTAGTTGACTGTGTCTCTTCAATATGGTACCTATTGTGACTTTACACAACCATAATTTTATATTGATTTCTATGATGATAAATGAAAAGATACCGATCGGCCGAGCGCACTGACGACGCACGCCCAACGAGAGTTATTGTTATTTTGCGCGCCAAAGTTGACGCTTTCGTAATAGGCCTAAACTTGAAGGGGGCGTCGCTTTTTAACTAATCAGGCGGAAAAGACCACGACTGTACAGATGTTTGGTTGACGGCTTCGTGCGTTTACAGTTACACCATGTAGACAGTTAGGGTCCAGGGGACCAGGTAGATAAGTAGGTACAGTCGTGGTCTTTTCCGCCTGATCACTTAAACATTTTTTTGCTTAAATCATGCGGAGGCGCCGAGGCACGCCCCCTTAAAGTTTAGACCTATTAGGAAAGCGTTAACTTTGGCGCGCAAAATAACAATAACTCTCGTTTGGCGTGCGTCGTCAGTGCGCTCAGCCGATCGGTATCTTTTAATTCATTATTTCTATACAAAGTCAACGGGGCGGGGCTAGAGAGCGTTTCTATGTTGTAAGTGCAAGCAAAAATTAGCTTAGTGGTGATCAGGCGGGAGTGTCCTCGATAGTACATATCGCTGTTTAACTTCAATTTCGAGTTACCCTTCGGGCATTGTACCTGTGATTATAACACTTTAGCAGCTTATTACATTAATTCAAAGCCCTTTAACTTTGACTGACGTTGATCAATGCAACAGTGACCATTGCATGATACACCTTATTAAGTTGAAGAGTTAAGTAATTGAAAATCGTGTGTCTTTAATTAGGTAATTAAATAATTGCAGATGTTTAACGCTTTCCCTGTCAAAATTGTGTTAATATTATGACAGGTGTAACATGGACTTATGTGTACAGTATGATACGTAGTTTTAATGACCCGTATACAATGTCATATACAATGTGTAGGGGTTTTTGATCACGCCTACACTTGGATGATTATATGTGACTGCTGATAATGATATTGGCAGAAAGATCGCGTAATAAATGATAAACGACACAACTTCCTGTGCTAAGTATTTAATTGATACTTATTGATAGAAATGATAAAGTGCAGTGATACATAATGCTACAGTTACAATATAAATACTATAAAAATGTGCTGACGCTCGTCGCGGCGTAAATTATGTATATAAAACTAAATTAAACCTGTACAGTTGTCTGTACACAATGCCCCATAAACAATGTCAGTGTGGAGCCCCTCTGCAGGATATGCCCCTCCTCCTTTCTTGCCCATCCTGCACAGCCTACACGAAGCCAACGATAAAGCCGTGCAGGTGGCAACATATTGGTGGGGTATTATTTGAGTCTATCGACACGCAAAGAAGAAGAAAGACCCGTAACACGGCAATTTCTGATTCACGTTTTTGTTTTGTCATTGAAGCCATTGGTTGGCAAAATTTACTACGCTGAAATTGGTACAATATTTCTTGTGTAAACATATCATCACGCTTGTAATCCCGTAGGATTCGGCAGCTGTGGTGTACCAATAGTGTACACCCACATTTCACCAGTTATAAATATCGCTGGACATTAACACACAGCGCCACCTACTGCCACACTAAGCAACGAGGCTTGTATCGTGGACACCAGATAGTTGATATACGACATAGATACTTTTTGTTTGTAAATACATACTTATTATACATATAAACATCCATGACTCGGAAACAAATGTCCATGCTCGTCACACAAACATTTGCTCCAACCGGGATTCGAACCCGGGACCCTAAGAACGTAAGGCAGCCTCACTACCGCTGCGCCATTCGGGTCGTCAAGTTATGTTTAAGTCCCATGTAATAGTGGGTGAGACTTTAGCCATCAACCGGGCCCAAATCTTGATCAGAAATTCCTGATAGAAAAACTTAATAGGGTAGGGTACTCATAAAACAATAATTCCAAGACAAGAAAAAAAACACTTTATTTTGGGCCTGAAAACCCGACTTATTTTCAATTAACTGCCAAATCCGATTTTTAGTTGCTTTGAAATCAATAAATAGTTGAGTCATTGAGTTGACTAAACAGTGACGTCACAGACTCACAGTTTGCTATTGCCATACAAAATCTATGAGAGAACCGCGTTTTGACAGCCCTTAAAAAGTATCTCAATTGATTGGTGTGTCATCTACCCCATTATACTTTGCTCGTCCTGGGAATCGAACCCAGAACCTCATGCTCAGTAGCACTTGCGACCACAAAATGAACTTATCTGACAAAGTGGAATATAATATTTGGTCCTACTGTTCGGCAAAGCCAAAGATGTTCTTTCTGCAAATCTCGCAACAGAAGTAAGGCTTGCTGTAAGAAAACCCAATTCTAGGTTAAGCTCGCCGTTGTACATAAGCTATATAGGGTGTAAACCACCTCATCACGAAGCCGTCAACCAAGCATTCTGTACATCAAACTAAGTAACTTTACGCAAAAATGATTGCTGGGAAACTACTTTTTTTTTTTTGGGCGAAAAATCATGTTTTGTGGTAGAACTCAATGTAACCCACTCAAAACATTGTGCTGATGGATGGATTGAATAGTACGGGGGTCGTGGAGGCGTTTAAAGTAAAAATCTTACATTAAAAACTTGTACTTATTTTTTAAAAAAAGTTGTCAAAAAGTTGGAACTTTGACCCCCAATATCACCGTAACTAGAAGGTTCCCAGGTATGGTGTAGAACAAAAATATGATCGCAATGACGGGGAGAACAAGTGCCATTCGGCTTCGTTAAGAGGTGTTTTAATTTTTTTAATTTTGTGTGCAATAAAAGTATATGAATATACATTATGAATATCTTCGGTACAGTTTTCTTATAAACATCATGCTTGGTCAGTGCGGGATGGAAACTTCAGCCTGTTTATACATATATTGGACTTCATTTCATATTTTTAAACTTGACTTAGGTTAGGTAGGTACAGCTTTATGATGATGAGATCTTTCGCAACAACTGGGCATATAAAATTGCAATATTTCTAGATTGCACAGAAAACAATTTGAAGTCGAAATATCAAAGATTTTTTGCTAGCGCAGCTCATAATTGATAATTACATAAAGGCTGGTCGCAAACGATACTATAATGTGGGATTTCCTACGCATGTCATGTCATAGGTGAACACTCTTGTTTGAGAATGTAATACGGTTTACGTAAGTTATTATATGTTATTTATTTGATAATAATATGTATTACTTTTTGTTAGGTCATGATGATCAGTAGTTCGTGAGAAATTGATGGCCAAACGAGCGTTCACTTAGTTAAAACCAGTAATAGCTTTTGAAGGCTCTAAAATTGTAAGCCTGGATCAGTTTGCAGTATGTTCTCTTACGTTATTAAAAATACTGTTGTAGGTAAAATGATTGAACCAGTCAATTTTTCAAATGGTTTGACAGTAACACCCTTTGGTGTTACTATCAAACCATCACCACGAAGTGCAATTTATAAGCTGCCCGAGAATTTAAGCTCGAATTTGTTTAAAATGAGGATGAGGAATATGAAGTGAGGAAAATATTGAGATGAATGTAGATGGTTATTAGAGTAGAGGAAGACTAAAGAAACCATGGATGGACTCTGTGACGTATGATACGGCTAGAGAGGAGGTGACAGCTGAGATGACGAGTAATAGAGAAGTGTGAACGAATAAGACATGCTGCGCAGACCCCAAATAAATTTAGATAAAGACAGAAGAATGATGAATGATGAAAAGGATCACTAACCACACTGCGAATGATATAGAATCTTTAATCATTCGCAGTGTGGTTTGTGATCCACTGTTTAGTGAAGGGCGTGATTGTAACAATAATCTATATTATAGATTATTGTTACAATCACGCCCTTCTCTAATGTGTCTGGCAGGACTACAATTTTCCCTTGCTAAACAAAAGCGAAGACCACGCGATAAGATTATGCTAAGTTTTTACATAAATTCCCAGATAATCTATAGAAATTGTTATCTAAGTTCATTGCTGTCACAAAACACGTCAACACGGCATTGACTATTGAAGCGATTGTATGCTCACACTCGGTTATCGAATAAAAAAATCGATTCTGTACCTGATACCGATCTATTGTTCGATTGTTAAGACTTTAAGAACTGCTATAAAGGGGGCTAGGATTTTAATAAGTACTTAATTAAAATTATGTCGACACAATCATTCAGATTACGGGGTTTCTGTTGACCTGACTTTGGTACAAGAAAATTGTATGGGTAACAATGATTCTGGTGGGGTTTTTGTTAAGCAGCCTATTGTACGGATTAGGCTTAGAAATCTGGTTGGAGAATTTGTATTGGTGATTAAGATTAGTGTCTCTGATTTCAATAATTTATGATCGAATTAAATTTTAATACATTTTTGTTTTCATCTTATGTGTGGGGAATATTTCGTGATAAATGTTTTCAGTATTAATGTGGACGTGGTGGTTTGTGCTGTAGCGAAAGATTTTAAAGAAGAGGATAAAGATATAGAGACGGAGGGACTGTGTGAAAGATAATATGGCTGAAAAGGGGCTGAGTAGGTACTGAAATGACAACTAATAGACAAGAAGAAGACTACCTGCACTGACGCCAAACAAATTGATATCATCATCATCTGCCAAGCCTTTTCCCAACTATGTTGGTGTCGGCTTCCAGTCTAACCGGATGCAGTAGAATACCTATAGGTATTTCATGATAAGAAATTGATATAAAGGTAAAATAATGAAGTTGAAGTACTACTTACGTATTGTACCAAAGGACCAAATTGTGCAACATGATTCGATTCCTTAACCTCTTAAAAGAATGATGACACAAACACATACCAAAATTTCACTAGACCTCTCTGACATTTGGTTTTATAATTAGATTGTGAGCTAAACGCTTTATAAATACAATAATTATGACCCAGTAGGTCATAGCCTTAAGGGCAGGCATACCATTAAAGCCGTCGTACAGTCTGTAACTATTAAACATGATCTAATTTTGACCTATGAGTAAAAGCATTGACTCACGCGCAGGTGACTTAATCGATATGTAGGTCTAATTATTTAGAATGTAGATACGGTGTACATTTTAATTTCGATGACTAATTAATTCAAACCTACTCATCATTGAACATTTTGCAGCAAACTTGTCACAAACAAATAATACACGAGACGCGTAGAGCTATTATTCCATTGAATAATAGCTCTACGAGAATTTTTGTGTTGGAAACGATGTTATTGTTTTTTGTTTTCTACGGAATCTGTCTGATCTTGTCTACTTTGTCTGCTTATCAACATTTAATCAAATACACAAGTTATAGATTTAGTTATAGACATGGATGGACTTCCTATATCATATTTATTGTAACACCACTGTACAACCTATGTCTACAAATAAAATTTCATTTCATTTTAGTTTTAGTTTTTACCCTGTAATCGTATTTGTTGTAATCTCTTCAAAAAATATAACAAAGAAGTAGCCTCAGAACCAAGATGAAATTCATCAACAAGGAACTCTAATGAAGGATCTCTAATGAACTGCAAGAATATGCATCATTTAAAGAGTACACAATAGCACCGTAACAAACTATCTAGCGGAGTCATAGAACGTTACGTTTAACAAACAACAAACAACAAGGAACAATTCTCATGAGATGAGATCTTGCATCGGCGCGGGCGCAGGCGACGCTCATAATGACGTTTCACACAACACGATCCGGTTCCTATTTCGAACGGAGATAAAGATAAACATTATAATTATTAACTTCATGTTATTGTAATTAACTTGACTTTAATTTTCCATTCATATTTGTAGATATCATCACAATTAACTTGAGAAAGTTAGGATTGGGGGTTTAGAACCGTCTGATAGGGAGGTCCCTATCAGACGGTTCTAGACCTAAGGACTGTACTCAAAAGCAGTGAACTGTAATTTAAAATAGCATAATCCAAAATAGGTACAATAATACTGTTGGCAAACGAAGTAATTATCTGTGACAAACGTAAGAAATGTGCGGGCGCGTCGTCTTCAGAGATCGGTAGCGATCGGACCATTTGTTGGGGACCTAACTAAGGACTTCACTCAAAAGCAATGGACTGTAATTTAAAACAGTATTATTGTACCTATTTCGAATTATCACTATCACACATAGTATAAGACAAAGTGGCTTTCTCTATCCCTATATCCCTATGTATGCTTAAATCTTTAAAACTACGCAACGGGTTTTTTTAATAGATAGAGTGATTCAAGAGGAAGGTTTTAGTATATAATTTGCGGGCGGGCGAAGCCGCGGGCATCAGCTAGTACTATTTTAAATTACAGTCCGCTGCTTTTGAGTTAAGTCCCCAACACTGTCCATTGTTGAATATTGTGAGAGACACCCCAGATCCAGCCCTGACAATAAGGTCAACCTCTGGTCAAGACTTGAATCGCAAAATTGAGCCGGTAGTTTCCTTATTGTCAGGGCTGGTGGTTCTAGGGATCTGGGGTGTCTGTCATTCATTTCCAGTTTATACAGTCACAGTCACAAGGCAGAATAACTTGAGAAAGTACTGTAGTTGCCCATTCCCTAGATCTCTATGGAGAAGAACGGGCAAGAAACTCCATGGACACTCTTTTAAATCAAAATATTGTTACAAAATCTTGGTTACATCATTCATGTTGAGATTATACATAATTTAAATATGAAATACTTATCCGCCGCTGTTCCTGTCACTGTGTTGCCTGTATCATCAAATATTATTTCCTGTGAAAATGTGTTTTGGGTTCCTTGGGTCTGTGCGACATCATTATTTCTCTATGAGCTTATTATTTGTTTAAACCATAACGTGAAATTATCGATGTCCCTAAAGAGAAACGATTGCATCTTCAGCCGTTTCACTAAATGATCACGTTTCGATTTCAAATGCTTTACTTAAATCTGAATTGAAAGCACGAGTATCTTTGGCGGATGACAAAATACTTACGTTTCATATAATAATATTGTCTACGAGTTTGTGGTTCAAATTTTTGATAATAAGAAACATTGGTGTAACATTACATCACGCCTGTAGTCCTCGAAGAGTTAGGCAGAGCTGTATCTAATAGTACACCCACATTTTGTCAGTTATGTTTAAGTCCCATGTAATAGGGGGCGAGCCTATTGCCATCAACTGGGTGCAAATCCAGACTCCATGGCTGCTACTGAGAAATTCCTAATGGAAAAATCCAGAAACACTTTGTCCAACCCGGGAATCGAACCCAAGTCCTCATCCTCAGCAGTCACGCTTACGGCCACTAGACCACCGAGGTGGTAAACAACAGAAAAATAAACCAAAAAAAAATAAAGTTTAATAAATGTTTAATTTATTATATATACATATATAATTTAAACATAAACACACGTTTAAAACACGGGTCAAATATTTTTTGATAATATAAGTGACGGACTAATAAGTTTTTTTTGTCGTCTCGCCTATTGGAGAAGATTGCAATGCCTCAAAAAATTGCAATCAACTAAAAGACGGAAGGCCTCAAAAACGAAGAAGCAAAATTTAATAGCATTTTTTAATAAAATAAAAAAATGTTTGCAGTACCATGACATGTGATGTTTTGGCACTAATTGTGACCTCGTCTAACCCGTCAGGGGTCATAAGAATGATATAATGTACGACATCAGGTGGAAACAAAAGTTTTGTAAACGTTTCGCTGACTCAGGTTGTTGAAAAAAAATGTGTGTATTAGGATCTATGGAACCGAAAAGTAATAAGGAAGAATTTTGTTATCAAAGGTTCATCATCTGCCTAGACTTTTCCCAACTATGTTGGGGTCTGCTTCCAGTATTACCGGCTGCAGCTGAGTACCACTAAATTAAATGAAACGACTGCCTATCTGACCTCCACAACCCAGTTAGTACTGTGTAAAACGATACCCCTTGGTAAGACTGCTTGTCAGACTTTCTGGCACTGACTACCTGTAACGACTGTCAAAGATCTACAAATTACGGCCGGGCTTTCCGAGGCTCGGAGGAAACTTGGTATGTAATGGGTGGCTTTGGGTGGTCGCTCATTCACCGACCAACCTAGTCAAGCGCGGCTTAACCTAAATATCGACCCGAGCGGCTGTTATTATTTAGAAACGAGCTCCTGCCATGTGAAGTGTAGAAAGACCTTTAACGAAGCCGAAAGACACTTGTTCTCCCCGTCCTCCACGCCATTGCGATCATTTTTTTGTTCCAGACCATACCTGGGAACCTTCTTGTTATGGAGATATTGGGGGTCAAAGTTCCAACTTTTTCACAAGTTTTTTTTTTAAATACTTGTTTTTAATGTAAGATTTTTACTTAAACACCTCCACGACCCCTGTAGGTACAATTGAATCCACAGAACATGAATCCATCTATCAGCACAGTGTTTTGGGTGCGTTACATTGAGTCCTACCGTAAAATGTGATTTTTTTCCCAAAAAAAGTCGTTTCCCAGCAATAATTTTCGCGTAGTTACTTAGTTTGATGTACAGAAAGCTTGGTTGATGGGTTCGTGAAGGGTCTGTTTACACCCTGTATTTTAAATGTTGCCGTCTGCCACACGTTTTTTTTTCTGATGGGAAATCATCAAATGACTCCTCCCGCTCTGGGCGGAGCAGGAGGGAGTGTCAGACTTTTACTGACTAAAACCCATCCATGTTCCTTCATCGCCCTTTGTATTCCGGGGCCACGGTATCTCTTTCGAATAGTCCCGCAGCCCCGGACCGTTTGCCACACCTAGTAGACACTTGGTATACCACGAATTTAATATAGCCTTCGGTCATTACAGGCGTGATGTTATGTTATGTTATCCCGCAGAAAGTACTAGAACGTTTTGATTTGACATTCCCTTCGTCTTTGGCCTCAGAGGTCAAAAATATCACAATTGACTATAATCTGTCATTACGGTGGTTACGCATTGCATCGCATGAACTTGACCGTATTATGGCCTATTTGATGGATCTTCTCATGTTTATTTTTAAGTGGACAGTAACTACCAAATTATACGTGTGCGAAATATGAATGAGATGAACAGTGACGAGTCGGGCATAAGTCATCCTAGAGCTATGTTGCTTCGTTGGTTTAGTGGTGAAGACAGCATGTCGACGAGGTCCTTTTTTCATCAAATGACTGCACCCGCTCTGGGCGGAGCAGGAGGGAGTGTCTGATTTTTACTGACTAAACCCATCCATGTTCCTTCATCGCCCTTTGTGTTCCGGGGCCACGGTATCTCTTTCGAACAGTCCCGCAGCCCCGGCATGTGGACGAGGTCCTTGGTTCGTTTCCTGGGTCTGGTAAATTTGTTATTAGGTTTAGTCAGTAGCAGCCACGGATTCTGGATTTGTGCTCGGTTGATGGCAATAGGCTCGCCCCCTATTACATTGAACTTAAATAATAAAAGGCGAAATGCGGGTGTACTTACACCTCTGCCTGACCTGATT
This sequence comes from Xestia rhomboidea, assembly GCA_963853795.1. NCBI lineage: Eukaryota > Metazoa > Arthropoda > Insecta > Lepidoptera > Noctuidae > Xestia > Xestia rhomboidea. The sequence goes on along the minus strand of OY970778.1, from coordinate 6,021,098 downwards.
ACAGGCGTGATATAATTGCTCTGTTAATATTTCAACTCTCGATGCTGATCTGAGTTTTGAATATCCATCACAGCGCTTTTATTTCGGCATTAATTTAGCTTGCGTCTAAAGGCATTGAAATACTACCTACCTACAGTCTTTCGCTTATTGAGTATTCAGTGTTCGTCAGGCGGGTTCGAGGTCATATTGATATGCACATTGCTCAGGTCACCTTACATCACACATTGACCTGCGGGCCTACCATGACGTCTTAAAGCAGGATCGTTTTAATTGCGTGCGAGTGAGGGAAAGAGATGGCGCTAGACGTCCTCTATAGCTCCGTTTCTTACCCACACTGGAACGCGATTAAAACGATCCTGCTTTAAGACGTCATGGTAGGCCACCTGCACCCTCTGACAACGTGCTTTTACAAAATATACTAGAGTTCTTTTACATCTGACAAGGTGCAATGCAACCACAACCTTATTCTTAAGAAAATAAAGATTACTGTCATTTTGACAGACTTGTCAATGGAAGTTACCAAACACCAACCTTAATATATACAGGGTTATTTGTAAAACACCGACAACCTCTCAGGACTGTGTTACTAACATCATAATCAACAACTTTTGTTCTATGACTTTTAAAAATTCATCATATTTTAGTTCATCAAATTTTCGTACAAAAATAAAAATATTTAAATTGAACGCTCTAAATGTTAAGAAATCTATGCGAAGCAAAAGAAAGCGATAGTACAATAGTGAGGGGAGCGGGGTCAGGCCGGCGAGGGCCCGTAAAAGCGTTCAATTTAAATATTTTTATTTTTTTTATGAAAATTTGTTGAACTTAAATATGATGAATTTTTAAAAGTCATAGAACAAAAGTTGTTGATTATGATGTTAGTAACACAGTCCTGAGAGGTTGTCGGTGTTTTACAAATAACCCTGTATAATGGATGTAAAAAGACCCTTAACGAAGCCGAAAGGCACTTGTTGGCTCCTTCATTGTGGGCCATACCTGGGAATCTTCTAGTTACGGAGATATTGGAGGTCCAAGTTACAGCTTCTCAACTACTCCCAGGTACGGTGTAGAACAAAAAAATGATCGCAATGACGTGACGGGGAGAACAAGTGCCATTCGGCGTCGTTATGAGGTTTATTACACCCTTTATAATAATTAATTGACTTAGCACTCTTGTTAAATACGGCTCGCTTGTTCATGAATCACAAATCTTATAGACATGGCAGAGACGGAGAGCTGTTTTAAATATGTAACCGTATTTAGTGATTTGTTTGGTCCTCAGTCTTCAAAAACGTAATTATGAACCATTTCTTTGTAATGACTGCCTCGTTGGTCTACACTGACCTGCAAAAATAAGTACTACACTTATAAAATTTAAATTTTTCCTAAACTATGGAAGTTGGAGATTTAAAATAAAAAAAAACGTTATAAAGCAATTTTTATCAGCTTTCTTTGAAACTATAGACAAAATTAAACTATTTTTCGAGTCCTTTTTGCTTCGAAAGTATATCTTGTGTACTTAAAAAGTTAATGCAATTTTAAAAGTGTGATACTTATTTTTGCAGGCCAGTTTAGTTCTCGCAAGCACGACTGCTTGACATGAGCTCCTATGTTCGATTCCCAAGCCGGGCATTGTTTTTCGATTTTTCCATCAAAATTTCGTAGTAGCAGCCATGGAGTTTTGATTTGTGCCCGGTTGATTGTAATAGCCTCGACCCTATTACATGTGATTTAAACATAAATATAGCGAAATGTGGGGGTATGCTATCAGGTACATCTTTGAATAACCCTTCAAGGATTACAAGCGTGATATTGTGTTATGTTCTTTGTAATTTCAAATGAGACCGTACGATACGTAGATCGATCTAACCAGTCTTAATGAGCTAGACTATCTCGCAGCATGTTTCTTTATTAGTTTAATGAATCTCACACAATACTCCACAAATTGGATCAGCTCGGGGCAAAGTTGAGCGTCTGTTGCAAAATATTCATCCCGTTTTGTGTTCGTTTGTGTAATAAATAAGACGAGCATGAACAATTGTTGCCCAATTCTGACGGACGTGAAACGATTTGTATTTAAAGTTAGGTACAATATTGTGGGTACTCTTCTTGCGTCCGTTATAGTCCTGCGGCTTAGGGTTGCCCCTGCCTAATTGCCTGTGTGCATTACGCTAATGGTTCAGAATATCACGCTATAATCTACACGGTTAATTTTAGGTCGTTCTGGAACCGAAAGCCAAAAACTCCATCATCGAACTCAAAACGATAGGGAATATTAAAAAAAATAACAATGAAAAAAACACGAAAAATTAAAATTTAGTTTTTTTTTTTTTGAAAAAACAGTCCTAATCGTTCCGAGTTCGATGATTGAGTTTATGGCTTTCGGTACCAGAACGACCTTATTCATGGTGTAGGTATATTGCTTACTAACAGCAGCCTTACTACTTAATATTATTTAAATGATAGCCTAGTGGTATGATCGTCGGACTTCCAAGTTATAGGGCTGAAGTTCGAACCCAAGACACACACCTCAGATTTTCGAATTCATGTGCGTATTGTATAATTATCACATGCTTCGGTGAAGGAAAACATCGTGAGGAAACCAGCATACATAAAATATATTCTCGACGGCATGCTAAGCCAAGTCAGAGGCCCATGGGCGGCATAAAAACTCTGACACCAGGTTAGGCACTACCTACATTTGTTATTTTTTAAGCAGATATTCTTATTTTAGCGTATTTCATTGCGCTTATTATCAATTACCTACACTGAGTAATCTAGGTGATAACTAGTAGTAAATAAAAGTATACAAAGCAACGTAAATCTCTAAATAACTCGGACAAGTTTAATGCGGTGTTCTATTTAATTTTTTAGCTAAATATAGACATCCCTAAAATATTTTGCCCTAAGTAAATAATATTTAGAGCAAAGTAAAGTTCGTCGTGTCATAATTTTGATGGAGAGTCACGAGAGAATGGAATAAATTGAGGAACAATTATAACCTTTTCCTGCATTTTATTTTCGTCACCCAGTGTTGTCAAGTTTACAAGTGTGCCATTTTTCACAATTTCATTGAAATAGAAAAGTAAATAGAGCTACCTGTTTAGTGATCACGCCACTGTTGAACATGAGGTCCTGGATTTGGTTTCCAGGTTAGGCAAAGTTTTAGCGGATTTTTCGATCAGGAATTTCTACTCCGACCGACAGGAGTCTGGATTTGTGGCCTGCTCGTCCATGACAGTTTAACATAACTGGTGAAAACTGTGTGTACAATTGATACACCTCTGCCTAACAACAAGCGTGATGTAATTTTATTATTATTTTATAGTATTTGATTTTTAATTCAGCTCAATCGTTGTTACAGTTTACTAAAAAAGATTACAATATCAAAAGCGTGATTCAGAAAGCGGTACTCCTGAACACGGCTTGCGTGTCGTGTCCTGTAGGGCTATTACGTATCTCTGCTGACAGCTCGAAATGACAGTAACTGGGCTGTGTCCATCAATTAACTTTCAAAAGGTAAGTTTCGTATTATGTACGACCCTGTTAGTCACCGTAAAGTTATATTCACTCAGTGTGATACATATTACCAATATTCACGGTTTCACATTAACGGTTGTCATCAAAGTTCGGTGTACAACCAAAGCTTGATAGTCACTGGATATCAGAAAGATACGTAATAGCCCTGCAGGAGCGTGTGAACCGGCTCCAGAGGAAGGAACCTCCTAACAACTTATCAAGTCCTGGCTGCCCGTAGCTTGGACCCTATTCCCGATACTGGTAGGCTATTATTAAATGTTTTTATGGTTCCGTAACCAACGGGACCCTATTACTAAGCCTCCGCTGTCCGTCCGTCCGTCTGTTTGTCAGCGGGCTGTATCTCACGATCCGTAATAGATAGACGGTTGTAATTTTTACAGAATCTGGTGTTCGCGAGTGCCCCCGCCAAGACGAGCCAAGCGAAACGCAAGGGCACTACTTACCTTTTCGCGAAGCGCTTCGTCGTTTTTTTAAACCCTTATAACTTGGGTTTGGATTATATCAGATGAACAAAATTCTCGGGATATGTTGTCAATAGCGGACTTATGAAACATATAAAGTGTTAATTGCATAGCTCTTATACTTTAGATTTTATTGATATCTAAAAAAACATGATTTCGTCACTGACTGATGATCATCAAAATTCTTAGGGTACCTATTTCCTAATGTCCTAGAAAGCTGAAATTTTGTTTAAAGTTACGACAAGAACAATTGTATAACAGAAAAGTAATTAACAGTGGATAAATTTTTCACGTTACGCCCATGTGAATGTAGCGAAAAGGCCAAGCCACACATTTTGACTAAGTTGTAGAGTTTGGAAGTTAAACCTTGTAGAGTTAGTCCGTGTAGAGTTAGAAGCTTGGCTCTACATGAGATCTGATAACTTTTTGACAGTGCGAGTCATATGGTCTCGTCTTGGCAACATTTTACATGAAAATGTTTTTGGTGGGATGTGTATTTCTGTTACCGGTCCCTTATTACGATGGTATGGAACCCATCATACGCGAGTCCGACTCTCATTTGTCCGATTTTATTATTTAGAAATTAAAAAAAAAAAACTTAGAAAAATGAATACACGACAAAATTATATTATCGTAGACATATTCTCTATATTCAAATGTTACAATAAGCCTGAAATATTCAGTCCACATTAGCCAACATACCAGTGCGTCAACTTTGCAGATGTTCGCGTTATGAATGTGTTGTATACGATTGCGGGATTTGCATATGCAAGGCTCTGAATAGACCTGTCTACTTTGTTGTGATCTATTGACACACTAGAGTAATGTGTTTTGGTACATATTTAATGTGTAACTATGATGTATGTCCACAGTTCACTACATATTTTACTTGTTTTCGTCGTATTTATACGAATTGAGTGTGACTGACCCATGGTCGTAGCAAACTACGACCATGGGTCAGTCACACTCAATTCGCCATGACCAAAGTCATGGGTCCTACATTCAAAATAAATAGTAAACGGATAAAATTCGACTTGTGAAAAGTTACTTTCCGTAATTTTCGCTCACGTCACTTTTGAGCATATCGATTATAGTTTGTACGGCTTGTTTACGGAAGTTTATATTTAGTTTTTTATTAGTTTAAGCAGTTGATGGATGAAAAACGATTGCATATAATAGCGAAGATGAGATGCGATGTTGAAATGGGTAAGGAATGAGTATATTCGAGGAAGTTTGAATTGATGGGATTCGGGGAAGTGATGCCTTTTTTTTTGTTTTTTAGGATGGGAAATCATCAAATGACTCCTCCCGCTCTGGGCGGAGCAGGAGGGAGTGTCAGACTTTTACTGACTAAAACCCATCCATGTTCCTTCCTCGCCCTTTGTGTTCCGGGGCCACGGTATCTCTTTCGAATAGTCCCGCAGCCGCGGCAGGGAGGAAGTGATGCCTGTTACAGAAAAAATGAAAGGAAGTTGTCTATCTTGGTATGGACATGTTGGTAATGAGGAGGAATGAAAGGCATGTTACTAAAAAAGTAATAGATATGTTGATGGATGGAGAGGGAGAGGAAAGCCAAAGAAAATATGGATGGGTTGTGACAGGAATGATAGGAATGAGAAAGGAGTAAATAATTTCATTTCTTCTAGAGGGCCTGCTGTAGTTAATCTAATGTGTGGAATCAAAAATTGAATACATACCAGAAACACTAATTTCGCAAATAAAGCCACAAGTCCATTTCTGATACTCATTAAAAAAATCGTATCTAGAACTTAATCGATTATACACTAGATCCGATTGCACAGCAAATGGCCGTCGGAATAGCCGCCAATCTGTAGAAAGTACCGGCTATCATTTCTAATTGCTAATCTTAGGATCTTATCTAGGATTCAGATTGCGATAACTTCGCTGTTGAGACAATGAGATGACAAAAAAGATGCGTCTATTATACGATCTGTGGCGAAGTTTCGAAATTGTAATCATGATGAACTTTGGAGATCGATTGGTACAGTTCGCAAATCTTAATCATCTCCAATAATATGTAACCTATTTGTTTCTGTTTACAATGTTTTATAATTGTACCTATCTGAAAAAGTTCCTGAAATGACAAGCAAATAAAAAAAAAATCTTTTTGAAAAATGGGTCTTTGGAGTACCGGGTTGGAAGAAAAATAACATACATTCTGGCTAGAATGACCAGTAAATGACGTACGTCCGTGATCAGCAAATCATTTAACGGTTTCCACACGTAAATTGTTCGTCGGTTACTAAATAAAAAAAACAGCAGTTTTCTACAAAACTGTAATACCTACACGGTCAAAATATATGGACCTGAACCTGGATTTTCAGCGTCAGTGTCTGTGTTGTATTTATGACATCATAATTTTGGAGTTTGATGGAATGATGAGGATGACCGTAAAGACTGACATGAGAACTTTATCGTCTGTAATTGCTTGGCTCCAGACACAACGGCCTAGTAACTTTAAATTACCTAACGTCTAAAATATGTTTGAGTAATGTGTTTTAGTTGAAATGTAATTAAACTATTAGCTGTACAAGTTACCACAAACAATGAAATAAACAATTAATATTTTGACCAGTAAATAATTTGGTACTGTTGGAACTTTGCCGGTAAACCACAGGTATCTTAGAAGCTTGAGCGAAGTGACCCAGTTTGCAAAACTTAACGTTTGCAAATCGTACGCATCCCTTGATGCGCGGTGGTGGTTGCTATGACAACGGTGATAAAAGCCTGCGCGGCCGCACCGCAGCACAGTTCGCGCACTCGCGCAAGCGCTCCGTACGCACTCGGTGAGTTGTTTTTTTGTTTTGGAAATAGTTCGTTTTTTGGAGTGTCGATTTAATTTAGTTTTTTGGTGGTCTAATATTTTTGAATAGATTATTCAAGTGGTGAAATTATGTACTGGTTAAAGTTGAAAGTGCATTTTGGTTAATAGTACTTGATTAGCTGGTTATACTCAATTTCAAAATAAATAATAAACAATATTTAAAATAATAAATAATATTTTAAACTCCAAAACAAATAAATATTCGAGTGCTTTATTTGGTTTTCTTAACAAATATTTCAAAAATGAAAAACACTACAGGCCGCCGAACTTTTTCCGCCCGCCGATATATTTTCCCGCTATGGGCAGTTCACTGAATATTTTTTATTAAATGCACTTAATTCTTTTAATTTAATTCGCAATTAATGTTAGATATGTACCAAATTAAAAACACCTTTAACATTTCTGCGGTTAACTGTGCTGCGGTATAACCTTTATATCAGTGTCCTTAAGGTTCTTAATGACAATATTTTTGTATCTTATAATTTTCTAATTTGTTTTGAAAGAAGCCGACCACGGCAATCCATCATTCCGTGGTTTAGCTTGTTTACCTAATACCACGCGAAAAAATATAATTATAAACCATAAACTAAATTACAAATTATAGCGCCCGAAGGCCATGCCAGAATTGCCTACTAAACACAACCTACTTACCTTTAGATAGAGCCCTTATTAATCTAAAAGAAGGAAAAGTATTGCGCCATCTATTTTTAAAATAATAACCAAAAAAAAAAATGAAGTTTGGAAGTGTACCAATGAAAAACGCATAATTTCATTTCATTTATTTGTGGATCTGAGGACCAGACTTCATTTATTTGTTTTAATAAATGCTTTTGTTTTCTCAAGAAAAACCTGTACAATTTAATGATTCGGGGGCTTCAAATGATACAAACTTCTCGATAAAGTGATAAATCAGATCCAATAATTTATTTTATTTATTTAATCATATCTCGTCTCACCTACTTCAACGACCATAAATCGACAGTCCACGACCAACCGACAAATCTGAGACAAAATTCTTAACAAAACGGCTTCCACACTATTACAATCACAATAATAATTATAATGTCGATTACAAAAAGTTTCGTCTCTCACAATGTCGGCAACATTCTTTTCACATTGATAGTTTTTCCGAAGCGTGTCTGCGCCTGCGCATGCGGTGACAATGACAGGTTTTTGTTACTAATAATATGTATGAACAATCGACGCATTGCACTGTGGTTCGGTTGAATAGGTGGTAGCAGTTTCAGAGATCGGTGTATGCTTTACATAGAAATGGATTGGTTGATCTTTGTTGTTTTAGTTCGTATATTGCGGTATGTGATTATTGAAATATTCGTTCTACAAATGTTTGGTTTACAAAATGACTAGAAGAACTATAAAGTGGTTCCATTTCCAATCCTTATTTCGACAAAACTATCCAGTTTTTGCTCTGATTAAACCAAATAGATCGAAAATGGGGTATCTATAAGATAATTACGTTATGATTCTTAGATAGACAAATGAACACAACACAGCACACAACATAGTTTTAAGATGTTACCAACAAATTATGGGCATTTTATTAGTCTGAATTAAAAGTATGTTTTTTTTTATTTAAATTAAACAATTATTTTATATGAATAAAAAGTATTCAAAATAACAGCTAGATTCTGTTATGTCCAGCTCAGGACCACGAATTAGCTTTTTTTTTTTTGATATTTTAAAATGTTGAAAATGTTGATTAAAAAAAGCAAAACAATTTTTTTGACAATTTATAAGTGCTAGTGGTCTGTGTCTGCTGGTCTAAATAAAAACTTCGAGTTAGATATAATTTTATTGTAACTAAAAGACAAATAAATTGTTTATAATAGCTTTTGGTTATAGTATAGGAGAAACTATCACAGACCTGAGACCTAACATTATAGACAGAACCGCTCTCCAAATTAAGCTCGCTCTTCACGTGAATCTCATGAATTAACAATATCGTAATTAATAGCACCAGATTCGCACAGTTTGTTTCCGTCGCCAGTTGCCACTTAGCTTATCTGTTCACTCGGTCATTTCCGCAGAATGTAGACCGTGCATCTTTATTCACTGAAACCGTGCCAACTATTATTTCGTAAGCCTGTATTTTTTGTTACAAAATGTAAACTTCCTGAAATTCGGTAATAAGCTCGTTACAATAATAGGCTTATTTTGGGTTAGCTCGTTCCATCGTCGACCTCATTTTTGTCCTCTGGACTTGATTGAGGTCAAGAGTATCCATTTAATAATAATAATACAAAAATAATTAATTTAATTTCTCTAGAGCCCTGACCGCCGATAGCTTGGACCCTGTTCCCGATACCGGTGGGCTACAATTTTTATATTTTTAAATGTTTTTATATTATTATAATAATATTTAATATTTAAATTTTATAATTAAAATTTACACAAAACACTTTACACACACACATTTTACATTTTACAAAAAATGAAATTAATTTGTAAAGAAATAAGTAAAGGAAATAAAAAAAAAACATAGTTAAGTGATTGGTCGGCTAAGTTTCATGATGGAATGCATTTTATAAACAGCACAAATATATCTAAACATCTACATACAGGGTGTAAACAGACCCTTCACGAAGGAATCCGTCAACCAAGTATTCTTTACATCAAACTAAGTAACTCTACGCAAAAATGATTGCTGGGAAAGCACTTTTTTTTTGGGGTGAAAAATCACCTTTTACGGTAAAACTCAAAACAATGTGACGTACTCAAAACAATGTGCTTATGGACGCATTTAATAGTAAACGGGTTATGGCGGTATTTAAACTAAAGTCTAGGCCTTATGACCTAATGACCTTAAAAACTAGTATTTGAAAAAAACTTGGGAAAATGTTGGAACTTTGACCTCCAAAATCTCCGTAACTAATAGGTTTTCGATCTAGACCATAGATCAAAAAAAATTACATGTCAATGAGATATGCCTTTAGATATTTCGAATAAAAAAAAATCAAAAGAAATTATCACTTTGATACGGTTTTATCTGCATCTGAAGCTGCATCAGGTTAGACTGGAAGCCGACCCAAACATAGTTGGGAAAAGACTAGGCAGATGAATTTATATAATTTTATCTTCTATAAAATAAGTCTACCATAAGATCGCGTGATATAGTTATTATTTAACAAACATATATTTGTTTAGTAAAATACTATTTCATGTTAATTCGACACACCACTATATTGAACACTTTGGTGGGTAGCTAGATAATTAGACACGCGTAGTTTCAGATTGACGAGTTTTTGATGGAGTTAAGTAACAACCAAACATGTGAAAGTTATCTGGTTTTAGCAAGGTAGCTATAGCTAGAGTTTTACTAAATACCTAATAAAACACTAGCAGCTCGCCCGCGACGTCGTCCGCGAAAATTGTGATAGCTCGGCTAATTTGCATGACATCGATATAATTTATAACCTATGTTACTCGGTAAAGATGTATCTTTCTAATGGTGAAAGAATTTTTAAAATTGGTTGAGCAGTTCTTGAGTTAAATCGTAACAAACACACAAACAAAAAAATCAAATCTTTCCTCTTTACAATATTAGTATAGATATACAGTTTAAATTACAAAAGTATTAATTGTACTATTAATTGTTTAATATAATTTCATGCTTCTTCTGTATACCTTAATTTTGTAAATAGCGTAAATAAATGAAGATCCGTTTCGCATACTGCGTAACTGACCTACCTCACTCGATTATGGTTGACTTACTGAATTGCCTGATACTACTCCGTGTGTAAGTAAAGAATAAAAGTTAGATAAATTCAAACATATCGTATTGAAAGAAAGCAAAAAATATTTTACTTAATTTGCAGTCATAAGAGTTGAGGAAGACCAAAGAAATGATGGATGGACTGCGTGAAGAATGATATGGCACGAAAGGAGATGACGAGTAATAGTTCTCAATTACTCGTCATCTCCTTTCGGTCGGCGCAGCATGTCTTCTTCTTCCATACAGAAGTATGGAAGAAGAAGACATGCTGCGCCAACCCCAAATGAATTGGGATAAGGACAAGAGATGATGATGATAATGACTACTTACTCGTATGTAACAATAGTAATAATTTATTCTGGCTGGGTAAAGTTAATAGCCCAAAAGGTAGCAATCGACATAAACTCTGAATTCTCACGAGTCACACATATTATTGTACAAAACAATAAGTAAATGCTCTACATACCAATTAAACCTTTGTAATTGAAGAGTTACCACTAACATTATAACAAGTCCATGTCAGCAACATTGAATGTATGGAGCCATTAGTTTGATTTATAAATAGTAATTAATTTTAATTATTCATTTTTTTATTGTTATTCGACAAATAAAGTCTCATGCCTGTTTTACGAAAAAGCTCCAAATCATGTACATGATACGAGTAACACATAAAATAACCACAAATAACCGGAGCCTCAGACATAAACTACGTCTAAACGGCAGTTTCATTCGTTTGATAATTCGCGCCCGCGTTAGGCCTAGTCGGTAGGCTCGCAGTGTGGACGCACACCAAGAGTTATTTTAGCTGGATGTTGATGACAGTCAGATCTTTATTAACATCATAATTGAGATTTTTCGACTGCTAAGCATGTGGTCCTGGGTTCGATTCCCGGGTCGGGCAAAGTGTTATTGGGTTTTCCCATCCGGAATTTCTCGGTAGCAGCCACGGAGTCTAGATTTGCGCCCAGTTTATGGTAATAGGCTCGCCTCTTTAACATGGGACTTAGACATAACGGGCGAAATGTGGGTGTACTATCAGATACATCTCTGCATTATCCTTCAGGGATTACAGGCGTTATGATATATTTTGTAATTGAGATTTTCTTTCCGACACAGGTAAGGCCTGTGAGAAGCACACATTACAAAGAAATGACCAACAGTCACCAATTTGGTCTTTATAGGCGGATTGCGTGGTTGGCCCACAGCCGTGATGCGTCGGTCACGTTCCATCAGACCGACAGTTTCAGAACACGCTATTACAGAACATGACCCCGGGCAACCACATCTAGGACTCCGGGTGCTAAGTACTAGATCTGTTTCACCTAACAAGATAGCACTGATACAGAGAAACAAATGCGTTTACTGGCATTAAAACAAAAACATTGTCATAAGGAAATAAAAAGAAAACAATTTTTATAAAACCAAAAGGGCCTCAGTGTCAATTGGCAACATTAGGTACACAAGGCGCCACATTAAGCTTTTCATTTCCAAAATAACATGGCCTCACTTTGATTTCCCGTACAATGTGGATTGGTGTCCGATCGCTGGCTATAGGCTCGGTCCTCTTACACTGAAACAGTTAAGTAAATACCTATGCCTTACCAATCAGGGATTACAGATTTGATGTTATGTTGATTAACGCAGCACTTACAGAATATTTGGAACAAGACTAGTTACGTGGAAAGGGAGTCCCGATTCTTTGAATTAGTGTATGTAGACCAATGTTTAGTTTTTGATCCTTTCAGCCATGGAAAAGGTTAAATCAACCTATAAAAGCAAAATAATATAAAATTTAATTTCCTTCGATTGATTTTCGTAGCCATGGCACAAAAGACATCAACGCGTTCGTGTGTCACAACATAATTAGGATGGTTCGTATAGAATCGGTCTAAACGGTACAAACAAATTCTGCCCCGTTTTATTAATTTTACCCGTTTTATAATCAGAATCAGAATTTTTATTTGTAAAACATAGGTATAAACATTAAGGATCTTATAAATATTTAGAGCTCTTGCTATGTTTTGTCGTTACTGACACAAATTTGAATGGAAAAAAAAACAATGAAAATTAAAAATAAAATGTCAATTAAAATAAAAGATTACAAATAAAATTTCAATTCAAATAAAAGATTACAAATAAAATAAAAAAACACAAATACGAAATGTCAATACAATTAAAAATCATAAAAAGAAAACCATAATAAAATGTAAATTAAGAATAGTAAAATTACAAAGCAGAAAAATGTATAACAAAAAGTTATCATTTAAATATTCATCCACACTGTAGTAACATTTGTCTAGTAGTATCCCCTCCTGTATCCTCTGAATTCTACTACCTTTATACAAAATCCAATTTTTACTGAAGTATCTGTCAGTGTTATTGTTAGTTTTACCGATCTGGAAATGACAAAAATTACAGAAATAAATCGAACACATCATACATTATCTAATGGAGTCAGTACAAATGTAATATAGCCGACGGCGAACATTTACTAAGTAACATGGCTCCTCCACAGCTCCTCTTTTACATAGTTTAAGGCCTTCAGGGTGTACAAGTAATTTGCAAAGGGCGTGAGTAATAGCTGGGACTGCGGATGTTCTTTGTAAAATGTTCGCTATGGTGTTATGTCGTGACACATGAATTTCATATTGTAAGGAAGTTATTTTCTTGGATACTGGGTCTTGCGAATATTGCCTCTACTACTACATGGACACAACATTACTTCCATCGAATATCGAAAGTTTATAACTACTAGCAGCTTCGCCCGCGTTTTACCCGAATAAAAAGCCTTGCCCAGCCTATGTCAATCCGGAATAACGTACCTTTCAAATGGGGAAAGAATTTTGCTCCTTTAATACGTTTGCTTTTTGTATCCACGCTCATAGGAAATTTTAATTATTGGATTTAATTTATTGCTTCTTTGAAAGTTTTTTTTTTTTTTTAAATTAGTTTTTAATTAATTCTGTAACTTGTTAATGTTAATTCTGTAACTACATACGTGTTACTTGCGCGAATTTTTTTTTCTTCTGGTGTACATAATAAAGAGTATTCTATTCTATTCATAAACATACAACCTGGCACTGACCTGCAAATTGCAAAAATCGTAAGAAAATTTGAATTTTGCAGACCACCCTGGCGTTTACACCTTAATGACAATTCTGACTAATCTCGAGTACCTATGCGTGCAGCATATCGTCACTGTGACCTTTACAATAAAAAATATAACCAAGCTCATCAGTCATAGCAGAAGTAGGTCGTTATATAATGATTTAATGTGCAGAAATATTGTAACGAGACAGGCCACATCCCGTCTTACCTTACACATAGTAATTTGAAGCGTTCGTGCGTTTTTATTACATTTGATTGGATTATTACAGCTGACGGTAGAAGACACTAGCTGTGTAATCATTGTTTACTTACCCAAAGGATGTGCATTGCCGTAGGCAATCGGTGTATCAATTATTTCTGCAAGCTTTACCTAAGTCCAGACCTACCATATTGAAGAAATAATTAAGATTTAATGCAGCTGTTGGTCGTGTCTGATTATTTTGACCATTATTTATTAATAAAACTAAACCCTTTACTTTACACAATCCTAACTAATATTATAATTGCGAAAGTAAGTTTGTTTGTGTACCTTTTCACGCCTAAGCCACTCCGACAATCAACCGATCATCCTGAAATTTTGCATATACGTTGTCAGGTGTACACAGACGGACTTTTCATCCCCAAAAAAAAGTACTGTGCCCGAGGAAAACAACAATAACGTTTTTATGTTAATAAATGGCGCCACGTGTCTTTCGAATCATGATTGAATTATATTATTGCAAGCAGAGTACAACCCGAATTGATTGTCAAATTCTAAATTAACGCAAACGAAGCTGCGGGCAAAAGGCAGTAAGAAAGAAAAAAAGAATAATAGGTCTACTTGGAAATAGTGGGAAATGTACTGTAGATGTACTGCATGGGGTATTAACCAGTACTAGTTGGGTTGTGGAGGTCAGATAGGCAGTCGCTCCATGAAAATACTGGTATTTATCCGGTAAGACTGGAAGCCGACCAAAACGTAGTTGGGAAAAGGCTAGGCAGATGATGTTTAGTTTTCTCTTTGACAGTATTAGTTGGTAGTTTGAGTCGTGGAATAACTAACTCTCTGCTCGTAGGACCAAATTAACAACAACATAAAACTAATCAATTATTTATTGTTCCAGATTTAGTTTAAGCCCAGAGGTGCAGCACCAACACCATGCTGCGTTTGTCAACTTTTTGCAGTAAGTATTAATTTCCTTTATTTGCTATTTAGAAAGAACGCTGTCCTAGGCACTGGATCTTCGCAAACTGAAAAAAAAATCGTTATACAGAGTGTAAACCACCTCATCACGAAGCCGTCAACCAAGCATTCTGTACATCGAACTAAGTAATTTTACGCAAAAATTATTGCTGTTTTTTTTTTTTTTTGTGTGAAAAATCATGTTTTGAGGTAGAACTCAATGTAACGCACTCAAAAACTTGTGCTGATGGATGGATTGAATAGTACGGGAGTCGTGGAGGTGTTTAAAGTAAAAATCTTACATTAAAAACTTGTATTTTAAAAAAAAGTTGCCAAAAAGTTGTTGGAACTTTGACCCCCAATATCTCCGTAACTAGAAGGTTCCCAGGTATGGTGTAGAACAAAAAAATCGCAATGACGAGGAGAACAAGTGCCTATTGGCTTAGTTAAGAGGTGTTTTACACCCTTTACTTGCTCTCAGCGTAATTAGCTGCAGTGTGTCCATGCTATGGAGAGAGCTCATAGAATAATAATGGAGCTTCCATTACATACCGTTAATCCAGACTTGGAAAACTCAATATCACTTTTCCCAAAGTGGTAATCATAATCAAACCCAAGGACTCATACTCTGAAGTAGCACTTTCCACCACTAGCTAGATAGACCATACGAGGCAGATGATTTAAATCTTTGTTTCTTATTACGAAAAACAGTCAAGTTTTAATCCAAGATATGAAGATTCCGATATTACGTATCTTATGTAAAATAATGATTTCTTCACCACCAAACATTCACTTTAAATATAGGAACACGCACGCAACCTCCTCACCTTAGGATAATCAAGGAATTATAGAAAATAACATCATAGCAATGAATTCTATGCAATTTCTCCTAACACCCCGCGTGTTGCATAATCTTGGGTCTAAGGATTTATGATCACAAATGTCTGTAATTAAGACAATCTCAATAAGACATTCACTGTCTAATTATAGATTTTGTAGGATAAATTGGTAATTGGTACATACAATAAATTTTCAAATATTGATCTAGGAAAATTGTGTCACAAAATCAGATGACGACGACGACGAATTCATCAGCTGCTTTGTCTTTTGTATTTTACGAACTAAAGGGTGTAAAAAGACCTCGAATAAAGTTGAAAGTTCTTCCCGTCATTGCGAAGATTTTTTGTTTTGTACCTGGGAACCTTCTAGTTACGGAGGTTAAAGTTCCAAATTTTCCAATTCTAGTTTTTAAGGGTAATTAGTTTACTTTAAGTAAAAGTCTGTTGACATTCCTGTTTTCCCAATATCACATAATTACTCTCAAACTACAACTGTGAGCCTAAAAAGGCTGCTTTTACAGAATGGTAATAGGAGTATAATATGAATCACGTAAAAACTTTTATGCAAAAAATAAAACCGACTTCAAACAAAAAAGTGAAAAATAACTTTAGCTTCAGAAGTCTGTGACCTTTGTTTGATTGATTCAGTTTTTGTGTCACCAAAGTTATTTTTCACCAATCAAAGTTATTTTTCACTTTTTTGTTTGAAGTCGGTTTTATTTTTTGCAAAAAAGTTTTTAATTTTTCCATTTTTAGTTGTTCCTTAACAAATATTTGCCATGAATTTATTTGACATTTTTAATAATATATGTCATGGTAATAGGCGTATCCCCAATATATGGAACTTAACACACCTTTTTTTTCGAATGGGAAATCGTCAAATTATCCCTCCCGCTCCGGGCGGAGCGGAAAGGAGTGTCAGACTTATACTGACCAAAACCCATCCATGTTCCTTCTTAGCCCTTTGTGTTCCGGGGCCACGGTATCTCTTTCGAACAGTCCCGCAGCCCCTGCGTCTGCCATCGGACCTTGCGGACCCCTTTCTTTTGCTGACATCTCTTTGAGGCGCGCGTGGAACAAGAACGCGCCAACTTAACATACCTAACTGTCGAAATCCGGGTGTATTGTACACATCTGCGTACCCTCTCAGAGCATACATGCGTGATGTTACGTCATGATGTTGTATAAACAATAAACATCCAAGCGATTGCAGCAATCACGGCAGTCGCCGTCTATTTTTGAAGAGTTCAATTGTATATCTCCGAAGATCAGCATCAGATGTTCACAAAATTTAACGGGAAGCACCAGCTTTCAAATAAAAAAACAATCATCAAAATCGGTTCACCCAGTCGAAAGTTCCAAGGTAACAAAAAAAAAAACAGTCGAATTGAGAACCTCCGCTTTTTGGAAGTCGGTTGAAAATGGTCGTAAACGCAGTTAATATTACGAATCATCGCCTTGTGAGTTTTGTGACTATAATGATTCTGATAAAGGCCCTGTTCTGTGTCTCAAACTACTAATAACCACTCGTTCCCAAGTATTTACCCAGCGAGCCTGACCCGGCGTGAGACTGTTTACCATATCATTACTGTGGACATCATCTAATGCAGCTTGTGAAATAGCGCCGCGGACGCATAACACACTCTACAGTTTTTTCCTCCGTTGAGGTTAAATTAGTGGACATGGCAAAAAATTAAAAGTAAATTAAATGGTTTATCGTGGGAACGGGCCTTCATTTCTTATATTAAGGGCAAATTGCTAGAGGTATAAAAAACTAGTCTGAATTGAATTAGTTATACACTATAAATACTAATTAAAACTTTTTCCTTGATTTCATTGTTGCCTTCTTATCAGTTTCCAATCTTCTTAATGTGACTGAGAATGAATTTTTATGCCGCCCATTGGCTTCTGACTTTGCTTTACATGCCGTCTTGAAATATCTCTCAGGCATGCTGGTTTCCTCACAATGACTTCCTTCACCGAAGCAAGTGATAATTATACAATACAAATCCGAAAAATCAGAAGTTCGAACTCGAGATCTATGACATGGCAGTCCGACGGTCACACCACTGGACTATAAAAAACTATAACAATATTGTACGTCCTAAAAGCAATGAGAACATTTCCCTATCGCGTTCTTTGAAGTAAAATTCCACTAGAATGGACCTTCCTTTCACATAGCAGTCTCTTGCATATAGTTAACAAGAAACTCTTTATAGATTCCAGTGATCTAACAACCCGCCAAAAAACACAAAACACGTGTATCTTATCTAAACACCCATCTACAATGGCCTTTCCGTGCAAAATAGCTTATACAACTAATGAAGAAACGGCGACACAAAACTGTAGTACTGAATTAAATAGCATCTTCGCACGTTATCTGACCAACTTAACTCATACATCTCCGAAACTAACACCTATTGTAATTTAAACTCTACGCCCTTATTATTAGACCGAATTGAATTGCAGCCGAGGTACAATCTAAGATGGTATAATTCGAATCTTCCTTGTTCTATTGTTGTATAGCGATCGTGACGGAAAGCACGAGAGATGCGCCATCTAGTGGTGAGACTGCGGCAACCAACTATTTTGAATATATAGAGCACTTCCCTGTTTGAATTTCGAATACCCACGACTAAGCATAGATAAACTGGAGCAGCTATGTCTTATTGCCAAGGAGATTGCGGTTAGCACTTTTACCATTTTGGAGTAAGCTGGGTCTTCGAGTTTCAAAGCCTAAAATGGAAGTGATACATGATTCGAAGTCACGAGTGCAGTGTTTCAATTGCATGAAATGATAAATTGTACACAGACATCTGCAATTGCAACAGTCTGAAAATGTTCACTAATAAACTCAAAAGCAAACCGACACTACTTTTTGCAGCACAAGAGCAAATAAATCTTCGACTACAAATCACTTAAGAATAAAATATTGAAAAACCGCAACAAGCATATCAAATAAGGTTACAGTGAAGATCTAGATATTGACCAACCAAATGACCTAGCGATCTAAAATCCAACGCATCTAGGAACATTAAACGTAACAGCCATTAACCATATTGTGAAACATGACCATGTCAACTGACCATTTGCGATGCGAACAATCAAACTAATGTTTCTTACTAAATTGTTGGCGTCACGTCACTGGCATTTAGTTTGCGAAATAGTCTACTTCATTTTGTCATTTCATTTGATTCTAGAACATTCTCTAACCAGCGCCTGTCATTCATGATGTCGAGAAAAATAAAAAATTATGATCATTATTATCGTTTCTGTAGATCAATGTTTGTTTATTTTTTATGAATACCTACCTTATGTACACAAATTAGGTTCATTATATCTGACACTGAGTTTTATTTACATTATTTTATTTATTTATTTGCATCAGACACAACGATCTATAACTTAGTTAATAAACACACTCACCACACACTACTTTTATAACTAGACAAAAAGAAATTTAAATTAAAACAATAATGTTTTTGTCAAATATAATATAAAATGTCAAAAATAAAATAGGTTAATAAATAATTTTAGAGTTATCAAACTTATTGGACTCGAGGAACCACATTCTAATTGTATGCTAGGTTCCATAAGAGCGGGCAATCAACCGACCCCAGTGGTACTCCACAAGTGATTATACCCATAAACTTCACGGTAATGTACCGTGACCCCCCCACAACATACTTCACGCCACGCAAATACGCCCCGGTCTAACGTTGCAAGGACATAGTGGTATTTGAGTTCTTCCCCCTTGTATCCCAGGGAAGGCTAATCATAGACAAAACGAACTCCCACAGACTATGCACCCAGATCAGGTTGAGTTGGTTCCTTGACTTAATAAAACGCGATATGAACACAATTGATAACGTAATTTAATTCAACATAATAACAACCATTTTAGAATAACATTAAACTCGGTACTTATTTATTTAACTAAAGAATCTTAACAATATCCTACGATATCTGTATAAAACCTAACAAATTACCTAAAATTGGTCTATCCTTCTAAGAAACATGCGTTTAAAACTAAACTCTAACATTCAATTGTTTGTTTGGAATCATTTCCATGTAAAACCAATTTGCAGATCGCATCTAAGGGTTCTTACAGACGAGCGGCACGTTGCCAACGGCAGATAAACTGCAGCCGTCGCCACCCGTCGACGGCTGCCGTCGCCGTGCCGGGCGGCAGCCGCCGAAGCATCGACGACTGCCGTCGACGCTTGCAGTTGTGGCATGCCGCGTAAATGTGCGTCGGCGGCTGCCGCCGACACCACAACTGCAAGCGTCCACGGCAGTTTATCTGCAGTTGGCAACGTGCCGCTCGTCTGTAAGAAGCCTAAGACAATGTTTTACGGTACATCAAACTGAACTGTAGTAAATAAAATTAAATCCTGATTACTTACACTATTGTTTGAACATGTACTCTTTCTGATTGAGCATTGTTCCCTAAAAGGCACTCGTAAGTGGTAACAAAATCAGTATAAGAAAGAAAAACCGTTTATTTGAAACACACACAGGAAATCAAATTAAGCGTAAACAGGCTTAAAATGAAATACCTGTTGAAGCTCCGTTCTACGCTAACCAGCTAAGGGTCAGCACATCAAGCTTCCCGAATTTTTTCCAATCAACCTTGAACTTAATGCTTTACAAATCTATTAAAGTTTGACTGATTGTAGTCGCTATATGTGCTAGCGTCTGTAACAGTTCTGCCAATTTCCACCAATGCATAGCTGTCAAATACTTTTGACAGTCGTTACAGGTAGTCAGTGGGTCGAGAGTCTGACAACCAGTCTTACCAAGGGGTATCGTATTACCCAGTACTAACTGGGTTGTGGAGGTCAGATAGGCAATCGCTCGATGTCAAATATTAGTATTCAGCTGCATCCGCGAAGACTGAAAGCCGACCCTAACAAAATTGGGAAAAGGCTCAGTAGGTGATGAAGCAACTTGAATGACATTTCTACTGAACGCTACTGATGTTTCACTACAATATAAATTCTTGAAATAAATGTTACTTACAGTAATTATCCTGGGTGACCTCTCGGGCTAACTGTAGCATTCCTACACCTACAGAAAATTCCGGACCTTTGTTTATATTTACGTTGTGAACAAAGCTACAAGACTAGTAGAGATCACACAATAAATAACCTATTGTATGTAGGTATTTGTATATTGATAGAAAGAGTAACCATGGAGCTTCATGTCGGTTCTTCTCCAAAGGAAACGACCAACCCGAACTTCTCAAGAATTCAAAGATTCTTTCATCTTTTTGACGTTTCATAAGTTATGGGGACTTATGAAACGTAGGTAGACCTACGTTTCATAAGTCCCCATAACTTTTTTTTAATGTTTATATTATGTGTCTATGTGAAATAAAATATATTGGTTTTAATGATTTGCTTGATCTCCAAAATATCTATTAGTATTACTTACCTGCACATTGCACATTAGTAGTCAACAAAACAAGAACAATTAGGTACTAAAAACGTTTTCACTCCTAAACGTAACGTTTATTTCCCGCCTTCTTGCGACACCTCGTCGATACCGTAGGCGTAGCGTCTCACGCGATCTCATCTCGCCTATTGTGCCTTAGGGTGTAGGTAGGTACTCTCAATTGGATCAGATCAGATGTTACGCTGTAAACGAGCGCAGGTTGGACAATCGACTGGGTTAAGGCAGTTAATACAGTTTGGGATGGGTGGCCTTTTTGTTCCTCTTTGCTTTCTGAAAAAATATCGTGTTCCTCGTGTAACTTCAATGTGATTAAGAATCATCATGGTTTGTACGTATTTTAAAACCCGTGACTGACATTACATCTTACCATAAAGTCTAAACTACATCGGATGAGGCGACAGTATCTTAAAGTACCGACTGACTCTATACAACATGTAACGTAATTAACGCACACCCTCAGACACCCCAATTAGTTTATTATGTTATAATCATTTTTTGCACTGAATTTTTAATTAAACATGTATAAGCAATGATTATTTAATAAATTAGTTTTCCTAATTCCGGAAGAATGCTGTAGTCACAGTACAAATCAACGAACGCACACAGTCGCATTCGTAGATCTCATACCTACGTATGCGACTGTGTGAGTCTTGCTAGCCTAGTAGGTATTCGCTCGCGTTCGAGATCAGCTGTTAACGTCGTCGCTCGACTCAACTTCAATAGAAAAGTTCAATACATTTTAATGCCCGTTTTCCTAATTGATGTTTTAATTTAGAAAGCACTTCGTCATTTTTTATCAAAAGCGTTCACCATCCTATATTTAGATCCTCGGCACTTGTTATCGCACTAAAATAAACTAACGATTTAATACGTCCCCACAAAAAAAATTCGTCACATCAGCTGATTGGGGATTCTCATCGAATTAATCCCATATTTCGTTTTGAAAACGAGTACGTGTACGCCAATCGGCTCCCCTGTCGATGGCTGTGTTCAGAAGGAACGTTCCGTGTCCAAGAAACCACTGAGTAGCAGCTAACATAGTCCTACCCTGCGGTCTACTCTTGTACCATACCTTTGGTTGACTTGAATGTTCTGCCAGGATGAACCACATTATCACCACACCACACCGTGCCACAGTCATCACCATTAGTCACCATTTCACTGAACATTTTGTGTCAATTATTGGAAAGACATCGCGCGCGAAAAACTATTTGCATACATTCTTTAAGGAAGGGCGCGCGTGACTAAATATATTGTTTAGGTTTACATTTATTTAAGTTAGCTTTGATCGCCCGCGCCGCCCGGTGTCATGGTGACTATCTCGCTCTATCCCACGTTTTTAATATGCACGAGAAAGGGAACGAAAACAAGTATGACATATTTTGTATTTTGTTGGTTTATCTATTGTGTCCTTTAACGAGTGCCTGTTTAGTGTATGCGTGCGGTTGAATCGCTAAATTTACCTAACTGTATTTGTAACGACTTTAACTTCCTTGAAATAAGGTTCATTTTTCTTTATTTTGTATTGAATGGCGGAATTTGTGTTAATACAACTAAAACTGCACTTTTAAAAGTCTTATTGCCTTGAGTTACGGTCTATTTCAGTTTGTTTGGACTATACAGGGGTAGTGTGACTATAAATTACGTAGCTTTAATTATTTTTGGGATAAGAAATAACCTATATTAAAAATTATAGAAATCGATTCTGAACAAACTAATTTCAGGGTGTGCGTTAATTATGTAACATGTTGAATAAACCATAAAACAGTGTGCCATTTTAAAGAAGATATTCCAATATGACCTCTCTTATGTTTCAGTGTTACTGGCCATCGCCGCTGCTCAAAATGGGTACGACTACAACAAACCCAACCGGCCATTTGGACCGGGAACATCGTCCAGCAGACCCGGGACTTCACCAGGATACGGTGGAACCACCACCACACCATACCCCAATAGACAACAGAGCGACGACTACAACGGACCCGGAGGACCAACCACAGGATACCCAGCAGGACCAAACAACTACCCCGGATCAGGAACCCAAAGACCAGGATACCCCGGAACAGGCAATCAGGGCCCTGGATATCCCGGATCAGGTAACCAGGGTTCGGGATACCCCAGCGCATCATACCCAGGACAAGGACCCAGTGGACCGTCTGGAAATTACCCTGGACAGTCCGACTCAAACTACCCTCAAGGCTCCCGCGGCCCAGCAAGATATCCTGGATCAAGCCAAAACTATCCTGGATCTGGATCTGGCTCTAACTTCGGGACTACAAGTTACTCTGACAGTGATACTGGTAGCTACGAAGGTGGGGATTACTCGGCTATACCTGGCGAGCCAGATATAGACTACCCCATACTGTCCTACATCCCCCAAACTTCATTCGACTGTAAGTCTCAACCTCTGCCAGGATACTACGCTGACGTTGAAACTCGTTGCCAAGTGTTCCACATCTGCTCCAACAACATAACGTACGATTTCCTGTGCCCTAATGGTACTATCTTCTCTCAAGAGGACTTCGTTTGCGTGTGGTGGAACCAGTTCACCTGCGAGTCTGCTCCTGGCCTTTACGAGCTGAATGCCAAGCTCTATGATTACTCTATTAAAGGATCTTCTGGGGACTATAATAGCTTCAATGATTACCAGGGCTCTACCTACCCTGGTGGTAGAGGCCCGCAGGGACCTTCCTCTTACCCAGGATCTGGTACATCACGGCCTTCGAACTACCCTAGTTCCAGACCTTCAACGCCTTTCCCCGGCATCCAGTCGACAACCTCATATCCTCAAGGCCCATCAGGAGGTTACCCGGGGTCTCAAGGTCCGTCCAGTAACTATCCCGGCTCTCAAGGTCCTTCGGGTAGCTACCCGGGATCGCAAGGTCCATCCGGTAGCTACCCTGGATCTCAAGGTCCATCCGGAAGCTACCCTGGCTCTCCAAGTCCGTCAGGCAGTTATCCAGGTTCCCAAGGACCCTCTGGTAACTATCCAGGCTACTCAGGATCTGGTAGCGGTCCACAAGGACCTTCCGGTCCAAGTAGCCCTGGGTCTAGCTACCCTGGCTCCAGTACACCCTATCCAGGATCAGCTCCAGGTAGCCAAGGCTATCCGTCAGGCAGACCCAGCGGGCCTGGATTCAACCCAACAGGCAATAGGGGAAGACCAGCGCAAAAACCTAACAGAGAATATCTCCCACCTAGGAATTAATAAATCCAGTATTTAAAGACTGTACCTGATTACTTAAGTAGCTAGCCCATTTGGGAAACCTGCATTGATTTCTGGTACAAATAAAGCTTTTAGGTTATGAAAACCTTGCAATTGAGGACCTATCCTAATAACTAGGGCGCCAGTATTAAGCACAATTTTGACAAACGAAAGTTGGTGCTGACTTTATAAACTTACTACGTTATGATAGTTTAGGATTATTTATTAGTTTTAACTTGTTAATTTTAAGTTAAGGTACTTTTTAAATATTAGGGCCATAATTGGTGAGAAAATGTGATGTTGAAACCGACAGTTACCAAAACTAGTATTTGTACCTAATTAAAATTAGTAGTATCCCCTAATCCCGATGAGATCGTTTAAAAATTAATCTATAACTAACACTTTTTTTTTTGTAAATACACATATTATTTTCTATAATCAAATAAATGAATATGCAATACAATCATGTGCGTTTCTTTACATTCCAATATACACTAATATACTAAACGAGAGTTGCTTTGCTTGACTACAGTGTTTATACAGAGTAGAATTGTTCAATGCCACCTAAAGGGAAGTACTCGAAATAGTGGAGATAGCAAATTTTACTAAAAGGAAACATTCCTTTCTTTTTTATAGAAACAAATCTGCATTCACAGATTTTCGAAAATTCGCTTGCCACACTCGGGAATCAAAGTTCGAAAAAATCAATGATATGTGTAAAGTATACACAATATCTGATCTGTGGCTTGTCTCAATATAATATTTAATCTGTGGTCGTTAAGTAAATTAAACACATTTATTCAAATAGGAATCTTTATTATTTCACGAATCCCGATTTTACATGGTGTCGAGAAGTGATAATAAAGTGCTAACAAAAAGGAAATAAATGAAAAAGTTGTAAAATGGCTACGAATGACGCAGTGTCTGGACTAAAGCCACCAGCTAACCTACAAATAGACTCGGAAAAATCAACGAGCTGGAAAAATTGGTTACAACAATTTGAGTGGTACTCTACTGCTATTCAACTAGACAAAAAGCCACCAGAGGTCCAAGCTGCAACATTTATGGTAGTTATAGGCCCAGATGCGATTGAAATCTACAACAGTTTCAATCTCAGCGACGCAGATAAAAACGACCTGCAAATCATTAAAAACAGGTTTAAAGAGTATTTTGCACCAAAAACCAACATATCTTTTGAAAGATACATATTTTTTAAGATTGAACAAAACGAAGATGAACAATTTAACGACTTTTTGACCAGAATAAAAACGCAAGCAAGTAAATGTGAATTCGCCAATTTACTCGACGAAATGTTGAAAGATAAGATAGTATTTGGAATTAGATCTAATCAAGTAAGAGAGAAATTATTGACAGAAGACACATTATACTTGACAAAAGCGATAACTATATGTAAAACAAGCGAACAAGCTTCCAAACAACTAAATGAGTTTGAAGGCAAAGGTAAAACCGATAAAGTCTCGGTGGAGAAACATAAAAGTGCCAAAAAAAAACGAAACAAGAATTTTGACTTTGACTGCAGAAGGTGTGGTACAAATCATAGCCACAGAGAGTGTCCAGCTTTTAACAAATTGTGTACTAAGTGCAATAAACATGGTCATTTTGCTAATATGTGCAGTTCAAAGAAGAAATATGAAACCAAACAGAAAAATAGAGTGAATTTATCAGAAGAAAGCTCAAGTTCTGATGATGATGAAGATCCATATCAGCGATAGACAAAAAGGTAAAATAAGAATCTGTATAGATCCATCAGGCGTAAACAAAAACATCCTCTTTTATTTCCGGATGGGAAATCATCAAATGACTCCTCCCGCTCTGGGCGGAGCAGGAGGGAGTGTCAGACTTTTACTGACTAAAACCCATCCATGTTCCTTCATCGCCCTTTGTGTTCCGGGGCCACGGTATCTCTTTCAAATAGTCCCGCAGCCCCGGCAGGCTTCGGCCTTTGCTTTATTGCTGACTCTCTTTGAGGCGCGCGTGGAACACGAACACACCGTCGATACGGCCTGTCGTCATGAGGCGGACGGACGGCGAGCTAGCCCATAGCTCCCCGTCCACAGGCCCACGCCTACGGTGGCCGGAAGCCACCACGTGGCCCCTGACGCCCGGGGCGTCTCCCGCGTCGGCCATAAAGAATAAAATTCCTAGGACACATTGTTTCAGCCAACGGATTAGAGGGATTAACGGGTCAGCACCCAGACAAAGCAGAAGCCATTTAAAGCAATGAAAACACCAACAAATAAAACAGAGCTACAGAGACTACTAGGGATTATTACCTATCTAAACATATTTATCCCCAACATGTCAGACTTAACACATCCACTAAAAAAAAGAAAGAAAATAAATAAATATATATAAGTTCTATTTGAGAAATTCATCATGAAGAAAATTCATCATCACTCAACAAAATAAAACAAGTACTTCAGAGTCCACCAGTACTTGGACTATACGATGTAAACAAACCTATACAAAAATCTTGGAGCTGCACTTCTTCAAGAAGGACAACCAGTAGCCTATGGCGCAAGAGCATTGTCCAAATCTGAACAAAACTATATACAGATAGAGAAAGAAGCACTTGCTATATTGTTCGGGTGTAAGAAGTTCCATGAGTATGTTTATGGTAAAGAACTGACAGTGGAAACACCATAAACCATTCGAGACAATTTTCAAGAAAAACATACAATCCGCTCCAGCAAGGTTGCAACGTATAATGTTCAACCTTACACCATACTCACCAAAGGTCATATTTAAAAAAGGCTCAGAAATACCCTTAGCCGTTTTCCTTAGTCGAGACTGTGATGCATCTAACCTGACATATGATCAAGAAGATAACTTAAAAGTTGCTGTTATATTACCTGTCATTAGATGCTAGAAAAGAAATAAATATTGCTACCAAAGAAGATCCACATCTACAATTACTTCTTAATGAGGAGAAGACAATAATGCAAGGATTTCCAGAACATGTCAATGATCTTCCTACCGAACTACAACATTATTTTAACTTTAAAGAAGAACTAAGCTATTTCAAAGGAATTATTTTCAGGGGTGATAAAATTGTGGTGCCAAAATCACAAATCCCTAAAATGGTAAAGCGTATTCATCATGGACATCTAGGGATACAAAGCTGCTTCAATTAAGTATTGAGAGTAAAATTAACCTGGTATAGTTACTCGCGTATAATTTCGAATTTGGTCGAATCCACCCTTAGTAATCTGCGACAGTTATTCTGGATATTTAGATTTTCAACAGCTAAAAGGTCAGTCATTATATGAAGTAATTGAACAACTTAAAAGATGGTTCTGTACATGGTGTACCAGAAGAGCTACAAATACAAACCGACAATGGAACGCAATATATGTCGCGAGAATTCAAGATATTTCAAAAAGAGTGGAGATTTAACCATGTCACATCCAGTCCACATCACCATCAAGGCAACGGGCTTGCTGAAAGAGCATTTCAAACAGCAAAAAATATACTAAGAAAATGCAGCATTGACAAGTCAGATGTTCAATTCGCTTTTTTAAATTGGAGAAATAAACCACAAAATGATCAATTAGGTTCACCTAACCAACGTCTTATCAGCAGAATTACTAGAACTTCAATACGAACGAATGATAATAATTTATAACCAAAAATAATGCAGAGTCACAGCTGAACTACAACGATTAAGAGAGATCCAAGTTAACTACAGTAATAAACATACTACAAGCACAGTCAAGTTTGAGATCAATGATAAAGTCAGACACAAAGTTGCTCATCGACATTGGGATGGGTCAAAAGTAGTAGAAAAGCCTTAAGGCCTACCAAGATCTGTAATAATTCAAACAGATCAAGGCCAAATCTTTCGAAGAAACTTCAGTCATCTGCATAACAACACAAGCAGACATAACCAGCAACAAAGTGGTAGTACTTGAAACTAAATACACAGATGAACCAGCAGAACAACAGGTTCCAGCACAAGATCAATCACCTGCTGTTCCTAAGTCACTCCCAACAACATACACATCACCAAGCACTTCCAATCATGTGCAGAAGACAAACCTAGCTCAACCAGTGACAGCACCACGATCATCAAGATTTAGTAGGATAATTAAACCAATAAATAGACTTGATCTTTAATAATAATTACAAGTGATAATTGTAGTAGGCTGCTCTTGTTCTAACACTGTTTTAAGCTTTCACGGTTCATAACTATACTTAAAATGTCACTTACGGGATATCTCCCGTGATTATTCATTGTTTTTGAGCTCCCGATATTTCGACGCTGTTGCAAGCGATGATGATGATGATGAGATATCCCGTAAGTGACATTTTAAGTATTGCTCTTGTTCTGTATAATTATCGCATCTTAATATTATAAAAAACTAAAGGAAATGAATACTGTAAATTTCATGGTAATTATAACCATAATAATATATGATTGGTGCCAGGCATCTATTATAGTTTTAATAGCTAGATCATACGTGAATTTCAAAATGTAACGATATTAAATTATAAAGAAAATGTCGAGTCAAATTGTAAGTTTTATCTTGTAGTCTTCAGGTCTCAGTTTATTAACAAAGAAAGGGAGATGTAAAGTAGGTATACACAATATCGATCTGTGGCTTGTCTCAATATAATATTTAATCTGTGGTCGTTATGTAAATTAAAACACATTTATTCAATTACGAATCTATATTATTTCACGAATCCCGATGTTACAATATGGATCAAATCTCTCTAAAAAACATGATAAATAAAAATTCCACCCTGTATATGGATGAGTAACTTCACATCCTGTTTTTCATCCCTCTAAAAGTGCATTCACTTTTAGAGGGATGAAAAACAGGGTGTGAAGTTACTCATCCTCCATTGAAAAGAGAGGATCCTCCAACAAGAAGGGTGCGGTGTCTAGTGCGCCCAGCGGTTGTTGTCAGGGTGTTAATAAACCCTTTATGAAGCCAAAAGGCACTTAGGTATGCTTCCCGTCATTGCGATCATGTTTTTGGTCTAGACTATACTATATACCTAAAGCTCGATTACCACTCACTGACAGAATTGTTCTCCTAGTACGAGAGCCGGCTGCAAAAATACCTACCTCATCGGGTACCCCAATAGGCTATCTTTAGATCGTTAACCGACACTTAAACACGTAAAAAAAACAGGTCTGCCAGGGCCGATCCTGCCGGGTCATGGAAATAATTCATATTTTAGTGTCGTATTTTTTAGTCGAAATTACGTCATAAGGTACCCGAATTAAAGTGCTGACAACAGTTAACCATTGATTAATAACGTAAAAAAAGTGGGTCTGCCGGTGCGCACTCTGCCGGAAGTACTTGGCAGACCCCTAAAATATGCCCCCTCCGGCACCATGAACCTACCTCATCGAGTACCCTGATGGAATCATGGAACATACGCCAAATAATAACCAAGATGCCCTCGATAGAGGATCAAAAGGTCTGCCAGGTCTAATCTTGCCGGAACTTAGTGTTCAAAGCATTTGAAGTTGGTATGGTAGGTAGGCAGCATTATTTCATACAAATTTATAATTATTATTGAAACGTTAAATAAAACAAGAATTGTGGCACTCAAATATATGTATATTTTAAATTTAAGAACAATAACTGCATGTACTTGTACAATAACAATGCTTACATTAAATGTATAATAATCAAAGAAATAATAAATGTAATGGTTAAGTTGGTTTGCCATTGATTGTAGATAACTAAGTGGGTACAATAATTATTTATCTAGATACAAAAAAAATACAAACATTCAATTTAGCTTTAATTTTTTTTTGTTTTTAAACAAACAAAAATAATTCAAAATCAGAGTCAGATTGAACTGTTCTAATTAATGTAAATCAGTAAACGTATGTACAAAAAAGAAAATAAAATTGATAGGTACTGTAAACATGGAATAATAAAAAAAAAACACTTGAACTGTTCATCTCAAACATCGCTTGAACTGTTATATTATTATGACTGATCAATATCATCGTCCTCTGAATCGATCATTATAATGGATTCTACAGTGAGTGGTGTTGGGTCACCTTCGTACCATAGAGGTTGTTATTTAAAACCCATCCGTATTTTTTTTGCATCCATATTTATCCACAAGGCAGCATTCCGCATGTACTAAAATTTCAATTTTTTTTTAGGGGACTATTTAATTTTTTGCATGCGTATTTTTTATTAAAGATAAATAATAAAAGCACATTTGAAAAACTCGCCGAAATCACATTACAAAAAATTTGCAACATTCAAGCTGATGAAATTCATTTAATATTTTACAGATATTTATCGCCCTTTTTTATTTTTTATTAGATGGGAAATCAGTAAATGACTCCTGCCGCTCTCGGTGGAGCGGGAGGAAGTGTCAGACTTTTACTGACTAAAACCCATCCATGTTCCTTCATCGCCCTTTGTGTTCCGGGGCCACGGTATCTCTTTCGAACAGTCCTGCAGCCCCGGCAGGCATCGGCCCTTGCGAAAGATTCCTTTTGCTGACTCTCTTTAAAGCGCGCGTGGAACACGAACGCGCCGTCGACACGGACTGTCGTCATGAGACGAGCTAGCCCATAGCTCACCGTCTAGAGGCCCGCGCCTACGGTGGCTTGGGGCCACCACGTGGCTCGCGACGTCCGGTGTGTCTCCCGCGGCGGCTGGGACGTGAGGTTCTCTCCATCTCACGTTCCACCGGCTCCTTCGCTAGCATGGCTGCTTCGCAGAAGGAGGTGACGGCGTCCCATTCCGTCTCGCTCCGGACCATAGCTTGAACCAGGGCCGGAAGCCAGAGGTCGCCGCCGCCGATCGCCGCTTCGAGGACACGGCGGTGCTCCGCCCTGGCGGGGCACACCTCCACAGTGTGCTCTACCATGTCCTCCGGTTGATCCTCACAATGGAAGCACCCGGGCGTTTCCTCCCGCCCGATTTAGTGCAGGAACCTCCCGAAACTTCCATGTCCGGTAAGAACCTGTGTCAGGCGGCAGGTGAGGACGCCGTGGCGCCTCTCAAGCCACTCCTCAAAGCGGGAACTTATCGCCACTATTGTGGCGTGCCTGCACGGGGTTGCGACAGTCGCTCTCTCCATGTCGCCATGAGATCACGCCGGAAGTCTGTCCGCTGAGCGACAATTTGCCACGGCAGCGGAGTTTCCCCCCGGCGTAGAGCCTCCACGCGCCATTCGCTCAGGCACGCGACTACTATCGCCTCCTGATGCTATGGCGGCAATCCGGCAAGGAGGCTCGCCGCCTCACGAGCAAGCGCCTAGATCGTGCGGTACCCACGTACTAGCTTCACGGCTGACACCTTTTGGGGCGCGTTCAAGTAACCCACTCCGGGGCCCCGTAAAGAGCCGTGGACCGCACGAATCCCGCGTAGAGCCTCCGGCAGGAGGCGTTTGGACCCCCAGGTTGGGCAGGAGCCGCCTGAAGGCAGCCCCGGTCCGTTCCAGTTTGGGGCCAAACGTCGGAAATGCTCAACGAAGTTCCACCGGCTGTCGAGGACGAGTTCTAGGTACTTCAACGTCGACTTGACGCCGATGGATACCCCTCCTACCATCCATCAGCGAGTATCCCGGCGGTGGCGCATTCCAAGGCATGGGCCTTGGAAGGCGCCACCGCCGGAAGCACATGGCCTCGGACTTGTGCAATGCCACCTCGAGACCCACGCTGGCGCCGCTAGGAAGGTCGACGCGCAGCACCCAGTCGTAACCGATGTTCCACAGGGGTGGCCTTAGAACCGATCCCTGTGGAACACCACACGACATCTCTCACCGGTTCCGCTCTCCGTTGCGATCGGGGTAGATGACGTAGTAGTCCCCGACCACAAAAATAAGGCGATAAATATCTGTAAAATATTAAATGAATTTCATCAGCTTGTAGGTATGTTGCAAATTTTTTGTAATATGATTTCGGTGAGTTTTTAAAATGTGCTTTTATTACTTATTGTCTTTAATAAAAACACGCAAGCAAAACATTAAATAGACCCTAGAAAAGAAAGAAAAGTACTATAAGTATAATAAGAAAATCTTTATTTTATCTTGTCATTTATTCCTGATACCTTTCAGTCACTATTACAATTAAATATTTTCTTATTTTATATTAAATGGCTACTCTTGTCCTCAATATAGTCCTGAGGACAGAGATGATGGTCGACGATGGAACGAGCTAACCCATAAGAACCCTTAAATAGATTGGGGTCATATGAACTTGGGAACACCGACGCAGGCAGGGAATTCCACTCCTTGGCTGTGCGCATAATAAACGTGTAGCAAAGCGCTTCTTGCGAATGTGTGGAACATCGGCAAGGCAGCACAAAACAATCAGTCGCATTAGCATCCAAATTGCGTAAGACACTGTGTATTACAATTCGTCATCTGCCTAGCCTTTTCCTAACCATGTTGCGGTCGGCTTCCAGTCTAACCAGATACAGCTAAATACTAGTAGTTTACATGAAGTGACTGCCTATCTGACCTCCACAACCCAGTTACTACTCCCCCCCTACCCCCCAACCCCGTTACCCCTTGAAAGAGTGGTTGTTGGACTTTTGGCCACACTGACACGCTGTAACGACTGTCAAAGATCTACAAATGACAGACAAGACCAACGACTTCATTTTAATTCAAAGGCACGGAGGAAACTTGGTAACTAATGGGTGGTCACCCATCTACGGACCAACCTAGGCAAGCGCGGCTTAACCTGAAGATCGACCTCCGAATTCTTGCTGATGCTGGATTAAAAACAATAGGGTAGATGACAAAAAAATTGAATTAATCCGTCAGATAGATTTCCAAAAAATATTGGACACATATTTTTTCTTTTTCACGTAAACAATAAATGAAGACGACACAGTGCGTCGAAAACTCATGTGACGTCACAAGCCCGCACTCGTGATCTTTGACACGTTTTATCTTCGTCAATTCTTATTAATTTGTTAAAACAGAAAACAGGTATCCAATATTTTTCGAAAATGTAACTGACGGACTATTTCAATCAAATCATATTTTTTTAGTCAGTCTTCATCTCTATTCTCCAATCGAGATGTTTTTTCATAAAGATGGGAAACAACTCTCACATAGTTGCATGATTGTAAAAAAGACTAAGTAAAACTATTGTTTTACGAAAATACTTCTAAATTCTAGCTGTTAGTAAGCCAATCAAGCGTTAAAACGGTATGGTAATTACGTTTAGAACCCTTTGATGTGGTGGCTGTACGGAAACCTATGTTTAGTAACCCCTACCCACATGCCCAACAAATGTTATCCGGGCCTACTCCGGATTTTCGAACACAGCAACGATGCTTGGCAGTTGAAACAGGGATTGTAACTGTGACTGAAAACCTCTTCAATTTACGAAATCATACACACATAAACTCAACTCTTTCCCAAAAGTGAAGGCAGAAACCTCAGAACGCTACTTACGATACTTACATATTCTCTTGCCTCGTCCACGTTCATACATCTGAGGGCTATTTCACGTATTTTTATGATGCGCCGATGAAGTTGTAGTGCAGTTGCAGTTAAGTTCAAGTTCGAGTGATAAACTGTATTCTTGTAATCTTTGAACTGCGCGTAAGCTGCGCGTGAACTACACGTCAACTGTACGACAACCAAACTCTACCAACGCCATATGAGAGAAAAAATATTACTTACTAAAAAATCGAATAGAATCACATACCTACACAACAACATACATCCAACATACAACATTCATACATTTCAATTACGCGTTATTCAAATATTAAAATACCACCCCAGTACAGATTTTAGTACTTTTTCTTACTTAGTAGAATACCGGTCATGTTGCGTTCCGAAGCACGCACCAAAGACGCGCAACAGTAGAATGCCGATATTGCGCTCGCGTGACGCAAACTTGACGCGAGCGTGTCTGACAGCGGTAGAGAATACGAAAAGGGTTGTTTTGATCGTAAGTTAGCAGCAACTGCACTGCAACAGCACTTCTTTAGTTACGTGAATTAGCCTACTGGTCATCA
This sequence comes from Xestia rhomboidea, assembly GCA_963853795.1. Classification (NCBI taxonomy): domain Eukaryota; kingdom Metazoa; phylum Arthropoda; class Insecta; order Lepidoptera; family Noctuidae; genus Xestia; species Xestia rhomboidea. Next base: position 5,986,756 of record OY970778.1, on the reverse strand, counting down.
CGCACGCCGCCGGTTGCGAGCACTACGCTCCTGACGTGCACAGATCCAGACTCCATGACCTGGTACTGAGAAATTCCTTATAGTAAAACTTTGTCCGACCCGGGAATCGAACCCAGGACTTCATGCTCAGACTGCCTCGTTGGTGTAGTCACCAACGAGGCAGTCTGAGCACTATAACATAATAATTCTGAGTCGATGGCATGACATGAGAAGGTATCGTTCTTGTTACTAAGGTGACACAGCGAATATTTATCAACGAAACCAGTAAGTAGTCTACAACATAAACCTAATATGGATAAAAATAACATTGAGTCACGCCTTATCAACAATTGCCTGCTCCTTCAATAGAAAATAACACGGGACAGAAGATAACATTAATTATATCATCTGGCTGACAGAAATAATTCATTAATGCGTGTCGGCCCTTTCATATCGATGTCAGGAACATATGCTACGTTGACGTAGAGTATGTTTACGTAATAATATAGAACATAATTATTTGTTTTCGATAACGATACGAACGATGGCTGGACTGTTTGAAACATACGCCTTTGACTTTTGACATTTTTATTTGCTTATTAATTAAAAATAGCTGATCCGTATACTCATTGCACTTTTGTATGTTGATTTAATTTGTTTTTTTTTTTAAATTACCTGTTCTGTCCCACTGCTGGGCAAAGGCCTCCCCGATTTCCTTCCATCTCTCCCGGTGTTTTGCCTCCTCTGGCCAATCAGTCAGGAACGTGTCCAATCCTCACACCAGCGTTTTTTCGGCCTGCCACGGTAACGATGAAGGAATTAATTTAATAATTTACGAAAAATTTACACGCTAGTATGTGCTTAACCCCCGAATACTGAAACGTCGCTCAAAATTTAAGCGCTGCTTAACATTTGAGCAGCTCCTAAACTTTAAATTTCGTATGGCCAAACGTCACTTTTGAGTATCTGTTAAATATAAGTGCTACTTAAATTTTGAGTGACGTTTCAGTATTCGGGGGTAAGTCACGCACTATAGCCGTGAACGTGAATATTTTTGTGATGAGTATGACAAACTACTCTGGGTTTATTCATACTGATTTCTTGAGCAGATATTTTAATTTCCTTTGAAGCCTTAAGTTTTTCAGCAAAACCTTCTTCAAAAAGCCAAGTGTCTGTTTCTGTGTCTTTGATACAAGAAAGAATTTCATACTGCAAGGGTTGGAGCAAACTACTAGGGAGGCCCCCTAGTAGTTTGCTCCAACCCTTGCAGTTTGAAATTCTTTCTTGTTGTGGTCTCCTGATGTTGGTGGTCACACAACAGACGAGCAGCATCCACAAATAAGTTTTAGTAGACAATAATTGTTATAATAGACCTCCTATGTCATAAAACAATACCAGACAGTTTGGACCCACAAATTCAATTCACGCTACGACATGAGACGAAATCACCCGGAAACGGAACAGTTCGCAAGCAGGAGAGACACAATTTGGCGAATAGGCGGCTATACTAGCCGTAGATCCCGTGATCATTTGAGAAGATGTATGTAATTTTAAGTGGATCGGCTGTGAATCGGCAATCATAGCCGACTTGGAGTCTGGTAGCAGCAGGTGACAGTAACCGACTAGTGTGCGATTAGACGCAAACCGTCAATGTTGGTACTGCTAAATGCTTTCTAATACTGCAGCTTTCTTTATTATTATAGGCCGATGATGATGAGGACATTGCTTCATATGCTAAATAGGCATAACGACAGTATCAAAAAATTGCAAATCTATTTAGTCCGTCAGTTAGAGTATTGGAAATTAATGGACACGTATTTTTTGTTTTTGTAAATCGATGATTATTGACAAAGAAAAACGCATCAAAACTCGGGAGTGGGGGCTCGTGACGTCAGAACTAGCTAAAAATTATACCATGGCGTGACGTATTGACAATTTTAAAAGCGTCGTATCTTCGTCAATTTTGGTTTACGTAACAAAAGAAAAAACACGGGTCAAATATTTTTTGATAATGTAAGTGACGGAGTAATTCGATTTTTTTGTCGTCTCGCCTATTTGCTTTTGCAAGGTCAAAAAGTAGACGAGGGGATGGGAGGATACAATCTTCCTTCCTATCCGCAGCAAGAGCGCGGGGCGCCGGAAGGCGTTTAATAATCTCCATAGGGTGTGCCTGCGGGTGAGAGACTTGGGGTGTCCGTCACCTGAACAGACACGGGCCCAAGAGTTAACAGCAAATGCTGCTGCCGATTGCAGAAGTTCGTCACGCTTCCTGGCCTGGTTAAAGGATACTATGTTTTTCAGTCTGTAAGTCTGACAAAACTCTTCGTGCAGACCTTCACCCCACCCCAAGGTGGAGGATATGGAGAAAAAGAAAAAAATCCACACGCTAAAATAGAACTAAAGTAAACTGCTTAATCAGAGATGACACGTGTGCATCTGGATTGAGAGCCCATTTTTTAAATCTTTGAGAAACGAAATAAGACTTATAGGGAATTTAGTTAAAAATAGTAAAAACTTAAAGCAGTAGGCCATGAATTTCTTAAACGTGAAATAAAATAGTTATGATCAAATAACTTGGGCCCTCAATCCAGACGCTTGCGGAAAGTGGCATAGTCTAAATCTCAAAAAGTACTATCTCTGAGTTAATTATTTTTATTTAAGAATTTAGTTAAGAATTTTTTAAATATTTTAAGAAATTCCCAAATCTGTAGAGTATCACATTACAAATTTATGACGGTTTATCTAGGGCCCTCAATTCATTCATGTCTGGACTGAGGAATCTGCAAAATATGAATTTATCTGAAGAAATACATAAATACGACTTTAATAGATTTTAGTTAGATACCTCTGTGAATTAGTTAAAAAGAAATAATAACATTAAAGTTAATTGTTAAAAAGTAAATGTGAGTTGAATTTTACTAAAACGTCTGAACTTAGAGCCCAATATTTTCGGCTTTATTGACTAGGCTCAACCTCATAGATTAACGCAAATTAGAATAAGTTTTTTTACTATTTTTTAACTAAAATGTAACATATCGTTCGTTTCTCTAAATGCCATACTTTAAGAGAAATTAGATTTTATGTATTTCGTAGGAGAAAATTTTGTAGGGTGGATATGATTTTGTTACTTTTTTGGACTGATCAGTATGTATCTTTGTGTTGCTTGAACTGTCAGAAGCGATTGTGTTTTGTGTGGTGCAATCAATCACTTAATAGTGCAGTCAGAAAGACAAGAAGCGGCAGGGCAGTGAAATTTCCCGATAACTATCGCCCGCCGCTCTCACCGGGGGAAATGCAGCGAGTATGTCGCCAGTACCTGGTGGTAGAATTCATCGAAAACCAGTCCAAGGAGATCAGGGAACTGGCTGGTCACACCACAGACCTGATTTCACTAATGTCATTACTTTTACAAAACACTTCCTCGAAAACTGGTTCTTATCTCACTACGATTAGGTTCAACATGCAATGTATTTCACACGCGTGCGTTTTTAGGATTCCGTACTTCGTGAAATAAAAATTTCCACAGAGCAGTTCAAATCGGTTCAATGCCTATACTCAGAGGTGAACGTTTTTTTTTAAATTTCGGCAAAGCACTATGCGTCTTTAAGGCGTAAATATATTTTGAACATTCAAATTGTGTTTATCAATAGAATATCATCGATAAACATCGATAAACATGAATAAAACTAATATTTACCTTTATAAATTGTCTGTTATGATGTTTTACTGCTTAGATTTTATAATAGTAGAGAAGAACAACCTATTTATTTACACATTCTGATATACGGTTTGGCTGTTCCTAATTTTGAAGAATGACCTTTGTTTGATTGATTTAGTTTTTTGTCACCGACTTCTGAAGCTAAAGTTATTTTTCACTTTTTTGTGTTTTTTGAAGTCGGTTTTATTTTTTGCAAAAATGTTTTTAATTTTCACTTTTTAGTGGTTCACATGTGCTTACCCCTTCACAGCGTACAGTAATCCCAGTCCATTTGCTATCATTTATTGTGGTCTGATGAAGAACTTCGGAGATAGGCAAGGAACTATTGCCTATTTCCGAAGTTCTTCATCAGATCTTCACCAAATTTAAATGGGACTACTCCCAGAAAGTACTCTTCCAAAAACTACCCAAATCGCTTCAAGTGTGCCTATAAAATTTGAAGAGTTGAAAGAAAGAAAGAAAGAAAAAGTATTTATTAATCTCACACAGGACATAATAGAAACAAAAATATAGAATTAGGTTTGACACAATTATTTAAAAAAGTAAACATGAGAAACATAACGAACTATTAAATTTGATTAGTCCTGTGCAAGGTCAAAAGGCTCCTATCTCAGCAAGGTGCTGTGACATTTAAAAAAAAAAGTCACAGCGCTGGTATTCTGATAGGGCCCAAAGTGATGTCACGGTCAGTAAAATACGAATATAAATGTATAAGACAAAATAATACCATTAAACAAATATAAATATTTAATGTGTACTAAATACAGGTTGAAAAATAAAAATATCATAATTTTATCTGCACCCAACGTCCGTCGCCACAGTTGTCTATGCATGGCAATACTGACAGAGACGCGGGCGCAGACATTCATTTGTGTCAGTGAAGAAAAACCAAAACAATGAATCTTAGTAACAGAGTTCTCTCTATTTCTCCAGGATCCCATCATCAGATACTGACTTGATGATTATGGGACCACCTGGGAAGTATACCGTTTCAAATAAAATAAAAAAATCCAAATCGGTCCAGCCATCTTCGAGTAATCCGGTTCCGACGAATTGAGAACCTTGTCCTCTTTGAAGTCGGTTATAAAAAGACTACTGCGCTGCGAGGTCTCTTAACCACTCTAGATTTTATTTTTTCCTTTAATACATTTTAGTGACAAGTTTATTTAAAAACAATACGTTACACATCAAGGCTTTAAATTTGATATCCTTAATGTAATAATTGACGAAAAAAAATGTTTTCATATTTGATAATGGAGCCATTTATTTAGCCGCTGTTTTCTCACATAAATTATAGCATACATAACTAGTTACTAGCTTCTTTATACTTAACTATTTCTGATTTAAACCGTTTATTTGAATAAGTAGTTGTTACAAAAAGTTTTCAGACTATTGGTCTAAGTTACATTTAAATGAAATAAATAGTTTTCTTACTAATCGTGTTTTATTTATCGACATGAATTTGATTGATTTGCAGATTGCGATGTGTCTCGCAAAATACCGTCCAAAAAAGTAACAAAATCATATCCAACCTACAAAATTTTCTCCTAGGAAAAACATAAAATCAAATTTCTCTTAAAGTATGGCATTCAGAGGAACTAACGATATGTTAAATTTTAGTTAAAAAATAGTAAAAAAACTTGTTCTAATTTGAGTTAATCTATGAGGTTAAGCCTAGTCAATAAAGCCGAAAATGTTGGGCTCTTACACTGAGAGAAATAACCTTCCAATATTGGAAGGATTTACCTTCTATTAAGACTCAGTAGGAATTTTACCGTCAAATTTGGATGGATACTTGACCAAGTTTTTACCGTCCAAAATTTCCTTCCACTTGATTTCCTTCTGACTTTCCTTCTTTTTTGATAGGATAAATTTAACAATATTACCTTCTAAATGGTCAGCTTCCTGCCGATTCATTACCTTCCTTTTTTTTTCCTACTGAGTTTTAATAGAAGGTAATAAAACGGAAGGTAAACAGAATTGTGATTACCTTCCATTATATTCCGACCGATTGATACCTTCCTTTTTTTCCTACTGAGTCTTAATGGAAGGTAATTAAACGGAAGGTAATTAATATTTTGATTATTTTGTAAAAGTAATGACATTAGTGAAATCAGGTCTGTGGTGTGACCAGCCAGTTCCCTGATCTCCTTGGACTGGTCTTCGATAAATTCTACCACCAGGTACTGGGCTCGCTGCATTTCCCCCGGTGAGAGCGGCGGGCGATAGTTATCGGGAAATTTCACTGCCCTGCCGCTTCTTGTCTTTCTGACTGCACTATTAAGTGATTGATTGCACCACACAAAACACAATCGCTTCTGACAGTTCAAGCAACACAAAGATACATACTGATCAGTCCAAAAAAGTAACAAAATCATATCCACCCTACAAAATTTTCTCCTACGAAATACATAAAATCTAATTTCTCTTAAAGTATGGCATTTAGAGAAACGAACGATATGTTACATTTTAGTTAAAAATAGTAAAAAAACTTATTCTAATTTGCGTTAATCTATGAGGTTGAGCCTAGTCAATAAAGCCGAAAATATTGGGCTCTAAGTTCAGACGTTTTAGTAAAATTCAACTCTCATTTACTTTTTAACAATTAACTTTTGTGTTATTATTTCTTTTTAACTAATTCACAGAGATATCTAACAACAATCTATTAAAGTCGTATTTATGTATTTCTTCAGATAAATTAATATTTTGAAGATTCCTCTGTCCAGACATGAATGAATTGAGGGCCCTAGATAAACCGTCATAAATTTGTAATGTGATATTCTACAGATTTGGGAATTTCTTAAAATATTTAAGAAATTCTTAACTAAATTCTTAAATACAAATAATTAACTCAGAGATAGTACTTTTTGAGATTTAGACTATGCCACTTTCCGCAAGCGTCTGGATTGAGGGCCCAAGTTATTTGATCATAACTATTTTATTTCACGTTTAAGAAATTCATGGCCTATTGCTTTAAGTTTTTACTATTTTTAACTAAATTCCCTATAAGTCTTATTTCGTTTCTCAAAGATTTAAAAAATGGGCTCTCAATCCAGATGCACACAGATGACACAACACAGTTTTTGTAACCATGCAATTTACTGATAAAATCTACGTAAAAAAATTACTAACGACTTAGTCATGATTCTTAATTATACTAAAGAAAAAAAGTATTTATATTTTGTTAGTGTGAGTCTATCTGGCAGGCCCCAACGAGATTTATCAACAGGTGATAGCTTTTCATAAAGACATTATTTTGTGCCTAAAGAAAATAAATAAGACATATTTTGTGCCTCGGCAGTTTTTAATTAAATGACGTTTCTATGAAGTGTCTAGCTAGCGGGCCCCTTATGATTATTTTTATTGTTATTATGCTTTCAGATCGCCCAATAGTACTCGGAGTTAGATACTATTTTGTACAAATACAAAATTTCGACTTTCTGTGAGCTATACTTCCGAAGATATTCGTTAATTAAAAGAACGTCCAGCCAGCGGGCCCCTTTTAAAATATTACTCTTTTATAACATACAATAGTTTTAGGAGTTTGATACTATTTTGTGCCTTAGAAATCCAAAATTTCGACTATCTGTGAGCTTTACTTTAGAAGATATTCGTTATTTAGACTAACGTCCAGCCAGCGGGCCTCTTCTTTAGATACTACTTTTTAAAATCACACAAAAGCATTAGGGGCTTGATACTATTATGTGCCTTACAAATCCATAATTTCGACCTTCTGTGAAGTATACTTCAGAAGATATTCGTTATTTAAAGCAACGTCCAGCCAGCGGGCCCCCATTTAAAACACTACTCTTTTATATCATACAGTAGCATTACGAGCTTGATAATATTTTGTGCCTTAGAAATCCAAAATTTCGACTTTCTGTGAGCTTTACTTTAAAAGATATTTGTTATTTAGACTAATAGTTAGAGAGCTGACGACACTAAACCTAGTCCGATAAGACTCCCAGATGATATCATCATCATCATTTCAGCCGAAAGACGTCCACTGCTGGACATAGGCCTCCCCCAAGTGTCGCCACATTGACCGGTCCCATGCGACTCGCATCCAGCGGACTCCCGCAACCTTCCCCAGGTCATCGGTCCACCTAGTGGGAGGTCTCCCAACGCAACGTCTTCCGGTTCGCGGTCGCCACTCCAGAACTTTTCGGCCCCATCGGCCATCCGTTCTGCGAGCAATGTGACCTGCCCACGGCCACTTAAGTTTGGCAATTCTTCGGGCTACGTCGGTAACCTTGGTTCTCTTGCGGATGTCTTCATTTCTGATTCGATCGCGTAAGGAAACTCCGAGCATAGCCCTCTCCATTGCCCTTTGGGTGACTTTAAGCCTTCTGATGAGGCCCATTGTGAGCGACCACGTTTCGGTCCCGTATGTAATCACTGGCAACACACACTGGTCATAGACTTTCGTCTTGAGGCACTGCGGTAAGTTGGACGAGAAGATACCGCGCAACTTCCCGAACGCTGCCCAGCCGAGTCGGATTCGACGATTGACCTCTTTCTCGATGTTAGACCTACCTAACTGGACCGTTTGTCCCAGGTACACATAATCGTCTACAACTTCGAGTATAGAGTCTCCGATTTTGATAGGAGTGGGTGTGACATGGGCATTCAAAATGACCTTGGTTTTGTCCATGTTCATTTTAAGACCCACTCTTCCGGAAGCTCTACTGAGGTCATCGAGCATCGTCCTGACGTCCTCCATGGTCTCAGCCATGACCACTATATCGTCGGCAAACCGAAGGTGAGTGATGTACTCGCCATTGACGTTGATGCTTAGCCCTCTCCAGTCCAGAACCTTGAAGACATCCTCCAGTGCAGCGGTGAATAGTTTCGGAGTTATGACGTCTCCCTGTCTCACACCTCGCTGCAGGAGGATAGGTTCCGAAGCTTGGTCCTGAAGTCGGACTGACATGGTGGCGTTTTTGTACAAACACTTCAACACCTCGATGTACCGATAGTCAATTTGGCACCGTTGGAGAGACTGCAGTACAGCCCAGGTCTCGATCGAATCGAAGGCTTTCTCGTAGTCCACAAACGCTAAACAGAGGGGCAGGTTAAACTCTTCGGTCTTCTGTATAACCTGCCGCAGCGTATGTATGTGGTCCACGGTGCTAAAGCTTTTTCGGAAACCGGCTTGTTCGGTAGGCTGGAAATCGTCAAACCTGCGCGCGAGACGATTCGTGATGACTCTTGAAAACAACTTGTAGACATGGCTTAGAAGTGAGATGGGCCTATAATTCCTCAACCGGGCATTGTCGCCCTTCTTGAAGAAGAGTACCACCACACCCCTGCACCATGCCTGTGGCGTATTTCCCTCAAGTATGACGGAATTAAACAGCTTCTGAAGGGCCTTAAGAACCGGTTTTCCACCCGCCTTCAGGAGTTCGGCTGTAATTCCGTCATCACCCGGTGCCTTGTTGTTTTTGAGTTGCTTCAGACCCATTCTAATCTCGTACAGGCTGACGTCCGGGATGTCTTCGGTATAGTGTCGGGTCAGTCTAGCTCTTGGGTCGTTTGCTAGATCTACGACGGGTTTATTGGTTGACGTGTACAACTGTCCATAGAAGCTCTCGATCTCCCTCAGAAGCTCCGGTTTGGCGGACAAGATCCTACCATCGTTGGTCTTCAGTTTCGTGAGCTGGCTCTGCCCAATAGCCAGATCTCTTGCAAATACCTTGGAGCCTTTATTCCGCTCAATCGCGTCTTTAATACGCTCGGTATTAAAGCGGCGGAGGTCGCTCTTCAAGGATTTAGAGATCCGTCTTTTGATCCCAGATGATATAATTATATACATATACAATTAGCTTCTTAAGGGGGAACATGGCGTCCAACATCGGTCTCCTGAAAAAACCAACGCTTATCTGAAGGATCATCAATTTCTGTGTAAGAAAAACCACTGCTGCATCATCCAAACAGTGGAGAAAGTGGTTGCTGCAGCGATTGAAAGTTGCTCCCCACATGTCTGGATTTGGCGTTTTGTCAGCAATCAGCCGGTTTGAATACGTAATATTTTCTTCGTGGTCCCTATAATACTGGAAAATTTCGTGGTCCCTTCTCATATTCCCTGGAAGGGACCACGGAAGTTTTATGACGCGCGCTTGCTTCGCTCGCATATTAAATAACACTCTTTGATTTTTGTCCCCGAAGTGATGCCACCCATAAAGGATTTAAAAAAATACACCCACTTTATGTCACAAATGTAATTATATTTATGTTAAAACATGACATAAAATTGAATAAAAATGTCAATGACTGCATTTCAAATATCTAAGTACAATTTAATTCGGCAGTATATACTTCTTGAAGGAATCACGGGCTAAAAATACTCGTGGTCTCTTCCAGGGACTAAGGGACCGGGACCACGGGCGAAAACCTACCGACACGACGATAAACCTATAACTATTTTAACTACAAAACTTTTCATCTACGGCCACCGCGCGGCGGCCGTACGGTTGAGAAGATGAAGATGTGTTCAGTCATAGCAATTTATGTTTTATTAACTAGGACATAACATTAAAATTCTATGTAATTAACATCTCGCTCGAATAATGTTCTCGATGTACGCCCCGCGCCTGCGTCCCTGCATTCTCCTTTCCTTCAATCAGTCACTTCAAATTTACTAGGTTTTAGTGTCGTCAGCTCTCTAACTATTAGTCTAAATAACGAATATCTTCTGAAGTATAGCTCACAGAAGGTCGAAATTATGGATTTGTAAGGCACATAATAGTATCAAGCCCCTAATGCTTTTGTGTGATTTTAAAAAGTAGTATCTAAAGAAGAGGCCCGCTGGCTGGACGTTAGTCTAAATAACGAATATCTTCTAAAGTAAAGCTCACAGAAAGTCGAAATTTTGGATTTCTAAGGCACAAAATATTATCTAACTCCGAGCACTATTGGGCGATCTGAAAGTATAATAATAATAAAAATAATCATAAGGGGCCCGCTAGCTAGAAACTTCATAGAAACGTCATTTAATTAAAAACTGCCGAGGCACAAGATATGTCTTATTTATTTTCTTTAGGCACAAAATAATGTCTTTATGAAAAGCTATCACCTGTTGATAAATCTCGTTGGGGCCTGCCAGATAGACTCACACATTTTGTTATACTTCAAAAAAACTGGTTTATGAAGATCAGGTTGTCATCTGCACCTGGTTAGATTAGAAATCGGCCTTTAAATCTATTGGGAAAGGGTCGGGTAGATGTTTGTGATTCATTGTCGTGTCTAGGGGCTAACAATACGGCAAGCCCATAAGGCAAACAGACTGTTCAGAAATCCTCTAATATCATGAAGTAGGTTATAATTGCAAGCCAAGCAAGCCACCATGTGTGATGATACCTTCCTAGCTATGATGTTTTCAATCAATCAAACAGCTCAACCCTTCTCAAGCTACACCACTACAACTTGCCAGCCCAGTCACTTTTTAAAGGTAGGTAGTTGGTCCATCAAGCTGAGGGGTCGTGTCGTAGAAGACGTTTGCGCCATCGGCCTTAGATACTTGGACATACTTGACCGGTCCATGCCACTTAAGCTTGCATATTCCGGAAACTGATAACCATTGTTATTTTCCGGATCTTTTCCCATCATTTCATTTCATTTTTTTCATTACAAGGGTCTTGAACATCCTGCCGGGTCTGCTGGACTGTTCGAAAGAGATACCGTGGCCCCGGAATACAAAGAGCGGTGAAAGAACATGGATGGATTTTAGTCAGTAAAAGTCTGACACTCTGAGTCATTTGATGATTTCCCATCCGAATAAAAGGGACTTGAACGTAACTGTAAAAATGTGGATGTGTTTTTTTACACCTCGAACCAACCCTTCGGGGGTAAAAGGTGTGATGTCATGTTTATAAATACCTACTAGTCAACCATTTTCTTTTTACGAAAACTTTGCTCCTCACTAGGAATTTTTCCTGTATCGTGAGTTATAAAACATTTTAAACTAACACACAGACAGCCAGGCCCAGAACAATTGTAGGCCATACAAATATGTATTCCGTGCGGTATTGATTGTATGTAATGTCTTATCTCTATATTATGAAAATTTGTGGGGTTTAAAGATAACATAATAAAAGTAACGGTACATGTAAGATACGGGTGAAAGGTTCGGGTTCCGTATTAATTTCAGACGAGGAAGATCAGCACTTGAAATTTACTTGAATCACATCGTTTGTCTAGGCTAAATAGCGTAATGAAACCCACGTTTCCACCCATTGCTGCACAAGTTGTGATCATGGTTTTAAACAAGTCTACTAAAAACAGGTCGTATGTATGAAGCATATATCGTCATGTATTGCTATTATTTCTTACGTATACCTGTATTTTAACTATTATTTTTAACGTGGTGTATCGTAAAGTCCATTTTTATCTGCGCAAAACAGATAAAAATAGACTTTTAATCTGATTAGGTATCTATTTATGATTATTACTGAGGTGGCGTTTAATCTTCAGTGGATAATAGAAGAGACACCAAAAGAAGTTTGCCTTTGAAGAGAAATGCGTATTTATTAATGATGGTTTTTTTATAACCTTTTGCACCAAAAGAACCCTAAAAAAAAAAACAACAAACAGTGTACGTGAGTTCATTGCCAAAATCATGCGCAGGATTCCCTATTTAAACGCAGTCGTCTTGATCACTTCGAACTGATAAGGACCACTTTTAGAGTGGAGAAATAATTTCGGTTTAGTGAAAATTGTTTAAAAAATATTAATTAATTTGAAATAAAGTGAACTAAGGTGTTATTTTTAATAATCTGATAGTGTTTTGTGTTAACATAGATAATTTAAATTGAACAATCTTTATAAAATCTCTCTTTTCAGAAAATGGAAAATATAAAGTGTTTGTTAATTTGTCTACTATTAAACTTCTCCATATGTGGTGCATCTAAGATCTTGCTTGCGTTTCCAATTCAAAGTCCCAGTCATGGTATTCTCGGAGACAATATGGCGAAGCATCTCCTCGATGGAGGACACGAGGTAAGTGGCTCTGGACCAATGTTTATCTGTGTTCGTATCAGAGAACCAAAAAGAACAAAAGACAAAAAAAAAAAAAAAACTCTCTCTTCTTCTTCTCTTTATTCTCTCTCTCTTCTAAAGAGAAACAAATTTTATTGGGAATTTATTTTGATTATTAATTATATGACATGACATATCAATATGCTTGATTTCGCTGAAGGGTTAGTCAGGGTATAGGTACGTATAATATACAAACCACTAGTTATATTTACGAGTAAGTCCTATGATACGAGGGGCGAATCTATGTCCAGCCTGAGGTGGAGATATTCTATTTATTTATTTTAAACGTGAGTTCTGTTGTCTGCTGGTGTTATCATTATACTAACATTAACTCATACTTTAGTGAGTTTTTGTAGAAATTATCTATGAATGCTTCTTATATATTGAACCGTATGTGTTATCTATTAGTGACATGCCTTCATTTACGCGTATATTAATCATGTTTTTTTATAGACTGGAAAGGTCAAGAATTACCTGGGGCAAGTCTGCTATTTTAATTAACTAAAACAATGCTATTACTAATTTTGCCTAAAGTTCGTAATCTAGGTCATAATGGCGTGTCAGTTCTCGAAAGAGATTACGATTCCTCTTTATGACAGAGATAACAAAATACAAAAAAAAAACTCAATCACTTTCAGTGGCTAAATATCGTAAAATTATAATTACTTTCAATTAGGAAATTACCAAAAATGTCAAGATTAATCGGAAAATTTGGCACACGTTAGCAGACTTGGAGACCCTTAGTGAAGTGTTGGCTCTATCGATAAATAAAATAATAACCACAGTATGACACATGAAAGACCTTCCTTAAACTTTTGATGAAATATTGTTTGCGTAAGTTTAAATGGAGTTGGATTATTTAGTAGGTACATTTAAATGCCTTATTTAATTAATACTTTCACATATGTTTATTTTGTTAGCATTTTATTTGTATAAATAACTGTCCAAGCACCTTCATTATTTGTCAAGAATCTTTGGGTGCTTAACCAAAATCGGGACTAAAGACGCCAATCTTGTTTCACAAAAAATGGACAGCAAAATGGACTTTAAGAACGCAAGTGTCATCGTCTTATGGCTACAGATTGTTAAAGAACTGTTAAGTAAATCCAGTGAGCCCTAACACACAGTGATACTTTGTTTAGTTAAGGAGTTCTTATGCCCGCCTTTAGGCAGCACCATCAGATCCTGGACTAAATACTATAGATACCTTGGTCTAACGAACTTATCAATTATTATTATAAGCCTATATTGTCCCACTGCAGGGCAAAGGCCTCCCTTCCCTCCTTCCACATTTAGAGATCTAGTGCGATTGTAGGTCAATCTTTTGCGAAATAGTCTAGATCTTCCCGCCATCTCCTTCTGGGCCTGCCGCGTTGTCGTTTCCTGCTACTTGGTATCCACTGAGTGGTAATTTTTGCCCATTGCTCCGATATGCGGCATACGTGACCAGACCAGTTCCACTTCAACCTAGCAGCTGTAAGGCCAACATCAGCTCTATGGGTTTTGCAGCGAAGTATGGAGTTTCTGACGCGGTCCGTGACTTATCAAGACCAGTCTAAATTCCTATGGTCACGTTCTGGCTCCATTACCACACCCGACACAGATAGCCCCGGAATGAATCCTCATTGGATATGTATTAACAAGTGCTATTGCATTAGGTGGTGTCGGGTGTGTGATAGCCCCTTCGTAGTCGGATGAATACGACGGGGCTATCTATGTCTTTCAGCTGAAATGAAGATAGTTGAGAAGCACCTATGTTCATCTTCTGACTCCATCATCAGACCCTAGAAACCGCCTAGTGTCTAGTGTAATAGCACTTGTCAAAACATATCCAATGAACCTAAATATAATAGGGCTTTCTAAATATAATAGGGCTTTCTAAATATAATAGGGCTTTCTAAATGTTTTGTGGAGAAAGAAATGCCGAAACAAACTCAGAGTTCAAAAATACATTAAGTATTATCACCTAATCTTTGATATTCAATTAGGTGCCAAAGTTCTAATTATTGATAAGTAATGACATACACATTTGGATATTATCTTGTCCGAAGAGATAAGTAAGGGCTACCGCACACTATAGACAAGACTGTCTTTAGACAGACAATCACCCTACTAGCGCGAGCGAGAATACATAGTCTATCTCGCTCGCACTAGTAGGGTAATTGTCTGTCTAAAGACAGTCTTGTCTACAGTGTGCGGTAGCCCTTAGTTGTTTCAACACAGACACTCGTTCCATTCATGAACTCAGGCGATGCAAGTTGCGGGCCTGTGGACGGGGAGCTATGGCCTAGCTCGCCGTCCGTCCGTCTCATGACGACAGGCCGTGTCGACGGCGCGATCGTGTTCCACGCGCGCCTCAAAAAGAGCCTGCCGCGGCTGCGGGACTATTCGAAAGAGATACCGTGGCCCCGGAACACAAAGGGCGATGAAGGAACATGGATGGGTTTTAGTCAGTAAAAGTCTGACACTCCCTCTTGCTCCGCCCAGAGCGGGAGGAGTCATTTGATGATTTCCCATCCGAAAAAAAAAGGCGATGCAAGTTGTGTCTAGCGTCACGCACTTGTGGTACCATGTTTCCTTCGCGTGTTCGTGTGAACACTGTCGTCCCGCAAGTCGTGACAAAAAAAGTAGCTGATTTCATCGATTATTTCAAACGATATCAAAATGATTGACGAATTACGAAATGACTTTAAGGTTAATTTCAATGCAGCTGGTTTGTTATCAACTTATCACTGATACACATTGATTTGTTAAAAACTATATTGAGTGGGGCGTTAGCCCTTAAAAAATATGTGGAGATGGTTTTTTTTACCATAGGTTTTAGGGGGTTAAAATGGCAAATGGGAATATTAAATACCACCTTAAAATAATAATCAATTTACAGGTAACGTACATAACGCCTTTCGTTAACAAGCAGCCAAATCATCCAAAACTGCGTATAATAGATGTCACGGAAGTCAGTAAATTTTTCAGTGGTAAGTATACACACAATAAAAAAATAAACTAAAAATAAAAAAGTATAAATTTACAAAAATCATTGTGGACATAGAAGAAAAGAACCTATTTCTAGCGGTAGACGTCTTACTTCTGAGATGAAAGTAATTTTAGCTCTGAATTATCCAAAATTATTCAGGCCATAAAAGATTATTAGTCTATACAATAATATGGAGAGTCAAGAGACATTTATTCAAATTAAAATGAGAATCACCGTCTCCGGACTCAAGTGGGAAGATGTTACTGCTACCTGAATGGAACAGCAACGGGGCGTGTTTGTGGAGCAGTGTCGCAAACTATGCTCCACCCCTATCCTGCCCTCTTAGCCCAAAAACATGCAGCCGAAGGGACCTTTGCACTGCCACCGACGACGGAAGTGACTAAATTCTGAACTAACTTATAAAATTGTCGTGTCAGCGACCCGAAAAAGAAGAAGTAGCTGTGGAGCAGAATTGGTTAAGCTCATTCCCCAGCAGAGTATTATATAGTATTCAAACAAAAAAAAATTCCCAAGATAAACGCAAGGTCGCCTGCAGCATTAATTTACCGACATTTGTGTGTTATCAACATTCAAAATGACGTGATTGTCTAAAATTATCTATATCGGTGTAACAAAATCCGATTCATATACATCTCAGCGTATCGCTGGTAATCTAGAACTGAAGAACGAGATGAAGACATACAGAATAAAGCTTCTTCTCTCTTTCACACTAAAGTAAGATTTAACTATTACTATTATAAGAGGTGATGATAGGTCCCCTGAGCTATTCAAATCTTAACAGTTACTAACAAAATTATAGATTTATTAAGTGTTTACATTATTTACAATTTACAAATCTATTAAAATAAACTAAACAAACTTTAACTAAAAACTTAAAAAATGGCGTCAAAAAACTCCTCCTCAACGCTGTCAACTGGTAATGTCCCCAAGAGACTGGCGGCGTTACCACGCTGTATGGCTAAACGCTGTACGCTAAGCCTTTGGCCAAGGTAAAAGCCAGCCCCAGGGTCACGGGAAGTGTCAAATAAGTGTTTAGAAATTACCTTGAAAAAGGCTGTGAGCGCTAAAAAACTATATTTATAACTATTATTTTTTACAGATAAAATGTTGGACGTGAAACTAATCATGAATGGAGAACTGACTCTACAAGAAGTTGATACTATGTTCGATATGCAGTTGCTGATAGCGTCTAAGACGTTAGCTAATGAAAATGTGCAAAATATGTTAAAGGACCGCAAGATCACCTTTGATGTCGTAATCGGAGAATATATGCTCACTGATATGTATTCTTCGTAAGTATATTCCATAAATATATACAGTTTTAATAGCCACATTCTGATTTTATACTAGCATGCAAAAAACAGATTTAAAGTCACACATAATAATCAAGTTATTGTTATACTTACTTATCTTTTTACTTTTTTTACTTATCTTTTTGAGCAACGAATGCTCCGGAATTCTCCGAAAACTATCCGAAGCAGGAAACAAAACCGTACCTAGCAGAAGTAAATTCTCTGATCGAATCGTAACTAATATAATCTTAATATTTTGTTGACCTGATTTGTATAAGAATATTTAGACTTTGGCATCTTAAACTGATCAAAATTTTTGACTAAGCTGCCGTTGCAATTTGGAATTACCAAATTCAACCTTAATCGGAAATAAAAAAGGTTCTAAATCATCGATTCTTACTTGGACATGTGATAAAGATCGGTGAATAAGACCTTCGAGCTTCGATATAACGCAGTGACTAAAAGAGTGATGAATGTAAATGTTGATGGATGGACGGGGAGAGGAAGACTAAGGAAACGGTGAATGGATTGTGTGAGGAATGATGCGAAAAAAGAAGAGTTACTGTTAGCGTGACGGTTGACAGAGGAAAAGGAAAGAAAAAACGTGTTACGACCCCAAGTAAAATGGACACAGGCAGGAAGATGATGATGACCTTCGATTCGATAGAACGCACCCAGAAAATCAAATTTAAGAACCCGTTATAGATGTATAACTAGATATGTATATTTACAGGTTCCAAGCAGTATACCCATGTCCGTTCATCTGGTTCTCGCCCTACGAGCCACACTGGATGATTCTAAACGTGGTGCATGGACCTCTGAACCCAGCTTACAATAGCAACTATCTGAAAGCTCAAGTGGTTCCTTACTCATTCACTGGGAGGGTTCTGGAGCTGTGGCATCAAATGAAAGGACTTTATAAACATAACTAGTAAGTATTATTAAAGTTATCTTGTTTTTTTAATTCAATTTCATGAAGCTTTTTCAAAAATGGTAATAATGATATGATCCTACGCCAATTTCATCCAAGCGCCAAAAGCCCTATAGCATTGTAATTACTTACTGTTTGATGGCAATTTAATTATTATAATAATTACATTTTATTTATACAAATCCTAACAATATACTTAATATCTAGCTAAAGTTCAGAATAGTTAAGGGGTACTAAAGCTGAAACCCTGACTCCTAAACTAGGAAAACCTGTGAGTTAGCAGTCAGTGTTCTATTTAGATTGCGACTTCCAAGAATTGAGCTATGAGTTTTTAAATTTCAGCGCCTACTACAACATAGAATTAGAAGTATACAACAAGGTAATCGCGCCTATCATAAAGGAGCAAGGCAGACCTGTACCTGACTACAATAAGCTAAGATATAACGCGTCTTTATTAATGGTCACCTCTCACGTGGCCATTGGAACCGCACTAGCATTACCACCTAGCGTTGTGCATATTGGAGGTTACCATATTGATGATCCGGCCAAACCTTTGTCAGAGGTAGGTGAAGCTATTAGTCTATTGATAAAATCTGGTGCTTTGGTCCAGTGGTTCATTAAAATTCCTCTTATCGATAGTGATATAATTCTTCTTCGTGTTGCTGGCACGACATTCAGGATAGGAGGTGGAGTATAGTTTACGACATAATTAATGATTTATAATAAATGCGGCCGCTTTCATACTGTACCAATTTCCAAAGATAGCAAAATTATGTTTTATTTTTTCTTCAATTTCGGGGTCCCACAAGGTAAATAATATGTTTATGCAATTTTATCAGGACTTGAAGAAAATAATGGACAATGCCAAGAACGGTGTGATTTACTTCAGTTTGGGTTCAAACATTAAAAGCAAGGACTTACCAGAAAACATGAAGCAAGGCCTATTGAAGGTGTTTGGAGGACTGAAACAGACTGTGTTATGGAAATTCGAGGAGAATCTACCGAACTCGCCGAAAAATGTCCACATAGTGCAGTGGGCACCGCAGCAGAGTATTTTAGGTAAAGGCTTGACGCTTTGGTCTACATACACATTAATCAATTAAAATCAAAGCAGACATGAACAGCAAACAATCAGGAAATAAAAATAACTCTTCAATAAGGGTCTTGAAGGTCTCGAAGACCCCTGTGATATCCCTAGTATAGGAATGGCAATAGGCGAAGTGACCACTTACCATCAGATCCTGATAAATTGCCAGTGATCGTGGGTCATGGAATAAAAATGTAGAAAACAAATACCACCATGTAGAAAATAAAACTCCCCGAGAAATTTGAGGGTATTCAGCTGTGATTAAGACAAAAATCGAATCATCATTTACTGTCGCGATTTGTATGTGAGACAAAACAAAATTCAGACTAACATCTTGTGCATGAAACAATCAAACTTCAAGGTTGAATGGTATTGAGCTAATATTTTCGGTGACTAAACTAAAAACACACATGTGATGCAGAACACGCGAAATACTAGAATTTGTTGTGCTCAGTAATAAGATGTTGATTAAAAAAATACTGAAGACCAACGTTCGCCCACGGTAACGCCCACGTGGTGATACGACATCATCCTCATCAATTAGGTTTATATTGCTGCTCAATCACGCAATCAATTCATTTAACACAAATAAACAGTTTTGAAATGGTGGTATCTTTCACTTACTAGTAAGTGGGAACGTACGAGGAAAATACCGATGTATTTTTCCAATGCTCAATTTCCTTAATACTTTCCCATTTTCTGTGCCATTTTTAACGATTTCTTCTCTCTTGCAGCTCACCGAAACCTGGTCCTCTTCGTCACCCACGGAGGTCTCCTGTCCGTCACCGAAGCTGTCCACTTCGCTGCTCCTCTCATCGCCATCCCAGTCTTCGCAGACCAGTTCCTCAACGTGAACCACGCTCTATCTAATGGTTTCGCTGTGAAAGTTCCAATGACTTACCACCTGCATGAGGATCTGAAGGTGGCTTTGGATAAAGTTCTTGGTGATCTTCCGAAGTAAGCGTGTTCTTTTAGCTTATAGGTGAATGTTTGGTCTTCGTTCTTTTACGGATCTGAATTTACTTTCTTGGCATGATTTCCCGACAGTGACTGCTCGCTGTAGTAGCTCTATCATCTTCCTGCCCTTGTTCCATGATACTTGGGGTCGGTGCTACACATTTTTTGCTTCCATTATCCTCTCTCTACCGTGATGCTATCATTTACTCCTTTTTCTTTCAAATCATTCCTCATACAATCTATCCATCGTTTCCTTTGTCTTCATCTCCCTGTCCATCCATCAACATTTGTATTCATCACCGTAGTAGCTACATTTATGGAATTATTCTTAATGAAAAAAAAAACTTATCTTGGGCTCATAGGATTTAAGCATTTCAATGCTTGAAAAGTGTATGTCTCAAGAACCAAGTACATTGCCAAGCCTGTGTCTGTTAGGATCTTCTTCGTATCCAAATAAAGATACTAACTTACAAATTCAACGATACTGATTACCATTCCTCCACAGATACGCCGCAAAAGCAAAAGAGATTTCATTAGCGTACCATGACAGTCCATTGAAGCCGAAGGACGCACTAAACTACTGGATAAACCACGTTATCAAAACAAAAGGTGCCCCACACTTGCGATCAGTGGCGCTGCAAATACCATTGTACCAGAGAGTGTACCTAGATCTACTAGCAGTAGTCATTTTAGCTTCAGTAGTGCTTATGTTAGTGGTGAGGAGAATTTGCTGTTTAGTCAGTGGCAAGAAGAATACGAAAGTGAAGACGAACTAAGTTGCACGAATTACTGGCACAGGCAACATCCTACCAACATTCAATAATGTGTACGGGATGAGGGTTGCAGAATATTTGGTACCTTTTTTTCTTAATAAACTTCCTGAGGACTTGCAAACGCTATACAAAACGAGTTCGAAAAGTTATAAATATAAATCAAAACGTTTCCTTACACAAAACTCATGAAGTATAATTTAACTATGAATTATTATCACTATCGTTAAAAAGTAAGTTTGTTAATGTATCATCGTAGTTGTAACTTTTTGTAAAAATTAAACGAACGGCTCGCCAGTACACAGATAAGCCCTGAGAGGTTTTCGATGTGTGGCTAAAACCAAACTGTAATAGATTAAGTTTTTTCAGATATACAGTTTGTTACAAATTGTTTTAATAATCAGAATTTTTATTCTTAAAATAAAACACAAATTATTAATATTCGCAATAGGCGAGACGACAAAAAAAAACTAATTTGTCCGTCAGTTAGATTATCAAAAAATATTTGACTCGCGTTTTTTCTTTTGTTACGTAAACCAAAATTGACTAATATAAAAAAAAACTCACTACTACTAGACTACTACTAGGCTTTTAAAATTAGGGCACGCCACAATCGTGGCGATAAGTCCCCTCTTTGAGGAGTGGCTGGAGAGACGCCACGGCGTCCTCACCTTCCGCCTGACGCAGGTTCTTACCGGACACGGATGCTTCGGTAAGTTCCTGCACCGAATCGGGCGGGAGGAAACGCCCGGGTGTCACCATTGTGAGGATCGACCGGAAGACACGGTGGAGCACACGGTGGAGGTGTGCCCCGCTTGGGCGGAGCACCGCCGTGTCCTCGTAGCGGCGATTGGCGGCGGCGACCTCTCGCTCCCGGCCTTGGTTCAATCCATGGTCCGGAGCGAGACGGAATGGGACGACGTCACCTCCTTCTGCGAAGCAGTCATGCTAGCGAAGGAGGTGGCGGAACAGGACAGGGAGAGATCCTCACGTCCCGGCCGCCGCGGGAGACGCCCCGGGCGTCGGGGGCCACGTGGTGGCTTCCGGCCACCGTAGGCGCGGGCCTGTGGACGGGGAGCTATGGGCTAGCTCGCCGTCCGTCCGTCTCATGACGACAGGCCGTGTCGACGGCGCGTTCGTGTTCCACGCGCGCCTCAAAGAGAGTCAGCAACATTGAAGGGGTCCGCAAGGGCCGAAGCCTGCCGGGGCTGCGGGACTATTCGAAAGAGATACCGTGGCCCCGGAACACAAAGGGCGAGGAAGGAACATGGATGGGTTTTAGTCAGTAAAAGTCTGACACTCCCTCCTGCTCCGCCCAGAGCGGGAGAAGTCATTTGATGATTTCCCATCCTAAAAAAAAAAAAAAAATGAAACAAGTCCACATCCTTAGCCATCTTTTCACTTTTGAAAGAAATATTAACCAATATTAACAACAAACAGCTAACGACAGGGTTATTCTTTGATTTGTCAAAGGCATTTGACTTGGTTTCACATGAAATATTATTACAAAAACTAGAGACTATCGGTATAAGAGGACTGCCACTTCAGTGGATATTGTCGTATTTAACTAACAGACAACAGAGAGTCACTGTCACTAAACTTAATGAAAGTTGGGATATGACAGAATATTCGTCTGATTATATAAGTATAAAACGCGGAGTCCCCCAGGGTAGCATATTGGGCCCTATATTATTTCTACTCTACATAAATGACATTGTTAATGTAACCAATCATAAATGCTTTCTTTTTGCCGATGACATTTCCATAATTGTGACTACCGATAAAAAATATAAATCAATTACGGATCATGAAGCGGACATAAATAAAACAATAGACAATCTTATTAACTGGTTAAATAGTAATAATTTATCTATTAATCTTAACAAATCAATATATATACAATTTAATCAATCTTATAATAATACATTTAATTTTAAAATGGACATTCCGAAAATTACACAAGTGACACAAACTAAGTTTTTAGGAGTAGTAATTGACGAACATTTAGACTGGAAAGCACAGGTTGATACTGTATGTAATAAACTAAATAAATTTGTCTATGCTTTGAGACAAATAAAAAAAGTCACTAATAGAAAAACGGCTGTGATGGCATATCGCGCATATGTTGAGTCCTCACTACGTTATGGACTAATGATGTGGGGGAATAGTACCGACCACAATAGAGCATTTGTCGCCCAAAAGAAATGTTTACGAGCTCTCTACGAGATTCCATCAGACGAATCATGTCAACCAATATTTAAGGAGCTTGGTTTGCTACCGTTACCTTCATTATATGTCTATGAAGCTTGCATGTTCGTTCAAAAACACAAAGAACTATTCAAAACAGCACAGGAAGTAAGCTCTCGAAGTCGGCGTGACCAATACAGACTTGTACTAGATGTGCTGCCTCGATCAGCGAAATATAATAAAAACTCTCTGGCTATGTGTGTACGTCTCTATAATAAATTACCAAAAATGTTTAAAACATTAAATTGTAAATTATTTAAAATCCAATTATATAAATGGCTCAATAATAATAATTTCTATAGCATTAATGATTTTTTTTTAATACTAATTCATGATGTTTATTTTGTAAGTAAGTTTGCATGCTTAGTATTAAGCAAAACATGTCTGATCTAATGTTTTTTTTAATAACACCTTGTAATACCATGTTTTATGCAAATAAAATATCTTATCTTATCTTATCTTATCTTCTATTTTTTTTTATAAGGGACTATTTAATTTTTTGCATTCGTATTTCTTATTACAGATTAATAATAAAAGTACATTTGAAAAACTCGCCGAAATCACATTACAAAAAATTTGCAACATACAAGCTGATGAAATTCATTTAATATTTTACAGATATTTAACGCCCTTTCTTATTTTTTATTAGATGGGAAATCAGTAAATGACTCCTGCCGCTCTCGGTGGAGCGAGAGGAAGTGTCAGACTTTTACTGAGTAAAACCCATCCATGTTCCTTCATCGCCCTTTGTGTTACGCGGCCACGGTATCTCTTTCGAACAGTCCTGCAGCCCCGGCAGGCAACGGCCCTTGCGAACCCCTTCCTTTTGCTTCTCTTTAAAGCGCGCGTGGAACACGAACGCGCCATCGACACGGACTGTCGTCATGAGACGAGCTAGCCCATAGCTCACCGTCTAGAGGCCCGCGCCTACGGTGGCTTGGGGCCACCACGTGGCTCGCGACGTCCGGTGCGTCTCCCGCGGCGGCTGGGACGTGAGGTTCTCTCCCTCTCACGTTCCGCCGCCTCCTTCGCTAGCATGGCTGCTTCGCAGAAGGAGGTGACGGCGTCTCATTCCGTCTCGCTCCGGACCATGGATTGAACCCGGACCGGACGCGAGAGGTCACCGCCGCCGATCGCCGCTACGAGGACAGGGCGGTGCTCCGCTCACGCGGGGCAGACTTCCACCGTGTGCTCCACCGTGTCCTCCACCGGTCGATCCTTACATTGGTAACCCGGGCGTTTCCTCCAGCCCGATTTAGTGCAGGAACCTCCCGAAATATCCGTGTCCGGTAAGAACCTGTGTCAGGCGGAAGGTGAGGACGCCGTGGCGCCTCTCAAGCCACTCCTCAAAGCGGGAACTTATCGCCACTATTGTGACGTGCCCTGCACGGGGTTGCGACAGTCGCTCTCTCCATGTCGCTATGAGATGGCTGCCACCTTTTGGGGCGCGTTCAAGTAACCCACACCGGGGCCCCGTAAAGAGCCGTGGACCGCATGACTCCTGAGTAGAGCCTCCGGCAGGAGGCCTTTGGACAGCCAGGTTGGGCAGGAGCCGCCTGAAGGCAGCCCCGGTCCGTTCCAGTTTGGGGGCCAAACGTCGGAAATGCTCAACGAAGTTCCACCGGCTGTCGAGGACGAGTCCTAGGTACTTCAACGTTGACTTGACGCCGATGGATACCCCTCCTACCATCCATCAACGAGTATACCGGCGGTGGCACATTCCAAGGCCCATGGAAGCACATGGCCTCGGACTTGTGCAATGCCACCTCGAGACCCACGCTGGCGCCGCTAGGAAGGTCGACGCACAGCACCCAGTCGTAACCGATGTTTCACAGGGGTGGCCTTAGAACCGATCCCTGTGGAACACCACACGACATCTCTCGCCGGTTCCACTCTCCGTTGCGATCGGGGTAGATGACGGCCCGGTTCGTTAAGTAGTCCCCGACCACAAAAATAGGGCGATAAATATCTGTGAAATATTAAATGAATTTCATCAGCTTGTAGGTATGTTGCAAATTTTTTGTAATATGATTTCGGCGAGTTTTTAAAATGTGCTTTTATTATTTATTGTCTTTAATAAAAAACACGCAAGCAAAAAATTAAATAGTCCTTAATAAAAAAATATAAATTTTAGTTCATGCGGAATGCCGCCTTGTGTTAAACCGTGCGCCTTGTGTGCCGCTTTGTGGCTAAACGAATGTTCAAATGAACTGATAAAAATGGATGCAAAAAAATACGGATGTGTTTTTAATACCAATCGCCTAGAACTTCTATGGTACGAAGGTGACCCTGTTGGATCACCTTCGTACCATACTACTCACTGTAGAATCCATTATAATGATCGATTCAGAGGACGATGATATTGATCAGTCATATATCAGTTCAAGCGATGAAAGTGTTTTATTTTTTTATTCCACGTATAAAGTACAATTTTATAATCTTTATTATTCAATTTTATTATCCGTTTTGTACATACGTTTACTGATTTACATTAGAACAGTTCAATCTGACTCTGATTTTGATTTTTTTTTTGTTAGTTTAATAACAAAAAAAATGCTGTCATGGACAGCATTTGTTTTATTACCATTGTAGCTAAATTGAATGTTTGTATTTTTTTGTATCTAGATAAATAATTATTGTACCCACTTAGTTATCTACAATCAATGGCAAACCAACTTAACCATTACATTTATTATTTCTTTGATTATTATACATTTAATGTAAGCATTGTTATTGTACATGCAGTTATTGTTCTTAAATTTAAAATATACATATATTTGAGTGGCACAATTCTTGTTTTATTTAACGTTTCAATAATAATTATAAATTTGTATGAAATAATGCTGCCTACCTACCATACCAACTTCAAATGCTTTGAACACTAAGTTCCGGCAAGATTAGACCTGGCAGACCTTTTGATCCTCTATCGAGGGCATCTTGGTTATTATTTGGCGTATGTTCCATGATTCCATCAGGGTACTCGATGAGGTAGGTTCATGGTGCCGGAGGGGGCATATTTTAGGGGTCTGCCAAGTACTTCGGCAGAGTGCGCACTGGCAGACCCACTTTTTTTTACGTAATTAACCAATGGCCAGTTAACTGTTGCCAGCACTTTAATTCGGGTACCATGTGACGTAATTTTGACAAAAAAATACGACACAAAAATATGTTTTTTTTCCATGACCCGGTAGGATCGGCCCCGGCAGACCTGGTTTTTTTTACGTGTTTAAGTGTTGGTTAACGATCTAAAGATAGCCTATTGGGATACCCGATGAGGTAGGTATTTTTGCAGCCGGCTCTCGTACTATCCCAGATGGTGGATGGGGAGGGGGGTATTTTTTGACAGATTCGTAAACAACTAACTCTAAAATCTATGGGAAAAGTTCCAAACCTCCCCTTTTCGCCCCCCTTCTCCCCGTTTCCTATCGTATCTCGGAAACCAACAGACTTGAATCATTTTTTTTCCGATTCGTATAGAGGAGGCTCGGAAAAGTAAAAACCATTTTTCAAAGTTGCCCCCTTGCCCCCCTTCTCCCACCCTTTAGGCGGATTTCGGAAGTTAAGAGACATGGAACATTTTTTTTTTTCAGATTTTTATAAAGGGGCTGATTGTTAGTCAAAGTATTTTTCAAAACTCCCCCCCTCTCCCCCCTTCACCCCTCCCCCCATCGTATCTCGGAAACTAGGACACTTAGATTTTTACTATACTTTATTATTGAGGCGTCGAAATTTTTATACCCTCCCCTCCCCAACCTCCCCTAAAATTGAAAGGTAGTAGCTTTCCGGGGGTAAGTAGGTCTTAAGTCGACCGAACCTGCGAGACCGAGTAGAGAACGTAACGATGGTTGACTGGTGAAGCTCCCCTCTCCAACCTCCCCTCAAATTGAAAGGGCTGTAACTTCATAACGGTTAGAGATGGCCATCAGGTGTTTGAACAAATATTATAGTAGGCGTCGAAACCTGTCCGGTGGTAGAGGTAGGTCCTGAGTGGAGCGAACCTGCGAGACCGAGTGGAGCGTCACGAAGGTTGAGTGGGTTAAGCGTAACTCAGGGACGACTTCCAGCAAACCTTAGGGTAATGTTATTTTATACTTCTCAAATGTTTTAGGGGTTCTTATGGGTTCTCATACTGATTTAGGGGTAATTCTAACGGATTTACCAATTCATTTAAGGATTCCTATGGATTCTAAAAATTTTATAAGGGTAATAGATATATCTGTTATCGTACCAGATGAGCCAAATATGAAGTACGAAAATGCACTAAAAAACACCATAGATAGAATAATGAATTGGCTCAAAAGCAACAACCTTACAGCTAATATTTCTAAAACTAAAATTCTACAATTTTCAAACTATAGTAATACATCCACCATACCCTTTTTTTTTTTTTTAGGATGGGAAATCATCAAATGACTTCTCCCGCTCTGGGCGGAGCAGGAGGGAGTGTCAGACTTTTACTGACTAAAACCCATCCATGTTCCTTCCTCGCCCTTTGTGTTCCGGGGCCACGGTATCTCTTTCGAATAGTCCCGCAGCCCCGGCAGGCTTCGGCCCTTGCGGACCCCTTCACTATCCACCATACCCTTAGATTTACATTACAACGACATTAAAATTGAAGAAGTATAACCTTAGACAGGCACTGTAACTGGAAAGCTCAAAGCACAAATCGCATCTGCACTAATCTAAATAAATTTGTCTCTGCATTAAAAAGGCTCAGGAAATTGTCCAGCATAAAAACTACTATGGCTGCGTACCATGGCTACGTTGGGTCTATCATCAGATACGGTCTGCTCGTTTAGGGTAAGTCCTCGTTCGCCAAAAGGGTTTTTATAACACAAAAAAAATGTATAAGAGCCATATGTGGCATAGTTTGGCCGTTCGAAGCATGCAGACCTCTATTTAAAAAATTAGGATTACTCACTCTCACTAGTCTATATATACTGGAAGTGGAAATATTTGTAAGAAAACACCTAGATCTCTATACAAATGCCTCAGAAAATAAAAGATTTATCTCAAGAGATCCAACTCGTCTTGCTGTAACAAGATGCAGGAGCACACTTTATCAAAATAACTGCTATAGTATGTCTGTCAAAGTCTACAACAAAATACCTAAACAACTAAGAGAACTCCCATTTAATTATTTTAAGAAACAACTTAAAAAATGGCTGTTTAAAAATGCATTTTACACAAATACGTGAGTTTTTAGCCTATAAACCCAAATGTACCTAATGGTTTCACTGCACGTACTAACATAACATGTGTTTTTTTTTTTTGTATAATCGAGTGGTAATTGTTGTTCCTACAATGTGTTGTAAACTTGTTGTGGTAATTGTTGTACAATACACATTATGTGAGCTTTTAGCCTCTAAGAATACATCAAACACTGTTTTAAGCTTTCACGGTTCTTATCTATACTTAAAACGACAACAAATAATCAACAACTACAACAACAAAACAACAAGAAACAACAAATAACAACAATAAATAATCACGGAAGATATTCCGTAAGTGACATTTTAAGTATTGTCTAAGTATACATTATAATACCTAATGCGATGTTAGCTTAGTTTTTATTTTACAATATTTACATGCTGAATTATATATAGTAAGCGGAATAGGTAGAACCTATAACTTTAACACCTCAATGCACCACACGTAAATAAAGATTATTATTTGGAAAATCATGTTCTGTTCTTAGCTCCTTGGCTAGTTTAAGCTACGTTAACGGGCCGTAACCAAGTCAACGTAGCGTGTGTGTGTGTGAATTGTGTGATATTTCATTTTCGTCGATTTGCATGAACTTCCTTACTATTCTGCAGGTATTTAAAATAGCGGCTTTTTGGAGTGTGATATAAATTGAGTCTTTGAGGTCTATTAATTTGAGGCTATGGTGGAGGTGGTTAGGTATAACACCCGTGGTAGAGACTACTATGGGTACTACGTACACCTTTTCTTGTCTCCAGATTCTGGCCACCTCTTCTTTCAATTCTGCAAATTTACTAATTTTCTCACCTATTGTTCTTTGTAAATTATGTGTGTTAGGGACTGCTGTATCTATGAGGTATGTGACTTTATTATCTTTATCTTGTAGGATTATATCTGGTCTATTGTAGTGAATGGTCCTGTCGGTTAATATGCCGCGATCGTAAAAGAGTTTGTGAGTAGTATTTTCTAGAATTGGTTGTGGTACATACTTATAATAAGGAGTGTTTGAGTCTTGAATGAGTTTATGTTTGAGTGCTAGGTTTTGATGGATGATATTAGCTACCTGATTGTGCCTGTGAGTATAATCTGTTTGTGTGAGTGTTGTGCAAGCTCCTGTGATACGTTGGATGGTCTCTGGTTGGCTATGACATTTGCGGCATTTATCGTTAGTTATCGTGGGGTCTTTTATGATGAATTTCCTGTATTTTTTTTGTATTTATACTCTGATCTTGTATCGCAATTATAAAACCTTCGGTTTCCGGAAATAGACAACCTATTTTAAGCCATTTGTTTGATGCTAATGTGTCTATATGAGGTTGCTCAAGATCATGGGGATGACGTCCGTGCAACACTTTCTTCTTCCAATCTTCTAACTTTTGCTTGTGTGGGTCTTCATTGTTGGTGTTTTGTGTATTTGTCTGTTCGTTTAGGTTAAGTGGGGTGTAGCTGTTGTCGTTCATTACTATAGCTTTATGTATGTTACTTGTGCAAGATTTACTATGGAAGAATGTTTTTAACCTAGCTATTTGTTTCTGCCAAAGATTATGGATATCAATTAGGCCTCTCCCTCCGTTTTGACGTTTGGTAGTTAGCCTTTCTATTGCAGATTCAGGGTGTTTGGTAAGTGTGGTGCGTGTTGCTCTCTCGATTTGCTGGATGTCAGTTTTTGACCATTTGATGACTCCAAACGAGTATGTTAGTATAGGGATCGCGTATGTGTTCAATGCCTTTATTTATTATTAAAACTTTATGCACATAATGTACAAAGGCGGACTTAATGCCTTGGGCATTTTCTACCAGTCTACCTTAGGGTGATGCAGAGACAAAACAGTAGGTGCAATAGTACAGACAATTTTAAAGAATACAATATAATAATAAATACACATATACATACATACAACAAATTATACAAAGTGAGGAGAGATAAAAACAAAAAAAAACATAGATGAAGAGAACTAACAACTTAATTGTGGGACAAGTCTGCCAACTTCTTATGGAAGTGTTCGCGAGCTTTTACCTTAAATGTGAGCAGACTGGTTGCCATCCTGATATTCAGAGGGAGCGCATTCCAAAGGAAAACTACCTGGGCAGGAAAAGACGATTTAAGGAAACCAGAGCGGTGAGTAGGACATCGTAGAAGACGATTATTGGAAGAACGAAGATTCTTGCTGTGCGCAGAGCATAGATATTGGAAGTGAGAAGTCAGATAAGAAGGAGAAGTGGGTTTGTCTAGAAGAGAAAACAAAGTAGTCAAAGCCCTTAACGCTCTGCGCTGTCTGATGGGTAACCATTTTAAGCGTAACCGATGTGCGGACACATGATCATACTTACGGAGATTAAATACGAATCGAATGCAGTTATTTAGAAGTCGGTCAAGTTTATTGAGGAGATCTGCATTCAGGTCGTAGTAACACACATCACCATAGTCAAGTATGGGAAAGATAAGGGACTGAACCAGCATTACCTTTATGTGGGATGGGAGAATGTTTTTCAATCGATAGAGCGACCGCAACGTCCCGGTGACTCTCTTGCTCACAATCGCGACCTGCTTACGCCAGTCAAGGCAAGTGTCAACATACAAACCCAGATCCTTGACGTCAGAGCTAAACGGAATCACTGTGCCGTCAAAGGTAACCGGTGCCACTGTTGTACCATTCAACCTTCTCAAGCTATGGGGGCTCCCTACAAAGATAGCCTGGCACTTGGTTGGGTTAACGGCTACCCCGAAGCGATCCGACCAATTTTTCACCACTGCTAGATCCCGGTTTAGCTCCTCAATCGCATCAGATAAGTTGTCAACACCTGCCTGACTGTAGAGCTGCTTTATTAAATGTTTTCCGGAGAGTTGAGTTTTACATACTGCGATCACTCTTCTCTTGTATTCTGTATTCAATGTTTGTTTAATTGTTGTGTGATCTAATCCTTTGAGCTGCCTGTATCCTAAATATTTATATAAATCGGTGGGTTCCATAGCTGTAATTGTGTCAGTAGTGTTTATTGCATAGTCGCCAGGTTTAATTTTGCCTCTTATTATATGTACTGTTTTACATTTGTCTAGTCCAAACTGCATGTTTATGTCTCTACTAAATTCTGTCGTGATATCTATTAGTTTTTTCATCTCTTTTTCTGTTTTGGCGTATAATTTAATGTCGTCCATATAAATAAGATGAGAGATAGTGGTTTCTTCTGTTACTTGTTTAAGGCAGTATCCAGCCTGACAACGCTGTAGTAGGTGAGATAGTGGGTTCAGAGCGAGGCAGAACCATAACGGTCTCAGGGAGTCTCCCTGATTAATACCTTTTTTTATAGCAATCTGGCGAGTTGTGACAGCGTTATTGCGATAATTTAATTGAAGCGTAGTTTTCCATCGGGACATAATATTTTGCAAGAACCCTATGATTTTTGGGTTTATTTTGTATATGTGTAATATTTGAATAAGCCAGGAGTGTGGGATGCTATCAAAAGCTTTTTTATAATCTATGTAGGTGCAGTGTAAATTTCTATTTTTCGTGGCAGCATGTTTGTGTATGATTGAGTCTATGACTAGTTGCTCCTTACAACCCATGTGTCCCCGCCTGCATCCCTTTTGTTCCTCTGCTATTATGTTGTGATGTTCTACGTGTTTATTAATTTTTGTAGTGATTGCTGACGTTAAGATCTTGTAAATTGTGGGTAGGCATGTAATCGGTCTGTATTGGGAAGGCTGCGGTGAGTAATGTGTTTTGGCAACATGTAAGTTAATCCTGTAGCAATAAATTCCGGAATGCTTTGTTTTCCTAAAATTATTTCTGTTAGTTTTTAGCTAAGATTTTGTGCAATGATTCTAATTTTTATACCAATCATTATGTATCTTATCAAAACCAGGGGATTTCCAATTGTGTAGTCTCGCTGTAACACTTGCTATGTCAGACTCAGATAACTAAATGAATTCCATTTCTTCAAGTGAGCTCCATTTCGTTTCTTCGTCTTGAATCCATTCAGATGTTTCCTAATGATGTGCTTGTTCTTCCCATATGCCAGCCCAGAAAGTTTCCAACTGTTCTGTTGTTGGTCGTTCTATGTTGTTTTCGGTTGTCGGTGTGTCGATGTTAGTTTGTGGTTTCTGTAATTTTCTGTAAAAGTTCTTTTCATTTGTAGCAAATAAACAGTTATCATTTTTACGTTCTTGTGCTTTTTTATATCTTCTCAACCTGTGGACTTTTAGGGCTAATTTCTGTTTTAATGTATCTAAGAATTCTTCCGGTTTTCTATTGTGGTTTTCGTGTCTAGTATGGACAGCCATGTTTTTGAAAATTATTTCTACTCTTTTGACTACTTTGTTGGATCTATTGTTGTTTATATATTGGGTCAGTCTACCACAGTCTGCTCTAAGTTTTTCTATATCTTTTTCTAGCCTCTGCTGCCATGCAGGTTTGTTAACATTTGATTGTCTAGTATTGCCTGTGTATTCTGTAATTTTAAAATTGAGTTCTTCGGAAATAACTAATGCTGTGCAATATATCAGAGTATGTAAGTCTATGAGTTGAGTTTCTTCGCTAATATATTGAGTAAGAATATTTTGATTAAATATATTAACGAGCTGAACAAGTTTTGGTGAGTACCTGAGTTTGGGTAGTTTTGGTCGAGCTGACGGGTCCATCCCGGAGTATTGAGTGAGAGCTGTTTTAAATTTATCGTGTATTTCTCGGATACGCGTATCTGTGGGCGGGTTTTGATTTATATTTGCTAGAATCTCAATGTCATTTTCTAACATTATTGTCACATTTTCGGTTTGTGTGGATGTATGCGTGATTTGTGAATATGCTTGTGAAAATTGATGATAGTATGGTTGAGATTGTGTGCAAGGCTCTGATTGAGCGTACGATTGTGGTTGTTCTTGTTGAGTGTTTTCGATTATGTTTTGTGTTACTACGATATTGTTAGTTTCTTCATCATTAATCGATTCTAGGTGTAATTGTGTGCGCACTTCTATTTTTAATCTATCTATTTCTTCTAGTGACAACAGTTTATTCCTAACGATAAGAGCTATCGTTAGGAATAAACTATCTTTGATCCGAAATCCTTTGTTCAGAAACGGCTATATCTGGATATCGACGTGTAAATAGTTCATGCAGTTGTTGTCTGTAGGTGGTCATATCTGTCTCTAATTTAGTGATGTGTAGGTAAGTTCGCATGATAAATGTGTTTACTTCTTTGCTCCATTTCATGCGAACTCTTGCTTTTCCAGCCTTGGTGGACGCGGGTAAAAAGGTAGATACCCCCCGCGCAGCATTCAAGGTTGGAGTTCAAGGTTGGAGTGGGTGAAACTGTATTTAAACTAATAATGGGAGGTGATAAAATTGTAGGTGACGATGGTATGGATGGTGATGATCGCCTAGAAGGTGTGTACGAGACTGTGCTTGGACTATACGGTTCTACAGGGGTGTTTGTCCTATCCGTCAGTCTGTCTCCATCGTCAATGATTTCGGCTGTAGTATCTTTGTCGGTGGGAGCCCGCCTGTTCAACTCCTCACCGCTGACGGATCGCATGCTGAGACACCCAGCGTCAGCTCCAGGTGTGCCCCGGCGATCGCCCCCGGGCAGCGGTCCTATACGTTTTCTCTTTGAACGAGTCTCCATTTTTAGTGGGTTTCCAGAGCCACGATTAGCCACGACAGTAATTTCTCATTCGTGTGTCCGCCCCCCACGTGATTAGATGGTCAATCAGGACGAGTGGTTGTTTTGGGGGGCAGATTATTATTATTATTATTTCGTTTATTTATTCTATAACATATTTTTAAATTTTTAAATATTCCTAATATAAAAACAATATAAATAAAAACATTTAAAAATATAAAAATAGTAGCCCACCAGCGCTGGGAACAGGGTCCGAGCTGCCGGTGGTCAGGGCTCTTGAGAGAGGAACCTCCTAACAATACGTGCCGTGTCCAGAAGTACTGCTTTCTGAATCAAGCCCTTGATCCTGCTGCCAAGCGAGAGCCTCCTAAGATGTTGGTCGAGGCTCTTGGCTATTAAGCCATTGGCCGACACGACTATCGGCACAATGACTGCTGTACTCACGTCCCACATGTCAACAACCTCGCGAGCCAGATCTAGATATTTAAATTGTTTATCTTTTTCTGCTTTCACGAGGTTCTCGTCATGCGGGACCGTTATATCAACAATCATTGTGCGACGCTCCAATCGATCTATCACCACAATGTCAGGCCTATTGGCAACAACAGTCCTGTCAGTGATGATAGGTCGATCCCAATACAACGTGATATTACCATTATGGAGAACTGGGTCGGGCGCATACTTATAGTATGGCACTTCTGATTCCACAAGGTTGTACTTCAAAGCAAGTTGCTGGTGGATAATCCTGGCAACAAGGTTGTGTCTATGCAAGTACTCTCCGTTAGCCAGACTAGAACACCCAGAAATAATGTGTCGGATCGATTCTCCCGGACGGTGGCATGCCCGACATATGTCAACCGTGCCATCTTTCACAATGTATTTCCGGTAGTTATTCATCATCATAACTTCGTCCATTATTGCACAGACAAAACCTTCGGTTTCCCCGAAGAGGTCACCAAAGCGCAGCCAGGATACGGACGCTAAGAAGTCTACATCCGGGCCATGTAAGGCCCGGTAAAAGCGTCCGTGAAGCTCCTTGCCCTGCCATTCCTCATTGCGGTCATTAGTGTCTAATACTTTAGGCTTGCGCCAGTTCTCGTTAGCCAGAAAGAGCGGGGTGAGGCCCTTGTCCACTGAGACCACATCTCGGTGCATCTCCCCGTCGGCTTCTAGGAAGTATTCCCTGAGACTGCATACCTCACGGTTGTGTAGGGTCTTAGCATTTAAGAAGCCACGACCCCCGCACTTCCGTGGGATATACAGTCTCATCACCGACGACCGTGGGTGATGCATTCGATTTGCAGTCAACAGTGTGCGTACCCTCCTATCCAGGGCATCAAGTTCCGTCTGAGTCCATTTGAGTATGCCGAAGGAATACATCAAAACCGGCATGACCCAACCGTTGAAGGCGCGCACCTTGTTTCCGCCTGACAAAAGACTGCCTAGCACCTTATTCAGGCGGCCAAAGAAGCGCTCCCTCAACGATTGCTTCATGTCAGTCACGTTGATGCCTAACGCTTCCGACATACCCAAATACTTGTAGGTTTCTGTTGAGGAGAGGGATCTAAGGTGTATGGAATCCGAGAGTTGGGTTCCCACGGATTCCATAATCTCTCCTCGCTTTACATGCATGACTGCACATTTGTCCACACCAAATTCCATCCTGATGGCTACTGAAAGTTTCTGTTACCTTCAGTAGCTTCATCAGTTGCAAATTGTTGGGGGCAAAGAGTTTCAGATCATCCATGTAAAGAAGGTGAGATATGACCTGACCATCTTTCCTCAACAGATAGCCTAGACCTGAACGCTCCAGCAGTGTGCTGAGAGGGTTCAAGGCTAGACAAAACCACAATGGACTCAGACTATCACCCTGGAAAATACCACGCTCGATCCTTATCGGTTCGCTGTTCCCTTGGATCTGTCGACATCCTGGATAGCGAAGAACCGTTCTCCAGTGCCCCATACATGACATCAGGAAGGTACGTAGAGTTGCATCTACTTTGTACAACTCCAGCACCCTCATGAGCCATGTATGATGCACGGAATCATAGGCCTTCTTATAATCTATCCAACATGTAGACAGATTCTTTCGGGAGCGGCGAACCTGTTGGCTAATGGCCATATCAATGAGGAGCAGCTCCTTAGTGCCGCGGGACCCGTTCCTACATCCATTCTGAGAGGCAGACATGATAGAATTACTTTCAATATGTTGGTTGATTTTAGCTCTCAAAATGGATGTAAGAACTTTATAGACCGTTGGTAAACAAGTGATTGGTCTATTTATTATTATTATTATTAGACTATACCTGGGAACCTTCCAGTTACGGAGATATTGGAGGTCCAAGTTCCAAGTTTTTTTAATGGTATAGCTTTATTTTAAATATCTCCATGACCCCCGTACTATTCAACGTATCCATCAGCACAATGTGTTGAGTGCGTTACATTGAGTCGTACCGTAAACCGTGCTTTTTCACCCCAGAAAATAAAGTCGTTTCCTAGCAATAATTTTTGCGTGTTTAATTTAATGTCGTTTTTTATTTAGCTTAGTTTAATGCAGTGGTTTCCAACCTGTCTTGGACCAGGGACCACTTTGGTGTCTTTATTGATAGCAAGGGCCTTATGGTCCTAGGATACCGACAGAATTATATCTAAGGGGGAATGCAAAAATTGAACCTTGAGAACCTTTAGAAAGTGAAAGATATATAAGAGCGATCGAAATGAGCTCAAAAAATTCAGCAATCATTTATTAAATACAAAAATAGGAATAAGTAAGTAGATTTTTACAGAAATGCTTATGAATCTAGCAAGAACGAGCGCAGCAAGCTCAAAAAATTTATCACCTCGCCTCGATAGGTTTTCAATTAGGTTGGGTTGAGCTTTTAACATTTTAACCTTTCGCGGACCATATTCGAAGCTTCAAATAAACACGAAAACTGTCCACATCCCTGCTCTCCTTCTATTTTTTAAGTCGGACCAATTGTTTGCTAGCTGACATAATTATATCTTTTTGTTTACTTGGCCGACTCCCGATTCCAACCCCATCCTTATTGATCATTTCATACTCATCAGCGATCTCAGGCACATAATTACCTTCCAGTAAAACATTCAGAAGTCCACACAACTTCTCATTCCTGTACGTCTTCTGGTGACGGATGATGGCCGTTAATCTCTGAACACTTAGATATGTCAAGTTATTATACCTTAAGTTTAAGTAGCAGAGGGTGAAATTCCCTATACAATGACTTTGTCCTCCCTTTACTATCACCATCGATGGACTAAAGGGATGTTCGAAGGGTCCTACTGCATCTAGTGCCATGGTTCGAGCCTTCATAACCAAATACGCATCAGCAAATGTACTCTTCTTCATGTTCGGTTTACCTTTCGTTCGTACTCTCACTGATGTAATCCTCTTACTTGAATTTTTGGCATTAATAACCAAATTGAACATGTATTTGCGATATAGTACTTCCTTGTTTTTTAAATAATGCATATAGAACCTATTCTTGTCTTCAATTTCATCGATATTCAATGGGAATTCTGCTAGCACGTCAAACATATATTTAGCACCGTCATCACCTATTTGATTGTCGGCTAAATTCAAGTACCGTAAATGTCTATTACTTCTGAATGCTTCTCCTAAATGTTTCAACCCAACGTCAGTTATGAAGTTGGACGACAGATTTAAAACCAACAAGTTTCGTTCAGCTGGTTCTAGATGATGCAATCGTGAAGCTAGTCGCTCACAGACAATATCATTTATGTTGCACCTCGATAGCGACAAGCTTTGAAGAGAGGATTGATCACTTAGAAGAATGTCATAATTCGCTTCCTTCAGAGGAGAGTGATCTAAACATATATCAGTAATATTGGATATTGCAAGTATCTTATTCAACTCATAAATGGTGTACATGTCGATGCAACATTGTTTGATGGTAAACTTGGTCAGATTAGAGGGGAATGGAACTTTTAAAGCTAGTACCTGCATCAAGACTCTCGGTATTGGCGCGTAAGGATATTTAGACATGAGTATCTCTACCAGTTCATATGAGCTGTCGTACACTGCTGTTATAAGAAACTTCTTATTATCTGGTGCTAGTTTAAACTCAAGAGATGAATCCGGCGATGGCACCTCTGCTGGTGGTTTAATGAACTTCCTGCGTTTGTATTTTGGTGCTGGTTTCAGTTTCGTTACTTTGAGGGGTGTTTCTAGAAAAGCAAAAAAGTAAGTGATTACCTAAAATACGAAACCGAGAGTAAAGAATAAACCATACCTACGCAACTAATTAGAAAATAAACTTACGCTGCAGAATCATGCTAGTAACATGAACCGCTAACGGGCATCCGTACATTTTACATGTTGTCTGTA
Organism: Xestia rhomboidea; assembly: GCA_963853795.1. Lineage (NCBI taxonomy): Eukaryota > Metazoa > Arthropoda > Insecta > Lepidoptera > Noctuidae > Xestia > Xestia rhomboidea. The sequence goes on along the minus strand of OY970778.1, from coordinate 5,948,557 downwards.
TGTAGTGACCAAAGTCCACATTTTGTGGACCATCAAAGGAAGTTGTAGAATTTGAACATTCCCGGGCACGGCCTTCAGACCTCAGCGAAAACATTGAAAAACCTTTCATCGCCATTTTAAATATCAGGTAACAACTTCTGTTTCTAATTCATTAACGAATTTAAAAAAATTAGGGTTTTTCAAAATCAGTGAGTAATGATGGGCATAGCCCCCTTGAATGCCTCGTAAAAACGAAACTGTCGTATCTCCGTAATGGTCTAAGATCCTGTCCGCCAGGCCGTACTTGTTTTCTGGCGAACCAAATGTGTAGCATCGAATAGTGTTAGCATGTACGGTGAACCTGCCTGCTAACTTGCGCCGAACAGCCAATTTTCAGATCAGGAGCGTGAAAATATTACTCGCTTAGGTTTTAAAAAAACTTAAAACCTGAGTGCTGATTTTATAATTATGTTGCAGAAAATGTTGTTATAATCGGTTAATCAAGACAGCTTCGTTTTCAAGGAGCCACCAAGCAAATCCACCGGTGGGTCACCGAATACTGATGACTTCCAAGACCTACTGACTAGTAGGACCTATGTGACTATTTAGTTTTGTATGGACCCCTGAGGCCCACCAGGAACTTAAATGTACGAAAGAAAATAATTACAAATAATCCTTTATGGGCACCGGGCCGTAGGCCGATTTAGGAGGCCGGCGGAGGCCCGACAATTCGGGGACAGAAGTCAAAGAGTGTTATTTATAATATGCGAGCGAAGCTAGCGCGGGTTGACGAACCCTTACCTTTGACGCTACGTTTGCAATTTTACCCACGACGGAACGGAGACGGTATATGAGTTTGGTGTGAGAGGATGTTGTTTGTTTGTGCAATTGCATGTTGCTATTTATCTCCAAAACTACTAGCCCGAGTCTTCGAAGACAATAAAATCTCAGAGAACCCACTAGTAGGTCTTGGGAGACACATCAGTATTCGGAGACCCAAAGGTGGGTCTGTTTTTTGTCTTCTGCTAGTATCAAGACTGCCAGACACTTCCTGTTGTCGGAAAAACTGACAGACACTTCCCGTTGGCGGAAAAACTGCCAGACACTTTCCGTTGGCGGAAATAGAGCTCGGAAAAAATAAACTGATTTAACTTATAGCCAGAATGTATTGTTCTATATTTGATAGTCAGAGAAGTTATTTCAATACTCATCGTAAGCTGCCAGACCAATCAATCGAAGGGTCGCAATTAATAATTTTTGAATAGGTTCATTAAACCAATGACCTCATACAGTGCCATTTTAATTGTCTTGTACAATACTGGGTATTCAGCTGCATCCGGTTAGACTGGAAGCTGATCCCAACGTAATTGGGAAAAATGTAGGTAGATTGATTGACCTTATAAAAAGTTTGCTGCTTAGGTACGCAGATGTATACAGTACACCGAGGTATCGACAGTTATATTAAGTTCCATTCCAAGTATTTGTATAGGTTATTACAACTAAAAATGAAAAACTTTTTTGCAAAAAATAAAACTGACTTCAAAAACACAAAAAAATTGAAAAATTACTTTAGCTTTAGAAGTCGGTTCCACACGTGCCGGCCGCCGCGGAAGACGCCCTGGGCGTCGGGGGCCACGTGGTGGCTTCCGGCCACCGTAGGCGCGGGCCTGTGGACGGGGAGCTATGGGCTAGCTCGCCGTCCGTCCGTCTCATGACGACAGGCCGTGTCGACGCGACGGCGCGTTCGTGTTCCACGCGCGCCTCAAAGAGAGTCAGCAGTAGGGAAGGGGTCCGCAAGGGCCGATGCCTGCCGGGGCTGCGGGACTATTCGAAAGAGATACCGTGGCCCCGGAACACAAAGGGTGATGAAGGAACATGGATGGGTTTTAGTCAGTAAAAGTCTGACACTCCCTCCTGCTCCGCCCAGAGCGGGAGGAGTCATTTGATGATTTCCCATCCGAAAAAACAAAACAAAAAAAAAAGCTTTAGAAGTCAGTGGCAAAAACGAAACAATCAAACAAACTTAAGTTATATTTTTTGCAAAACAGTTTTTTTTATAATGAAGAACTATCATTTGTGCCTGGTCTCTCTAGAAGTCTGAACGAATCCCTGCCAGGTAAGGCGAGCGGCGCGGCTATTTCGTGCTCCATGAAGTAGGCAAAAAATGTAAAACAAATTTTGAAGCAAATTTTCGTAGACTTCTTTAGTACGAGCATAAAATAAAAATAAACTTACAACGAACTTCTTGAACTTTAAGTGAAATAAGTTACGTTTACATAAAAATTAACTTATAACGAATTTCTTAAACATAAGAGTGAAAACAGTTACGATTACAAAAAATAAACTTACAACGAACTTCTTGAACTTATAAGAGAAATAATTTAAGTTAAGTTGGGATCATTAAAAAAAAACAAGTTTCTTCTTAACAATACCAAGGTAAACACTATGCCATAAATTATAATACCTGTATCTAAATCTTACTTAAAACGTGTCAAGAAAGAAAAAAAAAAACAAAATGGAAATAAAGTGGTACTTCTTAAAGAAGTTGCTAGGGCACTTCGCTCAATACTGTTACGTCGGCTGTTTTATGAGAACATTCTAGAATTAGTTCCATCTAGAATGGTCAAACACATGGCCACAAGAAGTTTGGCCTGTTTATATCGTTTTGGTTCAGGCCCCGTGCGATGAGACGCAAATCAACGTTGCTGTAAAGCCCGTTGATAGTTTTTGGCCATTTTTGAAAACTAAAAGTGGGCCCCTGCCTGAAGGGCTCTTATCTGAAACTTAATATTATGCTCGCTGAAAAACCCTCTTTATAAGTAACCTTTCTAGATACCTATCGGCCTAAGTGAGCCTTGTTGACTACACTGTAAACATTTTATTACATAAAACGAACAAAAACGCGCTTCTTAGACTAAACACAGACTTAGCTTAAAATAAAAACTAGGTCCAGCCGTTCCTGAGAAAATCGGTGGTGTCAGACGGACAAAAACATGATCTTATAAGGGTTCCTTTTTACCTTTAGAGGTACGGAACCGTAACAACTTCTCTCTTATAGTTAAATGTAAAACAACCTTATAACACATGTTATGTTCGTAACTACCAATGTTACTAGAATGTGTGTTCTTCGTACTTTGGCAGAAGGCAGCCAAAGTTAACAGTTTCATTAAATTTATTGGCGAACCTTACTCTTGGCGCTGCTCATTTTTCCAAGAACTCGTTGTTGTGTGGCAGAACCATTATCGGTTTTCGTAAACGTAATTGTTTTAACTCCCGTCGTTCTCAAAAATATAACTTTTTGAAGATGAAAATTAATTTCTTCAAGCAGTGGGGAGCAAGTTGTAGGAATAAGGTTTCCGTCTAAAGTAATTTTAATCAGCCCTGTTTTATCTTTAGCGGATTGGCTTTTCATACGCACGTCATCCTGATACCGCAAAACATCGTGCAGCCTCTGAACTGATAAGTTCTCTAAATTATTATACGCTATATTCATATAACACAAGACCAAGTTTCCTTTAGAGTAGGATGCTTTATTTTTAACCACTACATCGTCAGTCGAAAATGGGTCTTGAAATTCTCCTATTATTCCTTTACTCATAATTTTAGCCTCCTCTTCTAAACTGTATATCGTTAGTTTAGCCGTTGAACGGGCACTTTTAAATGCAGCTTTGGATGATTTGGATAGCAGCACACCCGGTACACTTTTGCCGCTATCAAAATCATCCTTATTTCTATATTTTAGATTGCTTAGACACCTTTCGTAAACGGCTGCTTTACTCTGCAAATACTTAAGTTTTCGGTATGACGAATCATATTTTTCTTTAAAATTCAGTGGAAATTCCATAAGACTGTCTAACATTGGTACGAAGCCACTGTCAGTGATTTTGTTTCCTGATAAATTGAGGTGAAGTAAACTTCGATTCGCTCTAAGAACGGTTGCGATAGATATCGCCGCATCATCTGTAATGTCATTAGAGCCTAACTCTAATATTTGAAGGCTATTTGCAGCAGGAGCATTAATATCAATATTTTCAAATATTTTCTTGCAGACTGTGTCATTAATATGGCATCTATTCAGAGACAAATATTTCAATTGCGAAATCTGTTCAAGTAAAATGTAATAATTTGCTTCTGGAACGTACGAATCGTCAAAAACAATTTCAGAGATATTTGAGATTGGTAGTAATTTGTTTATCTCGTATATCAATGCAGCAGTGAGTAGACTTCTTCGGTAAGTGAATCGTGTCAACGAAGAGTGGTAAGGGACACAGAGGCCGAAGGCAGTGATCACTTTTCTAGATGCCCTGATTGCGGTTCCCTCGATTGCTATTTCTACGAGCCGCTGCTTAGTGTCGTAATATGCTGTCACCGGAACCATACAACTTTCCGTCGACTTACAGTAGGTGATTGAGTCAAAAGTTTTTGATTCTTCTAGATCACGCGTTACGTCCAATTTCGGCGTTTGACGAGGTTTAGACTTTTTATGAATATCCTCTATAAGTAAAGTAAAAGTTTATTAAAAGCGAATTATTTTACGAAAATTGCTTAGTATTAGAAGGAGAGAATGTTTTTTAACAGAATGGTTAATTTTAGCCTAAATACATAATCAGCTTTCTTCTGGGGTACAGGCCACCTCTCAATGAGAGGGATGGACTGTAATAATCCTCATATTTATATAAAAATCAGCACGTGGGCCCACTGTTGGTAGATGTCACATGTCTTCGAATTTTTGGGTTCTAGGACACGCTGGTTTCCTGACAATGTTATCCTTCACTGCTGTTTGAGCAATGCTGATGAAATAAACACGTGCCTGTTAAGGGTCGAATCAACGACCTACTGATTATTCGGCCCACCATTCACCACTGCTCTATATTTGTTTAGTACTCGATACTGCTGAACCACTACGAACGTTGAGGAATTTAGTTCTGGACGTATAGGTAGGTCCATCTCTTTCTCAGCCCGAAATTAGATTCAAATAATATTGCTAGAAGCAGCGCCCCCCCATTCTGACGGGATATATTTTGAGAATATAATATGCGAATAAAGGAATCAAACACACCACTGGGCAGAAATCTGGCACTAAATAGACCGCCGCTACGTGCTCTTCAATGTAAGTAACCTAACCTTGAAGAACTTAAATTCGGGTTGCAATTAGGAATAAAATCCTTTGTCCGAATTTTTTATTGCATGTTTTTCGAACCCGGGATCTTATTAGTTAGCAGCAGTATTTAAGCAAACCTCTAGAGCCAACCCACCAACCCAACCAACCAACCAACAACCCCAACCAACCAACCAGCAAACCTTCCAACCTTTCTTGGACCAGGGACCACTTTGGTGTCTTCATTGTTAGCTGGGAATCAGGGACTATCAAGGTTCTAGATAAACATGGACACCGACATTATATCTAGGGCCCCCCCTAGATATAATGTAGGTGTCCATGTTTGTCTAGGGGGTTAATCTTTAATATTTAAAGGTAATTTAAGGTTTAAAATTTTAACACCACGACCTTCTCAGACCAAGTAAAAAACCAAGACATAGCGCTGCGAACAATAAAGTGAGGCCAGCGCAAATTACGTCTCGCTCTGTTCATACACACTCACACGCACCACATTTACATCAAACTACAATTAAACTTTGCCTCAATAAATGCACAAAATGTTTACGAAGCCTCACTTCTCTGTGCTCAGAGTTCCGTCTTAAGTTTTTGTTTTGGTCTGAGTGTACACGGCGAGACGTAATTTGACGGGCCTCAATTTGCTGTTCGCAGAGTTCCGTCTTTACCGTTTTATTTGTTCTGATCACGACTCTGATAGGTTTTCAATTAGGTTGGGTTGATCTTCTGTGCAAGTTAAAAAGTCCGAATAACATTATAATCTTTCGCAGACCATATTTTAAGCTCCTGCGGACCGCCGGTGGTCCGCGGACCATAGGTGGGGAACCACTGCTCTAGAGTCTAGCTAGACTAACGTGGCAGTCAATGTACTAGCAGTTGATGCCACCCACGAAGTGTTAGGTGACGCTCAGTTTTAGATTTTAGTAGGTATGGTATATACCTTGCAACTTCGGGGTTATGACAACTGAGGTTGAGGCACTCATTTGTTTACACACCCAAGGAATGAAAGTTTCAAATTTCAAAGGAGAAGGATCACGTCCTTCTTCCTTGAAAACTAGAGAGTTGCCTTCGATAGTCAAATTACTCTTACTCTTTTCATGCACCTGCACAATATCGCTGGAAACAAGCGACACAGTTTTTTTTGTTTTTTTCTCGGCTTTTTTCATTATTTATGAATTGTAGGTACTGATTTTTATTAAACAAAATGCTCTTCTAGAAGCTGCCACAATTATATATTTTTTTTTATTACCAATATGATGTGTCACTAAATATTTTTAGAAAAAAGCCACTCTAGAGAGGACTGCGAAGGCTGAAAAAGTTAAATAAATGGATTAATTAAGTACTACCTAAATCGGGTGAAAGGTGCCTGCCTGTTGATACTAATCACCATCATGATACTAATATTGTAAAGAGGAGAGAGTAGGGAAGAGCATAGAGTATAATAAGTAAATAAATAGGGAAGAGTAAAAAAAGTTTTTTTTTTTTAAATTTCTTTCGCCTTTAAAAAGGCAGGCATCGATCTATTGACCATTCAGCCTAGTTAAAAAAGAAAATCCTTCATTGATTGACATTTGACATGGATGGACTGTCATTGGCTTTCTTTTTTAACCCTGCCCCTCTGCCCTTCTCTCTTGATAGATGGCGCTGAACTTGGTAAATTACTGCAAGGAACGGAACGTCTCATCATTGCACTTGGATGTAGTTTTTTATTCGGAAGCTTAGGCCAATACACTTTACGGTTTACATCGGTGACAAGGCAAGACAGAGACACCATCCACCTTTGTCGGTTTCTCGCTCGGAACGTTTTTTTTTTTTCCTTTTCTATTGAATCCATTGTACAAATTTAAACTCTAAGCTTTTGAGATAGAGTTTATTTTTATTTTTTTAGCATTTTGTTCGTACTCATTCCAGTTAGTATATAATTTCCTTGGCTTAGGCAAACGAAAGTGTCAGTCAATGAGCGTATACAGTGACGTGACGCAATGTTTTTTTTTTCCAAGCGTTTTGGCTTTGACACCTTCAGGCACCTTCAGGGGTATCTACTAAATTAGCAACTCTATTTGTGGTGGTTCAAACTTCGTTTGAAATACTATTACTATAAAGTTCTAATCCGCTTGCGCTTACGTCAGTCACTGCGGGCCGAATAGTGTGAAATGAGTGGTTTTTAATTAATTGTAGCCTAATAAATTAATCATTACATCAAAATGCCAATGGGGTGGGCAACCGGTGGAACTAATGGCGCTAGCATCGCATAAACCAAACATCGTCATTGGTTAAAAATCTGTCAATGTCATTTTATAAATCAAAATAGTTTGACCTCATTGGTCAGATGGGTCTAAGCTATGGACGCGCCATCTACAATCAGCTTTGACCAGCCTTCCCCATTGTACACTTTGAGAAGAAAAAATTCACAAATATTTGTGTGAAAAAAAAAATACTAAAACTTAATGCCGTTTATGAATAGTTACGAAATTTCAAAGAAAAAATGCTGCACTTTGAATATTTTTTTCATATAGTAATAATAATGTTAGAATTTATTTTATGGGGAAGGCTGATTGTAGATGGCGCGTCCATAGCTAAGACCCAATCTGACCAATGAGGTCAAACTATTTTGAAATATAAAATGACATTGACAGATTTTCAGCCAATGACGATGTTCGGTTCATGCGATGCTAGCGCCATTAGTTCCACCAGTTGCCCACCCCATTGCACCAAATATAGTTAGATAGGATATAGTATATTTATAGGGTATAGCAGATAAAAACGATGCATGCGACTAACCAGTATATCTACTTTCGCCATAGAAATCATCAGGTTTGAAATGCTCACTACATAACCTAGAAGACGAGGTTGGTTTCCAATTTTTTAGGTGTAAGGCGTTGATCCATTTTCTTCTTCTTTTCTTTTCAGCAGGGAAACGGTGCACTCCTTTATTTTTGCATTGAAAAGCACTACATAAAGGCATTTTATAGCTAATTTTATCAAAATACTTGTTTGTTTTGGTAAAAAAGTATGGTATTTGACAGTTCTGACAGTTCAATCAGCACCTGCGATTATACGCCACCTACCGGGATAAAAAGTCAGCGTGTCTCCCCATTAAAGTTTAGAGTATAAGCAATATATATTTATTTTTTGAACATTTATATTCACTCATCAAAGAGGAGTTACATGGAGAAAACCTCTCGTTGGCAAATACCACCCCCTTAACGTGCAACGTAGTCAGTTCAACGCCATCTACAGAGTTCTTGGAAACTATTTTTTTTAATACTCATTAGGAAAACCTCTCATTAAATCATCGTCACGAAGAAGAGGAAGATGGGAGACCTCAAAGAACTTGATTTTTCAGTAAGAGAGGTATAAGTATTTTACTCACAAATTAAATCGATTAAAATGACTAAAAAGCTTTTGCTATTATCTGTAGCTCCGTATTAGTTTTAATGTAGTGTAGCATCACTACTTGTCATTCATGCATGGTTGTCTTGCATTCTTTTTTCTGTGATTCTAAAGTTTTTCTATATCATAATTTGCAGCTATTGAGTTAAACAATATAGAAAAAAGCAATGACAGTCATAGAAATAATACCTTAAGCTTAAGTATAAAAGTGTTGTTCAAAAGCCACTCGCTCGACGGGCTACCGAGTTATTCCCTGAAGTGAACTGCGTATCATGTAACTTTTGTGGTTTATTTTTGCGGGATAGAGCATCTATTTTCAACTCGGGAATCTTCTTTGCCGTGAGTATAGTTATGTTATTTCCTATGTTAGTAGTGATAGGTGTTACTAAAGTTCTACGACATTATTTCTTAGAATTCGTAGTGGATTAGTAATATATGTTGAATGTCAAGGTTTCTTCCGATACCTTGGTACATAGAGACTCATAGAGGTAAAGTCTGAACGCTTATTAGCTAGTTCCTCAGTATCGCCAGCGGTTTTGACCACAGCACTTCCTACATCCTATAGGTATCCACTATATTGCATTACAAAATCTAGAAAACTTGGACAAAATAAATAATATTGACAAAGTTTTTCCTCCTACAGAGTAGCTTACGGTCTTTTTTATTGAAGATAAAGTGAAATGTGTGTGTGACTGTGTGTTTCAAATGTTGTCAGCAACAGATATATTTATGCAATGCTCAGAATTTCCTTAATTGCTAACAGCTATTTGAGAAACCAATTTATAAATATTTCTCATGGTCATGTTTGGTATGCTGTTTCAATTTTAATGAGTTTTTCAATAACTATGTTACCTTGTCTGTCTTGTTATGGATTATAAAGTTGTTGTTTTGACCATATGTGTGAATATATCCATCTTTCTTTTTTTTTTCCTCATAATGTTCATTGTAATTCAATATTGTAAAAGAGGTGTGTAGTATATCTGGTGTAAAAATAAAATAAACTCGAAATCAAATTAAGTACATTCATTTGCGGTAGACTCGGGTTCAGTTGATTCAGCGGCATGAAAACAGCACGGGGCATTTCCGATGATGTACCTATGTTTTTGTCAGTTTTCTAACGTGTTTTGAAGTCTGGTACCCTATCTTATAAAATCATAAATAATGAGTCATAGCCTCTCTCTGAAACAGAAAGCATGTCTTAAAAAGCACATTGAGTCAACGCTTCCATTCGATTTTCGATTCGGAAAGTCGTATGTCTGTCTTTTTTTGACATTACTCAATCGAGCGAGATAGACATATGACTTTCCGAATCGAAAATCGAATCGAAGCATTGTGAATAGCTATGCCGGTTAGTGTTAAATCATTGCTCTACTGGCATTGACAGTGGAATGTCACCGAGTTATTTCATCAGGAATTTAAGATTATTGATTGCAGGTGTGATGTTGTTTTAAAGGAAGTAAGGTATGAGTATGTTAGAGGAAGTTTGAAAGTTGCACCAGTTACAGAAAAGTTGAAAGGGAATCAACTATCTTGGTGTGGACATGTGATGAGGAGGGATGAATCGCATGTGACTAAAAGTGAGTGATGAAACTAAATGTTGATGGATGGAGAGTGAGAGGGACATTAAAGAATCGCTGGATGGATTGTGGCAAGCTGGATGAATCGTTGGTGATGTGGGGAAGTCAGAAATATGATCTTATTTTCTGGATTGTACAAAGCAACAAAATCATCCAATTCCAATTGCATCATATTCCTATTTCAACACCATTCAAATTGCATGAATCTAAACAAATGGTAATTAGGCATAGTTTCACTCACAGCGAACATTGTTCATGAATGAATTCACACAGAAGTATAAGCTCAGTTCACACCATACAACTGATGGGTACAGGTACCCATTATGTTGTGAAAGTTGTAAAGGGAAAAGTATTTTGTATGATTTGTGTGTATGATGTTAACATTAGGCCGAGTCATCACATCTTCTGTTTATTTTATATTTGATAGAACACATGCTGTCATACTTAATTTGGAGGTGTTGACTGAAAGCAGTTTATTTTATTATTGAGTGTTTAAACAGTCATTATTTTAAATATTTTATTGCTGTATTATGTAAATGTGTCTGTGTTACACACACTATGAATTACCATTGCATGGACACTACAGACAGACTGTCTAGTAGACAGTCTATGAATAAATCATAAGAGACGAAGTTAGGCCTCAAGTTTTGAAAAATATTTTCTTCATATTTTCTTTTTTTTTTTGTTAGCCTGTACTGTCCCACTGCTGGGTAAAGGCCTCCCCCAATTCCTTCCATGTGCTCTTTTCCCGTGCCTCCTCGGACCAACCCTCGCGGTACGCGTCCAAATCGTCTCGCCACCTTTTTCTGGCTCGGCCTCCGCGGCGCCATCCGTCTTCCGGCAACCATCGTGTGGAGACTTTTGCCCAGCGGTCATCGTGCATGCGACTGACGTGACCCGCCCAATCCCATTTTAGCCTAGTAGCTAAAATGGGATATAATTTATATTATATTTTCTTTTACCTACAAAAAATAAAATATTTTTCAATAAAATATATATCAAGTTTTTAGAAACATGGCTTTTACCATTGATTGAAAAAAAGAGTCACTCAAAGATACAATGATAACATAAAAATGTATGAACAGATTCTTAGTAGAGTAGAATTAGTGTAGAATTATTAGCTGGAATAGTTTGTTGATTGCCATTGTCCCATTCACTGACGAATTAATATGCAGAACATGTAAATAAACACCAATTTGGCCTTGGCTGACGAATAAGGATGCTCAATCAAATGTCACTTACGTTACACACTTCACTATCTGCATCTAAGGCACATAATAGTTGGATTATATGGATTGATGCAGACCAAAAAGAGCAAAGAGTATTGAATATCTGGTGACATTGGATAATAAACTTTGTTATTAGTGAGTTAAAGTGTAAACGAGCCTGTGGGAGCTCGCTAGAGAAGTCTGTTTATGTCTGCATTGATGTGTGTACAATTTTGCACTTTACTCTAATGAAAATAAACCGTAGTTTTCAATGTCATCGGAAACTGGTCTGTGGCTCATGTAAAGCTATGTTTACTCGCGCAGCGGCGCGTGCGACGGAAAGTACATAAAACAGATTTACTATCTCCTCTGAAACAATGCAGTAGCACGCGCCGTATATCTATAAAGTAAAATGTCCTAGTTTCTAAGTCCTGGCTTTAAATTAATTTGAGGTCACCAAAAGATAGTCGTAGAGTTTAATATATATCCCTATACAATCGCTAAGGCTATCTATGTCCTCCTATATATAAAATAAATTGGTAATCAATACTCCTAAAGCAATATGTACTCTAAACTGGAGTTAAAATGTCTAAAAGAGTTAATCTATCCATTGAGATTTATTATCTGTATATAAAATACCGGTGTGTGTGTGTTTGCAATTCTTCTTCTCCATAACGGCTCGAACGATTTAGATGTTTTTTTAGTACTTTACTTATGTATAGGGTCACTTGGATGGTTCTTACCTATAGTTGGACCCGATAGGTAGCGCTGTGCTCGCTGGACAACTTCTGCCTACCGGGACCGCTATTAAAAATGGTTCCGTACCCGAAGGGTAACCAACAGGACCTTATTACTAAGCCTCCGCTGTCCGTCCGTCTGTCTGTCAGCGGGCTGTATCTCACGATCCGTAATAGGTAGACAGCAAAACAATTAAGAGAACTCCCTTTAAAATATTTCAAATCCAAATTACATAAATGGGTTATTGACAATTGTTTTTATAGTGTAAAAGAATTCCTTGAAAAAAAAGTATCTGATAGATATAGCTACTAAGTTACAAAGTATTGTAAGTTGATTTATTTTTAGTTTTTTCTTTAATTATTAAAAGAGTCTATTAATTACTGAAGATTTAAAATAGATATGAATCCTGAATTGTAAGTGCTATTCTTATTATCTAGACATTGTAATATTAACATTTACACCAATATTGATGTTGTGTAAAAATTTTATGTTTATGATGTTCTAATGTTTGTATGCCATCTCTATGGCAATACATGTGAGTTCATAACCCTATCCATAAGACCTTAATGTTTTATACAAATAAATTATATTCTATTCTATATTCTATTCAGCTGAAATTTTCACAGAATGTGTATTTCTATTGCCGCTATGAAACAAATAATAAAAATAAATTGAAAAATTAAGGTGGCTGGCTACTACGATGGTACGAAACCCTTCATGCGCGAGTCCGACTCACAATTGGCCGGTTCTATTATAAATGCGAAAGTAACTCTGTCTGCCTATTATGTTTTGGCGTCGTAACGGCTGCATGGATTTGGATTTTGGATAAAAACACACCGATAGTTCTGTGTATTTTTAGGATATCTTTTATCCCGGTTGTATTTTCCTGTGGAAAAATTCTGACCTCCATGCGGACGAAGCCGCGTACAAAAGCTTAGTGAAATAATAAACGCTCCTGAAGCAGAATGCCCACTGAACTAACTACCTATAACTACCTACAAGTGGCTAATCTATTCCGTTTAAAAAATACGAATCGTTGCTTGAACTTAAAATGCAACTCTTGTTCCACTTTTGAAAATCAGTATGCATGGTATATTATAAAGAAGGATGCATAGTTCAGTGTTGACCAGTGCTACTGACATGTTTTCGAACATGGCTGTGAATTTATATAAACAAATGCTAGTACTTTAATACTTATCTAGATAATGTGCTGGATGTAGAGATAATTTTGATAACTTCATGTTTTGCTTCAAACAGGAGTTTCTTTGTTATTAAAATGCCATTGTTATGAGTCTTAATTGAGTGATAATAAACTGGTAATCATTAAACTAAGGTTCAAGGTTAAACTGCGCTTGCGTCCATTACATACCAAGTTTCCTCCGTACCTGGAGAGCACGTTAAGCCGTTGGTCCCGGCTGTCATTTGTAGATCTTTGAGTCGTTAGGTAGGCAGTGGCCCGAAAACAACCAGTCTTACCAAGGGGTATCGTATTACCCAGTACTAACTGGGCTATCGAGGTCAGATAGGCAGTCGCTCCATGTAAAATACTCTAACAGTAATCTCGCTACATACACATACATATATTGCTGCTCAAGCTGATTACAGACGCTTCATTTGAGTGCACGGTTCAATTAGGTGGTCCTCTTAATTTTGGGTTCATTTTTTTTTACCGGTTTCACAAGGCAATTTTTCATAGACAAGTTTTTATTTTTCCATAGGCAAGTAGCAAGATATCCAACATCGTTGGATTGATTCGGTAATTAATTTAATTATTGTTTACTTTTTAATATGAACGAAAAGGAGTTAGATTTTTTTTTACATTATTGATCTTTAGAGTCAGTTTAATTCCAAATAGTTTACTACTTGGATAACACAACCCAAATCTAATGTTAATACCAACATTTGTTACAGATGCCCCAACCAATATAATCAGCAACCATGAGTTGGCTTCGTACGACGAGCCTCTCGTTCGCCCGCCAGCTGTCGAGGTCGCTTGACCCTCGGCATGACTATGAACCACAGGCTTGCTATAGCTCCTTCTGCAAGCACTGGCAGCAGGCGCACGATATTATACTTAAATCGCAGGTGAGGAAGGGTTAAATTGCAGTGCAAATAGCTTTGTCATGATTTACCGTAATAGAAACTACCCTAATCTTTCTCCAGATATAAAACGACCTTTCTGTCAAAAACGATCAAATATAATAAATAGTTTTGAAGTGAAATAGGAACTTACAGACAGACTCATTAAGCCTTTGAAGTGTTTTATCCTAGTCAGACTAATCATCTGCCTAGCCTTTTCCTATTATATTGGAAAAGGCTTGGCATTCATTGGTCTATTCATTGATCCGGCTCGAAGGACCAATGAATAGACTCGATTGGGACTTTATTTATAATAAAAGTAGTGATCTGTTTTAAAATAGGTATAATACCACAATAAACATATGTTACAACTTGTAAAGACCGTACAAAGAAATGCCCAGAGTGGCCGACGTCTGTGAGCTCAGTGAGTGGTAGGGCGAGCAGCGGCGCTCGCGTAGCCGGGTTCGGTACCCCGAGCCCCGCGCCCTCTCCACGCATAATATGTGAGGCGCCGGCAGGGAGCGACTACCTATCTGACCTCTACAACCTTATCCTGGGTAATACGAATACGAATACCCCTTGCCAAGACTGATCAGTCAGACTAAAACTTCCATATCTTTCCAGCCTAACCATCTCCACGACGATGTCCTAGGCGTTGTGAACCATCTGGAACAGCTAACGACCCTGCTAGTTCTGGAGGCGAAAGCGAGGGAGATCAACACAGCAACCAGCCCGGCCGCCTGCCTCGAGTACCTGCTCAGTGAGAACCTGCTGGATAAGCTGTATGAGTGGGCTATTTGTACTGGCAAGTGAGTACTTGAAAAACTAAGACCTGTATCTTTCAGCCCTTTACTTTAGTTTGGTTTGCATAAAATCTTGGTTATATAGGCGGTCGATCTTCTTTTTCGTGTGGTTTGTGCCTAACCTGGTGTCAAGAGTTTTTATGCCTGGTTTGGTTTCCTCACATTGAATAAACAAGATGTAAACGAACCCTGGACGAAGCCGACAACCATGCATTCTGCACATCATAATAGTCATCTGTCTTTTCATCTGAAAAAATCCAAGTAGGTTATCAAAAAATATTTGACTGGTATTTTTTCTTTTGTTACGTAAACCAAAATTGACGAAGATACGAGGTTTTTAAAATGATAATTTTAAAAGCGTCGTATCTTCGTCTATTTTAATTTATTACGTCACGCCGTGGTATAATTGTTAGTGCGTTCTGACGTCACGAGCCCCCACTCCCGAGTTTTGATGCGTTTTATCTTTGTCAATATTCATTGATTTACAAAAACAAAAAATACGTGTCCATTATTTTCCAATAATCTAACTGACGGACTAAATAGATTTTCAATTTATTGATGGTGGAAACAAGCCTATTCGATGTGCAGAATGCTTGGTTGGATTAGTAAGTAACTCTACGCAAATATAATTGCTGAGAAAATACTTTTTTTGGGGTGGATAGTCACTTTTAATGACAGGACTCAATGTAACGCACTCAAAACGAATGCAATGACGTAAATGCGGATGCATCGAATAATTTGGGGGTCCATGGCGATATTTAAAGTTAAAACATTAATAACTTATATTTTTTTTTTTAAACTTCTGAAAATGTTGCAACTTTGATCCCCAATGTCTCTGTAACTAGAAGGTTCCCAGGTACGTTCCAGGAAAAAAAATCGCAATGACGAGGAGAACAATTCCGGAATTCCGGGATTTTTTGGGATTCGTTAAGGGTACTTTTAAACCCATTATTTTCAATTTTGCGTGTTTTTTTGCAAAAAAAAATATTTTTTGTAGTATTAGAAGCAATGTTTGTTACCTGCTTAAATATATTATAGTTCTAAATAATTTTTAAATACTTAGCTCGCCTATGCTGTCACTTTGAAGGTCAATTGTCAGTTTCGTAAGCAGTGGGCGCTACTTGAGACACTTTGTTAGCGTCTTAAATATTTCTTAATAACAGTACTGAGTATTTAGAGACGATGGTCTTAAAACGTATATAATGAGATTTGCAACCAACAAAGCATGAAATTTTAAATGAGATAAAAAGATTGAAGGTTTTCTTGGACATCACTGGCGTTGGTGAACGAAAACATCGTTAGGATGCCTTGATTAAAATAATACATAACAGAACATCACGCCTGTAATCCTCGAACGGTCAGGCAGAGATGTACCAAATATTACACCCACATTTCGCCAGTTATAAAAAATATTCATATATAGTTATCCACCTTGAGAAAGCGAGGTAATCAAATGCTCATGCCTTTTAACAAAACCGCACTAGGCCCGCGTGGTGGATTAGAGTCCCAACCTCTCATAGAGAGAAGCCTGTGGGATCCCAACAGTGGAGTCCTGAGAAGAGGGCTTTGGTGGGACAGTAAAAGCCTGGTAATATTATTTTCTATGAAATTAATTTGCCATTCATTATCTCCTGATAATGACTGAGTGTGTGGAATTGCGCGAAACAAAGCTGATTGTACGATTTAGTACATAGAAGTACATTCATCATCATTCATTTACAACTAATGATACATACTTGAAACAAGGTGCGCATACGCACGTACAAATGATAAGCTACTGTATAGAGTAGCATAAAAGTAGTAGTATTGTTTAGTTGGTGATAACATTAATAGAAGGTTTTGGAACTGGCACAGTTCAGAACAGAGCAAAATTTTCAATTCCAGAAAAATATCAAAATTGTTACCATTGAAATAAAGTTGAATGTGTCCCCTTTGATACTTTTGCGCACTATCTAAGCTACAGCTGCCTAAGTGTAATGCACAGTCTCTATTAGACTCATACTGAATTAATGTTTATTCAATTTCGACTTACGCATTGAGTTTCTAAACAATCTCGTCGTTGTTTTCTATGAAACATACATAGGACATTTCATGAAAAAATATGAAAAGAAGAGAGAGCATGTCAGAAATAATGCCAGTATCCTGCTATAAAACTGATAACACCAACCGACATATTACCATTCAGGAAAATCCCCTATAAGTAAGAATATTTTCTCACAACCGTTCCCATTGTGTCGCTAATTCTATAAGGAAACCCCTTATCAGCCGCAGACGCCTATAATAACCACGAAGCGTTTATTGCCATATCTAATTAAACAAATAAAACAATAATTGCTTACCTAATTACGATTATAACGAACTGGGGTCATGCTATTTAATGTCAACAGTTAGTTTCCTGTGTGACTCACGGCGCCAACTAAAACAATGCAATACGAACTCGTAATAATATCAATTATTATTACTCTGTTAAGAGATCAGCGGTGGCCCAGTGGTGGCGGCTCCGACTTATGAACAGTAAGTCGTGGGTTCGAACTCAGATAGGCGCATTACTTTGTGTAATTTATTTCATCACCACTACTCTCAAAACGGTTAAGGAAAACATCGTGAGGAAACCGGCATTTCCTGAACCAAAAAATTCGATGACATGTGACATCTACCAATCCGCACTGGGCCCGCGTGGTGGATTATAGCCCATTCCCTCTCATAGAGAGGAGTCCTGTGTCCCAGCAGTGGGAACATTAATTGGCTGATGATGATGTTGACTCTGTAAAGCCATTTTTGTAACAGCCACGAATCACATTACAACCTAAGGGCGTATACACGTAGAACGCTGGTTGTCAGCGCTGACTGGTCGGTGCCGATAATACTTAGAGAGCCCACGACACTAAACCTAGTTCGATAAGACTCCCAGATGATAAATAAATATATAATTAGCCGCGTTATTAATGGGGAAACACGAAACGGCGATGCTACAATGCAAAAACGCCGACAATTTCTGTCAGCCAGCGTTCTACGTGTATACGCACTAACACTGACCTGCAAATTACAAAAAGTTCAAGAAAAATTGTTTTTCCTGGGCCTTTGCGGTGCTTTCACCTTAATAACCCATTTCACCCACTGCTGGGTTCAGTTCAGGTCTACCTAGGATTTCCAGTCATGGAAATACAGTAAATATATTTCCAAATTAGTCACTTTACCCTTTTTTTTTTTTTAGGATGGGAAATCATCAAATGACTTCTCCCGCTCTGGGCGGAGTAGGAGGGAGTGTCAGACTTTTACTGACTAAAACCCATCCATGTTCCTTCATCGCCCTTTGTGTTCCAGGGCCACGGTATCTCTTTCGAATAGTCCCGCAGACTTGCTGACTCTCTTCGAGGCGCGCGTGGAACACGAACGCGCCGTCGACACGGCCTGTCGTCATGAGACGGACGGACGGCGAGCTAGCCCATAGCTCCCCGTCCACAGGCCCGCGCCTACGGTGGCCGGAAGCCACCACGTGGCCCCCGACGCCCGGGGCGTCTCCCGCGGCGGCCGGGACGTGAGGATATCTCTCTCTCACGTTCCGCCACCTCCTTCGCTAGCATGACTGCTTCGCAGAAGGAGGTGACGGCGTCCCATTCCGTCTCGCTCCGGACCATGGATTGAACCAGGGCCGGAAGCGAGAGGTCGCCGCCGCCGATCGCCACCTCGAGGACACGGCGGTGCTCCACCCAAGCAGGGCACACCTGCACCACTGTGCTCCACCTTGTCCTCCGGTCGATACTCACAGTGGAAACACCCGGGCGTCTCCTCCCGCCCGATTCGGTGCAGGAACTTACCGAAACATCCGTGTCCGGTAAGAACCTGCGTCAGGCGGAAGGTGAGGACGCCGTGGCGTCTCTCCAGCCTCTCCTCAAAGAGGGGACTTACCGCCACTATTCTGGCGTGCCCTAGTCACTTTACCCTGTCCCGCGATTCTGATTGAATTTCGGAAAGTCCAGCCTTATTCCTCGTCTACTTAAGAAAGAGGTTTTATGCAAAATTTCAGCTTTCGAAGTCAAAGGGTTTGATGAGTCAGTCAGAGACTGAGTCAGGACTTTTCTTTTCATGTGTATTGATTCAGAGTAGTGGATAAAGTAAATACAGAACTGTTGAATCATAATTTCAACCTAAAAGTAAGAAACTAGAGTTAAAATTTGCTATTCTTATCTCAGACGACAAACGTAAATGTGTGTCCAATTCTCTTTTCAAATAATACAATCTTTCTGCAAACATCAATGATAATAGAAAGTGTATTTGTCTATACCCTTTGTTGTTACTTTCTCAAAACGCAGTATGATCTAAGTCGGATATCAATACAACTCGGTAAATCGATAATCGTAATTGTTTTGCGTAAAAATCGATTTTGAATTATGTATAGAACTTGCCGTGGTGAACCGATGAATCTGGAATGAAGATTTGTTCTGCTTTTGTAATATTATTGTCATAAATTGAAAAGTAATTAAATTAGTGAAGCTTTGTTTATTTTGTTAAATTAAAAATTAAACTAGCTATGATTGGTTGGTCATAATAACTTCAAAGAATCAATATCATAGTTAAATTCACACCTTTTACGTATTATAGGGAGACCCCGTGACCTGAAATATTTCAACTTTTTCGGTTTGTCCTAATAAAACCGACTTTATAAAAGCCGATAGTTTTTACCTGTCATAAGGTACATCATCACAAGAAGAAGAAGTTTCAGCTTCAATAAATTAATGATGTAGGTCTGGCTGTCACGGGGATCTTGGTCCGTACGGGCAGAAACAACATAACATCCTTTTTTTTTTTCGGATGGGAAATCATCAAATGACTCCTCCCGCTCTGGGCGGAGCAGGAGGTAGTGTCAGACTTTTACTGACTAAAACCCATCCATGTTCCTTCATTGCCCTTTGTGTTCCGGGGCCACGGTATCTCTTTCGAATAGTCCCGCAGCCCCGGCAGGCATCGGCTCTTGCCCCTTCCTTTTCGCTGACTCTCTTTGAGGCGCGCGTGGAACATACCTGTCAGCCTCAAATGATTGTCGCGCATCGTAATTACTTAACACTACTGTAACAAAACATCCTAACACACTCTTTTTGCTTCGTGCAGGTTATATATTATACATAAGGTCATAAACGCCCGGTTACTTCCAGCACATCAAACTACTACAATCTGTCAAATTTCTATAATAGATTTTCAACTTCATCGTTAAAGCATTAGGTTCAAGTTTGACTGGGAAAATTTGACAGCGGCGTCTGTACATTGGCACCGCCTTTCAGAAATCTGTAAAAAATAACAAAACACTGAGTATTGTTATTATTTACTGAACAATTATTTATTTCTCTTGTCTTGAATCCAATACAATGAAAATACTTCACAAATCTCCTTTAATCTACATAAAAATATGAGTAACCGGTAACTTACCGCAGATAATCAATTCAATAAAATTAACCCCCGTAATATTATTAATCAGTAACTCTTCAGATTAAAGTCAACTAGAAACTGTGTGATAAAATACTTCATTAATTAGTTCATAGTTTTTATTGCGGATTCTTATCATTACAGTTAATCAGTCAACTGTGTGGATTGTAATCTGTTATCAGTTTTTTTTATTGACAATGTCAGGTAGGAAAAGCGTCAAATAGGCAGTTGTTTATGTAAAATACTGGTATTCAGCTGCATCCGGTTAGACTGGAACCGACCCCAACTTAGTTGGGAAAAGGCTGGGCAGATCATGGTTACTTACCAGTCATCTAGCTATGGAGTAACGCTATGCTTACCAATGGAGACCGCCTTCTCCACTCCAGGGCCCTTGCTCCTTCGATCATTGGGCCTCCCGACAAACTTGGCCTACCCACTGCTACTTCAGCTTGCTAACTCTGCAAACTGTGAGTTAGTACCATACAAAATACATCTCAGTACACAGGAATTTCTACATATGTCGCCCCATATTAAATACTGGTATTCAGCTGCAACCGGTTATACTACATAACTAACATAGTTGGGAAAAGACTTGGCAGATGATGATAATTGTTCCTTCTTTTGAATCTTGATTTATCCTTCGTAGCGTTTGCCTTTATTTTAATGTAAGGCATCGATAAGTGTAGTCGTTTGTCGACCATCTGTCGTTGTCTCCAAATGGGTTAGTCAAGTCATGACTCCGTTGACCTTCCCCACGTAGTTGTGTCATACATACGACTGATAGTCACTGACCTAAAAATAAAAAAATAAATAATGGGTTAATTGTCTTAATTGAATCAGGGTTATCAATTGCGTTAAACACAGGGTTATAATACAAAGCTGTATGCCTGTTTTCTCCAGCACACGATAATAATGCCTGAATCAAAGCCATATAGAATTATAAATGCTGGGTTCTGCACTGAGAGAGGAAATCTTAACAGTGTAATAGTATTAAGCCATTCATAATAGGTGTAAAAGCCGAGAGAACCCGAGAGGCACTTGTTCTCCCCGTCATTCATCATCTGCCTAGCCTTATCCCAACTACGTTGGGTCGGCTTCCAGTCTAACCTGATGCACCAAGTATTTTACCCATGTTTTTTTATTTTTGTTCTCTCCGTCATTGCACTACCTTTTTGTTCTGAACCATACTTGGGAACCTTCTAGTTACAGATATATTGAAGATCAAATTTCCAACTTTTTCTCAAGTTAAAACTTTACTTTAAAAACCTCCATGACCCCCTGTAGTAATCAATGCATCTTTCAGAACAATGTTTTAAGTGAGTTACATTGAGTTCTACCGTAAATCCATAAAAAAGTCGTTTCCCAGTATTTATTTTTGCGTAAGTTGGAAATATAGGCATCTCTGAACCGTTATCTTATAGAAATAATCTGGCCAAATGGGGTATCCTCAATCCATCCCAAACAGAAATTCAGTGTGAAGCCCCTTTGCAGGATATGCCCCACCTACTGTCCTGCCCATCCTGCACAATCACCTGCACCGTTCAGGATTTAATCGAAGCTAATTTTAGTGCTGTGCAGATGGCTACATACTGGACTAACACCATATGAGTTTCATCGACATGCAAAGAAGAAGCGTAGAGTTTCTTAGTATAATGATGTACAGAATGTTTGGTGGCCGCCTTCGTGTAGGGTCTGTTTACAACTTCTATCATCATCATCATTTCAGCCGCAAGACGTCCACTGCTGGACATAGGCCTCCCCCAAGTGTCGCCACATTGACCGGCCTTCCAACGCAACGTACAACTACAACTTTTCGGCCCGTCGGCCATCCATTCTGCGAGCAATGTGTCCTGCCCACTGCCACTTAAGTTTGGCAATTCTTCGGGCTACGTCGGTAACCTTGATTCTCTTGCATTCGATCACGACGAGCATAGCCCTCTCCATTGCCCTTTGGGTGACTTTAAGCCTTCTGATGAGGCCCAACTTGTATAGATGCACAGAATCTATACATATAATAAAATCGTTGAGACCAAAAAATCTGTTCATTGAAGATTTAAAAAAAAAAACCAGCCAGGGTGACTTAAAATAAGTAACAGAACATATTAAATCCATTTTAAAAAATTTTGTTTGTTTGTTTGTTTGTTTGACCGCGCATCACGTGAAAACTACTTAACCGATATTGTTGAAATGTTCACAAACCTATTTAAATACATTCAGAATAACATATAGGCTATAGAAATTTTGTTTTTTTTTTTTAAAAGGGGGTGAAAAGGGGGGGAAAAGTTTGTATGAAAAAAAATTTTTAGATTGTTCTAGAATCATGAAACTCAGAGTAAATACTTATTAATAAAAATAAAGAAATACCTGTTTTAGCATTTTTTTTAAATCTCACCCAGAGACGCAAAAAAGAGGGTTTTGTGTTTAAAATTAATAAACTTCAAACACCTATACAATCAAAACCAATGAAGTGTAACCTTTTAAAGTTTGCTACATATACTTCATATCTAATACCGGTAAATATAATTTCTCAGTTTTCTTGAAATTTGATTTTTGAGGTGAATACGCACAAAATAGTAGAACTCAAGAAAATCAACTTTCTTCGGTAAAAGTAGTTACTACGAAATGTTTGTGCGCGCATCACGTCAAAACTACTGCATAGGCTTCTTAAATATTTATGGTATATATTATCACGCTACTTCCTTAAGGGGGTAGGCAATTTAACATTATGTCCGTATACTTCAATTGTTTGACGTTTCAGTCATGACGTAAGTACATGAGAACGGCTATTTGTAGCTTATGTCGACGAAGTAATAGGTTTCATGACTGCTCTGCAAACTACGGGGTTGCAGGTTCAAACCCCGCAACATTATTTTCACTTTTTGTGATATGTTATTTTTTTTTTTTGAGGCTGAGATTGCCTATATTTCTTTTTGTATTTAAATTGTTTGCATTTCTATATTTCTTACTTTTTCTTCTTCTTCTTCTTCTACTTAGTGGCTGGAGAGACGCCACGGCGTCCTCACCTTCCGCCTGACGCAGGTTCTTGCCGGACACGGATGTTTCCCTGCACCGAATCGGGCGGGAGGAGACGCCCGGGTGTTTCCATTGTGAGGATCGACCGGAAGACACGGTGGAGCACACGGTGGAGGTGTGCCCCGCTTGGGTGGAGCACCGCCGTGTCCTCGAGGTGGCGATCGGCGGCGGCGACCTCTCGCTTCCGGCCCTGGTTCGTGCCATGGTCCGGAGCGAGACGGAATGGGACGCCGTCACCTCCTTCTGCGAAGCAGTCATGTTAGCGAAGGAGGTGGCGGAACGTGAGAGGGATATATCCTCACGTCCCGGCCGCCGCGTGAGACGCCCGGGCGTCGGGGGCCACGTGGTGGCTTCTGGCCACCGTAGGCGCGGGCCTGTGGACGGGGAGCTATGGGCTAGCTCGCCGTCCGTCCGTCTCATGACGACAGGCCGTGTCGACGGCGCAGGAGTGTTCCACGCGCGCCCCCAAAGAGAGTCAGCAATAGGGAAGGGGTCCGCAAGGGCCGAAGCCTGCCGGGGCTGCGGGACTATTCGAAAGAGATAACGTGGCCCCGGAACACAAAGGGCGAGGAAGTAACATGGATGGGTTTTAGTCAGTAAAAGTCTGACACTCCCTCCCGCTCCGCTCAGAGCGGGTGGAGTTATTTGATGATTTCCCATACTAAAAAAAAAAAGGCTGAGGAGGCTGGCGAGGGAAGCCCTTTTTTAGAAAAACTGAATATTTTAGCGATTAATGCAAATATTTCAGAGAAATTAAATTGTTACCTACTTGATTCTATACTATACCTAATATTATAAAGCTGCTTGCTTTGTTTGGTTGGTTGAACACGCTAATTTCAGGAACTACTGGTTCGAGTTGAAAGTATCTATTACTGTTGGATAGCCCATTAATCGGGGAAGGCAACAACGAACAACAACGTTACAACGTTTATATAAAATCACGCTACAATCAATAGGAGCAGAACATCAATGAAAAATGATGCAAAAAAAGGAAAAAAATATTCTTTTTGAGATCTTACGTTGCGTGCGCTGCGTAAACGGTTAAAGTTACGCAACAATCGTGTATGACGGAAAAAAATCTATAAAAATCCGCGATAGCATTATTATGTCTATCTTTTAAGGGTGTCTCACACTCTCTCTAACCTTCTCTCTGTCTCTCTTATATAACGCAGACGAAGTTGCGCGGGTCAGCTAGTACATAATAGATTTCTAAAGTAGTTCATCATAGACCGGAACGACTTTAATACAGATTTTTTACAAAACATGATTTGATTTCAGATACGAAAATGCGGTGCGTTTGGAGCAACTCAAGCTGTTCGGCCATCTTATCGGTCACTACAGTACACAGGTAATTATATGTTGTTTCTATGTACTTCTATCTATCTATATACTATCAGCAATTTGATAAATTTAGTAAAATACGTCATTAGATATAAACTAGCTTAGTTTATCTCATATTTATAGGGATTAGTTTTATTTATATATTTTGGAATGCAAACAAAAGGAAAATGGAGTATTTCACAATAGGCATGACGACAGTATCAAAAAATTGCAAATCTATTTAGTCCGTCAGTTAGAGTATTGGAAATTAATGGACATGTATTTTTTGTTTTTGTAAATCAATGAATATTGACAAAGATAAAACGCATCAAAACTCGGGAGTGGGGGCTCGTGACGTCAGAACTAGCTAAAAATTGCATGACATAAAATGGCGTGACGTATTAAGAATATTAAAAGCGTCGTATTTTCGTCAATTTTGGTTTACGTAACAAAAGAAAAAAACACGGGTCAAATATTTTTTGATAATCTAAGTGAACGGACTTAGATTTTTTTGTCGTCTCGCCTTTAATATTGTTATTGGTAGACCCTGTATTGGCTGTATTTATAATTTATAATATTGTTTTGATTGGAATGGATTGCTGTAGGCTGATGATGACTCTTCCTGTACAACTAAAAGGGGCTAAAATTGTGTTTAAGGGGCCTAAAATGGCCGCTATAGCAGAATCAATATAGGATAATAATATGGATGACGTTAAGTTCTTAAAATGGTCACCGACGCAATTAACATTATGATTTTGCTCAAACGGCCATTTTAGGCCCCCTGTTCACTATTTTTCACTTTTTTGTGTTTTTTGAAGTCGGTTTTATTTTTTGCAAAAAGAGTTTTTTTTTCACTTTTTTGTGGTTCACATGTGCTTACCCCTTCACAGCATACCGGCGTGATGTTATGTTATGAACTGGTGTAAACAATAGACAGATATGAGATTTCAGCAATCCCAGTCCATTTGCTATCATTTATTGAGGAGTTCCGTTGCCGAATCTCCGAAGTTCTTCATCAGATCTTTACCAAATTGAAATGGGACTACTCCGAGAAAGTACTCTTCCAAAAACTACCTAAATCGCTTCAAGTGTGCCTATAAAATTTGAAGAGTTCTCTCTATTTCTCCAAGATTCCATCATCAGATCCTTACTTGATGATCATGGGACCACCTGGGAAGTATACCCTTTCAAATAAAACAAAAAAAAATCCAAATCGGTCCAGCCATCTTCGAGTAATCGGGGAACATACATAAAAATAAATAAAAATAAAATAAAAAAGTTCCGACGAATTGAGAACCTCCTCCTTTTTGAAGTCGGTTAAAAAGGGTCAGTTTAGTCCCGCTTCGTAGGGCTATATTGGCGTACTTTAAGAGCATGAGAAGTAAACAATCGGATTTGCGACCGTAACAGGAATGTATTTACAGAATTATAATAATAAAAATCAGCAGTACAACCCTTCCAAGTTCTTTCAACAAAAAGCTAAATAAATACGTAGCTCAATACATAACTACTCTGTACGCTTGTATTGAGTCGGTCAGAACTTAACTTTTAAATGTCAATCTATAGAAATTAATATCGACACGCTAAGTAAAAGAATAATGGATACCACATGACGTAATCAATGAGAGTATTTAAGGAGGTAATGTTGAATACAAAATGATTAAATAATAATGCGAAAGCATGACCAACTGAACATTTAACACGGTCTACCTAGTCGTGACCAAGATCTTTACACAATACTTACATCACACAATTAGCATGTAGAGATAGATATTCGCAAAACGTTCAAAAGATTTTATTTATACTAGACTTGCTTAGTAAGTGTACCAATACTACCCTACTAAAAGGCTTGAAAGCTGTTCATTAAACCTTCTCAAAAATCTAGGCAGTTATATTGTATGGAATTTCATTACTGCCCTGAAAATCAGGGTAGTAATCCATTACTAACGCGTTTTGATTTTTTTTAAAGTCTTTACGACGAAGCAGTTTATATAACTCGAGGGTGGTAAGTACAGATTACTAAACTCGTGTGGTTCATGGCCCTCCGCTTCGCGTCGGGCCTCAAATGCACACTCGATTAGTAATCTGTGCCTTACTCCCCTTGGTGAATAAACAGCTATTAAAGGATAGAGGTGACACAAACCAATTATTTCAGGAGGTGTCAATAGTACATTGTGTATCAAGGGCGGTAAGTAAGGAATAACGATCGAGGCTCGTAATTGAAACTTACGTATTAGAACTTACTTATTAAACCGTCCGTGATACATACAATGTTTTTCATCACATTTGCGACTAAATAAATCAAAATAAAAGGCAGAAAATTAATATGTAGCCAGATTGTAATAAAATTCCTGTTCAGCTAACATTTTAAGACAAATTTTTAATTTCGATCTGATGTAAACTCCTTGCTTGAATTTGAACCTGCATGACCTGTGTGCAGTGCTACAAATTAACAAAAAAAATTACTTACCCACCTTGGGCTACATGGGAAGAAAAAGGGTCGAGGGTTTTATTACGGCCAAGTTAACCTGCATGTTATGATACTGTTTACGTATAAGTGTGATGAAAAAGTAATTACGATGCGCGATAATCATTTGAGGCTGACAGGTATGTTCCACGCGCGCCTCAAAGAGAGTCAGCGAAAAGGAAGGGGCAAGAGCCGATGCCTGCCGGGGCTGCGGGACTGTTCGAAAGAGATACCGTGGCCCCGGAACACAAAGGGCGATGAAGGAACATGGATGGGTTTTAGTCAGTAAAAGTCTGACACTCCCCCCCGCTCCGCCGAGAGCGGGAGGAGTCATTTGATGATTTCCCATCCAAAAAAAAGGCTGTCAGGTATTGTTGGTAAACAATTTGTTGATTGTTTCATGTTTTTTTTTTTTAATAAACAAGATTATGGGGTTACTTCCGATTTTAGCCTCGCATCAAAATATCTATGTACAGACGCAAGCGCATCAAGTTACCACGAACTGTCAAATTTTCTAATTCGATTTTGAACTTAACCATCAACATTTTATGGTATAATATCACATTTTATTATTTACAGGTGATAGCAGCGGAGCCCTTCTTAAGACCTCTGTTGAAGCTGCTGAGCGGATTCAGAAATGAGTTACCTCCGCCCAATCTTGAGAGTAAGTAATATTTTTTACCGTTTACCATGCAATGAGTGACATCCGAAATTTATCAGTAGAAGCTTGTAGTCTGGATTTGTGCCCGGTTAATAGGCTCGCCCCTTATTACATGGGACTTGGATCATCATTTCAGCCGAAAGACGTCGACTGCTGGACATAGGCCTCCCCGAAGTGTCGCCACATTGACCGGTCCCGTGCGACTCGCATCCAGCGGATCTCTGCAACCTTCACTAGGTCATCGGTCCAACTAGTGGGAGGCCTTCCAACGCAACGTCTTCCGGCTCGCGGTCGCCACTCCAGAAATTTTTGGCCCCATCGGCCATCCATTGCGAGCAATGTGCCCTGCCCACTGCCACTTAAGTTTGGCAATTCAATTCGTTTGAGACTTAGATATAACTGGCGAAATGTGGGTGTAATATTATCTATGAGTACCACTTAAACAGGCGTGATGTTTTGTGTGGCAATTAAGTATTTTTATCGTAGCTATTTAACCTAATTTTCGATTGTGTATGCACACTTTTATAACTATCTGTATAAACGTTCAGAAAACTCATATCTGAAGTCTGAAGTCAATGTATTATTCTTCATAAAACCGTTTTTCCAAAACATCTTGAAATATTAATAAAGATTTCAGGTGACTCATTTTATCTCCGGAATGTCAGTATCTTCCACGTGTGCGGAAACACTTGTATAATGGAACATTGACTGATAAAGTACACTCCCACGAAGATAGAACTAATTAGGGTTCTTACAGACAAGCGGCACGTTGCCAACTGCAGATAAACTGCAACCTTATACCGGATTGCTAATCTGTTTGTCTGTGACAACTAAAAGAGATAAAATATGCATCATCTGCGTAGCCTTTTCCCAACTACCGAAGCTACAATAACATTGATTATAGAACTCCATATGAAATTGTCGTAGATATGCGTTAGGTCGATGTTACCATCCGGTCGCTGATAATAAATTTTTGCAAAGCTATATTTGAACTATTTCAAAAATCGCATTGCTTTACGCTAGATAATAGTATCTGATTCACGAGCAGCAAAAGTTACTGAATTCGAAAAAGTAGCTGAATTATCCCAACACGATGGAGTCGGCTTGTAGTCTAACTGGATGCGGCTAAATACCAGTATTTCACATGAAGCGAGTACCTATCTGATCTCCACAACCCAGTTAGTACTGGGTAATACGATACCCCTCGGTAAGACTGGTTGTCAGACTTTCGGGCCACTGACTGCCAAAGATCTACAAATGACAGCTACATTATTGCAGCTATATTATTGCAATTACATGTATATTTGTTTTTTGTTTGTGTGCAATAAAGAATAAAGAATAAAGAATGACAGCCGGGACCAACGGCTAACGTGCTTTCCGAGGCACGGAGAAAACTCTGTATGTAATGGGTGGTGACCCATCCACAGATCCACCGAGGCAAGCGCGACTTAACCTGAAGCTTGACTGCCAGCTGTTATTATTTAGCTACGAGGTCCTCGATACTATTAAATATATTATCTAATTTGTCCATGTGTCTGTTTCAGGTCAGCTAGTGACAGTCTTGAATCAGCTTTGCGTGGCGTTGATGCAGAATATCAAGTTCTTAGATCTGTTCTTCCTAATGACGCACACGCACAATGGATCGCAGGCCGAGTGAGTATCGAATAATGTCACACAATTTTTTTTTTTTCTTGCGTTCCTCTCCTGGGCAAAGGCCTCCCTCCTCCATGAAGGGTGTAACAAGACCCTTAACGAAGCCGAAAGGCACTTGTTCCCTCCGTTATTGCGATCATTTTGTTCTACCATACCCGGGAACCCTTTTTTTTTTTTTTTTTTGGGATGGGAAATCATCAAATGACTTCTCCCGCTCTGGGCGGAGCAGGAGGGAGTGTCAGACTTTTACTGACTAAAACCCATCCATGTTCCTTCCTCGCCCTTTGTGTTCCGGGGTCACGGTATCTCTTTCGAATAGTCCCGCAGCCCCGGTACCCGGGAACCCTCTAGTTACGAAAACGTGATTTTTCATGACAAAAGAGTAATTTGATTACTTTTACTATGGACACTCTTAATATGCACGCCTTTCTATATCGTTCTCACATATATGTAAATACACATGTTGTAATCTCACCTTGAATGATGTAACCAAGATCTTGTAAAAATATTTTGATTTAAAAGAGTGTCTATGGAGTTTCTTGCCCATTCTTCTTCATAGAGATCTATGCTTTGGAAAGAGCAACTACAGCACTTTCACAAGTTATTATGCATTGTGACTGGGACTGTAGCTTCATCCTTTTGTTTTTGTCATTCAAAAGTGCCTTGGTAAGGGCATGTGATGAGGAGGGAAGAATCGCAAGTGACTAAAAGAGTGATGAATATAAATGTTGATGGATGGAGAGGGAGAGGAAGACCAAGGAAACGGTGGATGGATTGTGTGAGGGATGATATGAAGGAAAAAGGAGTAAATGATTGCGTGACAATAGGGTATTACACCCATTTTTGAAAAGTGTCTCAATTAGATTCTATAGTGATAATGAATCACTAAAAATGCACAAAAATTGTATTCAGTCGTTAAGTGTCATCAAAAATGCATTTAAATTTTGCATTTTCAATTTTCGCGCGTAATTTGACGAAGACGCTGGACGCAGTGGACGCCATATTGCTCTGTGGTCATGACGTCAGTTGGCTGTGTAAACAAATGCAGTCATATTTGAAGTTGACATTTCTAAGTTTACATAGCCGTATGACGTAATAACATGGCGACTACTAAAATGGTGTTATGAAACATTAAAAAAGCTGAAACCTTTGAATTGAATTTTAAAATTTGGTTTGCTATTTTATGAACTAAAACTAACGTTTTCTGACTGCTTTTTTTAGATTTTTTCTCATTTAGGGTAAAATACCCTATTGTTCTAAATATACGTTACAATTTCCAGGTTCATAATAGTCCGTCTGCTCCTCTCGTCGGTGCACCGCGAGGGCACCCCGGGCTCGGCCGCGCGCGACGCTCTGCTGCTGTGCGCTAAGATGTCGGCCCGCTGTGCGCAGCTAGCTGACTTCATGCTGTCCGGGAATACTTGTCCTGTACTAGCTACAGGTTAGTTTTAAACGGTGTAAATACACCCTCAACGAAGCCGAAAGGCACTTGTTCTCCCCGTCATTGCGATAATTTTTTTGTTCTGGAAGTTACTAGTTACGGAGTTATTGGAGGTCAAAGTGCCAACTTTTTCACAAGTTTTTTTTCAAATAACTTTTCTTTAAAACCTCCATAATCCGTTTACTATTCAATTCATCCATCAGCACAATGTTTTGAGTGCGTTACATTGAGTTTTACCGTAAAACGTGATTTTTCACCCCCAAAAAAAGGTCGTTTCCCAGCAATAATTTTTGCGTAAAGTTACTTAGTTTGATGTACAGAATGCTTAGTTGACGGCTTCGTGAAGGGCCTGTTTACACCCTGTAGTTCTTGATCGTTGTTCATGTACCGTGCAATTCTTTTCCCAACCATGTCGGCCATCATCAAGCCTCATTCTTACCTATACCAGAGTCAAACTAAAACCCAACTGTATGTCTGTTTAAATAGTGTTTATTTTCGCCTACAGGTCTAAGCGGTCTATACTCACTCCTGCCTCGAACTCTAAGCGACAAGATCTATCGGCTCACGCCCGATGACGTCAACCATGTCCATAAACTGACGCTGTTTATTGACTCGTTAGAATTCTGCAATGCTGTGGCACAGGTAAGTTAATTTGATTAGTACATTTAAAGCTAAAAACCGAGTATTGTTTCGTGCATAAAAATATAGTTTGGAACTTTTTAATAAAATAGATTGGAGTTCCTACCCACTTTGCAAGCTCTCATAGTACTTGAAAGTTCTTGTGCGCCTTGCGTACGTCTTACGAAAAGTCTTAATCCTTCGATTGCAAAACATAACATTACGCCATACCCCGAAAGATCAGTCTAAGAATGAATTTTACTAATGAAACTGAACTCGATCAGCAATTCTGAACCACGTTCCTGTTAAAGTCAATATTTCATAACATTGGTGACATTGACAGCTGTTAAACGTAATTTATTTAAAATAATTTCTATTGCGTTCAGTTGCTTTGGTGCAATTCACTCCGAAGGTCTAAAGTACAACTATATTTCGCCAGTGAAATGAAAAAATCGTCAGACTGCCTCGTTGGCTAAGTTTACATAGCCGTATGACGTAATAACATGGCGACTACTATAATGGTGTTATGAAACAGATCAAAAAAATCTGAAACCTTTGAATTAAATTTTAAAATTTAGTTTGCTATTTTATGAACTAAAACTAACTTTTTCCGACTGCTTTTTGCCTAAGCTATCTCAATGATATATTTTTAGATTTTTTCTCATATAGAGTAAAATAAAAAATAAATGTCGTGATGGCCCAGAGGTTAAGGCCTCGCCTCCCATGTATGAGGTTGTGGGTTCAAATCCGTGCAAGTACCAATGTGACTTTTTCAATTCATATGTACTTTTCTAAGTTTATCTTGGACATCACAGACATCGAT
This sequence comes from Xestia rhomboidea, assembly GCA_963853795.1. Classification (NCBI taxonomy): domain Eukaryota; kingdom Metazoa; phylum Arthropoda; class Insecta; order Lepidoptera; family Noctuidae; genus Xestia; species Xestia rhomboidea. Next base: position 5,916,230 of record OY970778.1, on the reverse strand, counting down.
GAAGGAAAACACCGTGAGGAAACCTGGACAAAACTTAAAAAAAAAAAATTGAACGCTTTTACGGGCCCTCGCCGCCCTGACCCCGCTCCCCTCACTATTGTACTATCGCTTTCTTTTGCTTCGCATAGATTTCTTAACATTTGGAGCGTTCAATTTAAATATTTTTATTTTTGTACGAAAATTTGATGAACTAAAATATGATGAATTTTTAAAAGTCATAGAACAAAAGTTGTTGATTATGATGTTAGTAACACAGTCCTGAGAGGTTGTCGGTGTTTTACAAATAACCCTGTATAAGTCTGAAATCACCAACCCGTCTTGAGCAAGCGTGGTGATCAATGCTCGTGCCTTCTCTGTATGAGAAGAAGCCTTTGCCCAGCAGTGGGACAATCATAGGCTGGTATTAGTATATATATTATTATAGAGTAAAATACCCTATTGCGCCCGGTTGATGATGTAGGCTCGCCCCCTATTACACGGGACTTAAACATAACTGGCGTAATGTGGGTGTACTATTAGGTACACCTCTGCCTAACCCTTCAGGGATACAGGCGAGATGTTATGCTAAATAAAAAAATCTAATGGTTTTTGTGTTTCTCCAGGTGGCTCACCCATCAATAAAGAAGCACCTGCTAGACCTGCTGTACCAAGGGTTCCTGGTCCCCGTCATGGGCCCCGCGCTGCTGCAGGTAACTACTGCATACATACAGGGGGCGGGATGACTGAGCCATTGTATGCGTTGCCGATGTCATTTCTTTCTACTGGGTTCTGTTATGGACATGTTTGACTCTTTTGTACTCAAAGCGTTGGTGGATGCAAGCTTTTATAATAAATTAGCGGACGTCACGCGGTTTTATCTGCGTAGTTCCCGTTCCCGTGGGAGTACGGGGATACAATATAGCCTAGGTTACTCGATGATAATGTAGCTATCCATTGCTGAAAGAATTGTTCAAATTGGTCCAGTAGTTTTTAAGTTTATTCGTTACATACAAAAATAAAAATCTTTCCTCTTTATAATATTAGTCTAGACTAGCTTCTGTCCCCGGCTTCGCCCGCGTGAAGTTCGATAATTGTCCCACGGGATCTTACTACCGGGATAAAAAGTATCCTATGTGTTAATCCAGGTTAAAAACTATCTGTGTGCTAAATTTCATTCAAATCCGTTCAGTAGTATTTGCGTGAACGAGTAACGAACATACACACATACAAAATTTTGCCTTTATAATATTAGTGTGCTTAATGCGGTAGCCTTTAAATATACTCCGGACACAGGTTGGCCGAGGCAAGGAAAACCTGTTCAGGTGGAGATTCATAGATGACTGCCCTGTAAAGTGGTGTTTCCCTACAAACGATGGGGCACTTGATACCGTGTCCTGCCTGTTCTGTGGTATGCACATCACAAGAGCTGATAAACGCATTTGAAAGTGCCAAACTCGTAGCCAAGTTTTGGGCTGACTCAATTTGAATAGGCGAGACAACAAAAAAAATCTAATTAGTCCGTCACTTAGATTATCAAAAAATATTTGACCCGTGTTTTTTCTTTTGTTACGTAAACCAAAATTGACGAAGATACACCGCTTTTAAAATTTTCAATACGTCACGCCATGGTATAATTTTAAGCTAGTTCTACGTCACGAGCCCCCACTCCCGAGTTTTGATGCGTTTTATCTTTGTCAATATTCATTGATTTACAAAAACAAAAAATACGTGTCCATTAATTTCCAATACTCTAACGGACGGACTAAATAGATCTGCAATTTTTTGATACTGTCGTCATGCCTATTGTCATCGACACGCTAAGAAGAATACGGTTGTTGCAGCATTAGTCAATTGACATACTATTTTTGAGCTAATAGGGTAGATGACAAAAAAAAACTAATTAGTCCCGTCAGATAGATTTCCAAAAAATATTGACACATTTTTTTTCTTTTTTCACGTAAACAAAAAATGAAGACGATACAGTGCGTCAAAAACTCGAGTCACGTCATCGTGTGACGTCATCATATTTTTTAGTCAGTCATTATCCCTATTGAAATACTTTGTGAAAACGCGGTTTCCCATAGAATTTTTATGACAATAGCAACCTGTGACGTCACTAACTTATCAACTCAATCGCTCGATTGTTTATTGATTTAAAAAGCGAATTTCAACAATTGGATTTCAACCCTCGGCTCGGGGCATTTGTTACTTGCTTCCACAATACATTTGAGTCTACATGTCCATGCCAGAATCCTAACTGCATTTTTAACGAGTTTTGCATCAAATACCATCATAATTATTTAATAAAAACTATAATATTATATTTACTTAAAGTAATGTATATTTAATACGATGATAGTATTGTTCGAAATTAAATGTAACACCAATTAAAAAATCTCTAGAAATACATTAAAACTTGAAAAATATTCTTAAATTCAGTTTGCACTTAACTTTCCAAATTGTGTAAACTATTTAACGCACTTATAATTATGATAACTAACAGTATTTCTTTCAGTTATGGCAGGTGAGAATAACTAGGAATAGATTTGTGTAAAATATCTTATCTTCCACATGTATTTTACTATAATATTTAATTAAACTCCAAGGCTCATTTGCATCAGAAATCAATGAATAAATTTAGCGATAAATCGATTTTCACACGTTCTATTTCTGCCAATCGTTTGAGTTTGGCAGACACAGAATCATGAAATAATATAATTTCCGTCAAAATGCAACAGTATAAGGTAAAAGTATTATGTATATTTATTTATATTATAAATCCATTGGCATCTTGTGTGTTCATATAAACATGTGTTTGTTCCATTAAAAAAATATTCGTCATAATCACGTTTTGAAACACGTGAAGTATGAAGAACGCGGAATGTTTTTTTTAACTGGATGTTGTTATAAATAATGTGATATGACTTTAGATCTGTATAAAAAACCATATATATTTACAACATTTCACTAAAATCATTAATCCTATATTTCAAGTCATAATACATGTTTTATTTATTGACCAAAAGCACATTTCAGGATTTCAATGGTCCCCAGAAACCAATAATACTTTTTTTTAAGTAAATCCCTTTTTCTGAAAGCCTATCCAACCAGTTGTCAAATAGTTGTTTACTTTTGTGAACAACCAAATAACAACATCTAATATGCGAATTGACAGCAGATCTGATATTTGATCAGGCGTTCAGTAACCTGCATAAAGTTCACTTTACCATAACAATTCTGGAATGTGCTTTGCCATAGTCATAGGACATGTTCCAAGCCGGATTCACATTAACTGGGATATCGTTGTGTCAGAAGATTTCACGACACGACAACACAGTTCATGTGAATCCAGCTTTACGGCATAACTTCACGTGAGTGGGCTTGTCATTGCACGCGGGACGCACCGGTGTGGGCCATGCGCCGGCGCCGGCGGTTTAGTGACGGTAACTATCCAATGGTCGATTCATTCCTGGACATTTCTCACGATTGGTGAAGGGTGACACCACATAATACGGGGTGTTGTTTTTTTTGCTTTTTTTTACTGTGGCAATACAGGGTGTTTGGGAAACGGGCCAACTCAATTTCTTAGTGTAGAACCCAAATAATGTTAGTGTTATCTACAATTTACATTTCTTCCGGTAAACAATGTGTTAATTCCAAAATCTTTCATTGAGGATAGTAAATTTTTATTTAAATGATTAGAAATACTAACTGACCCTCGCAACTTCGTCTGCGTCACATAAGAGAGTGGGTCGTGGGCACCCATAATATAATTCTAAGGGCGCTTTCAATTTAGACGTTTTTTGTCGGACGCTGAGGTAACTGAGGTTTGTCGAAACGTCTAAATTGAAAGCGCCCTATAGGAGTACATCACACACATCGTTCCGCATAATAAAAATGTGCGCGCGGTACGTGATCATTATTTTGCTGCGGCGTTATTTTAAAACTGTGATATCTCCTAAGATATTCATTGAAATCAAATGATATAATGCCAATTTTGTTCAAAATTAAATACTTATTATTAGAAATATTAAAAGTTAACTTTCCTGTGCTAGCAAATGAGACCCTGAATGCCTCAATAAATTGTGTCGGACCTTCTACCAATACGTGGTTGTTTGTGAGTGGTTTTATGTGAAGTCCAAGTAATTATATGATTATTATTTATTTATGGTTTGCACTTATATTATGTCGCAGCAATGAATCGATTAAATTCCTCAATTTTGGTGGTAGTTTTTAACCCAATACCTTTTTTTTTTGTTATTGAATTTGGCTCGAATCTTTTCTTTTATTTACATTTCTAACATCTCTTCTATATTCTCTCTTTCCAGCACCTCCTTAACATTGTATTTATTACAAAAACAAATAATAATCAATGTTTCGTATTTAATTTGTAACTAAAATTAACAATTACTTTTGCACAACCAATTGGTATCCAAAAATATCAAAAATTCATAAAGTAAAACGTTGTTGTTACTGGATCTACAATTATTTAAGCACTGTTTCACAGTATTTAGGTAGACACTTCCAGATACTTAAAAGAAAATGGATAGAATAAAATATTTTTTCACGAAATTGGCATAAACACTGCATGCTCAAAATTAAATTATAGAAAAATACTCCTAATTTTATTGAAAAGGAAATTGTTTGCCAGATGCCAGACGACTTAAACAGGAGGTGACGAAAATTCTTACCTTCAACTCTTTACCCCAAAAACCTCCCGAAACCATACACCACCATCCCTACCTCCACAAAAACTGTCACTCAACCGCGACACGTCCTGTATAAACAAAGCCTACTAACGTGCAACACACCGTAGACGAAAGCGGCGCCCTTGCAGAGTGGCGCCGGCGAACAGGCGGCCGCCATGGCGTACCTGGAGCTGGTGCTGCGCTGTGTGACCGGCCGGGGCCTGCTGCGGGCCGTGCTGCACTTCCTGTTCGTGTACGAGTATGACGGCGTCAGGGTCCTGGATGTGCTGCTGCGGAGGCTCGAGGGCAACTCGCAGGTTAGTCATATCCGTGGCTCTATTGACGTCTCCTGGATCTTCTAAATGTACTGGCGCGCTTCTTTGTTCCGGACAATAGGGAATATGCAAGAAATACAAAACTCTTTTATTTATTAAAAATGCCTTGTATTGGCGCATAAAAACATTGTGGTAAGTACACTTGTTTAAGTTTCTAAAACATCACTTATTTTACATATACAATTTATTGTTTTATGTAGCATGTTTTTGGTGACACGGAATGCACTCTCAAAACGCGTCGTCCTCGATAACGCCGGTAGTGACGTCAAAGTCTATGTGTCAAAAAAACACTTTTATTTGAAAAGTAAATCAAATCAAATCATTTATTTCTTTGCAAACATGGGTAGTAATTGGTACATATATGTTAAAGTTTCACTAAGATTTTATATTTATTTTATATTTATATTTTATTACTTTATTAAGGCCAAAAAATTAGATGTAAAAAAGGCAGATTGAGGTAAACGACGTCACGTCATGGCCGCGACAGTCACGGATGTTTGAACTGTCATAGAAAATTGCAGGAGTTTAATATTATTTTTGAGCGACAAGCAGTAGTTGAACTTAACTTTTAACACTTTTCGTGGGTTGATAATACTGTATTTTATTGATTTAATTGACGATTACATGAATATTACCTATTACTGCCGGGGCTGAAAGCACAGGCTGCTTGCCGTGCCTCCATGTCGCACTGTTGCACGTGCTAAGTCAACAACTCCTCGCACTATTGCCGCGCTTTATGATAAATAAATAAATATCGCTGGACATTACACACAGCGCCATCTAGTGCCACACTAAGCATCGTGGCTTGTGTCGTGGACACCAGATAGTTGAAATACTACATAGATACTTTTTGTTTGTAAATACTAATAAAAAGTAATATTATACATATAAATGTCCATGACTCGGAAACAAATGTCCATGCTCATCACACAAACATTTGCTCCTACCGGGATTCGAACCCGAGACCCTAAGAACGTAAGGCAGCCTCAGTAATTGGTTTAAATACAACCGTTGTAATTAAATAAATAAATAAATATTCGCAACTTGTGCTGGTAAACCATCAGTACGCCCTAGGTATTACTAACAGTCTCTTGTGTAGAGCGTGCACGGAGTCGGAGGAAACTGTAGCGAATGTACTCAAGTGCACCGGCGTTACCCAGATCCGCGAGGAGACTCTTGGACCACTAAGATCCCTTGCGGATGCCCTAAGAAGACCGGGAAGATTGATCTGCTTCTGGAGGGAGGTGGGCTGGTTGGAGTAACGGCCACCATGACTCACGCACAATGGTCCACTTTAAGGACTAAGTGCGGAAACCAAAGCCCTAGCTAAATAATTATAATAAAACCATCTGTACAATTAAGAGTTATGTTTTTTTTTTGCGTCTTGTTGAAGCAGCAGGTTCGGGAAGACTTGAAAGGCATAGAGGAAAACCTGGTTTGTAACGTTCATCAATCTCTGCCCGAGGTTCGTGTCGTCTTGCTTCCCACGTTACATCAAGAGACTTGGCGTTTTGATGTCGTTGATTTTCTCAAGAGTAAGAGTAGAGGAAGCTAGACCAAAAAGAAACGATAGATGGGCAGTGTAAAGTTTGATTGGCAAGAAAGGAGGTGTCTCATAAGATGACGAGTAATAGAGAAGTATGGAAGAACAAGACATTCTGTGCTGACACAAATGAATTGGGATAAGGGCTAGAGAATGATTATGTCTCACAACCGAAAATAATAATCCCTTGATCATTACTCTTAAATACTGCCAATTTTACCAATAGAAAATTCTAAACTTGCGTCAATTAAAGATCCCAATCTAAAATCTGACATTTACACCTTCCAGCTTTCACTAGTCTCCCTGGCCGTAATGGAGACGCTCATCGACCTGAACTGCGAGGACGTGATGGTAGACCTGGTGTTCAAGCACCTCCTCAACGGACACCACCTCGCGGTCCCCTACAGGCACAGGATAGCCGACCCGGAGCCCTATAGGGACGCTGCCATTGCGTACTTGGCACTCTCGCCCCGGTGTTGTTCCAGGCCTATGGAGATGGTATGGGCTTTATCTATTCGTTTTTTCTTTCTTATTCTTGCATTTATATTATTTGTTGGACATTTGAGGGATGCCGCTAGCTAACAAGAGCACTTACTAGTTTGAAGTTTCAGAACAATAAATAGTATTATTATTTCGTTTATTCATTTAAATTCTTATCTAATTACATTTTTAAGTATTTCCTAAAATAAAACGATAAACACTTAAAAATACAAAAATAGAGGTCCGCCGGTGTCGGGAGCAGGGTCCAAGCCACCGGTGGTTAGGGCTGCAGAGACAGGAAGCTCCTCACAATGCGAGCCGTATCGAGGAGTACTGCCTTCTGAACCAGGCCCTTGATCCAAGCGCCTAAGGAGAGCCTTCCTATATTATTATTATTTTGTTACAAAATGGGCCTGCTCCTGACCTCGATCACGCCTGATGGATAGCGATGGATGAGATCTATGATGGAACGAGCGTGCCCAGAAGATGCCTGTTCACTCTTGCTTTGAAGGCAGGCGGGTTAAATGTGGGTGGGGACACAGAATGCAGGCAGAGAGTTCCACACTTTGGCACTTTATTTACCGGGTGTGTTTGGCAAGGAAACTCCCGGCGCCAATAATTAAGAGCACCACAGTTCAGTTCTTCGGCTTCAGTTTCTTTAAGCGTGTACCAATAGAAAAGTCTGCCATCAGTTTCAGCAGCTAAATAAAATCATTAACTTGTTTACAGACAAAGCAATGGTTAGACGAGTTAGCTCTAAGCGGTCGACGCGTTCTCGACCTGAAGGGCGAACACGACAGGCGAACGAACGGAGTGCATGACGACATCGCCATGGGCCATCTAGTCCACGAAATTAAAGTTAATTATGGGGTAAGACTTTCAAACATGTAGCTTGTAGTTGCAGGATTAGCAGGAGCTGGGGGCTAAATAACAGCCGGTCGGGTCTATCTTCAGGTCAAGCCGCGCTTGCCTAGGTTAGTCCTTGGATGGGTGACCAGTGACCACCTATCACATATCGAGTTTCCTCCGTACTTCGGAAAGCACGGTACGCTGTTGGTACCGGCTTTCATTTGTGGATCTTTGACAGTCGTTACAGGTAGTCAGTGGCACGAAAGTCTGACAACCAGTCTTACCAAGGGGTATGGTATTACCCAGTAGCTGACTGGATTATGGAGGTCAGAAAGGCAGTCTCTTCATGTAAAATACTGGCATTTAGCTGCATCCGGTTAGACTGGAAGCCGACCCCAACATGGTTAGTAAAAGTTTAGACAGATGATGGTAGTAAAGTACTTTAATGATATCTTCCGTCAAACATCTGTTTCCGTTTGAAGGATTAGGGTCCATTAATTTCAAGGACACCAAACATTTATTTTTCTCGATTGACTTTGATATTGTCAGCTAAGGAGACTTCAGGTAAATATTGTATGTTAAGTTATTTGCCAGCCAGCCAACAACATTTAAGAATTAAACGGTGGAATGAGACAAGGCATACACTCTCTTTCACGTGCGGCTTATCGTGTACAAAGTATGTCTAATGTGTTTATATCGACAATGGTTCCCTACTGCTCCGATTTTATGATAACCCTATTGACATTTCCTTCCAGAATCCCAACGACACATTGTACGGCAACTACCACGCCTACATCTGCGACTCTCGATTCGAAATAGTTTCCCGGGTCCTAGCCTGCGGCAACTGGAGCTCCCGATACGACAGCGTCACGAACCCCAAGCGAGAGACCAACAACAACACGAAAGAGACAGACATAGTCCCCTTCACGAAAGAGCAGGACAGCCTCATTTCATGCACCAGTGGATACGAAACCAAAACCAGTGACAGCTCGGAAAAAGAACAACATAGTTTGACGTCTCTGAATGAACAATTGAATGAGCAAGAGAGTGAAGTGAAGACCGAAATAGTGAATGAAGGAAAGGAACATGATTCTTTGACGTCTACGGGAGAGAGTAGTGGTTATGAGAGCTTTAAGATTTACAAGGAGGTTGATGGCGATGAGGGTTTCGCTGAGGAGTTGTTTAGGAGGAGTTTTGCTAAGCAAGAGAGGGAGTATGAAGGGGTAGTGCCTTTGATTAGGAGCTGGAGGGCCAGTGCTGAATCTATTATCGGTGAGTGTTGAACTGATATTTTTTCTTCTGCATATGGCTATTGATTCTGTGCAATGTTACTAGAAATAGGACTTAAAATTTTATCTCATGATTCTACCGTCGTTTTACGCTACATTTCATCAGAAGTTCCGTGTCATAGAGCCAAACTGGAGACTACGGGCAGGCACTGAAAATATGAACCAATATCGCTGCCATCTTGGTTTTAGAGTTCCGTACCCGATGAACGGTACCGTATTACTAAGCCTCCAGTGTCCGTCCACCCTTCCGTCCGTCTGTCTGTCCGTCAGCGGGCTGTATCTCATGATCCGTAATAATTAGACAGTTGAAATTTTTACAGGAAGTTTTTCTGTTGCCGCTATAACTACAACAAAAAAGATTTGCCTACTACGATGGTACGAAACTGCATGCGCAAGTCTCACTCGCACTTGGCCGGTTTTTTTTTTAACACAATGTCACTCAAGCGCCAAACCGCTTACTATAGCACTGGACTTTCAAAAGTGACATCAAGAAAATCCCTAACATTTTTTTTTCTCGTTTCCAGGACCATTACTAGCCAGCTTACTAAAGAAAACGGCCGTCCTCCTAGAGTCTGAAGTACTAGTGAACTGCCGAGTCACGAGCGTGGTGTCGAAGCTAGCCTCGCTGCCTACACCTCTGCTGACCTCCTTACTGCTGTGCCCCGGCTTCGTGTTGCAGCCTAACGTGCCTTCTTTGTTTCAAGTGAGTTGTAGCTTTAGTAAGGCTGCCTTACGTTCTTAGGGTCTCGGGTTCGAATCCCGGTAAGAGCAAATGTTTGTGTGATGAGCATGGACATTAATTATTTCTATACAAAGTCAACGGGGCGGGGCTAGAGAGCGTTTCTATGTTGCGAGTGCAAGCAAAAATTAGCGTGATCAGGCGGGAGTGTCCTCTATAGTACGTGGATGAAGCAATAAAAGTATGCTATGAACGTATTGGGTGTTCGTTGTTCGGGGTATGTCGCCCATGGGCGTTCTTTGGTTTCTGCTTACCCTAATGGGAGAAAGGCAATTAAATTGAAATAAAGACTAACATGTATAGCCAAATCAGACGCCCATGGGCGGCATAAAAACTATGACACCAGCATAGCTATTCATAATGCTTCCGCTTCGATTCTCTTTATCGCATGGTTAGTGCCTAAACTGGCCCCTTATTCACAACGCTTCGATTCCATTTTCGATCCGGAAAGTCGTATGTCTATCTCGCTCGATTTCGTAATGTCAAAAAAAGTTAGACATTCCGAATCGAATCGAAGCGTTGTGAATAAGGGACCAGTTTAGGCACTAACCATGCGATAAAGAGAATCGAAGCGTGCGGATATATTTTTATGCTAAATATTTTAGTAAACTCAATGACAAAGTACCCGCAGTATTCTGCAAGCAAGATTCGCAGGATTTCCGAGCCTTAATTGTTACTAAAAACTTTTTATTTACTGTTTTATTACAATATTGTTTTTTTATTATTTTGCAGATCCTAAGCAAACTAAAAGAAGAAGTGGACGAGTTAACAGAAGGCATAGAGAATAGCGGCGAGTTAGTGGACAGGGCGCGAGTTTACCTCATACAACGAGAGATGGCGCTGGTGAAGACACGGGTCTCGAACAACGATGATAGTAAGTCCTCCTTTACTTAAAGGTTCGTTTAAACCGCTACGGACAAATTGCGGATGCGGTTTCGGACAACGGACTTTCACACAGATGATAGTAAGTCCTCCTTTACTTAAAGGTTCGTTTAAACCGCTACGGACAAATTGCAGATGCGGTTTCGGACAACGGACTTCGACAGAGTATTTAATGAGTTCTGGTGTCCCGAATCTGCAGGCCTAGCCAAGTTTTGTACGTTTCATATCGATTCTCTTTCTACAATCGTAAACGCCTCGGCGTAAGCGATTGTAGAAAGCGCTAAATTGGTAACCAAGTTGACACGACTGAGTCGATCGCTCGTTCTGTAATGTCTGTAGAAAAAACCTACACTTAAGTCTATGGTGAGCGTTCCTACCAAAGAGTATAGCGATCAACATTGTAGAAACGATAACATTCTATTCTATAATTTTGAGCGAAGTAAACTGGTCTACGAATTTTCTATTCGTTTGTGTTGATTACATGATTTAACGTTAAGATGATCTCATTCTATTAGCGTTGACGATTGTAGATTGTCAGCTAAGCCTGCTGGTTATATCGTTTGAGCGAACCTTTACTAGTAGGGCTCTTCACTCAGTTTTCATTTTCACTAACGATCGAAGATGAACTTCGTACGGACATAGGCCTTTCCAATCGCACGCCATTCAACTCAGTCCTCGGCTACTCTACTCCAGCTGCTACCCAACTTGCAAAGTTCGTCGTTCCACCTAGCCGGAAGCCATTCAAGAACACGTCTACCCCTCAAGGTCATCGGCCTAATGGCTAGCCTGTTACTACTTCTTTACGCAGCTTGCTTAGGGTTGCGCCTCATCTATTGGAATTGATTTTTTCCATGCTCCTCTCATTTTCCGCCGCGCAGAACCAAAGAAAAAGACGATTCTGTGCTCATCGATGTGGCGCAACGCTTATTCGACAGTCTCTAATCCGATCACTCAAAACCACCAGAGCTACTAATTGCTAACCACAACCATTATTATTTCATTTCAGGTCACAGCCACGATTCATCTCAAAAACTGGACGACTCTCCGTTCAAGCGCGTCGAATCTAAACGACGGAGTTTTTCTAACAGTTTTTCCAACATGTTTGGAAGGAGATTGTCCTGTAAGTAATATGGAACCTATCGAGACACTATGTGTCAGACCTATCTGTCTTTTCGTCCGACTTCAGTGTTAATTCCGAAAGATTCCAAAGGGAAAAAGTCTAGTTATTTCATAGTCACTATCTGTTTTATTTTCCAGCATCATCACCCTCCCAACAAAACGCGCACAGTCCACAACCCCACACATACGCTAGTCCACAAAAAAGACCAGTCTTCACTCAGGACTCCTACTGGAGCCAGTCCATCACACTCCGCTCTATTTTGAACGCAGTCATACTGGATGAATGGCTCAAAGAACTAGCTTCACTCTGCGAAGAACACGCCTTAAGGCTAGCGACAGGAAACTATGAAGATGAGAGCTACACACATGCGGTGGCATTATGACTGAGAGCCAACGCCGCTGAAGGCATATACGTAAAAAGAAATAACGTCAGCGGGAAAACAAATGACACATTCGTTTAAAAATTCGAATGTGATTCGCCATAATAAAGTTAGTGTCGTGACTAACGATTTTTTTAGTCGATTTTTTGCGAGTAACGAAGTAATCGACTAAATGTTAGGTAATTGTGTAGGGACATTGCAATCGTTGTACGTCGCACATTGTGTGAGAGTGTTTTCTCACAAGTCCAAGGGTTTTTGAAACATGTGATGATCCACCGTGGGTGTTGAGAGTTGCCTTCTAGGTATAGCGAAAGTATACAACGTATGTATATAGTAAAATAAGATTGGACAGTTTTTTTATGATTAGATGACGATATCAGAACGTTAACGATTTTTATTAATATGCATTTTTGCATATTTCATTATTGTTGTTGTATGCAACTATTGATGTTAGTTTAAGTGTCAAATAACAGTATTTAATGCCAATATTGGTGTATTAATTATAGTTAAATTAATTAACTACGATTCGACGGTTTAGAAAAGCATTTTTCTACAAACAAAATAACTTATTTACTAGAACTTGTATTCGGTTTTCCCTTCCCTAGCTAAGTAGTGTTGAAATGTCAAAAATATCAGAATAAAATCGTTAATGTTCAAATGTCTTCGACGTGATATCGAACAAATTCTGCAAAAAAATTGCATTATTTTAGATTGTACCTTGGTACACTTTTTTTTAGTTGTAGTAAGCATCACATACTTAATCTAAGTACCTAACTTTACTAGAATAAATAAGTTGCAATTATTTTAACCATTTTTAACTAGATTGCCATCAACGTAATTTTGAACTGTGATTTTGTAATGTTCAAAAATTTGGTAAATATTTATTTGCGAAAAACATAACTGGTTTTCTCTGTATGTTTTTCTGATTATGATTAATTTTATTTTGATGAAATATTTATGTTTTGAACTATTAAATGTTTTTGGACACTGTTTATTTGAAATACTTGTTGTAGATCAAATAATACACTTACACACCAAAGTAAGTTGTTCTAACTTGTTTTTTAATCTATACTTAAAAAAATAACAATTAGTATTGTGATACACAGTGTCTTCAAACGAAAAAACTATCTAATTTAACATTTTTTATTATTTGGACATTACTATTTTTTTAATTGTTTTACTAACTTTTGACTTTGAATGTTTTGCTTGAAAAATATTTATGTTTATTTCAATATTGTGTGTAATAATAAATTTAGTTATTTTCGTAAAACGATTATTTTGTGTTTTAACGTATAATTTTATTTTGTTAATTGACGTTTTTAAAAAATACTTTCGATACAGCTTTATAATAATTATTGATAGAATTTATTTGATTTATGTAGAGAACCTATTTCGCTCAAAATGAAGGTAGTTCCACATTTGATTTAATTAATCGACAGCTACAAGGATATTTTGGCGCTTGAATAACCCTGCCAGGAGGCCGCTGTTCGCCTTAGTTTAGCTATGCGCCAAAATATTCATGTACGGTCGACCATTTGGTTTACATTTTAACATGCAAATTACATTGTAATATGTAAACCAAATAGCTTAGTAGACCGTACAATAACAAGGAAGGCCGTGCGATATTGATGTGTGACCCTACCTTTAAGTGTTAAACTTACGTCCTAAGTAAAAAGTTTGAAAGTCGTCCGTCTCCGTCCCAAGGATGCAAATATTTTATTTAATTTTTTATCAAATTATATTCAATATCAAACACGTTGTTATTCGCGCAAAATTATACGAGACGTGTTTAAATTGTCAGAAGTATAACCGTAAAAAGAAAATTATTATCGAAACATTTTCTGTGATCGTATTGTAAGACTAAATGGCATGAATTCGACTAATTTCGAAAAACATCGAACCTTTTACGGTTGCCTGGTAACTGTACTATCTTTGATTGGTGTTCATAATTATTATCTTTTTATAAAATTGTATTTGTTGTGAAATGAGTTTTTGAGAATGAAATTTTAAGTAAAAATGTTTACTACTGTCGCCGAGTTTAATAATATGAAGAAACCGAATTTTAATAAACCATGTTTTCAATTTTATAGGAACAGTTTTGACATATCTTGCCAGTTTCTTGTAAAGTCGTTTCTCGGTTCTTTGGCCTCTAATTTTGCAGTACTGCCAAAATTACATATTTTAGGGCGTCCGCTAAAACGTCCGCGGGTGCACGAGTTTAAGCGGACGCCTTTATTTTCATTACTATAAGGTGGCTATTGGGTTGCTGCTGTCAGAGGTCCAAAACTGTGAAAGGAATCTATTTATTACTTGCCAGTGGAATTCATACAGTTACATATATATAAGCCTGTGACTAGATGCACAATACATAGTATGGAATGTTATGTTACGTGAGTTTTATATACTTAAATAAAAATAATGAAGAATTTTAATAAAGAAATGTGAATAACATTTTTGGTGTTTTCTTTTGAACCTTTGTTGATGAAGCGACTTGTAAAAGTCGCTTCGTACAATGAAACTGACTACTACAAAGGAGTTCTCTAATTTTTTTAAAATTTTGATAGTTCGAGTCTGCGTATCATGAATAATTTTGAAAGGTGTACCAGGAGCCGGATCCAACTCACAGAGGCATTTGATATTTTAAATGAAAAGATGCACCAATCAGCGATTGTCCCTATATGCACTATGCAAGTGTACCCAAGCACAAACTGCGTCTGCGTCCTGCACCAACCGGGGGCAGATCATTGAAACAAAAAACCTTATGGCTTATGACATTACTGGCTGGACTGATTATTACCTGATAAGGAGTACAGTCCCTACTTAACCGATGTTTTATAAATACGCAGGTAAAATGGCAGGGGCGGGTGGGGTGACTTGCACACTCATTAAAGGGGTAAAAAAAATATCGCTAGCACTAAGTGACGTAGCGAAAAGAGAGTGGAGAAGCATTTCACGGCTATCAGAACTGACCGGGAATCGAAAGTACGGTCACGATCCCTACTAACACTTACCAACCTCCTTCCTCCTAGCACGTTGTGCTCTTGCTAATCTACACTCATGCTGGGCAAAAAAGACGGTTTTAAGAATTTTAAATATTTAACGTGATTCATGAATATTAAGATTCTGCTAAAGCGGCCATTTTAGGCGCACTGTTCCGCGTCAGTGTTCACTTCGATCGGCCAATATAGGCAAGCCAGAGATAAGGAACAGGAGATCGGGTCCGTGGGGTCGCTACTGCCCAACAGCTCCCCATAAGGTGCCCTGCGGATTGTATATTTCTTGGTCTAGCTCATTTAGGGTGAGCCATAAATGGGTTTGGCAAAGTACACTCTTCCAGCACCATATTAAAGTTCATTGAAACGCAGAAGCCTCACCTCAACGTCAACGTTGAGATAGCTCAATGTGTCTCACTGCAGGGCAAACGCCGCCCTTCTCACGAATATTTATTTAATGAAATCCTGTAGAAAACCCTACATGACTATTGATTTTAGTCGATTTTAGACATCGTACTTGAACACAAGCCCCACACCATGTGTTATGTCACTGTCAGTGTCAGTCAACTGTCAAAATAGTGATTGGCGTCAGTATTGGCGTCTGAAGTTGCGTTTTCGTTCTTTCTTCGGTTTTTGGGTTTAAGTAAAAAGTGCATTTTGAAATGAATTAGATACAATGTGCAGGAAACAACAGTGACGAAATTATTACTGTACCATATTAGTAAAACCATGTCGGACGACGAAGTAATGCGATTTGAAATCACCGACTATGATTTGGAGAACGAATTCAATCCAAACAGAGCCAGAAGAGCTAAAAAAGAGCATCAGATCTACGGTAACGTAACCTTCTATAGCTATGAACAAGCAGTAGAATTATCAACCAGTAATCAGTGCCCATGCCAGATCTTAAGCTAGGAAGCACTAAGTCAAGTCGGGCTGTGTATGATGATGATAATATAAATAATTCCAGTTCTGGTGGTTTATTCAAGCTTCAAAAAAACCCAGTGTTGAGCTCACTCATAATGTAGTCAACTTGTTGTTACTATAACTGTGTTCACGCTGGCGATTCATATTAAAACTTGCTAATAATGTGATGTAATACAATAAATGTTGTATTCTCTCTTCTATTGGCTGAAATGTTTACAACATTCACATAAATAGATGTTTCTCGATACCTATATGAGACAACATGTATTTTCAGACATGTTTTTTTTTATTGCCGGTGTAGAAGAATAAGATTTGAAGAAAAAATATTATGCTTTTATTTCAGGTGTCTGGGCCAAAGACAGTGATGAGGAGGACAATGAAGACAATGTCAGAAAAAGGACTCGCAAACCCAAAGACTTTACGGCACCCATTGGGTTTGTGGCCGGAGGAGTACAACAAGCTGGCAAGAAGAAGGAGGAAAAGCAAGGTAAGTTGATCGTGATGAAATGTCGTGGAATGAAACGTAGTGGACTGTATAACTTGATATATTGAGGAATAGAAATTAAAATACAACATTCGGTTGGAAACTGACAATGAGAAATTGGTCGCTAAGAAACGCGTAAGAGCAGCCGTGCGTGGAGGCGTGCAACAGCTGACTGGTGTGGTGCGGGCGGTCAGATAGGCAGTTGCTCCATGTAAAATACTGGTAAGACTGGAAGCCGACCCTGACATAGTTGGGAAAAGGCTAGGCCGATGATGAGTATGTGCCTGTGGGATGATTTCCAACCTCAATGTATGTGAAGCTGCTGACAAAAGCTAATTTATTATTTTCATTTATTTCAGGCATTAACCCATATAGCTCTGTTTACATTATTATTATATAGATTGCATTAGAAAATTAAATCACATTCCATTACATTATTAAATCTAATTCATCATTAAAATCTAAAATTAAAATCAAAAACATAATTAAAATCAAAGTTAAAATCAGAATTTAAGTCAAAATTAAAATCAGAATTAAAGTCAAAATTAAAATCAGAATTAAAGTCAAAATAAAAATCAGAATTAAGTCAAAATTAAAATCAGAATTAAAGTCAAAATTAAAATCAGAATTAAAGTCATTAAATTAAAATAGCTTTTTTTTAAATAGGTAAATCAATCAAATTTGTTATTAAATACAATAATCACAATTTCCAATCAATTTCATTGGAGGAGCAACATGCCTGCCACAGCAATGCCGGACATACGGGCAGTCCAGCCTACTGGCGATCATCGCCAGGATAGCATTGGGGCTGGCCCGCACCCGCCGCACCAGGGACGCACACCGCTTGCGCATGGAAGCGTGAAAACAATCAGTGCGTGCCATCGCGAACATCCCGGATGCGCTACAGAAACGGGGCAGCCCCAACACCGCCCGGAACGCGTTATTGTACTGGACACGGAGGGCACTGTACGCCCTTTCAGTATAGTCAACCCACAGGGCGCACGTGTATAGGGATGTGCAGTACGCTCTAAAAAGCGTGACCTGAAGCGTGACCGTGTAATAATATCAATCAAGAGCTAAACATAAATTGTCAAATATTTGAATACACTGATTAATTTAGGCATAGTATCAAAATCTATTTTTTCATGTGGTTATTGCCTAATCTGGTGTCCAGAGTTTTTATGCCATCAATGGGTCTTTGACTTGGTTTTACATCGAGAAATATCCCTCAGGCATGATGGTTTGGTTTTCTCACAATGTTTTACTTCACATGCAAGTGATTATTATGCACATGAATCCAAAAATATTGAGGTGCATGTCTTGAGTTTGAACTCAAGATCTTTGACATGCTACTGCTACCAAAATTGAATGACAAGACTTTCATCATGCTTTGAATACAAAAACACATTCCAATTGACTTGACAGTAGGCAAAAACTAGGAAAGCTTCAACATCTCCTAGGACACTGAATAGAAATAAGCATGAAAACAATAAAACTTCTAAAGAAGTGTTAAATGGAGAAGAACTGAATAAACCCAAATTATTTACATTGACAGAAATAGAATCATCAGAAGCATCCACCTCCCGCCCCAAGTTTGCAGCTGACAGCTCTGATGAAGATGAACAGAATGCCCCGGACGCAAGCGAGACGGCAGGGATCCGGAGACAGGGGCAGGGCATGAGGTCGGCCAATCTTGGTGCCAATGTTGGGAACTGGGAGAAGCATACTAAGGGTATAGGAGCTAAGCTGCTGTTGAAGGTCAGTATTTTTCTCATTTCTCTAGTTATTAAAGGAATCGTCACCTTCCTGCCCTTGTCCCATGTTACTTGGGGTGGGCGCAACACATCATTAATTTACTCCTTTATCTTTCATATCATTGCTCACACAATCCATCCATCGTTTCATTGGTCTTCCTCTCCCTCTCCATCCATCAACATTTATATTCATCACTCTTTTAGTAACATGCGATTCATCCCTCCTCATCACATGTCCATACCAAGACAGTTGATTCCTTTTCAACTTTTCTGTAACTGGCGCAACTTTCAAACTTCCTCTAATAAAATAAGGAATGAGTATTCCTTATTTTATCCATTCTTGTCACATCACACATCCAACCTCAATATTCTCATCTCCGCTACATGCAATCTTTTTCCAACCATCTTCGTCACAGCCCAGCATTCCGATCAATACAGTACGACAAGGTAGTAATAAAAGGAATATGTGTAACAAATGTGCACACAATACGGTAGATGACAAAAAAAATCTAATTAGACCGTCAGATAGATTTCCAAAAAATATTGGACACATATTTCTTCTTTTTCCTTGTAAACAAAAAATGAAGACGATACAGTGCATCAGAAATTCGTGTGACGTCGCATTTGAGTACATTTTTACTCAAATGTGACGTCACAAGCTCTCATGATCTTTGACACGTTTTATCTTCGTCAATTTTTATTAATTTGATAAAACAAAAAAACCTATCTAATATTTTTTGATAATCTAACTGACGGACTAAACATAATCATAGTTTTATTAGTCAGTCATCATCCCTATTATCAGCTAATAGTGTCTCGTTGGTGGGACAGAGGCATCCTCCCTGTGAAAGGGGGTGGGCTGTAAACCCCTCCCATGGGGTTTTGTGCATGGATTTAAATTTGGTGAATTTCACATGTCTTTTTTCAGTTCAAGGACATCACTATGTTTTTCTTCACTCTTGTAAGGTCTTATTACGTTTAGAAAAATAAGTTAAGAATTACCATGTTCACACCTGTTGTTGCTACCAAGCAGCGTTGCTCTGTACCTATTTATATTAAAATTGGAATTCGTTCTCAGTGAATTTACAAGTGCACACAAATTATTTTTGGCGTGTGGGACATTTTTGAACCTAACTTATGAATTTCCTCAACTGCATTCGACTATGTTTCTTACAATTTGTGTTAGATATATTACTAAACAAAATGTTTTCCTAACAGATGGGTTACCAACCTGGCATGGGTCTGGGTAAAGACCTGCAGGGTATCTCGGCACCTGTGGAGGCTACTGTCAGGCGAGGAAGGGGAGCTATCGGTGCCTATGGACCTGAGAAAGCAGCCGTAAGTATAAAGGGTGTAAAAAGATTCTTAACGAAGCCGAAAGGCACTTGTTCTCCCCGTCATTGCGATCATTTTTTTTGTTCTAGACCATGCCTAGGAACCTTCTAGTTACGGAGATATTGGGGGTCAAAGTTCCACCTTTTTTTTTTAAATACATGTTTATAATTTAAGATTTTTACTTTAAACACCTTTAGGACCCCCGTACTATTCAATCCATCGATCAGCACAATGTATTAAGTGCGTTACATTAAGTCCTACCGCGAAACATGATTTTTTACCCCAACAAAAAGTAATTTCGCAGCAAAAATGTTTGCGTAGAGTTACTTAGTTTGATGTACAGAATGCTTGGTTGATGGCTTCGTAAAGACTTTGATTACACGTACGAAGTATTATATTATCTGTGATTACACCCTGTATGATTGCTGTAACATCCCTGTATCTTCTAGTCAGACCTCTCTTCAATGACAACAAATTCTATTGATTGAGGCCGCTAATGTGGACCACTTGCCGTTGGATTTGTTGAACTCGTCTTACTATCAACCAGATCTGCGCAGCCTTTTTTTTTCGGATGGGAAATCATCAAATGACTCCTCCCGCTCTGGGCGGAGCGGGGGGGAGTGTCAGACTTTTACTGACTAAAACCCATCCATGTTCCTTCATCGCCCTTTTGTGTTCCGGGGCTACCGTAGCCCCGGAACTCTCTTTCGAACAGTCCCGCAGCCCTGGGTCTGCGTTGGCTCTTGGGTTCCCTGCCCTGCCGGGATGCCTTAAGCTCCACATAGTGGCTATTTTGGCCCATAGCCCAAAATCGGCTCAGCTCAGAATATTATTATTATTTATATTGGGGGTCACTCTTCCACTAGCCTATTAAGTGTCGACTTCACTAAATATGACTGACTAGTTGGTCGGGTGGTTGCAAGCGCGACTGCTGACCATGAGGTCCTGGGTTCGATTCCCAGATCGGGCAAAATGTAATTGGGTTTTTCTTTCAACAATTTCTCAGTAGCAGCCACGGAGTCTAAAATTGTGCCAGGTTGTTGGCAATAGGCTCGCCCCCTGTCACATGGGACGAGGGTTTCATAATTATGCTTGATATTTCGCACCCGTCATCGTATCCTCAGTGTTTCCCAAAAATACTCAATTGAATAATAATGTTCCAGCAAAAAGCAAAAAGAGAAGAAGAAGCGCGCCGCCTGAAAGAGAAGGAAGACGAGAAAGGGACAAAGGAGAAGACATACAACTGGAAGAAGTCCCACAAGGGGCGGTACTTCTACCGCGACGCCGCCGACGTCATTCAAGAGGGTAAACCCACAATGCATACTATTACCAGGTATACAGAATTTAGATATCTTGGGGACGATTTTTTTTTTGGGGGTACTAATAGTTTTCATTATTGAAGATTGCCTGCACACACACAGCATCATTATTATCATCTTTTCAATATTATAGTGGTTATTCAAGTTACTTTAAAGTGTTCCTTGTGCAATAGGGATGATGATCGACCAAAAAAGTGGGGGCTTTTGACGTCACATTTGAGTAAAAAATGTACTCCACAGTGACGTCACACGAGTTTTCGACGCACTGTATCGTCTTTATTTTTTGTTTACGTGAAAAAAGAAAAAATATGTGTCCTATATTTTTTGGAAATCTATCTGACGGACTAATTAGATTTTTTTTGCCATCTACCCCGCGCTTTCACTCACGCAACACAGGCTGACGGGTTTAAAAAAAAAATTAAGGCACAGTAAAATAGGGGGTCTACCCTTTATTTTCTTGCCCTAGTTCTATTTTGATCTTTTTGTTCCTCAAAGTGTTTCATTTATGAAATGTAACATTCAAGGAGGTATCTATGCTAATGATTCTCGACCTGAATCGATATTAAATTGGGTAGGTTTTTTTTTCTAATTTTCGGAAATCGGTTATTGTAAATCACCCGTATTATAAACACAGCCCGTCTGTAACTGGCCCTATAACAGCGCCTTCACACACACAAATAAACGCACACAGAGACATGTCGCGCGATTCTTCTATTACTTTCGTGTTATTCCGAAATTCTGTCAAATTAAAACAATTTAAAATAGCAGCTGTATTAATTATTTGACCGGGTATCGTAATTTAAATTAATTATTTATGTCTTTTGTGACAAGCCCCTGAATTTTGACTAGGATGCAAAAATACACTTGTATAAAACTTATAATTAATTATGTTATTTTGCCGGAATGATAAATGATGTTTAATTTGCATTTTACAAGCACTTTTACAAGTCATTTTTTAAAACTAGATGAGACGGTGTTTCTTGCCTGACTACTCTGAGAAAAAACAGCCGAAACAAATTCAGAGGTCATAGTCTCTTTTGAAGGTCAGACATAATCTTGCTCAATTCACATGAGGACTATGAAGATTATTGTCTGAGATGGTCTTTTGAAGGAAGAACCACACAGATTTGAGTGGACCTGTCCAGTCAGTGCAAGCATTTGTCAGTTATCGTGTAGCTCGACTTATAACTCAAGGAGCTCAACGAAACGACGAACAATACCAAAGCGACCTACCCAAATGCCCCTTTATTTGGGTAGGTCGCTTATAGTGCTCATTTTGCCGGGCATTTGTGGGAAAAAACAAACAATAAATAAGACCCACAATCATGGTCCCCACATTCACAATTTAATTTTCTAGCCTGCTCTGTCCCACTCCTGGGCAAAGGCCTCCCTCCACTCCTTCCACTTGTCGCGAACCCGCGCGTCCTCCTTCCAGTTCGGACGGAACTTGTCCAGTTCGTCCCGCCATCTCCTTCGTGGCTTGCCGCGACCCCGCCTCACTGTGTCAGGGCACCAGTTTCCTGCAATTTTGGCCCACAGTTTGTCCGGCATGCGACAGACATGACCTGCCCAGTCCCATTTCAGTTGGGCAGCCTTTTGAGCCACGTCAGCTATATTTGTTTTGGAGCACATTCACAATAATCAAATAAAATGAATAATATGTTCAGTAATTATTTCTATTCACCATTCCACAGCAACGAGCTGTCCCGTGTGCCTGTGATAGACATGACGGGCAAGGAGAAGCGCGTCCTGAGCGGGTACCACGCGCTGCGGGCGGCCGCGCCGCGCTTCGAGCACGAGCCGCGCCGCAAGTGCGACTACTTCGCCGCGCCGCAGCTGGTGCACAACCTCGAGCTCATGGTCGAGTGCTGCGAGCAGGTAATGCTGGCTAAACTATCTATAGTCAGTACCAGTTAAGATCGCAATAGCGGTCATTGACCCACGTACATATTTTATTAAAGTTCTTAACTTTGAAATCCAAAACTAAGCGTGTTCAAGTCTTGAATCGTCATCTATCGTGATCTTCAAAATTTTTTCTATATTGAAAAATTGACATGGTTTCTTTGTTTTGGTTCGTACGAAGAGATATTAAGGAAAGGGCAATGACCGCTATTGCGATCTTAACTGGCACTTACTATAGTTCTAGTTTTAGTTTCCGCATTTAGTCCTTAGAGTGGACCATTGTGCGTGAGCCATGGTGATCGTTACTCCAACCAGCCCTGCCTCCAGAAGCAGATCAATCTTCCCGGTCTTCTCAGGGCATCCGCAAGGGATCTTAGTGGTCCAAGAGTCTCTTCGCGGATCTGGGTAACGCCGGTGAACTTGAGGAGTACATGCGCTACAGTTTCTTCCGACTCCGTGCACGCTCTCCACGGCTAAACTATCATGGTTTGTCTCACTAGAACAGGGCCAAGATAATTGAACCCCGATGCAGATGTGACAAACTTTGGCATAGATGAATTTAGTTTCGACGCTTGTAGGGAACATACTTTAGCAAAGAAATATGGCAAAAGGTTCCTGAGAGTTTGCTGTGATTTACTCCTGTAAATTTATTAATTATTGATTACTAGCTGATGCTTGCGGCTTCGCCCGCGTGGATGTCGGTTATCGCGACTAAAGTAAAGCTCCCAGACGGCTTATTTTTTCCGACACCTCCAACAAATGTCATAATATTTTAGCCAATGTATACAAAACCTTGATAAATTATATACAAAAACCTTCCTCGAGAAACACTCTATCCATTGGTGAAAACAGCATGTGCGAACAGACAGACGCGGCGGAGGACTTTGTTTCATAATATGTAGTGATATTTTCATAATATGATTAACTTTCGCCCGGGAAATATAGATGGTGGTATTCTGAATGTGTTACTATTTCCAAACTAATAATTTAAAAACGTAATTTCAAATTCTATATATTCTTATCTAACGAAATCGAATTTCCACAGGATATAATCCAAAACGCCCGCGAGCTTCAATCAGCGGAAGACGAGATCGTCGTTCTGGAGCGAGACCTAGAAGAGTGCAACATTAAGCTGTCGGAGCAGGACAAAGTGATCGACAAAGTGGAAGGGATACTAGAGCGAGTTGACATGCTCAACAGACCTGATGTGTCGCTGGAGAGAGCTCACGATGTGCTGGCTGAGTTGAAGGTAGGATAAGTTTTATACTGCATGGTTGGCGCATGTCCATAGTCAGAACTAAAACCGCCAGTGGCGAGGGGTGAAATTTGCCTAAGGGGAAGCCGAAGAAAAAAATGAGAACTGGTTTTTTTTTCACGTCACCCCCGTTTTCTATTTTTGTTTTGACTTCATTTTCATTATCAGCGACCCCGAAAACAATGAAAATGAGACCCATGACGAAAATACCGGAAATTTTCATCGGCGCCATCTTGGATTTTCATTTTGACCTCATTTTCATTATCAGCGATTCCAAAAACCATGAAAATGAGACCCATGACGAAAAAACCGAAACTTTTCGTCGGCGCCATCTTTCATTTTCATTTTTGACCTCATTTCACTATCAGCGACGCCGAAAACTACGTAAATGACACCCATGACCAAAGACAAAAAAAAAAAGAAAATTACAAAATGCAGAAGACCTATAAAACAACCGGCTAAGCGGTAGTAGGGGGGCCCCCTTTAATTTTGAATTAATCTTTATTTTTATTATTTGTTATAGCGGCAACAGAAATACACCATCTGTAAAAATTTCAACTGTCTAGCTATCACGGTTCATGAGATACAGCCTGGTGACAGACACACGGACGGACAGTGGAGCCTTAGTAATAGGGTCCCGTTTTTACCCACGTGTGCGTGTTCATACGATTTTAGTTCTAAATTCTAGCACCCGAGCACCGGCTTTTTGGCGCTACCTGTTGCTTTCTTTGTTGACATGGCAAACCGCCATCTTATCTTTTAAAAATTTCAACAGATTAATTCTGAAATTTGGCACATAGATAGCGTAGATAACCTGGATTATTATATTATTATTCCTTTAATTCAGGAAACTATCGCCCATAGAAAATACAATACAAATATTAAAATAAAATTACAACATAAAAATATACTTATACTTACAAAATTTAGCTTATAAACACACACGAAGTGGCGGCGTCGTGTTACGCTGCGCGGTGTCACGTAGCCAACCGCGAAACCGTCGGTAGACTACACCCTTCGGCCAAAACTCTTCCTTGAGGAACTTGATACTTTTTAAAATAACCGAACTCGACGCGAGCGAAACTGCGAGCAAAAGCTAGCTAGATAATATTCACTTGGTCCATTATACACCGATTTTTTTCTAGGACTCCTACCCTACCGAATACGAGATGTTCGGCTTGGGTACTATCGCAGGTAACATCGTGAGCCCCTTGCTGAGCGCCCTGCTAGCCACGTGGGAGCCGCTCTCGGCCCCCGACGAGCCCATCCCGACCTTCCTGAAGTGGAGGAAATTGCTTACTGAAGAGGCGTACAACAGTCTTTTGTGGCAACACTTTGTACCGCAACTTACTGCGGCCGCTGAGTGAGTATTTTTGATTGATTTTTGTGTGATTGCATTGATCTAAGTGTATTTGCTTGTTGTGGGCTTTTTCATTTCCTGGTGCAATCATATCTATACTATACATATATAATACTAACTGATGCCCGCTGCTTCGCCCGCGTGGGTCCGACACCCACGCGGGCGAAGCAGCGGGCATCAGTTATAGCGACGACGGCTTATTTTTTTCCGACATCTCCAACAAATATCATTATATTTTTATAGCCAATGTATACTAAAACTTGAAAAAATACATCTAAAACCTTCCTCGAGAACCACTCTATCCATTGGTGAAAACAGCATATAAATTGGTGCAGTAGTTTTTGAGTTTATCGCGAACAGACAGACAGACGCGGCGGAGGAATTTGTTGTTTTATAATATGTAGGTAGTCATTATAAAGAGAAAAGATTTGTATTTTTGTATGTAACGAATAATCTTAAAAACTATTGGACAGATTTAAAAAATTCTTTCAGCAATGGATAGCTACATTATCAGCGAGTGACATAGGCTATATTTTATCCCCGTACTCCCACGGAAACGGGAACTACGCGGGTGAAACCGCGTGACGTCCGCCTGGCACAAATCAGGAGAACCGAGATTACCGATCTAACATAACATAACATCACGCATATAATACCCGAAGGATTAGGCAGAGGTGTAACTATAGCAACGCATTTCGCCAGTATTGGTTACCGATATAGTCCAAAACATTGCTAAACTAAGTGGCACTAGGCAGGGCACGTTGCTCGCAAAACGGATGGCCTATAATGCCGGAAGGTTCTGCGGAGACCACGTACTGGACAAAGCGTTGGAAAGTCTCTCATAAGGTGCACCATTAATGGAGTAAGTGCCGCGGGAACCCGCTAGATGTGAGAAGCACAGGGCTCGTCAACATGGAGACGCTCAGAAGAGATCTATATCCAGCTGCTGACGCCCCGTTTTTTTTTAAACGTGCCTATTTCTGGTCCTCAGAACCTGGAACCCTCGCACGCCCACTCCGATGCTCCGCGCGGTGTCGGCCTGGCAGAGCGCGGCGCCGGCGTGGCTGGCGCGCGCGTGCGTGACGCGCTGCGTGCTGCCGCGCGTGCTGGCGGCCGTGCGCGCCTGGGACCCCACGCATGACACGCAGCCGCTGCACCAGTGGGTGCTGCCCTGGCATGATATGGCAGGTCAGTACTATATACGCATAAGATTATTTACAAACAACAATATTAACATTATGTAACAAGAACGGACCTAGAATTGAACCCTGCGGAACCCCCACGATGACCACAGATCATGTAGATCTCTTGCCATTAAGATCAACCCTCTGAATTCCGTTGTTCAGATCAGCAGTCAGAAAGTCGAGAGCCCTACCACACATACCATAAAGATAGAATTTCCTGATGAGTGTATCGCGATGTACTCAATCGAAGGCCTTGGATAAGTCACAGAAAATGCCAGTAGCATCTTGCGGCGTCGAATGTGGTCTTCAGTAATTCCACGCCCGCGTCTGTAGTTGAACGGTCCTTTGTAAAAAACCAAACTGTTACAGATGAATTAAATAATTTGTATTGAAGTGACATTTGTTTCAAAAACTTTGCCCGTAATAGGTAAAATTGAATTTCGTGGGTCTGGCGTTGCTTAGTCACTAAATATAACGCGATTACAGACAGGCAAGATTTTGAGGTATTGTATTGTTATTATTTGAAGA
This sequence comes from Xestia rhomboidea, assembly GCA_963853795.1. Lineage (NCBI taxonomy): Eukaryota > Metazoa > Arthropoda > Insecta > Lepidoptera > Noctuidae > Xestia > Xestia rhomboidea. The sequence continues at coordinate 5,888,906 of OY970778.1, read as the reverse complement.
AGATACGGGTTGTTTGATGCTGTGAGGGTCTGGCATCGCGTAGTTTAGACGCCGCTCAAACGCCACGTCCAGAGCATAATAGCACGTTTTTTTGCTCTCCGCAATCCCACACATGCGATTCCCTAAATCAAAATATCCTGTCACTCATACATATTTCATTATCTTTGCACAGGTGAAGCCCTAGCCAGCTCAGTGTACCCTCTGATCCGCTCCCGGCTGGCGGCCGCGCTGTCGGCCTGGCACCCGGCCGACGGGTCCGCGCGCGGGGTGCTGCGGGCCTGGCGCGACGCCTGGGGGCCCGCGCTGCAGGCCATGCTGCACCAGCACATCGTGCCCAAGCTGGACCACTGTCTGCAGCATGCGCCGCTGGAGCTAGTGGGCAGGGAGAACAGTACGTATACAGGGTCTAAATATACCCTTAACGAAGCCGAAAGGCACTTATTCTACTCATCACTGCGATGATTTTTTTGTTCTAGACCATACCTGAGAACCTTCTAGTTACGGAGATATTTGGGGTCAAAGTTCCAACTATTTCACAAGTTTTTTTTTTAATTCAAGTTTTTAATGTTATAACTTTATTTTAAATATCTCCATGACCCGTTTACTACTGAATGTATCCATCAGCACAATGTGAAATGCGTTACATAGTGTTTTACCGTAAAATGTGATTTTTCAGCCCAGAAAAAAAATTTGCGCAGTTACTCAGTTTGATGTACAGAATGCTTGGTTGACGGTTTCGTGGAGGGTTTGTTTTCACCCTGTATAGAGCAAGGTAAAAATAAATAAATATCGCTGGACATTACACACGACGCCATCTAGTGCCACACTAAGCAACGAGGCTTGTGTCGTGGACACCAGATAGTTGATATACTACATAGATACTTTTTTTTGTTTGTAAATACATACTTATTAAACATATAAACATCCATGACTCGGAAACAAATATCCAAGCTCATCAAGGTGTATAGCGAGTTAGGCAGTGACCTTGTTTATTGACTCGGAATGGCAGATTCCAAGTGATGGTTTGTTGGGCAGCAAAAAACCACAGACACATATCTTTTAGGCGATCTTTAGTACCTATAAGTATGGATAAGATACGCTCATCCTTTCTTTTTGCGATAGCACATAATATTTATAGAAACAGGTGCAGAAAAACATTAAGCCGACTACAGGAGCTAAATTAGCAACTCTAATTGTGGTGGTTCAAACTTTGTTTGAAATACTGTTAGAATAAAGTTCTAATCAGCTTGCTCTACAAAGTGGTTGTTACGTCAGTCACTGTGGGCCGAATAGTGCGAAATGAGTGGTTTTTTGCGATTTACAAAAAATCGATTGATTGGACTAAAAAAATAAAACACTACGATGCTAATATGTTGCTTGTAGAATTATTTGCCAAAAAATCAGAATGATCACATGTATTTGAGTATGGTTTTTACTCGTTAAAAGAAATTTTTAGAGATAAGTTCGTGATTTTTTTTATCGAGTAACATTACTTGTATTATGTTTTCAAAACACTGTTATCATCATATGCTTTTTTGCATTATAAAACTCGCGTTTAGCTCCTGTCGTCCCTTTAAAACAGTAGAATGGCCCGGTACCAACAAATCGGAATCGGGAAACATGCAGCTTTATAAAAGCACCCGATAAGATAGGCAGTAATTTTGTTCCTGTTCTTGTCATGTTTAACATACTGATGTCCTGTAGCGGCGTGGCTGTGGTGCGTGGAGTGGCTGGAGCTGCTGGGCGCGGCGAGCGTGGCCGCCATGGCGGCGCGGGCGCTGCTGCCGCGCTGGCTGGCGGCGCTGGCGGCCTGGCTCAACACCAACCCGCCGCACGCCACTGTGCTCAACTCTTATACGGATTTTAAGGTAACTATTACATTTTACACAAAACTGCTAATTTACTATTCATATCGTCAGCAAAAAAACTATCGAATCTTTAGGATGCTTTGAAGGTATGAAGAATCCAGCATGTTGCAAAGATACGCGTGAAAACTGACCTAGTATCTGATGTCGCACAGTCGGGTAAAAAGAAATAGGTATGCATTGCTGGTCGACATTTGTCGGGCTAATACGGGCATCATCTTGAATGGCTTACTTTTTCGTAATTGATAGAGGTAACAAAATAAAACGAACACTTATAAAAAAAAAAACAATTTATTCCCTCAGAAAATGTTCCCCGAAGAAGTCCTCAAAGAGCCTGCCGTTCGCGACGCCTTCCGCAAAGCTCTAGACATGATGAACCGAAGCGCCGACATCGACTCCGTGGAACCACCCCCACCGCCCCGCTTCACCATGCCGGAACCGAAGGAAATATCACATATATCCGAAGTCTTAGCGACCATTACACAAGCCAAAAGTTTCTCAGAGCTCCTTGAAACTCGGTGCATCGAAAAAGGCATTACTTTTGTACCTATAGCTGGAAAAACCAGGGAAGGTAGACCTCTGTATAAGATTGGCGAACTACAGTGTTACGTTATAAGAAATGTGATCATGTTCTCTAATGACAATGGTAGGAGTTTCAATCCTATTAGTATGGACAAGTTATTGAGTATTGTGGAGGATTAAGAATATAAATTTAATTAGTATTTATTATTGAGTTTTATTTTTCCGACAGTTCTTATCAAGTATCAGTGGGCAGAAGTATACAGGGTTGTAGGTGGACAGCCCTCCGTAGACTGATGGGGTGAATTCAGTATATCATACTAAGATGACCGGTACAAGAAATTATTTCAGGAACGTTAAGGCAATCCAATAAATTTGTTTTGTTTTGTTTCCACACAGCGATGTAAATGCAAATGCAAAAAAAAAAGAAATGCACGTAGCGAACGGCAAGCCCGACGACGAGTTCGGTTAACTCTAGTTTATTCCAGTGGAATATGATTCAAAATAAGGAGCTGAATGCACCCAGTCAGATTACCGAGGGCAGTCCTTAACGCCCTGTAGTATGGGCGTCGATCTACTGGGCTAACTACTAAAGCCAGTAACACTACCCTAGAATCGAACCCAAGATACACAGCAGTCGAGTTCACGACCACTAGACCCAAGGAATAATATAGCAACGTCTTCCTTACAGTAATCAATTACAATAACCGCTAATGGTGCCAAGGTCTTGCCCGAGTTGGCACGATTTAAATCCTATTGCCAAAGCCATTGGGTTGGTCTTGTATTACGTCATAATAGATGAGTCTATTGGCTGACTGTCAAGTTCCGCTTTCGGCTAAAGTGTCTTCCGTATTTTTTTTTTAAACGAACCTTGTCTATCGTAAATTCTTGGGGTTTCAGGAAGACTGGGTTTGGAAAGTGTAATATTTTTTGTAAAAAAATAAATACATAGTAAAATTGCGGCAAGATTTAATAACACTACGTGCAATATAGAACAACACAATTACATGCGTGCATGCATACTATAAACTACTTTATACATAAATACGTGGACTGCTAGCAATCACAAACTTTTTCCACGAGAGTAAGCCAACAAAAACCTTAATGCAGAGAAAATAAAGATCAATGTCATTTTGACAGACCGATATTGCAACTAAAATAAGTGATTTTGACAGTGATACTTAAGATTAAATATTGTAAAGGACTGTAATTTAATTTAATTAACTTGAGTATCTTTTTGATATGGTAACACACAGAGAAGTATTGAGTGTTGCCATATAATTTGTGGCCTTACATCATGAGTATTTCATACCAGGATTTAAAAAGGAAAAGCAGTCCATGCATCTCCCATACTACACTACAATTACTATATTCTACAAAACATTCAATAAAGTATTAAAATTAGTATGTTATGAACACAAATTAGGTACTAAAATAATAAAAATAGCTTCATTACATTTTTATCCCAAAATAGCATTAGATTCTTACTTGGATTTTATTAGTACTAAGATACAATTATAGTAGTTGGTGGAGTATATAATAAAAGAATACTTATTAAGGTCCCTGAAAGTCAGTTTCAGGAACTGGGGCTTGACTGTTAGTGGCCAGGAATATAAATAATTTGCAGGATTCATGTTTTTCTGTTGTAAAAATAACCCTCTTCTGTGATTATTTTTTTTTTGTACTGAATGGAAAGTTCTAACGGACCCTGGAGGGAACTATCCTAAATATTGAAATGAGTCAAATCGGTAAACTCCAATAGTTAGGGCACTTTTCATCCCATTCCATTGATCTTCAAAGTTCAGCTCTATTATCTCTTTCATAGCGACTAAAACTAAACCAACGCAAGTGTCACTGGGAAACAAACAATTAAAATTCCTGGCTTTTGTTAGTACAGAGAAGTAGGTATTATTGAAATAGTGACACATTACAATATTATTGCTAAGTAAAATGTAAGGCGACGTATCGACACATCGTGTTTTGTTAGTTTTTATAATATAGTAGGCCTTGAGCCTAGTTAACGCAGCTAAATGACGAGAATAGGGGCCAACTTACGCTGGTGGCGCCACCTGTGAGGGTCAAGCAAATACGGAATGTATAAGTGCCATGTAAAGTGTATTTTGCTGCAAAAAATACCGGCTAATAATCGGCCTAGCTTGCCGCGCCACCAGTTTAAATTGGTGTAAGGCATAGAATCAGTTCAAGTAGGAAGGTACCTATCTATTGAAATGAAGCGAAAATCACTTTCCTTAAAAAATAAGTGTTCTGTTTGGCCAACTTTGTGACTAATATAAAACAAACCTAATGAAGTATTACGCCTCACTGCCAGGTGGGTAGTTTTTTTGGCAAGAAATGCTTTTTATTTAAATCGTGACTAGTCAATAAAAAAATATATATTTGGATAACAAAGTATCTAAAATTAATAAATTCGATCCCATTACCTTATTAGAGTTTCAGCGTATGTTTTTGTGGCGTAAATCGCCATAATGGCACTCAAAGGAGTGTCTTGTACCTACAACCTAAGAAGTAGTCTCAATAGCGAGCTATTCTTAAGAATCGAGACGTTAATTCGTGCATTTCATAAGTTTTCGAAGGCATTTTTGTTTTTTAACGCGTTTGCTGCCGCTGATTTTTGTAATAAATTAGTTTTTCCTTACAAGCATTCGGCATGGTCTCTCTCTTTTTGACAGATCTTTTTTTTTAATTCTGCAGCAGCAAACGCGTTGAAATATTTCCTTCCTATCCCACATTTAGGCTGAAATTGCCTTTTGATTCTGAAAACGGTAAGCGCGAAAGGTCTGTACACCATTCGCGACCCCCAACATAAAATTACAAATAGCGAGAGAATAGTTGATAGGAGTAATGACCAGACAGTATCTGGTCCAGATGAGTCCCGTGGCGGACAGCGTGGCCGATTGTGTGGTCGACACCTTGTCCAGAGGGCGGGTGTACCCGTCCAGCGAAGCCAGAACTAGAGCCTGTGAATATTGCAAGGAAATTATTAATCTGGGTTTTAAGAATACTGCTTTTGAGTTCGCGTTGATGCATAGTTGAAGCACGCGACGATGTGAAGCGCGAGTGTTGGGGCGTAACTCCCAACAGTGAAAAAATTATGTATAAGATAGGAATGTTATGTTGATTGAGTAGACAACTGATTGGAGGTTTAATTGCTACTAAAAATAACATGTTATAAAGTAATAATGTTGGATTAAACAAAGTACTGCAACGTCAGAATCACTAAATATATCACTAAAAGTAGGACAAGTTAGTGGCATGTACAGCGTAACTCGTACAGCGAGTTTTATGTAAAGACCTAGAAAGAGTTCGTTTATTGGCTAGAAAAAGTAACACATAGAGTGCATGGAAAGACTATTTGGAAGATCTTGAAAGGAATTAGGTAATAGTGACGCAAACGCGCGCGGCACCTCTTGGGCGCGAGGCTCTCGTCACCATGTGTTATGCAGCAATTGTGCATCAACAGTATAAGTATACATTAGCAGTATTCTTTGTAATCCCTCAAAAGCTAAAGCTACTTTCAAGTCTTATGTGACCAAATTTAGAAGAACTATAAAAAAGTAAAAATTAGCAGTTCTATAATTCATTCAAATAAACTACCTATTAAGCAGACAACACAATGTTTAAATTACATCTTTTAAGTCATCTAAATATGTTATGGATGACCTATCTTATGCCCACTTTCAGTAACACTAGTCTATACCCAAATTAACGCCTAAATAGAAGCCCGCTTTGGATTTACAACTCTCAGCTCAGCGCCAAGAGCTGAAAGTTCAACGGCGCTGTATAATATTTAGGCATTCACTTAGGTGTCCCTTAGAGCAGTGGTGGTCCCGACTTACGATTCGAAGGTCGTGGGTTCGAACCCAAACAGCCGCATTACCTTGTATAATTTATTTAACCACCACTGCTATAAGGAAAGAAACCGGAATGTCTAAGAACCAACAATTCGAAGACATCTACCCACCCACTCTGCACCCGCGTGGTGGATTATAGCCCACTATAGAGTTGGCCATAGAGTGGAGCCTAGCGTCCCAGCTCCCAGCATCAACAATGGGAACATTCATTTAGTGACAACGGGCACAGGTACCTATGTGCTATTTGCAAATTAATATCGTGCGATGGTTTTCTCACCACACTGACCATTTAATGCTCCGTGCAAAACATGCAAACACAGAATAAATCGCATGCAGAACCCAGTAACTTATATACCACAAGGATCTTTTGGCGCTCAAATGACATTGACAACGTGAAACTATATTGAAAAACAAGATGACGCCGTTAGTTTCGATTTTAGTCACACGCCAAAAGATTTTTGTACCTATATCTATACTTTACTCGTCGATTTAGCTTCTTTTCGTAGAATGAGAACCACATCCGTTTCTCTCTTCGACTCTTTCTTCATAGTTCTCTATTGTTCTTCTAATATTATACGCTTCTGGGCAAGGAGATTCCACTTACAAAATGGGGTTTAGATACATCCTACTTACTTACCTACTTACCAAGGCTTATTCAACTGCATTTTGGCTCTAAACCTATAGGTATTTCCAATCACTTAATAGGAACGAAAACATTGCGAGGAATCTAAGGAGTAGATACCTATATTATGACGGAAGTAGCGTAGCAAGTGTTCGGCAATTTCTGCCACCCGCTTAGAAAAAGTCGTGAGTTTATACTGAGCAACGTATTTGAGGTATCAACGTGTATGCGCTACTTACAAAACACCATTGCCGAGTCGTAGTCACACCAGATGACAAACAGGATTTTTTTTTTCGTTTGTCACACCACTGAGATTTTTCCACACCATTTATTCCTAACTAGTGCTGTCCTAGTTATACTACTTAGTTAAATTAAAAACTGTACTGCTAGCGCTAAACAACTACACAGTGAACTCAGGGTTAATACACGAGTGTCACCAATGCCTGAACCAGGTTGGTAATTTCAATAATATAACTATCCAATGGATCAAAGGACACAGCGATTCCCGTGGCAATGATGCGGCGGATGAACTCGCTAGAAGGGGATCGAGCATGGCAGTGGTGGGACCCGAACCTATCGTACCACTCCCTTTCGGATACCTACGCACACTGGTAAGGAAACGAACTAGTGAACAACACCACAAGCTGTGGCTGGGCCACGGCGAGTGTATCAGGTCAAGGAAGCACTCCCGGCTATCGACGACCGCTTCACCAAACGCGCGCTTCAGTTGACAAAACCACAGCTGCGCACAGTTACAGCCGCCACTACCGGACACGGCTCTTTTAATAAACACCTCTTTGTCTTAGGAGTCACAGACAGCCCCCTGTTCTGTGCCTGCATGGAGGAGGACGAGACAGCAGCCCACGTGCTTCTGCACTGCCCAGTGGTTGCAACATACAGGGCAAAGTACTTTGGTAACCCAGGTACTCTCCGCGAGATAGTCAGCAACATCGGGGCGCTGCTGGCCTTTCTCGGGGAATCGGGATGGATCGAATAAGTTCCCACCCGTACGCAAAATACGCGCTTTGACGTGGAGTTGCGGACACCAGCCCGCTATACAATAAAATAAAAATATTTTATTGTCAGGCATCAAGGCCCATAGGGTGTTATTATACAATACAAATTAAAAACCTTCAAATTACGTTTTTATTAAATTAAAAACTTCAGATAACTTTGTTAACGCAATGTTTCAAGGAAATGTCCCAATGATATTTCACCACAACAACGACACAGGCAGAGGTAGAGGCACCTAATAGCACACCCACATTTCACTATAAGTTATGTTTATTTGTTTAAGTCCCTGTATAGGGGGCAACCTTATTGCCATCAGCCGGGGACAAACCCAGACTCCGTGGCTGCTACTGAGAAATACCTGATGGAAAAACTCAATAACACTTTCGACGACCCGGGTATCGAATCCAGGACCTCTCGCTCTGCAGTCGCGCTTGCGATGACACGACCAACGAGGTAGTAATTAAAAAAAAACACTCAATAAATAGAAAAAGATAGTTTTAATTGGTAAAAATGCCATGTAATAATTATTTCAACGGCTATTCGATAATGGTCACAATAAGTAATTCTCATCCACGGTCTAGAAAATTAGGTAGATATATACACTGACCAGCAAAAATAAGTACTACACTTTTAAATTTATTTTTTCCTAAACTATAGAAGTTTAAAATAAAAAAAAATTATAAAGCAATTTTTATCAGCTTTCTTAGAAACTATAGACAAAATTAAACTATTTTTCGAGTCCTTTTTGTTTCGAAAGTATATCTTGTGTACATAAAAAGTTATTGCAATTTTAAAAGTGTGATACTTATTTTTGCAGGCTAGTTTAGATCTGTCAAACAACCGATTTGTTCGAGACCTCATTGTCTCTTCGTGGACAGATAATGGGTTATGCTGTCTAATACCTATCTAATCAGAATTTTAATAACCATACAATTTAGATAAGCAAAGATACCAGGTATTTATGTATCGATCGACACACTGGTTTGTAACAAACACAACACATTATACACACGCCCGTAATCTCCGCAAGGTTAGACAGAGGCGTTTAGTTTAGTATACAGTGTTGCATTGGTTTGTATCGCGGGGATAAAAAGGATGACGCTGATTGTGGACATGGCGAGACTCCTTGACTGACAATACAGGTGTGATAAATAATAAAAAAAAACTTTTTTGCAAAAAAAAAAACCGACTTCAAAAACACAATGTGGGTGTAGGTACTGTACACATCTGCGTAGCCCATCAGAGCATACAGGCGCGATGTTATGTTATGATGTTGTGTAAACAATAAACATTCAAGCGATTGCAGCAATCACGACAGATTTACTGTCTATTATTGAAAAGTTCCGTTCCATATCTCCAAAGTCGATCATCAAATCATGGCCATATTTCCATGGGACCAACTTGGAAGTATAGGTACTATTTCAAATAAAAAAAGATTTTTCCAAATCGGTTCAGACAATTTCGTTATTTTATTTTATTTCTTCAAAAGTGTATAGAAAAACGTCGTTTGATACACGTGGACATTTGTTATTTCAGTCCTCGGCTTAAAACAACAGGTAAAAGTTGTTCATAATGATGGAGTACAATGACCGGTCGAAGTTTATCAATATCATCCGGAAACACGGATATTTATGCAGTGGAACACAGAACCTCTTCTTTTTTTGAAGTCGGTTTAAAAAGGGGAGAAGCGGAATGTTACTACTACAATAACCACGCGGTTGTCACGTCGTTGCCGGAAGCCCGCGCGTTACGTCGTCGTATCCACGCTATTCTGAGTCACGTTGGAGAGTTCAACGGGTGACGTTTAATAGATAACCATAAGATAGCAACTGACGTATGATTCTAGTACACTTTAGCTTATAGGTACTAAAAACTGTGATTGGGTGCGCTGTTTATTGCCTATATTTCTATCGTTAAAGTTTTATAGTCTCTAATATTCTGGCGATATTCTAGTTTTTACGCACCAACCAGTCACACCGAAGATTTGACAGCATAATTAGTCATAGTGATCCGTAGCATGTGGCTTTCTGTAATTCCTGCTTACCCTTATGAGTAAAATGCGTATGTATCTACAAGGGCAATGTTCACCCTGGGGTCCTTGGCCCTTAAGGATAATGAGGCCCATGTAGGATGCAAAGTGAACTTGAATTTTTCAGCATACCGCATTGGATACGTTAGGTTTTCTTTTTCCCGTTCGTACAAGGATCGCAGGGCCCTAAGCAAATGCCCCTGTTTTTACTGATCAGTTCACAGTTTTCAAAACGGGACTATATCCAGTTTTGAAAACTGTTTGTTAGTTCTTCCAATTTTGAACTCTCAGTGGTTTGGGACACATGCTATTACTTCCAATTATTTTCTAATGTTTGATTAACAGTCACTAACTTAGTCATTATTCTCGATCAATTTAAAATTTGGTCAAGTCAAATTGGAGACAGCCCTGGGTTGCATGTACGATAGACCAATTTAAACTCGATTTAAAAAGATCGAGGAAGATTTGTCAAGATAAATGTAGGGGATAGCCATAATATAGCTATAACTATGAAAATTTGATTCAGATTTAATCTGTAAAACGAAAACAGCCCGTACGTCTTATAAATAGTCTAAGAGGTGACGGGATTTTTCATAACGATCAGGGATACGCTTAGATTTACTTCAATGGGTTGTAGAGTAGTCCCCTAATGTGAATGATGTCGGTCTGCCTGCTCTTACTTTGAATATGTAGGTACTAAGACTGACCATACCTATCTCTGATCGTTTTTTTTTCGTAACAATGAAGCCTCTTGTAAGTGCTAGAACTCGAAGTTGCAACCACTGAGAGCAGGCAGACCGACATCATTCTCATTAGGAGATTACTCTACAGCAACCCATTGAAACAAATTTAACCGTATCCATGATCTTTATGAAAAATCCTAACCTTTCAGTCTAAAATGAAAAAGAACAGACTGGAACTAAAACAATCCCACCATTTCACACATCACGATAACTATAAAAACGATGTTAAGGAAACGGTCAGTAGACATTTTTGGTAAAAGATTTCATTTCTTTTTCTGGTTTTCCAATTTCTTTTGCTCGAGTTTTTGTTGATACAAGTAGACTCTGCAAAGTTGGTAAATGCCTGTTATAGCGACGAAAACATTAACAGCGAAGAGAGAGTAGTTTTTCGGCACTATAATAAGCGACCACCGCGCCCATATGCTCCCGGTTAAAGCTAGGGACGCGTTCTGTTTGACAGACAATTTCTCGGGGTGCCGATTTATGTCGCCCAATCCAGCGATCACCAAGGTCTGAAATTTGTAATGATATAATGAATCAAGGTGGTCAAATCATCTCTATGGTGAATAAGATTTGATCACATTCTGCGACTGTAACGTGGCTGCTATGTGTATATCAAATGTGATATCACACCATCCATCTTTATCAATTTTGCTGCCAAAAAATCACAAAGTTGGCCCACGTCCGCAGGGGCACTTACGTACCGCGGACTGGATTATAAATTCCGGGAGTTAAGAATCCAACAAAGTGCTGAAAATCCGAGCGAGGTAACATAACTTCGCGCCAATATAAGACACAACTTTGCTTTGTACAGTTCAGAACATCGACGAGGATGTGGCACACCGATCGATCGAAAAGTTATCAAAAACGCGCTTAAGCCCTCTCAAAATAGGCTCGGCTCATACTGTAATGGCCCACCCTACCGTTAGAGTGTGGAAGTATCGCCCAGGGGACGTCGACTGTGGAATGCCTTGTGCCCCATAAACGAACTACCTACTTTTACTTACCCATTTGCCGATAGGAGCCCAGAAGAAAATTGTTTTAGGACCTAAAACGAAGAAACCAACTTAGAAACACTTTTTGAACCTTTCTTTAGCAAATAACTGTAAATTTAAACATTATTTACCAGCCGGGTGTTCCCATAACGGCCGCAAAACTTTGGGGACTATTTTGTCCACGGTACCAACGATCATTTTGTAAAATTTTGAAGCCATTTTTATGATCCTAAGTATTAATTTATTTTTATAAAAAAAACCAAATGATTTCGGGTATTACATGGCACTGAAAATTAATTTTAGTAAATTTTCGAGTGTCCGAAAGACACCTAAAAATACGACATAAATGATACTTTCTTCGTTTTATTCATTCTGTCATATTCCAGCATGATTCTTTTGGTACGTGGCCTTAATCGGAACTAACGCCGTCTCATAGAGCATACTATTATATGCGCCGTCATCTTGTTTTTTCATAAGAGTCAATTTCTCAACGTTTACCAGCAGCGCTCTTCTGTCAATGTCATCCAAGCGCCAGTGGACCATGCTGCGATATATCAAGAAGTGACGGTTAAAACAAGAAGTTTAGATTAATTAAAGAACTTCATCATGATAAATATATGTTAAATAAAAGTGAGCCGTCGCGGGACACCTGGCAGATATAAAACATCGAAATTATTTTGTACAAGAAATATGCAAAAAAACCGGCCCAAACTTTTTAAAAGGACAAACTTAACTTTGCTGTTCGATCCCTAGACCTATTCCCATTGCTCCAACCGCAAATAATAAGTTTGTAATAGTAATATCGATTTTTTCTGTTGTTATACTACATATTTTCAGACTTTTCCCTTTACATGTGCTGTAAGACCTTGCTTTTTGCCAAATTTCGTGATTCTAGGTCAACGGGAACTACCATATAGGTTTTCGACACAAAACCTTTATGGTACTTCCGGTTGACCTAGAATTGTTAATTTTGGTTAAAAGCAAGGTCTTACAGCACAAGTAAAGGGAAAAGTCCGAAAAATAATAAGTTGTAAATTAAGGTAAATTTTGGTACTTACAAATTTTTACGAAAATATAAATTTGCCAATATCTTTTTATCGTGTTGACTTAGGGCCTTGATTTTTATACACCTAATAGGGACTATAGACTTCAGTATATGGTATAAATTTCAACTTGCTATGCTAGGTCCACCCGTTCCTGAGAAAATGGTAACGGTGGTGACAGACGGACAAGAAAGTGATCTTATAAGGGTTCCGTTTTTTCCTTTTGATGTACGGAACCCTAAAAAAGCAAATATAAAACACAAACACATAAAATAAAAACAAAATGACTCGATTCACAAAAAGAAAATCCTTATGCTGGAATCGAACTCGAAGTCACGAGAACCCAGTGCTCTGTGTCCCGAGACCAGCTGGCTTATAAATCATGGCTTACCTGTGATCATGGCCAATATTAAACAGATCTTATGCTGCTTCAACAGGTCGGTAATGTTCGGGCCGGGTTCGATCGCCACGCTCGCCTCGAATTTTTCATTTGTTTACCCGCGCCTGTTTCACATCAAAAAACCCTGACTGATCCGAAAGGTACCAATAAAATTACTCAATAAAACAAGAAAAAAGTAGTTTTTATTTTATAAAAAAAAACTTTTTTTTTAATGGAGAGGAATAGTGTAGGAGCGCTGACGCAGCATTTTGTGTTCGTTGTACGCGCAGCGCTCGACGACACCAGTTCGCCCGTGCGTATCTAGATAGACGCGCTTTCATCCTAAATAAGTACTCCATTGTATGTAATATCTTTCTTTCGTAAAGGACACATATACACACTCAAAAAAGTTTTCTCATTTTAGTATATATTTAATTTAATTTTTGCCGAGGTATTTTTGTTTTACTTGTTTTCCAAAAAAATACTACATAAATAGAATCTAATCTCGATGCCTAATTATATCCTCACGGACCGGACAAGGTTTTTTTTTAACATATTGTTTAGAGTTGTAGACCGTTTATAGGGTTCCGTAGTCCTGACAAGGAACCCTTATAGTTTCGTCATGTCCGTCCGTCTGTCTATCCGAGGTTTTGCTAAGAGACGGTTAGTACTAGTAAGCTGTAATTTTGTAGGGGTGTGTATGTTACGGTAAATGTGATGAAAAGTAATAAAATAAGATTCTAAGTTATTTTTGCAGCAGATATTTATTTATAATAAGTACCACAGTTTTTGCATGCAAAATCATTTGTTCTTTGGAAGGAAAACATAGGGAGCAAGAGCGAGCAAAGCGAGCTCGAGACTTGTGGCACCCCGAATCAGACAGGTTAGGTTCGAAGCGGTTGGCGGAGTCTAGAAAGCGAGCGAATTACCACTCCGACCAAATAGGTTAGGTTAGGTTGGTTTGAGTTTGGGGCGGATCTGTATTTATGCTTTCGCGGTTGCACAACGACATGCTTTGCTCATGCTTTGCTTGGTAGCATAGATCTGCATCTCTCATACGGTAGACCTGCGTCTACCGTACTGCCTCCCTCAGAGGCGGTAGGGTGGCGGGGTCTTGAGGGGGAGCGCTACGGTAGATCCTCAAGGCAAGTCTGGTGTGTTCACCTTCACGTAGTTGCCGCCCTGTTCTTGGTCTAATTCCATAAGAAATAGACACAACAAAAACCACCATCGCACTTCGTGTGATGATCAACTCCCGTCATGCGATGTGCGGTGTGCGTTCCCCTGCGTGACCCTCTGAGCAGCGGGCGTAGCAGAGGGCATGGCAGGGGAGTGGGGTCCTCCTTTTGCGAGGTTCTCGCAGAAGGAGGAGGCGGAGCGGCGCGGCGAGAGGATCATGTCCTCAGACATGATCCTCTCGCTGCGCCGCTCCGCGGGCGCAGAGGGGGGGAAGGGGCGTTTGCCCTCCCTCCTCACGGTGACGGGCGGGCGACAGGCGCGGAGGTGCCTCCGCCCGCTTTGCACCCGTCACCTCGCGGGCGACTGGGCCTCCCGCTTCCCGGCGTGCGTGCGTCGACGCCATGCTGGGGAGCGAGGAGGCCTGGTCAGCAGTAGCCTCCTTTTGCGATTTCGCAAAAGGAGGAGGCGGAGCGCGCGCGGGAGGACGATCCTCTCGCTGCGCTGCTCCGCGGGCGGAGGGGGGGAAGGGGCGTTTGCCCTCCCTCCTCACGGTGACGGGCGGGCGACAGGCGCGGGGGTGCCTCCGCTCGCATTGCACCCGTCACCTCCGTCGGTCATTCCCGAACCCCGTCCTCCACACCCGTGCCGTGAGGGTAAGAGGGGGGGTCCGCCTTGTGTTCGTCGGTGAACCGCAAAATAAACATAGTACCTACGTACGTGCATTAGCTCTTAGAATTGCAACAAACGCGCATTTTTCTGCATTTAAAGCGTTTTTTTATTACATTTAACGGTACTAAGGTTAAATTATTAATAATCTATACAACATGTAACGTAATTAACGCACACCCTCAGACACCTCAATTAGTTTATTATGTTATAATCATAATACATGCACTGAATTTTTAATTAAACATGTATAAGCAATGATTATTTAATAAATTAGTTTTCCTAATTCCGGAAGAATGTTGTAGTCACAGTACAAATCAAAGAACGCACACAGTCGCATACGTAGGTCTCATACCTACGTATGCGACTGTGTGAGCCTTGCTAGCCTTGTAGGTATTCGCTCGCGTTCGAGACAGCTGTTAACGTCGCGTCGTCGCTCGACTCAACTTCAATAGAAAACTTCAATACATTTTAATGCCTGTTTTCTTAATTGATGTTTTAATTTAGAAAGCACTTCGTCATTTTTTATCAAAAGCGTTAACTATCCTATTTTTTAAAATAAACTAACGATTTAATAAGTCCCCACAAAAAAAGTCGTCAAATCAGCTGATTGGGGATTCTGATCGAATTAATCCCATATTTCGTTTTGAAAACGAGTACGTGTACGCCAATCGGCTCCCCTGTCGATGGCTGTGTTCGGACGGAACGTTCCATGGCCACGAAGTAGCAGCTAACATAGTCCTACCCTGCGGTCTACTCTTGTACCATACCTTTGGTTGACTTGAATGTTCTGCCAGCTAGAACCACATTATCACCACACTGCACCATGCCACAGTCATCACCATTAGTCACCATTTCACTGAACATTTTGTGTCAATTATTGCAAAGAAAGCGCGCGCGAAAAACTATTTGCATAAGTACACTGTACGGAAGTTAGCGCGTGACTAAATATTGTTTACATTTATTTAAGTTAGCTTTGATTGTAGGCGCCGCCGGTGCCGCCCGGTGGCTATCTCGCTCTATCCCAGGTTTTTAATTTGCACGAGAAAGGGAACGAAGACAAGTACCTATGACATATTTCGCATTTTGTTGGTATGGGTAACTATTGTTTCCTTTGTATCCAGTGTCTGTAAGTGTGTGTGTGCGGTTAAATCGCCAAGTTTACTTCAACTGTTTTTGTAAAGACTTAACTTGCTTGAAATAAGGTTCATTTTTCTTTATTTTGTATTGAATGGTGGAATTTGTATTAATACAAATAAAACTGCACTTTTAAAAGTCTTATTGCCTTGAGTTACGGTCCATTACAGTTTGCTTGGACTATACAGGGGTAGTGTGACTATAAATTAAGTAGCTTTCATTATTTTTGGGATAAAAAATTACCTATATTAAAAATCATAGAAATCGATTCAGTAAACGATTCTGAACAAAGTAATTTCAGGATGTGCGTTAATTATGTTACATGTTGTATATATAAAAGGCAAAAGTGATTGACTGATGTATCAATGCACAGGCCAAACCCTTAGGGCTAGAATCTTAAAATTTCGCACACGTATTCCTCTTATGACGTAGGCATCCACTAAGGAAGGATTTATCGAAATTCAACCCCCAAGGGGGTGAAATAGAGGATAAAAGTTTGTATGAAACTTTTTATTCCTTGGACATAATTCCATGAAATTTCGTATGAATTGAGTGCGGCAAAAATAATGAGTTACGTATTTCAGCGTTTTCCAAAATTCAACCCCAAAGAGGGTAAATTTAATTTTTGGACACAGGTATTATAACCTCGATAAACACATACAAGTAGAATACTTTTCATCCAATTATCCAACTCCACGCGGGCGAAGCCGTGGGCAACAGCTAGTCACCGATAAAAGTGATTAATTTCTTACTTTTACCTCGACTCTCGGTAATTATTAATAATGACCGGTAATCATGAATAATTTTCAATTAATCACATTTACCGCAACATTTACATATCAATTACGCCGACGCCGCCGCCGAGTGGTAAAATAAAATTTCGAAAAATATTTTTTTTCGTCGTCTTCAACGACGGACCTATTTCAACGATACCCCTGATAGGGTTATCAGGGGTATCGTAGAAATAGGTCTTTTAAAATGACTTAGGGGTTGCTAAAACTACTTTTCGATTTAATGCTCTATATACGAAATATTAAACTTTTAAGTGCAAATTTTTGTTTTAGTAGGGTGTCCCCCCCCCCCCCCCCTAAAAGCTAAACTGCTGGCTTGAAAAATCTGGAAATATTCATAATGATAGTGCATTTCATGATCTTTAAAGGAAAACTATAGCGGTTAAGATAACTTTATTAGTTTAGCAGTAATACCGTTGAACTTGGGTGTTGGATAATTTTAAACCAAATACAAAATCCTTAGAATAAATCATTAATAGTGACTAAGATGAAGTAGTTGCTTGTTTATAACGGGTGAAGACTTGCATTGAAAAACAAAATCTAAAATATAACGGGCTACTACGGAACCCCACACTGCGCGTGGTCCGACACGCACTTATAAAATTTAGCGATGTAAACCGCTTCGCTAGACTTTTCCTAGACTTAATGACTGACGCTTAAAGGTGTATTACGCTGCACAGTAAGAGCTGGTTTGCTCCTCGTGTGTCCCAGGTTTCCTCACGAAATTTTCGTCCACCTAATATAAATGTGGCGAGCTAACCTACCACTCCGACGCAACGGTCGCATGCGGGTAACCGCAAGGCAGAAAATCGCACATCAAAAACAAGGTGGTTCTTAAGTACCTATTTCACAGCCATGGAATTATATTTTCTTAGTATGTGGTTTCAATAGATTAGTGGTGTCCAACATCCTAATTACATTTGGATAAGCATGCAATATACTTACATAAATTAATCTAAAATGCAACATGCTTTAAATTGCTATGGAACCTTCCTCAAAATGCATTAAGCATCCATTCACAAACCGTGCCTGAACTAGATAATAAATATATTTAATTACCAAAGTCAACCTATATTGTCTTTGTAAACTCATACCCAGTTATTAATAAACACGGAGAAGTTATGCGAAACTTACCTAACCCTCCAAGAATGTCTGGTTAACCTGAAGGTTATACTGGTTGTAACTTTACTCCGCGTTTATTAATAAGGGGTTAAATTTTATCAAAATAAACTCTCTAAATCAATTGATATTTCTAGTAGGTACTTACAAAATATATGTTGATATTTTGATATTACAAAAATATCAACATGAAACAGAACTTTAGATGCAAAAGATTGTCGTCATATCATTTGTTTGAATGTATGAATGGTAATCTCACAAAACGGCACATGCAACGTTTCAACAGAAGGCCAATATGAAAAGAAATTAGTTAGTTAGTGGTGACAACTGAAAGAGAAATTAGTAAGAAAAGTAAAGAAAGTAAAATAGAAACAAGAAAGTATTCGAAATATAAAAATATATATTTCCAAAATCCAAAAAGGTTTTACAAAAATAGACATTATGTTCTTTTTACAAAACTATGATTTAATAACGGATAACGCCATGTTACATAAAACGGTGCGATATACATAACATTACTTAACACATGGATTTACATTGGTTAACAGTAACCACATTTACGTTTAATTATCACAGTTGAGATAAATAATTAATCAGAACTTTAAGCACCTTATTCATCATAATTTAGACAAGCTTCTCTTGATCGCCCTGTTGATTTTTGTCACAGTGCATTTGTAGATTTATTAAAGAATAAGAGTTCACACTTTGTTTTAAAACTGGCAACACTCAGATAAGGCCACAAGATCATAGTCGCTACTCTATGATAATCTTGCTGTAACATAAACCAATAACGCGTTCGATGTAATCGATCTAGTGGCGGATTCAGATTTAATTTGGAACGAGGAAGCAAAATCTAAATAAAATCGATTTTCGAATAAAATTATGATAACAATTATCAATAAAAAATATAAGGCCTTTTTGATTTATCTAGCATAGCATGCATATAGTTTCAAAGTATGCATAGACCGTGCAAGGACCACTCCCAAACCACACAGCCTGCCTAGGCTGTATCCGCCACTGCTTAGGGCGCCACCTAGCGGCGCTTTAACAAATTAATGATATACGTAGTACCAGACTTCATTCGTACGTCATACATTACGAATTAAAAGTAACAATACAGCCACAAAATAAGAAATGACACAATTACAATATGACGCCCCGCGTATATACCCCAGTATCTGCGGGAAAAATGTCAAGAAAAACCTGCCTTACTAAACAAAAAAGGCATATTATAGTAAGGATCATTTCCCCCATTCACAATCCGCTGAATCTAAATAAGCTAATCAGATAAATAGGTACTAAAGTTTGGTCATCGTTTAACGACTCCTGACTTCCCGCCGCGTATACAAAGTAAGGCATAACAATTTCGTTTAAATCCAGCAGATGTTTTTAAAATACATCTTGGCAATATTTTGTAACTGTATTGCACTTTTAATATACAGTTATTTCTTCGTATATAATAATAATAATAAATTCAACAACCTAAATTAAAGATTGTGCTTTGTACTACTATTGTAGTCTAACTATAAAATATGATTCTACCATCCCCAAAATATATTCTATACTTTAATCCTATTACAAATAAAATAAATAAAAAATTGGCTAATCTTAATTAATACCATCTCTATCATGAAATAACATTTAAAATATTATTTTATCAATAATGTTGAAGTAGATTCTATATAAGAGAGAGAGGCGTGATTGGCGCTCAATTAAAAAAAAAAGGCGTCCGCTATTGGCCACTACTGAAGTGCATAACATCCCGTAACTATCGACCTAACCAGTAAGTTTTTGAGATTGGTTTTTTTGTTGTAATTCAAAAGAGGTTTGACTTATTATTTAGCTACCTCTTTTAGTTTTTTTTGTTCCTGATTGTACGCGTATGCTCTGCTCAACTGGTACACACTGGTACAGGCCACAAACACATTGACAGCAAAGAGGCTGTAGTTTTTAGGTATAATAACTAAGGAGTATCGGGACCAGATAATGCCGGTGGCCGCGAGAGATGCGGACTGGCGGATAGACAAGGCCTCGACAGGCCGATTCAAGTCACCCAACCCAGCTATCACCAAACCCTGGAAAGTGGTGAGAATGTGATGAGTCAAGGCCATAGTCACTTTGTTATGAATAATATGTGAATAATACTGACTTCTGGGTTGTTATTACGCAATAGCTTTTAATCATGCTGACGCAAGTGGTTGTACAAAGTTAGGAAAGGCTAATATTTTGGGAAGAAAAGTTAAGTGTAGTTTTGCTGCTAACAATATAAAGCAACCTTAATTGTGTTGAAATACAGTCGAAAATAAAAAATCAATCCACTAGTCCGCGCAGGCATCAAAGCAGACGACGGATCTTCGACTTTATTTCGAAATGTGTAACGATGATATCATTTTGACAGCAAAGCCAAGCTGCGCTTTGCCAGGTTTGCGGGATTTTTAATCATTACATTTCACAAGCGCGCGTCATTGTATTTTCAACCCTAAGTTAATATTGATCAAAGTCACATGACATAAGCACGTGATTTGCACCAACACACGGTATGACAGTAGAGATTAATCTAAGAATCGTTTAGAAGATTAAAACATTGTAAAACCACTTATGTTCCGTTTTTAATGTCACGGCTATTAATATTTCAGAAGTCAGTTTTCTTCAGACAATCCAAAAACCCAGATGAATGAAGTATTAGGATGGAAACACATTCACACAATCACAAAATGTTTTTTTTTTTAAATTTTGTCAGTAGGTATCATGTACAAAAATGATACACAAAGATTTTTTAAAGTGCATAGTCTAATATTTTTTTATCAGTACAAGTACAGTCACAGACACATATAAGTATAGGTACAGATAGCAAAATTCAAGAGATTTTATCTCGGAACCGCAATTGCAAATTGGAGATAAAACTTATTTCACAATAATAATGTAAAAGTATAAGTTTCTAACAACGTCAAATTTAAATCAAGCCAGTAGAAGAAAATTACATTTCAAATTGTTTAAATATTAATGTTACTGGTAATCTGTAAGGTCGAAAGTTGCTTGAAATTAAATAAATGTTTTATTATATTACGCTGCCTACTAAAAATAATTCTCCTTTACCCTAGCATGCTGTAACTAATTTACACAATTTGACATTTGTATAATATTTTAAACTACTATAGTAAAGACTAAAAACTTCTTAAACTGGTTTAAAAAAAAAAAAGCCAAAGATAGTGGCTCTGGTTTCAATGACATTAATTTGTACATGTAGTCTTGGCATGTAACAAGATTTCCTAAATGGCTCATGTCTTATCATTTTATCTACCGAGTAAGCATGAACTTGTATGTTATCTAAGTCATAAATAAAAATAAATCTTTACCATGTCTGTAACATATTATAGTTACTGTTTGGAGATAAGTTAGGATTTATTAAATGATTTATTTGATAAAATGTGATAAGTTTTCTAGTTTATTACTGTTTCTAGATTTTGGTTTGTCATGCTATTCCCATAATAAAATTATTTGCCCCGATATATTAGTGGATTTATTTTAGCTTTTGAATCCAGTTCATTTGTTTCATAATAAATGAAAAAATATGGCCACAGGTCAGTTTTGTAACCCAAATACTCAAACAACACTTAGATTCACATTCAAGAACTTAAAGTGTGAAAGAGATAGCATGAGACGTTACGGCGACCTAAAACTGAGTTGCGTTTGAGAATTTGGTATTTATCATTCAGATTTAATGCATTTTTTTAATTGTCACTGCATGATTATCCCGTTACTTATTCATAATAATCATGCGCATTCGATTTGCCCTTACGCAAGGTCTTTTTAATATAAATAGTATGACCTTGAATTTACGTCCGCAATTCCGCATAACTTACCCATTTGAAAGCAGGCGCCCAGAAGAAAATTGTTTTGGGACCTGAAACGAACAAACCTTTCAATAGACTGCGTTTTTTTTTCCTCAATTATAAGGGAAAGGTATTCATTATAATTACCAGCTGGATGCTCCCACATGGGACGCATTGCTCCGGGGACAAATCTATCGGCGATAGTTACAATTGACTTGTACACTCTCGACATCTTTGCTGGGTATTTGTTCTATTGTGGTGAAAGCCTTTCTAAGTAGGACACGGAGGTACGGGAAGGAAGATAGTTACGGAATTACTTTAATGTTTTTCTAAAATTACATGGCACTGTTATCAGCCGAGGCAGTACTCTCTCTGAATCTGAATTTCTGAAAGCCAGCCAAGCCAGCTCGTTGCGTTTGATAAGAAAATAATGTCAATTGTCAAAGTCAAATTGACAATGTGTCAGTGTCAAATAACAGTGTCACTCGTGATCGTGGTGCGTTTAATTATTTTACCCGAAAACATTCGACCGTGTTCAGCGTACCCTAATTTTTGTAATTTGGTGACCAACGTAACTCATAAAACAAATAAAACTACACTGGGTTAGTAGAAAAATCTATAGAAGTACAAAAAAAAACTACTTATTTTTTCAAGTGGTAGTTGTAACATAAATCGTACTTTGGAAACATCTTGCCAACAGATAAAATCTGCGTTCATGTCACAGAACCATTTTTATAAATATTGTACGTAACATTAAAATTTTAATTTCTATTTCCAAATATTTTTATTTCAAAAGGTATGTGATATCATTATAAAAACACGTAGTTTCTTATTTACCCATGACCATAATTAGTAAAATAGACTGTTGTAAGTTTTAATTTGAACGCAACTTAATTTTTTTCTACAAACAAACATGGGTGCGGATGTGCGTGTGAAAATATGTGTCAACGCTCAAGAATTTATAATTTTCTTTGTTTATTTAATCTAGGATTAAACTACTAGACTCTTTAATCAATAAACTAACTTTATACAATTTCGTGGACGTGGTTTTGACTTATGTTTTGTGTGTTATAAGTTCCGTTAAATATGGGTACGAGCACAATGGGTAGCGATTTGCATTCTGATAAGCAGGACAAGTTGCTCAAGCTGCAAGCTCGGAAGAAGGAATTGGAGCAGATACTTGCAGCCAAAAACGAGGAGCTCTACAAACTATGTGTTCAAGAAGTACAGTTAACGGGCATCATGCCCCCCGAAGCGCCCCTTAGCCCTGAAGTGCCTCAAAGAGAAAGATTAGGTAGTATCAAAAGTGTTGATAGGTCAACAGACGGTAATGACGTCCAAGATGGATCCGATAACTCATCCAGGCGCCTCAGGGCCGCCACAGGTGACCGAATGATGGAACAAGACGCGAACTTGCGTAAAAATCTTTCCCATAGATTATCCACTCCATCAATATCGGGTGTTTCTACCAAAAGCTCACATTCAAGACATGTTCGACGTCCAGAAACTAGCTGTTCTAACTTTTTTCCTTCACCTCCTCAAGAGCGGAACACCGATACATTCTCCATACATACATCCCATACTTACCCAGCATTGGCTGGCCGTCATGAACTAATGAACGAAAATGTACAAAATGACATGCAGCAAGGAACTATTTACAGACACCATACCATGACAAGTGACTATATGAATAAACTTTACTGCAACAATACTCCAGAAGCTCATAACGTATCTAGATTACGAGAAACTCACTTTAGTTCTAGCCACCCTGATATAACAACACATTATACTCATGGAACTATGGCTCCACATCCAGTACAAAATGGTATGCGTAATACACCGTTATTGTACCAATATGCATCCCATTTGAAGGCTCAAAGCCAACATTTGTCTGGGTTGGCTCATCAGCATCAAATGCAACAATCTAAACGACGCACAGAAGGTGTTCGTCGAAACACATTACAAAGGACCCAGACCTACCATTTAACATCTCACAGTGACTATAATCAGTTGCATCTAGAAAATATGAAGCATGAAGCTCAAATGATGAACTATCAGCATCGGTCCCAACCTGACATTCAAGAGCAGCCTCACATGCCGATAGAACGGACAGCAGTTGTACCAAATACATTACCTCTACGAGAACACAATGCTATCAAATATCCTATGCACATGCAACTACAAGTGTCTACCGATGACTATATTAGGGAAGATAGGAGACATTACCAAGACCAATTAACTCCAGTCAGTACTAAGTCTTATAATTTTGACCCTATCAGTATGAATAAGTTCTCACCACTCTCGCAAGCAGACATGAAAGTGAAAGAGAAACAATGGTATGAGACATCATTGGATTCACCAACTAAATCTGAAGCGCCTCTTCTGAAAAAGAGTTCAAGCTTGAAGCGGACTTCTAGTGTAGGAAACTCGCAAGCGTATGAGATAATGATCTCCTCTGGTCGCCACTCGGCTATGCAAAGTCCAAATCACATGCCACAAAGTCCTCCTGTGTTATCCCCCGGTGCGGTTTCTTTGGAGTCACCGAAAAACCTCACAGTGATAGAACAGGGAAAATGTATACCATATAGAGAGGAGACTAAGCCTTTTGAAATGTCTGATTTTTATAAATATTCTACTAAATTTAGACAAGGTAATGTTCAAAAAAGTGCCCCAAATAATCCTGGTCCTAGTTTAAATTCGGCTTATAATAAATTGCCCATGGAGTTGCCACAATATGCTCAAGAACATTGGCACGGACAAACTAACTGAAGAATCTTTTAAAAAAACTATTTGTAAATTGAAAATTAGTTTTTACTGTCTATTAACTTATTTTGACTGGAATTGGTGTGAGAATTTATAGTAGTTATAAACTTTTAGCTCATAGTATGTACTTATATTGAATTGTTATCTTCATATTAAAAAGTGGCAAAATGATGTAAAGAGAAGAATGTCTGCCTATGTCTGATAAAATGTGTGTGACACAAACAAAACGCAAGGAAAAATATTGAAATGATATTTCTATTTTACAAGATTATTGTGATGAAATGACAATGAAAGATAAATGGAACCCAGATTTTTGAATATTGTTAAGATTAGCGCTGTGATAACAATGTGCAAGTTGTTCAATTATATTGTGACAATAAAGAGTAGACTACACAACGTTATATCATATAGAATCTGTCTAAAAATTTTATGTGTATACAGTCTGTATGAGAATCGCGACTTCTTTTATTCTGATCTCATTCGATTGCCGTTTTAACTTGGTTACAAGTACAAGCCTTTAGTATTACCAATTGTAATAATTTGCCCTAATTTTAAGTTATTTCAATGCTTTGCCCACCGCTTGTAGGATACAAAAATAATAACAATTTTATCATTATTTAACATCGCCGCTTTTGTGATATTTTTTTCTCATTATTTTGTAAAATTATGTTTCGAGTCCCTTTGTCTATAAGTTTGTATGTCTATTAGTTTCAAAACTAGTTAGTAATAGTGAAATTGTTTTTAAAGGCTATTTTATAATTATACACACAAGCTATCATGAAATTAGCAATTTTTTTCTTATTCTGTTATTTGTAAAATAAATCAATGCATTAAGTAATTAATGTTTTTGAAGATTAAACGTTACTGTTTTATATATGTACACTAAAAGACTTATCTTACTTGCCAAGCAAATTTTAGACTAACTGCCATTGCCTTCGTCCAATAACAAAATGTTCGGTAGCTATTTCACAATATTGTAAATATATACATTAGTATGTAGTTATTAGAAATAGTAACAGTGCGATCACTGGAACATGTTCTAAAAATATTTTTATAAAGTGTCTATGTAAGCATCTTGTGCTCATAGCAGTTTATTGGGACTAATAAAGTTTTTATAGTACTGGAATTGGTTTCATAAATGCTTCCTTAGTCCTGTTTTGTATCCCTATTCCCTTATTCATGCAGCGTGACTCCAAAATGGAATCCCCTGAATGTTCAACATACACTCGCCTGCAAAAACAAGTCTTACTACACTTTTAAAATTTAATTTTTTCCTAAACTCTAGAAGTTAGAGATTTAAAATAAATAAAAAACATTTTATAGACATTTTTATCAGCTTTTTTGAAGCTATAGACAAAATTACACTATTTTTCGAGTCCTTTTTCTTTTCGAAAGTATATCTTGTGTACTTAAAAAGTGATTGCAATTTTAAAAATGCAATACTTATTTTTGCAGGTCAGTGTAGTTGTTTTTTTACCGTTTTAGGGTAGAACACACACATACCTCGCTACGCATCGCTCATCTCTGGGGGAAAAGCAGCCTTAGAGCGAGAAACAGCTGGAGTGCCACAACACTCTGCAACAAAGACGATGCGCTCGGCAGCACCCTCTGTTTCTCGCTCTAGCAATTTACCGTTCTGAGCAATGATATTCTAATAATAGTTATTTGTGCAACAAGAGAGCAAAGTGGGTTTTTGCTGCGAGTGTTGATTTTGAATCCCGAGTAAGCGAAGGATTCTATAGTTGAATCACGAGCGTAGCGAGTGATTCTAGGTTAGAATCCTGAGCGTAGCGAGGGATTCAAAGACACGAGATGCAAATAACTTTGGTCTCGTGTAACACATACAACTTTTCACCTCAGCAGCGAGAACATAATACCTAAAGGTAAAAAAAAAAATACATGGTAAAAATTAAACCAAACCATGGTAAAATAAAGTGTATTTTTATAGGATACAATAAACAGGAAAAGATATTGAGATTTGTAAAAAATAATGTTATTTGGATTTGTGCCCTACTGACATAATTTTCAAAAATGCAATAAGTTTGGTATAGGTTTCAATTTGTCATCTTTTGTTTTTATTGTGGCTTTCAACATTGAGTAAATACTCCACATTATAGATGGTTACCAAATTTGTGATAATTCTATGAAGTACGATAACAGTACAGTCACCGAAAAAGTGCTTACACCCTTTGCAATTCTCCATTGCTTAAAAATATCATAAGTTTTTAGATACTTTTCGCGAGACTTTTCAGGCAGGAAACTTAATTCTGCATTTTTTACATCCCGAAGAATTCTTCGGGTGTTATAATAGCAGACTTCGTCACTGGACTCACTCATATTTATTTATTATTATTACTTTATTATCCAAATTTTATTGTACTTTGTAGCTAGCGTACATTGACAAAACAATAAAAGAATCCCTCTATTTTTTTTAAATGCGTTCTGAAACTACACTCACGATATTCTGTCTCAATATTAAAGATTATTAAAACTATAAATAAATAAATAAGTAGATACATGATAAACTTCGTATTTTTTTCTTCAACATTCTTCATCTTGATTTAATTATTAAAAATATAATTCGATTATTCGAAATATAACAATTTTTCACTTCAAACCTTAACTCGTGATTGGCAATATACAATAACGGTATCCAAACGTTTTATTGTTTGTTTCTTTTGTGGGCCTACTAGATATGGAATTTGAAAATCGAATTTCGAATCGACTTGTTTCTATCTCTCGCTTTTTTCGTATCGAAGTGAAAGTGACAGAACAAAGTGAATTTGAAATCTTTCGAATTTTGTGAGTAGACCTGCAAAGTTCTCGATATTTAAAAAAAAAAAAAAAAAGTTACTTTGTCTCACGCTCGCAGCAAAATCGAATTTTGCTCACTGTTTGTAAACAGCAAACCCTGCTTGTTTGAGGTGCTGAGGTGAAAATATTATTACATTACTAGAATATCATTGGTTCTGAGCGACAGAAAAGGAAGCATGGAAAAATGTGATTCCGTGCTTCAGATGAGGTTCAACCCTGAGTAGTCCCAAGCGCTACTGCTGAGGATTAGATTTTGGTTTTGTGTTCGATTCCAGATCAGGCAGGTTAATTGGGTTTCTTCATCAGGAATTTCTCAGTACCTAGAGTCCGTTTTTGTGCCCAGTAGATGGCAAAACACTCGCTTCCTTTTACTTGGGATTTAAACGCCGCTGCATAACCCTTCAAGAATTAAAGGCGACATGATGTTTCAATTAAAAGCATTTCTATTATTATCAACACAATTTATATTCAATTACCAGTGATGAGACCAGCCTACATTACACAGAAACAAAGCCATAGGTATAGTTTTAAAATAAATAAAGTATCTAAAATATCTCGTCATCTTATTGATGGTGATTGATATTCTTCAGTTTTTGGAGCAGGCTTTGTAGGGATCTCTTGCCAGGGTTGAAACCGCCATTCAGATAGTCATCGTCGTTGCCTGAAACAAAAATAAAACTAGTTTCAATATTGAACTAAGAAGAATTTCAGATTTCCTACCTTATGTTGAGGCCAAACGAGCGCAATTTTATGAGTCGCGTAATTTCGGTTATAAAATTGAATTTTAATAATGAAAAAAAAATATAGGTCTATTCGTCAAAACTTTAAATACCTACTAAACAGAAGATGTGATTACCTATATCGATAAGAAATTCTGAATTAGACTTCTGCAGAAATCTAACGGAAAAGAACATCAACGAAAAAAGTTCGCCACTGAATCCTACGGACTTACAAACATTTGAATTTAAATTTTAGATATCTACCGGTTTTGAGTCTGGTCGTAAATATTTAGTGTTTCGAGTCTTGACCTACTAGCAGTAGCAACCTAAAGTTAACGCGTTACGGCAAAATAATTTATACGGTTTGGTACTTAGGTATACCTGTATTCTAGGAACCTAGGTACTATTAATTTTACTTGAATTTAGAAACCGGATGTGTATTATTGATGACTGCAACAGTGAGCGATGTTCGCGTAGGGGAATTTGGGCCAGTAGAATGTAGATTGAGTAAAATTAAAAAAAAAATTATGCCTCCAAGTTTATAAAAGTCGAGGATCGACTTTTTCAAGGTCAAAATCATTCCTCGACCTTTATGAACTCGGAGGGTTGTATTGATAATTATAATTCTGTAACTACATACGTCTTACAGTCGCGAACAATATTTTAATCAACATACAACCTAGCACTGGTCTACAAATTGCAAAAAAACGTAAGAAAATTTGAATTTCGCGGGCTACCCTGGAGCATCCACCTTAACATGATACTTAGTGTATTATTTTTTCATTACACTTTCTCGAAAACTGGTTCATAACGCACTATGATTAGGTTCAACATGCAATGTATTTCACATGGGTGCGATTTTTTGCATTTTCCAACACGTGTGCGGGCATGAAAATTGCCACAGATAACTATACCTGTACTGCCTATACTTAGTTCAAATTGGTTCAATGCATTAAGTCGGAGGTGAATGTTTTTTTTTTTAATTTTGGCAAAGCAATAATGCGTCTTTACCGCCTAAATATTTTTTAAATATTCAAATTGTGTTTATAAATAGAATATCATAGATAAACATGATTTTAAAACAAATATTTACTTTTATAAACAAATTAACATTTATTTGTGTTCTAAATTCAAAAATTAACTATTTTTTATATTAGGCTGTTTAGCGGCTTCATACCTTTGCTTCTCCTTCAACCTGGCGAAAGCAAAGCGTGGAAAAAAAGAAAATTAAAATCATAGTTTCTTATTAATTTATAACAAAAATATTTTTCGTTATTTTATTTTATTTCTTCAGAAGTGTATTGAAAAACGTCGTTTGATACACGTGGACATTTGTTATTGGAGTTCTCAGCTCAAAAACACCCTCGCCTACGGCTCGGGAGTTAATTCCGCCTCGAATGCAATAACAAACTTTCTCCACTTGTATCAAAATGTACTATTTTAGTCCAATCAAAAGATTTTTTGTAAGTCGCAAAAAACCACTCATTTCGCACTATTCGGCCCGCAGTGACTGACGTGACGTAACCACCACTTTGTAGTGCAAGCTGATTAGAACTTTATTCGAACTGATTCGAACAGTATTTCAAGCAAAGTTTGAATCACCACAAATAGAGTTGCTAATTTAGTTCCTGTAGTCGCCTGAATAGGCCTACTAACCAGAACCTCCAAGTTGTCCGTTGATGCATCCCTCATCCCACATGTTAGCACAACGCGTTCCAGGGTTAAAGCCACCTCCCAGATAGTTGTCATCATTGCCTGAAATAAAGTAAATTCATGACCATAATTATTCATAATAACATTTATTTCTGCGGTTTTTCGCTCCTTTATTGTTTGCAGAAACGGGTGTCGCAATATTAGAATTATTCTAATTATGTTGGCTACAATAACCAATTTAGATATCTCCGAATCTCAACCAAAATACCCATAAAATGTTACAAAGACTTTAATATTTATAAGTATTGTTTTTGCAACGGCGTACTTGGGTGCGCAAAGGGTTTTTCGCTTTTTTGCTGCAATGTATGGCATAGCGTGACATTGCTTACTCTTAACGAAAACTTAAGTATTCAATAATGATGCCTTTATGTACATAACATAACATCTAGCTTGTAATTCCCGGAGGGAAAGGCGGACGTGTAAGTACACTTACCCTGTATATATCTATGTAGTATATCAACTATCTGGTGTCCACGAGCCTCGTTGCTTAGTGTGGCACTAGATGGCGATGTGTATAATGTCCAGCGATATTTATGTATTTATTTATCTTAGCAGTCCATCAAACTGAATCACTCTGACCACAGATAATATAATTCTTCGTCTCTGACTAAATCGTGTTTTAAGGACGCTATCTATTAATAGGCCTACTAACCAGAACCTCCAAGTTGTCCGTTGATGCATCCCTCGTCCCACATGTTGACACAACGCTTGCCAGGGTTAAAGCCGCCGTTCAGGTAGTCATCGTCATTACCTGAAATTAATTGTAACAGTTTTACAGCTGAACTTAAAAATAATTCCGGGTTTTTATTGGGAGTTATTTACTTCCTTCCGTGCCTTGGAAAGCACGTTAATCAGTTAGTCCCGTCCCGAGAGTCATTTGTATATCTATCTGAATAGGACAACCAGTCTTACAAAGGGGTACCGGTATTACCCAGTACTAACTGGGTTCTGGAAGTCAGATGGTCAGTCGCTCCATTTTAAATATAGCTGCATTCGGCAGAACTGGAAGCTGACCCCAATATATGATGCTTAAATGAAATGTTTGTCATACATCCACGCATGCTCGGGAAATTACTGTCGATGAAATGTAATGACATCTCCATAGTGGTGAGGTTATTTGAAATGCAGGACACGCTTTGAAAGGTTTTCCCCCGAGAAAGACAAGTAGGGCAAGTAGTTAGGTACTTACCAGCCCCTCCGAGCTGACCGTTGTTGCACCCTTCATCCCACATGTTGATGCATAGCCTTTCTCCAGCTAAAAAGAAACAGTAAAACAGAAATTACTAAGGAAGTAGAGACTTCATGGCAGGACGTAAGAAAGGAGCCGTCATATTGGTAACTACGTACAAATTCAATACTCAATACTAGTCAATACTTTGTTGCATTCCTGTGGTACTTACATGTAACAGTTGGTATGTTAAAACATCGAATCAAATAAGGACCCTGTCGGGCACAGCAAAGTTAATTTTCAATAGGAGAGAGGATGAAGCGCTTTTTGTTAGGAAAAAAATATATAAATATTAAAATAAAATAGTATAATTAAAATAATTATATTATTTGCTTTTATGGTATTAATATATTTGGTTTAAAGTTATATGTATTTTTATATTATATATTACATTATTAAAAATGATAATAAACTATATGATTATTGATTGATTTATGTATTTTCGGTATTACGTAAAAAAAAAAATATTGTTAAAATATTCGTCAATAGTGTAGTAGCTTTTGGTTATTAGAAATTACGGACCAGAAGCGGACATCAGAATTGACATCTACGTTACCTTACTTTACTTTAGTATTATTTGTACGGAGGGTCAGTGTCCGGAGCTGTGTCCGCAATCAGTCCTTACCGGTTTCATTGAAATTGAAACGTAACAAAGTTTTGTTTACAGTGTAGGCCAAAATTACTGTCAAACAAACAAGAAGAAAGCTTTGGTAAACTTACATTTGTGAAACCCCGAATGTGCTCCAAAACTTTTGCAATAAACTATGGAAATAACACTGCAGAGCACAATAAATGCCTTCATTTTGGGAGTCAAGCTGTTATTTCGCGAAAATTTATACCAGCTAATGGTTTTTCGAATGACAAATGTCGTAATTTCGTGCATTTTCGTCGCTTTTATAAACGGTCAGCACTCGAAAAAATTAATTAGTCAATGATGGTATCGCTCCACTTATGATATAGGAGTTATTAATACCTAGGTACTTCTGGCATTCGAAATTATTTTCACGGGAACTATGGGATATCGCTAAATTAATTATATTCGAGTAGAGATGGATGATAAATTAAAACACCAAATGATAACGAATGAAATGCATTAAAATTCCATTTATTATTATACATCTATCTTGTGTTTGAAGCAAACTGTCAAGTACTACTCCGATAGGAGCACACCTATTTATGCCTGTTTCCTCGACCTCTCGAGGGCGTTCGACCTGGTTAGTTATGACATCTTATGGCAAAAATTAAGTAACATCTCAATGCCTCTCGAACTGATAGAAATTTTCAAGTACTGGTATCTTAACCAGGTCAACGTCGTTCGATGGTCCAGTGCTCTGTCGGAGCCGTACAGGTTGGAGTGCGGGGTGAGGCAGGGAGGACTGACCTCGCCAAGGCTCTTCAACCTGTACGTGAACGCACTGATAGAGGAGCTCAGTAGTACACGTGTCGGCTGCCATATTGACGGTGTATGTGTCAACAATATTAGTTATGCGGACGACATGGTGCTGTTGAGTGCCTCGGTGTGTGGCCTGTCCAGGTTGCTGGGCATCTGCGAGCGTTACGCACTTGGTCACGGTTTGCTCTATAACGCAAAGAAAAGCGAATGCATGGTCTTTCAGGCCAGGGGTCGGAGCTGCCCGGATTCTGTTCCACCTATCAGATTAAACGGTATCAAGTTAAAAAAAGTTCAACAATTTAAATATCTCGGGCATATCGTGACCTCTGACCTGAGGGACGATGCAGACATCGATAGGGAGCGGAGGGCGTTGTCTGTGAGGGCCAATATGATCGCCCGCAGGTTTGCTCGTTGCTCGGGGGCCGTCAAAATAACTCTTTTCAGAGCGTTTTATACGTCCCTGTACACGGCCAGCCTGTGGGGGTCATATACCCAGAAGCAGTACAACGCTCTCCGTGTTCAGTATAATAATGCGTTCAGGGTGCTGTTGGGGCTGCCCCGGCACTGCAGCGCCTCGGGCATGTTCGCCGACGCCCGTGTCGACTGTTTCTACACGACGATGCGGAAGCGGTGCGCATCTCTGGGGCGCAGGCTCCGGGCTACCTCCAACACCATCCTGAGCGTATTTGCAAACAGGTTTGACTGTCGGTACATTAACCATTGTTATATGGTTAATGAAATGACAAACAAACAAATGACTCAGAGGCAGGTGTATTATTAGTAATGTTTTAATTTGTATTGCCTATTTAATTAATTGTTGTTGTATTGTTCATTTTTATAATTGTTAATTTTTATGTAGTCTCTGACATTATAATTTTGGAATTTTAGTTTTAAGTTCTAATTTATATTATTTATTTGATTATTTTTATAGTATACTGATTGAAATTTTTATTTTTTAATTGTTAATTTTATTTCAAATATGTGCATAACTTATGATCCTAAATGGATTGAAATATTTTTTTTATTTTGAATTAGGGTTCCGTAGTCCTGACAAGGAACCCATATAGTTTCGTCATGTCCGTCTGTCTGTCTGTCCGAGGTTTTGCTAAGAGACCGTTAGTACTAGAAAGCTGTAGTTTTGTAGGGGTATGTATATCAATTACGCCAACAAAGTGGTAAAATAAAATATTGGAAAATATATTTTTTTAGGGTAGTTCCCGTACTAGTGAAGTGGGGATGAATTTTTTTTTCGTCATCTACCCCATTGTGTGGGATATCGTTGAATAGGTATTTTAAAATGACATGGGTTGTTACTACTATTTTTCGATTTAATGCTTCATTTACGAAATATTAAATTTTTAAGTGTAAATTTTTGTTGCAGTAAGGCGTCCCCCCCTCTAAAAGATAAACTACTGGCTTGAAAAATCTGGAAAAATTCATAGTGATAGTGCATTTCATGAACGTTAAAGGAAAACTATAGCAGTTAAGCTAACTTTATTAGTTTAGCAGTACTAGTCGTTGAACTTGGGTGTTGAATAATTTTGTACCAAATACAAAATCCTTAGAGTAAATCTTTTAAAGTGACTAAGATGAAGCAGTTGCTTGTTTATAACGGGTGAAGCATTGAAAAACAATATCTAAAATATAACGGGCTACTACGAAACCCTACACTGCGCGTGGCCCGACACGCACATGGCCAGTTTTGAATGCTTATTATTTGCATCCCTGTGTATCTATCAATTAGTACCTTCATAGTTTTGACGACCCGAATGGCGCAGCGGTACTGAGGCTGCCTTACGTTCTTAGGGTCCCGGGTTCGAATCCCGGTAGGAGCAAATGTTTGTGTGATGAGCATGGACATTTGTTTCCGAGTCATGGATGTTTAAATATATACATATAATAAAATCGTTGAGACCAAAAAATCTGTACATTGAAGATTTAAAAAAAAAACCGACCAGGGTGACTTATAATAATTAACTGAACATATTAAAAGCATTTTTAAAAATTTCGTTTGTTTGTTTGACCGCGCAACACGTGAAAACTACTGAACCGATATTGTTGAAATGTTCACAAATCTATTTAAATACATTCAGAATAACATTTAGGCTATAGAAATTTTGGATTTTTTTGAAAAAAAAGGGGGGGGGGAAGGGGGGTAAAGTTTGTTTGAAAAAAATTTTTTGATTGTTCTTCATGAAACTCAGATTAAATACTTATTAATAAAAATAAAGAAATACCTGTTTTAGTATTTTTTTTAAATCTCATCCAGAGACGCAAAAAACAGGGTTTTGTGTTTAAAATTAATAAACTTCAAATACCTATACAATCAAAACCAATGAAGTGTAACCTTTTAAAGTTGCTACTTAGACTTCATATCTAATACAGGTAAATATAATTTCTCAGTTTTCTTGAAATTTGATTTTTGACGTGAATACGCACAAAATAGCGGAACTCAAGAAAATCAGCTTCCTTCGGTATAAGTAGTTGGAACGAAATGTTTGTGCGCTCATCACGTCCAAAATACTGCATAGGCATCTTCAATATTTAGGCTATATTATCACGCTACTTCCTTAAAAACTACGGGGTTGCAGGTTCAAACCCCCCCCCCAACATTATTTTCACTTTTTGTGGTTTGTTTAATTTTTTTTTTGATGCTGTGAGATTTCATACATTTCTTTTTGTATAAATTGTTTGCATTTCTATATTTCTTATTTTTGTTCGTAAAATATTTTTCCAAAAAGTAATAGAGAAGTATGGACGAAAACAATCATGCTGCGCCGACCTCAAATAAATTGGGATAAGAGCAGGAGTATGACGATGATTTCTCCAAAAAGTAGTAAAGCGAACGGAAGCCTGATAAATTCACGTGTTCTTGCCGTGCAAGAACTGTGCTGTGCTATTCGCAATAATCCATACGCAGTTTACGTAGATTATATTTACAGCTATACTGTTATTGCCTTCATTTCATGTATCTTGGTGAGAATTTAAGACCTGCCTGGACTGCCCTCGAAGGTCTGACGATGGAGACAAAAGTCAGTTGCAAGAGGTCTGCAACAGTTTGCAGCAGCTATATCGTGTTTGGGCTCATTTCATGGACCTTGATGAGAACTTTAAACTTAGCTAGAGTATGACTTTCATCGAAGGTCTGACGATGGAGACGGAAGGCAGTTGCAAGAGGTCTGCAACAGTTTGCAGCATCTATATCGTGTTTGGGCTCATTTTATGCACCTTGACGAGAACTTTCGACCTAGCTGGAGTATGACTTATGACTGTCATCGAGTGTCTAAGGATGATAACGTCAGGCTGTCGAGGGAAGCCCTTATTTGGAAAAACCGAATATTTTATCGATTAATGCAAATATTTAAGAGAAATTTAATTGTTACCTACTTGATTCTATACTATACCTAATATAATAAAGCTGAAGTGTTTTTTGGTTGGTTAACATGCTAATTTTAGGAACTACTGGTTCGAGTTGAAAGTATCTATTAGTGTTGGATAGCCCATTTATCGGAGAAGGCAACAACGAACAACAACGTTACAACGTTTATATAACATCAAGCTACAATCAATAGGAGCAGAGCATCAATGAAAAATGTTGCAAAAAAAGGAAAAAAATATTCCTTTTGAGATCTTTCGCTGCGTGCGCTGCGTAAACGGTTAAAGTTACGCAAAAATCGTGTATGACGGAATTGTTCCTCTTTTAAAAGTTTTATAAAAAGTCCGCGATAGCATTATTATGTCTATTTTTTTTCTGCTAAAGCGGCCATTTTAGGCCCCCAGACTGGCCAGGACATCAACCTACCCGAAACTATCAAATTTTCCCAATTAACCTTGAACCTAAGGCCTGAATTCCTGTCGCGCTGACGTCGCGGTCGGTCGCGTGTGTCGGTCGCGCGTACGAGTATACATCGCACCATACTGCGACGCTGACGTCAGCCTCGCGTATTTGCTACTGTTTTTCTCGGTGACGTACGCGACCAACCTTGAGCGACCGACCGTCAGCGTGACAGGAATTCAGGCCTTATGTTTTATCGATAAAGTTGAAAATCTATTGGAAATTTGACAGATTGTTTGTGTGTTTCGCTTTATATGCTGGCGTCTGTACCTACGACTGCTCCTGAACCAAGCAGCCCATGAAATTTTGCCACTATCCGACACAAATCGACGGGGCTACTTCTGAGAAAATTTCTAGTCAGAAACCCAACATCTTGGTATTTTATGTTGCTAACTGCTGGACCACAGGCCTAGTTCTCTATGAGAGGGAGTGGATCATAAATTCATAACACGCCCCTGTGCAGGTTGTTGATGATCACAGGCTTCGAGTTGGAAATTCATCAAATGACCCCTCCCGCTCTGGGCGGAGCGGAACGGGGTGTCAGACTTTTACTAACTGAAACCCATCCATGTTCGTTCTTAGCCCTTTGTGTTTCAGGGCCGCGGTATCTCTTTCGAACAGTCCCGCAGTCCCGGCTGGCATTGGCACTCGCGCATCCCATCCTTTTGCTGACATCTCTTTGAGGCGCGCGTGGAACACGAACGCGCCGAGGCTTCGAGCCCTACCGTGACGTCTTAAAGCAGTATTGTTTTAAAGTAATTCCTATGTGGAAAGAGACGGAGCTATAGAGGAAACTAGTGCCATCTCCGTCCCACTCTGGATTAAGATTAAAACAATACTGCTTGGTAGGCCACCTGTCTGTACCCACAACTTTCCGATGGGAATTCAAATAACGTCGGACGTTGCTGTAGTATTGAGCCTGCATCTGAAACGTCACGCTGATCCTGATTTGCATCTAACTTCATAAATATCCAGCTGTTTCAACGTTATGATTATGTCTACTAATTAAGTCTCATTTTGTTTGTTCCGGTCTGTTTGTGAGTGTGTGATAAGGTTAACAAATACTTAAGCCTCATATGTAGTACCAATGAAGAGCAAGTTGTTACTTAGTTATTTTTCTAAACTTAAAGAAATTGGAATAGGCACGGTCATTTTGTCTGTGCGGAAAAGTTCAAACGTTTTCTTCCAACTGATGTTATAAAGGAATATATTGGGGGAACTAAAAATAGTTCTGCTGACCGAAATTCGGAAATGAAGGCCAATCTCGAAAAACTCACGATAGACAGATGGGACGCAGGATGACCAGAGAGAAATCAAGCGCAGGACCCAGACACGGGGTTATCACATCGCCTCAAAGTGGACTGCTACAGAACAATTCCTAACGGAAAATAAACTAAATAAATATCGCTGGACATTAAACACATAGCCATCTAGTGCCACTCTAAACAACGAGGCTTGTGTCGTGGACACCAGATAGTTGATATACTACATATACATATGTTTGTAAATACATACTTATTATACACTAGCTGACCCGCGCAACTTCGTCTGCGTCATATAAGAGAGACAGAGAGATAGTTAGAGAGAGTGTGAGACACCCTTAAAAGATAGACATAATAATGCTATCGCGGACTTTTTATAAAACTTTTAAAAGAGGAACAATTCCGTCATACACGATTTTTGCGTAACTTTAACCGTTTACGCAGCGCACGCAGCGAAAGATCTCAAAAGGAATATTTTTTCCTTTTTTTGCAACATTTTTCATTGATGCTCTGCTCCTATTGATTGTAGCTTGATGTTATATAAACGTTGTAACGTTGTTGCCTTCTCCGATAAATGGGCTATCCAACACTAATAGATACTTTCAACTCGAACCAGTAGTTCCTAAAATTAGCGTGTTAACCAACCAAACAAACACTTCAGCTTTATTATATTAGGTATAGTATAGAATCAAGTAGGTAACAATTAAATTTCTCTTAAATATTTGCATTAATCGATAAAATATTCGGTTTTTCCAAATAAGGGCTTCCCTCGACAGCCTGACGTTATCATCCTTAGACACTCGATGACAGTCATAAGTCATACTCCAGCTAGGTCGAAAGTTCTCGTCAAGGTGCATAAAATGAGCCCAAACACGATATAGATGCTGCAAACTGTTGCAGACCTCTTGCAACTGACTTTTGTCTCCATCGTCAGTCCTTCGATGGCAGTCCAGGCAGGTCTTAAATTCTCACCAAGGTACATGAAATGAAGGCAATAACAATATAGCTGTAAATATAATCTACGTAAACTGCATATGGATTATTGCGAATAGCACAGCACAGTTCTTGCACGGCAAGAACACGTGAATTTATCAGGCTTCCGTTCGCTTTACTACTTTTTGGAGAAATCATCGTCATACTCCTGCTCTTATCCCAATTTATTTGAGGTCGGCGCAGCATGATTGTATTCGTCCATACTTCTCTATTACTTTTTGGAAAAATATTTCACGAACAAAAATAAGAAATATAGAAATGCAAACAATTTATACAAAAAGAAATGTATGAAATCTCACAGCATCAAAAAAAAAATTAAACAAACCACAAAAAGTGAAAATAATGTTGGGGGGGGGGGTTTGAACCTGCAACCCCGTAGTTTTTAAGGAAGTAGCGTGATAATATAGCCTAAATATTGAAGATGCCTATGCAGTATTTTGGACGTGATGAGCGCACAAACATTTCGTTCCAACTACTTATAAATACCGAAGGAAGCTGATTTTCTTGAGTTCCGCTATTTTGTGCGTATTCACGTCAAAAATCAAATTTCAAGAAAACTGAGAAATTATATTTACCTGTATTAGATATGAAGTCTAAGTAGCAACTTTAAAAGGTTACACTTCATTGGTTTTGATTGTATAGGTATTTGAAGTTTATTAATTTTAAACACAAAACCCTGTTTTTTGCGTCTCTGGATGAGATTTAAAAAAAATACTAAAACAGGTATTTCTTTATTTTTATTAATAAGTATTTAATCTGAGTTTCATGAAGAACAATCAAAAAAATTTTTTCAAACAAACTTTACACCCCTTCCCCCCCCCCTTTTTTTCCAAAAAAATCCAAAATTTCTATAGCCTAAATGTTATTCTGAATGTATTTAAATAGATTTGTGAACATTTCAACAATATCGGTTCAGTAGTTTTCACGTGTTGCGCGGTCAAACAAACAAACGAAATTTTTAAAAATGCTTTTAATATGTTCAGTTAATTATTATAAGTCACCCTGGTCGGTTTTTTTTTTAAATCTTCAATGTACAGATTTTTTGGTCTCAACGATTTTATTATATGTATATATTTAAACATCCATGACTCGGAAACAAATGTCCATGCTCATCACACAAACATTTGCTCCTACCGGGATTCGAACCCGGGACCCTAAGAACGTAAGGCAGCCTCAGTACCGCTGCGCCATTCGGGTCGTCAAAACTACTAATTGATAGGTACACAGGGATGCAAATAATAAGCATTCAAAACCGGCCAAGTGCGTGTCGGGCCACGCGCAGTGTAGGGTTTCGTAGTAGCCCGTTATATTTTAGATATTGTTTTTCAATGCTTCACCCGTTATAAACAAGCAACTGCTTCATCTTAGTCACTTTAAAAGATTTACTCTAAGGATTTTGTATTTGGTACAAAATTATTCAACACCCAAGTTCAACGACTAGTACTGCTAAACTAATAAAGTTAGCTTAACCGCTATAGTTTTCCTTTAATGTTCATGAAATGCACTATCACTATGAATTTTTCCAGATTTTTCAAGCCTGTAGTTTATCTTTTAGAGGGGGGGACGCCTTACTGCAACAAAAATTTACGAAGCCTGTGATCATCAACAACCTGCACAGGGGCGTGTTATGAATTTATGATCCACTCCCTCTCATAGAGAACTAGGCCTGTGGCCCAGCAGTTAGCAACATAAAATACCAAGATGTTGGGTTTCTGACTAGAAATTTTCTCAGAAGTAGCCCCGTCGATTTGTGTCGGATAGTGGCAAAATTTCATGGGCTGCTTGGTTCAGGAGCAGTCGTAGGTACAGACGCCAGCATATAAAGCGAAACACACAAACAATCTGTCAAATTTCCAATAGATTTTCAACTTTATCGATAAAACATAAGGCCTGAATTCCTGTCACGCTGACGGTCGGTCGCTCAAGGTTGGTCGCGTACGTCACCGAGAAAAACAGTAGCAAATACGCGAGGCTGACGTCAGCGTCGCAGTATGGTGCGATGTATACTCGTACGCGCGACCGACACACGCGACCGACCGCGACGTCAGCGCGACAGGAATTCAGGCCTTAGGTTCAAGGTTAATTGGGAAAATTTGACAGTTTCGGGTAGGTTGATGTCCTGGCCAGTCTGGGGGCCTAAAATGGCCGCTTTAGCAGAATCTTATTTTGAATCACGCTAAAAAAATTAAATTCTTAATGTACTTTATACTCATAAGTCTCATATTCATAAGGTCCATTTTAAGAATTTCAAAATCAAAATCAATCAAAATCAAAGCATTTATTTCAAGTAGGCCAGTTACAGGCACTTTTGAATTGTCGAAACAAAGATGAAAATTAAATGTAGCTACAGTCCCAGGCACAAGGCATAAAAACTGTGAAAGTACTGTAGTTGCCCATTCCCTAGCGTAGATCTCTATGGAGAAGAACGGGCAAGAAACTCCATGGACACTCTTTTAAATCAGAATATTGTTACAAAATCTTGGTTACATCATTCATGTTGAGATGGTATATTATGTGAGAACAATGTAGCAAGATGTGCACGTTAAAAGTGTCCACAGTAAAACAAAACAGAAAAAAAACAATTCAAAAACTAAAATAATTCATTAAAATAAGCCATGGCAACTGAGAGATGACCAGTCACAACTGACAGCGCCCGTTCACGGACATGACGCATAGATCAGCACCATTCAACTCAACCATTTTGAAGGAACTAAATGATCCGACACATGCGCCACCATCAGCGAGACTTTTGAGTGAGCATGACATATTCTCGACCGCCAGGGCACATTCAAGTCAAGAGAAGATGTAGGTTTCCAGCGACTGATAGCATTCTAGTACATAGCACTCACACAATATGGGCTATGCGATTATATAATACTAAAGAGATTGAATCTATACAATGCAAAGATAGTTGTACCATCTTCAGCAGCTCCAAACAATACAATTAGTGCTATCCATTTATGCGCCCCTGTCCTTGTGGAGCAGGACCGGCATTGAGCCAAGCATTTTTATCAGCGATATAATCGTCCAATTTGTAATATGCTTGCTTACTCAATGTGCGTTTAATGCATGTTTTAAATTTTGTTTCATTCAGTTCAAGAATGCTTTGTGGAATTTTATTATAGCATCTCAAACAGTACCCCATGAAAGAAGAGTCTACTTTAGCGAGTCTGAAGCCTGGCTGAACTAATTGGTCCCTATTTCTAGTACTGTAATTGTGTCTGTCACCTCTTTTACCAAAATATGTAGATTTTTCCTCACGTACATTATGTTTTCGTAGATGTATTGACAATGTACCGTAATGATGTTAATTTCCTTAAACAGTTCCCTCAGAGAATCGCGCCTACGAAGATTGTATATGGCTCTGATGGCTCTTTTTTGCAGAATAAATATAGATTCAATGTCTGCAGCCCGTCCCCATAATAAAATGCCATAAGACATTATACTATGAAAGTAACTAAAATAGACCAATCTAGCAGTATCTACATCAGTAAATTGACGGATTTTTCTAATAGTATATGCTGCTGAACTTAGCCGCCCCGCCAGAGATGTTAAATGAGAACCCCATTGAAGCCTTGAATCAAGCGTAATCCCCAAGAAAACCGTTTTATCTACGAATTCAAGTTTCTCTTTATTCAACACTATATCACAATCGCTACTTTTGACATTCGGTAAAGCAAATCTTATGCATTTCGTTTTTTTTTCATTGAGTACCAAATTGTTTGCTGTGAACCAATTATGGACTTGAAGTAGGGCATTATTCACGTCGTCTAGATTTTGAGCTCGTCTATTTATCTTAAAAATTAGGGAAGTGTCATCGGCAAATAACACCATATTTTGAGGTTGGTTTTTCAGTAAATACGGTAGATCATTTATATATACTAAGAAGAGGAAAGGAGAGATATTGAGCCTTGCGGAACCCCCATTTTGACTTTTAAACCCTGTGAATTAACACCATTTATTTGAACATATTGTTGTCTATCACTCAAATAAGATTTTACCAAACTAAGTGCAAGTTTACCTTATAGTCCGTAATGCTCAAGTTTCAAAAGTAATGTGTCGTGATTTACACAATCAAATGCTTTGGAGAGGTCACAAAATATTCCTACAGCGTCTTGGGACTCTTCCCACGCCGCAAATATGTGCTTTAATAAAGTTACACCAGCGTCAGTTGTACAACGTCCCTTAGTGAAACCATACTGTTGATCGTGTAAGATTCTGTTGGTGTTAAAATGAAGGAGCATTTGATTAAGCATTACCTTTTCGAACACCTTGCTAAAAACTGGCAACAATTTAAAAATTTTAACGTGATTCAAATTAAGATTCTACTAAAGCGGCCATTTTAGACCCCCTGTCCATCGAACAAATTCACCACACGAAACGGACATATGGAGACAGCCTTATCCTAATTGTTTTATAATATGTACCTATGTGTCTGGTGTATGCGGAGCTTACATCATTCATTAACACTATCTTTAGCATGGTTTATAATCAAAAGGATAAAAGAATAGGTAATCTTATCATAATCTAGAAAAAAATGTTTGGTATTGCATCAGGTTCAGTTATCGCTATCAGATAAATACTTAAATTGGGTCTCGCCAATGTATAGCCCAGATAATTATGTATGGTAAAGAATAAACGAGATATAGTATATTATACGACATGTCATGGTACTTATTCTGATAAAATAATTAACTAAATATGTAAGGATCGTATAGCAGGTGGCGTTTTGTAGTCTTTGCCTACCCCCATAGGAGAAAGTCGTGAGTATGTTCCATATTGAAATCCGATTACTGCTTGAACAAATATCAACTTTATGTTAGTGTTTATTCGAATGATTTCTTATAAGTAGACTGAAGCGGAAGAAAAAGTCTTGAAATGTTTCAAGTTGTG
Source organism: Xestia rhomboidea (assembly GCA_963853795.1). NCBI lineage: Eukaryota > Metazoa > Arthropoda > Insecta > Lepidoptera > Noctuidae > Xestia > Xestia rhomboidea. Next base: position 5,845,487 of record OY970778.1, on the reverse strand, counting down.
GTGCAGTGTGTTAGTACTAGTTGTAGTTAATTAACCATTACTCCAAAAAATAACATGCAATTTTTAAAACTATTTTTGACATCAAGTGTTTTAGATGTTTTCATCATTCCAATACTAGTCATGTAGAAATAACTCCCGTGAATGAATTAATCGATTGTTAAGGCCTACGTAAGTAACAGATATAGATCTGTTACTTACGTAGGTCTTAACAATCGATCGGTTTAATTTTATCCACTGGATAAAATTAAACCGGTAATCGGTCCTGGTTACCTCGATACTGCCTACACTAAAAATGGCGCACACACCGTGATGAAGCATTGGTTAGTTGCTTGATCACGGTGTGTAGTGTGTGGAGAACAGACTGGGAAAGAGTTTATAAATAAGTGATAGTTTTGAAACTAAGTTACCTACTAACTACTACATAACCAGGCTGATCTGTGACTCACGTCGATCTTAACAAACGATTGATTCATTCACGAAAGTTATTTCTACGCGGCTAGTATAATATGGGTGATGAAACTAAAACACTTACTTTAAGTATGTCAAAACACTGTTTTAAAAGTTGCAAGTTATTTTTCAGAGAAATGGTCAAGTACTTTTTACCATACACTACTTTAATTAAACCATTTAAAAGACTATTTCTTTGGTTCCAGTCTTTTCAAACGTAATGTACAATGGTGTTCAAGTTACATAATTAGGCTTTTCATAAGCATAATCAGCCTACAATGTTCCCATTACTGGAAAACAGCTTTTCTCTATGATAGAAAGGGAGTAGGCTATGCCTCACGGGTTCAGTGCTTTATGGTGAATGTCACTGTCTCCTAAATTTTGCGTCAGATATGCTGATTCCTCAAGCAGTGTTTTGAGAGTAAATCCACGCGAGCAAAGAGCAGCGCAGCGCCTCGGGTATGTTCGCTGAGGCGCGTACCGATTGCTTTCACGCAGACCATGAAAAAAAAAAAAACAAGAAAAAAACAAAAAAAAAAAAACAAAAAAAAATAAAAAAAAACAAACAAACAATCAAAAAATCAATATTATTTTTACTTTTGCATGCTGTAAGGTAGAGTGTGTTGGAACTGCTATTACAATGTTACATCTTATTCTGTACCCACATTCATGGCAAATAAATGATTTCTGATTCTGATTCTGATTCATGCGCAAGCGCGCCGCGTCCTTGGTGCGTAGGGTACGGGATAGCCCCAACATCGTGCTGGCGATGATTGCAGGAAGACTGGATTGCCCCTTCATCCGACATTGTTCCAGCAGACATATTGCTGTACCAATATCGGAGAAAAGGTATTAATTTTATTATTAATCAATTACGAATTTATTTTGACTTAATTTCATTTTATTTTAATTTTACATTTACGATTTATTTTTTATTTTATTTTATTTAATTTGTTTAATTTATTTTTAATTTATTATTGGTTGACTTAGATTTTTATTTAATTTGATTGAATTTGTTTTATTTTGATTCTATAATTTAATTTAATTCTAGTTGATTGAGTCTGATTTTATTTATTATTTTGTAATTATGTTTTCACCTTTTATTTTTATTTGGCAATGGGTGTTATTTACCTGAAATAAATGAATTTATTATTATTATTAAAGACGCGGGCTAAGCGCTAGTCATCGATATAAGTATCCTACATAATAATGTAAATGTGAAAGTTTGTGAGGGTGGATGGATGTGTTACCCTTTCACGCCAAAACTACTGAGCGTATTTGGATGAAACGTAGCACACAGATAGTTTATAACTTCGATTAACACATAGGATACTTTTTATCCCGGTATTATGATCCCGTGGGACAATTATCGAACACCACGCGGGCGACGTCGCGGGCCTAAGCTAGTCTTACATCATACGGCGAATTACTGAGTTAAAGGATGTTGCAGATAATGAGTTTATCAGATTTACCGACATACATTATTTATAAGTTATCTAGATATGTTTTACGTGAGGAAAAACGCAGTCATCACCATTACCAAGCATTACACACGCGTGATTATACAATACGCACGTGTATAGATAAAATACTTTTATACTACACTTGCATAGTAAGTGTACCAATACTACCCCACTAAATGGTTTGAAAGCTGTTCATTAAACCTTCTCAAAAATCTAGGCAGTTTATTGTACGGAATTTCATAACTGCCCTGAAAATCAGGGTAGTAATCCATTACTAACGCGTTTTTTTTTAAAGTCTTGATGACGTTGTAAGCAAGTGTAGTATAAAGCAGTATATATCACTCGAGGGTAAGTACAGATTACTAAACTCGTGAGGTTCTCTCAAATGCACTCTCGATTAGTAATTTGTGCCTTACTCCCCTTGGTGAATAAATAGCAATTTTTCTTTATTTCTTCTTTTTAATATCGTGAAAGACCAACGTGGCAGTGTCGTTGGTCTAGTGACCGCAAGTGCTGCTGCTGATCTGCTGGGCTGAATCCCCAGGCCAGGCAAAGTGTTATTGGGTTTTTCCAACACGAATGTCATAGCATAGCATAGTATTAGCAGCCCGGATTCAGGACGTGCCCGGTTGATGACAGGTGATAGCCGGTTAAAAGTGGTTATGCAATAGAAACTTCATGTTATATTATCTTGAAATTGTCCAGCTCTGAAGACAAAATGTTAAAGGTTTTTTTTTAACAATAGGTTTGGTGCCATGGTGTTAAAATACCACCTTAATATCGGTGAGAAGAACTGGCGTTATAAAACTTCCCAGCAACGCGTTTCTGCCTTTGAATAGGGAATACTTGCACGTAATTTTTTCTTCACTAAAATCAATAAAATACAGTACCTACTATCAACCCAAGAAAAGTATTAAAAGTTAAGTTCAACTACTTGTCGCACAAAAATAATATTAAACTCCTGCAATTTTTTACGACAGTTCAAACGTCCGTAGCTGTCGCGGCCATGATGTGATGTGTGATGTGTGTGTGTGTGTGTGTGTGTCATTATCCACAATCTGCCTTGTTTACATCTAAATTTATTGGCCTCAATAAAATAATTTTACCAATTGTATGTGCTTCAATCAAGTAAAAATTGCAATAACAATACTATAATAAAATTTTAGTGAAACTTTTAGCACTTTTCAAATAATAGTGTTTTTTTGACACAATGAACTTTGACGTCAATACCGACGTTATCGAGGATGGTGTCTTTGACAGTGCGTTCCGTTTCGTCAAAATCATGCTACATATAACAGTAAATTGTAAAATAAGTGATGTATTAGAAACTTATACAAGTGTAGTACAATGTTTTTGTGCGCCAATACAAGGCATTTTTCATAAATAAAAAGAGTTTTGTATTTCATGCATATTCCCTATTGTGCTTCAGCAGAGTTTTAAAAACGATCAGCTGTTTACAGGTTGACTAATGCCCTCATTGGTCTAGTGGTTCATAAGTGCGATTGCTTAGTGTGAGGTCTGGAGTTTCATCTTCGGATTGGGTATTGTTGTCTGGGCTTTCATTGGAAAATTCGAAAATAGCCTTTTCCCAAGTATGTTGGGGCTGGCTTCCAATCTAACCGGATCTAGCCGAATACGAGTGTTTACTAGTGACTTCTTATATCCACAACCCATGCAGTTTCTAGTTATACACTTTAGTTGTTGCCAGTTAAGATCGCAATAGCTGTCATTGCCCTTTTCCTAATATGGATCTGACGCAGAATGTCTCATTCGCAAAATTATCTCTTTGTACGAACCAAAACAAATGAACCTCTCAGTCTCGTTTTTCATTAGATGTTGAAGATCACGATTCAAGACTTGAACAGGCTTATTTTTGGATTTCAAACTTTAATAAATATAGGTGGGTCAATGACCGCTATTGCGATCTTAACTGGCAGCAACTATAGCTAACACGATATCTATTTGTAAGACTGGTTGTCAGACTTTTGGGTTTATGATTACCTGAGAAGACTATTCTTTTACTTCTGTTCTATGGAGATACTTGGGAGGAAGTGTAACACTTTGCTCAAATGGGTTTCTCACTCGTTATGACCTGGCTCAACAACAACTTACTCTCACTTAATACAGAAAAAACTAAATACATAACGTTTACACTGACGAACAGTCACCTCACTCAAGACGCCTTATTAAACATCACGGCCCATTCAAGTAACAACAGCTCTTCCTGCTCATGCCCTAAACTTGAAAAAGTGGACTCTCTCAGATACCTCGGGGTAACTATTGACAAGAACCTTAACTTTCATTCCCACATCGATCTGTTGTCCAAGAGAATTAGGAAGCTCATCCTCATTTTTAAAAGCTTACGACGTGTTGCAGATGCAAAAGTTCTTAAAGTAGTATACTTTGCACTCTGTCAATCCGTAATAAGTTATTGTATTTCTGTCTGGGGTGGTGCCTCTAAATCGTTCATGATTAAAATTGAGCGAGCGCAAAGAGCAGTGCTTAAGGTAGCCAATGCTTTACCGTTTTTTCACCCTACCACTGAACTCTACGATAAGTGCAAGGTTCTTACTGTTCGACAACTGCAGGCCTAGCCAAGTTACAAACGATTCGTATCGATTCTCTTTCTACAATCGTAAAATTTAAGTCACGTGGTCAAAGCAAGCGAATAGAAACTTCGTAGACAAATTTACATCGGTTAAGATGATAGAATTAAATGTATTCGTTTCTACAATCGTGATCGCTACATCCCATATAAATCGTAGCCAACTTACAGTTTTGACTGAACTTAAAAGTTTCTATTCGTTTGTTTCGACCACGTGACTTAACGTTGAAATGATGTCATTCTCATACATTTGGTTAGTTTTCTATTAGCGTTAACGATTGTAGATTGTCAACTTGGCTAAGCCTACTGTTTATCGTACAAATAATCTTGCGTAAACATTCTTCGTTAGACTACAACTCATCCTTGCACGCTCATAAACGCATTAAGACAAATGTATGTTCTACTCAAATGTGTAAAAGTAGTCTTTCGCGCCGAAACTTTTGTTTCCTTAATAAACTATATAATAAACTAAACTCTATACTAACAATCTACCCGCTTACCAAATCAAAATGTAAGCAAGTACTCACCACATATATAATGGACCTTGATTACGATAGCACTGAAAGCCTCTTACTTGTTTTAAGATAAATGTGTTTTCAGCCTACCTATCACACCTCACATCATACCACACCACCAAACCACGTCACCACACCACACCACCACACCACTCCACTCTTCACCACACCACACCATACCACACCACACCACACCACTCCACACCACACCACACCACACTACACCACACCACACCACACCATACCACACTACACTACACTTTAATATACTTTACTAGATCATTATCAATAATAATATTAATTTAATTTTGTAAATCTAGTTTTTCCCTTTGTTTATTTACTGTGTTCTTCTACCAAAGGTTACAGTAATTTGTTAAGATTTAATACTAAAACACTGTTTTTGGGGGGGGGCTGGTAATCTGTGTGACAGGGTTTTCCTAGTGCAGATACCAGTCTCCCACAAAGGATTTATCTGATGTAGTATAATCATATTTTTAAGGCGCCTTTGTGGAAGAGAAATAAAAATGTTTATTATTATTATTACTATTAAAGGTCTATGAATTGCAGTCAGGGCCCGAGTCGGTTGTCAGTTGGCAATATACCCCTTGTTGGTGATCTGAGTAAAATCGTTCTGCCAATCCCTCCGAGATGGATCTGATACTTTTGCCACGCATGTAAAGCAATTTATTTAGACAATAACACGTCTAAATCGCGCAATCCTCGTCTAGTTTGGTTCCGAACAGTGATAAATTGTTCGTCCCCTACAATTTGTCGAAGCTGTCAATTTCATATAAATTATGGTTCCGTGTGGGAATCCCGAGTGTGGACCCCAGGTGGTTTTTAGAATCATTTTGTGGACCCTTATCTTGTGGTTATGTGACAGTTTTTATATGCAGGAAGATGAAGTGTTGAGAGTTTTTGGATTATACCTAGGTAAGGAGCGACAATCTTCACCGATTTATAAGAGTGGAATATGGTCAGTGGCGTGCAATTGAAGACCAAAAGTAATTTATTCAAATGAAGATGTAAATCAGCCATCTTTGGATGAGAAAAGTTACATGCGACACTCCCTATAAAAGGCTCTTCAACGCTTCCTAGTGTTTTAGCGGGGGAGAATGAGAAGCGGAAAAAACTCCCCAGCAACACGTCTGTGTGTTAAGTTAGAAGAACTTCATTCTTTAAAATAGTCCTCTAGACCGATTTCGATCATGGCGCCTAATCTCAGCGGAGATCAGCCATCGGCGCGGGAGATATTACATTGCAAGTGTGTGCGCAGACAGGCGTAGTCTCTCTCTCCCACCACTCTCCTGGTCCGACGATGGGACGGCAATCCGACACGACCGGAGAGATATCAGGCGCAGGACCAACGGCTTAAGGCTGGAGTATCTGCTAAATTAGCAACTCTATTTGTGGTGGTTCAAACTTCGTTTGAAATACTGTTAGAATAAAGTTCTAATAGGCTTGCACTACAAAGTGGTTATAGTGCGAAATGAGTGGTTTTTATTTAATTGTAGCCCTTTAAATTAAGAAAAAAGTGACAAATATTTTTGTGAATATTTTTTTCATACAGTAATAAAGTTAGAATTATTTCAATTGTATCAATTAAAGTTTAGAGTCTAATAAGCAACATAATTATATTTTTTTTGCACATTTATATTCTCTCATCAAAGAGGAGTTACATGGAGAAAACCTCTCGTTAGCAGATTTCGTATCATATCGCCAACTTTAAAACTCCAGTCTGCTATTACACTATACCCGAACCTAGGACCCCACGTTTCAGACACGCGCTAGCAGCCACGAGGCCAATGGGGCAGTTGATTCCAAGAAAGAAGGAAAAGATTTATTTATTTAATTAAATAGAACGGCCGAAGTCAATTACACTATTTAACATATAATTTATTTAACACAGTCATACATTCTTCTCACAAAAATTCAAACATTCTGACAGTATCACCTTCCATTCATTCGCAAACATATCAAGATCTGTGTTTGAGTTCAGGAGAGCTTTAATAGCGGCTAATGTCCGGGGAATAGGTGACTTGGAGTGTTGGAACAGCCAGTAAGCGGTGTTTCCTGCCACGACAGTAATTGTCTGGAAGATGAAGATATAAGAGAGATGATGAAGATGAAACAAAGAATCCAATGTCCTGCTGTGGACTGAGTTGTGCTGATGATGCTGGCTTTGGACTGGAAGTATACTTATTAACTCTAGTGCAACAGTTGTGAAAACCAATGTTATATGATTAACAAAAAGCTTTTGTTTGCCAGATTAGATACCAACCACTAATTTCATGGTAGGTAACGTGATAAAAGATTTTCTGATTGTTGCCAGGGCAAGCTGACGCAATAGTAGCAGTAACAAGCTTTTATTTATTTATTTAATTTGCTTTGTTAGTATGTAGAGGTCAAATCTTGCAACTGAATTTCAAAGCCGTTCCCTCTAACCGATTGAGCTGAAATTTTGCACACACCTTTAGTTTTAGTGACAATACATTTTTATGACAGACGTGACTTAATCCTGCAGCCAGGGTAGCCTCCTCATGAGAGAACTCCTCAATCGTTAATAGCCCAGACACGAAACTGTTTACGCGTCCAGTGTTGATAGATTAACCTAATTGTCTTCTTTTCATTTAAATAAAAGCTTGTTTTATTTAAATTTATATAATATTTTTATAATATAAATAAATATTAATAATAATATTTATAATTAATATTATAATATTAATATTTTTAATAATATTTTAATCTAATATTTATATTAATATATAATTAAAAATTATTTAATTTAGCCCTTTTTTTTTTTTCGGAAGGTAAATCATAAAATGACTCCTCCCGCTCTGGGCGGAGCAGGAGGGAGTGTCAGACTTTTACTGACTAAAACCCATCCATGTTCCTTCATCGCCCTTTGTGTTCCGGGGCCACGGTATCTCTTTCGAATAGTCCCGCAGCCCCGGCAGGATTTCATTCTGCCCTAGTGTAAATATGGCGGACACGATATTTCGTGTCCTGTTGTTTATTCATAACAGGAACTGATGGAAGCCACTGAAGGCGCCAAACTCGTGGCTCTGTTCTGGGCCCACACAATAAAATTAAGATTACCATCGTCACGCTCCGAAGAAGGAGTATACTTCTTCGACCCGACCCGAATGGCGCAGCGGTAGTGCCTTACGTTCTTAGGGTCCCGGGTTCGGATCCCGGTAGGAGCAAATGTTTGTGTGATGACCATGGACACTTGTTTCCGAGTCATGGATGTTTATATGTATAAAAAGTATGTATTTACAAAAAAAAAGTATCTATGTAGTAAATCAACTATCTGGTGTCCACGACACAAGCCTCGTTGCTTAATGTGGCACTAGATGGCGCTGTGTGTAATGTCCAGCGATATTTATTTAGTTATGTTTTTATACTATGCCCTAATTCTGGTCATGGTGTACCTGTATGTCCAAAATCCGAAGGCATCAAACAAACAGACAGATATATTTCTGCATTTGTAATTTTAATTACAGCCTACGGATTACGGAAGCCTGAGTCCTAGACGAATCTTCTACTTCTTCTTCAAATCTATGACTATGTCTTAGTTAGAGTAATATAAAAATATCGCTAGCCACAATGAACAGAATATTTTTATTAGGAAGATAAAAAATACATACATTCGAACATAGAACCTCCTCCTTTTTCTAAGTCGGTTAATAAATAGTTCTAACCATGGAAAGCACATACCTAGAATGGATTAGGGTTATGTTGTTTTTTTTTGTCAAATAAATAAAAATGGTTTGAAAAGCACCTTTTGGCAAGTGGAAAGAAAATAAAAAAAAACAATTTCAATTATAGAAATATTCTTAATTCGTATTTCTTGATTTATAAGCTTTCTTAAGTTTAAGCTTTTGTTTCACGTAATTAAAAGGGAATATAATGTGTGTAAGTATGGAGCGGATGTGCTATAAGAACACCTCTGTCTTACCTTCCGGGTATTACGGGTGTGAAGTTATGCTTTATTAATTAAGAAAATAGTTAGTCCATATATTTGTAACTTTGGGCACAGACAAGGCGTTGGTCAAGCTTTTGTTGTACCGGGGGCCTAAAATTACCGCATTGGCAGAATCATATTAGAATTATAATATGAATTACATTCGAATTCGTAAAATGTTCACAACGTGACAATAGGGTAGATGACAGACGTGATCTCATGGCGACATGGAAAGAGCGGTTGTCGCAACCCCGTGCAGGGCACGCCACAATAGTGGTGATAAGTCCCCTCTTTGAGGAGTGGCTGGAGAGACGCCACGGCGTCCTCACCTTCCACCTGACGCAGGTTCTTACCGGACACGGATGTTTCGGTAAGTTCCTGCACCGAATCGGGCGGGAGGAGACGCCCGCGTGCTTCCATGTGAGGATCGACCGGAGGACACGGTGGAGCACACCGTGGAGGTGTGCCCCGCTTGAGCGGAGCACCGCCGTGTCCTCGAAGCGGCGATCGGCGGCGGCGACCTCACGCTCCCGGCCCTGGTTCAATCCATGGTCCGGAGCGAGACGGAATGGGACGCCGTCACCTCCTTCTGCGAAGCAGTCATGCTAGCGAAGGAGGTGGCGGAACGTGAGAGGGAGAGATCCTCATCCTCATCCTTGGCCGCCGCGGGAGACGCCCCGGGCGTCGGGGGCCACGTGGTGGCCCCCGGCCACCGTAGGCGCGGGCCTGTGGACGGTGAGCTATGGGCTAGCTCACCGTCCGTCCGTCGCATGACGACAGGTCGTGTCGACGGCGCGTTCGTGTTCCACGCGCGCCTCAAAGAGAGTCAGCAAAAAGGAAGGGGTCCGCAAGGGCTGATGCCTGCCGGGGCTGCGGGACTGTTTGCAAGAGATACCGTGCCCCCGGAACATAAAGGGCGATGAAGGAACATGGATGGGTTTTAGTCAATAAAAGTCTGACACTCCCTCCTGCTCCGCCCAGAGCGGGAGGAGTCATTTGATGATTTCCCATCCGACAAAAAAAAAAGGGTAGATGACAGAAAAATCTAACGTGTCCGGCAGATAGATTTCCAAAAAATATTGGACACATATTTTTTCACGTAAACAAAAAATGAAGACGATACTGTGCGTCGAAATGTGCGTGTGTCGTCACATTTGAGTACATTTTTTACCGGAAAGTGACGTCACAATCACCTCACCTTTACTTCACGCGTTTTATCTTCGTCAATATTTATTAATTTGATAAAAAAAAAACACATGTATCCAATATTTTTCGATAATCTATCTGGCGGACTAAACAGAATCTAATGTGTTTAAGTCAGGAATCATCCCTATTCATAACATTAACTACGTCATGACCATATTAAGAATTTCGACATGATCCATAAATTATTATCCTATTGTGATTTTGCTAAAGTGGCCATTTTAGGCCCCCAGGACTTACAAAACACAGAACACAGAAGCGCTTATTGAATGCATTCTCTAATTAATAAGCCCTTTTCGCTTCACTGCATAATATTAATTAATGGTATTCTATTCATTTGACAACATTGCAATATTATTATTGAAACTGCGGTTGATCACCGTCTATCTGCCTAGACATTTCCCAACCGTGTAAGGGTGAGGCCAAATGAACGTATTATATGAGTGTAAGTCGCCTAATTTACGCCACATTTACATACGAAAGTCTGGTATGAGTGTAAGTCGCCTAATTTACGCCACATTTTATTTTTCATACGAAAGTCTGTTTTGTGTCACGCGAGCGCGACGATGTACAATGAGCCCAACTATGTATGAAACCGAATTACGCGACTCACATAATTACGCCCGTTTGGCCTCACCCTAAAGAAAGGTCTGATCTGGTCTGTCTGATCTCAGAAACAACAAGATTATTGGAGCGGCTCTGAAATTTTGAATTTGTAAAATTCAACAAGGAGCCCCTTGTTGAATTTTACAAATTCAAAATTTATTGCTATTTAAATTTCAGTTGTTGTATTTATGTGAGGTCGAAAATACTGGTCAGACAAAGACTCCGAGTTCTATTGTATTATCCGTTCGGAAAAGACAAAAATTATAAATATACACTGGGAGGCGAGGGAGATTCTGACCCACCTACTCTAATAGAGGGATCAGTGTCCCATGCCCATCAGTACGTTAAAGGCTGATGGTTTTGAATGACATAATGGCTAAGATGTCTACTAAATTAAGTTAAGTTATCCTTTTACTTCAGGGTTGGTCTCCACGAGCTCGTTGAGCATCTTCAGCATACGCGGTCTAAGGAATCGTCCTAACAGAACGCGAATGCGCGATCATTGCGCGAGTAAGCGATGCGACCATCGTGTGTTCGCGCGATGGCAAAAACTGGGTGTCCTATCATCGCGCGAATTGACGACGCGAGCGAGCGAGCGATTGTGGACTAGGGCAATGGCACGGTCGATACCAACAACCATGGATGTCAGAGACGCTCAATTTTTGCTGTCGGGAAATATTTGGATGACTTATTGTGCGGGTTTAGATGGAAATGAATGCGGGCGGCGCAGTGCAGCGCAATATCGCGCGAATTTCAATTAGGACACCTATTCGAATTCAATATGTTTGATCGCGCGTTCGTACGAACTAAGTTCGCGCGAATAGATTTACAAACATTTAAGTCGCGCGAACGCGTCGTGCGATTGTCAGTTAGGACACCTATTCGAGTTCAATATGTTAAATCGCGCGTTCGTACGAATAAAATTCGCGCGAACCTGCGATGATCGCGCATTCGCTTTATATTAGGACGATGCCTTAGGGGATTGAGCTACAGTGCGACATAATGGAACATTAAACGATTTATCATAATTAATTAGATCAAATAATAGACACAACAGCTCCAAGTGTAAAAAAAGGTGAAAAATCGTATTTGAGAAAAGCTTTTTACACTTTTCCATTCATAATATTCATACATTACTAACCTATAATGGTTCTGCTAGAGCGGCCATTTTAGGCCCCCTGGTGGTAGGATATAGTAACAATTCACTCAGGCGCCACGCCATCGTGCATCGCCGTCTGTCTTCTTATGTGGGATGACAAATCATTGCGCAACCACACAGACAAATACATTTAAGTATCGTTTGACTAGCGTCCTGTCAAGGACAGGTACTTGTATTATTGTACAACGGTCAATCCACAAACTTGTTTAAGAATTAGGATATAAAAGCTATTTTTTTTGTACAAGTAAGTTATGGAGAAATAATTAATTAAAAATAACTAAGGATCTACAAGGTACTGTTCATTTATTAATTTCTCATTTAGATGATTTTTTATTGATTTAATTTAATTTAAAATTAATGTAACACTATTTAAACACGTGTCTACAAAATATTTAATTTATAAGTAGGTACTTAGTTACTAAGTTACTTAACAATAAATATGTAGAGCTAAGTCAGCTTAAAACAAATTATGTATAAATACAAAAAAAAAACACAGACATCCAAAACCATTTGAGATGCACTTATATTTACAAATTAAGTGCATTTCTCATGCAATAATATAACTTATTACACCTATGGGTCGTTGTCACCTTATATTACGAGCTATTATCCGATACTGTGTACCTTATCTGACATTAAATCAAACGATACCATGCTATATAAAACACATTACACATTTTCAACTCATTGGATAAACTTAAAGCGTCTGCCGTGGGTCTCTTGTCCGTCCGACCACTGATATTTAAATAAAGTGACAATTTATCAATAAAAATATATAAACAAATAAAAAGAGATTTAGCAATCTCAACTATAAATTTAAAATAGTGATTATATTTGTGAGTGAAGTGAATTCATTGTAATATTACATTGACATTGGTGAGTTTTTACCTAGCTTAATTTTTTTGTTGATACAAGCAAAGTGGTCTGCCGGGTTTAATAATCTAATCATGTTTGTTATCCCAAGGCCAAATCGTTTCGTTATTATTGTTATTTTGGGCGTCTGTTGCCTACCTATTTATAAATTGCGTGTTTAGTCATTCAAAAAGGTTTTATACCTGTGTAAAATGTAGCGTAGTACCAAACTATAGTTGCTAATTTGTCATGTCTATTTTAAACTTGAATCAATTGAAGAGATAAATTACGTACAATTCTAAAATCTATAAAAGAATTGTAATCCATGATACCTAATAATAATTTCTGTTTGCCAGTGTTGTTCTCCTAAAACCTAGACCTGTTAGTTTGGCAAGACGATTCCAATCTCATAGCCCGGTTGCCTATTGTAGATAATTTACGTTAAAAATTATAAACGTTAGGTAATAATATTTCATATTTAGTCTTAGACCAAATAAAAAACTAAGACACAGTCTTGGTTTTTTATTTGGTCTGAGAATTTAGTATCATTTAAGACACATTACCTATACATAAATTTAAAACATTAATGGAGAACATTTCGTGAGAAAATCTGATCTATCAACCAACTTAAATAGTGAATGATATTTAAATAACTTACCTACATAAAAATGTTTTAAACAATTGAATGATAAAAATAACAATTAAGTACCCAATTCACACGTAACGACCAACCATTTTAGAAAAAGGATGAAAATTAACAGCAGTTGTCAACATTTTTGATTCAGTTGCATTTAATTCAATGTAAATGATGCCGGTCGAATACATAACCTCTTCGTGTTTTCGAAGTCGTTTAAAAATAATATATATATCTATTAATGAACCACAAATGATGTGATATTATCAGCTGGTAAACATGAACGTACCTACTTTAAACTTGACATTTCCTTAAAACCGTTACCTCATACGGACGGCGTTAAAGTACCTAAATATGAGTATTGTCATAAAATGTGGCTCGCTTTGTTGATGAATATATGCTTAATATGTATTTTAACTTACAAGGAAACGTAGTGGACTAATCCCCAACCATTTTTGTTTTATTATTTGGTTTAGTTACATAAAAAGTACATATATATAGGTACAAAATAACACAATAATAGTAATTATATTATCACGAAAAAATATACCTACTGTACCAAACTGACGACAGCACGACCAGTCATAGGTGGAGTATCTCTGATAAGCTTATTTACCTAACTTATATAAATGGACAACAACTAAATATTTTGTTTAATTAGTTTGTGCAGGCCATGGAGAAGATGAAGTCGTTTTGGGTGCTGCTCAGCATAATGCTGGCATTCTCTGAGGCCAGCAAGGTCTTGGTGGTGTTCCCCATGCCTTCGAGGAGTCACGGGAACCTCGGTGATGGAGTTGTCAGGCATCTGCTGAATGCAGGACATGAGGTTAGTACTTACCTGTTGTTACGGTTATCTCTACTAATATAATGAAGGAGTTAAGTTAGAATGTAGGGGGAAATCCAAAAATTCTTTCACTAATTCTACTTTATCCCCGGGTGACAAAGGCTATATTTAAATGCCAAAAAACAGGACATTCCCGTGGGATCCGTTGTAGGTATCGCGAGCGAAGAAAGAAAAAGCTAGCAAGTTATAAAACTGCTACGGTTGAGGTAAAAAGAAGCATAAACGGCGTAGCAAAACAAATCCACTAATTCGGCATCAAGTTGATGACGCCCACCTCTCGGTTTAAGAAATAGAGGGGCCCCATTTACGGACTTAAAAAATGAAGCTCGTCTATCGCCTAGACATTCTATCCATATGAGCACGTTTTAAAAGAAAGACATCTTCTACCCCCGACTTTGCCCGCATGAAAAACACACTCTATGGCACTCGAAAAAAGTGTAGTTTTCCATCAAATCAAATTGTTTATTTGTGATACATGGGTTACATGCAGGTGTTCATTACATAATTAGGTACATACTGAGCGATTTTTTTTAATCGGAATTAGTTGAATTCAGAGATAACCTCCTACACAACATCTTTATTATATTATAGTATAGAATTTAGAAGTATTTATAAAGGTAGTACTTGTTTGGCCTTTATGTACGGTATCTTTAAGTACGTACGTACTTAAAGATACCGAAATAAAACGAACGAACGAACGTACTTAAAGATACAGAAAAAAAAAAAAAAACAATGTAGTAACTACACACGTAATGGAGTGCACACCACACAAAAATATCAGATAAAGTAATCAAGAGCTTATTAGTTATGGACTTAGTTCCTAAAGTACCTTCGTACCTATTTGTGATTCCTCAATTAGTTTACCTTATATTACTTCCCATCTTGATAAAATTTATGATACCAGTTTATCACAAAAACTGCTATTATATAACTTCTGTTTCGATGCTGAATAGGTATAATTAAATTTATAAACAGACATACCAGTGTTAACCCAGTGACGTCGGCCGTTTGAGTAATTTATTTCATCATCACAGCTCTCAAAACCGTGTAGGAAAACATCGTGAGAAAATGTCCGAAAACAAAAATTTCGAAGACTTTTGTCATCTACCAATCCGCACTGGGCCCGCGTGGTGGACAGCCTACTCCCTCTCATAGAAAGGAAGCCTGTGTACCAGCAATGCCAACATTACATGCTCATTTTGTTTATGCAAAAGTTTACAAACAGAAAACCACGTAATTCAAATTCAGAACACATTTAAGGTCCTAACGAACTTATAAACTCATGCAAAGATCATTTGAGTCTTCGACTTTGTTTAAATAAAAAGGCGAAGTTCCAAGAAAGTGTGCCTAATTAGTCCTCAAGAGTAATGGGGAGGACATGACGTCACGTTTCAGAACTTAAAGCCTCAGTCTGAGTTTTGAAGTCTGAACAGGTCTTTACTCTTGTCTTGTCTGACCTATTTCAAGTTTGGGACAGTCAACTTTAGAACACATGCCACGAAGTATGGTATTAAAATGTTGAAGTTGATTATTTTGGAATGCGGGGCAGTTAAAAAAAATTCAAAAGGTATTTTTAGGATAGGTGTGAAATTTGGAATTCTACAACTGTCACAGATTAATATATTTTGATACAGGAGTAATAGTACAAGAGTCAAAGCTGCATAGATGGATATACAGTGTGTTTCGTTAACATTAAGTTAAGTATATAATATGTCCGTAAAGTATTAGTACCCGTTAACCAAACACACTGTATATGTCCAACGATTTAAATTTTTTCACTTCTCATGCTCTAAAAGTACGCCAATATAGCCATACGAAGCGGGACTAAAGTGAAGTAATTCGTTTTTTAATTTCCTTCATGTGACAAAGACAAACTCAAACAGCCAGTAAATATACTACTATTATCTATGGAGTGTGGACAATCTTCATTGCGAAAATTTTAAGAGTTTTCGTTCCATGGTTATTCCGCAAAGAATGTGGCGCCATGCGTTTTAAATTGTTAGTCTGTGACTGAAACCACCTCTGGTATATTATGGCTTCGTTTAGTCCCTCGATATAAAATATACTATTACATGTGTCCTCAACGTAGTTAGGTCGCGCGAAATACTTATAAAACTGAGAATCAGGCATCCCTCATGGAACGATAGACACGAATTTCAGAATGAATGAGCGAGATACTACGCAAGGTCTAATAATACCATTGACATCACGTTGACGTCATGATATCATTGTCAACGATACTGAAAAGTGATATTTATATAACTTACTAACTACGACCTAATCGATCCCCGATAGTAGTCAAATAAACTGCATCCCACAATTCATAATAGAAGATGTTCAAGTGTGTCCGGGATTCAAAAGTTTCACATATTGATATACCAGGAGGAAACCATCCAAAATTATGACTTACTAAAATGGTTAAATTCTTGACTAACTTTGTGTATCTTTTTCCAGGTCACATACATCTCACCATTCACCTATAAGAATCCTCCTTCCAAGCTTCGCGTAATCGATGTCAGCAAGGTCTTCGATTTGATGCCCGGTAAGGTTAATTTTATTAATAAAGCTTCGATGATTGGTGCTCATATGCACCAATCATCAAGCCACAATAATTTATAATTCTTGTCCTATAAAAGTGTCGCTTTGGATCATATTGTGGGTGTTGGTATGGTTGACAGAAAACACCATACAGCATTCTGAAAAGATCAACAAAGCCTGTGAGACAGACTACCGTCTGTTTTTGAACATGATTTTAAGCTGCTTTGAAAGAAGAGTCTCCTGTCCTCTTAAAGTAGCTTTAATGCCTCTCGTCAGGATGACTTTTTGGAAAACGATTCTTTGGTGGTCTTTTTTCTTTATCGTGTGATTACTGCCTAGCCTGGTGCCAGAGTTTTTATGCCGCTTATGGGCATTTGAGTTGGCTTTACATGACGTCGAGAAATATCTCTCAGGCATGCTGATTACCTCACGATGTTTTCCTTCACTGAAACAAATGATAATTCTACAATACGCACATGAATCAGAAAAATCAGGGGTGCCTGTCTTGGGTTCGAATTTGAGACCTATGACTTGGCGGTCCGACGGTCAAACCACTAGGCCATCATAGTAGTAAAAGTTTTCAATTAATCTTTTTCTAACTTTTAGAAGTAAAACAAA
Source organism: Xestia rhomboidea (assembly GCA_963853795.1). Lineage (NCBI taxonomy): Eukaryota > Metazoa > Arthropoda > Insecta > Lepidoptera > Noctuidae > Xestia > Xestia rhomboidea. The sequence continues at coordinate 5,828,036 of OY970778.1, read as the reverse complement.
CCCACCTTATCTTAATTTCAGCGGACATTTTGAGCATTAAGTCCATCATGGACAAAACGGCCGATGACATGCACATTGGTGTCTTGATTTACATGATGACTGAAATTACAAAGGCAGCAACTACGAATGATCACGTGCAGAAGATTCTAAACGATCCTAAAGAACAGTTTGATGTTGTGATTGCCGAGTGGATGTTCAGCGATGTACCTGCTGGGTAAGTACTTAATGTGACATCTTTTCCGCTAAGTTTTTCTTATCTACTCAGGTGTGCCTATGGCATTAAATCCGCCTCTGTACTTTGTGTTTGAAGTGTTAAATAAATAAATATGGCACAAGCTTGGGCTTTAAAAAGTTCAGCTTTGCAGGACGTCGTCTGAGTCAATTCTTAAATCATGCCTATGTGAGTTGTGATAGACTGTTTATAATAAAAAGCTCGATGTCTCATAAATCATGATCTGTCAAATGACCAATTTGGTCGCCATTGTTTAACTATTGTGTCTACTTCGTGGACAGATCATGGGTTAAGGCCAAGTTCTGTAATTTGTATAAAATTTCACTTCAAGCCAAACTACTCTTAATCGCTAAATAAGAAGACTTGCCGTTTTGCCGATAACTACTAAGAGAATGAAGTGATTTTTTAAGGCAACTATTTTTCGAATTTGTTATTATATAATTTCCCTTATTTCAGGTTTGCCCAAGTGTACGACTGTCCACTTATTTGGCTGTCATCAGTAGAGGTTCACTGGATGATTTTGCAATTGATTGACGAGCCCACGAACCCCGCGTATTCTGTAGACGTCATGTCTACGAACACCCCACCATTGAACTTCTTCCAGAGAGCAACTGAACTGTGGACCCAAACCAAAATTACGCTCTTAAATTACTTGTAAGTTTTACTTCTAATGAAATAAGATATAACATATTATCTTAATCGACCAATAGCTAACTAAAATATAAAATAACTAGCTTTTGCATTATAACAATATCATTTATAGCCTATGTTACTCGGTAAAAATGTAGCTTGCTAATGGTGAAAGAATTTTTAAAATCAATTGAGTAAGTTCTTGAGTTAAATCGCAACAAACAAAAAATCAAATCTTTCCTCTCTAAAATATTAGTTTAGATGATGAAATGTATCCTTTCATTCACCAATTTTGAAAAAGCAGCATCACTATCGAAAAACCGTGTTTAAGACGACAGTAACTTGAAAATTACAAAAATCATCACAATGTTTTTACAATTCCAGCTGGCTAGACGGTGTTCAAGAAGGTGCGTACAACTCTCTGTTCGTTCCGGCTATCGAAAAACGTGGAAGAAAAGCAGTAACTTTCGAGGAAGCTCGGTACAACGCATCCATGATTTTGTCCAACGCATATGTTTCTACTAGCGGAGCTAAATCTCTACCACAGAGCCACAAGTATATCGGAGGATACCATATTGATGATGAAGTGAAGCCTCTACCGCAAGTAAGTATGGTGGAAGCTTGTAATTTCATTGCATGCCCTTGTCTTATGTTACTCGAGGACGGCACCAGACGTATTTTGTTCCGCTCTTTCTGTCAGCCGTCACTGAAAAGAAGCCTCACTCCTCTTACTTATTATTTCATTCAAGTCTTTGGTGATCCTCTTCCTGTACATCAATAATGTTCTGTACCGCCTATATTCTTTAAATTCGTAACAATAGCGCAAGTAAATAATGATTATGTTCTGACAGGACTTGAAGAAACTTATGGACAGCGCAAAGGATGGAGTTGTTTACTTCAGTATGGGCTCAAACTTGAAGAGTAAAGACTTACCTGATGAGCTCAAGGACGACATTCTGAAGATCTTTGGAACCCTGAAGCAGACCGTGTTCTGGAAATTTGAGGAGGTTTTACCTAACCTGCCTAAAAATGTTCACATCCTGGAGTGGGCACCACAGCAAGCAATCCTTTGTAAGTCTTGTTCAATGATCATCAGCTTCGTCTTATCAACATTAGAAAGCTCACCTTTAAAACATATCGGGTGATTTGTCTTTTTTCCTGATTTGTTTCCTGCCTTAAGCAGTGTTATAAGATTTTTGTCGTATCAGAACATTCCCAGCGGTGGAATTTTGCAGGCTGATTTTAGCTCCGGCCCGGGTTTCAACGATTCCTAGTAAACATTTATTGATATTTTCTTCTTTATTTTTCAGCTCACCCCAACCTTGCCGTCTTCATTACTCACGGTGGCCTCCTCTCAACCACGGAGTCGGTTCACTTTGGAGTACCAATCATCGGTATTCCAGTCTTCGCAGATCAGTTCACGAATGTTGATAAAGCAGTCGCCAGAGGATTTGCGCAAAGAGTCGACCTTTCATACACAATGGCTGGTGATCTCAAGAAAGCAATTCTTGAAGCAGTTAATAACAAAAGGTGTGTATGCAAAAGTAACATTAGGGATGTACAAATCCTAAGTGGCAAGGAGGAGGGAGGCAGGAGTGAAAGGAGTGCCTCTTCAAGGAGCCATGACCGGTAATCTGTTACCCCGGCGGTGCTTGTGGACAGTGCTTTTACTCCGACAACCTAGAATACAGGAGCGAGCGAAGCGATCTAGGGAATTGTTATACGCTTCATAGATAAAAGTCCCACGTCTGCGACGGGCCTTGGTCTACTAAAAAAGGGCGTACAAGGAGTGGAATAAACTCGAGAATTGTCGCACCCTGGTGCTTAGTCCAGTGAGCGAGCAAAGCTAGCGAACGTTATTATGAATCTACAGAGTGTAAACAGACACTTCACGAAGCTGTCAACCAAGCATTTTGTATATACAGAATGCTCGGTTGAAACTAAGTAACTTTCCGCAAATATTATTGTTGGGAAACAACTTTTATTTTTGGGGTGAAAAACGTTTTACGGTAAACCTCAGGGTACGCACTCAAAACATTCGTGCTGATGGACGCATTTAATAGTAAACGGGTTATGGAGGTATTTAAAGTAAAGTTATGACCTTAAAAACTAGTATTTTGAAAAAAACCTGTTTGAAAGTTGGATTTTTGACCTCCAATATCTCCGTAACTAGTAGGTTCCCAGGTATAGCACAGAACAAAAAAATGATCGCAATGACGGGAAGAACAAGTGCCTTTCGGCTTCGTTAAGGGTCTAATTACTCCCTTTATAATAGCATAGTAATAGCAAAATTAAATGTTAAAACAAATCCTATTTTAACAGGTACGCTCAAAGAGCGAAGGAGCTATCGTTCATCCACCACGACCGGCCCGTGAAGCCGGGTGTGGAGCTGGTGCACTGGGTGAACCACGTGGTGAACACTCGCGGCGCCCCGCATCTGCGCTCTCCTGCGGTGGACTTACCCTTCTACAAGAGAAGGTTCCTAGATCTCGCTGCAGTCAGCGCGGTCCTACTCATAGCTTTATACATTCTGTTGAAGCGCGCCTTCGCTTATATTTGTGCTAATATTTTTAAGAAAGGAAAATCGGGAAGTAAGAAAAAGAATAATTAAATTAATTAGGCTTGTTATAAGTTTTATAATAAATTGTTAAATAAAAATACATTTGGTTTTAGTTAATTACGTATTCAACTCCTTTCTCTCTTATATCTACAATTGGAATATAGTCTATCTTCTGTCTCCTTAAGAAAAATTCTGACGCAATCACAAAGCCCGCCTTTCATCACTTCCTAGCATATTACTTTGTCTTCTAGGGTAAGTCTGGTCGAAGTTACAGAAAAAAGGTTTTGGTGAGTAAACTGTGATTTTGTAGATTGTGGTTGTTGCCCCACCTTGTTCATAATCTACATACGTATTGCTTTCTTTGCAGATATTTACTGCTCCGCAATCATTTTCAATGCAAAGACCTCGAGTGATGTCGTTTGCGTAGCTAAAGAGGATAGCAAATGACTGTCCTCCATTGTGCCATGACGCTTGAAGGGGTGCGTAGAGTGCGAGTTGTATCAATTTTTTATATTTTCTATTCACAACTCCAGCACCCTCATGAGTTATGTAATGGGAACAGAGTTAAAAGCCTGTTATAATCTGTCCAGCATTTTAACAGATCCTTGTGGGATCGATTAACTACTCCGATCTGTTACTCCTCAACAAAATGGTCAAAAGCCTGTAGGCCAGTTACCATTGAGTTGAGGAATAACAAATAATAATGAGCTAAAAATGAGCGTTTTATTAAGTTTTATTAAGTTTAATGAAAAAAAAAACAAGTTTATTTTAGAGAGGCAGGCAGGCCTATTGTAGGTTTATTGTCTATGTGAGAGTGAGTCAAAATAAAAATTTTGAAGAAATTCGTTATAAAATAAATAGAAGATCAGTCTCTTGGATTCCTCGGGGCTAGCTGACGTATGGAGTTTGTGGGCCACACCTGTTGTTGAAAACTACGGTAGTGACATTGGCCACTCCTTCTCCTTGGTCTCTCGCAATCATATTGAGATGCCAGGTAGATAATTATTAAATTATCAAAAGCATTCGAAACAAGATAACACACGCCGATAAAATCAATTGTAAAACCGTATATATCCACTTTACGCAACAACATTATAACATCTACTAAGAGACGAATTCCTTAAGAAACTACGAATCATTTTCAGATAGTTATCAGTAAACAGCCTAATGAAGCGATAACGTAGATTACTATATAACTACCTCGGATTTCATTCACTAGATACCAGTGTCTCTCATAAAGTGTCAAATAAAAATAAGTCTTCAAGATAATTAATTTAAGTAGTGTTTTAAATTGTCATAAGTTAGTGCTGAAATAAAAGGAGTTTAATTTCCAAGTAAGTACCTACTTATCTACCTTCTCTTGGGTTTGTTTCATCACTCACACATGAATAATAAATAACGTAATGAGGTAACGTGACGTCAAGCAGCAAGCAAGTTGCAAGCGCAAAATTAAAGTCTCATAAATTTCATTTCATTTAATCATTTCATTTTATGAGATATAATATATATTTTATTTTATTTTTCTGATTTAAATCATTAAACTTAATCCAAAAAAATATAACAATAATTTGGAATCTTCTTCATTGTTAAATACCGAAAGTGAGATTGTAAACTTACATAAACTCGTACTGGACCCTCAGACAAGGGCAAACTTTGACTTTGTTATTAAAAATCCAATAACAATTTAATCAGACATCTAATCGATTGGATCCTAGCTATTTATCTAATTAGCGAAAAGAAAAAACCCAATTTATAAAAACTTATCACACCATTTAGGTACTTCTACTGCAGAGAAACCAAATCAGGAGTACTTCAAGGAAGTGTACTAAGCGCATTACTTTTTCTAATTTACGTCAACGATTTAACTGTAACTTTACACCGCGAATGTTTTCAGTTTGCAGACTGTGCATACGATCGGTCAGTGTTAATATTAAAAATTAGAAATAAGGTGCGAAAAATCTTGCGATGAAGGCATGATGTAAGTTGACTAGATATGAGCGCCGATGGCCAATTCCGCGGCGGCGGCGTGGCCTGGAAATTTGCACGGCGGCGGCGGCGTCGCGGCGGCGCGGCTTGGCCGGCCGTGGGCCTTAGTTTTTTTTCAAGTTATTTCTTAAAAATAACTAAGAAAACCATATTGTTGTTACAAAAAAAAGTTTACAGTATTCTAAATAATAATTGGAGATCACGTTGACTGAAAAATAATAATTTCAGCATTTTGAGTTGAAGTGAAACCGAGTTTTTTTAATTACAGCATTATCTATTTATATTATCAAAACTAAAAAAAAAACCTGAAAATATAAGTATTTAAAGTAGTTTCATATATTTTGTTTGTTGTTAACATCACACAACAATACACGTTTACTCGGTAAAATATTCGACTCTACTGCGTTAGCGACGAGTGTAGCGAAGAGACTAGGCTAACTAATCACGGAGACGCGGCGCGTCGCGAGGTGCGTTGTGCGGCGCGGTACGTTGTGCGGCGCGGCTCGCTTTCAAATCAAACACAATATACAGGGCGTAAACCACCTCATCACCAAGCCGTCAACCAAACATTCTGTACATCAAACTAAGTAACTTTACGCAAAAATGATTGCTAGGAAACGACTTTTTTTTTTGGGGTGAAAAATCATGTTTTGTGGTAGAACTCAATGTAACGCACTCAAAACAATGTGCTGATGGATGGATTTAATAGTACGGGAGAATCGTGGAGGTGTTTAAAAAATCTTACATTAAAAAAAAATATTCTCAAAAAGTTGGAACTTTGACCCCCAATATCTCCGTAACTAGAACGTTCCCAGGTATGGTGTAGAACAAAGAAATTATCGCAATGACGAGGAGTACAAGTGCGTTTCGGCTTCGTTAAGAGGTGTTTTACACCCTTTAAACGGAGAAGCAATTTTAGGCGCGTTTTTTTTCAATGCTGCTTCACACGCGCAAATACAAATATACCACAGATGACACCGCCTCTCCGTAAACGGGAAAACGCGTAACGCGCCGCATGACGCGCCGCACAACGCGACGCGTCTCCGTATGAGCACTTATGCGGTCGGGCCGCGCGTGCGAGCGAGAAACCAAGTTGCGACGCGTCGCGGCGGCGTGCTGCGCGCTGCACACGGCGGCGACGCGCCGATATGAACTGACGGCGACGGCGGCGGCGGCGCGGCGCTCATATCTAAAGTTGACTACCTCAATTCTAAATCAGTAACAAAAATAAAATATTTTTAATTCATTTGTATAGAAAATGGAGAAGGTAAAGACGTTTTGGTTGCTGATCAGCGTGATAGTGGCATGTTCTGATGCTGCTAAGATCTTGGTAGTGTTCCCTATGCCTTCGAAGAGCCACGGAATCCTTGGTGATGGATATGTCAGGCATCTGCTGAATGCCGGTCATGAGGTAAGCGCTGGTTTAAGGTCATGTTTGAAATGCAGCATAAATGGATCTGACATTATCTAATAATGCAACGACAATGATTTCGTATGGCTACCTTTTACAATTAAATATTTGTAGATTTGTGACGAGCTGATAGTCAAATGGACAGATATTATTGCCTTAGTTATTTAAAAAGTTACCGTTGTATAACCTCATATCATACATAAAAAAAAATATACGCGTCGACTTGATAACCTCCTCCGTTTTTTTTTCGTCGGTTAATAAAGGACTGTATGGAGTGTGATAATAAAAACTATCTATTGATGTTGACAGAAGGTTCCTAACACTTTATATCATCCGTTCTTCCAGGTTGTGTACATAACGCCATTTACCTACAAGAATCCTCCGGCCAAGCTTCGCACAATTGATGTTAGCGCTAACTTCGACCTGTTGCCTAGTAAGTTTTTTGCCTATGTCCTTCCCTAAGATATAATGTATCTCCTTAACAAAATTTCATTACGATCCGATCAGTCGTTTAGTCGTGAAAATTTTATAAACAGATAAACAGAGTTACTTTCGTATTAATATTAAGTTGTACTTGTTTTAGTTTGTTGTATTGTGTTTGGTATGAGTATGAGGGTGTATCAGCCTCTCTCAAAAGGTGGACCAAATAATAAGCCTTAGAGCCGAAGTATTATTTTGTCCCACTGGCAGTAGAAACCACTGGTTGCGGTGGTCCGACGCTATCAAATTTGTGGCGGAAATCGGCCGTCGACTTAGAGAAAGGGGCGGTGACCCAGGCTCTGGTTCTTTCCTGCATTCACAACGCTTCGATTCGATTTTCGATTCGGTAAGTCGTATGTCTATCTCTCTCGATTTCGTAATGTCAAAAAAAGATAGACATACGACTTTCCGAATCGAAAATCGAATCGAAGCGTTGTGAATAAGGGGCCTGGTGCAGAGGCTAGCCCTGGCAGCGCGGAAACGTGGATTTCTAGTGACTTAAGGTTTTTTTTGTAGACTGGTTTTGGATTATTCGACAAGTATGAATGGAGTTCTTTTCTGAATAATTTTGTTTTGGCATCCAAGACAGTTGAATCGTTTTTCCGAGTGTCATCGAGTTTCATCTCCTAGTTTCTTTCGTTTAGTCTACATTTGACAGTTTGGTGGAGTATATAGTGTTCTGTGGTTTGGTGGCCATTTGGCTTTCAAGAACTCCGGTGGTTAGGAATTGTGTTGCGGGTTTGTCCTAATAAAAAAAACTGGGCCAACCTAATCGATGATCACTGTGACTAAGTATGTTGGTAAGGCAGATATATCTATCACACTGGTTTTAGTTGACCTAGCTGTATGGTATCTCTTTGAAACATGCCATGAAGTATTCTTAATAATAAGAAGGGCAAGACATAAAAGAGTTCCTACAGACTAATAAGCCCTTGAATATAATTATTACGTTACATTTTCCTCTTACAAAAATCATTTCTGAAAATTGTGTTAAAAAAAAATTACGGAACCTCACTCCTGTAATCCCCGATGGGTTAGACTTTTAAAATTCTAAAAACAATTCATTTTCAATATTTCAGCGGACCTTATAAACATGAAAGATATTATGGATAACACAGCCGCAGATTTGAGCACTACTTTCATGACTTTTATAATGGTAGAGGTGGCAAAAAAGACGGTTCGATATGAAGAAGTGCAGAAACTATTGAATGATCCCAAGGAACAGTTTGATGCGGTGATCGTTGAGTGGATGTTTAGCGACGTCACTGCTGGGTAAGATACACATTTGAACCTTGGAACGTAAAAGATTTTCACTTTCAGTAGCGTCCATCAGCTCCTGTGATGTGCAAACAACAGGACAGACAGGATACAACATCAAGTGTTCCATCGTTTGTGGAACAACACTACAATTAGACTCCAGGGCCTAGTCATCTATGAATCTCCACTTGAACAGGTTACCCTTGCTTCACGGCAAACCTGTGTCCGGGAGTCTTTTTCAAGACTTCTAGGTTAGCCACGGCAACTCGTGTCTTAGTGGGAGATTTCAGCAAGTAGCACAAATGGGTTGGGATAGGGAAACACTTTCTCGCCATAGGTTGAGTCGTTAGACCGTCGCCTTAGACCGATCGCCAGTGACGGGACACTCACAATCTAAAAACTGTTACAACTTTTTAGCCTTTGCGGCACAAAAATGTAATTGTGTAAAAGGTATCGTGCAACGGAAATAATTTTCATTTTATTTTTATTTAAGTTTGCCACCGCTCTGTGAGCTTGTGGTGGCGTTGTGCCTCCCAGTGGCGCTGTGCCTAATAATAAATACCCTACTTTTTTTTAGATTTGCTACAGTGTTCAATGCTCCACTTATTTGGTCGTCATCTGTTGAACCCCACTGGCAAATCATGCAATTGATCGACGAACCGTCGAACCCCGCGTATGCAGTAGACAGCATGTCTCCGTACTTTCCACCCTTGACTTTTGCGCAACGAGTATCTGAGCTGTGGCTTCAATTCAAAGTGCAGTTCATGAGATACGTGTAAGTATGACGAAAAGAAATGATATTGCTTGCTTACTTAACAACGAACTAGATAATAATGATAGTTTGCCCTGCACTTGTTGAGAACCTTAGGATGGAAACGTTAATGAAAGGTTTCGGAAATTTCAGTTGGCTAGATGGTGTTCAAGAAAAAGCGTACACAGAACTGTTTGCTCCTCTTGTTGAAAAACGTGGAAGAAAACTACCAACTTTCGACGAAGCTAGGTTTAATGCTTCCTTGGTGCTGTCCAATGCATATGTAACTACTAGCGGGGGGGCTTCTCTTCCTCAGAGCCACAAGTATATCGGAGGCTACCATATTGACGATACTGTGAAGCCTCTGTCTGAGGTAAGGACGACGATATTAGATGAAACATCTACGTCTTTATGTACTTTATGTCTTCAAAGACATAAAGTACAACAAGCAAGCAGATAATATATATACAAGCAGGATAATCTGTTATAAACAAATTGACTCACACACTATTAGCATTATTTATTTATCGAATCCCGGATATCAGATACTTAATTTGAACCCCGTAAAATGATGGAAAAGGGAGATAATTATGATCATTAAGGGAAATATACCGATACTGAAAATCAAAATTAAATAAATTTATTATTTTGAAAAACCATATTTACATTATATACATACTACAACTAGAACTCTAAATAATTACAAAAATAAAACTAAACTAAGTACTTACACATATCCAACGACGTCAATAGGCGTCAAAGTACTCCTCCGCATCGCTGTCAAAATCAAAATAAAACCATTTATAAGATTACGATTTTTTTAAAATATCATTCATCATCATCGCTGTAAACGACGTGAATAAGTCATGATCAATGGTGTTACAGAATTTGAAGAAAATTATGGACAGCTCAAAGGATGGTGTGGTTTACTTCAGCATGGGATCAAACTTGAGGAGTAAAGACTTACCTGACGAAGTCAAGGTCAGCCTCCTGAAGATGTTTGGAAGCCTGAAGCAGACTGTGTTGTGGAAATTTGAGGAGGTTTTGCCGAACCTGCCTAATAATGTTCACATACTGCAGTGGGCACCTCAACAGGAAATTCTTTGTAAGTTTCTGTCTCCTACTTCCTATAACAATCAAACAAGGAATCATGGAACTTAAGGCATTCTATCCCCTTTGGAGAAAACAGGCTTGACATGTTTTTTTTTTATTTTCAGCACACAAAAATCTGGCCGTCTTCATAACGCATGGTGGTCTTCTGTCAACGACTGAAGCCATCCACTTTGGAGTGCCAATCATCGGTATTCCAGTGTTTGCTGATCAGTTCATGAATGTCGACAAGGCAGTCAACATAGGATTTGCGCAAAGAATAAAACTTTCTTACAAAATGGATGATGATCTTAAGGATGCAATCTTAGAAGTTGTTAATAACAAAAGGTGTGTATGATGTAGCAATTTTAAACAAAACTACATAAACAGGCAAGTGAGAGACATTTGTTAAGGAGAGACTCTCTCAGCAACTGTTGACGGTTGCTGTAACAGATACATTTTGTTTGGATATGAATTTGAAGAGCGAGCGGAGTGAACTTGGAACTGTGATCTTTCTAAACCGGAAGGAACAAATGATTGACTGAAACAAAAGTTAGCGATTGATAAAACATTATTTTTTCCCAGGTACGCCGAAAAGGCAAAAGAGCTATCCGTCATCCACCACGACCGGCCCGTGAAGCCGGGTGTGGAGCTGGTGCACTGGGTGAACCACGTGGTGAACACTCGCGGCGCCCCGCACCTGCGTTCTCCTGCGGTGGACTTACCCTTCTACAAGAGAAGGTTCCTAGATCTCGCTGCGCTCAGCGCGGTCCTACTCTTAGCAGTATACATTCTGTTGAAGCGCGCCTGCGCTTATATTTGTTCTCAGTTGTGTTCGAAGGGAAAAGCAGGAAGTAAAAAGAAGAATAATTAGGTAGTTTTATTGTGATATTAAAAATTATTTTAAATAAATTGTTTAAGATGAGTTGGTTTATATTTATTCGTCTACTTTTTCCGTTTCTCCAACCGGAATGTAAAAGTACCTTTAGTCTACCTGCTAGGTAAAGGTCATAGTTTTCTACTTCTCTCTGTGTGTAGCAATCTCCGGCCAATCTCGGATCAATGCTTCTGGGTCATCACACCAGGGTTTTCTAGGCATTGCTCGGCTACGACACCTAAGCTTACGGGTCTATAGTTATTCATATCACGTTTATATCCCGTCTATTAAGTACGGTGATGTTTGACATCAGATCTTCACCTATAGTTGCGAATAAATCATTGGCAAAGACTTTCGACTTGCTTTTATGTCTACAGGGTGTACACCATCTCATCACGAAGCCGTCAACCAAGCAATCTGTACATCTAAATAAGTAACTTTACGCAAAATTTATTGCTGGGAAACGACTTTTTCTTTTTGGGGTGAAAAATCATGTTTTGTGGTAGAACTCAATGTAACGCACTCAAAACATTGTGCTGGTGGATGTTAATAATCCAATAGTACGGGGGTCGTGGAGGTGTTAAAAGTAAAAATCTTACATTAAAAACTTGTGTTTAAAAAAAAAAACTTGTCAAAACGTTGGAACTTTTTGCTACGCAGGAACTCCTCAACCGATTTTAAAAATTCTTTCACCATTAGAAAACTATATCTTTACCGAGTAACATAGACTATAAATTATGCTTTTAATAATAATATTAGTTTCTGACGATAAAAAATACAAAGTAAATGTTTTTGACCCATAAACATCTTCAAAACATTAACTGTGAAGTTATTGAACAAAGAAACAAAAAAAAAATTACAAATAAAAACTCCATAATAATGTTTAGAAAACATTTTTAAAATATCCAGGCATCTGCAGACAGATATTGACATTGTCACATGTCATAGGTATAAAATTATCACGATATTAAATATCTATCGTGATAATTGGATGAGTAAAATTACAACGAACTGAAGACAAAATGTTAACAAGGTCAACGGCTCGCGGCCGCGCACACCTACCACCTCCGGATCCGTCGCTCAGGTCCGCATTGCCGCCGCCGGAACCCAGCCCCTTTATTAGCATGTGTCACCAGCTGTTGCGTCGAGCTCGAGAGACGAGTATTTCTCTCCGCTTACGACGCCACCACCTGCTCGTCGATAGGTTGGACGCCGACTGGACAGATGTTAGGCAGTTTAATAAGGGGCTTGATTCAGAAAGCGGTATTCCTGGACACGGCTCGTATTGTTAGTAGGTTTTTCTCTCTGGGGCCCGGACCGCCGCTTGGAAGCTGTTCTCGACACCGCTGAGCAAATTTTTCAAATGTATTGTTTTAGATAGCATTTTAAAGAAACATTTAAAAATACCATGAATATAAATATTATAACTTCTTCTTCATTCATTTTCATACACATTTCTCATTATTATTATTTTTTTTCATTTTTTTTTCAATTATTTTATTACGTGAACCGTAATAACATAATTTGGCAGCGGCACAACAATGTACATAACATACCAGACGTGTTCGGATAACATTATAATCTGCAACAGAGATTTACCTGTTGCAGATTATAATGTTAACCGAACACGTCACCGATTGCTAATCACGGAAAAATGTGTCATCGTGAGCTAACAAAATATGGCTGTTTGCTTTTATTAATTGTGGGTTTGCCCAAGTTTTAAGTTTTTTAAGCTATCTTGGACTTTGATGACATGATGAAACTTTGACCATATAGAGGAAATTTTTGTCGAATATTCAGTTGAATAAATCTATTGGAGAGGTCTAAATCCAGCAGTGATCTATTGTAGAGTGACGATGATGATATACCAATACCAAATATAAACGATGTTTATTTTGCAAGTAGGTTTTTACAAACACTTTCTCACTTAATTTTTTTTTAAATCTAGATGTGGTTGGTGTTTCGTACCTGACTACTCTGAGAAGAAACAGTCGATACAAACTCAGAGGTCTCTTTTGAAGTCCAGACATAATCTTGCTCAATTCACATGAGGACTATGCAGATTTGTGTCTGAGATGGTTTTTTGAAAAAAGAACCACACAGATTTGAGTGGGCCTGTCCAGTCAATGCAAGCATTTGTCAGCTACCGTGTAGCTCGACTTATAGCTCAAGGAGCTCAACGAAACAACGAACAATACCAAAGAAAGGACATTTGGGTAGGTCGCTTATAGTACACAAACTGCCAGACAGTCGTGGAAAAAAAACAAACAAAAAATTAAGTAAAAAATGTGATCCACGTGGTCCTCACATTCACAATTAATCAAATAAAATTAATAATACTTTAGAAAATGAATGTCAATAATTAATTTAAGTAATAAAAATTATAACGAGCAGAATTATTTACGTATGCATTCCACATGCAAAAATTGTAGCATATTTTAATGACGAGCCAGCATAGGAGCAACTTAATAATCTTTTGATGGCTATCGCACGTGTAATCTAACGATTACATGCTATATAATACTAATAATTGATGCGATTTCCATTGACTCGAAACAGTACGTCCAATGCATCTCTAGTCGATTGGACGGTAGATTGAGTTTTTGTGTGTAGTGTCTGAAAAATACTGTAGAAAATAAAAAGTGATGTTTTGAAGAGCACACAAGTTCTTCAAGTTTACCATTTTAGATTTTAAAATAAGCGAATTGAGTGTTATTTTACTTTGAAATTGTGGTAATTTTATTTGTATTTATTTACCGACAATTCGGTAGTTATTTTGATTTACGTCCCAGAAAAAGAACGAAGCCAGGTTACTGCTTTTGTTATCACTGGCGGGCGGTCTTCTTAACTGTCATGTTCATGGTTCTTATAAGCAAAGGTTTTGACCAGCGGGCCTTCCATGACGTCTTAAAGCAGGATCGTTTTAATTGTGTGCCAGTGAGGGAAAGAGATGGCGCTAGACGTCCTCTATAGCTCCGTCTCTTACCCACACTGGAACGCGATTAAAACGATCCTGCTTTAAGACGTCATGGTAGGCCACCTGGTCCATCATGAATTAATTCTGGAAAAATGCACAAACTTGAAGAATTTTATTTAATCACTAAGTAGATATATGTCTAATCATGAGCACAAAAAGTAGCATTAAGCTCAATTCAAGGTTAGTCTCCATACTTTTGTAATAAATATAGTCGAAACAAATCAGGTGTACCACTAGGTAATATATTTGGCCCACATGTTATTTCTAAAAAATTTCATAAACAATTTACATGTGACTTTACACCACCAATGAGATGATCTAAACATCCGTTGAATCGGTTAATATCTTACTCGAAAAAATCTTGATGGAAGAACAAAACAAGTTATACAATGGTGTAGAAATAATTAAAACTATGCTATTTTTAATTACACAAAGTTTTTTTTTCACACATTCAACATTGACGGATCTGGACTCGTTAATTTTGATTCATCAATAATGGTAAATTTCGTGGGTGCATGACCTCTCGCCAAACCCTTCAGGTATTACAGACGTGATTTTTTCAATAGTGGTAAAAAATATGCTTTTTACTTTGTATAGAAAATGAAGAAGATGAAGACACTTTGGTTGCTGTTCAGCGTGATAGTGGCATGCTCTGAGGCTGCCAAAATTTTGGTGGTGTTTCCCGTGCCTGCGAGGAGTCATGGGATCCTTGGTGATGGATATGTTAGACATCTGCTGAATGCTGGTCATGAGGTCAGTGTTTCTAATTCAGTTTCATAAATTTTTGACACGAGAATTATCTGCAGGGTGCATGGAAATTTTATTATACTCTCAATTTGTTGGCCATTAAATATTTTGAAAACTTAAATTAAAACAGAATCTACACCCAACTTTTCAAATCTACGCGTACACTCCCATTATTTATTTATTATAATAAATTATAATATTATAGGAAGGACGCCTTTTACAGTTTAAAGATAGGCACAGCCCTGTAACATAGAGATGACATACTAGGCGTAGATATTGGTTAATAACGTTCACAGCATTGTTTTCTTAACCTTGTGTCTCTATTTCTAGGTGACGTACATAACGCCATTCACCTACAAGAATCCTCCTGCCAAGCTTCGCACAATTGATGTTAGCGCTAACTTCGAACTGTTACCTCGTAAGTTTTTGACTTACTTAGGTACTTTCATCGATTTCTCCAGAAAACGGAATATTAAGTCAGGTCCAGTACATAGAGGGCAGTCAGTTTATCGAATCATCTCAGTCTTTTCAACACCAAAATATGAGTAATCCTTCCTCAAGATAGAAAGAAAACGACACAAGAGGAAAATCCTCAATAAGCGACTATCAATATCCGTTTGGATTGAATATTTATAGACGACCCAAATGGTGCAGCGGTAGAGAGGCTGCCTTACGTTCTTAGGGTCCCGGGTTCGAATCCCGGTAGGAGCAAATGTTTGTGTGATGAGCATGGAGATTTGTTTCCGAGTCATGGATGTTTGTAGGTATAATAAGTACCTATGTATTTACAAACCAAACAAAACAGTATCTATGTCCACGACACAAGCCTTCTTGCTTAGTGTGGCACAAGATGGCGCTGAGTGTAGTGTTCAGCGATATTTATTTTTTTCATTAATATTTAGTGTCTTTCAAAAAGTGTACTTATAAATCCTTTTGCATCGTTTCAGCGGACATTATAAACGTGAAAGAAATTATGGAGCACAAATCCCAAGAACTGAACTCTGTTTTTATGACTTACATGATGACAGAGTTAATAAAGAAAACTGTCCTGAATGAAGACGTTCAAAAGCTATTGAATGATCCGAAGGAATATTTCGATGTGGCCATCGTTGAATGGATGTTTGGGGAATCACCAGCTGGGTAAGAAACCGAATTTAACATCGTAAAGTTAAAGCTGCTCATTTCTGCTTAGTTTTTACACGACTGCCCAAAAAAAGGAGTGTTATGTTTTCAGGGTTCATGTATGTATGTATGTTTGTGAGTTTCTTTATTCCACCATCATGATCTGTCAACGGACCGATTTGTTCGAGACACAATTGATTAACTATTGTGTCTAAACGCCTAAATCGATTTCGATGTACGTGGTATCGTTAGAATCCTTGTATTACCCCGGGCTAGTGAAAAAATAAAAATAATTGTAATCGTAACTAAAAAGTGTCAACAGTCGGGACCCATTAAATAATCTAGACTAAAATCACTACATCCAATATGGGTCCCGACTGTTGCAGTCAATATGTTCCGTATTAAAATTTGTTATTTGTTCTTGTTTTTTTCTTTTCAGTTTTTATTGAATGTTATTTTTTACGCAGTTGGGTTTTTTATTTTTTTTTCTATGTGAGGCTGACTTCTAAATCTACCTAATAAATTCTCTTAATTTCAGATTTGCGCAAGTGTTCAACTGTCCACTGATTTGGTCGTCATCTGTCGATCCTCACTGGCAAATTATGCAATTGGTCGATGAACCTTTGAACCCCGCATATTCGGTGGACTCTCTGATTAGTCCGTACTCACCACCGTTGACCTTTTCGCAACGAGTATTTGAACTGTGGACTCAAATAAAAATTCAGTTCTTAAGATACGTGTAAGTATTACAATTATAATAAGCAATGATACTGCTTGGAGGAGTAGGACTACCCGTTCAGATTATTTTGAACCACCATAATACACTAATTGTGTAATGCTCTCTTGAACAGTAAAGCTTTTATTTTTTTTATTTTTACATAAATTAAACCAGATCTGCAATCTTGTAGACGAAAATGTAATCAAGAAAATGTTACATGAAAACTATTAAAATAAACTAACCTAGCTAACTTAAACTAAAAACAAAAAAAATGGCGTCAAAAAACTCCTCCTCAACGCTGTCAACTGGTAATGTCCCCAAGAGACTGGCGGCGTTACCACGCTGTATGCCAAGAAAATGAGATCAGTTGCATGATGACATTAAAAGTACATCTAGCTACTTGTCCCTAAATATGGTAAAGTTAACCCAATGCTTCGGAATTTCAGTTGGCTAGATGGTGTTCAAGAAAACACGTACAATTCACTATTTGGCCCCATTGTTGAGAAACGTGGACGAAAAATCGCAACTTTCGATGAAGCCAAGTATAACGCTTCCTTGGTGCTGTCCAACGCATACGTAACTACGACCGGAGGTGCTTCTCTTCCTCAGAGCCACAAGTATATCGGAGGCTACCATATTGACGATACTGTGAAGCCTCTGCCTGAGGTAAGGATGATGTTTGAGAGAACAGAATAGCGTAGATGACAAAAAAATCTAATTAGTCCGTCAGATAGATTTCAAAAAAAATATTCGACACATGTTTTTTCTTTTTTCAAGAAAATAAAAAATGAAGACGATATAGTGCGTTGATAACTCGTGTGACGTCATATATTAGTACATTTCTTACTCAAATGTGACGTCACAAGCCCCATGATCTTTGACACGTTTTATCTTAGTCAATTTTTATTAATTTCATAAAACAAAAAACACGTACATAGTATTTTTCGTAAATAATATTTTTCGATAATCTAACTGATGGACTAAACAGAATCATATTTTTTTTAGTCAGTCATCATCCCTATTATACGTCATTGAAGGCAAGTTTTATAGTCTTATAGAAAAAGACAAAAATGTAGGTCACTACCAAATTTTTTTTTTCTATTTTGTGTTTTTTTTCACCTAAACTTTATTATGATGTGTTTAAAGGACTTGAAGAAACTTATGGACAGTTCAAAGGATGGAGTGATTTACTTTAGCATGGGCTCAAATTTGAAGAGTAAAGACTTACCCGACGTGGTCAAGGTCAGCCTCCTGAAGATGTTTGGAAGCCTGAAGCAGACTGTGTTGTGGAAATTTGAGGAGGTTTTGCCGAACCTGCCTAATAATGTTCACATACTGCAGTGGGCACCTCAACAGGAAATTCTTTGTAAGTTTCTGTCTCCTACTTCCTATAACAATCAAACAAGGAATCATGGAACTTAAGGCATTCTATCCCCTTTGGAGAAAACAGGTTTGACATGTTTTATTTTATTTTTAGCTCACAAAAATCTGGCTGTCTTCATAACGCATGGTGGTCTTCTGTCAACGACTGAAGCCATCCACTTTGGAGTGCCAATCATCGGGATTCCAGTGTTTGCTGATCAGTTCATGAATGTCGACAAGGCAGTCAACCGAGGGTGTTCGCAAAGAGTTGACCTTTCTTACACAATGGTTGATAAACTGAAGGATAAGATAGTAGAAGTTTTAAGTAACAAAAGGTGTGTATTAAAGAGAAAGTGAGGTTGATATTTAAAGAATTCGAAGTAAACTTCCCAGGTTATGGACAAAACTGATTACTACTCGTATACCTCATATCGAGCAATAATTGTTAAAGAAATATCATTTTTTTTAACAGGTACGCCGACAAAGCGAAGGAGCTATCGTTCATCCACCACGACCGGCCCGTGAAGCCGGGTGTGGAGCTGGTGCACTGGGTGAACCACGTGGTGAACACTCGCGGCGCCCCGCACCTGCGCTCTCCTGCGGTGGACTTACCCTTCTACAAGAGAAGGTTCCTAGATCTCGCTGCGCTCGGCGCGGTTCTACTCTTAGCTGTTTATATTCTGTTGAAGTGCGCCTGCTGTTATATTTGTTCAACGAAGGGAAAATCGGGAAGTAAGAAGAAGAATAACTGAGAAGTTTTTTCTTACTTTTTAAATAAATCATAAAACAATCGAACGGGACACTTTATTTGAACTTAGCCACCCCCTCTCCAGAAACTCAAGATGCACCAGAAGAAGAAGAAGAACATGTGACAAAATTCTAAGCGTGGTTAAGGTTTTCGAATGTCGAATGCATTGCAGTGATATTCGTTATAAGGAAGGTATTAGATTAGGTTAGTACCACCAAGGCTACATAATAACTAGCCGTGATAAAATTTACACAAATCAATGGTAGCTTTTCTTATCTGACGATTATGCAATGTAGGTAGCATTGATACAACTAAAACCGCGTTTCAACAAAAGAATTTTCACAGAACTTATATTGTCACTTAAGTAATATCCCTCTTTTTTTTTTGGATGGGAAATCATCAAATGAGTTCTCCCGCTCTGGGCGGAGCAGGAGAGAGTGTCAGACTTTTACTGACTAAAACCCATCCATGTTCCTTCATCGCCCTTTGTGATCCGGGGCCACGGTATCTCTTTCGAACAGTCCCGTAGCCCCTACGTGATATCCCTTGTGACAATATAAGTTTAGTTTTAAACGTGAAAGCTTAAAACAGTGTTTGAATTTTCACAGGTTTCAGGAAGCGTGAACTATGTTCGTGTGTTTTTAATTTAAATAACAAATATGGTGAATTGATTTGATTGCCAGCTTACTTTGACTTTGGAATCTTAGTGAGTGCAATTTTTGAGGATGTTTATAACCTTATGATACTTTTTATCCCGAAAATATGATCCCGTGGGACAATTGCCGAAATGAACGCGGGCGAAGCCGCGTAATTTAATTCATGTATGCGAACAGGCTAAAAAAAACAGTGAAATTGTTCACAGAAGAATCTCAGAAAACATTTCAGGAGGTCCTGGGTTCGATACCCGGGTCGGGCAAATTGTAATTAGGATTTCGATCAGGAATTAGGTTTAAAGAAACTTTATTCTCAATAAAGAGTCACTCACTTGAGAATAATACTAAAAACATACATATTAATTACATAGTTACAAACTAGACTACACGTCTTCACCCATTCAATGCCTTCATTTCGCTAGAAGTGCTCGATCCGCCATAATATACTGACTAAGTTGAGTTTTTAATGCATTCATAGAGTGCAGATTTTATACTAGAGGGTATTCTATTAAAAACCTGTGCTCCTTCAAAAGTAAGTTTTTTTTTGCCGTAGTTAGTTCTAGTTTTGGGTAAAACTAGCAAGCTAGCTCGCCGTGTGCTACGTTGACTGATTTGTTTATATTGGGTGAGTGTGATGTTAGTGTGAATAGTTTTGGTAAGAATTTGTTTGATGATAATACATGTGTGGTAAATATATAGTTGTTTGATATTAATTTTTTTGTCTCTTTATAATTTTTACTGGTTGATGTTAAATATCGATAGTTGAATAGTATTTTTATGAGTTTATTTTGAGTTATTTGAAGTTCTGACAATTTATTTTTTGCAGCACTGCCCCAAATTTCAATCAAATAAAGCAGATGCGGCTTCACTAGGGAATTGTAGATGGTGTGCCGCAATGTTGGTGGGATGCAACGAACTATATTACGCAGTGATCCTGTAAGTGCTGAAAGTTTGCTTTTTATGGAATTACACAGAAGTCTGGATTTGTGCCCAGTTGATGGCAATAGGCTCGCCCCCTTTTACATAGGACATAAACAAAATTGGCGAAATGTACTATTAGGTACTATTAGGCACACCTCTGCCTAACCCCTCGGTTATGTTATGTTACCTTGGTAAAGATAAATATGTATCATTCTGTCAAAAGCCTACTAAGATACTATATCGGTCAGGCATACAATTCAAATACAAGTTTTATCGGTAAAAAATCACATTAATAGAAGTGTGATCAAAGATTAGGTCGTGTCTTATAAAGCAAAGAGTATTTATTTAGTTCAAATATAACATTACACACTTACCAATTCCATTGTAAATGAAATGAAGGAATAGTGCCCACCTGGCTACAGTGAGTGAGTGTGTGACTTTAGGACTATTCTCAATTAGGTAAGCATATTTTGGTTAAATTACTAATTCGGATGAACTTAGTTACCCTGGATTGGTTCTAGTTACCTATATTTTTTTTTGCAAAAATGGTTTTTTCTTTTCAATATTTTGCTTGCGATATCTTAGACTTGTCATATCTAAATTTTACTTTGTAACGAGAAGATGTAATATCTACATGTCATCAACATAGACGAAGAAGAAAAAATACGTATTAAAAGATACTAGTTGCTGCTAGTTAAGATGACAATATCGGTCATTGCCCTTTCCCTAATATCTCTTCGTACGAACCAAAACAAAGGAACCATAACCGCCTTAATAAACGCTAAGTGAACGCAATGGACGTGCTCTTAGATATAATTTTACTTTTAGCAAATTAAGTTAGATTAAAATTGCTTATTAGCCTTATTAGGCTAGATTGTAATATAATATATACAAAAAAAAAAAAAAAAAAATTGAAAAAATGTTGAAGATTACGATAGTTGATGATTCAAGACTTGAACAGGCTAATTTTTGGTTTTCAAAGTTAAGAACTTTTATTGTAGGTGGGTCAATTACCGCAATTGTCATCTTAACTGGCAGCAACTTTAACTAACTAAACCTAAAGATAACTCATAAACGACCCAAGCAAAGATCAGACAAAAGAAGAAGAAGAAAAAAGACAGAAATCGGACCAGTAATTATAGAGAAATAGGTGTACTACATGAACAAAGATGCTAGTGGTCAGAGGTAAATAACAATAAAATACAATCATCATCGTAGTCCTTTTGAAACAAAACAAAACCTTGAGATAATTGAAAAGAAAAAACATGACAGAATATTGGCAGTTTGACCCATTGCAGCTCGAAAAATCCGAACTGGCTGGGAGCCGTCAATCACAGACAACGGCTTGTATCCAAAAAGGTTTTGACTCTTGTTTATTTTTAAAACCGGTATTTCGTTTGGTGCATAGCAACGAATGTCAAAGAGAACTTCTTTGTAATATTTGACTAAAGGTAGGGACACTTCAGTTGAACCTATCAAATTATCTTCCATCTATTATAATTTATTAAAACAATAATATATGCATCCAAGGGGATCCCTTCTATTCGACTAATGTTCTTTTTCCTAATATACTTTGGCATAACTATTTTGGCATAATTTGTTTTGCCATAATAATACTTTGCCATATTTTTCGCTGGAGCCGTGACAGAAACCATGCCTGCTGCATGTTACATGCTGCATGCTTGCTTGCATGTTGTATGCTTGCTGCATGCATGGTTTATGCTTGTTTGCATGCTTCTTACAGGGTAAAAAACCACATATGTTCGCAATCAGCTATGTTAAAAATAAATATGTAATGTATTACCTGCTTCAGGAGATATGTTTTTTTCCAATCGTCGATGGTATGTCTAACATTTTAGGAGTTCATTATTATGCTTCTTTGATAAGCCCATAAAATATGTTTTAATATCATTATGCGTAAATAAATGTATGCCTAAGAATGTTATGCCTAATCATTATTATGATTTGAGAAATTATGCTTAAAAAAATTATGCGTAAGCTGTTATGCATAAATTATATTAAGTAAAAATATAATTAGGTGAAACAAAAGTATGCCAAGTTATATTATTAGGTCTTAAAATTGTATGCAAATTGATAGGGAACCGCATCCAAGTAATGTATTATTGAGTTTGAATAAAATAATCAGTCGCATCAAACCCATGGTGTAGGAAAGGAGTGTCAGTTCCGTTATTAATATTCAAGTCATTGTTTTAACCTGTGGTTCTAAACTAACTGGACAGTGTTAGTTGTTTGTTACTTGGAGCAGTAGCCTTGAACTCATCAGTGATGTGATTATAATATCAATACATAATAATATTTGTTTGTGGACCGTTCATGTTATTGTAAGTATTCTAGAGTGTTGCATGTGTTTTAAAAAAAGGAAAAATGATAAATGCATTATTTTTAGAAATTGATAGGAATAATGTTGATGGCAGTACTATACACGATGAATAGATTGTGTGAAATATGAAATGGCTAGAAAGGAGGTGACTGCTAAGATGACAGTAATAGAGAAGTATGGAACATGCTGCGCCGACACAAAATAAACTGGGAGAAGGGCAAGAGAATGATAAGTGTTTCTGGATAGACAAAGTTAATTAATTTATGCGTTTAAATTACTTTAAAACATTATATTGAATATGAGTGGGGATGGGGAGTTCTATGCCAAGCAGTTGGTAAATAAAATGTACCTTGGTTAAAAAATAACGCAATGCTTCCTAGTAAATTGATGATAATTTATTAAATAACGTAAAGTTGTGAGTTTAAAGTGTTTCAATATATCTGAATAAAGCATTACCTTTTTATCTTTTATTGCACATTGCTCTTTCTATACCCAGTATCGTAGTATTTTATTTATAATCTAATACGTGTGATTGTGTTATCAGTTTGTTTGAATGTGATCATTTTATGTCACAGCAAACTTGATTTATATATAGAATTATTTTCAATACTTATAACAGGAATTGATTATGATATGCCTAGCGTTTTTACAACCACGTTGAGGTCGCCTCCGATCTCACCGGATGCAGCTGAATACCAGTATTTTACATGGAGCGACTGCCTATCTGACCTCCACAACCCAGTTAGTACTGGGTAATACGATACCTCTTGGTGAGACTGGTTTTCAGGGTTTTCGGGCCACTGACTCTTACTTGAACGACTGTCAAAGATCCACAAATGAGAGCCGGGACCAACGGCTTAACGTAGGTACTTTCCGAGGCACGGAGGAAACTCGGTATGTCGGGTCACATAAACACGGATCAACATAAGTATTGAATCGTACTGCAACCATGTAAACAGCAATGAAACAATGTAATTTTGTATGATTCTTGTAATAGTAGTTACACAAAAGCACATGCGAGAAAACGCGGTAAAAGTAAGAATGAAAACGTCAGTTTTACGTCCAAGACAATTGACATAAATCACTTCGTTCTGTAACCATAGACTATAACAATAAGCAACTTGAGCAGCTGTTATTTTAGCTACGAGCAAAACAGGAATTGAATGCTGAGCAAAATTGGCCATCAATTTAATAGATTTATTAAATTAAATTGTTTGTTACATGAATTAAAAGATTAATACGAAAACAGTATAAATAGTCCATTTTGTTTATTTTACATCTATAGTTACAGTTGAATCAAATACGAATTATATTTTTCGAAACCGATTACTTAAGAATTCACATCACTTAAATTGTTTTACCTAGTACATACCAGGAAAAAACAAACAACATTCGTCATAATTATAAGCTCTAATTACATGAGGAAACATCGCTCTGAAAACACGTCTAAAAATCACATTCAATTTAATAATACCTACCTATATCATGATGTGTCCTTGCAAAATCAATTCACCAGACGTCCATTTACAAAATAGATGTCTTAGGTGAACTGATTTTGCTCTTAGAAATAATTTACATAAGCCTTCTTTCGTACCGGCACCGCTACTTGAGAAAGGGCAAGAGTGAGGTGCACACGGAATTGACTGCCCAGGCTATGCAATCAGACATACAGACATCATCTGCCTATCTTTGATGTTCCGAATCTGCGCAGACCATTGAATGCTTCCTCTAAAAGCACAACAATAACATTTATATTTTTTACATTATGGTTCAGATTTTGAGGAAGATTCTCTCAGGGGGGAATAGTGGAATAACTCAAATTGAAAAGGGGACTTTCTGGATTATTTTTACATTAGGGTCCAGTTTTCCCCCCTAAGGGGGATTCTCTTAGGGGGGAATAGTGGAATAAGCCCGTCAGTTGTACCCTATTTGGCTTATTCCACAAATCCCCCCAAAGAGAATCCCCCTCAGGGGAGAAATCGGGACTTTAATGTAAAAATAATCCAGAAAGTCCCCTTTTCAATTTGAGTTATTCCACTCGCACCTGGGCATTCTGGCTTAGCCTTGATACCAGGCTTATCATTATAAAACGGTATAAATAACAATAATAAATTACTATACAACCGTAATCTCCGTCGGAGTCCGTGTTTAACCACATGTACAGATAATTATGTACAAACATTGCATTGTTATTACCAAATTGTAATTACTTATTGATTATGAATATTGACCATTTACCCTGCCGCAATATTTTTTAGTTTACCTATGTACCACAAAATATTATAAAGAGGCCCTTTGTTTGTAAGTATGTATGAAGGGGGTAATCTTCGGAATTACGGATCAAATTTTGAAAAATTTTCGCTAACGGGAAGTTACATTATCACCAAGTGTCGTAGGCTACATTTAAAATGTTCCCTTAGGTTAATTTCCGTACATAACATAAGCAAAAACGCAAGCAATTGCTAGTGAATAAATGAAATAGCAATAATAAGTGGAGATTGGTACAGTCACGAGGACCAATATGCAAACACTTAACAACTTTTAAATATTAAATAAATTACATATTAAATATTTTTCTTCTGAAATTTCATGTTGTTACGAACATAGTATTCTGGAACTCATATTTTTATGAAAAAGATGAGAGTAAGTTACAATCGTCATTTCTCGCGAAAATTGCTTTTTTTTAAGAAAATGTGTATATATTGGCGCTCGTGACTGTACAAGGAAAGAAATTCCTGTGTTTAAGGGGATGTCAACACCAAAATGCGGGCACACTGTCTATTTGTATCGGAGTAAACGAGAGCGAGAGTTACTGGGCGGCCAGGTTTTAGAAGAGAATAATGAATAAATATTGAAATAAAAAAAGTGTGTATTATTTGTGAAATATGACTCGTTAGCGGTTTAGGTATGAATATGTTGACTTCATGTTTTTAATTGCAGACCCATACGTCAAAAAAATAAATAATGTTATGTTATGTTGCTGTTTAATGATGATTTTAAGACCACTCTTTGCAATCGAGCCGATTTCGTCCAATTATGTATGGAGTCCGTCCACGGTCTTTGAAATATGATGAATATTAACATTTTTTTCAGATGTGCTAGAACAAATAGTTTTTCTTAAAAAACTGCTTAATAACATTACTATGTGTTGTCAGCCCCTTAAAGCTATGGATGATGATTAAAAAAAAAACTCAAATACGACCTATGATCTCTTTTACAGACGTTAATGACTAATGAATAGAATAATAAATAACCTTGATCTTACCGCGAGAGGAATCGCTCCGAAGTCGCAATTAACCACAAAAAAGAGTACTAACAAAAAAATAATTTGTATTACAGACAGAAAATGGCGGCGGCAAACGCGGCTATATATTTTTTGCTGTGCCTCCTAATTTGCTCGTCCTGTGAGGCGTACAAGGCTCTGGTGGTGTTTGGTATGCCTGCGAAGAGCCACTCGATCCTCGGTGATGGAGTAGTCAGACATTTGCTGAAGGAGGGGCATGAGGTCGGTACTGAGTTCAGGGATATTACTTTATCATCATAATTTCAGCTAAAAGACGTCTACTGCTGGACATAGGCCTCCCACAAGTGTCGCCACATTGATCGGTCCCGTGCGACTCGCATCCAGCGTATGCGACACCAGGTCAGCGGTCCACCTAGATATTATTTCAACCTAGGAAAGATCGTATGTTCTGTCATTGCAATATTTTTTTCATACTGGACCATACTTGGGAACCTTTTGGTTACGGAGATATTGAAGATTGTAAGGAAGTTCCAACTTTTACACACGTTTAGAAAAAAACAGGTTTACAATGTTATGACTTTACTGTACCTAATTAACTCCACGACCCCCTGAACTATTTAATGCATTCATTAGCACAATGTTTTGAGTGCATCACATTCTTCCATAAACCGTGAGTTTTCGCACCAAATAAAAAGTGGTTTCCCAGTAATATTTTTTGCGCAGTGTTACTTAGTTTGATGTACAGAATGCTTGGTTGACGGCTTCGTGAAGAGTCTGTTTACTCCCTGTATAGCAAGCAGTAAGAATTTATTAACCGATTTCTAAATGTTTCAGGTAACATATATTAGAACGTTTGAATATAAGAATCCTCCTCAGAACCTTCGACAGATTGACGTCAGCAGTAATATCGATGTCATGCCAGGTATGTTGGTTTTATATCTTCAGATTTTCTTATTAGGGCCTGTTTCAACACCTTTTTTTTTTCGGATGCGAAATCATCAAATGACTTCTCCCGCTCTGGGCGGAGCAGGAGGGAGTGTCAGACTTTTACTGACTAAAACCCATCCATGTTCCTTCATCGCCCTTTGTGTTCCGGGGCCACGGTATCTCTTTCGAATAGTCCCGCAGCCCCACGAACGCAAAAGCAACACGAACCCGCCGTCGACATGGCCTGTCGTCATGAGACGTACGGACGGCGAGCTAGCCCATAGTTCCCCGTCCACAGGCCCGCGCCTACGGTGGCCGGAAGCCACCACGTGTGGATCTCTCCTGTTTCACCACTTACGATTAAGTTCCCGTTAACTTACTTGGCAGATAACCTCATACAAATTCTGTTCCATTTTTGAATTTATTCGGAAATTAGTGGTGATTTGGACATCGCGAAATAGGGAGAGCAGTGGTGGCCCAGTGGTGGCGGCCCCGACTTACGAACAGTATGTCGTGGGTTCGAACCCAGGCAGGCGCATTACTTTGTGTAATTTATTTCATCACCACTGCTCTCAAACCGGTGAAGAAAAACATCGTCCGACATGTCCTAGAACCAAAAATTCGAAGACATGTGACATCTACCAATCCGCATTGGGCCCGCGTGGTGGATTATAGCCCATTCCCTCTCACAGAGAGGAGGCCTGTGTCCCAGTAGTGGGAACGTTAATAGGCTGATGATGATGATGATGATGATGAAATAGGGCTTTATTATGTAGCCTATTCAGCAAACTATCTTTGTTTTTTCTTCTGTCCCATGTTCTCGTGGTGTACTTATGTTAGTATTATGTCTGGTGCTATAACTCATTATTGTGGACAGTTATAAATTACAAATCAGTGTGCGAAATATTGTTGTCATCACGGGTTCTTTATTAGGGTTTCGGTTTCCGCACTTAATCCTTAAAGAGGACCATTGAACGTTAGCCATGGCGGCCGTTATTCCAACAAGCCCACCTCGTTCTAGAAGCAGATCAATCTTCCCAGTCTTCTCAGGGCATCCGCAAGGGATCTTGGTGTTCCAAGAGTTTCCTTGTGGATCTGGGTGACGCCGGTGCACTCGAGGAGTACATACGCTACAGTTTGCCATCACGGGTGAAAACTGGATGAGGCTGGCATCTATGCTCACCAGTGTGTGAAGTCGGGCTGCGGGTGATAGTACACAGTCGTGATTTTCTTAAAATATTAACAACATTCGTTTCAACAGTTGACTCAATCAACATCAAGAAAATAATGGAGAAATCTGTGTTCACAAGTGACCACCAGAACTTTGTAAGGAGGTTAATGCTGAAAATGGCTGCAACGACAGTAGAGAACAAAGACGTTCAGAAGCTCCTTAATGATCCGAATGAACACTTCGATGTGGTTATCGTAGAATGGATGTTTTCTGAACTTATTGCTGGGTACGTAGAAATGACCAATCTTACTATCTATAAATGCGAAAGTTTGTTGTTTTTTGTGTTTGTTTGATATGTGTTAGGTACTCTTTCACGCAAAAACTACTTAACGGATTTAGATGTTTGCCACACAGATTGTTTATAACCTGGCCCCTTATTCACAACGCTTCGATTCGATTTTGGATTCGGAAAGTCGTATGTCACATGCCCAATGAGCTGTGGGCTAAAATAGCCAGTTTCTGGAGCCCTGACACAGCCAGAAGGCGTCGCGGCAGACCTCGTAGAAGATGGCGGGACGAGCTGGATAAAACCACCGACCAGTGGTCCACATTAGCCCTGGATAAAAAAAACTGGAAGTCATGGGGAGAGGCCTTTGCCCAGTAGTGGGATGACGCAGGCTAACAGTAACAGTAAAAGTCGTATGTCTGTCTTTTTTTGACATTACGAAATCGAGCGAGATAGACATACGACTTTCCGAATTGAAAATCGAATCGAAGCGTTGTGAATAGCCATGCAGGATTAACATAGGATACTTTTTATCCAGGTAGTACGATCCCGTGGGACAATTAACGAACTCTATGCGGGCGAAGCCGATACTAGCATCAATCTAAGTTAACAGGAATTCCTGAAAGTAGTACGGCTACACTTGTTAAACTCGACCTTTTAGAATATACCATTTTACTTTCTTGAAATGAATCAATCAATTTATTTATTTATTAGAAAGCATGAATACAAAACAATCGTAACATTTATGATGGATGGTAATTTTACTTGGCAGGTTTTGTGTTCAAGAGCCAAATATTTTATGCTCATTTGAAGTATGGCCTTACAATGTCGTATTTTTATTTTAGAAATGTTTATTTTAAAGAGTGATGTAATGGTGCAGTGTGCCGCACAAATGTTTCTTTTGGTGGGCTCACTTAAATTAACATAAACACAATGTTCACGCACAATGTGGTGCGCGCACACATAGAAGCGGTGGACTCGCATCAGCGAACGCGCACTCGCTGTTCGCGCATTCAATTTAGTCGTTTAGTACAGTGTTCCGCAAAGTATGTGCCGCGGCACACTGGTGTACCGTGGTCATTAGTTGGTGTGCCTCGGAAAAAAGGTTATCTCTTAGTCTTCTTTCTTTCTAAAACTTTAATAATAAATGTTGATCAATATTATGCCCCAGCATTGGGAACATTATGAGCTAAAATCATCAATACAACCCTCCAAGCGCATAAAGGTGTAGGAATGACTTTGACCTTGAAAAAATAAATTCATACACCTTTATGAGCTTGGAGGGTTGTATTGATGATTTTGATGGTTATAATTCTGTAACTACATACGTCTTACAGCCGCGATTCATAGTTTAATCAACATACAACCTGACACTGACCTGCAAATTGCAAAAAACGTAAGAAAATTTGAATTTCGCGGGCCACCCTGGCGCATTCACCTTAATTATTATGTAAAAAATGAAGTTTCATTTATGGTATACCTCCAAAATTTTCGAATTCCTAATGTACCTTGATCACAAAAACTTTGCGGAACACTGGTCTAGTAGACTGACCTTCATTCATTTGTTTACTGGAAAATATTTTTTAGCAAGCTCAGTATAATTAAGGAAATATGCACGTAATTTTTTCTTCACTTAAATCAAAAATATACAGTACTACCAACCCAAGAATAGTATTAAAAGTTAAGTTCATCTACTGCTGGTCGCACAAAAATAATATTAAACTCCGGCAATTTTCTACGACAGTTCAAACATTCGTAGCTGTCGCGGCCATGGTGTGACGTCACTATCCACAATCTGCCTAGTTACATCTATTTTTTTTGGCCTTAATAGTTTTACCAATTGTATGCTTTATTCAAGTAAAAATTGCAATAACAATATTATAGTAAAATTGTAGTGAAACTTTTAGCACTTTTCAAATAAAAGTGTTTTTTTTGACACAATGAACTTTGACGTCAATACCGGCGTTATCGAGGACGGTGTGTTTTGACAGTGCGTTCCGTTTCACCAAAAACATGCTACATAAAACAGTAAAATGTAAAATAAGTGATGTAATAGAAACTTAAACATAGAAACTCAAACAAGTGTACCACAATGTTTTATGCGCCAATACGTAAGAGTTTTGTATTGTTCATGCATATTGCCTATTATGCTGTCTGAAAAAATTACGCTAAGAGTATAAATGTAAATTGCGATAACCGTGAGTGAGTCTTGACCGATTATACTTAGGCAACTTATTACAACCATAACCTATTCGCAACATGTTTGTTCACGTGTTTAGATTGCCAACTAACATGTTCACAAATGTGCGGCACAAATGTTCGCGCACAATCTGGTGGAGTCGCAGCATAATGATTTTCATTTAATCAAACTAAACTAAAAACATTTTAACTATACTTAAATAAATTTAAAAAAATGTATCAAAAAACTCCTCAAGGCTTTCAGCTGGTAATGAGCCCAAGAGACAAGCTGCCACGTCGTTTGGCAACGCCACGGTCACGGGAAGCGTCCAATAGGCGTTAATGTGTTGCTTACCTCCGAATACTGAAACGTCACTAAAAATTTAGGGCTGCTTAACATTTGAGCAGCTCCTAAACTTAAAATTTCGTATGGCCAAACGTCACTTTTGAGTATCTGTTAAATGCATATAAGCGCTACTTAAATTTTGAGTGACGTTTAAGTATTCGGGGGTTAGACATTCTAAAAACATATTTTCTGTGCCATTGTTTCAGTTTCGCAACAATATTTGACTGTCCTCTGATTTGGTTGTCTCCTGTAGAGGTCAACTCCAATATCCTAAGCTTCATCGACGCAGCCCCCAGTCCTGCTTATTCAACTGATTCATTGTCTCCTAATATACCACCATTTATCTTCACGCAGCGCGTAGAAGAGCTCTGGAGAAGAATCAGGGCAAAATACTACGCATTTATGTAAGTACGGACAAATTTGTTTAAAATTGTCACTTCATAGATAGTAGTAGAATCTTAAATCAGAATTTGAGCGTACGGTGAAATAACATATCAGTCAAGAATCATAATTTTGAGGGTTATCACATGATGGATGTTAAATAATGATTGCAAATCAGAACAAATGGATTCATGACTCACTTAAAGCAAATTTCACCAAAGAAAAACGTGATCAGTGCATCTTTACCGCTTTGAAGGGCTGTCAGTGTGATATTGCTATTGAATGTTAACCCTGACCGTTCTTGAACTCCATTTAAATGTGTAAATCTGGTTCAACTATTGGTGAAATCCACCCTTAGTTACGGTTTGTTTCGAAAGTTTGAAGGACCTCTTCAAAACACTTTATGTGGGAAGACTATCCCATAAAACCTTAAAAAGTTCACTAAACATAGTTTAAATATCTAACCGACTCTGCTCCGAGATTCTGCTGGTACAAAATCATTGAAATCAACCTTACTTCATTGAAAGAAGAAAGAAAATTGTGTTTATTTGGCACTAAAAACATTTACAAAATTTCACAAAATAAATAAACAAACAAAACTAATAATGCCAAAAGGGCCTCAGCTCAGCACAATGCCAGATGCAACACAAGGTACCACCTGACGCTGATTTTCAGCTGCAGCCCACGAGTGTCATACCCTCGACAAGATAAACAAACACATATTGTTACAGGTACTATGACGACATGCATATAAAAGAATACGAGAGGTTGATTGTGCCTTCCATACTAAAGAGAGGTCGTCAGCCTCCTTCATTCTATGACGTTCGGTACAACGCATCCTTGATTCTGGGAAACTCACACGTGTCAATGGGATTGGCTCTAGGTCTACCGCAAAATTACAAGCCTATTGGAGGATACCACATCGATGAGGATGTGAAGCCTTTACCCCAGGTAATAAAAACACGAAAGAGTAAATACAGGGTGTAAACAACCTCATCACGAAGCCGTCAACCAAGCATTCTGTACATCAAACTAAGTAACTTTACGCAAAAAATATTGCTGGGAAAAGACTTTCTTTTTTGGGTTGAAAAATCATGTTTTGTGGTAGAACTCAATGTAACGCACTCAAAACATGGTGCTGATGAATGGATTGAATAGTACGAGGGTTAAAGAGGGAGGGAGTTGTTTAAAGTAAAAATATTACATTAAAAACTTGTATTAAAAAAAAACTTGTCAAAAAGTGGTATCCCCCAATATCTCCGTAACTATCACAAAAATATAACAAAAAAAATATCGCAATGACGGGGAGAACAAGTGCCTTCGACTTCGTAAAGAGGTTGTTTACACCCTTTATACTTTTATTCTATGTTGGGCAGAAGCTGAAGTGCGAAAGGTCTATCTGTCTGTCTGTCTTCATCTTTTTTCGCCTCAACAGCTTAATAGATTTGGAACTGGGTGGGACCACGGATTAACCACGGAGTTTCTGGCTGGTTCTTCTCCATTCAAATAGACCAACCCGAACCGTGCGCCTTTTCTCGACGTTTTATAAGTGCCCATGTAAAGTATAAAGTATTTTGATTTTGGACATAGGATTTTCGACCACCATTCGGTAGCCGCCGTTAAAAGCAAATATTAAATAACTCAAGATGTAACTAAAACAACACATCCTATTTCAGGATTTAGAAAAAATTATGATGAGTGCCAAAAACGGAGTCATATACTTCAGCATGGGATCTAACTTGAAGAGCAAGGACTGGCCTGAGAAAGTCAAAATTGAACTCCTGGAAATGTTTGGAGAACTTAAACAGACTGTGTTGTGGAAATTCGAAGAGGACCTGCCTAATGTGCCCAAAAATGTTCATATATTGAAATGGGCACCACAACCAAGTATTCTATGTGAGTTATTGGCCATTTTTCTTCCACATAAAGCACTTAAATGAGGTGGAAGCACCCTCATGGGATCGATTACGGATCCGTGAAAAACACATCAGTTATTACAAATATGTTGGCGTTAATATGTTTTGTCTATAGAAATGTTACAGTTGGTGGCTGGTTTACTCAAGACTTGAAAATTCATGGGTATTTTAATAACACTTTGATAAATGATATTTCTGTTAATTGGATTTTACGAAAATGTCAAAAACATACATTTGATACGAGTGGTGAAATTTTGTTATTGCTGCCGAGGCAGAATTCACTGAAGAAGAGAGAGATTTTTTTTCCATCCTCTGTGTTAAACGAGAAAAAGTCCACGATTGTGAAATACATTGCATGTTTAACCTAATCGTAGTGCGATAGGAGCCACTTTTCCAGGAAGTGTGTTACAAATACTGTTTCCTATCAGATTATTCTGAGAACAAAAACCAAGACAAACTTAAAATGATAATTGACCTTCTTAAACACTCAATATTTTGCACTCACTAGTACTAACAATAATTTTGATTCCAGCTCATCCAAAATGCGTACTTTTCATAACCCACGGAGGTCTCCTTTCGACCACAGAGACAATCCACTACGGTGTCCCCATCATTGGTATACCAGTCTTCGGAGACCAGCCCATTAATGTCAAGAGATCTGTCAATAAGGGTTTCGCTTTAGAAGTCAAACTGTCTAATGATACGGCTGTTGACTTGAAAGTGGCTATAAATGAAATCCTCAACAATCCAAAGTAAGTTTGATTAAGTTTTGTGAGCCAATACCTAGTGAAACACGAGATAATCCCGGATTTTTACGGTCAAAGGCCTTTGTTAATTCTATCTAAATTGTCTGTTGACTCAAAGTCTGTTGAGTTCGACGATTAAAAGTAAAATCTGGGATTATCTTTGGATTATAATGGGCTCACAATCTAGATATTATTGTTTTTTGTATCATGTATTCAACCGTGGTAAACATGCAAGGCAGGTGACATATCCTGGCTAAAACCGACACCACTAGACTAACATGTTTAGAGTTATCGTCGACAAATTTGCTAAACTCAAGTATTGCAACATTTCCTTAGGACTTCTGACCTAACTTATTTTGCAACTAGCTGTTGCCCGTGACTTTATTGTAAAAAAAATATTTAATATTTGAATTGGATTTTGGTAACAATTTCAAGGGTTTTAATTTTTTTGCACGGTACTCTAATTCTTCTTCTAAAATAAAAGTAGCCTTAGTAATTTCTAATTATGTAAGCTATCTGCCAGTAAGCGTCTCGTCAAAATCGGTGCGGCCGTTTCGGAGATTAGCCGGTACAAACCAGACAGAAAGACATTAAAAAAGTGTTGTTTTTGTTATAAGTACCGTAAATGCTTGCTGCTCTCAGTAAAAAGCTATTATTTTGAAATTACCAGCAGACACTTAAATTTTATTTATTTTTATTCATTCAGTAAATTACCAATTCTTTTATTATTTTACAGATACAGACAAAAAGTAAAGGAGCTATCCTACGTCTACCACGACCGCCCAGTAAAGCCGGGCGCAGAACTCCTGCACTGGGTCAAACACGTCGTGAGCACTCGCGGCGCCCTTCATCTGCGATCCCCTGCGCTTCATCTACCTCTGTACCAACTCCTTTATCTCGATCTAGCAGCTTTGCTATCAGTTCTTCTGCTAGTATTTTTCATTCTGTTGAGATTTGCGTTTAGTCTTGTGTGTTCGAAGAAGAAGAATGTGGTTGTTGGTAAGAAAAAAAAGAAGAATTAAATGTCAATAAAAAATATAGGAATATCTGACTGTTTTTTGTTTACTTTCCCGGTAGGAGGTTTTTTCCTGATATAAAAAAAGATAACAAAAACACAAAAAAAAATATTACGTGGAAAAACTTGCTTAGATCAATTTACAAGACGCCTTTGCAAGACAGTTCGCAATCGCTTTTAAAAATACTCTGCTGCTACACAGAAATTCTTTGTGGAAAACCCAAGAAAACTGCCTACCTGGGCGCCGGAATAATCGGACCCCGGAATGTATGCAAATTGTATATCACTTATCATACGGTATGTATACAACATTAGTTTTAGTATGTGCGAAACCCGAAACACGTGTCTATTTTTATGTAAAGAATTTATGTACACAATTAAATAATAAATAAATAAATATCGCTGGACATTACACACAGCGCCATCTAGTGCCACACTAAGCAAAAAGGCTTGTGTCGTGGAAACCAGATAGTTGATATACTACATAGATACTTTTTGTTTGTAAATACATACTTATTATACATATAAACATCCATGACTCGGAAACAAATGTCCATGCTCATCACACAAACATTTGCTCCTACCGGGATTCGAACCCGGGACCCTAAGAACGTAAGGCAGCCTCAGTACCGCTGCGGCATTTTGGTCGTCAATTTCAAAACTGTATCATGAAAAATCACAAAGTTGCTTGTTCTGTCACCTGGTTGTCCGTAAAAAAAACGTGGTCACCACGCGGCGCCTAGTGCCCAAAGAATATAATAATAATAAAGGAGCTAGTGCCTCTATGACCTGTCAGTTGTGCGCGTATGTTAGCGGATAGGTACCTAGTGTCGCTCGGTGTCCAACTTGTATCCTTTTTATATATTTTTGGGACAACCTATAACATGGTGTAAAAATTATTGGAATCGATTCAGTTGCTTATTCTAAACAAACTTTATTATTGAGATTTCGTATATACTAAAAATAATGTTGTATAAGAAGCACATGACTGCTTGGTGAACGTCAAAGGGTCGTGTCCCTTAAATATGGTCGAGTTGTTTGGCGCCGATACATGCGTCATGTTCGTGAACGGGCGCTCTCAGTTGGGACTGGTCATCTCTTGGCTGCCACGGTTCGTTCATTTTAATTACTTTTTTTTTTTAATTTTTGATTTATTATTTTACTCTGGACGCTCTTAATGTGCACGTCTTTCTACATCGTTCTCACATATATGTATAATCTCAACATGAATGATGTAACCAAGATTTTGTAGCAATATTTTGATTTAAAAGAGTGTCCATGGAGTTTCTTGCCCGTTCTTCTCCATAGAGATCTACGTTAGGGAACGGGCAACTACAGTACTTTCTCAAGTTATTATGCCTTGTGACTGTGACTGTAGCTTTGCTTTTATTGTATTTTCGACTTTCAAAAGTGCCGTAATGGTCTAATTGAAATAAATTATTTGAGTTTGAGTTTGAGTTTGAGTGCCCGAAGAATATTAAACAGTTATAATCATGTACTTTCCATTGTGGACAATATAAATATTTAATAACGTCATGTCCATAATATGCATATTTCATAGTGTGGGTTATGGCAAGCATCATAAGTTGTTTGAATTGAAATCATTGCTCGATTAAGGTTGCACGTCAGAAACAGAGCGTGCCGATTGTACCGTCGATCGGTGCTCCCGCGTGCTATAGCATTCCCGATCTGTTTCTCGCTCTAACAAATGATGGTTCCGAGTGACAGAAAGGGATAAGAGCATAGAAATGTGCGATTCCGTGTTGCCAGATAAGGTTCAACCAACTTATCTGTGCAGACGAGAACAGAATAGAATTTTATTTTGCAAATAGGGGTAATACCATTGTTGTTATGACATATCAAAGCTCAGCCATATTTTACCATTCGGCAAGAAAACACAGAACTAAAATAAATGCACCAAGATTGACATATCGATGCAAATTTTCTTGACAAGCAACGCCATCTTGAACTCAACAAGCAACGCCATCTTGAACTCCACAGGGTACTACATGCCCTTTTAATACGTTTAACGAATCAACCAAATAATCAGAAGAAAATCTTCTAACGCTTAAAATGAGCTCCATGGCGGTCTACTCGACGGCTCTTGTCTTAGAACGTAAAAATCGAAGACTTCAACAAGCTCTAAAGTACCTACTTATCAATGAGACCATGGCAGACACAACGGGGCTATCTTGGTTCATTGAGGATTTCCTATGGAGACCACTTAGCTTCATCACCGGACCTTGGACTACACTTGTGGCTAACGTACTTGTCGAGACAAATCAAATTACGTATCACACATGTACACGTTACGTACACACACACAGTATCACCAGGAATAAACTAATACCTCAGGCTAGAAATTATTATGGTAGGCGAACAGTAAAATTTCTAATTCCCACAATAATCAATGAAATACCAAAATCCGTAAAAGACGAAATAAACGTGAAAAACTTTAAGCAATAATATAAAAAAAAATACTATTACAACTGCTAGTCCAAGGACAATCTTACAAAACACTAACACAAAAATATAAAAACGAAGCTACCTGTATTATAAGCTACGTTGACTAGAACCGGCTTTCTAATGAGCGCCCAATAGCAAGTAACTCGATTAAAAACATTGCGTGTTACTTTACTGATGGATGTTTAAGGCTAAAATATTTTTCATGTACTATCGAGGACACTCCCGCCTGATCACCACTAAGCTTATTTTTGCTTGCACTTAAAACATAGAAACGCTCTCTATCCCCGCCCTGTTGACTTTATAATAAATAATTAATGAAAAAAATACCGATCGGCGACACATGCCAAACGAGAGTTATTGTTATTTTGCGCGCCAAAGTTGACGCTTTCCTAATAGGCCTTAAGTTTAAGGTGGAGTGACTCGGCGCCTCCGCATGATTTAAGCGAAAAAAATGTTAACTGATCAGGCGGAAAAGACCACGACTGTACCTACATTTTTACTTATATTTATTTAGTAGTGATTAAGCATGTTTTTTTAGCGAATGTGAGTACCAATACAAACCATGTATGGTTTAATGGTACAAAACAAACATAACCTGTATTGAGACTATATGTTTAAATAAATGAAAAAAAAAAACCGAGACACAATGGAGGTATTTTGTCTAGCTAAAGAGTTCTTATGAAAGACCTTCTGGGTCCATCATCAGACTCTAAACTTTTCTGAGTAAACTGTACACGAACATAACGCAATATTCCTAGCTCTCACAGCGAATACCGTGATAATGCTCTTATACAGAGTGAATTTTTCAAATGGGCGAGGATGTACAAACCCGAATCTATAAAGAATATCGAGAAATACTCATAGTAGACCGGAGCCCCGATTTTGATGAAAACTAAAACTGCATCATTGCATTTTTGAATAATCAACATTCTTAGCCAGGAATCCACCAGTTGATTTTGGAAAAAAATCCACACACTATTTATCACACAATTCGATAGTGTCGCTAATATTAAGCAACCGGTTTTACATTTATGGGCAAAAGATCTAAAAAGATATTCTTAGAACGAATATTATATAAGAGGCCTCAAATAAATTTTAGCCGACGAAAAAAAGGAGGAGGTTCTTAAGTTGACCTGTATATATATTTTGACGTTGTTACTATGAATAGTAACAACGTAATTATAAATTTATTGAAATAATAAAGGGTGACCAACTCTGAGGTACCTATACAACAGTTTTAGATCAAGACAGTGGCCAAAAAAGTTTAAAAAAAAAACATGGGTATTATTTATTGCATCAGGTATGACACAGCACAATATTTGCTAATAAGATTTACGGCTTAACTGACGCAATATAATGTCTTAGTCATGATATATATCAAAAAATTTAAACGCTTTGATTTGTGATGATAATATTATATTGAAACTCCTCAATCATGCTGTTTTTGATGATTTATTCTTTGTTCGTCCCACACACTTATCCTTGACGACAGTGTCAACAGCGCAATGACTCGACAAGTTTTCGTTTCAAACAATGCACCTAACCGACTACAATGAGTCCATTTTTTTCTTTTTTTGTTAATCTGTACTGTTCCACTGCTGGGAAAAGGCCTCCCCCAATTACTTCCAAGAGCTCTTTTCCCGTACCTCCTAGAACCCCTCGTGGTACGCGTCAAGTTCCTCTCGCCACCTCTTTCTGGGCCGGCCTCGGCGGTGCCTTCCCATGTGGAGACTTTTGCTCAGCGGTCATCGTGCATGCGGCTGACGTGACCGGCCCAATCCCATTTCAAAATGAGTTCATTTGATCTTACATACAATCATTCAATTCATCTTTCGTCTACTGCTTCTTCTTCTGCTGGGACTGATTACCTGCAAGCTAAAAATAAAGTGTGTTTTAAAACTAAATGACATTGGTATTTCCTTTCCGACTTCTTTCAAAGGAAACACCGAAACAAAATCTGAGGACAGAGTCTTTTAAAGTGCAGACATTTTCTAACCAGATTATCAGAATCAGATCTTTATTTGCTTTGAATGTAGGTACCGGTATAAGATGTACATAAATTAATGAGATCGGCTACAATCTACCTTACGGCGTGCAAATTATTACATAAATTAAAATATTAATAAAATCAAAACAATGTCAACAAAACAAAACAGACATTAAAGTGAAGTCAATTAATAATATTATAGTCAGGTATAAGTCTTACATGGTCAAATGCAGACCATGCAGAGTAGATGGTGAAGTATTTAGCAGGTAACAATCGAAATTGTACCCAATGGGTACTATATATAAAATTTTAAAGACTAAGATCATTAGGGTGTCATTGACCAGTCTGGTTTGTCTACAAATTCAAGGTCGCTCAGCACACTAAGTCGGAAGATGATATTATTCGAAAAATAACAGCTTCCCATAATCAGCCGAACTGAGACAATTTTGTGTAAGATAAGAAGGCAGTCATATATAGCTGTATGTGAGGAGCTCATGGCTTAATCATAACAGCCGCTCGGGTCGAAAAGTAGAAAAGTAGGTCCGTGCCTCGGAAAGTACGTTAAGCCGTTGGTCCTGGCTATAATTAGCAGATCTTTGACTGATGAAATGAAATGATGATGATGAAATGATGATGATGATGAAATGATGTTTATTTTTGCAAGTAGGTTTTTACAAACACTTTTACACGTCATTTTTAAAAAAACTAGATGGGGCCGGATTTTCGTACCTGACTACTCTGAGAAGGAACAGCCGAAACAAACTCAGAGGTCACAGTCTCTTTTGAAGTCCAGACATAATGTTGCTCAATTCACATTAGGACTATGCAGATTAGTGTCTGAAATGGTCTTTAGAAGAAAGAACCACACAGATTTGAGTGGACTTGTCCACTGTTGACTGTGACAATGACTGTTGTTCTTTACAGGTAGTCAGTGGCCTGAAAGTCTGACAACCAGTCTTACTAAAGGGTATCGTTTTACCCTGTACTAACGGGGGTTTGGGGGTCAGATAGGTAGTCGCTCCAACCACATAGGGAAAAGGCTAAACAGATGATGATGTATACCTAATGTTACGAGCTGGTTATAGGATCAATTAGATTTGATTGAGTTTGAAGTTATTTGTTGTTTAATCGGTAGCGATTAAACAACAAATAACTTCAAACTCAATCACAAACACACTACTGATCACTATTCGCTTAAATATTGCACTTCTAGTTCACTTCGTTGTGTAGCCAAAATCAGACTGACTGTTTCTGTTTTTTTTTGTGTATGACATCTCGCAGTTCAGTCTAGAGAGACTGGCTTCTGCTTAACCGGGCTAATCTGTGGATGCCTTGAATTTAAGGCCTCCAGCCGGAGGCATAAAAACTATAAGCTAAGCGACCACGCACTAAGGGCACCCCCTGTGGGGTACGAACCTCGGCTTAGGGTGTCGTTGGGGAGGGCAGCGAAGGGGACAGGCTGGATCTCAGTTACATTATTTAGGGGCTGATTTATCACTACTGGCTCAGCATCGCGGGCTGGCTCGAGCAAGGGTCGCCAGGAGGTTGACTGCTCCCGCAAACACGTCGGGTATTTATATGGCGACCGATACTTCGAGAAAGATCCACGACTTTCTCGAACCTTCTTGACAGTCCCATAGTAAACACAATCTTTCGAGAAGGTTCCAGAACTTGCTTGAGGGTTCTAGACAGTTCCATAGTGGAGCATTGTCCTTCGAGAAACTTCCATAACTTTTCGAATCTTCCAGACATTTTTATAGTAGAACATTCTAGACTCAAATCGTCTAAACATTCGAGACTCGCTTGTAATCTAAAATGTTCTCGTACGACGTAACACTATTGATGCAGTAATATACTGGTCCTTTTAATAATGACAAAGATTCTTCAGTAACTACATTGTGTTAAACTATATGAAAAGACCTTCAAATTGGTAGGTACCCACTTGAAGATTAATCAGCACTTTATACATACCTACAACGCAATCGACAAATATTGATTGTATCTAATGTATTATCGTTATATTACGTGTAGATTGTGGATTTTTGCTGGTTTTAATGATAACATAAGGAGCGTGTGAAGTCTTCTTTTCCGGATTGCCGCCATGGGATCTGGAGGCTATAGTCCTCGCGCGCCTGCACGAATGGCGCGCGGAGGCGCTACGCCGGGGGGAA
Source organism: Xestia rhomboidea (assembly GCA_963853795.1). Taxonomy (NCBI): domain Eukaryota; kingdom Metazoa; phylum Arthropoda; class Insecta; order Lepidoptera; family Noctuidae; genus Xestia; species Xestia rhomboidea. The sequence continues at coordinate 5,786,340 of OY970778.1, read as the reverse complement.
CTTCGTGGACGCGGCAAACTGTCGCTCAGCGGACAGACTTCCGGCGGGATCTCATGGCGACATGGAGAGAGCGACTGTCGCAACCCCGTGCAGGGCACGCCACAATAGTGGCGATAAGTCCCCTCTTTGAGGAGTGGCTTGAGAGACGCCACGGCGTCCTCACCTTCCGCCTGATGCAGGTCCTCACCGGACACGGTTGTTTCGGGAGGTTCCTGCACCGAATCGGGCGGGAGGAAACGCCCGGGTGCTATCACTGCGAGGATCGACCGGAGAACACGGTGGAGCACACCGTGGAGGTGTGCCCCGCTTGGGCGGAGCACCGCCGTGTCCTCGAAGCGGCGATCGGCGGTGGCGACCTCTCGCTTTGGGGTGGAGGGAGAGGTGTATAGTCGCCCCCCACTTTCATCCCCTGCCGGAAATGCGTAGTTTTTTTTTAATTAATTTTTTAAAGGTTCAATTTTGAATGTAAATTTCGGTCAGTGAATACGAAACAGGGCACTAATGTTTTACTGCGACCAATTTCGAGGTAGCATAGTTGATCACAGTTATAACCTTTTTTTTTTTTTTTTTTTTTGACGAAAAAATGCATTACGCATGCCCTCCCGTCGGGGGACGGGAGGGGTATGTGGGACTCCCCGGGTGTGCAAAACCCGGTATACCCACTAAAACGACCCAGCGCATTCCCGCTTCGTCATAGTGGAGGGGGACTGGGAATCCGGCACAGCCTTTACTTCCAGTCCCCCGCCGACGAGCACAAGGCACACCCCCCCCTCTTGCCCTCACGGCACGGGCGTGGAGGAGGGGGTTGGGAATGACCGACGGAGGTGACGGGTGCAATGCGGGCGGAGGCACCCCCGCGCCTTGTCGCCCGCCCGTCACCGTGAGGAGGGAGGGCAAATGCCCCTTCCCCCCCTCTCCGCCCGCGGAGCAGCGCAGCGAGAGAAAAACCTCCCGCGCGCGCTCCGCCTCCTCCTTTTGCGAAATCGCAAAAGGAGGCTACCGCTGACCAGGCCTCCGCGCTCCCCAGCATGGCGTCCGCCAACGCACGCCGGGAAGCGGGAGGCCCAGTCGCCCGCGAGGTGACGGGTGCAATGCGGGCGGAGGCACCTCCGGGCCTGTCGCCCGCCCGTCACCGTGAGGAGGGAGGACAAACGCCCCTTCCCCCCCCCACCGCCCGCGGAGCGGTGCGGCCAGAGGATCATGTTCTGCTCATGATCCTCCCACCGCGCCGCCCCGCCTCCTCCTTCTGCGAGAACCTCGCAAAAGGAGGACCCCACTCCCCTGCCATGCCCTCCGCTACGCCCGCTGCTCAGAGGGGCACGCAGGGGAAACGCACACCGCACCACGCATGACGGGAGTGGATCATACGAAGTGCGATGCGCCCCCCCCCCCCCAGAAAGCGCCTGGTGGTTTTTGTTGCGTCTATTTCTTATGGAATTAGACCAAGAACAGGGCGGCAACCACGTGAAGGTGAACACACCAGACTTGCCTTGAGGATCTACACGACCGTAGCGCTCTCCCTCAAGACCCCGCCATCCTACCGCCTCTGAGGGAGGCAGTAAGGTAGACCTGCATCTATGCTACCATGCCAAGCATGAGCAAAGCATGTCGTTCTGCAACCGCAAAAGCATAAATACAGATCCGCCCCATCACAGTTATAACCTAACCTAACCTATGTGGTCGGAGTGAACGGATTCCATTCGACATCGTTTTTACGACAAACGGTTAGTCGGAGACAAAAAAAACACCACGACACTTTTAGCCTTAATTTAGGTGTTTCATACGATAGAATCGAGAAATTAAACGATTTGCGAAAATAACACTTTTTTGGCTAAATTTTTGTTTTTGTTCTCAGTGCCCCATTACGTACGTAAAAATTTTTTTTATCCGGCAGCTAATATCACATGGGGGCGCTTCAGATCAACCCCCGTTGACCCCCCCACAGTGACAAAATCTTCAAATTCAGGCGACTCGTTTCAAAACCCAACCCTTTAGTTATAAACCGTGAAAGATTAAAAAAAGAGTACGGTACGTTTAGGGAATATGCATGGAATACAAAACTCTTTTTATTTATGAAAAATGCCTTGTATTGGCGCATAAACAAATTGTGGTACACTTGCTTAAGTTTCTAATACATCACTTATTTTACAATATACTGTTTTATGTAGCTGTATAATTAGCTGTGTAATTTTCGTCCGTTTCACCAAAAACATTTTTGGTGAAACGGACGAAAATTTTATTAAGGCCAAAAACATTAGATGTAAACAAGGCAGATTGTGGATAATGACGTCACATCATGGCCGCGACAGCTACGGACGTTTGAACTGTCGTAGGAAATTGCAGGAGTCTAATATTATTTTTGTGCGACAAGCAGTTGTTGAACTTAACTTTTAATACTTTTCTTGGGTTGATAGTACTGTATTTTATTGATATAAATCATGATCTGTCAAATGACCAATTTGGCCGAGACGCCATTGTTTAACTATTGTGTCTACTTCGTGGACAGATCATGGGATATGTGAATTGTGAAGAAAAAATTACGTGCATATTCCCTGCATTTAAACAATATATTAAATACCAGGGACTTTAAAACATTAATCTGTATTGGTTGTGATCATTTATATTTTGATAAACGTTTTACAATCTCTATTACCGTCAACGGATCCCTAAACAACATCAACAAAAAGCCTACACGAAGATCCACAAGTACATTGACAGACAATCACGCGCAGCATCCTATATTTATACGCAGTCGCCCCGGTCACTTCGCCGTAAATGTGACCACTTTTAGAGCGCGGAAAACGAATTAAAAAATACAGATTATAAAAATCTTTTAGAAAATTATTATATAAGATTACAATTAATTAAAAATATTACAGTGTGTTAATTATAGGTACTTTATTAAATATTCTAAGGTATTTTTTGTCAATAAATAAATATTCAAGTTCAATCATTAATTAATTAATTTAATCAAAAAACAGAATGTTTGGTACATTTGTGTTAAAACTAAAGAATAAAACAATTACTAATAAAAAAGGACTAATTTATAAAATTAACTAACTAACTATTAACTAATCATCATGATTAATTAAGAATACCAAATCAATTAATATAAAAGAAAAATCTAACGGTTCGTAAAAATTCTTTTATTTAATTTTCAGAAAATGGAAAAACAGAAGTGTTTATTGTTCGGTCTACTACTAAGTTTCTCCCTAAGCGATGCAGCTAGGGTCTTGGCAGTCTTTCCAATTCCAAGTCCCAGCCATGGTATTCTTGGAGACAACATGGTTAAGCAACTTCTCAACGGAGGACACGAAGTAAGTAACTTAGAACTAGTTATATTGTCAAAAAAACATCTGTTTTCTACAAAACTGCAATACTACTCGTTCGAAATGTACGAAACAGCTGTGTTTTCTTAATTACCAGTGAAAAATTTCTATGTGAGGAGCTCGTGGCTAAACAATAACAGCCGCTCGGGTCGATCTTTAAGTTAAGCCGTACTTGCCTAGGTTGGTCTGTGGATGGGTGACCACCCATTACATACCGAGTTTCCTCCGTGCCTCGAAAAGCACGTTAAGCAGTTGGTCCCGGCTGTCATTTATAGATCTTTGACAGTCGTTACAGGTGTTATTTATATTTGTATAGTTAGAAATTAATAAAAATTGACGAAGATAAAACGTGTCCAAGATCAAGAGTGGGGGCTTGTGTCGCCACATTGGAGTAAAAAATGTACTCAAATGTGACGTCACACGAGTTTTCGACGCACTGTACTGTCTTCATTTTTTGTTTAAGTACGTGAAAAAAGAAAAAAATATGTGTCCAATATTTTTTGGAAATCTATCTGACGGACTAATTATATATCTTTTTGTCATCTACCCTATTCTGAAGCTCCTTCATATCTTCGGGAACGCGTTGAGTATCTATTATAGTTCCTAGAAGTAAACCTTGTCTTCTTAACATCATCTCTTCTCCTTCGTTTCCCTGCCCACTCACATCCTCAAGTCGGTATGATGGATCATTCATTGTTCATGCTGTGCGCCTTTGGAATTCTCTTCCACGCACCTTGCAAGATAGCCCTTCGTTAGAGGTGTTCAAGAAAGGAATAAAGAAAATTTTCCTGTCAACGTGATCAAATTATGTATACAGGGTTATTTGTAAAACACCGACAACCTCTCAGGACTGTGTTACTAACATCATAATCAACAACTTTTGTTCTATGACTTTTAAAAATTCATCATAATTTTAGTTCATCAAATTTTCGTACAAAAATGAAAATATTTAAATTGAACGCTCTAAATGTTAAGAAATCTATGCGAAGCAAAAGAATGCGATAGTACAATAGTGAGGGGAGCGGGGTCAGGGCGGCGAGGGCCCGTAAAAGCGTTCAATTTAAATATTTTTATTTTTTTTATGAAAATTTGATGAACTAAAATATGATGAATTTTTAAAAGTCATAGAACAAAAGTTGTTGATTATGATGTTAGTAACACAGTCCTGAGAGGTTGTCGGTGTTTTACAAATAACCCTGTATAAATATAGGATTTTCTAGGTATTTAACTAATTAAGTTTATAAAATTAATTATTTTAAGTAACAGATTGTAATGTTAATGCACAAACATAAGTGTATCCTCTTCTGCAAATCTCGCTATCAAAATTAGGTTTGCTGTAAGAAAACCCAATTCTGGGTTAATAAAAGTCAAAAGCTCGCCATTGTACATAAGCTTGTATTATTGTAATTTATATGTTTTCTTGTTATTTTGTGTGCAATAAAGAATAAGAATAGAATACAACATCACACAGGCAATCCCCGAACTTTTCTTCAGATAAGTTTAAGTTCCTTATTCTGTGGGCGTGCCTATTGCCATCAACCTGGCTCATACCAGACTCCGTGGCGATTGTGATTTTTTTTTTTTTTTTTCGGATGTGAAATCATCAAATGACTCCTCCCGCTCTGGGCGGAGCAGGAGGGAGTGTCAGACTTTTACTGACTAAAACCCATCCACGTTCTTTCATCGCCCTTTGTGTTCCGGGGCCACGGTATCTCTTTCGAATAGTCCCGCAGCCCCGGCAGGCTTCGGCCCTTGCGGACCCCTTCATAGTTGCTGACTCTCTTTGAGGCGCGCGTGGAACACGAACGCGCCGTCGACACGGCCTGTCGTCATGAGACGTACGGACGGCGAGCTAGCCCATAGCTCCCCGTCCACAGGCCCGCGAAGAGTAGGGCTCTGTGAACGATATTTATCACTTGCTTTGGTTTTGAAGTGATACCCTCTCTCTTTTGCACATGCTTTATAGATCTCAGCCTAAGAATGAAATTTTTTTTTGTCGTTTTTGTGGAGATCTCGATGTTCTGTGACAACATGTTCAAACCATAGATTTGTTTTGGGAGATAAATAGAGTGAAAAAGATTATTCTGTTAAACGATTTTTTTGTTAACAGGTGACGTACATTACGCCATTCGTCGAGAAGCAGCCAAATAGTACGAAACTGCGTTTAGTAGATGTCACGGGAAACAAAGACTTTTTCGGTGGTAAGTAAATTAACATTAAAGTTAAAATAAGCCGTGATTAATTTCCATTTATGGAAGACGAGTAATGTAGCTTTTAGCCAGTCGAAGATTTTTAGATTTGGATCATTCGTTCCGAAGATTATTCCTTTTTTTTTCGGATGGGTAATCATCAAATGACTCCTCCTGCTCCGCCCAAAACGGGCAGTGTCAGACTTTTACTGACTAAAACCCATCCATGTTCCTTCATCGCCCTTTGTGTTCCAGGGCCACGGTATCTCTTTCGAACCGAAGATTACCCTTACTTACAAACAAATTTTACCTCTTTATAATATTAGTATAGATGTAGGTGCCTCTGTGCCATTTATCCTCCTAAGGGACAGACCCTTAGGAGCCAAGCAAAAAGATATGTAAAGTGATGTAAAGTTATCGCATTTGTTTGTCACGATAAGGAAAGCACCGGATTGGATCGTGCTTAGTGACACGATGCACTGATGTAGTGACATCAGTCTAACCACCGTCAGCTTTGAACGCCGTTATCACATATACGTGACAAGCAAGCGCGTGCTGTACGCCAATTGACAAATATGTGACAAAATGATATGGGAAATTGTGGCTTGGCGTGGAGGCCACGCGCGTGCGTTTATGCTCTGGCGTTCAAAAGGAAAATTACTGTCCGCTGCTGTACATATTGTACATACTCGTAGATCGCCGTCTTTTTTAAAGCAGCAGCTACTTTAACACTTAGTATGTTTTACAGAAAAAATGTTGGACGTGAAACAGATCTTGAGTGGGGTGATGGATCTACAAGACACCGACTCGGTGTTCGATATGATGGAGACCATCGCCGAGTTGACGTTAGCCAATGAAAATGTACAGAATTTCTTAAAGGACCGCACGAACAAATTCGATGTCATCATTGGAGAATATATGTTCACTGATTTGTATTCTGTGTAAGTAACATTTGACATAACATCACGCCTGTAATCCCTAAAGGGTTAGGCAGAGGTGTATCTAATAGCACACCCACATTTCGCCAGTTATGTTAAAGTCCCGTAATAGGGGGCGAGCCTATTGCCACTAACCGGTCGCAAATCCAGATTCCGTGGATGCTAATGAGAAATCCCTTATTTAGGAAAAAACAGACTTTGAATCGAACCCAGGACCTCATGCTCACCAGTTGCACTTGCGACCGCTAGACCAACGAAGCAGTCATCACTTATTTCATCATCATCACGCACGTTCATGTTCGCTAACTTAAAATTATGCATTTACAGATTGCCGGCAGTACTGCAATGCCCGTTCATCTGGTTCTCAACCATCGAGCCACATTGGATGATTCTCAACCTGGTGCATGGACCGCTGAACCCGTCCTACAATAGTGATTTTATAAACGGCCTGGTACCTCCTTACTCGTACTTAAAGAGAGTTAAGGAGTTGTGGACGACGGTGAAAGGAGTTTATAAACATGATCAGTAAGTTTTTCTTCATCAGATTTTCATACAAAAATAAAAATATTTAAATAGAACGCTCTAAATGTTACGAAGTCTATGCGAAACAAAAGAAAGCGATAGTACAATAGCGAGGGGAGCGGGGTTGGGCCGGCGGGGGAGAGAGTTCAATTTAAATATTTTTATTTCTTTTAGAGAGTGACGAGATATGTTCCTTAAAAGACAAATTCTGGTCAATTGTGACACCTAAATATTTGGTTGATTTGACTCTGCCTATATCATTACAGCAGCAATTTGTTGCATGCCACTGGATGTAATGTTGTAGTAGTAGTTTGAAACAAAACAATGCTGATTAAGCTTTAAATGCTTCGACACTGAAACTGCGGCGCCGCTGCGCTGCCACTGCGGTGTGCGTTGACCCTACGGATTACACTCAATTAAAATCCAAGGTTACAAGACGAGTTATCTCGTCTATACAAACAATATTATGTAATCTTACGACTTCCACTTCGGTTCAAATGAGTATTTTATCTCATACAATAATGTACAAACAAGTTGAATTATGCCAAAAAAATCTAAATATACGTTAAAAGTAACATCATTCATATGAAACAGACGGTTTCGCTCAAAAAATAAATGACCGTGACTCGCCAAAAATAATTATTATGTAGGTACAACACGAGACCGCATTTCAATGGTAACAAAACCACTCTTAGCTCAAGCAAGCAGTTCTTAAATTCTATTCTTGGCCAGAACAGCAGGCCTAGCCAAGTTACAAACGATTCGTATCGATTATCTTTCTACAATCGTAAACGTTAAGTCACGTGGTCAAAACAAACTAATAGAAACTTCGTAGACAAGTTTACATCGATCAAGATGATAGAATGAAATGTATTCGTTTCTACAGTCGTGATCTCTACATCCCATATAAATCGTAGCCAACTTACAGTTTTGACTGAACTTCTATTCGTTTGTTTTGACCACGTGACTTAACGTTGAAGTGATGTCATTCCCATACATTTGGTTAGTTTTCTTTAGAATAGAATAGAATAGAATAGAATATTTATTTGCGTAAAACATGGTATACAAGGGTGTTAAATACAAATTGAGGCACAAGCATGTTTAGCTAGGATAAAACATAGCATGCAAATTTTTTAAACACTAGTTGAGCAACAACAATCGTAAAAACATCAACATTTTTTATCTATAAATTCTTTTATACTATAAAAACTACACTCGAGTAACCACTTATGGAATTTAATTTTAAATAATTTTGTATTTAAAGCTTTGAAATGCCTTGGTATTTTATTATAAATGCACACACACATTGCCAAGCAATTACTATTGTATTTAGACAGTCTAGGCAAATCATTTAACACTAGTTTATATGGATCTCGTCGGTTCCGAGGATTGACATCATTTGCAGTCTTAAATAGTTGCTTATTTTTCATAACAAACACACATATTTCGTAAATATAAAGCGACGGTAACGGTAACAAACCAAGTTTTTTAAATATTGGTCGACACGAGTCGTCGGGCTTAAGTCCACAAATTGCTCTCATGCACTTTTTTTGAGCGATGAATGCTCTTTGGAAGTCAGTGCTGTTACCCCACATTATTAGTCCATAACGTAACAACGATTCGACGTACGCGTGGTATGTCATTACAGCAGTTTTTATATTAGTTACATTTTTTAGTTGTTTTAATGCATAAACAAATTTATTAATTTTAGTGCTAACATTGTCTAAGTGCTCTTTCCAGTTAATGTCTTTATCTATTATTACACCTAAAAATCTGGTACGCGTTACTTCATTGATTTTATTAATATTGAGTTTAATGTCATTTTTGGAATTATTTGATCGATTAAATTGGATGTAAACGGATTTGTCTAAATTTATCATCAAATGGTTAATGTCAAGCCAATGCAATAATTTGTCAATTGTGTTATTAATGTCAAGTTCATGTTCTGAAATGGTATTTAGTTTTTTATTAGATGTCACTATAATAGAAATATCGTCAGCGAATAGTACGCATTTATGGTTAGTTATTTTTATGATGTCATTTATATAAATGAGGAATAATATTGGGCCCAGCACACTTCCCTGTGGAACGCCATATTTATTATGTTTATATTCCGATGAATAGGATATTATTACATTATTTTCATTTTTTTTATTGATGATGACACATTGTTTTCTATTGCTTAAATAGGACGACAGCCACTGAAGTGCCGGTCCTCTAATACCAACTGCTTCCAATTTTTGTAGCAATATGTCATGTGACACCCGATCGAAGGCTTTCGATAGATCAAAAAAGAGGCCTGTAGTTATAAATTTATTATTAATATTTGAAAGTATAGCTTGCATGAGGGAAAAAATAGCTAACGATGTGGACTTACTTGTTCTTCTGGAATCCAAATTGCTGGTCACTTATAATATGAAATTTATTGCAAAAGTCAGTTAACCTTTTAAACATACATTTTTCAAAAAGTTTTGACAATATGGGTATAAGAGTTATAGGTCGGTAATTGTTGATTTCACATTTATCTCCCTTCTTGAATAAGGGCTTTATTAAAGACAGTTTCAATTTTTCAGGAAAGGTGCCTTGTGAAAATGACATGTTTATTAAATGCGTCAGAATACCAGTCAGTTCGTTGTGGCATGCTTTGACGATTTTTGTGTTGATCTCATCATAGCCCTCCGACCTAGTGTTGGACAGAGACATTATTTCTTGTCTTACCTCGTTAACCTCCATTGGTCTAAGAAACATAGAGTTGACACAAGTACTTTTGAAGCGGTTTTGATTTGTGCTTTTTCCCCCTTGTACATGCGTTAATTTAAAATAACTGCTATTAAATATATTAGCCATTTGTACAGGGTCTGTAATTACTGTTTCATTGAATTTAATACTTTCTATGTTGTCTTTGTGAGTGTTACTATTTATTTCGGTTTTAATAACATTCCATGTGGCTTTACACTTGTTATCATGATTATGAATATATTTTATATTTGCACTCTTTTTTGAATTATAAATGCATTTATTTAGCAGACTGGAGTAGGTTTTATATTTAGTTTTATTAGTTAAATTTTTATTTTTATAATATCCATACCGTAGCTTCCGTTTAGTTTTACAACTTTGTCTCAAACCTTTACTTATCCACGTTTGTTTGTTTGCCTTATTACTATTGATTTTAACTCTTACTTTAGGAAAACAGAGACCATAAAACAGACACAATAGCTCATGAAAATCATTGAATGCACAGTTTGTGTCAGTTTTGAGATAAATATCGGACCAAGAAAGATTTTTCAGACATTCTTTAAATTTTCGGATGTTGTCTACGTTATAGTCTCTTTTATAAATATAGTATATTGTTGATTTCTGTGGTTTATTTTTGATTGGAAAGCTTAACATTTGTGCTGTGTCGTGATCAGACAGATACAGGGGCAGTACAGTGGCAGTTGCGTTGGCAATGTTGCTTAAAATATGGTCAATACAAGTCAATTTGCGAGTTGGTACATTGATGTGGATTTTTAAATTATGATTGTTAGATAAATCTTGCAATCCATTTGTGATGTTTCTATGCGTTAACGATTGTAGATTGTCAACTTGGCTAAGCCTACAGCTCAAACACAAGTGTTGACTACTTGCGATTGTACTTTGTTGTTTTTATAATTTTAAAGGCCTTCATCATAATGACTAAGAATAATCTCTGTATACGTAGGTAGTCTATTATAATATTGATAAATTTATAAATACTTTTCCTCGATCATCATGACTAGCTGAAATTCAGTACTCATGGAAATCCAGAGCCAAGTAAATACGTACTTGGCTCCTTGTTTCAACAGTACTTTGTATTAAAAGTTCATCTCATCTCATTCAAGATCATAATCATCTGCCACTTAAAGCTGGGACATATAATATAGGCCTCTTTGTGTGAGGAACTTTGTCATAAAGGTTCCAGTTAGAGCCTTATGTTTCCCATGTTTGATTATTTTACGGGTTAACCCTTATATTATATGGGTTAACCATTTAAATGCGGCTAAACCAGAATTAAAGGAACAAAGCAACGAGCGCGGGCTAACTCCGTCACTTTCTTGCATATATTTTTTTGTACAAAAATTAACTTTGTGCGTGAACCGGTTGTTAAAGGCTGAGTAACCCTGTAATGCGGGTTAACCTTCACTCTAGGGTTTTCACCTAGCCCTAAAATCCACCCGATGAAAACCCCTTTACGGGTAACTTGTTCGGCTCCTGCTCACGACATATAAGTCGGAGCTGCTATTGCTCTTCACTATCCATGCTGAAACGAGAATGGAAGATAACCTTCTTTCGTTTATTTTTTCAGTGCTTTCTTTGCTAAAGAAGAGGAAGTATACATGAAACTGATTGCCCCCATCGTTAAGGAGCAAGGCAAACCTGTACCTAACTACAATGAGTTGAGGTACAATGCATCTTTGGTACTGGGCAACTCGCAGGTGGCTATTGGAAGTGCAGTACCTCTGCCACCAAGCTACAAGCATATTGGTGGATACCATATTGAAGAGCCAGTCAAACCTTTGCCAGAGGTAAGTGAAGCTACTAGTCTATTAGTGCTTTGGTCCAGTGATGCTATTATCAACAGTGATAATGAGCTTGTGGCTAAATAGTGACAGTCAGTCAAGCCGCGCTGGTCAAGGTCGTTCCGTGGATGAGTGACCATTCATTTTATATCGAGTTTCTGTTTAATTTGATGTTAATATTCAAATACGTTACTCATCTTGCCGATTGCACTTATTTCAATATTTCCGAATAATTTGTTAAAAGACACCACATTCTGAAACTATTTCTTTTAATTTTGTCCCCTATAATTAAAACAATCATGCAATTTTCTCAGGATTTGAAGAAAATAATGGACAATGCCAAGAACGGTGTGATTTACTTCAGTTTGGGATCAAACTTGAAAAGCAAGGACTTACCAGAGGACATGAAGCAAGGCCTATTGAAGGTGTTTGGAGGACTGAAACAGACTGTGTTATGGAAATTTGAGGAGAATCTACCAAACACGCCGAAAAATGTCCACATAGTGCAGTGGGCACCGCAGCAGAGTATTTTAGGTAAGGTATTCCGTGTGCTTAACGCGAAGGTGACAAAAATAATTAAGAGAAAGGCAACATTAAGTGTACCGTCAATCACCTTGTACAAAAAACATAACCCTTCCTACAGCGTGTATCAGAAAAGGGTAATATAAGTAAATATATTGGATATATAATTATGTGGTGTATTTAAGGGCAAGTGTATTTCTGACCAGATAAACTATCAAATTGAATAACTCTCTGAATGGGACCATTATCGCAATCGCAAAAATATATTCAGTTGCCCCATACCAAATGTACGAGACTACTGTTTATTTTCGCAGTTACGATGGAGGAAATTGTTCAGTTTGATGGTCTACACCACACCATTCCACCATCATCTTTTCTAAAAAATTTCACAATTTTGCAGATACTATTCTGACAACAAGGTTGAATGGTTCAGAGCCATAACATAAATTGCAGAAGTCGATAATGAAAAGCACAATGTAATAATACACTGTACCACAAGAATAAGGTACTAACACTCGTGGAGCAGTAATTGCATGGCAGGTTAAAAATAATTGAAGATGATGTGTGTATGTTTTGTACAAATGGGTAGCAGATGGTTTTTGTCATTAGTATGCGTAGCTAATGTTTAAAAAAACAATGCAACATGTTTTGTTTTTAATCATTTGATTGTATATTATGTTAATGACATAATTATGGCCGATGTAATAATGTTAGAAGTATTGATTTTTTCTACTACAGAAGCTACTACTACGAGGGTTGGCATGGACAGCTCAACCTTATCATCACCAGAAAGAATCGACAAATCTTTTGTTCATCTGTCATTGAATCGACAAAATGACAGATGAACAAAAAAATTGTCGATTCTTTCTTCGAATAAACCTGTTTCTAAGTGGTCATGTCAGCTCACATTAGTCCACTGCTGCTGACATAGGGCCTGCTTATAATATGTACGCCACTGTTTCGAAAATTGTGGTAAAAGGAGTGACGCATGATTGGCTTGAGTAGATCAGAAAGAGATGTAAATGCAATAAAAGAAAAAAATATGTCGTCCAAGTCAAGGATGTTCCCTACTAATAAAATAATAGCCCAGTTTTCCTGCGTCTTGTTTCTTTTGCATATTTTCTATGTTATTTATATGAGCTTCTCGTCTCTTCCAGCTCACCAGAACCTGGTCCTTTTCGTCACGCACGGAGGTCTCCTGTCCGTCACCGAAGCTATCCACTTCGCGGCTCCTCTCATCGCCATCCCAGTCTTCGGAGATCAGTTCCTCAATGCCAACCAAGTCCAACAGAAGGGTTATGCTATCAAAGTTGACCTAACTTACCATTTGCATAAGGATCTGAAGGTGGCCTTGGATAAAATTCTTGGGGATCTTCCAACGTAAGTAAAAAAAATATTATTTTATTTATTGGAGAATGGTTGGTCTTCTTTATCGATTTCTGTTTCTTAGCATATGCTTCCGGAGCTTTCAATTCATTGTAGTGGCTCAATTTGATTAAACTATTGCTAAACTAATAGTATCTTATTTTGGTTCCACTTATGACTAAAGCCTTTATTGCTAAAAAAATGTCTGTGGGACTCAGACTAAAATATGCCACATTTTATGCAAATAAAGATACTTACTTACTTACTCACTGAAGATACTAGACCCAACCATACTGATTGCAGAAAAGATTACAAAAAACTTGCACTTCATACTGATCATGTCCATTTCTTCCACAGATATGCCGCAAAAGTAAAAGCCCTATCAATAGCATACCACGACAATCCAATGAAGCCGAAGGAAGCTCTAAACTTCTGGGTGAACCACGTCGTCAAAACAAAAGGAGCCCCACACTTGCGATCAGTGGCACTGCAAATACCACTATACCAGAGAGTGTACCTAGATCTACTAGCAGTAGTCGTGTTAGCTTCAGTAGTTTTATTGTTAGTAGTTAAGAGGATTTGCTGTTTAGTGACGGGCAAGAACAGCATGAAATTGAAGACGAATTAAGTTGCACGAATAATTTAAATGGCACAGGCAACAAAAAGGATAAATAATCAGGCAACTTAACCCATTTTGGGTGTATGAGCAGTCCAAGTCTTCAGTGTTTTGGAAATTGAGGAACATTGCTACATTTGATAGAACTATCACTTCTTCTTTATCGTGTGGTTAGTGCCTAACCTGGTGTCAGAGTTTTTATGACACCCAATGGCCTCTGACTTGGCTTTACATTTGATTGTGGAAACAATGTTTACAGTTTCAACAACACCAAAACATGTGACTGCATCTTCGTGTCTACAGTTTATGCGAACAAAATCATTCATGACTTGCCAGTGTTGTTTGCATACCTTTTTTTTTTTTCGGATGGGAAATCATTAAATGACTCCTCCCGCTCTGGGCAGAGCAGGAGGGAGTGTCAGACTTTTACTGACTAAAACCCATCCATGTTCTTTCATCGCCCTTTGTGTTCCGGGGCCACGGTATCTCTTTCGAATAGTCCCGCAGCCCCGGCAGGCTTCGGCCCTTGCGGACCCCTTCCTTATTGCTGACTCTCTTTGAAGCGCGCGTGGTTCACGAACGCGCCGTCGACACGGCCTGTCGTCATGAGACGGACGGACGGCGAGCTAGCCCATAGCTCCCCATCCACAGGCCCGCGCCTACGGTGGCCGGAAGCCACCACATGGCCCCCGACGCTCGGGGCGTCTCCTGCGGCGGCCGGGACGTGTGGATCTCTTCCTCTCACGTTCCACCACTTCCTTCGCTAGCATGACTGCTTCACAGAAGGAAGTGACGGCGTCCCTTGTTTGCATACTTTACTCGTCCTTTTGTTGCCTGTACCACATATTTATATAAATAAGAAACCAATTGTGATTTTCTAGATTATTTGTTTACCTGCTTGAATGTGTTGAATCATCTGTTTGAATGATGTATAAAGGGCGTAAAACACCTCTTAACGAAGCCGAAAGGCACTTGTTCTCGTCATTGCGATCTTTTGTTTGTCACCATATCTGGGAACGTTCTAGTTACGGAGATATTGAGGGTCAAAGATCCAACTTATTTTTTTAAATACAAGTCTTTAATCTAAGATTTTTAAAACACCTCCACGACCCCCTTACTATTCAATCCATCCATCAGCACAATGTTTTGAGTGCGTTACATCGAGTTCTACCACAAAACATGATTTTTCACCCCAAAAAAAAAAGTCGTTTCCCAGCAATAATTTTTGCGTCAAGTTACTTATTTTGATGTACAGAATGCTTGGTTGACGGCTTCGTGATGAGGTGGTTTACACCATGTATGTCTGTACTAGGTACAGTAAGCGTTCATAAGTGCATAAGCACGCTAAGGATTGTATTGCTGTGAACGCACGGTCGAGCGTCCGTGTCTCAATAAAGTAAGTGGTCTCAATACAGTACGTACACCACAGCCACAGAGTTCGCCCAGTCGCATGTCGTCGCGTCACACTCCACAAAACATAAAAATATATTTCCGTCTCTTTTGTTATATACGCAGCAAACGCATGATCTTAATTGTGTGGCGACCTGTTCGTATCATTGGATAGCTAAAATTCACCGTCACATACCAAGTGTTGATAGCTGTTGGGGCTAAGCAGTGGGTTCACGATCAAAGAGATTCGAGTTCGAATCCCGTTTACAATGTGTGGGTTTTTTTGTTTCTTGGTAATATTAGTTATTAGTTTAGCTATTTTGTGTTTTATGCAAAATCTTGTCAGGTGTTTTTTTTTTTTTTATGATGGATTCATACTTATTATTTATTTTTTGAAGTTAAATATTAGTAAAAAAAAACCATAGTATTATTATTTAACTATTTATGTGATTGTGTATTATCTTTTCGGTGTTGGAAGATGGAAATAAAAAGGCCGTGGTGAATGGCTGAATGATAACAAAAATGTTTATTCGTTTCATTTATTTAAAAAAATTAGTAAGAAACTTTCATGAGAATTGTAACGTCACATTTCTACCTCAATATAAAAGAAGTTCTCTTGCAACCGTTCATAATATTTTTTATTTTATACGGTATACCCACTTACTCTAAGTAACATACTTATGTAACAAGGAAAGGATATTCTAATCGCACAAATATAATAATTATTGTTGATAGTTGTACGATGTAGTACCCACCGTACGCACTTATTATAGGTATCGGTATTCAGCAGAGTTTATTGAAAACTAATATGTACAAATGTATGTGTTAATGAATAAATAAATATAAATGGTTTAGACTTTAGGAATATTGTTTAATGTGACGTCACAATAAATGTAACTCGTATTGAGGTTATAGTGTTCATTTTCTCGAAGAAAAGAAGATTGAAACTAAACCTCAATTTAAGATCATTAAATAATTACGGATAAGTTAATATTACTAAATATTTTGTTACACGTCTAATTAAATCTAAAACATCTGGGGATTAATATTTTGTAGCATGACATCTTCTAAAACTTCTACATAAGTAAAACTGTTGGCGCGAGGAGGAATAAAAGCCAGATCTCCTGGCCCTGCTGCACTTATCCATCCACACGTGATCCCCACATATTAACCGTAATTCGACCTGAGTCTGTATTAGGGATTATGTTTTATCAGACCAGCGACTGTTATCCTTGCGCCATAAATGAAGTCTACCCTTTTGAATTGATTTAAAAGTCTTTTCATCTGAAAATATGGTAGTATTCCAGACAAAATCTAAATAATCCCGTGCGAAACGTAATCGTTCTTCTTTATGTCCTTCTGTCAAGAAGGGCTTCTTAGCCAGCCTTCTGTGACGCAAGCCTTCAGCATGGAGGGCACGGCGAACAGCTTGCGATGAGGTGTCAAATAATTCCACAAAGTGTCTCGTAGGTGTGAAACCATTTGTTTCATATTCGCCTACCATATTATGTCGTCGCTGGGCATCGCTAAAAAGCGACGGCCTTCCACTCCACTGTCGACTAGCAAGGCCTTTTGATCCAGAGACTAACAGTATTCCTCTAAAACAAAAAAAAAGTGATGTTAGGCAGCTATAATAAAATACTGAAGTGATCATTCACTCTGCATTTATAAATCTAAAAATGAACACTAATTATTTATCTTTTAAGCTTCATGTTGTATTTAAAAACAATTAATTAATCCATATGTCACCAAATAAATAAACATTAATAAATTAGGTTTTAATTTCTAATAAAACTTTAAGTTACAATTCATAAATATAATACTCACATTCAGTCCGGTTTCTTCAGATATGTGTTCTATTAAGACCACTTTTATGCAGCACGATAATAATTAGTCGCCTTCGCCTCAATACTAATATTTGCCTGCATTTTGAGAAATATCAACAACAATACCGCTATCTATTAAACCACACGTCACTAACCAACAACTAAAACCAAACCGATCAAGTTAAATATTCATAAAACTCATGTCTACCTCACAGAAATCTAAATTCTTGACTTATTTTTCAATGATCAAACTTTACGAAATGTGTGAGCAAGATATAGAATATATATTTCTGTCCCATTACTTCCAATCGAGTAAAAACTTACAAAAAGTCTTACTGGCTTACTGATTCACTCATAGATATATATATCATCTTGACATATATTACAATGTTGAAATTATGAACTACACGACAGTGTCTATTTTCTAAAGTAAAAGAATTAAAGAGATTTAAATTTTTTTTGATTTTGATTTGTTATTTTTATATTATTTATTAGAGTAGTATTTTTTAAAGTAGAAGATCGTAAGTTAAACTAAACGTCAAGCTATTGGTTTGTGAGATTGCCTATGGACTTTTGGTCGACACTGTACATCTCCTTTCAAGGCGTCTCCTACTGACATAGTAGCTACCGAGTTTTCATTATCATCTCTCTTCTTTCTGTATCGTGTGGTTAGCCTAACCTGGTGTCAGAGTTTTTATGCCGCTCATGGGCCTCTGATTTGGCTTAAAATATCATCTTTGTTACCGTGTCCGATGTCATTTGGGGTCGGCGCAACATGTCTTTTTCTTGCATTCCTGTCAGCTGTTAGGCTATCATTTACTCTTTTCAAAACACATCAAATCCTGTGGTACTAAACTAAGTTCTTTAATACTAAGAGAAAATTCTTATCTTCCTCAAGTTTTTTTTTGTGAGGATTCTTGCCCGATTAATTTGATGTAACCTATATTTATGTCGACGCGTCAAATTAATTATAGTTTGCAATTCCTTAATAATTAAATAAATTAGGGTAATCAAACCAATTTTAAAATCCTATAATCGCTTAGTAGCTTTCTAACCATTATTGTCAATTCATTTGATTTTGTAATTTTAATTAGGATGTTTTAGATGGTCATTATACCAAGTTTAAAAAACAACAAATTATGATGTGAGTTACATAAAACTATTTATTACCTAAACCATATTGTTAATTCATTTTATGATAAATTGTAAACATCAATTGGTGTGTTTTTATCTAACTGAAGTAACATTTGATTAAAATAACATTGAAACTAAAATGGCGTCCATATTGCTACGCTTGATAAAAACACATCCGGTTTATAATAAGAAAGCAAAATTTATTTTTAGGTTTTAAAATTACTAATAAATTGAGTTAGTATTTTTCGATTTATAATAGCGATTACATTCGTCACTCATTGTTTGGTAAATGTTATATGCAAGTTCCGGTGGCACGATCGGCCATGTTGTTTTCTTTGTTTGAGTTTAGTTGAATCGTTGAAAAATGTTTGATGGCCCATTCTGCCGTTGGAAATTGTAGAGAGTAGAAGACTCCGGAGATCCTGTGAGTAAATATATAAGACCGCCCATTGTGTCACCCTTTGTAAAATGTTTTACATTTGTATCTGTAATTTTTATGGTGTACAATAAAGAGTATTCTATTCTATTCTATTCATCATTCATTCTTCATCGATCATTTGGAACTCTCATTTCGATTGAATGTTTTGTATTTTGCTATTTTAATTGCTTCTCTAGTCAGCCTTAGTATGTTATGTTTGTTTCTTAGTATGTGGCTTGTAAAACTCGATCTAGTGATCCACAAAACCTAGTGATACTGTGAGTGTGTTTTGCCGTGACTTTGTATCGAGTTCCAGTTGTGCGCGTAGCAAAAGACTAAGAAAGAGGGTAGACAGATTTGTCTGCACTTAAGGGGACTACAGGAGCTAAACGCGAGTTTTATAATGCTAAAAAGCATATGATTCCCTGTAATAAAAAAAAAACCCGAAAAATATATGATATTCTTCAGGATATATGCTAGTATGATAGTGTTTTGAAAAATTAATACAACTAATTTTACTTGATACAAAAAAATCACGAACTTATCTCTAAAAAATTCTTTTAACGAGTGAAATCCATACTCAAATACACGAGATCATTCTGATTTTATGGCAAATAATTCTACAAGCAACATATTAGCATGATAGTGGTGCCGATTCTCTTGTACACCGAACTAACCTAAACTATAACTAAAATTTCTTATTTTTAGTTAGTTTGTTTTGGTAAGTTATTCTGAAAACAAGATTCTCTAAACTAAGATAGAGTTTTGACACAACTAAAATCGAGTTTGACATTCGCTAAGTTGAGTAGACTATAGACTAAGATTGCAGTAGACCATAGACAACAGCTGAATGAAAGTGAACGAAAATGATCTGAATTGCAAAAAAAACCTAAGTAAAATCAAATAATTATTTATTTACCAGTTCCTACTTCTGAATGGCTCGCGAAGCAGGGCTCCGTCGACCGGGACTCCCTCGATAATGTTCGGGAATGACAGGAGCCAATGTCCTTACTGGCGCGAGACGACTGTGTTTGAGGACGACAGGTTAGGTTTAAAAAATTATAAAAAAATAATTTCTCCTCTGCCATTTGGAATGGGTTGGATTGGTCTCGCAATCTTTCCAATTATTGAGAGAAGAACTAACTTTTTATCACGACATATAAGACATATAAGTTCCGTGACATAAGAGCTGTCAAATCGTATGGATTTCTATAATCGTTTTTGTTTTGCCGCAATTATTGTAATAATGCCTCAATGTAGCGCGTTAAATTGTAACAACAGCTGTACCATCGGTATTCTGTTTCACTGAAGCTAAACCAGAAAATCCAGCGAACTTCGAACGACAGCATCGTTATGAGAAAAGAAGCCGGAAAAAACTTTTTCAGGAAAGTTTTGAAGTAGACCCGCAACCTTCAACCAGTAGTGTTACTTCCATGTATACATCAGCAGACTTAGCATTAGAAATTGGTCTCGACGAAGAAGTAAACACATTAAACAACAGTGAAGAAACATGTGTACAGTGCACCTAAGTGTTTATAAAAGTACTCAAATTGACCAAGAGTATGTCTACGGGTTTATTAATAGATACAAAGAGGATGATAAATCCATAAAGTTTTACACAGGTTTCAAATCCTATAAAAAAAATCAATTAGTTTACTCAACTCTAAGTCTAATGGCGTGTCTAATTTTGGAGAGTGTATTATAAAGAATATTAAATAAAAGAGTCCTTTTAATTCTGCCTTTTTATTTTCAAATAGTTCATAAACATATATTTATTTTGAATTGCAGGTTCTAAACAATGTACATAAATGTTTAATAAATGAGTTAACATTTCATTAAAATATGCATCATCTTGCCTATTAGATATTACCTTCATGTCCTTTCACATTCTGTTTGTAATTTTTCCTTCATGTTCTTTCCTTAGAAGTGTAAATGACAAAACTACAGTATTGTTTGCGGGAGCAATATAGCGTCCCTGAATTTGAGCATAATATTGCTTTACACTGTCCTCGTAAATAGGTGTAAATGCCATCAGAGGTAAAGCGGGCTATTAAAAGATGGCGATATTCATGTAAATGCTGTCCTTTACGCTGAGTTTTACAGCTGCGAACAAATAACAAAAAATTAGATTCAGATACTGCGTTCAAATGAAACAGTATTTTATTTATAATCACTGTTAGTATGGAGAGCTTTCTAAAAATTTGACCAACAAAAGTATTCATGTACCTATCAAAATATTCTTGGATTGCCAGTCTGGTGATGATGGGAAGTGGAGAATCCGCATTTATATCACTAAATGTATCACAGGGTGGACACTGGTATAAAATGTCGTCTTGGACGTCGCAGTCGGCACCAAAGTTCTGGTTTCGATCATACGCTTCTAATCTATAAATTAAAACAAAATAATTAGCCAAAGAACACAAAATAAAAAATTCTAACCTAAAATATTTTAATTCTTTCTTGAAAGTTTATAAAAACAGTTATTTCTTAATAGACACAGAACCTGGAAGTGGCTTTGTTTATGAGAAGTGAATTTATCCACTTCTTTTCCAACTAATAATGTAGCAAGTGCAATACATGTTCAGTTTATAAATCCCTTGCTAAGTTTTCATGAATGCATTTTATATTATATCAATATAATAAATAACACTAAATTTACCTTTTTGCCGAATCGACAGCAGCTGCATTCACATGTGCTTCTTTATTGAACTGAAAATTATCCAAACTTTCAAGAAATACGAGAGAAATGTGATTTGTAAATTTTAGTTCATGACAACTAATTTTATTCCACACCTATTTAATCGCGATTAAAAATAGTCTGATTTAGTTTGAAAATCTAAATTTTAGGTGAAAAACGTCAATTTCAGAATAGCGAAATTGCCATTTTCACTAAATTGAATAACTTAGTGCTGTCAAACTATAATCTATTTAGGTTATGTCACTTTAGTCAATTTCAGAATGGGAAACGTCTTTTGACAGGAATAAACTAAATTTTAGTGATTTTTAGTCTAGTTTAGAGAAATTTGTGACAAGAGAATCCGCACCAGTGTTTTATTTTTTTAGTCCAATCAATAGATTTTTTGTAAATCGCAAAAAACACTAATTTCGCACTATTCGGCCCGCAGTGACTGACGTTACAACCACTTTGTAGTGCAAGCTGATTAGAACTTTATTCTAACAGTATTTCAAACGAAGTTTGAACCACCACAATTAGAGTTGCTAATTTAGCTCCTGTAGTCGCCTTAACAATTTATTTTCCATCCACCCGCATTCCCCAGTCATCCCGCGATCATGGCACTTGCACCAGCGTCAAAATATCGGGAGCTAAAAATAATGGATAATCACGGAAGATATCCCTTATGTGACAGTGTAAGTTTAGTTATAAACTGTGAAAGATTAAAACAGAGTACGGTACGTTTTTAAGTTTTCAGAATATTGTTATTAGCAATCGCATTTAAATAATTCAAATACCAGGTACTTTAAAACATGAATCTGTGTTGGTTGTGATCATTCATATTGTGACTGATATACACGTAGCGTCCTCTGTTGTGGTGTAGCGGAAGCAGTGAATTAGAAACGTCTTTCTGTTTGTGACGCTCGCCAATGGGGGGCGCCAGTAACAATGAATGGCTTACGCATAAATATCGATTTAATGCTCGCTTCTCGACACTGGAGGCGCTGTTTTATGAATGGGTATTGTAATATTATGAATGAATGTCGTAGTAGTCGCCTCTCGACACTACGAGGCAGCACTGTAGAAATTACTCAAATGTTCTAGAAGTTTCTGGAACCGAAAGTTGATTGTAAACGAGTTGTTTTCCGCCCACATTTCAATTGTACTGTTCTGTTCGCTTCCAGGCACGAAAGAGTGCACTAGTGTCGTAAGTTTTAACCGCGTTTAGATGTAAATATTGTTGAACTGTAGCCATCCTTGCCCGAAACCAGCGATTGTAATAATATATAGTTTGAATAGTTAATAATAGTTTTAACCTGTGGATATTCCGACAATAAATCGTGTGGTAATGTTCGTGTGTTTTTTTCATTGCTACCTGAGTCCTCTGTCCTCAACACATATTTTGACGAACGTTTTACTATCTCCATTTCCGTCAACGGATACCTAAACAACATCAACAAAATGCCTACGCGAAGATCCACAAGTACATTGATACACAATCGCGCGCAGCATTCTAAATTTAAACGCAGTCGCCCCGGTCACTTCGCCGTAAATATGACCGCTTTAAGAGCGCGGGAATCGAATTAAAAAAATACAGATTTTAAGTAAAAAATCTTCTGGAAGATTAATAAAGAAGATTACAATTAATTAAAAATATTGTAGTGTGTTAATTACAGTGATAGGTACTGTTCGGGCGCCGCCGACCACTCGGCAATCGTCGGCTGCTGTCGGGTGACAGCGGGCGGCGGCGAGAGGCGCAGCGTGCGACGTGCGGGACGCGGGCCACCGGCCCACTTCGCTACCGATCTCTGAGAACGACGAGCGCGCACATTCCTTAGTACACCAACACAATTATTTTCTTGTACCAATTTTGGATTATATATTATAATTTACAGTCCACTGCTTTTTAGTTAAGTCCTTAGTTAGGTCCCTAACAAATGATCCTTCGAGCCTCTTTATAGTCGCGTTTTGGTGGAACCAATTTCGGCGGCAACTGGCATTACGACGTTGGTGAACTTTGGACTCGAAAAACTTGAATTCGCTGCGTCACCGAAGCAACGGTTTTTTCTACCGAAGTCGATAGAACAAAGGAAGAACAAGAACTGGACTAAACCATATTTCACCAAGTCTTGATAACGACGCCGGCGCTTATTACATCGACTGTATTGGACGATTTACGCCGAGTCATCGCTTGGAAGATTTTCAGGACAGGTTTCTTGTGGATAAGGATTCGGTATTGTGTGAGTTTGTTCCAATTTTATTCCTTCTATATCCTTTTTCTGCCTTTTCAAACAAAAATTCGTGTTTTTATTCCGTTAAATTCAAATTATTTTCCGTTTTCACGATCATATTTGAGTCAATACGTGTTACCATTAGCTATCTCGTTCATTCTTGTGCACTGCTTACGCTTACGCGCTTGATCACTGCTAAACTATCAGGCTATGTACCGTTACTTGGGTGCATGACTGTGTGCGCAACAGCTGAGCGGTTATTGACCGGTGACATTCATCAAGGTCACGCGGCTAGTCATTCACTTCTTTGTGTGTTAGTTTAAACTTAACTGCCAACTTCTGTACGTAACTTTGCTACGCATAATCAATTAGTGTTACTATTACCTATTGATTTTCTTACTGGATTACGCTATGGCCTCTTTAGACGCACTGTTGAGAAAACGAAGTGCCACTAAGGCAAAGCTTACAAATTTCACCAATTACATGAATGTGCTTCTTAGTTGCAAGATTATTTCCGACATTCAACGCTTAGAGTTGGAGAGCCGTTTTAAAAAATTTGAAGCTACATACGATGAATTTAACAATTTACAGATGGACATCGAGGTGCTTTCGATGACCCTGGCGTACGCAGAGAGAGCTAAGTTCGAGGACCGTTACCACGCACTCGTGGCACAGGCGAACAGCCTGCTTGCCAACGACGACAGCGGTGACTACGGGTCTGTAACAGGCTCGGTGTACAAACACTCAGGTGAATCGTTCCAACAACGTAACTTTATACGCTTACCTAAAATAGATTTGCCTAATTTTAAAGAAGTTACTATGCGACCGCTTTGATAATAGTAGGCTTTTAGTAGATACCCATCTTAAGGCGTTACATAGTGTAGACTGTATTACACAAGAATCATCCTCTTCTTTACGTTGTTTAAATGATTTAATTAATAAAAATCTCAGGGCCTTGAATACAATGGACGAGCCCACGGACAGTTGGGATACATTAATTATTTATAATATGGCAAGTAAACTAGATCCTATCACTAGCAGGGAATGGGAAGCTCATCGTAACACCATACCGACAAAACCAAAAGTTTCACAATTTTGTTCTTTTATTAGTAAGCAAGCTGATTTGTTAGAAACCTTAGAACATAACAGGGCCACATTAAACGTAGTAAATAGTACTAACACACATGGCAATCAAGTGGGAAACAAACATAAATCATTAGTAGTGGCAGCCACTCAAACCGACAACAATACAAAACAAACGTATGAGGCAAAGTGTCCCTTATGCAAACAAAATCATCTATTGTACACTTGTGAAAAGTTTCGAAACTTAAACGTAGAACAACGGTCGGGATAAAGGTCAAGGAATTTAAAGTTTGTTTGAACTGTTAACTTAGTGGTCATTTAACAAAGCGATGTAGATTAGCTCCTTGTAAATATTGTAGAGGTAGACATAATACCCTTTTACATGTGGAACAGTCTACTCATATCCAAGATCCTATGCCCAATAGTGTAGCATTGCCCACTGATGTTTCTGGAGGTGCCGCTCCATATAAGGGCACCTCAGAAAATATCTCCTTGTCGAGTGACGCTCGGTCCCAGCATACTACCTCTCATATTTTACTGTCCACAGCGTTGGTGAGAGTGGTGAACCACCGAGGCATCAGGAGGGACGCCAGGATCCTGCTCGATAATGATAGCACAGCTAATTTTATTACGCATAAACTATGCGATCAGCTAGGACTTCCTCGACGTAGCACGAGTTCCAGGGTGACAGGTATAAACAGTCACACTACATTAAGTACACAGTCTTGCAACCTAGCCATTGAGTCATGCAGCGGCAGTTATAAGACTCGTGTCACCACCGTTAAGGACTTAGGAGTGACTTTTGACCACAGTCTGACATTTAGAGACCACGTGTCTGCCCTTGCAAAGGAATCCTTCAGGCGTCTGGGATTTGTCTTGAGGAACGCTCGTGACTTTCGCAATCCCAGTATTATTAAGCTTCTATACACCACTTTGGTTCGGAGTAAGCTCGAGTCCAGCGCCTGTGTCTGGCATCCATATATTGCGTCTCAGACGCTGATGCTTGAGAAAGTTCAGAAAACCTTCCTGAGGTTTTTGTATCAAAGGCTGTACAATGTCTTTCCTTTCATGTACCCAACCAACTATCTTCTAGGGGTGTTGGGTTTCAATTCGTTGGAGGTGAGAAGGGGCGTTGATCAGCTCACGTTTGCCTGTAAAACCCTAAGTGGACGTATTGACTGCCCCGAGCTCCACGGACTTTTCTGCCGCCTATTTGTGCCCGACAAATACCTGAGGCGCCGTCAATGCCGCCGTCATGATCTGTTCGCGCCATCGCTATCTAGATCTGTTGCTAGAGCCAAATCCCCAGTATGTCGAACCCTAAGGATGCTAAACGCCTTCCTGACAGCCGACCCTGAATGCGATGTGTTTGCTGATGAATGGAGAAAGATAATGCGTGCTTGTCTGGTGTTCTGTGAGAGACAATATGCGAGGGTGTCCACTGTTAAATGCTAGTTTATGTTACTTTGCGATGTATTTAATTTATTTAACCATTTACTTAAATAATTATTAATAATTTTAACCTATTTAGTTTAAGGATATTGGCATCATGACAGTACATTGTCAATACATCTACGAAAACATAATGTATGTCAGAAAAAATCTGCACCTTTTTGGTAAAAGGGGTGACAGACATAATTACAGTACTAGAAATAGGGACCAACTAGTTCAGCCAGGCTTCAGACTCGCTAAAGTAGACTCATCTTTCGTGGGGTACTGTTTGAGATGCTATAATAAAATTCCACAAAGTATTCTTGAACTGAATGAGACGAAATTTAAAACATGTATTAAACGCACACTATGTAAGCAAGCATATTACAAGTTGAGCGATTATATCGCTGATAAAAATGCTTGGCTCAATGCTGGTCCTGCTCCACAAGGACAGGGGCGCTTAAATTGATAGCATTAAATAGTATTGTTGGAGCTGCTGAAGATTGTACAACTATCTTTGCATTGTAGAGATTCAATCTCTTTAGTATTATATAATCGCATAGCCCATATTGTGTGAGTACTATGTACTAGAAAGCTATCATTCACTGGAAACCTACGTCTTTTCTTGACTTGAATGTGCCCTGGCGGTTGAGAATATGTCATGCTCACTCAAAAGTCTCGCTGATGGTGGCGCATGTGTCGGATCATTTAGTTCCCTTCAAAATGGTTGAGTTGAATGGTGCTGATCTATGCGTCATGTCCGTGAACGGGCGCTGTCAGTTGTGACTGGTCATCTCTCAGTTGCCATGGCTTATTTTAATGAATTATTTTAGTTTTTGAATTGTTTTTTTTTCTGTTTTGTTTTACTGTGGACACTTTTAACGTGCACATCTTGCTACATTGTTCTCACATAATATACCATCTCAACATGAATGATGTAACCAAGATTTTGTAACAATATTCTGATTTAAAAGAGTGTCCATGGAGTTTCTTGCCCGTTCTTCTCCATAGAGATCTACGCTAGGGAATGGGCAACTACAGTACTTTCACAGTTTTTATGTCTTGTGACTGGGACTGTAGCTACATTTAATTTTCATCTTTGTTTCGACAATTCAAAAGTGCCTGTAACTGGCTTACTTGAAATAAATGCTTTGATTTTGATTTTGATTTTGAACCACGAATTGTATACCGTTGAATTTATTTTTATTGTTGTATTGTATGTTATTTGAATGCTTATTTTTATTTTTATGATTCCATGTTAATTAATGTAATTGGACTTGTGCCGTTTTAATTAACTATAAATAAATAAATAAAGACAGACATAAATTGTGTTATATTACCGACAATTACCAAATTACTGCCGTCTACTTAAGTCGACATACGTAGTATTCCCATACCGTTAGATTTAAATCTGGCCGATCCGTCATTCAATGTTCCATCAGAGATTGACATACTAGTTGGTGCTGAAGTATTTTGGAACATTCTAGGTAGTGCATCTATAAATTTAGGCAAAAATCAGCCCAAGCTACAGGAGACAAAGCTGGGATGGATAGTATCAGACTCTGTGGCTCTTCCAAAACATCCATCCAAAAATATATATTCACTTTTTTGTAATATCTCCATGAACGAGTTGCATAACAGCCTAAATAGGTTTTGGGAGCTCGATTCCGTTTCTTCTGCGCATTCCTTGTCACAGGAAGAACGAGCTTGCGAAGAAAGTTTTCGTGTTAACATTGTGCGTGATCAAAACGGGCAATTCATAGTTACAATGCCTCTTAAAAATGATCCCAGTGAGTTAGGCGAGTTATATGAAATGGCTAAACGTCGATTTTTATCTTTGGAACGTCGTATTACTGCATTTAAGGAAAAATATGTTGCGTTCATCGAGGAGTATGTGGGCTTGGGACACATGAGTGTGAATAACACATCAAGGAAAACTCATTCAGGTAACAAAATTGAATATTTTTTGCCTCATCATGGCGTCATCCGAGAATCCAGTACCACAACTAAGCTCATATTAGTCTTCGATACATCAGCAGCTACTACTTCTGGAGTGTCGTTTAATGACATCCAAATGGTGGGGCCCACTGTCCAAGATGATTTATTCTCTATATTGCTGCGTTTCCGTCAGCACAAGTTGGTTATTTCTGGTGACATCGAGAAGATGTATGGGGCCATTCAGGTAACACCATCGCAACGTCAATTACAGCAAATTATCTTTCGTGCTGACCCCAAGCTACCACTTCAAACGTACAGTCTTAATACTGTTACATATGGTACAGTTTCCGCCCCTTATCTAGCTACTAAGAGCTTAGTCAGTCTAGCAACAACCGCCTCCAATGACGTTGTAACGACGTCCATTGAACGGGATTTTTACGTCGACGATTATCTGAGTGGTGGCGACTCGGTTTCCGAGGTGGTCCAGATGGGCAAAGAAGTTGCATCCATTTTAGCGTCGGCTAACTTTCACGTGAGAAAGTGGCAATCTAATAGTTTGGATATTTTAACAGAAATAGCCGGTGTTTCAGGGCATTCTGATAGGTTGAACTTGTCCGAGGATAGAAACGTGTCATCTAAAACGTTAGGCCTATATTGGCTATGTAAATCTGATTCTCTTGAGTTTTCAATATCGGTCGACACCAGCAAACCAATCACAAAACGCCAAATTTTATCTGTGATTAGTCAAATATTTGACCCATTAGGCTTGGTAGGTCCTTGCAATATCGAGTCTAAAATTATCATCCAAAGTCTATGGACGGCTAAGTGTGACTGGGACGAGCAAGTACCAGATAATATTCATACCTCCTGGTTAATGTTCGTGAACAGTCTACCATGTTTAAACACCCTTAAAATACCCCGGTGGATTTCATGTGACAATTTAACTACAAATGAGATTCATGTGTTTACAGATGCATCCGAAAAGGCCTACGGTGCATGTATGTATATAAAGTCTAGTACTAAGGATGGGTTGGTACAGCTGTTGGTCTCTAAAAATCGTGTTGCACCGATCAAGCCAACAACCATCCCTAGACTTGAGTTATGTGGGGCTTTATTAGGAGCAAGACTGTGTGCTAATGTACGGAATTCCTTCACCAAACCCGTTAGTAAATGTTATTTTTGGTGCGATTCGACAAGTGTTGAGTTGGCTTACCATGACACCTAATTTATTAAAACCCTTTGTTCGAAATCGCATCAATGAAATACAAGAATGCACTACAGGGCACACGTGGAGCTACGTGCCGTCAAAGGAAAATCCGGCGGGTCTTGTTTCTCGCGGGCTGAAGGCTGACTTATCAGCGAGTGTTCCTTATGGTGGTCAGGTCCTCAATTTTTGTTAAATGACGAAACATATTGGCCAAAAATGCCCAATGAAAACTTGAAGCAAGATCTACTTGAAATTGTCTCATCACACTTTTCTGATCACTCATCCCATCATCAATCATGTAATAATTTAACGCTTACCTAAAATAGATTTGCCTAATTTTAAAGAAGTTACTATGCGACCGCTTTGATAATAGTAGGCTTTTAGTAGATACCCATCTTAAGGCGTTACATAGTGTAGACTGTATTACACAAGAATCATCCTCTTCTTTACGTCGTTTAAATGATTTAATTAATAAAAATCTCAGGGCCTTGAATACAATGGACGAGCCCACGGACAGTTGGGATACATTAATTATTTATAATATGGCAAGTAAACTAGATCCTATCACTAGCAGGGAATGGGAAGCTCATCGTAACACCATACCGACAAAACCAAAAGTTTCACAATTTTGTTCTTTTATTAGTAAGCAAGCTGATTTGTTAGAAACCTTAGAACATAACAGGGCCACATTAAACGTAGTAAATAGTACTAACACACATGGCAATCAAGTGGGAAACAAACATAAATCATTAGTAGTGGCAGCCACTCAAACCGACAACAATACAAAACAAACGTATGAGGCAAAGTGTCCCTTATGCAAACAAAATCATCTATTGTACACTTGTGAAAAGTTTCGAAACTTAAACGTAGAACAACGGTCGGGATAAAGGTCAAGGAATTTAAAGTTTGTTTGAACTGTTAACTTAGTGGTCATTTAACAAAGCGATGTAGATTAGCTCCTTGTAAATATTGTAGAGGTAGACATAATACCCTTTTACATGTGGAACAGTCTACTCATATCCAAGATCCTATGCCCAATAGTGTAGCATTGCCCACTGATGTTTCTGGAGGTGCCGCTCCATATAAGGGCACCTCAGAAAATATCTCCTTGTCGAGTGACGCTCGGTCCCAGCATACTACCTCTCATATTTTACTGTCCACAGCGTTGGTGAGAGTGGTGAACCACCGAGGCATCAGGAGGGACGCCAGGATCCTGCTCGATAATGATAGCACAGCTAATTTTATTACGCATAAACTATGCGATCAGCTAGGACTTCCTCGACGTAGCACGAGTTCCAGGGTGACAGGTATAAACAGTCACACTACATTAAGTACACAGTCTTGCAACCTAGCCATTGAGTCATGCAGCGGCAGTTATAAGACTCGTGTCACCACCGTTAAGGACTTAGGAGTGACTTTTGACCACAGTCTGACATTTAGAGACCACGTGTCTGCCCTTGCAAAGGAATCCTTCAGGCGTCTGGGATTTGTCTTGAGGAACGCTCGTGACTTTCGCAATCCCAGTATTATTAAGCTTCTATACACCACTTTGGTTCGGAGTAAGCTCGAGTCCAGCGCCTGTGTCTGGCATCCATATATTGCGTCTCAGACGCTGATGCTTGAGAAAGTTCAGAAAACCTTCCTGAGGTTTTTGTATCAAAGGCTGTACAATGTCTTTCCTTTCATGTACCCAACCAACTATCTTCTAGGGGTGTTGGGTTTCAATTCGTTGGAGGTGAGAAGGGGCGTTGATCAGCTCACGTTTGCCTGTAAAACCCTAAGTGGACGTATTGACTGCCCCGAGCTCCACGGACTTTTCTGCCGCCTATTTGTGCCCGACAAATACCTGAGGCGCCGTCAATGCCGCCGTCATGATCTGTTCGCGCCATCGCTATCTAGATCTGTTGCTAGAGCCAAATCCCCAGTATGTCGAACCCTAAGGATGCTAAACGCCTTCCTGACAGCCGACCCTGAATGCGATGTGTTTGCTGATGAATGGAGAAAGATAATGCGTGCTTGTCTGGTGTTCTGTGAGAGACAATATGCGAGGGTGTCCACTGTTAAATGCTAGTTTATGTTACTTTGCGATGTATTTAATTTATTTAACCATTTACTTAAATAATTATTAATAATTTTAACCTATTTAGTTTAAGGATATTGGCATCATGACAGTACATTGTCAATACATCTACGAAAACATAATGTATGTCAGAAAAAATCTGCACCTTTTTGGTAAAAGGGGTGACAGACATAATTACAGTACTAGAAATAGGGACCAACTAGTTCAGCCAGGCTTCAGACTCGCTAAAGTAGACTCATCTTTCGTGGGGTACTGTTTGAGATGCTATAATAAAATTCCACAAAGTATTCTTGAACTGAATGAGACGAAATTTAAAACATGTATTAAACGCACACTATGTAAGCAAGCATATTACAAGTTGAGCGATTATATCGCTGATAAAAATGCTTGGCTCAATGCTGGTCCTGCTCCACAAGGACAGGGGCGCTTAAATTGATAGCATTAAATAGTATTGTTGGAGCTGCTGAAGATTGTACAACTATCTTTGCATTGTAGAGATTCAATCTCTTTAGTATTATATAATCGCATAGCCCATATTGTGTGAGTACTATGTACTAGAAAGCTATCATTCACTGGAAACCTACGTCTTTTCTTGACTTGAATGTGCCCTGGCGGTTGAGAATATGTCATGCTCACTCAAAAGTCTCGCTGATGGTGGCGCATGTGTCGGATCATTTAGTTCCCTTCAAAATGGTTGAGTTGAATGGTGCTGATCTATGCGTCATGTCCGTGAACGGGCGCTGTCAGTTGTGACTGGTCATCTCTCAGTTGCCATGGCTTATTTTAATGAATTATTTTAGTTTTTGAATTGTTTTTTTTTCTGTTTTGTTTTACTGTGGACACTTTTAACGTACACATCTTGCTACATTGTTCTCACATAATATACCATCTCAACATGAATGATGTAACCAAGATTTTGTAACAATATTCTGATTTAAAAGAGTGTCCATGGAGTTTCTTGCCCGTTCTTCTCCATAGAGATCTACGCTAGGGAATGGGCAACTACAGTACTTTCACAGTTTTTATGTCTTGTGACTGGGACTGTAGCTACATTTAATTTTCATCTTTGTTTCGACAATTCAAAAGTGCCTGTAACTGGCTTACTTGAAATAAATGCTTTGATTTTGATTTTGATTTTGAACCACGAATTGTATACCGTTGAATTTATTTTTATTGTTGTATTGTATGTTATTTGAATGCTTATTTTTATTTTTATGATTCCATGTTAATTAATGTAATTGGACTTGTGCCGTTTTAATTAACTATAAATAAATAAATAAAGACAGACATAAATTGTGTTATATTACCGACAATTACCAAATTACTGCCGTCTACTTAAGTCGACATACGTAGTATTCCCATACCGTTAGATTTAAATCTGGCCGATCCGTCATTCAATGTTCCATCAGAGATTGACATACTAGTTGGTGCTGAAGTATTTTGGAACATTCTAGGTAGTGCATCTATAAATTTAGGCAAAAATCAGCCCAAGCTACAGGAGACAAAGCTGGGATGGATAGTATCAGACTCTGTGGCTCTTCCAAAACATCCATCCAAAAATATATATTCACTTTTTTGTAATATCTCCATGAACGAGTTGCATAACAGCCTAAATAGGTTTTGGGAGCTCGATTCCGTTTCTTCTGCGCATTCCTTGTCACAGGAAGAACGAGCTTGCGAAGAAAGTTTTCGTGTTAACATTGTGCGTGATCAAAACGGGCAATTCATAGTTACAATGCCTCTTAAAAATGATCCCAGTGAGTTAGGCGAGTTATATGAAATGGCTAAACGTCGATTTTTATCTTTGGAACGTCGTATTACTGCATTTAAGGAAAAATATGTTGCGTTCATCGAGGAGTATGTGGGCTTGGGACACATGAGTGTGAATAACACATCAAGGAAAACTCATTCAGGTAACAAAATTGAATATTTTTTGCCTCATCATGGCGTCATCCGAGAATCCAGTACCACAACTAAGCTCATATTAGTCTTCGATACATCAGCAGCTACTACTTCTGGAGTGTCGTTTAATGACATCCAAATGGTGGGGCCCACTGTCCAAGATGATTTATTCTCTATATTGCTGCGTTTCCGTCAGCACAAGTTGGTTATTTCTGGTGACATCGAGAAGATGTATGGGGCCATTCAGGTAACACCATCGCAACGTCAATTACAGCAAATTATCTTTCGTGCTGACCCCAAGCTACCACTTCAAACGTACAGTCTTAATACTGTTACATATGGTACAGTTTCCGCCCCTTATCTAGCTACTAAGAGCTTAGTCAGTCTAGCAACAACCGCCTCCAATGACGTTGTAACGACGTCCATTGAACGGGATTTTTACGTCGACGATTATCTGAGTGGTGGCAACTCGGTTTCCGAGGTGGTCCAGATGGGCAAAGAAGTTGCATCCATTTTAGCGTCGGCTAACTTTCACGTGAGAAAGTGGCAATCTAATAGTTTGGATATTTTAACAGAAATAGCCGGTGTTTCAGGGCATTCTGATAGGTTGAACTTGTCCGAGGATAGAAACGTGTCATCTAAAACGTTAGGCCTATATTGGCTATGTAAATCTGATTCTCTTGAGTTTTCAATATCGGTCGACACCAGCAAACCAATCACAAAACGCCAAATTTTATCTGTGATTAGTCAAATATTTGACCCATTAGGCTTGGTAGGTCCTTGCAATATCGAGTCTAAAATTATCATCCAAAGTCTATGGACGGCTAAGTGTGACTGGGACGAGCAAGTACCAGATAATATTCATACCTCCTGGTTAATGTTCGTGAACAGTCTACCATGTTTAAACACCCTTAAAATACCCCGGTGGATTTCATGTGACAATTTAACTACAAATGAGATTCATGTGTTTACAGATGCATCCGAAAAGGCCTACGGTGCATGTATGTATATAAAGTCTAGTACTAAGGATGGGTTGGTACAGCTGTTGGTCTCTAAAAATCGTGTTGCACCGATCAAGCCAACAACCATCCCTAGACTTGAGTTATGTGGGGCTTTATTAGGAGCAAGACTGTGTGCTAATGTACGGAATTCCTTCACCAAACCCGTTAGTAAATGTTATTTTTGGTGCGATTCGACAAGTGTTGAGTTGGCTTACCATGACACCTAATTTATTAAAACCCTTTGTTCGAAATCGCATCAATGAAATACAAGAATGCACTACAGGGCACACGTGGAGCTACGTGCCGTCAAAGGAAAATCCGGCGGGTCTTGTTTCTCGCGGGCTGAAGGCTGACTTATCAGCGAGTGTTCCTTATGGTGGTCAGGTCCTCAATTTTTGTTAAATGACGAAACATATTGGCCAAAAATGCCCAATGAAAACTTGAAGCAAGATCTACTTGAAATTGTCTCATCACACTTTTCTGATCACTCATCCCATCATCAATCATGTAATAATTTAACTGTACCTAAATCATTTGTCACACAACAATGATCATTCACTCATTAAATCACTCATTCACAAATATTCTAATTATAATCGCTTACAGAGAGTCGTCGCTTACATACTAAGATTTATTTACAATTTAAAACATAAGCATAATAAATTTTGTGATTCCCTTTCCTGTGAAGAACTTACAAATTCTACAAACGTTATTTTACGTCACGCTCAACTAGATATGTTCCCTACTGCGCATAATTTACTGGAAGTCCTTACCAAGAAAGAATGGGATTATTTCTT
This sequence comes from Xestia rhomboidea, assembly GCA_963853795.1. Classification (NCBI taxonomy): domain Eukaryota; kingdom Metazoa; phylum Arthropoda; class Insecta; order Lepidoptera; family Noctuidae; genus Xestia; species Xestia rhomboidea. Next base: position 5,751,210 of record OY970778.1, on the reverse strand, counting down.
TTAGTCCTTTTGTAGATGCGAATGGTCTCATACGCGTAGGAGGAAGACTTGACAACTCACCTTATGACTATAATGTCAAGCACCCGATATTATTATGTGGTAAACACCATATAACTAAAATAATATTTCATAAATATCATCTCGACAGCTTACACGGCCGGGCCTCAGCTGCTCTTGGCAAATATACGCCAAATGTATTGGCCTCTTGGTGGTAGAAATCTTTCTAAATGTATTGTTAAAAAATGTATCAAATGTTTTAAACACAAGTGTCAAACTGTGCAACCTACAATGGGTCAGTTGCCCTCTTCAAGGACACATTTAGAACACCCATTTTTAAATTGTAGCGTGGATTATGCAGGGCCAGTGCTGATAGCTGATCGCAAAGGGCGAGGGTGTAGGCTTTTATAGGCGTACCTGTGTATTTTTGTTTGCCTTGCCATTAAGGCTGTTCACATCGAGCTTGTTACAGACCTCACGAAAGAAGCCTACATGGCTGCTTTGAACCGTTTCGTGGCTCGTCGTGGCAAACCCGAAAGCATCTTGTCCGATAATGGGACAAACTTTGTAGGTGCTTGCAATGAGCTGCGTAAGTTTTTACAAGACTCGAATCTCGTGTCTGCAGTTGCTCAACAAGGCATCAAATTTTCTTTTGCGCCTCCATACTCCCCCCACTTCAACGGCATTGCTGAAGCCGCCGTCAAATCCACCAAACATCACCTAAAGAGACTTTTAGGTTTAACACACTTCACATACGAGGAGATGGTCACGTGTTTGACTCAAATAGAGGCCGTCTTAAATTCCCGTCCTCTTACCCCTCTTTCCACTGATCCTCTAGATTTTTCCGTTCTCACTCCTGGACACTTCATAATTGGGCGACCACTTATATCTGTTCCGCATCCACAGGTTACTGATCACAACATTGGGTGACTGGAGCGCTACCAAAGAGCTGAGCACATAAAACAACATTTTTGGAATCGTTTTCAATTAGAATATGTTTCTCTGCTCCAGCAAAAAACTAAATGGACAGCGTCAACAGGCCAATTTCAGTGGGAGCACTGGTTCTCATCAAAGAGAAAGGCCAACCGCCCTTGGTGTGGCCGATGGGGCGTGTCATCAAGGTCTTCCCAGGCAGCGACGGGACCACACGGGTAGTGGAGTTGAAGACGAAGAGAAGAACTGTGCTGCGGGCTTACAACAACGTCTGCCCACTTCCTCTCACTTGAATGCTTCAACCCGGGGAGGATTTCCGGGCGCCGCCGACCACTCGGCAATCTTCGGCTGCTGTCGGGTGACAGCGGGCGGCGGCGAGAGGCGCGGCGTGCGACGTGCGGGACGCGGGCCACAAGCCCACTTCGCTACCGATCTCTGAGAACGACGCGCGCGCACATTCCTTAGTACACCAACACTATTATTTTCTTGTACCAATTTTGGATTATATATTATAATTATTTACAGTCCACTGCTTTTTAGTTAAGTCCTTAGTTAGGTCCCTAACAGGTACTTAACTAAATATTCTATAGTACTTTTTGTCAATAAATAAATATTCAAAATCAATCATTAATTAATTTACTTAATTTCAAAAACAGAATGTTTGGTGCATTTGTGTTAAAACTAAAGAATAAAACAATTACTACTATTAACTAATCATCATGATTAATTAGGAATACCAACTTAATTCATTTAAAAAAAAAATGTATCGGTTCGTAAAAAATCCTTTATTTAATTTTCAGAAAATGGACAAACTTCAGTGTTTATTGTTCGGTCTACTACTTATTATCTCCTTATGTGATGCAGCTAGGGTCTTGGCAGTCTTTCCGATTCCAAGTCCCAGCCATGGTATTCTTGGAGACAACATGGTTAAGCATCTTCTCAATGGAGGACACGAAGTAAGTAGCTTAGAACTAGTTACATTGTCCAAATAAAACTGTCCCACTGCTGGGCAAAGGCCTCTTCTCAAACAGAGAACGCCCGAGCATTGATCCCCACGCTTGCTCAAGACGGGTTGCGATTTCAGATCCATTTTTATGCGGAATATATTTTAAAGAATATTTCTTTTACTTTTGAGTCGCTTTAGGAGAGTTTTAGTACATTTTTGCATGGTTTCGGTTTTTAATACCTTAAAAAAACATTGAACTATACATTTGGTGGCATATGATTTTGATACCTGGTACTTATAAACAACAAGTTATATTTTTTATAAACTCCTAAGAGAATGTATTAACTGTTGAAGTGTTAACTTTATCCATAAAAACAGCAGTCTGTTCAAATATAGGTACGTCATCGCAGCATTTTCGTAAAGTGTTTATACATATGTACCTATTTACTTATGCGACATATTTTGTAAGTAGTTTGTTACGTAAATGAAGTAAAACAGACAAATATTTAGCAATAGCTTCCATCCGCAGTTTCGCTCGTATAATCTCATTTATTAACCGACTTTAAAAAAGGAGGAGGTTCTATTTTACACAATATCTTTATTATAGCATATGAGTTATTCTGATGTATATACGAGTAAGTAACGACTCAGTGCTTTCACGGAGGAAGCTCGGCATATAATGGGTGGTCACCCATCCACAGACCAACCTATTCAAGCGCGGCTTAACCTGAAGATTGATTCGAGCGGCTGTAGCCACGAGCTACCCATACCGTTACATAACTATAATACATAGTGTAGGAGGTGTTGTAGGGGTTTCGAACACGAAGGAAACACGGGTGACGTCTCAGCAGGCGGTGTATTACAGCAACAGTTACAGGTGATTATAGTTACAGAAGAGAATATGACTTTGGATTTAAAAAATAGGGATAGTTCCACCCGACCAAGACCTTAAGGACGAAGGTCGGGGAATGAGTCCCTCAATCCAAAAACTTCCTGGTGGAATCTATGCGCAACGACTAGCAGAGGTGTCCCTAGTGACCTTTCCAAGTAGGACGAAGTCCCAGAATGCACACTCTATGTAGCTGTGTTCAAGGAGTTTCACTGATCCAACGAGGGTCATTTTAAGTCACGGAGAATCTTAACACCGCGATTCAGGAATGCGCGTCATATGTACAACGCCATCTAGTGGTGAGTAGCGGATCTTTTTTTACAAACAACTTGAACAATGAACCTCTATTACTTATATCTCTAATACAGAATAAGTGTACATAATAAATATTAAACTCAACGTGTGTTACCATCTCCCCCGCAGTCCTCACAGACGTCTCGGCGTGATGGACTGGATAGTGGGATTATTGTTTCCTCGGGCGCCCACGTCCTCGTTTGGGCCCTGGTGAAGGCTTGTTGGCCACCTTCTCCTTTCTCGGTCGTCCTCTTCTTCGAAGTGGCTGCACGGGTTCGGAAACTGTTTCACGGCTTCCATCTTTATATGGAGTCAAAGCGGAAACATGATAGAGGCCGATTGGGGTAGTAGGATCGTTTGGAGAAGCTACTTTAAAAGAGGTGGGTCCATGCTTATTAATGATGACGTTTGGTCCATCTCTACGTTGCGCAAATTTGGCAGTTACACCTTGAGCTCCCTTGCTCACAGGGTGTAAGTTAACAAGTACCAAATCACCGGGTTGATACTGGGGTTGTTCCCGCCTATGCTCATCAACATATGCCTTGCGTGACTCCTCCTTCACTTCTTGTACTTCTCTTGCCCTGATTAAGGTCTCCGCTAGCTGTACAAGTTTTGGCGTTATCTCTGGTATTATGTTTTCAGAAGTGACTATATTTATGAAGTCAACTTCGTTGTCACGTGGGGATCTTAGTTCCCTTCCGAACGTCAAATATTTATTTTAATATTTTTTTGTTTTATTTATTTGTTGTAGAACCTGTAGTACTATTCATAGCGAAACGAATCGCCTGGTAAGAGCTCTGACCATACATTATGTTTCCCTCTTTGTACCATTATAGCTAGTTGGGTCTTTAAGTCGCGATTCTTGCGTTCGACAGGGTTCGCTTCAGGGTGATACAACGGGGTATACTGGTGCTTTATGTTCAGGCTGTACATAACTTGTTGCATCACAGCACTCACAATCTGAGTGTCATTGTCACTTATTACTCGGCGCGGCATCCCATTTCGTAGAAAAACTTCGTTGATCAGAGTTATTGCACAGATTTCAGCGGTGGCGGTAACTAAAGCGAAAAGCTCCACCCAACGGGTAGCGACATCCTCAAAGATTAATATCCAAGTTTTTCCATCTTCCGTTTGTGGTAAAGGGCCAAACAAATCAAAAGAAACTACTTCAAATCGTTGGCACATGCTTGTAGTTTGTAGTAATCCAGCCGGTTTCTGATTACAGGGTTTATACCGTTGGCACTCCAAGCAATTCTTCACGTAACTTGCAACATAGCTACGCATCCCACTCCAATAGTATCTGTTTGCTATCTTCTTGTAAGTTTTCTCAGCCCCATAGTGTCCTGCTAATGGATCATCAGGCACTGAGAACGTTCGAACGAACGAACGCCCACTCGTGACCGGGTACCACGAGTTGAGCATCTTCAGCTTCGGTATCAGGATGTAACCTGTATAGCATCCCATTATTTATAAGGTATCCTTTGTTACTCCAGTATACAGCATCCTCTGTTCCCTTAGTTTCCTCTTAGGCTCCTATTATTTTCTGAATTTTAGTATCCTTCATTTGTTCCTCTCGGATTGCTTTAGTACTCCTTGTGGGCATATCCACGATTACAGAACATATCTCACAGGTAGGATTATCTTCACAACACGGTGGTCTGGACAATGCATCAGCCACGGTATTCAGTTTACCAGGTTGGTAGTTAATATTAATAATGTTCAACGAAGACAAGCTCGGACAAAGTGCGGTAAGAAAACCATATTGTTCGAAGGAGCACAGCTGTTTAACGACCTACCAAATGACGTAAAATATTGTGATAATATTAACAGATTTAAACTAAAACTGAGAAAATATGTTTCTGAAATGTTGTCATACTGCATATTAAATGTTAGCAATTACATACTTCCTGTATATTTGTTTTGTATAACTTCACCAACACGCACCGGAGGCAAAATGTATTTATTTAGATATAAGAAATTACTTTGTATCTCATTGTAAGTGAACCTATGTATTGTTCTTATGAGAATAAATTCTTTAAACCGAATGTTGAATGTTTGGAGTTGTAATGCCCATCTAGCCAAACGCGATTTTAAGTTCATTAACCATTTTAAGGCTTGGTGGTCGGTTACCACAGTCACAGGTTGACCTTCAACATAAGCTCTAAATTTATTTAATGACCAGATTACGGCTAACGCTTCTCGTTCAGTAGTGGAGTAATTTTCTCAGCGGACGTGACGGACGTGAGCAATCTACTCGCATATTCAACAGGATGCTCATCTTCCTTCTCCCCCTGGACCAGAACTGCTCCAAGCGCATAACTACTGGCATCAGTCTTGAGAATGTAGGGCTTTGTTTCGTCGGCCTGCCGCAACACAGGGGCCGTTGTTAACCGGGTTTTAAGCGTGTTGTAGGCCTCTTCCTGTTCAGTATTCCATACCTAACTGGTTTCCTTCTTGGTTAATGTTGGGCTATAGCGGAAAAATTCTCAATAAAACGTCGGTACCAAGAACACATTTGTAGAAAAGATATGAGCTGTTGAAGATTCTTGGGTGTTTGCCGTTCTAAGATAGCTTTGGTTTTATCTGAATCTGGCTTTAGTCCTTCAGGCGTTATGATGTGACCTAAGTATTTTATTGACGAGCAGAAAAATCTACATTTGTCTTTGTTTACAGTGAGGTTATATTCTCTCATCCTTTGCAGTACGTCCTTCAGGTCAGAAAGATGGCTTTCAAAGGTGCTGGAGAATATGAGCAAGTCATCCAGATAGACCAGCATGTTTACATGTTCTAGGGTAACACGGAATCTATCGACAAGTCGCTGGAAGGTAGCCGGTGCATTGCGTAGGCCAAAGGGCATCCTCTTGAATTTATATAGACCAAAAGGGGTGATGAATGCTGTTTTCTCTTCGTCTTCTTTCTTGACCCTTATTTGCCAGTAACCAGATTTCAGGTCGAGTGACGTCATGTAAGGTGTAGGCTTCGCAGCGTGCAATAAGTCGTCTATTCGTGGAATAGGGTAAGTGTCGGGCACAGTGATAGCGTTTAGGCGTCGGTAATCGATACATACTCTAACCTTTCCATTAGGTTTTTGTTTAGCAGCTTTAAGGATATCTTTCTTTGTCTGAGATAATCTGTAGGGAGGTACAGATATTGGGACATCGTTCTTTGTCCCGATGCAGTGCTCTTCAAGCAAGGACGGTTCATTGTTATCAATAAAAACATCTTGATAGTCGCCAAGAATTTTATTTAACATTTCCCTTTGATTATCATCTATCTCAACACTACAGAAATAATAATCACCGTCGGAGTCCGTAGGTTTGTTTGCGTCAGGAAAGAGTTGGCTTGAATGCGTGGATAATGTGACTTCCGCTTCTGTGACGTTCATTTCCGCATCACGCATCATAAACTCTGCAAAAGCAGGTAAGTAACCGTCGAAGATCCGTTTTGCTTTCTTAGCAGGTGACAGTTCAAGTGGTACCAATTTATATCCTGAGGAACTCTCGGGAAGAGCGGCAGCACTTGAGGATGCAATGGCCGCAGTAGGCATACCCTTGGTGGTATCTGGAGCAATACTGACCGAGCTGCTTCCAGTACCTCGTCGTAAGTTGTAACCGAGTTGCGCGGAATTTTGTCACGTATACGGTGTTTCAGTTGACCGTATACCATGTGGAGTTGATGGGATTCCGGTATTTCTGGTTCTGGAAGTTGTGCAAAAAGCATTCGCTTATGTGCGATGAAGCTTTCTGTGGTTACTCGTGGGTCTTGCTTTTCTGTAACGATTTCCTGGAATATCACATAAGCAGGTTTCCTTGGGACAAAAGTATGACGGAGACGTTCTTCGAAATCCGCCCATGTGCAGACATGCTTTCTAACGCCTTGCCAACACACTGCAGCTTCACCCTTGAGGAGCAGTGGTAATCAAGTGAGTGCTTCTGCATCACTTACGTTTTCGATTTGTTTGAAGACTTTTGCTGCCGCCAAAAAAGCTTCCGTTACTTCGGAGTCCTTGGTCCCGTCGAATTCAGCCTTACAGGTTGTAAATGAGCCGTGTCTTACTGAGTGTCAGACATGGTCACCGACATCTCTGCTTTCCTCCTTTCTGTAGTTGGTGCCGTTGTTGTTCGTCCGTTGCGTGTGACTGTGACGTATTTCGGTTTCTCTTCGGGCCCACAGTTGGTCGCCAGATTGTAGGAGGTGTTGTAGGGGTTTCGAACACGAAGGAAACATGGGTGACGTCTCAGCAGGCGGTGTATTACAGCAACAGTTACAGGTGATTATATTTACAGAAGAGAATATGACTTTGGATTTAAACAATAGGGACAGTTCCACCCGACCAAGACCTTAAGGACGAAGGTCGGGGAATGAGTCCCTCAATCCAAAAAGTTCCTAGTGGAATCTATGCGCAACGACTAGCACAGGTGTCCCTAGTGACTTTACCAAGTAGGACGAAGTCCCAGAATGCACACTCTACGAAGCTGTATTCAAGAAGTTTCACTGATCCAGCGAGGGTCATTAAGTCACGGAGAATCTTAACACCGCGATTCAGGAATGTATAAATAATAACATATCTCTAATACAGGATAAGTGTACATAATAAAAATATTAAACTAAACGTGTGTTACAATAGTGATTTATTACTAATTACGATTTGGTATAGTACCTATCGCTAATTCCGATTATATAGTAGTAACTGTAGTAATAACTGATTACAGTAATTTCTATAATTATCTACTTAATAAAAATCAAAAATGCACTAACAATGACGCACAACCTAAACCACTAGATTAAAAAAAAAACAACAAAAAAGTTTTTATTCGAAATGAGATGTGAATGTTTCGGAATTTTTGTCGAAAGGAAATCTCATCATCTTCCCTTGCTCTTGTCTATTTTATTTGGGGTCGGCGCAACACGTTTTCTTCTTCCATTCTCCCCTGTCAGACGTCACGGCATCATTTACTCCTTTCTCTAACATAATCATTCCTCATGAAATCCATCCATCTTTAAACTGGCCTTCCTCGCCCTCATCATCTGTCGATAGGAAATCTCATCATCAGTAATATCAACATCAATAGACAGAATTGATATTATGCGAAAATTACACTTACTCATAGTCGTGAACAAAATAGTAACTATTTTGTTCACGACTATTAAGCTGATTAGCATTTAGATAACATCAAGTGAATGACTGGCTTATGACAAGCGAAAATATGTCTAATTACGAAATATTATATTGGGCAACGGTCGTGTTATCAGTGTTATCACTGACCAGACGTTGTTGAATAATTTTATTTTTGATTTATTGTTCTCCTTCTATCTCTTCTAGACTATGATGATGTCTGATTTCTTGATGCGACTGAGGAACTTCTTAATAAGCTCGAACGTCTGTGTATCCGCTTCATTTTCGGGCTTCGTAAGTAAGACCATAGGTCGGAGTTTCGGAAGTAGCTGAAATGGCTACCAATTCGGCAGCGTCGAGATTGTGACACTCTTTCTTTTCTCTTTTCCATTCTTCACATTAGGGATGATGACTGACTGACAAAAATATGATTCTGTTTAGTCCGTCAGTTAGATTATCGAAAAATATTGCATACTTACGTGTTTTTTTGTTTTATAAAATTAATAAAAATTGACGAAAATAAAACGTGTCAAAGATCATGAGTGGGGGCTTGTGACGTCACATTCGAGGAAAAAGAGTTTTCGACGCACTGTATCGTTTTCATTTTTTGTTTACGTGAAAAAAGAACCAATCAAAGTGTCCAATATTTTTTGGAAATCTATCTGACGGACTAATTATATATTTTTTTTGTCATCTACCCTATTCTAAAGCTCCTTCATATCTTCGGGAACGCTTTGAGTATCTGGTTCCTAGAGGTAAACCTTGGCGCTCAACATCATCTCTTCTCCTTCGTTTCCCTGCCCACTCCTCAAGTCGGTATGATGGATCATTCACTGTTCGTGCTGTGCGCCTTTGACATTCACTTCCAAGCTTCTTGCGAGATAGCCCTTCGTTATTGATGTTCAAGAAAGGAATAAAGGAACATTTCCTGTCAACGTGATCAATATGTATGTGTGTATTGTATATAAATATAGGATTTTCTAGGTTATATTGTGTCTTTGTAGTTAAGTTTATAAAACTAATTAATTTAAGTAACAGATTGTAATGTTAATGCACATACATAAGTGTATCCTCTTCTGCAAATCTCGCTATCAAAATTAAGTTTTCTGTAAGAAAATTCAATTCTGGGTTAAAAAGTCAAAAGCTCGCCATTGTACATAAGCTTGTATTATTGTTATTTATATGTATATTTGTTATTTTGTGTGCAATAAAGAGTAAGAATAGAATATAACATCACGCAGGCAATGCCCGAACTTTTCTTCAGTCATTTTTAAGTTCCTTATTCTGTGGGCGTGCCTATTGCCATCCAGCTGGCTCATAGCAGACTCCGTGGCGATTGTGAACATGCGCTTGATCAAGAATGTTCAATGTTGAATCAATGTTTGGTTTTTAATTTTGTAGTCTAGGCCCAAAAGAGTAGGGCACAGATCTGTGAACGATATTTATCACTTGCTTTGGTTTTGAAGTGATACCCTCACTCTTTTGCACATAGTAAGTAACGTATGTAGATCTCAGCCTAAGACTGAAAAGAAAATTTGTCTTTTTTGTGGAGATCTCGATGTTCTATGACAACATGTTCAAACCATAAATTTGTTTTGTTACCCACACCCATACAGGGTGTAAACCACCTCATCACGAAGCCGCAGCATTTTGTACATCAAACTAAGTAACTTTACGCAAAAATTATTGCTGGGAAACGACTTATTTTTTTTTGGGGAAATATCATATTTTGAGGTAGAACTCAATGTAACGCACTCAAAACATTGTGCTGATGTATGGATTGAATAGTACGGGGATCGTTGAGATGTTTAAAGTAAAATCTTACATTAGGAACATGTCGCTCAATAAATTCAAAACGGCCACATTCCAAAAACTTCATTTTTTACAGGAGAGCGTTTTGAAGTTTTGGGCGTCGTTTTTTCGTATTATTTTGTCAATCATATTTTATAAATACATGTGGGATATATCATTCGATGCGTATTTTAAACCGTTATTTACCTATAGTATATTTTTTACTGTAACTTTCACCCAGAAACGTACAAAGTCAAATAAGTCCCTATTGTATATAAAAATGGTCAAAATGTCATATGAATTTATTAGATGAAACAACAAAAAACCCCCGCCGTCTTACAAATCATACAAAAAATAAGTTCAATTTAAAATATTACGTCGCAGTTTTGTGAAATATTTTAAAAAACATGAAATAAAGAATCACACACTTGTGTTACATCAAAAAAACATACAAACATGCAGAATCAATCGGAAAAAATGGTTTAATTGAAAAAAAAAAAAAACGTGTTGAATCTAAAAAGTAATTGTTTTCATAGTGAAAACGCTATTTCTGACACTCTGTAAGTCTAGTTTGTGATTTTATTAACGTTTCAACGAAATAAATCAATAAAGGTGACTAAGTATTATTAAAAGAACTAATAAAAAGACTGCAAATCAGACAACATGTCAAAATTCTTACACAAAATAAAATTCTTAAAAAAATATTACAGAACACACCATGTTAACAAACTATTGACGAGATCAATGTTGTTACTACGAGTAAATGCAGCAACAAACAACAACTATCACCTCTTTATTCAAACAATGTCACTTACAAAATAAAATGCTACATTAAATAAAATAAAGTCTTGACTAAGGTAGATACCGAATAACGATGAGATCTACGAAAAAAAATTTCCGAGTCTCTTTACTCTTTAACTGATACGTATTTAAAATTCCTTGAACATCTTCTTAAATCAGTCTGTAAAACCATCAGTCTCAACTTACATACAATACAAGCCTCCCTAGCGGTGTCAGCGTAGTTTGCTACACTGACGACACGCTGGGGCTGGCACAGGGGAGGTCGCACGAGGCGGCGGCCAAAACCATGACCCGCGGGGTTGCGATACTCGTGGAGAGGATCCGGTAACTGGGTCTCGAGGTGGTATTGCACAAGTCCGAGGTCATGTGCTTTCATGGGCCTCGGAACGCGCCACCTCCGGGATCCTCAGTGATGGCAGGAGGGGTTTCCATCGGCGTCGAGTCGACGCTGAAGTACCTGGGACTTGTCCTCGAAAGCCGGTGGAACTTCGAGCATTTCCGACGTTTGGCCCCCAAACTGCAATGGACCGGGTCTGTCTTGAGGCGGCTCCTGCCCAACCTGGGAGGGCCAAACGCCTCCTGCCGGAGGCTCTACGCGGGAGTCGTGCGGTCCATGGCCCTTTACGGGGCCCCGGTGTGGGCGCGTTCCTTGAGGCGGCGAGCCGCCTACTAGCTGAACGTGCCCCAAAAGGTGGTAGCCGTAAGGCTGGTGCGTGGGTACCGCACGATCTCCCGCGAGGTGGCGAGCCTCCTTGCCGGATTGCCGCCATGGGATCTGGAGGCGATAGTCCTCGCGCGCTTGCATGAATGGCGCGCGGAGGCGCTACGCCGGGGGGAAACTCCGCTGCCGCGGCAAATTGTCGCTCAGCGGACAGACTTCCGGCGGGATCTCATGGCGACATGGAGAGGGCGACTATCGCAACCCCGTGCAGGGCACGCCACAATAATGGCGATAAGTCCCCTATTTGAGGCGTGGCTGGAGAGACGCCACGGCGTCCTCACCTTCCGCCTGACGCAGGTCCTCACCGGACACGGTTGTTTTGGGAGGTCTGTCGGTCTGTCGGTGGTCGGTTGTCTGCACCGAATCGGCCGGGAGGAAACGCCCGGGTGCTTGCATTGTGAGGATCGACTGGAGGACACTGTGAAGCACACCGTGGAGGTGCCTCAAAAAGAGTCAGCAAAAGGGAAGGGATCCGCAAGGGCCGATGCCTGCCGGGACTGCGGAGCTGTTCGAAAGAGATACCGTGGCCCCGGAACACAAAAGGCGATGAAGGAACATGGATGGGTTTTAGTCAGTAAAAGACTGACACTCCCTCCTGCTTCGCCCAGAGGGAGAAGTCATTTGATTAAATGCCCATCCGAAAAAATAAAATAAAAAATTAATGGTACAGAATCATTCGAAAATGTCATACGATGATGTAGGTAGGTAGCTGGTAGGTAGGAAAAATTAAAAAACTTGCTCAGCCTATTGAAATTTGATCAGAACAACTTCTGTCGGGTCATCTAGAAATAAAGAAACCGTTTAATAAAAATACTGCACTTAGTTATAAACATATTTTTTAGATCATAGCTTACTAACATCAAAACAGCCATTAAATAAAAAGTACATAATTGTTCAAACAATTCTTACCAAAATTAAGGTAATTTTGTACGCAAAACAGACATATTCCAAATACTGCACTTCTGTTTCAATAAATCACTATCAAAATTGTAGTATTTAAAATCAAAAGAAACGCCAAATAATCCCAATAAGGAATCCCAAAATATGGCACGTTTCCTTATTAAATAATAATGTATTCACGTGTTTTCTTTATTAAAGACGGTCACATTTCAAAATATGGCACTTTTCACCATAATTTATCACTTCAACACCAGTTGATTTTCGGAATGTGGCCTTTTTAAATAAAGATGACGCGCGATCCCGCAGACTGCCGGATCGCAACTAAAAATATGGCCGTTTTGCTCTGAAGTTAGTCGTCAATGTGTCAAAATGGCCAAAGGGCAGTTGTGTGATTGGACCATTTTAAACGCTAAAGCAATGGGTGTCTTTTTCGAATATAAAAATTTGACCAATTTTGATACGTTTTATGCAATAAAAACGATTTTGACTTTTTTCGGAATGTGGCCCTTTTGAATTTAATGAGCGATGTATTTAAAAAAAAGTTGTCAAAAAGTTGGAACTTTGACCCCTAATATCTCCGTAACTAGAAGGTTCCCAGGTATGGTGTAGAACAAAAAAATGATCGCAATGATGAGGAAAACAAGTGTATTTCGGCTAAGTTAAGAGGTGTTTCACACCCTTTATAAAGTGAACAAGATTATTCTGTTAAACATATTTTTTGTTAACAGGTGACGTACATTACGCCATTCGTCGAGAAGCAGCCAAATAGTACGAAACTGCGTTTAGTAGATGTCACGGGAAACAAAGACTTTTTCGGTGGTAAGTAAATTAACATTCAAGTTAAATTAAGCCGTGATTAATTTCCATTTATGGATGACGAGTAATGTAGCTTTCAGCTAGTCGAAGATTTATTGAATTGGACCATTCGTTCCGAAGATTATCCCTTTTTTTTTTCGGATAATCATCAAATCCTCCCTCCCGCACTGGGCGGAGCGGGAGGGAGTGTCAGACTTTTACTGACTAAAACCCATCCATGTTCCTTCATCGCCCTTTGTGTTCCAGGGCCACGGTATCGCTTTCGAACCAAAGATTACCCTTACTTACAAACAAATTTTACCTCTTTATAATATTAGTATAGATGTAGGTGCCTCTGTGCCATTTATCTTTTTTCTTGGCTCCTAAGGGACCGACCCTTAGGAACCAAGCAAAAAGATATGTAAAGTGATGTAAAGTTATCGCATTTGTTTGTCACGATAAGGAAAGCACCGGATTGGATCGTGCTTAGTGACACGATGCACTGATGTAGTGACATCAGTCTAACCACCTTCAGCTTTGAACGCCGTTATCACATATACAAGACAAGCAAGCGCGTGCTCTACGCTAAACGACAAATATGTGACAAAATGATATGGGAAATTGTGGCTTGGCGTGGAGGCCACGCGCGTGCGTTTATGCTCTGGCGTTCAAAAGGAAAATTACTGTCCGCTGCTGTACAAATTGTACATACTCGTAGATCGCCGTCTTTTTCAAAGCAGCAGCTACTTTAACACTTAGTATGTTTTACAGAAAAAATGTTGTACTTGAAACAGATCTTGAGTGGGGTGATGGATGTACAAGACACCGACTCGGTGTTTGATATGATGGTGAACATCGCCGAGTTGACGTTAGCCAATGAAAATGTACAGAATTTCTTAAAGGACCGCACGAACAAATTCGATGTCATCATTGGAGAATATATGTTCACTGATTTGTATTCTGTGTAAGTAACATTTGACATAACATCACGCCTGTAATCCCTAAAGGGTTAGGCAGAGGTGTATCTAATAGCACACCCACATTTCGCCAGTTATGTTAAAGTCCCGTAATAGGGGGCGAGCCTATTGCCACTAACCGGTCGCAAATCCAGACTCCGTGGATGCTACTGAGAAATCCCTTACTTAGGAAAAACCTAATAACACTTTGCCCGGACTTTGAATTGAACCCAGGACCTCATGCTCACCAGTTGCACTTGCGACCGCTAGACCCACGAAGCAGTTATCACTTATTTCATCATCATCACGCAATTATGCATTTACAGATTGCCAGCAGTACTGCAATGCCCGTACATCTGGTTCTCAACCATCGAGCCACATTGGATGATTCTCAACCTGGTGCATGGACCGCTGAACCCGTCCTACAATAGTGATTTTCTAAATGGCCTGGTACCTCCTTACTCGTACTTAAAGAGAGTTAAGGAGTTGTGGACGACGGTGAAAGGAGTTTATAAACATGATCAGTAAGTTTTTCTTAATTTTTTTTTCGTCTAAAACATTTTAGTGTCAAATACTCTTTTCTTTTCTTCTGTACGAGATAATTAAGGCCCACTTGTACCACAAATATACAACATTAGTTTTTGTATATGCGAAATCCGAAACAAGAAAGGAACAAACAAACAACAAAAACAAGAAACAAGAATCTATGTAAAAAAATTCAAAACTGTATCATGAAATATCACAAAGTTATCAGCTTATTCTGTCACCTAGTTGTCTGTAAAAAAAACGTAAACACGTGCCCGCGCCGCCCGCGCTGTGCGCCCGTGCCTGGTGCCGCTATGACCTGTCAGTTGTGCGCGTATGATAGCAGATTTGTACTTACTGTTGCTCGGTGTCCAACTTGTATCCGTTTTAGAATATTTTTGGGACAACATAATACCTATAACATGGTGTAAAAATATTGAAATCGATTCAGTAGCTTATTCTGAACAAACTATATTCAGGTTTTGCATATACTAAAAATAATAATAAACAAATGATGTTTAAATGATTACGAGAGCAGCAGCAAGACGCGCACGCCAAACAACCCCGGACTCGTCGCTCAGCTCCGCCTCGCCGCCGCCGGACCTCGGATCACCAGTGTCACCGGTTGCGGCAGTTGCATCGAGCTCGAGTGACGAATATTTCTCTCCGCCGACGTCACCACCACCTGAACGTCGGCAGGGGAGAGGCCGGCCACCGAAGGGCTTGGGACTTAGGGGCCAACAGGCCCCGAGCCAGGTCCCCGCTACCGGTGGTTGTGTGCAGCGCATGAAATGGACTCAAACAATGAACGAGAACGTCATGCGCGCATACTACGGGTCTACAGAGGGAGGAACTAACCTCACTGCGTACCGTGTTAGGATGCTGGCTCTGTTCCAGGATCTTGAACCAACCGTCAACGTCTCGGCTCGGATCAGGGGCGGGTCATCCAACGCAGTCACAGGTTGGACGATACCGCGCTTGATAGGCTGCGCTCAGAAGTACTGAGCAACCTTATTGTCTTAACTCCGACACAAACCGCGGTGCAAGCGTCAGCTATTGACGCAACACTACCGTGGTCGAACCTTGCTGTTGTAGAGGAGGATGATAGGGTTGCCACGGTAAGTAGCCAGTGCAACGATCGATTGAGGAGTGCTCTGGAGGATGCGCTTCGTGAATATCGCTCCACTCCTACCGAACTTAGGTCCCGATTACCACGGTTACCCATGCATAAGAAAAATAGGGCACTGGTGTGTGCCTTGGACTCGCAACTCAAGAATATATTCGAGAGTAGCGAGGACCTCGTTGATACACACTCGATTCTGTTCTGTGGGGCTGTTGCAGCATGTCGTTTAGCTAATGTCAAGTTCCCAAATCGTGACGTAGCTACTCGACCAAAACCAGCCGTACCAGCCTGGCAGCGCAGGATCGAGCGCGGTATCGACGAGGCCAGGGTACTCATCGGCAAACTATACTGCTTCAGGGAGGGCAATACACGACCACGAGTGATGCGCTTTGTGAGGCGGGCATTCTCGGGGACTGAAACCAGTCCTCAAGAATACATGTCCCGTGTCACAGAGCGCATCGACTTCCTGAACCAGAAAGTATATGCATGGACGAAGTATTCGGCGGTATAAGCGGCGAGTTGATTGGTACTCGCAGAATCGCATGTTCCAGAGCGATGAGAGGTGGGTATACAGAGCTTGGGAGCGACCCGAGCAAAATGTGACAGACGTATGCCGCCCGGATGATGCCGCCACGAGTTCTTTCTGGCGCAGCATCTGGTCGGTACCCGTCTGTCACACTGAAGCTGACTGGATGCGTGATGTCGAGCGAGTGTGTGAACCTATTCCAGAAATGGAGCCAATTTTGATAACACCTTTAGATATCCAGAGCAGTCCGTCCATTACCAAACTGGAAGTCACCGGAACCGGACAACATAACAACACAACTTCTGGCTCAAATGGCTTAGTAGTTCGCACACTTGCCTGGCATCCCTATTCCAGTCATCCTTAGAGTCTGGGTCCCTACCGGAGTTTTTAACAACAGGCGTTACCCACCTGCTCCATAAGTCAGGTAGTCCCGCGGAACCCAAGAATTATAGACTGATCACGTGTTTGTCGACGGTCTATAAACTTCTTACATCAATTTTGAGAGTGAAAATTAATACACACATTGACGAAAATTCCATTATGTCTGCCTCTCAAAATGGATGTAGGAATGGGTCCCGCGGTACTAAGGAGCTTCTCCTCATTGGCATGGCCATTAGCCAACAGGTCCGTCGATCCCGCAAAGATCTGTCGACATGTGGGATAAACTATAAGAAAGCCTATGACTCGGTGCCACATACGTGGCTCATGAGGGTGCTGGAGTTGTACAAAATAGATGCAACTCTACGCGCCTTCCTTGAGTCATGTATGGGGCAATGGAAGGCGGTCCTTCGATATCCAGGATGTCGACAGTTCCAGAGGAGCGATGAGCCTGTATGGATTAAGCGGGGAATATTCCAGGGCGACATTCTGAGTCTACTTTGGTTCTGCTTAGCCCTGAATCCTCTAAGCACATTGCTGGAGAATTCAGGCCTAGGCTGCCGGTTGAGGAAAGATGGTCATTTTATATCTCACCTGCTTTACATGGATGATCTGAAACTCTTCGCCCCCAACAAATTGCGACTGATGGAGCTACTGAAAGTAACTGAAACTTTTAGTAGCGCCATCAGAATGGAATTTGGTGTGGACAAACGTGCAGTCATGTATGTAAAGCGAGGGGAGATTATGGAATCCGAGGGACTTCAGCTCTCGGACTCCATACACTGGAGATCTCTTTCCTCATCCGAAAGCTATAAGTATTTGGGTATATCGGAAGCGTTAGGCATTAACATAACTCACATGAAGCATCGTTGAGGGAGCGCTTCTTCGGTCGCCTGAAGAAGGTATTAAATAGCCTTCTTTCAGGCGGGAACAAGGTGCGCGCCTTCAATGGTTGGGTCATGCCAGTTTTAATGTACTCTTTCGGCATACTCAAATGGACTCAGACCGAACTCGACGCCCTGGATTGAAGAGTTCGTACACTGCTGACCGAAAACCAGATGCATCACCCACGATCATCGGTGATGAGACTGTACATCCCGCGGAAGTGCGGAGGTCGAGGTTTTCTAAACGCGAAGGCCGCGCAACCGACAACCGCGAGGTGTGCAGTCTCAGAGAATATTTTTTAAAAGCCGAAGTGGGTATGCACCGAGATGTGGTCGCAGTGGACAAGGGCCTCACCCCGCTGCCCATGGCTAAAGAGAACTGGCGCAAACCTGAAGTACTTACCACAGATGACCGCAAGGAAGTATGGCAAGGCAAAGAGCTTCACGGGCGCTTCTACCGGGCTCTTCATGGGCCCGATGTAGATTTTATAGCGTCCGTGACCTGGTTACGTTTCGGCAACCTCTATTGGGAAACTGAAGGTTTTGTCTGTGCGATTGTGAACGAAGTTATGTTGACGAACAACTATCGGAAATATATTATAAAGGACGGGACGGGCATGCCCAGTCCATTAGACATATCATTTCTGGTTGTTCTCGTCTAGCTAACGGCGAGTACTTGCACAGGCACAACCAAGTAGCCAGGATTATTCACCAGCAACTTGCCTTGAAATATGATCTTTCTCGAGAACTGGGTCGGGCACATACTTGTAAGTATGTGCCAGTTCTCGAGAAATATCATGTCACGTTGTACTGGGACCGATCAGCACGCCGCGTAATGATAATCGATGTTACCATTCCGCATGACGAGAACCTCGTGAAAGCTGAGAAAGAGAAACAAATAAAATATCTCGACTTGGCATACGAGGTTCGCGACATGTGGAATATGGACTCGGTTATTATTGTGCCGATTGTCGTGACGGCCAATGGTCTTATAGCCAAGAGCTTCGATGACCATCTTTCGAAGCTCTCTTTAGGCGGTTGGATCAAAGGCCTGATTCAGAAGGCAGTACTCCTCGATACGGCTCGCATTGTGAGGAGGTTCCTGTCTCTGCAGCCCTAACCACCGGTGGCTTGGACCCTGCTCCCGACATCGGCCGATCAGTATTTTTTATATTTTTAAATGTTTTTTTTTTAAATAGTTTTTTTTCAAGAAATATTTAAAAATGTAAATAAATAAGATTGTTAAGTAAATAAAGACGATAATAAAAATAAATCAATATATTGACACACACAAGTTACAAATTATACAAACAAGAAAATAAAATCAGTGCGCATAGTTAAAGAGTACAAAACTAGAAGAAGCTGTGGGCCCCAAACTAGGCACAGCCTATATCTTGGTGGCCCATTATAGACATTAGAAGCAGATTTAATAACTGACTGTTCAGCGTGAGACAGCACTAAAAGATTAATTTTATAATTTGAAATTTATAAATAAACAATTTAAAAATAATATCAATGTCAATCAATAAAATAAATATAAAAAAAAAATTCAAAGAGAAGATAAACATGCGTAATACAAATGATTCAAATTAAAATCGTTAATAAAATAAGAATAACAATCAATAAAAGAATATTAAAAAACAAAAGAAGTAAAACAAAAATTAAAGAAAAGATCAACAAGCGTCATTACAAACATCATCAAACATGAATACATGATGGCATTATTATGGTATAGTATGTTTTCAAGTGTGTGCGTGCGAGTGTGTGTGCATGTGTGTGTGTGTGTGTGTGTATGTTTGTTGGACGGTATAAGACAAGACAGGGGCAGGGAAAGGTCTTGACTATATTTGATGAGTGTCGTTTGAGTGCTAGTTACCGCAAGGGGCACAAGAGATTTTCTGTTTCATCATATGTCAGGTCCTGAAGCCATATCTTTATAATAATCTTGGCTTCGAGTATATTACCAGGGATCTTTAGTGTGGATTTATTGACTGTATTAAAGACTCGAATAGGGAGAAAGAGTGAAAAGCGCGAGGCAAAAACCGTCCTAACTCTTGGGCTCTAACTATCAGCTCCTACCCTACCTCTTTAGATGTATGTGAATTGACTCTCTGACGCAGCAATCAGTTTAAGAAAGGACTTCTGGATGTACAGCCGTCGGACACGCAAGACGCTTGCTTCTTTGTACAGTTCGTCTGTTGGTTAACGACGCGGTTTTCCAAGGAAAACTTTAAGAACAGCCCGTTGAGCACGTTCGAGTTCAAGCATATAGGACTTGGCCGCGCTACCCCAGACGCCTACAGTACTGCAGCAGCGATTGACAAAGTGCTAGGTAGACTTTTCTGTATAGATCTTTCGGGGCACTGGCACGCAAGGATTTAAATATATAAATGAACTTACGGATTCTTTTAGAGAGTGACGAGATATGTTCCTTAAAAGACAAATTCTGGTCAATTGTGACACCTAAATATTTGGTTGATTTGACTCTGCCTATATCATTACAGCAGCAATTTGTTGCATTACACTGGATGTTGTAGTAGTAGTAGTTTGAAACAAAACAATGCTGATTAAGCTTTAAATGCTTTGAAACTGAAACTGCGGCGCCGCTGCGCTGCCACTTCGGTGTGAGTCTTGTTATGTCACCTTACGACTTCCACTTCGGTTCAAATGAGTATTTTATCTCATAATTATGAGATGATATAGTTATAGGTACAACACGAGACCGCATTTCAATGGTAACAAAACCACTCTTAGCTCAAGCAAGCAGTTCTTAAATTCTATTCTTGGCCAGAACAGCTCAAACACAAGTGTTGACTACTTGCGATTGTACTTTGTTGTTTTTATAATTTTAAAGGCCTTCATCATAATGACTAAGAATAATCTCTGTATACGTAGGTAGTCTATTATAATATTGATAAATTTATAAATACTTTTCCTCGATCATCATGACTAGCTGAAATTCAGTACTCATTGAAATCCAGAGCCAAGTACCTACGTACTTGGCTCCTTGTTTCAACAGTACTTTGAATTACAAGTTGATCATAATCATCTGCCACTTAAAGCTGGGACATATAATATAGGCCTCTTTGTGTGAGGAACTTTGTCATAAAGGTTCCAGTTAGAGCCCCATGTTTCCCATGTTTGATTAATTTACGGGTTAATCCTTATATTATATGGGTTAACAATTTAAATGCGGCTCAACCAGAATTAAAGGAACAAAGCAACGAGCGTGGGCTAACTCCGTCACTTTCTTGCATATATTTCTTTGTACAAAAATTAACTTAGTGCGTGAACCGGTTATTAAAGGCTGAGTAACCCTGTAATGCGGGTTAACCTTCACTCTAGGGTTTTTCACGTAGCCCTAGAAACCACCCGATGAAAACCCCTTTACGGGTAACTTGTTCGGCTCCTGCTCACGACATATAAGTCGGAGCTGCTATTGCTCTTCACTATCCATGCTGATACGAGAATGGAAGATAACCTTCTTATTTTTATTTTTTCAGTGCTTTCTTTGCTAAAGAAGAGGAAGTATACATGAAACTGATTGCCCCCATCGTTAAGGAGCAAGGCAAACCAGTACCTAACTACAATGAGTTGAGGTACAATGCATCTATGTTACTGGGCAACTCGCAGGTGGCTATTGGAAGTGCAGTACCTCTGCCACCAAGCTACAAGCATATTGGTGGATACCATATTGAAGAGCCAGTCAAACCTTTGCCAGAGGTAAGTGAAGCTACTAGTCTATTAGTGCTTTGGTCCAGTGATTCTATTATCAACAGTGATAATGAGCTTGTGGCTAAATAGTGACAGTCAGTCAAGCCGCGTTGGTCAAGGTCGTTCCGTGGATGAGTGACCATTCATTTTATATCGAGTTTCTGTTTAATTTGATGTTAACATTCAAATACGTTACTCATCTTGCCAATTGCACTTATTTCAATATTTCCGAATAATTTGTTAAAAGACACCACATTCTGAAATTATTTCTTTTCAATTTTGTCCCCTATAATTTAAACAATCATGAAATTTTCTCAGGATTTGAAGAAAATAATGGACAATGCCAAGAACGGTGTGATTTACTTCAGTTTGGGATCAAAATTGAAAAGCAAGGACTTACCAGAGCACATTAAGCAAGGCCTATTGAAGGTGTTTGGAGGACTGAAACAGACAGTGTTATGGAAATTTGAGGAGAATCTACCGAACACGCCGAAAAATGTCTGCATAGTGCAGTGGGCACCGCAGCAGAGTATTTTAGGTAAGGTATTCCGTGTGCTTAACGCGAAGGTGACAAAAATAATAAAGAGAAAGCCAACTTAAAGTGTACCGTCAATCACCTTGTACAAAAAAACATAACCCTTCCTACAGCGTGTATCAGAAAACGGTAATATAAGTAAATATATTGGATATATATGTGGTGTATTTAAGATTCAGACCAGAAAAACTATCAAATAGAATAATTTTCTGAATGGGACCAGTATCGCAATTGCGATAAAATATTCAGTTGCCCCATACCAAATTTCAATATTTGCAGGACTCAAATGTATGAGACTGCATTCCACCGTCATCTTTTCTAAACATGACCACACTTTTTCGATACATGCTGTACAATTTTGCAGATACTATTCTGATAACAAGAACCATTCAAGGTTCAGAGCCATAACATTAACATAAATTGCAGAAGTCGATAATGAAAAGCATAATACACTGTACCACAAGAATAAGGTACTTATACTCGTGGAGCAGTTATTGCATGGCAGGTTAAAAATAATTGAAGATGATGTGTGTATGTTTTGTACAAATGGGTAGCAGATGGCTTTTGTCATTAGTATGCGTAGCTATTGTTTAAAAAAACAATGCAACATGTTTATTTTTTAATCTTTTCATTGTATCTTATGTTAATGACATAATTATGGCCGATGTAATAATGTTAGAAGTATTGATTTTTTCTACTACAGAAGCTACTATTACGAGCGTTGGCATGGACAGCTCAACCTTATCATCACCAGAAAGAATCGACAAATCTTTTGTTCATCTGTCATTGAATTGACAAAATGACAGATGAACAAAAAATTTGTCGATTCTTTCTTTGAAGAAACCCGTTTCTAAGTGGTCATGCTACGCGGGCAGATCACATTAGTCCACGGCTAGTTAAAGGGTCTGCATATAATATGTACGCCACTGTTTGTAAAACTGTGATAAAAGGAGTGACGAAGATTGGGCCTTGAGTAAATCAGAAAGAGATGTAAATGCAATAAAAGAAAAAAATATGTCGTCCAAGTCAAGGATGTTCCCTACTAATAAAATAATAGCACATTTTTCCTGCGTGTCATTTCTTTTGCATCTTTTCTATGTAATTTATAGGAGTTTCTCGTCTCTTCCAGCTCACCAGAACCTAGTCCTTTTCGTCACGCACGGAGGTCTCCTGTCCGTCACCGAAGCTATCCACTTCGCGGCTCCTCTCATCGCCATCCCAGTCTTCGCAGATCAGTTCCTCAATGCCAACCGAGCACAACAGAAGGGTTATGCTATCAAAGTTGACCTAACTTACCATTTGCATGAGGATCTGAAGGTGGCCTTGGATAAAATTCTTGGTGATCTTCCAACGTAAGTAAAAAAAATATAATTTTATCTATTGGAGAATGGTTGGTCTTCTTTATCGATTTCTGATTCTTAGCATATGCTTCCGGAGCTATCAATTCATTGTAGTGGCTCAATTTGATGAAACTATTGCTAAACTAATAAAATCTTATTTTGGTTCCACTTATGACTGAAGCCTAATGTCTGAGGGACTCAAAGACTAAAATATGGTACCACATTTTATGCAAATAAAGATACTTATTTACTTACTCACTAAAGATACTAGACCCAACGATACTGATTGCAGAAAATATTACAGCAAACTTGCACTTCATACTGATCATGTCCATTTCTTCCACAGATACGCCGCAAAAGTAAAAGCCCTATCAATAGCATACCACGACAATCCAATGAAGCCGAAGGAAGCTCTAAACTTCTGGGTGAACCACGTCGTCAAAACAAAAGGAGCCCCACACTTGCGATCAGTGGCACTGCAAATACCACTGTACCAGAGAGTGTACCTAGATCTACTAGCAGTAGTCGTGTTAGGTTCAGTAGTTTTATTGTTAGTAGTTAAGAGGATTTGCTGTTTAGTGACGGGCAACAACAGCACGAAACTGAAGACGACTTAAGTTGCACAATTAATTTAAATGGCACAGGCAACAAAAAGGATAAATAATCAAGCAATTTAACCCATTTTGTGTGTATGAGCAGTCCAAGTCTTTTGTGTTTTGAAAATTGAGGAACATTGCTACATTTGATAGTTCTTCTTCTTTATCGTGTGGTTATTGCCTAACCTGGTGACTGAGTTTTTATGCCACCCATAGGGCTCTGACTTGGCTTTACATTTGATTGCGGAAACAATGATTACAGTTTCAACAACGCCAAAACATGTCGTGGCTGCATCAACTTGTCTACAGTTTATGCGAACAAAATCATTCATGACTTGACAGTGTTGTTTGCATACCTTACTCGTCCTTTTGTTGCCTGTACCACATATTTATATAAATGAGAAACTAAATTGTGATTTTCTAGATTATTTGTTTACCTGCTTGAATGTGTTGAATCATCTGTTTAAATGATGTATATGTCTGTACTAGGTACATCTCCTTTCAAGGCGTCTCCTACTGACATAGTAGCTACCGTGTTTTCATTATCATCTCTCTTCTTTCTGTATCGTGTGGTTAGCCTAACCTGGTGTCAGAGTTTTTATGCCGCTCATGGGCCTCTGATTTGGCTTAATATATCATCTTTGTTACCGTGTCCGATGTCATTTGGGGTCGGCGCAACATGTCTTTTTCTTGCATTCCTGTCAGCTGTTAGGCTATCATTTACTCTTTTCAAAATAACATCAAATCCTGTGGTACTAAGTTCTTTAATACTAAGAGAAAATTCTCATCTTCCTCAAGATTGTTTTTGTGAGGATTCTTGTCCGATTAATTTGATGTAACCTATATTATATGATTGAACGTGTAGGAACTTACTTGACTTCTGATTTTTGTTTGTACAGTTGTAGAATATTTTGATATTCTGTTGTGTTTTGTACAGATTGTGTGTTTTTTAAATATGTGGAATATATTTTCTGTTATTTAAAAACCTGGTGTTTCTCTTGCATTGAAGTAAAACATCCCCAAAAACTTTATTATAGACTTTTTAACTTCCTTAATTCTCTAGAAACCTACATACCACCAGAACGGTTTACATAGATAGAATTGAAATAGTCTTCCAATTGACCTCTAAACTATTGATAAATTTAATATAACCGTACTATGTATTAATAAACCATCAGTGTCAATTAATTAATGATTTATTCGTATAAAATTAAAGAATAATTATATCAATCAAGTCGATGTTCTGTATCGATTTATAATTTATCTCAATAACTATAGTGATCCATCCATATCGATGTAGGTACTTGTAGCTTTGGAAAACATAAGCAGGTAGGCAGAGTTTGTAATGTATTGAAGGAGGATAAAATGAACTTTAAGATGAAATTCCCCGGGTATCCGACCCGAACGATCGGATATAAAGCAGCCAATGAGTGAGCGGTGGTAGGGTACTGTTTAGTGCGAACAACCATTCGGCAATCGCATAATGTTGGACTCATGCTAGCCGGCGCGAGGATTCTCGCAGGGTGGCTGCGAGCAGCTGGATGATATTTCGTGTTCCACGCACATTGAGGCAACAGAGTCAGCAAAAGGAAGGGGTCCGAAAGGGCAGATGCCTGCTGGGGCTGCGGGACTGTTCGAAAGAGATACTATTTATTTGGGGTCTGTGCAGTATGTCTTAATATACGTAAAATCAATATTACAGGTATCAATTGGATATTCTTCGAGCACTTCTTGGCATCCGATTAAGCTGAAACTTGGCGTTGACAATGCAATGATGTCGTTTTTGGATTTATTGTGACAATATCGTTAACTCAAGATATAGCACAAAGGGGTGGAAAAGTTCTGGAGTGGCGTCCACCTCGTTGGAACTAAGTGGACCGATGACCTGGTGAAGGTTGCGGGAGATCCGCTGGATGTCGCTGGAGTCGCAAGGGACACTTGGAGGAGGCCTATGTCCAGGAGTCATGTCAAGGAGGATCACTCGAAACACAGACCAAACAAAGTTTATAAGGCTAGTTAAGGCCGAGTTTGGTAATTTACCCTCCCTTCCAGCTGATATACCCTTAATTAACTTAGATGAACACGTAAATAACCTCACATCAATCCTACTAACTAGTTTTGAGCAGTCTTGCCCACTCACTGTACCAAGGCAGGGGGCAAGGCAGTCGTGGTGGGGTCCAGAACTAGAAAGACACCGAAATAGGTTGCGTAGACTTTTTAACAGAGCCATGAACACACGGTCGCCAGGCGACTGGGACCGTTACAGAACTGGCCGTAAAACCTACAAAAAACTAATACGCCTCAGAGGTAAAAACGGCTGGAGGCGTTTTTGTACTAACATTGAGAACAGCAACCAGGCAATGAGGGTCAAAACATGTCTCGCCGCCGGGACTGATCTTTCAATAGGATGCCTTAAAAACCAGACAATACCTTCACAATCAACGATGCGGAAACCAGTGAATTACTTCTCACCACCCACTTCCCAGGCTGCCAGATTGCGACCCAGCAGAGCTGGGCACCGTACAGTGAAAGGGCTACGAGCAACCTGGACTGGGAGGTGGCTTCAGAAGTAATAGACAAAGACAAATTAATATGGGCAATCAACACCTTCCTACCTTTCAAGGCAGCGGGGTTGGATGGTATTTTTCCGGCTCTACTTAGATGGAGCGGTGACTCGCTAGCCGAATACCTTGTCAAGATATTCCGTGCCTGTCTGGCCCACCGCTACATCCCTTTGAAATGGCGCGAAGTAAAAATAATCTTTATTCCAAAACCAGGTAGGAGCGATTATACTCAACCCAAGTCTTTCAGACCCATCAGCCTCACCTCGTTTTTCTTGAAGACACTAGAAAGACTGGGAGACAGAAGGATTAGGAACCAAATTTCGCTACTTAAACCGTTACACCCTAACCAACACGCCTACTGCGAAGGCAAGTCAACTGAATCCGCACTCCACTGCGTGGTCACACGCATAGGAAACGCTCTAAAAACCAAAAACCCAACACTGGGCGCCTTCATAGACATAGAGGGTGCTTTCGACAAAACGAACTTCGCCAGCATCAGCCAGGCACTAGTCGTGCACGGTGTGGCGCCAACGCTTACACAATGGATTCACAATATGCTAAAATATCGCGCTATTCAATTTACTGTAAACACTACCACACGAGGTATCGTTAGTAGGGGCTGCCCACAGGGTGGGGTGCTGTCACCACTACTGTGGAACCTAGTAGTAAATGAGCTCATTACAGAGCTCAATGCTAGCAGTCTATACTCGGTGGGTTATGCAGATGACATAGCAATTCTAATCACGAGGAAATTTGAAGGCGTCCTATGTGACCTCATGAGGAAAGCCTTCAATATAATCGAGAATTGGTGTACTAAACACGAACTATCGGTTAACCCCACCAAAACAGAACTAATAATGTTTACAAACAAAAGAGTCCTTGGACCACACAAACTCCCTAAACTATTCAACACCGAACTAACACTCAAAGATGAAGTCAAGTACTTAGGAGTGATTCTCGATAGCAAATTGCTCTGGAATAGGCATCTTGACTACAAACTCAACAAAAGCACAATCGCGCTGTACCAATGCAAAAGAATGTTAAGAAGAACGTGGGGGCTGTCTCCAAAGATCACGCTATGGCTTTACACAGCGGTGATCAGACCAATGCTGACTTATGGCGCCTTGGTTTGGTGGACGAGAACTGAACTTGCGACCACCGCCTCTAGGCTTCAGCGGTTCCAAAGGCTAGCCTGTTCCGCCATCACGGGCTGTACGAGAACAACCCCAACTGCGGCAATGGAGATAGCCCTACAACTAACCCCCCTCGAATTGTACATACAGCAGGAGGCAGCATTAGCAGCCATCAGGCTGATGCACTTAGGCATATGGGGCAAGAACCACACCAGTCCCCACGCAGGCATCCTGGACCGGGTGATTGAGTATCAACCACTCATCGCTGCCCCGTGTGATAGGACACCTAATAAACCTATGTTCAACAAAAGATATAGCATACAAACAACAGAGGAATTAAGGGATCAGTCAGGAGCCAATGAAGTACGCATCTACACAGATGGCTCTAAAACCAAAAACGGCTCAGGGGCTGGCGTACACTCCCTTGACCTCAACTTTAACTTTCACTTACCACTAGGCGAACACAGCTCGATATTCCAATGCGAGTGCGTCGCCCTAACACAAGCTGCGACAGCCGTAAAGCGTCTAGGGGTTCACAACTACGCAATCAGATTCGTATCCGATAGCCTAGCTGTGCTTAAGGCCCTAGAAAACAAACAAACTAACAGTACATTAATATTTGAATGTCACCTCGCCCTGGAAAGTATATCGCTGTCTAACAGAATTACACTCCAGTGGATCAGAGGACACAGTGGGTCCCTAGGCAATGACGCCGCAGACGAACTTGCCAAGAGAGGCTCCGAGATGGCAGTGCTAGGCCCGTACCCACTCCTTCCCTTACCTTTCTCACAATTCCGTACATGGATTCGCCAGAGATCAACTGAACTCCATAACAACAAATGGTCACGGTCCACAGACTGCAGGCAGTCAAAAATGGCGATACCAAGTCTTCATCCGCGACTAACAAAACGACTGCTCAGCCTAAGTAGAAATAACCTCAGAATAATAATAGGGACAATAACGGGCCATTGTCCCCTAAACAAACATCTTTTCAACATAGGCGCCACGGACAGCCCACTCTGCAGGGGCTGCTTCGACGCCGAAGAATCGGCTGCCCACGTAATCCTGGAATGCGAGGCAGTGGCTACCCAACGCAAACAAATCCTCGGAACGGTGGGGTCGCTCCGCGAAGCCTGTGAAGCTCCCAGGAAACTACTGTGCTTCTGGGCGGAGCTAGGCTGGCTAACTTAGCCAGGACACCTACGCACAACGGACCGATTAAGAGTCTAAGTGCGGAAAATGGAGTCCCTACTCTACTCTACTCTACTCTAGGCCTATGTCCAGCAGTAGACGTCTTTCAGCTGAAATGATGATGATTACGGTGACTGATGATGGAGCCAGAGGGTGGCAAAAGGAACACCTCCACTAAACGAGATGACCCCGTAGTATTAGGTCATTACATATGAAATTGGCGTTTTGTCGTACCGGCCACTTTGATCTCAAATAACTCCTCTTTGGTTAGGAATTCCAAATTCAAATTTATACAGCTATTTACTCATGCATTTGTGTTTAGAAAACCATAATTCATTTGTTTTTACTCTATTGTATTTTTTCTTTGGGTCACTCAGTTTACAAAATGGAAA
This sequence comes from Xestia rhomboidea, assembly GCA_963853795.1. NCBI lineage: Eukaryota > Metazoa > Arthropoda > Insecta > Lepidoptera > Noctuidae > Xestia > Xestia rhomboidea. The sequence continues at coordinate 5,722,170 of OY970778.1, read as the reverse complement.
AGTTGAAATATCGCGTTATTTACGAGTACGAGTTCCACCGTGGCACCAGTGCTGCAGAAATATTAATAAAATCAAAACAATGTCAACAAAACAAAACAGAAATTAAAGTAAAGCCAATTAATAATATTGTAGTCAGGTATAAGTCGGTCCTGTGGACGGTGAGCTATGGGCCGTCTCTTGACGACGGGCCGTGTCAACGTGTTCCACGCGCGCCTCAAAGAGAGTCATCAATAGGGAAGGGGTCCGCAAAGGCCGAAGCCTGCCGGGGCTGCGGGACTATTCGAAAGAGATACCGTGGCCCCGGAACACAAAGGGCGATGAAGGAACATGGATGGGTTTTAGTCAGTAAAGTCTGACACTCCCTCCTGCTCCGACCCGAGCGGGAGGAGTCATTTGATGATTCAAATGCAGACCATGCAGAGTAGTGTCTCAGATGATGAAGTATTTAGCAGTTAACAATCGAAATTGTACCCAATGGGTACTATATCTTAAATTTTAAAGACTAAGATCATTAGGGTGTCATTGACCAGTCTGGTTTGTCTACAAATTCAAGGTCGCTCAGCACACTAAGTCGGAAGATGATATTATTCGAAAAATAACAGTTTCCCATAATCAGCCGAACTGAGACAATTCTGTGTAAGATAAGACAAGATAAGAAGGCAGTCCTATTGAGGCCCTTGTGAGGAGCTCGTGGCTTAATAATAACAGCCGCTCGGGTCGATCTTAAGGTTAAGCCGCGCTTGCCTAGGTTGTTCCGTGGATGGGTGACCACCCATTACATACCGAGTTTCCTCCGTGCTTCGGAAAGCACGTTAAGCCGTTGGTCCCGGCTGTCATTTGTAGATCTTTGACAGTCGTTACAGGGGATCTGGGTCTTCTGCGCGAAAGACATTTGCGCGAAAGACACTTGCGCGAACCCACTTGCGCGAAAAGACATTTGCGCGCATGGACTTTTGCGCGAACGGACTTTTGCGCGCCAAGACACTTGCGCAAATGGACTTTTGCGCGAAAGGACACTTGCGCGAATGAACATTTGCGCGACTGGACTTTTGCGCGACTTAATGGCCGCTGAGGTTTACTCTGCACAGAAACATAACATCACGCTTGTTATTATTTGAAGGTGGAATTTTTTGGTTTTTCCATCATGGGTGACGTTTTCATGGTTTTTGGAGCCGCTTATTACGAAAATGAGGACAAAATGAAAATCCAAGATGATGCGGAGAAAATATTTTGGTTTTTACATCATGGATGTCGTTTTCATGGTTTTTGGGGACGCTAATTACGAAAATGAGGTCAAAATGAAAATCAAAGATGGCGCCGTGCAAAATTTTTGGTTTTTCCATCATGGGTATCGTTTTCATGGTTTTTGGGGACGCTAATTACGAAAATGAGGACAAAATGAAAATCCAAGATGGCGCGGAGAAAATATTTTGGTTTTTCCATCATGGGTGTCGTTTACATGGTTTTTGAGGACGCTAATTACGAAAATGAGGTCAAAATGAAAATAAAGATGGCGCGTGCAAAATTTTTGGTTTTTCCGTCATGGGTATCGTTTTCATGGTTTTTGGGGACGCTAATTACGAAAATGAGGACAAAATGAAAATCCAAGATTGAAACCAAAAATTTTCTTCTGCGCCATCTTGGATTTTCATTTTGACCTCATTTTCGTAACTAGCGTCCCCGAAAACCATGAAAACGACACCCATAATGGAAAAACCAAGAATTTTCCACGGCCTCATCTTTGATTTTCATTTTGACCTCATTTTCGTAATTAGCGTCCCCAAAAACCATGAAAACGATACCCATGACGGAAAAACCAAAAATTTTGCACGGCGCCATCTTTATTTTCATTTTGACCTCATTTTCGTAATATAGCGTCCCCAAAAACCATGAAAACGATACCCATGATGGAAAAACCAAAAATTTTCCTCGGCGCCATCTTGAATTTTCATTTTGACCTCATTTTCGTAATCAGGTACCCCGAAAACCATGAAAACGACACCCATGGCGGAAAAACCAAAAAAAAACACTTTCAAGTAATAACAAGCGTGATGTTATGTTTCTGTGCAGAGTAAACCTCAGTGGCCATTAAGTCGCGCAAAAGTCCAGTCGCGCAAATGTCCATTCGCGCAAGTGTCTTTTCGCTCAAAAGTCCATTCGCGCAAGTGTCTTAGCGCGCAAAAGTCCGTTCGCGCAAACGTCCAATCGCGCAAAAGTCCATTCGCGCAAGTGTCCTGGCGCGCAAAAGTCTGTTCGCGCAAAAGTCCATTCGCGCATTTGTCTTTTCGCTCAAGTGTCCTGATACCCGTTACAGGTAGTCAGTGGCCCAAAAAGTCTGACAACCAGTCTTACCTAGTGGTTTCGTATTACCCAGTACTAACTGGGTTGTGGAGGTCAGATAGGCAGTCGCTCCAACCACATAGGGAAAAGGCGAATGATGATGATTTGTATACCTATTAATTTGATGCAGTAATACTGGTCCTTTTATTAATGACAAATATTCTATGTATAATAAGTACCTAAATTGTGTTAAACTATATCAAAAGACCTTCAAATTGGCAGGTACCCACTTGAAGATTAATCAGCACATTTTATATACCTACAACGCAATCGACAAATATTGATTGTATCTAATGTATTATCGTTACACTACGTGTAGATAACATAAAGGAGCGTGTGAAGTCTGGGTTCCGTCTGTCTTTTTAACCGACTTTAAAAAAAGAGAAAGTTCTATGTTTGCTTGTATAGGTACATTTTATTTATGTACAGACAGCTGCTTTAATTAGGTATCCATCACGAATTAAGTAAGACACTCAATAAAAGGGGTAACGAATTATTGCAGCCGTTCGGTACGTTGATCGATATTTCCGCCAATTACGGACCGATTTACGAGATTCTTTTTTCATTTGATAGAGAAAGCTCGGTGGTACAAAGTCACGGCAAAACACACTCACAGTATCAATAGGTTTTGTGGAGTCCTTATCTTGACGCCGGTGTTTGCTTTTGAGCATACTTAAAACTGTATTCCACGTACTTGATAGCGAAAAGACCGCCCATTGTGTCACCCTTTGTAAAATGTTTTACATTTGTATCTGTAATTTTTATAGTGTACATAATAAAGAGTATTCTATTCTATTCTATTCATCATTCATTCTTCATCGATCATTTGGAACTCTCATTTCGATTGAATGTTTTGTATTTTGCTATTTTAATTGCTTCTCTAGTCAGCCTTAGTATGTTATGTTTGTTTCTTAGTATGTGGCTTGTAAAACTCGATCTAGTGATCCACAAAACCTAGTGATACTGTGAGTGTGTTTTGCCGTGACTTTGTATCGAGTTCCAGTTGTGCGCGTAGCAAAAGACTAAGAAAGAGGGTAGACAGATTTGTCTGCACTTAAGGGGACTACAGGAGCTAAACGCGAGTTTTATAATGCAAAAAAGCATATGATTCACTGCAATAAACAAAACCCGAAAAATATATGATATTCTTCAGGATATATTAACATATATCCTGAAGAATATCATATATTTTTCGGGTTTTGTTTATCTAATTATAATAGATTTTTTGTAAATCGCAAAAAACACTAATTTCGCACTATTCGGCCCGCATTGACTGACGTAGCAACCACTTTGTAGTGCAAGCTGATTAGAACTTTATTCTAACAGTATTTCAAACGAAGTTTTAACCACCACAATTATTAGAGTTGCTAATTTAGCTCCTGTAGTCGCCTTAACAATTTATTTTCCATCCACCCGCATTCTCCAGTCATCCCGCGATCATGGCAATTGCAACAGCGTCGAAATATCGGGAGCTCAAAATTATGGATAATCACGGAAGATATCCTGTAAGTGACACTGTAAGTTTAGTTATAAACCGTGAAAGATTAAAACAGAGTGCGGTACGTTTTTAAGTTTTCAGAATATTGTTCTAAGCAATCGCATTCAAATAATATAACAAATACCAGGTACTTTAAAACATGAATCTGTGTTGGTTGTGATCATTTATATTTTGACAAACGTTTTACTATCTCCATTTCCGTCAAACGGATCCCTAAACAACATCAACAAAAAGCCTACGCGAAGATCCACAAGTACATTGACACACAATCACGCGCAGCATTCTAAATTTAAACGCAGTCGCCCCGGTCACTTCGCCGTAAATGTGACCGCTTTTAGAGCGCGGGAAACGAATTAAAAAAATACAGATTTTAAGTAAAAAATCTTTTGGAAGATTAATAAAGAAGATTACAGATTACAATTAATTAAAAATATTATAGTGTGTTAATTACAGTGATAGGTACTTAACTAAATATTCTACAGTACTTTTTGTCAATAAATAAATATTCAAAATCAATCATTAATTAATTTACTTAATTTCAAAAAACAATATGTTCGGTGCATTTGTGTTAAAACTAAAGAATAAAACAATTGCTACTATTAACTAATCATCGTGATTAATTAGGAATACCAACTTAATTCATTTAAAAAAAAAAAAATGTAACGGTTCGTAAAAAATCTTTTATTTAATTTTCAGAAAATGGAAAAACTGAAGTGTTTATTGTTCGGTCTACTACTAAGTATCTCCTTATGTGATGCAGCTAGGGTCTTGGCAGTCTTTCCGATTCCAAGTCCCAGCCATGGTATTCTTGGAGACAACATGGTTAAGCATCTTCTCAATGGAGGACACGAAGTAAGTAACTTAGAACTAGTTACATTATCAAAAAAACTATTAGCAACCTAAAGAAGACCCGAGCGGCTCAACAGCACGGCTCAACAGCCGTGCTTGCCTAGGTTGGTCTGTGGATGGGTGACCTCCCATTACATACAGAGTTTCCTCCGTGCCTCGGAAAGCACGTTAAGCAGTTGGTCCCGGCTGTCATTTGTAGATCTTTGACAGTCGTTACAGGTAGTCAGTGGCCCAAAAAGTCTGACAACCAGTCTTACCAAGGGGTATCGTATTACCCAGTACTAACTGGGTTGTGGAGGTCAGATAGACAGTCACTCCATGTAAACTGGAAGCCGACACAAACATAGTTGGGAAAAGGCTAGGCAGATGATGGTGAAACATTTCTATGTTCAGAATGATGTATTCATACGTGGTACGTGTTGCCCTTGTATATTTGTACCTTAGGACCAATATGTATTTGTGTTTAAACCGATTAAATTTTATGTCTAAGGCCTGAATTCCTGTCACGCTGACGGTCGGTCGCGTACGTCAGCGAGTAAAACAGTAGCAAATACGCGCCGCTTTTTTTTTTTTTTTTTTTTAGGATGGGAAATCATCAAATGACTTCTCCCGCTCTGGGCGGAGGGAGTGTCAGACTTTTACTGACTAAAACCCATCCATGTTCCTTCCTCGCCCTTTGTGTTCCGGGGCCACGGTCCATCTCTTTCGAATAGTCCCGCAGCCCCGGCAGGCTTCGCTCCTTGCGGACCCCTTCCCTATTGCTGACTCTCTTTGAGGCGCGCGTGGAACACGAACGCGCCGTCGACACGGCCTGTCGTCATGAGACGTACGGACGGCGAGCTAGCCCATAGCTCCCCGCCCACAGGCCCGCGCCTACGGTGGCCGGAAGCCACCACGTGGTCCCCGACGCCCGGGGCGTCTCCTGCGGCGGCCGGGACGTGAGGATCTCTCCCTGTCCTGTTCCGCCACCTCCTTCGCTAGCATGACTGCTTCGCAGAAGGAGGTGACGGCGTCCCATTCCGTCCGCTCCGGACCATGGATTGAACCAAGGCCGGGAGCGAGAGGTCGCCGCCGCCAATCGCTGCTACGAGGACACGGCGGTGCTCCGCCCAAGCGGGGCACACCTCCACCGTGTGCTCCACCGTGTCCTCCGGTCGATCCTCACAATGGTAGCACCCGGGCGTTTCCTCCCGCCCGATTCGGTGCAGGAACTTACCGAAACATCCGTGTCCGGTAAGAACCTGCGTCAGGCGGAAGGTGAGGACGCCGTGGCGTCTCTCCAGCCACTCCTCAAAGAGGGGACTTATCGCCACTCACACTCACACACACACTCGAGGGGACAAATACGCGCCGCTGACGTCAGCGTCGCAGTATGGTGCTTTATAGAACACAATGTATACTCGTACGCGGAACCGACGCACGCGAATTCAGGCCCTACAGACCATTTTTGTGCGGAGTATATTTTGAAGAATTTACTTTTAAGTCGTTGCTTAGGAGTTTTAGTACATTCTTACATGGTTACGATTTTCTATAAAAAAACATTGAACAATAGTAGATTATTGCATCGAGCACAAAGAGTGCCTGATTTAGAGCCCGAGCGTTAGCGTGGGCTCTAATCTAATCGGCACGAGGGCAATATAAATTACTTAAGGCGAGGTGCATAATCTGCTTTTCTTTCAACTATTACCTATAGGAATAGTAGATAAAAGAAACTCATATCAAACAGTTAAAATAGAAGTTTAATTATTGAAATTAAAAGTTATACTTGAGCAATTATTAAACGTAAGGTTAAGAGTTTTGTTGGGCAAATTTATATTTGTTTGTTTAACTTGGGACTGAATAATATTATCAGACGAGGTAGATGGGCCTGGCTGATTTTTTACAATGAAGTCGTAATCACGGGAAGTAGATGGGCGCGACGATGTCGATTGATTTAAATTTATTTCATTTTTAAATCAGAGTTAGCAGCAATCATTTTTTAAATTTGGAACAAGTAGTATAGAAACGAATAATACGTACGTAAAAAAAAAAGTATTGATATCGGCTGGCTGAATAGAGCTAATCCATTGAGATTGGCACCTTTCGGTAAGATTAAAAAAAAAACGGTGCAATAATGAAATTTCATACATTTTTATTGCTCTAGAGCATTAAAGACTTGCTCTGTACTGAGTTTTTAGTGTGATTGTGATGAAATTAAAGCATAGTTGGAAGAAAAAACATTTGAAAGAAAGAAAAAGCATTCATTAGCCCGCACAGGACAAAACACATAAAATAAATAAATAAAAGGAATTTAATTTGGTGTGGCATATTCGTTTTGATACTTACCTTGTTCATAAAAACTGCTAATTATAACTTTTTATGAACTCAAATCTTGATTATTACCTGTTGAAGAGTTAACTTTATCCATAAAAACAACATCAGTGTGTTCAAATATAGGTACATCGTCGCAGCACTTATGTAAAGTGTACAGTACTCAGTACATATTTACATGCGATATGTTTAGTAAGTAGTTTGTTATTTAAATGAAGTAAAATAGACAAAATATTCAGCACTAGCTTTAGCTCGTATTATCTCATTTTTAACCGACTTCAAAAAAGGAGGCGCTTCTATTTTACACAATATCTTTATTATAGCTTATGAGTTATTTTGATGTATATTATACGAGTAAGCTATATTACTGCATAGTTTTATACAAAATCCTTTCAGTAGATTTTGCGTGAAAGAGTAACAATATCCATCCATCCAACCTCACAAACTTACGCATTACACATTAAATTCCTTAAGAAACAAAGAGATTTAACCTTTTGACCGCCGAAGCATAAACACACGCGCGTGCCCGCTACGACAAGCCACAAGTTCACCTACCATTTTGTCACACATTTGTGTCGTTTGGCGTACAGGGCACGCGCTTGCTTGTCACGTATATGTGACCATGGCGGTCAAAAGGTTGAAAGAATTATAGAGAATTTTGGTCCCAAACATATTTGTTTTGGCTCACGAATAGGCATGAATGACGACAGTATCAAAAAATTGCAAATCTAGTTAGTCCGTCAGAGTATTGGAAATTAATGGACACGTATTTTTTGTTTTTGTAAATCAATGAATATTGACAAAGATAAAACGCATCAAAACTCGGGAGTGGGGGTTCGTGACGTCAGAACTAGCTAAAAATTATACCATGGCGTGACGTATTGAGAATTTTAAAAGCGTCGTATCTCCGTCAATTTTGGTTTACGTAACAAAAGAAAAAACACGTGTCAAATAATTTTTGATAATCTAAGTGACGGAGTAATTCGTTTTTTTTTGTCATCTCGCCTATTGTAACTGACAAGCGGTGACACTCAAATAACATTCGATTTTATGAGTAGTAATAACAAGTAACGATTTCCCGAAGTCTTGTCCCGTCTATCGCTCGTAAATATTTGAATGTCTCTGTCAATAACATACTATAAAAAAACGTTAAATGGTAATGATTATTATCGTCTCATTCGTTTCCTGTCAACCCAAACAACAAAACGGGAACGCATGTTTGATCATTTTTATAAAAGCAAATTAAACTGTAGATCATACTGTTATATTACTCATCTGATAACCTAGCCAACTATGTTGGGGTCGGCTTCCAGTCCAAACGGCTGCAGCTGAATACCAGTATTTGACATGGAGCGACTGCCTATCTGACCGCCACAACACAGTTAGTACAGGGTAATACGATACCCCTTGGTAAGACTGGTTGTCAGACTTTCGGGCCACTATCTGAAACAACTGTCATAGATTTACAACTGACAGCCGGGACCAACAACTCACTGCTTTCTGAGGCACGGAGGAAGCTTGGCATGTAATGGGTGGTCACCGATCCACAGATTAACCTAGGCAAGCGCGGCTTAACCTGAAGATTGATCCGAGTGGCTGTAGCCACGAGCTCCTCATACTGTTACATAACTATAATACATAGTAATTTATTACTAATTACGATTTGGTAAAGTACCTATCGCCAAATCCGATTATATAGTAGTACTATGATAACTGATTACAGTAATTTCAATAATAATTATCTACTTAATAAAAATCAAAAATGCACTAACAATGACGCATAACTTAAACCACTAGATTAAAAAAAAACATCAAAAAAGTTTTATTCGAAATGAGATTTGAATATATTCGAAAGGAACTTTTTGTCGAAAGGAAATCTCATCATCTTCCCTTGCTCTTGTCTATTTTATTTGGTGTCGGCACAACACGTTTTCTTCTTCCATTCTCCCCTGTCAGACGTCACGGCATCATTTACTCCTTTCTCTAAGATATCATTCCTCATGAAATCCATCCATCTTTTATCTGGCCTTCCTCCCCCTCATCATCTGTCAATAGCAAATCTCATCATCAGTAATATCAACATCAATAGACAGAATTGATATTATTCGAAAATTACACTTATTCGTAGTCGTGAACAAAATAGTAATTATTTTGTTCACGACTGTTAAAGCTGATTAACATTGAGATAACATCAAGTGAATGACTGGCTTATGACAAGCGAAATTATGTCAAATTACGAAATAATGTGATAGCCGATTAGGCAACGGTCCTGTTATCAGTGTTATCACTGACCAGACGTTGTTTAATAGTTTTATTTTTGATTTATTGTTCTCCTTCTACCTCTTCTAGACTATGATGATGTCTGTTGTTTTGATGCGACTGAGGAACTTCAACGTCTGCAGAATTTGTGTTTCCGCATCATTCTTCTTAATAGGCATGACGACAGTATCAAAAATTGCAAATCTGTTTAGTCCGTCAGAGTATTGGAAATTAATGGACACGTATTTTTTGTTTTTGTAAGTCAATGAATATTGACAAAGATAAAACGCATCAAAACTCGGGAGTGGGGGCTCGTGACGTCAGAACTAGCTAAAAATTATACCTAGGCGTGACGTTTTGAGAATTTTAAAAGCGTCATATCTTCGTCAATTTTGGTTTACGTAACAAAAGAAAAAACAAGGGTCAAATATTTTTTGATAATCTAACTGACGGACTAATTAGATTATTTTTGTCGTCTCGCCTATTTGTGTATCCGCATCATTTTCGGGCTTCGTAAGTAAGACCATGTGTCGGAGTTTCGGAAGTAGCTGAAATGACTACCAATTCGGCAACGTCGAGATTGTGACACTCTTTCTTTTCTCTTTTCCATTCTTCACATTAGGGATGATGAATGACTGAAAAAAATATGATTCTGTTTAGTCCGTCAGTTAGATTATCGAAAAATAATGCATACGTGTTTTTTGCTTTTTCAAATTAATAAAAATTTACGAAAATAAAACGAGTCAAAGATCATGAGTGGGGGCTTGTGACGTCACATTTGAGGAAAAAATGTACTCAAATGTGACGTCACAAGAGTTTTCGACGCACTGTATCGTTTTCATTTTTTTATTTACGTGAAAAAAGAAAAAATGTGTCCAATATTTTTTGGAAATCTATCTGATGGACCAATTATATATTTTTTTTGTCATCTACCCTATTCTAAAGCTCCTTCATATCTTCGAGAACGCTTTGAGTATCTGGTTCCTAGAGGTAAACCTTGTCGCTCAACATCATCTCTTCTCCTTCGTTTCCCTGCCCACTCCTCAAGTCGGTTTGATGAATCATTCACTGTTCGTGCTGTGCGCCATTGGCATCCAAGCTTCTTGCGAGATAGCCCTTCGTTAAGGGTGTTCAAGAAAGGAATAAAGGAACATTTCCTGTTAACGTGATCATTATGTATGTATGTATGTATATAAATATAGGATTTTCTAGGTATATATGTAGTTAAGTTTATAAAATTAATTAATTTAAGTAACAGATTGTAATGTTAATGCACATACATAAGTGTATCCTATTTTTCAAAACTTGCTAACAAATTAGGTTTATGTAAGAAAACAGACTTCGGTGAGTGTGCGCAGGAGCTCCACGACCTGATCACACCATCACCCTTTTACCACCGGACTAGCAGACGACTTTTTTTTTTTTTTTTTTAATTTTGTGGAGATCTCGATGTTCTATGACAACATGTTCAAACCATAGATTTGTTTAGAAGGATAAATAGAGTGAAAAAGATTATTTTGTTAAACGTATTTTTGTTAACAGGTGACGTACATTACGCCATTTGTCGAGAAGCAGCCAAATAGTACGAAACTGCGTGTAGTAGATGTCACGGGAAACAAAGACTTTTTCGGTGGTAAGTAAATTAACATTAAAGTTAAATTAAGCCGTGATTCGAACCAACCCCGTCCCTTGCTCATGCCAGCCCGCGTTGCTGAGCCTGTAGTCCAAAGTCAGTCCCTAAATAATGACACCACTCCGATCCAGCCTGTCCCCTTTCTGTCATCTCCCAGCGACGCCCTAAGCTGAGACCCGTACCCCGCAGGGGGTGCCCTTAGCGTGTAGTCGCCAAAGTCAGTCCCTAAATAATAATTTCCATGTATAGAAGACGAGTAATGTAGCCTTTAGCCAGTCGAAGATTTTTAGAATTGGATCATTCGTTCCGAAGATTATCCCTTTTTTTTTTCGGATGGGTAATCATCAAATGACTCCTCCCGCTCTGGGCGGAGCGGGAGGGAGTGTCAGACTTTTACTGACTAAAACCCATCCATGTTCCTTCATCGCCCTTTGTGTTCCAGGGCCACGGTATCTCTTTCGAACCGAAGATTACCCTTACTTACAAACAAATTTTACCTCAAACACTGTTTTAAGCTTTCACGGTTCATAACTATACTTAAAATGTCACTTACGGGATATCTTCCGTGATTATTCATTGTTTTGAATGAATAATCACGTAAGATATCCAGTAAGTGACATTTTAAGTAAATTTTACCCCTTTATAATATTAGTATAGATATATAGATATTAGTGTAGGTGCCTCTGTGCCATTTATCTTTTTTTTGTGTCATTTTTTTTTTTTTTTTTTTTTATTTGTAAAGTGATGTAAAGTTATCGCATTTGTTTGTCACGATAAGGAAAGCACCGGATTGGATCGTGCTTAGTGACACGATGCACTGATGTAGTGACATCAGTCTAACCACCGTCAGCTTTGAACGCCGTTATCACATATACGTGACAAGCAAGCGCGTGCTGTACGCCAAACGACACAAATATGTGACAAAATGATAGGAGAAAATGTGGCTTGGCGTGGAGGCCACGCGCGTGCGTTTATGCTCTGGCGTTCAAAAGGAAAATTACTGTCCGCTGCTGTACAAATTGTACATACTCGTAGATCGCCATCTTTTTAAAAGCAGCAGCTACTTTAACACTTAGGATGTCTTACAGAAAAAATGTTGGACGTGAAACAGATCATGAGTGGGGTGATGGATCTACAAGACACCGACTTGATGTTCGATATGATGGTGACCATCGCCGAGTTGACTTTAGCCAATGAAAATGTACAGAATTTCTTAAAGGACCGCACGAACAAATTCGATGTCATCATTGGAGAATATATGTTCACTGATTTGTATTCTGTGTAAGTAACATTTGACATAACATCACGCCTGTAATCCCTAAACGGTTAGGCAGAGGTGTATCTAATAGTACACCCACGTTTCGCCAGTTATGTTTAAGTCCCATGTTATTGGGGGCGAGCCTATTGCCATTAAATCATGATCTGTCTAATGACCAATTTGGTCGAGACGCCATTGTTTAACTATTGTATCTACTTCGTGGACAGATCATGGGTTATCCGGGCGCAAATCCAGACTCCGTCTCCGGCTCTCCGTGGCTGCTGCTAAGAAATTCCTGCTAGAAAACCACAATAACTCTTTGCCCGATCTGGGAACCGAACCCAGGACCTCATGCTCACCAGTTTCACTTGCGACCGCTAGACCAACGAGGCAGTCATTACTTATTTCATCATCATCACGCACGTTCATGTTCACTAACTTAAAATTATTCATTTCCAGATTGCCGGCAGTACTGCAATGCCCGTACATCTGGTTCTCAACCATAGAGCCACATTGGATGATTCTCAACCTGGTGCATGGACCGCTGAACCCGTCCTACAATAGTGATTATATAAACGGCCTGGTACCTCCTTACTCGTACTTAAAGAGAGTTAAGGAGTTGTGGACGACGGTAAAAGGAGTTTATAAACATGACCAGTAAGTTTTTCTTAATTTTTTTTTCGTCTAAAACATTTTGGTGGTAAGTAAATTAATACTCTTTTCTTTTCTTCTGTAGGAGATAATTAATGCCCATTTGTACCACAAATATACAACATAAGTTTTTGTATATGCGAAACCCGAAACACGTTTTACGTAAAGAATCTATATACAAAATTTCAAACTGTATCATGAAAAATCACAAAGTTATCGGCTTATTCTGTCACCTGGTTGTATGTAAAAAAACGTAGTCACGTGACCGCACCGCCCGCGCTGTGCGCCCGCTCCTAGTGCCGCTATGAAGTGCCTGTTGTGCGTATGATAGCGGTTAGGTACTTACTGCTCGGTGTCCAACTTATACATATCCTTTTTTTAATATTTTTGGGACAACATAATACCTATAACATGGTGTAAAAAATATTTAAATCGATTCAGTTGCTTATTCTGAACAAACTATATTCAGGTTTTGCATATACTAAAAATAATGTAGTAGTAGTAGTAGTTTGAAACAAAACAATGCTGATTAAGCTTTAAATGCTTGTACACTGAAACTGCGGCGCCGCTGCGCTGCCACTTCGGTGTGCGATGACCCTACGGATTACACTCAAATAAAATCCAAGGTTACAAGACGAGTTATCTCGTCTATACAAAAAATATTATGTCACCTTACGACTTCCACTTCGGTTCAAATGAGTATTTCATCTCATACAATAATGTACAAACAAGTTGAATTATGCCAAAAAAATCGAAATAAACGTTAAAAGTAACATCATTCATATGAAACAGACCATAGACGGATTCGCTCAAAAAATAAATGACCGTGACTCTCCAAAAAAAATAATTATGCAGGTACAACAGGAGAACTTACATCAATGGTAACAAAACCACTCTTAGCTCAAGCAAGCAGGTCTTAAATGCTATTCTTGGCTAGAACAGCTTAAACACAAGTGTTACGACTACTTGCGATTGTAATTTGTTGTTTTTATAATTTTAAAGGCCTTCATCATAATGACTAAGAATAATCAATGTATACGTAGGTACGTACGTAGTCTATTAGAATATTGATAAACTTATAAATACATTTCCTCTATCATCATGACTTGCTGAAATTCAGTACTCATTGTAGGTACTTAGCTCCTTGTTTCAACAGTACTTTGTATTAAAAGTTGATCATAATCATCTGCCACTTAAAGCTGGGACATATAATATAGGCCTCTTTGTGTGAGGAAATTTGTCAAAAAGGTTAACTGGTTAGAGCCCTATGTTTCCCATGTTTGATTATTTTACGGGTTAACCCTTATATTATATGGGTTAACCATTTAAATGCGGCTAAACCAGAATTAATGGAAAAAAGCAACGACCGTGGGCTAACTCCGTCACTTTCTTGCATATTTTTTTTTGTACAAAAATTCACTTTGTGCGTGAACCGGTTATTAAAGGCTGAGTAACCCTGTAATGCGGGTTAACCTTCACTCTAGGGTTTTTCACCTAGCCCTAAAAACCACCCGATGAAAACCCCTTTACGGGTAACTTGTTCGGCTCCTGCTCACGACATATAAGTCGGAGCTGCTATTGCTCTTCACTATCCATGCTGATACGAAAATGGAAGATAACCTTCTTTTGTTTATTTTTTCAGTGCTTTCTTTGCTAAAGAAGAGGAAGTATACATGAAACTGATTGCCCCCATCGTTAAGGAGCAAGGCAAACCTGTACCTAACTACAATGAGTTGAGGTACAATGCATCTTTGTTACTGGGCAACTCGCAGGTAGCTATTGGAAGCGCAGTACCTCTGCCACCAAGCTACAAGCATATTGGAGGATACCATATTGAAGAGCCAGTCAAACCTTTGCCAGAGGTAAGTGAAGCTACTAGTCTATTAGTGTTTGGTCCAGTGATTCTATTATCAACAGTGATAATGAGCGTGTGGCTAAATAGTGACAGTCAGTCAAGCTGCGCTGGCCAAGGTCGTTCCGTGGTGAGTGACCATTCATTTTATACCGAGTTTCTGATTAATTTGATGTTACTCATCTTGCCGATTGCACTTATTTCAATATTTCCGAATAATTTGTTAAAAGACACCACATTCTGAAACTATTTATTTTCAATTTTGTCCCCTATAATTAAAACAATCATGCAATTTTCTCAGGATTTAAAGAAAATAATGGACAATGCCAAGAACGGTGTGATTTACTTCAGCTTGGGATCAAACTTGAAAAGCAAGGACTTACCAGAGGACATGAAGCAAGGCCTATTGAAGGTGTTTGGAGGACTGAAACAGACTGTGTTATGGAAATTTGAGGAGAATCTACCGAACACGCCGAAAAATGTCCACATAGTGCAGTGGGCACCGCAGCAGAGTATTTTAGGTATGGTATTCCGTGTGCTTAACGCGAAGGTGACAAAAATAATAAAGAGAAAGGCAACATTAAGTGTACTGTCAATCACCTTGTACAAAAAAACATAACCCTAACTAAATATATTGGATATATATGTGGTGTGGGTCAGACCAGACAAACTATCAAATTGAATAATTTTCTGAATGGGACGATTATCACAATTGCGATAAAATATTCAGTTGCTCCATACCAAATTTCTATGTCTGAAGGACTCAAACGTATGAGACTGCATTCCACCATCATCATTTCTAAACATGACCACACTTTTTCGATACATGCTGTACAATTTTGCAGATACTATTCTGATAACAAGGTTGAATGGTTCAGAGCCATAACATAAATTGCAGAAGTCGACAATGAAAAGCATAATACACTGTACCACAAGAATAAGGTACTTATACTCGTGGAGCAGTTATTGCATGGCAGGTTAAAAATAATTGAAGAGGATGTGTGTATGTTTTGTACAAATGGGTAGCAGATGGCTTTTGTCATTAGTATGCGTAGCTATTGTTTAAAAAAACAATGCAACATGTTTATTTTTTAATCTTTTGATTGTATATTATGTTAATGACATAATTATGGCCGATGTAATAATGTTAGAAGTATTGATTTTTTCTACTACAGAAGCTACTATTACGAGGGTTGGCATGGACAGCTCAACCTTATCATCACCAGAAAGAATCGACAAATCTTTTGTTCATCTGTCATTGAATTGACAAAATGACAGATGAACAAAAAATTGTCGATTCTTTCTTTGAAGAAACCCGTTTCTAAGTGGTCATGCTACGCGGGCAGCTCACATTAGTCCACTGCTAGTTAAAGGGTCTGCATATAATATGTACGCCACTGTTTCTAAAACTGTGATAAAAGGAGTGACGAAGATTGGGCCTTGAGTAAATCAGAAAGAGATGTAAATGCAATAAAAGAAAAAAATATGTCGTCCAAGTCAAGGATGTTCCCTACTAATAAAATAATAGCACATTTTTCCTGCGTGTCATTTCTTTTGCATCTTTTCTATGTAATTTATAGGAGTTTCTCGTCTCTTCCAGCTCACCAGAACCTAGTCCTTTTCGTCACGCACGGAGGTCTCCTGTCCGTCACCGAAGCTATCCACTTCGCGGCTCCTCTCATCGCCATCCCAGTCTTCGCAGATCAGTTCCTCAATGCCAACCGAGCACAACAGAAGGGTTATGCTATCAAAGTTGACCTAACTTACCATTTGCATGAGGATCTGAAGGTGGCCTTGGATAAAATTCTTGGTGATCTTCCAACGTAAGTAAAAAAAATATAATTTTATCTATTGGAGAATGGTTGGTCTTCTTTATCGATTTCTGATTCTTAGCATATGCTTCCGGAGCTATCAATTCATTGTAGTGGCTCAATTTGATGAAACTATTGCTAAACTAATAAAATCTTATTTTGGTTCCACTTATGACTGAAGCCTCAAGGAGAAAGAGGAAGCCTTTGAGGGACTCAAAGACTAAAATATGGTACCACATTTTATGCAAATAAAGATACTTATTTACTTACTCACTAAAGATACTAGACCCAACGATACTGATTGCAGAAAATATTACAGCAAACTTGCACTTCATACTGATCATGTCCATTTCTTCCACAGATACGCCGCAAAAGTAAAAGCCCTATCAATAGCATACCACGACAATCCAATGAAGCCGAAGGAAGCTCTAAACTTCTGGGTGAACCACGTCGTCAAAACAAAAGGAGCCCCACACTTGCGATCAGTGGCACTGCAAATACCACTGTACCAGAGTGTGTACCTAGATCTACTAGCAGTAGTCGTGTTAGGTTCAGTAGTTTTATTGTTAGTAGTTAAGAGGATTTGCTGTTTAGTGACGGGCAACAACAGCACGAAACTGAAGACGACTTAAGTTGCACAATTAATTTAAATGGCACAGGCAACAAAAAGGATAAATAATCAATCAATTTAACCCATTTTGTGTGTATGAGCAGTCCAAGTCTTTTGTGTTTTGAAAATTGAGGAACATTGCTACATTTGATAGTCGTACAGTTCTTTATCGTGTGGTTATTGCCTAACCTGGTGATTAAGTTTTTTTGCCACCCATGGGGCTCTGACTTGGCTTTACGTTTGATTGCGGAAACAATGATTACAGTTTCAACAACGCCAAAACATGTCGTGGCTGCATCAACTTGTCTACAGTTTATGCGAACAAAATCATTCATGACTTGACAGTGTTGTTTGCATACCTTACTCGTCCTTTTGTTGCCTGTACCACATATTTATATAAATGAGAAACTAAATTGTGATTTTCTAGATTATTTGTTTACCTGCTTGAATGTGTTGAATCATCTGTTTAAATGATGTATATGTCTGTACTAGGTACATCTCCTTTCAAGGCGTCTCCTACTGACATAGTAGCTACCGTGTTTTCATTATCATCTCTCTTCTTTCTGTATCGTGTGGTTAGCCTATCCTGGTGTCAGAGTTTTTATGCCGCTCATGGGCCTCTGATTTGGCTTAATATATCATCTTTGTTACCGTGTCCGATGTCATTTGGGGTCGGCGCAACATGTCTTTTTATTGCATTCCTGTCAGCTGTTAGGCTATCATTTACTCTTTTCAAAATAACATCAAATCCTGTGGTACTAAGTTCTTTAATACTAAGAGAAAATTCTCATCTTCCTCAAGATTGTTTTTGTGAGGATTCTTGTCCGATTAATTTGATGTAACCTGTATACCATTATATGATTGAACGTGTAGGAACTTACTTGACTTCTGATTTTTGTTTGTACAGTTGTAGAATATTTTGATATTCTGTTGTGTTTTGTACAGATTGTGTGTTTTTTAAATATGTGGAATATATTTTCTGTTATTTAAAAACCTGGTGTTTCTCTTGCATTGAAGTAAAACATCCCCAAAAACTTTATTATAGACTTTTTAACTTCCTTAATTCTCTAGAAACCTACATACCACCAGAACGGTTTACATAGATAGAATTGAAATAGTCTTCCAATTGACCTCTAAACTATTGATAAATTTAATATTACCGTACTATGTATTAATAAACCATCAGTGTCAATTAATTAATGATTTATTCTTATAAAATTAAAGAATAATTATATCAATCAAGTCGATGTTCTGTATCGATTTATAATTTATCTCAATAACTATAGTGATCCATCCATATCGATGTAGGTACTTGTAGCTTTGGAAAACATAAGCAGGTAGGCAGAGTTTGTAATGTATTGAAGGAGGATAAAATGAACTTTAAGATGAAATTCCCCGGGTATCCGACCCAAACGATCGGATATAAAGCAGCCAATGATTGAGCGGTGGTAGGGTACTGTTTAGTGCGAACAACCATTCGGCAATCGCATAATGTTGGACTCATGCTAGCCGGCGCGAGGATTCTCGCAGGGTGGCTGCGAGCAGCTGGATGATATTTCGTGTTCCACGCACACTCTCTTTGAGGCAACAGAGTCATCAAAAGGAAGGGGTCCGAAAGGGCAGATGCCTGCTGGGGCTGCGGGACTGTTCGAAAGAGACACTATTTATTTGGGGTCCGTGCAGTATGTCTTAATATACGTAAAATCAATATTACAGGTATCAATTGGATATTTTTTGAGCACTTCTTGGCATCCGATTAAGCTGAAACTTGGCGTTGACAATGCAATGATGTCGTTTTTTGGATTTATTGTGACAATATCGTTAACTCAAGGTATAGCACAAAGGGGTGGAAAAGTTCTGGACTGGCGTCCACTTCGTTGGAACTAAGTGGACTGATGACCTGGTGAAGGTTGCGGGAGATCCGCTGGATGTCGCTGGAGTCGCAAGGGACACTTGGAGGAGGCCTATGTCCAGCAGTAGACGTCTTTCAGCTGAAATGATGATGATAGTACGGTGACTGATGATGGAGCCAGAGGGTGGCAAAAGGAACACCTCCACTAAACGAGATGACCCCGTAGTATTAGGTCATTACATATGAAATTGGCGTTTTGTCGTACCGGCCACTTTGATCTCAAATATATAAATTTGAATTTGGAATTCCTAACCAAAGAGGAGTTCTCTTTGGTTAGGAATTCCAAATTCAAATTTATACAGCTATTTACTCATGCATTTGTGTTTCGAAAACCATAATTCATTTGTTTTTACTCTTTTGTATTTTTTCTTTGGGTCACTCAGTTTACAAAATGGAAAAGTTGAAATATCGCGTTATTTACGAGTACGAGTTCCACCGTGGCGCCAGTGCTGCAGAAATATTGATAAAATCAAAACAATGTCAACAAAACAAAACAGAAATTAAAGTCAATTAATAATATTGTAGTCAGGTATAAGTCGGGCCTGTGGACGAGTGTGGTGAGCTATGGGCTAGCTTGCCGTCCGTCCGTCTCTTGACGACAGGCCGTGTCAACGTGTTCCACGCGCGCCTCAAAGAGTCATCAATAGGGAAGGGGTCCGCAAAGGCCGAAGCCTGCCGGGGCTGCGGGACTATTCGAAAGAGATACCGTGGCCCCGGAACACAAAGGGCGATGAAGGAACATGGATGGGTTTTAGTCAGTAAAGTCTGACACTCCCTCCTGCTCCGACCCGAGCGGGAGGAGTCATTTGATGATTCAAATGCAGACCATGCAGAGTAGTGTCTCAGATGATGAAGTATTTAGCAGGTAGCAATCGAAATTGTACCCAATGGGTACTATATCTTAAATTTTAAAGACTAAGATCAT
The DNA here is from genome assembly GCA_963853795.1 of Xestia rhomboidea. Lineage (NCBI taxonomy): Eukaryota > Metazoa > Arthropoda > Insecta > Lepidoptera > Noctuidae > Xestia > Xestia rhomboidea. The sequence goes on along the minus strand of OY970778.1, from coordinate 5,702,262 downwards.
TAGGGTGTCATTGACCAGTCTGGTTTGTCTACAAATTCAAGGTCGCTCAGCACACTAAGTCGGAAGATGATATTATTCGAAAAATAACAGTTTCCCATAATCAGCCGAACTGAGACAATTTTGTGTAAGATAAGACAAGATAAGAAGGCAGTCCTATTAGCTGTATGTGAGGAGCTCGTGGCGTAATAATAACAGCCGCTCGGGTCGATCTTAAGGTTAAGCCGCGCTTGCCTAGGTTGTTCCGTGGATGGGTGACCACCCATTACATACCGAGTTTCCTCCGTGCTTCGGAAAGCACGTTAAGCCGTTGGTCCCGGCTGTCATTTGTAGATCTTTGACAGTCGTTACAGGTAGTCAGTGGCCCAAAAAGTCTGACAACCAGTCTTACCAAGGGGTATCGTATTACCCAGTACTAACTGGGTTGTGGAGGTCAGATAGACAGTCACTCCATGTAAACTGGAAGCCGACCCAAACATAGTTGGGAAAAGGCTAGGCAGATGATGGTGAAACATTTCTATGTTCAGAATGATGTATTCATACGTGGTACGTGGTGTTTGACAGTTGTTCGTTACAGGTAGTCAGTGGCCTGAGTCTGACAACCAGTCTTACTAAAGGGTATCGTTTTACCCAGTACTAACTGGGTTGTGGAGGTCAGATAGGCAGTCGCTCCAACCACATAGGGAAAAGGCGAATGATGATGATTTGTATACCTATTAATTTGATGCAGTAATACTGGTCCTTTTATTAATGACAAAGATTCTATGTATAATAAGTACCTAAATTGTGTTAAACTATATCAAAAGACCTTCAAATTGGTAGGTACCCACTTAAAGATTAATCAGCACATTTTACATACCTACCAATACCGACCAATATTGATTGTATCTAATGTATTATCGTTACACTACGTGTAGATAACATAAAGGAGCGTGTGAAGTCTGGGTTCCGTCTGTCTTTTTAACCGACTTTAAAAAAAGTGGAAGTTCTATGTTTGCTTGTATAGGTACTTTTATTTATGTACAGACAGCTGTCTTAATTAGGTATCCATCACGAATTAAGTAAGACACTCAATAAAAGGGGTAACGAATTAATGCAGCCGTTCGGTACGTTGATCGATATTTTTGCCAATTACGGACCGATTTACGAGATTCTTTTTTCATTCGATAGAGGAAACTCGGTGGTACAAAGTCACAGCAATACACACGCACAGTATCACTAGGTTTTGTGGATCACTAGATCGAGTTTTACAAGCCACATACTAAGAAACAAACATAACATACTAAGGCTGACTAGGGAAGCAATTAAAATAGCAGTTGTGCGCGTAGTAAAAGACTAAGAAAGAGGGTAGACAGATTTGTCTGCACTTAAGAGGACTACAGGAGCTAAACGCGAGTTTTATTATACAAAAAAATATATGATTGATGATACCTTGCAATAAACAAAACAAGAAAAATATATGATATTCTTCAGGATATATGCTAGTGTGATAGTGTTTCGAAAAATTAATACAACTAATTTTACTCGATACAAAAAAATCACGAACTTATCTCTAAAAATTTCTTTTAACGAGTGAAATCCATACTCAAATACATGCGATCATCCGATTTTACGGCAAATAATTCTACAAGCAACATATTAGCATGATAGTGTTTTATTTTTTTAGTCCAATCGATAGATTTTTTGTAAATCGCAAAAAAACACTAATTTCGCACTATTCGGCCCGCAGTGACTGACGTAACAACCACTTTGTAGTGCAAGCTGATTAGAACTTTATTCTAACAGTATTTCAAACGAAGTTTTAACCACCACAATTATTAGAGTTGCTAATTTAGCTCCTGTAGTCGCCTTAACAATTTATTTACCATCCACCCGCATTCTTTTAGTCATCCCGCGATCATGGCACTTGCAACAGCGTCGAAATATCGGGAGCTCAAAATAATGGATAATCACGGAAGATATCCTGTAAGTGACACTGTAAGTTTAGTTATAAACCGTGAAAGATTAAAACAGAGTACGGTACGTTTTTAAGTTTTCAGAATATTGTTATAAGCAATCGCATTTAAATAATATAACAAATACCAGGTACTTTAAAACATGAATCTGTGTTGGTTGTGATCATTTATATTTTGACAAACGTTTTACTATCTCCATTTCCGTCAAACGGATCCCTAAACAACATCAACAAAAAGCCTACGCGAAGATCCACAAGTACATTGACAGACAATCACGCGCAGCATTCTAAATTTAACGCAGTCGCCGCGGTCACTTCGCCGTAAATGTGACCGCTTTTAGAGCGCGGGAAACGAATTAAAAAAATACAGATTTTAAGTAAAAAATCTTTTGGAAGATTAATAAAGAAGATTACAGATTACAATTAATTAAAAATATTATAGTGTGTTAATTACAGTGTAAGTTTATGTACTTAACTAAATATTCTATAGAACTTTTTGTCAATAAATAAATATTCAAAATCAATCATTAATTAATTTACTTAATTTCAAAAAACAGAATGTTTGGTGCATTTAATTTGTGTTAAAACTAAAGAATAAAACAATTGCTACTATTAACTAATCATCATAATTAATTAGGAATACCAACTTAATTCATTTAAAAAATCTAACGGTTCGTAATAAATCCTTTATTTAATTTTCAGAAAATGGAAAATCTGAAGTGTTTATTGTTCGGTCTACTACTAAGTATCTCCTTATGTGATGCAGCTAGGGTCTTGGCAGTCTTTCCGATTCCAAGTCCCAGCCATGGTATTCTTGGAGACAACATGGTTAAGCATCTTCTCAATGGAGGACACGAAGTAAGTAGCTTAAAACCAGTTACATTGTCCAAATAAAACTGTCCCACAGCTGGGCAAAGGCCTCTTCTCAAACAGAGAAGGCGCGAGCAGAATATATTTTAAAGAATATTTCTTTTTCTTTGAGTCGCTTTATGAGAGTTTTAGTACATTTTACCTTATAAAAACATTGAACTATATATTTGGTGGCATATGATTTTGATACCTGGTTCTTATAAACAACAAGTTATATTTTTTATAAACTCAAAGGTAATGTATTACCTGTGGAAGTGTTAACTTTATCCATAAAAAACAGCAGTCTGTTCAAATATAGGTACGTCATCGCAGCACTTTCGTAAAGTGTAAAGTGTTTATAAATATTTATGCATATGTACCTATTTACTTATGCGACATATTTTGTAAGTAGTTTGTTACGTAAATGAAGTACAACACAAATATATATTCAGCATATAAATATTCAGCAATAGCTTCCATCCGCGGTTTCGCTTGTATAATCTCATTTATTAACCGACTTCAAAAAAGGAGGAGGATCTTTATTATAGCGTATGAGTTATTCTGATGTTTATACGAGTAAGTAGCGACTCAGTGCTTTCTGAGGCACGGAGGAAGCTCGGCATGTAATAGATGGTCACCCATCCACAGACTAACCTAGACAAGCGCGGCTTAACCTGAAGATTGATTCGAGCGGCTGTAGCCTCGAGCTCCTCATACGGTATGAGGAGCTCGAGGCTACAGCCGCTCGAATATACATAACTATAATACATAGTAATTTATTACTAATTACGATTTGGTATAGTACCTATCGCCAATTCCGATTAAATATAGTAGTACTTTGATAACTGATTACAGTAATTTCTATAATTATCTACTTAATAAAAATCAAAAATGCACTAACAATGACGCACAACCTAACCACTAGATTAAAAAAAAACATCAAAAAAGTTTTAATTCGAAATGAGATGTGAATGTTTCGGAATTTTTGTCGATAGGAAATCTCATCATCTTCCCTTGCTCTTGTCTATTTTATTTGGTGTCGGCGCAACACGTTTTCTTCTTCCATTCTCCCCTGTCAGACGTCACGGCATCATTTATTACTTTCTCTTTCATATCATTCCTCATGAAATCCATCCATCTTTTATCTGGCCTTCCTCCCCCTCATCATCTGTCGATAGGAAATCTCATCATCAGTAATATCAACATCAATAGACAGAATTGATATTATGCGAAAATTACACTTATTCACAGTCGTGAACAAAATAGTAATTATCTTGTTCACGACTGTTAGAGCTGATTAACATTGAGATAACATCAAGTGAATGACTGGCTTATGACAAGCGAAATTATGTCAAATTACGAAATAATGTGATAGCCGATTAGGCAACGATCCTGTTATCAGTGTTATCACTGACCAGACGTTGTTTAATAGTTTTATTTTTGATTTATTGTTCTCCTTCTACCTCATCTAGACTATGATGATGTCTGTTTTTTTGATGCGACTGAGGAACTTCAACGTCTGCAGAATTTGTGTTTCCGCATCATTCTTCTTAATAGGCATGACGACAGTATCAAAAATTGCAAATCTGTTTAGGCTGTCAGAGTATTGGAAATTAAGGGACACGTATTTTTTGTTTTTGTATGTCAATGAATATTGACAAAGATAAAACGCATCAAAACTCGGGAGTGGGGGCTCGTGACGTCAGAACTAGCTAAAAATTATACCTAGGCGTGACGTTTTGAGAATTTTAAAAGCGTCATATCTTCGTCAATTTTGGTTTACGTAACAAAAGAAAAAACAAGGGTCAAATATTTTTTGATAATCTAACTGACGGACTAATTAGATTATTTTTGTCGTCTCGCCTATTTGTGTATCCGCATCATTTTCGGGCTTCGTAAGTAAGACCATGTGTCGGAGTTTCGGAAGTAGCTGAAATGGCTACCAATTCGGCAGCGTCGAGATTGTCACACTCTTTATTTTCTCTTTTCCATTCTTCACATTAGGGATGATAACTGACTGACAAAAATATGATTCTGTTTAGTCCGTCAGTTAGATTATCGAAAAATATTGCATACGTGTTTTTTGTTTTTTCAAATTAATAAAAATTTACGAAAATAAAACGAGTCAAAGATCATGAGTGGGGGCTTGTGACGTCACATTTGAGGAAAAAATGTACTCAAATGTGACGTCACAAGAGTTTTCGACGCACTGTATCGTTTTCATTTTTTTATTTACGTGAAAAAAGAAAAAATGTGTCCAATATTTTTTGGAAATCTATCTGATGGACCAATTATATATTTTTTTTGTCATCTACCCTATTCTAAAGCTCCTTCATATCTTCGAGAACGCTTTGAGTATCTGGTTCCTAGAGGTAAACCTTGTCGCTCAACATCATCTCTTCTCCTTCGTTTCCCTGCCCACTCCTCAAGTCGGTATGATGAATCATTCACTGTTCGTGCTGTGCGCCTTTGGCATCCAAACTTCTTGCGAGATAGCCCTTCGTTAAGGGTGTTCAAGAAAGGAATAAAGGAACATTTCCTGTTAACGTGATCATTATGTATGTATGTATGTATATAAATATAGGATTTTCTAGGTATATATGTAGTTAAGTTTATAAAATTAATTAATTTAAGTAACAGATTGTAATGTTAATGCACATACATAAGTGTATCCTATTTTTCAAAACTCGCTAACAAATTAGGTTTGCTGTAAGAAAACAGACTGTACTTCGGTGAGTGTGCGCAGGAGCTCCACGACCTGATCCCACCATCACCCTTTTACCACCGGACTAGCAGACGACTTTTTTTTTTTTAAATTTTGTGGAGATCTCGATGTTCTATGACAACATGTTCAAACCATAGATTTGTTTAAAAGGATAAATAGAGTGAAAAAGATTATTTTGTTAAACGTATTTTTTGTTAACAGGTGACGTACATTACGCCATTCGTCGAGAAGCAGCCAAATAGTACGAAACTGCGTGTAGTAGATGTCACGGGAAACAAAGACTTTTTCGGTGGTAAGTAAATTAACATTAAAGTTAAATTAAGCCGTGATACGAACCCTCCCCGTCCCTTGCTCATGCCAGCCCGCGTTGCTGAGCCTGTAGTCCAAAGTCAGTCCCTAAATAATGACACCACTCCGATCCAGCCTGTCCCCTTGCTGTCCTCTCCCAGCGACGCCCTAAGCTGAGACCCTGGGGTGCCTTTAGCGTGTAGTCGCCAAAGTCAGTCCCTAAATAATAATTTCCATGTATAGAAGACGAGTAATGTAGCCTTCACCCAGTCGAAGATTTTTAGAATTGGATCATTCGTTCCGAAGATTATCCCTTTTTTTTTCGGATAGGTAATCATCAAATGACTCCTCCCGCTCTGGGCGGAGCGGGAGGGAGTGTCAGACTTTTACTGACTAAAACCCATCCATGTTCCTTTATCGCCCTTTGTGTTCCAGGGCCACGGTATCTCTTTCGAACCGAAGATTACCCTTACTTACAAACAAATTTTACCTCAAACACTGTTTTAAGCTGTCACGGTTCATAACTATACTAAAAATTTCACTTACGGGATATCTTCCGTGATTATTCATTGTTTTGAATGAATAATCACGTAAGATATCCAGTAAGTGACATTTAAAGTAAATTTTACCTCTTTATAATATTAGTATAGATAGATGTAGGTGCCTCTGTGCCATTTATCTTTTTTTTTGTGTCATTTTATTATTTTTATTTTTTTATTTGTAAAGTGATGTAAAGTTATCGCATTTGTTTGTCACGATAAGGAAAGCACCGGATTGGATCGTGCTTAGTGACACGATGCACTAATGTAGTGACATCAGTCTAACCACACCGTCAGCTTTTGAACGCCGTTATCACATATACGTGACAAGCAAGCGCGTGCTGTACGCCAAACGACACAAATATGTGACAAAATGACAGGAGAAATTGTGGCTTGGCGTGGAGGTCACGCGCGTGCGTTTATGCTCTAGCGTTCAAAAGAAAAAGTACTGTCCGCTGCTGTACATATTGTACATACTCGTAGATCGCCATCTTTTTAAAAGCAGCTCAGCTACTTTAACACTTATTATGTTTTACAGAAAAAATGTTGGACGTGAAACAGATCATGAGTGGGGTGATGGATCTACAAGACACCGACTTGATGTTCGATATGATGGTGACCATCGCCGAGTTGACTTTAGCCAATGAAAATGTACAGAATTTCTTAAAGGACCCCACGAACAAATTCGATGTCATCATTGGAGAATATATGTTCACTGATTTGTATTCTGTGTAAGTAACATTTCACATACACAACATCGTAGTATCACGCCTGTAATCCTTGAAAGGTTAGACAGAGGTGTACTTAATAGTACACCCACATTTCGCCAGTTATGTTTAAGTCCCATGTTATTGGGGGCGAGCCTATTGCCATTAAATCATGATCTGTCTAATGACCAATTTGGTCGAGAGGCCATCGTTTAACTATTGTGTCTACTTCGTGGACAGATCATGGGTTATCCGGGCGCAAATCCAGACTCCGTCTCCGGCTGCTACTAAGAAATTCCTGCTAGAATACCACAATAACCCTTTGCCCGATCTGGGAACCGAATCCAGGACCTCATGCTCACCAGTTGTACTTTCGACCACTAGACCAACAAAGCAGTCATCACTTATTTCATCATCATCACGCACGTTCATGTTCACTAACTTAAAATTATGCATTTACAGATTGCCGGCAGTACTGCAATGCCCGTACATCTGGTTCTCAACCATCGAGCCACATTGGATGATTCTCAAACTGGTGCATGGACCGCTGAACCCGTCCTACAATAGTGATTATATAAACGGCCTGGTACCTCCTTACTCGTACTTAAAGAGAGTTAAGGAGTTGTGGACGACGGTAAAAGGAGTTTATAAACATGATCAGTAAGTTTTTCCTAATTTTTTTTTCGTCTACAACATTTTGGTTGTAAATACTCTTTTCTTTTCTTCTGTAGGAGATAATTAAGGCCCATTTGTACCACACATATACAACATAAGTTTTTGTATATGCGAAACCCGAAACACGTTTTAGGTAAAGAATCTATGTACAAAATTTCAAAACTGTATCATGAAAAATCACAAAGTTATCGGCTTATTCTCTCACCTGGTAGTATGTAAAAAAACGTAGTCACGTGCCCGCGCCGCCCTCGCTGTGCGCCCGCGCCTAGTGCCGCTATGACCTGTCTGTTGTGCGTATGATAGCGGTTAGGTACTTACTGTTGCTCGGTGTCCAACTTGTACCTATCCTTTTTTAAATATTTTTGGGACAACGTAATACCTATAACATGGTGTAAAAGATATTTAAATCGATTCAGTTGCTTATTCTGAACAAACTATATTCAGGTTTTGCATATACTAAAAATAATTTTATTTTTATTTTTATTTTATCAAATGGGAACAACAAACAGCTACATTATGGGATATAACAACATGATAACATAAATAACTTAATAATAACGTAGCCCACAGCGCTGTCCACAGATTACCATTAATTACTTAATCTTAAATTGCTAGGAAAAGCTGTTCATGCATGAAAGTTAAAACTAATTACAATTACAAAAAGCAATAAAAAAGTGTTATTCCAAATAATTACTAAATTACATAACATTAATTAATCTAAGAGCTTAAGTGTCTCATACAAAAGGCTTCGAAACTTTTGCATGGAGCATGTAAATATATCGATGTGTTCGAGTTCTTTATTGTATGATGCTGCCATACGCCGAATTGGCGAACGTTCGCCAGTATTAGATCGGCAGGTACCTATTGCAAATAGTGTACCTGCACGCACCCGGCGTCTATGAACAGTTCGGGGGACAGCATAACACAGTACATTATTCAGGGCGATACAGTCAAATTTGCCATTAACAATATTATATAAAGTCATTGCTTCTAATTGTTTGCGTCTGGAGCTGAGCGTCAAAAGTTTGAATCTATCGAGCAATTGGTCATAAGGCAAATACGCTCTGTGACATCTATAATACATTGCACGAAGGAATTTGCGTTGTACATTTTCTAACATATCTATGTATTTTTTATAATACGGGTTCCAGATGGGCACTGCGTATTCAAGCTGTGAGCGGACTAGAGTTTTATATAGGCAGAGGTACGAAGAGGTCCGTTTAAAGTCATGAGTTGATCTCATTATAAACCCATACATCTTGTATGCTTTATTAATGATTTGTTCGATATGTGAATCCAAGCAGAGTTTAGCATCAAGCAATATACCCAGGTCACGTACTGAGCTTGCTTTGTTCAGAGAGATACTACCTATAGAGTACACAAACCTAATAATGTTTTTGTTTTTGGTAAAATTTATATAATTGCACTTGGGAATGCTTAGATGAAGCTTACTTGTGTAACAATAGTCCGTCAGTCTGTTCAAGTCCTCTTGGAGAAGATAGCAATCCTGTATATTCTTAATAGGTCTGTACACCTTAAGGTCATCTGCATATAACAAAAATTTTGAGTTGCGAAAGCAGTTACGAATATTATTTATAAAAATAATAAATAAAAGAGGACCGAGAATAGAGCCTTGAGGGACGCCGGAGGTAACCTGGATAGCATCAGAGTGGTAACCGTTGATTACAACCCGTTGACAGCGACTAGTGATGTAGGAAATGAACCATCGCATCAAGTTACCCCGAATGCCATTATAGGCTATTCGACTCAGCAGTAATTCATGATCCACCTTGTCGAAAGCTTTCTGAAAGTCCGTGTACACCGCATCAACCTGTATACGATTATCCATCTCGTCAAATAGATCGCTGGAAAAAGCCAATAAATTCGTTGTCGTTGATCGCTTTTTAACAAACCCATGCTGTTGTTCTATGATAGCGTGATGTAGAACAGGGTACACTTCGTTATGTACTAGTCTTTCGAAAAGCTTCGACAAGGTAGACAGAATAGAAATTGGTCGATATTGTTCAACACTACGTTTAGATCCGGCCTTGTGTACAGGTGTGATGTTAGCTCGTTTCCATACCGTCGGCATGACACCTTCAGTGATGCATTTATTATAAATTATGGCTAAGGGTCTACATATAACAGTGGCAGTATTTATGAGAAAAAACGCAGACAGACCATCTGGACCTGGGCCTTTAGTTGGATCCAGTGATTTCAGTTCTGTCATTATTGTTTCGTCTTTAAAGTGAAGGTCAGAAATAATTATGTCATTAGACATTGTTTCAGAAGGTGGCTCCCATCGAGAAAGGGTAGGTGAAGCAGGCTCATATACGGAAGCAAAGAAATCGGAAAACATGTTGCAAATCGATTGAGGATCGCTGGATACAACATTGTTATATTGTACTTTTGCCGGTATACCGGGTTTGTCTTTGCGATTTGTAACATAGACCCAAAAATCTTTAATATTTTTATGAATGCCATCCTCAATCGACTGAATGTATTTCGAGAAACATTTATCACAATTCTCCTTAAATAAGGCTCTGTGCTGAGAAAAAGTTTCGTAGTCTGCAAGATTGCCGTACTTTTTCCATTTGACCCACGATTTTTGTTTTTTTCTAAATGTTTTAATTAAAGATTTTGTGAACCAGACTGGGAAGCCAGCCGTTCTGGATGCAGATAGTGGTGTGTGCTGCTTAATAATTTCATCGATCTTATTGTAAAATGTGCTAAGTGCCTCTTCGGATCCTAAAGGGGTAAGAAGTTCCGTCCAGTCGGTATTCTGAATTTTACGGTTGATGTGCTCATAGTCAGATTTATAAAAGTTGTATTTTTGTAGTGGTCGCTTTTGCATGGGAAGAGTATCTACATTTAGACTTATATCGCAGACAAAAGGTGGATGATACGTGTCAATGGGAAGTAGAGGCAACAACGCACTCGATACCCTACATGGGTGGTTTGATATAAGTAGGTCAAGAATTTTACCATTTGCATTTGCCACGACATTGTATTGCAAAGCATCAAGTAATGACATTAAATTATTTAACTGTGTACAAGTCGTGGACGAGCCCATGCCCAACCCACCGCCGATTACAGATACCATAGGGCCCGGAATGTTCCAGGTTATTTCTGGGAGATTGTAGTCGCCCACTATGTAAAAATAGTCAACGGTAGGGTCACTCAGTACCTGATGTAAGATTTCAAAGTGTTGTTCATATACAGGGGTAGCCGTTTTTGGAGGTATGTAAGCAGCACTAATGATATGCCTCTTGGATGGTCGCAAACTAGGCACTTCTATGAAGACATGTTCAACAATGTTGCAAAATAGCGAGTTGGTCGGAGTTATAGTAATTTCACATTCAGAAGATTTAAGTGTCCTCAGCAAGGCAACCAACACTCCCCCGCCATCCATTTTTTTAGTGCAAATCCGATCACGATCACACCTGTACACAATATAGCGCTGATCGATAAACTCATTATTGCTAATCTCAGGAATCAACCAAGTCTCCGTGAGTACGATGATGTCGTGGTTACCGTTAAGAATGTTCATGTATAGCGTGTGTAATTTTGTACGGATACCTCTGCAGTTTTGATAATAAATAGATAAAGATTTGTTACTCATCACGAGGTATTAGGTATTCAAAATAATAATTACCAGCAATGTAATCACAAGTACGCAACAGGTATTCGCTCATGCAATGCTCAATACAAGGTTCAAAAGTTAAGTAGAAGTAAAAATAATATTTCTCAGTTACATAATTGTCACCAACCACACAACAAGACTGAACCCCGACGACACAACAATATGTATATTTAAAAGAAATATCGCCAAGATGGTTACTTAGAACAATATTATTGCATAGTGATACAATAATCAAGAATTGCAGCAGAAATAGATTATAATACAATTTAACATGTTTGTGGTAGCGACGCGTTGACAAGTATAATATATATTGTGTAAAATAATGAATAATAAAATGGTTATTTTCATCTAAACCTAAAAAGATGATTATTAACACAAAAAGACCGAACAATTCAGACAAACACGAGTACTCAGATACATAATACAATAATGTTGTAGTAGTAGTAGTTTGAAACAAAATAATGCTGATTAAGCTTTAAATGCTTTGACACTGAAACTGCGGCGCCGCTGCGCTGCCACTTCGGTGAGCGATGACCCTACGGATTACACTCAAATAAAATTCAAGGTTACAAGACGAGTTATCTTGTCTATACAAACAATATTATGTCACCTTACGACTTCCACTTCGGTTCAAATGAGTATTTTATCTCATACAATAATGTACAAACAAGTTGAATTATGCCAAAAAAATCTAAATATACGTTAAAAGTAACATCATTCATATGAAACAGACCATTATGGACGGATTCGCTCAAAAAATAAATGACCGTGACTCTCCAAAAAATAATAATTATGTAGGTACAACACGAGACCTTAAATCAATGGTAACAAACCACTCTTAGCTCAAGCAAGCCGTTCTTAAATTCTATTCTTGGCCAGAACAGCTCAAACACAAGTGTTGACTACTTGCGATTGTACTTTGTTGTTTTTATAATTTTAAGGGCCTTCATCATAATGACTAAGAATAATCTCTGTATACGTAGGTACGTACGTAGTCTATTATAATATTGATAAACTTATAAATACTTTTCCTCTATCATCATGACTTGCTGAAATTCAGTACTCATTGTTGGTACTTAGCTCCTTGTTTCAACAGTACTTTGTATTAAAAGTTGATCATAATCATCTGCCACTTAAAGCTGGGACATATAATATAGGCCTCTTTGTGTGAGGAAATTTGTCAAAAAGGTTAACTGGTTAGAGCCCTATGTTTCCCATGTTTGATTATTTTACGGGTTAACCCTTATATTATATGGGTTAACCATTTAAATGCGGCTAAACCAGAATTAAAGGAACAAAGCAACGAGCGTGGGCTAACTCCGTCACTTTCTTGCATATTTTTTTTGTACAAAAATTAACTTTGTGCGTGAACCGGTTATTAAAGGCTGAGTAACCCTGTAATGCGGGTTAACCTTCACTCTAGGGTTTTCACCTAGCCCTAAAAACCACCCGATGAAAACCCCTTTACGGGTAACTTGTTCGGCTCCTGTTCACGACATATAAGTCGGAGCTGCTATTGCTCTTCACTATCCATGCTGAAACGACAACGGAAGATAACCTTCTTTTGTTTATTTTTTCAGTGCTTTCTATGCTAAAGAAGAGGAAGTATACATGAAACTGATTGCCCCCATCGTTAAGGAGCAAGGTAAACCTGTACCTAACTACAATGAGTTGAGGTACAATGCATCTTTGGTACTGGGCAACTCGCAGGTGGCTATTGGAAGTGCAGTACCTCTGCCACCAAGCTACAAGCATATTGGTGGATACCATATTGAAGAGCCAGTCAAACCTTTGCCAGAGGTAAGTGAAGCTACTAGTCTATTAGTGCTTTGGTCCAGTGATTCTATTATCAACAGTGATAATGAGCTTGTGGCTAAATAGTTACAGTCAGTCAAGCTGCGCTGGCCAAGGTCGTTCTGTGGATGAGTGACCATTCATTTTATATCGAGTTTCTGTTTAATTTGATGTTAATATTCAAATACGTTACTCATCTTGCCGGTTGCACTTATTCCAATATTTCCGAATAATTTGTTAAAAGACACCACATTCTGAAACTATTTCTTTTCAATTTTGTCCCCTATAATTAAAACAAGCATGCAAATTTTCTCAGGATTTAAAGAAAATAATGGACAATGCCAAGAACGGTGTGATTTACTTCAGCTTGGGATCAAACTTGAAAAGCAAGGACTTACCAGAGGACATGAAGCAAGGTCTATTGAAGGTGTTTGGAGGACTGAAACAGACTGTGTTATGGAAATTTGAAGAGAATCTACCACATACGCCTAAAAATGTCCACATAGTGCAGTGGGCACCGCAGCAGAGTATTTTAGGTAAGGTATTCCGTGTGCTTAACGCGAAGGTGACAAAAATAATAAAGAGAAAGGCAACATAAAGTGTACCGTCAATCACCTTGTACAAAAAAACATAACCCTTCCTACAGCGTGTATCAGAAAAGGGTAATATAAGTAAATATATTGGATATATTATGTGGTGTGGGTCTGACCAGACAAACTATCAAATTGAATAATTTTCTGAATGGGACCAGTATCGCAATTGCGAAAAAATATTCAGTTGCCCCATACCAAATTTCAATATCTGCAGGACTCAAATGTATGAGACTGCATTCCACCATCATCATTTCTAAACATGACCACACTTTTTCGATACATGCTGTACAATTTTGGAGATACTATTCTGATAACAAGGTTCAATGGTTCAGAACCATAACATAAATTGCAGAAGTCGACAATGAAAAGCATAATACACTGTACCACAAGAATAAGTACTTACACTCGTGGATCAGTAATTGCATGGCAGAATAAAAATAATTAAAGATGATGTGTGTATGTTTTGTACAAATGGGTAGCAGATGGCTTTTGTCAATAGTATGCGTAGCTAATGTTTAAAAAAAACAATGCAACATGTTTTTTTTTAATCTTTTGATTGTAGATTATGTTAATGACATAATTATGGCCGATGTAATAATGTTAGAAGTATTGATTTTTTCTACTACAGAAGCTAGTACTACGAGGGTTGGCATGGACAGCTCAACCTTATCATTACTAGAAAGAGTCGACAAATCTTTTATTCATCTGTTATTGAATCGACAAAATGACAGATGAACAAAAAATTTGTCGATACTTTCTTCGAAGATACCCGTTTCTAAGTGGTCATGTTACGCGGGCAGCTCACATTAGTCCACTGCTAGTTAAAGGGTCTGCATATAATATGTATGCCACTGTTTCTAAAACTGTGATAAAAGGAGTGACGAAGATTGGGCTTTGAGTAGATCAGAAAGAGATATAAATGCGTTAAAAGAAAAAAAATATGTCATCCAAGTCAAGGATGTTCCCTGTTCCCAAAGATTACCGTATTTTTCCCGTGTCTCATTTGCTTTACATATTTTCTATGTAATTATATGAGTTTCTTCTCTCTTCCAGCTCACCAGAACCTGGTCCTTTTCGTCACGCACGGAGGTCTCCTGTCCGTCACCGAAGCTATCCACTTCGCGGCTCCTCTCATTGCCATCCCAGTCTTCGCAGATCAGTTCCTCAATGCCAACCGAGCACAACAGAAGGGTTATGCTATCAAAGTTGACCTAACTTACCATTTGCATGAGGATCTGAAGGTGGCCTTGGATAAAATTCTTGGTGATCTTCCAACGTAAGTAAAAAAATTATAGTTTATCTATTGGAGAATGGTTGGTCTTTTTTATCGATTTCTGTTTCTTAGCATATGCTTCCGGAGCTCTCAATTCATTGTAGTGGCTCAATTTGATTAAACTATTGCTAAACTAATAAAATCTTATTTTGGTTCCACTTATGACTGAAGCCTAATGTCTGAGGGACTCAAACACTAAAATGTGGTACCACATTTTATGCAAATAAGGATACTTATTTACTTACTCACTAAAGATACTAGACCCAACCATACTGATTGCAGAAAAGATTACAACAAACTTGCACTTCATACTGATCATGTCCATTTCTTCCACAGATACGCCGCAAAAGTAAAAGCCCTATCAATAGCATACCACGACAATCCAATGAAGCCGAAGGAAGCTCTTAACTTCTGGGTGAACCACGTCGTCAAAACAAAAGGAGCCCCACACTTGCGATCAGTGGCACTGCAAATACCACTGTACCAGAGAGTGTACCTAGATCTACTAGCAGTAGTCGTGTTAGCTTCAGTTGTTTTATTGTTAGTAGTTAAGAGGATTTGCTGTTTAGTGACGGGCAACAACAGCACGAAACTGAAGACGAATTAAGTTGCATAATTAATTTAAATGGCACAGGCAACAAAAAGGATAAATAATCAAGCAATTTAACCCATTTTGTGTGTATGAGCAGTCCAAGTCTTTTGTGTTTTGAAAATTGAGGAACATTGCCACATTTGATAGTTCTTCTTCTTTATCGTGTGGTCATTGCCTAACCTGGTGACTGAGTTTTTATGCCACCCGTGGGGCTTTGACTTGGCTTTACATTTGATTGCGGAAACAATGATTACAGTTTCAACAACGCCAAAACATGTCGTGGCTGCATCAACGTGTCTACAGTTTATGCGAAGAAAATCATTCATGACTTGACAGTGTTGTTTGCATACCTTACTCGTCCTTTTGTTGCCTGTAACACATATTTATATAAATAAGAAACTAAATTGTGATTTTCTAAATTATTTGTTTACCTGCTTGAATGTGTTGAATCATCTGTTTAAATTATGTACATGTCTGTACTAGGTACATCTCATTTCAAGGCGTCTCCTACTGACATCGTAGCTACCGTGTTTTCATTATAACTTTTTTTTTCTTTCTGTATCGTGTGGTTAGCCTAACCTGGTGTCAGAGTTTTTATGCCGCTTATGGGCCTCTGATTTGGCTTAACATATCATCTTTCTGACGTTGTCCTATGTCACTTGGGGTCGGCGCAACATGTCTTTTTCTTGCATTCCTGTCCGCTGTTAGGCTATCATTTACTCTTTTCAAAATAACATCAAATCCTGTGGTACTAAGTTCTTTAATACTAAGAGAAAATTCGAAAATTCTCATCTTCCTCAAGATTGTTTTTGTGAGGATTCTTGTCCGATTAATTTGATGTAACCTGTATTATATGATTGAACGTGTAGGAACTTACTCGACTTCTGATTTTTGTTTGTACAGTAAGTAGAATATTTTGATATTCTGTTGTATGTTTTGTACAGATTGTGTGTTTTTTAAATATGTGGAATATATTTTCTGTTATTTAAAAACCTGGTGTTTCTCTTGCATTGAAGTAAAACATCCTCGAAAACTATATTATAGACTTTTTAACTTCTTTAATTCTCTAGAAACGGTCTAGTACCTACATACCACCAGAACGGTTTACATAGATAGAATTGAAATATTCTTCCAATTGACCTCTAAACTATTGATAAATTTAATATTACCGTACTATGTATTAATAAACCATCAGTGTCAATTAATTAATGATTTATTCGTATAAAATTAAAGAATATCTCTTCTTGATCAATCAAGTCGATGTTCTGTTTCGATTTCTACAATCGTTGAGAACGTTGTACGAGTAACCGCTGTTTGTATAGCTTCACAAAAAAAAAACGAAAAACCGTGCGAAAAGTGTTTGGAAGTGCCCTTAAATGTTTGAACTAATTGCTTGCAACAATAATTTGGTGTTTTAGTGCGTACTTTAAATAATATGGACTAAATTAAGTAGAAAAAAGAATCCAACCTACCGTCAGTAGCAATCGAACGGTGCGTCGCGGTAAAACGCGTAAGATTCACTTATTGCACGGCGCTTACGACATTCTTCTCGCATACGTAAGTGTATCATAGGTGATTTCAATTTGGGTAGTATCGACTGGGAAAAAATCAGTAATTCAAATAACAGACTCAATCTTACTAATACTTGCGAAGCTTTGTTAGATTTTACGCATGTTAACAAGCTCAACCAATGTAACAACATAAATAATACCTCAGGTCGAATACTTGACCTCGTATTGTGCGATAATCCATTGTGTAACGTAAGCCAAAGTATTTGTTAATTGTGTAATATTGATCAACACCATCCACCCCTAGATATTATCATCTCTTTAAATAAGGAAGCCAAACTTCCATATAATATTGTCAAAGGAATGCCTAACTTTCGTAAATCAAATTACATACCGATTCGTGGATACTTAAAAGAACTTAACTGGGAGGAATTATTTGAGGGACTGCATGACGTCAATGCGATGGTGCAGGTGTTTTACGACATTATTGATATGGCTATAGAAAGGTTTATTTCATTTCTACTAAAGTACCTAAGAATGGAAAATACCCACCATGGTTTAACCGAAGTCTTATTAAAATGCTAAACTCTAAAAACAAGATCAGAAAACGCTACAATGTCTATAAGAACCCGTTAGATCAAATTGAATTAAAAATAATCAGTAAACGCTGTGATGACCTCGCAACTGTTTGCTACAATAACTACTATAGGAACTTGGAAGACGAACTCACAAAAAACCCCAAATTGTTCTGGACTTACATAAAAGCTAAACGGGGGGGGGGGTGGGGGGGGGGCTAGTGTATACCCTATGTCGATGACAGATGGTACTACTATGTCATCTGATGGAACAGAAATATGCGAGTTTTTTGCATCCTACTTTTCCTCTGTTTATAGCCCTGCTCAGAACGGTGGCAATTTCAATAATAATGCGTACTTACATAACCTTCAAAATAACAGCTTATGTTTATCAAATTGATTGTAAGGCTATACAACATGTAACGTAACAATGATTATTTAATAAATTAGTTTTCCTAATTTCGGAAGAATGTTCTAGTCACAGTACAAATCAACGAACGCACACAGTCGCATACGTAGGTCTCATACCTACGTATGCGACTGTGTGAGTCTTGCTAGCCTAGTAGGCAGGGGGGAGACAGTTGGAACATGCACAACTTCAGTGAAGAAAGAGTCGCCATCTACTTTACTTAACCAATAAACTATGTGTATGTATTTCATAAGTAACGATAGATGTCTCTGTTCAATTATGAAAATCAAATAATTAAGTTCCATAATTTAATTTATACTAGTTTTTTAAAGAATAATTGTTACATTTTTCATCAAAATTATCACCTTTTCATATTTCATGATTGTTTCGTATTATCAATTATACCCCAACCTTGTCTCTGAAATCCTTTTTGTGTAACATAATCTGGCAACATCATATTATGGCCGCCGCAACTTGCGCTTGCGCTTGAATGTGTTTCGTTGGTCTATTTTATGTTTAATTATTTACAAATTCTCTGTGTAACTGTCAATTCTATTCAAACATAAATGTAGCCGGCGAAATTCTTTCTTGTTTTTTGCAAATAGAAGCTGTGTTTACATCCAATAGTTGATCAAAATGCAATTTGCAAATAAAATGATGGCTTGTATTAAAATATATCATCATTAGATTATGGATTCGCAAATTTCATTATGATCAACATACGACGTAAACAAAAAAGCTGCTATTTGCAAAAAACAAGAACATTTGAATGATCACCTATAAGTAAACAAATATTGACCTATACGTAAGAAGGTATACCAAACATTTATTTATTTATTTATTTAAGGATCTCCAACAAAAGATGTACACAAAGCATAATTATATAATGTAAAACACAAGGTATTGGGTAGGTGTACTCCTTCACTTATAGGAGACCACAGCATGCACAATAAAGTTAATAAATTAAGCCCCTAATAATTAAAATAAAATAAATTAAATTTGGCAGTCTAAGAATGATAAAACACATACAAATAATTTTAGTAGAAATAAAAACACAAAAGAATAAATAAAATGATTAACATTGATATAAATTGTAATGGTAACATATATATAATAAAAACAATAATCCGTGATATGGTGAGCATACAGGATAAAAAAATGAGAACATTCCTATCTACCTATAGCTACCTATAGAGCCTTAGTTCTTGTTAAGAAATCCAGAGGGCGCTTCAAATCGGATGCTTCAAAATGGCACAAGAGGGCTCTCTTCTCCCTAATTATTATTATACTCTTTGCTAGTAGGTATTCACTCGCGTTCGAAACAGCTGTTAACGTCGTCGCTCGACTCAACTTCAATAGAAAAGTTCAATACATTTTTATGCCCGTTTTCTAAATTGATGTTTTAATTTAAAAAGCACTTCATCATTTTTATCAAAAGCGTTCACTATCCTATTTTTTGCACTGAAATAAACTAACGATTTGGTCGTCCCCACAAAATAAAGTCAAGAGGCGTCAAATCAGCTGATTCTCTGGTACTGGCATGGGGATTCTCATCGAAATAGTCCAGTATTTCGTTTTGAAAACGAGTACTTACGTGTACGCCAATCGGCTCCCCTGTCGATGGCCGTGTTCGGACGGAACGTTCCGTAGCCAAGAAGCCGCTGAGTAGCAGCTAACATAGCCCTGCGGTCTACTCTTGTACCTTTGGTTGAATGTTCTGTCAACTAATAACCTAGAACCACACTATCACCACACCGCACCGTGCCAAAGTCCTCATTGCACATTATTTTGTTTATTGGAAAGACATCGCGCGCGTAAAACAATTTGCATACACTTTATGGAAGTACCTTCACTTATAATGTCCGTGCGTGACTAATAACATTTAAGCTTTCATCTAGCGCCCGCGCCGCCCGGTTTCATGGTGGCTATCTCGCTCTATCCCAGGTTTTTAATTTGCACGAGAAAGGGAACGAAAACAAGTATGTCATATTTCGCATTTTGTTGGTATGGGTAACTATTGTTTCTTTTGTATCCAGTGCCTGTTAGTGTGTGCGTGCTGTTAAATCGCCAAGTTCATTTCAACTGTTTTTGTAAAGACTTTAACTTGCTTGAAATAAGGTTCGTTTTTCTTTATTTTGTATTGAATGGCGGAATTTGTTTTAATACAAATAAGACTGCACTTTTAAAAGTCTTATTGCCTTGAGTTACGGTCCATTTCACTTTGTTCTGACTGTACAGGGGTAGTGTGACTATAAATTACATGTTTTTAATTATTTTTGGGATAAAAAATAACCTATATTAAAAATGATAGAAATCGATTCAGTAAACGATTCTGAACAAACTATTTTCAGGATGTGCGTTAATTATGTTACATGTTGTATACAAAAAGTTAAAAAACCTGGACTGCAACAAGGGCGCAGGGCCAGATGGAATACCACCTATTTTTATTTACGAGTGTGCGGCTGGGTTGGTTATACCATTGTCACTAATTTTTAATAAGTCTTTGGCTCCTGGAGTGTTTCCCTCTAAATGGAAGATAGCGAAGGTGGTTCCCATACATAAGTCAAATAATGACGACATGGTTTCTAATTATAGACCCATATCAATTTTATCCACCTTTGCAAAAAGATTTTGAGTCTCTGATCTGCCCCCACATTCAGAATCACTTAAAGCTGTACCTAAGTGAGGAGCAACATGGCTTCGTGGAGTCTAGATCCACTACTACCAACCTTATACTGTTTACTGAATTATTAACGAAGGCAATAGACTCGGGTTTCCAAGCGAATGTCAATTGTACAGACTTCAGTAAAGCTTTCGATAAGGTGTCACATGGAATATTGATTAGCAAATTACGCGCATATGGCATCACCGGGTCGTTACTCTCATGGTTGAGTTCATATCTCGTGGGTAGATCTTTCTATGTGGTTATCAACGGTTTTCAGTCTGCCCTACGATACATCTCGTCTGGAGTGCCACAGGAATCTCATCTAGGGCTTGTTTTGTTTAATTTCTTTATTAACGATATTCCCAATTGTTTTCTTTGCTCTGTTATCTTTATGTATGCAGACGACTTAAAATTTGTTAAAATTGTTAAATCTAAAGATGATCCCTCTGCATTACAGAGCGATCTATATAGGCTTGTGCAATGGTGTCAAGCCAACAAGATACATCTAAATTAAAGTAAATGTTACTGTGGTGTTCTGCGTACACTAGTTAGGGTTTAGAGTAAAACCACCATATATCAGTGTGGTGTCTTTGTTCAGGGTTGTACAAATAAAACACTGTTTCCAATATTACGGCGTTAGACGTGCTGTCGCTACGACCGTTCAGACTAGACCGAGCTCGGTACATTGGCCCGCGCTCCCTCTAGCGTGCATCCCCACCACAGCACGCATAACTCATTTATTAAACACCACATCTCTTCTTTACAAAATATAAAGAAATAATAATAAGATATTTTATCTTATTTTTCCTATCTGAATGATTGATTGATTTTGGTTCTTTTGTTTTTAATATTCATTTTATTGGTTGTTATTGTTATTTTATTTCTGAATGATTTATGACTTTTGTTTGATTGCCATCACTCACTGATGATTTTAATATGAATTATTTGAATTACGCATGTTCATCTTTTCATCACTTTTTTTTTTTTTTTTTTTTAATGTTCATTAACACTAACAAAATTCACTTATCCTAAGATACATTAACACACTAAAATAAAGACTTTTTGTTAGGCTAGCAGTTCGCCTTTCAAAGCTTACAAAAGATTAAACTGCTAATAACATATTAACACACAATAATATGGGTCTTTATTGACAAATGTGCAAATTGTTTAGTTAATTATAATTCACTGCTTTTGTTTGCTTGTTTGTATAATTTGTAACTTGTGTTTTAATAAATTGATTTATTTATTTATTTGCTTATTTTCTTTGATTCCCAATGAAATGGAACTCATTTATAACTGACAAGTAGAAGAATTGTTCCATAAAACCATAAAATGAAATAGTGATTTTAATTTAATATCTTTGAATTTTTAGTTTTGATGGATTGATGATGTTTATTTTGCAAGTAGGTTTTTATAAACACTTTAGCACGGCATTTTATTAAACTAGATGGAGCCGGTGTTTCGTACCTGACTACTCTGAGAAGAAACAGCCGAAACAAACTCAGAGGTCATAGTCTCTTTTAACTACACTACAGACATTGCTCAATTCACACGAGGACTATGCATATTAGTGTCTGATATGGTATTTTGAAGAAAGAACCACACAGTTTTGAGTGGACCTGTCCAGTCAGTGCAAGCATTTGTCAATTATCGTGTAGCTCGGCTTAACTCAATTTGTAATATTGACTTGAGACCCACTTTTACTCGAGAATTAAATAAATGACCCAAGATGTAGGCTCTTTGGCTTTGGTTTTCTTGTTTGGGCTTCTCTAATTTGACTGTGCTTGTTGTTTTGCAAGATTAGTACTCAAATGTATTGAGAAAGAAGAAACTGTGGTTATTTTAAATTTTGTTACTGTTGTGCAATTTAGTACTCGGCTGCTAAATATTAGTATTTTATTATGTCACAATTTTGAGAGTCCACACTCACATTTAGCTTGATGTCAGCACTATTTTCTTCCCTAATAGTATTTTCACTGCTGACTATTTATGTATCAGCACATTCACATATATATATTTTCCACACACATTTACATATATATTTTTCGACACAGATGTCTATGTATATGCATAAATATTATACATATACACAATCATCTATGTATTTCTTTTTTCTCTTGTTCTGCAGTACTTTTAGTAATACCATTGAAACTACATTTTATGCAATCTGCATTGATTGCAGGGCCGGGACTAGTATCACCTTTGTGATTTTTGGTGCCATATTTAGGCATTTTATCACCTTTGTGATTTTTGCTGCCTCATTTAGGCACTTTATCACCTTTGTGATTTTTTGCTGCCACATTTAGGCACTTTATCACCTTTGTGATTTTTTGCTGCCTCATTTAGGCACTTTATCACCTTTGTGATTTTTTGCTGCCTCATTTAGGCACTTTATCACCTTTGTGATTTTTTGCTGCCTCATTTAGGCACTTTATCACCTTTGTG
This sequence comes from Xestia rhomboidea, assembly GCA_963853795.1. Classification (NCBI taxonomy): domain Eukaryota; kingdom Metazoa; phylum Arthropoda; class Insecta; order Lepidoptera; family Noctuidae; genus Xestia; species Xestia rhomboidea. Next base: position 5,679,031 of record OY970778.1, on the reverse strand, counting down.
ATTTTTTGCTGCCTCATTTAGGCACTTTATCACCTTTGTGATTTTTTGCTGCCTCATTTAGGCACTTTATCACCTTTGTGATTTTTTGCTGCCACATTTAGGCACTTTATCACCTTTGTGATTTTTGGTGCCATATTTAGGCATTTTATCACCTTTGTGATTTTTGGTGCCATATTTAGGCATTTTATCACCTTTGTGATTTTTGCTGCCACATTTAGGCATTTTATCACCTTTGTGATTTTTGCTGCCACATTTAGGCATTTAATCACCTTTGTGATTTTTTGCTGCCACATTTAGGCATTTTATCACCTTTGTGATTTTTTACTTTGTAGCATATTTTATGCGATTTGTATTATTTGCAGGCTTCAACCACTGACAGTCGTTTTGTTATATGTTAACCTCTCTATAGTGAGATATTTGGTTGCATGTCAATTTTATTAAGGCGGGTACTTGTTGCCTTTGTATTCTGACCATCGTGGAACTTGTTTAACGGCCTTTTTACGGTTTTAGATTACTCCTGTTATGGTTTTATATTATTGTTGTATCACGAGAATCAATATATTCTTTCTTAAACCAGTTGAACGATAGCAAACATTTAAAACTTGTCTCGTCGAATTCGTATTAGGTTAAATTATTTTCTTCAAGACGTTAGTGCTCCTTAAGTATTTTTTTTTCCAAAAGAATCCTACAGGTACCAAGTTTTAACCATGCATTGGTCGTATCCAGCCAATAGCAAAGAGTTCTGTGGGTACCGATAACGTGGCACTTAAATAAACTGTAGTTTGAAAGTTTCACCAAGGGTTCTATTATAAGTGCCTGTCAAGTGTAAACTAAGCAATACGGCCACTTGAAATGATACACGTCGGAGCTAGGGAATATACGATAGGTACTTGCATCGTATTTATTCCTTAATTTGTTTTTGATGACACCACAAAATGCATTTCGTCAAAAATTATCATTAGCCCTAATGGATTTCATGACACTTGTTCAGTTTTAACAATAGGTGAGGTAATAATTACCTCCATTGCTTCGAAATTATCGAAGGGGTACTTGGTTAAAACTGGAATTTACGAGGAATGTTTTCGTAGGCACGTTAGTTTTTGGTCAAAATTTTCATGTGATACATCAGGTTTTGATCAAAAATAATTTTTGATTAAATTATAGAAATTGATCTAGGCAAATTTTTTATTTTTTAATTATTCTGTTTTTCTGAATTTCTTTCAAAATATATATATATTTTTTTTGTAGGTGCGACGTATTTCATCTTTTTTTTTTTTTTTTTTTTTTTTTTTTTTTTTTTATATAATATTTTATTATTAATGTCGCATCAAACAACTAAATTTCGTAACTACGTTCCGACATTCAGTCGTTTGTGTAAGTGGCGTAAGTACTAGTTTTTTTTTTTTTTTTTTTTTTATTACTCAGTTCATCGATCCATGCTGCACAATCACATTCCTCAGCTTATCGCAGACGATCGCATATGCGATATTATTTATGTAACAATACCTATCTCATATATTAATAACAAATTGTGGATCGAAATATAACACAATAGAACAGTATTCGACTAACTTCGCTAACTGTTAATCAATTAAATACTGATTTGTATTGTACGTAATAATGTATTTTAGAATGATTACATGCTTCATAGAACAGAATGGAATATTCATGTACTGAACAGTAGATTTTTTTTTTTTTTTTTTTCATGTTTGGTGCCATGGTAAAAGTTGTTTGTTTTCCTGAGTACAATCACGTGTTTACATAATAATATCGGTTTATGTACACCATACAAGTAACATTTCACACAGGGTGATAAAATGGGCGGTCTTATCACTAAAAGCGAACTTTTCAAGACTTATGTAATTATTTCGTTAAATAGTTACAAAATAAACAAAATTACGGAAATAAGAAAAACAAATCACGATTAATACTAAATTTTGCAGGTCCCCTTATTATGTTCTTGGGACTTGGTTAAACATAACTAGCGAAATGTTGAAATATGCACATTTAACAACACTAGTTGACTCGCCAGCGTACCACCGTACGCTGGCGAGCACAGGCCGACAGTTTGACAACGACTCACTTTTAGTTTAGACCCGTGTTCGCCTGGTTGGTGATTGTTTTGTTATTGTGCTTTCGTGCCACTGACTACCTTTAACGACTGTCAAAGATCCAATGATCATTAATGACAGCGAGACCAACGCTCAAGGTGCCTTCCGAGGCACGGAGGAAACCATGTAATGGGCAGTCACCCACAGACCAACCCAGGCAAGCACGGCTCAACCCAAAGATCGACCGTTATTATTTTTGAAACTGTACCTCACATAATTTCAAATCACTGCTTAAAAGCTTCAATTCAGCCAATGAATGTGTGTGATTTACTTTACATTGCTCACATTTATCACGTCAATTTAATCACCAATAATGCTGTTGAGGATATAATTCCCCTGAATATTGTTAAACAGTATCAATTAAATCACCAGCTATGCTGCTTCCGTATCATTACAATGATGATGTCTTAATGATCAGTTTATCTGTATATAGGTACTGCTATACAAAACCAAAAAAATAGCTTTGTTATTTCTTTTGTGTCAGTAAATGACCAGGCATTACGCCAGCTTACTTGCTTCATTATGTTTTGAATCACTACTAATAAAATAACCAAGTTAATCGTTTCTAAAAACTGTTAGCAGTACAGCTGTGTTCCGATCTAATAAGTCATAGCATATTCCATCGTAAACAAATGAGAAATTCTATAGGCTGTTGTCGATGTCGCCTCCGTTACATTTTAAATTGTTTTGGTTACTTGAATCATAACATCTGTTTGGTAATTGTAATAACACAATGATTTAAATATGGTGATTAGACTTACGTGAGCTGTTTTATCATAGCTAAAGAACTACACTGATTGTGGCGCGCACTTTAGTATTCCTTTAGTTATTATAACACTATTATTTCACTATCTCACTACGGGTGTTCCTTTTTTTTTTTCACTACACACACTTTCACTAAACACTTTCACTTTTACACTTAAAAACACAAACTCTGTATTTACACTTTACACGTTCACTTTTGTAGTTTTATCCTCGTCGCCATTGTGGTGTTCTGCGTACACTAGTTAGGGTTTAGAGTAAAACCACCATATATCAGTGTGGTGTCTTTGTTCAGGGTTGTACAAATAAAACACTGTTTCCAATATTACGGCGTTAGACGTGCTGTCGCTACGACCGTTCAGACTAGACCGAGCTCGGTACATTGGCCCGCGCTCCCTCTAGCGTGCATCCCCACCACAGCACGCATAACTCATTTATTAAACACCACAGTTACCATGTTAAATTTACGCGAAAACATTACCTAATAGACCAAGACTGTATCAATGGAGTAAAGGTTGCGGAACTGGACACTATAAGAGACCTTGGTGTTATGTTTGACCGTAAGCTAACTTTTATTCCCCAGATAGACAATATAATAAAAAAGTCCTATAATATGCTGGGATTTGTCATGAAGAATTCCAAACAGTTTAGGTGCTGTAAGACCAAAATCTTGCTTTACAATTGCTTAATACGAGGTATATTAGAATATTGTAGCGTGATCTGGCGTCCACATTATGCCACACACTCGTTGCGTCTAGAACGCGTCCAAAAGCGTTTTCTATGGCACCTGGCGTTTTCAAGCGGAATAACTTAAAAAGTACGTTCGTACAGTAACAGACTTAGACACTTTAAAATGGTTTCGCTAGAAAATCGCCGACGCATTAATGACGCAACGTTTGTGTGCAAAGTAATGCACCACAAAATTGACTGCCCACAAATATTGCGCACCTTTAATTTCCGTGCCCCCTCAAAAATTCCTCGCAGTGCAGTTACACCACTCTCAGAAGAATGGTTCTAGGCGCCAATTCCCCCTGTGCGAGATTATGTAAGGTTATAAATAGCTGCAGTAAACAAATTGATTTGCACTTTTGGGCACACTCAAGTTTGGGCAAATTGAAAGCCAATTTTTTTAAGCATCTTGCTATATAGTTTTACTTTTATTTCGTTCATGGGAGAGAATATGTTTAAGTAGGTATAGTAGATATAATAATAATAAGTTCCTTAATGTTGTAATATTAATTATTTAGACCTTTAGATTAGTATTTTTTTAAAACTAGATTAATATTATATTGTACAACTTCTTTATGCATGCGGAGTTTACCTATAAGTAATTGTTGCACTGTTGCAATTACATTTTTGCATGTTACTTTTAGCATACAACCTGTGTAAACAATTGTCGGTGAACCAATAAAAAAAAAAAAAATTGTCTCAATAACTATAGTGATCCATCCATATCGATGTAGGTACGTATAGCTTTGAAAAACATAAGCAGGTAGGCAGATTTTGTAATGTATTGAAGGAGGATAAAATGAACTTTAAGATGAAATTCCCCGGGTATCCGACCCAAACGATCGGATATAAAGCAGCCAATGAGTGAGCGGTGGTAGGGTACTGTTTAGTGCGAACAACCATTCGGCAATCGCATAATGTTGGACTCATGCTAGCCGGCGCGACGATTCTCGCAGAGTGGCTGCAAGCAGCTGGATGATAATTCGTGTTCCACGCGCGCCTCAAAGAGAGTCAGCAAAAGGAAGGGGTCCGAAAGGGCCGATGCCTGCCGAGACTGCGGCACTATTCGAATGAGATACCGTGGCTCCGGAACACAAAGGGCGATGAAGGAACATGGATGAGTTTTAGTCAGTAAAAGTCTGACACTCCCTCCCGCTCCGCCTAGAGCGGCAGGAGTCATTTGATGATTTCCTATCCATAAAAAAAGGTCCAGTTGAAGACATTGCAGTACAAAATAATTTCACTAAGGATAGGTAAACGCAATGAGAAATTTTCCACTTACGTTTGTCACAACGTTTCAGTATAATTATCAATAGATGTCGCTGATCAACTTTGGGAATATTTTTAAAGCGGCGTTCTTTTAAAATCTATTGAAAAATAAATTACTACGTATTATTGGTCAATATGGTAAAATCTTTTAGCAGGGCAAAAAAAAATCTCTCCTAGACACATGTCAAACTCATTGTATAGTAAAAATTTCTTTATTATTCATTGTTGTTTAAAAAGTGAGAACTATAAAAAACCCTTTTTTCGGTTCCCTATCCATTTGCATAAAATTTTAAGACCTAATATAACTTGGCATACTTTTGTTACTCCTAATTATATTTTCATAACATTATTTACGCATAACAGCTTACGCATAATGATATTAAAGCATATTTTTTACAGGCATAACAAAGAAGCATGAATAATTAACTCCTAAAATGTTAGACATACCCTGATTGGATTCTGGTGGTATGTAGGTACTAGACCGTTTCTAGAGAATTAAAGAAGTTAAAAAGTCTATAATATAGTTTTCGGGGATGTTTTACTTCAATGCAAGAGAAACACCAGGTTTTTAAATAACAGAAAATATATTCCACATATTTAAAAACACACACAATCTGTACAAAACATACAACAGAATATCAAAATATTCTACAACTGTACAAACAAAAATCAGAAGTCGAGTAAGTTCCTACACGTTCAATCATATATTACATAGGTTACATCAAATTAATCGGACAAGAATCTTCACAAAAACGATCTAGAGGAAGATGAGAATTTTCTCTTAGTGTTAAAGAACTTAGTACCACAGGATTTGATGTTATTTTGAAAAGAGTAAAATGATTGCCTAACAGCGGACAGGAATGCAAGAAAAAGACATGTTGCGCCGACCCCAAGTGACAAAGGACAACGTCAGAAAGATGATATGTTAAGCCAAATCAGAGGCCCATGAGCGGCATAAAAACTCTGACACCAGGTTAGGCTAACCACACGATAAAGAAAGAAAAAAAGTTATAATGAAAACACGGTAGCTACGATGTCAGTAGGAGACGCCTTGAAAGGAGATGTACCTAGTACAGACCTAACATCATTTAAACTGATGTTTTAACACATTCAAGCAGGTAAACAAATAATCTAGAAAATCACAATTTAGTTTCTTATTTACATAAATATGTGGTACAAGCAACAAAAGGACGAGTAAGGTATGTAAACAACACTGGCAAGTCATGAATGATTTTGTTTGCATAAACTGTAGACACATTGATGCAGCCACGACATGTTTTGGCGTTGTTGAAACCGTAAACATTGTTTCCGCAATCAAATGTAAAGCCAAGTTAGAGCCTCATGGGTGGCATAAAAACTCTGTCACCACACGATAAAGAAGAAGAACTTTCAAATGTAGCAATGTTCCCCCATTTTCAAAACACTAAAGACTTGGATTGTTCATACACACAAAATAGGTTAAGTTGCCTGATTATTTATAATTTTTGTTGCCTGTGCCATTTAAATTAATTGTGCAACTTAATTCGTCTTCAGTTTCGTGCTGTTGTTGCCCGTCACTAAACAGCAAATCTTCTTAAATACTAACAATAAAACTACTGAAGCTAACACGACTACTGCTAGTAGATCTAGGTACACTCTCTGGTACAGTGGTATTTGCAGTGCCACTGATCGCAAGTGTGGGGCTCCTTTTGTTTTGATGACATGGTTCACCCAGAAGTTCAGAGCTTCCTTCGGCTTCATTGGATTGTCGTGGTATGCAATTGATAGCGCTTTTATTTTTGCGGCGTATCTGTGGAAGAAATGGACATGATCAGTATAAAGTGTAAGTTTGTTGTAATCTTTTCTGCAATCAGTATGGTTGGGTCTAGTATCTTTAGTGAGTAAGTAAATAAGTATCTTTATTTGCATAAAATGTGGTACCATATTTTAGTCTTTGAGTCCCACAGATATTTTTTTAGCATTAAAGGCTTTAATCAGAAGTGGAACCAAAATAAGACTTTATTAGTTTAGCAATAGTTTAATCAAATTGAGCCACTGCAATGAATTGATAGCTCCTGAAGCATATGCTAAGAAACAGAAATCGATAAAGAATACCAACCATTCTCCAATAGATAAGTTTATATTTTTTTACTTACGTTGGAAGATCACCAAGAATTTTATCCAAGGCCACCTTCAGATCCTCATGCAAATGGTAAGTTAGGTCAACTTTGATAGCATAACCCTTCTGTTGTGCTTGGTTGGCATTGAGGAACTGATCTGCGAAGACTGGGATGGCGATGAGAGGAGCCGCGAAGTGGCTTCGGTGACGGACAGGAGACCACCGTGAGTGACGAAAAGGACCAGGTTCTGGTGAGCTGGAAGAGACGAGAAACTCATATAAATTACATATTAAATATGCAAAAGAAATGAGACGCAGGAAAAATACGCTATTATTTTATTAGTAGGGAACATCCTTGACTTGGACGACATATTTTTTTCTTTTATTGCATTTACATCTCTTTCTGATCTACTCAAGCCAATCATGTGTCACTCCTTTTATCACTGTTTTAGAAACAGTGGCGTACATATTATAAGCAGGCCCTATATCTAGCAGTAGACTAATGTGAGCTGCCCGCGTAGCATGACCACTTAGAAACGGGTTTATTCGAAGAAAGAATCGACAAGTTTTTTGTTCATTAATGCAAATAAATTATGAGAATTACAACGTGGGCAGTTGCTATAACCGGAAATCTCAGATGCGTGGGGTTCATTAATCTTAGCTAAAACTTTTATTAAATCTAAGTCTCGTAATGATATAGTCGATCTATCGGTTGAACATAGCATTGAATTATCTTGTGTTGAGCTAGATAAGCATGTAATAGTGTGCGTTTACAGACCCCCTAATTACCTTAACTACTCTATCTTTGAATCAGTAATGGAAGATGCTTTAGCAAAGCTTGTAACTGGTAATAAACCAATAATTATCTGTGGTGACTTTAATGTTAATATCTTAGAGAATAATGTAAATAGCAGAAGATTTTTAAGTCTCTTTAACTCATTTAATTTTACAAATGTGTTTTCAGAACCAACTAGAATTACTACAAATACTGCTACATGTATCGATAATGTTTTTTGTTGCTATGAGTACTTAGATAAATCCATCGTAAATTACCTTCCTTCTGATCACAGCGGTCACATCGTTGCTTTCGCGTCCAATATACAATTACAAAGAATTCAGATTCAATCTAGACAAATAACACCCAGCAATTTAGACAAGTTTAATAATAATTTAATTAGCAAGCTAGGTATACTGGGCCATATTATAAACAATGTAAATGAATTTTATGAAGAATTCTTTTCGGTAGTGCACACCGAGTTAAATAATACTTTTAAAAAGAAATTTAAAACAATAGTTTGCCAATAGGCCCAAAGTTTATTTTCAGTGACTGGGCAACACCGGGTATTAGGAAAAGTAGGGAACGATTGTTTGAGCTGTACGGCCTTAAGCCTTACATCAACACAGAATCTTATAATAAATATGTTGCTACTTATTCGATTTTTTTTAAAAACACTTGCAAGGTAGCCAAATCCTTATTCATTAGCAACAAGATTAAATCAGCCGATAATAAAATAAAGACGGTTTGGAAAATTATCAACAGTGAAACAAATAGAAATAAATAACTAAATAATGATTTCACACTAGAGACATCACGTGGCCTTGTGAGCTCCAACAATGAAGTTGCTCAAGAATTTGTAAATTTCTTTACCAGTATCCCACTTAAAACTACAGAAACCTTAAAATCTTCTCCCTTGCTCTCTATTGATTTATTGAAAGCGAACGTTTCAGCCTGTCCAAATGAGTTTGAATTTCAGCATATAAACCCCATAATAGTCATAAAAGCTTTTAAGCAAATCAAGATCAAATTAACGGAAGATCTATGGGGTATGTCTATCAAAGCTTGTACCTCAATTATTGAGACTATAGCACCGTATTTAGCCTTAATATTTAATTTGTGCGTGGATCAAGGGGTCTTCCCGGATCTAATGAAATTCAGTAAGGTAATACCGCTTTTTAAATCTGGGGATAGTAAAGACACCAATAACTATAGGCCCGTATCCGTGTTGCCGGTTTTCAGCAAGGTGTTTGAAAAGATAATGCTCAATCAAATGCTTAACCATTTTAACACCAACAAAATATTGCACGAGCTACAGTATGGTTTCACCAAAGGACGTTCTACAACTGACGCCGGTGTCACTTTATTAAAACACATATTTACTGCGTGGGAATAGGCACAAGATGCCATAGAAATCTTTTGTGACCTTTCGAAGGCATTTGATTGCGTAAATCACGAAACCCTGATCTTGAAACTTGACCATTACGGTTTAGGTAAACTTGCGCTTAGTTTAGTAAAATCGTATTTGAATGATATACAGCAGCAGGTACAAATAAATGGTGTCAATTCAATGGGTTTAAAAGTAAAAATGGGTGTACCACAAGGTTCGATATTGGGTCCCTTCCTCTTTTTAGTATATATTAATGACCTACCCCGTTTATTTAACAACCATCCGCATATGGTGGGGGAAAAAATCTAAGTGCATTAGATTTGCTCTACCAATGTCAAAAGTGATGATTGTGACATAATATTGAATCAAGACAAACTAGAATTTGTCGATAAAACGGTTTTCTTGGGAATGACGCTCGACTTAAGGTTACAATGGGGTCCTCATTTAACATCTCTTGCAGGACGGCTGAGTTCAGCTGCATATGCTGTTAGAAAAATCCGTCAATTTACTGATATTGATACCGCGAGGCTATATAGTCTATTTTAGTTATTTTTATAGTATTATGTCATACGGTATTTTATTATGGGGACGGGCTGCAGACATCGAGTCTATATTCATTCTGCAGAAAAGAGCCATCAGAGCCATATATGAATTATGTAGACGCGATTCTCTAAGAGAACTGTTTAAGGAAATAAATATCATGACAGTACCTTGTCAATATATCTATGAAAATATCATGTACGTTAGGAAAAATCTGCATTTATTCAGTAAAAGAGGTGACAGACACCACTATAACACTAGAAATAGGGTCCAACTAGTTCAGCCAGGTTTCAGGCTTGCTAAAGTAGATTCATCTTTCATGGGGTACTGTTTGAAATGTTACAATAAAATACCTCCCCACATTCTTCAACTGAATAAGACGAAATTTAAATCTTGTCTAAAACGCACACTATGTAGGCAAGCATATTATAAGTTGGGGGAGAACATTGATGATGAAAATGCTTGGCTAAATGCTGGTCCTGCTCCACAACCATAGTTGCAAACTAATCGATTGTACTGGTCGGGCATTATTTGAGTCTATCGATACGCAAAGCAGAAGAAGAAGAATTGATTCCCATGTTAATGTATTGTGGAAGCTGCAGAAGATTGTGAAAATATACCTACTTGCATTGTATAGATTCCAGTTTTTAGTATTATATAATTGCATAGCACATGATTGTGTGAGTACTTCTTACTGTTCAGCCACCACTTACATTTAGTTATCTTTCATTGACTTGAATGTGCCTTGGTGGCTATGAGAGAATGTCATGCTCACTCAAATGTCTCGCTGATGGTGGCTGGTGTGTCGGGTCATTTAGTTCCCTTAAATATGGTCGAGTTGAATGGCGCCGATACATGCGTCATGTTCGTGAACGGGGGCTCTCAGTTGGGAGTGGTCATCTCTTAGCTGCCACGGTTCGTTCATTTTAATTACTTTCTTTTTTTAATTTTTGATTTATTATTTTACTCTGGACGCTCTTAATGTGCACGTCTTTCCACATCGTTCTCACATATATGTATAATCTCAACATGAATGATGTAACCAAGATTTTGTAACTATATTTTGATTTAAAAGAGTGTCCATGGAGTTTCTTGCCCGTTCTTCTCCATAGAGATCTACGTTAGGGTATGGGCAACTACAGTACTTTCTCAAGTTATTATGCCTTGTGACTGTGACTGTAGCTTTGCTTTTTTTGTATTTTCGACATTCAAAAGTGCGTAATGGTCTAATTGAAATAAATAATTTGAGTTTGGGTTTGAGTTCATCTGTCATTTTGTCGATTCAATGACAGATGAACAAAAGATTTGTCAATTCTTTCTGGTGATGATAAGGTTGAGCTGTCCATGCCAACCCTCGTAGTAGTAGCTTCTGTAGTAGAAAAAATACATAAACAATACTTCTAACATTATTACATCGGCCATAATTATGTCATTAATATAATATACAATCAAAAGATTAAAAAAAAAACATGTTGCATTGTTTTTTTTAAACATTAGCTACGCATACAAATGACAGAAGCCATCTGCTACCCATTTGTACGAAACATACACACATCATCTTTAATTAATTTTAACCTGCCTTGCAATAACTGCTCCACGAGTGTAAGTACCTTATGCTTGTATTATTACATTGTACTTTTCATTATCGACTTCTGCAATTTATGTTATGGCTCTGAACCATTCAACCTTGTTGTCAGGATAGTATCTGCAAAATTGTACAGCATGTATTGAAAAAGTGTGGTCATGTTTAGAAAAGATGATGGTGGAATGGTGTGGTGTAGACCATCAAACTGAACAATTTCCTCCATCGTAACTGCGAAAATAAACAGTAGTCTCGTACATTTGGTATGAGGCAACTGATTTTTTTAATTTGATAGTTTGTCTGGTCAGACCCATATACACACATATATATCCAATATATTTACTTATATTACCCTTTTCTGATACACGCTGTAGGAAGGGTTATGTTTTTTTGTACAAAGTGATTGACGGTACACTTTATGTTGGCTTTCTCTTTATTATTTTTGTCACCTTCGCGTTAAGCACACGGAATACCTTACCTAAAATACTCTGCTGCGGTGCCCACTGCACTATGCGGACATTTTTCGGCGTGTTTGGTAGATTCTCCTCAAATTTCCATAACACAGTCTGTTTTAGTCCTCCAAACACCTTCAATAGGCCTTGCTTCATGTCCTCTGGTAAGTCCTTGCTTTTCAAGTTTGATCCCAAGCTGAAGTAAATCACACCGTTCTTGGCATTGTCCATTATTTTCTTTAAATCCTGAGAAAATTGCATGATTGTTTTAATTATAGGGGACAAAGTTGAAAAGAAATAGTTTCAGAATGTGGTGTCTTTTAACAAATTATTCGGAAATATTGAAATAACTGCAATCGGCAAGATGAGTAACGTATTTGAATATTAACATCAAATTAAACAGAAACTCGATATAAAATGAATGGTCACTCATCCATGGAACGACCTTGGCCAGCGCGGCTTGACTGACTGTCACTATTTAGCCACAAGCTCATTATCACTGTTGATAATATAATCACTGGACCAAAGCACTAATGAACTTGTAGCTTCACTTACCTCTGGCAAAGGTTTGACTGGCTCTTCAATATGGTATCCACCAATATGCTTGTAGCTTGGTGGCAGAGGTACTGCACTTCCAATAGCCACCTGCGAGTTGCCCAGTAACAAAGATGCATTGTACCTCAACTCATTGTAGTTAGGTACAGGTTTGCCTTGCTCCTTAACGATTGGGGCAATCAGTTTCATGTATACTTCCTCTTCTTTAGCATAGAAAGCACTGAAAAAAAAAAATAAACAAAAGAAGGTTATCTTCCATTCTCGTATCAGCATGGATAGTGAAGAGCAATAGCAGCTTCGACTTATATGTCGTGAGCAGGAGCCGAACAAGTTACCCGTAAAGGGGTTTTCATCGGGTGGTATTTAGGGCTAGGTGAAAAACCCTAGAGTGGAGGTTAACCCGCATTACAGGGTTACTCAGCCTTTAATAACCGGTTCACGCACAAAGTTAATTTTTGTACAAAAAAAAATATGCAAGAAAGTGACGGAGTTAGCCCACGCTCGTTGCTTTGTTCCTTTAATTCTGGTATAGCCGCATTTAAATGGTTAACCCATATAATATAAGGGTTAACTCGTAAAATAATCAAACATGGGAAACATGGGGCTCTAACTGGAACCTTTATGACCAAGTTCCTCACACAAAGAGGCCTATATTATATGTCCCAGCTTTAAGTGGCAGATGATTATGATCAACTTTTAATACAAAGTACTGTTGAAACAAGGAGCTAAGTACCTACAATGAGTACTGAATTTCAGCTAGTCATGATGATCGAGGAAAAGTATTTTTAAATTTATCAATATTATAATAGACTACGTACGTATAAAGAGATTATTCTTAGTCATTATGATGAAGGCCTTTAAAATTATAAAAACAACAAAGTACAATCGCAAGTAGTCAACGCTTGTGTTTGAGCTGTTCTGGCCAAGAATAGAATTTAAGAACTGCTTGCTTGAGCTAAGAGTGGTTTTGTTACCATTGACATGCGGTCTCGTGTTGTACCTACATACTTATTTTTTTTGGCGAGTCACGGTGATTTATTTTTTGAGCGAAACCGTCTATGGTCTGTTTCATTTATGAATGATGTTACTTTTAACGTATATTTAGATTTTTTTGGCATAATTCAACTTGGTTTGTACATTATTGTTTGAGATGAAATACTCACTTGAACCGAAGTGGAAGTCGTACGGTGACATAATATTGTTTGTATAGACGAGATAACTCGTCTTGTAACCTTAGATTTTTTTTTGAGTGTAATCCGTAGGGTCAACGCACACCGAAGTGGCAGCGCAGCGGCGCCGCAGTTTCAGTGTCAAAACATTTAAAGCTTAATCAGCATTGTTTTGTTGCAAACTACTACTACTACAACATTATTTTTAGTATATGCAAAACCTGAATATAGTTTGTTCAGAACAAGGAACTGAATCGATTTAAATATGTTTTACACCATGTTATAGGTATTACGTTGTCCCAAAAATATTTAAAAAAGGATAGGTACAAGTTGGACACCGAGCAACAGTTAGTACCTAACCGCTATCATACGCACAACAGACAGGTCATAGCGGCACTAGGCGCGGGCGCACAGCGCGGGCGGCGCGGGCACGTGACTACGTTTTTTTAAATACTACCAGGTGAGAGAATAAGCCGATAACTTTGTGATTTTTCATGATACAGTTTTGAAATTTTGTACATAGATTCTTTACCTAAAACGTGTTTCGGGTTTCGCATATACAAAAACTAATGTTGTATATTTGTGGTACAAGTGGGCCTTAATTATCTCATACCAAGAAAAGAAAAGAGTATTTAACACTAAAATGGTTTAGACGAAAAAAAAAATTAAGAAAAACTTACTGATCATGTTTATAAACTCCTTTCACCGTCGTCCACAACTCCTTAACTCTCTTTAAGTACGAGTAAGGAGGTACCAGGCCGTTTATAAAATCACTATTGTAGGACGGGTTCAGCGGTCCATGCACCAGGTTGAGAATCATCCAATGTGGCTCGATGGTTGAGAACCAGATTTACGGGCATTGCAGTACTGCCGGCAATCTGTAAATGCATAATTTTAAGTTAGCGAACATGAACGTGCGTGATGATGATGAAATAAGTGATGACTGCTTCGTTGGTCTAGCGGTCGCAAGTGCAACTGGTGAGCATGATGTCCTGGGTTTGATTCAAAGTCCGGGCAAAGTGTTATTAGGTTTTTCCTAAATAAGGGATTTCTCAGTAGCATCCACGGAGTCTGGATTTGCGACCGTTTGATGGCAATAGGCTCGCCCCCTATTATGGGACTTTAACATAACTGGCGAAATGTGGGCGTACTATTTGGTACACCTCTGCTTAACCCTTCAGGGATTACAGGCGTGATGTTATGTCAAATGTTACTTACACAGAATACAAATCAGTGAACATATATTCTCCAATGATGACATCGAATTTGTTCGTGGGGTCCTTTAAGAAATTCTGTACATTTTCATTGGCTAAAGTCAACTCGGCGATGGTCACCATCATATCGAACATCAAGTCGGTGTCTTGTAGATCCATCACCCCACTCATGATCTGTTTCACGTCCAACATTTGTTCTGTAAAACATACTGAGTGTTAAAGTAGCTGCTGCATTTAAAAAGATGGCGATCTACGAGTATGCACAATTTGTACAGCAACGAACAGTAATTTTCCTTTTGAACGCCAGAGTATAAACGCACGCGCGTGGCCTCCACGCCAAACCACAATTTCCCATATCATTTTGTCACATATTTGTCGTTTAGCGTAGAGCACGCGCTTGCTTGTCTTGTATATGTGATAACGGCGTTCAAAGCTGACGGTGGTTAGACTGATGTCACTACATCAGTGCATCGTGTCACTAAGCACGATCCAATCCGGTGCTTTCCTTATCGTGACAAACAAATGCGATAACTTTACATCACTTTACATATCTTTTTGCTTGGCTCCTAAGGGTCGGTCCCTTAGGAGGATAAATGGCACAGAGGCACCTACATCTATACTAATATTATAAAGAGGTAAAATTTGTTTGTAAGTAAGGGTAATCTTCGGCTCGAAAGAGATACCGTGGCCCTGGAACACAAAGGGCGATGAAGGAACATGGATGGGTTTTAGTCAGTAAAAGTCTGACACTCCCTCCTGCTCCGCCCAGAGCGGGAAGGAGTCATTTGATGATTACCCGAAAAAAAAGGGATAATCTTCGGAGCGAATGGTCCAATTCTAAAAATCTTCGACTGGCTAAAAGCTACATTACTCGTCTTCCTTACATGGATTTTTTTTTTTTTTTGCGGAATGGCATTTCGCAGTTCAACCTAGAGAGGTTGTCGTCTGCTTAACCGGACTATCCTGTGGGTGCCTTAAGTGTAAGGCCTTCAGCCAGGGCAAAAAACTTACAAACTAAGCGACTACACGCTAAGGGCACCCCTTGCGGTACGGATCTCGGCTTAGGGCGTCGCTGGGAGGGGCCAGCAAGAACACAGGCTTGATCGGAGTGGTCTCATTATTTAGGGACTGACTTTGGACTACAGGCTCAGCAACGCGGGCTGGCATAAGCAAGGGACGGGGAGGGTTCGTATCACGGCTTTATTTAACTTTAATGTTAATTTACTTACCACCGAAAAAGCCATTGTTTCCCGTGACATCTACTAAACGCAGTTTCGTACTATTTGGCTGCTTCTCGACGAATGGCGTAATGTACGTCACCTGTTAACAAAAAATACGTTTAACAGAATAATCTTTTTCACTCTATTTATCCCCAAAACAAATCTATGGCTTGAACATGTTGTCATAAAAAAATATTTTCAGTTTGAGGCTGAGATCTATAAACGTTACTTACTATGTGCAAAAGAGTGAGGGTATCACTTCAAAACCAAAGCAAGTGATAAATATCGTTCACAGATCTGTGCCCTACTCTTTTGGGCCTAGACTACAAAATTAAAAACCCAACATTGATTCAACATTGAACATTCTTGATCAAGCGCATGTTCACAATCGCCACGGAGTCTGCTATGAGCCAGGTTGATGGCAATAGGCACGCCCTCAGAATAAGGAACTTAAACTTATCTGAAGAAAAGTTCGGGGATTGCCTGCGTGATGTTATATTCTATTCGTATTCTTTATTGCACACAAAATAACAAATATACATATAAATTACAATAATACAAGCTTATGAACAATGGTGAGCATTTGACTTTTTAACCCAGAATTGAATTTTCTTACAGAAAACTTAATTTTGATAGCGAGATTTGCAGAAGAGGATACACTTATGTATGTGCATTAACATTACAATCTGTTACTTAAATTAATTAGTTTTCTAAACTTAACTACATAGACACAATACAATATATACCTAGAAAATCCTACATTTATACAGGGTTATTTGTAAAACACCGACAACCTCTCAGGACTGTGTTACTAACATCATAATCGACAACTTTTGTTCTATGACTTTTAAAAATTCATCATATTTTAGTTCATCAAATTTTCGTACAAAAATAAAAATATTTAAATTGAACGCTCTAAATGTTAAGAAATCTATGCGAAGCAAAAGAAAGCGATAGTACAATAGTGAGGGGAGCGGGGTCAGGGCGGCGAGGGCCCGTAAAAGCTTTGAGATAGAACTTAACAAATTTAACTAACCCACCTCTGAATGTTCGACTTCAAACTTTCAAAATCAGCTATATCTGAACGAACAAATAATTAAGGAGATAGCAAATTGGAATAGTAGAGAAAAAAATATTATCCTGGCCTGCCCGAACAGTCCGCTGCTAGCGCCGAAGAACGAAAATCCCAAGATGACGCTGAAATTTTAAAAACTACCTTATTAGTGAACCAAGACCTCCCGAAACCGATTAAAGTCTTTAGAATAGGTAAATACTCATCGGAAAATAGCCGCAGAGTCAAAGTATGTTACGACACTTCAGCACCCGCAAAGCAACTTCTACGCAATAAAGAGAAATTGCCAGAAAATATTAAAATATAGACCAAACGCCAGCTCAGCAAAAATATTTTAAAGATGTAAAAGAATAACTAACACGTCGTCAAAATGATGGAGAGAATGGACTAACTATACAGTATATTAATGGCACACCTACAATAATAAAAATCCCTGCAAAAAACTACGAACAGTAATCGAAACCATACCTAAGAACATCGCTAGCAATACCTACCAAGTTATCAACAATTACCAAAATATATAAACCAATAAATCACCGCTCAGATTTTTCTACCTTAATGCTCGAAGTATACGCAAAAAAGGAAAATTTGACGAACTTAAATGCATTCTGCAATCGCTTCCCAATACGATACATGTTATTTTACTGACTGAAACTGGGATAAGAACTGAAACGCAAGCCTTGGAACTACAAATAAACAACTACTCACACTACTACAACTATAGATCTGATTCAAGAGGAGGTGGAGTTTCATCATATGTCCACAATGACCTAAACATAGCTTATCAGAGTCCAAGTACATAAGAGGAAACAACTATCTATGGGTTCGACTAGAGCGATATGCACTAGAAGTAGGAGTCGTATACAACCCCGGCGACACTACTAACTACGCAGATTTTCTTGGGGTTTATGAGTCCCAACTACAACAAAAAAACCGGGCTATAGTGTTCGGAGATTTTAACATTGATCTTTTAAACAAAGACAAAAGGACTAAACAATATCACGAACTTTTGAAGGGAACTGGACATACATTACTAAATAAAATCACTAAAAATATTGTACAAGAGAAACGAATACTAGAAAATCTATTTTGGACCATGTTAGTTCTAATCTGAAAGACGATAACTTCCACATGGCAATAGCTGACTCTTTAATGTCAGATCACAAACAAATATATGTTGAACTCAAAAAAACTAAATCCCCTCGAAAAATACGGACCAAATACGAAGCCATAGATTTTACGAAACTAAATGATATACTAGAAGCAACAAACCTAGAAGAATTAGATGATGATTACGCAGTACTAGAAAACAAAATAAAATCAATAATTGACAAAAGTAAAACAACAAAAACCAAAATTCAGAACCTACCCCAAAACGACTGGATAAATAGAAACATAATTGATGATATCAATCAAAGAAACGCATTGTGGACAGAACTAAAGAAGAATCCAAAGAACACCACCCTGGAAGCAGAATTTATCACAAAAAGAAAACATGTTGCCAAACACATGCAAAATACAAAGAATATTTTCTACTATAAAAAGTTTAGTGATTGTATTAATAAACCTAAGTAAATGTGGAATTTGGATAACATTCTAGCAAACAATAAAATTAAACTCAATTGTGCTCCTTCAAAACTATTGATCGACTCGAAACACATTACGAACCCAATAGAAATTTGCCGAATTTTTAACGAATACTTTGCCACTATTGGACCCCTTTTAGCGAATGAAATACCTAGATCATTTCACGATGATTATACACACGCTATACCAAAAATTCCTCCCGAAGATACTCCAGTGTTGTCAACTCTTGATCCGTGTTCTGCAACTGAAATTTCAAAAATAATATCAAATCTCGACCCTAACTGTAGTACAAGATTAGATGGATGTAGTACCAAAGTAATAAAATGCATAAACAATTTAACTGCGAACAACCTGAGCAACTGCTTCAACAAATTGCTAGCTGAAGGTAATTTTCCCGATACTCTGAAAATGGCGAAGGTCACTCCCATACTCAAATCGGGTTAAAATATGGACCCAGGTAACTACCGACCTATTTCAGTGTTGCCTGTATTGTCAAAAATATTAGAAAAAATCCTACACGAACGATTGTATAAACATTTAACTACTATCAACTTTCTTTCAGACAGACAATACGGGTTTAGACCAAAAAGCAGCACACTAACAGCTACAGTCGACCTCGTTACTAAAATTAAGCAAAATGTAGATGGAAACAACATAGTTCTTGGTATCTTTATTGGTCTCAAAAAAGCGTTCGACACCGTAAGTCACGAATTGCTACTTCAAAAGCTAGAAACGATCAAAATTACCGGCAGTGCCCTAAAAATGTTCCATTCCTATCTTAAAAACAGGTTGCAGCTAGTTAGAACGGATAATAACCATCAAAGTGGCACATTACCTATAACGTGTGGAGTTCCCCAGGGATCAATCTTGGGGCCCCTGCTCTTTTTGATCTACATAAATAATGTTCAGGAAATTCAGCTACATGGCCATCTTACTCTATACGCAGATGACACTTGCTTATTTTATTTCGGACCTTCCATTCATGATTTAGTTTCTCAGGCTCAAGACGATTTAAACACCCTTTTTTCATGGTTTCAATATAATCTATTAATTATAAATATTTCTAAAACGTGCTATATCCTGTATAAAGCAAAAAATAAAATAATACCTCCACATAATCATTAATTATTAATAATATACCCTTGCAGCAAAAATCTTGTGACAAATATCTTGGCTTAAGAATGGATAGTTCTCTATCGTGGACTGTTCACTTGGATCATATAAAAACAAAACTTACGTCATTACTTTGATGCCTCCGAAACATAGTTCGATGTATTCCACATAGATTGCGCCACACCATCTATAATGCCTTAGTAAAACCTCACCTCGTCCCCGTAGCGCGAAAAGTCACTAAGTCCGAAAATGGCCAAGATGAGTTAGCTATGGCATTAAAATCACATTTTTTCTCTCTAAATATCTGTCAAACCGTCATGTTTGTAACTGCTCTCGTTTTTGAATTACGTAATGTGAAAAGTAAGCAAGTCTACCTTTGGACCCCAGAGCGTTATGGAAGAATTAACTAATTTAGTTAATTATTTTATATTTATTTTAATTGTACAAAATACGAAACTAAAACGACTTAATTACTTTTTCTTTTGAATTGTTAATGCATGCAAACGCCTTTAGGTGTCGTAAACATCACTAAAATGATTTAGTGAGTTTTTAACATTAATAGTTTGCTAAAACACACGAAAGCGAAAATTAACTAACTCGACATAGTGATTCCTCACTATTTATTTTTAAATTATTAGTACAATACTCCTAAAGCGAAAAGTCATCATCTCATTTTGATGATTTTTTCATATTAAAAGTGGCACATAAGAATACGAATTTAAGTGTTTTAATTATTATTTATACAACTTCGACGTGCATTTTATGAATTAAGTAAATTTCGCTCGCGAGTTAGTGAGTTTGTCGCGGCGAGAGCGACGTGCGCGGCGTGTGGTGATTTTCATTTATTCGCGGCATTGACGTCAACCGACGTACAATACACAATACATGCATGCCTATGTCTCAGAGACAGACGAAGTCTTAAAAAAGTTTGTCAGGTATCACAAGGCCAGAAATCCCTTAATAATTAAATGCTTTTATTGCATTAACATCGATTTCTGAAATAATTTAAATAGAAGGTTGCTCCACTGATTGGCCAAGAGTTCATGTGGTGTCATGCGGCTATTAGACAGTATAGACCACCGCTCAGTTCCTATAGTAGGGTAACTAACTTCCTGTTCAAGCATGCTGCGAAAGAAGGGTAAGAGTCCTTATGAACGGATACTTCTTATCAGAAACTGGACGACTAAACCGGAAGAGATGGCTCTTTAACTTAGACAGATTTGTACAATAATAGCACTAACCACACGAAAGTGAAAGACGACAATATAAGCAGTAATTAGCAGCCCAAAGAACTCTCTTGCCCTTACCCCGAGTGTTCATTTATCTGAACTCGTGGGGATGTAACTAAGTACTATGTATTAAATCGTCCCATACTATCCCAGTATGCATGGCTCCCGGCCCTTGCTTGTGCTGGCTGTTGCGACGAGAGCTCTCGGAGAGCCAGAACCAGAACCTCTTATACCTGATAAACTGCCATTCTTAGCTTGAAATAAATAGGGGGATGCCAGTCAGGTCGCAGGGGATAGTTTTCAGTTAAAAGAAAAGGCTTGTTATATGGCAAGGTGAGAAGATCCATAAACACAACTCTTTTTTTGTCCCAATGTTATTTTCAAAAGCATTAAGTATACTTAGCTAAACCACTGCCTGGTACCCCATACGAAACTAATCCTTGATTGGCAGAGATTTCTTCTTCACAATCGCTCACTCACTGCTGAGAATCGTGACTCCGTTTCAATGCCAACTTTTCTCCATCTATTACGATCTGTGTCCTAGTAAAGTGTGGTACTGATGGGTATGTCGAGTTGTTCAGACATTTGACCAGACCGACATTTTGGGCTTCGGCCTCTTGGTTTTTTGCCCTCAATTTTTTCCTGTCAGCGTAAGCCATTCCATGTTGTTAGTACCTTTGCGGACAATATGACTGAATGTCACGACACGTTGCATTTTAGTTCGCAGCTGCCCTTATTGGTTATTACAGAGCCAAGACACTGAAACTGGTTGACTATTTAGTTTTTTGCTATGAGGTCCGTACGCTTGATGGTTTTGAAGCGGTCTTAGTCTTGTTTATCGCGAGACTCATTCTAAGGCTAACAGCTCCCAACCAATGTGATAACTCCGCTATTTCAGCATCACAATAATCAATTAATATTGTCTATGTTGAATAATGTAAATGCAATGCTTAAATAGATCTCATCAAACAGCACAGTGGCCTCCTTAAATCTTCCCAAATCATTGTGGATTTGGTTTACAGTGAGAGTAAGCCTGCTAGAGAGACAATAAAGAATTAAGAATTATTGTCTCTCTTCTAGACGGACTAAATCTATCTTTAAACACTAAGATTAAGGGGCTTCCAGCTGCTGGTTTGCAGGAAGCATAGAGTCTGTAGTTGCTTTCGTGATGCGGACTGGAGAATATACCACTAGAAGTAACGATACTGAAAGAGCAGAGATTTCCAAAAATGTTACTGATGTACAGTCATAGCAAAGCGCGCTTTGTTTTTCATAACTTAGTTTTATTTTAACGCAAAACAGCCTTCTTTTCAGTTTGTGTGTATTGGTGCATGAGATTGAAGCATTTTTTTGGTTTTTGAATTTTAATTATGGTGATTTATAAAAAAAAATCGGATACGACTTTAATTAAACTTTGATTGATGTTAATAAAGTAGTTTCCAAACTTATCAGTGTCATATTTAAAACATAGCTGGCCACACAAGCTTCGTATATTTAGATAGTTAGTATTTACTATACACAATTGATACACCTAACAGTTAGTTCCACTTTACTTAACTCTAGTTATTTTTCTTTTTAACACTTTCGATCTGAAAGCAAAATCACTAACTCCGGTCGAAAATTCACTAATTCGAAACTAAGCTAATGATTTGATAGAAAACAATTAATTTTCTTCCTTTTCTTAACTATTTGAAGTTTTTAACGTATTGTGGCACTTATACTATAAACTTTATTTTATTATCTTTAAAATGAAGCTAAAACTACAAAGACATGTAATGACAAGCCGAAGTTATGAATTTTTATATTTTCTAAAACTTTAACTCTCGATATCTCAAAACTAGGTTTTTCGAGTTAATGACTTTTCGCGCTACGGGGACGACCTACTATATTTGGGGAAATATGGGGCAGTGCGGCCAAGACGAAGCTAGCAAGTCTTCAAGTTGCACAAAACAAATTAATAAAAATGATTTTCAACTACCCATTCTTAAACATCGACAAGCAAAATTTATGAAGAAACCAAAATAATGAACATTAGACAGTTATATATTTACAATACATATATTTTCATTCGTAAGGTACTCAACAAAAGTATACAGACTAATTTATCGTTTACTAAAGTAAAACAAGTAACCCAACGTAGCTCTCGCCGAGCTAGTTTTCTGATTTTACCGAAGATGAGAACTAAGTTTGGCAAAAAAATGTTAACATTTGAAGGAGCACAAATGTACAACAAAATACCCTCATGTATTAAAAAGGTGCACTCATTCAATGCATTCAAAACTCTATTAACTGAATATTTGATGACAAATAACACCCTTCATAACATCTGAATGCATTGGATGGGTGTATCTAACATCTATCTAATATGTATATAATATAATTATTACCGTGTAATGTAATATAAATAATTGCTACCGTGACGTCTGTGATGAACTCTAATTATAACTTATTTTAAGCATTGTTCTTATGTAAGTGACTTTGTGTCTTTTTTGAGAATAAATATCTTTAAACCTAGAAGAGGTAAAAAAAGTCTAGAAGAGGTAGAAGGAGAACAATAAATCAAAAATAAAATTATTAAACAACGTCTGGTCAGTGATAACACTGACAACAGGACCGTTGCCTAATCGGCTATCACATTATTTCGTAATTTGACATAATTTCGCTTGTCATAAGCCCGTCATTCACGTGATGTTATCTCAATGTTAATCAGCTTTAACAGTCGTGAATAAAATAATTACTATTTTGTTCACGACTATGAATAAGTGTAATTTTCGCATAATATCAATTCTGTCTATTGATGTTGATATTACTGATGATGAGATTTCCTATCGACAGATGATGAGGGGGAGGAAGGCCAGATAAAAGATGGATGGATTTCATGAGGAATGATATCTTAGAGAAAGGAGTAAATGATGCCGTGACGTCTGACAGGGGAGAATGGAAGAAGAAAACGTGTTGCGCCGACACCAAATAAAATAGACAAGAGCAAGGGAAGATGATGAGATTTCCTATCGACAAAAATTCCGAAACATTCACATCTCATTTCGAATTAAAACTTTTTTGATGTTTTTTTTTAATCTAGTGGTTAGGTTGTGCGTCATTGTTAGTGCATTTTTGATTTTTATTAAGTAGATAATTATAGAAATTACTGTAATCAGTTCTCAAAGTACTACTATATAATCGGAATTGGCGATAGGTACTATACCAAATCCGGAATGGTAATAAATTACTATGTATTATAGTTATGTAACAGTATGAGGAGCTCGTGGCTACAGCCACTCGGATCAATCTTCAGGTTAAGCCGCGCTTGCCTAGGTTAATCTGTGTATCGGAGACCACCCATTACATGCCAAGCTTCCTCCGTGCCTCAGAAAGCAGAAAGTTGTTGGTCCCGGCTGTCAGTTGTAAATCTATGACAGTTGTTTCAGTTAGTGGCCCGAAAGTCTGACAACCAGTCTTACCAAGGGGTATCGTATTACCCAGTACTAACTGTGTTGTGGCGGTCAGATAGGCAGTCGCTCCATGTCAAATACTGGTATTCAGCTGCGGCCGGTTGGACTGGAAGCCGACCCCAACATAGTTGGGTAGGTTATCAGATGAGTAATATAACAGTATGATCTACAATTTAATTTGCTTTTATAAAAATGATAAAACATGCGTTCCCGTTTTGTTGTTTGGGTTGACAGGAAACGAATGAGACGATAATAACCATTACCATTTAACGTTTTTTTATCGTATGTTATTGACAGAGACATTCAAATATTTACGAGGAATAGACGGGACAAGACTTCAGGAAATCGTTACTTGTTACTACTTATAAAATCGAATGTCACTTGAGTGTCACCGCTTGTCAGTTACAATTCGTGAGCCAAAACAAATATGTTTGGGATCAAAACTCTCTATAATTCTTTTAACCTTTTGACCGCCATGGTCACACATTCTTGACAAGCAAGCGCGTGCCCTGTACGCCAAACGACACAAATATGTGACAAAATGGTAGGTGAAATTGTGGCTTGTCGTAGGGGGCACGCGCGTGTGTTTATGCTCCGGCGGTGAAAAGGTTAAGTCTCTTTGTTTCATAAGGAATTTACTGTGTAATGCGTAAGTTTGTGAGGATGTATGGATGGATATTGTTACTCTTTCACGCAAAATCTACTGAAAGGTTTTTGTATAAAACTATGCAGTAATATAGCTTACTTGTTTATACATCAGAACAACACATAAGCTATAATAAAGATATTGTGTAAAATAGAAGCGTCTCCTTTTTTGAAGTCGGTTAAAAATGAGATTATACGAGCTAAGCCGCGGATGGAAGCTAGTGCTGAATATTTTGTCTGTTTTACTTCATTTAAATAACAAACTACTTACTAAATATGTCGCATGTAAATATGTAGGTACATGCATAATACTACACATAAACACTGTACACTGTACATTGCAAACTGTGCATTGGCGCAGGTATATACCCTGATGCGTTAAAAATATCAATATTAAAGCCACTTTTCAAAAAAGAAAATAGAGAACTAATGGAGTATTACCGACCAATATCATTAAATCCAGTAATTTCAAAATTTTTTGAAAAGTATATTTATAGGGAACTTTATAAATTCATTGACAAACATGACATTCTGTGTGAGGAACAGAAAGGATTTCGGATACACAGAACTATTAATATGGCTTAATATGATTTTATCTACAATCTCATTAAAAATGTTGATCAACGGAATCCTGTTTGTGGCATATTTTGCGACATGACTCAGGCGTTCGAGTATGTACATCATGCTACTCTTTTAAATGAACTTGAAGCCTACGGGATTAGGGGCAATGTCCTTAATTTACTTAATTCGTACCTACATAACAGAAAACAAATAACCAAAGTCAATAAAATTAATATGGTAAAGCACGCAAAGTAGTATTTGGGGTACCGCAGGGGAGTGTTGTAGGTCCCTTTGCTTTTATTTTATACATAAATGACCAACCGAAATCTACTGAACGACCTATAACACTATTGGCGGACGATAGCACGATCACAGTAGCTTGTAAAAATATAGATACGTATGAGAGTGAAATTAATAATAGTTTAAAACAGATGGTATACTGGCTAGACGCAAACGATTTAAAAATAAATTTGTGTAAAACTAAAGTTATCCATTTTAGACAACAGACCACTAGTATTGACTTGAATAAACACTATAATAACGATACCATAGAAGAAGTTGAAACTACAAAATTCCTGGATCTCGAAATAGATAAAAAACTAAATTGGAAATCACACGTTGTTATTTTATGCAAGAAAATGAGTAAAACTGCATACGCTCTACACTCATTATCACCTATATTGAACACGGATGCTCTTCTGACTGCCTATTATGGAATAGCAGAATCACATTTACAATATGGGATCATATTTTGGGGAAACTCTACTGAAAGAGAGACCGCTTTCAAGGCACAAAAAAGATGCGTTAGAGCGATGTTTAAACTTAAACCCACTGACAGTTGTGAACCGTACTTTAGAAATTACAAAATATTAACATTGCCGTGTCTGTACATATTTGAAGTAGCTGTGTTTGTAAAGACAAATCCGAGTCGATTTAGATGACTATCAGATGTAGCGCCCCGCAATAGACGCGATAATAGTGTGCTATGTCAGGAGCCAGCCAAGACTGCACTTATGCGCAAAAGGTTCTACTGCATGGCACCAGTCATTAGTAAAAGCATATTATAATATTAAGGAGTTCTTAATTGAGAAAGAGTTTTTAAGCTAGTGCACAATTATGAATAATTATTAATAATATTTTAAAAATTGTATTTAGTTATAAGTTGTTATATTTTTCAATCTTTTCCATGCCTACGTGGTAAAATATGGCTGTATTATTATTATGTTCTTTGTCATCGTTTGAGGTTACCCATATTTGCAAAATAAAGTTATCTTTTATCTTTTACACTTTACATAAGTGCTCCGATGACGTATCTATATTTGAACAGACTGATGTTGTTTTTATGGATAAAGTTAACTCTTCAACAGGTAATAATCAACCTTTGAGTTCATAAAAAGTTATAATTTTCAGTTTTTTATAATGATTTTGTTCAATGTTTTTTTTATAGAAAATCGTAACCATGTACGAATGTACAAAAACTCCTAAACAACGACTTAAAAGTAAATTCTTCAAAATATACTCCGCATAAAAATGGTTTGTAGGGCCTGAATTTGCGACATCGGTCGCGTGCGTCGGTTGCGCCTACGAGTATACATTGTGTTTTATAAAGCACCATACTGCGACGCTGATGTCAGCGGCGCGTATTTGCTAATGTTTTTCTCGCTGACGTATGCGACCGACCGTCAGCGTGACAGGAACTCAGGCCTTAGACATAAAATTGAATCGGTTTAAACACAAATACATATTGGTCCTAAGGAACAAATATACAAGGTGACAGAGACACCATGTACCACGTAAAAAAAAATTTCTATGTTCAGAATGATCTATTCAAGATCATTCTGAACATAGAAATGTTTTCACCATCATCTATCTAGCCTTTTCCCAACTATGTTGGGGTCGGCTTCCAGTCTACCGGATGCAGCTGAATACCAGTTTTTTGCATGGAGCGACTGTCTATCTGACCTCCACAACCCAGTTAGTACTGGGTAATACGATACCCCTTGGTAAGACTGGTTGTCAGACTTTTTGGGCCACTGACTACCTGAAACGACTGTCAAAGATCTACACATGACAGCCGGGACCAACTGCTTAACGTGCTTTCCGAGGCACGGAGGAAACTCTGTATGTAATGGGTGGTCACCCATCCACAGACCAACCTAGGCAAGCACGGCTCAACCTAAAGAAGACCCGAGCGGCTGTTGTTGTTTAGCCACGAGCTCCTCACATAGAAACTTTTCACCGGTAATTAAGAAAACACAGCTGTTCCGTACATTTCGAACGAGTAGGTATTGCAGTTTTGTAGGAAATAGATGTTTATTTTGACAATGCAACTACATAGTTCTAAGTTACTTACTTCGTGTCCTCCATTGAGAAGATGCTTAACCATGTTGTCTCCAAGAATACCATGGCTGGGACTTGGAATCGGAAAGACTGCCAAGACCCTAGCTGCATCACATAAGGAGATACTTAGTAGTAGACCGAACAATAAACACTTCAGTTTGTCCATTTTCTTTCTGAAAATTAAATAAAGGATTTTATACGAACCGTTAGATTTTTTTTTTAATGAATTTAGTTGGTATTCCTAATTAATTATGATGATTATTTAATAGTCAGTTAGTTCATTTTATAAATTAGATTTTTTTATTAGTAATTGTTTTATTCTTTAGTTTTAACACAAATGTACCAAACATTCTGTTTTTTGATTAAATGAATTAATACTTTCATTCATTTATTTATTCATAAACAATTTACATTGTGTTGAACATTACTTATTAAATAAAATTATCACATGCGGAAACAAATACATTATTTATAGCCTACCAAAATTGATAAAAATTGAAATGTTTGCATTCAAATAATTTAAAATATGTCAACAAAAATAATTGAACTTGAATTCTTATTTACCTATTTATTGACACAAAATACCATAGAACATTTAATTAAGTACCTATCACTGAAACACTGTAATATGTTGAATTAATTGCAATCTTATATATTAATTTTCTTAAAGATTTTTTATAATCTGTATTTTTAATTCGTTTCCCGCGCTCTAAAACCGCTTTTACGGTGAAGTGACCGGGGGCGACTGCGTTTAAATTTAGAATGCTGCGCGTGATTGTGTGTCAATGTACTTGTGGATCTTCGCGTAGGCATTTTGTTAATGTTGTTTAGGGAGCCGTTGACGGAAATGGAGATAGTAAAACGTTTGTCAAAATATAAATGATCACAACCAACACAGATTCATGTTTTAAAGTACCTGGTATTTGAATTATTTAAATGCGATTGTTAATAATAATATTCTGAAAACTTAAAAACGTACCGTACTCTGTTTTAATCTTTCACGGTTTATAACTAAACTTACAGTGTCACTTAAAGGATATCTTCCGTGTTTATCCATTCTATTCTATTCTATTTTTATTTAATGGCAAGTAAAGCCGATGTCGACTATTCTGCCAATGTCGAGTGAATTTGAAAAACAAGTGTGAATGGCAAAAAAATAATATTTTTTTTTGATACAACGTGGACTTTGTCGGGTTAGTACGGGACTGAAATAAACAAAAAATGTAAATAAATTTTAATAAAATTGTTAAAACATGGAATATACGCATACCACACCCACACAGGCAGATTTATAATTTTATGTTATTGTGACGGATTAAGGTCATCAGCGCCACAAGCAGTTCAGGGGAGGAATATGTTAGCAAGGAGGAGAAATTAGTCGGAAGAGGGATTTTAAATTTGTGGAGACGCCTATACAGATCTAGAGGAGGGATGTTGTTTGAGCATTCGAAGAAGATGTGATCCAGAGTGCCCTCTTCTAACCCACATGCGCAAAGAGAGGAATCACGAATCCGGATTTTTTGCAAGAAAACAGGAGTACAACAAAAATCTAGACGAATACGACATAGGACGGATATAACAGGAGTTTGGAGAGTTTTTTATAGCCATAAAACCAAGGTTTTGGCTTTATAGTTGGTTGTACAGCGTAATAAAACCTGCCTTTTTCCGTCCAGTGCTATCCTGTTGTTCCTGCCACGACGATTGGAGTTTAGTTCGTGGAAGGTTCAATAAGTCATACCCCTGAAGACAATTGTGGGAAAGATCAGCTGCTGTCGATGAGCAAGCATCTTTGGCCAAAGTATCAACCCACTCATTGCCCCTAATGCCACAATGACTAGATATCCAAACTAGCTGAACCTCTTTTTGATTGACAGCATAAGATAAAAAGGATTTTATCATACGGACATTTGATCATGTAAGACTTATACCTGACTATAATATTATTAATTGACTTTAATTTCTGTTTTGTTTTGTTGACATTGTTTTGATTTTATTAATATTTTAATTTATGTAATAATTTACACGCCGTTAGGTAGAATGTAGCCGATCTCATTAATTTATGTACAACATCTTATCTCTGTACCTACATTCAAAGCAAATAAAAATCTGATTCTGATAATCTGGTTATAAAATGTCTGCACTTTAAAAGAATCTGTCCTCAGATTTTGTTTCGGTGTTTCCTTTGAAAGAAGTCGGAAAGGAAATACCAATGTCA
This sequence comes from Xestia rhomboidea, assembly GCA_963853795.1. Lineage (NCBI taxonomy): Eukaryota > Metazoa > Arthropoda > Insecta > Lepidoptera > Noctuidae > Xestia > Xestia rhomboidea. Next base: position 5,648,951 of record OY970778.1, on the reverse strand, counting down.
TTTAGTTTAAAGACACACTTTATTTTTAGCTTGCAGGTAATCCGTCCCTGCAGAAGAAGAAGCAGTAGACGAAAGATAATAAAATATGGATGAATTCAAAGATTGTATGTAAGATCAAATGAACTCATTTTGAAATGGGATTGGGCCGGTCACGTCAGCCGTATGCACGATGACCGCTGAGCAAAAGACTCCACATGGTGGGTGAAGGAGGTGGCGAGAGGAACTGGACGCGTACCACGAGGGGTTCTAGGAGGCACGGGAAAAGAGCTCATGGAAGTAATTGGGGGAGGCCTTTTCCCAGCAGTGGAACAGTACAGAATAAAAAAAAAAGAAAAAAATGGACTCATTGTAGTCGGTTAGGTGCATTGTTTGAAACGAAAACTTATCGAGTCATTGCGCTGTTGACACTGTCGTCAAGGATAAGTGTGTGGGACGAACAAAGAATAAATCATCAACACAGCATGAGTTTAAATATATTATTCTCACAAATCAACAAGTTTACAATTTTTGATACATATCATGACTAAGACATTATATTGCGTCATTTAAGCCGTAAATCTTATTAGCAAATATTGTGCTGTGTCATACCTGATGCAATAAATAATACCCATGTTTTTTTTAACTTTTTTGGCCACTGTCTTGATTTAAAACTGTTATATAGGTACCTCAGAGTTGGCCTCCCTGTATTATTGAATAGTAACAACGTCAAATATATATATACAGGTCAACTGAAGAACCTCCTCCTTTTTTTCGTCGGCTAAAATTTATTTGATGCCTTCCAAATAATATTCGTTCTAAGAATATCTTTTTAGATCTTTTGCCCATAAATGTAAAACCGGTTGCTTAATATTAGCGACGCTATCGAATGGTGTAATAAATAGTGTGTGAATTGTTTTCCAAAATTAACTGGTGGATTCCTGGCTAAGAATGTTGATTTTTCTAAAATATCAGTTTTAGTTTTCATCAAAATCGGGGCTCGAGCCTACTTTGAGTATTTTTCGATATTCTTTATAGATTCGGATTTGTCTATCCACGCCCACTTGAAAAATTCACTCTGTATAAGAGCATTATCACGGTATTCGCTGTGAGAGCTAGGAATATTGCGTTATGTTCGTGTACAGTTTACCCAGAAAAGTTTAGAGTCTGATGATGGACCCAGACGGTCGGTCATAAGAACGAGGTATTCCTCAGAGCGCACCTATTTTTAAACGCAACCACTCAGAGCCACTGAGCGCAACCAAATTATTCGGAAAACTCGAAGACTGACAAAATTTTATACATTAATTTTTATTTAATTAATTATATTATTTTTTTTATATTCGTAGTTATTCTGCTTTTATATTTCATTATTTAAAAATAAAACGATTTAAACTTTTCATTAAAAATAATTATTTTTTATTGATTAATTTTTCACCCACCAATCTACACTGCCATCCGCGGGGTGGATTACTGCCCATTCCCTTGTTCTCACTATTTTCGTCGGAACATTGTAGTCTGTTTACACAATACAGAAACTTGTACTACACCCGCTGTCCACCAATCTGCGCCAGACCCGCGTGGTGAATAGGGATGAGACTGACGAAAAAAAACATGATTCTGTTTAGTCCGTGAGTTAGATATTGGATACGTGTTTTTTGTTATATCAAATTAATAAAAATTGACGAAGATAAAACGCGTCGAAGATCATGAGTCCCCGCTTGTGACGTCACATTTGAGTAAAAAATCCTCAAATGTGACGTCACACGAGTTTTCGACGCACTGTATCGTCTTCATTTTTTGTTTGTGTGAAGAAAGAAAAAATATGTGACCAATATATTTTGAAAATCTATCTATTTTTTGTCGTCTACCCTATAACAACCTACTCCAGCTCACAGAAAGTAGGCCTGTGTCCCATCAGCAGGAACACTATAGCATGAATATGAGCTTCGTCTCAAAACTAAGTTGTTATAGGTTTTTTTCTTGTTTGTCTCTCATAACTTTATATATTTTGTTATATGTATATATATATATATATATATGTATTTATTCTTATGTTTTAGATATAAATTTTTCTAGTCTTTTTTTTCTCTTTATTGCACCTACTGTGTATTATCTCTGCATCACCCTAAGGTAGACTGGTAGAAAATGCCCAAGGCATTAAGTCCGCCTTTGTACAGTTTTTACTTGTGCATAAAGTTTTAATAAATAAATAAATAAAATATGCAGCCTACTTCTAAGTAGGCTAGGTAGTGCAAAAATCTATGCTCGTAGGAGCTCGTGGCTAAATAATGACAGCCGCCCGGGGCGATCTTTAAGTTAATCCAGCATCAGCAAGAATTCGGAGGTCGATCTTCAGGTAAAGCCGCGCTTGCCTAGGTTGGTCTGTGGATGGGTGAACACCCATTACATACCGAGTTTCCTCCGTGACTCGGAAAGCACGTTAAGTAGTTGGTCCCGGCTGTCATTCATACATCTTTGACAGTCGTTACAGGTCAGTGGCCCAAAAAGTCCAACAATCAGTCTTACCAAGGGGCTCGTATTATTAATAATAGTAATAATAATCATTTTATTATCAGGCAACTAAGGCCCATAGATAAAATACACAAAATAACATTTAACAAAAATAAACTAATACATATTTAAAACCATAAGGAACTAAAACTATTCACGTAACGTTGTCGGCATCGTGTTTCGTTGAGTGGTGTCGCGTAACCGTCCTCGGAAACGTCGATATACGACACCCTTCGGCCAAAAGTCCTCTTTCATGCAGGTCTGTAGATGGTGGGTTGGAACTCGTACCACGAATGACTTAACGTAACGTCGTCGTATCGTCGTCTTGACGTCGTATTACCCTGTACTAACAAGGTTGTGGAGGTCAGATAGGCAGTCGCTCCATCTAAAATACTGGTATATAGCTGTATCCGGTTAGACTGGAAGCCGACCCCAACATAGTTGGGAATAGGCAAGGCAGATGATGTTGATGCAAAAATCTATGCTAAGTTAGCGACGGTCGAGTTCAGAGATGTTTAATCGAGTGTTATAGTCATCATCACTATCATTTCAGCCGAAAGACGTCCACTGCTGGACATAGGCTTCTTCTTCCGCGGTGCCGCGGGTGGCATCGCGACCTTTTCAAGCTTTTCAAGCGATACTGGTCTTTTAAGTATTTAGCTAAAGTTTAAACCATTATGTGGTATATTAACCGGTGTGACTCGGCCCTTACAGTCATCCATATAATTTTTATACTATTTTCATGATCACGAATTTCGCAACTTAATGTTTATTATTAAAAAGGTCACCGCAAAACAACTAGAATAAATACATTCCATTCTATTCAAGGCTAACGGTTAAATATCGTGCTCTTGCTGTGGATAGGAATGAAGATTGTATCCTCCCATCCCCTCGTCTACTTTTTGACCTTGCAAAAGCAAATAGGCGAGACGACAAAAAAAAATCTAATTAGTCCGTCACTTAGATTATCAAAAAATATTTGACCCGTGTTTTTTCTTTTGTTACGTAAACCAAAATTGACGAAGATACGACGCTTTTAAAATTGTCAATACGTCACGCCATGGTATAATTTTTATCTAGTTCTGACGTCATGAGCCCCCACTCCCGAGTTTTGATGCGTTTTATCTTTGTCAATATTCATTGATTTACAAAAACAAAAAATACGTGTCCATTAATTTCCAATACTTTATCTGACGGACTAAATAGATTTGCAATTGTTTGATACTGTCGTTATGCCTATTTAGCATATGAAGCAATGTCCTCATCATCATCGGCCTATAATAATAAAGAAAGCTGCAGCATTAGAAAGCATTTAGCAGTACCAACATCGACGGTTTTCCTCTAATCGCACGCTAGTTGGTTACTGTCACCAGTGTCACCCAGCCGCTACCAGACTCCAACTCGGCTATGATAGCCGATTCACAGCCGATCCACTTAAAAATACACACATCTTCTCAAATGATCACGGGATCTACGGCTAGTATAGCCGCCTATTCGCCAAATTGTGTCTCTCCGGCTTGCAAACTGTTCGTTTCCCGGTGATTTCGTCTCATGTCGTAGCGTGCATTGAATTTGTGGGCCAAACTGTCTGGTATTGTTTTATGATATAGGGGGTCTAATATAACAATTATTGTCTATTAAAACTTATTTGTAGATGCTGCTCGTCTGTTGTGTGACCACCAACATCAGGAGACCACAACAAGAAATAATTTCATACTGCAAGGGTTGGAGCAAACTACTAGGGAGGCCATCAAAGACACAGAAACAGACACTTGGCTTTGTGGAGAAGGTTTTGCTGAAAAACTTAAGGCTTCAAAGGCAATTAAAATATCTGCTCAAGAAATCAGTATGAATAAACCCAGAGTAGTTTGTCATACTCATCACAAAAATATTCACGTTCACGGCTATAGTGCGTGACTCAAGCACATACTAGCGTGTAAATTATTCGTAAATTATTAAATTAATTCGGTCATCGTTACCGGAGCAGGCCGAAAAAAGGCTGGAGTGACGATTTGGACACGTTCCTGACTGATTGGCCAGAGGAGGCAAAACACCGGGAGAGATGGAAGGAAATCGAGGAGGCCTTTGCCCAGCAATGGGACAGATCAGGCTAATTAAAAAAAAAAAAATTAAATAAACATCCAAAAGTGCAATGAGTATACGGATCAGCTATTTTTAATTATTAAGCAAATCAAAATGTCAAAAGTCAAAGGGGTAATAATGTTTCAAACAGTCCAGCAATCGTTCGTATCGTTATCGAAGACAAATAAATATGTTCTATATTATTACGTAAACATACTCTACGTCAACGTAGCATATGGTCCGGACATCGATATGAAAGGGCCGACACGCATTAATGAATTATTTCTGTCAGCCAGATGATATAATTAATGTTATCTTCTGTCCCGTGTTATTTTCTATTGAAGGAGCAGGCAATTGTTGATAAGGCGTGACTCAATGTTATTTTTATCCATATTAAGTTTATGTTGTAGACTACTTACTGGTTTCGTTGATAAATATTCGCTGTGTCACCTTAGTAACAAGAACGATACCTTCTCATGTCATGCCATCGACTCAGAATTATTATGTTATAGTGCACAAGTCTATCTCGTTGGTGACTACACCAACGAGGCAGTCTGAGCATGAAGTCCTGGGTTCGATTCCCGGGTCGGACAAAGTTTTACTATAAGGAATTTCTCAGTACCAGGTCATGGAGTCTGGATCTGTGCACGTCAGGAGCGTAGTGCTCGCAACCGGCGGCGTGCGTGATGAACAGTAGGCTAATTCACGTAACTAAAGCAGCAGTGTAGCTGTAGCAGTGCAGTTGCTGCTAACTTACGATCAACTCAACCCTTTTCGTATTCTCTACCGCTGTCAGACACGCTCGCGTCAAGTTTGCGTCACGCGAGCGCAATATCGGCATTCTACTGTTGCGCGTCTTTGGTGCGTGCTTCGGAACGCAACATGATCGGTATTCTATTAAGTAAGAAAAAGCACTAAAATCTGTACTGGGGTAATATTTTAATAACGTCGTATTCGTTGAAATGTAATCGATTCTATTCGATTATTTAGTGAGTAATATTTTTTCTCTCATATGGCGTTGGTAGAGTTTGGTTGTCGTACAGTTGACGTGTAGTTCACGCGCAGCTTACACGCAGTTCAAAGATTACAAGAATACAGTTTATCACTCGAACTTGAACTTAACTGAAACTGCACTACAACTTCATCGGCGCATCATAAAAATACGTGAAATAGCCCTCAGATGTATGAACGTGGACGAGGCAAGAGAATAGGTAAGTATCGTAAGTAGCGTTCTGAGGTTTCTGCCTTCACTTTTGGGAAAGAGTTGAGTTTATGTGTGTATGATTTCGTAAATTGAAGAGGTTTTCAGTCACAGTTACAATCCCTGTTTAAACTGCCAAGCATCGTTGCTGTGTTCGAAAATCCGGAGTAGGCCCGGATAACATTTGTTGGGCATGTGGGTAGGGGTTACTAAACATAGGTTTCCGTACAGCCACCACATCAAAGGGTTCTAAACGTAATTACTATACCGTTTTAACGCTTGATTGGCTACTAACAGCTAGAATTTAGGAGTATTTTCGTAAAACAATAGTTTTACTTAGTCTTTTTTACAATCACGCAACTATGTGAGTGTTGTTTCCCATCTTTATGAAAAAACAACTCGATTGGGGAATAGGGATGATGACTGACTAAAAAAAATATGTTTAGTTCGTCAGTTATCGATTATCGAAAAATATTGGATACGTATTTTTTGTTTTAACAAATTAATAAAAATTGACGAATATAAAACGTGTCAAAGAGTGGGGGCTTGTCACGTCACATTTGAGTAAAAAATGTACTCAAATGTGACGTATCGTCTTCATTTTTAGATAACGTAAAAAAAGAAAAAATATGTGTCCAATATTTTTTGGAAATCTATCTGACGTATTCGATATTCGATTTTTTTTTTGTCATCTACCCTATTGCTTTTAATCCAGCATCAGCAAGAATTCGGAGGTCGATCTTCAGGTTAAGCCGCGCTTGCCTAGGTTGGTCCGTGGATGGGTGACCACCCATTACTTACCAAGTTTCCTCCGGGCCTTTAAATTAAAATTAAGTCGTTGGTCTTGTCTGTCATTTGTAGATCTTTGACAGTCGTTACAGCGTGTCAGTGTGGTCCAAAAGTCCGACCACCACTCTTTCAAGGGGTAACGGGGTTGGGGGGTAGGGGGGGAGTAGTAACTGGGTTGTGGAGGTCAGATAGGCAGTCACTCCATGTAAACTACTAGTATTTAGCTGCATCTGGTTAGACTGGAAGCCGACCCCAACATGGTTAGGAAAAGGCTAGGCAGATGACGAATTGTATTACACAGTGTCTTACGCAATTTGGATGCTAATGCGACTGATTGTTTTGTGCTGCCTTGCCGATGTTCCACACATTCGCAAGAAGCGCTTTGCTACACGTTTATTATGCGCACAGCCAAGGTGTGGAATTCCCTGTCTGCGTCGGTGTTCCCAAGTTCATATGACCCCAATCTATTTAAGGCTTCCTATGGATTAGCTCGTTCCGTCGTCGACCAACATCTCTATCCTCAGGACTAGCTTGAGGACAAGAGTAGCCATTTAAAATAAAATAAGAAAAGATTTAATTGTAATAGTGACGGTATCAGGAATAAATGACAAGATAAAATAAAGATTTTCTTATTATATTTAAAACGTAACATCACACACATCTCATACAATACGTAATAGTAGGTACAGGGTGGAACAGCATTTTTTTAATAACCGACGACAGATTTCAATGTAATGAATTGTTTGTGTTATAATTTCCTTTACACCGAGTTTTTGGAGTACATTTCTACGTTGGTTGGAGATCCACTTTTGCCATTACAACACACTTTTACATTTATCATTCCGTTAATACAACAGTTTTGTGCATTATCTCCATGTATACTCTGATCGTAAACTAAGTAAGGTGGAACGTAAATCAATTAATTCCGTTTTTTCTGATCATTCTTCTTAGGACTCTTCTTGAACAATTTACCAACAAAATAGAAGAATACAGATACAGCAGCCAGTATTAATGCTATCAGATCTAGGTATAGTCGTTGGTAGAGGGGTACACTCCAGGCAGGAGAGCGGAGGTGCCGGGCCCCGCGTGTGCGCACGACGTGTTCAACCCAGTGCGCGAGCTCTGCGCCGGGCTTCGTCAGACGATCATGGAAGATGAAGGATAGCTCCTTTGCTTTTTTGGAGTAGCTGTGTAAAAAAACAAGTATTAGTGATGGTCTACCTTTGTCTGTTGTAAGTGTGACTATTAGACGTATTTTTTTTAAAGGAAGGGATTTGTGCCCGGGTGATGGCAATAGGCTTGCTTGCTTTACATGGGACTTAAACATAACTGGTGAAATGTGGGTGTACAAGTACTTTGGTACACATCTACCCTACCCTTCGGGGATTACATGCTTGATGTTACGTTATAGAATTTTTCTGTAGCAGCCAGGAAGGATATTGGACTTTTCTCTGTTTAATTGGAATAGGGTCGGCCTCTATCTAATACATCGAAGTTACACTTCAGTGTGTCCCTTCGGACACACACACAACACGACAACAAACACATTGTCTGATGTTGTTTCTATTTTTTTTGAGTAGCCCACTACTTGGCAAACGGCTTCCTCCAAATTCCTCATGATATCCTTTCGTTGTGTCATCTACCGGATTTGATTTTGAACCATGTTTGTGTTATGAACTATTACTAAAGGTAACATTATAATTTAATAAAAAACCATGTAATTGTAACTATTGGGTAGGAATTCGAACCCAAGACACCTCTGATTTTGGGGTTCATGTGCGTATTATATAATTATAACTTCGAAGAAAAACATCGTGAGGAAACAAGCATGCCTGAGAGATATTTCTCGACGGCATGTAAACCCAAGTCAGAGGTCCATGGGCGGTATAAAAACCAGGTTAGTCACTAACCACACGGTAAAGAAGATATATAAAACTTACGTATCATCCTTCAACATCACATCAATAGCGATTCTCAAGTCCTTAGGTAGGTTGTGACTGAGTGGAACCTTCAGAGCGTATTCATTTTGCACCGCTTTCTGCACATTTGTGAACTGGTCGAAGTACACGGGCACTCCTATGATTGGCATGCCGAAGTAGATGGCTTCTACAGAGGATAGCAGGCCTCCGTGGGTGATGAACATCCTGACATTGGGATGAGCTGAAATAGGCCATAAGAAAAAGTTATAATAGGAATTTTCTGTATTATTTAGAATCATCGTGAGGAAACCGGCATGTCCTAGAACCAAAAATTCGAAGAAATGTGACATCTACCAATCCGCACTGGGCCCGCGTGGTGGATTATAGCCCATTACCTCTCATAGAGAGGAGGCATGTCCCAGCAGTGGGAACATTAATAGGCTGATGATGATGATGATTATTTAGAATTTTGAAATATGGTTTAAACATTAATTCATTATGAAATAAATATAGGGTGACAAAAAAAACTGGTCAAGTGCGAGTCGGACCCGCGTACAAAGCCAGTATTTTTTTTTTATTGAAGCGAATATCTCATGGACCATCGACATAGAGATCCTAGATTTTTTTTTTAAGAACTAATATAAACACCCCACACAGTTGTACGGGAAGGTTTTTTTCCATCCTCCAGTTTCATGTTAATATGAAAGAAGAAGGTTGGAAGAGGTTAATAGGCAGGCAACACTATTTTTTTTATTCGATAATCACATCACTTTTGTATAGCGGTTTTTAGAAGACACTTGCTCTCCAAATTTCAACTTTGTGGTGCCAGCAGTCTCGGAGTAAAATGGCTGTGACAGGACGAATCAACAAGGGTTCTGTTTTTTGCCACTTGGCAACGGAACCCTACAAACAGTATTACTATCAAACACAAGCTGTTTGTCAAAAAAATCGCTTAATATTCTGGCCATAATTATGTCCAGCAGCATTAAACTATTGAAGAGCAAACAGAATTTAATTTATAAGGAATTATTTATGAAAAATACGCTCGTTGGAGTTGCGGACACTAGCCCGTTATATAGGGTGTTAAAGTAGTCGCTTGCCATAGGTTAGGGGTGAGTTCAGTATCGATAGAAGAACCCGTAAAAAAAAATAAAAATTAAATACATAAAAAAAATATTGCAAGATCAACCTAATTTAGTACCTACAACTTAAATAGCAATCGTTTAGAATTAAACTTATTTTATATTGCTATTTGAAGTTGGTAATAAATTAGGTTGATCTTGCAATATTTTTTTTGTTATCAATATTTTTTATTTTTTTTTATTTTTTACGGTTTCCTTTATCGATAGAAGATATGGCGACTACTTTAACACCCTGTATAATGCAAGAAATTTGTAATTTAGTTCGGCTGATTACCTAAAATGCTGGGCTGTGGTGCCCAGTGCACAATGTGTACGTTCTTCGGGACATCTGTCAAGTCAGTCTCGAATTTCCAAATGACAGTCTGTTTTAGTTCCCCGAACATTTTTAGCAGTGCAGCGACCAGGGGTCTTGGCAAATCTTTACTTTTCAAGAATGATCCCATGCTGAAGTATATCACACCGTGCTTAGCATTGTCTATGAGGTCTTGGAAGTCCTGAAAAAGGTAAGAAGATCATCTCTGTTTATTAACACGCCAAGCGATTTCCTACAATCCGCCTTTCGCGGTTTTAACAATATAAATTAATGTTCAGTGTCGTTTCAAGTGCACTGCAGTGCATTCTTAAGCACTATCGCCTTATGATTTATCTACGACATTTGTAAGTAAAATTTTAAAGCATGTAATACTTTTTTTTTATTCATTGTGTAATCATTTGTTTTGAAGTTATCTTAGAACTGAATTACCAAACTTAAAAGGTTGGAAGAGGTTATCAATGTGAAGCGCATTTTATAGTAATCATTCTGGTCAAGTGTTCATGACCAGAAGACCTGGTTTTTTCCGTAATTAAAGTAATAAAATTTAATTTAGGATAATCATATATATATTTAGGAAATACATGTTAATTAAAAAAAAGAAAGTGGGAGATATAAATAAATAAATATCGCTGGACATTAACACACAGCGCCATCTAGTGCCACACTAAGCAACGAGGCTTGTGTTGTGGACACCAGATAGTTGATATAGATACTTTTTGTTTGTAAAAACATACTTATTAGACATATAAACATCCATAACTCGGAAAAAAATGTCAATGCTCATCACACAAACATTTTGCTCCAACCGGGATTCGAACCCGGGACCCTAAGAACGTAACGCAGCCTCACTACCGCTGCGCTATTCGGGTCGTCGAATATATATGGTGAGATATGGTTTGGTCGTGAGAAAATCTTTAGAATATGTCTTAAGACAATGATTAAAGTAATTGTTTTGTTTGTAACTGTTCCCGATACCTGTGGGCTACTATTTTTTATATTTTTAATTTTTTTTAATATTAATTTAGATTTTTTTTTTTTTATTACAGATTTGGGGAGTTTTACGATGCCCTTTTATAGTTTGTTGGTAGTTTATTTAATAGTTTTTAATTTATTATGAATTAATTATGTATATAGTTAGTTCATGATTAAATAAATAGTAAATTTAAAAATGTAATCAATGTGTTTAGAAATGTATAAAGGAAATAATGTCAATTGATAGATAAATGAAATTATGGATGAAACAAAATAAAATAAACAATTAAAAAACATAGGTACAAAATGATGAAGTGAAGATGTATTTTCATAATAACACTGTTTGCAATTTCCCAACCTTAGGCAGTGGCTTCACAGGCTCCTCAATATGGAATCCACCGATGTACTTGAAGTTCTGGGGCGTGCTGGGACGATCGCGGACAGCATCGTGCTCATTCCCAAAGATCAACGAAGCGTTAAAGATGACACTTTCATAATCTGGGAGTGTCCTGCCGCGTTTGGCAACCAGTGGTCCGAAAGTTTGCTCGTAGATTTTGCGTTCTTCTGGTTGGGTAATGAATCTGAAGAAGGAGAATAAACGGTTATGAAAGAAATATCGAAATCTGTGCATGAACAAAGAAAATAATCTATATTGGACGGTTTTAAGTGTCTTATGTAAATTATGTTGTTAAAAGTTACGATACAAAATAAACCTTTTCGCTGATTTTTGTGTTGATCGAAATTCTGATCATTAATCTTCAATCAGATACCAATAATGAAAACCAAACCGAAAATGGTTATGAAAGACCAGACTGATGATAACACAAAATGGCTACGATCAGTGCGTTTAGGTATATTCAAATTGTCAGTAGCATTATTCTGCAAATATTTCTATATATGCTCGAAGCGTTCCATGTAAAGTACTGGTATTCAGCTGCATCAGGTTAGACTGGAAGGTGAACAAGTTGGGAGAACACTAGGACGGATGATGATTTCGATGAGCTCTTAACAAAGTTTTAAGACTTACGTTTTAAGAAACTGCCACTTGACCCTCGACCACAACTCATCGACTCTTTCCAGGAAAGACAAAGGTGTCATGGCGGGAGACAGGTAGTCCGGGTCGTAAGCAGGGTTCGTACCACGGTCGATCAGACGTAACACTTGCCAGTGAGCACCCATGGAGTACAGCCATATCATTGGACAGTCGTAGAGAACTGCCAACCTAGAAGCAAGAGTTAGATTAGTTATGAAGAATGCAGACTTTTAAAGGAACATTCGTACAGGGGTTTTAGAAAATATTCCTTTAACGAATTGCTTCAGCCTAACTGCGCTACTGATCTGTCCATCAAAAAGTTGAACCTCCCTTAAGGTCTCTTTCAAACTCTGGTTTTTATTTTATCATTTGCGTTGCCTTTATGGCAAGCTTTGTGCCTACATCAGAAAATAATGTTTTGATACTGGAAATTACAAAGGTAAACAAATCCGGGCAAGTGAGAGTTGGACTTGCGCACGTAGAGTAGGTACCATCTTAGTCGGGCCCCCCTTTAATTTTGTATTTGTTGTTATAGCGGCTACAGAAATACACATTCTGTGAAAAATTCAACTGTCTACCTATTACGGATCATGAGAAAAAGCTCGCTGACAGACAAACGGACGGATGGACAGCGGAAGCTTAGTTATAGGGCCCCGTTGGTTACCCTTCGGTTGCGGAACCCTAAATAGAATACGTCGACGACATCTCGGATTTTTTTAATTAAAACTAAAAGTAACTGTTGCTGTTGGATATTTAGTCTTAACGGCCCCAAACGAATGGACCGCGGGCCGTTCGACCGTATACAAAAATTGTCTACTTGTTTGCTTAAATCATCCCACTGCTGGACATAGGCCCCATGACTTTCATTTATTTTGATCCAGGGCTAATATAAACTACCAGCCGCTGGTTTTGTCCAGCTTTTGCCGCCATCTTATACAAATACTTGTTGTATGTTTTTTGTTTGTTTTTACATGTTGTATGTATGTTGTAACAAATACATGTTTATACAAATAAATGCATCTTTATCTTTATCTTCTATGAGGTCTGTCGCAATGCCTCATAAAACTACTGTTATGATTATCTTTTTCTCTTACCCAGCGTGAATTTCGGATTCTATAAAATCAACCACAACAGCATCAAAGTTCTCATTGAGGTTTTGTATCAGTTTTTTCAGATTTTCATTCTGGTAGGTTGCCCTTGCGGTTTCTTGACCAAACACTTGAATTTGTAGGGCACCGTTTCTTTCTGCTTTATTTGCAAGTACGTATGATATTTTAAGTGATTCGTCATCTGCAAGTAGGTAAGCATAATTTTATTAGGTTAGTTTAGTTATTCTTCTTCTTAGCGTGCCGATGGCGATTAAAATTGAGGCTGCTCAGAATTCCGTAACGAGTTTAGCGTCTTCATTAACGTCTTTAAGTTCATGTACCGTGCAGACAACAGAATCCGCAGGGCACAATTTAAGTGTCCCATCGGTTAACTGTTGATGCTATTTATTATTATTTATTTAAGTACACAAAATACATGTTTAACATGACACACATAGAGATAGAAGAGCACAAAGGTACTGCTTATTTCATAAGAAATTTCTTCGTGCAGATTTGAGCGTATTACCATCAGCCCAGCTTTAGTATAAATGAATATAATTTGATCCAAAAGATGTCTAAATCGATAAATTACAAAAACAAACAATTTTCAATACAGAGATAAATTGATATAGAAATGTGGTTATCTAAACTACATAAACTGAATATCATAATAAACTGTGCAAACTAAATAAATGACACGATAGTGTGGAATATCGCAAAATCTATATTTACACTAAACGCGATGAAAGACTCCTGTCTTAGACGTAGGTAAGTGTTATTCTGAGATGACGATACAGTTTTTTTTTAAATCTTTATTTATTTACGGGGTTTTTTTTGAAAAAAGAAAAGAAAAAGAATATGACCGATGATTACATACAACTAAATAAAATACATATAAACAAATTTAATAATATGTACCTTATAATACTAAACTAGCCTACCCGCAACCTATAACCGTAATGATAATAGAATAAAGTGTTCTAGCTTCATCGGACAATGGTGAGGCCAGAACGCTATTATAGAAGCCAACATTAAAACTATTGACAAATGTTTGACTCCTTTGGACCCCCCACGCGAGCACACTCCGTCAGGACATGATGCACATCTTCTATGACTGAACTCAACACAATTTGGTGAATCGACTTTGCGCATCATAAATCCGAAGCTAGTGAGCGATATGTGACCGGACCGGAGTCTCCAAGCCGCAGAGATCGCCAAATCATGTCGTTCTTTGCCTTTCCGGCAAAGAACGACATGATTTGGCGATCACACATAAATTGAGATATGGCAGGAGACCGATGAAGACGATGATTGGCAGGAGGATAATGATAATGAAGACTTACCTTTAACTATATCCATGTTACTACTAATATCAACTTGGCGGAAGTTTTTAGTTGGCGGGTTCTTCAATGGAAAAACAGTAACGTATGTCACCTAGAAATATAATAAATCATAATTAAATTGATTGATAACGACGCAGAGATGATTTGTTTCTTGAAAAGAGAGAGAATGATAACGAGACAGATGACAATCGAATCCCAAGTAACAAAGGAAAGAGAAAGAATTATAATACAAAAACAAAACTATATTATAACAAAAGACTTGTGTTTTCTGGCACTTCATACTTGGCTCAGACGAATTTCAATGAATTGGTCAAAGTCTTCTTCTTCGTTATCGTGTGTTAGTGCCTAGCTTCGTGTCAGAGTTTTTATGCCGCCCATGGGCCTCTGACATGGCTTTACATGCCGTCAAGAAATATCTCTCAGACATGCTGGTTTCCTCATGATGTTTTTCTTCACCGAAGCAAGTGATAATCATAAATTATTAATTGGTCAAGTCACAGCAATATTGTGGAACCTATTAATTTTCACTGTTTTATTTTTGTTGGTACAGAAACTTCAGGTTGCTCAGCGATAATTTACTTTAATCACAAACTTACAAAGTGTAGTTTGATCAAATAGGAATATTTTTATTTTCTATAAAAACAAAACGTTGGATGAATTACCACACAATAAACGAGCAATCGTCTATGCGGCCATTATATTCAATACAACTGCAATCGAGTCTAGCTGGCCTTGTAAGTATTTATAACAATGCTATGGGCCAGACGACTATTTGATGGATGTATCCTATTATCAGCTTTGATACTGCTATCATTGCAATTAATAGTAATAATAAAAACGTTTATTCATCTCCACAAGTTACATTGGTATAAACAGGTTGACAAGTAGTTTGGTAGAAAGTTGTAATTTGTGGAAAATCTGGAGTTTAAACTAAGCCTAGGCCTGTATTTTAGAACTCCAGGCACCCCATTTTTTTTTTTTTTCGGATGGGAAATCGTCAAATGACTCCTCCCGCTCTAGGCGAAGCAGGAGGGAGTGTCAGACTGTCTGACTGACTAAAACCCATCCATGTTCCTTCATCGCCCTTTGTGTTCCGGAGCCACGGTATCTCGTTCGAACAGTCCCGCGGCCACAGCAGGCATCGGCCCTTCCTTTTTGCTGACTCTCTTTGAGGCGCGCGTCTAACACGAACGCGCCGTCTACACGGCACTCCAGGCCCCCCCTCACATCATAAATAGTGGTTGTCAACGTGGAAATAGTACGGAAATTGGTGACGGTGTCTATGTGTATTACATCTGATCTTGCTATTATATTGTCAACCTTTTATTAGACAAAACAGTTTAGTCATCCGTTATTTGAATTTTGTATAACTTTGACTGTAAGTGTTCGCTTTATCATTATTTTCATACAATTATAGCTAGTCAACTACAAGACAGCCACATTCAATCTTATCAAGGGAAATAAAACAATAAAAAAGTCACAAGTTTAAATGCTTTAAATGTTAATATCACTGTCTCGATGCGGATATTAATAATTAGGTACTTACTTGTTTAAAGTTATAATATCCTAAACCTACATAATATGGACTAAAACTTTTTCTTTTTGAATTGAAATCCCAATCGATTGGTTAGCTAAAAATTCAGAGACCCGAACTATTGTATATAATGTAACTTATAAAACATCCGTCTTATTGATTTTGTTCGCATAAAATTTAGCGTACCTATGTGGATGTCAATCTATACTTATGTCAATGACCACTATTGCGATCTTAACTGGCAGCAACTCTACACCTTATTCATCACAACCGACTCAGTAGTTTAGGCGCTACGGAGGAACATAATATTGTTACAAAAATACATGCATAGACTGCTAAAGCAAAAACCCTTCCTTTGGGCTTTGCCGTAGTCGGGTAAAAAGGCAACAAGATTATATTATGCTGCAAATGTTATCATTACGATACGATGTGGATATTACCTACCTTCGCGCTTAGTTACCTACTTGTATGCTGTTACATATCTGATCGTGTATTTAATAGATGGCAATTACCTGATAGCTTCTCAGGTAATCCGTCTACGTTTCTTATTAAGATTATGTATTTGCATTACCTATGATAGTAGTTATTTATATCAGAAAACTACGCAGTTTAACAAGTAAGATGACTTTGAACCGGTAATTTTATTATTTATTATTGGAACGGTAAATTATTATGCATTAGCTAATTTTTTATGTGTTTGGCCTTCAAGAATTCGACGTTGTGATTATCGTATTTGTATAATCGAGTTTTTTACTAATATTATAATACTAACTCATAATAATTATGTTCAGTTTTTGGAACATGCAACAAAAAATAACATTAATAATAATCGTTTTTTAAACGCTACGTAGCTTATGTAATATAATTATTGTAGTTGATAATTATAAATAATTATAATTTTGGCTCAAGGCTTATGGGCAGTGGTGTACCCTATGGTACCCCCACATTTAGCCAGATACGTATGAATCCTTTGTAATAGGGGGCGAGCCTATTGCCATCAACTGTGCACGGATAGACGCTCCGGGCTGCTACTGGGATATTATGTTATACTATTAAAGTACTCTATTACAATACTCTTTAATTATTTATTAAGTACCTCATGTCCAGCATTCAGTAGATGCCTCACAACACCTGTGCCTAATATACTCAAACTTTTCACAGGATACGGAAATAATACCAACACTTTTAACGCTTCAGCACTACAAAGAACGTAGGCCAAAGAAAATAACACTAATAACTTCATTTTGAACAGTTTTAGTTCACTAATGCATGGAAAATTCGAAGTGTTAGCTCACAAAAGCATATAAATATTTTATTATTTAAAGTACTGTTCAAAGTGCGTCTTCTACGCGCAAGCGCAAGGCCAGAAGTACGGTTGTATCATAAATGCGGCTTTATGTGAAGTAATCTAGACTTGTCAACAGACAGTTGGTCAGTATACGGTCGGGAAAATAATTGTGTCGAGCGTTTTTTTTCATTTTTTTAAATATATATTTTTTTATATATATTTTATTACACACTAGCTGTTGCCCGCGATTTCAAGGGTTTTAATTTTTTTGCATAGAACCCTAATTGTTTTTCATCCGTTTCGGAGATTAGCCGGAACAAACAGACAGACAGACAGATAAAATTGAAAAAAAAAGTGTTTTTGTTATTACAAAGAGACACTTCAATTTTATTTATTTGTAAAGATAAACTTAGGAAAAGTCAAAAAAATATATAGTTGCACGGTTTGAGTTGGTCGTTTTAATGGAGAAGCACTGGCAAGAAACTCCATGGTTACTTAAAAAAACATATTTGATAATACAGGCCTACAAAAGATAATTGCATTTAAATGTTGTCGCATTTCTACAAAATTTTTGAACGATTTTGGAACAACGTTTGAAGTAGCTTATGTGAGTTCCATACATACATCTATACTAATAATTATATTATATATAGCAACTGGACAGATTCGCAACTGGACAGAACGTGTAAATATGGAAATATGGATGTTATGAAAAAGTGGTCAAGATAGGAAAGTGGACGACTTGCTCCAGCGGGCAAGGGCAGACGCTTTTCAAGCTTCGATTTGAACAATTAGGACTGCAATTTCAGTCATGACATGGTTAGAACGCCGAGGTCCGGACCCGGGCTTCACCTAGGTTCTCTGGTAATCTGTCCAACTGTAAAACTGCCCAGCTGAGAATCTGTCCAGTTGCGAATCTGTCCAGTTGCTACGGAGCCGTTTGTGTAGTAGGGGTATAATTATCTCCGGAACTCATGATCCAATTCTAAAAATTCTTTAACTCACAGAAAGCTACATTATTCGTGGGTGCTACAAGCTATTATTTTTAAATCATGCATATTAGCCTGGCTATCATAATTTTTGTGGACGAAATCGCGTGATAAGTGCTAGTCTTTGATATTTTCATCAACGCCGTCGCTGATACATAAGTCACTTAAGTCAAGGCCCAAGTACTCACAAAAGGGACCTACATATATTTTTTTCCATTTTGTGTTATAAAGGTGTCAAAACGAATTAAGTCAAAAAATATAATAACTAACAACAGAATAATTAATTTAGCTTTTTGAAATCCAAAAAAAATACGGAGTTCAAATATTTATAGCTTTTCTCGGTGACGGTACTCTAAAGTCATAATGCCGAGGTCGAATCAGAGTAAATACAAATAAAACCGTTACCAATTTATTAAACTAATACAACTCATATTAAATGTAGATAAAATTTCGCGCTTTTGCAATCAGGAAATCTAGATAATTTTAGATTTTTTGCGTTAGTCTATTTTATAGACAAGGTCACTTTATCGCATCAAAAAATGATCACGTTTCTCTTACGTAACATTTGAATATTGTATATTCTAATGATGGCGGGTATAAGCCAGAAACTACACTCCATTTATTTGTAATAGCCTACACACCCAATACTGTAATGTTCTACATTATATAATTATGCTTTGTGTACATCTTTTGTTGGAGATCCGTATATAAATAATTAAATAAAATAAAATAAGACGAGTGACGGCTGACAATATAAGTAAGCGACTGCAGCTGCAGTTTTTATCCAGAAAGCGTCTCATCTGCGACTACAGCAGTTCTTTTATTTGTCCTTCAGTTTTGCGAAATTCATTTACTATTATTATTTTAAGGCTATATTGTCCCATTGCAAGGCAAGGGCCTCCCTACTCTCCGTTTACATTTTTCGATCTAGTGCGATTGTAGGCCAATCTTTTGAGAAAGAGTCCGGGTCATCCTGCCATCTCCTTCTGGGCCTGCCCCGTTGTCGTTTCCTGCTATTTGGTATCCACTGAGTGGCAATTTTCGCCCATTGCTCCTCAGACACGCGGCAGGTGTAACCAGCCTAGTTCCAAAAATTCATTTGGCAAACAAAAATGACATTGTCGGTATGTTGGTAACAGGTACTGACAGCAGCAACAGCAGGTGGGACTAACTCCAGCTACGGAAGCGTTTCATAGAAATGCAAAGAAAAAACTAGTAGAGTTACTGCAAACTGTCATTGTCGTTGGGTGCCTTTGCAAACTGCAATCTACATCGCCGTGTACCGTCGCCTTCACGATTGTATCGTTATACATTTGGCTGGTGACGTTGGTCTAGAAATTGCCTATAGATATAGTACAATCACCATGTTATTTTTAGCTAGGCAATCTCAAGGGTTTTTAAGATAACCTTATTTTAAAATTAATTAAGCAAAAAAGGCAATTTGAAGCATCTCCAGTACGAAAAACATATTGTTAAAATGCAGCTATGGAAAAATAAAGTAATACATGTATGTTTGTTTGTAACGCATCCGACGTTTCCTCTTTTTTATAATGATAAGCCGGTATTCGTCAAGGAAACGACATTATTACTATCAAGAGATAGGCCCTAATATTAATAAAAAAATGTTTTAAATATAAGCAACGTAATGACATAGTAGGTCTCTCAGTTGAACATTGCGTCGAACTGTCCTGTGTTGAGCTAGATAAGCATGTAATTGTGTGTGTGTACAGACCCCCAAACTATCAAAACTTTTCCTTATTTGAATTAATAATGGAAGATGTCCTGGCAAAACTTGCAGCCAGTAATAAATCTACAATTATTTGTGGTGATTTCAATATCAATATTTTAGAAGAAAGTTCAAATAGCAGTCGGTTATTAAATCTTTTTAAGTCATTTGACTTGACCAACACTTTTATAGAACCTACTAGAGTCACTACTTCTACTGCTACTTGCATAGATAATGTTTTCTGCGATTGTGATTACTTAGATAAGGCCATAGTAAATTGTCTGCCTTCTGACCATAGCGGACAAACTGTAACTTTTAGGTGTAATACACCCCCATTGCAAAAATTTCAAATTAAATTTAGACCTATAACTTCTAGCAGATTAAATAGGTATAATATTTCGCTACAGAACAAGTTAAGTGCTATGAGCCTTGACGATATTAATATAAATCAATTGTATGATCCGCGATGAGCTTTCCGGCAAATAAAAATCAAACTGACCGAAGATCTATGGGGAATGTCTATCAAAGTTTGTACATCCATACTTGAGACTATAGCCCCTTACCTAGCTTTAATTTTTAATTTATGTGTAGACCAAGGAGTTTTCCCTGATTTAATGAAATACAGTAAAGTCATACCTCTTTTCAAATCCGGGGACAGTAAAGACACTAATAATTATAGACCTGTATCAGTTTTACCAGCATTTAGCAAGGTTTTTGAAAAGGTAGAATGTTCCATCATTTTAACACCAACAGAATCTTACATGATCAACAGTATGGTTTCAACAAGGGACGTTGTACAACTGACGCCGGTGTAACCTTATTAAAGCACATATTTACTGCGTGGGAAGAGTCTCAAGACGCCATAGGAATTTTTTGTGACCTCTCCAAAGCGTTTGATTGTGTAAATCACGACACATTACTTTTGAAACTTGAGCATTACGGACTGGGTAAACTTGCACTTAGTTTGGTAAAATCTTATTTGAATGATAGACAACAACATGTTCAAATAAATGGTGTTAATTCACATGGTTTAAAAGTAAAAATGGGGGTTCCACAAGGCTCAATATTGGGTCCTTTCCTTTTTCTAGTATATATAAATGATCTACCCTATTTATTGAAAAACCTACCTCAAAATATGGTGTTATTTGCTGATGACACTTCCTTAATTTTTAAGATAAATAGGCGGGCCCAAAATCTAGATGACGTAAATAATGCCCTACTTCAGGTCCAAAATTGGTTCACAGCAAACAATTTGGTATTAAATGAAAAAAAAAACCAAATGCATAAGATTTGCTTTACCGAATGTTAAAAGTAGTGATTGTGATATAGTACTGAATAAAGAGAAACTTGAATTCGTAGATAAAACGGTTTTCCTGGGAATTACGCTTGATTCAAGGCTACAATGGGGTTCTCATTTAACATCTCTTGCGGGGCGGCTAAGTTCAGCAGCATATGCCATTAGAAAAATCCGTCAATATACTGATGTAGATACCGCTAGACTGGTTTATTTTAGTTACTTTCATAGTATAATGTCTTATGGCATTTTGCTATGGGGACGGGCTGCAGATATTGAGTCTATATTTATTCTGCAGAAAAGAGCCATCAGAGCCATATATAATCTTCGTAGGCGCGATTCTCTAAGGGAACTGTTTAAGGACATTGGCATCATGACAGTACATTGTCAATACATCTACGAAAACATAATGTACGTCAGAAAAAATCTGCACCTTTTTGGTAAAAGGGGTGACAGACATAATTACAGTACTAGAAATAGGGACCAACTAGTTCAGCCAGGCTTCAGACTCGCTAAAGTAGACTCATCTTTCATGGGGTACTGTTTGAGATGTTATAATAAAATTCCACAAAGTATTCTTGAACTGAATGAGACGAAATTTAAAACATGCATTAAACGCACACTATGTAAGCAAGCATATTACAAGTTGAGCGATTATATCGCTGATAAAAATGCTTGGCTCAATGCTGGTCCTGCTCCACAAGGACAGGGGCGCTTAAATTGATAGCATTAAATGGTATTGTTGGAGCTGCTGAAGATTGTAAAACTATCTTTGCATTGTATAGATTCAATCTCTTTAGTATTATATAATCTCATAGCCCATATTGTGTGAGTACTATGTACTAGAAAGCTATCATTCACTGGAAACCTACGTCTTTTCTTGACTTGAATGTGCCCTGGCGGTTGAGAATATATCATGCTCACTCAAAAGTCTCGCTGATGGTGGCGCATGTGTCGGATCATTTAGTTCCCTTCAAAATGGTTGAGTTGAATGGTGCTGATCTATGCGTCATGTCCGTGAACGGACGCTGTCAGTTGTGACTGGTCATCTCTCAGTTGCCATGGCTTATTTTAATGAATTATTTTAGTTTTTGAATTGTTTTTTTTTTGTTTTGTTTTACTGTGGACACTTTTAACGTGCACATCTTGCTACATTGTTCTCACATAATATACCATCTCAACATGAATGATGTAACCAAGATTTTGTAACAATATTCTGATTTAAAAGAGTGTCCATGGAGTTTCTTGCCCGTTCTTCTCCATAGAGATCTACGCTAGGGAATGGGCAACTACAGTACTTTCACAGTTTTTATGTCTTGTGACTGGGACTGTAGCTACATTTAATTTTCATCTTTGTTTCGACAATTCAAAAGTGCCTGTAACTGGCTTACTTGAAATAAATGCTTTGATTTTGATTTGATTTTTGATTTTGGTCTCTTGATGAATGAATGTCGGTTCCTTACACTTCAAGAGAAGACTACCTTGCTTTAGAGAACACAATAATATTTGGTAACACTGTATGAGTATAATCTGCCCATAATATACCCACTGCAGGGAAACAGGCCTCCACTTTGTGAGAGGGAGAACCGTAGTCTACCACCCTAGTGCCAAGTGCGGATTGATAGATATCAGATGTCTCCAAAACGATTAAAACGTCGCATCATCGTGTTCATGTACCGCAGTGGCGGAAATTATCACTACCTCACTACATATTATAAAAGAAGTCACCAGCCGCGTCGGCCCCTATGTATGCTTATATCTTTAAAACTACGCAACGGATTTGATGCGGGTTTTTTTTTAATAGATAGAGTGATTCAAGGGGAAGGTTTTAGTATATAATTGTGGGCGGGCATCAGCTAGTAATAAATATAGTGCACATATAAAAAGTGCACACGAGTCGCACATATTCATGTAGGTAACCTTTGAAGTAAGTGAGCAATTTATTATCGAATTATTAGGTACTATAATAGGCAGTTCAAAACAAAACAGGAGATAAAAAGAATGCACTGTCATTTTCATAATTATCAGCTGACATGTATTACGTAAATATAGAGGAAACATGATGATTATATCTTAGTTGTATTTATTAAGTTGGAAGCGTAATTAGGCTATCTTTTTATCTGCATGATAACCATTTTACATTGGTAAGTCTTCAGTTTTGTTAGGATGACTATATAAGTTTTTAAACTGACATGGTAACTAACATTATCATAACACTGAACAAAACAAAACAGATAAATATCTCGTTGCCAGTGTTAATGATAATGGTGACTGTAAGAATTCAAACAAACAAGGTGATAATCATCTTTCCGAATTCTTCATTTTATTTCGCCGCTCTATGATTTTTTGCGCATGACTGTGAGCATAAAAACAATTGTATGAAAACGTAGGTTATTAAAAAAGGACACTAAATACACTTTATTTTATAAAATATTTTATTTATGATCAAATATTTATTTACACTTCACTTAAATACACACTTGACATATAGTTCTAAAGGCTAAAGGATTGGCATTGTGCCGTTTAACCTTTTGAACATAAAAGCACGCGCGTGCCCTCCACGCCAAGCCACAATTTCACCTACTATTTATTTTTTCACATATTGGTGTCGTTTGGCGTACAGGAAGACGCTTGTTTGTCTCCTAAATGTGACTATGGCGTTCAAAAAGTTAATATTCTACGAACCTTTTTACTATGTCGAAACTCATATCAACTGAACAGATCTTGCCGATATTTTATACCAGGTGTAAACAACCTCGAACCTCATCACGAAGCCGTCAACCAAGCATTCTGTACATCAAACTAAGTAACTTTACGCAAAAATTATTGCTGGGAAACGGCTTTTTATTTTGGGGTGAAAAATCATGTTTTGTGGTAAAACTCAATGTAACGCACTCAAAACATTGTGCTGATGGATGGATTGAATAATACGAAGATTGTGGAGGTGTTTAAAGTAAAAAAGTAACATCAAAAACTTGTATTTAAAAAAAAACTTGTCAAAAATTTGAACTTCGACCCCCAATATCTCCGTAACCAGAAGGTTCCCAGGTATGGTGTGGAACAAAAAAATGATCGCAATGACGGGGAGAACAAGTGCCTTTCGGCTGCGTTAAGAGGTTTTTTACACCCTTTATAACTAACAACAGCTTCTAATAAATCCGTTATACACTAAAACTTCTGTTGCCAATACAGGGCCTTTGCCTTCTCTGCCTAAGCAGAGGTGTACTGAATAGTACACCCACACTTCGCCAGTTATGTTTAAGTCCCATGTAATGGGGGGCAAGTGTATTTAACGACTTATGAAACTAAACAGATGGGTGGATGATATTCACATGATCGAGGGTAAGACCTTGTTGAAACTCGAGCGGACCAGGGAAGAACACCACTGCTTGTCTCTGCATCACCCAAAGGTTGACTGGTAGAAAATGCTTATGGCATTAAGTCCGCCTCTGTACTTTATGCTTGAAGTGTTAAATAAATAAATAAATTGCACAAAATGGGTGGAGGTAGACCACTACCTAGATTACCAAATCTGTGTGACAGGGTTTTCCTAATGCAGATAGGTTTATTTTAATAACTTTAATTTTAAATTGTTGATTTAATCATTTACTCTGGACGCTCTTAGTGGGCACGTCTTTTTACATCGTTCTCACATATATGTTTAATCTCAACATGAATGATGTAACCAAGATTTTGTAATAACATTTTGATTTAGAAGAGTGTCCATGGAGTTTCTTGCCCGTTTATAAGTCCCCTCTTTGAGGAGTGGCTGGAGAGACGCCACGGCGTCCTCACCTTCCGCCTGACGCAGGTTCTTACCGGACACGGATGTTTCGGTAAGTTCCTGCACCGAATCGGGCGAGAGGAAACGCCCGGGTGTCACCATTGTGAGGATCGACCGGAGGACACGGTGGAGCACACGGTGGAGGTGTGCCCCGCTTGGGCGGAGCACCGCCGTGTCCTCGTAGCGGCGATTGGCGGCGGCGACCTCTCGCTCCCGGCCTTGGTTCAATCCATGGTCCGGAGCGAGACGGAATGGGACACCGTCACCTCTTTCTGCGAAGCAGTCATGCTAGCGAAGGAGGTGGCGGAACAGGACAGGGAGAGATCATCACGTCCCGGCCGCCGCGGGAGACGCCCCGGGCGTCGGGGGCCACGTGGTGGCTTCCAGCCACCGTAGGCGCGGGCCTGTGGACGGGGAGCTATGGGCTAGCTCGCCGTCCGTACGTCTCATGACGACAGGCCGTGTCGACGGCGCGTTCGTGTTCCACGCGCGCCTCAAAGAGAGTCAGCAACAGTGAAGGGGTGCGCATGGACCGAAGCCTGCCGGGGCTGCGGGACTATTCGAAAGAGATACCGTGGCCCCGGAACACAAAGGGCGATGAAGGAACATGGATGGGTTTTAGTCAGTAAAAGTCTGACACTCCCTCCTGCTCAGCCCAGAGCGGGAGAAGTCATTTGATGATTTCCCATCCTAAAAAAAAAAAAAAAAAGGGAATGGGCAACTACAGTACTTTCTCAAGTTATTATGCCTTGTGACTGTAGCTTTTACCTCCTCAGATGGGAGTTCATGGACGGCTCAGATCTCAAATGTGTATGCGGTGTGTCTCCACAGACAATGACCCATCTTTCATCTTGCGCCGCATGCCCTGACACCTGCACACTTGACGATCTTATGACTGCATCAGCGAGCGGAGTTCGCGTAGCTGAATTTTGGGCCAAACATATTTAATAAAAAATTGCCATCGACACGCTAAGAAGACTGCTTTGCTTTTTTTGTATTTTTGACATTCAAAAGTGCCGTAATGGTCTAATTGAAAGTTTTTGAGTTTGAGTTTGATACCAATGTCCCACAAAGGATTTATCTGATGTAACTGTGTCTTCATATTTTTAAAGCGCCTTTGTGGATGAGAAATAAAATGTTAATTTATTATGATGATGAAGTCGATGAAAATTAAACAATACACATCATTATTCTCATTAACTTCTTTTCTCCTTCTTTTCTTTCTTCGACCGCTTACTCAACACATACTTAACAGCTTTCTTCAACAAAAATATAACTACAGCTAAGAAAGCTGCTAGATCTAGGTACAGTTTCTGGTACAGCGGGACGTCGAGCGCAGGGGAGCGGAGGTGGGGGGCGCCACGGTTGCGAACGATATATTCCACCCAATGTGCGAGCGCACGACCCGCTGGCATCTCGCGGTCGTGGAATAGGGCTGAGAGTTCTTTGGCTTTTTTAGCGTACCTGTGGAAGATAGAGACAAAAATATATAAAGGGGGTGGTATCTGCTAACGAGAGGTTTTCTCCATGTAACTCCTCTTTGATGAGTGAATATAAATGTGCAAAAAAATATATATATAGCTTATTACACTCCTTTATTATTACTATATGAAAAAATATTCAAAGTGAAGCATTTTTTCTTTGAAATTTCGTAACTAGTCCTAAACGGCATTAAGTTTTAGTAATTTTTTTTTACACAAAAATTTTTGACACGTTTTTTCTTCACAAAGTGTACAATTGGCATTTTAATTTAATGATTTCTTAGGCTACAATTAAATAAAAACCACTCAATTCGCACTATTCGGCCCGCAGTGACTGACGTACTCGTAACAACCACTTCGTAGTGCAAGCTGATTAGGACTTTATTCTAACAGTATTTCAAACGAAGTTTGAACCACCACAAGTAGAGTTGCTAATTTAGCAGATACCCCAACCTTAATTTAAACTTTGTAGAAGGTGCAAACAACTAAAATTATGACGATTTATGCCAACATAAATTATATGAATTAGATTTCACCCATGTCGAAATCAATGTCGTTATTTCAGGGTTCAGGGTAGGTAAAAGTGCTTCAAATACGTGCAAAAACAATTATGTTTATTTTTCAGATTTTGAGTTATATAAAGACACTTAAGTTTTGTAAAAAATAATTTGCAAACAATGGGAGAATAGCGAACTTGAAACGTTTCTTGAATAATTTGGCTTTGTAAACCAAATTATTCACTTGAATCGTCGGAATTTAATTTAATTTGCCCAGCTAGTTCAATATAGCTAGTTCAAAGTCCATATTCGTAAGGGGAAGGTAGGTACCTATTCCTTTTAATTTCAGCTGTCAGAAATTTCACCGTCATTCCTACTCTAATGAAACCTGTAGAATCGGTCAAACTGGTACGTACAAATTGCGTACGCGACTTCGGATACGCCACGTCCACCTTCATACAAATACTGATTGATTTTTTTTGATTATGAAATTTCTTTATTTTAACATAAACACAACAGATAAATGACATTCACATCTTATTCTAAAAGCATTAAACATTAAGATTTGGTGTTTTGTGCAGACTATGGCGCCTATATGAAACATTTACGAATACAAACAATATGTAATGTAAAAAAAACTTAATATGAATCAAAAGTATCTTAATACTTACGGTACTTAAACAAATGTCGAACTGTACAGCGCGATGATTAGACACAACCGCACTATTTAACACTAAATAATCTATATATATTAAAGAAGATTGTTACAAATAACATTGATAACATTACATTTTCACTTTGACAATAAATAATTATGTATTTAAAATGCAAATGAGCTTCGTGTACTGAGTATGATTCGTTGCAAATCTACCCTACATTCAAGCGAACGTAATAAAAAAATAATACAAATACTAAAATATTTGATAGTGTCGGGTGTGTTCGGTCAGGAATTTGTCCGTACCACTGTTACGTACTTTGTGTACTCAAACCACCAAGAAAATATTGGCGCTGTGATATTCTGGTTACTCATTGGTGGTTTAAATTTTCATCGCGTTAAATTAAGCTCCGTTAGGCTTCATCAAATCAAATCTATAAGTTTCCACTTACGTATTATCTGTGAGAATCTTCCTTACAGCGGTATCCAGATCTGGTATCATCTCCTCAGCTAACGTGATATGGATCCCGAAGCCCTTGTTCTCCACAGACCTCATGTTGAGGACCTGGTCTGCCATCACCGGGATACCGACTAACGGTACTCCGTAGTGGATGGCTTCTGAAGTCGAGAGCTGGCCACCGTGTGTGATGAAGAGTCTTAAGTTGGGATGGGCTGAAATTGAAGATGTAAAAAATATTAACGTGGTTATTGCAATTTAGGATATGGTTTGCATTTTAAATTCAGAGAATTATTAGGAAAATTATAAGATTTATGGCACAAACAGAAATCAGAAAGGAAAGGGTCTCGATGCATAGTTAATAGGGATGATTCCTGACTAAAAAATATGATTCTGTTTAGTCCGTTAGTTGTTTTATCAAATTAATAGAAAATGACGAAGATAAAACGCGTCAAAGATCAGTGGGGGCTAAAATTGTTGAAACAGTTGTGAATCGTGATCTTTTGGTTTTTGATGACGAGTAGAAACAGTGACGAGTCGAGCATAACTCCTTGTGACGTCACTTTCCGGTAGAAAATGTACTCAAATGTGACGTCACACGAGTTTTCGAGGCGCTATGGTCTTATTTTTTTGTTTACGTGGAAAAAGAAAAAATGTGTCCAATGTTTTTTGGAAATCTATCTGACGGACATATTTTTTTTTCTGTGTTGCTAACGTTTAATAAAATTAAGCGGAAACAAAGCATTTGAGTATATTTTCTGGTAAAGGAAGAGAAAACTTCCTGAAAATAATAAGCTTACCCAAAATACTCGGCTGCGGTGCCCATTTAACAAGGTGAACATTTGCTGGGATATCCTTAAGATCCGTCTCAAACTTCCAAATGACGGTCTGCTTATATTTGCTGAACATATCCAACAAAGACCTCTTCATCTGATCTGACATACCATCACTTAGTATGATGGAACCCATGCTGAAGTATATAACACCGTCTTTGGCTTCGTCCATCAGTTTTTGGAGATCCTGGAAGGCAGTACGAAGAAATTGGTTGAAGAGATGATTACATGACACACACTCACTCGTGTTGTAAAAAGAGCAGTGTTTAATAATATTACTCTATTGAAAAGGGAGGATCCTCCAAACAGACTAGTATTGTGCTTTACGGGCAGGAGCCCAACATGTGCAACAAATGAAAAAACAAAATACATCCAATTTGAAATCAAAATTTCAATGGACCTAGATTCTTTATCAAAGATGGAAATCATGAAAATATTATCTACGGAATCATTGAATTAAGCAGTCTTTACGGTAACCCGTTGGTATCATAGCTTCCAATTTAAATAGGCCAACTAGCAACACATTTTCTGGAAACAGAACTTACACCTGCACAAATAATCCCCGAGGATTTCCCCCACAAATATTTGGGGCAGACTAAACGTTTTAAACGTGCCACGCAAACAAGTTCGTTTCGCTGCAGTAAGCAAGTAATCCACAGCATAAGATTACAGCAGCTGGATAAAAATCCTTAGAGACCTGGCGTTTCGCTTGATTTCCTATTGTTGCACTAAGTCCTTTGAACGGCTGCAAAGATTAGAGGAATGAATTCTGTCCGCGTTGCTTTTGGCTCGACTCAGGCGTTCAGATTTTATTCTACCCTTGGGAATTAACGTGATTACGTATTAACAGCGTCGGTGAGAAACGGTTGGGGGCTTGGGGCTTGTGTTAAATAATTTTCTAATACTTAGAAAGTGGTTGTGATGGAAAAATAACTTTGAGTCGACCATTGAAAAGTTCTTTTTTAAGTTTTGATGGAGATATAGTGATGCAAAGCTTTAACGTTTATAAAACAGTTATAATAATTAGAATAACCATATCATTTGCGAAGCCGTACAACTGTTTCGGGAAAGACTACATTTTCTGTACACTTTTCCTTAATGAGCTTTTGTTATTCAGTTTGTTAATATTTTGCATACAGGCAAAGTATATCTCTGCGCCTGCATCCTCGCTTTAGCACTTAACTGTCTCACAGAAGTTTGATGTCTCATATTTTCACTATAGTTTTCCTCTTGTTCCTCAAGCAGGTAAACCTGATCATTTTGACAAAATAAATGATCGCTTCCATGTAGTTCAAGGACTTATACCTACATAATAACGCATATTTTAGGGTCACAAAACACCCTACATGCGTTTTTCTAAAGTAGAACGTATACTATTCCGGATGAGTATTAATTTTATGAATATTTTTGGATATAAGGCAAGGACTGTATGTTTATGTCGGTCGCACTGCAGGGCAAAGGAGTTTTGAATGTGGGAAACATTAAAAAGTTCTCTGCCCTATTTAGTAGTACAGAGAAGAGAGAGAGTCTCCTATATAGTAGTACCTTTGTATTTCGCGACAGCCAATAGCAGTCGCTTTTAAAGTGTTTCGTATTTCTATAAGAATTTTAAACGGGGTTGACTAACATTTTAGTAGCCATTAGGGTAGATGACAAAAAAAATCTATTAGTCCGTCCGATAGATTTCCAAAAAATATTGGACATAATTTTTTTATTTTTTCACGTAAACAAAAAATGAAGACGATACAGTGCGCCGAAAGCTCGTGTGACGTCACATTTGAGTACATTTTTTACTCAAATGCGACGTCACAAGCTCCCACTCATGATCTTTGTCACTTTTTATCTTCGTCAATTTTTATTAATTTGATAAAATAAAAAACACTTTTCCAATATTTTTCGAAAATCGAACTGACGGACTCATATTGTTTTATTCAGTCATCATCCCTATTTCAAGCCGGTACATTTTTTTACCATAATCTTTATCACTTATAGATTCACTTTGTCTATGCTCTCGTCTCATCACGCCATTTGTTTTTGGGTTAACCCGTTGCCGAAATATTGTTGTTGGCATTACCTGTGGCAAAGGTTTGGTCTCGTCAATGTGGTATCCAGCAATGTTGACAGTGTTCTGAGGCAGTTTCATGGCTCCTCCTATGGAGGGATGAGAGTTGAGGAACATCAGGGATCCGTTGTATACGGCATCTTCATACGGAGGTATTGTCACTCCTCGCTTGGCTGCTATCTCGGGGTAGTAGCTGTTGTAGACCCATTTCTCAAACTGGTATAGTCCTAATCTGGAATAAGAATGGAAAAAAAGTTACACACAGTAGATATTATAAAGTTAGAAGTCTTTTTTTTAAAGACGAACTTGTACTGTTTCTGTAATTGTTCACTTGTAGTTGATATTTCTGGGAAAGAAAAAGCTGTGCTGCCAAGAAATTGCGTGAATGACGATTAAAGCCGACTAACACGAAGAAAACCTTCGATTGTTGCTAACAATATATTGAAATTAACATAACGTCTTACAGGCGTGCTGTTAGAAGTTTTATGTATACCACCCAAAATATAAGAAGGCAGTATCAGACTATTTCCATTTACTCAACTTAATTTTTTCACAAGAGTTTCTTGTTAGTAGCAGAATTACAACGAAGGTAGGGACTGAGGTAGTATTGTTGTATTCATCTTCTGAAGAAGAAGAATAGGTGTTGAACTAAGAAACGTATAAGTTGGTAGAGTTATATTATTATATATGTAAAAGATTTTTGTTTCAACGTTTTTACGAAACTCATCCCCAAGGCTCCAGGAAAGTTGTTGACGTGAAATCTATAGGTACGACAATTCCATTGGAAGTAATACTTTCACTTACAGCTGCAAATTTTTCTTCACAACCTTGTACAGGCTTTCAGCTCTTTGCCAGAAGGTCAGCGGCAGCTTGTGAGGTGAGAAAAGGTCTAATGTGTACGCTGGGTTGGAGATACCGTCCATTATCCTCAGGGCATGCCAGTGAGGTTCCGTCGAACATACCCAGATCAGGGGACAGTCAAATAGTGCTGGGATTCTGTAAAGTAAGGAAATAGTAAAATCGAATTAGTAAATTGTTATAGGACTGATTTGATTTGATTGTATAACAAAAGAAAAATGTGTATGATGTGTTTTTGAGGAAAAAAAAAAATACAAGGTTTAATGATTGTACAGTCCTTCAGTTATGTTTGTAAATTCCGTTATTTTGTAAATTATAAGCCTCTATAATTTGTGTATTTAAATGGGGTATGTACTAATTGTTTGCCACTTTGCAACACGATAAAAACTGTTTTTTTTTTATAAATTGTAGGAAATTATAGCCTACTGTTACTGTTAGCTGGGCAAAGGCCTTCCCCCATGACCTCCAAATCATTGGATCCAGGTTGGCCCTACCTACCTTGTAACCCTGTTGCCTACGTTGGCCTGGCCTACTTAAAACTTCGTTAAAAAAAAACAACTTACCCAGAATTTACTTCAGTGAAGAACCATTCTAAGATTACAGCATCAAACTTCTCATTGGGGTCACTAAACAACTTGACAACACTTGGCTCCTCCAAGAAGTTCTTATGTATCGTGAAAACAAAGTACAGGAAAAGAATTGAGTCTCCGAAGTTTGCTTTGCCAATTAAGTTCTTTAATTTGAATTCCTCATCTGAAAATGCAAAGGTTTTTAAAATTAGAATACTGCTTTCTAAATCGTGCATTCAAATTTTTTGCCATAATAGAATAACGATCGAAAGTAAGGTGCAAAGGAAGACTGAATTTAAGTTTTAAGTATTTGAATTCATCATGGAAAATATAATAAACATAATAGTTAACATAAAACCAGTTATGTTTTTATGTCCCACGTAATGGGGCGAGCCTATTGTCATCAACCGGGTGAATTTATCAGTAGACACACGGACACCACGAAACGTGAAAATTCGTGATGGAAAAACGAAATAGCACTTGGCCTGACCTGAGAGAATCGAACTTGGGATTTCATGCTCAGCAGTCGCGCTTGCCACCACTAGACCTACATTACGTTATATTATTACGAGAAAAATGCTTTAAGAAAGTATTGAGCTCTTGGAAATTAACAAGTTTTACCGTGGGATAAAATTCAAAATCCTGAAAATTGCGACACAAAAAATAAAGTCTGTTCAATCTGTATACTGTAGCAGTACCTACTTAAGGGGACTGCAGGAGCTAAACGTGATTTTTATAATGCAAAAAAGCATATGATTCACTGCAATAAACAAAACCAGAAAAATATATGATATTCTTCAGGATATATGCTAGTATGATAGTGTTTTGAAAACAAAATGCAGCTAATTTTGCTCCTTAAAAACAAAATCACGAACTTATCTCTAAAATTTTCTTTTAACAAGTAAAAACCATACTAAAATACATGCGATAATTCTGATTTTTTGGCAAATAATTCTACAAGCAACGTTATAGCATCATAGTGTTTTCTTTTTTTTAGTCCAATCAGTAGTTTTTTTGTTAATTGCAAAAAAAAACACTCATTTCGCACTGTTCGGCCCGCAGTGACTGACGTAACCATTACTTTGTAGTGCAAGCTGATTAGAACTTTATTCTAACAGTTTTTCAAACGAAGTTTGAAGCACCACAAATAGAGTTGCTAATTTAGCTCATGTAGTCGCCTTAAGGCAGGTTTTTCTGGTTACTTCGTCATCTACATAACATAAGATCTTTCTTGTATCAGAATAATATCTATATTAAACTTACTGGTAGCTTCATCCGCTACAAATGCTTCAGCTATAGCTGAGACGTTGAGTTCCCTCAAGTTAGGTACCACCTTACCATGCGGAAAAGATGTTATGTGGACCACCTGAAAGAAAGAAAACAATTTTATTAGTCTAAGTTTGATATTTGCCACAAATTAGATATACCTAGATAACGCAAGTATCAAGATCCGTATGAAAACCAAGCGAGTCATTTTTTGACTACCTACCATGACGTCATAGGCACTATTTAATTACTATACAAATAAGTTACTATACACAAGCTAAAAAAAACATGTTAAGGGGATGTCAACACTAAAATGCGCGCACACTGTCTATTTGTATCGGAGTAAACGAGAGCGAGAGAGTTACTGGGCGACCAGGTTTTAGAAGAAAGTAATGAATAAATATTAAAATAAAAAAGTGTGGATTATTTGTGAAATATGACTCGTTAGCGATTTAGGTATCAATAAGTTGACTTCATGTTTTTTGCAGACCCATACGTCAAAAAAATAAAGACAGAACCGTTTAGATCACTCTTTGCAATTATTTTCTATCGAGCCGATTTCGTCTAATTATCGAGTCCAACCACGGTCTTTGAAATATGGTGAATAACATATATTTGTTTGAGTTAGCGTACCACTGGCCAGTTTCCTTACTCGTTAATTTAACTAATTCACCAGTTTACTCATTAGACAGTTTTTGAATTCGCCAATTTCCTTATTTGCCAGTATCACTAAGTT
Organism: Xestia rhomboidea; assembly: GCA_963853795.1. NCBI lineage: Eukaryota > Metazoa > Arthropoda > Insecta > Lepidoptera > Noctuidae > Xestia > Xestia rhomboidea. Next base: position 5,614,550 of record OY970778.1, on the reverse strand, counting down.
GTCAATTTTCCTATTAAGTTGGTTTCCTGGTTCGCAAGTTTCCTTGTTCGTCAGTTAATTTAGATTGTCAGTTTTGCTATTTTGTCATGAACCTAACCCGTTACTTTCTTTGTTCTCAAGTTTCCTTGTTCGTCAGTTAGCTTTTTGTGGCTAGAACAAATAGTTTTTCTTAAAAAACTGCTTAGATAACATCAATTAGGTGTTATCAGCCCCTTAACAAAATAGACTACGTTTTTGTTCTCTAAATTTCTTGAAATCGAGACCGCGAACCGGCAAACGTAAGCTCTCAGGCTCGGTGGAGCGACGATCCTCGCAGGGTGGCTGGTAGCAACTGGATGAGAGTTGCCAAGAATCGAGTTGAGTGGCGTGCGATAGAAGAGGCCTAGGCGTGCGATAGATGAGGCCTATGTCCTGCATTAAACTGATGTAGGCTGATGATGATAGTGATTTATGTATTGATACAGCAGAGCTCCTTTAAGCTAAAGGGAAATCCAAAATGCTGTTTTCCAATAAAACGCTTAATTTACATCGAGAGGAGCTCGTGGCTAAGTAATAACAGTCACTCGGGTCGATCTTCAGGTTAACTCGCGCTTGACTAGGTTGGTCCGTGGATGGGTGGCCACAAGCCATTGGTCCCGGCTGTCATTTGTAGATCTTTGAACAGGTAGTCAGTCGCCCGAAATTTTGACGAGTTTTACAAAGGGATATCGTATTACCCAGTACTAACTGGGTTGTGGAGGTCAGATAGGCAGTCGCTCCATGTAAAATACAGGTATTCAGCTGCAGCCGGTTAGACTGTAAGCGGATCCTATCATAGTTGGGAAAAGGATAGGCTAGCCACCTACTTTACACCAACCCGTGGACATGAATTCAGAGCATGACTCTGCAGCAAATAAAAAAATAATAAGCAGTTCCATACAGTCTGAACGTGTATAATATTTATTGTGTTGCACTTTAGTATGAAACAGCTGTTATATTTTTTAATTTAACAGACGAAAAATCTATGTTCATGTGCTCGTTTGCGTGTCTTTCACCCTGTATTATGACGTCCTCGAAAACTGGCTCTTATCGCACTACGATTAGGTTTAACATGCAATCTAATTCACACGTGTGGATTTTTACATTTATCAAAACGTTTGCGGAAATAAAAATTTCCACAGATGTTGAGAGTGTAAAGATTAGTAATTTTCCAGTTGTACCTAATAGAATAATCTTGATATCAGCACGTACCAATAGTGTGATCTATAGTAGTCTTACAATACTTATACTAAGTCTAAATTGGTTCAATTCCTATAATCGGTGGTGATTGTTTTTGTGTTTAATCTCGGCAAAAACTTAAAAAAACATGATTATTTAAAAATATTTACTTTTATGAACAAATTAACATTTTTATAATTGTGTTCTAAATTCAAAAATATTAAAATGTACTAATTTTCATATTAGGCTGTTTAGTGGCTTCATACGTTTGATTCTTCTTCAGCCTGGCGAAAACAAAGCGCAAAAAATAAATGAATGATAAAATACTTTTCGTTCTATTATTTTATTTCTTGGTTACAGAAATTCTCCGCTCCATAACAACCTCGCCTGCGGCTCGGGTGTGAATTCCACCTCGAATGCAATAGCAAAGTTTCCCCACTCATATAGGTATAATTATCTAAATGACTAACTATGATAACTATTCTCATAATGTAATTGTATGTTAGAGCAAGGACGTGGGTTCCATCAGCATAAGTCGATGTACTAGAATCTAATCGGAGCTAAGATCTTGTCGGCAATCCTCAAGTCCTTTCGTCTCTCGTCTTTGTACTTTGGAACTCAAAGGTCGTATATACCTTTTACTACTTATTATGACTGGCTTTGGGATCCATTGATTTGACCTTTTAGCGGTCGTGTTTCTGCGCTACTTCTTTCTAATTCACTAGGAAGATATTTACCTACGACGGCAATAATGTCGCTTATCTTATCGCCTAATGATAATAACATTAGAACAGGAAGTGGTCCGTAATTCATCACGCGGGCCCGCCCAGCAGTGTGGGTTGCCAATGTGACATTATTTCGGATTTTCGATTCTAAAACACGTCTGTTGCCTCACAATGTTTTCATTCACCGTTTTGAGGGCAATGATCATGAAATTACTAACACTTTAGTTTTCTCTTACATCATCATCAGCCTTTTCCCAACTATGTTAGGGTCGGCTTCCAGTCTAACCGGATGCAGCTGAATACCAGTATTTTATATGGAGCGACTGCCTATCTAACCTCCACAACCTAGTTAGTACGAAACCCCTTAGTCAGTTTTCCTAAACTTTAATTACCTTAAATTTAATTTAATAATTAATATATAATAATATATATAATTTCTATGTTATTATTTAATTTATTAATTAACTTTAAATTAGTCGAAAATACTAGAAGTAGATCCCTACCTCATGGCCAGCTTCCAGCAGTCGATTAACGACTCCATGTCCCAATATGCTGTGACTCTTCGATGTCATAGGGTAACATACTAGGATTCGTAGAGCCTCGCTCGATACAAGCAGGCTTAGCAAAACTAAGCCAGCTGTTTTTTTGTACTTCATCTGAAATAAAAAGGAAATTGGTGTAGAAAAATACTGCGCATACGGCAGTGAAACTTTTGCTCCTGACTGGCAAGAAAACTAAACGAAAATTCTAATGATTTTTGTATCTTGCTAAATATTATAAATGTATGCGTAAGTTTGTGAGGATGGATGAATGGGTGGATGTTTGTTTCTCTTTCACGCAAAAACTACCAAACGGATTTAAATTAAATTTTGCACACAGATAGTTTATAACGTGGATTAACACATAGAATACTTTTTATCCAGGTAGTATGATCCCGTGAGTCAATTTTTGAACTCCACGCGGGCAAGGTCCCGGAGATATTATTATGCTAGTAGTAAAAATAGCACTTTGGTCTTATTTTACACGGCAAAGCATAATTAACAATTCCTCACAGATTATTTATGATTGATGATTATTATTTAATATGCCTATGACTCACAGATACAAGTTAAGTGTTAACACTATATGAATATTATGATTTTACACATATTGTTTTTCAAATCGCACTACCACATATTACGTTTACTCGTGCAAAATCGTGGTAACTAATATTACAACACTGTCATTTTAGCTTCGTCACTTAATAAAATTAGCATTATTATAGTTAAAAATAGTCTCTTCAATGTTTTGCTGTAAATAAAGGTGTATAATTGGTACCTAACTACTTAAAATAACATTAATAGTTGTTTCTCCTCAAAAAGTAGGTGCGTCTCAAGTAGTAACCAGATTTATTACTTGAGACGTTTTTTTTTGTGTTTGGAGAAGTAAAACATCTACCACTTGTGCGACTCGGACTACCTATCGAGTTCGTTTCCGAGGATTCCGTAGGTACTAACAATGAGGGATTTTTTTTTCAACTCTTCTCTAGTCGCTGGATAGATGGCGCTGTACTTGGCAAGTTACTGCAAGGAACGGAACGTTATTTCACTTGGATGTAATGGTTATATTCGGAAGCATAACCAATCGAAAGTGTCAGTCAGCGAGCGTATGTGACGTGACGCAATGTTTTTTTCCCCAAGCGTTTTGGCTTTAGCACCTAGTAACGTAGTCAGTTCAACGCCATCTACCGAGTTCTTGGAAACTATTATTTTTAAATCTCAAAAAGAAAACCTCTCATTCTATTTTTATTAGCCGTTAAGGTGGAAACAGCTAGGCAAAGGGCTCCCCCATATTTTTCCAGGTAGGTACTCATTTCGTGCGCCAATTCGAACCAGCCATCGTAATGAACCTCAAGGTCATCTCACCACCTCGCGTGAAGACGTTATAATGCGGCTGCGGCTTACTTGACTCGCTGTTCCATTTGAGCCTGGCAATCTTTTTGCCTACGTCCATAATTCCTGTTTTGGAGCGCAGCGTGGTGTTCTGTATTCTGTCCAATCTTTTGACATCCAGAAGGAATGAACCAATACTTTATTTTATTTGTCATAATATCATAATATAGGCAATAATATGATTAAAAATATGCAATCAGTGGACGACGGAGATACGGGTTCATAGCCAGACAGACGGCATATAATAAAGGCAAATCATTGAATGCTTATTTCATAATTACATGACTAAAATATCTTATTTAGAAGATAATTAAATAATTAGTCGTTTAGCAAATGTTGATATGAAACAGCATATTTTAAAGCAGGAATCTTTATGTGAATAATTATAATTTTACACGGAAAAACAGATACATTACAACCTCAACAAAGTTTTAATTGGATATTTTACGTGTTGCGAACACTATTGCAACATTCCAAGTTGCCAGCAACATGTTTCTCGCTCCCGCAACATGTTGCATACATGTTGATGAAACATTGTTGAACAAATTGATATCTCAATGAAAACAAGGCTTTGACTAGAAGCGAAAATCCCGATCACCTATCGTCAAACTGTGGATTAAGTGAAACTGTTCATATGATCATATCACAACAAGTTTGGCCTTGGACTCAACTAATAAAAGACAATTGGGTTCAAACGACGGCGGCCGTCGCAAATCTGCTAACACGAGTGATTTCGTAAGATTGATCACACGGAAACACCGTGTTGTTTTATCACAAGTCCGAAAATAAACGTAGCTGGCTATAAAACGGAGATTCAAACCACATTTTGTTCGTCGGTATACCTACCACAATTTACATACAGTTTACAAACAAGCAAGTTTAAAATTGCAATTTTTTTTTTTCAGTAATAATGTTGGTTTAAATGGAAAATATGATTTCATCCATGGCAAACATCCCACTCCTATGCTAAAATATATTGTCTTGGAAACTTAAAAGTCAAAGAAGTTCTTACCTACAATAAGATCGTATTATAGTTTTGTTGTTTTGTACTCTGCCAGTAATTATGTCATCCATTATTTTTGTAAGGTATTCTACTTGATAATAAAAACAAATTATTATTTTAACACACAAGCGATAATGGACACGTAAAAAAATATTACTTGAATTTTTTACTGAACACAATAATTTGCAAATAATTCCCATTAACTAACTAACTTATAATTTCATAAACAAAAAACAACTTACGTTTAAAAAGTGCCACTTTCACAATTAACAAAATATTATCCACACTTGTTTGTCACTATTAATTAATCAATTTGCTTTGTTTTCCGTCTTCCTCGTTTTATTTAGTTTACTATCTGCGCCATGACTTGCGTGTATCACCATTGATAGTTCCGTCCGTACTGAAAATTATATATTTAATATAACATTTGTATAGTCGACATCTTCCTCTAAAGACATAAATTGAACACACATTCAAAACTAATGATGAAACATTATTTCGTCCCTCAAAAACACTTAATTTACTAATCATCGTGATTCTTGATTTCAATACTGATGAAATAACCAAAAAAATTGTAAAGGCAAAATTTTATTTCCACAAGTTTTAAGTGATCTTTTGCTATAATAAATAATTACCCACCGAGCAATAGCTAAATATAGAGACAATGACAACGCCAACAACAACCAACGTTGCGTGTATAGTTAAAGTTTCTTAAGGTTTAAAATATGTACTTAATAATTTACTATTTTTGTTAAATGTAATTTTGTGTATTTTGTCTATGGGACTTAGTTGCCTGATAATAAATTGATTGATTGTAACATAGGAATTGTGAGCAGTCTATTTCCTCAACATTGAGGGTACGCTAAATTAATTTAATCAATATTTTAAAGTTTCATTCTAACAGTAAAATAAATAGATCATATTTAAGATCTTATCGGTTATGTTTACAACTTTATGTAAAAGTTGGGAGTATCGATGATATAACTATATTTTAGCCTCATCGTAAATTCGTAACCCCTGACCTACTACTACTACTACTTTTGATACGTTAATTTTTGTTATGAATTAGATAAATAAGCCATGTTTCATATTATGAGAACGGGAACAGTTTACATTTTTTTAGTTCCTTTGAAAACGTCGTTAGGTAGGTATAAGAGTAGAGGAAGACCAGAGAAATGATGGATGAATTATGAGAGATGATATGGCAAGAAAGGAGGTGTCTGATGAGATGACGAGTAATATAAGAAGTATGGAAGAAGAAGACATGCTGCGCCGACCCCAAGACTCAAGAGTAATAAGGGTAGTAGAATGTTAATGATGATGATCTGTAATCCTCTGACTTTTATCTTTTGTAGACTAGCGTTTGACCACTACCTCCAGAGCCCCTAGCATGAGTGCGTGGTGTATACCTAACGTCGATTTGTCGATTTTTATTAAAAAATACAATGGGGTATGACAAACCAATCAATTGAGATACTTTTTAAGAGCTGTCAAAATGCGGTTCTCTCATAGATTTTGTATGACAATAGCACACTGTGACGTCACTGTTTAGTCAACTCAATGACAAAACTGTGACGTCACTGTTTAGTCAACTCAATGACTCAACTATTTATTGATTTCAAAGCAACTAAAAATCAAATTTAGCAATTAATTGAAAATAAATCGGGTTTTCAGGCCCAAAATAAAGTGTTTTTTTTAGGGATTGGTGTCCTGGACTTTTTGTTTTATGGTGTCATCGACCCTATTATCCTATGGCATGTTAGTTAAATTGTTTGCAATAAGCATAATCAGTGCCATCCCTAAATATCGATAAATTCTTAAAATTACGAAAATATTATAAAAGAAACAGCTATTTTTAATTTAAAAATCGACGTATTTACGTTACACCTTACTCTCATGCTAGAGCCTCTGACGGTTAAAGAAGATGGCGTCGACGTTGGACCACGTTTCCCTACAACTGAGCCATACACTCAAGACTTTAAGATCTGCATAAAACTTGTTCCCTGCCCTCTCCCCCAATAGGCGAGACGACAAAAAAAAAATCTAATTAGTCCGTCAGTTAGAGTATCAAAAAATATTTGACCCCTGTTTTTTCTTTTGTTACGTAAACCAAAATTGACGAAGATATGACGCTTTTAAAATTCTCAATACGTCACGCCTAGGTTTAACTTTTAGCTAGTTCTGGCGTCACGAGCCCCCACTCCCGAGTTTTGATGCGTTTTATCTTTTGACAATATTCATTAATTTACAAAAACAAAAAATACGTGTCCATTCATTTCCAATACTCTAACTGACGGACTAAATAGATTTGCAATTTTTTGATACTGTCGTCATGCCTAGTACCCTTCTCCGTCCTTGAAACTTCCATGCACTTATGTGTACCATCTGTTTTAGGGACCGGTTTACGACTTGCCCGTGGACTGTGGAGTAACCCTTTTTGTTTCTGCGAGTTGAAAGTCTACCGCAATGGTGCCGGTTGTTAATGGGTTTTGGAAAGCCAGTTTTAAGTAAAGTATTTTACGTCTGTTTTTATTTTGTTCTAACTTCCGGCTTCTGTGTTTTGAAAGGCTATTTAGTTAATGACTAGATGAATGAACGTTAACGAGGTAAAAAGAGTATTTGCATACTTTTCAGATCGTAGCAGGTGGCGTTTTATAGTAAGTAGTTTTTGCCTACCTCATGGGAAAAGGCGTGATTTATTTAGGTATGGATGGTTTTGTGTCGTAAGTAATTTTATTGGCTGACATTTAGTTTGATTGACTAATGAAAATCTTGATCACATGTCACATCCTGATCCCGCTTCCTTATACAGGGTGTAAACAACCCTCATCACGAAGCCGTCAACCAAGCATACTGTACATCAAACTAAGTAACTTTAAGTAATTTAAAAATAATTGCTGGGAAACGACTTTTTTTTGGGGAGAAAAATCATGTTTTGTGGTTGAACTTAATGTAACGTACTCAAAACGTTGTGTTGATGGATAGATTGAATGGTAACGGGGGTCGTGGAGGTGTTTAAAGTAAAAATAACACATTAAAAACTTGCATTAAAAAAAAAAACTTGACAAAATGTTGGAACTTTGACCCCCAATATCTCCCGTAACTAGAAGATAAAAAAAACAACATAAAATGATCGCAATGACGGGGAAAACAAGTGGCCGGGTTTTTTACACCCTTTATGTGTAAGACGATAATTGTACATCGGATTTGCTGAACAAATTGAACGCGGAAATCGTTTTGGTAAAGACACTGGTTGAGCTTGAACTATCTCTAGATTCACGACTGAAATTCCACGTAATAGTGTCTATCCTTGGATAGGCAGTACCAAGCCGAATAAGTACTGTCAATCCCACTATAGCGTCCTTTGACAGATAACACGTACTTACTTTGAGGGTTCGTTTCTATACGGATTGAGTTGTGGGTATTGCAGTAGTTTGGGTTGTCAAATACGAGATAAAGCCGTTCAAACTGTAGGAAGACCGAGGTCACACTGGTAAAATACATACTACCGAGTACACTGAGGGTCAACCACTTTTCAACCTTATTGCTTAGGACATAAAGGTGAAAACTGACGAGCTCGAAGCAAAATAATAACAGCCGCTCGGGGTCGATCTTTAGGTTAAGCCGTGCTTGCCTAGGTTGGTCTGTGGATGGGTGACCACCCAGTACATACCGAGTTTCCTCCATGCCTCGGAAAGCACGTTAAGCTGTGGGTTCCGGCTGTCATTTGTAGATCTTTGACAGTCGTTACAGGTAGACAGTGGCCTAAAAAGTCTGACAACCAGTCTTCGTATTCCTCAGTACTAACTGGGTTGTGGAGGTCAGATAGGCATTAGGCAGTCGCTTCATGTAGAATACTAGTTTTCAGCTGCTTCCGGTTAGACTGGAAGCCGACCCCAACAGAATAGGCTAGGCAGATGACGATGATAAGGGTGAAAACTTGGTAATACAATTACATTTCATTACTTTTTTTTTTTAAAGTATCTTAAGCCACTGCCTTGTTGCTCTAGTTGCAAGCGCTACGGGTTAGCATGAGATCCTGGGTTCGATTCCCAGATTGGGCAAAGGTTATCGGGATTTTCTCAATAGCAGCTTGGAGTCAGGTTTGTACCCGGTTGATGGCGAAAGGCTCCTCCCTTATTACCTAAGTGGGTCTTAACTATAACTGGCGAAATGTAAGTGTACACTTCTGTCTACCCTTTCGGGGATAACAGGCGTAACTAATGGGTGTAAAAAATACCATAAACGAATTGCATTGTTTTTTTGTTCTAGACCATATCTGGGAACCTTCTAGTTACGGAGACATTGGGGGTCAAAATTTCAATTTACGCACAAAATTTTAATGTTATAACTTTACTCTAAATACGGCATGACCCTCGTACTATTCAATGCCTGTCTACTACAAAACGTGATTTTTAAATATTTTTTCCGCCTTTTCCAAAATATTTTTCACTGATAGAATGTCGCTTGTTAGTGCCTATGTATGTATAATTAGGTACCTAATGTCTGTCATCTGAGTGATCCTACTCATCGTTGATGTAAACGGGGACGGCCTTGTGGTTAGTGCATCGTAATGCGACACCGAGGTCATGGCTTCGATCTCGGGAGTTCACCTCTGCAATTATATGCAGGTTATCCTATACAATACACAGTTATGTACCTACTACATAGGTGTATGTACCTACCTATTTATTTTATGACATCATTGATCGTTGTAATGTAAATTGGTGGTAAACATAAAATCTCCTTGCTGTTTGGACGTGCGATTGATGCTCTTATAGGACGGTTTATAAAAACGAATCGCTCCGGGTCGGGGGGCTTTTGGGACCGGAGTCCCAAAAGGCCCCCGACCCGGACCGATTCGTTTTATTATTTCAATGTAACATAGTTTTTTATAGTCGTTTTACTAACACGTTATGGAACAATGTCTGAAATAAAAAGATTATTTATTTTGATACCAAGTGAAGAAAGTTTTTTTTTTCCTAATACCCCGTCTCTATAGAAGTTTCACTTCAATAATAAATTCATGTAATTGTTGATCACAATATTATTTCAGCTTACTGTACTTTAACTTTTTTTTTCATGTGGTCCCAAAATACCACTCAAAAATATTTAGGAGGAATCCGGGACCGCGGTCCTGGTCCCAAAAGCCTCCCGACCTATCGCTCCAGTTTGCATTTTGTTTCCAAATGTTCATATTTCAAATGGTAATTTTATCAACTTCTAGCAACTTGAAAATAATAAGAAGTGCTGTTAGCAATTTTCTTTTATAAAAACCTTGTTCTGACAATTACGAACACAACTAAAAATATTACGAAGAAACTTTACTTAACTTTACTTTTTTTTTTTTTGCACTTTGCTTTCGCCAGGTTGTATGAAGCCGCTAAATAGCCGAATACGAAAAATGGAATTTTCAAATATTTTTGAATTTAGAGCACAAAAAAATGTTATGTGGTTCATAAAAGTAAACATTTGTTTAAAATAATCATGCTGTCTATGATATTCTATTTATAGACACATTTTAAATGTTCCAAAAATATTTACGCCGTAAAGACAAAACAAATAGATAATGCCCTTATTTGTTAGTCGAGATTTAAAAAATCAGTTACCGCTTAATATAGGAATTGAACCAATTTGGACTTAGTATAAACTATAGGTATATTATTAGTACCTATTCTCTAGATATCTCTATCTGGTGGAAATTTTAATTTCCGCTCTTGTTGTAATAAATGAAGAAAATTCCAGAAGTATGAAATACATTGCACGTTGAACCTAATCGTAGTGCGTTAAGAGCCAGTTTTCGAGGAAGTGTATTCAAAAATATTAGTACGGCTGCACATAAAACCGCTGTAGGTAAGACTAAATCAACGATCGATTTAATCACACCGAACAAAATCCGTATTAGTCAGTTTAATTAAACACCCACTAGTATTTTCGTTTAAATCTAAACAGTTTCAAAGGCTTCACGGATAGTTCCATTTGCATGTACCGCCGTCATAGTGGAAAGCAATTTGAAACGCCTGGCACTCCGTTCATAGCAATCTGCGGACGGACGCCGCTGTTTCACGTTGCCTTATAGTTTGTTAAGGCGCTAAAATTGAACTAGATGTACCTTTTGTGCTTGTAGTGTCTTGCAGGGATTCTAATTTTGGCGCTATTACATCTATAGGTGAAGCCAGTGAGGTTCCGAAACTATATGAGTGATTTTGGGTGAGGATTTGGGGTGAAAAAGCTATAAGAAGAAGGTGAAGTAACAATTTTTCTTAAAGAAAGAAAAAATAGCTATTTTTTCATCAATGGGAGTAAGGCACAGATTACTAATCGAGTGTGCATTTGAGAGAACCACACGAGTTTAGTAATCTGTACTTACCCTCGAGTGATATATACTGCTTTATACTACACTTGCTTACAACGTCATCAAGACTTAAAAAAAAAAAACAAAACGCGTTAGTAATGGATTACTACCCTGATTTTCAGGGCAGTAATGAAATTCCATACAATAAACTGCCTAGATTTTTGAGAAGGCTTAATGAACAGCTTTCAAGCCTTTTAGTGGGGTAGTATTGGTACATACTTAAAATGTCACTTACGGGATATCTTCCGTGATTATTTATTGTTTTTGAGCTCCCGATATTTCGACGCTGTTGCAAGCGCCATGATCGCGGGGACAAAGTGACATTTTAAGTATAGTTATGAACCGTGAAAGCTTAAAAGAGTATTGGTACACTTACTAAGCAAGTGTAGTATAAAAAAGTTTATTTGACGTCAGTACATTAAGCACACACACAATAATATAAAAAAAAGATACAAAATAAGGAGAAAATACATAGTATGTGCTGTGTGCCTCACGGCTGCGCCAAAAAGATTCATTTCAGCATTCATGCCAGAAAGGTGATGCTGTCTGACGCTGGACTTCCAATGAACCTTGAGGGATAAGTGACGAGTTAAACTAGGTACTCTAATTTTTTTTTTCTTTTAAAAATATTTATTCTGTCTTGGCTTATCTCTTTATTTATTTGTATGCTTACTTGGTTCGGTCGTGGTGAGAGGATGAATGCCAGGCGACAAACAAAATATATTAACAAGGCAGATGTGACTGGAAAAACCAGAAGAGGATGCCCTGGCATGTGGCATGCACCACACACAATGTTCTTACTAGTGATGTTCTTCAGAAAAAGTCCGGTAGAAAGAAGTATGTAAAGGTTTAGCGGCAGCAGTTCAATTCAATTCATTCATTTATGGTAGGTACATGAAGTTCTTATATAAAATATTTAGTAGGTGGACCGATGACCTGGTGAAGGTTGCGGGAATCCGCTGGATGCGAATCGCACAGGACCGGTCAATGTGGCGACACTTGGGGGAGGCCTATGTCCAGCAGTGGACGTCTTTCGGCTGAAATGATGATGATGATGATGAGTACAGGTTTTTACAGTTAAGATGTTTACTACAGGTTACTACATTTTTTCAGTTTATGTCTACATAACAGTTAAATGTGTCTGTGCTTTATAGTATAAAATTTACAGGGACGCTTGAAAAGTTTATGGGTACTACTGAAAAGTCAATTTTAAAGCAGTATTAAGGTGAAAGCGTCAGGGTAGCCCGCAAAATTAATTTTTTTTTAGCTCATATAAGTTCAAGAATGGCTTTTTCAAGGTCAGTCATTCCTGCACCTTTATGATGCGCTTGGAGGGTTGTATTGATGATTTTGATGATAATAGTTCTGTAACTACATACGTCTGACAGTCGCGAGGAATATTTTAATCAACATACAACCTAGCCTGCAAATTGCAAAAAACGTAAGAAAAATTGAATTTCGCGGGCTGGTTGGAGCATCCACCTTAAAGTATTCGCTTGCGAGATCAAATCGTATAGTTTGCATAAACCGTATTGGCAGAGCATTTTACGACGCACAGTCAGAAGTCGAATGAATCAGATGGGAAATTGAAGTGCTAATAACTAGTAGTTCGAAATCTGTGCTAGTATGGGGAGTAGTTTATGGCACCTTTATAGGCACTTTTCTACGTTTTATGAGACCTTGCTGAGGTTTATTGTGTTCGAATAGTGCTAACAGATGAAGTATTGATGAAACTTGTAGTTTCGTGGGCTGTTAAAAACGAATTTATTCCGAAATGTAAATAAAAATGGCAAATAAAAATCAGCAATTTTTTTTTCACGTTTTATTGCTTTATTGGAAAGATGACACTTTTAGTATTTCTAGGACTTTTTCAAGGTCAAAGTCATTCCTGCACCTTTATGCGTTTGGAGGGTGGTATTGATGATTTTGATGATTATAATTTTATAACTACATACGCACAGTTGCAAGCAATATTTTAAACAACATACAACCTAGCATTGGCCTGCAAATTGCAAAAAACGTAAGAAAATTTGAATTTCGCGGGCTACCCTGGAGCATCCACCGACCACCTTAATACAATTTACAAACCTGATTATTCATCCCAAAAAAGTAGTTTCCCAGGAATAAATTTGCTTAGGGTTACTTAGTTTGATGTACAGCATGCTTGGTTGACGGTTTGGTGAAGGTTCCGTTTGCACCTTGTAAGTACTGAGCAAATTTACAAATTTTCTTACAAATTACGCCATTGACATTATACAGGGTTATTTGTAAAACACCGACAACATCTCAGGACTGTGTTACTAACATCATAATCAACAACTTTTGTTCTATGACTTTTAAAAATTCATCAAATTTTAGTTCATCAAATTTTCGTACAAAAATAAAAATATTTAAATTGAACGCTCTAAATGTTAAGAAATCTATGCGAAGCAAAAGAAAGCGATAGTACAATAGTGAGGGGAGCGGGGTCAGGCCGGCGAGGGCCCGTAAAAGCGTTCAATTTAAATGTTTTTGTTTTTTTTTTTTATGAAAATTTGATGAACTAAAATATGATGATTTTTTAAAAGTCATAGAACAAAAGTTGTTGATTATGATGCTAGTAACACAGTCCTGAGAGGTTGTCGGTGTTTTACAAATAACCCTGTATAACAATTAAGTGAAATAAGTGATGTTCTACCAATGTATCACTTTAGTAAATAGCACTATAGCAGTTCTTCTAGAAAATCTTTTAAATCCCGGATAAGGTGCAACATTGAAAGCATTCAAAGGCAGGTAGTGCTAAAGGTTTGATGAGCTGAGCACTTTGTTCGTAGATATCGGCATTCCAATACAGTTAACGCTTTTATTTGATCAGACTTGCCAGTAAAACGGATCTTATTTTATGTTAGAGCTTTATGTTACGGCTTCAGTTGGTCTTTGTTTTTTATGGAATTAGTATAGGGATTCTTTGTTTTGCATGTTTTACACGCATATAATAGTCATTATTAACGGTCCCGACTTACATGGGTTCTGCGGAACCTAAGCAGGTACTCTGTATTTATTTTTATCACCAATACTCGCAAAAAGGAAGCTGAAGGAAAACACCGTGAGGAAAAACTCTAAGACTCTGACAAAATTTGATATATTCATTTTTAATTACGCATCTCTTGTACGCAGAGTGCGGGCCAGCTCTAATGCCGTTCTGCGAATGATAGCAGACAGGTTTGACTGTCCTTATGTGCGGCACTGTTGTGACAGACAAGTTACATATAGTGTCGCACGTAAGTGACTACTTTAATTAATTGATTATGTTTGATTGTGAATTGGTATTATTGTTTATCTTATTTGTGTCATGTGTGTTGATGTTGTTTGGTGTATATTATGTAAGTGTAAGATGTTTATGGGTTTTGAACCTGAAATAAATGAATTTATTTATTTATTTATTTAATTATGTATATTTTTTTTATAATCGTATTAGTTATTCTGCTTTTATGTTTAATTATTAAAAAAAAATGAATAAAATTTTCATTAAAAATAATTATTTTTTATTAATTAATGTTTCACCTACCAATTTGCACTGCCATCCGCGGGGTGGATTACTGCCCATTCCCTTATTCTCACTATTTCCGTCGGAACATTGTAGTCTGTTTACTAAACACAATACAGAAACTAGTACTACACCCGCTATCCACCAATCGGCACCAGACCCGCGTGGTGAATAGGGACGATGACTGACTACAAAAAAATATGATTCTGCTTAGTCCGTCAGTTAGATTATCGAAAAATATTGGATACGTGTTTTATCAAATTAATAAAAATTGACGAAGATAAAACGCGTCAAGGATCCTCGATCCCCGCTTGTGACGCCACATTTGAGTAAAACATCCTCAAATGTGACGTCACACGAGTTTTCGACGCACTGTATCGTTTTTTTTATCATTACATACCGAGTTTCGCGCCCTTTTCAAGCGATACTGGTCTTTTAAGTATTTAAAATAATAAAAGTTTAAAGTTATTTCACACTGAAAGTGCTCGCCGCGTCGCTGCCGGCCGCTGCCATTCCGATGTGTCTCGGCCTTACAGTCATCCATAATTTTTATACAATTTTCACGATCTCGAATTTCGCAACTTAATGTTATTTAGAAAGTTAACCGCAAAACAACTAGAATAAATACATTCAATTCTATTCAAGGCTGTCGGTTAAATATAAACAGCTTGAAAACAGCTACGTTTCCAAGCTAAAGCTTGAGAATAGGTAAATACGAAGCTGCAACATCGGACGTCCTAGTCAGTGCGCCTTCAGCCCGAAAACTGATGGCAGTTCATCGTCTTGTATTATTGAGTTTCGGGGTGATATACGGACAGGAAGAGTAGGCAACATACATTGAACAAATATTTTTATTATATTGACACAAATAATCACCTTTTAAAACCCTTAATTTTGGTACTCCACTCGAAGGTATAGGAAGAAAAAAAAAATCCAGCTCTACAATATGGCATCTCTAATCCGCCATTTTTAATATATAGCGTGACACGCTCACCACCAAAACGAATCTAACAACGTATAATTTATCCAAATCCGTTCATCCATTTAGAAGTTACGAGGGCACAAAGAAACGGACATACATAATCGTACATACATACATACAGGCCAAACAATTAACCCTCCATTTGGGCTTTGCCGCAGTCAGTTTAAAAGGTGATCAATGAACACTTTCGTTTTGCCGTACACGTTCCAGAGGGTCACACACTTTTCTTAGATCGGTTTGATTGCAGAATGAGTATTTTCCTAAAGTTATAAATGCCTACAATATCTATCTATAGTGTGACGTTAAATTGATTTCCACTACATATTTATGTGGTCTATGTTTTAAGCACTATATTAATAAAATTATGTTTATGTAGATACTATATTATAGTGATCCATATCCTAGCAATTAAAGAGATCAATCATTAATTCGTAAACGAACTGGCAAAAATTCGATTTACCTCGTTAATTTATATATGACACATGTTTTTTTAACATGTGTCATGCTAATTACTTAGGACATTAGTGGGGAGTAGCCCTATCCCATATTCTTTTTGAATAAGTCGTTGAAGCTTTTCTTCAATATAAAAGATCTTCTCAGGATGAATGTAGTATGTCCCATCTTTTGCTTTCAACAGCTAAATTGATTTAAACTAGAAGAAATATCATTTATAACACATTTGCTCGTAAAGGGTCTCTTATTTCACCAATTTCAATATCGTCAGAATTTAGGATCGCATCTTATTACGTACTTGTGCTGTAAAGTAAAATGCACGGTTTATACTTTTTTAAATCTTAGCAAAGAGTTTTTATGTCAGAAAAGTGGTCAACATTTTATGAATAAAATTAACTTTGGGAGATGAAATATAATAAATAAACATTTACTTCTTTAATTTAAGTAATTTTGACAATAAATTACAACCATTTATCTGTAACAAAAACACAAAAATATTAATTTACTTTATTAGTAATACTGGCTGTTTTTTGTGTCTTTGCCTTAAAAAAAGCGCTGATGCGCGCGCCTCACTAATTTGTGAACAAGTAAAATTATTTATTCCCCGCGCTTTTTCTTTTCGCTATATTGTTTTTATTTGTTTTATTTATTTCCTCGCAAATATGTTATAAAACGTCGTATGACATACGTGCGCTTTGATAATTACAGCCTCAGCTTTTTTATCGCCCTCGCCTACGGCTCGGGCTAGGAATATCGCCTCGGCTGTAATTTTCATCTTACCGCACTTAAATCATAATGTACTATTAAACCAGATAAATCCCAACATAAGTCATCAATATCATTAGCAGCCCGCCCATTGTTCGATAAAGGCCTTCTCTTAAATATGTATTTGCTGTAAATTCCTGGCATCCGTGTGTCACCGAAGTGTAACAGACATTTGTATTGATGAGCGAGCACGGCGCGAAATCCAATGTTTTGATATCAGACCATTGAATAACTCGACCTGAAGTCGAAATACACCAAAAGAGAAAGAGTTTATTTATACTGTAGTAGTTTTCCTACATTTCGTTTCGTTTTCGATTTTTGCTGAAATGAAAAAGGTAAGGACTCTTCGTGAATTTCGTGGAACGGCAGTTTGTAGTCCTTGATTTTAGCTAGGTAGGATGAAAATAATAAGATTGTCAGTTTTTTTTTTTGTTAGAAAAAGTCTCCGCTGTTTTTGTTATTTGTTTTGTGTTGATGATACCTTATTCGGTTTCATTGGAGCAGAAAATTGGAAAAGTCTTTTTAGCCACATTAAATAAATAATGTAGCCAATTATGTCATGAAAGTTATTAGTGACTAGCTGTTGCGCGCGGCTTCGCCCGCGTGAAATTCAGTAACTGTCCCACGGGATCATAGTACATAGTAAAAAGTATCCTATATGTTAATCCAGGTTATAAATTGCTTATGTGCCAAATTTCCTAATCATCACAATTATAATCATCATAATCACTATCACTATCACAATCACCATCACTGTCACAATCACCATCACTGTCACAATCAACATCACAATCACCATCACTATCACTATCACAATCACCATCATCGTTATATTTCATCAGTTAATTTAAGCTAGCTAATCCGTTCTATAGTTTTCGCGTAAAAGAGTAACAAACATTCTTCCATCCATTCTCACAAACTGTCACATTTATAATATTAAGATTAAGGAGTAAGATAAGCTTTATTAAAATATGATTTAATAGGCTAGAAGGAACTGGAAGAAAAACGCGCGGGTTCGCGACAAGTGGAAGGAGGCCTTTACCCAGGAGTGGGACAATGTAGGCTAAAAAAAAGGCTAGAATCTGAAGTTTCAATGACAATTTTACTAATAGAGAATTATGGCACAAGCACACATGCTGCACCTACCCCAAATAAGTTGAGAAAAAGTCAAAACAATGATGATGAGTTACTCAAACAAATAAATTGCTCGTTTCCTTAATCAAGTTTCAATTCAAAGCAAGAAAAACAGTTTAACTTCAACACTTAATAAACTGTATTCCAATGTATTCTAAAAACCTTAATCAAGTAACACGCGCTGCTCATATTAAATTCTCTCAGAAAACGTTGTCCAGTCGGCAAACCAATCGGTCGCCACAAACTGGCAATCCCTGGCCATGCCGTTTAAATTAAAACGGTCGCCGATTGAATCGATACGGTCCTAAGAATACGTTCACAATGAAGAGGGATATTTAAAATGAGTGGTTTATTAGGAGCAGAGGGGAGCATCAGGCCAGGAAATGGCCCTAATTGGAGCAGCGGCGGATAGTGGTTTCTATATCCTCGATATAAGTCACCGTTGAGGATTTGAACCTAGGTGCAGACATTAAATTTGCATCATCACTACACTGTTCTTGAAACCTGAATCTTAGAGAGTCAATAAGTGTGACACCTACCAACACGCAGTGGAGCCGAGCATTTTGGCTCACTCGTCCTCACAGAATTATTTTTTACTTATTTTTTTATTTATTTAATCCGTAATATACATAGTTTTACATAAATACAACATCTGCCAAACTGCGGAGCAATTTGTCGGCAATAGGTTCTCGCGGAATCTTTTTAATATTCTATCTAATAGAGCAAGATCCCAGGGCCACCAGACCCCACCTCTCATGAACAAAATGTGTGGCATCATGCAGTACCAGTATGCAATTTGAACGCATGCATGAGAATGATGGCCTGTGTCGGATCTCGACTGAGTCTCAGCCGTGGAAAGGTTAAATGCTGAATAATGTTTTATCATAAAAATGCTTCGACTTTTAGCCTTGCTTTTTTTGAGGTGGCATCACAAAGACAAGGTAACGAAACACACACAGTTGGTCCACACACACGTAATGTTGAAATACACAAACAGTCAGTTCACATAATTATACCCATACTTGAGTTCAATGATACAAAACACTCAGTCGGCAAAAACGGAACCCATTTTTTGTGATTTCTCAAGAGAATCCAAACCTATAGGGTACTTTCCGTTAACCTAGAATCATTAAATGTGGCAAGAAGCAATGCTTACAGCACATGTAAAGGAAGAAAGAAAAGCCTGATGCTTCAGGGTAGCCCGCGAAATTCAAATTTTCTTAGGTACGTTTTTTGCAATTTGCAGGCCAGTGCTAGGTTGTATGTTGTTTAAAATATTGTTCGCGAATGTAAGACGTATGTAGTTACAGAATTATAATCATCAAAATCATCAGTGTAACCCTCCAAGTTCATAAAGGTCGAGGAATAAGTTTGACCTTGAAAAAGTCGTTCCTCGACCTACAAAAAACGTAATAAAATTTGAATTTCGCGGGCTACCCTGGAGCATCCACCTTAATAACAAAATACCTTCAAGTTTATACGGAATCCTCGCCTCGGTGCGAGAGTCCAACTCGGACTTGTCCGGTTTTTTCCAGATTTCAGTGCAAGAGAAAAAAAAAACAGATGCATTCTCTTCAATATTTCAACCGTCTTCAAAAGAATCTACGAAAAACCGTATACAAATGACCGTCTCCCACAAACCGGTGTGGATTTGTCCCAAGCTACCCTTTGCATTTCAAATAAGGAGTCCATGTGGCTGGTTGTTTTAGGGCGGGCGGAATACGCCTACACTCTCCAGTCTCAGTGGGCGAGCTCGTTGTGTAACGGGAGGAATAGTTTTATTGGGAATAGAATAAAATAGGAAAAGATCTCGGCACGTGTCGTTTGTGACGGATATTGAGGGATGTTTTTAGGTAGGTAAATGTCATGTGACGTGGGTTAAAATGCTTTATTTCACATATTTTGTAAATAACACCGAGCCTGAAATCCCTGAAGAGTTAGGTAGAGTTATACTTAATAGTACACCCACAGTTCGCCAGTTATCCAGGCTGCTGCTGAGAAATTACTAATGGAAAAACTCAATAACCGGGAACCGAACCCAGGATCTCATGTTCAGCAGTCGCGCTTGCGACCACTCGGCCAATGAGGCCATATTTAATAATGTATTTATTATATTAACATAGTAAAGAAAAAGACCTTAATATATGTGAAACTTTTTCAAAAAATTTGATCCTTTCAAAAGAGTAGGTAAATAATCTAACGAACTCAAACAAGTGAACCGCAAAAATGCAACTGATCCTTGTGTTCGGATCATCGGTTTATTCTAGTTTTCGCTAATAATGGTTCGATGTTATCGTGAGAAAGTGGTACTGCAAAAAGATTTTTTTTTTTTCGGATGGGAAATCATCAAATGACTCCTCCCGCTCTGGGCGGAGCAGTAGGGAGTGTCAAACTTTTACTGACTAAAACCCATCCATGTTCCTTCATCGCCCTTTGTGTTCCGGGGCCACGGTATCTCTTTCGAATAGTTCCGCAGCCCCGGATTCGCCCGGATCCTTAGTCACCTGAAGTCTGGTTTTAATCCCTGCACCTGTGTCGTACATCCTAACTTTCTAACTAATCTTATAAATGCAAAAGTAAGATTGTAGATTGTGTGGTTGTGTGGTGTGATTGTTGTGTAAAGTAAGATTTACGTTGTCAGGTGTACAGTTACAGTTACAGTTATGCACATAGACGTAGACATCATGATAATAAATGACGCCACGTGTCTGACGAATCATGATTGAATTATATAATAGAAACTTTAGTAGGGTGTTAAGGGGACTACAGGAGCTAAACGCAACTTTTATGATGCAAAAAAGCATATGATTCACTGGGGATCCCTTCTTTTTGCATAGTGTTTTTTTTCTTATTATACTTTGGCATAACTGTTTTCGCATAATTTGTTTTGCCATAATAATACTTTGCCATATTTTTTTTTGGCACACAGTTTATGTTGGCATAATCATCTTGAAGGCTAATTAGTTTTGGGATAAATTGAATTCGCATAATGTTACTAGGCATAATGACTATTAGCATAATAGTATTTAGGCATACAACTAATAGAAATAACGGAATAAAATTTTAGTTATTTTTACGTATTTATTTTGAATTAAAAATTCACTAAGTTGTGCTACAAAAGTTAGTGACAGAAACGAATCGCTGCAAAACCGACTCCACGTAGTCTTATCTGCCCTACCCCTAGAGTGTAATCTAAGCCCGCGTAGGCGCGGAGGGGCGAGGCGGCCCGCAAGCTGAGGAGCAGGTGGTTTTAAAGGATCGTAAAACACATCTGCGACGATAAGCTCGCGTGGGACCGCCGGAGCCCCGCAGCGGCGCAGCGGAGCCGTGACAGAAACCATGCCTGCTGCATGTTGCATACTGCATGCTTGTTTGCATGCTGCATGTTTGCTTCATGCATAGGGTATGCTTGTTTGCATACTGCATGCTTGCTGCATGCATGGTGTATGCCTGTTTGCAAGCTGCATGCTTGCTGCATGCATGGTGTATACTTGTTTGCATGCTTCTTACAGGGAAAAAAACTCAATGAAAAAACTCAAAAAATCAACTATGTTCCAAACAAATATGATAAGTATGACCTGCTTCAGGAGATGATTATTTTTCCAATTGTCAAAATAAATTGGTATATCCAATCAGGTTATGTCTAACATTTAAGGAGTTAATTATTATGCTATTTTGTTATGCCTATAAAACAAAGGTCAATACGTCTTCAAAATAATCAAGTAAGCACTGTCTACTATCAACCGTTAAATCAACTAAATCAAAAGTAAAAAAAAAAAAATCCAGGACGCACAGACTTCTTCTTAGCGAGAGTACCAGACTCCAACTGAGCACTTACACCACAAGTGTCAACACCGTCCATAGCACTTAAAACAGGACCCCTTGCTGAGTTCCCAGCGGACGCGCCGGTAGGGTGTTCTAGACCGGCGCGATGTGTAACTGACGTCATCATCTAAAAATAGAAATTCACGCTCAACAGATGGTCGCTCAGGCCAAAAAAAAAAAAGCTGCCGCCCTATCTTCCGTCAGCCATGTCGTCGGAGCTCCGCCGGCCTTCGGCCTACGCTCCTCATGGCCCAAAGTCGGACTTCTGGGTCCAAAATTAAAAAAAAATCGTACCACCCATGCGCTGTGGTGGGCGAACCTATGCGGGGGCAAATATAAAAAAACAACAACTAAAGTTTAAAATTAAGTAAAATAAACCTTATACTCCATATTAAAACGAATATTATACTGATAATAAAAATTAGGATCAGAAGCAGGGGGTAATCCCAAAGCTTCGAAACCCTTGTATGCTTTACCAGCATGAGTATTATTAACAACATCAGGAGAACCCATTTCTACAACAAGCTCTCCTATTCGAGCTTTAGA
Organism: Xestia rhomboidea; assembly: GCA_963853795.1. Taxonomy (NCBI): domain Eukaryota; kingdom Metazoa; phylum Arthropoda; class Insecta; order Lepidoptera; family Noctuidae; genus Xestia; species Xestia rhomboidea. The sequence goes on along the minus strand of OY970778.1, from coordinate 5,592,108 downwards.
ATTTAAAATTGAAGTTTCGACACGCTTTTTACATCGAGGATAATAAGTCCACTTAATATTAACACCCCTTTTCAAATGCTTTAATATCATTATGCGTAAATAAATTTATGCCTAAGAATGTTATGCTTAATCATTATTATGATTAGCGAAATTATGCTTAAAAAATTATGCGTAAGCTGTTATGCGTAAATAATGTTATGCGAAAATATAAATAGGAGTAACAAAAGTATGCCAAGTTACATTAGGTCTTAAAATTTTATGCAAATGGATATAGGGAACCGATTCACTGCAATAAACAAAACCAGAAAAATATATGATATTCTTCAGGATATATGCTAGTATGATAGTGTTTTGAAAACATAATACAACTAATTTTACTCGATAAAAAAAATCACGAACTGATCTCTAAAAATTTCTTTTAACGAGTAAAAACCATACCCAAATACATGCGATCATTCTGATTTTTTGGCAAATTATTCTACAAGCAATATATTAGTATGATAGCGTTTTATTTTTATAGTCCAATCAATAGATTTTTGTAAATCGCAAAAAAACACTCATTTCGCACCATTCAGCGCGCAGTGACCGACGTAACAACCACTTTATAGTGCAAGCTGATTAGAACTTTATTCTAACAGAATTTTAAACGAAGCTAGAACCACCACAATTAGAGTTGTTAATTTAGCTCCTGTAGTCGCCTTATGACTTTAACCCGAATTGATTGTCAAATTCTAAATTATCGCGAGCGAAGTCGCAGGCAAAAACTAGTGCCTTCAGGCCTTTGTTCACGACAAACTGTTTCAGCCCTCAGTGTGCCTCTATCAGTTTACCCACTTCCCGATTCTGTTACCTCATGCGGTTTGACACACCAAGAGGCTTGTTTGTCTCGTTCCTCACTCCCTCCGTCCCTCGCTAGTACTCGCTACTCGCTTAACATAAACTATTTGAGGCCGACAACTGTCTTCATTGGAATAACTAGTAGCTATCTTGTCGCTGTTGTCATTTGTTTGGGGGATTGGCTTGTACTTAGTTAGTTTAAATGGCTTTTACGATGAACCTCCTGCTTTATATAAAGATCGAATCTTTATCCTACAAGTTTCATGATCTAATTTAAAGTTCTTAATTGAAAATTATCCATTTATAATTCATTTTAGAGGTAACTTTGACGTATTTTTCTTTCGAGAAAATTTTATGAAAACGTGTTTTCGAATGAAACGACTTGTAGTCCTCAACTTTGCCATAAAGACACCCTTTGTAATAAGACCCTTAACGAAGCCGAAAGGCACCTGTTCCCCGCGTTATTGCGATCATTTTTTTGTTCTGGACCATACTTGGGAACCTTCTAGTTACGGAGATATTGGGGGTCAAAGTTCCAACTATTTTACAAGTATTTTTTTAACTACATGTTTTTAATGTAAGATTTTTACTTTAAACACCTTCACGACCCCCGTACTATTCAATCCATCTATCAGCACAATGATTTAAATGCGTTACATTGAGTCCTACCGAAAAACGTGATATATCACCCCAAAAAAAAAGTAATTTCCCTGCAAAAAATTTTGCGTAGTGTTACTTTGATGTACAAAATGTAAACAAACCCTTCATGAAGTCGTCAATCAATTGACGGATTCGTGAAGGGTCTGTTTACACCCTGTATATTAATCACGAAGTGAATGCTGCAGTCATGTTAAAACAAGAGCCATTAAATTTTCACAATTTGGGGTTATTCTGGCCATTGATGAAGCGTTTTTCATAAAGTTTATGTCAATAATCATCATCATCATCAGCTTATTAATGTTCCCACTGCTGGGACACAGGCCTCCTCTCTATGAGAGGGAATGGGCTATAATCCACCACGCGGGCCCAGCGCGGATTGGTAGATGTCACATGTCTTCGAATTTTTGGTTCTAGGACACGCCGGTTTCCTCACGATGTTTTCCTTCACCGTTTTGAGAGCAGTGGTGATGAAATAAATTACACAAAGTAATGCGCCTGCCTGGGTTCGAACCTACGACTTACTATTCGTAAGTCGGGGCCACCACCACTGGGCCACCGCTGCTCCGCATGTCAATAATAATTATGAGGAAAGGAGAAAGATATTCCTTTGAGTATATACTTCGTGACGTGAAAAGGTCGCTGACTAATCCGTAGCGTTTTTGTACTGCCATCACACCGTCATAGTGATCTTGTTATTCTAGGTTTTCGTGTGTGTGGCCTCTAAAACGAACTAGCCATTTAGGTAGGCTTATTATACTTACCTACTTACATTCTTCTTTATCCGAACTCAGTAATACACATTGAATGAATTTACTTGTAACCACATATTTATTTATTTTTATCAATTTATTTGTAACCATTTATTTATACATTTTGTTTGAAACTGTTTTTCCGTCACTTACCTACCCCCTCAAGGTTCATTGGAAGACCAGCGTCAGACAGCATCACCATCACCTGTCTGGCATGAATGCTGAAATGGACCTTTTTGGCGCAGCCGTGGGGCACACAGCACATACTATGTTTTCCTCCTTATTTTGTATCTTTTTTTTTATGTGTGTGTGCTTTAATAACTGACGTCAAATAAATATTTTTCTTTCTTTCTTTCTTTAGGTAGGCACAAGGCATGTTATTAGGATATTGTACGATATTTTTATGGTGTGTCAGACTAATAATGTTACTAAACAAGTCCTCACCATCATTACTATGAAAACAGCTTATACAATGCCAAAAAGAGTGAGATTCTTATTATGGAGCAAAGTCCACAGCAGGTTTTCCTCCCATTAACAATTTCGGTAGTTCAGCTCAGTGTAAATGTGGTGCTGTTCCACAAAAGATGGGCCCTTAATATCGTGTCCTGCGTGTCCTGTTGTTTGCAGGAACTGATGGACGCTACCGAAAGCGCCAAACTAGTAGCTCAGTTCTAGGCCGATACAGTTTAGATTGCCATTGACACGCTAAGAAAAATAAGTCCAGTTTCAGTACTTTGGGTAGGTTTGCTGATGCGCACACTGATGGCTACATAGTGGTCACACCTAACACATTATAAAACATATGGAAACGTGTATTTATCGCTAATTTTACCTTTAATATAAGCCCGACGTTTCGACCGGATTGCTCCAGCCGTGGTCGCGGGAAGACTGAAGTACTTTGGAGGTACCGCCACAGCAAAGCGAAGGTGTTAAACAAACGAACGTTTAATCAGACGTAACGCCGCTGCAGAAGAGGGTCCGGGGCAGATTGAACAATTCTGAATGACATTGTACAGAAATTTGATTGTCCGTTCGTCCATTATTCGTTAAACCTACATGTTTTACTAATCTAATAAATGTTTACTACCAATATAAGGATGTAATCCTGAACGAAATAAAAAATAACCAGAGTTATTAAAGAATAACTGTCTCCTTATTTTTTATATCATGGTCATTTTCGAAGGGACTGCTTCGTTTTAATTTCTTCATCAACTTCTTAAAGTGGCGATAAATATTAAACGACCATCTTAAAACTTAAATAACGCACTCCAGTTTTAATAAGCATTACAAAACAAAGTGCAGTCAAGCTGAATGGTTCCATAAGGAAAAGTTTCGCGTCGACGGAACAATGAAAAATTTTTAATTTCGTACCCTAACTAAGTAGCTCTGTTGCAAACTGCGGGCAAAAAATTCGGCAACAATTTATAAACATTTCACCTTGTTATGCTGAAGTTGCTAACTGCTCTGTGGTAAGACTGGACTAATTAAATTGCACTGTGACTTTGACAGCTGTCGACGACAGTACTTTGTAGTGCAGGAGCTTGCCTGAATGAAGATTTAGAAATGTGTGGTGAATATTAATATGTGGGATTTTTCATAAAGGCATGTATTGTAAGCTAAAAGTACTTTTATTTTTTAATTTATATTATTTTAATTATTCGAAGTCAGTCAGTCAGTATTTCAGCCTTACCTTAATTAAAAAGCCATTGTGTCTCACGTGGATCTACGTTCCGCGTACGAAGGGTTATTGTTCAGCATTTTTAATTATTTGAATAAATTATTTTGTTTTATCAGTTGGGTTTGGTTCAGTTATCACAATTCATCGCAGGATTCATAGTTTTTTTTCGCCAACACTCAATAACAATTTACCAAAACTTATAATAGTAACGACAAAAATCACTACATATATTCAAAACAAAATCCACCGCCGCGTATGTCTGTCTGTTCGCGATAAACTCAAAAACTACTACACCGATTTTTATGCTGTTTTCACCAATGGATAAAGTGGTTCTTAAGGAAGGTTTTAGTATATATTTCGTCAAGTTTTTATCCATGGAATTGGATTAGAATTTCATGATTACTTTTGGTCGCGATAACCGACATCCACGCTGGCGAAGCCGCGGGCATCAGCTAGTAACAAATAAGATATTCACTAGAAACTGTTTATGATAAGTACCTAATGTAATTTGCGACGGTATGTTAACATAATAATATTGACTATTTCGTGTTTTTTTTTTGCATGGGTAGATTTTTTTATTTTTTTAATTTTATTCTATTGTATTTGGGTGGCTTACAGCTAACAATACAAATGCACAAATACAAATATTTGTTTTGTTTTAGTCCTAATTATCCAACCTTTCGTACCTTCTGTACAGAATCAGTACCATAGGTTAGTTTTGAATCTGTGTGCTACTGTTTAAATAATACCTACTCCTACCAAGCTACCTCCTACCTAGTCAATAACTGTCTAAAAATAACAAAGAAAAACTTAAAATATCTTAATAGGCAAACCATTTAAAGTCACTTAAAATGCATTGAAATTACTATTCATGGCATCGAGAAAATTTAATTCAATTGAATATTGATTTGTGACCGAGGCGAGTTTTATTTGATTACGTGCTTCGGAATAATATGGCTAACTGTAAAATCGTTTTGATTGTTTTGATAATAACGAATGTTTTATATGAATTTAGTAACATAAATGAAGCAGGGTCCTTCACCGTTCAAATTCTGAATATTCTTACGGGATCAAAAAAAAAGAGAAAACGTTCAATTATACCTCTTAGTTTAATAGAGACAGCAGCGGTGGCCTAGTGGTGGCGGCCCTGACTTACGAACAGTAAGTCGTGGGATCGAACCCAGGCAGCCGCATTACTTTGTGTAATTTAATTCATCACCACTGCTCTCAAAACGGTGAAGGAAAACATCGTGAGGAAACCGGCATGTCCTAGAACCAAAAATTCGAAGACATGTGACATCTACCAATCCGCACTGGGCCCGCGTGGTAGATTATAGCCCATTCCCTCTCTAAGAGAGGAGGCCTGTGTCCCAGCAGTGGGAACATTAATAGGCTGATGATGATGATACCTCTTAGGTGTTGATTCATATCATCAAACTGGACAACACCACACTAAGGAACATGGGTCGAAAAAAAATGGATCTTCATACTAATTGCGGCAATCGGTGAGATATTTTTATGGGAAGCCTACATTTATTTTTATTTTTAAGGCTTTAGACTAGGGTGATTGTTAATCAGTGATAATGGTATAGTCATGCCTTGGTTTATAAGCTACCAAAATGTTAATGAGAGTTTGTTCCAGCTGTTTCTTCTCAGAATATTCAGATAGAAAACACCGACCTCATTAAGTTTGTAAAAAAAAACCGTAAAAGTAGTTTTAACCTACTTACAAAAAAAAAAAAATAATTTTAAATGCTTTGAATGTTAATTGCCACTTTTCTATGTCTAGGATTCTTAAGATAAAGTAGCACAAGGTTATACATAAGTAGACAATGAATTTCCAAATTGAAGTATTTCAAACGGTCTCAAGCACTAAGATTATTAATTAATAACTTATTATCCACATCACTAGTGTTTATAGATTAGAATGGAAAATCGTCAATGGTTTAATTCCAGGCAATTTGCTTTATTTGTTGTAAATCAGCGTCAGGTGGGACACCTTGTGTTGCATCTGGCATTATGCTGAGCTGAAGCCCTTTTGGCATTATTAATTTTGTTTGTTTATTTATTTTTAAGGTGTTTTTAATGCCAAATGCCAGAACACAATTTTCTTTCTTTCTTTAATTTAAAAACTTTATTTCTTCTGTGTCATTACTTTTATAAGATAGAGTCATACTTACCATTTACATTTGTTATTTTTTTTTTGTACTAACATAGTTTGTAAGATTTCTGTTATTAACCTCTTCTATGGACTTAGTTGTCTGATAATAAACAATTTTAATTTTTATTATTTTTAGAAGAATGTCACGCTCCTGGTCTAAGCTCTTGAAAAGCGGACGGTCTAAGTTCCAGTGAAGGAAATGCGCTCCACCGAACACCTTTCATTTCGCATCAGCGCGACGACTTCATGCCTTTTTGTAAAAGGCTGCTTAAGGAAATGTCTGAGAGGCTAATGTGATACCAATACCGATGAGTCTTCGTAAGGAATGAGATAGTGAGATTTAGAATAGGTATTAAGTTAGGAGGAGCTCGTAGCTAAATTATAACAGCCGCTCGGGTTGATCTTTAAGTTAAGCCGCGCTTGCCTAGGTTGGTCGGTGGATGGGTGACCACCCATTACATACCGAGTTTCGTCCATGCCACGGAAAGCATGTTAAACCGTTGGTCCCGGCTGTCCTTCGTAGATCTTTGACAGTCGTTATAGGTAGTCAGTGGCTCGAAAGTCTGACAACCAGTCTTACCAAAGGGTTTATTATTATACCCAGTACTATCTGGGTTGTGGAGGTCAGATAGGCAGTCGCTCCATGTAAAATGCTGGTATTCAGCTGCATCCGGTTAGACTGGAAGCCGACCCCAATATAATTGGGAAAAGGCCAAAAAAACTATGTATGAAATTGGTGGTCACCCATCCACAGACCAACCTAGGCAAGCACGGCTTAACCTGAAGATTGACCCGAGCGGCTGTTATTATTATAAAACATTGAATTTTAATATTGTAAAGGAAGGAAGGCACTAGAAATATCTCTTGTCACTAGCGCCTACGTACTTCAGACACTAGAAATAGCCGTGTTATAAGTAAAAGCTCGATGTAGCTTGAAACTCGAATTTTGCGTTTGAAAGTAGAATGCCTTAGAATCTTTGATACATTTGAGTCCGAGCTTTGATTGGATGTTTCAAAAGATGACCTTTCAATTACTGAAGGAATATAGACAACTAGTTCAACAACTAGTTGTCTATATTCCTTCAGTAATTGAAAGGTCAGACAAAGCCGCAGGCAACCCTGCGGCTTTGTCTGCTAATATTCAAGAGGAGAAGTTATCTATGTCCTTCTCAAGCACTAGGATCAGGCTACCTATCAGACAGAGAGGCATGGAGTATATCTTGTAACTAGTTTTGCCCCATATTGGATGTAATGATTTTAGTCTAGATTATTTAATGGGTCCCGACTGTTGCAGTCAATATGTTCCGTATTAGAATTATATATTTGTTCTAGTTTTTTCTTTTCAGTTTTTATTTAAAGTTATTTTTACGCAGTCGGGTTTTTAATTTTTATTTTTAATTTTACACTTCTTAGTTACGATTATAATATGATGGAGAATTTCGCGTTTTACTTATTTTGGTGTACATTTATATCACTCGTAAGTTCACAAACCTACCTAGTCATCCGCGTGTATCTTTATATAATAAATAATTCATTTTTTTAAATTAAAATATGGTCATGATATACTATTTTGAAATCCTCATTAGCCCTTTAATTTGATACCCATATTGCAGTATCCAAATTCTTTTATTTATTTTTTAATTTTTCACTATCCTATTTTACCCGGGGTAATACAAGGATTCTAACGATACCACATACATCGAAATTGGATCAGGCGTTTAGAAGTTATGGTGGAATAAAGAAACTCACAAACATACATACATGAACCCTGAAAACGCTCCTTTTTTTGGGCAGTCGTGTAAAAAGTAGATTTGTTTACAGCTTCCTTAAGAATCTGTATCCGCATCACTTTCACCACAAATAACGAGCGACGCTTGTATTTCCCTGCAGAGCTTGCCATAATATTTGCGTAACTCCTCCATATCTGCTTGGCCACGAAATACACGCACAAGCGACACACGTGTTGCGACAGCGCCGGTGACAAAAAAATCAAAGAAATTGCTTAGGCCTGGACTACACCAAAGCGGAAAAGAAGAGATAGGAGAGGAGACGTGTGGAAACTGACCAATCAAATTGGTTAAAATTTACATCGCGTCTGTCAACTCTCTTGTGATTGGACGAATCTTGCGCATCTTCTCTCCCCTCGGCTCATCTCCGCTTTGGTGGAGTCCATGCCTTAGACTAGAGCATGCCACCTATGCGATGGTATATACCGAAGCAACGTCATACATAACCAAAGCGACCGTTGCGCGAACACAAACGTGTCGTCAGGCCGACCGTGGGCGCCTTTTAGTCTCTAGGACATATGAACGCGACAGGAATAAATGGTAACAAATGAAGGAGGTCTTTGCCTAAAGGGGTCCTTAGTAAATCTTAAGAATATAATAAAATAAAGGTTTTTATATTTAGTATTTATGAACGCGACAATTGCGTATTCACGCGTGCGTCGTTTATATAAGGACGCGGGGTCATGCAAAGGAAAAAAGTGATTCACGCGTGTATCGCTTGTGATCAGGTCGTGAACGGGCCGTATAGAGTCGATATTCCGTCCCCGCGGGTACAGAAACAATCTTCTCGTTGAATCTAAGAAGGATGTTGTTCTAACTCCGCAGAATAATGGGGAAAAATATGAATAAAACACTACGCGGTAGGATGTACGCAATTATAGGGCGGGTTGGAAGAAAAGTAATTTTTCTTTGCATTCATTTTGATTGCTATTCATTTTTTGTTGTGTTTTCTGCTGGGTTCGATTCTTAGGTTGGCCAAAGAGTTATTGGGTTTATTCTTGGATTTCTCAGATACAACGCCTAGTCTAGAGTTTATTGCAATAGGCTCGGCCCTATTACATGGACTTATACATAACTGGCAAAAGTATAACTGTCGGTACATCCAAGGCAAAATCTCTACCTACTCGTTCGGGATTACGGGTGTGATATTACGTTGACCTAAAAATAAACGTTACTCAATTTTGCAATAAAATATGTTATAATACGTGAGGGCTCCGTACATTTTTGTTTATGTGTATTTTATGTACTTAAGCGCGGACCGAGCCCTTAAAAAACCAGCCGTGTGCGTGTCGGGCCACTCGCAGTGGGTTCCGTAGTAGCCCGTTATAAACAAGCAACTACTTCATCTTAGTCAGTTTATAGGGTTTATTCTAAGGATTTTGTATTTGGTACAAAATTATCCATCACCCAAGTTCAACGACTATTACTGGTAAACTAATCAAATTATCTTAACCGGTATAGTTTTCCTTTAAAGTTCATGAAATGCACTATCATCATGATTTTTTCCAGATTTATCAAGCCAGCAGTTTAGCTTTTAGAGGGGAGGGGACGCCCTACTGTCCTACATCCTACCGCCCTACTTTTTATTTTACCACTTTGTCGGCGTTATTGATAAACACACCTCTACAAAATTACAGCAGACAGACGGATATGACGAAACTATAAGGGTTCCTTGTCAGGATTAAGGAACCCTAAAAAGGTTTTAGTCATGGGAACCCGTTAGTTTATTTTTAGTACATATAGGTAATCAGGTTATAAAATCTTTGAACACGTTGAACCCTTCCAGTGCCAGGTAACTAGCACTTCCGGTGGCAAGACTACATAACACGAAAACTTTATTATCCTCCCTTGGGAACCGAGCTCTTTTGTAAAACAGGTAGAGTATCTTTGCAGTGAGCCTTATACATAAATTATCAAGATAATTTTCTGTGATTATTATCATGATGATAATCAGGTAAGCAACTATCTATGCTGATACATAACTTGATCTCCTAAATTTTTGATCTAGGTACAAATGGGATTTTTGTTAATAAATTACTATGTAAAGAAAGACATATTTTATAATTCCTTTTTAGGGTTCCTTAAAAGGAAAAAACGGAACTCCTATAGGGTCACTTTGTTGTCCGTATGTCTGTCAAGACCCTTTATCTCGGAAACGCGTGGAGGTATCGAGTTAAATTCTTCTTCTTTGCGGTATCGCAGAGTCTAGCTGACTAATCCTTTCACCACGATGACTCAAACTCATACTCGAGTTGAATTTAAAACCATATACTCAGACCCTTGAAGCCGTGAAAAAAAACAAACTTCTAAGCTAACGTAACTAACCAAATTAGACATTATAATAATTTTATTATTATTATTTTGTTACATAATTATATTTCAAAAACAATATTGCGGCGAAACTTTTTGTATGCCCTAAGTACATTTGTAATTATATCATATTTTATAGGTATTTATACATTTGTACGGAACCCTCAGTGGGCGAGTCAGACTCGCCCTTTTCCGGTTGTTTAAACCAGCATTAAATATTATAATAATCAGCATTGATTGCCAATCAACGTGGCAGTACTGCCAGTGTTCTGAGCTCTTTTCCCGTTGATAGCAATGTATAGTTATATAAATAAATGTAAACATAAATAATATCTAAATACACTAACTAAGCCAACAGTTTGTCCAAAACTCACATTAAACCTGTGTTCGACCACTAGTCAATAAACCGAGCAGAATCGATAAGGTTATCTAATGAAGTAAGCTTTCTTGTTAAAGTATAAATAAGACAAGCTATAGACGGGCCTGTGGATGGAGAGCCATGGGCTAGTTCGCCGTCCGTCCGCCTCATGACGACAGGCCGTGTCGACGGCGCGTTCGTGTTCCACGCGCGCCTCAAAAAGAGTCACCAAAAGGAAGGGGTCCGCAAGGGCTGACGCCTACCGGGGCTGCGGGACTGTTGGAAAAAGATACCGTGGCCCCGGAACACAAAGGGCGATGAAGAAACATGGATGGGTTTTAGTGAGTAAAAGTCTGACACTCCCTCGTGCTTCGCCCAGAGCGGGAGGAGTCATGAGAGTGATGATTCGTAAAAATAAGCTATGGGCACTCAGCTGGCTAAATGAGTCCATAGATTTGTTCCATTTTTCGAATACACTGGATTTTAACTATCATTTTATAAATCGTTAACATGTGACAGTAATTGACATAAACCAGATTTGTTGGAATCAGAGAGATTATGTTGTTTTTAGAAATGAAAAAAATCGAATATAAAAAAATCTCGTGCCACAGTGTTTGTTATCGAACTCCTTCGAAACGCTTGACCGATTTTTATAACTTTTTTTGTGCATACTTGGTAGGTCTGAGAATAGTTCGTAGGCTATTTTTTATCTCACAAATACACATCAAAAATTTCCACGCGAACGAATTCGCGAGCAACAGCTAGCTGTTGCTCGCGAATTCGTTCGCGTGGAAATTTTAAATGATAAAATTCTAAATGATAAATAAGCTTGGCTGGTTGGTTGGCTTTAAGTCATCATTACATAAGCCATCGAAATGTTTATGCCAATCCTATTGTAACATACTGTCTGGCAGACCATGTGTCGATACATGGTTTTCGTAACCTTCTATTACATTCGACACCTTAGCATAGACATTAGCCAGGGGCTGTTTTAAGCTTTCACGGTTCATAACTATACTTAAAATGTCACTTACCGGATATCTTCCGTGATTATCCATAGTTTTGAGCTCCCGGCTGCGAGCTGCGACTTAGTGTCGAATTCCAGTAGTGCGCGTAGCAAAAGACAAAGAAAGAGGGTAGGCAGATTTGTCTGCTCCTAACATTTTTTTCCATCCACCCGCATTCTCCAGTTAACCCGCGATCATGGCGCTTGCAACAGCAGCGAAATATCGGAAGCTCAAAACAATTGATAATCACGGAAGATATCCCGTAAGTGACATTTTAAGTATAAGCCAGGGGTTCGACCCAAGAGTCATAACTTTTTGTGTTCGATTGTTCTTGCTAAAGCCTTTTGGCTCAGTGCTTTACAAGGTGTAAACGAGCGTGTGAAGGGTCGCTCTGTACATCAAACTAAGTAACTCTACGCATAAATTATTGCTGGGAAATATCACGTTTTACGGTAGGACTTTGTGACGCACAAAAAACATTGTGCTAATGGATGCATTGAATAGTACAGGGGTCCTGGAGGTATTTAAAGTTTACGTTAAAAACCTACGGTCCAATATATTAAGTGTTTACATAATTTACAATTAACAAATTTATTAAAATAAACTAAATTAACTTAAACTAAAAACTTAAAAAATGGCGTCAAAAAACTCCTCCTCAACGCTTTCAACTGGCAATGTCCACAAGAGACTGGGGGCGTTACCACGCTGTATGGCAACGCTAAGCCTTAGGCCAAGGTAAAAACCAGCCCTAGGGTCACGGGAAGTGTCAACTAAGCGTTTAGAAATTTCCTTGAAAAGGCTGTGGGCGCTTGGACCCCACGGTCCTAGAGTTTCAACCCCAAAAGGGCTCGAAAATATAGTTACCAATAAGGTTACCATATTTTCGCCGCTTGAGGTTCTCCGCTGCCGCAGCGTTAAAAACTAGTATTTAATATGAAAAAGTTGTAACTTTGACCCTCAATATCTAATAAATAGAAGGTTCCCAGGTATGGTGTAGACTAAAAAAATGATCGCAGTGACGTTCGTTAAGAGTACCTACTTTTACAGCCATTATAAAAGCCCTCTGTTTCTATATTTTATTAATACTCTAACGTCCGTGTAGAAAGTAAGGCGAGGCACTAAACTCTACAAATTAATTAATCTTGATTAATCTGTTTAGTTGCTAACGTTTATTGACCGTTAGTTTTGCTGACAGTTACTTGATTTCTAACATCAATTTGAATTTGACTTCATTTCAGGGAATTGCTTTAGTATTTGGGTAAATAAATTATTATCGGGCCAAAAATGTTTACTCTTGATTATGTATCCCTAATAGAATGTTGTGATCACGATAGCGATTGGAAAATTACACGAATAACAATTTGTAATTTCTTAAATAGGTTTGGCATAAAAAAATCTGTGGTTTTAGTAAATTAAATACATCGCGAAATGAACGATAACTAACCTACAGGCTGTAGGTACACTTGAGTTTTCTAAATCTTAGTTATTGATCTAAATATTTAACAGTAATCAAAAATGACAGGAATGGTAAATAAAATTATATAACAGTAAATTATTGAATAATTTGGTGTCAATTTAAAACGATGGGGCTTCGAACACAGACAACCATTTTCAAATATACAGTTTCAGTGTTATTGGGTTTTTTCATCACGAATTTCTCAGTAACAGCCATGGAGTCTGGATTTGTGTCCGGTTGATGGTATTTGGCTTGGTCCCTATTACACGGGACTTTCATAATAACTGGCGAAATGCGGGTGTACTATAAGAGGTGCCACTGGTGATTCATTCGAGGCTTAATTTTAAGAGCACCGAGGACAAACTACGGTAGAAAGACTGTCCTATATGAGGGGGCTGAACTCTATAACTCTTTACCTAAAGTAATCAAGGAATCGAAATCACTTCCAACTTTTAAAAGACTTTTAAAACACCACCTAAATAATTTATAAATTATAAGGTTTTGCTGTTTTTTATAACTTAATTTGAGTTTATTACCAAGCGAAACCGTCGTTTATTGTATCTTAATTATTATGTGTTTCCTCATAGAAGTGAATAATTGTATCCTTTTTGAGCGAAATAAGTTTCTTAAACCGACTTTCTTTCTTTCTTAAACTGATTACAGGCGTGATGTTATGTATTATACAGTTTCTGTCACCTGTATAGGTATTCACAAAGCTTCGATTCGAATTTCGATTCGGAAAGTGGTATACAGTCTATCTCGCTCGATTTCGTAATGTCAAAAAAAGATAGACATACGACTTTCCGAATCGAAAATCGGGGCCTCGACAGGCACTCGTAATGACTGAAATAGTAAATCGATTGGTAAATACAATACATTACTGTTTGGACACAGGAACAAAGTCTCTTTGACTGTAACCCGTCACCCACAGCGTGTTACCGTTTTACAGGTTACGGCAATTAAAGGTGAATTAACCTTTTGATCTAATTACCTTTGATGAAACGAGATGGCCCATCCCCTCTCATGGAGAGGAGGCCTGTGTCCCAGCAGCGGGAACAATAATAGGCTGATGATGATGTTGATGATGATGAAACGAGATGGGCAGACGACGTTGTTACCATTGTGGCATCGGGGGAAAAACCAGGATGAGGCTGGCAGAAGAACGTGGACCTTAGCACAAGCAAAGAGAAGCCTACACCCAGCTGTGGTGAATTCGGGATGTGAATGATTATGATGATTAAATTTGATCATCATTAGTAGAGACCGGATTTTATGCAACTTAAATCGTCGAAATATACAACAAAAGTAGCAAAATATGCAGTATAAAACTGTCATGTTCTCTAACAGGGATATCAAAACAAACAGAAGACATGGTACATATCCCGTTTTTAGTGTTAATGACTACAAACTATGTTTTTTTTTATTTACTACATTTTCGACGAGATTTTTTCATTTTTTCCTAGAAACAGCGTACCGTTTCAAATAATCTATAGTACGATTGAGTCTTCTTAAAATACTTTTCTAACTTATTCTACCAACTTCGAAGACAAAACAGATGTTGTATGACCTCCACATAATTGTTCCAAATCTTCCGGCTTCTTTCTTTCTTCTTGTCTTATTAAAAAAACGGGTCTAAAATGGCTGCTTTCGTTAGGCCTGTATTCCTGCTACGCTGATCTCGGTCGCGTACATCAGCGAGAGATACAGTACTGCAGCAACGCCGCTGACGACAGCGTCGCAGTATGGTATACAATAAATACTCGTACGCGCGACCGAGACGTACGCGACCAACGTCAGCGTAGGAGGAATTCCGGCGTTATAATTCGTAAAATGGTTACAAAGGGAAAATTGATAACATTAACAGTGTCTGTGACCATTTTAAGAATTGTAACGTGATTCATATTATTATCCTAATACGTAGCGGCCATTTTTGACCCCCGGGTCGCAATAACCTTCGAAAAAATATAGAGCTTACCCCAAAAACTATTAGCAGCATCAGCCATTAAGAATAAGCATCGATCGATACCGGGCAACCCGTAATAAAATGCTCAGTTTACTTTTTACGATTCCAGCCTAACGGATGGGTTCGCGATGAAAATGAATGGCTTTTTATATTGCCGACTATACTGGTATAAATAAACTTCGGTTTTAATCAAAATAACTGCCCGGTTTTATAACTGGCGTTATTTTTGAGATGATGTTGTATTCTAATGTGGAGGAATTGGTATGTTTTATAGGGAATTTGGCTTGTAAATCTACCGAAGAATGTATGGAAGTTTTCTTAAGTAGCTGGTCGACGTAATATAATAACATAGTCAGCTTATTAGCGGCGTTTTTCAGATTATTAAATTGATGGTAAATATATGGGTAGGGATGGACACTTGGAGCACTACAAGTGAACAGTTGGAACGAGCGTGGTTAACAGGGATGCGAATAAATTTTTTGACACGATACTTCTACATTTTTTTATTATAATAACAAGTTTATTTATAGTTTGTACATTTGCCTATGTATATGTACAAACTGCTACTTTTCATTTACTAGGTAGTAAATGAAAAGTCGCACGAAAAAAACATTACGAAATAAAACAAAAATAACATGAATGGCATAGATTGGTCAAATCTCGTAAAGAAATGAATCTGATTATTAAAAATATTGACAATCTCATCAATCATTCATGGACATCCAATTTTAACATTCTCGTTCTTCTTAACTAAAATAATTTCTGACGACAAAATAACAACTTGAAAACTAAACTTACACCAAGAGAAAATAGACTAGTTATTACTATTCCAAGTTTCTTGTTTTATTTTATATCACTTATAATTTGTTCGTCTGTGAAAGCAAAAATTAACTCGAGAGCTGAGTAAGCTTCATAACTGACTGTACTCGACTTGACAAAGCAAATGCGTTGAATAGTCTAGATGTTACTTAGGCCTCGTCCAGAGTGAATACGTTTTGACTAAGGTGGTAGCGGGCGCAGTGGCGGACGCGATTTGGTGTCCACAGTAGTTAAATAGTAACAGCCGCACGGGTTCATCTTCAAGGTTAAGCCACGCTTGCAAAGGTCGGCCTGTGGATGGGTGACCATAATTAAATACCGAGTTTTCTCCATGTCTCGGAAAGCACGTTAAGCCGTTGGTCACGGCTGTGATTTATAGTTCTTTGACAGTTTTTACAGGTTGTTAGTGGTCCGAAAGTCTGACAAGCTTACCAAAGGGTACCGCATTATCCAGTACTTACTGGGTTGTGGAGGTCAGATAGGTAATTGCTATGAAGTAACAGCATCTGGTAAGACTGGAAGCCGACGCCAATCATGTTGGGTAGAGGCTAGACAGATGATGAGGCAAATGATGAGTAGTCCAGCTGTTGTTAGCATGGGGAGACCACTTCTGGTAAAACAAAAGACCACCGTCGTTGCCTAAGCAACACACGCGTGCGTCATTTGTTTCCCTCGTATGTGTACCGTCACGTCGCGGTGTTTCATGGCATCCAAGCAGCCTTTGCTTTTGCAACACGCCTGTCACTCGAGCGAGTAGATCGTGGCTACTGAGAAGACAAACCAGGGAAGAAAAAGACAATCGCTTGCTAGCTCGCTCAGTCCCTTTGTGCTAGTTTCCGCTATTATCACTTTATTAGGGACTTTAGTAGTTTACTTACTTCATGCTTCTCCACGAAAGCTTTACACCATGTACAAGGCCTTACTACCCTGTTTTTTTTATTAGTACTGAGTTCAACATTAAAACGTGACTTACCTAAGTTTGTAAGCTTGTTTCATCTTCTTCGTGTTTGTGTATCGATAGCAAAACGATGAAATATCACGGTGTAGCTTGTTTCAATGGAAAATATATCAATTCTGGTTTAAGATATCTTTAGGTTTTTAACAGACCTAGTAGTATTTCCCCCCTTTTACATACTTAGATATAGAAATCGAATTTATCGTGTGGTTAGTGCCTAACCTGATGTCAGAGTTTGTTTGCCATCCAAGGGCCTCTGAATTGACATCCTCACGATGTTTTCATTCACCAACGCCAGTGATAATAATTAGGCAGTACGCACATGAATCCGAAAAATCAGAGGTGCATATCTTAGGGTTCGAACTCGAGACCTATGACTTGGCAATCATAGCTGGGGTGGCGGCGGCGGCGGTCATAGCTGGCCGTTAAAGGTCATGGCATATTACACAAGCACCGCACCGGCACCGCTCCAACCCAGCGATTAACTTGCCATTCAAATTAGAGCATTAAAATCGTGTGCCTCATAATATATTTTATAACGTCTATCTATATGAAAAAGCTTACGGCGGGCGGTCAGCGCGCTTGCCGCTACCATACGACTCGACTCGCAGACAGCATGCTTACGGCGCGCCGACCGCCTGCTTGCTGCGCGCCGACTCCGAGTTGCCCGCGGTTGCCCGCGAAACAACGTCATAAACAAATGCCATACAATTGTTCGCGGTACACAGCACAAGTGTTCGCGGTGACAGCAAGCTCATATTCCGGGAGGTAGGTAGCGTTTCAAGGTTTGCTGTAAAAAAAACCCAATTCTGGGTTAAGCTCGCCGTTGTACATATTTAAATTTTGTGTGTATATTTTTTTTATTTTGTGTGCAATAAATGTCAATCTAGTACATTTTTAACGTTTTCGTCATCGTTATCGATCTGATAGTATCTCACGTCATACCATGTTATCACTGTTGATGTGGCAATCGCTTTTAAAGCGTTTTCTATTTCCACAAAATCTGTCAACATTGGCTTATGCTTTCACGGTTAAAATAAATCAATAATAATCACCGAAGATATCCCGTAAGTGACAATATAATTTCGGTAGCTTATGTCAATTGAGTACATTTTTTAACTTTTTCGTCATCTAGATCTGATAGTATCGCCCTTGCTCTGGGTGTTCATCCTATATTACGACTGCACAAAGGACGAAGGCATTTTTTGGGTTCCGTAGTGCTGAAAAAGAACCCTTATAGTTTCGTCATGTCCGTCTGTCTGTCTGTCCGAGGTTTTGCTAAGAGACCGTTGGTACTAGAAAGCTGTAATTTTGTAGAGGTCGCCGACAAAGAGGTAAAATAAATTTTTGAAAATATTTTTTTTAGGGTTGCTCCCCTACATGTGAAGTGGGGATGATTTTTTTTGTGCACTTAGAATAAATCCTATAAAGTGACTAAGATGAAGCTGCTTGCTTATAACGGATAAAGACTTGCATTGAAAAACAACATCTAAAATAAATAAAAAACATAAATAATCATAAGTTTCACAAAGCTGCCGCTAGATGACGCTGAACCAACGGGTTCGTTCTATATTGTGATAACAGGCTACTTTGGAACCCTACACTGCGCGTGGCCCGACACGCACTTGGCCGATTTTTTTGTTAAGTGAAATTTTCCCGAAATAATTACTTTATACACGCAGTTTTCATGAACAGATACTTGGTGGCTTACAAACTCCCTTGTTAAATCTATAGACGACGTTGCCTTGCAAGCTCATTGAAGCAGCAACCACGTACACTGCACATAGCACCTATGAATGTTATTGACATTTATTGCATATCGCATCAGAGGTTAATGTGTCCGCATTAGGGTCGCACTAGCGCTCAATTGTGGCATAATTGCCAATATTCCGGCAGGCGTCTCAGCCAACTGTTCGTAACATGCATTATTAATTGATATTGGGTCTAGGTTTGCTCTTTGAGGTTATGCATGAGGTTTGTCCCTTGTTAATATTGGGTCAAAGGATCTCATAGTGCTGGTGAAATAGGTATGAAGACAGTATCAAAAAATTGCAAATCTATTTAGTCCTTCAGTTAGAGTATTGGAAAATAATGGACACGTATATATATATATATATTTTTTTTTATATTTTTTTTTGTAAATCAATGAATATTGACAAAGATAAAACGCATCAAAACTCGGGAGTGGGGGCTCGTGACGTCAGAACTAGCTAAAAATTATAGGCGTAGACGAGGCGTGACGTATTGAGAATTTTAAAAGCGTCATAAATCTTCGTCAATTTTGGTTTACGTAACAAAATAAAAAACACGGGTCAAATAGTTCTTGATAATCTAACTGACGGACTAATTAGTTTTTTTTTTGCGTCACGCCTATTTAACCTACAGGTTTATTGGCTGGATTCGATTCCTAGGTCAGGCTAAGTGATGTTGGGTATTATCATCAGAAATTTCTCAACATAAGGATGTCTGTCTTTCTGGATGCCTGGCTACTTGTAATAGACTCGCCCAATGAAAATGTGAAAATGAAAACGTTGGTGTGTAAAAGTATTTGGTTCTATTCATCAGCTGCCTAGCCATTCTAGCCGGATGCTGAATCATCATCATCATCATCATCATTTCAGCCAAAACACGTCTACACGTCGAGTAGACGTGTTTCGCAAGTGTCGCAACATTGACCGGTCCCGTGCGACTCGCATTCAGCGGATCCCTGCAACCTTCACCAGGTCATCGGTCCACCAGTGTGAGGCCTTCCAACGCTGAATACCAGTATTTTACATGAAGCGACTGCTTATCTGACCTCCACAACCTAGTTAGTACTGGGCTATGCGATACTCTTTGTGTTTGGTTCTATTCCATTTACAAAAACATAACCTGCAGCATATCATCATAATACAAACCCGTTTATGTGTTTCAAGACACTCAAGGAAATACAAGCGGAACTGAATCTTTAGTCAGCGAATATAACAGTGGATCCACGTTTTCCTTAGTGTTCAGTTTCCAAAAGTATGACGGCTCATCCTAGCGTATTCGGGAGCAGTGTTGGCATACGTGCGTTCATCGATATTCATCCTTCATGGCGAGTTTTTGGTTTCATGCCGTGCTCCGCATACATTTGGACGGAAAGTTTCGTCTACATAATATTTGAAATCTTACCGCGATCTATCACAGATCTGACTTTCAAGTTTTGGTAGTTTGCGCTGCAGCTTGCGCTAAGTTTGGAAAACGTTTGGTCTTGCATTTTTGAATACTTCGGAAAAATTGGTTTTGAATTCCTAGATTTGCAGTCCGAGTTGGATTTTGTAATATGTCCCTTTCTTTATTGGTTCCTGCTCTACACGAACTTTAATAATGTAGAGTTTATAAATTCTTTTCATTACTCATACTCTGAAAGTAGGTCTGAAGTTGCCTGAGAAGCGGGTTGAAAGTACTACTTTTCAGCCCTAGGGAGAATCGTTTTCAACTGACAACTGTCAAATTATAAAAAAAAAATAGTTCATTTTTCTATTGAACCATGTTCCAACTTGCTATACAGCCACGATGTAAAATTGAAATAACATAAAGTTAAGTATTAATTAAAGAATATATATTTTTAAATAACTTTATTTTAATTAAGTTTCAACTATTTCTTTAAAGTAACATAGATTTGGGCAAAATATTTACCATTTTTTCGATGATGAAAATGAAAAATAGGTAAGGCTGAATAGCTGGCCGGCCACACAAAAAAAAAACAAAATAGGCGGGAAAGCGGCAATCCGATCTTCATTTGTTTTTTGAGTTGATTCATTTTTTAAATTTAAATTTCCTTGTATTCGTAATGAAAAGCACAGTGTTTACCTCGGTTTAAATACTTATTTAGTCCCTCGAACTATTAGCGCCCTCGCTGCGCTTGGGCACTAAACCCCGTCTCGGGACTGAATAAGTTACTTTCACCCCTAGGGTAACAATGTACTATTTCTTAGCATGAAAGAAAAACCATTAGCATTATTTAAAAAAAAACTTGTATTTAAAAAAAACTTATTTAAAAATAAAAACTTATCAAAAACTTGCAACTTTGGCCCCCAATTTCTCCGTAACTAGAAGGTTCCCAGGTAAGGTGTAGAACAAAAAAAATATCGCAATGACGGGGAGAACAAGTGCCTTTCGGTTTCGATAAGGGGTTTTTTCACCCTTCATATAGGTAAACTTGCACCTTTTTCGCATGGAGGTTGGCAGAAACCACAGAACGCCACCTGCTAAGATTCTCACATACTCCGTTTATCTCGTCCACGTTCATACCTTTGATGATACAAGCACGCCGCCGGCTGCGAGTACTCCGCACCTGACCTTTCTGCTCCTTTAAATTATTTCAGGGTTCCTTCAATCATGCTCGCACCAAATATACTACATATCAACCAGCCTCGCACCACAGTCACTCAAGCAAGCTCCTACGCATACACACCTAATCACATTTTGTTCATACACACTCTCGCTACTCACACGCGTTTTACTATTTCTTTTTTTTAACTTAGCTTCCACTCTCTCGCACTCTTCTCACTATGAAAAACCTATTGCAGTAAATGTAGGTCATAGCCGACGAATTGCTGCGGGAGGGTCCTGGTGACTTGTAATACGGATTTTTATAGAGACCTACTTCAAGCACCAGTCTCTCACAAAGTTAATTCCACGCTCGTGTTCCACTGTAACCTTAGCATTAAGTAACTTGTGAAGAGAAAATAAATTGATATTTTATTATTATTCATCATTTCAGCCGCAAGACGTCCACTGCTGGACATAGGCCTCCCCCAAGTGTCGCCACATTGACCGGTCCCGTGCGATTCGCATCCAGCGGATTCTCGCAGCCTTCACCAGGTCATCGGTCCATCTAGAGGGAGGCTTTCCAACGCAACGTCTTCCGGTTCGCGGTCGCCACTCCAAAACTTTTCGGCCCCATCGGCCATCCGTTCTGCGGGCAATGTGCCCTGCCCACTGCCACTTAAGTTTGGCAATTCTTCGGGCTGCGTCGGTAACCTTGGTTCTCTTGCGAAACTCCGAGCATAGCCCTCTTCATTGCCCTTTGGGTGACTTTAAGCCTTCTGATGAGGCCCATTGTGAGCGTCCACGTTTCGGTCCCGTTTGTAATCACTGGTAACACACACTGGTCACTGGTCTTTAGTCTTGAGACACTGCGGTAAGTTGGACGGGAATTATTTCTTAAAATCAGCAAACTCACCTCACATTTGACTCCCAAACCTAAAACCCTCCAACTTGACCCTTAAATTGTCCCATAATCGATCAATAATCAAATAACATCCCCCAACCTATTACGTCTATGGATGTAGCGTGTACGTTAAGGGGTAGCCAGCCCCTTACTTACGAGGGTGTAAATCCCGGAGGCGGTTAGTGTTAACACCAATTACGATTGTGCTATGTTACGGTTTGGCAGTCTAATTTCTATTTGCGTTAGGTACATGTTTGTTATTGCTAAAGTTTCCAATTCAATGGTTTTCTAAGATCTTTCCATGAAATTGAAGGTAAAGTCCCGGTAAAGGCAATGTTGGCCGAAGAAGAGATTATTTCTTAAGCAGTTTTCTTTATTTTTTTAATTTGTCTTTTTTGTCCCACTGCTGGGCAAATGAGGCTTCTACTCTTCTCCTGCGTCACCGAACTAGGCTTCTTTAAGTCAAACCAGATAATAATAGAGCCAGATAACATTCATAAAGGTAAAAAAATTGATAAGGTGGTTTGTTCTGTTTCTCAGTATGAGCCCTGAGTCAGGTTATGTGCCCGGTTGCTGGCTATTAGGGTAGTCCTCTACTATATTATTAGGACTTAAACATAACTGCCTAATTATGGGCGAAATATCAAAACGACACAGACTTTTTTCTCTCCATTTTTTTAAAAGTTAAGAACAATCTAGATAGTTTACCTAATTATTTGTTCAATTTAAATATATAAAAAACATCAATGAATTAAAGCTACTTAAAGATTAAATTAAAACAAAATATTTACAAAAAAAATCTATTTTTTTTTTTAATTAAAAATGTTGCCATATAAAAGTATTTTATTGGATCATTCGTTCTGGAGATTACCCCTTTTATATAATCTTACAAACAAAAACCTCTTAATTAATTTAAATCATTTTCCAAATTCAAAAATTGTCACGAAATAGTTAAAAAAAATATTAATATATTACATGTCGAATACATAAAACCAGTTTACAAGAAACCATGATCTTGAAATTGAAAATCTTGAAATCATGATCAAACCAAACAACAACCACCACCATCACCATATAAAATAAACTAACTAAATAAACAATAGGATTTAGGACACCTAATTATTGGTAGATATTGAAGCCTTTTGGTGGTTTCCCTTCCTCCTTCCTTGTTTGACATTCCAATGAGTATAATTCCGTCTATTATTACAAACCTAATACCTGTAAACCTTCCCGTTACAACCCCAAAATGGCCACAGAAATGCCCACAAATGATACAGTATGTCAACACCCCAACAATATTGAATATCTGTAAAATAAGGGAGCATAACGGCCTCTTATTAAGTGTCGGTACGGGCTGGCATGCCAGTAATTTCAACGTCTTTATGATCTTAGAAGAATGGCAGATAGGCTCTTCTCTTCATGTTTGTTTTCTTCATGGCTAAAGAAGGCCCATTTTTAAATGCTTTGACGGAGCGGCTGACAAGCTGCTGCCACGCCTAACTGTCTTCGGCTCGTCTTAGGAGACAATTAAATTAACAGTAAATCTTGTAAGCATCTTGATCCGAGGCCGTAGAACGCGCGCTTTAAACGTAACATGAATAAGTTGGTTTAAAAATACTTATTCGTTTCTATTTTCATGATTTTAAGAATTCATTCCTAACTATGGATGATACTGATTGTGCTTGTTGCAATCAATTTAACAAAAATGCTATAAGATAATAGGCATGACGACAGTATCAAAAAATTGCAAATCTATTTAGTCCGTCAGTTAGAGTATTGGAAATTAATGGACATGTTTTTTTGTTTTCGTAAATCAATGCATATTGACAAAAGATAAAACGCATCAAAACTTGGGAGTGGGGGCTCGTGACGTCAGAACTAACTAAAAATTATACCTTGGCGTGACGTATTAAGAATTTTAAAAGCGTCATATCTTCGTAAATTTTGGTTTACGTAACAAAAGAAAAAACACGGGTATAGTTATTTGTGCAACAAGAGAGCAAAGTGGGTTTTTGCTGCGAGTGTTGATTTTGAATCCCGAGTAAGCGAAGGATTCTATAGTTGAATCACGAGCGTAGCGAGTGATTCTAGGTTAGAATCCTGAGCGTAGCGAGGGATTCAAAGACACGAGATGCAAATAACTTTGGTCTCGAGTAACACATACAACTTTTCACCTCAGCAGCGAGAACATATACCTAAAGGTAAAAAACAACATGGTAAAAATTTAACCACCACGCCACATTAAGATACTAGACACATGAGAACGGCGGTGGCCCAGTGGTGGCGGCCCCGACTTACGAATAGTAAGTCGCGGGTTCGAACCTAGGCAGGCGCATGACTTTGTGTAATTTATTTCATCACCACTGCTCTCAAAACAGTGAAGGAAAACATAATGAGGAAACCGGCATGTCCTAGAACCAGAAATTCGAAGACATGTGACATCTACCAATCCGCACTGGGCCCGCGTGGCGGATTATAGCCCATTCCCTCTCATTGAGAAGAGGCCGTGTCCCAGCAGTGGGAACATTAATAGGCTAATGATGATGACAACATTTAAATAATTTCAAAAAATCAAAAATGAAATGGTTGTAGTTTTGCAAATTAAAAGTAACAGTTCAGTCTCCATTGCTTAAAATATCATAAGTTTTTAGATAGTTTTCGCGAGACTTTCCAGGCAGGAAACTTAATTTTGCATTTTTTACATTAAGCTTCTATTCTTCGGGTGTTAAATAGCAGACTTCGTCACTGGACTCACTCATATTTATTTGTTATTATTACTTTATTATCCAAATGTTATTGTACTTTGTAGCTAGTGTACACTGACCAAACTATTGCTAGAACACACAGAAAATAAAACAATTAAAATTTAAATCCCGCATTTTTTTAAAAAATGCGTTCTGAAACTACACTCGCGGTATTCTGTCTCAATAATAAAGTTTGTTATAAGTAACTATAAATAAATAAGTAGATACATGATAAACTTCGTATTTTTTTCGTCAACATTCTTCATCTTAATATAAAAAATATAATTCGATTATTCGAAATATAACAATTTTTATTTAAAACCTAAACACGTGATTTACAATATTACGGTTATCGATTTACAATATCGGTATCCGAACGTTTCATTGTTTGTTTCTTTTTTGGGCCTACTAGATATGGAATTTGAAAATCGAATTTAGAATCGACTTGTTTATATCTCTCGCTTTTTTCGTATCGAAGTGAAAGTGACAGAACAAAGTGAAGTTGAAATCTTTCGAATTTTGTGACTAGACCTGCACAGTTCTCGGTATTTAAAAAAAATTAATAAAAAGTTACTTTGTCTCACGCTCGCAGCAAAATCGAATTTTGCTCACTGTCTGTAAACAGCAAAACCTGCTTGTTTGAGGTGCTGAGGTGAAAAAATATTTTTTGATAATCTAACTGACGGACTAATTAGATTTTTGTTTGTCGTCTCGCTTATTGTATTTTCGATTCAAATATCGATGTACTTACGTTACGTGTACACCGCGCGCTCGTGCTAAGCCTCTGCTCTGACCGAATAAGGGCTAACATTTGGACATTCAAACGTCTTGATATAGAAATACGACCGTAGCGCGTCTTTCAATACAAATCCCTTTCGATGCCACGGCATGCCACAGGGTAATTTTAAAGCATAGCGATGTATGTCGTATTTTTATAACAATACGTTTGAATATCCCTTGGTATAAAAATAAATCCCCTGCCATGCTGTCTTGGTCGGCATTGGCCTTTAGTGAACGTCCGCGTGGTCGTTTCCCATCCTACGTTCTCCACTACTAACAGGTAGGGAGATACTTAATAACCTAGTTTAGTTCTCAGTACGCTATTAGAAGATATCTACATCATCCCAATTTATCCCTTATCCTCAGTTATTTTCAATCTGTATATTAAGTCTATTCCTTCTTTATATTGCTATTAGCCGTCATTACAACCGTGTTATATCTGGATATATATTTTTATTGAATTTCATTACTTTCGGGGTGTTTAAACCAGGAGGCAGCGGTGGCCCAGTGGTGGCGGCCCCGAGTTACGAACAGAAAGTCGCGGGTTCAAACCCAGGCAGGCGTATTACTTTGTGAAGTTTATTTCATCACCACTGCTCCCAAAACGGTGAAGGAAAACATTGTGAGGAAACCGGCATGTCCCAGAACCAAAAATTCGAAGACCTGTGACATATACCAACCCGCAACGGGCCCGCGTGGTCGATTATAGCCCATTCCCTCTCATTTAGAAGAGGCCGTGTCCCAGCAGTGGGAACATTATAGACTGATGATGATATACCAGCAACGACTTATGTATAACCCTATTCTCAGCTGGTATTTAGAGAGTATGATCATTCTGCTCATATCGCAGCGTCAAACACGCTTCCCACATCCCCGTTTCTTCTTTAACCTGTGCACGCCCCGGTACACGTGACCGGCATGTCCCCCGGTCACCAATAAAGTAATTACGGGCCCCTCTAATTGCATGCGACGGGTTAGCTAACTTTATTATACAATCTTGTAGTTTGTATTGTAGATTGCGCTCATTGTGATGCGGGTTTGATTGATTCAGATGTGTATATTGGTTTCGGGTTTGTGTTTACTAAATATGTATTACCAGGTATCTACTCAAATTTTGAAGTGATTGAGTTTTATGTGAACGTCTTCTAATCTAGCGATGACTGTTGCAGAAGCAGAAGTTTTCAAAAGAACAGATCTTATCTTACTTAATATTATAAATGCGAAAGTTTGTGAGGATGTTTGTTTGTTATGATTTGGATGAAATTAAAAACCACACAGATAGTATATAACCTGGAACACATTTTATGATACTTTTTATCCGGGCAGTGTGATCCCGTGAGACAAATATGGAACTCCACGCAAGCCAAGCCTCGGGCTTGTGGAAGTTACAAAAATTACCAAAGTGGCGTAGGTAAAAGGGAAAACTTGTGCATCAACAGCAGTGGACTATCCTATAGTACACAATCGGTATTCTATTTTTTTTCTTCTTTTTTAATTCTTTGTTTAGTAAGTGTGTCACTGATCCGCACCATACGGATCGCATGAATCTGTTCAACAATACTACGATTCGTTTAATGCGATGCGTCCAATGCGTACGATGCGGACAAGTGGACGCTTACCTTTATTGAGCTGATTCGAGCGATCCGTGGATGCGCTTGTGTGTCTTTCTACACAGAGAATACTATGATTCGTTTGATGCGATGCGTCCGATGCGGATAAGTGGACGTTTACCTTAAGAAAGCTTTGGACGCTGGTGGACAGAGAAGAATAAGCACCTACTTATCCACAAATTACAAGCTACCACCACATTTCTGCACGACTAAATCTCCTAGATCTTCGCTGCAAATAAAGGGATTTTTCACCGAGACCGCTACTCGACAATTCTGTAATCTAGCGCAAACAAGGTGAAACATTAGTTACAGTGTGCCAACATGTTGCACGATTTATAGCCACTTACTATCTTCCGCTGACAGTTGAAGGAGATTAGTATTTCTTCGTTCTTAATTGCCGGAATGCACGCCAATTTGGTATGAAGGGACATTTAAGTTAAGCATTTTTAATTGCAATGAAAGAGTTCTGAATGTGTTTGTTTGACTGCATCAAAATATGCAGCCAAACAAACACATTCAGAACCCTTTCATCTTTTGGTGCTTCACCAATAACTAGAGAGCAGCAGTGGCAGCCTCGACTTATGAACAGTAAGTCATGGGTTCGAACCCAGGCAGGCGCATTCTTTTGTGTAATTTATTTCATCACCACTGCTCTCAAAACGGTGAAGGAAAACATCGTGTGGAAACTGGCATGTCCTAGTACCAAAAATTCGAAGACATGACATGTGACATCTACCAACCCGCACTGGGGCCGCGTGGTGGATTATAATAGCCCATTCCTTCTCATAGAGAGGAGGCCGTGTGTCCCAGCAGTGGGAACATCATAGGCTGATTATGTTTAATGCAATAACTGGAGACTAGCTATCTAATAGAACAGCTCTGCCAAATTTGTGACTTTTGTGTATGTGTTACCGAAAATGTATGAAATCTAGCAATTGTACACAATTCCTAGGAAATGTGTACAATTCCGAGCCTACTTAGGAAAAGTGTAAAATAATGTTTCAAAGATTCTTTAATACACACATTTCCTGGGAAATGTACGCATTTCCTTCCCATTGTATGAACTTCCGAAATGATACTAGGAAATGTGTAAAAAGGAATGCTCTCGGTGAATAAAATAAATAAAACACGTTAGAGAACTGAAATCAGGATTTTTATTAAGATGGTTTGCACTATAACTGTTTCGATATTTGAATTTGGGTTGGGCTTTTTGTTTGTTTGAGGTTGATTGATAGGTTTACTGAATGGTTTAAAAAAAATAACCACGAAGGGCTATAGCGGGTGAAGGGGTATACCTTCTAACCTATAAGCTGTCGGGGTGCCTCAAGTAATACAAAAAAAGCTAAACATTTTAAAGTGTGAACCATTATTTTTAAAGTGCGTTTATATATTCCCCTTAGGAACATCAAGAATTTAATATATTTCAGATCGCTCCTTAGAAAAGGTATAGTATCCTAGGAAAAATGCATATTATTTATTTATTTTTTATTTATTTATTTATCATCAAACATCTACCCTTACAGCTAACCAATGCGGTAAATGTGCCTTAATTAATATTTAACATAATTGTTCCTTATAACTTATACCTATAACTATTACAAACAAAGCATTCCTTGTGAATTCACTCAGAGAACAACAGAATAGGTCTGTCTCACTCGCTATGAGGTTGAGCGTGCGAAGTGCACGCGTCAGCGGCGCCTCCTTCAAAAGGTTGGTCCGAGCTCGCGGTTCCATCAGCAGTGGTGGCTGCCGTCGCCGCCACACGTACCTGTCCGGAACACACAGACTCACCTGGCCTAAAACAACTGCATTATGCACCTTCCCTCTAAGTAATTTAAATATATATGAGGCGAGTGCAAGATCCCTCCTAACCCTTAGCTCGTTGTATCCTACCATACCTAGAATAAATAAGGTTGGATACATTAACGGGTAAAAGGGATAAACTCCGTAATAACGCATGTATAAATATCTTATAAATTTATTTTGTACCCTCTCCAACATGAGACTATATTTAGCTTCATGCGGAGCCCAGATGACTGCATTATATTCTAACTGGCTCCTCACCAATGCATTATATAAAGCTATAATAGCTTTCACATTCGTGAACCCTCGGACCGTACGAAGCATGAAACGTAAATAATATTAATATTAATAATTATAAATTAAATCATACATTTCCTATCTATTTTAGGAATTGTATACATCATTTCCTAAGAATTGTATAGGTACAATGACGGATTTAATACATTTCCGGAGACATATGCATGCATTTTGTTTCTCAGCCTAGACTTTTTTTCGTGAACACCGCGTTTCCCCGCTAATCTGCCTATATTATCATTATTTACAGTAGGCCGTACCTTTCGTGCCGAAAGACATGTCCGAGTGAGGACCCTTTCTTTGTTTGACGGGCTGCTTAAAAATTCATTTTCATAGGCTGTATGCTATATGTACATAGGCTGTATTACACCCCCGTGCGAAGCCGGGACGGGCTGCTAGTTTATATTCGTGCGAGGGTTATAGGCATAGTACAATTAACAATAAAGTAAAAAAATACGCGTGCAAAGCCGTGGGCGAAGCTTGTAATACATAAATAACAAAAGACTAACATTTACGTTTCTTATATAGTAAAGACTAACATCAAACAAATGTTTTTGACACACTACACAATCCTTGCAAAATAAGGGGCACGCTTCAGCAAATAAATTAAACCTAACATTCTACTGTAAATATTTAAACCTTTCCAAATTCTAAAATACTTGAGTAAATTCTAAGAAAGCAAACGTTACTTAGTTAATTGTAAGCATAAAAGGTTCATTAAACATTTAGGACACAAGTACAAATCTAAGGACTAACTTTGTGTTCTTGTTAATTTATTCACATACCCAATTAATTTGAAAGCGTGCTATTTTGCATACGAGTATAAACATAATAGACGATTTAATTTATTTTGATTAAATACAAACATAAAGTTTATGTAATATGTTACATAAAACCCTGTCCGATCTGAAAGGGGCATATAGGTATAGGACTAATGACATTGCCAAATAAAATAAAAAACATAAAAATATATTAATGAAGGTAAAAATTGTCATGAATTTTAAAATACATGTTTTTGGTCCCTGATTTATTTATTTATTTATCATCAACATCAACATCTACCCTTACAGCTAACCAATGCGGTAAATGTGCCTTAATTAATACTTAACTTAATTGTTCCTTAAAATTAATACCTATTACTAATTACAAACAAAGCATTCCTTCAAAGAATTCACTCAGAGAACAACAGAATAGGCCTGCCTCACTCGCTATGAGGTTGAGCGTGCGGAGTGCACGCGTCAGCGGCGCCTCTTTCAAAAGGTTAATTGACACCGTTTCCCTAAATTCTAACAAACTTTTGAAACGACAATACCTTTTTCGGTTAATGTATGTTCGATCGTCAATCGTTTTTTCATGACATCACTACCCGAGAAGCGACCGCTCGCGTCCGTGTGTCGCTATATAAGTTTCCTAATTTTAGTACATTTTATATAATTTTCATTAGGGTATTTTTTTACTTGTTCTCCAAAGAGGATTATAATTATATATAAATATAATCTAATCTTGTTACCTAATAATGGCCTCACGAATCGGACATGGCTTTTTAACATATTGTATAGACGACATATAAATCAAAAACCATATTTAAATTAGAAAAAATATTTCAGCAAACAAATGAGGACGACCTTTTTAATTTCCATTTGCTCCTATTTTGTCTAGACTCAATTTTAGAAAGGGGTTCTACAACCAGACTTTTGAACCAGTTTAACAAATTAGAACGACCATAAAAATAGGCATCAAGCTGTGGAAATACGAAAATTATTCCTGATAAAAATATTACATTTTCAGATTATTTGCGAACTAGGATGGGGTGAATGACCGAACCCGGACTAGAAAGGATTAATTTTAGGGAACATAAACTCTCCGGTAGAGGTCTTATTTGCAGTAAAATTTTGCCTAGAGTTCGCTTGACTATGTTCGGGAACATTTTAGACCAACTTCCAGATATTATTATGCTGTGGCTTAATATAGATTTTCACAGCTTGCTTGACCGACTACAGGTTATATAACCTGTAGTTGGTCAAGCGAGCTGTGAAAATCTAGAGACCAACGACCTATATATATATATTTTTTTAATGAAAGTACTTACGGGATGATATCCGTGATTTTCTTTTCGTTCGATGAGCTCCCGATATTTCGACGCTGTTGCAAGCATCATGATCGCGGGAATACTGAAGAGGTTAAGAGACGCATGTTATAAAAATAACATGCGTCTCCATTATCAAGAAAAACCTAGTGATACTGTGAGTGCGTTTTGTCGTGAGTTACAATCGAGTTCCAGTAGTGCGAGTAATAAAAGACTAAGAAAGAGGGTAGACAGATTTGTCTGCTCATAATAAATAATTTTCGTCCCACCCGCATACCTCTTCAGTATTCCCGCGATCATGATGCTTGCAACAGCGTCGAAATATAGGGAGCTCATCGAACGAAAAGAAAATCACGGATATCATCCCGTAAGTACTTTAAGTGCAATTGATTTCTGTCCGGTTTATGGTTCGCTCTTGTATCTATTACAAAGTTGGCGAAATTAAGGTGTAATATAAACTTCTGCGTACCCCTGATGCGTACATACATAATATGTCGCCGCCTGTAGGTACGGCGAGATATATGTATGTCATACGAAGACACTGACCTCGCTAAAAAGGGGTTTTATGAGTTCAATGTCTCCGTAGTAACGACGACTAAAAGGAACCAGCACCCCTATTACGTAACATACTTTCTATCGACGGGTTTTGAAGGAAATTTCTACATTTTATTTAAAGCAATTCGTCTGTTTAGCAACGCAAACCACTGCATGTTGTTGAATTGTAAAATTAATGGTATGGCCAATCTAAGTGCGTTTTTATTGTCGTGCGTAGGATATGTGTATCTACGAGAGACAAAACATGTAAATGAGAAAAGATAAATTTTGGATCACAGCGTGAAGTAGAGGAAGAATTATAGGCAAAGAATAATAATAGGCGAAACGACAAAAAAAAACTAATTAGTCCGTCACTTAGATTATCAAAAAATATTTGACCCGTGTTTTTTCTTTTGTTACGTAAACCAAAATTGACGAAGATACGACGCTTTCAAAATTCTCAATACGTCACGCCATGGTATAATTTTTAGCTAGCTCTGACGTCATGAGCCCCCACTCCCGAGTTTTGATGCGTTTTATCTTTGTCAATATTCATTGATTTACAAAAACAAAAAATACGTGTCCATTAATTTCCAATACTTTAACTGACTGACTAAATGACTAAATAGATTTGCATTTTTTTGATACTGTCGTCATGCCTATTGTAGTATAAACAAAAGTGAAAGCATATATCGAGCATAAAGAATCACTCAAAAATAATTAGGAGGAATCCGGGACCGAGGTCCCAGTCCCAAAAGCCCCATGACCGTTAATGGTGTGACCGTCGGACTGTCAAGTCAGTAGGTCTCAAGTTCTTGGAACCCAAGACTTCACCTCTGATATAATTATAACTTGTTTCGGTGAAGGAAAACATCGTGAGGAAGCATCATTGCACACTCAAAGTCACCTATTCCCCGGACATTTGCCGCTATTAACGTTCTCCTGAACTCAAACACAGACCTTGATATGTTTGCGAATGAATGGAAGGTGATACTGTCAGAATGTTTGAATTTTTGTGAGAAAAATGATGCATGACTGTGTTAATGGCTTCGGCAGTTCTATTTAAATAAATAAATAAATCATGTCTGAGAGATATTTCTCGACGGCATATAAAGCCAAGTCAGAGCCCATGGGCGGCATAAAACTCTGACACCAGCAGGCCTAGCCAAGTTACAAACGGTTCATATGGATTCTCTTTCTACAATCTTAAACGCCTTGGCGTAAGCGATTGTAGAAAGCGCTAAATTGGTAGCCAAGTTGACACGACTGAGTCGATCGCTCGTTCTCTAATGTCTAAGAAAAACCCTGCACTTTAGTCAATGGTGAGCGTTCTTACCATAGAGTATTGCGATCAACATTGTAGAAACGATAACATTCTATTCTATCATTTTGAACGATGTAAACTTGTCTACGAATTTTCTATTCGTTTGTGTTGATCGCGTGATTTAACGTTGAAATGATGTCATTCCCATACATTTGATTAGTTTTCTACTAGCGTTAACGATTGTAGACTGTCAACTTGGCTAACCCTGCAGGATGCACTAACCACAAGTTAAAGAAAGAATCGTTATGAGAAATAGTGTAATAGAATTTGCGACCTCAACAAGATGGCAACGCACTTTTGTTTTGGATGAATGAAGGTAAAAGGCAGCTTTCAGTTTGTAAATGTTTCTCAAGTCTACCAAAACTAAGGCAACTTCAGTAGCCAGATAACGAGGCAAACCACTCCTGTCTTAACAAATTGTACTTTCTCCTTTACAGACGGACGTACAGTCTACCGCACATCCAAGGTAGCAATTTAAATTCGACATCGCCTTTACTTTGTTGCAGTAAAATAAATTTTTGTAACTCCTACGTGCGGTTGACCGTACCAGCACTTAATGCTTTAATGAGCCATTCAGATTATATGAGCACTAATGGACTTCAAGCTTTCAAAGTAGGTTTCATTTCGTTGAAGCACTAATGGATCTAGGCTAAAGTTCAGATACGTCTAGATTTTTGGTGATTTACGTTAAATGTTTGAATTGACTGAATTCGTTTTTAGAAATTTATTTTGAAGCTTTTGGTTGTAGAAAGGTCCTTATAAAACGTTTTTAACTATTCGACATTAAAGACTACCTAATTAGGCATAATGGCCGGGGACGATAAAACAATTAGGTATTTATAAAGCAGTTCAGTCCATCAAAATAACTATTTCGTCTTGTGTCGAAGACAGGTTTTCAATACATTTGCCAACTTTTACTTGGCTTTGACTTTGTATTAATGAGAAATCTAAAACTAAATTAAGGTATATCGATCTTTAGTTACTTTCAGTTTGCTACTACTCAGTATCGGCACAAATTATGAGAAATTAGCTTTTGGCCGTGGCTTTGCTCGCGTTAATTTAGAATTTGACAATCAATTCGGGTTGTACTCTGCTTGTAATAACATACATCAATCTTGATTCGAAATCACGTGGCGCCATCTATTATTGTTTAAGAATAATTTAAACATAAATGTTTTGTTTGCAATGGCAACATTTATATGTTTGGAATTAGTTTTTATGTACTAGCAACATTGGTAGATTAAGAATTTTCTCTCTCGGTATCATGTTACTTTTGCTCATAATTAATAATTTAAAATCTATGTTTGAAATACAGTCAACTGCTAAAAATCTTTAAGCATTTTGTTATACATGATAAGTGGTCCTTCGAGCCGGATCACTATCATAAGAACGTTATTGTTGTTTTCCGCGGGAACAGTAATTTTTCGGGATAAAAGACCACCTGACAACGTATTTGCAAAACTTCAAGATGATCGGTTCAGTGGTTTAGGCGCGATAAGGTAACAAACAAACTTACTTTGGCATTTATACTATGTATAGATTTTGGAGCGAAACAGTTAATTTCTGACTACTCCTTTATAAGCAAATGAAAAGATTGTAAAGAATAGAAAAAAAATACCAGGAAGTTGTAAAACTCACTGTGAACTGTTAATTAATTTAATAAAAACCGCCAAAAAGAGACCAAATCTTGTTTCTTACCATTAAAGGTCTAATTAACGAAACTTTTCGAGGAAACAGTTGGTTTTCAATTTACTTGAATAATTTAATTTTTAAAACGAATCAACTTTGCTAATTAATCCCGACTTGGAATTTTTTTTGAGAAAGGCTTATTAATTAATTAGTTTATAAGATGGATAATGAAAGGTATGGAGTTCTTGTGGGAATCTATTGAGATTTTTAAACATAACATCACACCTGTAATACTCGAAGGGTTTGACAGAGATGTACCCATTAGTTCACCCACAATTCACCAGTCATGTTTAAGTCCCATGTAATAGGGGGCGAGCCTATTCCCATCAACTGGGCACAAATCCAGACTCCGTGGCTGCCACTGAGAAATTCCTGATGGAAAAACCCAATAATACTTTGCCCAACCTGGGAACGAAACCACTTCCTCATGGTCAGCGACTGCGCTCACAACCACTAGACCAACCGATGCAGTTGAGATTTTGTTGTAAAAAACTAAATAAGTTGAGATATTTTAAAGTCTTCTCATAAATCTCTGACCTATTCTGCCAAAATATAAGCGAGGAAAATAGTATATCGAAAAATCTGTTTTTCACGGAAGACTTTTTTTTAATATTATAAGTTATGTCATGTTTTGCACAGATTTAATTCTATTCATCCAACAATCATTCCCAATAAAATTGAAACAGCATAATTTTGCAAACATTTTGAAAGAAAGAGCTTTTAAGATTATTGCATTAAGATAGCGTTTGCAGCATTATCATTTGGAACAAAAGAAATATAAAGAATTTATTTTATGAGAACAAGTGACTACATCTTACACCGTGCACTGTCAAATAATGACTCATATCTAATTGCAAACGGCGGCAGTAAGGATGCCTTGTGACTAATGGCCATTTTCAATAACTTACTATTCGGTTTCGGTAGGTTGCTATCTCTGTTTGACATTTTGCTTACAAACGGTTAGAACCAAAATATCACAGAAAATCTTTCTTTGTTTTTTCTATGAATCAAGTGACAGGTAGGTGATGCGGATAGGATATTTCAAGCTAACTTTGTTTATAGAAACACCGATAGCTGCGAGACGTCGCATATTAACTGACAGTTATACATAAGTAAGTTATAGAAAAAGGGCCTACCTAAACCTATATCGATTTTAAAATTTACTCAATTAAGAAATATGCAGTATCCGCGGTAGACCTCGCAGGAGATGGCGGGACGAGCTGGACAGAACCAACGACCAGTGGTCCACATTAGCCCTGGATCGCAAGATTTTAAGGTCATGGGGGAGGCCTTTGACCACCAGTGGGATGACACAGGCATATATTTCAACTTGTATTAAAACGCAATAATGTAAAATGACCATGACATGGTAAACTAAAACTATGACCGATTTCTTTAAAAAAATAAAAAAGAGCCTGGCAATGATTTCATTCAAATAAATATGTATATAGGTGCTTAAAATTTTTATCCAAGATTAAATAGCCAAATGACTCAAAGATGACTGATAGAAAATGCCTGACAGTCATGAATCCATCTCTGAAAATAAAAAGTGACAAGAATTTTGTAGTACGTTTCCCATTGTATGATACGATACGGTGTAAATGGGCTCCAACAGTATAATCTCCCACGTTCATAGCTCATTTAACCGAGACCTTTAACATGAAAGAACTTTCGATTTTCTGATTTCCCACACCAATGAACACAAAATAAATGCGCATTTCTCATTTTTTTGCAGACAAGAGGAACTCTTTACTCGTCAAACACTTGAATATTCTTCGTTTATGAATATTCATATTTTCTACTTTAAGCTGCAGTAGTAAAGGATCAAATTCCGCTGACGGATAATATACAACGGATAATAAACATGAATATATTTTAGCAAAATGTACTCGGTTTTCATATAAGTGTTTGTCGAGACATGCTCCTCGATTCAAGACGGAAAGCTGAAGAAAGACTTCTTTAGATAAGTAGATACCTATAATAGACGGTGTAAAAAACCTCTTAACGAATCCGAAAGGCACTTGTTCTCCCCGTCATTGATATCACTTTTTTGTTCTACACCATACCTTACGTTACCAAACGTTGCTCAAAAAGCCGCTAAGCTAAAGTGGGACTGGGCTGGCCATGTCTGCCGTATGCCCAACGAGCTGTGGGCCAAATAACCATGATGTGGAGCCCTGATACAGCCAGCAGGCGACGCGGTAGACCTCGCAGGAGATAGCGGGACGAGCTGGACAAAACCAACGACCAGTGGTCCACATTGGCCCTGGATCGAAGAATTTGGAAGTCATGGGAAGAGGCCTTTGCCCAGCACTGGGATGACATAGGCTAACAGTAACAGTAACACCATACCTTCTAGTTACGGAGATATTGGGGGTCAAAATTCCAACTTTTGACAAGTTTTTTTTTTAATACAAGTTTTTAATGTAAGATTTTTACTTTAAACACCTCCACGACCCTCATATTATTTAAACTATCCATCAGCACAATGTTTTGAGTGCGTCACATTGAGTTTTACCAGAAGGCAAGATTTTTCACCCCAAAAAAAAAACCGTTTCCCAGCAATATTTTTTGCGTAAAGTTACTTAGTTTCATGTACAGAATGCTTGGTTGACGTCTTCGTGATGAGGTCGTTTACACCCCGTATATTACTTCTAGGAGGGCACTATTTAATGAACTGTCTAGACTTTTACTGTACCGGGACAGGAACATGCTGTATTTTAACTCACGCCTTTTTCCTATGGGGGTAGGCAGAAACCACAGGACGTCACCTCATACACCCACACCCCCCACCCCTCTTACCCCTCATACTCCTTTTGCCTCGTCCACGTTCATACATCTGGTCAAACACGCACGCACGGCTGTATTTTGTTTCTTAATTACCGGTACATTGAGGCCTGGGCAGAGCCATATTCTCAAACGTGAAAGCATGCGTGAGAAATGGATTACCATACTAGCTGAAGGGAGATTGGCGAATTTAGACTTAGCTGTAAAATTAACACTGTAGAATTAACTGTAAAAATACATCTTATCATCCTAGCCTTTTCCCAACAATTTTGGGGGTTGAATGCAGCTGACTAGCAGTATTTTACACGGAGCTACTGCCTATCTAACCTCCACAACCCAGTTAGTGCTGGGTAATACGATACCCCTTGGTAAGACTGGTTGTCAGACTTTCGGGCCACTGACTACTTAACGACTATCAAAGATCTACAATTGATAGCCGGGACCACCGGCTTAGCGAGCTTTCCGAGGTACAGGGGAAACTCGGTATGTAATGGGTGGTCACCCATCCACGGAGCAACCTAGGCAAGCACGGCTTAACCTTAAGATCGACCCGAGCGGCTGTTATTATTTAGCCACGAGCTCCTCAACTGTTAAAGAACATAAAATATTTAAATTATTATTAGTACATCAACAACTAATATGCTAGTTTTATTTCAAAACATGAATTAGAATTAGAATTTATTTATTTGTAAGAATGTAGTTTTACATAGTATGATGTTAATATATATTTTTTAAGTTCTTTATACTCTACCACATTATGTGGTGTACAAATATTAAATAATTAAATGTCATTCTTATAACTAAGTACAATAGATGTCAAGATTTGTGATACAATAAGTCCAGTGTGAATTAATAAGATTATTATAATTATAGATTAAAATGTCATGTCATAAGAACACTACAAAATGATGAAACGCTAAGAAATTATAAAAGAGAAATTAAGAATTTTGAAACACCTCAGCTGTTACAAAACAGAAATAATGTTCTTGTTTTATTATATTAATATAAAAGATGTAACGACCGTAATGTTGGCGACTCCTGTGGTGAATTAAACTTGGCTAACAGCGTTGAAGAGTTTCCAAGGAATGTCACAGATAGTACAAGATACCGGCTAAGATAGACGTTCACCCATTTGTTAACAGACTGAAAAGTTTTTTTTTGTAATTTTAATAAATGAACAAACTTGCGATTGGGTTGTCTGATAAAATTAAGTCAAGCCTAGGTTTAATTAAATTAATTATTTTTTTTACTACTAAAAACTACTAACTGATCTGTTTTCGAGTTGAAATATGGATTAAAATATAGATTATGTTATTACTAACACGTTGCTATTAGGTTGTCTAAGTATAATCGGACAAGATTTACGGTTGTCGTAATTTTAAATAGTCCTCACTTAATTTCACTAGGAAAACCTATTCGCAACATGCTTGTTCATGCACTATAAATTGTTAACAAAAAATCATTCGGTAAACGAATGGGTGAAACCCGATCTTAGTTTGGATCTTAGACTAAGAGAGAAGATCGAATTAGCCCGCACCTCTGTGGGTACGAAACAATTTAATTTGTGAAATTTTGACAAAGTCGAGAAGTCCTTTGGATAGTAAGAAGTTGCGGGAAAGTTTGACTGGCTGCAGAACGAAGTGCTAAGTTTTTAGTGACGTCTTTTTCTAATTGGTTTAGGCTTAAAGATAAATGAGTAAAAACTGCAAAAAAACATACAAGTATTGTATCCAAACTTTGAGAAAACAAAGGCCCGGTAAATTCTATATCAAAAACACTATGTTAAAATGTGTATAATCAAATGACCAATCTAACCGACTGAAGCTTTGACACCTAAGTGCTCAAACACAGTGGGAGGGACGCGGGCGGCGGAATCCGCTAGCGGGTGTCGTTAACACACACCTTTCCGCGTGTGAAAACAGTTACAGAGCGGCGCGGGTGAGCGATATCCGCAGCGGGACAAGCGGGCAGCGCCGGCGGCGCGGAAAACGCAAACCAGTTCGCGTTTCCCGCTCGTGGCATCCGATCATGTCTTTCTCGACAGAAGACTTGATAGTGCTACTACGCGTTTACGCTGAGACGCCCTGTGAAGTACTGTGTTTACGAGTAGGAATATTTGCGTTTACCGCCCTTCCCGCATCCGCTCCCGCCGCCCGCGCCGCCGCCACTGTGTTTGAACACTAACTCTATGGCGGGTTACTCGACACCGCTTTTCCGCGCGGTCAAGCGGTGACGCGGATCTCAAGTCGCATTGATTTGTATGAAATCTGTTTATGCCTAACACACGTACACCACCCGAACACGCGCTCGAGCGGCACTCGGCCAGAAAATACATTTTGCCTATGTCTAATAAGTATGACCGTATCTACTTTTGTATGTCTATTATGAAATGTTCAATCATACTGACTGAATCTATCTAAAATCGTCAATCTACCTGCCGTATAATTCTATGTTATGACACTATTCGATGCACTAATACCTTCAAAGCCACAGTTCTAATCGATAGGCTTAGTGCACTCGCCGCAATCGATCTCTCCGAGTTGATACTGTCCGAATCAGGTTTGTGGTCTGAATTGTCTAAATTACGCTTCCAATTGTAGAATCCGTATCCAATACAATACTGTTAAGAAATAAGAACCTAGACAAAGAACCATAACGAAGCTGGATAAAAAATCGCTAAAATTGGACTTATCTGTAAAAATGTATGCGTCGTCAAACATAAAACTTTAAGTCCACTTGAGAGCGTTCACCTTTTTTCGTGATGAGCTAAAGGCGTGTGATTACATGCCTTTAGCTCATAACGATAACGATAGAACAATATGATTATATTGTTCCTATCGTTCCAGAAATACGGTACGTCGTGTTATTTGGAAGCGATTGTTTCTTGTCTAAGCCCACTGGTTTTGTTATGTCGTCAGATTATAATTTCAAACTAAGGGCATGTTTTATGTCATTCTAGAATTTTTCGTTTCAACTTTATTAGATTCAAGGTCGCCTGATCTTTGTCGTCTTCTATTGTTAAATCTAAATTTTTATGGACAACTTTTTTTAGATCTTTTTTGGTTGTAATATCTTTGGCTTTTAAGTGACTTGGTGATATTTCGGTCTTATACATGAATTTTGCTTCTGTTTCCATTGATTTTAGAATCCCCTTCTAACCCGAGGTGCAAATCAATAGGATTTGTGCACGTTAGCCGCCTCGCCGCAGTCTATCTCGGTCAACTAATACCTTCTGCAAACCGTACCTCTCCAACCTTGTTTTGGTTTAATTCAAGCGCTGTCAATGCGTAGTTTACACTGCCCGTTGGTGTTGCATCTGAATTAGTTTAGGATTTAGACGAGTATTTGGATGAGAATTTTGAATTCATAAAATGAGGAGCGGGTTCTGTAAAGGACTTGGAATGAGGAGCTTGTTTCTGTAAAGAGCTTTGCAATATTGGATATAACCAATAGTGAGGTTGTTAATTAATGCGATTAGATATGTATCCATCTACTTTAAGCTAGCAGTAAGATTTGATGTTCATAATACCTACCATTTAGAAAATGATGAAAATTAATTCAAAAGAATCTGTGATTAGTTTTTTTTTATGAGGGATCAATCCCATAATATTTTGAAATAATTTATCTGGTCTTTATACGATTCCTAACATATATATGCTAACTCGAGATTTGACTCGATAGACATCAATAAACTTAAATATTTTCATCCAGTTCAGTTAACACTACACCTGATTGTTTAAATTTAATTTATTTAATTTATTCAATAAATTATCGTGCTATAATATAGCTGTTCCAAGCACATCTATGGTTATATCTAGAACTTTCTTTGAAACTTGGAAGCTTGTACTGCCAGGTAAAGATATACCTGGACAGCTAGTCACGTTTTAGTTTCGATCTAGGTATTTTCTTTTCTTTACGTTTTGATGAGTTAATTCAACCTGAATGTTGTGTATGTATTGTATGTTTATATTGCTTTTCTGTATTGTATTATTATTTACATTCACATCGTTTGATTTATTGGAAAAAATAGCATTTTACATAACACAATTTCACCCCTGATCTGGTCTATCTGAGAGCAGCGGTGGCCCAGCGGTGGCGGCCCCGACTTACGAGCAATAAGTCGTGAGTTCGATCTCAAGCAGGTGCATTATTATGTGTAATTTATTTCATCACCACTGCTCTCCAAACGGTGAAGAAACACAACGTGGAGAAACCAGCATGTCTTAGAATCAAAAATTCGAAGACAAAAGTGACATCTACCAACCCGCACTGGGCTTGGTGGATTATAGCTCATTCCCTCTCATAGAGGAAGGCCTGTGTCCCAGCAGTGGGAACATTATAGGCTGATTATGCAGTATGCAACACCTGTAAGGGTTTGGCGGAAGATTAAATATTAAACATTATTTTGGTGGTAAATTAAATTTCGTTCTTTCAAGACAGCATTGTTACAATCTATCTGAAAAAGCCCTGCTTCGTAGAGCTGTAATTAAAAAATAACTAACAGTTTCAGATAAAACTTATCTTTCAAATAGCTTTTACAGTAATCCCGCTACATTATTCAAATTAATTAGCATTGAAAAGCTCTAGGCAGTGAAAATCGAGCATAAAAGAAAAGTAAGGCTCTTGACTAATCTAGGAACGGGGAAAAGGTTTCTTTAGTGCTTTCAAGGCATTTACGGCATTAGCTTTAGATAGCTAATGGGCATTGCATAAAATATTGTCGTCTATTTGGGCGTTTCAGTTGTATAGTTCCGGACTCCTACAGTAAATAGGATAAAACATAGTCTTTTCATGTGTGTCTCTGTATGGCCGCGTTTGTTCTTTACCAAACTATGCAATATGTGGATTGATTTTGATGCGTGTTTTATTAATACTAGTGTTAATTGGTTATTCCGTCAGGAATTTGGGCCAAAGCAGCCACAGATTCCACATTTGTGCCCGGTTGATGGCAATAGGCTCGCCCCCTATTACATGGGACCTAAACATAACTGGTGAAATGTGGCTGTACTTGTTAGGTACACCTCTGCCTATCCCTTTGGGGAAAACAAGGCGTGATGTTATGTTATGATAGCTAATCATTTAGAGAATTTATTCGAAATGTTTTATTTTAAAATATGACTTGTGAAAATGCTTTTATGTAGGTAACATAAAAAATTTTCACAAATCATATTTGAAATTGTTGATGTAATTTTTGTTGAAATATAAAA
Organism: Xestia rhomboidea; assembly: GCA_963853795.1. NCBI lineage: Eukaryota > Metazoa > Arthropoda > Insecta > Lepidoptera > Noctuidae > Xestia > Xestia rhomboidea. The sequence continues at coordinate 5,549,313 of OY970778.1, read as the reverse complement.
AAGTGTATGTAATAACCATTAAAAAAAGGCTCTGTTTTAAAAAAAAAATCGTACAATGTTAGGACAGGTCGTAGGATAAAATAAATTTCCAAAGTGAAAACAGTTGAAATTGGAGGTGCTGGGATTTGAACCCAGGATTTTCAGCATGCGAAGCAGACACTCTACCACTGAGTTACACCCCCTACGATACTCTGTCACTAAAATAAAACCCGTTGGTTGACACTTCCCGTGACCCTAGGGCTGGCTTTTACCTTGGCCAAAGGCATATCGTTGCCATACAGCGTGGTAACGCCGCCAGTCTTTTGGGGACATTACCAGTTGACAGCGTCGAGGAGGAGTTTATTTAACGCCTTTTTTTAAGTTTTCAGTTTAAGTTAGTTAGTTTAGTTTATTTTAATAGATTTGAAAATAATGTAAATATTGAATTAAATAATTCACACCCCTTGGTTATAGTAAGAATTAATAAATTTTTATTAATAAGTTAAAACACAATCATTATTTTATTCTATTGTCACTGATGTTTGAAAGTTCAGTAGGTATTTTATTATGATGTATAGTGACAATTCTTTTCAAAAGGAAACTATAAAACCGTTATATATTGTAATTTGTCAGTCCCTTGTCGCCTCAACGTAATAAATGGTCGTAGATTTACAAGTTGTTTCATAAATCAAAGTACATGTTGACTTTTGATGCCTGATTTTGTATTTTATTTGGGTTTCTGTGCTAAGGTGGTAGGTAAGTATGACAAATGTATTATCATGAATATCATAAATCTTGGGATGAGACGAATTTGTATAAATTATTACTTTTTTTCTCGCGGAAGGGGGTTATGAATGGCAAACTATATTGCGTTGCGAGGGTGTCAGATGTCATAGTGGATGATTAGTTTGTGAATATTGGTGTTTTATTATTAGTCTATGAAGCATCTGACTAGCTAAGCTAGAATGTGGAGGTCAGATAGGCAGTCGCTTCATGTAAAATACTGGTATTCAGCTGCATCCGGTTAGACTGGAAGCCGACCCCAAAACAGTTGGGAAATGGCTAGGCAGATCATGATTTATTATGCAATAAAATAATATTACAGAATTTATTTATTAATTTTACCTAGAATATTTATCACAAAAACATATACCCATACGCTATAAACCACACACTACCACATTCGATAGTATCCTGACACTACATAATATCGCTGGACATTACACACAGCGCCATCTAGTGCCACACTAAGCAACGAGGCTTGTGTCGTGGGCACCAGATAGTTGATATACTACATAGATACTTTTTGTTTGTAAATACATACTTATTATAGATATATACATACTAGATATATAACTTAGTAATCAGTATCTTTTAACTGACATAAATATAAAAAAATAGTCATATAACCTTCTTATAGCGTTGTTTATCTGCTAATAACAGTAAGGACACACGGTTTGAGCTCAATAAAAGTGTTAATGAGGTCATAATGTGTTGCCCTACAGGAAGCCACGTGGGGCCATAAAGGATAATGAAATTCTTTATTAACTATGTTTTACTGAAATATGTGTTCTTGTGTGATAAATGTGTTATTATTTTTGTTTGATTATGTTTCATTGTGTGCGTGAGCTCCTGGCTAAATAATAACAGCCGCTCAGGTCAATCTGTAGGTTAAGCCGTGCTTGCCTAGGTTGGTCTGTGGATGGGTGGCCACCCACTACATACCGAGTTTCCTCTGTGCCTTGGAAAGCACTTTAAGCAGATTGTCCCGCCTGTCATTCGTAGATCTTTGACAGTTGTTACAGGTAGTCAGTGGCCCCAAAGTCTGACAACCAGTCTTACCAAGGGGTATCGTATTTATTATCTAGTACTAACTAGGTGGTGGAGGTCAGATAGGCAGTTGCTCCATGTAAAATACTGGTATTTAAATATCTAATCTGTGCTAAAGCTATGAATTTGCCGCCAAAAATCCACCATTTTGTTTCTTTTATTTTGATATACCCAGTGTCACTCTCACAATAGATACGAATCTAACGACACCTCTCAAGCTAAAATCCATCGAGCCGTTCAGGCCACAGAGCGTGCCAATCAATTATACATACATACATACATGATCTTGAAAAACATAATCCTCCTTCTGTCGGGTAAAAAATAATTCCATCGCTTTTTTCTACTTGGCACCGCTAGACGTAGCATGCTTGGCGCTCCGCTGAAAGCGTTTTATTATCACTGACATTTTTTTTTGTTTCGAACTGTAGTACAGCCCGATTCCTTATCATCTTCTATCACCGGCAAACATAACCGGCAACATAAAGATTATACACAAATAAGACGTTTCAAGTTAAAACCAACGGCCGTGTACAGCCCCACCGGATTTTTTTTCTTCCATTCTCCTCTGTCAACCGTCACAATTTGAACATGAAACACAGCTCTAGATTCACGATTGCTTTTTGGAAAAATTAGCAAGTTAAAACAGATTTTCCTAGCAGATTATTGACAACAAACTTTCATTTGTAGGTTTGTTATGTAATTTTCGTCGGTAATTGCCTGTCTGCTAAACATATTGCCAATTCGTTTATAGGAAATTAAAAGCCACTATCTAATAAACTGTGCAAATACTGTCACACAGGAAATTGTTAGGTCGCCGAGCGACACAAGTCACATCGTCTGTTACCTATGCATTTTTACCTGACTACGGCATGGCCAAAAGGAAGGGTAATGATTTTAGCAGTTTATGTATGCATGTTTGCGTTAACGTATCTTTCTCCGTAGCGCCTAAACTATTCATCCGATTTATGAATAAGGTGTCGATCGATTCGGTGTTGTGGCTCAGGTAATATTGGGTACATTTTAACCGACTTCAACAATAGGAGGAGTCGATTTTACCTTGTAAACTCCGAATTCAACTGCATCACACAAATTCTTGTATTACGATACGTTCATTGAATAAAATAGGTATTTCTAAAAAGGGGAACGTAACACAAATGATAATCTGCCAAGCCTATTCCCAACTATGTTGGGGTCGGCTTCCAGTCTAACCGAATGCAGCTGAATACCAGTATTTCACAAGGAAGAACTGCCGGTTGATGACAATAGAATCACCCCTTTTACAGGGTACTTAAACACCCGACCACCACCACCCCTTTCGTTGACATTACGAAATGTCGTACGTATTTTAACATAACATCACGCTTGTACAACCAAGCGTGATGTTATGTTAAAATACGTTTTTTGACAGACACGAAAGTAGACCATTCCCTTACAAATGTTTCTACTAGCAACGAACGTAGCAGTTTTCCAGCTTAGTGCGTACAGCTTTAATAAGGAAATGGAGAAGTATTTTCAATTAACACTTTCTTCATTCGTATTCCAATGAAGTTTTCATTCGAACAAGAGAGCGCTAGCTAATATCGTACGTTTTGTTTTATTTTTTGCGTTTTTCATTCAATGGACTTCGATAGGTTTTTCTTTTAGCGAATGAATTAAGTGATGAAAATGGTTGAGGCTATTTCCAGTTGAATCAGCTATTATTGGATCGGGAATAATATCCGAAGTTTTATTTTAGTTAGATTATCAAAAAATATTTGACCCGTGTTTTTTCTTTTGTTACATAAACCAAAGTTGACGAAGATATGACGCTTAGACACAAGACACGTCACGCCTAGGTATAATTTTTAGCTAGTTCTGACGTCACGAGCCCCCACTCCCGAGTTTTGATGCGTTTTATCTTTTGTTAAAATTCATTGATTTACAAATACAAAAAATATGTGTCCATTAATTTCCAATAGTCTAACTAACGGACTAAATAGATTTGCAATTTTTTAATACTGTTGTCATGCCTATTCAACACACACTTTGCATCGGGAGTGAAATAGTAGGTATACTTTTTCTTTTGCCTTTACCATTCACGCGACAAGCTTTTATGGAAACTATTCGTTTTCGTTTTTATTCACTAAAAGGTTTATTCTTTTCAGTGCATTTTAAATAAGCTTATTTTTAAAAAGGTTTTTTAATTTATAATTTTTAACCTATTAATATTTAAGAGGCTACTAGCTTTTTAACCCAGTTTTTTGTTTATAAAATAAATTTAATGTAATTTACAAATGACTTTCACTTTCTATCATGAATGTACACATTTTAAAAATGACTTTTTGCTAAATAGATGTTCTGCTATAGAGACCATCCTGATAGTTGGACGTTTTGCTATCTGGATATTTTGCTAATTAGACTTACTGCTCATTAGACGTTTCGCGATGTTGATTTTGTACTTAGACCTTCTGATCAGGAGGGGCTAATTAATATTTCTCTACTAAATGGGTAGGTATGTTGAGGTGGCAAAACTTACAATCTTATGTAGTAAGAAAACTTATTTTTCTCCCAAATAATATTCCGAGTATTTTTATCCCTTGATCATATTCATCTATCTTGATCGATTTTAATCTCGCTGAAATATTCATTCTTTTTCACACTCTTCAGCACATTAATGTTAAAATCGACTTTATCCTCCATTACCATGTTGAAATGTAGAAAAAACACGTGACGTACATTAGCGTCATGTCAAGATGTCGGTTTGTTTTGATTGATCTGACTCGTTCTAGGTATTACTGAGTTCACTGACGGTCTGCCAGTTTTCACCCTTATGCCCTAAGTAATAAGGTTGAAGGTCGACCCTCGGTGGTACATGAATGGGGTATTGACTAAAGAGGTATCGTATGGTTAGGTAGGGTAATTTAATCTGGTTTTCATAATCTAATTCTAATGTTCGGTAAGTTTTTTGTATTTTTCTTTCACTGTTTGCTTGACGATTTCTTGTTTAAAGATACATTTCAAATAATTTAAATATTAGCATGCGCAAATCGATTCTTAGTTTAATATATTGTATAGGTTAATTTAGGTATATTTGGTTAATAGAAAGTATTATTTTTATTTATGCTAATGACTTATTTTAAGCAGTTGGCTTGGTAGCTAGTATCTTCTATTTATTATTATAAAGAGGTAAAAGTTGGTAAGTTTGTATGTAGCGGGTAATCTTCGGAACTACTGATACGATTCCGAAAATTCTTTCACTTACGGGAATCTACATTATCCCCGAGTGTCATAGGCTACATATAAAACGTTCCCACATGTGTTAATTTCCATACACAACGGGAGCAACGTTGCGGGCAAAAGCTAGTCTATCATAATCCTGAAAACTGTGCAATAAGAACGCAATAAACGTTTTGACGAGCATCCAGCACTTTCTACAGTTGACATTGCAAAATCCTTAATATCCGGCCTAGTTTAGAATTTCTGTACAAACAAACCGCTATTTTAAGCAAAGTACGGAACAATGACCCAGAAAAAAGTATTCGTCGCGGCAGACAAATTGCCTCGTCTTCCAACTTTCAAAGACTTCATTCTTCCATCCATTTTGGACATTAGCCGCGTTTAAAACAATTTTTCTTCGTAAACGAGACTTTATAGTTAGTGATACTCGGTAAATGTGCCCGATTGCCAAGAGTTTGGCCGTGAAATATCGAAAAACCATCAATTTGCATAGCTATTGGCCTCAATGGGCTCAACTTGGCTGTTTTGAGGTCTGCCAACTAATTTGGGAACAAAAGGCTGCAATGTATTTACATTTGACGATCCTTTTTTGTTGTTTTCTGTAAAGGAGATGAGATAGGAAATCTTGTGTTGTGGTATTAAACACTTTTCAGTCTATGGTTACATTTATGGATATTACGTGAGACAAAGACACACCCAGTGCGGTACATAAATAATTCCTAAGTAGAAATAAAGGGTGTAAAACACCTCTTAACGAAGTCGAAAGGCACTTGTTCTCCTTGTCATTGCGATCATTTTTTTGTTCTACACCATACCTGGGAACCTTCTAGTTACGGAGATATTGGGGGTCAAAGTTCCAACTATTTGACAACTTTTTTTTAATGTAAGATTTATACTTTAAACACCTCCACGACCCCCGTACTATTCAATCCAGCCATCAGCACAATGTTTTGAGAGCGTTACATTGAGTTCTACCAAAAAACATGATTTTTCATCCCAAAAAAAAAAGTGTTTCCCAGCAATAATTTTTGCGTAAAGTTACTTAGTTTGATGTACCTACAGAACGCTTGGTTGACGGTTTCGTGATGAGGTGGTTTACACCCTGTATATTATGATTCTATTTAGTACGTCAGTTTGATTATCGAAAAGTTTTTATCAAATATAAACAAAATACTATGATAAAACTTACTTACGCTTGTGACGTCACTTTAATAAGTGTACTAAAATGTAACGTCACACGAGTTTTCGACGCACAGTATCGTCTTCATTTTTTGTTTACGTGAAAAAAGAAAAAATACGGGTCCAATATATTTTTTGGAAATCTATCTGACGGACTAATCTTGTAAGATTTTTTTGGTCATCTACCCTATTACGAAACATTCGAGCAATTTATTTACTAATTTTTAAATTCAATTTTACTCTGGAATTTGTGAATATATTTGGGTCTTACCTTTTTCTCTCGGATAGCCCAAACGTTTTCGCTAATACATTTGAAGCATTCATTTAATTAGGAACAAAGTTTCTTTACAAGATAAAAAAAACGTAATTAAAAATATTCTTAAACTTGGTAAGGCGTAGCGTCTACAATAATTATCTTTTTTTTAAAGTTGGTTACTATTTTTTCAACACTTTAATAAGCTTTTTTGTTCAGCCAGAAAAGGCTTCCATTCAGTTTTTTGCGGTGCGGCGGCGGCGGGGCGGTTATTTCTGCCAGTTTTATGAAACTACTTAGTTTCGTTTGCCATCGTCTTCGTGGTATCGAAAACAAAATTAACTATGCAAATAATCAAGGCTTTCAAAGAATTCTATAAAAGTTGAAGTTTTTACCAAGTTAGAAGATTGACCTAATATTTTTATCGGATACATTCTATGGTTACGGTTTGGCGACTCGAATGGGGCAGCGGTAGTAAGGCTGCCTTACGTTCTTAAGGTCCCGGGTTCGAATCCCGGTAGGAGCAAATGTTTGTGTGGTGAGCATGGACATTTGTTTCCGAGTCATGGATGTTAATATGTATAATAAGTATGTATTTACAAACAAAAAGTATCTATGTAGTATATCAACTATCTGGTGTCCACGACACAAGCCTCGTTGCTTAGTGTGGCACTAGATGGCGCTGTGTGTAATGTCCAGCGATATTTATTATTTATTTATTCTATGAAAATTTCAACTGTCTACCTATGACGGCTTATGAGATACAGCCCGCTGACAGACGGACGGACGGACCGACGGACGCACATCGGAGACTTGGTAATAGCTAGGGTCCTAAAAAGCGACCGGTAACCTAATTCTTCGTCCTCTTTGTGTTGCTGGCACGTTCACTGTTCCGTCGGTGGCAGCGCAGAGGTTTTTAGGGACAGAATAAGAGATGGAGCATTGTTTGTGACACAACTAAGGAAGAAAAATAATGCCTGTAAAAAAAACTTTCTTATTTTTGTTGAAAAGAGTATGTTTAGATTGCTTGGGTCATGTTGGGACGATAAGAAAAGGGCGACAAAAGCTATGTATAGTCGAGGACACTCCCACCTGATTACCACTAAGCCAATTTTTGCTTGCACTTACAACATCGAAACGCTCTCTAGCCCCGCCCCGTTGACTTTGTATAGTAATAATTAATGAAAAAATACCAATCGGCCGAGCGCACTGACGACGCACGCCAAACGAGAGTTATTGTTATTTTGCGCGCCAAAGTTGACGCTTTCCTAATAGGCCTAAACTTTAAGGGGGCCTGACCCGGCGCCTCCGCGATTTTTTTTTAACTGATCAGGCGGAAAAGGCCACGACTGTACAAGGCAATGTGAGAGTTAACATTGGTAGGGAACCTCCTATAAGGATATACAGTGCTCTTATTAGTGATGTTCTTCAGAAAGGTCAGGTGTACTCGTAACCGGCGTGCCTGTATGACCAGTTGTATGAACGTGGACGAGGCTACAGGAGTATGTAAGGATCGTAGCAGGGAGTTACGCTCGACTCGTCACTGTTCCGATTGGTCACCAAAAACTTTTTCCTTACTAGAAGTCACTACTCGTCACCATAAGAAAACAAATGAATTTATGACTTTGAATTGAATTCCCGATTCGTCACCAGTATAAATTTGCGTGTCAAAAAGTACAATTAGTAAGAAAAATATAGAATGACTTTTAAATCAATTGATTTTTAGATTCCCAGATTCAGGCTTTGTAGATTCCCAGATGCTTGTTAACTTTTGTTAAGTCTGTTTTACGCTTTTTGTATTGTAAGCAACTACCTATTGTCGGGTCTACGTTGTCCCCATACTTATGTACTAATGCTGTAACAAAATAATATTGTAATAAGTACCAAATGATTTGAAAAGAGTAACCATGGAGTTTCTTGCCGGTTCTTCTCCATGGAAACGACCAACGCGAACCGTGCACCTTTTACGACGTTTTATAAGTGCCCATCTAGGCCTATGTGAAATAAAATATTTGATTTTAATTACAATAAAAAAAAAAACAAAACAAACCTACCTACCTACAGTATAATAAAAATATAACCCTTCCTTGGCAGTCGGGTAAAAATGAATTGTGTAGTTTGTTCATTTGATGATACTTTAGCATCGATGACGAATCGGTACTACAAAAACAAAAATTGTTGAAACAGTTTGTGAATCGTGATCTTTTGTTTTTTTAGCAGGTGGCGTTCTCAAGGTTCTGCCTCCCATGGGAAAATGGCATGAGTATGTATGTACTCTATTGTATGTATCTACTATTTTAAAATATCAAATGATTCCCACAGACCTCGAAATGGACAATTTGGGAATTAATAAAACGCAAATTGGGAAAGTATTAAATTAATTACGCGCCATTAAAACTGTTAATTTGTTAAGTTAAAATTAAATGGTGGATGAAACGCGTTTTTAATTGGAAAAGGTACCATGTGTTCGATAATTCGATTAGTGGTTGAAATCATTATCGCTTCGGTCGAATTTTCTACTCGGGTTCTCATAGTTATATGGCTAATGTTTCGGAAGTCCTTTATTATATTGAAGGTAAAACGAACGTAACGAAAATGGGGTTGGTGATTTTTCGTGCATCCGGCTAATTCTCTGTAAATTTTGCGTACTCAAACTACTTTATGAAGTTAACTGTTGAAATCTTAGTACCGTTATTACTATTCAACACTATTTTTAATTACACTTAAAGTACTTACGGGATGATATCCGTGATTTTCTTTAGATTCTATGCGCTCCCAATATTTCGACGCTGTTGCATGTGTTGCATCATGATCGCGATCAACAGCGTCGAAATATCGGGAGCTCATAGAATCTAAGGAAAATCACGGATATCATCCCGTAAGTACTTTAAGTGTATTTTTAATTAGTACAAATACTTAAATGGCTTATTAAATAAGGTTTTTTTTATTATATATGTAAAATCTCAATACATAATATTGATAAACAGCAAAGTTATTAGCGTTTGTTTATATCTCAAAATGACACTCAATTTATGGAAATATTGTACAGGCCATTTATAATAATATTCATTAATAGTTTTCTCTCAGTCTCACGTTCGCGTGGTCATTTTCTAGTAGCAATTGTTATGAATGATTGATTCAGTTATGAGTTTACCAATTATGACAAATTTTCGTAGATAATTTTGGGATTTCGTTTTTTTGACATTTGAATAAATATGATAAGTAAAGGGTACGGATAGCGCCCCATTTTTTTGTACTAATTAAAAATTTGTGGTGTATACAGAGCATAAACAGACTGTTTACAAAGCCGTCCATCAAGCATTCTGTACATCGAAATAAGTAACACATATTATTGCTGGTAAGGAATTTTTTAATGGTGTGAAAATGTACAGTTTACGGTAGTGCTAAATGTAATGTTAGTACAGAGTTCAGGTATTTAAAGTAAAGTTATATAATTTATCAGTAAAATTTTGTATTAAGAAAAATTGTGAAAACGTTGACCTTCAATATCTTCGTAACCAGAAGGTTCCCAGGTATGCTCCAGAGAAAAACTAAATGGACGGAAAGAATAGGGTTTTTTTTTCAGTAACAGCCGAGCACCTTGCGGGGACGGGGCCGGACCTTGCGGAACACCAGTATGGTTTCCGCAAGGGGCGCTCTACGGTGGACGCCATCATGCGCGTGAGAGCCCTCACGACGGGGGATGCGGTGTCCTGGGGTGGGGTTGTCTTGGCGGTGTCTCTCGACATCGCCAATGCCTTCAACTCCATGCCCTGGAGCTGCATAAGGGAGGCACTCCGGTATCACCGGGTGCCGACCTACCTCCGTCGTGTGGTCGGGGACTACCTGGCGGACAGGTACGTCATCTACCCCGGTCGCAGTGGAGACTGGAACCGGCGAGAGATGTCGTGTGGTGTTCCGCAGGGATCGGTTCTAGGCCCATCCTTGTGGAACATCGGTTACGACTGGGTGCTGCGCGCCGACCTCCTTAGCGGCGTCAGCGTGGTCTGCTATGCGGACGACACGCTGGTGCTGGCACGGGGGGGGTCGCACGAGGCGGCGGTCGAAGTAATGACACGCGGGGTTGCGATAGTCGTTGAGAGGATCCGGCAACTGGGTTTCGAGGTGGCATTGCACAAGTCCGAGGCCATGTGCTTTCATGGGCCTCGGAATGCGCCACCTCCGGGATCCTCAGTGATGGCAGGAGGGGTTTCCATCGGCGTCGAGTCGACGCTGAAGTACCTGGGACTGGTCCTCGACAGCCGGTGGAACTTCGTGGAGCATTTCCGACGTTTGGCCCCCAAACTGGAGCGGACAGGGGCTGCCTTCAGGCGGCTCCTGCCCAACCTGGGGGGGCCAAACGCCTCCTGCCGGAGGCTCTACGCGGGAGTCGTGCGGTCCATGGCCCTTTACGGGGCCCCGGTGTGGGCACGTTCATTGAGGCGGCGTGCCGCCCACCACTTGAACGTGCCCCAGAAGGTGGTAGCCGTAAGGCTGGTCCGGGGGTACCGCACGATCTCCCGCGAGGCGGCGAACCTCCTTGCCGGATTGCCGCCATGGGATCTGGAGGCAATAGTCCTCGCGCGCCTACACGAGTGGCGCGCGGAGGCGCTACGCCGGGGGGAAACTCCGCTGCCGCGGCAAATTGTCGCTCAGCGGACGGACTTCCGGCGGGATATCATGGCGACATGGAGAGAGCGACTATCGCAACCCCGTGCAGGGCACGCCACAATAGTGGCGATAAGTCCCCTCTTTGAGGAGTGGCTGGAGAGACGCCACGGCGTCCTCACCTTCCGCCTGACGCAGGTTCTTACCGGACACGGCTGTTTCGGTAAGTTCCTGCACCGAATCGGGCGGGAGGAGACGTCCGTGTGTCACCATTGTGAGGATCGACCGGAGGACACGGTGGAGCACACTGTGGAGGTGTGCCCCGCTTGGGTGGAGCACCGCCGTGTCCTCGAGGTGGTGATCGGCGGCGGCGACCTCTCGCTCCCGGCCCTGGTTCGTGCCATGGTCCGGAGCGAGACGGAATGGGACGCCGTCACCTCCTTCTGCGAAGCAGTCATGCTAGCGAAGGAGGTGGCGGAACGTGAGAGGGAGAGATCCTCACGTCCCGGCCGCCGCGTCGGGGGCCACGTGGTGGCTTCCGGCCACCGTAGGCGCGGGCCTGTGGACGGGGAGCTATGGGCTAGCTCGCCGTCCGTACGTCTCATGACGACAGGCCGTGTCGACGGCGCGTTCGTGTTCCACGCGCGCCTCAAAGAGAGTCAGCAATAGGGAAGGGGTCCGCAAGGACCGAAGCCTGCCGGGGCTGCGGGACTATTCGAAAGAGATACCGTGGCCCCGGAACACAAAGGGCGAGGAAGGAACATGGATGGGTTTTAGTCAGTAAAAGTCTGACACTCCCTCCTGCTCAGCCCAGAGCGGGAGAAGTCATTTGATGATTTCCCATCCAAAAAAAAAAAAAAAGGGGTAGAAAAACTATGCTCGGCAATGGTTTTTTCTTAGATTTTAGTCACTGTTTTATTTTTTGGTTGACATTTAAAATAAACTCTCCAAACTAATTTCGTAAATAAGTCGTTTTCTTAATAAATAAGTCTTTCATTCTTACTTTAACTTTGACTTTGCACAAACAAAAGAAGGGCAAAAGTAATAATGTATTCCAATAAACAACTACTGATCCAGACGTATTTCATGGAACATCTTTATTTTTGGAGTTATGTTGAATAAATTGAATGTTCACTAATAAAATACTTTCATCAAAAGAGTCTAAATCAAATTTCGTTTAACAAAAGATAAACGCTATCTGTCTCATAAAAGATGTTTTAGTATTACGTATCATTTTTCTGGAACACAATTGCATGGTTTGAAAAAAAAAACTAGTAATACCCACAGACTAAATTAAACCCCGACAAAACGTTAATAAAGAGGCGCTATCTAAGTTTTAATCTCGTTCAACCCACTGCAATGTTGCACATTGTATTATACGATCCGCAAGTTCGCTTTCTTCCCATATAAAAATGCATTGCATATTCCCGGCTTTTATGCAAAACAGTTTCTGAACTTAAGCCTTTTTACCGCGGAAAAGGGAAAAAATGTTTCAACGGAGAAATCTCGTTTTTACTTTATACTAGGATTTGTACGTTTCCTTGATTTCGCCTGTTCATTGCTATAGTCGTTTTGGCGGGGGAGTTCTTGGCAAGCGCGGTTGGAGCCTCGGGTATAATAGTGCCGGTTGAATTTCAAACAGTTCCTACGTTCCGAGTTCCTTGGCTGTGTTCTTAATGTTTTAAATTTATTTTTTGGTCTAATTTGGACGTGTGTTCTGTAATGTTACTGGCAGTTTAGATCACGTTTGTTCCTAATTATTTGAAGTTAGAAGCGAAATTGTTACAAGCATCCGTAAACAATGACTGTGTATGATTTTCACAAGAATACGGGTTGCTTCTCGCATATGTTCAGCTCATCCTTATCGTACACAGGCCGGACGGCAACTTCGAATGTAAACAGGGTATAAACGCACCCTTTATAAAGCCGTCAATGAAGCGTACAGTAAAGTTAAAACATTTAAAATGTTGTTTTTAAGAAAAACGTGTGTGAGTGTGTGAAAAAGAAATTGTGTTTTAACTTTGGCATACAAAATCTCTATAACTAAGAGGTTCCCAGGTTCGTCCAGAGCAAAACAAAACGCAATGACGGGATGAACGGATTCATGATGGATAACTCACGGCTTCATTAAGGCTGATTTTACGCTCTTCATTTAGCCACGTCTTATTCTATTACATGATTACCTACTGCCTTCCTTAACGTAAGCCGATTCATTCGGCAATCAAACAGATGTACCATTTCCATAAAATAAAATTTATTGCATGAAGAAAATACCCGGCTACTCAGCACCAATCAGCTCAATTCCACAATAACTACAAGAGGACTGGTAGCCAACAAGCTGGTAGATACACCCGACACCTGTCGTATGAGTTTCATGTGTACGTGTACGACATCCCGATATGAACGTCAACGTTACTCCAATAAATGTAACTGTTACGTAACAGAGCTCAGAGGTGAGTATGAAGATATACAATATATTTTTAAGTTGTTGAAGTGTGTATTGGCATCTTACTTTCTGTAAATAATTTCATCACCACCTGCTCTCAACACGGCGATAGAAACCATTGTGAGTCCACCCCCGAATACTGAAACGTCACTCAAAATTTAAGGGCTGCTTAACATCCTCCTCCTAACTTTAAACTTTAAATTTCGTATGGCCAAACGTCACTTTTGAGTATCTGTTAAATTTGAGTGCTACTTAAATTTTGAGTGACGTTTCAGTATTCGGGGGTATGCAGAAAAAAAAATTTAGACATGTAACATTTGCCAACCCCAACTTGGCCAGGTGGATTACAGTCTGTACCGTCCCACAGAGTGGACCAGTGTCCCAGCAGTGGAAACATCATAGGCTGATTAAGTTTATGACAGAAAGAAAGAAGGACAAAATATTTATTTGTCGCAGAGACATGACGTAAACAAGCTGGTATTCCCGCCACCTGTCGTCGTATGAGCTACATCTACAAGCGCAGGACATCACGATATAAACGTCAACGATGCAACAATAAATGTAACTATGTTCATGACATTTTTTTTGCAAAAGAGATAACTGACGATAGCAAAAAGGAATGAAGCTGTTGAAGTTGAATATTTTATAAAGATTTTTTGTAAAATTAGTTTTAAATGTAATTGCTGGCCGTAACCTGCGAAAATGCTTATTTTGTCGCACAACGACCAGTCCTGAGTTTCCCTGAAACACTTTTATCATAACCTGCCTAGCCTTTAGTCCAACTATGTTGGGGTCGGCTTCCAGTCTAACTGGATGCAGCTGAATACCAGGAATTTACATGGAGCGACTGCTTATTGTCCTCCACAACCCAGTAAATGGGCAATACGACTGTCAAAGATCTACTAATGACATCTGGGAATTATGGCTTAACGTGCTACGTGCAGCCACGAACAGCCCTCGGCAACCGTTGTTTTATTTTGTAATCGAGCCGTGCGGTGGAAACACACAGTTTAATTTGTTCTAAACTCGCAATAAACCTTTGCAAGCACTACCTTCGCTTTAATTCAAATCCCTCTGCTATTCCAATTTAACACTAAATAGAGCGTTACATAAGGTATTCCCAAACACCCGTCCCCTACGCTGGGGAATAGAGTTTAGCGTGTATTCTGCATAGTGCATGCTAATGATGTTTGTTCGCCGCTAATTAGCTCGGGACCGAACTGACCCGAACGAGTGTGCGACAATCACATGTTCGACACAAACTAATTTTAAAGTTAGGTGCTACGAAAATGTTGAGCGGAAAGGATTACATTGCTACGGTGCTACGGCGTAGTTGTAAAGTGACGTCACATTTCTATCTGGCTACGCTATCGTAGCAAATATTTGGGTACTCTAATAGACATTAATACTTACATTTTGGTTCGTATTGTTTTTATTTGTCATTTTTTATTTCGTGTAGTGTAGCCACTCAACCGCCCCTGGCTGCATGTGCAGCCAGTAGCTGTTTTGCTAAATGTCCCTGGCTGCATGTGCAGCCAGTAGCGCATTCGTCCAACAAATGCAATAAAAAATCTACTAAACTGCTATTTCTAGAGCTTATTCCTCTTGTAGCAATCTCTATACTATATTCCTCAACGTTCGGACCAACAATAGCAACACTATTCCATCGACAAATTTCAAATTAAATGTAAAAACTGTAGTGTAAACAAACTCCGCCATTTCTGACGTGTGGCGTCGTATTTCAATTGTTCTGTTATGTATATTGGAATTTTCGGATAGTGTTATATATCAAATTAATCGTGTAAATCTGTGCTACTATATTATCATAAAGGAAATCTAGTTTTCGAATCTCAAAGTTGAGTATTTCGCCTCCGAAAAAGTGGTAGGTTTAAATACCTATAGTGATTGTGTTTATACAAGAAATAAGTGTTTTTGTCATTAAAACGTGTGTTAACGGAAAAACAGTGCATAATTAGTATTGTGAGCATATTATTAAGTTGTATATACAAAAACAAGTGGCTTCGTAAAGTTATAGGTACGTAAATAACCGTGTTCAAAAACAGTCGTTGGCGCAGGCCGCGTCAAAATAAACAGTGAGTATCCAAATTCTAATTTAATTCTAATTAGACTATCGTAAATAAACTAATAAGATTATGGTCTTATTGGAAAGGAAATATAATCTAGTTTATTTTAAAATTATTTTAATTGAAATTTTATATTTCGAAAAATTCAAATTAATATTTTAATAGCGAAATATCCGTTTTCATCACTGTTATTCATGTTCTACATTTTTTTTGAGTTTCAAATTAATATCAGTATTTTTTTTTTTTTTATATATAGATTCCATAACTATTCAGCTATTCACTGTAAATTTTATTTAGCTATAACTCTTGTAGTTTGCGATTGTTTATCTAAAGTGTCAAATTACATGCGAATATTTCGCAATTTTTTGCACGCGTGGCGGTTAGGTGCAAAAAATTCGCGCGCGGGGCTGGTGAGTGGGTAGAATAACAACGAACATATTGCTACGGTGCTACGGCGTAGCTAATAAGATGACTTCATATTCATATCTGGCTACGCCATCGTAGCAAATATTTGGCATCGCTACGCTATTCGTCTTTATTCTTAACCCTTTTTAGGGTTCCGTACCCGAAGGGTAACCAACGGGACCCCATTACTAACCCTCCGGTGTCCGTCCGTCCGTCTGTCTGTCAGCGGGCTGTGTCTCATGATCCATAAGAGTTTGACAGATGTGATTTTCTCATCATGTGCATTTCTGTTGCCGCTATAACAACAAATAATAAAAAGCAACAAATAATTAAAGGGGGCTTCCCTACTACGACGGTACGGAACCCTTAATGCGCGAGTCCGACTCGCACTTCACCGGTTTTTTTACGTAAAAAGTATTATGTCCACTGGGACATAATTTTTTTTAACTGACTTAGCAGAAAAAAGGGAGGAAGTTATTCATTGACAATTATTATTCATGTAAATGAACGTGAATTCCTTGTTATTGCAGTAAGATCAAGATACAGCTTCTATACTAAATAATATCTACGATATGGCTTATAGTCAATGTTACAATACGTTTAACCACAAAGGGCCGCATGAATATTCAGGGGGAATATTGCATGTCAATATGCAGTTTAGTACAGCATTAATGATGTTAGCTCGCCATGAATAAGTTACCTCGGTATAATCAAGAGAGGTATGAAACAACAACACGTCGAATTACATATTTTGGCAAAGATGGTGTTTTGAAAGGAAACTAAAAGAAATACCATTGCGTTAAATGGTTGCGCTTCGAGGAACAATTTAGTTACGCTTAGTTAGTTGCGCTAAAATCAAAAAGGGAGTAAGGCAGGGCGACCCGCTCTCACCAAAAATTTTCTCTTCTGTTCTAGAAGCAGTCTTTAGAAACCTCGATTGGGAAAAAAAGGGATAAGAATTGACGGAGAATACCTGAGTCACTTACGCTTTGCAGACGATATTGTAATTTTTACAGAGAACTCTATTGATCTGAGAGACATGATTACAGAACTAACACGCGAAAGTAAAAGAGTGGGCCTGACGCTTAACACAGAAAAAACAAAAATATTAACGAACGGAGAAACCAGGAGTATCACTGTTGAAGGTGTAAATATAGAATATGTGAAAGAGTACGTATATCTGGGGCAAATGGTTTCCTTTAACAACTGCTCAAGTAATGAAATTTGCAGACGTATTTCTATGGCATGGAAGAGATACTGGAGTTATAAGGAGATAATGAAAAATAAACAAGTAAAAATACATACAAAGAAGAAGCTCTACGAAATAACAATTCTTCCATGCTTGACGTACGGGTGCCAGACCTGGTCCTTGAAAAAAGAAGATGAGAATAGACTAGCAATATGCCAAAGGAAAATGGAAAGAAGTATGCTAGGAGTAAAACAAAAAGATAGGATTAACAATAAAGTTATCAGACAGGAAACAAAAGTTATGGATATTGTTAAAAGAATAAGGGTACTAAAATGGAACTGGGCTGGCCATATCTGCAGAATGGAAAACAACCGCTGGACCAAGAAAGCTACTGAATGGATACCCAGAGACGAAACCAGAAGTAAAGGTCGGCCAAAGAAAAGGTGGGAAGACATTTTCAAAGAGAAAGTTGGACCGAACTGGATGACCCAAGCCCGGGACAGAAATGTGTGGAGGATAATGGGGGAGGCCTACGCCGAGGAGGCGACTACTACTTAAAGCTTAATTAAATATAAGTGTAAACAAATAGTTAATTTAAACCTGTTCTTTAGTGTTCCTGTTCATATATTATGTAAGTTAGAAATAAGGTAGTAGAATAAAGGCTTTTTTATTTTTATTTTTTTATTTTATTTTTATAGTTAGTTGCACTTAAAAATAGGTGTGCTCTGAGGAATTCGAAGTTTAAACTGTTCTGTTTAAGTCAGAATTATATGACCATAATGACGTTATTACTACATAGTATAAAACAAAGTCGCTTTCTCTGTCCCTATATCCCTATGTATGCCTATATCTTTAAAAATACGCAACGGATTTTGATGATAGATAGAGTGATTCAAGAGGAAGGTTTTAGTATATAATTTGCGGGCGGGCGAAGCCGCGGGCATCAGCTAGTCAAATAATAAAATGACTCTAAATTTGAGTTCCATTTTTATTTAAAAAAAAACATAATATCACGCCTATAACCCCCGAAAGGTTAGGCAAATGTGTACCTAATAGTACGAGTACACGCACATGCAATTTATGTTAAAGTCCCATGACATAGGGTTCAAGCCTATTGCCATGAACCGGGCACAAATCCAGTCTACGTGGCTGCTACTGAGAATTTCTGAATGGAAAAACCCAATACCTTTTGGTCCACCTGAGAATTAAACCCAGAGCTATTTTTCATAAAATAATTATTAAATCGTAGAAACCACGCATCAACACGAGTATCTATACAATAACTTATACATACTCATGTTTAATAATGCCAATACATAGTTAAACATTTTTAATAAAAAAACATGCTTATTCACATGATTAGAAAATGAATAGCATACGCAACAGATAACGGCAAATTACAAGACACCGGACACCCATTGGTAGCTGTTAATTAGATAATAAGCTAAGTTTTGAACAGCGGCATTCAGGCTAAATTATACAACTAATGTTGGTAATGGGCCTGTTGCATACACATCCTTTTGTTTAGTTTAATGAATAGTTCAAATACAATGAACTATTCATTAAACTAAACTAAATTCGATAGTTCTGCAGCGCTATTTAATAAAATCAATAAATATATCTACATTTATCCCAAAAACTACTATGACAGTAAATAAATTATAATGGAATGGATACAAATCCTCACCTACAATGATACCGAAACACTTCTGAAACCTTGACACATACACAAACTCACATTCTCTCTCTCTCACTCACATATACTCACCCACAAACTTACACCCTCATTTGATTTAATGTAAGTTAATCTTAATTTTAAACTTAATTTATGTAGTTTTAGTATAATAATAATACGCTGTACTTTTTGTATAACATGACTTGATATGGAAGAGCGGACTCTCCTAACACAGGCACTATCTGCCTAAAAGGAGGATCCAATCACAAAATTTTGTTAAAACCTAAACTTGTTCTACCAATAAACTATTTTTTTTTTAATTTATGTTTTGTCAAGAGGTCATTACCAACATCATCATTTCACCCTGGAATAACCCAGGGGTTCCACCGAGTCTGGTCACATAGCAAGGCGTGGTGATGGCAGGTGGAGTAAAGCTGTGACCGAGTGGCGTCCAAGGACTGGAAAGAGAAGTGTTGGCCGTCCGGCAGCGAGATAGGCAGACGATATTGTTGCCAATATCGTCTGCCCATCTCGCCTGGATGAGGCTGGCACGTAGAGCTTGGCACAAGCAGAGATACCTAATAGTTAGTAGTGGGTGAAGTCGGGCTGTGGAAGATGATGATAGGCCTCCCTTTTCTTCTGCGATACTTCAGACATGGCCAAGAGATAAGAATAGACCGATATATTTTCATAAAACTATTTCTGAAACTTTCTAAAATAGCATGTTTTTTTGTAGCTTACTCGTCATCTCAGCAGATCAACGGAAATTATTCAACTACACAAGAGATTATTACAGTCAATGCTGAAGAGCAAACAACACAGAGGTATACTACCTCTTTCGTCAACCTCATAGTGCGATGGGACGGCAATCCGACATGATCTGGGGTATTAGCGCGAGATCAACAGCTTTACAAACTTCCCGAGGCATGGGGGTGTCACACCACGAACTTCCAAAATCCGGACAGCTACTGAGAAACTCCAAATGCGAAACCGAATAACACGTTGCCCGAGCTGAGAATCGAACCTAGGATACCTTGCACAGCAATCACGCGAGACCAACGGTGTAGTCACATAGTGCAAAAGGGAACGAGCTTCTTTTAAAACAAAGTATATCATGAAGAAGCTATTGTTACACCAATGTTAGAGGTCACATGTGGGCGACATGACAACTAAACACGCACGAAAGTTGCTTTGGTATGTTATCATCAGCATCATCATATCAGCCCGAAATCACCAACTGCTGGGTTTAGGCCTCCCCTTTTTTCTGCCACACTTCCCAGTTCTTTGCGTCCCAACGGAACACGATACGACGTCGCAACGTGGGAATCTACGACGTCGCAACGTGCCACGATGCACGGTACGACGTCGTTGAAAATATCTTTCGCCGGTGCCGCATTCACTTGTTATTTTGCCAGTCCATTTTACGAAAGGAGACAATTTTTTTTAGGCCTACTTGGACGTTGCGTTTATTATTCATATTACACCAAAAATAAGTAACAGTTTTATAATAGTAACACACGAAAGATTACATAGAAACGAAACCGGAATCTTAAAATAAAAATAATTAATAAAAAGTTATATTATGATATTTTTTTGCGAGTCAAATCATTCCTGTTGTGGTCAATGTCATTTGACAGAAAATACTTACGTGAATAGGGACGTTTTTTTCCGTTTACAAAAAAAAGTACGGTACCCAGTGGTAATCATATCTGCTTTAATTAAAACAGAATAGAATATAAAAAGACATATTACTCAACTGTGAGCATTTCAACGCTATTTTTAAAGGTTTACTCAAAAATCACGTAGATGGTTAAACAATCAACGTGTCACGGAGCGTTGTAAATCCGCCTTTTGACAGAAAACTTCATTATTTTGACATTTACTCTTTCTGTTTATTTCGATTTTCGTAAAAGTATTTTGCAGTTTTCGTATTTATTCCGGTTAGACAAGGCTTAGCTAATATAACCACTGTAATCTGGATATTTTAGGGAACAAATCAATGTACGTTTCATTATTAAACGGTACAATTTATGTGGGTGGCCTAATCTCCAAACAAAAAAAAATGTCTCCTTTACTGCGACCGACCACATGACGAAATCGTGACACGTTGCGATGTCGTAGATTCCCACGATACGACGTCGCATTGTGAAACGATGCCGTGTCGTGGCACGACGCGAAGTCGTATCGTGTTTATGTTTACAAGCCGCTTATAGGCTCCATTAATCTAAAATACGACCTATATACTCTCTTATAATCAGCTTCCGTCAACCAGTAATGTCATTAGAAAAAGTACGGATTATTCTAAATGATTCCTTACAGCGACTTCAATCCCGCTTTTCTAGTATTACTCACTCACATTAAATGAATTTTCTCTTCGTTCCGGCTCGGCGGAATAATCCTTCTTAACAAAAATATCTTAATAAAATGTGGAAACGAGAGAATTACGGCGCGTTATGAGATGAATTCGGGATATAGAAAAGAAGGCTTGGCATAAAAATGATTTTTAATTAACAGGCTTATAATAGGCTTTTTGTAGGGAACAACTGCAAGGGTGTGATATTATTTTTAAAAAGAGTAATGGCTTAGTTAATACTACTTTCATGTACCATACACAAACAACGAACAAAAGCGTTGGCCGATAAAAATCTGTCATTTTGGTTTCATAATAAGTATAGTTCTGTGTATGACTAAAATGTGGGAAAAGTTTTGAGTATGAATGTGGATTGCTATAAGAGTAGAGGAAGACCAGAAAAACGATAGATGGACTATGTGAAGGACGGTATGGGAAAAAGAAGGTGTTTGATGAGATGACGAGTTATAGAGAAGTATGGAAGAAGAAGACATGCTGCGCCGACGTCAAATAAATTGAGATAAGGGCAGGAGAATAATTATGATGATGATGAAATGAAATGATGAAATAAAATGTTGAAATGAAATGATGGTTATTTTTGCAAGTAGGTTTTTACAAACACTTTTACACGTCATTTTTTAAAAACTAAATGGAGCCGGTGTTTCGTACCTGACTACTCTGAGAAGAAACAGCCGAAACAAACTCAGAGGTCATAGTCTCTTTTGATGAATAAGTATGGTTTTGTAACTATTACATAAATATTTAAAAAACACCAAACAATTCCTATTAAAAACTTATGGAGAAAAACGCTTTTGAATCTTACGTCAGTGTTTATGCTTTTGGGTGTCAATCGTAATTCATCAAATTCACCTGTAAACATAGTTATAGTAATCTGGCCAAATGGGGTATTATCCACCCGTCCCATATACAATGTCAGTGTGGAGCCCCTCTGCAGGATATGCCCCACCTCCTTTCTTGCCCATCCTGCACAGCCACTTGCACCTTACAGGATTTAAACGAAGCCAACGACAGGGCTATGCAGGTGGCAACATACTGGTCGGGTATTATTTGAGTCTATCGACACGCAAAGAAGAAGGCCTGTAAGCAACATTCAATTAAAAAGCATTAAAAAAATAAGATATAAAACCTAGTAGGTATCCTAAAGAAGCACTTGCCTTGTCACAAAAAAAATACTAAAAAGCCTATCCTACGCTATAACTCGTACTGTCAATACCCATTGACCGTTCCAGCATCTTCTATAAAAACTTTAGTAACCTTTTTCAGAAACGAGAAGCCTTTTTTATCGAAAAGGTTTTGAACAAAACTGTTATGGCCGCCAAACGGACACCTGTGACTTCTAAAGAGAGGCTATAATGTAATTTGGGATTATAAACGTGATTCTGTCCGTGTTAGACGAAACATTTCGGTTAGACGTGTTTCTGTTGTCTTAGCTAGCTGAAATAGGTACTGCGGTACCTAATTGAGATTCTGAGTACACGACGTTTTATGTTTCATTTATTATTCATTGGAATTGTTTGGTACGGTCTGATAAATTCGTGTCTATTATATGCTTTGTTTTTGCACGAATACTCTAGTTTTATTTACACTTTCTTACGTCAGGGCTCTGTCACTCCGTGTGTAGGCATGAGATAATTACCTACCTCATACCTATACCTACCTCATATTGAATATGCAAGCTCTTTAGGGCTGTCGCGCTCCAGTCGTGCGTATGTATGCCGCGTTATTTTTTCGCGCTCTTTCGACTGGTCGCTTGCGTCGCGTACCTACTCGAGCTTCGTGTTTGTTAACTGACTGATTTATTGATCATTAATCACTATTAGACAAAATGACAAGCCCGATAAACTGTTGCGTGTTGGATGTTTAAATACATTGTATAAATGTAGAAAAAAAGTCTTTTCATATTAATTTCACTGTTCCATATCCATGGGAAGCATCAGAGTTTATTTTAAAATGATTTGTTAAATTTCGCATTTATGCTGCTAATAAATTTTATAATCGTTATTTAGAGAAGGCAAGAAAAATATGAGACATTATATTAAAGTAAAACAATTGTAATTATATACGTTTTAATTAACATTTAAATAATAATACATTAAAATACAAAAATGTTGGTAGTATTTTATTTTTAGTACTTGTGGCAACCCTACCGATTGACCATTAAGCAGCGAGACGCCGAATAACATACGCTAACTCGTGGCGTCAAGGCACAATTTAGATCCAACGCGCCCAGTTTAGGTATTTAAAATGTCGGCTTTCTTCAAGATCAAAGGAGTGCAACTTCTGTACGCTAGTACTATTATCTAATCGGTGAAACCGTACACGGATATTATTTTTATTTTTACCACAAAAAATTAAACAAAAACTTGAGAGGTGTCAAGGGACACCCGGATGGAACGAAGTTCCTTTCGATTAATTAGTGAAGGAATTGTATTTTTTTTATTTTTTTAATATATATATATATATATATCTGGCTTGCTTGCATAAGAGAGAGAGAGAGAGATAGACAGAGAAACATACGCACGCCGCACGGCTTACAATAGCAAAAAGTGTCTGTGAATTTTTTCCGTCTAGCTCGCAACGCGCGATAGGGAACTTCGTTCCAATAACATAGACTTGATAGGCTTACCCCCGAATACTGAAACGTCACTCAAAATTTAAGGGCTGCTTAACATATGAGCAGCTCCTAAACTTTAAATTTCGTATGGCCAAACGTCACTTTTGAGTATCCGTTAAATATAAGTGCTACTTAAATTTTGAGTGGCGTTTCAGTATTCGGGGGTTAGTATATAAGTTTTTATTATGAACTCCTCTGTTGCCGAACTAGAACGGATCCTGTATCTCGGCAAACAGCGCACCCTAACAGATTTCACTACAATGATTAAGCCAAACTAGACATACAAGTTGCATCGACTTAGGATAATAATTTCCAAAGTTGACTTCTTTTATAGCTCACATTACATTCAATAAAACCAATAATAATATAATGTTTCTTATATTTTAAATGCTTTTTTTTATGTTTTATATATATATAAATATTTAAATATGCAAAAAATATGTGAGATAATGAATGAGTTAAAAATGTATAATCTATACAAATATATAAAATTCGAATTAACTTACAACCGTAACGTAAGAAATAAGTTTGTATGTTCAGTTCCGGTCTCACCGTTCTAGTCCACATAATGGCGATGCATCTTTTTTTATTAACCTGTACTATCCCACTGCTGGGCAAAGGCCTTCCCCAATTCCTTACTTAAGTTCTTTTCCCGTGTCTCCTCGAACCAGTCCTCGCGGTACGCGTCCAGATCGTCTCGCCACCTGTTCAAGGAGACAGCGTAATCACGGCGCGATCTAATTTAAACCATAAGAAATGTTCAGAGTTGCCGACGTGCTCGATAGATGGCGTTGACGTCGAATTAGATCGCGCTATGGTTTCGTTACCACCGATAGTATAAGTAGAATTGGAGTTTTTTTTGTACTTGTGATTCTTTGCGATTTTATATAATATACGTCTTATTGGAAACCAAGTGAGTTTCATTAGCTGGTGTTATCACCTCGCCTTCGGACCCTTGATATCGTGTTCACCACCCTAATGCATTAATTAAGTTTTATTTCAAAAAGGCTATCTACTTCAAAACTCAAGAAAAAGCTTTTAAGATCTAAATATAACTTTTACCTAACCTTCATTCATACAATTTTTATTTATAAGATAAGTCATTCATACTTTCTCCGCAACCTAGTCAAATTATAGATTTATTTATTCATGGACTCGTCTCCGATCGGTGGGAACAGAATACGGAACACATCATCTTGACATAAAACACACTTCCTCTGATGGTAAGTACCTACTATGTACTTGAATGTGACCCTTGATGTCCGTACGTACAGTCGACTAAAGCTGCGTCTGCTCATTTTGAAAACAAAGCCCTGTGCACACGATGACCACATCTGTTTACCTTGCGGACCAGTAGTAATCAAAACAAAAAAGCACACTTTCTGTGCGGACCAATAGTAGTAGACAAAAATAAGCGAGCTTTTTTATAATAGATATTATTATTTTATTTTGGTTTAAAAAAATCTCAGGCTCTGTTAATGATAATGGTCGAAAAAGGGTGGTCAAACATTCATAGATGTTTGACCAACAGAAACCAATAGAATGAAACAAAAAAGGAAGAGAAATGTTTAAAGTGTTTGTGTGTGCTCTGCAACGGTGGTTAGACGCAAGTTTTGGTGACTGTACATTATCTATATATTATGTATGTCAGGGTCAAGGGAACCCTCCCTCGTCAGTTATGTGAGGAATGTTGCAGATAGTGAATAGTCATATGCCAAATACTCCCACTCAAATAGCTTGCAGAACCCAGGTTTATCAAGCTATTTGGTGTATTGAATGGAATTGTATTTGAGTTATTTTGCTTAATGTACCTTTTGAAGTTTCTTTCGGATAAAACTTACGTATTTTTCCTGTTTTGTTTCGGCTACATATTATAATTATACTATGACAAAAGCACGTACCGTGATAATAATGAATATCTGGATGAACCTGTTGATGATTTTTTTTTCTAAAAATGAACTTAGCTAGTTTGATTTATCGCCCCCGAAACCCCCTGCATACTAAATTTCATGAAAATCGTTGGAGCCGTTTCCGAGATTCAGATTATATAATATACATATTATATACAAGAATGCTCGTTTAAAGGTATTAGATAATATGAACCTTGTAAACATGGTAGTAGCGTGACTATCTGCCGAAGGTGCGCAAGTAGTATCATGACTTTTAGATGATATTGCACCTTCTTAGTGCGGAGTCAAAATCAACATTTGTCTAGCTTTTTCCAAACTATGTTGGGGTCGGCTTCCAGTCTTACCAAATGCAGCTAAATACCAGTATTTTACATGGAGCCACTGCCTATCTAACCTCCACAACCCAGTTAGTGCATGGCAATATGATAAATCAGTGATTCAAAACCCAATTATCCAAATTAAACAATTTGTCTGCCAGTCTTTACAAGGACCTGCCTACCTGATCTCTACATCTACAACCCAGCTTCTAAAACACACGATGCCCGTTGGTGACACTGGTTCAGACTTTCGGACTAAACTGACTACCTGTAACGACTGTCAAAGATCTACAAATGACAGCTAGTACCATATTTTTACATGCTTTCCAAGGCAAGGCGAGGTCTTAATACATAAAGATGATCACCCAACTATGGACCGACCTTTTCAAGCTTCACCATTGATCGTCTTCTGCTGCTGTTACTAGTTAGCCAAGAATCCATCCAAATATTTATATCCCTTTTAACATTATAAATCCCCAGCTCCCAATTCAAAACCACCCACGTGTTTTACCCAAATCCTGAACTATGTTACAACAAGGTGCGATATTCATACAATATTCAGATAAAGGTCAAGTGAGAGGCGAATAATTGATGAAGCATTTACGGGATTGTATGGAATGTAGCGGGTACTCTCAGGTTTAGATAATATCCGCTTGATCGGATTTGTGGCTCATATTCGGACTAATAATAGATGTAGTGTCGAGTAACCATGAGCAAGACTAGAAAAGTTGTTCATTTAAAGATGAAATTGTAGGGGTTTTCTAGCACATAAAGTGCCTGGGAGTGGAGGAGATTAATCATCATACTAGCCCAGATGTAATATCAAGAAATCAAGCTTTATAGTATGACGTAACTATTGAGCATAACTTTGTTACCTGCTAAAGCCACCACGACCGATTTTTCATAATAATCCATTTGTTATTACGTTTAGCAAAGCACTTTCACAGAAAAGGTTTCAGTTTTTAAAATGACGTCTGAAGGGCTCTTCTTCTACAACTGTTGACGTGCTAGGGCATAGCTAGTGATTTAGACCTGTGCAATTTTATAGATCACAACATTTTAAGCTGAATGCTTATTTGAAAGATGCGGGAACGCGACAGGTCAGAAGTCGGAAGATTTCTTAGCGACTCGATGTTAATTCAAATAGAGTCAGCCCAAAATTTGGCGACGAGTTTGGCACTTTCAGTAGCGTCCATCAGCTCCTATGATGTGCAAATACAAACAAGACTGGCAGAACACGATATAAAGTATCTCAACGTTTGTGGGGCAACACCACATTTACACTTAGGGGCAACGCAGACGACAGACTTTTTGTGTGCGACAGACAAAAAGTCTGCGACAAATTTTGCGTGATTGATGTGTTTGACTACGTTTTTGTCTATTATAAGGATCTACTGCATGATGGAAAGGATCCTACTGATCGCCTTATAGTCGACAAAAAAGGACAAAAAAGTAGTCAAACACATCAATCACGCAAAATTTGTCGCAGACTTTTTGTCTGTCGCACACAAAAAGTCTGCCGTCTGCGCTGTGCCTTATGGTAATAAAGATATGGAATAAGAATATACCAATTCTGAGGATATACTTATGTATTTGCTTATCCTAAAGCAGTGGTACCCAACCTTTCTTGGACCAGGGACCACTTTGGTGTCTTCATTGTTAGCAAGGACCATAAGGTTCTAGATAAACATGGACACCAACAGAATTATATCTAGGAGGGTAAATCTTTAACTGACCTAATGCAAAAATTGAGAAATGCGATGAATTAAGATAGTGAAGGATACAAGAGCGATTGAAGTGAGTTCGAAAACTTTAGCAATAATTCATACAGAAATAGGAATAAGTTAGTACAATTAGGCAAAAATACCTACTTATGAATCTTGCAAGAGCGAGCGGAGCAAACGCAAAAAAATTGACATCACGACTGGTAGGAATTCAATTAGGTTGGGTTGAGCTTGCATCTTCTGTGTAAGTTAAAAAGTACGAATAACATCACCACCAACACCTTCACCACACACACACCTTCACATCACTATCATCACCTTTCGTGGACCATATTTTAAGCTCCTGCGGACCACCGGAGGTCCGCGGATCATAGGTTGAGAACCACTGTCTTAAAGTGAAGGCACTTTGTTAATGTTTACTAGAACTTGTCTGTGTCAGTATGTTTAGATAGGATTGTGGTTGAATAAATATGAGGTACCAATACATTAAAAAGGTTTTAAAGAATAATAATCATATTATTTACACTAGATATATTTACACTTTGCCTAACCCTTTGCATTTGCCTAACCGTAACCAAATTTCATCCAAATCTGGTCAGTAGTTTTTGCCACCTCACAAACTTTTGCATTTATAATTATTAAACCTGAAGGTGACATACTAATAAAGAAAATCTTCTTTAGCAGGAACAAGAACAAAAACTCCAGCGTAAGCTATAAATTGAAACATATTAGCCCTATTCTGTATTAAAAAGCTAAACTAACTCCTACATAAGTTTATTCGCAGCTTAGCCTAGGTATATAAACATGTCTTATCACGCAGCAAGTTTATAAGGAACCTGGACTACTATAAAGTACTTTATACAGGATCACTAACTAAACTAAGAACATAATAGGTAAGTAAAGATTACAAATATGACCAGATAGAGTTTTTTTTTTTTTTTTCGGATCTAATGACCCAATAAAGTTTTTTTACATAATTAATAAAAAGCTATTAAATAAACTTTATTTTTTTATTTTATTTTTTTCTTCATCTTACGACTACCTTTACAGGGTTACCTAATGCGATAGTGTACACAATATCAATATTAAATTTTGTAACTTATTACAAACAATATATTTTTTGTGAACTCACTCAGAGAACAAAAAACTTACAACAAACTATAAAAGGGCATTGAAAAACTCCTCCTCAACGCAAAATTGATTAAAATCGGCCAAATGTTGCATAAAGGGTTCCGTACCATCGTAGTAGAGGCGCCCCCTTTATTTTTTATTATTTGTTGTTATAATGGCAATAATAAATATACATTCTGTGAAAGTTTCAACTCTCACAGAATGTGTATCACATCTTATTTTCTCTTATCTGTGCTATAGGTACCACGTATCATAAGATACAGCCCGCCGACAGATAGACGGACGGACGGACAGTGGAAGCTTAGTAATAGGGTTCCGTTGGTACTCTAATAAACGATTGATTTCATAAACAGCTTAGTAAACATTTTAGGGTGGGCATTTCGATTTAGTTTCAAAAATCGTCAAATTTACTTTACGTTTATTTCAAGCGGTCGTGCTAGTGGCTCTGGAATCATGTATTGAATCTATACAAATAAATAAAATTGAAATGTCTGTATGTAATTTCAAAATAACAGCTTTTCCGGCTAATCTCCGGAACGGCTGCACTGGACCGATTTTGACAGGACTTTTACTCGCTAGCTGATGTTTTAAGGAGTAACATAAGCTACTTTTATTTTGAAAAAGGATAAGGATTCCGTGCAAAAAAATTAGAACCCCTAATATTTTTAAAACAATTTCACGCGGAAAGTCGCGCGGGACACAGCTATACTCCATAATAAAAGTGTGTGTTACTCTGTCTTCTACACCGTGTATAATAAAATAAAAAAGCCTTTTATTTCTAGCAAAACATAAGAGAAAATAACTTAGATTCTATTTCATTTCTTAGTACGTTTGTTAGTACTTATGTAAAGTTTCTTAATTTACGATGTTAGTTTAAATTTAACTTGAACTTTTGATTTTTATTTCAATATGACAATTTTTGTTAGTAAATTAGGTTTAGTTCTTAAATCTAGCTGTTAGTTTAGATTTTACATAAATATTTAGTTGTCTGCTAGAACTCCTCTGCAAGTAAAGACATCCCCCAAAGATAGCCAGTCCTCTCTGGATTGGGCACACCGTGTATAGTAGATGTTTTCTTTTGGAATTCATTGAAAATTATGGACAACACTACCGATTTTTGTATCCAAAGAAAAAGTTTCCCTAAAAGCAAAACATTGTCTTATATTGTTATTCCAGTGCTAAAACATTCTTACAAATGATTCCTCGAACTGCAAATAGGTTTCTAACTTTCTAGACTAGAAAAAAACTATTGTTTATGTGAGCTATTTAACGAAAACACCTACATCCGACATTGAGGTCAGTTATTGCTAAACAAATTATTTAAGTTTGTCGATGGACCTAACTTTTTCCTCTGTCGTTTATCTCTACCACAAAAAGGGGTCTCTACCACAAATTCTCGAAGGAATTTATACTTGGAAGTCTTTCTGCCTGTCTTTTTTAGGGTTCCCTACCTCAAAAGAAAAAAACGGAACCCTTATAAGATCACTTTCTTGTCCGTCTGTCCGTCTGTCACCACCGATTTTCTCAGGAAAGGGCGGACCTAGCAAGTTGATATTTATACCATGTACTGAGGTCTATAGTCCCCTATTAGGTGTAAAATCAAGGTCCTGAGTCAACACGATAAAAAGATATGGACAAATTTAGATTTTCGCGAAAACTTGTAAGTACCAAAATTTACTTTAATTTTCAACGTTATGCTGTAAGACCTTGCTTTTAACCAAAATGAACAATTATAGGTCAACCGGAAGTATCCTATAGGTTTTGGGTCGAAAACCTCTAAAGTAGTTCCCGTTGACCTAGAATCACGATTTTTTTTGTGTGAACTATTATGAAAAAAAAGCTAACTAACTTTATCATTTGGGATTTTCAATTATTGCCAAAGTTTTCTAAAAAAACAGATTTTTTTATGATTATGTTTTAAACAATGATTGACATGCGAAAGGAGTCCTTGTGTGGCCACATACGCGTGTGTGGTGTGTGAACGTGGACAAAGCGAAAGGTGTACGTAAATATCGTAGCAGGGGGAATTCTCTAGTTTCTACCTACCCCAATGGGAGAAAAGCGTGAGTTTGTGTATGAAGCCGAGAAAAAAAAAACTCACAAAGGAGTCTGGGCAAAATACACAACGTCTGGCACAGCTTAGACTACTTTCGTTTGGAAGGTAAGTAGTCTAAGCTGCGGCGGACGTGGGCTTGCTACCCATATATGGTTAGGTTTAGGTTAGGATAGGTTTGTTTCAATAAACCTATTTGACTTGAAATGAGAACCCTGTGACAGAATTTGATGCGCTTTGGCACAGAGGTACATGGCTGTGTGACCTTCTAAAAAAAAGTACCTGTGGCGGACGTGGGTGTGCCGCCCATACATTTTTGCCCACTATCCTTTCTTTCTATGGTAAAAAGAGAGCAGCGGTGGCCCAGTAGTGGCGGCCCCGAATTACGAACAGTAAGTCGTGGGTTCAAACCCAGGCAGGCGCATTACTTTGTGTAATTTATTCATCACCGCTGCTCTCAAAACGGTGAAGGAAAACATCGTGAAGAAACCGGCATGTCCTAGAACCAAAAAATTCGAAGACATGTGACATCTACCAATCCGCACTGGGCCTGGAATCTCTCATAGAGAGGAGGCCTGTGTCCCAGCAGTGGGAACATTAATAGGCTGATGATGATGATGATGATATGGTAAAAAATAGACTCTCATGAAATTGTACTCCTGGCTCAAACAAAATGAGACTCAAAGACACAAAATATACATAGATTTTAGCTTGAGATATACACACAGCCACCCGACCACAGAAATTGGAACTCGGAATAATTCGATATTAGAAGCGGTAACAGTTCCGAGACGTGTCCCACGGACCAATTAACAGTGTCTATCGCAGGCCGCTGGACATAGCATAGCTCTAGGTAGGTAGGTACTATCGAGGACACTCCCGCCTGATCACCACTAAGCTAATTTTTGCTTGCACTTACAACATAGAAACGCTTTCTAGTCCCGCCCCGTTGACTTTGTATAAAAATAATGAATTAAAAGTACCGATCGCCCGAGCGCACTGACGACGCACGCCAAACGAGAGTTATTGTTATTTTGCGCGCCAAAGTTGACGCCTTCGTAATAGGCCTAAACTTTAAGGGGGCGTGGCTTGGCGCTTCCGCATGATTTAATCGAAAAAAAAAAAAACTGATCAGGCTGAAAAGACCACGACTGTACCTACGTCCTCTTGGTTAAATGTTTGAGCTTCGTCACCTGCGGGCAAATTGACCAAAGGGAAAGCTTGTGGGGAACAATTATTTGCAGTTAGCTTTTTGTAAGTTCATAATTATAAGAAAGTTGGAATTGCATAATGAGAGTTACTTTTACGAGTACATTGTTCTTTATTAATTTAAACAGCAAATCAGCTCAGTAATTGTATAGTAGAGCAGCGGTGCCCCAGTGGTGGCAGCCCCGATTTACGAGCAGTAAGTCTTGGTTTCAAATCCAGGCGCATTACTTTATGTAATTTATTTCATCACCATTGCTCTCAAAACGGTGAAGGAAAACATCGTGAGGAAACTAGATGTCTTACAACCAAAAATTCGAAGACATGTGACACCTACCACCACTGGGCGTGGTGGATTATAGCCCATTCCCTCTCATAGAGAGGAGGCCTGTGTCCCAGCATTGGGTACATTATAGGCTGATTATGCCATTCAGCTCAGTTGTTATGATTTTACTCACTCCCATTTGCATGCAATTAAAGAAAGAAAGAAAAAAAATATTTATTAAACTCACACACAGGACATAACAGAAAAAAAAAACGATACAAAAGACAATAAGAAAAAGTAAACATAAGAAAAATAAAAAACAATCAAATTGGTCCTGTGCAAGGCCAAAAGGCTCCTATCTCAGCAAGGTGCTGTGACATTTAGAAAAAAAAAGTCACAGCGCTGGTTTTCTGATAGGGCCCAAAGTGATGCCACGGTCAGTTATAGGAATATAAATTTATAATACAAAACCACATATTTTCTGATACAATAAACGCTTCTGAAAACAACAGAACTGTTCGAATCGCAATCATTTTAATTACGTAATCAATCGTCGTTCGTTGTGTTGTTTGTTTTATCAGTGCTTACTAACAAAGTCGTAAGTTTTACTAACAGCTTTTGAGTCATGGATATTCGAATAAAGAGACATTCTATTTTATTCCAATACGTCGATATTAGGTAGTTTTCACACAACAACGCCCCCTCCACGCGGTCGGACGGTCAAACGGATCTCACGTTGCATTAGGTTATTATAAAATCGTTAATGCCTAAAACATGGTTCACGATATAATATGCATATTCTTATAGATCAGAAGCTCATTTAATTTTTAAAAAGAACACTCGAAACAACCTAGAACTATTTTATTTTTAAATAACAAATCACAAAATCAACACAATAACAAAAAACTGTTGGACACCGAAATAATTTAAAAACTACAGTTCGCACTCAACGTCCGTCGCATCCGAGCTTCCGAGCAAAAGTGAAGGCGCGCCGAGAGCGCACCGACTATACTCTGTCGCCCCCTCCATTCGCTGCGTCACCGCGATCGTGCGATATCCCTGCCCTTTCGGCCGATGAATCCTCTAAGACGGCCGTTCCTGACAGCTGAACGACCTCGTCAGCTTGGCTCTCTGGCATCTCTTGCTGCATTGGTCCCTCCTCTACAGATAAGTTCTGCGCCTGGTCTTCACTGGGTTGGTCCTCATTGGTAGTCTCGTCATCTAAAACATAAAGCCAAGACTTGTATGAGGTATTCTGAAAGTTTGAACTTTTAACTGCCTATTGTAGCGAAATTACTAGCAATTGTACCAAAATAGGCAGTAGTTGGTAAATTGTATCACCAATGAAAGAGTTCCGGACCTCAATCATTACTGAAACAACTACCACATCGCCTGGCAACCACTATCGGGGTTCCAGTTGGCCATAATGTCGAGGCCATTGCCACAATGTCGGGGCAAGCAGATAGCCAAATGTCGAGGCTATAAAAACAAAATTGCCACAATGTCGGGGCAAATAGCCACAATGTCGGGGCTATACAAAATAAAATTGCCACAATGTCGGGGCAAATAGCCACAATGTCGGGGCTATACAAAATAAAATTGCCACAATGTCGGGGCAAAGCCACAATGTCGGGGCTATACAAAATAAAATTGCCACAATGTCGGGGCAGATAGTCACAATGTCGGGACTATGAGTAATAACGCTGCCACAATGTCGGGGCCGCTTTAATTACTCACCAATACCAAAGAACGCTTCACACGCCTCCGGGGTCCACTCACCACGCCACTGAACCATGTGTTCTGCGGCAGTCTGAGTCTTCTTTCCGTACGAACCAGCCATTAGCTCAAGCTCGTATCGGTGATGCGGTAGCGCTTGCACAACCTTATAGGGGCCGCGCATTCCGGAGTCCAGCTTCCCAGTGCTTTGCGAACTCTTGCTAACAAACACAAAGCTGCCCACAGCAAATGTTCGCGGCTGTCGACGACGCTCATTGACATACGAATCTTGTCGCTGCTGATTTTCAGCAAGCAACTCAGATGCCCTCTGTCTCCTCAACGTAAGGAGTGCTTCTCGGTTAGAGTGAGAGCCGTTCAGTGCGACGTCTCGCACCAATGATCTCAAGACTGGGGTCGTGCCTTCGACACCAGTCAGCAACTGCAGAGGCGAGGTGCGGGTCGTGGCTTGCTTTGTTATGTTCAGGGTTAGTTGTACCTTCCATAACGCGTCGGACCACTGAGCACCCTTATTGTTCACCTCGATACGCAACATATTGAGGACCGTCCGGCAGTAACGCTCGACTTGCCCGTTCTCGCGGTGCATTTCCGGCGTGATAAAATGTATGTCACAGCCTAACTCCGCAACCCAGTCTTTAAAGGACGCGCTGTCAAACATCCTGCCACGGTCACAAACGATTGTTGACGGCGTACCAAAGAGTGAGATGGTATTTGAAAATACGCGTTTCAATTCAGCAGTATCTTGCCTATATAGAGCGTACAAGAGGCAGTATTTGGAGAAAGAATCTATTACGAGGAGTATATACCGGAACCCGTTTGATTCCGTTAGGGGGCCAAGAACGTCGGTGTGGACCACTGAAAACGGTATTTCAGGCTTCGTCCACGATTCTATCGGTTGGCTAGGGGTTCGAGGTACTTTCTTGTGGGACAAGCAAACAATGCAATGACCGACATATTTCTTAATGAAAGGTCTTAGACCAGGGAACCAAAAATGACGCAATATAAGCTCCGTAGTTTTGTCTATTCCAATATGATCGTGATCATCGTGAAAGACTCTTAACAAACTAAGTCTATGACCTTTAGGAATAAAACAAAGGAGGCGAGAATCCTCACCAGTAGCCTCGTACTTATAGTACAACAAATCATTTTTAATTAAAAACCGAGTGGAGTCTAACTGACCATCTCTCAGCTTTTGCATCAAGCTTTGAGTTTCAGAGTCAGCCGTCTGAGCAATCTTCGCCCAATTTCGCGGATTTTGTATTTGGAGAACAGTAACGGGTTGTCGGCTCAAAAAATCTGCATGTTGCATGAGGCAACCCTTTCGGTACTCTAAAGTGAACTGGAAGTCCTGCATGTACAGCGCGCCACACGTGGCAACAGGTCCCTTTTACGCTCGGTCAACTTTAAAGAATTGCAATCGGTTACTATTTTAAATTTAACACCGATTAAATAGTGCCGAAAATGTTGTAACGCGCGAACATTTGCCAAAGTCTCGAGTTCGTAACTGTGATAACGAGACTCTGCACCCTGTGTGGATTTACTAAAATAGCCAACAACTCGCTTCCGTTTTCCCTCATGCTCCTGCATTAAAATCGCACCGTAACCGACAGCACTGGCGTCGGTATGGAGCTCAGTAGGCAGATTGGGATCGAAAATTGCTAAAACGGGTTCTTCGGTTAGACTTTTAATGACATAGTCACGTGCCAAGTCTTGTTCCGCTCCCCATTTGAAAGGTTCGCCTTTCCTGAGCAACTTGGCAATACAAGCGGTTTTTGAGGCATAGCCTGCTATGTACCTGCGAAAATAGCCCGCCAATCCCAGAAACTGGCGAACCTCTCTTACATTAGAGGGTTTCGGTGACTTAACTAGAGCTTCAGTTTTACTTGGGCTCGGCCGTACCTGACCATGCCCAATAAGTCGACCAAGGTATTCGAGCTCTGTGTCCAAAAACGTACATTTTTTGAGGTTTACTGAAAACCCAGCGTCAGTCAGTGTTTTTAATACCTCGCGCAAAGTTTTCAGGCCTTCACTGACAGAATTGGACATGATAAGCACATCATCTATGAAAACCAACACTTTTCCAGTATCCATAACTTGCTTCAGAGTTTTGGAAATGACTCTCTGATAAACGATAGGAGCATTAGCGAGCCCATAAGGCATATTTAAATACTCGTAATGCCCTTCAGGCGTTACGAATGCTGTTTTACTAATAGAGTCGTCATCCTTCATTGGCAACTGATGGAAACCTGTGGCCATGTCAAGACTTGTGAAATATCTAAAACTGCCCAACCTGTCAATGTGGTCGTCAATCAGTGGTAACGGAAATCGCTCTTTAATAGTGACAGCGTTTAAAGCGCGGTAGTCGACGCACATCCTATCAGCCCCGTCCTTTTTCTTCACAAGAATGATAGGACTCGCGTAATCGGACTGCGACTCGCGGATCACGCCTTTACTCAACAGATCATTTATTATCTCGCGAACGCGTCGTTTTTCATCTGCAGAGAGTTTATAAGGCCGATAGTTGATAGGAATATCACTGCTCAACTTAATTTCCATACTACCCGTGTTAACTGTAGATGTCGCTGTCCCAGTGGTAAAAGTATTGGGAAATTCATTTAGCAGAGCCAACAAACACTCTTTTTCATCGCCAACCAAAGGCGTTTTTATCTTAGCGAACTGTACAGGTGACACATTATGTATATGTGAGACTCTAATCAAGCGTTGAGAGTCATTCGTTCGGATGTATGTAACCCCGCTGCGATTTAAAACATCTGTGCCTATCAGAATCGGTGCTTGAATGCAATCCGGGGAGACCACATACAAATCTATTTCCAAAGAAAGTTCCGGAAACTCTATAATTGTATTAACAAATGAAGTGGATTCTATGTCCTGACTTCCAATACCTCGCATACGGCGGTAAGTAGGAATTTTATTAAAACTAAAATGCTTCAACACAGAATCTGATATAAGCGAAATATCAGAACCGGAATCAACTAAGACATCGACAGGCATATTTTGTATAACTGCGGACATCACGTTGCTTTGTCCGGAGGAGACTCTAAGCAAAAATTTACGTTACTTGTTTTATTTTTAACATTTGATTTTGATTCCGCACGTTCTTTAATAAAGCAAGTCTCAATAGAATGCCCAGTCTTTTTACAGAAGCTACAGATTTTAGCGGGTTTAGAAACCGATTTTGTTGTTTGTGAGTTGGGCTCAGCTTTCGATTTAAAATTTGCATCATTTGTTCCGGACTTAGCAGACCTTTTTGGACAGTGAACGTGTTTATGGCCTAGGTCACCACACGAAAAACAAGTCAACCGATCATATTGCACAGGTGCCTTGCGTTTACGCGAATCAGGGTTATTTGAGTTTGACGTGCGAACAGGATTGCTTGTAGTAGTAGGTGCACTTTTAGGTTTCAAATATACTGACAAAAATTCTACCAGATCTTTTGACTGTAGTTTAGTGTTGGTGGTCGCGGCTTTAACTTGGGGATCAGAAATGCCACGAATCACTATGGCGGCTTTCAGTTCATCGGAAAGCCCCCTGACAATATTTAACCGCAGCAAGGACTTTCGGGCATATTCTGCATACGTGGTGAATTTGTTCGAATTCGTATTCATCACGTCATACAGCACAGTGGCCATATCCACTTCACGTGGACACAATGACCGAAATTCAGCCTTAAAATTGGTCCACGTTCGATCATTAGTCACCCAATCGTTGAGCCACGTTTTAGCATCACCACGTAAACAGCCACCAATGCGTCCCAGGCATTCCCGATCACCCCAATGGCTTAATTCGCGCCCCTTATCTACCTCCGCACACCACACGTCAAAGTCATGTACACTGGGATCAAAATTCGAAATATAGTAATGGTTCGATCTTACTTGAATCAAGGATGAAAGTGCACCCACAATCCTGTCCGCAGCGTCAGCCTCACGCGATGCCTCGAAGGTGGTGGTCCCCGTAGCACGTGTTTCCATATTGGCAACAGGTTCCTCGGTTACTGGCGCCGGCGTGTAGCTCCTCGTGCACGGATGCGACGTCATTGGAGTAGACGTCTGAATCGCGTTTGGAGCCAACCGTTCCTCTAAAGCGTTCAAACGATCAAGCACTTCATTTAAAGGGTCGCGGCGAGGGCTGTCCCGACGCCCATAAGAACAATCACGGCGCCTACGTGGACTTTCGAAGCTCACTAATCTATCGCGACGACGCCTAGAGGATCTGCTACGCGTTTCACGATAACGGTCTCGACGCCTCGCATGAACATCGCGACGGCTACGCGACTCTTTACGACGGTGGTCGCGAGAATTACGCTTAGACGAGTTTTCACGGGGTGTGCACTCGCGATCCGACATGATTTAATAACGTAAACCAAACACACACACGTGGGCGTTAACCCAAAACGCACAAGAACTAAAGACCGATAAAATAATTAACACGTAGCGAGTTACTTTTAAATTGTGTCTAAACTATCACTAGCACTACACGGCTTCAATCACAACACTTACACAATTACTTTAAAACAAACAGCAAAATTATTTTAAAACACGAACTTTAAAATAAAAATAGATGGCGAACGATCAAAGTCGCGTGTATTTTTTTTTAACGAATCCCACTTCTGATCTTATAGATCAGAAGCTCATTTAATTTTTAAAAAGAACACTCGAAACAACCTAGAACTATTTTATTTTTAAATAACAAATCACAAAATCAACACAATAACAAAAAACTGTTGGACACCGAAATAATTTAAAAACTACAGTTCGCACTCAACGTCCGTCGCATCCGAGCTTCCGAGCAAAAGTGAAGGCGCGCCGAGAGCGCACCGACTATACTCTGTCGCCCCCTCCATTCGCTGCGTCACCGCGATCGTGCGATATCCCTGCCCTTTCGGCCGATGAATCCTCTAAGAATATATTATGTTTATAATATATATTATGTATGGCTGCCGGGGCTGCGGAACTGTTCGAAAGAGATACCGTGGCCCCGGAACATAAAGGGCGATGAAGGAACATGGATGGGTTTTAGTCAGTAAAGGTCTCCAAGGCACTCCCTCCTGCTCCGCCCAGAGCGGGAGGACTCATTTGATGATTTCCCATCCGAAAAAAAAAAATGGTACACGGTATAATAATTATCATGATAAGTATCACTTCGAACCCTGATATTATAGTTAAAACGCTAGTCCAATTGATTTTTAAGGTTATCCAAATATTAACATTCAAAAATTCAAGTGGTCAAATGATCCTTTTGTTAAAAAAGTTCTATCCCAGTTTTATTCCATCGCCACACAATACACCTTTGTTCTTTGTTTGAGTTTGGAACGCAATTCTGCAAACCAGTAGTAACTGGCGAGCAGTATGAAAGGCATAACAGTGTGCTATCTGCTGGAAGGTACTCCACTATCTAATGGGCTTGAACTTTACACGAAAACTTATTTCTATTAAGTATTAACCACCTAATAGCTTTGCGACCAAGCTGGGTAGAGTAAGAAACGATTTATGGTAAAGAAGAGAAGGTCGGTTTATTTGCAACTGCTCT
Source organism: Xestia rhomboidea (assembly GCA_963853795.1). Lineage (NCBI taxonomy): Eukaryota > Metazoa > Arthropoda > Insecta > Lepidoptera > Noctuidae > Xestia > Xestia rhomboidea. The sequence goes on along the minus strand of OY970778.1, from coordinate 5,509,577 downwards.
TTGAAAGGATGTCTTTTTTATTAGGTACACCTCTGCCAATCTCTTCGGGGATTACAGGCGTTATGTATGTTTTTTCTTTCTAATCTGTTAAAGGATTTTTTTATTAATGGAAAAAAGTTTTTTTTTTCCTTGTACAATGGTTTGAAGAAGGACTAAGAAAACAAAGGCAATGTTAATGTTGAATTGTTGAGTTGACCTTTGCGTGAATGAGTCGCGGAATAACGACGAAGGATTAAACCAGATCGTTTTCTTGAAAAAACTAAACCTACGAAACGCGAAAACGAAAAAAAACACCAAATCCTAACCTAAATAACCTCATCATCATCATCGGCCACTGTTGGGTATAGGCCTCCCCTTTCTTCCGCCACACTTCCCGGTTCTGTGCGTCCCTGATCCAGGTGTTTCCCGTGACCCTGACGATACCGACTAAATAACCTACAAACTTATAAGTCTAAATAAGCTCCTAAATTAATGTAAGTACTAAAGGTAAGTCATATTAACTGCCTGGCTGCGTTTTCAAGCGCCTGTCGTTTTAGGTAGCATGGTGCCTATGTCAGAGGGCCAAGCGCAGTTTGAACAGTATCTTACTACAGATTTACAGGTTACTTTACCGCAGTCATAGTTCATGGACCTACTTGGGATAGCGTTAAGCTCTATGCAGAAGCGGCAATGTCAACTATAATGAAATGGCTCAACCTAAACTTGCTCACCCTAAACTGCGACAAAACATCGTACATTCCCTTCGCTATCCGGCGTAACAACTTGCCCGACAAATCCTTCTCCATAACAGCGCACACCTGCTCCAAGCAATCCCCTCAATGCTTTTGTCCGATGCTTGTAAGTACTGATAATGTCAAATATCTGGGTGTCCAAATAGACGGAGGTTTACGATGGGACAAACAGGTTGACGCTACTACCACTAGATGTTTGAAACTCATGCATATTTTCAAATCCCTTAGAGACTCGGCCGCTCCTGATACCCTGAAGATGGTGTACTATGCATTATGCCAATCCGTCATTGGATATTGCATTACAGTATGGGGAGGTGCAAATAAAACCAGTCTTCTGAGGATTGAAAGAGCGCAGAGAGCCGTACTGAAGGTGATGTCGCGCAAACCTTATCGCTATCCCACTACGCAATTATACGCAGATTCTGAAGTACTTTCAGTGCGCCAGCTTTTTGTACTGCAGTCTACCGCTAGAAAACACGCCAGCGTTCCCCCAACTGACCCTACAAAAAGGAAGAAACTACCCTTAAGTACCCCCCACAAGACCGCCTTCGCTCAACACCAATACTATACATTAAGTACATACATATACAAACAAGTTCACAAAAACCTAAACATTGTTGATCTAAACAAATATGAATTAAAAACGAAATTAACAGAATGGCTACTGGAACAGGACTATCTACAAACTGAATCCTTACTTAAGTACGTCTCCTAACTACCTCATATCCACAATCCAACACAACACAACACACACACACACACACACACACACACACACACACTACTTAAATTAGCTAAACTAAAATAATAATAAACTATCACTTAAAATAGTTTTATATTTATTTTCATATTCGCATAGGTAGATCGACACAGTCTACTATTATAGAAACTATAATTATATCACTTTTTGCTGAATCACTGTCTCTCAAGATACAGGTTACCTAGTTTGAGAGGCAGGGTTTTCCATATTGTGTACAGATTTCAGTTCTTCATTGTATTGCATTGTGTTACTACCAAAGCTCCTTTATACTGTATATAAAAAACATGTTAAATCTGTATTTTTGTGAAATAAAGTATTATTATTATTATTATTACTTTACAGTGTTAAGGACTATGCCAACCAGTGCGTCTATTCGCGATAAGAAACGTTTTCATAGAACATTTTGTATGGACTCGCAATGAATCAGTGCGTTTTCATAGAAATAATTGTTCTACGGAGTTATTTCGCAGAAACACGTCGCGCGTCGCACTTGTCTGATTGACCTTTTAGTCGACGACTTAAACTGGTAACCTAGTTATAGCCTAACCTAGTGTCGACGTAATCCGATCGATTTGAACCTCGCTATACTGCTGACCCACAAAGTCAATGGTAAAATCCACAACTCACTCACAAAAAAAGGAGTAATATGTTTTATTTACCCATTTATTGACAGCTTAACCCACAAATAGCCGGCGGTCAGCAAAAAGGAAGCAAGCCCTGAAAAATTACGTACGATTTTAATAAAAGCACGTTTTCCCGTGTGCGGGGTTATGCGGTAATGTGACGGCAATGCAGGCTGGACACGTGGGCCCGTAACGACCGGCCCGGTACGTGTATATGTCCTACGTGAGAACCGGATGGCTTTATGCTAAAAAACTTTTTGTATTTTATTTTTGGTGTTTCCCTCGATGTTTTTTTGATAAAAGGTTTAATAATACGTGTGGGTGTTGGGTTTTTACGGTAATCGGGAGATTAAACTGCGTGGAAATTATGTTAATGGGTAATGTTTTGTTTGCCGTCCGTTTCCGGTTGTCAGATCGTAAACATTGTAGTTGTGCAGCTCCTAATTATATCGTGTTTTAAAATTACATCTATCGCCACCTCTTGATATTGCATCATCACAAAATATTAATCGAAGTGCTGTGAGCGTTGTGGAAATATCGATTTTGCCTTAATTATGCATATTGAAACACACTGCTCAAGTAAAACGCTAGAAAGAGGTTAGAAATTACATCACAGTATTTGCACTTCAACCATAGACAAGATTAAGACTAGTGACAGTGACATATCTGTGTTGCCAACCCAAGAAAATAAAAACTACTACAACACGTTCCATTATACGCAGCTTTCATTCGAAAAGAAATATGGAAGATCAATTTGTACTTTTATTTGACAAAATGAAAAATGAATTGCAAAAACATACAATGGAACTAAAAATGAGAATGGATGAAAAACAACAACTTATCATAGAAGAAAACAAAATCTTAAAAACAAAATATGAAAACCTGGAGAAAGAGATAGAAATCTTGAAAAATGAGTTAGTAAGTCTGAAAAGTAGAAAGAAAAATAATGATTTAATCATTTACGGAGTGAAAGAAGACGAAAAAAATACCCAAGAATTAATACAGAAAGTAAAGAAAATCTTTAAAACTGATTTGGACGTAGATTTTGAAGAATACGAGGTAAATAAAATATATCGAATTGAAAAGGAGAAGTCAAGCGACCAACTGAGGCCTATCCTATTTTCCTTTACGAATGAATGGAAAAATAATGAAGTAATTAAAAAGAAAAAAAAATGTGCAAAATGCAAAAGACTATACTAATTTTTAAAAGTATTAGGCACACAACTTAGTTTCAATTTCTTATAGCATGTAAAAGTAAAAACACCAATAAAAGCTCTTTTAAGTATTATCGCTTTATTATTTTTTTCAAAAAAAAAGTATGGAAAACAAAAAAATATATATAATTATGAATAGATGGCCAATTGACATCAGAAACTAGGCTGCCCATGGCTGCTAGTCGTCAGAGTTTAAGAGAAAGGAACCTCCTCAAAATCAGACGTTGGGGAGTTGCAAGAAAGTTGAGGAGGTGGAAGTTGTTGTTAAGTTGCATTCTGTAAAATTTTGTAAAATATGCGGTTGCGAAATTTGCATTTCGTAAAATTCGCACTCCTCAGCCACAAGATACAAGCGATGCTTAGTTTGTGGCTCACCGACTATTATGACACACCTGTATTTTTACATTGATTAAACAGATTTTGTTTTTTTTTTTTTTTGATTCTTACCAACATCTGAAGACTGCTCAGATTGTGAAAATATTTTCAGTAAGAACTGTGTTGTCAAACTGGCTATTGCCTTTTGAGAACGGGTACATAACAAACAAATTTATTCTTCGATCGGACCATCTTCAGCTAGCCACTGGGGTTGAGATGCCTTGTACTAGAACTAGACTAAGGTAAATCATCTGAGGTCAAAAAGAAGCCGTCTTTCATATATCCAAGTAAGTTACCAAACTTTCACCGTCTGTTATGTAATGGGCATGGTTCAAGTGTTTAGCGAAGCTGATGAGTACAGGAGGTAAGGACAGTGGTTTAAATCGATCGGACAGTAGCGAGTGAACTGTTATTACCCACCGCTGTCCTTGACCAATGTATCGGGCCTAATAAATACATCTGTATAGGTACTGACAATAAGGTATTACACCAATAATTGAAAAGTGTCTCAATTAGTTTATATAGTGATAATGAACCACAAAAAATGTATTCAATCATTAAGTGCCCTAAAAATGCATTTAAATTTTCATTTTCAAATTTCGCGCGTAATTTGACGAAAACGCTGGCCGCAGTGGACGCCATATTGCTCTGTGGTCATGACGTCAGTTGGCTATGTAAACAAATGCAGTGATATTTGAAGTTGACAGTTGACACTTCTAAGTTTACATAGCCGTATGACGTAATAACATGGCGACTACTATAATGGTCTTATGAAACAGATTAAAAAAGCCTTTAAATACCCCACCATTCCATTTCCATTTCCATTTTTGTCCATTTTTTACCTTTAAACCTTTAAATTGAATTTTAAAATTTAGTTTGCTATTTGATGAACTAAAACTAACGTTTTCCGACTGCTTTTTTCCCAAGCTATCTCCTACATATATTTTTAGATTTTTTCTTATATCGAGTAAAATACCCTATTGTTATTTAGAAGTCATGGAGTGGCATTAGCTGAAACCTTACGAGTTGTGGGGTCAAAGGTTTTAAGGAAAACAAATAGTTTACTTGGTTCAAATGATTTCAACAAAGCTGATATCATAATCAAGGAGAACATCGGGTCAAATTTGTATCCTGGACCCGAAAATTCCAAGACATAGAACACCCGGTCCCAGTGCGTGTTGGATTACACCCCGTTCCCTCTCTCATAGAGGAGGCCTGCGTCCCAGCAGTGGGACCGTTATAGGCTAAACATGCTACTGAAAATTAATGAGTAGTGGGAATGTAGAGAGATGAACTGTGCCAAAGATGATATGGCTAGAAAGGAGCTGCTAAGAATAGGGAAATATGGAAGAAGAAGACGTGCTGCGCCGGTACCAAATAAATTGGGATAAGGGCTGAGGAAATGATGCTACTGAAAATCGTGTTCACTAGTAATAATGCATGAAAATGACTACCAGTTTTTAAAATAAAATAAACTGTTAATTCAGAATGCTCAGAATATCCTGTTAAAGTATCTCCATAGCCCTCGTCTGGTTTTCTCCTTATGTCAAATATTCCAACGTTCACAAATTCAGAATCTTTCCATATAATCCTCCTTTAAAGTATTACCTTAATCAAGCACTTCTTTGAATGTGCCTTTAATCTAAAACCACCATTTAAATTGCCGAGCGCACGTTAATTTGCCAACCTTTGACTAAAATGGGACACATTGCCATTTCGAATTTACTAAGTTTACTTCAGTGGAGTTTTGTGAATTAGGTTAATCAGTTTCCATTACTTTGGGTATTGCTTATGGTAGTGAAAAGGCCACCCTTTCATGATTGTGAGTTTAAGACATAAGAGAGATATAATATTAAGATTATTAAGTAAAACTTTGATGCCAATGTTTGGTAAACAGATACGTAAACAGATAAACTTGACATATTTGTAACGAAAGTTTTAAAGATATGTGTAATTTAATAAGTGGATTTATTTCTTTTATGTTAATGACTGCCTGGGTGTTTCTAAACCAACGAATAAAAGCAGGAGGTTCTCAAGTCGACGCGTATATTTTTTTTATGTACAGCTTACATTTACAGAGTACCAAGTCCAATGTGAACGTTTTTTTTTTAGATTTTATTGATCATACGTTTATTACCTGAAATAGGTATCAGACGCCAGCAAGCTTCCTAATCAACCTTGGACCTACAACTTTAGCAATAAAGTTGAAATCTATTACAGACATTTCACAAGTAGCTTGATGTGCATTTTTCCTAGGTACATAAAGATATATCAGAGGATCTAAATAAAATAGCAAGTTCTAGCTAGTAAAGAATCTAAACAAACAATATTTTTCTATTTTTAAAGTGTCTGTAAGTATCGGAGCGTGGAGCTCGTATGTCACGATATAAACGAGGGAGATACCAGCGTAAGCTTAGCGCATCGATTTGCCACTCCATTGAACCTAGTTTCAGTACTGAAACAACTATTTTCAGGCACGACAGCAAAGATCTAGGAATAAACTTTAGTCTGAAACTAGTTAGTGGAGTAGGAAGTAGTGTTGGAAAGTTTATTTCTTTTGAACTTTGAAGGAACTGACTTACTTAATTGAAATTCTGAGTGGCTTGATTTCTAACAAAGTGTTAATTCATATATTAATGGTAGTATTTTTTTTTTTTGTTGGAAATGGATACTATCCTTTTTTGAGTGAATGAGAATGAAAATGAAAATTTTCATTGGTAATATTTTTTTCAGTATACGTACCTTGACCACTTGCGTGTCTGACGACATGCTAGTGACCCATCTCTTTTAAGACAATTAATGATTGATCCTTGTTTTAAATAAGCTTTGTTTTAGTTTTAAAAGTTAAAAATCCGCAGAACAAAACGTTCTGAAAGAGCAGTCAATCAATTGTCTAAAAGTTTAGACAATAGCTTAAAAATTGCGGCAAAGGATAACAAGTAAAATTAGTTTCTCAACAAGATGAACTTAAAACTGCTGTCATTAGTCTAACAAAGTTTAGAAAGTCTGCAACTTACTAGACTACATTTTTCAATGCCTTATTTTTAGGGTTCCGTAGCCAAATGGCAAAAACGAAACCCTTATGGATTCGTCATGTCTGTCTGTCTGTCCGTCCGTATGTCACAGCCACTTTTTTCCGAAACTATAAGAACTATGCTGTTGAAACTTGGTAAGTAGATGTATTCTGTCAACCGCACTAAGATTTTCACCCAAAAATATAAAAAAAAAAAACAATAAATTTTGGGGGTTCCCATACTTACAACAGAAACTCATTTTTTTTTAAATCAAACCCATACGTGTGGGGTATTTATGGATAGGTCTTCAAAAATGATATTGAGGTTTCTAGCCTCATTTTTTTCTAAACTAAGTAGTTTGCTCGAGGGACACTTCCAAAGTAGTAGAATGTGTGTCCCCCCCCCTGTAACTTCTAAAATAAGAGAATAATAAAACTAAAAATATATATATCTGATGTACATTACCATGTAAACTTCCACCGAAAATTGGTTTTAACGAGATCTAGTAAGTAGTTTTTTTTAATACGTTATAAATCGTAAACCGCAATTTACCTTTCATTTTACTTATTAATAACTTGATAAAAAAAAATACACTATTATTAAAACATCAAAGTTACAAAAAACTACAAGAACTTTTATATTATGGTACTTGCTGCTACGGAACCCTTCATGGGCGAGTCCGACTCGCACTTGGTCGCTTTTTTTTATCTTAGCTAATATTATAAAGAAGAAAAGTAACCTCTGGGAGTACTGATCCGAGCAAAACTTTTACTGCTAGAAATATCTGGAAACGATTTTTTTTCTTTCAAGGGTGACTGCTACAGAATAGCGATGATGACTGATCATGAAAACTATGATTCTGTTTAGTCCGTCAGTTAGATTATCGAAACATATTGGATATGTGTTTTTTGTTTTATCAAATTATAAAAATTGACGGAGATAAAACGTGTCAAAGATCATGAGTCACGTCTAGTCATCACACGAGTTTTTGTCGCACTGTATCCTCTTCATTTTTTGTTTACGTGTAAGAAAAAACATGTGTCCAATAATTTTTAGAAATCTATCTGACGGACTAATTAGATTTTTTTTGTCATCTATTATAGAGGGTCATGTTATATGGAGATATTTCATTACCAGTGCTCTTATAAAGATGAAACCAGCATCCCACATTTGGCCCACGTGGTGGACTGCGGCCCACTGCCTCCCTTGCAGTACTACAGACTAGTAGTCTACTCACCATCTGCCTAGTCAGATGCAGCTCAGTACCAGTATTTTACATGAAGCGACTGACAACCCAGTAGCTGGATAATACGATGCCCTTTGCTAAGACAGGTTGTCAGACTTTCGGCTTGACTCGCAACAACTGTCAAAGATCTATAAATGACAGTTGGGACCAATGGCTTACCGCGCATTCTGAGGCACGGACAAAACTCGGTGTACCTATGTGATGATGGTCAATCTTCCACGGACCAACCTCGGCAAACATGGCTTGACCTTCAAAATCGACCCGCGCGGCTGTTATTATTTAACCACGAGCTAATCAAGTTAATCTATGCTGTTTTTGGTAAGTTTTTTAACCACTGTCTTCTAAAACTTCTTGTCCTAAGTAATCCAAGCAGCCCTAAAGGACCAGAAAATTATTGTATAATTTGATATTTAATAACGTAAGTAATGTTAAATACACACACAAAATTGTTTTTTCTTTTATGTGTTTGTGTGATGAGCATGGACATTTGTTTCCGAGTCATGGATGTTTATATGTACAATAAGTATGTATTTACAAACAAAAAGTATCTATGTAGTAGGTATATCAACTATCTGGTGTCCACGACACAAGCCTCGTTGCTTAGTGTGGCACTAGATGGCGCTGTGTGTAATGTCCAGCCATATTTATTTTATATTTATTTATTTTGATTTTTTAAGTTTGTACACACATTTATAAATCCAGATATTAGTTCCAGGACAATGACCGTTGTATATGTATTGTATGTATTGTATTTGTGTTGTTACTAGCTAGTTTTAAATACTTTAAATTGTAATCTGTGGAGAACGTTGTGGGTAGCATAATTGTTTTAAAATGTAAAATTTAAAATATTGTTACAAATTCTTATTGTGCTACTGTTTGTTTTTTAATAAATAAAAAAGATGTTAACTCTGTGAGACTTAGGGTTCTTATAGACGAGCGTCACGTTGCCAACGGCAAATAAACACCCGTGTGAACTTGGCACCAGACTTTTGATGACTTCGTTTTTTTTTTGGTTTTTCAAAAGATTTCGATTTGTAGTGGATTGTAGTGAAGCTATTTTCGTTTGTAGTAATGCCAAAAAAAAAAAAATAGTAAAAAAATTTCGTCCCCCGAAATTCGAAAAATCTTTTTTTCCGGCTGTTTATTATAAAAAATATAAATAAAAATAAATGTAAAAAAAATGACAACCCCGAAATTAAAAAAATCGTTTTTTTTTCCGGCTGTTTCTTTCGAATACGATTACAACAAACGTTAAAATTGACTAAGGAGAGTTCGTGCAGGTTACTAGTGGAAAATAAATCGATAGCAGTAAAGATACAAGTTGATTAGAAGCTCTTGAGTTGAGTCAAACTTGTTTTTCTGCGATAATTACTAGATAAAGTCTGTTTGAAGATGATTACGATTATTACAAACGTTCGAATTGACTGAAGAGGGTTCGTAGAGGTTTGTAGTGGTAAAATAATCTATAGTAGTAAAGATACAAGTCGATTAGAACCTTTTGAGTTGAGTCAAACTTGTTTTTTACAGATATTGACTAAATTAAGTCTGTTTGAAGATGATTACGATTACTACAAACGTTCGAATTGACAGAGGAGGGTTCGTAGAGGTTTGTAGTGGTAAAAAAATAGATAGTAAGCTCTTGAATTGAGTCAAACTTGTTTTTAAAATACATTTACAAGATAAAGTCTGCTTGAAGATGATTACGATTACTACAAAAGTATTTTCGCGGGTTTTTTTACATCATCTCATGGTTTAGGACTAGAGCAACAATTTCTACCCCGAAAAGTTATTCATTCGAGCCAACAATTTGGAAATATAGACCGTTTTATATGTAAAAAATGAAATAAAATTTGGAGGCCCATAATTCGGAAACTCCTCTGTCAATTCGAACGTTTGTAGTAATCGTTATCATCTTCAAATAATTTTTATCTAGTAAATATCTCTAAAAAACAAGTTTCACTCAACTCAAAGGTTCTAATCGACTTGCATCTTTATTACTATGAAACATTTTTCTACTACTTACCTCTACGAACCCTCCTCAGTCAATTCGAATGTTTGTAGTAATCGTAATCATCTTCAAACAAACTTTATCTAGTGAATATCGCGAAAAAACAAGTTTGACTCAACTCAAGAGCTTCTAATCGACATGTATCTTTATTTCTATCGAAAAGTTTTCACTACTTACCTCTTGGAATCCTACTCAGTCAATTTAAACGTTTGTAGTAATCGTTATCATCTTTAAACAGACTTTATCCAGTAAATATCCCAAAAAACAAGTTTGACTCAACTCAAGAGCTTCTAATCGACTTGTATCTTTATTACTATTGAAAATTGTTCCACTACTTACCTCTAAGAACCGTCCTCAGTCAATTCTTACATTTGTAGTAATCGTAATCATCTTCAAACAAACTTTATCTAGTTAATATAGCGAAAAAACAAGTTTGACTCAACTCAAGAGCTTCTAATCGACTTTTATCTTTATTACTATTGAAAATTATTCTACTACTTACCTCTAAGAACCCTCCTCAGTCAATTCGAATGTTTGTAGTAATCGTAATCATCTTCAAACAAACTTTATGTAGTGAATATCGCGAAAAAACAAGTTTGACTCAACTCAAGAGCTTCTAGTCAACTTCTATCTTTATTACTATTGAAAATTGTTCCACTACTTACCTCTAGGAACCCTTTTCAGTCAATTTGAACGTTTGTAGTAATCGTTATCATTTTCAAACAGACTTAATCTACTAAATGTCTCTAAAAAACAAGTCTGACTCAACTCAAGAGCTTCTTATCGACTTGTATCTTTATTATTATCGAAAACTTTTCTACTACTAACCTCTACAAACCCTCCTCTGTCAATTCGAACGTTTGTAGTAATCGTTATCATCTTCAAATAATTTTTATCTAGTAAATATCTCTAAAAAACAAGTTTCCCTCAACTCAAAGGTTCTAATCGACTTGTATCTTTATTACTATCAAACATTTTTCTACTACTTACCTCTAGGAACCCTCCTCAGTCAATTCGAATGTTTGTAGTAATCGTAATCATCTTCAAACAGACTTTATCTAGTAAATATCGCAGAAAAACAAGTTTGACTCAACTCAAGAGCTTCTAATCGACTTATATCTTTACTACTATCGATTTTTTTTCCACTAGTAACCTGCACGAACTCTCCTTAGTCAATTTTAACGTTTGTTGTAATCGTATTCGAAAGAAACAGCCGGAAAAAAAACGATTTTTTGAATTTCGGGGTTGTCATTTTTTTTACTATTTTTTTTATTTTTTTGGCATTACTACGAACAAAAGTAGCTTCACTACAAATCACTACTAACGTTTATCTACGAGAAACAGCCAGAAAAAACCGAATTATCGAATTTCAGGGGATGATTTTTTTTTTCTATTTTTTTCGCATTACTACAAACAAAAATAGATTCACTACAATCCACTACTAACGTTTATCTATAAGAAACAGCCGGAAAAAAACGATTTTTCGAATTTCGGGGGACGACATTTTTTTACAATTTTTTTTTTTTTTTTTGGCATTGCTACAAACGAAAATAGCTTCACTACAATCCACTACAAATCGAAATCTTTCGAAAAACCAAAAAAAAAACGAAGTTTTCAAAAGTCGGGTGCCAAGTTCACACGGGTCAAATAAACTGCAGCCGTCGCCACCTGTCGACGACTGCCGTCAATGCGTCAGCGGCAGCCGTCGCCACCGGTCGACTACAGCCGTGGACGCGTCGACTGCAGCCGTCGACGTGTCGACGGCAGTCGTCGACAGGTGGCGACGGCTGCAGTTTATCTGCCTTTAGCAACGTGTCGCTCGATTGTAAGAACCCTTAGCTCGAAAATAATCTCTGTACTAAATCGCAGAAACAGAAAGTACGAACTTACGAAGGCGACTAAAACATTCGATTGAAAAAGTTGCCGTCACAGATTGGAACTGTCCTTTTATTTCGGAAATCGCCTTGCACGACCATCTGTCTTTGAAACTACGCGCGAATTAAACTTTGTCCGTTCTTTTGAAAACATTTAGTTGGTTAATAGTACGGACACAACATGCTGCGAAGTTAAGTCTTTGAAGTCTTTCTTGTCTTGTGTTGCCATGCCCTTTTAGGCTTACGTGTGGCCGCAACTCGCTTAATGTGAAGCGATGATACGGCCCAGGGTGGAGCACGCTTGCCTGGAAGAAACAATTCACTTAAACTTTGAATGGATCCAGATTATAATGATCAATAGGTAAGTCGTAAGTAATGTAAGTAGTAAGTAAGGTAGGTAGTAACTAAACACTTCAAAGAATATTAGAGAATTTATTTATTAAAAGTGACGTGACGTCTTAGATGTCTAATAAAGCAATAGTGAATTGTGTTATTTGTATTTTTTTGTTATTGCTTACAAAACGCCCTTGCGGTAGGCATCTAGGACGTCTCGTAACTTTTAATAAATAATAAAAATAAATAAATTCTCTAATATTCGTCGAAGCGTTTAGTTTTGTTCTTAATAATGATCAATTTCATAATGGTTCAGAATAATTTGCAGAATCACTGAATATTTTCTGTTTTTTAAACATATTTGGCTAACTATTAGCGTACCTCTAGTAAATTAAAAGTTAACTAGCATAAGGATAATCAGCCATTATCGTTCCCACTGCATTATGAGAGGGAATGGGCACGCAGGCCCAGTGCGGATTTGTAGAATCACATGTCTTCAAATTTCTGTTTCTAGGACATATTTCCTCACGATGTTTTCCTTCACCGTTTTGAGAGTAGTGGTGATGAAATAATTACACAAAGTAATGCGCCTGCCTGGGTTCGAACCCTCGACTCTCATAAGTCAGGGCCGCCATCACGGGGCTACCGCTGCTGTAAAAAAAAATGGTTACCTACTTTATGCATAAATAAAAAATGTAAAGCTAGCTTCAATTGTGCCTGCCTAACTAAATCACTATAAATGGACATTCAAAATTATAATATTTCACTAACGATACCGAGACACAAAATCCAGATTTGCGGACGATCCTTGTCATTTAAATCACTACCTACCCTCATACATAATAAACGTGAATTATTCGACCCGACCTACCTTTCAATTCGTCCCTCTCGACCCACATTTCATCCGGGATGAGATTAAGTTACCTGTCGAATGGAACAACACATAACCGTGTTAGTATTAAACCCTAATTGATATGTACCAACACCGGGCTTAGGGTTACCTATGTCCGTTGTTACATACATACATGGTAGGTACTAGGTGGCCGACACAAAGCTGTCAATGCATCATCATCATCCGTTTAGCCTTTTCCCAATTATTATGTTGGGGTCGTCTTCTAGTCTAACCAGATGCAGCTGAATACCAGTTTACATGGAACCACTGCCTTTCTGCTTTTTCACAACGCAGTTAGTACTGGGTAATACGAAAACCCTTTTTTTTTGCATGGGAAATCATCAAATAACTCCTCCCGCTCTGGGAGGAGGAGGAGCAGGAGGGAGTGTCAGACTTTTACTGACTAAAACCCATCCATGTTCCATCATCGTCCTTTGTGTTCCGGGACCATGGTATCTCTTTCGAACAGTCCCGCAGCCCCGGACGAACAGTCCCGCAGCCCCGGAATACGATACCCCTTGGTAAGACTTTTGGGCCACTGACTACCTGTAATGACTGTCAAAGATCTACAAATTACAGCCGGGACCAACGGTTTAACGTGCTTTCTGAGGCACGGAGGAAACTCGGTATGTGAAGGGAAAAAAATGGTCCATGCATAATCAGCCAATAAACTAAAATAACCACTTGTGGTGTTTTGTAGAGTGGATGTGCAAAGGAAACAGCCAGTTCTTGTAAGGAGATGTATTCTTACTGAATCAAACAAATTCACCATCAATAGGTAAGGTCGGAGCACGTTCCAGTGTCATATCGCGGACCTAGCTTGGGAGGAAGTCAAAGAGACCCGAATTAAATATGGCGACCAAAACGGACACGCTACTGTTGTTCGTAATGTTACTTTTTAGTGTTGGGATTCCAACATAATGACGACCCGAATGGCGCAGCGGTAGTAAGGCTGCCTTACGTTCTTAGCGTCCCGGGTTCGAACCCCGGTTGGAGCAAATGTTTGTGTGATGAGCATGGACATTAATTTGTTTCCGAGTCATGGATGTTTATATGTATAATAAGTATGTATTTACAAACAAAAAGTATATATGTAGTATATCAACTATCTGGTGTCCACGTCACAAGCCTCGTTGCTTAGTGTGGCACTAGATGGCGCTGTGTGTTAGTGTCCAGCGATATTTATTTATTTATAATTACTATTTAGCGTTGGGATTCCAACATCACTGGATGGTAATTTTTAGTTTGACTGCCTCGTTGGTCTTAGTGGTCACAAGCGCGACTGCTGATCATGAGATTCTGCGTTCGATTCGCAGGTCGGGCAAAGTGTTATTGGGTTTTTCCACCAGGAATTTCTCAGGAGCAGCCATGGAGTCTGGATTTGTGCCCGGTTGATGACAATGGGCTCGTCCGTTACATAACAGGCGAAATGTGGGTATACTGTACACCTCTGTCTAAGCCTTCAGGTATTACAGGCGTGATGTTATGCTTTTAACAAGGTAGAACGATCCCGGCGGACAATACCCGAACTTCAAGCGGGCGAAGCCGCGGTCATGAGTTAGTACACACGTAAACCACACACCACATCTAGAAAGTTCAGCCGCCGCAAAATACTGCCCAAATCACCACATATCCAACCGGATTAGCGCTCTGGTACTTCCATGAGCATGATAATCAACTAAATTACTCACATAAGCTTACTGCTGTCCCTCTAGTAATCCAGAAAGGTTCCGTACAAACATTTAAATTTTAATCATGTGTGCTTAGGATCTCGTTTCTTATTCAGTAGAAAATAAACGGGAATGTGTTTGCTGTAATAATAACATTTTGGTAATTAATTGAATGATAAGCTTAATTTTATGTGGTTCTCTGTTTTATGGAGTGGGGGGAGTGTTAGGCCTGAATTCATGTCGCGTTGACGTTCGGTCGCGCACGGTCGGTCGCGTACGAGTATACATTGTGTTTTATATAGCATCATACTGCGACGCTGACGTCAGCGGCGACCGACAGCCTTATTTTGTTCTCGCTGACGTCACGACTGGCCGTACGCGACCGCCCGTCAGCGCGACAAGAATTCAGGCCTTATGGTGTTTATGAAAGGAACTGTTTGTTTTACGTTTTGAGAGAAATCTTGTTCTGCCTTAAAAACACATTTTGGTGGTAATTAGTGAACTCCCCGACTAAATGAAAAAAAAAACACAAACCAACAACACAACAACAACACAAGCAACCAACACATAACAACTTAGACCAACATTTTCAAGTATACCTTTACCTGTGGTGTGACGACAATACATAAATATGTAGTACGATCAAAAATTGAGTTGCCAAGTATCATTGGATCAGTCATTGGGAGGCCCTATATTTTTTTTTTTTGTATCATCAAATGACTCCTCCCGCTCTGGCTGACTTTTACTGACCAAAACCCATCCATGATCCTTCATCGCCCTTTGTGTTCCGGGGCCACGGTAGCTCTTTCGAATAGTCCCGCAGCCCCGGCAGGCATCACCCCTTCCCCCATTGGGAGGCCCACGCAGTAACAAAAATAAAAAAATGACATTAATTAATACTAACGAAATTCAACTTCATCAACAAATTTAACCATCATCTTCCGGCCCCGTCCCATTTTACTTCAATTCTCCCCTTTCAGATGTCACAATAGATTGAATGAAGTAAAATAAGACTAAATTATTAATCCTTTCGTTTGCTTCCACCAAAGCACTAAAGCAAAGTCACCAAGTACTCTTCATGCATGCAGCTAAGTGTCCAAAAACTTTCACAGAACCATCAGATTTTGCACTGCAAGTTCTTAAGGTTTATTTTCAACTACACCTCCACCCATTCACAGACTAAGTACATAAATAAAGTGCTATGCGGCTTTCATTAAGACTCTGTTTAACCGCAAATTTTGTGACCGAAAAGCCGGCGTTTGCAATGTACTACTATTGACACGTACTAGCTATTCACGTGGTTTAACGAGCGAGCCAAAATGTTTGACGGTGACTGCTCAGGGTACGGGATTTTCGTCTTTATTTACTTTAGTGGCTGACTGTGAATAGGAGTAAGTAGTTTGTGGGATCACATGCCGTTTGAGCTTGTTTTGCGTGATTACTTCGTTATACTTCAATTAGAATTAGAATTTATTTATTTGTAAGAATGTAGTTTTACATAGTATGATGTTAATATATATTTTTTAAGTTCTATGCACTCTACCACATTACGTGGTGTACAAATATTAAATAATTAAAAAATAAAATGTCATTCTTATAACTAAGTACAATAGATGTCAAGTTTGTGATACAATGAGTCCAGCATAAATTAATATGATTATTATAATTATAGATTTAAAACGAATGTCCAAATTAAATACATGTCATCTTGTATTGTTACAATATTCCATATATTCGCCAATGTCATAAAAACAATTATCTAATAACCAAATTAAAACGGTGAAGTAAAAATAAAAGTGAATTAAAACATCGTGAGGAAACCGGCATGTCCTAGAACCAAAAAATTCGAAGACATGTGACATCTACCAATCCGCACTGGGCCCGCGTGGTGGATTATAGCCCATTCCTTCTCATAAAGAGGAGGCCTGTGTCCCAGCAGTGGGAACATTAATAGGCTGATGATGATGATGATGATGACTAACCAATTTGTCAGCTTTTTCTTGAACATGGGGACAGGAACAGGAGGTTCCTTAAACGAGTTAGTTAACTTGAAATACACCTGAATAGCATATTCTGTTGCATCCAATTTATTTCTTAGTCATTCATGACTGTCTAGGTATAGTGGTCGCAAGCACAACGGCTGAGTGTGAGGTCTAAGATACGATCCCCAAGTTGGGCAAAGTTTTTCCGTCTGAAATTTCTCAGAACAGGCCCGTTTTTTTTTTAAATTGTGCCTGATTACTAGCAATAGGCACGCTATTTCTTAGTAACGATGTACTAAAAGGTACACCCCCGCTTATCTCTTTGGGGATTCATCATCATCATCAGCCTATTAATACTCCCACAAAAAATGAAAATCAAAATCAAAGCATTTATTTCAAGTAGGCCAGATATTATAGGCACTTTTGAATTGTCGAAACAAAGATGAAAATTAAATGTAGCTACAGTCCCAGTCACAAGGCATAAAAAATGTGAAAGTACTGTAGTTGCCCATTCCCTAGCGTAGATCTCTATGGAGAAGAACGGGCAAGAAACTCCATGGACACTCTTTTAAATCAGAATATTTTTACAAAACCTTGGTTACATCATTCATGTTGAGATGGTACATTATGTGAGAACAATGTAGCAAGATGTGCACGTTAAAAGTGTCCATAGTAAAAACAAAACAAACAATTCAAAAAAAATAAAAAAAATTCAAATAAGCCGTGGCACCCAAGAGCTGACCAGTCCCAACTGACAGCGCCCGTTCACGAACATGACGCATGGATCAGCACCATTCAACTCAACCATTTTGAAGGGAACTAAATGATCCGACACACGCGCCACCATCAGTGAGACATTGAGTGAGCATGACATACTCTTAACCGCCAGGGCAAATTCAAGTCAAGAAAAGACGTAGGTTTCCAGCGACTGATAGCATTCTAGTACATAGCACTAACACAATATGGGATATGCGTTTATATAATACCAAAAATATTGAATTTATACAATACAAAGATAGTTGTACAATCTTCAGCAGCTCCAACAATACAATTAGTGCTACCCATTTATGCGCCCCTGTCCTTGTGGAGCAGGACCGGCATTGAGCCAAGCATTTTTATCAGCGATATAATTGTCCAATTTGTAATATGCTTGCTTACTCAATGTGCGTTTAATGCATGTTTTAAATTTTGTTTCATTCAGTTCAAGAATGCTTTGTGGAATTTTATTGTAGCATCTCAAACAGTACCCCATGAAAGAAGAGTCTACTTTAGCGAGTCTGAAGCCTGGCTGAACTAATTGGTCCCTATTTCTAGTACTGTAATTGTGTCTGTCACCTCTTTTACCAAAAAGATGTAGATTTTTCCTCACGTACATTATGTTTTCGTAGATGTATTGACAATGTACCGTCATGATGTTAATTTCCTTAAACAGTTCCCTCAGACAATCGCGCCTACGAAGATTGTATATGGCTCTGATGGCTCTTTTTTGCAGAATAAATATAGATTCAATGTCTGCAGCCCGTCCCCATAATAAAATGCCATAAGACATTATACTATGAAAGTAACTAAAATAGACCAATCTAGCAGTATCTACATCAGTAAATTGACGGATTTTTCTAATAGCATATGCTGCTGAACTTAGCCGCCCCGCCAGAGATGTTAAATGAGAACCCCATTGAAGCCTTGAATCAAGCGTAATTCCCAGGAAAACCGTTTTATCTACGAATTCAAGTTTCTCTTTATTCAATACTATTTCACAATCGCTACTTTTGACATTCGGTAAAGCAAATCTTATGCATTTCGTTTTTTTTTCATTGAGTACCAAATTGTTTGCTGTGAACCAATTATGGACTTGAAGTAGGGCATTATTCACGTCGTCTAGATTTTGGGCTCGTCTATTTATCTTAAAAATTAGGGAAGTGTCATCAGCAAATAACACCATATTTTGAGGTTGGTTTTTCAGTAAATACGGTAGATCATTTATATATACTAAGAAGAGGAAAGGACCCAATATTGAGCCTTGCGGAACCCCCATTTTGACTTTTAAACCCTCTGAATTAACACCATTTATTTGAACATATTGTTGTCTATCACTCAAATAAGATTTTACCAAACTAAGTGCAAGTTTACCTAGTCCGTAATGCTCAAGTTTCAAAAGTAATGTGTCGTGATTTACACTATCAAATGCTTTGGAGAGGTCACAAAATATTCCTACAGCGTCTTGGGACTGTTCCCACGCCGCAAATATGTGCTTTAATAAAGTTACTCCAGCGTTGTACAACGTCCCTTAGTGAAACCATACTGTTGATCGCGTAAGATTCTGTTGGTGTTAAAATGATGGAGCATTTGATTAAGCATTACCTTTTCGAACACCTTGCTAAAAACTGGCAACACGGATACAGGCCTATAATTATTAGTATCTTTAATAACCCTGGATTTGAAAAGAGGTATGACTTTACTGTTTTTCATTAAATCAGGGAAAACTCCTTGGTCTACGCACAAATTAAAAATTAAAGCTAAGTAAGGAGCTATAGTCTCAAGTATGGATGGAAACTTTGATAGACATTCCCCATAGATCTTCGGTCAGTTTGATTTTTATTTGCCGGAAAGCTTTAATAACTATCATTGGGTTTATGTGTTCAAATTTAAATTCAGCCTGGCATCCAGACACATTTGCCTTTTATAAATCAATTGAGACTTCAGGAGAGGAATTAAGAGCCTCGGTTGTTTTTAACGGTATATCGGTAAAGAAATTTACAAATTCTTGAGCTACTTCCTGATTAGAGCTTTTAGGACCACATGCTGTATTTAATGTATAGCTAGTATTACGTATTTTCTTCCTGTTAGTCTCGCTATTTATGACTTTCCAAACTGTCTTTATTTTATTTTCTGCTGTTTTGATCCTGTTGCTAATATGCAGGGCTTTGGCAACCTTGCATGTATTTCTAAAAATTTTTGAATACTTAGCAACATATTTGTTAAAAGTTTCAGTGTTTATATAAGGCTTAAGGCCATAAAGCTCAAATAGTGTTTCCCTACTTTTTGTGATACCTCTAGTTGCCCAATCACTAAATATAAATTTAGGGCAAATACTTTTTGTCTTCTTTTTAAAAGTTTTGTTGAATTCAGTGTGAACTATTGAAAAGAAATTATCATAAAATTGATTTATATTAATATCATCATGGCTAAATACACTTAACTTGTTCTGTAGGGAAATATTATACCTATTTAATTTGTTAGAAGTTATGGGCCTAAATTTAATCTGAACTTTTTGCAATGGTGTATTACTCCTAAAAGTTACAGTCTGTCCACTATGGTCAGACGGCAGACAATTAACTATGGCTTTATCTATGTAATCGCAATCGCAGAAAACATTATCTATGCAAGTAGCAGAAGATGGAGTGATTCTAGTAGGTTCTATAAAAGTGTTGGTCAAGTCAAATGACTTAAAAAGATTTAATAACCGCACCCACTGCTGGGACACAGGCCTCCGCTCTATGAGAGGGATTTGGGGATTACAACCGTGTAATATAAATGTCATCATGCATCTACAAGTTTTGCTTACAGTATTTTCTAGCAAAAAAACAATGTACAATTTCTTAATAATTTTATTAAGAAACCGTTTTTAATAGATTTTTTGTTTATGTTTCGTAAATATCGTCACTCAAAGTCCATCTGTACCCATTCCACAGGCATAGGCCTCACTCTCTAAATCAAAATATTTTATTTCACATAGGCCTAGATGTGCACTTATAAAACGTCGAAAAAGGTGCACGGTTCGCGTTGGTCGTTTCCATGGAGAAGAACCGGCAAGAAACTCCATGGTTACTCTTTTCAAATCATTTGGTATTACTATTATTTTGTTATAGCATTTGCACTTAAGTATGGGGGACAGCGTAGGCCGACAATAGGTCGTTGCTTACTATACAAAAAACGTAAAACAGAAAAATAATCTATACAAAAGTAAGAAAATTTGGTATATAAAAATTAAACAAGTGACACAAATATTGTCATCAGTTCTGGAACTATTCTGAGCGAAAGATGAAAAAAAAATGATTTGAAAACTATTGCAAAAATCTGAATGGAAAGACTCTATTTTAAACCACAAACTCTAACAAAGTTCAGAGTTTTTTTGCCACAAAAACATCAGATCTTAAAAACCAAGTGCAGCTAACCTTTACATTCCTATTCATTCAGCAAAGTTGAACTCCCTAGTGCAAGCTTCATATCTCCAAATGCAGAGACCCTCAAAACTGCAAACCTGGCATTTCGCCAAGTGGCCCACGTTAAGATACGGACCGGTTCGAGTGGCTAATCCCGGCTTATTGCTGATATAGACCAACTCATGCGTTATTTTAGGATAAAACCGCTGGTTAATTACAAGGAATGGGTTTAAATGTTTAATTTTGTTGAGCTTACATACGGGCAAGGTTTTTAGCTAAAAATTGTCCGGCACTGCCTCATTGGTCTAGGGTTCGTGAGCACGACTTTTGAGCATGAAGCCCTGGGTTCGTTTTCCAGATCGGGCAAGGTATTTAGTTTTAATTCAGCAACAAAGAACCAGGATGCATGATGATTTTACATGACAGCCGGGACCAATTATTTTGTAACAATATTTTGATTTAAAAGAGTGCCCATGGAGTTTCTTGCCCGTTCTTCTCCATAGAGATCTACGTTAGAGAATGGGCAACTACAGTACTTTCTCAAGTTATTATGCCTTGTGACTGTGACTGTAGATTTGCTTTTTTTGTATTTTCAACATTCAAAAGTGCCGTAATGGTCTAATTGAAATAAATGATTTGAGTTTGAGTTTGAGTTTGCGTTCCGAGGCATTGAGGAAATTCGGTATGTGGGTCACCCATCCACGGACTATCCTAGGCAAGCGCGGCTTAACCCGAAGTTTGACCCGAGCGGCTGTTACTATTTAGCCACGAGCTCCTTGAGTTACTTTACTATTATATATTTTAATTTGCTTAGCCAATTGATCTGATGCTCGTGCTCGCAAATTCTAAATGTTTTATCGAGGAGTTTAAATCACATCTCCTTTTAAATATTGTCGATCGCAATAATAGGCGAGACGACAAAAAAATCTAATTAGTCCGTCAGTTAGATTATCAAAAAATATTTGACCCGTGTTTTTTTTTTGTTACGTAAACCAAAATTGACGAAGATATGACGCTTTTAAAATTCTCAATACGTCACGCCAAGGTATAATTTTTAGCTAGTTCTGACGTCACGAGCCCCCACTCCCGAGTTTTAATGCGTTTTATCTTTTTCCAATATTCATTGATTTACAATAACAATACTAAATAGATTTGCAATTTTTTGATACTTTCGTCATGCCTATTATCGTCATTTGCAGTTATCTTGTAATTACTGATAAACAAATACTGAGTATTTAGATCTATTATAATCATTAGTCAGTTTAAGTACCAAGAGAGAGATGTTACCTTGTGAATAAAAATGTTAAGATTATTTTTGGTATTTTCTTACTTTGTGTTAGTCAGTGCTGAAAGTGCTTCGGAATATGAGTTAAATATACTGCATTATAATGATTTTCATGCAAGGTATGTTTCCATTTTCACTGCTTTGCCAGATTGCCATTTTCATATCATCAGAGTGCATTTATTGATAACAAGGTCATTCATCACTGTTGAATTTTCCTGAACGGTAAGGAAGAAGTATATTGTAGTACTATTTCGCCAGTTATTTCTAAGTCTCATGTAACTGGTCGAATGTAGATAATATTTTATTAGGTGCACCTGTGTTTAACCCTTTGGTGATTACAGGCGTGATGATATGTACTTGCTAGGGGAAAATATGATTTGCCTTTTGAAAGATTTGAAAGGCCAACAACAATACTGAATATACGACAGCAAAACTCGACAAATCCGAACCGTGCGTTTGACAGTTGAAGTAGGATTATTTCTGAATTCGCGAAGTTTAAATATTACACCGATTGTCTCATAAGTACTTGTGTCAGTAGTACACTTATGATGTTTTAAAATATCTAGAAACAGCCTGAATCCGACCCTAAAAACCTTATACTTGCATGTATTACATTTAGAGTCGTCACCTTTTTTTTCCGGATGGGAAATCATCAAATGTCTCCTCCCGCTCTGGGCGGAGCGGGAGGTCAATGTCAGACTTTTACTGACTAAAACCCATCCATGTTCCTTCTTTACTTTTTGTGTTCCGAGGCCACGGTATCTCTTTCCAACAGTCCCGGCTAGAGTCATCACCTAGCATAGCCTTTTTTTCCTAACAGTGTTGGTGTCGCCTCCTAGTCTCAACCAGATGAAACTGAATACCAGTACTTTACATGGAGCGACTGCTTATTTGACTTTCACAACCCAGTTGGTACTGGGTATTTCGATACCCCATTGGTAAGATTCGTTATCAGACTTCTGGGGCCTGACTACCTGGAATGACCGTCAAAAATCTAGAATTGATAGCCGAGACCAACGGCTACGTGCTTTCCAAAGCACGGAGGAAACTCGGTTTGTAATGGGTGGTCAAACATCCACGGATCAACCTAGGAAAACGGATTAACTTGAAGATAGACCCGAGTGGATCTTATTATTTCGCTACGAGCTCCTCCAAGAGTATTAGAAGTTATTCATTTACCATTATAAATGAAAAAATTACTGTGTCTGACTGAATATTTAATTGAAAAAAAAAAATGATGTGGATAAAGGTAGACCATTAGGTATCTAACTATATTACATGGGTTAAGACAGGATATCTTTAATAATGATGGTGCTTTTGAAATCTCATGGCATACTATTCGACCTCCACACGGGCAAAGCCGCGGGCAGTAATAGCTAAAAATTTCTCACGTTTTTTCGTCTTCTCAAGGTTTTGGTGTTTTTTTCCCAATCTGCATATTGTTTAAAATCCAAATGAAATCATACATGACAATGTGTTTTTTCAGGTTCGTCGAGACCAGCCCAACTGGGTCAGCCTGTAACCCATCGGAGAGTCCTTGCATTGGAGGCTTCGCTCGTCTCGCTACCTTGGTCCGACAGCGCCTGGCCAGTGAACCCTACTCTCTTCTCCTCAATGCAGGCGACAGCTTCCAAGGCACTATTTGGTACAATATTCTAAGATGGAACGTCACTCAGGATTTTATGAACATGCTGCCTCATGACGCCCATGTTAGTTTTTGTGTTTTATATTTTTTACAAGATCTACCTCATTTTGAGTTTTGTTAGTAACGTCTTATAGTTCAGCAGAAGTCAATTTTACTTTTGTGTATAACGTAGTTCTTCATCTGCTTAGCCCTTTCCAGCTTTCCTTACTAAGTTTTAGTCTGACTGGATGCAGCTAAACAGCCGTTTTTAGGGTTTCGTAGTCCTGACAAGAAATCCTTTTAGTTTCATCATGTCCGTCTGTCCGTCCATCTGTCCGAGGTTTTGCTAAGAGACCGTTAGTAGTGGGCGCCGCCCCCCTCCCCCCTCTAAAAGTTAACTGCGGGCTTGAAAAATCTGGAAAATTCATGATGATAGTGTATTTCATAAACTTTAAAGAATAATTATGGTTTTTTTTTATGTCTAGAATGGTCATGTCTTCAAAATTACAATAAATAGAAGGGGAGTTTATCAATATCAAAATACCGAAAGAACATGAAGCAAGGAGATGTTAATATCCATGGGTGAAGACAGGTTGTGGATAATGATGATGGTGATTAAAATGCTTTTAATTTTCTTAACAGGTCCTTGGAAACCATGAGTTTGACAACGATATTGATGGAGTGGTACCTTACTTGGAACATTTAAAGTCCCCGGTAGTCACAGCGAACATTAATGATGACTTAGAACCAACAATGCAAGGTTTATACAAAAAGAGTATAATCGTGGAAAAGAATGGCAGAAAAATTGGGATTATTGGTGTAATAATAATAGCCATTACTAATGTAAGTATTTTATCAAAAATATATTTTATTTTGCAGTATAATATTGTCTACAATCTATCTTTCATTGTTAGAATTGAGCACAAAATAATAATTAATATCTTTATCGACCGTGACGACAATCTAATTTCTCATAAGCCATGGTAATCTCGTTATATTCGTTGTGTAAATCTGAAATTATACTATCGAAATGAACTCGTTTTTTTTTAAGACTTCTTATTTTTTATAGAGTTCATAAATACAACAGAGCATAAAAGGTCTTGGTTTTCCAGATTTTGGCATCAACGGGTAATCTAAGATTTACAGATGAAGTTGAAACCGTAAGAGAAGAAGCTGAGAAACTAAACGCTCAGGGCGTGGATATCATTATAGTTTTGTCACACTGTGGCCTAGATATTGACAAGTAAGTGTATTAGAACTTGGATATTAGTAATTACTTTTCTA
The DNA here is from genome assembly GCA_963853795.1 of Xestia rhomboidea. Taxonomy (NCBI): domain Eukaryota; kingdom Metazoa; phylum Arthropoda; class Insecta; order Lepidoptera; family Noctuidae; genus Xestia; species Xestia rhomboidea. Next base: position 5,484,499 of record OY970778.1, on the reverse strand, counting down.
GTTAAGACGAAAAATATTACTAGTTAAATAAGAACCTTGTAAGAAATAAAGTAGACCAAAGAAAAGATGGATGGATCGAAAAAATCATCTAAATGATAATTGTGGATACAACAGATAAAATAAAGTTTGTGGAGACGTATGAAGTGTAAGGACGCTCTACACAAATTTTGAAATTATTATTTGGCATAACATCAGTTAAGGTACTTGCCTAGATTTGAGAAATTTATAATTGCTCAGTTGGACTGTACTAAGTTATAGTGTTCCTAATTCACAGGATAATCATTTTTGTTAACAGAGAAATAGCCCTTCATGCTGGTCCTCATATTGACATCATAGTTGGAGGACATAGTCACACGTTGTTGTTCAATGGAGCTGTTCCTGAGGACAGTGGTTTCACACCATATGGACCTTATCCAGTTGTAGTGGAACAAGCCACAAGAAAAGTAAGACAATTTGAACTTGTATCAAAAAGACGATATAATATTTGTGAGATGACAACTTACAGGATGAAGTTTTTCGACTTTTGCAGGTTCTCATAATTCAAGCGGCCGCCCATACCCAATATTTGGGCGAGATCAAGCTGACATTTGACGATGCTGGCCAACTTTTGAGATGGGCTGGCAACCCTCATTACATTGGAAACGAAATTGAACAAGGTATGTCAGGATCTGTGGGTGTCTACTTATAACTCGATCATTTTTCTATTTCGGCGTATGACGGAGTGCTATCATCTATGTAAGAGGCACCTATTATAAACGTGTTTCTATTTCTACTAGGTATATCTTCTGCGCTACAAATCCTTGCTTACATTATCATTTATTTCTGCTTCCAGCGGCAGATGTTTTAGAAAAGATTAATACATATCTTCCTGAGGTTCTTGAGAGAGCCAATGAAGAAATTGGCACATCTTTGGTGGAACTATCAGCAAACTGCACATGCTCAGAGTGCAATTTTGGCAACTTTATTTGCGATGCTTTTATATTTGCAGTAAGTTTTCTTTTTTCGATTGTCCTTTGATCTGTCCACGAAGTAAGTAAATCATGATCTGTCAACGGACCGATTTGTGCGAGACACAATTGATTAAATATTGTGTCTACTTGATCATGATTTAAATCATGATCTGTCAACGGACCGATTTGTGCGAGACACAATTGATTAAACATTGTGTCTACGATAAGAACAGAGAGAGTGGTTCTTAGATGATAGTTAAAAAAAAAACGGTACCTAACACCCGTGAGTAGTAGTATCCTATCCTAAAACTGAAATTTCTAAGATACGGATTACGGCCGCCTTCCTTTTAAGAAGCTTATCCTCCCAGAAGTGATAACATTTGAGACTGATTTGGTCTGCTTAGACTATAGTCATTATTTTGTACATCAATTTTTTTTCTGTGTTGAACCAAACCACTTATCATCCGAAGGTTAGAAATTTTGCCCATTATGTTTCGCATGATGAATCAATGCAAAGAATTCAAGGATTTTAACTCTTTTAGGCACTACCTCTCGCTGGCCCCAACAGCTGGAACTACGCTCACTTCTGCGCCGTCAATCGAGGTGTCATTAGACAAGCCATCAATAGAGGAGGTAATGCTGCTGCAACAGAAGATACATTGGAATGAAGTAGTCTTAGTTGCCACGGCTTGTTTGAATTAATTATTTTTGAATTGTTTGTTTTTTTTTTACTATGGACACTTTTAACGTGCACATCTTGCTACATTGTTCTCACATAATGTACCATCTCAACATGAATGATGTAACCAAGGTTTTGTGATAATATTCTGATTTAAATGAGTGTCCATGGAGTTTCTTGCCCTTTCTTCTCCATAGAGATCTACGCTAGGGAATGGGCAACTATAGTACTTTCACAGTTTTTATTCCTTGTGACTGGGACTGTAGCTACATTTAATTTTCATCTTTGTTTCGACAATTCAAAAGTGCCTGTAACTGGCCTACTTGAAATAAATGCTTTGATTGATTGATTGAGTACTGACTGTACTGTTGTTTATTATTAAACTTAACTAATCATTCAAATTTCAGTAATAACTTACGAGTCAGTGATGGTGTCAAATCCTTTTGAGAACAATGTTGAAGCTTTTGACTTGAAAGGTGAACATATTATGGAGATGTTGGAGTTTTCTGTGGCCAACGATCCCTGGCCAGGCGCAAGGATGTTGCAATTTGCAGGTAATGATTTTTGATATATGTAATCTTGATGGCTTTTGAATCTTGGAATTAAAACAAACATAAACGTATTAAGGTTTCCTAATGTGACAACGTGCTGTTGTAGTTGGTGCTAGATTTACAAATAATTTGAAACTAATCAATTCCAAATGCTCCATTGCAGGGCTGCATGTAGTTATCGATGGTTCGCGGCCGGTAAACTCGAGGGTTCTCAACGTCACCATCAGATGTATCGAGTGCGATGTCCCTAGGTACGAGCCGCTCGAGCTCGACAAATACTACAAAGTTGTTTCGCAGAGTTTCATTGGCAATGGTGGTGATGGTTTTACTGTGAGTGTTTCAACCCTTTTTCATATTCCGTATTTTAAATTTGGAATGCATAGGGGACGCCTCCCTAGATGTACTGACGAATTTAAAGAGGCGGATGGGACAGCGGCGGTGGGAAAGGTCTCCGGTCCAGATTGAAAGATCTACGTACAGCGTTGGAGTGGTATTTTCAATATAGATACCATGTGAACAGTGCTGTAAACACGTAACAGACAACAGATGTGTTTTTAAAAGACAATGTCAACAACGAGCGGAGCAAGTCTTTTTCAACATTAGTAGTAATCTCACCCTTATATTTTATCAATTAGTGACCTCGTCTACTGTAAGTTTTAGAAGTTATAGTATACTGAATTAATGATTTTCTAAACATTTCAGATGATAAGTGAAAACCGTAAGAACGTCAGAGTACTCGGAGTGGACTACGAAGTGCTGATGAACTACATACGTCATCAGTCACCTGTGTTCGCCGAAACTGATGGCCGTATAACGATAAGCAATCCTTGTCAAGCTTAGGATGATCTTAAGTATTTTTAAGCAGTTTAAGCTCTGTATTTATTGTAAAATTAAGTTGATATTAAACAGTTAAAACAGGAAATGTATTTTAAATTAAATTAGATGAAAACTGCCATGATCAGTAACACTGTGATTAACACCTAAAATGGGATATTTACCATTGCCATTTATTATTTATTATTTATTCGAGGTTCTGAGAATAATATCAGCACTGTTGCAAGCGCGGTGTTTATCCGTGATCATGGTTGCTTCCTACAGTAATAAACATGAGAAATATCTCGTTTCAAGTGTTCGTCATAATTTGGGTAGATAGACCGAAGACCTTGAAAAGGTGTCTGAGACAGACTGGATATGACAGGGGGTGGAGAGGTATAGAGTGGAGCGGGATATAGGTCTATCCTATAATAGACCTATATTCAGCTCAATCAATCAATAAGTCTTTAATCCTAAACAATTCGTATGTTGCTTAAATTATGAACACAAACACATAATGGTACTCAAAGAATCTCTCTCAGTTTATTTATTTATTTATTGGATCTCCAACAGAAACTACACAATAACATGCAAGTATACATAGATCAGGGACAAATACAAGTGTGCGCTTCCAATTATAGGAGACCACATCATTCACTTATAATCTAGGTAGGTACATACAGTAAATTTGATAAGGTCAAAAATCTAAACAAATCAAAATACATTACACAAAAAATTATACAAAAGAAACAAGGTGAATTCCATAAAAGATTAACTACAATAACAACGGAAATGAATGAGTTCAGTGTGCTCCTGGGATAGGCCTCCTCTAACGTCTTCCACTGCTTCCTATCTCTATCAATCCTTCGCCAGTTGGGACCGGCTGTGAGTTGAGTGAGTCTTCGCTCATCCTCCCATCTCTTCTCTTGCCTTCCTCTTTTCCGTTTACCAGTTTACAGTTACCCAGTCAGTGACAATCTTGCTTCAGTTTTCTTAGGTACCACGTAATATATGGCCCGTCCATCTCTACTTTAGTTGGTCTATCTTTAAGAGCACGGCATTTACTCCAGTTTTCGATCTTATAAAAGTGTTCCTTATCCTGTCCTGTTTTGATATCCAGCTTCTGCTGGATAATAACCTGAATCGATTTGGTAACAAATGCGTTTGATTAACCCGCGTGTTCGTGCGAAACGTGATACTGCAAGAATTTCTGTAATTTGGTCTGTTTTTCTTTACTTTTGATTGCAAGTTACTCTTGTTTATTATTTCACATTTTGCATCGCCCAAATCATAGCCCTGCAATCAATCATGCAATTCCATCGATCGACATTATCGTCAATACCAATATTACATGTCATTATCTTAATTACGATTCCTTAATAATATGTACTTTATCGTCCTTATCGTGTACTTATCTTATCAATTCAAACTGTACATGTAGATCGGTCATAATAATTTAGACATTATAATGTGTGTTTAATAGTGCGCCCTACTGGTGTTTAGCTAAAATGCTTAGGCTACTTTTGTTATTTTCTCATTTTATTCTGTTCAATGCTCAGTCTGCGTCGGAATATGATTTGAATATACTTCATTACAATGATTTCCATGCCAGGTAAGTCCCTTTCTATACCTATTCTTGCATTTTAATTAATAAGTTGTCTTTAAAGAAGTAAATGATGTAGGTATGTTCCTTCTGTTGAGGAAAAAATATCAAAGAATCAATTCAAGTCCTAAAATCGCGATGGCAGCGTGGGCTATTGTTATTGTCTAGCTTTAGTGTTCGAAAAATATTTTGCTTAAAAAAGAACCGAATACTATGAAAGTGCTACATTTTTTATATACCATTCTCAGATAATTTAAAGTGCATAACGACGACAATGAAGGCAGGATTCATAGAAGCTAAATTGATTGAGGTTTTTATATAAAAAAGAAGATTAAATATTTATTTCAAATCAAATAACTAGGGGTGCGTGTCTTCTGAATGAAACTAGAAACAACAGAATAAAGTCGTTTAAGTGCAAAATCAGTCTGACAAAGAAGGACAGCAAGTCGAGCCCCCAGAGTTTGATCTAAAAATCTATCATACAATTTTTTTTATCTGAGCCATTAATAGGGTAATAATATAGCATTATGATAACAAACCAGCATGTTTATTGCCCGTGTTTAAAAAATCCTACCGATTTGTATCATAAGAATAAGAATTATTTATTTATTTATTGAGATGACAAGAGCCTCGACCAACATCTTAGGAGGCTCTCGCTTGGCAGCTGGATCAAGGGTTTGATTCAGAAAGCAGTACTTCTGGACACGGCACGTATTGTTAGGAGGTTCCTCTCTCGAGAGTCCTGACCACCGGCAGCTCGGACCCTGTTCCCAGCGCTGGTGGGCTACTATTTTATATTTTTAAATGTTTTATATTAGGAATATTTAAAAAAATAAAAATATGGTATATAATAAATAAACAGAATAATTTAATAATTTAAAAGTCTAACAAATGTGTACATTTAGGTGCAGTAGTGTTATTTCTCAAACAATGGTATAATTAGTGCATAAAAGTAAACTTTATCTAAAATATATTTAACAGTTGCAAGAAGCGATAATGTGGAATTCAAATGTTTGGTAGCGACCTGCCCGATCTAGGTTTATTTAAACCTGTGTTTCAAGCCATCACTTTAAATAGCACAAATTAACTAGGACAGTAAAAGTTATAAAATAAAAGAAATCTATGAACAACTATAAGAATAATCAAATTGGTACAAGTAACGTTAAACAATGGCATTAAATTAAGTAAAAACTTTTTTACAATAAGATACGAGGGAATAACATAATCAAACCAGGAATTCTAGAAGTTTTTCTGTGTCCGTGTAATTAAGTATCGCTAATTATAATCCTATATTACAAAACTACATTTCCTATAACTTAGACTATAGAAGTTTAGTTTCTTATTGAGTCTATTATACAGAAAAGATCCTAAAAACACATAAAATCGACTAGCAAAAGCATGTCTAGTTTGAGGCATTGTGCAAACCAGGTCCTTCCTTCTTCTTCTCTTCATATTACAATAACAGCTGATACTGTTTTTTGGCAGTGTGTGATATACGCTAAGATTGTTGAAATTGCTTAAGTCTTAATGGCAACTATACAACATGTATCAGAAAGTGTGGGTGTACTAATGGCCTCTGCCTAACCCGTCGAAGATTACAGGCACGATATTATTTGAAAGGTGTGGTCATAACTAAAGTGGAAAGGAGGAGGAAGAAGAAGCCCTGTCCTCGTAACCTGTGCGGTACCGCACCGAGCGGACCCAACATGCTGCTGCGTCCTGCTGTGCCTACGACGCAGCTGTACCTTTCACGTCTGCATCACTCCACTACAACTGAGGAAGTGGTGCAGTATTTGAAAGTGAAGACCAACTGGACTCTGAGGGTCGAAAGGTTGGAATCGCGCCACAACATCAACTTTAAGTCATTCGTGGTACGAGTTCCAACCCACCATCTACAGACCTGCATGAAGGAGGACTTTTGGCCGCAGGGTGTCGTATATCGACGTTTCCGAGGGCGGTTACGCGACACCACGCAGCGAAACACGACGCCGACAACGTTGCGTGTGTAGTTTAAGTTTTCTTAGGGTTTAAAATATGTATTAGTTTATTATTGTTGTTAAAATGTTATTATGTGTATTTTATCTATGGGCCTTAGTTGCCTGATAATAAAATTATTATTTTTATTATAACCTTTCTGATAAATAAACTGGCCTGCAAAAATAAGTATCACACTTTTAAAATTGCAATAACTTTTTAAGTACCCAAGAAATACTTTCGAAACAAAAAGGACTCGAAAAATAGTTTCATTTTGTCTATAGTTTCAAAGAAAGCTGATAAAAATTGCTATAAAACGTTTTTATTTAAAATCTCTAACTTCTATAGTTTAGAAAAAAATGAAATTTTAAAAGTGTAGTACTTATTTTTGCAGGTCAGTGTATATTTAAGGCGACTACAGGAGCTAAATTAGCAACTCTATTTGTGGTGGTTCAAATTTCATTTGAAATGCTGTTAAAATAAAGTTCTAATCAGCTTGCACTACAAAGTGGTTGTTACGTCAGTCACTGCGGTCCGAATAGTGCGAAATGAGTGTTGTTTTGCGCTTTACAAAAAATCTATTGATTGGACTAAAAAAATAAAACACAATCATGCTAATATGTTGCTTGTAGAATTATTTGGAAAAAATCTGAATGATCGCATGTATTTTAGTATGGTTTTTAATCGTTAAAAGAAATTTTTAGAGATAAGTTTGTGGTTTTTTTTTTATCTAGTAAAAGTAGTTGTATTATGTTTTAAAAACACTATGATACTAGCATATATCCTGAAGAATACCTTATATTTTTCTGGTTTTGTTTATTGCAGTGAATCATATGCTTTTTTGCATTATAAAACTCGCGTTTAACTCCTGTAGTCGCCTTAAGATTGTGAAACAACCATCAAAATGAAAAAAAATCTCCATGGAACCTCGTCTCACATGTATGGGACAGTTGAATATTACGTTGCTGGTCCCATTGATACCTACTAGAGAAGTTCTGGCTGGGTGTTCTCCTTCAACTGCTTTTTCCAGGTTTGTAGAGACTAGCCCATCAGGGACAATTTGTAACCCATCGGCCAATCCTTGCATCGGGGGCTTCGCTCGTCTCACGACCTTGGTTCGTGAGCGCTTGGACAGTGAACCCGACTCCCTTCTCCTGAATGCAGGCGACAGCTTTCAAGGAACTATTTGGTACAATATTCTACGATGGGACGTCACCCAGGAGTTTATGAACATACTGCCTCATGATGCTCATGTAAGTTTTTGGATTGTCAGAGTAATATTTTTTCTAGAATTTTGAAAACATAACATAACATTCACATAATAGTATACTAACATTTCGCCAGTTATGTTTACGTTCCTTGAATAGGGGGCGAGCCTATTGCCATCAACTGGGCACAAATCCAGCCTCCGTAGCTGCTACTGTGGTCTTGCCTACCCGGGTATCGAACCCAGGATCTCATGCTCAGAAGTCGCGCTTTCGACCACTCAACCAACAAGGCAGTCTAATCTTTATTTCCATTTAAATCTTCAATTTACAAAAACATTTGAACACCTTGAAAATGTTAAAATATTAACAACCTTGGTAACGTTAGCGATTTATTGAAATGATTATTCAAGTCGTCATTAATGCAAAAAATGAGCTATATACAATAAAATGCATAAAATTTATATACTTTAGCTAGAAAGAGTTTTTTTTTGTATGCACCAATCGATTTTTTTTACAGGTACTAGGAAACCATGAGTTTGACAACGGAATCGGTGGAGTCGTGCCTTATTTAAAATATTTAAACTCCTCAGTAGTCACAGCGAACATCATTGATGACGAAGAACCGTCGATGCATGGACTTTATGAAAAGAGTATCATTGTGGAAAGAAATGGCAGAAGAATTGGTATTATTGGTGTTATAATAGCTACTACTGATGTAAGTTCCAAATTTATAATCTGCTATGACCCTTTTTTTTCGGTTGGGAAATCATCGAATGACTCCTCCCGCTCTGGGCGGAGCAGGAGCGACTTGTCATGAGACGGACGGACGGCGAGCTAGCCCATAGCTCCCTACCACAGGCTCGCGGACCCTTACATAGTCCCTATTTCCTCTACGTCCGTACGTCCTGGACTCTAACAACACACGACGCTGGTTACGAGTGCTACTCCCATTTGCATTGTAAAAAATGCCTTTTCTTAGACACCTTTCATTCATCTACTAAACATGGCCAACCATCAAAGCACACTCATTCCATTTTTGTCGCTACATCTTCTTTGATATCCCAACGTTGTTTCAACAAAACATTCCTCGAAGGAGCTTTTTTGCACAAAACTTCAAAAAAAAAAAAAAGATATTTATTTCTAATACTTATGACATAACAATCAAATGGTACTTCCTACAAGTACCTTTTGAGCAAAAAATTACTTGTTAAATCTTCAACCCCTTGTTAAATCTACCGATGTACTTCTACGTCACCACTTTGCATTTTCCAGAATTTAGCATCTACAGGTAACCTGAAGTTCACAGATGAAGTTGAGACCGTACGAGAAGAAGCCGAGAAACTAAACGCTCAGGGCGTGGATATCATTATTGTTTTGTCTCACTGTGGTCTAGACATTGACAAGTAAGACATTTCGTACTCAGCTAGTCAAAAAAAAAATGTTCTTTCATAGGTTCAAACGCACGTGGCATGGCATGGCATGGCATTCTGTGTAATCATTACATCAACACAACTGATGTCAAAACGGTGAAATAAAAATCACGAGAGAACCGTGCATGACCTGCCCGCGTAGCATGGCCGCCGTAGAAACGGGTTTTGTCGACTGACAATCGACTAAATGACAGAAAAATGACAGATTTTTGAAAGACTTCTATCGTCCTAAGCATGGCGATGTTTGACATGTGGAAAAGAAAGCTTTCTATTCTTTAGCGATAAAAGTCTACAACGTCGAGCATGGCGACAATTTTTTGTCTACTTTTGACACTGTTTGTGGGAATCGTTTCTTGGCAACAAATGTCAAAAAGTCTACAACACATCAGACCTAGACAAGATTATTTTTATAAATATAATTTGTGTTTATAAGCCATTTTGTTTTTCAAAACATGTCGGGGTCTTACCGTCGCCACCTCCTCTGTATGTATGCAAAAAAAAAACGCTGTACGAGCTTTAACCGGGGGTTTCGATATCCCGGAAAACGAGTTTTTTGATGAAAATGCCTTTAAGCCGATTTCGGCCACAGCGACTGCATTCGATGGCTTTCTAGGGTGGTTGTCGAGTGCTTTATTGTGCTGCACTTTCATGTGCTCTCAAGTGGCTAGCATACATCATCATCAATGATCATATCAGCCCGGAATCACCTACTGCTGGGTACAGGGTTCTTCTTTCTTTTACCACACTTCCCGGTTCTGTGCGTCCCTGATCCAGGTGTTTCCCGCGACTTTGACGATATCGTCAACCCAACGGGCTTTAGGACGGCCTTGGTGTCTTTGGCCAAACCTTGGCCACCACTCAGTCAAAGCCTTGCTCTATCGGCCATCTCTGTGTCTAGATGTTCTACCCAGCAGGCCTAGCCAAGTTACAAACGATTCGTATCGATTCTCTTTCTACAATCGTAAACGCCCGGTCCCCGACGTCGTAGACTTTCGTCCGATGTTATGCCGAGCATGGCTCGCTCCATAGCCCTTTTTGCCACTTGTACTCGGTGGACAGTCTCCTTTGTGAGCGTCCATGTCTCGGCACCGTAGTAGGTCATTGGTTAAAAAGGTGGTTTTTTTATCTTTTTGGACCGAAAAATATTATGCAACTTAAAAACTCCGAGCACAAAGCGGACATGTCAGAACACCATTGACAAAATTGTAGGGAATAGCTGTAGCCTACAGCTATACCCTGTAGGTGGTCTAGCTGGCCGAGAATATATTCAGGCCTTAACGCCTTCAATAAAAGTAATGGTAATCACACGATGCGTCCTATGATAGCTGTAATACTCTGGAGGGCGCATCTTTTTCCTTTCAAACAAATTGTAATGTCATCGTTCACCGTGCCTCCGCCCGTGTAACATTATTTTTAAGTAAACACCAAAAACATAGTAAGAAACTATTTTCTTACCAACTGAACATTGATGGATATTTTAAGAATCATGTGATTGTTAAAAATGATATGAGATTGCAGGGAAGCAAGAATCCTGTGATATCTTTTATGGTGATGAACATAATATCAACAAACAATCTAAAAAAATATAATATTACTTCTAGATCGGATGCTGAGTGCAAAATCCTCAATGTCACTTGTCACACTTGTCCGTTGCTATGGAAAGACATTCTATGTCTTTGTCTTCGTACAAACTCGAGTCGATGGGTCGGCGCATGCTCGGGCATGTCAAGACATTAAGACATGTCAAGTTGTATAGAAAAGAGCTTTGTCGTGTCTTGTAGAATAGAGATAGAATCGCCATGCTACGCGGGCTGGAACCATCCATCCCCGGGCCTGCGATTATATCCCTCTCTCGCACAGAGAGATGCCTGTGTCCTAGCAGTGGGAACATATAGATTATGCTATGCTTTATGATTACAACATTTTATAATATTAAATTCATGCTGAAATATTTTATCAACAGAGAAATAGCCCTCCATTCTGGTCCTCACATTGACATCATAGTTGGAGGTCATAGCCACACGTTGCTGTTCAATGGAGATGCCCCTGAAGACAGTGGTTTCACTCCGTTGGGACCCTATCCAGTCGTAGTGGAACAAGCCACTAGAAGAGTAAGTTTTGTGTAATCAAATTGGAAGAACGTGAACGTGTGGTCTGGTGGTCACAAACGCAACTCACGAGCCTGAGGTCTTATGTTTCCAGATCGGGCAAAGTGATATTGGGTTTTTCATGAGTAATTTAAATTCAGGATTGGTGTCCGAATGATGGTAATAGACATGCCTTTTCTTCCATGGGACTTAGACATAGCTGGCTAGATCTGGAAATACTGATGTAAATACGAAGTGTATCTACATAGTAGAAGGATAAGACAACTGGCGAAACGTGTGAACCCATTTCGCCAGTTGTCTTATCGTTCGTGATTACAAGCGTGATGTAATATCATGTGTACCTTTTGAAGAACACAATTTTTGAGCACAACATTACAATATTTAAAAACCTGACGCTACATTTTTCGTCATTTTCAGGTCCTAATCGTACAAGCAGCAGCGCATACGCAATATTTGGGTGAGATCAAACTCACATTCGATGCTGGTGGCCACCTCCTAAGATGGGCCGGTAACCCTCATTACATCGGAAATGAAGTCGAGCAAGGTAAGTCGTTTGTTAAGCAATGGTTTGGAAAATTGTGAATGAATTCAGTCTGGTCCGTTTTGGTAGTAAATACTTGCATAAGACTTTGGTCATCTTCAGATATAAATAAACCATAAGATAATCAAGTTTGGTGGTTCATGACTAGGTTTGTGTTGTTTTGGATGCAGCTGAATACCAGTATTATACATGGAGCGACTGTCTATCTGACCTCCACAACCCAGTTGGTACTGGGTAATACGATACCCTTTGGTAAGACTGGTTGCCAGAGTTTTTGGGCCACTGACTATCTGTAACGACTGTCAAAGATCTACAAATGACAGCCGGGACCAACTGCTTAAAGTGCTTTCCGAGGCACGGAGGAAACTCGGTATGTAGTGTGGGTTCACCTATCCACAGACCAACCTAGGCAAGCACGGCTTAACCTACAGATCGACCCGAGCAGCTGTTATTATTTAGCCACGATCTCCTCTGATAATCCACTTTTCTGAAATTTTAAATTTCTTCTTCCAGCTGAAGATGTCTTGGAGCTGATTAACAAATATCTGCCTGAGATTGAGGAGAAAGCTAAGGAAGAAGTTGGCTCATCGATGGTCCAACTATCAGCAGACTGCGCTTGCTCTGAGTGCAACCTTGGAAACTTTATTTGTGACGCGTTTATGCATGCAGTGAGTCATTTGCCAATCAATTTAGCTGACAACCGTCCACTATTAGCCTTTTTTAAACTGCGTATTCTGCATCCAGTCTTTCCCAGCCTTCTTTTTAAGAGTGTCTGTACCCATAACTGGAGACAGTCCAACGCTACGCTTACCTATACGCGGTCTATACTCCAGGGCGCGTTTGCTTCCCCGGCCATCGTTTCTTCGACAAGCGTGGCCAGTCCACTTCAGGTTGCTGCATCTGCATTGTATATCGATAACTCCCGTCTACTTCTTTCCTATGAATCTTGACAGAAACATGAAAAATCAATACTGTTTCAGGCTCTAAGCAGGGCTGACGGCAATAACTGGAACTACGCGCACTTCTGCGTCATCAATCAAGGTGGAATCAGGACAGCCATTGATCATGGAGGTAAGATCTGACACAGATGATGTAATGGAATATACTGAAAATCCTCTGCCTATTACAGTGCACTTCGAATTATATATTAATTTATCTATGGGCCTTAGTTGCCTGATAATAAAATAATAAAATGATTATTATTATTATAATAGCAGTGATAGCTTAGTGGTGTGACCGTCGGACTACCCAAGTCAGGTCTCGAGTTCGAACCTAAGGCTCCTCTGATTTTTCGGATTCATGTGCGATTGTATAATTATCACTTGCTTCGGTGAAGGAAAACATCGTGAGGAAACCAGCATGTCTGAGAGATATTTCTCGAAGCACTTCGACAACTACACCGGTTATCTGATGACTTCTTCCAGTCTACAGTCCACAGCCATTCTCAGAAAGTAGCTGTGTGTAATGGTAATATTTATGGCAATCGTGATATTGCTGCCATAAGTCAACTCGTGTAATGAATAATTGTTCAGTAGCTATGTCTATTACAATTTTGATCACTGAACCGATAAATTGGTAGCAATGGAATAATTTGCCTATGTTTGTCCAATTTCGTTACCTGCTCAAATTACTTGTATATGATCGCTGCGCTATGATAAGAATTGGTGTGATAGAGAAATGGTTCACTTTCATAGAATGAATTAATTTAATATTCTGACTGCCTCGTTGGTCTAAATTGGACTGCTGAGCAAGGTCCTGGGTTCGATTCCCAGGTGGGGCAAAGAGATATTGGGTTTTTCCATCAGGAATTTCTCAGTAGCAGCCACGGAGTCTGGAATTGCGCCCGGTTGATGGCAATAGACTCGCCCCCTATTACATGGGATTAAAACATAACTGGCGAAATGTGGGTGTACTTAGGTACATGATGTTATGTTAATATTCTCTACATAGGCAGGCAATAGGCATGACGACAGTATCAAAAAATTGCAAATCTATTTAGTCCGTCTGTTAGAGTATTGGAAATTAATGGACACGTATTTTTTGTTTTTGTAAATCAATGAATATTGACAAAAGATAAAACGCATCAAAATTCGGGAGCGGGGGCTCGTGACGTCAGAACTAGCCAAAAATTATACCATGGCGTGACGTATTGAGAATTTTAAAAGCGTCGTATCTTCGTCAATTTTGGTTTAAATAACAAAAGAAAAAACACGGGTCAAATATTTTTGAAAATCTAAGTGACGGACTAATTAGATTTTTTTTGTCGTCTCGCCTATTGCCTGGAGAGACTGTCTATCTGACCTCTACAACCCGGTCACCGGGTAAAACAATATCCCTTGGCAAGACTGGTTCTAAGATATTCAGCCATATTATATTCTAACTACAACATTCTAGCTGTGATATTTTTCTTTCAACTCTCTAATTAGATTACTATCATTTCATGTATTTTTTATTTATTTTTTCCTTTTAATTTGTATGCCTGCTTTGTTTAACGTTAACACAAGTAATTTTTATTTTGTTCGCATTTAATTGTAAGCGTAAGTCGCACTGTTTTTGTAATATGTGGAAAATGTCGTTGGTTATACATTTACTCACACCGTAGATATAATTCTGTGTAGGTACTGTAATGTGTAACCGTTTGTTTTCCCAAATATATAAAATAAAAATAAAAAACACTATTTTTCAAAATTTCACTTCTATTAAAGTGCCCTTCCAACCATCTAAATAATATATTACATTCGTTCCAGACGCTGATTCGTTTCAAAACTTTCCAACTTTAAGTATTTTAAAATTCATATTGCAGTGATAACTTACGAGTCGGTGATACTGTCTACCCCCTTTGAGAACGTCGTTCAAGTTTTTGACTTGAAAGGCGAACATATTATGGAAATGTTGGAGTTTTCTGTGGCCAACGACCCTTACGCAGGGGCGAGGATGTTACAAGTCTCAGGTAATCATCGAAATGTAACTTTTTTACTAAGTTTTATAACTTATTACCAAAGACAGAGTCTATCAAGTAAAATAACGCCTTCTTCAAAGTAGAAAGCCTTAGAACAAAAAACTAGTTTAAAACTTTAGGCATTTTACATCAAGTTAGAATGAAAGTTTTCAAACTGTAATGCATCTTCTAAATTTTATTCAGTGTCTTTTGTGGCGTTGGTACCTCATTCTGATGTTATTGTAAGTTTTTCAAGTTATAAAGTCAATAATTTCTTCTATGCAATCAAGAAAAGTATTTTCAAATTAGGATGAGGCTTGGATTGGATGATTCGATGGGCTAGCGACTTTGATTTGAAAACTGACTCAAAATTACTAATATTTGCACTGAATGTTGGCTTTACGATGAGTTCTGCAAAATTTGGATTAAAACAAACGAATTCCCTTGAAATACTGTCCATTATTGTTTACCAAACCCTAAACAGTGAACTGAATCGAAAATTTTGATTTTCGCTATTAGAATTACGAATAACTGCTGTATAAAACAATTTTATATCGGTTCAGCATATTTTATGTATCGGTCCGTTAAACAAATACGAGTATAACTTTTGGGGCTATGTTTGCTTATAGTAATGATTTATTATTTTGTGTAACTAATAAATAAGACTGCTTTTTACGATGATATATGGAAAAAATAATAGTGCCACGAAGCCCTACTGAAATAGGGAAAGCGCACTTATAGACACAGATCGGATCTTTTATCAAAAATAATCTAAAAAATCTGATTAAAATCTTGTACGATAGATGCTTGAGAGAAAACTCGTTCGTACACTCGCTGTCAAACTGCCAAAGTTAATATTCAGGAGATTCCCCACTAATTTATCGTCTTCTTATTTCAAATATCGCTCAATCGCAGGGTTGCGCGCGGATTTCGACGGCTCGCGGCCGGTAAACTCAAGGATTCTCAACGTCACCATCAGATGCATCGAGTGTGATGTCCCTAGGTACGAGCCGCTCGAGCTCGACAAACACTACAGGGTGGTGTCGCAGAGCTTTCTCAGCGGTGGCGGCGATGGGTTTAGTGTGAGTGACAAATATACGTGACAATACGTAATCTATACTAATATTTAGAAATGCGAAAGTAACTTAGTCTGTATTTATTTTACGTCTCCAGAGCTTAAAGGCTGCATGGACGGGAACACCGAAATACTGCAAAATAATGTTATTCCGAATTTCGATATTCCGATCATCAAAAGACCGAATTTCATAACACCGAAGACTTAATACAAAATTCCGAAATTTATTTTTCCGAAAGTCGTAAATTTGTTGGTTGTCCGATTTTCATATGTCCGAAGAATCAATGGTTCGATGGATTGTCAGTCCGAAAAACGACATTCCAATTTTCAATACTTCGAATAAACTGCTAAAATTAGGTTTTAGTGGCAGAAACCAAATACCAAGGAAATAAAGTAGAACTCAGTATTGTTTAGTGCTTTCCCGCATTGGGTCTTGCTAACTGGCGTGAGGAGCGTAGGCAAAGGCAGGCGGAGCGACGACTATATTTGTGACAAAAAGTGGGTGTGTAATGTAAAATGCGTGCATAGCGAGTGCGCGTCACATAGTCGAATTATAATTAACCAGTGTTTAAATAATCGTGATTCGTATTTGTAACGTTTTGTATTATCAATAAGTCGGACTATTCAAATTCGGTATTTTGAGAATAGTAATTATGAACGTTAGGAATATTGAAATTTTGGAATGATGAAAATAGGATTTAATGATAAATCGGAGTTGTTACATTCGAAATTTTGAAACATTCGGAATTATGAAAATCGATACTTTGAAATTCGGATTTGTGACTTTCGGAATAAAGTTTTTCGTATTTATGTAGTGTACCGCTGCACGGACAGATCATGATGGTTTAGAACATAAGATATTTTTTATCGTAGTAGTACGTTTTTGTGTTTTAATTTACAACCTCCACGCGAGCAAAGCCTCGGGCCAGAACTAGTATTTCATGTTTGACTAGTGTTCTAGCACGATAGATGGATTGTGTGAAGAATGATATGAAAAAGAAAGAAGTAAATGATGCCGTAACGCCGACCCCAAATGGAATGGCAGTAAGATGATGAATTTTCTATTACGGTTGCGAATATTTGCTGCCTTATGTGTTCAAAACAGATAGACGATTTGTAAATAACGACGTGTCATTAAAACGAAAGGCAGATGTCTTTTTATCGATTGGCATAGAACAAATGAATAGAATCTTTGTCTCATGGGTCTAAAGATTAAATAATAAACTAGAAAATTCTTCTATTTCTAATCCGCATAAACCATCTTATAGCACTGATCTACACGTGAGAAGAAACACGATTATACCTTTGCTCCCAATAAGAATCTAATAATTTTAAACCCTGACACCGTTCTATAAGGTCTCTTATTTCAGCTAATATCAATAGCCTACAAGGCTCACCTACAAGTTAACATTAGCATAATATTGTCTCCATAATGTACGTCGAAGTTACCGTGAAATTGGAATATTTCATCAGGCTTGCTTTATGAAGAAAATTTTGTAGGTAAATGTCGAAAAGCTAGCCTAAGTTTTTTGTGATTTCGCGCATCTATGATTTATTTGCTGAGAACGGGTTTTTGTTATGTAAAGCTTTTGTTAAGGATAACTGCAAAGCGATAAACATATTCTGTAAAGGTCACTAGCCCATCGATCTTTCAATACTTGACCCCTAGATTTCTCCCCTGAAATCTACTTTTTGTTTATTCTAATGCCCGTTTTAATTAAGATGAAGCGACATCTAGATGGATACTTAAATATGAGGTGTAAACGGACCTTTTACGAAGCCGTCAAGCAGGCATTCTGTACAATTCTAAGTAACTCTACGAAAAAAATATTGCTGCGTATGACTTTAAAAAAAAACACGTGTTTCGGTAGGAGTCAATGTAACGCACTCAAAACATTGTGCTGATGGATGGATTGAATAGGACGAGTGTCGTGGCGGTATTTAAAGTAAAGTTGTAACAAAAAAAAACTTGTGAAAAAGTTGGAATTTGGACCCGCAATATCTCCGTAAATAGAAGGTTCGCAGTTTTGGTCTAGAACAAAAAAAATATCGCAATGGCGGGAAGAGCAAGTATCAGCTTCGGTATGGGTAGTTTTAATTACACTTATTATTATTGCACTTTTAGAATTTTAACAAACACAAGCAAACAAAAATCAAGAGCAAGCAAACAATCCATCGCGAGCAAGCAATCGGTCTTAAGCTAATTTAAATCTTCCAGGACTACAAGCAGTTTTCGATGGATCCCGACCTCTAGGCAGCCGAGTACTTGACGTATCTATTCGTTGTATAGAATGTGACGTACCCAGATACGAGCCTTTGTCTCTTGAAAAGACCTATAGGGTTGTTACAACCGACTTCATAGCCAATGGCGGGGGAAATTACACTGTGAGTCCTACAAAATATGGCTGAAATTCTTTTGGCACAAAAAAAATATCCGTTACTTTTCAAATTGACGACCCGAATGGCGCAGCGGTAGTGTGGCCGCGTTACGTTCTTAGGGTCCCGGGTTCGAATCCCGGTTGGAGCAAATGTTTGTGTGATGAGCATGGACATTTGTTTCCGAGTCATGGTTGTTTATATGTATAATAAGTATGTATTTACAAACAAAAAGTATCTATGTAGTATATCAACTATCTGGTGTCCACGACACAAGCCTCGTTGCTTAGTGTGGCACCAGATGGCGCTGTGTGTTAATGTCCAGCGATATTTTTTTTTCTTTTAAATTACATGTTCCGTGTTCCATATTTTTGTTGGTATATTATTTTGGGTCAATGGTAAGTAATACAGGTGTCAGCGTAGATTTGGAATCATCATGCGTCTTCATCTCTTATATAATCCCACGGAAACGTACTACCGGTATAAAAATTATCCTCAGTCATGGTGTATCAATGTGCGAAATTACAAATTCGCTTTCACATTTTTAGTTTAGAGATTATTTATTTTCTTATTTTCTAGTATTTTCAAACCTATCTATTGACGACTACGGTTCTTGTGTAATATTTGGTTGACTTACGTGTTCTAGAATTATCAGCTTAAAACATATCTGCCTTTTGACGTACAGTCGTGGTCTGTTCCGCCTGATCAGTTAAAAATGTTTTCGCTTAAATCATGCGGAGGCCACGCCCCCTTAAAGTTTAGGCCTATTAGGAAAACGTCAACATTGGCGCGACAAATAACAATAAATCTCGTTTGGCGTGCGTCATCAGTGCGCTCGGCCGATAGGTATCTTTTCATTCATTATTTCTATACAAAGTCAACGGGGCGGGGCTAGAGAACGTTTCTATTTTGTAAATGCAAGCAAAAAATAGCTTAGTGGTGGTCAGGCGGGAGTGTCCTCGATAGTACATACCTTTGTCAAAAAGAAATTAAGCGTTTTTTTTTTTTTATTTTATGTTACACTGAAAGTAATTGATGTATTAACACTGAAAACGGAATATTTACCACGTTAATTTCAGTTTATTCATGATCAATGGTGCTTGCAACAGCGTCCAAATATAGGGAACTCAAAACAAAAAGTAAACATGTTAAATATTCTGTTTTCAGTGTTACCTAATGAATCAGTTTAAAAACTTGTAATAGGCATGACGACAGTATCAAAAAATTGCAAATCTATTAAGTCCGTCAGTTAGAGTATTGGAAATTAATGGACACGTATTTTTTGTTTTTGTAAATGAATGAATATTGACAAAAGATAAAACTCATCAAAACTCGGGAGTGGGGGCTTGTGACGTCAGAACTAGCTAAAAATATACCTAGGCGTGACGTATTGAGAATTTTAAAAGCGCCATATCTTAGTCAATTTTGGTTTACGTAACAAAAGAAAAAACACGGGTCAAATATTTTTTGATAATCTAACTGACGGACTAATTAGATTTTTTTTGTCGTCTCGCCTATACAAATATCTCTTCTAAATGTTAATAGTTGTTTTAACTTTACAGATGATAAGTGAAAACCGAGGTGAGGTTACCGTCCTAGGAATAGACAACGTTATTCTAATGGACTACATACGGCAGCAGTCGCCCATATTCGCAGACACTAACGGCCGTATGACAATAAGCAACCCTTGCATTGTTTCATAAAGAAAAACGATGGAGCTATCATTTTTTGTGGTCTTATTTTTAAGATACAAGAAAAGTTGTATGAAAAGATTTTTAATTACTGAAATTGTAGTTGTTTTTTTTTTTCGAGTTACTACAAATCGGAAAGAACACAATTTAACTATGTAGAAGCGTGCTAAATCTATATATATAAAAGGCAAAAGTGATTGACTGATGTATCAACGCACAGGCCAAACCCTTAAGGCTAGAATCTTAAAATTTCGCACACGTATTCCTCTTATTACGTAGGCATCCACTAAGGAAGGATTTTTAGAAATTCAACCGCCAAGGGGGTGAAATAGAGGATAAAAGTTTGAATGAAACTTTTTATTCCTTGGAAATATTCCCATGAAATTTCGTATGAATTGAGTGCGGCAAAAATAATGCGTTACGTATTTCAGCGTTTTCCAAAATTCAATCTCTAAGAGGGTAAATTTATTTTTTGGACACAGGTATTATATAAACTCGATTAACACATCGAGTAGAATACTTTTCATCCAATTATCCAACTCCACGCGGGCGAAGCCGCGGGCTACAGCTAGTTACTTATAAAAATATGTCAGCACTTATCTAAAATTCAGTTTCCATAATAAAACTAAAATAAGTAGCAATTAAACTAAAATTAGCAATAAGTAACAACATAACATCGTATCATAACATCATGTCTGTAATCCCCGAAGGGTATACACATTTCGCCAGTTATGTTTAAGTCCCATATAATAGGGGGGCGAGCCTATTGCCATCAACTGGGCACGAATCCAGACTCCGTAGCTGCCACTGAGAAAATCCTGATGGAAAAACCCAATATTACTTTGCCCGACCGGGGAATCGAACCCAAGACCTTATGCTTAGCAGTCGCGCTTGCGACCACCAAGCCAACGAGACAGACTCATAAGATAAAAATCCATCAATATAAAATACAAGCAAGATAAAATCATATTACTATCCAGAAAGCATTTAAAAAATATTCTCATTCACAAGATTTATACAGTGCAAAAGCGAATTGCTGAGAAAATAAAAAGTTTCAGAAACTAATTGCCATAATAAATTATTCAGCAAAATGATCTGGTACGAACTGCTCACAAAAAACCTAGTTAGTCATGGACCAAGAATTGTTATTCATCTTATTGAAAAAACTTATTTAAATGGAGTGTGAATGATTCTCATATTTCTGTGTCAGTTCTCTTTAATATGGGTCGTTTTATTGAGAAAATCTTTCAGGAATGTAAGCTAGGTATTTACATGATATTGGAGAATTATTGGTCCTTTTATCCGTATTTGGGATAATGCTACATGAATGTTACTTTTCATTACTTATATTAAATTGTGAAGGTTAACTTACCCCAGTCTAATATTATCTTATTCCTGACGGAATTTCGTTAACGGCGGCCATTTTTAACTTGCGAGTACGAGGCCAACAGGACAGTTAGACTTTATGTCATCATCATCATCATCAGCCTATTAATGTTCCCACTGCTGGGACACAGGCCTCTTCTCTAAGAGAGGGAATGGGCTATAATCTACCACGCAGGCCCAGTGCGGATTGGTAGATGTCACATGTCTTCGAATTTTTGGTTCAAGGTGGCGGTTTCCTCACGATGTTTTCCTTCACCGTTACGAGAGCAGTAGTGATAAAATAAATTACACAAAGTAATGCGCCTGCCTGGGTTCGAACCCACGACATACTGTTCGTAAGTCGGGGCCGCCACCACTGGGCCTTCGCTGCTCTCTTAGTCTTTGTGTAATGCAAACTTTTTCATAGTATCAATGTGGCTTACAAAAATTCTAATGATCACCGCAGATTTAGAGGCTTAAATTGTTCTAATACTGAAAAGAAATGAGTTCTTATTGATTTGTGTCTTGTTGTGAATTAACTACTTATGGAGTTATTCAGGTAACCTCCACTACCAAGACAATCCATGTGTGCCAAATTGTTCTTGGATCTTGCACGACTGTGCTGACGCCAAATCTCATAAATCTTTGCCCCTATTCTTGGTCCAAAATACATCGCAATGTATAACTTCGGTTTATTCACAAAAAATACCTTGAAAAAAATTCACAAATGTAAATAGAAAACTTATCAAGCTCTGACGATATTTCTGCATTTTTTAAAAGTAACTAGATGCAGTTTTAATGAAAAATATTTTGAGGAAGCAAGTTTCGCCGACCGGAAGGACAATTAAAAACAGTTTTCTTTTCAACACTGGAACCGGGTAAGTAGTTTTCTTTGATTTCTTTTTCGCCATTTTCTCAAAAAAGGCTAAAATGAAAGGCGAGGCCTCCGTCAGAGTAAATGTTTAATTTTAATTAATTGTTGTTGTTTTCAGTTTTTAATTAATTGCTTCGTTTTTATATTTTCATAGTGGATTTCATTTGGCTGCACATAAGTTTTTCAACTGGTAAAAAGCTAAAGTATTTCACAAAGATCATCGTGGCATGATTATCGGTAATATATCGGCTGCGGTCGGTGTTGCTGCTGTTCGGTGGTAGCTGCTGTTTGGTATTTACAGACAATAGACCCACAATAACTTAACTACTTAAAATATTCAATAAGATGGCTTCACTGCCGGAGCCTCATCCAACTATATCAATCTTGAATCACAAATATAATTGCAGCGACTTCCTAGAATATTCATAAACCAAAGCTCCCATTAAACTACTCGCAGTATAAAGGCTTTGCACACCACTAGTTACTGAAATGCAATGAACCGTGAAATTGCACCGAGCTGCACTTTGAAAACTCTCAAGCATGTATGTGTAGTCAGCCTTATACATTGTTCGTTGCTTGTAAGGGCTGCTACATACTTAGCCGGCGACACACATCACCGCTGGCTAGTTTTTGTGTATACTGGCCTTGTTAGACAGCCGTCAAC
Source organism: Xestia rhomboidea (assembly GCA_963853795.1). Lineage (NCBI taxonomy): Eukaryota > Metazoa > Arthropoda > Insecta > Lepidoptera > Noctuidae > Xestia > Xestia rhomboidea. The sequence goes on along the minus strand of OY970778.1, from coordinate 5,461,659 downwards.
CAAGTCGTGGCCGTGCGTGCTGCCGGCATAGTGTGTAGGGACCTTCCTTCTTGTCTTCTTAAAATCCTATGCGAGAGGCAGAAAGCATCTACAGAAGTCCACCATCGTGAACGTCATACAGATGTTCGTCGGCTCTGGCAACACGGTGCAACGCCAGGTTTGCAGGGGACGGCTACTGTTACACCTTGTCAATGACAGAAGAATGGCTGACTGCAACCCAGACTTGCCTGGTCAACATTTAGTAACTTAGACGCCATTTTCATGGGGTTGCACGCCAGCGCAGTCTGATAAATGATGTTTATTTTGCAAGTAGGTCTTTACCAACATTTTGAAACGTCATTTTTTAAAACGAGATAGGGCCGGTATTTCGTACCTGACTACTGTGAGAAGAAACAGCCGAAACAAACTCAGAGGTCATAGTCTCTTTTGAAGTCCAGACATAATCTTGCTCAATTTACATGAGGACTATGCAGATCAGTGTCTGAGATGGTCTTTTGAAGAAAGAACCACACAGATCTGAATCTCGATACGGGTCAGAAGTCCTACATCGCTTTATTTCCTTCTATTTTACTAGTTCTAAATCCAAGTTCTTTAGAGTAATACATTCTATTTCCAGTTTAATTAAACAGTGTTTTTTTTAAACCAGAATCCGAACTCTCGTATAAATTACGCCTCCGTTTTCCTTGAGGGTTGCAATCCATCGAATTGTGTAGGAGCCTTAAGAGGGACTTAATAGTACTGTGTTTTTATGGATGTGACTAGTAAGTATACTGATTGGTTTAACGCTACTCGTGTGCCCGAACGTTTTACGGTTAGCTAAACAGTAAAATGAAAGAATTACCGAAGTGTTAATCTAGTGGATTGCTATCGAAAACGGCAGAATAGTTCATTTGGAGTTATTTTCTATGAAATGCTAAAATAAAGAAACTCATTGGCTCTGTTTTTTATGCAAAAAAATCTTGAAAGATAAATATTTCATTTATTATATTTATTTATTCAGTTAGATTAAATGCAGTTTTATACGCATAATATGTAGTTCTATTCACACTAAGCCCTGCACCGGGTCAGCGACACTACAATTCTACTCCTTCACCATATTATACTTATAATATATATATTTTTTAATAAATTTAAGGTGTTGTGATTACAAGACAGTTGTGATCGTAAAACACAACGCGACGTAAGCTCTTTGGAACCTCACAACAATACATTGATTGTAAATAATGTAAACTATAAATGGATTTCCTAATATTTTACACGAATATATTGAAAGAAGCGTAAAAATAATTTTATTTGCAAAATAAATGGCAGAAAGGTTCAGATACGAGTACATCTAATTCCAAAATATCTTGCTGGATCGTAAAACTACTATCCATCAAACCTAGATCGTAAATGTTATGCTTATCGTTGTAAGCATCTTTTTATTTATTCGGAGCACATCTGGCAAGTTTGAGGTCCCGGATTAAAGGCCTAGATTTCAAAATTGAAGTTCTGTCTTGAATTTAAGTCTGAAAAAAAAAACTACGTGTTTTATATTATGCGCCAACTATACTTAAATGTGCCTCGTTTACCACTAAGCATCATCTGCGTGGCCTTTTCCCAACTATGTTGGGGTTGGCTTCCAGCCTAACCGGATGCAGCTGAATACCAGTATTTTACATGGAGCGACTGCCTATCTGACCTCCACAACCCAGTTAGCACTGGGTAATACAATACCCCTTAGTAAGACTGGTTGTCAGATTGTTGAGCTACTGACTACCTGTAACGACTGTCACAGATCTATAAATAACAACCAAGACCAACGGCTGGTTGTTTGCCACTACACGACATTCAAAATTATGGACAAAAACTGTTGCACTGTCTGTTGGAACTGTAGGCCCCGGACCGTTAAATAAAAAAAAACTCATCAGACTGGGACCGGCCTGGCAAGGGAATTATTTTTTTACCAATGGACATTACGTAATACGACATAAATTGCTATTCTTTAAAATGATCCCGTGGCATGCCGTGGCATCGAAAGGGATTTATTTTTTTTCTTTTTGTTTAGTTTAAGTTTTCTAATTGTGTAGTTTTAAGTGTTTATTTTATTGTTATTTTTATTTTGTTGTGTGCACTTATGGCATGTGCCAAATAAATATATTTTCTTTCTTTCTTTTCTTTATTTGTATTGAAAGACGCGCCACGCTCGTATTCAATACATCTAAATATATAAAAGAAGAAACTGACTGACTGACTGACTGACTGACTCATCTATCAACGCACAGCCCAAACCGCTGGGTCTACAGCTTCCAAATTTGGCAAGTAGGTTTCTTATGTGGTCTAGGAGTGCACTAAGAAAGGATTTTTCAAAACTCACCCCCTAAGGGGGTTTAACAGGGCTCCAAAGTTTGTATGGGGAAACAAGATTAGTTAGACTATTTTAATCGAAACTTCACAGGAGTGTTCCTATTGATAAATGAGTAGAAACGGGTTTCAGGTTTTTCAGAATTCAACCCCTAACAGGGGGAAATGGGGTGACAAAGTCTAAAAATCAATGCACAGCCCATATCGCTGAGTCTAGAGATTCCAAATTTGGCAAGTAGGTTCTCGGCGGTTCTCGGTTTGGGTAGTGATCTAAGGGTGCACTAAGAAAAGATTTTTCAAATTTCGTCCCCTAAGGGGGAGAAACGGGGTTCCAAAGTTTGTATGGGGAAACAAGATTAGTTAGACTATTTTATTCGAAACTTCGCAGGAGTGCTCGTATTGGTAAATAAGTATAAAAAGGGGGTTCGGGTTTTTTCAGAATTTATCCCCTAAGAGACAAAGTCACAAACAACACAAACAAACAAAGTCTGAAAATCAACATTGGTATAGTTTGTATGGTGTATTACAAAAACAACGATTTTAAGATTGAAAATGGTGGACCTGAAATACCATCATCCCCTATTGAGGTGCAATGGGGTTGAAATGTCTAAAAAGCAATATGGGTGTCGATACCGAGATTATCAAGGGTGCTGATTACGAATATGGCATTAATTTTGAGATCCAGATGATGGTGGATTTGACTTCTATACAGGGTTATTTTAGATTTATTGTGATGATTGTGATAACGATGATGTTGATTGTGATTACGGTCACAATGATTGTAATTACGATGATAACGATTATGATAACGATGGTAATGATCGTGATAGTGATTGTGACAGTGATTGTGACAGTGATTGTGACAGTGATGGTGACAGTGATTGTGACAGTGATTTTGACAGTGATTGTGACAGTGATTGTGACAGTGATTGATTAACATGTAGAATACTATTTATCCCTTTATTTTGATCTAGTGGGACATTATCCGAACTTCACGCGGGCGAAGCCGCGGGCTACAGCAAGTAGTCATATATGAATACGTTTGAATGTCCATTGGCAAAAATTTAAATCCCCTGCCATGCCGTCCCGGTCTGCGTTGGCCCTAAAGTGAACAAACCCGCTAATAGATTCGAATGCTACCCTAAAATGCACAAAAATCAAAGGTGTATCCATTTTACCTCAAAGAACTTCCTATTTTACATTCCTCTTCCTGCCGACATTCACTTGCGCGAAGTTCAGCCATATCTAGATGTAATTCATCACGGATAGTTGGTAATCCCTCGGAAAGTTGCCTTGATCCACATTCCTTGCCTACAAGTGCGCTTACTCAACGGCGCTTAACTTTTCCTGTTATCTGTTTTGCGTACTTTAGCAGAAAGTTTCAGTAGAGAAACCTATGTCAATGTTTTTATTGCAAGATCGAATGACGCGGGTAGATTGGAAGAGTTTTCCCGGTCAAGGGCTAAACGATAGGCGATCGTTCTTGTAATATTTTCTTTATAGTTGGTAAGGGGCAGTTTTAGCTACCACGTCATGAGTGACCAAGTTATATTATATTATTTTCCATAAAGGAGATGATGATGGAGAGCAGCGGTGGCCTAGTGGTGGCGGCCCCGACTTACGAACAGTAAGTCGTGGGTTTGATCCCAGACTGGCGCATTACTTTGTGTAGTTTATTTCATCACCACTGCTCTAAAACGGTGAAGGAAAACATCGTGAGGAAACCGGCATGTCATAGAACCAAAAATTCGAAGACATGTGACATCTACCAATCCGCACTGGCCCGCGTGGTTGATTATAGCCTATTCCCTTTCCTTGAGAGGAGGCCGTGTCCCAACAGTGGGAACATTATCGGCTGATGATGATCTTTAAAGGAAATAGATGGTAAAAGCTAGTCACAAACGATCTAAGACTCACAGTTAAAATAAGTTCGTCACCTTAGGGAATTGGCAACACGTTCGTTCGTTCGTTCATTCGTCGCAGGTTTGCACAATGCTCACTTCCTGTCAAGATCACGCTCTTTCGAGCGTACTGTACTTCATTTTACACGTGCAGCCTGTGGGCTAGGTGTACGCAAAGATCGTACAGTGCCCCAGCGTTCAGTATAATAACGCGTTTAGGATGCTGGTGGGGCTGCCCCGCTTCTGTAGTGCGTCGGGGATGTTCGCAGATGCGCATGTGGATTGTTTTTACGCAACAATTCGTAAAAGGTGCGCTTCCCTGGTGCTCAGGGTGTGGGGCAGCACCAACAGTATCTTAGGCATGATTGCCAGTCGCCTGGACTGTGTTTATGTTGGTCACTGTTGTGCAATAACTCATGGGTTGTCGCAGCAGTGAGCCGCCATTGTTGTGTTGTTTGTTCTATCAGTGCTTACTAACATAGTCATAAGTTTTACTAACAGCTTTTGAGCCATGGATACTCGAATCACTATACACACACTCTCATCGTAATGTTAATACTGTTGAATTAAATTCTGCCATTTTCCCGTCACGTCAGACCAAACTGAAAAAAATATAAATATAATTTTACAAGATGGCCGAACACGTTCTTCTTAGTCGAAACACTCTTGTCAGGATGGTCGTGGTTGCGCAGACGAGGTACACGGAGCGATATTCGGTGGATCTTTGACTTCCCCGAGGTTTGCTCTTTCAGCGATATGCTTCCATTTCTGCCGGTTGGAGACGTTGCAAGTACACTGGACCATGGTGGACTCGTAGCCTTCTTGATCAGGTCAGTCCAGCGAGTTGGTGATTGGCCGCGTGATCTCTTGCCCTCCACCTAGCCCTGAACCACCAGTCTCTCCATCGAATTTTCGCTTCTAGTGATAGACTATGTCCAAAGAACTTTAATATTCGTAGTTGCACAGTAGACGAAAGCCGGTCCTTAATATGAAGCTCTTTGAGTATGGAAACATTAGTGCGAAACGATATCCACAGGATCTTCAGAAGGCGTCTCCAGCACCACATCTCCAAAGCGTCAAATTTACGGCGATCCTGCATTCGCAGAGACCAAGTTTCGGCACCATAGACAAAGATCGGGAAGACAAGGCATTTCATCAATCTGACCTTCGTCTTCTTGGTAATCCTCCTGTCCCCCGAAATCTTTCCCAGCCGTTCCACTGCCGACCTGGTGATGGCGCATCGTCGTTTTATCTTGTCACCACATCCTCCAGTATTGGAGATAGTAGAGCTGAGGTAGATATAGCTCTGTACAGCTTCGCAGTTAGCTATGCTCTGTACGTTATTTCTGCTTTTTTGAGCCCGGATTACCATCATCATCTTCGTCTTGTCTCGGTTGATGGCAAGTCGGAAATTGAGGCTGGTAGTCTCGAGACGAATCAGAAGATTTTCCATATCTTCTCTAGACTGTGCGAGAAGCGTTGTATCATCAGCGTATCTAAGGTTATTTATCAAGCGCCCCCCAACTGATATACCTTTGTCCCATTCCTCCAAGATAATGCGCATGATGTATTCTGTATAAGTATTGAATAGCAACGGCGACAAGATGCATCCTTGTCGCACACCGGCCGCGGTCTTAAAGTGCCCAGAAAGGGTATCGTCCACTCGTACCACTGCAGTACCGTCTTTATATAGTCGCCTCAAAAGAACTATTAGATGAGACGGCACACCCATTTCTGCGAGTATCTTCCAGAGGTGTGTCCAAATGACAGTGTCAAATGCTTTCCGGAAATCCACAAAGCAGATGTAGAGGGTTGAATTAAACTCTCTGGCCTTCTCAATTATCTGACGCAGTATGAGGATTTGTTCGCGAGTGCCTCTTCCCTTTACGAATCCGGCTTGCTCGGGTGCAATTTGCTCTGAGAAGTAGGCCAATAGTCTTGTATCGATTAAGTGGAGCATCACCTTACTTGCATGCGATATTAGGGATATGAGTCGGTAATTGTTGCATTTCTTGGTGGACCCTTTTTTGTGCAGTGGAATAAAAACTGATTGCGACCAGTCATCAGGCCATATGCCAGTCTCCCATATTTTACTGCAGATGGTAAATAAGACATCGACTCCAAATTCTGCCATCGCCTTGAAGACTTCGATTGGGATTTCATCACATCCTATGGCTTTATTGCATTTGAGTTGTTTAATTGCCGCTCGTACTTTATCGCGCATGATGTCAGGCTCACGGTCACGTATTTGGTCGGTAGAATATGTGGAGCTTGGTGTAGAATTGCTACAAAATAGCGACTTGCAATATTCCTTCCACACATCCACGATGTCCTTTATCTCTGTAACCGTCGTCCCAATAGAGTCCTCAATAGCCCACGTTTTGGGTTTAAACTGGTGTGTTATGTATCGCACCTTATCATGGAGATCTTTGGTTTGGTATTTATCAGAATGCTGCTCCAGTTCATCACATATCTTTCCCAGGTGGCCATTGCGGTCACGTCGGCAAGCAGCTTGTATTATAGCTGACTTGGCATTTAGCTCAGCAATGCTAGCGCCACTGGCTTTAAGTTTCCGCCGTTCTTCGACCAGGTGCCAGGTGTCTTCCGTCATCCAGTGCTGTCGCTTTGCCAAGATGTTTTTTGGCTGTGATTCTGCAATAGCATCTACAATGTATTTCTTTGCCGAAGTCCATAAAGAGTTACAGTCTTTGCTCCCAACACTTGCTCTCCATGCGGCATGTCTGACCTCTACCAAAGTGGCGAGAGAGTTTGGCTCTTTCACTTCTATTCTTCTTGCGGTTTTAATTTGTCTCGCTCTTTGCAGTTTCAGTAGCAGGTTTCCAATAAGCAGTTGGTGATCAGAATGACAATCAGCACCAGGTAAAGTGTGTGTGTTAGTTATTGAGCTTCTCCATCTAGACCTCACTAATATGTAGTCTATTTGATTGCGATACTTGCCGTCGGGGGAGGTCCACGTATATTGGCGTCTAGGATGGTGATTAAACACCGTATTCATTATGGTCATATTGTTGTCCGCAGTTAACTCTATGAGACGCTCGCCTCTGGGGTTACGAACACCATGACCATAGTTCCCAACAATATTCCGAATGCCTGTATCCATAGTGGTGTTTCCTACCTTGGCATTAAAATCTCCAATAATGAGCAATATCTCTCTTTTTGGTATCTTAGACATAGATGACTCAAGTTGACAGTAGAAGTCCTCTATTTCATCATCCCTGGCAGAACTTGTAGGAGCATAGACTTGAATGATGTTGAGTGGGGTCGGTGATGCGCTAAGTTTAATAAAGATGATTCTATTATTAATAGGGTGGTAGCCAAGCACCGAGTTTTTCCATAATTTAGGAATAGCAATAGCCACTCCTGAAAAGCTACTCCTATCATTTCCTGAGAAATAGATAATGTGTTTCTGTGAGTCAAAGTGGCCGCTATCTTTCCAATGTGTCTCGCTGAGTCCTGTGATGGTGAGCTTGCATCTCTCAAGTTTTTGTTCTAAAATATGAAGCTTTCCATCATCGAGAAGTCCTCGTACATTCCATGTACCTGCATGCGATGGTCCTTTCTTAAATTGTATTTTTTTCTTCCAGTAGCATTTTTTCCATAAGATGCCTGGTTGCCTGCATCCTGATGGCCGGTAGCCAATTTGACACCCTCAGCCCCGGAAAGCTCAGGGCGCCGGTCGCTACTCGGATTGCCAGGCGGTCTTACTCTGTTTATATGCATACTCATCATTGCAACTCTCATGGGATGAATAATGTAGTAGGATCCCGTTACTTTCTAGATCGCGGTACTATAACCTCAGTGGCTATAGTAATCCATGGGTGAACCGATTCAGAACATATGGTTCTTTCGCTTCACTTCGGTACTGATGGCTACCGCTGCCCTCCATCAGGATCCAGGAACTACGCCCCTGTGGCTCGCCACTTCCGCTAGTTCGGCCGTACCGACAACTATTGTCTACGCCCTTCCCCACCGTTGAGGTCTTCACCGGTAACCCTGGGCACGGGCTCCGCGCTATACCCCGTAGAACTGGGTCCCTGCTGAACTTCGCCATCTACACACTCTGGCTTACTAGAGTGTAAGATGCCCACCCCCGCGACGTGAACGCGTGGACGCTCTACTCTCGCAGGGGCCGGGTTAATGGTCGTGTATGGCCCCACGCCCAAAGGCACGAACACGTTAAGAGGTCTTAATTTTCATCTTTGTTATCTAGTAAATAAATATAGTTTTTATACAATAGTCCACTCAGAGCCGTTGGCTTCATATGATACAATGAAACTTTATAATAGGAAAGATTGAAAAAAAAACTGCCAAATGTATGTGTGGCGACTACAATACGGCAAAAAATTAAACTACGACGTCATGACTTTCCTAGTCTGCATAGAGAAATTCAGTCGAATATATCCAGAAGTTTGGTCACAGGACACTAGTTTTCATTTTCAGTAGTATTTTTTTTTTCTATTTATTATGACTACGAAAAAAGACATAATTTAAGCGAAAATAGATTTTTTTTTTCTATAAAGGCAGCAAAGAACACAAAACAGATTTTAATCTAATGCCAAACTCCTTATCGCAAATATCGACCAATCAAATCTCGAGAATTTATTTGCACCAAAGAGTTTTGAATTTCGAATCTTAGCGCAAGGAGTTTGTGTAAGCATTGAAATAGAGACCGGATATATTTGTGTGTTCCAAATTCAAACACCAAAATAGTGAATAAAATCAAAACAGTGAATAAAAGGCCTTTTTATTCACTGCTTTTTAGAGTAGGTATGGTATAAAAACATTTTTTATTTTTTTGCAAGATCAACTTAATTTATTAGGTTCCTATTAACCTAAATAGCAATCGTTTTGAATTAAAATTATTTTATATTGCTATTTGAAGTTCGTAGGTACCTACTAAATTAGGTTGCTCTTGCAATATTTTTTTTGTTTTTTTTAATTATTTTTTTGGATTTATGTTTTTATTACACAAGTACTTACGGGATGATATCCGTGATTTTGTTTTTGGTCGATGAGCTCCCGATATTTCGACGCTGTTGCAAGCATCATGATCGCGGGAATACTGAAGAGGTATGCGGGTGGGACGAAAATTGTTTATTATGAGCAGACAAATCTGTCTACCCTCTTTCTTAGTCTTTTATTACGCGCACTACTGGAACTCGATTGTAACTCACGACAAAACGCACTCACAGTATCACTAGGTTTTTCTTGATAATGGAGACGCATGTTATTTTTTATTAGGTTTACCACTGGATTCCACGTACTTGATAGTTTAAAACCATACAGGTTAGGTATATGTAACCATAAGTTTTTATGTTTTGAAATTTCAATAGCTTCTCTGGTCAACCTTGTTTTTATTGTTTACGGGTTCCTTTATCGATCTGAACTCGCCCCTAAACTTATGGCACACGACTATTTTAACACCCTGTATATAATGAACGTGGAGCGTGAAATATATATTGCTTATAATATTTATTTACACCAACAATAATCGTTAAATGCTACAAATGAAACATGATCTAAGTAATAAATTGTTGATTTGTTAGCTTCATAAGGCATTTAATGCTAGTTTCTGTATAAAGGGAGGAGTACACCCACACGTTTTACGATGTCTCGTAAAACGTCTTAAGAGGTGTTCCTTGTGATATTGGGAAGATGTGTACGGAACATTTTGGGTAAATACATGTTGGAATTCGGATAGTAGGTAATATGATAACATAACGTCACGCCTGTAATCCCCGAAAGGTTAGACAGACGTACGTACCTAATAGTAGATACACTCGCATTTTGACAGTTATGTTTGAAGTCCCATGTAGTAAGGGGCGAGCCCGTGGTTTTTCTGATCATCTTCTTTCTTTCTTTCTTCTTCTTTCTTTATCGTGTGGTTAGTGCCTAACCTGGTGTCAGAGTTTTTAAGCCGCCCATGGGCCTCTGACTTGGCTTAACATGCCGTCGAGAAATATCTCTCAGGCATGCTGGTTTCCTCACGATGTTTTTCCTTCACCGAAGCAAGTGATAATTATACAATACGCACATGAGTCCGAAGATTCAGAGGTGCGTGCCTTGGGTTCGAACTCGAGACCTATGACTTGGCAGTCCGACGGTCACACCACTAGGCTATCACTGTTTTTCTGATAAACTATACCTATGGAATAGATACAAAATTTAACCAGAAATATTAATCTATGCACTATATCAGTCTCTGTTTCTATCAAAAAGCCCAAGTTTAAAAAGGAAGTGAAAACAGATACAAAGAACAACGTCTTGCCCTTAAATGAACAATAACAGGGATTTGTGGTCAATATGAGCGAAGCGCTCGTAAACTGGTACCTTCGACAAATATAGCTCGTCATACATAGCTGTTATATTATATGAGAAATCTTATCACCCTCGTTATAACACGTGATTAAATCAGAATTACGGAAACCCGTGCCTTGTTTTGGGGACACAGGGTAAATAAATAAATAATTACGGTAAAACCTATTGATTCCATGAATTATGCTTTTAATCAAAAGTAACTGTGAGTGATTGAGCGAGCAAAATGAGCGAAATAAGACCCCGCCATCCTCTTCGTGTTAGGTTACTATAAGCACTGCTAAAAGAATAAAGAGCACCCTTATTGCAAAATTTTGATACATTGAAGTTTAGGTCAAGTTTACTAACTGGCCAAACGCAAAATAAAAAAAAAAAAAAACAAACGTTATGTTTTGTACCGAAGCAGGACCTAGGAAAGATTTTTCTCGTCTTTCATACTCAAGGAATACTTGAATCAGAGAATATTATTGTATCAACTAAGGATGAACTAGAAAATATGAATTTTTAGGTTGGCTTCGTTGGTGAAGTGCTTGCAAGCGCGGCTGCTGAGTATGAAGACCTGGGTTCGATTCACACGCTAAGTGTTATTGGGTTTTTCCATATATAATTTCTAAATAGCAGCCAGCAAGTCTGGCTTTGGGCCCTCATATTCATATTCTTTATTGCACACAAAATTAAAAAAAGCTTATGTACAACTTCGAGCTTAACCCAGAGTTGGGTTTTCTTACAGCAAACCTTATTTTATGTTAGGAATAGAATATCCCTACCGATAAGTCATGATCTGACAACGGACCGATTTGTTCGAGACACCATTGTTTAACTATAGTGTTTACTTCGTGGACAGATCAAGGGTAGGGGATGTCTACACCAAAATGCGCTCACACTGTCAACCAATGTAAAACTGCGCGCCGCGAAGCCGAACACCCCGGTGTACATCTCTCGCCTACATTACACCACTGAGGCTGAGGACATCGAGGAGTACGTGCGCCAAAGATTGAAGTACACGCCAAGAGTACAGCTACTGGAGTCGCGCCGCAATGTCAATTTCAAGGCATTCGTGGTGCGCATCCCAACGTCATACACGTTGGGATGTCCATTTGGTGTTGGAAGAAAGTTTTTGGCTGCAGGATATGGTGTTCCGTCGCTTCCGCGGACAGCCGCAGTCCGCCCGGTTTTTTTCAATACTTATCTGTCAACAAAGTCCTTATTTCAAAAGATCGAAAAGCCTGTGAAAGTAAAGCGAGGATTTCATCACATCTTATGGCTTACAAGCTTTGCTATAAAACTTCAAAGAGGCTCTATTTTGGGATTTTAAGTTCTTTGCAATCAATCTATAAAAACCAATACAGTTAAAAAGAAAAAATACACAAGTTTTTATACACTGTATTGGTTTTTGGACAATTTCTATTTGAGCGCTTAAATGTTCGCGATGTTTTATTTTTTTAAGTTTTGTTTTTCTCAAATAACATTTTTACTTCAAGACTTTAATAGTCTTCATAATAAATGAGTGATTGCGCTCTTGAATAAAGAATGTATTTAGTTAAATGGACTACTATCTTATAGGTATACACCCACCTTAGCAAACTTTTTCTTAGGGATCTTTAAAGGGTGTAAAACACCTCTAAACGAAGCTGAAAGGAACTTGCTCTCCTCGTCATTGCGATCATTTTTTTGTTCTACACCATACTTGGGAATCTTCTGGTTACGGAGATATTGAGGGTCAAAGTTCCCACGTTTTTTAAATACAAGTTTTTAATGTAAGATTTTTACTTTAACACCTCCACGACCCCGTACTATTCAATCCATTCATCAGCACAATGTTTTGAGTGCGTTACATTGAGTTCTAACACAAAATATGATTTTTCACCCCAAAAAAAAGTCGTTTCCCAGCAATAATTTTGACGTAAAGTTACTTAGTTTGATGTACAGAATGCTTGGGTGATGGCTTCGTGAATAGGTGGTTTACACCCTGTATGTATATCCATACATTCAAATGATGTCTTTCTAATAAAACTTGTCAGATACCACATTATCATGTCTTAAGTTCGAAGCCAAGACATGATTTTTCGGATTCATGTGCGTGTTATATAATTATTATTTGCTTTGGTGAAGGAAAACATCTTAAGGAAACCAGCATGCCTGAGGGATATTTCTCGACGGCATGTAAAGCCAAGTCAGAGGCCCATAGGCGGCATGAAAACTCTGACACCGGGCTAGGCATTAACCACACGATAAAGAAAGAAGATCAAGTCGCACAAACAAAGCTACAACCACGATGAAATAAATTTAGAAGATAAGAGTTGGTATCTGCTGGATAATTTACCAGAAACTTATTTATCGGTAGTAAGCCCGGTCATAACTGAAGATGTTTCTTGCCAAAACAATAGTAACACGGTGTGTTCAAGATATAATATTATATTTTCCGGTTAATAAACAAGATCTCGCTCTTCCGTGTTACTAGAGTTATTACAACCGCCTAATAATCCTACCATGTGTACTCACTACAGGAAACTTTTTTTTTTTTTGTTGGGATATCATCAAATGACTCCTCCCGCTCTGGGCGGAGCAGGAGGGAGTGTTAGACTTTTACTGACTAAAACCCATCCATGTTCTTTCATCGCCCTTTGTGTTCCGGGGCCACGGTATCTCTTCCGAATAGTCCCGCAGTCCCGGCAGGCATCGGCCCTTGCAGAAGAAGAATGGGTCCCCCTTCTTTGTTGCTGACTCTCTTTGAGGCACGCGTGGCGCGAACGCGCCGTCGACACGGCCTGTCGTCATGAGACGGACGGACGGCGAGCTAGCCCATAGCTCCCCGTCCACAGGCCCGCGCCTACGGTGGCTCCCAACGTCCGGGGCGTCTCCCGCGGCGGCCGGGACGTAAGGATCTCTCCCTCTCACGTTCCGCCACCTCCTTCGCTAGCATGACTGCTTCCCAGAAGGAGGTGACGGCATCCCATTCCGTCTCGCTCCGGACCATGGATTGAACCAGGGCCAGTCGCGAGACGTCGCCGCCGCACAGGAAACAACCTGTGTTGGTACTAGCAGATACCTCCTACAACACAATGTTATATTTTGTAGACAGCGACTGCTAAGCATGAGGTTCTTAGGTCGAGAAAAGTGTTATTGGGTTTTTCCAACAGGAATTTTTCAGTAGCAGCCATGGAGTCTGGATTTGTGCCCCATTCATAATATAATAATAATAATAAACTTTATTTCACAAAAATACAGATTTAACATGTTTTTTTATATACAGTATAAAGGAGCTTTGGTAGTAACACAATGCAATACAATGAAGAACTGAAATCTGTACACAATATGGAAAACCCTGCCTCTCAAACTAGGTAACCTGTATCTTGAGAGACAGTGATTCAGCAAAAAGTGATATAATTATAGTTTCTATAATAGTAGACTGTGTCGATCTACCTATGCGAATATGAAAATAAATATAAAACTATTTTAAGTGATAGTTTATTATTATTTTAGTTTAGCTAATTTAAGTAGTGTGTGTGTGTGTGTGTGTGTGTGTTGTGTTGTGTTGGATTGTGGATATGAGGTAGTTAGGAGACGTACTTAAGTAAGGATTCAGTTTGTAGATAGTCCTGTTCCAGTAGCCATTCTGTTAATTTCGTTTTTAATTCATATTTGTTTAGATCAACAATGTTTAGGTTTTTGTGAACTTGTTTGTATATGTATGTACTTAATGTATAGTATTGGTGTTGAGCGAAGGCGGTCTTGTGGGGGGTACTTAAGGGTAGTTTCTTCCTTTTTGTAGGGTCAGTTGGGGGAACGCTGGCGTGTTTTCTAGCGGTAGACTGCAGTACAAAAAGCTGGCGCACTGAAAATACTTCAGAATCAGCGTATAATTGCGTAGTGGGATAGCGATAAGGTTTGCGCGACATCACCTTCAGTACGGCTCTCTGCGCTCTTTCAATCCTCAGAAGACTGGTTTTATTTGCACCTCCCCATACTGTAATGCAATATCCAATGACGGATTGGCATAATGCATAGTACACCATCTTCAGGGTATCAGGAGCGGCCGAGTCTCTAAGGGATTTGAAAATATGCAAGAGTTTCAAACATCTAGTGGTAGTAGCGTCAACCTGTTTGTCCCATCGTAAACCTCCATCTATTTGGACACCCAGATATTTGACATTATCAGTACTTACAAGCGTCGGACAAAAGCATTGTGGGGATTGCTTGGAGCAGGTCTGCGCTGTTATGGAGAAGGATTTGTCTTGCAAGTTGTTACGCCGGATAGCGAAGGGAATGTACGATGTTTTGTCGCAGTTTAGGGTGAGCAAGTTTAGGTTGAGCTATTTCATTATAGTTGACAGTGCCGCTTCTGCATAGAGCTTAACGCTATCCCAAGTAGGTCCATGAACTATGACTGCGGTGTCGTCTGCATACGCAATGATCTTGGAGTTGGGGATGGTCATTCTACACAACTCATTGACGTATACAAGGAAAAGGGTGGGGCCTAAAATGCTTCCCTGAGGTACACCGTAAGTGGTCGAAATTTCTTCGCTAATATGCTCTCCAATTTTTACTCGTTGGGTCCGGTTGTTTAGGTAGTCTTTGAACATTTCGAGGGTATTTCCTCGTACCCCAAGGAGTTCCAATTTAGAGATAAGTTTGGGAACAGAGACTGTGTTAAATGCTTTAGAAAGGTCTAGGAAGATCCCTAAACTTTTGGTTCTACTGTCAAGATTCCTAGCAACCAATTGTGTCAGCTCAAGAACTGCATCTTCAGTAGAGATGCCTGTGCGAAAACCATATTGGTTATCAGCTAAGAGTCGATGTTTGTTGAGGAATTTATTTAAAGCGTTATTTAGGATCCTTTCCAGTATCTTAGAGAGTGCTGTTAGGACCGATATGGGTCTGTAATTGTTGACACAGTTTCTGTTCCCTCCCTTATGAATTGGATGGATGATAGCTTTCTTAAGCGCATCAGGAAATATGCCTTTTTGAATACACGAGTTAAGGATATACGTCAAAGGTGGCGTCAAGATCTGGCGGCAACTCTTTAGCACTAAGGGGGATATGCCGTCCCAACCTACTGCGCAATCATTACGCAGTTGCAGAATAAGAGACTCCACTTCTGATTCATCAACCTCAAGTATCACAAGGGAGTTGGCGGGGCTGGACGAAGTGTTTTGACATGATCTCTGAGGTGGGTTTGTAGGTTGGTGAGATTGGGACAAGATTTTTTCTGCCAAATTAGTGCCTATGTTACTGAAAAACCTACATACTTCGTTTACGGATGAAGTAGCGTTATCACAAATGTCCAACAGTTCTACTGGGCTAGTTTTCTTTTTGGTGGTATTGGTAATTTGTTTTATCGTTTTCCAAAGGGCTTTGGGGTTGTTACGAGATTTTTCAAGTTCGCGATTTTCATGGGCTATTTTTAGTTTCCGGAGCAGGTCGTTACAGGAATTCCGGTACCGCGTGTAGGTAATTTTCAGGATTAGATTATTGGGATCTTTTCTAGATCTGTTGTGCAACCGGTCACGGTTTTGTATACACTTTAATAGGCCGGTGGTTATCCATGGTTTGATTATCCTTTTTTTCCTTGGGATTTTAATTTGTTTGGTGTGTTTTTCAATTACTGATGAAATAATAGTTATGAACATATTCATGGATATATTGGGGTCAATAATTTTGTATATTAGGGTAAAATCCGAGTTTTGTAAATCTAACTTAACTGCGTCGTAATCTATGCGGGTAGCTATGTGGAGTGGATTATTATCTGGGTCTGTGTTAGCAATATTAAGTAGCACCGGTTTGTGGTCCGTGATGTGTGAGTCTAGTACAAGGGTAGTAACAGGAAGGGTAGTTTTAACGAGTGCATGATCTAGACAGTTATCCAGCCGAGTGTTGTGCCTGTGGGTTGGAAGAAGACCGTGGGAGGCATTTAGAATAAGATAGTTGAAACAGCGTTCATCTGTACTATTGGGTTTGAGGTCTATATTAATATCACCTATGAGGACTATATTTTTGTAGGAGGAGAGGGTTACGTAAACACTATTTAAACTATCCAAAAAACTTTCGGTACTTTCCTTGGAACTGTATGACGGGGATCGGTACACTGCTACAATAGCGATATTTTGGTTAAATAAATGACATACCAGGCAATTTCCACCCACAAATTGAGGTTCCCACTCGGAGGTTCGGAGTCCTTGTTTAGTAAAGATAACAATTCCATCATTTTGGTTACTATTTATTTTAGTAAAATAGGAATCATATCCAGCCAAAACAGGCATATTACTGACTTTACTAAGCCAACATTCTGTAAGTATTACCACGTCTAAATCTAGTTTTGTTGAGTGCA
The DNA here is from genome assembly GCA_963853795.1 of Xestia rhomboidea. NCBI lineage: Eukaryota > Metazoa > Arthropoda > Insecta > Lepidoptera > Noctuidae > Xestia > Xestia rhomboidea. The sequence goes on along the minus strand of OY970778.1, from coordinate 5,444,751 downwards.
TTAGTACCTGGAGTTGGTCAAGGTTTTTATTTAAGCTACGGATGTTTAGGTGTAGTATTTTTATGCTGGTATTGGTGGTGTTGACATATTCAATACAATTTTCGGGGGCACAGTTAAATGAGTTACCCACTGTTAGCGAGTCCAACTCGCTGCATATACTATTTATGCTAGCCATTGGGAGAGTGTAGAAATAACGTGAAGTGACTTAAATGTAGGACTTCTATAGTTAGGATTTGATTAATATGTAAAATGTCGTTCATTATTTGCTTTTGTGTGTAAAAGTATTTGTTATGCCAGGTGTTTTTGTGGGAGTGAGTTGTGAGTGTATTTTTGTACAGAGTGTGTTTGCCATGGTGAGTTTTTATTTGTGTGGTTATGTGAGTGTTAAATAAATTGTGTGTCCTTTTAGATTTAGAAACAGAAACAAGATTGAAAAACAACAATAATAGACAGATGTATGCTAATATATAAATCTCAACTATACGAATTACCAGTCACAAGCCAGAGTAATCTATTTCCTGAAGACATTTTTCAGAGTTGATTAACAGTTGTTTATCTCCTTCCTTTTTGCGTAAAAATATGTTGCCGTTGGATACCCAGCAGAATTTGAACTTGTGGTTTTTCGCAAACTCTCTTGATTGGTAGAACAGTTTTTTGGTGTTACCCGGAAGCTGTTCCGTGACATAGACCGGCTGAGAGGTTCCCGGGATGCCAATGAGACCAGTGTTTAATTTATCTACCTTGTCCTTGGCTTTGTTGAACGTTCGAACTGCAGATATGAATGTCTCCTTTTTCATAACAGAAGAAAATTCAGCTATAATCGGTCGTGTAGTGGTAGGGGCACCCGATGGTTTCCCGGGCAAGCGATAAATATCCCTCAGTTCAGAGTCTTTTATGGTAACTCCGATAGCTTCGCCAATACTGCATACCGTTTTTGCAAGAGTGGCGTTGGTTTCAGTGTTACATTGCGGTATATTACGGATTTCAATGCCCGACGACCTGGATTTATGTTGTAGATCTTGGATTCTTCTCTCTAGACTTTCTATATATTGTCTCTGTTCCCGGCGTTCCTTTCTTAGGTCTTCAACTTCTTTTTTCAGCTCCTCAAATTGCTGGTTTATGAAAAGCATAGATTTAACTATCTCTTCATTTGACTTGTGTATTTCCGTATTGGATGCCTGAATCTATAGAGGAGAGAAATAAAGTCCCAGAACACTCGTTCTGGGACTTTATTTCTCCAATATCAGATGCCAATTTAGCCATCACAGCGGTTTGGGTCGCAAGTAGCTTTGCAATAGAAGAGTCTTGTTCTTCCTTCCATTCTTCGAATTGACTTTGAAGGTCGTGCGTGGCAGCGCCTTGTGGCGAGTTTGCCTTTCGGGCTCTTTTATTTCGGTTTGTATTTACGTAATCACTCACCACTGCATTGGCTATATCCGATTCAGATTTGGTCTGAGACTGGCAAAGGTTGTTTATTTGCGTTTTCGGCGTGTTCGGGGGAGTGCGTTTTACTGCAGACATGTTTCCAAATAGTTGTAATATAGATGCTAGTAGATCTCGTAGACTTCGTCACAATCAGTAAGTGCATGCGCACTGCGCTGCGAGACGGTGTCGCGTGTGAACGCAGTCGTAGCGCATCAACCAGTTCTTCGCGTTCGTAGCCGCGTAGGCAATCCGTAGCAGTGACGTGACAGCGGCTACGGCGGCAGCCGCGTAGCAGATAGCGAGTAGCTTATTCAAGTTACTACGTCACTGGCACTGTAGCGCAGCGGGTGGGGAGTCGGACCGCAGCAGCACACCGCACCGTGGGAGCAGGCTCGAATCCAGCAAATCACAGTCACTTTTCGAAAGTCAGATTTTAGTGTAGGTGACAAAATTGTTTATATCTCACTCTAGGACCGCCCAGTGGGCGTTGATTACTGGTAAGAAACAGGCAAGAGTGACAAGGAATTCACAATCACTTAACTTAGCCAATCACAAAATTCGAAAGCAAATTTTCCGAGGACAACCGACACGCGTCCACTCGGTACAACGTACGGGCGCCGAATGAAACAAATTCATGGTAATAGAGTGGCCCCCTATTACATGGAACTTAAAAACATAAGTGGTGAAATGTGGGTACTATTAGATACACCGCTGCCTTGCCCTTCAGGGATTACAGGTGTGATGTTATATTATGTAGTCAGATGAATAGAAACCAAGCCTTAAATATGGGTCTCAAATTTTTATAAATATCCTTTAGATTTGTATAAAAATTTGAGACCTATATCTTTATATATATACCCTATATCTTTATATATAAATAAAAAAATTAAAGAGATTAAAGAAACCTAATGCTTATGAAGCACAAGCAATATTTCATAGCACCTAAATAATAAGTTAGCGGTGACCTTAATTAACTTAAAATATAATAAGGTTTCGAAGATTAGTTTGGTCTCAGACATTAAGAACTTGTTCCCAGGAGAAATCTGCGACGCAAAACTTTGGAGGTTCGACTTTTACGTTTGAGATAAAAGTCCGATAAGTGGGAGAATTTTAACTTTGTTGGTAAACTAGAGAAAATGCAGGAGACGGCGGCCATTACTGTTTTTGCTATGTAAATGTGAACATTCAGAGGGTATATTACTGAAATACCTTCATCGATACAGACACGTAACAACTATCTGATTTTTTTTACATGATGTTGATGGATGGGAGAGGGAAAGGGAGACAAAAGAAAAGATTGATCAATTGTGTGAGGAATGATATGAAAGAGAAAGGAGTAAATGATGCCGTGACGTCTGACAGGGGTGAATGGAAGAAGAAAACGTGTTGCGCCGACCACAAGTAGAATGGGACAAGGGCTGGAAGATGATGATAAAATACATATCACTACGACCCGAATGGCGCAGCGGTAGTGAGGTTGCCTTACGTTCTTAGGGTCCCGGGTAGGAGCAAATGTTTGTGTGCTGAGCATGGACATTTGTTTCCGCGTCATGGATGTTTAATGTATAATAAGTATGTATTTACAAACAAAAAGTATATATGTAGTGCAACTATCTGGTGTCCACGACACAAGCCTCGTTGCTTAGTGTGGCACTAGATGGCGCTGTGTGTAATGTCCAGCGATATAATTTATTATTATCATATCATGAACCCTGTAATTCCCGAAGGGTTGGGCAGAGGTGTACCTAATAGCACACACATATTTTCATATACAGTTACTTTTTTGTACAGAATGAAAACTATGTATAATGGAGTAACTTTATTATCAAAATAAGGGGATTGGAGCTATACCTATTACAAGTTTATTAAACTCTTTCTTCTTCTTTTGGTGTGGTTAATAACCTAACCTGGTATCGGAGTTTGGGCCTCTGACTTGGCTTTAAATTATCATCATCTGAGGTCCAGCCTTTTCCCAACTATGTTGGGGTTGGCTTCCAGTCTAACCGGATGCAACTGAATACCAATATTTTACATGAAGCGACTGCCTGTCTGACCTCCACAACCCAGTTGAAATGAAATAAAATGAAAAAGTGTTCATTCACGATAATATTGTTTGCATGGTACATAATTACCCCCGCCAAACTGCAAAGCAGTTTGTTGGCAGACGTAGCTCCTTTTTCCTTTACATTTATTAACATTTTGACACTCTTCCACAAAAACAGTAAAACAAAGTAAAATAAAAAAACAAAAAACCCAAAAAAGAAAAATAAAACTGTTCTTGCATTCCTTAAAAAAACAAGAAAACAAAAAACAGGCGTGTTACCATTGTTTAACTATTCTCTACTACAGCGAGGCTTTGACAAAAGATATTATATAGGTACTTATTTAATTTGTTTTTAAGGAAGTTTTAGAGATTTTGATACAAGCGTTATATATATCGACTGGAAGGTTATTAAAAATACATAGTTAGGACTGCAAACTTTCTACATCTCCTACCTTACCTCTTCTACTTTAGTACCGGGTAATACGATACCCCTTGGTAAGACTGGTTGTCAGACTTTTTGGACCACTGACTTCCTAACGACTGTTAAAGATCTACAAATGACAGCGGGGACCATCGGCTTTAAATGTTGTCGATAAATATCTCTCAGGCATGCTGGTTTCCTCACGATGTTTTCCTTCACCGAAGCAAGTGATAATTATATAATTAGCATATAATGAATCTGAAAAATCAGAGGTGCGTGTGTTGGGTTCGAATTTGAGACCTATGACTTGGCAGCCTGACGGTTACACCTCTAGGCTATAACATTAAGTTTATTATTTACGCTTACGATGACTATTTATTTTTATTCAATTAAACTTGGCACGAATACTCAGGGTATTCGTGCCAAGTTTAATTGAATCGTACATTAGGATTTTTTATTCAAACAAAGGGTCACCAACAGAGCGATTAAACCCAGAATATAAATAACTCTTCCAATGGGATGAAAGCGCAAAAAAAGCATAATTTTTTGTCATAACATGGCATTTCATCAAATTGTTACGCAAAGGGAGCTAAAGACACATTTCATCAGTTATGCTATCATTGTCATAATGATAGGTTACTTTTCTAAATTTTTATTCATCATACTTTTCTCACACGTTCTGTGTATTAGTACTGGAAGAATAAGAGGCTGATTATGATAATTAAATAAATATCGCTGGATATTACACACATCGCCATCTAGTGCCACACTAAGCAGCGAGGCTTGTGTTGTGGACACCAGATAGTTGATATACTACATAGATACTTTTTGTTTGTAAATACATACTTATTATACATATAAACATCCATGACTCGGAAACAAATGTCCATGCTCATCACACAAACATTTGCTCGTACCGGGATTCAAACCCGGGACCCTAAGAACGTAAGGCAGCCTCACTACCGCTGCGCCATTCGGGTCGTCAATTATGCTAATGCAATGTTTGTATGTTCTATTGATTGTGTGCTCATTGATTGTCGATCATTGCCATAACCCTCTTTTTAAGCTATTGGTTGAAACTGCTTAGAAACGACATCCAATCCAATCAATTTAAGCACTTAAAAAGAAGCCGACTTCCAAGTCAACGTTTATTATTCGTGGTGTGAAAGATATTTAATTTGTATTGTTCAGTCAGGGAAATTGATTGTTAAGCAATTAATCGCCTTAAAACCAATTCATGCAATATCAATAATTAAACGTAAACTGTCACATACAGGATATCTTCCGTGATTGTTCAGTATACTGTCATCAGTAATATATAGTTTGATATTTAGTTATAGTATTTATATATATTTATAGTATTTTATATATCCCTGCGCAGAACGGATGGCCGATGGAGCCGAAAAGTTCTGGAGTGGCGACCGCAAACCGGAAGACGTTGCGTTGGAAGGCCTCCCACTAGGTGGACCGATGACTTGGTGAAGGTTGCGGGAATCCGCTGGATGCGAGTCGCACGCGACTGGTCAACGTGGCGACACTTGGGGGAGGCCTATGTCCAGCAGTGGACGTCTTTCGGCTGAAATGATCATGATGATAATTATATCCCTGTAGTTTACCTTAGTATTAATTAAATTATTTTCAGATGTACACCTACCACTGCTTGTCTCTGCATCACCGAAAGGTTGACTGGTAGTGAATGCCTATGGCATTAAGTCCGCCTCTGTACTTTGTGCTTGAAGTGTTAAATAAATAAATGTACTGTCATCCCGATGACAGTCATCCCGCAATCATGGCACTTGCAACAGCGTCGAAATATCGGAAGCTAAAAGTAATTAACAATCACAGAAGATATCCTGTAAGTGACAGTATCAGTTTTGTTTTAAACCGTGAAAACATAAACAGTGGTGTCGATTGTTTTGTGCACAAACTAAACTTGATTTATGCTATTGCTATCTTTTACTAAAAGGCAGTGCGAGAAAAGGCAAGTGCAAAAAAGTGCACGGCTATAGCTATGAACTAAGTTAGAGATGTCAAACTAGTTTATGCCTTGCGCTTCACCGTGTTTTCAGTCAACATGTTTTTACGTGCACCCTTCATTTGTATAAAAATATTAGTTCCAAATAAATTTGACAGCTCTAAATTACGTCCAGCTCTTTCTCGTTTTATTAGAGAGAAAAAGATAGCAATAGCCTAAATTAAGTTTAGTTTGTGCACAACAGAATCGACACCAGTGTCAATCAATTTTATTATTGTTGAATGTACGGACGGTTTAAATCGGTAGTCAATTTAGTTGAGAATTATGTCCCCTCACTTTGCCATCAAAATACGATAGTTCTCAAAAGGTTGAATAGTCTTCCTCGCTACGTGTGGATCGCTCAGTGGAACAGATTAAGAGCTTTACGTCAACACCAATTATTTGTTTCAATCAATGCAAGCGTGACTCAGGGACTATCCCGATGAGCTGCCAACATTATGAGCAGTGTTTGCATTATTCAGTTTTTATTGCTGAAAGGATTAATCGTCTGTGATTTATTGGGATTTTTATTATGGACTGTTGTTGGAAAAATTGAGCTGTTTGGGCGTAGCAGGAACGCGTGGAGTTAATTCGACTGATTTTGAAATGGTCTAACTCGTTGCACTAGTCATTAATTTTCATAGTTTTAAGAATAAATCAAAGGTGAAAAAAATCAATTATAGGATTTCGGTTAAAAAACCGATAAAAATTACGTTACGTTACGAATACTGGTTGGTTTACGAGCAGATATGACAATTTAAAACTTACTTGCATTGCAAAAAAACTGTGTTGAAGGTGTTGAGGGCGGCAAAATAAGCCATTAACAAACAGCTGACGGTTCTACATAAGAGTTTCTGCTTGGTCTCGGCACTGAAAATGTATGAAACGACTCCAAAACCTACACATGCATATACATGTTACCCTAACTTATACTCAAACAGAAGAAACCCACTGAATATTAGAGCAGAAAATAAAAACAGCTCTACAGACTACGCTAACTGCTACAATAATCCAAACTGAGCTAAATAAGCCAAAATCTACATAAAATACAAAAGCACGTAACCCAATGTAGACACACAGTTAAAATGACCAACCCGTCTACCATCAAAATGCAATGAAGCATGATTACATTCAGTTAGTGTTCCGAGAACTAGACTGGATGCATAATTCATACTCCAACTGGCGTTCAATAATTCAGGCCGAAGGCCGAAAGCCGAGAGCCGAAAGCCGGGCACTCGATGGGTTCAGATGTTTTATTTTAGTTATCACTTATTCAGTTGTTCGCGACTTGAATGATGATAAACTGTATTTGTATGAAGTTATGAAGGGTGCGGGTTGGTTATTATGATTTATGGTCGCGGTTTGTGTGGAATAACTATGTTTGACTATTGAGAATGTTAAGGAAATTGAGGAGGTTCTCTATTGACGGATCAAGGATTTCTTAATAAAGTATTGATACATTAATTGAGAAGTCCTTAAATGGATACAATATATTTAAAACCGACTTCCAAAAAACTCTAAAAAATCCCTCCAAACTTTTCTTTTGGAAGTCTTCGGTGACTTTGTTTGTTTCATTAATTTTTTTGACATCGACTTTCAAAAGTTATGATTTGGAAGGCAGTTAAACAAATTACTGAACCTATTGATGATGAAATTAGTTTGGGACCAATCGGAGAGTCTGTTGGTATATCCTTTCGAATAAATAAATAAGTTTTGTTGTAAAATGTTGGAGTAATGAGGTAACTAAAATAAAAAAATTGGTTGTTTGTAAAGTAGGTTTACGATCGAGATGTTTACGTGATAACGTCTTATTGGTGATATAAGTTTTTGGGAAGTAAGGAATTAATGAAGATAACAATTTTTTCAAATTTGTATGCCGCTGGTGAGAGAGACGGAAGATCGGTCCACTCACTCGAACGCTATGCCAGCCTCCGCTCGTGAGGATTCCGCGTGACAAGTTTCACGGAATGACTGGCAGCGCTCGAGATGAGACGGGAGATCGGTCCGTCTCTCTCTCGTTATACCTGCGATCGCGCTCGTGAGGTTTTGGTGTGACATAAGTTTCTGAACATGTCACCCGACTAAAACGATTTTAAAGACGTTATCACGTCAAAAAATAATACAACCGAATTGAGAACCTGCTTTTTTTTTTTAAGTCGGTTGCTTCTAGCTTTACGCTTATCGGTAAAAATCAAATGCTAAGTACGCAATTATGAAACCACATAGCTCCCTTGCTAAGCTACACTACTAGCATTGAGCACAGTGAGCAACAGCTAAAAGATATCAGGCACGCAAAAAGTGATACTTTATGAACAATGTACAACAACTTTTAAATTATTATAATACTAGCGAACGTCACGCGGTTTCACCCGCGTAGTTCCCGTTCCCGTGGGAGTACGGGGATAAAATGTAGCCTATGTTACTCAGTAGAGACGTGGCTTTCTAATGGTGAAAGAATTTTTGAATTCGGCGCAGTAGTTTTAGAGTTTATTCATTACAAACCACACACAAAAATACAAAAATACAAATCTTTCCTCTGTATAATATTATAGTGTAGAAGACATCTCGTTGGTTGAGCGGTCGCAAGCCCGGCTGCTGAGCATGAGGTTCTGAGTTCAATCGAACTTAAAAAAACCCAATAACACTATTATTACACTGTTATTGGGTTTTTTCCATCAGGAATATAGAAATTTCTCGGTATAACTGGTGAAATGAGGGTGTATTAGTTAGATACACCTCTGCCTAGCCCTTCGGGGATTACAGGCGTGATGTTATGTATTTAAATAAGACACGAAATTAACTCGAACATAACCTAAAGAGGTGTTTTATAAAAAAAAAACACCACCTTTTTACGGTGTCATTACAAGACATAACCGCACTCAGAAAACGACGAGTTTTTACACAGAACGTCGTCATAAAGAGGACAATCGCTCTCTTTTTAAGATGGATGCTCCAACCAGCCCGCGAAATTCAAATTTTCTTACGTTTTTTGCAATTTTCAGGCCAGTACTAGGTTGTATGTTGATTAAAATATTCCTCGTGACTGTAAGACGTATGTAGTTACATAAATAAATAAATAAATAAATAAATATCGCTGGACATTACACACAGCGCCATTTAGTGCCACACTAAGCAACGAGGCTTGTGTCGTGGACACCAGATAGTTGATATACTACATAGATACTTTTTGTTTGTAAATACATACTTATTATACATATATACATCCATGACTCGGAAACAAATATCCATGCTCATCACACAAACATTTGCTCCTAACGGGATTCGAACCCGGGACCCTAAGAACGTAAGGCAGCCTCAGTACCGCTGCGCCATTTGGGTCGTCAACAGAATTGTACAGTTACAGTTACAGAATTATATTCATCAAAATCATCAATACAACCCTCCAAGCGCATAAAGGTGCAGGAATGACTTTGACCTTGAAAAAGTCATTCTTGCACCTGCAAATTGCAAAAAACGTAAGAAAATTTGAATTTCGCGGGCTACGGTGACGCTTTCACCTTAACACCCTCTTATTTACGACTTCACCGTAAAATATATATTTTGGTTGTAAAAGTGAGTTTTAAAGTGGGTGTAAACGGATATTTTAACCCTTTATTGGCGATGTACATCGTAAAATGGGGTGTAAGGAAGAAACGCACATCAAGTTCCTTCGCGGGGCAATCTTGGGTACAAAACTACCAGAGATGCAGTGAAAACGTGCGTGGACGTGACCATACGCTGTGTTAAAAAAAATGTTGTAAACAAACAGAAAATCTTTGAAAATTGAAGCCGCAAAATCTCCGACTCCTAAGATACAGGTCTGCGTACCTAGTTTAGGAGCCCGGAACCCTGACAATATTTTTTTTTTAAATTGGTAGTACAACCAGAATTATGGATGACATTCTTAAGGGGATATAAGTTATCGGGTTTATAAGGTATTTCCCGTTGAACTAGAATCATGAAATTATGCAAGAAGCAATGTCTAACGTCACGTATAAAGGAAAAAATCTGAAAACCGTAAATATGAACCAAATTCTGGGTTAAACTCGCCTTTATACATTAGCTATAAGTTGTAGTTTTGTGTGTAGGTATTTCTTTTAATTTAAACAAGTGTATACGGAAATCTCTGTGCGCGAGTCCAACTCGCACTTAACCGGTTTTTTCAGTTCCGTTGCCTTTATTTCATTGTAAAATTATATTCTTTGTATTTTCCCATTCACGGAAATAATACGGCTAAAATAAAAAAATCCAACAATGGATGTTGAAATACTCTACCGAAAGACGCATGAAATCAGCTGTTCACTACTTGCTTCTTATGATATACTAAATTCACCTCATCGGTCTGCGGAGGTCTGTCCCTTACATCGTGTATTTACTCGGTGCCAGAGTAACTTACCTTAAGTAACGCACATAACTGCAATAATGACATGTAAGGCTTTGGACACGAAGTGAACGGGAGCGGGGCGGCGGCGCGGATAGCGGGGCGTTCCAATGCATACATTTATATGGACTGGCCTCGAAGTCAGCGGCGTAGGGAGCGGGCGGCGAGCGGCGAACAAGCGGTTCCCACGTCTGTATTGAAGTAGGAATTTACATCTTCTTTTGCCCACAATAAATCAATATTTAGGAAGGAATTAGTATCAAAAAAATGTTGTCGTCACTGTTTAGACATTTCGTTCGTAAACAAAGTAAACTGCTAACTTCTCGTAACACAACATTACGCTGCTCTAGCGCCGCGATCTGCCTGCTGGCTTCGAGATCAAGTACAGCGTTAACGCGCCACTGCCCGCACCGCCGCCGCCTCGCTCTCGCTGACTTCGTGTCTGAGGCCTAACTGTTGGAGAGGGTACTTATGATACCCATGCATGGGTACCCCTCCTCATCCTTTAATACCACGAAAGCAGTCTTCATTCTTTAATAGCTGGATTGTCTTGCAGTCGGAAAACAACCACCTCCTTTCATCTCCACTATTAGACACTCAAAACTCCAATATGTGAATATACGACCTATTTCCTCACTAAAATAATGCGCAGGACAGACTTAATGAAGCATCTTTGAAGTCCCAAGGAGTCTTTAGTTAAGTCCGCGTCTTACTTCTAGTATGCACTAAGCTTTGATGAAGTCTGTTAGGACCTAGAGCTGTATCTTAGTTTATTAGGATCCTGGAACCTATTTGATGTTGTTGAGTACGACAACATTGTTTCTTAAGTGTGAAAGCGTTAGTTCTGGGGGTTTCATTTATATTCAAACTAGTGATGCGCTACTGTTTCAGTCGGGTGCAATGGTGGCGTCAAAACATCGATATTGTTGTGCTTTATCTAAGGCCATAGTAAATATAACAGTCATATACCTTCCAGAATAAAAGCTCGAAATGATGGTGATTACTGTATCAATTTCAATAGTGTAAATAGGCCAGGCAGGGCGGTTGTAAAGATGCATAGTTTCTGCGACTGTTTTTTCCTCGGTCTCCTTTTTTCTTGTACGAGAAACATTGGTTTGATTTTCTTTGGGATTTCGTGTAACTGGAGCGTCACTCGTCATTCTTAAACATGTCTTGTAATAGAGATCCTTGTGACTCCGGTTATAAAAAGCTAGCACTTCGCCGCGCCAATGTGACGGAAACGGTGTTCGCGGTGATGATAAATTAAACCACGAAACCTCGTCAACATAAAAAATATAATCAATATAGATCTACCTAGGTAGGTAAGTTTATGGTCAATAATTTCTCCAAGCCCGCCTGTAGCTTTGCACGGTACTCTCCTGGCTCAGCCCGGTGTGACGATGACCGCAGAGAGAGAGAGGTGCCACGCTGCAGCACCAGAATGGGTGACGGTCGGCAGATGAACACGCACCCGCAGATTTCCGTCGCGGCCTCGCAAGTAGAACAGGTACCCGATGCGAGACTCGCGGAAAATCGGATAGCCGGAACTTAACGTGTGGAAGTCAGCCGGAACTTGGCTTTCGTTAAATATTTATGTTAAGGTGGATGCTCCAGGGTAGCCCGCGAAATTCAAATTTTCTTACGTTTTTTGCAATATGCAGACCAGTGCTAGGTTGTATGTTGATTAAAATATTGTTCGCGACTGTAAGACGTATGTAGTTACAGAATTATAATCATCAAAATCATCTTTACAACCCTCCGAGTTCATAAAGGTCGAGGAATGATTTTGACCTTGAAAAAGTCGTTCCTCGACTTTTATGAACTTGGAGGGTTGTATTGATGATTTTGATGATTATAATTCTAGGGGGCTAGCCTGACGCTTTCACCTTAAGGTCTATACATCAATTTCATAATATTAATAATCATCATATCTATTGTTACTGTTCATCCCAGTTTTCACTAGATTTATTAGATTAAATCTAGTGAAAACTGGGATGAACAGTAAAACAACAGGCTTCCTAAATATTCTATTATTATTACTAACGAACTAGGCACCTACTATTTATAAAGAAATGTCTATGATAAAACAATTATCTCTATCAATCATGATATTGTATGACCATAATTCGTTATCAACGATAGCCTAATTGACTAATATGAAAGAATCGAAATGATTATTAAGTGTATGTTGGCTCGATATGGACGGACTTATTATTTCTCATTAGTTTGCGAATTACCTTCATTTGTCGTGATTGTAATCGTTTTGTATTGTATGAATCCATATCTAAGAGGAACGTAAGAATAGGCATGACGACAGTATCAAAAAATTGCAAATTTATTTAGTCCGTCAGTTAGAGTATTGAAAATTAATGGACACGTATTTTTTGTTTTTGTAAATCAATGAATATTGGCAAAGATAAAACGCATCAAAACTCGGGAGTGGGACGTCAGAATTATAACATGGCGTGACGTATTGAGAATTTTAAAAGCGTCGTATCTTCGTCAATTTTGGTTTACGTAACAAAAGAAAAAACACGGGTCAAATATTTTTTGATAATCTAAGTGAAGGACTAATTAGATTTTTTTTGGTCGTCTCGCCTATAGTATCTATAGAAAAGTAGATACATTAGCTAAAGTAAGAATTCTATAAATTTAATTCTGATGGAATTCTTGAAAGAGCTTCGTGTGTTTGAAAGAGTTGCAAACGCGGCTGCTGAGCAACCGTTGTTATTCTTTCTACAAATTCAATAATCTGTTAAATAAATAAAAACACATTATTTTAAATAACTGCTTAGCCTTTTAAAAAAACAAAAGAAACTAGATTTTTACATTTTTTAATAAGATAAAAGAGTATTTATCTATTAATTACTGACTGCATTGGTAAACAAAATCATCATCATCTGCCTAGCCTTTTCCCAAGCATGTTGGGGTCGGCTTGGGTAAACAAAATCACTAGGATAAATGAATTAGAATTTACACCTTAAATGACATATCAAAAACAAAAAAATATATGCATCACGCTCTCCCAATAAAAAGTCAAAATATCTAAAAAAAACTCATGGAAATGATATTTTTTTCAGTTTAGGCGATGCATAAAAATTGAAACAGGTGTTATTGAGCTTGTACCAGATTGTGCAACTATGAATATAATATTTTATGCATAAATGTAATTTAGAGCGGGATTTACCGCCGATTAAAAAGTCGCACGTACAAATCCCAAAACGTTAAAAATTGTGATGACATTTTTTTATTGCGGATTTTATATTTTATTTGTTTATTGGTTTAGAATGCGCAAACGTGTTTGGGTTATTTAATTTATTACTTACGTTTTATCTATTTTTCATTTTAATTTCTTCCATGTACTTAAACATTTGCAACGAGCTGTCTAATTATTATTTACCGATAGGCGTTTGTTTAGTTAAGCCATTTTCAATAACTTACTGTTGGGTTTCGGTAGGTTGCTTTATATCTGTTTGACATTCTGCTTCGAAAATCTTTCTTCGATTTTTCTATGAATCAAGTGACAGGTAGGTGACGCAGATAGGATATTTCATGCTTACTTGGTTTATAGAAACATCGATAGCTGCGAGACGTAGCATATTAACTGACAGTTATACGTAAGTAAATTATAGAAAACGGGCCTTAGACGCGCAGTGCTACTCTCCTCTGACTGGTTTATCTTTTAAACCATGGCATAGCATTTAATAAGCCAACAATGTTCCCACTGTTGGGCTACGGGCCTCTTCACGGAGAAGAAGAGTGTGCCGTAATCTACCACGCTGCGCTGGTCCAGTGCGCTTTGTTGGACGGCTTGAACTAAATCTATACTAATAAAACATAACACTGCCATAGCAGTGGTGTAATTATGAAAAGGTATTTTTTTTTTGTCAGTTTCTATGTAGGGGTTAATCTCCGGAACTAATGATCCACTTCTAAAAATTCTTTTAGTGACAGAAAGTTACATTAATCGTGAGTGCTATAAATTATAATTATTTAAATCATGCAAATTAGCCAACCTATCACAAATTTTGCGGGCGAAGCCGCGGGCGAAGTACTAGTATTTTAAATAGGTCGTGCTGAGAGAAGAGGAAGCAAAACCTGATACAGAAAGATTTCAAGAGTAATTCTTAGATGCGCTAAGAATGCTTGTCAGATCGGATTTCACATCATCAGTAAACACACAGCACACATTGACATTGACATTTGATTGACAGCTGTCATTTTGAATGGCGCCATTTTGTGACCATTTTAAATCAGCCATATACCTCCAACCACCCTCCAGGACTTGAATGAGGCAAATGACAGAGCTATCCAGGTTGGGTTGGACAAAATCTGAGATTCATTCAAGAAGAAGAACATCAGCCATAGAAGTGATAAAAGCTCAAGGGATCAACATGTGTGTGTTTAGTAAACAGTATTCTATTTGCATTCAGGACCCGAAATCTCAAATATTTATTCTCTTTCATAATGTTCCGACAGATATAAGACCGATCATATTTTTTTCTCAAGTTTTTTGCCTTCATAAGAACAATACGGCTCTTCAGATTTCCATCTTAATTTCGCTTCAAATGTTTAATATCTCGATCCGAAATGGACTTTTTATTCATTTCAATGTAATATCGTTTTCTGTTTATGTCTACGCAGATAAAAAGATGAGAGCTTTATTATAAAAGTAATAACAATCAGTAGGATTATAGAAAATCGTTTCGATAATCTTGGATTTTGAAGACCTTAAGAGGGTTTTGTCGCTTGGAATTTGGTACTTAAGGGGCCAACCTATTCAAAGGTAGCAATTAGAATAAATTCCAATTGCTTAGAGATCTTTCTGCTTCAGGCTTAGGTATATTTTTTCAAAAGAAGTCATCATATATTTTCTCAAGAGACTTTGTTGAGTTGTGTTTTATTGAATATAGAGAATCGTAGTTTTACGCAGTTTCGTTTGGTCTGAAATATATTTTATCCGTGAAGTTAAATTGACGTTTCTCAATTTTATTATTGTATGAAAAAACAGTCATAAATTTATTTCACGAGTAAAGACTTCTGGTGTAACAAAATCAGCCATTAAGACCTAGACAAAGGTAAGTACAGCATAAATATTTGGAATACTAAATATATAAGAAATAAAATAAAACAGAGATGTTTGCTTATACTACAAGTAAGATAAACTCCACCTTACTTTTACATTCGTTCAACATGACACAGATCTTTTACAACCCTCCAACGCAACACCCCAAACCAACAAATCATGCGCAAACAACAAATGATAAATAAACTCCAGTAACACTTAGGAACAGTATCATTCGAGGTAACAGACTAAAATCCTTACTTCCTTACTAATATTATAAATGCGAAAGTAAGTTTGTCTGTTACCTTTTTACGCCTAAACCACTGAACCGATCATCCTGATTTTTTTCATATACGTTGTCATGTGTACAGAAATGGACATGGTAAAAAAGTACTGTTTCCGAGGAAAACAACAATCGAATCGAATCGAATCGAATCGAATCAAATCAAATCGAATCGAATCGAATCGAATCAAATCAAATCGAATTATTGATGAATTATATTATTAGATAAACTTTAACAGTGCGAATTGATTGTCAAATTCTAAACAAACGCGAGCGAGGCCGCGGGCATAAGCTAGTTCGGTATAAAAGCAGTAGTCGAGAACTAAAAGCTAGTACCACCTGCACGGGTGCGGCAATAAATCTTACGTACACGCGTTTTATCCCGCGTAGTAACCCCGACAGCATTTGATATACTAAGGATTCTAGTGCTTTGGAAATTCAGAATTTTATTGGAATATAGAATGTTCTAGAGTGCCTGTTTTGGTTGTTGATGAGGCTCTTTGAATTGTGGGGAATGTTTTTGAATAGTAGTTTGAATGAACGTTTAAGAGTTGCAAGGAGTATGTAAGAGTTGTAACAGGAGGCGTTCTGTGGTTTCTGTGTATCCCATGAAAAAAAGTGGTGAATTTTATTTATGTATGTATGTAGATAAAAGCTAATAGCCTAATTATGTCTGAGCTCATAGACTACTAGGTCTATGCTGTTTTACTTGAGAACTTCTGGGAAAATTTGATTATTTTTCATTAATTCGTAATTCAGTTTTTATGGAAAGAAAATTTCGAAAAGTTACCCGAATACTATTTGATTTGGACAGAACAATGTAAGTATGTTGTTTCAGCCAGACGTAACAATAATTTTAAGTAACAATTCAAATACTATTTATTATTCGAAAACCTATACAGTTACAGATCTCGAATCTACATTATTGTATAATCTAGTTTAACACCCAAGGCCCAAACCATGTAGAAAATTAGATTTCCAGTTTGAATAGGTATATTCATGAGGCTCTAACTTTAGGGTCCCAAATATTTCAGACATTCCGGATTAGTGCTACCTAAATGTTAGGGTAATCGTCTAAAAATTTTAGTAATTCATAACGATGATACGAAAATTATTTAAGTTTTAGAACTATGATAGCCAATTTGAACAGAGGTCTGCTAATATTTACTTTAGGTTTCTTACAGACGAGCGGCACGTTGTCAACGGCAGATAAACTGCAGCCGTCGCCACCTGTCCACGGCTGCCATCGACGCTTGCTGTTGTGGTGTCGGCGGCTGCCGCCCGGCATGTCAACGGCAGCCGTCGACAGGTGGCGACGGCTGCAGTTTATTTGCCGACGGCAACGTGCCACTCGTCTGTAAGAACCCTTAGATGCAAATATTAAAAACCTCAGATTATCATAAAAATGGTCCTTTAGTGCCTCGGAAGGCACGTTAAGCCGTTGGTCCCGGCTGTCATTTGTAGATCTTTGACAGTCGATACAGGTAGTCAGTGGACCGATAGTCTGACAACCAGTCTTACCAAGGGGTATCGTATTACCCAGTAGTAACTGGGTTGTGGAGGTCAGATAGGCATTCGCTCCATGCAAATACTGGTATTCAGCGGCATCCGGTTAGACTGGAAGCCGACCCCAACATAGTTGGGAAAAGGTTAGCCAGATGATGATAAGCATAAAAAATGGTCTATCTCTATTCTATTATATTTCTCACATTAGTTACTACAGCAGCCACTGAGACTGAATTTCTACCTGGTTGATAGTAATAGGCTCGCCCCTTGACACTTAAAACACAACTGGTAAAATGTTACTGTACACACAACGCGGACCAATCACGCTATGCCAAACCACTCTCATCGTACGAGAAGTTCATACAAAGCGAGGTCAGGTTATACCCTTCATTGTCACTAGTACCATTAACAGTTCCATGATGGAACTACTGTTGTTTTTTTTATATACTAGTTCCATTTTGAAACAATCTGAAAATAATGGAACTAGTGTTGATTTTTTTATCACTAGTTCCACTAGTAAGATTAACAGTTCAGATGGAACTACTGTTGTTTTTTTAATCACTAGTTCCATTTTGAAACAATCAGAAAATAATGGAACTAGTGTTGAATTTTTATCACTAGTTCCACTAGTAAGAATAACAGTTCCATGATAGAACTATTGTTGTTTTTTTTAATTACTAGTTCCATTTTGAAAGAATCTGAAAATAATGGAACTAGTGTTGATTTTTTTATTACTAGTTCCACTAGTAAGAATAACAGTTCCGTGATGGAACTACTGTTGTTTTTTTTAATCACTAGTTCCATTTTGAAAGAATCTGAAAATAATGGAACTACTGTTGTTTTTTTTTTTGTTCTTTTTTTTTGGTATCTATAGCCTGATGTCGCCTTGTGTACTATTCACTTCTGATGTGATACTGTTACGAGTTTTTTTTTTCTTTAGTCTTTGTTGTCCTACTGCTGGGCAATGGGCTCCCCCATAGCCTTCCACTCTACACTCTGTGTGGTTTACTCCGACCATAGTGACAAACGTTATGAGTTACATTTATCATATTGAAATTTGTATCTATCGCTACATCTACTAATTGAGCGAGTGTATGAGGCGCGAAATCTAGGTCTAACCATGGACAAGGACCTTCGTTTTGAGAAACACGTAGCAGACTCTGTAAGAAACTGTTTTTATCGTCTGAAGGTTTTGTACAAGATGAGGCCTTATTTATCAGAAGCGCTGCGGGAACAACTTGTAGAAACCTTAGTCCTGTCTCGGTTGAACTACGCCGACACTGTTTACGGCCCGCGCCTACTAGCTCATACAGATCGGCTCATACAAAGGGTACAAAACGCGTGCGCTCGATTTTGTTATAACATACCTCGCAGAAGTCATGTCACTTCTTTCTTTAACAAGCATTTTTCACTAAAAATGAAGTCCAGACGCAAGCTACACCTTTTTTTTTTTTTTTTTTTTTAGGATGGGAAATCATCAAATGACTTCTCCCGCTCTGGGCTGAGCAGGAGGGAGTGTCAGACTTTTACTGACTAAAACCCATCCATGTTCCTTCATCGCCCTTTGTGTTCCGGGGCCACGGTATCTCTTTCGAATAGTCCCGCAGCCCCGGCAGGCTTCGGCCCTTGCGGACCCCTTCCTTATTGCTGACTCTCTTTGAGGCGCGCGTGGAACACGAACGCGCCGTCGACACGGCCTGTCGTCATGAGACGGACGGACGGCGAGCTAGCCCATAGCTCCCCGTCCACAGGCCCGCGCCTACGGTGGCCGGAAGCCACCACGTGGCCCCCGACGCCCGGGGCGTCTCCCGCGGCGGCCGGGACGTGAGGATCTCTCCCTGTCCTGTTCCGCCACCTCCTTTGCTAGCATGACTGACGCAAGCTACACCTGGCTTGCCTTTTATTTGGTGTGGTCAAATACCAAAAACCGGACTACTTGTACAACAAGCTAAGTTGGATAACAAGTAGGCGGGAATGTGGAAGAAGACAATGCTCCCAACAGCTCTCAAGTCAGTCGCATAATACAGCTGCTTTCAGAGGCAGCTTTGTATATGCGGCTTCCAAAGTATGGAATAACCTGCCACCACCAATAAGACTACTCAACACGATAGGTACTTTCAGAAGTCGTTTGCGGCAGTTTCTCATAGAAGCGCAACGTAAGCTGGATATGGTCGCTCTAAATCAATCGCTAATATGATGAACGTCCCAGCCTACCTAACTTATTATTCGCGTCAAAAAAAAAAAAAAAAGGTTTAATATTATAAATTTACAAATGTATAGGTACCGTCACACTAAATTATTAAATAATCCTAATGCAATATCGATGTTGCTAACAAGAGCTTACTTCTTATCAACCTCCTTTTTTCCTTTATCTACTTCCACTTTCACTTGAATACACTTCAACTATTTATGGATGGCACGGTGCTTATGTAATTTAAATTAGTCTGTCGCGCTCGGCGGCTTGCAGCGTATTGTGAACGAAATGAACAGGTTCTTTTAGCATGCTTCCGTCCCATTTACGCATTTATGTATCTTTCTGTTTCCTGATATATATATATATATATATATTTCTGTTTTGTTTTGCACTTTCGTTCAGTCACTAGTTTATTTTTCTAATAAGTAATTTATTGTTTTTTTTTTTTGTTATTTTATTTATTTTCTTATACAGATCTCTTTCACATATTTATGCTATTCACCACCACCATTGACACAAAACATAAAACTGGTTCACATCCGTAACCTCACTAATCCAGGTTCAGTTGAAAACCAGCGTCGGGCACTAGTTGTCCGGCATTTTGCTGAACTGGGCCTATTTGGCGCAGCCGTGAGGCGCACAGTGTCACATTATTATTATTTTTGTTAAGTTTTATGTTTTTTATTCATTTTTCTTTTTCTTTTTTTGTTATTTTTTATACTTTGTGCACTTGTGGCGTGTGCCAAATAAATGTATTTTCTTTCTTTCTTTCTTTCTACACTAATATTGTAAAGAGGAAAGATTTTTGTGTGTGTGTATGTTTGTAATGAATAAACTCAAAAACTACTGCGTCGATTTCAAAAGGTCTTTCACCATTAGAAAGCCACGTCTTTACTGAGTAACATAGGCTATATTTTATCCCCGTACTCCCACGGGAACGGGAACTACGCGAGTGAAACCGCGTGACGTCCGCTAGTGTGGGATATGTAAACTCACTCTTTACATTGCAAATTACGCCTTTTTCGAGTAACCTCAGTTACTGAGGTCACTCAAAAAAGGGCACATCTTACGATTTAATCTTCGTTCAGGTGTCGTTTTATTGAGTTCTATGAAGTGTTAAAGCCATCAACGTTTCGCGGCGTCGCGTCGTTCTGTATTATTTATTAGTGTATATTTATTTATTTAGTTTTCAGACCGTATATTATATACATGTAAGAGATGGCGGCTGCTCTCAAAACGGTGAAAGAAAACATCGTGAGGAAACCGGCATGTCCTAGAACCAAAAAATTCGGTGACATGTGACATCTACCAATCCGCACCGGGCCCGCGTGCTGGATTATTAACCCATTCCCTCTCATAGAGGGGAGGCCAGGGTCCCAGCAGTGGGAACATTCATAGGATGATGATGATGAAAAGATGGCGGGACGAATCGGATAGGTCCCGTCAGAACTGAAAGGGGGACACAAGGTTTTGTCAGAAGCGGAGGAAGTAGAACGAAGAACTCCTTAGACAATGACACACGAATCTAGACTCCATGATGGAAAAACCCAATTTTCCCGACCTAGGAAACGAACCTAGTACCTCAAGGTTCAGCAGCAGCGTTTTCAATTAGTAGATCAATGAGACTACCTACTGAAATAACATTCCTTGGTTCATGTCAACTGCGCCACAGAACTTTAGATGACTTCCTATTCTACACAAATATTACCTCGAAATAACCTTAAAACTTCGCAGTATATAATATCCAACAACTGTATTATTATTTCCTTCCCGTTTTGTACCGAGCAAGTGCTAAAAGTCCCATAAGTAGAACGGATTACACTACTTATGTAGTTTAGTGGAGTGTGTGGAACTGCGGGTTCAGTACACGCGTAACTTCAAGCTCTTGTTGAGTAAATATCTCTTAGTAGACAAAATATGAGCGATATGTGGTGAATAACTATAAGTATTTACGTAAGTGAGACGAATTCGAGATGGATTAGACGTAGAATATTAGTCTCTAACTCGAATAGGTTATTTCTCTATTTTATCTGCCTAAGCATAATTAACCTAAGTATAAGTCTATACTGCAACTGCTGCAAATGAGGTTCTGGGTTTAATTCCCAGGTAGGGCATAGTGTTATTGGGTTTTTCCATGAGAAATTTCTCAGTAGCAGCCACGGAGTCTAAGCACCCCGTTGATGGTAAAAGTCTCGCCCCAATTACATGGGTCTTAAACATAACTGGCGAAATGTGGGTGTACTAAACTGGCCTGCAAATATAAGTACTACACTTTTAAAAATTCATTTTTTCCTATAAACTATAGAAGTTAGAGGTTTAAAATAAAATAAAAAGTTAAGAAAGCAATTTTTATCAGCTTTCTTTGAAACTATAGACAAAATTAAACTATTTTTCGAGTCCTTTTTGTTTCGAAAGTAAATCTTGTGTACTTAAAAAGTTATTGCAATTTTAAAAGTGTGAAACTTATTTTTGCAGGCCAGTTTATTAGGTACGCCTTTGCTTATGCCTTTGGGGATTACAGGCGTGATGTATGTAGGCCCCAGTGCTGGGACCTTCTCCCTAGGAGAGGGGATGGGATGTGAATCATCACTAGCATGGATTGATGGATGTCACGTGTCTTCAAATAGGTCTTCGGTTTCCTTCAGCGTTTTGAAAGCAGTGGTTTTCTGATTGAGAATGGAGCTCGTTGTTAAATAATAATCTGCCATCCATAACAGCCGCTTGGGACGATTTCCAGGTTAAGCCACCCTTGCCTAGGTTGTTCCATATATGGGTGACCAACCGTTGCATACCGAGTCTCCTCCATGCCTCGGAAAGCACATTAAGCTTATTAAGTTGTTCTGGGCTGTCATTTGTAGATCTTTGGCAGTCGTTACTGGAACTTGTATAGATTCTTTTTTTTACCTATTATTTGTGAATGAGTGAACATTGTAGGCTTTTGTAACTTCCCAGATGCTTGTTAACTTTTGTTAAGTCTGTTTTACGCTTTTTGTAAGCATAGCAACAAAAAGCAACGACCTATTGTCGGGCCTACGCTGTCCCCCCATACTTGTACTAATGCTGTAACAAAATAATATTGTAATACCAATTAATTTGAAAAGAGTAACCATGGAGTTTCTTGCCGGTTCTTCTCCATGGAAACGACCAACGCGAACCGTGCACCTTTTTCGACGTTTTGTAAGTGCCCATCTAGGCCTATGTGAAATAAAATATTTTGATTTTGAAGCCAACCCCAACATCTAGGCGGATGATGGTTTTCTGATTGAGGCATTTACACCAATTTCTTTACGAGGCATTGAGATACCAATTTTTCCTCATAAATTGCCTTAATCGTCTCTTTCCACAAGTGCTAACCCAGTCTTGGCAGAAAACCAAGCTATTAAAACTAACTTAGCCACCAAAAATCACTAACATCCTGCATTCTAAGCCCATAACTATCTTTATGAAAATTGCCCGTCTCCTAAATCGATCATACTTTATTTCAAAAGTTGTGCACCGGGCAGATACTTATTCAAATTTGGTCCAGTTTATTGCATGTTGTGGCAAGTTTCCGTGAAAACTGGGCTAGCCTTACATTGGCTCTCTTCCAAAGGACACGTATCGTGCAGGCTAGATTAATTGTTACTTCTTTTGCCAAATGCACTCTAAGGCCTAGATTTACGACTGGCGTTTACCAGGTTTTTGTGAATATTGTGTTTGTCATTTGTTTTGGGTAGGGGTGTCAGTTTTTGTGAAGATGTGGACTTATCATTATGCTTTAGCTGCTTGTTTGTTTATGTTTAGAATATTTAGGCTGGCATAGGCTGTTTCCATTAGGGAGCAAATACCTTGAAAGCGGTTTAAGTTCATAATAGTGATTTTATGAAAAAAATATTTTTTAATACTTTGACACTTGGCTAGAAAAAATAAATAAATAAGAAATAATTTTTATAACTTTTTAACAAAATTTAAGTTTTGTTCATTTTGTTTTTATATTTGTGCCCGTTGACGGCAAAAAATATTTGTTAACACCTTTTTCACCTGTTTGACAAATAAAAAAAATACATTTTTTTTTTGTTAACCATTTGTTTTTGCCGTAGGTACCCAGTTACATAGCAGATATTTTTTTGTGAACCAAATTTTTTCTGACTTGCCCAGTTAAATATTAACATAAAACTTGTAGCAATAAGTACCTTTTATTAGATGCAAAGTAAACAGAATCGCAAGTACAAAATACTTCAGAATTTCATATTGGAAGAGACCATTTTTAAACCGTAGAGAACCGCAATAATAATACACACTTTACTATTCTCACATAAGTGGTACATTTCCAGTATATTCAAGCACCAGTGCCGTCGCAATTGCCGTAATAATTTTTATTAAGTGCCGTCACAGTATGTCGAGTCGTTTGCGGTGAGAAATCTTTTTTAATTTGTTGAATGGGAGAATAATGACTACGACTAGAAAGAACTGCATTGACTCCGTGCCAGCAGTGCGAAAAAAATTAGGTGCAAGTGTTTTTTTTGTTCATTTTTAAATGCCTGAATGAATGATGAGAAAATCAACCAATACCTATCTTTACAAATACATAAAATTGAAGTGTCTGTTTCTAATGTCAAATAACAGCTTTTTAATGAATGCATATTCTTATGAAAATATATACTTACGGCACTTTCAACAAAAAAACTTTTTCATTTAATTTTTGTTTGTCTCTTTGTTTGTTCCGCCTAATCTCCGAAACGGCTGATTTTGACGGGACTTTTACTGGCAGAAAGTTGATGTTATATGGCATAACTTAGGATACTTTTATTTTAAAATAAGCAGGGTTTCGTACAAAAAAACAAACCTTTGAAATTGGAAACAATATCCGATTAAAAAGGGAAGTACATTTTTTATAATAATTTCACGCGAACGAAGGTCGCGAGAATCAACATCAGATCTTTATTTGCTTTGAATGTAGGTAGCTATCTGTAATTAAAATATTATCATCATCAGAAATTTCCAGTTTTCTTGTGGAAAGTAACATTACAGAGTATTATGACATTGCTATACTATAACACCCACATTTCTCTAGTTATGTTTAAGTCACAATCGGTCCATCGGCCATATTATCCGTAGAACCGATGGCCGTTTGGGTAGACGTGTTCTTCACTGGAGACCCCAAATAGACAAGCATAAGTTGGGACGCCCTCAGGCTCAGTGGAGTGACGATCTTCACAGGGTGGCTGGTAGTAACTAGATGAGAGTTGCTGAGAATCGAGTTGAGTGGCGTGCGAATGAGTACGCCTATGTCCAGCAGTAGACTGCAGTAGGCTGATGATGAACTTTAGAGAGCCTTTTGAGAGGGTGTTTAAATAACAATATCTTACTACTTAACAATATCTCTCTACTTATCCAAGTTTTTGATAATGGTCGTGAGAAATCCCTAATCCAATGGTACTCCATCGTAGATACGAAAAATAAAAAGACCAATTTGTAGACTTTATTTACAACAGCCTTAACTTTCAGAAAAAACTTATTTCTCAGAATAAAAACTACTACGTCCACTGTTAATTTTCTTAGGAAAACCACAGCGAAAATAAAACAAATTATACTTTGTCCAACAAATATAATTGTTTGCAAGTGCAGCTGTACCCTAAGAAGTGGACAGGTGTACGATTTATTCAAAAAGTTCCCTTGCTCAACAATATTGGATTAGTTGTACAAAGTATTTCAGTACAAGCCATTTAAATTACAAGCAGCCAGATGGTGGAAATTATTTGAAAAACATTTCGGGGCCTGAACTTAGTTGCGTGAAGTTGGTCCCAGAACTCATTATTGTTGGGTCTTGTAGTTGGATAACAGAAAGATCAATATAAGACGTTAAGTTGTGTCGACAGTGCGTGGATGGGTGATATTATATACGCTTTCTTTTAGATCTTATTTCTTAGACCGAGATCTATAAACGTTTCTTAGCACGTGATTTGGCTTAGACCTGTTTCTATCTCAATCCTGCTCTTGTGTAATTTGACCGTTGAGTGACATACAAGGTATAAACGGGCCCTTAACGTAGCCGTCAACCAAGCATTCTGTACATCAAACTAAAATTATTGCTAGAAAATTATTTTGGGGTGGAAAATCGCGTTTTACGGTAGGACTCAATTTAAAGCACTCAAAACATTGTGCTGATGGCAGCATTGAATAGCACGGGGCTTGTTACAACCTTAAAAACTTACATTAAAAAAAACCGTTGTAACTTTGACCCCCATTATCTCCGTAACTAGAAGGTTCCCAGGTATGGTCTAGAAAATAGCAATGACGGGGAGAACAAGTGCTTTTCGGCTTCGTTAAAGATACTTTAACACCCAATACAATGAATAAAATTGATCCAAAGTACGTGTTATGTATCGTTTATAGATCTTGGCCAAAGTTGTTCAGTTTGTTATGGGATGCACATCGAGAGCACTTCGAGTCTTGAGTCTATGTCATGGAGACTACTTAATACATGATCGAGAGTGTCTAGCTTACGTTCATGGGTAGACAAAAGTATGTCTGGCAAACAATCTGGCTTTATCAGAGTGGCCAAATATTGCTTAGAAATCGTGACCAGCCGTGTGATTCTGTAACATCTCATTCTAAACTTCGAATCTGAATTCGCTGTGAGTTTCTTGATTGGCATTCTAAAAACTCGGTTGATAATTCTAATTTACACTAACGCCACCCTTGCGAGCGTGTCAGCGAGTTGAACTAAATTAACAGGGAGATTTTGACAGATAAAGTATGAGATGACGTAAGAAGTGGCATTGTTCGCTTCGGAGCTCACTTCACTTCGAAAGTGACTAGGTGATGCTTACAGAATGCAAAATCAAGGTCATTTTGAACCTTATGCGAAGTGAGAGTGAATAGTGATGTGAGATGCGAGTTGTTGTTTGAATTTTACAGAATCGACCTACTGATTAGAGATTACTATATTAATATGAATTACTTTCGCTTCTATATCTAATTTTAGGAAAAAGTTTTCTTTCAGGACTACAAGATGAATATAGTCGTTTTTTATAAAAAAAAAACCGGCCAAGTGCTAGTTCAACTCGCGCACCGAGGGTTCCGTATAAAACTGTAGGTATTTAGTTACCAAACTACGTACTTACAGTTTTCCGATTTTTTCCTTCACATGTGCTGAAAGACATGCTACACATACCCGTGGCTAAATAATAACAGCCGCTCGGGTTGATCTTTAGGTTAAGCCGTGCTGGCCTAGTTTGGTCTGTGGATGGGTGGCGACCCATTTCATACCGGGTTTCTTCCGTGCCTCGGAAAGCATGTTATGCAGTTGGTCCCGGCTGCCATTTGTAGATCTTTTACAGCCGTTACAGGTAGTTAGTGGCCCAAAAAGTCTGACAACCAGTCTTACCAAGGGGTATCGTATTACCCAATACTAACTGGGTTGTGGAGGTCAGATAGGCAGTTGGTCAATTTAAAATACTGGTATTCAGCTGCATCCGGTTAGACTGGAAGCCGACCCCAACATAGTTGGGAATTTTATGTTATATGTTACATTTTTTTTCTTTGATTTATTTAGGTCAACAGGAAGTACCCTGTTTTGATTCCCTTGTGTAATTACAATTTATGCGACTTAAACGGTTATTTATATCTTTTGATCGCGTTGACTTACAAGATTGATTTATTCAGACTTGAATATTTGATATTATAATTATGTATATTTCAGCTTGATACCTCCAAGCGTTCCTGAGAAAAGGGTCTTGACAGACGGACAGACAGACAGACAGACGGCCAACATAGTGATCTTATTCTGTGTTTACCGTCTGTAAGTACGGAAACCTAAAAATAGAGCCAGTTTAGTTTTTGGCCAACTGCTCTATATTAAAGTTGTTTTAGTTTTTAGAGGGCTTTCACCGGCGCTCATTTTGTTGGCAAAATTATGGATACTTTTAGTCGTATAGTGCGGTGTTTAAGCACTGTACTTAGTGTAAAAGCAGTGAAGTACTTAGTCGTTACACTGAGACACTTTATGGATATGAAGACCAAGGTTTGATGGAATACATTATAATGTTATGAGAGCATGTTCTGGTATCTCAAGTTTTAGTATTTTCTTAACCAATTTCAACCACCGCATACTCACGGTTAAAGTAAACTTAAGAAAAACCGTAAAGGTTTATACAAAGTGACTATAATAAATTATTCAAAGTGTTACGTATTTCTGTAATAACATAACAATATATATAAATACGTTTTTGGTAGCATAATTAGCTGTGTTCCCACTGCTGGGAAACAGACCTCTGCTTTCCATGGGAGAGAGTGGACCATAATCCACTACAGGGGCGCAATGCGTGTAGGTGGACGCCAATAAGCAGTGTAAAAACCTAATGATCATTTTTAGCGTTCCGTTGCCAATAAGTGGCAAAAAACGTAGCCCAAAAGTAAAAGTAAAACAGTACTTTAAGGCTAGTTCCTTTTATACCCTATTCTGTTATAGGCTGGTACTTTAATCTTTCTTGAGTATTAGGAAATTAACCTAAAGCGTCTTCCGTAAGAGGTTATGAGTTTTCTCCTTGTCCCAAGTATCTCATTTTAATTCAATTTCCTTAACTTTCATATTCATATATTCCTGGGCTTCCATGTCTAAAATAATTGATTCATAACGACATATTGGCACGCAAAGAAAAACGCGTTATAGCTGTAAGAGATATAAAACGAGCAATATCCCCAAAGGAAATTACTCAGAAGACATTTTTTGAAGCATCACTTGATAAAATTATAAGATGACATTTTAATATATCGCATGAAACACACAATTTTTTCTTATTTAATAAAAGAACGCCTTGAAATTCATAAAAATTGTAATATATAGCAGACAACAGTTTAAGAAAAACCCAATGGTCAAGTTCGAGTTGGGTTAAACATCAGGGTGCCGTCGAAAAACACAGCGTAAAAAAATGACAATGTTTTCGTCAATATGCTTTATTTAATATACCTATTATGTCGTGTTGGCCCCATGGTTAAGGCATCGTCTCTGATGCACAAAGTAATAATAATAAGTTCTTTATTTCTCCTCACAATGACACACTTATTCTAGGTTTCACATATTATTTCGTCTGAGTTAGGCGTAAAAGTTGTGGGTTTAAGAACGGGCGTATTATGAAATGTCCCTCTTAAAAAAATATCTGGCAACACAGACATCAGTGACAGAAAACGGCTCGAGGAAACTTGGATTTTTATTAAATATAATTTATTAATGACATCGCCATTCCGCTTTGAGCAACCGTGGTGATCAATGTTCGCTCATTCCGTCCCTTTACAAAGGGCCTCTGACCTGCAATGGGTCAATCACAGGGCTGTATTATATTTATTTTAATGCAACCCCCTTAACTAGTTGCTTGTTGAAGTAAGTGAGAAAAAAAATCATCATACGACAAGTGCTTGAAATACTATAACATGGTTAATGTTACAAATATAGACCACCACCAAGCTCTAACACAAAGACCAAAGATAAAAATAAAAAGGTTCCACGTTCGCCACTCAACGAGAGAATCCTAAAAAAGAAAAATTCTGTTCCCAACACAAAGTGTCACAAACTATGAAATATTAACTCTGCAGTCAACAGAATGCAGAGTGTCTAAGTAATTGAATAAAAATCTGGGTGAGTAAATTATGACGGTACAAAGTTATATAGCCGGGTGTTGGCACGGAGGATTATGATAATGGAGTGTTTGCGATCTCATTCGGGTTATTGTCATTAACGAAGCATTAGTATCTCAACTTTGTTAATATTTGGGAGAGTTGAGAGAGGCGCAGCAGTGATATATCAAGTTTATTGATTGCTTAGACTGTAGTGTGTTGTAATTTAGAAGACTTTAACTATTTAAAACTTCAGACTGATGTATTTCACGATGGAGTGTAAGACATCATAAAAGTTTATGTAGACCGCGTATTTCACCATTGACACAAAACATAAAACTGCTACACATTCGTAACCTTACTAATCAAGGTCCAGTTGAAAACCAGCATCGAGCACTAGTTGTCCGGCATTTTGCTGAACTGGGCCTTTTTATTCATTTTTCTTTTTCTTTTTTGTTTATTTTTTTTTATACTGTGTGCACTTGTGGCTTGTGCCAAATAAATACATTTTATTTCTTTCTTCTTTCTTTATTTCTTCTACTTTTGATATGAGCATAATCAGCCTTTAATGTGGCCACTGTTTACACACAGGCTTCCTCTCTATGAGAACCAAGTTGGCCCAGTGAGGGTTGGCAGATGTCACATTTTCTCTTGATGTTTTTCTTTACCATTTGGAGAGCAGTGGTTTTGAAATAAATTACACAGAGTAATACACCAGCCTGGCTTCAACCCACGACCTACCAATCGTAAGCCAGGGCCGTTTCCACAGGGCGACAAGCACTCGTGGTTTTTTCCAAATATCTGTGACTGGAACTGAGTATATTATGCAGATGTATCTCACATTATATGACCTGTGATCACTCCATTTGCTTTCTACTCTGTGAGTCTGGGTAATGTCTTGGGACGTGGCGTGCAATTTGTAGGTACATGCATTGTTTACATCTGATGGAATGGGTATTCCGCTGTAGAGCATTCTGGGGAAGATCAAAATGTCACGTATATTTCTTAACTTAACTTCATATTGTAGAAGGAAGAAGTTTTAGCGAGTGTTTTACAATTCTTTTAAAGGGGCAATCATCTTTATTTTTTGTTTTAAAATTGTTTATAAATGAACTGAAGTATGTAGCTAAAACCGTTAAACCCCACATTGAATAAATCCAGGTTATGTTACAGTCAGTCATTAAAACAGTGATGAATAAATAAATGTTGATGAATGGAGAGTGAGAGGGAGAAAAAAGAAAATATGTGTGGATTGTGCGATGCCTGGTATGCAATATAAAGGAATTAATAATAGAGTGACGGTTGTTTGTAGAATGGGAAAAAACAATGTGATGCGCCATACAAATTGCAAATTGTAATGCATTTACCGCATTGGTTAGCTGTAATGGTAGATATAAGTTGATAAATAATAAATACATAAATAAATAAAATAGGACAACAGCAAGACGATGACATCATTGAATGTTATTCAATTCTTGCTTGGGTGGCAAGTAATTTCCATTAACCTTTAGTAGAACAGTAAAGTTAAGTGAAGTAAGATACTCAAAATAACTAGGTACTTGCCGCTCTGCCGCCTACAAGCCATTCACCGATAATTCCTCCACCGACTTTTACAACTTGCGTGGGACGAAACACAGCTGCACTCTAAGTTCTCCCATCCCAGACGATACCAGAGTATCCCAGACCAGATATTTCAATACATCCAAGAACATATCCCTCGTTTTATTGCACTTAACAAACTATATTTTCCTTTTACTGAAATTAGATCCCTCGCAAGTTGCTTCCGTAGTGTCTTACTTTACGAGATATTTTAGGAGTCAAACAAGTTTCCCCCTGTATAAAGTTCTGTCTAGTAATGTTACCCAACGGGATCAAACTCACGACCTCATTTCCCTTCTACTTTAATGTATACGAACTAAGCTAGACTGAGCGGTTGTCTAAACAATCTTATGGTCGATGAAATTTTGGGGTTCCGTCAGTAATTATTTTGCAAATAAATTCTGTGATGGTTCATTCATTGAGTAATTAGGAGACTAGTTAAGTACTTTGGGCACAGCATCATTGGTCACGTGGTCGCACGCACGACTGCTGGGCATGACCCCAGAGCCCAAGTCTGCTATTTTTATAAATTTGTCATTCCAACACGATCCCATTGTCATCCCATTGTCATTTTGCTAAAAGTTCGTATTCTGCTAAATTTACAATGGTCGATCATTGGTCGGTCAATGGTCTCGTAATAGAATTGTGTTATAATGACATTGTCGTATTGCCATTATTATAAAACCCGCCAGATTTCATTTAAATATATTTTTACATATTATTTATTAGTGTTTTTAGGCAATCTGAAGTAGTAAGAAGTTCGTAAATAGCACCAGTCATTCATTTGTCATTATGTACGAGATTACTATTCTATGCCATTTCTTTCAATGGAGTGTCAGTGGTTGACCATTGGAAAGTCATAATGACGCTATCATATTAGTAGATTACCAAGCTTGTCAAAATCAACAATTATGAAATCAATTCTGACCAGACCAGACCAGACCAGACCATTCTGACACTATTGTAATAGCAGACTCATTGAGGGCCTGGTTTTGATCCCGAGGTCAGGCAACGTGTGTTTGGGGTTTTCTATCAGGAATTTCTCAATAGCAGCCATTGAGTCTAGATGTGAGTGATGTGGTTGATAGTAGCGAAATAGGCATGACGACAGTATCAAAAAATTGCAAATCTATTTAGTTCGTCAGTTAGAGTATTGGAAATTAATGGACACGTATTTTTTGTTTTTGTAAATCAATGAATATTGACAAAGATAAAACGCATCAAAACTCGGGAGTGGGGGCTCGTGACGTCAGAACTAGCTAAAAATTATACCATGGCGTGACGTATTGACAATTTTAAAAGCGTCGTATCTTCGTATATTTTGGTTTACGTAACAAAAGAAAAAACACGGGTCAAATATTTTTTGATAATCTAAGTGACGGACTAATTACATTTTCTTTGTCGTCTCGCCTATTAGGCACATCACTACCTAGCTATTCGGAGATTGCAGGCATGCTGTTATGTTATCTTTATGTACTTTGGATGGAGATCTAGCATCAACTGCAAGTATCCTGGGACCAGCTAGATGGACCAAAGCACCAATATTTTTGGAAAACGCCAAAGGAGAGACAGAATTTATATCATAGCAATTAATTTGGAATTCCCGTAATACAGGCATTACCTAATCTATGCATTGAATTACCCTGATTGAACATCCAAGACAATACAAAGTTTGCTGCCACTTAACTTTTAAGTTTAAACCATACCATTGTGCTTTATTGATACCGTTTATTGCCAAAGGCCACAAAAACTAGAAATACCAATAACTTTCCACTACATTGCGTGTTTTGATCTAACATTTTTTAACTCCCTCTAATTACTCTGCAGTAAACCAGCAATAGATCTGAAAATGATTTTTGTTCCCATTCTGTTACGCGCTGATCCCGAGTCGGTCGTTAAGCCTCGATTGTCGTCGTAACATGGTTTTATACTATCTATCAATTCGGCGTATAAAATTTACGAGTGTGGGATGTACTGCGGTCGCTGGTAAAGTACCATCCTGTGTATGTCTCTTAGGTACTATCGAGGACACACCCGCCTGATCACCACTAAGCTTATTTTTGCTTGCACTTACAACATAGAAACGCTCTCTATCCCCGCCCCGTTGACTTTATATAGAAATAATTAATGAAAAGATACCGATCGGCGACACATGCCAAACGAGAGTTATTGTTATTTTGCACGCCAAAGTTGACGCTTTCCTAATAGGCCTAAAGTTTAAGGTGGAGTGGCTCGGCGCATCCGCATGATTTTTTAAGCGAAAAAAAATTTAACTGATCAGGCGGAAAAGACCACGACTGTACATCACTCAAAGGGTACGTAGTTAGGAAGGTCATTATTTTGAAGATATAATCACGGATAGTAATAATCTTGGACGAAGAAGTCATGACATTTTCCGGAAAAGTTGTTGGAAGCTAATCATTTTAAGGATTTTCATAAAAAAAATATCGAGTGCACAGATCTACGTGAGGAGTCTACGCAATATGTTTTCACGTAAAACTTTCCACCCTACCTTAGGTGGTAAGTTTTATACAAAAATATATTGCAATAGATTATTGATAACTTCAACTCAGCTTCGTAATAAGTACTCAGCTTCTCAAGAAGTTCTCAGCTTCCCAAGAAGTACTCAGCTTCCTAAGAAGTACTCAGCTGAAATAGAGTTCCCTAAGAAAGCGATCTTCAACTATTTAAGACTTGGCCTTGACCACGTCTTTGGCCGCGTATCATCAAATTATTCCTCAGAAATGTACGTCCTAGATGCCATCGCCATGATCATGGTCTATCTGTATGCTTAATTTAATTGAAATCCGTCCAGCCATTTGGCGTGAAAAACAACACACACTCATTTTCACATTTATAAATTCAGTTACAAAGTTAGGATGAACAAAGAGCAAGAAAACTGACCAACTTTGTTGATCTTAGCTCCAGCTCAGTTTCCACGAAATATTTATCCTCAAGACAAACCCAGCTTACTAGTAAATTTGTCCAAAACCCACGTATCCGGAGAAGCACTTAATATAAACTACAGATCAAAACAGATTGGCTCACATATTATTTAATCCCCCAAGGACCACAATATTCCACACCAAAATTACACATTCTCTCAGATCTTTCGCCAGCCTCTGATACAATCAAGAAGTACATACTCTAAATAAAACTGATTACACAAGCTGTCTTCTAAATTTCCCCAAACTCGGAGTCGAAACGAAGGTGCCTGATAAGCTCGAGCCATAACTAAAGCGCGTACATTAGCTCTAAATTTCGAGCACCCGCGACGACAACATCTCACACTAACAAAGCCATGGAATATTTTCAAGTTGTTTGCCCGGAATAATACAGTCGTCTAAATGGCTTGAATAAAAGTCGCCTCGATTTTTTACGGTTAAGCTGTTTTTTTTGTGCAGTTTAAGGTTTTTGACTCTTTGTTTTTTTTTTTGTTGAAAAGTAGTATATCATCCTTTTTGTTGGTCTCTCGCAGTTGAGAATGGTTTAAGCTTTAAAGCATTTATATTTTTTGGGGTAGCATGATTGTATTTTTATTTTGTCTTATAACGTAACGCCTGTAATCCCCGAGAGTAAGGCAGTGGTGTAACTAATAGTATACCCATGTGGATATACTATTAGTTATGTTTAATTCCCATGTAATTGAGGACGACCCTACTGCCATAAATCGGACACAGATCCAGACTCCATGGCTGCTACTAACATCTTATAACTTTAATTTAAAAAAGTGGTCCATAGTCAAATTATACGGAATTCCGTTCATATTTGCCTTTTTTACCCGACTACGGCGAAGCCAAAAGGAAGGGTTCTTATTTTAGCAGTCTTTGTATGTTTGTATTTACGTATGTTCCTCAGTAGCGCCTAAACTATTCATTCAATTTTGGTGAATAAGGTGTCAATCGATTCGTTATTATGGCCCGAGTAACATAGGCTATATTTTAACCGACTTCAACAATAGGAGGAGTCGATTTTACCTCGTAAACTCCTAATTTAATTGGAGCGTGACACCAGACAAATTCTTGTAACAAGTTTTACGTCAATGGGTAATCTTGCCAATATTTACAAGCTACCTTGTAAATATCTGGAGGGAAGTTCCTAATATTACGGAAATCGTAGAAAATCGATATTGCTTCGAGTTTGGCTTAGTCGAAATTGTTTCATAATTGGCTGTATCCCTTGGGATGATTCCTTGCTATCTATCCTTCGTCTACAGGGAAACCCTGTGGCAATTAACAAGCTAAAGTTGTATAATATTTTGTGTCAGGTTAATGAGAATTTAGATTAAAACCAGCTTGATGTGAGATTTACATCAGATTACATTTAATTAATCTCTACGTGTAGTGTAAAATAGGGATGATGACGGACTAAAAAATATGATTCTGTTTTGTCCGTCAGTTAGATTATCGAAAAATATTGGAAACGTTTGACGCACTGTATTGCCTTCATTCAGTGTTTTTTTGCTTGAATATCTTTGGTTGGACGCACTGAACCCTGTGTTCAAATTTGTCCATCTATTTTAATGGGACTTTAAATACATAGTTATCGCAAAATATAACTCTATCAAGGCCTTCACTTACAAAGAATAGGTCAAGACCTAGCCGTCACATATATTGTCTTGGCTAAATAAAGTAAGTAGACAAAGTGCATACTACGAACGCTCGGGGTTTAATTCTCTGGCTCCCTCACCTACGGGGCCATTATTTTTCATTTAAACGTTGAGTCCGACATCTTATTTTTATAGCTTCCTACTGTGTGGGCTAAGCGGCGTAAACTTAATGTACATACCTACTTTCATTTATGAAGGAACATTCATGTCTCGGCAATTTATATTAGGGATCATTTTCCTTAATATAATTTTTCACAAATCTATAACATTTTTGAAATTTAAAATTTTAAAAAATATTTAAAAAAAAATGTAGGTCCACCTGTATCGGGAACAGGGTCCAAACTACCGGTTGTCAGAGCTCCAGAGAGAAAAACCTCCTAACAATACGAGCCGTGTCCAGGCGTGCCGCTTTCTGAATCAAGCCCTTGATCCAGCTGCCTAACGAGAGCCTCCTCAGGTATTGATCGATGCTCTTGGCAATTAAGCCATGGGCAGACATGACTATCGGCACAATGATCGCTGAGTCCACATCCCATATGTCGACAACCTCGCGCGCCAAGTCAAGATACTTGATTAGCTTATCTTTCTCGGCATTCACGAGGTTCTCGTAATGTGGGACCGTTATGTCATTAGGGATCAAAATAAATTCATTATTTGAAATGAACACCAGGCCCTTAAATCTTAAGATATACGTAGCTGGTAAAATAAGACAACTTTTCCATAACGACATAATCATGCAGCATTTCAGCATGAAAATAGAACACCTGTATCAATTGTCTGAGTCCCTAGAAGAAAAATGTAGCCAATTTATAGTATGCAAAATTTTAGTTTAGTTTTTGTTGTTGTTTGTTTAGTTATTATTCTTTTAAATTTTTTTTTGGTGGAGGAACATGTACATTTTGGAAATACTTTTCAGGATTAATATCTCGTTGGTCTAGTGGTTGCCAGCGCAGCGTATGGCTGAGCATAAGGTCCTGGGTCCGATTCTTAGGTTGGACAAACTGCTGTTGGGTTTTTTCCATCAGAAATTTCTAAGGCTCGCCTCTATTACATGGGAGTTGTGAACATGACTGGCGAAATGTGGGCGTGGGGTATATCAGGGATTACAGCGTGATGTTTTGATCTCGGAACGAAAATTGACCCGTTTTGCAACTAAGCATGATTTTTTTGTTTCATCATGCATCTGTCATCGTGTTTGTGAACAACGATTTGACATTGATAGATTATAAAACTACCAAATATGAATGCGTTGTATTGTAACAGTTCACAATTTATCGACAGTTTATAATCTCGCGAGATAGATTATAAAATAGTGTTCACAATTTTAATCATCATCTGCAGCCTTTTTCTGATAATGTTGGGGTCGGCTTCGAGTCTTACCAGATGCAGCTGAATACCAGTATTTTACATGGAGTGACTGCCTATCTGACCTCCACAACCCAGTTAATACCTGGTAATACGATACCCTTTGAACGGTGTTCACAATTACGGTGACAAAGGTGTCGATTCTGTTGTGCACAAACTAAACTTAATTTAGGCTATTGCTATCTTTTACTAATAGGCAGTGCGAGAAAAGGACGGCTATAGCTATGAACTAAGTTAGAGATGTCAAACTAGTTTATGCCTTGCGCTTAACCGTGTTTTTAGTCGACATTTGTTTACGTGCACCCTTCATTTGTATGGAAATATTAAGTCCAACTAAATTTGACAGCTCTAAATTACGTCCGTCTCTTTCTCGTTTTATTAGTGAGAAAAAGATAGCAATAGCCTAAATTAAGTTTAGTTTGTGCACAACAGAATCAACACCAGTATATCTATTGCATTTTAAGTAATTAACTGTTTATATTAAGTTAAGGTGCAACTTCACTTGTTTCTACCTAATAGTTCCGGATAGTTGGGCACTCGCTTCAAGTAACGAGATCCTGAACAAACTGTTCTCTGGTGCACTACAAACAGTTACAAATCTGCTCCAGTTCGCGTGCATTTTTTAGATCCGTAGATTAGTGCGGCCCCGACTAACTGCACGCTGGAATATTATGAGCTAGGAGATTATGAGATTTTGTGAAAAGTGGTGAAGTACTTTGTGATTTTATTATTTTAAAATGCACTTTTTGAGCGTTAAAACTATTTTATATCGTGTACTAGCTTATGCCCACGGCATCATACTACCGGGATAAAAAGTATTCTATGTGTTAACCCAGGTTATAAACTATCTGTGTGCAAAATTCATCCCAATACGTTCAGTAGTTTTTGCGTGAAAGATTAACGAACATCCATCCTCACAAACTTTTACATTTATAATATTTGTAGGATTATCTATGCTTAATGACCTGTTTGTAAGTGCAAGGATATTTTGCTTTATTAAGCACCCTAAACTTAATTATTTTTAAAACTACTTCATAACTTCAGTGGTCACAAACGCTGCCGCGAGCACTGGATGCGAAGCTCGAGTCAGGTAAAGTAACATTGGTTTTCATCAGATATTTTCTCAGTCTTGTTTTGAGCACGGTTGATGGAAATGAGCCTGCACCTTACAACATGAAACTTACAAATAAAATACGAAAAGAAGGCGCTATGTCGAAGATCTACAAGAAAATTCCAAATTATATAAAATAATGTAGCAATATTAATGTCTTTAAAAATAAATTGTTACGGAAAGTGTTATTAAGAGTAATAAAGATCTAGTCGATAAAAAATCATCTATAGAGATAGATGATTTTTTATCGACTAGATCTTTTTAAATGTTTCATGTGCGCTTGACGATAATATAATGTTGTTGACTGTCTTGTGTCTGTTCATGCATGACTAATAGTAATACAATAATTTATATTTAATCTGAAATGGAATTAGAATTTTCGACTCATATTTTCATTATGTTATTTAATCAATTGTTTGCCCAAGTGGCTTATCACGGAATGGACATTATTAGTATGTAATTATGTAATGAACACCTGCATGTAACGCATGTATCACAAATAAACGATTTGATTTGATATGCTATGATATATTTTAGTTTTATAAGGGAATTTTCACAAAACGCGGTTTAAATAACTTTTCCAGACTACAACATCAATTCTAAATAATATTCCATCAATATGAATCCGCATCGACAAACTGTGTGAAGTTTTAGCAACAATATTATTCGTGGAGTTGGTCCCAGCAAAGGTTTGCTCAGCCAAGCCAAGTTAATAAAGAGGTCAATCAAAGTGGAACTGATCGGTATAATAACGTGTCACTAGCAAGCGCTAGTAGCAGGTAATAGAGTAGATATTACTTTATCCCTAACTAGTTTTCTTTGGCTACCTACTTACTTGCTTTACACACCCACTTTCTTCTCTTCTCCATGAAAGTTTTTTTGTGAACTCTTTCAATAATAGACGGCAAATTGGTCGTGATTGCTGCAATCGCTTGGATGTTTAGAAGTCGGTGGCAAAAAAAAAACTTGAATCAAACTAACAAAAGTCACCGACTTCTGAAGCTAAAGTTAATTTTCACTTTTTTGTGTTTTTGAAGTCGGTTTTATTTTTTGCAAAAAAGTTTTTGATTAAATACATTATATCTGTCTTAAAATAAGGTACTTTATTTTGCAAATTAGTATGTTCATTATTTACAATTTACAAATCTATTATACATAATAAACTAAAATAACTAACTAAAACTAAAAACTTAAAAAAGTGTGTCAAAAAACTCCTCCTCAACGCTGTCAACTGGTAATATCCCCAAGAGACTGGCGGCGTTACCACGCTGTATGGCAACGCCATGCCTTTGGCCTAGGTAAAAGCCGTAGAGTCACGGGAAGTGTCAACTAAGCGTTTTGAAGTTTCCTTGATAACGCTGTGGCGCGTTTTTTTTTTATTATTATTATTTTTAATTATTATTTTTTTGATTGATTCATTTATTCAACAACAAGTTACATTGTGTCTGAATGTGATACATAAGAAAATAGATAAATAAAAAAATATTAAAAGGAATTAAATAATATTATTTATTAAATATCTACCATAAGGATCAGTAGGCTAATTCATGTAACTAAAGAAGTGCTGTTGCAGCGCAGTTGCAGTTAAGTTTCGATCAAAATAACGCTTTTCGTATTCTCTACCGCTGTCAGACACGCTCGCGTCAAGTTCGCGTCACGCGAGCGCAATAACGGCATTCTACTGTTGCACGTCTTTGGTGCGTGCTTCGGAATGCGTAAGAAAAAGCACTAAAATCTGTACGGGGTATTATTTTAATATTTAAATAACGTCATATTCATTGAAATGTAATCGATTCTATTCGATTATTTAGTGAATAATATTTTTTCTCTCATTTGGCCACACCCTAAGTAAGTTTGGTAGAGTTTGGTTGTCGTACAGTTGACGTGCAGTTCACGCGCAGCTTACGCGCAGTTCAAAGATTACAAGAATACCGTTTATCACTCGAACTTGAACTTAACTGCAACTGCACTACAACTTCATCGACGCATCATAAAATTACGTGAATTAGCCCTCAGACATAACAATCTCCGTGGAGCAACAATGACATACATCTTAAAACATCTCTATAAAAACCAAACACTTATCACTCATAACAAAATCACTTCCAACCAAACTATAAACGAAATCTTCACTATAACGCTGAATATTTAATTAAATCACTGGCCAGAATATAATCTGCAGATGATAGTAAAAGCTGACACTCCGACGACCCGCCATTAAAACGTAAACCGTGAGCATCTACACAGGTAACTTTATTAGTCCCTTTACTATATAGAATGAACCAGTGGGAGTTTGTGTTTGATTATTGAATACATTTTAAGGAGTAGACATCCATTTTCGAATTACTGGTGTTGTATGTAATTATCATACATTGAGGGTAGCTTCATAATAATGTAATATACCGCATACCTTCAGTTGAATAAATCAGTCATTATCTAGTAAGATCGTGTTTCACTTCATGGTGACAGCGATAAATTCGAATTACGCTTTAGAAAGTAATAATCAGACATTATCAACGTGATTTTAGTGTGTTGTAGTGATAGACAGAACGTGTAAATATGGAACACGCGAGACCACCGGCCGAACTAGTGTTAGAAGGTGGTCCGGCGAACCGCGCCGACACGTGGCGACGGTGGCTAAAACAGTTTAGGGTTTTCCTAAAGGCATCAGGAGTGTTTAAAGAAGACAAGAGTGTACAAGCCAGTTTGCTTATTAACTTAATAGGCGCTGATGGATACGACATATATTCCACTTTTAAAATAAAGGTGGAAGGACAAGATGACGACATCGATGTGTTGATCCAAAAATTCGATGAACACTTCGGTACTAAAAGCAATGCAACGATGGCGAGATTCCGATTTTTTACGCGAAATCAGATGGATGGCGAAAATATAGATGCATATGTAACAGCACTACGATTATTATGCCAACATTGCGAGTTTGAGCATTTAGAAGACGGTTTAATACGTGATCGTATTGTTTGTGGAGTAATCGACACAAGTGTGCGCGACAGACTACTCAGAACAGACGAACTAAGTTTGGAAAAAGCTGTAAAAATATGCCAAGCAAGCGAGGTATCTAACGAAGAGAACCGACATATAGAAAGAACTAAATGTAAGGAACAAAGTGGCGCGGTAGACGCGTTATTGAGTACGCGTGTACCGAGGCACAGCGGAACTACGGCGGCGGCGGCAGCGCGGGAGGCGCGGGGCCGAGCTCGCGGTGAGCCTGCGACGACGGCGCGCAGCGCTCCTGCGCCTGTGCGGGGGGCGCGACACGCGCCGCGTGCGCAACCACATGGTTCAGCGGCCGGGAGTACTGCGGCAACGTCGGGTCGCGAATTCGATTCTGTTCCAAATCGTGATACGGTGTCAAAGTGTTGTAGTGCATGTGGTGGCGTTCACGATGATAACGCACGGTGTCCAGCGCGATTTGCAAAGTGTTTCTTGTGCTACAATAAAGGTCATTTCAAAAATATGTGTATGGCCAGAGGTAATAAGCGTGTGTACCAAATACAGGAGAGCGGTGATGGTGACGATGAGTTATTCTATGTGTCGACTTTGGATCAAACTTCACAACATAAAGACAGTAAGTGGTTTGAACGATTAAATTTCGCCGAAAATGAGTACGGAATCAGCGAATTGTTTAAACTTGATACAGGTTCGGATCTGAATGTAATATCACTGGTTATTTTTAAAAAATTAGGGTATTCAATAGATGATATCAAACCATGTTGCATAAGAGCACAGTCTTTTTGTGGGAATTATATTCCAATACTAGGCTCACGTCAGATGTTATGGTCATTTAAAGGTAAACACTATATTATAGATTTTGTGATATCAAATGACCGATGCCAAAGTGTATTGGGGAAAAACACCTGTGAAGAATTAGGTTTAGTTAGGAGGGTTTACACTATCAAAGTTGATAAATATAATGATTTATTTCATGGAATTGGCAAATTGCCAGGGAAATACAGAATCATTTTAGAAAACAATGCAAGTCCTTCGGTTTGCCCTGTCAGAAAAATACCTTTAGGGATACGGGATAAATTAAAGGCGGAACTCGATAGTATGGAGCACATGGGAATAATTCGTAAGGTATCGCACCCAACAGAGTGGGCGAATGCTATCGTATTGCCGGCCAAGAAGGATGGCAGTCTTCGAGTTTGCCTCGACCCGCGACCACTGAACCGAGCGGTGCGCCGCGCACACTACCCCCTACCTACGCTTACTGAAATTGCCTCAAAACTAACAAATGCCAAGTATTTCAGTAAACTTGATGCTCGGTCTGGATTTTGGATGATTGAATTAGATGATGACAGTGCGGATCTTTGTACGTTTGGAACTCCATTCAGGAGGTATCAATTTCTACGATTACCTTACGGCATTAACTGTGCGAGTGAGGTATTTCATGGTAAAATACGGCAGCTATTAGAAGATCTCGATGGGGTAGATTCATTTGTAGATGACATAATTATTTGGGGTAGGACTAAGGAAGAACACGATGATAGATTGATAAAATTGCTAGATAGGGCTCGGGAAGTAGGAATTAAATTTAACAGGGAGAAGTGTGAGTTTAGCGTACAACAGGTTACGTATCTAGGGCATATTTTTAGTAATAAAGGTATGCAGATTGACACAAACAAGATAAAAGCAATTATGGACATGCCAGAACCAAAAGATAGGCCATCTTTAGAGCGATTTCTTGGCATGATAAACTACCTATCAAAGTTTATTCCAAATTATTCGCAAATTGCAAGCCCTCTTAGAAGCATGCTCAAAAAAGGCAATGAATGGATGTGGGACAGTGTACATGAGTCTGCGGTTCACAAGTTGAAGCAGGCGGTGAGCAGCGCGCCAGTGTTGGCGCTGTACGCGAGCGACCGGCCGGTCGTGGTCACAGTGGATGCTAGCTCCACGGCTTTGGGCGCTGCGTTATTACAGGACGGCCGTCCGGTTGAGTTTTCTTCCCTCACGATGTCTGACACCCAAAAGCGATACGCACAGATTGAAAAGGAAATGCTGGCGATCGTATTTGCAATGGAAAAGTACCATCAGTATGTGTATGGGAAGAAGGATGTGGTCGTAGAAACAGACCACAAGCCTCTGGAGGCTTTATTTAAAAAAGGTTTGGATGCAGTGCCGGTACGGTTGCAAAGAATGATGTTGCGCGTGCAACGCTATGAGTTTACGGTGGTATACAAACCTGGGAAATTTATGTACGTAGCTGATGCACTATCGAGAGCAGCCTTACCGGAACTTATGCATGACAGAGTGACATGTGAGGTGGAGGATCAGGCTTGTTTCCTTATAGCAAACGTTCCGTTCAGCGATAGTAAACTCAGTATGGTCAGAGATGTCACACAGAGGGATCAAGAATGCAAACTTATAAAATATCATATTCTAAATGGGTGGCCCAGATATAAAAAGGATTTGAATGAAATGATAAAAATGCATTGGGCATATAAAGAAGAATTACAGCTAGTCGACGGAGTGATCTTCAAAAATCACTTAGTGTACATACCACGTGACCTAAGAGGTGAAATGATATCGCGCGTTCACGAAGGGCATCTAGGAATCGACCGCTGCAAACGTCGAGCGCGTGATGTTATGTTTTGGAGCGGGATGTCACGTGACGTGGAGCAGGCAGTGCGCACCTGCGCCACCTGCGCGGAGCACGCAGCGCGAAATGTAAGGGAGCCTATGATACCGCATTCAATTCCGGAATTACCCTGGAGAAAGGTTGGCGCTGACTTATTCTCATGCGACCGAAAGAACTTCTTAATTATAGTGGATTATTTTTCAAATTACATCGAGATAAGCGCCCTAACAAATATTGGATCCCGAGCTGTTATTGCTGCGATGAAAGATCAGTATGCAAGACATGGGATACCAAAGGAACTAATTACGGATAATGGTCCTGCTTTTAGTTCCAGGGAATTCAGAAAATTTACTGAAGAATGGTGTTTCACACATACAACATCATCGCCCAATTACGCACAGTCCAACGGACTGAGTGAAAGAGCTGTGAGAACAGTTAAAGCAATAATTAAAAAATCACTAAGTGCTGGTACGGATTATTATCTAGGGTTATTAAATTTTAGAACAACACCTAGGGATGGAATTAGTGCACCGTCGCAATTACTGATGGGTCGACGACTAAATACTCGCTTACCAGTACACACAGAAAGATTACAACCAGAACGTAACAATCATAAAGACTTTAAAAACATACTTACAAAACGAGACAAGTCAAAAAAGTACTATGACATGCATTCCCGAGAGTTACCGGAATTAAAGCCAGGTGAGAACGTAATTGTAACAGATGACGGCAAGCGCCGGCAAAATATGCAAGTACAGGCACCAGCGCCGCAGCCACGATCGTACTTCCTCACTGATAGCAGTGGTCGGAGATACCGCCGCAACAGACGGCACATCATGAAGGGTGCGAGCTCAGAGGATACCACGGCGCATCCTGTTTCCACGCAAGGTAAGGAGG
The DNA here is from genome assembly GCA_963853795.1 of Xestia rhomboidea. NCBI lineage: Eukaryota > Metazoa > Arthropoda > Insecta > Lepidoptera > Noctuidae > Xestia > Xestia rhomboidea. The sequence goes on along the minus strand of OY970778.1, from coordinate 5,400,641 downwards.
ATAGTAGCAGTGAAGATAATGAGCGCACAAGTACGTATAGTGATGCGGAAGAGAGTATGAATGAGGGGCTGAGCGACAACGATAGGGTTGTGACTAGGTCGGCTAGTTCTCCTGATTCTGTAGTAGTGCAGCAAACCCGAGCTGCTTCGCGAAGGGCACGTGAAAAACTTGCAATGTTTTTTAAAAAGTAATTAAGACCTTTATATGTACGTGTTAGATTAGTTCGTTAATTATAAGAACAATCGTTACTTAATTAATAATTTGACCAGTAAACGGAAGATGCTACGGATGATATTGTGCCTGTATATATCTGATATTGTACCCTTATCCATTATATTTTCATATTGTTATGTATATGGTGGTGGGAATTTTACTTAGTTTACGGTTTTTTATAAAAGGGGAAGATGTTGTATGTAATTATCATACATTGAGGGTAGCTTCATAATAATGTAATATACCGCATACCTTCAGTTGAATAAATCAGTCATTATCTAGCAAGATCGTGTTTCACTTCAACTGGGAAGCGACTTTTTTTTTTGGGTGAAAAATCATGTTTCGTGGTAGAACTCAATGTAACGCACTCAAAATATTATGCTGACGGATAGATTGAATAGTATAAAATCTTACATTAAAAACGTGTATTTAAAAAAAAAAACTTGTCAAAAAGTTGGAACTTTGACCCCCAATATCTCCGTAACTAAAAGGTAAGGTAGGTATGGTGTAGAAAAATGATCGCAATGACGAGGAGAACAAGTGCCTTTCGGCTTCGTTATGAGGTTTTTTGTACACCCTTTAGATACTTTGAATAGTCTTCAGAAAGGTCAAGGTATATTTGTTTTTTTTTTGTGTGCAGTAAAGAAAAAGAATAAAGGTCAAGTGCGTTGTAATCTCAACCGGCGTGTTTGTATGACCAGATGAATGAATATGGACGTTGTGAAAGGAGTATGTAAGGATGATAGCATAATATCTCGCCGTCCGTCCGTCTCATGACGACAAACCTGTCAACAGCGCGTTCGTGTTACACGCGCGCCTTAAAGAGAGTCAGCAAAAAGGAAGGGGTCCTCAAGGGCCGAAGCCTGCCGGGGATGCGGGACTGTTCGAAAGAGATACCGTAGCCCCGGAACACAAAGGGCGATGAAGGAACATTTATAGGTTTTAGTCAGTATAAGTCTGACACTCTCTCCTGCTCCGCCTAGAGCGGGAGGAGTCATTTGATGATTTCGCATACGAAAAAAAAAGGATGATAGATGATTCCTCCCTACGATGGGAAAAATACGTGAATTTATATAAGGAAGCTATTTTAAATCAAATCAAAAGATTTATTCACATAATATGGGTGGATAAATGGTACATAAATGTTACATTACATAATATTATAACAATAAGGATCCTGATATCAAACATTTTTCTGGTATACGAAACTTAAAATAAAAGCTTATTATAACAATGAAACGAAATGGGTACATACCTACCTATACTTATACCATTATTGCACAAATAAGAACATATAGGGAGGTATTACAAAAAGTTTCTATTCTTATAACTAAGTGTTAGCGTGCACTTCCTGTGTACATGTTGTCATTTAATAATAACAAATTTTCTAACAAACACTGTTTGGACTTCCTGTATCATAAAGTTTTAAATATAATCTGTGATAAAAATATTGAACTGCTGACTTCCGGTTGTCAGAAACACACCTTTGGCAGAAATTGCAGCAGGAGCGCACTATCAGCTGGACCGTCGAGTCGTGAGGTCGATGATTACTATTGTGTACAGTCGTGGTCTTTTCCGCCTGATAAGTTAAAAATGTTTTCGCTTAAGTCATGCGGAGGCGCCGAGCCACGCCCCCTTAAAGTTTAGGCCTATTAGGAAAGCGTCAATTTGGCTCGCAAAATAACAATAACTCTCGTTAGGCGTGCGTCGTCAGTGCGCTCGGCCGATCGGTATTGAATTTCATTCATTATTTATATACAATGTCGGGGCAGGGCTAGAGAGTCTTTCTAAGTTGCGAGTGCAAGCAAAACTTAACTTTGTGGTGATCAGGCGGGAGTGTCCACGATAGTACGTGTACAAGTGTAAAATGTTAACTGCAGTTGATTATTAAATTCAGTAATATCAAAGTGTTTTATTTTGTGATCTACAAGTATATTACACCTGGAGGAAATAAGAACGCATACGTGCTTTTAAGGTATTCCTGGGTGATGTTGAAACATTTATTGACCAACCAGGCATACATTTTTTTTACAAAATAAAGTAATGGATAGGTGTTTTAGTTCACTGGGTTATTTGTTAAATAATTTAATTGACATGGGGTAACAGTTTCTTCTATATAGATCAGTTTTTTTATGGGATATCTATTGGGATAACGGGTATTACAGGTTTCCATCTTCTATATAAAGATGCTTTGTTATCCTGATTACGTTACTGACAAGGTAAGTCGTTCGCTTGGTTGGATTAGTAATCAAGGTGTAGTGACATTTGCATTTGTCTAAAATGCTTGACGTGTGAAAACTTGGAATATTTAGGTACTGGGACAGAAAAACTTTTCTGTAATTACTAGATAAATAAAGACATTGTCAGTTTGAAAATAAAACCGGATACAGAATCTATGTATACGTGAAGTTAAATCTGATTTACCCCATTTTTAAACGCATGGCGCGCACAAATGTGTAAGATATGCAGAAGTTAAATCTCACAATTGGAAAAAATAATCCCCATACCTATATTTGTGCTCCCACAAATCTTTACAAAAAAAAGTACAGAAATGATTTAAAGTACCACTAGTTAGTTTAAATAACCTTGAAGGTTATTTAAAAGGTGAACGCACACTTATCAGAGCCGAAGGAAGCGAAAGAGCCGAAAGAATGGAATTTTAGAATTACTTGTATGAAATCTTATAAAACCTCGCACACTTATCCGCGTCGAATCGGACGAATAGATAACGTTATACGGATGAGAAAATGTTTCTTTCGGCGCGGTCGGTTCTTTCGGTGCGGATAAGTGTGCGTTCGCCTTTACTTTTCACTGCACTACTTTTCTTTACCCACATTTTGAGTGTACTATTAAGTACACTTCTGACTAACCCTTCAAGGATTACAGGCGTTATGTTATGTACTTTTTATTACTTTCTCTCCTCCCACTATCTCTTGTCTATTGTAATGTTACCTCAGAAGGGAATCATAGAATTGAAACAACGAATAAATCAGCGCAACAACAATATTTATTATAAATTATTCAGCCTAGGTATCACATTATTTTACTAACCTTAAGACTTATCACTCCGGTGCCTCGTTCAAGACTCATTCGTGTCGGCGACTTGTTAAACTGACAATTCACTTCAATGTCAAAATAATTTAATAACTGACAGTGACACTGACACGTTGGAAGGATTTTTAAATGAAACAACGTAACTCGACTATAACAAACTTATCCACGAACTGTTTACGAATAAAAATCTACCCTCACATAGATAAGTAAGTATTGTTACACTATTATCTTAATAGGTAATATCAAAAGCGACCAACTCCAGTCCCGTCCGATACAGAATGAAAGTTAATTAGTAATGGACATACAACTAATTTCTATCGGATCCCAAATCACATTTCAGTTTGCTAATCCATACTATGTAAGCAAATTATCAAGCATCTGTCCCAACCAAAGCCAGAGGTACAAAACAAGTCTACCGCAACTTATTAATGACTTCAGATACACAATATACGATGGGGTGAGCGCCTAAGCTCCTAACTTTGATTATAACCTTGGACTTGTCCCTGTACCAGATACGTACGTGCGATAGTTTCGGTCTACGTTGAGTGTCGAGTTAGCATTGGTAAGTATAATAATCTCAGTTTAGCCTTCTCTACACTAATCTACATCTACACTGATATTATAAAGAGGAAAGATTTGATTGTTTTTTGTTTGTTTGCATTGAATAGGCTCCGAAACTACCTACTTGACCGAATTGAAAAATTATTTTACTGTTGGGAAGCTACACTATCTCCGGTGAACATAGGCTATATTTTAACCCCGTACTCCTACGAGAACGGGAACTACGCGGGTGAAACCGCGTAACGTCTGCTAGTATTATTATAAAGAGGAAAGATTTGTATTTTTGTGTGTGTGTATGTTTGTAATGAATAAACTCAAAAACTACTGCGCCGATTTCAAAAATTCTTTCACCATTAGAAAGCCACGTCTTTACTGAGTAACATAGGCTATATTTTATCTCCGCCCTCCCACGGGAACGGGAACTACGCGGGTGAAACCGCGTGACGTCCGCTAGTATTTAATTATCATCCAAAAATAACATGTCAGATTTTGAACTAACTTACTTTAAAAAGGACATCAAACACAAAAAATAATAATTAAGAACACAATAAACTAATACAAACACATAAATTATAATTACCGTTGTAATGTTTTAATTACGAAGGTTATAAAAATGAGGTATGACATGATGGACATGATAATTGTTTGGGCTGTATGAAAGACGTAACATCATGTATTTAATAGGTTAGATGACAAAAAATATCTTATTAGTCACTTAGTTAAATTTCCAAAAAATATTGGACACATGTTTTTTCTTTTTTCACGTAAACAAAAAATGATACGTCACATTTGAGTACATTTTTTACTCAAATGGCACAAGCCCCCTACTCATGATCTTTGACACGGTTCATCTTCGACAATTTTTATTAATTTGATAAAACAAAAAACACGTATCCATAATTTTTCGAAAATCTAACTGACGGACTAAACAGAATCAAATTTTTTAGTCAGTCATCATCCCTATCCTAGAAGGGGTTATGCAGAGGTGAACACTGCATTTCGCCAGTTATTTTCAAAGATTAAAATAGGGGCGATCCTATTGCTATCTGCCGGGAACATATCTTGACCTTCCGGGATGCTACAACAAGAGAAATTCCATTATGGGATAACACAAAAACGCGGTAAACATGCAGTGAGAGAATAATTGGATATCTCGTTTTGAGATACCTTGGTCTAGTGGTCACAATTGCGACTGCTGAGCATAAGGTCTTTGGTTCGATTCCCGGGTCGGGCAAATTGTTTTCTAACTGGAATTTCTCAGAAGCAGCCACGGAGTCTGGATTTGTGCCAGGTTGATGGCAATAGGCTCGCCCTCTATTACACGGGACTTTAATATAACTGGCGAAATGTGGTTAAACTATTAGGTACACATCTGTCTAATCTTTCGGGGATTACAGGCGTGGTGTTATGTTATTTTTTGAGATTATTTGTCGTTGCTGCAAAAAAAGTGGATTTATAATCAATCTATCAACAACGCCCGTCGCAATTCGCCGACGGACATACAATATGTACGCCTTATACCAAACTTGTGTTGCAAAAAGCGGTCTGTGACAGCCACTCGCTTAGTTTCTTATAGCTGAAAGAACTAAACTGGGTTGAAAAAGACAAATCGATTCTTTTTTTACAGCCTATAAATCATCAAATGTTACAAACATTCAGACATTGATTCATGCATTGGTTCTTAATTTCAAAACTTGATGATCGAAGGTGCTTAAACTTAGAAGAGTAAGTTTTCTCATCCCGCATTTAGTATGAGTGAGTGAGACAGTACTACTCAAATGTCATCATCATCTTCCTTGTTTCTTGAGATCAACGCAACACTTTTTAGGGTTCCTTTCTTGTCCGTCTGTCCATCTGTCTGTCCGTCTGTCACCACCGATTTTCTCAGGAACGGGTGGACGGGTGTAAATAAAGGGTGTAAAAAACCTGTTAACGAAGCCGAAAGGCACTTGTTCTCCCCGTCATTGCGATATTTTTTTTGTTCTACACCATTCCTGGGAACCAAGTTGGGGTTCAAAGTTCCAACTTTTTCCCAAGTTTTATTTAAAATACAAGTTTTAATGTAAGATTTATACTTTAAACACCTCCACGACCCCCATACTATTCAATCCATCCATAAGCACAATGTTTTGAGTACGTTACATTGAGTTCTACCACAAAACATGATTTTTCACCCCAAAAACAAAAGTCGTTTCCCAGCAATAATTTTTGCGTAAAGTTACTTAGTTTGATGTACATGCTTAGTTGACGCCTTCTTGATGAGGTTGTTTACACCCTGTATGTAGTTTAATAACAAAAAAAAAGCGATTTTACTTACGTTTCTAGGGATCGAACAGCAAAGTTAAGTTTGTCCTTTAAAAAGTTTGTACGGAACTTTCGTTGCACGAGTCATACACGTTCTTGGCCGGTTTTTTCTTCCATTCTACTTTGTCAACCGTCACACTATCAATTACTCCTATTTCTTTTATATAATTCCTCACACAATCCATACATCGTTTCCTTGGTCTTCCTCAAACTCTCCATCCATTTACATTTTTGTACTACTCAAATGTCAATTATACAAAAACATGACCATTTTCCGAATCTCTTTCGTATGTCATCATCAAAATCATTTCAGCCGAAAGACGTTCATTGCTAGACATAGGCCTCCCCCGAGTGTTGCCACATTGTTACCACATTGCCATGTCCCGTGCGACTCGCATCCAGCGGATACCCGAAACCTTCACCATGTCATCGGTCCACCTAGTGGGAGGCCTTCCAACGCAAAGTCTTCCGGTTCGAGGTCGCCACTCCTAAACACTCTTATGTATAACTATCATTTTAAGAAGTAGCCTTAAGGAAAACTAACACTTCACACGCTAAGAAGCCATTCATCAATGACCTTTACTCAACCCCAAAACCGAACTCAAAAGGCCAATAAATCTATCAACACTGTATCTCAAACGATAGTCGGCTAAGACAAACTTCGCGGTAACAAACTTAATAAATTATTACAATTTTGAGTTACGCATGCTCTGCCAGCTAGTAGGTACAAGGCTCTAAGTTATGGCCGGTCAGGGCAGGGTTAAAAGACAAGATAATAACAGGGTAACCTCCGATAGGGTTGTCTAGGCTGGTATAAGGTAAGGTAACATTTGTTAGGTTTCCACTTGAGAGGAAGGGATAATGATAGTAGGTAAGGTAGATTTGTTTTTTTGTGTTTTAGGGCTAGTTATTTGATCTAAATCACTGTCTTAGTCCGAGTGATTTAGGTACAATTTAGGTTTAGCAAAAATAATTGTGCACGAAATTGTCCAACTGGTGTCACTGGTCCTTACCCAATTAAACACACTAATGGTATAAAACAAATGTACTTTAATTGTTATTGTGTTTTCTGTTTTGTTTATCGTGTACACTTAAAACAAGTTGCAAATACAAATTGTTTAAAAATAACTTGCTAAAAATGAATTAAAGGTGAATAAAATACTTGCCTGAAAAAACGTCAAAACATGATACACCACACGTTTGAAGACTTGTCAAACCAGCAATTAAACACGCACAGCTTCTCAACGGGGGCATGAACACGCGGTAGGTCCAAATGTGACTGTTCCTATATTACCCTAGCTATGCAGATAAAACTTTCGTTTTTCTTAAATCATGATAATATTAATATTATGGTCCGTGTACCCTTAGTAGTTAAGTTTCTAAAGGAAATAGATTGCAGAAGTCTGTGCGATTACACATCAATTGTTTCACAAGCTTCGATCACCGACGCTAAGGTATAGTTTGGTTAAACACCGAGAGCTTGACACTGATGTTACTAAATGGGGCTTCTGAGTTTATTCCATATATGTACATCATCATTATCATCAGCCTATTAATATTCCCACTGCTGGGACACAGGTCTCCTCTCTATCAGAGGTAATGGGCTATAATCCACCCCGCGGGCCCAGTGCGGAATGGTAGTTGTCACATCTTCGATTTTTTTAGTTCTAGGACATGCCGGTTTCCTCACGATGTTTTCCTTCACCGTCGTGAGTTACAATCGAGTTCCAGTAGTGCGCGTAATAAAAGACTAAGAAAGAGAGTAGACAGTTTGTCTGCTCATAATAAATAATTCGTCCAACCCGCATACCTCTTCAGTATTCCCGCGATCATGATGCTTGCAACAGCGTCGAAATATCGGGAGCTCATCGAACCAAAAGAAAATCACGGATATCATCCCGTAAGTACTTTAAGTGCAGATTGGCAAGGTCCTCATTCTCAACATTTGGTTTATTTATTTATTTGCTTAAACTTTTATCACACAATAAAAATTCACAAAGGGGACCTATTGCTTCAGGCATTTTATACCGGTAAACCAAAAGTGGTGGAGAGATAACAAGGCATGCTTTGCTTGAGAGGAAAATAACTTCCTCCGCGCAGCCCTAGCGCCATGCACCACGATCCCTCTTTAGCATATAAATAATAGTGCCCCAAAAAGGGTCCAAGGCAGTGAATTGTTGACGCCCCAGTATATTATTGAGCGCCACTTTCGCCACTAAACTGTGAGGTTTTATTTTATTCATGTTTATTAGGGTTCTCGGTCACCGGGGATTATTTGCTTTAAGTTATAAGCTGTTGGGAATCCGCTCGGATTGAACTTGCAAATGGCGTGCGTTAAATCGTGCGTTGGTCCTATGTAAGCATTTGGTGTTTCGATGGCCGCTGGTGACCCTTTAATATTGGGTGTGTTTTTTAAGTTAGGTCCATATATCTACTTCGGTTTGGATCGGTTGAATTTTGTTGATTGAGTTAAAATTTTGAACAAAAGTTGGCCTTTTATTTTGAATAGGTTTTTGACGTTGTACATCAAAACATCGGTATCTGCGCATGTTATCTGTTGCCTGAAGGTAGACCCAGGTGGAGAAACATCATCAATGAGTAATTGTCTTGAAATACAGGTATCATATCATCCAGCAGCAGATAAGTTGAGTAATTTATCTATCAACGTAAGAATACTGCCAAGATCTCTACATAAACTAAAGAAGATTTTTATTACACTCTCAAAGAAACTTTTCTACCGCACTCCATTTTCTAAAATAGCGTACATCGTTCAGGTTTTTCCGCTACGAGCCACAAAATAATCTTCCTCGCTAGGCGGCTGTTATTCTAACACATACATTATATCCGCAATATCCCATGTTTACTTTGCAAAGAGTAAAGTCTATACGAGGAAAGGTGAAAAAATGGTTTCTTGGTGAATAACGTGAATATTGTGGAAATTTGAATCTTACGTAGAGATAGATGTAATAATAAGACTCGAATTCTGGTTTCTCAGTTTGTTTGGCCTCTAAAGGTAGTTTAGATAGGTTGTTTAGATAAGTTTAATTACGCACTTGGGGAAAGAAGGTAGGTAGGCACTTAGAAAGTCTGCGTCAACAGTTAAATCTTTTTGTTTTAAATTGAAATCTCACAGCAAAATTATCGCTACTTTTTTACAGCATGACGTCACGTCTGTAATCACCAATGCATTGGCGATTGTAATTAGTTTAGTGAGCTACTGCTCAAGGGTTTTTGTCGTGTATACTTAAGTTAATCGCGTCGATAACTCAGCTTAAGAATGCTGTGGCGTCAGATGTTGTTGGGTTAGACTCACAAGCGGAGGATATGGAGTTGCAGCCCAGCTTAGGAGAGGTCGCTGTCCAGTGTGTTGCGCTTGGCTGAGTTAAGATGCTGTTCCATAAGCGATATAGATGTCAAAACAGAATGATACATTTCTTTTTTTTCTTTTGCATGTTAACGATACAGAAAATATATTTTTTACTACCATTAAAAGTTGTTTGTTAATCCTTAACGTTTTAAGTACAATAAGAGTCTGAAGAAAATTTACAGCTAAATAGAGTATAAATCATGAAAGGACCGATTTGTTCGAGACACCATTGTTTAACTATTGTGTCTACTTCGTGGACAGGATAACATACAGCCTATATATTTTATGAAGATATTCTGTAAAAAAAAATTACGCGGTCGAAGCCACAGGCTAGTATGAAAATAGTTGCAAGATCAGACTGCTAAATCTGCAAAGCTTGATCTCATTATTCGAGCAATCTGCATTACAGCCAGATGATGTACTTATAGCAATGGTTGAAGGCTTACATGATTAGAAGGCCAGCAGCGCATACGTAATGATAACATTGCCTACAAGCTCCATTAAGCGATTAGTGTACCAGCTAATTGTGTTAGACGTATTTAGTTTAGCATAATTTAGGTCTTAGTGTGTTTAAAGGTAATGCAGATTGCTTTACGATCGTAGTACTAATGATATATTTTTGTTGGAATTTCTGTCCCAGCAGCCAATCTTAGCTAAGTTCGCAGGAGATATTATAGTGTGCGCTAATACAAGTCCACATTATCTGTTCCTTTTTTACACTAAATATAAGCACATTTAGCGTTTGGGTGCTGATGTGAAATGATGATGCGACCTAACTGATTCACTTGAACATTGAAGAGATAAAGATCTTCTCCAAATTATATCGATCTGGAAACAGAGAAGCCAAATTCCGCAGACTAGCGGTTCGCACAATAAATGTGGAAGCAAAGCGCTTTGTTCGGGTGCGTGGGACTTCAACCATATAAGCTTCGCCGTATCTCTGCTCGTCCAATGATAGAATGGATGATTGTGTGAACCCAAAGCACACTCTCCGAAATATAACCGATATAAAACTGATAGGCTGGCAACTTTGCGGCGATGTTCAACGATTCCTTTACTCTCATAGTCAGATGGGACGGCCTTCCGACACGACCTGAGAGAGATTAGATGCAGGGTAAACGGCTTTATGTGATCTCTGAGGCACGAAGGTGACAACAAACCACTAACTTCTAAACCCAGGGCTGCTAATAGGTACTAAGATGTTAAAACACCCACCAGAGAACTAGCAAAGAGGTAATTGCAAGCTTAAGGCGTTGAGGTCAAAGTCTATTTTCTTTTTGATACAGTGACTCGGCCTTGGGCAACCCTTTGGTGGACGACCGGACACACCCTATCTTTTTCAATCGGAACATCGCTCCGGCTATGTTCTATGTTAGGGTTTTGGTTTCCGCACTTAGTCTATAGGGCCTTATCATATTAGCGGATTGCGAGCGTCTTAAAAGCGGAGCGACCGCGCAACTAATACCTTACGAGCGTCCAACGGACACGCAGCGTATGCGCAGCGAATTCGCTGCGGACGCGCAACGAATTCGCCCCGAATAGCAGCGTGAAAGCGCACTCCATTTTCAACGTTAGGCTGCAAAGCCCAGGGCACGCCACAATAGTGGCGGTAAGTCCCCTCTTTGAGGAGTGGCTGGAGAGACGCCACGGCGTCCTCACCTTCCGCCTGACGCAGGTTCTTACCGGACACGGATGCTTCGGTAAGTTCCTGCACCGAATCGGGCGGGAGGAGACGCCCGGGTGTTTCCATTGCGAGGATCGACCGGAGGACACGGTGGAGCACTCTGTGGAGGTGTGGAGTACTGCCGTGGGTGGAGCACCGCCGTGTCCTCGAGGTGGCGATCGGCGGCGGCGACCTCTCGCTTCCGGCCCTGGTTCAAGCCATGGTCCGGAGCGAGACGGAATGGGACACCGTCACCTCCTTCTGCGAAGCAGTCATGCTAGCGAAGGAGGTGGCGGTACGTGAGAAGGAGAGATCCTCACGTCCCGGCCGCCACGGGAGACACCCCGGGCATCGGGGGCCACGTGGTGGCTTCCGGCCACCGTAGGCGGGGGCCACGTGGTGGCTTCCGGCCACCGTAGGCGGGGGCCACGTGGTGGCTTCCGGCCACCGTAGGCGCGGGCCTGTGGACGGGGAGCTATAGGCTAGCTCGTCGTCCGTCCGTCTCATGACCACAGGCCGTGTCGATGGCGCGTTCGTGTTCGTGGAAAGAGAGTCAGCAATAGGAAAGGGGTCCGCAAGGGCCGAAGCCTGCCGGGGCTGCGGGACTATTCGAAAGAGATACCGTGGCCCCGGAACACAAAAGGCGATGAAGGAACATGGATGGGTTTTAGTCAGTAAAAGTCTGACACTCCCTCCTGCTCCGCCCAGAGTGGGAGGAGTCATTTATAAAATAAAAGGCTGCAAAGTCTAGCGTTAAAAATTGTGTTTGCGTTGTGCAGCAAATTCGTTGCGCAGCGTTGCGTCGCGCCCGCTCCGCTTTCGAGATGCTCGCAATCCGCTAGTATAATAAGGCCCTAACGTGGACCATTGTACCAGAATTGATTGAACAGATTGACCATGGTGGCCGTTCCAAGAGTTTCCTTGTAGATCTGGGTGACGCCGATGCACTCGAGAAGTACATGCGCTACCGTTGGCTATCTGCGATTTTACACAACGAGTTAGCGTACCACTGGTCAGTTTCCTTACTCGTCAATTTCACTAATTCTCCAGTTTACTCATTAGACAATTTCTGAATTGACCAATTTCCCCACGAAATTATATCAATTGTGAGTAAAATCTGATCTGAAATCAAGCCGGCAACTGTCCTTTCTGGTGAGAAAGGGTGGGGAAAGATCCAAGGAATAGGTTTGCACGCAATGAGAAACGAGTGGGTCGTCATTCACCATAATATGGACCCCAGTGCGAGTAGGTCCTTATCACGAGTGGTTTCGATCTTTGCTTCTAGGACATGCTGGTTTCTTCACGATTACCAGCACCAAGGCCATAATTTGCCATATTAGCCATTGCCAGACCAATGTGAATGCCAGTCCGTGTACAAATCCATAGCAATTAGGGCCACCACTGGCCACTAAAACTCTCGTTCACGCGAAACTTAAAGCTATTTGCCAAACGACCGCCATCCAGCCAAAAATTGGACCAATTATAGTCACACGAGCGAAGAATATTGAAATGGAGGAAGTGACATGACATTTTTCTTGGCTTTTTAATTGGTTTGAAGTGACACGAAAGAATGAGGGCAAACCCACACTTTAGGAATTGTATCGTTGTAAATATGTAAATGATGCCGTGACGTCTGACAGGGGAGAATGGAAGAAGAAAACGTGTTGCGCCGACCCCGAGTGAATGGGACACGGGCCGGAAGAGACTGATGATGTATCGTTGAATATATGCTATGGCTTTAACACTAGCCTTCAATTGTTACATAAGGCTGAATAGACATTAAATCTCTTAAAAGTGAAACATCCCTTTCGCTCCTATAATGCGGACTAAAACGCATCCATGTTCTTTCATGGCCCTTTGGGTTCCGGGGCCACGGTATCTCTTTCGAACAGTCCCGCAGCCCTAGCAGGGATCGGCCGTTGCGGACCCCTTCCTTTTGCTGACTCTCTTTGAGGCGCGCGTGGAACACTCCTGCGCCGTCGACACGGCCTGTCGTCATAAGACGGACGGACGGCGAGCTAGCCCATAGCTCACCTTCCACAGGCCCGCGCCGGGGGCCACCGTGGTTCCCGGCGCCTGGTGCGTCTCCCGCGGCGGCTGGGACGTGAGGTTCTCTCTCTCACATTCCGGCACCTTCTTCGCTAGCATGACTGCTTCGCAGTAGGAGGTGACGGCGTCCCATTCCGTCTCGTTTCGGACCATTGATTGAACCAGGGCCGGACGCGAGAGGTTGCCGCCGCCGATCGCCGCTACGAGGACACGGCAGTGCTCCGCCGATGCGAGGCAGAGCTCCACCGTGTGCTCCACCGTGTCCTCCAGACGATCCTCACACTAAACAATACCTTCTTGGCACATACTTTGGCTATGCATTAATGCGGTCAATATCATAACTGCCAAACTACAAGTGCTAGATAGAAATTGGCATAAATAAACAACATAACATAACGCCTGTAATTCCCGAAGGGTTAGGCAGAGGTGTACCTATCTAATACTGCACCCACATTTCGCCAGTTACGTTTTTAAGTCCCAATTAATAGGGGGCAAACTTAGTACCATCAACCGGGTACAAATCCAGACTCCGTGGCTGCTAAAACCCAAAAACACTTCTTTGCCCGTCCCGGGAATCGAACCCAGGACCTCATGCGACAACTAGACCAACGAGGCAGTAAGTGGAATATAAATCTAAGCCAAATTACGTTCTAAGTAGCGGCTTTACTTATACACTGCTTTATTAAATTACTTCATTATTTTTAAAGACTGCCAGTATATTTTTGTAATTATTTATAATTATTATATCTAGTTTATTACAATGTTAATTATATACAGACTACAATTAGAACAGAAATAATGATAAAAGAAGACTAAAAGTAAAAACAAATAATACAATTAAATACATCAAAATAACATAACATAATACATAACAACAACAACAACAAACAACACAACATAACTTAATACATTTTGAAAAGTTTTATTGTGTCATATCCAGCACAGCTGAGTCTCCGTGCTCACGTGGCGGTCATATTACCGGAGTGCGAGCGTACACGCCAAATAGCCATTGTCGTTTAATAGAACAAATGAACCTATTAGTTTTATTAATCTATTCAGTAGCGAATAAGTTACGCGGTTCTTCTGTTAGGTAAATAGCTAACTAGTTCAGTACTTATGTGGTTGGATGCTTCTAACCAGCTGAGCGTGATCGTGAGTGCGAGTGATGGAACTTTGAAGGGGCTTGGCAAGCGAAGCGATTCGTGTATGTGCAAGGAGTTTGAATAGGTTTCATGTAAACTTTTTTGGTATCTTATGTCAGTTCAATATATTTTCGACTTTTCTGGCTGGTCAGTATCCCTATTAGATTGAAAATTTGTCTGGTACAGTCGTGGCTGATCAGTTAATTTTTTTTCGCTTAAATCTTGCGGAGGCGCCGAGCCACGCCCCCTTAATGTTTAGGCCTATTAGGAAAGCGTTAATTTTTCGCGCAAAATAACAATAACTCTCATTTGGCGTGCGTCGTCAGTGCGCTCGGCCGATCGGTATTGTCTCTCGTTCATTATTTCTATACAAAGTCAACGGGGCAGGGCTAGAGAGCGCGTTTCTATGTTGCGAGTGCAAGCAAAAATTAGCTTAGTGGTGATCAGGCAGGAGTGTTCACGATAGTACCTTTGGTTTTAAGGTCCCGTTTTTACCCTTTGGGTACGGAACCATAAAGAAGGGAGGCCTTTCCCTGCAATAGGCCACAACCCGCGATTAATAATAATAACTAGTGTGTGCGCTAATAGTTTAGTTTAGTTTATTTATTAATAATTATGAATAATTACAGGTCAATTTATATATAAAAAGCAAAAACACAAATCATTTAAAAGAGCATCGAATTACAAAATTAAAATTATCATCAATTAAAAAAATAAATAAAAACAATTAAGAACACGTGATCCACAGACTAATAGAACCAACAATTATCATATTACCTAAAACCATTATTTTAAGTCATATAACGCCTGGTCGGTTAGCCAGCCTTGCCTTACAATAATACAGGTGCACGCTCTGTTCCTTGACATAGTCTGACGGGACATAAATGTGCTTAATGAATGATAATTATTAAAATCTCTTATATTCAAACATGACTAGATTCAAGTCTTCAATGATACAGGTGAGGTTGAATCCTACTTTCTAGCTAGCAGAAAATAAACAGCTCTCTGTTGCGTGTTTCTCGTTTTCAGTTACAGACTTATAAAGGCGTGCAATCTCAACACAGATATTCTGAATAAATTGTCAAAACCGCACGCACGATGAAAATAGAATACCTACTTAATAATTTATCAAAACGACAAATTTGGCACGAGCCTTCATGAAAAAACAGCTGAGAGTTCAACAACCTCGCTAGAACAATACCCATTTATTTAATTGAATAATTAATTCGGTAAAGTTCAAGAGCCTAGAGAGAACTTAAATAAAATTACTTTTAACTTCAAAAGTGAAACAGCAACAATGTTTGGCTTGAGAAATGGGGAAGAAGTTTCCTGCTTTACTTAAAAAATACTGTTTGGACAATGACACTGTTGTAAATTTGCGTGATTTGCGTATACAAGGTGCAAACGGACCCATCACGGAGGCGTAAACCAAGAATTTTAAAGATCAAATTGTAAAGGATCACCACAATAAACACAGTAAATGCCAATAGTTAATTTAATCAAGTATTATAACCACATTAGAACACACACACACATTAGAACACACACACAAACACACACACACACGCACACACACACACTTCGTCTCACATTTTAAACTTCACTTTAGTCAAATACACAGACACACAATTATAACTCACTTTTCTATTTTAAGATACAAATATACTATTATGGCACTACTAAGGAGATGTTACTCGTTCCGAACTAGCCAGCCGACTGCCCGAGTTTTCTTTTTCTAGACTATCTAAATAACCAGTGTTGCCCCAACATTGCCCGAAAACTCACAACGGGCCAATAACAGTAATAAATAATTATAATATTTTTTTATTGTTTCATAAAAAGTGTTACATTAATATGTGACACTGGATCCTGCACTAGGATACCCTGTGTCGCAGGATCCAGTCTCTCTCGACAAATATGGTTGATTATGAAGAGGTATCAAATGCAACGGTTCCAATCATGAAACAAAACTAAAAGGTAACTCAAGGTGTGTATGTTACGATGAGTGTTGCCTGGGCTAGTGGTGTGACCGTCGGACTGCCAAGTCATAGGTCTCGTCGAGTTCGAACCCAAGGCACGCACCTCTGACTTTTCGGATTCATGTGCGTATTGTATCACTTGCTTTGGTGAAGGAAAACATCGTGAGGAAACCAGCATGGCTGAGAGATATTTCTCTACGGCATGTTAAGCCAAGTCAGAGGCCCATGGGCGGTATAAAAACTCTGACACCAGGTTAGGCACTAACCACACGATAAAGAAAGAAGTGTTAGTTTGTATGTGTTAGTGTGTATGTGGAGGCTAGTACTCTACTAGTTTTCTGTGTCGTTATAGTTAAGTCCGAGTAACCATTCCTGGACTTCTTTTTTGTACCCAAACGTGGTCATGGGGAGAATTTATATCTTTTTATTGACCCTCTCATATAGATGTGGCCCAATAAAACTAGTCTCAGTACTACCAACCTTCATATTTATTAAACAATCTTTATAATTTAAATAGGCAAATGAATATCTCTTAAATCATGATCTATCAAAGGACCGATTTGTTCGAGACACCATTGTTTAACTATTGTGTCTACTTCGTGGACAGA
The DNA here is from genome assembly GCA_963853795.1 of Xestia rhomboidea. Lineage (NCBI taxonomy): Eukaryota > Metazoa > Arthropoda > Insecta > Lepidoptera > Noctuidae > Xestia > Xestia rhomboidea. The sequence continues at coordinate 5,383,701 of OY970778.1, read as the reverse complement.
TCAAGGGTTAAATAGTGCTAAAAACAGTTATAATTTAGTATGATTTTAACAAATAGACAACAATAATTAAACCAATAATCAAAATAACGAATTTTATGCGTAAAAATGTATGGCTGTCTTCGAGGCGACAACAAAATTAAGTGAATCTACGCAAAAAATATTTGAATGAAAAATCACGTTTTACGGTAAGACTCAATCTAGATAACGCACATTTAGTCATACCTTAATTTCACGCGGACGAATGTAGCGAATGTAGCATAAATTCAGTAGTTATTTCTATCCAATCCATTACCGTGAACAGAAATTGTATTATCACAATAATTACCTAATGGTTTTCTGAGGTCACGGTTGTTGTCCATTTACAACTTAGTTAAGTTACAACGTTAAGTTACAGCTTAGAAGAAAATGTTTGGTCCCTTGCTAGGGCAACACACACACACACACATAATCAGCCTATAATATGTTCTCACTGCTAGCTGGGACACACGGCCTCCTTTGGGGAATGGGCTATAAACCACCACGCGGGCCCAGTACGGGTTGGTAGATGTCACATCTCTTCGATTTCTTTGGTGCTAGGACATGCCGGTTTCCTCCCCGGAATATGATACTTGATTATTTTATCAATTAATGTAACTTTCAATCGCCTGAAGTACAGGATTACCTAGTTCAGGCACAAATCATGGATGAACTTGACATAGATTTAAGGAAATCTGTATTTAACGTGATACCTTACATTTTGAATAATTTAATTTAATTGGTGGTAACTCTGTTTAATTGGGCTATGTAAAATTTGGTATGCCTACTGGCAGTAACACAAGAAACAACATAATATTCCAGTTTTCTTTTAAAAGGAAAAATGTTACATTAACATTGAAACTTCCTAACGTTTACCTTAAGCAAACTTAATAAGAAACCTTTATAAGAATCCACTTTTTTATCCAAATTAGAAATCCTTTGTTTTATTTCGTCAAATAAAGTGAAACATTTTCAGACGATTTTCATAATAACGATATCTGTTTCAAGGCAATCAACAGAATATACAATTTACTTTTAAAATTCATAACGCTGTTAGCATGCGACCTTGACCTTTATGCCCTAGGGATAAAAGCTGTTTTCTCGTAAAACTTCTTTATTGTATTCATTTGAATTAATTTATTGCCTCAAAGAAAGGTTGGATAGATAAGTGTAATAATGATAGGATGAAAGAATTTTTTTTTGGTTAATTTAACGGAGAAGACCTGTTGGGAATAACAATTTTTAGGTAGTAGAAGGTACCATACTGATAAAGAAAGGTTAATTTCTTAACATTTTTTTCCGTGAGGAACACTATTAGAAAAAAAAATTAAGAAGAAATTGCCAGTGACTAGGGTGACCTGTAGGTGACTAGGGTGACTTGTAGGTGACTAGGGTGACCTGTAGATTACTTCATACTTTTGGCTTTTTTTAACTCTATCCACTCAACCGCCCCTGGCTGCTTTAGCAGCCAGTTGCCGATTTGCCAAATGTCCCTGGCTGCTAAAGCAGCCAGTAGCGCCTTCGTCCAACAAATGCAATAAAAATTTATTAAACTGCTATTTCTAGAGCTTATTCCTCTTGTAGCATTCTCTATACTATATTCCTCAACGTTCGGACCAACAATAGCAACACTATTCCATCGACAAATCTCAAAATAAAAGTAAAAACTGTAGTGTAAACAAACTCCGCCATTTCTGACGTGTGGCGTCGTATTTCAATTGTTCTGTTATGTATATTGTTGTTTTCCGATAGTGTTATATATCAAATTAATCGTGAAAATCTGTGCTACTATATTATCATAAAGGAAATCTAGTTTTCGAATCTCAAAGTTGAGTATTTCGCCTCCGAAAGGTGGTAGGTTTAAATACCTATCGTGATTGTGTTTATACAAGAAATAAGTGTTTTTGTGATTAAAACGTGTGTGTTAACGGAAAAACAGTGCATAATTAGTATTGTGAACATATTATTAAATTGTATATATAAAAACAAGTGGCTTCGTAAAGTTATAGGTACGTAAATAACCGTGTTCAAAAACAGTCGTTGGCGCAGGCCGCGTCAAAATAAACAGTGAGTATTCAAATTCTAATTTAATTCTAACTAGACTATCGTAAATAAACTAATAAGATTATGGTCTTATTGGAAAGGAAATATAATCTAGTTTATTTTAAAATTATTTTAATTGAAATTTAATATTTAGAAAAATTCAAATTAATATTTTAATAGCGAAATATCCGTTTTCATCACTGTTTTTCAAGTTCTACATTTTTTTTGAGTTTCAAATTAATATCAGTTTTTTTTTTTTTTTTTATATATAGATTCCATAACTATTCAGCTATTCACTGTAAATTTTATTTAGCTATAACTCTTGTAGTTTGCGATTGTTTATCTAAAGTGTCAAATTACATGCGAATATTTCGCAATTTTTTGCACCCTGGACGGTTTGGTGCAAAAAAGTCGCGCGCGGGGCGGGTGAGTATGAAAATCGTTTTTGGCGGTCTCTCCATTTCTGAAGTCATAGCGCTAGCTGGCGCGCTCCTCTTACGGCCATTTTCTTACTAGCCGGTTTCGGTAGGTTGCTATCTCTGTCTGTTTGACATTTTGCTTACTGACCGGTTAGAAACAAAACGTCACAGAAAAGCTTTCTTTGATTTTTCTATGACTAAAGTGACAGGTAGGTGACGCGGATAGGATATTTATTGTTTATAGAAACACCGACAGCTAAGGAAGTAGGCATACTAACCAACAGTTATACGTAAGCCATCATATACTCATATAACTACACCATACACGCACATACACATTGTCATATACACACCACGAACACACACACATTGTATACACACATACACTCGGTTAATATTTGGATTGTACTTACCTTTTAGTAAATTACTTATCTAAAGATTATTTCTCAACTATTATTCTGTAGTACTGATTTAATTAGATTATATGTCTCTACTCTACTACCTATTAATTATTTGTAAATACTCGAGGGGAATGGTGCTGATAGCTGAAATACAAGCTATGCCTAGTTCGACTACAGACGCTAAGTTCTTTGCCTAAATTGAATTTGTTGCCACATTGCCATTGTAAAATTGTAATAAGTTGTTTGAAAATAAACTACTATATTATTATTAAGTAGAAAACGGCCGTTAGTCTGCTCCGACTTTTGGTAACTTAATTCACTCGTGTAAAATGATGGCGAAATAGTGAGTGAAGTGTTAAGCACAGAATTAACACTGGATGGATGCAATGGCAAGTCACGGGAACAAAATGCGACTTATAAAACAATGGTTAGACCCCGGGGCTATGGGCTAGCTCGCCGTCCGTCCGTCCGTCTCATGACGACAGGCCGTGTCGACGGCGCGTTCGTGTTCCACGCGCACCTCAAAGAGAGTCAGCAAAAAGAAGGGGTCCGAAGGGGCAAGGGCCGACGCCTGCCGGGGCTGCGGGACTGTTCGAAAAAGATACCGTGGCCCCGGAACACGAAGGGCGATGAAGGAACATGGATGGGTTTTAGTCAGTAAAAGTCTGACACTCCCTCCTGCTGCCCAGGAGTCATTTGATGATTTCCCATCCGAAACAAAAAAACCTGCTTTTTTGTACGGATCAGAATGTTGGGTCACAAATGCGATAAAAGAGAGGCAATTGGATGTGGCTGATAAGAGAAGTAAGGGGGATGTGTGGTAACGCAAATTGATAAAATAAGATATCAGTAAACAGAGATAAATGTCGTGAGGAAAGTTTTGAGTATGAATATTGATGGCTTTATTAGTAGAGGCAGATTATAAAAACGATGAATGAACTGTGTGATGGGTGATATGGCTAGAAAGGAGGTGACTGCTGAGATCACGAGTAATAGAGAGGTATGGTTGGGAAAGACATGCTGCGCTGACCCGAAATAAATTGGGATAAGGGCAGAAAAATGGTGACATGAAAATAATTTATTGCATAGTGCAGAAAAGTGTTAAAAATTTCTTTTACAAGGCACAAAAGGGCCTCAATTTCATAGCCTTTCGAATTTTAACAACCACTTTCTACGGGATAGACCCAAGCTTTTCGGGTTTTGACCTTTCCACAATCGTTACCGCGCCGGTAGAATGACAACTTATCCGTGTAGGCGAGAAAGCACAGAACTAAAACAAATGTACCAAGTTTGATAGTTCGATGCATTTTTTCTTGACAAGCAACACCACCTTGTACTGTACACTTAAAGTGGTCGTACAGTAATAATAATATCATTTATTTCAGACATAGTCCATAGTTCCAATACAGAATATAAAAATTTAAAAACACTTGTACATTAAAATAATCAGTAAAAAATAAAATTACACATACAATACTATTGAATTAAATTAAATATCAATTAAAATAGTACACATTAAAACAATCAATCATCAACAACAAAAACAAACCATACACGCATGTCAAATAAAAGCAGGAGAGGCGCTAACATGAAGCTCCATGCACCTTTGTATCAGGGGCAGGTCCCACCGCTCGGACAAAACCCTCAGGAGACTGTTCGAGCTGCTGTTCGTACTGTAACACGTGAGTATACAGTGTGTGTGCACTATCTATTAAAAAATGAATGCTAGTGCTTAGTTTAAAAATGATTTTAATTTTAATTTTGATTTTGATTTTAATTTTGATTTTAATTTTGATTTTAATTTTGATTTTAATTTTGATTTTAATTTTGATTTTAATTTTGATTTTAATTTTGATTTTAATTTTGATTTTGATTTTGATTCGGCAAGAGCTCGGCGAATAATGTCGTTAATGCTGGCGTGCCGTGCAATGCGACCTGCGCTCCTGTAGCAGGACAGGCCATGGTGTCCGAGGCTGTCGACAGCTTCACCGCAGTGACACCGATGCGGAGCAACACAAGGTGCGCCTAAGCGTAGACTTGTAGCGACCCGAAACGATGCGTCATCCATCATAGTGCCAATGATGAATGACGGAAGTGCCTGAAGCCACAAGCCCGACTCCCATTCCCCCACGGCCAGCATGCGGGCACGCGCCACAGTATTGATTGACGTGTGTAAAAGGGTATTCCGTACAATACTGCAGAGCGGCACGTCCCACTGTCTCTGGGAGGACAGGTTGTCGGGCAAATCCGTATTGGGACAAGCCATTTTCCAAGCGTTCAACGCATCGGTCAAATACGGCACCTCAAAATCAACCAGTGAGAAAGATAAAATATCCCTGGTTAATTTTTCGGTACCGTAAACCGAGGAGAGGAAGGCTGGTAAACTTATACTTAAAATTTTGCGGACGCCGAGACCACCCAAGCGAATGGGAAGTGTGGCTTGCTGCAAGCTCGGTCGTCCAGGGCCACATTAAGTATTGAAGTAAGAGTGTTCCTAATAATTTCGTCGACTTTTTCTAAAAGCTGTGGATGCTTCCAAAGATGAGAGGAGCGAAGGCTATACGTGAATTTTGGTCCAAAACAACAGTATCGAATAAGTGTGAAGGCCGAATGAATGTTAATTTTAAAAAGTTTCTCCGAAACATCGTTAAAATTTTGAATTTTTGCCTAAATAAAGAGATTTTTTCTCGGTAATTTTGATATTTGGTGCTAAAGAGTTAATTTAGAAATGGTAGTCTGTCTGTCAGTGGTTTCAGGAAGGTAAATTTCGCACTTCGAAAGGTTAAGTTTTAGTCCAATAGAACTAAATTTTTCTTTTAAGAAAGTTAAATCTTTTAGGACTGTGTGGTGGTGTGGTGTATGGTTCCATCATCCAGATACAATACGTTGAATTTAGAATTTAGCTGACGAATAATTGGATTAATTGCTAAACTAAAAATGACTGGCCCAAGAGGGTCACCCTGTTGGCATCCAACGGCTGATTCCAAAAGATTGTCTTTATAGAGTAATTTTGAGGGGTTTCTGTAGCATTGGTAAAGAAAACTGTAAATTTTGGGTATTTCTTTTTGAACCTCTGTCAACAAGGTGTCCCTGTTTACGGAATTAAAAGAATTTTTAATGTCAACCTTAAGGATGACCTCGCCCTTATCGCTATGAAGGTAAGTGGACAGTGCGTGTACCGCAGCCTCACAGCCCCCTTTGGACCTGAAGCCAAGCTGTAGGGGCTGGAATTTGCTGGCCAGTGTTTCACTGTAAAAGGCGCAGCAAATTTTGGCAGCGATACGACGGTAAGTTGACCCTACGGCAATGGGACGAATACCGCCATCCTTCTTGCGTAGGGCACAAAGATTGGCCCCGTATAGAATATCGATGACGGCATCGTTCACACTGCCGGAGAGCATGAGATTGATGAGGGCCGTCAGTTCCTTCAAAAGGGACTCACCAGCTTCCCCGGCGCCTGAACATATAAGGTCCTTAAGGTGTTGAGGAGTCAGGCCGTCGAGGCCGCCGGCGGAGCCACTCCGAAAAGAACAGACGGCCGCACATACTTGCTGAGCTGTAATTTGGAAAGTGTTAGTTTCTGGAATGGGGGGTCAGGGAAGGCGAGGTCATCTGCCGGGGCGGGGTGTTTGCTCTCCAGAGCTGTAAGGGTCTCTGGAGAGTACGGCGCAACCACATTGCTGCTAAAGATGATCCTAGCTACACCACTGATATCACCCTCGCCTAATTTAGATTCCACATAATGCAATAAACCTCCTTGGGGGAGATGTGCTGTAAATTTTGGGTCAAAACTTTGGGCCGAAATGTTACAGTTGTCTTTAATTTGAGTTGTTAAGGTTTTTTTATTTGCCAAATCTTTTTGTACATGTAGAATTCTAAATGGGAAGGTTAGTAATTGCTCCCAAGCACTTAGAGAGTTCTCTCGGGCAGCGAGGCGGACACAACGCGCTAAGCTTAATGCTACAGAAGGTCGCGCGCCACGAGGAACTCTTGATTTTGATTTTAATTTTAATTTTGATTTTAATTTTAATTTTAATTTTAATTTGAATTTTAATTTTAATTTTAAATTTAATTTTAATTTTAATTTTCATTTTCATTTTCATTTTCATTTTGATCTGATTGTAATTTGGATTTTGATCTTATCTTAATTTGATTGAAATTTTGATTTTGAAAATGATTTTGATTTAATTATGAATTTAAAAACCATAGCTGAGTGTGGTTAGTACTTAGGTACTCATCTCTTTCTAAGTAGACACTCAGCGTCAAATAAGTAGTGCATGATGTGCTTACCTGTAAGAGGTTGATACACTTGTCTGTGTATGTGTCTTGAATGTATAATGTATCTTTCAGTGTATTCAATTGTTGGTGAGACAAATAAAAAAAAAAAAAAAACACAATCACGTTTTTATTTAGTTTATTTTGCAGAAAGAAAATTCTTAATGCGCACGTATTCATTTAATATTTGAGTCTATGCATATTAAACAAACAATAAAAGTAAAAAAACTGTCATAAAAGTAATTTCGAATTCGAATGGACTCTGGTAAGTATATTCATAATTATCTTAGATACTCGACATTCTTCGTGGGTAAGTACTTTTTGAATATTTTAGGCATAAAACATTATAGTTACATATATAAATAGGGCTCTTCAATGTAGTGTTAGACGGAAGAAAACCGAAAACCTACTCAATCGATACAGCATAGCACTACGTGAGGACGCTATGTGGGACATCACTAATCTTGCTCTCTTGACATTCGATGATTTTGGCGGTAAAAGTGTCTCGAGTATAAAGTGTTTAGAAATGGATTAAATGATTAAAAACTCTTTTAATTACTAATAGTAGGTATATGAACCTATCATCTTCTCTAGTTAGTGTTAACAGAAATACTGGCCTCATATTAAACTGAAACTCAGTACTACGTTAGGTCAACTAAAGGTCAGTGTTACCAACGGCGTGTCGTTAACTGTACTACCATACACTATTTTACTACATTATGGTTGTGCAAAACTCAGAAATTGACAGGAAAAACAAAAACAAATCGTGTGTGCGGGGAGCTCCCCCTTTGACACCTAGTCTTACTTAAATTATTTTATATGATAAAATCTGCTCTAACTGCGTAACCGACTTAAAAAAAGGAGGTTTTCAATTAGACCCTTATAATTATATTTATACTTATTTCCAAGAACCACCATAAAATGAGGTAATAAAAAAATGGATTAGTTATTATTGAAATAATTCATGATCACTAGTTTTCGAACGTGTTTTTTTTAAGTGCCTACACAAAACGTAAAATTGCGAAGGTTGCGGGCAACAGCTAGGTTACATCATAAAAATCAGCCTGTAATGTTCCCACTGTTGGAACACAGACTTCCTCTCTGGGTGACTAGGCTGATCCAGGATGCAGGCTCAGTGCCGGTTGGTGGATATTATATGATAATGTCTAACTATCATTTATAAAAACAAATATGTAATTCATTAATTTTGCTGTCAATTATAAAAACAGTCGTGTTATTAACATCCCCTAACATCTATTTCGAAAAACGAGCACACATTATATTTGTGCCAGAAGAATTCGCGGAATTGTGTGACAATACACAGTAACTGCACGATTTATTTTGTGGTTACCATATAGTATATATTATATTGTATTGTCATATAATTCCGTGAATTCTATTTTTGTTATGAAATATGTAAAATGTATCAAACGAAGTAATTAATGTTTGCCGTTCCACGAATATGAGTAAATGACGCGGTCCATTGATCTGTGTCTATTAACTTTCAATTTTTTCATTTTCTGCTTCTTTTGTTCATTTATTTAAAAAAACATTAAATTTATCTTTTAACCCATTTAAAATTCAATATCGTTTTGTGCAGTTTGTATGTACTTTTGCTTGTAAATAAACAGTACGATAGGTTCTCAGAGCGTACTTAATTACTGCTCTCCGAATTTAGAATAAATATGCATCTCAGGGGACTAAATGCTAAAGGGTAGACTGATAATAATCTCTCTATCTCTATGATAGAACCTAATCTTAGCCTGAACTGTAAGAAACATTCAACAGGATAAAAAAATTGCATCGGTACTGATGACCGTCGGATTCCCAAGTCTCAAGGGTCTCAAGTTTGAACCCAAGACACGCACCTCTGATTTTTCGGATCCATGTGCGTATTGTATAATTATCACTTGCTTCGGTGAAGGAAAAAAACGTGAGGAAACCAGCATGCCTGAGAGATATTTCTCGACGGCATGTTAAGTCAAGTCAGAGGCCCATGGGCGGCATAAAACTATGACACCAGGTTAGGCACTAACCACATGATAAAGAAGAAAGATTGTTATTTAAAAACTGTCAGCTGTTCCATATAAAATTTCAATATGTTCCTATATGGTTAAAATTTATGAAACAACTGATTTTAACACCGAGTAGATAGAAAAGATACTGATGATAAACTTTGCCTCAGAAATGGAAAACTTTAAAAAACAAAAAAAAGGAAAACATCAAATATTTCATAAACACACAGTTATCTGTTTTGGCAAGGGTGGCGCAGACCTGCCTGTGTTCAAGTCCCCCCCTGGCGCAGTACCTCCTATGTCTTTGAATTTTATACCACAATATTTTATTTTAGGCTGACATACCAATCACCACGAAAATTTATATTTACATCCACACATCTTACTATATCTCCCAAAGGAAAAACTGGAAAAAAAATATTCTTTTATAAGACATTGTAATTTAATACATAGAAAGAATTTACATACAGAAGAATTTGCTTCAGAAAGTAATTTCTGAAGCATTTTCATTTTGCAAAAATGCATTTTGAGTATTTTGTTTGATCGTTGTTGTAGAGAAAAAATGTATTAGTTTTGTAATAAAATATTACTTTGTATCTAAATAATACTTTGTAAAAGCTTTTTTGCTGTTATTTGATATCTTCTAACTTATTTTCAGTTTATTTTCAAGTGAAAAATTCAAAAACATTTCTAAGAAATGTCATACCTATTAATTTGCATGAAATGTATGTACAATCAGAAATCCGAATTCAAGTCGAATAAATTTAGCTCGTAAAGGTTAAACGAACGTTTGCTGGTAAAAAAATACTTTCTACATAAAACATATTCGTTATTCGTATATTTTGGTAAAGAGCGTGTCTCTTGCGCTAACTGCCACGATCTTACATACTGCTTTCACCTCGTCCACGTTCATACATCAGAGGGCTAATTCACGTAATTTTATGACGCGCCGGTGAAGTTGTAGTGCAGTGGCAGTTAAGTTCGAGTTCGAGTGATAAACGGTATTCTTGTAATCTTTGAACTGTGCGAAGCTGCGCGTGAACTGCACGCCAACTGTACGACAACCAAACTCTACCAAACTTACTTATGGTGTGACCATAAGACAGGAAATATATTACTCACTAAATAATCGAATAGAATCGATTACATTTCAATGAATATGACGTTATTAAAATATTAAAACAATTTTTTGTGCTTTTTCTTATTTAGTAGAATACCAATCATATTGCGTAAAGACGCGCAACAGTAGAATGCCGTTATTGCGCTCGCGTGACGCGAACTTGACGCGAGCGTGTCTGACAGCGGTAGAGAATACGAAAAGCGTTGTTTTGATCGAAACTTAACTGCAACTGCACTGCAACAGCACTTCTTTAGTTACGTGAATTAGCCTACAGGTCATACACGCACGTACGCAAACTGTCTCCATGGTCATAGTGGTCGCAAGCGCGACTGCTGACCATGAAGTTCAGGGTTCGATTCCCAGGTCGGCCAAAGCGTTATTGGGTTTTTCCACCAGGAATTTCGCAGTAGCAGCCACGGAGTGTGGACTTGTGCCAGTTTGATAGCAATAGGCTCGCCCCCTATTACATGGGACTTAAACATAATAGGCTAGTTTCCACCATCAATAAATTGCAAATCTATTTAGTCCGTCAGTTAGAGTATTGGAAAATAATGGACATGTATTTTTTGTTTTTGTAAATCAATGAATATTGACAAAGACAAAACGCATCAAAATTCGGGAGTGGGGGCTCGTGACGTCAGAACGCACTAAAAATTATACCACGGCGTGACGTGTTGAGAATTTCAAAAGCGTCGTATCTTCGTCAATTTTTTGTTTACGTAACAAAAGAAAAAATACGGGTCAAATCACTACATAGTATAAAACAAAGTCGCTTTCTCTGTCCCTACATCCCTATGTATGCTTAAATCTTTAAAACTACGCAACGGATTTTGTTGCGGGTTTTTTTAATAGATAGAGTGATTCAAGAGGAAGGTTTTAGTATGTAATTTGCGGGCGGGCGAAGTCACGGGCATCAGCTAGTATTAATATAAAATAATTAATATTAATCTAACTGACGGACTAATTCGATTTTTTTCAGTACACGAGCCTATTGGGTGGGTGTACTAATGGGTACAGTGGTATACTTCTGCCTTATCCTTCAGGGATTACAGGCATGATATTATGTGTTATGATGTCATCTTTTTCTTCTTCGTGTCGATGATTCCCATTGTTATTTATTTTAAATTTGTTTCGGCCAGAACTCAGCAACGTCGACGGCGTTGGTGATGGCTTCAGACAGGTCCCTTAAAGTGCAGGTGGAGTTGCACAAAGAGCAGGTCAGGAGGTGTGTCATGGTTTGAGATGAGGCTCCGCAGTCGCACTCAGCTTTATCGGAATACCCCCACCGGAACAAGTTGAACCTGCAGCGGCACACCTGGCTTCTAAGTCGGTTTAGAGTCTTCCAGGTGGGCCATGGCAGTTATAATCGCAGGATATAATGTTTTGGCGCATAATACATATATCAATATTCATAATACTAATATTTTGAAAAAAGGGTTGCACAAAATACACAGCCACATATAAACAGCAGGGCGAGAGTACATACACTCAAGCAAATCCATTAAAATTACTTTGCATATTCTACCTTATAACAAGGCAAGCGATAACAGGTCGTGTTTCAAAGTTTCCAGTGTGTTTGCATAAGTGTAGTACAAAGCTATAAAGTGAAGTAATGGCCCTATTTTCTTTAATAGACTCTTCGTTACTATGAGTATGCAGAAGGTTCTTTGCTTTGGTAATTTATAGTTAAAACTTTGTTGAGAGACGAGGTAAAAAAATTGCCAACTATTTTGGAGAAGAAAAAATGATTTTTTTTAGTTAGTATAGTTTAGTATAGTATAGTATATTTGAATTATTTTGACTTGATCTAATATACATACATACATAAACTCACGCCTTTTCCATGGAGGTTGGCAGAAACCACAGTACGCCACCTGCTACGATCTTTACATACTCCTTCTCCACGTTCAAACATCTGGGGGCCTAAAATGGCCGCTTTAACAGAATCTTAATAAGAATCAAGTTAAAAATGTTATTTCTTTAAATGGACTTTATGGTCATAAACATAAGGTCTATTTTAAGAATTTAAATTAATTAAAAATATTGTTTTCTGCTAAAGCAGCCATTTTAGACCCCCTGGTCACATACTTATAGGGAAATTCATTTAATAACTCGTACATGTCACAACTAAACGATTTGATTTATTTTGATTTGTATCGGCAAAAGATTAAATTATTTTGAAAGGAAAGTAGTTGATTTGATTGATGACACTGTAGTTTAAAAGCCAATGCTCACTTTTAAAGCCTATAAAAGTAAGCATCTTCTTTTTTTACACGACTGCCCAAAAAAGGAGTTATGTTTTCAAGGTTTATGTATGTAGGTATGTATGTTTGTGTGTTTTTTTATTCCACCATAACTTCTAAACGCCTAAACCGATTTCGATGTACGTGGTATCGTTAGAATCCTTGTGTTACCCCGGGTAACATAGTTAAAAAAAAACTAGTGAAAAAAAAATGGATACTGCAATATGGGTATCAAAATAAAGGACTCATCATGAGGATTTTAAAGAGGTATATCCAAGTAACTAGCTGTAAAATAAAAAATTAAATAAAAAAACCCGACTGCGTAAAAATAACTTTAAATAAAAACTGAAAAGAAAAAAAACAAGTTCAGGAGAGATATTTACTGCAACATTCGTTATACAAATCATTACATCCAATATATAGGGTCCCGACTGTTGCAGTCAATTTGTCCTCTCTCCTGAACTTGTTTTTTTCTTTGCAGTTTTTATTTCATCGTAATGTTCTTTTGAACCACGTAATGGATCTTGAACGTATTGCTGATGCAGTTTCCATTATTTATAGAATTTAATCCAGAAGGTCACCTAGCAAACATACAAATCTACTGAAAGTGAAATAACTACCAATTCCGATATTTTTTTAAACTAATGGCAAGCATTATCCCTAAGTGCCAAAGGTTATTATAAAAAAAGAATTATCCAAATCGGCTAACAATTGACGAAGATATCGCTGAACAATAAAAAAACCGGCCGAGTGTGGGTTGGACTCGCGCACGAAGGGTTCCGTACCATTATCTAATATATACAACACAAGACAAAACGGTAAAAAAAACACTTTTTTTTGTATGGGAGCCCCCCTTAAATACTGTTTTTAGTTAAAGCGGCAACATAAAGAAATCATCTGTGAAAATTTCAACTGTCTAGCTCTCACGGTTCATGAGATACAGCCTGGTGACAGACAGACTGACGGACAGTGAAGTCTCAGTAATAGGGTTTCGTTTTTACCCTTTGGGTACGGAACCCTAAAAACCGACGAATTGATAACCCCGTCCTTTTGGAAGTCGGTTAAAAAGTCGTGCCCGTGTGATAAATTCCGACAATAACGCAAGCGAAGTCAAAATCAAATCAAATGTCAAATCGTAATAACCGTGAGAAGCAGAGGCAGTTGCTAGTTATTGTGTTAAAGAACAAAAATATATTCAAGGTATCCGTCGTTTTCTTTCAGTTTCGTGTCGCGATGGAAATACTCCCGTAAATATAATAAAAACTCAACAAAATGTCTATTACCGAGCATCTTTTAAATAAGCAATTTTTTCCCTAATGAACGCCGAAATTTTGTGTGTTCGCCTAAAAACACAAAAAATGTAGATTGATTTTAGAAAGAAATATTTCGTTTCAATGTAATTTAGGTGTAGTATTCGTAACTAATATTGATACTTGAAACCACAATAGATTATTGGTATTATAATAAATAAATATATATAAATATCGCTGGACATTACACACAGCGCCATCTAGTGCCACACTAAGCAACAAAGCTTGTGTCGTGGGCACCAGATAGTTGATATACTACATAGATACTTTTTGTTTGTAAATACATACTTATTATACATATAAACATCCATGACTCGGAAACAAATGTCCATGCTCATCACACAAACATTTGCTCCAACCGGGATTCGAACCCGGGACCCTAAGAACGTAAGGCAGTCTCACTACCGCTGCGCTATTCGAGTCGTATTTTTAGGATTATATTTGTTCGAATACACTTTACATTCCTTATTGCACGACTGCCCAAAAAAGTAGTTTTATGTTTTCAGGCTTCATAAATAGATTTCAAAACACAAAGTCGGGTTTTTCTTTATAAATGCATGTTTGTATGTACAACCACACTCACTAACGGTCGACTCCTTTTCAACCTTATTACTCAGTTCTTATGGTTGAAAAGTCAAACTACACCGTCGTGGCTCGCTACGCCGTAGCGCCGTAGCGTCGTAGTACGTAGCACATGCACCTTTCTGGTGGTCGTACGGCTTTGTTTATGAATATTACGTGAGTATCTTTAGTAATTCAATTGATTACTGCTTAACTTAACATAATATACTTAGTACCTAAAACTTTCTTGAATATTTTTATTATATACAAAAGTTCGAGATAAATATTAATGAGTTCGAACGAAAGTTGTTTATCATATCTATACCAAGCAACGATAGATTGATCTACTATGCTTAAGCGAATCTAATCGTAGTAGATTAATGTTAACCCAATACTAAGCTTGTGTTTCGCGGAAAAGATAAGGAAACCTTGCAAGTTTTAATTACTAAAACACGATGTACGGTCGACCAAGCTATTTGGTTTACATTCCAACATGCAAATTACACTGTAAAATGTAAACCAAATAGCTTGGTCGACCGTACAATATACAAAGTTTTCTGAACAAACTTTAACACCATAATCATGAAGTCAATGATAATGTCTTAAGCATTTACAATGTTTCGTTAATTGGAGTTATAAAAATATCTGTGCCAAATTGTTGTCATTTGGCTTCGAGCCAAAGGCCTGGCAAAGTCGGCCAGATGCGAATGCTAATTTTTATTCAAAGTAACAAGTCCCTGATTACACACGTCGTCTAGACGGTAAGGAAATGCTTTGAACGCGTTGTGGTTCTTTAATGTTATGCTAATATTTTGCTTACTTTTTTGTTTGTTTAAGGCTGTGTTTGTGTTAGTCAGACTTTTGCTCTTTGTATATAATGACGACCCTACAGTAGATAAGATAGATAGATAAACTATTTATATATCATTCATAAGAACTACAACAAACTAAATAAGCTCTAGGATAAAAACAGTTTTCATAGGCTAATACTTTTAAGAAATAATCCTAGCCAGCCATGACATTTTAACTTAATAAGGGTGCGATCAAACCGATACGGACATTATTGCACATGGACACGGACGCTTCATCATAATCATCATCATCAGCCTATTAATCTTCCCACTGCTGGGACACAGGCCTCCTCTCTATGAGAGGGAATGGGCTATAATCCACCACGCGAGCCCAGTGCGGATTGGTAGATGTCACATATCTTCGAATTTTTGGTTTTCGGTGAAGGAAAAGATCGTGAGGAAAACGGTATGTTCTAGAACCACAGAACCACGGACACTTCCATACAAATAAGTAACTAAAGAATCAGTGTCCGATATGCGCAGTCACCCCACAAATATTATTCCGTACCCAATTATGTCCGTATGATTTTCGCTCGTGTCACCTCGTGCCAAGGTTGAAATTTTCATTTGCATTTAGTTTTTATTATTATTTTATTTAGCCTTTATTTGCCTATACATTAAATTCCTTACCATACGTTTCATTTAACATTACTTTCAACATTTAATTTAAAATTATATGTTATTACTCTTTATGAGATATTCTAGATGACAATACATTGAAGCAAATCCATTGAATGAATAATAGAAAAACCATATTTACATTATATACATACTACAACTAGTACTCTAAATAATTACAAAAATAAAACTAAACGTAAGTACTTACATATATCCAACGACGTCAATAGGCGTCAAAGTACTCCTCCGCATCGCTGTCATTCGGAAACGTGCCCAGAAGACTGGCAGCATTGCCACGTTGAATGGCAATGCTAATTAAATTATATTAAAGTTTACAATAAAAAAAACATTTAGTTTAATTCACGCGTAATACATTTAAACCGAAACATGAGAGATTCATTAACAAACAGATCTGTTACTAGTTACAAATACTAAATAAAATACGTTATTATCTGTCGTCTTTTGCGCCACTATTATTTTATTTTAATTATTCGATGTCTAGATAAATTATACCCGCTTATAGATATATGAGCAAAAGGATGATAAAAAATACACCTTTGCTCCATTCTAAAAAAAATATTTCAACTTCTATTTTCCAAGATGATGAATGGATCGCATGTTTCCTCCATACACATTAAATTTTCACTTTGAATTGAACGCGAGAAGAGACTTAAGGTTCTCTGCAGAAAGATGCTTGGTCTAGATTTTCTATTTAGAATTTCTAGACTAAAATTACTTACAATGTAGGTTAAAAGAGCAGATGGGGAGTGTTTTAGGATACTCAAAGCAGTTGCTCGTTGCATGTTCCAAATGAGGTGTCTAATTATGACTTTAGTTTCAAGGTAACATTAATACGGTTTAAAATTAGGTAGGCAGCCAGGAAAGGCGGTAAAATAGTAACCATCGAATAAATGAAAACAGAAAAAAAAACCTTTTTTTGCTATTTTTGTTCAGCTTATTTCGTTGGTTAATATATTTGATTGAGTTTTCCTGTATCTTGTTAAATTTTCGTTAGGAATGCGATATATTTTTTTTTTGTCGCTGGACATTACACACAGCGCCATCTAGTGCCACACTAAGCAACGAGGCTTGTGTCGTGGACACCAGATAGTTGATATACTACATAGATACTTTTTGTTTGTAAATACATACTTATTATACATATAAATCCATGACTCGGAAACAAATGTTCATGTTCATCACACAAACATTTGCTCCTACCGGGATTCGAACCCGGGACCCTAAGAACGTAAGGCAGCTTTACTACCGCTGCGCCATTCGGGTCGTCTAAAATAATAAATAATAATATTGGTATCAAAAATAATGACAGGTATGTAGGGCATATACGTTTCTATCAGATTTGATGTGAAATTGATACGAACCAAAGATTGTGCAGCATTGTGTTCACAAAGATTCGTGGAAAAAGGGAAACTCGTGCAGAAATCAATTTTTTATTTTTACTTCATTCCTCGAATCCAATTTAGCTTCGGACTCAAAACACCAAGATTTCCACTTAAACCTTCATATTTACTTTTTGCTTTTAGAAAGTCGTTCGTTCATTTCTTGGAACTCGAGAAATCCAGTTATGAAACGGGCGCTAATCGAACTGCATACCTCGTTCGATTCCTCGGTCAAAAGATCTGGAAGAACGGTTGACCTACATTGTTGGACTGAACTATTTGTAGGACCACAGATAACTATTTTTTTTTATACAAGCGATGAGTGTGAGGAGCTCGTGGCTAAATAATAACAGCCGCTCAGCTCGATCTTCAGGTTAAGCTGCGCTTGCCTAGGCTGGTCCGCGGATGGGTGACCATTACATACCATGTTGCCATTGGTCCCGGCTGTCTATGACAGTCGTTATGTAGTCAGTGGCCCGAAAATCTGACAACCAGTCTTACCAAGAGGTATCGTATTATCCAGTACTAACTGAGTTGTGTAGGTCAAATAGGCAATCGCTCCAAGTAAAATACTGGTATTCAGCTGCATCCGGTGTGGAAGCCAACCCCAACATAATTGGGAAAAGGCTTGACAGATGATGATGACAAGCGATGCATGTAAAAACGATGACACAAGACAAATAACTCTAATGACTATGAACATAAATCTATAATAGAAAATAGTACCGACTTCCACGATTTTGCTTTTAAAGATGTCGGACGCACAAGAGATGCGTCTTGTAGCTTCAAAATTCTATAGAATAAATAGCGATAATGATTAGTTAGTAGTAGTAGTAGTACAAAGAATGATGAATTTTATTGTCTTGTTTACATCTATTCCTAAAACATTATAGTTCTTGTTTACAAAGCGTTGTATTCTATTTAATCGTTTAATTTTCATATTTTTTCACACCTTCTGGGTGTGTAAAAATAATCAAAATTCTATACTATTATATAGTCACATAGTTTAGCTTCAGTTTTGTCAATCTACGGACAATTGGAATACTCACTGCGTATTTCAAAGCCCTGGCTACTCGAGGAAATTGCTAGGAATTACTCCTAAAACATCGTTGTCGGGAGCTGCACAAACTATATCACGTCGTCTTGATGCAATTTCACACAATCATTTTCATAATACAACTGCTACAATTTGTATTCTGTTCGAGCTATACTAGAATTTAGCTCAATCTTTTAGAAAAAGATTTGCACCACAGAATCTTCTAATCTGTTTTTGATTCTACAATAAACTAATCTTTGACATTTGCAAGTCACATCATGTGGCAAACATGATGTACCTGTATAATGTTGTGATGTTACCATCTTGCATGCATGTATTTTCTTGTATGTATGACAGATGTTTAGCAAATAAAATATTATCTTATCTTATCTTCTATGACGACCCGAATGGCGCAGCGGTAGTGAGGCTGCCTTACGTTCTTAGGGTCCCGGGTTCGACTCCTGGTAAGAGCAAATGTTTGTGTGATGAACATGGACATTTGTTTCCGAGTCATTGATGTTTATATGTATAATAAGTATGTATTTACAAACAAAAATAATCTATGTAGTATATCAACTATCTGATGTCCACGACACAAGCCTCGTTGCTTAGTGTGGCACTAGATGGCACTGCGTGTAATGTCCAGCGATATTTATTTATTTATTTTATTTATCTTAACCTTAAAAAGATAAAAATAAACCACCGATCATCCTGAAATTTTACATATGCATTGTCAGGTGAACAGAAACAGACGTACGGTACCTTATATCTCGAAAAAAATACTGTTCCCGATAAAAACAACCATTAAGTTCCTAAGCTAAATAGATGGCGTCACATGTCTTTCGAAACATGATTGAGAAACTTTAGTAATGCGAATTGATTGTCAAATTCTAAATTAACGCGAGCATACCATAAAGCTAGTCATAAAATAAAGACTGCTTCTATTTTCTTATTATAAGACACGCCTATATTACTCAAAGTGTTAGGCGGAGGTACATTTCCAAAGGCCGGTAGGGCCCCGGAACAGGGGACGAGGATCAGCGGGGCACGAAATCAGTCTCCTGGCTGCTACTTAAAAACTTCTCAATAACACTTCGCTGAACCTGGAAATCGGACTCAGGAAGTTATGTTCAGCGGTGTGGCTATCAACTAATAGACCAAAAGGCATTCCACCAAGTCTAAAGCTCTCTTTTGATCTTTATTTTTGGTTGTTTTTTTTACAAGCCAGTTTCTGACAAAAACCTTGTAAATAAAAACGTGTATACAAGATTCACTCTTGGAATAAATACACAAGGATTTCTTATAGGCTTCAAGGACAAAAGGCTTAACTGATCAACAGTTTGAGAAGGTTGTAGCGGTTTGGAACGGTTTATTCGCGAGATTCGTTGATGCCTGGATTATGTGATATGGGTTGGTATTTCTCCGTTGGAATTTACGATTGCAATAGGCTAGTTTCTACCATCAATAAATTGCAAATCTATTTAGTCCGTCAGTTAGAGTATTGGGAAATAAAGGACACGTATTTTTTGTTTTTGTAAATCAATGAATATTGACAAAGATAAAACGCATTAAAACTCGAGAGTCGGGGTTCGTGACGTCACAACTCACTAAAAATTATAGCACGGCGTGACGTATTGAGAATTTTAAAAGCGTCGTATCTTCGTCAATTTAGGTTGATGTAACAAAAGAAAAATACGTGTCAAATATTTTTTGATAATCTAACTGACGGACTAATTGGATTTTTTCAGGACACAAGCTTATTTTTGCCATAAAAATACTGACACAGCTTAATAGCATATAGCTTATAGCTGAATAGCTTTTTTGAGGTAACTTAACATCATAACATAACATTACGTCTAAACCCCGGAGGGTTAGGCGAGGTGTACCTAATAGTGCAAACACATTTCGCCAATTATGTTTAGACCCATGTATTAGGGAGAGGGCCTATTGCCATCAACGGGGCACAAATCCAGACTCCGTGGCTGCAACTCAGAAATTTCTACTGGAAAAACCCAATATCACTTTGCCCGACCTGGGAATCGAACCCAGGACCTCATGATCATTCGCCCACTGGCAGCCTTTTTTGAGATGTTGTAATAAAATACTGAAAATTTCAGCAATGCGCAGTGGAATGTTTTTGTGGCTCTAGCAATACGTTGCTTTGAAAAATGGGGTTCTAGATTTATTACTTTGCAAATGTAAAAAGCTATAAGATTTATCTTTTTTTTTTAGTTTAACAAAGCGGTTCTTGTACAATTTTTAAAACTATCTAAAAATCAATCCTTCGGTCTGCCTTGTGTTTCCCTCAAACTGAATCTACCAGTTTTATGGCCTGGTCAGATTGAAACTGACAACATTCACCTAAATTGTATTAAAGCAAAATCCTTATAACTGTCCCACTGCTGGGATACAGCGACCTCACTGTGAGAAAGGGTCGATCGTGGTCGTGACCATAACACGTATAAGTTTGGTTCTAGGGCCATCAAGGTTTTTTCCCCATGTTTTCCTTGGTCGATGTAATGAAACAAATTACACAAAGTGAAGGGCCTGTCAGGCTTCGAACCCACGATTTAAAACGCATAATTCGGGGCATGTCGGACAAACTTTGGGTCAAATACCAAAAAACAGTCGCCCTAAGGCAGTGAAGCGAGGTCGCGGCAGTCTACGAAGGAGATGGCGGGATGAACTGGACAGGTTCAATCAGAACTGGAAGGAAGACGCGTAGGTTCAAAAGAAATGGAAGAAGTGGCGAGAGGGCTTTGCCCAGGGATGGCATAGCAGGCAAGCAAAAAAAAATACACCACTGGGCCACCTTCTGCTCTATAAATATTAGACTGACTAATAATCTCCATGAGGTTGCCATTGAAACCCTCTAAATCTCGCCAAATTCCAAAGTTAACCGAAAAACAAAACGTAATACCAATGTGTATCTTTCTTAACTCGGCCCAAAGCTCGTTAGGGATCACTTTATATAGCCCCAACGATTACCAGGCGATTCAAGAAGTTCCAACGTCCCTGTATTCGTAAATAAAAAATACAGGCCTAATACGACCGCCTGAAAACTCGGCCAAGGCGTATTAGTGGGTACTTGCGATGTTTTTTACGTGGAACATTTTGTGTGAGTAGGGTTACCAAGTAGGATAGAAAACAATTTCTTGTTTTTTTTGGTCGAGAATAGTTGTAGGTCTCCAAAGAGTATTTAAGTCGGTCGATCGAAAGAAAATAGCCGTTGTTCTAAATTTAAACTGTTTGCTTGTCCTTGGTTGTCATCTAAGTTAAGATTAGATACAATACTTTTTCGTTGTATGGACACCATTTACAAATAAATATAGGGCGACAATGGGCGGTGTTATCACAAACAGCGATCTTTGACAAAGCAATCCATTTGTATGCGGTCTTGATCTTTGATATTGAAATTGGCTACCTTATCTAGTTTAAGTACAAACGTGATCACGGTAACTACGTGGACATGCTATCCATACATTATTTAGATACTTAAATCAAACTAGCCAAAAGTGATTTTTCCGTAACATCCCTTTTGTAAATAATCCATATTTTCATCAATAAAGAATGTTATAAATCCCAAACAGCATAGTCAAAGAACATTCTAGACCAAATACCTATTTCGTTCGGAATGTCTGATAGACATCTGGTATTCGCAAAAATGGAGAAGTGGTGGGGGTGGCCAAGTTTTAATGGCTTTGACGTATGACAATGTTGCCATGAGTTAAAGCCCAAGCAAGCGCATTACTATATATGAGTAATTTATTTATGACCACTGCTTTAAAAATGGCGAAGGAAAAAAAACATCGTGAGGGAGTCGGCAGGTTCTAACGAAAAAATTCAAAACTGAAGCCATCACTGCCAACACTGGGCCCACGTGGTGGATTACAGCCCATTATCTTTCATTAAGAGGAAGTTTGTGTCCCAGCAGTGGGACAGAAATGCGAAAATATGTGAGAATGTTTGTAACTCTTTCATCTACTGAACAGATTTGGCACACAGATGGTTTATGAGCTATATAGTACATAGGATATTTTTATCCCGGTAGTACGATCCCATGGGATAATCACCGAACTCCATGCTGGCGAAGCCGCGGCCATAAGCCAGTTATTATACCTACATACAGGGTGTAAACCACCTCATCACGAAGCCGTCAACCAAGCATTCTGTAGATCAAACTAAGTAACTTTACGCAAAAATTATTGCGGGGGAACGACTTCCTTTTTGAGGTGAAAAATCATGTTTTGTGGTAGAACTCAATGAAACGCACTCAAAAACTTGTGCTGATGGATGGATTGAAAAGTACGGGGGTCGTGGAGGTGTTTAAAGTGAAAACTTTACATTAACAACATGTATTTAAAAAAAAAGTTGCCAAAACTTGGAACTATTTTTTTAACTCTAATAAGGTTCCCAGGTATGGTGTAGAACAAAAAAATGATCGCAATGACGAGGAGAACAAATGCCTTTCGGCTTCGTTAAGAGGTGTTTTACACCCTTTATTTGCAAAAATATGGTGACCCTAAACGGGAAAGGTTTTTACGGCACCGCCAGTTGTCTTGTGGCTAATATGTTTTATTTCTCGCAACGAGGCAGAGTAATAAAATCTTGGTTACTTTAGAAATGCTTGGATTTTTGTACGGAGAAATGCGTTAGCGGAATGAAGAAACTTTTTCTTAAGTTCTAAATAAAGTACCTACCGGTTAGTTGGTACATCATCTTTGAAAACAGAAACGGGCAAAGGCTGGAACGATAACCAGCGAATTCAATAAAATAATAGTACTATGTATTGCATAAAATAAACTAAACAACAACAATAAGCGAGACAACGAAAAAAAATCTAATTAGTCCGTCAGTTAGATTATCAAAAAATATTTGACCCGTGTTTTTTCTTTTGTTAGGTAAACCAAAATTGACGAAGATATGACGCTTTTAAAATTCTCAATACGTCACGCCTTGGTATAATTTTTAGCTAGTTCTGTCGTCACAAGCTCTCCCGAGTTTTGATGCGTTTTATCTTTTGTCAATATTCATTGATTTACAAAAACAAAAAATACGAGTCCATTAATTTCCAATACTCTAACTGACGGTCAAAATAGATTTGCAATTTTTTGATACTGTCGTCATGCCTATTGTATGAGATTCTTGTGTAAAAAAATCCACAGTTCCAGAACATGGCCGTTCTTCAGCAAGGTGCGTAGTACACGCAACTGGGGGTCTAAAATGGCCGCTTTATCAGATTCAAAATATGAATCACTTAAAAAAAAAAACTTAAAATAGACCTTACGGTTATGACTATTAAGTCCATTTTAAGAAATAACATTTTGAGCGTGATTCATATTAAGATTTTAGGCATGTGCGTGCATGATCATGAAAAGTGAAAGGAATTTAGTAAGGATCATATAACAGTTGGCGTTCAAAAGTTTCTGTCGACTAGTGAAAAAGGCTTGAATTTGTGCTATTTTGCTTTGCATCCTGATCAAATTCAAGGAGGTATCTATGCTAATGATTCTCGACCCGAATAGATAATAAAATGGGTAGGCTTTTTTTTCCTATTTACGGAAACCGGAAAGTGTAAACCACCCGTATTAAAACGCAGCCCGTCTGTAACTGGCCTTATAACCGCGCCTTCACACACACAAATAAACGTACACAGTGACATGTCGCGCGATGGGTGTTTCTTCTATTACTTTCGTGTTATTCTGAAATACTGTCAAAAAACAATTTAAAATAGCAGCTTTATTAATTACTAGCTGATGCCCACGGCTTCGCCCGCCCGCATCAAAATCCGTTGCGTAGTTTTCAAGATTTAAGCATACATAGGGATAGAGGGACAGAGAAAGCGACTTTGTTTTATACTATGTAGTGATTTGACCGGGTATCGTTATTTAAATTGATTATTTATGCATTTTGTGACAAGATCCTGAATTTTGGCAAGGATACAAAACTACACCTTGTATATGTTTGTAAAATTCCGCAGTGTTGCCAGAAACAATACGACTATTGAAAATTCAGTATCTTTCGTCGTTAACCATGTTTATTTTTTTTTCAGATGGTAATCATTAAGATTGATTACGACAGAAAAGTATAACTCGGGAGAGATTCTGACGAATGGTGAAAAATTATGCGTAAAATATTTTTAAACTTCTTAGTTCGCAGTTTTCTGAAGAAAAGTATTCATGGTTGTTTCATCGAAATTAAAAATAAAAAGTAAACCGTTTAATATTGCTACAACACTGGCTTCGGAGAAAAATCTCTGAACTCCGAAATGACGTATTAATAGCTACTACGATAGAAGAAATAATTATTACGAAATTAGAAACGGGGAATATGCTAGTAATTACGACCCCTCGGTTGTTCGTATTATTTCGGATAGTTTCGTAATTGTTTCTGTATCTCTCCGACTACTGATATGTTTATTTTCTGCTTCGGAAAAATATATTTGTTCATTGAACGCTGATGTTGGTTTGGATAAATGAAACTATCTATTACTTTGGAACGATAATAATATTGTATTCAAAATTGTCTTCATAGTCAAATATGGTAAGCACACATAATCTACGGGAATTGAATCGGTAGGAAATTCAGAATATTCATAAACCATTAATAATTCCCGTACAATGTAGCCTAAATTATCTTCCTTATACTAACCCTTCTTCTTACACAATGAGGCTTATTTCACATCATTTGGCATCATGAAATATTCATCGGTATTTCAAAACAATATTAATGTTTGAAGACCCAGAATCTTGAGGAAATCCTGCCACCCATTGAATAGGACCAAAATAATCGCAGGCACAAGAAGAAATCAACTGCGCAGGATGTGAAAGGGCCATCCAAACTCGATTTGCATAACAAACATGCGATAACGACTTAGATCAAGGTCCTTACTATGGAAACAAAATTGAAACAAAGCAAAAAATATGGTATGATTTCCATTGATCAAAATATTGATAACGTTTACAATACCAAGGGGTATCGTAATGAAATGAAATTATGTTTATTTGCAAGTAGGTTTTTACAAACACTTTTATACACGTCATTTTTTTAAAACTAGATGGGGCCGGACGTGTTGCCTTCCTGACTACTTTGAGAAGAAACAGCCGAAACAAACTCAGAGGTCATAGTCTCTTTTGAAGTCCAGACATAATCTTGCTCAATTCACATGAGGACTATGCAGATTAGTGTCTGAGATGGTCTTTTGAAGAAAGAACCACACAGATTTGAGTGGACCTGTCCAGTCAGTGCAAGCGTTTGTCAGTTATCGTGTAGCTCGACTTATAACTCAAGGAGCTCAACGAAACGACGAACAATACCAAAGAAATGACATTTGGGTAGGTCGCTTATAGTACTCAAACTGCACAGTCGTGGGGATAAAAATAAAATATGTGACCCACATTGTCCTCACATTCACAATAATTAAATAAAATTAATAATAATTTACGAAAAGAATGTCAATAAAAAAACATCATTAAATGTCACAAAAAAAAAATTAACGTAGGACTGGGTTCTACATTTAGTTTTTTTTTTTTTTTTGGGTTTTGGAGGTGAGATAGACAGTCGTTCCTCGTTAAATATTCGTATCCAGCTTTATCCGGTTAGACTGGAAACCGACCCAAAGGTAGGTGGAAAAAGGCTATGATGTCATATTATGTGAGTGGATTAGAAGCCTTTCGTATGTGGGTGGATAATGGCGCACTACTCCTCAGAGAAGGTTTGGTACACGGGCAGGTAGTGGGAATTTTATGGGCAGATTTGCTATGCTATGCGGTACGGTATAATGGACCCTACTCAACAAAACTAGACAAGTCGGTGGTCTTTGATGTGTCGAGTTCATACGGCACATCGTGGCATGTGTGTGTGTGTATGTATGTATTTGTGTTGTGTGTATGTGTTCATTACATATTACTAGAACCAATAAGTACCACATTTTTTTATCACTACATATTATTAAATATAGTTCTCCGCCGCGTCTGTCTGTCTGTTCGCAATAAACTCAAAAATAACTGCACCGATTTTCATATTGCTTTAACCAATGGATAGAGTGGTTCTTGAGAAAGGTTTTAATATTTAATTTGTCAAGCGGGCGAAGCCGCGGGCATCAGCTTTTTTTTTTTTTTTTTTTTTTTATTAAATATTACTCTTACAAAAAAACAAGTTAATTTTTTACAGGTTTTACTCGCCAAACTTTACAGTTTGATGGCGAGAAGCGCTCGTTTAGCATACATAACTTAAAATTATAAACTAAACTTAAAATCGAATATATATAAAACTTACTGGTACATCTGTCTCGTGAATTTATTTCTCGACAACGGCAGACCGACACCAACATACAACAGACAATTAATTCCAAACCGGAGTGACCAGCTGGAGCTGGCCACCCCGGTCTAGAACTCACCGCCTATCACAGTCCGACGACGTGTCCGCGTTCTCCAGAAACAATTTTTTTAGTTTTGATTTTAACACACCTTTGCTCAAGTTACAGTTATTCCTTAATAATACTATTTTATTAAATACTTTTGGCACCAAATATTTAGGTGTTCTTTTTCCGTAATAGTTTGTTATTTTTGGTTGTACTAGTCTCCTCTCTCTCACACTCCTTGTGTTAAACTTATTTTCAACATTTACTTTAAATTTATCACTATAATAGTGTTCTAACCGTACTCTTTGTTACACTTTATCTTAACCTGTTTGCTAACTAGGAACTTGATCAGTCTTATCTGTAGATTTTTTATTTCTAGTAAATATGTTTTAAATGCATGTCCATACACAATAAGTCCATAACTGATTAGTGAGTCAGCGAGTGCGTAATAAACAATCAATAATGTGTGTTTGCTAGGAGGCTATAAAACATAACAGTTCCATACGTGGCCTTTGTCTGAAAGTTTGTGACTCGATGTGACTTACACCGCGAATGATACCGATAAAGAAATAATTAATTAAATTTAAATAAAAGATTGCCAAAAAACGCTGCCAGGTTCAAATGGGATGTGTCGGTTTGTGAGCCGCATGCAGTACGAGCGCTAGGCAAAGGTCTCAACACGAAGGGTCCCTGAGGATGGACGGCGCCGCCGAGGACTAGAAAGAGGTGGCGAGGTTATCTAGACGCGCATCACGAAGGCTGGTTCGAGGTGGCGCAGGAGAAGAATACCTGGAAGGAAATGGGGGAGGCTTTTCCCAGCTGTGGGACATATTATACATAACGGCGCGTGACGATTTAGTTGATTTATTACAACGCTTTTTATTCGTTGCAATCGATTATTTGTATTCTGTGGTTTAAGATTGATTTTAGAGCGGTTAACACCAAATGGGGTTGTGAATGTCATGGCGGCGGTGACAGTGGCTTTTTGATGGGGCTGTCACCCGGTGATCACGTACATATCCATTGGCTCTTAACTCAAGTCTAATAATGGTTGTAATTTAGATTTAATCAGTAACTATCATTGTAATCTCTCATTCTTCTGAGTATGTTCCGTTGAAATCTTTGTAATTATATCAAGTGAATTGTACTGCACGTATTATTTCCCAACCAACTGCACGAATACGCCCAAAATGGAGAACCAACAACAAATAACGGAATAAATAGCGACACGTGGTGTTTATACAGCTCGTAAATCCGATATACATATTAGTTTATTTAAAAAAATACCAAAAGGTTCCTACCATGAAGAAGAAACAGGTCATAATGATGCAAACTATCAAGTTTATATAGGAAAATAGTAACACTGTAGCTTGTAACGGTATATATTACCAAGTATAGTTAATGAAGTGCCATTCACCCACAATATTGATAATACCAAAGAAGCAAACAAGCTATTAAGGACATGAAGCTTTATCAAGAAAATTGCTCGATCCTTTTAGTGTGTCGTTCAGCGGCTGCGTGTTTATACGGTTTGAGATAATATTTGGTTTTCATTGATCTACTCTAGCGCTCTCGTCTTACATGTTTTATTAGGCCAATTTGTCTGCCCTATATCTTATAGAGTTTTTCTTTACTCAAGTTTCGGTGTAGGTATTTACTAATCAATAAATAATGTTGCCACGGACAAAACTCTCTGTCTTAGTTTTCCTAACATATATATATAAAGCTAGCCTGTATTGTCCCACTGCTGGGCAAAGGCCTCCCTACAGTCACGATTCTGTGCTATTTCTTTCCAATTCTCAAGGAAGACATCCAGTTCGTCCCGCCATCTCCTTCACGGTCTGCCGCGACCCCGTGGCAATGTTTCAGGGCACCATTCCTGAGCCTTACGGGCCCACAGTTCGTTCGGCATGTGACATACATGTCGCGCCCAACATTACCTAAAAATATTTAATTTTTCTCAGCGGAAAACCCAAAAAAAAAGATAATTTCCCATTTCAAATAGGAATGCTTACCTCCTATAATCGTGTTTCAATAGTAAGTCAAGATAGCAACAAGGCGGAGATATACCGTATCGGGCCATGCGTATCGCGAAATACGGCGGCATTACCGACTTGGAAACAGAGAGGGAACGGATTAAAAGTTTTAAGTGATTTAATCTCGCTAAGGGCGAAAGATTTGGTAAAATTTCGCCTGCAAATGAAATGGAAATTTGGACTTTCGAGTCAATTCTTAAACGGTACGATTTCGCAGTTCCTATGGAGTGTTATTTCGATTTCGAAGTCAGTAATCAAGTGGAAGCACTTACCTACTGTTTTAAGCAAATATTCTTGATTAGTTTAATCGGAAATTTCTCTAAAGTGCTTACAGATGTCCCTTAATTATGGTGTCTCAAAAAATCGATGTTTAATACAACATTCATAATCATCTCGCCGACTGCCTCGTTGACCTAGTGGTCGCAAGCCCGGCTGCTGAACATGGAGTCCCTGGATTCGATTCCCGGGTCGGGCAAAGTGTTATTGGGTTTTTCCATTAGGAATTTTTCAGTAGCAGCAAAGAATTCTGGATTTGCGCCCGGTTGGCAATAGGCTTGTCCCCTATTACATGTTACTTAAACGTAACTGGCGAAATGTAGTTGTACTATTTGGTACACCTCTGCTCAACCCTTCGGGGATTACAGGCTTGATGTTATGACATGTTATGTCATTATGATGTCATCTGCTTCGTTTTTTTTTCAAGTATATTTGGGTATGTTCACACTTTATCCGGATGCAGCTAAATATGAACCAATATTTAACATGGAGTGACTGCATATCTGTCGTCCACGACCCTGCAATTTAGGGTTCTTGGAGACTAGCGGCACGTTGCCAACGGCAGATAAACTACAGCCGTCGCCACCTGTCAACGGCTGCGGTTGACGCTTGCAGTTGTAGCGTCGGTGGCTGCCGCCGGCGCGTCGACGGCAGCTGTCGACAGGTGGCGACGGCTGCAGTTTATCTGCCGTTGGCAACGTGCCTCACGTCTGTAAGAACCCTTAGTTGGGATAATAATACAGTACACAGAGGGTCCCAGTTTCCAGAATAAATCCATTATTGTAAACGATACGATACCGGAACAAACATGTTATTTCACAAATATTTTATCGCATTCTTCTAAGGCATGATAAACAGATTTTCTCCGTAAAGCTTCCAAAACAAACTTTACAATGGAAAATACGTTTTATAAGTCATATTATAAAACGTATTTTCCAAAATATCATCACTCATTTCGTTTAGCACCTCCGAGAATTTAGGGATCAAATCATCGTCTATTGTCACTGTCGCCTACACAAAAATTTCTGTAGGCATCTTTTGACTAATAAAAGCGTTTCTTTTGAGCCTTATTCCCTTTTGTTGATGAACTTTGAATGGTTCTATTTAATATGATTTTTCTCCTCAAGTTCTTGTTTACCATTTTGAAGTATCGAGCGAGACTGTTATTTCTAAGTTTAGGCTCGCTTGCTTAGAAGGTTATATTGTTTTTCGTGTCAGAGGTGATGAGAGGTCGTTTCTTTTGGGCATAAGTAATTCATGGACCAATTTATATTTTGACACCTTGTTATTATGATTTATGTAAAATTACTCAATTCTCATTCTCTATTACATACTCATTTCTCAATTTACATTATTAGTTTTCAATGAGTAAACGAGTTCGTAAAAGTTAATGCTCATACAAAATTGATTTTATCTGTGATGTTACATTTATGCCCAAAATTAACTTGAAACCAAAAAAGCCCAACGTTTATGTCCAGTGACAATCAAATTTCAGGAACCTGTCCATCCATGTTGACCCTAAAACTACCTAAATCCACAAGCCCCAACAATTTTCCACGAGCGAACAAACCCGACCTCTGGTGTTGCCCATTGATGCATGATGTCACTCCAGTCACTCCAAATATCTACGGTCGAATGCTTTGAACGACATATAGCAGTGGTTCCCAAACTTTTTTGACCAGCGATCACTTTCCTTATTTATCAGGGACGATGAGCTTTAGAAACATAAATTTTCAATCTTAAAAATAAACTCACACAGTAGCTTAATTCAAAAGTCATCATCTGCCATCCTTTTTCCAGGTTTCCAGTCTAACCGGATGCAGCTGAATACCAGTATTTTACGTGGAGCGACTGGCTATCTGACGTCCACAACCCAGTTAGTACTGGGTAATATGATACCCCTTGGTAAGACTTGTTTAATTCAAAAGTAAGTTACATTTTTAATAGAACATTAAAACTCATTTCTATTTTATTTTAGAGTTTCACAACTTCTATAAAATTTATGTTCGCGGAACATATTTAAGCTCTTGGGGACCACAGGTTCGGAACCACTGACTATAAAAGCAACCAACATTGCGTGCAGCCTGTTAGATTAACAAGCATTCATCGTCGTACGTAATTTTATAGCTGTAATCTATCAAAGGGAGATTTATGGCTGAGATTTGTGTTTAGTATCGGAAATTGGATGTTTTAGATAGAAAAGAAATTGTTTTTTAACCTTTGAGGGTTCAAGGTCATTTTTTATGAATATCTTGTGAAGATAAACGCTTGAATAGTTTCCACTGAAAGTTTCTTAGGATCTTGGAGTCGACGGCCTGTGGGCGGATAGTAATTAGGTACTCAATTGATTGGAAGATAATATTATAGTTGTTTTGAGTAAAAATGTCTGTATTTTCAATAACAATTTTCTTTATTTTTATGCAATAAGACTACGTCTAACCAAATCGGCTGCCGTGTTCATTTTATCCGGCGCACTGGTGGCCGCGTCGACAGAGGACGCCTGTCAGATTTCTGCACAAATAAACGACATGAACGCAATTATCACGTACTTTTGAAACAGTTTGGTACCGGTTTTGCAATTTTAAACCTTTGGGTGTCTGTTAACTAATTTCAATGTATAATGAGACTAAACTTTCACATAAAGTATATACGTAAACAACCTCATCACAAAGCCGTCAACCAAGTATTCTCTACATCAAACTAAGTAACTTTACGCAAAAATTATTCATGGGAAACGTCTTTTTTTTTGGGGTGAAAAATAATTTTTGCGGTAAAACTCAATGTAACGCACTCAAAACATTGTGCTGATGGATGGATTGAATAATACGAATAAAAATCTTACATTAAAAACTTGCAACTTGGAACTTTGACCCCCAATATCTCCGTAACTAGAAGGTTCACAGGTATGGTGTAGAACAAAAAAATGATCGCAATGACGGGGAGAACAAGTGCCTTTCGGCTTCGTTAAGAGGTTTTTTACACCCTTTATACTGACAAACAAGAGACAGCTTAGGTCTGTTTACCCAGAGATATTGTGTTTACTGCCGATTCTAGGCTCAAATATTATGACCAATAAATAGCATGGTTATGCTAATATACGATATTTCGAAAGAAGGTTTAAGTAGGGATAGACTGGCATTTTCCATTTACGAGTAGATTATCCTATCACTTTGATAATTTCTGGAGGGCAGACATTTTTTCTAGTAACGTCCGCGGATGCTACTCCAAAACCCGGCGATATTGGCCATCCTTTCTGCAAACAATGTCCTCTGTCCATTGCCACTTAAGTTTGGCAAGTGTTAGTACTCCTGAGGATAATTTCTTTACAAGAATCTTATGGTTTAGCCATGCTGAGAGGATGACTCATGTGAGGCAACTTACAAAAGGTATTTGCAAGGCAGATCATCATATTCTGCCTAGCCTTTTCCCAACTATGTTGGGGTCGGCTTCCAGTCTAACCGGATGCAGCTGAATACCAGTATTTTACATGGAGCGACTGCCTATCTGACCTCCATAACCCAGTTAGCACTGGGTAATACGATACCACTTGGTAAGACTGGTTGTGTGACTTTTTGTGACACTGGCTACGTTTAACGACTGTCAACGATGCAATGTACAAATGACAGCCTGGACCAACATCTTAACGTGCTATCCGAGGCATAGAGGAAACTCGGATGAAGTGACATTGACATTGAGGATGAAGTGGCAACACTGCCCGAGTGACATGTCAAAATTTTGTTCCGTATTTTAAAATTAAATTAAATTAATAATTAAGTTAAATTAAGGTGTAATTATATGTAATATCGTATTTTAAATGTGTAAATACCGAGGAAAATTATTTTCCCGTTAATTAATAAAGGATTCGGTTGTACGGCGACGTTACCGGTAACCTAAAAACAACAGCTGATGTCGGACTACGGATTCATACGGGGAGTATTTGTTTACTTTTATATTAGAATAGCACACAATCGTCCCTTAATCGTAACTATATAACATGTCCACGTCAATTTAAGTATAGATTTTTTACTTTTTTTGCTAAATTATTACCCATAATTCTAAATTGCTTTGTTGACAAATGTCATTTCGTAAAAAGTAAAACTTTAATGATCTAAACTTGTCTAAGTACATCAATCTTTTCAATATTAGTTAAATATAAAGTTCGTGATAGTTATTTTATTAACGTCTTGAAGTAATATTGTAATAATCTTAAGTTTTTAATCTAGGCAATCTACCCACATGAAAAAGTAAAATCAGTAAAATTCTTATTGAAGCAATAAAATTAATTATTCAGTAAGATAAAATCATTCTTATCAAGCTAATATAGCAGCCTACCTCATTTTATTTGAGTAACACAAACTTTTTACCTGTTTTTCCCCTTATTTAATTCTAAATTTTCTTCATTGGTCTATCCTATTAGTTCTCACCGTTTCCTTATTTCTAATTTTCAGTAACCAATCCGGAAACCATGCCTGTGATGACCCGTAAGGCTACTGCTCAGGATTTGGAGCTAAAATTGAGAACGGCCCTCCAAGAACTTAAGGACTCTAAACTCCAATGCCAACAGCTGTTGCAGGAGAGAGAAGACAGTGAGGAGGAGGTCATTAACGTGAATAGCAAAAACTCGAGCTTAAAACGGGAACTAGTAGACCTTCATCAGGAATTCTTGAATGTTGTCAATGAACGGGATCAACTAAGGGCGGTCACGGATGGGTTCAACTCTTGTAGCAACTTGTATGAGGAGGCTTTATGTAAAATTAGGGACCTAGAGGATGAATTAATCCATGCAAACGTCAAACTTTTAAATTTGAAAAAGGAAAAAGATCATACTCAGGCTATGGAAACTGAACATTTGTATAATGAATTAGTTAATACAAATTGCCACCCTCATTCCATTATAACAATAGACCTTACAGAGGACTCTTTACTAAAGCATAATTATAGCCATAAAATCAGTCAAAATAAAATGAAGAAATATGCACGATTAAATAGAATCATTAAAAAATGTAATAAATACAAGAAACAACAAAAACACCATTCCAAAAACATACAATTAAGGAAAGAACGTGTTTTTCTAGTTAATAAATTAAATAACTATCAGATTAAATTGGAAGATAGTATAAATATTTATGAAATTGACACTCAGCGCTTACAATCAGAAATACAGGCTCTTAATAAGTCACTAAAGTCTTTATATAATAAATATGAACATTCTCAAAATCAAATTAAAGAGCATATTCTTGCTACAAATGCATTGGTAGACAAAGTGGACTCGCTGACTCTCAGCAACACTCAGTGTACTTGTCAGAGGGAATCCAGCAATGGTGCCCTCCAGCTTGAGGCAACGGAGGACCCGTCCCTAGCTGTGAGTACTCAGGACTGTATTTCTAGCCAAGATACAATACCTGACTTAGGTAATTTTGTCTCACCTAATAGTCTTGATACTAATCTTTCAGTTATGTTCTCTGATAGTATAGGTAGAGGGCTAGGGAAATTAATCAGCAATAACCTGAGTTATTGTACGCAAAATTATTGTATGCCTGGGTCGACCTACAAGCAGGTTATGGCATCAGTAACAAAAACTGTTTGTAATCCTAATACTGCCATTACTATATGTGTTGGTAATAGCTCTAAGATTAAAAAGGAAGACATTACTGACTGTGTCTCAGAGTTGTTAAAGTTAAAATGTGGTAAAATCATATTGTGTGCTTTTCCCTATTTTGAAAATTTGGGTAATAGAAAAAACAATTATATACATATGTTAAATAACCATGTACATTTTTTAGTAGGTCACTATAGTGACAGACTTATATATCTGGATATCAACACTATTGTTGGTAAACTGAAGTCGACACGGGGTAAGGTGTATTTACCTATTAGATGTAGACACAAAATAGCTCGGCTATTAGCTTATAATATTCACACAGACATAAATAGTATGTCTAAGTTTAGTCCTATTATTAACACTGCGACTATTAGTAGTAATACTAATGTACAGGTGACTTTAAATGAATATAGCATTAGTGCTATAAATGTTTACAATCATTGTACTGAGGAGGATCCATGTGTCACCGTGGAGAATTCTCATTTAGGGTCTCATTTAGGGTATATTAGTGATAGGGTCTTGTTGTCTGAGGATGGCACGGGAGTCTCCGGCCTCACTCCAAATATTAATTTAAACTAGAAAGTGAGACAACAGAAGGTACCATTAACAATATTGTTAATCCTACCAACCGCAAGGTATCTTCTTGCACTCAATTAGTTAGTAAAAAAGGGCCTCAGCAGAACACTTTGAAATTATTCCACCAAAATATCCAAGGCATTTCTTCCAAATTATTAGAAATTGAATTGTTTTTAGAAAATAGTAAGTTTGACATTATTTGTTTTACTGAACATTGGCTAAAGGATTACCAAATGCTTATCAATTATGAGAACTATATGGTGGGTAGCTGCTTTAACCGTAAAACTATGCTTCGTGGAGGTTCCCTAATATTAATAAAAAAATGTTTTAAATATAAGCAACGTAATGACATAGTAGGTCTCTCAGTTGAACATTGCGTCGAACTGTCCTGTGTTGAGCTAGATAAGCATGTAATTGTGTGTGTGTACAGACCCCCAAACTATCAAAACTTTTCCTTATTTGAATCAATAATGGAAGATGTCCTGGCAAAACTTGCAGCCAGTAATAAATCTACAATTATTTGTGGTGATTTCAATATCAATATTTTAGAAGAAAGTTCAAATAGCAGTCGGTTATTAAATCTTTTTAAGTCATTTGACTTGACCAACACTTTTATAGAACCTACTAGAGTCACTCCTTCTACTGCTACTTGCATAGATAATGTTTTCTGCGATTGTGATTACTTAGATAAGGCCATAGTAAATTGTCTGCCTTCTGACCATAGCGGACAAACTGTAACTTTTAGGTGTAATACACCCCCATTGCAAAAAGTTCAAATTAAATTTAGACCTATAACTTCTAGCAGATTAAAGAGGTATAATATTTCGCTACAAAACAAGTTAAGTGCTATGAGCCTTGACGATATTAATATAAATCAATTGTATGATCGTTTCTTTTCAATAGTTCACACGGAATTCAATAAAACTTTTGAAAAGAAGACAAAAAGTATTTGCCCTAAATTCATATTTAGTGATTGGGCAACTAGAGGTATCCGAAAAAGTAGGGAAAGACTATTTGAGCTTTATGGCCTTAAGCCTTTTATAAACACTGAAACTTTTAACAAGTATGTTGCTAAGTATTCAAAAATTTTTAGAAATACATGCAAGGTTGCTAAAGCCCTGCACATTAGCAACAAGATCAAAACAGCAGAAAATAAAATAAAGACAGTTTGGAAAGTCATAAATAACGAGACTAACAGGAAGAAAATACGTAACACTAGCTACACATTAGATACAGCATGTGGTCCTAAAAGCTCTGATAAGGAAGTAGCTCAAGAATTTGTAAATTTCTTTACCGATGTACCATTAAAAACTACAGAGGCTCTTATTTCCTCACCTGAACTCTCAATTGGTTTATTAAAGGCGAATGTGTCTGGCTGCCTGGCTGAATTTAAATTTAAACACATTAACCCTATGATAGTTATTAAAGCTTTCCGGCAAATAAAAATCAAACTGACCGAAGATCTATGGGGAATGTCTATCAAAGTTTGTACATCCATACTTGAGACTATAGCCCCTTACCTAGCTTTAATTTTTAATTTATGTGTAGACCAAGGAGTTTTCCCTGATTTAATGAAATACAGTAAAGTCATACCTCTTTTCAAATCCGGGGACAGTAAAGACACTAATAATTATAGACCTGTATCGGTTTTACCAGCTTTTAGCAAGGTTTTTGAAAAGGTAATGCTTAATCAAATGCTCTATCATTTTAACACCAACAGAATCTTACATGATCAACAGTATGGTTTCACCAAGGGACGTTGTACAACTGACGCCGGTGTAACCTTATTAAAGCACATATTTACTGCGTGGGAAGAGTCTCAAGACGCCATAGGAATTTTTTGTGACCTCTCCAAAGCGTTTGATTGTGTAAATCACGACACATTACTTTTGAAACTTGAGCATTACGGACTGGGTAAACTTGCACTTAGTTTGGTAAAATCTTATTTGAATGATAGACAACAACATGTTCAAATAAATGGTGTTAATTCACATGGTTTAAAAGTAAAAATGGGGGTTCCACAAGGCTCAATATTGGGTCCTTTCCTTTTTCTAGTATATATAAATGATCTACCCTATTTATTGAAAAACCAACCTCAAAATATGGTATTATTTGCTGATGACACTTCCTTAATTTTTAAGATAAATAGGCGGGCCCAAAATCTAGATGACGTAAATAATGCCCTACTTCAGGTCCAAAATTGGTTCACAGCAAACAATTTGGTATTAAATGAAAAAAAAACCAAATGCATAAGATTTGCTTTACCGAATGTTAAAAGTAGTGATTGTGATATAGTACTGAATAAAGAGAAACTTGAATTCGTAGATAAAACGGTTTTCCTG
Source organism: Xestia rhomboidea (assembly GCA_963853795.1). Taxonomy (NCBI): domain Eukaryota; kingdom Metazoa; phylum Arthropoda; class Insecta; order Lepidoptera; family Noctuidae; genus Xestia; species Xestia rhomboidea. The sequence continues at coordinate 5,346,200 of OY970778.1, read as the reverse complement.
GGGATTACGCTTGATTCAAGGCTACAATGGGGTTCTCATTTAACATCTCTTGCGGGGCGGCTAAGTTCAGCAGCATATGCCATTAGAAAAATCCGTCAGTATACTGATGTAGATACCGCTAGACTGGTTTATTTTAGTTACTTTCATAGTATAATGTCTTATGGCATTTTGCTATGGGGACGGGCTGCAGATATTGAGTCTATATTTATTCTGCAGAAAAGAGCCATCAGAGCCATATATAATCTTCGTAGGCGCGATTCTCTAAGGGAACTGTTTAAGGATATTGGCATCATGACAGTACATTGTCAATACATCTACGAAAACATAATGTACGTCAGAAAAAATCTGCACCTTTTTGGTAAAAGGGGTGACAGACATAATTACAGTACTAGAAATAGGGACCAACTAGTTCAGCCAGGCTTCAGACTCGCTAAAGTAGACTCATCTTTCATGGGGTACTGTTTGAGATGCTATAATAAAATTCCACAAAGTATTCTTGAACTGAATGAGACGAAATTTAAAACATGTATTAAACGCACACTATGTAAGCAAGCATATTACAAGTTGAGCGATTATATCGCTGATAAAAATGCTTGGCTCAATGCTGGTCCTGCTCCACAAGGACAGGGGCGCTTAAATTGATAGCATTAAATGGTATTGTTGGAGCTGCTGAAGATTGTACAACTATCTTTGCATTGTAGAGATTCAATCTCTTTAGTATTATATAATCGCATAGCCCATATTGTGTGAGTACTATGTACTAGAAAGCTATCATTCACTGGAAACCTACGTCTTTTCTTGACTTGAATGTGCCCTGGCGGTTGAGAATATGTCATGCTCACTCAAAAGTCTCGCTGATGGTGGCGCATGTGTCGGATCATTTAGTTCCCTTCAAAATGGTTGAGTTGAATGGTGCTGATCTATGCGTCATGTCCGTGAACGGGCGCTGTCGGTTGTGACTGGTCATCTCTCAGTTGCCATGGCTTATTTTAATGAATTATTTTAGTTTTTGAATTGTTTTTTTTTTCTGTTTTGTTTTACTGTGGACACTTTTAACGTGCACATCTTGCTACATTGTTCTCACATAATATACCATCTCAACATGAATGATGTAACCAAGATTTTGTAACAATATTCTGATTTAAAAGAGTGTCCATGGAGTTTCTTGCCCGTTCTTCTCCATAGAGATCTACACTAGGGAATGGGCAACTACAGTACTTTCACAGTTTTTATGTCTTGTGACTGGGACTGTAGCTACATTTAATTTTCATCTTTATTTCGACAATTCAAAAGTGCCTGTAACTGGCTTACTTGAAATAAATGCTTTGATTTTGATTTTGATTTCGGTATATAAGGGTGGTCACCCATCCACAGACTAACCTAGGCAAGCACGGCTTAACCTAAAGATTGACCCGAGCGGCTGTTATTATTTAGCCATGAACTCCGAGCAAGGCAGTTAAGTAAGGCAAATAATAGTAGATTATTAACCAAGGGGATAAAGCAGTGTCTTCTGTGGCGGGTGACAATTTAAATTGCGAGCGTAACGAAGGACTTGAGGTTTACTCCCGAGCGTAGCGAGGGTGTTAAAAACTTAAATCACGAGCGAAGCGAGGGATTTAAGACGAGTCTTGAGTGTAGCGAGGGACTAGAATGTCACTTTTTTGAGCAAGTGGTACGAAAAATGACTATTGTTATGTTCGCTTTTTGTGGCATAGAATGTCACTTTTTTGAGTAAGTGGTACGAAAAATACCTTTTCGTGTTAGTCATTTTTCGTCATTTTTAATCTGTTAAAAACAGGGAAAGAAAATTGTACTGAATTTCTTTTGGAATACTTACCGAAATTTATACTGAACTACATCTGTATTTACACCATTGAGTTTGTATAAGCATTATACCTCTTTTTGAAAAAGGAATACGCATTTATTGTGCAGTTATGATTATTAAATAAAATTACGAAAACCGACGAGGCCGTATGAGTTTGATGCCAATGTTTTTTCGACAAAAAAATATTAGTCTAGGAATTTGCCGCGTTTTTTTTTCTTCAAATACATAAACGTTAAGTTTATTTGAATTTATTTTTATAAATAAGTTAATGTTCTAAAATGCTTATCTCATATTATTATTGTGTTAATTTTTTCGCAAATGGTACGAAAAGAAGAGTATTTTCCTCGGTGATAAAGCTGTCTTAGTTTTGGGTGAACTTAAATCCCTCGCTACACTCAGGACTCGTCTTAAATCCCTCGCTACACTCAGGACTCGTCTTAAATCCCTCGCTTCGCTCGTGATTTAAGTTTTTACACCCTCGCTGCGCTCGGGAGTAAACCTCGAGTCCTTCGTTACGCTCGCGATTTAAATCGTCACCCGCGACAGAAGACACTGCTTTATCCCCTTGGTTAATAATCTACTATTATTGGTTAAGTTCTTCTCTCTTAGAAGGCCAGGTTTGAGCGACAAAGCAAAAAGAGTAGTTAAGTAAGGTTCACAGCAGGTAGCCTTCCTGCCTACCCCCATGAGACAGAAGCGTGAATATACGTATGTAAAGAGCTTATAATATGTCTACTTCAAAAAAAGATAAAAACGAATTGTTACCACCTAGTTATTATATTCTCATAATAATACCTCTTCAGCAACTGACAACTGAATATAGGAGAGCCGCCAAATATATCGCTTATCACAGTTTCACTCGGTATTCGCTACCAGACAGTGTTATGAACATTCATTTTGTCACGTCAGGTATATTCGCACGCATGTTAGGAGGGCTATGAAAACAGCGGGAGACGTTCCTTAGATTGACCCATTTAGGAAGCGTATTGTGTAGTTGGGATGTTAGGTTGGGGTCAATGCGGTGGCTATATATATTGTTTTCCTCTGTGTGAGGTGTTTTTGTTATGACCCAGTTTTTTGGCTTTGTGACTAGCTAAATGCTTATTTTTGTGCTGTCATACCCATTTTGGTAATGTAAGTAGTTTTTATTTTTTTTTGTAACACTCATGAATGAGTGTTTTATTTTGCGGCAATATCTATGAAGGATATTTTGCTCTCAAGAATGTTTTAGGTTTTGTTTTTTTAATAAATCAATAGATTTTTTGTAAATCGCAAAAAACCCACTTATTTCGCACTATTCGGCCCGCAGTGACCGACGTAACAACCATTTTATAGTGCAAGCTGATTAGAACTTTATTCTAACAGGATTTCAAACGAAGTTTGAACCACCACAAATAGAGTTGCTAATTTAACTCCTGTGCCTGGACTACCAAGTCGTAGCTGGGTCTTAAATTCGAACCCAAGACACGCACCTCTGACTTTTCAGATTCATGTGCGTATTGTCACTTGCTTCGGTGAAGGAAAACATCGTGAGGAAACCAGCATGCCTGAGAGATATTTCTTGACGGCATGTAAAGCCAAGTCAGAGGCCCATGGGCGGCATAAATAAAGAAGAAGACCAATATTCTTTGCCGGCAGTCTGCACAAACAATGTATTTGCAATGTAAATGCAAATGCAATGCAATGCAATTTGCAATGTTATGCAATGTATTAGTTTTTGCGGTCATTGCGGACAAGTTTGACTGCCCTATTTTATGTCATCACATTAGGGTACTCACAAAATGATGGAATTTTATTAATTTATTATTATTGAAAAAGGATCTGAATGAATGTAACTAAATCACCTAATTTATCATCGCTAACATAGTTCTTAAGTACTCTTTTACTAACCCTTATGGACCTTGTTGTTCGCAATAAATAATTATTTGATTTTGATTTGATTTGTAGTGTGGCCAAGTGGTGGCGGCCCTGACTTACGAAAAGTAAGTCGTGGGTTCGAACCCAGGCAGGCGCATTACTTTGTCTAATTTATTTCATCACCACTGCTCTCAAAACGGTGAAGGAAAACATCGTGAGGAAACCGGCATGTCCTAGAACCAAAAAATTCGAAGACATGTGACATCTACCAATCCGCACTGGGCCCGCGTGGTAGATTATAGCCCATTCCCCATCAGAAAGGAGGCCTGTGTCCCAGCAGTGGGAACATTAATAGGCTGATGATGATGAAGGGTTAAGAAAGAAAGATGCTGCTAACATTTCACGTGTAGGTAGTGCACTAAAAACACCTGATTTAAAATTCACTATTGTTATCAAATTCGCTGACTTAGTCGCCCGAATGAGTGGGAATATATTACTCCACCGCGGGTATGTAAACCAAGTTGTTAGTAACTGGAAACTTATGGGTTTAATAATGCATGTTTTATTATTCAGCCTTATTTCTGCCGTAAGTGACTGCCGTGGAAGCGCTGAGATATGGCTGTAAATACTTTAAGTTGGATAAAAAGCGCTTTAACGCTTAACTTTTCTGATTTGTTTAAAATTTTAATCAATTTCTTCATTGCTATTGTAGGATTTATCAGAACTTTTGTTACAGTATTATTTTTGTGTTTGTAAAACTTGCAGATAAGTAATTTTTGATCCGACGAATAGAATTACCAACTCAATCCATAGTTTTTAATTTATTCGTTTCTAAAACCTTTTAGCGATCAACAAACATTTCATTTCATTTTTTAAACTACGTAACAAATGGGAAACATAACAAAACATCACACCTGTTATTCCCTAAGGGTTGGGCAGAGTTGTTTTTTAAAGTGCCATGTAATAGAGGGCGAACTTATTGCCATCAGAATTTCCTGATGGAATAACCCAATATCACTTTGTCCGACCCGGAAGTCGAACCCAGGACCACATACTCAGCAATCGCGTTTACAACCACTATGCCAATGAGGCAGTCGAACTACCAAAACCGTCGAAACTAATAAATAAATCACAAAATGTATGATTTTCCATTTTCACATGAATAGTGAATCTGTTTTCACAAATGTGAGTAAAGATGGTTAGGAAATCCAAACTTCGTTGAGAAAATCCGATTTCATGCCGTACAGTGCTTTTTCCGATACGATTGCAGGTATTGATGTTACAGACCAAATGTAGACTGTATTTGAAAGTACCAAAGATTAACTTTTAAAGCTATTGAAGTTAGTTGGAAACTAGAAATAACGGACTCAAGTAGCTATACTTGTTAAAAAAAAAAACAATTAATCAGTATAAACTGCTGGAGTTAGAAGTATTATTTCAATTGAGAGAGTAAAAGAACTCTTTTCATTTTCAAAAATATTAATAATTTTTTTGATTAATTTTCAAAAGTCCTTCTTTTGGTATGTCTTTAAATACCAAAGGATTTAAATTAATGGGTTAAATAGGAGATGTAGATTTGTGTGGCAGTTCATCATTTTTGACCATGGGATATCTCATCAGGCACGAAGAGATTACCATAGAAAATGAAATCAAATAGTATTTGTGCCCACACCCACTCAGTGACTGGGGAAAACGCGGAACCAGCGCGTTCATACGTCTTACAGGGCAAATATAGTACCTTTTATACAGGGCATCTTCAAATATTTCTTTTAAGTTAAGTATGACTTATCATATTAAGGTCATAAGCATTAAAAAAAAATACATTAATCATGTTTTTTTCAGTCTCTTTTTTGTATTTATGGCTTTCTTTATTATGCGTTTTTATATTTACATATTTCATCATCCAAAACCTTTTAAGCGATCTTTAAAAAACATTTTGTTTGAGTTTAAACACCATTAATGGCTTTTCTTATTGAAACTTTCAGTTTTAATGGTCGATAAAGGACATAACGATTTGTTAATTGCTTTCCAAATTAATTGCAATTACGCGAACAATCTTAAGATGCCTTGAATAAGAGTAAAACGTTAAGGACGAAAACGATGCGTATTTATTACATTTCTGAACATCACGCCTCTAAACGCTGAAGAGTAGGGCAGAGATGGACCTGTAATACACGCACACATTATCGGTTATCTTTATGTTAGCGGAGCAGCGGTGGCCCAGTGGTCCCCACCACTGGGCCACCGCTGCTCCGCTTTACTAACAGTAAGTCGTGGGTTCGAACCCAGACAGGCACATTACTTTGTTTAATTTATTTCATCACCACTGCTCTCAAAATGGTGAAGGAAAACATCGTGAGGCAACCGGCATATCCTAGAACCAAAACTTCGAAGACATGTGACATCTACCAAATTCCAGACTTTTTTTTAACTTTCCAGTTTTCCCCCTCGGGAGCAGTTTCAGGGGGGATTTGTGGAATAAGTATCTTTTTCGATTTCAGTTTCCCCCTTTAAGGGGATTATCAGGGGGGAATTCTAGACTTCCTTTTTTAGATTCCACTTTTCCCCCTTACCCCTAAGGGGGAAAAATGGAATCTCCCCTAAAAGTTCCCCGACTTTTAGGGGAGATTTGTGGAATAAGCCGTAACGAGGCAGTATTAAAGAGGTAACTATGGGGTAAATACAATACATAATATTAAAAAGCCATTTGTGTCCTACGGCAGGGCAAAGGCCTCCCGTCCGTCTTCTCACTTATCCATAACCTCTAAATGATAGCTGTTTGTGGCCAACCTTTAAAGTAAGAGTCCAGTTCGTCCCGCCATCTCTTGGGCCGAAAGAAGAAGAGAAAGAGGCTAGACAGATTTGTCGCCTCATAATAAAGAATTCTCGTCCCACCCGCATATCTCTTCAGTATTCCCGCGATCATGATGCTTGCAACAGCGTCGAAATATCGGGAGCTCATAGCATCAAAAGAATATCACGGATATCATCCCGTAAGTACTTTAAATGTAGTGAAAAACCGTGAAAGTCTAAAACAGTGCACATAGCTTCTCCGGCACGCGACAGATGTAAGCACATAAGCAGCCCAATTCCATTTATATAACAGTAATTATTTCATGTAATACTACCTAATTATATAACACAACATAGTTAATTTAAAACCACAATTGGTTACCACACAGTTCATAATTCTGAATACAGAGAAATTAACTGAATAATCATGTATTTTGAAACGCATTCAAAGGAACTTAATTTTAAAATAAACCCAGTATTCCAATCACATTTGTGAAAATATCGTTATTCTACTGTTTTCATTTTCACAGAATTAATACGATCACCTCACTGAATCAAAAAGTATGGCAGAATGTTAATAGGTTTTGATCAATCTCTCTTGTAATGAAATACAGTGTTTTGGTAAAACCAATTGATAACATTACGATTTTACATTTATTTCGCCTGTCTCTTGGTCACATTATCAGCTGACAGCGTAGAGGAAAATGTTTTTGATGCCCTTTTATAGTTTGTTGTTAGTTTTTTTATTTTAGTAATACATAGTAAGAACGCAGCGGTGGCCCAATGGTGGCGGCCCAGACTTACGAACAGTAAGTCGTGGGTTCGAACCCAGGCAGGCGCATTACTTTGCGTAATTTATTTCATCACCACTGCTCTCAAAACGGTGAAGGAAAACATCGTGAGGCAAAAAATTCGAAGATATGTGACATCTACCAATCCGCACTGGGTCCGCGTGGTAGATTATAGCCCATTCCCTCTCTTAGAGAGGAGGCCTGTGTCCCAGCAGTGGGAACATTAATTGGCTGATGATGATGATGATGATGACTAATTCGTAAGTAGTAGCTCATTAGTATAGTTGTAATAGCTTTTAATTAATTAATAATGTGTATAGTTAGTTTGTTCCTTCTTTTAAAAAACTTATTTTTAAAGTATTGTTTAACTACATTTCGCTTAGTAAAATAAAACAAAATCATTCTTCTTTGGTATGTTCTTTAAAATCTAATCATTTTCAAGTAAACGGATCATCTATTTTATGCAACACTATTCTGTAGAATGAAAAAGACGCTTTAGAAAATTCCTTTTTATTTTCTCATCTTTTGTATCCACCCGCTTTAGCGACCATGGTTGGATGTCTACCTGGATCATAAATCATTTCGCTCTCTGTGACTGAAAATCGCTGAGCTAAATTCAAAACATTTTCCGAATTCATAGAGGAAAAGCAGTCCATAATTTACTATCTTACAGTTTGGAAAAAATCATCAGGATTCTTTTGAAATTGGATTTCGGGATGTGATATTATGATATTATTTATTACTAGCTGTGGCCCGTGGCTTCGCCCGCGTAAAGTTCGGTTACTGTCCCACTGGATCACAATAAAGGGATAAATAGTATCCTACATGTTAATCAATCACTGTCACAATCACTGTCACAATCACTGTCACAATCACTGTCACAATCACTGTCACAATCGCTGTCACAATCACTGTCACAATCACTGTCACAATCACTGTCACAATCACTGTCACAATCACTGTCACAATCACTGTCACAATCACTGTCACAATCACTGTCACAATCACTGTCACAATCACTGTCACAATCACTGTCACAATCACTGTCACAATCACTGTCACAATCACTGTCACAATCACTGTCACAATCACTGTCACAATCACTGTCACAATCACTGTCACAATCACTGTCACAATCACTGTCACAATCACTGTCACAATCACTGTCACAATCACTGTTTTCAGACTTTGTCACCCCATTTCCCCCTCTTAGGGGTTGAATTCTGAAAAAATCTGAAACCCGTTTCTAATCATTTATCAATAGGAAGCCTCCTGTGAAGTTTCGATTAAAATAGTCTAACTAATCTTGTTTCCCCATACAAACTTTGGAACACCGTTTATCCCCCATAGGGGATGAATTTTGAAAAATCCTTTCTTTGTGCACCCCTAAACCACATGAGGAACCTACTTGCCAAATTTGGAATCTGTACACCCAGCGGTTTAGGCTGTGCATTGATTTTTAGACTTTGTCACCCCATTTCCCCCTCTTAGGGGTTGAATTCTGAAAAAACCTGAAACCCGTTTCTACTCATTTATCAATAGGAACCCTCCTGTGAAGTTTGGAATGAAATAGTCTAACTAATCTTGTTTCCCCATACAAACTTTGGAACCCCGTTTAACCCCTTTAGGGGGTGAATTTTGAAAAATCCTTTCTTAGTGCACCCCTAGACCACATAAGGAACCTACTTGCCAAATTTGGAATCTGTAGACCCAGCGGTTTGGGCTGTGCGTTGATATGTCACCCAGTCAGTCAGTCAGTCAGTCAGTCAGTCAGTTTATCATTTTATACATATAGATACTGTGTATGTGGATGATGATAATTAATTACGAATAACGAAATATCAATGTGAGATTAATATTTATCATTAATAGTTAATTTAAAAAAAAACTAATATTTCTAATACATGAAAGCTATATTTTATCATAGTAACGAAGCCTTTTCTCAACAATTTTGGGGTCGGCCTCCAATCTAACTGGATACAGCTGAATACCACCAGTGTGTTACATAGAGCGCCAACCTAACCACTGGGTTTTTTTTTTCGGATGGGAAATCATCAAATGACTCCTCCCGCTCTGGGCGGAGCAGGAGGGAGTGTCAGATTTCTACTGACTAAAACCCATCCATGTTCCTTCATCGCCCTTTGTGTTCCAGGGCCACGGTATCTCTTTCGAACAGTCCCGCGGCCCCGGCAGGCATCGGCCCTTGAGGACCCCTTCCTTTTTGCTGACTCCGTTTAACGGCACGGCCTAACCACTGGGTCATACGATACCTCTAGGCAAAACTGTTTGTCAGATTTTCTGCCTTCTGATTGCCGGTAACGACTGTCGAAGATACAAATGACAGCCGGGACTGTAACGTGCTTTTCGCAACACGTAAAAGGCTTTATTTTATAACACGTCCATATACCGAAGTTGAACACTTAAAACCCGATCATAAACACACCCCTTCGCAATACACATAAATATCTATGCACAAAAACGCGGAAATACACTTCGCAGCACAACCTTCTTCAAAATATAATCTCACATATTTCTCGATCTCGATAAAGAACATCTCACCTGATAAAATAAACCTATATTTAACCTCAATATAGACCTTAATCCCTATAGCGGAAGGCACTAGCATGAGTTATGAATCTTATGGGGAGATAAAAGGCCATAACTAGCGAACGTGTCAGGAGAAAAAATGGGAACAGATTACGAAGTGTTACTAAAAATGTGGGAATGGATTCTCATATTTTTTTTGTCGGATTGATTGTGTTTTGTTCTTTTAGGATAACAACTTCATTAATCCTAATTATTATTAAAATTATAAATGCGAAAGTAAGTTTGTTTGTATGTTACCGTATCACGCTTATACTAATGAACCCGATCATCCTGAAATTTTACATATACGTTGTCAGGTGTACAGAAACGAACATAGGGTACCTTTCATCCCGAAAAAATGTACTGTTCCCGAGGAAAACAACAATAACGTTCTTATGATAAAAGATAGCGCCACGTGTCTTTCGAATCATAATTGAATTATATTAATACAAGCATAGTTAATTGTCAAATTCTAAATTAACGCGAGTGAAGCCGTGGCCAAAAGCTAGTACGGTTTTATATCAAACCAAAATAGATCAAAGAAACGATGGATGGACTGTGTGAAAGCTGATATGACTATAAAAGTGGACGTTATAAGATGACGTCTAATAGATAAGTATGGAAGGGGAACAGATGCTGCGCCAACATCAAATAAATTGGATTGGATTTGGAAAAATTTGAAAATAATATTGTCAAGGTAGGTTTTCTGAATTGATATGCAAGATGAGTCGTTTAAGTCGTAAATTCAGGCATGGAATATATTTATACGGGTATCAAGTGGTATTAGCGATATTCTGCAGCGGTACTTAAGGGTTAAGGACAAGGTCAAATTCCGACAGAATTGAATGTCAAATTTCTGAAATAAAAAACCGACCAAGTGCGAGTCAGACTCGCTCATGAAGGGTTCAGTATCATCCTTGTAGGGAAGCCAATTTAATTTTTAAATGATTTTTATTATTTTGTTGTTATGGCGGCAACAGAAATACACATTCTGTGAAAATGTCAACTGTCTACCTATTACGGATCATAGGATACAGCCCGCTGGCAGACAGATGGACGGACGGACGGACAGCGGAGGCTTAGTCATTGGGTCCCGTTGGTTATGGGTACGAACCTTCGGGTACGGAACCCTTAAAAGATCTGATATATCAATATGATATCCCAACGACTAACGCCGATAGTTAATCAAGCTATATTTACTTTAATCCACTTATAGTTTAAAGTCTATTCTTCGTGCTCATTATAAAACTTGATATAAGTAACAGTCATTTAAAATGATATTCTTGAAATTCTACTTCTACACTACTTAAACATAGTACCTTTTAATTAAGAAAGTGCCTTTGAATGGCATCTTACTCATCTTAATAAAGCAGTAGTCTTCAAAACTCTTTAATTTTTCAGGACACATACAGCGTGTATCTGAAAACTGTGGTCATATTTAAGACATTAACTTATGACCTGCTTGCCGCAGTCACGAAGTGCAAGCTGCTAACTTTTTGTTCCGTCCTGTTGTATTTATAAATATTTGTCATGCATTGTATTTTTTTTTTTCATTTTGTATGCAAGTCATGTCCCTGTGACAAATAAATACTTTTTCCTTCTTTGCATAGGCCATCAAACTGAACAGCCACTTGGCCCTACTACCCAAAGTTTCGTATTTAGCTCTGATGAGCTAACGTTGAAACCACCCTGTAGAAACTGATTTAACTCAGTCCGGACTGAGTTTCCAGCTTTACCACCATACAATACAGCAGTTTTGTTTGTTATGTTTTTTTTTCTACATTTCTAAAGTTTTGTTGGAAAAGCACCATTACTCCTTAAATGTTGGTCATTAGCTTTTCAAAACCCACTCGACCCAATTATATGAGACAGCAGTTTTTTTTTAATGTTATTCCCATGGAGAAAGTTGTTCAGTTTGATGGCCTGTATATACATTCACCAGCACATCAACCTATCCCAAATTGTCAAATGGTCCCAATTGAACATGAACCTTATTCTTTTGTAATAAAGTTGTAAAACTATTGGGGTAGCTTAATGTGCCACACCCTTAAATATGACTACAGATTTCTGATACATGCTGTATTTGGAGACTTCAAAGTATCAGCTTTGACTGCATTACTAAGGTCTGAATTCTTGTCGCGCACGGTCGGTCGCGTGCGAGTATACATTGTGTACTATATACCACCATACTACAACGCTGACGTCAGCGGCGAGTATTTGCTTTTGTTTCTTCGCTGACGTACGCGACCGACCGTGCGCGAAGACCGTACGCAACCGACCGTGCGCGACAGACCGTGCGCGACCGACCGTCAGCGTGACAGTAATTCAGGCCTTACTACATAGTTAGTGCTTTCAGTAAATTTAAATAGTCTCTTGATATCATTTATCTTGTCAAAGGCAGTAAAAGGCTTCTTTTACATGATTACGTCGAGCAAAAAAGGATTGAGTTTCTCAATTATTTATTTTAATTGAACACTTTTAGAGTGTGTTTCTTTAAATTTCATTTGGATTTAGATGGATTGAAAGTTTTATTTAATTATTATTCTGTTGAAAAGGGTTTGAAGAATCGATGTGGTTTCACAGAGATCTTAGTTACTTTATTTAATTAAGAATTGTGCTGCATTGAAACGTGAATTTAAAATTGAATTTACATTCGACCAGCGCCCAGTGGTCCACGTTGACCTTGGATCGAAACAAATTGAAGCCACGAAGAGAGGCCTTTGCCCCGCACAAGGATGATGCAGGTTATGAGTATCTCTATGGTAGAAATTTGTTTAAAAAATAAAATAAAAAAAGGTGCTATGTTCATTTCAGTAATAGGGTAAAACAAAAAAAAATCTAATTAGTCCGTCAGATAGATTTCCAAATTATATTGGACACATATTTATTCTTTTTCCACGTAAACAAAAAATTAAGACGATACAGAAACTCGTGTGAAGTCACATTTGAAAATAATTTTACTCAAATGTGACGTCACAAGCCCCCACTCATGATCTTTGACACGTTTTATCTTCGTCAATTTTTATTTATTTGATAAAACAAAAAACACGTCTCAAATATTTTTCGATAATCTAACTGACGGACTAAACAGAATAATATTTTTTTTAGTCAGTCATCATCCCTATTACAATGCCCGTATTGGTCTTGTTATCAGCAGTAGCTACATGAAATCATGAGATTTATTTGTCATTTTATTCTGACTAGATAATAGATATGGATACTTATCACGCCTTTGAAGTTTCACTTTTTAATTAAAATTGACCCTGGTTGTGCAAAAACTAATTTGAAAGTATCTAGAATACGTGCCTGGCTATAAGCAGACCTAGTTCAGTAGCTTAAAGTCTGAACTTGAATATCTTCGTTTGCATATTTTTTAGAGACTCACAATTTGTTTGGAGTTTTTTCGCTTATTTTCAACGTTATTAAGACATTTCACTTTCAAATTTAATTTTGAAGAGAATGATAGCAGTGTCTTTTATTTAAAAAAACCGGCCAAGAGCGAGTCGGACTCGCGCACCGAGGGTTCCGTACAAACTTTTTAAAGAACAAACTTAACTATGCTGTTCGATCCCTAGAAACGGCTATTGCACCAACCGCAAATAATAAGATTGTAATAGTAAAATCGCTTTTTTTGTTATTAAACTACATATTTACGGTTAGATGGCAAGACCTTGCTTTTAACCAATAAAAAATGTTAAAAATTAAGGTAAATTTTGGTACTTACAAGTTTTCGCGATAATCTAAATTTGCCCATATCTTTTTATCGTGTTGACTCAGGACCTTGATTTTTATACACCTAATAGGGACTATAGACTTCAGTATACGGTATAAATTTTAACTTGCTAGATCCACCTATTCCTGAGAAAATCGGTGGTGACAGACGGACAGACAGATGGACAAGAAAGTGATCTTTTATGGGTTCCGTTTTTTTGCTTTTGAGGTACGGAACCCTAAAAATTGTCTCTGATATGAAATGACTGTACTTGAGTTATTCTGTTGCGAAATTATGTATTGTTCTAAAATAAAATATTTGCCTACGACCATTTTTTTAAGTAAAATTACAAAGATATTATGATAATTAATGTGTTTATTCTTCGAAACAATTTTTAATTTGGACGACAACTTTGATAAGGTAAGTAGTAGTTATCATCCTTCTCCACAAAACACTTTCTCTAATATCTCGTAGAAGAAAAATGTTTCGAGGAAACCAACTTAATCTATTACCAAAGATTCGAGGACCTGTCATGTGACATCTACCAATTCGCAATGGGCCAGCGTGATTGATTAATAGCCCACGCCTACTCACCCAGATAAGACAGCTATAGTCGTCTTCAAGGACCCACCGGTGGGTCTCCGAATACTGATGTGTCTCCCAAGACCTACTGACTGGTAGGACCTATGTGACTATTTAGTTTTATATCCCCTGAGACCCACCAGGGCCTTAAATGTACGAAAGAAAACAATTACAAATAATCCTTTATGGGCGCATGAGCACCGGGCCGTAGGCCGACGAAGAAGGACGGTGGAGGCCCGGTATTTCGGGGACAGAAATCAAAGAGTGTTATTTAATATGCGAAGGAAGCGAGCGCGGGATCGACACTACGTTTTCTATTTTTACCAACGACGGAACGGAGACGGTATATGCGTTTGGGTGAGAGGATGTTTTTTTGTTTGTTTGTGCAAATACATGTTGCCATTTTTCTCCAAAACTACTAGTCCAAGTGGGTCTTCGAAGACAATAAAATCTCAGAGGACCCACTAGTAGGTCTTGGGAGACACATCAGTATTCGGAGACCCACCGGTGGGTCTGCTTGGTGGGTCCTTGAAGACTAACTGGATAAGACCTGTAACGCAACTTTGGCAACAATATCGGCTGCACATGATCCTTGTGCAATGTTTAAGCCACAATCACTTTCAACATCTAATTCAACATCACCCAGTTAAAACATTTTCCATGAAACCCTAACAAACAACACGTCCTGGCTTGTTACCGGAAGGCCGTGAGAGTTATATGAGGTGACGCGTTCCTACAGAGTGGCTCGACAATCTGTCTCCAGTTACAAACGGCAACTATTGAATTAAAGCCCTAACTAGACGTGGCATTGAAAGGGAAATGTTGCTATAATGTTATTTTAATTAGGATGACGGACGGTAGAGCAAGCTATTTGGTTTACATTTTACAATGTAATATGCATGTTAAAATGTAAACCAAATAGCTTGGTCGACCGTACTTTTCATCATCTGCTTAACCTTTAGTCAACTAAATCAGGGTTAGCTTCCAGTCTAACCGAATGCTGCTGAATACCAGTATTTTACATGTAGCAACAGCTGCCTTTCAGCAGAATAGCGGTGGCCCAGTGGTGGCAGTTCCAACTTACGAACGTAAGTAAGTAAGTCGTTGGTGCAGGCGCATTACTTTGTGTAATTTATTTCATCACCGCTGCTCTCAAAACGGTGAAGGAAAACATCGTGAGGAAACAGGCATGTCCTAGAACCAAAAAATTCGAAGACATGTGACATCTACTAATCCGCACTGGGCCTGCGTGGTGGATTATAGCCCATTCCCTCTCATAGAGAGGAGGCCCGTGTCCCAGCAATGGGAACATTAATAAGCTGATGATGATGATGATGATGAGCCTTTCGGCCCTCCACAACCCAGTTACTGGGTAGTACGATTTGGCAGTACTGGTTGTCAAATTGGGCTTCTTGAGTTCCCGTTACGACTGATGCCTTTGTAGGCTTACGTACCCGAAGGGTAACCAACGGGACCTTGTTACTAAACCTCCGCTGTCCGTCCGTCAGTCAGCGGGTTGTATCTCATGACCCGTAATAGGTAGACAGTTCAAATTTTCACAGAATGTGTATTACTGTTGCCGCTAATACAACATGTAAAAATAAAATAAAAATAAATTGAAAATTAAAGGTTGCTACGTTTACTACGATGGTACGGAACCCTTCATGCGCTAGTCCGACTCGCACTTGGCCGTTTTTTTAATAACAAAATAAAAGATGAATTCTATGAATGTATTCGAGTAAGTAAGTAAGTATTATACCTTCGAATAAGCTAAGCTAGGCAGTCACATCGATTGTGTACAACGTATGGGGCATGAACGTGTGGCCTCTCAATAAACCTATCAATATCGTAACTATTGAGCTACAGCAGCCTATCGACAGTGCAAATAGCCGAGAAATCGTTGAAAATAGGGTTGTTATTGAGGACTACGAGGAGATAAGGGACAGTAACGCCCCTTTGAAAAGGGATTATTATTCCCCAGATAGATTATACACCGTAAAGAAAAAAATATCAAGTGAATCGCACTAATAAATTCTCAATTCGAACCAATTTTCACCAATCACAGCTCAAAACTTAATAAAAAAATAACAAAAAAGCAAACTGGCATGTCGCTTCCAGATTTATGCGTTGTGACGTCATATTACACTCGGTGTCACGCGTAACAGCCCACCATAAATATTTATTCGAGTTTTCGTCGACAATCAAAGCGCTGTAAATCACTGGCCGGAGAGATGTATTTTTTTTTATTTTGTTCCCTCGTTTTTTTGTACTGTTTTTGCACTGCATCGAACATTTTTCCACTATCGAAAAGCGAGATTTCTGTCGGTAGGTATATACATTTTTGTGCAACGACTCGCGTTATTTCCCACTCCGATCCAGCCTGTCCCCTTGCTGTCCTCTCCCAGCGACGCCCTAAGCCGAGGCCCGTACCCCGCAGGGGGTGCCCTTAGCGTGTAGTCGCTTAGTTTGTAAGTTTTTTGCCCTGGCTGGAGGCCTTACACTTAAGGCACCCACAGGAAAGTCCGGTTAAGCAGACGACAACCTCTCTGGTTGAACTGCGAGATGCCATTTCGAAAAAAAAAAAAAAAAAAAAAAAAACTCGCGTTATTTTCTGTTGTGGTAAAAATATGGCTAGAGTGTGGCTGTCATTTGCTTGAGTCAAAAATGTTTTAGGGTTTTAAGGACGTAGGTTTTACGCAGTATTTGTATACGATTTACTGCTACTTTGTTTTTATTATTTGGTAAAAAAAAAAATTTCGTAAATAGTGTTTTATTAGAGAAAAACAAGTAGAGATATTATTGTCATTTAATTCAAAGTAAAATAATCTAAAAAAAAATCCTAGCCATTCTTTTCTAGGCCAATTTTCGCCTATATATTTGAAGGTAAAAATTATTCTCGTATTATAGCTAATACGAGGAAAGAAAGACGAAGAAATATCAGGAAAATATCACAACACAAAACATTTATGTTCCAATAGTAACTAATAACCACGCTGCTCAATTCATTACCCACAGAGTCCATCCATCATTGCCTCGGAAGCAACAATCTCCCGCGATGATAGTCATAATTGATAGCAACAGATTCATCAGTTTTGATGGTATCGCCCTTCGACGTCGATATATCGCGTCACTACAAATTACCGAAACTACGCGCTGTCCGGAAAATGTCCGGTGTTGAACATAAGCGGCTGGTGATCCTGTGGGATTATTGGACGTGTAATTAGGAATTCTTGGAAGTGTATTTGTTATATTATGTTTTGTTTGTTGGAACATTAACCCCAGATTTTTGCCAATCGATGGCAATAGACTTATACTATATAACGTGGGATATAAACATAACTGGATAAAAATTACTGTTCTACGTAGTATTACGCAGTTTACACCCAAACCACCCGCCAACCTTTAGTTCAAATTTAATAGAACTTAGATTGAACAATAAAATAAAATAGCTTGGTGCCAAAAACGTAATATTACGAGAGAAATTGGGGCCAAGTTGGTAATATTGAGTAGTAGATTATACAGGATATAAACAACCTCACCACGAAGCCGACAACCAAGCATTCTGTACATCAAACTAAGTAACTTTACGCAAAAATTGTTGCTGGTAAACGATTTTTTTTTGGGTGAAAAAATATGTTTTGTGGTAGAACTCAATGTTACGCATTCAAAACATTGTGCTGATGGATGGATTGAATAGTACGGGGATTGTAAAGGTGTTTAAAGTAAAAATCTTACAATAAAAACTTGTATTTAAAAAAAAAACCTTCAAAAAGTTGGTACTTTGACCCACAATATCTCCGTAACTAGAAGGTTCCCAGGTATGGTGTAGAACAAAAAAAATATCATAATGACGGGGAAAACAAGTGCCTTTCGGCTTCCTTAAGAGGTTTTTTACACCCTTTATTTTGTATGGTGGCTGCCAAGTACAGTATGCTGCGAAACTTTGGCATTAAATGGGTCACAGTACACCTTTGTGAGTTGTGAAACCCTTCGGAGATTACGGGCGTGATGTTATGATATACTAGTCAAGTTCTGTAATTTTATTTGTTATATTGCTATCGTTATTTTTTATCTTGTTGTGATTTACTGTGACCAGAAACAAAAAAATTATCAACTGATGAAAAAATTGTGCTTCGAGAATTATTGGCACTGCAAATCATTTAGCTGTTAATAAACCAGCTAAATAAATGATGGGCCAGATCTAGAGGACCTAGAAAAAGCAGTAATTAATATTTTATTTTAAAATTAAATATTATGTTCTATTACGAATGTTTGTTTTAGTAAGCTTTTACATGTAAATTTTTTTTTTCACAGGCAAAAATAACGAAGCCAAGTTGAAAACGGTTTTCAAAGTGAACCTTTTAAATATACAGTCGGGCAAACACATCAGATTTAAGCACACGTGCACAAATATTTCTGTTTGACCAACACAACCCTCGTTTAACCACACCTATTGACTTACAGGTATTAAACCCATTTAAAAAACACTCAGCATCCACAATTTTGAGAACAAATAACACCCTTTTATTTCTCCAATATTCATAAAGCAAAAATGAAGTAGATATTTTTGCCGCAGCAGATAATCTGGCAGCCATTTTGTTTCGGAGTTGTGTCCGATATGTGATCAGCAATTGGCCGCCAGTGTACTGAGCCCGTGAGCCGTAATCAACGTCCGTGCCATTTATTCGATAACGATATTTCGCTTTTTTTGGACGGCGGCGTAAAAGGAAAAGTTATGGTTTTAGCCTTTCGTTTGGATAAAAATATAGACGTAAATGTTTTTTTTTTACTGTAGATACTTCGCAAAGGAATATGAAAAAATTGTGAAAACTGGTTGTGCTGCTACTTTTAAATAAAATATGTAAAAGAAAAAACCGATCAACACGGCGTTGCTGATTGATTGGCATGTCATTTGTGTTGTTGTGCTAAGAGTTTTTCTTCTTAGCAATGTATGTAGTTGTAGGTATACTAAGTTGGCCCAGAACTAAGATATGAATAGTTAACCATAAAATGCCTATAGTGCTTAGGCAACTCATTTTGGTAACCATGTAAAAATAAAAATAAAATAATAATAATAAAGTACATCAGAACGCGACTTTATCAAACTTGAGTATCGGAAATGTGTCATAAATCAATTGGCCGCCAGTGTACGAAAGTCATTTTTCGATAAAGTTTTTTTTTCGGCTGTTACGGAGAGGACATGTTAATTTTTATGTGCTCTCGATAAAGTCAGATATTCAGTGCTAAGTGGACTTCTACCTTGTATATTGTGTATATTGTATAACGGGCTGTTGTCCTTAACTCCACGTCAAATTCTTCGAATTTTTGGTTCTAGGACGTGCCTGTCTGCCTCACAACGTTTTCCTTCACCGTTTTGAGAGCAGTGGTGATGAAATAAATTACAAAAAGTAATGTGCCTGTCTGGGTACGAACCCACGACTTATTGTTCGTAAGTCGGGGCCGCCACCACAGGGCCACCGCTGCTCTCGACTTCAATCTTTTCAGAGACCCTAGATAAAGTGACAACGATGATGAAAAAATCAAAATATATGCGACTGGCATACCTAAGCTACGAAAAAGCTTAATAATATCAATCCTATTATTGACATTGGTTGTAGAAATACAAATCGCTTTCAAAGCTCTAGGGGTCTAGGCCCTTGGTTTTATAATCGTTGTCGTATAGTTTACCCTTTAATTATGGCTAGGAGAATTCCAGTAAAATTTTAAATTTAATGTTCTGTCTATTTTTTTTTATAACCCGACATCCTCGCAATGTTTAATGTCCCACTCGGTAAGAGCCTCCCCCATATCTTTCTAGGTACTCTTTTGGTGCGCCACCGAGCCATGACAGTATGCGTCCAGCAGGCTTAGCCAAGTTGACAATCTACAATCGTTAACGCTAGTAGAAAACTAATCAAATGTATGGGAATGACATCATCTTAACGTTAAATGACGTGATCAACACAAACGAATAGATAATTCGTAGACAAGTTTACATCGTTCAAAATGATAGAATAGAATGTTATCGTTTCTAAAATGTTGATCGCTATACTCTTTGGTAGGAACGCTCACCATGTACTAAAGTGTAGGTTTTTAGCGCTCGACTCAGTCGTGTCAACTTGGCTACCAATTTAGCGCTTTCTACAATCGCTTACGCCGAGGCGTTTACGATTGTAGAAAGAGAATCGATATTAAACGTTTGTAACTTGGCTAGGCCTGCAGGTCATTTCGCCACCTCTCACTGGGCCGGCCTCGGCGGCAACGTCCATCCTCTGGCAACCATTGCGTGGAGACTTTTGCGCAGCGGCTAGTAAATATATATTTTTTTTTTCCATTAGCTATTAAAATTACATAACAATAATACATTTTATCAGCCCATGGCTTAATTGCCAAGAGCCTCGATCAATACCTGAAGAGGCTCTCGTTAGGCAGCTGGATCAAGGACTTGATTCAGTGCGCGGTGTTCCTGGATCGTTATTGTTATGAGGTTCCTCTCTCTGGAGCCCTGACCGCCGGTAGCTTGGACCCTGTTCCCGATACCGGTGGGCTACAATTTTTTATATTTTTAAATGTTTTTATATATTTTTTTGTAAGGAATATTTTAAAATGTATTTAATTAGTAAAGAATTAAATAAAGGAAATCCATAAATCATAATCATGCGAAATTAGAATTGATTTTAATTATGTTGTTTACAAAAATAAAATTTACAAAATTCTTAACATGAAATAACATAATAATTAATTTATAAAAAATAAGTTTAAATAATCCACTTTGAATTCATTAAAACATGCAAAATTATACAAATCATGACATTATTATATGTAAAATTATGGTAACATATATAAATAATAATAGTGATTACGCTAATTGAACCTCTTTTTGGGTAAAGGCCTCCTCCAGAGAATGCCAATGTTTTCCTACCACAACTAAATTAAAACGTCAACTAACAGTAGTTAGGTACTTACATTTTAACATAACCAGCCCACAATTAAATCACTCGCTTGATAAATACAGCTCTCGTTTTACGTGCGGGTAATAAAATAGTTTCAGTACAGTTACAAATGGACTTTAGTTGCACTAATTCATTTAGCATTTAGCTAATTCAATTCATAAGTAGCGACTGTTTTTCAATTAAGTTCTCCTTTTGTAAGGTATGTTGTTTATTTGCGCTTTTTGAGGCCTGTTAATCTAATGTTTGTTTGATTATTTGAATTTAATTTGGGAGTTTATTGTTGGAATTCTTTTGTGTTCTGTTTTGTTTGTTTCTATTGGGCTTTTGATGTTTTTGTTTGTGAGCGTTGTTTTATTGTTGTTTTGAACGATTTCTGGGAATAGAATCAAAGCTGATGTTGAAGAATTGTTTAATATTATGTTAAATCGTGAAGGCCTACATGCACAACAGAAATTACATAACGGATTTAGATATCTGTGGTGCATGTAGGCCTTCATGCTAAATGAATTTTAAATATCATTCTGTTTCTGATCATGACTTAAAGATGTTGAGTTTAACGCTAATCTACTCATTTTATCATGTTTGGTGGAAGCGGACTTAAAAATACGCTGATAGCCTGCATCATCCCTCACTGCTTGACAAAGACCCCTCCCCTTCCTATAACTTCTAGTTGTTTTGATCCAAGGGCCATGTGGACCACTGGTCGCTGGTCTTGTCCAGATCGTCCTGCCATCTTCTACGAGGTCTGCCGCAACGCCTTCTGGCTATGTCAGGGTTCCAGAATCTGGCTATTTTGGACCACAGCTCATTGAGTATGCGGCAGACGTGGCCAGTCTAGTCCCACTTCAGCTTAACGGCTTTGTGAGCAACGTCAGTAATTTGTGTTTTGGAGCGCTACGTGGTGTTGCGTACAGTAGTCAAATTAAATATATAAATGTTATGAAAAAGTTACTTACTCATTTACCTACTTATATAATACACTTGAACTAGGCTGATTTAAGATACTTTGTAAATACAGAATAATGTGTTACTAAAGCAAACCCAGTTAGGAATACGCGACACTTCCCGCGATAGACTTATAGAGTTCCAACATAGCCTAAGGCTAAGATAGTAAGGTCTTTGTAGCATACACAGATATAATATAGATACCTAGATAACGCAAGAACACCTTCAACACTTCTTTAGCATTTTATGCTTAACGTGGCTAAGCTGATTTGTTTATAACAACAACGTTACGAACAAAAACGTAGTTTATTTTGCATAGTAACTTGTTTGTATAGTAACTAAATAGTGCTTATGACGTCATAGTAAGTCGTCAAAAAATGGCATGTATTTCATACGGATCGTGATAATTGCGTTATCTAGTTAAATCTATGTCTGTGGCAGCACACAAAGTTGTAAAATGTGCACTATAGTTTTAAACTTGCACCTGTGTCAAACTTATAACGATGTAGGTAAACTTCGTGCTTCGTTGGGTTTCTACTGGATAGTATACTGTTGAAACAAATAAGGTTTTGTAGCAAATAAATACAGTAAGACGATATGCTTCGCTGACAACAATTATATATTTTGACGTAGCCCGAAGAATTGCCAAACTTAAGTGGCAGTGGGCAGGGCACATTGCTCGTAGAACGGATGGCCGATGGGGCCAAAAAGTTCTGGAGTGGCGACCGCGAACCGGAAAACGTTGCGTTGGAAGGCCTCCCACTAGGTGGACCGATGACCTGGTGAAGGTTGCGGGAATCCGCTGGATGCGAGTCGCACGGGACCGGTCAATGTGGCGACACTTGGGGGAGGCCTATGTCCAGCAGTGGACGTCTTTCGACTGAAATAATGATGATGATGATGTGAGCAGGAGAAAGGTGAAGTGAGCAGGAGAATAATGATGAAATATAGTTTATGTTTTAATTTATTTACCTACTCAGACACATCCGCGGAGCTAGAGGAGTATGTGGCTAAATAGTAACAGCCGCTTGACCCAAGCGGCTTCTTCTGGATATCTTCAAGGTTAAGCAGTGCTTTGCTAGGTCGATCCGTGGATGGTTGATCATCCATTATTTATAATTGGTCCACTTGTAATATAACAAAGTTTATCTATTCGAGCTTTATTAAAAAAGAAAACCGGATTGCACGTGGAACACGACGACGAAAAATCCGAATTTATTCGACAATTTAACAACATAATAATGGATACTATCTACTTTTTACTATTAAATAATACAGTTTTCCAGATTTGCAAACTTCGTTTTAGTCAGTCGATGACAAATAGCTGGCCCGATATTTCGTAACTCAACTGTAATTAAAACATCAAAATTAAATTTTGTAACTATAAATTATACTATATTTATTGAGGAAATAATAGATACCACTATGTGATTTTTAGTCTGTTTTGATTTTAATGTAATAGGTACCTACCAATAAATCTATCTCAATCAAACGGTCTCATTAAAAGGCCTTATTGAAATGAA
Source organism: Xestia rhomboidea (assembly GCA_963853795.1). Lineage (NCBI taxonomy): Eukaryota > Metazoa > Arthropoda > Insecta > Lepidoptera > Noctuidae > Xestia > Xestia rhomboidea. The sequence goes on along the minus strand of OY970778.1, from coordinate 5,322,633 downwards.
GGATTTCAAAACTTTCATAATAAATTTTAAACAAATGAAAAAGCATCCTGTCTCAGATATTGCAAGTATCATTTAAAAAATGGTAGTATAAAGTTATGCATTAAAAAAATACGTGTCGAATTTAGAAAATCCTCCTTTTTTTTGCCGGTTAAAAATAGCTTTAGCCGAAAATAACGTGTTTACTTATCTTCATTTCAGCTCATTTTTGTCATTAATTTTAAGGGTCTACTAACAGCTCGCTATAACAGGTGGTCGTATTATAGCGTTTATCGTGTGGTAGAACTGCTTAGAAAACCATTATAAGCCTAAAATGATATGGAGAGAGACTGGAATTGATAACATAAGACATCAGACCTACGCTTGTAATTTTTCGAAGGGATTTGCACTTCTCTAAACACCTACATTCCCATTCCTTCTATAAAGGGTGTAAAAAACCTCATAACGAAGCCAAAAGGCACTTGTTCTCCCCGTCATTGCAATATTTTTTTATTCTACACCATACCTGGGAACCTTCTAGTTACGGATATATTGGGGGTCCAAGTTCCAACTTTTTGACAAGTTTTTTTATTAACGACAAGTTATTAATGTAAGACTTTTACTTTAAACACTTCCACGACCCTCGTACTATTCAATCCATGCATCAGCACAATGTTTTGAGTGCGTTACATTGAGTTCTACCACAAAACAGGATATTTCTACCTAAAAAAAAGTCGTTTCCCAGCACGGACGGCTTCGTGATGAGGTTGTTTCCACCCTGAAACATCTACATTTCGCCAGTTAAGTTAAAGTTCTATGTAATAGGGGGCGAGCCTATTGCCATCAACCGGGCACAAAACGAGAAACCGGACAACTAAGAATTCATCATGAAAAACCCAATAACACTTCGCGTCATGAGGGAAACTGGGACACCATTGTGAGGATCGACCGGAGGACACGGTGGAGCACACGGTGTAGGTGTGCCCCGCTTGGGCGGAGCACCGCCGTGTCCTCGTAACGGCGATTGGCGGCGGCGACCTCTCGCTCCCGGCCTTGGTTCAATCCATGGTCCGGAGCGAGACGGAATGGGACGCCGTCACCTCCTTCTGCGAAGCAGTCATGCTAGCGAAGGAGGTGGCGGAACAGGACAGGGAGAGATCCTCACGTCCCGGCCGCCGCGGGAGACGCCCCGGGCGTCGGGGGCCACGTGGTGGCTTCCGGCCACCGTAGGCGCGGGCCTGTGGACGGGGAGCTATGGGCTAGCTCGCCGTCCGTTCGTCTCATGACGACAGGCCGTGTCGACGGCGCGTTCGTGTTCCACGCGCGCCTCAAAGAGAGTCAGCAATAAGGAAGGGGTCCGCAAGGACCGAAGCCTGCCGGGGCTGCGGGACTATTCGAAAGAGATACCGTGGCCCCGGAACACAAAGGGCGATGAAGGAACATGGATGGGTTTTAGTCAGTAAAAGTCTGACACTCCCTCCTGCTCAGCCCAGAGCGGGAGAAGTCATTTGATGATTTCCAATCCGAAAAAAAAAAAAAAAAAAAAAAGGGAAACTGGGACTGAAAATAATGACTTGCTAAAAACCCCTCCTGATCAGAAGGTCTAAGTAGCTAAATGTCCAACTGAGCGAAACGTCTAATGAGCAGGATGTCATCATCATCTGCCTAGCCTTTTCCCAACTATGTTGGGGTCGGCTTCAAGTCTAACCGGATGCAGCTGAATACCAGTATTTTACATGACGCCTAATGAGCAGTAAGTCTAATGCGACTAATGAACAGTAAGTCTAATTACCAAAATGTCCATGTTGCAAAACGTCCAACTATCAGAAAGTAAAAGTCATACTTCTGATATACTCGTAGCATAAAATATTCCTCATTAGGGAAAAAACACACACAAATACATCGTAACAAACCCACAAAATCGTACATAAATCGTCAGCTAATAAAAAGAAAATAATTCTAGCAATCCCACTAGAAATATGACTGCTGCTTAGGTGAGTGTGTGGCGACTTGGAACATTGACTAATTAGCTCATAAATTGTAGCGTTCAAACTACCGCCTGTAATTTTTTCCTTAACATGAAATTACAAGGTGTTTCGTATTTTTCTTTGTAACGGTTATAGCCTTATATTAGGGCGTATACAAATGAGATTCTGAAGCGATTTTGCCGCAATTTTTCTCGGTAATTTTAAGAAGGATGGAAGCCCGTAATATGGCAAGCAGATGTCCAAAAAAAAAAATGACCTAAAGGTGATTAGTAAAGTAGTAGAATAACATTATCATCGTCAGCCTACAGCAGACCACTGCTGGACATAGGCCTCCTCAATCTCACGCCACACAACTCTGTACTCAGCAACTCTTATCCAGTTGCTACCAGCCACTCTGCCTTCAGACCTTCACTCCACCGGGCCTGAGGGCATCCCACCTGACGCTTACCGATTCGCAGTCGCCACTCAAGAACGCGTGTACCCCAACGGTCATCGGTCTTCGGCCAATTGTCACTTCAGCTATGTCGTCCACCCTCAGAGAGCCTCCAAGGATAGCCCGTTGCATAGCTCGCTGAGCGAATTTATGGACCAGCTGTACCGTAAGTGTCCACGTTTCGGCCCCGTAAGTCATAACAGGCAAGACGCACTGGTTGAAGACCTTTCTTTTTCGGCTTTGTGGAATACGCGACTAGAAGACCTGACGAAGTTTCCCAAATGCTGCCCAGCCCAGGTAAATTCTTCTGTCTCATAGTTGTTCTTAACAAACAGAGTTCGTTTTAACCGTGATATGCCAATATACATTGCCGACTTAAAGAACCATGGGTGAATTTAAGTCAGTTTCGGTACGAATGTCTTATGTTTAAGAAAGCCCTACATATTACAATTCTGAATAATTTGTAATTGTTAGGGTGGCGTTACAGTAATTATAGTGGCGTTCTAGGTCGCAAGAGTAAAAAAGTGTTGTGTTAATTGTATATGGTTCAAGGGTTTTTATTACCCAATACTTTGTGCCAATAAATATTAATGCAAATTGTTTTGTTTACGGTACTTAATGGTGTGGAATTGTAGGTATTTAACGATTCCAGAAATGGTAAAATTATGGTATTTTTTCGAACCTGACCTGTTTTCATCGGTGTCTTGCGTACCTATTATTAGATTTCTTGATAACTTTATTTTAGTTTAAAAGTAATAAAATAATGCTGTTTGTTTCATAGCAACATAAACTTATTTGGCGATTAAGTCAAAGAAGAAATTCTTCCTCGGAAACTATCAGGGATCTGATTGTTACCTTAGTTTTTAGGCCAGTTTTTCTCGGTCTTTCAGCAGCTCTAAGATGGCAAAACAAGTATAATGCTTCTGGTATTGCATGCGGCAGTCATCCCTTATATTATTAGTGAATTTGCTACCAGTTTGCCCCTTCTTAATGAAGAAAAACTCTTTCACGGCAAACTTAACCCCAAAAAAGTTTATAATCACTTTTATCTCGAAAACTTTAATGACCAAAGTTTTATCAGCTATCATATTCTACTTCTACATCTGCCAGCTCCCTAACTTACAAACAGTCGTTGCTGTTAGTTGCGAACCACAATCGGAGATCGGCAATTTGGCGAAGTGTTAATAGACCAATTACTGACCGGCCGTCCAGCCCGGACGGTATTAAACTAATAATTCACGAAGATCCGAGCCGTGGCATAATCCCGGCCGGATCGGTTTGCGAAACTTTGAGTGGAACTATTTTGTGATTAGGTTGGTATTTACGGAGAAATATTGTATAAGTCGGTAGGTAGGTAGTAGGTAGGAGGAGCTCGTTGCTAAATAATAACAGCCACGTGGGTCGATCTTCAGGTTAAGCCGCGTTTGCTTGGGTTGGTCCGTTAATGGGTTTCCTCCGTGTCTCGGAAAGCACGTTAAGCCGTTGGTCCCGGCTGTTCATTGTAGATCTTTGACAGTCGTTACAGGTAGTCAGTAGCCCGAAAGTCTGACAACCAATCTTACCAAGGGGATCGTATTACCCAGTACTAACTGGGTTGTGGAGGTCAGATAGGCAGTCGTTCCGTACTGGTATTTACCTGCATCCGGTGAGACTGGAAGCCGACCCCATCATAGTTGGAAAAAGACTAGACAGATGATAATGATTGTATGAGTAGCTATTTTGAGCTTATACTCAAGGTCAAATTACAATAGCTGACCGAACTCTGAAGATGTTATGGCTATCGATATCGTATAGGTGTCGAAATTGAAAGATACGCTTCAAGCGGCGCTATGGAGAGTTTCCTGCACGCACGAAAAACAATGGTATTGTCTAATGGATTGACTTAGTGGTTTCCAATGAAACAGTTTTTGAAGTTGCTGCGTTAGAACGACTTACATAAAGTTTATAGATGGATCATTTTAGGTCATTCTGGAACCAAAAGTCATAAACTCGATCATCGAACTCAAAACAATTGGGACTAATTTTTTTTTTTTCAAAAAAAAAATATTATAAATTAAATTTTTCGGGATTTTTTTAAATATTTTTTATTGTTATTTAAAAACTCATGAAAAATTAAATTTATAATAAATTTAATTTTTTTATTGTTATTTTTTTAAATAGTCCCAATAGTTTTGTGTTCGATGATCGAATTACTCGAGTATGAGTAATGGCTTTTGATTCCAGAACGACCTAAAAATAATGGTGTATACCATGACCTGGTAATGTTTATTGATGATGTTATGAAGAAGGTAAATAACTATTTTTGGCACAGAAGTACGTCTCAAGACTCCAAAACGAAGAACTTTCTTACACAAGCCGTGTCAAACTATCACGCAAAACCTTCTTCATTTAATAAAATATTCCACGAAAGAGATTGCAAGAGAATTATAATATTCTAGATTTAGAAACACAGCGCTCGTTAGATTTAATCCAAAGTAAGCGATAGAGCAAATTATTTTAATGAGAACATCGCAACACACGTATTAATAAATACTCATATCAAATATCTCTACGCAATTTCAGGCTCTGCTGGATACGTACCAGCGGTGAAGCCAAAAAGCGCTTTATTACATAAATTACAATATCTAACGAACCTTATCGTAGATAGAGCTAAAGCAAATATTGTTGAGAACTTTCGCATTTAGGGCGTCAAAACATTGTCTTTCGTTATCTCGTGTTGATTCAAACAAGATCGAAAGGTTTGTAAACATAACTTTACTGGGAACGCATATTATGTTATTTGAGGAAGGTTAATGTACGCCATGTGAAGTATGTACTTACCTCAAATATAGCATAATTCAACCTATAACATTCCTACTGCACGCAAGTATCTTCTCTGTAAAATCCCGAAATCTATCACGCGGTTCCAGTGCAACGACACAAGTCTTCGAGTTTTGGTTTTTAGAACATGCTCGTTTCTTTACGATGTGTTCTTCACTAATTTGGGAGCAGTGGTGATGATACAATTTACACAAAGTTAAGCGGTTGTCTGGTTCCTTTTTCATAATACATACAAGGTGTAAAATTATCACTTGCTTCGGTGAAGAAAAACATCGTGAGGAAACAGGCATGCCTGAGAGATATTTCTCGACAGCATGTGAAGTTAAGTCAGAGGCCCATGGGCGGCATAAAAACTCTGAAACCAGGTGAGACACCAACCACACTAGAAAAAAGAAGCCAGGGTGTAAACGGACGGCTGCGGGACTATTCGAAAGAGATACCGTGGCCCCGGAACACAAAGGGCGAAGAAGGAACATGGATGGGTTTTAGTCAGTAAAAGTCTGCCTCCAGAGCGGGAGGAGTCATTTGATGATTGCCCAACCGAAAAAAAAGGGTGTCAACGGACCTTTCATGAAGCCGTCAACCAACCATTCGGTTCATTATTTAGGTTTTGTACCAAAGTTGGTACCTATCTTAGTAAAGTATGATGACTACAATATTCTAGACAATCTAGGCCGCATGACGTGGAGTTCTGTCGTATCGCGGACAAGTTCCACAGGACTGTACTAAGACAATAGCTTGTGCAAAGTGCTAACTCAAGTTTGTATGAAGTTCAAGTTTGTAATTATACATAGAGAGAGGGAAATCGTAAAAAAATATGTAGAATTCACTGGCCTGCAAAAATAAGTATCACACTTTTAAAATTGCAATAACTTTTTTTGTACACGTAATTGTAGTAGGTATACATAGTTTAGATATACTTTCGAAACAAAAAGGCCTCAAAAAAATGTTTAATTTTGTCTATCGTTTCAAAGAAAGTTGATAAAAATTGATATAAAACTTTTTTTTAATTTTAAATCTCTAACTTCTATAGTTTAGAAAAAAAAAAAAAAATTAAAAGTGTAGTACTTTTTTTGCAGGCCAGTGTATGATATGAAATGGTATTTTTTTTTGTGAGTGGTCTAGAACACTTTTACAAGACAACTTTATGGTCGTATATGAGGTTGAATAGAACGTATTTTATTTTATACCAAAATTGTTCACAGTTTTTTTGCAATATCTACATCATTGATAATTCTATGAGTACGAACGCGGACAAAAGTCTGCAGTTCCGTCGTACAAAAGAGCAATCACTATACGGTCAAAAGGTAAATTTTTAGGTCAATCGTGTACTGAATTCATGCTTAAAGTTTTTGTCAGGATGTTCATTCTAGTTTGTAGCAATAATTGCTTATTATTTTACTAGCTGTGTTCCGCGGATTTACCCACTGCTCGGCTCCTAAGAGATAAGGGCGTAGCGTGATGTTAAACAGCCAATAATCTTCCTCAAGAGTTTAGTTATCAAACACAAAAAGCGTTTTTCATCATCATCATCATCAGCCTATAATGTTCCCACTGCTGGGACACGACTTCCTCTCAATGACAGGGAATGGGCTATAATCCACCATGCGGGCCCAGTGCGGATTGGTAGATGTCACATGTCTTCGAATTTTTGATTCTAGCACATGTCGGTTTCCTTACAATGTTTTCGTTCACCGTTTTGAGAGCAGTGGTGATGAAATAAATTACACAAAGTAATGCGCCTGTCTGGGTTCGAACCCACGACTTACTGTTCGTAAGTCGGGACCGCCACCACTGAACCGCCGCTGCTCACTCTTCGGCTTAGTTATTATTATTAGTATAGATAGATGATATGCAGTTATCAGAAATAGAGGGCATTACGTATGTGAAAAATGAGAAAATAAGGAGCAGCGATAGCATTTTCTCCCAATTTTTAACAAACAGTATTCATTTGATAAGAAAGCTCCGCGATCAGCAACGAGAGCATAGGGGCTGATAAAAATAGCAGTTTTATTATATTATTATATATAATAGTATTCTCGGTTCTTATAATGTCTAAAACTATAGTTTCTAAAATCAATATTGTACTTACAAATTGCAACAAAGATTTAAAGATAATTTAATAAAATAATAAATAAAAATAATAAATTGGCAAAAATGTAAAGTAATAATTTAATTAGTATGTGGGTACCGACCTATACGTTGGTCACTGAGTATATTAATTGCATTAATTTTGTACGCGTAATTAATTGCTCGATTACTACTTACTTTTAATTAATATTTTATAACAGACTGCACAATATCTTTTATTGTCTCCTAACGAACTCTTTATTGCTTAATGTATTGTTTAATGAATTCAAAATTAAAAGTTACGACTCAAATTAACGCTAATAAATTGAGTACATTTGTAATTTTCAGTTTCTAAAACTACTTAGATTTGATATTTAATTTTAGTAGTTAAAATAAAGTTACAACATTCAACTTAGATTTATAGGTTCTCACAAGTGCTTTCAGAACCAAAGTAAAGAAGTCAACTTGAATTTATGTGGCAATAGCAATATATTACAGAAAAATATGTTTAGTTAATGAAAGAAATGGGTTCTGTATATTTATAATTATTACTTAAGCACGATATCTAAGAGTTTATACTAACAGAAAGAACAATAAAGTACCTACTTACTTCTATTAGGTGTTTGATATAATTTCAGTTAAAGATTTCAAGCGAAAGCTCGCCTTATAACACAACCTTTCTTTCATTATCTTTTAGTATCAACGGAGTGTGGTTTTACAGTAATATTTATAGTTTAAAAACTAAAAAAACAACGCTAAAATGTGATTTCATTTTATTTCTTGTATTCTTGTAGCAAACCCTTTCATTTTTGATAGCCATATGCATAAAAAATCCCGCCATATTCGATTATTAACGATTTCACTTAGTTAACCATGCATTGTCATCCAAACTAAACATAATTATGATAACAAAATGTATACAAAATTCCACTTCTAAGATATTTTAACATAGTTAGTTACAGGTGAAGCTATTATGAATTAGTTACCTAAGACGCCTTTGATCCTCGAAAGGCTAGGCAGAAGCTTACCTAATAGTACACCCACATTAAGCCAGTTATATTTATTTGTTTATGGTAATTCAGCCAGATTCGATGGCTGCTGCTGAATTAAGGTATTTAAAAAAAAAACTTTATTGACAAATAATTGCTCACCCTCGGCCTCGCCTACGGCTTGTGTGTTAATTCCACCTCGAATCCATGATAACAAATTTTCTCCACTTGTATCAAAATGTACTATTTTTGGTTTTATAAAAATACGAAATATGTTTGGTTGACCGTACTTTCCCAAGACATACCTCTGTGTGTTTTTCTTGTGGTCCCAAAATACCACTCAAAAATGTTTTGGATGAATCCGGGACCGCAGTCCCGGTCCCAAAAGCCCCCCGACCCACATGTACCTCTTGTACTAAGAGTTCCTGTATCACAAGAGCATATTAAGCATAATTTCTTTAAAAACACTTAATAAAAACAGAATCCTAAAACTGTGTTGGTTTTGTATGAAAAACGTTTCACATTCAACCGCAATATTGCAAATAAAAAAGATTCCAAAATTTAACATTTTTTTGTGCGATGCGAATATTATTTTAAAATGTTGTTGGTACTCAATACATTAGCAAAGTGCCTGGACTGTTGTGATGAATTTTAAATAGAATATTGACCTTAAATAATAAAGGCTGCTCTGACAGTTCAAACTTGCGTGACTTTGATAAATTATTATTCACGTCACGTGAAATAAATTAATGAAGTAACTTATTCGTTCCATCTTAAAGGACAAGATTGTGGTCTAGGTTTAATGATCAAGGTAAAATAAAGTTATGTTCTTCTCTTAAGGGGACTACAGGAGATAAACGCGAGTTTTATAATGCAAAAGCATATAATTCACTGCAATAAACAAAACCAGAAAAATATATGATATTCTTCAGGATTTAAGCTAGTATGATAGTGTTTTGAAATAATAATACAACTAATAATACTCAATAAAAAAAAATCAGGACTTATTTCTAAAAAATTCTTTTCACGAGTAAAAACCATACTAAAATACATGCGATCATTCTGATTTTTTGGCAAATAATTCTACAAGCAACATATTAGCACGGTAATGTTTTATTTTTTTAGTCTAAACAATAGATTTTTTGTAAATCGCAAAAAACCACTCATTTCGCACTATTCGGCCCGTAGTGACTGACGTCACAACCACTTTGTAGTGCAAGCTGATTAGAACTTTATTCTAACAGTATTTCAAACGAAATTTGAACCACCACAAATAGAGTTGCTAATTTAGCTCCTTTAGTCGCCTTTAAGGCAATGCTTGACAACTACTTTAGTTATCTAAGGGCTGCTATTACTACTTGTCTTTCATATTTATTTATTTGCGTTCCACAAGGTAAGGCTACCGGTCGTTCTTCAAGGTTAAGCGGTAATTGCCTAGGCCGGTCCATGGATGGGTGACCATATATTACGTACCGAGTTTCCTCCGTGCCATTCACTCACTTACTTACCATACTGGCATTTCACTCACATTCATAAATTTGGTCCCTTATCTATCTACTGCTGCTGGGGTACTTGCGGCATTGTGGAGTCTCTAAGCTAGGGCAGGGTTATATTCAAATGATGATCACTCTATTTGCGTTCCACGAGGTAGGTATACAATATTATAAAAGGCTTAAAACTAGTTACAATTATGGAAGATATTAGGCTAAATCATTTTTCTTCTATAGTGATACTCTTGGCAGAGCCGTAGCATCACGTGGCGACTTCTGTAAGTGCAGATATGGCTCGCCTTACGATCGTTCGCCACTGCTCCCTGCTGGCCGACAATGCACTCCTGAGAAGGACTCCGCCGACAGCAGAATACACATTTTGTTGGTCCATTGCATGAGTGACCTTCTTTCAATTCTGGTATCGGATATCTTAATTAACTCCTATATGCGAAGGAGCTCGTCTAGGAAATACTAGGAACAATCAAACCGTGTCTTTACTTTGTGTTCTTCTTTGTAGGTGTATAGTTAAAGGCATGGGAAATCTCTCGGCTTTTTCTGTGAGTTGGCACACCACACTATAGTTGGCCAGTTAAGATCGCAAAAGCGGTCATTGACCCACCTACATTTATTAAAAACAACTTTAATAAATGTAAACTTTGAAATCCAAAAATAAGCCTGGTCAAGTCTTGAATCATCATCTATCGTGATCTCCAACATTTTTTCTAAAGAAAAACGACATTTGTTTTGTTTCGTAAGAAGAGATATTAGGGAAAGGGCAATGACCGCTATTACGATCTTATCTGGCACCAACTATAAACATCAGCAATACCATATTATTCATAGGTGGCGGTGAGCACCTACTATCAGGTTGTTATGGGATCGCCCGGGTGTTTCCATTGTGAGGATCGACCAGAGGACACGGTGGAGCACACCCGCTTGGTTGGTCCCTCTCGCTTCCGGCCCTGGTTCGTGCCATGGTCCGGAGCGAGACGGAATGGGACGCCGTTACCTCCTTCTGCGAAGCAGTCATGCTAGCGAAGGAGGGGGCGGAACGTGAGAGGGAGAGATCCTCACGTCCCAGCCGCCGCGGGAGACGCCCTGGCTTCCGGCCACCGTAGGCGCGGGCCTGTGGACAGGGAGCTATGGGCTAGCTCGCCGTCCGTCCGTCTCATGACGACAGGCCGTGTCGACGGCGCGTTTTTGTTGCACGCGCGCCTCAATGAGAGTCAGCAATAAGGAAGGGGTCCGCAAGGGCCGAAGCCTGCCGGGGCTGCGGGACTATTCGAAAGAGATACCGTGGCCCCGGAACACAAAGGGTGATGAAGGAACATGGATGGGTTTTAGTCAGTAAAAGTCTGATACTCCCTCCTGCTCCGCCCCGAGCGAGAGGAGTCATTTGATGATTTCCCATCCAAAAAAGATTGTTATGGTATAGCAAATATTAGGAGCAGCCTTTGAGTTTATGGAGGACACCACTGACATTTAGCTACTGTAATATTAAATTTAGATTATTGATATTGATTTTTGTTTCTTTTTGACTTTGGTAAATTGTGTGTTAGTACGTAAGGAATTGTGAGTATGTAAGAAATTGAGTTACTTCATTTTGGATGTGTGTCTGTTGTTTCGACACCGCTAACTTTATTATTATTTGTATGCTCTCGGGTAAAATGTAGCGAACTGACGATCTTATTCTAACATCCTATTGTATTGAAACCTACATTTACGAATAAATTTGATTTGATTTGCCTTATTGATTGCCAAAAATACAAACTAGATACCTTTACATCATGTAACAAGCGACCCGGCCCGGCTCCGCACGGGTGTTATTTGCTAATGAAGAAGATGAGATGAACGCATATCAAAAACACAAAATACAGTTATAATAATTGTGTTTCAATTTTGACGTAGGTACAATAAAGTGAAGGTGATGGTTGGTTGGTGTTGGTTGGTTGGTGAAGGTTGCGGGAATCCGCTGGATGCGAGTTGCACGGGACCGGTCAATGTTGCGACACTAGGGGGAGGCATGTGTCCAGCAGTGGACGTCTTTCGGCTGAAATAATGATGACGATGATGACAATAAATATATTCTATTCTATAATTAACAAAATTCTATTCGAGTCTATTCTATTCAAAGACATATTTTTAATACAACTAAATTGCTTCTCTAAAACTATTTGCAATCAAAAGGTTAGAAACTTATTATTATTTGTAAAGTTATATTTGGACCGTCTAGCGTCTGTAGACATAGGTCTTGACTTGCAAACAATGAGTCAACGGGGTCACATGTTTGATTCTAGTTGTTGAACTTTTGTGGTGAGGTCTCACTTGAAAGTAATTGCTAAAATTATTTAGCTGGATTGCGTAAACACTAAATTGGACAACATCATCATCATCAGCCCGGAATCACCCACTGTTGGGTATAGGCCTCCCCTTTCTTCCGCCACACTTCCCGGTTCTGTGCGTCCCTGATCCAGGTGTTTCCCGCGACCCTGACGATATCGTCAACCCAACGAGCTTTAGGACGGCCCTAGTTTCTTTGACTAAACCTTGGCCACCACTCGGTCAAGGCCTTGCTTCATCGGCAATCTCCGCGTCTAGCCAGATGTCCTGCCCAGGTCCACTTGAGGCGCACCACCCGGTCACCGACAAACAATTGGACAACTGCTTTAGGAATTATATAAGGACTGTCTTAAGTCCGCGACTTTGCCCGTGTAGAGTTCGGTAATGTAACTGGGATAAAAAGTATACTATGCGTTAATTCAGGTTATAAACTTTTTGAGAGTAAATTGCATCCAAATCCGTTCCTATAAGGTTCCTCTAAGTGATCCTATAAGGGTTCCGTTTTAGCTAAAACATATTTGATTTGGGAAAAGGGATCTTATTATTAACTTCATCATCAGTATCATCCACAGCCTGAATTCGCCCATTGTTGGGTGTAGACCTCTTTTTTTCCTGTGCCAGCCTCGTCCCCCATCATCATTACTCACCTATCTGGAGATAACCAATAAATGTATCGTGTGGACAGCTGCATTTATACATAAAACGGAAAGTTAGAAGAAATGTGACATCCACAAACGCGCGCTGGGCCCGTGCGTGTGGTCTCAACTGCCCACTCCCTTAAAAAGAGAGAAGTCTTTTGTTTCTACGGTGAGAACACCATAGGTTGAGTAGATCCAATGATGTGTAAGGTTACCTAGATGGGTAACCTTGCTGTTTATCTTATTCATTGTATATTTGTAAATCGTACACCACAGGCTACGTCCTGCAGTATTGTCTCTCCTTCCCCCTTAAATCCATCCAAAGGTTGTCTTTAAAAGATCGCTTTAAGCGATAAGACCGCCCATTGTGTCGCCCCTTGTAAAATGTTTTACATTTGTATCTGTAATTTTTATGGTGTACATAATAAAGAGTATTCTATTCTATTCTATTCTATCTCATCACTTTCACCACGATACGGGGTCATCATCATCATCATTCTCCTGCCATATCATCTTTCACACAGTCCATACTTCGTTTTTTTGGTCTTTTTCTACTTTGAATGCCATCCACATTCATGCTCAAAACTTTTCTTACGACAATTTCGGGGTATTGATGAATTAATGGTTCAGGCCAACTAAAGACAACTATAGGATACTATGATTGTTTTAAATCTCTCATAAATCAAATAAATTAATGCAACTTTGGATGATTGGATCACCAATTCACCATCGAACGTGGTGATTATGACATTCCATAGTTGGCCTCGACAGATGACAAACAACAACATGACGTAATTGTTTTCATTCGCACAGGAATCGAACAAATAAATCAAACTAAACGGTCGGTGCATCGCCGGGCTGCGAGTTTGATAAATTCTCCAATTAATCTGAAGTGCAATGTGCTTCCAGAGTTATTGGTACAGCAGTATAATGTTACAGATATTAACGACTGACTGTGTACGGTTTATGTTTTAGGCTATGTTTAGATGACATGTGCAATGTGTAGAACAGAATATACATGGTAGTTACGTGTGGTTAGTGCCTAACCTGGTGTCACTTGGTGTGCCTTGGCTTTGACATGCCGTTGAGAAATATCACACACACACATAACAGAATATATACCTAATGTATGAAGCAGCTGATTTTATTTTCGAAATTTCATTCTTGGTCCTATAGTAAAAATTGTTCATTTTCATGAGTACTAGATGCCCGTAAGACGCCTTCCCGACCAAAATTAGCAACTCTATTTGTGGTGGTTCAAACTTCGTTTGAAATACTGTTAAAATAAAGTTCTAATCAGCTTGCACTATACATACAAAGTGATTGTTACGTTAGTCACTGCGGGCCGAATAGTGTGAAATGAGTGGTTTTTATTCTTTATAAAATCAAATATTTGTCTTTTAGAAAAAAAAAACGACCATTAGGTACGTTCTTGATCTAATTGCCTATCCATTAGTATGAGTAGCAAATCAAAATAATGGTTACTTTACGAGGAGTAGCATGTTATAAATCATTATTTCTCATTTCTGTGGTTTCGTTGTGAGGGGATTTATTAAACAATAGGCTACTTAAAAAAAACGTCAACTTTGGAGTCAAGAATATGTAGAAATTTAATGTATTTTTTATAAGTTCGTTTTTCTTTTGGATAAAGAGGAGTAGGCTCCAAAACACTGCTCGCTCAATGTCGTTTGCTCGGGGAGACGCCTCAAAGTAATTAAAACGACAAAAAATAGTGTTGTAGGTACCTAGATATAGTTCGTCTCGTAATTGCTTAACATCATCTGCCTAGCTTTATCTCAAACCATGCTGGAGTCGGCTTCCAGGTGGAACTGAATACCAAGTTTACTATTTACTAATAGTAACTGCCTATCTGACCGCGACAACTCATATTCTGGGTATTATGATACCCTTTAGTAAGACTGCTTTACAAGTTTTTTCAAAAAACTTCCAGGATATTGAAACTTCTGTAAGGCTTGCGTTCTACACAAATAGATGTGGTTTCTTCCCACCAATTATCGTATACCCTCTCGGCTAATGATATCCGCGAATTCTAAGCTTGTACATAGTCAGTGCTAATTAACACTTTGCCTTTAACATGTTATCCCTTACCTCTAACATGTTCTGAGAAATATTAATATTTCCAAGAACATGTTTCAGGTAAGGGTAAATAAATTTATTCATGCTTAGGCAGAATCTGGTTCAAAAAAATCCTTTTAACACATTCTCAAAGGCATCACTCACTCTTTACGTTCACTTATGACGTTTATGGCCTAAAACCCGATTACTTTAGCGTCAAGAACCTTAAATATTCTCTCGGAACAGATTTACTTAGACTAACATATATTCAGTTAAAATTTATTGGGAATTACGTAGATAGCGTACCGATCAGCCACTAAATCATTGTATCCTTAGGCGCTTTCACGAAAGGGCTTCGCTTCCAACAACAGCTAGGCGTGAAATAATTAACGCTCAACTGATACAATAGGATTACTTTGTATGGAGGGCACTGTTCGTAATTTAACCGTTATTAGTAGAATTCTAAGAGATTTAACCTCCTGGATGCCAGCGTCAAAATGACGTTTAAATCAACATAAGTATATGTTACACAAAGATTTAAACGTCATTTTAATACCATTTCCGCAGCCCAAGCATCAATCTTTGTCGCGTGATAGTCAGGTATGACGCTGACATCCAGGAGGTTAAGATACTTTATACAAGCTATCATCTATATAACAATTATAGTTTAATATTATGAAGAGATATTTTTTTTAAAGTTGGATGTAGGGGAATCTTCGGAACTACTGATCCGATTCCGAAAATTCTTTAACTAATAAGAAGCTACATTGTTCCCGAATGTGTAGGCTGCTATAAACAAAACGCGAGCGAGGCCGTGGGCAAAAACTAGTGTACATTTACGATCTAAACACATCTAAACTGAGATTTTTGATGTGTGATTATGGTTTAGATATGGTCACAAAATTAACAAAAAAATGTGCTTAAGGAGCACTTTAAACAAAAATGTAATTTTTTCTTGTATTTAAGTGCTAGAGTCTTAAAACACTCAAAAACAAGAACAACTGTAATAGCCCTCTTAAATCATCCCTATTAAGTCGCGGCAGACCACGAAGGAGATGGCGGGACGAACTGGATGTCTTCCTTGAGAATTGGAAAGAAATAGCACAGAATCGTGACCGTTGGAAGGAATGGAGGGAGGCCTTTGCCCAGCAGTGGGAGAATATGGGCTAGCTATAATAGAAAATCTATTAGCACATGTCATTGTGACGCCATTAGCTTTAATTGGCTTTCAGACTATTGTACTGTACTTGATCTGTTTGTTTTAGCTGTAAGTCTCCCATGTTATTTAAATAAATAAATAAAAATAAATAAATGAGAGCAAAAAAAACATAATTGCCAGGTGTGGCATGTTTATACTCTTTTTTGACCAACCAGTTGGCCACTGCCGCTAAGTACCTAGATGACGATTATTACAGGTAAATTAGGTTCTTTTAGGTCAACCCTGTACCTCGTTTGTAGCTTTTTTTTTCATAAATGGAATGTTTTTCTTCGACAGCTACTTAACAGAATTTAAAAATATACATCTTGTCCAAACACTGTTTTCATTCTTAGGGGACATTGTTCAATCTTTCTGTAGAAAATTGACCTTTTGGAAGGAGACAGTTTGGCAAACATTTTTTCTTAGCATATCCACAAAAAACGGTAAATTGGAAAAGTCTCCCGAACTTGAAGTGTGAGAGAAAATTCTAAAAATATATTGGTGTTACATCACCTTTTTTTGGAAAGTATTCATCGCTTCAATTTTCCGCTGACTGGACAAAAATCTAATCACATTAGATTGTAAAAGTAAAATACAGAAAACAAAGACCATTTTTTGTCAAAGCATTACAAAGTCTGTTAAATAAGTTATGTACATATTTTTATTTTTTCGTCCCCAAAATGCTTATATCGCCGGAACATATTACCCATGGGAGAGAATTTGAGCCATTTCGGGGCAGAGACCCCAATCTCGGGTCTTTTAAGGTCGTAAGTTGCGTTTAAAGCAAAAAATTGACTGGAGTTTGACTCAATCTGGGACCAAATTTGAGACCAAGTAATTTGATGTGGCCCAAGTAAACTAGTAAATTAGTTTTCTAAATAATTGCTTGGCGTTATTAAGTGGAAAGTTCAATAAATACGCCCTAACTGTGTGTTCGTTTCTCTATTTGAGTTTGAGCTTTAAATGTGAATTTAGTTGAAAGGACAGATACAGACAGACACTTGTTGACTTCAGTTTTCTTTTTTGAATATTTTTAGATGGTCTTTAAATTTAAATCACAACATGTCTTTTTTAATAAATGAATAAAGTAAACAAAAATAAATTTTACAATAGAGTTAGATTTTATGCTTTCTATCAACTAGTGTGGTAGGTTTTGATAGCCTATGTTGGAATAGTCATGTCACCGTACGATGAACGATTCAACCGA
This sequence comes from Xestia rhomboidea, assembly GCA_963853795.1. Classification (NCBI taxonomy): domain Eukaryota; kingdom Metazoa; phylum Arthropoda; class Insecta; order Lepidoptera; family Noctuidae; genus Xestia; species Xestia rhomboidea. Next base: position 5,305,408 of record OY970778.1, on the reverse strand, counting down.
TTTAAAGTAATATAAGGCCTAATAGTAGCCAACCGAGCACTGCGATTGTGAATTTATAATTACTATAAATCCACGTAAAGCCGCTGCGAACGTGGTTTTTAAGTTAAAATATACTATGCCAATAATTATGATTAAGCGCTATAAGAAGTGTTTATTTTATACTCATATAAAAATAATAATAAACTTGCTACAAACTAAAACATCGCGGTCTGCACAAGATATTACCAACATTTTAAAACTTATTCTCTCACAAACAAAAAGTTCAACACTGCGTTTCCCCTTGCAGTCGCGCCAACACAAACTATATTTGCCGCTTGATCGCGCTTCAGCGTGTAAAAGTCGCGCGACGAGGCGTCACTAATACAAGGATAACGTTTCATGCAGACGTCTATCTCTAAAGACGTTCGTTCTTTCTTGACATGCGGTTGGAATAACTGGAGCGCGACGCTTGATCGCGCGTGTCGATAACCACTGCAGTGGGTTATGACATTTATTTTTCAAGAGAAGACTTTTAATTATTTTTGTGTTCTTGATATTTATCAGTTTACACTTTCTTAATTAATATTTCATTTATTGTTTTGTTAATTAGTAAAGTAATAAATTATAATAGTATGAAAGTTTTAGATAGATAAATAAATTCATCACAACATCTAATCCCAGGTTGGTCGCTGCAAGGAAAACCTGCTCAGGTGGAGATTAATTAATGACTCTGACCTGTAGTGTAAATGTGGTGCTGTTCCACAATCGACGGGGCACTTAATATCGTGTCCTGCGTGTCCTGTTGTTTGTTTACTTCAGGAACTGATGGACGTTACAGAAAGTGCCAAACTAGTAGCTCAGTTCTGGGCCGAAACAATTTAGATTGCCATCGACACGCTAAGAAGAAAAACAACATGTAATAGGCTAGTTTCCACCATCAATAAATTGCAAATCTATTTCATCCGTCAGTTAGAGTATTAGAAAATAATGGACACGTATTTTTTGTTTTTGTAAATCAATGAACATTGACAAAGATAAAACGCATCAAAACTCGGGAGTTTCTAGGCTCGTGTCGTCACAACGCACTAAAAATTATAGCATGGCGTGACGTATTGAGAATTTTAGAACCGTCGTATTTTCGTCAGTTTACGTAACAAAAAAAAAACACGTGTCAAATATTTTTTGAAAATCTAACTGACGGAGTTATTCGATTTTTTCAGGACACAAGTTTATTATATTATAAAATCTATTTTACCTTGTCCAACGCACAGCGCAAGCCACTGAACGGACGTGACTAACATTTGGCATACATAAATATATTTTGTAGGTCTATTCTAGACATATTGGTTTGTTTCCCAGAATTCTAGTTAAAGAAAGTTTTCCAGGCTAGTTTTGTAGGCAATCATGTTGGCAGGTTTAATATACCAACCTACCGCAAAATGCTTTTTTCATTACTCCTACACTGAATTATTCGGTAATAGGTATTATTATTCAAGTCTCGTTTCATGTCTGGAAAATAAATTGTAGTAAAGACGAAACACGTGGACAAATTTTCTTTGAACCATTAAAACCAGTTTTTAGTTATTTGGTACGGGCAGGTAGGCGGGTCAGGTTATGTTGAAGTCCCATGTTATAGGGGGCGAGCCTTTTGCCGTCAATCGGCCACGAATCCAGACTCCGTGGTTGCTACTGAGAATTTCCAAATGGAAAAACCCAATAACACTTGGCCCGACCCGGGGATCGAACCCAGGACCTCCTGCTCTGACAGCGCGATTACGACTACTAAACCAACTAGGCAATAGCAGGCGAGCAGAGATGAGTATAATGACCCCTTAAAAGGTTGCCAGTTATTTCAAAAGCACCTTGTATTTATAACCTACTGTTTTATTTATTTCATTTTTAGGAAAACTTACAGCTATGTTTCTACATGAAGTATACAAATAATATGACATAAAAATAAATAAGACTATATAAAACACCAAACAGAAAAATTACTAAATACGCTCAAAGAAGCTATTGGATAAAGTTTTCTTCAATTTAGCGGTACTAGTATTAAAAATGTCGATCTCAGCTTCCCGGCAGGTTGCGTTGTACATACGACTCGCTCTCACCATGTACGAGTTCCGTCTGTGCGTTGTGGCTACCACTGGGGTGTGTAATAAATGAGGTCTACGCAAGAACACAGACGGCACTCGCAGCCCGATTTTGTGCAGCAACTCGGTACCACCAGATGATGACATATGCCTCTTCAATCACACGTCAATTAACTGAATTGTCGGTAACTCACTCACTGACTCACTCTCATTCGGCTGTTACCAGCCACAGGTTAAGTTATACTCTTCAAAGAGGAAAGATTTGATTTTTTGTTTGTTTGTTTGTTACGATTTAACTCTAAAACGACTCGACCGATTTTAAAAATTCTTTCAGCAATGGATAGCTACATTATCAGCAAACAACATAGGGTTATATTTTATCCTCGTACTCCCACGGAAACGGGAACTACGCGGGTGAAACCGCGTGACGTCCGCTACCCTATAGGTAAAGGTATTACTTATTTTCCTTTGGCTTGCTTAATAACCAGTTGCTAGCTTAACTACAGAACAATTTATATCCTCTCTTTACCCTACGCACCTAACCTAATGTACAAATGGTTTAGGTAATGGTCCGACTGACAGCGCATGAGTAACTGCCCTTAACATGGCCTTATCTCCTAGCTTGAGTGTGTTTCAATAGAATATCTGAACAGACATTGTCTGAATATAGGAAATCTTGGTTTTAATGAACTATCCCACTATCACCGACGTTCAATTAGAACGAACGAAAGGCCATTTTTTTTTCGGATGGGTAATCATCAAATGCGTGGAAGGGAGTGTCAGACTTTTACTTACTAAAACTCATCCATGTTCCTTCATCGCCCTTTGTGTTCCGGGGCCACGGTATCTCTTTCGAACAGTCCCGCAACCCCGGCAGTTGTTATTTTTTATAATACGTGCATACATAAACTCCCCATGGGGGAGAACTACAGAACATCATCTGCTACGATCCTTCCATACTCCTTTCGCCTCGTCGTATAACGAATATAACGGGGTTTTTGCATATTCCCACTTTCGATCGGATTTCGATCGGCTCTCAGAGTTGAATTTTTTTTTTTTTTTTCTCGTTGTCGGAACCTATGTTAGGTTAAGAATTGCATCTATTTGCTTTGTTAATAAACTTCTTCCGTATCGGTGGCAATTGATTCCCCTCAGAAATTGACTACGAATTCGTTTAGTACCTACTTAAAAAAAGAAGTACTTACAGGTTTTAGTTAAAATTAAAGGCAGGCTTTCAGGTTTTAGTAAGTCAGTTTATTAGTATATTATTTTGTAGAGAATGTCAGGAGTATACTACGACTTCACGTTCCCATGTAATGTTCCGTGATAATGCCAAAAGAATACGCGCCCGCGGGCACAGCTAGTAAAGAATATCCCTTGATCTGTCCACGAAGTAGACACAATAGTTAAACAATGGTGTTTCGAACAAATTGGTCGTTTGACAGATCATGATTTATAAAATAAATAAATAAATATCGCTGGACATTACACAACGCCATCTAGTGCCACACTAAGCAACAAAGCTTGTGTCGTGGACACGAGATAGTTGATATACCACATAGTTATACATAACATCACTACAGAATTACACATAATACCTACATAATTACAAAATATAATTATAAAGAACCGTTGTTACCTTCTTTCTTGGACACACCATTTTGGGAACATATTTGGCGAAAAAGTGGGTTCATTAGGTACGCCTCCACATAAACCCTTTGGGATTACAGGCAGAACGAAATCATCAAAAAACTCAGTTACCAAATCGATGTTCAAAATAATTACAAAAGTAACGAGAGAGGTTTCAAGAAACAACGTAGGTCTAACAATGATTAAATAAAAAGAAATAGTCGTCACTTCCGCGAACAAAATACGTACCTACAAAATTCCCTAAATTTTAACAAGAAAACGTGTTTTTTGTCAACGCCTAAAACCCTCAAGAGCTTTGTCGAAACCAATTTTGGAAACGTTCCTAAAAAATAACGAGGTAAAATAGAATTCCCCCATCTTTCTGAATTTCAGTACCTACCTCTAAAAGTGTATGTACGATGTATTTTTGAGGAATAGAGTCGACCCTACTTTCCTTCATATTTGATGTCAAGTGCTCATTTTGAGGGTTAGAAGAAAAACGACGTTGCCAGCTGCTCTTATTACGGTACAAGTTGTAAAACGCAACTGAGGAAACTGTACTCTCTTGGTTTACTTAAAGTGGGTTAAGAGTCTTCTTAATTTCACTCGTTTATTTTATACACTGCTTCAATTTTCGTCACTCCACGGGATGTACGTGAAAGGCTCGTTTTACGGAATTGGTTCCCGCTCGTTAGCCATCCTTCAAAAAGTAATTTTGAGCAATTCATAGTTATTTATCAGTCTAGACGAATCTATTCCAGTGTTAGTCTTACGTGTTTGTACTTTGTCTGAACTTTGGCAGACCGAATGTAAGTTTGAGTACTTACATTAACAGTCTTGGTGAGTTGATATTTATGTCTGGTTTCGAGGTCCTTGCAAACGAGTGGTTATTAAGCAAAACTTCATCCTCCTGCTCATGTCTCAATTTAAATGTCTGTGTGTCTGAATCTAGCAGTTATTACCATCAAAAGAAAATTTGAGCTAGTGTGGTATCGGTAAACTCTAATGAAATAGACTTCGTAGAAACTATTTTATTATGACAGACAAATTGAACAGAGCACAGTTCAGAGAAGACACTAGCATGATTTATAGTTGGTGCCAGTTAAGATCGTAAAAGCGGTCATTGACCCACCTACATTTATTAAAGTTCTAAATGTAAGTGAAACTTTGAAATCCAAAAATGTCTGTTCAAATCTTGAATCGTCTTCTATCGTGATCTTCAACATTTTTTCTAATAAAAACGATACATGGTTTGTTTTTTATCGTAGGAAGAGATATTAGGGAAAGGGCAATGACCGCTATTGCGATCTTAACTGGCACTAACTATAGTCAATGATAACTAAATCATGACGAACGAAACGAAACGCTCGCTCGTTCTAATAATATTGGTATTCTGTTGCATCCATATTTTTATCATATCATCATCACCTGCCTAGCTTTTTCCCAAATATGTTGGGGCCGGATACCAGTCTAACCGGATACATCTGTTTACCAGTATTTTACATGGAGTGACTGTCTATCTCACCGTTCAATTTGCTTTATATCCTCGATAATGTCAAGGCGTCACCGAAGAAAGTCGGACGGTTCTTTGCACCCACTTAGACAAAAAGGTACAACTCATTAGTAATAATTTATACTCCACCCATAATTGAGTATTCAACAGATAAATTTATTTCTGAAAATGAAAACTCAATTATTATTCTTTTAATCCGAAAAATTGCTTTCAACATTGCAGTTAATTGGAAATTTCAATGTTTTCCGAGTTCAGTCGTGTTTACTTTGAATTTCAATAAAATATGAACGAAATTATGAAGCATTTATTTTAAGTTGAAAATTGGGAGACGTCCCATTAAACTTTAATGTGATTGCAGAAATTGACTGCTTGTCATTTAAATTGGGAGTTTTATTGGCGTGAAGTCTGTTGGTAATTTGTGAATGAAAGGAAATTAGGCGGCAATCACTCAAGTAGATTTTGATTAATTAGAAAGGTTATTCATAATCTTTAAGAAGCTGATTTAGTTTAGTAGAGATAATCGTGAGTCTGAACCGTATTGCTGAATTTCTGATAGTTGATAATTTGATTTGATATTAGGTTGAAAATCTAAAGAGAATACCGCAAGGAAACTTGTCTTGCTTGTATTGCTTATTACGAGCACATATTAAAATAACACAACATAACGAAGGTATTAGGTATACCCACATTTCACCAGTTATGTTTAAGTCACATGTATAAGGGAACGAGCCTAATGCCATCAACCGGGTACAAATCCGGACTCCGTTGCTGCTACTGAGAAAATCCTATTGGAAAAACGCGCACACATTATTCATATTCGCGCACGTATGCGTCAATATCTATTTCGGTTTTTTTGCATAATACAAAAACTCATAGAGCTACAACATAATATATTTTAGGTGCGTAATAAGGACTGGTTTTTTCCAAAATAAGAGGGTACACATACCTACCTATTCGGCTGCCTGTTTTACCTTTACATTTATAGGCAAATTGAATGCTTCAAACTTTGCAAATTAATTTAAAAACAATTCCGTTTGTTTCGGAGCGTTTGCTCAATAATTTTTCAATCTCATTGTAGGTCTCGCAGTCGATTGCAAAAGATTTCTCATTACTAAACCTTTTTATTATATTTTGTAACGTTTTACGAAAATTCTGTGTCACTGCGTCTGTATATTAGTGGTTCAGGGTATTTTACGTTCCGGGTTTTATATATTAAACAGTTTCGAATTCTTAGGAGAAATAATATTAAGACAGTCAAGTTTTGTGGTTGCGATGAAACCTCGAAGGAATCTGATTTCTATATTAGGTATGTTTAATGTCAGTCCATCCTGCTAAAGCATAGAATCTATGTCGATATGTGCCATGTCCTCAAGTCGAAAATAAACTTTTTTATGAATTTATTTAAGCTAAAATTGCCATTTTTTGCCTAAAATGTTACCAACTTTTTTGGGGTATTATTTAGCCACGAGCTCCGACTTAAACTAAAATAGTTTACAATTAATTATAATAGAATCCAACCGAACTAGGATTAACCTTACCTAGAGTACCTCACATCATGTCATCAAACGTAGATTCCGCCATATCCCATGCGACTACGATGACACGATTAATTAATTATTCTCCACCTATGCTAATTTCACAGGCAGCATACGGTGCACAGTGGAGCTAAGAAACTTTTATGAAAACAATATTTAAAAAAGACATGGGTTAGTATTAAACTGTAAGTAATATAAACAAATAACCTAATAAAGAAACAATAAAATTAATAAATAAAATTCATTTATTTCAGGCAAAACAATAATATCGATAGCACAAAAAAGAATTGAATCGGATGGAACAGTCCAATAGTATAAAAATTTCGACGATCATAACGGATCTTTTTTAAACAAAGACAAATCCTAACAAACCTACACGACTTTTTGTTGCCAATACCACTGGAACTATAGCAACTGTGTAACAATATCATGAATGCTGATTCAACTGAAGTGTGCTCAAGCATGGAATAAATGAAAGGTATCGGTACTGAGAACTGGAGCAACGTTATGATACAATGCATGACACTATTGTACCGAGCTTTTCTTTGTGAGCATGTTTGTGAATGTGCAGCTGGAGTGAATGGAAATCAGAAACAGTAAATGTTTAATGAGGAATTGCAACAATGATAAATCATGATCTGTCAAATGACCAATTTGGTCGAGACGCCATTGTTTAACTATTGTGTCTACTTCGTGGACAGATCATGGGATAATATTATTATTGTGAAGTTTATGAATAACTTATAAGTGTCTACATTCAACTACGGCACTGTAACATAATTAGAAGAGTAATAACTTCATAGGTAAGTGACGTAGATATAATTTACAAGTAGAGGTAAGAAAGTCTTTCAAATTAGAAAATTACTAAACAGCCAAGGAGTACAGCAGCCATAGAAGTTCTGCCAATGTATTTCGTAACATAAGCAGGTATTATGTCAGAACTAAAAGTTCAGCAATATTGTAAGCAAAAAATAAAGTGGGCAACGTTATTCACCTGACGACAGAATAGTCCTATGCAAAGTTGAAAACGAGCCAAATTCTTCAGATGAATATCGTGTTACTATTTCATATATTTCTATAAGCCAACGCTTCACACTATTCCCACAAAACTTAGAAACAAAATACACATTTCAGAGACACCTCGTCCATTTCCCTTACACCCACTTAAAAGTCTTTTCCTGCATTGTAGAATATTATTTACACAAAAACCATGTTTCTTTCTCATTTATTATGCTGAGAGTTTTCAACGACCGCACTTCGCTTGCAAGATGCTTTTATAATCCCAGTGAAATGAGCGAGGAAACAGTCTGAGACGACAAATTTGTCATAGCTCGTTTTAATACCATACCCTTATATGAAATAGAGTCTGTCATCAAAGCTGGAATAGTTCAAGGAAACGTGAATTAAGTCGGAGTAAGACCAGTCAAGGAAAATGTTCGCTTAATTTGCCTGGAGCAGACGATGTGGTTAGAATAATGTAAGTTGATGGCTCTGGGTATTTATTTAATGCTTGGTAATAGATACGGGACTATTGCTATCATTTGTAGCTGGGGAACTGTTGCTTGAGTATTATCATTAACATTGATAACGGGATATTTACGAGGTTTACTATTTGTTTTGAGTTCCTGATATTTCGGCGCTTTTGCAAGCACCAACAGACCATGACGAATCAGACCTCCATTGCCAACATTTGTGACCATGTCGGTTTAAAAACTCATATTGCGAGAGTGGTTTTATTAACTCTTAAGGGTATTTTATCACGAGATACCGTGGCCCCGGAACACAAAGGGCGATGAAGGAACATGGATGGGTTTTAGTCAGTAAAAGTCTGACACTCCCTCCTGCTCCGCCCAGGGCGGAAGGAGTCATTTAATGATTTCCTATCCGAAAAAAAGAGTTTTTTATCACACACAAGAATTAAATTGTTAATATAAACAATTTTGGTCTGGCATATTTTTTCATTGTTTTTCTAATTTTTTTTTTTCAATTTGTGCCCCAACTTTCTTTTACATAATCAATATTTGCCCAGTTACGCTATTTAAACTGCCTACTATAAGTTTCAATGTTCCTACGGTAGTACATATCTCAATCTAAAAGATCCAAAACAATTCGATATCAAAGGAAAATCATATTGACATCAAAACCACATCTATCTTCGTCAACACCGTCCCATGATTTCAATCCAAAAATAACTTTTCTCGCATTCGCTCTGTCCTTGTTTATATTTATTACGTCCCATTCCAAACCAACATAAAAAAAAATATTAAAGTTGTGTCATATAAAATAAAAGACAGAATTATGTGTGTCACAATCCAATTTTGAGAATTGGTGACTGCGCAAAGAGAGAGAACACATCCACAGAATATTAATGATATAAGTTTTTTGAAGAACTCCTTAGTCCGCAACTGAAACGGCAGCTGGAATTTCTCTCTACATAGTAATAGTGTTATGTGATCAACGAATAAAGGTTTTGTCTAGCTAGATAGTATTATGAAATAAAACGAGCTTGCACTGTAGTGTTGGTTTGAAGGGAATTGTTATATCCATAAATAACTATACAACAACGACACTATAAATGTCAACAACAACTGTAAAATGTACAACTGAGACTGTATATGTCAAACTGTAAATTTAATAAAAACATTTGATGATATTCAAGGAAATACTGTCCAACTCCAAAAATTATTAAGATCGCTTTGCAGAATTATTATGGAATTTTGTCTGAAATAAAGTATGTTTTTATTCTTCCCTCAAATACACGATAGCAACGCTCATTATGTCATCATCTGCTAAGCCTTTTCCTAACCATGTTGGACTCGGCTTTCAGTCTAACAGGATGCAGCTGAAAACCAGTATTTAACCACAGAAATACCCAGTAAGTAACGTTAATTACCATAAAAAAATCATATTAAAATGTTTGACCTCGTCCTAAGAGGAACTATCTGTTTGAAATTCAGTGAACTCTTAAAGATCCCGACTATCTCCAGTCTGAATAAGATGTAAGGAATTCTAACGAAGTACTTCAGATTCCACTTTCAGTAAAGGATGAGTCTTCTCAAATATTTTTTGGTAATAATAATTCTTGACCTCCATTTCAAAGTATTTTCCAAATATTAAAGCACATTGTTGAAGATCTTATAGAAGCTCTTGAACTTCTTTTGAAAAATCCAAAGATTTTTGGGTCGTTCAGTCTCATAATAGAACTAAGGCTAGCGTAAAAAACGCTCCAAGTTCATCGAAGCAAAAGTTTGCTTTGGACATCTGAATGGAGAAGTTTCATGACGATGATAACACTGTATTTAACTAAATGAAATTAGATCAAAAATAGATAATCGGTAAAAACGTTGTCGAATTCACCATTAAATTACTGAGAAATAGATTACTAAAGTCGAACTAAATAAAAAAATGAAAAAAAACATGTACACAGTATTGGAAGTTTTTCTTGAAATCCATCGTATGTTAGTGTTGAAATAAAAGTATCTAGTTTAACTTTCCAAGAAAGTACCTATTCCACTTTCTCTTGGGTTTGTTTCATTAGCTAAACATGAAGAACAAACAACTTCAAAGTCACATATCGTTTTCATTTCTAGAGATATTTTAATGATTTTTCACACGTGTGTTTCTTTTTATTTAAGTTAATTACCTAGTCTAATTGACTTGATCGAAAAAAAATTGGAATAATAAATAATGTGGTATTGACTCAAACAAACTTATAAATATTTTAGCTTCAAATGTAATAAGAGTAATTGAATTAAATTGAGTAATAATGTTTTTTTTTTGCTTTAATGTTGATTAAAGAGCTTTATAAGATTTTTTTGAAGCCTAATTTCGAATGAAAACATAATTTGTAGTATTATTTGTATTATAATTAATGTTAATTGATTCAAACCTGTACTGAGCGCTTGGTGGAATTATAGACGAAGTGGGAGCCTTATAATCTTATAATATAGGGATGACTACGTGTTTACTTAACCAAAAGATTAAATTACGTAATAATAATCGTTTATTGGACTCAGTAAAATAAAGCCTAATACAATGTCATCCATTAGGGGGTGTACAAAAAAGGCTGACTGCAAAAAACTAAATGGACGCCTGACTTCCAAACTAGGTAAAGGACCTGTATCTTGGAAATCAGTACACTTGCATGGACAAAATTTCGTCATTATAATTATAGAATTAATAGATGACAATTCCAACAGATAGATGGTAGACTACAAAATACAGATATTAAACATTATACACAAATTATATTAAAACTGACTAAGAAATAACGAAAATTAAAAATCGTGACATAATTAAACAAGGAATTGTGTGGTAGTATTTTGTGTTTGGTGTGGGGTGTGATAGTGAGCATGTGTGTGAACTATACACACTAGTGTATAGGTGCTTTTGTGGGTGTGTTACTGGTGTAAAATGAGTGTGAGTGTTTTTTGGTGTGTACGCAATTTTTTCCTGATGTTACTTTGGAAAATTTATGATTTTTTCCGTTTGAGAATAATCAAGGTTAAGGAGCCATTGTGTGACACTTTGTTTGCATTTTTGCTTAGTTAGGGGATAGATTGTCAGTGCCTGATTAAATCATGATCTGTCAAATGACCAATTTGGTCGAGACACCATTGTTTAACTATTGTGTCTACTTCGTGGACAGATCATGGGTTAATTTTATTATTTAAATGGCCACCTAAAAATGTGAAAAATCTCTGCGCGAATTGAGTACTGCAGGCTCTGGACTCGCAAACTGTATGTTTCCTACGTTTATGTAGGAGAGCAATAGGATCATAAGTCAGACGACCATGCATTTTGATGATGGTGTGAAGTATGAAAAGTTGCCTCACTGTTAGAACTTTTAAGGTTTGGTAAAGGGTGATAGTGGGATGATAGAAAGGAAGAAATGCACTAACTTTAAGTAACGCTCTCTGGGCACGCTCAAGAATTTGTTTGTAATAGGTACATTCTTAAAGCTACTTTCATTTCAGCTACAGATAATCTTTAGTTTCATACCCGAAACAGCTCTAAAACAAAGCAGATGCACAAACGCAAACTTTAAGCTGAAAGTATCAGTCAAAGTGCCTTTGTGAAGACGTCTTCTTGGCGTTCTTCAAAACTTGCAACCCGATTCCCAAGGATAAGTTGCAACCGTACGAACAAGTTCAGTGACGGATAATTAACTCTTAGTCGTCATCCGAGCCGAAATCCCGGGAGTTATTTATGACTGATCCCGGAATTTTAGACTGTTACATTTTTTCAAGGTCATGATCGAGATTTTAGAGGGTGTAAAATAGACCTTAACAAAGCCAAAAGGTACTTCTCCCCGTCATTGCGATATTTTTTTGTTCTAGACCATACCTGGGATCCTTCGAGTTACGGAGATATTGGAGGTCAAAGTTCCAACTTTGTCACATTTTGTTTTACTCCTCATCAGCATAGCTATTCACAACGCTTCGATTCGATTTTCGATTCGGAAAGTCATATGTCTATCTCGCTCGATTTTGTAATGTCAAAAAAAGATAGACATACGACTTTCCGAATCGAAAATCGAATCGAAGCGTTGTGAATAAGGGGCCTGCACAATGTTTTGAATGCGTTACATTGATATCCCGTAAGTGACATTTTAAGTATAGTTATGAACCGTGAAAGCTTGAAACAGCGTTACATTGTGTTTTACCGTAGAACGTGATTTTTCACCACACACAAAAAAAAAAAACTATTTTATTTTATGATCCCAGCAATAATTTGTGCGTAAGGTTACTTAGTTTGATGTATAGAATGCTTGATTGACGGCATCGTGATGTTCTGTTTACAGCCTGTATGTAAAGGTAAATGTTTAAACTTATTGTTCCGTTCTAAACCGTGACGAAAACATATTTCCAATATTGTTAATGCGTAAGTAGGTATTTGGTAGTTTAACTTTACACACCCCTCACCATTTTTCACTCTCTGTATTGTCAAATTTTCTTTGTTCATATTTTATTACAGTTTTGATACTAAGGTTCTATTTTAAGATCTCGTTTTCTATCTTTCCCAGTAAACTTTAACTATTTACAGTGAATAATCTAATTTACTCTGATCGACATCTTCGAAGTGTCTGGACGCTAAGTAAAGTGGCGACAAGATTTGATTCTACTTAGCTTCTAAGAATACTAATGTTCGTAGTATCTAGTTTTAAAACCAGGATTTTTTTCTTAGGATTTTTTTCTAGAGAATAAAGTGGATAAGCTTGAACCACAAGACAGGTAAAGAGCGCGTTTATATTTAGACGTTCACGTATATTTTTGTGTTCTATATTTTCAATACAGTGTTTTCTTTTGTGTCTGAAAATAGACAGATGCCTTTGAGAGTTCTTTAACACCTTTATAGGGTAAATAGGGTTACATATTCATAAAATATTATAAATAGAAAAAAACCGTTATTGAAGAAGCTGAAAAGGGTACTTAAGTTAGTCGATAGGTAAGACTAAGAAATATCGACTTACCTATATTTTTTCAAAATTTATATTTATTACCCGACTGCGCCAGAAGGAGGGTTATGTTTTTCGAGAGTATGTAATTGTTTGGCACGCTCTGTGGCCTGAACTGCTCGATGGATTTTAGCTTGAGAGGTGTCGTTAGATTCGTATTTACTGTGAGAGTGACACTAGGTATATCAAATAAAAAAATGGCGGATTTTTGGCGCTAAAATTATTAACTATTCAAATGTTTGGCCCGGTCTGCAGCCTGAACGGCTCGATAAAGGGCTCATCATGAGGATTTTAAAATGGTATATCTAAGTAACTAAAAAGTGTAAAATAAAATAAAAAATTTAAACAATTAAAAAACCCGACTGCATAAAAAATAACTACTACTTAACTTTAAATAAAAACTGAAAAGATAAAAACAAGTTCAAGAAACAGGACATATTGACTGCAACAGTCGGGACCCATTAAATAATCTAGACTAAAATCATCCAATATGGGTCCCGACTGTTGCAGTCAATAACGAAAAGTCAGAAACGAGACGTAATTCCAAAATAATTGAATTCGCTTGATCCCTTGCTGCATCGTTATTACTTATCATTTAGTTATGAAATTAATATGTGAGATAATTTAAGGATTCACTCTATACATCGTACACTTTAGAAACACGATTACTTTGAGTTTCCTCGATAGAAAAAAATCCAAAGTAATCTCTAAAAAACAAAATAAACCCTAAGTACGGCGTAAATACTTCACGGAAGATCATCAGATTTTAAAACTACATTTTTTCTATAGCGCATACATTTTACATTTTCGAAATGTGTATTTGTTTGAATAATATGAAGGAAATACCTAAATTAGCGTGCGTTCCGCCCATTCTAACCAGAGCGGCCACGCTTCCCCCCTATCCGCTTTAGTCCTGATTCGCCCTGCTTAGGAATACCTAAAACATATTAGCGCCAGAAGCTCGGTGCGCTGTTAAAACTGAAAGCCCATAGCACACTTCAAATAAGGCTTGAAATTATGAGCGTACAAAAAAAACAAAGAACCCAAAGTAATGCAGGAATATTTTCATAATACTTTAGAAAGTGAAGACTTCCGTACAAAGAGACTGTACAGTACAGTGTTATAGTTCCAGGAAACTCAAGAAATGCGTAGATATTGTAGGAAGGAAACAAGAAAAATGTGTTAAGTCTGTCTGTCAATGGAATCTCTGAGGATATTACGTGCTCCTAGATATTTATATTTCACCGTATTCCTTCCTCAAACTATTTATTTTCGTATTCCTAATAAAACTTGCACGTGTTTTTTCAAGTTTGCGCAGTGTGTATATTTTTTCAGTATAACGTCACGACCGAGATGGCAAGATGAGATGAACTCCTTCAAAAAAGGCAGTTCCTTGGAAGCTTTAAACAGAGAGGCGAGGAAAGAGAGTATGTAAGAAGGCTTGTGCCAGTAGGGCACAACAGGTTTTTAATTAATAATAATGTTATTTATTATTAAAATTGATATCATCATCAGCATCGCCTTTTCCCAAATTTGTTGGGGTCGGCTTCCAGTCATACCAGATGCAGCTGAATACCAGTTTTTTACATGGAGCGACTGCCTATCTGTCCTCCACTATCCAGTTAGTACTGGGTAACACGATACCTTTTGGTAAGACTGTCAAACTTGATATCCCACAAGTTTAATTCTCAGTCTAAACCCAAAATCTAAAAAAAAAAAAGGAAAAAAGGTAAAAAAAAGGTTTTATTATTTTTATTATTAATCCTCAGTCTTAATAATTTTAACCCAAAATCTCATTTGATTTGGTCGAAGTTAATGGAAATGGAGTAGAGGATGGGGGACCCGCGGTGGTCCAGTGATGGCGGCCCTACTACTGGTTTCAAGCCCAAGCAGGCGCATTACTTTGTGTAATTTATCATCACTGCTCTCAAAACGGTTATGGATCCAAGGTAGAAAAAGGTAGGATCTTGACTTGAATGTGCCCTGGCGGTTAAGAGTATGTCATGCTCACTCAAATGTCTCACTGATGGTGGCGCGTGTGTCGGATCAATTAGTTCCCTTCAAAATGGTTGAGTTGAATGGTGCTGATCGTGCTGATCATGCGTCATGTTCGTGAACGGGCGCTGTCAGTTGGGACTGGTCAGCTCTTGGTTGCCATAGCTTATTTGAATTAATTATTTTTATTTTTGAATTGTTTGTTTTGTTTTTACTATGGACACTTTTAACGTGCACATCTTGCTACATTGTTCTCACATAATGTACCATGAATGATGTAACCAAGGTTTTGTAAAAATATTCTGATATATAAGAGTGTCTATGGAGTTTCTTGCCCGTTCTTCTCCATAGAGATCTACGCTAGGGAATGGGCAACTACAGTACTTTCACAGTTTTTATGCCTTGTGACTGGGACTGTAGCTACATTTAATTTTCATCTTTGTTTCGACAATTCAAAAGTGCCTGTAACTGGTCTACTTGAAATTGATTTTGATTTTTAATTTTGCTCAGAGAAACATCGTGAGGAAACCGGCATGTCCTAGAACCAAAAAATTCGAAGTCATGCGACATCTACCAACCCGCACTGGGCCCGCGTGGTGGATTATAGTCCATTCCCTCTCATAGAGAGGAGGCCTGTGTCCCAGCAGTGGGAACATTATAGGCTGATTATGCTATACATAAGCTACTGGTAATTAGTTAGTTGAGTTTCTGTTTAAGGATAATTAGAACTCCACACGAGTTTCCCTCGGGCACCAACGTAAACCTACCTAGACACATCATAGATGCTAGAAAAACACCGTCCATTTTTAAATTCGGCCGTTATTACTATGCCCAACTATTATCAAAATTGACGCCAGTTCCTATAATGTTCGCTGAAAATATTTTCCGGTACGCACCGGCGGCGCCCAACAGCGGCTCTAAAATTTTTCGACAAATATTTTTCCTGGTGCGCTGTTTTATTTGCCCTGTCAGTTGTTTTACTGCTGGGCACGAAATTTCACATCAAAAAAGGGAATATAGTTTTTGTTGCGATTTGGGGCCATACAGACAGCGGGCAATGCAAGGTCGTTCTTTCGCTCGCGTAGGTCTGCTCTTACAAAGACTTCGTTTGATTGGTTTTGTCTAGACTTCAGCTTTTTGAACTGGTATGTGCCAATGAGAATTTTAAAAGAAAGAAAAAGTATTTAGCCCGCACAGAACAAAACACAAAAAAAAAAATGTTTAAATTATCAGTAGAACTAATTTATATAAAAGTAAATATTAAAAAAAAAACGAAATTGGTCCTGTACGAGGCCAAAAGGCCCTTATCTCAGCATGGTGCTGTAACATTAAAAAAAACCTAGGAACTTTTATGAATGTTCAGATTCAATCAAGATGCAAAAGACAACAACTATTCATGTTTCATTAAAACGTACTAATTATCGAGCATGATTTGCCACATTCAAACCAGTCATTTCAAATTATGTTCACCTCATTGCTATAATGGTATTACTGAGAAGAGACCAGGAATCGAATCCTAGACCTCACAAAGTGTTGTTGTATTTGTCGTCGGGAATTTCTGTCTGGATCTGATCAGTTTCACAGCTGGTAGCAGTAGGTAGGTACACCTCTGTGTCGCCCTTTGGAGATTTCAGGCTTGATGATATGTTCCTGCTAAATTACTCCAAATGTTTTACTAATTCATTTCAACCCCTAACTTCATAGCCCATATTTTAATGGTACATGCCATCTGTATTCGTATATTCTGGTTAAAACAAAGTTTGGGACGAATGTTCACGATTCGTACTCTGCATTAAGTCATAAAACATTTAGGCTGGAACTCAGCCATTAGTTTCAATATTGTCTGACTTCATTCTGCGAAACAGTGAGAAGAAAACCTGGGTCTATTTATTTATCTACTAGCTTTTTCCCGCGGCTTCACTGACGTTAATTAAGAATTTGACAATCAATAGGCGAGACGACAAAAAAAAATCTAATTAGTACGTCAGTTAGATTATCAAAAAATATTTGACCCGTGTTTTTTCTTTTGTTACGTAAACCAAAATTGACGAAGATATGACGCTTTTAAAATTCTCAATGCGTCACGCCTAGGTATAATTTTTAGCTAGTTCTGACGTCACGAGCCCCCACTCCCGAGTTTTGATGCGTTTTATCTTTGGTCAATGATTCATTGATTTACAAAAACAAAAAATACGTGTCTATTAATTTCCAATACTTTAGTGACGGACTAAATAGATTTGCATTTTTTTTGATACTGTCGTCATGCCTATTCCGGTAGTACTATGATTGTAATAATATAATTAAATCATGATTTGAAAGACACGTCTCGTCACGTCAGAATCGTCGCCATCTATTATCATAAGAACGGGTATGTGGTTTTCCTCGGGAACGTTTGTGCGTTTTTGTACACCTCTCAAAGTACGAGTCATCATCATCATCATTTCAGCCGAATTGAAAGACGTCCATTGCTGGACTGAACTTTTTGGCCCCATCGGCCATCCGTTCTGCGAGCAATAAAGTACGAGTAGGTATATGCAAAAGGAGTTAAGTTCCAAACTCTATAGAAACTTTGGCCTGGCGTTACAGGGCTAGAATTTTGCCATAAATTAGAGCATTTGGGACCGTTTCACGAGCCCAATTCTCACGTCTCTCAGCAATGGCCAAATTGGTAAAATCAGACAATGTTTACATTTTAGGTTTTTTTACTATTTCAGTTCTTGTGATATAGTTTCTAATTAGCTTTTAAAAGAGGTACTAATAGTTAGTTTTATCATTAGAGTAATTACAAGACTGATTTATGTTGTATGATGATGTTGTTGTTGTTGATGGAAAAATTTACTTAGAAAATTGATCTCATAAGTACAATTACGTAGTTTGAAAATGACATTTTTAATTAATAGAGACATGTTAATGAAATTTGTGCCCAAAGGTAGGTCTGTATTTAAAACCAATAGCACAATTAAAAGTATTCACATAGATAACTTCATTAGTTTAGGAAATATAGTAAAAATTGTAAGGTGTTTTATCCAGGTTAGATTTATAAACATTATGTTCTAGAAATTTTTATTTTATTGTAATTTTTATTGGCTTCGAAGGTTGACAGACTTCTAGCTTTACCCAGTAGAGTACCGAAAGTAGTTTTAGGACTTTGCAGAAGTGTTACTGTTGACAATCGATCATCTGAGTGGGGGGTCCTAAGTTTAAAATTGCTTATTTCCTACACTTAGCCATTGTAATTGAGGCTAAGGTTTAAATGGGTTATTTAAGGGGGCTACAGGAGCTAAACGCGAGTTGTATTATGCAAAAAGCATATGATTCACTGCAATAAACAAAACCAAAAAAATATATGATATTCTTCAGAATATGTAAAGACAATACTTTGTATTGCTTTCATTTTGAGGTTGTAAGCTATTTTTATGTTTAGTTTATGGTTAAAAGGGAGACATTTGACATTTCTGTAAAAATGTGTTTTCTAAAATGAATTAATATCTTTGTGAGATAAAGAATTGTGAAGGACAGAGTAATAGACTTTAAATGTCGTTTCTTTGTTTACAGAGCAACGCAAGTTAGTTTTATTTGAACACCTTCATAATTCAAGAATAGTATTATAAAACGACATTTTTGTTTATAAACACTATAACAGAACATTAAAAATGGAAAAACTTCGTTTCGAATTCACCATACTTCCGGGGAGTGACGGAAAATCAAATATCTGTGCAATTACTTCAATAGCTACGACTGAGAATAAAATATACGCTATTCCAGAAGAATTTCAACATGTTACTCATCACAAGGAACTAGTAAAAACAGCAACATTCATCAAGGTAAAAAACAGCCTAAAGAAAAGATACCAGACGCGAAGAGTCTGGATAACAATACTAGGAGAACTTAAGAAAATCTACTTAGATGAGGATGAAAATTTACAATTTGAAAATCAGTACTTAGAGGAAATAGAACAAGTCCACTGTACACAGCAAGAAATTTAACAAAAAATATTGATGAAGTATGTAGAGAGTGTGAGATTTGTATAAGAAATAAATCAAGAAGGCAGTACAAATTTGGATTTATGTCTCATCTGGGTCCAGCGACAAAGCCATTTGAAATAATCTCTATAGACACAATAGGAGGTTTTGGAGGGTCAAGATCTACAAAAAAATATTTGCACTTGTTAGTAGATCACTTCACTAGATACGCATTTATCTTAACTTCAAAAACTCAGAATGCAAATGATTTTATTAAACTAGTCACAAATGTATCAGAAACAGAAGACATTAATATGCTGCTCACTGATCAATACCCTGCTATAAATTCAAAAGAATTCAAGAAATTCTTAAAAGACAAACAGATAAATATGGTATTTACTGCTGTAAACGCACCATTCTCAAATGGTCTAAATGAGAGGCTAAATCAAACATTGGTTAACAAAATCAGATGCAAAATTAATGAAGATGAAAATAAGAGGGCCTGGACAACAATAGCTCATGAATGTGTGAGTAAATATAATCAAACCATTCACTCAGTAACTGGCTTCTCACCAAGTTATATTTTGTATGGTACAGATGTCACGGTTTTACCCAAGGAATTGAAGCGAGAAAAAACACAAAGTGACTGGGTCAGAGATAGAGCAATAGCACTTCAGAATACAATAAAATCCCATAACTACAACAAAACACTATTCGACAAAAATAGAAAATACTATGAATTTAACGTTGGAGATATGGTGTTTGTGGAAAATGGTAATAGACTAAATAGGAAAAAACTAGAAGAACTGAAAATTGGACCATTTCAGATTGTTGAAAAAGTTTCAAAATCAATATATAGAATCGACACAGGACACAAGAAAACAGAGTCAAATCTTTTTCATATTACAAAACTTATCCCAACACACATAATGCAAGAAGAAGAAGAGACAGGAGATGAAGAAAAAGAAGAAAGAGGAGAGTTGTTTTAAAATAAAATTTACTCGTGAAAATTTTCTTTTCCAAGGGGGGAGATGTAAAGACAATACTTTGTATTGCTTTCATTTTGAGGTTGTAAGCTATTTTTATGTTTAGTTTATGGTTAAAAGGGAGACATTTGACATTTCTGTAAAAATGTGTTTTCTAAAATGAATTAATATCTTTGTGAGATAAAGAATTGTGAAGGACAGAGTAATAGACTTTAAATGTCGTTTCTTTGTTTACAGAGCAACGCAAGTTAGTTTTATTTGAACACCTTCATAATTCAAGAATAGTATTATTTATTATATTATTATTATGCTAGTATGATAGTGTTTTGAAAACATAATACAACTAATTTTACTGGATAAAATAAATCACGAACTTATCTAAAAAAAGAATCTTTTACTTAACGACTAAAAACCATACTTACTAAAATACATGCGATCATTCTGATTTTTTGGCAAATAATTCTACAAGCAACATAGCAAAGACATGGCATAGCATGGCATATTAGCATGATAGTGTTTTATTTTATTAGTCCAATCAATAGATTCTTTCTAAATCGCAAAAAAACACTCATTTCGCACTATTCGGCCCGAAGTGAATGACGTAACAACCACTTAGTAGTGCAAGCTGATTAGAACTTTATTCTAACAGTATTTCAAACGAAGATGAACCACCACAAATAGAGTTGCTAATTTAGCTCATGTAGTCGCCTTAAGCAAAATAGTAGATTATTTTGGTACATATCTGATTCGTGTAACGGCTAGGCCCATAATGGCGTATCTCCTTTCAGGATGATCGGTCCAGTGGTTTAATTGTAAAAAGGTAACAAACAAACAAACGTACTTTCGCATATAATATTAATTAGGACAAGTTAGGGTTTTCTATTATAGAATGAGGTTTGTTGACCTTCAATTTTATTTTAATTAAAGAGAAGCGAAAGATGAATTTGCAACAACAATGTCGAAAATTAATCCCAGAATATTGTTATATTTGTCGAGAGCGACTATAAGGTCCTGGGTTCAATTCCCGGGCCAGGGAAAGTGTTATTGGGCTTTTCCATCAGGAATATCGCAGATACGGAGATTGAATTTGTGCCCGGTTGATGGGAATAGGCTCCCTATTACACTTAAAACATAACTGTCGAAATGTGGGTGTACTATTAAGCACACCTCTGCCTAACCCTTCAGGGGTTACAGGCGTGATGTTATGTTATGTGGAATTCAAATTATACCTACCATTGTTTTAGAAATAACCCTACTGCACCTCAATGTACAATGTACACTTTCAATCTTTTTTCCAATAAATTATTCTTGCACTGTTTTAGTCTTGCACGGTTTTTCACTACACTTAAAGTACTTACGGGATAATATCCGTGATTTTCTTTTCGTTCGATGAGCACCCGATATTAAAACCAAACAAAACCTAGTGATACTGTGAGTGCGTTTTGTCGTGAGTTACAATCAAGTTCCAGTAGTGCGCGTAATAAAAGACTAAGAAAGAGGGTAGACAGATTTATCTGCTCATAATAAATAATTTTCGTCCCACCCGCATACCTCTTCAGTATTCCCGCGATCATGATGCTTGCAACAGCGTCGAAATATCGGGAGCTCATCGAACGAAAAATCACGGATATCATCCCGTAAGTACTTTAAGTGTAAATTATTCTTATTCTAAATTATTCTTATGAATTAACGGAATAAATGCCAGGTGCGTAGTGATGCAACCGGCGTGCATGAATGATTAGATGTATGATCGTGGACGAGGCAAAAGGAGTATGTAAGGCTTGTAACAGGTGGCGTTCTGTGGTTTTTGTATGCCCCTATGCAAAGGAGGCGTGAGTTTATGTGTTACTGTTAGCCTATGTCATCCCACTGATGGGCAAAGGCCTCCCCCATGACCTCCAAATCTTTCAATCTAGAGCTAATGTGGACCACTTGTCGTTGGTTCCGTCCAGCTCATCCCGCCATTTCCTGCGGGGTCTACCGCGTCGCCTTCTGGCTGTGTCAGGGCTCCACAACGTGGTTATTTTGGCCCACAGCTCGTCGGGCATACAGCAGTTTAAGTGTGTAATGGAAAAAATACAAAGAGCAATGGTAGCTTTTAAGAAGACTTGAGACTAGAGTTTTTTTGTGATGTACCTTAAATGTAAGCCTTCATAGCACCCAGAAAATAAAAGTCGCCGGTCAATACCCACTAAGAAATAAAATGTTTGTAAGCTAAAAGAAAATAAGTAATAGGACCTTAATTAAGTTAATTCCGTAAATGTATTGGGGAAGGAGACCCTCGGGGATAAAACGACAGTCTAGAAAAAACAACATTCTGAAGATAAAACCGAAATTGTCTTACTCATGTTCAATTTTATTGGGACTGTAAATATAATTAGAGTGGATCGATTTCGATGTAGCTTCCATTCGACTTCCGATCTTGCAACTGGTGCACGAAGGTTGAAATTAGAGATTCAATTTTTAAAACGTGCTGCAACCAACCTTGCATCTTAATTAGGAAAACTTATTAGATCGAGGTAAGAAGGAATTCGTGAGAAATGCAATTGCGTTGCGGTTTTATATTATAAATTATTTGAAATTCTAATTAGAAGTTGCGCATGGTAATTGAATTTACTTACACTTTGCTGTGTATTTTATCCGAATATATTATTAATTTAAGATTTTTTTATGTAAGTGTGACCGTGTCGTTTTCTAATTTTTTGGTTTTTGATGTGGTTTTCCTCATCTAGAAGAGAATTTGAACCCGAAGGTTTTTATGAGTTAAATTAAAATGACTTAAAAAACTCTCGATTTTTTACCTCCGTCATTTTAACAGAGGTGTACCCGATAGTTCATCTACATTTCGCATGTTATGTTTAAGTCCCATGTAATAGGGGGCGAGCCTATTGCTATCAACCGGGCGCAAATCCAGACTCCGTGGGTGCTACTGAGAAATTCCTGATGGAACACACAACACACTTTTTTAATTCAATAATTATTATATTTCAAAGTCTTCCTAAGCTTAATTTATGTATTCGTAAGTCCCGTTTCTCCCTACTTTGGTAAATACTGTGCGAAGCCAGGGCAAGTCACTAGTTTATAAAATAAAACACAGTCAAAACACGCGAGGCATTGGGGCTAATCAACCAAAGTACACAGAAGTTAATAGTCGAAACAATTGCTTTTACAACTTGAGTGGTATGCAAAGCAGTAGGTATTTAATTCTAATTCAAAACGAGTACTAACTTAAATAGAAAATTGTCTCTTGTAACTCAATGCTCAAAACCTTTATAAAGCCTATTTCAGACGCCTCACTCGATTCACTAGAGTGAACGGTTCACTCGAGTCGCTTTTAATGTCACGTTCTCACGACACCAATAACATAACATGGGAAAGTGTACCATTGTAATGAAACTGAATGATGTTAGAAATTTAAGTTAGTCTTTTAAATAATAAATATTTTCTTCTATTGACATTTTTATTTCTTAGTCCCCGCACTATGCGAGTGATATTCGTAGGTGTGCTTCGTAGAATAGGAAATTAATTATTTTAAATTTTTATTTGAAGCCCACCTAAGGGTGTGCTAAGTGGAATACTTTAGGTGTGCTTCGTTTGGGTGTGCTTCATGGAATATCTCGATTTTAATTGTTCTTTTTTTTGGAAGAATACTATTTCGCGGTGGTCCCGTTTAAGTTTGGTGAAGATCTGATGCTGATTTTTGGAGATATACAAGGGCACTCTTCAATAATAGGCAAATTGGTCGTGACACAACATCATTACATGACGGTGTGAAGTTACGTCATGATGTTTTATAAACAATAAACATCCAAGCGACAATCACGACAGATTTGCTGTCTTTATATTGAAGAGGTCCTTAAAAAGGGAATAATAAAAAACTTTTTGCAAAAAATATAACAGACTTCGAAAACACAAAAAAAAAAGTGAAAAATAACTATAGCTTTAGAAATCGGTGGCAAAAAAAACTGAATTGAACAAAATAAATAATATTCATAAGTAGTCACTGCGAAACCTTTTCTGAAATTCTTATCGCCCATTTCATCAAACGGCTGCTGTAACACACCTATAAAAAGTTTCAACATAATTCGTTTGTCGCTTACGTTCCTTTAAAACTTTGTTTAGCGTGACTGTGGGCAATACATTTAAGAAGGTCGTAAGTGCCCTTTGGCACTAAAAAGGACTCAAACAACTTTTTGTTTGAGTCCTTTTTATTTAGGTCATTGTCCTTACTTGAAGGATTAAAACTTATTTTGAGGACCTAGTATAATGAGCGAGCTTAGTTGCAAAAAGGGTTTGAATTTGTTAGTGTGGAGCATGGCCTGCCTAGTTTTCTACGATTTATTTTATTTTTTAAATGCCACACATGAAACTTACTGTATCAATAGCTGGCATCAATATACACTAGTTTAAGTATTGTATGAAACTAAAACTTATAAAGTGTTGTTACGTTTCCGAATTAGTAACATGACTCCTCCCATAATGACACCTATTATAAACATGAGACCTAGACTATCTGATGAAATATAGACACAGTACCTCTGCCTAACCTGTCGGAGGAAGCAAGCGTGATATTATGTAATACAATAATACTTTTCAGCACGGAAACTGATATTGTAACCAACAGAAACATTAAAAAGGTCTAGAACTTTTTTTTCTTGGATTCATTTCAAGGCCAAAGTCTTTGATGTTCAAAGCTAAAGAAAAAGTATTGAAAATATTTTCTATTGTGAGACCTTTGACATTTATTTCGGCATTAAATTATTTAAAAAAAAATATTTGCGCCTTCATTGGATGTTGATTTATTGTGAAGACTGTACATAGTGTACATAATAGGGATGATGACTGACGAAAAAAAATATGATTCTGTTTAATCCGTCAGTTAGATCAAATTAATAAAAAATGACGAAGATAAAACGTGTCAAAGATCATGAGTGGGGGGGCTTGTGACGACACATTTGAGTATAAAATGTACTCAAATGTGACGTCACACGAGTTTTCGACGCACTGTATCGTCTTAATTTTTTGTTTACGTGAAAAAAGTTAAAATATGTGTCCAATATTTTATGGAAATTTATCTGACGGACTAATTAGATTTTTTTTTGTCATTTACCCTTTATGTTCATGTTGAGAGGATGAGTTAAAGACAAGTAACAACATTTACTTTACAAGGCAAATGTGAGTGGCAACGCCGGGAATGCCCTATAAGGACTCACACTGGTCTTTTTTGATGATGTAGGTACTTCATAAAGGTCACGTGTGGTATTTGCAAATAGCGTGCGTGTATGACTAGATGAACGTGGACTAGGCGAAAGGATCATTACAGATGGCGTTCTGTAGTATCTGCCAACCCCCATGGAAAAAAATAGTGACTTTATGTATGTATCGGATTGTCAGGATTTATTCCGTTAGACTCGGATATCACGTGGGCAGAATATGGGTTTCGCGTAATGAAAACATACTTGGTGGGATACACTGCTTTTATTAAACTAACGAATTAATTGAAATTACAATTTATTTAACACAATAACACTGATCTAAATTAATCGGGTACAGTTACGGGACGTCTTAACTGCGATGCGATCAGACACTGGATGTCCTCTTCGTTGCGACCTCAAAACATCAAGGGGTCTAAAATTAAAAAAAAAAAAAAAACATTTTAAAAAAATCTTAAAATGGACTTTATAATGGTCATGTCCATAAAGTCCATTTTAAGATTTTTTTTAACGTGATTCATATTATGATTCTGCTAAAGCGGCCATTTTAGTAAGTAAGTAAGTAAAATTTGATTTGTTTAAACATGGTGTACATGATACATTGCATGCAAGATAATAATAATAAGCAAAATAGTTCTGACATGTTTAGCCGTACATTGCGGCGTACAAATCGGTAGGAAGAGATGCTGCATAAACCGTGATAATATTCATCAAAATTACATTAGCCCTTGATCTGTCCACGAAGTAGACACAATAGTTAATTAATTGTGTCTCGAACAAATCGGTCCGTTGACAGATAATGATTTAGAGAAATTATGTAGGTAAGTACTTATTAAATCACTATTATTCATTAAAGATAAGGTATCATTACAGTTCAGCAAGTATATTATTTAGATAAAATTAAATGTCAAAGTAGTCATTAAATACATTAGTCAGTAAAAATATGATACAGTGCAATACCATTCATACAATAATAACATTAAAAATGTCAATTACAAATTACAACAAATTACAATAACATGTCAAAAAAATACAACATTGTCATCTCAACACCAAAGAAACTTGTCCTCTTTCAAAAACTCTGCTATACGGTGTAGCTGTACTTTAGGTCCACAGGGCTGGCAGTCTCGACAGAGTTAACGACATTATCGTTAACTTTCGATCGCTAAAATAACAATGAAAAAAACAGTTGCAATAACGATGCTTGCGAGAAAAGCAAGTCTTTACATCCAAGATGCTTTTCTCGCAAGCATAATTAGTTCAACTAAATTTATTCGTTAGTAATCGGCGATCGAAAGTTAGCGATTTTGTCGTTATCTCTGTCGAGACTGCCGGCCCAGCAGGCCTAGCCAAGTTACAAACAATTCGTATCGATTCTCTTTCTACAATCGTAAACGTTAAGTCACGTGGTCAAAACAAGCGAATATAAACTTTCGTAGACAAGTTTACATCGATCAAGATGATAGAATGAAATGTATTCGTTTCTACAATCGTGATCCCTACATCCCATATAAATCGTGGCCAACTTACAGTTTTGACTAAACTTTAAAGTTTCCATTCGTTTGTTTTGACCACGTGACTTATCGTTGATAGATGTCATTCCCATACATTTGGTTCGTTTTCTATTAGCGTTAACGATTGTAGATTGTCAACTTGGCTAAGCCTACAGGACTCTGTAGAAGCGCGCCGTAGGTGAGTTGCGTGATGTTACCACTGTCGCGCTTACGATTGATTTTATTTCCGTACATGTATGTATAATATAATACAAGCCAGTCCATAAAATATTATTGCAGTTTATAACCAGAAATAATAAAAGGATAAGACTTTCAAAATTCATGAAAACAATTTACAAAAGAAGTTCAGAACAATATCTAGCGAACGAGCGAGTCTTTAAAAATCCAATATTCAACGATGGTTCATATGAAAAGTCAAGAACCGTATTGCAATGGTAAAAGACCTCCTTATGCTTTTATTTGATATAGCAATAGTACGATTGTTTCACATTCATAAGCTTGTTGAAACGAAAATATTACAATATTTGTTTCATAAGACTGTCGTCGGTTTAGTTGTTGCAAGTGCGACTGCTGTGCTTAAGGTCCTGGGTTCGATTCGCAGGTCGGGCAAAGTGTTATTGGGATTTTCCATCAGGAATTTCTCAGTTTCAGCCACGGAGTCTGAAATTGCGCCCAGTTGATGGCAATAGGCTCGCCCCTATTACACGGGACTTTAATATAACTGGCAATATGTGGGTGCACTATTAGGTACACCTCTGCCTCACCCTTCGGTAATTATAAATAAATATCGCTGGACATTACACACAGCGCCATCTAGCGCCACAATAAGCAACGATGATTGTGTCGTGAACACCAGATAGTTGGTATACTACATAGATACGTTTTGTTTGTAAATACATACTTATTGTACATATAAACATCCATGACTCGGAAACAAAATGTCCATGCTCATCACACAAACATTTGCTCCTACCGGGATTCGAACCCGGGACCCAACGAATTTAAGGCAGCCTCACTACCGCGGCGCCATTCGGGTCGTCAATAGGCATAACGACAGTATCAAAAAATTGCAAATCTATTTAGTCTGTCAGTTAGAGTATTGGAAATTAATGGACACGTATTTTTTGTTTTTGTAAATCAATGAATATTGACAAAGATAAAACGCATCTAAACTCGGGAGTGGGGGCTCGTGACGTCAGAACGAGCTAAAAATTATACCATGGCGTGACGTATTGAGAATTTTAAAAGCGTCGTATCTTCGTCAATTTTGGTTTACGTAACAAAAGAAAAATCACGGGTCAAATATTTTATGATAATCTAAGTGACTATTAGATTTTTTTTGTCGTCTCGCCTGATGTAATTATAAGCGTGCGCTAAATTATGTTATTCGTTTCATAAGTTGGTTTTGGCGGGGAAGACAGTTTTTGTGCCAAACTCGGCAAGATTTTTTGACGAGTATGGCAGAGAAGAGTCGGCTTTTCCTGAGTGTGGTTTAAGCTGATAAGAAATTGACCTTTCCCTGCGTGGAAGGTGTCCGTAGGGATAGTAAAAACTCCACACTAAACTTTACATCTACTGCCTGAATTTGATGATTTAAATTACGTAGGTACAGGTAATCGATCATTTTAAAAAGACACATGGAGTACTGGTCTGAATTTGAACACATAAATGTAGAATTAATAAATACACTGCACTTCTTTAAATCAAAATCAAAATCAAAGCATCTATTTCAAGTAGGCCAGTTACAGGCACTTTTGAACTGTCGAAACAAAGATGAAAATTAAATGTAGCTACAGTCCCAGTCACAAGGCATAAAAACTGTGAAAGTACTGTAGTTGCCCATTCCCTAGCGTAGGTAGATCTCTATGGAGAAGAACGGGCAAGAAACTCCATGGACACTCTTTTAAATCAGAATATTTTTACAAAACCTTGGTTACATCATTCATGTTGAGATGGTACATTATGTGAGAACAATGTAGCAAGATGTGCACGTTAAAAGTGTCCATAGTAAAAACAAAACAAACAATTCAAAAAAATATTAAAAATAATTAATTCAAACAAGCCGTGGCACCCAAGAGCTGACCAGTCCCAACTGACAGCGCCCGTTCACGAACATGACGCATGGATCAGCAACATTCAACTCAACCATTTTGAAGGGAACTAAATGATCCGACACAGGCGCCACCATCAGTGAGACGTTGAGTGAGCATGACATACTCTTAACCGCCAGGGCACATTCAAGTCAAGAAAAGACGTAGTTTTCTAGCGACTGATAGCGTTCTAGTACATAGCACTCACACGATATGGGATATGCGTTTATATAATACCAAAAATATTGAATTTATACAATACAAAGATAGTTGTACAATCTTCAGCAGCTCCAACAATACAATTAGTGCTATCCATTTATGCGCCCCTGTCCTTGTGGAGCAGGACCGGCATTGAGCCAAGCATTTTTATCAGCGATATAATCGTCCAATTTGTAATATGCTTGCTTACTTAATGTGCGTTTAATGCGTGTTTTAAATTTAAGAACCGACTTAAGCTTTATGAAAAACTGCACGATAATTATCTGCTAGTGTTTCTTTCTTTGTTAGCCGAAACTGTCCCACTGTTGGATAATAAGAGCCTCCTCAGAACTTTTCGAAGAATCCTAATCGATGCTTTTTGGCGCATAATCTAACTTCCATTATAATATAACATAACATAATATCACGCCTGTAATCTCTGAAGGGTTAGGCAGGGGTTTACCATAGTACATGTACACTTCGCCAGTAATGTTTAAGTCCCATGTAACTAAGGGGCGAGCCTATTGCCATCAACCGGGCACAAGTCCAGTCTCCGTGGCTGCTACTGACAAAATCCTAATAGAAAAACCTCGTCTACTACTACTCAGCAACCATTAGATCAACGAGGCAGTCTAACTCACCAAATACTATAATGTTGTGACAGAACAAAGCCAAACTTTTTCTTAAACTCCGTTCTCCAACGAGTGAAATTGTTTTTGCTAACATAAAGTATAGAACGCATAGGTACAAACAAAAACAAACTTAATAAACATACAGCTAGAAACTAAGATAGCAGATTTTTATTAAATCTGTGATACAATTGTGCCAGGTCCTATGTTTACGTGAGTCGAGTAAGCAGACGTTACTTTGAATTTGCATTACATAGAGATTGCGGCACACTTGAACGGAATTGTTCAAGCTTCCTTTGTTGAGAATTCTAGTGCATTAAGCAAGTATTTTATGGCGTCGAAGATATTGAAATGTTACATGAATGTTCAGGTGGATAGTATTCCAGCTGCATTGGATAAATGGAGTTTGTATTTGTATTTTTGTATGCACATTTATGTATAACTATAATAAGGCTGCCAACAGACGGACCGCATCGCAGCAACCGCGCGCGGTCGATATATTAAACTGCATGCAGTAAGCGTTCGACTTCGTTCAGTCATTATATTAACTTCACGCAGTCGGCTGCAGTCGTGTGCAGCAACCGCATACAGTTAGTGTGCAGTTGCAACTGCATACGGATAGCGATGGACAGCGTGCGTCGACACTACACGACTCTAGCCGACCGCGTAAAGTTGTAGTCACGACTCTGTGCAGGTAACATTGACTTCATTAACTGTGTATGCGGTTGCTGCACACGACTGCAGCCGACCGCGTGAAGTTGATATCATGACTGAACGAAGTCGAACGTTTACTGCATGCAGTTTAATATATCGACTGCGCGCGGTTGCTGCAATGCGGTCCGTCTGTTGGCAGCCTTGTTATAGTTATATATAAATGTGCATACAAAAATACAAATACAAACTCCATTTTTCCAATGCAGCTGGAATACTATCCACCTAAACATTAATGTAACATTTACAACAACATGTACAACTGCATGCAGTTGAATATTTCAACTGCGCTTGGTTGCTGCCATGCAGTCCGTCTGTTGGCAGCCTAAGAGCAGCAGCTGAAGAGCTGAAGCTAAGAATGCAGCCACCTGTGGTCGAAATCGGCTAGTTGGTATCATCATCATAAATTGCTTACACAAACATCATCGTCTGCCTAGCCTTTTCTCAACTATGTTGGGGTCGGCTTCAAGTCTAACCGGTTGCAGCTGAATACCAGTATTTTACATGGAGCGACTGCCTATCTGACCTCCACAACCCAGTTAGTACTGGGTAATACGGTACCCCTTGGTAAGACTGCACTGGGAAAAAAAGTAGGCGATTTTTAGGTTAATTTTGCCGACTTTTTGGGTGAAACGAAGACATACGACTAAGTAGGCTAATTCTACCTAGTGCACTAGGTAAAGCAAAAGTCGGTAAAATTTACCTAGTCCACCTTTAACCAACTTATTAGGTAAACACTATGATTTGGTAATTAACCTACTTATTAGGTAATGGAATAATATGGTAAAATCAACCTACTCACTTGGTAAGTAACACCTAACTTCTAGGTTGGAATTACCTAGCGAGTTGGTTGATATTACCAATTTAGTTGGGTAATGGTACCTATTGGTTAGGTTTGAACTACCTAGCAGTAGATTAATAGTACCTCTTCAGTCGGTTAGAAACACCCAGCAAGTCCGGTAATAGTACCTAGTAAGTTAGTAGATAATACCTTTATAGTAGGGTGGATATACCCAGTGAGTAGGTTAGAACTACCTAGAAAGTAGGGTAACAGTACCGCGTAAGTAGGTTAGAACTACCCAGCGAGTAGGTTATATTACCTATAAAGTAGGTTAGAACTACCTAGCGAGTAGGGTAAAAGTACCAAGTAAGTAAGTTAGAACTACCCAGTAAATAGGTGTATATCACTTATTAAATAGGTTAATAGTACCAACAAATTAGGGTGGATGTACCCAGTGAGTAGGTTAATGGTACCTAATAAGTAGCTTAGTAACACCTTTATAGTAGGGTGGGAATACCGAGTCAGTAGGTAATGGTACCTATTTAGTAGGTTAGAACTACGTAGCGAGTAGGTGTATATTAATATCAAGTAGGTTAATAATACCTTCATAATAGGGTGGATATACCCAGTGAGTAGGTAAATGGTACCTAATAAGTAGGTTAGAACTAACTAGCGAGTAGGGTAACAGTACCTATTGGGTAGGTTAGAACTGCCCAGCGAGTACGTGTATATTACCTATTAAGTAGGTTAATAATACCTTCATAGTAGGGTGGATATACCCAGTGAGTTGGTTAATGATACCTATTAACTAGGTTAGTAATACCTTTATAGTAGGGTGGATATACCCAGTGAGTAGGTTAGAACTACCTAGAAAGTAGGGTAACAGTACCGCGTAAGTAGGTTAGAACTGCCCAGCGAGTAGGTGTATATTACCAATAAAGTAGGTTAATAATACCTTCATAGTAAGGAGGATACACCCACTGAGTAGGTTAATTGTACCTAATAAGTTGGTTAATAATACCTTCATAGTAGGGTGGATACACCCAGTGAGTAGGTTAATGGTACCTAACAAGTTGGTTAGTAATACGTTTTGTCTGATATGGTTATCAGACTTTTTGGGCCACCGACTACCTGTAACGACTGTCGAAGATCTACAAAGGACAGCCGGGACCAACAGCTTAACGTGCTCTTCAGGGCACGGAGGAAACTCGGTGTGTAAGGGTGGTCACCCATTCAAAGACCAACCTAGGCAAGCACGGGTTAACCTAAAGATCGACCCGAGCGGCTAAACTACCTGAGAGCCCTACCATAAAATCCTTTTTCCAGTATGTAGTGTTCACTCGTTCACTAGTTAGGGTTTAGAGTAAACCACCATATATCAGCGTGGTGTCTTTGTTCAGGGTTGTACAAATAAAACACTGTTTCTATTATTACTGCGTTGGGCGTGCTGTCGCTAAGATTGTTCGGACTAGACTGAGAGTGCGGCGCATCGCCCCGCACTTCCTCCCCAGCGCATCCTCCACCACAGCACGCATAACTCATTTATTAAACACCACACAGTATAACGTTTATAACGTCCAACGTTCCGTGGGATAATTAAATCACACTCGCGAAGCCGTGTCAAAAAGCAAGTACTACATAAACACAGCAGCAATTTATCTACTATTAACTGAAATACGTTTGCATCCACTACTTTTACAATTTTTTTTTCTTTATTCCTGCACTCGAATAGCTTTCTCGTTTACCCCGCGTCACTTAGTTTTAAGTACTATTTGTTTTTTACTTTCGTTTACTCCGGCATCGTTTTCAGACTAAAAGGGTTTTTTAGCTGTATTTAGTAACACACGGATGATTAGAATAAATGAAAACATATGTCAGTTTTTTTTTTCAATCTATTTGGTCTAATTCGGTACTTGAGTAAACATCACGTTTACTCGAATATCATTGACAGGAAAGACCTACACGAACGAATTGTATTCTACTGTAGATATGTCGGGCTGGTATCTGCAACTCCTCGTCCAAGCTTGCATTTTGCATAAAGTTATATACAATTTATTGATCATACGATCCTCCCAACTCCTCAAGAAAGGCCAGCAATACCTAGGTGTAGGTCGAATGAATGTTCATTATATAATATCTACCAACGTTATGAACTATAGTCCGCGCGCGAGCTCCGAGGAATCGGTGGCTTGTTTAAATCATCGGTGGTTTTATTTCAAATAGATCGAAAAAGCTAAACGGAAGCTAAGCGCCTCCAGCAGCTTACCCAGCGCCCGCACCGGTCTTCCCAGCGCCCGCACCAGTGTTCCCAGCGCCAGCGCCTGTCTTCCCACCGCCGGCTCCTGTGTTCGGAGCCCCAGGACCGTTTTACCCTGCTCCTGCACCGGTATTCGCAGCGCCACCACTGGCACCCGTGTTCTCCGCGCCAGGTCCTATATATCCCAAGTTCGCCCCGGCTTTAGCTTTTAGATTTGAAGTCGGCTAAGTTCGCGCGGAGTACTAAATTATGAAATCATTCTAACCCTCATAGAATGATTTCATAATTTAGTACTCCGCGCGAACTAAATTTTGAAATCATTCTATGAGGGTATAAATACTATAGGTAATATTATCATTGTCTTGTGAAAATATTGCTGCATAAGTATTTTTTAGCCGACTTCAAAAACGATCAGTTGCTATGTTCGTGAGGATGTATTTTTATAAATTTCAGTACACCAATTTCTCCGTGGTTACTGGTTCGATTTACGTACAACAAGAATTTGTGTGGGATATCTCAATTATAAAGGTTAAAATAAAATTTAAAAAAAAACAACTTTACATTCGGAAGTCGGGGCCAGAAAAAGTCAATGAAACAAACTATTAGTCATCGGTTTCCGATAGAGAAGTTTATTTCTGAAAAAAAGTTGATTTTTGAGATTTTTCGGTTGCAAGTTTAGGTACCTTATAAAACAAACACTAGACTCATACGATAAAATTACGTATTTGTAAAGTATTTTTTTTAAATGAGCAAAATCGTGATCAAGTCAAGTACGGAACCTTCTAGTAGCTTATTACCCTTAGCAATTTGTAAGAATCAATTCAGGGCAATAAGCCGTTAGTGCCCGTACTCGTTTCGGGCAGTACTGTGACCCTTTGCCTTCAAAACTAGGGACCCGGGATCATAAATCACGGAGTTTATTGACGTCGGGATCCATCTAGATAATTGTAGTCCGTCCCATATTATATTGGGTCTACATACTGAAGAATGTAAGTATCAGCGTAGCAATTTTATGGCATATCATCATGCCTGTTATTAAGTGAGGGTTAGGCAGAGATAAAGTCTATATTATAGACACATTTTAACAGTTATGTTTATGTCCCATGTAATAGGGTCGAGCCTATTGCCTGGCATGCTTGCTATTGAGAATTGCCAGATAAAAGAACCCAATTAAAAAGTACACAAACAAAAAGTATATATGTAGTATATCAACTATCTGGTGTCAACGACACAAGCCTCGTGTTTAGTGTGGCACTAGGTGGCGCTGTGTGTAATGTCCAGCGTTATTTATTTATTTATTTAATTACCCTTTGACAAAGTTTTTCATATAAAACTCTCGACAAGCGTTCATTTATTTATTCATTTATGTACACACAAAACACACATACAGCATATGACATACAGACAAAAGAGCGCAAAGGTTTGTCATCAGATATTTAGAAAATTTCAGCCATACTGTTATTATTCAATAAAATGTAAAATAAGCCTTGTAATGTTCATTTATATTCTATTAAATAACTTTGAAAGTTCGCCCTAACTTAATTTACTAGACCAAATATTTTTCTTAAACGAATTTTATATTTCCATTTGGGACTGAACAAAAATGTTACACATTTCCAAGTAATCTTGTTCTCAAACTCATTTAATACCAGACTACGACTGGCAATTCGGCATTAAAATTCAATTTTACAAATAAGGGCTTTTTAGACACGTTTATCAAGATACGGCTTGGGTCGGTGATTTAATTTAAAATGCCTAGTATTAGTTGGTAGCCTAATTATTTCAAAATGTACAACCCGTAGCCTATTTCTCTATACAATAATTTATTTGTATTTTTAGAGTTCCGCACCTCAAAAGGTAAAACAAGGAACCCTTATAAAATCACTCTCTTGTCCGTCTTTCGGTCCGTGTGTCATCACCAATTTCCTCAGGAACGGGTAAACCTAGCATGTTGAAATTTATACCAGATACTGAAGTCTATAGTCCCTATTAGGTGTATACAAATCAAGGTCCTGAGTCCACACGATAAAAAGATAGGGGCAAAAAAACTACATTTTTTTCGGAATTTTCCCTTTATTTGTGCTGTAAGACCTTGTTTTTAACCAAAATTGACAATTCTAGGTCAACCGGAAGTATCCTATAGGTTTTGGGTCGAAAACCTATTTTATGGTAGTTCCCGTTGACCTAGAATCATAAAATTTGTCGAGAAGCAATGTCTTACAGCACTGTAAAGGGAAAAATCGGAAAACCGTAAATATGTAATTTAATAACAAAATACCCACAAGATTAAACGGAACCATCGGTGCGCGAGTCCAACTCGCACTTGGTCGGTTTTTAATCTTGTTTCCGATAAACAAACCACAATATTAAAAACTTTGGCTGAAAATTTGATTCATTTAGGCACCGGCCCACATAGGTTTACTCATGGCTCAGTCAATAACATAACACAATACAGGGTGTAAAAAACCTCATCACGAAGCCGTCAACCAAGCGTTCAAACCGAGTAACTTTACGCAAAAATTATTGCTGGAAAACGACTTTTTTTTTTGGTGAAAAAACATGTTTTAGGGTGGAACTTAATGTAACGCACACAAAACATTATGCTGATGGATGGATTGAATAGTACGGGGGTCGTGGAGGTGTTTAAAGTAAAAATCTTACAATAAAACTTGTAAGTATAAAAATAATCTTGTCAAAAAGTTGGAACTTTGACCCCCAATATCTCCGTAACTAGAAGGTTCCCAGGTATGGTGAAGAACAAAAAAATGATCGCAATGACAGGGAGAACTAGTGCCTTTCGGCTTTGTAAAGAGGTTTTTTACACTCTTTATAGTCAGTAAAAAATGTAGTAAACCAGCAGCAAAAACACAAGCTACTCGTATGATATACTATAAAATCATCGTCTGCCTAGTGATTTCCCAAATATGTTGGGGTTGACTTCCAGTCTAACCGGATGCAGCTGAATACCAGCATTTTACATGGAGCGACTGCTTATCAAGTACCTTATATCATTCAATGCAAGATTAGCATTGAATTGCAAGATTGTTGAATATCCACCAACATTTCATGTGAACGTGTTCGTAACAGCGCCAAAACAAATTCTTTCTTCTACTGACACTTAAGGGTTCTTACAGACGAGCGGCACGTTGCCAACGGCAGATCAACTGGAAGACTGCCGTCGCCACCTGTTGACGGCTGCCGTCGACGCGCCGGGCGGCAGCCGCCAAAGCATCGACAAATACCGTCGACGCTTGTAGTTGTGGCATGACGCGTAAACGTGTGTCGATGACTGCTGTCGACGCGTCAGCGGCTGCCGCCGACACCATAACAAACCACAATCGCGCCACAACATCAACTTTAAGTCATTCGTGGTACGAGTTCCAACCCACCATCGACGTTTCCGAGGGCGGTTACGCGACACCACGCAGCGAAACACAACGCCGACAACGTTGCGTGTTTAGTTTAAGTTTTCTTATGGTTTAAAATATGTATTAGTTTATTATTGTTGTTAAAATGTTATTTTGTGTATTTTATCTATGGGCCTTAGTTGCCTGATAATAAAATGATTATTATTATTATTATAACTTCAAGCGTCGATGGCAACCGTCGACAGGTGGCGACGGGTGCAGTTTATCTGCAGTTGGCAACGTGCCGCTCGTTTAAGAACCCTAAGTCAGATGTCGAGGAGAAACAAAAAGGGACGATCGGACATCGTCCAGTGGCGATAATCCGGCTGCCAAGCTTCCAGCTAAGCTCCTATCGAATCGGATTGTTCATCTCGAAAATAATTGGGAAATAAAGCGAAAAAACGGCTAACTTGGAAAAGCACTGAAACATTCCAGTTGTGAATAGGGGAAAAGATGGAATAATTACCAATGTTATAATTGGTATTTAGACAGAACTGATTGTAATACAAATATTCTTGTGAAAAATGATAATAATTATGATATGACATGGTAATTATATGGAATGTTTTTTCTTTTCAAAAACGGAATCATGACCACAATAGTTATTTTGATGCTAGTATGCAAAGTTCTCGGTTGGACATGAGCCTGAACCCTTTTTAAGGTTCCGTAACCGAAGGGTAACCAACGGGTCCCTATTACTAAACATCCGCTGTCCGTCCGGCCGTCTCATGATCCGTAATAAGTAGGTACACAGTTGAAATTTTCACAGAATGTGTATGTTGCCGCTATAGCAACAATTAATAATAAAAATAAATTGAAAATTTAATGGGGCGGCTACTACGATGCTACGGAACCCTTCTTGCACGAGTCCCACTCACGAGTCACTCGCACTTGGCCAGTTTTTTATTGTCACAAATATTTGAGACTGTAAATACTTCTCACTTATACTGTCAAGAATTACTTCTTGTCAGCTTAAGGTTTTCTTTCTTTTGGCATACCAAAAACCAAGCAAATACTGCCCAAGATAGTATGAATATATAGCTAAATACAATGTTAGCGAGTGAACTGTCTCCCGCAGCGCGTATTTGTATAGCTCTGTGCCAATCTGAGGTCCAACTAGGTCCAATTTGCTTTGTAGACATACAAACATGAGGCGTTCATCAGGGCTGTATCTTGTTGCCTCTAGTATGCTTACAGTGGTCAGACGAGAGGCTATATCTTGCCTACTTGTATAAATACTCTCCCAAATGTGAATCAGTACATTATTTACGAGTATACCTACCTCCTACCACTAAAAAGTTACTTACTCAATTGAGTAAGTATTGTATGAAGGCTTCGATGAATTTGTATCTATGACTACAATGGGTATAAAAAACACGCGGGTTATAATTAATGTAATAATTAGTATACAATAAACAGCTGTAAAACCAATATTTAAAGTATGTACCTATATTTTAAAATAATTTGTACTTTAATAAATCATCAATCATCGTGAGGAAACTGGCAAGTCCTAGAACCAAAAAATTCGAAGACATGTGACATCTACCAATCCGCACTGGGCCCGCGTGGTGGATTATAGCCCATTCCCTATCATTGAGAGGAGGCGTGTGTCCCAGCAGTAGGAACATTATTAGGCTGATGATCATGATGACGATGTACTTTAATTACCAACAAAAAAGAGCTTCCCAGAATATGATTACAAACCGGCCGGCAGTTTCGACATAGATAGCGACAAAATCGCTAGCTTTCGATCGCTAATAACTCA
Source organism: Xestia rhomboidea (assembly GCA_963853795.1). Classification (NCBI taxonomy): domain Eukaryota; kingdom Metazoa; phylum Arthropoda; class Insecta; order Lepidoptera; family Noctuidae; genus Xestia; species Xestia rhomboidea. Next base: position 5,266,694 of record OY970778.1, on the reverse strand, counting down.
CGAATAAATTCACATCTTGGATGTAGAGACTTGCATTTCCCGCAAGCATCGTTATTGCAACCGAATTTTTTCGTTAGTAATTAGCAATCGAAAGTTAGCGATTTTGTCGCTAGCTCTGTCGAGACTGCCCATGGTTTTACAAAATAAAACCAGCGAAGTTGGTTGACGAATGTAGTTAAAACGGTGGACAACGATGTGTGAAGCCGGTATCCACGACACGGCGCTGCGAGCGGAACCTGAGCGAATCAATTCGGTTTCATCGTTTGCACGTCCCAATTATTCATAACTATTCATACAGAGGCGAGCAAAGTGCCCACTTTGCCCACTTCGTCCACTTTGCCTCGTTTCGTCCTTCCTCAATCCGGTCTAGCCGGAATTTAGAATAATCGCAACAGCTTTAGGTATTTGAATAATGTCGTTTCACAAGTATTATTTTTTTGCTCGGAAAATATGAACCAGAAATCTTTTTACCTACATCAGTGATAACTAGATTTGGTGATATATTCAATGGGTTATGCTATATATGGATGTTATTTTCTTCCCTACGATTCTAATTTAGAACAAATTAAATTACATACAACTCTATAGAAGATCTATCCCAAATATTTTAGTAAAAAATCAGGCGTCATGTTTTTCTTATTCTTTAATGCACACAAGGTGAGCTTAACCCAGAATTGGGTTTTCTTACAGCAAGCCTTACTTCTGTTGCGAGATTTGCAGAAGAGGATATACATACGTGCACAAACAATAAATTAACTTATTTTATACACTAAACTAATACATACAATATAATATACGTAATACATACAAATATATATATACACTTACATATAAAACACTATTTACAAACTATAATCATGTTGACAGGAAATGTTCTTATATTCTTTTCTTTGAACACATTTAACGAAGGGCTATCCCGCAAGGAGTGTGGAAGCGAATTCCAAAGGCTGTTTCTTGGAAACTTATTGTTACTATTTCTTTGAATCATTCATTTCAATGAAGCGGTTTTATCATCATCATCATTATCCTGCATTACCCCATGTTATTCGGGGTGGTCTCACGCGATTTTTTCTTCCATTCTACCTTGTCAATTGTCACGCTATCACTTACTCCTTTTTCCTTCATGACATTCTTCACACAATCCATCCATTTTTTTTGGTCTTCCTCTCCCTCTCCATCCATCAACATTTATATTCATCACTCTTTTAGTCACATGCGATTCCTCCCTCCTCATCACATGCCTATACCACGTCAGTCATTCCCTTTCAACTTTTCTGTAATTGGCGCAACTTTCAAACTTCCTCAAATTTTTATCATTGATTTATATTATTACTGTACTGTACAAAAATTTTATATTTTAAAAACAAAACAACATCATTATCTGTCAAATGACCATTTTGGTCGAGACCCCATTGTTTAACTATTGTGGCTACTTCGTGGACAGATCATGGGATAAGTAACTATAGTAACTACTAATACTAATTAATTCATATTTATTTTTAGTTAACGTTCATTATCAAAATGATAGAATCAAATTTATAATAAAATTAAGTAAACCAATTTTGTGATCTAAATAACATGCCGAAGAGTTAAATATCAAAGATACCATCAACTGTTCTAAAGTACTAGATGTTTTAGCTGTAAATGTATTGACCAAAACGAAAGATAAATAAATATTTCAAATCGTTTTCCTGCCTTTCAGATAACTTCATTAAGAACCTCAAAGCCGGTGCCGGTTACTAAGACTTCTCTGAAGAAACAATTAGAGGAAGCAATGTTTGAAGTGAACTCGTTTCGACGAGAATTCTGTCAACTTTCTTTGATTATGTTTATCAATTTTGTTGGTCTGTTTTTGTAAGAAATACGTTTTAAAATACTTTTCCCCGAAAATTTAAGTTGTACGATTCGCATAAAGATGTCAAAAGATGATCTGCATAGCTATTCACAAACGCTTCGATTCGACTAGTAGTACATCTATCTTTTTTGGCATTACAAAAGCGAGCGAGATAGACACGACTTTCCGAATCGAAATCGAATCGAAGCGTTTGTGAATAGCTATGCAGATATCTGTTTTATTTTGTTACCAACACATACAGGGAGTAAACGGACCTTTTACATAGCCGTCAACCAAGCATTATGTACATCAAACTAAGTAGCTCTAAGCAAAAAAAAAATGCTGGGAAACGGCTTTTTTTTGGGGTGAAATAGGTATCACGTTTTATGGTAGGACTCAATGTAACGCACTCAAAACATTGTGCTGATGAGTGCAATAAATAGTACAGGGGTCGTGGAGGTATTTAAAGTAAAGTAATAACATTAAAAACATGTATTTAAAAAAAAAAAAAAGTTGGAACTTTGACCCCCCCAATATCTCCATTACTTGACGGTTGGAAGGGGAGAATAAGAGCCTTTCGGCTTCGTTGTACTTTTACACCCGTTATGTACTATCGAGGACACTCTCGCTTGATCACTACTAAGCTAATTTTTGCTTGCACTTCCAACATAGAAACGCTCTCTAGCCCCGCCCCGTTGACTTTCTATAGAAATAATGAATGAAAAAATACCGATCAGCAGAGCACACTGACGACGCACGCCAAACGAGGGTTATTGTTATTTTGCGCGCCAAAGTTGACGCTTTCCTAATAGGCCTAAACTTTAAGGGGGCGTGGCTCGGCGCCTCCGCATGATTTAAGCGAAAAAAAAATTAACTGATCAGGCGGAAAAGACCACGACTGTAGATACATTGTCGTTGCTGAGGCCCTACTCCCTAACGGTTCGTCCGTATATTCGCATCTATCCGTCTCTCTCACTCGCACTCATCTGCAGGCGTGCGCGAGAGAGACGCATAGATCCGAAAATACGGACGAAGCGTTAGGGAGTAGGGCCACAGCTACGGAAACACCATAAAACGTGATGTGTTTAGCTGAATTTGATCAGTTAGGTATTGTTTTATCTATTACAAAGGTAGGTACAGTGAGGCTCAACACGATAAATCTTACGATTTAAACCTACGCTTTTCTCAAAACATACAAAATCAAATAGCCCTCTCTTACTATAAAGATTTATTTATATCCAACTTTGGTTGCCACGCGGCTCATGTGATGCTCTTTTACCAAATTCGCCTTTAGATTTCATGGAAACCTCGAGTGTTTTTTCTGTAAATATTTGTATAATTATAAAATAGCCGCTTTAGCAGATTCAAAATATGAATCACGTTAAAAAATTTAACTTCTTAAAATGGACTTTAAGGTCATAACCATACGGCATAGGCGTCCATTTTAGGCCCGCAGATCAGTCTGAACTAATCTACTAACACTGTCTAACCCTTCGAGGATCACAGGCGTGATGTTATGTATGTACGTTGTATATTTTAACAAATTGTTTAAGGCTTTACTATCAAATATCAACAACAACAGCACAAGCCTACCAAAACAATGGTGATGATTCAGCACAACTTGGCGCGATGATTGATGACTACGTAGACAAATTGAGCGCTAACACGTCGTTCAACAGTAATACTATAGGCACTGAAGTGTACGTGTTTACCAAGTTATCACACATAAATAACTGTAATCTCCGAAGCGTTAGGTAGAGGTGAACCTAATCTTTTGCTTTAAATGACATTACACACAGCGCCATCCAGTGCCACACTAAGCAACGAGGCTGACCTGATAGTTGATTTACTACATAGATACTTTTTGTTTGTAAATACATACTTATTATACATATAAACATCCATGACTCGGAACAAAATATGTCCATGCTCATCACACAAACATTTGCTCGTACCGGGATTTGAACCCGGGACCCAAAAAACCGCTGCGCCATTCGGGTCGTCAATCTGCATAGTCCTCATGTGAATTGAGCAAGATTATATCTGGACTTCAAAAGAGAATATGACCTCTGAGTTTGTTTCGGCTGTTTCTTCTCAGAGTAGTCAGGTACGAAACACCGGCCCCATCTAGTTTATAAAAAATGACGTTTAAAAGTGTTTGTAAAAACCTACTTGCAAAAATAAACATCATTTCATCTTTTTTTTTTTTTTGTCATTGTTTTATTTTACCCACATTTCGCCAGTTATGATTAAGTCCCATGTAATAGGGGTATTACATGTGAGCCTATTGCCATCAACTGGACACGGATCCAGACGTCGTGGCTGCTACTGAGAAATTCCTGATTGAAAAACCCAACAACACTTTAGTATTATTGTATCCCATGATCTGTCCACGAAGTAGACACAATAGTTAAACAATGGTGTCTCGAACAAATTGGTCATTTTACAGATCATGATTTATGAGCAAGTGTGTTGAAAAGATATTTTATAACCTGGATTAATACATATAATTTTGAAAATGATCGGGCTATACCGATACTAAGTTCCCGTGAGATAATTTTTGACTTTCACGCAGGCGAAGTCGCGGACATAAGCTAGTTTGAAATGAATGCTTTAGGTTTGAGTTTATTTTCTTCAGAAAATAATTATGGTATTGATAATGAAAAAACCTGACATGTGCGAGTCGGACTCGCGTATGAAGGGTTCCATACCATCGTAGTAGGGGAGCCCCCTTTAATTTGAATTATTCTTTCTTACAGCGGCTACAGATACACATCATCTGCCTAGCCTTTTCCCAACTATTTTGGGGTCGGCTTCCAGTCTAACCGGATGCATATACCAGTATTTTACATGGAGCGACTGCCTATCTAACCTCCACAACCCAGTTAGTACTGGGTAATACGATATCCCTTGGTAAGACTGGTGGTCAGACTTTTTTTGGAGCGGCTATAGATACACACTCCGTGTAAATTTCAACTGTCTATCTATTACGGATCATGAGAAACAGCCCGCTGACAGACAGACGGACAGCGGAGGTTTAGTAATAGGGCCCCGTTGGTTACCCTTCGGGTACGGAACCCTGTGAACGCTGTCATAAAAGAGATTATTGTAGCTACCGTGAATCTGACTTACAAATTTATTAGATTAGATTGGGACTTTGTATACCCTCCCTTCAAGGATAAAACGTTTATGTACATAGATTCAAACTTTCTTCGCAGCATTCAAACTTACGTCGTCGGAATAACAATGGCGGTCATCTCATCGGTTTGTTATGTACAAGGTTCACTTCAAAAATTAACCACAGATTGATCCTCATGGGGATTTCGGTCACAAGCAATAAATAGGCCGCGACCTGTAAATGTGTGTGAATGGGGATCAAAATTTCACGAGAATTTATGGATAGTCTCTTACCATTTTCATGTAACTGCAAACTGCTGGTTAAGGTAGATTCTCTTACGAAGGTTTTGTTGATACCTCAAAAAAATATATAAGTTTTCTTATTTTTTACCGTCTGTGGCGAAGCCTAAAAGGAGGGTTATGTGTTTTCACCCGACTGCGGCGAAACCGAAAAATAACTATTATTTTTTTCCATTTTATCCCATCCATACCATTTTCATAATGTTATATTCAAATGGGCCTGCTTCCAATTTTTGTTTCATGCTTGTTTTTCTGTTTGTTCGTTCGGATTTTTTAGTTTTTATAACTACTGTTTTTGGAACCGTTATCGAAACGAAGCTGTGAACATATCAACCACCTTTTAAAAAGCTTTTCAATCTTTCTTAAACAGTACCAAGTATTCCGTATCATGCAAATTCAACTACCAAACATAGTCCATAATTTAAAATATATCGTTTCAGTGCATCGCAACGGCTTTCAGCCATAAATACTCTATCGGCGTCAACGCCGGAACACTGGCATCGAATTCAGCGATTTCCGTATAAAGTTACATGTTTTTCTGTTTGCTCTGCTAGATTTGTGTGTAACAATTTATTTCCCTTTTTGTTAGTGATAAAGTTTCCTCTAAACCGAAAATTGATTTGAGCAACATTTTCGCTTTCGAGTATAAAAGTTTTGGAAAACTCGCTAAAATCGTGTGTGACTTATTTATGTGCTCTGCCTTCACCAAACCAGCTGAATAGCGACATGATAGCTATTTACGTACATTGGAAGTTTCCACATATAATTGCAACACCATTTTGCTGAATAGGTGCCTCGTGTCGCCACCGATCATCAACTTCGGAACCTGCTGATATTGCATCCTCGTTTAGCAATCGATTGGCATTGAAATTTTTCATGTCGGCACTTCGATATTAGCATCGACCGCACTTAAAATATAGAATAAGTTTAAGTTGTTTTAATAATAATTAAAATTAAATATCTATATTAAACACAACTACATTTCAACACAAATATGCATTTTTTTTTCGTCCATTACAAAACGCTTTTAACCTTTTTAACGCCAGAGTAGAAACGCACGCGCGTGCCGTCCACGCCATGCCACAATTTCACCGCAAATACCTAAAAAAATATTTTTTCCAATATTTCATTGTTTATTTCGTCTTATAATGCACCGCATTTTTGTCGTTATCGTACAGGCCACGCGCTTGCTTGTCATGTATATGTGACTCTCCTCCAATAGGCATGACGACAGTATCAAAAAATTGTAAATCTATTTAATCCGTCCGTTAGAGTATTGGAAATTAATGGACACGTATTTTTTGTTTTTGTAAATCAATGAATATTGACAAATATATAGACAAAAGATAAAACGCATCAAAACTCGGGAGTGGGGGCTTGTGACGTCAGAACTAGCTAAAAAATATACCAAGGCGTGACGTATTGAGAATTTTAAAAGCGTCATATCTTCGTCAATTTTGTTTTACGTAACAAAATAAAAAACACGAGTCAAATATTTTTTGATAATGTAACTGACGGACTAATTAGATTTTTTTTGTCGTCTCGCCTTGAAAACTGTACGAACCAAATCAACGTAGTTGTAAGATACTCAGACTTCCCCACACTACCAAGACACCACTCGGCTTCTTCAAGTTGGCACTCACTAACTTTCTTGGTTAGCTCGGCACACACATAGATACAGGCGTATACCGTTCTTCAATTAGGTACTAACCCAACTATCTCATAGAACGATCAAACAGAAAGTTACACCGACATTCTGACAAGACGAATGATAAAAAGGGGTGTTCTAAAACAAAGAAATGGTTCCATTGGACTGCAATAAAATCAAACGACACGGTTTTACGGAACGATGTTCTTTTGGCCGCAAAGTACCGAATTTTATTGTACGCACTTTCAATTTATCTCGATGCTGTTGTAAAAGTGAACGTCGATGTCGTTCAAAGATATTTTTAGAACATGTGAACTAAGGATAGCAAGATATTATCTAAATGTGGTTAAGAATGTATCCGTTAAAAAGTACGGGGTGGCCGTATAATTTTAGCTAAAAGAATATGTAATCATGGGAAAATTATGATGTCAACGAAGGAAAATTAAAATTATGATGCCTTGTGGCAAGTTAATTATGTTAAAAATGTGTTCTAGCTAAAATCCCGAAGGCGAGAGCAGACCACAGCGACACTTCGTGTTTCTAAAATAATAATTTATTGTTGTTGTAGGTGGGTCCCAAATAAATAAACGTGGTATAATTTTAAAACGATATCTCTACAACATACCCCTAGCGTGTACAATAATAGTAAGAAAAAAGATATAAACGAAAGAATAATACAGGTATGAATTTCTATGAAAACGCCTCCATAGATTTAAACAGTACCACTTGCTGTTGTGGTCAAGCGGCGACAGCATACGATATACCTGTAGTGCTGTCACTGATGGATCGGCTTAATGTTTTTAAAGTTCAACAAAATGAGTATTGTTAAACTAAAGAAGAGGACTATCTCTTCTGTAGATGTGACGTCGCGTTTGGAATCAAAACCGCAGCGGCATCTTTTCGCGTAATTGGAATTGTACCTTTACGGTACCCTCTGGCAGCCAAGTGCTTAGTAATTCTTTTACAGGAAAATATTTCATGCAAGTAAATAACATGAAAAACGCCTATCAGGGAAACATAAAAAGCCATGATTGACGGTAAATTGAACTGATTTGCAAAACACCTTTTTCGCATTTGAAAAGCCATTTTCTCGCAAATCTTACAAAAGGATCAAGGATCTCTCTAATGGAACATTTGTTTGAGGTGAAAAAAAAAATCTAGCAATTTTGATAACTTTGACAATAGGTACATCAGCTTGTTTCTGTCTCAAGTTTTCGACAATCATGATTCGTGTCTTGCAAGTTTCCAAGTTGGAATATACAAAAACTTTGTCTTTGTCTCAAAAGTTTTTTATGACTACAAAACTTATTTCAGCCCGTCTGGCGGTGAATAGGCTGTGAAATATAGACCCGGTCGCAAGAATGAAATGAGTAGCAAAGCGTAGTGCCTGTATGAAACAAGCTATTTCATTTCTTTACAAGAGTTTCTTAAAAAGCGACATTGTTGGGTGGAGACGGAATTCTTACGATACAACGATACAAGCTTGTTCTGAACTATGTATAAAAGGATTTCCTTTTTTAAACTTTCACGATCAGAACACATTATAAAACATATGGAAACGGGTATTTATCGCAAATTCTCTTCCCGCGACCACGGCTGGTGCAATCCGGTCGAAACGTCGGGCTTATATTAAAGGTAAAATTGGCGATAAATACCCGTTTCCATGTGTTATACAAAAGGATTTCCTTCAAAATTACGCAAAGTCATGAATGGATTTCTGGTGTTATGACGTCATTAGTGAATATATTGAGATTAATGAGATCAAGACAAGCCACACCCGAAGACGCGTTGTAAGATTCTACGATGATTACTTACATACTAATTCAGTTACTCTGAGTGACAGAGTAACTAAATTAGTATAACTACTAGTAACTAAACTAGTAGTACTGTCTGTCTGTCTATCACTGTTTTACTCCTTAACTGATGAACGGACTTTTCTTCAGATAGTACGGTCGAACAAGCTATTTGGTTTACAGTTTAACCCACAAATTACATTGTAAAATATAAACCATATAGCTTGTTCGACCGTACGTTCTCGGGGGATCATTTTTGACCTCCACATGGGGCAAGCCACGAGTAAAATCTATTAATGTATAAATCACTGTGAACTCCTCAATTGGAAGTTGATGAAAGCATAGAACAAAACGAAAACGAGATTCTGCCTGTACTCCTGATATATTTTCTAAGTTACCTGTCAACGACACCCAAGGGATAAGACTGCTTAATATTTTTGTAGCCAACAACACACCGAAGGCTATACTTATGTAAGTGTCTGAAATTGTTTTTCGGCTCATACACACCACCGGGGAAATAAAGACTACATGACATAATTATACACTACAATTTTTCTGCGTACTTTACAACAGGTATAAAGTAGGAATACGTTTTAATACAAGCCCTTATAGTTTGGGGACTTGGCAGCGGTGCTTGGCAAGCAAGGAGCTATAAACCGGTTGGAAACAAACCGCGTAATGCTGGGTACATTAATTCTGCTGCTATTTTGCTTCAGCTTGACACAACCGTCGGTTGCTCGGCAAATGAGATGCAAATTAATGGGACTGCGTTCGCGTTCTTAGTCGTGTCATTTTCTGCAGTGATGTCGTCTTAGTTTTGTAAATTGCTGTTGGATGTTGTTAAGTTGTTGTTCTGCGACTCTGTAATTTAATTTGATAAGTTGAAATGTCTTGCGAGGAGTTGGGAGATAACTTAAATGGTTGTGGAAGTATACTTATAAGCGGCGAGTTTACCAAAGATGATTCGAATAGTTTATACTATTTGGTATTTACTACCTACGTAGCCACAGTATGTTCAAATCAATATCAAAAGGTAAAATGGCGTCGTTAAAGGGTTAAAGGTTGTATTATTCGGGGCTTGTGAAGACCGAGACAGTTATGGCGGTATTTTTTTGAGATAATAGTTTCACATTTTGATATGTCCGATTATTTTACTAATATTAATAAATGTGAAAGTTTTTGAGAATGGATGGATGTTTGTAACTCCTTCACGCGAAAACTACTGAACGGATTTCGATTTAGATCTAGTTTATAACCTAGATTAAAATATAGGAATCCTTTTATCCCGGTACTATAATCCCGTGGGACAGTTACAGAACTTCACACGAGCAAAGCCGCGGGCAACAGCTTGTTCTGTATACATTCATGTTTCTGTTGAAATCGAACCTGGTTTTTATTTAGGGTTATTTTAGTATAGGTACAAGGTGTAGCTTTGCATCCTGGTCAAATTCAAGGACATCCTTGAATTTGACCAGGATGCAAAGCGACAACTTGTACCACCTTGTATTATCGCTTCGACCCGAATCGATAATAAAATGGGTAGGTTTTTTTTATATTTTTTTCTTATAGATACATCAGAAATCGGCAAGTGTAAACCACCCGTATTATAACGCAGCCCGTCTGTAACTGGCCCTATAACCGCACCTTCACACACATAAATAAACGCACACAGAGACATGCTGCGCGATGGGTGATTCTTCTATTACTTCCGTGTTATTCTAAAATACTGTCAAAGTTCATCATCATCATCATTTCAGCCGCAATACGTCCACTGCTGGACGTAGGCCTACCCCAAGTGTCGCCACATTGACCGGTCCCGTGCAACTCGCATCCAGCGGATTCCCGCAACCTTCACCAGGTCATCGGTCCACCTAGTGGGAGGCCTTCCAACGCAACGTCTTCCGGTTCGCGGTCGCCACTCCAGTTTAATACGAATATGTTACACTTTCACTGCACATTAACTGTCATGATTAAGATTATAGTGTTATTGTTTTTATTTCTCTTTTTTTGATTTCTCTTCGCTGTCACTGTTCCAAACAAAACAATTACGTCTGCGCCCGCGTCTATATGTACGTCAGTGTTGCCAGTGAAAGTTATGGCACAGACTGGTGAACAGTTTGGTTACGTGGGGTGTAGTTGTAATTGTTATTTTCTTCGTATTTATAATACTTCACATATATTATGTATTGTTTATTCGTCTACAATTTATTTTTATTTATTTACCTTATCCGTAGCTGACCGTGGCATCACTCTCACTTTAGGCCCTATCAGAATACCAGCGCTGTGACGTTTTTTTAATGTTACAGCACTATGCTGAGTTAGGGGCCTTTTGGCCTTGTACAGGACCAATTTCGTTTTCTTTTTATTTTCTTTTTTATGTTTAATTTTTATTTTTATTAGTTGATAATTTCACCATTTTGTTTATGTGTTTTGTCCTGTGCGGGCTAATAAATGCTTTTTCTTTCTTTCTTTCACTCCTGAACTTTTCGGCCCCATCGGCCATCCGTTTTGCGATCAATGTGCCCTGCCCACTACCACTTAAGTTTGGCAATTCTTCGGCCTACGTCGGCAACCTTGGTTCTCTTACGGGATATCTTTATTTCTGATTCGATCGCGCAAGGAAACTGCGAGCATAGCCCTCTCCATTGCCCTTTGGGTGACTTTAAGCCTTTTGATGAGGCCCATTGTGAGCGACCACGTTTCGGTCAAAGTTAAACAATTTAAAAATAGCAGCTTTATTAATTATTTGACCGAGTATCGTAATTTTTCATAATCTTTTGTGACAAGTTCCTGAATTTTGACTAGGATGCAAAACTACACCTTGTAAACCTATATATTTTTTATTTAGAATATTCAATGTGATAAGAAAAGCTTCACAAAATTAAGATTTTGGAGAGCTGTCAGAAATTATTCTGAGCATAGTAAATCAGTCTCAAGAAGTTAGAAGGTTCACGCCTAAAAACGAAACGGTTCGCGAACTTTTCATAAATAAGACGAAATATGAACTTACTCAAGGTGAGATCGTGATGCGAATAACTTATTATGCCGCGGCTACGCTGGGAATAAGGGATATTTCAGAAAATTCTCATTTGTATAACATTTATAGAAATTGAATATTCATTTTAGGATTTAATGCAGCTGAATGAAATTAAAATTTGCAGTTTATGAGAAACTGTAGATTTTAGAAACAACTATCCAAAGTACTCTTATAATGAAGTAGTTCCTGATGATGAACATTGATCTAAAAATTATGGCCGGTACAAACAGTTTCACTTGCTTACTGAAGCACTGAGGCACAAAGCATGAATGATCAGTGGTTACACACACCCAAGCACCGATTGATCTCGACAAGCGTTGCTTAACCTTGAAGATCGCCCGTGTGTATATTGTTCTCAGCCATAGAGGTACGTATAACGAAACAGATACCTAAAAGAAATATTCCGTGGAACTGTACTCTACAGCACGTGAGTTACATCTATTGGTATCTAGCAAATATTTCAAACATGCTAAATAGTTTTTTTTTTCATGAACGACGAACTATAATAAGCTAAAAGTTTGTATTTTGAAAGAAGCATTTAACAAAACCCTGCTAATGATATCATCTTGCAGTCTGTGGAGTCATTATACTCAAAAATCATACAGCGTCCTTCGCGTCCAATACAATAACGCATTCAGGGAGCTGATGGTGTTGCCCCGATACTGCAGCGCATCAGGGATGTTTGCTGAAGCTCACGTAAACTGTTTCCACATGGTGATGCGGAAACGGTGCGCATCTCTGGTCCGTAGGGTGCGGGGCAGCGCCAACAACATCCTGTCTATGATTGCGAGTAGGCTTGATTGTGCGTTTGTGAACCACTGCTGCAAGGTTTCAGCTGGGCCTGTCACCTTGCAGCAATGATGTCACAATCTGTCTCTTTTCTTTTGTTTTGTTTGCAAGTGTGTTACTAACATAGTTTATAAGTATATTGTTACTAACACTATGAGTCTTGTTGCTCGAAATAAAATGATTTAATTTAATTTCTTCTTCTTTAACATCAATAACATTCTCTGTCTTAATTTCAGCTGCAGTTTCAACATGTACAGAATTAACTAGTGACATTATACAATTCATATTCACGCGACGTCCTAGCCACATATACACGATACGGGAAAAACTATTTTCTGTACTAATTGCTTTTACGCTGACTGGAGTCTCGACACTACTCGGGAGGAATACCGATCAAAACGAAGATAGTTCGTTAGTATTGATAGGAAAAAGTTCGGATAATTATTTATTCACTTCTTATGGAATTGTTTTCTGATTATGAGAGCTTGTGTTCTAATAATCTCTTTGGAAAATAATTGGTCTTCTTGTTTTTTGTATCGCCGGCACGACAATTCTTCTACTAATATTGTAAATGCGAAAGTTTGTGGGAACGGATGGATGGATGGATGTTTTGTTACTCTTTCACGCGTAAAATGAAAGGATTTGAATGAAATTAAACACAGATAGGTTAAAACATAGGATAATTTTTATCCCGGTATGTATATACAATAGGCTAGTTTCCACCAGCAATAAATTGCAAATCTATTTAGTCCGTCAGTTAGAGTATTGGAAAATAATGGACACGTATTTTTTGTTTTTGTAAGTCAATGAATACTGGCAAAGATAAAACGCATCAAAACTCGGAAGTTGGGGCTCGTGACGTCACAACGCACTAAAATTATAGCACGGCGTGACGTGTTGAGAATTTTAAAAGCGTCGTATCTTCGTCAATTTTGGTCTACGTAACTAAAGAAAAAATACGTGTCAAATATTTTTTGATAATCAAGCTGATAGACTGATTAGATTTTTTCAGTTGACAGTGGGCATAAGATAGTGCTTTTTTATGCTAGTACTGTTGGGCCAAAACTTTGCCACTTCCAAGACATCATTGGTGGCAGCGTAGAGGTCACTGTGGTTGCATGTTAAGGGGCCCTATCTAAGGGTAGGATAGAAGGTGGAACAATTAATACATAGTTCACTGGAAATCTGTAGCATGAATTTGGGTAAGGAGGATAGGAAGCATAGGTATGTTTTAAAGTTCCATGTAATAGGGGGCGAGCCTGTTGCCATCAACTCGGCAAATCTAGACTCCATCGGTGCTATAGAGCAGTCCCTAATGGAAAAACCTAAAACATTTTTCCCGACCTGGGAATCGAACCCGGAACCTCATGCTCAGCAGTCGCGCATTAGACCAATGAGGCAGATTAAATGTATAATTATTATTTTTTTGGTTCTAAGACTGGCACTGACTGACTGACACTGACTGACGGCACTGACTGACAGTGCTTGGGCACTAAAGCCAGTACTAGCAAGTACTATTAGTTGATGCTGTTCGTGCAACAACAAAAAAAAAACGGGCAAGTGCGATTCGGACTCGCGCATGAAGGGTTCCTAACCATCGTAGTAACCCATTATTTTTTTTTATTTTTTTTGTTAAAGCGGCCACGGAGGTACACATTTTGTGAAAGTTTTAACTACCGAATACTAATCATGAGATTTAGCCCCCTGACAGACGGGCTGACGGACGGACGGACAGCGGGGTCTTAGTAATAGGGTCCCGTGAGTCACCCTTCGGGTAAGGAACCCTAAAAAGGGAAAAGATAGACCTGCAACCCTCACCCTTTTTGCCATTAAAGCACTATCACTACCAAATGCCTGAGGCCTTAAAATTTTGTAACGCAAACAAAAAAACATTTCAAACAATATAAATTCTTTATTCTAGTCTGTTTAATAATATTAAAAGGTTCTTTGAAACCTGTAGCCCGAGGATAAGTTCTTGTTTATGATAAATTAGGTAATGTCTGACATTGTGATTTTTTATGAAGAATTCCAAAAGCTTTAAGTACCAAACTGTTGTATTTTTTTGTGGTTATTATTTTAAGTGACTACCAATACAATAATGAAATTTATGTCATTGAAAGTCTGTGTTCTTTCAAGCTAGCAACTATGTTGAAGTGGCTTCCAGTCTTACCAGGTGCAGCGGAATACCAGTATTTTACATGGAGTAACTGCCTATCTGACCTTCACAACTATAACTGGGTAATAAATACCTTTTGGTGAGACTGGTGGTCTGATTCTCAGGCCACTGACGACCCGGGGCTGCGGGACTGTTCGAAAGTGATACCGTGGCCCTGGAACACAAAGGGCGATGAAGGAACATGGATGGGTTTTAGTCAGTGAAAGTCTGACACTCCTTCCTGCTCCGCCCGGAGCGAGAGGAGTCATTTGATGATGTCCCATCCGAAAAAAAAAAAAAAAGTTCCCTGACGAGTGTTACGACTGTCAAAGATATCTACAAATGACAGCCAGGGCCGTAAGCCGTTACTTAACGTGCTTCACAAAACACGGAGGAAACTCGGTATGTGATAACTGGTCATCCATCTACAGACCGACCTAGGCAAGCACTGCTTAACCTCGAAGACCGATCCGTGTGGCTGGGATTATTTTAACCCCTCGCTCGTGGCTCAGTCTGTGTAGTTTCAAGGTAAGCCGTTAAATTATTAACAGAATTGCGAGACAAAAATATTGAGGGCTCAGAGTTCAGCAGTAGATACTCAGATGAATATTGTACGACATTGAGTATTTTACGGTGTTAAAAATTCAACCAAAGTTGACAAAATTTGTCGTTATTACCGCGGCTGTTTATGGATATTCTTCTTCCTGTGACTCTCTTAGTGGACCTTAGACGCGAGAAATTTAGAATCACTCAAGTAAAATTTCTCGAGGATGGGAATCCATAAGAAAGAAAATAGTTTAATTTGTACAGAATAGGAACTTTTGAACAGTCGTGTGTTCGAACCCAGGCACGCGCATTACTTTGTGTAATTTATTT
The DNA here is from genome assembly GCA_963853795.1 of Xestia rhomboidea. NCBI lineage: Eukaryota > Metazoa > Arthropoda > Insecta > Lepidoptera > Noctuidae > Xestia > Xestia rhomboidea. The sequence continues at coordinate 5,251,145 of OY970778.1, read as the reverse complement.
CATCAGCGCTGCTTTCAAAACGGTGAAGGAAAACATCGTGAGGAAACCGGCATGTCCTAGAACCAAAAAATTCTAAGACATGTGACATCTACCAATCCGCACTGGGCCCGCGTGGTGGATTATAGCCCACTCCCCCTCATAGAGTGGAGGCCTGTATCCCAGCAGTGGGAACATTAATTGGCTGATGATGGATAGGAACTTTTGGAAGAATAATAACAGCCGCACGGATCGATCTTGCTAAGGTCGGTCCGTAGATGGGTGACCATCCATAACGTACCGAGATTCCGCCGTACCTCGGAAAGCATGAAAATGTAGATCTTTGCCAGTTGTATACACGTACTCAGTGTTCCGAAAGTTTGACAACCAGTCTTGCCAAGGAGTATCGTATTACCCGGTACTAACTGGGTTGTGAAGGTCAGATAGGCAGTCGCTCCATGTAAAATATTGATATTCAACAGTATTCGGTGAGACTGGAAGCCGACCCCAACATAGAAAAACATAACACTCCTTTTTTTGGGCAGTCGTGTAAAAAAGGCATCTGATGAATTCAAGTTCTATTTTTTTTTATTTTTTTTTATATTTTTTTTATTTTAAGGAACAGCAAACAGTTACATTATGAAAACTTAAAACTAGTATAACAGTATTTGCATTTTGCTAATAATGTAACCCACAACACTGTCCACGGGTTATCATAATAATATAAAAAAAACAATTATCGCCAGGGGTGACAAAACAAAATAGAGTAAAAAAATAATAAAATAAACGAAAGATAACAAAAAGTAAGTATACAACCAAGACAGATTTAAAACAATAATTTGAAGATTACATGTAATTATGTATTAATTTTTAAGGATTCTGAAGATAAGACGCTTGAATTTTCCAATTGGGCTGATAAAGATGTCAATATTTACAAAAGTGTTATTGTACAAATCAACCATGCGGCGGATGGGTGAGCGCAGGCCGGAGTTGGTTCGGCAGGAGGGTATAGCGAACAGCGTACCTGCGCGCACCTGACGCCTGTGGAAGGTTCTAGGTACTGCATAGCAGATCATGTTATTGAGGTTTATGCAGTTGAATTTATTTCTAACAATTTTGTATAGCGTGAGAGCTTCAAGGTATTTTCTACGGCAGTTTAATGATAAAAGTTTATACTTGCTGAGTAACTGGGCATAAGGTAGGAAAGATCTGTGGCACCTGTAGTGCATGGCACGTAGAAATTTGTATTGTACGTTTTCAATCATTTCTGTGTATTTCTTATAATAGGGGTTCCATATCGAAACCGCATACTCCAATTGAGATCGAACTAGGGCTTTATACAAGCATAAATAAGATGAGGTTCTTTTAAAGTTGAGGGTGGACCGCATAATAAATCCGTACATCTGATAGGCTTTGTTTACAATTTTATCGATATGCAGGTCTAAGCAGAGTTTCGAGTCAAATATAACACCTAGATCCCGAATAGAGTTCAATTTAGCGAGTGGTGTGTGACATAGTGTGTATGTAAAATTAATAACGTTCTTTTTTTTGGTGAAAGTAATGCAATTACACTTAGGTAAGTTTAACTTGAGCTTATTGCTGGCACAGTAGTCGGACAGTCGGTCCAGGTCCTGCTGGAAAAGAATACAATCTTCAGCAGTTTTTACTGATTTGTACACCTTCAGATCGTCTGCGTACAAAAGGAACTGAGTATGCCGAAAACATTTCCCTATGTCGTTGACAAATATGACAAATAACAAAGGCCCAAGGATAGAGCCCTGTGGAACACCAGATGTTAACTTGTTAAGGTTCGACCTGTATCCGTTGATTACGACACTCTGGCAGCGGTTCGTGATATACGATGCGAACCAACGCAATAAGTTTCCTCTGATTCCGTTGAAGGCGATTTTATTAAGTAATAATTCGTGATCCACCTTGTCAAAGGCCTTGCAAAAATCTGTGTACACAGTGTCGACTTGTTCATTAGCGTCAATGCCGTCAAACAAGAAACTAGAGAAAGTTAAAAGGTTTGTGGTAGTAGATCTATGTTTGACAAAGCCGTGTTGTTCCTGTATGATGTTATGGTGCAACAATGGGTATATTTCGTTATGAACGAGTTTCTCAAAAACCTTCGATAAGGAGGAGAGGATGGATACCGGACGGTAATTTTCAATGTTGCTTTTGGAACCACTCTTGTGTACAGGTGTGATATTTGCGTATTTCCACCGGTTGGGAAACACGCCTTCGGTGATACACTTATTATAAATAATACTCAACGGTTTATAAATGCAAGCTGCAGTGTTCCGAAGAAAAAGTGCTGGTATTCCATCAGGCCCAGGCCCTTTGGATGGATCCAACGACTTGAGTTCTTTCAACACCTTTTCTTCGCTAAAGTGTAAGTCAGTAGTAATATCGCTAGTTAAAGAAGTTTCTGTTGTCGGTTGCCATTGTGATGGTAGTGGAGTAGCAGGTTCGTACACTGAGTTAAAGAAGTCAGAGAACATGTTACAAATTACCTCTGGTTTGTTGGATTCTGTATTATTATAGTTAACTTTTGCTGGAATAGCCGGTTTGTCCTTTCTGTTTGATACATATGTCCAGAAGTGTTTAACATTAGTGCGTAAACTGTCTTCAATCGAATTTATATACGTAGTGAAGCATTTGTCACACAAATCTTTAAAGTTTGTTCTATGCATGGCGAATGCTTCGTAGTCTGATATATTATTGTACTTTTTCCACTTAACCCAAGCTTTTTGCTTGTTTTTAAACAAACTTATTAAGGGACGTGAAAACCAAACTGGGAAGGTGGAAGATTTATAATTAGTCAGAGGCGTGTGAGGCTTAATGATCTCATCTAGCTTGTCATAAAATACCGATAAAGCGTCTTCAGAATTTTCATGTCCAAGGAGGCCAGGCCAATCCGTTTCTTGTATCATTTGGTTAATTTGATCATAGTTAGCCTTGTAAAAATTGAATTTCTGTATGTATTGTTTTTTTAGGGGAGGGATTTTAACATTTATATTTGTGTCACAAACGAACGGAGGGTGGTATACGTCTACAGGTAGCAAAGATGAGGACTCGAGTTTTACGTTACAGGAACTATTAGATATTATAAGATCAAGTGTTTTGCCTTTAGCGTTAAGCAAGTTATTGTATTGCGAAGCATTTAGAAGTGATATAAAGTTGTTTAGGTGGCTACAAGTCATGTTGGAACTAAGGCACAGAGAAGCACTTGGTGGGGAGTCCGGGGAAGATGACATGTTCCATGTCGTATCGGGAATATTATAATCCCCAATTATATAAAAGTATTCGACACTAGGACTAGCCAAAACGTCGTGCAGTAGTTCAAAGTGCTTCGCGTATACGTGCTCAGGGGTTGTGGGTGGTATGTATGCAGCAACTACAACATGGCGCTTCTGATTTTGGCCACTCGGTATTTCAATGGCAACTTGCTTGATGTGGTTATGCCACGGAGTAACATTTAGGCATGTATGTAAGTCAATCTCAGTGGATCTCAGAGTCTTTAGTATTGCCACTAGAACACCACCGCCATCCAGCTTCTTCGTAGCCGCGCGATCGCGATCACACCTGTACACAGTGTAGCGTTGGTCGATGAACTCGCTATTATTAATATCTGGTGTTAGCCATGTTTCGGTCAGTACGATGATGTCGTACGTACGTGAAAGGATGTTCATGTTTAGAGCATGCAGTTTCGTACGGGTGCCCCTACAGTTTTGATAATAAATAGATAAGTTGTTACGAGTCACAGGCGCTGGTAGCGTATTTAATTGTGTTAGATAAATGTGTTAGCAGCGTAAGGGTGCCAGGCAAAAACGAGCTAGGTGTGTGATGTGTAGAAACTATGTAAAATATGAGTTTAATTCCAGCTATCCAGCAAAACAAACAAGTGAATATCAATTCCATCTTACAATAGGTACATAATTTTAAAATAATATTACATGACACTTTGTCGTAGAGCTTAACATTGAGATACTTTAGTTGATATCCTAAGTGTGGGCTTGATACGAAGTTTAAATCTATAAAGCATACCAATATGATTAGCCCACTTGTTATACCACCTTTTAGTGATGTGGATAATTTGGGAAATTCAAGCAATAACAATACGGATAACACATGCAGATAATTAAAAAAAACAATTCTGCTAGTACAATAAACAAAAATAGCAGTATACTGTGACATAGGACAAATTATCAATGTATTGGTAAAACAATAATTATTGGACATTATTATTTTGAGCACTAAGGGGTGCGGATTTATTAATACTACTAATTTTGCGAACATCATCCACTGACCTAACCGCAAAAGAAGGTATTCCGTCCCGTTCACGTACAAGTATAGTTGAGTTTTTAACCCATACATATTTGAAATCATGTTGTTTAGCGGCGTCCTTACATTTCCGAAACAAATGCTTTGTTTTTAGTGTCAGATGTTCATTTATGTATATTTTAGTCGGTGATCCTGATATTCCAATTTGATCCGTTTTCAGGCCCCTTGCTAAGCGAAAGGCGCTCAGTAGGTTATCGCGTATAATCCTTGTAGTAAATTTTACAATGATATTCTTTGGCCTATTATTAGTTTGCTGGGCGTGCTGAACTCTATGGATAGATATAATATCTCTCTGTGATGTTGGGAAATTGATGGCATTGCCAATCGTATCCACTAACTGTAGTAAGTTTTCACCATGCTTTTCAGGGACGTTACAGATTTCAATGTTGCAGTTTCTAGCCTGCTGTTCCAGTGAGTCTAGCTTCTGTTCAAGGTTGTTGATTAAAATTTGAGATTGGTCGGAACTGCTGCGGGCTATGGTATCTACACGTTCCTTAAGATCTTTATGCTCGTCAGCTTGAAATTGTACTGAGCTTGTTAAATCTGAAACGTTACGAGCAACCGTATGAACGCGTTCATTAAGCTTCTCTTGTTCACTTCGGAGATTGCTCATATCTTGTTTTATTTCGGAGAGAGTGCTTTTAATACCATCGTTAAACTTGGATATGCTAATCTCTATTTCTTCACGCCAGATTCGCAAGGTTCCTTTGATATCATCAGTGAACGTAGCCATAGTGCGATCCATGTCACTACGCCATCCCTTTAACGTATTGTTAAGTACCAGGGAAAATGCGCTCAGGTCGCCAATAGCGGTAGTTGGTGCGTCGCCGTTAGCGACAACTGTTGATGTGGAGCCTGACGAGGAGTTCGGTGACAAGGTTTGTTGTTCCAGGTTATCACAGGACATATTCATACCATCATCGTCGTAGTTCGTAGGGATATACACAGAGCGATTCAGTAAGGCCGAATTCGAGCGATCCCGACGTGTGATATTGCTGCAGGGAAGACATTTCCAGTGGGATTTCTTTGCAATTCCTGCCAATTGCTGTTGTGTGATGTTGAGACACTCACAGTGGTATACTCCATCACAGGTATGACACTTTAGTGATAATGCCACAGTTCCAATCACTTCATCGCAGAGATTACACTTCGAGCTCATTTTCAGAGGATAGAAGAAATATGGGGGAGTGTATTATGTACAATGGCACTACCAACGCCACCTAGTGCCAAGCGTGAACGTGAACGTGAGTTGCAAATAACCATGCGAGGATCGATTTCACAATGATCTACGATGTGGAGTGATGCTCGTAGTAGTTCCGATCTATAAGGATAGATGTCGCTGTTCTCAGGCGCACTATGGTAAGAATGATTTGCAGAATTTGCATAAAAATCACCCAACACTTTAAATACAGTTTATAGGATCTTGCACTTAGGTTTGCGACGAAAGGCACCAGAAACGCCACAATAACTGATATTTCACTGAGATGGTTGCACTTTTGTTTGTTATTTTGTTGTTTTCTTGAGATACAATACACACTGGTTTCCAAGTGTTAATACACTAAATATTGTTATTGAAACTTGTTAAAACTTTAAACACAGGTAGGATATATGCCTCTTCAAACTTTTAACACGTACTTAAGTTGGATTACACACTTTTACTATTTTTAAAATAAATATTAACTAGGAGTAAGCTTTAACAGGTAAACACCGGTACAGCGCCACCTGGCGAGTTTTTAAAGTAACCCATGCGTATTTCGAGAATGTAGGTTTTATTATTCCAACAAACCTATGTTGAAATAAAATACCTACAGCCATTTTTATTCTCATTCAATTCGTTCAGAGTCCAAATCATTCACAGTTTCTGTAGCCCGGAGGTAACAACAGGAACCTTTTTCAAGAGAATATAATCAATACAATCTATGTTTTCCTTTCATTCCACGAAAATAATAATGAAACAGGCAACAAGAAATAAAATACTGCGAAAAATAGACACCTGTGTTTCTAAAAATATCTGAAATAAATGTTAAAAGTAAGTGGTCTTTGGAAAATAGTATGGTATGTAGACTTTTCAGGACAATGACACCGCTTTGGATTGATTAGTTCAATTAACACCTTTTTTATTGAGTTGCTACTTTATAGTGATTCTTTGACAAGACCAGCGACCAGCAGGCTCTGGAAACTAATTTTAATTTGAATCCAATGCCAATTTTGTGGTCACGTGATTCGGTACTCTTGAGGACAAAACTGTCAACATTGGATTGAAATTGGGATTGCCCCGCGATTATTTTGTAACATGTGAAGTTACCTATGTTTCGGGCCGCGATAGGTTTGTTCAACTCATTACGATAAACCGATAATATGGCTTTATAATGTTTTATCCTTTACAAAATAACGGTAATGAATAAAAATCTAAATACATAAAAGAAGAAACTGACTGACTGACTCATCTATCAACGCACAGCCGAAACCGCTGGGTCTACAGATTCCAAATTGGGCATTTAGGTTCCTTATGTAGTCTAGGGGTGCACTAAGAAAGGATTTTTCAAAATTCAACCCCTACGGGGGTTAAACGGGGCTCCAAAGTTTGTATGGGAAAACCAGATTAGTTAGACTATTTTATTCGAAACTTCACAGGAGTGCTCCTATTGATAAATGAGTAGAAACGGGTTTCAGGTTTTTCAGAATTCAACCCCTAATAGGGGTAAATGGGGTGACAAAGTCTAAAAATCAATGCACAGCCTAAACCGCTGGGTCTACAGATTTCAAATTTGGCAAGTAAGTTCCTTATGTGGTCTAGGGGTGTATTAAGAAAGGATTTTTCAAAATTCAACCCCTACGGGGGTTAAACGGGGCTCCAAAGTTTGTATGGGGAAACAAGATTAGTTAGACTATTTTATTCAAAACTTCACAGGAGTGCTCCTATTGATAAATGAGTAGAAATGGGTTTCAGGTTTTTCAGAATTCAACCCCTAATAGGGGTAAATGGGGTGACAAAGTCTAAAAATCAATGCACAGCCTAAACCGCTGGGTCTACAGATTTCAAATTTGGCAAGTAAGTTCCTTATGTGGTCTAGGGGTGTATTAAGAAAGGATTTTTCAAAATTCAACCCCTACGGGGGTTAAACGGGGCTCCAAAGTTTGTATGGGGAAACAAGATTAGTTAGACTATTTTATTCAAAACTTCACAGGAGTGCTCCTATTGATAAATGAGTTGAAACAGGTTTCAGGATTTTTCAGAATTCAACCCCTAAGAGGGGAAAATGGGATGACAAAGTCTGAAAATCAACATGGGTATAGTTTATATGGTGTATCTGGTCAGGTGTATTGCAAAAACAACGATTTTAAGTTTAAATATGGCGGACCTGAAATACCATCATCCCCTGTTGGGGTGCGATGGGGTTGAAATGTCTAAAATTCAATATGGGTGTCGATACCGAGATTATCAGGGGTGCTGATTACGAATATGGCATTTATTTTGAGTTTCAGAAGATGGTGGATTCGACTTCTTTATAGGGTTATTTTTGATTTATTGTGATGATTGTGATTACGATGATAATGATTGTGATGATGATGATTGTGATTACGATGATAATGATTGTGACAGTGATTGTGACAGTGAGTGTGACAGTGTTTGTGACAGTGTTTGTGACAGTGATTGTGACAGTGATTGTCATAGTGATCGTGACAGTGATTGTCATAGTGATGATAATAATTGTGATCATTATGAAATTTGGCACATAGATAGTTTATAACCTGGATTAACATGTAGGATACTATTTATCCCTTTAGTATGAGCCGTGGGACAGTTACCGAACTTCACGCGTGCGAAGCCGCGGGCAACAGCTAGTATGATATAAATCGTGGTTAAATTGATTAATTGTAACGTATTAAAATCATTTGGGAGTAAGAAAATGATAAAAATCTTAAAATTATTAACCATGTTTTGGCTTAATGCGGTAAGATCGTTGCCTACACGACTGAAAAAAAAAGACGGTGTCATAGTTCTCCAATTTCAAAAATAATCTAAGTTGAGTGGTTCTGTGCATAGATTACAATACTCGTTCTGTGTATTCGAAATGCAAGTTTAAATACAGTTAATGCGTGCGTGCGTGTGTTGTGTTTAGTGCGTGAGTGTTCAGTTTGTCTACAACATTCACTAGAAATTGTTCGTAATTATTGTCCGTTAAATTAAAAGTTGTGAAAGTTCTAGACAAGTGGTAAGTAAACAATTATACTAACTAACTGGCTCGTAACAACTGGAAGTCATGGGGAGAGGCCTTTGTCCAGCAGTGGGATGATGCAGTCTAACAGTAACAGTACCAGTATCTTGTATGAGTCTGATAACGATGAAAAAGATAATTTATGAATGAATTGAACAAGTATATTGAAAGTTTTCATTTTAACGTATATAATCATAACTAGTTTATTGTAATTTGCACCATTTTTTGATAGCCCCTACATATCCAGGCAATGAACCTATAAACCTCCTTACTAAAAACCTTTGTGAAACAAACCAACTGAATCCATATAATTTCATGAATATTTTTTGTCATAATAACGGTAGACTGTTGACAAGGGATTAATTTTTCATTCTTCATTATAGCGTTCGACAAAGTAAACAAAAGCCTTAATTTGGCGAAAGACAATTTCAGCGAGTCAATGTTTTTTTTACAGAATTTTTAGCACCGAGTTGCGATCTTGATTTAATAGTAATCACCTTTTGTGTAACATCGATGAATGGATGAGTTAATAACCGAATAATAAAGTACTCCCTCAACTTTTTTAATTTATAAAATTTTCGACGGGTTTTTTTTTTTTTTCTTGAAAACCGGGTTCTGTCCCAATTATCAGTAGCCTTTTATTAATTAAAATATTGGTATTACCTGAAAACGATCGTTCTACATCTACTTAGGTTTATGGGCACTATATTTACATGTAGGATAGTTTTTTGCGGGTTGCTTAACCTCTGGCACATTTTGGCGGCCTTTTCCAATTAGACAAAGTTATAATTAAAGAAAACGTACCTTAAAAATGCACGGAGAGCCAATTATCGCCGAAACATGCATCATCTTTAAGAAACAGCCATAACATTCAAATGCATTTGCAAATATCCGGTCTCTAAATCCGGTCTATCAGGTAGACGTTATATTAGTTGACGTTAACGTTATATGACGTTAATAGACATTGTATAGCAATACAGTCTCATTATCGTCATACTTTATTATTCTTTGAAGAAAGCCCTAAAATCTCATCCAGTTAATGATTTTTAGATCAAATTATCATCAGTATTATTGAAATCCAGCATTTCAATGTTTATTTTCTTCCTCCTTCATTAGGTGTAATCCTATTTCTCTGCGACCCTACCGATCGTCTCACATATCGGGCTTATTTACTCTTTCGGATTTAATAAAGAAATAAGATCCCATATACATTAAGTTCAGTAAAATTGTAAAGGGATCCAGCTCCCTAAGATGTTTTTTTTAAATTACATTCTTGGTTTTATACATTTAGTATGTTTTGATTGATGTTGTGGAAAGTCTTATCTTACTAGAATACCCTAGAATATTATTATTTACAAGACTAATCTATTTTTATCAACTGTGTATGTAGGTTTTTATTTTTTTACTAGAACATACGCACTCAAAACTCGACTCCCTAAAGTTTCCATTACACTTCCACAACAAAAAGTCAAAAATTGATTAATTGAGGCCTCGTTAATATTTATTATTAATTAATAATATATTTTCTCATCATAAAAGCTAACGATCAGTCTTTACACCAATTATTTTTTTTATATCGGTTACTTTTATTTTATTCAACCTTTTTTAAGGAAAATACCAACCCTTTTACAAGCTTTTATTTATTTTTTCAGAATCTGAAACCTTTGGAAAAGATAAGCTTACAAACGATTGTTATGTTTTTCTTTTACTTCAGATAACATTGTTAATGCAATGGAATTTAATGATGCAGACAGCATCATTAAATTCCATTGTTTTAATTTTTTGCAGTTCTTTTTATATCAATGGAAATATAAAACTCGCTGTTCATGTGGAAAAAAGACGGGTATTTTTTAAACGGAAGACTAAAGTTTAAATAATAAATAATATTATTATGATAGGCGTTATTTGGATTAACCAGTTACGGAGTTGGGGAGGTCAGATAAGCAGTCGCTTCATGTAAAATACTGGTACTCAGCTGCATTGGTAAGACTGGAAGCCGACCCTAACAGAGTTTGTATAAAGACTAAGCAAATGATGATGAAGCGTGATTTGGACTGATGATATACTTCGTATCAGGTAGAACGTAGGTACTAAGATATTAAAATCAATCATGATCATAAGTATCCTCCTGCCTTTTTCCCAATTATTAATTAATGTATTCAAAATTTTCAAAAAGCAAATAAGAAAATTGCCTTATAAAATATACCTGTCAGAACATGATAACTCACACAAACACATGCTACGCAAACCCGTCCACGTTTACATGAACGCTCTTGTGGTCGCAAATAAAATTGCAATCAACAACGAGTTGTTCAATATTTTGCGCCTGAAACACTTTTGGCATGCGAGAAAATCGAGCACCGAGTGTTCAAAAGTTTAACCCTGACTGTGTTTCAACCGCTAGACAGGTAGCAATATGTTTCAAATCGTTTCGTTTTTCTGCAAAAACTTTCATCGTGACACATTTTTGACTTTCTCATCGTCATTGCTGATCAGGGTTCGAAGTGATAATTAGTATAACGATAAATATCTTCAAAATCATCTAAATCAAAGCATTTATTTCAAGTAGGCCAGTCGAAACAAAGACAACAATGAAATGTACCCACAGTCCCAGTCACAAGGCATAAAAACTGTGAAAGTACTGTTGTTGCCCATTCCCTAGCGTAGATCTCTATAGACATCATGGACACTCTTTTAAATCAGAATATTTAAAAAAAAAACCTTGGTTACATCATTTATGTTGAGATGGTACATTATTTGAGAACGATGTAACAAGTAAAGTAAAAAATCGATCGAATTGATAATCATAATTATCTTAATACTTAATAAACAACTGTTATCAGTACACTGATGATTTGATATTATCATAATACATATTGCTGACGATATTTAAAGGTTTTACCTGGGTATTAATGATTACTTTCCACCAAACAATTAAGGCGACTACAGGAGCTAAACGCGAGTTTTATAATGCAGAAAAGCATATGATTCACTGCAATAAACAAAACTAGAAAAATATATGATATTCTTCAGGATAATATGCTAGTATGATAGTGTTTTGAAAACATAATACAACTAATTTGACTCAATAGAAAACAATCACGAACTTATGTCTAAAAAAATCTTTTATCTAGTAAAAATCATACTAAAATACATGCGACCATTCTAATTTTTTGGCAAATAATTCTACAAGCAACATATTAGCATCATAGTGTTTTATTTTTTTATTCCAATCAATAGATATTTTGGAAATCGCAAAAATCCACTCATTTCGCACTATTCGGCCCGCAGTGACTGACGTAACAACCACTTTGTAGTGCAAGCTGATTAGAACTTTATTCTAATAGTGTTTCAAACGAAGTTTGAACCACCACAAGTAGAGTTGCTAATTTAGCTCCTGTAGTCGCCTTAAGGCTGAATGTCGTTAGTCTGAAAGCTCACACTGCTATAATTTCGAAAAAAACAACAGTCAGGAATGTGCCTTAATCACTTGAAACACAATAGCAATTTAACCTGAATGTGAGAAGTTGCTTAATTGCCATGTGTATTTCTCATTTTGGACTTTAAATTGAACGACGATGTTTTCTTTGTATATACCATTATTCTGGGTGGATCGTATACATGGTGTTAAAGTAGTCGCGTGCCATAGCTTAGGGGTGTGTTCAGTATCGATAAAGGAGCCCGTAAAAAGTAAAAATAAAATCCAAAAAAAAAAAAAAACAAAAAAAAAAATTGCAAGATCAACCTAATTTAGTACCTAATAACTTAAAATAGCATCGTTTAGAATTAAAATTATTTTATATTGCTATTTGAAGTTAGTAGGTACCTACTAAATTAGATTGATCTTGCAACTTTTTTTTTTTTTTACGGGTTCCTATATCAATACTGAACTCACCCCTAAGCTATGGCACGCGACTACTTTAAACCCTGTATATTTCCCACTCCTACGCAAAATACGCGCTTGGACATAGATTTGCAGACACCAGCCCGTTATACAATAAAACACCATTATTTGTTATGGAAAAAACTTTAGACAACACAATATTACGCCTGTTATCTCACAGGGTTTTTTTTTTTTTTTTTTTTGTTTTGGCAGGAGTGGGAAATCCCCGCGGACACCTCGACTATCTCACAGGACTTTCTCTTGTGAGACAGTGGAGGTAGTGCCGGACTCGAACTGGCTAAAAACCACTCCTGCCCCAGCCAGTGTCCCTCTAACATGATTAGAGCCCTTGACATCTGTCTTCTTGTTTGGCTTGTCAACGTTTCTTGGTGGCCGGAGAGACCACATGATGCGCGTTTTGGTTTTGCGTGATAAATTACCTATTTTAACATACTCTAAGTTTTCTTTAAATTTGTTTTACTGTGTGCTGTATTGACTTTAAATTTTGTTACTTGTTAAAAAAAAATATAAATATTTACTTCTATTTTACTTTACTGATGTTCGCTTATTTCTTTACTTATATTTATATCTATTATTAACCCTTATATTTATGCCCTTTTTTTGATTTCTTGCTCTGTTTAATTTTATTTCCTATTTTAATGTTTATTTATTTGATATCTAAGGTATAATATATACTCACTATATATTTAAATATCTTTAATTTTGTAACTTTTCATGTTATTCTTAGCTTTTCTTCTTAATTTTCTGCGTTTTTTACAGAATTGGTTTACGTCTGTATCAGTATCACCAAATTCGACCCAGCTTGACATATCCACCAGCGCCGGCACCTGCTCCAGCATAACTTGAGTCAGTTTCTCATGAAGCGGCCTTTTTTTTTTTTTTTTTTTTTCGGATGGGAAATCATCAACTTCGACTTCTCCCGCTCTGGGCTAAGCAGGAGGGAGTGTCAGACTTTTACTGACTAAAACCCATCCATGTTCCTTCATCGCCCTTTGTGTTCCGGGGCCACGGTATCTCTTTCGAATAGTCCCGCAGCCCCGGCAGGCTTCGGTCCTTGCGGACCCCTTCACTATTGCTGACTCTCTTTGAGGCGCGCGTGGAACACGAACGCGCCGTCGACACGGCCTGTCGTCATGAGACGAACGGACGGCGAGCTAGCCCATAGCTCCCCGTCCACAGGCCCACGCCTACGGTGGCCGGAAGCCACCACGTGGCCCCCGACGCCCGGGGCGTCTCCCGCGGCGGCCGGGACGTGAGGATCTCTCCCTGTCCTGTTCCGCCACCTCCTTCGCTAGCATGACTGCTTCGCAGAAGGAGGTGACGGCGTCCCATTCCGTCTCGCTCCGGACCATGGATTGAACCAAAGCCGGGAGCGAGAGGTCGCCGCCGCCAATCGCCGTTACGAGGACACGGCGGTGCTCCGCCCAAGCGGGGCACACCTCCACCGTGTGCTCCACCGTGTCCTCCGGTCGATCCTTCATGAAGCGGCCTCAATTTACATTTTTGCTCAATACCGACGCTAGTGACCGTCTCTACTCTTCTGTTTATCGGTTGGGCCGAATTGGTTTTACTCTTGTGCTTGGAAGTGGTCGCATCGCCAACTTTAGCAATATGCTATCGAAGCTCTTGATTCGTTGCTGAATGCGTTGTGCTCGGTGGCCCCTTGTTTTGCTCTGGTGCAGTTCACGCAAGCCGCTGCTTTGCCGATCTGTCTATCCGGGCAATCTGCCCTGAGGTGTACTCCACCGCAGTGGCTACACAGATCGGTTGGCTCCGTGCACAGGCGTTTCCCGTGCCCGTATGCCAAGCAGCGGGTGCACTGCACCAGAGGCGTCTGATCCTCGACGCGTACTCGCTGGAGGTCGATGCGGAGTTTTCCCACTTCGATCGCCCTCCTCCAGACCATAGGGGACACACCAAGCACAACGTGGTTCGCGTGCGGGTTCCGGGTTTTTCTTCGGTATTTTATCACCACCCTCTGCGCCTCGTCGTCGAGCCCGTGAAATATCTCCCGGTTCTGATTCTTAAGGGCTCTCAGCACCTCCTCGTCACTGTGCATGAGTAATACGTCCCTAAGGATCAGAAGCGGGTCCCGATTTTTCACGTCCTCGACAACGAGGTTCTCTCCGGCCTTCTCCAAACGCGCCTTTAATTTTCTCCTCTCCTCCGTCGTCGCGCACCCCATGATCACCTTTTGGTCCTTGGCCTTTCGGACTCTCTCGACACGCACCCAGCCCTCCTTCGCGTCCACTGCCTTCCTCACTCTTTCGAGGATTTCGTCCCCCGTATCCATCTCCTGAGTTGAGGAGACAACCACAGAGTGCAGCGTCGTTCGCTCCAGGGCCTGAGCCCCGGTGTGGCTCTTACTGACAGCCGCTACACTCGCGTAGGTTGTCTCCTCCACCCCTTCCCTGCTGGCCAGACTGTCTCGAAGTCGGTCGAGTTTCTCGGAGTTTTCTCTTAACTCCGAGATGTGCTCCTTCAACGTGTGTAGGAGCTCAGTCTGGCCAGCAATAACCTCGACGGAAATGGGATGGGGACTACGGTCAGCAGTGGGCGCGGGTTCTGGTTCTGGTACAGCAATAGGTGCGACAGGGGCCTTGTCTAGCTCCGACTCCTTGACCAACTCGTAAAGCCTGTTTATGGCTTCGAGCACCGCAGTCTTAATTTCGGCCTTGAGGTTGCGAGAGTTGCCCAAGTTCAGCTTTGCCTTATTTAGGCAAGCTCTCGCCTCCTCAGTGCGACTGCGGGACCCAACCTCAGGCCTCTTGAGCGGTCTCGGAGCATAAGTAATGACTCGGCGCGTCCCCGGAGTGACGGCCCCCCCCTGGGCAACGGAAGGAGTGTCGTCTCCGAAGGAGACTCCTCCTCGCATCTGCTGACGAGGGCCCCGCCTTCTCCGCCGATCGCGGCGAGCCACTACAACTTTGGCCCCTTACGGTGCTGGATGGGGTGCGGAACATATTGAGTTTATGAACAAGTGTTATCAGAACCGACTCCTGTAAAGAGGGAGTCAGAACGATATCTACTCGGGAGGAGAGAGAAGGGACACTGGTACTTCTGTGACCCTGTAAAAGGGGGAACACAGTAAGTATTAAACTAAATTAAAATCAATAAAATTTTCAAAATAAAAGCAATTAATTATAGTCGCACACCTCAGTCGACCATCACTATAAAATATTTGTTCTTCTGTGTCCCTGTAAAGGGGGAACACAGTAAGCTATCGAATAATAAAGTCAGTAAAAATAAAAATATAATAATAAAATGAAAATTTCAGTCACATGAGCCTTGTAGACTCGGTCGATAAAAGTTAAAATCTAAAATATCCCTACCAAAACACTCAAGAACCCTAACAAAAGTGAACCCAGACTAAATCACAAAACATAAATTTCGCCAAAATCCCACGTCTACCTTCTTCCTATAGAAGCAGGCCAGAGGGCAGGTGGGCGGGCATTTTTTTTCGAGCTAGGATCACGGGCGAGGTGTCCAGAGACGCGTCTCCGCGCGGGCTAGCTATATGTGGAATAAAAATGGGTAGGTGCCCAACAAAAATTTTGGGTTTTGGTCAAAAAACCAGTTTTTGAACCAAACAATTTTGATTTTCACCCCACAGCCTGGAGACCGGGACACGGATCGCGAACCAGAATTCAGGGATGAAGGGTGAGTACTATTTATACTATAAACTGAAACTATTTTTGCAAAAAAATTGGAAAGAACACTAAATTTTGAGGATTTACTTTGAAAAATCGAAAAATTCCTAAGTGCGGTAAGGGATAAAGTCCTGACGCGCGTGTAAGTGCGTGCTATCTCACAGGGTTAAGTAGAGGTGTGTGTACCCACATTTTGTCCCCCGACGAAGTTTCTCATTGAAAAATCTAATATCATGAGATGGACGGACGGCGAGCTAGCCCATAGCTCCCCGACTTTTCACAGCCTGGGAATCAATCAAACCTCATGCTCACCAGTAGCGCTTCGCACCTCTAGAATGGCGAGGCAAAGAAAATCTGAAACGTGGCTGACCTCTTTATAATATTTTATCAGAGCAAGAACTATTTTTTTCATAAACGTGAGACAAGAGCAGCTTTAGTTTTATGTAGGTACGTCGATTTCGCTAGATTCTTGCTGTGTCTAACCTATTTTATTCAAGACTGAATTATTCGCAAGAGACGAGGCCTCCTGTTACCGCTTGTCTTGTGTAGGCTAAAAATTGTACATGTATACAATTTTTTCACACTGTCTTACCTTTAGTGTTTCTTTTTCAAAAGGGTACAAAGCCTCGAGATTATTCAAATACCTAAAGTTGTTTTAAGATAACTTGAAATAGACAAGTTTTTGTCGTTTTTGTAGGAATAGATAAAAAGATTAGGTACACGACACCTCTTCAATTGAGCCTCTTTTGAAATGAAAGAGTCCTTTCATAAAATCTTTAATTGAAAATGGGTTTCAAATCTTTTGCCCTAAGTATTACGTTATTGCTTTTAGAAATAATAATTACTTGGTTATAACCGCAGCGAAGGTGGTGTGACGATCTGTAGGGCATTACGTATCTCTGTTGACAGCTCGAAATGATAGTAACTGGGCTCAGTGTCCATCAATTAACTGTCAAAAGGTTAGTTTCGTATTATGTATGACCCCGTTAGTCACCGTAAAGTGATATCCACTCAGTGCGATACGTAATACCAACATTATGACATTCACGGTTGTCATCAAAGTTCGGTGTACAACCGAAGCTTGATAGTCTTTGGATATCAGAAAGATACGTAATAGCCCTGCTGATTTCGTTTGCGGGCAAACACTGCCAAATATTGCACAGGATAAAGAGATTTGGAAAGATAACGGGGAGGCCTTTGCCCAGCTATGGGACACACAAACAGGCAAACAAAAAAAAACATCTTTGATTTTTGCAATGGATAATCGAACATACAATACAATCGTTTAGCCCGCGTCCTAACCAAAGCGGCAGCCACGCGAAGCGAAGTAATTTTGTTCGTCGGATCAGAACGAAAGGGTGGCGGGCACCTGTCAGTCAGCAGATATCACTGAAAAACGATTTTCGATCGGACGGAATTATAAAGTTAAAATATACATTTGAAAGGGGAAATCAAAGTCATACCGTAGCAAAGTATCATTTTATTTAGAATTCCCGAAGTTACGACTTTAGTAACTCGAAATTCCGAACAGATCCAATTTCAAAACAATTCTTCCCTTTATCTTTCGTTGTTAACTTATATTTGATTTTGATAGGATTCTTTGTAAATAATTTTAGGTACGTTCGAACTTCGAAGTTACTTGGCAAAATAAACAATAAGTACCTACGGAATCCAACAATAGAAGCAGGAAATACTAAAACGTGGGGAAAACAAGAATGCTATTTATGTTTTATGTTTAAGACAATCTGAAAATTATCTTATTACCTCTTCTCACTCTTAACTTTCAAAAGATTTCAAACACTGTTTAAAGTTTTCACGGTTCATAACTATACTTAAAATGTCACTTACAGGATATCCGCCCGCGATCATGGCGCTTGCAACAGCGTCGAAATATCTGAAGCTCAAAAATAAACAATAATCACCGTCAGTCACGATATCCCGTAAGTGACATTTTAAGTATTTCAAAAGATTTGACTATACAGGGTGTAAAAAACTCATTTTTATTTAGAATTCTGTACACCAAACAAACAAACAATGAAATTTATATAAATGTGATAAAAACGAGTTTTATTATATTTGGTGCAGATATTGGTGTGCTAAGTAACTCGCGTAAAACAGTATGGTTATAAGGGTATGAATGGTGGGTCGTGGTTGTATTTAAAAAACCCAGTAGTAATATTTAATGTAATGAGAAAAAAAGACTCGCTGCTGACTAATTGGCCAGAGGAGGCAAAACACCGGGAGAGTTTGAAAGGAGTAGGGGAGGCCTTTGCCCAGCAATGGGACAGAATAGGCTAATTTATTGCTTGACGACCCGAATGGCGCAGCGGTAGTGAGGCTGCCTTACGTTCTTGGTGTCCCGGGATCAAATCCCGGTACGAGCAAATGTTTGTGTGATGAGCATGGACATTTTCGGAGTCATGGATGTTTATATGTATAATAAGTATGTATTTACGAACAAGAAGTATCTATGTATTATATCAACTATCTGGTGTCCACGACACAAGCCTCGTTGCTTAGTGTGGCACTAGAAGGTGCTGTGTGTAATGTCCAGCGATATTTATATTTATATATTTATAATTAAAAAAAGAAAAAGTTGGCCTTTAACATCTCCGAAAGCAGAAGGTTCCCAGGAATAAAAAAAAGATCGCAGTGTCAGAAAAAGTGACTGCCTCGTTGGTCCAACTAGGTCACAAGCGCGACTGTTGAGCTTGTGGTCCTGGGTTCAAGTCCCAGGTCGGGCAAAATGTTATTGGCTTTACCCATCAGGAATTTCTCAGTAGCAGCCACGAAGTCTGTATTTGTACTCGGTTGATAGCAATAGGCTCAACCTTATTACATGGGACTTAAACATAACTCGCGAAATGTGGGTGTAGAATTGTGTACACCTCTGCCTTACCCTTCGGAGATTACAGGCGTGATGTTTTGTTTCGGTGAGTTTCTTTTTACACCCCTTGTTTTCTGAAAAATTAAGATCGAGGAAAAGAATTTCCAGGAAAATCTCTCATAAGAATTTTCCAAATAATATAAGCAGACAATATTTTGCGGGACGCCTTCTAGTGCAGTGCAAATAAAAAGACCAATATGTCCCATGAGTAAAAACATCGTCGTTCCGAAAAATAATATCGTTGGTCAGAAACATCGCATCTACTTGACCTAGTAATATTATTAGGAAATGTCATTTTATTATACGACTAGCTGTGCCCACGGCTTCGCTCACGTGACCGCGTATTCTTTTGGCATTGTAAAAGTTTATGAACGAAAGCAAAATATAGATGCAGCTCATGATCTATCTTACGGTCACAACGGTTGATATCTTCAAATTGAAAAAAAAAAACTTTTCTTCTCTGAGAGCTCAATTAGCCGATGGAAAAAATGTTATAGACATAAACGATGGAAAAAAAAGTGAGAATGTGCAAACGCTTGAATTTAATGTATTAAGACTTTTACGATTTCGGATAAAGAACACGGAGACTCTCTCTATAAGTACTTGTGACGAATAAAATACATGAATAGTAATTATATTAGCGTGTATTAAATCGATCCCCAAATTAATAATATCTATTTAGGGTTTACATTATAAATCGTTGAGCCATCGTCATATACTATCGTCACTTTGTGTTGTTTCTCAGCCTAGTAATTGGAACAAATTCTGATGTAGAGTTTGTATCTAGAATAAACCTCAAATTTTGTTGTTTTCCGAGAACTATGCGGGCCATTAGTTCACCTGCTGCCTTTTTTATTGATATTTGCACTTCATTTGAAACGGACACAACACAATAATATATCATTTCATCACAGAAGCATAAAACAATACGAAAACCAAAACGATCTTTGTTACAAACGAACCCCTCATTTGCAATGAATGGTATGAAGCATCCGAAAGGAATTTAACCCTCCGTTCGAATATCAAGTACTATTTTTATCCCTTCATGGCAGCGTTTGTGAGTTCTAGCCGTAGAGAGGGTTAAAAATTCATTCTTCTCGATATCAGTCATGCTCACACTATGAAATGCTTAAATTTCAAGGCCATGTACTCAAAAATGCACACACGTTTTGGTGATGGTGAATCTCTCAATGATGAATGGTTCAAAGAGCTTAGTTCTGCCAAAACGAACCAAGCTAGTTTTCTTAAGTTTTATTGTCATGATTTTGTACAGTCCTCGCTGATCATTTTAAAAATATTATAAGTATATGTGTGTGTGTGTGTAATGTTTAATACTGATTTCAAAATGGATGACGACACACCACATTTAGTTTATTTAGCCTGTATTGTCTCACTGCTAGGTACAGGACCCCATAACCTTCCCTTCTTCTCTGTGTGCAGTTTTCTCAAGCTTTAATGAATGTATTAGCATAGAATTAACAAAAAAGCAACCCACATTTCAGTCAGTATTTTCACCATGAACTTGACTTCCTCAAAATGTACCCAATTTATACGTTCGGGTATTAACCTTTGTGAGCCCTCTTGAAACGGGACGTACTCTTTATCCAATTACGAATTACATGTGAAAAGAAAAAGGAAAGGAAATTGTACGCGTATCCACAAATTCTCCAAGGCCTTGGACTTGAATTTTAATAGGAAATGTGTTCTTCATTGTAGCGATAAAGTCGTTCGTTTTTCTAAAATGTTTGACATCCTAATGAGCATTATTTTTCTGCGAATTTGCAAATAAGCTACTACCATACTTTAACGTAATGTAAAGAGGTATTTGTTTGTGAGTTTGTATGTAGGGGGATATCTCCAGAACCAAATGATCCAATTTCTTAAATAAATAAATATAATCTTAAATAAAATAATTCAATTTATCCAGTGATGGTTAACTAGAAGAATATATGGTATCAAGACACTTGCGCGAAAGACACTTGTGCGAACCCACTTGTGCGAAAAGAGACTTTTGAGCGACCAAAAAAAAATCGACCGAAAAAAATTTGGTTTTTTCTTCACCAAAGTCAGGAAAACAACACCCATGAAGGAACAACTGAAAATTTTCGTCGGCGCCATCTTGGATTTTCATTTTGCCCTCATTTTCGTTATTATTATTGCATTTATTTCGACGACCAGTGTTAGTAACAATGGTCTTAAATACTTGTTGGGGTTATCTCGTCGTTGACAGATACCCCGGTAGTTGTTGTAGGAAGGTAGTTAGTTCACACCAAACCACTGTTATGTTCAATAGTTTAATTACGTTTGTTTAGTTATCTGAGCCGCACTTGATGCAATGTTATTATTGATCGACCCGCTTGTGGCTGAGTTTTAGTGACGACTGAATTTATGTTATAAATAATTAATAAAGTACGTTTAGCGTAATTCATTACGTACACAGAAACGTACTTTTGCTGTGTGAGCATTATTGGCTCGTACCACTAGTGTTAGTAGACATACAAGTTTTAATAAGTGTGGAGTTTCATACAATGTCGCAGCATTGGAGACTCCCATCTATCTGCAAATAAACTCAAGATACTGTTGGGACAAGAATTACAATAATTATACAATTAGCAACCCCGATAACCATGAAACGACACCCATGATGAAAAAGTCGCGCAAAAGTGTAGTCGCGCAAATGTCAATTGGCGCAAGTGTCCTTTCGCGAAAAGTCCATTCGCGCAAGTGTCCATGCACGCATATTTCCGTTCGCGCAAAAGTCCATGTGCGCATAATATGTCTATTCACGCAAGTGTCTTTCGCGCAAATGTCTTTGGCGCAAAAGTCCCAGATCCGAAGAATATTTAGTTTCAACCAACTGTATAAAGAGGAAGGTTCTATTGAAATCCATCGATAAATTTAAGGTGTGCACGCAAAACAAACAAACAGAGTAAATGTTTGTAGTAAGTACACAAACTCCACACTTCCGGCTTCGGCTTTGCCATGGGCGGCCATTACAAAAAACAGCGCCAATAAAAAGTTTTTGCTGAGTTAAAAAATATGACGTCAACCTCAATTCATGATGACCGCTGAAACATGCGTTACCCCACTTTCATAAAGCAATGTTATTTTTTATTAAAAAAACGAAATTTATTACCCGTGGTAATGGAATAATTAATTGAATGCTGACAATTGTTAGCTAAGGGTTAATTTATGATCTTTAGACTTGTAATTAGACTCATTTTACTAAAATCATTGTGTGGTTTTTGCATCAAAAGGAGAAAAAGTGCTTTAGAAGCATAATCATCATCATTATTCTCTGGCCCGTATCCCTATTCATTTGGGATCGGCGCAGCTTTAGGAGCATAAATCTTAGTGACATTAGAAAAGTTATACAGCTTCTACATATTTGTATTTATAGATGAACTCGGAAGGAAATCCAGTCTAATCCCGGGAGATTTCCATAAGATCTCTAACGCAGTACAAATAAGAAAGCAAATATATTCGTCGCATAAAACTAACATCATATGCAATTCAAGGCATAAAGTTTTCAATATCGCGGATATCGTATCGCGAGGTGCAACCGGTACAGTTTGCATAAATATGAAATTTTCCACTGATATCCGATTCAATTCCCCCATTGGTGTCTTCGATGTCGGCATTTTTCATATTGTGCCGCATTTGATTTCGTTTCGTGAAAATGGGGAAGATTTTGGCATGTTTCCTAAATGCTTGGTTTTAGAATTGGCATTGGTGACAGATACTTTTCGTGCAATTTTTTGTATGATGTTTTTTGAAATTGCATATACACTATTTCGACACTTAATGTTTTCGATCCGATTATTTCAAGAAGAAAACTACGCTACAATATTCAATGTTGTGTTTATTAATCCCCAAAAGTGTATCAATACTTTTACTTCAAACATAGCAATATGGAATATTTTTGTTGGTAACTGTTATGTTTATTGGAATGAAAGATGTCGTTGATTAGACTTGGTTTATTGTGATTAGGTACACATTATATTAGACAGACATTTTATGAGTAATATTACAGACGGGATCCAGTCTAGCAGTGTCTTGCTAGAGTGACAGGTATAAACCGGAACCATAGATACTGGTGTATACGCTAATAACATACTAATTAGTGATGTTACAACAGTAACGAATCAGCAGGCCTAGCCAAGTTACAAACGATTCGTATCGATTCTCTTTCTACAATCGTAAACGTTAAGTCACGTGGTCAAAACAAGCGAATATAAACTTTCGTAGACAAGTTTACATCGATCAAGATGATAGAATGAAATGTATTCGTTTCTACAATCGTGATCCCTACATCCCATATAAATCGTAGGCAACTTACAGTTTTGACTAAACTTTAAAATTTCCATTCGTTTGTTTTGACCACGTGACTTAACGATGATAGATGTCATTCCCATACATTTGGTTAGTTTTCTATAGCGTTAACGATTGTAGATTGTCAACTTGGCTATGCCTACTGAATATTACACAACATCGACAAATAATAAACCAGTAAACAATCACCTATGAACAAACCGCATTCGCAGCATCTCTCAGTTCGAGAAGAACTTGTATAAAAGTTCAGGTGGGCACTTTAACGGCAGCTTGCTAACTCATAGCTAGTGCACAGTAACACGTTTCTCTTACTATTAGTCATGCCTAGCAGCTTGCTCGCACTAAGTGGCTGACTCAGTAAACATTTCTTGTTAGGCTGAGTTCAGGGCGGAAAATATTATTTGCAACATTTTTCTGTGTACATATGTAAATGTTCTGATACAATTATGTATGTATAATAACTCTTAACTAGTCTACTGCTTCGTCGGCCTAGTGGTCGCAACCGACTGCTGAGCATGAGGTCCTGGGTTCGATTCCCGGGTCGGACAAAGTGTTATTTATTGGGTTTTTGCATCAGGAATTTCTCAGCAGCAACCACGGAGTCGGGATTTGTGCCCGGTTGATCGCAATAGGCTCGCCCTCTAATTACATGGGATTTAAACATAACTGGTGAAACGTTCTGGAATTACAGGTTATATATCATGTTATGTAACTAGTATACAGTTTTGATAGTCTGATTACTCAGACAAAATATAATAGACTATCGGGAGCTTATCTATATAATTGAAAATACGCTTTTAGTAATGAACAATTCAAACATAATATCATGCATGTAATCCGGGGAATGGATTAAGCAAAAGTACATCCATATTTCGTCAGTTATGTTTAATTCCGATATACCGTCTACCGATTAGAATACCTGTTTCGAGCTACGACTGAGAAATTCCTAATAGGAAAATATATTAACACTTATTCCGACCTGGCAATGGAACCCAGTACGCAGCGCTCTATCTCGAGCTTCCGACGACCACTAGAACGAGGCAGTCATAAGCTATACATGGCAGCATTAACAACTCTATTGTAAGTATAAAGCCAAGTATTTGCACCAATGTTAAATGCATAAATAAGTAGAAAACAAAGCACCACTTTGATAGATTGATGCACGAAAAACCGCTCCATTTTCACGTATCTACATAAATCATATACAAACAAATACACTCCAGTTCTACCAGAGCCAAATATACATACAAACAAGAACTCTCAAAAAAGTATTTACAGTTTCAGAACTTCAGGAAATTCCATATTCGACAAAAACTACGCGGTTTAACTAAACGAGCAAAAATTATACGGGATACATAAAGTTGATCAAAACGAATAAACATTTTTGATTGGTTCTCACATTTTTACGCTTATGTATAGATAGGCATGTTGGTTTATCTCGTTTGTACTTTCTGCTCACTCTGCGTGCGTTTGTTTAGGATAAGGAAAATAGTATTGCCACAGAGTAACTTTGTGCAGTTTATCAAGTGAGAAATATTTTAAGAGATATTACTCTCCTGTAGAATTGTCTTCTTCTTCCATACTTCTCTATTACTTGTCATCTCATCATCACCTCCACTTGCTATCTTAATTAAGAGATCCAGACCATAAAATAAGTGTGTAAATGTGTTTCGTGTGTTTATAAAATAAAATAAAAATAGTTGCAATTGAAAGCTTTAAATTCTGTCCTTTTTATTTTTTATTGACTGAAACCCATCCATGATCCTTCTTTGCCCTTTGTGTTCCGGAGCCGCGGTATCTGTTTCGGGCAGCCCCGGCAGGCGTCAGCCCTTGCGGACCCCTTCCTTTTGCTAAATCTCTTTGTGGCGCGCGTGGAACACGAACGTGCCGTTTACACGGCCTGTTGTCATAAGACGGCGTCCACAGGCCCGCGCCTACGGTGGCCGGGGGCCACCACGTAGCCCCCGATGCCCGGTGCGTCTCCAGCGGTGGCCGGGACGTAAGCTTCTTCTCCCTCTCACGTTCCGCCACCTCCTTCGCTAGCATGACTGCTTCGCAGAAGGAGGACGACGTCCCATTCCGCCTTGCTCTGGACCATGGATTGACCCAGGGGCGGACGCGGGAGGTCTTCTATCCTTGGACATTCATTCATTGACAGACGTGACTGCTGAGCAAGGGGGTCCTGGGTTCGATTCTTAGGTCGAACAATGCTATTGGGTTTTTCCATCAAGAATTTCTCAGTAGCAGACCAATCTGGTTTTGAGCCAGGTTGACGGCAATAGCCTCTATTATTTTGAACTCAATCATAACTGTCGTAATATGGGTGTTCTATTAGGTACACCTCTGCCTTACCCGTCGGGGGTTACTAGCGTGATGTTATATTATGTAATACCATTCAAAGAATATGTAGGATATTCCTCTTGTCAGTTACCAAAGATAATTTTCTATAACTGTTCACCACTAGTCTGTGGTTAGGTATAACTTGAAACACGAATCACTGTTTACATTAATTTGCTTTTTTATATATCTCCCGTTACGTCGTCGGTCTGTTTGTCCGTCCTGTTTGAATGTTATTTCACTAAGCACACTGTAGTGGGCGTTATTTAATTGTTAAATTTAATTTATTCGGGTTCAAAAAAATTTTTTCAGTGTTTGGTTTTCATTTAAAAAGTATTTTAGGTCTGAAAGGTTAAAGAAGGCTGAGGCGAAAAATAGACTGAATCAGCGTTTTTTTTTTCAAGCACAAAAAGTTTGTTTGGGCGGATATAATGAAAAAGTTCTAAATACTTTTTCATTTTATCTTTTGAACGGTAGCAGGAGAAGAATTTTTGTTCTACTCAATACATACGTAGAAAATATGGACTCAATACTGACTTACTTAAATATTTGTAAGCAATTGGACACCATCGTTTTTTCCACCATTAATAGTCTTGCTACATACAAAATACTCTTTGTATCAAGTAGCAAGACTATTCATCAATGAAAAGCTGACACCTGAGAAGCTGAGTTCCAACAGTGACAACCAATTCCCTGTTAGAATTTCAAAAATTCGCTCCAATATCAAAGGAATTCTAAAATTGCGCTTTCAAACGATTCACGGTTCCGTCAATTTTAAGAATCCTATGAAAAGCGAAATATTTTCAATTAAGAGCTTAACAAATCCGCATCGAGTTTTCGCAGCGTGAACCACCAATCGGATTCGTTGGGCACGTGACGTGTCGCTCGCCAGACTAACACGTCATCGAGCAATTTTAGGAATTTCACGACTAATAGACCTGTGGGGTCTGTTGATTTTATTTCAACATTAAGGGTTCAAATTATTTTACCGGGCTTCCTTATTGGTTCATTTCACCATCTGCCTAGCCTTTTCCCAACTATGTTGGGGTCGACTTCAAGTTTAACCGGATGCAGCTGAATACTAGTATTTTACATGAATAGACTGCATTTTTTATCTGACCTCCATAACCATTTAATACTGGGTAGTATGATACCCCTTGGTAAGACTGGTTGTCAGACTTTCAGGCCCTGTAAGACTGTCAAAGATCTACAAATGATAGCTGGGACCAAGGGTTGCAGGCACGGAAGAAACTCGATATGTATGGGTGGTCACCCATCCGCAGATCAACCTAGGCAACCTCAGCTTAACCTGAAGGTCGACCCGAGCAGCTGTTAATATTTAGCCACGAACTCCTTAATGGGTTACTTCTGATAACTTAAATGTTTCGTTAGTAGTATTTAAACACGGGACCGTCGTGGCGAGACTTGGAGGAGGCCTATGTCCAGCAGTGGACGTCTTTCGGCTGAAATGATCATGATGATGATTTGAGCAGCGCTTTTCACACTTTCATCCCCATCTAATTTTATGGGAAAAATTAATAAAAGTGCTCACCTTCGTTATTTATAGAACTTTTCCATGAATAACGGTCTAGTCTTTGAGTTGTCTTCAACACCATTTACCCTTAAGGTAAAAGCGTTAGGGTAGCCCGCGAAATTCAAATTTTGTTACGTTTTTTGGAATATGCTGGTCAGTATCAGGTTGTATTTTGATTAAAATTTGAATCGCGGCTGTAACACGTATGTAGTTATAGAATTATAATCATCAAAATCATCAATACAACCCTCCAAGCGCATAAAGGTGCAGGAATGACTGTGACCTTGAAAAAGTAAATTCCTACACCTTTATGAGCTTCATCAATCAACATACAACCTGACACTGACCTGGAAATTGCAAAAAACGTAAGAAAATTTGAATTTCGCGGGCTACCCTGACGCTTTCACCTTAAGAAAAAATCATTATCTTCCTGTCCTTGTCCCATCATGTTACTTAAGGTCGGCGAAATTGGGCTTATCAATTTTACTCCTTTTTCTTTCATATAAGTCCTCCCACAGGTAGTCAGGATTTCTTTTCATCAAACGTGCGTTTAAATCCCGCAAGTAGAACTCACCAAGCCACGTTACAGCTCCGTAAACCGTACAAATATTTGTTCTCTGCGCGAAACAAGTCATCCATCTTCAGTGAGTCAGGGGTCGTTTCGTAGGGACAGCCATTCAAGGCATTGTTATCTGGTGACTTGAAACAACATCGTTTGATGCAGGGGCTGTCAGTTAACCCTATATTGTATTGTGTGGACAAGACAAGTTTCGATTTTATATTTTATCTTCAGCTAAAAATCACAGCAGACGCATTAATGGTGATATAGGCTAGGCTGCTAATACGAACGTGACGTCTAACTAACAAAATGCGGTTGTTATCTTAATTAAAAAAAAAAAAAACCGGCCAAGAGCGAGTCGGACTCGCGCACCGAGGGTTCCGTACAAACTTTTTAAAGCACAAACTTAACTTTGCCGTTCAATTCCATGAAACGGCTGTTGCACCAACCGCAAATAATAAGTTTGTAATAGTAAAATCGCTTTTTTTTTAAATATTTAACTACATATTTACAGTTTTCAGATTTTTCCCTTTACATGTGCTGTAAGACCTTACTTTTACCAAATTTTGTGATTCTAGGTCACCGGGAACTACCCTACAGGTTTTCGACCCAAAACCTATGGGGTACTTCCGGTTGACCTAGAATTGTCAGTTTTGGTTAAAAGCAAGGATTACAACACAAATAAAGGAAAAAGTCCGAACAATATAAAAAGTTGGAAATTAAGGTAAGTTTTGGTACTTAAAAGTTTTCGCGAAAAACTAATTTTGCCCATATCTTCTTATCGTGTTGATTCAGGACCTTGATTTTTAATACATGTAATAGGGACTATATACCGCAGTATCTGGTATAAATTTCAACTTGCTAGGTCCACCCGTTCCTGAGAAAATGGAAAAAATAGAGCTTTTGCATTGATTGCTGGATTTATGCAATGATATGCATACATGATTAAAGATTCTATACCCTTAACGTGAGTCAGAAAAATACGGCGTATGTAATTGAACAGTATATCTCTATGATACCATTGACGCAGTGTTTTTCTTAGACCAAATAAGATTTTGTTTTGAAAATTCAGAACATTTTCATCATTTATTTATTACATCTGTGGGTGGAAACCACAATTAATTAATATATCGTAATCTACATTGACCATCGAAGACGTGTGATAGACATTCGCTGATTTGAATTAATTAGATAGTTTTATATTTTTATGTCTAGTTACTGAAATTTAATAGTATTCTATTTTAAATTTACCTGTGACTCCTTGAATCTTGCTCATGGTCGTCCGGTTGATGGCGATGACATGGGGCTTCAACTTAACTGGCGTTTGAGTGTACTATATGTACCTACACCTCTGCATTACTCTTTGCGGATAACAGGCGTAATGCTATTTATGTTTATGTGTGAAATAGGGCAATAAAGAGAACAGCCTATATACTATCATGATGATTGTGCTGTTGCCAGGTTCCAAAAAACAACCACCACCATTTTTGTTTTGAAAAATGGTGTAAGTTGATCTAGCTGTTGTAATGCTTTTAAAGGCTGCACTATATCACAGTGAACTATGTGGAAACTCATGTAGTATGACGTAATATGGTATGACGTCGAATTTCAGAGCACGTCAGCATTACTTTCAGGCCGTCACTACCAATACCTTCCCGTGATGTTTCACTTGGATTAACGGATGCGGATGTGAGTCGAGTTGATTTACCGCCGCGTATTCCCAATAGCGTATGCTGCATTGCGGTAGCTTACTGTCACAGCACATTGTTTGTAAAAAGAACATTTACATATCTTGGCTGATGTACGGAAGTAGCTGCTTGGCTCGAATAAATAAATTGTTGCAGATATTTTATAGGTATGTTGGAAATCTAGAACACACACGAGGATCTCGAGAGTTGAGATTTTTGTGGCATTGAATTCGTACAAACATCAAATTATATTGTTGTGTTCAGGTAAGTAAATTATAGGAAATGCTACAAAAAATGGAGTAAAGAATTATTTCCATCAATCGGCTCGCATCGCATCGGATTGGAAAGGATACGAACGCATGGGCCGACAGCCAATCGCGTCCGGCAGAATGTCGATGCATACAAGAGGTAAACGTCTACATATCCGCATCGGACGCATCGTATCAAACGGATCGTATTCGAGCGATCCGTACGGTGCGGATCAGTGGACGCACTTGTGTGACTTTCTACACAAAGAATACTACGATCCGTTTGATGCGATGTGTCCGATGCGTGCGATGCAGACAGGTGGACGCTTACCTTATTACAACTGTCTGAAAGTAATTATTTATTCATTAATTACTGATTAGGAATATTTTTTAGGACGTCGAAGTAAAACCATACTAACGAAAACTTTTGAAAAATTTAAAATTTTTGGGAAGACTGGGCCTTACATACGAAATTAAATAAGAAACGTAAACATTAACGAAAATATTGGGGAGGTACTCTCTTTTCTTCAATCCGTAAATAATAAAAACATGGAATTTAAAAACATTCTCCGATGTTTGATAAATTCCCTCTTACGTAAAAATATGCATAAGGTAAATTCTGGTTAATAATATGACGAGGAAAATATTTTTCCTAAGACCCCTGAACAAGAGTTTTGTTTTGATGAGTCCAGTCAACTTTTCAGGTCAAGGCTTATGAGAATTTCGCGTAAAAACAAGCTTTATTTTTTCAGTTCAATTTTAGCTTCTTACAATTTTTAACGTATCACGTTGAATGAAATTCTTGTAACCATCATCTGCCAAGCCACTTCCCAAGTATGTGGGAATCGGTTTCAAGTCTTAATGGATGCAGCTGAATACGAGTATTTTATATGAAATTACTGCCTTTCTGACCGTCACTACCTGGATAAGATCTACGAATGACAGTTAAGGGGACTACAGGAGCTAAACGCGAGTTTTATAATGCAAAAAAGGATATAATTCACTGCAATAAACAAAACCAGAAAAATATATGATATTCTTCAGGATATATGCTAGTATGATAGTCTTTTGAAAACATAATACAACTAATTTTACTCGATAAAAAAAATCACGAACTTATCTCTAAAAATTTCTTTTAACGAGTAAAAACCATACTAAAATACATGCGATCACTCTGATTTTTTGGCAAACAATTCTACAAGCAACATGTTAGCATGGTAGTGTTTTATTTTTTTAGTCCAATCAATAGATTTTTTGTAAATCGCCATAAACCACTCATTTTTGCACCATTCGGCCCGCAGTGACTGACGTAACAACCACTTTGTAGTGCAAGCTGATTAGAACTTTATTCTAACAGTATTTCAAACGAAGTTTGAACCACCACAATCAGAGTTGCTAATTTAGCTCCTGTAGTTGCCTTAAGACTAACTGCTTAATGCTAAAGACACAGATGGGTCTTGGTATGTTAGGGCACCCATTGACGAACCAACCACGGCGAAGGTTTCTGTATGTCAGCTGTCCTTGAAAACCAGCCCGTGCAGCAATTTTTATTTAACCAAGAAAGTCAATAACTAATAATATATAATATGAAAAAGTAAATAAACAAACAATATTGTTATAAAACACGGCATATCGTACCCTCTACATTATGAAGTTCAGTTAATTGCTTGACGTGTTAATTATCGAACGTCGTTCAGTCGGAAAGTTCATTAAAAACTCAAAGGTCCTCACTCACAAGGTTAGCTTATTTTGATTGAGTTAGTAAAGGCAGTCAGTCAGGTAAAATAAAATTATATTATGGGCAGTGCGGTGACGGGTAAAATTAAATTTCGTTGTAGAAAAAAAAACGAAGACTAATTTCTTCGTAACAAATTTTCTGGTTTTTTAGTTTAATTCAAACTGTTTATATTACAGGTACGTAGTTATTGAAGTCGAGTAAATTCTTAAACTAGCTAGCTTGAAAAAACAGCCATCATGTATCATCATCTGCCCAGACTTTTCCTAACTATGTCGGGGACGGGTTCCAGTCTAACCGGATGCAGCTGAATACCAGTATTTTGCATGGTCCAACCTCCTTAACCCAGTTAGTACTGGGCAACATGAAACTTCTTGGTAACACTGGTTGTCTTACTTTCGGGCCACTGACTAATTGTAACGTCTGGCCATGATTATTCTGCTCTTATCCCAATTTATTTGGGGTCTACGCAGCATGTCTTCTTCTTTCATACCTCTCTATTACTCTTCTCAGCAGTCACCTCCTTTCCAGCCATATCATTTCACTCAATCCACGCATTGTTTCTTTGGTCTTTCCCTATACACATCCACATTCATGCTAGTTTGCTATATCAGTATATCTACAAAACGTATTATTTTCCTAAATTATTCTGAATAGGCATTACCTAAACATAGTGAACCAACTCCCTGCCCATGCATAGTAAAATGATCGTATCACATAATAATATGAGTTTGTTGTGTCATTGTAGCATTGTTCTAGGTAAAATGAACGCAATAGGTTAGGTAACGTTTTGAGACGTTCCCTACCAAACATTTCGCTGAAAATGTTCTTAGTATATTTGTGCCTTAATCTAGTCTTTTCTTTAAATTTACCATCACCATTATCTTGCCTTTATCCCAATTCATTTGGGGTTGGCGCAGCATGTCTTCTACTTGCATACTTCTCTATTACTCGTCATCTCATCAAACACCTTCTTTCTTGCCATATCATCCTTTACACAATTCATTCATTGTTTCTTTGGTCTTCCTCCACTCTTATACCTATCCACATTCATAGCTTTTAAAAATATGAAAAATAGTAGCCCACCAGCATCGAGAACAGCGTCCAAGCTATCGGTGGTCAGGGCTCTTGAGAGAGAAATCTCATAACAATACGCGCCGTGTTCTGGAGTACCGCTTTCTAAATCAAACCCTTGATCCAGCTGACTTACGAGAGTCTCCTCAGTAGGCTTAGCCAAGTTGACAATCTACAATCGTTAACGCTTATAGAAAACTAACCAAATGTATGGGAATGACATCATTTCAACGTTAAGTCACGTGGTCAAAACAAACGTATAGAAACTTTAGAGTTCAAACAAAACTGTAAGTTGGCTACGATTTAACGGGATGTAGCGATTACGATTGTAGAAACGAATACATTTCATTCTATCGTCTTGATCGATGTAGACTTGTCTACGAAGTTTCTATTCGTTTGTTTTGACCACGTGACTTAACTTTTACGATTGTAGAAAGAAAATCTATACAAATCGTTTGTAAATTGGTTAGGCCTGTGTTGGACGATGCTATGAGCTATTAAGCCACTGGCCGACACGAATATTGGCACAATAACTGCTGTACTCACGTCTCACATGTCAACAATGTGCATACAACGATATTATACTTGAGATTGACGGTTGGTTATCATTGAGGTAGATCATCGAATTACAGCAGGAACTTGTGGCTAAATAGGTAATAACAGCCGATTGGGTTGATCTTAAAGTTAAGCCGCGCTTACCTATGTTGGTCCGTGGATGGGTGACCGTCCATTACACACAGAGGGGATCCTGCCGTTTTGCCGAAAAGATATTTACCAAATTTCATTACCCAAACAAATTTTAGCAACCTTTTTTATACTATTGCAATATTTCGAATGATTTTCGTACGCATATTTTTATTTGATCAAATTTTTACTTGGCAAAATATTACCAAGTACATATAATGTCATTATGGCATTTGGTCTTTAATCAAATGATTTATTGCAGCAAACAATCTTCAGACAATAAACGTTTGGTGAAATGATTTGTTAAGACAAAAAATATTAAGGCAAAAATAAAAATAAACAAATTTATGGTTACTTGATATTAGATTATTTATGGAAGTAGTAAGAGTAGGTTAATTAATTAAAAAATGGTTAGGTTAGGTTAAAATTGTGACCTACGCTAGACACATTTAGTAGAAAAAAAGATATTGTTTTTAGTAGGTTACCCGGAACTCAACTATATAGATTAGGTTAATTTCTTCTTTAAACAAAATTGGTAGGTGAGGTTAGGTTAAAACTGTGACCTCCTACGCCAGAAACGACTTGCATTAATAGAAAAAAGAGATTGTTTTTAGTAGGTTACCCGGAACTGAACTATTTAGATTAGGATAATTACTTATTTTAAAAAAATGGTTAGGTTAGGTTAGTGATAGTGTTTTGCTTGATCGACATTTATGATTTACCTCCTACCCACTTAGCAGTTCACATTTTTGTCATTGAAGCATTTGACTGAATATGAAAGGGTGAATTGAAAACTGACGATACTAAAGACTTGGCTTATTTGATTTTGCTTAAAACCTGTTATTCCAACTGAAATATTTGACTAAATAAAAAATATTAAAAGTACTAGTTGGTAAACAAGTTATAGTTTAAACGTTCATTTCCCAAACATTAGGTTTGCGTTACAATTTTTTGTGAATAGATTTTTTGCTAAGTAATAATTTTGCAAATGAAATGATGTGAAAAAATTTTTAGGTAGTGAAAATTTGTCAAATTCCTTTCGGTCAAACAAGGGAGACCCCATACAGAGTTTTCTCCGAGCCTCGGAAAGCACGTTAAGCCGTTGGTCCCGGCTGTCATTTGTAGATCTCTGACAGTCGTTACAGGTAGTCAGTGGCCCGAAAGTCTGGCAACCAAGGAATATCGTATTACCCAGTACTACCTGGGTTGTGGAGGTCAGATAGGCAGTCGCTTTATGTAAAATACTGGTATTCGGCTGCGTCCAGTTAGACTAGAAGCCGACCCCAACATAGTTGTAAAAAGTCTAGGCAGATGAAAATCAAATTACATATCCATACCTGTAGAACTTACCGGTTCATAATCAGAAACACCGCGACAAACACTTACCTAAGTTAATTAATGTAAACCATGTTTTGAATTAACGATTAATTTTCACTACACCTACTGCGGACGCGGAGTTGCAAACAATGTTAAAGTTAGGTGCATCTCAAGTATTGCTTGGAACTAAGAGGTGCTGAGTTTCCAGATCAAATTTAGCATAAAGTTTACCCTGTAGTTGGTCGTGTAATAGACCGCGCAGTTAGGAGCGTAAGTGACGACGAGGGATAACAGAAATGGGTGATTTTGGCATAAAACAATAGCGATAGTTCGATTTCGTTATAGTTTTTGCTATTAATTTGAATTGAAAGTGATGTCAAATAGGCGAGACGACAAAAAAAAAATCTAATTAGTCCGTCACTTAGATTATCAAAAAATATTTGACCAGTGTTTTTTCTTTTGTTACGTAAACCAAATTTGACGTAGATACGCGCTTTTAAAATTTTCACGTCACGCCATGGTATAATTTTTAGCTAGTTCTGACGTCACGAGCCCCCACTCCCGAGTTTTGATGCGTTTTATCTTTGTCAATATTGATTGATTTACAAAAACCAAAAATACGTGTCCATTAATTTCCAATACTCGTAGCATGTCTTCTTCTTCCATACTTCTCAATTTATTAGTCGTGATCTCAGTTCTTATTAGTCACCGCCAGTAAAGCCATATAAAAAAGAGATGTTCCAACACTATTTAGAGGACAATTTCTAGGGACCGTTAACTTTATTTTTTTAAATCAAAAGCGTGTGTAGCTCCTTTATGAGTCCTTAAATGTATACACATACTCACTAATCACACATACATTGTTTGATTATTATCCTGATTTCCTAGTAATTATATAAATAAATAAATAATAATAAATAAATATCGCTGGACATTACACACAGCGCCATTTAGTGCCACACTAAGCAACGAGGCTTGTGTCGTGGACACCAGATAGTTGATATACTACATAGATACTTTTTGTTTGTAAATACATACTTATTATACATATAAACATCCATGACTCGGAAACAAATGTCCATGCTCATCAGGACCCTACGAACGTAAGGCAGCCTCACTACCGCTGCGCCAATCGGGTCGTCAATATAGTCTATTAAAACAAATCTCCATTGATACTTACTAATATCAAGTATCCATTATTTTTCCTAAGTTTAAAATATAGCTAGCTACCTGATTCCCATAATTACTTAGTGCTACCTATATAAAGTTCTATCAAATGGAACAGAAAATAGTTTAAGTAGAAATAACATTAGTGTACAACCGTCGTGAATTCTAGTAACCTATTTTGCTCAGCTGGGTGTCACAGCTTGTAAACGACGGGCAGCCGGCACGACTCGCTATTTGTGTATTTTGTATATATAATATATTGTCAGAAATTAGTTCAAAACTAACAGCCGTTAGTCGTATAGTGTTAAGTAGAATATTGATACGTAAAAATACGAGTATCTCCC
Source organism: Xestia rhomboidea (assembly GCA_963853795.1). Taxonomy (NCBI): domain Eukaryota; kingdom Metazoa; phylum Arthropoda; class Insecta; order Lepidoptera; family Noctuidae; genus Xestia; species Xestia rhomboidea. Next base: position 5,215,142 of record OY970778.1, on the reverse strand, counting down.
TGAAACAGAATGCCATACAGTCGATTTTTGTTGAGGTCTGCCAAGACATTTTCGTCTGTGTGGACTTCAGGATTGGGTTCAGAGGGAAATATGGGATGAAAAGTATCCTATGTTAATCCAGGTTATTAACAAAATATGTGACTAAATTTCATCCAAATTCGTTGCGCTTGCTCGTTTATGTGCTAAATTTCACCCAAATTCGTTGCGCTTGCGTTGTCGATTATGTGCTAAATTTCATACAAATTCGTTGCGCTTGCGTTGTCGTTTATGTGCAAAATTTCATCCAAATTCGTTGCGCTTGCGTTCTCGTTTTTGCATGATTGAGTAAAAACACACACAAGCATTCGCAATAATAATTAAGTAAGATAACGCTAAGTGTACCTGAAAGGATTTGGGGGAAGTCTTTGCCTTCCAGTGGGACATACAAGGCTAGTGAAAAAAAAACCACTGCCAGGTCCCTAGGGTGACCCAGTGAAGGTAACTAGAATGAGCTGGATGCGAAAAACACTGGACATGTCAGAGGAGGGCCTATGACAACAGTGGACGTGTTCGGTTGATATGATTGTAAAGATCACTATAAATTTTCACCTTTACGTATATAGTTCACAAATTATCTTTATCTGTGAACAACATTCTTGGAGATAATATTGTGCAATCGAAATTATATTATTAGAACAAAATGATGTCATTATGGAATTAAGTCACGAGTTTGTTATATGACTTTATACTTATTGTAGATAGGTCATTACTATTTTATTGTGCAGTTATTATTTTATAGAAACAGGAGTTGTTTTGAGAACAGAAAACTTAGCATTAACAGCCTTAGTTTTGGAATGTAGTGGTCGCAAAGGCTACTGCCGAGCGCGAGGTCCGAGTTTGATTCTTATGTTGGGCAAATTCTTATTGGGATTTTTCATCTGGAACCTCTGGAAATCTGAAGCTTTCTCAAATTACTTTGAATTGGTGCAATGTAAATACATTAAAACGGTAACAAGCGATAGCATAACGGTTTATTGTAATATTCAGTTATGATCTAAATTCTTGCTGCAGATAACGATATTTATTAAAACAGCAGACATTAAAATTGATATTGAAACGGTTTATTTATATAGTAAATATTTTCAATTTTATTTGTGTATTTTAAAATGATTCTTGATAAATAAGAATCCATTTTTATTGTAAAGTTTATCATGGATAAAAACTAACGTCTAAGTAACCCTCCAAGTACAGAGGGCTAACTTCGAGCAAGTTTGATCAAGTTCGGCAGCGTTGTCTCTAGCTTGCTTCGGTGGCTTATATTGTGCAATTACTAATTGGGTAAACTTCATCTATGGTTCGAAAAGTTCCGAGTGACCCCTTTATCTAGAATACTTTTGCCATTCTAAAAGAAAACAAGCACTACAATACTGAAATAATTTAAAATTTCAAGACTTTTGAACACAGTATGCCATGTTTTAAAATAGAAGCTTTTGATAATTAATTAGTAATCATTTATGAGAAAACTAGTACCGTAGAGAAAATAGTAATTCCAATAGAACTGTCAACTAAATTAGCTAAGAAAGGAAAGATTAAAAATTACCTGCGTATATCTGTTACTTTGGCAGTTTAAAACAAAACCAATTAAAACAGAAATAAAATTATTATTTTAAAGGTCAATCAATGATACAAATATTAAATGGTTACGTATAATTTTCATAATAATTTCGTTAAACGGAGCGTAAAAGAGTATGTTCGATACTATTAAAACATTGGGAGGCCTAAACAAACAAGAGATTTAAATAAAGCCAGTCCTTATACCCGGGCGGGTTGGGGCGTGTCGAAATTGGGGACGAATGGGTTTTATATTGTGAACCCGACCCTAGGTTATTTTAGGGTTACATGGAAAAGTTTGTGGTCAACCTCTTTCAGACCTACGTAGATATTGTTGTGGGGTCAAAAACTTTATTAGAATACGTATTACCTATAATAAAGGAAATGTAATGTGTTGTCTTGTTTAATGCTATGTTGTGATACCAATGTATGATTAATGCCATTATAATGTGTACAATAAACAATAAAGCAGTTCGTCTTCAAGGACCCACCAAGTAGACCCATCGGTGGGTCTCCGAATACTGATGTGTCTCTAAAGACCTACTAGTGGGTCCTCTGAGATTTTATTGTCTTCGAAGACCCACTTGGACTAGCAGTTTTAGAGAAAAATGGCAACATGTTTTTGCACAAACAAACAAAAATACATCCTCTCACCCCAAACGCATATACCGTCACCGTTCCGTCGTGGGTAAAAATAGAAAATGAAGCGTCAAAGGTAAGGGTTCATAAACCCGCGCTCGCTTCGCTCGCATATTAAATAACACTCTTCTGACTCGACTTCTGTCCCCGAAGTGCCGGGCCTCCACCGGCCTCCTTCGTCGGCCTACGGCCCGGTGCCCTCGCCGACCATAAAGGATTATTTGTTATTGTTTTCTTTCGTACATTTAAGTTCCTGGTGGGTCTCAGGGGATATAAAACTAAATAGTCACATAGGTCTTACCAGTCAGTAGGTCTTGGGAGACACATCAGTATTCGGAGACCCACCGGTGAGTCATTAAAGACGAAGCTTAATAAAGCGCAGGTCACATGAAAACTACAGACGGACGGGCAAGTGAGGGGGCGGGCGAGCGGGGTGGTTGCACGGGGCGAGGCGGGCAAGGTGAACCGAATAGCATCGCTGCCATCGTCGGATATTTCGTTCACATCGTTTGTATGCAGACGTAGCTTGGCTCTGTAGTTCGCGGTGTGAACCAAAGTATGATAAGAGGTGAAATGATGCTCGCCCGGCTCGCTCGCTCGCTAGCTAGCTGGCAGTGTGGCCTGCGTTTAAGAATGACGGTTGAAATTTCGTGAAAGAAGTATTTAAGAAACAGAATAACCCTCAAACAATGTAAATGTTTTATTGAATTTTAAAACAATAACAGCTTGTTCATCATCTAGTTATTAACTAAACTTATACTAATCACAATTACTCCAATTTCCTAAAACTCTCAAGTCTTCAACTTCTCTTCTTTTTGGGTTCACTCTTTGTATTTGAACCGATTAACTTCTTAAACAGCCGTACTAGAACGATGACTCCAAGAAGGATCAAGGCTATTAGATCTAGGAACAGTTTCTGGTACAATGGGACGTGGAGGGCTGGGGAGCGAAGATGAGGAGCTCCTTTGGTTTCAATCACATGTTCTATCCAGTGTACTAGTGTTGCACCAGGCTTGGTTTCGCGGTGGTGGTAGATGAAGGATAGCTCTTTGACCTTTTGGGTGTATCTGCAAGTGGGAAACATTGTATTAGAAGAGAATTTCTGGATTAAGTATAATATTGTCATAAAGTAGAATGAAACCTAATTAAAAATATTATATTTGTCATGGAGTAGTTTGGGAACTCTTTTTGGAGTACTTTGGGAATAAGCCTATTAAAGATGGTGGAAGAAAACGATGAACTTCACCGAACACAGGCAATTTTTGATAAGAAAGAAAGGATTTAACTGTCGCAAAAGCCTAGTAAAGGCAAGTTGAATCGAAAAACGTCCATTGCAGGACAAAACTCTCCACCAGGCCCCTCTTTTAGGAGTGGCTGGAGAGACGCCACGGCGTCCTCACCTTCCACCTGACGCAGGTTCTTACCGGACTTGGTTGTTTCGGTAAGTTCCTGCACCGAATTGGGCGGGAGGAGACGCCCGGGTGTTTTCATTGCGAGGATCGACCAGAGGACACGGTGGAGCACACTGTGGAGGTGTGCCCCGCTTGGGTGGAGCACCGCCGTGTCCTCGAGGTGGCGATCGGCGGCGGCGGAGCGTCCGGAGCGAGACGGAATGGGACGCCGTCACCTCCTTCTGCGAAGCAGTCATGCTAGCGAAGGAGGTGGCGGAACGTGAGAGGGAGAGATCCTCACGTCCCGGCCGCCGCGGGAGACGCCCCGGGCGTCGGGGGCCACGTGGTGGCTTCCGGCCACCGTGGGCGCGGGCCTGTGGACGGGGAGCTATGGGCTAGCTCGCCGTCCGTACGTCTCATGACGACAGGCCGTGTCGACGGCGCGTTCGTGTTCCACGCGCGCCTCAAAGAGAGTCAGCAATAGGGAAGGGGCCCGCAAGGGCCGAAGCCTGCCAAGGCTGCGGGACTATTCGAAAGTGATACCGTGGCCCCGGAACACAAAAGGCGAGGAAGGAACATGGATGGGTTTTAGTCAGTAAAAGTCTGACACTCCCTCCTGCTCCGCCCAGAGCGGGAGGAGTTATTTGATGATTTCCATCCTAAAAAAAAAAAAAAGGCATGGCCACATCGACTGACCATGTGCTTCTTGCTTCAGCAGATACTCGCGTTCTTCACAAGGTTTTTGATTTAAGGTCAATCTAATGCTAGGTTTTCGAGTACGCGGTCGCTATTCCCGAACCTTTAAATCCCGTCGACTATCCATTGTGCGAGCAAACCGGGCCCCTTCTTACTGCATCTAAAGATTGGCAATTCTTCAAAACATGAGGAAGATGATGTAATATTCAAAGGACATTTATGTACTTACTTAGGATTTGATAATATTTCCTCAATAGCCACTTTCAGGTTAGCTGGTGTATCATAACCCAAGTCTACTTCTAAACCGAAACCTTTGCGAACAGCTCTCATGACGTTGATGAACTGGTCGGCAAACAAGGGTATACCGATGATAGGAACTCCGTAGTGTAAGGTTTCTGTGGTTGAGAGGAGACCACCGTGGGTGACGAAGAGTTTGCAGTTCGGATGAGCTGTAAAGATATGAGATTTTTAAGAAGACGAATGAGTTTTACTTAATGGATAACTCCAGAAGTAAACATATAAAGATACGAGTTTTTGTTAAAGCCATGGAGCCATAAAGAGATTAAGCGGTCAACTTTGTATTAAGAATTTAACCATAATTGTGATAAAACTTAAAATTAAAAAAATGCCGTGTTTAAAACTGGGGTTCTAAATGAAACCTCGTATTTCAATGAAGGTTTCTCACAATAATGGACAACTTATGGTTAACATTAACGTTAGCTTTCTAAAAGTATATCATGCCAATTAGCTCAAACGATATATTTTCCATCATCCCCACAGCAGCGAAAATTTTATTTCCAAAGAAAGACAAAATTGTGAAAACAGATCGGTATGTCATATCCCTTATTAATCCTTCCGATACACGGGATATGGATGGCATTGTTGCGGTTCTGCGACCGGTGTTATCGACAGATGTGGAATTGTGGACGGCAGTACTGCCATTGTAAAAGATTAAACTGTAATTGTTCGAACGAAAAGAATCATGGCTTTTTAAACTTGAAGTGTTGATGAAGTGTGTCAATTTCAGGGAAAGGTTAATAAAATTAAAATCAAGTTTTTTTTTTGGCATGAAAAGGGCCCGGTGGAGAAATTGGCAACCTTAAGTTAACCGTAATAGTTATCAAAAATAAAATATTTGACTATGAACCCTGTTATATATTAATAAACGCGGAAGAAAATATCTAAATTCTTCCAAATAATCTAGAATCATACTCGTACATCCCAAGGTTTATTCGTTGTAGCCTTACTCCGTTGTTGTTTGCGGGGGATAATAATTATGGCCAGAAATTGCACAAGATAGAAATGCTTAAAAGGAGAAAGGGAAGCCTTTGCCCAGCAGTGGGAAGTTACTTGGCACTTTATTAATAAGGGGAAAAGTGTATTCATTATTGTATTGTTATTTCATTTCATTTTCTAATAATTTATCATCATTGCTCAGTTGGCATGACATTCAAAAGATCGCAGGTAAGACTTTGTTGCGAATCGTGCAGACCAGGGCCGCATGGCACACAAGGAAAGAGACCTATACTTAACAGTGGTGGAAGAACGCTGGCAACGATGATGAAAATGTTTATTGCATAGTTGACATGTCAATCTCACCTAATATGCTTGGCTGAGGTGCCCATTGCACCATATGGACGTTCTTCGGTATATCTGTCAATTCTTCTTCCAACTTCCAAATAACTGTCTGCTTCAATGTACTGAACATGTTCAAGAAATCCCTTTTTAGTTCCATTGGCATGGTTTTGCTCTTCATCATACTACCCATGCTGAAGTAGATAACTCCATGAGGTGCATTATCCAAAATCTTTTGTAAGTTCTAAAAGTAAAGGTTTCGAAAATTGACATTCATTAAAGTAAATAGTTATTTGCTAAGCGTTTTCTTATTTCTGCAACGACATTCAACCAGATAGACTTAAGGTTTTTCTTTAGTTTTTTAATCAATAAGTCCTACGGTTTTTTATATTTCTCCATCATCGTTATCAGTGTAATCACTGATATACCTAATGTCTCTAGGTCTAGGACCACAAACAAAATGAGAAGCTCTATATCCAGCAGTAGGTGACTTCGGGCTAAAATATTAATGATGATGGAATATCGCGTTCCTAAATTCAGTCCCAATAAAAAATCTTTACCTCAGGCAATGGTGGAACCTCATCTTGAATATGATAGCCTCCAATGGGAACGTGATTTATTGGCAGTCTCTGAGCTTCCCCCGACGAAATATGGGAGTTGGCCAAAACCATAGAGCCGTTATATTTTAATTCTTCTATTGTGGGTAATGTGATCCCTTTCTTTGCTGCAGCGGGACCGAAAGAATCCAGGTAGACTTGCTGCTCAAAATCTTTCAAAGACCTGAAGAGAAATATTATTTTTTGATAAAAGCACGTTAAGCCGTTGGTCCCGGCTGTCATATGTAGATCTTTGACAGTCGTTACAGGTAAGTCAGTGGCCAAAAAAATCTGACAACCAGTCTTACCAAGGGGTATCGTATTACCAAGTACTAACTAGGTTGTGGACGTCAGATAGGCAGTCGCTTCATGTAAAACACTGGTATTCAGCTGCATCCGGTTAGAATGGAAGCCGGCCCTATCATAGTTGGAAAAGGCTAGGCAGATGATGATTTGTTTTAAGGTCTGGACAAACTGAAATGAATCTCGCGAGGAAATTTAGAAGAATGCTCGCGGGACTTCTTGATTAATCAAACAATCCGCAACCGCGGTGGTGTCCTCCGTGGGTTTCACATCAGTGTGACCAAAGCTTCATCCTACTAATATTAATATTATAAATGCGAAAGTTTGTGGGAATGGATCGATGTTTGTTTCTCTTTCACGCAAAAACAATTGAACAAATTTGGATGAAATTTTGCACACAGATTGTCTATAACCAGGATACATATAACACATGAGATATTTTTATCCCGGTAGTATGATCCCGAGGGCTAATTATGGAACGTATGCTAGAACGTTTTATATTTTAGCACGCAAAATCTTACCATATGATCCTGTTCAAATAGAGTGTATACCACAGTTCACTAATTCGCTGCGAGAATGACAGAGGTGGCGACACTGGCGACATGTGATCTGGGAAGTAAGCAGGGTTCCCGACCTCATCGATCAAACTCAGGATTATTGGATGAGGCTCCATTGACGATGACCAGACGTAGGGACAGTTGAATAAGGCAGCAAATCTGAAATTGAGAAATTCATGAAAAACTGAGAACTGATTCCTGTCTGGAGATGATGATAAGGAGGGGTTTATTTTTCGAGAGTATGTTTGTATGTATGTATAATTGTTTGGCACGCTCTGTGGCCTGAACGTTTCGAAGGATTTTAGCTTGAGAAGTGTCGTTAAATTCGTATTTACTGTGAAAGTGACACTGGGTATAATAAAAAAATCAAGTTGGTGGATTTTTGGCGCCAAATTCAAATGTTTGGCACGCTCTGCAGCCTGAAAGGCTCGATAAATGGCTCATCATGAGGATTTTAAAATGGTATATCTAAGAAACTAAAAAGTGTAAAATAAAAAATATAATAAAAAAAAATAAAAAAACCCGACTGTATAAAAAATAACTAATAACTTTAAATAAAAACTGAAAAGAAAAAAACAAGTTCAGGAAGCAGGACATATTGACTGCAACAGTCGGGACCCATTACATAATCTAGACTAAAATCATTACATCCAATATGGAACCCGACTGTTGCAATCAATATGTCCTGTTTCCTGAACTTGTTTTATCCTATTTTTTTTCACTGTTAATAACGAAAAAATAGGAACAAAATATCATGTAGGTAATGCTGGCATTAATTGCACGACAAATTTCTCGACAAATACAATTAGACACAAACATAGTTACTATCCTCCTGATATATTATAACATAAAATCACGCCTATAACATCCGCAGAGGTGTACCTAATAGTACACCCACATTTCACCAGATATGATTAAGTCCCATGTAATAGGGGGCGAGCCTATTCCCATAAACCGGGCACAAACCCAGACTCCGTGGCTGCTACTGAAAAATTCCTGATGGAAAAACCCAATTACAATTTGGTCGACGACCCAGGAATCTTTCTTTTCTTTCTTTCTTTATTTGTAATCCTTAGACAGGGTGGAATTTTTCAATGCCACCTGAAGGGGAAAATACTCTTAATACTGGAGATAGCCAATTATACTCAAAGGAACCATTCCTTTATTTTTATAAGAAAAAAATCTGAACTTATAAATTTTCGAAAATTCGCTTGGGAATCGAGCCGACTAAAGTTCGAAAAAATAACATCTTGTACTTTTTTTACATCAATCGACAGGGGCAATCATATGGATCAAGGCTCTCTAACAAACATGACAAATGAAGGAAAAAACATGAAATCTAAGAGCAGTTATAAATTCAATGAGATAAATTCATAAAGATAAAGCACTTTTATTCATGGTTTTCCTTCATTTAATTTATCATGTTTGTTAGAGGGATTTGATCCATATGATTGACCCTATCGATTGATGTTAAAAAGGTACAGAATGTCATTTTTTCGAACTTTAGTCGATCCAACCCGGGTTGCTGCCCGAGTGTGGCAATCTGTGAATGCAAGTTTGTTTCTTTTTTAAAATAAAGGAAAGTTTCCTTTGTGTAAAATTTGCTATCTCCAGTATTTAGAGTTTCCCTCCATTAGACATTAAAAAAATTTGAGATAATAAAAATTAAATTAAACAAACCGGCACTATAGATTTTACATCGATAAAAAATAATTATTTCAAAGGCTTCAAGAAATATCGAAATAATTGAAAACCTGTCAATGATTCTTCATAACCTCTAATGGTTATAATGGAAAAATCTTACCCGCTATACAAGTGATGGTAGAGCCATTCAGCAACAACCAAATCGAATCGCTCATTTGGGTCCAACATGAATTTCTGAATGTTCTCATGCGTCAAAGATCTGTTAGCTACCACTATCATTGTCTGGTACATCACGTACATATCTTTTAAGTCGACTTCCTTTGCTATCACCTTTTTGAAGTCCAAAGTTTTAACTGTGGAAAAAAAGCGATTTTTGATTAATTTTTGTCTAGAACTGGCCTAGAGTAGTAAGAATTTTTACCAAGTGGGGCCAACTTGAGTGGTTTTATAACCACTTACATGTGGACTACTGTAAAAGAAGTAAATGGAGTCGTTACTGCATGATTATGAAATATGACACAGCATTTTTAGGGTTTCGAACCCAAAGGGTAAAAAAAATAAAACCGACTTAAATAAAACACAAAAAAAAACACACAAGGAAAAACAAAACAAAAAAAAACACAAAAAAGTGAAATATAACTTTAGCTTCAGAAGTCGATGACAAAAACACCAAATCAATCAAACAAAGGTCAAGCTTTAGAAGTCGATGACAAAAACACTAAATCAATCAAACAAAGGTCAAGCTTTAGAAGTCGATGACAAAAACATTAAATCAATCAAACAAAGGTCACCGCCTTCTGTGACTGCGTTTATTTAACGATTTAAATATTTGTTTTTACACCCAGCTATGTTGTCTTACGGCCATTTTCAATAACTTACTAGCAGATTTCTTAGGTTGCTATATCTGTCTGTTTGACATTTTGATTACTAACGATTAGAAACAAAACATCACAGAAAAGCTTTCTTTGATTTTTCTATGAATCAAGTGACAGGTAGGTGACGCGGATAGGATATTTCAAGCTAACTTTGTTTATAGGAAAACAGATAGTTACGAGCGTAGGCATATTAACTTACAGTTATACGTAATTCTATATATCGCTGGACATTACACACATCGCCATCTAGTGCCACAGTAAGCAACGAGGCTTGTGTCGTGGACACCAGATAGTTGATATACTACACAGATACTTTTTGTTTGTAAATACATACTTATTATACATATAAACATCCATGACTCGAAAACTAATGTCCATGCTCTTCACACAAACATTTGCTCGTACCGGGATTCGAACCCGGGACCCTAAGAACGTAAGGCAGCCTCACTACCGCTGCGCCATTCGGGTCGTCAGATTAAGATTAATTAGGTTAGAGAAAACCGCCGTTAATTTTTCTCTAACTGTCATTATTTACACAAATTAGTTAAACTTTTCAAAAAAATTGGAAAACATTTAAAAATAAAAATAAAATTGTAGCCCACCGGTATTGGGATCAGGGTCCAAGCTACCGGCGTCAGGGCTTCAGAGAGAGGAACCTCCTAACAATACGAGCCGTGTCTAGGATTAACTATCATCATTATTACTTACATAACTCGAACTTGTCGATGACACCCTCTGCTACTACTTGACGGAGATTTAGATGAGGCTTCTTATATGGATGCGCAGTTAAGTAGGTCACCTGAAAGATTTGTGAATTGATAAATGACTTTATTAAGATAGGTATACGACACAGTTTCAAATCTGTATCTATCGACAGCCAAATATCATTTTTTTTGTTTTCGAGGGAACCTTTCAAAAGGCGACCGGTCTTTACGGGCATGACCGGCGGTGGGAGAGTGGAATGTTTAGCTCATTAAAACCACCCTGGTGGTGACAAACATGTCGTTAAAGGAGGCATCGTTTCCTCTTAAAAGTCTTGTCCGGAACCATCTCTGTGCAGCGCCTGGTACCTGGCTTGCTTTTCTGTGATTTTACTACTCCACAATTTTTAATGGTTTTTTAGATAGCATTAACACACTGTACCGGTTGATTATCTGTGCACTAAACTTAGCCGCAGTCTCAGAAACCATTAGTCTATCACAATCATCATCATTCCGAAAGGAGGGTCAGCAGAATCGGTGGATAGGTACAGACCAGTTGCGGTATTGTCTACGCCGGCGAAAGTGTTAGAAACTGCTATACATAGGAGCATATGTCTTCAGGTTAGCGCACAGCTGTCAGACGCTCAGCATGGGTTTCGACCGGCAAGAAGTACCACCAGTAATCTTCTCTGCCACATGGCTCATCTGGTGCCGACGGTGGATAGTGGGGGGCAAACTTATGTTGCTTACTTTGACTTTAGAAAAGCATTCGACCTAGTCAATAATGACATCGAGCTTAAAAAGTTTGCAGGAGTTGGTTTCACCTCGCACTCTCTCCAGTTTTTTGCCAGTTGATATGTGGAATATGCGGGACACGTTTCAGATCCATATTTCACTAGGTCCGGGGTAAGTCAAGGTAACCTTGGCCCTTTGGGCTTTATTCTGCATTCTGGTGGTAAACGACCTACCAGAAGTAGTCCGAGACGCTTCTTGTCTGTTGTTTGCGGACGACCTCAAATTATCCCTCGCCATAAAGAGCAACGATGAGAAAGATAAGTTGGCCTCTTTTCTACTGAAACATTATATGCTACGCTTTACCAGCTGAAAGTCAAAGCGCTATCACAGATGAACGGCCGAATGTACCTACTTTCCTTCGTGGAAAAACAATACTTTCATCGGTGTAATTTGTTGCATTTTTATTGTTGGAAGATAAAGGTTATCACAAATTGACGATGATACTTATCTTTATACGCGGCCTATGTTCAATTTCCCTATACACACACATACGACTATAATGTTTTCTGGATAATAACATAACATAATTACGCAGTGGTGAACCTTACAATAGGTACACCCACGTTTCGCCAGTCATGTTTAATTCCCATGTAATAGGACCAAATGTCAATGCCATCAACCGGGTACCAATCTATACTGACCTGCAAAACTAAGTACTACACTTTTTAATTATTTTTTTTCTAAACTATGGAAGTTAGAGATTTAAAATAAAAAACATTTTATAGCCATTTTTATCAGCTTTCTTTGAAACTATAGTAAATTATACATTAGTAACATTTAAATTTAACTCTTTTTTGAGTCCTTTTTGTATCGAAAGTATATCATGTTGTACTTAAAAAGTTATTGCAATTTTAAAAGTGTAATACTTAGTTTTGCAGGCCAGTGTAGATTCCGTTGCTGCTACTCAGAAATTCCTTATGAACGAACCCAACAACACTTTCTCAATCGCGAATAATCAAGTCGCACCAACCACTACATCAGCGAGGCAGTCTTCTGAATAATATTAGTAGTGTAAGGTAATTATTTATTTTTATTATTTAAAAAAAAGAAGGTTGTGTCAAAAGTAGGGAAATTACTAATAGATAGTAGAACACATGACTCCATAAATAAAATAACGAAATCATCGATTTAACTAACCGGCCCGGTTACTCAACCAAATCTAACAGGAAATATGAAATCAAAAATATACAAACCTCATGGCCAGCCGCCAAAAGATTCCTCACGTATCCCTCAGCCAATATTGAATGACTTTTCCCAGGATAAGGGAAAGCCACGAGGATTTTGTAGCCACACGCATTACTTATAAATATAGCTGAGAATAATATTAAAGTCCACTTATTCATTTTGTCACATAAAACTAAACTGTCTGGCAGAGCGTACGAAGCGCGGTTGATTACTGTAAATGACATAGATATCTATCATTCAAAAGTCAGGTGCACGGTTGAGGGGAGCCAAGTTCGGTAGTGTCTAAGATTTATTTATCGCTTTTAGAATTTAAATATGAGATTTAGTAGGATGTCATTCAATTTTTGAACTGATTACTAAAACGGTAAACAATGGCTGAACTCAAAAATATGGAGTAGATTATAGAGATGAAATTATGCTAACATCATGAGTAACGAAAGTGTTTGATTCTTTCTGTTTTATTTAGATTTTTGGTTAACATAATAATTATAGTTTCCGTTTCTGAAAAGTTACATAAACTAAATGTTTACTTAGTGAAAACTTCTTTTTTCATTGGAGAAATGAATAAATAAAATTTCTATTCCACGGTTTGTTTATGTGCATGGCTTGTCCCCAAAATTGTTAAATCAGGAAATTGATGTGACAATACAATCTACCACACCAGTTAAAAAGTAAACACGCAAAAAAACAAGTTTTATTTTAGAACTTTGACCCTCTTTTTTTATATATTGCACCAGTCATTATCATCCTTGCTGTAATATCATGTGACATAACGGTAAGCGTTTGTCGCCAAGTGATGATAAGATTAAATTAAATAACAAACAATGAATTGTAAGTGTTGAAAATGTCTGAAGATATACAATTTTTTACAGCAGCGGTGGCCCAGTGGTGGCGGCCCCGACTTACGAACAGTAAGTCGTGGGTTCGAACCCAGGCAGGCGCATCACTTTGTGTAATTCATTTCATCACCGCTGCTCTCAAAACGGTGAAGGAAAACATCGTGAGGAAACCGGCATGTCCTAGAAAAAAATCGAAGACATGTGACATCTACCAATCCGCACTGGGCCCGCGTGGTAGATTATAGCCCATTCCCTCTCTTAGAGAGGATGTCTATGTCCCAGCAGTGGGAAAATTAATAGGCTGATGATGATGATACAATTTTTATTTTTTCATTATATTTTATTTAATATTTTTAATTCTAATGAAATGAAGGTCAAATTGTTCTATTTTATATTAGGAGAGAGGTTAAAAAAATGCAGACAGAAAAAAAAAAGACGCACTTTTGAAAACTTTAAGAGCGCATTCAGAAAGTTGGCAACCCCGCAAACATCTGTCATATATTTACCTGTTTTAATTAATTTCGCAATATTACTGTATGAAAATAAGTAATTTTGCCAAATTAATTAAAATAGGTAAATATTTGACAGCTCTCTAAGCACATTAAATTTTATTGCAAATACACAGGTCAGTTCAGGAGCCAACATGTAAACCATTATTAATCATCTAGTATGGTTTTAATGATGTCTATGAGTCGAATTAATAATACCTCGTTAGTAATTACTGACAAACTATAGCATACACGCGTTGGTGGAGATAATTGCGATTATTATATGAACACTAATCTTATTTCTAGTAAAAATAACAGTTACAGTTTATGTGCTAGAAAGATATTTCGTGTACTATGTAACTACACTCGATGTATTGCTAATAAAGAACAAGGGCAATAAAATCTCCAAATATTCGACAATCTAATCGGACAATTTATTTTCTTAACCAGTCTGTCAAACTGAGTCGCTGATGTCTTAATAGTGACTTCCGGGTGTTACATTAATTTGCACATCGGAGCAGTTTGAAACACTAAAGTAGGTATAGATAGAAAACAAGAAGGTACACAGAATGGCAGTAAAAACAAAAACTTCGTTCTACAATTTCGAACCGATTCTGAGTTAATTTTTGTACATAAAAACTATGCAAGCCAGACATCTCAGATGTCACGATTACGAAACTATGTACAAAACCAAACCGAAACACTTTGCAGGCACCCTCACAACCACACCGACAATCTTGAAATAGTATTTACGTAATAAAATAATAACGTATACTCAAAACCGAACCGTTTTCACCCAACTTGACCGTACGAATTATAAACCTGGCCCCTTATTCACAACGCTTCGATTCGATTTTCGATTCGGAAAGTCGTATGTCTATCTTTTTTGACATTACGAAATCGAGCGAGATAGACATACGACTTTCCGAATCGAAAATCGAATCGAAGTGTTGTGAATAGCTATGCTGAACTGACTCATCGGCATCTGCGCAATATCGTTTACGTTTGACAACCTAGTATTTATGCGGAAGATGCAAAAACATTTATTGTCCCTGCGGCCATTGAACTTACGCTGCGCACGCGCAGAATATTTCGCTTATGATAAAGTAAATGCATTTTTAATATCGATTGCATTTTTAGGGTTCCGTAGTCCTGACAAGGAACCCTTATAGTTTCGTCATGTCCGCCTGTCTGTCTGTCAGTCCGAGGTTTTGCTAACAGATCGTTTGTACTAGAAAGCTGTAATTTTCACCAACAAAGTGGTTAAATTAAATTTTGGAAAATATTAAATTCCCCTACATGTTAAGTGGGGATGAATTTTGTTTTCGTCGTCATCCCCGTCGTGTGGGGTATCGTTGAATAGGTATTTTAAAATGACTTTGGGGTTGCTAGTACTACTTTTCGATTTAATGCTCCATTTACGAAATATTAAACTTTAAAGTGCAAATTTTTGTTGCAGTAGGGCGTCCTCTAAAAGCTAAACTGCTGTCTTGAAAAATCTGGAAAAATTCATGATGATAGTGCATTTCATGAACTTTAAAGGAAAACTATAGCGGTTAAGATAACTTTATTAGTTTAGCAGTAATGGTCGTTAAACTAGGGTGTCGGATAATTTTGTACCAAATACAAAATCCTTAGAATAAATTTAAAAAAAAGTACGTAAAAAAAACGACAGCTTAAAAATTACAAAGATCAGATTATTTTTAGCCCGAGAAATAAATGGTGATAAGAAGTTTGTAATAGTACGATTTTGTAAATGTATCCATCAAAAAAAAAAGTGACTAAGATGAAGTGGGTGCTTGTTTATAACGGGTGAAGACTTGCATTGAAAAACAAAATCTAAAATAAAATACTTAAACTAAAAAAACATAATAAATTATCATAAGTTTCACAAAGCTGCCGCTAGATGGCGCTGTAGAAACGGGTTCATTCTATATTGTGATAACGGGCTACTACGGAACCCTACACTGTGCGTGGCCCAACACATACACATACATATTGTGAACCCGACCCTAGGTTATTTTAGGGTTAGATGGAAAAGTTTGTGGTCAACCTCTGTCGGACCTACGTACATATTGTTGTGGGGGTCAAAAACTTCATTAGAATACGTATTACCTATAGTAAAGGAAATGTAATGTGTTGTCTTGTTTAATGCTATGTTGTGATGTATGATTAATGCCATATAATGTGTACAATAAATAATAAAACGCAGGTCACATGAAAACTATAGGGGGCTATGAGGGGGCGGGCGAGTTGGGGCGGTTGCTCCGGGCGAGGCGGGCAAGGTGAACCAAATAGCAACGCTGTCATCGTCGGATATTTCGTTCACATCCTTTGTATTGCTGACGTAGCTTGGCTCTGTAGTTCGCGGTGTGAACCAAAGTATGATAAGAGGTGCTCGCCCGGCGCGCTCGCTCGCTAGCTAGCTGGCAGTGTGGCCTCGGTTGAAATTTCGTGAAATAATAAGAAACAGAATAACACCTAAACAAATGTTTTATTTTTATTTTAAAAACAATAACAGCTTGTTCATTATCTAGTAATTAACTAAACTTATTCTAATCACAATCACTTCAATTTCCTAAAACTCTCAAGTCTTTAACTTCTCTTCTTTTTGGGTTCACTCTTTGTATTCGAACCGATTAACTTCTTAACCATCCGTACTAGAACGATGACTCCAAGAAGGATCAAGGCTATCAGATCTAGGAATAGTTTCTGGTACAATGGGACGTGGAGGGCTGGGGAGCGAAGATGAGGAGCTCCTTTGGTTTCAATCACATGTTCTATCCAGTGTACTAGTGTTGCACCAGGCTTGGTTTCACGGTGGTGGTAGATGAAGGATAGCTCTTTGACCTTTTGGGCGTATCTGCAAATGGGAAACATTGTATTACAAGAAAATTTTCTGGATTAAGAATATATTATCATGGAGTAGAATAAAACCTAACTATAAATATTATATTTTTCATGGAGTAGTTTGGGAACTCTTTTTGGAGTACTTTGGGAATAAACCAACTAAAGGTGTGTGGAAGAAACAATGGACTACACGAACACAAGCAATTTTTGATAAGAAAAAAAAGGATTTAACTGTTGCAAATGCCCAGTAAAAGCAACTTGAATCGAAAAACGTCCATTGTAGGACGAAAATCTCCACCAGTCATCGCCACATCGACTGATCATGTGCTTCTTGCTTCAGCAGATACTCGCGTTCTTCACAAGGTTTTTGATTTAAGGTCAATCATCTAATGCTAGGTTTTCGAGTACACGGTCGTTATTCCAGAACCTTTCAATCCCGTCGACTATCCATTGTGCCAGCAAAATTTTCTGCTTACTGCCTCTAAAGATTGGCAATTCTTCAAAACATGAGGAAGATGATGTAATATTCAAAAGGACATTTATGTACTTACTTAGGATTTGATAATATTTCCTCAATAGCCACTTTCAGGTTAGCTGGTGTATCATAACCCAAGTCTACTTCTAAACCGAAACCTTTGCGAACAGCTCTCATGACGTTGATGAACTGGTCGGCAAACAAGGGTATACCGATGATAGGAACTCCGTAGTGTAAGGTTTCCGTGGTTGAGAGGAGACCACCGTGGGTGACGAAGAGTTTGCAGTTCGGATGAGCTGTAAAGAAACGAGATTTTTAAGAAGACGATGAGTTTTACTTAATGGATAACTTTAGAAGTAAACATATTATAAAGAAACGAGTTTTTTAAGACGACGATGAGTTTTCATCATCATCAGCCTGTGATGTTCCCACTGCTGGGACACGGCCTCCTCTCAATGAGAGGGAATGGACTATAATCCACCACACGGATCCAGTGCGGATTGGTAGATGTCACATGTCTTCGAATTTTTGGTTTAGCATTAGCTTTCTAAAAGTATATCATGCCAGTTAGCTCACACGATAAATTTTCCATCATTCTTAAAGCACAAACCATCGAAAATTTTATTTCCAAATAAAGAAATAAAATTGTGAAAACAGATCGGCATGTCATATCCCTTATTAATCCTTCCGATACACCGGATACGGATGGCATTGTTGCGGTTCTGCGACCGGTGTTATCGACAGATGTGGAATTGTGGAAGGCAGTACTGCCATTGCAAAAGATTAAACTGTAATTGTTCGAACGAAAAGAATCGTGGCTTTTTAAAGTTGAAGTGTTGATGAAGTGTGTCAATTTCAGGAAAAGGTTAAAATATTACAAACATTTTTTTTTAATGATTGAACGATGACCAATTTCTCCACCGGGCCCTTTTGCATGCCGTCTGTCGGCATGCAAAAGGGCCCGGTGGAGAAATTGGCAACCATAATTATGAACGTAATAGTTATCATAAATAAAATATATGACTATGAACCCTGTTCAATATTAACAAACGCGGAGGAAAGTATGTAAATTCTGCCAAATAATCCAGAATCATACTCGTAAATACAATCCCAAGGTTTATTTGTTCTAGCCTTAATCCGTTGTTGTTTGCGGGGGATAATATGGCCAGAGATCGCACAAGATAGAGATGTTTGAAATCAGAAAAGGGGAGGCCTTTGCCCAGCAGTGGGAAGTAACTTGGCCTTCGTTAATAAGGGGAAAAGTGTATTCATTATTTTGTTATTTCATGTCATTTTCTAATTGTAATAATTTATCTTCATTGCACAGTTAGCATGACATTCAGAAGATCGCGGGTAAGACTTTGTGGCGAATCGTGCAGACCAGGGCCGCATGGCACAGAAGGGAAGAGGCCTATACTTAACAGTGGTGGAAGAACGCTGGCAACGATGATGATAATGTTTATTGCATAGTTGACATGTCAATCTCACCTAATATGCTTGGCTGAGGTGCCCATTGCACCATATGGACGTTCTTCGGTATATCTGTCAATTCTTCTTCCAACTTCCAAATGACTGTCTGCTTCAATGTACTGAACATGTTCAAGAAATCCCTTTTTAGTTCCATTGGCATGGTTTTGCTCTTCATCATACTACCCATGCTGAAGTAGATAACTCCATGAGGTGCATTATCCAAAATCTTTTGTAAGTTCTGAAAGGAAGATTTTTAAAGACATTGATTTAAGTAAATAGTTATTTGTTAAGCATTTTCATATTTCTGCATCGACTTTCAACCAAAGATTGGCATAAGGTTTTTCTGTAGTTTTTCAATCAATAAATCCAATTGATTTTTTTATTTCTCTATCATCGTTATTAGTTTTATCACTGATATACCTAATGTGTATCCAAATTCTAATTTAATTCTAACTAGACTATCGTAAATAAACTAATAAGATTATGGTCTTATTGGAAAGGAAATATAATCTAGTTTAGTTTAAAATTATTTTTATTGAATTTTAATATTAAGAAAAATTCAAATTAATATTTTAATAGCGAAATATCCGTTTTCATCACTGTTTTTCAAGTTCTACATTTTTTTTGAGTTTCAAATTAATATCAGTTTTTTTTTTTTAATATATAGATTCCCTAACTATTCAGCTATTCACTGTAAATTTTATTTAGCTATAACTCTTGTAGTTTGCGATTGTTTATCTAAAGTGTCAAATTACATGCGAATATTTCGCAATTTTTTGCACCCTGGGCGGTTTGGTGCAAAAAAGTCGCGCGCAGGGCGAGTGAGTGGGTAGATAACATAGGCTTTATAGGCTCTATAGCTTCTCGCAACTTCAACGACAGAGATCCAGCAGTAGGTGACTTCGGGCTAAAATGTTGATGATGATGGAATATCGCGTTCATAAATTCAGTCCCAGCAATAAAAATGTTTACCTCAGGCAATGGTGGAACCTCGTCTTGAATATGATAGCCTGCAATGGGAACGTAATTTATTGGCAGTCTCTGAGCTTCACCCGACGAAATATGGGAGTTGCCCAAAACCATGGAGCCGTTATATTTTACTTCTTCTATTGTGGGTAATGTGATCCCTTTCTTTGCTGCAGCGGTACCAAAAGAATCCAGGTAGGCTTGCTGCTCAAAATCTTTCAAAGACCTGAAGAGAAATATTTGTTTTTTTTAAACACGTTAAGCCGTTGGTCCCGGATGTCATAATTATGTAGATCTTTGACAGTCGTTACAGGTAAGTCAGTGGCCAAAAAATTCTGACAACCAGTCTTACCAAGAGGTATCATATTACTCAGTACTAACTGGGTTGTGGACGTCAGATAGGCAGTCGCATCATGTAAAACACTGGTATTTAGCTGCATCCGGTTAGTGAATGGAAGCCGGACCTATCATAGTTGGGAAAGGCTAGGCAGATGATGATTTGTTTTAAGGTCTGGACAAACTGAAATGAATCTCGCGAGGAAATTTAGAAGAAATTCGTTCAAGTCGATTGTATGGACCAAAAGAGGCGAATACTCGCGGGACTTGTTGATTAATCAAACAATCCGCAACCCGCGGTTGCGGATTGTTTGGTGTCCTCCGTGATTCACGTCAGTGTTACCAAAGCTTCATCCTACTAATATTATATTTTATCACTGATTGACAGAATTGTTCTCCCAGATGGTGGATGGGGAGGTGGGTATATTTTTACAGATTCGTAAACAACTATATAGTAGGGGAAAAATCGCAAGCCCCCTCTTTTTGCTCCCCTTCCCCCCCTCCCGATCGTATCTCAAAAATCAAGAGAATTGGAACATTTTTCAGATTCATATAAAGGGGGCTGATTGTTGGCCAAAATCATTTCTCAAAACTCCCCCCTCTCACCCCCTTCACCCCTCCCCCCATCGTATCTCGGAAACTAGGACACGTAGCGGCATTTTGATTTTTACTATACTTTATTATTGAGGGGCGTTGAAATTTTTATACCCTCTCCTCCCCAACCTCCCTCAAAATTGAAAGGTAGTAGCGTTTCGGGGGATTGGTAGGTCCTAAGTTGAGCGAACCTGCGAGACCGAGTAGCTTAACGATGGTTGAGTGGGTGAAACTCCCCTCCCCAACCTCCCCAAAATTGAAAGGGCTGTAACTTCATAACGGTTAGAGATAGCCATCAGGTGTTTGAACAAATATTATAGTAGGCGTCAAAACCTGTCCGGTGGTAGGTAGGTCCTGAGTGGAGTGAACCTGCAAGACCGAGTGGAGCGAAGGTTGAGTTGATGAAGCGTAACTCAGGGGCGACGACAAGCGAACTTTAGGGTCATGTTTTTTTAATGGGAAAAGGTCTGGTCAAGGTTATTTTTTTATTCATTGAATTAGCTTTTAGAATGTTTAAGGGGTTCTTAAGGGTTTTCATACTCCGGGGCTGCGGGACTATTCGAAAGAGGTACCGTGGCCCCGGAACACAAAGGGCGATGAAGGAACATGGATGGGCTTTAGTCAGTAAAAGTCTGACACTCCCTCCTGCTCCGCCCAGAGCGGGAGGAGTCATTTGATGATTTCCCATCCGAAAAAAAAAAAGGGTTTTCATACTGATTTATGGGTAAAAGGCATGACGACAGTAACAAAACATTGCAAATCTATTTAGTCCATCAGTTAGACTATTGGAAATTAATGGACACGTGTTTTTTGTTGTTGTAAATCAATGAATATTGACAAAGATAAAACGCATCAAAACTCGGGAGTGGGGGCTCGTGACGTCCGAACTAGCTAAAAATTATACCATGGCGTATTGAGAATTTTAAAAGCATAGCAATAGCAAAGCATTTTTCGTATTGTCGTCAATTTTGGTTTACGTAACAAAAGAAAAAACACGGGTCAAATATTTTTTGATAATCTAAGTGACGGACTAATTCGATTTTTTTTGTCGTCTCGCCTATTCTAACGGATTTTTCAATTCCTATCCTATCCTATAGGATGCCTATGGATTCTCAAAATTTTATAAGGGTATGGAATTTTCTCAAAAATACGAAACCCGCGATGTGCGCGCAGCTCGCGCACCCACGCAAACTAGTTTATATTATAAATGCGAAAGTTTGTGGGGATGGATGGATGTTTGTTACTCTTTCACGCAAAAACCATTGAACATATTTGAATGAAATTTTGCACACAGATTGTTTATAACCAGGATTAACACATAGCATACTTTTTATCCCGGTAGTATGATCCCGTGGGCTAATTATCGAACGTATGCTAGAACGTTCTACATTTTAGCATGCAAAATCTTACCATACGATCCTTTTCAAATAGAGTGTATACCACAGTTCACCAATTCGCTGCGAGAATGACAGAGGTGGCGACACTGGCGACATGTGATCTGGGAAGTAAGCAGGGTTCCCGACCTCATCGATCAAACTCAGGATTATTGGATGAGGCTCCATTGACGATGACCAGACGTAGGGACAGTTGAATAAGGCAGCAAATCTGAAATTGAGAAATTCATGAAAAACTGAGAACTGATTCCTGTCTGGAGATGATCCTTTTTGATAGTAGATGATCATACTTCTTTTCACTGTGTCGTATAACGAAAAAATAGGAACATAATATCATGTAGGTAATGCTGGAATAGGCCGGACGACAGTATCAAAAAATTGCAAATCTATTTAGTCCGTCAGTTAGAGTATTGGAAAATAATGGACACGTATTTTTTGTTTTTGTAAATCAATGAATATTGACAAAGATAAAACACATCAAAACTCGGGAGTGGGGGCTCGTGACGTCAGAACTAGCTAAAAATTATACCATGGCGTGACGTATTGAGAATTTTAAAAGCGCCGTATCTTCGTCAATTTTGGTTTACGTAACAAAAGAAAATACACGGGTCAAATATTTTTTGATAATCTAAGTGACGGACTTATTAGATTTTTTTGTCGTCTCGCCTATTAATTGCACGACAAATGCAATTAAATACAATAGTACCTTATGATATAAGTGCGGTAAGTTGAAAATTACAGCTGAGACGATATTGCTAGCCCGAGCCGTAGGCGAGGGCTATAAGAAAACAGAGGCTGTTATTATCAAAGCGCACGTATGTCATACGACGTTTTATAACATATTTGCGAGGAAATAAATAAAACAAATAAAAACAATAAGAAAAAGCGCGCGGAATTAATTTTACTTGTTCACAATTTAGCAATGCGCGCGCATCAGCTCTTTTTTTTAAGGCAAAGACACAAAAAACAGCCAGTATTAATAATAAAGTAAATTAAAAATTTTGTGTTTTTGTTACCGATAAATTGTTGTAATTTATTGACAAAATTAATTAAATTGAAGAATTAAATGTTTATTTATTATATTTCATCTCCCAAAGTTTTATTCTTATAATGTTGACCACTTTTCTGACATAAAAACTCTGCTAAGATTAAAAAAAAGTACCGTTCGTTTTAGACGGAGCATCTTGATAAACCGTGCGTTTTACTTTACAAAGTACGTAATGAGATACATTACGATATTGAAATTGGTGAAAACCCTTTACGAGCAAATGTGTTATAAACATAGTTACTATCTTATGTAATTATGTATCCTCCTGATATAACATGGAACCACGCCTATAATGTTCGAAGGATTAGGTAAAGGTGTGCCTAATAGTACACCCACATTTAACTAATTATGTTTAAGTCCCATGTAATAGGGGGCGAGCCTATTCTCATAAACCGGGCACAAACCCAGACTCCGTGGCTGCTACTGAGAAATTCCTGATGGAAAAACCTAATTACAAGACCCGGGAATCTTTCTTTTTTTTTTTTTGGGAATTGCATCTCGCAGTTCAGTCTAGAAGAGACTGGCTACTGCTTAACCGGGCTAGACCTGTGGATGCCTTGAAGCTAAGGCCTCCAGCCAGGGGCATGTTAACTAAAAACTAAGCGACCACGCCTAAGGGCACCCCCTGTGGGGTACGAACCTCGGCTTAGATTTTTTTTTTTTTTTGTTTTTAATCCTTAAATAGTCCTGAGAGAATAAAAAATAAATTAAACAAACCAGCAATATAGATTTTGCATCGATCAAAAATATTTCAAAGGCTACAATAAATATCGAAAGAATTGAAAAGCTGTCAATGATTCGTCATAAACTCTAATAGTTATAATGGAAAAAATCTTACCCGCTATACATGTGATGGTAGAGCCATTCAGCAACAACCAAATCGAATCGCTCATTTGGGTCCAACATGAATTTCTGAATGTTCTCATGCGTCAAAGATCTGTTAGCTACCACTATCATTGTCTTGTACATCACGTACATATCTTTTAAGTCGACTTCCTTTGCTATCACCTTTTTGAAGTCCAAGGTTTTTGCTGTGGAAAAAAAAAGCGTTTTTTGTTTAGTTTTTGTCTAGAACTGGCTTATAGTAAGTTATAGTAAGGAGTTTATTTCAGAAATTGGGGCCAACTTGAGTGGTATTGTAACCACTTACATGCGGACTACTGTAAAAAAGTAAATGGAGTGATTACTGCATAAATAAGAAATGTAACACAGCATTTTAGGGTTTCGTACCCAAAGGGTAAAAACGGGACCCTATTACTAAGACTCTACTGTCCGTCCGTATGTCTGTCTGTCACTAGGCTGTATCTCATGAACCATGAAAGCTAGACAGTTGAAATTTTCACAGATGATGTATTTCTGTTGCCACTAGGTATAAACACCAAATACTAGAAACAGGATTGAAAAAAAAAAAACATATTTTTTTGTATGGGAGCCCTCCCATACAACAAATATATTTTTTTTTTGCCGTTTTGTCTAATGTGGAATACGTATCGAACGGTACAGGAACCCTTCGTGCGCGAGTCCAACTCGCACTTGGCCGGTTTTTCCTTTCAATTACTTGCCATGTCTTTTTTTTTGTAAACCATGGGATACGATAATTTTATCATGCAAGAAACAACACACATGACAGCGTCATGTGAACAATTTTTTTTATCTCACGTTTATCTATTTATAATGTCGTTACATAATTATTTGTATGGCCTACGTTTCTCGTATTAGGTAGTAACAATCGCAAGAATCGCAAGTAAGTTTGGAATGATATCATATCAAATCATAATTAACATAACAAATCACAAACAGAACAAGTGTGAAAAGTATAATTATGCTTCCCTAACAAACAGCATAATATTTTGGAGTGATTATTGCTTTATCAACAGATCGAAATCGTTGGATGTCACCTCACTTAACGTGCGCGGAAAAGAGACAAAATTGACCTCACAAATCCCACACGGAACGATAGATACGATTTTCAGTATGAGCGAGCGAGACAATACCACTCAAGTGCCATGTCAATGAAACAAACCGTCATAATTTTTCAAAGTGACTACGTGTATTTAACGATAAATATTTGTTTCTAACACCCTGTTATGTTGTCTTACGGCCATTTTCAATAACTTACTAGCAGATTTCGATAGGTTGCTATCTCTGTCTGCTTGACATTTTGCTTACAGACGATTAGAAACAAAACGGTCACAGAAAAGCTTTCTTTGATTTTTCTATGAATCAAGTGATATTAGGTGACGCGGATAGGATATTTCAAGCTAACTTTGTATATAGAAACACCGATAGCTACGAGCGTAGGCATATTAACTAACAGTTATACGTAAGTAAGTTATAGAAAACGGCCGTTAATTCTTCACTAACTATCGTTATTTCCTTTATTTATTTCCACACAAATTAGTTACATTTTTCAAAAAATTTGAAAACCAAAAAAATTAAATTGTAGCCCACCGGTGTCGGGAACAGGGTCAAAGCTACTTACTGAACTCGAACTTGTCGATGACACCCTCTGCTACTACTTGACGGAGATTTGGATGAGGCTTCTTGTATGGAATCGCAGTTAAGTATGTCACCTGAAAGATTTGTGAATTGATAAATGACTTTATTAAGATAGGTATACGACACAGTTTCAAATCTGTATCTATCGACAGCCGAACATCTTTTTTTTTCCGGGGGAACCTTTTAATAGCCGACCGGTCTTTACGGGCATGGCCGGGGGTGGGAGATTGAAATTTTTAGCTCACTAAAACCAACCTGGTGGTGACCAACATTTCGTTAAAGGAGGCATCGTTTCCTCTTAAAGACCTGTCCGGAGCCATCTCTGTGCAGCGCCTAGTACCTTTTTTTTTTCAGATGGGAAATCATCAAATGACTCCTCCCGCTCTGGGCGGAGCACGAGGGAGTGTCAGACTTTTACTGACTAAAACCCATCCTTGTTCCTTCATCGCCCTTTGAGTTCCGGGGCCACGGTATCTCTTTCGAACAGTCCCGCAGCCCCGGCAGGCATCGGCCCTTGCGGACCCCTTCCTTTTTGCTGACTCTCTTTCTCTCTTTGAGGTGCGCGTGGAAGACGAATGCGCCGTCGACACGAGACGGACGGGCGGCGAGCTAGCCCATAGCTCATCGTCCATAGGCCCGCGCCTACGGTGGCCGGGGGCAACCACGTGGCCCCCGACGCCCGGGGTGTCTCCCGCGGCGGCCGGGACATGAGGTTCTCTCCCTCTCACGTTCCGCCACCTCCTTCGCTAGCATGACTTGCTTCGCAGAAAGAGGTGACGGCGTCCCTTCCGTCTCGCTCCGGACCGTGGATTGAACCAGGGCCGGAAGCTAGAGGTCACCGCCAGCACCTAGTACCTGGCTTGCTGTTCTGTAATTTTAGCCTACAACACTGTACCGGTTGATTATCTGTGCACTAAGCTTAGCCGCAGTCTCAGAAACCATTAGTCTATCACAGTCATCATCATTCTCTTGCTCTTATTTCAATTGATTTAAGGTCAGCATGTTTTCTTCTGCTATACTTTTCTACTAGTCGTTATCTTATGATTCTCCCTTTTTGGCTATATTATCTTTCACACAGTCCATCCACCGTATAAAGAAACGTTGATAGACTGTGTGAAAGATAATTTGTGTCATCTATATTCCTCATGAGTCAATTTCGCCACCAGGAGTAAACTAGGACCTCATAACTATGAAACTAGTAGCATCCCAAAACTTACCATGACCCAAACCGTATCATACCCAGAACAAACTTATAAATTTTCATAACAAGAGACCTCGTCAAGTTATTCAGCGGAACGCATAGGAAATTATTCACAAGTGAAATTATACCTCAGAATGGAAAAGTTCCCCGTACGTTTCCGGAATACGAAATTCTCGGAGTCACGGGGCAAGCCACTTCTTATTCATCTACCATTTGTGTTACCGTTTTTAGAATTTCCCTGTACCGTGCAGAACAAATTGATGGTTAGGGCCAAGCTGTGCCTTTGGGCAGTGTCATTATAAGTTGTTCTGGGCCTTTTGGATGCCCCGGACATTGAACGTAGGTTAGGAAAGCTTTGAATGAATTTTGGATGCTAGCAAAGTGCTGTTGGATAAAATATGTAATAAGGAACTTGAACTTTTGGGACAGTTTCGGTTATCTAATTTACTTGGACTGAATAATATTACGAATTCATTTTGTTTTAGTGAACAAACTTGTAAGACAAACTTGCTTGTTGGTGTTAGTAGTAAAGTTTAATAATTAACGATAAAATATGTGTTATTTCTTCTGTGTTCTAATATAAATATTAAAGTCAGCGGTCTGATGTCTACTTCACCTCAAATTGATTTTACAACCACAGTCAATAAATCATGATCTATCCAATGACCGATTTGGTCCAGACGCCATTGTTTAAATATTGTGTCTACTTCGTGGACAGATCATGGGGTAAGTGACTTTTTTTTGTCTTTTGGTAAAAGTGTGCTTCATCATCACTTCGCATCGCATTTTCTTCGCATTTAGTGTAAAAAAACCCATCCTTTTCCCAAATTCCTGAATGCTGCTGACAGCCAGTATTTTACATGGAACGACTGCATAAGTATCTTATGTCATCAACCCAGTTAATAGGCAACACGATATCCCTTGGCTATATTAATTGACTGACCGCATCCCATCCGTCACAGTAACAAAACTTTTTTGTATTTTTATATTACCTCACAATAGGAATCTATCTATCCCCTATCGTAGGTGCGTTTATAAACATTTAAGCTCACGACCCGAATGGCGCAGCGGTCGTGAGGCTGCCTTACGTTCTTAGGGGGGACCCTAAGAGATTCGACAGGGACAGGGATTCGAATCCGGGAGGATTCGAATCCCTGTAGAAGCAAATATGTATGTGATGAACATGGACATTTGTTTCAGAGTCATGGATGTCTATATTGTAGGTATAATAAGTATGTATTTACAAACAAAAAAGACAAGTATCTGTGTAGTATATCAACTATCTGCTGTCCACGACACAAACCTCGTTGCTTAGTTTGGCACTAGTTGGCGCTGTGTGTAATGTCCAGTGATATTTATTTATTTAATTTCATTCACAAACAGCCAGACCCGGAACCTCTATCTGTAGGCCATACAAATATTTGTTCCGTACGGGAATCGACTCCGCGACACGATAGAAGATAGACTCTTTTTAACTAAGGTAGCTCACTGGGCCCGTGTGGTGGACAGAGTACAGGCCACTCCCACACATAGAGAGGAAGCCTGCGTCCCAGCAGTGGGAACATTAAAGGCTGCTTAAGTTATGTTATGCTAAGATAGCACGTGTAACCAACCCATGCATAATAAATAATTCGCTTCTCGACAACTGGTTGACAAATACCACAAAATGGCCTATAACACGTCTTTTATGCTTGAAGTTGGAAGGCAGTCTGAATATGAATGAGGGTGTGCCAAGTTGTTAGTGGTACCGCTTGACCGAACCTGAATATCACATGAGCTCAAACTTACGTTTTGACTACGGACTAAATTTAAAACAGGTAAGTCTGACTTTTGACCTGAATAGTGAACGATTTGAATGAAATGTTGTTTCGTTAGGTATTCATGAAGACGAGAGGTCTGGTTTTGTGTGTAGGTACAGGTGGATTCGTTGCCAATTACATGCTTGTTGGCTATTCTAGAAATCTGGTTATTCAGATACATAGTTCCACTAAGGTAGGATATTTGATAACTGTAACCAGGGTAGAGGTAGACCAAAGAAACTATGGACGGACTCTATAAAAGATGATATGGGAAGTCATGAGGTGTTTGATGAGATGACGAGTAATAGAGAGATGAGTTGGGATAAGGGCAAGAGAATGATGATGATTTGGTAACTGTAACAATCTGATTAATAAACACACGAATAAAATAACCACCAGTAGTAACCTCAGATTAACCAATAGGTTGGCAGAAATTTACTCAGGGTTTACAAGGAGGAAATAATATGTAATTGGTGGTGTCATACACTTCGATTGTGGACTGAAGTGTTTATCACTCCAGTCATGCAAATAATTATCTACGAGCTTCTATCATCAATTTTAATGGTTCGAAATGTGTCTGGTACGATACAGGATGAGTGGGAAAATAAACTAAAAATAAGCGGTCTAAACTTAGGTGTAGCCGCAGCCCCTTGGCCTAAAATTAAAAATGTTCATAGCTTGAAAATACGATCGTTACTGGTGATTTGATGCAACCATCTTGGATGCAATGTTGTGTTGTTCTGTGTGTTCGATTCTCTCGCTCGGTTCGCGCGGGTTTTTTCCACGTCCTATCTAACCTAACCCATTAAACCGGGGTGATAATCAGATCGAAAGAATATACTCTTCGTTGCGTCTAAACCTTAGTTTAACCGGCTAATCTTAAGTTTATTTTTACACCCTAGTTTAGTCGTAACATAATATATCTATTTCCTATCGAGAAGACGTAAACAAAGTCAAGGTCACCCAGATAACTCGACTTTAGCTGATGAATGAAATATGGAGGTAAACTTAAACTGGTTTCTTACTACTGACAGTAAAAAAAACAGTAAAAGTTGGCCTCTTTTTCTACTGCAACTCTATGCTACGCTTAACCAGCTTAAGGTCAAAGTATAGCACTTTGACCCACAGACGAACGGTAGAATGTATCTACTGTCCTTCATGGAAAAATAGTATTTATATCGATGTTCTTTTTGCATTTTTATTATGTTGAAGATTCAGGTTATCATAACAAATTGACGAACATATTTTATCTTTATACGCGGCCTATGTTCAATTTCCCGATTTATTACTATACTATCACACTATCACTAGTAGTATCATGTATTTTTTATTATTAAAAAACAAAATGTTCTATCAAAAACAATAAAATCACTGATAGATTGTAGAACATCCGACTCATTATATAAAATAACGAAATCATCGATTTAACCAACCGGCCCGGTTACTCATCAAAATCTAACAGGAAATATGAAATAAAAAAATATACAAACCTCATGGCCAGCCGCCAAAAGATTCCTCACGTATCCCTCAGCCAATATTGAATGACTTTTCCCAGGATAAGGGAAAGCCACGAGGATTTTGTAGCCACACGCATTACTTATAAATATAGCTGAGAATAATATTAGAGTCCACTTATTCATTTTGTCACATAAAACTAAACTGTCTGGCAGAGCGTACGAAGCGCGGTTGATTACTGTAAATTATATGGATATCTATCATTCAAAGGTCAGGTGCACGGTTGAGGGGAGCCAAGTTCGGTAGTGTCTAAGATTTATTTATCGCTTTTAGAATTTAAATATGAGATTAAGTAGGATGTTGTTCAATTTTTGAACTGATTACTAAAACGGTAAGCAATGGAATGAATGAAATGAACTCAAATTCCAAAAATGAATGGAATGAATTCAAAAATGTGAAACAGATTTTAAGGATGAAATGATGCCAATTGGTATAATAATATGTATTAATCAGAATGTTACGCAAGAGTGATAAATATCATGAGTAAAGAAAATGTTTTTTTCCGTCTGTTTTATTTATATTTTTCTGGTACTTAAACATTATAGAATATTCCATTTCTGGAAAACTAAATGTTTACTTAGTGAAAACTTCTTTTTCCAAATAAAGTAAGTGATGTGATGATACATTGATCTACCACACCAGTTAAAAAGTAAACACGCAAAAAAAACATTTTTTTTATAGAACTTTGAGCATCTTTTTAAAATATTGCACCAGTCTATTCTATTCTATTTTTTGTTGATGGCAAGCAAAGCCGATGTCGACCATTCTTCCAATGTCGTAGGTGAGTTGGAACGGCAAGTGTGTATTTAAAATATGATATAAAATTAAAAAAGAAATTTATAAAAATCTTCGACGATACATTGATTAATGTAGATCTTGTGGGGTTAGTAAATTGCACCAGTCGTTATCAGTCGTTATCATCTTTGCTGTACTATCATAACGGTAAGCGTTTGCCGCCAAGTGATGATAAGATTAAATTAAATAACAAACAATGAATTTGCAATATTTTTAATTCTAATGATATGAAGGTCAAAATCTTTTACCTTATACTTGGAGAGAGGTAAGAAAAACTGCAGACTAAGAAAAAAACAACGCACATTTGAAAACTTTAAGAGGGCGCATTCAGAAAGTTGGCAATCTCGCAAATATCTGTCAAATCTTTACCTGTTTTAATTAATTTCGCAATATTACTGTATGGAAATAAGAAATATTGCTAATTAACTATCTAGAATATTGATTATGAAATGCATTAATTAATATCGTAACACCGAATAATTAGTTTTAGATGAGAAAAAACTATTTTGAAATTTTCCAAATGCCTTTTCTACACCTGAAACTGTTACAGCATCAAATTCAATGTTTTAATTGCAATTCACTAATAATATTCTAAATATTTAGTTAGCCATATTTCTCATTTCCATACAGTAATATTACCAAATTAATTAAAATAGGCGAATATTTGACAGCTATTTGCGACGTTGCCAACTTTTTAGATGCGCGCTCTTTGCAAATACACAGGTCAATTCAGGAGTCAACATGTAAATCATTATCAATCATAATCATCTGGTATGGTTTTAATAATGTCTGTGAGTCGAATTAATAATACCTCGTTAGTAATTGCTGACAAACTATAGCATATACGCGTTGGTGGAGATAATTACGATTTTTATATGAACACTAATCTTATTTCTCACAAAAATAACAGTATGTGCTAGAACCATAGTACGTGTAATTATGTAACTACACTCGATAGTATTGCTGATAAAGAACAAGGGCAATAAAATCTCTAAATATTCGAATCTAATCCGACAATTTATTTTCGTAACCAGTCTGTTACGTTTACGAAGGTCAAACTGAGTCGCTGATGTCTTAATAGTGACTTCCGGGTGTTACATTAATTTGCACATCGGAGCAGTTTGAAACATTCAAGTATGTGTACATAAAAAACAAGAAGGTAAACAGAATGGCAGTAAGAGCAAAAATTTCGTTCTACCATTTCGAACCGATTCTGAGTTAATTTTTGTACATAAAAACTATGCAAGCCATGTCAGACGTCACGATTACGAAACTATGTACAAAACCAAACCGAAACACTTTGCAGGCACCCTCACACCCACACCGACAATCTTGTATCTTGTTTTTTGTATTTACGTAATAAAAAAATAACGTTTACTCAAAACCGAACAGTTTTCACCCAACTTGACCGTACGAATTATAAACCTGAACTGACTCATCGGAATCTGCGCAATATCGTTTTACCTACTTGTTCATAGTACTGACACTGTACTACCTAGTATTTATGCGGAAGATGCAAAAGCATTTATTGTCCCTGCGGCCATTGAACTTACGCTGCGCACGCGCAGTATATTTCGCTTATGATAAAGTAAATGCATTTTTAATATCGATTGCATTTTTGACAAATCGAATAAATAGTGTACTCGAATTTATAAGTTTTTACGGAATAAACATAAGATTGCACATTCCATTTCTGGAATATTTTAACCGAATTCACTCGTCATCCTTCACCATCTTCATCATTTTAGCCCATCAATCAGGAATATGAGTCCGGACTGAAATGCTGTGTATTGGTTTTCTCTTTCTTCTGCTAAGTTCCGTACGTCCTATGTTATATGTTAAGGATTTTGGTTTCCGCACTTAGTCCTTAAAGTGGACCATTGTGCGTGAGCCATGGTGGCCGTTACTCCAACCAGTCCACCTCCCTCCAGAAGCAGATCAAACTTTCCGGTCTTCTTAGGACATTCGCAAGGGATCTTGGTGTTCCAAGCGTCTCCTCTCGCACTCGAAGAGTACATGCGCTACCGTTTCCTCCGCCTCCGTGCATGCTCTGCACAGGGGACTGTCAGTGACACCTAGGATGTGCAAATGAGCAGTGTCCATTTATGGTCCCCGCCACCAGCTGTCTCTGTTCAGGCGCAGAAGGCATTTGGTCAGCGTTCGTACAAAACAGCGTGCGTACGCACAAAAAAAGTCGTCATAATCTTAATTTATATTTTGTTTAGCCTGCAGTCTTTGTTATAGTACCTTTTAGATGTATTTCGTTTGTAATGTTTATGTTGCTGTGTTTTGTAATAATGTAAGTACTGGCTGTTTTATTTTAGTTACTCATATTATAGATAATCAAATATCACTGTATTGACTTCCGTTCGTTTTTCACGGGTGACCACTGAAAACCAGTGCTGTGCTGTGGGCTCCCCATAGCACAGCATCATGCTGAGTGGTCTAACCTGTTTGTCGCACTCACGACGTGCTGTCAACTTTTTTTTTCTTGTTACTGTTCCGTTCTGTTATATAATATGTCTGTTAGGTGTTGTACGTTTTTTGTTTATTTTCTCTTAGTTTGTTTGTCGTCATGTGCCTTCGGCAAATATATATTTTTTCTTTCTTTCTTTTTTCTACGTCTCTCATCCTCAGGTGTTTCCGGTAAATTTGACGTTAACTACCCGACTTCATATTTCTGTGCCTACCTCACTAAAATGAATTCATCTTCTTGTTTTTCATCCTTTGCCTAACCAATGCCGAATGTAGGTCTCTCCCAGATCTCTCCACTTTTGGCGGAAATCTACCGGACTTCATTTGCTATTGGTTTTCATATTTTTCTTTGCTTACCTCACTAAAATTAATTATCTTCACTCTATAGAGGTACGGTTTAATTTAAATACGTGAGTACTTACATTATTAACTTATACATGTTCTGAACCTGGCCTTGAGATGGAAACGTTACTAAAAGTAAATATTATTCATTTCGAACTCGGTAGCTTCATAATGATGGTATTTAACGAAGCTAAAGTTATTAAGTAGATGTGTAAATTAATTATATCAAAATATTATTAAAGATATATCTAATCATATGATAATATAACATAATATCACACCTGTAATCTCGGAAGGGAATAGATATAGATATGGGCGAACCTAATTACATCCACATTCCGAAAAAAAAAACTGATGGAATAACCGATTAACACTTTGTCCGGCCTGGGAATCAATCCCAGGACCTTATGTTCATGGTCCGGAGCGAGACGGAATGGGACGCCGTCACCTCCTTCTGCGAAGCAGTCATGCTAGCGAAGGAGGTGGCGGAACAGGACAGGGAGAGATCCTCACGTTCCGGCCGCCGCGGGAGACGCCCCGGGCGTCGGGGGCCACGTGGTGGCTTCCGGCCACCGTAGGCGCGGGCCTGTGGACGGGGAGCTATGGGCTAGCTCGCCGTCCGTTCGTCTCATGACGACAGGCCGTGTCGACGGCGCGTTCGTGTTCCACGCGCGCCTCAAAGAGAGTCAGCAATAAGGAAGGGGTCCGCAAGGACCGAAGCCTGCCGGGGCTGCGGGACTATTCGAAAGAGATACCGTGGCCCCGGAACACAAAGGGCGAGGAAGGAACATGGATGGGTTTTAGTCAGTAAAAGTCTGACACTCCCTCCTGCTCCGCCCAGAGCGGGAGAAGTCATTTGATGAATTCCCATCCTAAAAAAAAAAAAAAAAGGACCTTATGTTAAGCAGTTGCGCTTTGCGACCACCAGACCAACGAGGCAGTCTGAATATACCGAAATATAGTTTTTTTTTCCAAAACTCTGGTTAATGAGCACATCAAATACCTAATAATATATTGAAATAACATCCCTAAGTACTCTTTAAAAAGATAAATAAACAGACTCTTTTTAGTCTGAGCGGCTATTAATATTTTCGATAGTAATTATATTTGTTTATCATACTTGCAATCCAGTATTATACAGGGTGTAAACCACCTCATCACGAAGCCGTCAACCAAGCATTCTGTACATCAAACTAAGTAACTTTACGCAAAAATTATTGCTGGGAAACGATTTTTTTTTGGGGTGAAAAATAATGTTTTGTGGTAGAACTCAATGTAACGCACTCAAAACATTGTGCTGATGGATGGATTGAATGGTACGGGGGTCGTGGAGATGTTTAAAGTAAAAATCTTACATTAAAAACTTGTATTTAAAAAAAAAGTTGTCATAAAGTTGGATCTTTGGCCCCCAATACCCCTAGCTGTGGTGTACATCAAAAAAATATCGCAAAGACGAGGACAACAAGTGCTTATCGGCTTCGTGAAGAGGTGTTTTACACCCTTTATACCTACTCACCGGATGCTTGTTTTTGTCCAATGTTGCCGTGCCCTTTCATGTTGAAACTTACTTACTATAAATGTTAAAACAAAATGTAAACATGAATGCAATAAAGAGTTTGAGTTTGAGTCTGATAAGAATAACAAACAGACTCCACTTATTCATTTGATCTCATAAAATTTGAATGCCTAGGGCACCGGACGACGCTCACTGTTCGTATCTAAATATAATGTAGCTTGAGGTTAGAAGGACGCATGGCCCACAGCCAAGTTCGGATATAATAAACATAACATCTTGCATAGGTTCTCCCCGTCATTGCGATAATTTTTTTGTTGAGACTTGTTTTTTTTTTTGACGTCACTTTCCGGTAAAAATGTACTCAAATGTGACAACACACGCACATTTCGACGCACTGTATCGTCTTCATTTTTTGTTTACGTGAAAAAAGAAAAAATATGTGTCCTATATTTATTGGAAATCTATCTGCCGGACTCATTACATTTTTCTGTCATCTACCCTTTTTTTTTTTTTTTCGGATGGGAAATCATCAAATGACTCTTCCCGCTCTGGGCGGAGCAGGAAGGAGTGTCAGACTTTTACTGACTAGAATCCATCCATGTTCCTTCATCGCCCTTTGTGTTCCGGGGCCACGGTATCTCTTTCGAATAGTCCCGCAGCCCCGGCAGGCTTCGGCCCTTGCGGACCCCTTCCCTATTGCTGACTCTCTTTGAGGCGCGCGAGGAACACGAACGCGCCGTCGACACGGCGAAACCATACCTGAGAACCTTCTAATTACGGAGAGATTGGGGCTCAAAGTTCCAATTGATTTTTTAAACACATGTTATAATGAAAGATTTTTACTTTAAACACCTCCACGACCCCCGTACTATTCAATGCATCACCAGCAGGACGTTTTGAGCGCGTTACAATGAGTTTTACCGAAAAACGTGATATTTCACCCCAAGAAAAAAAAGTCGTTTACATTAATAGTTTTTGCGTAGGGTTGCTTAGTTTGATGTACAGTATGCTTGGTTGACGGCTTCGTGAAGAGTCTGTTTACATCCTGTATACTCGTCGAAGCATTTCCATAATAATACTTCACACATACCAAGTGAGTCAAGTATATATTACTAGCTTTACCCCGCGGCTTCACTCGCGTTAATTTAGAATTTGTCAATCAATTCGAGTTGTACTCTGCTTGTAATAATATAATCCAATCATGATCCGAAAGACACGTGGCGCCATCTATTATCATAAGAACGTTATAGTTATTTTCCTCGGGAACAGTACTTTTTTTCGGGATGAAAGGTAATCTATGTCAGTTTCTGTACACCTAACAATGTATATGCAAAATTTCAGGATGATCGGTTCAGTGGTTTAGGTGTGAAAGGTAACAAACAAACTTACTTTCATATAAATATTAGTTAGGATTAGGATTGCTTGTAGGATAGTTAGGAAGTTAGGATTATGGCAGTAGCGGTTTGAAGTAAAATCTTATCTAAATCTGAAACAATAAAAAATATAATATTTCTCCTTTTATTATTTTTTAAGATAGTATAAAATAAAAGGCTTAAGACGACTACAGGAGTTAAATTAGCAACTCTATTTGTGGTGGTTCAAAATTCGTTTGTAAAACTGTTAGAATAAAGTTCTATTCAGCTTGCACTACAAAGTGGTTGTTACGTCAGTCACTGCGGGCCGAATAGTGCGAAATGAGTGGTTATTTGCGATTTACAAAAAATCTATTGATTGGACTAAAAAATAAAACACTATCACGCTAATATGTTGCTTGTAGAATTATTTTCCAAAAAATCAGAATGATCGCATGTGTTTTAGTATGGTTTTAACTCATTAAAAGATTTTTTTTAGAGATAAGTTCGTGATTTTTTTATCGAGTAAAATTATTTGTATTTTGTTTTCAAAACACTATCATACTAGCATATCCTGAAGAATTTCGTATATATATATATTTTGCAGTGAATAATATGCTTTTTTGCATTATACAGGGTTATTAGTAAAACACCGACAACCTCTCAGGCCTGTGTTACTAACATCATAATCAACAACTTTTGTTCTATGACTTTTAAAAATTCATCATATATTAGTTCATCAAATTTTCATAAAAAAAAAAAAAAAAAAATTGAACGCTTTTACGGGCCCTCGCTGCCCTGACCCCGTTCCTTTCACTATTGTACTATCGCTTTGCATAGATTTAGAGCGTTCAATTTAAATATTTTTATTTTTGTACGAAAATTTAATGAACTAAAATATGAAGAATTTTTAAAAGTCATAGAACAAAAGTTGTTGATTATGATGTTAGTAACACAGTCCTGAGAGGTTGTCGGTGTTTTACAAATAACCCTGTAAAACTCGCGTTTAGCTCCTGTAGTCCCCATAACACAATAATGGATATTCTCCAGCAGCAGCAGATTACAATTTTCCCCCGATAGTAACAACACACAATTCCATGTAAAAGTACTAGCAGAGTAAACAACTCTTGCAAAATAGCAGGAACACTGCAGAGGAGCGCTGAATCGTGAATTTATAGCGTATGCATCGATGGCAATATACTGCATCGTACAATCTGATATTGTCGTCCTGTATTGCGACTTATTTACCTACGTGCTTGTTTTTGAGTTCAGATTGAAGCTGTTATCGGGTATTTTCTGATGTAAAGCTTTCTATTGTCATATTGTTACAAAAACGTCTTTTTGTCATGTTTGTTTCGGGTATTATTAAGTTAAATTTAAGCAGTAGCTTGTTACAATACCATTAAAATCATTTTTTTTTATTTCACATTGGCCTAGATGGCACTTATAAAGCGTCGAAGAAGGTGCACGGTTTGCGTTGATCGTTTTAATGGAGAAGAACCGGCAAGGAACTCCATGGTTACTCTTTTCAAATTATTTGGTATTACAATATTATTTTGGTACAGTATTAGTACTTAAGTATGGGGGGACAGCGTAGACCCGATAATAGGTCGTTGCTTACTATACAAAAAACGTAAAACAGAAAATACGTCATATTTTGCTATTTTCCCTCCAATATAGGCCTTTATAACAAACTTCCATGTATTTTTATATGCCTAGTATATTAATTTATTTATTATAGTACGGAGGCGGACTTAATGCCATAGGAATTTTCTACCGGTCAACCTTTGGGTAATGCAGAGACAAACAGTGATAGGTGTAAGTCTTAAAATTGATATAATCAGATTAAAAGAATCTTCATTAGTATTTTTGTTCATCAATTTATTGAGTTTTACAATAGGTTACTTCAACTGATACCATACTGTTACGATTTACGATACGGAAATACTTGGTAAAAAGATAGATACATAATAACATGCAAATATTATACTAGACACTTTTTTTTTTTTTTTTTTTTTTTTTTCGGATGGGAAATCATCAAATGACTTCTCCCGCTCTGGGCTGAGCAGGAGGGAGTGTCAGACTTTTACTGACTAAAACCCATCCATGTTCCTTCATCGCCCTTTGTGTTCCGGGGCCACGGTATCTCTTTCGAATAGTCCCGCAGCCCCGGCAGGCTTCGGCCCTTGCGGACCCCTTCACTGATGCTGACTCTCTTTGAGGCGCGCGTGGAACACGAACGCGCCGTCGACACGGCCTGTCGTCATGAGACGTACGGACGGCGAGCTAGCCCATAGCTCCCCGTCCACAGGCCCGCGTCTACGGTGGCCGGAAGCCACCACGTGGCCCCCGACGCCCGGGGCGTCTCCCGCGGCGGCCGGGACGTGAGGATCGCTCCCTGTCCTGTTCCGCCACCTCCTTCGCTAGCATGACTGCTTCGCATAAGGAGGTGACGGCGTCCCATTCCGTCTCGCTCCGGACCATGGCACGAACCAGGGCCGGGAGCGAGAGGTCGCCGCCGCCGATCGCCACCTCGAGGACACGGCGGTGCTCCACCCAAGCGGGGCACACCTCCACAGTGTGCTCCACCGTGTCCTCCGGCCTATCCTCACAATGATAGCACCCGGGCGTTTCCTCCCGCCCGATTCGGTGCAGGAACTTACCGAAACATCCGTGTCCGGTAAGAACCTGCGTCAGGCGGAAGGTGAGGACGCCGTGGCGTCTCTCCAGCCACTCCTCAAAGAGGGGACTTATCGCCACTATTGTGGCGTGCCCTATTATACTAGACACTAACATACAGCTCACTCAATTAACTCTAATTATAGTCTTATCTTAAACGACAAATAAGGTAGAACAATGAGTTTCAAATTGAGTCTATCTGTTTGTTCAGCGATAACAAGTTCTATTAATAATGATAATGATTACACTAGATAATACCCGAGGGCCTAGGACAAGCGCGCGGTGTTCACGTAACGTACATACATCGAGTTCAAATTTAAAAATACTCGTTTCACATACAATTCTACTTAATATTCTAAATGCGAAAGTTTGTGAGGCTGGATGGATGGATGGATGTTTGTTACTCTTTCATGCAAAAACTACTGAACGGATTTAGATGAAATTTAGATAGATAAATTAGGTACATTTTCAGATAGAGTAGGAACCTGGATTAACACATAGAATACTTTTTATCCCGGTAGTATGATCCCATGGGACAATTATCGAACTAAACGCGGGCTAGTATTCTTATAATTTTAATATTTTTTACCTATATATATCATGATCTGTTGAACGACCGATTAGGTCGAGACGCCATTGTTTAACTATTGTGTCTACTTCGTGGACAGATCATGGGTTATGGATGATGACACTGATTGTGTTCGTTGCAAACAATTTAACTAAGATGCTAAAAGATAATTGTATTTTCAATAAAAAAATCGATGTATTTACGTTACGTTTACAAAGCGCGCTCGTGGTTTTTCCTAGCTGAACTTAACTGTAGTAAAGTGTTTTCAAATACTGAGATTTTATGGTGGCGTGGCGACCTGGACGCATACCGCAAGGGTTGGTTCGGAGATGGAGCGGGACAAGAGTTCATGGAAAGACTTGGAGCCGGCACCAAACCTTGCCCAGCAGTGGGACAGAAAGGGCTAGAGAAAAAAAAAAGAGGGTATAAGATTAATCATAAGCATAATCAGCTTATAATTTGCCCACTGCTGGGACACAGGCCTCCTCTTTATGAGATGAATTGGAGTGCTTTCTACCACGCAGGCTGGACATCGGTTTCCTCATGATTCACTGTTTTGAACGCAGTGGTGATGAAATAAATTACAGGAAGTAATGCCAGTTCTTTGAAGATTGTATTGTTGATGGTCTTGGAGTTTTATAAATGCCTGTTACTTATTGTTTTCAATTGAAAAGCTTCTTTAGTCTAGCTGAAAAAAAAGCAGTCCAAACATTCAAATCTGATTTCATTGAAACATCCCAATTCCTACTATGTTGAATACTAAACGTAGGATCCAATATAAAAGCGGTATTCCGTAAATATATTCGACATAAACTCACGTTCGAGTTCCACTGCGAACTGGCAACATTTTGTGCTGGCTGCCTTTTCTGATACAAATAAAAGTTTATATTGTTTTTCTATGTAAACACTGTCACTATGGACTTCGAAGTCCTGAAAAAATGCAATATTTTAGAGTGGACACAGCTGCAATAAGTTTGCTGATATTGTCTGTGAGCCACTAAATAATGATTTACGGAGTATTTTTTTTTTAGTTTTGGGTGCAATTTACTAATGAAGAAAATGAGAAGTGCGCTTTACCATAACCATTTTCAATTCAATACTCTTTCGAAAAATACCAATAAGTATTCTATGCATTAGTTGTTGCTATGAAAACATGCGTCAGTCGAGCCGTCCTGAGGTGATGATCTTTCATGGATGCGGCAATTGATTTTTGTTTTTAAAGTTATGGAAGTAAAAAATAGAGCTGTTGTATAGCATTGTTCAGCTAGCTGTGTGGGTGAGTTTAAAATTCATTAGGAAAAGTGACAGAATTGACAGAAAGCAGATAAATTAGAAGCAAGCTGATAACACACCATGTTGTTTCTTCAATACCTAAATATCACAAATAATCAAGAGCACCCCCTTTCTACGACATTTAATCGCCGAAAGATCATTGTAGGGCTGTAAGGACCTCCATTGAGTCTATCTTGTCTCTCTGGGACTCTTTAATAACATGTAGACAGTAATTGCTCTTTACTTCTTAAAAATAACATTTCATTTTAAAATGTCAAATGACTAAACATGCATATTACAGCAAATTTTTAGACGCGAACGAAGTTTATTCCCCTTGTTACGAGCCAGCTAATGCGTTTAGTGTTTCAAAAAGATGCTCATGTTGCTTAATGCATGGCATTTACATTGGCTGCTTCACAAACTGCTCACGTACGCAAAGTTCGGAGAAAATTAGCGAAAAGGTAATAAAGTCATAAGGCGATGCTGAATTCCCCTCTGGCCTACGTGAGCGGCAGACGCTAACAAAAGCGATGCGACAAAATCAAAAGTCAAACTTCAAAATTTGGTATTCTTTGCTTCCCTCAATAAACTGCTTTACAGACCCCACCTTAATATAGACGTATAAACGTACATGACACCTGTAAACCCCCGAGAGGGTATTAAGGCATAGGTGTTCTTAATAGTGCTCCTACATTTCGCTTGTTTTGTTTACAGTTTAAGTTCCATGTAATAAGGTGACCAGCATGTTGCCATTAATCGGGCACAGATCCAGACTTCGTGGATGATGTTGAGAAATTCTTGATGGATGATTTTAACCGGGGATTGATATCCTTGTATTCGCGCCGGTTAAAATCATCCATCAAGCAGCAACAAGCGTTATTCAGCAAGCGAGCATGATTGCTCGGCAGTCCCACTTGTACTTTTATAAAGGTACGCAATAATTATCGATTTTTTTTTTAACAAAAACATGATATTTTGCAACACTCTGATACGACAAACATCTCATGAACCGTCTTGGTGTCTAATGCAGAGATAATGTTATTGTGTGCTACCGATTGTCTAACTAAAAGTAGTAAGAAAACTAGTCTCCAACGGGTTAACGGACGAAATTGAGCCCCATGCTCAAGTTAGGCCACTAGACTATTGAAATCACAGACTTGGGGTGTCGTATTACCCAGTTGGGCCGTGGGCATGTGGGACGAGTTGGTGAATTACTCAGTAACTGGGTTAGGGAGGCCAGATAAGCAGTTGTTTCGAACAAAAAAAAACTGATATTCAAATGCATTTATTTTTATAATTTTTACTGAACTTCAGAGCTCTCACTACTGTGCTGGCTGTGTACCTTCATTCAGCATCGATACGGAAATACCTGTGAATGCTACACATGCACACGTTCACAC
This sequence comes from Xestia rhomboidea, assembly GCA_963853795.1. NCBI lineage: Eukaryota > Metazoa > Arthropoda > Insecta > Lepidoptera > Noctuidae > Xestia > Xestia rhomboidea. Next base: position 5,172,722 of record OY970778.1, on the reverse strand, counting down.
GTTTACGTTCACAGCAGGCAACATCGCTTCTGTAGCACGTTGCAAATGCGACTAACACGTGACGGCAGCGATGCAGAAGCGCGATTATAAAACGCGCGTCAGCATCTCTACAAAAACTTGCCGCGAGCTTACGCTTACATCGGACTACGGATTCTAACAGTCATTTAACGAAGCGAGATTTGCTGTAATTTCATCAAAAAACATAGTCGTTATACAAAGAGACTTTAGTGTGTTAAGGTTATTATCATTGTTGGGGGAAAAGTTACAGTCGTTATAATATCAAGACCAAGCCACGTCATAATTTTAAGTACCTAAAGAAATTATACTGTAATTGAAATGGTTCACCAGTATTTTTAAGTGTGACGGCCTCTTTGGTCTGGTGATTGGAAGCGCGACTGATGAGTATGACGTCTTGGGGTTCAGTTCCCAGGTAAGGAAAAGTGTTATTCGGTTTCTTAATCAGGAATTTCTCAATAAATAAATAAAATATAAATATCGCTGGATATTACACACAGCGCCATCTAGCGCCACACTAAGCAACGAGGCTTGTGTTATAGACACCAGATAGTTGATATACTATACAGTTACTTTTTGTTTGTAAATACATACTTATTATACATATAAACATCCATGTCTCGGAAACAAATGTCCATGCTAATCACACAAACATTTGCTCCTACCGGAATTCGAACCCGGGAGCCAACAAACGTAAGGCAGCCTCACTACCGCTGCGCTATTCGGGTCGTCGAATAGCAGTCACAGAGTAGGATTTATGCTCGGGTTGTGGCAATAGCCTCGCCTTCTTTTAAAAGGGACTCAAACCTAACTGGCGAAATGTGGGTGTACTATTATTATAGGTAGGGGTGATGTTATGCTTTGTTATTTTTATGTCGATATCTTTGTACCAACTCAAGATGGAAGAATAGTGATTGTTGTTTTAAATTTCAACGGTTTTTATAGCTCAAGGATTGCTAAGAGCTAACCGTGATGAAAGAACCGTGTTACTCAAATTCCTTTAAAAGTTATTATGTCTGTTCTAATGCTCACAAAAAGTACGAAACGACTTCTCTTCTTAAAATTTAATTTCGTCGTTCTTACACCTCGTAATTGTAAACGGGAATCTTCTCAAGAACTCTCAAAATAACACGCTCCTTCCAACCTCAGTACAAAAAATAATGTCATTACGTACTTATACATAATGTACATACAGAAATAAACTCGTGCCAATTAATTAAAGCGCTGCGAACAGCCGCGTAAGTTGGCGCTCGCGGTACAAACTTTGTTTGCAGGGTGTAATGAATGTACCACGCCACTTGTTTCGACTAACCTAGGAGGGTACGTTCTAGGTAGGGCTTCCATGATATTTAAGATGGGTGCTTTCAGGATTTGTTTACTAAATTGTAATCTAATTTTTTGTATGGCTTTGTTTAATTACTTTGGGAGGATCTACTTTTTATATCGGTTGAAAAGTAACAATGGCACGTTTCGATTTTCAAGGATTTCCGTGCCTCGGAAAGCAGGTTAAGTAATTGGTCCCGGCTGTTATACGTAGATCTTTGTCAGTCGTTACGGATAGTCAGGCCCGAAGGTCTGGCAACTATAGTCTTGTCAAAGGGAGTCGTTTTAGATTGAACGCAAACTTCAACACAGATGGTAGACCAGTTTATAAATCACACAACCTTCTCACAGTTCCTTGTATTTATATTTATTTATAATTGCAATTGTCAAAACTAATTCTTCACTTTTTGAATTGAAAAACAATATTAATAAACGTACAGTTACACAATATCTACTTACCATGCCTGTAGCTAGGATTGAATTATTTAAACGTAATTGTGTATATATAGCTCCACTCATCTTTAACTCTCTACCTAACTTTATTACTGATCTTCCGTACAAAAAATTCTGCATAGTTCTGAAAAAATGGCTTATTTTACATAGCTTTTATTCCGTAATAGAAGTTAATTTCTCAAAAAATCCAATTGTCATTCTTACCATTACCGGAATGTATTATAGAATTTGTAGAGAATTACCTAAATTATAATAATATGTTGTTTGTATATATAATTTTTATTTTTTTCCTTGTGTTGACAATTTGTTTGTTTGGTTTTTTTGTTTTGTGTTGAGTAACTTTGAAACACACTGGACTTAGTTACCTAATTTAAGGTTAACTAGATTAGCATCTAATACTTTAATGTTTGCATGTCAATTTTATGACGAAATGTCTCATTGCTCTACATATTATTTTATCATATTTTGTACCGCATTTATTGCAAATAAATAATTTTTACGTGACTTGACTTGGTAATACTTATAATTATGATGACTTCTATCTAGTACTAGTGTTTCCTTCTACCTATGTCCCTAACAAAAGGTTTCGTTGAAATTATTTTATAAGGCGAAATTCAGCTTGATACTGTTTTGTCAACAATTTGTCTCAAAACAGCGTCCGTAATGAGAATAAACGTAATACCCTGTTGATTCAGCATAGTTTTAGGGTTCCCGATGAAATCAAATAAGCAAATTCGAATGTTACATTGGTCCAGTGCTCTTTGGTAAGCCTCTTACGTTTGTCAACCATGCCTTTTCTTGTTTTCAGTTATCAGCATCGCCCTAACTCTCAACTTAAGTCGTTCGGCATTCTTTGTATTGTAACTCCATATTGCAACGTACACTCGGCGGTACATCAAGCTTTACATTTCCAGTATAATATGACCTTGCTTTGTGTAAATTTCACGGGCAATGAAAGATGCGCATAAACTTGTATTGTAAAGCTTGATTGGCGCCGTACGTACATAATATGCACGGATAGGGATTAGCTAGTAAAAATCGGCTAAGTGCGAGTCGGACTCGCGCTCGAAGGGTTCCGGACTTTCGTAGTAGGGGAGCCCTTTAATTTTAATTTTGTTTTTAGTATTTGTTGTTATAGCGGCAACTCGGCAACCAGAAATACACATTCTCTGAAAATGAAAAATTCAATTGTCTATCTATTACGGGTAATGAGATACAGCCCGCTGACAGACAGACGGACGGACTGATGGACAGCGGAGGCTTAGTAATAGGGTCCCGTTGGTTACCCTGTGGATACGGAACCCTAAAAATGAGGTGAGGAGATGTTGATTATAATCAGGAGTTTAAGTGCTGTTAAGAATGCCAATTAAACAACGGGTTAACAGAAACATTTACTCGAAAATGATAATGTAAATTTTTCAAACATTCTGGTTAAGAAGATTCGCTGACAAGGGTTGATAAAGGTAAACCTTCGCAGCCTTGTCATGTGAAGGGATGAGTGAAAGACGATTAGTAAAAAGGATTTATGGTTAGAAATTGAGTGAATTCCGGGAAGAGACACTGAAAAAGACACTCTCCCCGGCCACCAGTAGGTTTTATCAATTCAGAGTCCCTAACACGAGCGCGCGGTGTATAAACGTAACGAAAATGCGTCGATTTTTAAATCGAAAATACAATAATCCTGTTGCATTTTAGTTAAATTATTTGGAAGAAACACAATTAGTATTTTACGATATAGATATGAACATATTCTTAAAATAATGAAAATATTATGTGCTAAAAGTATTTTTATTCATTTTAAAATCGAAGTATTTACGCCTCGCGCTTTGCTAGGGTCTCTAGTCAATCGTTGAAACTGAACTTGTGAAAAAATAATTGGTTAGTATTATCATAAAGGTTGCCAGCTTCGTTGCCTTTTAGTACACATGGCAGGTTTTGACGATTGATACTTCAATCTCAAAACCTGCCGTGCATAGAAACTTAGTATATTTATTGTTTGTTTTGAGTTCACGATATTTCAGCGCTGTTGCAAGCACCATGATCACAGATAAACCCGAGGTAAATATTCCGTTTTCAGTGAAAATGATAATGTTGGTGACCATGACAGTTTAAAAACTTATGAGCTTAGTATAATCAACTTTAGGTTTAAATACCAAATAGAGCTGATTTCCAAAAATTTGGCCACCGCAACGCTACTTTAAAATGTAGACAAGTTGAGAACATCTTTACAGCGATATATTATGTGTACCTGGGCCATAATTTGGTTAAATTGTATAACTTCAATCGTATGTTAGTTTAGGGGTGACATAATTCTAAGCTTTGTTTGAACTTTTTGGAGCTTCAAAATAGGCTTAGGAGTATAATAACGGTCTTTTGGGTATAATATTTCCTTTTTTCAAGTAGGAATATCTGAATGTGGGAAGGATGATAAAGCAAGAAAAGAGGTGACTCTTGAGATGACGAGAAATTAAGAAATATAGACGTAGGTATAATGACATTGACCTAAAGTCAGTCATTCTTTATATTATTCATAATATATATTCATATTCTTTATTGCACACAAAAATTAAAAAATATACTCACAAAATTCAAATATATAGCGTATGTACAACGGCGAGCTTAACCCAGAATTGGGTTTTCTTACAGCAAACCTTACTTCTGTTGCGAGATTTGCAGAAGAGGATATACTTATGTCCACAAACAATACAGTTAAAAACTTAAATTAACTTATTTTATACACTAAACTAATACATACAATATAATATACGTAATACATACAATATATTTATATAGATACACTTACATATAAAACACTATTTACAAACTATTATCATGTTGACAGGAAATATTCTTGTATTCTTTTCTTGAACACATCTAATGAAGGTCTATATGGGCTATTATTCATTCAGTTTTGGGTCTATAGTCTACCATGTGCCTCCTACTACCTACATACAAGGTGGTAGGGACACTGACACACAAAAGCTTACCATGTATTCGGTACATTTAAACCACCCCCCCTCTCCCGCCCAAATTTACGTACTGTATGTACTTAACTCGTGATAAGCGTTGGTGTTCCACCTTCCGCCCTGTTACAACGACTTTTGGGGTGCGTTTTCGATGAAACCAATAAACAAAAACAAATAATACAGATATAAACGCAAACTGTTAGGGAAACCCGCAAATATGTGGTTATTATACATTTCAATAGCATTTAGATAGGACTCTAAGAGACTTCGCCTACTGCGATTTACCAGCGATAGAAACGCAAGATGACCGCTATCACTGTCTGTGTACCTTCGCCCACATAACCACGACTCTGTAAAGCTGCCATCGCAATGTGCTATAATCATGATTCAGTATCAGAAATGCTTCCATTTCCGCTCTACGTTCCCTTGATGTCGTTACAAACAGTCGCGCGTTTGCTTCGATACAGTAGCGATGCTGCCGCGCATTTACGTCGCATTTCGCGAGATGCAAATGCAACAAACGCACGACAGCATTGGGCAAGAAGTCATCGTGGGCGACAGGCCTTACTGGTAACAGCATGACTAGTTACAGTTTAGGCATAGAGCCAAAAAGCGGCTGTAACAAACAATACACATAAATAATAATTAATTAGCTACACACCAAACATGCTCATAATAAAATTTCATAGTTTTTAATCCTTGTTAAATCATTTGTATAAGTTAAAATACCTACACATTTCTGTTAACTGCAATCGAGTTGTCCTAATTAGGTAGTCCCAATTATTACAGCTCCATTGCAGTTTCGTCCTACCTCCTTCCTTTATACAACATGTTACGTAATTAACGCACACCCTCAGACACCCCAATTAGTTTATTATGTTAAAATCATAATACATGCACTGAATTTTTAATTAAACATGTCTAGGCAATGATTATTTAATAAATTAGTTTTCCTAATTCCGGAAGAATGTAGTCACAGTACAAATCAACGAACGCACACAGTCGCATACGTAGGTCTCATACCTACGTATGCGACTGTGTGAGTCTTGCTAGCCTAGTAGGTAGTCGCTCACGTTCGAGACAGCTGTTAACGTTGTCGCTCGACTCAACTTCAATAGAAAACTTCAATACATTTTAATGCCTGTTTTCTTAATTGATGTTTTAATTTAGAAAGCACTTCGTCATTTTTTATCAAAAGCGTTCACTATCCTATTTTTTAGATCCTCGGCACGTCTTGTTGTCGCACTAAAATAAACTAACGATTTAATACGTCCCCACAAAAAAAGTCGTAAAATCAGCTGATTGGGGATTCTCATCGAATTAATCCCATATTTCGTTTTGAAAACGAGTACCTACGTGTACGCCAATCGGCTCCCCTGTCGATGGCTGTGTTCGGACGGAACGTTCCATGGCCACGAAGTAGCAGCTAACATAGTCCTACCCTGCGGTCTACTCTTGTACCATACCTTTGGTTGACTTAAATGTTCTGCCAGCTAGAACCACATTATCACCACACTGCACTGTGCCACAGTCCTCACCATTAGTCACCATTTCACTGAACATTTTGTGTCAATTATTGGAAAGAAATCGCGCGCGAAAGTCTATTTGCATACACTGTACGGAAGTTCGCCCGTGACTAAATATTGTTTACATTTATTTAAGTTAGCTTTGATCGTAGGCGCCGGTGGCGGCGCCGCCCGGTGTCATGGTGTCATCTCGACCTATCCCAGGTTTCAAATTTGCACGAGAAAGGGAACGAAAACAAGTATGACATATATTGCATTTTGTTGGTTTATCTATTGTGTGCTTTAACGAGTGCCTGTTTAGTGTGCGTGCGGTTGAATCGCCAAGTTTACCTAACTTTATTTGTAACGACTTTAACTTACTTGAAACAAGGTTCATTTTTCTTTATTTTGTATTGAATGGCGGAATTTGTAGTAATACAAATAAAACTGCACTTTTAAAATTCTTATTGCCTTGAGTTACCGTCCATTTCAGTTTGCTTGGACTATACAGGGGTAGTGTGACTATAAATTACGTAGCTTTAATTATTTTTGGGATAAAAAATTACCTATATTAAAAATTATAGAAATCGATTCAGTAAACGATTCTGAACAAAGTAATTTCAGGATGTGCGTTAATTATGTTACATGTTGTATACATTACTGTTAGCTTGCATTCTCCCATTGTTGGGTAAAGACCTCTTTCCCATAGACTTTCGACTCTTTTGATCCTGGGATAATTTGGACCAATGGCCATTAGTTTTGTCAGCTTGCCCCACCATTTACACAGGCCCGTTATCTACTTGCATCATATTTATTTGACGACCCAAATGGCGCGGCGGAAGAGAGGCTGCCTTTCGTTCTTAGGGTCCCGGGTTCGAATCCCGGTAGGAGCAAACGTTTATGTGATGAGCATGGATATTTGTTTTCGAGTCATGGATGTTTAGTATAATACTCGTAAGTATGTATTTACAAACAAAAAAGCATGTATGTAGTATATCAACTATCTGGTGTCCGCGACACAAGCCTCGTTGCTTAGTGTGGCATAAGATGGCACTGTGTGTAGTGTCCAGTGATATTTATTATATTATATTTATTTATTTCTTTATGGCGCGTAAGATCTTAATTATATTTTATCATAATTGTATCGATGATGTACATAGAATCTGCACTTCTACGCTAATATTAAAAAGAGATGTGAAGTTTGAAGTTTGCATGTAAGGGGTAATCAACGAGCGGGTCTGTGGACGGTGAGCTATGGGCTAGCTCGACGTCCATCCGTCTCATGACGACAGGCCGTGTCGACGGCGCGTTCGTGTTCCACGCGCGCCTCAAAGAGAGTCAGCAAAAAGGAAGGGGTCCGCAAGGGCCGATGCCTGCCAGGGCTGCGGGAATGTTCGAAAGAGATACCGTGGCCCCGGAACACAAAGGGTGATGAAGGAACATGGATGGGTTTTGGTCAGTAAAAGTCTGACACTCCCACCTGCTCCGCCCAGAGCGGGAGGAGTCATTTGATGATTTCCCATCATGGGAAACGTTATCCCCAAGTGTCATTTATGCTATATTTAAAACGTTCTCGTGGGATAATATTAGCATAACACGAGCGAATTTGAATGAAAACGCTAGTATAATAAAAGTACAATGTTTAGTTATAACAGCTACTAGTTGCTTTTAGTTACAGAAAAGGATCCATTCAAAGACACCAACTTCACAGAGCCAAATTAAACTGTTTATTACACAAAATGAGTGTTCAAAACATAAATTGTATACCTAAACAAACATACGTACACAAAACTTTTCAGAACACGAATAAATGAAATCGACTCAACAAATATCTTCACAACAAGTTCTATTAAACAAGTTATTTGGCTAACGGTACCGTCAACGATAAATAAAATAGGACAGAAGCGAAACTCATTTTAAATAAGAGAAAAGCAGAATAAGATTTACTTTAAGATCAGCGTCAGACAGCATCACCTGTCTGGCATGAATGCTGAAATGGACATTTTTGGCGGAGCCGTGAGGCAGCGCACACTATGTTTTTCTCCTTATTTTGTATCTTTTTTATACATTTTTAACCACTATTGAAGGATCGGCTTGCAGTCTTATCGTATGCAACTTCATTACGGTTTTTACTTGAAGATATTATTGCCTATTTGACCTTTATCCCTAGATCAGTCCACGAAGTTGACACAATAGTTAATCAATTGTGTCTCGAACAAATCGGTCCGTTGACAGATCATGATTTATAACACAGTTACTGAATAAGACGAAAGCAAAGTAAGGTAAAGTGGTAAGCCTGGTTGCTTAAAAATATATTTATATTTCTTTTTATTCAAATGAAGCCAAACACATAACATGACATCCCTCCCTCCTGCAATCTCCGAAAGTTTGGGCGTAGGTATTTCGCCAGTTATATTTAAGCCCCATCTATTAGAGCGAGTCCTTTGCCATCAACTGAGAACAAATCCAGCCTCCGTGGGTGTTACTGAGAAATTCCCGATGGAAAAACCCAAACGAACTTTGCCCGACCTAAAAAATCGAACCCCGCACCAAATGCTCAGCAATAACGCTGGCGACTAATGTCAAAAAACACACAGACACCTCACCAAACAAACACAAAGACAAAGGGTGATTTTATCGCGTTGACTTTCAAATTTTGTATTTCACAGTTGAAAGAGACCGTAAACCCGAGTATCTATACATATAATAAAATCGTTAAGACCAAAAAATCTGTACATTAAAGATTAAAAAAAAAAACCAGCCAGGGTGACTTGAAATAAGTAACTGAACATATTAAAACAATTAAAAAAAATTTTGTTTGTTTGTTTGTTTGTTTGACCGCGCATCACGTAAAAACTGCTGAACCGATTTTGTTGAAATGTTCAGAAATCTGTTTAAATACATTCAGAATAACATATAGGCTATAGAAATTTTGGATTTTTTTGGAAAAAGGGGGTGAAAAGGGGGGGTAAAGTTTGTATGAAAAAAAAAAAAATTTGACTGTTCTAGAATCATGAAACTCAGAATAAATACTTACTAATAAAAATAAAGAAATACCTGTCTTAGCATTTTTTTTAAATCTCATCCAGAGGCGCAAAAAAGAGGGTTTTGTGTTTAAAATTAATAAACTTCAAACACCTATACAATCAAAACCAATGAAGTGTAACCTTTTAAAGTTGCTACATATACTCCATATCTAATACAGGTAAATATAATTTCTCAGTTTTCTTGAAATTTGATTTTTGAGGTGAATACGCACAAAATAGCGGAACTCAAGAAAATCAGCTTTCCTCGGTTTAAGTAGTTGGTACGAAATGTTTGTGCGCGCATCACGTCAAAATTACTGCATAGGCTTCTTCAATATTTAAACTATATATTATCACGCTACTTCCTTAAGGGGGTAGGCAATTTTGCATTATTTCCGTATACTTCAATTGTTTGACGTTTCAGTCATGACGTAAGTACATGAGAACGGCTATTTGTGGCTTATGTCAACGAAGTAAATAGCCTTGCGGTTTCATGACCGCTCTGTAAACTACGGGGTTGCAGGTTCAAACCCTCCAACATTATTTTCACTTTTTGTGATTTGTTTAATTTTTTTTTTGATGCTGTGAGATTTCCTATATTTCATTTTGTATTTAAGTTGTGTGCGTTTCTTATTTTTTTCGTGAAATATTTTTCCAAAAAGTAATAGAGTAGTATTTATGGAAGAAGAATACAATCATGCTACCCCCAAATAAATTGGGATACGGGCAGGAGTATGATGATGAGGATGATTTCTCCAAAAAGAAGTATAGCGAACACCAGAAGCCTGATAAATCCACGTGTTCTTGCCGTGCAAAAACTGTGCTATGCTATTCGCAATAATCAATAATCCATACGCAGTTTACGTAGATTATATTTACAGCTAAATTGTTATTGGCCTCATATCGTGTTTTCGGGCGGGAGGAGACGCCCGGGTTCTTCCATTGTGAGGATCGACCGGAGGACACGGTGGAGCACACTGTGGAGGTGTGCCCCACTTGGGCGGAGCACCGCCGTGTCCTCGAAGCGGCGATCAGCGGCGGCGACCTCTCTCTCCCAGCCCTGGTTCAATACATGGTCCGGAGCGAGACGGAATGGGATGCCGTCACTTCCTTCTGCGAAGCAGTCATGCTAGCGAAGGAGGTGGCGGAACGTGAGAGGGAGAGATCGTTACGTCCCGGCCACAGCGGGAAACACCCCGGGCGTCGGGAGCCACGTATTGGCCCCTGGCCACCGTAGGCGCGGGCCTGTGGACGAGGAGCTATTGGGCTAGCTCGCCATCCGTCCGTCTCATGACGACAGGCCGTGTCGACGGCGCGTTCGTGTTCTACGCGCGCCTCAAAGAGAGTCAGCAAAAAAGAAGGGGTCCGCAAAGGCCGATGCCTGCCGGGGCTGCGGGACTATTCAAAAGAGGGTATCTCTTTTGGCCCGGAACACAAAGGGTGATGAAGGAACATGGATGGGTTTTAGTCAGTAAAAGTCTGACACTTCCTCCTGCTCCGGGAGGAGTCATTTGAAGATTTCCCATCCGAAAAAAAAAGCTATATCGTGTTTGGGCTCAATTCGTGCACCTTGATATGAACTTTCGACCTAGCTGGAGTATGACTGTCATCGAGTGTCTAAGGATAAAAACCTAAGGCTGTCGATTGAAGCCCCAAATTGGAAAAACATAGTACAATATTTTAACGATGATTGCATATATTTCCGAGAAATAAAAGTGTTACCTACTTAAATCTATACTTATTATAAAGGAGAAAAGTTTGTTTGTTTGGTTGGTTGAACGCGCTAATTTTAGGAACTACTGATTCCAGTTAAAACATCTTTTAGTGTTGGATAGCCCATTTATCGAGGAAGGCTATACGTTATATAACATCACGCTACAATCAATAGGAGCGGAGCATCAATGAAAATTGTTGCAAATACAGCGAAAAATTATTGCTTTTGAGAGCTTCCTTTCCGTGCGCTGCGTAAACGGTTAAAGTTACTCAACAATCATACATGTATGACGGGATTGTTCCTCTTAAAAAGTCCGCTAAAGCATATTATCTGCATTTTTTTTAGGTTGACTCACACTCTCTCTAAGCCTCTCTCTTACGTAACACAGACGAAGTTGCGCGGGTCAGCTAGTTTGATATAAATTTCGACTTGATACCTCTAGGCGTTCTTGAGAAAAAGGCGCTTGACGGACGGACAACAAAGTGATCTTAAAAAAAATCTTGTTTCCTTATGAGGTATGGAACTATGGAACCCTAGCTAACCCTAAAAGGGCAAAAGGACATTACCCTCTACATCTTTTTATTCTATGACACCGTCTACGATAGGCATTCCGAGGCACTCACGCATTCTCCCGCAATTCTATTAAGTTCTCACTCGTTATCCGAAAGGGATGTAGTTTATTATGCTGACTGTACTATATAATGTGAGACGGGCACATTTTTGTCAAGCTTCATTGCTGTACACATTCCTACACCCTCTGTTTAGGTGTTTAATTTCAGTTCTGTGTTTTGTATGAGAGAAATGGAGGTCTGTTCAGATATTTAGGCTTTGTGGTTTATGGAGAAGTTATTATACAGAAACTATATTAAGAGAGGGGTGGTACCTGCTGACGAGAGGTTTTCTCCATGTAACTCCTCTTTAATAAGTGATTATAAATGTGCAAAAAAAACATATGTTGCTTATTGGACTCTTAACTTTAATTGGTACAATTGAAATAATTCTAACTTTATTATTACTTGAATTTATACATACTTTATTAGAAATTTTAAAAAAATATTTAAAGTGAAGCGTTTTTTCTTTGAAATTTCGTAACTAATCCTAAACGGCATTAAGTTTTAGATTTTTTTTTACACAAATGTTAGCCACTTTTTTCTTCACAAAGTGTACAATTGGCATTTTGATCTAATGATTTAGAGCTACAATTAAATAAAAACCGCTCATTTCGCACTATTCACCCCGCAGTAACTGATGTACCAACCACATTGTAGTGCAAGCTGATTAGAACTTTATTCTAACAGTATTTCAAAACGAAGTTTGAACCACCACAATAGGGATGCTAATTTAGCAGATACCCCAGCCTTAACGTGCCGAGCGGCCATTTTTTTTTAATTCGTGAAGGTATTTCACATAAATATTGGTCATGTTCTCCAGAAAGGTCCTGTGCATACTGCGTAGTACTCGCAATCGGAGAGCGGGTACGTCTAGATGGAACGTGGACGAAGCGAAAGAAAGGAGTACCTATATGTAAGGATCGTATCGCAGGTGGCGTTCTGTGGTTTCTGTCTACCCCCACGGGAAAAAGGCGTGAGTTTATGAATGTGTATATAGTTTTATTCCTAATCATCTTCAGTCTCAGCCTGAATTCACCAAAACATAAAGGTATTATGTATCTCTCTAGTTATACCAATCTTCTAAACCCACTACGCTCCGTGTGATTTCCGAGACAGCAACAATATCAAATTCTTAATGATTTCTGACACACGACACCCTTTACACCTAAATATCCTCGTGTCGCAAAGGCTGAAAAGCCGAAACAGCTTTCTGAAGTGTGTCAGGACTCAATGGCGACCGCTCCACGGAAAGACTAAAGCTGTGGCGAGGCAGTGCATCCTTACCAATCCCATTCGTTCCACCTGCTGAAAATCTCGACCTGGACATGAGTTGCCATGGCTGACCTGGAAGTCTTTAAATAGACTCCGGACCCAGGTTGGCCGCAGCAAGGAAAACCTGCTCAGGTGGAGACTCATTAATGAATCTGCCCTAGAGTGTAAATGTGGTGCTGTTCCACAATCGATGGGGCACTTAATATCGTAACCTGCGTGTTTGTTCACTACAGGAACTGATGGACGCTACCGAAAGCGCTAAACTAGTCGCTCAGTTCTGGGCTGACACAATTTAGATTGCCATCGACGCGCTAAGAAGAAGAATAATGATTTCCAGAAAGACAGCAGTTCTATTTTCTTACCCGCCTAGAAAATATGGAAAACAATATTACAGAAACCGTCTTATAAAAGCAAAATCAATAATCTGGGAACATTCGGCGGTTACCGAGCCTCTTCTTTGTAACTAATCAGAATTCGTTGGAAATTTTGTAAATGCCTAAAGCCTGTAAACTTTGCAAGCCAAATTCCTGGTATATTAATTTATACAATACTAATCGTGCGAAGTTTTCCTTTGGAAAATGTAGTATTTTTGCCTAGCTAATACAAGATCGTGCCCCGATTAATCTTTGTCGGTATTTCTTAGTAACTGGTATAGGACTAGAAAACTAGCCTGCTTGGAAAAAACCTTTTTCCAACTAAGTTACGGAAGGTTTTAATCTAACCAGATGCAGCTGTATTTTACATGGAGCAACAGCCTATCTGACCTTCACAATCCAGTTGGATACCGTGTACTACAATACCTCTTAATAAAACTACATAGTTGCCAGATTATCGTACCACTGAGAACCTGTAACAACTGTCAAAGATTTACAAATGACAGCCGGGACCAACAGCTTAACGTGCTTTTCGAGGCACAGAGGGAACTTGATGTGTAATGTATGGTCTCCCATCCACAAACTGATCTCAAAAAGCACTGCTTCGACTTATGTGGACATTTCGACTTTACACACGAACACCTCAAAAGACGATGTACTAACGTACGCCCTGTAAGTATTCGTATTTCGATTAGTGTACCATACACGAAAAACCTACTAAATAATGATTATTATAGGTACATTGCATGTGTTTACTATAATAGGTTAATTATTTACGGACTAAATGATAGTCAAATATTTTGTGTCAACAGATTTGTAATACCAGCATCAAATTCGTTGAATTGACGTGATAAAATTCGGCACTTGAAATTCGAGTCTTATTAGGCTCGAATTCGAACACAATAAATTCGACACGAGGATTGCCACGTGTTGTTCAAAATAGCAGCTATTTCGGTATAGCGTTGATGAAAAACATGATAACAATATTTTGTTATTTTAACTGGCATGTGCCTGCGGCTTTGCCCGCAGGTTAATTTTTAGGGACTAAAAAGTACCCTGTATACCCTCATGGATGTATTTACTAGCGTGTGGTTTACCAACGTGACGCGGCATTCGAATATTCGTAACTCTAAAACTATTTCTCCAAAAGCCGTTAGGTAATTATTTCGTGAAAGAATATACATCCATCAATCATTCCATCCTAAAAAACTTTCACGTTTTTGATAGACTAGCTTGTGCCCGTGACTTCACCCGCGTGGAGTTCGATAATTGACCCACAGGATCATACTACTGGGATAAAAAGTGTCCTATGTGTAAGTCCAGGTTATATACTATTTGTGTGCTCAATTTCATCCAAATCCGTTTAGCAGTTTTTGCGTGTAAGATTAACAAACATCCATCCATCCATATTATTATTAGTAGGATAAGTAGGATGATAGTAAACTGTATTTAATAATATGTGTGAGGCGGGAAACCTGTAATGAACGTGAAAACTTTTATGTTCAAGATCAAATAAGAAAGCAACATTATACAAGATTGCCACGTGTATCCTAAAATTGGGTGCGAAATTCTTCATAAATAGGAACAAAGAATTAGTCTTTTGTTAGCATGATCAAAAACATGGGAACAATAAACTATTGTAAGATTTTCTTCGAAAATGTTTATGCGCAAAAGTATTTGGACATCAATATTTGTTCGCTGAGGCAAAATCAATAATTAAGTGATAAGAGATCCAGTTATTATGTATAAGTTGTGAAAGTATTATTCTTTTTAGCGTGTCGCAAGCGATATGATGACTGACTAAAAAAAATATGATTCTGTTTAGTCCGCCAGTTAGATTATCGAAAAATATTGGATACGTGTTTTTTGTTTTATCAAATTAATAAAAAATTACGAAGATAAAACGTGTCAAAGAACATGAGCGGAGGCTTGTGACGTCACTTTCGAGTAAAAAATGTACTCAAATGTGATGACACACGAGTTTTGACGCACTGTACCTATCGCCTTAATTATTTGTTTACGTGAAAAAGAAAAAATTATCCAAAATTTTTTGGAAATCTATCTGACGGACTAATTGGATTTTTTTTTGTCATCTACCCTATTGTAATAAGAACCTGCAATAACTATACTGCTACTTATACTGTTAGACTGCATCATCCCACTGCTGGGCCAAGGCCCCTCCCCATGACTTCTAGTTGTTTTGATCTACTGGCTACCCGCCTGTAACCTGCGATAGCACCGCACTTTTTGCAGACTAAAGTAAAATAGTCTCAAAATTCTTGACAAAATATGATCGTCTGCCGTATCCATAATAAATGGTATATAGCTAGTTACAGGAATACCTTTTGTTTCTTTGTCCTGAGCCTTTAATTGGGTTTCCTAGGCAATAATACAGTTAAAGAGAACAATGAGGATTGCCGTCTGGATTTCCACGCAAACAATAAAAGAAATACCATCGCGAATTTTGAAAACAATAGGTTTTCTCGAATTTAGGTGTCTTTATTTGTGACTTTTCGTGTGACTATTTCTTGTAGGAACATTTAATTAATAAGGCATGTACTATCGAGGACACTCCCGCCTGATCACCACTAAGCAAATTTTTGCTTGCGCTTACAACATAGAAACGCTCTCTAGCCCCGCCCCGTTGACTTTGTATAGAAATAATGAATGAAAAGATAACGATCGGCCGAGCGCACTGACGCGGACGACGCACGCCAAACGAGAGTTATTGTTATTTTGCGCGCCAAAGTTGACGCTTAATATGATATATAATATGAATAGGCCTAAACTTTAAGTGGGCGTGGCTCGTCGAATCCGCATGATTTAAGTGATTTTTTTTTACTGATCAGGCGGAAAAGACCACGACTGTTCATCACCATTTTAGTCTCTTTCTTCTTCGTGTTGACAATAAAATCGGTACTTACTATAAATTTTTATGTTTAAGTTTCAGGGTAGAAGCTGCTTTGACTGCAACTTTTCGAGCGTAGAGGGCAGTAGCCGAGATAAGGCATTTCTGCGATGAAGTTCCACGTCTGTTGGCTTTTTAAGCGTTGCATCAAAGTCATAAATATAGATGTTTTATGCCTCAGTGAACATTTTGTTATAAGAGGGGAAGAAAAATACCTCAATCTAAATAATTTTTATGTTGGTGCGATGTACTCACGGCCTGATCAGCGGCGAGGTGGTACATGCATACTCTGTAAAAATCACCTGCAAAGTACCGAATTGAAAGAAGTCACTGAATTCTGCATTGAGAAGCAATATGAGATATGTGGGCTTGAAATTAAATCAATACAAGCAATCATATTATGTATATACAGAACACCCTCGTCTGACGTAAATACCTTTTTAGAAAACTTGAACAAAACTCTGCGAAAACTACAATATAAAAAAAGTAAAATAATAATAGCTGGTGATTTCAATATTAACCTTCTAAGTAATGACAGTAATAGTACAAAATTCAAAGAACTCCTCTCAAACTATGGTATGCGGTGCCACATTAAAGAGGCCACCAGGTTAAACACTTGTATCGATAACATCATCAGTAATATTCCAAATATAATAGGTTCCACGCACAATGTTTGTTTATCTGATCATAACACAGCACAGGTTGTTAAATTTGAATATGATCAAAAACCTATATCAAGTTATTACTTCATGACCATAAATGACCTGAGTAAGGAAAATGTCAGTAAATTCATCGAACATATTAGTCAATTATCCTTTTCCGAAGTCTACAACATTTCCGATACGAATAATGCTTTCGATAACTTTCATGACACTTTAACTTTATTTTATAAATTATGTTTCCCTCTTTTACGAGTTAAAAAACAGTTCAAATATGGTACATTAAAATGGATCACAAAAGGTGTTAAAATGAGTAGTCTTACTAAACGAACACTAAGATATAAATATTATTTAAACAAAACAAGTGATAATAAAACTAAATTTAAGGTGTACTCCAATATGTTAAGAAAATGTATTCATAATCTTCAATCTTTATGTAATCTAAAGCACATTGCGTATTCAAAAAATAAGGGTAAAGCTTCATGGGATATTGTTAAACGTTGTACAGGTAACGAGAGGTCTCGAGAATATATTAATTGTTATTTTCAGTAAAACTCTTGATAATCAATTATAGTTTTATTATCTTCATTACAACACAGGGAGTACATTAGCAGAGAAAAGATGGCGTCAACAGAACAAGAAAAAAAAACATGTTACCAACCAAAGAGTATTTCTTACCAACATTAAGAACATAATATTCCATTGATATTACACAGATAATACCCCCCCTCAATGTAATATTATTTATTTTAACTTAACATAACTTATTATAACTACTCGCTTAAACCACACTTATTAATAAATCTAAGTAACAAAGTTTTGTTTAGTGCCTTTGTAAACATATCAGCTGTCTGATCTTCTGTTTTAATATACTTTAATAACAATTTTCCTTTCTTAATTTGTTCCTTAATAAAATGGAAACGGATATCAATATGTTTCAGTCGTATAGTGCTATCAGTATTAGCAACCATAATGGCACTCTGATTGTCACTATACATTTTAACAGGACATGAATTTTTAATATTAAAATCTTTCAACAAATTAATAAGCCAGCAGGCTTCACTTGCAGCCATACTGATTGCTATATATTCCGATTCTGTGGATGATAAACTGACACTGGCTTGTTTCTTTGAGCACCATGAAACTAAGCAATTAGCAAACATAAAACAAAATCCTGTTGTGGATTTCCTATCTTGCAAATCTCCCCCCCAATTTGCATCACAGTATCCCACCAACATGTCATCATTACACTTATATACCAATTTATAATCAATGGTTTGTTTTACATATCTCAATAATCTTTTAAGTGCTGATAACAGGGCACTGTTTGCTTTATTTTGAAATCTACTTAAAATAGACAAAGCTACACAAATATCGGGTCTTGTTCCTGATACAGCATAAGACAAACAACCTATTATTTTCCTACATTCTTTTTCAATGTTTTTATCACACAAAGAATCATTATTTCCATCTAATATTTTAGCATTAAAATTAATATCCATTGGAGTATACATTCCTTTACAACTTTGCATCTGAAACTTTTCTAAAACACTTATAAGATATTTTGTTTGATTTAATTCAGTTATTCCCTTTTCCAAATCTTGTTTAACTTGTATACCTAGAAAGTTTGACACCAATCCCAAATCCTTCATTTTAAATTCTTTGTTTAATACTGATTTGAGTTTATATATTTCTGAATTATCATTACCAAATATTAACAAGTCATCTACATATAACAAAACATATGTTCTGGAATTGCCATTACATTTTGTATACAAACAAGAATCATTACGAGACCTTACAAAATCTTGTTTTATTATTATAGAGTTAAATTTATCATTCCAGTACTTCGGAGATTTCTTTAAACCATATAGAGATTTATTTAATTTAACAAACCTATCATCACCACTATAAGCCCCTTCTGGTAATTCCAAATACACAATTTCATCAATATCTCCATATAAAAATGCACCTGTGACATCCATTTGAAAAATAGGTAAGTTTAATTTTGTAGCTACTGAAACAAATAACCTAAAAGTTGCCAATTTTGCAACCGGTGCATAAATGTCACACATTTCTATTATATCATTTTGTTCAAAGCCTCTTGCTACTAACCTAGCTTTGTACTGAACTACATCATTTGTACTTTTAATTTTAAATACCCATTTACTACTTACAGACTTTTCAGGTTTCTTACACAAGTCCCAGGTATTGTTTTCTTTCAGGGTTTCCAGCTCTTTCTCAACAGCTTCTTGCCATTTATCAGCATCTTTCCTTTGCATTGCTTCTTTGTAAGTTTTAGGTTCATTTCCATCCATATAGACATGATGACAAGTGTAATATGAGGTCTGCTTCTTCACGCGGGTACTTCTTTGGCGTGGTAATGTATCATCAGCTTCTCCATCACTTGATCCCTCATCACTCGAGCATGGTGTATATAAACTATCTTCACTTTCAATAGGTTCATCCTCCATTTCCTTGCTCAGTTCTTCACTCTCACTTACTTGTCCATCACTGTCATTGGTATGTCTCTCCTTTTCATTTAGTTTCTCTTTACTTCCTTTGGGTTGTTCCTTATTTTCACTTACCTCTCTCTTTCTTTGACTCTCCATGGTGTTAGTATCGTATTCCAGCATAACTACCTCTTCTTTCTCGTTTTCTACAAATACAACATCCCTCTTTATTTCAACATTGTTCTTCTCCGGGAAAAATATTCTATAACCCTTGACATCTTCACCATAACCAACCATGATTCCTTTCTGTCCTTTAGAGTCCCACTTTCTTCTTTTTTCTTTTGGGATATGAACAACAACAGGGGTACCAAAGGTTTTCAACTTATTTATGTCAAAATGTCTGTTTGTCCATGTCTCGTATGGGGTCTTTCCAATCTCAGTACTCTTGCTTGTTCTGTTCAACACATATGCTGCAGTATGAATAGCTTCTGCCCATAACTTTTTAGGTAAACTTTTAGCACATAGCATTGTCCTTGCCGCCTCAACCAAAGTCCTATTTTCACGCTCTGCCTTCCCATTTTGCTCAGGGGTATAAGTAACCGTAGTCTGGTGAGTGATACCGCGTTTTCGAAACATTTCTTTCATTTCTTTGTTAACAAATTCTAGCCCATTGTCGCTCCTGAATGTTTGTATGGTGTTGCCGGTAATATTCTGAGATTTATTCAAAAAATCTTCGACGCACCCTTTGACCTCGTCCTTCCTTTTAACAAAATAGACCACTCGATAGTTTGAGTAATCATCTTTGAGCAATAGGAAGTATTTAGAGCCCCCGACTGATTTCTCCTCCATGGGACCGCACACATCAGCGTGTATAAGTTCGCAAAGTTTAGTTGTCGTCGTTTCACTCGCACTAAAAGGCAGACGATGTATTTTGCCCTCTAGACAGCCATCACACTTTAAATTTGAGTCTTCCTTCACGGATATGTTATTGTTTTTGAGCACTGTTTTGACATATTGCATATTTTGGTGTGCTAGTTTCTCGTGCCACTCTTTAAGACTGGATTTAACTTGGGTCACGTTTACTTGTTCGTATTTGTAACGCACGTTCATATAATACATGTCTACATTACGATTCGCCACCGCACACACTTTATTTCCTTTGTAGAATTTACATAAGTTCTCAGTTACGGTCATAACATAACCTCTATCTGTCACACAGTTCACAGAGAATAAATTTATTTTTAAATCCGGTACATACAAGACGTTGTCTATGGTCGTGTTTATCCATTTGTAACCATCATAGACTTGGAGCGCCACCTGCCCGCAACCATGCGCACTAATAACATTCCCATTGCCGACTACTACAGATTTATTTGACAATGGCGAATATTTCGCAAATAAATTACGATCACGGCACATATGTTGGCTAGCCCCAGTGTCCACTAACCAATATGATTGTTGGAACTGTCCACTTGAATTTACCATCACGAACGCATTACCGTCTTTGTCCTTATTCTTTTTGAACCAACACTCACTTTTTAGATGCCCCGTCTTTTTACAGTAATAACACTTTTTGACTTGTTTATTGTTATTGTCACATTCCGAATTATTGCCGTTTCGTTTGTTTACGTTACCGTTACACTCGTTTTGATAATGTCCCAGCCTATTACACTTAAAACACTTAATATTTTTCTTGTTTACTTTCTTCATGACGAAAGCCGACGATGCTTGCTGACCCACCTCTCCTTTTTCTTTCAGCCGCTCCTCTTCTATCATTAATCTAGCCACGAGATTATCATACGTTTGCTTACTGTCCGGTGCCGACTCCCAAGCAGAAACAAAATGCTTGTAACAATCTGGTAGTGACATAAGCACTTTTGTTATGACAAATTTTTCTGAAATAGCTTCTCCCATCTGCTTCAACTGGTTTTTCAATTCTTCTATTTTAGATAGGAAAGTCGACATCTCAGTTCCCTCTTGGTATGTGTATTGGAAGAAACGTTGTTGAGTGATGTGGATACTTGTTTCAGACTTTTGCTCGTAAACACTGGCCAATTTCTTCCACGTTTCAGCAGACGTAGAACAGGTTATTATATGCATCATTGCATTTTCTGACATTCTTGTTACTAGCCATGTTTGAGCTTTTGCATCTTTCTTCTCCCATGCTGTCTTGCTCGCTGCCTCCTCTGGTTTTATAGATGTTCCTTCTACTACTTCTAATAGGTCTTGACTACGTAGCAATATAACGGATTGAAATTTCCAAATATTCCAATTTGATGCACCTTCCAGCTTAATATGCAAGCCAGGCATTCTAACATTGTCATCCATCGCCATGCTGTCTCTTCCTGATCGTCCCGTCCTTGCTTCGCAAGTAATATTTTTTTTCTTCCTTCCCGCCGGTTAACCTCAAAGGACGCCAACACGTTGCGCCGACAGTTTCAGTAACTTTTGACGATACAGTTTTCGTTGTTGTTTTACTTACACCAGGGTTATGTGTCTGGGCCCATAACCTGTTATTTTCAGTAAAACTCTTGATAATCAATTATAGTTTTATTATCTTCATTACAACACAGGGAGTACATTAGCAGAGAAAAGATGGCGTCAACAGAACAAGAAAAAAAAAACATGTTACCAACCAAAGAGTATTTCTTACCAACATTAAGAACATAATATTCCATTGATATTACACAGATAATATTAATAGTATAATTGACGATGATGTTACAGCAACATCAGGCTTGGATATCGCAAATAAATTTAATAATTTCTTTATTGATGTTGTTGAAAGCAGCGCTAACTCTCAACATTCTCCTAAAACGACCAATTCAAATATTAAAACTAACGAAAATAGCATATTTTTGAATCCTACTGATCCCTCTGAAATCTTCAGCATATTAAATACGCTAAAAAACACTAAATCAGCCGGCTTTGATGATATCTCTACGGACCTTCTAAAACAAATATCTCCCTATATCGCAGAACCTCTTTCATATATAATCAATTTATCTTTAGAACAAGGCTGCTTTCCGGATAGACTCAAAGTGTCTGTAATAAAACCATTGCATAAAAAGGGCTCTAAAACAGACAAAAACAATTACCGCCTTATTGCTCTGATTCCGATTCTGTCAAAGGTCTTTGAAAGAGTTATGCATAAGAGAACCCTCTCTTTCCTAGATAAATATAATATGCTTGCAAAAGAACAGTACGGATTTAGGAAAAAGAAATCCACATCACTTGCTGCTTTTAATTTAGTTAAATCAGTTTTAAATAACATAAACTCGAAAATTACCACTTCAGTTTTATTTTTAGACCTAAGCAAAGCCTTCGACTTCGTTAATCATTCAATTCTAACTAATAAACTAAATAAAATTGGTATTAGAGGCACAGCCTTAGAGTGGTTCAAATCATATCTCTTAAATCGTACACAGATAACGAGAATCACTAAATTCGACGATAAAATTAATAGTATTACGAACTTTGATTCTCAACCCCGGATCAATTACTTTGGTGTTCCGCAGGGAAGCATTTTAGGGCCACCGTTATTTCTTATATACGTAAATGATCTTCCACAAACGATAGACCAAGAATGCGTTCTGTTTGCTGATGACACAACAGTTATTTTAGATGATAAAAATGGTGAATTGCATGAGTGTAATATAAACAACACTTTGAATAGAATTGTTACATGGTTAGATATAAACGCCTTAAAAATAAACATAGAGAAAACTAAAGTATTAAATTTTAAAACACAGAAGAGTAAATATGTACACCTTAAAATATCACATAAGTACCAAATAGTTGAACAAATCCATAAAACTAAATTTCTTGGTATTACAATTGATGAACATTTCACCTGGAAGGATCATATTGATGAAATATGTATTAAAATAAATAGATTTGTTTTCGCCTTGAAAAAAGTTAAAGATGAGACCTCCAAACAAACTGCGTTAATGGTATACCACGCCTATGTTTGCTCTATCATCAGATATGGAATCATTGTCTGGGGAAACTCTTCTGAAGTTACTAGGGTATTGTTAGCTCAAAAAAAATGCATACGCTCAATCTTCAATATGGACTGGACTGATTCTTGCAGACCAGTGTATAAATCACACAACCTTCTCACAGTTCCTTGTATTTATATTTATGAAATTGCAAAATTTGTCAAAACTAACACTTCACTTTTTGAATTGAAAAACAATATTAATAAACGTACAGTTACACAGTATCTGCTTACCATGCCTGTACCTAGGATTGAATTATTTAGACGTAATTGTGTGTATATGGCTCCACTGATCTTTAACTCTCTACCTAACTTTATTACTGATTTTCCGTACAGAAAATTCTGCATAGTTCTGAAAAAATGGCTTATTTCACATAGCTTTTATTCTATAAATGAATTTCTCAAAAAATCCAACTGTCATTCTTACCATTACCGGAATGTATTGTAGAATTTGTAGAGAATTACTATTATAATAATGTTGATTTGTTTGTTTATTAAAAAATATTTTATAATCCTTCTGTTGACAATTTGCTTGTTTGGTTTTTTTGTTTTGTGTGGTGTAACTTTGAAACACCCTGGCCTTAGTTGCCTAATTTAAGGTTTGTTTCACATTTAGTTAAATTAGCATCTAAAACTATTAATGTTTGCATGCCAATTTTATGGCGAAATGTGTCATTGCTCTATATATTATTTTTACCATCTTTTGTACCACATTTATTGCAAATAAATAATTTTGACTTTGACTTTGACTTTGAAAGTATCACTGTTAAACCAATTGATGTTAAATCTGCCCACTTGTGTTCTCAGACGAATAAGTGACTTCTGAGAATATAACGGAAGATAGTTAGTAAATTAATGTAGAAACTATCTGTTGCCCTTGGCTACGCCCGAGGTAGGGTCGGAAATTATCACTTTACATAACATTACATAACATCACGCCTGTAATCCCCAAAGGGTTAGGCAGAGGTGTACCTCATAGCCTCATAGTACACCCACAATTCGCCAGTTATGTTTAAGTCCCATGTAACAGGGGGCGAGCCTATTGCCATCAATCGGGCAAAAATCCAGACTCCGTATCTGCTACTGAGAAATTCCTGATGGAAAAACCCAATTATCATTATCACTTTCTGCCGGATAAAAGTATCCCATATCCTTACTCAGAGTATAGTCTGCTTATGTGTATGTATTCAAAAAGGAAGTACGTAACGGACAGACAGATAAACTTTCGTTTTTCAAGGCTTAGCCAAGTTGACAATCTACAATCGTTAACGCATAGAAAACTAACCAAATGTATGGGAATGACATCATTTCAACGTTAAGTCACGTGGTTAAAACAAACGTATAGAAACATTAAAGTTCAGTCAAAACTGTAAGTTGGCTACGATTTATATGGGATGTAGCGATCACGATTGTAGAAACAAATACATTTCATTCTATCATCTTGATCGATGTAAACTTGTCTACGAAGTTTCAATTCGTTTGTTTTGACCACGTGACTTAACGTTTACGATTGTAGAAAGAGAATTGATACGAATCGATTGTAACTTGACTAGGCCTGCTGAATTTTGCCGTTTCTATTTATATTTCGTCTTAATCGCCACAGTAGCAAGTATCTAAGTACTCAACTTCGATAACCAACGAAAAACGGTAGGCCTAAAGCCAGCTCACTCCACCTTTTCAAATGTATCGTTTTATTTTCATCACGTAGTCGAACCACAATAAATGACAAAAATACTATGACAGTATTTGCACAAAGTTTCTCAAAGTAGAACTAAAAAAAAACACCCGTCTTCAGACTATTCCCCAGACAATTCGGTAGAAGTTTGAATAATGTTTCTTAGTTTCGAGTTGCGAACATCCACTGAGAGGAATCGTTCTTGTTTCGTTAACTAGAAACATGAATTTTACATGTTATTCCTGTCTTTCATAGTGGTGAACTTTTCAAGACCTGTTAGTGTTGCGAAAGAGAATAACATATTATGTTTAAAAAAGTAAAAGCCGTCTGCAGCGAAAGGAGATTGGGGTCGGGGAATAAAGTGGAAAGCGTTTTCCATAATGGTTTTTCTACTTTGTGATCGAAGAGGCGAGGCTGTCCACAATATTGAATACTGATTTTTATTATTGTATATGTCACCGGAACTGTACGAAATCCGTCATTGTATACAATTCCTAGGAAATATAATTAAACAATTCCTAAAATAGATAGAAAATAAATAAAAATAAATAAATATCGCTGGACATTAACACACAGCGCCATCTAGTGCCACACTAAGCAACGAGGCTTGTGTCGTGGACACCAGATAGTTGATATACTACATAGATACTTTTTGTTTGTAAATACATACTTATTATACATATAAACATCCATGACTCGGAAACAAATGTCCATGCTCATCACACATACATTTGCTCCAACCGGGATTCGAACCCGGGACCCTAAGAACGTAAGGCAGCCTCACTACCGCTGCGCCATTCGGGTGATATATTTTATAATATGCATTTTTCCTAGGATATCTATACATTTCCTAAAGAGCGATCGGAAATGTGTTACAATCTTGATGTTCCTAAAGGGGAATTTAACGCACTTTCAAAATAATGGTTCACACTTTAAAATGTTTAGCGTTCAAATTTTTTTTTAAACCATTCTGAAAACCTATCAACCAACCTTAAACAAACCAAAACCTACCCAAATTCAAATTTCAAAACAGTTATAGTGCAAACCATCTTAATAAAAATTCTGATTTCAGTTCTCAAACGTGTTTTATTTACAGAGAGCATTCGTTTTTATACATTTGCTAGTATCATTTCGGAGTTACATTCAATACCTAGAAAATGTGTGTAGAAGAATCTTTGAAGTATTATTTCACACATTTCCTAAGTAGGCTCGGAATTGTATACATTTCCTAGGAATTGTGTACAATTCCTAGATTTCATACATTTCCAGTAACATATTATATACACCTGGCGCTGCCTGTCTCTGCATCACCCAAAGGTTGACTGATTGAAAAGCCTATGACATTAAGTCCGCCTCTGAAATTTTGCTTCAAGTGTTAAATTAATAAATATTGACACGTTTTTTACCACAAGTCAACATCATCTGTCTCTAGCCTTTTCGCAGCCTTGTTGGAGTCCGCTTCCAGTCTAACCGGATGCAGCTGAATACCAGTAAAAAAGGATTAAGTTTTATTAAAATGAAAAAAACATTTAATTGCGTCTAAAACGTGGGCTGTGTCAGTACATTAGAAATACAAAAAATCAATACCTACATAACTTCTAAGGAATTTTCCTTTAAAAGAAGGTTAAACAAAATTAAGCATTTTTTAGCACTTCAGTTAACCTTTTAATTTATTCACGGAATATTTGATGGCGTTGCCTTTAAAAAGCTTATGAAAAACATTTTGTTGCTTATTCAAATAAGGCATTAAGTAGGTATAAACAAAAGGCCCGTTCCGAGAATTATTCAGATATTGACGTAAACAGAATGTGCAAATGAAGGAAACGAACAAAGGTATGCAATATTGTAACAATATTGAAATGTTTATGTTGATTTTCTGGCCCATTACTTTTTTTTAATAAAACAACGGAGGAAACTCCCTCGGTCTTTAAAAGCAATGAATATTATTTTCTTCGAAACACAGGACGAAGCTTCTAGAGATAGAATCACCGTACAGTCAAAGTAAAACTGTGTACTGGGATAACGAACCGAGGACTGTGAAACCAACCATTTAAAACTTATATCATTTCTTTTCTGATATTCAAAATGCATCTCATGTTGTTGTCAAATATTTCTTTTACCACAAAATTAGTAAATCCAGTAGAGTAGTCTTGATCAAGTGGAACCGCAAAAGCCTTACAAAAAGCAAGTACCTACATCCTTGGAATCCTTAAAATTTCAATATGACTCCTCCATTTACATGCGAATAACGTAGACGGCCTCTCACACCGAAGCGTAACATTATTTTACGAGACACGGAGATCTGTTTGAAGTTGGCCTTAAGATAGTTCCTTGTGGTACTCCCTTGGAAAGTGAAGTGATAATAGAAATTTGACTGACGGAGAATGTCGATCGATATCTCTGGCACGTGTTTTATCGTATGACGAGAGTGCATTTTAAAGTAGTATTAAAAGTTTTAGAGTACCATTTCAAGTCAGAGCTTATGTAGGTTTAAGTGCAGTAGTAAACATGAGAAGGATGTATTTGGCATCCAGTAGAGAGATGGTGTGGTGTTAAATTCACGTTTTACTGTTAGTGCTGATGTAGTGTATATCATTGCAACGATCTTGACTTCTTTCTCATGTTTACGTTAGTATAACTAAACAGCCAGAATGGTGGATGATATTCAGAAGAACTCTGGTACAACCGAGTGGCGACTCACGCAGATCAAGTTAGAATGGCACAAGAAGGATGAGGCCTGTTACCTGTACTTAGCAGTAGGTGGCAGAATGCCGCCAATAATGCTGATGGTGAACAGCCAAGAACATATTTTCAATCTCACTCCATATTACAACACGGTACAGTTAGCAGTCATCTTAAAACCTAGCAGAGGGAAATCCCAAAAGACTGTCGGGTTATGTGCAATCCGTCCCGACGTATATTCCAGCTTTTTATTTTCTAGCTAAATGTCGGATAAGGTTTGTTGTATACAAAAGTATACCAAGGGAGATTGAATTAGGTCGATCGGGGAAATTCATACATCTGCGTGCGGTCCCATATATTTTGCTTGCAAATATTTTCATTTACATCTGCATATCATTTGTGAAATTTGTTAGAGAATACTTGAGGAGTTGGCTTGATGAAATGCTGGCTATGTGGGTAATCCAGTGCTTGTCTCGCTCCATATTGAGCTGTGAACTCGTTTTGTACGAGTTTCATAATTTTGAATTTAGATAGTGAATTACTTAGTGACTGGTGCAACATACAGGTCTCCCGCGAGACAAGTATGTGTTTCAGTAGTCATCGTATTTCTTTATAAAGACAAGCGAGATTTACAAGATTATGACGTATTTGCTTATTTTGTATCCCCTTGCATATTTTTGTTTTGTACGTTTCGATAATTTCGACGTTCATGTAAATTACTTCATGTTTAAATTATTTAGTTAGAATGCTGTCAAATAATTTGTTGGTTCAAATGTAATAATATTAGGTATAGCTCACATTATTTTCTTTGTAACACATTGTTGCTATCCAAATGCTAATTCTAGGTTTGCAGCTTTTAGCGGACAGCTAGCACATTATAATACTAACCCCAGTCCACACACTGGATGGACACAACAATGCATTTGCAGAGACAGGTTGGCAACCCATCATGTTGTTGCACTGACCTGTTCCCTCTGCTGAATTTAAAGCGTATTTGTGCAGCTATAATTTATACCGTCCGTCATCTATTTCTAAGCAGAATGTCGATGTTTTTAATATCTTTGAAATCATTTTAATGTAATGCTCAGATTCGTTTATAGGATAAAAGAGAGGGTGGATGGCTTTGTATGGATCAGTAGACTACAGACAGCAGACATTGCTTAAGTCATACAATGGGAAATTGTGCTCACAAACTTAGAATTAAGAAAAAAATAACAGCAAATTAAATGATAAGATTTTTCCTGCATTTAATCAATTTTACTACTAAATTAGTATTTACCTAGCCATGATGAGGTCAGTTTCCAGTCTAATCGGATGCAGCGGAATACCAGTATTTTACATGGAGCGTCTGCCTATCTGACCTCCACAGCCCAGTTAGTATTGGCTATTATACGATACCCTTGAAAATACTGGTTGTTAGACTTTCAGGCTGTTACGACTGTCAAAGGTCTACAATTAACAGCCGGGATCTACGCCTTACAGTCCTTTCCGAGCCACGGAGGAAATTCGGTACCTACGTAATGAGTAGTCACCTATCCACGGACCAACCTGTCATTAATTTTAATCTTCTTGAATTTGTAAGACACAAGAATCCCTTTCCAACATTGTAAATCTTCACTTTCTCAGAGCCCATCCAACTTAAGCCGTTCCAATCTCATTCGTCAATAAATCTCGCCGTATCATTGAGTTGCGGCGAGAGTAGGCCGTGTCTCGAATCTACGAGGTAGCTGTTAACTGGCACACAAATTGCCTGCCAAACTTTACGGCACCTACGTGTATGTGGAGCATCAAGGTTAGGATAACTGGGTGAACAGAAAATTATACCTAAGGCTTTCCTTGATAAACTTTTGCCTGTGGCTTTGCTTGCGTTTTCGTCGGAAATTACCGCATGGAAACATTTTATTATTATTATTTGCCATTTGTGTCTCACTGCAGGGCAAAGGAGTCCCTTCCCTCCTTCCACTTATCCCTATCCAGTGTTGTTATGCGCCAATCCTTGTGGAAAGAGTCGAGTGCATCCCGCCATCTCCATCTGGGCCTGCCGCGTTACCGTTTGCTGCTGTTTCGAGCCCATTGTGTGGTTACTTCAGCCCATAGCTTCTCCGGCATGCGACAGGTGTGCCCAGCCCAGTTCTATGTGAACTTGGCAGCCGTGTGTCCCATCGGCAATATGGAAAAGTTTTAAATATTTTATTTCTAAAGAAAACTTGTTAGTTTTCTTAAGAAATAAAATAAAATATTTAAAAAATAAAATATTTAGAAAATAAAATAGTAGTCAGTTAGTGGAAGAAGGCCAATTTAAAGTTTTCACTGACAATACTAGGGTAGCACAAGAGACAGTGGACAGGCAAGAGAATGTAAGAAGTAAACTGTAAGTACTCGGAAAGAATTATCAAAAGATAAAAACAAAAAGTTTCAGTGATCTTCTTCTTATAGACTACTAGCGGACGTCACGCGGTTTCACCTGCGTAGTTCCCGTTCCCGTGGGAGTACGTGGTTAAAATATAGCCTATGTTACTCGCTGATAATGTAGCTATCCATTGCTGCAAGAATTTTTCAAATCGGTCCAGTAGTTTTTAAGTTTATTCGTTACATACAAAAATACAAATCTTTCCTTTTTATAATATTAGTATAGATGAGATTCGGAGTTAACGTTTTCTATTATGGAAAGAATTTTTGGTATCAGATCAGTAGTTCCGAAGATTACCCTATATTCAAACTTACAAACTTTACCTCTTCATATTATTTGAACACAGTTTTTCCAGATCTGCCTGGTTGGTGTAGTGGTCGCAAGCGCTCCTTACAGAGCATGGCATTCCCAAGTCAGGCAAAGTGTAATTGGGTTATTCAGTAGCAGCCCAGCAAGCCTAGCCAAGTTACAAACGATTCGTATCGATTCTCTTACTACAATCGTAAACGTTAAGTTACGTGGTCAAAATAAACGAATAGAAACTTCGTAGACAAGTTTACATCGATGATAGGATGAAATGTATTCGTTTCTACAATCGTGATCGCTACATCCCATATAAATCGTAGCCAACTAACAGTTTTGACGGAACTTTAAAGTTTCTATTCGTTTGTTTTGACCACGTGACTTAACGTTGAGATGATGTCATTCCCATACATTTGGTTGGTTTTTTAAAAGCGTTAACGATTGTAGATTGTCAACTTAGCTAAGCCTACAGATAACATAACATAATATCACGCCGTTAATTCCCGAAGAGTTAGTTAGAGATGTACCCTACGACGCGATGACGCAAACATTACGCCAGTTATGTTTTTAACTCCGTGGCTGCTACTGAAAAATTCCTGATGGAAAAATTCAATAACACTGGATTTGTATACAGTTCTTTGCACTATACTAACATAAAACTTAACAACTTAACTGACGGGGAAACAGCCATGATGGTATGTTATGTTATGAATGTGTTCACTTACATTCCAGTAACGAGAACTTTCTATTACATTTTGTTAAAATGTGATATTTCGACTCTGGTGTTCTTAAATATAAAAATCGCTAGACATTACACACAGCGCCATCTAGTGCCACACTAAGCATCAAGGCTTGTATCGTGTACATTTTGTTTGTAAATACATACTTATTATACATATAAACATCCACGACACGGAAACAAATGTCCATGCTCATCACACAAACATTTGATCCTACCGGGATTCGAACACGGGACCCAAAGAACGTAAGGCAGCCTCAGTACCTCTGCGTCATTCGTGGTGTTCTTGGTAGTAATGAAATGAAAAGATACGTAAAATTCTTGATGTAAAATAAGGCTTTGATAAAATGGTAGGTATAACAAACAAGGGAATTCTAAGTAGAGAAAAAGTTTTTCATTGTAATATTCTGAACACGTAAAGCATTAAAAACTAATTCATTACCAAGAAATTTCTTTTCCATTTAGCTTGTGGAATAAGTTTAGTTGTAATAGTGCTGAATAAACAAAAAAATAATTGAGTCTCCTGCATATACCTGGAGAACCTGGAGTGATCATAATAATAACGGGCATTGAATATTACCTGGGACACAAACTAACAAACGTTGATTCCTTCTTCTGCCCTCGTAAATGAAAACACAGTAACTGCGAAAATGCCATCTGTAAAAAACGCGGTTAAAGTTAAATTGTTAAATCGTTTTGTTATTGACAAAAGATTTAAGTTTGGTTGAAAATTACATTTTAATATGGTGTAAAATGAACAAAGCTTCAATTCAATGTATAAAGAACTAATATTTTATTATTTTTTATATAATTAAATCAGTTACTGTGTCATAAAATAGGAACAAAATTCATAAAATTATATTTTTTTAAGTAAAAACCCAGTAACTGATTGGTTACTGTGGTCAAGGTTGTTTTTACTATGTTACTGTGTTTTAACCATTTAAAGACAGGAACTCTAATGTTATTACGACACAGTAACTGTACACATACTGGGTTAAAACCTAATAACTACAGGTTTCGCAGGCATATTAAACCCAGTAACTAAGATACTGTGATTAATTTGAGTTTAACTTAAGATACATTTTACGGAAATTTTACATTAAACCACAGTATTTGAAGAAGCTGTATTATAGCCAAACAAAACATACTTATAAAAATGCATGAACACATATTATAGCACAGTAAATAGTAATTTACTGTGTTCAAACCTAAAAATTCTAACGCTCTGTTTTTTATTAAAAATGTCTTGATTTTTTGCGAAATACTGTGTTTTTATCAATCGTATCTCCCTAACGGTGGTAGATACAGACAAACCAAAAATTTTCCCAGATAGCGCTCGGTCTCTTTATTACAATAACAAATACAAGTATAAACACAGTAACTGAAGTTACTGTGTTTTCATTTACGAGGGCAGTCTTATTATATTAGATACTAGCTTTTGCCCACGGCTTTACCCGTGTAAAGGGTAAAAATGATGCACGAGTATTATCGGGATAAAAAAGTATCCTAAATGAAGTTAGACACGGTAAAAAAAAGATTGCCCCACACTAAGAATTTCTCCAGTATCATGGGTGTGTTTACAAACATCTAAACTCACAGCACACACACACAGCCAGACCCGAAACAACTATCTGTAGGCCATACTAATATTTTTCCGCGACACGCTCACCAGTCAAACGCTCACCACTGCGCCATCCGTTCGTCAATCCTAATTCGATCAGCCGTTAATGCGTAAAAAGGTAACAGACCGTTAAAAGGACAGGCTTACTATACAATTTAGATATTTTCTTCCTATCCTATTAGATTGGATGAAAAAACCTGACATGAACATAAAACACTTAAAGTACTTACGGGATGATATCCGTGATATTCTTTTGCAACATGCGTCTCCATTATCAGAAAAAACTTAATGATACTGTGAGTGCGTTTTGTCGTGACTTACAATCGAGTTCCAGTAGTGCGCGTAATATAAGACTAAGACAGAGGGTAGACAGATTTGTCTCCTTATAATAAAATAATTTTCGTCCCACCCGCATACCTCTTCAGTATTCCTGCGATCATAATGCTTGCAACAGCGTCGAAATATCGGGAGCTCATAGCATCAAAAGAATATCACGGATATCATCCCGTAAGTACTTTAAGTGTAGTGAAAAACCGTGAAAGTCTAAAACAGTGCATGAACATAAAACTTTCTATTCAGCTAGTAGGTAATTCCAGGCTTCCTGTTACCTACCTTCACGTGGCTCGACCGTTTGGCGGGCAATTTGTGGCTCCGTTAGCTGCAGCCCCGGTACGTACACCGCGTGCTTACTTCTGAGCCGTGGTTAGAATGTGGATTAAAATGTTTAACGTAAACGGTAGCTTTAATCAAAATTTTAAAACTGGGTCTTGGAATTTTTGTGTTGGAAATTTTAAATTAGTAGGAAACTTGAAACAAAAAAAAACAAACGGTTTTTTGTAGCATACTATAAAAGACTGTTCAAAACAAAGAAACAATACTTGAAACACAAAAGTCATTAAAAGAAGTAAATGAATAGGTATAATTAGGTTTAAATAATATACATACTGGTGTCGATTCTGTTGTGCACAAACGAAACTGAATTTATGCTACTGCTATCTTTTACTAAAAGGCAGTGCGAGAAAAGGACGGCTCTAGCTATGAACTAAGTTAGAGATGCCAAACTAGTTTATGCCATGCGCTTCACTGTGTTTAGTCTAGAAATATTAGTTCCAATTAAATTTGACAGCTCTAAATTACGACCGTCTCTTTCTCGTTTTATTAGAGAGAAAAAGATAGCAATAGCCTAAATTAAGTTTAGTTTGTGCACAACAGAATCGACACCAATGTCTGCCATTGAATAAATTAAAATTGCATGCACTGTTTGTCGCTGCATCACTCAAAAGTAGAGTCAATTCTTATAATGAGCAAACAACAGGACACGCAGGCCACGATATTAAATGCCCCATCCTTTGTTTGCTCATTACAAGAACTTGATGGACGTGAACGGTACTGAAGGCGCGAAGCACGTAGACAAATTCTAAGCCGGCTCAATTTAGATTGCTATCGACACGCTATGGAGACGAAAGGTAGACTATGAGAAAATGTCTATGACATTACGAGCGTTCCAAAAAGTTGGCAACGTCGCAAAAAGTTGTCAAATATTTACCTATTTTAATTTACTGTCTGGAATTATGAAACATGGGTAATTATAGGACTAGAATATTTATTGATTGAATATTTAATTGCAATGAAAACACTGAATTTGATGTCGTAACCATTTTAGGTGTAGAAAAGGCATTTGGAAACCAAATATTTTTTTACATCTAAAAAAAGATGCAAAAAAAGCATCACGCATGCTTTGTTTTGCATTTCATAATTAATATTTTAGTTCTCTAGCTAGCCATATTTCATATTTCCATACATTCATCATCATCAGCCACCACCACCACCCCACTGCCCACACCACTGCCCACTGCTGCTAATGCTGCTGTCCCACTGCTGGGACAGGCCTGCTCTCTATGAGAGGGAATGGGCTATAATCCACCACGCGGGCCCAGTGCGGATTGGTAGATGTCACTGTCTTCGCATTTTTGGTTCTAGGACATGCTGGTTTCCTCACGATGTTTTTCTTCACCGTTTTGAGCAGTACAGCAATATTGCCAAATTAATCAAAACAGCGAAATATTTGACACGTATTTGCGACGTTTCACTCTGTATAAATCTTATGGTTATTTTAATATATTAATTATATTAATGTTATATTAATGTAGGCGGAGGCGGCCGAACATTTTAATGCTACACCCTCATCTTATTTATTTATTTAACAATTAATGTACACACTAAATATAAATATAAAAAGTAGAAAGGAACAGAAAATAGTACAAAGGTGATGCTTATTTCTAAAGAAATCTCTTCCAGCATACCTGCGAAAGGAGATACTAAAAAGAGATGTAGACATAGTGTGTAAAAAAGAAAATGGAATACATAAAACAGATAACTATTTTAAATATAATAAACAATACAAACATACATACCTACTCATAAATACAAAGAAAAACATTTATAACAATACTATAAATACAATACAGACATTTTCCCACGTTACTTATTTTACGGGGGGTCGGCACAACAGGTTTTTTTCTTCCATTCTCTCCGTCACGCTATCATTTACTCCTGTTCCTTTGGTAATACAGTGTAAATAAATAAATGTCAGGGACCGATTAAACGGGTTAAAAGATAAGCCGGATTAATCTATTCAACCCATATTATGTTTGATTAATTATTGTACGGGTTAACCTTTATCTAATATAAAAAAAAAACTCGAGTCACAGTGATTGTTATCAAACTCCTCCGAAACGGCATGACCGATTTTTATGATTTTTTTGTTAATATTTGGTGGATCTGAGAATAGGTCGTAGGCTATTTCTTAGCCTCACACATACACATCGAAATTTCCACGCGAACGAAGTCGCGGCCAACAGCTAGTCTAATAAAGGGTGTACAAAAACCTCTTAACGAAGCCGAAAGGCACTTGTTCTCCCCGTCACAATACCTGATACCGCTGATACCGCCATACCTGGGAACCTTCTGGTTACGGAGACATTGGGGGTCAAAGTTACAACTTTTTGACAAGTTTTTATTGCAAGATTTTTACTTTAAACACCTCCACGACCCCCGTACTATTCAATCCATCCATCAGCACAATGTTTTGAGTGCGTTACATTGAGTTTTACCGCAAAACATGATTTTTCACCCAAAAAAAAAAAAGTCCCTTCCCAGCAATAATTTTTGCGTAAAGTTACTTAGTTTGATATATAGAATGCTTGGCGGCTTCGTGATGAGGTTGTTTACACCCTGTATATAAAAATCTCGTGTCACAGTGTTTGTTGTCGAACTCCTCCGAAACCGTTTATTGCCCGTGGTACCACCAGTGGTTTGACCGATTTTTAAGGTATTATTTTTTGTGTATATTTTTAAGATCTGGTATAGGTCGTAGGTTATTTTTATACCCCTAGGTGATAAGGGCGCGTGCGAAGCCGCTGGCAAAAGCCAGTAATATACACCACTATTTTTTTATTGGTACAAATACTTAAAGGGCTTATTATCAATACATAATATTGATAAACAGCAAAGTTATTAGCGTTTGTGTAGATCACAAAATGTCACTCAATTTATGAAAATATTGTACAGGCCATTCATAATCGTTTTCTCTCAATCTCGCGTTTGCGAGGTCATTTTCTAGTAGCAATTGTTATGAATGATTGATTCAAACACTGTTTTAAGCTTTCACGGTTCATAACTATACTTAAAATGTCACTTACGGGATATCTTCCGTGATTATTTATTGTTTTTGAGCTCCCGATATTTCGACGCTGTTGCAAGCGCCATGATCGCGGGTTAACTGCAGTTAACCCGCGATCATGGCGCTATAGATATCCCGTAAGTGACATTTTAAGTATGATTGATTCAGTTAAGAGTTTACCAACTATGACAATTTTTTTGTTGACAATTATGGGTTTTAATTTTTTTTACTTTTGACTAGGTACATAAATATTTATGAACAGTAAAGGGTACAGATAGAGCCCCATTTTTCTGTACTAATTAAAAAATAATGGTGTATATGGATAAACCATTTAAATATTATAATCCAGAATGAAAGAGTAAAAGCCCCGGCTAACTCTGTCACCTTCTTGCGTATTTTTTATGTACAAAAATGAGTTGACCATTTATTACGGTTAACCCTATATGACAGGTTAATATCAGTATACGGGTCCCGGGTATCTAGGGTTTTTCACCTAACCCTATAAAATAACCCGATTAAAACGCCTATCTATACGGGTAACTTTTTCGGTCCTTGTTAAATGTTGCCATAATATCAAACTTATCTTTGTTTGCAGTATCTCATAATAAAATTATAGCTTGACTTCTTAATGAGATAATATTATAATTTTAAACAAAGCAAATTAAATTATGAACAATAAATTATGTGGCGGCCATCTCAAGCCAGAAAAAAAGAAAGGATTTATTGTACCAAAACATTTCATTATATTTTTACGTTGTTGATATTTTTATGTCATCCCTACTCAAAAGCTAACTTTGCTGGACATTTGAAACTCGGACGAAGAAAAGAAAGTTATGAGAAACAACAGTAGGTAACTTTGAGTCAAGAAAAATAATGTTCACGCAACTTGGTAATGTGTTCCATTTTTTTTTTGTTTTGCAAAGAGTAACACGATTGTCACCTTTTTTATTTTTGCAATCAAATAAGACAGACAATGTCACTTGTTTCTGAAAAAGTGTTACCGATAAAATAAAAATAAATATCGCTGGACACTACACACAGCGCTATTTTGTGCCACATTAGGCAAAGAGGCTTGTGTCGTAGACACCAGGTAGTTAATAAAAAAAAAGATACTTTTGTGTTTGTAAATACATGATTATTATTTATTTATTTATTATTCAAAAATGGTAAGTAGACTTATAAAACTAGCTACATGAGAAAAGTAAAATCGAAGTAACATAACGTAACATCACGCCTGTAATCTCCATAGAGTTAAGCAGAGGCGATTTACATTTATCGCACACGGTTGTGAACCTTTTCAATGAAATGAATTAAAAGGATAGAATGGAAATAAAAAAATATTACTGAAAATGATGAAAATGATTTCGTTATTGAAGGACCAAATTAAGAACGCAATCATCATCATCATTTCAGCTGAAAGACGTCCACTGCTGGACATAGGCATCCCCCAAGTGTCGCCACATTGACCGGTCCCGTGCGACTCGCATCCAGCGGATTCCCGCAGCCTTCACCAGGTCATCGGTCCACCTAGTGGGAGGCCTTCCAACGCAACGTCTTCCGGTTCGCGGTCGCCACTCCAGAACTTTTCGCCCCATCGGCCATCCGTTCTGCGAGCAGTGTGCCCTGCCCACTGCCACTTAAGTTTGGCAATTCTTCGGGCTCCGTTGGTAACCTTAAAAACTAAATAGGCATGGGTTTTTTTTCAAGTGTCCTATGATAAAACTATGATCATCATCATCTGCTTAGCATTTTACATGTTAGGGTTGGCTTCCAGTCGAATAACCAATCGAGAATACCCATAATTTTCCTATCTGACCTCCACATCCCAGTAGCACAAAACCACGCGATAAGACTTGTGGTCAGAAATTCTGGCTTCTGACCCGAAACAAATGTCAAAGATCACAAAACTATGATGACCTCTGTCAATAATCTAACCAGTTTCATTCATATGTAGGTATACCTAATAAGTATCACCAACCCCACAGTCAAACCATTGCAACGGTTTTGTGGGGCTTAGTACCACTCAACCGCCCCTGGCTGCTTTAGCAGCCAGTTGCCGTTTTGCGAAATGTCCCTGGCTGCTAAAGCAGCCAGTAGCGCTTTCGTCCAACAAATGCAATAAAAATTTATTAAACTGCTATTTCTAGAGCTTATTCCTCTTGTAGCAAACTCTATACTATATTCCTCAACGTTCGGACCAACAATAGCAACACTATTCCATCGACAAATGTCAAAATAAAAGTAAAAACTTTAGTGTAAACAAACTCCGCCATTTCTGACGTGTGGCGTCGTATTTCAATTGTTCTGTTATGAATATTGTTGTTTTCGGATAGTGTTATATATCAAATTAATCGTGAAAATCTGTGCTACTATATTATCATAAAGGAAATCTAGTTTTCGAATCTCAAAGTTGAGTATTTCGCCTCCGAAAGGTGGTAGGTTTAAATACCTATAGTGATTGTGTTTATACAAGAAATAAGTGTTTTTGTGATTAAAACGTGTGTGTTAACGGAAAAACAGTGCATAATTAGTATTGTGAACATATTATTAAATTGTATATACAAAAACAAGTGGCTTCGTAAAGTTATAGCTACGTAAATAACCGTGTTCAAAAACAGTCGTTGGCGCAGGCCGCGTCAAAATAAACAGTGAGTATTCAAATTCTAATTAAATTCTAACTAGACTATCGTAAATAAACTAATAAGATTATGGTCTTATTGGAAAGGAAATATAATCTAGTTTATTTTAAAATTATTTAAATTGAAATTTAATATTTAGAAAAATTCAAATTAATATTTTAATAGCGAAATATCCGTTTTCATCACTGTTTTTCAAGTTCTACATTTTTATTGAGTTTCAAATTAATATCAGTTTTTTTTTTTTTTATATATATAGATTCCTTATCTATTCAGCTATTCACTGTAAATTTTATTTAGCTATAACTCTTGTAGTTTGCGATTGTTTATCTAAAGTGTCAAATTACATGCGAATATTTCGGAATTTTTTGCACCCTGGACGGTTTGGTGCAAAAAAGTCGCGCGCGGGGCGGGTGAGTGGTTATCTAGTTAAAAGTTATAGTTGAATCACAGGAGACCGAAAACTGTGTTCAATTATTAATTTTCTCTGTTATATTTTTTCGTTGTTCAAACCTTATTCCATCTCAAGATATACCACTATTGTGTCCAAGCCTACGCAGTTTTTTTTCCGAAAAAAGTTACTTTTAATGTGAATTGTAATAAAGGCCGTTGTTCTGAAATTATTTTTTCCGCTTTTTGCATTATTCATAAGTATGCCTAATAACAAACTCAGTGGAAGCGTTCTCATCATTTTTATTAGCTTCACAGACCCTTCAATATCCTATTTAGAATTCTAGCAAAGCGCGAGTTGAGGTCTGAGGACTTTTGCAAAAAAAAAAAGGAATAAAAGAATTTATCTTAAACTAAATCTGGCAAAAATATACTAAACTTGGTTACAAAGGTTTCATACTACGGACAATGGAAAAACTCAAAGCCCAGCCGTTTTTGTACATTCCATAAACGTTCATCAAAAATATGTCTGTCTTAATTGTATCAATGTATCTTACAAAATTTTCAATTATCAAAAAGTAGGTATTTCTGTATTCTGCTTATGTTTAGATATGAAAAGGATGCTAGGTGAATTCTCGTTAATATTGTCGTACTTTTAATCGCTTTGACTTATCAATTAGAAAACTACATAATCGTGGATCACAATAAATAAACCTCGCACTGGAAAGTCATAGGTCTCGAGTTCGAACCCAAGTCACGCACCTCAGATGTTTCGGTTCCATGTGCGTATCGTATAATTATCACTTATTTTGGTGAAGGAAAACGTCGTAAGGAAACCAGCATGCCTGAGAGATATTTCTCTACGGCATGGATATTAAAGCCAAGTCAGAGGTCCATGGGCGGCATAAAAATTCTGACACCAGGTTAGGCACTAACCACATGTTAAAGAAAGAATAAAAACTTGATCTGATTTAATTTCCTTATTTACACACAACGTTATTGGACAGAATCTATTGTTCTCCATTTCATTTCAGAACCCTAAAAAAAAGCGTCGACGCCAATGGTTCTCTTTAATATAGCGATTTAAATTAAAATGAGTATATTTATCTTGGTACCAAGAGAATATACCCTATTAATTTGTGAGTTTCCTTTGATACGCCACTGAAATAAGGGAAAATGACACTACCTCTTCATAATTATGGAACATGATAGTCGACAAAATCGTTTGAAATGTGCATACTACATGTGTACACACAAAGATTGGTTTGTTTCTCATCATTCTATCGTTAGATCTGACAGATATGTGTTTTATAAACCAGACTATGGTTAAGGAAATACTTTTAGAAGCTACCTTCTTA
This sequence comes from Xestia rhomboidea, assembly GCA_963853795.1. Classification (NCBI taxonomy): domain Eukaryota; kingdom Metazoa; phylum Arthropoda; class Insecta; order Lepidoptera; family Noctuidae; genus Xestia; species Xestia rhomboidea. The sequence goes on along the minus strand of OY970778.1, from coordinate 5,131,947 downwards.
CTGCTTAGTTTTAAATCGAATACTTTCATCAATGACTGTTACTATGTAGTATTTAGTTCTTGTGCTACCATAGAGTAGATTGATCGGTATTCAAAAAAAGAATAAATCAGTGTTGTACATATTGCTTAATTTAGTTCTTAAATAAAATATTACTACAGGTTTTTGCTTTCAATTTTTGGCTAAAATAACAATTGGGTACGCAGTGAAGTCCAAATTTCTCCACTTGTAAACTTGAAAGGAACTTCAAAGAGCCATTGAATTCAATTACTGATTGTTTTTAATATAAATTACGAAACAGTTCATCAGACCAAGCTGTATTGCGGCGAAGCAATCAAATGTAATAATTGTGGATTGATTGAAACAAGGGTCCGCTGAATTTTGAGGTATTCGGCTATAGAATACTGGACTTTGGAAGCATAAACGACTTTCATGTTCCCACTGCTGGGACACAGGCCCCTTGTCTATGAGAGGGAGTGAGCTCTACGTGGACCCAAAGCAGGTGTTACAATTTTTGGTTCTAGGACATGCCGGTTTCTTTAAGATGTTTTCCTTCACCGTTTTGAGAGCAGTGGTGTTGAAATAAATTACACAAAATAATGCGCCGGCCTGGGTTCGAACTCACGACTTACATCTAGTAATTTGGGCCGATATCACTGCTTTTTGCAACTTTTGACTTTGCAATACGGTCACAAGATTAATTTCCTAAAACTTTTTTTTTTTTCGGATGGGAAATCATCAAATGACTCCTCCCGCTCTGGGCGGAGCAGGAGGGAGTGTCAGACTTTTACTGACTAAAACCCATCCATGTCCCTTCATCGCCCTTTGTGTTCCGGGGCCACGGTATCTCATAGTCCCGCAGCCCCGTCTGGCTTCGGCCCTTGTGGACCCCTTCCTTATTGCTGACTTTCTTTGAGGCGCGCGTGGAACACGAACGGGCCGTCGACATGAGACGGACGGACGGCGAGCTAGCCCATAGCTCGCCGTCCACAGGCCCGCGCCCACGGTGGCCGGGGTCCACCATGTGGCCCCCGACGCCCGGGGCGTCTGCCGCGACGGCCGGGATGTGTGGATCTCAATTTTCTAAACCTAAGGTTTCATCCATGACGCTTATTAAAATAATCGTGTAACAAACTCAAATTATTTAAGAATTGTCCAAATGCCTGCATGTGTTTCAATGGCGGTCCGTGCACGACGCAACAAATCACAAACTAGTTAGTAACGAGTTAATAAGACACGTGGGCTAAGCCTTCAGGTAAAACTATCGAAATATGTTATACAAATAAATAATTTCTAAAGTGATAATCGGTACAAATTTATTTTTTTTTCCATTGAAAAAAAAATAAAAACAAAATCACTTCTACCTTCGTTTATCTTAAATATACAATCCCACCAGTAACAAAATCAAAGTAATATTAAGATAGTTTTGTTAAAACTATCCTAACTATTACTTTGAATACCAGCCAGCACAGCTACTAAAACAAACACAGTTGACCCGTATACCCATTCACGGCCGTCAGCGTTCAAGCCTTTATTTGCGTTCCATCACCGTTCAAATCACTATCGATTTTCATTCAAGCTACTGCCAACAAATTAATTGCGTCTCTATGCTATGATTTCCAGCCATTAACAGCAGTAAACACAAATTGCCAGTTAACACATCTAAATTTATGAAGCGAGTCATGCATAAATTTAGCCCGATGGCGCAGTGGTCAGACTTTAGAGCGTTTGCATCGATGATGTAGTAAATGGAGTGCTCAAACGCGCTGCAAAATTGGTTTTTAGGCTGTTCTTCTCCCTCAACTATGAGTTTTTCGCTTTTACTAGCGTCCCTCAATTCCTCTAGTGTGCAGGTATCAGGGTGAGCAGAACACGATAGTTTTGTGGTCCATTGTTTGTGGAACCACACCACAAGGAGAATGCAAAATTTGTTAATTGATTACTTACACTTCATACCTTCTAATACTGTCTGCCTATTAGAGTAGAATGGAAATAAGTGCACAAATAAATCAATTAATTTCTATTGAAATGACGTGAGTTGTATTATGTAACTGTACAAGGAAATGAATCAGACCATCGTACCTGTTCAGTTGTCGGCTTCAATTCGCTCTGACGACAGTTGATAGGCATAAGTTTTCATCCATATTATCTTGGCACTGCTTATTTATGCAGAAGTCAGCTTCACACCTAAGGATTAAACATTACGAGGGCCTGTGGACGGTGAGCTATGGGCTAACTCGCTGTCCGTCCGTCTTATGACAGGCTGTGTCGACGCGCGTTCGTGTTCCACGCGCGCCTCAAAGAGATGTCAGCCGAAAGGAAGGGGTCCGTAAGGGCTGATGCCTGCCGGGGCTGCGGGACTGTTCGAAAGAGATACCGTGGCCCCGCAACACAAAGGGCGATGAAGGAACATGGATGGGTTTTAGTCAGTAAAAGTCTGACACTCCCTCCCGCTCCGCCCAGAGCAGGCCCCTTATTCACAACTCTTCGATTCGATTTTCGACTCGGAAAGTCGTATGTCTATCTTTTTTTGACATTACGAAATCGAGCGAGATAGACATACAACATTCCGAATCGAAAATCGAATCGAAGCGTTGCGAATAGCTATGCTGGAGGAGTCATTTGATGACTTCCCATCCGAAAAGAAAAAAAAAATGGTCAAACATAAGCGTTCCATTTCTATATACTCCATGCTCCTTCAGTATACCCATGCAGTTAATAAAATCATTTACTTCATAATTGAAATCTTTCGCGTGAGCGATGGTTGGTGGTAGTGGGTAACTAGAAATGAGTTTGGATTTCGTTTGTTTTTATGCAGATTCTGGGAGAACGAAATAATAAATAAACAAAAACAGAAATGTTGGTAGGAAATAATTCATATCGCGTAATGTTAGACTTGGCTTAGTCAAGACTTCATCGAGTTCTGATTCAAATCGAGTTTTATTAGAATGAATGTCAAATTGACATTAATTCGATGAAATTGAGAGCTCAGAAATGGCAGGAGTCAGCTAGCTGGGTGTTGAACCAAATGTACTTAGGTACATTTATGCATGTTTCAAATACATATAAATAAAATACAAAAATTCTACATTTAGGTTAATTCTAATAATTTTGGCGGTTTTATAATTCACAATCAATAATCAATCAATGATAATGAAAAATTACAATTATATAACGTTAACTTCTTACCCTTTCTCTTTATCCCAATTACATATTTATTTTTTTATCCTTACCTTAGAAGTTCACTCTCAAAGATAAAAATATTTTACCATAAAACCGTTCTCGTGGCATCTCTTAATAAGTTCTCGACGTCTCTGTTTACCTAAATAACCAATAGAGCCGTGAGCGTTTCAAAGATATGAATTTTCCTATCATCCCCCCAGTTCTATCGAATCGTCTCGAAATACGACGGCTGCTCATGAATAATCAATTGCTACGCCAGATCTATTATTATTTATATGTACTGCGGATTCGACGATCATTATCGAAGTTTTTTCTTAGAGTATTTCAATATCTTCGTCAGTCGCTTGTACCAAAATATTTGTACTGGTGAATGAAGCAATGTTATCAGATAACAATGTTCCCACTGCTGGGATACAGGTCTCCTCTCCGTAAGAGCGAGTGGGACATAATTGCAGTCTGCGTGGTGTATTGTGATTTTTAACCGACTTCCAAAAGGAAGAGGTTATCAATGAGCCTTTTTTAGGGTTCCGTAGTCCTGACAAGGAACCCTTAAAGTTTTTTTGTGTTTGTTCCGCGATATCATCGCCAGTTGTTCTGATTTCAATGATTATTTTTCTATTTGGAAAAAATAATATTTTCTGGTAGTACCGTTTAAATTTAGTAAAAATCTGATGCTGATCCTCGGAGATATACAACATGTAACGTAATTAACGCACACCCTCAGACACCCCAATTAGTTTATTATGTTATAATCATAATACATGCACTGAATTTTTACATGTATAAGCAATGATTATTTAATAAATTAGTTTTCCTAATTCCGGAAGAATGTTGTAGTCACAGTAAAAATCAACGAACGCACACAGTCGCATACGTAGATCTCATACCTACGTATGCGACTGTGTGAGTCTTGCTAGCCTAGTAGGTATTTGCTCGCGTTCGAGATCAGCTGTTAACGTCATCGCTCGGCTCAACTTCAATAGAAAAGTTCAATACATTTTAATGCCCGTTTTCCTAATTGATGTTTTAATTTAGAAAGCACTTCGTCATTTTTTATCAAAAGCGTTCACCATCCTATTTTTTGATCCTCGGCACTTGTTATCGCACTAAAATAAACTAACAATTTAATACGTCCCCACAAAACAAAGTCATCACATCAGCTGATTGGGGATTCTCATCGAATTAATCCCATATTTCGTTTTGAAAACGAGTACGTGTACGCCAATCGGCTCCTCTGTCGATGGCTGTGTTCGGACGGAACGTTCCGTGTCCAAGAAACCACTGAGTAGCAGCTAACATAGACCTACCCTGCGGTCTACACTTGTACCATACCTTTGGTTGACTTGAATGTTCTGCAAGGATGAACCACATTATCACCACACCACACCGTGCCACAGTCCTCACCATTAGTCACCATTTCACTGAACATTTTGTGTCAATTATTGGAAAGACATCGCGCGCGAAAAACTATTTGCATACACTCTTTAAGGAAGGGCGCGCGTGACTAAATATTGTTTACATTTATTTAAGTTCGCTTTGATCGCTTGCGCCGCTCGGTGTCATGGTGGCTATCTCGCTCTATCCCACGTTTTTAATTTGCACGAGAAAGGGAACGAAAACAAGTATGACATATTTTGTATTTTGTTGGTTTATCTATTGTGTCCTTTAACGAGTGCCTGTTTAGTGTGTGCGTGCGGTTGAATCGCTAAGTTTACCTAACTGTATTTGTAACGACTTTAACTTACTTGAAATAAGGTTCATTTTTCTTTATTTTGTATTGAATGGCGGAATTTGTATTAATACAAATAAAACTGCACTTTTAAAATTCTTATTGCCTTGAGTTACGGTCCATTTCAGTTTGTTTGGACTATACAGGGGTAGTGTGACTATAAATTACGTAGCTTTAATTATTTTTGGGATAAAAAATAACCTATATTAAAAATTATAGACAATCGATTCAGTAAACGATTCTGAACAAACTAATTTCAGGATGTGCGTTAATTATGTTACATGTTGTATTCTATAGAACTCTTCAAAAATAGACAGCAAATATGTCATGATTGCTGCAGTCGCTTCGATGTGTGTATTGTTTGCACAATTTCACTCACGATGTTTTTCTTCACCGTTTTGCTAATTAAGCCATCGACCACACGGGTTATGAAATTACTGCAGTAATAAATGTCTTCATTAAGTCTTTTAACCACTTTTAGCAAAAGTTGAACACAGGCCGCTATAACGCGTTATTACTTTATCACGGTAAAAAATAATTAACTACTCTAGATTAACTATCAGATTGCCACTATTATTACTTCACCCACCCGAAAACCTGTAATAAATAAAGGTAAAAACAGCTTTAATAAAACTGCCTGAAAACTCAATTTACAGGAAGTCAGATTTTGGTATCGTTTATCGCGAAATTAACCTGTCATGACTGGATGTTTCTGTATGAAAAATGTCGCCATACACTCCTTGGACTTCGTTAGTTTTTAAACTAGTTATTTAAAAATGGTTAAAAGCATTTTTGAGTGGCATTTTCTCGTGTTAGTTTGCAAACTGGCAACTATAAAATAATATCTGAAACATTATTACAATCATCGCACTATAATAATTGTGATACATCATTGAAATTATTATTATTATTATATCAAAAGCAGTAGTTTTATGATGATGTATTTTTCTATTTGATTTTGCTTTTGCTTTCTATTTTTATTTTTCTATTTTCTATTATTTCTATTATCTTTCTATTTTATATTTTTTACGTTTTCATTTTTTGTATTATAGCATTTCAAAAAACAGTTACAAATCATGTTTTTATTGTTGTCACATTGTTTGTTTTTGCAAAAAACAAAGACTTTTCAAAACATAATAAGTACGTATAAAAGGTCCAAAATAACCTAAAGTGTCACAGCTTAGGCCCGTTTTCACCACAGATCAATAAATGCGTTGAACAATAAAATAATATATTCAAACGATTCAGAGTAACAGAACAATATTTTAAATACAAGCAATGCTGAACGCATTTAGAGGTTTGTTGTGCAAGTGGGCCTGAAAATACTTTCACTCAAAACAAATTCAGTTGATGAAAACATTAAACTCAATAGCACAAAAAAGATTTTCTAAATAAAATTGTTCAAAATAAGTGTGAGTCTATTGAGGGTGACGTATGGGTCGATTTCAGTAAATGTTTGTTTGCCGAAATATTTTTCGGCCAAGGGACAGGGTCCGCAAACATTATTAAAGTGACCTCGTGAGATACGAGGGTACCTAGGTACATACCCAACCGTTTCTCGGATCAAATGTTTGATTAAAATTTTGTATCACCGTGATTTTATAGTTCTAGTAAATTTTATTTTCGAGATAGTTGAAATAATCCTGTCGATGACAGATTTAATTGGAGAAATTTGTATTTTTTATGATATTGGACAGATTTTCTTAAATTTGGTGAATATATTAGTGTAATAATTTCCAGGTTTTTAATCTTCTCCGTGTCGATACAGGTATTCTCTATGGTATCGTCACGGGCGGAGAAGAGGTCACTTTGACAGCAGTTTTACGGTGATGCCAGAAAGAGAGAGGTGGGGCATTTGCTGTGATGCAATTCCAAAACCAAGTTCCAAGATTGGGTGTGGGTTCCAGCTTTTTAAAATTTTAGACGTAAAAATCTATAGCAAGCATTATAAAACGTGTTCAATATTGCTAGCAGCTTTCTTTTAAACAGCTTCTTTCAGCGGTTACATCATACAGTAGTTTTTCAAAGGTTATTTCATTGGTCCAATCACCCGATCTTCTTTGCATCTTTATTGTGTGATAAGTGCCTAACCTGGTGTCAAAGTTTTTTTGCCACCCATGGGCCTCTGACTTGGCTTAACATATCATCGAGAAACATCTCTCATTCATGCTGGCACCGAAGCAAGTAATAATTATGCAATACGAACACGAATCCGAAAAAATTGTGCGTGCTTTGTGAGTTCGAACTCGAGACCTATGACTTGGCAGTCCGACACCACTAGACCACCTGATGAAACCACTTCACACAAAGTTTAAAGCTGCGAAATTCTATTTTTAGTTGCTTTCCACAATGAAAAATTTCACAACTAAGTGCGATTTTCCCCTTTATCAAAGTCATTAACTGCATTTTAATCCTCATTCAAAACAGCAATTACATTAACTTTCGATAGCACTGCGGACAAACAAACAGTAATTAAACTCGCGCAACCCATAACATTAAATAAGAAAATACTAATTGTAAATCACAATAATGCATCGAAAATTCAAATGAAAATAATTTTCCTGTATTTCGTTACATAAATTAAGTACTTCAGTGAACAATATTGGCTGCAAGCCAGTTTCGGATAGGGTCACCCCTCATTTGCTCTCTTCCTCCGCTGTTTGGGTGCATGAAGCCAAGCATATGTTTATACTTGAATCTATAGGTACTAATAATATTTTAAAGCTGAAAAGTTTGTTTGTTTTGTTGAACGCGCTGATCTCGGGAACTACTGGTTCGAATTTAAAAATCTTTTAGTGTTTGATGGACCATTTATCGAGGAAGGCTATAGCTAAAAATCTCAGTACGACCAATAGGAGCAGAGCGTCAAAGAAAAATGTTGCAAAAACGGGTAATACAGATTTTTTAAAATAATTTCACGCCAGCGAGCAACAGCTAGTATAAGATATAACCTAGTAATTGATATAATTTTACATTCCTATGTCCATACCATTACATATAGTCTGTTGGTTATTATTTTGGATATAAAACTGTGAATGCATTAGGCCGCGTCTAAAGCGATCGAAGCTAATCGTCGCGCGAATACGCAATCGTCGCGTTCGTATGTTGACACTCTTTTCTTCGAAAACTAGGAGGCGTCCTCGATAGACCTGACCATGCTCGGGTTCGCTGAAAAAAATTATCGAGCTGGTCTCGTGTTCACAATCGTTTTGGTTAGGAAGCGAACCCTGGGAATGAAAACCTGTTCGTATCAAAAACTTGAAAGAACAAAACATCTTTATTGAAATCATCTGCATCTTTTTCACACAAAGATGCAGATGATTAGTGGTAACAATAATTGCATGTAAATACTCATTATATTATTGAGATGGTACCGTTTCCATTTTATAGAAAGAAATAAAAGTACACAGAAAAAAAATCTTTCCTATAAAATAAACGGTCGCCCCTAATAAAACTTCGTTGTAAAACTTTCAGCCGTTTCTTCGGTAAGTTAATTTATAATAAATTTTGTGAAAATTACTGGCTTATGACGTTAATTGTTACCGTGTGAATGACGTGTGTGTTATAGAAGTTAGTTGAATTTGCTCGTGTTTCTGCGTACTTTAACGTTTCTCAAAACTTGGCATAGCTCAGTTGAATTGTTATTTTGTTCTAAGAATTGATTTGGTTGTAGTTATTATTTAAAATTTTGTTAAGAGTTGTGTTTTTTTACACTGAATTACTTTACTCCAATCCGTTATAAGAGAGGCGGTGGCCCAGTGGTGGCGGCCCCGATTTACGAACAGTAAGTCGTGGCTTCGAACCCAGGTAGGCGCATTACTTTGTGTAATTTATTTCATCACCACTGCTCTCAAAACGGTGAAGGAAAACATCGTGAGGAATTGTCCTAGAACCAGAAAATTCGAAGACATGTGACATCTACCAATCCGCACTGGGCCCGCGTGGTAGATTATAGTCCATTCCCTCTCTTAGAGAGGAGGCCTGTGTCCCAGCAGTGGGAACATTAATAGGCTGATGATGATGATGATGAATCCATTTTTCTGCATTGTAGCAAAATCAAAATCCTGACAACCCGACATATTTGTCGGGTTGTCAGGATTTATTTCGCTCGAGCTCGAGCATTATGTGGGCAGAAGACGAGTTTCGTGCTATGAAAACACTGGATGCGATACACTAACTAACAAATTACTTGAAATTATACTTTAACACAAACACGGGACACAATGAATCGGGTACAGTTTCAAGACGTCTCAACTCCGGTGCGATCAGACCCAGAATGTCCGCGTCGTCGCGAGCTCTTAACATCAGAACTCTGTAGAAGCACGCCATGGTGGGGTAGACTGGTAAGTAGGTCGCGTGATGTCACCACAGGCGCATTTTCAATTCATTCCCCGGTCCGTACTCGTGACCAGATCCGACATATTTATATCTCAAAAAGAGGCTTGTAGCTAAATAATATAATCTCACGGTTTAAGCTATCCTTGTTGAGGTTGGTCAGATGATGGGTGACCATTCATTGTCATAAATATCCATCATGTATATCGAGACTGCAACCGTGATTCCGGCTGTCATCTAAACATCTTTGACAGTCGTTACAGTGGCCCCACTGGGCTGTGGAGGTCAGATAGTCAGTCACTCCATGTCATGCATGTCTTCTACTTCCATACTTCTCTCTTACTCGTCATCTCAGCAGTCCCCTCCTTTTTAGCCATATTATTTCACACAGTCTATCTATCGTTTATTTGTTCTTCCTCTACTCTCTTCCATAGTATGCCTTCAACATACTTACAAAAAATTTCTTTCATTTCTTAACACAAAAAGCCTAAATAAACACCACGGCTATATGTGTCAACTGGGACTTACAAATTCAGAGTAAGCTCCTCCCAAATTAAAAAACTAAATTGAAGTCGCTCAACGCAAGTAAATGCTAGTAAGGCATAAACTTTATGGTAACGGCTTGATGAAATTTTGTAGAAAAAAGGAAGGTAATGAAAACTGAAATCAGCCTCTCGTTGAGTGAGCAAATACTGCAAATATGAGTCTTTGCTTCATTTTTAGTACCGATTAGTGTCTTTTAATCACTATGACCGAAAGCGACTAAGGGACTTACCAGAGAGTGGGCAGCAGCGTGTAAGAACCTTACTTCGATCGCCAACCCGCCTGCCAAGCGTGGCGATTATGGCAAAACTCCCCCCTTTCGGGGAGGCCCATGTCCAGCAGTGGACGTCTTTCGGCGGAAATGATGATGGTGAATCACTATGGCCGTAACGTATCTACGTTAACTGCCTCGGAGACTGGCAATGAGCTTGACTTCATCTGTTAAATCATGATCTTTCAAATGACCAATTTGGTTGAGACGCCATTGTTTAACTATTGTGTCTACTTCGTGGACAGATCATGGGCTAAGCGGTAGATATTAATAGGTAATGTTTTCCAGGGAAGAACTTTTTTTTACTTTGAAAATTTATAATTTTTGACCTTTCGTCATTAACCTACCTGGTACACACACTAGCAAATTAAAAGACTATCGTACTAAGAAACGAATTGCAGTTGGAATTATGTTTGAGAGAGCTGAATGCTTAAAAGGTGCAGGTGTAAGCGAGGGGTGGGGCCACACACAGCAGCTATATTGCTGTTACAGCTAAACTAAATCCTAGAATTTATTCGACAGCACAACAATCTAAATGCACATTGCTACTTATCCTTTAATTTCGTACACTTTAGCTTTAAATTCCACTCAAACAGTGACACAAGCAACGAACCACGAAATAAGAAAACCGCAATCACAGTGAACGACAATTTAAACGGTTTTAAACTAAAGCAACAATATAGATTGCATTTTTAATATTCAAATAAAAGGTAGATTACTTCAAACTGGAAAACTGAACTTTTGCATAATTCAAGAAGCAAGCCGGGCGCGGTTTGTTGCGATAACAGACAAAACGTATTTACGAGGAAATGGCATTTGAAGTCTACCACAAACGGGGCCATTTCTCGCTTATCGTCGCTTTTGCTTCGTTCGCAAGTGGTCGTCTTAGGTCTCACAGCGAACTGTTTAGCTTTGGTCATTCTATTAGTAGCACAGTTTGAGAATCTGCAGTGGAATGTATTGTTTCGTTGACAGTTATTGAATATATGTCGATATGACATAGATCCAATGATTATTTTTATCGTTTTACAACCTTATGTCAATTTCCGTGTATGACCGTGGACACACAATTTTGCTCCTACTGTCTAGCAACAAAGTTGATTTTAAATAACTTACACAATCTTAAGACAATTTAATTTTTTTGATTGACATAAATGCCTTAATTTGTGCATACCAGACATTTTCACGAATATTTTCAATGTTGTTAAATTTTTGTCTGAAACAAATTGATCCATATACATTTTTTTAAACACTTATTAATGTTTCGCGTTTTCGTCTTTACCAAGAGTGGACAGAACTATAGTCTAAGTTCTGTGAATTCTATTTTCTGTGTTTTGAATGACGCACAATACGAAGGCTTGGGTATAAGGCAAATGTCTGGCTACGAAGGTACCTTAACCTTAAGCATACAGTTTTCGGAACTCTAGAATAATACTTGCTTAGAAACCTGAATAAAATAATGTTTATTTTATATTTGCCTGTATTTTTCTTTGACCTATAAATATAATCGTTTACTAGAAACATAACTCAATAGCTGGCCCATGCCCTATGATCTTACCTAGATAAACGGTGAAAGGGACAGAGTATATTATACAATTTTCATTTATAAAGGTTCTGCATTAACCTTTGGCGTACAGTCGTGGTCTTTTCCGCCTGATCAGTTAATTTTTTTTTCGCTTAAATCATGCGGAGGTGCCGAGCCACGCCCCCTTAAAGTTTAGGCCTATTAGGAAAGCGTCAACTTTGGCGCGCAAAATAACAAGAACTCTCGTTTTGCGTGCGTCATCAGTGCGCTCGGCCGATCGGTGTCTTTTCATTCATTATTTCTATACAAAGTCAACAGGCCGGGGCTAGAGAGTATGTTTTAAGTGCAAGCAAAAATTGGCTTAGTGGTGATCAGGCGGGAGCGTCCTCGATAGTACATCAAACACTATTTTAAGCTTTCACGGTTTAAAACTAAACTTATACTGTCACATACGGGATATCTGTTGCAAGCGCCATGATCGCAAGATGACTGGAGACTGCGGGTAGATGGTAAATAAATTGTAGGTATTAATAAATCTGCCTACCCTCCTTCTTAGTCTTTAAATCATCATGGAAGAAATCCCGTAAGTGGCAGTGTAGGTTTAGCTTTGACGTACAAGATTCTAGTACTTATAGTGCTTCGGTTTTTAAAAACCAAATCTGTCAAAGGTTCCATTCAAAGCCTCAATATCCATATGGTTAAAATTTGTAGACCAGCTGTTTTTTTGACGTGACAACGTCTTATAAATTGGTTTGCCGGGTGACACTTCAAGAAACTGCGTTACGTCCGCTCACGTTATGCGCTCACAATGAGAGCGAGTGAGAGGCACGCGTCCCTTCCACTCGGGCATGGTTAGCCCGCCTAAGAGCGAGAGAGACAGACATAAAAAGTGAAAGGCACGCGTCCCTTCCACTCGAGCACAGTTAGCCCGCCTAAGAGCGAGAGAGACAGAGCGAGAGAGATAAACACTCACATTAAAATTATTTTACCACTCAAAGTCGTTGTCACGTAAAACTTTCGCCCGTATACCGACTTTACAGGCAACCAATTTTTTTTCAAATTTCCCTTGCTTTGGTTATGGCACCGTTTGAAACTCAAGACTGTTTGAAGCTTAAAACCGTTCACAAATATTAAGAATCATCACTAACAACTTTAGGGAAGAGCTCAAACACTTCTTGTTCAAAACTGCCATCGTCGAGCTCGTTCATTTCTCGCTTAGCTTAGCTTAGCTAAAGTAAAGCCTTATAGTCTACTGGATTAAGAGCAATCTTCCTGTTTAAATAGCCATTATCATTGAGATTCTAAACAAACAGAGCTTTAATAGCTTTACAGATACGAAAGCCTGTTTAATGTCATTTCATGGTGGTCCGATTATCTTAGTAGATAATGTGTAAATTTTCTATTGTAATGAATCTTTGGTCAGATACATTCTGTTGATAAGAAATTAACATTGTCATGTATGTGGTTTCAGTTTGTTTTCTCTTTTCGTTATTCTAATTTCAAAACATCATTATCATTGTTCAACAACATTGTCACGTACCATGCTCACAATACTAACAAGAGACGGAATGATATAGTATGCATTTCTAATACAACCTCCAAACATGTCATTGTGGAAAGATTCTTTTCATTTTTAGGCCCATTTCTGTACAATAGATTAAATAGAAAACTAAGTATTTATAAGTTAAACTATTTTAACTGTAAAAAGTCTATTAATACTTTTTTACAACCCATGACCTACGCACAGACAGAAGATTTACTTGTTGTCTGCCAATAAACTGCTGACACATTGTTTGTTTATTTTGTATGTAAGTTGTAATTTTAGTAATTTACTTTTCTTTCATTGTTAATTTATTTATTTTAAGTAGGTCTTTTTGCACCTTCTAGCCTGAAACACAGGTTCCACCTAGTTCAGGCAATAAGCACAGTGCTCTATTTTATTAGTTAAGATACTTTATTGTAAATGTGCCCCTTTTTATAAATAAACGATTTTATTATTATTATTGTTATTGTTCCACTCACAGCTGAGGGTGGGCTTCCTCTCTTTTGTGCCTTTGACTTAAAAATGCTGCTGTTAACATAACATCACGCCGGTAATCACCGAAAGGTTAGGCAGAGGTGTACCCATTAGTATACCCACATTTCGCTAGTAATGTTTAAGTCCCATGTAATAAGGGGCCAGCCTACTGCCATCAACCGGGCACAAATTCAGACTCCGTGGCTACTACTGAGAAATTCCTGATTGAAAAACCCAATAACACTTTACCCGATCTGGGAATCGAACCCAGGACCTCATGCTCAACAGTCCACTAGAACAATGATGATGATGATGATCTGATGATTATCTATTGCTGCTGTTATTTAGTTAAATCGGCGTAGAGTTTAAATGACACATTATAAGTTAATTATAATTTATTACAACCATACCAAACGGACTACAAATCCTTATCTTATTCCTCATGTCGATCGATGGTACTATTGTTATTGGGTTAGTACAGATTGCCAGCATATTATCAAGCTACCCGAAACTGTCAAATTTTCCAAAAAACCTTGAACCTAATGCTTTAGTGATAAAATTGAAAATCTATTAAATAAATAATTATGTCGCTATTTTCTCGGCCACAATCGGTGGCAGCCTTGAGGTCGTTTTGACTGCAGCAATCCTTATTAAAAACATATTGGATGAGGGTGAGAACGAATTAAACCGCCCAATATCCCATTAAGCGAAACCATAAAACCGATTAAAACAATTTCGATGTTAATACAGAAAGCACAAACAAAACAGATGATGTAATTAATTAAGCTGCCATAAAATCCCGCTATTCAATCAGTAAATTGCTGAGGACATCGCCTTTATAAGGGGCACATAAAGATTTTATTAAAGCTGTAATTTGTGATTCAGATTTGCCCATTCGAAGCCTATAGGAGTGGTAGTGATTAAAACTGTGGTAATGAATTGAAGTCAGGGTTTTAATTTTACATTTGTCAGGAATTGGAAGGACAAATGTTTTTATTAAGGTTAATTAAAGTAGGAAATGTTTTTGAATCAATCCATTTTAATTGGCACCATAAGTTTCTGAAAGTTTGAAATATTGACGTGACGTGTGACGTGACCTACATAGCATTCTTATTCATCTTCTTCAAACTATTTGCATTTTTTGCTGGATCATCTCAGCATGTCTTTAGAAGTAATTTCCTAATACTTAATTGGGGAGACGAATGTTTTTTTAAGGTTAATTAAAGTAGGAAATGTTTTTGAATCAATCCATTTTAATTATGAAACGATGACATATTGAAGTTGCCTACTTACCATTCTTCTGCATCTTCAAGCCATTTTTAGTTTCTGCTGGTTCATCGCTTCAAACAATCTTTAGCAGTAATTTCCTAACACTTTGCGTCGTTGCTGAAAACTACTTATGTGGGATATTTAAAGTCGAAAACAGCAAAATGTCCTTACCACAGCAATAAAAAACATCTACCATTTTGATTCACCTCAAGTATACAACATCGAGAACATTCGTGAAACATCTGGATCTTCCTGGAGCATGAATTAGTATTCGTTGGTCGTGCTCATACGCCGAGATATGGGCTCTTCCGTCATGCTAATGACGAGGTACGTGATGTCACGGAATAAAATACGTCTGTTTGAGGTGCCACGATATATGCGGAAACATTTGATATACTTAACGTTGTTGCTCATATGTCTAGGAAAGCAGAGATTGATGTCATCGGAGTGAGCAAACCAAAACTATGTTGCAGCATCCTATTAATATTATAAATGCGAAAGTTTATGAGAATGTATGGATGATTTGTTACTCTTTCACGCAAAAACTGCTGAACGGATTTGGAAGAAATTTAGCACACAGGTAGTTTATAACCTGGATTAACACATAGGTTACTTTTTATCACGGTAGTATGATTCTGTGGGACAGTTATTGAACTTAACGCGGGTGAAGCCGCAGGCATAAGCGAGTAATACATAATAGTATGTTGCTCCCTTTAGATCAGGCCCGTCCAACATACGGCCCCCGGGCCACCTACCGGCCCGCATAGGTCTTTCATCCGGCCCGCGAGCTATCTAAAACTTTATAATAATAATAATAATAATAATTTTATTATCAGGCAACTAAGGCCCATAGATAAAATACACAAAATAACATTTTAACAACAATAATAAACTAATACATATTTTAAACCATAAGAAAACTTAAACTAAACACGCAACGTTGTCGGCGTCGTGTTTCGCTGCGTGGTGTCGCGTAACCGCCCTCGGAAACGTCGATATACGACACCCTGCGGCCAAAAGTCCTCCTTCATGCAGGTCTGTACATGGTGGGTTGGAACTCGTACCACGAATGACTTAAAGTTGATGTTGTGGCGCGATTCCAACCTTTCGACCCTCAGAGTCCAGTTGGTCTTCACTTTCAAATACTGCACCACTTCCTCAGTTGTAGTGGAGTGATGCAGACGTGAAAGGTACAGCTGCGTCGTAGGCACAGCAGGACGCAGCAGCATGTTGGGTCCGCTCGGTGCGGTACCGCACAGGTTACGAGGACAGGGCTTCTTCTTCCTCCTCCTTTCCACTTTAGTGAAGCCCTCCTCATCAACTTGGCTCGTTCTTGGCACGGAGCTACGGACCGCAGCCAGGGCTGGTTGAGCACCCATTTTCAACTTTTCCCCTTTCCTGGTTTGTCGATTAGGCTGCGACGCATCAGTTTTACCGCTGGCGACAATAGCAGCATAGGCACGTTTAGGGGTCGACGTACCTACGCGTGACGTATCCGCAGCCGGTGTTGTGGCGCGGGCGACGACGGCGGCGGGCGGCGCTTGCTCAGCGTTATCGGCAGCTGGTGACGCACTTGTGTTCGCCGATTCAAAACTGCCGATGGTTGCATTTTGCGCCCCTCGACGTGTGTTCACCTTTGAGGCCTCAGGTGACCCAATTTCCAAACCGACGTTGCGCAATAATGCTATTTCCGCACGCAGCTCGGTATTGGTTTTTTCTGAAACCTCCATTCTGGACTGCATCTTGGTCATCTCCGCTTTCAAGGTAGTGATGTCCTTTAGCAGCCGTGTAACGTCGACGTGATCGAAAGTGACGGGGGGCAGTTTACCTAGCTCCTTCGCCACGAAATCTGGAACGTCTTCCGGGTCCGTCTTCTTCAACATATCGATGATATCCTGAAGACTCTTCTCGGTTCCATCTCTGCGCCGAGAGGGCATCTGGTCCAGTTTTCCAAGAGACTGGAACAGCAATAGCTTCCCGCTGCTGATGTCATCCTCCTTGAAATTGGACCGGCAAATCTGCAGGATGCTCACCTCGTCCATGTAGTCGATGGCATGGACTAGGAATGCCAGCAATTCATTTACTATAAGTTGTTTTGAACTCATAGTTATAACGGGCTGCGGCTATGGCCGCGCAACACGCGAATAAAATTCGTGCCGTGCACAGTGGAAACACGTCCGTGTTGGAGCGCGCATCGCACTGCACTGAGACTTATAAGACATCAATAAATATTGCGCGAACATTGTTCAAAAAAATGTCCATAAGCCAGTTATTCCCGCGCCATGTTTACTTACCCGCCCCAAGTCACCCGCGAATGTAGACTGCATCACTGCGGTCTAGTCCGGAGAAGCTATTTTTATTTAAATTTAGAGGTCACTTAGCATTTATCATGGCCCGCTGTTGGACACCCCTGCTTTAGATGATCAGACGCTATATATGATCTTAAATATTTAATTCTAATTAGACTTAAAACCAGCATTTACCAAAATTTCAGACTCCAGGTGGCTACAATAAAAATCCGGGTAGATCAATATCACTTTGTCCGCGAATCCAACCCAAGTCCTGAGTATAAATCAGCAGTAGTGCTAAACGCTAAACCAACGATGCAGGATATACCTACATATTGTGTACAAAACTGGTACTGTGATACTGTACTTATTACTAGTGACTCCATAAGAATTAATTAAAAATTGAAAGATTGTGGATAAATGGGTATATTCCCGTTGGCCCCACCAGCCATGTCCCCAGTAGTGGGACCAGCGGGAATTGATTGAAATAATTAAAAATAGGTCCCGTTAGCCCCACCGTATTTATTGCATAGGATCGAGTAGTGTTAGTACATTTGTGCTAGTTATGGGCACAAACCTTACGAACAGTACTAGGCGGGCATGAATCCAAGAAGGTATGCAGTACCTGCAATAAACTTAGTGATACGCCTATATACGCGAACAGTACAGCTACTGCAAGTAATGCCACGCTAACCCCCATAGATCTTCGATGACAATGTTAAACCTGATAGAGTGCAAGCTTGGCGCTATTTTTTGGCGCAGTTCCAATTGCAGGAAATAATTCTTTTGGAAAAAAGGTATACCGCGAACTTATTTTTGTTCTGTGTTCCTTTTAATAGACAGTTAGTGTCCCACTTCTGAGCAAAATGTTAGGCTTGTCTACATGTTGATATTTTTCAGACTCTTCTCTAAGAAAGATTGGACCACATCCGATCGTATTCATAAAAAATCTAGTTTGTAGTAGTAAAGTCTAGTATTAAAGTGTAGTGTTTAACCGTATATTAAATTGTCAAAGTGTACCTGATCTTTTGACCACCATAGTCACATATACGTGAGAAGCAAGCGCGTGCCCCGTACGCCAAAAGACACAAATACAGGGTGTAAACAATCTCATCACGAAGCCGTCAACCAAGCATTCTGTAAATCAAACTAAGTATCTTAACGCAAAAATTATTGCTGGGAAACGACTTTTTTTTTGGGTGAAAAATAACGTTTTGTTGTAGAACTCAAAGTAACGCACTCAAAACATTGTGCTGATGAATGGATTGAATAGCACGGGGGTCGTGGAGGTGTTTGAAGTAAAAAATCTTACATTAATAACTTTCATTTAAACAAAAAGTGGCCAAAAAGTTGGAACTTTGACCCCAATATCTCCGTAACTAGAAGGTTCCCAGGTATGTTGTAGAACAAAAAAGATGATCGCAATGACTAGGAGAACAAGTGCCTTTCGTATTCGTTAAGAGGTTTTTTACACCCTTTATGTATGTGACAATAATGTGGTAGCTGAAATTGTGGCTTGGTGTGGAGGGCACGCGCGTGCGTTTACGCTTTGGCGGTCAAAGGGTTAATTAATTCGCCAATTATTTCGATGAACAATATTGTCTGTATTTAGAGAACTCAGAAGATTATGCTGAAATAAACACTTCAACAGAACTTTATCTTAAACAACACAAAATAAATGCTGTCACAACTGCCCAGCAAAACTATTATTCTTCGAAAAATATTAATTCTTAAAACGAGATAAAATATTATCTTCAGAACATTTTTAATAACAAATTGTCTGAAAAAAAAAACAAAAGACAATCTTACTGAGAGACTCGAGAAGCGTTTCTTTTTTCTCTCTAATGTCCTTTCTAGAGATGAATTAACACTTTCAAGTTTTTTAATTAATCCATTTTTGGATTCTTAACAGGTTTATTCCATGAATTATGGCATTTTTCCAGCAGACAGAATAATTGAGTGAATTATCTCGCTTTCATTAGAATTTTTGAAATAATTCTGTTTAAAACTGTGCTTTTTGTATTAAGGTGCGTACAAACTGTAATTTACAGCTGGAGCTTGTGGCTAAATAATAACAGCTACTCGGATAAATCTTCAGGTTAAGCCGACCTTGCCTAGGTTGGTCTGTGGATGGGCGAGCACCCATTACAAACCGAGTTTCCTCCGTGCCTCGGAAAGCACGTTAAGCCGTTGGTCCCTGCTGCAAGCTGTAAATCATTGACAACCAGTCTTACCAAGGAGTATCGTATTAGCTATAATACGATACTCCTTGGTAAGACTGGTTGTCTGGTTGTTGTGGGCGTAGTCCTGGCGTACTAACTGGGTTGTATAGGTCAGATAGGCAGGTGCTCCATGTAAAAAAAAAAAAAACTGGGGTTCTGAAATGGCCGCTTTAGCAGAATCAGAATTTAGACTTTAGACCTCCTGATATTTGCTCTTTATCTGTATGCACCTTTAAATTCATGGTTTGGTCCAAAAATTAAATAATACACTGTTTATTTTCATACATACTTTTATTAAAAAACTTACTTTTATCACAATATTGCACACGTAATAATTAATATGTTCATTTCATGATACTTATTTTGTTTTTTAATTATAATTACACTTAAAATCAACAGTCAACAAAAGCACCGATATGTTTAAACGTTTGATAATAAGATATTTCAATCTGTGGCCTTTCTACTAGGGCTTGCGAAACCCGGTTTCGGTCCTATAGTAAAACCCGGGAAAAACCGGTTTTACTATGGGACTGAAACTCGGTTCAGCATGCTCTACGTTCTACCCAGTTATTGTGGTGTAAAACAACTTATTCGCGTGGTTTTTTTTTTTTGGGAATGGCATCTCGCAGTTCAGTCTAGAGGAGACTGGCTACTGCTTAACCGGGCTAGACCTGTGGATGCCTTGAATTTAAGGCCTCCAGCCAGGGCGTATTAACTAAAAACTAAGCGACAACGCCTAAGGGCACCCCCTGTGGGGTACATACGCGTGGTTACATAAATCAATGCCATTTATAGCTGTTTATTTGGTGCTGTTCCACAAACGATGGAGCACTTTAGCATTTAATATCATGTCCTGTGGTTTATTCATTACAGGAACTGATGGACAAAAGGCCTTGTAGCTCAGTTTTGAGCCAACTCAATTTAGATAGCCACGCTAAGGAGAAGATTTTTATTAAATTAAGATTATTATTATTCAAGTCCTAATTTTTTTTATTTCGAATTATTATTGAACTTTGCTGATTTTGATTTTGAATATGTTATTCATGTATTATTATTATTATTTTTATCTTTTGTCGAATTTGTGTGCTACTTTATGGATATTTTTATGTCTGACTAAATAAGTGAATTGAATTGAATTAGGTATGTAGTTTTGATGTTAATATGTCCAGTCTCTCAATGATCATATATTTTCAATCATCAATATATTTGCATTTTTTTACCCGATTACGGTGAAGCCAAAAGGAAGGGTTATGGTTTTAGCAGTCTATTTATATATGTATGTAGGTATGTTCCTTCGTAGCGCCTAAACTCGTCATCCGATTTTGATGAATAAGGTGTCAATCGATTCATTATTACGGCCCGGGTAATATAGGCTACATTTTAACCGACTTCAACAATAGGGGGAGTCAATTTTCCCCTGTAAACCCCGAATTTAATTAGAGCGTGATTTTTCAGTAGTTGGGTTTTTTTGTTGTTGTATTGTATACCACACAAGTACCTATTGTTCATATACAATAGACTTGACAAAAATAGTCACAGATTGAAAATATCTATAGTAAAATACACAACGCATTTACAATTAATCACAAATATATTTTTATAAACATCAACTAACGAGAAATGAAGTATTTTAAATACTAACGATTACTTTGTAAATATTTTGCAATGACTAGAACATTCCCACTGTTTAATATTTATGACTTAAATATATTAACATTTACAACAAAAAATATCGCGTCTTGTTTCTTTATTTAGTTAGGTATATATGTACCATGCACAGAATTGTAAGAATAAACCGCTAAAAAGAATATTTTTTGACTAGGCATTTATACCTACATGAATCAAAAATTCGAAGACATGTGACATCTGCCAACCTGCACTGGGCCCGCGTGGTGGATTATAACCCATTCCCTCTCATTGAGAGGAGGCCGTGTCCCAGCAGTGGGAACATTATAGGCCGATGATGATGATAATGAATACCTACATGGAATAATTTGTCTCGCTTGTTACCCTAGAACCCTACTCATATTTTACTTCGACCAACATTAAGTTTTGCATCATATTTTAATTTTCTTACAATCCTGTATATGCGTTAAATAATATGTATCATTACTTATTACAGAATAATTCCTTACCTTACCGTTTATAATTACTATACTTTATTTATAAGTAGGTACATATCATGAAAAGTAGGTATGTATACATTGATATGCTATTAGTTTAGTGAACAAAAAAAAACGAAAAAAAAGGTAGTAGTGGTATAGTAAAATGTTCTAATTACTTTCGACACAGTACATTATAACAAGATGAGACTATCCTGGGAATATTTTAGACTAACATTAATTCGTGACATGAGTGAGATTTGCGATAGATATGAATGCAAATCCTACAAAATAATAAAATTACAAACATTTCCTAAGCTTAGTAGAAAGTTCTGTAAAAACACGAATATTTAAAGAAAAACGCGTAAAATATTGAAATTAATCACTTTTCCAAATAGAACAGAATTTATAAAAAAAAAATATGAATGAATATTTAAATAAATATCTACAAAATAATATGGGTTTGGAAAAAAAAAATTGATACATTTATGTGCACATAGCGAAGTGATTACAGTTATATTTACAAGAAAGTGCGTTACATGATGGAACTTAAAGAATAGATAAATTTTCTTTTCCACTACGACATGTCTTATAAGTGCCTGTAAACTGAAGTGTACTATTTACTGAGAGTAGTATAAAACACTACTAGAGCACATTCACGTGATTCTTTAAAATGGAACAATGTATAAGGAAATCCAAATCTTTAAGAGATATCGGAAAACTTTTTTAGTAAACTTGACTCTTTTTAAAGAAAAAAACAGAGCAATCATCCATTTTTTAATGACCTATTTGATGAAAGGATACTTAAAAAGTATGCCAAAAATTTGTTGTTATGGAAAAGTAGATATGCCAAAATTGTTTAAAAAAAAACATTTGCCAAAATTGTTTTTGTTAGGAGGACTGTACCTTCAGTCTCCATAGCAACTGTCTTTTCGTTATTCGTCTTGTCATTCTACTATAAAATAAAACATTCGTTCCAACAGTATTTATTTTACTTTAATATGGTAGCAGAGCGAAAATAAAGCTATAAATACGTACGATCACGATGGCGTCGGGCTCAAGTACTAAACTTGAGACTTTAAATAAAGAAAATTTCGACACATGGCAAATTCAAGCAAGGGCCGTACTCATCAAAAATAAATTATGGAGTGTTGTTGAGAAGCCGCTGGATCTTAAGGAAACTGATAAAGAGAATAAAGAGAAGGATCTTTTGGCTCAATCTGAGTAAGTACTTCTGATTTCACCCTCCGAATTAAAGCAAATAAAAAACTGCAAAACAGCTCATGAGATTTGGACTAAGCTTGATTTCATATATGCCAGCAAGGGGCCGGCAAGAAAGGCTTCACTTTTAAAGCAGTTAATAGTGTCCAAAATGGAACATGGCAATATTAGAGAGCATTTAAATAAGTTCATGGACGTGGTAGACAAATTGCAGGATATGGACATCCATAATCATGAGGATTTGCTCGCTGTTATGATGCTATACAGCTTACCAGCTGACTATGAAAATTTTCGTGTAGCTATAGAATCCAGAGACACGTTACCGAAACCTGAGGAACTTAAGGTAAAAATTTTAGAAGAATCAGAAGCCAGACAAATTAATAACGGTTCCAACAACAATAAAGATGAAAATGAAGAAGAGTCGAATTTCGTAAAAACATGCAAATTTTGCAAGAAGAAAGGACATGTTATCAATGAATGCAGAAAGCTGGAGAATAAGAAGAAGAAAGAAACGAACGACGAAGTTCCTAAAACTTCCCACGCTATTTGTATGCATTCCAAAAATAAGAGTTCAGATTATGAAAATAATACATGGATTCTTGATAGCGGTTGTACATCGCACATGTCTTATAACAGAAACTATTTCGAAAATCTCGAGAAATCTAACTTCAAACTGCTAAAACTAGCTTCCCAAGATGCGACATCTGAAATTGCTGGTAAAGGCCAAGTCACTATTATGCTAGATGTCAATGTTGGAGGCAAAAGTAAAATTCAAGAGGTTATTTTGACAAATACTCTCTATGTGCCAACCATATCCTCGAATTTACTATCCATTGGAAAAGCCACAGAATCTGGATGGACTGTCTTATTTACAGATAAAAAGGCCACAATTACACATCCTGAAGAAGGTATTATCCTCGATGCGCCAAAAGGCAAAGATGGACTGTACTACTTAAATCCTGCATCGTGTAAATACAACAAAAAAGATAAATGTTACTTGGTAGAAGACACGAAAATTCATAAATGGCATAAATGTTTAGGTCATATGAATGAAGGTGATATGAAGTTGGCATTGAAGAATGAGACACTTATCGGTTTAGATTTCAAGCCAGATGAGAAACTTGGAGATTGTGAAATATGCATTCAAGCAAAGATTAAAAGACTGCCTAGTAAACCAAATGACACACCACGCACGACAAAACGACTTGAGATAGTGCACAGCGACGTCTGTGGTCCAATGACTCAAAGCCTCGGTGGAGAGAAATACTTCATAACCTTCATCGATGACTATACTAGATACAGCAGAGTCTATTGTATAGAACAAAAAAGTGATGTATTGGACAAATTCAAACTTTACAAGGCAGAAATGGAAAATTTCACAGGTGATAAAATTATCAATCTCCAGTCCGACAATGGTTTGGAATACTGCAATCAAAATTTTGACAACTACTTGAAAGAGCATGGCATTACAAGACGATTAACAGCACCATATACACCACACCAGAATGGTGTTGCAGAACGCAAAAACCGTACCCTACTTGAAAAGGCTAGGAGCATGATGATCGAATCTAAAGCACCTCAAAGCCTTTGGGGAGAAGCTGTTCAAACTGCAAACTACCTTTTCAATCGGAGTGTCAACAAAACTATATCTGCACATTTTGGTACTGTTACTACACCTTATGAGAATTGGGTACAAAGAAAGCCTCGCATCTTCCATCTGCGTCAGTTTGGAATAAAAGCCTTTATACTACTGAAACATGGCAAAGAACGTGATAAATTCAAATCGAAAGCTATACCTGGGATGTTTGCAGGCTATTCAGATACTTCCAAAGCTTATAGAATTTGGGTACCTTCAAAACATAAAATTATGATTGCCAAAGACGTTCGATTCACTGACAAACTCTTCTATACCGAAACACAAAATTCAATCTCGGAAATTATGAAATTAAAGGATAATTATAAACACTACGCCGAAATAAACTTCTTTGACGATGATGTTGAAAGTGAGTATGAGTCAGTGCAAGAAAATGATGAACAAGAATCAGTACAAGGTATTGATGATGAACAAATACTTATCTCAGATACAGATGATGACACTATTATCGAAATAAATCCAACTGATGAAGTTACCAATAATGAAGTCACAACCAATGATGCTTCTCCTGCACAACGAGTACTTCGTGATCGCAGCCTTCTCAGAAAACCACAAAGGTTTGATGAATTTGTTCTCGCTGCTACTGAAGAGTTTAACAGCTATAGAGAACCTTCAACCTATCGCGAAGCTCTAGAAAGCACAGACAAAGAGAAGTGGTTAGGAGCGATGCTGAGCGAGATACATTCCCTTAATGAGAACCAAACATAGGATCTTGTTCCTTTACCAAATAACAGAAAAGCACTGCCTTGCAAGTGGGTATTTAAAGTTAAGACCAATCCAGACGGTAGTGTCAAACGACATAAAGCAAGATTGGTAGTAAAGGGATTCTCACAAAAACCAGGGGTAGACTATGACAAGATATTCAGCCCTGTAGTGCGCCTTACTACCGTCCGTGCCCTATTAGCAGTAGCTGTAAAAGAGAAATTATCTCTCTGTCAGTTTGATGTGTCAACAGCATTTCTTAACGGTAACATAGAAGAAGAAATCTACATGAAACAACCCGACGGTTATAACGATGGAACAAACAGATTGTGCCGCCTGAAGAGGAGCTTATATGGCCTCAAGCAGGCTCCAAGATGTTGGAACAGCAGTATACATGAATTTCTTGTGAGCTCCAACTTTACACAGAGTTCTTCTGATCCATGCCTATATATTCGAGAGAATGGAAAATCCAAGGTGTTGATTGCACTTTACGTTGATGACGGGTTAGTTGCATCAACTACAGAGGATGATGGAAAGAAATTCATAAAGGAACTACAAAATCGCTTCAAAATTGTAACAAAATCAGCTTCATATTTTCTTGGTTTGGAAATCGAAAGATCTGTTAATGGGAACATAACATTAAGTCAAAAAGCTTATACAAAGAAAGTACTAGAAAAGTACAAGATGTCTAGTGCAAACCAGTCAAGACACCAATTACAAAAGAGACAGCTAAAATAGAGAATATTTCAAATGAAAAAGAAAATAGTTTAATCTTCCCTTATAGACAAGCTGTGGGTTCCTTAGCCTACCTCATGGTCGCGACCAGGCCAGACATCAATTTCGCCGTGAGATGCGCTTCAAGAAACCTTGATAATCCATCAAAAGCAGACATTCTAGCAGTAAAAAGAATACTACGTTACCTAAAAGGTACAATGAATAAAAGCCTAGTATTCGGTTCGTTAAATAATGTCAATAACAAATTAATCTGCTACAGCGATGCAGATTTTTCAGCAGCGCACTCAACGTCCGGCATACTTTGTTTGTATTATGGACCAATCAGCTGGCGGAGTAATAAACAAAAGACGATAGCTTTATCGTCGACAGAGGCGGAGCTAATAGCAGCTTCGGAGACAGCACGGGAAATAATATGGCTACAACAGTTGTTGGAGGAAATAACGAAAACTGAAAAGCCGCCACTTCTTTACATTGACAATGAGTCAACAATAAAGCTAGCGTACAATCCGCCGTACGAGCAACATAGTCGGACGAAGCACATACAACGAAGGTATCTCTATGTCAGAGAGTGTGTGGCAGCTGGCATGCTTGAGGTCAAGCAAGTTACAACTGAGGACCAACTGGCCGATTGTTTCACAAATCCCGTATATGCACCCAGGCTGGAAAAGCTAACTAAAGCTCTTGGCCTCAGTTCCTAAAAGAGGAGTGGATGTTAGGAGGACTGTACCTTCAGTCTCCATAGCAACTGTCTTTTCGTTATTCGTCTTGTCATTCTACTATAAAATAAAACATTCGTTCCAACAGTATTTATTTTACTTTAATAGTTTTCATCAAGAAATTCTCTAAAGTATCATAAGACAGTTCTCCTTATATCTTTGGATTCGGCTTCCCCATAATTATTGTCTCATTTAAAAGAATCACGCTGTATTTTATCAAAAACCTATGATGATTAAAAAAGAATGTAGAAACTTTAATTAATGTTCAGTCAATACAAAATGAAATGAAAATAAATAAAAGAAAACGCTTTAAAAAACTCTTCTATCAAAATAAATGTTATCTTTTCAAGAAAACATTATTATAATACATATATAATAGAGAAGATCATTTTAAACTAAATGGATAAACTTCACAGACAAGATGGGTATCGATATCTAACGATTACAAGCACTCATTACGTCTGTAAAGTTTCGCTTATAGGATAATGGGCAAGTTTCTACGAAAGCTGAGCGAAAGACAAACAGAATTTAAAAATACCTGAAATAACATAACATAACATCACGTCTGTAATCTCAAAAGGGTTGTACCTAATAGTGCCAGTTATGTTTAAGTCCCATGTAATAGGGGGCGAGCCTATTGCCATTTATTTGTTATCAACCGGGCATAAATTCAGACTCCGTGGCTGCTACCGAGAAATTCCTAATGGAAAATCTCTACAAAAATTTAAATAAATAAATAAATAAATATCGCTGGACATTACACACAGCGCCATCTAGTGCCACACTAAGCAACGAGGCTTGTGTCGTGGACACCAGATAGTTGATATACTACATATATACTTTTTTGTTTGTAAATACATACTTATTATACATATAAACGTCCATGACTCGGAAACAAATGTCCATGCTCATCACACAAACATTTGCTCCTATCGGGATTCGAACCCGGGACCCTAAGAACGTAAGGCAGCCTTTCTATCGCTGCGCCATTCGGGTCGTCAATTTGCCCGGGAATCGAACCCAGAACCTCATGTTCAGCAGTCCCGATTGCGACCAATAGCAGCCAACGAGGCAGACCCACTATACCTATCTGAAATAGTTAGCTTATAATAAGTACATGAAATACTTATGTTATAACAACTAGTACAAAGTGGCTCAGAACAGTATTTGTAGTACGTAAAATGCAGTAAAAGATGAGTCCTATTTCTGGTTTCCAGCGGCTTTGATACTTATTGAAATAGTGAACTGGTGTATTTATTACAAGCTACTTCCGGCCTTCTTGACGACCACTGTTTGATTTAACTTTGTTTTTATTATTACAAACAAATCATAATAAAATTGCCCAGTGCACTATTGAGAGCACATATAAAAGATGTCGAAATTGGATTAGATGTAGACTGCAATCGAATATTATGTTATCTTATATCGGATAAAACAAAAATGGCGAATTCCACAAACCATTTGACCCAAATATCCTTCTGTATTATTACAGCTTTGGGAGAAAGCGTTACAATGACGCGTTACAAATGATACAACAGAGTTTCCAGTTGTATAAAATACCATTCACAATTTAGTTTCTTTATAAGAACATAAAATTTGTCGTTTTGTTGACCTTTAAGATGTTTTTTTTAAGAATAAAGAAAGTAATTATTCTTGAACGACATTTACTGCAAAACTTTGGCTTCTGCCAAAAATGCTAGCTGTGTAAATGTTTTGATATATTACAAAATTAAATAAACTTAAATAAATTTGATTAATAATGTTCATAATATTGTATAACAAGTTGTGAATAATATTTTTTTAACAAAGTTCGATATGATTTTCATTTCATATATCACTAAATGAAGTTATAATTCTTACAGATATGAGTATTCAGATATTTTGCGAGTAAAATAAAATCTGTAGACAAAGTGATAGTGCATTCAAGTGATATGAAGAGATATATTTGTGATATGTATCCTCTAGAGAAGTGATTTAAAAGCCAGTCGGTAGCCAAGGACAAGATAGTAGATGATATAAATTAGATTGTGCAGGAATTACCTATTACGAAAAAAAAGATGCTGTTGGATTACATAACCTACTCTTTTATTAGAGATCGGTTAAAAAAAAATAAGAGGCCGGAGACGTGACGCTGGTGTCAGAGGACTGGCGTCGTCGCTGAGGAAAGCCTGTAAACCGCTGACGTAATGACCTACAGGCATTGGTGAGAGATTGGCCGTAGATACACACACACACACAGGTAGAATTGGAATACTAAAGAGGAGGCCTTTGCCCAGTTATGGGACAATACAGAATTATTATAGAAAAGTACAATGACTTAAATACGTATTTAGATGTGAGAATAAACTAAGATTTGCACATCTCGCATAGTTAGTGAGAGAGACATAACTATTAAAATGATATTTTCGGCGAAACAAAACGTAGCCTTTATTTACAATTTAAATCTTCGTGTGTAAAGTAAAAAGTAGCCTTATTATAAACAAATAGATTTGTTTTTGGGCTGTTAATATTGAAGTTTCTCCCTGCAGTTAAAGACTCATAAAACATAAAATTTCAAGCACTAAAATTTGGGATAACTCTCCAGACATGTCTTATGTTCTATCTTTGAACCGATCAATTTAATGCCAAGAAAGCAAGTCTGTGTCAAAAGACATCATGAGACACCCTGATTGACTAGTCTTTTGGGTTATAGGTCAGGATACGAACGCGTAAAACAAATCCATAAATATGTACGAAAACCTTGAAGTTATTGTTAGTACTGCTGCAAACAGCATCTACATCAATACTTGGAAACCGACTGACTTCAGTATAGAATGTTATTGTTAATATATAACTATATATACATAATTATATTTTTGTACAAAGTATATACACTCTCACTAATGGTCCTTTTACCCAAAGATCCGTGGACGGTTCAAACTTCATTTGAGGATCTCACACCAGAACTGGATAAGCAAGAATTAATTTTTAGAATAACCCATAACAGTAACCCTTCACCTTAATTAAACTCTCTGTACTAAGATTAAAACAAATTCGTACGGAATTAGGGAAATTTTCGTATTCGATGGACGAACTAAATAAAATAATAATTTGCTTTGGCTTTATTCTTTTAAGGTAGTATGGAAGGAATTCATTTAGAATGAATAAAATTTGTTCTATATAAGAAATGGAATGATTTATTTTTTAACACGTCATATTTTAAACATGTCCTCTTGCCCTGTGAGGAAATGAAATTTATATAAACCATTGTTGACTGTTACAATAGTTTATTTATATTTCATTTCTTCAAAAAATTTTTTTTTTCAAAATACCTAACTCGTTATAATAGACTTATAACGAGTTATTTTTCATGCGTCTTTTAATATTGTGCCCTAAGATTGTCTGTCTAAAGCAATTCTAATCCTTCATCACCATTTCTGAACAGTAATTACCATTGAAAGCTTTCCACAAAAATTGCGAAAAAAAGGTCGACACGTCGACGGAAAATTAAAGAGCATTACTTCGCTACAGTGGGTGTTACATAAAATAAAGTGTTCGATGTTGAAAACGAGTGAATATTTAAGAGGGCTTCAGACAAAAGGTGGTTTCGGACCGGAACGGGGCGTTAATGGAGCAGGACGTTCTTTTGGCCCCGACTAGCCCCACGGCGGGATTTCTACCTCGTTAGTCTAGATACCCACTAACGTGTTTCATAGAAAGACGAACAAAAACCTTCCTGGCAGCTTTTTGCGCGATGTACACTGAATTACGAATTTCATTTCGGTACGACAGCATTAAATTAGGGCAATAGACGCGCTGTTGCAAATTTTGTGAAATATAATAATGCTCCACGTTGTTCTACTACTAAGTAACTATAGAAAATAGAAAAGAAATAAATAAAGAAGAAAAAAAAATTTAGTCTTGTTTATAGATTATTTGTGTTTTGTGGCGCTGACAACAACAATTATTGAAGGATGTAAATTGGTTATTATAACATCCACAGACACGGCACGTATCATCTTGACGGCACGGTTGGCGCAGCGGCAGACCGATTTTTTGCTGCGGTGCGTTTCGCGGGTTCGATCCCCACACGGAACAAATATTTGTATGGCCTACAGATTCCAGGTTTAGTTGTTTTTGTAAGTGAGTTTAAATGTTTGTAAACGTACCTACAATACAGGAGAAATTCATAGTGTGTAAAGAAAGAAATAAAATCATTGCTTAAAAGATTACATGGAAAACCGGGTTACAATTCTTTGAGATCTTTACGTCCATAGGTCTTAGCAGTCCACGACCTTAGCCGTCTTAAATAAATGGTATTGTAATTTCAACATTCAGTTGTATGATCTAAAGTTCAATTCTTGTTACCCAGTTCTTCTAAACGAATTCCCTATATCCTCTAATTAGGTCACCTTATGTCTTCATACCGCGCACCGAGTGCTACCAATAGTGAAGTTAGTAGCAGACTCAAGTAGCTTGTGGTTGTTTTCACACCGCTTTGTAATTCAGCCAGGCTTGATCCTGCGAACAAAAGAGGTACTCAGAATACTGTTTTTGGTCAAAGGCATGGTATTTCCCAGGTGTGCCGAGAGGGAATAGCCGTGTCAGGCAACGATACTGTTAAGCTCCTTATAGTGTACTGTTAGAAGTGTTGATAAACCTGAGCATTCTCTTTTAATAGAACATGGGGCATTTGATTTGTGTTTTGTCGAACGCTGAAACCACTATTTTAATGGTCATTCGTAATAACGTTGAAATGTTTAAATCAAGTGAATGCTAAGGTTGGTCAGGTCTTTAGAACGCGTGAGGTTCCTGAAACGACAATATGTAAGTAACCCCTTACGTAGGAGTGGAATGAACAGAAACGAGTCAAGCTGTGATAGTTGTTAATAAGGTGAACCCTTGTTATAACCCCTGATCTGTCCACGAAGTAGAAACAATAGTTAAACAATGGTGTCTCGAACAAATTGGCCCTTTGACAGATCATGATTTATTACAAGTATGGTGCTGGCGTGATGACTTAGATGCGTTTGTGACAGATTAGCTGGAGAAAACCGCACACAGAGAAGAATAGAAAGCTATGGGGGAGGCCTTTGCCCAATGCCAATACTGGCTAAGGAAAAAAAAAAGCACTCAATAAGTGCTCAATGTGGCATCTGTCACAGGTAATATTCGATGCTTAAAAATATCGTAAAAAATATAAAAGCACTCATTCTCCGTTCACGGATATCCAGGGACATTTGTATGATTAATTACCCTTAAAATAATTAAGCCTTTAAAACTGGACCGTTCGTAAAATCAGCAATTAATAATTTATCAACACCTTGTTCAACGTTTTCGTTGCCAAATAGCCGAAATACAGCAGCAGCATTAATATTATCATTTAACATGAAATTGAAGAATTGCAATTTTAAATATAACCCTGACAAATTGAGTCATTATAGAATGTGATTCTATACATAATTGTGTCATAGAACAGTATCTTTATTAAGGGGTGTCACATACTTTTTCGCGTCGGACCATTCGATTGGGTAGATTTTTTTTAGCAACAAAACCGACCCGAAGCAATTAATTCACATAATTATAAGGTTTTCGTTTTATTAGGTTTCCGAGTGGCCTTTTCCCGAACATTTGATTTACCGTCCTCCTGTCCCATATTATACAGAACCGAACCTGTGTATAGTTGCTGCCAGTTAAGATCGCAATAGCGGTCATTGCCCTTTCCCTAGTATCTCTTCGTACGAACCAAAACAAATGAACCATGTATCGTTATCCATTAGAAAAAATGTTGAAGATCACGATAGATAACGATTTAAGACTTGAACAGGCTTACTTTTGGATTTCAAAATTAAGAACTTTAATAAATGTAGGTGGGTCAGTGACCGCTATTGCGATCTTAACTGGCAGCAACTATAGTATAGTATAGTCCTCCTTCCCGATTTCGGTAACAGCGACCTTCTGAAGCCATTACCATGTGTGTGTTTATTTATTTATTTATGGGGCTAAGGTATTTAAAACCCTGACAAATTGAGTCATTATAGAATGTGATTCTATACATAATTGTGTCATAGAACAGTATCTTTATTAAGGGGTGTCACATACTTTTTCGCGTCGGACCATTCGATTGGGTAGATTTTTTTTAGCAACAAAACCGACCCGAAGCAATTAATTCACATAATTATAAGGTTTTCGTTTTATTAGGTTTCCGAGTGGCCTTTTCCCGAACATTTGATTTACCGTCCTCCTGTCCCATATTATACAGAACCGAACCTGTGTATAGTTGCTGCCAGTTAAGATCGCAATAGCGGTCATTGCCCTTTCCCTAGTATCTCTTCGTACGAACCAAAACAAATGAACCATGTATCGTTATCCATTAGAAAAAATGTTGAAGATCACGATAGATAACGATTTAAGACTTGAACAGGCTTACTTTTGGATTTCAAAATTAAGAACTTTAATAAATGTAGGTGGGTCAGTGACCGCTATTGCGATCTTAACTGGCAGCAACTATAGTATAGTATAGTCCTCCTTCCCGATTTCGGTAACAGCGACCTTCTGAAGCCATTACCATGTGTGTGTTTATTTATTTATTTATGGGGCTAAGGTATCTCTTTACGTTTTTGGCGCTTTTCTTTCAATGTATTGACTCGCTATTTTTTAATTGTGTAGATAGTAGACCGCCAAGACGACCTATGCAAAGTGAGCCTCCTCCAACCGGTTGTGTGTAGTACGACTCACTACAACGTGTCCCCTACATACATTTTATCTTTACTTCAGTGTAATGTGCGTCTTCACGCGTTCTCACGCTGGCGCAGGGGTTGCGTGGCACGCGGGCGCAGGTGACTGGCTTGAAAAATAGGCCGGCGCTCTATTCCCGCCAGTGCTGGCAGCCAGCGCTGGCTTGTCTTGAAAAACTTTTTTCAATACACTTCCTCGAAAACGGGTCCTTATCGCACTACGATTAGATTCAACATGCCATGTATTTCACACACGTGGATTGTTTTCATTTTCCATCACCGCGGGCTGTGCCGCGTGCAGAAAGGAGCCAATTTCGCACGCGGCACAGCACGCGGGTGTTGGAAAATTGCCACAGATAAAACTATACCTATACTTAGTACAAATTGGTGCAATGCCTATAGCCGGCGGTGATTGTTTTTTTTTCGTTATTTTAGTTTATTTCTTCAAAAGTGTATTGAAAAACGTCGTTTGATACACGTGGAAATTTGTTATTGCAGTTCTCGGCTTAAAAACACCCTCGCCTACGGCTCGGGAGTAAATTCCGCCTCGGATCCAATAACAAACTTTCTCCACTTGTATCAAAATGTACTATTATACGAGGCCAATAATTCTTCTTAAAAAGGCTTCGTCTAAACCTTGCTTTATTCTTTCAAAGGTTCATAGGGGCATATTGTTGAAATAGTTGTGAATCGTGATCTTTTGTTTTTTTTTTTTGATGACGAGTAGGAACAGTGACGAGTCAGGCATAGCTCCGTAAATCAAGTACAAACATTCTTATGGATCTATCAGCTTAATTTTCTGTTGTTTCTCTTCACTTTCGATATTTTGTGTTCAAGAACTGAATTGTTATTCTGTAAAATTCATTGAAACCACACTTGAGTGGGGTACTCAAGTTTTGACCGGCAGCACACAATTCTGAAGTTCTTTTTTTACATATTATTTTATCTGTTCCTAAATTACCCTAGGTAGATAAAATTTTCGTTTTTACTAAATAATGTTAGTCGGGTCAGTTTTCCCCTTAGTGATTTAGTGAATTATTACAAATAGCGATTACTTGTGACTTATCTACATGTAAACTCTATTTGTAAATATTCACTTTCGAGTTTTAAAAAGAATCACATGTATAACCGCCTGGATCTTGTTTATAAATGTACATGATAGAGAAATAAAAGCAATACATACCAAAGCTTGCTTTAAAACGTTAATTACATCGTATTCGATAAAATCCTCCACTTTTAACGAACTAGAGCGCAAAGGAAATCAAGTGTCACAGTAGAAAGAAAACAAAACTATTTGAATCGATCACCAGCAGAGATACAATGCAATGTTTATACTTTGAAGCCACGTTTATAGGAACTGCATAAACAGACAGACCTAAATCAAACATTTGTTATAGGTATTCAAATATTTGAAGAGCTTCTTGATTGCAAATACAACTGGTATATCGCTGCCTAGATTTAAATCCCGTTGTTTTCGTTAGGAGCAGTTTGTAACTAATTTATTTTAAAACAGAGGTCTAATAATATTCACATTTTTATAACGAGATAGCACGAAGATCAGCCAACATTTTCTATCGTAAATCTAAATATATAAAAGAAGAAACTGACTGACTGACTGACTGACTGACTGACTCACCTATCAACGCACAGCCCAAACCCCTGGGTCTACAGATTCCAAATTTGGCAAGTAGGTTCCTTATATGGTCTAGGGGTGCACTAAGAAAGGATTTCTCAAAATTCAACCCCTAAGGGGGTTAAACGGGGCTCCAAAGTTTGTATGGGAAAACCAGATTAGTTAGACTATTTTATTCGAAACTTCACAGGAGTGCTCCTATTGATAAATGAGTAGAAACGGGTTTCAGGTTTTTTCAGAATTCAACCCCTAAGAGGGGGAAATGGGGTGACAAAGTCTAAAAATCAACATTGGTATAGTTTGTATGGTGTATTACAAAAACAACGATTTTAAGACCGGTTGCAACTGAATAGCAGCATTTTACACGGAGCGATTACCTATCTGACCTCCACAACCCAGGTAGTACTGGGTAATACGATACCACTTGGTAAGACTGAATGTCAGACTTTTGGGTCACAGACTACCTGTTACGACTGTCAAAGATCTACAAATAACAGCCAGGACCAGTGGCTTGACGTACTTTCCGAGGCATGGAAGAAACTCGGCATGTTGGAAGAAACATGGCATGTCACCTATCCACGGACCAACCTAGGCAAGCACGGCTTAACCTGAAGATCGACCCGAGCGGCTGTTATTAACTAGCCACGAGCTCCTCCACGAGGGGATAAAGATATATAAAAAAACCGGCTAAGTGCGTGTCGGGCCACGCGCAGTGTAGGGTTCCGTAGTAACCTGTTATATTTTAGATTTAGTTTTTAAATGCAAGTCTTCAGCCGTTATAAACAAGCAACCACTTCATCTTAGTCACTATATAGGATTTATTCTAAGGATTTGTATTTGGTACAAAATTATCCAACATCCTAGTTTAGCGACTATTACTACTAAACTAATAAAGCATGAATTTTTCTAGAATCTTCAAGCCAGCAGTTTAGCTTTTAGAGCGGGGGAACAAAAATTTGCACTTTAAAGTTTAATATTTCGTAAATGGAGCATTTAATCGAAAAATTGTATCGTCGCATCGCAACCCTAAGTCATTTTAAAAGACCTATTCAACGATACCCCACACGATGGAGTAGACGACGAAAAAATAATCATCCCCACTTCACAATTAGGGGACCTACCCTAAAAAAATATTTCGGACGTTATTGATATACACACCTCTACTCTAATTACAGCTTTCTAGTACTAACGGTCTCTTAGCAAAACCTCGGACAGACAGACAGACGGACATGGCGAAACTATAAGGGTTTCTTGTCAGGACTACGGAACCCTAAAAAGTAGCAACTTTTATTGGGACAAGCCCGCCACACCATTCCCAAACCACTGCAACTCCCAGATAAACAATCTTAATGTCTTGGATCCCGCAACGAAATGAATCAGAAAATAGCGGAGGAGTAGGAACAGAAAAAAATAGTATTTTTAGCCTTTTCTGTCTTCAAATAAGGTCGATGTTCTCCATTATTTCCACATGTGAATCCATTACCTTGTATAAGACCTAGCTACATTGTGTTTAGCGAGTTATCTAGGACACAGGAAATCAGGTGTCACTTCCAACAAATGGACAGCGCTCTAAATACAGGCGGAACTAAGTGAGTTTAATCGATGGAGTCGTTGATTGCCTCCGAAAGAATTCCGAACCTGTCCCAAATTGTGACCTGGGAGTTTGGCGATTGGGTCACGATTAATCTATTATCTTTTTGCTTGGTTTTCACTTCTGGAACGAGATGAATTGGTAGCATAGGTACTTAGTAACTAAGATGATCTGACTAATTAAGTTATTCTGTTCCCGATAAAATCCTCGAAGTACACCCATATTTCTTCAGTTCATTTAGGTATAAAGGGTGTAAAATACCTCTTAACGAAGCTGAAAGGCACTTGTTCTCCTCGTCATTGCGATCATCATTTTTTTTTCTACACCACACCTGGGAATCTTCTAGTTACGGAGATATTGGGGGTCAAAGTTACAACTTTTTGACAAGTTTTTTTAAATACAAGTTTTTAATGTTTTAAAAAGAATGTAATGTTTTAAAGATTTTTACTTTAAACACCTCCACGACCCCCGTACACAATCAATCCATCAGCACAATGTTTTAGGTGCGATACATTTAGTTCTATCACAAAACATGATTTGATTTTTCAACCCAAAAAAAAAGTCGTTGGCTTGGTTGACGGCTTCGTGATGAGGTTGTTTACATCCTGTATGAAGTGTCACCGTTAAAGTGTGTGTGTTAAAGTTCATTATTCCACAAAAAAATGTTGTGACGCTGGTCTAGTCAAGTACTGAGGTGGAGGTCCTGGTTTCAATTCTCAGGTCGGACAAATTGTTATTGGGTTTTTACATACGGAATTTCTCAGTAGCAGCCACTAAAGAGCTCTGGGTTGATTGCAATTTGCTCGCCCCCTATTCCATAGGACTTAAACATAACTAGCGAAATGTAGTTGTACTATTACCTCTACCTAAAACTTCAGGGATTTGAGGCGTGTAAAAACATTATTTCATATTGAGCAAGGTTTTTACCACATAACTTAATATTAAGTCCGTTCCGCCTTTATTGAACACGTTTACACTCATGTTATAATAGACGGAAAACTAACAACTGTCGGTTTGCCCTTTTCTTTTGTTATTTTAAGTAAAAGAACAAATATTGCGAAACCCTCTTAACGTCAATTCTGATAAAACCCGAGACCACTTCGATACAAATCCTGTACATTATGAACGGTAAACACGAAAAATGTCGAACACAAACCTTACTTTTGTAATACTTAGCACGAATTTATTGACTCTCAAACTATTTGTTTTACAAAATAGGAACAAAATTGAGACTGAAATAATCACAATCAAATAAGTGAGCGGGGAGTCCCCGACGACAACAACGTCTTCATATCTTTGCGTAGTTTTGTAGGTATTTGTTTTGTTTAAAATTGACGTGGCCTGAGTTGTTAGTATTCATGTTGGCAACATTGACATCAGGATGTTGCAACGTCCTAATGTCTAATGTCTGAATGTTAACATTTTGTAATATGTACTCGAAATACAGAAGCAAAATTATTATAATATGCTCAAGTATTTTATTGTATTTGAATATATATATTTTTTATTTTTTTCAGGGTTTAGTTTTTGCATTTGTTCATAATTGTGTTATTCTAAATCAACAATTTTTTCCTATACACTGCTACACATGGTATTTGGTTTGTGTTAAAGTTCTAAATTAAAGCAACACTCTAAACTTAAAGGGCCAAAAATGACAAAAAGAGTTCAACTACTCAACAACAGAAACAATATGAATTCAAAATATTCACCTTACATTGTGTGCACTAGAAATCGATATTTGCAAAGTACTCCACCACAGGTTGGATTTTCAGAACACGATAATGTCAATGGGCCGATCTAACAAGTAACTCCGCCGCCCATGACTTTAAATGGGGTGTCATGGAGTTTATGCAATAGCGTGGATAGATAACTTGAACAAATAGCATGATGATGATTTACCCTTTCACGGTTTAAAACTAAACTTATGTTGTCACTTACGGGAT
Organism: Xestia rhomboidea; assembly: GCA_963853795.1. Lineage (NCBI taxonomy): Eukaryota > Metazoa > Arthropoda > Insecta > Lepidoptera > Noctuidae > Xestia > Xestia rhomboidea. The sequence goes on along the minus strand of OY970778.1, from coordinate 5,093,555 downwards.
ATCTTCCATGCTTATTTATTATTTTGAGCTCCCGATATTTCGAGGCCGTTGCAGGCATCATTAACCAATGTTCAACCCGCGATCATGGCGCTTTCAACAGCGTCGAAATATCGGGAACTCAAAATAATAAATAATCACGGAAGATATCCCGTAAGTGAAAGTAGTTTACCACGTTTAATTTTTTTTTTCTTTTTTATTGGGTTTCTTTTACATTTTCCCATTTTTAATCATGAATAATCTATCAAAAAATGTGTGAAAGGACTAAAATAATATCAATATTAATGAAGTCGAAGTTTCGAATAAGTGGTAGTAAAATGTTTTACAAAAGTTTATGTAGTATAATTATGATAAATGATGTTAATTTTTCAAATAGGTTTTTACAAACACTTTCAAACGTCATTTTTTTTAAACAAGATGGGGCCGGTGTTTCATACGCGACTACTCTGAGGAGAAACAGCCGAAACGAACGCAGAGGTCATAGTCTCTTTTAAAGTCCAGACATAATCAAAATATGTACAAAAACTTTTCATATTTAGATCTTTACAATCTTAGTGCTGCTATGGTGCACACATAAAGGGTGTAAAAAACCTCCTAACGAAGCCGAAAGGCACTTGTTCTCCTCGTCATTGCGATCATTTTTTTGTTCTACACCATACCTGGGACGGAGATATTGGGATTGTTACGGAGATATTGGGGGTCAAAGTTCCAACTATTTGACAACTTTTTTTATAAATACAAGTTTTTAATGTAAGATTTTTACATAAAACACCTCCATGACCCCCGTACTATTCAATCCATCCATCAGCACAATGTTTTGAGTGCGTTACATTGAGTTCTACCACAAAACGTGATTTTTCACCCAAAAAAAAGTCGTTTCCCAGCAATAATTTTTGCGTAAAGTTATTTAGTTTGATGTACAGAATGTTTGATTGACGGCTTCGTGATAAGGTGGTTTACACCCTGCATATTGTAGTCCTGCATGCTTCGCCACATTAGCTATGCATTAGTGCAACACGTAGACGTAAATCGTCATGGAAGGATACCAAGTCACAATAATTGTGACTCAACAGTTTAAAAAAAAAATAAAAAAAAAATGTAAAATGTAAAAAAAAAAATTGAATGATGATGATGATGTGAATGTGTGTGTGTAAATTTTATCAAATAAACTTACCATCGTATGATGGGTCGAATGAAATTATCGAGCAAAACTCCGCAGGCGTTATGGATTTCAGTATTCTATTAAGATAAAACATGAAAACGTATTTGATGTTTTTTTTTCTTGTGTGTCAATGACCTGTGTTATGAAAGTAGATGAAATATCAGTTAAAATCCATTTTTTCTTTGAACTTTTGAAAATACGTGAATAATAGTATGTATGTAAGTTGTATTGATATCGATCGTAGTGTTGATATAACAGAAACAAAAGAGTTTTCTAGACTATGCGGGGTTTCGCTACCTAATTTATTGTCCAGTTAATTTCATTTAACCTTGTATATGTATCGAGTTTTCATAATATACGAACGTTCATAGGCAGTTTTTCAGCCTTCGCGTTCGTGTTTTTAGCGACCTCATTTGACAAAATAATGGGACATATTACTTCTCAACAAACAAACGACCCATTCCCCATTACATTAGAACAACCACCACACATTTATCTAAGACGTGACGTTATTTAGTTGTGCGTAGTTTTACGACTTTTAATCAATTATGGTAGGCCAATTGTTCTAATTTAAAAGCCCAACCCGCACTGGGCCCGCGTGGTAGATTATGGCCCATTCCCTCTCATAGAGAGGAGACCTGTGTCCCATCAGTGGGAACATTATAGGCTGATTATGCTTATAGCGCGTGCTCGAGTCGCTGCGAACGGACGCGTTCACTACACGCTAATAACATCTAACAAGTAACAAGTTATAATTATTGTCTTCAATCAAAACTGGACATTATTGTCGGACGCCGAAAGCTCAAAGTTGTCGCGCCGCGTCATATTCCTGACTTATCGCTCTAGCCACAGACCTGTGAACAAATAGACAGTCAGGCTGCCAAGATGTCGGACTCACCAAAAACATTTGCGCACTCACTCCCGGATCTCTCCGTGAACCAAACAGCTGAAGGATCACAGGAAAATGTCACACAGCGCCGCATGTACAAGCGTGGGCATGATGCCGAATGCGACTTGCGTTTTGAGGACTACACCGATAAAATAACTAAAATACTAAACGATTGGAAAATTGATTTCGGAAGGGACATATCAGAGATCAATATCACCATGAAGAACCTTAATCAAAGCACCCAGGAATTAAAGTCAGAAATAGCTGGTATCAGAGAAGAATACACAAAAATTAAAAGTACTGTTCATAGTTTGGAAACTAGACATACCAAGATGGCAGAGGGCCTTGAGTCACTTCAAAAGTCCATGCAATTCCACAGCAACGAATATGAAGACTTTAAGAAGACACTCGAAGTTCATACTAAAGAATTGAAGAATTTAAATACTCTTAAAACAGAATTGGCGGAGATCAAGGAACAGAATAGGAAACTGAGATCTGATGTAAACGCAAACGAGCAACGTGAAAGGCTATTGAATATTGAAATTGTTGGCATACCTGAACTTAAAGATGAAAACTTGAATGAAATTATCTTAAAGATAGGTAAAAATTCTGATATAGAAGTATCAAAGGATGATATTCTTCAAGTGAACAGAGTGACTGCGAAGTCTAAGATTCAGGGTAGGCCCAGAAATATAGTAGCGAAATTACGCACTCGTCAGCTGAAAGACAACATTATTTCTCAAGCACGTAAACGTCGTCTGTCAACCAAGGACCTGGAAGTTCAGGGCAAAAGTGTTCCGGTCTATGTTAATGAGCACTTAACAGTTTTTAACAAAAGTCTTCTAAAAAGAACAAAAGAGATGGCCAAAATTAAGGAATATCAGTTCACGTGGACAAAAAACTGCAAAATACACGTGAGGAAAGCGGTTACTGTTCCTCCTATATGTATCATAGACGAAGAGGATCTGAAAAAAATCGTTTAACTTTTTGTGCAAGTCTTCTGCTCACTGTTTATAAGATTTTGTTTTGTTACCATGTTTTTGTTTGTAATTTTTTGCAGGATTGTTTTTTACTTAATATTGATGAGAGCGGAGTTGGTTGTTTGTCATTCGTTTTTGCCGAGTCTGTGTTTACTGTGTTCTGTGTTTTGTTCGAGCAATGTGCGGTGGGTGAAGTTCGTGTAAAGGAAACGCGCTTAGTGAGAGTGCGACGATTGAGGTACGCATTATATTTATTTAATCTGGTCGCTCGTGGGTTTGATTGTAACGGGAACGGAAATACGATGTTGAAAAGATTATTTAAATGGTATTTCAATATTATAGCTATTCTAATAATAATAAAAAACGTTAATCATTATAAATACATTATGGGATACATAGTTGCATGTTATTGCCTTCGTTACAATTTTATAGAACTACAGTGGAATCATATGTCAGGCATTCTGTATATTTATACGACCTATCTAGAATATAAAATCATTACTGCTGCTATAGTCGCACTGTCTCAGGGCGCACCTACGTGTAGCGCATGTGTTTTACATGTTAGCTATCTTACAACGTACTTTTATAACTTTTTAGCAACTTACCCACATTATGTATCTATAGCAATTTGTTTACTAATTAACCCAAATATCTGTAGTGATTATTTGAAGAATAAGCAAATATTTTTTAATGTAAATTGTCGTGCGTTGGAGTTGGGTCATCCCTCCCCGAGAGTCATGCAGTCGCAAGACCCGATTACTACTAAATATTATTATTCTACCCACGAGTGGCTCGTTATGTTCACTCAGTTTTTGTCTAATCGTCCGTTGTTTGTTATTTTTCTTGGATATACTTTCAGTAGAAGAAATCTTTTACAATGAAGCCCCGTATCTTAAACGTTTACTATCAAAACTGCCGTGGTTTAAGGACTAAAACTACACAATTCCAACAAAACATTATGTGTAATTGCTATGATTTAATTATTATAACGGAAACATGGTTACACAGCGGCATTTTTGATGGGGAACTGAGTGACGATAGATATGACGTGTTTCGTAAAGACCGTGATTTAGGCGCGACTGGCAAATCCTCGGGTGGCGGTGTGATGATACTCTCGCGACACGAGCTGGGTGCGTGGTGCGTTGAGCACGAGCAAAATGCGATTGCTACGGAACTGTTGACCGTAGTAATACCGGCTCGTGCACTGTCGGCGACAGCTGATCTTTGCATAAGTGTTGCCTACGTACCGCCGGATGCTCATCGGATACCCTTGGATATCGACTACGTCTTGCAAGGTGTCGCAAAGGCATTTACTCACAGTAACTGTAATTGCTTACTTGTGGGCGATTTCAATCTTCCATGTATAAAATGGACTTTAAGTGGACCGACTTTTTTGAAACAAGGTGCCGTCGAGGTGCAGAACGCTGCCGCGCGCTTAGTCAATGATTTGTCGTTTTTAGGAGTAACACAGTACAATACACTACCCAACTACAGGGGACATACTCTTGATTTAGCTTTCTCCAACTTGCCACTTGTAATAACTGAGTGTCTATCACCCCTTGTGAAGACTGACCTACCTCATCCAGTAATTACTATCGAAATTTCTGACCTTGCAGTTTCTCCGCTCCGTGAGTTGTCCACTCCCAGACATAATTACCGCAAAGCTGACTTCGAACTGTTGAACTGTTATTTTTCTGAACTTGATTGGCGCTCAATTTCAGACAACACATCAGCAAATGCTGCAGTGGAAACATTATATAAAATAATTCAAACAGGAATTGATAAATATGTACCCTTTAATCGAAGGCCAGGATCTCGTAAATATCCTGTCTGGTATAGCAACTCTTTAATTAAAATTATAAAAGAAAAAAGCAAGGCACACTCGCGTTGGAAACGGTATGGTAACTTATTGGATTATGACGAATTCGCATTATTACGAGATAGAGAGCGACAAGTCCATGAGATTTGTTACAATAAACACTTGCAGGAAATGGAACGTAATTTGAAAAATGATCCAAAAAAGTTTTGGACCTACATAAAAAACATGCGTGGAGGCTCCAATTATCCAAAAATGTTATCTCACAATAACATAAATTATTCGGAGGGTCGGGAAATCTGTGAGGCTTTCAATGACTTCTTCCACGACGTATTTGGTGAACCCTCAGACTATAGCCTCGCTAATTCATTGACAACGGACGAAGGAGATCACTGTTCTGATATAATTTCCAACTTACAATTCACTGCGTCAACCGTGGAGAGGTCGCTGAGTGCCTTAGGCGTGGATAAGGGCCCTGGATGTGACGGTATACCCCCAGTATTTTGGAAGAACTGTGCAAAATCTTTGGCACCTCCAATTAGTACTATTTTTAATATTTCTTTAAAAGAAGGCACCTTCCCAAATGAATGGAAAAAAGCTCTCATTGTTCCAATTCATAAAAAAGGTTCGCGGACAATAATAGGAAACTATAGAGGTATTTCTATACTAAACACAATTGGTAAAGTATTTGAAAAACTGGTATACAACGCTATCTATCCATATATTCTTAGAGGAATCTCTTGTAAGCAACATGGTTTTTTAAAGAAACGCTCGACTGTCTCTAATTTGGCCAGTTTCTCTAACTTCGTTCTAGAGAATACAGATAACGGGGGGCAGGTTGACGTGATCTACACAGATTTCGAAAAAGCTTTTGATCGTGTGGATCACGTCATCTTGCTCAGAAAGCTGTACAGACTGGGTATACGCGGGGATCTTTTACGATGGGTACAGTCATATTTATTTAAACGCTCACAAGCTGTCGTTCTAGGGGGTTACCGTTCCAACTTTATTGGAATCCCTAGCGGTGTCCCCCAGGGATCTCATTTGGGACCTCTTTTATACAACGCATATCTATTTGACATCTCTGATACTTTTGAGCACTCTGATCACTTAATGTACGCTGATGACAAAAAAGTATTTTATAAAATAACATCACCCGATGATTGCAAGGCCCTTCAAGAGGATCTTAATAACTTAAATAATTATTATGCAAAAAACAAGATCACTGTAAACGTTGCAAAGTGTCAATGTATCAGTTATACACGTAAGAGGAACCCGATTGTTTACTCATATAATTTTAATGGAATTGTCATAAATAAAGTCCACATGGTTAGGGACTTAGGAGTTATGTTTGACAGTAAATTAATGTTCTCAGATCACATAGACCTTATCAGCACAAGAGCTTATAAGAACCTAGGATTTGTTCTTAGGTCATGTAAGATGTTTAAAAATATTGGAGCTCTTAAATCTGTATATTATGCCTATGTGCGCAGCGTTTTAGAATATGCGTGCCAAATCTGGTCCCCCCTATACATCATTTATAAGAACCAAATAGAAAGGATCCAAAGAAAATTTATTAACCATCTTAATTATCGCCTCCGTAAACCTCCAATGTCTTATGAAGATAGCTGTCGAACCTATGGCCTGCTAACACTCGAAGAAAGGCGTAAAGTGATGGACATGTGTTTGCTCTATGACACTCTCAATGGACGCCTCGATTGCCCGGAGTTGGTCGCACAGATAACTTTTAACAGTCCCCTACGGCGCACTCGTCACACGCCAATGTTGCGCGTTCCTAGGCACTCCACTAACTATGCCAACAACTGTGTACTGACTCGCATTGCTCGAATTTACAACTCGGAATTCTCTGAAGTTGATTTATTTAACTGTAATAAACCAACATTCAAAAAACGAATACTGAAAATTATAAACGGAGATAAATGACAAGCAACTAATCTTCTTAATCTTCTTTTTTTCTTGTACTATCTTTTATTATTCAAGCATTTTTTATGTTTTTCCAAATTGTAATCTGAATCTAAATTTAACTTAAAAGTAATTTTGTATTGTAAGTATTGTAATTTTTATTTTGTTGTTTAATTGAAAATATTAGTTCGTTCGCATGTATTATATATATATCCCAGTTATACAGGGAAACCTATAATTGGCCATAGTAACTGTTACACGCATATTTTGTAATATATTATTGTATCGCTGTTGGTTACCTAAATAAATAAATAAATAAATGCTTTTAAGAGCATCAAGAAAATCTCATTGTTAAAGTACTCTTGAGTAAAGCATAACATGCTTTTAATCACAATCTGAAACGATTTTGAAGGAAATTCCAAACTGACTTTAGCTATATACTCATAAAATACTAAAACAAGAGAAACAAATACACACAACGAGTTAATTTTAGTTAAGGCACCTCGCCGACCAAATTTAGCAACTCTATTTGTGGCGGTTCAAACTTCGTTTGAAATACTGTTAGAATAAAGTTCTAATCAGCTTGCACTACAAAGTGATTGTTACGTTAATCACTGTGGGCTGAATAGTGCGAAATGAGTGGTTTTTACTCTTTATAAAATCAAACATTCGTCTTTTGGAAAAAAAAAAGGCCATTAGGTTCATTATTAAATTGCATATCTATTAGTATAAGTAGCAAATCAAAGCAAAGTTACTTTACGAGGAGTAGCATGTTTTAAATCATTATTTCTCTTTATTTCTGTGGTTTCGTTGTGAGGGGATTTATTAAACATATTATTTTTACAAATTTATTATACAAATTTTGGAGTCAAAAATATGTACAAATTTAATGTACTTTTTATTAGTTCGTTTTTCTTTTGGATAAAGAGGAGTAGGCTCCAAAAAAACTGCTCGCTCAAGGTCATTTGCTCGGGGAGGCGCCTTAAAGTCACCTCATATTCAGTTCGTTTCAAGGACTTAAAACATCCATTTCGTAATATTGCCGAAATATCCAAACTAGGATTGCGGATGCTTTGAATTTCTATAGGCTATTGTGAATGTTCACCGTACCGGGCTGTTACTGCTCGTTTCACACCATTTAAGATGATATTACAAGATAAAGTACTGAGTCGAGCAAAACTTCAAAGTGTAGTTCCTTTGCCAGACGGATCTTTGTTATTCTATAGCTCTTTGTACCTACGTAAACTATCTACAACTACCAGCTTGCACTATGCGCTACATTCAGTCTTATTTTTGTAAACGTAGGGGCGATTCTTTATCTGGATGAAGGATTTTTTGTGACGTCACTCTCTTCCTACAAATGCTTGTGAGATTTACCGGATGAAATCAGGGCAAATGGCCACGGGGTTATGAGGTGACATCTGATCTACGCACCATGCCTCCGAATCTTGCTCCCCAACGAACTACTGACCTAGATCGACGGAGACAACTTATGGACGGTATTCATTATCTCAATCCCTAATAAACTCGACTACATTGCTAGAAAGTACCAACTCTAAATTGTATGAGAGAAAATACTTGCAAAACAAAGCAGATGCCAGTTGTATATTTAGACTAACTTAATGACATGATATTAGAACTCTCCTGTTATAAATGACTGCCTTTATTACCGAGTATTACAGTCGAGTCTAGTTGGAGCCGAATTTACATAGCATTAAAAACCTCATTAAGCAAGACATTTCTTAATAATGCCCTCGATGAACCATTTTCGTTGTACGTTTTTTGCGAACGAATAAAGTTTTAAATAATGCGGGACGTGACGATTCGTAATTCTGTGGTCTTGAATATAAAAATATTAACCCTGAAGTAATGGTTTTCTAATACTTAAAGTAGTAGAGGGGATTAGGTCGTCAAGACCGGCAGAAGCTGTGCTACCAATCAACCTGCGAAGCGTGGTGATTGATTAAGGATAATTAAGGCAACCATACTACGGTTGCTTGTGGCTGAATTGGTGGAAGATCAATCTAGAGTTATAGATGACGCAATAAGCCACCATCTTCAGGTGAGATGGTACTTAATTACTACCTTTATTGCTTGTTTTGATGTTCAGCGCTATGGAGCGGGCTATGGCCGGAGTTTCTTTTTAATTGATAAGATCGAAAGTGAACTTGACCAGTAAAAAAAATTGGAGCTACCGACATGGTTTGCAAAGTAAGCCAGTTTTAGTGGCAGTGGGTTGATCAAGTCGAAAAGCGTAGCATGTGACACCCTCAGGTGGACCGACAGCCTCAAAAGGGTGGCTGGGATAGGCTGGATACGTAATGCAAAGGATAGGATATTGTGTGGGCGCAAGTTTGGAGAGGCTCATGTCCATCAATGGAGAGCGATAGGCTTATAAAAATAAAATCAAATAAAAATAGCTTTATTGACTTTGGCGTAGTCTATCTATACTTAATTATTTATGTATTTATTTATTTATAATTATAACTATACTAATATTTTAGAGAGGAATGATTTGTATTTTTGTGTGTATGTTTGTAATGAATAAACTCAAAAACTACTGCGCCGATTTCAAAAATTCTTTCACCATTAGAAAGCCACGTCTTTACTGAGTTACATAGGCTATATTTTATTCGACGCGGGTGAAACCGCGTGACGTCCGCTAGTTGATAATAACTTCATAACTTATTGTTTCTATTACACTCTGTTTTACTATTAATAGCTACAGTGATCCTAAACTCAACGGCCAACATAAAATTACGACATCTTATCATTCTCCTGACCTTATCCCAATTTATTTGGGGTGGGCGCAGCATGTCTACTTCAATACAATTCTTTATTGCGTACCATAATGTATTTAGTTGTTAAGGAAATAAATATATTAGTCACATTTATGAACGCTTCTTCCAAACTACATGAACAAATTCGAAACGTAAGTATGTCATTACGAAGAAACTGTCTCAATATCACCTATGAACAAATATGAGTAGCAACTACTGAAACTACCCAGTTATGTACTATACTATTCAGCGAATATAAGCATGAAAATGCTTTATGACTCAATCTTGGTACAGGTGCACTAAAACTGCAGAACGTGGAAACCTTGTAGCTGTCATTTGTAAACGCGAATTCCGGACTCAGATGGTGTTTTCTGTTGCTCTTTAAAGGCAACAAAATAAACTGTCTGTCGCTTTCTAGTGCTGAGAAAAGACCTATGATTTCCAGTTTTATTTTGCTTTTTTTATTTACAGTTACACATATACGATGACTGTGTGAAGGATGATATGGCTAGAAGAGGTGACTGCAGTGAGTAATAGAGAAGTATGGAAGAAAAAGACATGTTGATCTATGGGCAGGAGAATGATGACGATGTTAACACATATGCGATGATGTCAATTCCATCGAGGTGTAACTAATAGCAACTTATAAGTTTTATTGTATTGTATCAGTGATAACCAGTTGAAAGTGTACTGCCGGGGCTGCGGGACTGTTCGAAAGAGATACCGTGGCCCGGACCACAAAGGGCGATGAAGGAACATGGATGGGTTTTAGGTCAGTAAAAGTCTGAGTGATTGATTTCCCATCCGAAAAAAAGGGTATGCAAGTGTAGATTTTAAAATCTACACTTGCATACCCTTTTTTTGTATCTCTACAATGAATATTTAACTTCAGATTTTGTCTTTTCCATGATCGTTATCGCTGATAACATGTAATTTTGTCTATTCCATTTGGTTGTTACTGTTTGGTTGGTCTAAAAACTGTCAAGGGAAATATGGGGGTTACAACACCGAACCTTGGTTAGGGTTGAAATCAGCCGGAGTGCAGGTGAGATTTTTCTGTGAATATCGCAAGCTGATGATACAGTTGAAATAGTTATTAGGATGGCGACATACTTTTTCATATTAATAAATTTAATGATTCATAACAATACAAATAAAAACTACAGAATGAAGAATATTTACTAAAAGAAAAGAATTCTCTCAATATATTCTTTTAATGAATACACACAAAGACTGAAGAAAAATTCTTTTTATCCTTATTTGTAAATACGACACAAAGGACCAATTTATTGTTCGAAATAACCCTATTTAAGACAAAAAGTAACATAAAGACTCTATCGTTTGGAACTCGACCAAATTCCTTACAACAGAGTAACATTTTGTTTATTTTATCGCCCACTTTTGGCACAGGTGTCTAATCTTCCGAAACGTGGACTCCAGTAGTCGCCTCATTTGTTCGAGCAATTTTAGCATACATGTGGAATTTTGTAGTGTTCGATATTTATATTTTCCTCACACTTTGTTCAAATTATGATGCGGAGGAATGAGGATAACATCGTGAGGAAAGTGGGTGTGGAAAAAAAAGAGGGTAGTGGAAGACCAAAGAAACGATGGATGGACTGTGTGAAGGATGATTATGGCAAGAAAGAAGGTGCCTGATGAGATAAGAAGTATGGAAGAAGAAGACATGCTGCGCCGACCCCAAATAAATTGGGAAAAGAACAGGACAATGATGACTTTGTTTACTATTAAGCCTTTTCCAGTCCTACATTTAATATGGTTCATGGTGGTCGTGCAACTATCGTGTCTACTTAAGAGCGCACCGAGCTTCTGGCGCTAATAGATTTTAGGTATTCCTAAGCAGGACGAAGCAGGACTAAAGCGGATAGGGTGGAAGCGTGGCGGCTCTGGTTAGAATGGGCGGAACGCACGCTAATTCGGATTCGTTGATTCGGCTGTTTTGGTATTTCCTTCATATTATTCAAACAAATATACACATATATATACACATTTCGAAAATGTAAAATGTATGCGTTATGGAAAACATATAGTTTTGTTGTTGTTCAAAAACTGATGATCTTCCGTGAAGTATTTACGCCGTACTTAGGGTTTATTACGTTTTTTAGAGATTACTTTGGATTTTTTTTCTATCGAGGAAACTAAAAGTAATCGTGTTTCTAAAGTGTACAATGTATAGAGTGAATCTTGAAATATCTTACATATTAATTGCATAACTAAAGGATAAGTAATAACGAAGCAGCAAGGGTTCAAGCGAATACAACTGGCTCGGTGCGCTCTTAAGCAGTCAACAAACATGTTTTTGTTCTTCACTCGACCCAAAATGTCACTCAAAGTTTATCAGATGTGAATGTGTTTATTAGTGAACCGATCGAACGATGTTGGCTTTTAGCACTCGTCATCTTCCACAGGCCTACCGTTTATGTGGTCCAAGTAACCTTTTCACCGCCATTAAATTGTCATCGCCATATTTGTACGTGACAAGCAAGCGCATGCCCTGTACCTACGTCAAACGACACAAATATGTGACAAAATGGTAGGTGAAATTGTGACTTGGCGTGTAGGGTAGGGCACGCGTGTCCGTTTATGCTCTGGCGGGCAAAAGGTTAATGTTTTTATTCGTCTATAATAAAGGGTGTAAAAATCCTCTTAATGAAGCCGAAAGGCACTAGTTTTCCCCGTCATTGCGATCATTTTTTTGTTCTACACCATACCTGGGAACCTTCTAGTTAGGTAGATATTGGAGGTCAAAATTCTAACTTTTTAACAAGTTTTTTTTTTAATACAAGTTAATGTAAGATTTTTAATTTAAACACGTCCACGACCCTACTATTCAATCCATCCATCAGCACAATGTTTTGAGTGCGTTACATTGAGTTCTACCACAAAACGCGATTTTTCGCCCCAAAAAAAAAATGTCGTTTCCCAGCAATAATTTTTGCGTAAAGTTACTTAGTTTGATATACAGAATGATGACTGACGGCTTCGTGATGAGGTTGTTTACACCCTGTATAAAGTAGTAGTAGTAGTAGTAGTAATATTTTGATTATAAAACCATGATGTAGGCCGTTGCTTTTACAGTTTTTCAATATGAGAATGAAGTAACAAAACAAAATTACTTACGGATTACCTGCCAAAATTTGTGTTTACATTACAACATAATATTATAAAGGCAGGTGTCCTCTTGTACTCACCTTGCAAAACATGTACCCTTGCAGTCGCCTTCATCTGCACCGGCGACACGAGAGCACAGGTGTAGTTTCCAGCATCCTCCACTTTGAGACGCGCCACCTGTACAAAGATGCGTCTTTATGTCCGAGATCTCGAGTGTCTATACTTGTTTATACTTTGATTCACTTCTCTGTGTAGATTAGTTCACTTTTGTATCCGAATTATTAAAGATTTATTTATTTATTTAAGGTTCACCCACAGCACATACATACATATACATTAATCATCCGGTAATATTCTAATATATATGCCAATTACAGGTAAACACAACATTGACAACAAAGACGCCTGAGTACCGCTTAGTTGCTAACTTAAATCTAGGTGTACTAACGATTAGGAAAATGGGAAATAAATTTTGTTATGAAGAAAAAGAAAATTAAAATTAAAAAGAGTAATTCATTCATAAACAGTACAGATAAATGTTGACTACGTTTCGCTGGTGTGGAGAGAGGCCAAGATTCTTGATTTAAACTTCACTCTACGGTCATTAAATATACTATAATCTACTTCAGGTACGGACTTATTGGATGAATTAAGGTTTTCACACATCTTTAACACACACACATCTTAAAGATACGGTCAGACCAACTGTTAACCGGACTGTGGACACCGGGTTTCGACAGACAATGTACAAAAAATGTACTGCCGTTGGTCTAGTGGTGGCAAGCGCAACTGCTGGGCATGAGGTATTGGGTTCGATTGTTTTTGAGTTTTTCCATCAAGAATTTCTCAGTACTATTAGATACACTTCTGCCTAATCCTCTGGCGATTACAGGCGAGATATTATTTTATGTTATGAATTTCTGAGTAGCATCAACGGAGTCTGGATTTGTCCCCGGTTGATGGCAATAGGTTCGCCTCCTATAACATGGAACTTGAAACTGGCGAATTGTGGGTATTCTATTAGATACATCTCTACCTAACCCTTTTGGGATCACAGGCTTGATGTTATGCTGCTATATTACAATAGGCGAGACGACAAAAAAATCTAATTAGTCCGTAACTTAGATTATCAAACAATATTTGACCCGTGTTTTTTCTTTTGTTACGTTAACCAAAATTGACGAAGATACGACGCTTTTAAAATTCTCAATACGTCACGCCATGGTATAATTTTTAGCTAGTTCTGACGTTACGAGCCCCCACTTCCGAGTTTTGATGCGTTTTATCTTTGTCAATATTCATTGATTTACAAAAACAAAAAATACGTGTCCATTAATTTCCAATACTCTAACTGACGGACTAAATAGATTTGCAATTTTTTGATACTGTCGTCATGCCTATTAAAGCAAACATAATACATGGTAAGTATGAAAATTATCATCAGAAATGTTACTATTTTTATGGTTTTACTTTCCAAATGTTAAAAATCTAATTTAAGAATGAGATGTACTTCCTCGTACCTACTCTGTTTTATTATTAAAACAGAATCATGTAATAAAACAAAGTTATTGTGATTAAAATCTACGAACTGTAACAAATACTTGGTGTGTAAATATTTGATCAAATCAGGCAGAATTTGCAAACATTTTATACGGTTCGTCGAGCACTTGATTATTTCAGAGCCTCCAAAAACTGGGGTTTCACAAATTAGTTATTATAAAATTGGCCTAATAAATTATGTATTCCGTTAGGAGTCTTATCAGAAACTCATGATCAGATACTTAAGTTTATAAAGGAATACGATAATAGACTTTACTTTAATACATATTAAATCTAAGATTCATGTTAGGTACTGTCTAGCACAGACCAGACAGTACCCAACATAAACCTTAGATCATCTGAATTTCTGATATGAGATTAAACTTATTTACTACGTTAATTATTTTTATCCACAACAATGTTTTACTAAGTATATTTTCGCAGAAGAACACGCTTAGGTATTCAAGGTAAGCTAAATATACGTAAGCACCCTTGATAGGCTCAGACTAGGGGGAGCGACGATCTCCGCAGGGGGTGGCTGAATGAGAGTAATGGCCGAGAATCGAGTTAAGTAGTATCGTGATAATATAATAACATTTTCAGGACTCTGGTGCAGCTTCCGCGGTACTGTAGTGCTTCAGGCATGTTTGTAGATGCGCACATAGATATTTTCTATGCAATTATGCGTAGGAAAACCTTGTCTGTGGTGCACAGTATGAGGGGGCCGTAACGGCATCCTGAAAATGATAGCGGATAGAATGGACTAGGCGGTCATGTGTCGCTTCACTAACCAGCATGTGACAGATGCAGGTTAAATGAAGAATTATATAATTTATTCCCATTGTGATTGTTATTTTTATTTTATTGTACTAACATAGTTTATAAGATTTCTGTTATACTAACCATTCAGATTTGTTATTTTTTGTACGTACTAACGTAGTTTATAAGATTTCTGTTACTAACCTCTTCTATGGACTTAGTTGTCTGAAAATAAACAATTTTTCATTTAAGTGGCGTGACATTGAACAGGCCTACATCCAGGAGTGGACTGCTATAGGCTGATGATGATGACCCATGATGGATACGGAGTTCCCTTCACGGCTGTAGTCTCCGAAAGTAAAGGCAGAGGTGTAGCCATAGTAACACCAACATATTTGGCAAATATGGCGAGCCTATAGACAGCCTGGCTGAGGATTTCCTGATGAAAAACTAAATAACACATTGCCTGTACTGGGAGCCCAACCCAAGATCTCACACTATCATGGGGTTTTAGGTTTCCGCACTTAGTCTTTAAAGTGGACCATTGTGCGTGAAAACCTCACACTTAACTGGACCGCTTAGAACCATTGGAAAAACGAGGAAGTCAACAAAAATCAATGATCCATTTTTAAAGAAAAATCAAAATCATTTATCAAGTAAGCCAGTTACAGGCACTTTTGAATTGTCGAAACAAAGATGAAAATTAAATGTAGCTACAGTCCCAGTCACAAGACATAAAAACTGTGAAAGTACTGTAGTTGTAGAAAGACTTCTTATCAATACATACCTTGACTTTAGCTAGTCACAGGGAAATATATTTTCGTTTACATGACAAATACCTACGTATATTTACTTCCCGAATTAGTATTTGTATTCCGACCAAGCACACACCACGAATAAGGCACAATAAACATACAGAATTTTAGAAATATGTGAATATATTCTGAAGGAGGAAACGCGGATGATCCTTATTCGATTTTTCCTCCCACATGTGATACAAATGGTAAATAATACCAAGTTGGTATATTGGGAGATATTGAATGGTATATTAATTTCGTACTAGAAATATCTTACGTTATTGCTGACTTCTCAAATAGTCCTAGTTACTCTGTAGCTATTGACAAAGCAATATTAGTTTCTAAAGTACTTTACTCACTAATTAACATCAGAAGTGGGACTTAATTTTGTTTTGGGACAGTGGCTTAAAAATATGGTGTACATTTGTAACCAACTCGCGTTTATCAGAACTCACGGGACAATTTGCATTTTAAAAAAACCCCGGCAATAACCCAAGATAACACTGACACAAAAAAGACTAATTTAACCCAGATAAGCAGATATTAAAAAAATATAATGCTTTTAATAAAACAACGTGTAATAGACGAATATCTTAAGGCTGAACCATTACGTTTTATCTAAACTTTTTTAGGATTGCATTTTTGTATCACCACTCAGGTCGAAGGTAAGAGAGAATATTTAAGTCTCACTTACACTTAAGCCAGCCCGCAAATATATTGCGGCAATTTAGACCAAACAGGGAGGTAGAATTACTGAGCCTTGAGGGTGTAGTTGCAGGTCGGGGTGGCACTGATAGCAATGTGGATTTAGGAAAATTAATAGGCTAGCTAAGTAGCCTAGCCAGCCTTTTAAATGGGGTGAACTTTGGCAATGGTCCCGGAAAAAAGCAAAGATCACACATTTGATGAACGAGCATATAGGTTTTAAAAACTAAGAGATTTTGCAGTTTTTTTTTCTGAGCTATTGTTTGCCTGATAGACTCTTTATTAATTTACCTTCTCTTGTGTGCATACAATACACGATGTAAGGGACATCGATCACAAACTGTTAGGTACCACCTGGTACCCATGGAAGGTGTATTTAAATGTAGACACCAGACAGGTTTTAGATACTCGTAGTTTTTAAACTTTACCTGCAGACCTCATTGGACAAATTAATGGGACATACACTTCTTAACAAAAAAAAACAAATCCATGGTAACGGTATGCACATCGATTACCACAACCACCAATATAGCTAATGTGCAATGGCGAGCTTAGCCCAGAATTGGGTTTCCTTACAGCAAACCAAATTTCGATTGCGAGATTTGCAGAAGAGGTTATTTCTATGTGGATATGTACCTATTGTGTGTTTGTGTGTTTTTAGATCTTTTTCTTAAAGTTTTTCTTTTTCATTTATCAATGTTACAAGGTCTGTTGCAAACACACACATCTACACCACTATTTTTTAATTAGTACAAAAAAATGGGGCTCTATCCGTACACATGATCACATTTATGTAGTCAAAAGAACGAAAAAAAAACGAAATCCCAAAATTGTCTACGAAAATTTGTCATAACTGAATGACGTTATGATGATCGGATGAATGACTGAATGACGGATGATGGTAGCAAAAACGATTAATGAATACTATTAAGAATTTAAGAATGGCCTGTACAATATTTCCGTAAATTGAGTGACATTTTGGGATTTAAACAAACGCTAATAACTTTTCTGTTTATCAATAATACTTATTGACAAGACCTTCTCTAACAAATCCTTTAAGTATTTGTACTAATTAAAAAATAATGGTGTACCTATATATTTCTATAAACGCTACTACGGAGCCCCCACCCCGCCGTACCACTTAACTCATGGCTATCGTACGGTAAATATCATACGCCCTGTTATCTCCTCGACTATAAACGTTTACAGACATAATTACAACATTCCCGTGAGGGACAACCACACTAACTAACCCTCATTTGGTTCGTTAAACACAATTTTTCCTAACCTCCCCAAAAATTTAGAAAAAAACAGTTGATGAAACGTAAATAAGCAATGAGATTTTTAGCAAGATACACCTTGCCCTGAGGCTTTTCGTAAATGGAAAATGGGCACGTCGAATTAACTAAGTTATTTTTATACTGGTTTGGAATAGGTAATGAGATCTATTCTCGGGGGTGTCGCGCAAGGTAACTAAGTTGTTTTTTTTTCAGAGGCTATTTATTGTACTTAAATAAAATTGTTTTGTGCCTGTAAAGGACATGATTACTGTTGTGGTAAATCGATAAAGTAATTCGACTGTTCTGATGTCGGCAAACCTATTTACAATTTATCCCTGAGAATTGAGAAAAACCGAGGATTGTTTTTGTAGATAACTAGACGAAGTGATACAAAAACTAAATATTGCTCATAAATAAACTAATTATGATTTAAATAGGCCCACCACTATTAACAAATAAAAAGACCTTAATACGAAAAACAAGAAAAAAACTTACTGAAAGAAAGTATTTTTTACCCGACTGCGCCAGAGGAAGGTTATGACAGATAATCTTGCCTTCAATAACTCCACAACCCGCATTTGACCGACTTTTAAAAGCAAAATCCTCAGTTCTTTGCTAGTCTCGATGGTTTTTCGATATTTTATTTATACCGTGTTGCGTGAAAAGCCTATAAAGCCTCGTTTAGAAGGAAACAATGTTCCCTGGAACACAATAAACTGGAGATTTTCTTAAAGGTGCTCTGAAAAGAGGTCGAGGTCAAAAATCGCTTTATTTTAGGCGTTTCTTCAATGCGGGGCCGACTAGAGGTAAGACGTAGAATAGCCGTAAGTAAGGTTAAAGGTTAGAATAGAACGCTTCAAGGAAGGAATTGTAACCGTTTTTGAAGTACCCATTATTGAAAATATTCAGGATAAAATTCTAGAAACACTTATGTTTTATGGTAATGTTCAAAAGAATAGGTAGTAAAATTATTAATGAGATAGTAACTTTGTTAGTTTGTTACTCTTTCACGACTTAACGGCTGATCAGATCGTAATGAAATTCAGTAAGGTCGTAGACTATACTGGGGAAGGACATAGGCTATCTTTTTTTTTCTCACGCGTGCTCAGCAAAATGATAAAACAAAACTAATTTATAATTTATCCGTCAGATAGATTTGTTGAATTGTGTACTAAAACAGTTGAACAAATATTTAAATAAACACACCTACCTACCACCTACATAGATGACAAAAAAAATGATAGATAGATTTCCAAAAAATATTGAACACATATTTTTTCTTTTTTCACGTAAACAAAAAATGAAGACGATACAGTGCGTCAAAAACTCGTGTGACGTCACATTTGAGTACATTTTTTACTCAAATGTGACGTCACAAGCCCCAACTCATGGTCTTTGACACGTTTTATCTTCGTATTTTTTTATTAATTTGATAAAACAAAAAACACGTATCCCATATTTTTTGATAATCTAACTGACGGACTAAACAGAATCATATTTTTTTAGTCTGTCATCATCCCTATTACCACGCGAATGAAGTCGGGCGCAAGAGCTAGTATAATATAATAATACTTGGTAGTATTTGACGAAACCTACAGGCTACGTCTGTCCAGAAAACCTTTGTTTGACCTTTCAAGTATCTAATTATGAAACATGAAAATTGTTTTACCACATTTAAAATACGACATTTAGTTTCAACGACTAACATAAATTTCTACTATAAAATGAGAAGGTTCTTGGAATAAGTATAATGGTTTTCAAACAAGTGATTATACCCGTTGTTTTACCCGACTTACCAAGAAAGAGGGTAATGTTTTTGTAAACAGGGTCATCCCAGGGGTCAGAGTCATCTACGCGCTGTTACCATGAATACAGTAACCAAAAAGTGGTTTCTATAAAATAATTAAATATTTCGAGAGAGAAGGAGTTTAAACCATGTACTGCGTTCGAGCAGTCAGTATACGCGTCAATGTAAGGACTAAAAAAACGGGTTATTCGTTTAGGGGCTATGATGCTACAGATAGACACACAGATTCTATTTTTAGGCCATTGGCTTGAGAGGGTATACAAGATGTAGATGACAACAAATTAAACTTCGTATCCTTCAAGTCGTTTCCATAAAGCAGACTGCATACGAAAATTCAATCGAATATATACCCAGTCGTTTATACACAAGACTTTGTTTTTTGGTATTTAGCATTTTCTACATGATGTGTTAATTAAGTCGGCTAGCACCCCGCATGGGTACCTATAATATTATTATTTAATCATTAAATTCATATTATGACAAATACGTTCTTATATTTTATTTCCTGATGCGAATTTGTGCAAATTATACCAAGGTTTAGTGAACCAATATTTTTTATGGATTGTGTTCTATTTCGTTTACAGTTTTATGCTATTAAGTTGTTAGGATTGATTAATGGATAGTTTAAAAATATTCCTATGAATTAATATTGCCAGTGTTTGAAAACATTATTGTCGTATCGTCGTCTTCACCTTGTATAGTAAAGCCAAGTTACCTGCAATTGACTGGTCAAAGTCAATTGATCAGTTTCAATGAGTACTCCTCCCCGGATCTCATCCAGGGACACCGTGGTGTTCCCTCGATACCAGTGCATCTCTGGCACAGCTTCTCCAGGATGCAGGTGAATTATGGCACATTTGAGGGACAATGTCTCTCCTGTTTCAAGAAACGCTTCTTTACTCATCTTTATTGAAGGCGCTGTGGACAAAAAAGAAACTGTATCTAAAATCATGATTAAAAGTGGTTTTTATTATTATATTATTACCCGACTACGCCAGAAGGAGGGTAATGTTTTACCCGAGTATGTATGTATGTATGTATAGTTGTTTGGCACGCTCTGTGGTCTGAACGGCTAGATGGATTTTAGCTTGAGAGGTGTCGTTATATTCGTATATACTGTGAGAGTGACACTGGGTATATCAAAATAAAATAAAAAACAAATTGGCGGATTTTTGGCGCCAAATTCAAATGTTTGGCACGCTCTGCAGCCTGAACGGCTCGATAAAAGGCAAATTTTAAAATGGTAGGTATATCAAGTAACTAAAAAGTGTAAAATAAAAAAGATAATTTAAAAAAACCCGACTGCGTGAAAATAACTAATAACTTTAAATAAAAACTGAAAAAAAAACAAGTTCAGGAAACAGGACAGGAAGATTGATAAAAGGTAAGTTTTCAATGTTTTCCCAAACATTGCTATCGCTGTATGAAAGCATTTTTTCAAGGCCTTCTCATATTCAGCAAGATTAAAATTTAATAAAACAATTCACGTATGTAAAGCTCCGAAGAGTCATCAATTTCTATTTCTTAAAATAAAACACAAGATGATAATAAAATGTAAGATCGATACTGAGCCTACAAACAGCCGTAAACACTTTTACGGCAATGTTATATATGATAATCGAATAATAGATTCCCATTTCCTACAAGACTAACGTAGGTACAGTCAACAAAAGAGTTAGGTATGCAGGCTAGCAATCTTCTTACAACTATTAAATCCGTTCAGTAGTTTCTGCGCGAAAGAATAACAAAAATCGATCCTCACAAACTTTCGCATTTATAATAGTAGTAAGAAGATTGAAAGAAAAAAAGAAAATACATTTATTTGGCACACGCCACAAGTGCACACAGTATAAAAAAAATAAACAAAAAATAAAAATGAATAAGAAACTTAAAACTAAACAAAAGGCCCAGTTTAGCAAAATGCCGGACAACTAGTGCCAGATGCTGGTTTTCAACCGTATGCTTAGTTAGAGTTTTTTTTTTACGTATCGAGCGCGGTAACGTTTACGCAAATTTGTATGGCGCTGGGTGAGCGCCACCTAGCGTAATACGTGAGATCTACAAATTGTGTGTGATAATCGACTATCGCTAACTTGCGAGTGTGAGATCCTAATAAACATTCATTCGTTTCGCGTTAACTCGCCGTGAAAAGTAGCGCGTAAATTAGTAACCGGCCAAAATAAATTGACATTCGTATTTTGTGTTCATAATAGAAGCGACTGCCTATTCAACTAGTGGTGTACAACGAAGTTAGACGATTATCTGTGGTCAATGTCATTAGTTTCGTTTGTGTTTACGAAAGTTTGTGTTGTGTTTTGCACGCAGTTTTGAATTATTGTTAAAAATAAAGACTAGCCCGTCCCAATTTGAAATGCTGGTGACATAAATGGAGCAGTTAGTGTAATTTATATCTTTTGGTGTGTAGTGAGTGACCTTGATCCATCTGTGAAGTTTGTAAAACTAAGTTTGTTACTTTTTAGTCATGGAGATCTAAGCAAATGATCTAATAATGCCCGAGTGGCTTGTAGTGGAGCACTCTATCTTTGTTTACGTGACCGTGTTTACGTTTTTGTGGCGGTAAATTACGCTTCTTGTACTTTTGCGGTCTCAAACATTCTCCAAACAAAATAATACGAGATTCCATTGTAAGTTTCATTCACAATATGAAATTAAATTAAATTACTTTGTTATTTCACCACTCTCACGATGCTCTCACCACAAAATCTTAAGTGACAACTTTTCACGCTCGCAAGTAACTGCGTTGCGTATTCGAGCTGTCAAGACTTGCACTCGCGTTAAACACCAAACGTTAGCGATATGCTTGAAACGGTCCTCACTTTTTTAGGGGCACTCAATTGTCACTATCGACGACGTAAATGTTAACGTGAACTCAATTTACGTGATCGCGACGTTATTCGAATTTTAGTATGACACTCGCACTAAGCATACCGGACCTGGATTAGTGATGTTACGGATGTGAAGCAGTTTTATGTTTTGTGTCAATGGTGGTGGTGAATAGGTACATAAATATGTGAAATAGATCTGTATATAAAAATAAATAAAATAATAAAAAAAAACAATAAATTATTCGAAAAATAAACTAAAGTGACTGAGCGAAAGTGCAAAACAAAACAGAAATATACATAAATCAGAAAACAAAAAGATACTTAAATGGGACGGAAGCATGATAAAAGAACCTGTTTTGCACGATTTCTTTTAACGCTCAGTATCAGTAGTAGTGGATTGCTAGCCAGCAGGTCTAGCCAAGTTACAAACGATTCGTATCGATTCTCGTTCTACAATCGTAAATGTTAAAGTCACGTGGTCAAAACAAACGAATAGAAACTTCGTAGACAAGTTTACATCGATCAAGATGATAGAATGAAATGTATTCGATTCTACACTCGTAATCGCTACATCCCATATAAATCGTAGCCAACTTACAGTTTTGACTGAACTTTAATGTTTCTATTCGTTTGTTTTGACCACGTGACTTAACTTTGAAGTGATGTCATTCCCATACATTTGGTTAGTTTTCTATTAGCGTTAACGTAGTAGTAATTAGTTAGTAACCATGGAGTTTCTTGCCGGTTCTTCTTCATGGAAACGACCAACGCGAACCGTGCACCTTTTTCGACGTTTTATATTGCCCATCTAGGCCTATGTGATATAAAATATTTTGATTTTGAACGATTGTAGATTGTCAACTTGGCTAAGCCTACTGCATACTAACTCTTTTGTTGACTGTTCTTCCACACCAAAAACCTACTTAATTTCTCGAGCCGATGGCTTACCGATGAATAACTATACGATTTCGATTTAGTTTATTTACAAGCCCCATATGTTATCATAATAAGAACTTACGATGCACAGTCAACTTGTACCGCCTCAGCATAGGAGGGTGCGTGGAAACATGACAGCAGTATACTCCTGAGTCTTGGACCTTCGAGTCTGCTAGTGCCAGCTTCCAGTTCTCACCAGCTAAGTCTACCCTGTACCTGAAAGAAAAAGAATTGTGAAATACCTACAAACAGACAGACAAAACTTTAAAAAAAGTTAGAAGTACTGTGTAAATACGAAGCCAAAAGGCACTTGTTCTCCCCGACATTGCGATATTTTTTTTGTTCCGAACCATACCTGGGAACCTTCTAGTTACGGAGATATTGGAGGTCAAAGTCCAATTTTTTCACAAGTTTTTTTCAAGTACTAGTTTTTAAGGTCGTACCTTAACTTTAAATACCTCCATAACCCGTTTACTATTAAATGCGTCCATCAGCACAATGTTGATGTTTTACATCGAGTTTTACCGTAAAACGTGATTTTTCACCCCAGAAAAAAGTCGTTTTCCAGTAATAATTTTTGCGTAGAATTACTTAGTTTGATGTACAGAATGCTTGGTTGACGGCTTTGCGAAGGGTCGGTTTACACACTCTGTACTTCCTTATTTATGCATTTAGTAAAGAGCTGTAGACACTTCAATTTTATTAGATTACGTAGATAGATAAAAAGTCTTCAACCCCAAATGCCGAAATCATTCTCAAATAACAAGCCATAAAGAGACGGGAACGTGTCCAAGCCAAAGCATGCATTATGTAACCTTAATTATTAATAAAATATTTTTGAACCTTGCTTTTAGTAAAACTCACATACAATGTTTTTTGCAAAAACTACTGATACCTACCAACGGCCCATTTAGTACGCAACCAATATTTTAGCACAAACACACGTCCTATTCGAATTGTGGCATGCGTAAATAAGAAGTTATATTTATGGACGAGTCCTCCATTGGAACCCGCGTTGGTATTGTGAATCCGAGAATGGACTCCGGCTTTCAACGCTACTGAATAACTGATAAGTATATTAGAAAAGAACATGATTCGGGAAACATTTCTACTTGATAATGGACGATGTCAATATTATTTCGTAGTTCTTTTGAGATACGTCATCTTGACTCAACAAAACATTTATGTGTTCTGTGTTTAAACTAATTTACTTTACGGACCCTGCCGTTATAAAATCGTAGTCTACAAGGCATTTTAGAACAATAATATCAGATCAAAGTATTACTAAAAATCTGTTAATTATATTAGATTTGTTATTTGTGTATTTTATCTGTTGTTAAGTTAAATATGTTACTGTTATTCATGCTAATACCCATAAATTGACCAATCAGGTACTTAAAGAGAGACAAACGTACTCTACTACGATTATAATAATGTATACCCAGTACACAATCATTGTTATACATATAATACTGTATTGTTGCTTATATTGCACTTGGAGGAGGAGCTCGTGGCTAAATAATATCAGCCGCTCTTTAGGAAAAGGCGACTACAGGAGCTAAATTAGCAACTTTATTTGTGGTGGTTGAACCTTCGTTTGAAATAAAGTTCTAATCAGCTTGCACTACAAAGTGGTTGTTACGTCGGTCACTGCGGGCCGAATACTGCGAAATGAGTGGTTTTTATTCTCGATAAAATCAAATGTTCGTCTTTTGGAAAAAAAGACCATTATGTTTATTAGTGCGAAATGAGTGGTTTCGATCGATTTACAAAAAATCTGTAGATTGGACTAAAAAAACAAAACACTATGATGCTAATAAACGTTGCTTGTAGAAAAATTTAAAAGAAATTTGAAAGTTAAAAGAAATTTTTAGAGATAAGTTCGTGATATTTTTTATCAAGTAAAATTAGTTGTATTATGTTTTCAAAACACTATCATACTAGCATATTATATCCTGAAGAATATCATATATTTTTCTGGTTTTGTTTATTGCAGTGAATCATAATATACTTTCAGGCATTATAAAACTCGCGTTTGGCTCCTGTAGTCGCCTTAAGCCACGCTTGCTTGTGTTGGTGGTGATTATGGGTGACCACCCTTACATATCGAGTTTCCTCCGTGCCTCGGAAAGCACGTTAAGATGTTGGTCCCGGCTGTCAATTGTAGATCTTTGACAGTCGTTGCAGTAGTCACTTAGTCAGTGGCCCAAAAGTCTGACAACCAGTCTTACCAAGGAATATCGCACTACCCAGTACTAACTAGGTTGTGGAGGTCAGATAGTCAGACGCATACGGTTGGAATGGAAGCCGACCCCAACATAGTTGAAAAGGCTAGGCAAGTGATGACATTGGTTCTATTTCACCGTAAATTAGATATTTACCTAAAATCTGTCGTATGAGTATCCAGATCAATAGTTAAAAGCTCCAAATTTTCGTCTTCAGACACTCGTATCCAAGAAACCTGTAACAAAACATTTAAATCACAATCTCTTCCTTGTGAAATCAAATCTAATGCTAAATTAAGAAGGTTCGTTACCGTTTTATCTCTCAAAGCAGTTACTTTGCAATCAAATATGACAGTTGATCCTGTGTCAGCGTTGATTATTGTATCTTCAGCAGCGGTGCCTTCAAATGATGGCGGACGAAATCTGCATGAAAAGAAATAAGGAAATTATGAATATGTTTATAATAATATGTCTTAGTCTCAATGAGTCAAATGCCAAGGCCCATAAACGTTACTTAGCACGTTCTTTGACAATTTGGTTTTCAACAATGGACGGAGCGATTGAAGAGGGTTTAGGTGTTTTATAGAGGGCACACGGTTTTAACATTTTGTTGAGACTTTTCGATCGCTTTTCCGCGGGCAGTTGTTGCAGCGCCCGCGCTTTGCAGTGGGTGAGTGGTTCCTTCCACTCCCGTGACTTAATCGCTACTAAAGTGCAAACTTCGACGCGAGTATGAAGCTAGCGGGGGCGCGGTAAATTCGGACCGCAGCAAGTGCCGAATTAATGAAGAATTTTAACGTGATTCATATTATTATTCTTTAATGATTCTGCTAAAGCAGCCATTTAAGGCCCCCTGATTTAAAAACATGGTCAAAGAAAAAGAAGCATGTCAGGTGGTGCCAAATAGCTGTTTATGCTCATTGTTCCCGCTTATATCTTGCAGTTGTGAGACACAGACAGGTATAACACTTAGCCAACACGTACTACCGCGCTAACTGAGGGTCCAACAATTTTCACCCTTACATAAACTCAGTAATAAGGTGTAAAATTGGTTGACCGTCAGTGAGCGCCGAGCTCGCCTTAAGTCTTTCTATTCATAGACTGTGCTGCAGTTCCTGACATCAATAGAAACGTAGAAATACAAACTGAAGGTTGCAAGGGAAGTAAATAGCAATTCTTAAAGATCTTTAGTAATCGAAGTTCTTTAGTAATCGATATGTAGATTAAAAGTCTAGACATTCGGTAGTATTTACATAGGACAATTCAAATATTCCAGAAGGTTCCCGTGATAGGTACTCTTCGAAAGAAATAATTCAACCTTTTAAAGGTTTTTTTTTGTTCCAATTTAAAGCTCAGTGACCCGTGTTCTTAGTATTTCGTGGACTTTATTAGAGAGAAATATCACATTGGAGAAAAGGCTTGGAATATATTTTTTGCTTTTTCTTCTTCAACCCTTGGCCACCCAATGCTGAGTGCAGTTTTGGCGGTTTTGTGTCATGGCCATCCAGTTTCTTCCGGCCACTTTAGTGAGATCGTCTGTCCACCTAGTTCATTCAATATTTTTTGCGGTACTGTTTAATTTTGATTGAATCTCTGAAGGATTAGTTAAACTAGTATGAACTAATTGTGGACTGGCTGTGGACACTGAACACTGGCTGGTACTTCACATAATATTTGTACGCCAGTTCCGCAATTTACAAGTACCGTGAGTATTTTTAAAGTGGTATCTTGGTCTGCCACGATGCGATGGTTTAATGGTCGCAATTGCGAATGCTAAACCTGATGGTTTTGGGTTCGATCGGTCGGACAAAGTGGTTTTTATGTTTTCATCAGGAACCCCTCAGTAGTAGCCACGGATCTGGATTCGTGCCCGGTTGATAGCAATTGGCTTTTGCCCTCTATTCCATGGAACTTAAGCATAACGGGCGAAATGTGAGTGTACTATTTAGGTACACCTCTGCCTAACTCTTCGGGCATTAAAGGCGTGATATTATGTGTTCTTTTCAGACTTCGGGGTCGACTCCAAAATACATCCTAACCGGTTAGACCGTATCTTTAATTAGAATTACGACATTTGAATTTAGTCTGCCTATGTAAGTACAAAAGGATAAATAAATCAAACATTCAATCAATCAATCCATCCAATCTACTGATTTCTACAGCTGAATAAATAAGGGCGCTTTTTCTACAACCCAAAATTATCGTAAAAGCATTTAACAATTCTAAGGATTAAGGGTCCCTTTCTGTTAGGTAGCCTAGCTCTTGTTTATTCAACTAAGTGTACGAAAGGTTCTATAAACAGTTCGGATCAATATTATTTGCATGCATAAAACAAGGATTTGTATCGGAATTTGGCTTTGTACAGGGTTGTGTTGTCTCAGACATTACGTATGAACGCGTTAGGGAATTCCTGTTTGATGACATATTGTTTATTTGTGTGTTCCTATTCCCAATGCTGCTGAGATATTATGTTTATTTGTTTACTGCGGTCGTTGGTTTGTCAATATTTTAGTTTATATTCTGAGTAGCATGAATCTTGTAGCATGTGGCGTTGTGTAGTTTCTACATACCCCCATGAGAAAAGGTGTAAGTTTAAGGGCCATTCTTACTATTTAGAAAATCGTTGTTTCTGGCATTTTTGCCATACCACAAATCATAGCACGTTTCCTATTCTAATCGGCAGTTTAACCCATGATCTGTTCACAAAGTAGACACAATAGTAAAACAATGGCGTCTCGACCAAATCGGTCATTCGACAGATCATGATATATTGTTATTTTGATTAAAATATGACTAGTTAACATTTGTCGTCGTCCTTTAAACACTATTACAGTCCCCTGGGCCGGAGTCTCGACAGAGATAACGACAAAATCGCCAACTTTTGATTGCTAATTACTAACAAATAAATTCGGTTACAATAATGATGCTTACGAGAAACGCAAGTCTCTACATCCAAGACGCGTTTCTCGCAAGCATCATTATTGCAACCGACCAATCAAAAGTTAGCGATTTTTTCGGTATCTCTGTCGAGACTGCCGGCCCTGATGAGCCAAATTCCCAAGATAGCTCGTATTCTCCACGCTATCTTACAAGACCATACTAAATATAGAACGAGCAAAGATCTTAAAGGACCTTACACAGACCGTCACGAATCGTCAATAAGTTACTTAATTATGTTTCAGAGATCAGGCCCCAATTTTAAACTCCACATAAATTCTGTTTAAGTTTGATGATTAAAATCCCGAATTTGGCCCAAGAATTTCCTTCGTTGAATTTTGGTAAATTAACTAGCTTAATCAGCTTTCTGGATACAGTACTGTCGGTTAGTGAAGTGAAACAACAGCCACAAAACCTTCTTATAATAAACAAACGTGTTTGAATAAAATAATCCTGAAAACAAATGAAAAAAATAAATAAACAGTAGCTTGAAAGTAGACCAGGTTGTGTATAAACACTTTTGTTATATTACTTTTGTTGGTGAATGTACCTCAGGTAATTATAACAGGTGACAACCCCGAGTACACTCCCGCACACGCACGTTCTAGTTTCGTTAGCTAATTATGTTGCCAACCTAATATTTAGAATGGGATAAAGGACGGACTTCACAAAGAGGAAAATAATAAACAATTTCGTCCCACAAATTTTTCTTATGGCATTAAACGAAAAACATTTATTTTATTTTCAAAGTGTTTTGATTGCTACAAACGTTTGTGTTTTATTTCTTTTTGTTAATTGAGCTTTACGCGTGACATGATAATTGTTTTATCAAAATTAAACGGGACAACAAAAACGAATTGAATTTTATGATTAATTCAAGCGAGTGAAAAAGAAAATAAATAAATTGAGCTCAACAATAAATTTTACGCTCACTAAATTAATTAAATCATAAACATTAATTAATCCGTAGAGCTGTATTAAAAGAACAAGAGCTATGTTCAAGATAAAGGATCAAATGGATATAAAACCGTCTAGAATACAGGTCAAGTTAAATTAACTAGCGAAACTTACTTATAGTTCCAACTATGTTAAAAATAAATACCAAGACAATTACACAGGGTTATTTAGACATTGCAAAGTATTACCTATTCTAGCGCGCGCTGAATATCGGTTCCTCATGAAACATTATGATTACAGTGATATTCAAATTCCAATTAAATATGACGTGAATACACGACAAGCCAAATCAAAATCAAAATCCACGCAAAAATAACTTTTATGGCTGACGTACCGCTTCTTTCGCAATACCCACTTTACTAAACCAAATACCTGTAGACATCAGAGACTCAATGAATAGTAAAAACGTAAAGCGTAAGCTGAAAGAATATTGCATCAAGTCGATTATAACTTAACTTTCAATAGCGCGTTGATCAAATCTCAGGCCATGGCATGCTAAGACAGACCCCAGAGGTCTAATTGTGTGCTTTGTATAAGTGTGTCTTGAACGTGTAATTAAAAAAAACTACAAAAAACTACACAAACGCATTATTTTGACCTTATACGGGGTGGTAGAGAGACACCGACGCGAAAATGATTACCACGTATTCAATACATCATTCCGAGACCCCGCATATGGAAATTTTAATAAAAAATCAGCTGTTCCATACATTTTGAAGTGAATGATATGAAGGAAAAAGGTGTGAATGATTGCGTGACGGTTGACAGGGGAGAATTAAAGAAAAAAACGTGTTGCGCCGACCCCAAATAACATGGACAGAAAGAAGACGAGAGAGGTACACTTATCTACTTTTTTGTCTTGTTGCACTTTTTGTCTTGTGTCACCAAGTGGTGTAAGCGTAGTATTACGTCGCTAAGATTTTTTTGAACACATAATATTGTGCAGTTTTTCCTACAATCATTGCAGAGATTCGAGTAAAACACTGTTTTAGACTTTCACGGTTTTTCACTACACTTAAGAGCTCATCGATCGAAAAGAAAATCACGGATATCGTCCCGTAAGTACTTTAAGTCCAGTGAAACACTTTTTAATGAAAGACTTTTTAATAATATTTGGCTGGCTCATTGGTTTAGTAAACGCGACTGCTAAACATGACGTCCTGAGTTCGATTCCCGGGTCAGGCAAAGCGTCATTGAGTTTTTCCATCAGGAATTTCTCAGAAGCAGCCACGGAGGATTTGTGCCCGGTTGATGGCAACTGGCTTGCCCCCTATTACATGGGACTTAGACATAACTGGCGAAATGTGAGTGTACTATTAATCCTTTGGGGCACAAGCCGACACAGGCTTTTGTCTCTTCAACTGCTTTTGACACTTAAGCTTCTCAAGGATTCAATTAATTATTATTAAATAAAATAAATATCGCTGGACATTACACACAGCGCCATCTAGTGCCACACTGTGCAACGAGGCTTGTGTCGTGGACACCAGATAGTTGATATACTACATATATACTTTATACAAATCAATGTCACAACTGGATTTTAGTCCTATTTTCATTATAAAAGACGCAAATATGGCTACCGATAAATTACTAAATTTAATGACTGCATCCATTTCTAAAAATACCACAGTTAAAAAAGTTTCATCAAAAAAGAGAATCCTAAAACCGTGGATCACATCTGGTTTATTACGGTGCATAAGAAACAGGGATGCTCTACACAAGAAAGTTAAAAAATTCCCAGGAAATGAAGTTCTCAAAATTACTTACCTTCGATACAGAAATTTTGGTATTCGTATTTTAAAGAAGGCTAAGAGAACTTATGATACAGAAGAACTAAAAAAAGCTAGTAAAAACCCAAAAACACTATGGGACACTATAAAACGGGTAACTAACACTACTAAAACTAATAATACATCTGTCCAATTACTGACTTTGTTATCTTCACCTATTGAGTCTTGCAACACTATAAACTCATACTTCGTTAACATTGGCGAGAGGCTTGCAAATAATATTCACACTAGTACTACGCAGCCATTGACAGTCACTCAACCCACTTCTGACAATTCATCTACTTCATCGTTCGTCCTTGACCCTACTGACCTTGACGAAATTACAGCAGTTATCCACTCATTACGCTCTGATGTTGCGACTGGTTGGGATGGCATATCACCCTTCATCTTAAAGAGATACTCAACCTCCCTGGCGCCCATACTTTGCCATATTTTTAACCTCTGTTTTGACACTGGCGTCTTTCCCTCTTCTTTTAAAAAGGCAATCATTCACCCAGTCTTCAAGGGAGGCGACGGAAACTTGCCGAATAATTACCGCCCCATAGCAGTTCTGACTGCCTTGTCCAAGGTACTAGAACGTCTTATCAATAAAAGACTTGTATACTACCTAGAACATTACAAACTATTATCACCGCAACAATATGGATTTCGTAAAAACAAGTCAACCTGTGACGCAGTTCAGGAATTAACTAGCCATATTGTACAAAACCTGAACACTAATAAAAAAGTCCTAACAATATTCTTAGATCTTTCGAAGGCGTTCGACACCGTACCCGTCCGTTCTCTCTTACTCAAACTTGAAAAGATGGGTATCAGGGGATTGCAACTTGATCTCTTTCAAAGCTACCTCACTAATCACTCTCAGATAGTCAAGATTGATCGGCACAGCAGCAACGAGCTCCCCATTTACTATGGCGTTCCACAAGGAAACATATTGGGTCCCACTTTATTTCTAGTCTTTATAAACGACTTATGCAATTTAAATATCCCTAATGCCAAGATGACATCATTTGCGGATGACACTGCTATTACTTTTGTCGCCAACACATGGTCAGAACTCGAGGACAAAGCACAACATGGCTTCAATGTAGCGCTGAACTGGCTTTATTTCCACACACGCTTACACTAAATACCTCTAAAACCAAGTTCATTACCTACTCGGTCAGTTCTGCTACCCAACCAAACCCACGATTAGTACTCAAAGCTCACACATGCAATTTGCAAGTGTCATGCCACTGTGCACCTATATCTTCTACGGATGAAATTAAATACCTAGGTATAATCATAGATAAGAATCTTAAATTTAAGTCTCATATTAATGTCCTTACTGGCAGAGTTCGCAAACTTATATATATATATTTAAAACCTTAAGAAATATTACTAACCTTATAATTATACGTAATGTCTACTTTGCCTTATGCCTGTCTATTATTACCTATTGTATTCCCTGTTGGGGTGGTGCTGCAAAAACTATCTTTAAACCATTGGAAATTGCACATCGCGCCATTCTGAAAGTGGCTACCTTCCGTCCACTACTTTATCCAACTAACCAGTTATACCAAAATTGCAATGTCCTCAACGTGCGGCAACACTTTATCTTACAATCAATTTTGTTACAACACCGCATAACCCCCTATATTGAAATTACGAAACGCCGAAAAGATATAATATGTACTCTTCCAAAAACCCGCTTATCGTTTACTAAAAGATTCTTTTATTATTTAGGTCCGTCCCTTTACAATTCAATAAACAAAAAATGTTCAATACATAGATTGTCTTATCATAATTGTAAAAAGACTGTCCGCACATTCCTTCAAAATAAAACCTACGACGAAACAGAAAAATATTTAATTTAATTAAAAGTATGACAAGTTTGTATATTGTACCACTCACCCAAAACATAGACCCACACTAATCAAATCCACTTACTTACGCACGCTTACACAGCCACAAGCTCGCGGACTTACACTCAGTCACACACACAGACAGACCCACACACGCGCACACAGCACACACACACACACATGCACACTCACACACACGCGCATAAACGCGCTCGCGCACCAACATCTGTATTTTTGTAAAAAGTCGAATTAAAATTATTTTTGTTTTGTAAGTAAAAGTGTAGTATGTAATACAATTTGAGGGGATCGGCACTGTTACTTCTTAATACAGGCTATTTCATAGCCTAGCAAGGAGAACAGCACGTCACCCACTTGATTGCCAGTGATTTAATACTACCCACTTTAAGATATCTTATAAACCTACTACAATCTGTTTTTTTATATAAATAAAGATTATTCTTATTCTTATTCTTACTTTTTGTTTGTAAATACATACTTATTATACATATAAACATCCATGACTCGGAAACAAATGTCCATGCTCATCACACAATCATTTGCTCCTACTGGGATTCGAACCCGGAACCCTAAGAACGTAAGGCAGCCTCACTACCGCTGCGCCATTCGGGTCGTCATTATTTGTTGTTGATTAGCTTATTGAAAATTGAGATAATCTTTGTAAACGTTTCATATACTAATTGGAGTAACGACTACAGGAAATACCTTTAACCCTTAAATTGGCAGTGTACTCCACCAAAGACATAAACTTTGAAAAAATCTATTGTAGTAGTAATCTAAAAAAAAATACCCTTTATTATTATTTTTAGCTTGCAATTATTGTGTATTTTGGTAGAAAAAATATTAGGATGCGGTAACATCGAAAATTATCCGTCAAATTCAAAATGTCTTCGAAGCGGTCTGGTGTCTCTGCGTCACGGGTAAGCTTTTTAAGTTTTACTATGCTTTTTTGGGTAGGACTTGTGGTTATTAGGCTTTACATTGCATAGGAACATTACAAACAATATTATTCGTGCGTAATTTTATGTGTAAATTACATAATCGCAATTTTATGAGTTCGAAACTTTGTGTGTACTCCGTGAATACCGTTGCCGAGTACGTAGTAAAGGACGCAAAATAGACTTCGGTATACACGAAGTACATTGCCAAGTGCACAAAGAAATGCAAACTGGCTTGTTTTTGTTTGTTTTGATATAAAATAACATTAGTTGAGGTGTGGATTGTATGTCGTATAGCATGTTCTTTTTCTTTTTCTGCAGTGCTTGAACCTGACACGCTCGCATAAGATTTTAGCTTTGATCCCGAAAGAAAATGCATGTTCCGATGACAGTTCTAGTTCGGATGACGAATCACACTTCCTTCCACCATCTTCACCAAAGCTCAGCTCTGACCCACCTTCATTAGACTCCTCATTTGAAAGACTGAACATTCTAGAAGACGATTACAACGACTCTGATAACTTATTTGACTGTAACATTGATGATGTACCACTAACACCAACGCTTCAAGAGGTTTTTCCGTCTCCGTCCACTAATAATTATAATGCCATACCAACATTGAATTCAATTCAATCATTACCCACTCCATCTGTAGAACTTCTGCAGTCTCCAGTTCCTAGCACGTCAATAGCTTCGCCTGTGCCAATCACTAGATCTAAACGCAAAAAGCCTTCAGTAGTAGTAAAAAAAGTTAAAAAAACTAAATTTTCACTGATTTACAGCTGGAAAAAATCTTATTTACGCCAAAGGGGCTACGTGGATGAAGGAATACACGAGCTCCATAAAACAAAAAACGAAACGGTATTAGAGTACTTTCGCTGTTTTTTTTCACCGGACATCATTTCGGATATCGTTCACAACACGAACTTATATTCAGTTCAGCAACATGGCAAAACTATACAGTTGACCAATGAAGAGTTAGAAAGTTTTCTTGCTATTGAAATGTTAATGGGTGTGGTTCACATGCCAGCATACACTGATTACTGGGCAAGAAAAACCCGATATCCTCTAATAGCTGATGAAATGCCCCTAAAACGTTACCAACAAATACGCCGCAACATTCACTTTGTGGATAATAACATGGAGAACTCAGATCGCTACTACAAAATACGTCCTGTTATGGAGAAGATCAGACAAAACTGCTTGAAGATAGAAGAAGAAGGGCAGTACTCAATAGATGAGATGATGATACCATATAAAGGCACGAAAGCTGGGAAAAGGAGGCAGTACATAAAGAACAAGCCAAAAAAATGGGGTTTCAAAAACTTTGTACGCGCCGGGGTTTCAGGAATTATCTATGATTTCATCATGTACGGTGGAGATGACACGTTTCGTGAACACACTTTCACAGCTAAAGAAGCTTCACTTGGGGTTGGTGGCATGGTGGTAATAGCATTATGCAAAACGATAAAAAAGAAGCCATCCATCATATACGCGGACAACTTCTTTACTTCTCCAGAGCTTATTTACTTGTTGCGGGAAGAATATGGAATATTTAGCCTGGGAACAATAAGAACAAACCGGCTCAGGGGTTGTCAAGATTTGTTACCCTCTGAAAAAGAAATGAAAAAGAAAAGGAGAGGATACAGTGCCCAAGTTGTGTGCAATAGTAACAAGTTAGCTGTCGTGAAGTGGAACGATAATAAAGTGGTAACCCTTATAAGTTCCTTCGTGGATTCTCATCCTATTGAAAAGATAAGGAGATACTCAAAGGAAGACAAACGCAAGGTCGATGTTGACTGCCCTCAACTTGTGAAGCAGTACAATAAGCATATGGGGGGTGTGGATTTAGCAGATATGCTTATATCTTTGTACCGGACTCCGTTCAAGAGCCGACGGTGGTATTTGGGTATATTTTCGCAGTTGCTGGATATATGCATAAACAATGGCTGGCTACTTTACAGGCGAGACGGAAGACTTAAAAAGTCTCTAAAAGAGTTTAGGCTTGATTTATTTGAAGGACTCTGTCGGGCTGGAAAAATCGCCAAGTCAAGTGGAACTATGGAGCAGATAAAGGGGAGAATAATTCAGAAACCTACTGCTGAACGGCCGGTAGACAGTGTCAGGTACGATGCTGTCGGACATTTTCCAGAATCGGCAAATAAGCAATCACGCTGTAGGTTTTGCAAAGAGGGAAGAACCAAAGTCTTTTGTGTGAAGTGCAATATGCATCTGTGTTTTGTGGTAGGAGAGAGTAACAAAAGAAATTGCTTCCGCCAATTTCACACACAATAAATATTGTTTCGTAAGAATTATGATTAATAAAGCCAATAATTAACTAAGATGTGTTTAATTGACATCTTGGCACCGTGCTCCACGTAGTACAAACACACGAAGACATACTTTACACTATAGTTGGCAATGTACTCCCCGGAGTACATAGATTTTCGCGAAAACTGTATTATGTAGATTTATTTCACAATTTTTTTCAGTCCTCTGGGATCATAATATACCCAGAAATAACAAAAAAACATTAAATTTTAGAAATAAATTCATTTGCCAATTTAAGGGTTAATTCGATTGTTTATGTTTGCCGGCAAGTATAAAATAAATTGTAGGTTTTCATTTTTGAAACAAGGTTTTGAAGGGAGATTTTAATAAATGTTTCATACAGTAAGTCCGACGGACTTAAACGAGTCTAAAACTGAAAGTAAGTAAATACTGCAAAAAAGCTTATAAGATAGGAATACTTATACCTAATCATCGCATTCACAGACCACGTCTAAGTTACGTGGGCCATTGTACTTCATGAAACTTTTAGGATAATATGACGCGTGTGTGATTATTGCGCTGCTTATAAAGAATGTAAAAAACCTTCCCAAAAGTACTTATTCTCCTCATCATTGCGATCATTATTTTGTTCTACACCATACCCGGAAACCTTTTAGTTACGGAGATATTGGGGGTCAAAGTTCCAACTTTTTGACAACTTTTTTAAAAATAGACGTTTTTAATGTAAGAATTTTACGTTAAACACCTCCACGACCCCCGTACTATTCAATCCATCCATCAGCACAATGTTTTGAGTGCGTTACGTTGAGTTCTACCAGAAAACATGATTTTTCACCCCCAAAAAAAAGTCGTTTCCCAGCAATAATTTTTGCGTAAAATTACTTAGTTTGATGTACAGAACGCTTGATTGACGGCTTCGTGATGAGGTGGTTTACTGTATAGGCATTCGATATAATTCAGAATACCAGTGTTGTGACGTTTTTTTAAATGTTACAGCAGGGCTCACTTGCATTTTGGCCTTGTACAGGACCAATTTCGTTTGTTTTTTTTTAATGTTTACTTTTTTATGTAATTTAGTTGTACAGTTATTTTTTTTTGTATTTTGTCCTGTGCGGGCTAATAAATACTTTTTATTTCTTTCTCTATATTTATGAGAGCGAGAGTAAGCTAGCTAGCGAAGCCAAGCTAGCGAAGATGTAATAGGAATCCTAGCTGAATCCGTAAATATTGGAATTTGTTAAGTCATCTCAGTCAAAGAAGCTCCCGAAAAATGAGCAAAAACATAACATACTTACTACTAAAAAAATCTAATCTAAAAACCTAACAAAAAAATATACGAAGAATCTTTTCTCCATTGTTGAACTTAACAGTAAAGAAAAAGAATCTCACAGATGGATAAAGAGAGAGTTATGATATTATTCCAAGTCTAATTTACAAAAAGGAACAACTCCAACATATGTTAGGTCGAGACGTCGTATATTTTTTTACAAAAGAAAAAGTGTGACCCAACGAGCCTCATTTTATTCAAACTGGTAACTTTTGTATGGACGTGATACGCTTTCAAATTAGAGGGATGCAACTTACACCGACGAGTAACGTGAAGGGGGTAATTTAATTATTTTGGGACACTGTTTACTTAATTATAAGTTCCGGGCTTTGACGAAATATTATTTGGTAGAAATTATACGTATATTATATTATCCCTTTGTATAAGTAATATAATATTCGTTACGGTCTAAATGAAGCTGTAACTCAGTACACGAGTCCTGAGTAAGTTGCAAATGGTGTCAGTTTGAGATCCGTGTGTACAGTTTATACACAACTTGAAGCCCAGCAATGTGCTCCATAAGTTTGAGTAATACAGTAATATGTCAAGTTTCATAATGTTCTAAAATAAGATGACAGTAAACTGACCGCTGGAAGTAACAGAGAAAACAAATAAGAGAATTGTAACATCACTACGAGCAATCAAAAGAACTGAAGAAGGTTGGTATTACCAAAAAAAAAACCTTAGATTTTGATTTGAGTTACATAAATACATAAACTAACGCCTTTTTCGGATAGGGGTATACGGAATCTACAGAATGCCATCTGCTACGATCATTTTGCTTCGTCCACGTTCATACATCTGATTCATACTTCTTAAGTTATTAATTCAAATGTTATGGTGCATCCACACCGCAGTTACTTTTTAGGGTTCCGTAGTGCTGACAAGGAACCCTTATAGTTTCGCCATGTCCGTCTGTCTGTCTGTCCGAGGTTTTGCTAAGAGACCGTTAGTACTAGAAAGTTGTAATTTTGTAGAGGTGTGTATATCAATAACGCCGACAAAGTGGTAAAATAAAATTTTGGAAAATATTTTTTTATAGGGTATTTTTTTATTGTCGTCTACCCCATCGTGTGGGGTATTGTTTAATAGGTATTTTGAAATGACTTAGGGGTTGCTAAAACTACTTTTCGATGTAATGCTCCATTTATATAAAATATTAAACTTTAAAGTGCAAAATTTTGTTCCAGTAGGGCGTCCCCCCCCCCCCTCTAAAAGCCAAACTGCTGGCTTGAAAAAGTAATGTTGCCTAACTTTCGTTGAACACGTGGTGACAATTGAAAACATTGTTAGAGAATGTTACCTAAACTGCGGTGTGGATGCACCATTACACTACTATTACTAACCTGTGACTGTATCGTTGATACCTACATCGTTTCAGCTTTAGCAACAAAACTAATCTTCGATACAATACTTATTGTATTGTAAAATTGTTTTTCCTACAATTCACACGACATTAAATAACCAAATTAACCAACTAACCTCTTCATTCATTAACACGTCCCATATTACTATCACAAACAAAACACGTGCATCTAATTCAGGCTCTAACAAGATTAGCGTTCGATGTAACAGAAGCCTTTGACTTGGGTCTGAAAAGGATCTTCATTACTGCGGACAAATGAGATACCGTTGGTCGGTATTACTGAAATTAGTTTCACTGTTTAAGAGAACGTGTTCCTTCACACCGAAATGTTTTATTTGATCGGTATAAAGATTTTGGAAGCTCTTTGTTGATTAGTGAAGTTTTTTTTTGTTTGGGTAGTGTTTGGGTAAAAGCTTCCGTGTTGTTTGTTGGTTAACGAAATGTTTGCTACCATCATACTTTCTTTAGGTCAAATTGTCTGTGCACTGCTTGTTACAAAATATCGATACTAATCTTACTTAATATTACTACTTACTATTTAATATAATTGTAAATGCGAAAGTTTGTGAGGATGTATGTTTGTTACTCTTTCACGGAAAAACTGCTGCACGGATTTGGATGAAATTTTGCACACAGATAGTTTATGACCTGGATTAACATATAGGATACTTTTTATCCCGGTAGTATGATTCCGTGGGACAATTATCGAACTTCTTCAAAAGCTAGTAATATAAATGCGAAAGTAACTTTGTCAGTGTCTGTCTGTCAGTCTCTTTCTGTCTCTCTCCGTCTCTCTCTGTCTGTGTGTCAGTTAAAAGTGGAGCGGATTTGGATTTGTGGAGATTACACAGTTCACAGGTATAGACAGTGGCCTGAGTTAGTTTATAGGATACTTTTTTTTCTCGGTTGTATTTTCTCGAGGAATACTTTACGACACGATTTACACCGAAGCCGCGGGCCGAAGCTAAGTCTTAAACATTTCTTTAAAATTCATATCATTTTGAGTAGTTTACACTTCCTCTGACCGAAGGAACACAAAAGGCAAAGAAGGAACATGATGGGTTTTAGTCAGTAAAAGTCTGACACTCCCTCCTGCTCCGCCCAGAGCGGGAGGAGTCATTTGATGATTTCCCATCCGAAAAAAAAAGGGCTGGCTTTTACCTTGACCAGAGGCTTAGCATTGCCATACAACGTGACAAAGCCACCAGTCACTTGAAGACATTACCAGTTGACAGCGTTGAGGAGTTTTTTGACGAGTTTTTATTATTCAATAAAACCGTTTATTCCTCTTGAGAAGTTGTTCATAAATCAGACTCATTCGATAAGTTTTATACCAAGAAACAAGAAAACAAGAAGCAAGATATCATACAAAATAGGTCTTGCGACAAAAATAAATGGCGTGTAAGAAAGCCATCAAAAGAATATTACTGCAGTATCTAAAAGATTTGATCTCCGATCAGCGCGTATATTCCAATGTAATGTTTGATCTTTTCAGCATTAGGCTTTCTTTAGCAATCTTCAAAGAATGTATTTGTGGAGACTAAAAAAGCGAATTCTATAACGATCCTGTTTTGCACGTCTAAAAAGTTGTACGTACTGGTAAAAAAAAAAATATCGCTGGACACTACACACAGCGCCATCTTGTGCCACACTAAGCAACGAGGCTTGTGTCGTGGTCACCAGATATTTGATATACTACATAGATACTTTTTGTTTGTAAATACATACTTATTATGACTCTGAAACAAATGTCCATGCTCATCACACAAACAGTTGCTCCTACCGGGGTTCTAACCCGGGAACCTAAGAACGTAAGGCAGCCTCTCTACCGCTGCGCCATTTGGGTCGTCAAATGTTTGGCCATTACAAAATGGCTGAAATGTTTGGCCAGTACCAGACTCGTGACAAGAAAACAGCTAAAACAGTTCTAAAAATATATCTGGGAACCTAACATCTGCGCCACTACTTTTTCCAGACACAGGCAAACATAGAGGCTAACTTTGATCCTAAATCACATTTACATTTTAAGTGCTTACTTTCAGTCAAAGCATGCCTAAAAAGTGTTTGAAATGAGCCATAAAATTCTCAATGAATAGCTTTAAGGCTCTCCTGGCATCCATAAAACAAAATGGCTGCAACAAAATGTCTTATCATGATAATTTTGTTTATTGTAATCACTTTTATTGTGCTACTTAATGGCAGAGACGGACCTTTATACTGCCTGTCTGTGTCACGGCCATGAATCAACTCGAATATTCATAAAAATGGTAATTGTAAGAAGTTTTCACTGAAATTGTTTGTTACATGGTACTAAATAGTCGATATTATAAAAAATAACTAAGGCTCGCATGCACCACAAATCACTAAATGTATTCAAAACATCGTTCTATTTTTGGCAATCGATTGCAGATGACAGAGACAGAACGATTTTAAACTATGATTAACATTGAACGTATTTAGTGATTTGTGGTGCAAACGGTCCAACATTTATAAAATGAGAAGTCAAGTTATACTGGTTAGTTACAAGCTACGAAATTCCATTGACCGAATTTCCTCATTAGGCGGTTCCATTTTGTTCTTATGATTTGCAAATGCAAATTTTCTGGGCCAAGGAATGAGAGCATCTGAGAATGCAATTTCGTGAAGGATTTATGAATAGAATTGCAGATGAGGCACGATTTTAATTAAATTGTACGATGCTGATTAAAAACACCGGCCTTGTGCGAGTCGGACTCACGCATGAAGGGTTCCGTACCATCGTAGGTGGGGAGCCCCCTTTAATTTTTAATTTATTATTTGTTGTTATAGCGGCAACAAAAATACACATTCGGTGCAAATTTCAGCTGTCTACCTATTATGGATAGTGAGTATAGCCCGCTGACAGACAGACGGACGGATGGACGGACGGTTGGACAGCGGAGGCTTAGTATTAGGGTCCCGTTGGTTAAGAAACCCTAATTACTATGAAAAAAAAGAAAGTGAAAAAATAAATGGGTTATTAGAGTGTTCGTTCGAACCGAGAGATTTTAGAATAATTGTGAAGTGACAGCAAAGTACGAAATATGTTTGCACAGTCAAAATAGAATGAAGGATTGATCAAACTCAAACTCAAACTCAAAAAACTCAAATCATTTATTTCAATTAGACCATTACGGCACTTTTGAATGTCGAAAATACAAAAAAAGCAAAGCTACAGTCACAGTCACAAGGCATAATAACTTGAGAAAGTACTGTAGTTGCCCATTCCCTAACGTAGATCTCTATGGAGAAGAACGGGCAAGAAACTCCATGGACACTCTTTTAAATCAAAATATTGTTACAAAATCTTGGTTTACATCATTCATGTTGAGATTATACATATATGTGAGAACGATGTAGAAAGACGTGCACTTAAGAGCGTCCAGAGTAAAATGATAAATCAAAAATTTAAAAAAAATTAAAGTAATTAAAATGAACGAACCATGGCAGCTAAGAGATGACCAGTCCCAACTGAGAGCGCCCGTTCACGAACATGACGCATGGATCGGCACCATTCAACTCGACCATATTTAAGGGAACTAAGTGACCCGACACACCCGCCACCATCAGCGAGACATTTGAGTGAGCATGACATTCTCTCGTAGCCACCAAGGCATATTCAAGTCAATGAAAGATAACTAAATGTAAGTGGTGGCTGAACAGTACAAAGTACTCACACATGTGCTATACAATTATATAATACAAAAAACCGGAATCTATACAATGCAAGTAGGTATATTTTTACAATCTTCTGCAGCTTCCACAATACATTAACATGGGAATCAATTCTTCTTCTTCTTTGCGTGTCGATAGACTCAAATAATGCCCGACCAGTACTATCAATTAGTTTGCAACTATGGTTGTGGAGCAGGACCAGCATTTAGCCAAGCATTTTTATCATCAATGTAATCCCCCAACTTATAATATGCTTGCATACATAGTGTGCGTTTTATACAAGATTTAAATTTCGTCTCATTCAGTTGCAAGAATGTGGGGAGGTATTTTATTGTAACATTTCAAACAGTACCCCATGAAAGATGAATCTACTTTGGCAAGCCTGAAACCTGGCTGAACTAGTTGGTCCCTATTTCTAGTGTTATAGTGGTGTCTGTCACCTCTTTTACTGAATAAATGCAGATTTTTCCTGATCTCTGTCTTTAAAAAATGGAGAGCCTTCAAAATGTATTCAAGTTTTCACACCCTGCTAACACAATATGAAATGAATATGAATACTTGGTATAAACCTTAATATTCCCTGGAATAGGCCTTAGCAATTACACAAAAAAAAGACTTACTTG
Organism: Xestia rhomboidea; assembly: GCA_963853795.1. NCBI lineage: Eukaryota > Metazoa > Arthropoda > Insecta > Lepidoptera > Noctuidae > Xestia > Xestia rhomboidea. Next base: position 5,050,194 of record OY970778.1, on the reverse strand, counting down.
TCATGAAAATGCTTATTGCTCGTCGCATACGAATCAAATATGTAGTTGAGCATAGGAGAGTCCACTTTCCCATGCTTCATTCCTTTCCTTGGCTTGCTGGTAACCCTTAGGTTCCGGAAGACTGTCGGTGGCGGCGTCATCATTGTCGACGATGGCGTATTGCTTGGTTCAGTGCCTGGCGAACCTGGGTGGAAGACTTTTAATTAGTCGTTTTTTCATTCGTCTTTTCATACGTTTTTTTTTTTTTTGCAATTTATAGGTTTTATCTATAATAATTTAACACATCCGTAACTTTTTTGTATTTAACGAAGTAGTAGCATGAAATCATTAATACAATTCTATAACAGGCAAGACGACAAAAAAAATCTAATTAGTCCGTCAGTTAGATTATCAAAAAATATTTGACCTGTGTTTTTTCTTTTGTTACGTAAACCAAAATTTACGAGGATATGACGCTTTTAAAATTCTCAATACGTCACGCCTAGGTATAATTTTTAACTAGTTCTGACGTCACGAGCCCCCACTCCCGAGTTTTGGTGCGTTTTATCTTCTGTCAATATTCATTGATTTACAAAAACAAAAAATACGTGTCCATTAATTTCCAATACTCTAACTGACGGACTATATAGATTAGCAATTTTTTGATACTGTCGTCATGCCTATTATGTTCATTCGATTAATATTTTCATGGAGGCATATTCTTATTTCTAAGTTTAGTAAACACTTAATTACGATTGTAATTCATTAAATAAAATATTTTTATGGATTTTTATTGCCCAAAAATGTCATATTGGCCTGCAAATTGCAAAACATTGTGAAAACATACATCCGCTAAGCAGAGCTTGGGGCTTACAGAGCATAGCACACACACCATATCCTTGAATCACACTTATGTATGTAGTCATTTAACAAATGGCGTACAAAATGTTGACTAGAACAAATTCAAATATAGACGTACCTAATGTAGAAAAAAATTAACCCTCTGAAGTTGAAAGGGACAAATGGAATGTCTTTTGCAAAACCATCTGATTTACTACTGATGATGATTTATTACTGTGAATGTTTCTACTGTGACTTCAGACGACGTAGGTTTTAAGTGAATTAACGTATAGCTTCATTTAATTTAAATGTATAGGTAAATTGATACTTTTGTAGGTCAGAGTAGATTGAAATTGTTATCACACGCAAATAGTCTGTACAATTAAATAAAATTGAAGTTTACGGGTTTGACGCGTGCAAAAAAAATAGTAAGCAAACGGTTTTTATTTTGACCCATTGTGATAAAATTCACACTCATTTTGAGTAGTGCTCATTTTGAGAAGTGCTCATTTTGTTAAGTTAGTGCTCATTTTGAGAAGTGCTATTTTGTGAAGTGCACTTTTTGTGAAATGCACATTTTGCGAAGTGCACATTTTGCGTCAAGTGCACATTTTGCTTTGTGCACATTCTGCGTCAAACCCTCTCTCTCTTTTTTCCTGCTAATCTCCAAAACCGTCACCGATTTGGCGGGACTTTTACTGGCAAATAGCTGATGTTATAAGGAGTAACGGCGAGGCAACTTTTATTTTTGAAAAAGTATTAGGGTTCCGTTAAAAAAAATTCAAACCTTCGAATTCTTTTACAAATTCCGATTTTATTATGGAAGTAATATTTTAAAATAATTTTACGCGGTGACGGCCGCGGGTACAGCTAGTATAATATGCTGGGTTATAATATGCTGTAATATGGGGTTACGCTATTGGTACAATTCACTTAAAAGGCATATAACGAAAAAGTAATAATTATTATGAAAATAAAGGATATTTTTGAGATGAAAAAAAAATTTAATAGTCTTTATTCAATAGAATCTACAAATTAGAGGTCCCAAATCAGGTCTCCGTGAACTTTTGCCTAAACATGCATCGGGAGAATAATTATTTCTATATAAATAAAAAAGTTATATAAAATTCGCTTTATTATAATTGAAAGTAGAGAAAACGAACTATTTGTAATAAGTAATTGTTATTTCAAGCAACGAACGGAAAACATATAATTTCAACGAGTAAACCTCGCAATTCCGCGTTTTGTTTGCAATACGCCTCTTAAATAAATATAATTGCCCTACGTCCGTTATGACTGCAGTGAAATAAATGAATAAACACTGTGATTTGATTATACTGCCACAAATGAAATGACTAACATTATTTTATACTGTCATCGCATTCAAATGCACTAATCTAAATTATCCAACTCATGTAGCTATTATTCTGCTAAGCGCTGTTATTAATGAATACTACACAATGGCTGTTAAATTAATATTATTGTTGTGGCAATAACATCAATTAATCTTATTGTTCATTATCATAAGACTTCATATTTTGATATCAGTTGACGCTGGAATATCTCGAGTTTCTTTGTGTGTAGAAGAAGTATGTGAAAGTGTGTGTGTGTTGTGTGTGTGTGGGTGTGAAGTGTGTGTGTGTGTGTGAGTTTGTATTCTAGGTAAATCTATTTTTGTACCTAGGTGTTTTTGGTCTGTTATTGCTAAAGTACTTTGGTTTTATTCTTTCCTAAAAAAAATGTTTACAATATACCTTAATTAGCTTATAACAACATTTTTGTGGTTTACGAAAATGAAGATAGCTGCTGAAACTAAATAGGTAAATATGTTTTTCATGAAACGAAAAACAGTTTATTTTGCCTGCAAATTATAAAAATAATGGCGCTTCATGATGTTGTATAGATTTTCATATAGGGAATACAACCGATACAGACAAGCTGCCTGCGCATCTCCGGACAACGGATTCGTATAAGGTACGTACGTAACGTTCTGTAAGCTGTTCCATACCGGATTGACGGAACTTTAACTGAAATAGAGTATTTACCTGTAAAGTTCGCAAGGGGGGCGAGGGCCCTGGTGAGCACCGCCATTAGCAGCACGATGCGGTGCATGCCGCCGCATCCTACCCGCTCAGCAGGTTTCCTGCAAATATAACAATCACTTACTATACGTTTGAATGAATATCTATCTTAACAACTTTCGTTTTAAGTTCACTTTCGAACTTGCGGTAAACAATGTAGAAGTAGTCATTACATTTATATTGAGACTGATAGTAGGTATTAGAAATTATAAATGCTAAAGTTTGTGAGGCTACTCTTTCACGCAAAAACGACTGAGCGGATTTAGATTAAATTTGGAAAACAGATAGTTTATCACCAGGATGGGATACTTTTTATTCCAGTAGTACGGGATCACCCATTGTCGATGACACTCCAATCAATTAAGATAATTTGTAAGAGCTGTCAAAAAGTTGTTCTCTCATAGATTTTGTATGGCAATAGCAAACTGTGATGTCACTGTTTAGTCAACTCAATGACTAAACTGTGACGTCACTGTTTAGTCAACTCAAAGACTCAACTATATATTGATTTCAAAGCAACTTAAAAATCGAATTTGGCAATTAATTGAAAATAAATCGGGTTTTCAGGCCCAAAATAAAGTGTAGTGTGTGTAGTGATTGGCGTCTTGGAATTATTGTTTTATAGTGTCATCTACCCTATTACCGAACTCCAAGTTGGCAAAACTGTGGGAATAAGCGAGTCTTCTAAATGAAGAGTTGATGTGAACCACTTTTCGAGTCAGTGCTTGAAAGTTAGCTAATGAATTCTAAAACAGCCTGTTCTGTGTATACAGGGTGTAAACCACCTCATCACGAAGCATTCTGTACATCAAAATAAGTAACTTTACGCAAAAAATATTGCTGGGAAATGACTTTTTTTTTTGGTGAAAAATCATGTTTTGTGGTAAACCTCAATGTAACGCACTCAAAACATTGTGCTGATGGATGGATTGAATAATACGGGGGTCGTGGAGGTGTAAAAAGTAAAAATCGTACATTCAAAACTTCTATTAAAAAAAAAAACTTGTCTAAAAGTTGGAACTTTAACCCCCAATATCTCCGTAACCAGAAGGTTCCTAGGTATGGTGTAGAACAAAAAAATGATCGCAATGATGAGGAGAACAAGTGCTTTTCGGCTTCGTTAACAAGTGTTTTACACCCTTTATAACCTATATTAGCTTATCGTTGGTCAATAGGCTAGTTTCCACCATCAATAAATTGCAAATCTATTCAGTCCGTCAGTTAGAGTATTAGAAAATAATGGTGACGTATTTTTTATTTTTGTAAATCAATGAATATTGAAAAAGGTAAAACGTATCAAAACTCGGGAGTGGGGGTTCGTAACGTCAGAACGCACTAAAAAATATACCACGGCGTGACGTATTGAGAATTTTAAAAGCGTCGTATCTTTGTCAATTTCCGTTTACGTAGCAAAAGAAAAAATACGGGTCAAATATTTTTTGATAATCTAACTGGCGGACTAATTAGATTTTCGGTGTCCGTACTGACCGTATAGATACGTGCATATACATAGTTAGTTAGGTACTGTTGTGATATTGGCTGATTGTCATCCGGCCGTCCCACTTCTACTGATTTGCCAGTTTTAGCAGCTGTCTGACCTACGTATCGTTTTGGCATTTAAGTAGAAATAAACTACCGGTCAACAGACTTCTTACATGTATGATTATTTTAAAGTAGTAAGAAAAAAGATTAGGAACATCATTACGAACCGGCAGTTCAAAAGTAATAGATTTTCATTATGGGATCTCACTTGTACTTTTCGAGGAATCTAACTCGCGGCTTAACTAATAAATAAATAAATAAAAATCATTTATTTCAGGCAAGACGAAAGATACATTTAAAAAAATTTCAAAAAGTACAAATAAAAAATATATACTTAAAAAATAAATAAAATGAAATAAAAATAAAGTCATCATCATCATCATCAGCCTATAATGTTCCCACTGCTGGGACACGGCCTCCTCTCAATAAGAGGGAATGGGCTATAATCGACCACGCGGGCCCAGTGCGGATTGTTAGATGTCACAACATATCTTCGACTAAAAAAAAGTAAAAATAAGTTAAACATGTTTAAAATTAAATAATGAGGGTACAATTGCATTTAAAATTATTTAAAAATAAAATAAAAAATGGAAATATTGATTAAAATGCAAGACTGGTACGACGCATAATCTGCTAAAGTAAGCAGAATGGCGCAGTGGTAGTGAGGCCACCTTACGTTCTTAGGGTCCCGGGTTCGAATCCCGGTTGGAGCAAATGTTTGTGTGATGAGCATGGACATTTGTTTCCGAGTTATGGATGTAGTAGATATGTATAATAAGTATGTATTTACAAACAAAAAGTATCTATGTAGTATATCAACTATCTGGTGTCCACGACACAAGCCTCGTTGCTTAGTGTGGCACTAGATGGCGCTGTGTGTTAATGCCCAGCGATATTTATTTATTTATATTTATTTAGTCATACGAATGAGTGACATTTGAAGAGGTATAAGGGCTATTGGGCAATGTTTCATTGTCCGCTTTTTCAAGTGCGAATGTTTGATAGCAGTCAACCTTTAGACTACGTTAGGGCGCAGACAGTATCTAGAAACCAATACATTCGATAAAGCTAAAGCTTTCAAATGGAATGATGATAGATAGCTAGGTCTTCATGTCTTGCGGTTCACTCTACTGGTATAATTTCTGAAGTAAATAGCTGATGTGATTACTAAACGCAATTATGAAATATCGTTCTGTAATGCATTTATATTTTGATTATTCAGTCATTAATATCGTCATACTGAATTTTTAAAACAGTATCAACATTTACATTTAGTGTGTGATAATATTGTATAATCAATGTTTTATTTGCGAGCAATTCATAAATTAATTTAGTAATATTGACAAATTAATCAAAACAGCGAAATGTTTAACAGCTACTACAGCTACAGTACTTTCACAGTTTTTATGTCTTGTGACTGGGACTGTAGCTACATTTTATTTTCATCTTTGTTTCGACAATTCAAAAGTGCCTGTGACTGGCTTACTTGAAATAAATGCTTTGATTTTGATTTTGAGCTATTTGCGACGTCGCCAGATTTAGCCTTACTTTCTATAATTTGCGAAACATGGAAAAAATTTCGATTCTAAAAATAATTATCTACGGAGACAAGTACCTTGATTCTATTTTGGTGATAATCTATGGGTGTAAAATCAACCTTAAAGAAGACTAAACACACGTGTTCTTCCCGTCATTGCGATCTTTTTTTGTTTTTGACCTTATTTATGCACAGAGCCGTGTTACTTATTTGATGTACATATTGTTTGGTTGTCGGTTTTGTGAAGGGTCCGGTTGCAACCTGTATAGTTCAGATTATCTGGTCTATTAAAAAAATACAAATCTCTTTTATTCTTATCTACACTCGAGAGCAATGAATCCGGGTCACTTAAAGAATGTTAAAAATCTCGGAAACTAAAAATGATAGGTTAATGCAATAAATTGTATTTAATAGACAATGTAATACTCCTTAAATGAAAGTAAAAAAAATATGAGTCACCATACATTTTATTAACACAAAATTACATAAAGAAAAAACTGCTGATCTCTCCTTAAAACAAAAATAGGAAACATGAAATTTTTGAACTTTATTACGATTTTCTTGAATTTTAATACTTCGTATTGCCTCCTCGTGCTTCCATTACTGCGTTTACGCGGTTTGGCATGCTGTACACCAAGTTCCTTATACGATTTTGGGGAATATTCTCCCATTCCTCTGTGAGAGCAATTTTGAGCTCACGAAGCGTGATTGGGGGAGGGTTTCGTTGTTTTACGCATCTGCCTAGCTCGTCCCAAGCATGCTCGATCGGGTTGATATCCGGGCTGCGCGCTGGCCTCTCCATACGAGTAATGTTCATCTCTTGAAGGTAGTCATTCACAATCCTACCTGTATGAGGTCGGGCATTGTCATGCATAAATATAGCATCCTCACCTAAATTGACCATAAATGGACCAACGTGATCATTGAGGATTTCTTCCACATATCTTACGCTAGTTAAAGAGCCGTTTTCTATGATCACCAGCTCTGTGCGACTTTCAGAAGAAATTCCGGCCCACACAAGTACAGACCCACCACCGTAGGCTACTTTTTCTTCGATGCATGCTTGCTTGAATCTTTCCCCTGGTCTTCGATACACTCTGTGTCTTCCATCGTGCTTGTAGAGCATAAATTTTGATTCATCGGAGAACATAACTTTTGACCAATCTTCAATACTCCAATTTACGTGGCTCTGGGCATATCTTAGTCTTGAAATACGATGCCCACGCTCCAGTTTAGGGCCGTTTGCAGGTCTAAGGGGTTTTAAGTTAGATTCAGCAAGCAGACGTCTTACTGTCCATGCACTTGGGTTACTTCCTCCGAGGCGTCGAAACTGATTTGTGAGTTCAGTTCCTGTGAGAAAGCGATTTCGAAGCATGGTGTTCACCAAGTATCGGTCTTCTCGTGCTGTGGTACACCTGGTTCTGCCCGTTTCTGGTCTGCGTAGGTTAGAACCAGTTTCTTCGTAACGTCGGAGAACTCTTTGTACTGTTGACAGCGACACACCGACAGTCCTGGCTGTATCGCGCTGACTCCGGCCGGTTTCCAGCATTGTAAGTATTCTGGTGCATTCTTCAGGCGTAAGCGACATAATTTCAGCTTGAATAATGAATATAGAGCACTATCAACATGGTTTATGTACCCACATAAATGACAGATTACAAACAAAAGCAAAACCAAATGCTGTAATTTCGTAGTTCCATCTTCGAAAGTGGCCCTTTTTCAAATTTGATTTTTTTATGATATAACTATACAATAACTAAGAAGTTTTAATACCTTCATTTAAGGAGTATTACATTGTCTATTAAATATAATTTATTGCATTAACCTAGCATTTTTAGTTTCCGAGATTTTTAGGATTCTTTAAGTGACCCGGATTCATTGCTCTCGAGTGTATTATATTTAACTTTAGATTTTGTGTAGTCTTTTTCACTTCATTATTATGGGCGAGGATACAAAAATTCTGATGAATTAGGGCCATTCATTATTAATAAAAGCTAAGTGCGGCGCCTCGTCGTTAACCCTGAACCACTCCAAACAAAATACCAAACATTTTATAAATTCATGCAAAACTTTCAAATTCTTAATTGATGGTCTTAATTTGGGGATCAACTCTTTACGAACAATTAGCCGTTTTAAGATTTTATTCTGCGTAAACAAATTAAATATTTAGTAACAGTTTCTGACAGGGTAATACCCAATTTTACGAGGGATCCACAGCAGACCTCTGAGAATATCTAAAGGTTGTTTTGTTTTGTTTCTTTTGAGCTCGACGAGGTACCTCTTTTATAATTTTAGTTATTTATTTTAAGCACTGTTTGGCGGTACTGATGCTTAGTGAATTTATATATTTTATTCGAAAGTAAACTGTTATTCAAGTTTAACACTTAGGTCAAATAATTTAAAAACGGGTTTGTTTTACTATAAATTGCATTTTAATTAACTTTTTACAGGATACACGACTAAGCTCACTTAAGTAAAAACGATTTTGTACTTTTGGACAAATATCAATTTATGTACCTAATTATCGGGCTCCAGCAAAGCGGAGAAGAGCGGAGTGTAGAGAAAATGTGCAAGATTCGACTTATCACAGGAAAGACGAGAGACGTGATGTAGATTTCAACATATTTGATTGGTTGGTAGGTTGGTTGGTCCGCTCGTGATGGGTGGAGTCCGACCTATTGATGACATTGACGTTTGTTTTTGACTTAAAGTAAATATCGCTGGATATTACACACAGCGCCATCTAGTGCCACTCTAATCAACGAGGCTTGTGTCGTGGGCACCAGATAGTTGATATTCTACATAGATACTTTTACATACTTATTAAAAATATAAACATCCATGACTCGGAAACAAATATCCATGTTCATCAGACATACATTTGCCCCTACCGGGATTCGAACCCGGAAAGAAAAAAAGTAATCACCTCACTACCAGTGCGCCATTCGTGTCGTCGAAAATCTGACTTATATTCACAATTTTCCTTTTTTTATACTCATTTTTTTCGTCATGCATGAGCAATGCCTTTGGTTAAATATGTTTTTAATAAACATGAAATAAAATAATAACCTTTTCACTTGTCATGCTCTAAAAGTACACCAATATAGCCCTACGAAGCGGAACCCCTAGGGACTAGATTGGTCACTTTAGTCCCTAGGGAGTAAAAAGTAATTCGTTTTTTAATTTTCTTCATGTGACATAGACAAACTCAAACAGCCAGTTAATATACTACTATTATCTGTTTTTTTTTTCGAAATGGCATCTCGCAGTTCAACCAGAGAAGTTGTCGTCTGCTTAACCGGACTTTGCCACTATTATCTGTGGAGTGTGGACCATATTTATTGCGAAAATGTTGAGAGTTTTAGTTCCATGGTTTTTCCGCAAGGAAGGTGGCGTCATGCGTTTTAAATTCTTAATCTGGAACTGGTATAGAAGAAAAAACTGACCGCGAAAATTACAGAATTTTTGTCGAGTGTAAATTTGTTCGGTTTTATATAAATTTATTAAGAATGTGAGTGACAGTGAAGAGTTCGACGTCGACCAAAGAGCAAAAGACATAATAGATAATCTTGTGCCGCCAAAAACGCGGAAGATTTACCTAAAAACTTACGAAAGTTCTATGGACTGGAGGAATAATTAATGTTTTTGTACTAAATTGACAATTTTTCTCGCACTCAAAGTGAAAAGTACAGTTTGCACCTCGAGACTAAACGCCAACTTAATATACCCTCGGTTTCATTGACTTGGTATATTATGGCTTCGTTTAGTCCCTCGTTATAAAATATACTATTATACCCCGCAAAAGAGCACAAATAAAACTAAAATACCTACACGTAGGCATATTTTATTTATCGCTGGATTTGTAGAAAACCCGAAACGTGCATGTGTTCTCACAATTTGCGTTAAGCAAACAGATGCTTGTTTTTCTTCAATTCTACCATCTTGGTTCAGTAAGTTAGTCTTCACAATAAATCATTTACATACAGCTTCTAAGTTGGGCCTTAGAAGTGGCTCCAAGTTACTCGAGTAAGACTACTTGTATTCAAATGTAGACGCTCTGTTATAGTTTGTTACTGAGCCAGAATTTTAGATGTGAATTTGATGTCTCTGAATGGTTGGTGGAAATTGAGAATTTGCGTTGTTAAGTTGGATATTCAAATCCCTTTGAATGTTCACGAAACTAAAGAAGACGGTCAATTTCAGTGTCTCTACTGGACGTCTGGTATTCATTGAAATAGGATAACGCTTTTTCGGAAGGTTATGTTTTGTTTCACAAGTTCTATTTCTGTCCTAATAGACGCAAATAATTCGAACACGAGTAGAGTATACTCGTGTTTTGAGTATACTCGTGTTCAGACTCGCTAAAGTAGACTCATCTTTTATGTGGTATTGTTTGAGATGCTGTAATAAAAGATCAAAAAGCATTCTTGAACTGAATGAAACAAAATTTAAAACATTCATTAAACGCACACTATGTAAGCAAGCATATTACAAATTGGACGATTATGTCGCTGATAAAAGTGCTTGGGCGGTCCTGCTCCACAAGGACAAGGGCACATAAATGGATAGCACTAATTGTATTGTTGGAGCTGCTAAAGATCTTTCGAGAACCATCTTTGTATTGAATAAATTCAATATTTTTAGTATTCTATAAACGCATATCCCATATTGTGTGAGTGCTGTGTATTAGAATGCTATCAGTCGCTGGAAACCTACGTCTTTTCTTGACTTGAATGTGCCCTGGCGGTTAAGAGTTTGTCATGCTCACTCAAATGTCTCACTGATGGTGGCGTGTGTGTCGGATCATTTAGTTCCCTTTAAAATGGTTGAGTTGAATGGTGCTGATATACACGCGTCATGTTCGTGAACGTCAGTCAGCTCTTGGTTGCCACGGCTTATTTGCATTAATTATTTTATTATTGAATTGTTTGTTTTGATTTTATTATGGCCACTTTTGAACATCTTGCTACATTGTTCTCACATAATGCACCATCTCAACATGAACGATGTAACCAAGGTTTTGTAAAAATATTCTGATTTAAAAATCAAATTGTGTCCGTGTGGAGCTGTGGGTCATTTTAAAACAATAATCAGGAGCTAGGAAGTTAAAAGTAATATTGTAACCGTACCGTCCCTTAAGTTTTCAGTTTTATTCGGAGTAGAATCTTATCAGTATAGATACAATTTGTTATTATTTATTGATAATAGTAACTTCTAGCATATCCGGTAGTATATATATATATGGTTAATTACGTGTAAAACAAAAGCCGACAAAGTAATATCTAATAAATCACACGAAGATACGTTCTTCGCTTTCCTGGAACACATTCCCCCTCTGAAACGGCGCCACCTAATCTAAGTTGCAAGGATCAAATTTTTAATTACTCGTCGATAGAATTTAGCAGAATATTCATAATAATATTACCATCGTTATAGGTAACAATGTTATATTAATTCCTGAGTGCGGGCAGGCGAGCGACTCAATGTGGTTCGAAATTTCGTAATTCAAATTTTTCCCGAATCATATTTTAATCAACATACAACCTGACCTGCCAATACATGGTAGGTAGATGACAAACAAAATCTAATTATTCCGTGAGATAGATTTCCAAAAAATATTGGACACAAATTTTTTCTTTGTTCACGTAAACAAAAAATTAAGACGATACAGTCCATCGAAAACTCGTGTGACGTCACATTTGAGTACATTTTTTCCTCAAATGTGACGTCATAAGCCCCCCACTCATGACCTTTGACACGTTTTCTTCGTCAATTTTTATAAATTTGATAAAAACAAAAAAACACGTATCCAATATTCGATAATCTAACTGAACTGAACTAAACAGAATCATATTGTTTTTAGTCAGTCATCATCCCAATTGCAAAAAAACGTTAGAAAATTAGAATTTCGCGGGCTACCCTAAGCCCCTATACCTTCACAAAAGCAATCTTAAAAAGAGCTTATTTAAATTGAGTACAAATTACACACAAGTACAATGGCCGATTGTCGCCGGGTTAGTAAAAGCTCGATAAATTCTATTTATAAATAAAGTATTGTTTTAGTCTAATTAAAAATTACAGTTACAAGGGTTTTGTTTCCTAATTAAATGGTTAACCTTATTAATTAAATTAACTGTACAGGAATTTGACGCATGTTTTTTTTTTACATAAACAATCAATTATTTTCGAAAATACGTAAGCTACTGCAATGAAACAAAATAAAAAAAAATGCAAAACTAACAAGTCAAAAACAAGTACGCTAAGCTGATATGAGACGTTTCACTTTTAGCGTTGGTTTTCATTCGGCAAATTTTACTCGAACACGAAATTAATCTAAGTGAAAAATGGATCCATTAGCGGACCAATCAAGCAATGCTAGATTTCAGCAAACGGCATCTTTCATTCGCGCTCCGAATGAAAATAAATGAAACAACTGAAAACAGAATTAACTTTGCTCCGGTTTGACCCATTGCCCGTGTCGGGCACAAAACATCGGCCGATAAAAATCGCTTGTCTGCACTAGCCCTAACCGTAAATATATTTCTATAGCTATGCATATGCGAAGCTCCCTTTGTAATCCCTCAGGAACTGATCACGCCCTGTTCGTTTAATTAATTCCAAGTTCTTGCGTGTAGTTCTTTGAGGGCAATATTTCGTTTTTGGCCGAAATTTTGGACACAATGAGGCTTTGTTATTTGCCGCTTAGGTTGCTGTTTTGAAACGGGTCTTGAAGTGTTTAAAGAAGGTTGAGGTAATTAATATGGTTGAAAAACCTTACAATCGATACAAAAGAAATCAAATGTGGTATAATTTTGTTTGTATATTACTTCATCGTCTTCCTATTTCATACTTCTCTATTATTCGTCATCTTATCAGACACGTCCTTTCGTGCCATAATATTATCCTATACACAGTCCATCCGTCGTTTCTTTGGTCTTCCTCTACTCTTTATACCCATCCCCATTCATACTCCAAAGATTCCTCACGGCTGAGTAAGACACTGTAGTGTGAAAAATACATGACACAAAATATGGCTACGTGGTTACTACGCCGTAGTACAAGTAACCGCTACGCAGTCGTAGCACATATTGAAAGCTACGAGTTTATTATTTACGTTGACTTCTTTAGCTGAGGATAAAACATTTTCCTAAAACTCTCACAACGTACTCCATTTTCGTGACAATATGACAAATGCATAGTGCAGTCATTTATAGGGTTTCACCTCGGAATGCGAGATAATAAGCCGTAAACTAGTATACACTATAATTTTGAAGTTCTAAAATTTGTGTGTCACAAAAGTCTCATAAAATCTCGTGTCTCACAAAATCACGTATTTGTCTCGTGTCTCATAAAATCACTAATTTGTCATAAAAAATTGAGATCACTACAAAAACGACTATAATTTATGATAGAATAAAATGAATGAAAAGACTGCATAAAATCTTTTACTTTAACTAACACTAGTTTAAATTTATACGGGGCCTATTCATAGGCTTTATCTAAAAACTCTTTGTATATAGTAGCTGTATGAGGACATCCCACAGCACCTTTGATACATTTTAAGCTCAATGCGACCTATTTATAACAGTCGATCGTTTTAGCAGACAATTTTTTCGATTGCTAATCTTAAAAGATTTTTTTAAGAACATCTTATAGCAAGCTGGGTTGTGGAGATCAGAAGTGGTGTACTTACTGAAAACAGACCCCAAAATAGTTGAGAAAGAGCTAGGCAAATGGTTATAACCACCAGCTTTGCTATGCTTAGAACCAAACACCAAAGACAAAATACAACTCTTGCTCTTGTCACTTTCTTATTATAAATGCGAAATTTTGTGAGGATGGATGGATGTATGGATAAATAAATAAATATCGCTGGAAATTACACGTAGCGCCATCTTGTGCCATACTAAGCAACGAGGCTTGTGTCGTGAACACCAGATAGTTGATATACTACATAGATACTTTTTGTTTGTAAATACATACTTATTATACATATAAACATCCATGACTCGGAAACAAATGACCATGCTCATCACTTTTGCTCCTACCGGGATTTGAACCAGGGACCCTAAGAACGTAAGGCAGCCTCACTACCGCTGCGCTATTCAGATCGTCGATGTTTGTTACGCTTTCACGCAAAAACTACTTAACGGATTTAGATTACATTTAGCAGACAGATAGTTTGTAACCTGGATTAACACATAAGAAACTCTTTAAAGTCGGTAGTATGATCCTGTAGGACAATTACCAAACTCCACGCGGGTGAAGCCGCGGACAAAACCGAATACAAAATAATGCAAAAAAAGTTTTTTGGGAAACAAAGCTGCAAAACATTAGCGTAAGAGCATAACTAGATAAATCTGACAGCATACTATCAAAAACTACAATGTTCCAAAATAAGATTGTACGGAACAGTTTTCATACTCATTTTGCTGAGTTATAGCCAAAACATAAATTAATATATGGCAACGTTTTAAAACCTCACCGGCAACTTGTGCTGGCGAATAATATATGAAGTTTAAAAGCTCTTAAAAACCATTCGCTTTTCATTTAAACGAGAATGCAGTTGTGATGTGTATGAGGAAGTTTTTGACTCGTTTAGAATTGGAAATTATGTATTTTGGACTAGATTTATTATTGTTCTCGCGTGAAATTTAGTTTGATCAAAAATATCCCAGTCCCTTACAAAAAAAAAAGATAATCATGCGTGAAACGGCTCTTGACAAGACTATTTCATTTCAATTACAATAAGTCTCCGAAACTCCTATAATGAATCATTTTAATCCATGAAATCAAATTTTTATTTTAGTTTGAAATATGAAATCGGGGTTCTATAGTCTATTCACAAACACCTCCTTCTGCCAAGCTTTTGCTAGGGTCTAGCTGATAAAGAATAAAGATAAATGTGAAATGATATTTTTATAACAAACTTTTTGCACTGTCTAAGTCATCATTTTAACCTGCTTTAAGGTTTTCGAGGGAAGATAATATTTATTCTTTACTTTCTACTACTAACTATGTTGGAGTCGGCTTCCATTGTAACTGGATGAATCTACACCAGTACTTTACATGATAAGACTGCCAATCTGACCTCCACAACTGAGTTACTAACACGAAAGCCCTTTGTAAGACTGGTTGTCAGATTTTCGGGCCACCTGCTGTGTGATTCTGTAAGATCTCATTTTAAACTTCGAATCTGAATTCGCTGCGAGTTTCTTGATTGGCATTCTAAAAACTCGATTGATAATTCGAATTTACACTAGCGCCACCATTGCGAGCATGTCAGCGAGTTGAACTAAATTAACAGGGAGATTTTGTTAGATAAAGTATGAGATGACGTAAGAAGTGGCATTCGAACTCGGTGATGCTTACAGAATGCAAAATCAAGGTCATTTTGAACCTTATGCGCAGTGAGAGTGAATAGCGATGTGAGATGCGAGTTGTTGTTTGAATTTTACAGAATCGACCTAACTGTAACGACTGTCAAAGAATTAAAAACGACAGCCGTGACCAATGGATAAACAAACAATTCTCTTAGAATTGCATGTCACATTACTAAACTTCTTAACCTCTTGAAATCTTTACAACATCACTTATCTCACGAAAACAGTTAACATTAATTTATATTTTCGAAGCAACAACCCTATTGGCGTCTATCGCCTACCGCCGAGAGGTTGATCTCGAACCATTTTATAAAAACTTCATCCATTCACAAAGGCAGGAATCAGGTTGACAGCTTCCGAATTAACAGGTAAAGAAAAACCTTACAAAGTTATCAGGAAGTTTTCACGAAGTAGATTAACTTGCATGTTTATTTTTTTGTGGTATTATATTGTATGGTTTTTGCTATTCTTGTGGGATTGGATAAGTTAAATAGATTCCGTAGTTAAGTATTATGAGCATTGAACCAAGTTAATTGCGTTGAGCGAATTGGGTTTAACTTGGAAATGTTTAAGTGAGTAAATTCTTATTATTTTCGAGCTACAAGTTACTCACTTACACATCTCAATCTTCTTTCTCGTATCGTTATTGCTTAACCTGGTGTCGAAGTTTTTATGCCGCTTATGGGCCTCTGACTTGGCTTTACATGCCGAGGTTTCGCGGGCCTGTGGACGATGAGCTATGGGCTAGCTTGCCGTCCGTCCGTCTCTTGACGACAGGCCGTGTCGACGGCGCGTTCGTGTTCCAAGCGCGCCTCAAAAAGAGTCAGCGATAACGCAGGGGTCCGCAAGGGCCGAAGCCTGCCGCGGCTGCGGGACTATTCGAAAGAGGTACCGTGGCCCCGGAACAAAAGGGCGATGAAGGAACATGGATGGGTTTTAGTCAGTAAAAGTCTGACACTCCCTCCTGCTCCGCCCAGAGCGGGAGGAGTCATTTGATGATTTCCCATCAGAAAAAAAAAGGCATGCTGGTTTCCTCACGATGTTTTCCAATTAAATACAGTTAATGTATTAACCGCAATAGAGTGGAAATAATTTTCATCGCAAGCATTACTGCTGAGTCTTAGAACCTGGGTTCGATTTCCAGGTCGAGCAAACTGTCATTGGGTTTTTCCATCAGGCATTATACAGTAACCCTGGATGGCAAATATTAAATCATGATCTGTCAAATGACCAATTTGGTCGAGACGCCATTGTTTAACTATTGTGTCTACTACGTGGACAGATCATGGGTTATGTGGATGGATTCTGGAGTTGTGCCCAATTGATGGAAACAGAGACTTTTTCTCTCATTTGATGAAATATACATACAACCGTATGTATGGCTATTGGTACATCTCTGCCCATCCTTTTTGTGTTTACTGGAGTGATGAATGTTATCTAAGGTTTTAAATAAAACCATTTTTAATTTCAAACAATAACCCTAGCAAATTCTATTAAAAGTCGATTCGTACAAACATTTATGCTGCTCATTTACCTACTCTTATAATTGAAGGTTTCATTCAAACTCAAACTCAAACTCAAATCATTTATTTCAATTAGACCATTACGGCACTTTTGAAAGTCGAAAATACAATAAAAGCAAAGCTACAGTCACAGTCACAAGGCATAATAACTTGAGAAAGTACTGTAGTTGCCCGTTCCCTAACGTAGATCTCTATGGAGAAGAACGGGCAAGAAACTCCATGGACACTCTTTTAAATCAAAATATTGTTACAAAATCTTGGTTACATCATTCATGTTGAGATTATACATATATGTGAGAACGATGTAGAAAGACGTGCACATTAAAGAGCGTCCAGAGTAAAATAATAAATCAAAAATTTAAAAAAAAATAAAAGTAATTAAAATGAACGAACCGTGGCAGCCAAGAGATGACCAGTCCCAACTGAGAGCGCCCGTTCACGAACATGACGCATGTATCGGCGCCAAACAACTCGACCATATTTAAGGGAATTAAATGACCCGACACACCCGCCACCATCAGCGAGACATTTGAGTGAGCATGACATTCTCTCTTAGCCACCAAGGCATATTCAAGTCAATGAAAGATAACTAAATGTAAGTGGTGGCTGAACAGTACAAAGTACTCACACATGTGCTATGAGATTATATAATACTAAAAACTGGAATCTATACAATGCAAATAGGTATATTTTTACAATCTTCCGCAGCTTCCACAATACATTAACATGGGAATCAATTCTTCTTCTACTTCTTTCCGTGTCGATAGACTCAAATAATGCCCGACCAGTGCAATCAATTAGTTTGCAACTATGGTTGTGGAGCAGGACCAGCATGTAGCCAAGCATTTTTATCATCAATGTAATCCCCCAACCTATAGTATGCTTGCCTACATAGTGTGCGTTTTATACAAGATTTAAATTTCGTCTCATTCAGTTGAAGAATGTTGGGAGGTATTTTATTGTAACATTTCAAACAGTACCCCATGAAAGATGAATCTACTTTAGCAAGCCTGAAACCTGGCTGAACTAGTTGGTCCCTATTTCTAGTGTTATAGTGGTGTCTGTCACCTCTTTTACTGAATAAATGCAGATTTTTCCTAACGTACATGATGTTTTCATAGATGTATTGACAAGGTACTGTCATGATATTAATTTCCTTAAACAGTTCTCTTAGAGAATCGCGTCTACGTAATTCATATATGGCTCTGATGGCTCTTTTCTGCAGAATAAATATAGACTCGATGTCTGCAGCCCGTCCCCATAGTAAAATACCGTATGACATAATACTATGAAAATAACTAAAATAGACTAGCCTCGCGGTATCAATATCAGTAAATTGACGGATTTTTCTAACAGCATATGCAGCTGAACTCAGCCGTCCTGCAAGAGATGTTAAATGAGGACCCCATTGTAACCTTGAGTCGAGCGTGATTCCCAAGAAAACCGTTTTATCGACAAATTCTAGTTTCTCTTGATTCAATATTATGTCACAATCATTACTTTTGACATTTGGTAGAGCAAATCTAATGCACTTAGTTTTTTTCCCATTTAGTACTAAATTATTAGCGGTAAACCAATTATGGACCTGCAGTAGGGCGTTATTTACGTCGTCAAGATCAGTGGCACGTCTGTTTATCCTAAATATTAAAGAAGTATCGTCAGCAAACAACACCATATGCGGATGGTTGTTAAATAAACGGGGTAGGTCATTAATATATACTAAAAACAGGAAGGGACCCAATATCGAACCTTGTGGTACACCCATTTTTACATTTAAACCCATTGAATTGACACCATTTATTTGTACCTGCTGCTGTCTATCATTCAAATACGATTTTACTAAACTGAGCGCAAGTTTACCTAAACCGTAATGCTCAAGTTTCAAGATCAGGGTTTCGTGATTTACGCAATCAAATGCCTTCGAAAGGTCACAAAAGATTCCTATGGCATCTTGTGCCTCTTCCCATGCAGTAAATATGTGTAAATATGCATTACAATTCCGGTGTCGCGCTCAGGGCGTGACCTAACCCTTATTACACTAATGTGTTCGTAGCATTTAAAAAGGTTTTTCTTCCTCCTTTTTTGTTGTGTAACCTTGTATAAAAACCTTTTTACTTCGAACAGACCGATTAAAAAGTAATTCATTGTTTAATGGAATTGTTTTTTAGATTTGGAAGATTTAGATTGTGACTTTGAATTTTGTTTGCGTTATGTTTTTAGTTAAATTAAAAAGTAAGGTCCCATTCCTTATTTGTGTTTACCTACCTGGATAAATTTATTCTTTTAAAATAAGAACGAGGAATACTCCACGCTGTGATAAAAATATAAGCCAATCAGCAAGGTGATGGATTTGTTGAGTTAAGGTACTATTCCGAAGTGTGAAAACCAGCGACCAATTAACCGGATTAAAAAGTTAACTGGTTAGACCTGTAACACTTATTTTCGATTAACTGTTATGAAGAAGAAAGAAGAAGAAGAAAAAGTATTTACTAGACTCACACAGGACACAAAAAAAAGATAAAATAAATAATAAGACAAAATGCAGTTAAACCCTCATTATATAGTGTGTTTGGCTACCGGTGATTGATACTTTAAGGGCATATTATATACTCATTTCTATCGATAAATGCACGTTTATAAATATTCCTAACCCTACACCTCGCGAATGGCAGCCATTTTGTTTTTCTAGTCAACTGATCTAGGGTATGTTCAATGACCTATGGACATGTAAATGATCTTAAAGGTAAACGCCGAGGCTACTGTAACCCGTAGCCAAACACAGTGTATATATGGTTCACCATATAAATATTGCTTAATTAATACGGGTTAAACTTTGCTCTTTGGTTTTTCACCTGGTAACCCTAAAAATAACCCTATCAAAACCCTTATACGGGTAGGTAACCTATTCGGTTTCTGGCGACAACTCTACAAAAACGGTAACAGGCGGCAATGCGTCATGTACAGAAGCAGTTTTCATAGAATTACATATTATGAACCAGTTGTGTCGCTGCGGTCAGCCATGAGTCATAACCGACCGCAGCGACAATGATTGACGACGGACGATTGGAGGGCGTGGATACTCGGTATTGTACCTTTTGCTACTCAGGGTACGCTTTTGAGGAGCTCGTGGCTATAAAGGGTGAAAAACACCTCTTAACGAAGCCAAAAGGCACTTGTTCTCCTCGTCATTGCGATTAATTTTTTCTCGTTCTACACCATACCTGGGAACCTTCTAGTTACGGAGATATTGGGGGTCAAAGTTCCAACTTTTAGGCAACTTTAAAAAAAAATACAAGTTTTTAATGAAAGATTTTCACTTTAAACACCTCCACGACCCCCGTACTATTCAATCCATCCATCAGCACAATGTTTTGAGTGCGTTACATTGAGTTCTACCACAAAACATGATTTTTCACCCCAGAAATAAAAGTCGTTTCCCAGCAATAATTTTTGCGTAAAGTTACTTAGTTTGATATACAGAATGCTTGGTTGACGGCTTCGTGATGAGGTGGTTTACACCCTGTATAATAACTTCCGCACGGGTCGATCTTCAAGGTTAAGCTGCGCTTGCCTGTGTTGGTCCGTGAGTGGGTGACTATCCATTCCATACCGAACATCCTCCGTGCCTCGGGAAGCATTTCAAGCCGTTGGCCCCGGGTGTCATTTGATATCTTTGGCAGTCGTTAGAGTTGGCCCGAAAGTCTGAAAACCAGTGTTTCTAAGGGGTATCGTTTATCATATTACCCAGTACTAACTGGGTTGTGGGGGTCAGATAGGCAGTGGCTCCATGTAAAATACTGGCATTTAGCTGCTTCCGGTTAGACTGGAAACCGACCCCAACTGAGTTGGGAAAAGGCTAGGCAGATGGCTTCCTAGAATGCGGTTGAGGGACATTTTTTTTGTCTCTGTTTTTGTCATTTTTGAACTTCTGTTGTACACAAAAATATATTTTCAAAAATGACATCTCTTTGTATCAATCTCTTTGTATCACACATTATTTTATCCAATTTAACATGTTCGTTATGCCGCCGCTACACACTTGTGTTTTCACCCTAATAGCTCAAACTCGATGCTCTTTTTTTGAACATGCAACGGGTAAATAAAACGCTCAATCAATTCGCAGCTATTGAAAAAGTACCGTCATTGTGTACTCAATGTATTTGCAATATTCAGCTGCCCGCATGAATAAAACGTAGGTGGGTACTGCAAAATGAATATATCGATTATGTACTAAAAGCTTTAGTAGCATTAAACTAAAAACAAAACTTATAATATGGGTCACTAATTTCTGTGACAGGATAATAATAATTATTACTGAAGTCGGGATACCCGATTTCTTAAGTGAGTGGTTAAATGCCAGTTATCGGGGTTGGAAATTATCAAGATAGTTATTTCCTTTCATAAGTATCACATGATAATTATTGGGTAATTATCGGAGAATTATTAAGATAATTATCACTTCAGACCCTGGCAGTAATTCATATTCTTTATTGCACACAAAATTAAAAAATATACACACAAAATTCAAATATAAAGCTTATGTACAACGGCGAGCTTAACCCAGAATTGGGTTTTCTTACAGCAAACCTTAATTCTGTTGCGAGATTTGCAGAAGAGGATATACTTATGTCCACAAACAATACAGTTAAAAACTTAAATGAACTTTTTATATACACTAAACTAATACATACAATATAATATACGTAATACATTCAATATATTTATAATATATATAGATACACTTCCATATACAAATTAATAGTGATTATAGACAAACGAAGAAGTGTCAAGCTCCAAATAAGGACATACTCGTAAGTTATGTGTAACTGTAACCCCCTAAAAGTTAAGCAGAGGTGTATCAGTAGCTACTCCCATATCTCACCAGTTAGGTATGTTAATCCCATGTGATGGGGGACGAGGCTATTGCCATCAACCGGGCACAAATCTAGCGTCCAGACTGAAAAAAAAAAATTAAATAATTCGTAAAATTTTGCACGACCAAGAATCAAACCCAGAGTGGAGCAATAATCTGAATATTGCACTATTCTTTAGTCTGTTTACCGTTAAATTAAATAAGAAACAAAATTAAACAACTGTTACGAAACATCAGTATGCAAATACTTTGGTTGACGACAAAACTTTCCAGAAACATTTTTAATAAAAGACAAGATTTATCATAATATTCATAAAGTTCTCGGAAGTAAATAGAAATACATTATGCAATAAATCACTTAGCGCGTTAGTTCATTAATTTTCATGAAGCATTGTTTTACTCTCATTTTACGCAAATGGCTCCCAAGAATTCTGCTGTTTCACTAGGCTAGTTACTGTAAAAACAAAGGGCAGGTAGAAATTTAGCCTAAAAGTAATGGAATATAGACTCTATCAAATAGGAATCTTTATCTTCCTGGCCTTTTATCAACTATGTGCATGGAGTTGTGTATTGGAGGGTCTGCCTATTTGACCTCCAGCAGCGTTGCTGGGGCATACGATACCCCTTGGTAAGACATAAAATAAAATAAATAAATATCGCTGGACATTACACACAGCGCCATCTAGTGCCACACTAAGCAATAGTTAGTTGGTTGTCAAACTACAGGCTTCTGACTACTTTTTTGTTGCTTAATTCTAAACTCGCCAAACTTTTACGGTTGATAGCGATAGGCGCTCTATTACATCATAATTAACCACCTAGCTTACTTAATAAACAATAGCCAGGAACAACGGCTAACCGACACGGAGGAGTCTCAATAATAATATGGATGCTCAGAAATAAAGCTCTACTCCTACTTCATCATTCTCTTGCCCATAACCCAATGCATTTAGGATCGGCTCAGCATGTTTCCTTCTTCCAAACTTCTCTATTACTCGTCATCTCATAAGAGGTGTCTGAAGGTGTGTAAAGGTCTGCCGGGGCTGCAGGACTGTTTCAAAGAGATACCGTGGCTACGGAACACAAAGGGCGATGAAGGAACATGGATGGGTTTTAGTCAGTAAAAGTCTGACACTCCCTCCCGCTCCGCCCAGAGCGGTGGGAGTCATTTGATGATTTCCCATCCGAAAAAAGAAAAAGAAAAAGAAAAAACGGTGTAAATTATAATTAGGCATCAAAGTACGACATGCATGCATTATATAGAAGTCCATTCAATGGGTCCAAAAAAAAAAGGTGTGTAAAGGTTGATATGGCAAGAAAAGAGGTGTCCTTTCTTGCCATATCATACTTTACACACAGTTCATCTTCGTCTTCCTCTACTCTTATCCATATTTATACTAAAAACTTTCCTCTCGAAATTTTCCTCATTCTTCCACATCACATATACATACCACGACAACCGACTACCACACAACTTTTCAGTCACCGGCGCCATTTTCAGACTTCCTCTTACGTTCTTCTTCTCATTTCTTATTTTATCCATTCACGTAGCACCACACAAAACACATTCTCCTCTATTCATACCTACCAGAGTAAAAACAAGAACATAATCGATACCATTCTGGTGACCAGACGGCTCAAAAAAAAACTAGTAAAGTACGCAAGGAGACATCACCGTGCACGAGTGTTGCACGAGTGTGTGCGCAAACACGGGTGCTCTTGTCGACCTCATAGTCCGTTGGGACGGCAATCCGACACGACCGGGGGGAGATCGCAGAACCAACGACTTTACTTGCTTTTATTGATACGAAATACATAAGAGATATGCTCTGATTTGTTAAATGAATGCTACTAATATTTAAATGCGAAAGTTTGTGAAGATTTTTGTTACTCTTTTACGCAAAAACTACTGACTGGATTTGGATGAAATTTGGCACATAGATTATAACCTGGATTAACACATAGGATCTTATCTCGGTAACGCGATCCCGTGGGATCGCGATCGCGTGTAATAAAATAAAATATATATCGCTGGACACTACACACAGCGCCATCTTGTGCCACACTAAGCAACGAGGCTTGTGTCGTGGACACCAGATAGTTGATATACTACATAAATACTTTTTTGTTTGTAAATACATAGTTTTTATACTTACTTACTCGGAAACAAAATCTCCATGCCCATCACACAAATATTTGCTCCTACCGGGATTTGAACCCGGGACCCTAAGAACGTAAGCCAGCCTCTCTACCGCTGCGCCATTCGGGTCGTCATATAATAAATAATATGTATATAAATAGAAACGTGCGTCTGTTATTATTATATAATCACAATATTAAATAATGTTTGACGACATTATACCGGGCATGGAAATTTAATTTTCTGTAACAATTATAACGTAGCTAGTTAAATTAGCCGACTGTTGAAGCAAGACGGTAATTACCAAGTCATAATTACACAAAATGTAGGTCATGATATTATTAACACTAGAAACATTATTTAAATTGATAGTTTCTAGGAGTTTGTTCATTATACTAATTGGAGGTAGGTGTTACATTCGGCACGATATAAATTATACGAAATAGTGGCAATTCTGCCAGCCTTCTGGGCACCATTTGGTCGATTTTTTTCATTTTGAATGCTTTCCCGCGACCACGGCTGGTGCAATCCGGTCGAAACGTCGGGCTTATATTAAAGGTAAAATTCGCGATAAATACACGTTTCCATATGTTTTATAACGTGTTCTGATCGTGAAAGTTTAAAAAAGACGATTGCTTTTCTTCTTTTCTTTATGCACATTTTTTATTATTATTTTAATTTTGCTTATTTATTAAAATATTAATTATGATTGTAAATTGGATTAAATATTCATAATACGTAAATGTATTTTTATTTGTTACTGCTGATGCCCCGATATACTTAAACCTTCTTCTTGAATCACTCTATCTATTAAAAAATCCGTTGCGTAGTTTTAAAGATTTAAGCATACATAGGGATATAGGGACAGAGAAAGTTATATATATATATATATATATATATATTATATATGAAAGTTATATAAGTTAAATAAAATTGGCTAAATGCTGGCCCTGCTCCACAACCATAGTTGCAAACTAATTGATTGTACTGGTCGGGCATTATTTGAGTATATCGACACGCAAAGAAGAAGAAGAATTGATTCCCATGTTAATGTATTGTGGAAGCTGCAGAAGATTGTAAAAATATACCTACTTGCATTGTATAGATTCCAGTTTTTAGTATTATATAATTGCATAGCACATGTGTGAGTACTTTGTACTGTTCAGCCGCCACTTACATTTAGTTATCTTTCATTGACTTGAATATGCCTTGGTGGCTACGAGAGGATGTCATGCTCACTCAAATGTCTCGCTGATGGTGGCGGGTGTGTCGGGTCACTTAGTTCCCTTAAATATGGTCGAGTTGAATGGTGCCGATACATGCGTCATGTTCGTGAACGGGCGCTATCAGTTGGGACTGGTCATCTCTTGGCTGCCACGGTTCGTTCATTTTAATTACTTTTATTTATTTTTTTAATTTTTGATTTATCATTTTACTCTGGACGCTCTTAATGTGCACGTCTTTCTACATCGTTCTCACATATACGTATAATCTCAACATGAATGATGTAACCAAGATTTTGTAACAATATTTTGATTTAAAAGAGTGTCCATGGAGTTTCTTGCCCGTTCTTCTCCATAGAGATCTACGTTAGGGAATGGGCAACTACAGTACTTTCTCAAGTTATTATGCCTTGTGACTGTGACTGTAGCTTTGCTTTTTTTGTATTTTCGACATTCAAAAGTGCCGTAATGGTCTAATTGAAATAAATGATTTGAGTTTGAGTTTTTGAGTTTGAGTTTGAGTTTGAGTTTGAAAGCGACTTTGTTTTATACTATGTAGTGAAGTTCCAGTAATTTTGTAACAAATAGGTACCAATTTAGTATTCCAATCCCGATTTCGAATAGGAAATTCGTCTGGGTTTAGTGACCGCCGCAAAAGGGATTAGAAACCTCAGGTCAGTGACCGAATTGTCACATTGAGAACGAGCTTATCAGGTAGAATCTCACATAAAACATTTAATACTACAAATACGAGTTTTTGAAAAACATACATACATACAGTTCAGTTGGCGTTTTAACTTCAACCTTTTATGAAATGAAATGAAATGATGTTTATTTTTGCAAGTAGGTTTTTGCAAACACTTTTACACGTCATTTTTTAAAAACTAGATGGGGCCGGTGTTTCGTACCTGACTACTCTAAGAAGAAACAGCCGAAACAAACTCAGAGGTCATAGTCTCTTTTGAAGTCCAGACATAATCTTGCTCAATTCACATGAGGACTATGCAGACTATGAAGTTTTCAATAAATTAATTACACAAAAACAAACGTTTTATTTCTTTTAATTTGTTTTATTCCCGTCTTAGAAAATACAAATTTATAGTTTCAATATAAGCTACTATCTAATATTAGGTTAGAACGCTATTAGTAACGCTAAGAAAACTGTAGGAACTGTACGATATGTAAGAACCTAGTATGTAACACGAGTGTAACATCCTTACGTCTCCAAAATGACTCTCCTAACATGTGCCGAATAGCAAGTAGGTAGGTAAGTAGACACACATTTTCCTCTTTCTCAACAGTCTGAGAAATATTCTTTAACAAAAGAAACAAGGACGTCAAACATACGCCATTTTTTTTGTCGTCCATAATCGAAACCCATTTGGTTCCATCTTGACATATTTTTCCAGACCACTAACGTTTGTCATCTTGAGAATAAGTACTTCACACACGCTCGTAACTTTTATGATGGTTTTTACTAGAACTAGGTGACACTTAAATGAATGCGTACATATTATATCAAGTGGATTATCCCTATTATAATAGGCATGACGACAGTATCAAAAAATTGCAAATCTATTTAGTCCGTTAGTTAGAGTATTGGAAATTAATGGACGCGTAATTTTTGTTTTTGTAAATCAATGAATATTGACAAAGATAAAACGCATCAAAACTCGTGAGTGGGGGCTCGTGACGTCAGAACTAGCTAAAAATTATACCATGGCGTGACGTATTGAGAATTTTAAAAGCGTCATATCTTCGTCAATTTTGGTTTACGTAATAAAAGAAAAAACACGGGTAAAATATTTTTTGATAATCTAAGTGACGGACTAATTAGATTTTTTTGTCGTCTCGCCTATTATAATAGGTGTAAAAATACTCGTAACGAAGCCAAATTGTACTTGCTTGTTTAATTTAAAAAAACTGTTCAATGCAACCATTAGCACAATGTTTGAGTGCGTTACATTGAGCCCAAACGTAAAACGTGATATTTTATCCCAAAACAAAGTCGTCTCCCAGCAATAATTTTTGCATAGAGTTACTTAGTTTGATGTAGGATGCTTGCTTGATGGCTTCGTAAAGGGTCCGTTTACACCTCTGTGAAACTGTGTGTAAATTGTGGCTTAATAATAACAGCCGAACGGGTCGATCTTCAAGGTTAAGCTGTGCTTGCTGAGGTTAGTCCCTAGATGGGTGTCTATCATTACGTCCGAAAAATACGTGATGACGATGATGATAATGTACATGAGTCGTGCAATAAAAATCCCACATTGCACTTTTATTGCGATTAACTTAAGTATTGCCTAGTGCTCTGGAACCGCGCAATTGTCTAGGACATAAATTGAGTCATATAAGTGTAAAGACCTCGTGTTGCAATTTGTTTTGCTTTGCTTTACTAGATGCAGAAGAACACAGTCGGAGACATTTGTAATATATACAGGGTTATTTGTAAAACACCGACAACCTCTCAGGACTGTGCTACTAACATCATAATCAACAACTTTGGTTCTATGAATTTTAAAAATTCATCATATTTTAGTTCATCAAATTTTCGTACAAAAATAAAAATATTTAAATTGAACGCTCTAAATGTTAAGAAATCGATGCGAAGCAAAAGAAAGCGATAGTACAATAGTGACGGGAGCGGGGTCAGGGCGGCGAGGGCCCATAAAAGCGTTCAATTTAAATATTTTTACTTTTTTAATGAAAATTTGATGAACTAAAATATGATGAATTTTTAAAAGTCATGGAACAAAAGTTGTTCATTATGATGTTAGTAACACAGTCCTGAGAGGTTGTCGGTGTTTTACAAATAACCCTGTATAATACAATAATATTATAAAGAGGAAATAATTGTATGTTTGTGTGGATGTTTGTAATGAATAAACTTAAAAACTACTGCGCCGATTTCAAAAATCAAAAATCTTACACCATTACAAAGCCACGTCTTTATTGAGTAACATAAGCTATATTTTATCCCCGTACTCCTACGGAAACGGGAACTACGCGGATGAAACCGCGTGACGTCCGCTAGTTTGTAATAAATGTGCCATGAAAGCACTAGAGAGTAAGCAGTGTGTATCTCTTTTTATAATGTTGGAATATTGCCTTCTCTGTTGAGAAGAGGCCTTTGCCTAGCAGTGGGACAGTAATAGGCCGGTATTATTATTATCATATATCTAGCACTTCGCCCGCGACTTCATTTGTGAAAATTGTGATAGCTCGGCTAATATGCATTATATTAATATTATATATATATATGTTACTCGGTAAAGATGTATCTTTCTAATGGTCAAAACATTTTTAAAATCAGTTGAGGAGTTCTTGAGTTAAATTGTAACAAACAAATCAAATCTTCAGTTTAGTTTAGATATTGAAAACCTTTATCTTCCTAGAAGTGAAATCAGTCCCTTTTACTTGTAAACATGGATTTTATGGACCTATTAGATTTAGAGCTGAAACAGTATTCTGATTTGAAAAAAAAATGCTATTTGATATAGTTTAGGCCTAGATAACATGTAACAATCTCCGAGATTCTGGCAACTTAGAGAAACTCAGGCCGAAAAAATCACTTTAGTATTTGTTTTGACTGCGTCGTTGGTCTAGCTAGTGGTTCCAAACGCGACTGCTGAGCACGAGGTCCTCGGTTCGATCCCTGGGTCGGGCAAAGTCTTATTGGATTCTTCCATCAGGAATTTCTCAGTAGCAGCCACTGAGTCTGGATCTGTGCCCGGTTAATGGCAATAGGCTCGCCCCTATTACATGGGACTTAAACGTAACTTGCGAACTGTGGGTGTGCTGCTATAATAGCTAACCCTTCGAAGATTATAAGGACATACATGCATGACTATCTGAAAGATCCTTAATACCAACATACACACAAATATTTCATTCACACAAAAGAGCGATTATCTACGAGTAGATATCATACCCGTAACCAAGACGACCTAGAAGTGCCAAGAGTGAGAACCTTGTACGGCAGGAAAACTATACAGTATGAGAGGGTTCGGCTGTACAACAAACTACCTAAAAAGTCAGAGCTTGTACAAGCATACCAACATTTAAAAAAGGCTTAAGGAATTATTATTAGACGCATAAGTACAGCTTTTTATATTAGACACATAAATTTAGTGTGAACTGTTTTTTTTTTGTCCTTAAGTATTTAGACTTAATTATATATACTTTATATTGTATAAATAATAACAATAATATGGTGTTCAGTTTCTTCGATAGTTTGAACGTCGTAATGTAAACTACAACCAATTGTTAATTTAGTTAAGTTTCTCTTTAAGTGAACGATTTAAAGACATTTATTTTCAAAAAAGAACAATTATGAGAAAATAAATGTCTTTAAACCGAAGGCGTGGTGTTATGTTATGTGTTTGACATTGCCATATTTTTGGTTAAGTTATAAAGCTACTTCCAACATGGCTAAACTTCTCCAAACATACAAATCGAACAGCGTTACACAAAACGTTCCCAATATTTTTAATTTAGATAACGTTTCGTTCCTCCGATGTTTGCGACCAAGTTCTACCTCGAGGGACGAAGGTACCCTTTTAACTTCATTTATAAGAAATGGAACATTGCCCTTTGGGACCGAGTTTTGCATGACACTTCGTACCTTTACTTTTTTTGCGTTTTCCTCCAAGCATTTGCTGTTTACATTGGCTTTGGTAAGTGTTGACAATTTGTCGTATTTTCGACGATAAATGGGAATAGCAGATAAAGATGGCCAATTGGGTATTAGTGTTTTGTTGACAAAGAGAGAAGAGGCTACGATTAAATGAAAGGCTGTCCTTAGGTTTTTTACCCCATCTGGTGTATTATTTAGATTTAACCAAAAAAATATTTTTAGTGTTTTGCTTAAACGTTGTAAAAAGAACCTAACACGACGAAGTGATATTAATTATACTGAGGGAAAAAGTAAGTTATCAAGAAGAAAACGACACCCGACCTTAAATTATTATCATAATTACTATTCACTCAAGCATACAAATAACAGAAATGAAGCAGTCATTTACGATAATCATAGTCATTATTCACTAACTTAATTCGAAACAAAGTCATGATTATTCGAAACAGAAAATACAAAAATATAATAATAAAGCAACGAATTCTAGTAACTCAATTCGCTGAAGCATACAATTTACAAAAGTGAGACAGCAACGATAACGTCAATCAAGATTAATGAAACGTTGGTCGGTTACATGGAATTAACTTGAAATAATTTCTTACTATTAAGCCGTTGAGGAAGAAAGCGGCAATTTACTAATCAAAAGGGTGAGTTCGCAACTTTTGTTTGGAAGGACTGGAATTGATTGTGTTACATTAAAAGGAGAATGTCAGGCATGTAGGTACAGTTGAGGTATGAAAAGGCGAGGCATTTTCAAACCAGGCATTCTTCTTTTTTACGGGTCGATGAACTCAAACTGTGTTAGACCAATATGTAGACAATAGGCTAGTTTCTATCATCAGTTAGAGTCCGTCAGTTAGAGTTTTGGAAAATAATGGACACGTATTTTTTGTTTTTGTAAATCAATGAATATTGACAAAGATAAAACGCATCAAAACTCGGGAGTGGGAGCTTGTGACGTCACAACGCACTAAAAATTTTAACACGGCGTGACGTATTGAGAATTTTAAAAGCGTTGTATCTTTACCAATTTAGGTTTACGTAACAAAAAAAAATACGTGTCAAATAGTTTTTGATAATCCAACTGACGGAGTAATTATACTTTTTCAGGACACAAACGTATTGTGTTCGACACAATTGCAGCTCTAACATTTGCTTCGATTGAATCTTGAAAGGTGCAAGTGGTTGTGCAGGGTGGGCAGGAGCTGGAGCATATCCTGCAGAGGAGCTCCACGCTGCGATCACTGGACCAACGAAGCAGTCAATCAGCAGAAAAGCAGAAGCAATTAACTGAATATTTCTCAATCAAAATTCTGTTAATTTTTGCTGATTAACACCAATTGCCTATCATCTTACTTAAAACATTATTATTTTTCTGACTATCCCTTTTAAAAATATATACTATTCGAATTTGTGCCGTTTCAATCGCCTCTTCAATAAAATTCTCCCCACAACGGCACAGTTCCATTTTAAAAGACACCCACCCCATTTGGAGACAACCACAAATCAGCTAAATAAGGCCGATCAGAAACGATTTTCGACATGGCTGACTCTTAAAATTTCCTTTAATTTGATGACAACCGTGACTTTGTCATTATAATAATTACCGTGATCTGGGAATTGAGATTACACGGTTGTTAAAACTGCTGAAGCGTTTGCTTTGCGGTATCCTATGATGAAATTCTCTAGTTGATGTAACACAAATGATCTCAGATGTCCTTGGTTTCAGCTCTGTCTTTGACGTCAATCAAGATTCCGTAAAATGTTCATGTACTTACTTACTTGTTTTTTTTTCTCATGTTTACTTTTTTATATAATTTTGTCATCATTTCTATTCTATCTTTTTGTTTCTATTATGTCCTGTGTGAGTTTAATAAATACTTTTTCTTTCTTTTTTTTACTTAGTTTTCAATGATTATTTTGAGTCCCTTTAGTTTGTCTATGATTTGTCTTTGTGACTGCTTCGTTCGTTTGCGGCCATTTTCAATAACTTACTTGTTCGGTTTTGTTAGGTTGCTATCTCTGTCTGTTTGACACTTTGCTTACTGCACGGGTAAAAACAAAACATCACAGAAAAACTTTCTTTGATTTTTCTATGAATCAAGTGACATGCAGGTGACGCGGATAGGATATTTCAAGCTAACTTTGTTCATAGAAACACCGATAGTTACGGACGAAGGCATATTAACCGACAGTTATCCGTAAGTAAGTTATAGAAAATGGCCGTTAGTGGTCGCAAGTGCGACTACTGTGGTCAAGATCAGGCCCATTTAGTATTAAAACAAAAAAAAAAGATTGTTATAAGGAATCATTCCCTCTACGTCGATTCCCTTTACGTCGACTCGTGAAACAAATGACATCTGTTTTAAAAGTTTACGCTTGACCTCGAGGTTGCAAAAGTACACTTAAAACAAAAATTGAAACGCTTTCACAAATAAAATTATATTTATTTTACACAAATTATATAATTATTCTATCTAATAGATACAACAAGGCTGTTCTCCAAAATATTGACTAAAATTGTTAAAACTAAACTTATATTGTCACTTACGAGATATCTTCCGTGATTATTATTTATTTTGAGCTCCCGATATTTCGACGCTGTCAACCCGCGATCATGGCGCTTGCAACAGCGTCGAAATATCGGGAGCTCAAAATAAATAATAATCACGGAAGATATCCCGTAAGTGACAATATAAGTTTAAGATTGTAATATAGATTGATCAAGCTGTCTGATCATCTGCGACGTACTATGTACTAACTAGCTTTTGCCCGCAGCTTTGCTCGCGTTAATTTAGAATTTGACAATGATGATGATGATGATGATAATGATGATTGATTCAATCATGATTCGAAAGGCACGTGGTGCCATCTATTACATAAGAACGTTATTGTTGTTTTCCTCGGGAAAAGTACTTTTTTTCGGGATGAAAGGTACCCTATGTCCGTTTCTGTACACCTGACAACGTATATGCAAAATTTCAGGATTATCGGTTCAGTGGTTTAGGCGTGAAAAGAAAACAAACAAACTTACTTTCCCATTTATAATATTAGTTAGGATAATAGAAACGTTTGTTTGATATTGCTTGGTAGTTCCACATAACAACACTGGAAAGGATTATACATTCGGTTAATCGTTTCCAATGCTAATTAGAGCTGTTAATTGCGTTTTATACCCACGTTAAAACCACAACAAGCGCTCACGTCTCGGATTAAGCTAGATTCAATGTTATTAATGTAATACCTTAGAATCCGACTCGATTGGCGCAGCGGTAGTGAGGCTGCCTTACGTTCTTAGGGTCCCGGGTTCGTAGGTTAGGTAGGTTCTTAGTTCGTAGGGTACCGGGAATCCCGGTAGGGGTTGCCCCCTACCGGGGTTCGAACCCTTTTATTCGTGTGTTTTTGTGATGAGCGATGGACATTTGTTTCCGAGTTAAGGATGTTTCTATTTATAATTAGTACCTATATATTTACAAAAGAAAAGCATCTATGTAGTATATCAACTATCTGATGTCCACGACACAAACCTCGTTGCTTAGAGTGGCACTAGATGGCGCTGTGTGTGAAAATGTCAAGCGATATATTTATTTATTTTATTTATTTATCTTCTCACATGTGGAAATTATATATAAGTTTTAATTCCTAATAAAGCTCCATACACGGCCTCAGGTGATGTGGAGGTTGTCGCGCGTCGCTCTACAAGTCGCGTCTTCGTGTCAAGCTCTAACTGAAAAATTGTTCTTTTCTTTTTTCAAACAGTCTTCGACGTAAGGTCCCGCTGACAACCTCCAGTAACGCGACTAGTATCAAGGGACACCCGCGTGCGTGATTTTGTTTTCTACGTGTGCGTACCGTCGCAGGTACCTAGTCGTGTATATTTGTGTCTACTGGCATAGAGTTTCTTCTTTTATTTGTTTTCCCCGCATTAGTTGCAAGACGCGTGGTAACTTGAGCGTATGGTTCGTGACCAAGGGATTAGCAAGACTGTACGTCACCCCGACTACTTATTACACGCTTAGTATGACAAGTTCACGAGGTGCTTAATACCTAAGTTAGTGTTACAAACTTAGTGAACTTCGCCAATCGCTTACCTACAGAACTGACTTTATGAACTGTGATTTACTGCTTCATTGGACGCGATCGAGCTTTTTGCTGATTCATGCATAATACCTAACTTATAGAGACTAATGGAATCAAAGTTTAGCTTAAGTTTTCGTAATCCATACATAAGCTTAAGAGGACTACAGGAGCTAAACGCGAGTTTTATAATGCAAAAAAGCATAAGATTCACTGCAATAAACAAAACCAGAAAAATACATGATATTGTCCAGGATATATGCTAGTATGATAGTGTTTTGAAAACATAATACAACTAATTTTACTCTATAAAAAAAATCACGAACTTATCTCTAAAAAAATATTTTAACGAGTAAAAACCATACTAAAATACATGCGATCATTCTGATTTTTTGCCAAATAATTCTACAAGCAACATATTAGCATCATAGTGTTTTATTTTTTTAGTCCAACCAATAGATTTTTTGTAAATCGTAAAAAAAAACACTCATTTCGCACTATTCGGCCCGCAGTAACTGACGTAACCACCAATTAATAGTGCAAACTGATTAGAACGTTATTCTTACAGTATTTCCAACGAAGTTTGAACCACCACAAATAGAGTTGCTAATTTAGCAGATACCCCAGCCATAAGCCCTTGATTTCTTATATAAGAGTATCGATACTTACTTAGAAGAACGATTTGCCGCCTCATTGCGCAGATCTACTTGTTTTTTGCATGCTAGGTGTTGAATATTTTTTCCTAGATCAGAAATTTATTTTTAAGGCATATAAGTCAAGTGTTGGGCCTTTTTTATGATATCTACCAGACATTGAGTCAGCAGTATATAATAACTATAAAAATAAACCCGGCGAAGGTCGAAGGGGTTCCGTGTTTACATATTTTTAAATGTACATATTTTTAAATCGTTTTTATGAGACAAGAAACGATGAAAAACCATATTTCTTCTATTTATATTGATAGTTTCGCTCTGTGAAAACTTTATAATTTCAGATGTTACGGTTCAAAAGATACAGCCCTATGATGAACAGACAGACAGCGGAGTCTTAATAATAGGATCCCGTTATTGTCACCGTATGGGTACGGATCCCTAAAAATGAAACTACATGATATTGATATATCATTAAATGCAAGGGTTTATGGAAGAATATCAAAGTGACATGGGTAATATAAATATATAAAAATCGTAAAAGTATGCCGCCAGGCTTGTGTGATATAGCTCACAGCAGGCTGTAGTTTTTGTTTGCTCACTAACATGGAAAATAGGTAGGTATATAAGTCTATACACACAACACAGTTTTTGCAAATATTTTACGTTCACGTTCTACATTTGTGAATGTGGATCACCTAGTAAAATGTGTACTATAAGGACTGCTTTACTTTTAGAATATACCCATTCTTCTTGTAACAAGCATAGACAAAAAATAACTATATCAGGAAAAGAAAATTAAGATAACGAAAAATTATCACCTTGGTTAAAGAACAGCTTACCTAATGGTATACATAAAAAATATGTAGGTATGTGTCATTATTCTCCCTACAATGAGCTTCCTGCAGTTCATTGTAAAGAGAAAAATTACACACACCTATATATGGAAATGGAGTGCTCCTTTATGGAGCATTGGACAAAACTACATCTACGAGTATTCGTTTCATATTATTTAAAAAAATAACATCTATATAGATAGATGATTATTTATGATTTATATGAAATAAATTAATTGAATTGAATCAGACCGACTACGGAACACTTCACTGTGCGGGGATAACCCACATACATACTTGACACTTTCATGTTACACGTTTTAATCTAAACTGATAGTGCCGCGCTACCGACGGAAACGGTTATTTTCCTAACCATCTTACAAAATAACAGTCTCATTTTTACTAAATCTAGATAATATTGGAGACCCGGAGGATATTACAGGGCCTAGTCAATAGCAATATGCACGAGTTCCATATTTCCCGGAACCTATACAACAAACAGTAAGCTTCTATGAAAGCCTTCGAGGATTGTAACCTGACATCATGTATGTATTTAATTTGTCCTATTACTAGCACAATATCAATAAACTTTCCAACTTCAGCCTAAATTTGTACGCCTAACATAATTACACAGGGCGAGGTTAAATACAGGGTGTGTTCGTATCACGCTATCACACAATGGCGGATAGTTTGGTGACAAATACGCTACGTCACGTCAATTTCGTTGGTTGTGTCGACAGAAGAGATAATTAATGGAGTTGCAACTCTAATGCTGCGATGGAGCAGCACAAACTGTGTTTATTCGACGTGAATTAGGACGCTCTCCACATCTGTAACAGGAATTTGAATGGAAACTACGTATTCAAGCTTGTTATTGGACAACCTGCTTTGCACTAATACGTTATAATCGAAACCATTCCATTAAGTACAAAAACAATCAGCTTAGAATTTTTCCACTACTGGAAAGGGGCCTGTAATTCACTACTCTGCCCCAGTGCGGGTTGGTAGATGCCACACCGTGTTTTCCTTCATCTTGCTAACAATAAGGATAACACATTAACTTGCCCCGGGGGCTTAAACAAGTAGCAATCGAAATTAAACGTTTTGATTTTTTACAATGACTTTCAAAGGGTTCGA
Organism: Xestia rhomboidea; assembly: GCA_963853795.1. Taxonomy (NCBI): domain Eukaryota; kingdom Metazoa; phylum Arthropoda; class Insecta; order Lepidoptera; family Noctuidae; genus Xestia; species Xestia rhomboidea. The sequence continues at coordinate 5,013,737 of OY970778.1, read as the reverse complement.
CATGAACTTCTGCCAGTCCGCCAGTCCCATGGATTTTTTTTTACTTTTTTATATTTTTTATGGCTTACACTTACGCTACGCTTACGCTAATGTCACTTTGTCTTGCCCTGGACTCACACCTCACTATTCTAATCACATTTCCTACGCTCGAACTCAAATCATTTTCATATTAGTGTAATTGTGTATTGGCACTCCCATGTTCTTCCTACTCCATGACTAAAAGTGGCTCGCAATTAATTTTATGTTTATTTATGTGTGTTTAATATTGTTCAGTATTATGTTGTATCGAGAGGGATTAGGAGTGAGTCATGGTATTAAATAGTTAGGTAGTCCATAAGCTACGCATAAGATGCCTATACAAATACGTCGTGTAGCGTAGTGGGATTATGGAAACATAGTAATGCCACTGGGATTACAGTAATAGGCGAGACGACAAAAACATTCTAATTACTCCGTCAGTTAAATTATCAAAAAATATTTGAAACGTATTTTTTCTTTTGTTACTTTAACCAAAATTGGTGAAGATACAACGCTTTTAAAATTCTCAATACGTCACGCCATGGTATAATTTTTAGCTAGTTCTGACGTCACGAGCCCCCACTCCCTAGTTTTGATGCGTTTTATCTTTGTCAATATTCATTGTTTTACAAAAACAAAAAATACGGGTCCATTAATTTCCAATACTCTAACTGACGAACTAAATAGATTTGTAAGTTTTTGATACTGTCGTCATGCCTATTCTTGCTTAGATAAAAAGCTTATTTATTTAATATAATTTATGTACAGATGAAGGAGGCAAAAGGATAAGTTATACTACTACAAAAGGATAAGTGTACTAGCTGTGTTCGCGGCTTTGCACACGTCAGCGCGTATTCTTTTGGCATTAACAGGGAACATTACATGGGAACGTAAAGTCATAGTTTGACGACCTGAATGGCGCAGCGGTAGTGAGGCTGCCTACGGGTCGTATTTTATCGAAATTTAAATTTATTGATTGTGGTTGCAATATTTTAAAGTACTCATTACTTACAGCGTTTTTCCATCACATAATGCCTCCGTTCTTTGAAGTTACATTTCATGTTTCTGTTTGTGACAAACTTTTGTATATGTAACAATATTAAATACCTTTATAAATTAAAATAGCCTAAACTAACTTACTTAACAATAAACTTTAAAAATGGCGTCAAAAATCTGTTTCTGTTTTGGATAATTATTATTCATGTTAAAGCAAGTCTACATTTTAATGTTAGATGGGAAATATTTAATTAATTAAGTGAAACTACCTCGAACTAAATTTTTATGAAAGACCCTTATCTTTCATACTAAATTGTATTTGAAACCCACATTATGCAAAATGATTTAAGAACGACTGCCGATTTAATTACTTAGGCAACGAAAAAGTTTTATTGGATATTTCAATTAGGAAATTCTCCCGATGCGGCAATCGAAGTCCGAATTTTAAACGCTGTAGGGGAGATGGTGCCCGATGGCTCTGTTATTCGGTTGGAGAAAATTAAATCAACGAAAATACAACTTATTTATTAAAAGTACTTTGGAATTCATCTCAATTACAACGATCTAATAAAAAAAAACTATAAAGAAATAGAGCTATCGTGAACAAGGTTAACAAATTGCGACTAAATTAATTACCGCCGTAACAAGGTTTATTCGGTTGCCTTCGTGAATTTGGCGATGATAACCGAAGATGGCCGAACGTTTCAAAGATGGCGGCAATTTGAAGCTATAGTCGCAGTGCGGTGTTTATTATAACTAGATTAGAAGCAACAGGGAACATTAGGGAATCTATGAATAAATCAGCTGATTGTTTTGTGCTTATTGTTTATCTTATTGAGTGCGAAAACAATTTCGTATCAATTTCAATTTCGACCATGCCTAACATGGTCAAAACCGTAGGTCAAATCACTTTTTCTTTGTGCTAGTCCAGTACCTACTTCTAAATAATTCTCTAAAATCATTAAAAAAGTAAAAAAAAAAAAACAAAAACTCTAAAAGCATTTTACTGCTATTGTTATAAGTCACCAATTTCTGCGTGACGACGAGTCATTCTATCTAAAGTTTATACTTTTTTTATTCTTGTAATTCGTATACAAAGCACCAGAGCGTCATAAAATGTGTATTGTTGTCTTTAAAAGCTACGCTGCTTTAAACAGTAAAGAGAAAAACGTACTTACGTAACTGCCTAGTAAAACGTATGATGAATTGATTTGATGAATTAATTCTATGGAGTTGCAAAATGGGTAAAGTCCTACATTGCTTCTATTTTTCTTCGTATGTGGGTGAGTGTGAATCTTTAAAAAAGTAAGCTCAAATACTTGAATCCGACCCGTATTATAATAATTACAACAATTTCCATTCCCTGCCGAATGCCTACCAACAGTTTGCCGTTTTAAAAACAACATTTCCACACCATTTAAGAAAAAATTTCACAATAATTATAAGCATACAGATAGGTAATTATGCTGTCATTTTACCTTCTGCATAACCCCTGGAGAAGCTATCTTACATCATTTCGATATTGTATAATACTAATGGATTTTCCTCCTATATGGCCCTAGGGAAACAGGATGACCTATTTTTTGCAGAAAATATGCTCGGACGAGGTAATTAGGGTTACCCGTTTAGAATTTCCCAAGATAGCATAATTATAGATGGTTGTTTCAGTAAACAAACCTTTGCTAATAATAGTGCGTAATATTACCAAGTAAATATCTTTTCAATACACTTTCTCGAAAACGGGTTCTTATCGCACTATGATTAGGTTCAACATGCCGTGTGTTTCACACACGTGGATCTGTTTCATTTTCCATCACCGCGTGCTGTGCCGCGTGCGGAAAGGAGCCAATTTCGCACGCGGCACAGCACGCGGGTGTTGGGAAAATTGCCACAGATAAAACTATACTTATACTTAATACAAATTGGTGCAATGCCTATAGTCGGCGGTGATTGATTTTTTAAATTATTTTATTTTATTTCTTCAAAAGTGTATTGAAAAACGTCGTTTGATACACGTGGACATTTGTTATTGCAGTTCTCGACTCAAAAACACCCTCGCCTACGGCTCGGTTGTTAATTGCGCCTCGAATGCCATAACAAACTTACTCCACTTGTATCAAAATGTACTATTACTTGAAGCAGTTTCTAGGAGGCCTATGCTGTAAATGTGTATGCTGTAGTTATTCAACTGACTTCTGATTCAACATACATAATTCATTCGTTTCTGTTGTCGGAAACCAGAAAATTTTCCAACCAGTCTTTCCAAGGGGTATCGTGTGTCCCATTAACTGTATAGAGGGTTGTAGATGTAGACGTCAGATAGGTAGTCGCATCATATAAAATACTGGTATTTAGCTTGACCTGGTTAGACTGGAATCTATCCCGAACATGGTTGAGAAAAGGCTAGGAAGATGATGATATTTAAACTATTTGAAGACATGCGATAGTAGACATAATAGTGAACCTTATTTATCAGCTTCACGTTAACATCGCCTTGCCAGACAGTACTGGAATATTCTAGAAACATTTACGACAAAATAGTGCCAACAGCTGGGAAGAACCAACTTAAACTCTTTTGGCAGATTCTGCTTTGTCCGGATGCGTCTAAGCATTATTGGTTTTAATATAAAACTATAAACAGAGCTGTGATATCTGTAATGATTGTTTAGCATAGAGGGTGGCATAAAAACTCTGACACAAGGTTAGACAGTAACCACACAAGAAAAAAAAGAAGTTTCTAAACTCTCGTGCCTTATCTTTTTCTAAACACTAGATCGAAAAGTGGCTCTTAAAACAAAACAAAAAACTTAAACTGGACACAAAATGACAATCCACAATATTCACAAAGTCTGTGACCGTGTTACGAATCTTAACGTAATTCATTTGATCCTATTATGATTCTGCTAAAGCGGTCATTTTAGACCCCCTGTTCTGCCTCCGGGCTCCGTAAACGTACCAAAAAAAAAGTACTAAATAAACCTCTTTCATTTAATACTCTTACACATGCTTCATCATCATAAAATACGAAGAGAAACTTTGTTTCCATACATTATCTGTAACAATAAGTGACGTGCAAACATCGGCTTTTGAGAGCGTCTCAATCAATCAATTTCTGTTTCAATGCAACCTTCAAAGTTACGTAGGTACAAGCAAGTGTCGAAAATTCTTTTTAGAAAATTATATTTCATCGTATTATCTTATTTTGTAGAGGAGCTCGCGACTAAATAATAACAGGCGCAAAAGTCGATCTTTTAAGTAAAGGTGGAAGCTCCACGGTAGCCCGCGAAATTTAAATTATCTTACGTAAGAAAATTTGAAATTCGCGGGCTACCCTGGAGCATCCACCTTAAACAGCGCGTGCTAAGGTCGATGGATGGAACATCCATTTCACAATACAGTTTCCTCCTCCCAGTTTCAGAAAGCACATTAAGCCAAGTCATTTGTACATCTTTCACAGTCGTTGCAGTGCCTTTACAGTGTCGTATTACCCAGTAATTTGGTTGTGGGTATCAGATAGTCATTCGTCCCATCTAGGTAGATCTTTGACAGTCGTTGCAGTGCCTTTACAGTGTCGTATTACCCAGTAATTTGGTTGTGGGTGTCAGATAGTCATTCGTCCCATCTAAGTAGATCTTCGACAGTCGTGGCAGTGCCTTTACAGTGTCGTATTACCCAGTAATTTGGTTGTGGGTGTCAGACAGGCATTCGTCCCATCTAAGTAGATCTTCGACAGTCGTTGCAATGCGTTTACAGTGTCGTATTACCCAGTAATTTGGTTGTGGGTGTCAGATAGGCATTCGTCCCATCTAAGTAGATCTTCGACAGTCGTTGCAGTGCCTTTACAGTGTCGTATTACCCAGTAATCGGGTTGTGGCTGTCAGATAGGCATTCGTCCAATCTAAGTAGAACTTCGACAGTCGTTGCAGTGCCTTTACAGTGTCGTATTACCCAGTAATCGGGTTGTGGGTGTCATATAGGCATTCATCCCATCTAAGTAGATCTTGGACAGTCGTTGCAGTGCCTTTACAGTGTCGTATTACCCAGTAATTGGGTTATGGGTGTCAGATAGGCATTCGTCCCATCTAAGTAGATCTTCGACAGTCGTTGCAGTGCCTTTACAGTGTCGTATTACCCAGTAATTGGGTTATGGGTGTCAGATAGGCATTCGTCCCATCTAAGTAGATCTTAGACAGTCGTTGCAGTGCCTTTACAGTGTCGTATTACCCAGTAATTGGGTTGGGGGTGTCAGATAGGCATTCGTCCCATCTAAGTAGATCTTCGACAGTCGTTGCAGTGCCTTTACAGTGTCGTATTACCCAGTAATTTGGTTGTGGGTGTCAGATAGGCATTCGTCCCATCTAAGTAGATCTTCGACAGTCGTTGCAGTGCCTTTACAGTGTCGTATTACCCAGTAATCGGGTTGTGGGTGTCAGATAGGCATTCGTCCCATCTAAGAAGATCTTCGACAGTCGTTGCAGTGCCTTTACAGTGTCGTATTACCCAGTAATTGGGTTGTGGGTGTCAGATAGGCATTCGTCCCATCTAAGTAGATCTTCGACAATCATTGCAGTGCCTTTACAATGTCGTATCACCCAGTAATTGGGTTGTGGGTGTCAGATAGGCCACAATCATCTTTCCCACACATCCATCGTATATTAAGTCTAACCATGCCAAGGCACGGTTTAGCGGCACGGTTGGCGTAGTGGCTGCTGCGCTACGTGTCGTGGGTTTGATTCCAAACGGGGACAGAATTCACGGAACAAAATAAATATTATTCCCTGTGTGTGACAGGTAGTTGTTCTGGGTCTGACTGTTTGTGGGTTAAAGTGTTTGTAAAAGTACCCACGATGCTGAAAAAAAAAACAACACTAATAGAGCAGAATAAAATAATAAACACAAAATTCGTGCATGCTTTCAGTGACAGAACTATTCTTGTTACAAACTATGCTAAGGTTTTTATTAACAGTGTAAAGTTTGAATATTTTTACGAGGTTTGTTGTCGCTCAGGTGAAATTTTAGGGCTCGTAATGTACAAGCTACAAGATAATGTACTTAAGTGTAAATGGATACGTAACTATGGTACTTTACGTAAGTTTACATTTTGCGAAGTAACCTTGATTGACTTTTTGTGGGTTATTTTTTTGCAAAGTACGTTAATGACAGGAATTCGACCGTTAGCGTTTAAAGAAAAAGTGAACAACTTCTGGGTGCTGTAGATCAGTTTTACACACACTTTTTTGTATTAACTTAATGATGTAATAGCAGACAACTCTGAGAAGAAACACCAAATGAAATGCTGAGTCCAGAGGGACTAGCTAAATGTCAAAGATGAGTGAAAATTGTGAAATAAATATTAATAATCGTAATGTATACAATCACCAGCTTTTTGAGAGTTAATTTCTGCCAAAAAGCTTCAGCAATAAATTAACCTTTTAATCGCGAAGTTATTCACAATTACACTTTAATGATTTCCTTTGTGAATGTTTAATTGATACTTACTGAGTGAGGCTCCGAAAGTAACTTCACTCAGATAAAATTTTGTAATTTTAAAGTCGACGTGAAAATTTATAAAATTACAAATTATTTTAAAGGTTATGTCTTAAATATATTTCTAAGTTAGAAATAAACAGTACTGTTAGGTTTTAGGTTCTTTAAAATTGTTATTTAGTCGGCAAAAATCACAATTGGCAAGTTTGCCAGACTTTCGGGAATCTGAATGCTCGTAGCAACTGTCAAAGATCAACGTATGACAGCCGGGAACAACCGCTTAACGAATGCCATGACACGGCGATATCTGGCATAAAATCGCCAGACACACACCCACTGACATCGGCATGCAATGCTTAACCTTGAAAGTCACGCGGTTGTGTTTATAAGTGGTCGTAAGCGCGACTGTTGAGCATGAGGTCATGTTTTCGGTTCCCAGATCGGGATAAATGATGTTTATTTTGCAAGTAGGTTTTTACAAACACTTTCACACGTATTTTTTTTTATTATACATATATATAAATAAATAAGCGCCATCTAGTGCCACACTAAGCAACCAGGCTTGTGTCGTGGACACCAGATAGTTGATATATTACATAGATACTTTTTGTTTGTAAATGCATACTTATTATACATATAAACATCCATGACTCGGAAAAAAATGTCCATGCTCATCACACAAGCATTTGCTCCTACCAGGATTCGAATCCGGGACCCTACGAACGTAAGGCAGCCTCACTACCGCTGCGCCATTCAGGTCGTCAAACTATGACTTTAACCCTTGATCTGTCCACAAAGTAGACACAATAGTTAAACAATGGTGTCTCGAACAAATTGGTCCTTTGACAGATCATGATTTAAATCATGATCTGTCAAAGGACCAATTTGTTCTTCTTTCAATTCTGTTCCCATGTAATGTTCCCTGATAATGCCAAAAGAATACGCGCTGACGTGTGCAAAGCCGCGGACGTACCTCCTATAACTTATCCCCTAAGAACGTAAGGCAGCCTCACTACCGCTGCGCCATTCGGGTCGTTATATAATATATATTAGGTACACCTCTGCCTAACCCTTAAGGGATCACAGGCATGATATTACGTCATGTTTATTCACCCACGACCCCCTTAAAAGACAAAAGAGACCATGACACAAAAATAGTAAACACTCCTGTCAACACAAAAAAAAAAAAATAACAAAGTACACTAAGCTGGCTGAAAAACATATTTACCATGGAAAGGGTTTCCACTTGCCTAGAAGTGCCTTTGTTCGGCGCACAGTGACGAACAGTAATGAGGTGTCGGGTTTAGTAAACGCAGTTCAGTAATAGTGCTTGCTACCGAGGCATGGATGATTTTTATAACTGGCATTAAACGGAGAGGTGTGAGCGAGATAATTTAGGTTTTAAACGGTTTTATATGCTGGATAAAGCGACGAGAAAATAATTAGATAAGAAAATAATTAAACGGATCGCTCGTTACCTTTTTTAACCGACTTCAAAAAAAGAGGAGGTTCTCAATTCAACTGTATTTTTTTATGTTTGAACTCAGAACTTTCGACTGGGTGTGATTCTTTTTTATTTGAAACCTAGTGCTTTCCTGGTGGTCTCATTTAGATCTAATGCTCATCTTCGGAGATATACAATGGAACTCTTCAAAAATAGATGGCAAATCTGCCGTGATAGCTGCAATCGCTTGGATGTTTATTATGTATACAACATCATGACGTAACATCACGCCTGTATGGGCGGGTACGCAGATGTGTACAATACACCCAGATTTTGACAGTTAGGTATGTTAAGTTCCATTTATTCGGGATAAGCCTATTACCATGACATGTATTGTTAACAATGTAAAATAAATTCATGGCAAATATTTGTTTGGGAACAACTAAAAATGGAAAAATGATAACCAAAAAATAAAAAAATAAAACAGACTTCAAACAAAAACACAAAAAAGTGAAATCTATTAGCTTCAGAAGTCGGTGACAAAAAAACTAAATCAATCAAACAAATTGGTGGAAGACTGGCCTCCACACTAGGATACCCTGTGTGACGGATCCCCAGGCTCTCACCATATGTATTAAAGTTTGTATTAGACATGACTGTTTTTTTTTTAATGCGAATTTGTTTGTAATGAAGTTTTGTTCAATTCGATGCTCTGTATACCACATTATTAAACATTCACACCTTTCTGATACAAACGAATCATCACAAAAGTCATGTTATGTCGTATTTTCAAAAATCGTCTGCGTTTGTTTATTTCGACGCATAAAACCAAACACAAAAGAAGTTGTTCCGGGAACATTTCAACTGTGCCGACTTTATCAAGTAGTTTCGCACGGAAATGTCGCGAATGTTGGGGCTCTAGTCACCCCGTGTCTGCAAGATATAGCTGTAACAATTCAATCTAGCGACACTCGGGGAAATTCGATTCCAGTTTCAGAATCGTTTTTATGCCGCGGCATTTTCGTACCCGCGCTGCAGTTGAGGGTTGACTATGTTTATGTTTTTAATCTTCAATATCTTTAGTTAGCTGCGAGGAAGTTACGTATTATACGAGAACCTTATAATTTTGTATGCTGCAATATAATTCTGATAGAACATGCATAAGGGACGGTCAGGCCATCAAATATGGGAAAAAGAAAAATAAAGAAGTAGTTGAAAAACTTAAAAGAAGTTATGTTTAAAGGCCCATGTAATACATTCATCATACATGTAATGTATTCAGGGCACGCCACAATAGTGGTGATAAGTCCCCTCTTTGAGGAGTGGCTTGAGAAACGCCACGGCGTCCTCACCTTCCGCCTGACGCAGGTCCTCACCGGACACGATTGTTTCGGGAGACGCCGGGACGCGGGACGCCCCGGGTTTCGGGGGCGCGGGCCTGTGGACGGTGAGCTATGGGCTAGCTGTGTTCCACGCGCGCCTCAAAGAGAGTCAGCAAAAAGGAGGGCCGATGCCTGCCGGGGCTGCGGGACTGTTCGAAAGAGATACCGTGGCCCCGGAACACAAAGGGCGATGAAGGAACATGGATGGGTTTTAGTCATTAAAAGTCTGACACTCCTGCTCCGCCCAGAGCTATTTAGTAGTCATTTGATGATTTCCCATCCGAAAAAAAAAACAAAAATAAAAGGCCCATGTAATAGGGGGCGAGCCAATTTCCATCTCAAATCCAGACCCCGTGACTGCTACTGGGAAATTCCTGGCGTTCCTGATTCCCGATTTTTGGAGTTCCGTAACCAAAGGGTAAAAACGGGACCCTATTACTAAAACTCTAATGTCTGTCTGTCACTCCAATGTCTGTCTGTCACCAGGCTGTATCTCATGAACCGTGATAGCTAGACAGTTGAAATTTTCACAGATGATGTATTTCTATTGCCGTTATAACAACAAGTACTAAAAACAGAATGAAAATAAATAATATTTAAGTGGGGCTCCCAGCACCCTCCATTTTTTGATAATGATACGGAACTCTTCGAACTCGAGTCCGACTCGCACTAAGCCGGTGTTTTTCTGTCTGTTTTTTTTGTCAATATTTCTATTAAATTCGTTACTTTACACTGTCGGTTGTTTAAAATTGCTATAAAAGATTATTTCCCTCTGCGTCACTTTCTTATTGTATATTAATTGTCACAGGATGATTTAACAAATGTAATATATAGAAACATATAAAAACCGTAATACATAGTTCAAACTATTTTTTTTTGCATAACCATAGATCATCAAAAAAATATGGCTGCATTATATTAGGGTAACTAATTAGTAACTACCATCACTCAAAGGTGAAATAAATTTACCGACGAATAACCCATAATTTTGATTAATTTCACCCACGTACTGCTAAAACCCTACTTGGAATACAAGTAATATTTATTTTTTACACCACAACCAAAAAACACGTTTTTTTCAGTGGACATATTTCAGTTGCACGTGTATTTCAGCGCTGACGTGAGTGAAACATACTTTGTACATTATTTAGTAAAATATGAATATGTACGCAGTGCGGTAGTTACATTTTCATGGTATGATCTACTTAGCCATGCTGAAAATGTAAATGTAATAAATGGTAAAATGATAAATAATTAGTCAGGTTTAATTATTTATTATTGATATAGGTCAGATACTTACACTAGTAAAAGTTTACTTCAATATTATATTATTGACTAGTTTGCTTGGGTGCGCGAGCTGCACGCAGCTCGCGTGTTTGGTGTTTTTGAGAAGTATTACTTACCCTTATAAAATTTTGACAATCTATAAGCATCCTTAAATGAATTGGAAAATCCGTTAGAATTACCCCTAAAACAGTATGAAAACCCCTACGAACCCCTAATTAAATCTAAAACCTTTTAACCTAAAGTTTGCCTGTCGTCGCCCCAAGTTGAGTTACGCTTCACCTACTCAACCATCGATACGCTACGGAGGTCGCCGGCTCGCTTCGCTCACCACCTCCCCCCTTCGCTCCACTCAGGACCTACCTCCCCGGGGCTGCGGGACTATTCGAAAGAGATACCGTGGCCCCGCAACACAAAGGGCGAGGAAGGAACATGGATGAGTTTTAGTCAGTAAAAGTCTGACACTCTCTCCTGCTCCGCCCAGAGCGGGAGAAGTCATTTGATGATTTCCCATCCTAAAAAAAGAAAAAAAAAAAAGGACCTACCTCCCACCGAACAGGTTTCGACGCCTACTATAATATTTGTTCAAACACCTAATAGCTATCTCTAACCGTTATGAAGTTACAGCCCTTTCAATTTTAGGGGAGGTTGGGGAGGGGAGCTTCACCCACTCAACCTTCGTTACGCTACGGAGGTCGCCGGCTCGCTTCGCTCGCCACCTCCCCCCTTCGCTCTACTCGGTCTCACAGGCTCGCTCCATTCAAGACCTACCTACCACCGGAAAGCGGAGGGGAGCAAAGGGGAGGTTGGGGAGGGAAGGAAATACAAATTTCAACGCCCCTCAATAATAAAGTATAGTAAAAATCAAAATTCCGCTACGTGTCCTAGTTTCCGAGATACGATGGGGGGAGGGGTGAAGGGGGGAGAGTGGGGAGTTTTGAAAAATGATTTCGACTAACAGTCGGCCCCTTTATACAAATCTGAAAAAAAAAAAAAACCAAGTCTCTTAACTTCCGAGATCCGCCTAAAGGGGGGGGAGAAGGGGAGAAAGGGGGACAACTTTGAAAACTGGTTTTTACTTTTCCGAGCCTCCTCTATACGATCCCGTAAAAAACAAAAAATTCGGGTCCCTTAGTTTCCGAGATACGATAGGGAGGGGGAGGAAGGGGAGCAAAAAGGGGAGGTTTGGCACTTTTCCCATACTCGCGGGAGTTACTTGTTTACGAATCTGTCAAAAAATACCCACCTCCCCATCCACCATCTGGGAGAACAATTATGTCAATGAGTCAGTGAGTCAGTGGTAATTCAGCTTAATATAATATAACTAGTTTGCTTGGGTGCGCGAGCTGCGCGCAGCTCGCGTGTTTGGTGTTTTTGAGAAGTATTACTTACCCTTTTAAAATTTTGAGAATCTATAGGCACCCTTAAATGAATTGGAAAATCCGTTAGAATTACCCCTAAAACAGTATGAAAACCCTTACGAACCCCTAATAAAATCTAAAACCTTATTTAAAAACTCAGACCTTTTCCCATAAAAAACATTACCCTAAAGTTTGCTTGTCGTCCTACCGCCTTGACCTACCTACCACCCGACAGGTTTCGACGCCTACTATAATATTTGTTCAAACACCTGAAGTCTATCTCTAACCGTTATGAAGTTACAGCCCTTTCAATTTTAGGGGAGATTGGGGAGGGGAGCTTCACCCAATCAACCTTCGTTACGCTACGGAGGTCGCCGGCTCGCTTCGCTCGCCACCTCCCCCCTTCGCTCCACTCGGCCTCAAAGGTTCGCTCCACTTAGAACCTACCTACCCCCGGAAAGCTACTATCTTTCAACTTTAGGGGAGGTTGGGGAGGGGAGGGTATAAAAATTTCAATGCCCTACAAAAATTAAGTATAGTAAAAATCAAAATGCCGCTAAGTGTCCTAGTTTCCGAGATACGATGGGGGGAGGGGTCAAGGGAGGGAGAGGGGGGAGTTTAGAAAAATGATTTTGACCAACAATTAACACCTTTATACGAATCTGAAAAAAAAATGTTCCAAGTCTCTTAACTTCCGAGATCCGCCTAAAGGGGCAGAGAAGGGGGGAAAGGGGGACATCTTGAAAAACTGGTTTTTACTTTTCCAAGCCTCCTCTATACGAATCTGAAAAAAAACTGTACCAAGTCTCTTGGTTTCCGAGATACGATAGGGAGGGTTGAGAAGGGGGGTGAAAAGGGGAGGTTTGGCACTTTTCCCATAGGTTTGAGAGTTAGTTGTTTACGAATCTGTAAAAATATACCTACCTCCCCATCCACCATCTGGGAGATCAATTCTATACGATGGGGGGAGGGGTGAAGGGGGGAGAGTGGGGAGTTTTGAAAAATGATTTTGACCAACTCTTTGCCCCTTCTTACGAATCTGAAAAAAAAAATGTTCCAAGTCTCTTAACTTCTGAGATCCGCCTAAAGGGGCGGGGAGAAGGGGGGCAAAGGGGCAACTTTGAAAAATGGTTTTTACTTTTCCAAGCCTCCTCTATACGAATCTGAAAAAACAAATGTTCCAAGTCTCTTGGTTTCCGAGACACGATAGGGAGGGGTGAGAAGGGGGTGAAAAGGGGAGGTTTGGCACTTTTCCCATAGGTTTGAGAGTTAGTTGTTTACGAATCTGTAAAAATATACCCCACTCGCCCTCCACCATCTGGGAGAACAATTATGTCAGTGAGTGAGTGGTAATAAACCGGAAATGGCACGGTCGCCATCTTGAATTTTTGAAATGTCACAATTTTCCTAAAGTAACCAGGATACAAGGTACCTGTCAGTAAAAAAACGGTGGCTGTTCGTTGAGTTTGGTAAAACAACAGAACTCGCCAAAGTCGGGTCTGACCCGAAAATTCAAGCCCTAATGGCTCTCGGGGTTACCAGCTGAAAGTGATGAAAATGATCAAATGTCATTTGGGGGATTCCAATGTTGCCGGCTAGTTAAAGTCTCTATTCAAAATGTCGTTATTTCTACTTTTCATGTTTTCGGGGAAAATCTGGGAAAACTCCCTCAAAATGGGGAAAATTTTTGCACCAGGCAACACTCCTCGACTAAATACACAACCGGTTCATACAACACAATCCAGTCGGGGGTTGCCAGCTGTCCCATTTATCGTGTCGAAAATTGGGATTTTTCGTCATTTTCACAAGATGAACGCCACACTGTCCGCCATCTTGTTTTTCTGAAATGTCATAATTTTCCTGAAATCTCAAGGATACAGGCCACCGACTGGTTTACTTGTTGTTGCCAACTTTTAAGTTTGGTAGAACAAAAGAACTCGCCAAAGTCGGGTCTGACCCGAAACTTCAAGCCAAAATGGTTCTCGGGGTTGCCAGCTGAAAATGATGAAAATAGTCAAATGTCATTTGGGCGACCCTAGTGCTGCCAGCTAGTCAAAGTTTCCATTCAAAATGTCGTTGTTTCTACTTTTCATGTTTTTGGGTCAAATCTGGGAAAACACCCTAAAAATGGGGAAATTTTTTAAAACAGGCAACACTCCTCAACAAAATACACAATCGGTTCATACAACACAATCCAGTCGGGGGTTGCCAACTGTCCCATTTATCGTGTAGAAAATTGGGATTTTTCATCATTTTTACAAGATGGCCGCCACAATATCCGCCATCTTGTTTTTCTGAAATTTCATAATTTTCCTGAAATTTCAAGGATATCGGCTATCGACCGGTTTACTTGGTGTTGCCAACTTTTGAGTTTGGTAGAACAAAAGAACTCGCCAAAGTCGGGTCTGACCCGAAAATTCAAGCCCCAATGGCTCTCGGGGTTTCCAGCTGAAAGTGATGAAAATGGTCAAATGTCATTTGGGGCACCCCAGTGTTGCCAGTTAGTCAAAGTCTCCATTCAAAATGTCGTTATTTCTACTTTTCATGTTTTTGGGGAAAATCTGGGAAAACTCCCTAAAAATGGGAAAAATTTTTGCACCAGGCAACACTCCTTGACTAAATACACAACCGGTTCATACAACACAATCCAGTCGGGGGTTGCCAGCTGTCCCATTTATCGTGTCGAAAATTGGGATTTTTCGTCATTTTTACAAGATGGCCGCCACAGGGTCCGCCATCTTGTTTTTCTGAAAAGTCATAATTTTCCTGAAATCTCAAGGATATTGGCTACCGACCGGTTTACTTGGTGTTGCCAACTTTTGAGTTTTGTAGAACAAATGAATTCGCCAAAGTCAAAAAGTCCCAAAAATTAAAATATTCAATATTTTTTGGGGTTGCCAACTAAAACGCATCAAAATGGTCAAATGTCATTTTGGGGACTCTAATGCTGCCAGCTAGTCAAAGTCTTTATTCAAAATGTCGTTATTTCTACTTTTCATGTTTTTGGGGAAAATCTGGGAAAGTACCCTAAAAATGGGGAAATTTATTTCGCCAGGCAACACTCGTTGACGTAACACACAACCGTTCGGTACAATTCGAACCCGTCGGATGTTGCCAACTACACGAAAAATGGATTTGAAAAAAGTCGAAAATTCCAACTGTTCACAAAATGGCCGCCACAGCGACCGCCATCTTGTGTTTTCAAAAAGTCACAATTTTTCTGAAATCTCAAGGATATAGGCCACCGATTGGTGTATTTGGTGTTGCCAACTTTTGGAATCGGTAGAACAAAACAATTCGTCAGAGTCGAGTGGAAAAAGTCGCAATTTTCAAAACGTCCCAGCGCAGCCGCCATCTTGTTTTTTTTTTTTTTTTTACTTTTTTTTTAAATCATTCTAGATCTTATACAGGACCTATGAGTCGAAACCCCTCCAAGTCTTTTCCCCACCGAAACCGGAAATGGACTCGGCCGCCATCTTGGATTTGAATCTTCTCTATAATTTTCCTCTACTCAGTCTATGGTTTTGTACATTATTGCAAAACATACCCCTAACCCATCTCTCACCCATTCCGAGAAACGACATGTCAATGAGTGAGTGAGTGGCTTTGTAGTTTTATATAATATAAACTAGTTTGCGTGGGTGCGCGAGCTGCGCGCAGCTCGCGTGTTTGGTGTTTTAGAGACGTATTACTTACCCTTATAAAATTTTGAGAATCTATAGGCACCCCTAAATGAATTGGAAAATCCGTAAGAATTACCCCTAAAACAGTATGAAAACCCCTACGGACCCCTAATAAAACCTTATTTAAAAACTCAGACCTTTTCCATAAAAAAAATAACTCTAAAGTTTGCTGAGTTACGCTTCACCCATTCAATCATCGTTACGCTACGGAGGTCGACGGCTCGCTTCGCTCGCCACCTCCCCCCTTCGCTCCACTCAGGACCTACCTGCCACCGGAAAGGGGAGGTTGGGGAGGGGAGGGTATACAAATTTCAACAACCTTCAATAATAAAGTATAGTCAAAATCAAAATGCCGCTACGTGTCCTAGTTTCCGAGATACGATGGGGGGAGGGGTGAAGGGGGGAGAGTGGGGAGTTTTGAATAATGATTTTGACCAACTCTTTGCCCCTTCTTACGAATCTGAAAAAAAAAATGTTCCAAGTCTCTTAACTTCTGAGATCCGCCTAAAGGGGCGGGGAGAAGGAGGGCAAAGGGGAAACTTTGAAAATTGGTTTTTACTTTTCCAAGCCTCCTCTATACGAATCTGAAAAAAAAAATGTTCCAAGTCTCTTGGTTTCCGAGATTCCGAGATACGATAGGGAGGGGTGAGAAGGGGGGTGAAAAGGGGAGGTTTGGCACTTTTCCCATAGGTTTGAGAGTTAGTTGTTTGCGAATCTGTAAAAATATACCTACCTCCCCATCCACCATCTGGGAGATCAATTCTATACGATGGGGGGAGGGGTGAAGGGGGGAGAGTGGGGAGTTTTGAAAAATGATTTTGACCAACTCTTTGCCCCTTCTTACGAATCTGAAAAAAAAAATGTTCCAAGTCTCTTAACTTCTGAGATCCGCCTAAAGGGGCGAGGAGAAGGGGGGCAAAGGGGCAACTTTGAAAAATGGTTTTTACTTTTCCAAGCCTCCTCTATACGAATCTGTAAAAAAAAATGTACCAAGTCTCTTGGTTTCCGAGATTCCGAGATACGATAGGGAGGGGTGAGAAGGGGGGTGAAAAGGGGAGGTTTGGCACTTTTCCCATAGGTTTGAGAGTTAGTTGTTTACGAATCTGTAAAAATATACCCCACTCGCCCTCCACCATCTGGGAGAACAATTATGTCAGTGAGTGAGTGGTAATAAACCGGAAATGGCACGGTCGCCATCTTGAATTTTTGAAATGTCACAATTTTCCTAAAGTAACCAGGATACAAGGTACCTGTCAGTAAAAAAACGGTGGCTGTTCGTTGACTTTGGTAAAACAATAGAACTCGCCAAAGTCGGGTCTGACCCGAAAATTCAAGCCCTAATGGCGCTCGGGGTTGCAAGCTGAAAGTGATGAAAATGGTGAAATGTCATTTGGGGGATCCCAAAGTTGCCGGCTTATCAAAGTTTCTATTCAAAATGGCGTTATTTCTACTTTTCACGTTTTTGGGGAAAATCTGGGAAAATACCCTAAAAATTGGGAGAATTTTTGCACCAGGCTATACTCCTCAACAAAACACATAACCCGTTCATACAACACAATCCAGTCGGGGGATGCCAGTCGTGCCATTTATCGCGTCAAAAATTGGGAATTTTCGTCATTTTTACAAGATGGCCGCCACACTGTCCGCCATCTTGTTTTTCTGATATGTCATAATTTTCCTGAAATCTCAAGGATACAGACCACCGACTGGTGTACTTGTTGTTGCCAACTTTTGAGTTTGGTAGAACAAAAGAACTCGCCAAAGTCGGGTCTGACCCGAAATTTCAAGCCAAAATGGTTCTCGGGGTTGCCAGCTGAAAGTGATGAAAATGGTCAAATGTCATTCGGGGGACCCCAATGTTGCCGGCTAGTCAAAGTCTCTATTCAAAATGTAGTTATTTCTACTTTTCATGTTTTTGGGGAAAATCTGGGAAAACTATCTAAAAATGGGGAAAATTTTTGCACCAGGCAACACTCCTCGACTAAATACACAACCGGTTCATACAACACAATCCAGTCGGGGGTTGCCAGCTGTCCCATTTATCGTGTCGAAAATTGGGATTTTTCGTCATTTTTACAAGATGGCCGCCACACTGTCCGTCATCTTGTTTTTCTGAAATGTCATAATTTTCCTGAAATCTCAAGGACACAGGCCACCGACTGGTGTACTTGGTGTTGCCAACTTTTGTGTTTGGTAGAACAAAAGAACTCGCCAAAGTCGGGTCTGACCCGAAAATTCTAGCCTCAATGGCTCTCGGGGTTGCCAGCTAAAAGTGATGAAAATGGTCAAATGTCATTTGGGGGACCACAATGTTGCCAGCTAGTCAAAGTCTCCATTCAAAATGTCGTTATTTCTACTTTTCATGTTTTTGGGGAAAATCTGGGAAAACTCCCCAAAAATGGGGAAAATTTTTGCACCAGGCAACACTCCTCGACTAAATACACAACCGGTTCATACAACACAATCCAGTCGGGGGTTGCCAGCTGTCCCATTTATCGTGTCGAAAATTGGGATTTTTCGTCATTTTTACAAGATGGCCGCCACACTGTCCGCCATCTTGTTTTTCTGAAATGTCATAATTTTCCTGGAATCTCAAGGACACAGGCCACCGACTGGTGTACTTGGTGTTGCCAACTTTTGTGTTTGGTAGAACAAAAGAACTCGCCAAAGTCGGGTCTGACCCGAAAATTCTAGCCCCAATGGCTCTCGGGGTTGCCAGCTAAAAGTGATGAAAATGGTCAAATGTCATTTGGGGGACCACAATGTTGCCAGCTAGTCAAAGTCTCCATTCAAAATGTCGTTATTTCTACTTTTCATGTTTTTGGGGAAAATCTGGGAAAACTCCCTAAAAATGGGGAAAATTTTTGCACCAGGCAACACTCCTCGACTAAATACACAACCGGTTCATACAACACAATCCAGTCGGGGGTTGCCAGCTGTCCCATTTATCGTGTCGAAAATTGGGATTTTTCGTCATTTTTACAAGATGGCCGCCACACTGTCCGCCATCTTGTTTTTCTGAAATGTCATAATTTTCCTGAAATCTCAAGGATATAGGCTACCGATCGGTGTACTTGGTGTTGCCAACTTTTGAGTTTGGTAGAACAAATGAATTCGCCAAAGTCAAAAAGTCCCAAAAATTAAAATATTCAATATTTTTTGGGGTTGCCAACTAAAACGCACCAAAATGGTCAAATGTCATTTGGGCGACCCCAATGCTGCCAGCTAGTCAAAGTCTTCATTCGAATTGTCGTTTTTTCTACTTTTCATGTTTTTGGGGAAAATCTGGGAAAGTACCCTAAAAATGGGGAAATTTATTTCACCAGGCAACACTCGTCAATAAAACACACAACCGTTCGGTACAACTCGAACCCGTCGGATGTTGCCAACTACACGAAAAATGGATTTGAAAAAAGTCGAAAATTCCAACTGTTTACAAAATGGCCGCCACAGCGTCCGCCATGTTGTTTTTTTTTAAAGTCACAATTTTTCTTAAATCTCAAGGATATAGGGCCTCGACTGGTGTACTTGGTGTTGCCAATGTTTGAAATCGGTTGAACAAAACAATTCACCAAAGTCGAGTGAAAAAAGTAGCAATTTTCAAAACGTCCTAGCGCAGCCGCCATCTTGTTTTTTTTTTTGTTTTTACTTTTTTTGAAAATCATTCCAGATCTTATACAGGACCTATGAGTCGAAACCCCTCCAAGTCTTTTCCCCACCGAAACCGGAAATGGACTCGGCCGCCATCTTGGATTTGAATCTCCTCTATAATTTTCCTCTACTCACTCTATGGTTTTATACATTATTGCAAAACATACCCCTAACCCATCTCTCACCCATTCCGAGAAACGGCATGTCAATCAGTGAGTGAGTCAGTGGCTTTGTAGTTTTATATAATATAAACTAGTTTGTTTGGGTGCGCGAGCTGCGCGCAGCTCGCGTGTTTGGTGTTTTTGAGAAGTATTACTAACCCTTTTAAAATTTTGAGAATCTATAGGCACCCTTAAATGAATTGAAAAACCGTTAGAATTACCCCTAAAACAGTATGAAAACCCTTACGAACCCCAATAAAATCTAAAACCTTATTTAAAAACTCAGACCTTTTCCCATAAAAAACATTACCCTAAAGTTTGCTGAGTTACGCTTCACCCACTCAATCATCGTTACGCTACGGAGGTCGCCGGCTCGCTTCGCTCGCCACCTCCCGCCTTCGCTCCACTCAGGACCTACCTACCACCGGACAGGTTTCGATACCTACTATAATATTTGTTCAAATACCTGATGACTATCTCTAACCGTTATGAAGGTACAGCCCTTTCAATTTTAGGGGAGGTTGAGGAGGGGAGCTTCACCCACTCAACCTCCGTTACGCTACGGAGGTCGCCGGCTCGCTTCGCTCGCCACCTCCCCCCTTCACTCCGCTCAGGACCTACCTACCACCGGAAAGGGGAGGTTGGGGAGGGCAGGGTAGGGTGTACAAATTTCAACGCCTCTCAATAATAAAGTATAGTAAAAATCAAAATGCCGCTACGTGTCCTAGTTTCCGAGATACGATGGGGGGAGGGGTGACGGGGGAAAGAGTGGGGAGTTTTGAAAAATGATTTCGACTAATGCATTGCCCCTTTATACGAATCTGAAAAAAAAAATGTTCCAAGTCTCTCAACTTCCGAGATCCGCCTAAATGGGGGGAGAAGGGGGCCAAAGGGGGCAACTTTGAAAACTGTTTTTTACTTTTCCGAGCTTTCTCTATACGAATCCGTAAAAAAATTAAACACCCGTCTCTTAGTTTTCGAGATACGATAGGGAGGGGTGAGAAGGGGGGCAAAAAGGGGAGGTTTGGCACTTTTTTCCTACTCGTGAGAGTTACTTGATTACGAATCTATCAAAATATGACCCCCTCCCCCTCCACCATCTGGGAGAATAATTATGTCAGTAAGTGAGTGGTAATAAACCGGAAATGGCACGGCCGCCATCTTGAATTTCTGAAATGTCACAATTTTCCTAAAATAACCAGGATACAAGTTACCTGTCAGTAAAAGAACGGTGGCTGTCCGTTGACTTTGGTAGAACAAAAGAATTGGCCAAAGTCGGGTCTGACCCGAAAATTCAAGCACCAATGGCTCTCGGGGTTGCCAGCTGAGAGTAATGAAAATGATCAAAAGTCATTTCACGTACCCCATTCTTGGTGGTTATGCAAAATTTCCATTAAAAATGTCGTCATTTCTATTTTTCATGTTTTTGGGAAAAATCTGGGAAAACTCCCTAAAAATAGGGAAAATTTTTGCACCAGGCAACACTCCTCAACTAAATACACAACCGGTTCATACAACACAATCCAGTCGGGGGTTGCCAGCTGTCCCATTTATGGTGTCGAAAATTGGGATTTTTCGTCATTTTTACAAGATGGCCGCCACACTGTCCGCCATCTTGTTTTTCTGAAATGTCATAATTTTCCTGAAATCTCAAGGATACAGGCCACCGACTGGTGTACTTGGTGTTGCCAACTTTTGTGTTTGGTAGAACAAAAGAACTCGCCAAAGTCGGGTCTGACCCGAAAATTCAAGCCCCAATGGCTCTCGGGGTTGCCAGCTAAGAGTGATGAAAATGGTCAAATGTCATTTGGGGGACCACAATGTTGCCAGCTAGTCAAAGTCTCCATTCAAAATGTCGTTATTTCTACTTTTCATGTTTTTGGGGAAAATCTGGGAAAACTCCCTAAAAATGGGGAAAATTTTTGCACCAGGCAACACTCCTCGACTAAATACACAACCGGTTCATACAACACAATCCAGTCGGGGGTTGCCAGCTGTCCCATTTATCGTGTCGAAAATTGGGATTTTTCGTCATTTTTACAAGATGGCCGCCACACTGTCCGCCATCTTGTTTTTCTGAAATGTCATAATTTTCCTGAAATCTCAAGGATATAGGCTACCGATCGGTGTACTTGGTGTTGCCAACTTTTGAGTTTGGTAGAACAAATGAATTCGCCAAAGTCAAAAAGTCCCAAAAATTAAAATATTCAATATTTTTTGGGGTTGCCAACTAAAACGCATCAAAATGGTCAAATGTCATTTGGGGGACCCTAATGCTGCCAGCTAGTCAAAGTCTTTATTCAAAATGTCGTTATTTCTACTTTTCATGTTTTTGGCAAAAATTTGGGAAAGTACCCTAAAAATGGGGAAATTTATTTCACCAGGCAACACTCGTTGATGTAACACACAACCGCTCGGTACAACTCGAACCCGTCAGATGTTGCCAACTACACGAAAAATGGATTTGAAAAAAGTCGAAAATTCCAACTTTTTACAAAATGGCCGCCACAGCGTCCGCCATGTTGTTTTTCCGAAAAGTCACAATTTTTCTGAAATCTCAAGGATATAGGCCACCGATCGGTGTACTTGGTGTTGCCAACTTTTGGAATCGGTAGATTAAAACAATTCGTCAGAGTCGAATGGAAAAAGTCGCAATTTTCAAAACGTCCTAGCGCAGCCGCCATCTTGTTTTTTTTTTTTTTTTTACTTTTTTTTTAAATCATTCCAGATCTTATACAGGACCTATGAGTCGAAACCCCTCCAAGTCTTTTCCCCACCGAAACCGGAAATGGACTCGGCCGCCATCTTGGATTTGAATCTCCTCTATAATTTTCCTCTACTCACTTTATGGTTTTATACATTATTGCAAAACATACCCTTAACCCATCTCTCACCCATTCCGAGAAACGACATGTCAATCAGTCAGTGAGTCAGTGGCTTTGTAGTTTTATATAATATAAACTAGTTTGCTTGGGTGCGCGAGCTGCGCGCAGCTCGCGTGTTTGGTCTTTTTGAGAAGTATAACTTACCCTTTTAAAATTTTGAGAATCTATAGGCACCCTTAAATGAATTGGAAAATCCGTTAGAATTACCCCTAAAACAGTATGAAAACCCTTACGAACCCCTAATAAAATCTAAAACTTTATTTAAAAAAACTCAGACCTTTTCCCATAAAAAACATTACCCTAAAGTTTGCTGAGTTACGCTTCACCCACTCAATCATCGTTACGCTACGGAGGTCGCCGGCTCGCTTCGCTCGCCACCTCCCGCCTTCGCTCCACTCAGGACCTACCTACCACCGGACAGGTTTCGACACCTACTAAAATATTTGTTCAAACACCTGATGGCTATCTCTAACCGTTATGAAGGTACAGCCCTTTCAATTTTAGGGGAGGTTGGGGAGGGGAGCTTCACCCACTCAACCTCCGTTACGCTACGGAGGTCGCCGGCTCGCTTCGCTCGCCACCTCCCCCCTTCGCTCCACTCAGGACCTACCTACCACCGGAAAGGGGAGGTTGGGGAGGGGAGGGTAGGGTGTACAAATTTCAACGCCTCTCAATAATAAAGTATAGTAAAAATCAAAATGCCGCTACGTGTCCTAGTTTCCGAGATACGATGGGGGGAGGGGTGACGGGGGGGAGAGTGGGGAGTTTTGAAAAATGATTTCGACTAATGCATTGCCCCTTTATACGAATCTGAAAAAAAAAATGTTCCAAGTCTCTTAACTTCCGAGATCCGCCTAAAGGGGGGAAGAAGGGGGACAAGGGGGCCAACTTTGAAAACTGGTTTTTTCTTTCCCGATCCTCCTCTATACGAATCCGTAAAAAAAAAACACAGGTCTCTTAGTTTCCGAGATACGGTAGGGAGGGGTGGGAAGGGGAGCACAAAGGGGAGGTTTGGCACTTATCCCTTACTCGTGAGAGTTATTTGTTTACGAATCTGTCAAAATATACCCCCCTTCCCCTCCACCATATGGGAGAACAATTATGTCAGTGGGTGAGTGGTAATAAACCGGAAATGGCACGGCCGCCATCTTGAATTTCTGAAATGTCACAATTTTCCTCAAGTAACCAGGATACAAGTTACCTGTAAGTAAAACACGGTGGCTGTCCGTTGACTTTGGTAGAACAAAAGAATTGGCCAAAGTCGGGTCTAACCCGAAAATTCAAGCCCTAATGGCTCTCGGGGTTGCCAGCTGAAAGTGATGAAAATGGTCAAATGTCATTTGGGGGATCCCAAAGTTGCCGGCTAATCAAAATTTCCATTCAAAATGGCGTTATTTATACTTTTCACGTTTTTGGGGAAAATCTGGGAAAATACCCAAAAATGGAGATAGTTTTTGCACCAGGCAATACTTCTCAACAAAACACAAAACCCGTTCATACAACACAATCCAGTCGGGGAATGCCAGCTGTTCCATTTATCGTGTCGAAAATTGGAATTTTTAGTCATTTCTACAAGATGGCCACCACACTGTCCGCCATCTTGTTTTTCTGAAATGTCATAATTTTCCTGAAATTTCAAGGATACAGGCCACCGACTGGTGTACTTGGTGTTGCCAACTTTTGAGTTTGGTAGAACAAAAGAACTCGCCAAAGTCGGGTCTGACCCGAAAATTCAAGCCCCAATGGCTCTCGGGGTTGCCAGCTGAAAGTGATAAAAATGATCAACTGTCATTTGGGGGACCACAATGTAGCCGGCTAGTTAAAGTTTCTATTCAAAATGTCGTTATTTCTACTTTTCATGTTTTCGGGGAAAATCTGGAAAAGTACCCCAAAAGTAGGGAAATTTTTTGCACCAGGCAACACTCCTCAACGAAATACACAACCAGTGGGTACAACACAATCCAGTCGCGGGTTGCCAGCTGTCCCATTTATCGTGTCGAAAATTGGGATTTTTCGTCATTTTTACAAGATGGCTGCCACACTGTCCGCCATCTTGTTTTCCTGAAATGTCATAATTTTCCTAAAATTTCAAGAATACAGGCTACCGACCGGTGTACTTGGTGTTGTCAACTTTTGAGTTTGGTAGAACAAAAGAACTCGCCAAAGTCGGGTCTGACCCGAAAATTCAAGCCCCAATGGCTCTCGGGGTTGCCAGTTGAAAGTAATGAAAATAGTCAAATGTAATTTGGGGGACTCTAATGCTGCCAGCTAGTCAAAGTCTCTATTCAAAATATCGTTATTTCTACTTTTCATGTTTTTGGAGAAAATCTGAGAAAACACCCTAAAAATGGGGAAATATTTTGAACCAGGCAACACTCCTTGACTAAATACACAACCGGTTCATACAACACAATCCAGTCGGGGGTTGCCAACTGTCCCATTTATCGTGTCGAAAATTGGGATTTTTCGTCATTTTTACAAGATGGCCGCCACGCTGTCCGCCATCTTGTTTTTCTGAAAAGTCATAATTTTCCTGAAATCTCAAGGATATAGGCTACCGATCAGTTTTCTTGGTGTTGCTAACTTTTGAGTTTGCTAGAACAAATGAATTCGCCAAAGTCAAAAAGTCCCAAAAATTAAAATATTCAATATTTTTTGGGGTTGCCAACTAAAACGCACCAAAATGGTCAAATGTCATTTGGGGGACCCTAATGCTGCCAGCTAGTCAAAGTCTTCATTCGAATTGTCGTTTTTTCTACTTTTCATGTTTTTGGGGAAAATCTGGGAAAATACCCTAAAAATGGGGAAATTTATTTCACCAGGCAACTCTCGTTGTTGTAACACACAACCGCTCGGTACAACTCGAACCCGTCAGATGTTGCCAGCTACACGAAAAATGGATTTGAAGAAAGTCGAAAATTCCAACTGTTTACAAAATGGCCGCCACAGCGTCCGCCATGTTGTTTTTTTTAAAAGTCACAATTTTTCTGAAATCTCAAGGATATAGGCCCCCGACTGGTGAACTTATTGTTGCCAACGTTTGAAATCGGTAGAACAAAACAATTCGCCAAAGTCGAGTGAAAAAATTGGCAATTTTCAAAACGTCCTGGCGCAGCCGCCATCTTGTTTTTTTTTTTTTTTTTACTTTTTTTTTAAATCATTCTAGATCTTATACAGGACCTATGAGTCGAAATCTCTCCAAGTCTTTTCCCCACCGAAACCGGAAATGGACTCAGCCGCCATCTTGGATTTGAATCTCCTCTATAATTTTCCTCTACTCACTTTATGGTTTTATATATTATTGCAAAACATACCCTTAACCCATCTCTCACCCATTCCGAGAAACGACATGTCAATGAGTCAGTGAGTGGCTTTGTAGTTTTATATAATATAAACTAGTTTGCTTGGGTGCGCGAGCTGCGCGCAGCTCGCGTGTTTGGTGTTTTAGAGACGTATTACTTACCCTTATAAAATTTTGAGAATCTATAGGCACCCCTAAATGAATTGGAAAATCCGTTAGAATTACCCCTAAATCAGTATGGGAACCCTGAAGAACCCCTAAAACATTTGAGAAGTATAAAAAAACATTACCCTAAGGTTTTCTTGTCGTCGTCCCTGAGTTACGCTTCACCCACTCAACCTTCGTTACGCTACGGACGTCGGCGGCTCGCGTGGCTCGCCACCTCCCCCCTTCGCTCCACTCGGTCTCGCAGGTTCGCTCCGCTCAGGACCTACCTACCACCGGACAGGTTTCGACGCTTACTAAAATATTTGTTCAAACACCTGATAGCTATCTCTAACCGTTATGAAGTTACAGCCCTTTCAATTTTAGGGGAGGTTGGGGAGGGGAGCTTCACCCACTCAACCTTCGTTACGCTACGGAGGTCGCCGGCTCGCTTCGCTCGCCACCTCCCCCCTTCGCTCCACTCGGTCTCGCAGGTTCACTCCACTCAGGACTTTTAGGGGAGGTTGGGGAGGGGAGGGGAGGGTATAAAATTTCAATGCCCCTCAATAATAAAGTATAGCAAAAATCTAAATGCCGCTACGTGTCCTAGTTTCCGAGATACGATGGAGGGAGGGGTGAATGGGGGGAGAGGGGGGGAGTTTTGAAAACGATTTTGACCAACTCTTTGCCCCTTCTTACGAATCTGAAAAAAAAAATGTTCCAAGTCTCTTAACTTCCGAGATCCGCCGAAGGGGGGGGGGGGGGGAGAAGGGGGGCAAGGGGGCCAACTCTGAAAAGTGGTTTTTACTTTTCCGAGCCTCCTCTATACGAATCTGAAAAAAAAAATGTTCCAAGTCTCTTAACTTCCGAGATCCGCCTAAAGGGGGGGAGAAGGGGGGAAAGGGGGACAACTCAACCTTCGTTACGCTACAGAGGTCGCCGGCTCGCTTCGCTCGCCACCTCCCCCCTTCGCTCCACTGGGTCTCGCAGGTTCGCTCCACTCAGGACCTACCTACCACCGGAAAGCGGAGGGGAGCAAAGGGGAGGTTGGGGAGGGGAGGGTATACCAATTTCAACGCTCCTCAATAATAAAGTATGGC
This sequence comes from Xestia rhomboidea, assembly GCA_963853795.1. Taxonomy (NCBI): domain Eukaryota; kingdom Metazoa; phylum Arthropoda; class Insecta; order Lepidoptera; family Noctuidae; genus Xestia; species Xestia rhomboidea. Next base: position 4,986,840 of record OY970778.1, on the reverse strand, counting down.
AAAAATCAAAATGCCGCTACGTGTCGTAGTTTCCGAGATACGATGGGGGGAGGGGTGAAGGGGGGGAGAGTGGGGAGTTTTGAAAAATGATTTCGACTAACAATCAGCCCCTTTATACAAATCTGAAAAAAAAAATGTTCCAAGTCTCTTGGTTTCCGAGACACGATAGGGAGGGGTGAGAAGGGGGGTGAAAAGGTGAGGTTTGGCACTTTTCCCATAAGTTTGAGAGTTAGTTGTTTACGAATCTGTAAAAATATACCCCACTCGCCCTCCACCATCTGGGAGAACAATTATGTCAGTGAGTGAGTGGTAATAAACCGGAAATGGCACGGTCGCCATCTTAAATTTTTGAAATGTCACAATTTTCTTAAAATAACCAGGATACAAGGTACCTGTCAGTAAAAAAACGGTGGCTGTTCGTTGACTTTGGTAAAACAAAAGAACTCGCCAAAGTCGGGTCTGACCCGAAAATTCAAGGCCTAATGGCGCTCGGGGTTGCCAGCTGAAAGTGATGAAAATGGTCAAATGTCATTCGGGGGACCCCAATGTTGCCGGCTAGTCAAAGTCTCCATTCAAAATGTAGTTATTTCTACTTTTCATGTTTTTGGGGAAAATCTGGGAAAACTCCCTAAAAATGGGGAAATTTTTTGCACCAGGCAACACTCCTCGACTAAATACACAACCGGTTCATACAACACAATCCAGTCGGGGGTTGCCAGCTGTCCCATTTATCGTGTCGAAAATTGGGATTTTTCGTCATTTTTACAAGATGGCCGCCACACTGTCCGCCATCTTGTTTTTCTGAAATGTCATAATTTTTCTAAAATCTCAAGGATACAGGCCACCGACTGGTGTACTTGGTGTTGCCAACTTTTGTGTTTGGTAGAACAAAAGAACTCGCCAAAGTCGGGTCTGACCCGAAAATTCAAGCCCCAATGGCTCTCGGGGTTGCCAGCTAAAAGTGATGAAAATGGTCAAATGTCATTTGGGGGACCACAATGTTGCCAGCTAGTCAAAGTCTCCATTCAAAATGTCGTTATTTCTACTTTTCATGTTTTTGGGGAAAATCTGGGAAAACTCCCTAAAAATGGGGAAAATTTTTGCACCAGGCAACACTCCTCGATTAAATACACAACCTGTTCATACAACACAATCCAGTCGGGGGTTGCCAGCTGTCCCATTTATCGTGTCGAAAATTGGGATTTTTCGTCATTTTTACAAGATGGCGGCAACACTGTCCGCCATCTTGTTTTTCTGAAATGTCATAATTTTCCTGAAATCTCAAGGATACAGGCCACCGACTGGTGTACTTGGTGTTGCCAACTTTTGAGTTTGGTAGAACAAAAGAACTCGCCAAAGTCGGGTCTGACCCGAAAATTCAAGCCCCAATAGCTCTCGGGGTTGCCAGCTAAAAGTGATGAAAATGGTCAAATGTCATTTGGGGGACCACAATGTTGCCAGCTAGTCAAAGTCTCCATTCAAAATGTCGTTATTTCTACTTTTCATGTTTTTGGGGAAAATCTGGGAAAACTCCCTAAAAATGGGGAAAAATTTTGCACCAGGCAACACTCCTTGACTAAATACACAACCGGTTCATACAACACAATCCAGTCGGGGGTTGCCAGCTGTTCCATTTATCGTGTCGAAAATTGGGATTTTTCGTCATTTTTACATGATGGCCGCCACCCTGTCCGCCATCTTGTTTTTCTGAAATGTCATAATTTTTCTAAAATCTCAAGGATATAGGCTACCGATCGGTGTACTTGGTGTTGCCAACTTTTGAGTTTGGTAGAACAAATGAATTCGCCAAAGTCAAAAAGTCCCAAAAATTAAAATATTCAATATTTTTTGGGGTTGCCAACTAAAACGCATCAAAATGGTCAAATGTCATTTTGGGGACCCTAATGCTGCCAGCTAGTCAAAGTCTTTATTCAAAATGTCGTTATTTCTACTTTTCATGTTTTTGGGGAAAATCTGGGAAAGTACCCTAAAAATGGGGAAATTTATTTCGCCAGGCAACACTCGTTGACGTAACACACAACCGTTCGCTACAACTCGAACCCGTCGGATGTTGCCAACTACACGAAAAATGGATTTGAAAAAAGTCGAAAATTCCAACTGTTCACAAAATGGCCGCCACAGCGTCCGCCATCTTGTGTTTTCAAAAAGTCACAATTTTTCTGAAATCTCAAGGATATAGGCCCCCGACTGGTATACTTAGTGTTGCAAACGTTTGAAATCGGTTGAAAAAAACAATTCACCAAAGTCGACTGAAAAAAGTCGCAATTTTCAAAACGTCCTAGCGCAGCCGCCATCTTGTTTTTTTTTTTTTTTTTACTTTTTTTTTAAATCATTCCAGATCTTATACAGGACCTATGAGTCGAAACCCCTCCAAGTCTTTTCCCCACCGAAACCGGAAATGGACTTGGCCGCCATCTTGGATTTGAATCTCCTCTATAATTTTCCTCTACTCAGTCTATGGTTTTGTACATTATTGCAAAACATACCCCTAACCCATCTCTCACCCATTCCGAGAAACGACATGTCAATGAGTGAGTGAGTGGCTTTGTAGTTTTTTTTTATATAATATAAACTAGTTTGCTTGGGTGCGCGAGCTGCGCGCAGCTCGCGTGTTTGGTGTTTTAAAGACGTATTACTTACCCTTATAAAATTTTGAGAATCTATAGGCACCCCTAAATGAATTGGAAAATCCGTAAGAATTACCCCTAAAACAGTATGAAAACCCCTACGGACCCCTAATAAAACCTTATTTAAAAACTCAGACCTTTTCCATAAAAAAAATAACTCTAAAGTTTGCTGAGTTACGCTTCACCCATTCAATCATCGTTACGCTACGGAGGTCGCCGGCTCGCTTCGCTCGCCACCTCCCCCCTTCGCTCCACTCAGGACCTACCTGCCACCGGAAAGGGGAGGTTGGGGAGGGGAGGGTATACAAATTTCAAAAACCCTTAATAATAAAGTATAGTCAAAATCAAAATGCCGCTACGTGTCCTAGTTTCCGAGATACGATGGGGGGAGGGGTGAAGGGGGGAGAGTGGGGAGTTTTGAAAAATGATTTTGACCAACTCTTTGCCCCTTCTTACGAATCTGATAAAAAAAATGTTCCAAGTCTCTTAACTTCTGAGATCCGCCTAAAGGGGCGGGGAGAAGGGGGGCAAAGGGGCAACTTTGAAAAATGGTTTTTACTTTTCCAAGCCTCCTCTATACGAATCTGAAAAAAAAAATGTACCAAGTCTCTTGGTTTCCGAGATACGATAGGGAGGGGTGAGAAGGGGGGTGAAAAGGGGAGGTTTGGCACTTTTCCCATAGGTTTGAGAGTTAGTTGTTTACGAATCTGTAAAAATATACCTACCTCCCCATCCACCATCTGGGAGATCAATTCTATACGATGGGGGGAGGGGTGAAGGGGGGAGAGTGGGGAGTTTTGAAAAATGATTTTGACTAACTCTTTGCCCCTTCTTACGAATCTGAAAAAAAAAATGTTCCAAGTCTCTTAACTTCTGAGATCCGCCTAAAGGGTCGGGGAGAAGGGAGGCAAAGGGGCAACTTTGAAAAATGGTTTTTACTTTTCCAAGCCTCCTCTATACGAATCTGAAAAAAAAAATGTTCCAAGTCTCTTGGTTTTCGAGACACGATAGGGAGGGGTGAGAAGGGGGGTGAAAAGGGGAGGTTTGGCACTTTTCCCATAGGTTTGAGAGTTAGTTGTTTACGAATCTGTAAAAATATACCCCACTCGCCCTCCACCATCTGGGAGAACAATTATGTCAGTGAGTGAGTGGTAATAAACCGGAAATGGCACGGTCGCCATCTTGAATTTTTGAAATGTCACAATTTTCCTAAAGTAACCAGGATACAAGGTACCTATCAGTAAAAAAACGGTGGCTGTTCGTTGACTTTGGTAAAACAAAAGAACTCGCCAAAGTCGGGTCTGACCCGAAAATTCAAGCCCTAATGGCGCTCGGGGTTGCCAGCTGAAAGTGATGAAAATGGTGAAATGTCATTTGGGGGATCCCAAAGTTGCCGGCTTATCAAAGTTTCTATTAAAAATGGCGTTATTTCTACTTTTCACGTTTTTGGGGAAAATCTGGGAAAATACCCTAAAAATTGGGAGAATTTTTGCACCAGGCTATACTCCTCAACAAAACACATAACCCGTTCATGCGAGCGAGTGGGGTATATTTTTACAGATTCGTAAACAACTAACTCTCAAACCTATGGGAAAAGTGCCAAACCTCCCCTTTTCACCCCCCTTCTCACCCCTCCCTATCGTGTCTCGAAAACCAAGAGACTTGGAACATTTTTTTTTTCAGATTCGTATAGAGGAGGCTTGGAAAAGTAAAAACCATTTTTCAAAGTTGCCCCTTTGCCTCCCTTCTCCCCGACCCTTTAGGCGGATCTCAGAAGTTAAGAGACTTGGAACATTTTTTTTTTCAGATTCGTAAGAAGGGGCAAAGAGTTAGTCAAAATCATTTTTCAAAACTCCCCACTCTCCCCCCTTCACCCCTCCCCCCATCGTATAGAATTGATCTCCCAGATGGTGGATGGGGAGGTAGGTATATTTTTACAGATTCGTAAACAACTAACTCTCAAACCTATGGGAAAAGTGCCAAACCTCCCCTTTTCACCCCCCTTCTCACCCCTCCCTATCGTATCTCGGAAACCAAGAGACTTGGTACATTTTTTTTTTCAGATTCGTATAGAGGAGGCTTGGAAAAGTAAAAACCATTTTTCAAAGTTGCCCCTTTGCCCCCCTTCTCCCCGCCCCTTTAGGCGGATCTCAGAAGTTAAGAGACTTGGAACATTTTTTTTATCAGATTCGTAAGAAGGGGCAAAGAGTTGGTCAAAATCATTTTTCAAAACTCCCCACTCTCCCCCCTTCACCCCTCCCCCCATCGTATCTCGGAAACTAGGACACGTAGCGGCATTTTGATTTTGACTATACTTTATTATTAAGGGTTTTTGAAATTTGTATACCCTCCCCTCCCCAACCTCCCCTTTCCGGTGGCAGGTAGGTCCTGAGTGGAGCGAAGGGGGGAGGTGGCGAGCGAAGCGAGCCGGCGACCTCCGTAGCGTAACGATGATTGAATGGGTGAAGCGTAACTCAGCAAACTTTAGAGTTATTTTTTTTATGGAAAAGGTCTGAGTTTTTAAATAAGGTTTTATTAGGGGTCCGTAGGGGTTTTCATACTGTTTTAGGGGTAATTCTTACGGATTTTCCAATTCATTTAGGGGTGCCTATAGATTCTCAAAATTTTATAAGGGTAAGTAATACGTCTTTAAAACACCAAACACGCGAGCTGCGCGCAGCTCGCGCACCCAAGCAAACTAGTTTATATTATATAAAAAAAAACTACAAAGCCACTCACTCACTCATTGACATGTCGTTTCTCGGAATGGGTGAGAGATGGGTTAGGGGTATGTTTTGCAATAATGTACAAAACCATAAAGTGAGTAGAGGAAAATTATAGAGGAGATTCAAATCCAAGATGGCGGCCAAGTCCATTTCCGGTTTCGGTGGGGAAAAGACTTGGAGGGGTTTCGACTCATAGGTCCTGTATAAGATCTGGAATGATTTAAAAAAAAAGTAAAAAAAAAAAAAAAAACAAGATGGCGGCTGCGCTAGGACGTTTTGAAAATTGCGACTTTTTTCAGTCGACTTTGGTGAATTGTTTTTTTCAACCGATTTCAAACGTTTGCAACACTAAGTATACCAGTCGGGGGCCTATATCCTTGAGATTTCAGAAAAATTGTGACTTTTTGAAAACACAAGATGGCGGACGCTGTGGCGGCCATTTTGTGAACAGTTGGAATTTTCGACTTTTTTCAAATCCATTTTTCGTGTAGTTGGCAACATCCGACGGGTTCGAGTTGTAGCGAACGGTTGTGTGTTACGTCAACGAGTGTTGCCTGGCGAAATAAATTTCCCCATTTTTAGGGTACTTTCCCAGATTTTCCCCAAAAACATGAAAAGTAGAAATAACGACATTTTGAATAAAGACTTTGACTAGCTGGCAGCATTAGGGTCCCCAAAATGACATTTGACCATTTTGATGCGTTTTAGTTGGCAACCCCAAAAAATATTGAATATTTTAATTTTTGGGACTTTTTGACTTTGGCGAATTCATTTGTTCTACCAAACTCAAAAGTTGGCAACACCAAGTACACCGATCGGTAGCCTATATCCTTGAGATTTTAGAAAAATTATGACATTTCAGAAAAACAAGATGGCGGACAGGGTGGCGGCCATCATGTAAAAATGACGAAAAATCCCAATTTTCGACACGATAAATGGAACAGCTGGCAACCCCCGACTGGATTGTGTTGTATGAACCGGTTGTGTATTTAGTCAAGGAGTGTTGCCTGGTGCAAAATTTTTCCCCATTTTTAGGGAGTTTTCCCAGATTTTCCCCAAAAACATGAAAAGTAGAAATAACGACATTTTGAATGGAGACTTTGACTAGCTGGCAACATTGTGGTCCCCCAAATGACATTTGACCATTTTCATCACTTTTAGCTGGCAACCCCGAGAGCTATTGGGGCTTGAATTTTCGGGTCAGACCCGACTTTGGCGAGTTCTTTTGTTCTACCAAACTCAAAAGTTGGCAACACCAAGTACACCAGTCGGTGGCCTGTATCCTTGAGATTTCAGGAAAATTATGACATTTCAGAAAAACAAGATGGCGGACAGTGTTGCCGCCATCTTGTAAAAATGACGAAAAATCCCAATTTTCGACACGATAAATGGGACAGCTGGCAACCCCCGACTGGATTGTGTTGTATGAACAGGTTGTGTATTTAATCGAGGAGTGTTGCCTGGTGCAAAAATTTTCCCCATTTTTAGGGAGTTTTCCCAGATTTTCCCCAAAAACATGAAAAGTAGAAATAACGACATTTTGAATGGAGACTTTGACTAGCTGGCAACATTGTGGTCCCCCAAATGACATTTGACCATTTTCATCACTTTTAGCTGGCAACCCCGAGAGCCATTGGGGCTTGAATTTTCGGGTCAGACCCGACTTTGGCGAGTTCTTTTGTTCTACCAAACACAAAAGTTGGCAACACCAAGTACACCAGTCGGTGGCCTGTATCCTTGAGATTTTAGAAAAATTATGACATTTCAGAAAAACAAGATGGCGGACAGTGTGGCGGCCATCTTGTAAAAATGACGAAAAATCCCAATTTTCGACACGATAAATGGGACAGCTGGCAACCCCCGACTGGATTGTGTTGTATGAACCGGTTGTGTATTTAGTCGAGGAGTGTTGCCTGGTGCAAAAAATTTCCCCATTTTTAGGGAGTTTTCCCAGATTTTCCCCAAAAACATGAAAAGTAGAAATAACTACATTTTGAATGGAGACTTTGACTAGCCGGCAACATTGGGGTCCCCCGAATGACATTTGACCATTTTCATCACTTTCAGCTGGCAACCCCGAGCGCCATTAGGCCTTGAATTTTCGGGTCAGACCCGACTTTGGCGAGTTCTTTTGTTTTACCAAAGTCAACGAACAGCCACCGTTTTTTTACTGACAGGTACCTTGTATCCTGGTTATTTTAAGAAAATTGTGACATTTCAAAAATTTAAGATGGCGACCGTGCCATTTCCGGTTTATTACCACTCACTCACTGACATAATTGTTCTCCCAGATACACATGCGCGCAGCTCGCGGGTTTCGTGTTTTTGAGAAGTATTCCCTATCCTTATAAAATTTTGAGAATCCATAGGAATCCTTAAATGAATTGGAAAATCCGTTAGAATTACCCCTAAATCAGTATGAGAACCCTTAAGAACCCCTAAAACATTTGAGAAGTATAAAAAAACATTACCCTAAGGTTTGCTTGTCGTCGTCCCTGAGTTACGCTTCACCCACTCAACCTTCGTTACGCTACGGACGTCGGCGGCTCGCGTGGCTCGCCACCTCCCCCCTTCGCTCCACTCGGTCTCGCAGGTTCGCTCCGCTCAGGACCTACCTACCACCGGACAGGTTTCGACGCTTACTAAAATATTTGTTCAAACACCTGATAGCTATCTCTAACCGTTATGAAGTTACAGCCCTTTCAATTTTAGGGGAGGTTGGGGAGGGGAGCTTCACCCACTCAACCTTCGTTACGCTACGGAGGTCGCCGGCTCGCTTCGCTCGCCACCTCCCCCCTTCGCTCCACTCGGTCTCGCAGGTTCGCTCCACTCAGGACTTTTAGGGGAGGTTGGGGAGGGGAGGGGAGGGTATAAAATTTCAACGCCCCTCAATAATAAAGTATAGCAAAAATCTAAATGCCGCTACGTGTCCTAGTTTCCGAGATACGATGGAGGGAGGGGTGAATGGGGGGAGAGGGGGGGAGTTTTGAAAACGATTTTGACCAACTCTTTGCCCCTTCTTACGAATCTGAAAAAAAAAATGTTCCAAGTCTCTTAACTTCCGAGATCCGCCGAAGGGGGGGGGGGGAAGGGGGGCAAGGGGGCCAACTCTGAAAAGTGGTTTTTACTTTTCCGAGCCTCCTCTATACGAATCTGAAAAAAAAAATGTTCCAAGTCTCTTAACTTCCGAGATCCGCCTAAAGGGGGGGAGAAGGGGGGAAAGGGGGACAACTCAACCTTCGTTACGCTACAGAGGTCGCCGGCTCGCTTCGCTCGCCACCTCCCCCCTTCGCTCCACTGGGTCTCGCAGGTTCGCTCCACTCAGGACCTACCTACCACCGGAAAGCGGAGGGGAGCAAAGGGGAGGTTGGGGAGGGGAGGGTATACCAATTTCAACGCTCCTCAATAATAAAGTATGGCAAAAATCAAAATGCCGCTACGTGTCGTAGTTTCCGAGATACGATGGGGGGAGGGGTGAAGGGGGGGAGAGTGGGGAGTTTTGAAAAATGATTTCGACTAACAATCAGCCCCTTTATACAAATCTGAAAAAAAAAATGTTCCAAGTCTCTTAACTTCTGAGATCCGCCTAAAGGGGGGGGAGAAGGGGGACAAGGGGGACAACTTTGGAAACTGGTTTTTACTTTTCCGAGCCTCCTCTATACGATTCCGTAAAAAACAAAAAATACGGGTCCCTTAGTTTCCGAGATACGATAGGGAGGGGGAGGAAGGGGAGCAAAAAGGGGAGGTTTGGCACTTTTCCCATACTCGCGGGAGTTACTTGTTTACGAATCTGTCAAAAAATACCCACCTCCCCATCCACCATCTGGGAGAACAATTATGTCAATGAGTCAGTGAGTCAGTGAGTGGTAATCGAGCTTTATATAGTATAACTAGTTTGCTTGGGTGCGCGAGCTGCGCGCAGCTCGCGTGTTTGGTGTTTTTGAGAAGTATTACTTACCCTTATAAAATTTTGAGAATCTATAGGCACCTCTAAATGAATTGGAAAATCCGTTAGAATTACCCCTAAAACAGTATGAAAACCCCTACGGACCCCTAATAAAACCTTATTTAAAAACTCAGACTTTTCCCATAAAAAAACATTACTCTAAAGTTTGCTTGTCGTGACCTACCTACCACCGGACACATACATGGCTATCTGTAACTGTTATAAAGTTACAGCCTGAGTTACGCTTCACCCACTCAACCATCGTAACGCTTCGGAGGTCGCCGGCTCGCTTCGCTCCACTCAGGACCTACCTACCACCGGACAGGTTTCGACGCCTACTATAATATTTGTTCAAATACCTGATGGCTATCTCTAACCGTTATGAAGTTACAGCCCTTTCAATTTTAGGGGAGGTTGGGGAGGGAGCTTCACCCACTCAACCTTCGTTACGCTACGCTACACTCAGGACTTTTAGGGGAGGTTGGGGAGGGGAAGGTAGAGTGTACAAATTTCAACGCCCCTCAATAATAAAGTATAGTAAAAATCAAAATGCCGCTACGTGTCCTAGTTTCCGAGATACCATGGGGGGAGGGGAGAGGGGGGAGTTTTGATAAATGATTTCGACTAATTCGGAGTCCCTTGATACGAATCTTAAAAAAAAAATGTTCCAAGTCTCTTAACTTCCGAAATCCGCCTAAAGGGGGGGAGAAGGGGGGAAAGGGAGACATTTTTGAAAACTGGTTTTTACTTTTCCGAGCTTCTTCTATACGAATCCGTAAAATAAACAAAATACGGGTCTCTTAGTTTCCGAGATACGATAGGGAGGGGGAGAAAGAAGAGCAAAAAGGGGAGGTTTGGGACTTTTCCCAGCTCGCATGTTTGGTGTTTTTGAGAAGTATTACTTACCCTTATAAAATTTTGAGAATCAATGGGCACCCCTAAATGAATTGGAAAATCCGTTAGAATTACTCCTAAAACAGTATGAAAACCCCTACGGACCCCTAATAAAACCTTATTTAAAAAACTCAGACCTTTTCCCATAAAAAACATTACCCTAAAGTTGGCTGAGTTACGTCATCGTTACGCTACGGAGGTCGCCGGCTCGCTTCGCTCGCCACCTCCCCCCTTCGCTCCACTCGGTCTCGCAGGTTTGCTCCACTCAGGACCTACCTACCACCGGAAAGGGGAGGTTGGGGAGGAGAGGGTATAAAAATTTCAACGCCCCTCAATAATAAAGTATAGCAAAAATCAAAATGCCGCTACGGGTCCTAGTTTCCGAGATACGATGGGGGGAGGGGTGAAGGGGGGGAGGGGGGAGTTTTGAAAAATGATTTTGACCAACTTTTTGCCCCTTCTTACGAATCTGAAAAAAAAATGTTCAAAGTCTCTTAACTTCCGACATCCGCCTAAAGGGGGGGAGAAGGGGGGAAAGGGGGACAACTTCTAAAACTGGTTTTTACTATTCCGAGCCTCCTCTATACGAATCTGAAAAAAAAAAATGTTCCAAGTCTCTTAACTTCCGAGATCCGCCTAAAGGGGGGGAGAAGGGGGGAAAGGGGGCCAACTTTGAAAAATGGTTTTTACTATTCCGAGCCTCTTCTATACGAATCTGAAAAAAAAAACGTTCCAAGTCTCTTAACTTCCGAGATCCGCCTAAAGGGGGGGAGAAGGGGGGAAAAGGGGACAACTTTGAAAACCTGTTTTTACTTTTCCGAGCCTCCTCTATACGAATCTGAAAAAAAAAATGTTTCAAGTCTCTTGGTTTCCGAGATACGATAGGGAGGGGGGTGAAGGGGGGCGAAAAGGGGAGGTTTGGCACTTTTCCCATAGGTTTTAGAGTTAGTTGTTTACGAATCTGTCAAAATATACCTACCTCCCCATCCACCATCAAGGAGAACAATTCTGTCAGTCAGTGAGTGGTAATCTAGCTTTATATAGTATAATTCATTCATTCAAGAAAATGGTTTTAATGAATGTGGTTAAACAATAAGCTTATAACATTCGACTGCTTGTCTTGACTTACCTTTTTTTTTCAAACCTACTTCTTCAAGCTTTTTAATATACATTCTAAAAAAAAAGCCACCCAATTTCTAATATTCTTGAAAAAATCCGGAACATTTTTCATCTCATCAGAAAGACGGGACATCAAACAGTCGTTTGATTTAATGCCGTCAGAATGAGATCATTTTCCAAATCAATTTTTCAACGAACTTCGAAGCAGAGCATAAAGGACCAGAAAATCATTCAAAATGGATTCTTAAGTGTAAAATGATCAATGATTCCAATAAAAGTATTGATTTCAATCAAGAAATTGCTTTTAAGGTTTTATATTAACCGAGCACAAATATGTTTATGTTAGTTGAAGGGTTTGACTTTAAAGGTAGGTTATTTAGAACAGCTAAATGCTCAACTGTTTACTAACCGTTTAGTGTGAATTAACTATGTCGGTAAAACCACACGCGGAAATTCTGAATATATTATTGATTCTCATCTTAAATCTTCTGTTGCTCTTATATCATGATCTGTCGAATGACCGATTTGGTGGAGACGCCATTGTTTAACTATTGTGTCTACTTCGTGGACAGATCATGGGTTATAACCAACAAATTTCTTAGGTAATAAACAAAACACACACACCTAATATTTGCTAAACTACGTCATTAATTTCTAGAATAAAAGGACCATCAACAAAGAAACCGGCCAAGAGCGAGTTGAACTCGCGCACCGAGGGTTCCGCACAAACTGTTCAAAGGACAAACTTAAGTTTGCTGTTCGATCCCTAGAAACGGCTATTGCATCAACCGCAAATAATAAGTTTGTAGTAGTAAAATCCCTTTTTTTTAAAGTACATAATTACGGTTTTCAGATTTTTACCTTTACATGTGCTGTACTACCTTGCTTTTTGCCAAATTTCGTGATTCTAGGTCAACGGGAACTACCATATAGGTTTTCGACCCAAAACCTATAGGGTATTTCCGGTTGACCTAGAATTGTCAATTTTGGTTAAAAGCAAGATCTTACAGCACAAGTAAAGGGAAAAGTCGGACAAATAAAAAAATAAAAAAAAATTAAGGTTAATTCTGGTACTTACAAGTTTTCCTGAAAATCTAAATTTGCCCATATCTTTTTATCATGTTGACTTTGATAGGACCTTGATTTTTATACACCTAATAAGGACTATAAACCTCAGTATCTAGTATAAATTTCAACTTACTAGGTCCACCAGTTCCTGAGAAAATAGGTGGTGACAGACGGACAGACAGACGGACGGACTAGGAAATGATCTTAAAAGGGTTCCTTTTTTTACCTTTTGAGGTACGGAACCCTAAAAACTCACAACAGACTCCAAGAATCTTTTACGGAAACACGAAAAGTGCCTACGAAACCCACAAGAGATTATCACCCAGAGAAAAAAGGGGAAATAGAGAAAAATGCCCTCCGCGTCACACATCGGTAAGTTATCCTGAATACTTTCGTGTTCCGTCGTCTAACAACGTCGGTACGAGCGAGTTGGGACGACGAACAAATCTAATCCTGCGACATGGATGACAGGAGCCGTTGACACATCTATTTGGAACTAGGTTCCGCACTGGATTTGTGTTTTGAACGGTGTTTTGGAATATAATAATGCAAAAAGTGTCAGTACTTATTTTTTTGGCCAAGTTTTTGATAATCTTCGATCAACAATTAACAACTTGATAATATACAGAGTCAAAGTATTTATTAGTGTGGTTTTTGGTACACTTGATAATGACATTTCACTCGTTACTAGTCCCGGTGGGTTGACCCATTACCGAGTCCATGAGTAATTTTGATTACCCGTGGTTCCATGGCATTAGGGATTGTTAAAAATGTTGCTTCCAATGAGAAAAGCCATCTGTACACTTATAAAGGAGATAAAATGTGAGACAATTTGAGCGCATCGCAGGATGGCACTTTGTAAATTGTGCATTTCTAAAATCACGTTTTTTTTTTTATTGGGCAAGGCCGCCGTCTATTTCCAAACCACTGTAACTCTGAAAGCCAGAATCAACAGTGGCGACCACCAGAAAAGCGCCGAGACAATGAAGCTCGACGAAGTCCCAGAGAAACAAACGTGTCTTGGATCCTGCAGCGAAATTAATCAGAAGAGTATAGCGGAGGAGTAGGAAAATCATTTTTTTTTTAAATATCAGGAGGAGACAGAACGAAACAAGGCCAATAGGCACAAAGGGAAGTTTACAACTGGGATCAACCCAGTTGCCTAGCACTACGGAAAAAATAACAAGAATGTGTATTTCAAACAATATTAACAACAAACCCATCTACCTCCAAAAAACTTTAAAAGCATTACAAAACTCGACAAAACACTAACCCGAATTTACCGCTAAATCTACATACCTTGCCACAAAATGTTAGGCTTTAAGCTTCCAACAGATACATCGGGAACTTTCGTCCGCAAAACCTCAGGAATTTGTTGTGGAACGGTATTTCTACGTTTCATCTAGTGTTGAGAGTTGTGGAACAAATTCTCTATGACAGTATATCTGCTGTATGTACCTATCTGATATAGTTTATTGGTATCGGGGAAAATGCTCCTTCCGTCAGTAAAATAAATGTCTTTGCTTCGTTGAGTTTTGGGTGGGATCCATGTTGTGAATAAACGAACATATAGAGTAGGTATGCTACACCAAATGAGGGTGTTATGGGCCTTTATTTAATTCATCTAAAGTGGAGCATTAGATTGGACCAGGTGAGAGGGTCAGATGGATGGGGAGATGGCTTGGTAAAGGACGATGGTGGCCATTATTTTCAAATACAAGTTCATTTTTTTAAATACAAGTTTTACTGTCAGATTTATACTTTATACACCTCCACGACTCCCGTACTATTCAATCCATTCATCAGCACATTGTTTTGAGTGCGTTACATTGAGTTTTACGACAAAACATGATTTTTCACCCCAAAAAAAAGTAGTATCCCAGCAATAATTTTTGCGAATGTTACTTAGTTTGATGAACAGAATGCTTGGTTGACGGCGTCGTGATGAGGTTGTTTACACCCTGTATAATATGTATGTACGTGTTAATATTTTTAAAGAAAATCCAAATTAAAAAGAAATATAGAGCCGCACCTCGTTAAAACATCAGGTTTTGTCTAAAATTCAAAAAAACAAGTCCGTAATACATTTACACGACGAAATACAGTTCACGAAATTTATGTTTTCATTTTACTAATAGCATATACGCCGTCCCTGAATGGCTTTATGCAACGTAGCAAGTAAAACATCAGCTACATGTTATTATGTCAAAAAAAGAATTCAATTTAAAAAGTCGAGGCCGACGGAGACGTAAAGCAATTCCAATTAGCGAAAAGAATGAAACGTTGGCGTGTTTCCATGCTGGTTTTGAAATAAAAGGAAACCATTCCATCAGTTCTTATGTTGGGCAAGTTTTGGGGAAAGGGTTAGTGTTTGAATTGAAATGGGGACCGTTTTAAACTCAAAAAGTTTGATTGATCAACCATACTTTTTTAACGCGATTGTTTCAGTTGGATTCTAAAAGCGTAGGTACTACGATGTAGTTTTTAATGAAATAATAAATTTATGATATTGTAAGTAACTATTGCCTGCTATCGTTTTGAAAAGTTCAAATAATACACCAGACCTTAACTGAATAGAAACACACAAAGGTAACATCAACATCATAATTTCAGCCGAAAGACGTCCACTGCTGGACATATGCCTCCCCGAAGTGTCGCCACATTGACCGGTCCCGTACGTCTCGCATCCAGCGGATTTCCGCAACCTTCACCAAGTCATCGGTCTACCTAGTGGGAGGTCTTCCAGTTTGCGTTCGCTACTTCAGAACTTTTCGGTATAATAAAAGTACCATACTACAATATTAATCCGCTATAAGTAAAGCGTTCGTAAATGTATGAGAGCTAGCTGTTGCCCACGGCTTCACCCGCGTGGAGATCGATAATTGTCCCACGGGATCATACTACCGGGATCAAAAGTAGCCTATGTGTGAATCCAGAATATAAGTTTTCTTGATACAAAATTTTATCCAAAACTGTTACGCCGTTTGAGCGTGAAGGAGTATCAAACATACACACACGTACAAACTTTCGCCTTTATAGCACCACAAACTTGCATCTACAAAAATCCTGACCCAATTCGATGGCTAGAAATGAAGACAAAAGTCGAGCGTGCAAAACCACAAACCGAACTTAACCTAAGAAAACGGGTACCTATGAAGATACAGAAACAGTAAATTCGCCGCCGTCAAGAACCGCAAAGCAATTCCAATTAGTGGCGAAGAATGAAAGGCTGGCGTGAACGGATATACTTTTTATTTTTGCCGACGCGATACGTCTGGCTGGTGACGTTTCGTTTAACACCATTCTTCATCCGTACGCAAGTCCAACGTATTTTAGTTTGCAGTTTGTAATGACAGGTATTGGATTGTTGTTGGTTACTGCACTACACAATATGATATTTCGAGAAGAAGGATTTCATATCCTTACTAACATTATAAACGCGAAAGTTTGTGATGATGAATGGATGGATTGATGATTGTCACACTTTCACGCAAAAACTACTGACCGGATTTTAATGAAATTTGGCACACAGATTGTTTATAACCTGGATTAACAAATAGGATACTTTTTATCCAGGTAGTACGATCCCGTGAGACATTACCGTACTCCAGCTAGGCTAGTTTTTGTTAATAAAGCAACAAACTGTGATGAAGCTTGTGTCGCTACCCACCAATATGGCACAATCATTACAATAATTATGTTCTGTGAAAAGTTCCCGTTTTCACAAACTTATTAAATATATCGAATATTAATTACCTTGCTAGTTTTTACCAACTTATTATATAAAGTTTCTTGTTTTTTTGCATCACTGTATTCGATATACAACATGTTACATAATTAACGCACATCCTGAAATTACTTTGTTCAGAATCGTTTACTGAATCGATTTCTATAATTTTTAATATAGGTAATTTTTTATCCCAAAAACAATTAAAGCTACGTAATTTATAGTCACACTACCCTTGTATAGTCCAAACAAACTGAAATGGACCGTAACTCAAGGCAATAAGACTTTTAAAAGTGCAGTTTTATTTGTATTAATACAAATTCCGCCATTCAATACAAAATAAAGAAAAATGAACCTTATTTCAAGCATGTTAAAGTCTTTACAAAAACAGTTGAAGTAAACTTGGCGATTTAACCGCAGGCACACACTGACAGACACTGGATACAAAGGAAACAATAGTTACCCATACCAACAAAGTGCGAATTATGTCATACTTGTTTTCATTCCCTTTCTCGTGCAAATTAAAAACCTGGGATAGAGCGAGATAGCCACCATGACACCCGCGGCGCCCGCGCTCCTTATGATGAAAGCTAACTTAAATAAATGTAAACAATATTTAGTCACGCGCGACCCGGTAGAGAGTATGCAACTAGTTTTTTGCGTGCATGTCTTTCGAATAATTGACACAAAATGTTCAGTGAAATGGTGCATAATAGTGAGGACTGTGGCACGGTGTGGTGTGGTGATAATGTGGTTCGAGCTGGCAGAACATTCAAGTGAACCAAAGGTATGGTACAAGAGTAGACCGCAGGGTTGGACTATGTTAGCTGCTACTTCGTGGCCATGGAACGTTCCGTCCGAACACAGCCATCGACAGGGGAGCCGATTGGCGTACACGTAGGTACTCGTTCTCAAAACGAAATATGCGTTTAATTCGATGAGAATCCCCAATCAGCTGATTTTACGACTTTTTTTGTGGGGACGTATTAAATCGTTAGTTTATTTTAGTGCGACAAAAAGACGTGCCGAGGATCTAAAAAATAGGATAGTGAACGCTTTTGATAAAAAATGACGAAGTGCTTTCTAAATTAAAACATCAATTAAGAAAACAGGCATTAAAATGTATTGAACTTTTCTATTGAAGTTGAGTCGAGCGACGACGTTAACAGCTGTCTCGAACGCGAGCGAATACCTACTAGGCTAGCAAGACTCACACAGTCGCATACGTAGGTATGAGACCTACGTATGCGACTGTGTGCGTTCGTTGATTTGTACTGTGACTACAACATTCTTCCGGAATTAGCAAACTAATTTATTAAATAATCATTGCCTAGACCTGTTTAATTAAAAATTCAGTGCACGTATTATGATTATAACATAATAAACTAATTGGGGTGTCTGAGGGTGTGCGTTAATTACGTTACATGTGGTATATAAATATCATATCATCAAAAATGACAGTAATAATCACAATGTATCATATCTTTGAGATTATTTCCTAACTTATCGGTCGATATAACTTTTGTATCATCATGATAATGATGATAATCATCATTTCGAGCCGAGACTTGTACTTCTGGGTGAAGGCCGTAATGCGCCATTCTTCTAAAATCCATGTATACTTTTGTTAGAGTAAAATTAGCAAAAAAAGTCCGTGCGAAAATGAAAAATAACTGTCCCATCAATTGCTGGACAGTCAAAGTTTTCTTTGCCAAGTTTTAAAGCTAAAGCAAAATGTTTTTTCCATTTCTTTCATTTTCACATTAGCACCAAGAAATATTTTATTGTAAGAAACTCGTTAATTGTAAGGAGTTGATGAAAATTAAAAAGATTTCTTAAGTTTCTTCATAATGAAGTAGTTGCAGTGTTCTAGTTTTACTTTAAAGTTTTTGTACTAAATACTGTTCTATGGAGAAGTTGTTTTAATTAGACGACAAATGAGGCGTTCATTTAGTTATATGTAAAAATAAGACTGCTGATTTTAGACTGTGTTCTAATAAACTTAAATATTTACACGATACTACTAAGTACCTGTCATGTGAATATTAAAATATACATCTAACTTTAAAACTACATGAGAATGTACGTGTATTTTTAGGCAAAAAATAAATATTTCAACAACGATAACGTCTAACGTTATTATTTATTCCTGAAAAAATATTTCAATAATTTTAAACAATGTCGGTATGGTCGGGTGCGTTGATTGAAGTTTTATAAGCTTTACAGATGTGTATGGTCAACCTTGTAGTTGTACTTTACAACCCTTTTGTTTTTTTTTTTTTTCGGATGGGAAATCGACAAATGACACCTCCCGCTCTGGGCGGAGCAGGAGGGAGTGTCAGACATTTACTGACTAAAACCCATCCATGTTCCTTCATCGCCCTTTGTGTTCCGGGGCCACGGTATCTCTTTCGAATAGTCCCGCATCCCCGGCGGACTTCTTCCTTATTGTTGAGTCTCTTTCAGGCGCGCGTGGAACACGAACGCGCCGTCGACACGGCCTGTCGTCATGAGACGGACGGACGGCGAGCTAGCCCATAGCTCCCCGTCCACAGGCCCGCGTTCTTTATAACCCTAAGGTTGAATTTCATTTGCACGTCATTAAAAGAAAAGGCCTCCTTGTTTATGCAACAGTTTTATTAGTTTTAACCTGAGTGAAGTATATATTTTCAGAAAATTGTAATTTTTAAGTGTGAAAAATAGATAAACAATTACCAGGTCGACTATAGGTACAAAAACGGCTGACCATCTGACATCTGCCCTTTCATTCCACAGTCCAATTATCTGAGAGATTTCGGTATTCCAACTTCGCAATGGTTGTCTGGTGTTCTAACAGACAGATTGGACATTGTACTGGCAAACTATCACTACAAACTACGCCCGAATAAACCAACAATATTTTGAATAAAATAACTAGTTCACCAACATAAGCTTATGCTCTATGTGACCTACGGTTGATAAATCCTGACATGTTATCTGGGTTATCGAATTAACAGTTTTATTGTATATCTGATAATTACGATGTATCTGGATAATAAAATAGTCTCCAAAGTGATTTTATTATTACTCTGCTGGGACCTGGATCTGGGACTTTTGCGGGAAAGACATTTGCGCGAAAAGACATATGTGCGCACTTCAGCGCGAATGGACTTTTGCTCGATTGGACTTTTGCGCGAATGGACACTTGCGCGACTGGACTTTTGCGCGACTTTTTCATCATGGGTGTCGTATTCATGATTTAAGGGGTCGCTGATAACGAAAATGAGGTCAAAATGAAATTCCAGCTTGGACACTTGCGCGCATGTACTTTTGCGCAAGTGTCCTTTCGCGCAAAACTCCATTCGCGCAAGTGTTCTGGCGCGCAAAAGTCTGTTCGCGCAAAAGTCCAATCGCGCAAGTGTCCAAGCGCGCAAATGTCCGATCGCGTAAAAGTCCATGCACGCATATGTCTTGTCGCGCATGTGTCTTTCGCGCAAGTGTCTTGATACCCTGGGATCTAGGCCTCCTCTCTGTAGGATAGTGGGCCGTAATGCACCATGCGGGCCCGAAGCGGCATGGTTGATTCAGCTTTTGCTCACGGCTTCGCTCCCGTTATTAAAAGAAATTAACACTCGGGAACGTTTTAAATGTAGCCTATAGCACTCGGGGATAATTTAGCTTCCCGTTAGTAAAAGAATTTTCAGAATCGGATGTCTGAGGAGTTTCGAAGATTACCCCTTTTTTTCGGATGGGAAATCACCAATTGACCCCTCCCCCTCTGGGCGGAGCAGGAGGGAGTGTCAGACTTTTACTGACTAAAACCCATCCATGTTCCTTCATCGCCCGTTCTCATCTCGTGTTCCGGGGCCACGGTATCTCTTTCGAATAGTCCCGCAGCCCCGGCAGGCACGTCGTAACCATCAGGCGTCATCTCGGTATTCTCAAAAACGCAATCCATCCAGCGTTGCTTACAAAACATTATAAAGAATATTTCCAAGTCTTCAGTTGTTTTTCGTAACAACAACCAAAATATTATCTTTCAATCTTGTTGTTTCATTATTGTAACAGAAATTCGTCGCCGAAACATCTGACGATCTGAATTTACGTGGGATGGTGTCATGCTTTCAAAGGTTAAGGGGTTAGGAGCTAAAAGAAATTGGGTTTGTTACCGTCTCTTCGTCATATTTCTGGTGGAATCAACTTTTGTCGTAGGTCTTATTGAAGCAGTGTACGCAGTTATGGAAAAATTATAGGAACTTCAATATATACTCATAAGCATTCTCTTGCCTTTGTCCCAATTCATTTGTGGTTGGCACAGCATGTCTTCTTCTTCCATACTTCTCTATTACTGGTCATTTCAGCAGACACCTCCTTTCGTGCCATATCATCCTTCACACAGTCCATCCATAGTGTAGTGGACTAAGTCCCAAACCCAGCGGTGGTGATTTAGACTCAGTCAGCTACATAGTTTCTTGGGTCTCCTTCTAGTCTTATCCACATTCATACTAAAAACTTTTCGCACGATATTTTACTCGAAATTTAATACAGACTGCACTTAAAGTACTTACGGGATGATATCCGTGATTTTCCTTAGGTATTTTCCTTTTCATATTACAGACTATTGAACTTATAGAAATACATTGAGTACGACAGCTTTAAGCTAGAGTAGGGTCATGTCGAAAAAGCTAATGTAGTTACTGGGATGAAAACGACGGAATTATGAATGGATCTTATGTAATCGTTTATACTTTTAAGCTTTAGTGTTTGTCACCTAATATGAATAGTCAAACTATTTTTTACAAAATTGGGTCCATGTTGAAATAATTAATTGTCGAAGTTCAAGATGACACTCTAAAAAAATATTAAAATATGTGTATTGCCACTAGGCGACGAGCTCATGGCTAGATAATAACAGCGGCTGGATCAATCTTCTCTTTAGGTTAAGCCGCGCTTGCTTAGGTTGGTCTTTGGATGGGTAACCACCCATTACACACCGTATTTTCCACCGTGTCTCGGAAAGCACATTAAGCTGTTGATCCCGGCTGTCAGTTCTAGATCTTTGACAGTCGTGACAGGTAGTCAGTGGCCCGAAAGTCTGACAACCTGTCTTACCAAGGGGTATCGTATTACGCAGTACTAACTGGGTTGTGGAGGTCAGATAGGCAGTCGCTCCATGTTAAATAGTAGTATAGTTAGTAGACCAGAAGGCGATCCCAACATAGTTGTGGAAAAGGCTAGGCAGATGATGATGATGATGATGTGTACAGACTGACACTAGGTGATTGCTATAACTACAAATGAAGATTTTATAAACGTGGCGGCTAATGTTTCCAACAGTGACAATAAAAAACTTAAACGTGGCTATTGACAATTGCCCTATATTCCACGTAGCTATGTCCCGTGACTTCGTTCGTATACAAAACTCCATTCCATTGATCCCATATTGGAATGCGTTCCAAAAAGCTCACTTCTAAACTATGCCTAGGAAAAAAAATAAAGAAAAGAAATAGGCGTTTGTGTGAAATTTACCGGAGAAAAAAACAACTTAGGGTAATGGAAGACTTTTGCCAAGCAACGGGATAGTATAAGTTTGTGAAAAAAAACGACTACTAGGTATTGTTTTAAAGTCTGAACGGTTTTTAACGTCCATACTTATTCATTACTAGCGGACGTCACGCGGTTTCACCCGCGTAGTTCCCGTTCCCGTGGGAGTACGGGGATAAAACATAGCCTATGTTACTCGCTGATAATGTAACTATCCATTGCTGAAAGAATTTTTCAAATCGGTCCAGTTGTTTTTAAGTTTATTCGTTACATACAAAAATACAAATCTATATCGAATCTCATCGAATCTCTAGATAATAATCTTGCAGGTTTCCCTAAAGGAATAGTTATAACGTTGTCACTTTTAGCGTAGATGTTCCTGGCTAAGCGAATAGGGGTGAGTGGCAGCAGCTAATGGCACAAGACGCTTGCCGCCATCAGTGATCCGCTTGCCAAGAGTGGTGATTAGGGAAGTATAGTACCCAAAAACTTGCATCGTGTAGAAAGGTTTTAGGTGTGCCATACAACAATTATGGGCAACAAACATACTGCACCAAAACCCCATTTAATAAAACTCGTATATTGTAATCAATTTAGGAAAACTGGGTAAAAATAGCGCACTACCCTATTATTTTAAGATGTTTGTTTGTAAATAGTTTATACCCGTTTTATTTTTCAAATACTATTCTGTTCTACATTATTGTATTCTAAATGACTGGCGTTGTCTTAACACTATTTAGGTGGTGCATCATTTAGTTTTTACTTCAAATTATGGTGGATACCATAGGCTATGAAATTGAATCGAATAATTACGGCTTTACACTCAACTGAGCACAACACATACAACTTATAACCTTGGGGTATGTATGACTGTATTTTTTTGTAATAAATAATAACTAATAAAAAACTACAGATTGAACGCCACAACGGTTTATCAATTATTTTTTATTTACATTTTTTGTTAGAAAGTACTTATGGGTTAATCTTAGTTATTCTCGTATTTGTAACAGAATGAAAAAAGAAACTTTCGACAATCAAACGGGGTGTGTCTATAATACTGCGTAGTGCGTAGACATTTTTCTAACGTAGATTGGTCAAAGTTGATATTATATTTTTTCAATTACTGAAAAATACCGCACTTTCGTAGATTACCCAGGTCATGCTGCAAATTATCTAAAATGCTTTCGTATAAAAGTCAAATGGTATCGTACAATTTCAGGAAATCATTTTTCGGGGATGTAAAGAATAAGGTCATGATATATATATTTTTTAAATGTTTCACATTTCCAGGATGAAAAAACTGCGGTAAATAATGCTTCACATTTTCAAAAATGTCTACAGAAACATATGGTCTATCTAAACTTGTCTAATCTAAGAGTAAATATGTAAGTAATTAACACAACAATAATTATACACTAAATAAATATTAACTTTAATATTGCAATATAATATTTCTTACCAACCAAACCAATAAACATTTGAAATTATCACGGGCGTAATTAATCGACCCATTAATTGGTATTGCAAAAGTTCAAACAAATATCTTGTTTCTCATTAACTTAGTTACCAAAAGAAAATTAATAAAGAGTATTTACCTAAACCGGGATACCCCGAACAGTTGTTCCGAGACTCATTATAAAACAAATACTTTTCTTTCATCACTTTTTCATTAAAATAAACAAAACACAAGTCAATCACCACGCACGTAATACTTTTTAATACATTCACAGTCAAAAACCACAAAAAAACTATTTTTTTTTCTTAGAAAAATACCATCGCGTGTGTTGCATTCAAAAGTTTGAGGGACAAAATCGCCTCGTTCCCGGACACATCCGCCCAGCTCGAAAGCTGAGGCCGTACTGAAGATACGGTGCCTCTTGGAGGAAAATCGTTGCGATACGAACACGTTTTCATAAAGTATCCTGTACATTGACGGCGTTATGCCGATGATTTGAGAGCTTTGACGGTCAAAAACGTCAGTGGATTGTGAATGAAGATTTTATTTTATTTCCATATTATACATACCACACAATTATTGCTGTATGGTATTCAAAAAGAATGTGGTTTTTACGGTTATTGCTTACACATGGTAAAATCAGTCTTCAACGTTCCCACTGCTGGGACTTGTCTAGGTCAACTCTCTATGAAGGAAGGAGTGGGCTATTATAGTCCACCAAACGGACTCAGTGCGGTTTTTTATCAGAGACATGGTTTCCTCGCGATGTTTACCTTCAGCGTTTTGAGGGCTGTGGTGATGAAATAAATTACGCAAAGTTAAGTGCTCACCGAGTTCGAAGTACCTATGACTCGTTTGCCTGGGCCGTAACCACTGAGCCTCCACTGCTTACAGTTATTGCCTGTCTCTTTTTGACATACATTTACCACAGTTAAACCAAATATTGAAGATCTTTTTGGTTATTTGTATCTAATATTTATAAAGGGTGTAAAAAACCTCTTAACGAAGCCAAAACACACTTGGTCTCCCCGTCACTGCGATCATTTTTTTTGTTCTACACCATACCTGGGAACCTTCTAGTTACGGAGATATTTGGGGGTCAAAGTTCCAACTTTTTGACAACTTTTTTTTTCATACAAGTTTTTAATGTTAGATTTTTACTTTAAACACCTCCACGAACCCCGTACCATTAAATCAATCCATCCGCACAATGTTTTTAAGTGCGTTACATTGAGTTCTATCACAAAACATGATTTTTCACCCCAAAAAAAAGTCGTTTCCCAGCAATAATTATTGCGTAAAGTTACTTAGTTTGATGTACACAATACTTGGTTGACGGCTTTGTGATGAGGTTGTTTACACCCTGTATTTATTTGCCTTGAGAATTACATGATACAGTACAAGAAGGTTTTTTAACATTCTTTCACCAATATTTTCAATGGGATAAGGAAGAAAATATTAAAAACTTCTCTGTACTAAAAGTATAACATAGTCTATGCTCCAGGGCAGTCGAGTGGCCATCAAGTTCAAAGCGTATCTCCACAACGACTAATTACCGCAAAGTTGACCTATTTTAGTGTTTTGACGTAAGCTAAGGAATGGCTTCCTTAGCCATTCCTGGTGGCTCCACTGGTAGAATGCGACCCTCAGTTTGCCCTTGAGCTGTCTGATGACCTCATCATTATTATCATCATCAGACTACAGCAGTCCAGTCCTGGACAAGGGCCAGCGAATGTGATCAACTGCGAATAGGACCAACTGCGAATAGGGTGATTTGTGAACGCGGGACGAAGTGCGCATAACCCCTTTCGAATCGCATACCACTCAACTCACATCACACCGCCGATTTGCAGTCACCACTCAAGAACAGCCCTTCGATAATATAATTCGATATGATTCTAATTAAAACAGAAAGGGAGACCACAACACGAACTTCAAAACGACTTCCGTGTCCACAACCTCACCACACGTCACTTTATCGGCATAAAAAGCTTTGCATCACTGGTCTAACTTGTACCTAATGGGCAACGCACATTTATAAGCATTGCACGGGACCAGCATTAGCTCTGCTCATCGGCTTGTCGATGACTTGCTCCCATTGACTCCTTTGCCTCTGTCATTTTAAGGGGTCAGATGGGAAAAGGTAGTGCCATCAACCGCTTTACTACCGGCGACGGCATATAAAGAGGAGGATGACAAAGATCAAATTTCATTTATCCCTTTATTGTACCCTATTAAGTAACGAGGCATAGAGGTGGACGGGAGCAAGATACGATGGTCGACAACCAGGACGAAGCAATGCCATTACGACGCCTATAGGTGTGCATTGCAATAAAGAGTTTTATAGAAAAATTCTCGACCAATTCAAATTGACGCACTGCTAATCCCGTCCAGTGTTTATAATTCTGCGTTCACTCATAATCCACCCCCGAAAGAAATATCGTCAAGATAAATAAGGACATGGTTTCCGACATACGTGAGTCCGACAGGTGCATTAGTTTCGCCTGGTTTCTTCACCCCCATAAGCAATTTATGTTAGCTATACATCTCTAGCTAGATGTGTACGCATCGCTGAGAATTTCAGCTTTATTTTTCCTTATTTTTACGAGGTAGAAAATGTGTTATCTGGTTAAGTCTATCCCGGGAGTAGGAGGAAAGGAATTAACATAAGTTTGTTGTAAGCAGGATTGTATTTTTTTGTAGTGGTTTTCTGGAGAGGTTCGAAGACAGTTGGGTAGATTTTGAAGGAATCAGAAGTATGTTGGCCTATCATGCGATTATTATTATCAGAGCCGCAAGAGCTGTTACATAAACACTGTATGGGGTGATTAGAAAGAAGAAGAAAAAAAAAGAAAAAGTATTTTTTAAACTCACACAGGACATAATAGAAACAAAAACATAGACAAAAAAACAAATAACAAAATGAATAACAAAAATAAACAAAAAAAAAATTAAATATGTAATAAATAAAAACCAATCAAATTGGTCCTGTACAAGGCCAAAAGGCTCCTATCTCAGCAAGGTGTTGTGACATTAAGAAAAGTCACAGCGCTGGTATTCTGATAGGGCCCAAAGTGATGCCAGTCAGTTATACGAATATAAATTTAAAATACAAAATAATACTAATAAATATTTAATGTGTAATGAATACAGGTTGAAGAATAAAAATATCATAATTTTATCTACACACAACGTCACTACAGTTTGTCTATGCATGGCAACACTGACAGAGACGCGGGCGCAGACATTTGTGTCAAGGAAGAAAAAAAAACAATAAATCAATACTGCTATTAAAAACAGATAGTGTGCAGTGATCGTGTAACAATTTTTATTGCGGGTTATTATTTTTTTTTTTTTCGGATGGGAAATCATCAAATGACTCCTCCCGCTCTGGGCGGAGCAGGAGGGAGTGTCAGACTTTTACTGACTAAAACCCATCCATGTTCTTTCATCGCCTTTTGTGTTCTGGGGCCACGGTATCTCTTGCGAACAGTCCCGCAGCCCCGGCAGGCTTCGGTCCTTGCGGACCCCTTCCCTATTGCTGACTCTCTTTGAGGCGCGCGTGGAACACGAACGCGCCGTTGACACGGCCTGTCGTCATGAGACGTACGGACGGCGAGCTAGCCCATAGCTCCCCGTCCACAGGCCCGCGCCTACGGTGGCCGGAAGCCACCACGTGGCCCCCGACGCCCGGGGCGTCTCCCGCGGCGGCCGGGACGTGAGGATCTCTCCCTGTCCTGTTCCGCCACCTCCTTCGCTAGCATGACTGCTTCGCAGAAGGAGGTGACGGCGTCCCATTCCGTCTCGCTCCGGACCATGGCACGAACCAGGGCCGGGAGCGAGAGGTCGCCGCCGAAACATCCGTGTCCGGTAAGAACCTGCGTCAGGCGGAAGGTGAGGACGCCGTGGCGTCTCTCCAGCCACTCCTCAAAGAGGGGACTTATCGCCACTATTGTGGCGTGCCCTGCACGGGGTAGCGATAGTCGCTCTCTCCATGTCGCCATGAGATCCCGCCGGAAGTCCGTCCGCTGAGCGACAATTTGCCGCGGCAGCGGAGTTTCCCCCCGGCGTAGCGCCTCCGCGCGCCACTCATGTAGGCGCGCGAGGACTATTGCCTCCAGATCCCATGGCGGCAATCCGGCAAGGAGGTTCGCCGCCTCGCGGGAGATCGTGCGGTACCCCCGGATCAGCCTTACGGCTACCACCTTCTGGGGCACGTTCAAGTGGTGGGCGGCACGCCGCCTCAATGAACGTGCCCACACCGGGGCCCCGTAAAGGGCCATGGACCGCACGACTCCCGCGTAGAGCCTCCGGCAGGAGGCGTTCGGCCCCCCCAGGTTGGGCAGGAGCCGCCTGAAGGCAGCCCCTGTCCGCTCCAGTTTGGGGGCCAAACGTCGGAAGTGCTCCACGAAGTTCCACCGGCTGTCGAGGACAAGTCCCAAGTACTTCAGCGTCGACTCGACGCCGATGGAAACCCCTCCTGCCATCACTGCGGATCCCGGAGGTGGCGCGTTCCGAGGCCCATGAAAGCACATGGCCTCGGACTTGTGCAATGCCACCTCGAGACCCAGTTGCCGGATCCTCTCAACGACTATCGCAACCCCGCGTGTCATTACTTCGGCCGCCGCCTCATGCGACCCCCCCTGTGCGAGCACCAGCGTGTCGTCTGCATAGCAAACCACGCTGACGCCGCTAGGGAGGTCGGCGCGCAGCACCCAGTCGTACCCGATGTTCCACAAGGACGGCCCCAGAACCGATCCCTGCGGAACACCGCACGACATCTCTCGCCGGTTCCAGTCTCCGCTGCGACCGGGGTAGATGACGGCCCTATCCGTCAGGTAGTCCCCGACCACACGACGAAGGTAGTTCGGCTCCCGGTGATACCGGAGTGCCTCCCTTATGCAGCTCCAGGGCATGGAGTTGAAGGCGTTGGCGATGTCGAGAGACACCGCCAAGACCACCCCACCCCTGGACACCGCATCCCTCGTCGTAAGGGCTCTCACGCGCATGATGGCGTCCACCGTAGAGCGCCCCTTGCGGAAACCATATTGGTGTTCCGCAAGGTCCGGCCCCGTCCCCGCAAGGTGCTCGGCGAGGCGGTTTGCAATGACTCTTTCAAAGAGCTTGCCCACCTCGTCGAGCAACACCACGGGCCGGTAGGCGGACGGAGAGTCCGCCGGGCGCCCCGGCTTCCGGATGAGGACCAGCTTCCCCGTCTTCCAGCGAAGCGGGAACTGGCCCCTCTCCAAGCATGCGCTTAAGAACCCCTCTAGTCGGGGACGGAGAGCCTCCGAGGCCAGGACCCAGGCTTTGCCAGGCAAGCCGTCGGGTCCCGGGGCGGTATTTTTGGCACTGAGCCTGCGTACCGCCACTCTCAGTTCTACCCCGGTCACTTCCGGAGCGTCGTCGTCGTCGCTTTCGTGGTCCGCTTCCGGCACCGCAGCCGGCGGAGCCATAGGCGGGGGCGGGTGTTCCCCTTGCGAGGGGAACAGAGCGCTCACCACGTCCTCCACGAGCTGAGGCCGGAGACTCTGCGTCAGCGGGGGGGCCCAGGTGCGGAGTTTATCCCGCACCATCTTGTAAGGGCGCCCCCACGGATCTCTGTCGAGAGCCCCCAGCATCTCCTCGCGGGCCAGATCCCTGTCCCGCAGGACAGCCCCGCGGAGGGCGGTCTTCGCCGCTCTGTAGCCCTCATATAGCTCCGCCTCAATGGCTGCCGCATTCGGTGGGCGAATGCGGAGCCTGCGGTGCCTGGCGTACAGGTGTCGCGCAGCCACGCACGCCTCCCGTAAAGACGTCAGCTCACGCGACCACCAGTACACCTGACGTCGGGCGCTTCCTGGCCGGACTCGGGGCATTGCCACGTCACAGATATCGGACATGGCCTCCTGGAACCACCCTGCCTCATCGTTAACGTCGGCAGGCCTGTCCGGTGATGTCACCCAGGCCTGCACGATCGAGGCTTCCAGGAGGAGCTCCCGGTCCAGCTGCTTCAGCGCCCAACGCGGACCACTCGGGGCCTGTTGGACCGGCGCGCTTGAGGTCTGGGTGGAGACGTCGAACCGGATGTAACGGTGGTCGGAATAGGTCTCCACCCCCTCCATGACGCGCCAGTCAACGACACGCGGTGACAGTGCGGGGCTGGCGAACGAAATGTCCACCACCGACTCGCCCCGCATCCTCACGCACGTGGCGACAGAACCCCGATTTAGGACGAGCAGGCCCTTCTCCAGGGCCCAGTCCTCCACCATCCTTCCCCGCACGTCTGTGCAACGAGAACCCCAAGCCAAGTTCTTGGCATTGAAGTCCCCGAGGACAAGCACGGGGAGGGAATGGTTTCCGACGACGACACTCAACTCTGCGAGAGAGTTGTGGAACTCGGCGAGAGTTCGGCTCGGGGAGAAATAGACACCCACTACGACGATCTCCCCGAACCGGGCTGCTACGCACCCCCGACCCCTCCTGACACTTTCAAGGGTCGGGGTGCCGGCGGCGGCCGACGACACTATGGTCACTGAGCCGCTTAGGTCTGCCACCCAGTCTTCCCTGGGCCAGACGAAGTACGGCTCAGCGACCACAGCGATGTTAATCAACCACTGCGCCATGCTCTGGAGCAAGAGATCCTGAGCGCAGGCGCAGTGGTTGATGTTCGCCTGGAGGAAGCGTAATGGGGCCGTTATTGGCACTCCATTACCGCTTCCTCCAACCTGGCCCCCTGTGAGGGCCCCTCTGTGGCGGCGACAGAGGGAGCGGCAGCGGCGGCAGTTGCGGCTGCGGCGGTGGCAACGGTGGCAGTGGCAGCGGAGGGCCTACCCTTGCCTCGGGTGGCCTTGGTGGGCGGAGCGCAGGCCTTGCTCCCAGCCCGGTGATCGGCCGGCTTGCCAGCCGCCGCACATGCGTCGCAGTGCGGCGTGGCACAGCACCCTGCGGACTGATGACCGGGCTGACCGCAGTGGAAACATAGCCCGCTGCGGTCAACCTCCGAGGCGCACCGGACTGACACGTGGTGTCCCACGTGGCATCGGTAGCACCTCAGAGGTCTGGGCTCCAGCAGCTTAACCTGCGCTGAAACCCAGCCCGCCAGTAGCCTTCGGCCCTCCACGATAGTTTTCGCCGCCGTCACAGGGCAGCATACCGTGACGGTATGCATACCCGTGGGGTCCGGCCGTAGGGTGCCTGCCCTGACCTGATCCGCAGGACACCCACCGGACCTGGCGACGGCGGCCACCACCTCCTCCTTGGTCACTGAGTCGTCTAGGCCCAAGATGCGCAGGTCTGCGCATCTGACGGGCCTGGACACTCGGGCCTCGTCCGCGTTTAGGGACGCTCTTAGCTTTTCAGCCAGAGCGTCAGCGGACGGGCCGCTGGCTTTCCCGGGGATCTCGAGCATTCGAGCCCCCGTCGCCGTGACCTTAAGCCGGAGGCCCCCGGTGATCCCGAGCTCCCCGAGGTCCACCGCCTCCTTTGCCTTCGCCAGCAGGTCGCGATATGACACGCCCCTCTTTTCCGCGTCCGGCTGTAGTGTAATCACTACAGCCGCGGTCTTCGGGGCGCGGAGCCTAGCCGCGCTCTCTTTCGCGCCCTGAACTGGCGCCGCCGCTCCTGATCCCGGGCCTTTTTGGCCGCCTTCCGCCCCTTTTTCTTTTCCCCAACCACCTGCCATCCGGCTTCCGCCGCGGGAGGTGTTGGGGGCTGCTGGGTGGGCGGTGGCGGCGGCGGCGGCTGACGTGCCGCCGGCGCTGGCCCACTCGTCACTGGCACCGGCGGCTGCACAGTCACCGCCTGTGCAGCCGCCTTGCCCTTCCTCCTCTTGGGCGCCTTCTTAGCCGGCGCCGGTTTCGCCGGAGCCGGCTTTGGGGGAGGGGCCACCACTGCTGTGCCGGAGGGCCGGCTGGACGGCCCCGGTCTGGGTGCGGCAGCCGTAGCCGCCGCGTACGAGGCCGCCTTCGGGCCCGTGGCCGCCTTGCTTGCCGCTAGGGGGGGGCGCAAAACGATTCCCTCCAGGACGGAAAACCGTGCCTGGAAGGAGGCCAGCTCCTGGCGAACCAGGTTCAAGACCTGGTTCTCCACCGGCTCAGGCTGGCGCTGCCGCTGCTGCGGACCCCCCTTCTGAGGCGCCACGCGGGAGCTAGGCTCACGCA
Source organism: Xestia rhomboidea (assembly GCA_963853795.1). NCBI lineage: Eukaryota > Metazoa > Arthropoda > Insecta > Lepidoptera > Noctuidae > Xestia > Xestia rhomboidea. The sequence goes on along the minus strand of OY970778.1, from coordinate 4,955,592 downwards.
GACTGGCCAAGTCTGCTTGGAGCCTAGCGTTCTCCTTTCGGAGAGCCTCCGTGGCGGCCGTCAAGCGGGCCACCTCCACCCGCAATTTGGCCACCTCCTCTCCGTCTATCGGAGGAGGAGGAGGAGGAGGAAGAGGTCCCCCGAAGTTTGCCTCCGCTGCCGCCATAATGGAGGCGGAAGCCCCGGGTATGGCCTTGAGTTTCGAAGAGGTCTTCTGCTTCAAGGCCACTCCCCTTATAGCGGCTTCCACCTCCTTTGCAAACCTGGCCTTACGCTCCGCCTCGGAGCTGCCAGGTTCACCCGCCTCTTCGCCAGTCCCAAGAGCAATGCCCGGGTGGCGCCCCTCCTCGGCCAATCTGGCCGACCTTTCGGAGGCAGAGAGGCCCGCCCTCTTGCCGCGGATCCCCCCGCGCCTGCTAGTGGGGATCTTCCGGGCCGAGGCCAACTCTCCCTCCGATGACGACGCTTGGTCGTCGTCCTTCCTGGACCGCTTGCGGAAGAACTTGCTGTTCTCCCCTGCGGTCCCGGCCCTCTCGCGGCGGGAGCTCGCTGAGCCTCCCCCGCTCACCTCACTGGATGCTACGTCGGACTCCGACCCCACATCCCTCCTCTCCTCTTCGTTGCCGTTGCCGGCAATAATAGCACCCTGTTCTATAAGCCTAGTGAAAGGTAACATAAAATCACGCCTGTATTTCTAAAATGATAAGACATGAGCGGTACATTTAAGTCACATGTAATAGAATGCAAGCCTATTGCCATCAACCGGGTAATAGGGAATTGATCCCAGGACCTCATGCTTGGTCGGGAGTTTGGGACCTCTAGACTAAAGGATGATTTCCACTAAACGTCTCGCACCGCATCGAATCGGAAAGGATACGAACGGATGCGGCGACAGCCAATCGCGTCCAGCAGGATATGGACGAACGTACTCGTTTCTGCGCCTAGTCAAATAGTTTCATTCCTGCCGTGTTGGAAACGACGACAGGCAGACGGGGCCGGTAGCATACTGTCGGCTACGATCGTGTGTTGTAGAAGACACCTGCGGTCAAGTAGCTTGGTAATATAGACTTTAAACACTCTGTACACGATTTAATATCGCTTAAAGATTGTAAAATCCGTTCCGATCCTATGCGATGTGAGCCGTTTGGAGGAAATCATCCTTAAAGAGGCAGTGAAACAAGATAGTGCAATCAATGTTACTAATCCAGCTCACAATGAAACGACATAAAACTAAATCACAGCAGCTAGTACTTGCAGATTTACGACATATTAAGGTAAGGGATATGGGGCAAAAGGTGCCCTGTTTTACATAAATACTCCCATTCGTAATTCTCATTTATTTGACTGCCCAATATACCCCAAAGTAAATTGGACCTATCGGAGTAGTTAGGGCTGACTCTACTACCAGATGAGCTATTCATAAAAACGAAAAATTAAAAAAACTTATAGAGTTTCCTGAGGTGGTTTGGTCACGTGGAGAAGATGAGTAAAAAAAATGTAATAATGTAACAATAATGAATATAATAATGTGAAATGTAATAATGTGTAATGTAATGTAAATGGTATTTTTCTTATTTATTTTTATTGTACTCTATCACAATGCTGTCCTATTTGACCCAAAGGTTGACTGGTAGAGAATGCCTTGTGGCATTAAGTCCGCCTATGTACCACTCTTATACATGAAGTTTAAATAAATAAAAGAGTGAAAGACGACTAACGAAAGAATCTACAAGGCAGATATTTTTTTTTAATAATTAGATTAATTTATTTTAACAGTATTACAAAAGTGTACATTTAGGTGCAGTAGTGTTATATCTCAAACAATGGTATAATTAGTGCAAAAATATAAACTATAACTAAAATATATTCAACAGTTGCAAGAAGCGATAATGTGGAATTCAAATGTTTGTAACGACCTGCCCGATCTAGGTTTATTTAAACCTGTGTTTCAGGCCATCACTTTACATAGCACAAATTAACTAGGACAGTAAAAGTTATAAAATAAAATAAATCTATTAACAACTTTAAGAATAATCAAATTGGTACAAATAACATTAAACATTAACATGAAAACTAAATTAAGTAAATACATATTTTACAATTAGATACGAGGGAATAACATAATCAAACCAGGACTTCTAGAAGTTTTTCTGTGTCCGTGTGATTAAGTATCGTTAAATAATCCGATATTACAAAACTTAATTAATTTCCTATAACTTAGACTTACTTTCCTATGACTATAGAAGTTTAGTTTCTTGTTGAGTCTGTTATACAGAAAAGGTCCTAAAAACACATAAAATCGAATAGCAAAAGCATGTCTAGTTTGAGGCTTTGTGCAAACCAGGTCCTTCCTTCTCCTTCGGGGACGCCCTAGAAGGACATACTAACCAAATAGGTGAAGTTCTTCAGAAAGGTCAGGTGCGTAGTACTTGCAACCGGCGTGCGTGTATGACCAGATGTCTGAACGTGGACGAGGTAAAGGGAGCATGTGGGCAGCGTTTCCAACTCTACGTCTTTTTACGTAGATATTTTGTTTCGTTTGCAGGAAAGGCTTACCTTTCCTGCAAACCTACGAATTTCAGTCCCAGAATCTACGTATTTTTATTAAATTTTACAAATTTGATAAATAACGTGACTCATTTCGGCTGAATGATCATAATTTCCAGTACTTTCACGAAAAAAAAGTTTATAAACGTTCCGTTTCACACCAACGATCACTCGCCTCGCTACACAACAAGACAAAAGTGTGCATTCCATAGAGTGTGACTGACTCATCTCAACTCAAGTGAGTGTGTAAAACGAAACGGCCTGATGGTAACAAGGAATAATTAAGAAATCTAAGGAATAATAATAATATAATATATATTATTATAATATTGTTATAATAATATTTTAAATAAATTGTATGACAAAACATTGGTTTTATTCAGTTTCCCTTCATATCTTCATTTCTTAAAAAAAGCGGCCAAGGGCGAGTCGGACTCGCCCATGAAGGGTTCCGTAGCAGCAAGTAACATAATATAAAAGTTCTTGTAGTTCGTTGTAACTATATATTATAATTATAATAATAAAATTTATTTCAGACCAATCAGACGAAAAGTCCATATACACATACATAAAATACACAAAAAAGAAAGAAACAATCACAAAACATAAAATGAAATGAAACGAAAATATTTTAATTTTAAATATTTGTAAGACGCTCGATGAGTGGTCATCCAGTGCCACATCATTGGACTATCTATTCTGTCGGCCATGATAGCCACCAAGCTGTTAGAGCTACCGCGCACTCGCTCACTATGATCGATGTTTTAATAATAGTGTATTTTTTTTTTTAAAGTAAAATGAAAGGTAAATTGCGGTTTACGATTTATGACGTATTAAAGAAAAACTACTTACTAGATCTCGTTCAAACCAATTTTCGATGGAAGTTTACATGGTAATGTACATCATATAGTTTTTTAGTTTTATCATTCTCTTATTTTAGAAGTTACAGGGGGGGGGGCACACATTTTACCACTTTGGAACTGTCTCTCGCTCAAACTATTCAGTTTAGAAAAAAATTATGTTAAAAACCTCAATATCATTTTTGAAGACCTATCCATGGATACCTTACACGTATGGGTTTTTGAATTTCAGTTCTGAGTATGGGGAACCCCCAAAATTTATTGTTTTTTTTTCTATTTATGTGTAAAAATCTTAATGCGGTGGTACCAAGTTTTAACAGCATAGTTCTTATTGTTTCGGAAAAAAGTGGCTCTGACATACGGACGGACAGACAGACATGACGAATCCATAAGGGTTCCGTTTTTTGCCATTTGGCTACGGAACCCTCAAAAGTACGTAGATCTACGAACTTTCCATATTATGCAAGTTTTACTAAATCTACGTAATGTTCTAAAGTAGCCTACGCTTTTTTTAAAATCCGAGTTGAAAACACCTGCATGTGGGTGGGGATCGTGGCAGGTGACGTTCTGTCGTTTCTGCCTACCCCCATGGGGATGAGCGTGAGTTTATGTATTATGTAGTAAAACAAACTGTCATAACCATCATGATTATCATCTGCCTTAGCCTTTCCACAATTATGTTGGGGCTGACTTCCAGTCTGACCGAATACATCTGAATACTAGTATTTTACATTGAGTGACTGCCTATCTGACCTTTACAACCCAGTTTTTACTGGGTAATACAATATCCCTTTGCTAAGACTGGTTGTCAGACTTTAAACCTCTCTGTTTCTGTCTTTTAAACCTTTCTGTTAATGGTAGTTTTTAGTAATAAAAAAATAAAATAAAAACATGACCATAGAGATGTTCAAGGATCTTTTGGCGCGCGGCAAAAAACGAAACTACCGCCGCCATCTTGTATTTCACTACATTCCACAAAAATGTTTACCAACATGCCAATGTCATTCGCCAGATGACTCATGTAGCAATGTATTTAGGTACAGCTTTTCAAATTTAATGTTGACTTCAAAAGGCAAAAGCTTAAATTAATTTAATTAAATAAGTAAAATGTTATGTGGCCACCCTACAATAGAACGTACTATTCAAGTCCGTATGTTACAAAAGAAAATAAAATTTTACCTATTAGAAGCAGCGATCGCTTTCTGGTTTACAAAACCACGTTATGGGGTATATTGATACGATTTAGATTGGCTGCACCGCTTTTAACTGCTTTTAGATAAATTGACAACTTGCACTTCGTCCGCAAAAAATGTGATAGCTCGGCTAATATGCACGATTTAAATATAATATAGGTATAGCACCCACGAATACATGTAGCTTTCTTCCAGTGAAATTATTATTAAAATTGGATCATTAGTTGAGGAGATTACCCCCTACATTCAAACTTCCTTTTTAGAACATTATTAGTTTAGTATATTAGTATTAGTATAATACGGAGGCGATGCGGAGGGCATTGTCGGTTAGAGCAAACATGTTGGCTCGCAGGTTTGCACGATGCTCACTTCCAGTCAAGATCACGCTCTTTCGAGCGTACTGTACTTCATTTTACACGTGCAGCCTGTGGGCTAGGTGTACGCAAAGATTGTACAGTGCTCTCCGCGTTCAGTATAATAACGCGTTTAGGATGCTGGTGGGGCTGCCCCGCTTCTGTAGTGCGTCGGGGATGTTCGCAGATGCGCATGTGGATTGTTGGTGCGCTTCCCTGGTGCGCAGGGTGTGGGGCAGCACCAACAGTATCTTAAGCATGATTGCCAGTCGCCTGGACCGTGTTTCTGTGGGTCACTGCTGTGAAATTACTCATGGGTTGTGGCAGCAGTGATCCACCATTATTTTTTGTGTTGTTAATTTGTTTTATCAGTGCTTACTAACATAGTCGTAATTTATTTATACATTTTGTTTGAAACTGTTTTTCCGTCACTTACCTACCCCCTCCCCCCTAGGTACATTGGAAGACCAGCGTTAGACAGCATCACCATCACCTGTCTGGCATGAATGCTGAAATGGACCTTTTTGGCGCAGCCGTGAGGCATACAGCACATATTGTTTTCCTCCTTATTTTGTATCTTTATTTTTATTGTGTGTGTGCTTTAATAACTGACGTCAAATAAATATTTTTCTTTCTTTCTTTCTTTCTTTTCTTATTATTGCTAATTCTATGGGCACAAAGGCAAGGTTAAGTGGTCCCAAGCGCAACTGCTATGCATTCCGATTTAAACTTAAAAGAAGGCTATTATTGTACACAAAAAAAGAACTGCAATCTTTTCACGCTTAGGTTTATTCAATTTTGGACTTTCATTTCAGTAGTAGAGTGTTCTAGTTAGTGATACCCTGTAGATATGTATCGAATTAATTAATCAGCGTGAGTGCTAACGATCAAAGGTACATACGCCAGCACATCAAGGTACTACAATCTTTGAAATTTCTTTAATAGATTTTCAACTTTATCGCTCAAGCATTATGTTCAAAGTTGATTGGGAAAATTTGACAGTTTCGGGGCTTCATGTGCCTGTACAAAGAAGGTTCATTCACCGAACTCTGATTGCACTAATGTTCGTTGTTCAGTCTAATCCAATATATTTTGCAAGCCTCCATTGTGTTGTCAATATATTTACAGGATTGAAACTTAAATTATTATCCTCCCACATTCACTTACCCATTAGATCTTGTTTAGAGTTGTTTATTAGTTTTTCACATTACTCTCTTAAACCAGAGCTTCGTTCGCGACTTCGTTCGCGTGGATTTCGTAAGTCGACAACACCTACTACCGGGTCAGCCCATAGCTAAAAATCATCCAGGAGACTTAAAGTAACACAAAAAAAATAAAAATATCTTCAGAAATACGATCTATGGACCTCCGAATCTTCGCATAATTATCTTATACAAGTCTACTAGAAATCTATTGAACATCCACTACCCTTTACTGCCGTTTAACTTTATTATTAGACACTAACTGTTAACTAAATGAAGCCATTCAGAACCGAACACATGACTTGACAGTAGCGCCACCCCGAAACAGCTGCGGGTAAAATTGGCAATCTCCATTTTAATTTGTGTATCGGTACCTTTTTTATTAAACCTCTTTACAAAATGTTCTTTCTTAAAAATAATACTGGCAGCATTAGTGGCGATAAAATTTAAAGAAGAAGAAGAAAATTAAGTAGGGTATATGAAGTAATTATCGACTTCCATTAATAATATAGTATACGAAACATTTTATAAATATTATTTTTTTGTACTGCAAAAATAAAATGAATTACCCATATTTTACAGTCTTTGCTTTCGTTTTCATCATTTTATTTATCTTTGATATTATTGAAATCGGACTATCTTTCAACGTGTATACTGGCGTAAAAAGTGAATATTGTTTTAAGTGATTTGGAATTGTTATTTGAAATAAATATAATATAAATAATAGGAACGTAATGATAAAAAAATAAGTTAACCAACTAAGACAATAACAATTCATTATGTGTTTTGGCCCTACGGATCCGATAACTTTTCCATTCACCTTTCAAGTCGCTGCTATTCTTTTTCTGGATTGTTCTTAATTTGAAAGTTATTGCGGTACTATTATTGATCGAAGCGTCTTCTATTTAAATATGGTGCTCTGTGGTGTGGCGTCTTCGTTCAAAGATTTTCATTGGAAATTATGTATTTATCGCAATATCTTGTTATTTATTCTTGCAAAAGTTTTGAAATCGAAGTAATTGTCAGCAAAAAGTAAGCGAAAAGTGGTTCTGTACGTTTTGTGTTATGTATCTATAATGTTGAATGTTAATCCTTTTGTTAGCGATTTTTCGTAAGCAAACGATTTTCCTAAAAAATATCAATTTTCTATTGCTTTTCCAAACAGCCTCTATTTTAATTGGCACGTGTTGTCGTATACCATTGATAGAGTATGTTGTTTTCCTAATTTCAACAGTGTTGTCGAACTCGGATAATTCTAATTGATGCTTTGAAACAGTCCGCTCCACTAACTTGATATTGTGCGATGCACGTTCGAGTATTTTGTTCGTGAATATTCGAGTCCGTATCAGTTTTCATCGATTTTAGTTAATTCGAAAAATTGAAACAATCTCGCAGCTCGAGCGCTGAGTGTTCATGCTGAAAAATAAATGTTACCCGATTTGTTAGAATCGTTGTGGTAGGTAATTTTTAGTTTATTATAATATTTATTTATTTATTCGTTGAAGTGGTTTACGTAGGGTGGTGTAAAAATGAGATTTCTAATACTGAACTTGCTTTTTTTTCATTGTTCGTGTTCGTTCTTCTAAGTCCTTATTATGTGTAGGCAGATTTGTTCCAAAAACCTAACAGAAAATACCTACAAACTTCCTCTATTTTGCATGACTTTCCAATTGCTTACCAATTGCATTCAGATCTGTGCTGCGATTGTGAAATTCCATTGTGGCACTATGGTATTTGTAATCTAGCTTTAACCACCGCTGTCCAATTCCAACACAGTGCCGACATAAATTCTCGATACGTTGTATAGAAGCGGCACGCAGTGTTGACACACCGCATTGTTGGAACACGCCAATTGAATCCGCGCTGTAATCAGAAATGGATTGCGACCTATCAGCTTCACGAAGCTTAGCGCGGGGTAAATACAATGGGTAATTGAGTACGATGGATTTTATGTTTGTTTTGTATCAAAAGTCCTCCATCTGATGAAAACTTTTGATTAGCTATCGATGTGCTCAACAAATTGTGCGGTAGCTTGGGTTAATTTAGTTCTATTTTTGAAGCCGGTTTCTTTTCACTACAAAAGGATAGGATTGCTTAAACATTTTCCTGGGCATATATTGTTTAAGTAGGCATTGTGGTTCTAATCGGCTCCGGCATTCGTTTCTTTTAAAGAAAGCATTGGGTCATGTATTTTCAAAGTTACCTATAGTCCAAAAATATCACCATCTGACCTTGAAGTTACTGCAGATCTGGATAGAAAGTTGTAGTAGTTGGGCTTATACTTTTGATATACAATTGCTCCATGTAAAATACTGGCATTCAGCTGCATCAGGTTAGACTGGAAGCCGACCTCAACATAGTTGGGAAAAGGCTAGCCAGATGATGATACTACCTACTGTCAGATTCTTATTAAATTTAAACGTTTGTTTACATAATTGTGAAAAAAAAAATCTGCTCCGCACCCGCACCTTCGCATGGGTGGAACTGTGGCGAGTTTCTCTCAATTAATTGCATAACTCGTCAAGCCTATGTTCTCCTTAAAAGAAATATTGTAGCATGTCGTATCACCCTCAGATAAAGGTAATTTGGTACTTCAAGTACCGCATGTCCTGCGTCTATGAATTCGTTCAAAACGGTACTAAACCACTGGATACTTCTAATATTTATTGATTTTTGTAAACAGTTAAACCATCACTTGTCCAGGATTATGTCATCATTCATCTTGGATCCACTAAGCGATAAGTGTGTCGCATTCTTATAACTATATTGCTCGAGAATGTGCGATACTGTTCCTTGTTAACCAACATCCGGTGGGCAAAATTGTGTTAAAATAGTTGGGAAAAGACTAGGCCAGATTGATGATGATATTTATTATTATCAACCAAACCTCGTACCCGTTATTTAATAGTACATTATGATAATATAAGTGCAGTAAGTTGAAAATGACAGCCGAGGCGATATTGCTTGCCCAAGCCGTAGGCGAGGGCGATAAAAAAGCAGAGGCTGTAATTATCAAAGCGCACATATGTCATTCGACGTTTTATAACATATTTTCGAGGAAATAAATAAAACAAAAACAATACAGCGAAAAGAAAAAGCGCGCAGAATAATTTTTACTTGTGCACAAATTAGCGAGGCGCGCGCATCAGCGCTTTTTTTTAAGGCACAGACACAAAAAACGCCAGTATTACTAATAAAGTAAATTAATATTTTTGTTTTTTTTTTTTACAGATAAATGGTTGTAATTTATTGTCAAAACCAATTAAATTAAAGAATTAAATGTTTATTTATTATATTTTATCTACCAACGTTAATTTTATTCATAAAATGTTGACCACTTTTCTGGCATAAAAACTCTTTGCTAAGTTTTAAAAAAGTATAAACCGTGCGTTTTACTTTACAGCACAAGTGCGTAATGAGATACATTACGATATTGAAATTGGTGAAATAAGAGACCCTTTACGAGCAAATGTGTTATAAATACACTTTTCAAAGCTGCAATAAGCGAAACAAGAGTTAATGAACAGTCGCCAATTACGAGTAGCGATGATTCCCAAATTAATGTAGCCAAACTAACAGTGCCAAAATCAGTAGTGACGTCGATTTAACGGCGTCAATCCTTTCGGCTATGAATCGATGACCATTTATACCAAGGGCATCGTCGTATTACCCAGTACTTACTGCGTTATGGAGGTCAGATAGGCAGTCGCTTCATCTAAAAAAACAGGTATTTAGCTGCATCCGGTTAGACTGTAAGCCGACCCCAAAATAGTTAGGAAATAGGCTAGGCAAATGAAATGTTCAGACATTAATTGAAAAAAAAAGGCCATTGGAACAAAAATACTATACAGCAAATTGACATGGCTTGATTTATTCTTTGTATTTTATCTGTTATATTTTAATGATAGAAAACGTGTTCGGTCGTCCCCAAGTAGACTGGGACAAGGGAAGGAAGACGATTATTATATATATATTTTTAATAATTTCTACTTTCAATCATCCAATGGTGTTGAAATAAAGTAATGCATAAGTTCTTGTCGTTTTATATCATTTCGAAGGCGGGTCCTAAAATCCCTTAAATCCTCATTTCAAAAGGGTTGTTTTGTGAAAATCCTCTATTTTTTATAGTGTCGATTTTGTCCGAAGAAAATTACTGAAAATACGGAGAAACTTTTGTAATCTCACGAACTAGCATTAAAGCTTGGTCTCTAGAGATTTCTATGTTTGAAAACATTCTGCTTACAACATGACATACAAGACTTTTTTTATCAAAATTCGAAAATACGATATTTTTTGTTTTTCTGGTTTTGAATTAGGTATTGGAATGTGTTTTATGTGTTTTATTATAAACAATGTAAATAGCTAATAATTCGTAAATCCTTTTTAGGGTTCCGTAGTCCTGATAAGGAACCCTAATAGTTTCGTCATGTCCGTCTGTCCGTCTGTCCGTCTGTCGCGAGGTTTTGCTTAGAGACTGTTAGTACTAGAAAGCTGTAATTTTGTAGAGGTGTGTATATTCGTATATCCAATCGTGTGGGGTATCATTGAATAGGTCTTTTAAAATGATTTAGGGGTTGCGATTCTATTTTTCGATTTAATGCTCCATTTATGAAATATAATAAATATAAAAATATTAAATATAAATATTAAACTTTACAGGTGCAAATCCCCCCTCTAAAAGCTAAACTGGTGGCTTGAAAAATCTGGAAAAATTCATGATGATTTGATGCTAGATGAGCGGTTAAGATTACTAACTTAGGTGTTGGATAATTTTGTACCAAATCAAATCCAAAATACGAACTAGATTTAAAAAGTAACCCAGGGTCTTTTACAGACGACGGGGGATGCGGTGTCCCTCGACATCGCCAATGCCTTCAACTCCATGCCCTGGAGCTGCATAATGTGGTCCGTAGTGTGGTCGGGGACTACCTGGCGGACAGGTACTTCATCTACCCAGGTCGCAGTGGAAACTGGAACCGGTGAGATATGTCATGCGGTGTTCCGCAGGGATCGGTTCTAGGCCCGTCCTTGTGGAACATCGGTTACGACTGGGTGCTGCGCGCCGACCTCCCTAGCGGCGTCAGCGTGTTTTGCTATGCAGACTACACGCTGGTGCTCGCACAGGGGGGGTCGCACGAGGCGGCGGCCGCAATAATGACACGCGGGGTTGCGATAGTCGTTGAGAGGATCCGGCAACTGGGTCTCGAGGTAGCATTGCACAAGTCCGAGGCCATGTGCTTTCATGGGCCTCGGAATGCGCCTCCTCCGGGATCCGCAGTGACGGTAGGAGGGGTTTCCATCGGTGTCGAGTCGACGCTGAAGTACCTGGGACTTGTCCTCGACAGCTGGTTGTTGTGGTGGCTGCCTTCAGGCGGCTCCTGCCTAAACTGGGAGGGCCAAACGCCTCCTGCCGGAGGCTCTACGCGGGAGTCGTGCGGTCCATGGCCCTTTACGGGGCCCCGGTGTGGGCTCGTTCATTGAGGTGGCGTGCCGCCCACTATTTGAACGCGCCCCAGAAGGTGGTAGCCGTCAGGCTGGTCCGGGGGTACCGCACGATCTCTCTCTCTCTGTGTCAATTTTTTCTTAGACGCCTTTAAAAATGCATTTATTTCATTTGCCGGTGTGCCCATAGTTATCACAGGCAGAGTCGTGTCTAAAATCACCGGCTAGTAGTACCACGTTCTCCCTTCCCTCCCATGATTTTGAGTGCGCCACCTGGTAAATTTTCGGTAAAGGAACACGTAAAAAATAAAAAATAAAATCCAAAAAAAAAATCCTAACAAAAAAAAAAATTAAAATAGATCAACCTAATTTATAGTACCTACTTACTTGAAATAGCAACATTAAGTCCGATTTATTGCTTCGATTGCTCTTTTATGGGACATCGTTCATTCATCCCAAACAAAAGTTTGCACTGCTGCAACTTTCGTCCTCATTCGCTGTTTTTACTTATTTATATTTATTTGGATCTCTAAGAAAGGATACACAGATACAATACAATATGTGTGTTCCTTCAATTACTTCAGGAATGCGCTAATATTACAAACGAGCATTTCCTAACGAATTAAGTTGAAGGGTCACTATTTAGTAGGGTGTTGGCTATTCTGGTGTCTACCAACTGATGTTTTTATAAACGCCATAATAAGCTGAGTGACGGGTCGGGAGGTGACGGCAAGCCGCTGATCTTGTCGACATTATCTTGAATATTTGGTTGTCCGATTTCGTATTTAGTTGTTCGATTTCGTATTTAGTTGTTCGATTTCGTATTTAGTTGTTCGATTTCGTATTTAGTTGTTCGATTTCGTATTTAGTTGTTCGATTTCGTATTTAGTTGTTCGATTTCGTATTTAGTTGTTCGATTTCGTATTTAGTTGTTCGATTTCGTATTTAGTTGTTCGATTTCGTATTTAGTTGTTCGATTTCGTATTTAGTTGTTCGATTTTGGATTTAGTTGTTCGATTTCGTATTTAGTTGTTCGATTTCGTATTTAGTTGTTCGTATTCAGTTGTTTGATTTCGTATTTAGTTGTTCCGATTTCGTATTTAATTGTTCGATTTTACGAATGACACAAGAAAAAAACTATGATCAAGAATGACGTAATACGTCATTCTTGATCATAGTTTTTTTCTTCTGTGTTTATTGTAATGAAATGACATTATTTTACTGTGATTTACTAAAAAAAATAAAAATTAAATATTTCTGAATTGAATTAATTGTTTATATACGTTAATCTTACAAATTAGCGGGGCATTAATCATGTGTGGCAGGCTGTTAAGACACAAAGAACAAAACTTAGTTGCTTCAGGAAGGTCCTGGCTAAAGTAAGATGGAATACTGTATTGTTTTCCCACTACTATTTGCTTTTATATCGGCTGTTAAGACACAAAGAACAAAACTTAGTTGCTTCAGGAAGGTCCTGGCTAAAGTAAGATGGAATACTGTATTGTTTTCCCACTACTATTTGCTTTTATATCAGAAAATAACTCGAAATAGTAAAACCCTGTATCGAATGGCATTTTATCAGTTGATTTGTGTAAAGTATAAAAATTGATGCATCCGTTTTTTACTGAAAACCAACTTAATGCTTGTACATAAAGTGGACAATGCCATGAAAACGATCGTTGTATGTTTGTTATAATTCAGTTTGCAAAGGGGCAATCATCATTAAACTTATTTTGGTAAAAAAAAACAAGCAAAATGAGATAAACCAAATATTACATTCTTAGAGAAAATTGAGAACATAATTATTTCTGCTTCCTACTTCCTCAAGTGAATGAAACCCGATTTGGCTCTTTTCATTGGTAAGGGCCCAAAATGAAATTAAATTTAAGTTGTCACTGCATAGCTTGTTTGCAAATTGTACGTCGCGCCGAGACGAGTTCCTTCAATGTGTAAACTTGTTTAGCTAAGGGCTTAATGACTCCTCGGGTTGTCTCCCCAACAAACTTGCTTAATAGAGACCAATGTGTCTGTTGGATTGAGTAAATAATTATCTTAATATTTGGGGTTCTTTGTTTTTCGTTTCTGGCAATTTACTTGTCACCTACTCAAGGGGCCTAAAATGGTTGGTTTGGCATAGCCTTGAGGGGAGAAGTCAAATTATGCCGAGCCAAGCCGAACATGGAACAAAACATCATATTGTATTGTATTGTATAGCGGGCTGGTATCCGCAACTACACGTCAAAGCGCGTATTTTGCATACGGATCAATCAATCATATACTGTTTTAAGCTTTCACGGTTCATAACTATAGTTAAAATGTCACTTACGGGATATCTTCCGTGATCACCCGCGATCATGGCGCTTGCAACAGCGTCGAAATATCGGGAGCTCAAAACCAATGAATAATCACGGAAGATATCCCGTAAGTGATATTTTAAGTAATCAATCATATTATTAACAAAACATGTTCGTGATAATTATTTCAGGAGAAGACTTAAATTTTTGACAAATTTATACCATCCTTGTTTTTAACTATTTCACATTATTACTTGCCTCTTTTGACGCAATAAGCATTGTGCAAACTGAAACAAATATTTTAAACAATCTTTAACTCTTTTTGTTTCTTTTTGTGTCAGGAAAATACAAAGAGTTTTTTCATTCATTTATTTCATTTGGCCAGAGTTGGCAATGAAAATAATACGTGCCTCAAAGGTTGTAAGTTGTAACCATATTCTAAAAATCGACCACTTTACCTTGCCTGTTAGGGTACTTATGCAATACTGTGTTTACTTCATTCATCGGTGTAAAAATAAGTTACACACACGTACAAAATGTGTAGAAAAATAAACCTAAATAGAAATATTCCTTTTAACTCAACGCATTCTAAGAAGTGTTGCAGTCTTAAACTTCCCTTTGTAGCTTTTGTTGTAACTAAGCTTTTGCTTACTTTGCAAAATATGTGATAGTGCGTTGTTTTCTCTTTATGCCGTGATATGTTTACGTCAGAATTAATTTAAACAAAATTATGCACCTGCTTGCGTTTTTTGTTCAAAAGAACTTTGGATTCAAAAGAGTGTAGAATCCAGTTAATTTATCAATGTTAGTGTCATGGTTTGCCAAAAGGTTAATCTATCAGAGATTATTAATGATCAAAAAGTTTGCATTAAGTGATTTTCATCCAACTTCTTATTTTTTCTTTCTAGTTTTTCAATGTGAGCACAGCTATCTCGCGCCAGCGCTGGTTGAATGTCAGCGCTGGTTGAATTTCAGCGCTGGTTGAATGTCAACGCGCGGACTTTCTGACGTTCACACACGTTTTTGGAATACTATAATTCCAGTTATGGAAATCTCATTAACATTTACTAATAATTTATATTGAATGTAGAGCATAAATAGTAGCTTTCCAAAAGCATACTGTTTGAATAAAACACTTATTGTCCTTTTAGGTACAGTCGTTGTCTTTTCCGCCTGATCAGTTAATTTTTTTTTCGCTTTAATCATGCCGAGGCGCCGAGCCACGCACCCTTCACGTGGCGTGCCTCATCAGTGCGCTCGGCCGATCGGTATTGTCTTTCATTCATTATAAAAAGAATGGACTTTAAGGATGAATATTAAAGTCAATGGGGCGGGGCTAGAGAGCGTTTCTATGTTGCGAGTGCATGCAAAAATTAGCTTAGTGGTGATCAGGCGGGAGTGTCCTCGATAGTACATCGTGTGCGTTAGGTTACATGCTACTGAAACTTACCTGAATAATATGCAAAAAACGCCAAAATGCGATGTAAATAACAAAAATAACTGAATACTCTAAGCAGGTTGTGATGAAAACAATAAGCATACAAAACAAATTCAACACGAGAAATAAACTCCACATCAACTAAGGATGTTTCCATATCTCCATTTGATATCAAAACACCATTGAATGCCGTCACAAAGACGTTTGTTTCTATAACAATCTGTCACAGTAATTGTGTGCTGGTGTATGTTTTCCCACGTACCAACTACCAACAGGTTTGTTTGGTTGTTTGGTTTGAGTCGAACCTTGCCTTTAGTAAAGCTGGGTTCTGTAATTTTCCTCATGGGGTAAGCTACCGGTTTAAAAATCTAATATGCTGTCTTGCTGAACGGATTTGTCTGTTTATAACACACATAACATCACGCCTATAATACCCGATGGGTTAGGCATAGGTGTACCTAATAGTACACCCATGTACCTAATAGTACACCCATGTACCTAATAGTACACCCATGTACCTAATAGTACACCCATGTACCTAATAGTACACCCATGTACCTAATAGTACACCCATGTACCTAATAGTACACCCATGTACCTAATAGTACACCCATGTACCTAATAGTACACCCATGTACCTAATAGTACACCCACATTTCGCCAGTTATGTTTGTCCCATGTAATAGTGGACGAGCCTATTGTCATCAACCGGTCGCAAATCCAGACTCCGTGGCTACTACTGAGAACTTTGTCGGTTTATAGACAAACCGAACCAATTTTTGGTAATTGTTCAAGGCGAAGCACTGCTTACTAAGGTCGGTCTGTAGATGGGTGACGATCCATTACATACCGAGTTTTCTCCGTGTCTCGAAAAACAAGTTAAGCCTTTGGTCTCGGTGGTCAATAGTGCATCTTGTTGCAGGCAATGGTCCTATTGCATGTTGGCGGAGAGAAATATTCGTCGCTCGAGCTCGAAGCTACTGCCGCAGCCGGTCACACAGGTAATCCGAGGTCCGGCGGCGGGCGCGGCGGCGAGGTGGCGAGGCGGAGCCGAGTGACGAATCCGGGGATGGTGGCCTGCGCGTCGTACTACTGCTGTTGCTCTCGTAAACCATAACTGATCGTCGTTATTCATCCAAATATTTACATTGTCATTGATTTGGCGTATTTCTTCCTAGCCATATTTCTGCTTACTTATTGTGGTTGTGGATTTTAATTTGTTCAGATAAATATGGTTCCAGATTTACTTAAGGCAAAGAATTACAGGCTAAAAAACAGTGGTTTTGAAAATAAATACAGAATAAATTGTGTTTTACAAAACGACGCATGTCACCGAGAGTTGCCAGATTGCCACTGTCCAGTGGCCCGTTAATCTGACAACCAGTCTCACCAATGGGTTTCGTATTACCCAGTACTAACTGGGTTGTGGAGGTCAGATAGGCAGTCGTTTCATGTAAAATACTGCTTTCGGTTAGATTGGAAGCCGACCCCAACTTAGTTGTTGAAAGGCTAGGATATTCACACAACAGTTTTGTCAAGTTGAATGTTCTCAATTCACCAATCATTAGAAAAGACAAATCAATCAAATAATTGGCAAAACGTTTAAGTGTCAATCAAAACACTCACCTCGAATTTCCTACCAACTACACAGTGCGCCATTTAAATAAGGTAAATGGGGAACCGGATCCCGAATATCGGGTTTCGTTGGTGTACCGCAAAAGCTGGTTTATCATCATAACGAACGAAATAACTTTGTAATCCAGCATTGTGCGTGTCAAAATAATTTGTCTATTTATATGCGCAATTTTAATTGGGTTTGCTGTATACCTCTGTACCTACTGTTTCTTTTGGGGATTTTCATGCTGATGTCGGAATGGAAATTGGTTAAGCTTGTCGGTGTGGAAGTCGGTTCAGGTTGAACAGCCTTTTGAGATGTTGTGTGGTAAAATTTAGTTTTCTTTTTGAGGTGTATTTGAACGTTCAAGGAAAAATAATCGTTTAATTTGGCACACTGTTCAAATTAATATAAGTACCGTTACTTTTTCACGTTTCACTAGTTTGGCACACCAGGGTAGATCCGGGTAGTACGTTCCTGATCTAAGTATGTCATTCCCTTAGCTATATGCGCAATTTGGCACCATGGGCTAAGTGATAACAGAGCCTGGAACGCCCACACCAGGGTAGATCCGGGTAGTACGTTCCTGATCTAAGTATGTCATTCCCTTAACTATATGCGCAATTTGGCTCCATGGGCTAAGTGATATAACAGAGCCTGGAACGCCCACACCAGGGTAGATCCGGGTAGTACGTTCCTGATCTAAGTATGTCATTCCCTTAACTATATGCGCAATTTGGCTCCATGGGCTAAGTGATAACAGAGCCTGGAACGCCGCCGGTGATAAAAGCTCGTCGGATGATGTCGTTTAAGTTCGCGCGCCGTGCAAAACGGACCGCACTGCGGCTACATGTCAGGCCGTGGTGACCGAGGCTGTTGACAATAGTTCACCACAGTGACAACGCTGTCACTGTGGTGAACTGTTGTCAACAGCCTCGGACTTTAGTTTGACGACACCACTTTCCGCCTCGCTTCTTCTCAACGCAGAGAAGGATCGAGGCGGATAGTGGTGTCGTCAAACTAAAGTGCCTATGCTCTACGATGGTAGTGCGTGAAGCCAAAGACCCCGACTCACCCACAGCAGGCACGCATCAGTAGGTAGTAGTAGTAGTAGCTTGTTCTGAACTACTTTACAGAGTGGCTCGTCCCACCATATCTGGGAAAATGGATGGTCGGGTTCTTCAGTATTCGGGCAAGTGAGTTTCCAAGCATCGATAGCCTCGGAGAAGCACGGAACATAAAATCAATCAGTGTGGAGGCCAGGATATTCCTGATAAATTTTTCAGTGTCATGGACCGAGGATAATTATGAAAGCCGGTAAAGTAATACTAGAAACCTCAAACAGTCCTATCATACGAATGGGAAAGTTAGATTGTGTCCAAGCTCGGTCGTTCAAAGCCACATTTGCCACAATGGATGATAAAGTGTGTCTAATAATTTGATCAATGTTGTCCAAAAGATGAGTGTGCCTCCCATAAAGGGAAGGGGAAGCACGAAGGAATTACGTCAATTAAAATCAAAATCAAAACCTAAGTTATAATTAAAATCATAATCAAAATTACAATTGAAGCAAATTACAATCAATTTCAACAAGAAAAAAAGTAACAAAAGTATCAAAATTACAATTAAACCAAATTAAAATCTATTCAAAATTAAAATCAATGTCAAAATCAAAATTGTAAATAAAATTAAAATTAAACAATAAAATTAAGCATTACTAATAGTTCTATGAAACTTGGCATATAAGTCAAAATAGACGTCAACAAGATCGCTGCAGCTATTTAACAATTTGCAAAGGCGAGGGACGACAGAGTTTGCACCAAGTATTATTCTGCGGAGTGGAGGGGGGGGGGGGTGTAAAGGAGTAATAGGAGCACGAGAGAGTCCTAAATCCTCTGCGTCCCCCTTAAAGGTCTAGATAATCAGTGATAATTTTTTAACCATTTTACCATTTTTTTCTGTATAAAAAAAGAAGGAGGAAGGTACATTTACGACATGAACGAGCGGTGAATCGTCTAGTGCTGTATGGGATCAATATGAATATATAGTTTTGAGTGTTTTGAGTCCCGATCAAGATGTAGAACTTTATTTCAGATCTCCTTATGCATCGTAAGCTGTCGTTACCATTTAACTAGTACCTCACTAATCAGCTGATCAGATCAAGCTAGTTCTAGACCGAAGTTGAAGTAAGACGATTCAACAAACATGCTTAGCCAGGTGCTATTAATCCAGCCTTTAATCAAGGCAGCTTGCTGCAATCACGTTCATTATTTCAATTTCGATGGTGTTGAGTCTAAGTTTTGAGCGGAAACAATGTAAATAAAAGGCATGCTCAAGTGAGATTCCCTGTAGATTTCTATTAAAAACGAACCGTTTTTCATATGCTCTCCTTAATAGCTATGAGCTTGATGAATTTGGTAAGTACCTAAAGCGTAAATAACGAGGTCGTCAGCACTTATTGCTCACTCATCATCAGGTATAACAAACAGCATTTATGGGCTGGGAATGAGCTCGTCTCCGATTAATTTGCCAAGACTAACAGCCGGTTTCTGAATTGAGCATTTTAGTGAAACTCAGTTGAGTTTTGCTCTAAGTAGTTGATGAGTACTTAAGATTCCTGCGTTTCATTCATCATAATCAGATTTTCTCAAACCGCTTTTAGTTGAGTTTTTCTCTAACTATACTTAGACGTTCCATTACAAGAACAAAAACCGGTATTTATTAGTAAAGTGATTTAGTTTCAAAATTTGCATATATAAATTGTGAAATTCATTCTAGTAATTAGATACTATTATGTTACATCAGATTGAGAATAAATTTTATAAGTTTATGATCGATTTACTGTTATTGTGAATAAATATTAAAATACGTTTGTGAAGTACGAAACGTATTTTGGCATTACTCAATAAGTCAATCATTTGTAGGTTATGTTCCGTTGTATTCTACTAGATGGTAAATGTTGTTTTATTTTATAACAACAAACAAACAAATTAAGATTCCTTTGTGAATCTAAACCGATCTTTAAATTGCACATCATCGAGAGTTACAAAAAATTTTGGACGATTTCTTGCCACTCTTCGTCTCCGCGTTTGTCGTATTTGAGGCTCCGGCTCCTCCATCGATGATAATGAGATATCGACATGTTTTTAGCCACAATAACTCAATTTATTTAGCAATAAGCAGGTTGAGTAAGATTTAAGTACGCAGATTCGGCTACTCAACTGTCAAACGTTTAAGTTTGTATTGAGCGGGATTTGAGTACTGTCAATCGTGTTTAGAAACGCAAATTTCGAGATAATAAGCACTAGTTGATGTTCTAAACTGTCAAATTTGAGAATTCTCAAACTCGAATGCTCAAATTAAACTAAACATAATTCAAAAACAAAAATATTTTTAAGTCATACTTAGGTCGTGCTTAAGACGTTCTCAACGTTAAATTCTCAATTCAGAAACCGGCCGATATTAATTATTATCACTTCGTACTATTTTACCTATTATTT
This sequence comes from Xestia rhomboidea, assembly GCA_963853795.1. Taxonomy (NCBI): domain Eukaryota; kingdom Metazoa; phylum Arthropoda; class Insecta; order Lepidoptera; family Noctuidae; genus Xestia; species Xestia rhomboidea. The sequence goes on along the minus strand of OY970778.1, from coordinate 4,935,148 downwards.
AATCTGTGATCAGTCAAAGGTGCACTAAATGCGTTTGGTAATGGACACGCAATTTTTATTTCATCAAATAAGTGCGTTGTCGCTTAAATATCCAAGTTTTGAAGTCTGATGACTTATGAATTTACCTTTTTGTACTGAATATTAAAGCGAAAATCTTGCATAAAAGTCCACCAACGAACTACTCTAGGAGATACTCGTAAATCTTTCTTTGTCATGGTGGATTTTATTACGTTACTATCTGTGACGCAATAAAGTTAGTAGGTTTAATAATAATAATAATAAAGCCTTTATTTTCCTTAACAATTACACTTCTTACAATATAATTAATTAGCATTTCATTAAACCTAACGTTTAACAATACTTTACATTTCATTAAATATTTAAACATTCCAAGAAATTGTCTTACCCAGTAACACTGTGTGAAGGTCAGATGGACTGTCGCTAGTTAGACTAGATGCCCGTGTCCTTCTGACAACTGTCTCTTACCAAAAGGTATTGTCTTGCCCAGTAACACTGTGTGGAAGTCAGATGGACTGTCGATAGTTAGACTAGAAACCGGCCCCTAGCAAAGTTGAGCAAAGGCCAGACACATTACGATTCTCTTATATCTTAGCCCAAACCGCGTTTAGAGGGCGTGCGATTTCAAGCTGTTCGCGAGATCAACGCTTTGGCAACCGTTTCTAACGATGCACGTCTTCGGCGACATAATTAGCATAAACTTATTGAAAAATAAAACTCTTAAAAACACCACATTTAACTTATGATTAAAAAAAATAACCTTTGAAATATAAACTACAAGGTGGGCCAAAAGAAGTCATCCGATGTTGTTTGGCTCTTTTTTTTTCTAAATGAAAAACTTCGATTCTGTTTTTTGATTGTTTTTTTGAACCTTTAGAATTTGATTGGTCAAGTCGAGAAAATTATATCGGCCAAATGGGTGCAGTCACAATTGATTGCCATACGGGGCTCGTTTTATGGCATTTTTCATCACTTCGGCGAGAACTTCGGGCGACAGATTCTCGCACTCGTATCGAATGTTGTCCTTGAGGGCTTCCAGAGTCTCGGGCTTGTTCACGTAAACACGGGACTTCAAAAAACCCCACAAAAAAAGTCTGGAACGCTTAAATCGGGCGATCTTGCGGGCCAGTGCAAATTGCCAAAACGAGAGATGAGGCGACCCGGGAACGCTGCCTTCAGAATAACGGTTGTGGCTCGCGCAGTGTGTGCCTTTGCTTCGTCCTGTTGGAACCACATGTCTCTCAGTCCTAATTCGTCCAATTGCGGCAGAAAAAACTCGGTCAACATGGCCCTATAGCGCGCACCGTCCATTGTTGTCGTTTGGCGACAGCTCGACATCCAATGGCAACAGCGGCGATATTCTCGGCAGAACGGGCGCTCCGGAGCCGGACACTCTTGGCAACGTGTCGTGTGGTCCCATACTCTTTAAGGTTGGTGGCCAAACGGCGCAGTGTTTGCGCAGTCGGTGTCGGACGGCCGGGGAATCGGCGACGGAATTCGCGCTGCGCCAACACCACAGACGATTTGTTACGCAAAAAAATAGACACGATTATTCCGCGTTCTTGGGGAGTGTATCGCTACATGGCTTGTTCACTTGTATTCTGCATCTGTCTAGTCCAGAAATGTCAAAACAGATTTGAAATTGGCGGTCATTTGCAAAAATGAGAGCATCTTCCAATAAGGTGATTTCTTTTGGCCCACCCGGTATAATATAACCTGAACGACTAAAGACTAATGTAGAATATAATAATAATATAATAATACCAGCCTATTACTGTCCCACTGCTGGGCAAAGGCCTCTTACCATACAGAGAAGGCACGAGCATTGATCACCACGCTTGCTCAAGGCGGGTTGGCGATTTCAGACTTATATTAATTATAAGTCCAGGTTTCCTCACGATGTTTTCCTTCACCGATGTCTGTGATGCCCAAGATAAACTTAGAAAAGTACCTATGATTTGAAAAAGTCACATTGGTACTTGCCCGGATTTGAACCCACAACCTTAGACATGGGAGGCAAGGCCTTAACCTCTGGGCCATCACGACATAATGTAGAAAAGAAAATAAAATCATATAATCATATTTGGTAAATTTGAGTTCGCTGTGAGATTGAAATTGTGAGATTATTACTACACTTGTGTTGTCTTGGCTGAAGCTTCGGTCATGGCAATAAAGCCAAATTATAACAAGAATAGTCCTAAAATAATAAATCAATTAAATATTTAATATGACAACATAAATCTTATCTTATCTCATCTCACCTCACCAAATTTATATTAATTTCAACGTGTCGTATAATGTCTTTCACGCCGATGAATACGTTAAAAAGAACACAATTCACAAATATCCTCGAATATCCTGTAGTGGTGAAAATAACGCGCACTGTGCAACGTGCGCCTCCTCGTAGATTTTGTCATAAAATATTAATTATGCATCAAACCTCGTTAAGCATGATATGGTATCCAGAGTAAACCAGAGTAGTTGGTGACTTACTTATCTGTAGGTTTTACCACGGGTCTGCAGTCATTGGGTATTCTTCATGAGATTGATGTGCCACTTGATGCGTAAGCAGAACGAACCTAAGGCAAGGAATGAAAAATAAGATAAAATTAACAAGCCCAGTCAAAGTAGATCATCATCAAAAATCCACAAGAGTAAGATAGATACGTACCAGGATAGAATAAAATCAATAACCTTGTATTGAATGAGTCGCTATACGATTACAACATATCCAACAATAAATTTTAGAGTTAATTTTCAAACATGTCTGGTTCATATCTCACAAGCGAATGACTCCATCAAATTGTCAAACAGCGTCATTTTTTTCATCATTACTATTTTCAAGTGACAAGGCTAGATAAGAAATAAACGTTTAATATAGCTTTAAGTTTTTATACAGTGGTACGCTGCATTGTCTTACTTGTTTGAAATCTCTCACTATGGCAAGGTCCACAAACCTCATGGTGTACCTTTGTGCCTTTAAACAAGGCAGGCACAATAATGGCCCTCTCACTACCCGGTAACTGATACCCGGAAACTTCATACTGTTTAACCCAAATGATTGACCAACAATAGATGAGATCTAACATAACCCAGATGAATAACCAACAATAGAGGAGATCTGGCACTTTGCGGCCGCTGCTGCGGCACGCTCGCTTCGCTCGCTAATCGTCACTGTTCTAACCTAACCAAACTCAGATGATTCACTAACAATAGAGGAAGACGGGTACGTAGGAGCACGAAAATGCCAGGCGTTTATAATCCAATCAGTTTTTGCAAAAATATACAAAACAACTTCAACAGACGTTTCAAAATTATATTAAAACGTTACTATAGTTTTTTTAATATTATACTAACTAAATATTGTGTCATGTGATCATTTGAACTTTTGTTATTATATCAAATGGTACGCACCCTCGATCTTACTACTAATATGATTTAGGAAAAACGAAATCTTGTATCAGTTTAAGGTAATTTATGAACAGTCACATGTGGTACCTTTTTACTTGTTGCTGCACTTTTAATAACTTGATTTCGTCATTAAACACTAAAACACAAATATCAAGATTATGAAAGTTAGGAAACTTTCATAATCTTGATATTTTCTATCGATACATTGCCAACTTCAAACACATTTATGTTTTGAGTTTCTTAATAATTTATTTCCCATCAGTACCTCATATCCTCAAAGAATTTCCGTCATTAAATCCAAAAAACTCGGTAATATCTTACAGAACTTTGTCATCGCCAGCTAACGTAGGTAGACATGCAAGCCTTGCTAAGTTAACGAACTTTGCAGGCTGCACAGACATTTAATTTCCTTGATTTCATTAAGGGAACATGAACCAGCATGAATCAGAACCGGTTTCGGCATAAGTATTAGGTTGTACTGAAAGCGTTGCAAATCTTTAAGAACAAAAATAGTGCTGAAGTCGGGTGGCTTTTTTCTAGAATTTTAATTGTTTTGTCCGATGCTATGGTGTCCGATGCTATGGTGTCCGATGCTATGGTGTCCGATGCTATGGTGTCCGATGCTATGGTGTCCGATGCTATGGTGTCCGATGCTATGGTGTCCGATGCTATGGTGTCCGATGCTATGGTGTCCGATGCTATGGTGTCCGATGCTATGGTGTCCGGTTTATGGCCGTTAGGTATTTTAATTACATTTTTACAAGATAATCGTTTTAATTCGTTTATTATACGAGCGAGACACATGTAACAATTTATGTGTATCAAGTATCGATGTCTTGCCCCGTTGTTACTAGATGGCGCAGGTGACAAACAAAAACATATATTTATTTAACAAAATTACGGTATAACAAAAATACGTTAACAAAATAACGGTATTTAACAAAATTAAATATTCTTATTCTTTATTGCACACAAAAAAAAACAAATATACATATAAATTGCAATTATATAGCATAGGTACAAAGGCGAGCTTAACTCAGAATTGGGAATTGAATTGATTTTTTTTTTTGAATTGGGATCTTTTGGGGATTGGGGTTTTTTGGGTTTTGGGATCAACAAAGGCGAGCTTAACTCAGAATTGGGAATTGAATTGTTTTTTTTTTTGAATTGGGATCATTTGGGGATTGGGGGTTTTTGGGTTTTAGGATCAGGAAAATGGAGTGAATTTCGCAAATTGTGTATGGTTCTTCTGTCATGATTTTGGACAGTTTCTGCTTCAGTACTTTTTTGATTTGATGAAAATTTAAATAATTCCAAACACTGTTTCTAGTAGACACTGTTATAAAATCAAAATTCGAGGAATAGTTCAAATAGTGTGTGTGCGCTATGTAATAAAGTTAAGTACTCGTAGTAACATTTGGAATCCTTTCCGCTTACTTTGCCACCGGGACAGGACGGCGCACTCGCGCTCACCGCTAACGAGTCTCACACATTCACTCCTATTCAAATTAAGCTTTTGACTGAAAAAAAAAATTCGTCGCATTTAGGCCGTCTATACGCCGCAATGCTAAATGCAAGCCGGTTTTGAGTTCAACTCATATTTTTGAGGTTTCAAATCGAACCAATTTTTTAAAATGGAGTAATAATAATATTGAAGGAGTTAGCAAGCTTTATTTTCATGATGAAATTACTTTTCAGAAAATGTTCACTGTTTTAGACTTTCACGGTTTTTCACTACACTTGGAGTACTTACGGGATGATATCGCGATCATGATGCTTGCAACAGCGTCGAAATATCAGGAGCTCATCGAACCAAAAGAAAATCACGGATATCATCCTTTCAGAAAATGTAGTTTTTATTTTTCTGAAAATAGTTTTTTTCGGTAAATAATCAATTAATCAGTGTTAATCTTTCGATTTATGATAGATCGCATTTATCAACATCTTATTTGTTTATCATTTTCAAAATCTGCAGGATTTTTAGTAGTTTAGATTGGAAGCTATCCCGGTCTCTAAACTGCAATTTCTTTTTCTCCTACTTTATTTTCCCCTTGTCTGATTCGCGAGGGTATTATGCATATCAAAAAACACATACATCAATTAAATATTTTCACATCAATATTATTGATTGCACATCAAATTTGCCAAGCGTGCAAACGTAATACTCACACAAAACAAAATATTTTTGTAACAACATGTTTTCTCGTAAAAAGACTTCATTGCGGTAAGGACAACATAGGATGCAAGAGCGAGCGAAGTGAACTCGGGTCTCGGGGCACCCCGACTCGACTCCGGACAGGTTGGTTGGTTGGTTGGTGGATGGATATGTGGATATGTTAAACTTAGTGTCTAATATGGGAGGTTACTTAATATTAATGAGTAAGGGCATGAAGCATTATTATCAGTCGATCAAGGTCCACTGATGGGAATTAGGGAGTAAGTGAACAAATGCATTGTCGTTGAAGGCCTTTCTCTAGAGATCTTGTCTTCCTTGGGGATCTGAATAAATTCCTGCACAAAACAAGGGTGGCAGCTGAAATAAGACAGATGTTCACCTAGGTCACGGTTCAGTAGCGCTATGATAACCTGGTGGTGAACTTGGATTCTCACGTGAGATGACAGTTTTGCCCCGTTGCTGTCGAATGGTTGAACTGTAAGGTTTCAGTTGGCATCTAGTTTTGAGAAGGCAAAGATACTTTTGTAAGATGTATTTGGGCTAAATTGGATCTTCCCAGGAATAGGAAGATAGGTCCATCCTGATGAAGCTGTAGTAGGGAGAGTTCCCATGTGTCGAGAGGATGTCGCCCTGGGTTGACTCATCTCCAGTCTTTTGGAATCAACAACTCCAACATTGCCCCCATGCTTTTCGTTACGGCGTTCCATTGTCTGTTGATATCCTCTATTATTAATATAAGTTCTTACCCCTGCTAAGAGTATTGATTCTTTCCACTGCTTTGGGATTCTTCTTCAAGATCAACACATTTATGAAATATTTACCATCATACATTTAATTCATCTTCAACTTCATGTCTCTATCATAAAATCACTTTTAAACCTATTGTAAATACTGATAAATTACATGATCATTATAAAGAAAAACCCACTGAATAAACCAGACAAAAATCTAAATAGAAGTTCCACACTTTTTCACTTTGACGTATATCTCAACAACATTTTTTTAAAACATTCTAATAGCTATTGCTTTTTAAACTCATAAACTGAATACCAGCCAGTAAATACTACAGACATAAAATTCTGTCAAATTTATATTCCAACGTCTAGGTGAACCCTGTCCATTATTTATGTTTTTGGTGGTTTTTCTGGTAAAGCTTGGAGATTGTCCACAGTATATGTGTTTTGTCCATAAATGATAATATGTTTAAGTGTTACAGCTTTATCCAATGTCTTAGACATAGAATTTATTTATAAGGCACTTGATTTTAGTATGTGTTTTGTCCATAAAGGATAATATGTTTAAGTGTTACAGCTTTATCCAATGTCTTAGACATAGAATTTATTTATAAGGCACTTGATTTTAGTTACATTTCCTCAGATAACTTTATGATAACTAGTATAGGATATTCTCATAAAACTGAGTTGTTTTAGTTCTTTTTCATTTATACTCGCTCTTTGTCAAGTACTTGTGTTTTGCCCCTGTTATATTTCCTCAGACAACTATTAAATCGGTTTAGGTAGTAAGAATATCTTTATTCTCATGTAAACAGAGTTGTTTTAGTTTATTTAATTCTAATCAGAATCATCAGAATCAGATACAAATTGTTTTCAAATTGTTTTCTTGTGTGATTGCGCAGCATGTTGGCAACACCTACAGAGTTATTTTTTTTATATACTCGCAACATTGATTGTGTTATGTCAAGCAAGATTGAGTAATACACGCGAGGTTGTTTGTCCTGCAATATTTATTTCGAGAAGAAGTATGCATTTCCTGTCGCCACACACCTTGCCATCGATCCCAAAAAACCAACCCTTACAACATAATACAGTCATTAAGATCCCACAGTCAAAGTCAAATATATTTGCATAGATTGCAGGTACATAAAATAAGTTGAATCCCAACATACAATACGTAGTAATGTCAACCAACGCCACCTGTCTGTAAGCACGGGTACTTATTGATCGTCTCAGGGAAATATACAGTCTAGTCCCAAAGTCAAAGTCAAATTTATTTGCATAGATTATAGGTACATAAAATAAGTTAAATCCCAACATACAATACGTAGTAATTAATGTCAACCAACGCCACCTGTCTGTAAACACGGGTACTTATTGTTCGTCCCAGGTAAATATACAGTCTACTCATTAAGATCCCAAAGTCAAAGTCAAATTTATTTGCATAGATTATAGGTACATAAAATAAGTTGAATCCCAACATACAATACGTAGTAATTAATGTCAACCAACGCCACCTGTCTGTAAAAACGGGTACTTATTGTTCGTCCCAGGTAAATATACAGTCTACTCATTAAGATCCCAAAGTCAAAGTCAAATTTATTTGCATAGATTATAGGTACATAAAATAAGTTGAATACCAACATACAATACGTAGTAATTAATGTCAACTAACGCCAATGCCACCTGTCTGTAAACACGGGTACTTATTGTTCGTCCCAGGTAAATATACCAGTCTACTCATTAAGATCCCAAAGTCAAAGTCAAAATCAAATTTATTTGCATAGATTGCAGGGTACATAAAATAAGTTGAATCCCAACTTAAAATACGTAGTAATGTCAACCAACGCCACCTGTCTGTAAACACGGGTACTTATTGATCGTCCCAGGTATTAATAATAATAAATCCACGAAACCAGGCTTAAATAATACAGAAATCCATTTTCAAATATAAATACCTATGTAATATTTAATTAATCCACAAAAACGTTTTTGATGGCATTAGTAGACCAAGTTAAGCTTTCTTAACTAAAGCTATCACTTCTGAAACCTAGTTTAAACTGAGTTGTATTCAAAGTGAAACAAGTAAGCAAACTCTTCAAAGATAAAGTGGATGTCGCTCAATGAATAAGACATGAGTTGGAACGAATTAATATTAATGAGGTATTTACAAGATGTTTACAATTGTTTCGGCTAGGAACTCAATAGATGTTACGAATGCGTACATTGAGTGTGTTCGAAGAATTAAGGCGGTTCTTTTGATTTTGTTAGATTGAGACTTAAGAGGTCCTCTCTGAGCCTGACCATATATAGCATAAAATAACTTGGCACGTTTCTTAGGGGTCGAGGCTTCAGTTCTCGTGTATTTACGAACATTTGCTTTACCAAAAAACTATTTCCCTTCAAATCTAGGTTTTTGACATTGTTGATTGTGGCAAAAATGGCATTGTGACTAGATTTTGAACGTTTTTTTGTAGTTAATGGCAATTAGCCAAATGGTTCTGATATCTGATTTAATGGATTAACTGATTAACCAAAGCAAAATATGGTTCATGATATAAAATTTTGTCAAGTTTTTTAAATCGTTAAAACTCCAGTTGAGTGGTTTCGAATGATTCTAGCGTGCCCCATAAGCGCTTGACTTATTTTGTTCATGAAGACGATGATTGTGCCTCATTTTTACGATCAGGACCACCGTAAGACCCAGTTGAACACTAGCCCTGGAACCATACCCATATTTGACATGGCCCTTACTCAAACATGGCTGCCAAAGCCAACGTGGTATTTTAGAAATATAAATATTTTTTTATTTGATTTGTTCTCATGGATGAAAAAAAAGTGTTATAAATACTAAAAAAACCCGACTGACAAGAAAAAAACAAGCATATTTGGAAGCAGGCGGGGGACCCATTGAAATTGGGCTTCTAAATAATGCATGCATGCTCGAAATATAGACAAATTTAGACATTTAAATTTGGTACTTTGATGCTTAATTATAATTTACACCCTTGAGAGTTGATCTCAGCACCAAGAAGAAGACTATACGATAGGCTTGTCATACTCGTTTTATTACTCAGCAATGTCAGCAACTGCACTGAAAATGTGTCGAGCTTGTAATTTTTCGACAATATGTCGCATAGTTAGATTACTATTTAATCTAACTATGCGACATATTGTCAAAAAAATATTTTTACGTCGTACCGACATTGATATCGTATTTCTTATAGAACGTTACATTCACCTATTTATTGACAACTAAGCATCGTAAGATACTATAAGTATTCGTATCGCATCCGATATCAGGTTCATTGAATTATTGATATAGTTAAAAGCATCAAGCCGGAAATAGGTTCCTTTGCAAGATATCCATCGCCCGGGGCCTTTGTGATACTGGATTGAACCGATCAGAGCCGGATATTCGGTCCGGTTGGTATTAAATGTACTTAATTTAAGAGATAATCAAATATTGTCAATACGCAATAGCTATCTATAGGCGAACCGTAAGAGGAGGCAGCCGTAGTCCACATAACATTATTTGTATATTGCATAGTGTCGTGTTTTAAAATCAAATTCTTGAGAAAAACCACACAAAATCACAATCACTACATATTATTATAAATCAAAGTCCTCCACCGCGTCTGTCTGCCTGTCTGTCTGTTCGCGATAAGCTCAAAAACTACTGCACCGATTTTCTTACTGTTTTCACCAATGGATAGAGTGGTTCTCGAGGAACGTTTAGTATATAATTTGTCAAGGGCGGGTGAAGCAGCGGGCATCAGCTAGTATATTAATAAATTAAATTAGACTACAACATAATGATTTTGAGAAAATTAACCTAATAAATATAAACAGTAATATTACTAGTAAGATTAGATTTATAATTGGATAAAGATTTATGTTTTAATTCATGTTTGCAATAAATTATTACCAGTTCAAAATATACAAAATACGAGTTTTCTGTTTTTTTTGACAGCAACCTATACGCGACTGGTACAATTTTTTGTGCCCCGTCCTGAGACCCAACCATCCCGTGCAGTGTAAAAATTTGTCAAAACAGGTTAGGGGCAGCATTTGAAAGTTCCGTCAACGATCCTAAATTTTGAATCATTTAATAAACGTAAATTACGTCCGGTGCTAAATACAAGAATCGATTAATTTCCTTGATCATTGCCTATATAATGGTCAATCAAAAATGGTTCAGGACCAACAACAGTATACTCCAGGACGCGCTGGGGCACGTGCACCTGCCACGGAACGGTAAATGAGTTTAACGATCTTGGTAATGCTGGCTCAGTTCTGACTCTTTCGCGGTGTATTCGCCTTTTTCGTGGGCATATACGGGGTAACGTTTTTATGTACTTCTTGGATTACTTTTTGAATAATTTGTCCCGGAGAATCGAAACTCATGTGCTGCTTTTTTCTTTAATGTTTTCCTAAATAAAGAAGACCGTCCTGTCATGATCGGGTTCGTGCCTGTGCTCGATGCAATTTTTAAGTATAACATAGAGATGCTCACCAATCTTCTTAGTTTTGACCGCTGCAGCACACTCCGAAGATCCTATCCAATAAAAATTGTCTACGGACCTTTTATTCAAACTATACAGAAAATTATCCAAAAATAACTGGTCTTTGATTTAATAAACAAACAAGGACTGTCCATAATTACAATTTTAACCTCGATGCAATTTTTTACAATGACATAAAAAGGAAAGGAAGAAGGTTTTATTTCTGACTCCATAAACATTCTATAAAATGACACCACAGAATCGAACAAAATCTCAAATTCCCATTGTTTAACTCGTACCAAATAGGGAATGAATAAGTAATAAAAAAAAATGTTTTAACTTTATTTAAATATCAACTTCACATGAAAACTATTAAAATAAACTAAGATAACTAACTTAAACTAAAAACAAAAACTCCTCCTCAACGCTGTCAACTGGTAATGTCCCCAAGAGACTGGCGGAATTACCATGCTGTATGGCAACGCTAAGCCTTTGGCCAAGGTAAAAGCCAGCCCTAGGGTCACGGGAAGTGTCAACTAAACGTTTTAATATATTTTATGTTAATTTAGGGCCGAAACAGGAATAACGGATAATGGTGATGGCCGAATGCATGTTAATTTGGAGTAATCTTTCCGAAATATCATTGAAATTTTGAATTTTTTCCTCGATTAAATCGGGAAAGGAATTTTCGAAGATTGGAGACCCAAGGAGACGAAGAGAACTTTTTTCAATAATTTTGATGTTAAATTTATTATTTCATATATATATTGCGTTAAATTTAGGAATAGTCATTTGTCTGTCGGTACAGTCTGCTAAATCAAATTCACATTTTGCAAGGTTTAGGTCAAGGCCAATGGAGTGAAGATTATTTTTTAAGAAAATTAAATCATGTAAAACTGTATCTACATCGCCGCCCAAGGTTCCGTCATCAAGATACCAGACGTTCAATTTTGAATTTAGCTGTCTAACAATTGGGTGAATAGCTAAACTAAATATCACTGGCCCGAGGGGGTCACCTTCCAACAGCAGATTCCAAAAGGTTGTCACGGTACAGTAATTTAGAAGGGTGTCTGTAGCACTGCCAAAGAAAACTATAAATTTGAGGTAATTCTTTTTTAAATTCTGTGTGTCCCTATTAACTGAATTGAATGCATTCTTAATATCAACCTTCAGGATGACCTCACCTTTGCCAGAATTTAGGTAGGTCGACAAAGCGTGTACGGCAGCCTCACAGCCCCCTTTGGAACCATAACCTAGCTGCAGGGGCTGAAATTTTTCCGAAACAGCCTCACCATAAAATTTACAACAAATCTTGGCTGCCATACGACGGTAAGTAGTACCCACGGCAATGTGACGAATGCCGCCATCCCTCTTGCGCAGGGCACATAAATTGGCCCCGTATAAGACGTCGATGACGGTTTCGTTCACCTTGCCGGAGAGTAGAAGGTTAATCAGAGCCGTAAGCTCCTTCAAGAGTGACTCACCGGCCTCTCCGGCGCCTGAACAAATTAGGTCCTTTAAGTGCTGAGGACTTAGGCCGTCGAGGCCGCCGGTGGAGCCGCTCCGGAAAGAGCAAACGGCTGTGACCACCTCTCGACCTGTAATGGTGAGGGAGTGAATGTCCGAATCAGGAGGGTCGGGAAAAGAAAGGCCATCCGCGGGGGCAGGGTGTTTGGTCTCCAGAGCTGCGAGTGTTTCTGGAGAACACGGTGCCACCACATCGCTACTGAAGAGAATCCTGGCTGCACCGCTAATGTCACCTTCCCCTAACTTTGATTCAACAAGATGAGATATACCTCTCGAAGAGGTATATCCCTGTGCCGAAAAAATTGAAACAAAATTTTGAGCCGAAACATTACAGTTATCTTTGATTTGAGCAGTTAAAGTCTTTTTTGTGGCCAAATTCTTTTGAACATGCAGAATTCGGTAAGGGAAGGTAAGCAACTGCTCCCAAGCACTTGGCGAGTTCTCTCGGACGACAAGGCGCACACAACCTGCTAGGTTTTGTGCAACACCGCGGGGAACTCGCTTTAAAACAGGAACAGAGTTTTTGAATTTGGAAAGGGTTTGCCAGATCGGGTCGAAAGTGGATGTATCCGAAGTTGTAGGTGAAAGATTTGAGACAGGGTCTAAGGGTGCATTTGGAGGTTTATGTACCTTACCAATTTGCACATTCAGACCCCGCTTACCTTTAAAAACCCTTCTACTTTCCACCATTTTTTCGTACAAAGTACCACTTCACTTCACACACTTCCACTTCCACTTCCACTTCACTTTTAGGCCTACCAAATAGCGTCCAGGTTTGAAAATCAAGTCGAGCCTTTCCGTGAGCGTCCTTCACATGCTTATTCCAACCCGTTATGTATCGTTTTTTGCACTGTTTTCCCTTATTACAACTCGTGATTGCACCCTCACAGAGAATATGCACCATTTCCGAATACATATTATCTAAAATGGTTTCGTGTTTCTTAATTCTACATCTATTTTTACTACATTCCGTAAATTCAATGGGAAAGTCTAGATTTTTCAAGAGATCATTACAATACTTGCTGTATAATTCAGTCTGCCGTAAGTCTCTGTCCCCCCATGTTACTTTGTTACATTTAGGTATTACAGGTGTAACTTTCGGCCTTAATAAATGGAGATCACACTTCGACTAGAGGTAAATGGTACGACCAAGACATGTCATACAGCACGTTAACGTCTCTAATAGAGTTCCACGCCGCATCCGTCACTACGCAGTGGTCTAACCACTAGTAGAACCATGTGCATCACTTACTAAGTATACGTGTCCGACTCATCGCCGAGCAAGCACACATCCGCGCACCTCCACTGCACCTAGACGAAAAACTCAATAGTTCTTTGCCGAAAAGACCATTCGGTTGAGCATTAAAATCCCCTAAAATAAAGACCGCGTCCACACCACTACTTTCTATAATTGCGTAAATTTCACTTAGACACTCAACAAATTCAGCAAGATTATCCGTTGACTCTGTCGGCATATAAACCGAGAACACTAAAAGGGATTTACCGCCTACTGTTATTTTGATAGCCACAAGACGTACACTTTTGCACTGTACGGAAGACACATTTTCGTAGGCGCTTTTTCGCCACAGTATAGCTACTCCACCGTAAAGTCGGTTTTATGCAGTGGAACGCTGCACTATGCACTATGGTGTAACTTGATAGCGAGTTTGGAATTTAATTTAGTGAATTGTGTAGCGGAGTATATTTACAAAGTCAATGTGTGCTGTTTCCACATTGAAAAGTGTGTGACATCCGCTATAATAACGAATTCGTCTAACTAAAGCAAAGTTTTTATTCATTATTCTTAGTTTTAACTCTCGTTAACTGACTGGAATATCTACCTAATAGCAGCAAAGATCGGGTTAGTTGGTGGTCTTATCTCGAAGCGGTTTGGACTTGGCTAATTTCCTCCAATGTTTACTTGGCTAATTTCCTCCAATGTTTACTTGGCTCTGTTTAAATATTTAAACTACTTGGCCCCGTTATGTTTCCTGCCATAACTTGACAAGAATATGGTCTTTAATTCAAGTACCTTGTGGTAGTCAAGTTGTTGGTTTTTATGGTGATTTTGGGTTGCTGAAAATCTTAAGTACGGTTTATGGATCAGTCGTGGAGAAATATAGAGATGGTAGAAACAAAAATTTTATTTTTGTCGTGGTTTGGTTATTTAGGTTGTTAAAACTGTAGATTAATGCAGTTTGGTAGTTTCACAAGGCATTTGACATGCAAAACTAACATCGTAAAGATGTGCACGGATATTTTGGGGCGTGACCAAAATAGATTCTATTGATGTAGTATAATTTACTACCAAACAATGAGATTTTACCAATAGAAACGTCATACTCATTAAAAAGAAATAAATATATGGCGATATTCGAACGTGTCGTTCGAACTGACAACACCGCACGGCATTATCTCGTGCTCTCTGACACTCATATGCAACGCACTACTTGTCTCGTTCGTGTAGGTGTCTAAGCGGCAACTGCGCGTGATTTTTGAGTAAAATAAAATTTAAGATTTTCCATTTTAAATAGACTAAACAGTACCAAAAAATGAAAAGATTCGTCCTTCTTGATTTTTACAGCCGGCCCAGTATAAGTATTGCACTTTCCGAACACACAATTTGTCTTAATTATCTAGCAGCCGCAACACATTGATCAAGGGCGTTTTTTTACGAATGCAATCAACAAATTGAAACTTGACTTGAAAAAACTTCCATTAAAATAATTGCAACGATTGCAATTAGGGCACAGAGTAGATAACTTATCTCCCTGGTAAAGATTAAACTTTTCTTTAAAAGAAACTGCACTGCAAGAAGAAACTTAATTAATTTTGCACTCTAGCCGTTGGTCATTCGTTATTGTCTTGCAGTTGAGAAATCTGCTTGTGATGTAACTGCAAAAAGTTGTATTATTCTCCTGATCTGGAGTTCGTTTATCGATGTTTCATCTTTGTTTACATCTACATCATTCATTTTTATTTTGGCAGGTGTACGATAGTGACGTTAGTAACGCCAAACCAAATTCTGTGCTAACTATCGTTTGATACTATCAAGTTTTACTTGATATAATTCCAGTTGTGGTGAACAGCCTCATTGGTTAGTACACTCTAAAAATTCTGCTACTGAGCCTCAAGCTCCTGTCGTCAAAGCCCTGGGTTTGATTCCCAGGTCGAGCAAAGTGTGATTGGGTTTTCCTGTCATTAAATGCTTGGAAGCAGTCCGAAGTCAGGATTAGTTTTTGGTCGAAGTGTATGAGTAAGGTAGGTACATCTATACTCAAAATATGCGTTTTGGACGTGCAGTTGAGTCCACCCAGCCCGTTATTCGAGACAATACAAGGTCTTTGCTTCATGATTTTTCAGACAAAAAACACGTTCGGACTATAATTCGTCAACACCTTTTTATTACGTAGGGAATTTCTATTTCAGTGAAAATAAGATTCAATATGTAATTCGAATTTTAAAAATAACAAGATCAACCAGAGTATACACCGACGTAGGTTATTCATGATAATAAACTTTTCAACAATTCTTGGAAGCTTCGCAGGCCAGGTACATTGCCTTTAATGTAGAACTCTTGTTTCGAAATACTCTCAAACCATGCGGTCAATCTGGGGTACCTAGAAAAAATAAATAAAAAAATGTTAGTTGAAAGGAAAGAAAAATCTAGTAAAACAGCTGTGAATGGGGCAAAGCGGA
The DNA here is from genome assembly GCA_963853795.1 of Xestia rhomboidea. Taxonomy (NCBI): domain Eukaryota; kingdom Metazoa; phylum Arthropoda; class Insecta; order Lepidoptera; family Noctuidae; genus Xestia; species Xestia rhomboidea. Next base: position 4,919,078 of record OY970778.1, on the reverse strand, counting down.
ACCAGCGCGTATGTGTAAAATAAAATTATACTGAAGGCGTTTTTGTTAGTAACATTTTCTTTCTTTGTTATCCCATGATCTGTCCACGAAGTAGACACAATAGTTAAAAAATGACGTCTCGACCAAATCGGTAATTTGACAGATCATGATTTATTGTTGGTTTGTTACTAATATCATACTTACAAAGTCTTGTCAATAGGAGCAATTTCGTTCAAGGAGCTGATATTAGCAGCACAACAAATATCAGCCAATGTAATGGTCTTTCCAGCCAACCAGGGCCCAGTGAAGAATTTTTCAAGAAAGTCATATCCTGTCGTTATTTTGTCTAAGTTTTCTTGCCTAAATGTTTTCTCGCCTTGATACAGGATGGGGATCTGAAAGTTAACAGTTAAAAACTGGTCATTGTTAGGCTGATATTGGCATGATCACTGATTAAAAACTCGTTGTCGTTGTATGGATCACGATCACTGATTACAAACCCGTATGGGTCATGATCACTGATTATAAACTCGTTGTCGTTGTATGGATCATGATCACTGATTACAAACTCGTTGTCGTTGTATGGATCATGATCACTGATTACAAACTCGTTGTCGTTGTATGGATCATGATCACTGATTACAAACTCGTTGTCGTTGTATGGATCACGATCACTGATTACAAACCCGTATGGGTCATGATCACTGATTACAAACCCGTATGGGTCATGATCACTGATTACAAACTCAAACCGTTTATTTCAAAAAGACCAGTGACAGGCACTTTTATTAATGTCGAAAACAAAAATTTTGCTACAGTCTAGCCGCCATGCAGAGTATAGATCTCTATGGAGAACAATGGGTAAGAAACCCCATGGACACTTCTTAAACAGCAACTACAGATTTTACCATGGTAGTTGTACAAGGAAAATAACTCCCAACATATGGACTAGGATAAATATTCTAATAGGCTGCAAAGATCAGAACGCTCGAAAATTCTTATCTCCAAGTTACTTCGTCCTGTCCAGTCCAGCTTGTCCATCATCATCATCAGCCTATTAATGTTCTCACTGCTGGGACACAGGCATCTTCTCTATGAGAGGGCAGCTTCGTCAGCTTGTCTTGTGCACATTAATTGTGTTGACACAACACACGCAAACTAATAAACAGTTCCTTGATTTTCTATAGAAACATGAGCTTCGGTTCGGAGATGACGTACTATTTTTTGTCCTTATGACAGGCCGCAAAACAGTTTGTTTGATGTTCGACCTAAAAATTCCAATTTCATCTCTGAAATCAACCCTCAGAGCGTTGCAGTATTCGAAGAGGAAGAAAGCAGGTTATAATGAAAGTAACTCTGCGTAGATATTATCACAAACTAGTTCATGACGTGTTAGCAAGTCGCTTCGAGTTAAAACTTACCATAGCTGCTTTCACAGCAGCAAATAGGACGGAGTTATCAAAATGCAGTCGCAGATCCACTAGTGCTCGTTTTTTTGGATCTTTCGGGTAGAGAGCATCGTCTTCAGCATATTGATTCACTAAATATGTGGTTATCACGTGACTGCAAATTTAAGGATTAAAATAAACAAATGAATAAATGTTTTCATGCGACTGTTTTGTTGGTTGCAAGCGTTACTGCTGCGCAAATCAGGCAGTGTTTTTGGATTTTTCAATCAAGAATTTCTCTCTAGGCAGCCACGGAGTTTGGATTTGTGCCCCGGTTGATGGCAATAGGCTCGCCCCTGTTACATAAGGCTTAAAAAGTAGTGAAATGAATGTGGGTGTAAGTGCTTCTTATTCATAAGATTAAAGTATTTAAAGCATACGTATACTTTTCCTTGAAATAAAAAGACGTGTGTCAGTTGCTAGCTATCCCACGCCATATAGGCATGAAGAAAAACTATGAGAACTGTTGCATTTAGTTCCATATGACTGGACACAGAACTTGCTATTGTAAAATATTTTTTACCCGACTGAGGAGGGTAATGTGTTTATGAGCTAACATATTTTGTTGTTTTATTACATGACTCACCTATCCCAGATTATAAAGTCACCATCTTTCAATGTTGGTATGGTATGTTGCGGATTCATCTGAAATTATTAATATTATTTATTCATCATTTAAACACAGTCATTACATATTTAAATATTTATCTAAAGAAAAACATAATTATAAAAAAACATTTCAAAATATAAAAAAAACATTTCAAAATATAAAAAAACATTTCAAAATATAAAAAAACATTTCAAAATATAAAAATAGTGGTCCGCCGTCTCCGGGAGCAGGGTCCAAGCTACCGGTGGTTAGGGCTCCAGAGACAGGAAGCTCCTCACAATACAGGCCGATGAGTACTGCCTTCTGAATTAGGCCCTTGATCCCACCGCCAAGCGAGAGACTTTTATTTTCATTATTTACGGAAATAATTATTCTGCAAATTTTAGTGCATAGACCTTTTAAATGTAAAGTTATGGCAACCATATAGATCTCTTCCTTTTTTAGCTTCCTTTTAGTACGATATAAAACGTGAAACAAGTTTCTTTTTAGAGAACTTGTTAAATACTTTTTTAAAGCAGCGTAAAATTTTAAAGAGCCTTTCAAGATAAAATTATTATGAAAATGTTCGTTCTTTATTGCAAACACACACTTCATAGCAGATAGTAAAATCTCTCCTTTGTGGAACATTGCATTGCCTTTTTAGTGTTCAGTGGTACTACAATAATCGTGTAATCGTTTTAGGTACTATAATTGTAGACAGTTACAGAGCGATATTATATTAGATGGAATCCTGCGACAGACCAGCAAATCATTTCATATTACGTAAGGCTAGTTCGTATAATTAAAAACATTTAAAATCTAGTCGCAATATCGTCATCACTACATATTATAAAACAAAGTTCTCCGCCGCATCTGTCTGTCTGTCTGTTTGCGATAAACTCAAAAACTACTGCACTAATTTCTCGATCATGCTGTTTTCACCAATGGATGGAGTGGTTCTTGAGGAAGGTTTTGGTGTATAATTTGCCAAGTTTTCGTATACTAAAATATAATGATATTAAGCAGTCTGATGGGAGCTTTACTTTTGGTCGCGATAACCGACATCCACGCGGGCGAAGCTGCAGGTATCAGCTAGTCTCAACTATATGGAACGGCTAAGTAATAATGCATGGGACGGACAAAGGTTAGCTACGCTTTTCGAGGTCACTCATTAGATTTATTTCATGTCGAGACCCGCCTTTCCTTCGGCAAGCATAGTGAGTTTAATTAATCATAAAACCTATAAAATAATAAGCGTTACCTTCAAAAATTCATCCGTGTAGTGGTCGCGTTTTATTAAATTCATGTTGACATATTCAACATCGGGTATGTTTAAAATTTCGAGCACCATGTAGACTGATCGACAAGGCGAACTCGTGTCTTTCTTGTATAACGTCAGTCCCATTTTAGTCTGAAAATATTTAAATACCTTTTGAAATGAAAAATACAAAAAAAAAATACAAAAATATTTAATGCTTCTCAAATGAGCTGAAAAGCTTCGACACACATCACAACTAATATACTCAGGGGTATGCAGTTTCCATGGGGTTGTTACCCTATGAAAACTCAAATGTCATGACGTTCCATAGAGGTGGTAAATTTAGTGTCATACTCGTATAATTAAGTGCCGCCGTATTTATAACCCCTGAAAACCAAAAAGATATAAGTTTGATGTGTGTGTCTGAGGCATTATAGCTAACGGATGATTTTGATTCAGATTTTACTTGAGGATACCTGAATTTTGATTCGCGTCCGAGACAGCATTAAGCTTATGTCTTTACCACAGCACACCACAATTTCTATGTTAAAAAAAATCCTTTAGGTATAGATCCTAAAGGATTTTTTTAACTTATGTTACAAAAAATTAAAAACGCAATAATAATATTGTAGAATTACTCCACCGTTTATGAACTTATTTAAGCCGGTTATCAGTAACTTTAATTTTTGTCATTCTGATCTACACTGGCGAAATAACAAAACCGTCTATAGCTGCCTAAAGGTCATCATTATATCGATTGCGAAGGAAAGGGTTAAGTACGTACATTACCTTTATGCCCTTACATTTTTACGATCTACCTGAGATGATATAGAATACTTATATCCTCGTCTTTTTCTTTAATAACCAACAGTCATATATTCATCAACTGCCTAGCCTTTTCCCAACTATGATGGAGTCGGCTTCCAGTCTAACCAGATGCGGCCGAAATATAATTTCACATGAAGCGACTGCCTATCTGACTTCCACAACCCAGTAAGTACTGGTTGTCACACTTTTGGTCCACTGATTATCTGTAACGGCTGTCAAAGATCTATAAATGACAACCGGGACCAACGTCTGGACCTGCTTTCTGGGAGGAAACTCGGTATGTTACCTATCCACGGACATACCTAGGCAAGTTCAGGCTTAACGTAAAGATCGATCCTTATTTAGCCACAAGCGCCTCCTCCTCGATTCAAAATACTAATAACTAATAATATATTGCAGACAAAAAGTCTTACGTAATATTTACATAAAACAATTGGTAGAATTTGAAAATTTACTTACCTATTTATATTTGTCCACACACAAGAACACTTGTTTTTACGAAAGAAATAATATGAAATGAGATAATTATAATAATATAATAGAAGATTTCGTGTTCACTGTTGTTGTACCGGCGAACTTATCAATGTAAAGGTCGGAGACTGGTCGTTTTTTATCAATTTTTTTACAAGTTGTAGTGACGCAAGACCCGCATAACGAGTTATGCTAATATAGCACAGACTATTTTAGAATACGGTCTGTCACATACCAATAGTATCTACAGCTTTATGTTAATGTGTGCAGTCTGCTTAAGTAATGGTCATTCTTCTATGACAGGCTTTAACGTTATTGACAAGTTTGCACGCTCCAAAACTACTCGTACGTAATTTAGGACGCCGCAAACTTGTCAATAATTTTAAATGTGGTAGTACAACCCACTGATCTATATGCTTAGTATCTACTGTGTTGTCGTTTTTATGTACATACTTATAAACTAAATGCTTATGAATCATCATCATCATCGCAGCAACACGTTTTTTTCGGCCATTCTCCTCTGTCAACCGTCACGATATCATTAATTTACTCCTTTGTCTTTCATCAACATTATCACCATTTACACACCATTTACATGCATCACTCTTTTAGTCACAGGTAATTCGTCCCGCGTCGTGGTCGCTCACAATTGGCCTCATCAGAAGGCTTGAAAGTCACCCAAAGAGCAATGGAGAGGGCTATGGCTCGCGAGTTTCCTTGCGTGATCAAATCAGGAATGAAGACATCCGCAAGAGAACCAAGGTTACCGACTTAACCCGAAGAATTGCCAAACTTAAGTGGCAGTGGGCAGGGCATTGCTCGCAGAACGGATGGTCGATGGGGCCAAAAAGTTCTGGAGTGGCGACCGCGAACCGGACGACGTTGCGTTGGAAGGCCTCCCACTAGGTGGACCGATGACCTGGCGAAGGCTGCAGGAATCCGCTGAATGCAAGTCGCACGGGACCGGTCAATGTGGCGACACTTGGGGGAGGTCTATGTCCAGCAGTGGACGCCTTTTGGCTGAAATGATGATGATGAATTCTTCCCAATGCCCATGAATACCTTACTAAAAATAGGATAGGTGTTGAATATAGCTTCTTATAATTTAACTTTAATATAGCAAGTTGGTATGGCCATGGGAGAAGCAGGGTTAACCTTAAAATCCAGTTTAAATACATAACGAGCATGAGGTCCTGGGTTCGATGACCGGTCGGGCAAAATGTTATTGGGTTCTTCCATAAGGAATTTCTCAGTAGTAGCCAGCCACGCGATTCTGGATTTGTTTTACATGGGACTTAAACATAACTGGCGAGATGTGGTAGTACTGGTAGGTTATACCTCTGTCTAACTCTGGGGGGATTACAGGCGTAATACTATGTTATGTACAATATTAGCGACTAATGAAACAAAACTTCGTGAAAAGCATTTATGATTTAATTCAAGCTTATTTAATATAACATAAGCAGCACTATTTTCTAAATAAACTTAAACATCATAACTTACTAATATTTAAAAACTTGCATATTATTATACGTGTAATTTGTTAAACTTAGAAATGCTACACACAACAGTAAAATAGAACAATAAAATTTAGCAACAAAAATAATCTCTGTTCTAATAAAATTGCAAAGTGCAAGCTACTTGCATCTCTAAGATGATTTTCAACATGAAAATGCTGGTCTCTTCTTGTCTAGCCCAACTTCAATTTGACTAGTCCCCGGAACTGTTCCAGACCAGCTTCGTTCCCTTTCTTGTAGAACTCTTGCTGGGTGCAACGTTCTAGCCAATTTGCGAGATTCGGGTACCTGTATAAAATTTTTTGATTAATTGATTGTATGATTCCCACTACGATCCAGCCTGTCCCCTTGCCGTCCTCTCCCAGCGACGCCCTAAGCCCTTAGCGTGTAGTTGTTTGGTTTGTAAGTTTTTTTTTCCCTGTCTGGAGGCCTTACACTTAAGGCACCTACAGGATTGTCCGGTTAAGCAGACGGCAACCTCTCAGGTTGCACTGCGAGATGCCATTTCGAAAAAAAAAAGATTGTATGATTCGATGTGGCCGCTAAGAAAAAAATACCTAAAAGAACTGGGTAACAATTCAACCCGCGGTATTCTAGCAAATTGTTGTCTTTTTAAATTCTTTAGTGTAAGACTTTTTCGTTTTCCCATTATTGCACAAACACGGAAATCAACAAAATATTACACCAGAAATCAATAATTAATTAACTAAAATCAAAAGTGGGATGACATTTTCTCTTTTTTGACCGATTGGAATGAATTATCATATTTATAAGAATAAAGTTAATCTACTTAAAAATTGAACTCATTTCTTTTTAGCCTCAACTTAAACCCCGCTGGGTCTCAGTAGCATGAAACTTTGGCATGTGCCCGGAGATGGTGGAGGTGTTTCTTGAAGATTACCCGACTCTTCTGGTCAGCATTCCCTTTTCCGTAATCTTCATAACATACAGTATAGTTTTAGTTTTATTTTTGGTAAACTCTGCAAATCCCTAATCAAATCTCTAATTTAACCGGGTACTTACTCGTTTTCATCAACAGGCACAAGCACATTCATTGTGCTTATTGTAGAAACGCAGCAAATGTCTGCCAAAGTAATTTCATCACCAGCTAGCCACGGTGACGACAAAAACTTCTCCGTGAACTCATATGCCGTCTTAATCTTTTCCAAATTTTCTGGCCTGAACAATTTCTCTCCCTTATAGAAAACAGGCTCCTGAAAAACAGTTTGTGGATTTAATCGTTCTTGTCAAAATAGTATAATATAGTTCTGTCTCTGTTGGATTTACCAAACTACTAATTTGTTTCCGAAACTTGTTTCAATAATGGGAAGCAACATTATCTACGAGTGTTACAGGTGATATATAAAAAGAAATCAAAACCAGGATTTCCGGACTTTCTCGTAGAGTAATTTGCCGCAAGCAAAGTTCGTAAAGCCTCCGGATTAAGTTCCATAGATGGCGGTGAAAATATTGGTAATATCAAAATTCGACGTAGTAAGTGAAGAAAAAACTACATGCTTATTCCCAATTGTTGGAATTTTGGGAAATGGACATTCTGGGAAATGGTCATTCTGGGAAATGGAGATTGATATTATTATTATTTTTTAAATTGTTTATTTATAATTTTCAAATTATAAAATTAATCTTTTTGTGGCTGTGTCACGCTGAACAGTCAGTTAAATCTGCCTCTAATGTCTATAATGGGCCACCAAGATACAGGCTGTGCCTAGTTTGGGGCCCAAAGCTTCTTCTAGTTTTATACTCTTTAACTATGCGCACTGTTTTTATCTTCTTGTTTGTATAATTTGGAACTTGTGTGTGTCAATAAATTGATTTATTTATTTATTCTGGGAAATGGACATTCTGGGAAATGGATGTTCTGGGAAATGGACGTTCTGGGAAATGGACATTCTGGGAAATGGACATTCTGGGAAATGGACATTCTGGGAAATGGCCATTCTGGGAAATGGACATTCTGGGAAATGGACATTTTGGGAAATGGACATTTTGAGAAATGGACATTCTGGGAAATGGACATTCTGGGAAATGGACATTCTGTGAAATGGACATTCTGGGAAATGGACATTCTGGGAAATGGACATTCTGGGAAATGAACATTCTGGGAAATGGACATTCTGGGAAATGGACATTCTGCTAAATGGACATTCTGGGAAATGGACATTCTGGGAAATGGACATTCTGGGAAATGGATATTCTGGGAAATGGACTTTTTGGAACCGTTGGACATTTTGGGAAATGGAGTTTTTGGAACCGTTGGACATTTTGGGAATTGGACATTCTGAACCTAGACGATTTACAACACTGTCGCACAGACATGTTTCGTGTAAGTCTGAGCAACTTGAATTTATCTTAAAAACAAAGGGACACTTACTACGGAACCGCGTAAAGCTGGAAACAGTATTCCACTGTCGAAATGAAGGCGTTGATCAATGATCGCTCTCTTTTTTGGATCGGCTGGGTACAGAGAATCATTCTCTCCATATTGGGTCACTAAGTACGCTGCAATCGCGTGACTGAAAACAATAGGTTTGTCATTGTAATATCTTACGATCGAGCGTATATGACAATGGTATTAACTTTACCACCTTAAAGTTGAATTTCCAGTGAACTTGACAATAGGGCAAGGTCTATTTGACTACGTGTGTGGGAAGTAAATTGAATAATTAACATTTTGGTTTATTGTCAATTGGTTTTCAATATTTGTTGTAATTTATGGGACATTTTCTATTGTTTTTCTTCATTATAAATAACACTTCCTAGTTATAAGTTTAACCAATTCAAATAATCTTATTATTGTCTTAATAAAAAGATAACAACCTAAGGTAATAATTCTAATCCACCTAAAAAACGCTTTACTTTACGGAAATGTTAATCTGTACACTAATGTTGACACAACAATGCTAACGTTAAATTGACTCAGAGCAATACAAATATGGCATGCTTGCATACGTTGGCAAGACTTATTAACATCTCGTCAACTTGGCGCGTAGTTTATTTTTAAATACATATAGGTACTACGTGATTGGTTAACATTGGGTATCGCATTATCCAGTACTAACTGGGCAGTAGGTCAGATCATGTAAAAACTGGTGTTCATCTGCAACCGGTTGGACTGGAAACCGACCCCCACATAATTCTTAAAAAGGTTAAACAGATGACGACTGGGTGATTGGTTGAACGACGCATATATTTTAAGGGAATGAAGTACTCATAAATATTATGTAGAACTTGTACTCGTATTTTAATTCTTAAAAAGGTTAAACAGATGACGACTGGGTGATTGGTTGAACGACGCATATATTTTAAGGGAATGAAGTACTCATAAATATTATGTAGAACTTGTACTCGTATTTCTTTGAAATATGAAAAAAAGTTGCCCACAATTTTCTTTCGAGTCATGCGGTAAATGTATGAAACAGCTGATATTTATTTTCGCGATTTCATGGTTGGTCGCATAGCAAAAGATATTCATTTTCATGAGGTACTCGTAGATACTACACGCCCTTAAAGATGTCCCTCGTCTCTAAACCTTGCTGTCATCTTGGAGATACAGAGAGTTATGTTGGAATTCTTTCGTTTATTCATTTTATAACATATCTTTTATATTTTTAAATATTCCTAATATAAAAAACAATATAAATAAAACATTTAAAAATATAAAAATAGTAACCCACCAGCGCTGGGATTTATATTTTTAAATATTCCTAATATAAAAAACAATATTAATAAAACATTTAAAAATATAAAAATAGTAACCCACCAGCGCTGGGAACAGGGTCCCGGAACCTCCTAACAATACGTGCCGTGTCCAGAAGTACTGCTTTCTGAATCAAGCCCTTGATCCAGCTGCCAAGCGAGAGCCTCCTAAGATTTTGGTCGAGGCTCTTGGCTATTAAGCCAGAAGCTGACACGACTATCGGCACAATAGGAGTTCTTTTATTATTACGAATTTTTTAAATCGGTCTAGTAGGTTTTCATTTTATTCATTACAAACATAACAAAACTTTTCTCTTTATAATATTGTTATAGAATATATATGTATAGATATCGAGCTCAATGTTTTTTTTTGCGTCTTACCTGTCCCAAATATAAAAGTCGTCATCTCTAAGCATTGGTACGGTATGCTGCGGATTTATCTGTAAATAAAAAGGTTAATTTGTAAAATTAAATATCGTTCAACTAGTTTTATTCTTTTATTAAGGTGAAATCGCGAAAATGGGGTTCCCCATTATACATAGATTCGTCCTGTCCGTCTGTCTGTGTGTATGTCACAGCCACTCCAAGACTGTTGGCAACGTACGGTTTTTAGGGTTCCGTACCCAAAGGGTAAAAACGGGACCCTATTACTAAGACTCCACTGTCCGTCTGTCTGTCTTTCGGTCTGTCACCAGGCTGTATCTCATGAACCGTGATAGCAAGACAGTTGAAATTTTCACAGATAATGTATTTCTGTTCCCGCGCTACCAACAAATAATATTTTTTTTTTATTTCTAGAATGTCTGTTTTAATAATAATAGAGGGAGAGATCCCTGATCCTAAGCATTTTCAGTGCGTCAAGCAGTTGAGAGAATCATGCTTGTTCTCTTGTTTGTACAACAGTAAAAGCGAAACTAACCTTCAAATATTCTTCCTTAAGATGTTCTCCTTCCATCAAATTGACATCCACAAATTCCACATCAGGAATGTTCAGGGCCTCAATGGCCATAAACACCGACCTCACTGGGGGACTCGCATCTATCTTGTAAACTGACAGCACCATTTCGAATTATTTCTGAAACATTTTATTTGTAACTGTTTATTTTATTATGATCTCCATTTTACTCTATCTAGCTATTTGAACTCATTCGTTATGTTTTGAAATATCGTCGATCGTGGTCGACCATTTCACACTTGTTACTTAGCACGTTAATTGCCAAGGTATATTTTCAGTATCGTCAAAATTTTATTTCTGGCGTATTGATTCTAAATGGTTTAAAATGAATAATTATGTATAAAAGTGTACTATATTTTGATAAAAAAAATGGTAAAAAAAACGGTAAAAAAACGGTAAAAAAAACTGACAGGCACCCGTGTCGGACGTGGCCCGGACGGTACAAATTATAGTCCGTACGCCGTGTCAAGCATTTTGTCAGGCACCACGTAGGTACAAATCCATGAGTTTGAGCGCGCCCTTATTTATACATTTTGAAGGGAAATAATCGGTCGCGCGAACATCGCCGGTCAAGTGTCGTGTCGTGTCAGATCGTTTCACAGTTTACTCCGTTGATGCCCCTTACTCCGTCTAATTCAAAAGCAGCTGTAGTTTTGACGGATCAAATGATCTCCTACTCAACACCGCTACGAAAGTCAGTAATGTGGCACAGAAAACTTCTTCTCTTCTCTTACATAATGTACCAAAGACTAATGTAATATTGCGTCTTAGAGGGGTAGAGAGGACTATTTTATGCAATCAGCTAACAGAATCAGGCAAAAAGAAACCAGAGCTGTTTTTTTATTTATATTTATTCATCAAAAAAACGTGATCTAGATATAAAATTAAGGGCCCATGTTGAATATGTCTTGCTGGGGGCCATGACAGTCATTTCGAATGAAAAAAAAACACTGTAAACGTGCCTGACGGGGCACACTGCGGTCATTTGAATTTGATGCTTCGGTGTCAGTCACCGGTGACTGACATGGCTTGAACAGATAGTGACTCTGTCAGGCACCGGTGACGGACATGGCAGTTAACGTCTTTGTGACTTGATGGGAAGAAAAATCTTATCCAAGTCAAACTTAGTATCGCGACAATGTGTGTTCTATAATGTACAAAATACGGTGCCAATGCGTCACACAATATCACTGCAACAATAGAAACTGTGTGTAGATGTCACGCTTGGCATGTCACGAAAAGTGCCAGCAATTTACTGGCGCAGGAGTGGCTATATTTGTTTATATTTCTCATACGTACGGCAACAAAATAAAAACTTTACAGCTACTCGTATAACTTGCACTTCCGCGTATCTGAGTTCCAAAAATTTCTATGAATCTATGTCATATATGATCTTTTTCAGCAAATCTTTCTTATTCAATTTGACGACAGTAAAGTTTAACATTGTGTGCATAAAGTTTTAATAAATATATGACGTTACAAAATCTCAAATGCAAAATTGCATTTGCAGCGGATGTAACCCGCTTTTGTTAGAAATGTAATACTATAGAGATAACGAGGACGGATGCATCTTCGTTTTCAATCAAACAAGCTCTGTCTGTTCTGCAGGAAGTTTAAGCGATCTGATCGAAACATAGTACAGTTTAATTTAACATCCGGATGGACAAGGAAATTTAACATAGACTACATATTTCTAAAAAGCATTTTTATTGTTAGCGAAAACAGTAAATTATAAAAATATTTAGAGGATCAAACCTCTAAATGCGTCGCACGGTGCTAACAACTTGCAACTTGACAAAACATATTTTTTTAGAGTTCCGTACCTCAAAAAGAAGAGACCCTCCTTATAGGAAGGAGTCCGAAGTCACTTCATTTAGGAAAATAAAGAATATAAAAAAAACTACCTTGGTTCCAAATGTTATCAGAGCTCTGGTCAACGGTCAGTTAATCACACACTAACACGACCGTATCGTATAAAGTTGTCGAGTGAAATGCCAACATTGAGGCCGATGCAGCCGGTTCGTATACGACGGACACCGTTATGAGTCAAACAAAATCAGATGCGGCAGTTTACTATTATTTTGATCTTTAAATAATGCTTTATTTCTATTTTTTTAATCTAATTAAGTATCATGAGAAACCATGCTGATTGAGAACTCTTCTTTTTGTTTGTCATCGCGATATCAATTTATAATATCAATTATCCCAGCTGTAGGTAGGAATGACAAGAGAGCGAAGCGAGCTCGGGACTTGCTCCGAACTCGGGACTTGCTCCGAACTCGGCCTGGTTAGGCCTGAATAGGCCTGAATTCTAGTGTCGCGTACGAGTATACATTGTGTTCTATATAGCACCATACTGCGACACCGACGTCAGCGGCGACCGACAGTCTGACAATAATTCAGGCCTTAGGTTCGAAGGGGATGTCGGGGTCTAGTGAGCGGTAGAAGCGTGTAACTATGACCCTGGCGCATCCCCTTAGTGTTAGGTTACTTTAAAACCTACAGACACTTTACACTTACACTTGTCATCCATTAATGTTCTGTATTGTTCCCTTTTATTGGTTTTGCATTAGCATTCTGCGAATCGGTCTAATACGATTCGTTTTTTTTTTTTTATAATATCTGAAATAAATCATTAATTTTCATGTTTTTCAATGTTATGACACTTAATTAGTCAGAGTTGTCAAACTGTCAGTTACTTTTTCTTTCTCTTTCTGGTTTAGTCTATGCTGATGGTTACATTTTGGTTTATTTAATTTTTTTATTAATATGTTTAGCTGTGAAATATTGTACTTTATAGATAATTACGATTGTTTACTAAATAACTTTTTAAAAATTATATTTATAAAATTCTTTACGCACTCTTGGTTTTATGAAGACACTTGTCAGATGAGATGATTAACACACACAACAAGAAAAACTCAACAAGAAAAACTAATATTCAAAAATTGGAAAGGAAGACTACTTTGAAAACGAGCTGATGAACCGGCGGAGACATTCTACAATTAGAATTCATATGAGAAGCATCATAAAACAGCTTGGTTTTTGGAAAGCAAACGATCAAAAATACTACAGTTCACACCCTCTAAAGGTGAACAGTTTTGGAGACGCTGATGTCCTGACGCGTACCTATACTTCCCAGGTTATCCAACTAAAAGATTCACCTGGGACATCTACTCCCGATCCTCGGAAACTGTTTTTGTTCCTGCCCTGGCGTTTGTCTCGGAGAACTGCACGACCCCCTTCCAGCAGAATTACCCTGAAGTCTGATCCTTGGAACTGTCTTAGCGACCGTCCTGTAGTGCTACTCTAATGCCTGTTTCTGTCTCTCCTACAGTGCTGATCTGATTTGTCACCAACTAAGTGCGTGATCTATAAAACTACCACCTTCATACTTTCCATAGAGTGCGTGATAGGTAGGTCTTTTTATAATTAGTTGTATTTTTTTATCTCATTTGTAAATGCATTTCTTTCCCTAATTAAATGTACAAGTCTGCTTATATCCTTTTATTTTGATAGGATCAAGCAGACTTGTTACAAACCCTGCAAAATTAAATAGGAGTCCCCCTAAAATTTATATAATCAGATTAGCCGTTGTGTTGCGGCTAGTGCAATTTAGTGCTATTTTAAGTTACTTTTTACTGGTAATGATAGGTGTATGCTAGGGCATTCCGACCAAGTGGAATCTATGATGAGCTCTTTGTAAAAGTTGGATTAGTCACAAAATACTCGACACAGTGCACAAAACGAATATGCCGCATCCAAAGTTCAATTATTGTACGTCATTAATTTAAAATGTGCGCCGCGCCGTACGGCATACATTATCATCAGTTCACGTCAGGCTAGCTGACAGTAATCGCCACTGCAAGGCCAAATGAACTCGAAACACGCCATTAAAAAGAACCACCTTCTTGAATAATTGAAATGCTGGAAAGCGATACCAAAGTTTGTTTTAGAACTTCGCTGTTTCTTTATCGATATGTACAGGGTGTAAACAGACTCTTCACAAAGCCGTCAACCAAATATTCTATCATTAAACTTTCTGTTTATCAAACTAAGTAACTCTACTACGCAAAAATTATTGCTGGGAAAAGACTTTTTTTTGGGGTGAAAAATCTAATTTTTCGGTCAAACTCATTGTAACGCACACAAAACGTCGTGCTGGTGGGTGCATTGAATAGTACGGGGATCATTTCATACATTAAAAACATGTTTAAAAAACTTGTGAATAAGTTGGAACTCTGACCCCCCAATATCTCCGTAACTAGAAGGTTCCTAGGTATGGTTGGTATGGGTTATAGTTATGGTCTAGAACAAAAAAATAATCGTGTGTCGAGGAGAAAAAGTGCCTTTTGGCTTCGTTAAAGGTTTTTTTACACCCTTTATATTTTAAAGATTTTATAATTATAGCTTAAGTATTTACTGCCAATATTTTATGCGCTGCAACGTATGATTTAATTTCTCCATTAAAATATTTAATACGACGACGACGCGAGTAGTCGCGACTTGTGAAAGGCCTGTGAGAAAGTAACAGATGTTTTAAAAGGTCGCAAGTTGTAATGTCAGGTCTTTTAATAATTACCGAGTTAAAAGTACATTTATTATTTACTCACTCACACTCATTTAGTTAGCTATTATTAAATTGCTAGTGAATAAAATACAAAATTTTTTCAGAAGATATGAAAGTTCTGCTTGAAATTTTATTTCTTTTTTTAAATCTTGTATAGGAAATGGACTCATTGTGCAAGCAATTTTGACCCAGTAATAATGGCCCCGACTAACGAGTTTTTGGTCGTGTGTTCGATTATTTCTTCTCGTACATATTCTAGGTACTTAGAGGGAAGGTACATAATGCGGACATTTTAGGGAACATAATTATGTTTTTGTGTTCCGGGACAGGTACGTGGGGCGTCGTCGGCAGCCACGCTTGCTGCTATGGCGGGGCCGCGCGCGCGGACCAATCTATTAGGTGAGGCGCCAATGACGCGTGCGCTCCGCACTCTCAACCTCATAGACGTTGACTTATCCAATTGTTCTCTGAGTAAGTTCACAAAAAATGTATTGTTTGTGATGAGTTACAAAATTTAATATTGTTATTGTGTACACTATCGCATTAGGTAACTCTGTAAAGATAGTCGTAAGATGGAGAAATAAACTTACAAGCAATAATTTATTTTTCATCACATATATTTTAGAAACAAAAATTTTAAGACATTGGACATCCACCAACCCACACTGGGCTGAGTGGATAAGGTCCAGTTCATCTCATAGAGGGCTACCCCAGTAGTGGTACCAATATAGGCCGAATGCTTATATTAATGCTTATGATGTGTTTGGACCGTCCTTTTTTACTTACTATTAGCATTTAGGTCGGTGTTGAAGGGACTTTGTTAGGAATCAACCCCGTTGCAAGTAACAGTTTGCGAATCCTTGTTGGTTTCTCCACGGATTTCTTTAATTTTTCGATTTCGTTCGCCACCTCGTTCGCCACCTCGTTCGCCACCTCGTTCGCCACCTCGTTCGCCACCTCGTTCGCCACCTCGTTCGCCACCTCGTTCGCCACCTCGTTCGCCACCTCGTGCATGCTAGGACCTGACTCTGATGCTTCGGCGTTTTAACATGGGGCCACTATATCCTGAACACTGTCCGCCAGCTCTGACTGCTATCACTCATAGTGCTATTGTTACTTTTCTATAGTCGGGGTTACCAATTTAGTTGGCATAAATGCATCAGATCATTTATACATTTCTTATTTAGATACATTTGGATAAATCACATTTCAACAAAATAATTTACAGGCTAGTAATTTTTTTATTACTCTTTTTTAAGAAAAAGTTTAGGAAATTAATTAATAGTTTTTTACGGCATGCAAACAAGCATACTCCATGCATGCAGCAAGCAAGCTGCAAGGGAGTCGGTTTTGCAGCGACTCATTTCCGTCACTAAATTTGTGCCAGAAAACCAAATTTTTGACTGTTTCATTGCAAAACAATATAATTATCTTCGTGGAATCTTTATAATAGTCTGCGAGCAAAAATTGTATGAATTGTTGAGGTACTTCTACCTCTTTAGAATATTTGGAAAGAGTTTTTCCAACACAGGCAGCTTTATTGCGTTGCCAAAGTAGTAGTAGTAGTAGTTGTATATTGAAGACTTTTTTTCCTTGACACTGGGTGTTGGGTTACCGGCGAGTAAATCCCAACGATTTGTCGTGATTTTGGCTATTACCCGTTTCAAAACTTGAGCTGGCTCCTCGCCCTTTACTGCTTGCTTTTCTGTTTGCTTTTTTTGCGTTTGTATTAGCGAATATTGTGATGATAGTACAAAGAAACGCGAAAAAAAAACAGCTGTTCCCATAACTCGTCAAAATGCATGGAACAGCTGATTTTTTATTGCGATTCAGGGTTTGGTCCCATAGTAAAAGTTGTTCATAATGATGAGTACAATGACCCCTTAAGAGATTTTGTGTATGAATACATACACCTAATAGAGTAGGTGCACCGGTCTGTGACGTTATGTAAGAGTATGGAGAAAATAGTTACCTTCGATAAAATTACCGATCCTTTATATTTTAGATCCAACTTTCTTCAGATTTCACTTTAATTTTTATTTTTTTTATTGATGTAATATTGATGCCGCCCACCTTCAAGCATCACTTTTCTGCGCCCATTTATAATATTAGCTCGGTCACCATCATAATTTAGTAAATAAAATAAAGAAATATTTTTGTTGTTTATTTTATTTAATGAAGCGGTTTTGTATTATTTCATTTCATTATTTGCAATGACAATAAAATAAGAAACATATCAATTGTGACAAAACAACAATGACAACTTTTGATTTGTATGATTTTTTCAGCGGAGTTTGTTAGTAGACAATATTGTCACCATCTTTCCTACTAAGTAGTACCACCGCCCGGTGGTACAGTTCGGTGGTACTAGTGGGAACAAAGGATAATTTAGCGTGCCAGAAATTCTTTCAACAGACGTCGGAATTCCATAAGTCCAGGCTGGTTTCCTTTCTTATAGAACTCGAACTCGGAACAGCGTTTGATCCAAGCAGTAATGTTCGGGTACCTGAAAATTTAACAGAATTAAAAGGAAAATTAGATCTAGTTGAAATATTTAATGAGGCGGCATCACGACTACTGAGAATGAGGCGGCATCAAGACTACTGAGAATGAGGCGGCATCAAGACTACTGAGAATGAGGCGGCATCAAGACTTCTGAGAATGAGGCGGCATCACGACTACAGAGAATGAGGCGGCATCACGACTACAGAGAATAAGGCGCATCACGACTACAGAGAATAAGGCGGCATCACGACTACAGAGAATAAGGTGGCATCACGACAACAGAGAATAAGGTGGCATCACGACAACAGAGAATAAGGCGGCATCACGAATACAGAGAATGAGGCGGCATCACGAATACAGAGAATGAGGCGGCATCACGAATACAGAGAATGAGGCGGCATCACGAATACATAGAATGAGGCGGCATCACGCTAATAGGTGGCGAGCCGATTGCCATCAAACGGGCACAAATCTAGACTCCGTAGCTGCTACTGAGAAATTTTACGTGATCAATCTGCATTGGGTATAATAAGTAATCTTGCATACGTTGAAAATTAGTTAACCATAAATGTGTGTTACTTAGTAGTACTAACTAACATTTTCACATCAATCGGCAACAACTCATTAAGCGTGCTGACTGTAGCCACACAGCTTATGTCAGCCAGGGTGAGCTCGTCTCCAGCTAGCCATTGCGCGCGCATAAGGAACTTTTCCGTGAAGTCATACGCTGACCTGATCTTGCCTACACCTTCAGGCTTTAGAGATGTGGCGGTCCCGAAGAAAATGGGCTCCTAGAAAAAAAAGATCTATTATCTACTTGATACAATTTACGCAAAACCCGTGTTAAAGTTAAATCATGATCTTTTCAAAGAACCAATTTGTTCCGGACACCATTGTTTAACTATGGTGTCTACTTTGTGGACAGATCAAGGGTTAATTTCTTCACATAGACCTCACCATGCTTTTTAAGTCGATTTAAAACCGAGATCACGCTTCTTACTGAACTTCGTTTAAAAAACCGATGTACCGTTTATATACAAAGTTGAAAGTACGACTTAAGGTACGCTATGACGAATTATTTAATTGAGAATGTTTTATTGCGATGTACGGAACTCCGAAAGCTTGCTATGGCGAATTACTAAATTGAGAATGTTCATGTAATTCAACTAAGAACAAAAAAGAAGATTGCAGAATCTTGGTCTGGTTCGTGGAAGTGAGAAATAGTGTTTATACTACACTTGCTTAGTAAGTGTACCAATACTACCCTACCCCACAAAAAGGCTTGAAAGCTGTTCATTAAACCTTCTTAAAAATCTAGGCAGTTATATTGTATGGAATTCTATTACTACTCTGAAAATCAGGGTAGTAATCCACTACTAATGCGTTTTTTTAAGTCTTGATGACGTTGTAAGCAAGTGTAGTATACAGCAGTATATATCACTCGAGGGTAATTACAGATTACTAAACTCGTGTGGTTCACGGTCCTCCGCTTCGCGTCAGGCCTCAAATGCACACTCGATTAGTAATCTGTGCCTTACTCCTCCCCTTGGTGAATAAATATAACTATTGATTTACTAATGTAATGATAACCGCCGACCTTTTTTGTAATTGTCGCAGCACCACATCTCGAAGATGTTCTTCGAAAGCAATTCCAATAAAATGTACTATCGCATTTTGTATTCAAAGTATACAGAAATCCATCTTGCAATAAATAAATGTAGTAACAAATAATAATTTGGTCCATAATATAAATGAGAAATGAACATTGATTATTTATCAGCAGTTTGCTCTAAATGAATGTGAAATATACATACAGTCATTCTGATAATAATTATAAATAGTGGTTAACTGCTGATAAAAAGTTGTTACTGTTTATTTGTTATGCATCAAAATCATATTAAAAAAAAACAATAGATAACATTCACTTCATGGGAGGGGGTCGTAGGTCTTGAAAAAAAACACGAAAATGTGAATAACCGTCTTCTTCACAGCCAAGACTCATCGTCATCATCATCATCACTTCATCCGAAAGACGTCCACTGCTGGACATAGACCTCCCCCCAAGTGACGCCACATGTCCCGGTCCCGTGCGACTCGCATATCCAGCGGCTCCTCCCACCTTTACCAGGTCATCGGCCCACCAGCCAGAACACGCCAATTAAAAATTAATATTAAGTATTACAAAATAGCCGCGGTGGCACAGTGGTGGCGGCCCCGACTTACGAACAGTAAGTCGTGGGTTCGAACCCAGGCAAGCGCATTACTTTGTGTAATTTATTTTATCACCGCTGCTCTCAAAACGTTGAAGGAAAACATCATGAGGAAACCGGCATGTCCTAGAACCAAAAAATTAAGACATGTGACTCTGCCAATGCGCACTGGGCCCGCGTGGTGGATCCATTCCCGCCCATTCGCTCTCACAGAAAGGAGGCCTGTGTCCCAGCAGTGGGAACAGTATAGGCTGATCATGATGATTTCAAAATATTCGTATATTTACATCGTTTTCTCTCAGCGCCGGGTACAGAATACCACTGTCGAAGTGCAGTTTTAGGTCGATGAGAGCCCTCTTTTCCGGGTCAGACGGGTATAAAGAAGAGTAATGCTTGCCGTACTTGTTCACCAAATAAGTTATTATTGCGTGGCTGAAAATAATACATACTACTTTAGTGTTTGAATAAGACAAAAGTCTGCGATTTTTTTTTCTATGATTCAGTTTAATAGCTACGGTATTTTAGTTTAAATCATCTCGATACGAATTATATGAATAACAAATTATATGAATAACAAATTATAATGTATGGTATTCATCATACATTATAATTTGTCATTAATGTACTATTAGTGTTTGAATAAGGAAAAAGTCTGCGATTTTTTTTTCTATGATTCAGTTTAATAGCTACGGTATTTTAGTTTAAATCATCACGATACGAATTATATGAATAACAAATTATAATGTATGGTATTCATCATACATTATAATTTGTTATCAATATACGGTCGATCAAGTTATTTGGTTTACTTTCTAACATGCAAATTTCATAGTAAAATGGAAACCAAATTGCTTGGTCGACCGTACAAACACAAAGTTTTGTGCACTGTTTTAGACTTCCACGGTTTTTCACTACACTCGAAAGTACTTATACACACAAAGTACGGTATGATATCCGTGATCGTGTCGTCGAAATATCGGGAGCTCATAGTAATAAAAGAAAATCACGGATATCATCCCGTAAGTACTTTAAACAACAAAGTTTTGTTTCATATGGAAATTTATCATCATCATATCAGCCCGGAATCACCCACTGCTGAGTGCTGGGTATAATAGGTCTCCCCTTTTTTCTGCCAAACTCCCCGGTTCTATGCGACCCTTATCTAGGGTGTTTCTCGCAACTTCGTTTGACGATATCGTCAACCCAACGAGAAAGTTATTAGTTAAATTTAATATCAATTAAATAAAAACACTGCCTAGAATGTTAAGATGCAATGTTGATTTTAAAAAACCGTACCCTTTAAGTAATCAAAATTAGATAGTGGATCGATCAGCCGGGTTAATAAATAAACCGTTATTATTTCCATGAAAACTGTGAAGAAAGGCGCGCAGGCAGGCGGGTGGGTACCATCGATTGCAAAATAAATATTCTTTAACAAATAAAAATATTAGAATAATCACCTATCCCAAAGATTGAAGTTTCCGTCAGTCAAATGAGGTATCGAATGTTGTGGATTGATCTGAAAAAAAAAGTTTGTTTATAAAATTAAACTTTTTCCATAAATTAACAATAGTAGGTTGCGACATTCTTTCTTTAACTCACCTTCAAAAAATTGTCCTTAAGATGATCATTAGCCAAAAGATCCGTTTCAACATAATTCACATTAGGAATCTTAAGTTTTTCCATCACCATGTACACAACCCGAACGGGAGGACTAGCGTCCATCTTGTACAAAGTTAGCACCATCCTTGTTATTCTGTAACATTTTCAAATAATTTATTTGCCAAATACTCCGCGTGTCGAATGTCGATGGCAAATAGTTCAAAAATTCAGCAACGCGAACTCTGCTCATTGATGGTAGTCATAAGGTCATCATGACAGTAAGCAAGAGCCAGGTGTGTCAATAATTCCTAGTTTTCTAATTTTTCAATTAATATTGTAATATTAATCGCTGCTTTGCGTATTCAATCAAATCAAATAATTTATTCGCATAATATGGGTAGATAGATGGTACATAAATTGTTAGTATATCAAAATATTACAATAATACGGATCCTCATATTAATTGTATCATTATACCATATCTTAGAAGCTTTTAAGCCGCATATTAATTGCATCATTATACCATATCTTAGAAGCTTTTAAGCCGCCAAAACTTATTATCTATTTGCCAAATACTCCTTATCGTGTCGATGGCAAATAGTTCAAAAATTCAGCTACGCGAACTCTGCTCATTGATGTAGTCATAAGGTCATCATGCCAGTAAGCAAGAGCCAGGTTTGTCAATAATTCCTAGTTTTCTAATTTCTCAATTAAAATTGTCATTTAATCGCTGTTTTGCGTATTCAATCAAATCAAATAATTTATTTGCATAATATGGGTAGCTATATGGTACATAAATTGTTACATATCAAAATATTATAACAATATGGATCCTCATATTAATAGTATCATTATACCATATCTTAGAATAAAAGCTTTTAAGCCGCCAAAACTTATTAACTTATTTGCCAAATATTCCTTATCGTGTCGATGGCAAATAGTTCAAAAATTCAGCTACGCTAATATCTTAGAAGCTTTTAAGCCGCCAAAACTTATTATCTATTTGCCAAATACTCCTTATCGTGTCGATGGCAAATAGTTCAAAAATTCAGCTACGCGAACTCTGCTCATTGATGTAGTCATAAGGTCATCATGACAGTAAGCAAGATCTAGGTTTTTCAATCAAATCAAATAATTGATTCGCTTATTATGGGTAGTTAGATGGTACATAAATTGTTACATAAATTGTTACATATCAAAATATTATAACAATACGGATCCTCATATTCATTGTATCATTATACCATATCTTAGAATAAAAGCTTTTAAGCCGCCAAAACTTATTAACTTATTTGCCAAATACTCCTTATCGTGTCGATCGCAAATAGTTCAAAAATTCAGCTACGCGAACTCTGCTCATTGATGAGCAAGATCTAGATTTGTCAATCAAATCAAATAATTTATTCGCATATGGGGTAGATAGAGATGGTACATAAGTTGTTACATATCAAAATATTATAACAATCCGGTTCTTCATATTATTTGTATCATTATATCATTGCTGCTGGTATATGAAACTTAGAATAAAAGCTTGCCGTCAGAACTTAAAGACTGATTACCTACCTTCTATGTCCGCTTAACATAATTACCGGAGTGCATTGATTATGTGCAAGTGGGTAGGTACTCTTTCCAATCGAGAATTTTTTAAACATTTATTTTTAGCATAAGCTCATTGTTTTCTTCAAATAATCTAATGCTTGGTGTATACTGTATACTCGCATAAAGCTACAAAGAAAAATTATGAGCAAAAACAAGCCAGTTATTTTAAGAACCTATTGACATCATTTACAATTCTTTTGGGTAATAATTTTGAAAATAGATTTTCATCTGCCTAGATTTTTCCTGAACTATGTTTTCATCTGCCTAGATTTTTCCTGAACTATGTTTTCATCTGCCTAGCCTTTTCCCGAAATATGTTGGGGTCGGCTTCAAGTCTTATCGGATGCAGCTGAATACCAGTAATTTACATGAAGCGACTGCCATCTGACTTCCACAACCTAGTTAGTACTGGGGGTCTAAAATGGCCGCTTTAGTAGTCATAATATGAATCATGTTAAAAATTCTTAAAATGGAACCCTATGGTATAAGTGACATTAAAGTCCATTTTAAGTATTTTTTTTTAAAGTGATTCATATTATGACTGTTATAGCGGCCATTTTAGACCCGCTGGGTAGCCGTAGTAGTCAGACTTTCGGGCTACTGACAGCCGGGACCAACGCGGCTTAACGTGCTTTCCGTAGCGCGGAGGAAACCAGACAGATTTGAAACATATTTAAAACATATTTAAAATTCTGACTGGCTCTAAAGATACTGATAAACCGGTAAATTTCAAAATGATCAGAAACTTTTGTCGCCGTATGATCAACCACAAGTTTGTAGTATTGTAAATCGGGTTGGTTGTCCGCAAATCCACGTCGTAAGCGAGTATGCAGCCTGGGCCTGCAGTATCGACATTAGTAACGACGCTGTCGCAAGCTTACGATCGATAAATAATAACGAAAACATACGGTTGCAATAACGACGCTTGCGAGAAACGCTAAGTAGTCTCTACATCCAAGTTAACGAGCAAAGTCGTACATTATCTTGACTTAGCGATGTCGGTACGCTAGCGAAAAACGTATTCATAGTTCAGCCTTTTTAAAGATAATTTTGTTCCCTTTTCAAAATCTCCTTGAATATGGGGAAAATCTTGAGACTATAATTATGAGCCTTATTTTGAAGGCACTATTTTGCATGAAAACTCGTAAGTAGAGCTAAAAAGGTTTTAAAAATTAAAATAAATTATTAAATATTTAAGGAAATTAGAATTTGCCGCCTCCATGCAACATTGGCTTAAAAAATAAAAAAAATAGCGGATTATTGGCGCCAAATTCAAATGTTTGGTACGCTCTGCAGCCTGAACGGCTAGATACAGGGCTCCTCACGTGGATTTTAAAATGGTATATCAAAGTAACTAAATGGTGTAAAATAAAAAAAATTGTGTCAAACTTGTCAATGGGGAATTTTCCAGTGCTTTTTATGAACGAACTAGATAGCGCTGATCAATCTTGGGAATAATAAAATAGCAACACTGACTGATACTGAGCTGCCAGTGCAAGCCAAAACAAGAGCTGGGGAAGGCTGATTGTAGATGGCGCGTCCATAGCTCAGACCCAATCTGACCAATGAGGTCAAATTATTTTGAAATTTAAAATGACATTGACAGATTTTCAACCAATGAGGATGTTTGGTACAAGCGATGCTAGCGGTTTATGGTTCTTTACAGTTCTCACTTTATATACAACAATAATTCGTAAAGAAATTTTACTATACAATGAGTTTGACATGTGTCTAGCAGAGTTTTTTTTTTTGCCCTGCTCAGAGATTTTACCATTGACCTATATTATAATACGTAATAAATACTTTTTTCATTGGATTTTACTAAAACGCCACTTAAAAATATTCCTAAGACTAATTATACTGAAGCGTTGTGAGAAACGTCACTGGAAAATTCCCCATTGGTTTTGCATTGTTGTCATTGGAAACCAATATTTCTTGTGTTTATGTTTTCAATGGTATTTTCTCAAGCATTTTTCATTGATAGCCAAGACACACACCGTTACACACAGGTGCAGTTATACACTTCTGCTAACTTTTTACTGGCTAAAGCTGCGACACCACCGGATATACTTCTACATTCACGTTATAGTTTGAGAGCCGATGACACTAAACCTAATTCGATAATAACAATGAAACGAAAAGGATACCTACCTATACATAGGTACCAACCACCCAATATAATAAATAAAAGGATAAAGAACCCAAAAATCCTTTAGAAATGTTTGATATCGTTACATAGCCTAGAAGAAAACAATAACAATCCGAATAGACTGCTGTCAATTTTTTTCCTTTATTGGTCCAGTTACCTATTCAATACATTTATAAATATTTTAAGATAACATCGCATATTATGAGTCAACGGACGATAACCATCGTCGTGAGCGCTTGCATGATTGGATAAATAATTTTATCTTGTAGTCATGGAATTATATTCAACTCTTGTGTTAATTGTAACCTACATGGATGCGCAATCTTTACTTATTTTTTTTTTGCAGTGCTGACGTTTATACATTTTATATTATGATAACTTAC
The DNA here is from genome assembly GCA_963853795.1 of Xestia rhomboidea. Taxonomy (NCBI): domain Eukaryota; kingdom Metazoa; phylum Arthropoda; class Insecta; order Lepidoptera; family Noctuidae; genus Xestia; species Xestia rhomboidea. The sequence goes on along the minus strand of OY970778.1, from coordinate 4,893,298 downwards.
GTTTCTACTACCATAAACACGGTATGTTTACAATTGATAAATCGGACATAACAGGGCGAAAATCAAAGAAACGTTTTTTTTTGTAGTTGTACAATGTTTCTGCGAACAATGTGCCCTGCCCACTGTCACTTAAGTTTGGCAATTCTTCGGGCCGATGACCTGGTGAAGGCTGCGGGAATCCGCTGGATGCGAGTTTTCGCTGGATGCGAGTCGCACGGGACCGCTCAATCTGGCGACACTTGGGGGAGGCCTATGTCCAGCAGTAGACGTCTTTTGGCTGAAATGATGATGATGATGCACAAAGTTTATAATGTCATGCAGTCGAAATGCGGGGGCCGTTTTGCTTGGTACAAATCATCCGTGAAGCTCTTGACGCCGTCGGCTTTCCAGCTGTGTTAGAACCCTATGGCTTGGCATGCGACGACTTGGCGGTGACACTGCCGTGACCCAAGGGCTTGCTTTTACCTTGACCAGAGGCTAAATGTTGCCATAAAACGTGGCAACGCCGCCAGACTCTAGGTGACACCACTTGGCAGCCTTTATGATGCCATTTGTTGTTTTATTGTGACTTACTTTACTTAGACTTTACGTTACTTAAGGTTATTTTAGTTTGTTAAAGAATTTATATACAAAACGAAAAAAGAATCTTGTATCTTCAATTCCATTTTTATGTATATTATATTTATATTATATTAGCGTGCCAGAAATTCTTTCAATAGACGGCGGAATTCCAAAAGTCCAGGTTGGTTTCCTTTCTTATAGAACTCGAACTCGGAACAGCGTTTCATCCAGGCAGTAATGTTCGGGTACCTGAAAATTTTAAGTTTATATAAAAAGTAAAATGAATAATATATAATTCACCATAAAAGAGGAAATGGGAAACATAGATTTTTTTGACTTGCGTTTAATTATTTGTAAGATGGCGGCATTACCGGTACCTAATTAATACCAACTTTTCACCAAGATGGAGTGACAAGAATAGATAAAGTAAGGAATGAGTATATTAGAGGAAGTTTGAAAGTGGCGCCTGTTACAGGTTTTCTGTAAGCCTCATTACATGTCCGTCCATACAAAGATAGCTGATCTTGATATGGACATGTAATGAGGAGGAAAGAAACGCAGGTGGATGAAAAGGGAGAGGAAGGCCAACGAAAAGATGGATGGATTATATGAGGAATTATATTAAAGAGAAAGAAGTAAATGACGCCGTGACGTCTGACACTGACAGGGGTGAATAGAAGAAGAAAACGTGTTGTGCCGATCCCAAGTAGACTTGGACAAGGGCATGAAGATGATGATACACCAAGATGCCTTCCCATCTTAAAATAATCTCATTCAACTAAACTACTAATTCAGGATTTTGAACTAATCGTCACCTTAATAACAGTCTGTAGAACACAGGAATGTTGTAACTAACTACTCGTATAGTTAGCTTAATTTTAGCCGGTGACGACTCCGTTGGCCCAATTATTACCTATTATTATTGCATTTCTTTTAACCTATCTTATAATATTACTTCTTATATTTCGATGAATACTGCCTTATTCCTTACACTTGCGCAAAATTTAAGCTCTCGAGGTCTAAGGACTGGCCGATGAGGGCAATGAGTGAGTGAGTTAATCTTTCTTTTCAAATGTATTCCTAAAACGAAACTAAATAATATGTTAACTAGCTAACTATACTAACATTTTCTCATCAATCGACAACAGCTCATTAAGCGTGCTGACTGTAGCCACACAGCTTATGTCAGCCAAGGTCAGCTCGTCTCCAGCTAGCCATTGCGTGCCCATCAGGAACCTCTCCGTGAAATCATACGCTGACCTGATCTTGGCTATACCTTCAGGCTTTAGACATTTGGCGTGCCTGAAGAAAATTTGCTCCTAGAATAAATAAAGCTCCTGAGAATTACAGGTTATAAATATGCAGGTAATAAATATGCAGGTAATAAATATGCAGTTTATAAATATGCAGTTTATAAATATGCAGTTTATAAATATGCAGTTTATAAATATGCAGTTTATAAATATGCAGTTTATAAATATGCAGTTTATAAATATGCAGTTTATAAATATGCAGTTTATAAATAGGCAGTTTATAAATATGCAGTTTATAAATAGGCAGTTTATAAATAGGCAGTTTATAAATAAATATGCAGTTTGGTGGTTTCCCGCGAGTTCGTCAATATGATCATCATCATCTCCCTAGTCTTTTCCCAACTATGTTGGGGTCGGCTTCCAGTCTAACCGGATGAAGCTGAATAATAATGTTATTTTACATGTTACATAGAGCGACACAATCCAGTTAACTGATTAACTGAATAATATACCCTTTCGGTAGACTGGTCGTCAAACTTTGTCTTCTGGACTAACTGAAACGATTGTCAAGTACAAAATATTACAGCCAGTACCCATCAAATTTAATAATACCTTAAAATTAATGGCATTTAAAATATTACAAATTATATATTTACACCATTTTCTCTCACAGCCAAGTGTAAAATACCACTGTCAAAGTGCAGTTTTAGGTCGATGAGAGCTCTCTTTTCCGGGTCAGTCGGGTATAAAGAAGAGTTATTCTTGCCGTATTTGTTCACCAAATAAGTTATTATTGCGTGGCTGAAAATAATTTACAAAACTTTAATGTACGAATTTGCTCTACGACTTTACTATAATGCAGATGCATGTATGTCTTAATTATCTGTAAAATGTTGCTATTATATAAATAACGAATGAATAAAGTGTAATTAGAACAACTTGAGTTCAAACAACACAAATGGTGGCACTGTTAACGCTCAACACCAAAGTAAAGGAATGCGTGGTGGGCATTATTGCTTTTTAATCATATTCCAATTTATTTATAAATTTGCAATAATCACCTATCCCAAAGATTGAAGTTTCCGTCAGTCAAATGAGGTATAGTCTGCTGTGGATTGATCTGAAAATAACGTTAAATAAATAATTAAAAGGCCTTTAACATAAAATAACTTTTTCCATAATTAATAATAGTGTCGGTCGGTATATTTACTGTATTACTGAACTTCGAAGTTTAAAATACCGATGTACCGTATACATATATTGACTGTATTACTGAACTTTGAAGTTTAAAATACCGATGTACCGTATACATATACATAACCATACACAACAATACCGTTTAAAAATACGACTTAAGTGAGTCGAGAAGGTACGTTATGACAAATTACTTAATTGATAATGTTCGTCACCGCGATGTACGGAATTCCGAAAGTTTGCTATCACCATTTACTTAATTAAGAATGATCATCAAAGATGTACGGAATTCCGAAAGCTTGATATGGTGAATTTCTCAATTCAGAATGTTTCTCATCGAGATTCTGAGAGAATATTTCGCTTTTAGGTATGATAAATAAGTCAATTAGCCCAGGCTGATCAAAAGTTCGGCCATGAAGCCCTTACGACATTCGTCATTGCAGAATCTTGGTCTGGTTCATGGAGGTGAGAGATATTGTTTAATTTACTAATGTAATGATAATCGCTGACCTTTTTTGTGCCTAATTTTGTAACTCATTGCGGCAGCACCACAACTGGAAGATGTTCTTCGAACGTAATTCCAATTTAAAATATATTACCGCATTATTTATTAAAAAAATCACCTTGCAGCAACTGGTCTTCATTTTTGCGCGATTTCACAAACTCACTCGCAACATTTTCACAAAACAAGTTATGGACAAACCCGGTGGTATACGTAATGGTAATTTGAAAATTGTTTGAAGGGCTGTCACTGCCCTCGCCCCCCGCCCCCCGGGCTAACTTACGTTTAATTAAGTAATCATACATAAAAGCGAAATACTCTCTAAGAATCTCGATGAGGAACATTCTGAATGAAGTAATTCATCATAGGCAAGATTTCGGAGTTCAAATCAAATCAAATCATTTATTTGCGTCAATATGGGTAGGTACATGAGGTGAAACATACAACTGAAGCTCTTAAGCCATATCCTACCATAACAGGTGTGCAAATATCTATTACAATAAAAAATAAAAAATCTTACATTAATACATGTTACAATTTAGCCATAGCAAATATTATTATTAGGGTATTTATGACATTCATTAATTATATTATTTTATTAATATTACATACCATAACTTACAAATTTAATTACATTTATCATTTAAAGAATCATTAACATTATAATAGGCTTTATTGATCAAGTAAGTCTTTAATCTATTCTTAAATTATATAAAATTATTTTGTTCCTTTATTTTACTAGGTAATTTATTATTGCACTCTTGTCAAACATAACCGTTCTATGGCGTATTGCACGAAGTGTGCTGGCAAGCCTAGTACTTTTTAACGTCTCATATTTTTTTATATTTTTTCTAATGTCTAATGCTAGCTCATAGATAAACAGTGAAGGGAATGTCAATATTTTTAAATTTATAAAATGTGGTTTACAAGTATCAGTAGGTTTTAATCCACATATTGCCCGGATACATTTCTTTTGGGCGTTCCGTACATCTCGACGATGAACATCTAAATTAAGTATAATCATAGCAAACTTTACTAGTTCCGTACAACGCGATGTTAAACATTCCCAATTAAGTAATTCGTCATACCGACCTTCTGACTCACGTGAGTCGTACTGTTATACTACGGTACATCGGTATTTAATTTAGTCGGGTATAAAGGGTGTAAAACACCTCTTAACGAAGCCGAAAGGCATTTGCGCGGACTTGCATGGATTTGGGGGTTGTAACCTAGCGAGGCTTATTCCTTTCTTATCAAGGCATCTATTGGTACCTATAAAGGCTAGTTCACTGGGTTTAGTTAGACTGACATCGTTCTCCCCGTCATTGCGATCATTTTTTTGTTCTACACAATACACAAACATACCTGGGAACCTTCTAGTTGCGGAGATATTGGAGGTCAAAGTTCCAACTTGACAAGTTTTTAATGTAAGATTTATACTTTAAACACCTCCACGACCCCCGTACTATTCAATTCATCCACCAGCATAATGTTTTGAGTGCGTTACATTGAGTTCTACCACAAAACATGTTTTTTTTAATATTTCCTAGCAATAATTTTTGCGTTAAGTTACAGTTACAGTTTGATGTACAGTAGGTCGATTCTGTAAAATTCAAACAACAACTCGCATCTCACATCGCTATTCACTTCGCATAAGGTTCAAAATGACCTTGATTTTGTATTCTGTAAGCATCACCTTGTCACTTGAAGTGAAGTGAGCTCCGAAGCGACCAATGCCACTTCTTATGTCATCTCATACTTTATCTGTCAAAATCTCCCTGTTAATTTAGTTCAACTCGGTGACACGCTCGCAAGGGTGGCGCTAGTGTAAATTAGAATTATCAACCGAGTTTTTAGAATGCCAATCCAGAAACTCGCAGCGAATTCAGAGTTTAGAATGAGATCTTATAGAATCACACGGCAGAATGCTTGGTTGATGGCTTTGTGATGAGGTGGTTTACACGCTGTATTATTTAGTGACACACTAACCTTTAGAAAAGTGTCCTTAAGATGATCTTGAGCCAAAAGATTTGTTTCAACATAATTCACATTCGGAATCTTTAGTTTTTCTATCACCATGTACACGGCCCGAACGGGAGGACTAGTGTCCATTTTGTACAAAGTTAGCACCATCCTTGTTATTCTGCAGTATAACATACATTATAATAGATTATTTTAAAACCCTTTTCTTAAAACCTATAAATTAATTTTATTTAAAAAATAAATTACTTTTTAAGTAGACAGGCTTGGTGTGCAATATTTCCTAGTTTTCCAATTCTTAATGTTATTTGAGAAATAATATTTTCATAGCTGCTGTTATTATAACATTTTCCTTAAAAAAATCAAGTGTTTTAGAAGTCCTTGATATCGTAAAAAAGCGTATTTAAACCGCTCGCAAAATACGTGGTTTAGACGTGGAGTTGCGGACACCATGCCCCTTATACATACAATAAAATACAAAAGCGTATACAGTAAATAGGTACTTACATAATCATCATCAGCCTATTAATGTTCCCACTGCTGGGACACAGGCCTCCTCTCTATGAGAGAGAATGAGCTCTAATTCACCACGTAGGCCCAGTGCGGAACACGGACACGGTGACTTTGTTACACAAGGGTCTGCGTTCGTTAAAGATGATTTGCAGATCAAATAAACTACGTCAAAACCGAAAATGTTCAAGAAACCCTTCTTTTTGATGGAAAGAACTAAAATAAAAAAAGTTATTGTTTCCGAGTGGATTATTTCACTCTTTGTGTACGACTTACGACGACGTATATACTTTCTTTTAACTTACATAATAATAACACTAAAAAAAAAATTTTTAATCTCCTTACCAATAAATTCATATTTTTGTTATTATTATGCTTAATTCGTTTATTCATTTTATAACATATCTTTGTATTTTTAAATATTCCTAATATAAAACAATATAAAAATAGTAGCCCACCAGCGCTGGGAACAGGGTCCGAGCTACCGGTGGTCAGGGCTCTTGAGAGAGGAACCTTAATTAATTAATTTAGGAACGTTTAATTATTATTAATAATACAATTATGTAAAATCATACCTTTATCGATGTTTATGTCAACGGACGGACGATAACGCTCTTTGTAAGAACTAGTCACAATGATCGGAGAAATAAAATAAAATCACTTTTAGTCATGGAATTACATTAATCTCTTGTGGTTATTGCAACTATGGATGCGCAATTTTTTCTTATTGATTTTCAGTAGTTGTTTATTAATTTTATCATAAGAAAACTTTGTCGTGATAGCGTCCAGTGGTTAAGTCCTCGCCTCTCATGCACGAGGTTTTGTGGGTTCAAATCCGGGCAAGTACCAATGTGACTTTTTCAATTCATATGTACTTTCTTAGTTTATCTTGGACATCACAGACATTGTTATCGGAAAAGATCGTGAGGGCACCGGGACTTATAATTAATATAAGTAATTAATGTAAGTTAGGTAGAAAAAAGGCAAAGACAAGTTACCACTAATAGATACACTAGTGAGGGGTGCGGTAACTTCTTTATTTAATAAAAAAAATATTAAACAAAATGTATATTGTCATTTAATTTCTTTTATTTTACATGCTGGTACATTCAACGTTTTTTTAATTACTTCTTTAAAACGCTAGCTTGAAGATGGCCTCGGTTGTGATCAATACATTGGGAAAGTCGAAATCAGAAGTTTCAGTTTAATTTTTCCACCATGACTGGCGTCGATGTTGGCAAATATACATGATTTAAGATATCCTCACAAAAAAATAAACACAGGGTACTTAATCTGGTGAGCGTGCTGGCCACCCAAGATCACTTCTCAGGGATATAAAATGTTCGGGGAAGTGCCTTGTAAACCACATGTCACACCCTGTGGCGGCTATCCTAAATTCTTGGTATATACCGTCCAAAACCTTGGATAACCACATTGAATGTACGACAAGCTCTTAAAATACGAGTTTTGCTGTGATACTGGTCTCCTTAATAATCCATTATTTTAGTACCTTCACAGTAAAATTTCATTATTTTGTTTGACTGTTTCTGAGATTTTAGATTACTTTATTAATACAGCGAAATATTTTACTGGCCTTTGCAACGTTGCCAACTTCCAGAATGCAGCCTCTTTACATTTTTTCCGTTCTTTTCTTATTTGCCGCGCGTTTAAATTTGAGAAAGTCGACTAATAGGTCGCGGATCCGCCCAAAAGTAACAAAGCCTCCTTGGTCGCGGCCTCATAGTAATGAGTTAGGCACTACATCAGCCCCCCTTGAGACCGCCAAAGGCGATAATAGTCAAGAACTCTACGTCCCGATCTAGTCTTGGAAATACTTGCTTCGCGATCTGGTGATCTCTGGTTCCCTGATTGTGTCACATGTGTAGTTTTGTGTGTGTCATGTTGTCCATGTTGTGATAAATGATCGGGATTGGTTGAATTAGTGGGATGATGATTGTGTGATGATGTGTATGGAGTGGTGTCTGGGTCACGCAGTATGTAGGCAGGCTTGACTCAGTCTAGCAATACTGTGACTTCCTTGCCATTGACAAGAATAGTGAAAACCTTTTCAACACGCGGAAGAACCTCGTATGGTCCAGAATATGCTGGTTTCAAGGCACACCACCAACAGTACAATCTCGCAAGAATACGTGAGTGCAAGTGGCTAACTACTTGAACATGAAAGTTGGACGCTTTCCGCTATGGTGTGAGGTAGGCGAAGGCCTCAAACTCTGGGCAATACTCCGCAGCCGTGATGTGAATTCCATCAAGTCTGGACAACAGACGACTTCTGAGTCGAGAAACTCGCCTGGCAGACGTAATGGTTTGCCATACACCAATTCAGCTGAGGTGGTTTGCAGATCTTCCTTGAAAGCACTACGGACAACAACACAAGAGGGAAAGAGTCAATCTAATTCTCGTTACCGTGGCTCATTATGGCAGATGCCGATGAAATCTTTCCTCGAGACCATTACAGGCTGGATGATAGGCAGCAGGACGGTGGTGATTGAATCCTGCGATGCGCGAAAGATTTCTGAATAACGCAGATCGAACTGCCTGCCACGATCTGTCACGACATCAACTAAACACGTCATAGTAACGATTTTAGTACAATAGTGACTGTTACTCCACTGTAAAAAAGGATTACCTTCTCCAAGTAAACTTTTCATCGTTCTGGTTGTATTCTGAGTGCAAACTATGTACTTGATGATAATTGTAATTTCAAGGTCTAGGTATCTGACTGTACCTGAGCTGATTGCAACTGTTGCATAAAAAGTGGTTTGTTGCCTGTTGTACATACCTAGGTTACGTAATCTAATTGACTTAATGCTTAGATCTTCATGCCAATTACGGAATGAATGGAGAACCTATTTACCTTAAGTACTGCCTGTCACCTTTTTATTGGAACAAGTAAATTATATAAGCAAACATTGTCTAGTTTTTTCTTTAGATCAGATTAATTTGAATCATCAGCCAGAGTCACTGTGGTGGGTGTCACTACCTAGGTGGACTGAGGTGATCCAGCGGCAAGAAAAAGTGCCCGTGGTCTACCTAGGTGAACTGAGGTGATCCAGCGGCAAGAAAAAGTGCCCGTGGTCTACCTAGGTGGACTGAGGTGATCCAGCGGCAAGAAAAAATGCCCGTGGTCCACCCAGGTGAACTAAGCAGCAGGTGGACCATGACCGAATTCCGATACGAACGTTATAAAAACAAAATTGGTTTTACTTACATGCAATTTTATTTGCATGAATTAGAAATAGAATTAGAATATAGAAACTCTATAATATTCTATTTTAAGAAGTCTATACTATTTTAGCTAATTGCCATGACAGCTCTGTCTGTATGCCTATTGTTAGCAAATTCCTCCTCTAGATGTCCCCATTTCTCCGGGAGAAATGGGGACATCTTGAAGAGAGGATTTTTGCTGGCTTTTGGACAAAAGCCTGGCAGCATATTGCCACGGTGTAACAAATCCACTTGATCCTATCAAAATAAAAAGAATAGATATAAGCAGACTGTACATTTAAAATTTAATCAGGGGAAAATACAATATTTCAGCCAAAAATAATTTAAATTATAATTATAAACCAAACAGTAACCATCACAGACGTAAGCCAGCCTAAAAAACTCTATGACAGCAAGAAAAAGTAACTGACAGTTTGCCAAATCTGACATACATGTCACAGCATTGAAAATTATGTATATCAATATTTTTCACCACTCCCGCACGAAAGAAGTGTCTTTCCTCTACGAAAACAGTGAGGAATAGTACATTGTTCACCGAGAGGAGAAAGTGACCGATTACCGTCGAGGGTGTCGTTTGAAGCCCGAGCCGTAGGCGAGGGCTTTAAAACACCCGAGATCGGGAATCGCACTTTCTCTCGAGTGATACATAGTGCTTTATACTACACCTACGAGGAAAATAAAAAACTAAATCTTTACTAATTGAAATTTATATTGAAATTGTTGCAGTTAGTGAAGCTTGCTTAATGTAACACTTTTTCCATTAATGTTTGTTTGAGATGATTGCGACAATGTGGGAGGAATAACTGGCTGTGCTGTTGGCACTGCGCTCGTAGAAGGCTGTGGTGCCAAAGGGGCAACTGGCTGCTGAGGGGCATTTGGCATCGCCACGCTCGTTGATGGTTGAGGAGATGAGTCTTGATGCACATTAATCGATCCCGATATTTGGTTATTTATTCGTGTTTTGTTTTCTACGGAATTCTCTATGTAACCTTCTGCAACAGCGGACGATTTCCAACCACCGTGGCGTTTTATTGTGGTTAAATCAGCACCAGTATCGGCAAGAATAGTCGCTGAAGTTCTGCGAAAGCAGTGGCCAGTGTATTCTAGTGGATTGAGTAAATTAAGGTAGGAAGCTATTTCTCTTGGCACAGTACTTATTTTGTTTTTCCCAATTACTTGTTTCGTACATTTTTTGTTTTTATATTGTAGTAAAAACCGATTGGTTTTGGGGTCACTGGGGCGAATTTCGTTATATTTCTTCATTATCTCATAAAATAAGCCCGATATAACAAATGATCGCTGAATTTTGGTTTTTGTGTTAGGAATATTGACAATTATTCCATTTTCGAGGATTTCGATATCGTCTGTTGTCATATCCACAAGTTCTTGCGAACGACACGCCCCATTTACTCCTAAAATCAAAATAACCTGTAAACAAAAATATCAAACATGAAAACCTAGTAGATTTCTACTCATAAATAGGTACCTACGTTATAAATCATAAACCAGTGCATTTTGTTCATAAACTTACCTTCATCAACAAATATTTGTCATCTGGAGCATTCTGCAAAAAGGAATAAACATCCTTTGTAGTAAGCACTTTTGATTTCTTACTACGGAATCCCTCCGACTTTTCAGAAATGCTGTAAGTTTTTTGTATTCTTGAATATTTATATCGTTTCTTGTCAATATAGTACTTTTCAACATTGAGTACATAGACCATAACGTACTTGGTTTGTATTTTTGCGCTTTTTCACTGAAATAAGCTAGCAAAACAGTTTCAGAGTTTCAGAAAAAGATGCCGCATTTTTTTCACTTTTCCATTGCAAAAAATCGTCATAAGTTTTGTTATATTTTTTAATTGATTTCTGTGGTAAAAGGTTATCAATCAGTATTTTTGCTGTTTCCTTCAACTGCGGCGGAGTTAAAAAATCTTCATCATCACTATCACTACTTATCATTTTGATAGTTTTATTTTACTTTCTACGAAAACTGAATCCTCAAACAACACACAAATTGAAAATGGCGCCAATGGCGTCTTCAATTTTCACATGTTCTTTTTTCAAATTGTTTATCCTGCCGCCGCAGGGTCGCACTGCCAGCCCGACACCATCCAACACACAGCTAGTGGCCAGTGTCATTTTGCGAACTTGGAGATAAAAACTCACTGTAAAAACTTTTTGATATTTAGGTTACCGGCGCATAGTCTTACCCAAAATTAAAAAAGAAAAACCACGTAAGAAATAGATTTTCATACACTTTTCTCTCCCGCTCAGATGCGTTTTCTCCCCGCATATTTGTTCGATATGCAATGACGTACTCTACCGTAAATTTGATAAAGTATCAAGGTACTTTCCAAGCAGGTGTAGTATAAAGTTGGTTTTTCTTCACTGTTTGAACAGTGAGGAAAGTAATGATCCCGTTCAGAAACTAACCTTGCCTGAATTTTTTATGTTAAGTTTTAAAGATATTTAAAAAAATTAATAATTTTCATCAATAACACCTCTTTTTATTTTATAATAAAGATTTTTTTTATTTGCTTTGTGACTATTTGATTTATTTACCTATGATGACTGAATACTTTCTTGCTGGGAGTGCTGAAAACTTTTGTATGCAACATGTGAGCAATATGAATGACAAGTGTAAGTATGCCGTATACTATAACGTTGAATGACTATGACAATTCTCTGATCAAAAAATAAGCCATCTGGTTATATGAAAAGTCGACTAACCGTCTGGCGACGATACCCAAAATAATAGTTTGAAAATTAACTACCGATTAGGTTATTATATGTGAACAGCTTGAATTTTTTTTCAGCTGCAGCAATCACCCCAGCTCAGCTCATTGTGCGCTAGGAAGATGAGGCAGCGCAAAGGTGTGTCGACACATGCTGCATCCCACACCAACGCGCAACGACCCATCCATCTTTCAAGGCATTGTGGTCATGCCATCTGGTTTCTTCCTATCGTCACAAGCCAAGCCAAAACGGTTCTAAAATGGCTGGCAAGAAGGAGTAAGACGGATATATAAATATCCTTTTTATTATGCTAGCACGCAGTGCTAAAATGTAACAATTTTATTCGCATCATTTGGTTCATCTTATTTTCATCAATTTCTTATAATTATGCTTAAACACTATAATTTAATTAGTTTTCTACGAAAGGAATATGGGATATTACTACTAGAGGTAGCCGAAAGACAATAATTGAGTTAATATACTAAGAAAATAAAAGTTAACTTACCTATTATCATTTCATGACATCTATTGCATTAAATCTGAACTAGAGAGAGATTCGAGACAAAACATCAACATTGGTCTGCTGTCATCCAGAACCTACTGAGGTTGACATCTAGTGGGGAATAGCCAAACTACTAAACAATTTACGTCGACTCAACGAAGTTTTGTAACTTACAGATAGGTGTCAGTTAACAAAATGGACGCTTAGGGTAGCTATTCCCCTAAAGATGGCAACTTCAATCTCCTTATGATAGGAAATAAAAGAGAACCATATTTGAGATACAGATTTGGTTTTATTGTTATACATTTTTGAAGTAATATGACTTGTTTTATATTTGTTACTGATTTACTTTTTACACAACACTTAAAGTACCTACTTACGGGATGATATCCGTGAAATTCTCGGATAATCGTCCCGTAAGTGTAGTGAAAAACCGTGAAAGTCTTAAACAGTACTTTTTACACTGTTGATATCGACAACTCAAACGAGGAGGTATTGCACTTGTTTTTATTGGTAGATATATGTGTGGTTTTGGCCTAAACTTTAACTTTAACTTTGAATATTAAAGTACTTAGTAAGTATCCCACTGATGTTCTCTCCCGACAAGTGGACGGGGCACACACAACACATTCTCGTCTATAGTCCGCGCGCGAGCTCCGAGGAATCAGTGGCTTGTTTAAAACATCGGTGGTTCCACCTCAAGCACATAACACCCTCACAGAATGATTTCATAATTTAGTTCGCGCGGAGTACTAAATTATGAAACTATTCTATGAGAACACTATGCACTCGAAATAAAACCACCGATGATTTAAACATGCCACCGATTTCTCGGAGCTGCGCGCGGTCTATAAGTAATGTTAATGCACAATCTAGATCCCACATTGCACAGTTGCACAATTATGGCAGATATGCTGTCATAATTATCGTTGTATGTATTAGTAGTATTGTAATTCTGATGATGACTACTAATACATGTGCTGCTTTAGGTTTTTTATAACTATAATTAATTTTCTTCCGCCATTACGAACATTTTTATAAATGACGTGACACTATTTGAGAATCAATTTTTTTATTTTGTCTTCTAACGCGTTTTTTGAGCCTTTGTAATTACGAAAGTATTTGAATCTAACTCTTTATTTACACAAAATACATTTGATTTACGATTAACGCGCACTGCGATGGCTGTTTCGAAGTGACGCACGAAAAAAGTATCTAGAGATATGGGGGATTCCTACGCCCGGCAGAGTGGGACATTTAAGGCTTTTAAAGGCATTAAAAGTAAATGATGAACGGTACAACACGAAGAATATCGTAGTCTACTTGCAAGAGCCAACTGTGGATGCTGGCGATGCAGGTGTAATGAGCCAAACTTGGTGATTAAAAATAATTTTGCTTTAATCCGTCACTTAGACATGTATCACATTTTTTATTCCGTCCCAACCATTTATTTTAAATAGTCTCGCCGTTTGATAATGACTTTATTTTATATAAAAAAAAAATACTACTTTCTACTTTAGGTGAACTTAAAATAAACCTAACTGAATGCTTTGGCTTTCTTTGGACAAAACTGGCTCTTAATTCAAACGTCGTGAATAATTTCAGCCGATTTCTTATTACTTATTTTGCATATTGAAAATTTTATTTGACTGGTGACAGTATCTGTCTGCCACTGCCTGAGTATTTTTTAAATCTTTTTATTCGATTCGACTCGATATTTTATTAGTTTTGACGAGTACTAACAAATTTGATTTGGTATCGGTTTTTAAGATGTATGAAGGCCAAAAACAGTTACTTTGTATTTTTTACACAAGAAACAGATTTCAACTTACTGTGTTGTTAGTCTTACCTTACATACGAATATATTTTAAAAACGAGAGATCGCTGTCGTTCATTCTTCTGCGGGTAGATCAATATTTTTTATTTACAGAGTTAATATCCATTTTATCCTGTCAAAACATAAAAGTGAACGGTCTTTGTAGCCAAAATAGGTGTGTCAACTAACAACTGCCAAAGTTAATAAAAAGTCGTGATATACATTTGACTTTTACCTTACCACTGCTTATGGTATATGTAGATATGAAGTCTTCTAAATAGGATAACCTTTCGGAAAAAGTTATAACATATCCAGCCTTGTCATCCTATATCAAAAGTCCGCACGTTAACCCTTAATAAGGCAAAGGGGAAAGGGCATATTTTTACCACCATAACAGGTTAGAATAAGTTATTTATATTTCAGCCAATTTTTTATTTGTTTCACACGTGTACAAAATACGTTAAGCGGAAGTAGGCGAAGAGACAGTTTCAGAGTGGTGCTCTCACTTCGACGGTTCGTCCAAGACTGTTCGTCCGAAATGGCGTCACCCCACTATGACTCTGCCCACGTGATCAAACCACGTGCTTCACCAACTACCGTTACAATTCAAACAAACAAGTTTTAATAAAAAAAATCAACCGGATATCCGACACATATATGAACTAAAGGGCAGATAGCTCGAAGCAAGCTCACGTTTATTTTGACAGCAATCATTATGAAAATAACGTTGAACAGAATATCATCAGCTACCAAGGATCAAAAGACTTAGTAACTAAACTGCGGTTTGAACTTTTTTCTCTATACCGTATCTATACTGTACCGTACGCGACGTATTCAGGTGTTTCAACATTTACAGTTGTTTTGATTTTATGGAAATTAAAACTGTGACTGTCATTTTAGAACTCCAGCCCCCCCCCCCCCCCCCCATTAAATTATGTTGTTCAGACTGACGAGGTCGTAAGCAGATTTATGTGAGTGGATGAATGAGCTATTTATGTGCATGCGTGCTCGCATGTGTGCTTGTGTGTGTGTACGTGAATGCGTGTATGTGTGTGTGTGTGTGTGTACGTACGTATGTATACGTGCGTGTGTCGGTTTGAAATACAATACTACATTATACTTGTTTAATCTGTTTAAAATCTGTTTAAAATGTGTGATCGATAAGACACAGTTCTTCAAAGCTTGGTTTCCATTATGGAACAAAAGATCCAGTTCGATGTGAAATAAAATAATAATTCGAATGTGTGTATCATACTGTAGAACCAGGTATTAAAATACGAAATTGGTGTCGATTCTGTTGTGCACAAACTAAACTTAATTTAAGCTATTGCTATCTTTTACTAAAAGGCAGTGCGAGAAAAGGACGGCTCTAACTATGAACTAAGTTAGAGATGTCAAACTAGTATGCCTTGCGCTTCACCGTGTTGTTAGTCGTCATGTTTTTACGTACACCCTTCATTTGTATGGAAATATTGGTTCCAATTAAATTTGACAGCTCTAAATTACGTCCGTCTCTTTCTCGTTTTATTATAAAGAAAAAGATAGCAATAGGCTAAATTAAGTTTAGTTTGTGCACAACAGAATCGACACCATTATCATTCTCTTGCCCTTATCCCCTATTTATTTGGGGTCGGTGCAGCAAGTGCTGTTCTTCCATACTTCTCTATTACTCGTCATCTAGCAGTGACCTCCTACTAAATTAGAAGTATTTGACTTTTATTGAAGGTAAAAAAGTACTAAAAGTGTACTTGAACGTTTGGAGTGATACATTTTACCTCATTTTGGCTCTTGAAATAATTAATTTTAGGCGACGTTGTTAATTTGTGCGAAATTCAATGAGTTGGGTGGGGTCCCAATGGTAAGACATCGGTCCCAGATATGTTTCATCACCCAGATACTTTTCACATAACTGCCTTTGTGCCTAAATAACTATGTAAAAAATCTTAGGAATTAAATTTGACCCACTTCCCGGTTTCCGATTAAGTTGAAATTTTGCATACATGTTTGCTTAAGATGACAATGCATGGTTAGCTAACAGACAAATAGGAAAAAGGGACAAAAGTTGATACAATAACTTTAAAGTAAATACAATACAAATTCGTAAAACTATGCTCAATTAATCGAGCGCGATTAATTTAATATCCAAATATTTTATTGTATCGAGTATTTGTTTCATCTAGTGTTCGTCATACTACATACATATTTTTTTAAACTAACTAATCACATCACATTTAAGTTATAAAATATCAGTGACTTGTAGGTAATCTCTAGATAGGTGTGTAACTATGGTTTGCCGTAAAAATTCAGTACGGGAACCGTACCCAAATTTTGCCCCTTTTGACTAATGGTGGTTTTACTTTTGAGAGAGGAGCTCTCTTGTGTCTCGTCTCTCCCGAAAGGTCTCGCAAACAACCGACACAGGACGGAGAACAAGTGAGGAACACCGAACCTATACGAGCACAACACGCTCGCAGTCGTCGTGCCTCGGTAGTGTCTCGACGAGAGAGAAAACGAACACCATAACATTGATAGCTCGAAAATATCTGCGGCAATATATCACAATGGTTCAGTCACGTGTCATATTGACTCGATCTCGAATTCGGAACTGGCAGCGCAAACATTATTCTGAACTAAGTAGGTATGTCTACTGAATCTATAAAATCTTCACTACTGTGATAAACTTAAATTGTTATTCACTGTGCGATCTTCTCTCTATTTTGGGTTGGGAAAAAATATACTCAAGGACGATAGAGTGAATTGTCGCCATTGTTAATAATTCAAAATATTTCAGCATGGATATTTTTTTTTAATAATTTTTGTTTATCTATTTTTCGTCATATTATATTTAACGAACCCATACGGTTTATTTAAACACTAGCTTTTGCCCGCCACTTAGGTCCGCGTAGAAGTCGCAAATAGGTCTAATAGGATTTTTAATTCACGTTGTCCCATACAAAACTTTGCCCCCTTTTATCACCCCCTTAGGTAGAATTATGAAAAATCCTTTCTTAACGGATGCCTACGTCATACAAAGAACACACCCCCCAAGTTTCAGGTCTCTAAGATTAGCGGTTTAGGCTGTGCGTTGATCCGTCAGTCAGTCATTCAGGACAAAGCAATTTTTTATGTATAGATTACTCTAGTACTATATTGTGATAGGATTTCTCATCGGCAAATCCTATTTGGAGGTGGTCCTTCCTTTCGTAACAAATCTCTTGTGTACTGTTGTATATTTCTACTGTCTACCCAGCTGGAACTAGGATAGACAACCTAAGTTTTCCAGCTGCGAGTTGTTTGTCATCGTGAATTTAATATTATTTTTAATTAGACGGATTACTAAAAAAAATAAGAAATTTTACACCTTTTTTGACTAATAAAAATGAACCTCGCCGTCACTAAGACCACACCAAAAAATTATAATAATAGGGCGTAGAGTGTAGAGGGAAATTTAATTAATCCGACAAGCAGACATCGACTAGGAAATTGTTCGTTAAAAGTTCCATCGAAATTGCATTATGACGTATTGCAAGAAACCTTAGCTGGAATTGGTCACGATAATGAGAAATTGATTGACGTATTCACCTCTATTACATTTTATTGGTAACTATCGTTACCTAGTTAAAATGATACCTATACAATATATAACTGATCCTTCACGAAGTCGTCAACGAAGCATTCTGTACACCAAACTAAGTCAGTCTACACGCATGTCTGCTTGGAAACGACTTTTTTTTTTTGTTTTTTTTGGGGCGACTATGGATTAAGGTTCTTTTCAATCACGGTCAGGTGATGGTATGCTGATGGATGCATTGAATAGTACAAACGTCATGGAGGTTTTTAAAGAAAAAACCTTTGACCTCGAATATCTTCGTAACTATGTAGGTTTCCCAGGTATGGTTAAGAACAAAAAAACCCAATGACTGGTAGAAAAATTGCCTATCGGTTTCGTTAAGGGTCTTTGTTAAACCCATTACAAATAATTCGTTAATGATTTATGAAAAAAAACAGGGTATTTTCAGCATCTTTAAGTAAACACGGTCTGGTTCGATCATTACGTACAAAATTAGCTTGTATGACTACCTTATTAATTGTGGTAGATATTTTAGGCACTAAACATTTTGTTCAACAAGACTAGTTCTAAGAAACGCTCTTGAAACTTTTTGCTCCGCGACATCTTGAGAGAGCTCTCAATTCTTAAGTTGGTAGCGCCTTTCATGCCTACGGGTTGGCGGCGTACCTACGGGTTGGCGGCGATGTCGGCTTTGAAAATACTGATCACATAAGCTAAACGTAAACGGTCGGTCAGGTATTTGGCTGTTTCTTTATCTTAATTTTGTAAACCTCAAAAAAACCGTCTATAGCAAAAGCACCGCTGCTCTCAAAACGTTGAAAGAAAACATCGCGAGGAAACATAGAACAACAACAACCTAGAACCAAAAAATTCGAAGACATGTGACATCCGATCATATCAGACAGCCAATCCGAACTTAGCCCGCGTGGTAGATTAAAGCCCATTCCTTCTCATAGAGAGGAGGCCTGTGTCCCAGCAGTGGGAACATTAATAGAATAGAATACTCTTTATTATGTGCACCATAAAGATTACAGATACAAATGTAAAAACATTTTAGGGCTGGTCTTATCGCTTGAAGCGATCTTATCTGTCTTATCATGTAAGACAACCTTGGGATGGATTTAAGGGGGAAGGAGAGAATACTGCAGGTAGCCTGTGGTGTACCATTTACATATACAATAAATATATACATATACATACATAAATATATACACTTATATATATATTTAAATATTATTGTCAAGAAACAAGCGCAAAGAACTAAAATTAAAATACCTAATAAAATTTATGCTTAAGGAGAGGGTAACAGTTTATAGAGATGAGCACGCCTTAAAGACACTGGCAAGGCATTCCATAACCGAACTGCTTGAACTGTAAAATACTTGTCATAGAAACTGGTGGAATGCATCGGCATCTCTAGTCTTAAGTTTTCCGATGACCTCAGATATCTATTAAGGATATAATAAATTATTATTGATTAATAGGCTGATGATGACCTACTAGGAATGAATGTTATGCGGTGTAAAAGAACAATGGGTTTTGTGTGGACTCCGTACCCAACCTTGTAGCATTATTAGACTAGTTGTCATTATGAAGGGGTTTTTAAGAATAACCCAAAAATCACGAACGAATGAATAGGACAAAAAAGTTATGATTTTTTTTTATAATGCGTCTTGCATAAAAAAAAAACATTAATATTTCAATACAAACATGACTAAATTAATAGTGAGACTATGATCTCGCGAACTTCATTTAGTATGTTTCCAAACTGAATAAAACGACTTCTTCTACCGTCAATTGTGGGAACGGTATTTTCAATGACGTATCGGACATCGTAGTGAACGCCGTCCGTTGTCTGTTGACATCTTCTGCCACAACATAATTGCCCAATCTGTTTGTGTCAAAACTTTTTCGCCTGCTAGCTACAAAGTTACCGCCATATAAAAATAAGTATTTTCAAAGACCGTTCTAATGGTGTAAGTCTCAAGTTGCTACAAGGGTTACGTGTTACAAATTCACATAATTTTCAATTACAAATACCAGGCACATGATACACAAAATTTCACACTTAAAAACTAAACAGTCGACAAACAATTGGAATGTTGGATAAAAGTACCAACAAAATTCTACAAAGGGTTACGTGTTACTAATTCACATAATTTTCAATTGCAAAATTACAAATACCAGGCACATGATACAAAAAATTTCACACTTAAAAACTAAACAGTCGACAAACAATTGGAATGATGGATAAAAGTACCATCAAAATTCTTTTTAAAACCACCCAAGACTTTACATTTTTTCTCTTCGGTAAATGTGGATTCACACCCAGCGCGGGTGTATTATTTCAATACTAAAGAGGTTTCCAAGAAGTTCTTAAGCATTGACCAAGCAAAACTTACATTAGAACTTAAAAACTACGGGAAGCATAATATAATAAAATAATATTACTAAACACTATTCACTATTCTATAAATGGCTGGTGACCGCAACTCTACGTCCAAAGCACGTATTTTACATGCGGCACTATTTGAGTATAGTAATGTATCTTGCTGCGTAGTTTAAATACGCTTGAAAGATTTCAAGATGCAGATATTGTAGTGAAAATATGAAAAGTAGTGGTCCGACGTTGTTGAGCAAGATTTCAGAAACCTCACAATATAAGCCGTGTCAGATACTTGTTCCCACCGCTACAAGAGTTGTCGAGTCTTTTGATCATCCCTGGCCTTTACAGTTACAGCCTTCGACACAATGACAGCTGTAGTTGGTGCCAGTTAAGATCGCAATAGCGGTCATTGCCCCTTCCCTAATATCTCTTCTTGGGTCAATGACCGCTTTTGCCATCTTAACTGGCACCAACTATAAGCTCTCATTCAAAATGTCCACCATCTCGTGCAATGTCGAGATATTTATTTGTTTATCCTTTTTTAGCTTTCACAACGTAGGTACTTGTCATGCGGCACGATAACATTAACTATCATTGCACTGTGGGCTATGTGTGAATTTATATCTGTTGGGATCGACCCGTGGGTTGTGTTAATTTTTTAGCCACAAGCTGTAATAACTGCTTTTCTATGTTGCTTCGGTATTCGCGATATATTTTGGATTGCGAACGAGCACCATTACAATTTCTTATATTTAAATGAAAACTATTTTTGTGAATGCTGGTTAACCTGTAATTGGCGACTGTGTAAGTCCAAGACTATAAAACCTATGTATGCCTAAATGCTGTTCACAAAAGCTGTTGGTGAACCTATATTAATAAATAAATAAATAATACAGAATCTTGTACCGCACACTCAATTACAGGTAACCATAGCTTACACATAATCGAGTACACATGCTCTAAATACATAATTTAATAGGAATTAAAATTAGGAATACATAAAATTCTTGCCAGTAATTTTGAGCCGATCCAACCGGTCATATTTTAGAACTGGGTGGGCCACATGGGTCACAGTCCAATTCTACGAGACTGTATTTCGGAACAAGTCGCTCGTAAGATAATCCTGGCGACAAAGAGGTGTCTATGGAAGTAGTCTGTAAACCAAGGGACTCATCATTGGTCGTTGAAACTTGGACCCAAACGTCGCAACAAGACCAAACACAAATTCAATTTACTATTCGTATTTACCTACACTGTGCGAAGTATCAATACCATAAGCCCAGTTTAATTATTTCGTATTGAATTTGATTACATTGTTATTTATAGTCGACAAATATCCAAAGGCTAAATTGGATTGTCTATTTATTCAACTGCCAAAAGAAAATCAGCCTTACCACATCATACATAGCCATGCTGATTTTATGAATTACTAGCTTTTGCACACGGCTTCGACCACATGCAGTTCGATGGTCACACCTTTTTTTTTTTTTTTTCGGATGGGAAATCATCAAATGACTTCTCCCGCTCTGGGCGGAGCAGGAGGGAGTGTCAGACTTTTACTGACTAAAACCCATCCATGTTCCTTCCTCGCCATTTGTGTTCCGGGGCCACGGTATCTCTTTCGAATAGTCCCGCAGCCCCGGCAGGCTTCGGTCCTTGCGGACCCCTTCCTTATTGCTGACTCTCTTTGAGGCGCGCGTGGGTGCAATTAAATATGTTTAGCCGTTAAGGCCAGGATCATCTTCCAATCAACCTGTTTTTGGTTGAGTCTTATGAAATTATAGTCGTTGTTTTAATCCAGAAAAAAAATATATGATGTTGTTAATTAACTGTTTTTGATTATTCTTAGGCTCAAAACACGATAGTTAATACTTCTCTCGATCATAAAAACATGCAAAGATAGGTAAGTTTATGATTATTTGTCAAGTTTTACTAAAAGATTACACTACTACAAAACACTGACACTGACTATAAATAAAAACAATACACTGAAAAATTAGGTTTTTTTTTTCTCTTTTTTAAAATATGTAGGTACTATTTTTATTTTAATAAATTAAAAACCACTCATTTCGCATTATTCGGCCCGCAGTGACCGACGTAACAACCACTTGTGCAAGCTGATTAGATTATGGTTATGACCCTAGAGTCCATTTTAAGAATTTTAATTTTTAAACCTGATTCATATTAAGATTCTGCTAAAGCGGCCATTTCAGACCCCCTGTACTGTAAAACAATTCATAGACATTGCAATCTCCGATATGGGTTTATTTCTTTCCTCTTCTTTCACACCAATTTTCTTTTTTTTTTTGTAATGACGGTTTGTGAATGTTTGTTTTTTTAAATACAAAATGGATCTGGGCAAATGGCTCTCGACCTCGATCACGCGTGATGTTAAGGTTTTTTTTTTTAAATATAGAGCCTCATACACAGTTAAGAAAATGTAAAAACAGGTCTGTAACATTATTACAATTATCAATAACATACCAATAAAACATACAATTAATAAAGGCTACTCTTTAAAGAAGAAAGTTTATTCAACGCAATTCAGCAACCTCAGTCGAAGACCTCAACCACATCTGGAGCCATCTGCCAATAAATCACACAATAAGTAATTTCCACCTGAGGAGTTTGTTTCACGGTAGAAAACTTTAGATCTGACAAATTGTACACACGTATTCTTTGTTAGTTAATTTCCAGTTAAGGGACGTAGGTTTCCTACGAAAATTGTTTTCACCCTAATCTGCGAATTCTAATATAAAAGATTTAAAGTCCAAAATCTGGGGATCCTATAATTATCAAACTGTTCAAGTGTGTTTAAGTCCCGACCCAGTTGCTTTGCTTAATTAGTTCCCACTAGTGTTTAGGGCGATAATGACCTCTGACAAGGGATAATTTGGACCAAGTTTTGAAATGGGGACTGCTTCCTCTGATTATGACTATACGCCTTCGCATAGCAAAGTTCATATGATAGAGCATTATTTTGTGTCACTTAAAATGTCTGAAAAGAAATTATACCCACAAATAAGCTTTATATTAATAATACATCCTCTATTTTTACTGTATTCTATTTCTTATTTTATTTCGCAAATAAACTATCGCTTTCTTCCTGATATTGTATTCTGCTCATTTTCTTTTTTATTTTGTAAGAAAAATTAGCCAGTAAATTTTCTCGTTTCCTCTTTTCTTTATAGCAAACGCCAATTTTCAACGCTTGTGAAAATGGAAGGCCGTGTCAAAAAGTCTCTCCGTATCAGAAGGACAATCTAGTAAAATGCGCTAGTGGGATAAATGGCGTTAAAGTAAAACGCCCTACTAGTAAAACGTCATCGTTTAAAATCGTCATCGTAAATTATTTAATTTTAATTAAGTATTTATTCTTTACAATAATATAACAAATAAAAACCGTTTTCTTAGGTATGTGACAACTAAACTAAAATGCGTTATTTTATAGTATTATTTTTTCAAAGGCTTTAGCTATCGTCCTCGAAAATAATGCGGTTAAAGTGCGAAACACGTTTTAAAAAATTAAAGGCAGATATTTCATTTTCTTCTAATTTTTTACTTCCCTTTAGTATTTTTATCAAAGATACGGTCTTTCTTCTTACGTTTTTGCCCCTCAAATAACGTGCGTTTATATTTCAACTCTTGCCTCCTATTGCCTCCTCTTTCCTCCTCTTTTCTACTCTCTTGGCTTCTTTACGTAATGCATGAACATATAAACGCAAACCGTTTTTTCGTCCAGCTCTAGCATTGTAACGCCTGTTCCAACCCTCTAATGCATTATTGGTCCTGTGCCTTTGTTTGTAACAGATGATTTTCTTCAGTTCCACAGAATCCACTGTTTGTAAAAATAATTAATGAAGTGAGAAATGCAATCAGATCCTTTTTGTTGTGCTTCCTCAGCAAAGCAGTAAAAGGTTTGCAGATAATCTTGTTATTTCTCTTCCGTCTTTGGTATTAGTTACTTTCAATTTGACAGACTTCCTCCATATCTCCTTGTTAAAATGATAATAGCACCCTGTCAGTTGCGTTTTCTTTAGGCCTACAAAATATTAAATTCGGTCGTACCAGTAACAGAGAATAAGAAAAATACAAAGTATGACCAAAGAAAACTGAACAATGAACAACCAGATTACTTACTGATGCTTACTGCTCAGTGACAGTTCATTAGCTGCGTATCGACCGAAAGTCAAGCGTACGCACAGCACTTGAGCGAGCCACTCAAACATTATTGTGTGTCTGAATGAGTGACAGAGTGGCGCATCAACATTTGCGTTTATAATTGGGTTCAGTAGATCATTTAGAGAGATGGGGCAAATCGAGTGTTCAGCTCTGGTTATATTTCTGATGAACTAAACCCGGACTGAAGTATGCCCGACACCTTGAACAGTACCCTCCTGCATAATGTATCCGGTAGTTGTTCGTCAAGAAAACTTCGTCCATGCCATGATTGGACAGACATATTACTGACATAGACCTTTTAGTTTCCCTGAAAAGGTTATTAATTAAAGATGTACATAATAGTCCGCCCTAGTCCGCCCCACTTACAAGTAGCTTGATAACAATAATTAAAATTAATTCAAGCAGTCTTGAATCGAGCAGTACTCGACTCGACTACAACATTAATTTGGGTAACTCGAGAAGCTTGCTCGTGTTTTTGCAATTAAAATTTAATAATAGCGTTTATTGCCTTCAATTTAATGAAGACACTTGACCTGGGTTTTTAGATACTGCGCAGTTTCTGTTACCAATTTTATTTATTTTTTGTTAATTATTATGGTGTTCAAATCGTCAAGGTTTTATGCATTAGGGTTCTTACAGACGAGCGGCACGTTGCCAACGGCAGATAAACTGCAGCCGTCAACACACATTTACGCGGCATGCCACAACTGCAAGCGTCGCGACCCGTCGACGGCAGCCGTCGACAGGTGGCGACGGCTGCAGTTTATCTGCCGTTGTCAACGTGCCGCTCGTCTGTAAGAACCCTTAATTGTACCAATTTTGCACCAATATTACCAATTGCAACAGGATTGACGTTTACCTCCGTTGAGCTTTTGGATTTCAAGACCAAGGCTTACCTTGCCTGAGTCAGCATGGCTGCATCCACGTTACTAGATACTTAGCACCCATTCATTTTTTAAAAAAAACGAGCCTCGCAGCAATGGCATCTCACCAGCTAAATATGAAGCTGTGTGAAGAATAATACCGTACCGGCCGCCCTCAAATATATTTGGGGGCGCTTGGGTAAGTAATCGAAGCCTGCAACGATCAAGATGCTCACGAATAGAACAGATTCAGAAACTTTCAACTCTTGTTACTTCCGTCCTCTCCAGCTTATAATTGGCTGGAAGCTCCTACATTTGCTGATTGACCGAAAATTTTCTCTATACACTTCTATATCGTATAAACACAATACGTACTTAATAAACACAATGTACACAACTAAACATACGCAAATTTTGAATGTTCCTTCTTTCATTATCGTGTGGTTAGTGGCCTAAACTGGTGTCGAGAGTTTTTATGTCGCCTATGGGCCTCTAACTTGGCTTTACATGCTCCTAAGTGTTCCTTAACCCTTTTAACGCACAACCTTACTTTTTAGGGTTCCGTACCTTAAAAGGTAAAAAAAAGAACCCTTATAAGATCACTTTCTTGTCTGTCTGTCACCAACGATTTTCTCAGGAATGGATGGACTTAGCAAAATGAAATTTATACCAGATACTGAGGTTTATAGTCCTCATTAGGTTAAAATCAAGATCCTGAGTCAACATTATAAAAAGATACGGGCAAATTTAGATTTTCGCGAAAATTTGTAAGTACCAAAATGTACCTTAATTTTCAACTTTTTTTATTTTTCGGAATTTTCCCTTTACTTGCTGTAAAACCTTGCTTTTAAACAAAATTGACAATTCTAGGTCAACCGGAAGTACCCTATGGGTTTTGAGTCGAAAACCTAATGACCAAAGATATGGCCAAGGTTCATCAAAGATTCAAAGGGACTAACTTTTTGGCCCTCAAGCTTTTACAGCTCTCTTTTGTATTTAGCATCAAAAATTATATCGATTTTTCTTCTTTCATCTCCTTCAAATAACTTATTCTTATATTTGCGGTCAGTGGCGGTACTGTCAGACAAGTCTAAAAGCTTGGCTTGCCCTTAAAACCTACTACACTGCATGATGTTAGGGTTCCTGAACAGTCCGCAGTCTGCTTGCCTCATGGGCTTGTCGTATTTTTGACTATACTAAGCACGCCACTGCATGCGGTCTTGCCAAAACGCTTCTTTTTTATGAGATTTGAGGAATAGTAGCAGGGTTGGTTTTAATTTCATATAATAAGATATAATAATTTGTACGCTACGAGTACATAGACCAAATATGTAAATATTATAATATCCGTTTCCCTCCCGATGCAAAGTGTGCTTTGAATTTTGTGCCTGAGTATCCAGAAATTTTGAGAATGTGACGATTTGCTAAATAGATGTTCTGCTATACAGACCATCTGATAGTTGGACGTTTTGCTACATGGACATTTTGCTAATTAGACTAACTGTTCATTAGACGTTTCGCACTGTTGGACATTTACTACGGCTCCACTCTACTACCCTATCAATATCCTGCTGCTGCATTATTAAAAGTTAGTATTAGAATAAAAAAACCTGAAAATTGTAATTCGAGATTATAGGATTCAATGAAACAAGAGTAGTGGAGTACTATTTTTTTTATTTTACCAAAGGCGTTGGTTTCATTAATAAATCACTACCAGTGTAGCGGACTGAATCTAAATCACCACTGCTGGATTTGGGACTGTTCTTCGTGCAGAAAAACAACGTGTTGGTCGGTGGTAAACTCGTTTAATAATGTAAAACAAAAAGTATCAAAAATAAATAACATTCGAAATATAAAGAACTACTGCACAAAATACACCAAAAAGTATAAACTGTAAAATAGGTGCATCGCACACATTCCTCCCCCCAAAGTTAAGCCCTCAGCTTGAGCAGCTTCTTCAAGGGCCTCCTCAGTGTGCCCGCTGCAGTCCTGACGTCCGCCACTCGGATCACCTCATCGCGGCCCGGGTAAGTCGCTGAGATGCGCCCTCTCGGCCAGGAGCCCCTCGGTAGGTTGCCGTCAGCCAGCAGGACCAGATCGCCCACAGCCAACTCTGGAACGTCGCGTACTCTTTAAGCCAGCGCAGCCAGAAGTGGTCCGCTTGTCTGACCGCTTTGCGCCAGCCGCTTCTTGACACCAGATCTTGGTCCGACAAGGTTGCTGGAACAACAACCGAGACGTGCGTCAGGGGGCGGGAGTTGATGAGCCCTTCTGCTTCTGCTTCTGCCAGCACGGTTCGGAGAACTATTTCTGTCGGAGCACGTTCGGTGAGGGTCGCTCGGAGTGCTGTCTTCACACTTCTCACCAGTCGCTCCCAAACTCCACCCATAAACGGAGCCGACGGAGGAATGAAGCGCCAACTGATTTTCTCCGTCGCAGTATATTCCATAGCTGCGTCCCCGTATAGTGCACGGAGTTCTCTTTTTGCGCCACAAGATGACTTGGGGTCCTCAAGATAAGCAGTAGGATATAATAACTGGATGACTTTGAGAACAGCCGCATTGCTTTTCTCTTTTTCTGCCTGATTTAATGTTCTATTTGATCTTTTTGAACATGTAAAGACATTTCTGGGGGCTTCCACTATATCCAGTATTAGTTTCCCATGTTCCTTAGAGAATGTAATTTCCTCCTCAGGTTCGTCTATAAATGATGAATCTGGATTCTGTAGTGTTAATAAATAAAATTGCTTTTTTTACTACACGAAATTTTCAGTTTAATTAAATTAAAATAAGTAAAAATAAACCTAATTACAGTGTCGCGCACGCACCTATCGACGACGGTTGCGTATTTACGGCAGCGCTCGGCGACGATTTGTAGTAAAAATGACGAACGTTATTAAGTGTGACAAGTGTAACATCGTAATCGATGAAATGCTGTCTTACATCCAGAACAAAGTGTCTGTGGTGGACGAAGAGACTTTAGTGCGTATTTGTGTCTCATCCTTCACGAGTGATGAAATCAAAAGGTCAAAGTCACTTCTTTTTGATGCCATTCCTTCGAATCTCCGCAAGATTATTAGGAAAAATAAAGGCAAAGAGCAGAGAGATTTGGCGGATATCATTAATCTGTTCAAATCAGCTGAGCCGGATGATATTCCTGTGTTTGTGGCCAGGAGTCTTGAAAAGTTGCCACCTATTACATTCGACCACTTGGACTGTACGAAGCTGTTGAAAGATTTAGTACGAATGCAAGCAGCAATTGACGAAATCAAAACTACCTATGCGACGTTAGATAATATAAAACAGTTGAGAACGGAATTTCTTTCAATCAAAAATGATTCCTTACCACCTACGTCTGCATTGAAAGTGAATATGAATCGGGGCGCCTGGTTACTGGATAGTGGGCCGATGGGACTATCGCACCTGCATAATTCTTCTCTCCACGAGGTAATATGCGACACGGATGAGAATGATAGTGATCTACATCATAGAACTCCTCGATACAGAGAAATAATGCAGGTACACGAAAAACAAAATAAACATGACTCATGTACGCAGCGGCGGACATCACCGGTCGGTGTAAGCGTTGCGGTGACTCACGCGCATGAGCCGAGTGTATGTGAAACCGGTTTGGCGCCGACTGAGCGCTCGGGCCAGACTGTGAGTGTTAATGAAGCACATCAGCTGATTGTTACGAACAACGTGAACGTCGCTAATAACGATGCTATGATTCACTCAGATATTTCGTCCAATGTACACAACAATGACGATGGATGGCAAAAAGTGTCTTATCGTAAGAAACATCCCAGATATCGCTATATGGGTAAAACCGGTGTTGCGACAGATGCGGAGGGGCGGTTTAAAGCAGCTGATAGAAAAGTGCCAATGTTTATCACTAACATACATAGTGAGACGACCAAAGACGAAATAATTAATTATATTCGTTCGAGAACACAAGATACGGTGTCTCTAGAGAAAATAATAATGAAGAAGGAAAGGGGGCACGTTGCCTACAAGTTCTTTGTTTCCGAGTCCAAGCTATCATCATATCTGGATGAGAATTTATGGCCTCGTGGCATTGTATTTAGGCGTTTTGTCAATTTTAAGCGTCATAATTCGAACGGATTGTTATCTGTTGACGGTGTCAATAAAAACAGTAATGGATAGCAGACCATATCGTTTTGCTACTTACAATTGTAAAAATGTAAAACGCTCCATAGATAGCATTAGGGAGCTCTGTCGTTCCTGTGATTTGGTAGCCTTGCAGGAAACTTGGCTACTTCCTGAGGAAATTCCGTACTTAAGTACGATAAACAGCGAGTTTGCCTACACGGGGATTTCAGCGATGGACACGTCCGCTGGCCTGTTGCGAGGGCGACCTTTTGGTGGCGTGGCCTTGCTGTGGAGAAACAGCTTATTTCAGCAGGTGTCTGTGTTGCGTTGTGATAGTGAGCGTATATGTGCCATTAAAGTAATAACCAGTGACCGGCCAGTGATAAAGTTAAGCGTATATATGCCTACGAACGCGGCGGGCAATTTAACTGAGTTTACGGATTGTCTTAGTATGGTAAGCGCAATAATTGAAGAATACGGCATTGAGTCTGTGTATATTTTAGGTGATTTTAATGCTACACCCTATAGTTTATTTTTTAACGAGCTTGTAAGCTATTGTACTGAGCAGTATTGGATATGTGTTGATGTGGAAATGCTAGGTATTGACTCGGATACGTTCACTTTCATTAGTGACGTGTACGGGTCATGTAGCTGGCTGGACCACTGCTTGGTAACTCAGTCTGCAAGGCAATCTGTTACTAACGCGTATGTGGATTATGACACGGTATGGTCAGATCACTTCCCACTTATTATCGAGTGTAAATTAAATCTGATTCCGCAGACGGTACGTCACAGTGTTATGCTGAATAGGGGGGTAGTGTGGGGTGTACGTACGGTGGAACAGATTGCCTTGTATACTAGTGAGTGTAACTGGAGGCTCAGACTTGTTGACTTTCCTGCTGAGTGTATTCAGTGTGCTGACTCTTATTGCCGCGACCATTGTCATAGGCGTGCCATTGACAGACTGTACTCTGATATTGTGACCGCTCTTCGTGACGCTTCTCTGGTGGGTCGGGGTAGCGGGAGGATGGGTATGACTGGCTCGCGTGTAGTAGGGTGGAACAATAACGTCGGGGAGGCTCATCGGGTGGCCAGAACAAAATTTATTGAATGGGTATTATGCGGCAGACCAAGGTGCGGGGAAGTATATCGCGAAATGTGCGAAACCAGAAGGGTATTCAAATCCAGGCTTAAGTGGTGCCAAGATCATCAGGACCAATTGAGAATGGATACCCTTGCTGTGAAGCACTCGAACGGCGACTTTCGGGGTTTTTGGAAGGGTACCAAAAAGGTAAACTTGGGTCCTGGCCTACCGGTGAGCGTCGACGGGGTTAGTGAATCGGGAGATATAGCGAGTCTATTTAAGTCCTACTTTTCTGTGAAGCCTCAGTTGGGAACGCGGATCGCGGAGGCCAATGCTGAAGAGCTTACGGGAGTAATGGAGACTAGGATTTTGGCCAATGAGGTGGGGAAAATCATAAAATATATGACCAGGGGAAAATCTCCTGGCCATGATGGCCTAAGTATTGAACACCTACAGTATGCCGGCCCGCATGTGTCTAGGGTTTTAGCTATGTTCTACTCGCTATGCCTGAGCCATTCATACCTGCCGTACGACTTCATGAGAACTGTGGTAGTGCCTGTGGTGAAGAACAGAACTGGTGATCTAGGCGATAAAACTAACTACAGGCCTATCTCTCTTGCTACTGTTATAGCAAAGGTCTTTGACGGTTTGCTTGATACACGGTTAAATAAACTCGTGTCACTGCATGACAATCAGTTTGGTTTTAGACCTAAGTTATCTACAGATAGTGCAATACTGTGTCTCAAGCATACTGTCAGTTACTACACGGCTCGAAAAACACCAGTGTACGCGTGCTTCCTCGACCTGTCCAAAGCCTTTGACCTGGTTTCGTATGATTCGTTGTGGCAAAAACTTGAGGGCATAAACATGCCGCACGAACTTGTTAACATCTTCAAGTATTGGTACGAACACCAGGTTAACAATGTTAGATGGGCGGGTGCATTATCGGAGCCATATAGGCTTGAGTGTGGGGTGAGACAAGGTGGGTTGACCTCACCGACACTTTTCAATCTCTACATGGATGCACTCATCGTCGCGCTCAGTAGTCGGCATGTAGGCTGCCATGTTGATGATGTTTGTGTAAACAATCTGAGTTATGCAGATGACATGGTGCTGCTGAGCGCGTCGGTTTGTGGATTACGCAAGCTGCTGAATATCTGTGAGGACTATGCGGGCAGCCATGGTCTTATGTATAACGTCGCGAAAAGCCAATTCATGGTATTTCAGGGAGGCGCCAAATGCCCAGAGCAAATACCCCCTCTTCGCTTGAATGGTGTACCGTTGGAACGAGTGGATCAATTTAGATACTTGGGGCACTGGGTAACAGCCGATCTGAAAGACCATGTCGACATTGAGCGGGAGCGAAGGGCACTGTCCAAGAGAGCAAATATGATAGCCCGTAGGTTTGCACGTTGTTCAAATCAGGTTAAAATCACGCTTTTCAAAGCTTTCTGCACCTCTTTATACACGTGCAGCCTATGGGCATCTTACTCACAAGCTGCTTACAGTGCCCTTCGTGTCCAATACAACAACGCGTTCAGGGCAGTGTTGGGGCTGCCCCGCTTCTGCAGCGCCTCGGGCATGTTTGCGGAAGCGCGCACCGACTGTTTCCACGCCACCATGCGCAAGCGGTGCGCGTCCTTGGTGCGCAGGGTGCGGGCTAGCTCCAACACGGTCCTGGCGATGATTGCTCAGCGACTGGATTGCCCCTACGTTGGGCATTGTTGTAGCAGGCATATTGCTGGTGCTTAATTTGTCATTTTATTTATTATTTTTTATTTCTTTGCCTCTGACATCAACTTTATTCGTTAATTTAATTCATTGTTATATTTAATTTTTATTTTATTTTGTTTTGTGAGTTTGACATTAATTAATTTGATCTGACATTTATTTGTTTATTTTATTTTAATTATTTGTGTCATTGATTTAACTTTTCTTTTTTGTTATCATATAATCAGCTGAATGTAAAAATGTGTGTTTTGTTTAATAATCTCAAATATGGGTCAAGGACCTGAATTAAATGAATTTTATTTATTTATTATTATTAAGCTAATTTATAATAAAAAAAGGAAAAATAATATAATAGAAATAAAAAATTAGAGCTAAATAATTGATTAAATGCTAATATAGTAAAGAAAGTAAAGAATAGATAAAATTGTGAAGGTATTCGCTGAGGGTAAGAATCTTGTGTTTACAGATTGATATGCACCCCTGTCGGAAGCTTCAGAACAAGGGTAATATTTTAGGAAAATAAAAATAAATCAATATCGATGACAAATTGACCCGTTACTTTAAAATACTAATTTTCTAATACACAACCATATCTAATTATTAATTTTTGAACACAGTATTTTAAAAATAGTATTACACAAGCAGAAAAATTGTCTCTCGCGTAGGAATTTAAGAACCGTAAAAAAGACGCTTTCGGTTGGTCTCCCGTAGGTATCACTCACAGTTACATTGTCTCAGGAACACAAATGATTGGTCGCCAATGCTGGATCTGGTCTCAGTGATATGATTTTATCATCAGGTTTATTTTATGAAATAAGTGGCAAACCTCGTTGGCGGCGAACTGGTAGTTGGATGTCTACAATGAAGCAAAACTTGTCCGTCGTCCTTGGTTGGAAATATAGGCCAGTAAATACCTGAAGGGCTAAATTGACCTCTATGCTGGATTGATCGCACCAGAATAAACTTAAATTGAAGATAAAACTCACGAAGTTTTTTTTCAGGTTGATACCTCTCAAGCGAATGACAAGACGAATCGTCCGGCATGTCAGAAAATTTTCTGTAAAATCTAATTTCAAAAAATAACAACGCCAAACAGAAAAAGTAATTATCAGCAAGGTTTAATTACCAATTTTTAATTAAATGAGGCTTCATGTAGAGGAACGCTACAATTCATGATCCGCAGAAAATAGGTTTTTTCCTCTTCCGTTATAGCCAATCTTTTCTTGAGACTAATTTGACCTAAATGGCAAATTACACAATTCCAAAGGTTCTCCATTCAATGTTCCCTCCATCTTCTATTAATTGGGTGTCTATTGAAACTCCTTGTCTCTGATTAGAGCCAGTCTCTTTAATCCCCCATAAGCGTTTACAGGCTGAAACACCCAGTCTGATTCTAATTGAAGCACCCAGGTGATTAATTGTCAAGGTTCGTACTGCACTAGCTGTACTAGCTGTACTTTTTGCCACAAAATATAAATCATCTGAGTCCTCACCTCAGTCCCATAATGTGACACAAACTTGGCATAAAAGTACCAAGAAGTATATTCGCCTATATTTTCAGGAAAGAAGAATGCCCTAGCTGAGCTAAGATTTATCCCAGCAAGTGATCAATTTTGTTTGTTCATTATCACACATCTTTTATTGTCCTCTGGGTTGTCTGCTAGATATTAGGTAGTTGAATCGTCACTTGACCTCATACAGACCACTTTCATTCGATGGCTTTCATAATTCATGTTTCCGGGTAATAGTCCAACAATAGTAGACACAGCATTTAGCATACCCATGAGCATCCCTGGACTTGCTCTTACAAACCTGCCACATGAATTACTCTGAGGAACTACAATGCTCACTAGGCCAGTCAGAAGAAAGCAATAATTCTGGACCAGTGATCCAGCGAGACTCTAGGGACAGCGTAGTGCGTTTTAACCGGGTTGCATCGTCAGCGACGTTCAACTCGCTAGGCACCCACCGCCGTTCAACTCGCTAGGCACCCACCGCCAATCACACTGGATCTCGCAGACTCTGTGCGAAACAAAAGGCTTGAATGAGCGGGCCTCACTTCGTAGCCACCTCAACACCGTCATTGTATCACACTAAAAACTTGCCTGATGGGTCTAAAACGATGAAAGTCGCAGATTGTTGAAGCGAGGTGGGCCGCGATCAACGCTCCCTGCAGCTCCAACGCCGCGCCGCGCGCATTCCGCGGAATCAACACCGGCTTTAAGGGAGTTACACGGACACGGACAAATTAGTGCGAGCTTGACTTCTCCATCCTTACGCACGAACCACCAGTATGCCACCGCAGCAAAGGCAGACTCGCTGGCGCCAGAAAAAATATGCAAGCTCGCAGTGATTCTCTTCACAGTCGGCTAGGCAGTAACAGCGTGGGTGCAATTCGCAATGCTGCAATTCGGTAACCCCAAACAAATCCTGAAACGATAGCCTCCACGCTGTACTCTTCTGCTGTGAAAGTTCTTCATCCCACTCGAGACCCTTGCGCCACGCATTTTGGAACATGATGTGACCGGTCACTACTAGAGGCGCAACAATTCCGAGAGGGTCAAAAATCCGCATCACGTGGGCCAAAACCACCCGCTTGGTAAGCTTTTTTGGTAGCCCACCCCTTTTTAATCCAATATTGAAACCGACACAGTCTGTAGTGGGCTGCCAAATAAGGCCAAGCGTCCTCACAGGAGTGGCCAGGTGGCCCAGTTCTACAAGTGACGTCACCGGCGCCCCCAGCAATGTCTCCTTCGGCAACAACGTCAGGGCCGAGGCGCTGTTGGAGGCCCAGCCACGTATTTCAAAACCCCCGATTTTGTGTACATCGTAAATATCAGCGGCCAGTTTTGCTGCTTCATCCACGCTGTCAAGGCTGCAGATGCAATCGCCCATATAATGATCGCAAATAATTGCACGCGCCACCACCCCTACACAAACACAAAGTCTAAAAACCTAGAAAAGGCGAGGTTATAGCTATCAGGTACCGATAAAACGTCAGACTTCCAAATCAGACTTACTTCAAAACGACCACTGGGCAGGCGGCGGCGTGCTGTGTGCTCAATAATCTGACAAGCACGTTCGTCATCAGCATTGCGCGCCTTACGTTTCGAAATACCTATAGACTCGAGTGTGTACTGCTCCTTAATAAGCTGCTCTAATTTGGAACGATCAGTCTGGCCTACAGTCGTGGACACAAAAAGTGTGTCGTGGCTAACAACATCAACCTGAGTAGTTGAACTACAACCGAAACCGAACAATACTCAACCAAGCGCAGTACGAATCGCGACATGTTGTGACTTAGACCCCTTACGTGTGGCCCTAGATACGGTGAGATGCTAGTTGTCAATGCCAATGCATCGGCTGAATTTTACCGTAACACAACTCATCTGCATATCCGCAAGATATGGGTATTTCGTGACGGCGTCCCTTTTGACACAATGAGACGACACCCCTAAACCGCCAATCGATCTAACATTACGAATAAGGTGACTATCTTTCGCGTGTCGACCCTTGATGTAGAAGTCGACGTAACGCACCAGTGCGTTCTTGTTAAGGCCCCCTATGCAATCTACGTGAACGTGTCCTTTTCGCCCCTTAACACCTATCTTAGCAGTGACCTCCGCATCAATGAAAGTAGCGGTCGACCCATCGTTCAACAAGGCATAAGTATCGACACTACCAGACGGACCAGATAGTCCCAGCAACAACTTTCAGCAACGGGCGAAGACGCGATCGCGCCGGGCTTTCAGCTGAAAAAGAAGTGGACGCGTGGGACAGGATCTCTTTCCCTTCAGCAAGAAAGACTATAGGTTCGGAGCTCGACGCGCACGGGGCGGAGCTCGACGTGGACGGCGCAGTCGTCGTCCTCTTCTAAGCCTACGTGAGCCGCGGCTGCACGCTCACTAGCGCTGTGCAACAACCTATGATGGCGGAATTTACAATCGCCAATGTCGTACAAACTTTTTCCTGAACACAAACTTAGCCTATTTCTTTTTTATGAAATGCCACTTGTCATCTACTGAAAGGAAAGAAATTTATCACATTGCGTCAATGAATGCTGTTGTTGGCATTAAATACAATGAATTTTGCTTGCAACAGCAGAGGATGAACTATTTTTAGATTTTGACCGAGATTTCTCTCCATCAACGACTTCGTGCACCTTATCCCTGACTCGGCTGTTAGCAGCGGAAGTCAAAATCGGCGCTAGCCGATTCAGGAAGGTGACCGAGTCTAGACTGCAGCTCGACTATGTCGGCCAGGAAGTCGACGAACATGTCGAGCATGAGTAGACCACTGGCCGCGTGACTGCGCCGGCGTAGGCCACCCATTATGCTCGTAACAATGGGGGGACTTTAGAAATAACCAATTGAACCAGCTCTGGCGATGTTAGGTAGTGAGGCTGGTCGAGTAACCGAATCGCTTCCACACAATTACGAACACGACTAGCAAAAATAGCAAGGTCTTTACCTTCACCGGAGACGCGCGGTAAAGCGCGCATTGCAGCTGCCTCCTGACCCACTATAAGCTCGGGGCGGCTGAAGCGCGTATCGAGCGCGCGCAGCACTATACCATGCTCGCGCGCCGTTGCCAGCAGCATCATGACCGCTTCACGCACGCATCCCTTCAATGCTTTGTTCAACCTAGCTAGATTTTCCACTGCAGAATGCAGGTCCATCGTATCTAGAAAGGCTCTTTTAAAAGAAAGCCATTCTAGATGCGATTTACCGTCGAAAAACGGCAATGGAAAATCTCTGTCACACCTACGGTGGCAAGCGCCTTTATTAACATTCATTCATTCATCTATGAGAATGCCTAACGACTACACAAGGCGGACTGAATCGCTGGAACAGAGATGTATGTTGTGGCTAGGTCAGCCGGTTTTATAGGCCATTCTGTTGTTGGGTTAACTAGAGCCAGGCGAGAGGGGCCGACAGAGATAGTTGAAGTAAATTCAACGGGGTTAGCTAGGCCAAATGGATCAGCTTTCAGAGCAGCTTGCGATTTTTGCAGCCAATCGTTGACCGAATGGGGCTGCTTTTCGAACTACAGAACTACAGATGCATGACTGGCATCGGCATCTATAGCTGCCAATTCCGCTCGAAGTTCCAGTTGGAACTTGTTGGGACCAGTTGGTTCAAGGTCGCCGAGCGAGAGCGCGAAGCAGCGGAGTTCCGCTGCTTCGCGCTCTCGCTCGGCGACCCTCTCTGCGTCTCCTGCTCTAATTCAGCCATACGGCGAGCATGTAAAGCCTCTGCGGCTAACTTTCTAGCCACCGTTGTAGCAGAAGAACGAGATGAAGTTTTACTTACTGGTCTCGACGGAGTCTGGATGATAGTGACGGGCCGGGTTAAGTTTTCGTTTGTTTTCAGGTAAAACAAGAAAAACATTTTTCTTTATTGAGGTAACAGGCATTGTCTTGTTTTGTTGTATGTTAAGGTTAATATTTTTTTTGGAATTTTATGGTTAAAAGAATTAATTTTATTATTTATTAAATACAGAACTATTTTTTGGTGCCTGTACGTCTATATGATAGGAATGATACTTCGCAACAATTTCAACATTATTTGTAAAAAAGTAGAAAGAAATAACCGTGTTATGTTTGAAAATAATCCCAAATTTTTGGAAAGGCAATGTTCAAGCAGGCTTTTTCATGTAAGAAACGAGAGCGGTAAAAATGGATCCGCTGTTTTAAGGAGGACGTACAATAAGTAAATTGTAAAATTTTATCCATATAATTTTATCCATGTAATTTTGTCGCAGGCAGGACTTGTCACTTAAGTAATTTTCACATAAGTACAAGTACTTTTCACTTAAGTACTTTTCACACTTTAAATTATATGTATAAGCTCAGAATTTTCTTCTCTTTCATTTGATGATTCGATAGGATCAATTTTAATATCCCCCATTTTTTGTATGAAACAACCGTCACATTGATTTTGTTCGTATAAGTTACATCATAACGAATCGATTGATACCTCATTCATCAAAATTGGTCCAGTAGTAAAGGTGCTATGCTTAAGTATTTTCTTTAACACTGAAAACGGGATACTTACCGCACCCAAGAGCCATAAAAAGGTTAGTCCTGGTTAGTTGGTTAAATATCTTGTTTTCAGTACTAATTATGTTTGTGACCATGTCTGTTTAAAAACTTAAACCTTTTAGAGCGTTCATACAGACAGTGGGCAACATCGGTAATTGCTTTCAAATATTTCACTGTTACGAGAATTTTAGAGAACAAACATTTATTATGAAATGCAATAATTAATATCGTAACACCGAATAACCAGTTTTAGATGTAAAAAAAGTATTTAGATACTTTTCAAATCCCTTTTCTACACCTAAAACAGTTACAACAACAACAATTCAGTGTTGCCGTGTGTTATTGTTGTGTTACCATATTTCTTATTTCCATATATTGCCAAATGAATTAGGTAAATATTTGACAGCTATTTGCGATGTTGCCAACTTTTTGGATGCGCGCTCTTAAGTATGTCTCGGCAAACACATGCCTTACTTACTGGACTTATGCACCGCGATACAATTACACAAAAAAACTTTGAGAAAGTAAAGAGATTCCGATGTTCACTTTCAAACAAACTGAAGTGCTTTTAAATTGCTTGGGCTCGAGCTTTTCGAGCGTCGAAAAGAATAATGTGATTCCGAACGAACCCTATGGAGCGACGAGCATACTGCACTTTATTGAATACCGTGAATCTAAAGAATATTGTGAGTAACGACGACGTATTCTTCGATTTGTAACATGAAACGTTTACATAATAATAGTTAATTGAATTGAAGTTAAGACAGTGCAGAAGAAATAGCTTTAGAACAAAAATTTACTACATGTTCATGTAATGTCGGTCCCGCGAATATCGAACGCCGCGTTCGTTCATGTCACGTTTATTTGTTGGGAAAACTGGAAGGTGCCCTGCGTCGTGTAACGATCCCTGATTAGCGACGCGGCCTAATCAAAGCGATGGTAGCTACTCATTATCTAGATCTTGTCATGTTACTACTACTATTATTAAAAGAAAGTAAGCAGTTGACAATTTAATTTAATAAGGTAAAAAATACAATAATAATTATTTTAAAAAAAATCCTAACTAAAGCACGCTCAACAGAAAATTTTGGATTTACAGTACTTGGTCTTGATGTAAAGTGCGAACTCCCCAGGTCAGGTTACGGCGTCCTCTGGGAGTATGGCGTGAAGAACGGGCGTATCCCTTGGGGAGGCCCTCAGCTAGTGGAGAATAAACCTCTGGTCAGGTTGCGGCGTCCTCGTGTCACCAGGGCTTGTAGAGCTCCTGATGTGTAGAAAAACGTTGATTAAGGGCGCAGAGGGTTCAAGAGTGGAACCTTTTATGAGACTTCTGGTTCTTTAGAGAGAGAGACCAGGCCAGGAGACTTCAGTGGCTCTTGATCAGCAACCAATTTAAAACTGACGGGAATGAAGCTGGCGTCCCTTATATATGAAGATTTTTCAGCGTTTTTCATATCAACTGTTTCATTTTTATTCTTTTTAAATTTCTCGAATTTCAGTTTTTGAAAATCAAAAACTGTGATCGGCCTGTATTTAAAACATCCTGTATTATTTAGTTCAAAACTTCCTAGAAGATTTCTGTGAGCGTGTTAATTAATTATATAAACTTAAGATAAGATACTGTTAACTAGTAAACAATAGTAATTAATAAAAGATTAAATTATTTGAACTAACATATTAATAAAAATAAAAATAAATTACAGAAATCAAAAGTTACCTTCTTAGTCCTAACCACTAAGAAAAACTATGACACAAAATTCGAGAAAAAGTAATTGACAGCTTGACAACTGACGTAATGTCAATGTCAACAGAAAAGTTAACATTGAAAATTATTAGATTTTAAATTTAATTTCAGCAAAATCAAAGATAATAAATCGAATAAGATCGATAGTAAGACTGCCAACAAAAATAGTTGTCGCCAAGGCGCGACATAAGATGTAAAAATAAAAAGATGAGATAAGATGTATAAATAATATAAACAATGAGTATGATTGATAGTAAAAGTGTAAGTACCTATCGCTTTTAGATACTATATTTCCTAATATATAAGTATACTTGTCTGAAACACGAAGATACTATAATCTTCCGAAAAACGTGCATAGGAAACCAAAAGTTTTCGCGAACTGAAGCAAAGATACAAAAACAACCAAGGCCAAGTGCGAGTCGAACTCGTGCATGAATGGTTACGTACCTTCATAGTAGGGGAGCCCCCTTTAATTTTTACCAGGTTGAAATTTATACAGATTGAAATTTATACAGATTGAAATTTTTAACAGATTGAATTTTTTTCACAGATTGCTTTAGAAAGGGGGTCTCCTTACACTAATGAAAAAACTCAGCTGAAGAACTACAATACCACGTAATGATATATTGTTGTTTGACTGACTTGACTTTATAAACCATACCTACACCTAGTTTCTGCTTAGTTTAAACAATGTTATCGGTTAACTCAATAATCTGGTTATAACAATCAAAGTAATATATAGTAGGTAGTACTAAATTTAACAATTCTCGGAAATTTACACGAAATATAACTTTGAAACAAACCTAAATCAGAGTACTATGTATTATTAATATTATTATCCACTGAACACTGTACTTATCCACATTCAGATATTCAATAATATATCTTCAAATTACTTATTGTAAAAAAAAGGTTCATTATTATATCACAGGTATTTTCCTCCTCCATGTAAAAGCAGCCCTACACTACTGAACTTTTCGTGATGAACTTTTCCAATACTGAGTGATGGCTCCCCAAGTGTTTCAGATTTTAAAAATTGCCGCCGTTACCATCATTTGGACCAAATTACGTTTTATTAGTACTTTCCTGAGATGTAAAAGAATGAAACTTTATTTTGCCTGTACTTCAAGACTAAGCAACGCTTGGCAAGGTTTGATCGATGGCTAGGTGACGATCATACATTACATACCGAGAACTGAATCATTTTATTAACCTCCCTCAAAAAGTTGATTTATTTATCAATAGGGTTCCGTAATCACAGCGTCAGTATGTGTTAACCCTAAATTAATTCGTTACAAGTAATCTAACAGATACTTCAAAAAGGGTTCATTGTGCTGCTGATCTTGATATAATATCGACTTCAATTCGTAGAATCACATTTTCTCATGCGTTGTATTATTTTATGTATAGGTTTTTATTTGTAATTATGATGAAATAAGCAACAACGTCAGTATAAAACAATTTAAGATCATTAAATGCCAGACGATGTGTTTATGATATTAGATTCTAAAAAAGAAATTTATCTCAAACCTAAACATGCTGGACTAGCAGCCAATTGGAACAGTGCTCACCCTTCGAATTCCAACAATGAAAAAGATACGCTTAAACGAACACCATCGCACAAAAACCCCAGTAATATTACATAATAATTATTATAACATGCGTCTGTGATCGAGGTTTACTGGTGCTGTGTTATGTTATTTATTATGTTATTTCCTTTATAATCTTAGCATCCTATTATTTACATTTTTAAATATTTCTTATAAAAAACATATAAAACATTTAAAAATGTTAATTATTATTAAGCTATACATCTTCGGAGTCTCCTAATACAGGCTTTTTCTTAGCTTAAAAGGAGGCTCCAATCATCAACTTGTTGTTCTGTTTTGGTTAAAGAATAAACATTTTTTTTTTTTTTTATGTACTCTTAATTTCATAGCTGGTTAAGCTGATAAAACAAATGCGAAAAATAGGATTCCTTTGAACAAAACTTAACGAAATGTAATGACATTGCCAATTCTTAAGTGTCATTCGAAAACGCTACTTCTTTCCTATGAGACTTTAATATTCTTCAGATTTCAAAAACTTCTCTTGGCAACTTGAACCTTAAGTTCGCGAAATAAGGTTTGAAATTCTTTGGGTATAAGTTACAAGGGTTAAACGCGACTGTTAGAAGCACGGCCTTCGAACAAGGGGTGCTTTTGAGTGCGAAGTCAGCGCCACTGAGAATCTTACGTCAGTATATACATATTTTAACTAGAGCTTCTATACAAATAAATAAAATTTGAGTGTCTGTTTATGTTTTTACTGAATGCATATGAAAATATATACGGCACTTGACACATTTTTGTCCTTTTGTTTGTTACGGCTAATCTCCGAAACGGCTTCACCGATTTTGATGGGACATTACTGGTTGCTGGCTGATGTTGTAAGGTAGGCTTAAGTTTATTTTATTTAAGAAAAATAAATAGTTTTTAATTTATTTTATTTAAGAAAATTAAATAGTTTTTCGTGCAAAAAAAAGAAAAACCCTTGAAATTATTAACAAAATCCGATTCAATCGGCTAATCTCTGAAACGGCTAACTGATTTTGACTGGCCTTTTTACTGGCAGTACTGTCTGATATGAATATTGCCACAATGACTGCTATACTCGCTTATTATTATTATAATATGTATGTAAGTTCCAAAAAGACTACAGAGTAACATCAAATTGACTCTCTGTAAATAACCTTACTGGATCTTTCAGGCATAAAGCCTAGTCAAGAAATTGCGCTGGAAACAGAGCTAGCAAATCTGGAGCTGCGTGCTTCATAATGCTAACGACTGAAATTAACCGGGCCAATTTACTTTGTGACACTTTGTAACTTCACGCTTGCACTGAATTAAGTTCATCATCATAATCACCTGCCTAGATTTTTCTTTTTGTTTTTGAGGTATAGAGAGCAGCCTAGTGGTGGCAGCCCGACTTACGGGGGGGTTCAAACCCAGGCAGGCGCATTACTTTGTGTCATTTATTTCATCACCACTGCTCTCAAAACGGTGAAGGAAAACATCGTGAGGGAAACCGGCATGTCCTAGAAACAGAATTCGAAGATATGTGACATCTACCAACCCGCACTGGGCCCGCGTGGTAGATTATAGCCCATTCCCTCTCATAGAGAGAAGGCCTGTGTCCCAGCAGTGGGGACATTAATAGGCTGATGATGATGACAAAAAATCGCTGACATCAACTTCAAATTAATGAATTTTAAAGTAATTTCCAAAGGGTTAGGAAGAGGTGTGGTGGGTCTAATGTACACCCTCATTTTGCTAGTTATGTTTAAATCCCGTGTAATACTGGCGAACCTATTGCCATGAACTGGGCACAAATCCAGACTCCGTGGCTGCTACTGAGAAATTCTTGATGGAACACCTCAGTGACACCTGTTTTTTATTTTTTCAGATGGTTAATCATCAAATGACTCCTCCCGCTCTGACTTTGACTTGACTGACTAAAACTCATCCATGTTCCTTCATCACCCTTTGTGTTCCGGGGCCACGGTATCTTATCTTGTTGTCTTTCGAACAGTCCCGCAGCCCATCGCGGCAGGCATCGACCCTTGCGGACCCCTTACTTTGGCTGAGTCTCTTTGAGGCGCACGTGGAACACGAACGCGCCGTCGACACCGCCTGTCGTCATAAGACCGACGGATGGCGACACCTTAGTAACACTTTGTCTGACCTGGAAATCGAACCCAGAACCTCATGCTCGGCAGTCGCGGTTGCTACCACTAGACCAACAAGGCATACAATTATAGATTTTAAAACTTCACACACTTTATCTCGGCAAGTCCATTGATTATACACTGATCTTGTTGAAGGTCCAGTGTACTCGCAACGTCTCCAGCCGGCAGAAATGGGAGCACATCGCTGAGAGAGCAATCCTCGGGGAAGTCATCGATCCACCGAACATCGCTCCGTCGTACCTTGTCTGCGCAACCACGACCACTCTGACAAGAGTGTTTCGACTAAGAGAGAGAGAGTTCATGAGTCATTTTTTTTCAATGTAATTTGTTCGACTTATAACATAAGCCTGTGTTTTGTGTTAGGTTTCAGCCAAAGAGAGAGATAATATTATGGGAGGTTTCAGCGCTTGGCTACGATTTACCAGTTTTACAGTGTTAGCTAAAGTGTGTTCGAAAGTGTGTTCGAAAAATATTTGACCGCATTTCATTTCACCTAAAACTTTTCAACTATTGTCGTTTCGTTTTGATTTACTTCATCGAATTCACGT
This sequence comes from Xestia rhomboidea, assembly GCA_963853795.1. NCBI lineage: Eukaryota > Metazoa > Arthropoda > Insecta > Lepidoptera > Noctuidae > Xestia > Xestia rhomboidea. The sequence goes on along the minus strand of OY970778.1, from coordinate 4,849,005 downwards.
CTGCCACTGTATCAGTTGACCTATTATCAATTCGATTATTTTATTTAATTTATTTATTTCTCCATCGTTTCGTTTAGTCGAAAAAAAATTACCGAAGTTACACTTGCCGAAATAACATTTGTTCGAAGTATTATGTATAACAATCATGCAACATGCAAACAATCATGCAACATGCAAACAATCATGCAACATGCAAACAATCATGCAACATGCAAACAAACATGCAACATGCAAACAAACATGCAACATGCAAACAAACATGCAACATGCAAACAAACATGCAACATGCAAACAATCATGCAACAAGCAAGTAGGCCGAGAATTTAAGTCCTGCTTTTCAGTGTTTTTCCAGTGTCGAGAGAAATTTAATTTTTCCTTGGCCAAAAAGTTCTGATGATGTATCTGAAGGCGTGAAGGAACAGTGCCATAACGGCTTGTGCTTGGTGCGTGAAGGAATAGGGAATAAATATGCACGTAATTTATTCTTAACTTAAATCAATAAAATACAGTCTATCAACCCAAGAAAAGTATTAAAAGTTAAGTTCAAGTACTGCTTGAGTAATAATATTAAACTCCTGCAATTTCTTACAACAGTTCAAACGTCCGTAGCTGTCGCGGCCTTGGACATGGCAGTTGACGCTGTGGTTACTATTAACCGGTCAGCATCTTCCTGTGCTTGTAGTGTAAGAATATTGTTCCTCTCCAGGTGCACCTTCAGCATGTTGATGAGTCATTCGATAGGAACTTATCCTGAGCAACTGGACTGTGTTTAACGACACCACTAAACTCTAAAATGTTATGTTTTAGAAAATTTTGCTAGTATTTGAAAAGCTGTATTTTAGAAACAATTTTGTCTAACATAACCAAATTGCTTTCATTTTGTTGAAAATTTAGTCTTACTTTTACCGTAGCAATGGTCCTTGGTGGAAAAAATGACTAAAACTAAAAGAAGAAAAATTTATGGTTTTTCAAAAATTTAACAATGATCCGGAGGGTTTTGGAGGTCGTAAAATTAGATTTGACATAACTACTTTATCACATACAACATACAAAAATCAGAATCTGATGCAAGGCAACACCCCTTGTATGAAACGATTTCCATGTACTAGTTACATTAGTTTACGACAGATGCATGAATGAAACTGGACGGACCGGACCGGTAGGCGGTAATGGCTAAATGGATATTGGAGCTGGATGTCTGCTAAAATCACGTCTGCGCCCCATTGCGTGCCTCTGCTTTCTAAATACTGGCCAGCATGCATTTGTGCTGTAACCTTGCCTTAATTAAATAAAGTGGTAGCGCTTACACCATTGATGGGCGTGCGTACACTGGGAATAAAAAAAACGTGTGTGTATAAGCGGCCTCACGAAAAGGTAGGTACCTACTTCATGAAACTTTTCCATTTACCTAAGCGTGTACGTGGCTGGTAATCGGTTGAACGCGTCGCAATAAAACTTGTAATATGGAATTATAGCCATCGTAGGGTTTTAATATCAATTTGGTGGTATTTTCGATTCGTTTGATCATGTATTAAAATGTCTGGGAGCCTATTATGGTATTACATTTGACATTAATACACTCAACAAGTGTAGCTATTTAATTTTGTTAAAAAAAATCGATAAAACTGAACCTCGACCTTACGAATAGCTTTATATCAATTAAAAATGTTAAAATGCGAATAGAGATACACACGAACGAACATCATTTTAGCTAGGTATACAACAAGAGGTGGAATCTATCAGATTACGTTCTTTGTCAGATAAAACATGAGTAAAATTCAACTTTACGTTTGGTGAGTGTCATTTTGTAACCGAAAAATGAGCTTAGGTTTCATAATTTTTCGGATAACATTTATTTTTTACATGATATGATAACATTTATGCCTGCATCTGTGTTCCCACCTACATTGCCTTCAGAGCAAGAGTGAACAGGCATCTTCTGTACACGCTCGTTCCATCATAGACCTCATACGTCGCTTTCCATCGGGCGTGATCGAGGTCAAAATCATCACAGAAATGTAATCTCTAAAAGGTTTAGTCGAAATGTGCTGCAGTAGCTACACCCACGTATCACCAGTTATGTTTTAGTCCCGTGTAACAGGGCGCAAGCCTATTGCCATCAAAAGGACGCGCATGTAGACTCCAGACTGCTACTGAGAAGTTCTAAAGTAATGGAAAAAAAACAAAAGAACTGCTCGACCTGTAGGTACTGGTGTGTGCGGGAAGTGTTACACTACTCAATAAGAATACCTTTTTGGATATTATTAGAATTTTATATATTTATATATTAAATTAACACATCTTTTATCGTAAGGTATGTCAAGTCTGCCCATCTGACAGTACCTACCCCCAATTCTTCAATACTTTCTTTATTCCGATTAAATATTTAAATTTACCAAGGTGCCAGTGTTAATTATTGGCCAGGATGATGTTGAACCTCCACAGTACCATGATATAGCGCTTACGATCACTAGACCAACGAAACAATCAAAGTTATGAAGTTAATCATGCTATTCATCGACAATTCCTTGTTTTACTAGTACTTCGTTAATGTGGTTGATAAAAGAAATCATTCATGGATTATTTCCATTAAAACCATCAATTAATATCATCGTATTCAGTTTGCGTGAGCATGGCCTATGAAGCGAACACTCGCTGGTTATCAATGTCATTTGCAGTCCGACACTACCGTTTTTAGTCGGTGTTGTCGTGAGCGGGGTTGATAATTACGAAGCCAATATTCTATTGATAGGGACGATTACCGACTTAAGTGATTAGATTAAAGCTATTTACGATTCCCTTGCCCTTGTTAGTTTAAAATATGTTGTGACACGCGCGCCAATGAAAACTTCCAAATCTTGATACTTGGGAAGCAGATGACTGTAAGAAATAACTCTTCAGTTTTAAAAAGACAGTTTAAATAAAAATAAATAAAATAAATATCGCTGGACATTAACACACAGCGCCATCTAGTGCCACACTAAGCAACGAGGCTTGTGTCGTGGACACCAGATAGTTGATATACTACATAGATACTTTTTGTTTGCAAAATACATACTTATTATACATATAAACATCCATGACTCGGAAACAAATGTCATGCTCATCACACAAACATTTGCTCCAACCGGGATTCGAACCTGGGACCCTAAGAACGTAAGGCAGCCTCACTACCGCTACGCCATTCGGGTTGTTGAGTTCGATAAGGTCAAGTCAGTGATGGGCTTAATTCCTGCTTTCAGATTGTTATAATATTTTTTCCACATTTCAAAAATAGTTTAAAATTGCCACATATTTGAGTGTCCACCAGAAACTAAAAAAACGGCTTACAGTGAGAACTTAGACATAATAGACCTGTCCTTTCATAATAACTTTACAGTCAAAAACAAAGTTCTTATTAGCAGCAGTGTTCAGCTGACTAAATGGTCAAGTTCCGGTAGCTTCCATAGTTTCCCAAACTCTGTCGATATAATCAGGAAGTGTTCGGGTTCTGATTAATCGTAGTCGGGAACACTTCCTGAGAGATGGTACTATCTTCGCATATTTTTTTTTTTTTCGAAAGTTTTCTGTCCAGAATCAGTTTCCCAGTGCACTTAATTTAATTTCTTATATTTATACAATGCCAAATATTGTACTTTTGTTTTTCGCGGAGCTCGAGGTATTATTTTAAAAGTTTGACCCAAACCCAATGCCTGTGTGTGTTCTTCTATTCTGTGAAACAATCATAATAATAATATCATCTTGCTTTGCAACGGTTTGATTTATCCTGATAGATTTTAGGTTGGCATTTTGACAAGTATCACTGGTAAGTTAATCGACTCAACAAGATTGCAAAATCTAAATCGTAGTTCGTTAAAAAACTACACCAGTTATTGTAGCAGTAGTAAGCCATCCCATTCAACTACAATAATTTCATTTGAAAACTTGAAAAATTGGGACGAAACAGTAAAAATTAAAAAATATTCTAGCTGAGATTGAAATCAGTAGACAGATGTATTTTCTTCCTTCGTATTATTTGTGGAATCACAGGTTGCTATGGGTTTACAGCGAAGTTATTTTATCAGTCAAGATGAAAGTGTCTGTATAACCCGTGTAAAACTTTATAAATCACAATATTTTTTTCTCCATTACGTATTTGAAAAATATTTTTCGTGTTGATGAAATCAAACATTGCCTTTTTTACCCGACTGCGCCAGAAGGAGGGTTATGTTTTTTTTTATATATATCTAGTCATAAGACGTACAGTCTTAGTCTCAGCTAGAATTTTACCATTCCTCTTTTCAAGAAGAGAGTAGGTTTCGATATGAAGTTCTTTCGTTAATTTTCCTGTTTGCGGTTCTCTACTGGGAGTTGTAGAATCCGGGAGACAGGATGTGTCAAACAGTTACCTCTTATTGTCTATGTCCTGCGTTGTTTAAATGATTGCCCGCGGCCTCGCAATTAAAAGGGCCTCCAAGACCCTTTTAAATGTGATGCCCCCAGACTTTCCCACAGATGACTTAATTAATTTGATCACTTTTACGCTCGAAAAAAGTGTGTTTGTTTGGGGCCTTACAAAAAGCCCCTCTGTGAGGCCGTTGAAACTACCTGCAAAGACCTGCAACCGTTAGTTTGACGGAATACGAGACTTGTCAGGAATTAATAGCTATGAGTGAGCGTTTCTCGCATATGCTATAAAATTTACCACCGCGAATTTATGTCAAAGCATTTTTGGTAGGATAGATGTATTAGGTAGATCTTGGGAATGAAAGAAAAGGGTTCCGCTGATGTGAATTCACCCACGTCCGCTACGCGTCTGAATGATGGTGTCGATTGGGCGTCGTCGGCTGTTTTCTCTGATCATGCGGGGCTGTACTCTGCCACTGTTGTGAAACCAGCGCCACGTGTGGCTACTGGAAGCAGGATGGCAGCAGGTGTCACCATTATAGTTGAGTACTTTAATGCTGCGATTGACATCTTTAGCGTCTTGCTTGATCTCCATACGGGTGAACCCGTAGTTATAAACAGTTATATTCCCTTACCAATTGAGCAAAAAAAAAAACGACATTACCTACCTATATTTCCAGCCAGTTCAGTAAAGTTACAACGAAACGAATTTCAAAACAACGTTAGGTTAATCACATTAACCACGCCAAGGGAATGACGGAGGCCCAATATCCATTACGGCTCTTAGCGAAGTTTTAACAACCAATTTGCTAAACCCATGTCAAGTTCACGAAATTACCAATTAAACTGTTTATCGTAACGAGAATTTTAATAGACAAAGTTTTAGGAAAATATTCTGTCAAAGCTGTGTTAGAAGTTCTTTGAGGAGTCTAAAAATCTAACTATACGTACATAAACTGAACATGTATTCATTATAGTTATTATCTTCACACTCGCACAAGACCTTGCATTACTTATTTTCAATATTTTTATGTTTGGGGCGATGTGTATGTGTGGGGGTTATGTGTGGGGAGCGAACTTTAGCTAGTCAGTTTAGTTTTACTGAAAATGATAATCGCAAGTTGTGAACCGCACAAGTCCTCGTCAGCTGAAATCTCTAAGGCCATACCAGCGCGTCAACGTGATACCGCTGCCAACACCGCAGCTGCGATATTAACGTCTCCACACACACTCCATCTGTGACTGAGTCAAGAACAGAATTCGTGAGGAACTATTCTGTTACAGCAATAAGTCGCTGTCAAGTGTCTTGAGGTTATGTGTAAAGAAATTGTTCAAGCCTCAAATGTTTTGGTTGTAGTAAGCTGATTGGTCTTTACAGGTTTATGGTTGGATTCAGGTCGCGTTTGGTGGAGGCATTGGTTGGTCTACTTCGAAAAAACTATTCCTTTATTCTAACATTAATTTAAGTGAAGAACAAATTACATGCATATCCCTATTAGCAATTATTTGGCGCTTACTATTAAATGTTTGCACTAGCTATAGAGGTTCACTCAAATCTGTATGGTTCTTTCCTCAAAATCATCTTAGATATTAATCTGCGTGGAATTATGACTTAACCATCATAACATCACGCCTTTAGTCTCCGAAGGGATAGGCAGTGCATGGTGCACCTACCAGTTACGTGTAAATCCCATGTAACAGGGGCCGAGGCTAATGCCATAAAGACCAATAATACAACATGTTGACTTGATTGTGATAAGCACACAAATTCATGTTTTTTTTTACGTAAAACTTATTAATGTTACTTAAAAATAATAACATCGTCTAAAAAATCAAAATGGTTTAAGCGATCACTACACTCGATCTTAACCCGTGTCGTCTAACTGCATGAACAATGCACACAAACATAGGATCGCAACGAATTTGCCTAAACTCTGGCGAGTGAATTTTATGCTGTAGTCTTAATGGGCATTACATTATTTCTCACTTCCAAGTCTGGTCCTTTTTTGCATTTTACAAATGAAAGCTTAGCAGAAAAAAATCTTTTCCATAAATGGCCTACCTTTTACCTACAAACTGAAAAACCATGTTTCATAAATATTTAATCAACTCTTTAAGTGAAAATTAGCTCGTTAAATGGTTTTACTGCGGAATTCAGGGTTGATCGACTAAACTGGTTTGAAGTTAAGCATTATGTGATATGGTTCCGTAGGTGTAAATTCTCAGTTGTCGTTTGGGAATGGTCTTTCAGCCATTAACCAGACGCAGGCACCATTTTATAGCGTCACGTGGCACAATAAAGTTGGTTTTAAAATCTCAAGTAAAGGCAGGTGGCCGTCTCAAGCGCAATTTCATTATAACCTAACTTGCGCTTTGCTTGTGGCGAATACAAATGTTTTTTTTAGAAACATTATATACCTCACTCCCTCTCAATTGAATATACAAACTGGCAATATCCCAAACAAAGCAATAAGGATGAAGTTCTCCGTAAAACGAATCTATAGGATTAGAGTCGTATGGTTTTAATATAACTCAAAGCGGGTGTGAAAAGATCAGGACAATTAGGACACAGCCAGAAGTGGATAATAAATAATTCATAATTATTGTTTACAACGAAATACTATACCTACCGCACTTTTTCTTCGTAAACATTTTTATTTGTCTTCAGGTTCTAGAATCACCAAGCTGCTCTATGAGCTTATTCTGGAGCAGGCCACGCATAACTGACAATGTGAAAAGCAGTTCTCCCTAAAAGCCTTTATAATGACTTTAAAATGTATACAATATGAATTCTTAAAAATATATTTTTATTTAATGTATGCTTTGTTGGTTGTCCTTTTGATCTGTCCACAGAGTAGACACAATAGTGTCTCGAACAAATCGGTCCGTTGACAGATCATGATTTATATGATTAAAGTCTACCCCATCTAAATTAAGTTGAGATTTAATTATGGTCATTGCAAAGCAGAGTTTGAGGGGAAACTGCACTCTTTTGAACTCGAACGGTTAGGTCGATGATGATAAAATGTCAATCCCTGTCTTAAGTATCGTCGCTTATAAAATCTTCAAATTCTTCTTAAATTAATTTTATTTGACTGCAAGCAGTAGTTTTATATGTAAACGAAGAGTAAAGTTGTAGTTCATTCTTTTTTTCTCGTTTAACTTTTAACGTTTGGCACAATGAACCGACTCTCTGTGATTTAAAATGAATCGGATACTTACGAAAACAAAGAAAAATAAAACTCAAAACTCAAACTCAAACTCAAACTCAAATCATTTATTTCAATTAGACCATTACGGCACTTTTGAAAGTCGAAAATACAATAAAAGCAAAGCTACAGTCACAGTCACAAGGCATAATAACTTGAGAAAGTACTGTAGTTGCCCGTTCCCTAACGTAGATCTCTATGGAGAAGAACGGGCAAGAAACTCCATGGACACTCTTTTAAATCAAAATATTGTTACAAAATCTTGGTTACATCATTCATGTTGAGATTATACATATATGTGAGAACGATGTAGAAAGACGTGCACATTAAAGAGCGTCCAGAGTAAAATAATAAATCAAAAATTAAAAAAAAAAATAAAAGTAATTAAAATGAACGAACCGTGGCAGCCAAGAGATGACCAGTCCCAACCGAGAGCGCCCGTTCACGAACATGACGCATGTATCGGCGCCAAACAACTCGACCATATTTAAGGGAATTAAATGACCCGACACACCCGCCACCATCAGCGAGACATTTGAGTGAGCATGACATTCTCTCTTAGCCACCAAGGCATATTCAAGTCAATGAAAGATAACTAAATGTAAGTGGTGGCTGAACAGTACAAAGTACTCACACATGTGCTATGAGATTATATAATACTAAAAACTGGAATCTATACAATGCAAATAGGTATATTTTTACAATCTTCCGCAGCTTCCACAATACATTAACATGGGAATCAATTCTTCTTCTACTTCTTTCCGTGTCGATAGACTCAAATAAAAAAACGATCTTTTGTAGGTACGAATTTTTTGTTATAAGGTAAAACTTAAAGGCTATTATTTTATTCTCTTTTCAGAACAACTCAATTCAGTTTTATTTCGTTTCCGTCTAAAAAAACGGTTAAACAGTGAAAATAAAGCGACAAACAGAAAACGAAGACTTGTGTTCTGGGCTCACGGATTATTATCCGCAACAACTACAAAGAGACTTTTGTTCTTCTAATGGCGTTCAGGTTAACGTCTCTAATGTCAAACTATTAATGAATTCACATATTTTTGCATTTAAAGGTGGGTCTAGTTCTTGGCAATTGTTCGCAATACTCTTAAAAACAATGTAAGTACAAAATGGTTTGGTGGAGAGTCATCTCTTTCTTAATGTCTGAGGGTTTTCCTCCGTCTTGGTTACTTTTCTTCATCTTCGGATTTGGAAGCGTCTTGGCGGCGCCTCCTGCTTACATGATACCCAAGTGTGGTAGCGTGTAATTAACGTTTGGGTTTTAAAACATTTTTAGCTAAAATTATTCGTCATCGATGAGTTAAAAAACGAAGTGGTGGTAAAAGCATTGTGTCTAAATGCTAATGGACTCACCATTAATACGTTCGTTAATAATTATATTCTCATTGTACGAGAAAAATCATGTACTTTTTATAACTACGTTCCTTCCTATAACCAAGTTTTTAGTAATGGCCAACTTAAGCCAAGCACATTAGGTAAAGACTTCACGCAAAACTAGTAAAATTTCATCGTTTTACATTTATAATGAATTTTTTTAAATTTATAAATTACCAAAACCATCACATTATCATTTATAATTTTTGTATTTACCACAATCTTATTTACAAAACCTTTTGTGGTTGTGACGATTAATGACAAAAGCTACTAAAATTTTTAAGAGAATAAAAATATGAAAGCTTTTTCACAAATTAACAAAATAATTAATAATAATTTCCCTAATGAGGTCGGTGCTGGCTGGCGGTGGAAATTCGCGCATTTAAAATAAACCATGTTTGCGTTTTTACGACGGAACCCAGAAAAAGGGCTCATTTATGAACAATTTACGCAGAGCTATATAAAAGGAAAATAAAAATGAAATTGGACACTTTAACCGATACAATAATTGAACAATTTTATTGGAAAAATCAACCCCTTGTAAAATCAGAGAACAGTTTTGCTTTAACCTTTGGAAAGTTCACACAATAAAAGTAATCATGCTTTTACAAAAAGTAATTACATATACCAAACAGTTAGAGGACCCACAAAATCCTTTGTTGGGGCCAACATTGAAAGGATTGTATTTATTTGGCCTCTGGCAAACTGGGAGCAAATTTAGGACCATTGCTTACAATTTGATACATTTCTCTACATTACTTTTTGTTATAAGCCAGTTTGTTGACCTTTATTTTGTTAGACATGATATTAACAAAGTTCTAAACAACATGTCACTGACTGTTCTAAGCGTTATTTGCTTCGCAAAATGTTATTCTTTCGTTATGTGGCAAGGCGAATGGAGGAAGCTGATTCAATATATTTCTGAGGAAGAATTAAGACAAATTAGAAGAAAAGACTCCGTAATAAAGAAACACATGGATGACTACACCACGTATACAAGAATAATTACGTACATGTTTTGGGTGATGGTGTTCATTACTAATTTCCTTTTAATATTAACACCCTTCTTGAAATACATATCATCGGTTTCTTACCGGGAGGAGATAAAAATGGGTTTTGAACCATTACCACAAATTCTTTGTTCTTGGTTTCCTTTTGATAACACCAAAATGCCTGGGTATTTGGGAAGTATTTTCGTTCATGTGATTATGGGTAGCCAAGGCTCTGGAGTATTAGCCGTTTACGACATGAATGCTGTTGCTATCATGTCTTACCTTAAGGGACAGATGATGATTCTTGAAGAGAAATGTAACAACCTATTTGATGAAGTAACTTCGCCTGAAGATGTTTTAGGTAGGATCAAGGAATGTCATAGACATCATAACGCCTTAGTAAAGTAAGTATTTCATAAGTTTTTATGATTACATTTTAGTACTTTGGGCGTTGATGAGATCGATAAAGCTAGTTTGTGACTAAGGTTTCGCATATTGTAATGGATTTTTCATCTAAACATCTCAAACGAATTAAGGTCATCTAAATATAGAAATGATAGGAGTGCTTATCGAAATTATGACCATTATTTTTTACTAAAATGAGGATAAAATACAAAACTTCACATTCAGAATCTGTCAAGCCAATACTTCTATCAAAAGCCTCTTCTTCTTAGCGAATCGATGGCGAAAAATTCAACCATGTTTTTCCTATACAGGGTGTAAACAACCTCCTCACGAAGCCGTCAACCAAGCATTCTGTACATCGAACTAAACTTTAAGTAAAAACTATTGCTGGGAAACGACTTTTTCAAAATCATGTTTTGTAGTAGAACTGAATGTACCGCGCACTCAAAACATTGTACTGGTGTATGGATTTAATAGTACGGGGGTGTATAATAGAGAGTGAATAGTCGTGGAGGTGTTTAAAGTAAAAATCTTACGTTAAAAACTTGTATTTTGTTTGACCCATTAGATTAACTTTGACCCATATTATTAACTTTGACCCCCAATATCTCCGTAACTAGAAGGTATGGTGTAGACAAAAAAAATGATTGCAATGACGAGGAGAACAAGTGGCTTTCGGCTTCGTTAAGAGGTTTTTTACACCCTTTATATCAGCTGTCTGGACACTGCTGGCTGATTCAGTTAAAAGGTTGTCAAGTGCGCAGATGTCAAAGTATTAAAGTTTTTTTTTAAATCACTTCTCCACGAATCGTGGCACGTTTGGTTTGATGTATCGCAACTAAAATGGAAGGGAAATGTGTACGGAATTATTCGATATCCAATTTTATTGACAGGCACTGCTCAATCTTCAACTCGCTGCTGTCGCCTACCATGTTTCTTTATGTGCTGTTGTGCTCCATGACAATTTGCGGCAGCGTAGTTCAATTTACTTCAGTATGTTAAAACCTATTATGTTTATATTTACATAACAATAGTTTCATTGTTATTTGTAACTAGAAGTAGGTAACAATTTAACCCAATGTATTGTTCTGTAAATAAAAGAAGTATACAGGGTGTAAGGGTCAGCCCTCCGCAAACTGACAAAGTATAATATAATAAGTGCATTCTGCTACTTATTTTGAATCATATTCGACTTGATTTTATGTCAGGATTTTTTTTTTATTGTTTTTTTAGTAACAGACTATTATTTTATCTCAATGAAAAATTGCATTCTCTGTATGCAGCACTCCATTTATGTAAATGATACGACTAACATCAAAAAACCAACAATGGATGTTGAAATACTCTAACGAACGACGCGTGAAATCAGCTGTTCACTTCCTGCCTAGCTACAGAGTTCATCGAACTCGTCGTCGTGCTTGCCGTTCGCTACGTCCGTTTTGCCACGGTAACGATACATTGCGTATGACGGAATAAAACAAATCAAATTTATTTGATTTCCATAACGTTTCTGAAATAATTTCTTGTACCGGTCATCTTAGACACACTGAAATTCACCCCATCACAGTCTGCGGAGGGCTGTCCCTTACATTCTGTATTTATCATCTAGTTTTTCATTCTATAAATTATATTACGTATAATAAAATATTTTTTATTAAATTTTATAATTATACCAGAAATTTAAACAAATCTGAAATAAAAGCTTATAATAAAACGCTTTTTTACAGAAAGAAGCCACCGCCTCACAAAAGCTCTGGGTCTTTCAGTACACGTCTGGCTTAGTTTCACAACTCTTCTTATACTGCTGGCATAGCAACGAAGTAACCCTTCAGGTAGTATATATTATAATTCCATAGAACGAAGAAACTTTACATGTCTGTCGTTTGAATGTCCAGTCAAATCCAAATAAAATATTAATTCGCCGTATTACAGAGTAAGCAAGTAGACAGAGGAATCTACAACAGTGACTGGTGGCAGAGTAATGTGCGTGTGCGCAAACAACTTCATCTGTTAGCTGGGAAGTTAAATCACCCGCTGATATTGGATGCTGGTCCTTACACCACGCTGTCTGTTCCTACCTTCATTGAAGTACGTACCTATTTTATCATTTGCTTTTTGCGCCCATTTATTCAAAAGTGTAAGAAAGTTGGGACTTGACGCATTTTTAAGACAGGTATCCAGTACGACCGGAGAGAGATGCCTGATGTCTCTACAACAACAACTTTTTCAGAACTCAACGATAACGACGTTTTGCCACGGGATTCGCTAGGTATCTTGAGGTCTAGCGAAATGCTAGTCGTTTTTTATCTTTAAATATATGCTTTATTGTATTAACAAATCACTAATTCTCTTCATTTCAGATCATAAAAGGATCTTACAGTTTCTTCACGCTGTTCTCACAGATGCAAGAGAATTAATTACTAAGATTTTACCTAGCAACGCAATATTTCATATTGTAATCTCAACACAATTCGGTTATGTACACAAATACTGATTAATTAATACATTTTTCTCCTTTACGAGTACGGTGAACCGCGATGCTTTCGGTTTAATTAAATAAATAATTTGTATTTGTTATATTCTAATTTGATATTCGGAAATTTTAGGTTAAAATCAAGTTGGAAGGCAGAATAATTATAATAGGCACAAATTGTATTTGAGAGATGGCGAAATATTTACGCAGTCTGTTAGATCAAAGTAAATGTACCTTTTTATTATAGCCCATTGTAAAATCTTTTTAAACTTACGGTACTCAAAATAAAATGAATATGAATATGTACGCATTACCACATTCAGCTCTATAGTCATAATCAAATTATTACACATATTTTTCTGTTTATTTCGGGTTTTGTGAGATTTAATATCAAAGACCTAAACTCATGCAAACCCTTATAAGCCCAGAATTACGATCCCAATATACAAAGGATTATACAAGCAATGAAACGTTTGTTACCGAGTACTTACGAGTGTATCAAGTCTCTAAATAGTCAAGTTTTTTTAAACACCGTCGTGTATATTTGCAATGTACCAACCCACATACAATATGCCTCCATTTTCCAAAGTAATTGTTATGATTTTAGGTTGTTAACGCTGGTTATTTGAATATCTGTTCTAAGGATTTATTTCGTATGTACTAATATGGGATTATACTGATTCGACTGGATTAGTGGATAGTTTATACCACATTAACAAGAGATTATGGGTTAGCTCATTATGGCAGAGCTAAGTCCATATAAAGTATAGAAAATATGACAGCTATTCCATCAAACTATACGTCTCAAGCCCACAATTACCCTGCCACATTCGCAAAAACAGTAGAATTTTAGAGAGCGAAATAGTCGGTTGTCACAGTGTAAAAAATGGTCATAATAAATAGTCTGCTTTGTTTTGTATGCAAACCACCAATTGGTTTGACATCTGTCCGCCTGTGACGGTAAGTTATAAGGCCCATATGTGTGGCTGTTTGTTCGTAATTAAAAGTGTTTGTATTCCATCATGAAAGTAGTAAAAGATCAACATGAATATAGAATTTGTTTATGCTACTATCTTATATTCAAAAGTTAAAAATATTTAAAAATATCATGTTTTGTGGAATGTGTTTGTATAGTTCATAATTCTATCGATATGATTTCAAAATAATTGTTTTACTTTTGGTTAAAATTAACCAAAAACGGAACCTTTGTCAAGATTAATTATTTTAGGAAACACAAATAAAATACGAGCAAATTATTTGGCTAAAAATTACCGAATGGAAGCGGAATTGTAGCTCTTAATGACATAAGAACTGAGTGGATTCCAGACAAAAGACTTGATTAAAACTCGTCTACAATCTGCATTCATAGTAGTGGGTTCATTCATTCTGTAGTTTTCGAGATAAAAACTACTGCAAATTACGCAGGTCGGTCGCTATATCTCAGTACTCTATCAACTCCGGAAATATGGAGGTCAGTGTGGGACCCGGATAAAACTGAAGAGAACAAAATAAACTAACCTACTTCATATTTTATACGTTTTTGATATTATTAAGAAATTGGAGTCAAAATGTGCACATAAAAAATGCGACATAAAATAATGCCATAACAAATAAAACACCACATTTATTGAATTTAAATGAATGTTTTATGTAAAGGTTTGAGAGGAAAGGAATAGTCAGCTAGACTCTGCGTTACCGAGTGCTAACTGTCCAGGAGGCGCCGTGCATTTGAAATCGTAGTTCGATTACGATGAATGCCACTCGGCGAGGCTCCTTTCATGTACCCTAAGTGCCCCAACCACCTTCTCTGCTACTGATTTCTCGTGCAACTAATTGCTGGTTACACGACGGACTTGAATGAGGTAAACAACAGAGCTGTCCAGGTCGCTACATACTGCTCGTACAAAATCTGAGTCATCGATTCGAGAAGAATGTTAAGGTGCTACCATATTGAAGACCGATGATGGCAGGATCTTATCCGCCAAACCGGAGCTTCTGAGGGAGATCGAGGGCTTCTATGGACAGTTGTACACGTCAACCAGTAAACCCGTTGTAGATCTAGCAAACGACCCAAGAGCTAAACTGACCCGACACTATACCAAAGACAACCTGGACGTCAGCCTGTACGAGATTAGGATGGCTCTGAAACAGCTCAAAAACAACAAGGCACCGGGTGATGATGGAATTACGGCCGAACTCCTGAAGGCGGGTGGACCACCGGTACGTAAGGCCCTTCAGAAGCTGTTTAATTCCGTCATACTCGAGGGGAAAACGCCACACGCAACTGCACAAGCATGGTGGAGGGGTGTGGTGGTACTTTTCATCAAGAAGGGCGATAATGCCCGATTGAAGAGTTAAGTCCTTCAATAACTAACGCAGCTATTTTAATAAAAAATATTGAATACAAGTCCCGTCGTAGAATTAACCTAGTAATGCCAACACAAATAAATGATGAGATTCGCTTGCATTACCTACCAAGGGACCATTACCAACCATATCACGGAAAAAACCACATTTAATTTTTGCCACATTTCGAAAACCGTTGTGTGTTAGGACGGGAGACCAAAATGGTCTTGCAATACTTCAAACGTTTGGAAGACCCAAATAATACATTATTAGGGCCAACTGTTCTGGCCCTTCGATACGGAGGCTTATGGCAAGAAAACCGCCTGAAAAGTTTTTTCTATAATTTGGTCCATTTTATTGCATTTATTTTTGTGTTATCCCAATACATAGAACTTTGGATTATCAAAAATAATCTAGAAATGGCAATGAGAAACTTGTCCGTGACAATGTTGAGCACCGTTTGCGTTGTCAAAGCTTGCAATTTAGTGTTCTGGCAAAACTCTTGGAAAGAAATCATTGAATATGCGTCCGAAACGGAAGAATCGCAACAATTAAAAAACAACGAGACGGTCATAAATATTATAGCTGAATATGTAAAATATGCTAGAAGAGTCACGTACTTCTACTGGTGTTTAGTAACGGGCACAGTTTTCACAGTTATTCTAGCCCCCATTTTCATTTACTGGTCCTCCCCGAGTTATCGAGAGAGTGTTAGGAATGGGACAGAACCATACCCAGAGATAATGAGCTCCTGGATTCCTCTTGACAGAACCAGAGGGCTTGGTTTCGGGATTGCTACTTTTTACCAGACATTTGCTTGCTTCTACGGAGGCACAGTTGTCGCGAATTTTGACACTACTGCTGTAGCTTTAATGACGTTTTTTGCTGGACAACTGAAAGTACTATCTGCGAATTGTGAAAATCTGTTTGGCGATGGTAATGGGCTAGTTAATTATGATGAAGCTGTGAAGAGGATTAAGGAGTGTCATTTGCATCATTTTTACTTGGTGAAGTATGTTTTGTCTTTCGTTTACTTTCTTATTCAATAGTGTGCTGTTTAAATTGATCACTATTTATAACTAAGCATTACATTTCAAATGAAATACAAGTGTATAAAAAACTTTTTGCAGATATTCATCAAAATTGAATGATTTGCTGTCTCCCGTCATGTTTTTGTATGTCATCATCTGTTCTCTTATGATTTGTGCTAATGCTGTACAGTTAACTATGGTAAGTCCTTTTGAATGTCTTATGAGTATCTAAAGGCAAGATCTGCAATAAAATGCAAGTTTTATTATAGAGCCTGCCTTAGAAAATAATTTGGTTTAGTGCGTAAACCAACATTTTTAGGGTTCCGTACCGCAAAAGGAAAAAACGGAACCCTTATAAGATCACTTTCTTGACAGTCTGTCCGTCTATCTTTCCGTTTGTCACCACCGATTTTCTCAGAAACGGATGGACCTAGCAAGTTTTATTCTATTTATACCATATACTGAGGTCTACAGTCGGGAGAGGACCTTTATTTTTATACACCTAACAGGGATGTTAGGTGTATAAAAATAAAGGTCCTGAGTCAACACGATAAAAAGATATGGGCAAATTTAGATTTTCGCGAAAGTAAACTTGTAAGTACCAAAATTTACCTTAATTTTTATTTATTTTTTGGACTTTTTCCTTTACTTAATTGTGCTGTAAGACCTTGCTTTTAACCAAAATTGGCAATTCTAGGTCAACCGGAAGAGCCCTATAGGTTTTGGGTCGAAAACCTATATGGTAGTTCCCGTTGACCTAGAATCACGATATTTGGTAAAAAGCAAGGTATTACAGCACATGTAAAGGGAAAAGTCTGAAAACCGTAAATATGTAGTTTAATAACAAACAAGTGCGAGTCGGACTCGCCCATGATGGGTTCCGTAGCAGCAAGTAACATAATATAAAAGTTCTTGTAGTTCGTTGTAACTTTGATCGATGTTTTAATAATAGTGTTTTTTTTTAAATTAAGCTATTGATAAATAAAATAAAAAGTAAATTGCGGTTTACGACTGACGTATTAAAAAAAAACTAGTTACTAGATCTCGTTCAAACCAATTTTCGGTGGAAGTTTACATGTTATTTATTGTACATCACATATTTTTTTTTAGTTTTATCATTCTCTTATTTTAGAAGTTACAGGGGGAGCGACACACATTTTACCACTTTGGAAGTGTCTCTCGCGCAAACTATTCAGTTTAGAAAAAAAATATACTAGAAACCTCAATATAATTTTTGAAGACCTATCCATAGAGATACCCCACACGGTATGGGTTTGATGAAAAAAACATTTTGAGTTTCAGTTCTAACTATGGGGAACCCCCAAAATCTATTGTTTTTTTTTTCTATTTTTATGTGAAACTCTTAATGCGGTTCACAGAATACATCTACTTACCAAGTGTCAACAGCATAGTTCTTATAGTTTCGGAAAAAAAGTAGCTGACATACGGACGGACAGATAGACAGACAGACATGACGAATCCGTAAGGATTCCGTTTTTTTCCATTGAGCTACAGAACCCTAAAAAAAGCGATTTTACTGTTTCAAACTTATTATTTACGGTTGGAGCAATAGCAGTTTCTAGTGATCGAACAGCTAAGTTAAGTTTGTCCTTTAAAAAGTTTGTACGGAACCCTAGGTGCGCGATTCCGACTCGCTCTTGGCCGGTTTTTTTTTGTGTTAAACAGGTATATTTTAGGTCAAATTTAACACATTCACAAAATCACTGTTTTTTGCAAAACAACAAAACCCTATTATAACATTTTTTTTTTGTTTTGTCCACGAGAACAGTTACAAGCCGATGGTGCACTTATTCACACACAATTGAAGATTTTTAAACCTATTTTGGACAGCAGGAATTAAAAGGAAAACTTTTAATGAGAAGGACTGCTTTGTTTAACAAAAAAAAAAAATCTACCGTACAGGAGTTTCAAATTGGAAAATGGTGCGGCGCGCGTAACCAGGAGGATGTTTTTAAAATTTGACAATCCGCCTTGTGTTTTGTTGACTCATTCTTGTTTACGGGAAAATTCTGGCTTGAATCCATACAAATTATTATTTTTTAAATTGTTTCGTTGGACTCTAAAATTTTACAACCCTCAATCACAAAATAAAAAACTTGACGACTCTATATGGAAGCCTTTATAATAATGTGATTAATTCATGAGTTCATTAATCGGATTTCCGATTCATGTGCGTATTGTATTGTATAATTATCACTTGCCTTGGTGGAGGAAAACATCGTAAGGAAACCAGCATGCCTGAGAAATATTTCTTGACGGCATGTAAAGCCAAGTCAGAGGTCCATGGGCAGCATAAAAACCATTAATAAAAAAAAAAGATATTATAAAAAATATATATATATCACGGTGGGGAGAGCTTAGACTCCTTAGAGAAACACTGTCAAAAATAATATGGCGGGGATGGCGCCAATATTTGTGAATATTGGCGCCATCCCCGCCATATTATCTTTAATTTTCTAGCCATCACATCGCCGTGCGATACGATTCTTCATTGTTGGTAGATAGGGTATTTGAAATCACACACACTACTTGACTCAAACTCCAAACGTTTATTTCCATTAAAACATTTAGGTACAGAAACTTAAAAACTTTCTAGAGTTCAGTCGTCCATTCGCAAAGTAATACGGTTGAGGAGAAGAATGGACAAAGAAACTCCTCACACTATTTTAAATCGTATTACAGTTCTCATTTTCACAACTTAATATCGTTCACTTCAATAAACACTTATTATTACTTAGTATTTCAATTGTTTGGCTAATCCTAAGCTAAAGAGACACCTCGTTGGCACGCGCGTCCATCTTGAGTCCGCGGAAGTGACACGCCCACTCAGTTCAGTGATTCATTACATCGTAAGTTCTAATGAACTTACGATGTAATGAATCACTGAACTAATAATTAATTGTGAAGTATTCTGGTATTGTTTGTAACTTATAATTAACTTACAAACAATACCAGAATACTTCACAATTAATTATTGTAATAATTAAACAATACTAATATTCACAAATGCCAAGGTGTTATTAAGTTTACGCTAAATTACTCGCTTCATTACTTTTTACACTTTGTTTTTAAAACTATTTCCGGCAAATCGAGGATCTAATCAATACTAAGAACAGGTCTTTCACTAATAAATTGGTTTATAAATAATCTTGTTACTTTTTGGTTTGTAGTTAGTTTTAGGAAAACTGATTTAGTTGTAGTTTCAAATTATAAATTGAGTTATTGACCATTAAAATCGTACTTGGCGCCACATTCCACAACACTGTGGAATGTTGCCATACAAACAAATCATAGTGCCAAAAGAGCAATAACATATTGGTAAAATCCCAACTTTTGTTTAATAAATTACTCTCTAAATTGTCACTTGAAGATCTAAGTACTAGTTAATACAAAAGTCAATAGATGGCGCTTAACTCTTCTGTTAATCGATAACTATGTTTGTAATAATCATACTGCCAAGCAGAGGTGGCATGTTCATCAATATTATCATGGAATAGAATTATGAGAGTTATTAATTAGATTAAATCTTAGCAGATACAGACTCTTGCGGCGACATATAGATAAAAAAATATTTAAGCCGCGCAGACAGCTAATAATTCCACTCACTCGCCCCGCGCGCGACTTTTTTGCACCAAACCGCCCAGGGTGCAAAAAATTGTGAAATATTCGCATGTAATTTGACACTTCAGATAAACAATCTCAAACTACAAGAGTTATAGCTAAATAAAATTTACAGTGAATAGCTGAATAGTTATGGAATCTATATATTAAAAAAAACTGATATTAATTTGAAACTCAAAAAAAATTTAGAACTTGAAAAACAGTGATGAAAACGGATATTTCGCTATTAAAATATTAATTTGAATTTTTCTAAATATTAAATTTCAATTAAAATAATTTTAAAATAAACTAGATTATATTTCCTTTCCAATAAGACCATAATCTTATTAGTTTATTTACGATAGTCTAGTTAGAATTAAATTAGAATTTGGATACTCAATGTTTATTATGACGCGGCCTGCGCCAACGACTATTTTTGAACACGGTTTTTTACGTACCTATAACTTTACGAAGCCACTTGTTTTTGTATATACAATTTAATAATATGTTCACAATACTAATTATGCACTGTTTTTCCGTTAACACACACGTTTTAATCACAAAAACACTTATTTCTTGTATAAACACAATCACTATAGGTATTTAAACCTACCACTTTTTCGGAGGCGAAATACCCAACTTTGAGATTCGAAAACTAGATTTCCTTTATGATAATATAGTAGCACAGATTTTCACGATTAATTTGATATATAACACTATCCGAAAATAACAATATACATAACAGAACAATTGAATTAAGACGCCACACGTCAGAAATGGCGGAGTTTGTTTACACTAAAGTTTTTACTTTTATTTTGACATTTGTCGATGGAATAGTGTTGCTATTGTTGGTCCCAACGTTGAGGAATATAACATAGAGTTTGCTACAAGAGGAATAAGCTCTAGAAATAGCAGTTTAATAAATTTTTATTGCATTTGTTGGACGAAGGCGCTACTGGCTGCTTTAGCAGCCAGGGACATTTCGCAAAACTGCTACTGGCTGCTAAAGCAGCCAGGGGTGGTTGAGTGGATATAAGACTTCTCAGTGATAGGTGCTTGTACATGCAATTTCTCTGTGTTTCAATTTTCAGGAAGACACGGCGACTATGCAGAAAATTTGGATCGCTGAATATCTAATGGCTCTCATAGCGCAACTATTTTTATATTGCTGGCATAGTAACGACGTATTGTATATGGTTTGTTAAAAAAAATATCGTATAATTTTTCCCACTTATTGAAAACGTATAAACGACCTCAGTAATTGCGTTAGCACCCTAAGATTCATTGTATATTGTGTTTCACTTCGTAAAACAGCAATTGCTGGCAAAAGTGGGAAATCAATTACAGGGTCGACTATACGTATTTAGAATTGTATGAATATTTCAAGCGTGGTAAGCTAATGGCTTAACGAAATAATCACACTGACGCAAAAAAAGCAATCGTGAAAACGTTCAGAGTTGCAATTTAAACTTTTATAAGACGTTAGGAATGTTGTCAGATAATTTGAATGCATGTTGGCTGTTTTTGCTTTTTAAGCTTTGTAGTGGACTGAACCTAATCACCACTGCTGGATTACTAGACTTTTCCTATTTTCTAGGGGACTGTGCTACGTGAAGTAAACGTCGTAATGGTCGGTGGTAGACTGGTTTAATCATGGAAAACAAAAAGTATCAAAAATATATAACATTCGAAATATAAAGAACTACTGTACAAAATACACCAAAAATATAAACTGTAAAAAAAGGCGCATCGCGCACATTCCTTCCCTCCAAAGTTAAGCCCTCAGCTTGAGCAGCTTCTTCAAGGGCCTCCTCAGTGTGCTAGCTGGCAGTCCTGACGTCCGCCACTCGGATCACCCCATCGCGGCCCGGGTAAGTCGCCGAGATGCGCCCTTCTCGGCCAGGAGCCCCTCGGTAGGTTGCCGTCAGCCACCAGGACCAGATCGCCCACAGCCATTTCTGGAACATCGCCTTGCCCGGGCCTGGGAATAAGATTCGGCAAGTACCTACTCTTTAACCCAGCGCTGTCAGAAGTGATCCGCCAGTCTGACTGCTTTGCGCCAGCCGCTTCTTGACACCAAATCTCGGTCCGTAAAGGTTGCTAAGCACCGAAGACTCATTACAGCAGAATCCGTCGACAAGCTACCATCAACGTCCAAATGGATGGCGCGGACGACTAGGTACGTGTACAAAGCAACCTAATAGTCACCTCAACTGGCCCGAAGTAGTCTAGCCCAGTGAACGTAAAGGGACACTTGTGGTAAGCTAAACGTGCCTCCGGTAGATTCCCAGTGGGCAGCTGGAATTTCTCAGCTCGGCGAATGCGGCATAGCTGACAACGGAACTCTCGGGTTTCTTAAGCCGAGCAAGTAGAAGCTCTGGCGAAGCTCGTTGACCACGGTCTCCGTGTTGGCATGGGCGGCTCGGTGGTGGTGGTGGCCCACCAGTAGCTAGACGGCCGGGTGCTTCCCGTCGAGGATGATGGGGTTCTTTGTGGCTTCAGGCACTCCCGAGGCTGTGGCGATACAGTTGGATAGGCCCTCTTAATCCACAATCAGCGACAGTTGGAACAGCCGACTGGTGCAAGGTATGGGCAGGAGTGGGAGGCTGCTCAGACGCATCATTTCACCGGGAAATGAGTCCAGCTGTGCCTGGCGCAAAATGTGCGTTTCGGCCAGGCGCATATTGGCAGCTCTCATGCGTTAAGTGTGGAGAGCCAAAAGAGCTTGACGGCTGAAAAGAAAACGTTTATATCCCCCCTTGCTTACGTATTAAATTATCTACATGAAACCCCTTACGTGATAAGAAATGGATTCTGATCCGAGATTGATATTAATGATATGTATTGATATCTAAATGGATGTTGCTCGTACCAATCTCAGCCAAGAGCTAAACCGCTTGGCATCAGCTGAGACTGCAGGCACAACGCTACCGATGAGGTGAACTACTGCAATGGTATATGCCGGATTCCTCCTCTCTCCATTTACACTTGAGTACTCTGAGGAACTACAAGGCTCACTATGCTAGTCAGAAGTAATCAAGAATTCTGGACCAGTGATCCAGCGAGACTCTGGGGACAACGTAGTGCGTTTTAACCGGGTTGTATCCGGGCATATCCGTCAGCGACGTTCAACTCGCTAATCACCCACCGCCAATCACTGGCACTCGTTAACTCCAGGATCTCGCCGACTCTGTGCGTAACAAAAGAATTGAATGAGTGGGCCTCGCTTCGTAACCAACTCAACGAAATACCCATATCTTGCGGATGCTCATCATTGGCATTGACAACTTTTTGTTTTCCATGATTAAACCAGTCTACCACAGACCATCATGGCGTTTACTTAACGAAGAACAGTCCCCTAGAAAATAGGAAAAGTCTAGTAATCCAGCAGTGGTGATTTTGAGGACCACGATGTGGCGAACTGAACCTAATTACCACTGCTGGGTTAATAGACTTTTCCTAAGTATCAAAAATAAATACCATTCGAAATATAAAGAAACACCGTACAAAATACACCAAAAAGTTTAAAACTGTAAAAAAGGTGCGTCGCGCACAAGCTTAATTAAAGAACACTTTTTGTGCTACTTTGTAATGTACCGACGCGCGACGCCAAGAGTGTGGCAACTGTTATGTACGACCATGAAAAGGTTGGCAAACATATTATATACAAAGCGTCTCCCTGAAAAGAGCTGCGGTAATGTAAACAGCTGGTTACAATCCGTTCTGAATGTTCCTTTCAGTTTAAACAATTCAAACCATGTCATGCAGTAAAAAAGGTATTAAAATTTTAAATCAGGATAAGCACTCATCAGCCCAGTTTTTAGTTAGAATCACATTGTTTGTAATGAAATATCTAGCCATTGTGTCAGGTAAATATGGTTACCAAGAGATGGTAGATGAAGTGTTGGTTGACCAGCAGCCAGGTGGATGTCATTCACAGAATTGCGGGTAAGACCTGGTTGAGGCTCGCGCATACCAGGAAATAATGGTACAAAAGAAAATAAACAAAAATACAGCGGTAGTATTGCTGTTTCAATAATAATGATTTTGTCTCAATGATCAAATTTTTCCTGTGTGTGTTGAGACAAAATCATTATTATTGAAACAGCAAGGCTACCGCTGTATTTTCAGCGTTATAAACATCGGCACACTTTGGTTTCACTCCTTAGATACTTTCGTATGGTGGCTCGCGACATGTTTCTAAAGTGTGCAGATGTTTTTAAAGCTGACTGTACCACTATATCTACAGGGGACAAGAAAACTATTATATTTAGAGGGACAATGACAACTATGACCACCAATACAAGCGATTCTCACTGGTCATATTAGTATGACATGCCAGTATGTTGTATGTTGTTTCGACAATTCAAAAGTGCCTATATCTGGCCTACTTGAAATAAATGCTTTGATTTTGATTTTATGACCTCCAAGAAACGGGGTACTCAGCACATATGGGACCAAACCCTGAATCAGGAAAAAAAAATCTGCTGTTCAGTTAAAAAATACATTTAATTAACGCTAAACGAATACAAATCGTTGCTCTACTTTTTACAAAGAAGTAAAGTAACATGAAAGTTTTTTTCTTTTGATAAGAGATGACTTTTGGAAAGTAATGAAAACAAAAGAAAAAGTCAAATATAAAATACAGAATTAAATAAATAAAAATGTTTCACGCTTTTGTTGGCTCCAAAATGAGTGTTAAGGTTGATGCTCCAACTAGCCCGCGAAATTTCTGCACCTTTATGAGCTTGGAGGGTTGTATTGATGATTTAATTTTTGATGATTATAATTCTGTAACTACATACGTTTTACAGTCGCGAGCAATATTTTAATCAACATACAGCCTAGCACTGGCCTGCAAATTGCAAAAAACGTAAGAAAATTTGAATTTCGCGGGCTGGTTGGAGCATCCCCCTTAAATAAAACTTTAAAGTTTGCTTTATTATCTTTAACCATAAAGACTAAGACATAACGCTCTGCTATTTGATTTTCGTTTTCATTCATTAATAAATAGTGTTATTTCAACTTATTTCTTTATCACTAAATAAATAGATTTCGTGATTGGTGTTTTTTTAACAAAGATTCGAATGTGAAAATACTTTTTACAGAGCAATCAAGTCGACGATGGAGTCTACGGCAGCGCATGGTGGTCTCAGAACGTGCGCATACGCAGGAGCTTGCTTCTACTGGGGGGCCAACTACGCCGCTCCATTATGTTTACTGCCGGGCCGTTCACTGACCTGCATATGGCCACATTTGTTGCTGTAAGTTCTAAACAACATGTATAAAAAAGCTTGTCGCTAAATAGTACCAGCTCGGATCAATCTTCTGGTAGAGTCGCGCTTGGCTAGGTTGGTCTGTGGATGGGTGGCCACCCCTTACTTACCGAGTTTCCTGCGTGTCTCGGAAAGCACGTTAAGCCGCTGACCTTGGCTGTCATTTGTAGATATATGACAGTTGTTACAGGAAGTCAGGGGCCTGAAAGTCTGACAACCAGTCTTACCAAGGGATATCGTATTCCCCAGTACTAACTGGGTTGTGGAGGTCGGATAGGCAGTCGCTTCATGTAAAATACTGGTATTCAGCTGCATCCGGTTAGACTGGAAACCGACCCCAACATAGCTGGGAAAGGGCTAGGCAGATGATGATGTATGAAAAAGGTGAGAACATATTTAAGAACGGGGAATAGATCATCAAGCTTAACAACTTTCTCCATGAGACCAACATCGTAATCGCGAGGAATAGTCAGCTATACAATACGCTTGGGTCAAGAAAAATGAAGTGAATTATATTGTTACATGAAAATAAATACTTACCTGGCAGGAGAAATTCTCCACAACAAACAGAACTAATATTTAATTGTTCGACTTAATAATGTTATGTTATACATTCCGTAAACAAGGTTTAAATACAAGCAAAATAACTACTATCATTATTAATCTTAAAATGTAACAATCGATATTTTTCTTCGGGGGAAAATATAATGATCACCAAAAATAACTTTGTGACCACTAACATCTATCACCTAAAATATCAATTGATCACCAAATTTAGTAAATTGAGCACCAAATTTTAATAAGGTGGTTGATGATAAACTAGTTTCGCCTAGGCCGACTTCCGCCGGCAAACCGACACGGATAGAATTAGGTTAGAAGGGTATGGCGGGGTCAAATGAGCAAAGCGAGCGAATAGACCCCGCCATACCCTTCGTGGTTATTTTTTTATAAACCATTCAGAAGTAGGAGGAGCCCCGCTACGTAGGGCTCCGTCGACCGGGTCTCCTTCGACTCGGATGCAAGAGTTTAAAAGTTCAATTTCAGTTGTTCATTAACTAAAAAAATATTTTTTTGGTTCTAGTTTCACGATAAAATTTAATGGGGATTAATTTTGGTGATCATTTACTAATTTTGGCAATCAATTGATTTTTTTGGCGTAACATTTTACTAAATCTGGTGGTTCGTTAAACATAAACCTTTTTCTTCTAACAAGCACTCTGTTAAAGGTTGCAGGGAAAATTAAAATTTCATCGCCATTTTTCAAAAGAAGCTTAAAGCGCAGTTCTTTTGTAAAAATCCTTTTGATACTGTAAAAAGATAAAGTAGTATTATAAAGTACAAAAGATTCTTGAGAGGTACTTCCATTCTTTGCGACTAGAATGAACACCTGTATTCACAGATTTGAATTGAAAAAGCAGCTGCAGAGCTATTTTCAAGTTATCGTGAAAATACGCTGAAAAGATTTTATCAGTAATACTCGTATTTGGATTGTCACGTGGCTGTGAAGTTCAAACACCTTTTTAGAATTACACAAACTTCACCGAATATTTCGTATACTTAAAAATAGGTTTAAATTATTAGTTTAAGGTTAATTTATTAGTAGCAGCCACGGAGTCTGGATATGTAAGGGGCGAGACTCGCCCCTTATATATTACATAAGACTTAAACACAACTGTTGAAATGTGGATGTAGGTACTATTAGTTACATCTCCGTCTTACCCTTTAGGGATAACATGCGTGATGCTATGTACGTGTTATAAGTCAAAATATTTGCAATGAGAAAAGTAACCTTATTACGTCCCCTACACATATTATTATTTATGTTTTACAGTATGAGTGAGTTCAGGTTTTGCAGTGAAATTATAGCGAGATCAAAAATTAGTCGAAAGTTGAACCCTTTGTTCGATAGATGGCGTTGTAGTCGAATTAAAAGTCGCTATGGTTTCGTTACATGCATTTCGGTTTAAAAATATTTATTTCTCATAAGAACTTATAAATAACAGTTCACTTATAATGAGATATAGAGTTTCTTCTTAATAATAGTATACTATTTGCCTCTGGGGCGTTGATGACGTTATTGAGTTCATACATCATGTTTTTTGAGTTTACTTTTAAATATGTTGAAATTATTACATTTTTTTTAATCTCCAGGTAAATCATTAAACAGTTATGCTCCCTCCACTAAGTGTTTTTTGCCGTAATTAGTCCGTGCACGTGCAGTCTTAAGTTGGAATTTGTTTTTACTTCTTGTGTTGTATGTTATTGTTTTTCTATGTATTTGTATGTTTGATTGTACGGAATTCGTGGTGATTTTTTTAATGAGAATGCAGGTGTAATAAGTGTAAAGTTGTGTGAGATTTAGTAGTTTAGTTTGTTTGTATAATTTTTTAGTTGGATATAGATAGTGGTAGTGAAATAGTACTTTAATATTTTTGTTTTGTATTCTTTGTAGCGGATTTAGATTAGTTTTAGCGGCTGAACCCCACACTTCGATTAGGTATTCATTTACCTAGGTAAGATTGTTATTTTTTTTCTAGGTTTAGGAAAATATATTAAGTAACCTATTATCTTACCTCCTCGCTTGTATATGGACGCTCGTTTAGTATTTTATTATACAAAACTATTTAAGTATCATGGTAAACGAAGTGGAAAAGTAACCATTTTTGTCGAATTTGTCGCGGTATGGTGGTTCTGCTGACGGTTTAATATTTTCAGATGCCCATGTCAACGTTGCAATTGCAGTGCGATAGTATAATCAACAAAAAATATAATTATAATTTTTGTTTCCAGATACTGAAAGGATCCTACAGTTACTATACACTTTTGGCCACAAAAGAAGATTAAAATTAAAAAAAATAATAAAAATGTTGCACTCAAATCGATAGTTCAATATTAATCTCTTCAAACTTGCTTTTTTTTCTCATTAGTCTTGAGCGCACTGCGGTTTTTAATTATGTTGTTGCTTTAACAAAAGATCACGTTAATAAAACTTCAAGTTTTTTGCCTCCTTCCTGTTTCATTTTATTGCCTGTGTTTTCCAACAATTCAACGAGTTTCATATTAATTTCTTGAATTAAAAAACCTAAAAAACTTAAAAAGACCTTGCGTGTTAAGTTAGCCATTACAACTTGAGACCTTGTGTGTTTAAGTTAGCCATTACAGCTTAAGACCTTGTGTAATAAGTTAGCCATTACAGCTTGAGACCTTATGTGATAAGTGAGCCATTACAGCTTGAGACCTTGTGTGATAAGTTAGCCCCTACAGCTTAAGACCTTGTGTGATAAGTTAGCCATTACAGCTTGAGACCTTGTGTGATAAGTTAGCCATTACAGCTTGAGACCTTATGTGATAAGTTAGCCATTACAGCTTGAGACCTTGTGTGATAAGTTAGCCCCTACAGCTTAAGACCTTGTGTGATAAGTTAGCCATTACAGCTTGAGACCTTGTGTGATAAGTTAGCCATTACAGCTTGAGACCTTGTATGATAAGTTAGCCATTACAGCTTTAGACCTTGTGTGATAAGTTAGCCAATACAACTTGTGACAGCTATCTTTACAAGGAAATTTGGTAACCGTAAATGAAACATCAACAGCGAGCACCGGTGGCCCAGTGGTGGCGGCCCCAACTTACTGTTACGAACAGTAAGTCGTGGGCTCGAACCCAGGCAGGCGCATTACTTTGTGTAATTTATTTCATCACCACTGCTCTCAAAACGGTGAAAGAAAACATCGTTAGGAAACCGGCATGTCCTAGAACCAAAAAATTCGAAGACATGTGACATCTACCAATCCGCACCGGGCCCGCGTGGTAGATTATAGCCCATTCCCTCTCATAGAGAGGAGGCCTGTGTCCCAGCAGTGGGAACAATAATAGGCTGATGATGATGAATAATGAAACATGACACATTGTATGAAGGGAAAAACTGAAGTCTTTTTATTTATACAATCTCCGTGATTCTGTGGCGAAACAACACAGATAATTCTTAAGTTATTTCTTAGAGTAGACATATTGAAGAGTCGCGCTTGGAATGAGGGAATGTAAAGAAGCTTCTTAAATGCGCATATCTGTGGTGTGGTATAGTGACGTAACGCTGAATAATGTATGCTGATATAATAAAGCTGAAGAGTTTGTTTTAATCTCTGGAAGGCGGATTAGAAAAAATCATTTTAGCCCAAATTTTGAGGAACGTATTAACTATTTAACATTACGCTACCAGACGCCGTCGTGTGAAACGGCGGGGCACAGCTATGTATTTGAATACATAAACGCCTGCCATACCGAACACTCGCTCATTTGTGTTTAAACACGTGCCACTAATACACACCATGTAGGTCCGTCCGTACCTAAGGACAGATTCACACGTGTGCACGTGATGTGTCATGTCCAGAACTAACCGGGATTTGTTTTTCTAGTAATGGTTTGTGGATGAAACCCTATTGATATGACAATTTCACTTATTGGATTGGGTTGCATTTTCTATATTTTTTGGTACCCCTTACATTCACCTGTCATATCCATAATCAATTTATTTGGAAGTGACTGACTTCTTGTTCACTTTTTCCTATACGAAACCGAGCGGGTTGAGCTGGTTGGTGACCGTGGTGGCCACAAAAAGTCCCCAATCTATCTTTGATAAATTTTATTTAGGTATCTCGCACAGAACGGGCATGATGTGCGGGACAGCCATCATATTGTAACCACATTTTCCTTTTTATACTCAAAAGGTACATCATCTAATAAATTTGAGAGATGAATTTTGTATAAATGTCAAAAACCTCTATAATGTTTCTTAAAACTCCAGCAGGCCTAGCCAAGTTACAAACGATTCGTATCGATTCTCTTTCTACGGTCGTAAACGTTAAGTCACGTGGTCAAAACAAGCGAATAGAAACTTCGTAGACAAGTTTACATCGGTTAAGGTGATAGAATGAAATGTATTCGTTTCTACAATAGTGATCGCTACATCCCATATAAATCGTAGCCAACTTACAGTTTTGACAGTTTATATTCGTTTGTTTCGACCACGTGACTTAACGTTGAAATGATGTCATTCCCATACTTTTGGTTAGTTTTCTATTAGCGTTAACAATTGTAGAATGTCAAATTGGCTAAGCCTACTGGACCGATACCGACCTGTTTCTGTCCGTCTTTAAAGCATACACTAATTAAGTAGGTAAGTCCAATGTTGCTCAAGAATCAGCATAATAAGACCCTTTTCTGGCGCAGCATATGGTCGGAGCCCGTCTGACATACTGAAACTGACTGGATGCGTGTGAACCTATCCCAGAAATGGAACCAATTTTTATAACACCTTGAGATGTCAGTCAGTCTTGAGTTTGTAGCCAGAGGAGTTCGTCCGTTACCGAATTGGAAATCACCTGAACCGGATGGTCTTCACAATTTCTGGCCCAAATGGCTAAGTAGTTAACACCCTGGGTCTACCCTTTATAGCAGAACTTTTTATGTCGTAACATTATTTTGGATAACAGCGGATAGCATAAACTTCATTTCGCAGACACTCATTATTATCATACATTGAAACTTCATAATTTTGTAAGTCAGAATCATCTTTAGGCATATGCATAAGAATTAAAATTAGAACATCTTATGGCAGAAAGTTCACAGTCAGAATCATCTTTTGGTATAAATTTCATATCGATAGTCATTAAAAGGCAGAACTATCATATTTCACAAAGATTACAGTTAGAATCATCTTTTGGCATACATTTCATATGCATAATAATGGAAAGCCTGATCTATCACTGTTGGCGACTGGCTTTGGATCGAACCTTTTTTTACAAGTTTATTAAATTTTTATATTTTGAATTATACTGTTCCATTTGTGAGCTGGTGGACTTTTGACTAGTTGTCAGGTCGAGCTCTGTCATATAACATTGTAGAGTTAGCGTACCACTGGTCAGTTTCCTTACTCGTCAATTTCACTAATTCACCAGTTTACTCATTAGACAGTTTCTGAATTCGCCAATTTCCTTATTTGCCAGTTTCACTAAGTTTTCAATTTCCCTATTAAGTTGGTTTCCTGGTTCGCAAGTTTCCTTGTTCGTCAGTTAGTTTAGATTGTCAGTTTTGCTATTTCGTCATGTTCCTAACCCGTTACTTTCCCTGTTCGCAAGTTTTCTTGTTCGTCAGTTAGTTTAGATTGTGTTTTACTTCCTTCGTGTCATGTCATATATTAATATAAATACTATGACATTCCTTTTTAAGTTATTACCCGATTACGTAAGTACAGAAAACTAATTTCAGCGTTTGTTTTTATCACTAGGCGTTAAAAAGGAGGTTGAATGCTTAAACATGGAGCAAGTATTTTTTCTGGTGACTTGAAATTTCGTACAAAAACACTTTGTTAGTTTCTTTGCGTATTATTTCGCTTGACGGAAAAATATATATCGTTGAATTTAACATTTCATTTATTGCTTTACGTTGTACATGAGGTCTTAAGGATACATAAGGTATGTCGTGTTAGTGTAGAAGTATCAAAAAAAACTTTATTTCATCGTGCTAAATTGAATGAAAAAAAATACACAAACTGTCCCTAACTGTACCTAATTGTGAAAATTTGACTTATTATATCTGATATGATAACGGTTTGATAATAATCTCAGTTGAATACCTATGTCTTAATTTTTAACAATAATACGTTTGATATTCTTAACTACCTTGGCCACCCTAATTGTTTTTGTCACTGACTGTACCAATAACATAACATATTTAAATATAATCAAACAACAGCCTAGCAAAACTAGTGAGCGAGGAAACTGAAGAATTTCGGCAAAAACAGTAAACTGGCAAAATTGTCTACCTAGCGTAAGTGACGAATAGGTAAACCGTTCGATTAGCGAAGCTAGAATAACTAGCTAGAATAACGAAACCAGCGGATCGCAATACTGGGAATTTCACGAAACTGTCATTGAGGCAAAACTAGCAAAGGAGGAAACTGACGAATCAGGAAAATGCCTAACTTGGGCAATTGTCAACCTACCGAAATTGTCTAATGAGTAAACTGGTGAATTAGTGAAATTGACGAGTAAGGAAACTGACCAGTGGTACGCTAACTCACATTGTAAAATACTATTATGATTATTATTAAACTAATATCCCCATACGTGCCTCTATCATTCCAACAAACCATTACTAACAGTCTAATGCTCAATCACATTACAACAAACATGCAAACCAGCATACACCATGAATGCTAGCAAGCATGCAACATGCAGCAGGCATGGTTTCTGTCACGGCTCCGGCGCTGCGGGGCTCCGGCGGTCCCACGCGAGCTTATGTTGCAGATGTGTTTTACGCTCACCACCGCAGCTTCAGCCACGGCGGCAAGCTTTAAAACCAACTGCTTCTTAGCTCGCGGGCCGCCTCACCCCTCCGCGGATTTAAGTTACACTCTAGGGGTAGGGCAGACAAGAATATGTGGAGTCAGTTTTGGAGCGATTCGTTTCTGTCACTAACTTTTGTAGCACAACATATTGACTTTTTAAGACAATATTTTAATTCTAATTTAAGGTCAAAACAATTTAAACCTCTTCATAGTAAACATTTATTTAAGATTAAAAATGCTATTTTATAGAAATGACAATAATGCCAAATAAAATTATTCCAAATGAAATTTTGCCATCTTCATAGTATGCCAAGTGAAATTGTACTAAATAATCGTCGCTCTAAATGTTATCCTAAATGAAATTATGCGGAATTTGAACATTGCCAAAGGTAATTATGCCAAATAACATTCTGCCATCTTAAAAGTAGCAGTCGGCCAAACAATAACTATATAAAATAATTTTTATTCCTTATAGAAGATTATGCCAAGTGTGTTATGCTAAATACATTTCGGAGCATCAAGATTCTGCCAGATAGTAGAAACCCGCCAGAAAGAACTAGTGGTGGCTCGGGTCGCTCCCAAGCTCTGTAGTACCTCTCATCGCTCTGGAACATGCGATTCTGTGAGAACCCTCGCCGCATCGATACAGCTTTCGATCCTGGTATGGCTGGTTTTGGTCGAGTAGCTGCGTCACTATTTGTTAATTTGACATTGGCTAAACGACATGCTGCAACAGCCGGCCCCACTGGCCCACAGTACAGGAGTGTGTATCAACGAGGTCGTCGCTACTCTCGAATAGATTCTTGAGTTGCGAGTTTAATGCACACACCTAAGGCCTAAGTTCGGTATGAGTAAATCGATACTCGCGAAGTGCATCCCCCAGTGCGCTCCTCAATCGTTCGTTGCACTGGCACTTACCGTGGCAACCCTATCATCGTCCTCTACAACAGCAGGGTTGGACCGCGGTGGGGTTGCGATAATAGCTGACGCTTGCACCGCGGTTTGTGCCGGAGTTAAGACGATAAGGTTGCTACCTCTAAGCGCAGCCTATTTATTACGGCGTCGTTCAACATGTGTGATTGCGTTGGATAACCCGCACCTGCTCCGATTGTTGTTGGGCCGAGACGTTGGCAGTTGGTTCAAGTTCCTAGAACAGCGACAGTATCTTTACACGGTACGCAGTGAGGTTAGTTCCCCCCTCTGTAGATTCGTGCTCGCATGAAGTTCTCGTTTATTAATTGAGTCCATCTCAAGCTCTGCAGCGCAGATAACCACCGGGGGGATCCGGCTCGGGGCTGGATGGCCCAT
This sequence comes from Xestia rhomboidea, assembly GCA_963853795.1. NCBI lineage: Eukaryota > Metazoa > Arthropoda > Insecta > Lepidoptera > Noctuidae > Xestia > Xestia rhomboidea. The sequence continues at coordinate 4,815,221 of OY970778.1, read as the reverse complement.
AAGTCAGTCCCAAGCTCCTCGGTGGCCGGCCTTTCCCCTACCGACGTATCCGGCTGACGGTGACACAGGTGACCCAAGATCCGGCGGAGGCGAGGCGGAGCTGAACGACGGGTCCGGAGGTAGTAGGAGTGCACAGCGGTGAGCCGCTTATCTGGTCAACATTGTCTTGATTTCGTTATTGGTTTTCCGATTTTATGTTTGACACCCGTCATTCTTGATCACAGTTTTTTCTTCTATGTTTTGTAATTGGCTTCATTTTATTTTGATACAGTCAAAAAAAATAAAAAAAATAGAGTCAGGGATATTGGGTTCAGACTGTGTATAAACTGTTTCAAAATAATTATTTATTAACGTAATTTAGAATGAAATTTCAAGACGTCTGTGGTACCATCTCATACACACAACCTAGACCATAGGTTCCCGAACTTTTTCAGTTCTTACTAACGAAGTTTAGTGTTCCCTGCCAGCGTATCAGTATTATTATTAGTTCATTTATTTCAGATCATTAAAATACATTAAATTAAAATTAAATTGCACGTTATCCTAACCACAAAATTTTCTGAACGAATCGCCCGCAAAATATTCTGCACCGGCTTGGTTGATAGGGTTTTGTATTGGCTTGGCTGGCCCAAACTAGTTTGTTTTGAAATTGTGTTTGGCCAGTAACATAAATAAATATATATGTCACAGGGAAATGTGGATATCAGGGATTTCAGGAAATCCCTAGGGATGCACTGTTTTAGACTTTCACGGTTTTTCACTACACTTAAACTACACTTACACTTCACTTACTTATGCCTAGGGATATCACGAAATCCCGATAGATGTCGAATATTCTTGCTTAAATAAGTAATATTACGTCATCTTGTTATAACTAACTAGTTACTTAGCTAATAAGACAAAATACCAATTCATCGTCAGTGATATGTCGTTTCACTAAACTAAATCTAGTACAATGTCAGAAAAACGGATACTGCCGAATAAAAATCGAGCCATGCATTTCTCTCGCTCGCTCTAGTACCCACACGCCCTAGTGGGAGCGAAAAATATGCGTCGCTCGAGCTGGCGCGGCTCGTTTGATTTTAGTCGTTAAATTATTACGCTGCAGGTAACACGTGCGCACGCTCATCGCATGTCCGTTTTATAATTATAGATTCTGTTTTGTTGATTATTTTGTGTTTATTAGTATACCAAGTGACCTCACAATGAGTGAAGAAAAAGTTGTACCTAGCACCAGTAGAGAAACACGTTCAGTAGACTGTACATTTAGTATAGTGAAATGACATATTATGTCACATCACAGATACTTTTAGTAAAAAGATGTAATAAACAAGAATATTCGATATGTATCGGGATTTTGTTATATCCCCTAGGGATTTCGTGAAATCCCTGATATCATCATTTCACTGCGACATGTACATAATTCATAGTCTTAACGTAATATCATACACTCTGTTATCTTGCTACTTCCTCTTTCTCTCTCACACACTTGCTCTCACTTAACCACTGTGTCGTCCCTACAGGTATGTACAATTCAGTGTCTTCTTTTAGAAAATTATTGCTCTTACCTACTAGCAAATTAATTCTAAAATAAGAAGTAATTTTAAAATAAGAAGTAATTTTAATTTCCAGGTAAATTCAATTTTACTAAGCTGTTAATCCGATGCCTCGGGATTTTGTTTTGCTTTTTGGCACTCGTGCTCACCCCAAAATCGTCTCCGTGCTTGGAGCCGATATTGAGAGCCGGATATTGTTACATAGAAGACGATAACATATAGTTTTGCATATGTTTAGATAGAAAAAGTTGATGTTAAACGTAAATAATGTCACGCGGTTCTTGTTACGGTAAAGTTTCGCGATACCTAAGGTAACTTGCGCAGTAGACAGTGTTTTTCCGCTTTTTTTCCTTGTTTTTATTGGGTTTTAGTTTTTCTTTAGAAAATTTTGTATAAAAAAGGAGCCATTTCCCAACTCTCTTTTTCAAGACAAATATTTCCGTACAGTTTCGCGTTGTGTATTTGACTCCACACGAGCAAAAACCTCCAGTTTTGGGTGGTACTTGGGGCGTTAAATCCGCATGAAAGGTCTTTAGAAAATTTTGTATAAAAAGGAGCCATTTCCCAACTGTCTCTTTCAAGACAAATATTTCCGTACAGTTTCGCGTTGTGTATTTGACTCCATACGAGCAAAAACCCCCAGTTTTCGGTGGTACTTGGGGCGTTAAATCCGCATGAAAAATTAAAAAAACAAAATAATTCAGTCCCCTGACGGGTCCAGGATTATTAATCAAACCGGCAGACATAGTCTCTGGAGGATGAAAAATGTAGAATTAGATTGTGAAATCATGAAGGTTGTTTACATATTAACATTGGTTAGACTGAAAAGCGTGCGAGCCCAATAACTTTGGGAAAAGGCAACAAATGATGATTAACTTTGGTTTGATACAAACGTGTTGGTTTCGATTAGTAAGATTTCATGAAATTTGGCGAGAAGCAATGTCTTACAGCACGTCATGTAAAGGGAATAATCTGAAAACCGTAAATATGTAGTTTAATAACAAAATACCTACAACATTATACGGAACCCTCGGTCCGCGAGTCCAACTCGCACTTGGCCGGTTTTTTTCACTTTGTCCCACTTAAAAAAATAACACTGTATACATATAAATTTACATTCAAGCCGCTTTCACTCTTTCCTAATAATATAAAAGATTAAAATCTACCGATTCTGGAATTAAAATATTTAAGCGGATTGTGCACGAATTACCCAAATTCGACTTAGAAGACTTTAGACGTAACAGCATTTATATTTGTGGAATTATTTTGAAGCTTTGCAACTATTGTTAGTATTAAAATAACAAAGCGTTAATTAAATAATGCACGAATTTTACTGATTGTTAATATGTTCTAATATAATGAGACTAATAAAATAGTGTGAACGAAAACCTACCAATTAATTTTCATACAACATGAACATAACAGAAATAACTATACCGCAAATGAAAAACCACTATTACTGTTCAACCCGGCTTTCATTTGAAAAGCTATAATGGGAAATCACACAATGCTTAGCGGGGCAGCCAGTCATTACCATTTACCAGGCGAAAAATATACCTATGTTTATCTGTTGCCTGTATTGTCTGTGTTTGGTCTATAGCTAAGCTATTTCCCTATGGCATTTTTTTATGTATTTATATTTATCCACATTTCATCAAATTTTAAGAAAAAAAACGTATTTGAGGAGCATCGCTTCTCTCACTCCCCAAATACGCTCAAGCGATGCTCCTCAAATACGTTTTACAGTGCTTTCATTTTATTTAGGCTAGCTTTTTGACATGATTTCTCTATATGACATATATTTTTTATGGTACTTGTATGACAGACTTTAAACCCGTATCTATAAACAAAACTAAGTGCTTACTTGAGTCATTTTAAAGATACGATTTTTATTCTGTAGTTTAGTAATTGGTTGAAGTAAGAACTGTCAAAAGTTAGAATTCTTAGAATTTATTTCTTGTTTGTTCATTGCAAAATGTTTGCTTAAGTTACTACTTAAAATCAAGTAATTACTTTAACTCGACTATAGATACGGGTGTTAGAAACTCCATTTGTCATAATTATTTAACGTTGGAGTATTAAAGTAAAACCCAATGAGACTTAACAACATAAAATAACTTTAGTTATATTTTATAATTTTTTCCAGGAAGGAATATTTTAAGAAGTGACAGACATCTTATTCTTTTTCTTGACGCTTGTCAATAGTCATTCTACTCATGAAGGTTCCATATAGCTTCACCTTCGAAGAGTATACCAACTCTTAACATCTTCTCTTGAAGCTAGGGAATGAATGCAGTCCTTAAACATGCAGGTCAATCCCACGACAAAACATAGCCAGTCTTGGCTTGTACAGTGCCTTAGTAAACATATCAGCAATTTGGTTTTCTGTACCAATCTTTGCAATCATCATAGTCCCATCAGCTATGACTTCTATTATCATATGCTCGGTTCTATTGTGGAACTCATATGTCGGATTCAGAGTCAGCTTTAATGCAGACTCAAATTAAGATTCTGCTAAAGCGGCCATTTTAGGCCCCCCGGGGGTGTTTCAGGAATTAGATGAAGATGTGATCTTGTAATGAACTTATTAAACTTCAGTGGGGATGGTTGTCAGATGTGTCATAAACTAGGAGTTATGATGGAGTACGATTTCGTGAAGTTATACCTACTTACGAAAAAAATGTGACAAAAAACTGTAGGCTTAGCCAAGTTGACAATCTACAATCGTTAACTGATAGAAAACTAACCAAATGTATGAAAATGACATCATTTCAACGTTAAGTCACGTGGTCGAAACAAACGCATAGAAGCTTTTAAGTTCAGTCAAAACTGTAAGTTGGCTACGATTTATATGGGATGTAGCGATCACGATTGTAGAAACGAATACATTTCATTCTATCATTTTAACCGATGTAAACTTGTCTATGAAGTTTTTATTCTCTTGTTTTGACCACGTGACTTAACGTTTGTACACGACTTAACGATTGTAGAAAGAGAATCGAACCGAATCGTTTGTAACTTGGCTAGGCCTGCTGGCTCGAAAGAACATGAATCTACTATTGGGACATGTAAATTTTTAAACTATTGATGATGTTCAAAGCTCGTGGCAAAATGTGTCTTTCTTTCTTTATCGTGTGGTTAGTGCCTAACCTGTAGGCCTAGCCAAGTTACAAACGATTCGTATCGATTCTCTTTCTACAATCGTAAACGTTAAGTCACGTGGTCAAAACAAACGAATATAAACTTTCGTAGACAAGTTTACATCGATCAAGATGATAGAATGAAATGTATTCGTTTCTACAATCGTGATCCCTACATCCCATATATATCGTAGCCAACTTACAGTTTTGACTAAACTTTAAAAGTTTCCATTCGTTTGGTTTGACCACGTGACTTATCGTTGATAGATGTCATTCCCATACATTTGGTTAGTTTTCTATTAGCGTTAACGATTGTAGATTGTCAACTTGGCTAAGCCTACTGGTGTCGAGAGTTTCTATACCGCCTATGGGCCTCTGACTTGGCTTCAAGTTGCCCACCCAGTACATACCGAGTTTCCTCCGTACCTCGGAAAGCACGTTTAGCCGTTGGTCCCGGCTGTCATTTGGAGATCTTTGACAGTCGTTACAGGTAGTCAGTGGCCCAAAAAGTCAGACAACCAGTCTTACCAAAAGGTATCGTACTCCCCAATACTAACTGGGTTGTGGAGGTCGGATAGGCAGTCGCTTCATGTAAAATACAGGTATTCAGCTACATCCGGTTAGACTGGAAGCCGACTCCAACATCGTTGGGAAAATGCTAGGCAGATGATGAGTGGTGTTCAAAGCGCTGAAAGGCCGTGTCGTTGTTGATAATTACAAGCAAGTCAGTAGGCTTAGCCAAGTTGACAATCTACAATCGTTAACGCTAATATAAAACTAACCAAATGTATGGGAATGACTTCTATCAACGTTAAGTCACGTGGTCAAAACAAACGAATGGAAACTTTAAAGTTTAGTCAAAACTGTAAGTTGGCTACGATATATATGGGATGTAGGGATCACGATTGTAGAAACGAATAAAGTTTATATTCGTTTGTTTTGACCACGTGACTTAACGTTTACGATTGTAGAAAGAGAATCGATACGAATCGTTTGTAACTTGGCTAGGCCTGCAGGTCTCTTTTCAAGGAGAGCTAGTGGAACGCAATCCCCCACATTTTGTGTTCAGAGTGGGTTGGTCGTCTGACATTTTGATAAAAATATTACATTCTTTTCCATCTTGTTTCCATTAAAATATATTTGCTCCATTTCTAAATTCAACACGAAAATCGTATATGCACAAACAAACTCAAACCAGGCGTTCGGAACAATAGAATTTATACGGTTTTCGATAGTATCCAGACCGCGAACGTACGTGCCGAAGAATGAACACGTTAGTTTGATTAAGCTTTTAGTGGTTCACGCGTGAATTTTGAAACCATTCAGTACAATCCGCTCTGGCTCAATCGTAGGTGTTTTTTAATCGTTATTTGTTCTGATTTTAAGTAACGTGAAGTTCTTCTTCAAACAATAATGTAACGTACAATAACAAGAATACGCATTTCCGCCAGCAGTGGGAGCCCTGTTCGGGGCCTGTTGGCCTCGAGGTCCCAAGCCCGCTGGTGGCCGTCCTCTTCCTCGTCGTTGTGGTGGTGGCATAGTCGACGGCGGGGAGAAACCTCGTCACTCGAGCTGGAAGCAACTGCAGCGACCCGAAACACGGGCGCTCGCGGTTGAGGCACGTCCTGCGGCTGCGAGGCGGAGCTGAGTGATGTGCCCGGATATGGTAGGTGTGCCTTTACTTTTTCCTGGCTCCTAGTCAGCATCGGTGACATTTGGCGTATTTTCTACAAACGTGCGTTTAGTATCGTTTAATGGACCATGCCATGGGCATGGTTCCAATTTGAAGTCTTCTGGTATCAGTTTTTGTTTCTCATCATTATTTATTGTTTACAACTAGTTATTTTGGGTAAAATCGAAATGAATATTAAGTTAAAAAACAAGTTCGGAAAAAAAATATTATGTCGTGTCACTTTGAGACTTGGGCCACTGATTGCATTTATATACAATTTACCATATAACTAAAGTGGAAAAATAAACTGTTTATTTCTTCAACAGTGTAACGGTTTGACCGAACCTTTAACTTCATCGATTGAATTCAATGTCATCCATTCTTTTTAATACTCTTTATAATTGTTAGCAAACGCACAAAGAAAAAACCGTACGTGGATTATTGGCTTTCTGCCAATTTGTGCGTCCATGCAAACTGTGGCTTCAAATTAGGCTCGCGGATCGTATTGAGCCAATCGAGACAAAGCAATTACTCCTAAACGAACTGCAAACTAGCGTTCCGTGTTTTGATTTGCAATAGTCCAACACAATACTAGATGAATCCGGAATTGCGAAAAAAGTCGCGAGCCAAAGTAAAACTTTTCTATTACTCGTATATATTTATTTCTAGCCATTTACATTATTTACACACTAACTCTATAATAGAAATACAAATATGTACCGGTATCAAAAAGGGTGTCGCTGTCAACAGGAAAAGTGTCCAGAAGGCTGGCAGCATTGCCACGTTGGATGGCAATGTCAGATTCTTTGGCCACAAAATAGACCCGCGTGAAGTCGACCAACCGCTTGGAGATTTCCCGAAATACTAGGTGGGCACTCGGACCCCGTGGCCCTAGTGTTTAGCCAAAAGAAATAAAAGGTAAAAAAGTAGACTGAACAATTAAAATTTATTAGGGGGAGGTAAAAAATGCAGTTATATAAATAAAAAAAATCGGCCAAGAGCGAGTCGGACTCGCGCACCGAGGGTTCGCGAGTCAAAATAATCAAATTTATTTAAAAATATATATTCAAATTAGTTTCTCAAAATGAGTGCTCTAAATTAGCAAAAAATAAAATAAAATTTAGATTTTATTTTATTTTTGTAATTTATTTTTTTACTTTTTTATTTTGTTTTATTTTGGTTAAAAAATTAAGACATTCCCCATTGTCAATTTTGGTTAAAAGCAAGGTCTTACAGCACAAGTAAAGGGAAAAATCCGAAAAATTAAAAAGTTGAAAATTAAGGTTAATTTTGGTAATATCAGTAGTAGTAAAATGTTGCCCATATCTTTATAACGTTTTGACTCAGGACCTTGATTTGTATACCTAATAGGGACTATAGACCTCAGTATCTGTTAAAAATTTCAACTTGCTAGGTCCACCCGTTCCTGAGAAAATCGGTGGTGACAGACGGACAAGAAAGTGATCTTATAAGGGTTCCGTTTTTGCCTTTTGAGGCACGGAACCCTTAAAATACGTCATGTCACTTTGACACTTGGGCCAATTATTAACTATCATCAATAAAACATTTACCTAATAATAATATTTTCTCTTTGTCATTGAAGTGTCTCTTTGGTGTCAATAACCCACGGAAATTTAGGTGATGATGGTTTAGTATTATTTGATCCTTCATTTTGAAACTTGGAACTGAACTATAATGTACTTTGACGTTTCTGAGCAAATTTCAAAGGTCCTGTCAAGATGTCTAATGACCATCCGAGCCCTACTCAGTATTTAATGTAAGATGTCAAGATAGTTTGCAACTTGTAAGTCCAAAATACAAACTGTGTGGGACTTGGGTGTACCAATATTTTGATCTCATGCCTATGTGAATTGAATTGAAAAATTCATTCCAATTGAAAAAATTGTGAATATCTTTGGGCATGTTATTATCTTTCTAAAATAAAGGAAGGAAGGATAAACATTTATCTACATGCATAAAACAATAAAGGGTGTAAAAAACCTCTTAACGAAGCCGAAAGGCACTTGTGCTCCCCGTCATTGCGATCATTTTGTTCTACACCATACCTGGGAACCTTCTAGTTACGGAGATATTGGGGGTCAAAGTTCCAACTTTTCGCAATTTTTTTTTTTTAATACAAGTTTTTAATGTAACATTTTTACTTTAAATACCTCCACGACCCCCTTACTATTCAACCCATCCATCAGCACAATTGACATGCATGGACTTTACCACAAAACATGACTTTTCACCCCAAAAAAAAAGGCGTTTCCCAGCAATACTTTTTGCGTAAAGTTACTTAGTTTGATGTACAGAATGATTAGTTGACGGCTTCGTGATGAGGTCGTTTACACCCTGTATATGCATGTTTGCGCTTTTTTATTTGGCATTAAAGCAAATATTAGAGGTTTCACATGTGTTTCTGTAGCAGAGCTGAGGTCTCGAAGTAATACTGAAGAAAAGGTTTGGGACAGCTCTGACAAGTTGCATTGCCGAAGTATTCTTTTACGGTACCTATTAATTCTCTAGACTCCTCTTTACAAAATATCATAATTCGCTCTCCTAAATGCAAATATATTCGGCTAAAATAAAATTCTTGAATTTTGTTGGTATCTCGACTTCGGATAGAGTATTACATCGCATCTTACTGACTCCAGCTTGAAACGATTACACCAGTTCAGGAAATCTTATTTTTTAGAGTAGGTATCGTCATACAATTGTGGTATTGGCTGGTCAGATTTCTTTTCTTCATTGCAAAGATATGCAACTTTTTTATCTTTAACATTTCTTATAGGATCAGCTTTACATTTACATATGTTCAATTTTATAACACGCATTCCCCCCCAATAACCCCCATAATTTGTACTTTGACCCCCAATATCTCCGTAACTAATTTTACTAATAACTTTCTTAATTTATTAAGGTTATTTACAAATGATTGAATCGATTTGTAAAATGTTATCATTCTAGATTAATCTAGCGTATCTCCATAACCCTAGAAATCGTAAATCCGGATTGAAAACCGTGTCCCGTCGTTATAGAGCACACAACAAATAACATGATTTGAATAACAAGCCGAATGAACGCCAGATGGCTGGAGGCGACGGACGCGGTGCCGGTCGAATAGAAAAGTACGAGGAAACTTGGGGTTGAGTTAATGTACTTTTAATATTCCAGCCAATAATTTGCTTTTAATTACATGTATATCGGCTATTGTTGCTTTTTTTCCTCTTCCACAATGGAACTGTCGGAAATTACTGATTTGTACATTAATTAGTGGAATATTCTTATCGTGTAATATTTTACTGTAAGTGTTGTAATACCTACGAGTGCAATTATTATGTAAAAACATGATTTATAAATTATGTGCGGTTTGCAAGAGACATTTAACAAGAACAATCGCCATTTTCGGTAAAAAAAGAACTAAACAATGTGTTTCATATCGATACCACCACGCTACATGTCATCGGTAAAGAGGCCGTTCATTTTGCTGACTAACCCTCCCTGAATACATGCCGCTTCAATATAATATAAAAAAATATTAACTAAAATCACACCTGGAATGGGAGCGGACTGAAAGTTTCCAAACAATTTTTTTTTTTAATTTCAATGGGATCGAGTCCCGCGACTATATTCTGGGTTATGTTGTTTGCTAAATAAACCAATTCGGTACCCGTTACGGTACATACTCGAGAACTAAACCTTTAAAATCTTAGCATTCATGAATATTATTAGAATAAAAAATATCATAACACGATCTTCGCCCTTTGTCATGCCTGAAGAGGTTTTTTTTTGTACCCACACAGTATAACCGTCAAAAGGGTGCAAATGAGAAAAAATGATTTTTCTTAATACGAATACATGATTGTGTATTAACCTCTAAAGGAGGAATTCCTTGGTTTCTGCACCCTCTTGTTACTCTTCTAATAATATAATTCATCTAACCTGGGTTATAGAGCCCAGGTTAGATTAGCCTACTTCTATCTTATAATTTTAGAAGAGCAACCATCTTTTTAACTCTTCTCTCGGAGTCAGTCCCTCGGCCTAACAACAACAATCTCTTCAGCTGGTGATTGATAGTTATCGGCTAAATTCTCAAACGTAGGAATTTTCCTCAAGAGTTGGAAAGGACATCTTAACCCTATAACTTGGCACCTCAATCTCGCTCCACTGGAGACCAAAAAGCATGGGTTGGCGTCTTCCATAACTACAACGGGCAAAATGTTCTGTCTTCCAAGGATTTCAACTGTTACGTCTGTAAGTCCTATTGGTTTGAGGTTCCCATTGGCACGTAGTTTCGGTGCATTTGTTAAAGGAGGTGCTCCAATACGTTTCCAAAATTCTGTGCTAATGATGGAGTATACTGATCCCGGGTCCCAGTCCAACGTACATCTGACACCGACACCGTTGAGTGTGATGTCAATACGCTTGCTGTCCTTGTTCCTTTTGCGTTCAATCTTGTAGACATCGTCACTATCGTATGAGCTTGTAGAAGATTCTGATAAAGACTCGTCGCTGTCAGTGTTCCTAATTTGATGTAATTTCTTTTCGTTTTTTATTACTCGTTTCTTCCCTGACTTGGTGCTCGTCAAATATGCTCTCCCAGTCTTGATACAGCAATCTTCAAAATGCCCTTGCGTTTGACATTCCTTGCAAATATGGTATTTTGCCTTACAATCGCGCACCTGATTCCTATTATATGCACCGCATCGACGGCACTGATCTAGGCCAATCCTGCGTAAAAAGTACTCTGTTTGTTGTGATGCGCTATGTTGGTTTTTGTGTTTGTGGCAGCAGGTAAATCGACGTGAATGTCACCCTCAGCAAGTTCTCTAGACTGAGCTACTGCAAAGAATTTGGCAAATGTAACTTCGACAGTCTTTCCATCGTAATGTTCTTGTAGGTCGGGCCATTTCTGTTTCAGATCCACTTCTTCTAGCTGCGGGTGGTTTATGCCGGTCGCAAATCGATCACGAAGCAGATGTTCGAACAAGTCGCCCTTGTAGACACAGTCGGTGGCGAGTTTCTTGAGCCTGTTAGAACACTAGTGTTTCATACTCTCATTGCAGTCTCTTACGCAATTCTAAAACTCAGTTAAAGCTTTGAATTTTGTTGTTTTAGTTCGATTTAAATCGAGTAGTTTAAACTTTACGTCTTTGCATAGACAAAAATCGAAAAAGAAGAAAATACTACTGCTACTTTCAGATCGTGGAAGACTTCTGGAGTTAAGCAAAAGAATAAGAGTTCTTTCCTGATGTCGTATTTGCTTACGTCCCAGCAGGCCTAGCCAAGTTACAAACGATTCATATCGATTCTCTTTATACAATCGTAAACGTTTTGGCGTGAGCGATTGTAGAAAGCGCTAAATTGGTAGCCAAGTTGACACGACTGAGTCGATCGCTCGTTCTCTGATGTCTGTAGAAAAAACCTACACTTTAGTCTATGGTGAGCGTTCCTACCAAAGAGTATAGCGATCAACATTGTAGAAACGAAAACATTCTATTCTATCATTTTGAACGATTTATACTTGTCTACGAATTTTCTATTCGTTTGTGTTGATCACGTGATTTAACGTTGAGATGACGTCATTCTAATAGCGTTAACGATTGTAGATTGTCAACTTGGCTAAGCCTGCAGATATCGCATTTTTTTTCCAAAAAAGTCTAAAAATATATTCTACTGACGTGGTAGCAGGGTTAAATTTGAAAATGTTAATAATTGTAAGTTTGTTACAGTTGTTGTTGGTGTTCGCCGTACCATGTTGCTGGTGTGGGGGCCACCGCTGTCGGTCGCTGTTGTTGTAACACGAGTTGTTGCAAAACTTTGATATTTGCTGTTGTTGCTCCCGTTGTATTTGTATAAATTATTTAAACTAAAAATTCATTTTGACAACTTAATCCTTGTCGCCAATGAAATAGGTTAATATCATTTGTGTTGTGACATTGTCATTGTTACTTTTTACTACGTCAATAAATACATTATTTTATAATGATATTAATCTATTTCAGTCCTAATCCTGCTAGCAATCCAACCGTAATAATTAATGAATTAAAATGCTTCCCAATTAACACCAAGTAGATAGAAGTCACTTTAAATTGACATTTAAGCGGCTGAAAGAGTTGCTACTCAAGAAATGCGTCAAGTTTGAGAGACTTCGGTTGCTAGATCTCACAGGATGAGATGTCACGTCACTGGTTGTGTTTGAAAACACAGTGACATGATACGTATAGAGCTTACCCAGATTATTCAGAAATAGGGTGGGTATACCTTTAGGAAATACAAGCTATTTCGATACTCGTAAACTGAATAACGCGGCGTGCAAACAGTTATACTCCTATTCCGATGTATAACATCAAACTTACGAGACAGTGCCATTTTTATTTATATTTTATTCATAACCCCTATTTCGCTTCGTGACTCCTCGCTCATGGTAACGTAAAATTTATTGCATTACTACTTTGTATTCGTGTTTTCATTCAACCGACAGTAATAATAGAGAATAGGTAGAAACTGCTAGGTACTAAGAGGCGCAGCACATAAAAGGCGTTTTAGTTTATAAATTCATATTGTTATTCCTGATGGGAAATACATGTTTTTTACTTGACCCGCGCTGTCAGATGAACTACGGTTTCTCTGATTGTTAAATAAATAAGGCCAAATACTCTGATCGATCTGCCTCGCTTATTTGGATGCATCAACAAAGTCGGCCATCTTTATATTTCTTTACTACTTCGTCATCCTCTGTTGGTAAGCAAAACATTGATTGGAGGTTCATTATTTTATTCTTTGGTTGTTGGCCGCGACCTTCGTTTGCTTAAAATGATTATAAAAATATTACTTTCCTTCTTGAATCTGATTTTATTACCAATTTAAAGGGTTGTTTTTTTGCTCGGAACGCTAATTTTTAATCTAAAATAAAAGCCAGTAAAAGTCCCGAAAACATGAGCCGACTCCTACATGGTTGGGAAGAGGCTATAGGCAGATGATTAGAGCAAACTAGACTTCAGAAACTCGCTTGTAAGCTCGCTTTAGTCGTCGTTAATAATATAATCAATAAGTTTTTACCAATAGAGACGTCATACTCATTATAAAGAAATAAAAACATGGCGATATTCGAATGCGTCGTTCGAACTGACAACACCGCACGTTATTATCTCGTGCTCTCTGTCACTCATATGCAACACACTACTTGTCTCGTAGGCGTAGGTGACAAAGCGGCAACAGCGCGGCAGTGGTTTTTGAGTAAAATAAAATTTAAGATTTTCCATTTTAAATAAACTAAACAGTACTAACAAATGAAAATATACGTCCTTCTTGTATTTTTACAGCCAGCCCAGCATAAGTATTGCACTTTCTGAACACACAACTTGCCATATTTGTTTATTTTCATACACCAAACTCCCGCTTAAACGTCAGTTCGCGTCGCGGCCAGACGCACAGGACGGACTGAGGTCACACAAGCTGGTCAGCTTGTTTGCATTGCCGCGCTGACGTCGGTAAAACTTATCTACCTCAGTATTATATATAACATCTTGACTATAATAATATAATGCTTCGTTTATAAAGTTGAAAATCCAGCTGCGATTTTCTTAGTCATCCCTGTCAGTGTCGTTGAATGCGGGTAAAAACGGGCATTAGTAATAAAAGACTGCATTGACTTTGCGTGATCAACGGCGATAGCTAAAAACCCTATAAGAAATTAACATTAAAATCCAAAACCGTGTCGAATTAAATGATGAAAAACAACAGTGACACACAAAACTCCCAAAAAATACAAACATTCAAAACCACAATTAACGAAGTCTGACCGCAGCTCTGTAGAGCGACATTCATTAAAAGTTGCAAAAATACTACTTACTCTTCACATTGTCAGAGTCCAACTTGTATGATAAGGTTTAGTTTGGAACCCAAATCGTCATTTTGTGAAGAGTTCGTTAAGCTTTTTTTTCTGGGAAGATTCGAGTAGGTTTCAAGTTTAGCATATTGAGTTAGATCTATGTTTTGCTAGTTTTTGAGTGTGAATTCGCGAGCCGAGGTTAAAAATAGGTTTAAGTAATTCTAGGAATATCAGTAAAAATGTATAGTACACTAATGGTTTTTATAATAAAGCTCGTTAATCCTAAGCTTGAATGGTTTATCTATCTATCTATTGATGACTTCTGTCTTAACTACTGAACGAACGAATTTCGATAACAGCGACTTAGATTAGAACATAGGTTTTCTTTTGTATCCAGGTAAAATAATATTTGACCTCCACGCGGGCGAAGCCGAAAACAAAAACTAAGTAAAACACATTTCGACCACCGAGATTTCTTTGAAAACTTATCGTACAAAAATCCCAATTCCGTTTAAAACCGAGCAAAAGTTTCCTTCTAATTACTCATCGGGACAGAAAATCACTGAACCGATGAACCGGCAATTCCTTTCTCATTTAAGTTTAGTTAGTTTTTATTAAGTGCTATATTCTCTATCTTCTTCGGTTTTGTCTTCGCTCTTAGTGTTAGATTCAATTGTGAACAATTTCTGAGAGCTCTACGTAGTGGCTAATTGGATTGACTGTCAGTTCCTCGACGGTTCAATTAATCAAATCAAACTCGTTTGAATGAAAATCTTAGAATTAAAACGCTATTTAATAATACTACGTGGGCCTTGATAAATTGCGAATCTTTTAGGTATGGCGCCCAAAATCTATAATAAACTACCTAAACAAATCATAGATATTACCAATAAAGATCTGTTCAAAAAATGTTTAAACGAATTTCGGGTTACAAAATGTTATTATTAACGAATACTTAAATGAAAGATACTAGACCTGCTAAATCCGATTTATTATATTAGTAAAACCTTGACTATGAATTAAATTATATTATTAAAATCAAATTGTTAATACCCGTTTAATTATGTGACATGTAATAATTTTATTTTTTGTCAATTTTTTATTTTATTGTATTCTGACATTGACATCTCATTTATTATTAAGTATATTGAATTTGTATAGAAATTGATAATTGATGATTATAAGTATGGATCAGATTTGTACGCTTCAACGCAAGACATGGATGGACTTGCTATATTATATTTATTGTAACACCACTGTACAACCTATGTCTACAAATAAAAATTTCATTTTCATTTTCATTTTCTTGTGTTGTTCCAATTAAAATAATACGATTCGACGTATGGATTCGTAATGTTAGATTATTATTTTGTAATACCTTATCTATTGCACGGACGTCACACCCCCCCTCCTCCCCCACACAATTTGAGACCCTGCCTGCCAGACAGGCATTCTCCATTTGAGACGATGGATAAAAAGGATGACTGTTGCCTATGATTTTCATGCAATTGGCAAGGTAAATCTGGAGAGATGACAAAGTCATATTATACACAGTACGTACTGACGTAACCCTTAAAGATCTCAGAATTGAGATGACAAAGTCATATTACGTACTTACGTGACCCTTAAAGATATCAGAATTGGGTACATTAGAACTGCTAATGTACCCAATTCTGAGATCTTTAAGGGTCTCATGGCGGTCTGAATGAATTTGTCAAAGTCAGACAAAACTTTCAGTGATATCAAGCCAAGCAGAGAGTGGTTAACTTTGTCCAATTTCCTCGGCAGACTGCTCCGCTTCACTATAATATTCTGTAGTGAGACATTTTTCCCAGTCAGCATAAATCCTACGTCGTGTGTCGTGATAATCTTTAATATGGTACAGGTATGAACCGAAATGTATGTTTTTCACTTTGAATGAAGAAAAAAATTGATGGACTCCGCTTTCAAATAGATCCGTGGCAGGCACTTAATTGTGAATAGTCAAAAATAATAACTGTGTATGGACTGTAGTTGCCCATTCCAAGCGTAAAGCGTGGACTCCAGTCACTACAACCGACGAAGTCTTAACATATGGAACAAATTCACTAAACAATCTAATAACTGGTCCAAAACTCTGTCGATTTTCGGACATATACAGAAGCGATCCGTACAATAAAATGACGATTGCCCATAAAACTGATGGACGTCGGTACGTATATTAAATCTGTCGACAGACATAAAATTGCTCGTAAGCAGATGAAATAGCTATCATTCCTGAAATTGGCCGTTATTTATGGACAGGGTCGTTATTCTAATGATGGTAAGTTTTAATCAGTTTTAGATGTAATGTATTCGTAACTATACTTGTAAACATCAAGCCTTTTTTCTCTCATAAATCATTTATAAAAATATATTTATTAATAATCAATTGTTGATTCTTTGCAGAGGAGCTCGTGGCTAAATAATAACAGCGGCTCGCGTCGATCTTTAGGTTAAGCCGTGCTTGCCTAGGTTGGTCTGTGGATGGGTGACCACCCTTACATACCGAGTTTCCTCCGTGCCTCGGAAAGCACGTTAAGCTGGTCCGGGTTGTCATTTTTTGATCTTTGACAGTCGTTACAGGAAGTCAGTCGCCCAAAAAAGTCTGACAACCAGTCTTACCAAGGGGTATCGTATTACCCAGTATTAACTGGGTTGTGGAGGTCAGATAGTCAATCGCTCCATGTAAAATACTGGTATTCAGCTGCATCCGGTTAGACTGGAAGCCGAACCCAACACAGTTGGGAAAAGGCTAGGTAGATGATTAATTGTTGATTCATTGTGCCCAACAGTGTCAGGATCTCTCGAACATCTCTTTGTATACTAGCCGTCATGGTGTAGAGGGCTCCTCTTTTTCTTCATAAGCGGGTGGTGATCTTGCTGGAGGGGGAGGGTCATACTCCTTAATGTTTGTCTCTTCGAGAGGTGGAGGAGCTGCCTTCTTGGACGTTTTATTCTTCTATGAAGTGGATGGGCCATCTTCTGACGCTCGCTCTACCTCTAGTTGAAACACCGGGAAGGTTGTCAGAGAAAGACGTAACACGTTGTTGAATTATGTCCCCCTTGACCCTACTGGTCTGTTCATCATAGGCTGCATCAATCTGATTTTCATCATCTAATGTCATCCATGATGCCTGCTACACATGTAGGTCTTTCCGTACGCAAAATACGCGCTTTGACGTGGAGTTGCACGACTTTGACACCAGCCCGTTATACAATACAATAATCAATTTCAAAGTACTACAAAATCTATTGTAAAACTAAAACAGCCCAACCATAAAGTATATGCTATACTTACACTTTATATCTATCATTCATATTACCATTTATCATATCTTTTTATTGTTTTCTTTGTTTATACTCAGCGAATCGATCTAAATACGATTTGTTTTCATAGAATGAGCTGAAATAAAATATAAATATTCATAATTTTCAATGTTGTGACATGTATGTCGGATTTGCCATACTGTCAGTTACTTTTTCTTTCTGTCATAGAGTTTCATAATGGCTTAGTATAATTATGATGGTTACTTTTTGGTTTATATAATTTAAATTATTTTTATCAATATGTTTAACCGAAATATTGTATTTGTTAGATAATTACGATTGTTTACTAAATAACTTAATTTTAAATTAGATTTATAAAATTCTTTACGCACGTCTGATATGTCCTGGCCGACTACACTTGTCAGATGAGATGATTATATGACCGCAAAAAGAAAAACTAATTCTAAAATTCAAAAGGAACACTACTTTAAAAACGAACTGATGAACGGCAGCCTGATTCTACCATTGGTTTTCATATTAGAAGTATCATAAAACAGCTTGGTTTTTGAAAAGCCTCTAAAGGTGAACAGTTTTGGAGACGCTGATGTCCTGACGCGTACCAACACTTCCTAGGTGATCCAACTAAAAGATTCACCTGGGACCTCTACTCCCGATCTTCGAAACTGTCTTTGTTCCTGCCCTGGCGTTTGTCTCGGAGAACTGCACGACGCCCTACTAGCAGAATTACCCTGAAGCCTGATCCTTGGAACTGTTTTGGCGACTGTCTCGCAGAGCTACCCTAACGCCTGATCTTGTCTCTCCTACAGTGTTGAACTGATTTGACACCAACTAAGTGCGTGATCTATAAAACTACCACCTTCATACCTTCCATAGAGTGCGTGATAGGTAGGTATTTTTATAATGAGCTGTATTTTTTATCTTATTTGTAAAATTTTTATTTTCCCTTAATTTTTAAACGTACAAGTTTGCTTATATCCTCTTATTTTGATAGGATCAAGTAGATTTACAACCAACAAATTCTTTTGAGTAAAACTAGATCTACAAATAAATATTAAAAAACGCTAAAACCGATAGAAACTGTAGCAGTGGTGTCCAAGTGGAAACGGACTTATTTTCAACAGCGAGCTTAACCCAGAATTGGGTTTTCTTATAGTAACCTTACTAATATGGTACAGTCATTTATTTATTTGTTTGTTTAAATACAATATAATATCTGCGAGCTAAACATGTAATGTACATGTGTTTTTAAATTTTTATATACTGTATTGAATTATGGACCATGGCTGAAATAAATGAATTTATTATTATTATTAAACATACTGCAAAACTGCTCAAGAAGTTTGTCTGTGGAATCGTGCGTGTATGACCAGATGAACGTGGACGAGGCGAAATGAGTGTGTATGTGAGGATCATAGCAGATGGCGTTCTGTGCTATCTACCCCCATGGGAAAAAGGCGTGAGTTTATGTATATATGTAAAAATATAGAGATAACAGTCAATATAAACAGCCAAATCAGCCTTTAATTCAATAGCCAACAAAATAACTTTTTAACCTAAATAATGCCCTAATATATATACATCTCCGAACGAAACTGATTACATCTAATGGAATGTGGCTTTATTCGGCACGTGAACAGGTTACTCCTAACTCATGGCTTGAGCTATCGTAATGGATATCTGGAAAATGTACTGTCTTTGAATAGCTGAGAGGTTTTCAGTGTTTTCTTTAACTCTATCAATAATATATTGTTAAGTAAGAAATCAAACGGTGGAGAATCAACATCTTTTATTTCACATAATATCTGTATGGATGTAATCTTTGAAAGGGAAAGTAGAGGTGTACTCAATAGTACCCATATTTCGCCAGTTATGTTTAAGGCTGTTTAAGGGTATCTGCTAAATTAGCAACACTATTTGTGGTGGTTCAAACTTCGTTTGAAATACGAGTTTTAATCAGCTTGCACTACAAAGTGGTTGTTACGTCAGTCACTGCGGGGCGAATAGTACAAAATGAGTGGTTTTTATTTAATTGTAGCTTAATAAATCATTATATCAAAATGGCAATTGTACACTTTGTTAAGAAAAAAGTGGAAAATATTTGTGTGAAAAAAAAAAATACTAAAACTTAATGGCCGTTTATTAAGTTATTATAAACTTAGAATTATTTCAATTGTACCAATTAAAGTTTAGAGTCTATAAGCGATAGAGAGATGGAGAAAACCTCTCGCTAGCAGATATCCCCCCACCCCCTTAAGACGCGTATTACAAAAAACCCTCAAAACGCGAAATTGCAAGGTTAACTCGGTGAAATTGTGTGTTTCGTTCGTTGCTTGAAATAACAATAGGCATGACGACAGTATCAAAAAATTGCAAATATATTTAGTCCGTCAGTTTAGAGTATTGGAAATTAATGGACACGTATTTTTTGTTTTTGTAAATCAATGAATATGGACAAAGATAAAACGCATTAAAACTCGGGAGTGGGGGCTCGTGACGTCAGAACTAGCTAAAAATTATACCATGGCGTGACGTATTGAGAATTTTAAAAGCGTCGTATCTTCGTCAATTTTGGTTTACGTAACAAAAGAAAAAACACGGGTCAAATATTTTTTGATAATCTAAATGACGGACTAATTAGATTTTTTTGGTCGTCTCGCCTATTGCTTGTTACAAATTGTTCGTTTTCTCTACTTCAATAATATTAAAGGGAATTTGATGTAACTTATTTATTAAATTGAGTAATTATCATTCTCCCGATGCATGTTTAGGCAAAAACGTGAATTTTTGCCCAAACATGCATCGGGAGACCTGATTTTGGACCTCTAATTAGTAGATTATATTAAATATAAAACATAAACATTTTTTTATCGCACAAATATCCTATACTTTCATAATAATAGAAAACTTTGTCGTTATTCATAGGTAAATTGTACAATTAGCGTAACGCCGAAATGTAAGAGGGCTCTTAAGTCTCAGGTAATAGGAGGCGAGCCTATTGCCATCAACCGGTCATAAATCCAATCTACTCTGTGGCTGTACTGAGAAATTCCTGACAGAAAATATCAACAACACTGTGACAGACAATTCCCAAATACGGTTTTAAGTAAATAATTAAATAAATATCGCTGGACATTACACACAGCGCCATCTAGGTGCTACACTAAGCAACGAGGCTTGGGTCGTGGACACCAGATAGTTGTATATACTACATAGATACTTTTTGTTTGTAAATACATACTTAATATACATATAAACTTCCATGACTCGGAAACAAATGTCCATGCTCATCACACAAACATTTGCTCTCCTACCGGGATTCGGACCCGGGACCTTATGAACGTAAGGCAGCCTCACTACCGCTTCAGATCCATATACATATAATAAGCTGAAATAAAAAAATCAAGATACGTAAATAGTAGTGTAAATTTTTGCGAAAATCTTTTTGTCTTTTCAGGTTTAGAGTGGGCGTGACGGGCGGGCGGATTATATTCATGTAATGGCATCCCCACAAATTGTCAACGAACCTAAAAAGCTTCTAACGTGTTTTTGCCTCAAAAGAGAATTGAGATATTTGCAGACTGGTCTAAGTTTTGTGTCTTATATACATATTTTTATGAGAACAAAATAAAAATCTTTTCAAAATTATTTCTTTTTGCACAATTTGCAGTTGGTCTGGGTTATTAATAGGCTTGCTTTACTCTTCAAACTTTTGTAATTCGGTCATAGTTATACAAATAAGACTTGGAATTGTGTTAAAAATAATTTATTACTATAACAGATTGTGCGTAAATGATACGTTGTACAAAACAACATGCAATGATTAATTGTAAAAATCCCGAAAAAATACGTTCACTAACTTACAAGAAATAAATATTCACATTTTTCTAGTTCTTAAAACCATGCGATTCAGGGGCGGGTCTCAAGAAAATCAGCTTCAATTACATAACCTACATTACCACAAGCTATTACCCCAATTCTAAGCATAATTTGTTTCTCGTATGATTATGAAATAGTGATTATTACAACCGTTTAGTGAGCAACCTTTCACTTTGTAAACTCGTTGTTAATTTGTTTTACATCCAAGGCCACTTTCAATTTTATTCTTTTATGATATGTGGGCCGTGTAGCTTCAATATTTTGCCCTAGAAATATTCAACAACCACGTGCGAAATATACATTTTGATCCTCAATATTCTGTTACCTACTCAAATAACCCGTCACACGACATTGTTTCAATCTCATTTTTTATTTCTGGATCAACAACCTACCAGGCAAAATATTTTACGAAATAATACGTATGAGCGTCTAATATCCATATTCCATATTAATATTATAAATTTTGTTCGAACACACATTATAATAAAATTCAGTACAAAGTTAACATAGGGTATAAACATAGTTAACATATGGATCAAATCTCTTTATCAAACATGATAAATTAAATGAAGGAAAAATCATGAAATCTAAAGAACAATTATAAATTCACTAGGAAAAATTTAATAAGTTAAAGCACTTTCATTCATAGTTTTCCTTTCATTTAATTTACCATGTTTGTTAAAGAGATGTGACCCATAACCTTAATGATTGACCCTATTGATTGATGTCAAAAAGATACAGAATGTTATTTTTTCGAACTTTAGTCGATCCACCCCGGGTTCGATGCCCAATTTGGCTAGCGAATTTTCGAAAATCTGTGAATGCAGATTTGTTTCTTTTTAAAAATAAAGGAATGTTTCTTTTGAGTAAAATTTGCTATCTCCAGTATTTAGAGTACTTTCCCTCCAGGTGGCATTGAAAAATTCCACCCTTCTAACCATTTTATAATTTTGTTTGCAAACAAAGGATCGCTTGTTTGTACGTTTTAATTTTCCGAGCTGTCAGTGGCAGGAAAAACAATTATATTTCCCCAGTGAAATGTCAATCGAAATAATTTGATATTTTCTGAAAACAATTATTATCTAAATTGTTACAGATAATTTATAGAACGTTTAAATCATTCACTTCGATGAAAAGTGTTGAACTTAAGAAAAAAAGAACAAAATAAATTCAAGCTAGCTGTAAAAACAATCATCATCAGCCTATTAATGTTCCCACTGCTGGGACACAGGCCTCCTCTCTAAGAGAGGGAACGGGCTATAATCTACCACGCGGGCCCAGTGCGGATTGGTAGATGTCACATGTCTTCGAATTTTTTGGTTCTAGGACATACCGGTTTCCTCACGATGTTTTCCTTCACCGTTTTGAGAGCAATGGTGATGAAATAAATTACACAAAGCCCAATATCAATACAAAAATATAAAAAACCGCAACTTTTTTTTATTCTAGCGTACAAAACTTTTATTTAAGAAAAATCTGGTAGCGCTTCTAAAAAAGAAAAACAGACTATTGTAAGACAATGGGTTAAACACAAATTGGAGATTAATATTATTTGCCAATTACTGCGCGAGTTTTGACTGTCCAAGCTAATTTGAACCTTATGGTACAAGAATAAAGCTACAAGTAGTGCTTAGCGTCGATGATTTAATACCTAACCGTCTTGAGATATTTAGGAGCAAGAAACTAGTTAGACAAATGAAGGCAATTCAATCCAGACTCGTATCCATAGTCTTTGTCTATGGTAAGTAATCTTACTTACTATATAAATGCGAAAATTTGTGAGGATGTATGGATGTTTGTTCCTCTTTCACACAAAAAAGGTTGAACGGATTTGAGTGAAATTTGGCACACAGATACTTTATTACCTCGATTAACATATTATGTTGGGTTGTCCGGATTTATTCCGATAAGCTCGAGCATTATGTGAGCAGAAGATGGGTTTCGTGCAATGAAAACACACTGGATGCGATACACTGTTTCTATTAAACTAACAAATTACTTGAAATTACACTTTAACACCATGACACGGGGCACAATGAATCGGCTACAGTTTCAAGACGTCTCAACTCCAATTAGACCCAGTATGTTCTCCTCGCTGCGACCTGTTAACATCAGGACTCTGTAGAAGCACGGGGTAGACTGGTAAATAGGTCACGTGATGTCACCACTGGCGCGCCCGTCCGTACTCATGACGGGATCCGACACATATTTATTTAATCATAAACTAACAATACGAGTATACATAATTAATTAAAAACTGTGAAATAAACAAAAATAAATAAACTAACAACAAACTATAAAAGGGCATCGAAAAACTACTCAACGCTGTCAGCTGGTAAAATGTCCAAGAGACTGGCGGCGTTGCCACGTTGAATGGCAACACTTAGCCTATAGGAAACTTTTTATCCCGATAGTACGGTCTCGTGGGATATTAACCGAGCTTGGCGCAGGTGAAACCGCGGGCATAAGCTCCTTACATATAAAATAAATATAGGCATATGTTACTTTAAAAGCCCGAACTACGCTAAATAAATTCTAATCATTTTCCAGTAAAACCAATGTTCTCCAACTCTTAATTAATGTGATAATCGTTCATTTCGAGCGTTTACACTCGGTAAATCTCAGGTACATCATAGACACGCTAACATGCACATCTAACTTGGATGTAGCGCTCGCCGCGCCGGCCGTTGCCGTGCGTCTTGGTATATCACATTTACGAGTAAAACCTACGATCATGCGAACTTTCACGCCTATAGACTTTAGTAACCTACATATCTACAACGACGACAATAGGACACTTAGGCGTCAAACTACTCCTCCGCATCTGCACTGTCTTCCGGAAACGTACACAACGTAACAACCAGAAGACTGGCAGCATTGCCACGTTAAATGGCAAGGCTAATTATTTGGCCAAAGAAAGAGGCAGCCCTCTGGTCACGCAAATTGTTGACCAATTGGCGAGAGATTTTGTTAAAAAGGAGACTTGCACTCGAGCCCGATGACCCGAGCGTTTCGAACCCAAACAGCTCAAAACTGTAGTTACCAATAAGGTTACAGTATTTGCGCCACTTGAGGATCTCAGCAGCCTCAGCAGCAGCCTCAGCAGCAGCCTCAGCAGCAGCGTCTGTATAGCCCGCTGTGCTTGCAACGTGAGATGGCGAAGGAGTGTCGACACTGGTTGCGTCCCACACCAAAAGCCTACCCACGTTCCAAAGTACTAACGGTATGCCGTCTGATCTCTTCCCATCGTCACACACCAAGCCGTTTGGTTCTTAAACCGCTGGTACAGCGGCGCTGACAAGAGCTCGACGAATAATGTCGTTAATGCTGGCGTGCCGTGCAATGCGACCTGCGCACCTGTAGCAGGACAGGCCATGTTGTTCGAGGCTGTCGACAGCTTCGCCGCAGTGACTCCGATGTGGAGCAACACAAGGTGCGCGTAGCTTAGTAGCGACTCGGAACGATGCGTCATCTATCATAGTGCCAATGGTGAATGACGGAAATGCCTGAAGCCACGAGCCCGACTCCCATTCCGCCACGGCCAGCAGACGAGCGTGCTCCACAGTATTGATTGTCGTTTTTAAAAGGGTATTCCGTACAATACTGCAGAGCGGCACGTCCCACTGTCTCTGGGAGGACAGGTTGACGGGCAAATCCGTATACAAGCCATTTTTCAAGCGTTCAACGCATTGGTCAAATACGGCACCTCAACATCACCAGTGAGAAAGATAAATAAAATATCTCTGGTTAATTTTTCGGTACCGTAGACCGAAGCGAGAAAGGCTGGTAAACTTATACTTGAAATTTCGCGGACGCCAAATGCACTAAAACGAATGGGAAGTGTGGCTCTTGCTGCCAAGCTCGGTCGTCCAGGGCCACATCAAGTATTGAAGTTAGTGTTCCTAATAATTTGGTCTACTTTTTCTAAAAGCTGTGGATGCTTCCAAAGATGAGAGAAGCGAAGGCTATATGTGAATTTTGGTCCAAAACTGTTTTACCGAATAAGTGTGAAGGCCGAATGAATGTTAATTTTGAAAAGTATTACCGAAACATATTTCTTCAATGAACAACGGAAAAGAGTTGTCAAATTGGTGACCTTAGAAAGTGAAGAGATTTTTTTTCGATAATTTGATATTTGGTGCTAGCGAGTTAAATTTAGAACTGTTGTTGTATTTAGAATTGTAATTCCTGAAACCACTGACAGACAGATCTGTCAGTGGTTTCAGGAAGATAAATTTCGCAACTAGGTTTAGGTCTAAAGAAAAATTCAGTTCCATTGGGAAACTGAATTTATCAAACTCAACTCAAACTCAACTCAAACTCAAACTCAACTCAAACTCAAACTCAACTCAAACTCAAACTCAACTCAAACTCAAACTCAACTCAAACTAAAAGCATTTATTTCAATTAGACCATTACGGCACTTTTGAATGTCAAAAATACAAAAAAAACAAAGCTACAGTCCCAGTCATAAGGCATAATAACTTGAGAAAGTACTGTAGTTACCCATATTCCCTAGCGTAGATCTCTATGGATAAGAACGGGCAAGAAACTCCATGGACACTTAAATCAAAATGTTGTTACAAAATATTGGTTACATCATTCATTTTGAGATTATAAGAGAACGATGTGAAACACGTGCACATTAAGAGCGGCCAGATTATAAGATTAGATCAACAATTTAAAAATAAAGTAATTAAAATGAACCGTGGCAGCTAAGAGATGACCAGTCCCAACTGACAGCGCCCGTTCACGAACATGACGCATGTACCGGCGCCATACAACTCAACCATATCGAAGGGAACTAAATGACCCGACACACCCGCTACCATCAGCGAGACATTTAAGTGAGCATGACATTCTCTCAGCCACCAAGGCATATTCAAGTCAATGAAAGATAACTAAATGTAAGTGGTAGCTGAACAGTACAAAGTACTCACACATGTGCTATGCAATTATATAATACTAAAAACTAGAATCTATACAATGAAAGTAGGTATATTTTTACAATCTTCTGCAGCTTCCACAATACATTAACATGGGAATCAATTCTTCTTCTTCTGCTTTGCGTGTCGATAGACTCAAATAATGCCCGACCAGTATAATCAATTAGTTTGCCCCTAATGGTTGTGTAGCAGGATCAGCATTTAGCCAAGCATTTTTATCATCAATGTAATCCCCCAACTTATAATATGCTCGCCTACATAGTGTGCGTTTTATACAAGATTTAAATTTCGTCTCATTCAGTTGAAGAATGTAGGGAGGTATTTCATTGTAACATTTTCTTTAATAAAAGTTAAATCTTTTAGAACTGAGACCAAATCACTTCCCTGGGTTCCATCATCCAAATACCATACGTTGATTTTAGCATTTAGTTGTCGAATAATTGGATTAATTGCTAAACTAAAAATTACTGGCCCAACAGGTTCACCCTGATGGCATCCCACGGCTGATTCCAAAAGATTGTCTTTATAGAGTAATTTTGAGGGGTTCTTGTAGTATTGGTGAAGTGGTCATTTTGGGTATTTTTTTTTTAACCTCTTTCAACAAGGTGTCCCTGTTTACGGAATTGAAAGCATTTTTAATGCCACCCTTAAGGATGACCTCACCCTTATAAAGGTAAGTGGGAAGTGCGTGTACCGCAGTCCCCTTTGGACCTAAAGCCAAGCTGTAGGGGCTGGAATTTACTGGCCAGTGTTTCACTGTAAAAGGCGCAGCAAATTTTTCCTGCGATAAGACGGTAAGGTGACCCTACGGCAATGCGATGAATGTCGCCATCTTTCTTGCGCAGGGCACAAAGATTGGCCCTGTACAAAATATCGATGCCAGCATCGTTCATACTGCAGGAGAGCATGAGATTGATGAGGGCCATCAGCTCTTTCAAAAGGGACTCGCCAGCTATATAAGGTCCTTAAGGTGTTGCTGAGTCAGGCCGTCGAGGCCGCTGGCGGAGACACTTCGAAAGGAACAGACAGCCGCACACACTTGTGGAACACTGGAATGGGGGGGTCAAGGAAGGTGAGGTCATCTGCCGGAGCGGGCTGTTAACTCTCCAGAGCTGTAAGGGTCTCTGGAGAGTACGGCGCAACCACATCGCTGCTAAAGATGATCCTAGCTGCACCACTGATATACCCTCGCCTAATTTAGATTCTACATGATGCAATAAACCTGTTTGGGGGGAGATGTGCTGTAAATTTTGGGTCAAAACATTAGGCCGAAATTGTACAGTTGTCTTTAATTTGAGTTGTTAAGGTTTTTTTACTTGTCAAATCTTTTTGTACATGTAGAAATTTTAAATGAGAAGGTGAGTAATTGCTCTCAATCACTTTTAGAGTTCTCTCGGGCGGCGAGGCGGACACAACGCGCCAGACTTGATGCTTGCTATAAAACAGGAGTTGAATTTGTTAATTTTGAAAGATATTTCCTAAAGTGTTGAGTGAGTGGATCATTGTAAGGGGAGTGAGTACTGGAGCATGAATAAGGTACATTGTGGGGTTCCCCAAGCCTCGTTCACTCTTGAGAAAACGCTTCGTCCTAGTCAGATTACTAGGACATCCAGCGATGTGGTAGATTGACTGACACTCCGTTCGGCGTCACTACAGTCATTGATGGACATAGAAATATGTATTTAAATAAAACTTACGTGATAACTTAACAAATAGTGTAAATAATTATTAAAAAACCAAACAAATATCACAAGTAGAAAAATACGTGACGTTCTCAATTATGGACTGAGTCTCCATCGCATGCGCGACAAATTTCCACCGGCAGCGGGGACCCTGTTCAGTGCCGGTTGGCCTCGAGGTTCCAAGCCCGCTGTTGGCCGTCCTCTTCCTCGTCGTCGTGGTGGTGCTGGAGTCGACGGCGGGGAGAAAACTCGTCACTCGAGCTCGACGCAACTGCAGCGACCGGAGACACGACGCTCAAGGTTGAGGCGCGTCTCGAGGCTGCGAGGCGGAACCAAGTGACGAGCCCGGATATGGTAGGTGTGCCTCTTTTTATTTATTGGTTGGCCCTGTAGTGTGCAGCGCGCCTAACCTTATATAATTATGTAACTGCACACACTAAATTATGAACATTATTACACGAATCGTTGAACTGAATAGTTCTCTTTTATTTTGCCTACATCACTCTAATACATGGCCAGCAATTAAAAGTTTGCAAGTTACGTAAAAGCGAAGAAGTTTGTAGTTGAATAAATCATGAAGATTTTACTGATAGAAGTTTGTGAAGACGGAAAATTAGAAGAAAGAAAGCAAAGAAGATTTTAAAAAATACAGAAGAAAAGAATCAGAGCCATAAAGAAAAATTTGTTTGAAGAGGAGAAAATATTACAACATTTAAGAAGGCAGAAAAGGAACGTTGCTGCCGAGTGCCGGGAGAATGCTCAAGCCTAATGACGAGAGGATATGCAGGACGCTGGGAGATAAATTGTACGGGTCCGATGTAAAGAAGCTGGGAGTCAGTTCGAGTCCAATGCTGAGGAGTTCATTCATCCATGCCACGTGAGACGTCGTGACCTACATATACGTTGTCAGTAAAATATGAACCTACTGCAATGTAAGTTTTTGCACTGCTAACATTTACCTACATTTTATAATCTACAGTATTTAATGTTATTAGATCAAGTAGTGTTATTTTATATTTAGAGTTGTGGATTAGGAATGTCCCAACAATTGCAAGATTTGCACGCTAAACTAAAATATTTAAGAGAATATTTAGTGAAACTAGGTCCAGACAGGCGTAGACAAGAATTAGATTTTAAGAAACTAGCAGAAGCAGAAAAAGAATATAGTAAACTGGATTGTATTTTGACTCAGTTGAACCAAGAAGTTAAAGATCGCAAGTTAAGCAAAGAAACTTGTGAGGTTTTCCAAACAATAATTCAGGAGATACAATCAAATTTTCAGAACATAAAGGCTTTACTTTCTATAGTAGATAGTAGTAGTCAAACTAGTTCTAAGGATTTTATAGAATATTCTGATTGTGTTACAAAAATGGCAGACGCATTCGATATTAGAACCGCAATTTCCTTGTTGCCGGTGATGAATGGCCAGGAGCAGGTGACAAATTAGCTTATTGATGGTATCTTGCTTTATAGTTCACTGATCAATGATGCCAGTAGGAGTCAATTAATACAGTTTGTGTTAAAAACGCGTCTCTCGCCTAGTGCAAAATTGCGTCTTAAACCTAATTACACAGATATAGATAGTTTGGTAGAAGATATACGCATACATTTGTTACCGAAAAAATCGTCTGTAGCTTTACAAACACAATTGTTTAAAGCAACTCAAGGCCGCAGGAGTATAGAAAAATTCGGTACAGAGATCGAGGAGTTGTTTGTGAATCTCACGATTGCTCAGGCTAACGATAAACGTGATGCCTATGAGGTTTTGCGTCCACTTAATGAGAAGACTGCAATAAAACGTTTCAGCGATGGTTTGGCTGACAAGCGGCTCAGCACCATCATTGCCTCACGACAGTTTGCATCGTTGTCTGAAGCTGTTACGGCTGCGATAGATGAGCAGTCCATGTCTGTCCAGCCACAAGACCAGGTTATGCAATTTAGGGCTAACCAAAACTATAAACGAGGTAGCTTTAGAGGTTCTCGTGGCCGAGGAAATAGACAGTTTTATAACAGCAATAAAACGAATAATTATTATAAAAATAATGAAATTAGCACAGGTCAAAGAACTACATACCGTGTAAATCGAGGTAAACACTCAGGTGGTCAGAGTCAGCATTTTCGCGGACGTCCGGTGCGTTATCAGCATGTTCAGCATAACGCGCAGCAGTCCAATGTCCAAGACAACTTGCGCAATGAGAGCGTAAATAGCCATGAAAACCTAGATTTTTTTTGTACCTAAACCGTACACTCATTCAATTCTAAGTTTTTGTAATTTTTGTATAATAAATTGTAAACTAAAAGATATTAATGTTGATCTTAATTTACTGATTGATAGTGGAGCAAGCTTATGTGTGCTTAAGTATGAATGGTTGTCGCGACATAGGAATTTAATGAATTTAGTAAAACAGGATAAGATAGTAGCAGTCACCGAAGTACACCTTCAGGTCACTCCATCAAGTCCGGAGGTAAGGTCTCATCATAACTAACAAAACGAGCCCAAACTCGGCTCACCTAGTACAACATGTGAAGGAGTTCCAGTGGCAATCACCGAAGTACACCTTCAGGTCACTCCATCAAGTCCGGAGGTAAGGTCTCATCATAACTAACAAAACGAGCCCAAACTCGGCTCACCTAGTACAACATGTGAAGGAGTTCCAGTAGCAATCACCGAAGTACACCTTCATGTCACTCCATCAGGTCCGGAGGTAAAGTTTCATCATAACTAACAAAACGAGCCCAAACTCAGCTCACCTAGTACAACACGTCAAGGAGTTCCAGTAGCAGTCACCAATCACTTCATGAAGTCCGGAGGTAAGGTCTCATCATAACTAATAAAAATATTACCTAGTATCAAATTTGGTTTATCGAATATTTTGTGTTTGTACAGCGACCTTTTTCAACTCGAGCCGCTCCAAACAGGCGTTACGTCTCCACTCTCGACGGCGGCCGTGCGCAGACTAAAGTTTCATTCAAAGTGCTTGTGCAATAAATCAAGACGGGTATCAAAAATAAAATAACCCCTAATGCAATCGATTAAGATTCATCCAGAATAGCAAAAAATGTGAAAAAATAAGATTTGGTTTTCATTTTTTCTGCAACTATATAAATCATTTAGATAAAAAAAAATCCTTGCATTAAGAATTGATTATGTTTGCCAACATACAGTATTTTAGAAATGGTAAAATATGTTAATAATAGCACAAAAAATGTACCTAAACTCAACCCTGTATCGTTAATTTTAGGGAAAATGGCAACGACAGATCGATTTTACATTATAAAAAACTACAATTTTCAATGATCAAGTACCTATTATTTGAAGATGAAGAACCAATCTATACGAGGTAGTTATTAGTTATATTGGATTTTGTTTGGTTATGCCATAAAATTGTACCGATAAACAGCATAATTTTACCTGATATGCAAACGCGCCCTTAATTTAAAACTCAACTGCAAAAGTAATGATCGAGCTCGTAAAAAAAAGTCACGACCGCGTAACAGAATGATGCCTAGGCAAAAGATTTAATTTTCGAATCATAATTATAGCCTCTGAAAGTACTGTATTGAAAAGGTCTTTTGATAACGCAAGGCGATAATAAAGTTGCCGGGGCTGCGGGACTATTCGAAAGAGATACCGTGGCCCCGGAACACAAGGGGCGATGAAGGAACATGGATGGGTTTTAGTCAGTAAAAGTCTGACACTCCCTCCTACTCCGCCCAGAGCAGGAGGAGACATTTGATGATTTCCCAACCGAAAAAAAAAAGGCGATAGTAAAGTTAGTTCAGCCCCGAAAATAGAAATTACACGACGAAATAAAATCTAGTTAGTTACAGCTATATTAACGTGTCACATTAGCCCTGGATTGACACAACTAGAAGCCATGGGGAGAGGCCTTTGCCCAGCAGTGGGATGACGCAGGCTAACAGTATCAGTATTAATGTGTCGCTTTAGCTCAGGCTCAGTGGAGCGACGATCTTCGCAGGGTGACTGGTAGCAACTACATGAGAATTGCCGAGAATCGAAAATGAGTGGCGTGGGATTGAGGAGGCCTATAATAATACATCATTTAATTCAGGCAACAAAAGACCCATATAAAATATACCTTACAGACTAACATTTACATATCTATAAAAACCCCAAAAACCTAATTAAACTATTGAACACGAAGAGACGGCGTCATGTTGCGCTGCGTGGTGTCGCGTAGCCTTCCGCGGAATCGCCGATACATGAGACACCCTTCGGCCAAAACTCTCCCTTGAGGAAGGTCTCAATATGATGAGTTGGAACTCGCACCACGAACGACTATGCCCAGTAGTAGACTGCTGTAAGCTGATGATGGTAATGATGATGTTACCTCTGATGTAAATAAAAACTAAGGAGTGTATAGGTCCGGGGCTGCGGGGCTGTTCGAAAGAGATACCGTGGCCCCGGAACATAAAGGGCGATGAAGGAACATGGATGGGTTTTATTCAGTAAAAGTCTGACACTCCCTTCTGCTCCGCCCAGAGCGGGACGAGTCGTTTGATGAAGTCCCATTCGAAAAAAAAACGAAAAAGGAGTGAATAGGTACTAAATTCAATAAAACAACAAATATAATTCTCACTCATTATATTATCTATAACGTATAAGAAACATTTACGTTCTCATTTAACCGCCTACAATTATAAATATACCTTTCTAAGATCACAACATAGTTATAAGTAAGACGTTATTTACAATAAATAAACAATTAAGTACACAATATTTACAAACTAGTCTCATCACTTGTAATAAATAAAATGTCCTATGTAGTATTGTTAATGGACTGTGAAAGAATTACACATTGAGCCCAAAATAAAATGTAAAATGGAATATGTTATGTAACACTACGAGTTAAAACATCCGCAACGCGGAAATAACTAAATGTGAAACTAATTTCAGAATAGACTAACGAAATGAGTTATTGTACTTTAATTAAATTGATTTGATCTAGTTTTAGTGTTTATTATTCTGAATGGTGTTGGTTTAATACATTTTTAAGCCAGATCGGTATGTATAAAATATCAAAAAAGTTATCCAAAAAAAACAACTATGTAACTTTGGTTAGATAAATTAAATACATTACTAAAAAGTCAGAATATAGAGAACTAAGTGATCAGAATTGCTCAATGTGTTATTATTCAAGTAAGATCGCTGAATCGGATCATTTTCGGAGAAAAATCTAGATTCTTAAGCAGGAGAGACTTTTAAGCTCATCATCAGGAATGTAAGTAAAGTATGAATGCTTTAAAGCCAAGACACATTTATAGTAAAATTATACAAGACTGATTTTATTTTCAACCTAGCAATTGATCATCGAAAGTATTAACACACTGTGTTCGAAATCGAAGGTTACTGCTGCCTTAACTATTAAAACACCAAGTAACCTATTATTGACATTAATTAAACATTTATGAATTATTTTATAACTTTACTTTTTGTATCATTTGCTTTTACGTGCAGTTTGATATACGACGAAATGGTATACAAATGGCCGTGATTTTATTGCAAGTTCACAAGTGCTTGAAGCACTTACAATAATATATAAGTATGTTTCCATCTAACTTCATGTGAAACAAAAATCTGTGCCTACACCTTACTTTACCAAGCAAATGATACAATTAAAGTAACTAAACATTTGAGTTAAAAACCTTGCTTCAATTTTATTTTAAATCGTTCATAATTATCTGAACTGATACAATTTGCTATCCCTACATTTATTTTTGTTCAGATTATTTGTAAATACGAATAATCCATTATTTATCTTAATTATTATCTAAGAGAAGGTGACAAAAATATAGACTATTGGAGTACTGAACACAATATAAATCTGTACCTTCGAAATTAAAGAGGTATTGGAAATAAGGTTTTGTTTCTTGCTCAACATATGAATAGAGATTTTATTGTTACGGAAAAGGTTCATGTGAGTTTACTAAACGATCAACTCTTTAAATGTCTTAATGAATTGAGACGAATCGCTTGGGGAATATAATCCAATAAGAGCATTCACGCACGATCGTACAATAGGTCCTAAATATAAGTATGCACATAATACTTGAACGATTAAGTGAGAGTAAAATACAACATCCACTTTAAGACGGAAATAACACGGAAGCAAGAATTTTTCGCACAACTATTTGCATCAATATACTTGTAAGGTTTCTTACGTCCATTCTAACTTCACAGAAAATCTACACATTCGAATCGTTAGGTGCATCAGCTTTAGACAGTAATGGGACACTACTGTAATCCTTTAACCGTTCGGCGCCTTTCTTGGTTCCGTTATCAAATGAGCTCGCTGTGGGCAACTTTGAAATCCAGTTGTTATTACCTATTTTGTTCGTCTTGTAGTTGGCAATTGCATTTGTAGTCTGACTGTCTTTCAACT
The DNA here is from genome assembly GCA_963853795.1 of Xestia rhomboidea. Classification (NCBI taxonomy): domain Eukaryota; kingdom Metazoa; phylum Arthropoda; class Insecta; order Lepidoptera; family Noctuidae; genus Xestia; species Xestia rhomboidea. The sequence goes on along the minus strand of OY970778.1, from coordinate 4,780,799 downwards.
TGACTCGCGGTTGACCGCAATGTACTGAGTTGTGGTTCAACGAGTTGACATTCAGCGATATGGAGTTTGAAACGCTTTGCTTGTCTACATCTTCTCCATTGTCATTAATGCCATTTGTAACTGGTTCTGTAGGATCAGATTGTTGTCTCTGAATGCTGAGGTTTTGTAGTAAAGGTTGAGCTTCTTTCTCTAATTTGTTCATGTCTATTTTTTGCTGGAATATTCCTGATCCTCTTCTGCTTGATGATCGAGAACTTTGGTCTAATCTTTGTCTAAATGGGGTCAAGTGTGACAGTGACCCACTTTCTGTGGATAGTGTCTGAGTTTTGATTAATAACGGTTTTTCTTTAGGTGCGTTAGGATCTATTTTTTCGCTTAACAACCAATATGTGACTATGGTTCCTTTGCCCTGTAACAAGAGGAAATGTTATAAAAATTGGCGTAACCTTTTCTCTGTTTTATCGTGACTTTGCAGGTTTTTTTATCGTATTGGAAAAGTACACTTCAATGTCACGAGAAGTTATGAGGTTATTGATTTGTCTTTTATTTTTAGTTTTCTGTAAAACACAAATAATTTGATTATACAGCGAATACTCGAAAATTCCCCATCATTTCGTTATAAACTAAAAATGAATTCTAACTAAAATATAATTAACAGACTCGTAAACAAAACCAATTCGGGGTATTCCCTCGGGCTCTATTTATTGCTGAATATTTGATACAAGAGCAATGGTCGACATCAAGTTAATAGGGTATTGGCAGTCTGCATCGAACCTTTCAAATATTTTTTGATAAACTTAATTGCATTTTTGTCATAAAGGTGCTATTAAAAATCTGTATAGCTTTTTGATTACAATTTTCACTGGGAAAACAAGAACTCTAGAGGATTCACAAAAAATATTCTCATTTTTTTTGTAAACTAAGTGACACTATTAGCAAGGACGATAAAGGAAAAAACAAAAGTAGTATTAGATTACTTTAGGCAACCGAAAAGCCCACGTAACGGTTTTAGTGGCAAGAATAATACCTTAGTAGTGTAAAACAAATCAGGTAAAAGTTTTTCTTACTTCAGTGATCAGGGCAAGTAAGAGTACGATATACTTGTATGCTTATACTTATGCAAAGATGGTACATTCTTACTTGTTGTATCTTTCTTTATCATATGCAAGGAAATGGATAAAAAAGTACAGCAATTTTGGATATGGTATTTTTGCTCATCATTTTTGCTGTAATGTGTAATAGTTGAAAATAATAGCAATATGTTGTTTTACCTTCATAGCAACTTCTCCTCTGCACTGCAAATTGAAGGTTCCGTACAGGTCTAGCAGTGCCTTCGTATCTGGTGACACGTGGATTTTGAGAGCTTCTCCATTGGATTCCATTCTCGATGCAGTGTTTACGGTGTCGCCGAAGAGGCAGTAGCGGGGCATCTTTAGTCCCACCACGCCGGCTACACAAGGACCTGGCGGAATAGAAAAAACAACATAATTTTTTGGATTATTTCATTACAACACAAACTTTTTTATTTGGCATGGGCATGAATACTTTCAAGATTTAAATATTTAATTTATTTTCACGAAAATTTTGTGAGGAAAGTTTTGAGTACGAATTTGGGATGGCTATAAGAGACGACAAACAAAGAAACGATGGATCCTATATAAAACATATGGAAACGGGTATTTATCGCGAATTTAAACGCAGTGTGTGTGTATGTTTTTGTGTGTTTGTAGTGTGCTGACCCAGTGTGAACCGGCCCTAATTAACATTTATGAAGATCAAGTGAGGGTAGTTGAATAAACACCTTCGCTTTGCTGTGGCGGTACCTCCAATACTTCAGTCTTCCCGCGACCAAGGCTGGTGCAATTCGGTCGAAACATCGGGCTTAGTTTAAAAGTAAAATTCGCGTTTCCATATGTTTTAATGTGTTCTGATCGTGAAAGTTTAAATAAGACAAACGATGGATCGACTGTATGGAAGATTCTAAAGGCTAGAAAGGGCGTGGTGACTCATGAGATGACGAAAACGTGCAGCGCTGACTCTAAATAAATCCGGAAAATGTCAGAAGAATGACGATGATTACAAACAAGACCATAAAAAAGATTATTGTTAGCGTGTTTTTGTAACAACAAGTGGGCCATCCTGGCGAAAAAAAATACCAAAAATAAAATAAAAACGATGTAGCGTTTAATTAGAAACACAAGCCAAGTACAAAGGTCCTTCATTTTAATATCTAAATAACAAGCTCCTTTCGTATTTGCATGATGGCAAAGTAATTACGCTTCCTAAAAAACAACATTTTCCGTACCCACAAAAGAGCTAGCTCATATTTTGTTTACATTTCGAGTACGTTCGCCACAGCTCATTACTTTGAAAAGGAATGAACGTGGCACTGTGTTTTCGGTTCAAATATTTCCGTGAATCGTGACCCGGAATTTTTTAACCTCTTGATTTTCGACACGGATGATTGTTGACTTTTACGTTAGGGTGATTTTGGGGCGGTAGGTAATTTTTTGGTAATGATTAAATTGGCATGGTGTCCGTTTTTATTTGGGTCGTTTATGATTTTGACGGAAAGGGTTTTATTTAAGACAGAATCAGTGATCCGTATTTCAGCGATCCGTATTTCAGCGAGAAAGGTTTTTTATTCCTCTAACGTTCCTACTTTACAGAAATAAATACATTAAACCTTACATAGCTAATAGAAAATACAGAATAATTTGAATACGATAGTTTTTCTGATTTTGATTTCTTTTATTCCCACTCAAATAACGTTTCTAACACAATAGTCAAATGAGATGTACTCCGACAATGATGAGAAATTCTTAACACGTTTAGTCGATTTTCGAGAGTAGCTTTGTACTTTTTTTCTTACGAATCAACAGAAAATTTATTGTTTATAAAGATAAGTAGGAAATGATTAGGACCCTCAGGTTAGCGTCATCTACAAGCTATTTTATTTAGCACGCTTTTAAATTGATTTGTATTAGGTAGTAGGTAATAGGCTAGTTTCCACCATCAATAAATTGCTAATTTATTTAGTGCGTCAGTGTATCTTCGTCAATTTTAGTTTACGTAGGTAACAAAAGAAAAAAATACGGGTCAATTTTTTTTTGATAATCTAACTGACGGACTAATTATTTTTTTTTAGTACACAAGCCATTCTAAACTTTTTACCCTAGTAGTAAGTTCCCATGAGTATAATTTTAGACATCCATGCGGGCGCAGCTAGTTTTACATAAAATAACATCACGCCTGTAATCGCCGAAAGGTTTGGCAGAAGTCTACATAATACGAGTAGCACACCCACATTTCACCAATTATGTTTAAGTCCCATGGAATAGGGGGCGAGCCTATTGCCATCCAGACTACCTCTCAATTTCGAAATTCCTGATAGCGAAACCCAATAACACTTTGCTCGACCCGGGAATCGAACCCAGGACCTCTTGCTCAGCAGTCGCGCTTGCAACCACTAGACCAACGTGGCAGTCTAGCTAGTTTTACATTTATTATAAGGTCATCTGCGCCGACCGAAGGGCAGGAGGAGAATCATAAATTATGACAGTTGGTATAACTTTAAGCCCTTTTGCTTACGATTTTTTGTTGGAGAAAATACTGAAAATACAGGGTGTAAACCACCTCATCACGAAGTCGTCAACCAAGCATTCTGTGCATTAAACTAAGTAACTTATGTTAAAATTATTGCTGGGAAACGACTTTTTTTTTTGGTGAAAAATCATGTTTTGTGGGAGAACTCAATGTAACGCACTCAAAACATTGTGCTGATGGATGGATTGAATAGTACAGGGGTCATGGAGGTGTTTAAATTAAAGTTCTTACATTCAAAACTTGTATTTTTTTTTTTTTAAGTTATCAAAAAGTTGGAACTTTGACCCCCAATATCTCCGTAACTAGAAAGTTCCCAGATATGGTGTAGAACAAAAAAAATATCGCAATTACGAGGAGAACAAGTACCTTTCGGCTTCGTTAAGAGGTGTTTTACACCCTTTATAGAGAAAGAAGTGGTTTAACTATGGAAAGTGACCTCATTATTCAGGCGTCAAATTTGAATACTGAATATATTACAGTTGTGAAGACTTGGCAATAGTTTCAGTTGTTTTGAGGTCAGAAACAAGCTTTTGTTTGCCTTTTTTTGTCGTTTTATTTTAATTCGCAGCAATTTTTATGTTGATTTTTTTAGCCTTCTTATTTACAAAAAATACAGTATTACTAAAATTTTATATTTTGACTGTCAATTAGTTTAAATATAATATTTTTAGATTTAGTCTTCGTTCGGCCCACTGAGTTTCTTAATATCACACCAATCGATTTTGCTATACGTCGTCCTAAACGAGAAAAATAAAGAATAAAATAGGTACTTAAATGTTACATTAGTAACAAAAATATCAAGCTAAATCTTTGATATTAAAACACAATAAAAATACATAGATCATTTTCGACGCTTAGCTTTGAAAATGTTTCGTCTAAAATGTTTTGACAAGTTTCGAGGCTTAAATTCTAAACAGTTTAGTTTATCTAATGACAGCTTTCAGACTTGTGACAAATTATTTTGAGTAGAGACGCAGTTCTTAAGATTGGCTGTGAGATTTAGATACCAATATTGTTAATATTTTGTCTTCTTGAAGGTTCTTGGCCTTGCTTACAGTTTTACACTTTGCAATGCTCGGATTGGCGAAAAATAAACTACAAGAAACTTGTTGCGTTTTGAAAATTCGTGTTTCACAAATTTGAAATAACCTCTGAAATAAATACGATTCGAAAAACTAAGCAATTTTTCGATGAAAGTGAAAAAGTAAACAATAAAAAAACATCTGCTGACGCTCCAGTCTCCTATTAAAGTTTGTACGTTTGGTTAAAATTAAGTTTTATATAATAACCAACTTGCTTCTGTCCGTGAGTTCGCCCGCAGGTATAATTACCTAGAATTACTACAACACGATTTTTTTCGAAGGGACATAAATTAACTTAATGAGTTTTTAAACAAATGTAAGTTATTGTTAAAATATCGGTCATAAGTAGTTTTACTGATTATCAGTTTTGACTGTGACATAAACACTAAGCGATTTTCTCGTGAAATAATGCTTTGAGACCCTAGAGAGAATTTCAATGCTTGTAACTCTTCTACACACTCACTTCTTCACTTAAAACAGAAAAAAATACATAAATCCTTCTCAGCAAACCTGTTACAGGAGAGTTGGATGAGAGATAATATAACGAACATATCAACTTCTACATAATTATTCATGATATTCATGATATCCGTGATTTTCTTTTCGTTCGATGAGCTTCATTTATTTATTACAAAATCCACAGCTCTTTACAATCTTAACCTAAACTATTTTAACTAAACCTACAGCCAATTAAGGATTTACAATTTAACATCTAAACATAGCTAAGAATACAGCGTGTGAGAGTGTGTTTGCCTGAGGAGTTAAAGTGGGTGTGTGAGTATGTTATAACGGTGTGTGTGTGCGTGTATGGTGATTGTTTATATAGCTTCTGTACAACCCTACTTATTTATTTTATTTCGTTTAGATGTGTTTGTCAGTTTATCACATACTGACGTTATTAATTGTAGTATTTAATAGTGTGTAATTAATAGATAATGAAAAGTTGAAATGTTGAGATGTTTAAAAAAGGCAATAGGTACAGGAAAACTCAATGAAAAATTATATTGGTATTAAATAAAACTCACCAGAATGCAACCCAATCCTGAGTTTCAACTGTTCTTGCGGCCGATGCCTGATGCGGAACCTGCTCACAGCATCCCTGAGGGCCAGTGACATCCGAGCTATTTCACAAGCATGCCGTGTGTCATTACGCTCTGAGAGACCTGACACCACCATGTAAGCGTCGCCTATGGTTTCCACCTGTCCAACAAGAAGTAGAAATCAGTTTAAAATATTAATAGTATAAGTGTTTGGTGAGGGTGGACATCGCCGACGAGGTCGAGTCGAGCTCGGCGAAGGTGGTGTGACGATCTGATCATGTTCGCGGGGCAAAATTGCACAGAAAAGAGAGGCTTCGAGGGAAAAAGGGGAAGCTTTTGCCCAGCAGTGGGACACAATGTAGAACTATAAGAAAAAGAGTATTTGGTGGAGAGTTACAAATTATATTTAACTTAATACCGGCTCTAGTTAAGTTTTAGGCAATCGATGACGTTCCTGTAGTATACAAGGTGTAAACCATCTCATCACGAAGCCGTCAACCAAGCATTCTGTACATCAAACTAAGTAACTTTACGCAAAAATTATTACTGGGAAACGACTTTTTTATTGGGGTCTAAAATCATGTTTTGTGGTAGAACTCAATGTAACGCACTCAAAACATTGTGCTGATGGATGGATTGAATAGTACTGGGTTCGTTGAGGCATTGAAATGTATGTACGTGTTAATGTTGATAATACACTCGAGAGCAATGAATCCGGGTCACTTAAAGAATGTTAAAAATCTCGGAAACTAAAAATGATAGGTTAATGCAATAAATTGTATTTAATAGACAATGTAATATTCCTTAAATGAAAGTAAAAAAAATATGAGTCACCATACATTTTATTAACACAAAATTACATAAAGAAAAAAACTGCTGATCTCTCCTTAAAACAAAAATAGGAAACATGAAATTTTTGAACTTTATTACGATTTTCTTGAATTTTAATACTTCGTATTGCCTCCTCGTGCTTCCATTACTGCGTTTACGCGGTTTGGCATGCTGTACACCAAGTTCCTTATACGATTTTGGGGAATATTCTCCCATTCCTCTGTGAGAGCAATTTTGAGCTCACGAAGCGTGATTGGGGGAGGGTTTCGTTGTTTTACGCATCTGCCTAGCTCGTCCCAAGCATGCTCGATCGGGTTGATATCCGGGCTGCGCGCTGGCCACTCCATACGAGTAATGTTCATCTCTTGAAGGTAGTCATTCACAATCCTACCTGTATGAGGTCGGGCATTGTCATGCATAAATATAGCATCCTCACCTAAATTGACCATAAATGGACCAACGTGATCATTGAGGATTTCTTCCACATATCTTACGCTAGTTAAAGAGCCGTTTTCTATGATCACCAGCTCTGTGCGACTTTCAGAAGAAATTCCGGCCCACACAAGTACAGACCCACCACCGTAGGCTACTTTTTCTTCGATGCATGCTTGCTTGAATCTTTCCCCTGGTCTTCGATACACTCTGTGTCTTCCATCGTGCTTGTAGAGCATAAATTTTGATTCGTCGGAGAACATAACTTTTGACCAATCTTCAATACTCCAATTTACGTGGCTCTGGGCATATCTTAGTCTTGAAATACGATGCCCACGCTCCAGTTTAGGGCCGTTTGCAGGTCTAAGGGGTTTTAAGTTAGATTCAGCAAGCCGACGTCTTACTGTCCATGCACTTGGGTTACTTCCTCCGAGGCGTCGAAACTGATTTGTGAGTTCAGTTCCTGTGAGAAAGCGATTTCGAAGCATGGTGTTCACCAAGTATCGGTCTTCTCGTGCTGTGGTACACCTGGTTCTGCCCGTTCCTGGTCTGCGTAGGTTAGAACCAGTTTCTTCGTAACGTCGGAGAACTCTTTGTACTGTTGACAGCGACACACCGACAGTCCTGGCTGTATCGCGCTGACTCCGGCCGGTTTCCAGCATTGTAAGTATTCTGGTGCATTCTTCAGGCGTAAGCGACATAATTTCAGCTTGAATAATGAATATAGAGCACTATCAACATGGTTTATGTACCCACATAAATGACAGATTACAAACAAAAGCAAAACCAAATGCTGTAATTTCGTAGTTCCATCTTCGAAAGTGGCCTTTTTTCAAATTTGATTTTTTTATGATATAACTATACAATAACTAAGAAGTTTTAATACCTTCATTTAAGGAGTATTACATTGTCTATTAAATATAATTTATTACATTAACCTAGCATTTTTAGTTTCCGAGATTTTTAGGATTCTTTAAGTGACCCAGATTCATTGCTCTCGAGTGTAGTTGTTTCAGAATCACTCCCGTCTCACGATGGTCTTGGACAGCCATTTTCGTAAAGCTTTTTCCACATAGGCGTGACTCATCGAGTTGCGATTGTAAATACCGTAACGCCTTTTTTTTCGCGTTAAAACCTTCAAAAGGCGACCGGTCTTTGGGGATAAGACCGGGGAGTGTGGGATTTTTACCGCACTAAAACCACCCCGGTGGTCACCATCCGCACATGAGAGATGCTGTTTCCTAGCTAAACGTCTAGGAATAATAGGTATGTCAACCAGGATCAATAGCATAACGTGCTTTCCGAGGCACTGAGTATTTCTAATTTACATTCTACAACGAGTTTTGAAAATGACCCATAATAAAATGGTACCGATACCACACACAATGGTAAACTTGATATCGTATCCTGCAGGCCTTGATGCTTAGGTACACTACAGGAATTGATGAATACTAGTGATAGTGCCAAACTCCATTGCTAAGTTCTGGGCCGACATAATTATCCTATAGATTGCCATCGACGCGCTAAGGAGAAGGAACAGAAATTAAAAAAAACTCACCTTGTAAACATCATAATTCTCGACTATAGAATCAAAACAAGTGTACAGGTCATTCAGTAGGTCCACCACCTGCATTGGCGTCGAAGATGCTGACAATGCAGTAAAGCCAACGATGTCTGAGAAGTAGATCGTCACTTGTTCAAAGGTCTCGGCGACCACTGATTGCCCATTGATTAGTTGGGATGCTACGGACCTGGGTTACAACAAAGATATCGAGTTAGTCACCATTTCTTAAATATGCGAACAGTGATTCGAGTTATGACTTTTTCAAGAATTTTACTAATCACGATGTACAAATGAGGTAAAAATCACCCTCTTCAGAGCCTTCTGTACATCTTTTTACACCTGCAGCCTGTGGGCAGACTACTCAAAAAGCGTACAGTGCCCTACGGGTACAGTAAATAATGCGCTAAGGATTATAACATAACGATGTTGCGGCTGCCCGCCACTGTAGTGCATCACGTATGTTTGCAGAGGCGCGCATCGATTGCTTCTACGCTACTCTGCGCAAGCGGTGCGCGTCAATGCTGAGCAGAGTACGGGCTTGTGGCAACATCGTTTTAAATATGATAGCCGGTAGACTTGACTGTCTGTACATGAATCGATGTATTAATGCTCACATGAGTGATCAGCGATTCATAGGTCAGGCAGGGGGCGAGTAGATTAAGTTTGTTTTACTAACACTAGTTATAAGTTATTGTACTACTAACAAATTGGATCTTAGTTATCTGAAATAAACGTTTTATTATTATTAATTGCTATAAATGCTATGACTTGCTCAAACGTAAAAAGCTTTTATTAGCGCATGTCTAGCATCTTATCTATCTAAATTAAGTAACATAAGGTTTAGCTTATTGACACCTGCAATTCTGTTATCTATGGCACATTAAACAAACTTGTCTCCTTGAATTATTATAGAGAAAATAAAGCACGCGTAATATCGCTTTCCCGGATGTGTCGTTGTAACGACACATCCGGGAAAGAAATTAGAAATCTTCGTAAATCTATATTCTTCGTATATCTTTAACTCTCTACGACCGCTATTATTAATTATGGTAGAAGTAAATGATTACTGTATTTCACGATACGACAATATTACATAACACCACACTTGTAATCCCCAACGGGTTCGAAAGAGGCCCTTACAAGAGAGACCTTACAATACACCGACAATTCTACATTTATTCCTCGATTTTATTTTGCAATGATTTAGCTAACTATTTGACTGCTATTTTATCCTCCGTGACATTTATTCACACTTTTTTTGCGAATCTATATAACACAATCACGTATCTTTTGTTTGATATAACTATCTAACAATACCATCACAACAATACAATCACGGTATTGTTAGATATTTATATCAAACAATAGATACGTGATTGTCCATTTAATAAAATGTAAGTATCTGCTGTAATATATTAATAATACATTAGTAATATATTAGTAATACTCTAATGGACATCATCTAACAACCCCAAATATTAAACATGAAAAAAAAAGGACACAAAAGTTATAATATTTTAGTTTAATTTTTAATTATTTCAAATAATAATAAAAAACAGAATGGGAAAAATTACGTCAGCTTCATTCTGATATAAAAAATGTGCTTGAATGTTTTTAAGAAAATTGTAGAAACAGCACGCAGCACAAATAATAATATGTCAAAAGAAACCATAAATAGCTCTTACTAAACAAAAAAAATACGCCAAATTGCTATATATTTGTAAAGTCTTTGAGAAAAGTGTATGAGAAGAATATATTACTGAGAATTACGAGTTTCTTCCATACATTTTTTTCAAGCATGATTAGTAAGAATTAAATATGACCAGTTTTTTCTAATTTTCTCCAAAGCTTTTTTTTCCACGGCTTCCAAGAAAACATTTTTGGAACTAATTGCGAGAATTTTAGGCAAAGAATTGTTCAAAAGAATCACGCTTTTGGCTTTTGTGTTCTTCTTAATTAATAAGAAGGACAAATTATTATAGAGTAGAAAATTTAAATTCACACTGTCTTTGTTACTGAAATTTTCATTGTCTTATTATGTACCTGGTAACAGCCACAGCTTGAAAAAAAGTTCAATATTGAACCTTAAAGCAGGAAGGTGAAGGTCTATTTTTGATGACAATATTGTGGCACTCTTAGTTCCGATTTTGGCCACGTGGTAAAAGATCCTTGTCACAAGTATAGAGACTTATTGATACAGGAGTATACTTACTTTGGCAAAAGCTGATACAGTAGCTCCTCACATTTCTTCTTTTCTTCTAAATAATCTTGAGTTCTCTCACTAACTAATGATTCCAAATTATTCGCATACTGCTCCATACGGGAAAGCAAATTATCTAATATATTGCTACTTTCTTGAGTTCTGTTGAAAAAAAAACAATGTTAAAAAACAACACAATCGCTTCCGTTCAAAAAAGACTTTTCGGTTAAGAAGCAAGGTAAAATAAAATACGCTAAACTGAAGCGACGGGAAAATAAAAGCGTAAAGATATAAATTATGGATGGAATATAAATTACGTTTACACCTTGTAGATGCGTTGGAGTCGTCAACCAAGCATTCAAGTCATAAAACTAAGTAACTTTACGCAAAATGCTGGGACACGACTTTTTTGTAGTGAAAAATTAAGGTTTATGGTAGGACTCAAAACAGTGTGCTGATTTTGTATCCATTGCATAGTATAGAAACCGTGGAGGTATTTAAAATAAAGTTAATTATATTTTGTTTTTTTTTTAACTTAATCAAAAGTCGGGATTTTGGCCACCACTATCTCCGTAACTAGATGGTACCCAAGTATGGTCCAGAACAAAAATATCATTGCCGTGATGGAGAGAAATATTCTTAAAAAACTGGTCTTTATAAACACAGGACTGCAAAAGAAAAAGTAACAGTACATCTACACCAGAAGATGAAGACATATGTACATAATATATTACTTGTTGAGGCGACGGATCGCTCCCTTCAAATGGCCGAAGACAGGTCTTTCTAGAGGGTCTTCGGCCCAGCACCTCCGCATCAGTTCGGTGGCCTCGTCTATCTCACACGATCGGTGGTGAGAAGTGTTCGGGCGGAGGCCACTTGATATCACCGTCTCGATTATTTCTAGGAAAGGAAACATCGAAATTGTAACAACAAGAAGGTAATTTAAATATATATATATATATCGCTGAACATTACACACAGCGCTTTCCAGTGCCACACTAAGCAACGAGGCTTGTGTCGTGGACACCAGATAGTTGATATACTATATAGATACTTTTTGCTTGTAAATATACACTTATTATACATATAAACATCCATGACTCGGAAACAAATGTCCATGCTCATCACACAAACATTTGCTCCTACCGGGATTCGAACCCGGGACCCTAAGAACGTAAGGCAGCCTCACTACCACTGCGCCATTGGGGTCGTCAAACCCGAATGACAAAAAAACCCGTTACCCGTTTATTTATAAAAAAAATATCAATTCAGATTTTTTCTGTTTAAAGTATCACGGTTTATGAATTTAAGGCTGTGCATTAGTAATGTTGGAAATGGTGTCGATTCTGTTGTGCAAAACTAAACTTAATTTAGGCTATTGCTATCTTTTTCTCTCTAATAAAACGAGAAAGAGACAGACATAATTTAGAGCTGTCAAATTTAGTTGGAACCAATATTTGTATACAAATGAAGGGTGCACGTAAAAACATGTTGACTAAAAACACGGTGAAGCGCAAGGCATAAACTAGTTTGACATCACTAACTTAGCTCATAGCTATAGCCGTCCTTTTCTTGCACTGCCTTTTAGTAAAAGATAGCAATAGCCAAAATTAAGTTTAGTTTGTGCACAACAGAATCGACACCAATGTCGTGTTAATAACACTCGATGAAATTGCGTAATATCTTTCCGTGATGTTATACATATTTAAATTGCAATAGAGTACCAAGATAATCTTAAATGAAATATATAATCGTAAATGAAGCTGTTTGCATACAATGGAACGATTTACCATTCACTTTACTAGATTTCTATAATTACTTTCTACTGTCAAGTCCCAATAAGAACAGATTATAAACAGTTATTCAACGATAAAAATCTGCCACGACACAGTGAAAACGATGCCTGTAGGGTGGGATGTATGATAAAATAAATGAATGTTGGAAGCTTTTCACAGCATTAGCTCATTCGTGGAAATATCTCGTTCTTTCAATTTCGTTACACGTAATAAACGGATTTGGAGCTATTTTCGTCACCTGTTCTCACATTGAATACGTTATTTCACTTAAAATTCTTTTACTTTATTCGGTAACTCAAATAACACGTTCATTTGAGATATTTTTGAGTATGATCTCTTAAACTGATAGGTTTTGCATTGTGGAAAACTATTAAACGTATTTCAGTCATTATTAATTATAAAAATACTACCAATAATTTCGTAGTATCTATATACAATACTACTGAGTCCCCTGGAATATTGGAAAATCCGTAATATCTAAACATCATTTAGGTGAACGTCCAATGATCCCAATATCCAGTTACTGGTTAGCACGATTCCTCTTGAAAAATGGCAGTCGTAACGGGCGACAGCCGGGACCAACAGCATTCACACATTTCACGGCATTAACTCATTCCAAGTCTGGGTATGTTAGGGATGGTCATCCATTTACAAGCCGACCTCGGCAAGTTGCTTAAAACCTTGTTTTTATTAATTATTTAGCCACGAACTCTTCGGGTCCATGATTATAATAATAAAAATTCATTATTCATTCTTTCACGACGGACTAAAAATGACCCGATTTGTCAAAAGGCAGCCTATAAATTAAGAACCCCTTACCCGCGTGATATGAAGGAAATGAAAATCCTTATAATATTTGATGGATAAAACAGTTCAGGAGGGAGAGTTGATTTGTTGTGTATCTAAAGCAAAACCCCATTACGTTTAATATAAGCTAACCTGGCATAAATCACGGAAATTATTTACGTTCTACGTGTCCGCTGTGTAAGAAATGGAAATAAAAGAAATGCTTTATACCGAAATTATGCGAAATATTTCTTTAGACATGGTATTTAGAACAATGAGCTTTGTTATACTTCCTATGGCTTTTACAAAAATAGATCTTAATTAAGAGACTATAGAACCAGCATCAATTATAAGCATTCTGACGACCCGAATGGCGCAGCGGTAGTGAGGCTGCCTTACGTTCTTAGGGTCCCCCCCGGGTTTGAATTCCGCTTGGAGCAAATGTTTGTGTGATGAGCACAACACACATTTGTTTCCAAGTCATGGATGTTTATATGAATAATAAATATGTATTTACAAACCAAAAGCATCTATGTAGTATATCAACTATCTGGTGTCTACGACACAAGCCTCGTTGCTTAGTGTGGCACTAGATGGCGCTGTGTGTTAATGTCCAGCGATATTTATTTATTTATTCTTACATTCCCCGTTCGAAATTGATCCTGCTTCCACGTAAAAAATAAAACACGTTGTCACAACAATGCATCCAGATTTTACCTGATGACATTTTTTGATGACCGACTAGTGAGTCGGTCAAGTGGGTATTTTCTCAAGACAAATTAAGCTTTCTTATTTCAACTCACCCTTCGGAGCCATTTCAATTCCAGGACCCAGCCAAAACGCTCCATGTCTATTGACAATCTCGTGCATGACGATCCCGAAAGAATAGACGTCTCCTTTTTGCGTCCCTTCCGGTGGTGGTTCTGCTGTGCGAAGCAACTCTGGCGCCGTCCAAAGAAGTCCTACGAGAAAAAAATAACAATTTCATTTAAATGGTCATTACAGTTAGTCTTGTATGGATCAGAATGTTGGGCCACAAAAGGGATAACTGAAAGGCATTTGAATGTCGCGGAGATGAGAATGATAATGATAAGGGGCATGTGTGGTGTTACGCGAATGGATAAAATAAGAAATGAGTACATAAGAGAAAGTCTGTATACAACGTCTGTATACAGGTGTGTGGTAATCGGTTGTCGTGGTATGGACATGTGATACGAAAGAATGAGCATAATTTCTTGAGAAAAGTTCTGAGTATGAATGTGGGTGGGGTATAAGAGTAGAGGAAGGCCAAAGAAACGATGAATGGACTGTGTAAAGAATGATATGGCAAGAAAGGATGTGTTTGATGAGATGACGAGTAATTTAATTGGAATAAGTGCAAGAGACTGATGATGATGATGGTCATTAGAGTTAAAGCTTGATTCTCCTGACTTTACCTGATGAAAATAAAATTATGGGAAAACGGTGAGCGTTTGCAAACAAAAGATAAAAGACGCCGTTTGTATAATCTCATCTCATCTTACATTTCGATAACAACAATTTGGAACAGCAGCGTCGAACAAACGATAATTATATGCTGCCGATAAGGTAGATACTTAGTATCTATGTCGTCGGTAGATTGAGATTATACAAACGGCGTATTTTGTTTGCGAACGGCGTCTTTTGTTTGCGAACGGCGTCTTTTGTTTGCAAACGGCGTCTTTTGTTTACCTACGGCGTCTTTTGTTTGCAAACGCTCACCGTTTTCACACAATTTTATTTTCATCAGGTAAAGTCAAAAGAATCAAGCTTTAACTATAATGACCATCATCATCATCATTCTCTTGCCCTTATTCCAATTAAATTACTCTACCAACGAATGAAACGATGGAGACTGGAGTGGGCCTTAGCCCACTCCAGTCTCCATCGTTTTAGCACTTGATAAGAGACTCTAATACTTTTGCCGGTCCGCTCCGTCTTTTGTTTGTCGTGAGTGCAATCAATAAACGGAATTTCAAGAACTTCGCAAATGTCAGTTTTTAAAATAGCGAACGCAAATTGCTCTTTTGTGAAAAAGGTATAATAAATATTCATTTCAATAAGAAAACCGGCCAAGTGCGAGTCAGACTCGCGCACAAAGGGTTCCGTACGGCAAAAATCACGTTTGTTGTACCTAAGGGAGCCCCCTTAAATATTTATTTTATTTTAATTACTTATTTTGTAGTGATTATGCTACTAAATATTTTGTGAATATTTCAAGCGTCTAACTGTTGCCGTTATTAATATCAATCAAAAAACGACGTTTGTTGTATGCAAGCCCCCCCTAAATATTTACTTTATTCTGTTTCTAGAATTCTCATCTCTCTCTAATCTATTTGTTGTTATAGCGGCAACATAAATACATCATCTGTGACAATTTCAACTGTCTAGCTATCACGGTTTATGAGATACAGCCTGGTGACATAAAGACGGACAGACAGACGGACAGTGGAGTCTTAATAATAGGGTCCCGTTTTTACACTTTGGTTACGGAACCGTAAAAAGCAACAAATGTACTGGCAAGCGAGTTCGATATAAAACTAATTAAATAACTTCAATAAGCAAAAGTATTCAAAAAAAGTTTAAATCCATCTGTTGCCTCTGATGATAAAAGTCTTTTGTAACTTATTTTAATAAAAAGCTGCAAAACGGTTAGTATTGTTTTAATTTGAAGTCAATGTGAGTGTTATTGAATGTTGATTTTCTCTTCAACGAGAAAGAAGACGAAAGTCAATATTATAAAGTGAAAACGACATTAAAACTTGCCGAAGTTGGCTTACTTAGCCGAGGCGATTGATATAATTTACTCCAAGTCAAACAATCTTACTGGCGACTAATTGACTTGAGAATAGTACATTAGGCTCACACGTGTCACGTCTGTCAATTGGGGCAGAGTCGGGCTGGCGGAGCTATTGTTTAATCTGTGGTTGTTACAATATCTATACTAACACAAACGAAACTACAAAAATGACGTCATATATAATCATACACCACGCAATCATACCCGTCATCACCCGCCGCGGTAGTGGACTCGCCCTTCCAATGGAGTATGAAAAACTTACTACCACTATACATGATTCATTGTTTTAGTCCGGTTATTCCTCCAGGTTATGTAAATATCTACCGAACGTTTTCTCATTCACGCATCAAGTAACTAGCTTGACAAATAAGGATAATGAACGACTAAAAGAAAATATGATTCTCTGTTTAGTCCGTCAGTTAGATTAACGAAAAATATTGGATACGTGTTTTTTGTTTTATCAAATTAATAAAAAATGACGAAGATGTCGCGCGGGTGGGTCTGTGGACGGTGAGCTATGGGTTAGCTCGCCGTCCGTCCGTCTTATGACGACAGGCCGTGTCGACGGCGCGTTCGTGTTCCACGCGCGCCTCAAAGGGAGGCAGCAATACGGAAAGGGTCCGCAAGGGCCGAAGCCTGCCGGGGCTGCGGGACTATTCGAAAGAGATACCGTGGCCCCGGAACACAAAGAGCGATGAAGGAACATGGATGGGTTTTAGTCAGTAGAAATCTGACACTCCCTTCCGCTCCGCCCAGAACGGGAGGGGTCATTCATGATTTCCCATCCAAACAAAAAAAAAGGGCTTTGACGTCACATTTGAATAAAAAATGTACTCTAATGTGATGTCACACGAGTTTTCGACGCACTGTTTCGTCTTTATTTTTTGTTTACGTGAAAAAAGCAAAAAATTTGTGTCCAATATTTTTTAGAAATCTATCTGACGAACTAATTAGATTTTTTTTGTCATCTACCCTATTTTATGGTTAATTAATTAATTTATTTCGTTACCTAATAGACTAGCTTTACCTGTATAAATAGATTATAAAATGAATGAATAACATTATAGTGGATAAAAATAGTACTTACGTGTCCAATAGCTGTGTGCCCTAGAATCTTTCTCAGAAGTCCTCAATTCGTGAAGTCCAAAGTCCGTAATCTTCAGCACGAATCGAGAGTCCACCACACAGTTGCTGGACTTCAAAGCTCCATGAGATCTGATGTCTGAGCCGTGGAGGTAATGCATGCCCTAAGGAAATAATTTTATATGTTTATATTTGCAAGTTTGACTTTTTTTTGGGGTGATAAATAACGTTATACAGTAAAAGTCAATGTAATGCACTCAAAAGATTGTGCTCATGGATGGATTGAATAGTGCGGGGGTCGTGGAGGCGTTTAAAGTAAAAGTCTTGCATTAAAAACATGTATTTAAAAAAAAGTTGGAACTTTGATCCACAATATCAACAACAACAACAAAAAATCAAATAACAAGAAGGTTCCCAGGTATGATGTAGAACAAAAAAAATATCGCAATGACGGGCAGAACAAGTGCCGTTCGGCTTCGTTAAAAGTATTTTTACGCCCTTTATAACGTCGCCCACGATGCTACTTAAAAATAAAATTATTGAACACTCCCCTAGTCAATTTTACCACTAAATTTGTTACTCTTTCACGCAAAAACTGCTGAACGGATTCACTTGAAATTTGCCACACAGATAGTTTATATTTTATAACCTGGATTAACACAGGGGATACTTTTATCCCGGTAACGTGATCCCGTAGGACAATTGTCGAACTCAACGCGGGCTAGTGAGTTCATAATTTCCGGATACAGGCGTTATCCCCTAAGGAAATTCAAGAGGAGTAAGTAATTGTATGTAATTAATAAGCTAAATAAACCTGCTAAGTGGTGTAAAAGGTACAGATATGCAAACTCAATTTAGAACGGGTTGGCGGGTTGGTTTTTTATTTTATTTGGGTCAAAGTTAAGAGGTTGAGACCACATTGAAGTAATGTATTATTTAAAAAAATAATCACTTTGAATTCGTCAGTGATACAAAATGAAAGGACTGTTTAACCACCACGGTGAAAAAACAAAACATGTGGTTTTTACCTTAATGTTATTTAGTTTTTTTATTGCAATAATATCAAAAATCTGACATTAATAGAATCTGGCATTCTTAGAATCTGGCGTTTATAGAGTCTGACATTTGTAGAATCTGGCATTTGTAGACTCGGGCAGTCGTAGAATCTGACATTCATAGAATCTGGCGTTATAAACTCGTCTGGCATTTCTAGAATCTGACATTTATCGACGAATCCATTAAATACTAAAACCTTCCTCGAGAACCACTCTATCCATTGGTGAAAACAGCATGAAAGTCGGTTCAGTAGCTTTTGAGTTTATTGCGAACAGACAGACAGACGCGGCGGAGGACTTTGTTTCATAATAAGTAGTGATTGTTTTGCTTTGTGTGTTTTCTTTTTAACATGTTTTTTGTATTTGTATGCACTTTGTATTTGCAAAAAATCTAAATTTACTCTCTTGAAATATTGCTTTTAAATTCCGTGTCATGGAACGGCATCAACTTTTCCGATAAAGTGTTGTTCGATAAACAGCGACACGCTCCTTTGGGATTTAATACCGTTATCGGGTAACAAGTGGGTGAACGACCGAACGCTTCTATCTCGCGTGCCTACCCCATCAGGTTTATCCTTTGCAAGGAAATGGATTAGAAAGTTTTTTTTTTATCTTTCGCCGTTTTGAAAGATCCTTTAACTTAAAGAATGCCTGAATAGTATAGCACTGTTGGAATTTTAATTTTCCGCGCTAAAACAAATGTTGAAAATATGTAGAACAGTGTGCTGTTTCCCCATTTAGGTGTCATCTAGTAAAAACGAGCATTAGAATGCGTCGAGCTTTTTTCGAACAATGCGAAGGAAAATTCAGTATTCAAAATTCTGTAGTGAACAATTATGCTTTTGTAACGCTTGTGGTTAGTAAACAATTGAACAGTTGCTTGTTATGTAGATATATACAAAAGCCAACTAAAAGGTAATTATTGGGAGAATCAAAAATTGCAGCACCTGAACCTTTTAGCCTTTTTCTCAATGTTTCCTATAGAAATATCGACCCGACAGTAATTTACTACGGATGTGTTTGGGACATCTGTTTCCGGGACATTTGAAACTTCGTTATACCTCTTTCATACTTTCAGGAGAGGTTTTATATTGAAAATGTACTTGCGTGATCTTGTAGCGAGACCATTGAAGATATTCAATTACTGTTCCGAGTAAATAAATACAAGTATGAACTGTCCTTTTACAATTACTTTACTTGTGATAAAACCTCATGATGACGATAATAAAGGTACTTAACACTGTACTCAGATAAATTCAGAGATAAAACAACAATGCAAGTATGCCAAAACAAGACTCACCTTCACAATATCGTGCATCAAACTGACTTTGAACATCCAATCTAGCTTAATAGACTCGTTCTCCAAAATGTCCTGCAAGGATCCTTTAGGACAATATTCCGTCAGAAGACAGCAATGTGGAGGATCCACACAGGCTCCATAGAATCTCGCTAGATGATCATGCTCTAGATCTTTCATCTTCTTCAATTCAAGAAGAAGGGGTCTGGTCAAGTCTATGCGTTGTTTGTCCACGATCTTGATGGCAACTAGACAGCCTTTGTAGAATCCACATGGTGCGTATACTTGTCTGTCACCAGGTAAGGATATGGCTTCATCCGAAAATGTAGTCTGAAAATGAGAAAGCTTGTGAATATTTATCTCAATCAGTTAGTTTTAGTTTAACATAATCAGCCTAAAATATTATCTCTACCGGGGAATATGCTTTTAACCTACTTTCTGAGAGAGGGAGTAGGTCGAAGTTCACCACGCGGGCCTAGTGTGGGTTAGTGGATGTCACATGTCCCCCAACCTGCACATCTTTATACAGGGTGTTATTTTATGTTGCTATTTGAAGTTAGTAGAAAGTAGGTACTAAATTAGGTTGATCTTAAAATATATTTTTTTTTTTACGGGTTCATTTATCGATACTGAACTTACCCCTAAGCTATGGCACGCGACTACTTTAACACCCTGTATATGGTTAAAAGGTTATAGTCTACCTACTCATAATTTATGGCCTCTTCGTCAATCTAAAACGCTTTAATATTAACAAGGATTAAGCCGGGAGTTCAAACAAAATATGAAAAGCTGCTTATTGAAAGCCACAAACTTACATCGCGCCCAAAACATTTTAGGATTAACGGCAAAGCTCTCGAAGCTGCAGCTCAAACTACCCACTCGTCCATTCAGTTCATCGAATATTAACATTCTTGAACAAGGATAAAGTTCGAACTGTTCTGTAAATACTTGACATTTATAACTTGGCTAACTTGGGTCGCCTCAAACTGAAAGTCAATCATGAATCAATTTGAGACTTTCCTTTACTTTTATTCAGAAGTAAAATAAGTTTTAAAATAGATTGTGCTTTTGAAAATACTCAGATCAATAGTAGAGTTGGTTTTATTTCCGTTGCTTCAAGTTCTATTGTCTTTGTTTTGCGATTCTAGTGTAGTTAGACGAGAAAATGTTTGACCATTTCTGTATTGAACCCTTTTCAATTTCAGCAGTGTATTACGTTATTACTTTTCCAGCGGGACCTCTAATAAGTGCCTCTCACTGAGAGAAGGCGTGTTGTTATAGGTCCCAATAGTGGGCTAAATTACTAACTGTAAATGTTTCATCGTCTGTCTAGCCTTTGCCAACTATGTTGGAATCGGCTTCTACTCGTAAGCGGATGCAGCTGAATACGAGAATTTTACATGGAGCGACTGCCTATCTGACCTCCAATCCTCCACAACCCAGCTAGTCTTGGGTAATACGATACCCCATGGTAAGAATGGTTGTCAGACTTTCGGGCCACTGACGATCAAGAACGACGACTACGACTGTCTGAAATGACAGCTGGAACCAACAACTTAACGTGCTTTCCGAGGCACGGAAGAAACTCGGTATGTAATGGGTGGTCCTGGTCATTCATCCACGGACCAACCTAGGCAAGCACGGCTTAACCTTAAGATCGACCCAAGCGGCTGTTATTATTTAGCTACAAGTTCTCCAAACTGTCGATGTTTATAAAGTATCTAAATCATCCACGAAGTAGACACAATAGTTAAACAATGGTGTCTTGAGCAAATCGGTCTTTTGACAGATCATGATTGAACATAAATTTAACATATCTAGCACATAAAGGATTGATACATTTCCAAGAGAACAGGAAATGATAAAAGCAATTTATAGTTTCCAAAGAATAGATGAAATGAAACAGAAAACAAAGACCGATAGTTGCTATTATAACCGGAAAAGGTACGGTCAAGCAATACGCATACAATCGTATATAAGGTACAATACAAATTAAGTAAACTATTCATTAGTATGCCGCTTCATTAGATACATTTTAATGTCAACAAAAATCTGTAGGTATTTACTTGAAAATCTTTCTATCAGTTGGTACAGTCGGCAACACTTCGGTAGTAAAGGTTTGTCCTTGAGCTGAACCGTCTTACCAAGGGGTATCGTATTACCCAGTACTAACAGGGTTGTGGAGGTCAGATAGGCACTCGCTCCATGTAAAATACTGGTATTCAGCTGCATCCGGTCCGACTGGAAGCTGACCCCAACATAGTTGAGAAAGATGCTAATGCAGAGGCCAACTTACTCTTGGTTTAATTGCTACTGACATGAGGCCTACTGGTGTACATTATTTGTGCTGCCCGTTAAACTAATACTTCTCTTAACTAATTTCTTCCTTTAGGGTCAGACTCTCCGCCTAGCGGAAAAATCCTCGCGCACTTTTTTAATGTACTGTAAGACTGTATCATTATTGCCTTTAGGTATAAAATATGATTATAAAATTAATTTTACTGTAAATTTCAAGAGAAATGGGGACATACTTCATGAACTAACAAGTGAAACACGTCAAAGTCCTACATCGCGCAAGTAAAGTTATCCGCGACATAAGACTGTACAAGAACCCGACAACAACTGTCGGACAATGGCCCACCAGACATAACACCCGTCTGGTCGGAGGATCCTCCCTTTACCATGGGGGATGAAGAGCTTTACACCCTGTTTTTCATACCTCCAAAGCTTCTTACAACGAAAAAATACAAAAAAGATGTTATGAAGAAGGAGTTAAATATTAACATCTATAACTTGATTGGACTGTTAACAATAATCATAAATAATTCGTCCTCTGCCATTCGTGATCTTCGTTTACATATAAATGATGATTAACATCTATCCTGATAATACACCAAATTTGTTATACAAAGATTTTTTCTAATATCAGCGAGACCAACAAAAGGAAATAACACAATATTTTGGCAAAAGTGACTGCATACAATTTAATGAGCTGTCGAGAAGTATCAAGACGTGTCACTCGTAGTTTGAAGATTACCCAAGAATTGTCGATCCTGTATCTATCCTCCAACCCTTAAGATCTCGGGGGAGAGTAGATAAATAAGTCGTTTCCAATGCCTTGTATATTTAGACCCTTTTTAGAATGCCATTTTGCCGTAGCGGATTTGTGTAGGGAATTTTTATTTGCGTCAGTTTTATTATTTTGTTTTTCATCTGTTTTGTGACCGTTTTATATCTACGGTTTCATTACGAAAACACGGTACCTATGATGTAACATAGGTAATGCTCATAACAAAGTTTGACTTGAATAACAAGAAAATTTATTAAAGGTGAAAATTTCCAGAAGGAGTTTTAGCGAGTCCCACGTTGGTTTAGTAGTCGCAAACGATACTGCTGAGCATATGTGGGTCTTGTTTTCGATTCCCAGGTCGAGCTAAGTGTTATTTGGGTTTTCCGTAGCAGCCCGGAGTGTGGATTTGCGCCAAACTGATGGCAATTGGCTCGCCCGCTATTAAATGGGACTTAGGTGCACATCCACCTAACCTTCCTACCTACTATTGATTATTCTGCCTATTGTTAGGTACTTATACTGTGTTAACTATACTGTTATTTTATGAGCTATTACTGTTTAAACCAAAAATGTATTAAGACGAGCGCTAATCCCGCCGACAAACTGTTACGCAGTTTGGTGGGTGTATAAAATGTACAAAATATTTGGTCCTAATTAAATGGTTTTTTTTTTTCAGGACACCGTAGATTATATTGTTATGTTCCAAAATAACAGCTTTTAGTAGCCGTCATAGATTAAAATTAGTGACTTCTATGACGTTTAAGAATCGAATAGTTTAGTACACACTCACCCCAGTACTGTATCTGCGCGCCAAAGAGTGCAAACTCCCGCGCAACCGTCCGCCCGGCTGCAGTACGTCACTCCAACTGACGCGCCACGTCATCATAGCTATTTCCGCTTCCAGCTTGTAATGTCTGGTAGAATAAAAAAGTTACAAAGAATCAGCTGCCGGAAATGATAAGGCAGAAAAGAAAACAAACTAAAAACAAAGCTGATCTACCAATTTATTATTTGCAGTTGTCGCTGTTGATGTTAGTTTAACGAAATGAAAGCAGCCAATCAAATCATGTATTTTTATTTGACATAAGACTTTGTCCAGTTAAGGTACAGTACAGACACGTCATTTTGACCTTGAGTTGGCCTAGCCTTGTTTTCAAGTTCAATTGAATGAGAAACAGTGGGAATGCTATCGCACGCGGCAGCATCGACGATGCGCTTAGCAGCAAGCTCTGTTTCTCGCTCTAGCAAATGACGATTCTGAGCGTCATAAAAGGAAAACTGAGATTCTGTTCTACTAGATGAGGGCGTAACCCTTAGAGACAAGTTTATGCTGGTCTTGTTAGCCATAGACGGGCGGTCTACCTCCTCTAGGTTCAGAAAATTTGAATGGCAATCCAAGAACTTTCATAGTATGTTCCAGATTATCTCGAAACATTGGTTTCAGTTATGAGAGGGGGGTACAGATAGTAACTCTATTCTTGGCTTGCTCGGTTTGTGGTTTTGTATGTCAGAATAGAAAACTCAATTTGTAACACTGTGAGAAATAAGAATCATAATTTCTTGGTATTCTTGAATCAATTTCGTAGTCTTCTACTTTTTACTTTGAAACTAGCGGCTAAAGTGTTCCAAGGAGTCGCTAGTACTTTATTTATTTTCAATAAGAGTTGAGTAAATTAGATTACTAAAATATAGTATTAAACAACACGATGTGCATTTCGTTCAATCACATAAATAATATTGTTTTCAAATTTTATTACCTATCAGCTGAATCAACGTTCCTAACAAACCTCTGTGATTTTCTGGAACGTATATTTTGTCAGTTGTAATGTTAATATGTTTCTTGATAACATCAATAAAAAAAAGAAAATTTACTCAACTCTTATTGAAAATAAATAAAGTATCTTAGAATACGAAAAACTGCTGCTCTGAGGAAAAATCGTGGGATCAATAAGGATAGAAAGAAGTAAGGATAACGATTGCTATTTTTAGTTGAAACGGCAGTCAGTACCTTTGACGTCGAGGTCTCGATCTTGTGTAAAAATAGGATTTGCGTATAAAAATTGGTTCTGTTACATATTTTGGTATAAGACTTGGAAAATACAAAATAAATTGTTATTTGTACGTGGCGTTTTATCCAAATTTATTTGAACTTGAAATTGGTACTAAAATATTATAAAATAATAAAAATAACACTTTTTTTTTAAAGGCGTTTATCGCAAGTACTACGAAGACGTAGTAATAAACGGGAAAATTGTCACATTGTAAGATTGGCAATTTTTCGGCATAAAGCGGAAAAGCCTTTGATGAATACCTGTATATGAACACGGAGAGAATTGCCAACACGACGACTACAGAACTCAGGATGATACTCAATATCGCGTAAACTGGTAACGCTGAAACAAAAAGGTTTTATTAGTATTATATCTACTCAAATGTTAGCACAAGAATCTTTATCAAATTTCTCTATAGCATTTACCCAAATATGCATTGTAGAAGTTTCCCAAGAATAAGTAGTGTTTGAATTAATCAATTTACAGGCACTGTCAAGACTGAGGCCGTGTTGCCAAAAAAGAAGGGGCTTTCAAAATAAATCAATATCAAAGCGTTTTAAAAGAGTTACCCGTTCTTCTCCATAGAAGAAAGGGTAACTCTTTTTAAAACTAATTTACACTTATATATTGTATAACAAAGGTTTCATTTCTATTTAAGGGCGTTGTACAGACCATCAATCTGAAGAACATTCCCTATGGGGCCAATATCATAATCGAAAAAAATAAATTTGCTAGTCCCATACCTACATTTGGGTCCCATGGTGTTACCGTCCAATAAGATGTCTGATCTAATAGAGAAAATTGTTCAGTTCGAGGTATGTATCACGCTTTTAAATATGATCCCACCATTCTGACACATACTGTATGATGCTATAGCAGGCAACAATAGGAAAATGCATGTGACATACGGCTTTCTCCTACATAAATTATTGATCGCAAAGTTAAGGATAACGTAGAATCAAAGACTACGCAATTAAGTGCAATAGACCTTTGAAAAGTACGACCTCACGTATCATAAAAAGACCCTAAAGCTAGACACTGTCACTATAGAAATTGTTTCAAGAATTTATTGTATCGTTTCTCCCTAAAGTGAATTATCGTAATAAATCTGATAAAAGTTAATTTCACGCCAAAATAAACACAACTGAGCTAGATTCGATAATTTAATGTGTCTGCGAGATGAATTTTCCTTTTATATTAAACGTTTTCTGTCTTTTGTCTACAGTAATGACATTTTTGAACATGGAAAATTTTATTTTTGTTAGAAAATTGTGCCTGAATCCTAACTTTTTGCCAATTATATTGGGGTCGGCTTCTAGCCTAACCAGAAAAAGCTGGATCGGACGGCTGTGAACGTCTATCGGCTGAAATGATGATGACGATGAAGTGAAATACTGGTGTATTTCACATCATCGTTTCAGCCGAAAGACGTCCACAGCTGGACATAGGCCTCCCCCAAGTGTCGCCAAATTGACCGGTCCCGTGCATCTCGCGTCTAGCGGGTCCCCGCGACCTACACGAGGTTATCCCAGGTCCACCTAGTGGGAGGCCTTCCGACGCAACGTCTTCCAATTCGAGGTCGTCACTCCAGAACTGTTTTGGCCCCATCGGCCGTCCGTTATGTGAGCAACCATCCAGTTACTAGGTTGGTTTCAATGTTATGTTAAGTAAAAACATATCTCACGTATTCTGAGCTGGATGCTAAAGAAGCAGGTACGTTTGGTTCTGAAAAATTCATCAACTGCGCGCGAAACATGTCCTCTTGCCAGCCTACATTTACCGAACAATAGAATGTTTGTTCGTTTATAACGAAAAGGCGCCTTTTCTCGTCATCTAAATGAATTTAATATTTATGGCCTGCTCAACCACACCTGACCAGTTGTTGGTATTATAAGACTAAACGTGCAAAAATTGTGAGACAATCTGGTCGTACGCTAAGTCGGTTGTAAGTTAGCCTAGCATAGTAAGGAGTTTCAATATTATAGGAAAGCCAGTTTCGACTGATTTTATTATCACTTGACGTGCGGGCTATTGTAAAATGTACGAATTTATGGAAGGTTTATTTATTTGCCTTTTAATTCACACTGAATCTGCTGTCGCAGATTATCATGATAGTACTAAAACAAAGACCAGACAAAACAAAGTAGCACACATAATCGGCCTAAAACGATAGCACTGCTGACCCAATGTACCTCCTCTTAGTGAGAAAGAGTAGAACACAAATCACCAGGCAGGGCTAAGGTTTTCCTTCACCGTTTTGAGAGCAGTGGAGATGACACTCAAGCCTAGCTTCGAACTCACAATCAAACAACTCGTATTTGCACACAACTACAAGATAAACTAATGGACATTTAATATACAGGAGAGTCCCGTCCCAAGCGATAGCCTCCACAAATATTGGCGACCCGCCAATATACATCAAAGAGCGGTCGTTTACACACAACTCATGCATCCGATCATAATCTAGTGTAACGAACGTGACTAAATCCATAATAACGATCTGTTTAGTTATTTGCTGATGTTCTGCGAATCAATTTATTGCTATATTATTACTTATAATGTTGGCAAACAGTGGGCGATGCACGAACGCGGAGTACATGTAACGTAAATTCAATGCAAGCTTTTGTGTATAGTACCCATTTACGGATAAAGGCGAATAGCAATACAATCGGCTCCTGTCCAATCATGGATTATCGCATCGACCGAAGCAACACGTGATAATACCAACAGTAGCAATACCTACTATTGTTTCTCATAAGTCATCTTTTTCTTTAATTTAAGCGAGTGTTTTCAAGGCGGTGGGTGTTACATTCGGCTTAACGTGCTTTCCGACGCAAGGAGGAAACTCGGTATGTAATGGGCGGTCACCCATCCACAGACCAACCTAGCCAAGCGCGGCTTAACCTTAAGATCGACCCAGCGGCTGTTATTATTTAGCCACGAGCAAAAACTATATGATTGAATCGTCTACACCGCAAGCATTCAGTTACGAACATTTCAGCAGAGGCTAAGTTGAACTGTACGGACTGATCATTACAAAGTATTCTAATTACTAAGAACCGATGCTCATATTACTTGGCTTCAAACCAAAGTTTAAAAAAAAAGTTAAAGCGGAGAAAATTGCAGACGATTTACTCAAAGACCCGATAATATTAATAAGAAAGGAAATCGCCTGGCAATGCGCCCTTAGATTGGGCAGAAATGGATAAGATAAGGTCCGTTTCCATCGATTGTGGGTGCAAAACGATTTTGTATAGACGACCCTCGCAAGAATCTTCGCAACACTGAAAATTTCGACTGACGAAAAAGATTTCAGTATGTTCAAACATATAAAATTGAGCAAACTCGAGCCGCGGTGTATGGATTTGTGCCCAATTGATAGCATTAGCCTCCCCCCCCCCCCCCCTACCGGGACCTAAAAACATAACTGGCAAAATGTGAGAGTTCTATCATATGGGTACAGCTTTGCATAAGCCTTTAGGGAATACAGGCGTTAAGTTATGTAATGTAAATAGCAAAACAACTACCAAATCAGGCATACAATATGTTTTTAAATTTCAAACTAAATGATAGTTATTGTGTAGGTATTAAATATGACGAATGATTCAAATGTTTTACACATAAACTCTTATGAAAATTAAAAATAGTAGCTCAGTTAATTTATTACGTAACAGTAAGAAATAAAGTCTTATTTTCTATCGCCTGAAGTTTAATTAACAGTAACACTTTTGGAGTAGCGAGAAAGTTAGTAGACATTGAAGTGGCAGATAAGAACTTTAGTGGCTTTAGTCAGAGAGTAAACAACACCTCATTTAAGAGTGCCTCTTTTGTAATTAAAGGAGAAAATAAGATAAAAGCGGAGTTAAGTAAAAATTGTAGACATATGATACTGAAAGTGACTCATAAAGACTGCCATTTGTTCTAAGAAAATAGTTAGAACCACTATGAGGTTCATAAAAGAACACAAATACTAGCAGTTTATGGAGGTATATGTTCGTATTTAAAGAAAAACATACGGTCTACTTTAAACCCCCGTTTTCAGGGAGGCTTATTCTTATTCTTTATTGCACACAAACAAAAAACAAATATACATATAATTGCAATAATATAGCTTATGTACAAAGGCGAGCTTAACCCAGAATTGGGTTTTCTTACAGCAAACCTAATTTTGATAGCGAGATTTGCAGATAAGGGATTCACTTATGAATGTGCATTAACATTACAATGGCTATTTGGCTTATGTCCAGCAGTGGACGTCTTTCAGCTGAAATGATGATGATACGGTTAACAATTCCATATAAAATAATAAGACAGGATAGTAGTCATACAAAAGTGGCAAAAGTGCTGTACTGATCACTTAAAATTTAAGGACAGCTATCAAATCAGATCAAAAACTGCGAAAATTAGCAATGGGGCGCAAAAATTGGGCTTGGGAAAGCTGCTCAACAACTACTACCGAAAATATTTTTCTAAAAAGGAATTAATATTGATTGGGTTTAAACCACAGTTTTTATAGACTCTGATTAATTTATGAACTTAAGGCGGGGAATAACCGAGCGGGAGGAGACGCCCGGGTGTTTCCATTGCGAGGATCGACCGGAGGACACGGTTCACACGGTGGAACACACTGTGGAACACACTGTGGAGGTGTGCCCCGCTTGGGTGGAGCACCGCCGTGTCCTCGAGGTGGCGATCGGCGGCGGCGACCTCTCGCTTCCGGCCCTGGTCCAAGCAATGGTCCGGAGCAAGACGGGATGGGACGCCGTCACCTCCTTCTGCGAAGCAGTCATGCTAGCGGAGGAGGTGGCGGAACGTAAGAGGGAGAGATCCTCACGTCCCGGCCGCCGCGGGAGACGCCCCGGGCGTCGGGGGCCACGTGGTGGCTTCCGGCCACCGTAGGCGCGGGCCTGTGGATGGGGAGCTATAGGCTAGCTCGCCGTCCTTCCGTGTCATGACGACAGGCCGTGTCGACGGCGCGTTCGTGTTCCACGCGCGCCTCACAAAGCAATAGCAAAGCAATAGGCAATAGCAATAGGCAATAGCAATAGGGAAGGGGTCCACAAGGGCCGAAGCCTGCCGGGGCTGCGGGACTATTCGAAAGAGATACCGCGGCCCCGGAACATAAAAGGCGATGAAATAACATGGATGGGTTTTAGTCAGTAAAAGTCTGACACTCCCTCCTGCTCCGCCCAGAGCGGGAGGAGTCATTTGACGATTTCCCATCCGAAAAAAAAAAAAAAAAAAAGGCGGGGAATAACCAGCTTGGAATTAAACTTATTTCCTATTTAACTTTAATTTGGAAAGCAAATGACAATCTGACACATTATTTTATGTACCTATATAAATATACATTTCATCTTGTATTTATCTGTCAAATTGTCATAACCTGGTCAAGAAGATTATATTTGGTCACATAGTGAATCACGTTGACCTAAACAAAATACAGTGAGTCATTGGATTCACATTAAGGTGTGATCTTGTACACATTTTTAAATATAATTTACAGTGTATACTGTGTCAGTAAAAATATTTGTGAAAACACTTTGTAGGTACTTAAGTTCAATTCTGGATCTCCAAAGGTTATGTGAACTGATGATTTCTCTCACTGTTATTGTCAGTAACATTAAATGATGAGAGAGTTTTGTTTTATAACACAGTGTTACATACGAAGCGGTTGTGTTTTTTAAATCAAAAGAACACTTCAATTGCAATAGCAACGATAGCTATAAATACATCATGAAGAAAAAGTCGAAAAGTAACGTGAACTTTATAATTCTCCTTCTGCACCTGTAGTAACTACTTGATATTCGATGTTTGGCTCGCCTACGCACCACCACGTGCTTACGGTTTGGCGTTCGGGCAACAACTGACTCCCACTCCGCCCGCACCGTGTGACGTATGCGCTCGAGACAAATCATATGTATGACTACATACACTACATCCCTTCCTTATTTTAGTTTATTTTATTTCAATAATAATACCATCTACTTACTACCTCTACTAAATTATATAGATCTTTAGGTATAAATAATATATTTATGTATGTATTTATTATAAAGTATTTTAACACTCGGTATGACATAGCTTTTAGTGTTTTTAATCAACTTGACTAAGATATATTTATTTATACAGACATATTATTTTCAATAATCACAACTAATCATTTTGATATAAATGTCTTGATAATTAATTTACCTATCTTCCATCTCCTCCCCAAAATGTTAATTCAATCAGTCTTTATTATTTGACGTAGATGTATCTTCTAGATTAAGTTCCTCAGTTTCTTTATCATTTAACACTTTCCATTGGCCTTCAATTTTCTTTAAATGTACTACGTTTCTTCTTAATAATTGTCCTGTTGAATCATTTCGTACTTCAATATCTCCTCCATTTCTTTTTTCTACAGTATGTGGAGATGTGTCATAATTCAAGCTCAATTTGTTCTTCTTTATTACATTTTTTAAATACACTTTATCTCCCGGTATCAAATCACATTCTTTTGCCTTGCGTTTCCTATCTGCATATTCTTTACCTAATTGTTTCTTTTCTTTGTCCATATCTCTTACCTCTTCGTCTTCTAGTTGACGGTTTATGTCACTAACCATAGGGATTTTGTCACGAAAACGCCTTTTAAAAAACAATTCCCCCGGAGGTTTACCTGTCACGCTATGTGGTGTGCTGTTGTACATTATTAAATATTCCTCCAAACCCTCTCTCCAATTACCTTTCTCAGCCTGGCTGATTTTAAGACGTTTCAAAATATCCCTGTTTTGGCGCTCTACCTCACCATTCTGTTGTGGCCAATACGGTACAGTGTTAAATAACATTATGTTCCGTTCTTTACAGAACTGCTTAAACTCTTCACTACAAAATTGCTTACCATTGTCAGCAGTTATTGTTGACGGATTTCCAAGACGGCTGAATATTTCTTTTAGATTTTTCAAAATATCTTCACTGGAAATCTTGCGAGTAATCTTTATTTCTTTGTAGCGACTAAAGTAGTCCACCACGACTAATATAAATTCTCCACTCGGGAGGGTTCCCATCAAATCAATGGCGGCTATATCTATCCATGGCTCACTGGGCAATTCTCGTCTCTTCAGAGGGTTTGGTGGATTTGGGGCTGAGACTAGAGTGCATCCTTTGCAGGACTTTACCAAACTCTCAGCATCTTTGTCGTACCTTGGCCACCAAACTTTAGTCCTCAATCTAGCTTTCATTAAAACTATACCAGGATGCCCCTCGTGAGCTGCCATTAAAACTTGATTTCGAAGTTCGCTTGGAATCACTATTCTAGTTCCTCTCAATAAAACCCCTTCGTAAAAGCACAGCTCATTTTCGAATAGCTTATAATTTTTTACTGTATCGTCCCATTTATTATTGTAAATACCCTCTTTAACCTTTATGATCTCTTGATCCTCTATTGAATGTTTTATAATCTCTTCTAGTGTCACAGCAGTAGGTTTAGCTTCTTTTACAATATGATGTATGTATTCTTCCATTTCATTCGCTGATGTATTCTCCAAGTTGCACAATCTAGACAAGCAATCCGCAATGTTTTCTTTACCTGGTTTATACAAGACTTTGAATTTATATGCCTGGAGTCGTAAAACCCAGCGTTCTATTCTGGCGCATGGTCTTGACTTGGGCCCAAATATGACCTCAAGCGGCTCATGGTCAGTTATCAACTCAAATTCCTTACCATAGAGAAAAACGTGAAAATGCTCCACAGCCCATACTAATGCCAGAGCTTCCTTCTCTGTTTGACAGTATCGCCGTTCGCAATCCGTCAATGTTTTATGTCCATATGCTATAATTCGTGGTCCTTTGTGGTCTATCTGTATCAAGACGCCGCCCAATGCTACTGGACTGGCATCAGCTATCACCATAGTCCGATCTTTCACATCGTAGTACCCTAATGTAGGAATGGAGGATAATACCGACTTGAGTTCATTAAACGCGGTCTCCTGTTTCACTCCCCAGAATTTTCCGATTTCAGTTCCTTTTCCTTGCTTGGGACGAAGTAACTCTTTGAGAGGTTCCGTTGTGGTTGCTAAATTGGGAATCCATTTCCCGACAAAGTTTATAAGACCCAGGAAGCTCTGAAGTTCACCTATGTTCATAGGTGGTCGAAATCCCTGGATACTTGATACATATTTCTGTAAAGGTTTGACTCCCCTGGCCGAAAATTCATGTCCAAGAAATTGTATCTCAGTCTTTCGGAATAAACATTTATCTTTTCTTAGCACCACATCGTTTTCTTCTAAGGTTTCTATTACTCTTTTTAACCTTTGGTCGTGTTCTTCTCTATCCTCCCCATACACCAAAATGTCGTCAATGAAATTGATCGATCCCTCACATCCTAATAGGATTCGCTCTAACGTCTTTTGATAGATTTCAGGAGCGCATGTGATACCGAACATTAAGCGTTTATATCTATAAAGTCCTTTACTTGTTATGAAAGTAGTAATAAATCGAGAATCTGGGTGCAGTTCCAGTTGGTGGAATGCGTCCTTGATATCTAATTTGCTAAAGAATTTTGCACTTTTCATTCTAGGAAGCAGCTTGTCCATCGTTGGTAATGGATGGTTCTCTCGCAAAATTGCTGTATTAGCTCGCCTCATATCTACGCATAGGCGAACCTCTCCATTATCTTTTAAGACAGGTACTATCGGAGATACCCACTTTGAAGAACCATGGACTTCTTCAATGATATCTCTGTCTATAAGTTCTTTGATTTTATTGTTCACTTTTTCTTCAAGGGGTATAGGGATTCTTCGATATGGCTGTGAAACTGGTTGGACGTTTTTATCAATAACTATTTCGATTTGAACATGCTTTAACTTTGGGAATGGTTTTTCGGTTTGTCTGTTACTGAACAAATTTAGATAAAATTAAACACACGCATAGACCTTGACCTGGCTTAGGACATTCTTCACTTCTCACAGCAAAACGTTCCCCGCAATAATTATCGACTAAATCGCGGCTAAAACCACGGAAAACTATTTGTAAACAGCAATATACTCACAATTGTCCGGACAGAGTGATCCATCAAAGCCACACTCGGGGGTGTCTCGGGGGGGAGTGGTTCTCCCACCAGCCCAGTGGATGGGCCGATCTTTGATGAACTGGAGTGACGAGGTGGCCGGTATGTATGTTGCTACCACCTGTGGGACGAAGAAAGGACTCCTCATAATTTTGAGTAAAGACGAGATTTCTTTTAGATGCTGGACATGTTTTAAGGAATGATTCCCCTCTATGTCGACTAGTGAAACAAATGACATCTGTTTTAAAAAGTTTACGCTTGACCTCTAGGTGGGTACCATAGGTCTAGTGATCGTATGCGCGACTGCTAAGCATGAGGTCCTGGGTTCGATTTCCTGGTCGGAGAAAGTGTTATTGGGTTTTTCCATCAGGAATTTCTCAGTAGCAGTCACGGAGTCCAGATTTATGACCGGATGATCGAAATAGGGGGCGAGCCTATTGCCATCATCCGGCCATAAATTCAGACTCCGTAAACATGGAACTCCGTACATGGGACTTAAACATAACTTGGCGAAATGTGGGTGTACTATTAGGTACACCTCTGCCTAGCCCATCGGGGATTACAAGCGTGATGTTATATTATGATAATTTAAAAAAAAAAACAGCACCATCTTCAAGTTTCACCAACCGTCACAAAAAACACTCAAGTTCTAGAAGTTCTAGGTAAATCTTATACAATTTCAGAAAATTACATTCGCTTACTTTACATAAAATCTACCTCGCCTCAAACTTTGAATCTCATGTTCAGACTTTTTAACAAGTTTTTTGAAACTGGAAACTAAACGAATATTCAGGACCAAATAAAAAGGTTTGTAATAAAACAGAAACGCGCGAACCTTGATTTTTTCCCATAAAAGTAAATTGAATTTTATGTGCGAATCCAATATCCTTATTTGTACGCATGAAATAACTTCGAATCATCCGTAAAACAATATGTAAAAGATTTTTGGGACTGATTTGTAACTTATTGGTTTATTGTATTTTTTTGTTTTTGTGAATTGCGACGCAACAAATCTTATTTAAATCATGATCTGTCAAATGACCAATTTGTTCGAGACACCATTGTTTAACTATTATGTCTACTTCGTGGACAGATCAAGGGTTAAAGCAAATAATATGAACATACGTTTATACCTAGCAGATAAAAGACCCCCCACCCACATTACAAGACTGCTAGACGTCGATTTAATTTAACGGGTAAAAGAACTGTCTTTGGTAAAATCAGCACTTGGTCTACTTTTTATATGATAGGACTCTTAAGTTTTTAAGGGCTGACTATTCTAACGCCAGGTAACTTTATTCGTGGAAAAATAATGTTCATTTGTCAGTTTTTGGTCAAAAATGTTCATTCCAATGATATTTTCACTGTAACAACATAACTGGTATAGAGACTTTTAGAGAGTATTTACCAACATGTTGAATAACATTTCCTAAGTCTTAAAGTAAAATTTCATCGTCGCCTTCCACATTTTGTTTATCAAGTTATTTTATTGCCTCTACTGCCATTTCAGTATTTTTTGACGGTGGCATTTTCCATACTCATATACGTTTTGTTTTGACAATTTGTGTCATTGTTTGTGACACTTGAAACAATCACACTTATGCCTTTGGGAAAATCATGTTATTTACAGGAGTGAGTTGAAAAAAAATCTTCTTTTACACAAACACATAAACTCACGCCTTCTTAAGCAAGCAGAAACTACAGAGCTCTACCTGCACATTTGTTCATCTCATCACCTACGTTCATACATCTGGTAATACACGCAGTCCGGTTGCGAGGACTACGCACCTGACCCTTCTGCAGAACATCACCAAAGAGGTCAGTATACTTATGTCCCCCTAGAGAGGCCGCCCGGCCATCCAAATGATCTTAAGCATCTTTTTCTGTACTTAGGAAGACGAAAGGATTTTTTTTTAATATAGATAAGTAGGTACTATATTATAATAATCAAATAATAACCGCATGCTTAGGGTGAAACGTCATTGTTTTTGGGATCGGAATTGTTCCTGAAAGTGGCTCTTGGCAATAAGGACCACGAAAAAAATTCCAGCCTACTTTAGTTCTCTACCATCCTTCAAAGATATGGATACTTAATCAGAATTCAATGAAAATGGCTTTATTTCTTCGCTCCACCCTATGCTACAATAGGCATGACGACAGTATAAAAAAATTGCAAATCTTTTTATTCCGTCAGTTAGAGTATTGGAAATTAATGGACACGTATTTTTTGTTTTGGTTAATTAATGATTATTGACAAAAGATAAAACGCATCAAAACTCGGGAGTGGGGGCTCGTGACGTCAGAACTAGCTAAAAATTATACCTAGGCGTGACGTATTGAGAATTTTAAAAGCGTCATATCTTCGTAAATTTTGGTTTACGTAAAAAAAGAAAAAACACGGGTCAAATATTTTTTGATAATCTAACTGATGGACTAATTCGATTTTTTTTGTCGTCTCGCCTATGCATACATGCTGATATCTTCGTACATTTTGGTTTACGTAAAAAAAGAAAAAACACGGGTCAAATATTTTTTGATAATCTAACTGACGGACTAATTAGATTTTTTTTGTCGTCTCGCCTATGCATACATGCTGATGGTATAATTTGTGCTATGAAAATAATCCATCAGTGTTCACTGGAGGCGCGTGCGAAATAAAACAGCTGTCTGAAGTATTCAGCACATTTGTTATTCAAAACGAAAGCCTTTCCTTTGGCATTTCTTAAAATTTCAGCGACAACTTCCAAAGCCTTTTGATTCAAGGTAATTTCGCATGAGAAACTTTCCCTCCACGTATTTTGTGAAGTTGGCAGCGCTTTTTAGGTAATTTCTACATCGTGCGAATTGAGCTACCTGACTATGAATGCTATCACTGAAACTGAAAACCGCCACTTTTGGGTTTATTATTCAGCATCCGGGTAGGGTAGGACAGTAAATATTCCTTGAGTGATTCTTATAGAATATGGTAATAGGGTCGTGTATGTAAATATAGTATAATACATTACTTAAGGTATACGACGAGTAATAAAGAGCAAAATTACTATTATGATTGAACTGAAAACATTTTATTGTTACTCTCATGGAAGGACAAACAAACATACTATAAAAGTAGTCGAAATTTCGCGATATTAAACCAATTTTTATGACATAATTTAAGTACGCACTTATAGTGTCATCGTCTTTTACTACATGTAATTCCAGCAAAACATAAAAACATTGATGTCTAGAAAAAAAGTGTTTTCGTCGCCTTGAACCTAACCCCAAGGGGTCACAAAATCTATTTACTTGACAAATGTATTTTTGTATGTCTTGGGGAAAATATTGCAAACAAACCGTACCTGAGTAAATAACAGCATATATTAATGTCTCAGAAGCCGCCAATAACAATTTCAGTGAAGTCAATGGCCTGAGATTGGTTCGGAATAAAAATAAAATGATTAAAATCTTATTAGGTAATCAATGCAAACGTCAATGATTATATCTTTTTAACCTCTCAGTTTAGAGGCCAAAGGTTTTGAAAAAAAAAATCTACAAGACTTGTGACATCCGCACGCAACGCAATGGGTCTTCCCATATGAAGCGCTTTTATTCAAATAGATTAACCATAATGACAATGCCTTTGAAAATGTATAGAAGTCGCTATTTTAACATGGACGTAGTAGAGTTTGATTTCCCCAAGTGTTTGGGTAACTCAAAGCAATATTTTTCTTCTGTTTTAAGGTGGATGCTCCAACCAGCCCGCGAAATTTTCTTACGTTTTTTTGCAATTTTTAGCTCATACAGGTGCAGGAATGACTTTTTCAAGGTCAAAGTCGGGAGGGATGTTGAATCAGGTGTTGAATCTATACATGTTTAGGACCCTCTTACCTCCTCCTGTCAGCTTGAGGCTGTGTTCCAGAACTTGACCTAGGGTCCTTTCTGGGTACTCGCTTCTGACCTTATCCACTAGATCTAGAGTCAATCCATAGTTCCCATACTTCAAGACGCACTTCGGGAGACCTGGGAACTTCGGGCTTAAAAGTATCCCATTCTCCAATTCCTGTATAGGGACTATCTTGGATGTTGCAGGTTTTGTTTTTTGTCTGCGAGGGGGAGGAGAGGAGGATGACTCGGGAGGGGATGACTCGGAGTCTGGGGATAAGTACTCATTCGTGACATGAAACCGGAAGACACCCCTTTTATCTGCGGCAGTGACCTCCACCTTGCCGGGTATAGAGGTATGGATCTTTATGACTTTCTCTATGATCCCTGCAATCCTCCTTCTTTCTGAACTAGATTTTAAGAAGGATATATCGACCTGGGTTGTCCTGGGCCCAGTCTCCCTAACATCATCGTTGAAGCCTGCCAGTGTAGCCTTGACACTCAGTGCAAGGGCACCCACTTGACGGTCATGCTCCGCCTCCCCTGCCCTGTAAATGTCCTCCAAACTACCCATATCCCCTCCCTTGCTGGAGAAGAGCTTGTCCTCCTCAACATGATCCGAGGAGATTAAGTCTGCCTCATGATCGCTTTCAACTGGATCCCTTGTCCAGGGATCGTCCTCCCGAAGGACAGTCCCCGCTGCCCCTTCTAAATTTTGCCCTGACGTAGAGGGGCAAGGATCATCTTCAGTTTCCCTATCATATGCTGGTAACCTATAGTTCCATGACTCCCTGTGTGCTGTCTCCTTTGCTTTCTTCAGATCTTGGATCTCCATTACAGTTTTTTTCAGGGACTGTTCCTGCACCTTTATGCGTTTGAGGGGTTTATTGGTGATTTTGATGATTATAATTTCTATAACTACATACGTTTTACAGTCGCGAGCAATATTTTAATCAACATATAACCTAGCACTGGCCTGCAAATTGCAAAAAACGTAAGAAAAATTGAATTTCGTGGGCTGGTTGGAGCATCCACCTTAAAGCTATTGTAGGCTACTGCGCGGCCTCTACAAAATGCCAAGCCATTTCAATAATGGCACAATAACAATAGATTTATCTGCTACAAAAGCTGCAATAATCTTTTACTGTCTCCTATATCGGAAACCTCTAGAAAAAAGACCTTCAGACCTTTGAAAAGGTCGTTGAAATAATGTGCTATCTACTTGACATAGACAGACTGGTATAAAAGATGTAAGGGTACAAAACGGGAGCGCTTGAAACTTCTTCACGCAAACTTTCGATTAATCTTTATATACCAATGTCGTGGCGTTTCGGCGGTCCAAGTTTTAGATGTGCGTTTAGCAGATGTTTAAATGTATTAGATAACGTTTTTCTGTAGCTACATTCATACTTTTCCTGTAAATCTTCTCGTGTCGATGACTTATATTTCGTCCCACCAGTACGAAGAGCACTGGACAGTTCTGTTGTTCGCCTTATTTAGGTCCTGGACGGAGAAGGTTGTGCACGACGGGAAAGACAGAAGATGCGGTATACAGGGTGTAAACAGACTCATCACGAAGCCGTCAACCAAGCATTCTGTACATCAAACTTAGTAACTTTACGCAAAAAATATTGCTGGGAAACGACTTTTTGGGTGATATTTAATGTTTGTGGTAGAACTTAATATAACGCACTAAAAACATT
Source organism: Xestia rhomboidea (assembly GCA_963853795.1). NCBI lineage: Eukaryota > Metazoa > Arthropoda > Insecta > Lepidoptera > Noctuidae > Xestia > Xestia rhomboidea. The sequence continues at coordinate 4,741,478 of OY970778.1, read as the reverse complement.
GTGCTGGTGGATGGATTGAATAGTACGGGGGTCGTGGTGGTGTTTAAAGTAAAAATCTAAATGGTTTACATTAAAATTCAGTTCAAAAACAGGAATTTATGAGAGAAGTTCAACTATGCAATGTTAAATGCAAGCAATTAAATTTGTCCAGTTGAATCAGTGATTTTATGAGTATAATTCAATGTAATGTAATTATGTCTAAACTTAATAAAACGAATGAGCCGTTAAAACCCAGTCGTCTATAAATTATTTTGATAGAAAAATGTTTATTGATCAATGAATATTTTCAAAGTATTTTGATCTCAAAAACTTTTTCTTTTGATTACCCTTCCAAAGTTATTTATGTCGAAAAGTTTCGTTTGTTAATAGCTGAATATTGTTTTATTACGATACGCTTTAACAACGTCAACTTGATTTTAGTAAACTGTATGCTTTAGGAACTCAGTAATGTTTTATGATTATTATATGTACTGTGTCGTGTAGTAGTATTGTTGTTGACAGTTTATTTGGCCGCTGCGACAGCGTTGAAGTCGCCCAATCGCAACTAGTTTCTACGTAAAACATTGAAACGGCGACAGCTGGCAATGTCGACACCCACTGAATCGTTTTCTTACAGTTATATACATATAAATAAAAGTCTCGTGTCACGGTGTTTGTGGTCGCACTCCTCTGAAACGGCTCGACCGATTTTTATGATTTTTTTGTTGTATATTTGGTAAGTATGAGAATAGGTCGTATAATATATTTCGCACCATAATTTATATGGCAGAACAACGTTTGCGTGGTCAGCTAGTAATATTATAGCGATTGGGTGGTCCCGATGCTGCTTTTTTTTTTCGAAATATCATCTCGCAGTTTAACCCTTAAAGGGTTGTCGTCTGCTTAACCGGACAATCCTGTGGTGTCCTTAAGTGTAAGGCCTCCAGCCAGGGCAAAAAACTAACAAACTAAGCGACTGCCCGCTAAGGGCACCCCCTGCGGAGTACGGGCTTCAGCTTAGGGCGTCGCTGGGAAAGGACAGCAAGGGGACAGGCTGGATCGGAGTGGGGTCTCGATGCTGCGGTTCGCCGTAGCGCTTTGTCGCTGCGGCCGCGTTCGCTTTCCCCCTCCCTTCCCCTAATTGATGCCCCCATCTTTCTCCTTCCAAACCTCGCTATCTTGCAATCTCTGGGTGAATCTCGACAGAGATAACGACAAATCGCTAACTTTCGATTGCTAATTACTAACGAATAAATTCGGTTGCAATAACGATGCTTGCGGGAAACGCAAGTTTCTAGATCCAAGATGCGTCCCGCAAGCAAATTTGTTCATAGTTATTTTAGCCATAAAGTTAAAGATAATGTCGCTATCTATGTCAAGACTCGGCCGGCCCTGGCCGCCGGCAGTCTCGACATAGATAACGACAAAATCGCTAACTTTCGATCGCTAATTACTTGCATTAAAAATTCGGTTGCATTATCGATGCTTGCGAGAAACGCATCTTGGATGTAGATACTTTTGTTTCCCGCAAGCATCGTTATTGCAACCGAATTTTTTCATTGTTATTTTAGCGATCGAAAGTTAACGATAATGTCGCTATCTATGTCGAGACTGCGGGGCCTGGCCACGTTCTCCTCGAACAAGATCAGATCGTCTGCGAAATTATATGTTTAAAATGCAGAAAGACAGGAACCTGTCAAGTCCATTCACAAAATGTCGGTTTTTGCCAATCTGACCTGTTATTACCTACAAAATCCTGTTCCTTAAAGAACACAATGAATACCACTTCGCTGCCATTTTTTACCTCTCTCAATAGCCTCTAGAAACTGAAAATTCTTTTGTTCCATCGAAAATGCTGATGTGCCTCCATGTTGGCAAGAGTCTCATAAATTTAAGAGTTTTATTGGAAAACCCACGTTTATAGAGTAGTAACACGCAATGCTTGTTCTTACAAGTCGGGAGTTTGTATAATATATGAGATACGTATGAATGGCGCAGTGGTAGTAGTAAGGCTGCCTTACATTCTTAGGGTCCCGGGTTCGAATCCCTGTAGGAGCAAATGTTTGTGTGATGAGCATGGACATTTATGTTTCCGAGTCATGGATGTTTATATGTATAATAAGTATGTATCTACAAACAAAAAGTATCTATGTAGTATATCAACTATCTGGTGTCCACGACACAAGCCTTGTTGCTTAGTGTGGCACTAGATGGCGCTGTGTGTAATGTCCAGCGATATTTATTTTATTTGTTTTATTTATTTTATTTATTTTATTCATTTTATTCATTTTATTCATTTTATTCATTTTATTCATTTTATTCATTTTATTCATTTTATTCATTTTATTCATTTTATTCATTTTATTCATTTTATTCATTTTATTCATTTTATTCATTTTATTTATTTACGTTAGTAATTTAATGTTTTATAAATTACAGGTTCTACGTTTTTAGTGTAAGGAAAGCCCAATTCTTGTTTATATCAAAGTTACATCAAAGTTGGACTGCCTCGTTGGTCTAGTGGTCGCAAGCTGCTGAGCATGAAGTCCTGGGTTTGATTCCTAGATCGAGCAAAGTGTTACTGGGATTTTTCATTAGGAATTGCTCAGTAGCAGCCACGGAGCCTGGATGAGTACACTGTTGATTGCAATAGGCTCGCCCCATATCACGTGGGACTTAAAACATCTGGCAAAGTTTGGGGGGTACTATTAGGTACACTTCTGTCTAACCCTTCGGGGGTACAGGCGTGATGTTATGTGTACATTAAAGTTGCTATAAGTAAAAGTAATTCTTTCACAAAGCTCTACAATCTGATTATGATTTCTAAAGACATGACTCACAACCCGGTGCAGAGTTTGAATACATCACGAAAACGTTATCTCCGCAGAAAATGCATGCTCAAACGTAAAATATCGCTAAGTTACAAAGATATGGCGCTTAAGTTTCATCTATTCCTCATTAACGTTATCTATAGCAGTGCCAAGCGATGTTCGCCTTATCTTTCTATGTTTGCTGAAAGATTTAGGTCTAATAAGTTCAGTTAAGGCATCCTTCATACGGATGAATACTAACTTAAATTAAATTAATAACTTAATTAATAACTTAAATTAAATTAATAACTTAATTAATAACTTAAATTTTCAAATCACAATTCTTATTGTCTGTCAGTTGTAACACGACAAATTGTCGTAGGGTGCTAATTCGCTTAACATTTTTTTTTTTTGACTAATGACATGATATTTGTGGTAAAAGAAAGTTTCAATTTGATTCAATGAGTTTTTCAGGCACTTTTATTTAAGGGGACTACAGGAGCTAAATTAGCAACTCTATTTGCGGTGGTTCAAACTTCGTTTGAAATACTGTTGGAATAAAGTTCTAATCAGCTTGCACTACATAGTAGTTGTTACGTCAGTCACTGCGGTCCGAGTTTTTTTTGCGTTTTCCAAACATCTATTGATTGGACTAAGAAAATAAAACGCTATCATGCTAATATGTTGCTTGTAGAATTATTTGCCAAAAAATCAGAATGATCGCATGTATTTTAGTATAGTTTTTACTCGTTATAAGAAATTTTTAGAGATATGTTCGTGATTTTTCTATCTAGTAAAATTAATTGTATTATGTTTTCAAAACACTATCATACTAGCATATATCCTGAAGAATATCATATATTTTTCTGGTTTTCTTTATTGCAGTGAATCATATACTTTCAGGCATTATAAAACTCGCGTTTAGCTCCTGTAGTCGCCTTAAGTTTATTGAAATCTACTACTATAACATACATAATTTGTTTCATTTCAATTTAATTTATTACGTATTTGCATTAATGAATCTTGTCTATTTCAATTTAATTTATCCTATCAAGTTATTTTAATTTTAATTTGTATTTATCTGGACTACCTACATACATTGCTACTAACTTAGTCTTAAGATATTTAATATGCTATTAATAAAGTCCATATGGACATAACCAAGTCTGTTTTTTTTTTAATATAATAAATGCGAAGGTTATGTGGATGGATGCATGTTTGTTATTCTTTCACGCAAAGCTATCGAGTGGATTAACACAATCATAAAGATACTTTATAACCCGGTAGTACGCTCCCGTGAGACATTTAACAGAACCCCACGCGGGCTTAGCTGCGGTATTAAGCTAGTAAAATATAAAAAGTAAATCTGGCGTAGGAAAATACTAAAACATACATCAACATTTTTTTTTTGTTAGCCTGTACTCTCCCACTGCTGGGCAAAGGCCTCCCCCTGCTGGGCAAAGGCCTCCCCCAATTCCTTCCATGTGTTCTTTTCCCGGATATCAACATAATATTTGAAAAAGTCTGACAATTAGTGAAAGTAATTACAACGTCAACGTTAATATTTTGCGAAATTGAACCATTTCAGGCCCAAAACAAAAGCTTTTTTTCGCTAAGGTTGGTGAGCCCAACCGGTACTTAATATTCTACACACCCGCCTACATGACCGGCGTAATGATCTAAAGAACTCGGACAAAGAATCTAGACCTCCCTTAATCAGATCTGTCTACCCTTCGATCATAGAAACAAAAGTGATGTGCGAGGGCTATTTTTTATCATCAGTTATAAATTTACATATACAGGATGTAAACAACCTCATCACAAAGCCGTAAACAAATCATTATGTACATCAAACTAAGTAACTTTACGCAAAAATTATTGCTGGGAAACTGAAAAATCATGTTTTGTGGTAGAACTCGAATGTAACGCACTCAAAACACTGTGCTGATGAGTGGATTGAATAGTACAGGGGCCGTGGAGGTGTTTAAAGTAAAAATCTTACATTAAAAACATGTATTAAAAACAAAAACTTGTCAAAAAGTTGGAACTTTGACCCCCAATATCTCCGTAACTAGAAGGTATGGTGTAGAACAAAAAAAATGAACGCAATGACGGAGAGAACAAGTGCCATTCGGCTTCGTTAAGAGATTTTTACACCCTTTATATGTTGCCTGCGGCTACGCCCGCGTTGAAAGTACTATTTAAAGTAACTTATGTTCTCAAGTCATAGTCTAACCGTGTGCTAAAATACGTCCAAATCCTTTCAGCCGTTTACATGCAAAGGTAACAGATAGACAGATTCAGACTAAGACAGATAAACAGACGGACGAACCAACAGAAGGTTAGACCAATTTTACATATTAGGTTCTCCAAAGCACGACACATATCATCAGCAGTTGTAAATTACTCTGGATTAGGCCCTTTCATTAGATCAGTCTGCCGTTTCATTATAAACCTGATGGCCGCAATCAGTATGTAACCGCATACACGCATCCAATCTTGGTAATAGGCATGACGATACTGTACTTGATACTGTATCAAAAAAATGCAAATCTATTTAGTCCGTCAGTTAGAGTATTGGAAATTAATCGACACGTATTTTTGGTTTTTGTAAATCAATGAATATTGACAAAGATAAAACGCATCAAAACTCGGGAGTGGAGGCTCGTGACGTCAGAACTAGCTAAAAATTATACCAAGGCGTGACGTATTGAGAATTTTAAAAGCGTCATATCTTCGTCAATTTTGGTTTACGTAACAAAAGAAAAAACACGGGTCAAATATTTTTTGATAATCTAACTAACAGACTAATTAGATTTTTTTTTGTCGTCTCGCCTACTGGTGCTTATGTCACCAGAATTGTAATAAATCTCGATATACAAGGGACACCGACTCTAAAACGGTTACTAAGTACTATTCAGTAAATCATTCTGAGAAATAATTCAACGGTTTTTTTAATCAGCTGCTTCATACAATTTGACCGAGTAAATATTGCAGTTTGGTTTAAAAAAAAAACAGCTGGTTTTTTTTTATTAACCGATTTACTCGGAGGAGGAGGAGCTTGTGGCTAAATAATAACAGCCGCTCGGGTCACTCTTTAGGTTAAGCCGTGCTTGCCTAGGTTGGTATGTGGATGGGTGACCACCCTTACATACCGACTTAGGCAGACGATGATGATGATGATTTCGTGAAGTAAATACTGAATGATAACCGTTTTAACGTCTCAGCGCCCCTTCCCTCCTGTATAAGTTCTTGTGGTTACTTTGTTGAAACATTATGAACGCTTAAGATCAGCATATTTAATATTGTGGCGCCTTATGACGCTTCATCATGCTTCATCATGCTTTGCGTGAACATAACATACATTTACGTTCTGAATTTCGTATAGCACATCACCCTTTTCTACGATCTTGGCTCGGTTTCTTATTTGCTCCGCCGTCAGACAGAGAACTCGTTATGTTTCGATAGAGGCTCTTTTTATATTTTTTTCTTTTCTTACAATTCACTGGCTCTTGCCCTAGGCGACGTGTTCAAGATTGATTTTTGTGGATTGATTTATATGATTCTGAAATAATATGATTTTTTCTTCTTTTTCTGATACATCCTTTTCCTGAGATCCAATTATAGTATTAGGTACTTGTGCTTTGTGCATTTGAATATTTGAGTTTCTTGTTTTGTTTTTACTATAGACACTTTTAACGTGCACATCTTGCTGCATTGTTCTCACATAATGTACCATCTCAACATGAATGATGTAACCAAGCCAATGTTTTGTAAAAATATTCTGATTTAAAAGAGTGTCCATGGAGTTTCTTGCCCGTTCTTCTCCATAGAGATCTACGCTAGGGAATGGGCAACTACAGTACTTTCACAGTTTTTATGTCTTGTGACTGGGACTGTAGCTGCATTATTTTAATGTTCCATCTTTGTTTCGACAATTCAAAAGTGCCTGTAACTGGCCTACTAGAATTAACTTGAAATAAATGCTTTGATTTTGATTTTGTGCTAAAAAAGCCGCAAGTGTGACTTACGGCCCAGGGAAGTCACTCACGGATCACTCCCAGTCTCGGTCACTCACGGATCACTCCCAGTCTCGGTATTCCCGATTCCAAGCATGCACAGTGTTTATGGGTCCTAATTGGGGTTGCTGTACGTGATATTTGAGTCTGTAAAGAACCCAACGATTTGGGTCGAGTCATAATATTCATCTTTCTTTGCAGAATAGAGTAACTTTATGTTGCTGAGGCTGGGTAACTGGGTATCGCTTCATTCAGTTACCTCTATCTCGATTAATACATACAATATGCTCTCGATATAGACGTATGTAACGTACATTTTTGACTCTTAAACTTATGACTTACTTTAATTTGAATACTTGTCAACAGCAGAATTTTAGCTTCAAACATGCATCAAGTTCGAACGAATGAATTTAGTTCGACTTATCGATTTTACGCTATTCTAATAAAACCTCGTACGGGTGAAAATACTGTTGGGAAAGTGGAGTTGCAAATTTTATTGGATGACTAGCTGTGTTGCCCGCGATTTCGTTTACGAGGAAATTTTTATGTCTGAGACTAAAAAATAGCCTACGACCTATTTATTCTCAGAACTAAAATTTATACACAAAAATAATCATAAAAATCGGTCATGCCGTTTCGAAGGAGTTCGAGAACAAACACAGTGACACGAGATTTTTATATATTAGAAGATTTATTTTTTTGACATTTTGTGTTTACAGTAAAGATCAGTAATTTTTTTTCGCTTAAATCATGCGAGGCGCTGAACCACGCCCCCTTAAAGTTTAGGCCTATTAGCAAAGCGTCAATTTGGCGCGACAATTTGTGCGCTCGGCCGATCGGTATTGTCTTTCATTCATTATTTCTATAAGTCAACATGACGGGGCTAGAGAACGTTTCTATGTTGCGAGTGCAAGCAAAAATTAGCTTAGTGGTGTTCAGGCGGGAGTGTCCACGATAGTACAATTCCGCAAAGACGCTGCGAGCTTCAGAATTTTTATGCTAACGATTTTTTTCTGTGTTCTTGCCTTTTTCTAACTAGTCTTCTTTCTTACCATGACTAAAACGTTTATTGCTTGAGGGTTTGAGGTGTCAATATTTCGCTTCACCCTTAATTCACAACCGAACGTGGGTCTAACTAAACGTTGTCTTTGGCCCAAATAAAGCCAGTGTATATCCCTTGTGATGGAGGTCCGCCCTACCACCAATTACCGAGAATGTCTGTCGATTTATAAGAAAAACCGGACAAAATAATACGACTAGTAGTATTTACCAGCAAAGTAAAGAAAACCTAGAAACAAGATGAAAGGGCCTCATTACATTTACTACCCTAATATTACAGTTATTACACTAATTATGTAATTGGAGCGTATTTTTAATCTGTCGAATTAACTTTTTGTCAAACATCGTATTCGATTTACGACAACCGTTTTTCAACGAGTAAACTAATTTTGGACGCTGTTTGCATAAAATTGCTTAAGGTAAAGCAACGTAAATCCGAACGATTTCTGAATCAAACATAAAACTATAGTATAGAATATTGATTTAAAAGTTTATAACTAAGTAAATAAAATACCGTGAGTGAAAGAGTTTTTTTTTTTTTCTATCTTTTAATTCTCTCTGCGTTTACATATTTCCTATTATACGTTTACTCGTTTACCCATCACCCACATTACCTAATATTTTATTATAACGTATTCAATTAATAAAATATTTACTACTAATATTTGAACTGTGCTAATTAACGTATTTTCCCATAATATGCGGAGAATTAAATTATGGTACGCAAATTAGTTTCAGGCGTGATTAACACGGACGTCCAAATTAGCCTACAATGTTTGCGAGAGAATATAACGATAATCATGAATTGACATGTATAACGAATATTGTATTATTTACTAGTGGCCCGTCCCGGCTTCGCATGGGTGGACATTTTTATAATTAAAGCGTATGAGCGTGTTGTTTAATGATACTGTATGTCAGGGATAATGTAGCATTCTAATGGTGAAAGAATTTTTGAAATCAGTCTAGTAGTTTTTGAGTTTATTCGTTACAAACATACAAATCTTTCCTCTTTTATAATATAAAATACTAGGGTGTTGGCCGCGACTTCGTTCGCGTGGAAATTTTGATGTGTATGTGTGAGACTAAAAAATAGCTTACGACCTATTCTCAGACGGTCTGACCTACCAAATATACACAAAAAATGTCATAAGAATCGGTCAAGCCGTTTCGGAGAAGTTCGATAACAAACACTACGACACGAGATTTTCTAAACATAATGTATAAAGATAAAGTGTAGGTTGTATTACTAACTTATGCAAAACGAGTATGTATGGATCGTAGCAGGTGGTGTTCTGTGGTTTCTGCCAACCCCCATTGGAAAAAGGCGTGATTTTATGTTATGTTTATTACTAGCTTATTGTCGCGGCTTCGCCCGTGTATGAGATTGTCCCACAGGAACTGAGGTGACGTCACAGAGTGCCAAGTCTTCAAACACGAGATGGGTAATTTTTATAATTCTATTTAAATGGTATAAATTTAAATAGAATAATTAGTATCGTTTATTCGTTCGTTCGTTTATTTTTTCGTTTATTATCGTTTTTTTATTTTTTAGAATTTAGATAGATGGTTTTTAATAGTATGGTGTAATGTATAGTATAAATTAGAAAATTCTTTCTTGTGTTACGTATTTTTAACTAAAATCCATTTATACTGTTTCTTTGTCATCCAAAAGTGCATTTTAATGACCTAATTCAAATAAAATTAAAAATATTTTTGACTATGCTTTTATTCTTTAAACAATTCCTTGCCCACCGGCTACTTAAATGGTTCAACTGATTTGATTCACTATAACGACATTGAATGTTTAGCTTTTGTTACTAACGACTCAATTTTGTTGCTTAATCCTAATTGAAATGCACAGTGAACCGTGTGACTGCAGCTTTACTCGTTCATCAACAAAAGAGGTTTTGGTTTAACTTTCGAGTACCACAAGAGCATTTCTCATAATTATTTCTAAAAGTTGAAGCCATACGTTGCTTAGTTTCCCCACAAATGTACTTTTTGTTTTACATCTAAGTCTCGTGATTTCGCTTCTAACTTTAGAATTAAGCACATCTGTCTGTCTTACTGCTTCTTTGAAATAATGCGGAATTGGATTAAAGTCAACGTTGAGTTGTTCCTTTAATTTCGCCTTGCTTTTTCGTGTTATTTATTACTTCAATTTATCATCTGCCTAGCCTTTTCCAAACTATGTTGGGGTCGTCTTCCAGTCTAACCGGATGCAGCTGAATTCCAGTATTTTACATAGAGCGACTGTCTATCTGACCTCCACCCACCCCCACCCAGTTAGTACCCAGTTGGTAATATGATACCCCTTGGTAAGACTGTTTGCCAATGATTACCTGTAACGTTATTTATTACTTCAATTATCAAGGAATTTGTCCTGAAAAATAAACCTTGCAAATAGGAAATTAAAGGCGTTTATTGGCAAAAATTCAAATAAAACACGCTAGCTTGCACAAGTAACCTTAAGTAAAGGAGTCCACAAGTTCAAAGCTATTTGTAAATAGCTTTGAACTTAATCTAGTTAGTGTCCATAAAATCCGAATTTATGTTGACAAGGCAAATACCTGTAACCATTAACGATAGTCCCCGAATTTCAATGACAAAGCATATTAGTGGAATCTGGATGAAAAGTTACTTATTTTACGATGTACTTAAATTTATTCATCGACTCACTCACTGACAAACATCGCAGAGTCTGCAACTGCAAAAAGCATGAACGGGGTTTTAATATTTGAAGTTTGTAGTTTTAGCACCATTTTGTTTTTTTTTTAAATAAAATATTAGCCCCGCAAAAACGTATTAATGTAGCATCTCATACATATTTGTTCGCAATTTCAAAAAAAAAAATGCCAGGTTAACAGGCTGTCAAAATAACCAAACCCCGTTAACATAAGGTTTTCCTATGTAACGAAGGAGTGCACTAAGCTAGGGTTTTTGAAAATGCGTCTCATAAAGGTAAAAAACGGAATAAAAGTTTGCACTTAGTTCATGTTTTTTGTAGATGCGAACCGTTCGAGCACACGGCTTGTCACAGTCTAATCAAGAAACCTTCACCGTCTCCATAAAATAATTCCAAGAAGAACTGAAGATTTTTCCGAGAATATTTTGCTCTTTTTGTTTATCAGTTTCCAAGACATGCATTAGTTGATCGTACAAACAGCTTGAAATCCTTTCAAATGCTTCATGGACGTCTGTGCACTCAAACGCTCTCTCTGAGTATATAAAGGTTTGTTTAGCTCTTTTATACCGCAAAGATATTTTCTGGTTACTTAGGTTTTGTATTTGATATGCTTTTCTGTGTGACGTTGGATTTAAACAAACTCAGGACAAGATATATTTGCAAAGTAATATTTTTTGAAAACCATCTTTTTAAAACTTGGCATAAATTATATCTGTCTAAAATCGGGAAAACGTATTCAACAATTACTGTTTAGATGCTAAATATGTATCACGGTATGACCAGAGACAAATTCCATAAAAAAGAACCGGACCTTTAAGACCCCTTAAGGTGGATTTAGCCCGCGAAATTCAAATTTTCTTACGTTTTTTGCAGGTGCAGGAATTACTTTTTCAAGGTCAAAGTCATTCCTGCACCTTTATGCGCTTGGAGGGTTGTATTGATGATTTTGATGATTATAATTCTATAACTACATACGTGTTACAGCCGCGAATCATATTTTAATCAACATACAACCTGACAGTGACCTGTAAATTGCAAAAAACGTAAGAAAATTTTAATTTCGCGGGCTACCCTGGAGCATCCACCTTAATGGGGGAAAGACAAAGCACTTAAGTAGGGATATCTACAAAGTACGAATATCTCCACTTTGTTTAAGTATGTATTCACTAGCCGCGAACAATGAAAAAACAAGGCAAATTAGCTGTTCAATATATATAGAGCACTTGATTACATTATTAATTGTTTTTATTATATTTAAACGTATTAATACTAGATAAAAGATTGACACGCGTCACGGAGCCGGTGAGAGAGAACGTATACACCAAAGAGTTCATTGTAAAGGTAGTATTATAAAACCAGAAGGCGTTAACACACATGCGTTCATATATTATCAACATTAACACGTACATACAGGCTGTAAACAGGCTGCAAGCATTCTGTATATCAAACTAAGTTACCAGACTCGAAAAATATTGCTGGGAAACGATTTTTTTTTTGAGGTGAGATATTACGTTTTACGGTAAAACTCAATGTAACGCATTCAAAACATTGTGCTGGTGGACGCATTAAATAGTATACGGGTTATATATTATATATTATTTGAAAAAAAAACTTGAGAAAAAGTTGGAACTTTGACCTCCAATATCTCCGTAACTAGGTATGGTCCAGAACAAAAGAATGATCGCAATGACGGGGAGAACAAGTGCTTTGGCTTCGTTAAGGGTCTATTTTACACCCTTTATATTGTCTTTATACTAATCTATACCAATTTTGTAAAGAGATAAAGTTTAGATGTAGGAAGTAATTTAGTTTTTTTTTCTAACAAAAAAAAAGTTCATCAGATTTAAACCATTCTTTTACTGATGGGAAGCCGCATTATTGCCGAGAGCAAAGAATGTGTCTTTTACGCGGGTGCAGTCGCAGCAAGAAGCTAGTTATAAATATTTTTATTGAGGTGGAGGTTTAGACTTTCGGTTTGGTCGTAAGATGGATGCGACACGCATCAGAGAACGTTAAGATAGGGTGGCTGTAAATCTTAACGCCTAATATTTTCTTACGATATAGTGGTTCGGTATATTATACAAATATAATCGAATAATGTTGATGCCTTTTACCGGATAAGCAATATGATAGGATATACATGCCTTAAATAACCTCAGCCAGCGTGCTTGTATGAACAGATTTCTAAACGTAAACGAAGCTGACTATGTGAGGATCGTGCCAGGTGGCGTTTTGAAATTTCTGCTTATCCTCATAGGACAAAAACTTGAATATTATACCTACGTATGTATGTATTCCTTACCTGCCGTAATATTGGCTTCGTTGGCTTTGATTAAGTGGCACTTTCTATTAAACATTCTATTATTTAGAATGTTTTTTTTTATTAAAATCGTTTGCATAGTTTTCAGTAATTGTGGTTTCTCGTGAGGAAGAGTCAGAAAGTGCCACTTAATCACCTTAATCTAGTCATGGTGGGCGTTGCGACGACGAACCGTTTTCAAAGACCATTTTGTGTTCTGCGACGATGAAACCGTTTCACGTCCTGGGTTCAAACAGTCTTCGTTGCACAAACCAGTCTTCGAATTACTTGGTGCGATTTTTAATTTTACGCCTATGTAAATACAGTCGAGAACGCAATGATTCAACTATGTATCTTTCTCACTAGAGTCACTCGTCGCGTCGTCGCGTCGTTCCGCGTTCGTTTACAAGACAGTCCTTAAAATAGTTGTAAGAAACTGCAACTATTTCACTCGACGAAAACGCAATTCAACAAATGACTCTCGATGAAAATGCATTTTGGATAAGTTTCTTCCTTTATAACAAGTTGCAACGACGACCGTTTTCTGCACCCGTTTTCGTCGTCGGGAAAACGGGTTGCGTTTTGTCCGTCAAAAACAACGACCCACCACTACCTTAATCCAGGTTGAGCAAATGTGGTGATCAATGCTCTTTTTGGCTGATTGAGGACATCCCCTTTGCGCTGCAGAGACAATAGACTGATATTATTAATACTCTATGCAGCTGGATTAGTAACGGTAGTAGGTATGGCCTCATACTTCTTACTACAATTATAAATACGAAACTTTGTGAGGATGTATGTATGTTTGTTCTTCTATCACGCAAAAACGGTTGAATGTATTTGAGTGAAATTTGGCACACAGATACTTTATAACCTGGATTAACATATGGGATACTTTTTATCCCGGTAGTACGATCCCGTAGGATAATTACCGAACTCGGCGCGGGCGAAGCTGCGGGCATAAGCTGTAGTTTGTAATACAAAAGACCCGTCTTTCCTTAGTTTCCTTTGTAAGATACTGCTGACAAGGGGCTGGCATATTTAACAGGGTGCGTGCTACGAGTTACGTTACATTCAAAGAATTCGAACGAACTCTTGACATTATATTAAAACAAGACAAATTTCGACAGACTCGTTATACGGAATTTGATATACCGAGAATTGGGATCTATAGGCTTCTTTTGTGAATCTTGCGTATTTCGCTTTATGAGATTTTTATGCTGGGAAAGTAATCTTAGTGGAGACTGCGTTAGGATTATAATATTCTGGATAGTAACATAACTGTAACAACATCCTATGTAATCCGTGAAGGGTTAGGCAGATATGTACCTAATAGTACAACCCACACACATTTCGCCATGTTTAAGTCCTATGTAATGGGGGCGAGCCTATTGCCATGTACGGACGGCTGTATTAATTCGTTACCCCTTTTATTGAGTGTCTAAATACGTGACGGATACCTAATTAATGCAGCTGTCTGTACAAATTCAGACTCAGTGGCTGCTTTGTCCCACCTAGGAATCGAACCCAGAACCTCAAGCTCGGCAGACACTTGCAAACACTGGACCAATGAAGCATACCCTCGACAGTGTTTTTTACTAATAAAATAATTCAGAGTTTCTCCCTTTTTTTGGTACACAAAACATGATCCCGACTTAAATTTACATAAACGAAAATCCCTTTTATAACTACAAGGGGTTTCAATAGCTTTAACAAAACTGTTTAAAATTAAACCTGTAACAGCGGGCTGCCCAAACGAAAACAGCCCACAAAAGGTTCTACCCTGTAAGTCTATTTATGTATCTTTAGTTCTCTGAAAAGGTAGAGTTATTTTTAACGAAACCTGATTTTGAGTGTGGGTTTCCGAAATTGAACGTTTTCGGGATTTTCTTTTGATTGTTATTTTAAAGGAAGTTTTTCTAGAGAAGTTTGTAATAATGGAAAGTGCAAAAAAAGTAAGGTTTACCTACAAGATACAAAATAGCAACTATTGGCTACCTGATTCACGCCGCCGCCGCGCCGCTGTGTCGAGATATTTATCTATTACCTACCCGTTTACGTTCGTTCCCGTTACTAATCTACCTTACAGTTTTGTTTTTTTTTTTTGACAAATTATGTATTTACCCTCTAAACAAGTAATAATAGTTATTTATGATAATTAGTAATAAGATTCCACAAAAGTGTTTCAACGTGAGGACTATTAAGAATTTTGTGATGTTCCCGTTAACATTTTCTACAATTCTTTTAGTTATATATGAACTATCGTGGACACTCCCGCCTGATCACCACAAAGCTAATTTTGCTTGCACTCGCAATATAGAAACGCTCTCTAGCCCCGCCCCATTGACTTTGTTTAGAAATAATGAATGAAAGACAATACCGATCGGCCGAGCGCAGTGACGACGCACGCCAAACGAAAGTTATTGTTATTTTGCGCGCCAAATTGACGCTTTCCTAATAGACTTAATATTTAAGGGGGCGTGGCTCCGCGCCTCCGCATGATTTAAGCGAGAAAATTTTTAACTGATCAGGCGGAAAAGACCACGACTGTACCTACGTACAAAAGTATTTCATGTTGCAACGAAACCCTCTACAATTCGACATTTCAGTCAACGCTTACCACTATGAAAATAGTACAGAAGTATGAAAAAGTCAAACAAATACAATATTTTTTATACTACACCTTTCAAAGTATTGTTTATTTATTTTAAACCCGTATAAAATAAACGGTGGTGTCATAGTAAACTATTTCATGAACGAAATACATATCTATAGTAATTTATCGAACAAAAAATCTAAATTAAAAAAGAAAACACGGAGAAATATTGGAATTCAATAGATACTTTGACAGTTCTAACGATAAACGTTTAATGAACCTGAATAAAACATCTCTGCCTGAAAAAGATCCCTGGTTCCAATAAAACTGTAATCATTTCTGCCAATTTTATCACGTAGCACTAAAAATCATATTAAGCCAAGTCTAGACAGGCGGGAAAAGGCTATTTAAATGCAAATTTAATAAAACCTTTATGAAATGTACTTATCTGGGCAGAAAATTTAAATGCATACGAACTATGAAAGTAATTAGGAACTGAAGCGCCAGCAAGTTAAACTTCTGTTGAACTCTCTCTCTTATTTGACATACAAGTCACATACTCGTTTTAACTCGTGTCGTTATGGGTCTGGATATGAAACGACCATATATCTGAACATTAGGGTGGTGACCGTCTGATGGCTCCAACTTGATATTTCCTTATTCTGTTGTTGGTAATATTGTGTTGGATATTTTAATTAAACAAAACAAACAACCACAGTAATTTTGTCATTTCAGTAATCTAGGTAGGCAGGCAGGGCAGGGTTATTGGTGCATTCCTTGAAATGGGTTACTTCGAATAGTTTCAACCCAAAAAATAGGGTGGTTTTGGAGAAATCATATTTTAAAAGGTTTTGCAGAAATCATACTTCAAAAGGTTTTGCAGAAATCATACTTCTAAAGTTTTTTGGGACTGCTAATTATAGAAAATTCACGCCGTTTCCTCAACGGCGTTAAATTTATATTTTTCTAATAGCACTGTTAGTAGATAGATTATGGGTGTTGAGGTGAACATTTTCCTAAAGAAACTTTAAAAATTCGCCCTCAAGTTTTAATCAATAATAATCACTGTGTATAATTATGTAAAGTCAATATTTTTTTTTTTGTTAAAATTAGAAGATCCTTCAAACAATTTTTTTATGATCATTTCAGTAGGTACCATAATTTAGAACAAACATTAATATTTTTCTCTGGAAACGTGGAAATTGCCGCATACATATTACGTAGTTTTTGCAGCACACACTGCAAAATTTCCCCAAGGAATAGAAAGTTAAATAAACATAGGTTTTTCTGTGCAAAAGCAAGATTACATTTTACCTGCTTTGTCAGTTTTTTCAGAACTTTCTTTGTAAATGAAAGAACTACCGTATCAAAGGACCGCCGAGCGCTGTATGATCATTCATTACTGCGTAAGTTTTTTTTTAAATAAAATTAAGTGTAGAGAAGAATTCAAATTTGCGAATAAATACATTATTGTTAGAAATCTTAATCTTACTAATTTTATAAATGCGAAAGTTTGCATGGATGGATGTTTGTTACTCAATAACGCCAGAACGGCTGATCCAATTAAGCCCAGAGATAGATCATGTCTGGAAAAATACATGAAAATTTGCACGCGAACGAATTCGCGGCCAACAGCTAGTAACGCCTACATAGTTAAAATTTGAATAAGACAAACTCGTAAAAGAAGCTTCTTGTAAAGTTATTTTTAATCCAACATGACCATGCTATCCCATGATCTGTCCACGAAGTAGGTAGACACAATAGTTAAACAATGGCGTCCCGACCAAATCGGTCATTCGACAGATCATGATATAATAATACTCTGAAAAACTATTTACTGTCCGGTACATTCATTGGTTGTCAAATTGATACACTACGTACTGTTAATGTTAGCATAGCCATTTCATACCAAATACAGCTGTTTTGCATTTTATGGATTTTTGAATTTCATTTATTTATGAATCGCCTAAAATTGGTAAGGCAGTAGTCAATTTGTATCTCAATCTCACACCAAATAAAAACAAAGTCATAGCGCTGTAAACAATAAAGTGAAGCAAGCGCAAAACTAAGCTCCGCTCTGTGCGTACACGCTCTCACGCACACATTTACATTAAACTACAATTAAACTAAGCTCAAAAAATGCACACATGTTTACAAAACCGGCTTCACTTTATTGTTCGCAACGCTGTGTCTTGGTTTTTTATTTGGTCTGAGATCTCAATAAATATCTCTAAATTTCTGTACAAATGTAAAATAAATTTTTAAAAATCTTTACTGACCTGAAATTGTCCAGTGTTTGAATTCATGTCTAGGAGAGAGTAGGAAGCCACACGGTCGCCGTTGGAGTCAATAATAACTTCTCCTGTTATACCTGCGAGAATTACAAAAATATAAATGTTAAATAAACAGCATTTTAATTAAAAGCATAATAAAATATTGCTCAGTATTTTAGATGTTGTTGAACCACATCCTTAAATAAGGCCTCAATTTTCTGATTCATGCTGTATAGTCAGCTTTTAACCGTTAATCAAACTAAAAAAAAAACTGCTGTAGATTTGGGTCGTTTAAGTATTGATATTTTGTATGGATTCGATTATTATGTTGGTTTCAAAGAGAAAGATTGCGATCATCATGTTTTTAGAAATATCAAGCGAATTACTTGAAATTTGAATAAAAATGAAGAGGTATACAGTAGAGAAAACTGTATTGGCAACAGTTAATATATTTTCATCTTGTAACGTTAAGTTTTCAAGTAAGAAAAGTCTAATTGTTGTAACACAGTTAAGTTTTACCTCCTAACAAACTGCGAAGCCTTTCATTGCTGAACTTTGTACAGTAGTTCAGAAGTTCCTCCACAAAACTTTCCTACATGAAGACAATAATCGTTACGCTTGTAATTTTCTGTAGCTTGGAAGGTGAGTCTTTACCTTTATGTACACGTATAGGAATAGTTTTACGACAACAGTTTCTGGGTGTTATAGACAGTTGACTTTAGCTTTCTCTTACTAAAATACTATTTTTGCTTCCAGCCGTATATTTTTAATAATATTAAAAACATCACCACAGATAACACACTGCCTAAATTACTGGGTCCAACATCATGTAGTTTTGTTCATGACTTCTTTTAATAACTTAGGTTAGCGTATAAAACCTCATCTCCTAAACTCCCCTTCAGTAGATTAAGTTTTTCTAAACTTTTTAAGGAAGTTCTTCATTTTTGCCGATGAGAAAATTGAGCAATCCCACCGGTCTTATCTTTTCTTAACAAACTCAAAATTTAAAAAATTCCTTACCTTGAAATGTCCTGTTCCACATTTTTCTAATGACCGCTGCTCCATCTAGCGGGCCTCTGGGGTTTTCAGCGTCGCGTAGCGTATCATTGAGGGCGAGCGCGTAGAGGAGTACCGCGTCGTAGAACGCTGCTACGAACGTAGACACTACCTCGCCTTTACCGAACGTGTAGTTGTACTTCGTAGCAGCTAACACTTTTACCTGCAAAAGTTGTAGACACCGGTTTCAAGCTTTACTTTTATAAGAACAAATTGTTTGAGAAGCTTCGTCGTTAAATAAGTTCTTAGGTAATTTACGACTTGTTAATTAAGTCTAGATTTACGGGGATTGCCACTAAAGTTGGTTATTTATTTACGGCCATTTTTAATAACTTACTAGCCGGTTTCGGTAGGTTGCTATCTCTGTCTGTTTGACATTTTGCTTACTGGACGGTTAGAAACAAAACGTCACGGGAAAGCTTTCTTTGAGTTTTCTATGAATCAAGTGACAGGTAGGTGACGCGTATAGGATATTTCAAGCTGCCTGGCCTTTTCCCTGTCGGCTTCCAGTCTAACCGAATGCAGCTTAAATCAGTATTTTACATGGAGCGACTGCCTATCTGACTGATGTGCTTTCCAAGGCACGGAGAAAACTCGGTATGTAATGGGTGGTCAGTTGATCACCCATTCACAGACCAACCTAGGCAAACACGACTTAACCTAAAGATCGACCCGAGCGGCTGTCGTTATTTAGCCATGAGCTCCTCTCATATAATGTATCTGAATGTCTGTTTAACATCGTGGTGATATTTACATAATCACGACTTGTATACTGCTATTTGCGATTTTCTAATGCTGACAAATTGTGTGAACCTTACCTGATCAGAAAAATCAAGATACTCCTTCTTTTCAGGAGCTGGGCTGGTGACTGTGAGCACAGCGCTGTATGCTCTCTTTGCTTTTGCATTCCGCTCATCTGTATCTCCTTCCACTTTCCAAGGTTCCTTGGAAGATGCTGATGCGAGGCTGTGAGGAAAATCAAATGATTCCATACGAAAAGTTGTTTGTTTTTTTATGAAATTAAATGGTACTGACAGGGTTTTGCTTCAGCGTATTTTAAAATAAAATTTCAGTCAGATTGGATTTTGGAATACGCCGCTACTATATTGTACACTTTCAAGTGTATAATATACACGGTGTTGAGAACAGCGACGAGCAAACTATTACCATAACTTCAGCTCATTATTCTTGACCTCCCTTTTCTTAATAACTGATGGAAAAGGAGAATGCCAAAGGAGATGTTTCATTTTCGGCCATGAGATGTACCTATACCAAAAAACAGAAAAAGATCTCACGAATTGAGGAAAAATATTCTTTCGTGAATTTAAGCCTGATTTCTTGTGCACGCAAATTTCAATTATTGCCATATTCTATTCAACATGGCGTCTCATAGTTTCCATTTCTATTTCGTTCTGAAATCAAGTCACATTTAACATAAATAACGTAGACGTGTTCTTGTACTATTCATATTTTTTATTATTCACATAAACATCTTTTTCGACTATTATAAGCAAGTGTGACGATTTAATCGCTAAAAAATACTTATTTATTTTACTTTTCTGAAGTGTACTTATGAACGAATAACGGTTTGACAATTTCTAGGTTAGGTACCTACTGACACGATAAACGTCAAATATTTTTAATTTTGTTGTGTGTATTACTTTATTCTATTCAGGGGTTAGTTTCGTAGCTTTCCTAAAAGGCACAGGTTATGGCCGGAGTCCGATAGAAAAATGTTACGTCTCCTTTTGTCATGTCATTCAGTCGAGACGCAAGAACAGCCGAACTACCATAGAGTTCGGCTGTTCTTGCGTCTCGACTGAATCATCTGTAGAATATGGGAAATGTATCCGTTATGTAAATGAAAAATCATTATTAAATTCGATGGCAGTTCAATCCGCTTTATGGCATTCTCCTTTGAACGCTGGGGACTATGATTATGTGCTGAATTCTAACTGGTAACAGCATGTGCGTCGATCTGCAATCTGAATGGTGTGTATATTTTTACAAAAATGATATTCTGTTTTCTACTAGCTGTGCCCCGTGGTTTCATTCGCCCTCGGCCCCCGACCCACCGCAATTAGTTTCAGAGATTAGAGCGTTCAAACAAAATAAACTCTTTAGCTTTATTTTATTATATTAGTTTAGTTTGTAAACTAGGCATCATGCGCGATGTATTAAGTACTTTTAATATAAATGAGTTAAGTTTGTATTCACCACCTCAAAGTGAGAAGGGTCTTAGTGTCACATGAAAGGCTGTACATTTCAGATTCAGGGCAGTAAATAAGGCTCTGGACTTGTTGTTTGTTACTTTGCTCTTAATGCTGTCCCGAAGTTGGAGTCACAAGATGAAGCACTAGATAAAAATCTTGATGTAGGTACTGTGTTTTGTACGTGATCAATTGCTGAAGTTGAATGACCATTGTGTTAAGTGTTAGACAAAATAGGGTCTGCTAGTTTTTGCGAAAACAACCTGTTTAACCTAAGAGCCGTTCTTCTAATCATCTGAGACCTTTTTTAATATAAAAATAACGTATTTATAACTTTGAAAGCGTTGCTATAGAGACAAGAAATGCGGTTTCTATAAATCTTTTCTAAGATAATCCTAGTACAACAATCTATTGCCAATATCCAAGCAGATCATGTAATAATACTCACTTGGAAAACAGCTCGATATTAAAGAACACGTATTCACCAGACGACACCATGTTGAGATCGTCGGCTGCCAGCATTATTTCCCTGACTGTACTCGGGTTCGCGCACACTACGACAACTGTAAAAAACATTATTGTTTAGGATACATAATAACAAGAGGTTTAACAGTATTTCAATACAATTTCACGAAACAATTTAGTACCAAAAGATAAATCATCGTCTTTTTTTATTTTTTATAATTGCCCAGATTTATACATTATTTACAAACTTTATCAGACTTAAAAGTAATAATAAAAATATGTACAGGTGTCAAAAACGGAAAAGAATTAAATGACGCCGAAAAATTCGTCGGCATCCCTGTCAACGGGAATAGTGCCCAAAAGGCTGGCTGCCTCGGTGGGAATGGTGATTCTTTGGCCAAAAAGAGGCCAACTCTTGGTCCCGAGAAGAGCTGACAGCCCATTTTTTTCTTTTATATAACAATTTTTCTCATGTCATTTGATTTGATTGGTCAACGATATTCGCTTTAAACAATTACGCAGTTTACATTAGGTGTAATTTTTAAACCTATCAGCAGAAAATCAAAGCATAAAATGCTTTATAGCAGTTCCAATACATTTAAGGCAACATTTAAATTATAATATAATATTATAATTATCGGGTTATTTTAATTAAAAAAAAAAAAACAGAAATACCACTATTTAGAACAGTAAACGTGGCTGGTGCTGTAGTTTATTAAAAATAATGTTAATATTTCCAACCTCAGGTGAAACAGATAGACTAACAACAGTTTTAACATTTTATATTTTTACCTTCGGAAGTCTACACGATTTATCGCGACAGACTGCCAAGTCATAGGTCTCGAGTTCGAACCCAAGGCACTCACCTCTGAATTTTCGGATTCATGTGCGTATTGTATAATTATCACTTGCTTCGGTGAAGGAAAAACATCGTGAGAAAACCAGCATGCCTCAGAGATATTTCTCGAGGTTCCCTATCCATTTGCATAAAATTTCAAGACCTAATATAACTTGGCATACTTTTGTTACTCCTAATTATATTTTCGCATAACATTATTTACGCGTAACAGCTTACGCATATTTTTTTTAAGTATAATTTCTCAAATCATAATAATGATTAAGCATAACATTCATAGGCATAAATTTATTTACGCATGTTAAAGCATTTTTTTTTATAGGCATAACAAAGAAGCATAATAATGAACTCCTAAAATGTTAGACATACCCTGATTGGATATACCAATTTATTTTGACGATTGGAAAAAGAACCATATCTCCTGAAGCAGGTAATACTTAACATTTTTGTTTTGAACATAGTTGATTGTGAACATACGTGAGTTTTTTTCCCTGTAAGAAGCATGCAAACAAGCATACACCATGCATGCAGCAAGCATGCAGGAAGCATGCAAACAAGCATACACCATGCACGCAGCAAGTATGCAGCAAGCATGCAGCATGCAAGCAAGCATGCAGTATGCAACATGCAACAGGCATGGTTTCTGTCACGGCTCCGGCGGCCCCACGCGAGCTTATCGTCGCAGATGTGGTTCACGCTCACCGCCAGCCTCAGCCGCGGCGGCGAGTGTAAGAACCACCTGCTCCTCAGTTCGCGGGCCGCCTTGCCCCACCGCGCCTACGCGATTTTAAATAACACTCTAGGGGTAGGGCAGACAAGACTACGTGGAGTCGGTTTTGTAGCGATTCGTTTCTGTCACTAACTTTTGCAGCTCAACGTAATGAATTTTTAATTAAAGATAAATACGTTAAAATAACTCAAATTTAATTCCGTTATTTCTATTAATTGTATGCGTAAATACTATTAAGCTTATAGTCATTATGCCTAGTAACATTATGCGAATTCAATTTATGTCAAAATAAATTAGCCTTCAAGATGATTATGCCAACATAAACTGTGTGCCAAAAAAAAATATGCAAAGTATTATTATGGCAAAACAAATTATGCCAAAACAGTTATGCCAAAGTATATTAGGAAAAAGAACATTATGCAAAAAGAAGGGATCCCTTTCTCGACGGCATGTTAAGCCAAGTCAGAGGCCCATAGGCGGCTTAAAAACTCTGACATCTGGTTAGGCACTACCCACACGATAAAGAAAAAGATCGCTACAGACTAAATAAATAAGTTCATTTTGCGTAACATTTTATAATTATTTACAGAAATACTGTTTTTGCACAGCTGACCCGGAAACATCAGCACATCAAATACTATAATTTATAACTGTTTACTTTACAGTTATTACACATAAATTCAGCTTTCCACGAGCACACAATCTTTCATCTCTGACCAAAACATATTTTTACAACTTTAAATATTTGAACACTTCAAAAGAAACCAAATGTGAAGTATTAGCTCACAAGCGCACACAAATCGTTAAACGTTTATTATGGCATTCATACAAAATCGTATGTAATTTAACAACTTAAGACACTATTTGCACATGTTCGAGTTTTCTGCCCGAATAGTGTCTTAAGATAATCTTTCCGTGGGGTACGACATTGCCGCCTGTTGCTTTTTTCATGGGATCGACTCGCTGCGGTCTATTAGTCGCTTTAGTATTTGTTTAACGTGTACACCTGTGCGTTATATAAAATGGCTGGTCTTACTTACCCACCCACTAGATCTGAACACAACTCCCACAATCAGTAAAATTTTATGAGTATAAGTATAGGTTAAAAGGTAAAATCGTTAAGGTAAAATCACATAATGGTGTCGATTATATAAAATAGAAGATAGGAATAGCCTAAATTAAGTTTAGTTTTTGCACAACAGCACAAACTAAACTTAATTTAGGCTATTGCTATCTATTACCCAAAGGCAGTGCGAGAAAAGGACGGCTGTAGCTATGAACTAAGTTAGAGATGTCAAAATAGTTTATGCCTTGCACTTCACCGTGTTTTTAGTCGACATGTTTTTACTTTTTTTTTTTTAATTTGACAGCTCTTAATTACGTCCGTCTCTTTCTCGTTTTATTACAGAGAAAAAGATAGCAATAGCCTAAATTAAGTTTAGTTTGTGCACAACAGAATCGACACCATTATTTATAAACTTTGATACTAACATCAAAGTGCGGCCGCAGTTTTCTTGCTTAATAAATTCTTTTATAAATCTCATTTATTACATTGTATAGATCTACTAAACCTTTTTGTTTAAAATGGAAGCGCCGTCTAAAGGGATAAAACGCCCGCGTGTTTTTTTACGGTTTCTATTAAATAAACAAAAGGGTTTTAGAAATGATTTTAATAAAAACCATTTACGGTCACGAATCATATTTTGCTTAACATACAGCCAGACAATGACCTCCAAATTGCAAAAAAAAAATGAATTTCAAGGGCTACCCTGCCCCGCGGGAGACGCCCCGGGCGTCGGGGGCCACCACGTGTCCCCCGGCCACCGTAGGGGAGCTATGGGCTAGCTTGCCGTCCGTCCGTCTCATGACGACAAGCCGTGTCGACGGCGCGTTCTTGTTCCACGCGCGCCTCAAAGAGAGTCAGCAATAGGGAAGGGGTCCGCAAGGGCCGAAGCCTGCCGGGGCTGCGGGACTATTCGAAAGAGATACCGTGGCCCCGGAACACAAAGGGCGATGAAGGAACATGGATGGGTTTTAGTCAGTAAAAGTCTGACACTCCCTCCTGCTCCGCCCATAGCGGGAGGAGTCATTTGATGATTTCACATCCGAAAAAAAAAAACAAAAAGGGCTACCCTACCGCATCCATCTTAAACAATCATTCACCCGATTCTCGAACTTCGTAGGTCCTTAGTGTGAATGCCAATGCATAACTCCTAAACGCAATAATAATTTTATTGGCATGCTCCTGGCATTGCTAGCTTATTAAACCGCCAGACATATTTCAGTCCGCTCAGCGCGGCTGGAAAATTGTCGGAAAATATTACCCGGCGTCGTTCTACATTGCAATTCAGAATTACCTTAGAATTTGTATCATCCTACGAATATTTTTCGGTTATACTATTATTGTGCGGTCTTGACCGTAAGCGTGACAAAGTAACATTCCTTCAGCGAATAGACACAAAAGTCTAAAATGTATTAGATTTACATGAGCAACCGAAAAGGTTATCGTCAGGTCTCGAAACTATTGATATCGTATGACGTTTTAATGCCACTTTGATACTAGTGCAAGAGAGAGAGAGACGGATCTGCTATTGGTATATGACTCCATGCACTATTCTTTTGTTTGAAATACTTTAGGTACTTACTTACATTTTCATATTATTAATTTAGTATTAAAAACTGGAAACAAGTGTGCCAAATGGAAAATGATTTTTTCTTTTCTTACACTGTTTTTTTGAAACGTGATTTCATGTAAGTCATCTTGCATCATGGTCTTTTATAAAAATATACACCAATTATTTTGATAGCTCAGTTTTATCTTCTTGTTAACGACATAGTGTGACAGGATCTTCATTCAGTATTAACATTTGACGATATTTATGTACATGATAACTAGTTTAGAATTACTTACCATTCCAACAGTATTTCGCTCAGTTAATCACATCTAAATTATCCTGGAAATGAATGTCACTTCACGCATGTTCTTACTCTTTGATCTAAATTTGAATGATATTAAATGCTCGTAAATGTTTTCTACAAATCGTGCATTTAGGAATGAGTTACTGTCAGTATCGTCTTTTTTAATGAAATACAGTGTGTATCAGACAGGTGTGGTTATATTAAGTACTAGTACTTCGCCCGCGATTTCGTCCGCGAAAACTGTAATAGCTCGGCAAATTTGCATGATATCAATATCATTTATAGCTTGGATGGCAAAAGACCGGATGGCCTGACGTTAGTACCCTGGCAAAAGGGTAAGTGCCTACATTGGGACGCAACGTGTGTTAGCACGTTCGCCGCCAGCCATCTCCCTCGCACTGTCGGGTCACCCGGTGCCGCGGCTGAATCAGCCGCTCTCAAAAAGCGAGCCAAATATGCGGCCTTAGAGCCAAAGTACTATTTTGTCCCACTGGCAGTGGAAACCACTGGTTGTTGGGGGTCCGACGCGATCAAATTTGTGGCGGAAATCAGCCGTCGACTTAGAGAGAGGGGCGGTGACCCACGCTCTGGTTCTTTCCTGGTGCAGAGGCTAGCCCTGGCAATTCAGCGCGGAAACGCTGCTAGTGTCATGGGCTTCTTTGCGCCGGGAACGTCTAGGGACTGTGGACTTCTGATGACGTAAAGTTTTTTGTAATCTGGTTTTATGTTCTTGACATGTTTTAATATTAAATAAAATGTATTATTTACTTTTTTTTATAGCCTATGTTACTCAGTGATAATGTATCTTTCTAGCGGCAAAAGATTTTTTGAAATCGGTCCTGTAGTTTTTAAGTTTTATTCGTCGCAAGGACAAGACGTGCATACAATATTAGTCAAAATAAACAATAAACATACAACGCATTTAGACAAACACAAACATTTGGATTACAACAGATCCACATTATATTGTAAGACAGACGGAACAATTACAAAAAAAAAAAAAGTTGCACGTCGTGAGTGCGACAAACAGGTTAGTAAAATTGTAATCCATACTTACATGAACTCACGCCTTTTCCCCATAGGGGGTAAGCAGATAATACAGAACGTGCGAAAATACAGAACGAAACACAGAACTTGTTACGATCCGTAGTCCTTTCGCCTCGTCCACGATCATACATCTGGTCATACACGCACGCCGGTTGGGAGTACTACGAATCTGACCTTTCTGAAGAGCCCTACCAATAAGGTCAATGTCCTTCTAGGGCATGTCCCGGCGTTGCCACTCACATCTGCCTTGTAAATACTTTTTATTAGTCGACTTTCACTCATCCTACCAATCCAAACCATAAAAATTAAATATTGGAAAGAAAACCACACTGTTTCAAAGATACATATTACCTACATAATATATGTACATCTTACTCCGTTGATATTGCATACCAAAGATTTGTCGCACAATACACACATGACAGAGAGAAGATTTAAAATTCAAATTATGTAGTATCGAGCTCCTGTGTCGATGCATAGGCGATGCAAATAAGGGAAGCAGGTGGCGAGAATAAATGAAGATCGGTCCATATAAGGACTAGTGTTGTGCGACGTGTATCCGTGTCGAAGGAGGTGCCTCCAGATTTTTGATGATCAACATTGTTGCTCGATAGAGTTATGGGGAAACTAGTCCAACTCGAAATTGGGCCCAAGGGCTTAGTTTTCCCTTTTCAAAATTGATAGTGATCAACTGGTCCCACATACATCGTACAAGGTCATGTTAAATGGTCAATTTGGTCTCTAAATCGATATGATGGAGAGTGGGTTTTGTTTGATCACACATGTTTTCGTCAAATATCGTGCAAATCTATAAGCACCTATAACTTGAAACAAGTTGTTGTAAAAGAATATCAATGAAACTGCGACGAACTGGTAATTTATTCATTTACAAGCAAACTGTTTTATTATGTAAATTATTTTTATTTATTATTCTAATGAAATGCATTCTACCACTAAGCAATGACTTAGCGTGCACTAATAGGTATCACTCTGGATGCGGTTACAAAAAATGCTGTATTTATGTTTGTGATGACTTGATGAGCCCAGGATTAACCCTTCTAGGAGACCCGCAACATTCAACGTTTACTCGCTTAAAAAAAATGTTCCTGTTATTTTTTCATTATTAAAGTATTTTTTTCCTTATTTTTCTAATAAAAACGAAGAGAACGAGCGAAGAACGAAACGAAATCGGGCGGAATTTATGCGTTGTTTGATTTCCATTAAGCGCAGATCCCACGAATCCGAGGAATTTCCAAAAACTGGGAGTTGTTTGCGTTTCCACTTTCCCGGGGTTCGTTCTAACAAACAGGAGTTCTCTCTGATCGACTAAGCCTGTATGCGATTGTGGTGGGACGCCCTTATTTCCGAACTAACGATACAGTTGCAAACTATCTGCGGGTAACTGTAGACGAAGTTTGAGTTGCAGGGACAGTGCAACTGTTTAAATGCTAGGTCAAATT
This sequence comes from Xestia rhomboidea, assembly GCA_963853795.1. NCBI lineage: Eukaryota > Metazoa > Arthropoda > Insecta > Lepidoptera > Noctuidae > Xestia > Xestia rhomboidea. Next base: position 4,713,011 of record OY970778.1, on the reverse strand, counting down.
GAGGACGCTCCACACTCCAGACTGTGCAAACATTGTGGCAAAATTTAGTATTATCTGTTCTACCAACACCGAGTGCAAGTGCGGCGTCCCTGATCAGACTACGTCCCACCTGCTAGAGTACCCTAAGTGTCGGTTTATCTGCTTTGCTGATCTGAACCCCGGCTCTGACGGCGCAATAAGTGTGTCCCCTTTGAAGACCCGAATGGCGCAGCGGTAGTGTGGCCTTACGTTGTTAGGGTCCCGGTTTAAACCCCGGATCGGAATCCCGATATGGGCAAATGTTTGTGTGATGAACATGGACATTAAAATTGGTTTCCGAGTCATGGATGTTTGATATTGAAAATAAGTATGTGTTTACAGAACAAACATGTATATCAAGTATATCATGATCTGTCAAATGACTAATTTGTTCGAGGCACCATTGTTTAACTATTGTGTCTACTTCGTGGACAGATCAAGGGGTATCTGGTGTCCACGACACAAGCCTCGTTGCTTAGTGTGGCACTAGATAGCGGTGTGTGTAATGTCCAGCGAAATGTTTTCATTTACTTACTGGGCCTAGACAGTACAATACGGATGTAGCGTCAATACGAAAAAAAGAAGCAGAAGACAGATAATGTACTAATGTACGGGCATGCACCACATCAATATGGTCGACCACAATTGAATCCAATATACATGTTATTGTACATTTTTTTTTATTTTTTATTTATTTATTTAAACAACACATACAGCTATTTTTACAGGTTTAAGTGCCTAATACAATAGAGTAGTTATAAGTTTACAATAGCTTACTAAGAATAGATTTATTTATTTTGAAAACCAAGAGTAATTTTGCAAAATCCGGCCCGTGTGAATTCACTCAGTGTACAATTGAAGCAGTCAATCTGTTGTGACACCATATTTATATATTTATCCTTTAACCGCATACGGCTGCATTAAGACCCTGAAGAAAATCAAAAGTAGTTTGGTACCGACCATTCATTTTCATAAAACGTTAAGCACTGTACAAATCACTACGATTACTGGTTATTTTTGCAAGTCTCGATTTTAACGCATTGATATACGAGTACCTATTATTCTTTCAAGATGTAAAGGCTCTAACTAAAGCGAAACCGTCAAAACATTGTAATAATTAGTATTTCAAAGATCTTGAACCGCATGCGTCAGTCATTGTTTACATTGTTGTTGAAACATGCAAATGTTGGCTAAAGTAACTATTTAATAGTCAAGTGTGGAATAATGTGTTCTTAAGGTGAAAGCGCTAGGGTAGCTCGCGAAATTCATTTTTTTTTACGTTTTTTGCAATCTGCATGTCAGTGTCAAGATTGTGTAAGTTCATTTAACCCTAACAATAACTATTTAATTAAAAAGTCATTTAATGGGGTTAAATCAACATAGAGGGTTGTATTGATGATTTTAATGATTACAATTCTGTAACTACATAGGTACTTGCGCGAATCATATTTTAAATTAACATACAACCTGACACTGACCTGCAAATTGCAAAAAAGGTAAAAAAGTAAAGTTATTGCGTAAATCCATGACATTACATATTTTGCTTTACGTTTCCTAGCGAATGTCGTCCTTAAATGTATTTAAAATATGATACGTAGCCAACGAAATGATTCGGTTATTCATAAAGGGGAGCACCTAGGGACTGAACCCGGTAGGTAAGAGGATTATATTAACGAGCCTCCGTATGCAAATTATTCCAGGATCGGTATTTGAGGATTATTTTTGGATATTATATTATCCGAATTTAAATTACATCGTATATTAACTGTAATTATTTACGTAATGTTTATTTAAACACATACAGTGAAACTTGGTTAATTGGGACCAGGATAAGTGAGAAACCTCCACAGCTGGAATTCATGCTGAGGTCCTGACACCAGAATATCTGAAACACATGGTAAGTGGAATGAATACCTTCTTAAGTGAGACAAATTTGCAGGTCCCATAATGTCCCAGTTATCCAGGTTTCACTGTACAAGCTACCTAAAACTGACAAATTTTCCCAATTAACGTTGAACATTACTTTAGCGCTAAAATTGAAAATCTATTAAATAAATATCGCTGGACATTACAAACAGCGCCATCTAGGTGCCACACTAAGCAACGAGGCTTGTGTCGTGGACACCAGATAATTGATATACTACATAGATACTTTTTTTTTTGTAAATACAGACTTAATAAACATATAAACATCCATGACTCGGAAACAAATGTCCATGCTCATGCTCATCACAGAAACATTTGTTACTACCGGGATTCAAACCCGGGACCCTAAGAACGTAAGGTAGCCTCACTACCGATGCGCCATTCGGGTCGAAAATTGACAGATTTTGGTAGCTTGATTTGCTGACGTTTGTACAAGAGTGGTATGTAAGCGGACTTATTGCCACAAGGATTTCTGTACCTTTGGGTCAAATAGGACAGCACTGTTTTAGCAAAAGCGATAACAAAAAGAAAGTGGAAGTGGGCCGGTCATATATGCCGTAGACTGGATGGAAGATGGGGGAAGAAAGTGCTGGAGTAGAGACCACGGACGAGGCGGAGGAATGTGGGAAGACAGCTGACTAGGTGAACAGACGATCTGATTAAAGTGGCCGGAAAAATCTGGATAGCCATGACACAAAGCGGCAAAAAGTGGAGAGATTTGGAAGACACCTACAATCAACATTGGGTGGCCTAAGATTGAAGAAGTAGTAGTAGTAACATAGGACATTAGAGTGACGATTTGAACCTGTTCCGGACTATTAGTCTGGAGAAGGCAAAACGCAAAAAGAAGCTAGGAAACCTTTGCTCATCAGAAAGACAGAAAAGGCGTAAAAATGTTACCGGAACTTAATACAAGCAGCTGACAATGAAAAGGCGTTGCTCAATTTTATCTATTCCCGTATTTCTTTCAAGAAAAAGTGTTTACCGTAGCGCGACAAAAACATATCTGAGTGAAATGAAACAAATGACACGTAAAAATAAACGAAATATTTTTTCTGCCAACCTGCAAGACGTAAGATTACATGAGACAGACCTTCAATACATAGTATGTTCTTAACAATTCTGTGTATAACAACAGTTTGCAAAACTTTGTTAAATATGGCGATCACTTTTAAAACTAATGGTATTGCAAACTTTTAAAAGCTCACAAGTGTGTTGTGCAAATTACATGAAAAATAGAGATGATGACTGACTAAAAAAAATATGATTCTGTTTAGTCCGTCTGTTAGATTATCGAAAAATATTGGAAACGTGTTTTTTGTTTTATCAACGTAATAAAATTTGACGAAGATAAAACGTGTCAAAGATCATGAGGTTGTGACGTCACATTTGAGTAACAAATGTGACGTCACACGAGTTTTCGACGCACTGTATCGTCTTCATTTTTATTTACGTGAAAAAAAAATATTTGTCCTATATTTTTTGGAAATCTATCTGACGGACTAATTAGATTTTTTTGTCATCTACCCTTACCACCACCGAAGAAACCCAAAACCAGATGTTATTAAAAAAATACAATCCAAAATCTGTTGGTCAAAATTTTTATTTCTCCATTTCTATAAATTGAAAGCCGGATTAGTTTCAAAATCACTTCAATACTTACTTCTGGTGTTTAAAGACAACTTTTGTAGCAATTCCTTTATTTTTGTTGTGGTGGTGTTGGTCTCGTCAAAGTGGAGCGCGGACCCTAGGGCCGACCCCTTTGCTTTCTTGTTTAGGACTGTGAAAACAGCGCTTAACGTCAGGAAACAGGGGCTGTTGCCTTTTCCCGTTGCCGGCTCGTAGTTGTGGTACAGCATTCCTATGCGACTCCATTTGAATTCCTGAAACAATATGAACACATTGTATGTTTTCAGTTGAAAAATGTGGTCCTTTTTTGTCCCATCTGGAGTTTTAAAATAAAATTATTGCTGCAAAACGTTTTTTTGTTGATAAAATTCAGAGACAGGTTAAAATTTGCAATAAAGCAACAAAATAAATGGTGTCGATAATTTTACCAAAATAAAAAAAGAAATAAAAAACAAGAGACAGATCACGGAAAAGCATTTTATTTTTCACATTTAGATAAAAAAAGATTATCAATAATATCTAAAATAAAAATAAAACAATACAAGAATAGACACGAATATAGCTGTAACAGAACGGACAAAAAACAGAAGACACAAACCCAATACAAAAAATAAATTGGCAACCCAACGGAAATATTTTTCTGGTATAAATCCGTTAAAATAAAGGTCGAAACGGGCGATCAATATGCAAAAACTCTGTCAAAACTCAATCGAAACCGAGATAGTTGGTAAAACTTAAGCTTTTGAAAAAAAAGTACAACTAACAAAGCCCTAGCAGGAGCGCGCTCTAAACGGAACGTAAATACGTCGATTTTAAAATTAAAAATACTTTGTGATACGTTTAGCATAATATAGTACCTATCATATTTTTTAAGAATTTATATCCATCGAATTGGATAGATTGTGGTTGTTGTAAACAATATAACTAAAATACTATTGAATAATTGTAATTTCGATTCAAAAATCGACGTATTTACGTTACGATTATGTCGCGCGCTCGTGCAAGAGCCTCAGGTACTTGTCGGGACATGATAATAATTAAAAAAAACAGCCGCATGCTTGTCTCGGAATAAAAGAAGTTTGTGGATCTAGTTCCAGTAGTCAGTAAGAACACATTGCGGACGCGGCTGCGGATATCGGACATTTACAGATACTTCATTAAAGTATCAGTCAAAGTCCGGATCCGGAGTCGCATCCACAACTTGTCCGTACAGGTTTGACCGAACGTTTAGTAAAGAAACACTAGGATAGCCCGCGAAATTTAAATTCTCTTCCGTTCTTTTTTTATTGTAACTACAAAAAACAACACAAATCTTTATCTTTGATTTGCTCTTAAATGTTATTTAATAGTAATATAATTTGGCAATTATACCAAAGAGTATTTTTATGGGAAAATAATAACACTAAATTAAATTTGTAATATCCCTGATTCTAAACTGAATGTTTAATACGTATACATGATGATGGATGAAGCATATTAGTTACCCATGTCTACGTGTATGGTGGTTGATTTTACTCGAGAATATTCTGAGAGAAATCGCTTAATAGACGGTACATCATCTTTCATTGTACCGGCTACCTTACTACGGTATTATTACCGTCTCTTACATAAATGACATTAAAATTCACCTTGAATAAAAGCAATCAATTCTAAAAATAAAACCTGGTACAATGACGTTTATTTTAACATATTCCGTGGTGATATTTGTCACTTGGTAAAATATTTTCATGCTACGAAACCTGTCCAGAAAAGTATGGTCATATTCAATACAGACCAACTGAACGTGCATGAAGACTTAATAGCTGAGTAGGTATTTTAGGGAGTGATGAGAGAACGATAAATAGATACTATGAAAAGTTTCTTGGCCTTCGGGCAGGGGCCCACTTTCATTTTTGACTAGAGGAAAAACTAAAATAAAAAACACGATCAAACTCAAATCAGTTTGTAAATTTTATAGTGCAATGTGACTTTTACTTAAATATATCACAAAAAAATTGTAACATCGTTTAAATTACAACATTTTATAAGTAAATAAATGAAGATAATTGAAACAATTATATCTTTATTGATGCACAACCAACAAAAAAGTAGAATTAGGGACCATAATCTGCCAATGTCAGTAAAGACTACTTGAAGATGTTTATACATAATACAGGGTGTAAACAACCTCATCACGGAGCCGTCAACTAAGCATTCTGTACATCAAACTAAGTAACTTTGGCTGGGAAACGACTTTTTTTGGGGTAAAAAATCATGTTTTATGGTAGAACTCAATGTTACGCACTCAAAGCATTGTGCTGATGGATGGATTGAATAGAACTTGGGGTCGTGGAGATGTTTAAAGTAAAAACCTTACATTAAAAATTTGTATTATAAAAAAAAAACTTGGAACTTCGACTCCCAATATCTCCGTAACTAGAAGATTCCCAGGTATGGTGTAGAACAAAAAAAATATCGCAATGACGGGGAGAACAAGTGCCTTTCGGCTTCGTTAAGAGGTTTTTTACACCCTGTGTATATCTTTGTTAAAAATAAACTTCCAAGCATGACATACATTTTACATTTGCTCATAATGAACAGTACTTGCATTAAAGCGCTGGCTACACCGCCAGCTAGCGAGCGAGCGAGCGAGGCGGGTGAGGCTCTTTTTTCATAATTCGTTTCGGCTCTTTTGGTGTGAACCAAAGTATGAAAAGAGGTGAAATGATGCCTCGTTCGGCCCGCTCGCTCGTTCTCTGTTCGCTGTGACGGTGTGACCTGCGCTTTACACACCCGTCTGAAGCTAGTCCCCTTATTCTTACGTAATACCTACTTTAAATAACAGAATTTGGTTTATGCAGAAACTTTGCTCCTCATTAAGAACAAAACAAATGTTTCCTGTGATCATTCTTTGCTTTTAGGGTTTCCGTATTCAAATGGCGAAAATAATTTCCTTATGGTTAACTGTCTGTTCGGAGTGGACACAGTCATTTTACTTGGAAATTATTGACACTTGCCTAGGATATACTCGTACGTATGTAGCCGATTAGTGGTAGCACAGCTAGCTTGTACTGTCTCAAAGCTGATCAAAGACCGTCCTCCATTCTTTCTATTTTTAAATACTGACATTTAAAAAGTTACGTAAAAAGGAATTATTGTACCTAATACCCACTCTATAAAGGTCGAAGATCGGTCTTAATTTTACGGTCTACAAAGTTCAATATTAGGTCAGGGATTGGTATAAAAGTAGGAGTCAAATCACGTAAAAAACCTTTTGTTATGGATAGTACGCTTTGATGGATAAGAACTATTGGATCTAGACTTTGATGACAGGATAGTCAAATTATTTCGGTTCACGTCTTGTTATTGATCTGCGTTCTATTTGCTTTCTACTCACGTTCTTGTTTGTTTGTCAAATGTTGGAAAAATACAGTACAAAAATAACTACAGACGCCATTGGAAAAATACAGTACTAAAATAACCACAGACGCCATAATCTTTCGTCTTTTGTAACATACATCATCACGCCTGTGTTTCTCTGAAGGTTTAGACAGAGGTGTACCATAACATACCCACATTTCGCCAGCTGTTGCAAGTCCCATGTAATAGGGGGACAGCCTATTGTTATCAACTGGGCTTAAATCCAGACTCAGTGGCTGCTACTGAGAAGCCACTGAGGTAGAGAAGGTAAAACCTACTGCACATACTCAGCAGCCGCTCTTGCTTTTTGTCTTTACTTCAGCAGCCCTTGCTTGCCCCAATAGGCATGACGACAGTATCAAAAAATTGCAAATCTATTTAGTCCGTCAGAGTATTGGAAATTAGTGGACATGTATTTTTTGTTTCTGTAAATCAATGAATATTGATAAAGATACGCATGAAAACTCGGGAGTGGGGGCTCGTGACGTCAGAACTAGCTAAAAATTATACAATGGCGTGACGTATTGAGAATTTTAAAAGCGTCGTATCTTCGTCAATTTCAACACGGGTAAAATATTTTTTGATAATCTAGTTGACGGACTAATTAGATTTTTGTTGTCGTCTCGCCTATTACATGTAACTTAAACATAACGGACGCAATGTGAGTGTACTATAAGTACGCATCTGCGTAACACTTCAGGGATTACACGCGTGATGTTATACATACTTCTTTTTATCGTTTCTTTTTCATTAGAAACTAGGCAATAACCGTACTAAAGTACCTACTATAAGGTTTCATGGATTCTTTATCCTTGGATATGAATTTACCTGTATCTATTACTATTTTGACAACCCGAATGGCGCAGCGGTAGTGAGGCAGCTTTACGTTCTTAGGATCCCGGGTTCGAATCCCGGTAGGAGCAAATATTCGTGTGATGAGCATGGACATTTGTTTCCGAGTCATGAACATCCATGACTCGGAAACAAATGTCCAAGCTCATCTAGCTATATGTATGATAAGTATGTATTTACAAACAAAAAGTATATATGCAGTATATCAACTATCTGGTGCCACGACACAAGCCTCGTTGCTTAGTGTGGCACTAGATGGCACTATGTGTAATGTCCAGCTAAATTTATTTATTTATTATTATATTATTTATTCTAGCAAAAACCTTTATGTAAAAAACGCGTTGTTTGCATATCTTTAAACATAGTGTTGTTCTTTTTTCGTGTTTACACGATCAGATAGCTAACTTCTGAATAAGCTTACTATCTTTACAGTTGCTTTCCATTAAGAGTGGGCAGATTTCCAAACGATTTCAACGTTAAAAGCATAGTGCTGTGTCGGGTCTTAAGATTGCATAAATAAGACCAAGAGCAGTGCTCCTGTCAACAAGAACTAAAGGCCAAGATCTGTAAGTGCTTCTTAGCACGTGCAGCATTTTCTCGCCTTCATTTTGCACTCGGAATTTTACAATGACCGAAATAACTCTAAATATATAAATTAGCCAAACTTGATGCTGAATTACCTTTATACAGCCTGTATCAGAAAGTTGTGGTCATATTTTCTTTTTTTTATGTTTAATTTTTATTAGTTAATAATTTCAACATTTTATTTTATGTGATTTGTCCTGTGCGGGATAATAAATGATTTTTCTTTCTTTCTTTACTTAAGGATTTGGTAGAGACAATGAGACTGAACAACTTACTTCATAGGACGAACACCGTAAACGCGAAAAAAAACCGTCCCATACAAACACGTCAAAATTTCGTATGCGACAGCTAAAAATAAATTTTTCGTGATTAGTTGATTGACCCACGGAGAAAGTTTTTCAGTTTGATGGTTTTTCTATAGGTACTATTTTCTTGACCACGCTTTTCTAAAACATGCTGTACATCTAGTCCTAAAAGTCTCTGGAAGGTAGATGATTCATTTGACTTACATATCTTTGTCTATTTATACCATTTGCGGGCTGATGTATATTTAAACGTTAGCAATGCCTGGACATGAGAGTTCATATTATTCGCTGGTCACTTTGCTCGCCTCTCTCATGCAGCGGAAGTGGAAGTGACAACGCAATTTGTGAAGGCGACGCAGTGGATTGTGGACTTCAGAAATAAGCGGGCTGTTTATGAAATTATATTGCAAATAATTTTAATAAAACAGTCAATAATTTGACGTACCTACAAATTTTTCGGGTATATTAATGAATTTGTTGATTTAATATTTTGTCTTGAAAGTTAATAAAATAAAATAAAAAATAAAAACTTTTTGATCTTTTTAATGCATGTTTATAGCTTCAAAATATCTATCACATGTTCAGCAATATGACATACTCCTAATTTATAAATAATTAAAGGCCTCCCCTATTCTGACTTCCTTTTTCTTAACTACTTTTCTTCAAATTATTTCAATAGGTTGATAAAAATAAAGTCGTCCATGCCATTTACTTAACGATTGACTAATATATATAGGTCATCCATGCCATTTACTTAACGATTGACTAATATATATAGGTCATCCATGCTGGGGTGTACCTGACAGGTTTGCCCGTACAGTTGATCTGTACAGGCAAACCGGGAAACCTGCACAGTTTCAGGTTTCCTCACTATGGAGCTCAAGCTCGGGTGTACATGTACAGGGCCTTTTTTTTTTCGGATGAGAATTCATCAAATGACTCCTCCCGCTCTGGCCGGAGCAGGAGGGAGTGTCAGACTTTTACTGACTAAAACCCATCCATGTTACTTCATCGCCCTTTGTGTTCCGGGGCCACGGTATCTCTTTCGAATAGTCCCGCAGCCCCGGTAGGCATCGGCCCTTGCTTTCCCCTTCCTTTTTTTCCTTGGCCCCTTCCTTTTTGCTGACTCTCTTTGAGGCGCGCGTGTAACACGAACGCGCCGTCGATACGGCCTATCGTCATGAGACGGACGGACGGCGGGCTAGCCCATAGCTCACCGTACACAGGCCAGCGCCTACGGTGGCCGGGGGCCATATGGCCCCCGGACGCCCGCGGCGTCTCCCGCGGCGGCCGGGACGTGTCAATCTCACCCTCTCACGTTCCGCCACCTCCTTCGCTAGCATGACTGCTTCGCAGAAGGAGGTGACGGCGTCCCATTCCGTCTCGCTCCGGACCATGGATTGAACCAGGGCCGGGTGCGAGGTTGCCGCACATGTACAGGGCCTCAAGTCTGCTATTACAATAGTCTCAGAATAGTCTATCATTGACTTCATAGTTTTTGATTTTGACAAGTTTGTTATTCTACTAATCTGATGGCGTCATTATGACTTTCCAATGGTCAACCACTGACACTCCATTGAAAGAAATGGCATAGAATGGTTATCTCGTACATAATGACAAATGAATGACTGGTGCCATTTACGAACTTCTAACTACTTCAGATTGCTTAGACACTAATAAACAGCATGTAAAAATATATAGAAATGAAATCTGGCGGGTTTTATAATAATGGCAATATGACAATGTCATTATAACACAATTCTATTACGAGACCACTGACCGACCAATGATCGACCATTATGAATTTAGCAGATTACGAACTTTTAGCAAAATGACAATGGGATGAGAATGGGATCGTGTTGGAATGACGAATTTATAAACATAGCAGACTTGGGCCCCAGGATAACCTGTCAGGAACACCCTAGCATGTATGGTTACTTTAAGACGGAGTTCGAATTTATATTTCGAATCCGAACTTCCTATAAACGACGTGAATGACGAATATGTACTAGAAAATGTATTTTATCTACTGTTTCCTTCTTTTAACAGTTTTAATTAATGGTTTGGTTTATGCGTCCGTTTCTCAAAAAATATTTATGACTCGGGTATTGTTTCCTGTTCTTTAATGAAGTTAAATAATAAACTGTTGCAACCTCGTTCCTCATATAAAAAAGGTGCTACCAATAATTTTTAAATAAGACAATTTGAATGACAAGAAACATAAAAAAAGAATTGTCTTGATTTCCTAAAGTCAAAAGTAATCTCTAACTAATTTAGACCGGAACTTAAAAACAAAAGCAAAGCACAAACATAGACAAAACGAAAAACTCGAAAAAGCAAAACATAATAACGCAAACGAAAAATAAAACATCACATGTAAAGAGAAACGAAAATATTTTTTACATTTACAACATTGATACAGAATTCCCATGGATTTACCTCAAAGACTTTGCGGATCGCGACTGCAGCTTGCGTGTAGCTTCCCATCATTCTGGTTAATGTGCCGTAGCTTGGTTGCTTGTACCCAAACGCTTCGGCTTGAGCCCCAGCGGTAAGGACCGGTATGCCCCAAGGTCCCGCATACCTCGCCACTGGAGCTATCACGTACTCGCAACCAGGCCCGATAAACGCATCTGAAATGCATATTATACTTGACAATCTTGGACTGTCCCAATACTTAGCATCTTGCAAAATTTTCAAAGCTAAGCTAACATAAAATAGTAAATTTTAGAATGCCAAAAGGCAAACCTTTTGGCAAATCAAAATATAAAATGAGGTTATTTTTAAAACAAAGAAATGCTTACCAGCAGCTTCGTGGACGTAGAATTCAAAAGCAGCCAAAGGCCCTTCTACAGATGAACACCTTGTATCTCTGTAGTCCACCAGTATAGTCCAGCCTGGTAACGGCCCATCAGGACCAGTAACAGCTGGGATTGCCATCTCAACAATGGGCAAAACTTTTCCAAGCGAGAATATTTGATTCGCATCAGCCGGTAACAACACACCAAGTTTTATAATTTTTTCTTTGAATTGATGTCTTTCTGGCCTCAAGTTAAATTGAATATTTTTCACAAAATACGGATGGGAAGCGAGATCATGTGGATGACCGACGGCTCGCGAGTCATCTTGAATGTAATTACCCATTTGAAAAAAACTTGGAAAGTCAGTTGCGTTTGGTACATCGTCTTTATCCTTAAGGTAATCATAATACTTAATAAAGTCTTGAGCTTCTGGGCCGTACTTATCTGGTTTCGCATCATCAGTCTGTCGCTTTGCTGAAGCTCGACCTTTCCGTAGATTCTTTCCGTAACTATCGTAGCCATCGTGCTTATGTCCATACCGGTATTTCGGCATTTCTCTGATTGTTTCGCGTCCATACAGACCTCCTTTTCGTTCTTTATTATTTACATCACTTATACTAACATCACACGAGACTATCACATTAATAACACATACATAGAAAATGAGGAATGACATCAACGTTGGCACTTTAAATCTCGGTATTTTAAGCGCGTGTGTTTTAGCATTGTCCAAAGATAGACTAAGTTCTCCAAGCGTTTCATCTGTATCTCCATCTGTAGTTTTGTTTCGTCTCTTTCTGTTATTTGCTCGGTTAGCAAAGGGTTTCTTTTTACACCTTAATGTCCGTGTGCTCGGGAGTATCGTGTGAACGATCTCCTCTAACATTTTATTTAAAGTTTTATCATTTTTCTAGATTATTTTATGCACTGCATTGTGGTGATGTGTGGGCTGTCAATTGATTAATATTTATTAATATTGAATGCGATGATCGTTGGAAATAACTCGTTTCGAAAACATTTTGACGATTTATAACAATAGATAAAATATTGTTCCTGTGTAGTGTTCTGCATTGTTAGATAAATCTTGAACATTTAAGATATTATAGGTAGTAATTTAATCTACGATTTTTGACTCCGAACGTGGGTGTTTTTCGTGTGAACAATGATTTATAATACAATATTTGTAAATTGCCAGAAATCATAAATTATATCCAGTTGCCAAAACCAATAAATACTCTACCTGGGTTTAAGAAAATCTTCATTAATTATGAAATCATGACACGTTTCTACTGGGTAAAATAAGATAATGACAACAAAAAAAGCCACGCTGACTCATCATTGACTGGAGAAAACAATTTAGAGTAAAATATGTCAGTTAATGCAGGCCATCTACGACTCTTATGCCATTCACTGGACCTGTTCTGCCTGCGGTGCTGGCTGAAGAAAAATAAAAGGCTACGGCTAGTTACGGAGATACTAAAGGTCAGTTACAACTTTATTACACTTTTTAGGGTTCCGTCCCTCAAAAGGAAAAAACGGAACCCTAATAAGATCACTTTCTTGTCCGTCTATCCGTCTGTCTGTCTGTCCCTCTGTCACCATAGATTTTCTCAAGAACGGGTGAACCTACCAAATTGAAATTTATACCATATACTGAAGTCTATAGCCCCTATTAGATGTATAAAAATCAAGGTCCTGAGTCAACACGATAAAAAGATATTACCATTTTAGATTTTCGCGAAAATTTGTAAGTACCAAACTTTACCTTAATTTTAAACTTTTTTTTATTTTTCGGCCCTTTCCCTTTACTTGAGCTGTAAGACCTTACTTTTAACCAAAATTGTCAATTCTAGGTCAACCGGAAGTACCCTATATGGTTTAGGTAGGTTTTGGGTGGAAAACTTATATGGTAGTTCCCGGTGACCTAGAATCACGAAATTTGGCTAAAAGCAAGGTTTTACAGCACATGTAAAGGGAAAAGTCTGAAAACCGTAAATATGTAGTTTAATAACAAAAAAAAGCTATTTTACTATTACAAACTTAATATTTGCGGTTGGAGCAATAGCCGTTTCTAGGAATCGAACAGCAAATTCAAGTTTGTCCTTTAAAAATTTTGTACGGAACTCTCGGTGCGCGAATCCAACTCGCTCTTGGCCGGTTTTTTTACATGTTATAACTTCACTTTAAATACCTCCATGACCCCTTTACTATTCAATGGACAAATCGAATATAACGCTTTATCAAGTCATAGGCTGATTATGTTTAGAAGAAATTCACTATGTAATGTTTTATTGTCTTCTGCTTGAATTAATGCTTTTGTTTAAACATCTACTTAAAGGTGAACGCACACTTATCTGCGCCGAAAGAACCGACCGCGCCGAAAGAACCGACCGCGCCGAAAGAAACATTTTCTCACCCGTATAACGTTATCAATTCGTCGGATTCGACGCGGATCAGTGTGCGATGTTATAAAGGATTCATACAAGTAATTCTAAAATTGGATTCTTCCGACTTTTTCGCTTCCTTCGGCTCTGATAAGTGTGCGTTCACCTTTATTGTCAAATAAAAGCCTTGCTTGTCCAACTGCTTGATAACCTCACACTATTATATTCTAAACACTACAATGGGGTCCCACGCAAATTTTCAAAATAATTTTGCATGAGACGCAATTTAGAAAAAATAATGGCATTTAATATAAAGCGTAGTGTAGATAGCTGTTCTATATCACGAGGTCACACAAGACATTGTATCATGTATTGTTAGGATAGAATTTAAACATTTTCACTTAAAGAAGCCGTGTGCTTCGTGGGATTTCCCTTAGGAAAAAAAAAATAATTTCCATAAAAACTTTCATAGATACACACATACAGACTCACGCTTTTTTCCCATGGGGTAGGCAAAAACTACGGAACGCCACCTGCTACGATTCTTACAAACTTTCATCCCTTATTCAATCTCTTTAGGGAACGAATTTTCTAAAATCTTTCTTTAGTGCTCTCTTTGGCTATAAGAACCCTTGAGCTAAATTTCAAGATTGTAGACCCAGCGGTTTAGGCTGTGTTCAGTGAACTAATCAATTTAAGATTTTTAATATGTAGATTCACCAAAAAAAGGGACTTTAGTTTTAATAATCGTGTTTCCAGGCCATGAGAGAGAGGCAGACGCACTAAAAATGTTACTTTTTAAATCACTAATTTATGGCTTCATCTTAATAAAACTTTCGAAAAAATTAATTGTATTGTACGAAATACAAAAATATGAAAAAGCTACGGTCTATGTTTAACAATGATTAACGGAGTATTTTGAGGTGTCTAGCCAGTGCCAGTTAATCAGCATTACATAGATAAAATCAGTCTCAGTTTTTTGTGACCAGTTTTTATTCAACAATACGGATAGTCTCAGGTTGTTGGATTGAGGTATATGGTCCTCGCTTGTTGATTTAATGTAGCCAGTTTCTTTTGTTGTTGATTTTAAGGACTGACCTTCTTTTATTTAGTTTGTATGATTAGTATTGATTACTTTTGTAGGAAACATCTGTTTTTTTTTAATAACCGACATGCGTCTCCATTATCAAGAAAAACCTAGTGATACTGTGAGTGCGTTTTGTCGTGAGTTACAATCGAGTTCCAGTAGTGCGCGTAATAAAAGACTAAGAAAGAGGGTAGACAGATTTGTCTGCTCATAATAAATAATTTTCATCCCACCCGCATACCTCTTCAGTATTCCCGCGATCATGATGCTTGCAACAGCGTCGAAATATCGGGAGCTCATCGACCATAAACAAAATCACGGATATCATCCCGTAAGTACTTTAAGTGTAGTGAACCGACGGTAAATTTATATGTTCCGCGGTTCAGAATGATGTACAATTAAATGATTCTGATTCTGATTCTGTACTGATGATAACCGCGTTAGAGTCGGTGACCCTACTACCCTGTATATGATTCTATGTTAGTGCTGCGTTTTGTTATTGAAAATGAGGTAACCTGCGATTTTAAATATGCTTGCACTGAACGGACGAAGACGGTATAAAAATGTTACGGAAGACACCAGACCAGCACTACAGTTTTTTCACATTTATTATATCTCTGGCAGCTGCAGTCCAACAGCAACCGTAATGTCTCGAAAGTCTCTGTCTCTGTCAGAGATAATAACGCAACCTAAAGACAGCGATGCTAGGGCTGAGGTAAATGAATTTTAATGGGACTGGTACACGCGCACAAAATGTATATGCCACGTTCACCCAATTCATATGCCATGTTCACCCAATGCATATGCCACGTTCACCATTGTGTGAACATTTCACAATTTGACGGTTTTACTTCGTCAGATTATAATCTGACGAAAAATAATGCGTCATATTGTAGGCAGTATGATTACAATATTTCGACAGCTTACAATCTGACTAGACATATTACAATCCGACGGGTTTTACAATTTGATGCCGACACATATACCACGTTCACCCAATTCATATGCCAGGTTCACCCAATTCATATGCCAGGTTCACCCAATTCATATGCCAGGTTCACCCAATTCGTATGCCAGGTTCACCCAATTCATATGCCAGGTTCACTCAATGCATATGCCACGTTTACCCAATGCATATGCCATGGTTTTCCATTTTCTCTGGCCTTAACAAGTACCTCTATTTTGAAGTGATCTACTGTTACCATTAATCAAAAATTAAAAGTCTTCTTAAGTACTATAAATTATCGCCGATGTCTATTTAAACAGTACTCTTATTTTACATTCTGTGGGCAAACCATCGGCCAAATTACGCCAAAGTTTGCAGCCGTGCTTAGAATATTCAGACAGCATGTCAGAAGAAACATTAGGTACTACATTACCCACTTAGCACGATTGGTGTTCACTTTGAAATGTAATTTTAACTCCTTGAAGTGTACATGCTGATCGGAATAAATAATTGTATTCTGTACTGTGTTCATCTTAGTGAGAACTCCTAACGCTGAGTAACACAAAAATGCGTTCTTTTGAAAAGTTTGAAATGTATTGCAATATGATATTAATTAGTTTTGTTTATATGGTAAGCTTATTGTGGGTCTGTATTATTATTCAATTTGAACTTTATTTGAAAGGATTTTTATTCGAACTATTGTCGTTGCTATAAAACGTGTCATATCTAAAATAATTCATCTATAAAATTGAAATTCTTAATAGATGTTAAATCTGCATAATCCGCAATGGAATTTTACACAAATATAAAGTAGGTAGTTTTATTTTTTAGGAAACTGCGGCCTTTGTTTGATTTATGCTTGCAATAAAGCTTGAAATATGAAAATGAATACATATTTTTATATAATAGGTTAATGTTAAATGTAGGTTTTTTAGTTGCATCTTCTTGAATATTATGATACCTGTGGTTCCTAAAAATGACGTTGTTCATTCGTATTAAAGAAACAAAAAAACGGGCTCCATAAATAAAATCTTGATCGTATTTTACGGCGACTACAGGAGCTTAATTAGCAACTCTATTTGTGGTGGTTCAAACTTCGTTTGAAATCCTGTTAGAATAAAGTTCTAATCAGATTGCATTACAAAGTGGTTGTTACGTCAGTCACTGTGGGCCGAATAAAGCGAAATGAGTCGTTTTTTTGCGATTTTCAAAAAATCCATTGATTGGACTTAAAAAATAAAACACTATGATGCTAATATGTTGCTTGTAGAATTATTTGCCAAAAAATTCGAATGATCGTCGATCGAATTTTTTAGAGATAAGCACGTGATTTTTTTTATCGAGTATAATTAGTTGTATTATGTTTTCAAAACACTATCATACTAGCATATACATCCCTGAAGAATATCATATATTTTTCTGGTTTTATTTATTGCAGTGAATCATAATGCTTTTTTGCATTATAAAAATCGCTTTTAGCTCCTGTAGGTCCCCATAAGTAAAAATACTAAAATTACAAGATTTGAACACCTTAGCTAACGTAATTTTCTACGCTTACAAAGAATGTTACGCCATATTATATAGTTAGTATCAACTGCCTATTTCTTTTGAATTATCAGAATGAATTCTGGTTTGATGTACAAAAAGTTACATACAAGTTTTTCTCCATTGGGGAGGTAAAAACTCAACTGAGCTCTTAAATAGGCCAGTTACAGGCACTTTTAAACTGTCAAACTATCATTACAAAGAAACAGAAGAAGCTACAGTCCCTACACAAGGCATAATAACTGTGAAAGGACTTTAAATGTCCATTCCAAAGCATATATCCCTATGGAGAAGAATGGACAAAAAAACTCCACGGACACTCTTTTCAATCAAAATGTCACACTACAGAACGGTCTTTTGCTTCGCAACGTTCATACATCACACACGTTCGTCTGCGAGTACTACGCATCTGATTTAACTGATTATATCATTTACCTTTTGTTAATTCTTTAATTTAATAAATACTTAACGTGATCCTATGGAATCCAATAAGCCGATTAACCATTTTTAAGTCTACAAAGCCAAGCCTAAAATTGTAATTGTAAACAAGTTGTTATTTACCCCCCTTTTTAAATTAATGGAATCCATCATATAAAAAAAGATGCGAATACAAAACTTTGTCTAGGAACTTGGATCTTAACAGGTGTAATCAACAGAAAATCTGCCTTATTCTTCTATGAAAAAATATTTATTATGTCGTTTCAGGGTTAATTTTAGTATGACTGTGGATATAAATGGTGTAAATAGACCCTTAACGAAGCCGAAAGGCGCTGGCTCTCCCCGTCATTGCGATATTTTTTTTTTGTTCTGGACCTCACCTGGAGGTCAAAGTTCCAACCTTTTCACAAGTGTTTTTTTTTTCAAATACTTGTTTTAAGTTCATAACTTTACTCTATATACCTCCATAACCCGTTTACTATTAAATGCGTCTTTCTCAGCACAATGTTTTGTGTGCGTTACATTGAGTTTAACCGTAAAATATGATTTTTCACCCCAAAAAAAACGTAGTTTCCCAGCAATAACATTTTTGCGCAGAGTTACTTAGTTTGATGTACAGAATGCTTGGTTGACGACTTTGTGAAGGGTCCGTTTACACCCTGTATAAGCAAATACTTGAGATTATATGGAGAAATGGGATGACTCTCGAGATGTTGAGTAATAGAGAAGAATGAAAGAAGAAGACATGCTCTGCCGACACTGATTTTAGGAGTTGACAGTTATAGTGATTCATTGCGTATTCAAAAATACAAAACGAATCAAGTTGTAGGTCAAAGTTACATTTGTAATAAAAATTACAAAAATTGAAACATCATCGATCACAGAGTGGGAGTGAAACATTGCCGATAGGTTGGTTTTTATTAGTTTTGCTTTCGAACTAATAAGTAGATTCAATAAATTAAAAACTTAACGATATTTCTAGCAGACTATAAATAAAGACTTCATTAATCTTTGAACTTGTGATATCAAGTCCGCCTATGTAACACTCTTGTACATGAAGTTTATATAATAAATAACTTTTATTATTCAAATGATGTGTTATTTTTAACTAAACCCAAAGGTTAAGTAACCATACAAAAACAATTTCATATCCTCGCAAAAAAGCTACTGATTTCGAAGCAAAATATAGAAAAAGTAATTTTTGTATGCAAATTGCTCAGTGGCTTAAAAAGACATTGGTGTAAAGTTTTTACTACGCAAGTTTTTTATATTTTTTCTATCCCATTTCTGAAGCCCATGCAAATAGGATCAGAAAGCGTTACTAAGATAAAAGTTATAAAAAGCCGATTTTATTTGAGCCCGCCTTTTCTGTCTCAAACTTTCACTTAGTAGGTTTCAACGAAATATTGGATTACTAGCTACTTATTTTTCCGAGATCTTAGGCCCGCCTTCCACGATGCGACGCAAACTACTACTACTAAGAATCGGGTTAGCAAGACAAGTTGAACATTAATAGGTAAAGCAGAGTAGTACACAGGGCATTAGCCGCAACTGCTGGGACACATCGGCCGTTCTTTATGAAAGGGGGTGGGTTATAATTCCACCACGCGGGCCCAGTGGTGGGGCAGATCTCACACGTCTTCGAATATTTTGATTTTGGGTTGGGTCATGATTCCCTCACGTGTTTTTCTTTGCCGTATTGAGAGCAGTGGTGATGAAATAAATTACACAAATGCGCTTCGCTGGGTCCGAAGTCCGAACCCATGATCAATAACTCGTTATTTAGAGCTGTTACCACGGGATCACCAGTGCGCTGCAGTGCAGTGTGTTGCAGTGGCCAATCTAGAAATCTCTTAACCGTTTGCGGGCCCAGGTTGGCTGCTGTAGAAGTAATCTGGCGAAATGGGGTATCATCGACCCGTCCCAAAGACAATGTCAGTGTGGAGCCCCTCTGCAGGATATGCCCCACCTCCTTTCCTGCCCATCCTGTACAGCCACCTGCAACTTCCAGGGTTTCAACGAGGCCAATGGTAGGGTCAACATACTGGTCGGGTATTATTTGAGTATATCGACACGCAAAGAAGAAAACCAGTGCTAAGCGCACTGGTTTTCTTCTTTGTGCATACCATTCTTTAAAAATTACAAATTGTGCGATCGTCTGATCGTTTATTTCACCTCAGCAAGGTTTCCAGCTACTAATCAAAACCAGTAGCGTGAGACTTGCACTTCGAGTCGCGCGTTATTAGCTACTAACACGTTTTTAACTAGTTTGTGAACGCCACCAGCGTTCTGTACAGACCGCCATTGATGTACTAGTGCTGTGACATTCTGGCTGCTCATCGCTGATTTGAGCTTGTAACTGGGGCTATTACTTTCGAGTACCTAGTTATTACAGTACATTTTTAAAAACATAAAGTAGTGGAGCAGAGTCCAAGCTACCGGTGATTAGGGCTTCAGAGATATAGACCTCCTCATAATGTGAGCATTATTGAGGAGTACTGCTTTCTGAATCAGGCCTTAGGCCCAACCTCTAAGCGAGAGTGTTCTCAGATGTTGGCAGAGGTTTTTGGCTATTAAGCCATTGGCTGACACGACAAGCAACACAATGACTGCTGTAGTCGTGTCCTATGTGTCAACAACCTCGCGAGCCAGATTAATATACTTGAATTACTTATCTTTTTCTGCTCTCACGAGGTTATTATTATTGTTACTAAGCATTTATTTCAGATTAAAGATTCATTAATTGTAGTGTTGTGAGTGACGGGCCTTAGTAAGCACCCCCTAAACTTTTATAAGTAAGCGGATTTCGCGAAGTTTGTTATTAATATTAGCCTAATGGGTTTTACTGATAGGTAATTCAGTCAACTAACAGTCAGAAATAAAAATATATTTCCTTCTAAAATATTCACTTCTATGTTCCCCTCCGTAGCTACCTATCTTGCTTTATATTTTTTTTTTCTTGTATTATTTTTGATGATTTGATGTGTTACTGTACAGTCAATGTCATGTCATTTGGCTTTAACACTGAATCCATCCCACCACGTACTCATCATCACCATACTCCTGCCCTTATCCCAATTTATTTGGGGTCGGCGCAGCATATCTTCATCTCCAAGTACTGTCTACCTTACTAAATGTATTTGCCACATCAAGGGATTTTTACAGAGTACCTACCGCAGAGAAATTCAAATTCATTTATTCATTTTGTGAACATATGGTAAAAACTACAGATGTTATATAGAGAAATGTTGGTCATACTATGTCCCACCAGAAGGCACACAAAATGGTGCAGTTAATCAACTGTCAATTATCAAAATAAAAAGTTTAAAACCAAGTTGTAGATGTCAAATTTTCATGCGAAACACTAAACGCTAATATTATATGTCAATAAATTAACATGGCTTGAAGAAAACATGGCTGCTTATCAGGATGTTACAAACAGCAACTGCTGTTTGTCTTCTCAAGCCTTCCAAAAACATGTCTACCGAAACTATCAGCATTATTTAGGTATCTTTAATTACCTTCATCAGGAGGAACGAGACAAACGGCTCCTTCCTCCTCCTAATGAATAATTTATGTACGCAGTATATTATGTTGGTTGTTGTTGTTTATGTAATTAAACTAAGCTGTTTTAGCTCTTCCACAAATTAAAGAAAAACATGAACTACGTTTTCGTGTTTACTAATTGCCGATGTTTGGATTATCTTCGGAAAGTAAATGGAATTACAATTGTTGCTATCAAATTATTCAAATTCAACGTTGAAAACCCTTTTATAGGGGTACTATATGCTTGTTAATGTTTTGGTGCTTGCTGCTCATGATTACGTGAATGCGATATGTATAATTGTTAGTAGGAACATCATTTGCAACTCCGAAAAGTTTGTTAAGTACATAATCCGTGTTTAAACTATCACGGGTTATAACGGTACATTTTAAGTTAAGTACTATCGAGGACACTCCCGCCTGATCACCACTAAGTTAATTTTTGCTTGCACTCGCAACACAGAAATGCTCTCTAGCCCCGCTCCGTTGACTTTGTATAGAAATAATGAATGAAAGACAATACCGATCGGCCGAGCGCACTGACGACTCACTCCAAACGAGAGTTATTCTTATTTTGAGCGCCAAATTGACGCTTTCCTAATAGGTCTAAACTTAAAAAATCGATTAAAAAATCGGTTTTTAAAACACCAAGCTGTCAAAACCGATTCAACAGCAATTCATCAAAGATCACTGTATAAAATAATAATTTTATTTTTAGACCGTGCTCGGAATTAATCTAGTATAGTATAATATCTTATAAGTCGATGTAAGTTTTACCTTGTCTGAACGAGTTCATAAATTGTAGCTTAGACATAGATATGGCTAAAAATAGAACTTGTTGTTCCTGTCCTTCAATACTTCCTATGTCGGGCAAAACTGTTATAGGCATAAAATCGTGCACATGATTTAAATATGTTTAACTTGGGTATTAAACATAACATAACATCACGCCTGTCACCCCCGAAGGGTTAGGCAGAGTTGTTCCTAATAGTACACCCTCATTTCGCCCGTTATGTTTTTATTACACTATTGCCATCAACCGGGGGCATAATCCAGACTCCCTGGCTGCTACTGAAAAAATCCTGATGGAAAAACCCAATAACACTTTGCCCTACCCGGGAATTGAACCCAGGACCTCATGCTTAACAGTCGTGCTTGCAACCATTAGACCAACGAGGCAGTCACGCTGAGAGGCGTTAAGGTGACACTAGTCGACATTTTGTCCGTAGAAATTTCGGGAGGGTATTACTCCACTGTTTGACACTGTACATCCAAAGTTAAACATGATATCGTTTTGTCTCATTATTAACTTTGTTTGTGCGGAAACAGAATAGTAAAATAAAAAGCCATTAAAAAGTTACGAGCTACCAAAGATTCGTTTTTATTGCCAATTTTAACGCAACTTTGGGCGTAAATTAGTAATAAATGAAGTGTCAAATTTCCAAAACAAAGTCGGTACCGACAAAGCCCAACTATCTAAAAAGTCAATAAATTTTACTTGTAATTGATTTATGCATTGGTTTTTTCATAAAACTCGATTTTCCAAAGGCCTTTTAGCACTTTTTACTTTGATTTATCGTGCATCTCACTGAACTAACTCTGTCGGCCACTATGCCAGGTGAGACAGCATGCTTTTTGGCCACGCCTACCAATGAGTTCGAGCCTGTGACTAGTGTCACCTTAACGGTTTTCCTTCTGAAATAATTTATTTAGGCATACCTCATAATCTACTTTGGGAAAATAAATCTAAACATATATTATTTAAGGAAAATGAAATGGAAAAACCAAACAGATTTTTTGCCAATGTCCTGTTCATTAATAAAATCATAAAATAAATATTATTATTATAAATGGTCTGAGATTAAGATAATTAATTTACTTTATTAAGTACCTATTTAAGATATTTTATATCGTTTATTACATTCTGGTAGGTATATACATTCACAAGTTTCAAACGACCTAAACTTAGACATTTTGGAAGGTATTTAGCATAATTATCAAGTTCTTAAGAAAAGTCCCCTCTAAATTCTCATAAACTTGACAAATAATGTTCATGACGTCTATCAATAGAAAAAATGTAACAAAAGCCTACAGAAAAGTTTTTTTTTTATATGAAACTGTGCTGCCTTACCTAACCTCAATAAATATAAAACTCTCAGGCTCAAGAAATGGTAGCACAATAAAAGTTCTACATACATTGTACCTCCACAAAAAATAAAAAACAAATCCACGTTCCCTCTTTTATAGACGAAGCCGGAGGTAGTTTGCTAGTTCTCCTCTCTCGGAAACAATTCTGAAGACAATGTAAGACAAATGGTGTGAGAGGACTCGGAAAAGGCCGCCACCATACAGTATGAATCAAGTTATAGAGCGCTTTATGTGAATGTGTGTCTTGTAACATAAAAATAATGTTGTAATTAGTAAGTTACTAGCGTGTACACCACTAGATATTATCTATGGTTCCGGTTTTATACCTGTCACTCGTGCAAGACACTGTTAGTCTGGATTCCGTCTGTAATACTGCTTCTAAATGTCTGTATAGCATAATGTGTACTTAGTCTCAATAAACCATGTCTAATCAACGACATCTTTCATTTCAATAAACATAACAAATAAATGGTAATTTTCCTGTTGCTTTCACAACTATGGATAGTCTGTGAGCCGTTGGTCTCGTGGTCGCAAGCGCGGCTGCTGAACGTGGGGTCCTGGGTTCGATTCCCGGGTCGGGCAAAATGAGTTATTCGTTTTTTCCATTAGAAATTTCTCAGTAGTAACCCGGAGTTTGGAAGTTGGTGGTATGATAACCCCGTGCCTCGGAAAGTACGTTAAGTGGTCCTGCGCCTGAACTCTCTCCGATCGTGTCGCATTGCCGTCCCATGGGAGACTATCCACTCACCCGCCCCGCGCGCGACTTTTTTGCACCAAACCGTCCAGGGTGCAAAAAATTGCGAAATATTCGCATGTAATTTGACACTTTAGATAAACAATCGCAAACTACAAGAGTTATAGCTAAATAAAATTTACAGTGAATAGCTGAATAGTTATGGAATCTATATATTAAAAAATAAAAAAAACTGATATTAATTTGAAACTCAAAAAAAATGTAGAACTTGAAAAACAGTGATGAAAACGGATATTTCGCTATTAAAATATTAATTTGAATTTTTCTAAATATTAAATTTCAATTAAAATAATTTTAAAATAAACTAGATTATATTTCCTTTCCAATAAGACCATAATCTTATTAGTTTATTTACGATAGTCTAGTTAGAATTAAATTAGAATTTGGATACTCACTGTTTATTTTGACGCGGCCTGCGCCAACGACTGTTTTTGAACACGGTTATTTACGTACCTATAACTTTACGAAACCACTTGTTTTTGTATATACAATTTAATAATATGTTCACAATACTAATCATGCACTGTTTTTCCGTTAACACACACGTTTTAATCACAAAAACACTTATTTCTTGTATAAACACAATCACTATAGGTATTTAAACCTACCACCTTTCGGAGGCGAAATACTCAACTTTGAGATTCGAAAACTAGATTTCCTTTATGATAATATAGTAGCACAGATTTTCACGATTAATTTGATATATAACACTATCCGAAAACAACAATATACATAACAGAACAATTGAAATACGACGCCACACGTCAGAAATGGCGGAGTTTGTTTACACTACAGTTTTTACTTTTATTTTGAGATTTGTCGATGGAATAGTGTTGCTATTGTTGGTCCGAACGTTGAGGAATATAGTATAGAGAATGCTACAAGAGGAATAAGCTCTAGAAATAGCAGTTTAATAAATTTTTATTGCATTTGTTGGACGAAGGCGCTACTGGCTGCTTTAGCAGCCAGGGACATTTGGCAAATCGGCAACTGGCTGCTAAAGCAGCCAGGGGCGGTTGAGTGGCTATGAGAGTAAAGGAACAGAGAGTGCACTTGTGCCTGCGCACACACGCCTGCACTATAATATCTCCCGCGCCGATGATTAATCTCCGTTAAGGTTGGCCGCCGTGACCGGAAAAGGTCAGGAGGACTATTATAGTATGTGAGATAAGGTTTAAAGGCCAATCTTTACATATCTCGTTAAAACTTCAAAAGGGTAATGTTTTCTTCTATAAAGTGATTTCATTGCACAGGAGAAAATTTTATTCTGTTTTAATTGAAAGCAATCATTATTTAGTATAATTTGTTCGAACAATTGTTTGTTTTCTTTGTTTTAGACAGACAGGATTTTAAGAGCTACAATTTAATTAAAAATATTGTGAAACTATGTTTCGCGATAGTCAAAATGACCTATTAGCCCAGCAGAAATTAAGATTAGCGTAGTGCGCAGCGAGCACATGTTTTCGAAGTTGCAAATTTGGATTCACATCACCTTAACTGATCTATAGATTAGTTACAACATATCAAATGCAAAACTACATCATGGTTTGCGATTGTAGCCTATTTTAGCGTCAATTTATACTGGGCTATATAGCGCCAAAAAATAAGCGCTTTTCCACTGAAAAGCTTGCAGCCACCTTGTCTTATTAATACTTAGGGCTGCGCCTGTCAATAGCATTTTTCCTTAGCTCTAGCGAATGTAAGATGAATACAGATTTGTCCGTAATAACACAAGACCTATTCTTATGTGGGAATAGGTTTGTCGTGTCAAAACGAAATTGAATTCAAATATAGAACCTTCTATAATTTACATAGCTTTTATTGAAGCTAAGATTCAAATAAACAGGGCAGGTGTGTAAGGTATTTTGGAAAATATGGTATTTGGCCTCGGGACCCTATTACTAAGCCTCAGCTGTCCGTCCGTCCGTCGGTCTGACAGAGGGCTGTATATCATGATCCGTAATAGGAAGACGGTTGAAATTTTCACAGAATGTGGGGTTTGTCTCCACCGATCACGGTATCATAACACGTTAGCCACGGGTCACAGAAAGTTGTATCCACTGATACCGTTATCCGTTTCCCTCGTTATTGTGTTACCCACTGATCACGATATCCGTGGCTACATGAAAAAGAAAATCGGAACAGATCACGGTATACAGAGACAAGAATTTAAAAAATATTTATCGAAACTGTTATTTATTTCTGTTTCCGCTATAACAACAAATCATAAAAATGAAAGGGGAGCCCCCTTTAATTTAATGTATTACGATTGTACGGAAATCTTCATGCGCGAGTAGGACTCGCACTTGGCCGGTTTTTTTAAATAGTTATTGCCCCTCCCCTATTATGACTTCAAATGACGGGTGCGTCATGTGGAACACTATAGTTATGTAACATTCGCATGACTGCTCCTCTTAGTAACCTAGACGGAATGCCTCCTTTTAAATATAAAATTGCAACAAAAATTATGCTTAGGCTATTTGTTTATGCAAACAACTTTTATTTTTTTTATATGTTTTGGAATACCATTCTGAATACCGAACGTAACGTTCTTTTCGAAAGCAAACATCGTAACATTTACCATAAAAAATTGCTGTTTTGTACAAACTTTTAAAGATAAACCATATCTTTTTACAGCTTAAATAACAAAGTAATAAACAAACGGCGAACGTAAAAAAAAACGTTTTAAATGGGTACAATCGACCGCCAAATGACTCAAATGCGGCCATGACTCCACACACCTCGAAATCTAAAAATAGCTTACGACTTTGAATCTTTGGATATTTTCGGAACAAGTTTTTGGTCAGCAATTTACATTAAACTTGAGATCAGAGTCCATTTACGCGTTTTTTGCCTGAATTCGGATGGCATTTACGAAGATTGTTTTGATTATCGTATTCCGTTGATGAATATCGGTATATTTAAATGTAAATGTTACATTTAAAGTTTTGTAGACAAAAAAAATATTAATTGAGATAAAAATAAATCTACGAACTGTGTTTCGTCCCAATTGACTAGTAAGGCCCCTAGCACACGGCGTATTTTAAACGCGCAGACGACACGCGTCTTAGGAACACGCGTTTTCTGCGCCGTAGATGCCAATTTTTACGTTTTTATAGATTCAGACGCGCGTAAAACGCGATACAAACGTGCGTATGAAGCGCGTTCGAAACTCGTTTGTAGCCCGTACAAAGGGTCAACAGACGCCATTGTACAACGTACGAGGAGTCTCTGACCAAAACGCGGAAGCTACGAGCGACTACAGCGCGTCTGTATCACTGTATCTGCGCGTATGCGCAGTAGACACGCGATTCACGATCGCCCCATGTGCTAAGGTTAGGTTGCGTTCAAATCTCGTTTGAAACGCGTATACGTGCGTCGTCTGCGCGTTTAAAATACGCCATGTGCTAGGGGCCTTATTGTTAAAATCTCCCCAAGAAGTTACCAGTCAATGAACGCGCTATAGATGCAGAATAATTTTATTAAAAAAAAAACGATATAATGAGACTAGTCAACGCGTAAATCAAACGTTGGCTTTACTTTACATTAGATCCACTAGCTAGTTTTTGTCTGGCTTTAATATATTAATACCTAACATTAACAATCCGTCTAGCATAGTCTCATAAAAAAAAACTGTTAAAGAATTAATTTCGAATAGACATGTTATGTCATTTTTAAGTCAAGAAATAACTAACTGCGTTGTCATGAGGTCTTGGGTGCGATACCCAGGTCGGGTAAAGTGTCATTGAGTTTTTCCGTCAAGAATTTTGCAGTAACAGCCATGGAAACTGGAGTGCACGGTTGTTGGCAATAGGCTCACCCTCTATTACATGAGGCCTAAACATAAATGGCAAATTGTGGATGTACTATTAGGTACAACTCTGCCTAACTCATCGGGGCTTGTGAGCGTGATGTTATTGAATTAACTTAGTTAAACTGCGTTGTCATTTTTTCGTAATAAGCTGTACTATTAATAGATATAACAGTGAGTCAGCATTGAGGTTGTATGTATTCTTTTGTTAATGGAATGTCTTTAATGGCCTCTTGATCTGTTTTCGTTTTCACGTACTTATCTTCAGAATGAAATACGATTTTTCAGCATTAGTAATGAAAAGAAATAAATTCTGAAACGTAAAAAGCCATTTTAATTAGGTGTCAACATTTCTGGCAAAGTCGGAGTGGCCATTAACTACCTCTTCAGTAACTTTCTATATATTTTGATGGATAGTTATCTAATTATCTACATAAGCATTATGTTAATCAATATTTGTACAATAATATCAAAGACGACCATAAACAGTTAAAAGACCTGAAACCAATTGTTTGCGAAAAGCGGAGAACGAATAAGGGAGATGCATATATCCAGCAGTGGACTAAATATTGCGTAACACACAAATACAATGCCATTCATTCAATGGCAGTTCAACAACAGTTGAACTGCCATTGAATGAATGGCATTGAAAGAAGATGTAAAAATTCAGGAATACAAAATGCATAACGGTTTCTTAAACCTAATCTTGAAACCAAATCGCGATCTTTGCTGCTACTACGCGAATCTTCTTGAAGCTCAGGAATGCTTTTATTACACGTTTTTATGTCAAAACACCCCCACATGACCTTAAGTAGAGTCATTAACAGTCGCATCAATAGATAGGGATGCTAGAGCTATTTCGCACTAAGTCCGAAGACTTTGTACGTAATTGGCGCCTTGACCCAGTTTATGTAGGCTGTTTGTCTCTATCTCTACTAGCTATAACTCTACATTATTCAATATTGATACTATATTACAAGTAATGTTTCGAATAAGAAATGTTATTTTTCTCACAATATCTGTTCTCACAAACCCGTGCGTGTATGACCAGGTGTATGAACATGGACGAGGCAAAAGGAGTATGTAAGGATCGTAACTGTAACAGGTGGCGTTCTGTGGTTTCTGCCTATCCTCATGGGAAAAAGGCGCAAATTTATATATAAAGGGTGTAAAACACCTCTTAACGAAGCCGAAAGGCACTTGTTCTCCCCGTCATTGCGATCATTCTTTTGTTCTACACCATACCTGGGAACCGTCTAGTTACGGAGATATTGGAGGTCAAAGTTCCAACTTTTTGACAACTTCTTTTTTCAATACAAGTTTTTAATTTAAGATTTTTACTTTAAACACCTCCACGACCCCCGTACTATTCAATCCATCCATCAGCACAATATTTTGAGTGAGTTACATTGAGTTCTACCACAAAACACGATTTTTCACCCCAAAAAAAAAGTCGCTTCCCAGCAATAATTTTTGCGTAAAGTTACTTAGCTTGATGTACAGAATGCTTGGTTGACGGCTTCGTGATGAGGTGGTTTACACCCTGTATAATAATAATATACTGTTTATTTTATATTATCGATGTTACCATTCCGCATGACGGGAACCTCGTGAAAGCTGAGAAAGAGAAACAAATAAAATATCTCGACTTGGCACACTAGGTTCGCGACATGTGGAATATAAAATATTTAAAAATGTAAATAAATACGATGGTAAAATAAATAAAGACGATAATAATATATTTATTCAAATTTAGAATTCGCACGACAAATACAAGTTAAATCTTAGAAATACTTGTCTCACAGGCGCCATGTTACTAATAAATACTACTGAACAATGGATTTCTTAACAATATAAAACATAATAGTGAAATAAAACATAATAGGTGAATAGGTACATATGTTTCTGATCTTGTGGTTTCAATCAGAAACCATTCACGGTTTATGATTGAATTTCTGATCCTAATGCGACCTGATTACAATTTTCATTGTATTTTGCCAAATCCTCAAAATGGCATATTACAACTTAAGTAAATTACTATTGGCATATTATGGTAATGAAAAACCATTCATTGTCAAAAAACAACCTTAATGACAAAATTATAAGGTGCTTAGGAAGAAAGTAATTAAAATGCAGATACGAAGGGGTCGGATTTTTCTTGTAATTTGATTTTTTGAATAAATTGTCTTCTTAAATTAGCCGATTTGTGAATCAAGGCAAAATGGAACTTAATAGGTCTCCTATTATACTTTTTGTGCAAAATTTAGAATGCGACAATCGCATTCTACAAAATAACTTGCCTTCATTATAATTTTATGCATTAAAACAAAAGTATTGCATAAAAACTGTCTCATGTAATTCATAAAATTGAGATGTTCTCAAGACGATTTCTTTAATTGATATTTAATTTAAAATAATATCTGCATCACTGCCTCCATAGGTCTAGTTGTCGTAAGCGCGACTACTGAACGACTGACTGGTTCTGGGTTCGATTCCTAGGTGTGTTTCCCAGTGTTATTGGGATTTAACGTACGTCTCTGCCGTTCCCTTCGGGGATTACAGGCGTGATGTTATGTATAATATTTGTCAGACACAACGTAGTCTATTAAGGTAATCAGCAGCATTACACATAGCAAAAAGGCGAGAAAACAAAGACATCCAACAAAGCAGAATATTCAATAGTTACTATCTAAGGTACCACAACAAAACACATATTACACAACCAAGAAACTGATTAGTCAACAATGCACGCTATGGGTATAATGTGAATATTATGACAGTATCCTTAGTTCCTCACATACCCTTGCTTCCTACATATTCATACATCATTTCATACCAAGTGTTGCTAGAACGCAGCTGATGTTAATGCTGCTATGATAAATATTCCATGTACTATCGAGGACACACCCGCCTGATCACTACTAAGCTAATTTTTGCTTGCACTTACAACATAGAAACGCTCTCTAGCCCCGCCTCGTTGACTTTTTATAGAAATAATAAATGAAAAGATACCGATCGGCCGAGCGCACTGACGACGCACGCCAAACGAGAGTTATTGTTATTTTGCGCGCCAAAGTTGACGCTTTCCTTTTTTTTTATATTATCAAGAAACATATTTACATTACAATTGACAGAATATACGTTCCAGAAAATCACAAAGGTTTGTTAGGAACGTTGATTCAGCTGATAGGTAATAAAAATAGGAGACAAAATCCTAATAGGCCTAAACTTTAAGGAGGCGTGGCTCGGCGCCTCCGCATGATTTAAGCGGAAAAAATGTTAACTGATCAGGCGGAAAAGACAACGACTGTACATGGCTAGAGCGGTTAGTAGGTCGTTTATTATTCTCATATAGCCCATACCGCACCTTGGATACTAATCAGTTAGCGTTCTACATTTCCTGCCTACCTCGTTTAGGATGATTGATTTATAGGTCTAGATTTGCACATTAACAGTGCCAGGGTCTTCCAAGCTCTGGGACATAGGTATGTGAATAAGATTGCATGGGTACATTTATCATGACATAAGGAAAGTTTTGAGTATGAATGTGGATGGATATAAAGGGTGTAAAACACCTCTTAACGAAGACGAAGGGCACTTGTTTTCCTCGTCATTGAGATAATTTTTTTGTTCTACACCAAACCTAGGAACCTTCTAGTTACGGAGATATTGAGCGTCAAAGTTTCAAATTTTGGCAACTTTTTTTTTAAATACAAGTTTTTAATGTAAGATTTTTACTTTAAACACCTCCACGACCCCGTGCTATTCAATCCATCCATCAGCACAATGTTTTGAGTGCGTTACATTGAGTTCTACCACAAAACGTGATATTTCATCCCAAAAAAAAAAGTCGTTTACCAGCAATAATTTTTGCGCAAAGTTACTTAGTTTGATGTACAAAATGCTTGCTTGACGGCTTCGTGATGAGGTGGTTTACACCCTGTATGAGTAGAGCAAGACCAATGAAACGATGGATGGACTGTGTTAAGAATGATATTGCAAGAAAAAGAAGTGTCTGATGAGATGACGAGTAATAGAATGCTGCGCCGACCACAAATGAATTGGGATAAGGACAAGAGAATGAATCATCATTCTCTAGTCCTTATTAACATGGGTACTGTTGTAGTTATTTTTTACGCAGTCGGGTTTTTTAATTTTTTAATTATTTTTTCCAACTGTGTTGGGGTCGGCTTCCAGTCATACCAGATGCAGCTGAGTACCAGTTTTTTACATGGAGCGACTGCCTATCTAACTTCCACAACCCAGTTAGTACTGGGTGCTATACCCCTTGGTAAGACTCGTTGTCAGACGTTCGTGCCATTGACTACCAGTAACGACTGTCAAAGATCTACAGCCAACGGCTTGACGTACGTACTTTCTAAAGCACGGAGGAAACTCACTATGTAATGGATGGTCACCCATCCACAGACCGACCTTGGCAAGCGCAGCTTAACCTTGGAGATCGAACCGTGCAGCTGTTATTATTTAGCCACTAGTATATTATGTTAAACTGATTCATGTATGCCTCAGGTTTTTCAAGGAAAAACCTGTGCACAGCAGCTCGCTACTTCTGTATTTCTCAACTTAATAAAAGTAACAAAAAATAAAAATTTAAAACATGGTTGGATACTTCACGGTTGCTATTCAAAGTATATCTCACGGCATCAGAGACGCTCCTGTCAGAGGGCAGGAGCGTCTTTGTCGCGGGGTGCGTTGATTGTCATCCGCACGCCGTATCTTTGTTGCGGCGCGGCGGCTACAATTTGTCAGACGGTCTAAGCCAGTAGTTTTCCTAAGCATAACATATTTATATCACGCCTGTTTTTCTCCGCATGGTTAGGCAGAGGTGTATCTGTATTGCTCGTACACTAAGCCCTAAGCAAACTCTGGACATCCGGAAATCCCAGAGCCGGCCCGGAATTGAGTGGTGTGGAACCTTTAATAGTTAGTTTATCAAAGACATTAAATATTGATCGAGGGCCTCCCATCTGTAATAAGGAGGTCAAACACACCAAAACAAGAGAATGATGTGAAACGACTCGTGAATATTACTTCTCTCTCGTTTCTTTGCGTTGTTTTTTTCTCAGAAAAAGAACTTTACAACATTTAGTTGCCATGGCTTATTTGAATGAATTATTTTGGTTTTTGAATTGTAAATTTGTTTTTCTTTTTGTTTTTACTGTGGGCACTTTTACCGTGCACATCTTGCTATTCTCACATCCCACACCATCTCAACATGAATGATGTAACCAAGTTTTTGTAACAATATTTTGATTTAAAAGATTGTCCATGGAGTTTTTTGCCCCTTCTTCTCCATAGAGATCTACGCTAGCGAAAGGGCAACTACCAGTACTTTCACAGTTTTTATGTCTTGTGACTAGGACTGTTGCTACATTTAATTTTCATCTTTGTTTCGACAGTTCAAAACTGCCTGTAACTGGCCTACTTGAAATAAATGCTTTGATTTTGATTTTGTCATTCTGAGAAAATACATTATGAATTCGATATACTCGCGAAGCCAGCCCACCTTTCTTTGCTTCTATGAAATAAGCTCGGTTATATCATGATCTGTCAAATGACCAATTTGGTCGAGACGCCATTGTTTAACTATTGTGTCTACTTCGTGGACAGATCATGGGTTAACATGCTTCATTAAAGTAAACACGACATTACAAAAGATTCCAAATAAGGAATTCAATATTAGCGATAAATGCGAGCTTCCCGTAACTGTAAGAGCATTCAAATAATAACATCGGATAAAATTACTGAACAGACTAAATAAAGTGCAATTAATTCTGTATAAAATATAAAATACAGTAGCTTTTTATGTCTGTCGGATTTAAATGCGGTTTTCACTGTAATTTCGAGAATTTATCCTGAAACGTTTATACATTGAAATTAAAAAAAAATCTTGACGTTTTACGCAGGAAACGATATCGGGTATCTCATCGTTTGTTGAACAGCTGAACAGCACCACATTCAAAATCTCCACCTTAACGCCTACCAGAGTTTTCTTTCTTTGATGAGCATTACATAGGTTCGGATTCAAGGTAATCCATGCCTAGGTGAACGATTTTTAGCAGGTGGAACAAGTGGAATAGGTTTTAAGCAATTCTAACATTGTCTATTTAGCAACATTGCAACTGGCAGTTAAACTGTTGTGTTGTTTGTGTACTTGGTGACCAAATCGATTTGTCACGAACACATCTATGAGTTCACACAGCTTTTACAAGCTTGTTTATACGAAACTTTGTATAAAATGGGTGAGACAATGACGTGTTTGATTAAAAAGTTGTTTTAGGGTTCCCTATCCAAAGGGTGCCAACGGAACCCTAATCCCTTATTAGTAGGGTCTCCTATCTGTCACTGGGCTGTACTGTTAGAAACATAATAGGTATAGACACATGTAATTTTCACAGATTATGATTGTATTCTTACGGTCGCTTTAACAACAAATAATACAAAAAAGTTAAAAATTAAATAGTTTTACATCTACACTTATATTATAAAAAGGAAAGATTTGTATTTTTGTGTGTGTGTGTATAAACATACACACACACACACACAAAAAAATACAAATCTTTCCTCTAATAATGTCCGTAACGAATAAACTCAAAAACTACTGCGCCGAAGTTAAAAATTCTTTCACCATTATTAGCTACATTCACCCTGAGTAACATAGGCTATATTTTATCCCCGTACTTCCACGAGAACGGGAACTACGCGGGTGACTTTCATGTTTTTTATAGAAAACTATGCTGCATTTTATATTGATTCCTAGGTCAAACTAAAAAAAACTCGCGGACTCTAAAAAGCCTCTAATCTAATCACATAATCAAACGATCAGAAAAGTCATTTAACGCTATCTCTAATTAAACTAAAACTAACATGGGTCATCTCATCAATTAATTAGTTGAACCCTTACTAATTGACGGAGTAATATCGACTTTAGATATATTCAACAACTGACCTAGTTAGAATGATGTATAATCGTATATCGTATGAGGTTTGTGTTTCACGATGGAGGAATTTACCCCTTCACACTGGGTGTATTAGAACGAGCTCATGGCTAACCAGGAACAGCCACTCGGCTCAATCCGGTTAAGCCGCGTTTGCTTAGATTGGTCTATGGATGGGTGACCACCCATTACATACCGAGTTTCCTCCGTGCCTCGGAAAGCACTTTAAGCTAATGGTCCCGGCTGTCATTTGTAGATCTTTGACAGTCTTTACAGGTAGTCAGTGTCCCGAAAGTCTGACAACCAGTCGGAGGGTTATCGTATTACCCAGTACTAACTGGGTTGTGGAGGTCAGATAGGCAGTGGCTCCATATAAAGTACTAGTACAGCTGCATCCGGTGTGGAAGCCGACCCAAACATACACACATCAAAAAAAGTTTGTGATCACTGGCATATTAATAAGCTGATATTATATTTTTTTAAATTGGACTTTATCAAGAAAAAAACTTTGTTGTGTGTTTTCTTTATATAGAATTACCCTGTTTGAAATAAAAAAAATAAAACTATTTTTTCATAATATACCTAGTCTACCGTAACAAAAAAGGCTAGATCATGACACAATGTTTGTACAAAAATGTAGTCTTATCGAAAGGGGTCCATGAAACTGGACAACTATCTCCACAGACCAACGTCGTAATCCCGAAAAAAAAACAGCAGCGGTCTTATACAAAACTTCAATACCCGGGTACTCGACAGAAATGTATATGAGATAGTTGAATATTTTTTCGCGATTACCATGATAAATAAGATAAGATAATTTATTGTTAACTTGATGGTCCGTATTATACCTACCCTTAAATATTATATGATCACACTTTCCCGATACTCGCTTTTAACTTTGCAACGTTGCTCGCGGCTTCGGTTCCGTTAATTACGAACGGTAATTAACCAACGGGAACGTCCCTCGCGGCTTCGCTCCCGTTAATTACGAACGGTAATTAACCAACGGGAACGTCGCTCGCGGCTTCGCTCCCGTTAATTACGAACGGTAATTAACCAACGGGAACGTTGCTCGCGGCTTCGCTCCCGTTAATTACGTACGGTAATTAACCAACGGCAACGCTTTAAATGTTGCTTATTACACTTGGGAATAATGTAATTTCCCGTTAGTGAAAGAATTTTCGCAATCGGATCAGTAGTGTCGAAGATTACCCCCTACATACTTACAAACAAATTTATAATATTAGTACCTACCTATACATAGGCATTATATTAAGCCAGGTCATGGTTTACCTGTGCCAAACATTCGTGCAGCGATTTAGGCGTGAAAAGATAACAGCACGACACACAGAGTGTCCTTGTATTTTTTATGTCAATTAGAGATGAATAGCGCTCGGAGTTTTTATCTTATTAATAATGACATAAAAGCTCACAGAGGTTCAGAGGTTAATTGGTTATTTCTTTGGTAAGTTCTTCTCCATAGAGATCTGCGCTAGGGAATGTGCTACAGTAGTGCTGCAACTACAGTACTTTCTCAAGTTATTATGCCTTGTGACTGGGACTGAAGCTTTGTTTTTTTTTTTTGTATTTTTGACATTCAAAAGTGCCGTAATGGTCTAATTGAAATAAATGCTTTGAGTGTGAGTTTTGAATTATGTGTTTGAGCCGTTTGGGGTTGAAACACTAGGGCCATGGGTTCCAAGTGCCCACCTAGTTTTTCGAGAAATCGCCAAGCGGTTGGTCGACTCTTCACGTGACCAGAGGGCGGCCCGTTTTTTTGGAATCAAAGAATCAGCATTGCCATCCAACGTGGCTATGCTGCCAGCCTTCTGGGCACTTTTCCTGTTGACGGCGATGTGGACGCATTTTTGACGCCCTGTAACCGTTTTGTTACTTGTACATATTTTATTATTATTTAGAGTTGTAGTTTGTATATAAGTAGTGTA
Source organism: Xestia rhomboidea (assembly GCA_963853795.1). Lineage (NCBI taxonomy): Eukaryota > Metazoa > Arthropoda > Insecta > Lepidoptera > Noctuidae > Xestia > Xestia rhomboidea. Next base: position 4,675,935 of record OY970778.1, on the reverse strand, counting down.
ATTATTCAAATAAACATGCAATGTATTTCACATAAAAGTCGTTTTAAAACGGACCGGAGAAAGACCGGAGAAACGGAACTTTGAGCCCCAATATCTCCATAACTAGAAGGTTCCCAGGTATCGTCTAGAACCAAAAAAACGATCTCAATGACGGAAGAACAAGAAGTGTCTTTCGGCTTCGTTAAGGGTACTTTAACACCCATTATGCATAATACAATAGGCGAGACGACAAAAAAAAAAACTAATTAGACCGTTGTTTTCTCTTTTGTACGTAAACCAAAATTGACGAAGATATGACGCTTTTAAAATTCTCAATACGTCACGCCTAGGTATAATTTTTAGATAGTTCTGACGTCACGAGCCCCCACTCCCGAGTTTTGATGCGTTCTATCTTTGGTCAATATTCATTGATTTACAAAAACAAAAAATACGTGTTCATTAACTTCCAATACTCTAACTGACGGACTAAATAGATTTGCAATTTTTTGATACTGTCGTCATGCCTATTGCCGGGCACATTAAAATACATGTATAATATATTTTTCATCCCCCATCTTGAGTAGAGTATTTTTGCTCTTCGATGTCTGAGTGCAAAAGTCGTTTATAACCGCTAGAGGATAAAGTAAATTGAATTTAGAACGTCGTGTGCACTAAAGTTTGTGAATTCAAAACAACATTAAACCTATTTACTTTTACCTCCCTGGTGCCGAATTTATCACAACATAACAACCTTTTTTAATTTGTTAAAAACTCAGAGTCGGAACCTTCTTGGTGTACTATATAGTATCTAAAAAAATATTACACTCAACATAAGTAACTGTAGGAACGTTACTTTAAATTTTTCTTAATTATACCTAAGTATTATTTGTTATAATTTAAAGATTATTCTGTAATACTTACTTATCATAATGTAGTAGTTAATACCTAAACTGAAATAAAAGTTTCTTGTGATTGTAATGTTTTTTTTTTCATTTAATAATTTCCTCGCTGAGGTGGGATGAAAAGTCACGTGTTGCACTCGAGTGCAAAGATTTTTCACCTCGTGGTCTTTTGATTCCTTCGCTTGCTCGGTCATCAAAATTGAGCACGCGGTTAAAAAGCAACTTTGCACTCTTGTGTATCAAATAACTATTGTTCGTGCAAAATAAACCATTTTTCTTACTTTTCTTTTCAACCTGAATCGCCCGCCCAGTGCTGGGAATAAACATCCTGTACTTACTACATTAAAGAAAATTCTCCAAATCAAGTACCTAATTAATAAGCTATTTTTACGACCAAGCGGGATATATTTTCCGATAGATATTATTATCCATAACATTGAATTTCAAAGGAATTCTCAGAAATGTCATGACACGTGGGTATCAACCGGATATTGAACCCTGAGGTTTATATTTGAGCATCCACTGGATTATGTTTCAAGTAAGTAGTCTGGGAAACTCTCGACTAGCTTGGAAAGGTAAAGAAACAAGTGGTTAAGTCATCATCATCATTTCAGCCGAAAGACGTCCACTGCTGGACATAGGCCTCCCCCAAGTGCCGCCACATTGACCGGTCCCATGCGACTCGCATCCAGCGGACTCCCACAACCTTCACCAGGTCATCGGTCCACCTAGTGGGAGGTCTTCCAACGCAAAGTCTTCCGGTTCGCGGTCGCCACTCCAGAACTTTTCGGCCTCATCGGCCATCCGTTCTGCGAGCAATGTGACCTGCCCACTGCCACTTAAGTTTGGCAATTCTTCGGGCTACGTCGGTAACCTTGGTTCTCTTGCGGATGTCTTCATTTCTGATTCGATCGCGCAAGGAAACTCCGAGCATAGCCCTCTCCATTGCCCTTTGGGGGGGTTAAGTATCACTATATAAATTAAAGCCAAAATAAAACGCCGTCTGGTATATAGTTTGTGATAAACAAAACTGATTATTTACTAGCTAGCTTATACCTGCGGCTTCGCCCGCGTGGAGTTCGATAATTGTCCCAAGGGATCCTATGTATGTGAGTGCAAAATTTGATTCAAATCTGTTCAGTAGCTTTTGCGTGAAAGAGCAACAAACATCCATCCATCAAATAGTAGGTCGTTTCAATGAGAGGTTTTCTTTTTGAGTATTTAAAATAAAAAATCCCTGAACTCGGTAGATGGCGTTGAACTGACTACGTTACTAGGTGACAAAGCCAAAACGCTTGGGAAAAAAAACATTGCGTCACGTCACATACGCTCGTTGACTGACACTTTCGTTTGCTTATGCTTCCGAATATAACCATTACATCCAACTGAAATAATGTGACGTTCCGTTCCTTGTAGTAACTTATCAAGTTCAGCGCCATCTATCCAGCGACTAGGGAAGAGTTGAAAAAGAAAATCCCTCATTGTACGTTGAAGTATCGTGTATAGCAAATCTGTCCAAAAAAGGTACATTCGAGAGACCATTGAACTGTGTCGAAGTTAGGGTCCTGTTTAGTTTCCATAGTGAGCACTATCTTAAGTTCCTGAACAAAACATAAGTTGCATTAATAGTAAGTACGCAGAGAATCCAAAGTCTACGCCACTGTAAGCTCATTGTTACAACAGTTTTACTGCGGTACTATGCTTTCTTCAAAGAACTTCAACAAAAGCTCAGTTTGTTGTCGTATGAGTAGGTACGTAGGTAAGCGTATTATACTGAACCGTTACTGTTTAAGTTGTGAACCACAAATATATTATTTCGTTCGTTCATTAAATTAAGAGATAAAGTCCGAAATAATTATTATTACTAGTACTAATCGGATAAGAGTACAACAGTAATAATCAAAATCAGTGAAAACCTAAATATTTTATTTCATACTAGCGGACGTCACGCGATTTCACCCGCGTAGTTCCCGTTCCCGTGGGAGTACGGGGATAAAATATACCCTATATTACTCAGTAAAGACGTGGCTTTATATTGTAGTTTTTGAGTTTATTCATAACAAACATACACACACACAAAAATACAAATCTTTCCTCTTTATAATATTAGTATAGATAAGTCCCACATACAACGTCGAGAAAAGGTGCGAATTTCAGGCAAAATAAAATGTTGTTATGTAACAGCGTTAGTACTTAAGTATATTTAGAGGACAGCGTGGGCCCGTCAATAAGTCGTTACGTACATTACAAAAACGTAAATTAACATTGAACAAGTTTCTAGAATCTGCAAAGCTTATAACGTTCAAACATTCACAATCAATCGCTAAAAAATAATCTACACGAAAAAGAAAAATTAAATAAAAAGACTTTAATAATAACCAAGTGACTCAAATGTTGTCACCAATGCTGTAACACTTTATAGGTAAAATCTTAAATCTTTAAATACGAGTATTTAATTTTACAAAATAGGACAGAAGATTGATAATTAGTTTCGCCCTGAAGGCTAATATAATCAATTGGGCAACATGCTGTTACCTAATCCTGGTGCCAGACGGTACACCAGCTGGCGAACCCAAAGTTTTGAGCCCCGTATACTGTAATAGAATCATGTTTTGGGTATAGAATAATTTAGGGTCTAAGTGAATTGTTATGGTCCTGAACCATAACAATTCACTTAGACCAGCTCATGTCTGTTCATGTGAAGATGAACTTTCTTAACGGCAATTTTCTTTCCAAAATTCATTTTCGACTTCCATGATCGCCGTGTTAAGGCTAATGAAAAATAAAAACACTATGTGTTAAACAGAAACAAACAAACAAACGATTGAATCTGCCGTTTTTATTTTGATATACCCAGTGTCACTCTCACAGTAAATACGAATCTAACAACACCTATCAAGCTAAAATCCATCGAGACGTTCTGGCTGCAGAGCGTGCCAAACATTTGAATTTGGCGCCAAAAATCCACCATTTTGTTTCTTTTTTTTTATTTTGATATACCCAGTGTCACTCTCACAGTAAATACGAATCTAACAACACCTATCAAGCTAAAATCCATCGAGACGTTCTGGCTGCAGAGCGTGCCAAACATTTGAATTTGGCGCCAAAAATCCACCATTTTGTTTCTTTTTTTTTATTTTGATATACCCAGTGTCACTCTCACAGTAAATACGAATCTAACAACACCTCTCAAGCAAAAATCCATCGAGCCGTTCAGGCCACAGGGCGTGCCTAACATTTGAATTTGGCACCAAAAATCCGCCATTTTGTTTTTTTAAATTTGATATACCCAGTGTCACTCTCATAGTAAATAAGAATCTAACGACACCTCTCAAGCTAAAATCCATCGAGCCGTTCAGGCCACAGAGCGTGCCAAACAATTATACATACATACATACCTACTCTCGAAAAACATAACCCTCCTTCTGGCGCAGTCGGTTAAAAACATAACACTCCTTCTGGCGCAGTCGGGTAAATACACATACCCAATGACTATCGTAACTGTAACCACTAATTGTCATATCATTTATTTTCGTCGCGGGTTCATCGACCACTGGCGCGTTGCCAAACTGAGTTCGTTTAATGATGGACGAGTATAAAGAATGGTGACGAAACAATAGGTATTTGTTTGCGAAAATGTAATCACAAACAATTGTTATACCTACCCATCACTAATACTAATAGAGAAGTATGGACGAAGGAGACATTCTGAGCCGTGATGATGACATGTATCAGTGGTATTTTGTCACCATATTCAGACCTTTAATGTAGCAAAGATATTTTTGCTTTAAATTAAAGATATTTTCAGCCAATATTGTATGTGAAAGCTAGATTCCTATTTATTTTAATAACCCTATAGCTGCAAAATTGATTTACGATCTAAAAATATTATAATATGCATGCAGTTGTCACACATTGGCAAAGCTTATCACGTATAGCGAGACCGTACTATATCAATCTAATTTCAATATGATATACTCTAACGCTTCGAGGGAAGAATACTAAACCAGTATACCGTTTGAAATTGTGCAATAATATCTCTTATTTTTTAAAGTCTAGAAATAAAACACCATATCTTAAGTGTAGGTTTTTAAATTTGTTTTTGACTTACACAGTCATCAAATACTGGTTAAACGGCATTCACAAAAATATGTGAAAACATAAGAAAATAAAATCCTACGCTTAAATGATAAGCACCTCTGTATTTTACGTTCATAATTACAACTTTAAAGTGGCTATCTAAAAATAGACGACCGCGGCCTCTTTAAATTGTAAGGGTAATCCCTTCCTTTGAATACTAAAATAAAATTTATGTATGAAAACCCAAAATCCTTTGACAAGCCACCGGACTACTAACACAAAATTTTCGTACACAGACTGCTTTTCAGAATTACAGACCATAAATACAAAATTTTCGTACACAATCTGTCTTTTGGAATTACTGGCTCATAACGATCCTAGACCGCATTGAAATCGGTTCGAGAAATTATGATCGAATGTGACGAGACGCGTTTTATACCCGGTCGCTCTTGAGGGTTAATAAAATGGCTTTTACGGTACACAGTGACACATTATTTGCACTGATATACTGTTCGTGAAGCTACAAGATATAGGTACCTATGTTTGATTTACGAGAGTTCAAAATCGAGTGCTTTTTGGTGTCATCATGATAATATTGTAATATCAAATCATTTGAAAAGAGTAACCATGAAGTTTCTTACCGGTTTTTCTCCATGGAAACAACCAACCCAATCCGTGCACTTTTTTTCGACGCTTTATAAGTGCCCATGTAGGCCTATGTGAAATAAAATATTTTGATTTTGATGATTTTAATTTTGTGTAATTTGCAGACAATAAAAAAATTGAAATACTCGTAATTTGCAATCTCGACTATTTCTTGACTAAATAACTCATAAGAATCATAAGCAGCAAGTAGCCACCCATCGTAATATAAACCCTGTGCTAAGGCCCTCTCAAAGAGAGGAGGCCGTGTGTCCCAGCAGTGGGAACATTATAGGCTGATTATCAAGGCTCGCGTGGTGGATTACGGCCAACGAACTCTTACAGAAAAGAGCCCAGAGCCCAGCAGTGGGAAATAGCTGATTATGCTGATGCTTCTGAGCAGCAATATTCTATTAAACAATTTCTCGGTTCCCACAAAATAAGGTCACCTACTACTAAAGAATTCTTTATCACAGAATTTCAGCGATATTTTATGGCGTGGAAAAATTAAATGAAATAAGAAAAGACTTCTAACTAAGTGGGGGGTAGCGACTGCGTTTAACAGTCTTCTGGGGTACATTCGAGGAGTTTTCCTATCTTTTATGACTGAGATAGCTTGCGTTTGATTTTTATGCGCTCTGAGGGTTAATTTATTAAAAGAAACACCTATTTTTTATTAATGCTTGCTTGTGTTTGCTTTATATTTTGGCAAGGCCTAAAAGTATTCATGAAAGGTTGAATTTATAATATTGTAACGCTCATTTTTCTCTGCGTGACACAGTTATAACAGTGTCTTTGAAGAAGACAATAAAGAATAATTGTTAAGTGCTTTCGGAGTTATATTGCTCAATAACACGAAAAAGGTACTCCGTTAGTCGGTTTTAATATTTCAGTATCAAAATGTTTTTTTTTGTTGCTAAACGTCTAATACTTGTCAGTCTTTGGAATCGTGTCCATTATTTGGGTTATGTTCAAGTCAGAATAATTGATGTAACTGATTAAATATTCAACACCACTTTATTTTCTTCACGAGGGCACAAAAATATTACTCAATAAAAGATACAAAACCTTCGTTTCTTGAGGTTAAAATGACTAGAAACAGATTTTGGCTAAAGCATCTTTATGAATTGTATCGACTTAAGGCGACTACAGGAGCTAAGTTTACTCTAAATTAACTCTATTTATGGTGGTCCAAACTTCGTTTGAAATACTGTTAGAATAAAGTTCTAATCAGCTTGCACTACAAAGTGGTTGTTACGTCAGTCACTGCGGGCCGAATAGTGCGAAATGAGTGGTTTTTTGCGATTTACATAAAATCTTTTGATTAGACTAATCAGAATGATCGCATGTATTTTAGTATGGTTTTTATTCGTTAGATGAATATTTAGAGACAAGTTTATGATTTTATTTATCGAGTAAAATAAGTTGCATTATGTTTTCAAAATACTATCATACTAGCATATTATATCCTGAAGAATATGACATATTTTTCTGGTTTTGTTTATTGCAGTGAATCATATTCTTTTTTGCATTATACAACTCGCGTTTAGCTCCTGTAGTCGCCTTAAGTAGAAACGGTAATATATGGCACGGTTGGCGGAGCGGTTGGGTGATTGGCTGCTGTGCTGCTTGTTATGGGTTCGATTCCCGCACGGAACAAATATTTGTATGGCCTACAGGTGTTCCGGGTCTGACTGTTTGTGCATGTAAGTTTAAATGTGCGTAAACGCACCTACGATATAGGAGAAATTTTTAGAGTGGGGAAATGACGAAAAAAAAATTACCTTACGAAAAAACCGTCATCTTCTGTAGGTAGGCTTAATATACCCTGACACTAACCCAAATATATGATATTATTAGTCGACAGGGACGCTAGGCACGCGACGTGATATAACGTTAATTACACGTGCGATACTTCCATACAAATGCCACCGGCACGTCTATGATCAGCATTACAAGACCCTACAAAACGGTGAAGGAAAACATCACACATTTGGTATCCCCGAAAGGCCCAACGGGTTAATGCAGGCAGGGTTTTTGTTTTTTTTTATTGGTACACAATTTAATCATTCTTTATTTAAAAGTGGTGAGATATAAAATAATTCCCTTTAGTGTAAGTATTTACATTAATGAACAGGGTTTATAACTGTAAACGAGATATTTTCCACTATTTGTTTTGCGTTCCCGATATATCGGCGCTATTGCAAGCACCATGATCACGGATAAACAAAAGAAATTGCGGGTGCGTGTTATTAGCAGACAAACATGGTAAATATACTGACCTGCAAAAATAAGTACTACACTTTTAAAATTTAAATTTTTCCTAAACTGTAGAAGTTAGAGATTTAAAATCAATAAACGTTATAAAGCAATTTTTATCAGCTTTCTTTGAAACTATAGACAAAATTAAACTATTTTTCGAGTCCTTTTTGTTTCGAAAGTATATCTTGTGTACATAAAAAGTTATTGCAATTTTAAAAGTGTGATACTTATTTTTGCAGGCCAGTGTATATGTGTTTCACTTTTTTTAACAGACTGTACCTACGTGGAAACATGCTTATAACTGTCACCAAACATTCGAAAACAAATGCCCGCATTCGCATGCAAGTATTTTGAGCAGGAAATTACCTTTTTTAAGGAACTCATACGGTATTTTTCCTGCCATAACCATGTAAATAAAAGACATAACGTAACATGTTTACGCAAGAGATTGAAAGTTTATGTTTTCCGTGCATCGACAATGCGCATTTTGTTTTTAAATCGAATTAACATTGACAAACAAGTTTATTTTTTTAGTTTTAGAGTTCGTTAAAAAATGTGAACAGTGAATCTTTGATACTAGATTACTAATTGTGAAGTTGAGATAAGACTTATTCGTTTTTGGAATGTTTTTTTGAGGCATCTTTCTGTATAATATTGGGTCTAACTGCCTAAGTGCTCGACCACAGAAAACTTGATTTGTGAAGTGATGTAGAGGGTGATGATGAAAAACAAGAAAAAAAGCGTTTCTCTTTTTTATTTAGGATAACATTGTATTTTTAGGCAGCAAAGGTAAAAATCCTGTCGATTCGTTTTGTTTTCGGATAACTTGTTAGTTTTTTGTTGCGATGGATAAAAATACCAGCACAAAATTCGCATGCCCATTTGTTTTTGAAAATGCTTGCTTCCAAATAACATTCATCGATGAAAATTCACGGCTCACGTCCTGTTGAAATGGTTAAACCATTACGAATTGCTGCAGTATTCGGGATATGCAATTAGATAGAATATTACGGTAGGATTTGCAAGAGCGAATATGCCTACTATAAAATGCTAAAAGGTAAGGCTTTTAAAGAAGCAGCAGGTTGAAAAAACACGCCAAGAGCGAGTCGGACTCGCGCACCGAGGGTTCCGTACTTTTTAAAAGACAAACTTAACTTTGCTGTACGATCCCTAGAAACGGCTATTGCTCCAACCGCAAATAATAAGTTTGTAATAGTAAAATCGCTTTCTTTTTTTGTTATTAAACTACATATTTACGGTTTTCAGACTTTTTCCTTTACATGTGCTGTAAGACCTTGCTTTTTACCAAATTTCGTGATTCTAGGTCAACGGGAACTACCATATAGGTTTTCGACCCAAAACCTATAGGGTACTTCTAGTTGACCTGGAATTGTTGATTTTGGTTTAAAGCAAGGTCTTACAGCTGCACAAGTAAAGGGAAAAGTCCAAAAAAAATATATTTGAAAATTATGGTAAATTTTGGTACTTACAAGTTTTCGCAAAAATCTAAATTTGCCCATATCTTTTTATCGTGTTGACCCAGGACCTTGATTTTTATACACCTTCAACTTGTTAGGTCCACCCGTTCCTGAGAAACTCGATGGTGACAGACGGAAAGACAGACGGACAAACGGACAAGAAAGTGATCTTATAAGGGTTCCGTTTTTTATTTTTGAGGTACGGAACCCTAAAAATGGTGCTATATTCAGGTAGTATGACACTACACCTATTCTTCGAGTGTAAACTCACACAGTAGACAATAGTAGCAAATCTAAATAGGGGTAAATTAGGACTTAAGGTGAAGTTTAACACGTGCGAATTTAACACCTACATCCCGTTCTTGAGATACCTACATAATATGTAAGCAATTTTTTTTGATATACGGGTTATTTTTGCTGGGACAAAAGCAAGCCAATCGTACCCTAAACGCTGTTTTTTTGCCCAAAAAGTTAGTGTTCAGCAACGAAAATGACATTTAAATGACAAATCCAGAACACATAGGTTCATTATACAATGGCAATGATATGAAAATCATTTTGCATATTCACCAACATTCAGAGCGTTAACTATGTTGTCGAACAGACGGATTCAACAAACATTAAATAATACAATGAATTATCTTCCAATGTTGTTAGAAAGTGTAATGCAGGTGACTAATAATTGCCGGGGCTGCGGGACTATTCGAAAGAGATACCGTGGCCCCGGAACACAAAGGGCGAGGAAGGAACATGGATGGGTTTTAGTCAGTAAAAGTCTGACACTCCCTCCTGCTCCGCCCAGAGCGGGAGGAGTCATTTGATGATTTCCCATCCTAAAAAAGAAAAAAAAGTGACTAATAATATCTAGTAGATCAAAATACATCACAAAACCAGCTTTATAGGTACAGCATGCTTTTTTTTTTTTTTTTTTACTTCCTACCTTCACAGTTGCTGACTCTCTTTGAGGCGCGCGTGGAACACGAACGCGCCGTCGACACGGCCTGTCGTCATGAGACGTACGGACGGCGAGCTAGCCCATAGCTCCCCGTCCACAGGCCCGCGCCTACGGTGGCCGGTAGCCACCACGTGGCCCCCGACGCCCGGGGCGTCTCCCGCGGCGGCCGGGACGTGAGGATATCTCCCTCTCACGTTCCGCCACCTCCTTCGCTAGCATGACTGCTTCGCAGAAGGAGGTGACGGCGTCCCATTCCGTCTCGCTCCGGACCATGGCACGAACCAGGGCCGGAAGCGAGAGGTCGCCGCCGCCAATCGCCACCTCGAGGACACGGCGGTGCTCCACCCAAGCAGGGCACACCTCCACCGTGTGCTCCACCGTGTCCTCCGGTCGATCCTCACAATGGAAACACCCGGGCGTCTCCTCCCGCCCGATTCGGTGCAGGAACTTACCGAAACATCCGTGTCCGGTAAGAACCTGCGTCAGGCGGAAGGTGAGGACGCCGTGGCGTCTCTCCAGCCACTCCTCAAAGAGGGGACTTACCGCCACTATCGTGGCGTGCCCTACAGCATGCTTACGTCGTCAATTTGCAGCCACGTAAACTAGTAAAAATCTTAGCGTTAAAAGGGTGTATTCTGCTGCCTCGGGGTTAAGCTACAAGGCGTCGTCGCCGTAGTCTTTGGAGTTTAATAAAAATAAACTTGGACGAAGTGACTTGAGATTTTTGTTAGGTGTTCTCGTTTGACGTGCTATTTTATTGTGAGAAGTTTCGTCTCCCTGTTTTAGTTTTTTAAGATTTTGTCTTGCCAATGTGTTTCTTTAGGGTGCCTCAGCTGTCTGTCCGTCCGCACGTCCGTTCGTCTGTCTGTCAGTGGGCGGTATCTTATGATCGGTAATAGGCAGACAGTTAAAATTTACACAGAATGTGTATTTCTGTTGCCGCTATTACAACAAATATCTAATAAAAATAAATTACAAATTATGGGGGGCTCCCCCTACTAAAATGGAACGGATCGCACTTGGCCGGTTTTTTAATGTTCTCAATGGTTCATGATGGTTTTTGTTTTGTAATCTGTTAATCGAACTCATGAGAATGAAGTTCCTAAACTTCCTCAGTAGGAAAAAAAAAATGATGAAGATGCTTGTTTCCAAAATATCTACCTCAAGAATAAAGATATATTATCGCCAGAACCAAAGGTGTGTGCAAAATTTCAGCTCCATCGGTTGGGGCGAACTGGTTTGAAATTCAGTTTCAAGATTTGAACAATACATACTAAGCAACTAACAAGGCAAGTTGAATAAAAGCTTATAAAAATGTAGGGTTCCGTAGTAGCCCGTTATCACAATATAGAACGAACCCGTTGGTACAGCGCCATCTATTTTGTGAAATTTATCACGTTTTTTTTTTTATCTTAGATTTTGTTTTTCAATGCAAGTATTTACCCGTTATAAACAAGCAACTACTTCATCTCAGTCACTTTATAGGATTTATTCTAAGGATTTTGTATTTGGTACAAAATTATCCAACACCCAAGTTCAACGCCTATTACTGCTAAACTAATAAAGTTACTCGTATCTTAACCGCTATAGTTTTCCTTTAAAGTTCATCATTATAATTTTTTTCAGAGTTTTCAAGTCCGCAGTTTAGCTTTTAGAAGGGGAGGGACGAAAATTTACACTTTAAAGTTTAATGTTTCGTAAATAGCGCATTAGATCGAAAAGTAGTATTAGCAACCCCTAAGTCATTTAAAAAGACCTATTCAACGATACTCCACAAAATGGGGTAGACGACGAAAAAAAAAAAAATAATAATTTATTCTTCAAAAAAAAAAAAACATTGCAGTACATGTCACAATTTACAGAATCGCTATAAAATAGTGTACAAAGACTACAATAAAATGGTGGGTGAGGTGCTGTATTCCTAGCTAGGTTAATAGATAACCTGTGTTAAGGAGTACAGTGCCGGTCCCCAAGGAAAGAAAAAAATAAAATCGTACACATTATGCATTATAGTACATTATGAGGTGCTTACTACAAACAAATGTTGATGTTTAACTATAAGATATACATTTTTTTTTTCTCCTATTATGGCTTAAAACTAAAAATAAGTAAATTGACAAGTATAGAAAATATAATGATAGGGTAAGTATATAAACTAAAAGTAAAAGTAAATCATGTAACAAGTGGGTAGGTGAGTATTTTTTTTGTCTTTCCGCTACAGGTTACGAGTCATAAACTGTAGCGGATTAAATTGTATGACCGAAACATATGTTAGTGAGATTTTGATGTGCATCTTTATAGAAATCTATTTTTTTTTTTTTTTTAGTATCTGTAGTAAATTATCAGAGAAACGAAAAAAAAAAAATAATAAACAAGTGAATCAAATTAAATTAGTTATCCGTTTCATCGTAATTTTTATCTTGTAGGAATGAGTAAACAGCCTTTTTACATTTGTAATATGATATACCATATATTGGACAGTGCTTATTTATCTTATTATAGAGAGCCGGGCCTTGGTAGTAAAAAAATCTTTTAAAGAAGGGTGATCGCGTTCGCGGTAGTGAGCATATTTTGTCTTTTCGACGTTTTGTTATTTTCTTGTATGGGGTTTTCCTGTGTTGTAATAATTCATCCCTACTTCACATGTAGGGAAGCTACCCTAAAAAAAATATTTACCAAAATTTTACTTTGTTGGCGTTATTGACTCACGTCTACAAAATTACAGCTTTCTAGTACTAACGGTCTCTTAGTAAAACCTCGTACAGATAGACAGACAGAGACGGACATGACGAAACTATAAGGGTTCCTTGTCACGCCTACGGAACCCTAAAAAGAATAGTCTGACCCTGTAATTTAATTTCGCCTTCAATCACGACTTATTTGACGACCCGAATAGTGCAGCGGTAGTGAGGCTGCCTTACGTTCTTAGGTTTCGAATCCCGGTGGGTGCAAATGATTGTGTGATGAGAATTGACTTTTGTTTCCACGTCAAGGATGTTAAATGTATAATAAGTATGTATTAACAAACAAAAAGTATCTATGTAGTATATCAACTATCTGGTGTCAACGACACAAGTCCCGTTGCTTAGTGTGGCACTAGATGGCGCTGTGTGTAGTGTCCAGCGATATTTATTTAATTTATTTATTTATTTCTCTCGACGGTATCTTAAACTTTGGCCGCTGCAGTAAAAAATACAGGACACAGATTTAAACCCTGGCCTCTAAGCGGATTGCAGACCTCTCTTTGTAATCATATGGATGCAGGAATTAAAGATCTTTTTGGGAATTTTGAGTCAAGTGGTTTTCTTTTACATGGCAGCTTGAATTGTTTTGTTGAATATCTCTTTGAATCCAATCCTTTATTTATAAACGCGGAGTACCTAAAGTTATGCTAATCTTATTATTGTAACATGAATCTGCGTTTATTAATGGAGTTAGCGCTAGAAACAATATATATATTTTTTTTTTTTTTATTCTTAAAAAAAAGTACATTCTATAATAGTGATTATACGTACATGTATCAACAAAATCCAGCAAAATACATCAAACGAATAAACCACATACTCAGGTAAATGTATATTCCAAAATCCGCTGAAGCATACAATATACTACGACGTCCGCGTCCCCAAGCAATATTTCTCGGCTTAGCTTGCGTGTATCTCAATATCGTACTAACCTAGTTGCATCTAGGAGGATAAAAATTGTGCAGTCAATATTGTAAATAGAAATGGAAAGCTGGTCTAAGATTCTGTTCAGCAAAAACGTAAGTTGGCTTTACGTAAGACTTAAGAAGCACATTAGTGATCTGGCTTAAAATGGCCGTAGTAATAGGAAGACGACTTTTTGAACTGGTATTTAAGGTGCTAAAATACTCTAATATACATAGTAATCAATCGTAAACACAAAAGTTGCTATTTTAGGACACAGTTTCTTTACCAGGCCATTGACAGTGTACCTTGCGTCGACAAACTGGTTTTACGCACATAAAATTAAGCCTTAGCCGTTTGTTTTTGATAACACGTTACATAATAGATTCAAAACCTAGTAGACTTTCGCAAACAAAAATGAATGAGGACATCGTTTACCAATTTTTACCGCGAGAATGAGCTGTCACACCTAACAGTGTAATCCATTCATTACTCTGGAAGCCACGATATACAGCAACGTCACTATAGTTTGGGTTTATAAATCACTTCATCGTAAATAGTGACGGGACAATCCATCATATAAATGTGCGAAAATAACTCACTCTAAGATCAAGCTTTTACATACATTGATAATGATTTAAATCGTTAGATTCCCCCTACCATTTGAACAGTATTGCCTCGCACACTTATAAACGACCGTATCTATATTTCTTTTCTTGTGTCAACACTTATTTGGGCGGTCTAAGTACGATAAGGGCACATCTAATGATTTATTTTGTGATTAGAGGTTTATTTCTGTTTGCTAGTTTGGATATAAGTCTGGGGTCTTTCAGTCAAAAGACAGTTACTGAGTAATGCCTACCAACAAAATCCAATATTACTTTGTGTGTGTAACTAGCGACCCTGAATACTCCAGAATGAATTATCTAAATAACGGGGAAAACTGTATCAAAATCATTTTGAACATCTATTTCTAAATTAAAATCGCGTTATCGCCGAAATCCAGTCTCACACAAAAACAACTTTATTTTATTAAATTTATAGATTTAAAAAATGGAAAAAAAGAGATGCGTGGAATCCACTCTCACAATATTTTTTTCCGTCATAAATCAATATTTACCGTGGAACTTTGCAACTCTGATTCAAATAGGTGCAATGAATATAAAAGTTCGAGAATATGTTGATTGTATTGCCTATCAATATTATTTATCGTGCAGCTATACAATTAATTATTATATGGCAACTATTTGCACGTTCTGACTGCGGAAGAATAATATGAATACATTTTGCTCGCAAAGTATTGTATCACCTTTCTCATTTTCCAAGGATATTTTTAAGCTCTATAGTCTAGTTGAACGCACTGTTTAACACTTGATCTGTCCACGAAGTAGACACAATAGTTAAACAATGGCGTCTCGACCAAATTGGTCATTTGACAGATCATGATTTAAGAGAGATCAATTATTGTCAAACATGACTCATTTTTTTTTTTTTTTTTTTTTAAATCGATACTTCCTTAAATTAACATTGTTAGCGGATGTTCACACGACACGGGCCCACGATATTTTGCTGTAAGTAAGTAAGTAGTATTTGTTTAAACATGGTGTACATGATACATTGCATAGAATAATAATATTCAGAATAGTTCTAACATGTTTTGCCGCATATTGCGGCGTACAAATCGGTACGAAGAGATGGTGCATAAACCGTGATAATATGAAAAAAAAAGAAAACGTTAGGATGATCACACCTCAACATCCCAATGTTCATCATCTGCCTAGTTTTAACCATGTCGGGTCCCAACTTTGTCGGGGTCGGCTTTTAGTCTTACCGGATACAGCTGAATACCAGTATTTTACATGGAGCGACTGCCTATCTAATAAATAAATAAATATCGCTGGACAATACACACAGCGCCATCTCTAAGCAACGAGGCATGTGTCGTGGACATCAGATAGTTGATATACTACATAGATACTTTTTGTTTGTAATTAGGTACATACTTATATTATACATATAAACATCCATGACTCGGAAACAAATGTCCATGCTCATCACAGAATCATTTGCTCCTACCGGGATTCGAACCCGGGACCCTAAGAACGTAAGGCAGCCTCACTACCGCTGCGCCATTCGGGTCGTCAAATTTATCTGACCCCACAACTCACTTAGTTCGTGTAATACGATAGCTCTTGGGAAGATTTGTTGCCAGACAGTTGGGCCACTGACTGCTTGTAACGACTGTCAAAAGATCTACAATTGACAGCTACAGTCCAACGGGTCTACGTGCTTTCCGAGCCACGGAGGAAACTCGATATGTAATGGATGGTCTTGATATGTCATACATGAAGTCATCACGGAGCCGTCAACCAAGCATTCTGTACATCAAACTAAGTAGGTAACTTTACGCAAAAATTATTGCTGGGAAACGACTTTTTTTTTGGGGTGAAAAATCATGTTTTGTAGCAGAACTCAATGTAACGCACTCAAAACATTGTGCTTATGCATGGATTGAATAGTACGGGGGTCGTGGAGGTGTTTAAAGTAAAAATCTTAGACTAAAACCTTGTTTTTAAAAAAAAAAGTTGTCAAAAAGTAGGAACTTTGACCCCCAATATCTCCGTAACTAGAAGGTTCCCAGGTATGGTGTAGAACAACAAAATGATCGCATTGACGAGGAGAACAAGTGCCTTTCGGCTTCGTTAAGAGGTGTTTTACACCCTTGATTATATCTCAAAGTTAATTATGTCCCCAACCCTTGTCGAGCACAAGGCACGTTTCACAGAACAGTACAATTAAACAAGAGGTAAGGTTGTATTTGATATTGACTCGTTGATCTGACGAATTTCTGGAAATCAAACATAGTTACGTACAAAGGCGACCGTTCAGACTGGTTGCCTCACATGGTATTGTTAGAAACTGATATCGCTGTCGCCGTAGACAAGGGTCTTTGATCAATAGATTGGCTAGCAGTATTTGAGACCTAACACGCCTTTGAAATAAACAAGGCACTCGATGAAAATATGCTATAATATTATTAAATAGATTCCGTACTGAACGTAAAGCCGTCGTTCACACGGGCGATTTCTCAATGCGACGATAATAAATCGCTAACTAAATTTTTATTGAGAATCCAGCCGAGTGCATCCCAGTGTGTCAAAAAAGCACACTGTTGGATTTTGAACTAACGGCGCAAAGCAGAGCTTGATTAAAAATCGCCCGTGCGTGGGAGGGATATAAAAGTCAATCCTACTAATATTATAAATGCGAAAGTTGTGAGTATGGATGGATGGATGTTTGTTACTTTTTCACGCGAAAACTATTGACCGGATTTGAATGAAATTTTCCACACAGATAGTTTATAACTCGGATTAACATTAGGATACTTTTTATCCCGGCGAAGCTGCGGGCATAAGCTAGTAAAATATAAAGGGCAATAAAAGTCTACTCTACCTCTCTACGCTAACTTAATATCTAACTACATCTATTATGAATCCGGTAGACACTCACGGGGCGTATATCCGAAATCGACACGTGCAAAACGTCCATAAAGGTCACAAATCAAATATGGCTACATTGAGGCACAATAAGCTTTATATTGTTGGTTGTCACTGTAGACGGGTCTATTTCAAGAGCCCTTGACTGCTCAATGGCGTACAGATTCAAGTGGCATTGTTCAACTGAGGAAAGGACGGCAGACCAACCATTTTGAAACACGACAGAATTTTATATCTGATTGTGGACATTAAGTGGAACGGCAGAATATTATAAAGAAAGAAAATAGGAATAAAACAGTAAACTATAGTCGGGTGTAAATTGGCATTTTCCTGCTTAACTTCTATTAATAGATCATTTGCAGTATCACAATAATTACGTAACACACATACAGACACAAATATGCAATAATTTATATTATATTTTATAGAACAGGGAGTTCTTTATCCTATGACTGATGATGAAAACTGCATCAGAATTAATTATCCAGTTAATTAGAACTAAGAGGTCACAGAGATACACAAAAATTGACTTTCTCACACTTTGTGTCCATTTTGCTGAAATCCACCGTACCAACTTTTTGCTTAGAAAGTTAACTGCTTTTTCAGTTCATATGGGTAAGTCAGTCTACAAATCGCAAGTTTACCTCTATAATTAATTTAGCAAAGCGTGCTCAACCCCAAGGGTCATGAGGTACAGTAATAATATGGCTTTAATAGAAAATGGTAAGGTAAATTTGGCAGCCGTTTGTTTTTGAGTTTAATTAGTCTGTGGATGAGTTTCTGTGTTTTAGTTACCTGTCGACCAAGAAGTTAGGTCAGCCTTTCACGACGCTACTCAAAAGTAAACAGTTACATACTTAGATCGCCGAACAGAAGCCAGAATGTCACAGCACTACACTCTGTCCACTTGTAGCCTCGTAACATGGTCATTATACATTTATAAAAGGATTAATAGGCGAGACGACGAAAAAAAATCTTATTAGTCCGACACATAGATTATCAAAAAAAAATACCCGTGTTTTTTTATTTTGTTAAGTAAACCAAAATTGACGAAGATACGACGGTTTTAAAATTCTTAATACGACACGCCATGGTATAATTTTTAGCTAGTTCTGACGTCACGAGCGGGGCCACTCCCGAGTTTTGATGCGTTTTATCTTTGTCAATATCCATTGATTTACAAAAACAAAAAATACGTGTCCATTAATTTCCAATACTCTAACTGACGGACTACAGATTTGCAATTTTTTGATACTGTCGTCATGCCTATTGTCTATAAGAAGCCATAAATAAGATATTATTATTAGATTAAGCAATTCACATATTCCTTTTGTTACGCATGTTAAAGTTAACTCAATCTGGAATCGTGGACACACAGGACAGACGTATTTCCTTAACAAACACGTAAATGAACTTAGGTTAATGGGTATGATTGGTTGCATCGCATACGTACTGCCATTGGAATTAAATTATATTATAGTATAATGACATTTTAGCTCTGTATTGGTGATTTGAATGTATAACTTACTTTTGAGTAGCATCGTGGACGATGCACCTTTGTGCAAATCATTCAATGCGTCATCATTGCACTTATTCATCTCCTGATGTTATACATGTAATAGTCTATTATTAACATAAAATGTGAACCTCGTAGTAATGCTATTCATGTATAATAACAATTGTAACTAATTTTAATGTATGTTAATTAATACTTCGTGGTAATGCACATATAAATATCAAATCCGTCAATTAAAGCTATCAAGTTTAATAGGTTATGTATGTATTAATGGAGCAACGTGTGTAACTACTACTTAATGTTGTTCTATTGATAAATACGACACGTTAATGTAAATTTCAAGTGTACTTAGCATAAGCATAATCAGCCTATAATGTTTCCACTGCTGGGACACAGGCCTCCTCTCTATGAGGGGGAATGGGCTATAATCCACCACGCGGGCCCAGTGCGGATTGGTAGTTGTCGCATGACTTCGATTTTTGGTTCTAGTACATTCCTCAAGAAGTTTTTCTTCACCGTTTTGAGAGCAGTGGTGATAAAATATATTACACCAAATAAGTAATGCTTCAACACTCCTTGCGGGATAGCCCTTCGTTAGATGTGTTCAAGAAAAGAATAAAAAAACATTTCCTGTCAACATGATTATAGTTTGTAAATAGTGTTTTATATGTAAGTGTATCTATATATAAATATATTGTATGTATTACGTATATTATATTGTACGTATTAGTTTAGTATATAAAATAAGTTAAGTTTTTAACTGTACTGTTTGTGCCCATAAGTATATCCTCTTCTGCAAATCTCGCAACAGAAGTAAGGTTTGCTGTAACAAAATCAATTCTGGGTTAAGCTCGCCGTTGTACATAAGCTATATATTTGAATTTCGTGTGTATATTTTTTAATTTTGTGTGCAATAAAGAATACCAATAATGCGGCCTGCCTTTGAACCCACGACTTACTGCTCGTAAGTCGGGGCCGCCACTGCTCCTTCATAATTAAGCTTACTTAATGAAGTAATATGTCAATATCAATTAGAATCTAACTCTGCTAATGCGGGCTGTTGAACGCAGGCCGTCTTTGATCAGTCTATTTCACGACTTCAGTCACAGTTAGCAGTAATTTAGTAGGTACATTTATCAGTCAAAACTGTCAGTCACGAACTGTTTTGATGTCTGAATAAACGTTACCCTTTTGTATTGAAATCAGTTCCATCGCTCTGAGCAAATTCTATCAAATTAGGGTCAGGGACGGAAACGATGACATATTGAATGTCAGCTGCCGGTCATTTGGCGTTTAGGTTGCAATATGTTGGGTACAAGGACAAATGACTTTACTGATCTCCAATTTCCCATAACAGTTTCGCAATGGAAAAAATCGCATGCTATTTTTGATCCAAATTGAAAACAGTTCGAGACGAAAGAAAACAATTTTATGGTATGGAAGTACATGAAAGAATTGTAAATAGGTAGATAATTTGAAAACTTTCAAGATTTTTTGCATAATCATAAAATATAATATCAATGCATTTGACGACCCAAATGGCGCAGCGGTACTGAGGCTGCCTTACGTTCTTAGGGTCCCGGGTTCGAATCCCGGTAGGAGCAAATGTTTGTGTGATGATGAGCATGGACATTTGTTTTCGAGTCATGGATGTTTAATATGTTTAATAAGTATGTATTTACAAACAAAAAGTATCTATGTAGTATATCAACTATCTGGTGTCCACGACACAAGCCTCGTTGCTTAGTGTGGCACTAGATGGCGCTGTGTGTAATGTCCAGCGATACTTATTATTTATTTATTTAATGCCCGAAGGGTTTGGCAGAGTCGTATCTACCCACATTTCGCCAGTAATACTTAATATTCGTTGAGTATATTGCTATAAATGAGGCACATATCTTAACTTGGGGCTGCTACTGAGAAATCCCTAATAAAAAAACCCAATAACACTTTAATAATCTTCCAGCAAGGTACCTACCTCTATGCTTGACTTTTTATAACGATACAAACAAATATTAGGTACAATAAAATCTCTTACGAGAAAATAAGTACGAGTACTCATAATAAAATTCTCTTTTTCCAAATTTAGTAAGAGTTACAAAGGATGCCGAAACAAACAGCTAGCTACCTATGACAAAGACGCCGTCAACGTAATTCCGACTCACAAACAAAATTACCTACTTGTATCATAACAAAGAAGGGATTGGTCCTTCCGTTCACAAATTTGGTTCTTTTATACGAAAAACTTGATTGTATTACCTCGTGTATCTGTGGAGTATTTTTATTTTAGTAAGCTGTTGTTTTCACATCATTTTTCCAGAGCAAAATTGCGAAGAATTGGGGAAAAAGTACTTGCGTCAAGTATTATTTGAAATATTTTATAATTGTTATTTTATTGACTAGCGACCTGCCCTTGCTTTGCACTGGTTTTACGACTTCAAGTTTAAAATTATTATAGGTATTATACATACTACACAAAAAGAAACTCTAAATGTCGCCGAAAACGGTGTATAAATCCAATTATCCTTAAACGCTGACGCACAAGCAGACAGGCAAAAGCGATTTAAATAAATGTACAAGTTACAGCATGCTTTATTGAAAGCTTTTAAACAGCCGCGTATTTAACGATGTCCAAGGTAAGGTATATTATTTTTCTTACTTTAACGAACACAATTAATTATATTTGTCAGTGTTAGCTTCCTCTTTGACAGATGTCACGCCAGTTTCCGCTTACCGCTAATTGCGACAAGTGACAGAACATTATTTGGGAAATGAGCACCAATTCTCATAATTTACGAACAAATTAAAATCGTTTCGGCCTAGAAATAGAAAATGGCCGCGACTTTATTTTAGAAATTAATTTGATTTGACTACATTTTATTTATTGCTAACCAGCACACTTCGCTCGCGACTTCGTCCGTGTGACATCTTCATCCGTGTGATAGCTCGGCTAATTTGCAGGATATCAATAAGTATATATTTTATTTTTAGTTTCTATTGATGAAAAATTGTTGAAATCGGTCCAGTATAAGACCAGTTAAGTATGAAATCTTTCCTCTTTATAATTAGTACAGTTAAAGATACATTAAACTATCTCACGAGCTTCTAGGTGGTCGAAAACAGTTATGTTGCCAGTTTTGGCTCTTCCAAGAACTGGCACAACACCACAAAGATGGCAACAAATTCCGACAGCAAATCGTGATAAATCAAAAAACACAACAGCCTTCTGTCTCGGGATTTAAATGCGTCATGTTATGACGATAAATTAAAATTTGTTTGCCCACAAAATAATAACAGTGGAATTTTATAGATCCGAAATAAATTGCGCGTCGGCAGCTCCCCATTACGATTTTCATAAACAAACAATTGCGGCAACTCTTCGGCAAGTTATTATTCTGCCGCCGTTCAACAGAAACATTTTCAGCTTTTATATTCTTGTTATGATTGACAGCTATAATTAGTGCAAAGGGAAATATCTGGGCCGTTTCCTTTTGGAGTTCTTCGGTAGGAAGGTCGCACGCTCGCGACTGCGAAGTGTTACTTTGTGCGCATGTAGAAGATGATTGTATGACGTGTTTGTCGTGCGTATGATTATATGATGTGATGTGATTTATCGCAGTGTCTAGGGTCACATCAGTGTTAATACACGTGCGCGTTACTCTGAGATTGTATACGTAGTCGATAATCAACACGTTTCAGTAAAATATGTAAATGGTCATTTTGTCAATAGTAAATACAGGAATTAATTATTACATATTAGTTTTTCGGCAAATCTTTTTTGATATGAGGAAATTATAGGCAACTATTTAAAGAAAGAAAAAAATATTTATTTGTCGTAGGGACATGCCGTGCATACAAAATTAGAAAAAATAAAATGTACAATAAACATACAACGCATGACATATCATTCAGCATTTCTGTCTTTAGTGTTGTCAGTTTTTTGTAGTGTAGCGATAAATGATTAAAATTCGATGATTGTTAAATGATTGATGATAATTTGATTGTGCAGGTGAATAATTGATGATCCTGGTTACTAATGGATCGGTAGGTTTAATTGAAATCCAATCGAATTTAATATGCATGCGGACTCTCATCTCATCTTTCATACCTATTAACAATATTACAGAGAAGTGGTGAGTGGTGGTGGAGGTTATTTTATTATAGAGAAGTGGTTTTCGTTGATTTGTTATAACGATATTGTTTGAAAAGAGCTTTCTCAGAGTCTATTTGAATAAATGAGCTTTGAAATGTATCAATTGCAGAGTCCAGGTACTATCGAGGACACTCCCGCCTGATCACCACTAAGGTAATTTTTGCTTGCACTTATAACATAGAAACGCTCTCTAGCCCCACCCCGTTGACTTTGTATAGAAATAATGAATGAAAAGATACCGATCGGCCGAGCGCACTGACGACGCACGCCAAACGAGAGTTATTGTTATTTTGCGCGTCAAAGTTGACGCTTTCCTAATAGACCTAAAATTTAAAGGGGCGTGGCTCAACGCTTCCGCATTATTTAAGCGATTTTTTTTTAACTGATCAGGCGGAAAAGACCACGACTGTACAAAATAGTTAGGCATATTAAAATTTAAATTGAGAAGTTTTAGTAAAGATAAATTATAGTTTATCATGACAATTCCAAAAAAAAAATATTGTTTAGGTTTGTCAATATTTACTTCGAACAAATCAGCTGTTGAATTATGAAATCATCTAAATAGGGTTAATAAGTCAACTTTTAAAATATAAAACAGCAGAGTTTTTGTCACTACTGACTAAAAGTCGCAACAGTATCCCGACCTTTATCAGAAATTGAAGACAAATAGTGAACGACAAGAGCATTATGTTTTCTTATTTCGAGGACTGAAATTATTTATCGAGATTTCGTATTATTTTCGGTACAATTGGTACTTTAGCTATTTTGTGGGACTCAATTTCACGTTCTGTTTCCTTGTCTCTTTTGTAATTTTCCATTTGATACTTACTCTGATTCAATATGGAACTATACGAGTAGAAAAACAACTTTATACATATTATGAAATGAAACTTTAGGGATACGATGATGAAACAATTGAATTACAAGTCGAGGTATTTTTATTATAAGTTTTCTCTCTTATTAGATACTACATACATTCATAACTCACGCTTTTTTCTTATGGGGGTAGGCAGAAACCACAGAACGGCACCCTGCTACGATCCTTACATACTCCTTTTGCATTATGAGATACTTTAAGTTAATTTTATCTGATATAATTATATTAAAGTTAATATAAATAAAAAATAATAATTTTAATAGACATTCAGTTTACATATACCACCACCACCATTGTTTCCTAGTCATGGATGTTTATATGTATAATAAGTATATATTTACAAACAAAAAGTATCTATGCAGTATAACAACTATCTGGTGTCCACGACACAAGCCTCGTTGCTTAGTGTGACACTAGATGGCGATGTATGTAATGTCCAGCGATATATATATATGTGTATACATACATAAGCTCACGCCTAAACGTTATGTAAACCTTTTACATCGTCCGCGTTCATACATCTGGTCATACACGCACGTCGGTTGCGAATACTACGCACCTGATCCTGCTGAAGACCCTCACCAATAAGGTCAGTGTATTGTATATTATTCTAGGGCGGACCCCTCCAAATTTCGTAAACTGTCATAAATTTGATAAGGCAATAGAATATTGTTTCTACGTTCTGAGGCAAACTTACTATACGTAGTACTAATGTTCGCTTGAACGTGCCTCCTGACAATACTGTGCTAGCTTTGCCTTAAGATATACACAGCCTTGAGAAAGTACGTACGAGCTATATGGTAGGGCCGGACGACGCAAAATGACATGGTAACGAAACTCTGTAAGAACAACCTAGCCATTAATCTTACTGGAAAGATATACTTCTCTCCATTAGGATGTATGGCTAGGGTCTGTCCAAAAGTATTAATTGAAAATGGTAAGCAAATCAATCAGGAAATCATACCTGTGGATTTCAATTACTAGGGCCACATACAAATGGTTTTGAAGGCAATCAAAGGGTGTCCGATAATTAATGGATAACGTTGAAATGGCTTATAGTAGAACTTAGGCCATTTAGAAAAAAATGCGAAGAAAATCTATCTTAAGTAGTACCTGTAAGCAAGTTCATTTATTTTGGAAAATTAGTATGAATTAATTTTTAAACAAAGTTTATACATCTTGGGTAAAAAAAACTGTACTTATGCATACATGAGGGACCAATAATTTTAAAATAATGTCGGTTTCAAGTAGATTTGATAATGGTACAATTCGTAATTGTATATTCTGCCTTAGTGAATTATTGCTTAAACAAGGAGAAAAAAATTATACATTCTTATGCAGGCCCTACATCTGCGGATGAATTTTTTTTTAAAGATAGATTATTTTTCGTATTTTTTTTCTGAATGGTCATTGGTTCTGCTATGGGCCATTTCAAGGTTATCCCATTCGTTGCCGGACACCCTGTATATTGAATACATGTCATTCACTTCTAACTTTAATCGAACTTTAAGTTTTTTTTTCATTTGACAATTAATCAATTCAAATGGTACAATTTATAACCTCATCTTTAACGTGATGATTTTAATGTAGTTCCTATGTTTTTTTTTTATATTTTTTGTTTTATATTCGTCTCTGACCTGAAATAAATTATTTTATTTATTTATTTTATTTTCTCTCGCCTCAGCTTTACCCTTCCGGGAATACTGTCTTGTGTGACACTAACTAATACAATAAATAATACAATCACCTAAGTTCCTTCAACTTTAACCGAAACTCCAAAAATCCTAGAACAAAGGCTTCCTGATATTGTCCAAAGTTAAAGCAATTATGATATAATTTACGACGCTTTAATTGCCCGAGGGTTTTTCTCCATAAGGTCAAAGTCCTTGAGCATTCCAAGTTAATTTCAAGTCGGACAAACAGGAAAACTGTCAGTGAGGTAACAAACAGTAGTGAAAATAATTTGTTTACTAAGACAGTGCGCGCCTTTTGGCTTTTTGGAAAAATAAACAACTAAATGAATATATGAGCATTGGTTTTTTTGTACCGGTAACATTGAGAGGTTAGAATGTTTCTCTTTCGGTGACATGTTACTTTTGCACGTGTGTAAAATTTAAACTTTCTTTGGAAATACAGTCATCGTCACCTGCCTAGCCTTATAAAAATATACAAGCATTTTATTCTACATGCTTGTTGTGATCCGGCTCGAAGGACCATTGAATTATTCTTAAATACAGTCGGATTTTTAACGCTCGGCTTAGCGCGGCAAGTTTAAAATACAAATAAGAACGCAATCGTATTCACACATTAATTTACATGCCGCTATATGAAAACAGGGATTGCAGTTAAATCAGTTTTGATGTTTCTAGACAAAATAGTTTTGTCTTGTGTCAACAGTTTCTAATCGGTTTTGTTACAAACGTGAGAACTGAACTACACAAATAAATTATACTTCTAAGTCTCATTTGATAGAACAATTACCTAGGCTTTGCTCAATATTTTGATTTAATAGGTAGAAAAAATAACAGCGTGGCCAAACCGTACACGATTTTCACTGAGCTGGTGTTGCGTATACATGAATTCCAATGGAATACGAGGCCAGCTTACACTAGTTTCATTACCACTGATGTGCAGTTGAGTGTTCTACAAATTTGACCAAATAGTATGACTATTTGGCAAAATTTGATGAATTTGACAATGAAATTTTAATGTAGATTTATTTTAGGAACAAAACACAATACACTATTTCGAAATGAACCTTGTCCTCTAGTCTATATGCGAGACAAGAAAACGGCCTTGCATTATCTAATCAACACTTAACTAACACACCTGGTTTTATGTTGGTACTGCAAATAGTTTGGATTTCTGCCCACCTCGTTAAACAAGAGAGTCGTTAACATATTAATAAAGAATTTGATTTGTTTGTTCAACATCAGAAAATACATGGCTGCGTAAGGATCTTGGGTCTTGGCAAATCTTTGTTATAGCGATTATGGTTTCTGTTTCGGATTTAGGATTTTTAGTTCCATAATTTGCGTCATAGACGTCGCTGCAGATCGTCTCTTTTGTATTTTTGGCCATGTTTCTACACGAGCAACAAGAAAACGTGTTTTAGATCATCTCACATAATTATTATTTTGCGAGAATTCATAGCATTACAAAATTAGAATGATAAATTGGGTATGAGTAAATGAGCGTGGTCAAGGTTGTGTGCCCAAATTAATTAACGTTACAAAATTACACGCATTACTAACATGACAGTGGGTATGTGGATACAATGAAAAGTATTCGGTTTATTTTGAGTCAAAATTAAATACACTGGCCTGCAAAACTAAGTATCACACTTTTAAAATTGCAATAACTTTTTAAGTACACATGATATACTTTCGAAACAAAAAGGACTCAAAAACGAGTTTAATTTTGTCTATAGCTTCAAAGAAAGCTGACAAAATTTGCTATAAAACGTTTTTATTTTATTTTAAATCTCTAACTTCTTTAGTTTCGATTTTTTTTATTTAAAGTGTAGTACTTAGTTTTGCGGGGAAGTGAATGTTGTTATTACACAGTTGAGAAGTATTAGGAAGGGTATGGAAAGATTGTCATCCTCTGTTGAAAAGGGAGGATCCTACGACCAAACGGGTCTACTAGTGCGAGCGAGACAGACTATATTGTATTCTCGCTCGCACTAGTAGGGTAATTGTATGTCTAAAAACAGTCTTGTCTATAGTGAAACCCTTAAGCTTACGGATAACTCTGCTTCCGAGATATAGAATTTGAGTGGTATCAGAGGTATGGTGCGTGGCTCGTATGTAGCGTTGTAGATAAGTTATATGTTTTTATTAATCAAAAGAAACAAAACAATTGTGTCAAACATAATCGGTGCATGAGCCACAAACTAAGCATCGCTTGTATCTGTTGGCCCAGGAGTGCGAATTTTACAAATTTAAAATTGTTACATTCAATGAGGAATTTAAAATATAATAATAAACAGGGTTTGAAATTAAAACATAAGAGAGCTCCTGTGATATGCCCTGAACACAATAAAACCACGTTTGCATTTATTGGGTTTGTGTGTTCTTGTGAGTGTGTGTATGTGTGTGCGTGTGTGTGCAGATGCTATATCAAGGCTTCGGTGTCGTCCAATGACAATTAAAAAAGGGCTGATCTTAATATTTTTTAGGTGGTGGTTGAGCAGGGTCGTAAGTCGCTAATTTTACTTACGGTGTTTGGATGGGAAAAATTGTACTGAATAAAATTTGTACAACGTCGGCCAGTGCCGGTTTCACCACATAGATAAATGTGCATAAGTATTTGGAACAAACAATCGCAGATTTCCAACAGGGCTTTCTACTGTTACCCGGTACCAACGAATGGGCCCAAGTATGTAAATAAAAGGCTATATAAAACAGAGCACGTGCGATATCAGCAATTGTGTTTTTATATTAAATTCACGCATAACCAATAAAAACTTCTGACAATACCAGAAGAGTGTAATCAAAATTCATGAACGATCGCAACGTTTGAGAGTCTATCACTTAAAATTCAATTCTTTAGTTTGAACGTGTTTATTCCGCGAGTTCTATATTTAAATTCAAATAAAAATATATATATAAATAGGTAAGAAACCTCTATGAATAAGGTTTTTAACAGCTAAAATGTTGATGAGGTGTCTTATATGAGGTGTACTATTTGAAAAACAGACGCATACATACACACTCATATAATCACACATACAAAAACACTCACCTGTGCACTTTCGTGCACGAACACGCACAAATGTCCAACATTAGTAAATATTTTTTTTTATGTTATGTGTTTTTATTAATATTTTTAAATTGTTTTACTTTAAATTGTTTTTTTATTCTTTCTGAAATAAAATATATTTATTATTAGATGGAATCGCTCCAAAAACCACAAGTTACCGTCCAGGTCACTCTTAAAAGTCATTGTCTGTCTGATCGGACCGCTGTTTAATTTTATTACTGACTGATAGATTAAAAAAGTATTTAAATCAATATTCCGATTCGAATTGTGAACGTCTAAAAATAATTTACTGATTTCTTATCATACTTAACTGGAACTAGCTGTTGCGCAGATTAGCCGAGGTAAACCGACTTGATTGAATTTTACGGGAGTCGTGGAGGTGTTTAAAGTAAAAATCTTACATTTAAATCTAGTATTTAAAAAAAAACTGTCAAAAAGTTGGAACTTTGACCCGCAATATCTCCGTAACTAGAAAGTTCCCAGGTATGGTGTAGAACAAAAAAATGATCGCAATGACGGGGAGAACTAGTACCTTTCAGCTTCGTTAAGAGGTTTTTTACACCCTTTGTACTTTCATATGCATTGAGTAAACAGCTGTTATTTTAAATTATATATAGACACTTAAATGTTATTTATTTGTATGTATAGATTTGGTACAAATGTACCTAAAGCTTTATTTGGGTACACGATACACGTTTCTTGCCTAGGTTATACAATAAAATCAAGCCAACAAATTACTTGCATCGTACAAACATTGTTTAATTGTTGCAGCTTTAATTGTTGACCAGCGAAATTCACGCGGTTTCACTCGCGTAGTTCCCGTTCCCGTGGGAGTACGGGTATAAAATATAGCATAAGTTACTCGCTGATAATGTAGATATTCATTGCTGAAAGAATTTTTCAAATCGGTCCAGTAATTTTTAAGTTTATTCTTTACATACAAAAATACAAATCTTAATAATATTAGTATAGATAGATTCAACTTATGTTATCCCAAAGAGCAATTAAATTGTATCTTATTCATTTACTTAGTTTATTTCATCTTCCATTTTCATTTCAGAGCCCATATCCTTCGGTCCTTGCGTTAAAACAAGATATTGAAATACTTTTTAGGTTGGATCAGATCTTTAATTTAGACGCTTGGGAAAATACACTGAGAAATACGGCAAAACCCAATTCTTACCTAATGATTTTAAATCTTTCATAAACGGTACCTACGACCATATTTAAATTTCTATTATAAATCAAGAGTATGGCTATAAAACCACACGTATGTAGTGGAGGTAGGAATAGGTACCGGATAATTACAAGTTATTTAAATAAAAAAACCGGCCAAGTGCGAGTTGGGGTCGCGCATGAAGGGGCACCATCGTAGCCCCCTTTAATTTTAATTTATTTTTATTACATTCTGTGAAAATTTCAACTGTCTACCTATTACAGATCATGAGAGACAGCCCGCTGACAGACAGACGGACGGACGGACGGATAGACGGATAGACGGACAGCAGAGGCTTAGCAATAGGGCCCCGTTGGTTACCCTTTGGATACGGAACCCTTAAACAAACCAGTTTAAAATCGTACAACAAAACTCGTTGCCAAAACCGTTCTGACACGTACGGACTATAGTCAATAACCAAACATTATGTATTCCTTGTCATTTTGTGACCACAAAAGAGGCTAAAAATAAACCAAAGTTACAGTTAACACGAATATTTTAAGAGACAATCGCGACTCGAATGTATAAGAAGGCGCAACTTTTGCTTTTCAAAACGTATGCGTATAAATATGCGCATAAGAATTGTACAATGACGTAATAAGTAGTAAATAAGTCAGGGAAATTCGTAGCTCCGTTTAACTCGCACAGCATTGAATTGGTGAATTTGTGTACGTCCTCGTATTCGTGAATGTACTCGTATTCGTACAATATCGGATATACCTATTCACAAATACGAGTATATACTGTGAATAGGTATTTCGGATATTGTACGATATTCATTACTAAACCGCGTAATTGGATCGGGTTCGGACCCGTGCTTCACCTAACTTCTCCAACAGGAAGAAGCACGGGGATTTAGGGCCCGTGTTCCAATTGAAGACGTACCAATTGTACAGTGATGCAGTAAATTGTTTTCCCTATATGATTCAAAAGATCTAAACAATAATTATTTGATAGGATCGAATTTATAGTCTATTTCCAGTCGTCACCACCGGCTTCGTCATCACTGGCAACAAACGGGAAAAAAATCCCGATTGTAGTCACACTGGCGACGAACGGGAAAAAAATCCTTTTGTTGTCATTCTTTTTTTTTTAATTTTTGGGACTGCCTCGTTGGTCGCAAGCGCGACTTCTGAGCATGACGTCCCCAAAGTAGGGCAAAGCGATAATTGGTATTTCCATCAGGAATTTCTCTGTAGCTGCCCGAATTTGTGTCCGGTTGATGGCAATAGTCTCGCCCCCTATTAGATGGGACTTAAACAAAATTGGCGAAATGTTTGTGTACCTACTAATGGGTACACTTCTACCTAACCCTTCGAGGATTACAGGCGTGTTGTTATGTGTTATGTGTAATGTGTTATGTGTTATGTGTAATGTGTTATGTGTGTGCAGCACAGATGAATCTTCAAGACTTAGCAACACTTGCTGACTTGGTGCCTGGATGGGTGATCACCCATTACATACCGAGTTTCCTCCGTGCCTCGGAAAGCACGTTTGCGGCCCCGGTTGACATTTTTCTTTGACAGTCGTTACAGCTAGTCTTTAGCTCGAAAGTCTGACAACCAGTCTTACCAAGGATTGTCGTATTACCACTGGGTAATACGATACTCCTACTCGATAGCTTTGATTTTCGACAGTTCGTACTGACTAACTGGGTTGTGGAGGCCATATATGCAGTAACTCCATTTAAAATACTGGTATCCAGCTGAATCCAGTTAGACTAGAAGCTAACCCCCAACATAGTCGGGAAAAAGCAGGCAAATCATGATTATGAATTCCATTCTTCCAGTATACTTCAATTTAGTAATAAACAGTTCTCGGTTTATTATTTTCGTATTCACCTATTAGCCATTTAAAAATGTAAGCATTACGGTCAGTTTAAAATAAAAGTTACTTTAGGAACGTACCATAAATGTCGCAGAAACAAACAAAAAACAGTTAATGTATTTTAGAACCCTTCTATCTATAAAGGAGGTTAGTAATAACAATATCATCTTTAATTGGATATAATTACTCATTATCAGTGAACTATGGTCTTAATGAGTACCAAACGCACACTAAGTATCAATTAATCGATTTATGCATCGCACAGTTCGAAATGAAGATAATAAAAAGAGATACATTTATGTCACTACTGATTATTAATTAACCCTGTGTACGCGAGGTGTCAAATAAAATAAGCACGTCACGACCGCGACACTAATCGCGGCTCTTTATCCGCAATCGTTAGCAAAGGTTCGGAAAATTTTATTCACTTACAAGCCGACGGAACACAACGAAGCGAATTCTGACTTTTCATTTCATTTTCAGAGACTATATTAAATTAAAAGTTGGCTGAGAACGGTAATATTGGGATTTTTTAAATGCGATCTGCATTTTCATTTTTATATTGCGATGTCACTTTTTCATCAGCGACAAATTGGAGTTTTTATTGCGGAATATGGTCGATTACTGATTGTTTTACTTAAGGCGACTAAAGGAGCTAAATTAGCAACTCTAATTGTGGTGGTTCAAACTTCGTTTGAAATACTGTTAGAATAAAGTTCTAATCAGCTTGCACTACAAAGTGGTTGTTACGTCAGTCACTGCGGGCCGAATAGTGCGAAATGAGTGGTTTTTTGCGATTTACAAAAAAACTATTGATTGGACTAAAAAATAAAACACTATCATGCTAATATGTATAATCACACACACACACTACCATGTAATAGTCTGTGTGTGTCACTATCATGGTAATATGTATGCTTGTAGAATTGTTTACCAAAAATCTGAATGATCGCATGTATTTGAGTATGGTTTTTACTTTCTAGATTTTTTTTTATCGATTAAAATTAGTTGTATTATGTTTTCAAAACCCTATCATACTAACATATATCCTAAAGAATATTATATATTTTTCTGGTTTTGTTTATTGCAGTGAATCATATGCGTTTTTGCATTATAAAACTAGCGTTTAGCTCCTGTAGTCCCCTTAAGAGGTGTTTATTTTCAAAGTGTGATTTTAAAATAATCAATACACTTTTGCCTGACCTGGGAACCGAACCTCGTGCGCAGCAGCCGGGCTTCCCAGCTAGCAAAAAATAATCTTACAAATATCCCAAGACCATATTTTTTTCAGTCTTATATCACACTTACAGACATCTATAAGTGTGGATTTGGGCGCACTTTATAAGTATATTCACCCTTGCAATTGCCTTGTAATGGTCTCGCGAAGTGTATTTTCAAACTTACAAAACTCTTGCTGATGCTTTCATAATGACAAATAAACTTACAAGTGACTTACAATGGCGCGAGGCGATAGTCCTCGCGCGCCTACATGAGTGGCGCGCGGAGGCGCTACGCCGGGGGAAACTCCGCTGCCGCGGCAAATTGTCGCTCAGCGGACGGACTTCCGGCGGGATCTCATGGCGACATGGA
Source organism: Xestia rhomboidea (assembly GCA_963853795.1). Taxonomy (NCBI): domain Eukaryota; kingdom Metazoa; phylum Arthropoda; class Insecta; order Lepidoptera; family Noctuidae; genus Xestia; species Xestia rhomboidea. The sequence goes on along the minus strand of OY970778.1, from coordinate 4,642,550 downwards.
GAGAGCGACTATCGCAACACCGTGCAGGGCACGCCACAATAGTGGCGATAAGTCCCCTCTTTGAGGAGTGGCTGGAGAGACGCCACGGCGTCCTCACCTTCCGCCTGACGCAGGTTCTTACCGGACACGGATGCTTCGGTAAGTTCCTGCACCGAATCGGGCGGGAGGAAACGCCCGGGTGTCATCATTGTGAGGATCGACCGGAGGACGCGGTGGAGCACACGGTGGAGGTGTGCCCCGCTTGGGTGGAGCACCGCCGTGTCCTCGAGGTGGCGATCGGCGGCGGCGACCTCTCGCTTCCGGCCCTGGTTCGCGCCATGGTCCGGAGCGAGACGGAATGGGACGCCGTCACCTCCTTCTGCGAAGCAGTCATGCTAGCGAAGGAGGTGGCGGAACAGGACAGGGAGAGATCCTCACGTCCCGGCCGCCGCGGGAGACGCCCCGGGCGTCGGGGGCCACGTGGTGGCTTCCGGCCACCGTAGGCGCGGGCCTGTGGACGGGGAGCTATGGGCTAGCTCGCCGTCCGTACGTCTCATGACGACAGGCCGTGTCGACGGCGCGTTCGTATTCCACGCGCGCCTCAAAGAGAGTCAGCAACTGTGAAGGGGTCCGCAAGGGCCGAAGCCTGCCGGGGCTGCGGGACTATTCGAAAGAGATACCGTGCCCCGGAACACAAAGGGCGATGAAGGAACATGGATGGGTTTTAGTCAGTAAAAGTCTGACACTCCCTCCTGCTCCGCCCAGAGCGAGAGAAAACATTTAATGATTTCCCATCCTAAAAAAAAAAAAAAAAAAAAAAGGGTAAATAACCTTAAAGTCCTCTTACTAATAAAATAAAATACTATTTTAAGGGTAATATCGCTTATAGTCCTCTTTGTGATCTCCTAATAAGAGTGTTATCACAAACCGCGAAGTCCTTGGAACTTTTGGGAAAATAATAAAGTATTAAATTTAAATTTATATTTCCTACAAAAGGCTAGTGTGTATATTTTCTAATTTCTTACTCATGTATTTGTCACGCACTAAGTATATGCCATTATTAGGTTGCGAAGTAGGTTTTCTCGATTACTTTGAAATTTTAATAACAATATCTTCACGGGCCTTTTCAAAAATGTTTCTTTTACTTTATATATTTTTTAATTATTTGTAAAATAATATCAAAATGTGGCCATTACGACCAACCGCGACTTTTAAGTGCTTTATTAGAGCAATATAAGTCCAGTACTCTTGTCTAAGGTTTATAACGCACTCGTAAAAGTCAAATTAAACGTAAAACCACTGTCTACGCGGCCATGTTGCTTATATTTTTAGGGTTGCGTAATATGTAAAAGCAAGCCAAACGACGAAGTCGAAGGATCTAATAGAAAATTAATGATAATGTGTACTAAATATTAAAATAGTCTATTAAGTACCTGATTTTATAACAATTTCTGGAGTCAACACAACAAAGAAAATAAATAACCCTTAATAGGGAATTATTGTAGACCTTTTAAAGTGCTACTACTCTTTATTATATCTTAGGTGAGATAAATCACACTTTTAAAATACTAGTTTACAGAAGTCTAATAAAACACTTAGTGTAGTCACTTCTTAGGTTGACTGTACTTATAAAATGAATTTATAAGTATTAAATAAGAATCAAAGGCAATTAGACTTGTAAAAGGAGCTTATAATACCACTGCTCTTATTAATATTATATAACGTTTTCTTAAATACGTCTATAAGACCATGTTACAAGTGTGAATGCTCTTAAAACCTAAATATCCTTATAAAATGGCACTATAAGAGTTCCTGCCTTAATCAGAACACATATAAACCTTATATGAAACCATTGCTCTTAAAGCTTTTGTTTGTAAGGGTATTTTGCTAGCTGGGTTGTGACCGTTATACCAACTAGGTTTTAACATCAATTACGTGTCATATCGTTAGTTATACAGATAGAAATGGGAAATGCGATACCTAATCAAACCCAGTATTCAAGAGTGACGTAGGTATGATGTCGATAAATGAGAATTTAACGATATGATTGGCACCCAATTATGTGATGCTAGTAACACGTAATCAACGAAACGATAGCTCTAATATATTAATACGATATTTGTGAATTTTTAATTTTAGATTAGAGGTAAGGAAAGTTCAATTATGTAATTTAAAACTTACTCTTTCAGCACTACTTATGTTAATCATCCTGCATCTTGCTTCTTTATTTTGCGTTAGAGAAGAACGCAAATACAAATACATTTCTTTCTAATTAATACATTCATGGACTTACAATGATTTAATTCAATCAAGTTTGATATACGCGGTAAACAATGCAGGCCTACTTGTTTTGTTTTTAAATGACCTTCCTATTCAATATTAGTAAAAATGTTAGCAAAATAATTTTACGAAGTTCGGTTTTTTATTTATGTACAAACAAAATATGACAAGAAAATCCTAAAACCTATGTACAAGAAAATCTAATTTCCGTAATATGGGGAATAATATCTCAAAGACACATGCGACCCAACAAATAAAAATACGTGACATCCAAAGGAAATAATCCCAATATTAAGCCTATTCAATATTTGAAATAAAAGAAGAAAATATATTATCAAAAGGTAGCTTCTCATATTTTCACGGGCTTCTCATAAATGTGACTACGAAACGTATATGAAAAACCGGCCAAGTGCGAATCGCGCACGGGTTCCTTATCATCGTTATTAAGATTCAGAAAAAGAGCCGAAAAAAACACGTTTGTTGTACGGTGACGTCTCCTTTAATTTTAACTTTTTACCCGACTGCGAAGTTTATTTTATTTTAATTGTTTATTGTTATACCGGCCATCTTAATACATTTATAAAATTTTAAGTGTCTAACTCATACGCTCACTTACGGTTTATACGGTACATCACTGTGACAGACAGACGGAAGGAGGGATAGACAGCGGAGCCTTTGTGATTTGGGTCCCTTTGCGTACGGAACCCTAAAAAGCTCACGTTTTATTATTGTGACATCGTCTTGATCTAATCCTAGCGAACGTCGACTCGTATAATTCTTTTGTTGGGTATCCGAGACTTCGGAGAGCGATTTGTCTGTTGATTATTACTTTTTATTTGAAGAAATGAGATGTATCGGAAAATGTAACAAACATCTCGCAACTTGATTTATACCGAAGATATATTTTGACTTCGAAAAAAATATAGGTATTAATCAAATGGAGCATTGGTGGGGTTTCACATAATCTCAAATTCATCTTATAGATGGAGTAACATTCGGTACAGTCCATTGTTATGAGAATTCGTTAATAATAAAGGAAGTATTTTCGAGGCAAAAATCATTATCACCATCTCCCTATCCTCTACCCAACTATGTTGTGGTTGGCTCCCAGTCCAACTACAGGGATCCAGCAGAATATCAGCGTCAGGTGCATGCCTGGTGCAACCTTGAGACGCACACCGCACCTTGTATATAATCGTTATTTTATTTTATTTGAAGTATGTCATGGTGTTACTATATCTATTTCGTAAATATGTTCTTCTCTTTGTATATTGGAACCTTGTTTTTATAATTAGGTAAATTATATCATTTAATTGTACTTCTGTGTGTTGTGCTATCTAACTGGAAGCAGCTGAATGTACAAATACACGAGGACAAATTCCTGAATATATTATTTAAGTAATTCCGACAGATATAATATACAAGGAAATCATGCAGAATATTTCAGACAGGGTTTGATATTGAATTCTTCGACTTCTCAGATAATCATAATAGACGTACTTACATAATAATATCTACCGAGATTAGACTCGGGTAAGATAAGGAAGTCACCGAATAGGCTGTATCCGTTTCGGTCCCGCACCCGATAAGCAAAACCGTATTTTCGTTACTGCTGTAGGTATTGAACGGCTCGGATCAGATTCTAGAATAAAATATTTGTCTTGGAAAATTATTCGTAGATTTTCTGTTCACTTTTTGGGGCAATTAAGTTGATAACTACGAAGGTATTTATTAATAACCGATCTTTATAAAAAGCTTAATTACATACCAATGTTTTCCTACTAATAAATATTGTAAATGCGAAAGTTTGTGATGATGGATGGATATTTGTTGATTACTCTTTCACGGAAAAACTATTGAAACGGATTTGGATGAAATTTTGCACACAGATAGATTATAGCCTGGATTAACATATAGGATTACCTTTTATTCCGGTAGTATGATCCCGTGGGATAATAAGCGAAGCCGCGTGCATAACCTAGTGTGATATACTCGTACAAGCTCAGTTTTATTAACAGTCCATATTACATTCAAAACTCAAGCATAACTTAAAATTAGATTCCAGCCATTTGATAGGAGAACCAAGGTTACCGACGTAGCCCGAAGAATTGCCAAACTTAAGTGGCAGTTCGCAGGGCACATTGCTCGCAGAACGGATGGCTGATGGGGCCGAATAGTTCTGGAGTGGCGACCGCGAAACGGAATACGTTGCGTTGGTCGATGACCTGGTGAAGGTTGCGGGAATCTGCTGGATGCGAGTCGCACGGGACCGGTCAATGTGGCGACACTTGGGGGAGGCCTATGTCCAGCAGTGGCCGTCTTTCGGCTGAAATGGTGATGATGATGATTGGGTAATACTAATTTCAAGTAATGCTTGAGTCGTGAGTGACGTTCTATAGTTCGGGCTAAAGCTCTTAAGGGCTCATAGTGAGCATCATTCGTCATCGTCATTCTCTTGCCCTTTTGACTTATCCCAATTCATTTGGGGTTGGCGCTGCTCTTGTTATGTCATGTGCTGATCATTATAAATAACTTTTACTACTGGATCAACCCTGATAACAGACAAAAGTCAACTGCCTCATCCTTTTTTCAAAATGTAGGGAGAAAAGTAGTGAACAGCAATTTTTTTTTTCAATTTCACGATTAGTTTCGTAGTAAAAGGGCCGATATCTGCCAGGGCTGCGGGACTGTTCGAAAGAGATACTGTGGCCCCGGAACTTAAAGGGCTCGGGAAGGAACATGGATGGGTTTTAGTCAGTAAAAGTCTGACACTTCCCCTTGCAGAGCGGGAGGGGATTATTTGTTGAGGGGATTATTTGTTGATTTCCCATCCGAAAAAAAAAGGTTGTTACTCGTATCAAACCTCTGCGTCGAAGTAAAATATTATAAGCTAAAAATAACGATAAGAGCCTCATCAATCGCCGGTGAGAGTCCCAAAAGAAAAGATTTAAGTAGTTTCCCGATTGATTGATCTTTGCGGAATAAGAAAATATTCCAGGCAATAAGAGTGAAACAATGAGGCAATAATAAACCTTGATAATTCTCCTCTAGAAAATATTTAGATGGTGACCATACTAGAATTGAAAGAACATTGTTAACTTGCATGACATTTTTTTCATTTACACCTGGGCCATTATATAGGTACCTATCTGAGAGTTGGATGTCCCATTGTCTGACCAATCTAGATTTTTCTGATTTTGTTTTTGACTGAGTCAATTTAGATTTGTTTATGAAAAATAGGCATATTTCATTTAAAAAATCTAAATTGACTCGTTTTCACAACAGGTGCTGTTACAAATCAGAAAATGTAATAAAATAAACTTGAAAAATTATCGTATTGCCGGATTGTCACCTGCCACCAGTCGGGATTTATAAAATGGACCCCTGATCAACTGATTAATTGTTATCAAAAGTAATGTACTAAAAATGTCTGGTATTTTAATATTAATCAATCTGTACCAAAATGACCATTAATGTATTTTAACACATTTAAATACTCAAGCAAAGACGTGGCATGTAATAAGGCATAATTTGAACAAATAAATAAAGCAGATCTTATCACTCAATCAAATCATGTAAAATACATCATTAACACCTATAATATCCGCTCTCAATCGGCATATTAAATTTTGATGGCTTATCAGTGGATTTACAAGTCCACATACCATGCGGATATCGCGGATAATATCCGAACATAAAATCGAGAGGCCCGCCCATTACATTTGATGACATATCCGTAATCGAATCTGAAACCGATATATCACATCCCTTACATTCTATACCTACATAATCTAAAAAGTGTGTTGTGTAATGTGTAAAAGTATCTATGTAGTATATAAACTATCTGGTGTCCACAACACAAGCCTCGTTGCTTAGTGTGGCACTAGGTGGCGCTGTGTGTAATGTCCAGAGATATTTATTTATTTATTTTAATATGTGCTTTGTAAATTAGTTAAGTTCGAAGGGCCAAGGCAAAGTGATACCTATCCTTCCAGCGATAAAGATGATCGAATAGTCAAAAATGTATGCTATCAAAATAGTTTAAATACCCACGTGTTCCAAACGATGTTTTTCAACACAATTACGAAAAAATAAAATAATAGAACGAGAAGTATTTTTTTAAAGTCAATAATTCTAAGTAACTAGGATTTAATTGCCTTTTTTTCCCGCGCTTTGCCTTCATTAGTTGAAGGAAAAGCAAAGGTACGAAGCTGCAAAACAGGCTCAAAAAGTTGAAGTAGAACAAATAAATGTTAATTTGTTGATAAGCGCAAATAATTTTATATGTTTATTAATGATATTTTATATAAAACTCAATTTAAATATTCATAAAATATTTAAGCCTCATACGCCTTTATGCATAGATTAAAAAAAAAGAATCGGACTGCAATTTTATAGTCATTTGTGGAAATATACCTAACACTAGGAGAAATTTTAAAAAAGATTTTTTGTAAACAAAAAAATGTTCTCGTGGACTTTTTTATTAAAAAAAATAAAATAAAGTAAAGTTCACGAGTGTGAAATACACTGCTCTCTGGTCTGAACCTAATAGTAGTTGCGATAACAGCCAGTCTTCGAGAAAGTGTTGTGGAAAGTTTAGGCCAGTCCCCTTTAGTCGTAAGTCGTTAATTATATTAAAATAAAAAGATTAAAAAGCTTATTGCCTTTGCCACTAGTCTAGGCTCTCTGGTTATACGGTTTAAAAATATATTTATCAATACACTTCCTCGAAAACGGGTTCTTATCGCACTACGATTAGGTTCAACATGCCATGTATTTCACACACGTGGATGAAAGGAGCCAATTTCACACGCGGCACAGCACGCAGGTGTTGGAAAATTGCCACAGATAAAACTACTTATACTTAGTACAAATTGGTGCAATGCCTATAATCGGCGGTGATTGTTTTTTTTTCTTTATTTTATTTTATTTCTTCAAAAATGTATTGAAAAACGTCGTTTGATACACGTGGACATTTGTTACTGCAGTTCTCGGCTCAAAAACAACCTCGCCTACAGCTCGGGAGTTAATCGTTTGTTGAATGCCGGAGTATTCTGTTGGGTGATAGGCTTTGCAAGAGTCATTATAGATGTCAGCACGGTGGCCAAAACCCCTTTGTCTACAACTTCATTGACAATTGGAGTGTTTCTGGCCGCCGGTTGTGCTGTGCGAAGGCCCGTTATACATGAAACCTGCATGGGAGCAAGGAAGGATAGCACTAAGGAAAGAACCAAGTCGTAGGTGTACTCGGTGATCCCTTCTACGATTTCTCCTCCTCCCCTATGGCAGTCCAACCAATTAGTAACATATTAAGATCTCTGGGCACTGAGACTGAGTGCGCGGGTGGATTCCGATATCACGTAAACCATCTTGACTATGGAAAGAAGCTGATTCTGGTCTGTAGACTGTGGAGTTTGTGAGTGTGGAGTTTGTGTTGGCTTTTGGTCGTACTTGGTCCTTTGGCACACGTACTCCACGATGTCCTCGGCCTTAGTGGTATAGTGTAGGCGGGAAATATAAACGGGAGTGTTCGGCTGGGCGGCTCTAACAGGGATGTCGGGCTTGATAGGAGCTGTGCCGTTAATTCCGCCTCGAATGCAATAACAAACTTTCTCCACTTGTATCAAAATGTACTATTTTTTGTTAGCTCCACTGCTGGGCAAAGGCCTCCCCAATATCCTTCCAGGTACTCTTCTCCTGCGCCACCTCGAACCAGCGTTCGTGATGCGCCTCTAGATCATCAAACAATATAAAGTATAAAAAACGTGACGATAAAAATAAATGAACTTGGGATAAACATTTTCCTCGACGTGTAGGGTGAAACCAAATACCCGAAAAAACCCCTTCGCGGTAATAAATTTTAACATATATTTTGCTGATGGGAAATTAGTCCCCTTTCAAAATTTCCGGCCAAATTTTAGAGTCCGTTGATTAATTTAGAGAGGAATGACAAAAATGAAAGGAGTCTACCCTCATCATGTTAGACATTTGACCTGTAACATTTTCTTGGTCTTATTACATTATTTAAAAACAAAACATAAATTAACTACAAACCCACACTTCTGCGCCCATACACACACACACACATACACACACACATACACACACACACACACACACATACACACACACAAATATACATACATACACACACCACTCTCTCACACGACATTGGAATTCAATTTCAATTTCAATTCATTTATTCTCTCTTCACAATATTGGTTCATACAAATTTACAATGTTTTTAGCAAGGTTATATTCCACCATTGGAAGAGACTGGTGCCTGAAGTAGGTTTTCGAAGAAGCCTGTGTTACAGGTCAATTCTTTATTTTTTACTCATTACTTCTTTTTTTATTATATCATTTGGATTTTTTTCTTTTTGTTTGTAAAAAGGTATTCCTCTTACCTTGCATTTATCACATCAACAAATGTGTTCTAATTTTAACCTCTGCTTTCTAACTATTTTGTTAAAACTTCACTTGTTACGATTTTGTCATAATGCTAAAACTAGGTTCAGTAAATTTCTGTAACAATGGATTAATAAATTTATTCTTTATTTATCAAAAACAAAAAGTTACGTCAGGAACAGTCGTGGTCTTTTCCGCCTGATCAGTTAAATAGTCGGTATTTTTCATTAATTATTTTTATATTTTAATTCTACTAATAAAGAAGCGGTATTTAGAGCCCAGAAGAAATGTATACGAGCCATGACTAGTATAAAAGTAACTGACAGTTGTAGACCATCATTTTTAAAAGTAAATATTCTTACGTTACCATGTTTATATATATTAGAGGTTATAATGTTTGTAAAAAAATACAAACCTCTTTAGTAAATTACATAACAAAAGACACAAGTTCAACATATGCTTACCAATCAATAAAACAGCATTATTAAATAAAAGTGTATTATTTATGGCTCCACGCATATATAACCATTTACCAAACTCATTCCTGGAGATAACTGATATGAATAAATTTAAAACCAATGTCAAAACACTGTTACAAAAAAAAGCATATTACTCTGTCACTGAATATTTACAGGACAAACTTATATAATGTATGTACCTATGTAAATTTGCATGCCTTATGGTAGGATATGGTTAATGGACACTATTGTTTATTTAAGATAAGACCTTTTATTTTTTACCCATATTCGCAAATGAATAAATGATTATGATTATATAAAGTCAACGGGGAGGGGATAGAAAGCGTTTCTATGTTTTAAGTGCAAGCAAAAATTAGCTTAGTGGTGATCAGGCGGGAGTGTCCACGATAGTACATCATCTCAAAGAAAAACGTCAAAATAAAAGGTAATACCTACGACTACATGTCTTCCCCAGAGTCGAGTTTCCTTCGTCTTTGTTTTAAGCTTTTGTACAAAAGAAATGTCACATCCATACGGCAACTCCTATAAGTCGGTTTACAGAACACATAACCTACCTTTATTTTTTACCTGTTCCACAAAGTTTTAACATAACATCGACCATGAAATCCTTTTATTAATTTATTATAGATGTTAAGTTAGTTTATTATTAATGGTAACAAAAAACCTTCTAGGATGAATTCTCTAAATAATTGTGTGCCTGAACGACTGCCTCGTTGGTCTAATGGGGTTCGATTTCCGGGTTGGGAAAAGTGATCAGGAATTTCTCAGTAGCAGCTATAGTCTGGATTGGTGCCCAGTTGATGCCAATAGGCTCGCCTTCTATTACATGGGCTTAAAACATAACTGGTGAAATGTGGGTGTACTATAGGCATGACGACAGTATCAAAAAATTGCAAATCTATTTAGTCCGTCTGTTAGAGTATTGGAAATTAATGGACACGTATTTTTTGTTTTTGTAAATCAATGAATATTGACAAAGATAAAACGCATCAAAACTCGGGAGTGGGGGCTCGTGACGTCAGAACTAGCTAATAATTATACCATGGCGTGACGTATTGAGAATTTTAAAAGCGTCGTATCTTCGTCAATTTTGGTTTACGTAACAAAAGAAAAAACACAGGTCAAATATTTTATGATAATCTAACTGACGGACTAATTAGATTTTTTTTGTCGTCTCGCCTATTAAGGTAAACCTCTGCTTAACCCTTCAGGGATTACAGGCGTGATGTTATGTTATGCAATACTACGAAATCCTTTGAAAATAAAATTATTTATCACAATTACGACAATACCATACCCTACTAAGAGCTTCCTTTTGTTAGTACGCAATAGTCATAACTTGGAAGGGCTTCCAATAACCATAAAACCTTTTGGAATTAGACACGTTCCACCTAGAATGGAAGTCGGGCATAAAATGGAATGTTGCGGTCAATAATTAGTATGGAGCAATTCGGTTTTAGTTGTGAAACGCTTCTTCTGAGAGTGCTGGTCTTGGGAAGTGTTATCCTCGTCCATCATACTTATTTCTGCCGCCATTACAAGCATGCAGCATGGTTGTTTTCTGCTTTGAAATGTTTTGTTGCCTCTAAATTCGTATACGTCAGACACAATGATACTTTTGATCGATACCTTGTTCGATATAATGTTGATGATACAATGTTATTCTGTTGAGCTCTAATCCCCTCAATGCTATATGACATAGTACATAGCTAGATAAATGCTCGATATTTAAAGCATTTATAGCGCGATAAGAATGATCAAAGGTCTCAATAAAATTATTTAAAATGACTGGAGATTACGATTTGAGCGCGGGAGAGTTGAGCACCTAAGGGTTCTTACAGACGAGCGGCACGTTGCCAACGGCAGATAAACTGCAGCCGTTGCCACCCCTCGACGGCTGCCGTCGACGCTTGCAGTTGTGGTGGCGGCGGCTGCCGCCGGCGCGTCAACGGCAGCCGTCGATACACGTTTACGCGGCATGCCACAACTGCAAGCATCGCGACCCGTCGACGGCAGTCGTTGACGCTTCGGCAGCTGCCGCCCGACGCGTCGACGGAAGCCGTCGACAGGTGGCGACGGATGCAGTTTATCTGCCGTTGGCAACGTGCCCCTCGTCTGTAAGAACCCTTATCTAGGTATTTACCTACGAGCATCCTATGAAACAGAACGATGATTGGCTAAGACTTCACTTGAGCAATATTATGTCTGGGCTTTATAAGAGACAGTGACCTCTGAGTTTGTTTCGGCTGTTTCTTCTCAAAGTAGTCGGGGCGAAACACCGGTCCTATCTAGTTTTAAAACATAACTTATTGTGACGTGTAAGTGTTTTTTTTTTAAACCAACTTACAGAAATAAATGGTTTTTGTTGTTGTGTGGCCTGGTTCACAGGAACCAGATTCCACAAAGTTGTACCTTTTTATTGGTTAAGATTTAATTTATTTCTACATAAATAGAATACGATGATTGTAACTTTCTAAAGAACCTTGCTATCACTTATTTTACGCAACTCGCCTGATTTGAAGCGATGATGCGGGCTAGGGTAGAGCACGCTTGTCTTTTGATATGATGACTGAATTTGAAGCTACTAAGTATAGTACTTAATTATCTTAGTAACTGGCTCATAGGCTGGCTAGATTTAAAAATCAGTCTACCAAAAAATGATGTAAACACTCAAATTTAAATGTTAAAAACAAAAAGACTGTCTCCGTCATTTTCATTTCATCATCAAACTCTTTGTCAACAAAATATTTTTGCAAGCATCGGTCTAAAAGAGACTAGAATAGGAATACAGTGGAATGGTTAATAGGCCATTAACCATTCCACTTCATAAAGAAAAGTAAAAGCAATCCGTATCATCTTTAAACAAGTTATCGTTTCCTTTTCCTCAGTTATCTTTTCCTGTACAATTTGCCTTTCCACTTAAAATAATAGATATTTACAAGTCAGAAATAACGAGGGATCTTTCGGTAGGTGCCTGCTGACATTACAATTGCAAAGTTCGGAATGAGACGCTCCATTACTTCGCGAAGAGTAGCAAGTATCGAGAATTTTGTGGTCAATTTGTTTATTTATGTAAGAAGTTATTTAAATACGAGACGCGGCAAAGGAATATACCTAATGTTAGTTGACAACTAGGTTTGCAATGAAGGTCTCTAGGCTTGCAAATTTGTCCTAATTCTTGGAATAAGAACAATCGTAAAAAGCGTTTCGTTTTTCTGCGGCGATAATTTCTATGACTGGAAATTGGGTATGTGGAAATGATGGGCGCGTTCAATATTAAATAATTAGATATCTATCAAGTTCAGTATCAAGCTCGTCCCCCTTAGGAACTATTCGAAAGAGATACCGTGGCCCCGGAACACAAAGGGCGATGAAGGAACATGGATGCGTTTTAGTCAGTAAAAGTCTGACACTCCCTCCTGCTCCGCCCAGAGCGGGAGGAGTCATTTGATGATTTCCCATGCGAAAAAAAAAAAAGAGTATCAAGCTCGCGGCTAAATAATAACAGCCGCTACAGTCGATCTTACGGTTAAGGCGCGCTTGATCCGTGGATGGGTGGGTGACCGCTCATTACATACCGTTTTTCCTCCGTGCTTCGGCATGTTAAGCCGTTGGTCCTGGCTATCATTTGTAAATCCTTGACAGTAGTACAGGTAGTCCGAAATTCTGACAACCAGTCTTACCAAAGGGTATCGTAATACCCAGTACTAACGGGTTGTGGAGATCAGATGAGCAGTCACTCCATGTAAAATACTGGTATTTAGCTGCAGCCGGTTAGACTAGAAGCCGACCCCAACATAGTTGGGAAAAGGCTGGGCAGGTGATGATGATATCTGTCAAGTGCAAGTTAACTGTTCTTATCAACCTCTATCTAATTCTAACAGCAACTAAAACAACTTAGCCATCCAATTTACTGGTCAGCATTAACTTAAATAACGTATCTTACTTCCACATTAAAAGAAACATGAGCTCTCATGCATTTTTCATTCAATACATTTATACGTCGGCCATCGCCGTCTTGTCGTACTATTCGACCTTACGCTGACCCTTACTTAGTATAGTCACTGTACAGAAATAACTTGGACATTGTACTATAGTTATTTACTCGTTTAATTATTATTTATTGTTGTGGAGTGTTTCTTTAAAGTAATTATAGAATTGATTTTTTGAACTGGGTCAGCATTCTCCTGCCCTTATCCCAATTTTATTTAGGGTTGGCGCAACATGCCTTCTTTTTCAATACTTATCTATTACTCGTCATCTCATCAGATACCATATTATTCTACCATATTCTATTCTTGCCATATTATCCTTAACACAGTCCAACCAACGTTGCCGCCGCGGGAGACGCCCTCGGCGTCGGGGGCCACGTGGTGGCTTCCGGCCACCGTAGGCGCGGGCCTGTGGACGGGGAGCTATGGGCTAGCTCGCCGTCCGTCCGTCTCATGATGACAGGCCGTGACGACGATGACGACGGCGCGTTCGTGTTCCACGCGCGCCTCAAAGAGAGTCAGCAATAGGGAAGGGGTCCGCAAGGGCCGAAGCCTGCCGGGGCTGCGGGACTATTCGAAAGAGATACCGTGGCCCCGGAACACAAAGGGCGATGAAGGAACATGGATGGGTTTTAGTCAGTAAAAGTCTGACACTCCCTCCTGCTCCGCCCAGAGCGGGAGGAGTCATTTGATGATTTCCCATCCGAAAAAAAAAAAACGTCCAACCAACGTTTCTTTGGTCTTCCTCTACTCTTATACCCACCCACAGTCATATTCAAAACTTTTCTCACGACATTTTCCTTATTCCTCTGCATCACGGACTTTTGGAACTTTTTTTAACTGGGTCTGGGACTTAAATATAAATCATGATCTGTCAAATGACCGATTTGGTCGGTACGCCAATGTTTAACTATTGTGTCTACTTCGTGGACAGATCATGGGATAACTTAACTGGCGAAATGTAGGTTGTACTATTATGTACTCCACAGCCAAACCCTTCAGGATTACAGGGGTGATGCTGTATTAATTTATGGGCCCGTAATCTGTGACTTTATATTTCTACAGTCCATATACCAGATAGGATTTTCCATCTGCAAAACAGACGCACTTCCATATCAACTTTCCTCTTATTAAACCCCCTTTAAGAGATATACCCCCGAATACTGAAACCTCACTCAAAATTTAAAGGCTGCTTAACATTTGTGCAGCTCCTAAACTTTAAATTCCGTATGGCCAAACGTCACTTTTGAGTATCTGTTAAATATAAGTACTACTTAAATTTTGAGTGACGTTTCAGTATTCGGCCATAAGAATGTTCAAAAAATTTCCCAAGTGTTCATTGTCGTTACATCAGAAACTCATGTGTCGTATTTCATGATTTTACACCCAGGGGCTTAAGCTGACTATTGTCTGTCAGTAAATTTATATACTTACATATTTTCAAAGTTGGCTAATAATTATTAACTTGGGTTTTCCTACATCGGTCTTACTTGGTGCCATGATGATACAAACTTACCCACAGGTAAGTTAATCTCGTAAAGAAAATAGATGTTACTTTGTATCTTAGTATTTTTCCTCCAAATTCATCCTCCATTATTTGTAGACTTAACTAACTTGCGAAACTGCAACTTAGCTAGTATTAAATTTAAGTCTGTGTGTTACAAAAACAGAACATTATAAATGCTAATAACCATACACAAGACGTCTAACCTTCGGAGCTAAAAATAACTTATTATTACACCAGATGTGTCTTTCTTTCTTAACATAAACGAACAATATCCGTTTGAACATACAATATTAATATGTTTTATTTCGAATATTATTCCAATCAGTATCACTGTTTTAAATTAAATCATGGCATGTATCTTAATAGTGCCATGCTTCTAGTTTTACGTATATTTATGTGAAACGTTCCAGAATTTATCCCTACAAAGGTAAGCAAAGTGATTCTTAGGCTGACATCTATAAACTTACAAATGTATTCCCCTTTCTTCCTGAATAATGGCTCCAGACTTCTATAGCAATCATTTTTTTCATAAAATCAAGGTCTACTGTAGAAACGTCCCTGTCATTTCCTTTTTTCAGCAACTAATAAGTAATATGACCCTCCAAAAATTTCAAAATTTTTACGGCCGTGATTAGAGGACTAACAGAGAAATCCGAAAGTCCTCTTTCTTAAAATTTAAATGTCAAAAATACTTGAATCAGCTCAGTTTTCGAGGAGAAAAAGGGGAATACGTAACGTCGAACTCGTTGAAAATTTTTGTGACAAAATCTACTCTCTCTATCGCACATTACGGGGGCAGGCTTGACGTGGCGCGACGGCAATAGTTTCTCCAAATACCTACCTCGCAGGTCCTGTTCCCTCTTAACACGTACTTTGGCTAAGCGCTATTCCTGTTAGTGCCACACAGTTCTATGTTATTTCTTCTATTGCCATCGCTAAGCGTCTTCGTCAATTGGACTACCGTCGTTAAAAATATTTATATACACCAAATATTAGCTAATTAATACGATAACATAGGTAGGTCAGTTACGAAAGCGCATTCCTTAAGTATATTCAATGAGTCTTTAGTCATTAACTACACATGGTACAGTCATGTGTATGAATAACAAAATGAAGTAATAATACGGCTGTCTATTTAATTTCTGAGTATGAATGTGGATGGGTATAAGAGTAGAGGAAGACCAAAGAAACGACGGATAGACTGTATAAAGAATATATATATACATCTAAGTTAAAATGTTTATTATTATTTTACTAACACTAATTTATAAGTTTTCATTGTACTAACAAAAGTTATATCTAGTTAAAAATGTTTATTACTAGCTGATGCCCGTGGCTTCGCCCGCGCACAAATTATATACTATATCCTTCGTCGAGAACCAGTCTATCCATTGGTGAAAACAGCATGAAAATCGGTGCAGTAAATTAAGAGTTTATCGCGAACAGACCGACAGATGCGGCGGAGGTCTTAGTTTTCTAATGTGTAGTGATTATTATACTAACAATACTAACCTAATACCTAAGCACCATTGTTACTAATACTTAATACTAACAAGACTATGTAGTCGGAAATGAACTTTAATTTATCTTATCAGTCACATTTAGTTGTATGTTTAAGTATGAGTGTTTAGAGACTCACCGACCCCACAGTCAAACCCTTGCAACGGTTTTGTGGGGCTTAGTTTATAAGTCTATTTACCATCTTTGAATAATAAATAAATAAATAATAATATGGCAAGAAAGGAGGTGTCTGATGGCATGAAGAGTAATAGAAAGGTATGGAAGGAGAAGTTACGCTGCGCCAACCCCAAATAGGCGAGACGACAAAAAAAATCTAATTAGTCCGTCAGTTAGATAATCAAAAAATATTTGACGGGTGTTTTTTCTTTTGTTACGTAAACCAAAATTGACGAAGATATGACGCTTTTAAAATTCTCAATACGTTACGCCTGAAAACATTTTAGCTAGTTCTGACGTCACGAGCCCCCACTCCCGAGCTTTGATGCCTTTTATCTTTTGTCAATATTCATTGATTTACAAAAACAAAAAATACGTGTCCATTAATTTCCAATACTCCGGACTAAATAGATTTGCAATTTTTTGATACTGTCGTCATGCCTATTGGTATAAGGTCAAGAGAATGATGAATAGGGCTATGTTTATGGACGTCCAAGGTCCAAGTCAGCACGGACGTATTGCGGACCGGCTATAGACACTGGACAAGGACAGGTTTACATAACATCACGCCTGTAATCCACGAAGGGTTAGGCCAGAGGCTACTAAAAGTATACTAACATTTCGCCCGTTATAAGTTCCATCTATTAAGGGGCTCGTCAATCCAGACACCATGGCAGCTACTGAGAAATTCCTGATGGAAAACCCCAATAGCACTTTACCCGATCTTTTTTTTTTTTTTCGGATGGGAAATCATCAAATGACTCCTCCCGCTCTAGGCGGAGCAGGAGGGAGTGTCAGACTTTTACTGACTAAAACCCATCCATGTTCCTTCATCGCCCTTTGTGTTCCGGGGCCACGGTATCTCTTTCGAATAGTCCCGCAGCCCCGGCAGGCTTCGGCCCTTGCGGACCGGACCCCTTCACTGTTGCTGACTCTTTTTGAGGCGCGCGTGGAAAACGAACGCGCCGTCGACACACTTTTTCCGACCTGGGAATCGAACTCGGGACTTCATGCTCAGTAGTCGCGCTTGCGACCACTGGACCAACGAGGATAGGAGACAGATTTATCAGAACATTATCTGTCAGTGGTATACGGAACCGCGTTTTCAATTTGTCAGCACGGATAAAAAAACATTAAGCAGTCTGCATTTAAAGTTTTTTGTTTCCTTGCCAGGTAAATGAAAAAAAATGTCTGGAACATAAATGTACTGTTTATTATCTGCAAATTACTTTAAAATGACTGCATTTTATTTAATATCTAGCTAATCACTAGCAGATTGCATCTATTTTTAAGTTTAAGTATTCGTTTTTGTTACGATTTTAATGTGTTTTAAAATATTTTTCGCGTGTTGTATGATTCAAAGCAATTATGTACTCCGAAATAATTAGTTTAAACCAGTTTAATGAAAAGAGGAGGATAATAAACTCATTACGTCTTTTTATAAAACTTTTGCTCGAATAATAAAATGACAGGAATCGAATTTAGAATCCAAAAAATCTCTAGTAATTATGAAGTCTTCGTCTCTAAGTGACAATTACATCAAAATTAATTACCAAAAGATACCATGCAAAAAATCCAATGTTTTTATCGAAATTCTGACGTTGCTCAATCAAATATCTATTTCGGTACCAAACAACGACATTATGACATCATTTGTCTATTTCTGTTCATCATATTTATCATTCTGCTAATTATAGACAGAGATTTAAACAAGAAACGCCTTCATAACCGCACAAGCAATAAGGAAGTGGATATGCTATCATGTGTACTGTTTATAAGAATATGGTTGTTATAGCAAAACATATTAGGAGATAATTATGTTGGATAAGCGGCCGCGCACACCAACCAAATAGATAAATAATTGTTTTTCTTAATCTGGTCACTTAAGTAAGGAAAAATAAGTAATTGTTTATCAATTTATAATTATTCTACACCCGTTTTTACCATCTCCGGGGATACCTTAATAGGCTATACTAATGTTAAAAACACAAAAGTAATTCTATAGACGATGATTTGGGTAATTGGGTTACAGTTGGTTTTAATCTGGATATTATGTTCCCATGGGATTATTTTCGACCTTCACTAAGACGCGAGCAAAAGCTAAAATGTCTACATTTACACTAATATTATAAAGAGGAAAGATTTGTATTTTTGTGTGTATGTTTGTAATGAATAAACTCAAAATCTCCTGCGCCGATTTCAAAAATTCTTTAACCATTAAAAAGCCACGTCTTTACTGAGTAACAGAGGCTATATTTTATCCCCGTACTCCCACGGGAACGGGAACTACACGGGTGAAACTGCGTAACGTCCGCTAGTTTTTTATAATGTAATAAAATTATGTAATGCTACTGTGAAAGCTCGAAGTACAACAACCTGCTCTGAGGCCTGATTGTAGTGGAGATTACCGCCCACTTCCTCTAAACGTTCATAATTATAGGCTGATTATGTGTGCGTGTACAACAATACATCTCCAAACTAAACTGGCCTGCAAAAATAAGTAACACACTTTTAAAATTGCAATAACTTTTTAAGTACACAAGATATACTTTCGAAACAAAAAGGACTTGAAAATAGTTTAATTTTGTCTATAGTTTAGGAAAAATTGAAATTTTAAAAGTGTAGTACTTATTTTTGCAGGTCAGTGTATAATGAGCTGTATTGTGTTGTACTTAAGTCTCAAAGAATAGAGAATGGATTATTGACTATTGGAAGCCACCGAATGCTAAAGAGCGCTCAGTTATGTCTGATTTACATTAGTTAAGTACTTAGTTTGGTTTAGGTAGCCAAATATTGACACGTCAGTCAAGAAGTGGTCACAGATGTACAAAAAACATGTTGGTGAACATTAGTGAGCAGCGGTGGCCCAGTGGTGGCATCCCTGACTTACGAACAGTAAGTCGTGGGTTCGAACCCAGACATGCGCATTACTTTGTGTAATTTATTTCATCACCACTGCTCTCAAAACGGTGAAGGAAAACATCGTGAGAAAACCGGCATGTCCTAGAACCAAAAATTCGAAGACATGTGACATTTACCAATCCGCACTGGGCCCGCGTGGTGGATTTATAGCCCACTCCCTTTTCATTGAGAGGAGGCCGTGTCCCAGCAGTGGGAACATTATAGGCTGATGATGAAACATTAGTAAACCATTTTACAAAATTAATCTCATTTCATTTCACATACCTCTGGCCACACTCAGCCTGTACCGAGTAGTCCACACTTTAAACGACCACATCGCTTGGAGACTTCAGACGTGTCATAATAATATGTGAATGCGATCCTCAGCGTTGAGGGAACGACGAAGAAGAAGCATGGCCTGGCCTGGCCACATGTCAGAAAATCCGTCTGTGACTGTACTCAACTAACTCACAAATTTTTCCGTTTTAAAACAAGTAAATATAATTAGTTACGTCCTTCGCTTTATTGTTGTGACTAAATACATTTCGTCACAACAGTAAAAAACCTATTTACAACTATAAAATCATTGTTGTCTACAGTCACTTGATGATGCAAAGGTTCATATGCTATAGATGATCTATGACAGTCTCCGTATTTACCAGTGAATAATCTATATCTTATTAACATAATAAACAGGTAGAATTTGTTAGTAAGTTTGTAAGTAAGCTATCTTTGGAACTAAGTTGTATGTTGTAGGTATGCTATAAATTATATTTTTATCATGCATATTAGCCGAGCTATCACAATTTTTGCGGACGAACTCGCGGGCGAAGTGCTAGTCCTTATTACTAATAAAAACGCGGTAATTTGTTAGGATGGATGGATGAATGTTTGTTTATCTTTCACGCAAAAACGACTAAACGGATTTTAAAGAAATTTGTTATATGAATAACTTATAACCTGAATAAAAACATAAGATACTTTTTATCCCGGTAGTAAGTTCCTGTGAAATAATTTCCGACTTCGGTGCGAGCGAAGCCGTAGACAAAAGCTAATAAATTATGAGTCATCGAATGTTGATGACTTTACAAATCAGTCATCGTACGTATCCGTCATATAAATCATCGGTTTATTTTATAGAGGATTCTATTGACAATTCATTCAACAATGAGCCGCCCTTAAGACGTACGATTTGGGGCCCCCTTAAAAGGACAGCTTTATTACACGTCCAAAATCTTATTTGATACGACCCCCAAATATGAAACAATTACAATCCATTAGGTTACATGCCTATTTGTATTTAAAATATTGTGTGTTTTGAATTTTAAGGTAGAGTAATGAATTCACCACCACACTATTTCTATGGCTAGCTTATGGAAATCTAAATTTTCTGATATAATTGCTTTATATTTTACTAGCATTTATGATTATTATTGAAATTTAAATACAAATTTAAAATATAATCTATCTATACTGATAATCATAATTATTATAAATAGGAAATAGTAATTCATTCTCATCTGAAACTCCTCATCCGATTACAAAAATTATTTCACTTGTAACTTATACTACTGCGAATACCATAGAAATTATTGATATTTATCAGATATTATGACATTTTTAATTAATAGAGATATTTCACTACTTATATATACAAACTACAACTCTAAATAATAATAAAAATACGTACAAGTAACAAAACGGTTCCAGATATTTGATTTGGTTTTTGTTCAGTCAAAATCAAAATATTTATTTCACATATGCCTAGATGGGCACTTATAAAACGTCGAGAAAGGTGCACGGTTCGCGTTGGTCGTTTCCACGAAGAAGAACCGGAATGAGACTCCATGGTTACTCTTTTCAAATCATTTGGTATTACAATATTATCATGTTCACAGCACATGTGTATAGCATTAGGACAGCATACGTATTATAATTTGGACAAATGCACAAGCAGATTATTAATTGTATGTATTTTATACTAAACTAGCGGACGTCACACGGTTTTACCCGCGTAGTTCCCGTTCCCATGAGAGTACGGGGATAAAATATAACCTATGTTACTCAGCAAAGCCGTGGCTTTCTAATGGTGAGAAAGAAATTTTTAAATCGGCGCAGTAGTTTTTGGGTTTACTCATTACAAACATACACCCAAAAATACAAAGTCTTTCATCTTTATAATAGTAGTGTAGATTATAATTCGGCGTCATCTGAAGACGACGACCTTCAAAGTTATGAACTTAACCGAGAACATGGATACATCGGCGTGTATTTGTTTGAGTACACTCGAGATGTTATTTGGCAAGAGCGCAGCTCATTTGACAGCGGGAAAACTGTTTACCCGTTTATCGTTTCGCGTATGATCTGTCACTTATTATAATATACTCGAATTACTATAAGATGCAACAATAGACATCTCATAGTAATCTTTACATAGTATAAAACAAAGTCGTTCACGGTGTCTGTACGCTTAGATCTTGTAAAATACGCAACGGATTTTAATGCAGTTATCAGCAATAGATAGAGTGATTCAAGAGGAAGGTTTATATGTCTAAGCTACATTGCACCCGTACGAAGCCGAGTGGGTCACTAGTTTGAGTATGAAGGATAACTTTTGGGAGACATTTTGATAATTTAGTGTAACGCTTTATTGCATGTATTTCTTCTTCAGAATCGTCCGATAAAACTATGCGAGACTCAGTACTATCGATTTCCGAAAGAGTTACGCTCAAGTTCGAGGAAATCTGTTGTCAGATGAAAAAAATGAATCATCATCTGCGTAGCCTTTTCCCACCTATGTTGGGGTCGGCTTCCAGTCTAACCGGATGCAGCTGAATACCAGTATTGTACATGGAGTGACTGCCTATGAAAAAAACGAATGAAACCTTAAAATAAGTAAATAACAATTCACAAGCAAACTCAAACTCAAATCATTTATTTCAATTAGACCATTACGGCACTTTTGAAAGTCGAAAATACAATAAAAGCAAAGCTACAGTCACAGTCACAAGGCATAATAACTTGAGAAAGTACTGTAGTTGCCCATTCCCTAACGTAGATCTCTATGGAGAAGAACGGGTAAGAAACTCCATGGACACTCTTTTAAATCAAAAGCTTGTTACAAAATCTTGGTTACATCATTCATGTTGAGATTATACATATATGTGAGAACGATGTAGAAAGACGTGCAATTAAGAGCGTCCAGAGTAAAATAATAAATCAAAATAAAAAAACATATATTTAAAATGAACGAACCGTGGCAGCTAAGAGATGACCAGTCCCAACTGAGAGCACCCGTTCACGAACATGACGCATGTATCGGCGCCCAACAACTCGACCATATTTAAGGGAACTAAATGACCCGACACACCCGCCACCATCAAGGAAACAAGCAAAAGGAAGCAAGCAAGGAAGAATATAATAGGAAATTGATAAATTCCATATTGTCATGATTTTAAGAGAAATGCTTGAATGGTCCGTATTTTACGTTTACGTCCGAAATAATTAAGATCCGGACCTTTTTAGTAGCGAATATTTGGGGTATTAAATATAAACAAAATTCCATTTAAGCGATTGGTATGCGGAAATATTCAATTTGTGGGAATGTACCGCGGTACGGTACGTTCCTGGCCATAGTTAAATTGAGAGACGAAATCTAGTTTTTTTCAGTTAAAGTAACATTAGAAAGATTTAATATTTTTAATAGTACACTTTGAATAAATGCAAGACGGGTGTAGTGACAAATGCTCACATTTCAAATTACGTTTTCAAAACACTTGCAAAGAAAAGTAAATAAAATGTCATAAACCCTCGCTTTCAGCTTTGGCTGCAATCCCGCATTTGCGTGCCTCGAGTTAAAAGACAAACTTTGCACACTTGCATCAAAATGCTAATCATCATTACGTATAATGGGCGGTATAAATACCTACTCCACATACTCATACCAAAACGCTATCACTTGTCAACGTGCCAATATTCATACTCTCAATTCGCATTACAGTTGTAATCGATGTTTCGAAACCACACAACGAGAAAATCAATCAAACACAGCCTTGTAGTTCAAATGAACGTCTTATTGGTTGGAAACTATTCGAAACATCAGTTATTGCTTGGGTATTGGGATGGTAAAACCAAAATCGGTAATCGCATCTACGGAACCGTTTTCATAGAGTTATTTAGAAACTACACGAGGAGCGCGTGGCTAAATAATAACAGCCGCTCGGGTCGATCTTCAGGTTAAGCCGTGCTTGCCTAGGTTGGTCCGCGGATGGTTGACCGCCAATTATATACAGAGTTTTATCCGTGCTTCGGTAAGCACGTTAAGCCGTCGGTCCTGGCTGTCATTTCTAGATTTTTGACAGACGTAACAGGTATTCAGTGGTCTTAAAGTCTGACAAACAGTCTTACCAAGTACAACTGGGTTGTGGAGGTCAGATAGGCAGTCACCCCATGTAAAATAGGGGTATTCAGTTGCATTCGGTTAGACTGTAAGCCGACCCCAACATAGTTGGGAAAAGGCAAGGCAGATGATGGCTAGGAAACTACACGGTCAGTCGTCAGTGTCTGTCTTTGCAAACGACATCGACAGCGGCAAAGCCAGTCGCGGTTTGAGTCGCGTTCGTTTGCCTTAGGAATGATTAGGTTACGTACACACTGACAGGTGGGTTGCTTTGCGTCTAGAGTGTGATCAATTTGGCGTTGTGGCTTGTGATTGGTTCATCACATCAAACGCAGCCTAATGCTACGAATGTACTGACAGTTAGCTTGGTTAGTAGCTAGAGCCTAGCGAGTAGCACAGTGAAACGAACATTCTTTCCGTCCGGCCACACTGCGCGTTTACTTCTACACAATAGGCCAGCGAAGGCGCCGCAGAAATATTAAAAACTTCTTTATTATATATGGAAGGCGCCAAGCGCGCAGTGCGGCCAGTTGCGCAGATTCTTGAACGTCAGCTTCTGCACTTCGCTACTGGCTAAGCAAGCTAACAGCTAGCTAGTGCAGCTAGTTAGTGCGTTCTTAGCATTAGGCTGCTTTTAATGTGCGTAAATGAACTAATCAAGCCACAGTGCCAAACCAATCGCTTAGCTCAAGCTGAAAAGCAGAAAGAAAAAATATTAGTTAGTTAAACACACATCTCCGGTAAAAACGCGGCCTTAAAAGTAAGATAACTATGGTTACAGAAGGTTCTTTTCCTAGAAGTCATACGTTTAACTCGGAATAATTAACCGTTCTCTAATGTAAGTTTAATTGCTCAGGCACAAATATTATCGTATGAATGTTGCTTACCTGTTTATATTCAAAGCTTTATCATCGCTAATATATTTGAAAAAAGGTGGCGAGGCTTATTCCCAAACCTCTTAAAATCATCTGTTTAATTCGGTCCATTTCTCCGTATACATATAATTACATTTCCCAAACTCGCGGGATGCTAAGGGCTGTTTTCCGGCGAATACACAAAGATCTTTACCCCTTGAAATTATACGAAATTAGACTCGAGCCCTGGATTTAATTACGCGAAACAGATAAACATCTGTAACGCAATTAAGATTTCCCGATGTTTCGGTAAACAGAACTGTATAATGAAATCAAGAAAAGGTTCACAAACAACGTAGCAATAAAGAAGTATAACCTAGGATACTTGGAAACGACTTCGGAAACAATATCCATCCAAGATTTAATCTGATTCTACTTGGAAAAGCTTCTGTAGTAACTAGCGAGATTTTGTATTCCAGGAGCACTTATTGATTTTGTGATTCAGTGCAAATGCTATTTTCAAGTTTATTGCTCACTGTGGCAACAATACTAATACAACGTTAGTACCGGCGTGCCAACTGCCAAAATATTGTAGTTTCCTAAATCCATGTGTTCGTTTGATAGTTAATCACCAGATATCAGAATAGGTAGAGCTGCCTTAACTTCAGGCAAGTAAGTTTCATGTGGATAATGCCTCCCTATAAAATCCCGGAATGATATTTAAGCTCCGAAATCTTCTTCTTCTTATCGTATCGATTTTCCTTCAAATTAAACGGTGTGGGCCCAGTAGGTGGCCACGTTTATTCCAGCGGTGGAGGCGCTGTACAAGTCGTCAAGAGTGCAGGTAGACGGACACCTAGGACACTCCATCAGCTGGGGCATTGTTTGGTCCGGAGCGACGCACTCGCACTCGGTATTGGAAAAACCAATTATACCCCATTTTGCCAGATTATGTTTGCAGCGGCCATAAAGCTGTGTCATTAGAGGATAAACTCTACCTATTCCGATCCCTGATAATCACAGACTGCCCTTCTGATCTTGTTATCATTACGCATACCTATTAAATATTTTCAATGGGTTGGTTTGACTCCAGGACCTGAACATCTTAAACCAACACTATAAGCTACATGTAGGTACACCTTCGATAAACCCTAGCATATTACACAAGTATTACGACCGTTTAATTTCCAGGAATCACGATTAACTGATAGCCTTCCCACTGCTGGGCCACAGGCCTCCGCTATTTAAGAGGGAGTGGGCCGTAATCCACCGTGGGATACGGGATGGTGGCCCCGTGCGGGTAGTTGGCAATTTCCGGGAATACAACGCATTAATTGGTGGTAGTAGATAGAACCGCACTGGGACTAGCCTGCATTTAAGATTTTGCATTAAAGTTGGAAATAGGGTACGTTGTCGACTGCAGTAACAACTTGGAAAATGTATGCCTCTAAAGAGAGGTGGAGATGTAAGTATAAATGTATTTCTAAGCCAAATATTAAGCTGTATTTCAAATTCTGTATGTTTTTTTGGATAAATAAAGATTATTATTATTTTTGTTTATTCAGTTTACAACATATCTTTATATTTTTAAATATTCCTAATTTAAAACTATATAAATAAAAAATAGTAGCCCACCAGCGCTGGGAACAGGGTCGGAGCTGCTTAACTTAACTTTTTATTAGAGACACCGACGCGAAAACTATTACAACGTACTTATTATAAATCATTACTGCCTCACATCATGGCTGTCCATAAGTCAAAGAGAGCGAGACTAGTGCTGTGCTCACCAATTACTAAATCACACAATAGTGATGTGACCTATTATGTCACAAAGGGCAGTGGATATTGACATACTCCTACTAAAATCATCTTCATTTCATACCTGTAACTATCTTAAATATGATATTTCTATCTCATACCATCTTCCAGCCCTTGTCCCATGTTACTTGGGGTCGCCGCAACATGTTTTTTTCTTCCATTCTGTTCTGTCAACCGCCACGCAATCATTTAAACCTTTTTCTTCATATCATTCCTCACACAATCCATCCAGCGTTTCCTTGGTCTTCGTCTCCCTCTCCATCCATCAACATTTATATTCATCACTCTTTTATTCACATGCGATTCGTCCCTCCTCATCACATGTCGATACCAAGACAGTCGATTCCCTTTTAACTTTTATGTAACTGGCGCAATTTTCAAACTTCCTACACACACGCACCAAAACATCTTCATAACATACCCGTAACTATCATAAAAATGATCTTCCTATCTTGCCATGGACAATAAAACTCGACCCCGAAAATCTTCCGCTAGCCGTATACCCCGGTTGCGAAAGGTAATAAAAGCACATATTAAAAAAAACGACCTTCCGTAATGTTCTTTTGATACCGAACGAAGCCAAACCAAGTAAACACGACTGTTGGAGATATTTCGAACAGTAGTTGCGGGTAGATAAAGATTTTGGTCTTCAGTTAAAAGGAGTTTTACGAGTATTTTTGGTAGAAGTGAATCAAGAGTATTTTCCAGAAAAGCTACTGAAGATTTACGTTTTGTTTTTAGTCGATAATATTTTTACAGGGTGAATTTTTCTAGTGGGCGTGGATGGCCAATTAAGAAACTATGGGGAATAGCAAAAAAAACGGCTAAGTGCGAGTTGGACTCGCGCATGAAGGGTTCCGTACCATCGTAGTAGGGGAACCCCCTTTAAGTTTTAATTAATCTTTATTATTATAGCGATATATTTGTTTTTATAGCGGCGACAGAAATACATCGTCTGTGAAAATTTCAACTGTCTAGCTATCACGGATCATAAGATACAGCCTGGTGACAGACAAACGGACAGTGGAGTCTTAGTAATAGGGTCCCGTTTTTACCCTTTGGGGACGGAACCCAATCAAAGTAGGCTCGAACCCGATTTTCATGAAAACTAAAACTGCATCATTGCAACTTGACTCTCGTCAGGTATGCTACTCGCGTAAATAATAATAATAATAAATATTGTTGGACATTACACACAGCGCCATCTAGTGCCACACTAAGCAACGAGGCTTGTGTCGAGGACACCAGATAGTTGATATACTACATAGATACTTTTTGTTTGTAAATACATACTTAAAAACCAGCCATGACTCGGAAACAAATGTCCATGTTCATCACACAAACATTTGCTCCTACCGGGATTCGTACCCGGGACCTTAAGAACGTAAGGCTGCCTCACTGCCGCTGCGCCATTCGGGTCGCCGTATATGTGAACAACGGTTTTCAATATGAAAAATTCGTGAAAGTTTTATTCTCTCTTAGAACAATAAATTTAAACCGAGTCCAGATTATGGTATCAGGAGCGCACTATATTAGTTTTATGACTCATAAAGACAAACATTTCCAGTAATAGAAATTTTAATTACCTTAATTAAAGTTGCAATTACTGAGAATTTTCTGATACAAGCCGCTTTCGTCCGAAATATACCAATTTAGGTCCGAGAAAGAAAGATTACGTTAATTAGTGTGTTGTAAATAGATGGATAGGTTTTTGTGTTCCAAGACAGAGTAATCGCACTTGTGAGCTATTTCGGCAAACGTGATCAAGTCTGAGATATCTACTCCGCTGTAGCCAGCCATCTAATCAAGTGAATGAGAAATGGTCTAATAAAACAAATAAAGTAGCAGTTTTTTTTTAAACAATGTAATCGAAAGATATATGTCTGCGAGGTTAGTATCGGACTGGGCGGGTCACGTTTCAGGACAGATGAGCCAGAATCGTCACCAGGGCAGGCCCAACAAACGCTGGCGTGACGATTTGGACTAGTTCCCTACTGATTGCCCAGAGAAGGCAAAAGACCGAGCTGGAAAGAAATGGAGGATGCCTTTGCCCAGCAGTGGAACAGAAAAAAATAATAAAAAAATTGACTATTTAACTATTTTTTTTTTGGAAAGAGGTGGCACAGAATCGTGACCGTTGGAAGGAATAGAGGGAGGCCTTTGTCCAGCAGTGAGACAATATAGGCTAGCTATAAAAGATTTTTTATACAAATTTTACAAATTAAAAAAAAAAAAAAAAAAAAAATTAAAAAAAAATTGTTTACGAACGAATTTTACCAATTAGAAACAGAATGCGATCTACACATGTCAACTGAGCCAGCCCAAGACCCGTCAATAAATTCCAAAATAGTGATGACACTATTACAGCTTTTAAACTTGGTTTGCTGACAGCGTTTAGTTTCATTTGTGAAATTCGCCCCATATCATGAAAAAAACATTAATTTTTATTTGCGGGGTGAATACAGTTCTGTAGTTGTATCTCAACAATTTAAATTTATAGCAAGCAAGCTTGCGTAAATTCACGTATTTTGTGAAAATATTGCAAGTTCAAGTACAAATCTTCATGCATCCAATGTCAAAAAATGCTCATCATGCACTAATTTTTCGCATGACGCGTCCCTTTAGTTGGTTCGTTTAAAATTAGGATACTCTTCAGAACTCACTGAGCGGATGATTAGATTACCAAATTTTTTACATACACCACTGGATATAGTAAAGTATGGACGTATTTTTAAACTTGTATGAACTCGACTAGTACATAATTATATTATGTAGCGGAATGTCATGGCTCCCAAAGATTTAAATCAGTCGCACTAAAATGTGGCGCTCGAGAATGAGGAGCTCACTATTAAATTCTGGGTTTACAGGGTAAAATCGACTCCTCCTATTGTTGAAGTCGGTTAAAATGTCTGTCGGTAAAAAGCCTATGTTACCCGGGCCATAATAACGAATCGATTGACACTGTATTCATCAAAATCGGATGAATAGTTTAGGCGCTACGTAGGCACATACGTAAATACAAACATACATAAATGTATCTATGTTTACATAGACTGCTAAAATCATAACCCTTCTATTTGGCTGCTCCGTAGTCGGGTAAAAAGTCTCCTCATAAAGGACTTCCATACCCCGCATGGAATTATGGCTACGATTAACAGTATGTAATCAGAACCATTCTAATCGAATGTCAACGAAACAGAAACATACAGTCATACATCTTCTGACGCGGTCGGGTTTAATCTAACGATTCAAATCTTTGATGCCTAGTATTTCATTTCTGCGCTTGTCTGCGCATATCAGTGCGCAAAACGCCTCATTCAGACAAACATTTTAGCCGATATTACATATCCGGGCATCTGTCTCTTAGCTCATGCTTTGCCTTAGTTCTGTTTTTTTCATGCACTTGTAGCTTAGCAGTAAGTATTATAACCTTTATAAATCTTGACCTTGATGTCAAATGTCATCATTCAAAGATATTACCTACCCTTATAATCTGTTTTATAAGACTTGCTTCTCCGACAACATCAAAGTGAAGGCTTTCATGGTAAAACATGAAAGACCCTTTCATGCTTTGGAAGCGGTTACTGGTAAATCCCCTTAAGAACTTTCCAAGAGGTTTTACCAAAATTCTACGAATTGGTAAAAATAAGGGCGTGGTTTTGGAGATGAAAACCGCAGCTGTTATCAAATAGGGATGATTCCTGACTAAAAAAAATATGATTGTTTAGTCCGTCAGATAGATTATCGAAAAATATATCGGATACGTTTTTTTCGTTTTATCAAATTAATAAAAATTGGCGAAGATAAAATTGGTCAAAGATCGTGAGTGGGGGCCTGTGAGGTCACAATTGAGTAAAAAATGTACTCAAATGTGACGTCACACGAGTTTTCGACGATTTCCACGATATCTTCCTCATTTTTTGTTTACGTGAAAAAAGAAAAAATATGTTTCCAATATTTTTTGAAAATCTATCTGACGGACTAATTAGTTTTTCTACCCTATTGTTTTGTATTGACAAAAAACATTCAAATGCTTTCTTTTTAATGGGAGAAAAATGTAATAAAATGTGTCTCAATAGAGGAAACATTGTAGAGCTTCACAAGATTATAGGGAATATGCCCTTGGCTCAAGTGTTGAACACGCAACTCTTTTCTCATTAGCTCGTCAAGAGATTGCCTTCAATCCACCCCCTCCTCGTAAGATCTCTACGGTTTAAACGACAATAGGGACATCCATCATAGTATTGTAGTTTCGGGTCCCTTCAAAAATGTACAACTATCGATTCATATGACATTTAATTTTGTCGGGTTAAAAGTCTAAAACAAAATTCAACCGATTTATGTTATGTTAATACGTTTTCTATATTTTTGTCGCGTTCTCTAAAAATAAATCCTATCTCACAAAATTGGGTATTCGGATGTTTCACGGCCTAACATCCACGATGCTACTCCAAGCTAATGTGTTACAAACTCAAATCACCAATGAGTAGCTAGAATTTTACAGCAATAGTGTTTCAATGGCGGGCGCGGGGCGGCCCGACCACGACGTACTTACTCGTTTTAGTAACTAGTTTGTAATTAGTTGCGTCGTGTTCATAATCAAAATACCGAGACTGATGTAAAAATATCTAACGGAACCTCTTTTATTATAAACATGTTTCGTTGCATAGTATACGACCCTTTCGTCCATTCGTACAGAAACATAGGTAGTTGAAGACACTTTATTTTCCACTGAAAACTCTTGTAGTCATAAAATGCTGCAACTGTGTTTGGTAATGGTGCACTCACTTTGCTTCAATGTATGTTTAAGGCTGGGTTATCTGCTAAATTAGCAACTCTATTTGTGGTGGTTCCAACTTCGTTTGAAATACTGTTAGAATAAAGTTCTAATCAGCTCGCACTAAAAAGTTGTTGTTACGTCAGTCACTGCGGGCCAAATAGTGCGAAATGAGTGGATTTTATTTAATTTATTGTAGCCTAATAAATCATTAGATCAAAATTCCAATTGTACACTTTGTGAAGAAAAAAGTGACTAATATTTGTGTGAAAAAAAAAAACTAAAACTTAATGCCGTTTAGGAGTAGTTACAAAATTTCAAAGAAAAAATGCTTCACTTTGAATATCTTTTTATATAGTAATCATAAAGTAAGAATTGAAATTGAATTTCAATAGTACCAATTAAAGTTTAGAGTCTAATATATTTTGCACATTTATATTCACTCATCAAAGAGGAGTACATGGAGGTAACCACTCGTTAGCAGCTACCACACGCTTAAATGCGCCATTTTAGTGGTTTTAGAGTCGTGGCATTCATACGGCACACAGGAAAGAAATTGAGGAGTGTTTTAAGTAGCAACACCAGATAAATATGATGAGTAGTATAATTTTTTACTCATTGATAAAATTGCATAAACTCGCGCCACTTTCTCATAGGAATAGGCCGAAATTATAGAACGCTACCTGCTACGAAGGCCCTAAATCGGAAGCTCGCCCGAACCAATTTCTGAGTTAGGGGTAATAATAATAATACTGATTACGATTTGCCTACCTCAAGGGAGCGATCTAGGGCGCTCCCCACCACTCTCCAGATATTGCCTGCGAGTTTAGGGCCGTGTGTAGGCGCTTTTATAGATACTCCTTTCTTATCGTGGACGATATATGTTCATATACATAATATCTGGTTATACAAAAGTAAGTAGGTATTTTCTGTTAAGTACCTACTGGGTAAGAAAGAACAAAATGCAGCAAGTATAATATTTTATTAAAATGTAAACATACCAAATCCCTATATTTTCATAAACTTACCATAAAATGCCTAAATCTTACAACAATTAGCAAATCTCGAAGGAAATAAATCCTGCCTCAATATCCTCAATATGAATCAAAACCTCGTTAAAGACGGATTTAATCACCGACGGGTTCCAATAATTCCTGTTCAGACGGAATGACGATTATCGCTGTGATTGGGGGAAGTTCGTGGCTTGATACAAACCGCATACTAGGTAAATTCCACTTATTATAAATATTGGTTTGTTTTTAGGGTTCCGTACCCAAAGGGTAAAAATTACTAAGACTGCACTGTCCGTCAGTCTGTCACCAGGCTGTATCTCATTAACCGTGATAGCTAGACAGTTGAAATTTTCAGAGATAATGAATTTCTGTTGCCGCTATATAACAACAATACTAAAAAACAGAATGAAATATTTAAGACATACAACAAACGTGATTTTATTATTAATAGACGCTTGAAATGTTCACAGAATATAGTAGTATAGTTGTATATTCACTTCAAGGGGGGCTCCCCTAAATGGTACGGAACCCTTCGTGCGCGAGTCCGACTCGCACTTGGCCGGTTTTTTGTTTGATCGCGCTTATCTCTGGAACTACTAGACGGATTTGTTTTGCATTTGATAGCCTTACTCTTAAGTTACAGAGGTTTTCGAACATCACGCTACGATAATGATAAATGACTAACTTACGGATATTTACAATAATTGTTATTTCAGTTTATTAAACTAACGTTAGCAAAATAGAAATACAAGTTTAATCTTCAAAGATATCCAATAAATCACATAGGAACGGAAAAGCATCGGATATCACTGTGATCGGATGAGCGAATGCTTTCATAAAGAAAGAAACACTGCACCGGTGTGAAATAGCCGTGTATTGTCTGCGAGCGTTCGAAAAGGACAGCTAATGGCGCCAGTAAGGACAGATTAAGTTCAAATACAGCACAAAATCCTCAGAATTGCTGTAAGCCGTCTGTTTGGCAATCAGTGTTCAGTAACAGTAGTCTACAAAACGATATTAATGAGAATTGCTTCAATAAGATACACTTAATAATATACAGGGTATAAACCACCTCATCACGAAGCTGTCAACCAAGCATTCTGTACATCAAACTAAGTAACTTTACGCAAAAATTATTGCTGGGAAACGACTTTTTTTTTGGGGTGAAAAATCATATTTTGGTGGTAGAACTCAATGTACCGCACTCAAAACATTGTGCTGATGGATGGATTGAATAGTACGAGGGTCGTGGAGGTGTTTAAAGTAAAAAACTTACATTAAAACCTTGTATTTAAAAAAAAAGTTGCCAAAAAGTTGAAACATTGACCCCCAATATCTTCGTAACTAGAAGGTTCCCAGGTATGGTGTAAAACTAAAAAAAATGATCGCAATGACGAGGAGAGCAAGTG
The DNA here is from genome assembly GCA_963853795.1 of Xestia rhomboidea. NCBI lineage: Eukaryota > Metazoa > Arthropoda > Insecta > Lepidoptera > Noctuidae > Xestia > Xestia rhomboidea. The sequence continues at coordinate 4,609,057 of OY970778.1, read as the reverse complement.
CCTTTCGGCTTCGGTAAGAGGTGTTTTACACCCTTTATAAATAATTAAACGGCTGACGTATAGTTAGTGTGCGTTTGAACGAAAGAGTTACTTGCGCCAGCTAGGAAACGTTTTGGTTGCTCATTTTGCTTGAACTGTGGAATCGGGGCTCTCATATTGAAATGTCTAGTCGACGTTAAATCAATATAGCTACTGAACTCCGAGATCCAATTTAGGAACTTTGACTTTAATGTCTTGTAGTGATAGCTGAGCTCGGGTTACCTACGGCTTTGTAGCTTGCTTGAGGAAAACCAGTCAACGAGAAAATTACTCTAGGGCACAAAGCGCCTGAAAAATGATCCCCTTTTATGTTCTTTAATGTTCGTTTAAACTTAAACAATCGGTATTGTTAAACAATTGTAATTGGGGTTTAATCAGCCTTAAATAACGGAATGAATACCAAGCGCTGGGCTTAATGACAAAAATTATTCAAAAGCTCGCTTTTGTGCCATAAGCGTATTGTAATTTAAAAAAGGGTTAGATCTATTATATTATAGCTAGCCCATATTGTCCCACTGCTGGGCAAAGGCCTCCCTCCATTCCTTCGAACGGACACGATTCTGTGCCACCTCTTTCCAATTCTCAAGGCAGACATCCAGTTCGTCCCGCCATGTCCTTTGTGGTCTGCCGCGACCCCGTGTCGTGTATCTATTTATAGAATTTAAAATATAGTGGTAAAGGTAGCAATCTACTCATCAAATTGAAAAGAAGTGTGTGCCTTACCTGTAATTTATCGACTTTCTAATATAAATCATAAATGTATACATCATTGTTAGTTTGGACACAGACTAAGAGCGCGTTCAGAAGACTACGATCGACTAGCTGAATTAATGTTACTGTGGTGTGATGTACAAAATGTGCGGTAGAGGAGTGTATGCGCAGATTAATGTACGAGATAGTTTATTTTTTGCATTTTGATTCAGCATGCGACAATAACTACTGATTTTTATTAAGTATATTATAAACCTGGCGATCTTTGTGAGTGATTTGCGGCGGTAACCGGTGCTGTCCTCCTAGTGATAGTCCCCGCCTCAGATTTGTGTACAAATGAGGAGTTCGTCATACCATCAGGAAACCAACCTGCCCTGGGTCTTAATCCTGCGTGGTGGTGGATTACGGTCCACTCTCACACAGCGAAGGCATCAGGCCAAGTCTCAGTGGAAGTTATTTTGGTTCATTATAAAGGACTAGCTGACCCGCGCAACTTCGTCTGCGTCACAAAGGAGAGAGAGAGAGAGAGAGAGCATAACAAAAATACTCGCGTGGCACTTGATCATTACTTTGCTGTTATTTTTAAACTGTGATATATCCTAGGATATTCATAAAGGATACGAAGAAAGATTAGCTTGAAATCTAATTTTAAATAACGATGACTGCCATGCTGCAGACGAGAAATCTGGCAACAATTACTGACCTATAGTTAAAATGTCACTTACGGGATATCTTCCGTGATTATTTATTGTTTGAGCTCCCGATATTTCGACGCTGTTGCAAGCGCCATGATCGCGGGTTAACTACCACAGGGGTACTACTATAGTGCGGGTTCTACTATAGTTATGAACCGTGAAAGCTTAAAACAATATTACTGATCTGACCTTTAACATACCAACACACATAGTAATTATTCCCCTTCTCCACAGTGCATGAGTAACATAGAAATTTGCAGCAATTTGGCACAGTTAATGCATGCTGCGATGACAAATGAAAGAAATATAGGTAGTTAGGTACTTTTGGCTCTCACTTCGTGTGTGTAGTCACATTTACGTCTAGAATATTGTTTATTTAATTTTGAATATTGTCAAGTGGTTTTAGATTTAACCACCTACCATTCTGCCCACCCTCATGGGAAAAAGGCGTGACTTTATGGATTTAGCTAGCTAAATACATAAAGTAAGTGTGTGTGATGATGGAACAAGAGGTAATGGCTCGTTTGTCATATTTCAGAATGTTTTGTAATTACAGGCATTATTAATCATGAAACTTATTCAGAATTTGTAGCTACATTCATATTTACATAGACATTCTTCAGCTCTAACTTCACAAATTAAAATTCTTTGAGATAAGTATTGTTCTAACTTAATAGAAATACTTTACAGTGCTATAATTGAAAAATATGAACCTTTTATACTAAGCCAGCCTAAGTAATAAAATATTCTATGAAGTAGAACGAATAATATCATTAAATGGTTTTAAATTGCAAAAATGCTATTGAGCTATTTTATTTTGTATTCGTTTATAATCTATACTAATGTGGAATGAATTTTGTGTAAAAGGGAACGTATGCTAAGGTGCGAGTGAAAGGTGCGAAAGTGTGAAAGAGAGAGGAGGAATAAGAAATATGGCGTGACAGATATAGTACGATGATAGACGACAGACGTGTTTTTTTTATTAAAGTTTTTTGTAATTAAAAATATACAAGTTTCTACGAACAAAACTCTATTATTTCACCATACGATCCCACAAACTTGGGGGCTCGACCGGGATTGCGGTGAAATACGTGGAGTTAAAACGCCGAACGACTCAGACGCACGCACGAAGTACGAGCACAATCGATCGACGCCATAACGACGCACGCCGATTGATTTTCAAGATCTTCGGATAACGACGACGTTTACGACGATATTCTGGTTACGACGACTACGAGGAATTAATTACGATGACGGAAAAATCCGACCTTGAGTTTCAAGATGCAGGACCTACGGCGTTGGTACGAACGGCACACGGCGATTTATTGCACCTTACGGAACAGCTCATTCGAAAATTCAGTGCACAAGACGAAACGCATACAGTGTCTATGTGGATAAGAGAAATTGAAGAAAATAGCGAGGTATTTCAATGGAGTCCCACTCAGTTATTGTTAGTGGCTCGACGCTCGCTAACCGGCACAGCAGCACTGTGGCTACGCAGCGAGAAAGTGTTTAAATCATGGGATGAGTTAAAAGTGGCTATCGGCAAAGAATTCGCAGATACTCTGGATGTAAAGAAGATACATGAGTTGATGAGCGCAAGACGTAAGAAGAAAGATGAGTCATGTATTGACTATATGTTAATTATGAAGGAATTAGGCAAACGCGGACGAATGCCGGACTATGTAGCTATCAAGTATATAGTGGACGGCATCATAGATGATGAAACAAATAAGATTATGTTATATGGGATCACTACTTACGCGGACCTGAAAGAAAAACTAAAGTTGTACGCGATGTTCAAGAAAAATTCAGCTAAAGATATTCGACGTAGTAAGCCGCCTAGTGCCACACAGAACAGCAATATTAATAGAAGAAACGCGGCTGAAATGATGCGATGTTTTAACTGTGGGGAAAAGAATCATTCGTCGGAAAATTGTCCTCATCGGTCGCAAGGTAAAAAGTGCTTCCATTGCAATGAATTTGGTCATATTTCTCCAAATTGCCCAAAGAAAAAGATGGCGAGTTCGGGAACGATCGGAGAACCCGAACAATTTCCAAAGGTTGGCACTTCTGCTGAACAACGAAGATCAACCAATCAGATGTCAAAGAAAGCATTCTTCAACATGATGCAAGAGGGCGTCACCAGCAGCGCGAAGGACGAAGTTCAAGACGATGTTCAAGGCGATGTTTACACAGCGTCAAGGACAAATGATTCGTGTTACGATGTTGGCAGTATGAAACCACAGAGCAGCACAGCGATTGGCTATAGGGACGACGGCCATGTTGTTAAGTTTGACACTTACAATGTAAACAAACAAAACAAGGAATCTGACGATAATGTACCGGTTGTACGCATTGTACGTCGTGTAAAACCACTAAAACCAGTGTTTGTGCGCGGTAAAATGGCTAGTGCGTTAATTGATTCGGGCTGTGATGTGAACTTGATGTCAAAGGACTTTTATAACGAACTTAGCAAGTCAGACTTATTGCAGTGTAACGAAAACAACATTACGTTAACCGGTTTAGGTTATTCACAAGTAAAGTCATGTGGTGTTGTCAAGTTAGACATAACGATTGATAATTGTTTATACCGTGATACTACGTTTTATGTAATGCCTAACGACTCTGTACCATTTCAAATGATAATTGGTAATGCTTTTTTGCGAAATGTTATGATGTTTATGAAAGATTGTATGGTTTGGTTGTTACCGAAAGATGATTGGATGAACCCAAACTATGAGTGGTTGAAAGATGTTGCATATTTCTCTAGTTCTGTTGATTGTTTAGCTCACGTCAGTAATCCTGCTGTTAAAGAAGAAGTAATAAGGTTAGTAACAAGTTATGTGCCACAACAAAGTAAAGAAGCTCCAATAGAATTGAAAATTGTTCTCAAAGATGACTTACCAGTGTCTCAGCGGCCACGACGAATCTCATTCAAGGAACAAGAGGATGTTAAACGCCAAATCCAAGAATGGCTTGATGATGGAATTATCAGGGTGAGTTACTCAGAATATTCCAGTCCATTAGTATTAGTAAGAAAAAAGGATGGTAGCTTAAGAATATGCGTTGACTATAGAAAGATTAACAGTAAAATGGTTAAAGATGAATACCCACTCCCTATAATAGATGATCATATTGATAAGTTGTCCTCAGCTAGAATATTTAGTGCTTTAGACTTGAAAAATGGTTACTTTCATTTACGCATACAAGAAGATTCAATTAAGTATACTTCTTTTGTAACGACGACCGGACAATATGAATTTTTACGTGCTCCGTTTGGTCTAGCAACTTGCCCAAAGGTTTTTACAAGATTCATCACAATCATATTCAGAGAATTGATTGCCAGAGGTATTGTTATTGTTTTTATTGACGACATTTTAATTCCAGCGGAAGACGAATACCAGGCTCTTGAGCGCCTAAAGGAAGTTCTGATTACTGCATCGGAGTATGGGTTACAAATCAACTGGAAGAAGTCTCAGCTGTTAACCAGAAAGGTAGAATACCTAGGTCACATTATTGAAGGTGGTGCGGTAATGCCATCGCCAGGGAAAACAGATGCTGTTACGAAATTCCCTGAGCCTCAGAACTTGAAGCAACTGCATAGTTTTTTGGGACTTTGTTCCTACTTCAGGAAATTTATACCTAAGTATGCACAGCTGGCACAACCACTCACAGATATGCTGAAAAAAGAATGCAAGTTTGAATTCAGTGATGCACATAGAGCTATTTTTAATGAATTGAAGACGAAGTTGGCTACTAAACCAGTGTTGAAGATTTTTGATCAACGAGCAGAGACGGAGCTTCATACTGACGCATCAGGTATTGCTTATTCAGCTATTTTAATGCAAAGAGGTGATGATGGAAATTTACACCCAGTTCATTATATGAGCCGAAGGACTACGGACGCGCAGGCCAAGTACACAAGCTATGAGCTTGAAGCACTTGCTATAATTGAAGGTGTGAAGAAGTACAGACACTACTTATATGGAAAATTCTTCAAGATTGTCACCGATTGTAAAGCTTTCCAAATGACGCTAAACAAGAAGGATTTAGCATCATCAACAAGAGTTGCTCGATGGATTTTATTTCTACAGGATTATGATTTCACAGTAGAACACCGTGACGGCACAGGAATGAGGCATGTAGATGCATTGAGTCGAAACCCGTATGTAGCAGCCATAACATCTAGCTTACACCAAGATATAAGACGTGCACAGGAGTATGACGAGGGCCTTAGTGCAATAATTCAAATTTTGAAAGAAGGAAACTCATTTAAAGATTACAGTCTCAATCAAGAATTACTTTATAAAGGATCAGATCAACAACTAGTTATACCTAGTATGATGGAAAATGAAATTATAAAGAGGGCACACAGTAACGGTCATTTTGCGAAGAAGAAAACTCTAGAACTAATTAGCAAAGATTACTACATTGAAAAAATAGGAAAGAAAGTTGAAGATTGTATAGCATCATGTATACCATGTCTACTAACGAATAGAAAAGAAGGAAAACAGGAAGGTTACCTTAATCCAATTGAGAAGGGAGACACTCCATTGCATACTCTGCATTTAGATCATGTTGGTCCCCTGACAGAGACTCATAAGCAATATAATCATATACTCACCGTTATTGACGCTTTCACGAAGTTTGTATGGTTGTTTCCATGTAAAAGTACCACAACGAGGGAAGTGTTGAATAAATTGGAGATACTACAGCATACTTTTGGAAGTCCAGAAAGATGCATCACAGATAGAGGTACTGCTTTCACCAGCAACGAGTTTCAACAGTATTGTATGAAGGAAGGAATAGAGTTATGTCATATAACTACAGGAGTACCTAGAGGTAACGGTCAGGTGGAAAGGGTTCACAGAACTATTATACCAGTACTTACCAAGCTATGTATTGAGAAACCAGGATTGTGGTACAGGCATGTAGGAAGAGTGCAGATGGCATTAAACAGTACTTACCAGAGAAGCGTAAACACCACTCCATTTGAGATGCTAATAGGAAAGAAAATGAAGAGACAAGACGACATAGAATTATACGAACTACTACAACAAGAAGGACGAGACAGCTATATGGAAAATAGAGAAGATTTGAGGAAGAGAGCAAAACAGCAAATACTGGAAGTACAACAGGAAAATAAGAAGAACTATGATAAGCATAGAAAGGATAGTAGGAAATATCAAGAGGGAGAGTTAGTTGCTATAAAGCGAACTCAGTTTGGGCCAGGGCTCAAACTCAAACCTAAATATTTGGGACCTTATCAGGTAACAAAAATCAAACGACACGACAGGTACGACGTGGAAAAAGTAGATATGATGGCAGAAGGTCCAGTCAAAACCTCAACATCTGCAGATCATATGAAAAAATGGCCGGATGACAAGGAGTAAAATCAAGTATGTTAGGGTTATGAAGTATGTTTGTTGTGTGTTGATTGTATGAAAGTGATAGGTGTTAAGAAAGTATTTTTTTTTGTGTTTTCCCTATTTTGTTGCTATACGGAGTTGTTAAGATTCGGTTTGTTAAGCATTACATTAAAATTATAACTGATCATATTGTATCACCAAGGTGTTTTGTATTTCTTTGATAAGCTAAGATGTAACAAAAGATGTCAAGTAAATTTGTGTTTGAAATTGTCATGCTGTCTTTTATCTCTTTTTCTAGGAAAATAAATATTAAGATGTAAGCTGGCTATGTTAAAGAAAATATATTGTTTGTGAAATATGTCACCTTCTAAAGGAAATGTTGGTTTGAAGCTATATTGTGTAAGATCAAAATTTCATTATGTTTCTGTAGCTCATGTAAGACTAAACTTAAGATGTTATGTATAGATTAAAGTTGTTTATTGCAAGGTGTGATGATTTTTTGAGGTTTATTGTAGTACTTGTACCATGGTGTCTGTGGGCAGACAGTGTGCAGGATGACCGAGTGTGGAATGAATTTTGTGTAAAAGGGAACGTATGCTAAGGTGCGAGTGAAAGGTGCGAAAGTGTGAAAGAGAGAGGAGGAATAAGAAATATGGCGTGACAGATATAGTACGATGATAGACGACAGACGTGTTTTTTTTATTAAAGTTTTTTGTAATTAAAAATATACAAGTTTCTACGAACAAAACTCTATTATTTCACCATACGATCCCACACTAATATTATAAAGCAGAAGAGTTTGTTTGGTTGAACGCGCTAATCTCAGAAACTTCTGCATCAAATTGAAAAATTATTTCTGTCTTGGATAGCCATCGAGGAAGGCTAAGGATACATTAACATCACGGTACGACCAATAGGAGCGGAGCATAAATGAAAAATGTTGCAAAAACGTAAACGTAGTATTTTAACTATAGATACTGTTTTAATGCGTCATAAATATGATTTAACATAACAAGTCATTTTGATAACTTAATTTAATCGAATATATTTTAAACCTTGATTATCAGCACTCACGTGTTTTAACTGCTAAATAAGACTTTAAGCTACATGGTTGCCATGCCAGGTGATGGTACCTTCTTACGCAGCATAGATTGTGAGCATGGATGCATTCCGTTCTATAAAATAGCACAGCTGTTTCATCTTATCTCAATAAGAAGTGCTTTTACTAAAACGGTACCTACAGTCCTAGACGTCGTTAATTGTTTTCCTTACAAAATAAAGCATTCAATATTACTTGTTAAACAACCCTTTCAAAATAATTAAATTTGGTTAAAAGCACTTAGGTATTACGGTAACGTTTAATCATGTTTAGCAATAACGTAATTTAATTATTAATTTTCCGGTACAACTTTCCTGAGCTTGAACCGTACAATAAATCTGCTCCAAACTGACCGCGTAACTAATGAACGCCCAAACAAATGACTAATTAAACCGCCAAAATAATATCTTCTTTCATGCATGAAATTGGATATAGCTAATTTCACTTCTCATAACTACACATATAAAGTACAAAAAACTGCTACAAAAAATGCGCTGCTACTATCAAATTGTTACCATGAAGTACGGTTGACTGTACATACTCGAGGTCTTGCGTTCATATTATTTACACAGTACCTCACCGCGTTGTGGTTACGGGTCTGACCCATGACCCTGCACCGGAAAATACCCAGGAAAATAACATAAAATAATACCAGCCAAATAATTCGTAAAGTTGTTTTCTAAGAATAGTTTTCCTTGTTTTAGTTTTTTCTTTTTATTTCTTCCAAATCTACGAAAAAACTTATAAAACAAAGACGTATTTTGTGTCTGTTTGTGAATGCTTAATTCTTTTAAAATAAATAATAATAAAATGCATTTTGAAGTTTTCACCATCGTGTAGATACATTATTCCGAACGGTTGATGTGCGTCATTTATACTCAATTGCTAAAAACAATCACATCAGTAGATTGTACCCGTGCAAAGCATGTAAAACATGGCGGGTTGTTAGCTGAAATATAAATTTTAGATTGCTAATGCTACCGATAATTTGGCCAATAAGTCTTTCTATCCTACAAAGTCAGTAGAACTTGGCTTAGCCAAGTTGACAATCTACAATGTTAAATAATTTAGCACTCTTTAAACTTCACCACTGCTCTCAAAACGATGAAGGAAAACATCGCCAGCAAACACGCATGTCCTATAGAACAGGCAGAATAAATAGGCATTTTTGTCCCACTAGTTGTATGATTTTGTACCTATTTTACATTGTAGGACTAGACGGAAGAAGTATTACCATTAGTTCTACCGTAGAACTGTTTGGGTGAACTAGTGGGAACAATCCTTCAAGCACAAATTCCGAGACAAGTGACATCTACAAACTCGCATTGGGCCCACGTGATTGATTACAGCCCACTCCCTCTAACATAGCAGAGGCCTATGTTACAGCAGTGGAAACACTATAGACTGACTATTCTTATGGTAAACTTCACAGAGAGAGGATAATTCAGTTCTCTTTCCGACATAAATATAAACATGTTCCTCACTATTTATTAATAGTCTTATGCCACTTAAAGTCATGCCAGACAGTCTGGCTAATGTTCAGTGTTTAGACAGAGTTCGTCACGAGAGTGAGGGCACGCTTATTACATGCAATGAATCGTGATGTTCGATCTACTTGGCATCGCATCCGAACAATAATGATTCCATGAATGGGCTGTATTGTTAATGCGTTAATGCTTGCCAGAACACCAATAGATGTTGTGATAGGTGAGTGTTTGGCTTTGTCTTCATTATTATCGTTTAATATCACGCCTGTAATCCCCGAAGCAAGCTTAGCAAAATTCAAAAGATATCTTCTCGTGAAATAACAGTTACTACGAGTACTTTAAGATAAGACCTATTTCGTATCATTTGGGCTTCCAAAGTGCTATGTTTGGGAAAACGTAAAAAGTTACTTCGTGGATAGATATTCGTGCCCATGACTGTACCTAACAGTACACTTACATTTCGCATGTAGTGGGTGTACTATTATTGTTTAGAAATCTAAATATATACTTTGAGACATGATTCGACAGACAAGAAAAGATAAGAATAGACAATGTAAACTTGAGTTGCTTACATTTTATCAGTCAAACCAAAAATAGTTCGCCGCCAACCATTTTGTATACAAACATTTACTTTGGTTTAGTCAAACACATCTATGATCTATCGTTTATAAACTTGAATCTGTCATAATAATGTGTTATGAGTTCATTTTAAACGAAAATAGATAGTAATGTGTCTAAAATTATTTTCCCCGTTGAAAAAAGGAGTTTATATATTATCTTTGTATGTATCAATGTAATTTTGTCTAATCTTATGATGTTGGTAGGCTGTACTCGACTTCTAGCCATATAACATCAATAATTCTGTAGTTCTTTTGTATCCTTGGGTAGTATCCGGCTCGAAGGACCATATTCAGGAGGATATTCAAGTAGATTTACTGTTTTAGTTTTTAAATTTAAATTAGCTATTCCTGTGAAACCATGTTATGTGTATCTTATTTTTCTAACATCAAGCCCTTCGTTATTGTTAAATTGGGTAAAACCCAATTGCCGATTTGTGCAAGAGGTGTACTTTTGCAGAACCAAATTATTATTATTCTATTTAATATGTTGTAATTTAGAGAATAATTAACATTTGTATGCCTACTGCCTACACGACACACCCTTGTGTAACACATGCATATACTTATTATAATTATTTTGTCAAACAGGTGTTACTAATACGGCTTATGCTTCAATACCTTGTGATAGAATTGGTGGGTAGCAAAATTTTATATGGCAAAATAACTCGTTCAAAAAACCGTTTTGTTTTTTTTTTGTATCCATTGGCTTAATTTAGTTGAGTATAACGCAATGTTGATAAAAGGAAATTTATTAAACTAGTACTAAAATCCATGTATTAGTCACGTTGACCATCTTATTAATTGAATTCGTTTAATGTGTCCAGACAACCTGTTTTTTTAATTTATGTTTTGGCTTTTGGAGCCTATTTTATTTCTGCAAGTCAAAACTAAAATAAACATCAAACATAAGCAAGTATCGAGGTTGCCATATAAAAAGTTACACAAATAGCCATTTTTGTAGGTGCATTGCTACACGCCAGACCACATAATTATCCTATACCAATATTAAAACAGGCTTCGACAGCCCCTTCTTCTGCTTACTCTCATAGCAAACTAAAATTTCTTAATTATACCAAAACGAACAAGTAACCTTGGCTCACTTGAAAACTCCGACACATTACATAGAATAAAATTAACAAAACTATTTTTAAACTTAATGATTTATATAACGAAACAGGTTTTTGAAGTAATAAAGTAGGCACAGAACGATATCACTAACGATAAATCTAAATGAAGGCTTGTTAATAACGCGAAAAGTTTAATCAACTTAACTTGTTAACATGGTTTAGTCAAGGGGTGTAATCATCCTATCACAAACAAAGTGTGAGTGTGGAGCCCCGACAGAGAACATTGTCTCCTGCCGCGACTTCACACGAGTAGTAGAGCTTATTATGTCTACATGTTTTGACTGTCATAGGGCTTCGTCAGGGTCGTAGGGTTGCTATTTTCATAAGTATCTCTAATTATTTTAAATAAATTATAGCCTATGTTACTTCCTGATAATTTAGCTTTCTATTGGTGAAAAATTGTAAAATCGGTTTAGTAGTTTTGGAGCTTATTCGGTACAAACAAAAAATCTTTCTTCTTCTTAACAATATTTGTATGGACAAATACCTTCCTTTTTAGTGTCAGACTTTTACTGACTAAAACCCATCCATGTTTCTTCTTCGCCCTTTGCGTTCCGGGGCCACGGTATCTCTTTTCTAACAGTCCCGCAGCCCCGGCTAGACAACCACCTGCAGTCTTGCACCCTTCCTTAAATAAGGCAAACGACAAAGCTGTCGCTTATCCCTTCACACTTCTTGGACAAAATAAGATAAGAAGTAAGTAAATTGCGAACCATTAGTTACTATAATGAGAAATTAATGGCTCGCACCCTATTTACGACTGGGAGTCGCGTGAATCAGGCAACGGGGTATATCCTTAACCGGTAACTGAATTGTGGAGGTCAAATTAACAGTCGTTCCATCGAAAATAGACACTGATCAGATGCGTCCTATTACTGGAAGTCAACCGGCAATTTATAAAGTAGTTTAGAAAAGGCTAAGCATTGATGATGGCATGTGAATCAGGTTTCAAAGTTTGCTAGCAAAGCTCACTATAATATCTATACTAGCTAGCTAGCTAAATGGCTATGCAATTTATTATGGAATACATAAAAATGCACCGGTACATATCGCGTATCGATTCGCTTCTTTAATAACATGGTGACGCAAGAATGCCTACGGTTTGCATCTCCATCAACAGTTCCAATATTTGACACGTATTTTCATATAGGTACTGTCAGTGGTTTCGAAATTCAAAGCGACATGACACTAATAACCTGCGTTTCAAAGTAAAGGTCATGACTTTGAGTCCGTTGCTGAACCGTACTGACCATAGGCACAGCGGGTGGGCAAACATAATAAAAATATAGACATGGTTATTGAAAGGTTGGAGGCTAACGACCTCATGATCAATCACGTATCAACCGTTTTTACAGGTTAACATATCCATAAGAAACTGTACTTCATATCAACAAAAGATGGATACAGGAAGAAAAATATAAATGCTGCCTTGTCTTAGTAATCTGCATTTCTGAACGATGTACGTTGTACAAAATAGACCATGAAGTTTGGAAGAGTTTGTGGAAGTAATTTCCTTGCAGTAAATTCTTACAAGTTGAAACAGTGAAAAATTACCCAGCACAAAAAGATGACACATTCTTTTTTAAAAGAAGGTTTGTCGATTTTAGAAGGAATTGATCAAATGAAAGGAATCTGAACAAGATAGGGTTATTACTGCTACTACAAACAAGCAAGTGGGTTTCATATGTGGAAAAAATGTAAAGAAAAATAGGATTTACCATAGAAAAAAGGCACGGCATATAGTATCATATCTCATTTCCCCCATTCCCTTCCCTTGGATAAGCTCTTACTTACGAAAACAGAATATAAGATTATTTATTTAAAGAGAAGTAAATATATTTACTAGTCAGAAAAATCTAACAAAACATCCATTACACTTTCAGTTTTCAACAACACAAAACAAGGAGTACAATATTAAAATGTATCTATGCAAAGCAAAACAGGTTTTTTGACTCCATCTAATGTTTGTTACGAATATAAAATACAAAAGACTTAAACCACAGGTAGGTACAATACAACTCGTATGATAATTTCGTATGTCGGTAAAGTGCACCGCAAACTAAAAGGTTTTAATTAAAAATGTACATTAGAAGCAAGATAATTTTGGAAGATAAGTGCAGTGTAAATAATAAGTTGGCCCGCAGATTAGATTGAATTGGGGCCCACATTTACTAATGAAATCTGGTCAAAATGGCCGTCGCTGACGTCGTTACTGGTAATTTTGGCAGTTGTTGTACATACTTATTGAGAGTAGTTCTGGAAAAATGTACCAACCTACATCAAAAATTCGGTTTAATTTTCAAAGTAATTGTAATGATTTATTTATAATATTATTTATTTAAATACCAGAATGTTATCAATACTAGAATATTGGATTAGTTTGACGTATATAACTGTATTATTAGAGATAGTGCATTAGGACAGAACCACGTCTATTTGACAAGCGTCATTATGGTATTCCAATGATGTGCTACTGATAAGTCATTTAGTCAGAAGTTGGCATGATTGTTCAATCATTTCCTATTATTTTGACATTTCTTTTTTAAACTATACGCCAACAATTCATGACTTTTTTACAACAATTTCAACGTACCGCTGTCAAAGGACCATTATGAATTTAGGTGACTACGAACTTTTAGTACAATGGCAATGGCGTCGTCTGGTATGAGTGTCATTATGACATATAATTAAAAATAGCAGACTTGTGCAAACACCGCACTTTACCATAAAGTGAACATTAAAATAGCCCCTAGAAGTGACTAAATACTTATTTTCAGTGCGTGCACAATGAGCGGGGGTATGCAATGAGCACTTGAACATCTTGCTGAAAAAAGTTTATAAACTAAATACGACTGTCTTCATAGTTTCCAAGTAGACTAATTCACCGTAATTTGTCTCACAAATAAATATTAGTAATCGTACGTGGTCAAACATTAGTCTTTTTTGCGTGAGATACAAAGTTGGAAACGTGCCATAATAAGGGATCAAACTGTTGCCGTACCTGCTAATTAGCCAAAAATAAATCACCAGCTGTAATGAAGATTACTATCAGGTTTCTTTTAACTATTTAATAAAATAATGTCCGTTACTACGCGCATCAATTAAGAAATAATGGACGGATTTGGTCGTTTTTTTTTTTATAATCGCAAGAGCCGGATAAGGTTTTTAGACAAAAAATAATGAGAAACGTTTTTCAGAAAATGGGAAAATTTATTAGGACAAGACGAAGTTTGCCGGGTTAGCTAGAAATCCAGTATTTTCACATTTCAGCATTAAAAATGTTCTGTTTCAATCATCAAAGTGGCTCGATAACGTGGCTAGCTTCACTAGAATTTAAACGTTCCTAGTCCAGACAATAGGCGGAAAGTAGAGCAGCAATCCACTCCAATCATATGGCACCAGTAATGCGGTATTGTACTTATGTAGGAGGTGGTACCAACTAGTAATTAACGGGAATAAAGACGTGTACAGTAACAAGCACTAGTACCTACATGAGGCAACTTTTAAGTGATTTTCTCCTACTGTATTAATTAACTTTTTCACGAGCTTAGTATTATTATGGAGTGCGAACTTGGAGTGGTGGTGGAGTATGTGTTTGTGTGTGTGTGTGTGAAGTGTTTGTGTGTCTGTGTAAGTGTGTTATGAGAAACGCATGTGAAACTCCACATGCGAGATAAGTATAGTGTATAAATATTGTGGTCATTAGGTGACCACTAAAACCAGCGCTGTGCTGTGGGCCCCACATAGCTATGTCCACTATGCCCCTATGTTTTGAGGTTTTTATTATATTGAGTTTTGTACGTATGGACTAACCCTTTTGGGTATCAATAAAGTACGTTTCTTGTATCATCAAAAAAAAAAAGTGAAAATGTTGGATCTATTTTTGAATGTTGCCTCTTTACTTATCACACGTAGTCCCGAAACTATCTCGTCATCACAATATATACACCAAAGAAGCGAACTGTACCCCCGGAACTTCGGATACTTCAATTTTATTACATCCCGAAGCCTGGAGGTATGAAAAACTGCGGTTACCGGGAAAATTTCGCAATATGAAAGAGTTTTCTCAAAGCAAGCCTGTTTTCTATATTTTTATGTACAATCTTTGCAAGTACTTTTTTATAATATCGAATAGTGCTAGTTTGTTTTGGAAAGACTATTAAGTACCTACTCATAATTTTGAACATTTATTCGAAACACTGAAAGTACTTACGGGATGATATCCGTGATTATTCTTTATTGCTATGAGCTTACTTGCTTGCTTATTTGCTTGCTTGCTTGCTTGCTTTAAGTCTAAAACAGTGCATTTATTCGAAAGTAAAATGAAGCATGTGTATGTTCTGAAGTCACTAACATATTATGGTATGTAATTATGTAAGTTACGACTGAAGTATGCAGGAAGATAAGTCTAGACATTTGTATGCTAATTAGGTAGGTATAAACGAAGTCGGTTGAATGTGACAGTCAATATGTGGTTAAATAAAATGATCTTTAACCTGTTACATAATGGAAGAAAGAAAAGATTGTTTCATACAAGGGAAACTTGTTATAAAAATTTCGATTTTCCCTAGCCTAGTGCACTCTCCGAACATACAATGATTATTGTGTAATTAATCAGTACAGCTCCCATTTTGAATTAACAGTTTTCATTGTGCTGTATTTTCGCGCCTACAATTATTAGACAGAATTGTCTAAAACGAATCCTACTGCGATTTGATTTTTTATTTGATTATGTTCGTTGGACTGAATTATGTCCAACGAACATAATCAAATAAAAAAATTAAAAATCAAATCAAAATCAATTATGTCTAATTTGATACTGGATTCGAGTCTCGCTAAACTTTAATCTCCATACAAATAGAACACAGCAATACGCGCATTGTATTGTAGACAACATACGGATTGAACATGCATTTCAGAATTTGGTACAAATTAACTTCGCAAGAACTTCTATCCCGTTTATATACAACATGTAACGTAATTAACGCACACCCTCAGACACCCCAATTAGTTTATTATGTTATAATCATAAAACATGCACTGAATTTTTAATTAAACATGTCTAGGCAATGATTATTTAATAAATTAGTTTTCCTAATTCCGGAAGAATGTTGTAGTCACAGTACAAATCAACGAACGCACACAGTCGCATACGTAGGTCTCATACCTACGTATGCGACTGTGTGAGTCTTGCTAGCCTAGTAGGTATTCACTCGCGTTCGAGACAGCTGTTAACGTCGTCGCTCGACTCAACTTCAATAGAAAAGTTCAATACATTTTAATGCCTGTTTTCTTAATTGATGTTTTAATTTAGAAAGCACTTCGTCATTTTTTATCAAAAGCGCTCACTATCCTATTTTTAAAAATAAACTAACGATTTAATACGTCCCCACAAAAAAGTCGTAAAATCAGCTGATTGGGGATTCTCATCGAATTAAGCCCATATTTCGTTTTGAAAACGAGTACCTACGTGTACGCCAATCGGCTCCCCTGGCGATGGCTGTGTTCGGACGGAACGTTCCATGGCCACGAAGTAGCAGCTAACATAGTCCTACCCTGCGGTCTACCCTTGTACCATACCTTTGGTTGACTTGAATGTTCTGCCAGCTAGAACCACTTTATCACCACACTGCACCCTGCCACAGTCCTCACCATTAGTCACCATTTCACTGAACATTTTGTGTCAATTATTGGAAACTATTTGCATAAGTACACTGTACGGAAGTTAGCGCGTGACTAAATATTGTTTACATTTATTTAAGTAAGCTTTGATCGTCGTAGGCGCCGCCGGCGCCGCCCGGTGGCTATCTCGCTCTATCCCAGGTTTTTAATTTGCACGAGAAAGGGAACGAAAACAAGTATGTCATATTTAGCATTTTGTTGGTATGGGTAACTATTGTTTCCTTTGTATCCAGTGCCTGTTAGTGTGCGTGCGGTTAAATCGCCAAGTTTACTTCAACTGTTTTTGTAAAGACTTTAACTTGCTTGAAATAAGGTTCATTTTTCTTTATTTAGTATTGAATGGCGGAATTTGTATTAATACAAATAAAACTGCACTTTTAAAAGTCTTATTGCCTTGAGTTACGGTTCATTTCAGTTTGCTTGGACTATACAGGGGTAGTGTGGCTATAAATTACGTAGCTTTAATTATTTTTCGGATAAAAAATTACCTATATTAAAAATTATGGAAATCGATTCAGTAAACGATTCTGAACAAAGTAATTTCAGGATGTGCGTTAATTATGTAACATGTTGTATAGATCTACGTTTTGAAACTGGCTATAAGATTCAACTTTCGCACTACCTGATCGATTCTTTGCCTATTCGAAAGTATTTGAATTATCATTTGCATATTCTTGTGTGACATTTTTCAAATTGGTATTATTTTTTTTGGATTTTGGTGAGGGGATGGAAGAAGATTTTTTTAGAAACGAATCTTCTATGAGTGATAATCGTATCTCGTCCGAAATGAATAAGTCATCTTGACATCTACGATTCAAAAAGTTTATTTCTCCTTACAATACTCGTCCTTATTTTTTTTAATAAAGGCGGCCTTTGGCATAACAATAAATGATAATTGTGAGTGAAAGTTTTTTTTAGAAACGAGTCTTCTTTGAGTGTTAGTATGATTTTAATCGTATCTCGTCCGAAATAAATAAGTCATCTTGACATCTATGATTCAAAAAGTTTTATTTTTCCTTATATACTCGTCCTTATTTTTTAAATAAAGGCACCTTTGGCATAACAACTAATAATAATTAGAAGTGGAAGATTTTTTTAGAAACGCGTCTTCTATGAGTAATAGTATAATTTGCATCGTATCTCGTCCGAAATGAATAAGTCATCTTGACATCTACGATCCAAGAAGTTTATTTTTTTCCGTAATAAACTGGTACAAGTTTTGAAGCCAACCCGTGTGCCGTTTGGTAAAGCTGTGTTGTTTTTGCTTAATGCTTACGGCATTCAGTCTGCCTCTGTATGTTGTGCTTGAAGTACCTATTAAATAAATTAATAAAGTGTTTATCTAAATCAACCTTCAGAAATTTAGGTTTTCTGAGACGATCGCAAACATCAATATTTTAAAAAAACTTGTAAAACAATGACATTTCATATTTTGAAATAATTTATGAATGATGATGAATGGAAATCAGCTACAGAGGAAGTCAATCTTGTAGCTAAATTCGGGGATAAATCAATTTCGATTGCCATCGATTTACTTAGATGATAGAGTCTTGGTCACATTGAAGCCAATTGGGGCTATCGTTTTGGAGCTCACCAGATGGCGCCACTGTCGAGTAAGGTCCGGTCAATAATTCAATTTTATACTTTAAAGTACCAATAACTTCATAAAAAGTTGATTTTATTACGTATAACAACATAGTCTAAACTTCAGATGCATATTTACAATATTCTCCCTAAAATTAGAAAGTATGAAGACGCAACGCGCGAACACTGTGACATCTGACATTTAGGATGTGTAGAGTAGGGTCTACTCTACACGAACGCCTCTAGCGGCGAATTCATGCGCGATACCCCATTGAATAAACTCATAATCTATGACTATTGAGTATTTAATTTAAAAAAAAAAAAAAACAGAATGGTCTTAATTATGGTGTCTAGAAAGTCTAAAAATGTTCTCTGAATTAATTATGCTCATTTTAACAAAAACATGAGCAAACACAGTATTTAACTTGAAAACGATTACTGCGATGGTAAAATACATATACTTTTTGTTCGAATGATCATCAAGTGACTTCAGCGCTAAACTGATTCATCATTATCATCCGGCCCTTGTCCTATGTTACTTGAAGTCGGCGCAACACGATTTTTTACTTCCATTCTTCCCTGTCAACCGTCACACAGACTCTTCACGAAGCCGTTAACCAAGCATTTTGTACATCAAACTAAGTAACCCTACGCAAAAAATATTGCTGGGAAATGACTTTTTTTTGGTGAAAAATCACGTTTTACGGTAAAACTCTAATGTAACGAACTCAAAACATTGTGCTGATCGATGGATTAAACAGCACGAGGGTCCTGGAGGTGTTTAAAGTATAGTTCTTACATTAAAAACATGTATTTAAAGAAAAACTTGTAAAAAAGTTGGAACGTCAACCCCCAATATCTCCGTAACTGAAGGTTCCCAGGTATGGTCTAGAACAAAAAAATGATCGCAATGACGGCGAGAACAAGTGCCTTTCAATAACAATAATTAAATATTCAGAAACCTGTGAACGAGCCAGCGTCGGAAAAAGATCTTTTGTATTGTGACTCACCTCTTTCCTTTAATTCATGTACCACTGATGTCCTCGACCAAAATTTTTTTCGTGTATAATGCATTATGTGTATTGCATCAGAACATTAATGGACTGTTACCCAAGGCTGATGTAATGACAGAACATTTAGATACGCTCTCAAAGAATGGGAAATATGTTAATATTTTATGCTTTACGGAACACAATATGAAGCAAGGTGACCTTGACCTTCTGAATATACCAAATTTTATTTTAGCTGCAAGCTTCACTAGACTAAAGCGAAATGGTGGCTCTTGCATATTAGTTAATAACCACATTCATTTCAAAGAAATAGAATCTGTAAAGAAGTTTAACATTCCCAATGTGTTTGAATGCTGTGCAGTGGAATTAACTGACGATAACGTTATAATTTTGTGTATTTACCGAGTTCCAAATTCAACTAAGGTACATCTTTTCTTTGAGAATTTAGCGAATATATTGCAACAGTTTTGTTATAAAAGTAACCAAAAAATAATAATCTGTGGCGACTTTAATATTGATGTTCTTCAAAATACCAAAAACTCTTCACTGTTTAAGCAACATTTGAAGGAATTTAATCTGAAACTAGAAATATACGAACCAACACGTCCTAGTAGTGGTACATGCCTAGATAATTTTCTCCACAACATATCAGGCTGCAAAAGTGAGGTCTTGGAGCTAGGTGTGTCTGACCACACAGCCCAACTTATGAAGTTCCCGGTAAAACAAAAGTGTATTTTACCATATTATTATGTATATAAACGGGATTACAGCATGGAAAATATTAACCTTTTTAGAAAACATATCGCCAGTCTCAGTTTCTCCGAAGCTTATGAATCTGATGACGTAAACAAATGTTTTAATTCTTTTTTTGAACTGTTTAAATTAATATATGATCTCTGTTTCCCAATTGTCAGACGCAAAATTTCTACAGTTATTAAACCAAAGTGGATCACACGCGGAGTCAAGCGTTGTAGTAGAACTAGACGATCATTATTGTGGAAATATAGACTGACTCGAGACACTGTTTCAAAAATGGCATTCAATACTTTCTCGAAAAGATACTTTAACTCGAAAGGCACTTTTCCCGATAAGCTAAAGATTTCAATAATAAAGCCATTACACAAAAAAGACGATAAAACAAAAGTTACCAATTATAGGCCAGTGGCACTGATACCAATTTTTTCTAAAATTTTTGAGAAAGTTTTTTATAACAGCATTAACAGTTATTTAGAAGCGAATAATATCTATTGCAATGAACAAATGGGCTTTAGAAAAAATAGAACCATTAATATGGCTATTTATAACTTTTTAGAAAAAATACATCATAACATGGATAACAGAAAACCAGTGATGGCGTTGTTTATGGACATGACCAGGGCGTTTGACTACGTAGACCATAATATGCTATTAACAAAGCTCGAAAGATATGGTATCCGAGGTAACGTGCTTAATCTAATAAAATCTTATTTGGAGAACAGAAGTCAAATTACACAAATTAGTAAAGTAAATGTAAAGACCAAAACTGAGATGGTATACTCCTCTAGCTCTAGATTACTGTCATGTGGTGTACCGCAGGGTTCTGTGCTAGGACCGTTACTTTTTATTTGCTATATTAATGACTTTCCCCAAGTAATCAAACATCATATGTCACTATTTGCCGACGACAGCACTGTTTTTTATAATTCTGGTACTACAAAAGAAATAGAAGAGCATGTAAACAATAGCCTTATTCCTATTATCGACTGGTTAAATTCTAATAACCTTAAAATAAATCTAACTAAAACTAAAGTAATGAATTTCAAAATTAGACATAAAGAACAACCACAGTTTCAAATAAACTATAAAGGGAATGAAGTACTTGAATCTAGTGTTACGAAATTTCTTGGACTATATATTGACAATGACATGACATGGAGGACTCAAATTGAAAGTGTTTGTGGAAAGCTGAGTAGATTTTCATATGCTCTTTATATGCTGGGTAAAATTGCCAATAAGACTGCCCTACTAGCAGCTTATCATGGTTACGTCGCCTCAGCTCTACGGTATGGCCTCATATTCTGGGGTAATGCCCCTAAGGTTCAAGAAGTTCTTGTAGCACAGAAAAAATGTATCCGAGCTATTTGTAAAATAAAGCAAAAAGAATCTTGCAAGCCACATTTTCATGAGCTAAAAATATTAACTTTACCGTCACTCTACATCTATGAAGCCTGTATTTTTATAAAACACAACATACATTTATATAGATTTGTAGAAAGTAAACGGCGCTCAAAAAAGCTGCAGGTGTTAGCAACAAAAACACAATTTTATAGCAAAAGCTTTTATGCAATGGCTCAAAAACTATATAATAAGTTACCAGGACAAGTTATCTCAAGTGTGAACATTAATGAATTTAAAAGAAATCTATTCAAATTGTTAAATAACAAGGTGTATTATTCTGTTGACGAATATTTAAATGACAAATTTTAATTTTAATTCCTTGCCAAATCCAATTTGATAAAATGTTATGTGACATACGAAATGATTTTGTTAATCTTGAATTGTTGTATTGTCTTGTTGTATTATTGAATTAGTGACATTGTTATTATTATTTTTTCGTTTTTTACTTTATTTAATTTGACATTTTATCTAATTTTTACATGATTTATAATTATTGGGATTTTACTTACAATGGCTGAAATGTATCTGTTTTAAAAAATGACCTTTGATATTTTGTATGCCTTTTGGCGGGACACAGCTCGGATCTAATCTATTTTATTATAATATCTTCTGTATGTACGTACCCTGTGTTCACGAAATAAATTAATTTGAATTTGAATAATACAAAAATGATCGCTGTTTCTAATTCCTTTCTTTCTCAACTTAAATCCTTATTTCTTCGTCATAGTATTCTAAAATTACATTGTGATTTCTTTATCAACACTCGTAAAAGCAGAATGCTATTCGTTTCTGACCGAAGCAATCATCATCAAATATACTTTATAAGGTAGTTTACTGTTAAAAATCCATTTGAATCTCACATTTGTTTCCATTATGTAAGGAGAAAAGTAAAATAGTGTGTCGGACCACAGATAAGGAAAACGTCTAAGTTATTGAAAATTCTTAGCGCTCATGAAACCTCAAGGACTTGCAACTCAAATCAGTACATACATATCGCGCTAGAAGAATTTAGCCTTTTGAACGCCATTGTCAAATACAGGGTGTCCGGCAACGAATGGATAACCTTGAAATGGCCTATAGCAGAACCCATGGCATGGCTATTCAGAAAAAAATAAGAAAAAAAATCTTTCTTATAAAAAAAAAATCATTCAGAAAAAAATAAGAAAAAAAATCTTTCTTATAAAAAAAAAATCCGCAGATGTAGGGCCTGCATAAGAATGGGGGGCCATATTACATTTTTTTGCTTCAGTAATGTTTACTCCTTGTCTACATTAATAGCAAATCACTATTTAAGGCAGATACAATTATGAATTCTACCATTATCAAATCTACTTGAAAGCGACATTATTTTAAAATTATTGGTCCCTCATGTTTGTACGCATGCTTTCTTTTACCCAAGATGTTAAAACTTTGTTTAAAAAAAATAATTTACACTAATTTTCCAAAATAAATGAACTGCTTACAGGTACACTTATGATAGATTTTTATTCGTATTTATATCTAAATGGCCATAAGTTGTACTCTATGCCATTTCAAGATTATCCATTAATTACCGGACACCCTGTATATGTCGCAAACAAGCGCTAACTTTATACGCCAAACGACACAAATATGTGACAAGATGGTAGGTGAAATTGTGGCTTGTCGTGAAGGGCATGCGCGAGCGTTTGTTGACTGTGGCGGTCAGAATGTTTAAGGTGATGTTTGGAGTAAATGATTGTGTGACGGTTGAAAGGGAAGAACGGAAGTAAAAAATCGTGTTGCGCCGACTTCGAGTAACATAGGACAAGGGCCGGATGATAATGATGAATCAGTTTAGCGCTGAAGTCACTTGATGATCATTCGAACAAAAAGTATATATGTATTTTACCATCGCAGTAATCGTTTTCAAGTTAAATACTGTGTTTGCTAATGTTTTTGTTAAAATGAGCATAATTAATTCAGAGAACATTTTTAGACTTTCTAGACACCATAATTAAGACCATTCTGTTTTTTTTTTTTTAAATTAAATACTCAATAGTCATAGATTATGAGTTTATTCAATGGGGGCTATCGCGCATGAATTCGCCGCTAGAGGCGTTCGTGTAGAGTAAGGTCTTCCTAAATGTCAGATGTCACAGTGTTCGCGCGTTGCGTCTTCATACTTTCTAATTTTAGGGAGAATATTGTAAATATGCATCTGAAGTTTAGACTATGTTGTTATACGTAATAAAATCAACTTTTTATGAAGTTATTGGTACTCTAAAGTATAAAATAGAATTATTAACCGGACCTTACTCGACAGTGGCGCCATCTGGTGAGCTCAAAAACGATAGCCCCCATTAGCTTCAATGTGAACAAGACTCTATCATCTAAGTAAATCGATGGCAATCGAAATTATTTATCCCCGAATTTAGCATCCAGATTGACTTCCTCTGTAGCCGATTTCCATTCATCATCATTCATTAATTATTTCAAAATATGAAATGTCATTGTTTTGACGAGTTTTTTTTAACGTAATGATGTTTGCATCGTCTCAGAAAACCTAATTTTTTTAAGGTTGATTTAGATAAACGACTGTTATTTCTTGTTTGCTTGAGTGTGTTACCTGAGATACAGGTTTATTCCTAGTTCAGGTAGAATCTAATTATTGTAAATATTTTTGTATTTCAATAAACAATTTCAATTTCGCAAAATATCAATGTTCTTACTATTTATGTCATTGATTATGGTGTTAAAAATGAATGATTACATTGAAAGGTTTCGTTTTTTGGTAAACAAATGCAATATTTGAGCACTAGCTTAAAAAAAAACACTTTCAACTCAAACATAGTAGGTACCTTAAACTTTTAATTATAAGACTTCATTTACATTGTTCATCCATCCATTTACAATCTTCACCCACAGAAAAGGTCGTTTCAATTTAAAAAAAAAAATTAAAAAAAATGTAATAGCAACAGAAAACAAGGTCTTATGAGTAATTTATTTATTTTTAATGGAAAAGGTTTGGTTGGCACTAAAAAAAATCACCCGATTGTCTTTGACTGTTGAATGTCAAATGTAGGTTCAAACAACTCTATCAAATCGGGGGAAATCTATGCTTAGTAATAATATCACCTCTTTGCATATACAGGGTGGAAGACACAGACGCTAAAACGACGTATTCAGTGCACGAGTTTGAATCCCCACATACAACTTTTTCGTCAGTTATTAAAAAAAAAACGGCCGTTTCCTACAAAACTGCAATACCTACACCGTCAAAATGTATAATGATAACCTGTATAACGATCATTACTAACACCAGGGGGCCTAAAGTGGCCTTTTTAGGCTTTTTCTCGGCAGAATCATTATTAAATAATAATATAAATTAAGATACAATTCGTTAAAAAGTCACGAAGTGACAATTCTATGAACTATTTGCGTCTGAGACCATTTTAAGAGTTTTAACGTGATTCATGCATATTATTATCCTATTTTCTAAAGCGATTCTGCTAAAGTGACCTTTTTAGACCCCGAGGTTAATGTACAAATTTACCCGTGATCTATTAGGTACGTATTAACGTCGTAATATTTAATTTTGATGTGATGGAGAAAAGATCATGAATATTTTGTGTAACAGTTTTATGATTGATCTTTAAAATGACCTCTATCAAAGATATCGTCTTGACGTTTGGTTCCCCCAAAAGCGATTCTTTTCAAAACCATCATAACTTTTTATAGTAGTTAGCTTTGTAACAAGTTTTCTTCTATACGTTTAAATGTTTTTATACTTTTCATCATCCGTAATTCATAAAGGAAAATATTTATAGTTTATATGGCTAATGAAAAATATTTTTGATTTGACTGCTGGGAAACAATGGGTTTTATATTTTTATCTTTTATCAGAATATGTAAATTATACAGAGTTTCAATAAAATACAAGAAAAAATATTTTAAGAAGCATATTATTATTTGTAAATAACACGTGAAATATAATATGAAAGTTATGTTTCATTCCTAGTTTTTCTAAAAAATTAAATGACAGTCTAGTATGTTGGGGGCATACTTTCCGACCCCTATCCGAAAATACCCTCTTCAAAAATAGCAGCTACCCTCCTATAATTACATTCACGACCACAAATATGTAAACCCCTTCATTAAAAGCGATTTTACTTAACATTTTACACTTACTTTTACACTTACTTTTCGTCAAAATATTTCGTGTGTAGTTTAACCATGGGATCGAATACCGACCGCTAATTTGATTCAAACGTATTTAAATTAATTAAAACACAAGTAACATCGACTAAATAGAATTATAGTAAACTGTCTGGCGCAGAAGCAAGGTTAACACTGTATAATTTTAATATGAGTAAGTATTGTACTAGGTACAGATGATGCCGAAAACAAAATTAAATAAAATTGTTAAATTAATCATTTGATGGAATTCGGAAACATCCTAAACTGCATATATTATTTTTAAAAGTAAAACTTTTATTTTCCAAAAGAAACCCTATTTTCATGAAAATCATACAGACAGTATTATTTCGGCATTCATTGCTAAGACTTGCAAAAGAATAAATTACTTATGCCTAATCACTAAGACGGTTCTCCGACCTTAGAAAAGGCAATTTATGTTTTGATTTAATGTGACCTACCTCGTGAGTTCTTTTAGATATAGCTTTCGTGTACCTATTACTTACTGTTTCAGTTTTGGAGCTTATAATCTCTGAATCTCACCAATACACTTTCAACACTGCGATAAATATTTTATTTACGTACCTATTCTATCATTCATTTTAAATATGTGAATTCTAATTCAGAAGTTGTACGTAATGACCTTACCCGCGAAGGTAAAAACAATTTGCTCTTTTTTTTTTTTTTTGACGGAAAACACGTTTTAAACGGAACAGTATTTATAGGAACATCGGTTTGCAAGTATTATCGTTTTCAGACATTGTAAATTTAAATTCTTTTGTATGTTAATTTGCATAATCCGCGTCAAAACAAGCCACGTACGTTTGTACAGCTGAATTCAACAAACCAGCAAACTGGTAACCGATCATCGCATTCAATATAACAATTTAGAAAAAAAAAAAACTGATTAATCACTTTTAAAACCGGTTGAACTTGGTCGAGCACAAACTCACAGATATACTTTTTCACTTCACTAGAAACTTCACTTTCTATCACTAGTTGGTAACTTCACACAATTTTCCGAACACTGGATTCGATTTTCAAATTGGAGCGCGCGAAATACTTTAGCGATTTTCCCGCGTAAATAAGATGGCGACGTGTACGCCCCCCACAGCGGTGCAGAGCAGACTGGCTAAGTAAAGGTGACGCTTCACATGATCAGATCACGTCGTTGGTTTATATATTTTTGCTACAAATGTAACCTTAACGCGACCGGTTTTAAAGCCCGTTAAAATAATAACTGCCAAAAATAACACAGAATACGAGTAGTTGTTTCCATAATTTTGTGGAACAAGTATTATTTCGTTGCGCTCGTGAATGTGACGTGGTTTAGAGTACCGCATTTTGTTTTTAATTTGACTTTTCCTGTTCGGTACGCATCATTCTGCCTTAATTACAATAGTCGCAATCAGGCTCTCACTCAAGAATGGTTTTGGTAGTTTAGGCAAGAATGTGGTTTGGTCGTCGTCACGGTTGTTTTTTAAGAAAACAAAATTTGTTTTGATGAAGGATGAATTTTAACAAGATTTTAAAAACTAAACTTATATTGTCACTTAAGAGATATCTTCCGCGCTTTTTTTCGGCTTTTCCATTTCTGAAAGCCGAATAAAAGCGCGATAACGTGAAAAGCAGAAAGCGAAAGCAAAACACAGCAAGCAACAAGCTAGCAAGCAAGCTTAAAACAGTGTTTAAGATTTTAAAAGCTGTTGAAGCTGTTAAGCAGTTACTACACAATTCAAATATGTTACAATTTAGTTCCAGCGCTGTGCTGTGGGCCCCCCATAGTACAGCATCATGCTGAGTGGTTACCTTTTTGTCGAACTCACGACGTGCAAGCGGTTAATTTTTTTTTTGTTCTGCTTTGTAATATTCTAAATGATTTTGTTTGTTATTTCTGTTTTAAAATTTTGTATGCACACACTAAGCAACGAGGCTTGTGTCGTGGACTGGTGTCCACGACACAAGCCTCGTTGATAGTTGATATACTACATAGATACTTTTTTTTCTTTCTTTCTTTCTTTCAGCACCAGTGTAATGTAATAGTACATTGATACCCTAAGGGTGAAAGTAACTTATTTAGTCCCGAGACGGGGTTTGGCGCCCGAACGTAGCGATAGTGCCAATAGTTCGAGGGACTAAATAAGTCTCTAACCTGAGGTAAACACTGTGCTTTTCATTACGAATACAAGAAAAGTAAAAATAAAAACATGAATTAAGAGCTAAGGAAAAAATGAGTAAATTTTAATAAAATTAGCAGTAGGCAGATAATAGATAGTGCAGTAGTGGATAATTATGATTTGATAAAAATGAAATCAAGCGTTAAATCCATAAAATGTACATCTGAATCAGATGAACTCATTGTGTTTTTACAAATCTCTGCTCTAAGAAAGTATAAACAAAACTCTACAACTCGAAAAAACAAACGAAGATCGGATTGCCGCTTTCCCGCCTATTTCTTTTCTGTGACCGGCCAGCTATTCAACCATTATATTTTATTTTCATCATTGAAAAAATGGTAAATATTTTGATCAAATCTATTTTATATAAAGAAATAGTTGAAACTAAACTATTACAAAGTTATTTAAAAAAAGAATATATTCTATAATTAATACTTAACTTTTTGTTATATCAATTTTACATCGGGCTGTAATTGATATAATGTTATAGAAAGTTGGAACATGGTTCTTAAGAAATGTGAATTAGTTTTTAGATTTTTTTTAGAGTTTTTTAGAAGTTTTTTTTTATAATTTGACCTCTGTCTGTTGAAAACGATTTTCATCCCTAGGGAGCTAGGGCTGAAAAGTATTACTTTCAACCCGCTCCTCAGGCAACTTCAGACCTACTTTCAGAGTATGAGTAATGAAAAAGTAATAAAAACACTTTCAAGTTGAATTAATGTGTTTTTGTGAACGCGTTCTCAGTTCGCCTTCGCGCTCAAATAAGTAATAATCATAAGTGTTGCAAAACATTTTATTAATCTTGTATGCCGCCATAACCTAGCTCTAAATAAAACGTAGAATCGAAATCATTAATTGATTTTTATAGATTTAAGACGCGGTAAAAAATATATATATTATCCAAAAGCCATTATAATTAAAATGATCAAAATAATGAGTAAGAAAATTTATTTTTAGTGAGATCTTACTACTGAAATGCAGAATTTTCTAAAAAAGGTTTTTAGTTTTTTATTGGGGTAAACAAACTCAATAAAAATCCTACTGTTTGTCATGTCAATCAGGATAAGACCTTATTTCCATGGCTAGTGAAGCGAGTAATAGACTTTTAGGGGAAGAATCCCAGAAAGGGTAGGAAATATTTGGATCTTTTATTTAGTATCCAGTTGTAGTTCAATGTTGTAGGCACATAAATAATATGCCGTGAAATTGATGTTTTTGTGGGCCTCACACCTACTAAATAAAGTATATTTACTATGTCTATTCGCGCATGAAGGGTTCCGTACCGTCGTAGTAAAGCACCTTTTAATTATTTATTTTATATTTTTTTGTTATAGCGGCAACAGAAATACACATTCAGTGAAATTTTCAACTGTCCACCTATTACAGATCATGAAATACAGCCCGCTGACAGACAGACGGACGGACGGATGAACGGGACGGACAGCGGAGGTTTAGTAATAGGTTCCCGTTGGTTACCCATCCGGCTTTCGGGTACGGAACCCTAAAAATAAGTAAGGTGAGTTGCAGCCAAATGTAAGCCGAGAACGTCAATAGGCCGCTGAATTTTAAGAGAACCATTTATTTACTGATTTCCTAAACTGTTGATTATACACTGAGCTAAAACATACTTTTAAGGCGACTTAGGAGTTTGAAATACTGTTAGAATAAAGTTCTAATCAGCTTACACTACAAAGTGATTGTTACGTCAGTCACTGCGGGCCGAATAGTGCGAAATGAGTGGTTTTTTGCGATATACATAAAATCTTTTGATTGGACTAAGAAAATAAAACACTAACATGCTAATATGTTGCTTGTAGAATTATTTGCCAAAACAAAAACTACATACACACGAACATATAACCTCCTCCTTTTTTTGAAGTCGGTTAAAAATCAGAATGATCGCATGTAGTTTTGGTCTTTACTTGTTAAAATAAATTTTTAAAGATAAAGTTTGTGTTTTTTTTTATCGACTAAAATTAGTTGTATTATGTTTTCAAAACACTATCAAGAATATCATATATTTTTTCTGGTTTTGTTTATTGCAGTGAATCATATGCCTTTTTGCATTATAAGACTCGCGTTTAGCTCCTGTAGTCGCCTTAACATAAACTGACTGACATAGACTGTCAATGTGTAAATAAAATCAGGATCAGAGCAGGTGGCCTACCATGACGTCTTAAAGCAGGATCGTTTTAATCGCGTTCCAGTGTGGGTAAGAGACGGAGCTATAGAGGACGTCTAGCGCCATTTCTTTCCCACACTGGCACGAAATTAAAACGATCCTGCTATAAGACGTCATGGTAGGCCCGCAGTCGGCGATATTGTACGGAACTCTCTCACGAAAGTATCATTTCACACTAAAGGTCAATTTGAACGTGACCAATATAAAAGAAACAGGTATCTCCTGTACTTTTGACATTGCAAAATAAAACCTTCTTTCTTCAATTTTAAAAATAACGTGGTCTGAGATCGGAATTTTTATCGGTTTCGAGTTATTTTGGGATGTTTTTGATAGTTAATTTAAGGTAATAAAGTTAATTTACCATTCACATTGACTCTCATTAATTTGAAAATAAGAGTCATTGCGCAATGATTCAAAACGGTTTGCCTTTTGTATTCGTATGAAAAGATTTTTTGGAAAAGTCGATAGGTATCAAATGGATATTATGTAGGCAACTATTTTGATCATAAATTATTAACTCCTGTGGCAACCTGGCAACACGTTTCTAAACTCAGAGATTAGTACTTGTACACCACGATTTCAGTTTATACATATAGATCCATATTTTTTTTATTTCACTCATTTATTATACCTAGCCAGCTAGCATCCTTTGGATGTTCAATTTTGATTAAAAGTCTACATATTTCCTTTTTACATGCTTAGAAGATTGTGTATGTTCATCTTAACAAAAACTATATTTTTCGAAGGTCGTATTCCACATATTTTGGAGCAGCCGTGATTCACACAATATTATCTCTTTTATATGTTTAGATTTAAGTTTTTTTTTGTGTGCACTTGTGGCATGTGCCAAATAAATGTGTTTTCTTTTTCTTATTGAAATGTAAAATTTAATTACAAAATTGGACTCATCATACTGACTGCATCAGCTGATGCGATGATATCCCACAATGAGACGAGGCAACAATGGTATAAGAACATATTTAGGACTTTCCAATATCTAGTGGAATACAAAACAAATCAGCACTTCGGAAATTGAGCAATAAGTGGTATTCGTCTGTTTTTGGTACAAAGTGCTCACGGCTCCTGTGTTTTGTCTCTACAACGGATATCCGCTTCGGAACAAATATTTGCACACCAGTGAGAATGTTTGTTCCTGTAATGGCACCTAACAAATGCCATTTTAGTGGTTTCTGTGTGGACTAGGCGCTGGCCAAAATTGACTAAGCCTAAGACAGAACAAAAATGACGATTGTTTGAAAAGAAATACAATAAAAAAATCATAACATCACGCCTGTAAGTTAACATTTTGCCAGTTATATTTAACTCCCATATAAAAGGCCACGCTTCAAGCTGGTTCGAAAGAATTCTAAATGGAAAAGCCCAACCACACTTAGTGCTGAACAGTACCGCTTGAGACCGATTGACTAATGAGCCAGTCAAAAATACTTGTCTATAGCTCAAATAAAAACGAAAATGAACACTAAGAAATATCAAATCACGTCGTACTTCCACATGTGTTCGAATTTTCTAACAAAATCGTTTATTGCAAAGAAACTTTCTATAATATTCCATCTGTAAAAGAATCACCGAACTCGAAAATAGAAGGAAAATTGTTCACATACGTTCACAGTAAAATATAACGAGAATGTCCCTAAAATGGAAAGGAAAATGGTAATGGAAGGAAACGTGTCGAGTTAAGGTGTGTACTATGGGCACACATTTACAAAAACACGGTAATAAGCATGTGTCTTCCTTTTTAGGGTTCCGTAGTCCGGACAAGGAACCCTTATAGTTTCGCCATGTCCGTCTGTCCGTTTGTCTGTCTGTCCGAGGTTTTGCTAAGAGACCGTTAGTACTAGAAAGCTGTAATTTTGTAGAGGTATGTATATTAATAACGCCGACAAAGTGGTAAAATGAAATTTTGGAAACTATTTTTTTTAGGGTTGCTCCCCTACATGTGAATGTCGTCATGTGTTCGTCGTCTACCCCATTGTGTGGTACCCCACACAATGGGGTAGACGACGAACAATCAATAAATAATTTTAAAAGACCTATTCAACGATACCTCGTTGAATAGGTCTTTTAAAATTATGGTTGCTAATTTTACTTTTCGATTTAATGCTCCATTTACGAAATATTAAACTTTAAAGTGCAAATTTTTGTTCCAGTAGGGCGTCCCCCCCTCTAAAAGCTAAACTGACGATAGTGCATCACATGAACTTTAAAGTAAAACTATAGCGGTTAAGATAATATTATTAGTTTAGCAGTAATAGTCGTTGAACTAGGGTGTTGGATAATTTTGTACCAAATACAAAATCCTTAGAATAAATCCTATAAAGTGACTAAGATGAAGAAGTAGCTTGTTTATAACGAGTGAAGACTTGCATTGAAAAACAAAATCTAAAATATAACGGGCTACTACGGAACCCTACACTGCGCGTGGCCCGACACGCACTTGGCCGGTTTTAGATATTGAAATGGTTACTGGGACAAAAAATATCGCGTGCAATCAAAAAAGGCATTTGTTTACGTCTTAGCTATAGCGCTAAGAAAAGCCTGTATACATCATGATCTGTCAAATGACCAATTTGGTCGAGACGCCATTGTTTAACTATTGTGTCTACTTCGTGGACAGATCATGGGATAACATAGGTTATTCAGGCCTTTCTTTTAGACTTATGTAAGTGCTTGGTTTAGACCAAAGTCTACTTATTTACAAGTAGAAGAAATTTACCCGTAAGTATGCTTTCATTAAATATTCCATCTACCTTCAGGGTTTATTTAGCCAACCAGACAAGTAGCAGTGTAGCTACTACCGCTACGCTTCTTTATCTAATCGGAAGATAACCCTCGAAGCGACTAAACAAAATGACAGTTTTCATATAAAAAAGTAATAACCAATTTGGTCGGCCTTTTCATTTTGCCATACAGTGGATGCCTGAGGGCGAAGCTTTTTGCCATAACTAGTCAAGGAAACGCTTAATCAGAGATCAGAGACAACAATCAGCTTGTAGGGAGAAGTTTTAGATTAATCGATGTTTTAGAATAACTAACTCAGGCGTTCCTTAATTGTTTCATTTCCCTGTACAAATAAATTAATCAACAAGGAAAATTGTAATGTAAGCCTTTCTGTTACTTGGTTAGTTTTACTAAGTTAATAAACAATCAATTATCTGCAAGGTTGGCTAAAATCATAAAACGATCCGAATTAGATATAAATGAAAAAGGCCAAATTATGATGATCAGAGTCCAGAGTCAGACATCGTTGACAAATACGAAAAAATACATCGAAATTTTGCGAGCGTATTTCCGTATATCTTGCCAAAATTGCAGACGCATGTTTTTCTGCCCAGACCTTTTATTTTTTTTTATTGCTTGTAAAAAAAATTGTGTGATGTGAAATCAGGCAGAATTCCCCAGCGTTTTCTCACTTAGATTTGTCACAAAGGCTACTTTGAATCTACTACTTGTTAAACGAACAAAACATAAGTTTCACCCTCGTAAAAAGTTTTAAAATTTTCCAGCAGGCTGTGGTAGAAAGGACTCTGTTTGTTTCCATGTTTTAATTTCCCTAATGAGGTAAACTTATTTAATTGAAGTACGAATGATCGACATGGTGAGGGACAAAACAACCAACAACTGGGGGGCGAGTCTGCTATTACAATGGTGTCACAATGATCTGTCATTGATTTCATAATAGTTGATTTTGACAAGTTTCGTAATCTACTAACATAGTCGCGTCATTATGACTTTCCAATGATCAACCACTGACACTCCATTGAAAAAAATGGCATAGAATGGTAATCTCGTACACAATGACAAATGAATGACTGACTTACGCGGTAATCTGCTAAAATTTGACAGTTCCAGCCGAAATTTGCTCAATTAGCACCATTTTGTATTGCTATAAATATAGGCTTCTATATTTAAGATAAGTTAAAACACTTAAATGAAAATAAATCAAAACGCCGACCGCTAGAAATAAAAACAGATAAAACGTCAGTAAGCAGTAATGTCACATTTGACTTTGACAGCAAAACAGATTGAATTATATAGTTTCACATTAATCCGCGTTACACATTATTTAATGTTTTTTGTTATTTACGCACTTCTTACTACTCCAGATTGCATAGAACACTAATAAATAATATGTAAAAACATTTATATAAATGAAATCTGGCATAATTAGATGTTAAAATAAATTCTAGTTTTTCGAAAATCATTTCTATTAAGGTTTTTTAATTATGGCAATACAACAATGTCATTTTATCACAGTTCTATTACGAGACCATTGACTTGCCATTGACCGAACAATAATCGACCATTATGAATTTAGCAGATTACGATTTTTTTGCAAAATTACCATTGTCATCGATCAACAATTATGAAATCAATGAAAGACCATTGTGACACTATTGTAATAGCAGACTCGGCCCCCTGACTCAATTTCTGAAAATATTTATCATTGGAAAACGATCTCTTATTTTGAAGCATCTGAAGTGCTTATTGTTAATTTTCACTTGCTTAAGTGAAGGAAAACATCTTTAGGAAACCAGCATGCCTAGGAGATATTTCTTGACGGCATGTAAAGCCAAGTCAGAGGCCCTTGGGCGACATAAAAACTGGCACCAGGTTAGGCACTAGCCACACGATCAAGAAGAAGATGGGAAAACGTTTGACTTTTGTAAATAAATTTGTTTTTTTTTTGGGTCCAGTTGACCAATTCAAACATGCATTATATGAGTAGACCCGCGGGTCCCACCTGTGTGCTTAGTTGACTAAAGAGCCCATTGTTTAAATCTAAAAATAAAACTAATATTTTTACTCGTTTGGGCATTGTTTTAATCTAATAATAAAACCAATTCGTTTTACTCGTGATTGGAAGTCACATTTACATTGGGTGGGATGGGTTTATTTTTACGTTTCTCGTATATTGCTTTACCACCTACATACACACGTGTAACCTTAATACAATTACAAGTTTAAATACTAAACTTACCTAGTTTAATTTACCTAGTTGCTTTATCTTTTTTTATATTTATGTGGTTAAGTTTTTCGTAATTTAAATAATTGACATTTTTGGCTTTCATTGTTTTAAAATCCTTATCTGTTAAATGCCACATACATTTGTTAAATTTTACGTAACATAAAATTACGCCTTTCATCCTCAAAGGGTCAGGCAGACCTCTGACCCTTTGAGGATGAAAGGCGTAATGTGGTACTACTGTGGCCTACTATTAGGTACACCTGTACCTAATAGCAGGGACACAATTGTTAAATTTATTTGATGTATTACAGAAATAACCCTTACGAAAAAAAAAATTGCCTAATTTTTTACTAAATTTGAATGTTTATTTTCTACATTATAACTATAGTCCGCTTGTTTAAATCATCGGTGGTTTTATTTCAAGTAGGTATTAAACAAGCCACCGATTCCTCGGAGCTCGCGCGCGGACTATAAAGCAGAATTAGGTAAAGAAATTTAAAAAGTCAACTCTCCGCGAATTTCTGTTTGAAAGCCAGAAACATAAGAATTAAAAGATTTATGTACTCTTTGACCTATTATAATTCATCTTATTTAAATGCCACCTGACCCCTTACAGAAATAAAGTCAAGAAAATGTCCGATTCTTAGGTAACCCTGATTTCACCTTTATTAAAAAGGAACCCCTCGTTATGCCAAAAAGGATCTGAACAAAATAAAATGCCGTCCTAAAGCCGCTATTTTCGGAACTTTATTAAGCAAGTTTTTTAAAGCAATTACGTAAGATTTCCTTACGTATTGATCGTAAATAACTCTGGTTTTGGTCAATGAAATTATATTATTGAAATACACATAAATAGGTAGGTTTCAAAAATCTTATTATTGTTACGAATCAGTCAGAAATAGTCCACTCCCAAGCGATTAGAACTTCTGAAAACACAATCATGAACTTCTAAAGAACATTCCGGGACGATACATAAAAGGGATATGACACATAAAATTTGTCGTTAAGGACGCCATAGCAAAGTATACGACGTGGAGAAAGGGATATAAAAGAAATATATTTGACTCGGCAGTCAGTAGCTTATGGTTTCATATAAGTTGGAATACATCTGGCACTTTGACAGGTTTTCCGCATGTTAGAAATTATGCGCAGTACAGTTATAGTGTCTTATGGCTTTTGGACAGATGGGCCAGAATCATCTCACAGTTGCCTGAAGACGGTCGTCGTCACCGAGGCAGGCCCAATAAAAGCTGGCGTGACGATTTGGTCTCGTTCCTAACTGATTGGCCAGAGGAGGCGAAACACCGGGAGAGTTGGAAAAAAATTTGCCCAGCAGTAGGGCAGAATAAGCTAACTAAAAAAGTGTTTTTACTAAAGCCTGAAGTCCACGAACCCGGAGACGAGAGATGTGCGAAAACTGACCAATCACATTCTTCGAAATGGGCTTAGCTCCTCTCATCGCATCTCTGATTGGTCGAATCTTGCACATCTCTACGCTGCACTCCTCTTCTCCGCTTTACGGACTTGGGCCTCATGCTGTGTTCCCACCAGAGATGAGAGGATACGTAGTGAAGGATGTGTGTTAAACTAACCAATAATATCCCTTCTTTTCACAGCTTGAGCTATTCTAGCTCGTGATTAGCTCCACACACATCTCTCGCTACGCATCCTTGGCTCTGGTGAAAACACAGCCTTTTTTCCGCTCTGGGCGGAGCGGAAGGGAGTGTCAGACTTTTACTGAATAAAACCCATCCTTCATCGCCCTTTGTGTTCCAGGCCACGGTATCTCTTTCGAACAGTCCCGCAGCCCCGGCAGCAATCAGCCCTTGAGGACCCCTTCCTTTTGCTGACTCTATTTGAGGCGGACGTGGAGCACGAACGCGCCGTCGACTCGGCCTGTCGTCGGACGAGACGGACGGACGGCAAGCTAGAATGAAACTCAGCCCTGTTCCAAATGATCTAATAAAAGTGTAAACAATGGTCAGTTTAAATCCTTACGTAATAACTCCCAATTCGTAACACACTAGCTGATGCGGCTTCATCGGCGTGGAGTTCGGCAATGGTCCCATGGGATCGTACTACTACCTCCTCCTTTTTTTGTTTTGTGTTGAGTAACTTTGAAACACACTGGTCTTAGTTACCTAATTTAAGGATTGTTTCACATTTAGTTAATGTATTTTAAAATTAGCATCTAAAACTAATTTAATGTTTGCATTACAATTTTATGGCGAAATGTGTCATTGCTCTATTATATATTATTTTTACCATCTTTTGTAGCAAATAAATAATTTTGACTTTGAGTTTAACTACACTGGGATAAAAGTATCTTACGGTTTTATTTAGGTATTGTTATGGTTGTTACAAACATCTATCTTCACGACCTTTCGCGTTTATAATAGTTGTTAGAAATAAGAAATGCTAGTTTTACCTTAATATGTCACCGTTTTTTCCATCAATTGTAGTTTGAATAGGTAACATTACTTAATTGTAATTAAAATATTTTTGAAGAAAACAAATATTGTCATGTTAATTTATTCAAATCAAATCAAATCAAATCAAATCATTTATTCGCATAGAATGTAGGTATTTGTACAATAAAGTTGTTATAAAATATAGCTAGCCGGGTACATTCTGCCTGAGTTTTGGCATGCAAAATTTAACAAATAATGTCAGTATCAATAAAAAATTATTAAGCACAAAGTCAAATCAAATCATGTCAATAATATTAATTTGCTGGAATGTCACACACAGGATCAAATAAAACAATAAACAAATAAGATAATCACATAACAAATTAATAACAGAGATTGTGTATCAAAAAAGTATGAATAAGAATAATATAAGTATTATGAAATAGAAAATGATTACAACAGGTACAAATAAATTATTTTAACAAGCTTATAGTTGATATTAAGTAATGTAAACTATAGAATTATTGAACTGTCACACATAGGGTCATTCAAAAAATCACTAACTGAATAATAACATTTTTGTATCAAAAACCCTTTCAGTTTATTTTTAAATTATTGAAGAGTGTAATTTTTTATGCCATCTGGTAATTTATTAAATATTATTGGACCCATGCAGAAAACACTCTTCCTTAGTAGTGCTGTTTTATAACCACCGGTAATTAAGAGGTTTTTGTATTGACTTCTCACGGGACCTTTCTTGGCATCCGAGAACCTAGCAAATAGTGCTTTATTTTTTTTTACAAAAATTGCCATTTCTAAAATATATAACGACGGAAAAGTAAGAATTTTCAAAGACCTAAACAGAGGTTCACAGCTATCTCTAGCTTTAAGACTACACATTGCTCTAACACAACGTTTCTGGGCTTTAAATATGTCATCTCGTAAGCTGCAATTACCCCAAAAAATTATTCCAAACCTCAAGACCGATGCGACTAAACCATGGTATGCTACTAAAGCCGTCTTTATGTCAACTTTTTTCGTCAGGTTAAAAAGAACATATGCCGCAGTGCTTAACTTTTTGCACACCTCTTCTGCTTGCGGTTTCCAGGTTAATTGATCGTCGATATGAATTCCTAAAAATTTCGCGACCTGTGTTTGATTAATAACTTGTCCATTGTACTGTACATTGACGTTCGGTGGAATTGTACGTTGGTGAAAATGCATCACATTAGTCTTTGATAGGTTTATTACCAGGTTGTTTTTGTCAAGCCAATTAATAATATTTCTAAGGTTAACATTAATATCCTGTTCATAATTGTTAATATTTGTACATTTTATGAGTGCTGTGCTGTCATCGGCAAATAGAACCATTGGATTTGGTATCTGACGAGGCAGATCATTTATATATAACAAAAATAGCGGGGGACCTAATACACTACCTTGCGGTACACCGAACTTAACAATTTTACCTTCAGATTTGTATTTTTGTTCACGTTTAGATTTAAGACAAATTCTGGAAATCTCCGTATGTTGGGTGCGGTTACTGAGGTAGGATTTTATGAGATTCAGCACATTTCCCCTTAGACCGTAGCTATTAAGCTTGTTTAACAAAATTTCGTGATTGACACAGTCAAAAGCCTTAGTCATGTCTGTGAAAATGGCACAAATAGGTGTTTTATTATCAACATTTATCATTATTTCGTGTAAAAAATCATAAATTGCTGTATTTATATTTTTATTTTTTCTAAAGCCTGCTTGTTCATTACATATTATGTTGTATTTTGTCAGAAAGTTATTGATTAATTCATATATAATTTTTTCTATCACCTTGGAAAACAAAGGAATTAAAGCAACCGGTCTATAGTTGGCTATATCCTCCTTGCAATTCTTTTTGTGAAGCGGTTTGACTATGACTGTTTTTAAACCGTCCGGAAATACACCGGTGCTGATGCCCAAGTTAATAATATGGCTAATATGTACGATTATGTTATTTGACACAAATTTTACAACTTTTGTTGCTATTTCGTCATATCCTACGCTATTTTTATTCTTCAATGATTTGATAGCCCTGAGTACGTCTTGAGGTACAACTGGACTCATAAACATTGTGTTAGGGTTTTCGTGTAAACCACTTGTTGCGAGTGATGCTTTAGGTGAGTTTTTAATCTGGTCAATGAAGTAGTTGTTGAATGCGTCTGCAATTTCTTTAGGATTATTAATAATTGTATTATTTATTTTTATCTTAGAAATAGGTTCATAATTAAATATTTTATTGTTGATAACTTGCCAGGATGCTTTTGATTTATTAATTGAATTATTGATCAAATAATTATTTTGAGCCTTTTGAGTTAATTTTACAATTTTCTTAAATCGCTGGGAGTAATTTTTAAATTTATGTTTGTTTTCATTTGATGGTCTAAGTCTGTGCTCCCATAGAAGGTGACGCTGTTTTCTACTACATAATCGTATTCCCTTAGAAATCCATTTAATTTTTTTATACGGTATTATTTTAATTAACTTGAAAGGAAAACATAGTTTATATAACAAACTAAAGTGCTGCATAAATATGTTATGTTATTGAAGTCAATTGTCAAATTAAATTAGAATTTCAGGTTTAAGTATTCAAATAATCAAATCAAAGCACCAATTTTTTAAGTAAAACTACAAATTGTCATTCACAGGTACAGACGGCTGCATTTATTAGGTATCCGTCACGCATTAAGACACTAAAAAAAGGAGTAACAAATGAATGCAGCCAGCAGCAAATTGATCAAAAAAGGTTCGGACAACCTTTTGTGATCAATTTTATTCATTTTCATCAAATAATTTAAACCGGCTATACAAATAATTGCCTTTCTTGTGGCTGTCTGGAGCCTAGAGCGATAAGAACAAATGTTGTACATTTCTGTTTCGAAAACATTGTATCTTGTTGTTCCAACTGAACAAAGTATATTATAGCATTTTTCAAAAAGAATTTTTCATTTCTGTACAGAAATGAATATTATAAAAACTTGTCTTAAGTTTTTATAATATTCATTTCGGTCAGTTTAAAAACACCTTTGATGTTTCAAAACATAAAAATAAAGTTCGTTTTCATATTAAATTCCTTCGATTCTTTGAAATGCTGCGGGGTATCTGAATCCCGCGTCGGACCAAGACAAGCCAAACCAGAAGATGTACCTGCAATATGTGGGGATGTACAGACTAGTACAATCTCATAAGGGATGTGCAATCTTGTTAACACTGACCGCAGATTCCAATTACGCAATCCATGTGACCGTGCACCGTGATCGATATTATCTCAACGAAGCTTGACATAATAATTATGTTAGATGATACTCAAACAAAAAGTATCTATGTAGTATATCAACTATCTGGTGTCCACGACACAAGCCTCGTTGCTTAGTGTGGCACTAGATGGCGCTGTGTGTTAATGTCCAGCGATATTTATTTATTTACTATGTAATATGAGAAGAGAGAGACATAAAGCTGTTCTTCTCAAAGATAGAGAAAAAAGATGCATGATTGTTTTTTTTTTAATGAAAAATAAAGATAGTGATAGAAATCGAATGATTATAGGTACTTTAAAGTAACTTTTCTATAGATTTTGGTTAAAAATGGACCCTCTAAACTAATTGTTATAAAAACCAATCGATTGAATCATCAAAAGCGGCCCATACGTTTGATCTCTAGAGCGCCACAAAGGAACAAACATACATTTATAGGCTGATAAAAACATTACCCTACTTTGCGTCGCGCATTCGGGTAAAAAGCGAAAAAATTGTTACTATGGGATAATATCTAGGAGTTCTTTCCCGGTTCCAAACATTCTTTGACTGAGAGAAAGCTACATTGTTATCGTGTACCATAGGATAAATGTTTTACATAGCATAACATCACGCCAGTAATCCCTGAAGGGTTAGGCAGGGGTGTATCTAATAGTACACCGACATTTCGTCTGTTATTAAAAAAAAAAACTATATATTTCAGATTTACGGAATCCATAGAACGTTAGTACAGTAAGATAAACTTAAACAATTAGTGTTAGTAACTAAAATGAAAAAACTACAAAAAAAAACATACATAAAAAACCATTATTTCATCATATGGGTCCTGACCCAGTGTTGGACGTATCGCGTGTCCAACCTATCCGCTATAACAGCAATGTAACAGTTATGTTTAAGTCCCACGTAATAGCCCTGCTACTGAAAAATTCCCGGAGACCCGGGAATCGAACGCAGGAAGGACCTCATTATCAGCAGTCGTGCTAGAGACCACTCGACCAATGAGGCAGTCCTCGATAAAAAAAAAATGTAAATAGATATACAGGGTGTAAACAACCTCATCACAAAGCCGTCAACCAAGCATTATGTACCTCAAACTAAGTAACTTTACGCAAAAATTATTGCTGGGAATCGACTTTTTTTTTGGGGTGAAAAATCATGTTTTGTTTTAAAAATCTTACATTGAAAACTTGTTTTTAACCCCCATAATTTGAACTTTGACCCCCAATATCTCCGTAACTAGAAGGTTCCCAGGTATGGTGTAGAACAAAAAAATGATCGCAATGACGGGAAGAACAAGTGCCTTTCGGCTTCTTAAAGTTGTTTTTTACACCCTTTATTCGACTTCCACGTTGACGGAAGTCACGGACAAAAGCTTAGATAGTTTTACAGGGTTATTTGT
The DNA here is from genome assembly GCA_963853795.1 of Xestia rhomboidea. Classification (NCBI taxonomy): domain Eukaryota; kingdom Metazoa; phylum Arthropoda; class Insecta; order Lepidoptera; family Noctuidae; genus Xestia; species Xestia rhomboidea. The sequence continues at coordinate 4,566,876 of OY970778.1, read as the reverse complement.
AAAACACCGGCAACCGCTCAGGACTATGTTACTAACATCATAATCAACAACATTTGTTCCATGACTTTTAAAAATTCATCATAATATTTTAGTTCATCAGATTTTCATACAAAAATAAAAATATGCTGCGCTTACCCTGCTCCCCTCGCTATTGTATCGCGTTCGCTTTCTTTTGCTTCGCATAGACTTCGTAACATTTAGCGTTTAATTTAAATATTTTTGTATGAAAATCTGATGAACTAAAATATAAATGATGTTTTTTTTAAAAACACCGACGACGTCCGTGTTTTACAAATAACCCTGTATAACAGTTGCGAACTCAAGAACCTATATTCCAACAATACCTACATGACGTCGTTTCAGGAATGATATAAGAGCACGGAATGACACTCACAGCTACAGAAGGACCTATTTGAAACATCCTATGTTATTGCCAGAAACCGTACTTGTATCGTATACATAAAGATTCTACATACTGCGTCTAAGGACCCCTACCTTTGTGGTTCTAAAGCGACCGTACTTAACCCTTAGTCCGCCTCACCGCAAGCGCAAGACATTGTTACGCACACCCTGACCATTGGAGTGTTCATGCCGTTGGTTTTTGTCAAATTATATTGTTTGACTTCTGTTATAATACTCAGGACATGAAACACATTCAGTTATAGTTAAATTACTCCAGGGCTTAGCTTTTGAGACTGTAAGAAGACTTAGGGGCTACTGAGCAAAAAATATTTTACTCATATAGCGGAAATTAATTCTATAAAGGTCTATCTTAGAAGTTTGTAATTTGCATCTTGTTGTAAACAAAAAATTGCAACGTAGGACAAATAATTGAAAAAAAATAATTGAAAGCTTTTTACCAAACTCAATCCAACTAATAATTATTTCATTCTAGATGACCATCAACCTAATTATCCACCGGTAGCATCAAGGACTGGCAGTTCTAATTAAATTCGTAGCTACAAAATTGCGTTGACCGCACAATTTCTGCTAACTTCCTCTTCAAAGTCGTCCATTTTCACGTATAGGTACGCCATTTATGTCGTAGTGCGAGTAGTGCGGTGACACGCTTATACAGTGTTAGTTTTCAAAGAACAGCCTAAGGGTCAATCCACACCGAGACGCGACGCGACGCGACGCTGCGCGCACATTTTAATATAGCGACTCAAAATATGAGTTTAGTTACTACACGAAAAGACACACATTTCATTGCGATGCGTCTCGCGGCGGCTCGCGGGGCAGCGCGAAATCGCTGGCCTCTTCCAGTACTGTCACGCCGCGTCGCGTCTCGGCCCGATGAACTGACGCTTAGATAATTCAGAATCGATAATGTACTTTTTTTTTATTTTACTCTTTTTTTGTTAACAATTTCCAAAAAAAAAGAAAAAAAAAACGAAAATGGCATTAAAATCACATTTACGGACATTTTCAATTGAACGATTTCGTTACTTTTTATATTTGTATTTGATTAGAAAATTTTACACTCAATTACGGTTCATTAAAGAGATCTTGAATTTTAAAATTTTGCTGGTCAATAAAAACTAACCCTGTATGAACATCATTGCCAAGGTCGCCGCTATCTACGGCCTCCGAATGGTCTCCGTGCTTTGTGATAAAATGTGATGCGAAATTCACTTTATTTTAAATTGTTCACGTCTGCAGCAGCGAAAAGGTTAAATAAATGTTCATTTCCAACCTTGGTCGGATTAGTGTCACCCTGGGAACGTTTTGCTGTAAGTTTACATGCCTTATGAAGCAATAACACTTGACAAACAACTGCTGCTATAAACCTATGCAAGTTAAGTGTTTCATAATTCTTGCAAACTTTTCTCTAGCGACTTTCTGAAAATTTTCGCAGAAACTTAAATTGCCTTTGGTTCAAATTTATTGTATGCTTACTTCTTATAAGATATGGCGCTAGTAATTTGTAGTAAATAGCTTAGCTTTTTTAAAAAAATATTTCATAAGTATTTTTGAATCGTATGAAAACATTTATGTAACTAGCTACGCATGGAAGTAACGTGCCTGATGAGATGACGAAAAATAGAGAAGTATGGAAGAAGAAGACATACTGCGCCGACTCCAAATGAATTGGGATAAGGGCAAGAGAATGATGATGATACGCATGGGAAGAACGGATTAGAAAACGAAAAATCGCTTCGAGTGTGCCTATAAAATTTGAAGAGTTCTCTCTATTTTTCCAGGATCCCATCATCAAATCCTGACTTGATGTTCATGGGACCACCTGGGAAGTTATACTCTTTCAAACAAAACAATAAAAAATTCAAATCGGTCCAGCCATCTTCGAGTAATCGGGGAACATACATTAAAAAAAAATAGGTTCCGACGAATTGAGAACCTCCTCCTTTTTGAAGTCGGTTAAAAATAACAACCTTTCCACCTAAATAAGCTCCTAGTTAATGTTAGTAACAAACTTTGAAAATGGATGCATATAGAATTTTTACAAACATGGCTCATTAAATTTCCCAAAACGAGATTTGATTATAAATTAGAAAGTGATCATAAATTTCCACCGATATTTTTTCCAGAACGGAAACGCGATTTGAAACATGTTTTTATGAAACGGACATCCGTTTTTAATGATTTCACTGACTTCTTACATAAATTACACAATATCTACGTAAACACTTACGTCTTAAACTTCATAAAATTGTTTAAAGAAAAATAAAATAACTCTCACATCGCACCGACGACCTTCCAGCGATTATCTAAACCAGCGGTTCTCAAACTTATAGCAACGGAACCCTTTTGGAAACCTAAATATTTGACGGAGCCCTAAAATACGTTTAATGCCAAAAAAAACAAAAAATGAAATTGACAATGGATTACTACAACTGATTTAAAGCCAGTCGGTTAAATTTCGCTGTTTTACAAGTTATTCGAAAGAATATGGGTTTCCATATTCTTTCGAATAACTTACTTTGTAAATTTTGCGTAATTACCGTTGTTAAACGGATAAAGTCTAAACCGTATCGTGTTAGCCGGTTGCTGTGCGAATGTCATCATAAATCAGGACTGCGGGCCGCTGCAGTGGCGTAAGTGCAAGTGTGTGATGCCCTTAAATTGTTTAGTTCCATTTAGTTTCCACTGGCTTTTCATTCGGGACATAAATCTTTTTACAGTGGGTAAATGGAGACTGTTATTGTACCTTTTTGATGAATAGTGTAACATGAGTCTAGTCAAAAAAAAAAATTACTGAAGTTTCAATGTCTGTTCATTTTTCGTTCGGCAGCTCTTACTTGGAATAGAAAAAAAGAAAGAAAGAGAAGATATTTATTTGACGTCAGTTATTAAAGCACACACACAATAATATAAAAAAGTTAGGTATAAGGAATGAATGAAAAGTCCAAACACTAAATGAATCAAAAGTGAACGAAGAATTGAACAAACGACCTCCAAATAAAAAAAATAACCACAAGTCACTACAAGTCAGTGAGTGACCTTTGTTTGTTTCACTGACTTTTTGTCGCCACCGACTTCCAAAAGATAATATAGTTTCCACTTTTGGAAGTCAGTTGTTTTTATTATTCCTAAAACGTTTTTGTTAAATAAAATTCACCTTATTAACCTTAACCTTATTTTCCTTCCTTATTATTACCTTCATTAACCTTAACCGTTAGACTGTTAATTTGATTTTCGTCTAGATAGTGAGTTAATGTATTTACGTCAGCCTAGCCTAGATTCAGCAATAAAGGTAGAACCCCGAGTTTTCTCTCCAGTAATTGGATTTTTTTCTAAACGACCTTCGATTGTTAGCTCTGTGCGCTTTTAACAAGACTTAAAACAATGTTTGATCAGTGCTGCAACCATGTTTTATTTTATTCTTTACTAGCTTCTGCCAGCGGCTTTGTCCGCGTAAAGTTTGATAATTGTCCCATGGGATCATACTACCGGGATAAAAAGTATCCTATGTGTTAATTCAGGTTATAAACTATCTGTGTGAAAATTTTTATCCAAATACGTTCAGTAGTTTTTGCGTGAAACAGTAACAAACATTCATACATCCATAATCACAAACTTTCGGTAAAAATGCAGAAATTGCTAATTTTAACAAAAAATTTAAATAAATCTTAATTGTCACTATGTATATACTCTAATCTCCGAAACCACCCAACCAATTTTAGTGAAATTTTAAAAATAATATGAACGAAAGAAAAAGTATTTATTAATCTCACACAGGACATAATAGGAACAAAAATATAGAATTAGGTATGCATGCTATGCATGATTCTTCTTCAAGGCGGCCCTGACTTACGAACAGTAAGTCGTGGGTTCGAACTCAGACAGGCGCATTACTTTGTGTAATTTATTTCATCACCACTGCTCTCAAAACGGTGAAGGAAAACATCGTGAGGAAACCGGCAAGACCTAGAACCAAAAAATTCGAAGACATGTGACATCTACCAATCCGCACCGGGCCCGCGTGGTAGATAATAGCCTATTCCCTCTCATAGAAAAGAGGCCTTTGTCCCAGCAGTGGGAACATTAATAGGCTGATGATGATGATGATGCATGATTCTTTAGTTCGAAAGATAGGATAGTTTTGGACCCACAGGCGAGTGGGCAGCTAGTATTTTACATATTTACAATGCCTAAAATTAACTAAGTTCAAACCACGAACGGCCCTTTTATGATCATGGAAACGGTCAAATTAACTGCTTTTAATACATTTTGGTTGAATATAAAATGTCAACCACTAAAATGCAATAAAATTGATGAATAATACTGTTTTTGTTATACGAACGATTATTCATTTTCAATCACGTTACGTATTTTAACACCAGATTAAACTTCACTATTGTGCTGTAGTAACTCTTATAATTTAGGTAACGTTTTATTTTTTTTAATGAATCGATGGAATAACTATTTCTAATAATTTTAACGGATGATACATTATGTTATGAAACAAAGACCGTTTACAACCGTTTCGTTATACAGTTTACGTTTTCAAGATAAGAAAAATCACGTCAGAACTTCTAATACCTTGCGTATGTTATGCACATTTTAGTTATGCAACTGAATTTCAGCATGCTGCTACTATGCAAACTATTTTTGTGATTCTAAAAAAAAAAAATATTTACTATATCAAAACTCGTAATCGTAATTCTAATTCTAATGGGATATATTAGGATTACGATCATCAATCAAAATAAACATGTAAACATAACTGTCGTTTTCTCGACGCAGGCCGTTCCAACGCAGTGAAACAAAAGATACCCGAAAAAAGATAGGCAGATTATTTATATTATTAATTAATGCTATTGTTTAAAACAAATGGCGAATGTCGTATTACCCAGTAACTGGATCTTGGTGGTCGGATAAGTAGTCGCTCCATGTAAAATGCTGGTATTCAGCTGCGTCCTGATAAACTGGAAGCCGACTCTAACATAATTGGGAAAAGACTAGGCAGATGATTGATTTGGCGACCCGAATGGCGCAGCGGTAGTCCTCACTACCGCTGCGCCATTCGGGTCGTCAAATTAATAATCGAACCTGGAACCCTAAGAACGTAAGGCAGCCTCCTGCCTTACGTTCTTAGGGTCCCGGGTACGAATCCCGGTAGGAGCAAATGTTGGTGTGATGTACATAGACATTAGTTTCCGAGTCATTGTCATTGTAATTAAATTATATGGCTTGGTTTTGATTTTTGAGCCGGCTTCGTTACACACTATTGTTTCAAGCGATTTTAACAAACCCGTTCTGTAAAACGCGATACCATAGAATTACATTGCCTGCTAAAAATTGCAGTGGAAAATAATACGTCACATGAAAAAGCAAGCCTCCATTCCACTGTATAGCTACATGAAGTTGTTGTAACAGTCAATGGCTCAGTTTTACAGCAACTCGTATCCGAGTCATTTCACGCACGCCCAACGGTTTACGATACCTCTTCCCCGTTCATATTTCCCTGGTATTGTATTCTAGCCTTTTTGCTTTTTTATTACATCGTTGCCATCAAAGATGACTGTATTAAGTCGTAAATTCTTTTCATTTATTTTGTTCTTTGAGTTTATTTTTAGTCTGGAATGTTTTTGCAGTTGTAAATAATGGCTGAAGGGTGTGAGGTCTGTGATGGTGACAATAAATTAAATTAACAGGGAAATAAAAATCATTTCATCAACAAAGGCGAATTGTTTTATAACGTAGCTCAAAGGATACTAATGAAAATGGATGTGACTGAAACTGGTGCATTATACTGAAAACACAACATAAGATCACGCCTGTGCGCATAAGTTGCATGTATACACATGTTTTAACAAATAAAATTATCTTTATCTTTACCTGTCAGGATGGCAACCAATCGTTTGGCATTCAAAAATAAAGTTCGAGAGTACATTCGCAAGAAGCTCGCAGTTTCATCACAACGGTAATGTTTTCTCTATTGTTTGTCTTTTATTTTAGTAAATCCGTTTATATTTCTATTTACAGTAATAAATAGTTTAATATATATTTATAGTATTTATATATATTTATAGTATTTTATATATCCTTCTAATTTACCTTAGTATTAATTAAATTATTTTCAGATGTACACCTACCACTGCTTGTCTCTGCATCACCCAAAGGTTGACTGGTAGAAAATGCCTACGGCATTAAGTCCGCCTCTGTACTTTGTGCTTGAAGTGTTAAATAAATAAATAAATAAATAATCCCGAAGGGTTAGTCAGAGGTGTACCTAACAGTACACCCACATTTTACCAGTTAAAAAGTTTCATGGAATAGGGGGCATGCCTATTGCCAACAAGCGGGCGCAAATCCAGACTCCGTACCTGCTACTGAGAAATTCCAGATGGAAAAACCCAATAACACTTTGCCTGACCTGGGAATCGAACCCAGGACCTCAAGCTCAGCGGTCGCGCTTGCGATCAACAAGACCAACGAGGCAGTCCAAACAATGTGTCAGTGAACTGAAAATGTTCTGTCATAAACATCCCAGCGGTGCGACATTCACTCATAAGGACAATGGCTTTCATTTTGGCAATTGAACTATATCCATTGGTTTGAATTGGTTATCATATCATATACACACCAAAACATGCCCGTTTTTACAATTTCATTTTATGAGTATGACGTGATGGCCCAGAGGTTAAGGCCTCACCTCCCATGTCTGAGGTTGTGGGTTCAAATCCGGGCAAATACCAATGTGACTTTTGTTTATCTTGGGCATCACAGACATCGGTCAAGGAAAACATTGTGAAGAAACCTGGACTTATAATAGGCATGACGACAGTATCAAAAAATTGCAAATCTATTTAATCCGTCAGTTACGAGTATTGGAAATTAATGGACACGTATTTTTTGTTTTTGTTAATCAATGAATATTGACAAAAGATAAAACGCATCAAAACTCGGGAGTGATGGCACGTGACGTCAGAACTAGCTAAAAATTATACCTAGGCGTGACGTATTGAGCATTTTAAAAGCGTCATATCTTCGTCAATTTTGGTTTACGTAACAAAAGAAAAAACACGGGTCAAATATTTTTTGATAATCTCTGGCGGACTAATTAGATTTTTTTTTTGTCGTCTAGCCTATTAATATAAGTCTGAAATCGCCAACCCGTATTGAGCAAGCGTGGTGATGAATACTCGTTCCTTCTCTGTGCGAGAAGAGGCCTTTGCCCAGCAGTGGGACAGTAATAGGCTGGTATTATGATTATGATATTTTATGATAGGTATAGTTTTTAATTTTGTTCAAATGTTTTTATTGTGTTGCCTTCCGTCTTTTATTTGGGGGAAGGCTAATGTCTAGCAATTGTCGTCTTTTTGCAAAAGAACTACATAAACAGTTTTCTTTCTTTGATATTAAAACGCACACGCGCTATGAATTTCGTTGAAAGTCAAAATCAGACCGATATAAACGGTTTGATTTTGACAATGGCGTTACTAACTATAATTCGTTCTAATTATAATAAGTTACTAAATTATAATCAGTAACGTTTCATCATTCGTTCATTCCATGTCATTTTTACGTTCGTTTTTTACGTTCTTTGGGTCCCGGGTTCGAATCCCGGTAGAAGCAAATTTTTGTGTGATGAGCATGCACATTTGTTTCCGAGTCATGGATGTTTATATGTATAATAAGTATGTATTTACAAACAAAAAGTATCTATGTAGTATATCAACTATCTGGTGTCCACGACACAAGCCTCGTTGCTTAGTGTGGTACACTAGATGGCGGTGTGTGTATTGTCCAGCATTTATTTTATTTTATTTCAGTCGAATCACAGTCTTATCTGACACGTAAGGTAAGTTTATATGTATAATAAGTATGTATTTACAAACAAAAAGTATCTATGTAGTATATCAACTATCTGGTGTCCACGACACAAGCCTCGTTGCTTAGTGTGGTACACTAGATGGCGGTGTGTGTATTGTCCAGCATTTATTTTATTTTATTTCAGTCGAATCACAGTCTTATCTGACACGTAAGGTAAGTGCGTAACCAATGAGTTACTCTCAGTAATATAACGGCCAACAGAATTCCATTAAGTGTGAGTCACATTTACGCCCGCACTTAAGAAATAATGAGCCTCCGTCTTACTATTACTTAATGGTGGTCGGGAAATTATCTCACTAACTAGACATGAGACACTTACGTATAATTATATTCGGAATATCTTTTAATTCTGGCTAGAACTACAAGTAACTATACATTCACAATGTACGATACTTATAGAAAATTCTCCGTCAGTAGGTTGGAAAAACCGAAAATTATTTATTTATTTATTTATGTACACACAAAATATTTTACAGGTTTTTTTTATTTTTTATTTATTCGTTTTGGAATTCAAATTTAATAAAAAAAAGAATGAAAAAGTGGAGTGAGATGGAGGAGGTCTATACTTGTCGAAAGGTCCTTAGTTAAGTTAAAATTATGTTAAAAAAATGTATTATTATTAATAAGGAATTATAGTGGCTTAAATAAAATAAATACCAGGGATATGGTGGTCTGCGTCATCTTGCTCCTACATTGGAAACATTACATAATCTTAATAACAATGATCTTGAGATGTATTTGGTCTTTAATTTTAACTGTGTGTGAGTGACATGGCTATTGCATTAAGTTATAGTCCTGTAATACATTTAAATAAATAATACTAAATCTAATTAGAATATCTTAAATCTACGTGAGTACATCACAATTATCTGATTTAGGTTTACTTTATATGTAGGAGCAGCGGTGGCCTAGTGGTGGCGGCCTCGACTTACGAACAGTAAGTCGTGAGTTCGAAAACAGGCGCATTACTTTGTGTGATTTAGTTCATCACCACTTCTCTCAAAAACGGTGAAGAAAAACATTGTGCGGAAACCGGCATGTCCTAGAACCAAGAAATTCGAAGACATGTGACATCTACCAATACGCACTGGGCCCCCATTCCCTCTCATAGATAGGAGGCCTGTGTCCCAGCAGTGGGAACATTAGGCTGATGATGATGATGAGGTTTACTTTAGTTAAATGATGAGTTTAGTAGCAAGAATAAGTAGTCAGTCTAAAAGGGACGTTTCAGACGTCAAGCGCTTAACTCGCTACTTGACTAAGTCACGGAAATATTTTATACTAGCTTCTACCAGCGGCTTCGCCCGCGTGAAGTTTGATAATTGTCCCATGGGATCTTACTACTGGGATAAACAGTATCCTATGTAATCCAGGTTATAAACTATCTTTGTGCAAAATTTCATTCATATCCGTTCTGTAGTTTTTGCGTGAAAGAGTTACAAACGTCCATACATCCATCTCAGAATATAAACGTGTATAAATAATATACAGGGTGTAAACCACCTCATCACGAAGCCGTCAACCAAGCATTCTGTACATCAAACTAAGTAACTTTACGCAAAAATTATTGCTGGTAAACGACTTTTTTTTTGGGGTGATAAAGTCATGTTTTGTGGTGGAATTCAATGTAACGCACTCAAAACATTGTGCTGATGGATGGCTTGAATAGTACGGAGGTCGTGGAGGTGTTTAAAGTAAAAATCTTACATTAAAAACTTGTATTAAAAAAAAAGTTGTCAAAAAGTTGGAACTTTGACCCCCAATATCTCCGTAACTAGAAGGTTCCCAGGTATGGTGTAGAACAAAGTAGGAGAACAAGTGCCTTTCGGCTTCGTTAAGAGGTGTTTTACAGCCTTTATGTAATACAATATATAACTTAGGAAGTAGAAGTATAGTTATAATTTTGCGTCTATCCACGCGGCGCGTTTGGCTTCATCTACGTTATGTAACGGTTGACAGATTTCCGGATAAAGCCGGACATGTTAAGCTCTAACAATTCTGCCCGGCTATATATTCACTAAACAGAGCAGCGTCGCTAGTGACCTTTTTTAGTAATTGAAATATAGATAGAAAAGACGGAATATCAAAAAGATATATGTGTTCTCCTAAGTAATAAAATTACATAATGTTATTTATTATTTATTTATTTAAACAATGTCCGGATCACGATTTTAATTATAATATCAAAGACTTGACGTCGTCGTTCAGACACAACGGTAATCAATAAGTCTAAATATTCTAGGCACTCGCCTCCTTAGCCATTTCATTCTTCATACATTCCTTAATATAATGTCAACGTAAAACCAATCCCCAAAACCAGCCAGAAAATAAGTCATCAAATCACAAAAAGTGATTAATACGCCCCTCTGAACGATTTGACACCTCATATCATTAGCAAAATTGACACGACACCCGAATTGACGCCGTCAGAAGGGACCAAGTGGGGTATAATAAAGCCTCTAATTAATGACAAGGGAAACGAATCCCTTTTTACTTTGGAAATGCCCTTCAGTAATGATATTAGCTGTGATGATATGGTAGGTATGGAAAAGGCTTTTTTTTTTTTTTTTTTTTTTCGGTAGGCTTTTGAGTTTTCAGGAGAACGGTACGATAGGCTAATGAGAATTAAGAACCATGAAAATCTTGCTATTTGTGAGAGAAATTGGAAACGTTTCGAAAATCTTGTAAAAAGATGTAGGTACGTACACACAATAAGTGAATTACGAATAAAACAAAATGTATTATTTTATTTTATATTCAACCCAAAGGTGATCAAGAATTTCTTGTGAATTAGGTCTGCCTATGTACCACTACTCTACTGACGTTTATATAAATTAATACATTTATATCACCCCAACATCTTTTATTTTATTTATATAAAAAGGAAACAACTTCTCCAAGACAATGTCCACGTCTAATTAGGCAGGTACCTAGTTCATACTGCACAGAGAATAACAGGTTCAAATATTTGATCCAATCGTGCCCAAATAATGGTTTCATGGCAAACATTTGCGTAAACCAAAGTTCTAATTAAAGACAAACATACAAGAATATCAAAGTCTCCATTTATATGTGTTAAATAAACACCTGTATGTGTCGGAGGGGACGGTGAATTTTGAATACTCCCCAAAGGTATAAATAATCTATACAGCGTTAACTAAGTTAATTTATTATTTGCATGACCGCTGGTAAAAAAAATAAGCCTACCCAGATTTTATTGACATTAAACGATATAAATGAAGGAGGAGCTTCTGAATTTGCAGGATATTTTTAGTTGCTTCATAATAAAATTAACGTCCAATTCTACAAACTGTATTTTAGTGTTCTATTCTTTATATTTTAATTCACGCAGCGAAGCTGTCAACCATGAAAATAAGCCCATTTATATACATTTTTAATCCCTGAAACCAACTCGTAAAGTTCGTTCAATATAATATTTATGCTGTCTTGGCTTCCGTACGTTTTTCCACGGGTGACTACCGAAAACCAGCGCTGTGCTGTGGCCCCCCATAGCACAGCATTAAGCTTAGTGGTAAACTGTTTTTCGCAGTCACGACGTGCAACCTGTCAACATTTTTTGTTCCTTCCTGTTGTATTTAAAAATATTTGTTGTGCGTTGTGTTTTGTTTTTGTCATTTGTATGCACGTCATGTCCCTGCGACAAATAAATCGTTTTTGTTTCAGTATTATTCTACAGTCGCTCTCTAAGTCTCTACTGCTGAATTCATACTTAGAGAGTGCTTCTTGAAATATTTGTAAAAAAATATAATTTTTAATATACAATTTGCTCTTACTGTGACTCTGTCAGTGTTAACAGTTCCGGGATAAACATGACATTATGTATCACTAAATATTTTACAAACACAGCCTGTAGCCCTTTTTTTGTTTTTTTTTTTTCGGATGGGAAATCATCAAATGACTCCTCCCACTCTGGGCGGAGCAGGAGGGAGTGTCAGACTTTTACTGACTAAAACCCATCCATGTTCCTTCATCACCCTGTGTGTTCCGGGGCCACGGTATCTCTTTCGAATAGTCCCGCAGCCCCGGCATGCTTCGACCCTTGGTTGGACCCCTTCATTATTGCTGACTGCCCTAGATTTTTTCTTAGGTAAAATAAAAGTCAAAAGGTTCTAAATATATTTTCTATCAAAAATAAACCTCGTAACCCGAAATATTCAATCGGGTAATCTCTAAAGATACAATCTTATTTATTATGTGTACAAAAGGTGGTCACGGTCAATGTACAGGATTTAATGAAGCGTAGAACGGCCCGACGATATCTAGGGTTTAGTACAATAGAATACTGACAATGTACGACGAACATGACGAGGCGATGGGCAGTCAATAGAATTTTGGGGTTAAGCCAAAGTATTGTAGAGTGTTTTATAATATTCTCGGGCAAAAAAACGGCAAAACGGCTTTCTTTTCAGTTTGTCTTTCTTTCTTTCTATTATCGTGTGGTTAGTTCAACCTGGTATCAGAGGTTTTAAGCATAAAACCTCTGATACCAGGTTGAACTAACCACACGATCCAGCAGCAGCCCATGGCAAGGCTTAAGATCATCATCATCATCATCATCAGCCTATTAATGTTCCCACTGCTGGGACACAGGCCTCCTCTCTAAGAGAGGGAATGGGCATAATCTACCACGCGGGCACAGTGCGGTTTCTTAGATGTCACATGTCTTCGAATTTTTTGGTTCTAGGACATGCCGGTTTCCTCACGATGTTTTTCTTCACCGTTTTGAGAGCAGTGGTGATGAAATAAATATTAAATTACACAAAGTAATGCGCCTGCCTGGGTTTGAACCCACGACTTACTGTTCGTAAGTCGGGGCCACCGCCACTGGGCCACCGCTGCTCTCTTAAGCTTAAGATGCCGTCGAGAAATATTTTTCAGACACACTGGTTTCCTCACAATGTTTTCCTTTACCGAAGTAAGTGATAATTATACAATACGCATATGAATCCGAAAAATCAAAGGTCGCGTTTTGGGTTCGAATTGGAGACCTTTGACTTGGCAGTCCGACGGCCACACCGCTAAGCTGAATCACTGCTTTTTTTTCGGTGATAGTGTATTTGAAGACTAATAATGTAGTAATTGAACTGTTAAAATTTTTAGGATCTTAATAGCCTTGTTAAGGTCTTAAAAGTTAAAGAAACTGACCCCAGTTCATTCAGTTCTGCTTGTCTAATAGCACAAAGCTTAGAAAGCAAAACCATTACCTACCTCCACTTTAAACCATTAAATGTACATTAATAACCCAAACAAACAATAAAACCACCTTTTCCATGTTGGAAAAACGATCATAAAACGGAATAAGTGAAAGAATACGCTTTTAAGTGCACTCAATTTGGCACCCGCTGTGAATTATAAATTTTGCGGCCACAAGCCCGTAACTCATTCCGGATAGAGGAACCTACGCTTTTTCCTTCGCCTGTAATAAATCCCAAAAATTCAACCAAGCGAACAGGGAAAATGTACCTAATATTTCAATTACACCACATATTGGAGCTAAGTAGATCATACGGAGTGGAAGGGACAGCTACGCGAAAACGGTTACCATGATTGTATTCAGTACCTACTTAATTCAGAGCCCTTACAAATTTTTCATCGGTATTTTTTTAAAATCAGCTGTTCCATACATTATGACCGAGTAAATATAGCAGTTTTGTTGGAAACAGCTGTTTTTTTAGGGTTCCGTACCCAAAGGGTAAAAACGGGACTATTACTAAGACTCCACTGTCGTTCCATCTGTCTGTCACCAGGCTGTTTCTCATGGACCGTGATAGCTAGACAGTTGAAATTTTCACAGATGATGTATTTCTGTTGCCGCTATAACAAAAAAAAACTAAAAACAGAACAAAATTTATATTTAAGGGGGGCTCCCATACAACAAACGTGTTTTTTTTGCCGTTTTTTGCTTTTAAAATATTCACAAAATATTTAGTTTTATATTCACTTTAAAAATAAATAATTAAATTAAAATAAAAATGTAAGGGGGGCTCCCTACAAGAAACGTGTGTAGAGAACCCTTCGTGCACGAGTTCGACTCGCACTTGGCCGGTCTGACTACTCTGAGAAGAAACAGCCGAAACAAACTCAGAGGTCATAGTCTCTTTTAAAGTCCAGACATTGCTCAATTCACATGAGGACTATGCAGATTAATGTCTGAGATGGTCTTTTGAAGAAAAAACCACACAGATTTGAGTTGACCTGTCCAGTTATCTTGTAGCTCAAGGAGCTCAACGAAACGACGAGCAACCGGACGGGTATAAGCGACCGCTTATAGTACTCAAACTGCCAGACAGTCGTGGGAAAAAAAAATGTGACCCACATCACATGGTCCTCACATTCACAATAATCATCATCATCATCATCATCATCATCAGCCTATAATGTTCCCACTGCTGGGACACGGCCTCCTCTCAATGAGAGGGTATGACACAATAATATAAAATAAATAAATATTTACAAAATGAATATCAGTAAAAATCACATAAAAAAAAGTAAAATACTAACATACGTGGGCTGAATGCGTGGTAGGTAACAGTTTTCACGACGGTGTCCCTTCTACCCTGTATAGCATTGCATTGGATTCTACTACCCCTGGCTTGATTCGCGTATAAAAACATATCATAACCCTATGGTACTCGGTAAGAGTGTAGCTTTCAATCATCCAAAAATATTTTTTTAATCGCATGTATTTGCTCGCCCTGTATTACATTGGACTTAAACATAATTGGCGAAACGTGGGTGTACTATTAGATACACCTCTGCGTAATCCTACGGTGATTAGAGGCGTGATGTTATAAATAAATAAATATCGCTGGACATTACACACAGCGCCATCTAGTACCACGCTAAGCAACGGGGCTTGTGTCGTGGACACCAGATAGTTGATATACTACATAGATACTTTTTGTTTTTAAATACATACTTATTATACATATAAACATCCATGACTCGGAAACAAATGTCGATGCTCATCACACAAACATTTGCTCCTACCGGGTACCGGGCTACCGGGTTATGTGAATAGGTTCAGAGATTATTTCCTACATCCAAACTCTACCTCTTTAGAATATGAGTATAGAATGATTGAGTCTAGATTTTAAAGGAGATACAAAAAAAAGGAAAAAGTCTGTTTGTTTTACTGGTTTAGTCCTAATTTTGTCAGTCGATGGCTTGTATGGCTGATTTAGGCTAACAATAAGAAATCTTTTTGTTCATTTAAAAATAATTGAAACGCACATAATATATGTGATTGATACGCATGTTAGAAGCTCATATAATGTATCTAAAACCAACCAAAATGAACTACTATTTTTCTGTAATCCCAAAAGATAATAGAAAAACATTTTTCTATTAAACACAGATAAATAAGAAGTTGTTTGACAAAGAAATGAGACTATTACTGAAACTTGAAGACAAACAATCTTGGCTCTGAAAGAAAGGCAATTTTTGGCAAACATAGTATATTTATTGGCTATTCCATCTGACGAGTATGTATAAAGATATTGAAAATCTGTTTGTTCATACCTAGGTAAGTTTTATCTTTATATACTCTTCGCTTTTGTTTTAGGGTTCCATAATGAAGGGTCTAAAGTGCGAACGGGACCCGGTCAATTTAAACGATGTATTCGGTAATTTGTATATCTTTGACAGTCATTACAGGTAGTCAGTGGCCCGTGTCTTATCAAGGTGTGTCGTATTACCCAGTTAGCACTGGGTAACTGGGTATTGTGGAGGTCAGATAGGCACATATTCGACTGCATATGGATAGACTGGAAGCCGACCCAACACAGTTTAGAAAATGCTAGGCAAATAATGATGATGATTTGGTCAGTTTTGGCACATGACTTGATATAATTATGTCCTGTAGAAATCAAACTTCGTGCAATAAAATTGTGCTGCTTTTTTACTACTATAATAATATATTCTTTATTTCATTTGAGTACAGCAGTCATTGTGCCGATAGTCGTGTCAGCCAATGGCTTAATAGCCAAGAGCCTCGACCAACATCTTAGGAGGAGAGCCTCACCTTCAGCCTTGGTCTGCCAAGCGAGGTGCTTGGCAGCTGGATCAAGGGCTTGATTCAGAAAGCAGTACTTCTGGACACGGCACGTATTGTTAGGAGGTTCCTCTCTCGAGAGTCCTGACCACCGGCAGCTCGGACCCTGTTCCCAGCGCTGGTGGGCTACTATTTTTTATATTTTTAAATGTTTTTTTATAGTGTTTTTTTAAAGAAATATTATATCAAAATTTTAAAATTATGTATAATAATTAATAAAGGAAATGATAATATCTTTATCTCCCAAAAACACAAATAATTGTACTTTCAGTTTACAATTTTGAAGTAGTGGTCCCTAACACTTACATTAAACATCCAAATGTTGTGTGTTGTGTGTGTTGTTGTTGTTTGTTTGTTTAATCTATTGTGTACAGATTTCTGAAGCATCCAAATGCTTCAGAAATCTGTACACAATAGATTAAACTCTGTCTCTTAAACTATATAGGGTATCCTGTATCTTAAGAAGACAGTGTTTCATAATGAGGTTCCAATTGATTGATGCATGAGTGGACTGTGTCGATTTACCATCAGAAGGGAGATAAGTTATTGGTTACTTTACTACTACACGTTACATTGGTATGATTTATTCATTCGTTTATCCTCTCACTGGAATGCCACAACATAGCAATTAATCCAATGGAGCAAAAGACTAATTAAGCATAATTATATTATGCTGGCTTTCATCCATTCTGTGGTGCTGGGTCACGCTCGCTCACGCCCCGTCAGTGATGCGTGTTTGTATTGTGGCTTGTTACGTTGTACAATTAAGCATATCTGAATGACCATCTAAAGGAGGGACTAGACAAGTATAAACCCAAAACAATTAACATCGCTCAATGTACTCGTAAGTTTCTATATAACTACCCCGGGACTCACAAGTTTGCCCCTCCGTAACTGACATAATGATATCCGGTGTCACTCCATACTTAACAACTGTCTGACTTTTAACTATTTTCTTTTTTTAAGGTTTCGTGGCCAAATGGTGCTATAGCGAACTATATAACTAAGCCTCTTCTATCTGTCCGTCCGTTTGTCACAGGGCTGTATATTTTTAACAGTTATAGGTGCTTGGTGCCAGTTAAGATCGCAATAGCGGTCATTGCCTTTTCCCTAATATCTCTTCCTACGAAACAAAACAAATGAACCATGTATCGTTTATCATTAGAAAAAATGTTGAAGATCACGATAGATGACGATTCAAGACTTGAACAGGCTTATTTTTGGATTTAAAAGGTAAGAACTGATAAATGTAATTGGGTCAATGACCGCTTTTGCGATCTTAACTGGCACCAACTGTAAACACTTTAGTTTTCTCCGTGCCTCGGAGAGCACATTTAGCCGTTGGTGCCGGCTGTCATATGTAGATCTTTGACAGTCGTTACAGGTAGTCAGTGGCCCGAAAGTCTGACAACCAGTTTTACCAAGGGGTACCGTATTACCCAGTGCTAACTGGTTGTGGAGGCCAGGCAGTCGCTCCGTGTAAAATATGTATTTAGCTGCATCCGGTTAGACCGGAAGCCAATCCCAACTTAGTCGGGAAAAGGCTCGGCAGATGATGATAGGTAGACACTTTAGAAGAGAAACGAGTTTTTATTTCAGCGTATTTTGTTACAAAACCGTTCGTGTGCGCGTTCGGATCGCACTTCACTGGTTTTTTATTTAAAGTGCCGTCGCCGTAATTCCGGAAAACCTTTGATGTTCAATACCGACGATCTAAATCAGAACAAAAAAAACCAACCCTGTTTTAAAAATAAACTTCATTACCTTGTCTTGAATAAAGCGTCAAAGAACTAAGTCGTTAATAGGGTTAGCAATTTTTTATTAAAGTCCCGACAAAGACCTGAAGTTACCTTTTGAGCGAATACCTTTGTTATTAATTTCTTAGTTGATGAAAACTGAGGAATTTATATTTGTGCAGATTCGTAGATTATTAAATTATGTGTTTTTACTTAATGCAAACTTGGAGTAAACAAAGCGTCCATTTAACGGATGCAGATGACTTGAACCGACGTCACTCTGAACAACTTGACATATTGTATAGGCGAGACGACAAAAAAATTCTAATTAGTCCGTCACTTAGATTATCAAAAAATATTTGTCCCGTGTTTTTTCCTTTGTTACGTAAACAAAAATTGACGAAGATATGACGCTTTAAAAATTTTCAATACGTCACGCCAAGGTATCATTTTTAGCTAGTTCTGACGTCACGAGCCCCCACTCCCGAGTTTTGATGCGTTTTATCTTTAGTCAATATTCATTGATTTACAAAAACAAAAAATACGTGTCCATTAGTTTCCAATACTCTAACTGACGGACTAAATAGATTTGCAATTTTTTTATATTATCGTCATGCCTATTGTATCTTGCATCTACTATTATGTTTGATTGATTGTGACTAAATAATGAATACTTGTTAATGTGCCGTCTTAATTTATTGACATATTATTATTAGCGTTTAGTGTTTGGCATGAAATTTTGACATCTACAACTTGGTTTTAACTTTTTTTTATTTTAATAATTGTCATTTGATTAACTGCACTATTTTGTCTGCCTTCTGGCGGGACATAGTATGGACCAACATTTCTCTATATAACATCTGTATGTTTTACCCTATGTTCACAAAATGAATAAATGAATTTGAATTTGAACTTTCCCGATTTTCAAAAAGTGAAACATTTTTTTTTTAAACGAATAAGGAATTTCAGAGATTACCACCTACACCTAATAGGACCACCTATATACCTCTTTATAACATTTGTCTCCCCCGTCTTTGTCGAAGAATTAACCCATGTTGTTATTAGACACCTCAAATTGTGTCTATCCTCCTTTTATAATCTCCAGTCACCTTTGACGTCATATTCGGGATGGGAGAGAGGCCTATATAGTATATTCAGAGCGCAGAGCTTCGAGATCTGACGTGAGAGGAAATTAATTAACATTGCCAGCACAGTAATCCCTCGTCTACCCAAAACACAAGGGCATGCAATCAAATCCCTCCTGTCCGGTCAATGCAGTGATTTCGGATATCTATGAAGAGAATGGACCAAGGAATGCGGGTTTATATTATATAAAACCTGTCTGAATCCAAAGGGGCACATAGGTATCCCAACCACGTATCCAAATACACTAAAGAAAATAAAATATTTATTTTCTTTAGTGTATTTGTGTGTATTTTTTATTTGAAAGTTAACATGATAATAAATTTCAAAACCACGACTTTCGTTTCCAAATTAGCACCATTTCCCCCAAATTGTTATTAATTTTTAAAACCCGACAACACTATCTTAGTAGTGTTAAAAGTAGTTTTAATAAAAAGCATCACAAACTTATTGTAACTCCATAAAGAAAACAAACAAATAAAAAAGTGTCAGCATTTGGTATTTTAAAATATTATGTCAGTTTTGCGTAAAAATATTGCTTCCGAATGTTTGATGTTGTATTGTTGAAATGTCGT
The DNA here is from genome assembly GCA_963853795.1 of Xestia rhomboidea. Lineage (NCBI taxonomy): Eukaryota > Metazoa > Arthropoda > Insecta > Lepidoptera > Noctuidae > Xestia > Xestia rhomboidea. Next base: position 4,547,047 of record OY970778.1, on the reverse strand, counting down.
ATACAAATCCCAAAGAGATTTAAAAGAATTAGGTATGGACATTGAGAATGACGTCATACATAAATGTTGATACCGAACTTTTTTGATTTTGACTCACGAATCTAGACAGAACGATTTGTTACTACGTAGTAACAAGTATTTGGATTACGATTTTCTTCGTCTTGTCCCATCTATCGATAGTTCTTAAAAATGATAAATGTAGGTTTTTAAAGTACTTTTTTCTTAAGTATTGGGTTGATAAGATATTTGCTTTGAAAGTCCTAAAAATAATGTGTGTGCGTGCGTGCCTCTAATTTCTAAAGTAGCCAACGATCGACCTGTAGGTACAGGTGGTACATACTAGTCAGATTGAGTTCATCGACACGCAAAGAAGTAGAACCTAAATGTACGGCTAAATATTATTGCGCTGTTGAATTTTCAAATGTTGGCGCTGAGCTGAGCGTTAATAATTCAACATCACTTTTTTACTGAAACATACATTTAGACTTTTTATTTAAAAACGAGCAGTATGCACGTTAACATTGAGGTAGTTTTGAGTAAGAACACAGCCTAATTTAGCCTCTACAGAGTAGTAAAATACTGATAGGTTTTATTTGTGTTCTTGTTCACAAGAGAAGGTTTATTTTTCTTTGGCAGTATTAAATTGCGTCTGGTTTGTCTGTGAAATATTCACGTGGCAGCATGTTGACTTTCATACAATTATGGTTGAAATGTTCTCAACATTAAAATTTCAGTTTTTGCTAACTTGAATATATTGGTGAGTATCAACCTTGAAGGTAGCAACCTTTGCCAAGGTTGGTCTGTGGATGGGTGATCATCACTAACATACGGTGACCTGCTCTATTTTTTGTTAGAAGACGGTCTCGAGATCAACGCTCGATGGGTCATTTGGAAGATATCGTTAATAGTTATTTGTAGTTTCAGTCGAGGTTTTCCTCAAATTTCAAGGTTTTTTTTGTTACACTTTATAATAAATTTTAGCATAAAGGGTGTAAAAAAAACCTCTTAACGAAGCCGAAAGGCACTTGTTCTGCCCGTCATTGCAATCATTTTTTGTTCTACACCATACCTGGGAACCTTCTAGTTACGGAGATATTGGGGGTCAAAGTTCCAACTTTTTTTTAAATACAAGTTTTTAATGTGAGATTTTTATTTTAAACACCTTTACGACCCCTGTACTATTCAATCCATCCATCAGCACAATGTTTTGAGTGCGTTACATTGAGTTCTACCACAAAACATGATTTTTCACCCCAAAAAAAAAGTCGTTTCCCAACAATAATTTTTGTGTAAAGTTACTTAGTTTGATGCACATAATGCTTGGTTGACGGCTTCGTGATGAGGTTGTTTACACCCTGTATATTTTAATGCCTCAGGCTAAACTTGTTGAGAATAATACCAAATTATCATACATTATTTGGAAGAACGAAAAAACACTAATGCGTTACAGTATTTAGGTACTTGGCAGTAAACATCGCACATCGGATTTTACTAGATGCTCAGGTTTGTAGATCTCTGAAAATTAAACATGTGTAATAATCTCTTTCTAAAGTTAAATTATTTCAATGATTATACTAAAACACCTCAAGGATATCTTACTTTTTTCTAACAAACACCATTAGTTATCAATTCCAGTTTTTCCCGAACCCAAATATTGAAATTCTGACCAATATGACGTTCTATACTTAAAGGTCCAAACAAAAAAGGGTCTTTGTTGATACTATAGGCCCTTCATAGTTTTTGTTGCCTTGGTAACAGCTGGGAAAGATTTATGTTTCATGAAACGGTGACCTCAAGACGAAAGACTTTCGTTGTTTACGTTATAAAGGGAATATACAATGTAATATAGGGCCTCAAGCGTACTCAGGGAAAACGAAAGTATTGGATATTAAAATTATATTACGCAGGGCGATATTCAAGAAGGTTTGTTACGGGATGCTACCGACAGGTGCCGCACATTCGATTTGCAACAAACCTGAAGCGAAACAATAACTACACGATAATATTCCGTTTTCAATCGGATCATGCCGATTGGCTAACTACGATCGGCCGGCTTCTACAATCGCTAAATCGTTTTTGACAGGGTCGACTTAGTTCCCGAACGTGATTTGTAGCACACCAAAAAGCCTAGTTTAGGAGCAGGACTGTTCGAAAGAGATATCGTGGCCCCGGAACACAAAAGGCGATGAAGGAACATGGATGGGTTTTAGTCAGTAAAAGTCTGACACTCCCTCCTGCTCCGCCCAGAGCGGGAGGAGACATTTGATGATTTCCCATCCGAAAAAAAAAGGGTAACTTTCCTAGTCTAAAATGGTAAACTCGACCACGCATTGAAAAAGAATTACCTACAATTATTATTGTTTTTAGCGCTAGGGAAATTAGGAAAATTATTATTTGCAAAAAAAAACACTTCAAGAAACCAAAGATGGCGACCTTATGTTACTTTGAAACTTAGTCATTGGTCTATCTTTTACGCTTGATATGTCAAATAATGTGCTTTTTAATGCAAAAAAACAAAAATTCATCATCTTAAAAATAATAATATTGTATTTCCAGTAAGATCTTAAGTATTGTAAAGGAAGTCATTTTGAAGACGAATTAGTGAAACTTCAGAATGTGGAATACTTAGGAGTGTAATTATTACAAGCGCTTGTCAAAACCTGCTGAGCCTTTAAACCGTCTGAAAACTGATGTTTATCAAGTCTGAAGCTTGACGTTTGATCAAAGATTTCCATATTATAAATCCTGAGGGTAATATCCTTTCATTTAATAATACCAGCGATGCCTACCTAATATTTGACGGGTAGACTAAATCATTAATTATATTATTTCATTTTAACATTTGTATTTTCTTTTCGATGTTGTACGCGTTGGCCTAAACCGCTACGGTTACAGAATTACAAAATAATCTCGTTTCCTCCAGACAAACTTTTTCCCGCGTCCTAACTATATCAATCGATTTACCGAATAGGCAATCGTCGCGTTTGACCGAAAGGCGCAAACACGCGTTCGGCGCACAAACACGCACTCGAGTTCATTGAACAAAATGAAGTCAACGGTTGTGTTCGTGACGATCGCTTGGATTATAACGCAGCCTAAAACAAAATCTCAAGCATATAATTACATCCCAGTAACATTTCCTGGGGCAATGGAAATAACAAGGCAATATTTCCTCGCATATTTTTCTTTCATACCTTATCACATGAACAACCAATAATCATAATCAAAGATTTAAATCTTTTATATTAGACCTACCTCGTAAAAAACATCACGTTTCTGTTTCGTTGAAAACGGCATGAGAATAGTATTGTCTCGCTCAGTCCTACTGAAAATCGTATGTTTCGTTTTATTTAGGGACGTGCAAGCTCACTCTTCTCAGTATAAGAGAACACTTTTCACGCGACTTAAGTACGGTAAAAAAGTGGCGTGTCGGGGGCAACAATACGGCAAGGAGGCTGTATAGTCATTGACGGCAAGTCTCTATGGTAAGCTGGCTGTTCAAAAACCCTAACATCATGAACAGTTGTAGGTTATAAGCGCAAACCAAGCTTGTAGGCTTCTATGAAAGTACCGCCACTAGGTGAAGACACATCTGAAGATTTAAATCTTTCTCCATAATATATTTTGCATATCAAGTTGAGAAATGTAATAAAACAAAATTTATCGTAGGCAGAGATGTTTTCGGATTATTGCCATTGTTATTACAGGCACAGGTGGGTTTCGACAAAGTAATCGCTTAAAGCTGCGTAAAAGTAGCCAATAACATCATAACTCGTAGAATCGTAGACCGTTACTAATTTGTTAGTACCAGCTAGATTAATTTTACAAGTATTTTGTTTTTATTGCGAGAGTTTAGGTAAACAAAAGTGGACTGAAATGTTTTTGGAGTTATGTTACTTTTTATAATGTTGTATTAACGTTGAGTTGGTATTTAAATTTTGCTTCACTAAAAGGTCGAATTTAGGTTGCGGAGGTACCTAATAATATCTAAATTAATTAATTTAAATTATTATTAATTAATTATTAATAATTAATATTATTAATATAATATATTAAAATATATTATATTATATATTTTATTATTATTATGTATTTATTATTAATATTATTATTATTATTTATATTATTATTAATTATTATTAATTAATTATATTCAAAATACGTAGTTGTAAATTCCAATAAGGCAGTCATGATCTTTTTTTACCAATTTCCTTCTATGATTTTTTCCACTAGACAATTCTGGTCCTTAAGGTTTACGTAAGTACCAGAACGAAGACCCCCACCACCACCACTAAAACCTTAATATTATTAGATAACAAAATCAATGATTATTTTTATCACCCTCGATTCTCTTCAAAACTTATATCCGAGATAGATTCTCGTTTCAGCCGCCTACGATTTTCGTCCAATAATGAAACTTTTTTCGGTCCTCCTTGGCACCTAGACTTTTCACATAAAAACTTTATTGGATAGTTTATCATAAAGAAAAATTTGTTGACACTCCGTAAACCAAAACCGTGTTAAAAAACCGTGCAAAGAACTCAATCATCAAACGTGCGAAAAAACCAAATCGTGATATTTTTCTTATAGGCTGTGTTTTGAGCATAGAATGTCTAGTTAGAATGTTAAATTATTATTTTAAAACTCACAATGCACAGCCTAGGTTACCACACAAACACTAAGGCCTTCCTTTATAAACGTTACTTATCAGTTATCACGTAATTTGGCTAAGCATAATTCCTATCGCTCTCGCACATCTACTTATTAAACTTTAAGTGCAAGATAGAGACGGGAATTTGGCTAAATCAAAGAACGTGCTAAATAACGTTTAAAAATCTCAGCCTTAAACCTGAAGTGGTGTTAATAAACCCTCATCCGTTCCCCAAACTCAACTCACTCGCGAAAGTATTTCCTACGACTTGAACCAGCATGTCTTCGTGAGATTGTTGGGCCATTAGTTCCCAGCCAAATACTTCTATGCTTTCGGCAATCATGAAGTTATGGATAGTGGCAGCAAGCAAATAGCCGCCAGAATCACCCACAAACATTTCATAAGCCGGAGTGTCGTATATTAATGCTGCGCGACCCCATTCGAATCTGTGGGTAACCGAAATATGTTTAGAATAGGCGCTAGCGACATCAGTTATTGAGTAGCGGAACGAAAAATATTCGTATGATTGTGAAGTTGGTAACAGCGCCATCTCTGTATCGTATACGGAACGGCGCAGTTTAAACCGACGCGTCACGGCGCTTTACTTACCACTAGATACACTCGATAGATGGCAGGAGATTTATACATTCTAAACTTACTTGTGTATTTGTAGCCGACGTAAAACTTCAAGTTCTCTGTATAATTAAGGCCAGCATCTGACGTGGTGTCCCATGGGGTGTAAAGTATTTCTTCTTTCTTCAGGAAATTAGCGAAGGACTTCATCATGAGATGGCACGTCGATTTGCCGGCGACGTGCAACTGTGACTCGGGCTCGTTGATAAGCAGCAGTTGCTTCCAATCGTAGCTAGATGGCGTGGAAATAAAAACGTGTTAGCAAAGCCAAACTGTGGAAAACGTGCTCAGAAACGACACACACAAAAGTAAAACACGACGTTTATACGATTGGAGGGTTGTTTTGATGATTTTGATGATTATATTTCTGTAACTAATACGTCTTACAGTCGCGAGCAATATTTTAATCAACATACAACCTAGCACTGGCCTGCAAATTGCAAAAAACGTAAGATAATTTGAATTTCGCGGGTTGGTTGGAGCATCCACCTTAAGTAGGCATAATATTTTCATAGGGCACATAAGGCCGATTCGATTCCGTGCTCTGTACATATTTCTGAATTTGAGAACCGTGTATTTTTTTAGTATCTTTAACCTAAGAAAAAAATATTCAGCGTTTTTAAAACTCCTGCTCTCGTAGGTATAACTTGCAGAAATTTACAATTTAATATTTGTCTACAAAGAATGGGTAGGCACTGACTGATAAGATAAGAAGCGACTCCTTAGTCCCTCAAACCCGAGGGAATTTGGTAAGAAAGTGCCCATTTGCTTTAAACTAAGGGAAAACCTTTTTGGCTTAGTCCGAAGAAGGTACTTACACCTACTCATGGGCAAAGCTTACGTTGCACAAGGGACTGTGATTGACTGACTAAGTATAAGAAAATATTAATAGTAGAATTGGGCCGGAAAACTAAATAGGTACTTAGGTATATATCAGAGGAAAAAATTGCCTTGGAAATATCCGACTCTACATAAAAAGTTAATTATTCAAATTAGGCAGAGAAATGACAACTTTTTAAACGTCAAAATTAAATAAGACAGTCCCCAAAATGCGAATGGCATAACTGTCACACTTTCGAGTGCAAAGGAACTAGATTTGTACCGTTCGTGCTTTACAATTTCAAGTTTTTCATTAGTTAGTCTCAAATCTACTTCTAATATCTGGGTTTTAAGATCAAAATATTATTCGAGTGTGATATTTTTCTAGGTCTAAGAGGAACTTTATTAGGAGTGTTTTCTGGGGCCGTATTTATTGTGGGTTCACACGACTCTAATTCATAGACTTGTTCTCGGTTTGAACCAGATGATTCCGGCAAAAACTACTTTTGCATCGACACTTAGGTAGAAGGTCTTCATGGACAAACAACCAATCTAGACTTCGTGAAGCCCTAAAATTTAAGAACATCGGTTTCCTACAGCGGTGTTTTTGGAAAAGGATTGAATCAATTGCGTTCTCAAGCAGGCTGCTACAAATAATCTGGCGTACTGGGGTATTATCGATTCCAAGTACGAATGCGGCAGCTCTGATCAGAGTATGTCCCATCTGCTGGAGTGTCATTGTACGTGACCTTTTACCTGCGTACCCATGGCGATCTGAACGTACCTCTGACGCCGCAACAAACATGGCCACTTACTGGGCCCGAACAGAACAATATGGATGTAACGTCCATATGAAAAGAAAAGGAGCAAATGCCTTTTTTTTTAGGATGGGAAATCATCAAATGACTTCTCCCGCTCTGGGCGGAGCAGGAGGGAGTGTCAGACTTTTACTGACTAAAACCCATCCATGTTCCTTCCTCGCCCTTTGTGTTCCGGGGCCACAGTATCTCTTTCGAATAGTCCCGCAGCCCCGGCAGGCTTCGGCCCTTGCGGACCCCTTCCCTATTGCTGACTCTCTTTGAGGCGCGCGTGGAACACGAACGCGCCGTCGACACGGCCTGTCGTCATGAGACGGACGGACGGCGAGCTAGCCCATAGCTCCCCGTCCACAGGCCCGCGCCTACGGTGGCCGGAAGCCACCACGTGTCGCTCCGGAAGGACCAAATGCCTAAGTCCGCCTCTGTACTATTGTGCTTAAAGTGTGTTGAATAAAATAAGAAGAGGAACAATAAACTCAGGAACATACATTCATTCATTGTACTGAAAATGTCAAGTGGCGTACGTTTCACGCGTAAGTACGTACTTTGCTGAATAAATATAGATAAATCTGATAAGGCTGAAAGCTCGACTGTTTATTATTTTCGGACATTTGAGTGACAACTTACAGATAAGTTTATGAATATAGTTTCTATTAATAGTAGGGACAATGTCACAACTGTAGTGTTTTGTCGACGAGTTATTTTGGTATTCAGCTAAGGCTGATACTGTTATTTTAAATACAATAGGCGTTGACAATGTCCGCCATGTATGACAGACATGAAATAGCGCGATTGTTCGCTATTTGCGATAGTGTTGTTATTCCATAAGATTAGATTTGTTTAGGCTATTGTGTATTTTGCTCTGATTCTTTGGCAAAGCAGAAAACAAGTAGATCACCCAAAAAGGCTGTAAACGCGCAGTGTACGTGTAACGTAAATTCGTCGATTTTAAAATTAAAAATACCCGTTTCATATACAATATTTTTATAATTGTCAGAATTATTTATTTATCTATGGATGATACTGGTTGCGCTTACTGTAAACTAGTTAAAAAAATGCTACAGGATAATTGTATTTTCGACTAAAAATCGATATTTACGTTACGTTTAAACCGCGCACTAGCGCTGGGGCCTCTGATCGAATCTAAAATTCCCATCACGTTGATCTATGAAATAAGACATTTTGTAGGTATTGTTAAATTAAAATCCCATCAACAAAATAACAGTATCTAGTTATCTACCCTTCATTTTACACCACAACAAATTCTGATTACATTTGCTTCTACGGATTTCATCATTTCCCGTTATTTGGCAATGTGAGTAATTTAATTTAAACCCACATTTCAATTAAATAACGGTTTTGGTCAGACACGGAACAGTTACTATGCTTTGAATGAAAGAGACGCATGTAAAAAAGTTTCACACCGTCGAGATGAAAGATGCTGAGGTGGTCAGGGGCCCAAGTCTGCTATTTTTATAAATTCGTCATTCCAACACGATCCCATTCTCATCCCATTGTCATTTTGCTAAAAGTTCTTAATCTGCTAAATTCATTATGGTCGATCATTAGTCGGACAATAGTCTCGTAATAGAATTGTGTTATAATGACATTGTCGTATTGCCATTATTCAGAAACCCGCCAGATTTCATTTATATCTATTTTTTATATTATTTATTATGTTTTATGCAATCTGAAGTAGTAAGAAGTTCGTAAATAGAACCAGTGATTAATTTGTCATTATGTACGAGATTACAATTCTATGCCATTTCTTTCAATGGAGTGTCAGTGGTTGACCATTGTCATAATGACGCCATCATATTAGTAGATTACCAAACTTGTCAAAATCAACAATTATGAAATCAATGATCGACCATTCTGACACTATTGTAATAACAGACTTGAGGCCCTGGAGTCGTGACAAGTGGAACGTGAAGTGCGACGTGGTAGTGTCAAAATCGCCCCTATACCAGAGAAACTAACCGAAAGCCGTCTCAAATGGCATGGTCACGTGATGCGAAGAGACAAGGAACATGTAGTGAAGAAAGCACTGCAACTACCCGAATATAAGAGAGGTAAAGGATGACCTCCGGCTACGTGGTGGACTAGCACGAAGATCCAATAGGACGAAGAACTGCCCAACCCGACAACCAAGAAAGACTGTACTGGCGCTAGGCAGAAGAAAACTTAGAGTGGTATTTGAAATGTTTACTAAACTCATTACACGTTTACACAGACATCCACAGGCGATGTTGAACGATGGTCAACTCCGTCTTTGTTCTTTACAGTCAGAAAATTTAGCTGTTTAACAGAATGAAACACTAAGACAATAATTTTCCGTGATACAACCATTTTATACGAATTTTCAAGATTAACTATAATTGTGATTTGTATTTTATTTTAGCTGAGCGGTTGGTTACTGTGTTGCGTATTGTGGGTTCGATTCTGGCTGTTTGTGTATGGAGTGGACTGTAACGCGGGCCCAGTGCGGGTTGGTAGATATCGCATGACTTCGATTTGTTTGGTGTTTGGACATTTTCCTCATGATGTTTTCCTTCACTATTTAAGAGCAGTGGAAATGAAATAAATAAAACAAAGTATGGCCATTGCTGTGCTCGAACTTCCCGCCCACAACTTGTAGGTCGGGCCTATACTACCAGGCCACCTCTGCTCGGCTTGTACACATAAACACGATACGACGTCGCATCGTGCTACGACGCGGCATCGTCTCACAATGCGACGTCGTATCGTGAGAATCTACGACATCGCAACGTGGCACGTTATCGCAACGTGTCACGATTTCGTCGTGTGATCGATCGCAGTAAATTTCGAAAGATGGACTGCACTAGGCAAATAACAAATGCATGCGACACCGGCGAAAGATAGTTTCAACGACGTCGTACCGTGCATTGTGGCACGTTGCGACGCCGTAGATTTCCACGATGCGTCGTCGCATAGTGAGACGATGCCGCGTCGTAGCACGTTGCGACATCGTATCGTGTTTATGTGTACAAGCCGTTAGTAAACGAAAGGATCGTAAGCTACTTTACGGCTGTACTCTTTATTTATTCAAAACGGAATAAAAACAATAACTTATTTAACTCTCTAGACATTAAAACTGTTACTCTGTATTCCAAACACGAACATTATAAAATAATGAATAGCATAATAAAATAAATACTGTGAACATTTAGTACAAGAACAAGTATTTAAAGTCGATACTTCGAGATAATTTGGAAATACATCGAGACGTCTTAATTTAACGAGAACGATTGATATCAATGCAATTTTTCAGTAAATTCTTCGCACATAACGTTTTTTTATTATTTTTCTTTTTATTGTATATATCTATTATTCTACTATATTCTGTATCTATTATTTATATATCAATTTTTTTATATTAATCATTATATTTTCATTTAAAAAAATTAATAAAAATAAAAAAAATATGAAACAAGAATAAATAATAATTAAGAGAAGGCTTTTCTACGCCTTTGCCCAGCAGTGGGATGCGGAAGTCGAAGAGTAACAGCAACAGAATCTTTTAAAGACACAAAAGGGTGGTCAACTATTACACATTATATTCTGAGAGAAGCACCCAATCTTCTTTATCGTCCGACATTAGAACAACTCGTGCATCGCTTTATATAAGTGCCCTCTAAACGGACAGTATTTGTCCTCCCAAATGGACCATGTTCTCACGCCATCAGTGGAAATGGATGGCAACAATGGTCTGCCATTTTCTCAGCTTACAATACGACTTAGCTACAAAAGTCACGAGATAGATAAAGTTTAACTTTCAGTCAGCATTTACTCGCCTCACTGGGTTGGATGGCCCATGATTAAGGCAGTAGCGACGTGTGCGATGGTGCGACTATTTAGATTTTCGCTCCACGCTCTTATTGTGGATTTAATATCACCCCTCTTGATTGCACTGCTATTAAATAAGAACATTATTGTTGTTTTCCTCCGCAACAGTACTTTTTATCGGGATGAAAGGTACAATCCGAGCCACGAAAGATGACACCTGTCACACCACTTGTATACGAGTTAATTGTGTAACGAAATACTTCTTTTGACATATAGGTGTACAGGTCGTAAACCATCTTCCTACTTAGTCTTCTTAATGTTTTACCTCGAGGCATAATCAAGATTTCACAAAGTTTCACTCGTTTCAAGTGATGTGACAGGTCTCATCTTTCGTGGCACGGTATGTATGTCCGTTTTTGTACACCTGACAATATGTATATATATATGCAAAATATATATGCAATATTTCAGGATGATCGGTTCAATGGTTTAGGCATGAAAAAGTAACAAACAGACAAACTTACTTTCGCATTTATAAATACTATTATAAAGTAAGAATTTTGTTACTGAAGATGATTTTAATATAATATCTACTCGTCCGGTCCCGCTTATGTTTCAGACAGATCGCAACTTTTACGGCTGGATCCAATTTCCGGATCGACTATCTCATTTTTTCTATCAATCGGATTGCTTGATTGACTACGTATGATTATCTCAATACTGCCTAGAAAACTACATTTTTACTGTCGATAGCTAAACTGGAAATGTCAATAAAGAATTGTTTTCTTATTTAACATCAAAGACGTTGAAACATACCAACTTCTGATGAGTCCCTTTCATCAGAAGTAGGTATGTTTCAACGTCTTTAAACGGAAACAAAGTCATAATCTATTTGCAAGGGCTGTCAGTCATGTCAGGCATTGGTCAAACTTGGCAATTATGCTATATTTTCTTTTTAACTGACTTCCAAAACCGTTATCAATTCGTCCGTTTTTTTTGTATGTACGTTCAGCGATATCTTCGCCAATTGTGAACCGATTTTGATGGTTCTTTTTTTGTTTGGAAGAATATTATTTCGCGGTGGTCCCGTTTAAGTTTGGTGAAGATCTGATGCTGATTTTCGGAGATATACAGGGGAACTCTTCAATAATAGACGGCAAGTTTGTTGTGATTGATGCAATCACAGATTTGCTGTCTAATCGAGGAGTTCCCTAAAAATGGAGAAAATTTAAAACTTTTTTGCAAAAAATAAAACCGACTTCATCGGGAAACAAAATCGGCGTTTGTCAAACAAAGTGATGTAGAAAAGCTATTGGAAACAATATCGTAGAAAAACCCCGACTTCAAAAACACAAAACAAGTGAAAAATAACTTTAGCTTCAGAAGTCGGTGACTTTTGTGTGTTTGATTCAGTTTTTTTTGCCACAAACGCCGATTTTGTTTTTTAAAAACAAAGTAGCGCCAATTATTTTAATAATGGGAGTAGTAAAAATAAACTTCAGTGTGTCAATGAAAAAGCAAAGCATCTCACTTGTTACTGGATTTCTTTATTTCTCCTGACTTCACGAAAGTAAGATGAGAATAACGAAATTAAATTTTCTAGGAAAGTTTCACCGACTGAGTTGTTGCATTCAATTTTCTATCCAAGTGAGCAGTTTTCGAGGGACAGCTCTTCTGTTAGTGACCTAGTTATTCAATCTTCAATTATTAGTTTATTGAATGTTGTTGTCGAGTTTAATATTGACATTTCCTTTAGTAACTACATAGTTGCTGGTTTACCCCTTGGTAGTCATATTTTTACACGCCTGCCCAAAAAGAGTGCTATGTTTTCGTTTTCTGTGTATGTTTGTGTTATTTAATAAGACCTGGAATAAGTCTTATTAAGCATTAATAGGGAATATGCATGAAAAACAAAACTCCTTTTATTTATGAGAAATGCCTTGTATTGGCGCATAAAAACATTGTGGTACACTTGTTTAAGTTTCTAATACATAACTTATTTTACAATTTGCGGTTTTATGTAGCATGTTTTTGTTGAAACGAAACGCACTGTTAAAACACCCCGTCCTCGATGACGATTGACGTTCATTGTGTTAAAAAATACTTTTCTTTGAAAAGTGCTAAAAGTTTCACTAAAATTTTATTATAATAATGTTATTGCAATTTTTACTTGACTAAAGCACATACAATTGGTAAAATTATTTTATTAAGGCCAAAAAAGTTTGATGTAAACAAGGCAGATTGTGGATAATGACGTCACATCATGGCCGCGACAGCTACGGACGTTTGAATTGTCGTAGAAAATTGCAGGAGTTTAATATTATTTTTGTGCGACAAGCAGTAGTTGAACTTAACTTTTAATACTTTTCTTGGGTTGATAGTACTATTTTATTGATTTAAGTGAAGAAAAAATAACGTGCATTTTCCATTTTGTCATAGAATGTTCGCCGTTCTTAGTCGCATTAGGTTTAGTGTAGCCAGAATACTGACATTGATCTGGCAAGGATTCAACCGTAAAAGATTATTTACCAAAAAAAAAAATACTTCTTCAATAACTTAAGTAATGATTTGAGTCGATGTCGATATCATATGAACGGATTTCAGCAAATATCGAACTGCCAAACAAACTGATTTACTATAGTAACTTTATGCCAATACAATATCAATGCGGATAATTTTATTTATGACACACTTAAGGCAATGTGCCCCAAAATATAAGCAGAAATTTCTGATCCTCCAACAACTTAACTTACCACGGAAATCATAAAAAAGCAGAGAAAATCCCAAGTTACGACGTAATATAAGGTAGCTTAGTAAGGCCTTATTTTATTTGTCCAATATCAAAGCTTTTTCCTTTTATTTTCGGAGTGGCAATACCTCAAAGGTTGATAATTAACTCTGGGAAGAGATATGTCATTAATTATGTAGTCTAGTACGTAAAACTTTTGAATTTTAGCACAAGAATACTTGGGGCCGGCGCAGCATGTCTTCTTCTTCCATACTTCTTAACGTATTGTAAGTTATACAAATGTTCATTTGACACAACCCCTAATGCACCCGCACCAAAGCTATCAAACAAACACGTGCGTACTTACTTTTATCATTCAGCTTTACCACTATTCAGCGACCAAAATTATTAAAAGTAAGAAATCTATTTTACAGTTCAGTCACAGTTATTACCTCCGCCCTTGCTGTCAAAACCAAAGTGAATTTTTTTTTCGTTGCAATAAGATTGCTGTTAGGTTACTGACAAATCTGTCAAAATGACAGTGATATTTAATCTCTTTATATTATTGTTGCTGTTGGAAAGGGGAGGTACAATAATTGTGAAAGGACTGTACATTTCAAGTACATACCTTTGGTGCCTCCAATGACAAAGGGTCTTTTAAAGGAATTAATATTAAAGCCCCATTCGAAACTGCCTTTTCAACGTTGCAACAAAAATAATGCAGAATGTCGTGCAAAAATATGTTCTCATTTTCAAATAACGTCATTAATTAATGACGATCTGAACCAAAGTTGAAAAAAAGTCCCGGGGTGAATCTTTGACCATAATATTTAATTACCCAAAAGAGCAAACAGGTTCTACTAGCTTGCTATTTTGTGTAAATGACAGATAAGCAGGCAGGCAGGTACTTACAATCGCATCACATCGATGATAAAGTAAGCCAAGTCTTGGAAGCCCAGAGGCCCAGCTCGCACCAGCATATAAAACTCGTCTTTGCAAGTCCGCTTCTGTTTGACAAAGTCGAAAGTGAAGCCTCCAGTCGTCACTAGAGGAGTGCCAGTTCCTCCCAGGAACTTGGCTATCCTGGCGACGGAAGCTGAGGACAATGAAAGATTGTGTTATAAAAGCAACAATTTGAGATTACAAAAAAAAGTATCTATGTAATATATCAAGAGTATCTGGTGTCCACGACACAAGCCTCGTTGCTTAGTGTGGCACTAGATGGCGCCGTTTGTAATGTCCAGCGATATTTATTTATTTTTAAGATGGAGTAATGGAGTTTTTAATGAGGCATAATATACATAAAAGGTGTTAATGTAACCTTCACGAAGCCGCGCGACAACCAAACATTCTGGAACTCTGCCCAAAAATGATTGCGAGGAAACGACTTTTTTTTTGGGATGAAAAATCACCTTTTACGGTAGGACTCAAAGTAATGTACTCAATACATTATGCTGATGGATGCATTGAATAGAACGGGAGGGGTTCCCGTTCTATTCAATGCATCCATTCTATTCAATGGTATTCTATTCATGGAGGTATTTAAGGTAAAGTGACAACATTAAAAACTGGTATTAAAAAAAAATCTTATATGCTATAAAATATATAAATATGCTTGAAAAATCTCAGGTACAGCCTAGAACAGGCTTTTCGGCTTCGTTAAGGGTATTTTTATACCCACTAAGAATATAGTTTTTTTTTATTTATTGACCAATCAAAAGTTTCAACGCACGACCGACCATTTTTTTTTAGAATTATGAACAAGTGTCCTTCATGGTAAAAGTTTGAGTCACAATGCCCCTGCACCTGCGTATAGAGGTAAAATAGTTTCATATATGTGAGAATAATCATTTAGGTATATTATGTCTTACATTAGTGAGATTCAAAGTCAAAACTTCCCGAATGGAGAAAACACCATAAGAAAAATACAAACACCAAAGACTCTTTGCTGAGATAGGGTAAGAAATGTTCTGAATCATTACCGTATTTCAGCACTGAAAACCAGCGCTGTCTCCTCTCATGGTGACACAGCATTATCCCATGATCTGTCCACGATGTAGACACAATAGTTAAACAATGGCGTCTCGAACAAATTGGTTTGACAGATCATGATCTATGCTGAGCAATGGCCGTTTTGGCGTGAATGTGACGCTGACTTGCCCCTTACCTGTTTATTCTTTCTTTGTGCTTATTTTTCGTGTTCCGTACCTCAAAAGAAAAAACATAACCCTTATAAGATGACTTCGTTGTCCATCTGTCTGTTTTTAAACTTAAAAAAAAAACTGGATTTTTATCTAGATTTTTTTTTCGTTATTGTCGCAAGTATAATATATATTTTCTTTCTTTCACAAGCACTCACTTCTATGTTGAAAATTGCACTTGGCACTGTGTTTACATAGAGTGCACAAGAGCTTTGATGTTGTCAAGAGACCTAAAAAATGTTTAAAGTAGCACTGTAGAGTAGCGCCGTAGGGTGGCGCCGTAGAGTGGCGCCGTAGAGAGGCCCTCATTCCACCAGACATAACACCCATCAGGTGCTGCAGAGTTTGTGAAGAGCATTTGGACTAACCGGTTGCCTCAGAATATCCAAACAGTAATCGCCTCTCAAATAGCTGATTTGCAGGTGGAGAAATTAGCGGAAATAGCGGATAGGATATTTGAAATCGCCTATATTTGACACCACAACTAAGAAAGCAAGCCTTCCAATCGATGCACAACATTCACTATCCAGGACGTTCTGCTACAGCGCGACTGGTGACACAAAACTTTGTGTGGCCGGGGATACGCAAGAACTGTAGAGAGTAGGCCAGACAATGTTTGCAATGCCAAGCAAGTAAAATTACCCGCCACACCGTAACTGCTCTGTCCTCTTTCCGTACTCCGTCTTCCAGATTTACCCGAGGGGGAGTTATGTAGTGGCACTGCAAAAAGTGCTACGCTACATGGAAAAAAAAGTACTACAACGCCATCTATGACATAGATGATGAACTTACAGCGAAACACGTCAGAATTCCTATATCGCGCAAGCAGAGTTATCCGCGATTTAAGACCATATACAAGAACCCGACAACAACTGTTGGGCAGTGGCCCACCAGACATAACACCCGTCTGGTCGGAGGATCCTCCCTTTTCTACGGGGGATGAAGAGCTTTACACCCTGTTCTTCATACTCCCAAAGGATCAAAAAGGGTGAAAGCAAAATCAATTGTTTTTCATCCATATTTCCGTGTCAAAGGATCACGTAGGTATGTACCTACTACCTACATAAAATATGAACAAAAGGAGCTCTTAAAAGTTACTGAACCGTTTGGGTCGTAGTTCGTAACTTACATACGCCTTTTTGCACGAGTTTCCTTGAAAATATATGTGATTCAAGTTCTTTGTGAATTTTATGGTATATTGATTCTGATATTTCTGAATGTTTCTCACATTTTTAAAGTGCTCGTTTGCTGTAGAAATATAGAAATACAGCAAATTGTCTCAAACCAAGCAAAAAAAGAGTGAAAACTGAAGAAAACTATCTTGCTACACTCAACAATAAAAGAAAACAGCGTCGCAAAAATAGGAATCCATTTTCTAGCTAACTATATCTTACCAATTTTCTAAATAAATCTACCAGACTTTCCGTTTAGCACAGCATCGTGTAGTAGTAGGTACTAAATCTTTCAGTAAATATGCACGGTCCATACCGTGAATATTTATCGATAGATTTAGTACCACCTGGCTACGTAACTTCATTCCTAGTATTTTCGTTAAATCGTCAATTAAATCTATTGGAAGAAACAGATTGTCACATAGGTGATTCCTTTTTATTTTCACACTACATATTTGTGTGAAATGTGATGTGATTGTGGTTAAGTTTGTGAATTTTACCGGAATTTTGTAAGTGTTATGTATTCCATCAGGGCTGTAATTGAGGACAAGGTTTAATTTTTGTCACTGGGTCGATATTTTACACTTCTGCGCCAGAAGGACGGTTATGTTTTTTGAGAGTAGGTATGTATGTATGTATAATTGTTTGGCGCGCTCTGTGGCCTGAACGGCTCGATGGATTTTAGCTTGAGACGTGTCGTTAGATTTGTATTTACTGTGAGAGTGACACTGGGTATATCAAAATAAAAAATAAACAAAATGGCGGATTATTTGGCGCCAAATTCTAATGTTTGGCGCGTTCTGCAGCCTGAACGGCTCGATAAAGGGCTCATCACGAGGATTTTAAAATGGTATCTCTAAGTTACTAAAAAGTATAAAATAAAAAAAATAAAAAATAATCTAGACCAAAATCATTACATCCAATATGGGTCCAGACTGTTGCAGTCAATATGTCCTGTTTCCTGAACTTGTTTTTTTATTTTCAGTTTTTATTTAAAAGGGTTTTTTATTTTTATTCATGTATTTATTATTTACTTACTTAAAAGCCACGTAAAATCCCCAGCTATAACGCTCACAAAATGTTTCCCAATGTAAAGAGATCTCCACGAACATTTCTCTCGCAAAGTCTTCGTCAAAGTCCAATAAATCAATCGTATTTCATTAACTACCAGGTGTACGAAGGGTTTCGTTCCTAACCTTGGAATACCGTCCTACTTCAGAGTGTACTTAGGCAAAGACAAATAGCAGGAGATAGCGAAGGAAACAATTAGGGGCAAGCCAAACAAACTTTTAGCGGCACATGCTACCAAATCCTTTGGCGCAGTTCGTGATTCAAGATTGGTAAGATGAGGCCCTAGAGACAGCGAGTCTTGTAATAGGAACAGGTGTTTACTTAGTCATATAAATTGGATAAAAACTTCCATCCAGAATAACTGGGCCTGTTTAAATGGCTACTGAATTATCTTACAACTTAGTCTTGGTCGCTCAGCTTTTTCAAAGGCATTTATCATTGACGACCCGAATGGCGCAGCGGTAGGGAGGCTTCCTTACGTTCTTAGGGTCCCGGGTTCGAATCCTGGTACGAGCAAATGTTTGTGTGATGAGCATGGACATTTGTTTTTGAGTCATCATCATCATCATCAGCCTATTAATGTTCTCACTGCTGTATTTACAAACAAAAAGTAACTTTGTAGTATATCAACTATCTGGTGTCCACGACACAAGCCTCGTTGCTTAGTGTGGCACTAGATGGCGCTGTGTGTAATGTCCAGCGATATTTATATTTATTCATTTATCTTTTCATTAGGCGTAGATATTTTCAAAGCCCGACCACAACCGTTTGAGCAGGTCACCCGGAGGGATTAGTGAGGACGCTAATATCCTCAGAAGCGGATCTGCCGATCGGCAGGCGTCGGTAAATTGGGGCTCAAAAAATAAACCGAATCCCTGGTTGTGTGTAGATTGCTGTTTGTCGCCATATTGTTTCTGTAAATATTAGATACAGGTTGGAACGGAGATCTGATTTAGATTTTACTAGATATTTTGAGTGTGGCAACGTGACTGTGTACAGAGACCATGTGGTCGATCACCAACCCGATGGACAGACTCCATTGAATCTGTCACCAAGATCCCTCTGACAGAATGTGCTCGCCATGCGGCCATTAGAGACCGGTGGAAAAGGATCGCGAAGGCAGCGACCACAGTTGTGGGCGACCCCTCATGACCACGACCACTCTGTCAAGAGTGAACGACTAAGAAGAAGAACGTGACTGTGTAGGTCAGAAATTCCCCACGGAAATGTATTATCGAAATTAAAATAATTCAACATTCAAACCTGGAGACACACTCGTGCTAGTGTATATAATACAAACATGGGCTTTAAGTATTGTTCCTTAGATATACTTTACAACATAAATTAGCAGACAGCTCGCTAGCAGCGGGCTTACCGCCGTGAATGCCAATGTAAAGTATATCTAAAGAGTAATACTTAAAGCCCATGTTTGAATTATATTATTTTTGAGCAGAGTCGTTTATGTGGGCTAAGACCTTAAGTTTTACGTATTTAAATCCTTATCTATAAGTTTTCATATTGATTGGCTCAAGAGTAAATAAAATGTCGTAAAACGTTTTAGTTTTCTTTTTGTTGGAAAGTGAACCAATTTTCCCTTCGCTGGTGATATTTATGCTGTAGATATAGTTGATATCAAAGTGAATTGCATATTCGAAATGTTGCCGACCAAGCTCAGAATAATCAGAAACTTTTAATTTGGATTTGAACAAACAAGTAAAATGAAATCGCTTTTAACACCCCCAAATGTTAGATTTCGATCTAAATTAGGTTTCTCGTTTAGCCTTTCGGAGTCCACATTTTTTTGTATTTGTTTAGTAAACGATCTGTTTAGTGGTATATTCTGTATAGTTTGTGCACTTCATCTACTAACCAGCCGTACACGGTTTCAAATTGTATTTGTAAGGATGAGTCCATTTTCAACACGAGACCATTCTCAATGTCATAATGCAATCTTGTCACAGGAAAGTTATGTTAATATTATTGAGGACCTTCAGCAAGAGATATAAACAAAACAAAAAAAAACAATTTTAATGATATGAACGTCAACTCCAATATCGGCTTTTCTTTATCTTTTTTCGTGAAAATAAAGCCCCTGCAGTGAATTGAAATGTCAAGTCGAGTTTCACTTCATCTCTCAAATACTTGATGAAACATAAAACAAGATCCTTTGGCATATTTTGATTATTTTTTACCAACGTCTTGAATTGTGTATGTGTGTAATTCTGTTTAGTTTCTTGTATTTTTCTTCTGTTAATATTGTTTTCCGGAATTTCGTCCTAAATCTTATTAAAGGCAAAAGAAACAAAACAAAATCGACATAATTGACAATATTTATAAACATCTTGTGAAAAAAAAACGTTTGTTCATCGTTTTTGAGGCTTTTTACAGGAAAAGTCATTTTTTCTAATTTCCCGCTCCTAAAACAAATGTTTTGTCCGGCATCAAATTCTCCTTCAGACCTGTGGGCCTACCATGACGTCTTAAAGCAGGATCGTTTTAATTTCGTGCCAGTGTGGGAAAGAGATGGCGCTAGACGTCCTCTATAGCTTCGTCTCTTACCCACACTGGAAAACGCGATTAAAACGATCCTGCTTTAAGACGTCATGGTAGGCCATCTGTTTTCTTTGTGTATGTGTTTTTTTTTAGTTTTACGCCCGCTTTGAAGCTATCTTGTTCTTCTTTGTTCTTAGTGGGCTTTTGAATTGTGAATTGAATTCTTGAATTGGGACTTGGCTTTTTAATATTCTTAGTTGTTCATTTGTCCATGCTTTCTGTCTCATTCCTTCGAATCCCCCTGTATTGGTCACTCCACCACGCCGCAGTAGTACGAGTATATGTTGATCCTTCTTCATTATAAATCGGCCATATTTGTCTCACAGCCACTTTGTGCACCTCCGTGCACCGATATGCGACATACAAAGCGCGCTTGACAAATTAATCTTGTTCCCTGTGCTGCAAATGTAAGTCCTCTTATCTTGCTTATAAGATTTCTATCTTGCTTAGATTTCAAAGCAAGCAATTTACATTTTAAATTAAATCAAAATATGTTCATGTTTTCTGTGGTTTCGAAAAACTTTTTATTTCCAAAGAGTGTTTTCTTTAATTTATTTACTTATAACCTATAGAAGACTTGCAGTTTGCTTCTAACAAAAGTACACTGTAGGATTATTAATGTTGTCTTGTGTAAACCTAGTGATTTAGATGCTTTAGCGAATTTGAAATTTAAGCGTGAGTTTAGACTCTAAATGTATCCTTTTTTTTTTTTTTTAGGATGGGAAATCATCAAATGACTTCTCCCGCTCTGGGCGGAGCAGGAGGGAGTGTCAGACTTTTACTGACTAAAACCCATCCATGTTCCTTCATCGCCCTTTGTGTTCCGGGGCCACGGTATCTCTTCCGAATAGTCCCGCAGCCCCGGCAGGCTTCGGCCCTTGCGGACCCCCTCACTGTTGCTGACTCTCCTTGAGGCGCGCGTGGAACACGAAAGCGCCGTCGACACGGTCTGTCGTCATGAGACGGACGGACGACGAGCTAGCCCATAGCTCCCCGTCCACAGGCCCGCGCTCTAAATGTATCCTTAGATCTAGGTTGGAATTTGATCTAGGTAGTACTTGATCGATACGATGGATTACAATGTAGCCATGATGGAGAGCTTTCATGAATATGTTAGTACCCAGTAGCTATTTCTACAACATTGCGTATGCCGTCTATTGTAACAATATAAAATAGATGATATCCATAATATCAATTGCCTCGATAAAACCACACAAGTGAAAAATTGTACCGAATTTTCATCGCGTGTGTACTACACAAACGTAAACAAACTACTAAATAGTTCCAACTAGAGTAATGTTGACAATATAACGAACTACCTTTAAGTAATGTTTATAGCTGACATAAGAAGTATTTATGTCACATTCTGGATTATTAGAATTAATCTAATATCCAATAATTATCCGAGAGTTAATTAAGCTTTATTTATGAACAAGGAGAATATTAGTGGTGCTAACTGTGTCATTAGTAATGATTAAATTACGATTATGCCTAGTGCGGGTTTGTAGATGTCACATGTCTTTTTGTTGTTTATAGGACATTCCAGTTTCCTCGAAATGTTTTCTTTCACCGTTTTGAGAGCTCAGACCAAATAAAAAACAAAGACATAGCGCTGCGAACAATAAAAGTGAGGCCAGCGCAAAGCCATGTCTTGCTCTGTGCATACACGCTCACACGCACACATTTTCATCAAACTACAATGAAACTACGTCTCAATAAATGCACACATGTTCACGAAACCGGCCTCACTTCTCTGTTCGCAGAGTTCCGTCTTAACTTTTTTATTTGGGCTGAGTTTGAGAGCAGTGGTGATGAATTAAATTATACAAAGTAATGCGCCTGCCTGGGTTCGAGCCCCTGACCTCTAAGTTGGGGTCGTTACCACTGGTCCACCACTGCCGTAATTTTCACTTTCTTACATTATTTTCAATGAAGCTTACGAGACCGTCAAAAATAATAGTAGAAAAATGCTGACGACGCGAATTTTCCTTCAGTTCGTTCATTTATTCAATGTTTGTGAAGAGTCAGCCAGTTATTCTCATAGATTGGAGCAATTTGAAACTTCTGTGATAAATCTTTTGTAAGGATATTGCACGTTCAGGCTACAATATCCACACAAATTGGTCTTTGAGGTGGTAATATCCGAGGAGAAACCGGATTCTTTTCATACAAGGCGTTCTCATCAAAGCATTTTTGGTGTAGACAAGTTGTGAATTTGAGTCCGCAACGGGTCTTCAAAATATGGTACGCCGAATAATGACGAAAGCACGAAGCAACTCAATGCTTCAGACATGCTTCTATGTGCTCAGATCGTGGAGCATCTGTTGTAATTTGGCAGCAGTCTGTGCAAATAGGATGATGTCATCAGCGAAACGGTCAGTGAGTTAGGTTAGTGAGTTTTTTGCAACCGTCTGTTATTCATATACTGGATCATTTTTATAATTAAAACAAACAAAAGAGTAGTCCTGTACGGGACCAAACGGCCCCTAAATTAGCATGGTGCTGCAACGTTTTAAAATACTGTACTGGGTACTGTAGTAATGGTCGGGCAAATACGGAGAAAAATAATTATTGTGTTTGTTGAATTATAATGTAAGGTGGTAAATATTTCTTAATTTTATGTTCCATGAGAGTGAAATCTGTCTCGAAGACAAAATCCTTTCCGTGAAAAAATAGTTAACGGCCAGTACCTAACAGTAACACCAAAGAGGCCTATCTCTCAAACAAACATTAACAATCTGAACATTTAACTCAAATTAACACTCAGCAGAACTATTAGAAACTACTCACTTGACAAAGCCGTTTTGTGACCGTCAAGGGGTTCATTTGAAATTGGACACCATTCACCTAGAAGTTTCCAGAAACGTGCTCTGAAAGCTTTGCGAATGTTGCACATTCATGAAAAGTTGACGTCTATCGGAATGTC
Organism: Xestia rhomboidea; assembly: GCA_963853795.1. Classification (NCBI taxonomy): domain Eukaryota; kingdom Metazoa; phylum Arthropoda; class Insecta; order Lepidoptera; family Noctuidae; genus Xestia; species Xestia rhomboidea. Next base: position 4,523,668 of record OY970778.1, on the reverse strand, counting down.
CATAGGAACCTCAGCGACCTGTTGCTGACGTATTTAAATGAATATAAAAGCCAATTCCACAAAGTAGAACAATATTTTCCTGTGTATTAACCAATATTAGTCTACGCTGTGGGATATAAAATATTTAATCCGATTCTTCATGCAATAGTGCGATACCTACAACTCCAGTCAGTGTGGAACAACAATTTTTTTTCGTTAGCCGGCACTGCTCCTGGGCTAAGCCTCCACTGTTCCATCTACATATTTTCTCGATGTTGCGCCTCTTCTCACCAATTAACGAGAAAGCCATGCTCCATGGCCCCGGAACACAAAGGGCGATGAAGGAACATGGATGGGTTTTAGTCAGTAAAAGTCTGACACTCCCTTCCACTCCGCCCAAAGCGGGACGAGTCATAAAAATTTGAAAAAAAAAAAACGGCGTCCCGCCATTTTTTCAATCAGCTAATTATTTTTTTAAATTCTTAGTGTGTCTTTTACAACGGATTCATTGTTTCAACTTGGTATATTAAAATAAATTTGTTAAATACTTGCCTGATATAAAAGGGAGATATTTAATAATGATAAACAGTACTTGAAACCTTGGGTTACAACTTATTTAAAGGAAACGTGACGGTACATTGGATTCGGGGCCATTATCGGACAACAGTATTTTACAATACTGGTAAGACTTTAGATTAAGCCTTTTGCTATGGCCAGTAAATAGAAAGTAATGGGTTTATTTAGATAGATGGTCCGAAAGATATTGGATATACTTAATAGATAAAGAGCGTTATCTTTTTGTCCAATCCATGAAAAATCTTTCATTGATAGGCTTAATATGTCGCTCTCCATGGTCCTGTGTGCAATCTTCTTACGATATATATGTATACAGTGTGTTAGGTTAAACGAGGGTCATATTGGGGGAAGGTATTCAGTATTCGATTCTCGTCCCAAATATGTAAAAAAAATATAACCTTAATTTGTGGCGTAATTGTCCAATAAAATACACTATTCATGGACACTGAGCGCGCGCAAGAAGTGAACTTGTAAACAGTAAAATAATCACGCGGCAAAACACGCGCCGATTCTGCCGAAAAATAAGCTCTTGCGCAAACCCCGCCCCTTTCCTTTGTGTTGTCCCCGATGTACCGACAGGGCACACTCCCGCGCCACCCCGCGCTGACCCCAGCCAGTCTAGGCGCGCGCGCCGCTAACTCCGCATGTGCGCTTCCGGGTATCGCGTAAACAAGCCCGGTTACTTCGCGATAAGTGTGCGTGTTCTCGAATAACCAAAAATGACGTCTTATCAATATTCCAGTGAAGAATATTGGGAAGTGGTTCGTGCCTACTTGTTATCTAATGAAAGTGTGCGAGGAGCTATTGATTTGTACTGAGAGATGTTTCCCAACCGCCAGATTCCGTCGTATAAACTTATGCTAGGTATCATCAACCAACGACTGCGAACATTCGGTCAGTACCTAGTAGCAGTAGCTAGATATTTTTGCCTGTCGTAAGCCAGGTTTAAAGTATTAAAGGGAAAATGAATTATACCTAAAAGTCATTGACCCGCGCACATGTTCTGCGTTAGGCGCAAGGGTGTATACACGTTGCGAGCCTTTTGCGAAATTTTTGGTATGGTTCTATCTGTTATTTATCAGTGTTTTTTTTTTGTTCATATTTTTATTAGTATCATGTAAGCACGTACTATTGCGGGTTTGAATATGTCCCTCGTTTAAACTAACACACTGTATATTTTTTTATAAAATAGCGTGAAACAAATTTTACGTCATTATTTGACTTGACAGTCGGACCACAGATACATTCGTTAAAAATATTTCAAAATGTAACTTAGCAACTAGCCAGAAGTACCACGAATCGGAGTGTTTACACTGTCAGGGAATACAGAATATGCAGAGGCAATTAATAAAGGAAATAATAATTTTGCTAAAACAGGAACGGTCGAACAAGCTACTTGGTTTACATTTTACAATGTAATTTGTGGGTTAAAACCAAGTTATTATTAATTAAAGTTAAATAAAAATAACCTTAAATATTTACGCTATTTTTATATTTTCATTCCCAGTTTTAATGAACAACTGAACTGAATTTTCAATCAAAAATAATAATCTTGAAAGCAATCAAGTAAGCTCAGCACAGCGTGATACGTCACACTGATTGCTGGAACGTCAAGTAAATAATTTCGCGTCGAAAACAAGGCCGGGTTTATTGCTCATTACCATTTAATTTTTATGTACCGACGTGACACCGTTGGGAATGTAGGGGGACTCAGAATTAAGCTTGCGCCGAGTTTGATTGCGTTCTTAATTTGTTCTTACATTTTCTAGCTTGTGTTGATGCTTGCTAAAATATTCTTGTGTTCAGCGCCTTCCCAGGACGTAGTTTAAATAAATTTCACAGGTCAAAAGGTAGGTACAGGTCAAAAAGGTTTTTTTTTTACAAATATATTTGCGCATATTTAAATTTCGTTATATTCTTTTTTTAAGATATAAACTTCTTTTCTTAAAAAATAAAATAGAATTCAACAACGTTACAACGTTTACTATTCGATTCTATTTTCATGGACTATCTGACGAAATCCATTGTCACCCCAGTCGCTCCAGACAAAGTCTCATCTACTTCACAATTCATCTACTTATTGACTGCCTGACTGATAATGAAGTCGGAAATGTTTGATATTAAATATTCGGAAAATTTGACAGCCCTAATATACACAGCGTGTCTATTTATAGGATGTTGTTTTCTGTTACATATACCCCGTTACTTCGAAAAGTAAGGGGGAAACCCTCGAAATTCAAATTTTCTTAAGTTTTTTGCAATTTGCAGATCAGTGTCAGGTGTTGAACAAAATATGATTTGCGACCTTTACATATGTTATACAGGGTGTAAACAGACTCTTCACGAAGCCGTCAACCAAGCATTCTCTACATCAAACTGAGTAACTCTGCGTAATTTTTTTTGCCGGGAAACGACTTTTTTTTTGGGGTGAAAAATCACATTTTACGGTAAAACTCAATGTAACACATTCAACACATTGTACTGATGAATGCATTGAGTAGTAAACGGGTCATGGAGGTATTTAAAGTAAAGTTATAACATTAACAACTTGTATTTAAAAGAAAAAAGTGAAAAAGCTGGAACTTTGACCCCCAATATCTCCTTAACTAGAAGGTTTCTAGGTATGGTCTAGAACAAAAAAAAATATCGCAATGACGAGGAGAACAAGTGCCTTTCGGCTTCGTTAACAGTCTATTTACACCCTATGTTCTTCCAGAATTTAAATCATCAATAAAAAAGTTAAATTCCCTCTAAGTTCATTCAATCCCATTCAATAGGGTAGATGACAAAAAAAACTAAGTAGTCCGTCAGATAGATTTCCAAAAAATATTGGACACATGTTTTTTCTTTTTTCACGTAAACAAAAAATGCAGACGATAACTCGTGCCAAGCCCACTCATGATCTTTGAGACGTTTTATCTTCGTATTAATTGAATAAAACAAAAAACACGTATCCAATATTTTTCGATAATCTAACTGACGGACTAAACAGGATCATATTTTTTTAGTCAGTCATCATCCCTATTACTACATATTTCATGAAAAAGTTGCAAATCAGTAAATTAACTACTAAACGTTGGAAAATTTTAATTTCACGGGCAGCCCTGGCGCTTTTACCTTAAGTCGGTGGCCCTGCGCGGGATCTCGCTCCGGTCGTGTCGGATTGCCGTCTTAATGAAAGTGAGAAAAGAGAGAATGCACCTGTGTTTTTTGAGCCTCCGTGACCGAAAACGGCCAGGAGGACTAATACTGGCAATTTTAGTTGTTCGTAATTCGTATTAATTGCGTTTTCCTTTGTTCACCAAATAGGTAGGACTAGTCACGCCTAGCTGTTTGTAGCACGTAATTCTAAATGGTTAATTTTCATAAATTGACATTTGCGATACGCTGAGGGGATAATTCTAAATGGTTAATTTCCATAAATTGACATTTGCGATACGCTGAGGGGATAGTTATGGCACAATTTCATTCATTATGCTTTTCCAGAAAACTTCAGATTAAGGTTATTCTAGTTTTACCGTGTTTTTAAGCAAAATAAGCGCATCTGCGAATTTCATGATTTTCATTTTTCTATGTCATTCTGTAGTTTTCTGATAATACATAGTATTTTATAACCCATAGTAGTGATTTTTTTTTGGTAGATAAGGTGTGCCTTGTGAAGACTTAAAATATCGTCCACTTTCGTTTAATCAATATTTCTCATAGACCGATTTATATTAATATTATGTACGGAACGATATTAAATAATAAGGTGCGTTTGGAAGACTGGTAGATCTTATCATGAGAATTGACTTTTGTCCATCCTTCATGGAAAAAGTAATAAACTAATACGTTCACATCACGTGGCCCAACAATAATAAAAAAAGAAACATTTTTGTACAGGCAACACACGCAACTTATAAAATGGCAACACCACGCGTGAACATGTCGGCTAATGTAATTTATCACTTAGATTTATTGTGTGATCGCCCTGACAGATGAAGCATAGTCAAAATAAATTTACATTTTATGCGCCTCGCTACAGATTGGAAGAATTTATTGAGTTAGGGTAAATAAATGACGTCTACTTTAGTTGGGCGGTGTTTACCAAATTTTTACAAATTTATTGATGTACGCTCAAAAACACAAATGACTGACATTGCTTTAAAAGCCACTAAGCTGAAGTGGGACTGGGCTGGCCACGTCTGCCGTATGCCCGACGAACTTTCGGTCCAAATAACCACTATGTGGCGCCCTACAGCCAGAAGGTGACGCGGTGGACCTCGTAGAAGATGGCGGGAGCGCAAGACCTGTAGGCTTAGCCAAGTTGACAATCTACAATCGTTAACGCTAATAGAAAACTAACCAAATGTATGAGAATGACATCTATCAACGATAAGTCACGTGGTCAAACCAAACGAATGGAAACTTAAGTTTAGTCAAAACTGTAAGTTGGCTACGATTTATATGAGATGTAGGGATCACGATTGTAGAAACGAATACATTTCATTCTATCATCTTGATCGATGTAAACTTGTCTACGAAAGTTTATATTCGTTTGTTTTGACCACGTGACTTAACGTTTACGATTGTAGAAAGAGAATCGATACGAATCGTTTGTAACTTGGCTAGGCCTGCTGGATCGAAAGAATTGAAATCATGGGGAGAGATACCTTTACACAAAAGTGGGATCATTTAAGCTAACAGTGTCAGTAGTATAGTAGTATAGGATTTATATTTAAGAACAACGTGACCAGAGAGCGGGCCTATTTTTTGGCCAAAGCATCAGCATTGCCATCCAACGTGGCAATGCTGCCAGCCTTCTGGGCACTTTTCCTGTTGACAGCGATGTGGACGAATTTTGTTACTTGTACATATTTTTATTATTATTTAGAGTTGTAGTTTGTATATATGTAGGTATATTATTGGAATAATAAATCAAAGCATTCTTTTAGAACAACGTGTTTGTAAGGGCAGGGATTTTTAGGGTTCCGTACCTGAAGGGTAACGGGACCCTATTACTAAGCCTCCGCTCCGTCTGTCTGTCAGCGGGCGGTATCTCATGATCCATAATAGGTAGACAGTTTAAATTTTGACAGAATGTGTATTTCTGTTGCCGCCACAACAACAAATAATAAAAATAATTTAAAGTGGCTTCTCTACTACGATGATACGGAACCCTTTATACGCGAGTGCGACTTGAACTTGACCGGTTTTTTGTTAATTTACGTAACCCGCAACGTAATGGATGTTGAATTAGGCTCATAATTTACAATGGTAAACAACTTCGGAAGCTATTAATGCTTGTCGAAGGTAACCCAATTAAAAGTAAAATGATATTATTTAATTTTTGCTTTTACCACCAGAGTTCAATCTACATAAAAACAACTTTTCTCCCAACCCTAGCAAATTACTTCCGTAGGGTTGTTTTTAAACGGGCTAAAAATGAGCAAATATTTACTTACCAAAGCCCGCAAAAAGGTTTGAACGGAATTCCATTCAGAGTGTATTCTTTTGCCAGAAATTTACGACTCACACTTGACTTTTACACCGTTTACATACTTTCGACGTACTTTTGCATTACACTGTCGAAATTTGAGTTTGAAGCAAATACTTTTACGAATGTTGCACAAAATTGTTTTAAAACCAAGAGGGAAAGGAGTAACTTCAGTTTTAAATACTTGAAATGAAGTTGAATTCAATTTTCTATCCTTGACTTCATTCTTTGAATTGTCTTTGCCTGAAGATAGTCGAGTTAGAAAATGTTTTACATGAAGCAAACAAATAACGACATCGACATCCAGTCGTTTGTTAATACTTTGTTTACGTACAAAACTACTACGAGCACTTTTAAAATCGTACTTAAAGGTTCCGTACCCCAAAAGGAAAAGTAACCATTATAGGATCACTTTGCTGCCCGTCGTCTACCTGTCAAGACCCTTATTCTCCGAAATGCGTAGCGGTATCAATTTGAAAGGAGAGTGGGAAACAAATGTATGGGGTCTGGGCCCACCCTTCAATAGAAACATTTGATATACAGGGTGTAAACCACCTCATCACGAAGCCGTCGACCAAGCATTCTGTACATACAACTAAGTAACTTTACGCAAAAAATATTGCTGGGAAACGACTTTTTTTTTGGGGTGAAAAATCATGTTTTGTGGTAGAACTCAATGTTACGCACTCAAAACATTGTGCTGGTGGAAGGATTGACTAGTAGGGGTCGTGGAGGTGCTTAAAGTAAAATCTTACATTAAAAACTTGTATTTAAAAAAAAGTTGCCAAAAAGTTGGAACTTTGACCCCCAATATCTCCGTAACTAGAAGGTTCCCAGGTATGGTGCAGAACAAAAAAATGATCGCAATAACGAAGAAAACAAGTGCCTTTCGGCTTCGTTAAGAGGTGTTTTACGCCCTTTATACCGTTGGATAGAGATTTTTAAGCGGAACATTAACTTACTAATAAAACTATGGCCAATGTTAGTACTTTCGGAGATACGACGTCTTAAAGTCGTGTCAGTCTCATATATTCTTTATGGATATTTATAATAGGAATAGTATACAATATATATATAGTAATACAATGTAGGTATTTCACTTTAAAATATTGTGTTATCGCATTTCTTCCAACTTGCCAGACCCGGAACTTCTCGTCCGATCACCGAAGTTAGATTGGATGGGTGACCGCCTCGGAACACCGCGTGGCAGTGGCTTTTGATTTTTTTTTGTTACTAAGCTCTAATGATGAATTTTGTTGAACAATGCTTGCAAAACCAGACCCGCTTTGCTTAGATTGGGATCACTTAGGGCAGTTTATTAACGAAAATACTCACTTTAAAACTTTTTTCTTAGTCGTAATAGGTACTAAGTTTTATTCTGCATAAAAATAACTATTCATTCATGAGTATCTTATTGCTATTGAGAGGTGGGCCCACCATTACTCATTGACTTTTATATCAAATACTCGGATCTACGATCACTTGCTGTGAAAATAAAACTTGTAAGTCAACGCAATCAAAACATATAACCGTTTATGTCGCATTTTTTGTTATTCACAAGGGAATCAAAACTTAAAGGATATTTCCCGTTGACCTAGAATCATGAAATGTACCGTACCGTGTATATGTTGTTAAATAAAAAAAAACTGCCAAGTGCGAGTCGCATCACGCACGAATTCGTACCATTATCTATACAACATTAGACAAAACGGCAAAAAAAACACGTTTTTGTATGGGAGCCCTCTTTTTTTTTTCTCTGATGGGAAATCATTAAATGACTTCTTCCGCTCTGGGCGGAGCAGGAGGGAGTGTCAGACTTTTACTGACTTAAACCCATCCATGTTCCTTCATCGCCCTTTGTGTTCCGGGGCCACGGTATCTCTTTCGAATAGTCCCGCAGCCATGGGAGCCTCCCTTAAATATTTATTTTATTCTGTTTTTAGTATTTGTTGTTATAGCGGCAACAGAAATACATCATCAGTTCTGTGAAAATTTCAACTGTCTAGCTATCACGGTTCATGGGATACAGCCTGGTGACAGACAGACGGACAGTGGAGTCTTAATAATAGGGTCCCGTTTTTACCCTTTGGGTACGGAACCCTTCAAAACAGCCTGCATTATGAAGTTTGTACAGTACCCTCGGTGTACGAGTCCAACTCGCACTTAGTCGGTTTTTTGTTCTCATTTCTACCCATTTTATTACATAGCAAGCGGATTGAATAATGTCGAAAAATACCTTTCCTAGTTTTAATTAAAAAGAAAATGATTAAAAGTAATATTATTTTGAATGTAACTTTACTCTCAAATCTTTGGGAGCTTCTGATGTGTTCTCTATTATTTTCAATAAATTGTTTTACAAAATTCCGGATCACTTGGGAGCACCCGTTTCGTTCCGTCCGCGCAACAAACCCCAAATCCGCAATAATTTCAGCAAAAAAATCGGGTGACATTAAAAATTACAATAAATAAATAAATATCGCTGGACATTACACACAGCGCCACCTAGTGCCACACTAAGCAACGAGGCTTGTGTCGTGGACACCAGATAGTTGAGATACTACTTAGATACTTTTTTGTTTGTAAATACATACTTATTATACATATATAAACATCCATGACTCGGAAATGAATGTCCATGCTGATCATACAAACATTTGCTCTTACCGGGATTCGAACCCGGAACCCTAAAAACGAAAGTCAACCTCACTACAGCTGCGCCATTCGGGTCAATGTTAATACCCTAACGATCAGTAAGCACTAATTACTACCCTCCTGGAGGCAACTCGTTAAGTTTCAAGATAATTAACCTTAATTTACACCGGCTGTATGAAAAGCCACGTCGGCTCATTTAAAGTAACTTTCAGCAACTTTGTTTAACATAATTCTTGAAAGATTCAGCAGATTGAAAGCCTTATTAATGGATATTCTTAGAATAAAACCCCGTGTTCGTTGACTCTAAAATTGTGTTTGAAAGGAAGTTTCCTACGATCAAAATTTTGGCAGAAAATCTTTATAATAGGCATGACGACAGTATCAAAAAATTGCAATTAGAAAAAATCTAATTAGTCCGTCAGTTAAAGTGTTGGAAAATAATGGACACGTATTTTTTGTTTTTGTAAATCAGTGAATATTGACAAAGATAAAACGCATCAAAACTCGGGAATAGGGGCTCGTGACGTCAGAACGCACTAAAAATTATACCTAGGCGCGAAGTATTGAGAATTTTAAAAGCGTCGTACCTTCGTCAATTTTGGTTTACGTAACAAAAGAAAAAATACGGGTCAGATATTTTATGATAATCTAACTGACGGATTTTTTTTTGTCGTCTACCCTATTCCGTTCAACGTTTTTGCAAACTATTGTTTTTACTCGTCATTGTAAAAGGGATTTTCAAAAATGATTGTCTATCTCTAAATGTTTCAGCTCGCAAAGGCACCACAATTTCTAGTTTTATACTAAAAATTGTGGAATTTTTAGTATAAAACTAGAAATTGTGGTTACAACAATGGAATCGTTACGACTGTCAACAGACTGTTGTTGACTGTTTTCAACACCTGTTCATTTTTGTTTCATTCCACATTCACATGACACCGATTAAATTACAGAATACCGAATTAACGTTCTCCATTCATTAGATTTTTGTATTCGGTAGGCTAGTGAAAAATGTACCGAAACCCAAAATCGATTTTTAAGTATTTAGTGTTGAGGCACATCACTTCGAGTGAAAGATGGCCGCATGAAAGACAATATTATAATGAACAAAACGTGAAGTGATATCTGCTTCAACACTTCCATCGTGTGTATGATGGCTTAAGTTAATACGTCACAACCATAGCAACGCAACTCTAACTACTAAAGCAATGAGGATGATGTACAGTCACGAGCATCAATATGTAAACACTTGACAACTTTAAAAAAAAATCTCCTACTGTTCTGATTAAAGTTACATCTTGTTACGAACGTAGTATTCTGAAACTAATATTTATGAAAAAGATTCTGTCTCCAAGTTACAATCGTTATTTCTCGCGAAAATTGCTTTTGAATTAAGGAAAGTTATTCGTCAACTGGCGACTGCGAAACTCGCGAGTGCGCGCGATTTGGCACCTTCAGATATATTTTTTTGTCGACAACTCGCTCGCACGTTTTAAAGTAGGTACTTACAGTCAAATGAAAAATATTTTATGATTTTTGTTCTAAAGTCAAGTCGTATAATATCATATAGGTACATTTAAAGCGGGTGCATATTTTATAAATTTTATAATAAGTTTTTGTCAAGCAAGTAGACGACAAAAAAAAACCGGAAGGTGCCAACTCGCGCGTAGTCGCGAATTTCTCACTCGCCAGTTGACGAATAAGCCCATATTAGTTGGGTGGCTTTATTGGGTGGCTCGTGACTGTACAGTATTAACTTTCATAGATAACTTACAACTCGTGCATCAAGTTCAGTACTCTGGCTTAGAACTTCAAGTGGCAATTGAAGTTCCCGTGCCTTAAATAACCAATCGCGAATCTACGGACATTATAGTGTATTGGGAGATCGCAATTACAGTTTTAAAAACCCAATTTGAAGTTACTACTTTGTTCTTTTAAACCGGAAAGTGACAAAGTCCAAATAATACGCCTTTTAAAGTTTATTACTGTAGAATATTAACGTCAACTCATTTTTTTATGAAATAGTATCTACATTTGAATAAACCTTTAATGTATATTCATCAAGTTAGGTAAATCACAGAATTCAAAAGCGTCTCAATTTCTATCAATCTTCCTCGATCATACAAAATCAATGTCTTTTGATCCTTGATTTACGATCTAACAATTCAATTCAGTTCGTCGTCATCTAAAAAGACAAAAGAATCCAATTTTTAGATCTGAAGCAAATCGTGATTATTTGGGTGTTAATTTTTTATTCAAGTAGGTTTTTGCTTGTTGATGTTGCAATGACCATGCTTTATTTAACTAAAACACTTTAGAAGTGTAGTATTACAAAACTTACTAAACATGGAATATTGTATTACATTTAAGAATGCAATATTTTGTGTTCAAGTCAGGTACGTTTACCATTTCGAAATTTATAAAGTCATGATAAAAAGCCGGATTTATTTAAAAGTCCAATCGTTTGCAATAAACTCTGCCCATTTTACTTTTTAATATTTATTTTTCAGTGCCGTACTAACAGTTTTGTGTGGCCCACTAGTGGGACTTACAGGCTGACTATGCTGCGAAGATTTCTTGTCAGTACAAAGTACAAGTCTAGAGAAACTACTCAATACTTTATTGCATTCCACATGAAGGTACTTAGGTGGTAAAAACTTATAATTTAGATCACATGGGTGTCGGGCACAGCAAAATAAGTGAGCTAAGAGAGGAAGCATTTATACATTTTCAACATGATAAGTAGGTAATACTATAAAAGTATTATTAGTTATTTATAATGATTAAATTAGTCTAAAATAGTAATGAATACTATAAAATTATTATTAGTTATTTAAAATTATTATTATTATATTAGCATAAAATATTGATTAATAGTTTACAATTATTATTAGGTAAGCATAATTATTAATTATTCTTATTATATTAGTATACAATATTAATTAATAGTATTAAATAAATATATCAATAGTATAAAATATAAACAGGTATTAATTGAGAGATTAGGAACTAATAAATCAAACAAAATTTTAAGTCTCGAATAATGACTAGTTATGACTTTATAGGTGTATACACTTAGTTTTTCATTAACCGCTTTTATTTAGCAAAAATTGTCTAAGTTTTTTTTTAATGTGTTAATTTTTTCTTTTTTTTTATTGATGCTTCTAGTTTATTATATTATATATTTTAATGGACATAACGTAAGGACTTTTTAAGTGCATTTTTAATCGAGAACTTGGTTTAGTCTAGTCTTGGTAAGTTTAACTACGAGCAGAAGATAATCTTCTGAGTGCATCCGTTAGGAACAGTTTCTTGGCATGATGTCTGTAATGCGGTCCAGTGCTGTGCAAGTTGGTCCTTGTTGTTTGTTTTGTTTGTCAAGTCAATTATTAAAGTGTCGTAATATACCGGTTGGGGATTTAAGATTCGACGAACACCATAATGATGAGAAGTCTACCCTCTTTATCATGCCCCTTTGTCCATATACAGTCGCTAGTGCATTAAGTTACTGAAGTTATCGAACTGTCAAATTTTCTCATTCTATTTTGAACTTAACCGTCAACATTTTATGGTTTAAAATCATTTGGAGAAATTTGACAGTTTGTGGTAACTTGATGTGTAATTGCGACTGTACTTTTGCGTTAAGAGATATACATATATGTTTATAGGGTGTAAAAAACCTCTTAACGAAGTTATATCGTCATATTTTTGTTCTACACCATACCTGGGAACTATCTAGTTACGACGACGCCCGCACTATTCAATCCATCCATCAGCACGTTCAAGTGCGTACATTGAGTCCTACCGAACAACGTGATTTTACACTCCAAAAAATAAATCATTTTCCAGCAAACATTTTTGCGTAGAGTTACTTAGTTTGATGTACAGAATGCTTGGTTGACGACTTCGTGAAGGGGCCGTTAACACTCTGTATGAGTACAGACGTGCACATCAAGCTTCCCGAAACTGTCAAATTTTCCTAATCAACCTTGAACCTAGTGCTTGAGCGATAAAGTTGAAAATCTATTAAAGAAATTTGACAGTTTGTAGTAGATTGATGGGCTGGGTTCTTTACATAATATGATTACTTTGTTTACAAGCCCCAGAACAAATAAAATCACACTAACCACACATTAGCTAATTTGTGCGGAACAACACCCGAAACGCCACGTACATGAAAACTCCATTTTTATGGTTCCGTACCCAAAGAGTAAAAACGGGACCCTATTACTAAGACTCCACTGTCCGTCCGTCTGTCTGTCATCAGGCTGTATCTCATGAACCGTGATGACTAGACAGTTTAAATTTTCACAGATGATGTATTTCTTTAGCCGCTATAACAACAAATACTAAAAACAGAATAAAATTAATATTTGAGGGGGCTCCCATAGCGGCGATCGGCGGCGGCGACCTCTCGCTCCCGGCCCTGGTTCAATCCATGGTCCGGAGCGAGACGGAATGGGACGCCGTCACCTCCTTCTGCGAAGCAGTCGTGCTAGCGAAGGAGGAGGCGGAACGTGAGAGGGAGAGATCCTCACGTCCCGGCCGCCGCGGGAGACGCCCCGGGCGTCGGGGGCCACGTGGTGACTTCCGGCCACCATAGGCGCGGGCCTGTGGACGGGGAGCTATGGGCTAGCTCGCCGTTCGTCCGTCTCCACGCGCGCCTCAAAGAGAGTCAGCAATAACGAAGGGGTCGAAAGGGCTGAAGCCTGCCGGGGCTGCGGGACTATTCGAAAGAGATACCGTAACCCCGGAACACAAAGGGCGATGAAGAAACATGGATGGGTTTTAGTCAGTAAAAGTCTGACACTCCCTCCTGCTCCGCCCAGAGCGGGAGGAGTCATTTGATGATTTCCTATCCGAAAAAAAACAAAAAAGGGGGCTCCCATACAACAAACGTGATTTTATTTGCTAATGTTGTATAGATAATGGTACGGAACCCTTCGTGCTCGATTCCGACTCGCACTTGGCTGGTTTTTATTATTTCCTTCACTAAGAGCAATTTTTATGTCAGTTACGAAGTTATGCCCATAATAAACACCATTATTAAACTACGGGATACCTCTGAGACATAAAACTATGTTTAACTATATTTTTTCGTATCACATCACACTAATGCTTTAGAGGCGAAAGTTTGTATGTGTGTATGTTTGTTTCTGTTTCACGCAAAAACTACTGAACAGATTTGAATGTAATTTTGCACACAGATAGTTTATAACTTGGATTAATACATAGGATACTTTTTATCCCGGTAGTAAGATCCCATGGGACAATTATCGAACTTCACGCGGGCGAAGCCGCTGGCAGAAGCTAGTTACGTTCATAAAAGAAATACGATGTATGTTGTTCGGAGTTTTTGTGAAAGGTTTCAGGCTAAAGTCGGTTTTGTTGAAACAAAAGTTGGTGACGGTCGGAACTTGTTTGTTTCGGTCTTTTTCGATGTTTGACGCGTAGATATAGAAGAAAGAAAAGAAATAAAGAAAAAATGTTTATTTGTCGCAGGGACATGACGTGCGTACAAACAGACAAAAAAAAAATTAACAATACACATACAATGGCTTACAAATACACTGGCATGCAAAAATAAGTATCACTCTTATAAAATTGCAATAACTTTTTAAGTACTTACATAAGATATACTTTCGAAACAAAAAGAACTCGAAAAATAGTTTAATTTTGTCTATAGTTTCAAAGAAAGCTGATAAAAATTGCAATAAAACGTTTTTTTTTTATTTTAAATCTCTAACTTCTATGGTTTAGGAAAAATTGATTTTTTAAAGTGTAGTACTTATTTTTGCAGGTCAGTTTATATACAAATAAAAAAGGACGGGAAAAAAGCTGCTGTAGGGGGCCCACAGCACAGCGATGGCTTTCAGTTGTCACCCGTGAAAGAAGGTTAATAGATGATAACTATGTAATGTCTCTGCGTTTTAAGTATCTGAAAGGTAGCCATCAAACTGAACAACTTTCTCCATGGTCCAACATCATCATCATCATCAGCCTATTAAAGTTCCCACTGCTGGGACACAGGCCTCCTCTCTATGAGAGGGAATGGGCTAGAATCCACCACGCGGGCCCAGTGCGGATTGGTCCAACATCGTAATCGAAAATGACAGAGGTCTAATTGTGTGCTTTGTTTAAGTGTGTTTGAATGTAATTTATAAAACAAATAAATACAAAACTTCAACACCTAGGTAACCCAATTGCATGAAATATTGAACTTTAATTAAATAACAATAATAAATAAATATCGCTGGACATTACACACAGCGCCATCTAGTGCCACACTAAGCAACGAGACTTGTGTCGTGGACACCAGATAGTTGATATACTGCATACATACTTTCTGTTTGTAAATACGGAATTCAATTATACAAATAAAGAATTCAGTTTAATAATGGGTCTGACAGCTTATTTTTACAAATTATCTAATTTATTGTGTCTGAAAGAAATCACCAACTAGATGAGGACGTCAATCCATAAATCCTTCACCGATTAGGATAGATGTTCTAGGATCAGATAGGTCCCTTAAATCGGCACAAATGTTGAGTGAGTTGAGTGAGCAGGCGCGTTGCTCTGCATTTATTGGCATCCCCGTGACCAACGAAGCTGTAGCTCTATATGACACGTCCTTCGATGCGATATAATGCTAGGTGGCAAGTTCGTACTAGATTGATGTTAGGCAGAATCGAAAACGATTCACGTTCTTCTGACCGTATCAAGATTCGATTTCAATTTTCTCTGATCATGCATTTAGGTTTTTTTTTTGTTTGTGCAAGATTCCGGTAACGGAATAACCAGCTCGTGGCTAAATAAAAACAGCCGCTTGAGTCGATCTTTAGGTTAAGCTGTGCTTGGCTAGGTTAATTTGGGGATGGTGACCACCCATTACATACCGAGTTTCCTCCGTGCCTCGAAAATCACGTTAAGCCGTTTTTCCCGACTGTCATTTGTAGATGTTTGACAGTCGTTATAGGTAGACAGTGGCAAAAAGTCTGAGAACCAGTCTTACCAAGGGGTATCGTATTACCCAGTACTAACTGGGTTGTGGAGGTCAGATAGGCAGTCGCCCCATGTAAAGTACTGATATTCAGCAGCATCCGGTTAGACTGGAATCCAACCCCAACATAGTTGGGAAAAGGCTAGGCAGATGATGAAGATTCCAGTAACGGACGGTGAGTAGTTGTTCGCAGTTATTCCGGACAGCAAAGTGAACGTATGTTTCGTGGTGTTGTACTGTGTATGTACAACACCACGTGTATGTACTGTGTGAATTTTGAAAAGTCAAAAGTAGCGTAACTGGTGTTGGAGACACACACCGTCTACACCGTCACCGATAGTATTACATCGTTAGTCAGTTCATTTTGAAGGCCGTTAATATTCTCAATATGCTCATTCGTAAAAATCCGTGTCATATTTCTCCAGAATGTTTTGCGATATTATAAGTTGTAATGGCATGAACTTTTATATCAATTTAAAACTTGCTTCACGCGCTTGAGGCTTCAAATACCGCGCTAATGGCATTTTGTCGTAACCATAACAACCGTTGCCAAGAGACAGGTGGACAGGCGTTGCGACCTCTACCGCCAAATACCTAATTTTAACAGTACCTGTCTCATTTTCTATTTCAGATTTTTCTACAGAATATTTTTTTCGAAAACGGTTGATAACCCAAGGAAATAATAATATTGCTAAGTAGTCAGTTAGTCGGTAGTCGGTTAATTGGTGTCCTAATCAGATTTTAAATGACCTAAGCGTCCTCCAAAGCAATAAGACTCAGCTGAACGTTTACAAATCGATAGTGAAACACAAAACCATCATGAGCTCAATTAATTCTAGACTAAACATTCAAACTACTAACTTTAAACATTTCAAATTCGAAACAGGAATAGCGCTACTCCTACACACCAATAAGTATACACAAACAGGGATACTAATTTAAATGTTAAGTGTTCTACCGAAAATACCGCTGCATTTTGCATACTGTGATTACTGTTAGCTTACATAATTATCCCACTGCTGGGAAAGAGCTTCTCCAGACTTCCAGTTCTTTCGATCCATACTTTTATTTAAATTTACATCGAGGATCTAGAGACCCCTGGTAACGCCTACCTCGGATACGGACAGTACAACCCCCTCCTCACGAATACTAGACTAGGTGACATCGAATATGTACCAAAAAAAGACAGGAGCCGGCTGCTCAGCAAGCGAACAACCGCTCCACGTCCCCATAATTGTAATTAGCTGTAAATAGGATAGGGCAATATCATCATCATCATTTCAGCCGAAAGATGTCCACTACTGGACATAGGCCTCCCCCAAGTGTCGCCACATTGACCGGTCCCGTGCGACTCGCATCCAGGGGACTCCCGCAACCTTCACCAGGGCAATATACAGCAACATTATAAAATTTATATAAATTCATTCTGTACACAGCACACACTACACGACACTTATATAGATCTCTCCCAGACAAACATAGGTAGACTGTAAGTAGCTGACACACCCACAGGCCACCACCGACCTGTGGACATAATGTACCATATGAACCAGGGAAATAAACTTCTTTCCATTCCATTCTATTCTTTAGTTCGTTTCCCCAATTCTCGTCCCGCTTCCTGCAGACCTGCTATCTCACAAACGTTGACCTTACATACTCAAGAACCTTTTAAGGAAGATTTATTTTCAATATTAGGTCACATTACCGACCTTTCCTCAAAAATAGTAGTGTGTCGTGGTCCCGGGGAACGTCGATTCATCTTTTGGCTTTGATGTTCCACCCGATTCATGTTCCAATCGAAATGAAAAATGTTTTTGTGCCTACCTGTGTTTTTGGTAGAGAATTGTCATTGATTGCTTTTTGCATAGGGTCCGGAACAAGATTTTCAGCCGAAACCGAAACCGAACCTTCGGTCCTGGGGGTCTAAAATGGCCGCTTTAGCAGAATCTTAATATGAATCACGTTAAAATTTTAACATTCTTAAACTGGACCTTATGGTTATGAGCATAAAGTCCATTTTAATAATTTAAAATTTTTAACGTGTTCATAATAAGATTCTCCTAAAGCGGCCATTTTAGGCCCCCTTTTTTTTTTTTTTTTTTTTTTTAGGATGGGAAATCATCAAATGACTTCTCCCGCTCTGGGCTGAGCAGGAGGGAGTGTCAGACTTTTACTGACTAAAACCCATCCATGTTCCTTCATCGCCCTTTGTGTTCCGGGGCCACGGTATCTCTTTCGAATAGTCCCGCAGCCCCGGCAGGCTTCGACCCTTGCGGACCCCTTCACAGTTGCTGACTCTCTTTGAGGCGCGCGTGGAACACGAACGCGCCGTCGACACGGCCTGTCGTCATGAGACGTACGGACGGCGAGCTAGCCCATAGCTCCCCGTCCACAGGCCCGCGCCTACGGTGGCCGGAAGCCACCACGTGGCCCCCGACGCCCGGGGCGTCTCCCGCGGCGGCCGGGACGTGAGGATCTCTCCCTGTCCTGTTCCGCCACCTCCTTCGCTAGCATGACTGCTTCGCAGAAGGAGGTGACGGCGTCCCATTCCGTCTCGCTCCGGACCATGGCACGAACCAGGGCCGGGAGCGAGAGGTCGCCGCCGCCGATCGCCACCTCGAGGACACGGCGGTGCTCCACCCAAGCGGGGCACACCTCCACAGTGTGCTCCACCGTGTCCTCCGGCCTATCCTCACAATGATAGCACCCGGGCGTTTCCTCCCGCCCGATTCGGTGCAGGAACTTACCGAAACATCCGTGTCCGGTAAGAACCTGCGTCATTTTAGGTTCCCTGGTCCCTGTTTCGGCGGAAACCGAAACTTATTAAAAAATATAAAATTGAAAATTGTTTTTGTATGACATGTTATGTTCAAGGGATTTTTTAGACATATACAGTAAGTGTGAGTAACAAAAACAGTTATTTAATTATGTTATATTAACAATTTAAAGGCAATCACGAGCAACGAACTCGGCTGAAGTTAGCCGAATGACGTACAACAATTCGAATACTGAGTTTCGGCGGGGCCAAAGACGTGAGCATGAATTGGCCGAAACCAAAACCGTGGCCGGAACCAAATTTACTGGCCGAAACTGACCGAAACAGATCCTTAGTTTGGTTGGACACTATTTTTGTATCCTAATTAGGTGAGAGGATTGTGAAATCTCCCGGGGTCATCGTGCTGGGGCCTATAACTAATGTAATGTAAAACTCGGATATGGCGTTATAACATTGTTATAGAGCACTTAAATTAAAATACACCGCTGTCAGCCGTCGGGGAGAGAAATAATGAAATAAAATTAGTCCGCACAGGACAAAACACATAAAATTAAATGGTGAAATTATCAATTAATAAAAATTAAAAATACTTAGAGAAAAAAAAACAAATAATAAGAAAACGAAATTGGTCCTGCACAAGGCCAAAAGACCTTAAAAAGACCTTAAAGGGGCTGACTGTCTACTTTATTTCCTTTTCTAAATAATATATTAATGTTGAACTTCACTAAACGTATAAAATATTCGTGAAGGTCAGTTGGCAAAGCCGTCCAGGTAAAAGCAATTCTATGATGTTTTTTTTAACCTTTTATCTGCCATCCTTTTTTAAATCAACAATAAAGTTTCATTACATTATCCTGATTTTCTCTTGGTGTTTCTGTTAATGATAGATCATCATTGACTGCCTCGTTGGTCTAGTGGTTGCAAGCGCGACTGCTGAGCAAGAGGTCTTGGGTTCGATTCCCAGGTCGAGCAAAGCCTTATTGGGTTTTTCCATCAGGAATTTCTCAGTAGCAGCCAAGGAGTCTAGATTTGTGCCCGGTTGATGGCAATAGGCTCGCTTTAACATGGAACTTAAACATAACTGGCGAAATGTGGGTGTACTAATGGGTACACCTCTGCCTAAACATTAAAAAAATATATATCGCTGGACATTACACACAGCGCCATCTACTGCCACACTAAGCAACGAGGCTTGTGTCGTGAACACCAGGTAGTTGATATACTACATAGATACTTTTTGTTTGTAAATACAAACTTATTATATATATAAACATCCATGACTAGGAAATAAATGTCCATGCTCATCACACAAACATTTGCTCCTACCGGGATTTGAACCCCGGACCCTAAGAACGTAAGGCAGCCTCACTACCGTTGCGCCATTCGGGGATTACAGGTTTGATGTTATGTGTAGATCATCATTTTCGACTGTCCCAGCAGTGGGAACGTTAAAGGCTGATTATACTTTGTTATACATAACTTAAAAAGTTTCTCGTCTGTGTTCGTGACAGCGATGTGATGACGACCCGAATGGCGCAGCGGTAGTGAGGCTGCCTTACATTGTTAGGGTCCCGGGTTCAAATCCCGGTAGGAGCAAATGTTTGTGTGATGAGCATGGACATTTGTTTCCGAGTCATGGATGTGTATATGTATAATAAGTATGTATTTACAAACAAAAAGTATCTATGTAGTATATCAACTATCTCGTGTCCACGACATAAGCCTAGTTGCTTAGTGTGGCACTAGATGGCGCTGTGTGTTAAGGTCCAGCGATAAAAAAAATGTAAGGGGCAGGTGGCTTGGTTCGGAAAGCTTTAAACGTTTTGGGTCCAAGTCTACTAGTTGAATGATTGCTCATTATGAGTTTTATGACAACTTTAGTCAGTTTGTACGATAGAGAGAAGCTCGTGACTAAATAATAACAGCCGCTCGGGTCGATCTTTAGGTTAAGCCGTGCTTGCCTAGGTTGGTCCCTGGATGGGTGACCACCCATTACGTCCTGAGTTTTCGCCGTGCCTCCGTAAGCACGTTAAGCCATTGGTCCCGGCTGTCATTTGTTGATCTTTGACAGTCGTGACACCTGTAACCCCCCCCCCCCACCTGTACCCGTAACCCGTAACACCTGTAACCCCCCCCTGTGCCTAGTCAGTGGCCCAAAAAGTCTGAAAACCAGGGGTATCGCATTACTCAGTACTAACTGGGTTGTGGAGGTCCGATAGGCAGTCGCTCCATGTAAAATACTGGTATTTAGCTGTATCCCGTAGGACTGGAAGCCGACCCCAACATAGTTGGGAAAAGACAAGGCAGACGATGAGTCAGTTTATAGTAAAGTACTCTGACAAGTATGAACCTTCAAATCACGAAATTAATTAATGTTGACGAACCCAAATTCTTGGTTCCAAAACTGTCAACAAACAATTACGGTATCAATATAATCGAAAATTCAGCCTCAACTTTATTAGCAGAGCCTCTGGTTTTGGCAGTTGTCTTGGCATTCAACGCAGCCATGATTTATGTCAAGTTAAAGATCAGACAGATATACCTTTAGATTATAGTACATTAGTGCGGTAAGTTGAAAACTACAGCCGAGGCGATATTGCTAGCCCGAGCCGTAGGCGAGAGCTATAAAAAAGCACGAGGCTGTAATTATCAAAGCGCACGTATGTCATACGACGTTTTATAACATATTTGCGAGGAAATAAATAAAACAAATAAAAACAATACAGCGAAAAGAAAAAGCGCGCGGAATAATTTTTACTTGTTCACAAATTAGCGATGCGCGCGCTTTTTTTTAAGGCAAAGAGACAAAAAACAGCCAGTATTACTAATAAAGTAAATTAATATTTTTGTGTATTGTTACAGAGAAATGGTTGTAATTTATTGTCAAAATTAATTAAATTAGAGAATTAAATGTTTATTTATTATATTTCATATGCCAAAGTTAATTTTATTCATAAAATGTTGACCACTTTTCTGGAATAAAAACTCTTTGCTAAGATTTAAAAAAGTACCGTTCGGTTTAGACGGAGCATCTTGATAAACCGTGCATTTTATTTTACAGTACAAGTACGTAATGAGATACATTACGATATTGAAATTAGTGAAATAAGAGACCCTTTACGAGCAAATGTGTTATAAATTATAAGTACTTAACCAGTTTTGTGCAACATTTTGAAATAATATAGTATCTAGGTATGTAAACATTTTGGAGCAACTTAATGCAGTATCTGTAAATGTATAAAAAAGTTATGTATGTTTGTAGTAGAGAATTCAGAGTTAATCATTGAAGCATATTCTGTATATTATATAATATAGGGTTAGAATTACATGAATTTATTAATGAAGCTTAGATTGTTGTCGAAATATTTTGTATACAAATCTTCTTCCTCTTCGCTTCATCCCACATTAAGTGGGGTCGGCTCTCCTATACATTTTGTATACAAATGAAAACAAAAAAAAAAGTGAGTTAAAGATAATTCACATGCCAGTTGATTCTTTGATATGGTCTCATTCATACCCTAGAGTTATGGGATATCATAAAAAAACACTTTATTAGTATTCCAGTATTCCATCTACAAACTCGGGGAACCGGGTATACTTAAGGCGACTACAGGAGCTAAACGCGAGTTTTATAAAGCAAAAAAGCAAATGGTTCACTGCAATAAACAAAACCAGCAAATACATGATATTCTTCAGGATATATTATGCTAGTATCATAGTGATTTGAAAACATAATACAACTAATTTTACTCGATACTAAAATCACAAACTTATCTCTAAAAATTTCTTTTAACGAGTAAAACCATACTAAAATACATGCGATCATTCTGATTTTTTGGCAAATAATTCTACAAGCAATTATTAGCAATATTACAAATATTAGCATGATAGTGTCTTATTTTTTTAGTCTAATCAATAGATTTGATGTAAATCGCAAAAAAACACTAATTTCGCACTATTCGCCCCGCCTCGTGACTGACGTAACAACCACTTTGTAGTGCAAGCTGATTAGTACTTTATTCTAACAGTATTTCAAACGAAGTTTGAACCACCACAAATAGAGTTGCTAATTTAGCTCCTGTAGTCGCCTTAAGTACTGTACAGCAACAATCTGCTCAATCTGGGTTTAGGAACTGTTTTACGTTAAATAGGTTACTTAAGGCAAGGCATTATGTTAACTGTTTATATTGGACAAAGCGAAGCTTCTAAATAATTAGTAAAAGCTAATGTTTCAAGCATTAAATTCTGTCTCCTACAGTTTGCAGACAATATCATTGTGTTCCGCATTGAGAGACGAAACAATGGACATTGAATTGCAAAAATAAGGGGCTTTGTTAAGGACAAACAGTTTGATTGTCAAATTGTCCCCATTGTACCTGTTCTAATTCGTATTCTACAGGAGCCTTCAGCGGTTCATTGTGTGTATCTCGTTGTTAGGAACTCGAGAATCTCCCTCGATAGAGAAGGTCGAATTTTTTATTGAATGCTTGTCTGACAGGATTATAAATGGTGTTTTTTCTCATGTATAATTTTATAATGGCCCATCCAACAAAAGCACTATCGTCGTCTTCACCTACCTTGTAGTGCATAGCCTTTTGCTAACTATGTTGGAGTGGGTTTCCAGTCTTACAGGATGCAAATGAATACCAGTATTTTGCATGAATCGACTGCCTATCTGACCACCTCAACCCAATTAGGTACGGGGTGATACGATACCGTGTGTTAAGACTGGTTTTCCGACTTTCGGATTACCGACTGCCCGTGACGACTGTCAATCTACTGTCAATCTTAGGGCGGACACTCGGTATGTGATGGATCGTCTCCCATCCACGTACCGACCTTTACAAGAGCTGCTTAACCTTGAAGATCGACCCGTGCGGTGGTTAATTATCCAACCAAAGCAATATTTGGACCACTTATAATCTTTAACAAAATTGGTTAGTGTTCTGTTACGAAATTCAACCTATTTAATTATTTTGTTATTTTCAAGATCAAGTTCAGCTTAGTTTTCATATCTAAAAGATTGTTATTCACTACTAGAGAACTTGCGAGTACTTACTATGCAGTTTGCTTCTATATCAATATAAGTTTCGCAATACCAGAATCTAGTATGTTCTGTAGGGCTATTACGTGTCTCTGTTGACACCTCGAAATGATAGTAACTGGGCTCAGTGTCCACCAACGAACGGTCAAAAGGTTAGTTTCGTATTATGTATGACCCTGTTAGTCACCGTAAAGTGATATCCACTCAGTGTGATAACGTAATACCAATACCATTCACGGTTGTCATCAAAGTTCGGTGTACAACCGAAGCTTGATAGTCACTGGATATCAGAAAGATACGTAATAGCCCTGCTGATATTGCGAAACTTATATTGATGTAGAAGCAAACTGAAATGTAGAAGCAAACATACTAACTCCATGGATTGAACTTTACTAGACTTGTAATCAAATAACACATACGTGCTATACTATTTCACATGGTACTTATATTATTATTATGATATTAGGGATGCCACATACATGTCCATATGAAGTTGGACAGGACATAATTTCTACTTATCTTAAACATTTAGTTGTGACTTAGTTGCTTGAATGCATAAAACGGGTGTAAAAACATCTTAAACGAAGCCGAGAGGCAATTGTTGGCTTATTGGGTCATGCTTGAGAACCTTCTAGTTACGGAGATACACTTTAAAAGCCTCCATGATGACACCTGTACTATTCAATGCATCCAACAGCATAATGTTATGAATGCGTACCACTGAGCTCTATCGTCAGTCTTAATTTTTCACACCAACAAAAATCGTTTCCCAGACATAATTTTTGCGCAGTGTTACTGGTTAGTTTGATGTACAGAATGCTTGATTGACGGTTTTGTGATGGGTCATTTTACACGCTGTTTGCTTTTGACATATCAAGTATTCCTGGTACCCGTACTCAGGAACTATGACGGGAAATGGGCTATAAACCACCACGCGGGCCCAGTGCGGATTGGTAGATGTCACGTGTCTTCGAATTTTTTTGGTTCTAGGACATGCCGGTTTCCTCACGATGTTTTCCTTCACCGTTTTGAGAGCAGCGGTGATGAAATAAATTACACAAAGTAATCCAACTAGTACTAAATTTGAATTCAATAACCATAAACTCGTAATATCAATGTAGAAAAATCAATTGATTTACATAAACGCAAGCACAATAGGGATGATGATTGACTAAAAAAAATATGATTCTGTTTAGTCATTCAGTTAATTTATCTAAAAATATTGGATACGTGTTTTTTTGTTTTAGCAAATTAATAAAAATTGACGAAGATAAAACGTGTCAAAGGTCATAAATGGGGGCGTGTGATATTTGAGTAAAAATGTACTCAAATGTACATAAACAATTACGGTCACACGAGTTTTCGACGCACTGTAACGTCTTCATTTTTTGTTTATTTATGAAAAAATATGTGTCCAATATTTTTTGGAAATTATCTGACGGGCTAATTCGATTTTTTTTGTCATCTACCCTATTATTTTAGTTAAATACAAATCACTTTTCCGTCACTAAAGGTTAAAAAGGAATAAATCCATCTTTTGTTAGCAGAGCCGCCACTGGAGCTGGCATATTCCCGGAGGGGGCGAAAGTTCAGAGCGCAGAAGAGGAGATTAACCTGGAAACCCTACCTTACCATTTCTAAAGCGAATGGACGCTAAGAATAAATAAAAAATGCGAAAGTAAGTTTGTTTGTTACCTTTTCACGCTTAATTAAACCACTGAACTGATCATCCTGGAATAGGGTAGATGACAAAAAAAAATCTAATTAGTCCGTCAGATAGATTTCCAAAAATGCATATTTTTTCTTTTTTCACGTAAACAAAAAATGAAGACGATACAGTGCGTCGAAAACTCGTGTGACGTCACATTTGAGTACATTTTTTACTCAAATGTGACGTCACAAGCCCCCACTCATGATCTTAGACACGTTTTATCTTCGTAAATTTTTATTAATTTGATAAAACAAAAAACACGTATCCAATATTTTTCGATAATCTAACTGACAGATTAAACAGAATTATATTTTTTTAGTCAGTCATCATCCCTATTTCGTCTATCCATTTTCTGGTAAAAAATAAGTCCTGTTCCTGAGTTCTTGTTATTACAAGCAGAGCACAACTCGAATTGATTGTCAAATTCTATTCTATTCGTGGGAAAAAGTTAGTAAAAAAAATATAAGGCAGTAAAGAGAAAGAATATAAAAATCACCGTGAAGACATCTCAGAATAAGTACGTTTTTATTGCACGCGAAAGTGGACCCACCTCTACGTGTTTACGACTTCTTATTTATTTTTGGCTGAGTGGAATTTTTCTCAGAGGATATAGGAGGATTGCATTAAGCTCGCCCCCTGTTACATGGGATTTAAAACATAACTGGCGAAACGTGGGTATACTATAGGGCTTAAAACCTTTGCCTTGCTATTAGACCAGTCACCGTTACCTCTGAAAATGGTCAAAGAACGAAAAAATTCATAGTAGGATGAAACCCATTGGAAAAGAAAGAGAATATAACAAAAATGAAAGGAAGAATAATTTACGGGCGATCAGAGGTCGGGAAGTGGGGGGGGGGGGGGGTTAAGGGTAAAGTTTCCACAACATTTCGTGAAAAAAAATTGTTTTAAAACTTGGTTATTTGAAGTTTTCATAAACATAATGAGGTTATGTGAAAAAAGTGTTAATACTAAAGTTGTAGATCTTTTTATTACCTACAACTTTGCCATTTAACTTTTTTCCATAGGACATGTAGTTTTGCCGGAAATCGCGATAAACCTTTTTTTACCCTTAAATCCCCCCCTCCCACTTCCCGACCTCTGATCGCCCGTAAATTATTTTTCCTTTCATTTTTGTTATATTCTCTTTCTTTTCCAATGGGTTTCATCCTGCTATGCTTTTTTTTGTTTTCAATAATGATTTGCACTGGTCTATATGTCAAAATCTTCCGCAAATGCGCACCGTTTGCCTTACTAGAAGGAAACATAATTCAACATAGTTCAAACTTTGAAACAAGCAAAAACAAGCATTATAAACAGCTTATAAAGTTGCCAGTGCTTTGATTCAGGCCTCCCCTCGTTGAGATGGCGTGGGCCGTAATCCACCACGCGGACCCAGTGCGGGATGTATTTTTAAAACCATTGCGTCAGGTACTTGTCACCCCATCCATGTCACGGTTAACTAAGGCCGTTAGGGTATCAGTTTTGACAGCCAGCTGAGTCCACATTTTTTCAGTAGCTAGGTATTAAGGAAAATAAATTACATGTCGGACTTTCTTGGATTTTGCATCCCTTGGGAAGTGTTGAATGATACGCTCCTACCTCAGAATGGACGGAAAATGTTAAGACAGTTTTTTTTTTATCGCAAGATTTTTTTGCTCTGTTGGTTTCGCTTTAGTATGTATTTTATCAGTCTCTTGAGAATTCGCAGGCAAAATATGCTGAAAAGTGGTGGTTTGGCAGTTTGGCACTGACATTAGGCAAATCCGAGGTATAGCCCAGAGCTGTCAAGTTACTCGGCTGTTTCTTGAAGAAGAGGACGAATTAGTGATGAGGATCGCCTTGGCAGATTCTGATAAGTTTTATGTATACAGGGTGTAAACACATATTTTTTGATATATTAATCGAATTTGTCATAATTCTGTTTATTACTGTTTCGAGTTAAATTTAATTTAATTGAATGTTGGCGCTTAGTAATTACTAAGTTAGCTTATATTCCGAATTTATTGTTTTGTGCATGTGGTGTTTACCTTTAAGTAATTGTTGCGCTGTTATTTAATTTTAAGAATGAATTATGTCGCTGTATCCAGTGTGAACAATTGTTGGAAGAGGATTAAATAAACAGACCCTTCAAGAAGCTGTCAACCAAGCATTCTGTACATCGAACTAAGTAACTCTATGCAAGAACGATCGCTAGGAAACAATTTTTTTTTTTTGGTGTTTAAAATCACGTTTAACGGTAGGACTCAATGTAACGCACTTAAAACATTATGCTGAAATGCCTGAAGTATGCATTGATTGAAGGTCATTGAGGTATTTAAAGTAAAATTATAAACTTAAAAAAAAATGGAACTTTGACCTCCAATATTTCCGTAACAAAAAATATATCGCAATGACGGGGAAAACAAGTGTCTTCCGACTTCGATAAGGGTATTGTTACACGAGGGGATGTTGGTTTTATGTATGAACAAAGAGGTAATATAATAAAAGAAATAACTGAATAAACATGTCTTCCCAACCTTTAACAATGAAGGTCTTTTCCTTCGAATACGAAAAGATATCGACGAAAAAATCAAAACAACTCTCTTCAGAAGTATGGACTATAAAGAAATATTCTAGGAACGTGATGAGACTTATCTTCGGTTGTGATCAATCTTTTGAGATGCGAGAGCGATGGCTTGTTCCCAAATAAGATATTACTTAATGCGCGTACACGTTCATACTTTTACGCCACAAGAATAATAAGATCATTCATCAAAATTAAGAAACGATGATGGATTTATAATATTGAAAAAGGATATATAAAAAGGAAATGGATTTTATTAAAAGCCAGGGTGTATTTTTGTGTTTACTCATCTTCTGCTGTACGGCTATTTGGTTTACATTTTAACTTGCAAATTACAGTGTGAAATGTAAACCAAAGCTTGGTCGACCGTACCTAATTTTGCTTTTAATTCCTTGTTTTTCTGGATATCTGCCAGCAGTTTCTTGTTCTTCATAGAAATCTACGCTTTGGAATGGGCAACTATAGTCTTCCGCAGTTATTGCTTGGGGTTGGCGTGTAGCATCATCTTTATAACATAACATAACAACACTTCTGTAATCCCCTAAGGAGAGAGGTGTACTTATTAGTACACTCACATTTCGCCAGTTAAAGTCCCATATAATAGAGGGCGAGCCTATTGCCATCAACCGGGCACAAATCTAGACTCCGTGGCTGCTACTGAGAAATTCATCATCATCATCAGCCTATTAATGTTCCCATTGCTGGGATCCACCACGCGGGCCCAGTGCGGATTGGTAGATGTCACATGTCTTCGAATTTTTTGGTTCTAAGACATGTCGGTTTCCTCACGATGTTTTCTTTCACCGTTTTGACAGCAGCGGTGATGACATAAATTACACAAAGTAATGCGCCTGCCTGGGTTTGAACTCACGACTTACTGTTCGTAAGTCGGGGCCGCCACCACTGGGCCACCGCTGCTCTCACTGACTGAGAAATTATTGATGGAAAACCCAATACAGACGTGCTTAGCAATATTTAATTAATACTTTAATAATATTGACCTCCTTTCGTGCAGGTATTACTATCGTAATGCATAAAGTAATCTTGCTTAGTGTGTAGTTTTAGTGAATAATGGACACTAAATAGTGAAGTTAAATAAAACTAACAAAATGGAAAACAGCCCCTGTAATCCAAAGAGGCCAGTGCAACCCTCCAGCTCGCCGTCGCAGTCGGCCACGGCCGTTGTCATTGCTTCAACGCCCGAAATCCAAGGATGGATGGCCCAGATCCAGCAGTACCTAGATGAAGTTTGCTCTATTGCCATGGATGGGAAACTGAACACCGAGCAGAAGATGAAGATTTCAAACCTTTGCCGTAAAGTCGAATCTGGTACGTCACAAATGGCAGTTCTATACCAGTCGCTAAAACAAAAAGCTATTCACGCGGATAACACGATCGATGCCCTTAAACAACAGCGCGACCTTACAGAACATATCTCGGAGCTCAAACAGACAATACGGGATTCTAGTTCTGCGGGAAATGCTTCTTTTGCCGATATGGTGAAAAGGGGACCAAACCATTTCGTTCGACCCAATAACTTAAGTTCTGTCGCCATCTATCCAAATGATAAGTTGAAAACCAGTGACGAAACCAAAGAACTGATGCAAAAAATCATGCGGCCCGAGCAAATGAAGCTGCAAGTACGTGGTGTCCGAAAAACGAAAAATGGTGGCGTAATAATAAGTACCGAGACGAAACACGCCGCCGATAAGTTGAAGAACGCAGTCCAGCTCTCTACATCTGGACTTACCGCCAACGAACCCAACAAGCGCAAACCTCGGATCGTGGTTGTAGGAGTGCCGACTTCTTTGGCTGAAAATGAGGTCTTCAAGTGCATTTTCGAGCAAAATATAGCCGACAAGTTACCAGCGATGTCCCTAGAATCCTTTTTGACCTTAGTAAAACTAAGCCACAAATCTGGAAAGAGAGAGGCCGCGACTTGTAACTTTGTTATTGAAGTTGCGGCCAACATACGAAAAATTTTAATACCTCAATCTAGGATTTTTATAAATTGGACATCATGTCCTGTCAGGGACTTCACGTTAGTTACGAGGTGCTATAAATGCCAGCAGTATGGCCATGCAGCCAAATCTTGCAGAGAACTAGTTTCTACATGTGGTCACTGCGGTGACGCAGGTCATATGATGTCCGAATGTGCGAAGAAAACTGACATTCCGAGATGCGCGACTTGCTCCCGCTTTAAAAAGCCCTGTGACCACAAAACGGGAGACGCTGAATGTCCTGCTAGAAAAATAGCGGAACACCGATATATTTACTCCGTCGATTATGAGGGCACCTAGTGCGTCATACTCCAAGCCAGACATCGGTTGATCTTTCGCTGTCTAAGCAAATTGTCGCCCGCAACATAAACACCTTGACAGTGTTTTGCAATGTTTACTTGTTTAATACTGCTGACAATCATATTAATATAAGCAAATAAGTGCTACAAACTGTTTTCCTTAGATTTATAAACATGTGTGACCTTTATTATTATTTTTTGTTCGTATCTTTTAGTAGCAATTACGTACATTAGGTATTAATATATTAACCCATACTAACTTATTTCACTATTATGTTTTATATTGTTAAGAAATCCATTGTCGAAATAGTATTTAGTAGAAACATGCCGCCTGTGATACAGGTTTAACCTAGTACAGGCATCGAACTCTGTTATACCAACATTATTTTTAAGATTTAACTTGTATTTTTCGTGCGAATTTTAAATTTGAATAAATATATTATTATTAAATATATTAATAAATGCCCGACCCGGGAATCGAACCCTCATGCTCAGCGGTCGCAGTCGCAATTGTGACTGCTGCCATTGCGCCAACCGTGCCTTCACATTGCCCGTTCGAACCACAAGATTTTTTCTAGTAAGTACGGCATTCGGCTAATCAGTTTTTCTAAAGTGGGAACCACTTTACCAAGCGTCTTGGGTAGGTCCATTAGGCCACCCCCTATTGACAGAGTGCCTTCACCAACAGTTACGGGAACATCGAGGAATTCTTTATTTTAAGAATTTCTGACGATTCGATCTATCAATTTGGAACGGTCAAGGACAGTTTATGAACTCGTTTTTTTAAAGAAGTTGGTTTCAAGGAAGAACTCACTCTAGCTCTAGGTGAAAGGGTCTTAGTGGGCACCGTAGAGATAAAGGGTTTAAAACTATCTTAAAGAAGCCAAAAGGTAATTGTTCTCCCCGTCATTGCGATATTTTTGTTGTTCTACACCATACCTGGGAACCTCTAGTTACGGAGATATTGGGGGTCAAAGGTCTAACTACATATTTCACAAGTTTTTTTATAAAATAGTTTTCAATGTCGTTACTTTAGCTTAAATAGCTCCACGACCCCCAAATTATTCAATGCATCCATCAGCAAAATGTTTTGAGTGCGTTACTATGACATCTTAATTTGTAACACTATTTTTAGACTCATAACATTTTTTTATAACTTTTGCGTGCCTATTTTCAGGCAGAATGTACATCGCTCACTCCTTCCTACTCCACCTGTATTTTAATGTAACCTACATTCATTGCAAATAAATGATTTGATATGATTTTGATTTACAATGAGTCCTACCGTAAAACGTGATTTTTCACCCCAAAAAAAGAGTTACAGTAAAACGGGGTTATTTGGGTTTTAGGGGGCTATTTGGTTCCATATCAACCAAAATGTTATTGGTTATTTCCATCAGGATTTTTTCAGTAGAAGCCAATCAAGTGTTTCTAGACATTGTAAAATAACTTCTAGGTACCATACACCAACCGACAGTAGGGCGTCCCCCCCCCCTCAAAAAGCTATACTGCTGGCTTGAAAATCTGGAAAAATACTATATAGCGGTTAAGATAACTTTATTAGTTTAGCAGTAACAGTCGTTGAACTAGGGTGTTGGATAATTTTGTACCAAATACAAAATCCTTAGAATAAATCCTATAAAGTGACTAAGATGAAGTGGTTGCTTGCTTATAACCGGTGAAGACTTGCATTGAAAAACAAAATCTAAAATATAACGGGCTACTACGGACCCCTATACTGCGCGTGGCCCGACACGCACTTGGCCGGTTTTTTTTCTAGAATCGGATTTCAGTTTGTTTGGGAAAGTTATTTTTCTCAAACATACTTGGTAATTTGAGCATTATTTTGACAACCTTCTTCGAGACAAATCGAAATTGCTGTACTGGCCAGATACATGCGACCAGCGGCCGGCAAAAGTTGTATGAAAATCCATATCTCTGGTGTTACCGTGATCTTTTTTTTTTTCATGTAGCCACGGATATCGTGATCAGTGGGTACGATAACGAGAAAATCGGATCACGGTATCAGTGGATACAACTCGCCGTGATCCGTGGCTAACGTGATCTGATACTGTGATCGGTGGAGACAAACCCAAATAATACATAGTAAACTCATATCTGTCGTGTTATTTAAAAATGGAACGATCTTTTACTCTGAAACATGGCAACCAAGAAGGTAACTTATCAAAGATTTTATTTAAATTTCGAATTAGCTTGCAAATAGAAAGTGGTTTATTAAAAAAAAAACCAATGTTAATACAATTACTTACAATTTTTGAAGAGTTCTTCAACGCGAGAAAAATTTTGTTTGATTTTGAAAAGTTATTGTATTATTTTCCTCACATTATTTGAGAAAAGTACTATAGACGCCTTGGCTTGCAAGCTTGGACTTACGTATTTGTGCCTCGGCTTCGCCTCGGCCCACATTTACACGCTCATCCATCAAGCCTCTGTTGCTAGCCGCTGCAGTAATGTACTTTATGTATATTACGACGGATTATTTTATATTATTAAGAAGAAATAAGGTTTTATGTAGTATTAGCAAGAAATGAGGTTGAACGCAGCACGTCATGTCAGCTCTATGGAAAGGAGTGACAACATCACTTGTCGCTGGTCGGCTGGCACTTTTGACGGGAACATCGCTCAATGGGCTAAAGGATTTATAATTACTTATTTTATTTAGTTTCTCACTCATTTTTAATGTAATTGTGTGAATTCAATTCGTTATTTTTTGTGGTGGTTCAGGATAGTTTTCTGTGGCTTTTGTTTTGTTCCTAAGTTAGAATAAAATATGGTTGTGTTTATTATTTTACGTATCTTGTTGTCTTTCTTTTAACATCTTCACTTCGGGATGAAGCCATGAGGTTTTACGTAGTATTAGGAGTGAAAACTTCGAATTGGCGCTGGTCGCAGGAGACTCTTGGCGGGAACATGGCACAAAGGGCTGTCAGATTATAATAATTTCCTATTTTGTGTACTTACTCGCTAGTTTCCAAACAATTACGCATTAATTGATTTCGTGTTAGTTTCAGTGATTGATATTTAGTTCCTAAATTAGAACATACGGTTGTACTCATTATTTTGTGTATCTCGTTGTCTTTTTTTAAACATCTTCGCTTCTGTTTGCTTAAATTTAATTAATACCTCTTTCAAGGGTACAGGGAAGTAAATCGCCAGCCTGTATAGAAAACTCTCTCTCCATTAAAAATTACAAATAATACCACTCTGCTTTGTGAGTCGTGATTTATTCAAATGTTTGATGTTACCCGCAGGTGCTAAGTCCCGTGAGTAATTGTTATAAGTGCTGTTTCAGGTGCGGGGTTGATTAATAGGCCCTTGTACAGCACAATGTGGTGTTCCTGACAGAAAAAGGGTTTCAGCCCGTTTTGGTAAAAGTTGTATAAAAGTTTTATTTGGAATATGCAAAGGACACGCAGGTGTTTTTATTGTAATCCACAATGGTATTACCATACTAATTTATTTATTTGTTTAGCTTTATTTTATCCCTTACTTTTATTTTTGAACTAATATTTTAATTTATTTTTTAGTAATATCACTTTTGGTTCTTAAAATAAGATCAGGCTAGTTTCCAACATCAATAAATTGCAAATCTATTTAGTCCGTCAGTCAGAGTATTGGAAAATAATGGACACGTATTTTTGTTTTTGTAAATCAATGAATATTGTTAAAGATAAAACGCATCAAATCTCGTGACGTTACATCGCACTAAAAATTATAGCACGGCGTGACGTATTGAGAATTTTAAAAGTATCGTATCTTCGTCAATTTTGGTTTACGTAACAAAAGAAAAAATACGTGTCAAATATTTTTTTTTAATCTAACTGACGGACTTAGAATTAGATTTTTTCAGGACACAAGCCTATTGTTAGGTGTAAGGGCCGCCATTTGCGGTAAAAGCTTTCTCCAAACTGTTCTAGCTGACTCCTGTATGTTGCTAGTCTGGGCCATAATTTTCCGACTGTTTGTACGATGTCGTCACTCCAACTTTTAAATGGTCTACTCTTCATTCCTTTTTTTTTTGCTCATTTGATACAATTTTGAACAATACTTATACTATAGGTACATGTGAAAGCAACTTATTCTCTCTGCCGGTGTCTCCTTTTCATAGCTGAACGGGATTGGTCATTTTACTCCTCTGGGCTCAAGTGAACCATAATCTCCGTTGGGTTTACATTTTTCCAAGGGTTTTCTAAGAAGTATACATTTTATTTTATTTATTTGGGACAAAAAACAGTTATATGTTACAATAATAATATTTAGCTTAGGTATAATAGTAAACAAACGCATAACCCCACACTATTGAAAAACAAAATAAGAATAGGGTAGATGACAAAAAAAAAATTAGTTCGTCAGATAGATTTCCATAAAATATTGGACACATATTTTTTATTTTTTCACGTAAACAAAAAATGACGATACCGTGCGTTGAAAACTCGTGTGACGTCACATTTGAGTACATTTTTTACTCAAATGTGACGTCACAAGCTTCCACTCATGATCTTTGAGAACTGACCCGAAGTGGATTAAGCCCCCGAAGCCTTTCAATTCAGAATTGTTAAAAGTTGGTAAATAGTAAGAAAACTGTGCAAGATAGATATAGATAAAGCGGTTTATGTGTTGCGTTGTCTGTCAGTGAATAAAAGATTCGAAGAAACTTTAATTTAGTAGATGACTGCTAAAGCTGCTCTCCTACAGCCTCCCAAAGACAAAGAAATTCTTAACCAGATAACACTTTTTTGTACGTGCATAAATGATAAAAGGATAAAATACACTCGAGAGCAATGAATCCGGGTCACTTAAAGAATCCTAACAATCTCGGAAACTAAAAATGCTAGGTTAATGCAATAAATTATATTTAATAGACAATGTAATACTCCTTAAATGAAGGTATTAAAACTTCTTAGTTATTGTATAGTTATATCATAAAAAAATCAAATTTGAAAAAGGGCCACTTTCGAAGATGGAACTACGAAATTACAGCATTTGGTTTTGCTTTTGTTTGTAATCTGTCATTTATGTGGGTACATAAACCATGTTGATAGTGCTCTATATTCATTATTCAAGCTGAAATTATGTCGCTTACGCCTGAAGAATGCACCAGAATACTTACAATGCTGGAAACCGGCCGGAGTCAGCGCGATACAGCCAGGACTGTCGGTGTGTCGCTGTCAACAGTACAAAGAGTTCTCCGACGTTACGAAGAAACTGGTTCTAACGAACCAGGTGTACCACAGCACGAGAAGACCGATACTTGGTGAACACCATGCTTCGAAATCGCTTTCTCACAGGAACTGAACTCACAAATCAGTTTCGACGCCTCGGAGGAAGTAACCCAAGTGCATGGACAGTAAGACGTCGGCTTGCTGAATCTAACTTAAAACCCTTTAGACCTGCAAACGGCCCTAAACTGGAGCGTGGGCATCGTATTTCAAGACCAAGATATGCCCAGAGCCACGTCAATTGGAGTATTGAAGATTGGTCAAAAGTTATGTTCTCCGACGAATCAAAATTTATGCTCTACAAGCGCGATGGAAGACACAGAGTGTATCGAAGACCAGGGGAAAGATTCAAGCAAGCATGCATCGAAGAAAAAGTAGCCTACGGTGGTGGGTCTGTACTTGTGTGGGCCGGAATTTCTTCTGAAAGTCGCACAGAGCTGGTGATCATAGAAAACGGCTCTTTAACTAGCGTAAGATATGTGGAAGAAATCCTCAATGATCACGTTGGTCCATTTATGGTCAATTTAGGTGAGGATGCTATATTTATGCATGACAATGCCCGACCTCATACAGGTAGGATTGTGAATGACTACCTTCAAGAGATGAACATTACTCGTATGGAGTGGCCAGCGCGCAGCCCGGATATCAACCCGATCGAGCATGCTTGGGACGAGCTAGGCAGATGCGTAAAACAACGAAACCCTCCCCCAATCACGCTTCGTGAGCTCAAAATTGCTCTCACAGAGGAATGGGAGAATATTCCCCAAAATCGTATAAGGAACTTGGTGTACAGCATGCCAAACCGCGTAAACGCAGTAATGGAAGCACGAGGAGGCAATACGAAGTATTAAAATTCAAGAAAATCGTAATAAAGTTCAAAAATTTCATGTTTCCTATTTTTGTTTTAAGGAGAGATCAGCAGTTTTTTTCTTTATGTAATTTTGTGTTAATAAAATGTATGGTGACTCATATTTTTTTTACTTTCATTTAAGGAGTATTACATTGTCTATTAAATACAATTTATTGCATTAACCTATCATTTTTAGTTTCCGAGATTTTTAACATTCTTTAAGTGACCCGGATTCATTGCTCTCGAGTGTATTACTTGGCTACGTAATTTTTATGTGTCAGGTGAAAATTGTTTCTAACGTGGCCCGGCGCGTTGTAATTTAATTTACGCCATAATAAACTTAGTGTCGGGGCCGTGGCTTCCAGTTGCTGACGGGAATTTCATGTCCACTATTTCCATATGATATAAGTTTAAATTGTAGAAGGTAGGTGGATTCTAAGATGACGAATAATAGAGAAATATGACGCATTACTTTGTGTAATTTATCTCATCTCTCAAAACGGTGAAGAAAAACATCGTGAAGAAACCGGCATGTCCTAGAACCAAAAATTTGGCGACATGTGACATCTACCAACATGCACTGGGCCCGAGACATTGGAGACATTGGCTATACTCCACCATGAGTAATGCCCTCTCATAGTGAGGAAGCCGCGTGTCCTAGCAGTGGGAACATTATAGGCTGATTATGCTCGTGCTATGGAAGAAGAAGATATGCTGCGACGACTCCAAGTATTTGGGATAAGGGCAGAAGAATGATGATGATAAGTGTAGGGAATTCACTGGGTCCAACGACTCACCCGCTTAAACCTTCCCGCAGCCACACTCCGAGGGTCCTGGCTTGGTAGAACGTCGGGGCTTGTCGGCAGAGCACACCACAAGGAATCTCCAGTCAATAATCCCAAACATATATGTCCATAGGTCACGTAAAACACTGTCTTCCAGGAAGATGAAAGGGGTACTTTGTTTTGAGGAACGGGAAGCACTAGCACTGTATATCGACGACGAGTGCTTTCGCGACGGAGTCCATTTTTGAATACGTCATGGTGGTGGTGCGAACTTCTCACCAGCGACCATTCCTCATGGAAAGGATGCGTTCCAGTCGACGCAGTTTATCGTCGACCCAGTACACAAATAAAAAATGAAAAGGAACCACGTTTATGAACCAAATTGTGTCATCTTATCCTAACACGAATAAAGAAATATTTGAACCAAATATAAACAAAAAAAAGAACCTAGATCTGTTTCGAGACGAAACAATACGTTTAAATTGCAAGTATAATGTACGGACTTCTGTGCAATGTCTTTCCTTAGGGCCTTATCATACTAGCGGATTGCGAGTGTCTTCAAAGCGGAGCGGGCGCGCAATGGACACACAGCGCATGCGCAGCGAACTCAATTTTCAACGCTAGGCTTTGCACATAAACGTAGAAAATTGAGTGCACTTTCACGCTAGTATGATAAGGCTAAGTCTCGCGATGACGTAATGCAAGTCGGTTGATAGTTGCTTTTAGGACCTTCTTTTTGATTTTCAGCAGTATCTCACTATGGTCATTTTCATCAAAAACGTAGTCACTAGAAATCCACAGACGTTCCCGGCGCAAAGAAGCCCATGACACTTGCAGCGTTTCCGCGCTGAATTGCCAGGGCTAGCCTCTGCACCAGGAAAGAAACAGAGCGAGGGTCACCGCCCCTCTCTCTAAGTCGACGGCCGATCTACACACTTACTAGTTCTACTATATACTTAAGGAACTTTCTTAATTATTTATACACCTTTTCTCATTGTTTTTTTTTTACAACATTTTATATCTCTCGGATTTGTAACCCTAGCGATTATTTTCATTATTTTCACTGTTATGTATCTTAGAGTTAATCTGTGAACAGCGTGGTGGGCTGCAATATTGTCTATAAGTTTTGTATATGTTTATCATTTCTATGTTTTATATTGCAGTTGTTTGTTGTTCTTTTTGAATAAAAATAAAAAATCTCCGCCACAAAGGAGACAATTTTTTTTGTTTGGAGATTAGGCCACTTACATAAATTGTAGCGTTTAATAATGAAACTTACATTGATTTTTTCCCTAAAATATCTAGATTACAGTGGTTATATTAGCTAAGCCTTGTCTAATCGGAATAAATGCGAAAATGCAAAAAATCTTTTACGTAAATCAAAATAAACAAAAAAGAGTAAATGTCAAAATAATGAAGTTGCCTGTCGACCACTAAAAAGGCGGATTTACAACGCTCCGTGACACGTTTGTTGTTTAAACCATCTACGTAGCGTAAACCTTTAAAAATAGCATTAAAATGCTCACAGTTTCATAATATTTCTTTTACTACTCTATTCTGTTTTAATTAAAGCAGATATAACCACTAACCACTGAGTACCGTTTTTTTTTTTTGTAAACGGAAAAAACGTTCCTATTCACGTAAGTATTCTAGTCTAGTCTAGTATTCTAGTCTTTCAAATGACATTGACCACAACAGGAATGATTCGACTCGCAAAAAATATCATAATATAACTTTCTATTATGATTTTAAGATTCCGGTTTCGTTTCTATGTAATCTTTCGTTTGTTACTATGATATAACCATTTACTTATTTTTGGTGTAATATGAATAATAAACGCAACGTCCAAGTGGGCCTAAAAAAAATAATCTCCTTTGAGTAATTAATTTGTTAACCCGCTCTTACTCAATTATGAAAACCAGTGAGCAAAATACGCTTACCTTTGGATACAATTTACTATCAAATGTAAGAAATTAAACTGTTTGGCATTGGCATAAAAACAGCCTCGTTCCTTAAAATGTTTTTATTTATTTTGGAAAACGTGACTTTTTGCACAGTAAATAAAACTAGCCATCATGTTACTTTCGCCTCATAAATTGGAAACGAAAATTATGAACAGACAAATTAATGACTTCTGTAAATTATGAAAATCTTAATACAGGCAGGCCTCATAAATCTTTCAGCTCTTCATTTTCTAAATAAACGGTTTGGAAGAATTTTAAATATTAGCTAGCATTACTCATTATATTTTGGGCTTACTTTTAAACAGTAATGTCTGTTATAACATCTTTAAGGACTCATAAATTGATATGCTGTATTTTTACACGTAATTTAGATGTGTGTTAGATAATTTTTGTATAGTGGCCGTGTGGTTGGTTTAAAATAGATTCGGTCCTGCAAAAAAATGTTTCATCATTTTTATCTTGAATAATATTCCCTCTTTTGATTAAAAATATATTTTCGCGACTGAAACTTTTGTTCTGTTCCATTCATTCACACCAAAACCGCAGATTTAATTATAGATAAAACGTATTTACTTTTAAATATGCCCATTTATTATACTATCTGTATCTGTCTGGCACTTTCATATTCTTTACGTTTAAAAAGAAAAATTAGACAAAATAAGATGAGAATCTAATGAAATAAGAATTTTCATTAGGTATAGGCTGGAAAGTCTCTCAATCAAAAGCTTGAGATGAAAGAGAAAAATACCCTGAGGCAAGCCAGAGGTTGTGTGTTAACTAAGTGTAGATTTTGCTAACTCCCGACATTGAGCGTTACAAGGAGCTTTGCGTAAAGACAGCCGAGATTTGCATGTTACACTGGCTTTCGTGAAAATGAAAATTTAAATTCCGTGTGTATACATCTTGAAGTACGTTCCATTTTTATAATTATCACACGGTATCCGCAAAAGTTGGTTCAAAGGCTCA
Source organism: Xestia rhomboidea (assembly GCA_963853795.1). Taxonomy (NCBI): domain Eukaryota; kingdom Metazoa; phylum Arthropoda; class Insecta; order Lepidoptera; family Noctuidae; genus Xestia; species Xestia rhomboidea. The sequence continues at coordinate 4,483,787 of OY970778.1, read as the reverse complement.
AAGGACCAAAATCGTTCCAAAAACGACGTTCAAACGTCGTTTGAATATATAAGTATAAAGATCGCTGGACATTACACACATCGCCATCTAGTGCTACACTAAGCAACGAAGCTTGTGTCGTGGACACCAGATAGTTGATATACTACATAGATACTTTTTGTTTGTAAATACATACTTATTATACTTATAAACATCCATGACTCGGAAACAAATGTCAATGCTCATCACACAAACATTTGCTCGTACCGGGATTCGAACGCGGAACCCTAAGAACGTAAGGCAGCCTCACTACCGCTGCGCTATTCGGGTCGTCGAATGGAACGATTTTAGGTTAAACAATAATTCACGTTTTCCGTTTTTCATTTCTTTTTTGTCTATTTTCTTCGGTAAAGGATGTTGCACAATCGGGCGGTCAAATGGAATATGAGTAGATACTTTCAAAGCTTATGTCCTGAAAAAAATCTAATTAGTCCGTCAGATTTTCATAAAATATTTGACATGTATTTTTTCTTTTGTTACCTAAACCAAAATTGACGGATACAACACTTTTAAAATTCTCAATACGTCACGCCGTGCTATAATTTTTAATGCGTTGTGACGTCACGAGCCTCCACTCCCCAGATTTGATGCGTTTTATCTTTGTCAATATTCATTGATTTACAAAACCAAAAAATATGATTGTGTCTATTATTTTCCAATACTCTAACTGACGGACTAGATAGATTTGCAATTTATTGATGGTGGAAACTAGCCTATTCTAATGAGGCAACCCGAACATGGTTAAGCGATATAAGATACCGAACGAAGTTTCCGATCGCCACGACTATAATGAAAACTGTAGTAATTGCTTATCGGTTTTATTATTCAACAAATACTGGTTATCCTTAAATTTTTTATTATTTTTTTTACTTTTGACATTTGTAATTGTTTTTTTAAATACCTATGACATTTAGGTATAATTGTTGTTTTTTTTGCACATAAATAACTTCTTACCTAAATATTTGTTATGTTATTTTGTTACTATAATTTTTTTTCATGACTAAAGTTGATTTATATTTCGGCGCATGTATTATTTATTTATATTGTAGGTACTCAAATAAAAATTCTTATAACTATTCTGTAAATCGATTAGATGGTCGGTCGAGAAATGATGTTCGAGATTTTGATGCATCAAATAATAAGCCTTCGCGCTGCCGATGATTCGAGCTTATAGTTATTCGAGATTTTGATGCATCGAGGTAGTGAACTGTCGAGCTCATAATTTATCGATTTCAAGTACTATCGAGTTAACGTTTTCGAAGAAGTGTTATTCAATCTAACGTCATTCGATTTCAAGTAGGGAACCCAGCACTAGCATCTTTCACAGATGAAGAACCGACAATCCACCTGAGATTGCGTTGACTTCTATTCAGCAATTTTCTTCTTTCCGTTTCGTCATTCTTTTACTGCTGTAATTAAAACCAATTTGGTATTAAATTCAATTAGAAACTACTCACCCAGTGCGAAATCACAGGAAGGTCCAAAGAAAACATTAGCGCAGTCGTTGTAAGCATCTATCGCTGATATGACGGCGTAGGCAGCATCACAATCTGTGACGTCATACTTCATCCATTCCACCGTCAGCCAGGGCGGGAAAGCGTCCTTGATGACCGGGTCTTGCATGGCTAGGTCGAGGGCGGGCCCCACCTGAGGAAGAAATTTGAATCTTTTACAGCCGTTTTCTATAACTTACTTACGTATAACCGTTGGTTAATATGCCTACGTTCGTAGCTATCGGTGTCTATAAACAAAGTTAGCTTGAAATATCCTATACGCGTCACCTACCTGTCACTTGATTTATAGAAAAATCAAAGAAAGCTTTTCTGTGACGTTTTGTTTATAACCGTCCGTAAGCTAAATGTCAAACAGACAGAAATAGCAACCTACCGATACCTGTCAGTAAGTTATTGAAAATGGCCGCTAGAGCAAGGTAAAGGACATTATACATTGAATATGGTGGTGGTCTGTCTCGGTATGGACATGTAATGAGGTGGGATGAAACGTATGTGACTAAATGAGAGATGATTATAAATGCTGATGACTGGAGAGTGGAGACGGAGAGGAAGACCAAAGAAAGATGAATGGTCTGTGTCAGAAATAAGAAGAAGATAATGGAGTATACGTGACGGTTGTCAGGGAGAAAGAAAGAAAAAAAAACCGGCCAAGTGCGAGTTGGAATCGCGCATCGAGGATGAACAATTTTTAAGCGGTGGTGGGTTTCGATTGAAACGTGCTGCATAGATCAATGTTCGATTTTGTTTTGAAAATGGTATGCTTTTTTTAGAATTCGGTCAAAGCCAGCAGCAACGCAAAGCAATCACAGTTTGAATCCGCGGCGTTCCACCTATTCGTGTTGACATATAAGTCCCATGCTACTATTATATATATGCGAAAGTTTGTGAGGATTTATGGATGTTTGTTACTCTTTTACGCAAAAACTACTTAACGGATTTGGATGAAATTTACATTTACACTACATAAGTAGACGGCTTATAACCTGGATTAATACATGGGATACTTTTTATCCCCGTAGTACGATCTTGTGGGACAATAACCGAACTCTACGCGGGCGATGCCGCGAGCGTAAGATAGTCTCTTGTAAGAATTTTAAACTCTCCAGTTAGGAAAGAAAGAAAAAAAGAAAAATATAGAAATAATATTTATTTGCCGCAGGCACATGGCGTGCATACAAACTTAGAAAAAAATAAACAGAAAACATACAACACTTAACAGACATTTAAAATATAACAGAACGGAACAGGAACAAGAAAAAAAAAGTTGACAGCTAGTCGTGCGTCGTGAGTGCGACAAACAGGTTAGACCACTCAGCATGATGCTGTGCTATGGGGAGCCTGTGGGCTCCCCATAGCACAGCGCTGGTTTTCAGTGGTCACCCGTGAAAAACGAACGGAAGTCAATACAATGATATTTGATTATATAAATAACTAAAATAAAACAGACAGTACTTAGATTAGAACAAAACACAGCTTATTAAACATAAACAATACAAAAAAATATAATTATTTAAAAGGCACTAAAACAAAGTCTTCAGGCTAAACAAAACTACTAACTACTACTAACTTAGTAATATCTATTCTCAAATTGCGTAAAATCTTTTGTTGAGACCGCTACACGCAACATCGCCGCGCGCCAGCGGCAGTGAACGAGGGGTGCGGGGACAGCGGGGAGCCAGCCGGCCGAGAGACGAGCGCGGGCCCCCGCGTCACACCAGTCAGCTGTTGCACGCCTCCACGCACGGCTGCGCTTACGCTTTTCTTAATTTCTCATTTATCAGATTCCAACTGAACGTTGTATTTTAATTCTTATTCCTCAATATAATCTTGTTATACAGTCCACTACCTTTCATTTTGCTTCACCACGACCTATCGTCGCGATCATTGGTCCTTCGACCGTTAACGTTTGAACCGAACAACGGAAAATTTGAAAAATTCAACGGTTCGTCGGTTGGAGAACAAAGGACTTCATCTTCGGGTTCAAGTTTCGCAAGAGGTCTTCGTGTTCTACGTGTCATCGCCTGCATTTGGTCATCGTGAACGTCGATACGGCAACAGCCGTCTTCATCGAGTTCAAACCAACGGGCGGTGCAAGAAAAGATCGTCGAGACTTCGGTGCAAGAAGACTTTCAACGTCAACATTCGTCAACCTGCATCGGGAATATCCCAGGATCTACTCATCGGAGCCACAGGCGTCAGCACATCATCAGAGGTTGACAGCATAAAACCGTGAGAACGTTCCAATTCCTTTGTTCCAACATTTTGCCTAGTCATTTCACCTATCCAAATTCATTTACAATTATTCAAACTTATTATTTAGTAATTCCGTCAATCCATCAATAGTTTTCAGCCTTTCAACTTGTTTTGAACAGTGTCTTTTCTTTTTTAAGGTACCAAGGTGTACATAATACATTTTATTGTTGTGTGATTTTAACCTTTCATTAGTTAGTGTCAATCAATCACATTCCCATTACAAAATCAAATTAGTTGCTACAGTTTCCAATTACATATTTTGCATAAATCCGATTAATTGAATTGAAGTGTGTTTCTTTTTTTTTGCAGAGAAACATTGCATCACCCGCTTAGCATTACTCAACAGACCGAAAGCGCCTAACGTTTTTGTAATAGCAATCTCATTTCTTACTGCTTATAGCTCCAGTATCCACATTGCAACTTATTGCTAATCGTTTAGTATCAGTAATTTTCGCTTGAGACTAAAATAGTGTTTTTACTTTTTTATTTTCTTCTCTTTTTTACTGCAACTGCTAAATTTTCATTGTCATGGCTGAAATGAAAAGCTTTATTAAGAAGCGAGCTTCAATTAAAGCCAAGCTTACGCAATTTTCATCTTATTTAAATATTTCTAAGTCTTGCGAAAAGTTAAGTGAGGTACAAGTCATCGAAATCGAATATCGACTTAATATATTTGAAAGCTTATACGAGAAATATGATGCGTTACAGGATGAATTGGAGGCGTTGGCGGACGACCCCAGCGAGCAATATGCGGAACGCGAAGAGTTTGAGAAGCTGTACTACGGCTTGGTGGCTTCTGCGCGCCAGCTGATTAGCGGCTCGAGAAAGCTTCCTGAAGGGGACTCCGCAAGCGAGGTGGATTCTTGTATTACTAGTACACACAAACACAATTCAATTCGTTTACCCAAAATTGACTTACCCAAGTTTTCGGGCAGTTATCATGATTGGCTGGAATTTAGAGATACCTTTGTTTCTATAGTACACAACAACACAAGCTTGGATAAAATTAATAAACTGCACTATCTGCGTGTTTCCTTAAAAGGTAGTGCTTCTCTTGTAGTTAATAACCTTGACTTCAGGTCAGAAAACTACGACGCTGCCTGGAAATTGCTTTGTGAGAGGTATGACAACAAGAGATTGCTTGTCAACAATCATGTGCAAGCACTCTTTAACGTTCAGCCTATAGATAGAGAGTCAAGTAAGTCACTACGTTACATAATTGACACAACAAACAAAAATCTTAGAGCTTTAGCAACTCTTGGTCAACCTGTTCAAAATGCCTTTGTCGATGTTCTTGTCATTTACATAATGACCAGTAAGCTCGACCACGTGACAAATCGTCAGTGGGAAGAGCACAGAAACACTTTTTCTGAATCTCCAACTTTGTCTGCATTCACTAACTTCATCAGCAACAGGGCTGACTTGCTGGAGACACTTGAGGAGTCTAAGCCCATAGCAGCAGCTAAGAGTGAACCCACCGCTCCTGCACTTAAACCTAAAAGCAGTACTTTGCCACCTGAAAAAACATCAAAACCTTTGTCGTGTCCCATGTGTCATCAAAATCATTTTATTTTTGCATGTGAGCAGTTTAAAGGTCTCTCAGTACAGGCTCGCATTAAAAAAGCTCAGGTTTCCAATGTGTGCATGAATTGTCTTCGTCCAGGTCATGATATTTCTAAATGCAGACTAGGTCATTGTAAATACTGTCGTCAAAAGCACAACACACTGTTACACATCGATAGTGACAACGTTCTTACTAGTGCACACAACACTGCATTATCAGCTAGTCAATTGCTTACGTCTAAAGTGATTTTACTTTCCACCGCGCTCGTGAAGGTGACTGGCGCTGACGGTAACCATCATACAGCACGAGTCTTGCTGGACAGTGGAAGTACAACCAACTTCATCTCGGAGGACTTCGTTCGTAAGTTACATGCTCCTACCTACATTGCCAAGTCCAAGGTAACGGGCATAAATTTTCAAACTTCTACTTGTACTCAAGGGTGCTTAGTGTCATTAAAATCAATTGATGACAGTGAGTACGAACTGAACATTGACTGCTTCGTATTGCCGAAAGTATCAGCATCAGTTCCAAATACTTATGTTGATATTAGCAACATACGTATACCTACGAACGTGCGTCTTGCTGACCCCACTTATTATGTTCCGTCTTCGATCGACGTCCTCGTTGGTGCGGAAGTCTTCTGGGATATCATAGGCACTGGCCGTATCTCGTTAGGTAACCGTATGCCCACTTTGCTCGAGTCAAAATTAGGTTGGCTCATTTCGGGTGCAAGTCATCAGTCTGATTCCTCTTCAAATGTCTGTATGCACACAAATAACTTACAGGTAGATTTAGATCGGTTTTGGGAATTAGATTCTGTGTCGTCTATACATAAACACTCTGGCGAAGAGAGATCTTGTGAACAAAATTTTATTGATACCACATATCGTAATTCTGATGGACGATTTGTGGTAAGTATTCCTTTTAAAGAGTCACTAGACGTGTTGGGTGATTCATACATGATGGCTAAGCAGCGATTTTTATCTCTTGAACGTCGTTTGGGTAGAGATCCTCGCCTTAAAAGCCTATACGTAGAATTCCTTAATGAGTACATAGAGCTGGGACACATGTCTGAATCTACTAGACGCCCACTCGACTCATCTTCAAATTATTTACCACACCATGGTGTTCTGAAGGAATCAAGAACTACCACCAAACTAAGGGTAGTTTTTGACGCTTCCGCCAGAACTGCATCAGGTAAATCGCTCAACGAAATACAGATGGTTGGTCCCCCTATCCAAGATGACTTGTTGTCAATATTACTTCGATTTCGTCAGCATAAAATTGTCATAAGTGCGGACATTGAAAAAATGTACCGACAAACTCTTGTTCACGACAGTCATCGCCCCTTACAAAAAATTCTTTGGAGGGCAGAACCAACTCATCCATTACAGGAGTACACGCTTAATACCGTGACGTATGGCACGGCATCAGCACCTTTTTTTAGCTACGAGGTGTTTGCTTCATCTGGCTGAAGGGTGCTCAGATCCTTCAACAAAGTTTTCGATAGCACATGACTTCTATGTGGATGATTACTTGTCCGGTGGGTTGTCTGTTTCAGAAACTTTAGAAAAAAGCCGACGTGTTGACGATGTTCTTCGGTCAGCAAAGTACAATCTTCGGAAATGGCGATCCAACTCCAGTCAGGTGCTGCAGGCGCTTAGCAGTGAACACGACGTTTCTGATGTTGTGGACCTGAGCGACAACGAGCAGTCGAAGACTCTTGGGCTTCTATGGAAGAGTCTAAGTGACACATTTTCTTTTTGTATAAACTTAAATTATTCTGATAAGGCTACTAAACGTCATATCTTATCAACTATAGCACAGATCTTTGATCCCATTGGCCTGGTCTTTCCATGCATAGTGGAAGCCAAGATTATCATGCAGCATCTATGGCTAGCCAAATGCTCTTGGGATGAGCTGGTTCCCACGCAAATTCAGCACGCATGGAATAACTTTCAAAATAGTCTGCACCTTTTAAACGAGTTCAAGATACCTCGGTGGGTGTTGTGTGAATCTGCGTCCTGTCTCCAGCTGCATATATTCACTGACGCATCCGAAAAAGCTTATGGGGCGTGTGCTTATGTTCGCAGTGTTTCGAGAGACGGCGAGGTTAACGTACATCTCCTTACCGCTAAAAGCAAGGTAGCTCCAATCAAGTCCACAACCATACCGCGGCTCGAGCTGTGTGGTGCGTTGTTGGGTCCAAGGTTGTACTCAAAGGTTCGTCAGTCACTTACTTTAAATTTTGATGAAATTCATTGTTGGTGTGATTCCACCATCGTCTTAGGATGGTTATCAACGTCACCAAATCAGTTAAATCCTTTCGTGCGTCATCGTGTATCTGAAATTCAGGAAACTGTTAGAGGAGCAGCTTGGCACTATGTTCCGTCAGCTGAAAACCCCGCAGACCTCGCTTCGCGTGGACTTAGAACTGACAGGCTGCTGTCATCTTCATTGTGGTGGTCAGGACCACAATTTCTTAACAAAGATGCGTCTTCATGGCCTCAGTTCCCTGAATCACATCATAGTAATTCTGGGTTACCGGAAACCATACCGGAATCTTCTTGTCATATCTCTAATCACATTATTGAAAATCCTATTACTGCGTTATTTTCAAAAATTTCAAACTTTGGTACATTACAGCGTGTGACTGCATATGTCATGCGATTCATTAATAAGTGCAATAAGAAGTCACGTGAGTCTGGTTCACTAACTTCTACAGAACTTAACAATTCTTTAAACTTGTTATTAAAACTCAGTCAAATGGAATCTTTCCCGGAAGAGTACCGCTTACTGAAATCAGGTGAACAGCTACCAGCAAAAAACAAGTTCCTATCTTTATCTCCTTTCTTTGACACTCTTTCTAATCTTATTCGTGTTGGAGGAAGATTAAACAATTCATTTTATGATTATAATATTAAGCATCCAATTTTATTATCTAGTTCTCATATAATTTGCATTCTCTTGTTTAATATGTTTCATGTACGCCTTTTGCACGCTGGGCCACAACTTTTATTGGCCACTGTTCGTCATCATTACTATCCTATTGGAGGTAGGAACCTGGCAAAAAAGGTCACACATCAATGTGTAAAATGTTGCAGGATCAAGGCCAACACTATTCAGCCTATCATGGGTAATCTTCCAGAGCAGCGTTTACATTTAGAGTTTCCATTTCTAGACACAGGGGTGGACTATGCTGGTCCCATCATGATAGCTGACCGGAAAGGTAGAGGATGTAGGCTTATCAAGTGTTTCATTTGTGTGTTTGTGTGTTTAGCTACGAGAGCCATCCACCTCGAGCTTGTGTCGGACCTTACAAAGGAGGCCTTCTTAGCTGCACTTAACCGCTTTATTGCTCGAAGGGGAAAGCCCCGTAACATTTTTTCCGACAACGGCACAACCTTTGTCGGTGCTTTCAATGAGTTGGCCAGGCTGCTTTCGCAAGACTTACATTTCAACAACATCGATCCTGGCATAAACTTTTCTTTTATACCTGCATATACTCCACACTTCGGAGGCCTATGGGAGTCTGCAGTAAAATCCACCAAGCATCATCTACGGCGCACCTTGGGTTTAACCAATCTAACCTTTGAAGAGATGGCTACTTGTTTAATTCAAGTCGAGGCTATATTAAATTCAAGGCCCTTAACTCCTCTGTCCAACGACCCCTCCGACCTCGCTCCTTTAACCCCGGCTCATTTCCTCATTGGTCGTTCTTTAATTATGCTGCCTCATCCACAGATCCAGAACGCTAAAGTCAACAGTTTGCAACGATTTCGCCGCATTGAATTTTTGAAGCAACACTTCTGGGCTCGCTTCTCACACGAATATGTTTTGTGGCTGCAAGAAAGAACCAAATGGTGCCGATCGTCTGGCGAGCTCAAGGAAGGAACATTAGTCGTCATAAAGGACAAAACCTTACCTCCTCTTATGTGGCTTCTAGGACGCATCACACATGTTCTCCCAGGCAGAGATGGCGTCGCGAGGGTCGCCGACATCCTCACAAGAAAGGGTGTCATCCGGCGCGCCTTCAACACCATCTGCCCGCTGCCGGTCTCCACTGTTGAAGTCCCTTCAACGGGGGGAGCATGTTGAGACCGCTACACGCAACATCGCCGCGCGCCAGCGGCAGTGAACGAGGGGTGCGGGGACAGCGGGGAGCCAGCCGGCCGAGAGACGAGCGCGGGCCCCCGCGTCACACCAGTCAGCTGTTGCACGCCTCCACGCACGGCTGCGCTTACGCTTTTCTTAATTTCTCATTTATCAGATTCCAACCGAACGTTGTATTTTAATTCTTATTCCTCAATATAATCTTGTTATACAGTCCACTACCTTTCATTTTGCTTCACCACGACCTATCGTCGCGATCATCTTTCAAGGTCGAACCTCTAAGGTATCCTTTTCATCTAGCCAATCCTACGAGCTTCATATATTCTGAAGGTCGCCTCATGCAAATGGATGGAGATGAAGGAACTAAATAATTGCGAACGAATCTAATCAAATGAATTCTATGAAAGTTTGTCTTCAATCAACTTTTGAAACTCAAGGTAAAAAAATAGAGAAAAACGAAAGAAATACTTTTAGTTTCGAAATAAAACATTTGAGGCTAATTATACAGCCTTAAATGTTTTATTTCGAAACTTCGAGTTTATCTTTTATAACTATATATTTTATAGAACATAGTCTGTCCACGCACTGACTTGTCCGGGGTGCCGAAATTAATTTATTTTAAGTAATATCTAGCCTTTTTCATCTTGAGCGACTTCAACATAGTCATATTATAAAGCATATGGAAACGGGTATTTATCGCGAATTTTACCTTTAATATAAGCCCGACGTTTCGACCGGATTGCATCAGCCGTGGTCGCGGGAAGACTAAAGTATTGGAAATATTCTGGTACTGGTGGTATTGGTATTGTCAACATAGTCCATGCCACGATAGCTCTCAAGAAAATTCACTGTCATTGTAAGTTAGGAGGCTATGTGGCTTTTTACTTGTTCTATTATAAAAATGAGAATTACCGCAACTTTATTGATTATACAGGGTGTAAACAACCTCATCACGAAGCCGTCAATCAAGCATTCTGTACATCAAACTAAGTAACTTTACGCAAAAATATAAAAATATAAATTATAGCTGGGAAACGATTTTTTTTTAACAAAAAAATGATCGCAATGACGGGGAGAACAAGTGCCTTTCGGCTTCGTTAAGAGGTTTTTTACACCCTCAGGCTAAAAGGTCTATGAATCGATTGGAAGTTTAAACTTCCAGAAGGAAATATAAATATTTTCTTTCACATTTATAACATTCACTAAACACGTAATTGTCTTAACTAGGGCAAAAAGTTTTTCCAAAGATAAAGATTTCACACTCTAAATATTATGTACCTATTAAAAAAAATTCTGTGAGGTTATAAGTCGAATCGAACGGTATGGGGCAACCATTTATTTTCTAAGATTTATGGCCACCTTACATCGGAACCTGTGAATTGTTAAGGATTCAGTGTCCCGGAAAACATATTCCCCGCTACGGAATAAAGGTCTGGTTAACATCGTGAAGCTTTAACCCGACAAATGTGTGAACCGACTATTGTCTATAAGATAATTATGTACGTTCTCGAAACGACAATAAATACTGAGTGTAAAAGTCACAACCTCGCACAAAAACTCTATCACAATGCGTCCTATTTATAATAATAATCTTCATCTACACTAATATTATAAAGAGGAAAGATTTGTATTTTTGAGTGTATGTTTGTAATGAATAAACTTAAAAACTACTAGACCGATTTGAAAAACTCTTTCAGCAATGGATAGCTACATTATCAGCGAGTAACATAAGCTATATTTTATCCCCGTACACTCACGGGAACGGGAACTACGCGTGTGAAACCGCGTGACGTCCGCTAGTAGTAAACAAATATACTATAAGAAAAGACACATTTAAAAGTTTCACAAAAACAAATAACAAATATAATGAGCATTTCCGACAAAAGTGAATCATCGGTGCCTGTACTAATGATTAAAATCATTATATCACAAACAATTTGACCCATAGGTTGACTGCACTCGCATAGGTTGACTGGTAAAGAATTCCTTGTGGTATTAAGTCCGCCTATCTACATGCAGTTTAAATAAATAAATAAAAGGACCCATCATAAAGCCTCAACAAAGCATTCTGTACATCAAACAGAATAAGACACATAGCGCAAAAAATATTTCCGGGAAACGACTATTTTTTTTGGCATGAGAAATCACGGCGGAAACACCTAAGTAGTTTTCCTAGGACGTGACATATACCTGTTTTTTCAACTTTCAGCTAACCTAATCTACTAATATGTAGAACATTGAAATATCTACGGAATTAATGTTTATTACTTAGTCACACCTTTTTTTATTGCGGAGTGGCATCTCGCTGTTCAACCTCTCTAGGTTGTCGTCTGCTTAACCGGACTATCCTGTGGGGGTGCCTTAAGTGTAAGGCCTCCAGCCAGGGCAAAAAACTTACAAACTAAGAGACTACAAGCTAAGGGCACCCTCTGCGGGGTACGGGCCTCGGCTTAGGCTGGAAGAGGACAGCCAAGGGACAGGCTGGATCGGAGTGGGCTTAGTTACTATTTGGCCGTTTAATAAATTTGAACTAAATTGGGCTCGCAGCAGATACACTGTAATAGAAAGCGGGTGTTAAAAGAAACCTGGATAACATAGGATACTTTTCACCGGGGTGCAGGTAGTAATTTTCCAAGGATATGAGAGAAACTAAGATGCGAAAATGGCTGTTCCATTCTATCTGTCTGTTAACTTTTTACGACTTGGTAAATATACTTGACTGAAATGCACTCGGATATAATAGGGTAGATGACAGAAACAATCTAATTAGTCCGTCAGATAGATTTCCAAAAAAATATTAGACACATATTTTTTATTTTTTACGTAAAAAAAAATGAAGACGATACAGTGCGTCGAAAACTCGTGTGATGCCACATTTGAGTACATTTTTTACTCAAATGTGACGTCACAAGCCCCCACTCATGATCTTTGACACGTTTTATCTTCGTCAATTTTTATTAAGTAATTTGATAAAACAAAAAAACACGTATCCAATATTTTTCGATAATCTAACTGACGATGACGGACCAAACAGAATCATATTTCTTTTAGTCAGTCATCATCCCTATTATGACCTAGATTAGAACACAGGATTCTTTATCCCTGCAAAACGATCCCGTTGAATAATGATCTCCACGCTGATGAAGCCGCGGACGAAACATAGTATTTTATATTTCTTCACTCTTAAGCTCTCATAGGCTCACTTAGGTTCTTGTCACGTTTCGTCAGAGAGAAGGAAATACAATGCTAGCAAAGGCTCGACATGACGGACTCGCTCGGGTTCCGTACGTGACGATTCACCGAAATTCCCCTCGGCTTTGCAGAATTGACATATTTCAATTTTTGTTTCTCCAAACTTAGCATCGAGAAACTTCGAGTTTGATACTGTTTTAACTATTTTAAATGACGCAGGATTATTATCAAAGGGCGTTTGCATAAAGATTCAAGATTTGCGGTCTATATAGGTCCCTGAAAAAAACATCGTAGGTATTTGTTCGTTATTTGACTCCTGAACTAAACATTTTACTTAAATTTTAATAGGCTTTTAAATGTATTTGTGGGATGCATGTGATAATTTTATTTAATATCTAATGTTCAACACAATGTAAATTGTTTATGAATAAATAAATGAATGAATGAATGAAACCAATCCATTCCGATTGGTCCGTACTGGTATTTGTACATATGTATATAAGGAGTCTTTTTCTTTTTTTTTTTTAGGATGGGAAATCATCAAATGACTTCTCCCGCTCTGGGCTGAGCAGGAGGGAGTGTCAGACTTTTACTGACTAAAACCCATCCATGTTCCTTCATCGCCCTTTGTGTTCCGGGGCCACGGTATCTCTTTCGAATAGTCCCGCAGCCCCGGCAGGCTTCGGCCCTTGCGGACCCCTTCACTGTTGCTGACTCTCTTTGAGGCGCGCGTGGAACACGAACGCGCCGTCGACACGGCCTGTCGTCATGAGACGTACGGACGGCGAGCTAGCCCATAGCTCCCCGTCCACAGGCCCGCGCCTACGGTGGCCGGAAGCCACCACGTGGCCCCCGACGCCCGGGGCGTCTCCCGCGGCGACCGGGACGTGAGGATCTCTCCCTGTCCTGTTCCGCCACCTCCTTCGCTAGCATGACTGCTTCGCAGAAGGAGGTGACGGCGTCCCATTCCGTCTCGCTCCGGACCATGGCACGAACCAGGGTCGGGAGCGAGAGGTCGCCGCCGCCGATCGCCACCTCGAGGACACGGCGGTGCTCCACCCAAGCGGGGCACACCTCCACAGTGTGCTCCACCGTGTCCTCCGGTCGATCCTCACTGGTGACACCCGGACGTTTCCTCCCGCCCGATTCGGTGCAGGAACTTACCGAAACAACCGTGTCCGGTAAGAACCTGCGTCAGGCGGAAGGTGAGGACGCCGTGGCGTCTCTCCAGCCACTCCTCAAAGAGAGGACTTACCGCCACTATTGTGGCGTGCCCTGCACGGGGTTGCGAAAGTCGCTCTCTCCATGTCGCCATGAGATCACGCCGGAAGTCCGTCCGCTGAGCGACAATTTGCCGTGGCAGCGGAGTTTCCCCCCGGCGTAGCGCCTCCGCGCGCCACTCATGTAATATAAGGAGTCTAAAAGGAGAATAATAAGATTCCAAATAAGAACAAATAGGTTAACATAACACTTGTTTTATGTAACGCTATTGTATTGCAACATCGCCCTAAATAGATAGTGAGGCGCCATGACATTATCGATAAACATTTTATCGACTCCAACTAATCGAATTTATGAAAAGATTTCATGTTTAACGTGTGTCTAATAATAGAATATGAAATATTACTGTTATCAATTTTATCGAATTTACTCCGATCTTATCAAAAACGTATAGTGCGTACTTCTATTTCCATTAGCTATAAATAGTCATCGAAGATAACATAATGTACGTTATGGGTTATGTGGTGAAACAAGTTGCCATTATATGTTCGTCCATACAAAGTTAATTCATTAAATCAACTTGTTTACCGAACTAAGACGACTCCGACAAAAATGGTTTTTAATGTACCTACTAAATCGAATCCATCTACAATCATTATTTCTTAAAAATACGCAAAACATTCGCCATATGGTCAGTTTTTAGAGTTCCGTAACTCAAAAGGTAAAAAAGGAACCCTTATAAGATCACTCTCTTGTCCGTCGGTCTGTCCGTGTATTCGAAACGCTATAGCTTAGTTCCCGTTGACCTAGAATCACGAAAATTGGCAAAAAGCAAGGTCTTACAGCAGTTGTAAAGGGAAAAATCTGAAAACCGTAAACATGTAGTTTAATAACAAAAACAAGCGATTTTATTATTACAAACTTATTATTTGCGGTTGGTGCAATAGCCGTTTCAAGGGATCGAACAGCAAAGTTAAGTTGGTCCTTTAAAAAGTTTATACGGATCCCTCGGTGCGCGAGTCCGACTAGCTGCTCTTGGCCGGTTTTTCTGTTTATCATAGATAACGATAGCTACCGACCCCAAATAAAACTCCAAATTGGGTCACGGACAGGATAATGGTGATGATGTTGATGATGGTTATAGCTATCATTTTATACTATTAAGCACAGACATATTTAACTGTAAAGTAGACATAAACTGAAAAATGTAGTTACATAGTAATAAATATCTCAACTGTAGAACCCTGTACTATTGCATGCTATATATTGGCCAAATGTGTGTTACTAAATATTTTAAATAAGAACTTCATGTACCTACCATATTTGATGCAATAAATGATTGAATTGAATTGAATTGAATCAATGCACATGTAAGTGCTAAAAATGAAGTTTTATTTATAATACTTACAGCTGCCAAGCAGGCGTCATAGGTTGTATTCTTCGGCAGCAGCAACGCCGCTCGTAGCTTGCAGACACCTTTATCATCGCACAATTTGTCACAATCTCGCGGCCTAGGCTTTTCACCGCGACAGTTCTGGCAAATTCCTACATTAGCCAAACCTAGCAGTATAAACACACACCACTTCATTTTGTTTTAGCGAGAAACTTTAGAACGTAACACATCCATATTTGATCAAAAACGAAAATGAAACTAATTTTTAGTCACTTTTGCGATTGGAACACTTTTAGATTTAAAATTAACGGTTGCATAGTGCGAACTTCGAACGCGGTTTTTTATCGATAACACGGCCACTTCACATGATTGCTAACATCACTACATTTTCCACAACACTTGCACCAGATCTGAAACAAAAGAAGTAATCATTATGAAAAGTTTGAACGGATAAAACCAAAGTACTTGTTTATCTGGGCCTTCTCAAGTTATAGTACATTGTTCACCGAGAGGAGAACAATAGATACATAGATAGATAGATTCGAGTGATACATAGTGCTTTATACTACACCTACGAGGAAAATAAAAAACTAAATCTTTACTAATTGAAATTCTGAATCCTCAAACAACACACAAATTGAAAATGGCGCCAAAGGCGTCTGCAATTTTCACATGTTCTTTTTTCAAATTGTTTATCCTGCCGCCGCAGGGTCGCACTGCCAGCCCGACACCATCCAACACACAGCTAGTGGCCAGTGTCATTTTGCGAACTTGGAGATAAAAACTCACTGTAAAATCTTTTTGGCTTTTGATATTTAGGTTACCGGCGCATAGTCTTACCCAAAATTAAAAAAGAAAAACCACGTAAGAAATGGATTTTCATACACTTTTCTCTCCCGCTCAGATGCGTTTTCTCCCCGCATATTTGTTCGATATGCAATGACGTACTTTCTACCGTAAATTTGATAAAGTATCAAGGTACTTTCCAAGCAGGTGTAGTATAAATATCATTTTTGAATTCAGTGGTTCGTATACATAAACTTAACGTTTAGGTACAGTCAGAACTACGTATTCATGTTTATTCAGGCTGTAACATTAACAATAGAGTAATGTTCTTTTTGAATCAACACAGCTTTTATTGGGTTCTGTTCAAACTTTATGGCGGCTCTGAAGTTAGCTGCGAGTGACGGTCTGTGCATTAAACAGTCCAGGCGATGCGTCCTCTGCGCCCCGCTTATACCTTAAATTGCGTGCCACCACACCAGCAACCATACAGATTGAACCGTTATACCAGCGCGGACCGTCACACGCAGCTAACTTCTGAACCGAAATAAACTTTGAACAGAACTATCAGACCTGCTTTATTTCTTTCCAAACAAAACTCTAAAGACATAGGCAGCAGTATCTATATGAGTAGTATTAACATATTCATAGCCTATTACATGCGATCGATTTCGATCAATTCGGCCTGGCAATCAAATGAACAGACAATCGACGAGAAGAGTAGGTATTCAGAGATTAGTTTTCATAAATGAATGAACTTCGAAGTCTGATCAATTGGAATAAATTAGTAAAACGGATTAAGTCAAAATCTCTGATTTAAGGTTTGTCTCTGTCTATTCATTCCCTAAACTCAATCCATCGTTGTTAATTGTCCGTAAATAAAACCTGTTTGAACTCGGTCTCTTTTCGTAATTTGTAACTTTTCTTACTTTTTAATTGTTCCGTTAATACATTTTGCATTTTCACTTTTTGATTCGTACCGAAGCTCATGTTGTTCGAAACAAAGTCAGTGTTATCCCCCTTCTATGACATCCCTTCGCTAGGTGTGACTTGAATTTCTCTAAAAATTAGCGACGTTGGTGATCGAGGGTCTAGGAACACCCAACAGTGCTGCCACATCTTACAAGCGAGCTTTCAGTTTTAAACCCAACTTACCAAACAAAAGTCTTCAAAACGAGCATCATCATACCAAGTCTTTCTACTAAAATAAGCTAAGTATAATCATAAAATTTTCCTTTATGGCCTAACTACCAGTAATTAATTTAAATCGTTACTTTGTATGCCAAGTCATAAGTTGTTATTTGCATAAAGCATTACAGACTAATGAAAGTAATGCGAGCTTGCCACTATTCCTAATTAATTAAATTAACCACGCAGATGCACATACATTTGTTAATCTCATTGAAAACGAGAGAAAGTTAAGTTAAGATTATCTTTATTTAACATTTTATTAATTCTACAAGTCCGTCTATAGGAACATTCTTACGAAATAAAAAGGTATTTCAAGTATTATTACAAAAAAAAATCACAACGGAGAACTGGCTAAAACATAAACAAATACTTTATCAATAAACATTAATCATAAGTTTATTTATCTGATAAAACTCTTGAAGCAAAAATCAACGTACTGAAAAAGAAAACGATAAAATACAAAGCTAAACAATAAGTCCCTTTTTCCAATGAAGTTATTCCGAGAACTAAAATGTGAACCTTTTCCCTTCATATCAATCTTGAAGTTCATTTATATTTTCTCTCGAAGATAAATGTCCATAGGAAAGGTCTTCAGTGGAGACACTCCTTCAAAAAAAATGCGTGAAAGTGTTATCATTTTGAGGGTTCCGTACCCGAAGGGAACAGGACCCTATTACTACGGCTCCGCTGTCCGTCCGTCCGTCCATCCGGCCGTCCGTCCGTCTGACCGTCCGTCCATCTGTCTGTCAGCGGACTGTATCTCATGATCCGTAATAGGTAGACAGTTCAAATTTTCACAGAATGTGTATTTTTGTTGGCGCTATAACAACAAATAAAAAAAAATTAAAAGGGTTTGTCTTACTTGACTTTACTACCATCGTAGTAAGGGAGAACCAACCGGCCAAGTGCGAATCGGACTCGCGCATGAAGGGGTTCATGCGCGAGTCCGATTCGCACTTGGCCGGTTTTTATATTGACTTAAGACATGTTTACAACAAATCTATATTTTAAAAAGCACTGGTAGACTCGATGTATGTGCCATAAGGTCGTGAGTTCAGCCCAAGACAGGCTTTTCCTTAAGTTACTTAACTTTGGTTACTTTGTATAATTATTTAATTACCACTCTCGAAATGGTGAATGAAATCGTAGTTAGGAAACCGGCATGCCATAGCACCAAAAATTCGAAGACATGCGACATCTACCAACGTGCACCGGGCCCGCGTGGTGGATTATGGCCCAACCCCTAGCACAGAGTGGAGGCCTGTGTTTCAGCAAAGGGAACGTGGATGGCGGATATGCTATGTTTTTTTACGCCAAACCACGCGCTGATTATAATGATACTGATAAAAAGCAGTATATTGATATTACAATTATAAAAGTATTAGATTTGTGTCCGGTTGATTGCAGTTGGCTCGGCATGTGACTTAACATAATGGCAAAATGTACATACAACTCCGATTAACTCTTCAGCGCTTAATAAACACACTACATACATATTTTTTCATTTTTATTTTCATATTAAGAGGGCAATAAATGGTACCTTCATACTCTGTGATTGTATAACGCAATTCCTAACCTTGTTGTACAACACCAAAGTTAATCTGACTCACAATCGAAGCTGCGGGGAAGTCCGTAGCGGTAAACTTGGCACCTCCAGCGCAAACTAACACTACCGTGTTGACTTAACGCATACCACTTGAGCATAGGCTAGTAACATTGATTGCCAAGCAGTAGGCCTTTTAATTAACTTGACAAATGTCTTTTTAACCAGCGATAGTGCATAAATCATGATCTGTCGAATGACCGATTTGGTCGAGACGCCATTGTTTAACTATTGTATCTACTTCGTGGACAGATCATGGGATAAGGAAAATGGACTCGAAACGACAAAAACGTGATGTTATGTTATGCAGCAAAGGGTTAGACACAGGTGTACCCATCAGACGACAAAATAAAGGGTGTAAAAACACCCTTAACAAAGCCGAAAGGTGCGAGATCTTCCCTGATAACTTTTTTCATGATTATGACGGACGAAAACCAGCGATAGGACATATCTGGGAACCTTCTATACGTAGTTACGAAAATATTTAAGGTCAACACCCCTCCTTTTATTACAAAAAATAAAAGTATTAAGTGACATAACGTTACTTTAATACTCAGCGAAATGTTTTTATTGAACCTAAACCGTGATTTTTAACACCAAAAAAAGGCAATAATTTTTGCGCAGTGTTACTAGTTTGATGTAAGTACAGAATGCTTGGTTGACGACTTTGTGGAGGGCCCTTTTACACCCTTCATCAAACTAGGAACAGCTCACTTCGCTGTGGGGATGGCGGATTGTAGGATCCGTTCGAAGGATAAAAACATTTCTAAAATACGTCGCACTTTCCGCTCTCAAGTTTAACCTAGTACCTACCTACTCATCATCGCATTACGCCTCGAAAATTCAATGAAATATATTTACTTTTTTTTTCAAATTTTCCTTCTTTCAGGCAACCTATTTCTCTAATTTCTGCTGAAATAAGTTGCCATAAGCACCTTTTTAGTACGTCTATCAATTATTCTGAACGAGCTACCGAACGATTGTGGTATTTTCCATACATAAGCTGAATGTTGTTGACTAAAGTCAATCATCGCCTAATTGGCGCCTACGTTTAAGAAAGTTCCTAATTACTGAACCTTTTCTATTGTATCCGAAAATCCCAAAATGGCTATTCGAGTATCACATTTGTTGTTTCTTAGGCACATAAATCTCTGCGGGACTATTCGAAAGAGATACCGTGCCTACGTTTAAGAAAGTTCCTAATTACTGAACCTTTTCTATTGTATCCGAAAATCCCAAAATGGCTATTCGAGTATCACATTTGTTGTTTCTTAGGCACATAAATCTCTGCGGGACTATTCGAAAGAGATACCGTGCCTACGTTTAAGAAAGTTCCTAATTACTGAACCTTTTCTATTGTATCCGAAAATCCCAAAATGGCTATTCGAGTATCACATTTGTTGTTTCTTAGGCACATAAATCTCTGCGGGACTATTCGAAAGAGATACCGTGCCTACGTTTAAGAAAGTTCCTAATTACTGAACCTTTTCTATTGTATCCGAAAATCCCAAAATGGTTATTCGAGTATCACATTTGTTGTTTCTTAGGCACATAAATCTCTGCGGGACTATTCGAAAGAGATACCGTACTCTTTCGAATAGTCCCGCAGCCCCGGCAGGCTTCGGCCCTTGCGGACCCCTTCACTGTTGCTGACTCTCTTTGAGGCGCGCGTGGAACACGAACGCGCCGTCGACACGGCCTGTCGTCATAAGACGGACGGACGGCAAGCTAGACTATAGCTCACCGTCCACAGGCCACAATATACGTCTGACAGGAGAAAATGGAAGAAGAAAACGTATTGCGCCGACCCCAAATTATTCAGAATATACCCCTATGTACATTTTAAATGATAAAAAACGTTAACATTTACATTGAAGTAGGAATAAAGGGTTACTTTTGTATGCGTAATGCTATTTGCATATAAAAATATAAATACCGGGTGGGCCAAAAGAAATCACCCTATTGGAAGATGCTCTCATTTTTGCAAATAGCCGCCAATTTCAAATCTGTTTTGACATTTCTGGACTAGACAGATGCAGAATACAAGTGAACAAGCCATGGAGCGATACACTCCCCAAGAACGCGGAATAATCGGGTCTATTTTTTTGGGTAACAATTCGTCTGTGGTGTTGGCGCAGCGTGAATTCCGTCGCCGAATCCCCGTCCGTCCGACACCGACTGCGCAAACACTGCGCCGTTTGGCCACCAACCTTGAAGAGTATGGGACCACACGACACGTTGCCAAGAGTGGCCGGCTCCGGAGCGCCCGTTCTGCCGAGAATATCGCCGCTGTTGCCATGAATGTCGAGCTGTCGCCAAACGACAACAGTGGACGGTGCGCGCTATAGGGCCATGTTGACCGAGTTTTTTCTGCCGCAATTGGACGAATTAGGACTGAGAGACAAGTGGTTCTAACAGGACGGAGCAACGGCACACACTGCGCGAGCCACAACCGATATTCTGAAGGCAGCGTTCCCGAGTCGCCTCATCTCTCGTTTTGGCGATTTGCACTGGCCCGCAAGATCGCCCGATTTAAGCGTTCCAGACTTTTTTGTGTGAAGTTTTTTGAAGTCCCGTGTTTACGTGAACAAGCCCGAGACTCCAGAAGCCCTCAAGGACAACATTCGACACGAGTGCGAGAATCTGTCGCCCGAAGTGATGAAAAATGCCATAAAACGAGCCCGTATGGCAATCAATTGTAACGGCGCCCATTTGGCCGATATAATTTTCTCGACTTGACCAATCAAATTCTAAAAGTTCAAATAAACATAATCAAAAAACAGACTCAAAGTTTTTCATTTAGAAAAAAAAAGAGAGCCAAACAACATCGGATGACTTCTTTTGGCCTACCTTGTATAAATGCTGCACAAACGCGCTGTGCGTTGATTCGAACCCGGAACCCTGAGAACGTAAGGCAGCCTCACTACCGCTGCTCCATTCGTGTCGTTTGAACAGTCTATTGTATTTGAAACTGTGTTGACATGTCAACATGAACTGTGTGCCAAAGCTCTGATTAAAATAATATTCATTAACTAAATAAATACACTCGAGAGCAATGAATCCGGGTCACTTAAAGAATCCTAAAAATCTCGGAAACTAAAAATGCTAGGTTAATGCAATAAATTATATTTAATAGACAATGTAATACTCCTTAAATGAAGGTATTAAAACTTCTTAGTTATTGTATAGTTATATCATAAAAAAATCAAATTTGAAAAAGGGCCACTTTCGAAGATGGAACTACGAAATTAAAGCATTTGGTTTTGCTTTTGTTTGTAATCTGTCATTTATGTGGGTACATAAACCATGTTGATAGTGCTCTATATTCATTATTCAAGCTGAAATTATGTCGCTTACGCCTGAAGAATGCACCAGAATACTTACAATGCTGGAAACCGGCCGGAGTCAGCGCGATACAGCCAGAACTGTCGGTGTGTCGCTGTCAACAGTACAAAGATTTCTCCGACGTTACGAAGAAACTGGTTCTAACCTACGCAGACCAGGAACGGGCAGAACCAGGTGTACCACAGCACGAGAAGACCGATACTTGGTGAACACCATGCTTCGAAATCGCTTTCTCACAGGAACTGAACTCACAAATCAGTTTCGACGCCTCGGAGAAAGTAACCCAAGTGCATGGACAGTAAGACGTCGGCTTGCTGAATCTAACTTAAAACCCCTTAGACCTGCAAACGGCCCTAAACTGGAGCGTGGGCATCGTATTTCAAGACTAAGATATGCCCAGAGCCACGTAAATTGGAGTATTGAAGATTGGTCAAAAGTTATGTTCTCCGACGAATCAAAATTTATGCTCTACAAGCACGATGGAAGACACAGAGTGTATCGAAGACCAGGGGAAAGATTCAAGCAAGCATGCATCGAAGAAAAAGTAGCCTACGGTGGTGGGTCTGTACTTGTGTGGGCCGGAATTTCTTCTGAAAGTCGCACAGAGCTGGTGATCATAGAAAACGGCTCTTTAACTAGCGTAAGATATGTGGAAGAAATCCTCAATGATCACGTTGGTCCATTTATGGTCAATTTAGGTGAGGATGCTATATATATGCATGACAATGCCCGACCTCATACAGGTAGGATTGTGAATGACTACCTTCAAGAGATGAACATTACCCGTATGGAGTGGCCAGCGCGCAGCCCGGATATCAACCCGATCGAGCATGCTTGGGACGAGCTAGGCAGATGCGTAAAACAACGAAACCCTCCCCCAATCACGCTTCGTGAGCTCAAAATTGCTTTCACAGAGGAATGGGAGAATATTCCCCAAAATCGTATAAGGAACTTGGTGTACAGCATGCCAAACCGCGTAAACGCAGTAATGGAAGCACGAGGAGGCAATACGAAGTATTAAAATTCAAGAAAATCGTAATAAAGTTCAAAAATTTCATGTTTCCTATTTTTGTTTTAAGGAGAGATCATCAGTTTTTTTCTTTATGTAATTTTGTGTTAATAAAATGTATGGTGACTCATATTTTTTTTACTTTCATTTAAGGAGTACTACATTGTCTATTAAATACAATTTATTGCATTAACCTATCATTTTTAGTTTCCGAGATTTTTAACATTCTTTAAGTGACCCGGATTCATTGCTCTCGAGTGTAGTAAAGGCAATATCAATATAATGTGAAACCACTGATGTGTATGCTAATGGAATTAATTTGTATGGAATTGAATATACCTATGCGAAAGAAAATGAAATGTTTGGCAATGTCCCGTAAGAATAGGTGGCGCCTCGCGTTTTAACTATTAACATCTTGTATCATAACTCAAGAGAAGTATGGAAGCAGAAGACATGCTGTGCCAAATAAATTGGGATAAGGGCAAGAGAATCAAATGGTGATGTCAACTCAATGAGGTTGTTTTATTTGCGTCACCTTGGCCAATAAGACTTGGGGCTTTGGCTATGGATAAGTCTATCATTTCTTTGCCTTGATCTAGGAAAAACATCTCACGATAGATACGATATCGTGGACGACATTCGTTGACGCACTTCGTAATCTGGTTATTGCTTGATTCCATATTTTCGTTGTGCATTTTATCGCCAAGCTCCTGCTGATAAAGCCAGCAAGCAGTACTTGTTTTTAGACATTCGGTTGAGATTGCTGGAGAGTCGTAAGGATGAGTTCGTATCCCTTTGACACTCTTTTAAATCAAAATATTGTTACAAAATCTTGGTTACATCATTCATGTTGAGATGGTATATTAAAAAAGCGCCAGATAACTAGGAACAACAGTTTATTAAAACTTTTACATCTTAACAACTTGTATCTTATTCTTTGTCTGATCGCCATTTTTTTCCCTTCACCTTTCACTCGTTCAATCAATCGTTCACAAACATATTTTGTTACAGTCTAGAAATGCTTAGCTATACAGCCTATTAGATAATACAAATTTTAAATTGATTCTACATCTACGTAGTCGGGCCATAAGTTCTCTCACATAGGTAAAATTTCGAATTTAGAATGCAAGCCGAGGAAAATATTATGGGCATTCGAAATATTAATATTTAAAGAAAATAAAAACAAAGGGTTTCTGGAATTTTGTTCTATTTCTAAAATGGAGTGGACGCGCAAAGAAGACAGAGTCGCAGTAATTCATTGCATCGTTGCGGTCACGCGCCAACTGAGATTTTGAAACTGCTAAAAATTTTGAAAATATCACTGAGATTTATTTATCGTACTATCAAACGATTCAGGGAAGATTCAATTTAGAAGATAAACAAAGGAGCGGTCGGCCTCGTACTGTTCGGACTCCAGCGGTCATCAGAGCAGTGAATCGAATCGAAATCGAAAATCGAAAAGAATCCAACGAAATCCTGTCCGCAAGCAAAAAATGTTGGCTCTGCAGTTGGGACTAAGCAGAACTACTTTTAAAAGGGTGTTGAATGAAGACCTAGGACTGCGTGCTTATAGAAAAAAAACAGCACATCTTCTTAACGCACGGCTGAAGAAAATCAGACTCGAAAGAAGCCGAGTTTTGTTAAGGTTTTAAAAAATACCGCGAAATACCTACTTTTTTCGGATGAAAAAAATTTAATGTTGAGGAGAGTTTCAACAAACAAAATGATAAAGTGTATGCACACTCTAGTGAAGAAGCGAGCAGACGTGTGCCACGTGTTAAGCGTGGTCATCACCCTTCGGCATTCATGGTTTGGCTTGGGGTGTCCTATTTGGGCCCAACGGAGGTGTTTTTTTTGTGAAAAAGGAGTGAAAACTAGTGCCCTCGTATATCAAAACACAGTTCTAACAAACATTGTGGAACCTCTTTCACAACAATGTTTGAAAACAGTCCAGACTTGAATCCCTTGGATTACAAAATATGGCAGAACTTAGAGGAGAAGGTTTGCGCTAAACCCCATCGCAACTTGGAGTCACTTAAAGCATCCCTGATTAAAGCAGTCGCCGATATCGACATGAACGTCGTGCGTGCTTCGATTGATGACTGGCCTTGCAGATTGAAGTCTTGTGTCAAAGCAAGAGGAGGACATTTCGAATAATTTTAATGTGGTTTAAATCTGTATTTTATACCCTTTCATTTGCAATATAAATGGTTATAGTGCGTAACTCATTGTGTCATTTATTTAACTCTCCATATGTGACTTTTGTCACATATGGACTTATGACCAGACTACGTATTTATTCACGATTTAACTTCTATTTCTATAACATTTCTTACTACGAACTGAATCATTCATTACAAAACTACAACGAGTCATTACAAATAAACACAACACTTTTATCGGTACCGATAAGCAGGAGAAAAAGTGCGATAAAGGGTTTATTTCTGTCTTTGATTTAGCGATAAAATAACCAACGAACAGTAATAACGTATCAGTCATCAGCCGTATGTGACACGTTGATAAGAAACAAGGATTTCCACGATATTTCCCTGAAGTTAAGAAATTGCGTTGGGCAAGATTATGGACGACAAAGAATGACTTGTTGTTATTTTTTTGTATTGTAGGTACGTGCGTCATAATTCCATGACGTTAAATACAAAATTGTGACAGCTTAGTGGTGTGACCGTAAGACTGCCAAGTCATCGGTCTCGAGTTCGAACCCAACCTCTGATTTTTCAGATTCATGTGCGTATCTAATTATAACTTGCTTCGGTGAAGGAAAACATCGTGAGGAAACCAGCATGCCTGAGAGATATTTCTTGACGGCATGTAAAGTCAAGTCAGAGGCCCACGGGCGGCATAAAAACTCTGACACCAAGTTAGGCACTAACCACACGATAAAGAACACAATATTAACAACAGAGTCTTAATATTGATATTGTGACAGTTTATAATGTGATCTTTCTTCTTCTTTATCGTGTGGTTAGTGCCTAACCCAGTGTCAGAGTTTTTAAGCCGCCCATGGGCCTCTGACTTGGCTTAATGTGATATGCATCCATGTCGTCGAAGCAAACAATGGGTGTATTAGAAAAAATAGATTATAATAGTATTTTACGGTTGTAATGTAATCTCAAAGTTGACAGCCCGCGACGAATTGAAAGACAAAAAATTACTGATTGTAGATAAAATTCTAGTGATTGATGCCAAAAATGAAGAATGGTTGTTGTATGCTTTTTATATGCCTAGAGATAATTTTATTCATTGTAGAAAAGATAAAGTGGCCATGCTTCGTGAACTAGCATATCCATCTACATGTGACTCAAAAAACTGCTAAGTCAGCTAAAAGATTAAAAAATAAACCAGAATAATATGTTTATATGTGGGTCAGTTTTGTAAAATCAAACAATTTTCACAGACTAAAATAATAACTTTTATTTCAGCTAAAACACATTTATTTATTTACGTAATTTCAACGGTTGTATTTCTAAACCAATTACAGTAAATAAAACTAGAACTAAAATAATTATAACATAAAATTAAAATATACTAAAACACACACACTTCACACTTTCATAACTTCCTCTCACAATACTTCCGACAGGCCAATAAAAACTTCATCTATCCATCCGCAAACAGATCGTCTGTTGCCTTAGAATCCAAGCGATCATTAAGCACGGCCTAGTACGAGGAATTGGCGACTTATCACGTGCAACTGAAGCTGACCCAAACAAAGGCTTGGCAGATGATGACCCTCATCTTCAACGTTTATGTTGCTAATGTGGCCAATAGGGATGAATACAGACTAAAACAATATGATTCTGTTAAGTCCGTCAGTTAGATTATCGAAAAATATTGGAGATTCATTTTAGTTTTATCAAATTAATAAAAAATGACGAAGATAAAACGTGTCAAAGATCATGAGTGGGGGCTTTTAACGTCACATTTGAGTAAAAAATGTACTCAAACTGTGACGTCACACGAGTTTTTGACGCACTGTATCGTCTTCATTTTTTGTTTACGTGAAAAAAGAAAAAATAAGTGTCCAATATTTTTTGGAAATCTATCTGACGGACTCATTAGATTTTTTTTGTCATCTACCCCACTGGCCTAGACCATTACCATTTCAACTACCTTATTTTATGGCCTATGTCGGCACGTTTGCATGAACTTGGCCAAGTTGCGACGCCACGTCACTCGTGTGGTACCCAATGCGTCGTAATCAATTAGGTGCTTAGTTTTTTAAAATATATAGCGTAACTAAAAAAAATTCAGCTTGTGGTTGAGATATGTTAGGGTATTTTAAATTGTTTTCCATTATTAAAATACGACCTCATGTTAGCCTAGTACTTTATACAGTTCTGAAAAAAATACTTTATAAATACCACAAGGCCTATGTAGTAAAAACGATCCAGAACTGTAAAAATACCACCTTGAAATTCATCCAAGCCTAGTACTTTTTGTAAGGTGAAATTATTCGAAGATAATAATATTTTATGTTGTCCCGTTATAAAACATTTGTAAATGTTCCTTACATTAGTTACTATTTACTTACCTTATAATAAAAATGAATAGTATAGTTTGTTCGTTTGACGATACCGTGGGCATACTGCCCACGGTATCGGTCTTAAAAAATGTACTAAAAAGAACATTATAATGTATCAATAGTTAGATACGAGTAAAACAGAAAATACAATTTACCCACTAAAATTGGGTATCTCTGTTTAATAATAGCTCTCTAAAGTTAAAATGGATGTTATAAAATGAGTTAGCAAAAGTTCCAACTTTTAAGTAACTGACTAATACCACCCATTAAAATAATCTCACTCAAATAAAACGAAAGTGGATGTCTAGTTCAGCGAAACTTTAAATTACACCTAACTTTACTAGAGAAAATACTACTTAGGAGTTAAAACAAAAAGGTTCGGTTGTAAAAAAGAAATTAAAACTACAGGAAAACCTTACAATTGTACTGGCTTACTAGAAGTACGTTTTCAAAGTTAAATGTGTAAAACATGAAAATACAAACTTTTATTCTTTTAAATTCAAAATATGTTGCGCCAGAATGCGACCAGGCTTATAAAACAGCCAGCTTGCATAATTTAAGGTTGGTTCGAAGGTATACAAATACAACCTTACTGTACCAATAAATTACACATTAGGGAAATACCTAAAATGTAAGGTATGTACGCGAAAGTTAGTAAACAAAAGTGTGGGCCTCAAACTTTCAGAATTGTTGAATTTTCAATTTAGTCGTACCTAAGTAGTTATTCGCCCTGGGGGGGATCACCCTCTGTGTTGTTTTTTTGGGAGAAAACCTTAAGACGACTACAGGAGCTAAATTAGCAACTCTATTTGTGGTGGTTCAAACTTCGTTTGAAATTCTGTTGGAATAAAGTTCTAATCAGCTTGCACTACGAAGTGGTTGTTACGTCAGTCACTGCGGGCCGAATAGTGCGAAATGAGTGGTTTTTGCGATTTACAAAAAATCTATTGATTGGACTAAAAAAATAAAACACTATCATGTTAATATGTCGCTTGTAGAATTATTTGCCAAAAAATCAGAATGATCGCATGTATTTTAGTATGGTTTTTACTCGTTAAAAGATTTTTTTTAGACATAAGTTCGTAATTTTTTTATCGAGTTAAATTAGATGTATTATGTTTTCAAAACACTATCATACTAGCATATATCCTGAAGAATATCATATATTTTTCTGGCTTTGTTTATTGCAGTGAATCATATGCTTTTTTGGATTATTAAAAAGTATAGCACCTGTAGTCGATGCAAAAATTTTTTCTATTTCCGTATGCTCGAGTTATACAAACCATTTAAGTTAAGCCATACAATTTCAGTTGGAGAGGAAATCTTTCAGTTTAACGTCCCGGAAGTAAGCACAAAATAATGTTTATCGTTCTAAAGTCCATTAAGTTGTTAAGAAGCTGGTAAATAATTATCAGCCATTACGTTCTTCATCGAGTTAAGAGGAAATCATTGAAGAGTATCGGAAATAAAAGTTTTTTTTTTGTTAATGAAAAATAGCGATACGACCAACTATGATGAGGTCAGCAATCTAACCGGTTGTAACTGAATACCAGTATTTTACATGGAGCGACTGCCTACCTCCTACCTCCTCAACCTAATTACTGGGTAATACGTATACTATTACCCAGTAATTCGGTTGTTGGTAAGAAATAAAGTAGGTAATTAAAAATATGTTTCTACGTAGTTACAACGGGCAAAGAAAGTATAATCTTATTTTAATCTAATTTCTATTTCAGCAGAATTTCTTCACAGCTTTGCTGCAAAAATAAATTTAAAAACACGTTACCGCGAACAAACGAATTTCACTTCGCCGTAAAAACTTCAGTCGTTTGAATATTGCTCAGAAACAGACAATAAGGGTAAACAATGTAAAGACGAGCGCAATTATAGAATTTTCCCTGTGATAACAGTGAAAATATTCTATGATTGCGCTCTAAATCTCTCCAAGAATCTCTCCAAAGATATTTGGAGAGATTCTTTTGTAAAATGGTTTAGTTAACATTTTATTCAAAGTATTGGGATTACAATTTGGATTAATTTTTCAAACTCGTTCGAAAAGTTATTTCTTAGTTTACACAATAAAATTTCTGTACGTTTAAATAATATTTAACATTCTTATGCATAATATGAAAGGATTCGCTTCTAATCGACGTCTACGGAACCCTTACTTTGCACATCCGACACGCTCTGGCCTTGGCAGTTTTTCTTTTTTAGGATTTCTTCGCAATTTTCCACAACTCAATTCTGTTAAACGCTGTTTTAGGTGAAACTTTGAGAATTCTGTTAATTTTGGCACCTATCGAATGATTTTCGGATATTTCGGGATTCGAACTTTCCAAACTTCTTTTGAAAAATGGGTCTACCAAGAATATTATTCGTAATAGCGACCGGTGGCTAAAGATACCGTCACAAAAATTAATTGTCAGGGTAATTGACAATATTGCAATCATACAATAGTTATACACAGCCATTTGTGATTTTTAGTACATAGATTCAGTACAAACATACATTTGTATATACGGACTATTTCATTTAGTAGTCATGCATGTGGTTTAACAATTAATTTTACTGACTTTACACAGAAGTCAAATAAACTGGGGTCTCGGGTATATTTGACACATTTCCAATTTATATTTTTGCAATCAATGTTGTTCCGGAATACCTTGATAAACTGATTGTGATATTATGAGGTTAATCTTTTGATTAGCCAGTGAATATAGGTATGTGTGTTATACGTATGTACCTACCTACTTAAAGATTTCTTGATCGATTTAATGATAACACGCGTTGATAAAATAAACGTGAGTATACTCGTATTTGCAATTGTTTTGATTTGATTCAGTGATTAATTTCGGTAGCAACAACTTATTATGTATTATTACTGCTCATTCTTAATGTATACATAAGAAAATATCACGCTTGTATCCTCGACGAATTAGGCAGAGGTGTCTCCGGGCAAATGAGGAATTCCTGACAGTAAATCGAAATAAAAGTTAAATCTTTTCTTAATGATATTGGGCTACTCATTTAGCTTATCAATCTATATAGTAGCCATATCATATCTTTTCTCTTTTTTTTACTTTTCGTTTCAATTTCTGTTTTATAACTATAGCAGTCAACGACAGCCTCGCCATCAGCCGTTTTTGGACATCTTCTCAATGAGTTCGACTCTCGACCAGTATCATCCAGCTACACTAAGCAGAGGACCAGAGGTCCAACAAAAATTATGATAGCATTTTGCAATACAACATTGATTAATAACAATGTGTTTCATATGTGTATTCCTATCTTTAATAAATGACCAAGAAAATTAGAGAACTCCCTTTTAAATATTTTAGATATAAATTGCGTAAATGGTTGACAGAAAATTGTTTTTACAGTTTACCAGAATGTCTGCAACACAATGATAAAATTTTAAGATATAGGTATTAGTTTCATGTGCAATATGTGTTATTTAATAATTATTTTACTTTACTTAATACATGATGTTACATTTCTTAGAGATACGCATTATACAATCATGTAAAATTATATTTGCATGCCCTAAAAAGGCAAAATATGGTTTTTGCTTAAACCACCAACTTTAACATCAGCGGGCCTACCATGACGTCTTAAAGCAGGATCGTTTTAATTTCGTGCCAGTGTGGGAAAGAGATGGCGCTAGACGTCCTCTATAGCTCCGTCTCTTACCCACACTGGAACGCGATTAAAACGATCCTGCTTTAAGACGTCATGGTAGGCCACCTGGTACCACACCTGTATTTTACGCAAATAAATTATTCTTCTTATTCTTACTGCCAAAGATTTTGCGAAGAACAGAGAGTAATCCCGACGGTGTCCCAAAATGGTTTATCAGACAAATAACGTTCATCCTAACGGTTATCGGTTTCACGGGTAAGTTTTCCGGCCCATTGCCTTTTAATACCGCTGAAATGATTCCGATAACTGAAAATTGGGATGGATTTAAAAGCCTTCGTGATATTTAATTATCTTCGTTCGGCATACTCTAAGGTGCCAGCTTCTAAACCAATATCGCTGCCCGGGTACCCGTTTACCTTAAACATTTATTTTTATTCATAGTTCTGTTCTCATTTTTATCTGTCTTAACACTAATATTCATATCTTGTCTTTTAAATTTAATTGTAAGTAATCTCTTAAATGTAGGGTCTATGTATTTCATGTATATAGCCATTATTTTTATTTTATTTTATATTTTTCTCTTAAGTTAACACTTATTTTTGTGAATGCTGGTTAACCTGTAATTGGCGACTGTGTAAGTCCAAGACTGTAAAACCTATGTATACCTAAATGCTGTACACAGAAGCTGTTGGTGAACCTATATTAATAAATAAATAAATAACATAACATCTCGCCTGTTAACCCTGCAGGGTTAGACAGAGGTGTAGTTACAGTTATGTTTAAGTCCCATGTAGGGACGGCCTATTGTCATCAACCAGGCACAAATCCAGATACCATAGCTGCTACTGATAAATTATTTTATTTTTTGTGACGACCCGAATGGCGCAGCGGTAGTGAGGCTGCCTTACGTTCTTAGGGTCCCGGGTTCGAATCCCGGTTGGAGCAAATGTTTGTGTGATGAGCATGGACATTTGTTTCCGAGTCATGGATGTTTATATGTATAATAAGTATGTGTTTACAAACATAAAGTATCTATGTGGTATATCAACTATCTAGTGTCCACGACACAAGCCTCGTTGCTTAGTGTGGCACCAGATGGCGCTGTGTGTTAATGTCCAGCGATATGTATTTATTTATTTATTTCTGTAATTCTATTCTGCTACCGATATCGGAATCGAACCTCCAACCAAACCCATGCTCAGTATACTCATGCGCTTCATAAGCTTGCGACAACTAAACCAACAATCTTATAATAAACACTGTTTTAAGCTTTCACGGTTCATAACTATACTTAAAATGTCACTTACGGGATATCTTCCGTGATTATTTATTGTTTTTGAGCTCCCGATATTTCGACGCTGTTGCAAGCGCCCCGCGATCATGGCGATTAGCGCAAGTATAATCTTATAATATTTAC
This sequence comes from Xestia rhomboidea, assembly GCA_963853795.1. Classification (NCBI taxonomy): domain Eukaryota; kingdom Metazoa; phylum Arthropoda; class Insecta; order Lepidoptera; family Noctuidae; genus Xestia; species Xestia rhomboidea. Next base: position 4,450,968 of record OY970778.1, on the reverse strand, counting down.
CATTTTAATGTCCAATTATATCACCCAAGACTACAGTTAAAACCAAAATATACATTATGTTTATACATATAAACGTATTATGTCTTCCCCTCTGGGGGATTTAAGCGTGGCATTGATGCATTACGTTGAGATTCTTGTTCACAATCAATCAAGATGGTGCCAATAAGAGATCAGTTAAGTTAAGGCTTCAGTTAGGGTGTGCAAAATACAGAAATTCACAGCGAAAACAAATGGTATCTGCGGGCCTTTGACACCCAGTCCAATTTAAATTATTTGACACGATGTTAAAGCTGCTCTACCTGTCTTTTAACCGACTTAAAAAAAGGTAGTTACCAGTTCGACGCGTATATTTATTCTTATTTCCATGAACTACCATAAAATAACGTAAAAAAATAATTTTCCGAATTCCAATTGGTACGACACCTATTGAAATTCGCGCCATAAAATAGCGACATTCATGATCACTATTTCGCACGAATGTCGTCCTCCGCATCTTGCCGCCTTGCTACTGCAAAATTAACACTGCAGGCCACAAAGTTTTCCGTAGGGGCATTGGCGTCTTGCTTCACGCGAACTAATAAAGAAATATTTGTCAATGGTTTTATGTACCAGATTTGATCCGTAATCTGGGATGCACGAGTGTGCACTTTACCTTACAATTGCGGAATCTGAACTTATGATGACCGCTCTTTGCAACGCCACCACTAAGCACCGTTTTTATTTTCTAGCTCAAGGTGCGATGTCCATTTATCAGCAGGACTCTTCGACCTCTTTCACTTTTAGTAAAACAGTCGTCCATTTTAAGGATAAAATTATGAATCAGTATAAGTAATAGTATAACTACAATAATTCTGACAGATCAATAAACAATATGTCAGTTCGACACATGCAACAAAATGAGGTTTTATAATATTCCAGTAGACAAGGTTAAAAAAGGATAATTAAGGAGGTTAATTGTCAAATCGATCTCAATACATATTGAATTGAAATTAGAAAACGTGTGTGCAATTTCCTACCGACTGTACTACTGAAGAATTTAATAAAACAGTCGAATCGAAGAAAATGTCAAATTATTGAAACTGACGAATTCACACAACTGTCCAATCAGCGAAACTGTATAATCAACGAAACTGTCGAATTCAAGGTGCCTACAGTACACACATCTCCCCACTTTCAATACACACTCTCAGCTTACCCCTTTGACGGAAAACAGGCGTGAGTTGATGTCATAAAGAAACATAATATATGCCATATACAAATAAATCCTCCATTTAACACAGAAGATATACGAGCGGTAAAGTATTCATTTGTTTGTTTATTTAGTCAATATGTAACGTTTATGGGCTTTTAAACCGTGAATCACAACATTGTTTTAATGATTTATTCCATTTTGTCCCAATTCTGTTGTTTCATTTCATTTTACGCACGGAATTTTGTCGATCCTACGAGTTGTAAATGCTCTATTTTTGTACATACATTCTTTCATTGAACAATGCGAAATAATTGAATACGATTTTCATTAAAATGCAGCAGAACATACTGATCCCATGCTAGCAAATTTTGTGCCTGTTTTTTGTTTTCGGAAAATTTAAAGTGGGTATTCAGCTTTTCGATAATCACTTTTATGTATTTTACCACTTCTTTTTTAATGGGCCTTAATTATCGCGATCAGGTTGACAATTGCTATGGAATTTTAACAGCTTCGTCTTCAAGAACCCACCAAGCAGATCCACCGGTGGGTCTCCGAATACTGATGACTTCCAAGATCTACTGACTGGTAGGACCTATGTGACTATTTAGTTTTGTATCGCCTGAGACCACCCACCAGGAACTTAAATGTACGAAAGAGAACAATTACTTCGGGGACGGAAGTTAAAGAGTGTTATTTAATATGTGAGCGAAGCGAGCGCGGGTTTACGAACTCTTATCTTTGACGCTATGTTTTCTATTTTTACCCACGACGGAACGGAGACGGTATACGTTTGGGGTGAGAGGATGTTTTTTTGTTTGTGCAAATACCTACATGCTGCCATTTTTGTCCAAAACTACTAGTCCGAGTGGGTCTACGAAAACAATAAAATCTCAGAGGACCCACTAGTAGGTCTTGGGAGTCACATCAGTATTCGGAGACCCACCGGTGGGTCTGCTTAAGGTGGATGCTCTAGAGTAGCCCGCGAAATTCAAATTTTCTTACGTTTTTTGCAATTTGCAGGTCAGTGTCAGGTTGTATGTTGATTAAAATATGATTCGCGGCTGTAACACGTATGTAGTTACAGAATTAAAATCATCAAAATCATCAATACAACCCTCCAAGTGCATAAAGGTGCAGGAATTACTTTTTCAAGGTCAAATTCATTCCTGCTCCTTCATGCGCTTGGAGGGTTGTATTGATGATTATATTTTTATGGAATATTTTTTTTTATTTTTTTACGAGTTCCTTTATCAATACTGAACTCACCCCTAAGCTATGGCACGCGACTACTTTAACACCCTGTATATGAATCGAGAAATTTAATTACGAATATTGTATTACGCGAAACGACTAGTATGTTTTAATTGAAAATGTTCGTAGTTAAATGTCGTATTCAATAAAAATGTGATTAAGTCCATTGTGTCAATGTTTTCATTTTGAAAGACAATGTAAAAAGATTTCATTTTCAATTAAAAATAATTAATAAAAGCGCTGTGAATGATGGTGTGTTTATTTTGAAATACTGAATAAAAATAACAAATTAAGAAGAATTACAAAAAAATATGTTATATTACATTTTTTAAATATCTTTTATTTATTATTGCTTGTCTTTATCCACCTGCTGAACAGGTGATTTATTATAACATGTACAGGTGAAAATATTATATTTTCTATGAGGTAAAAACATAGCGTATTTGACCAATGAAAGTGAACACGATCAGCTTATCTTAACTGCGTTCATTTAATTTTCCTTATCGCCAAGTTTTAGTAAGGAAACGTTAGCAGCCTGTGAATATTGACGAGGACTAAATGACACTAGAAAATAAAGAAGGAATGACTAAGGGTTCTTACAGACGAGCGCCACGTTGCCAACTGCAGATAAACTGCAAGCGTCGCCACCCGTCGACGCTTCGGCGGCTGCCACCCGGCGCGTCGTCGGCAGACGTCGACAGGTGGCAACGGCGGTTGACTAGTGGCGATGGCTGCAGTTTATCTGCCATTGACAACGTGCCGCTCGTCTGTAAGAACCCTAACAGGGATGATTATTTTTGCTTAGAAGGACGTACAATAGTCTCATTTAGGTATTTTTTGGAAATTTTAGGTAAGATGCAGATTACAAATGCAACATTCGGATGCGAATTTGTATAGTAAGAGTAACAATGTATACGGCTTCGTTAAAGCATCTGCTACCTGATCCTCTGTCTTTACATACTTAACAAAGAAATAAAGAAAGAAAAATATACACAAAAAATAAACTATAATTTTATCTTTTTTTATATTGGTATCTTATATCAATGTGTTACAGTCATTTAACACTATCTAGTTAGTTCTTGATTCTTTGACAAAAAATCACATTAGTAGACATAAATCTCTCATTTAAGACTCGATCCGTCACACAGTTCCCGATCTCCAAGGCCATTCCTAATTGAATTCGCGAAAACTTTTTTGTTCTATTTCTGATTGGATGGCAGCAAATCGCCAATATTTAAACCTGAACCTATTTTTAACATAAGTCCTTGAATCGCACGAACGTCAAATACAGAATGATCAAAGCAAACTTTGGCGTACGTGCCGGCATTAGGAGTGGGTACTGACGGATATCGAGGATTACGGTGTAGGCAAATATTATTGTGATCGTACTGAGTAATATTAGCAATTGCATTGAGTAAAGATATGTAGACAATGGCAGTAGGCTTCCTATTACCGGAGCGGCGCGCGGCGGAGACTTAAACATAACTGCCAAAATGGGTGCCTTTTTTTGCCGATGGAAATCATCAAATGACTCCTCCCGCTCTGGGCGGAGCAGGAGGGAGTGTCAGACTTTTACTGACTAAAACCTATCCATGTTCCTTCACCGCCCTTTGTGTTCCGGGGCCACGGTATCTCTTTCGAACAGTCCCGCAGCCCCGGGAAAATGGGTCACCTCTGCTTAGACTTTCACGGAAACTAGGTGTGTCTTTGTTTTTACGTAATATGTATGTAGAAATTAGAAATTAAGCAAAAATAGAAAGTAAGGAATCGATATTAGAGACGAAACCCATCATCTGCACAGTTTCTCTGATGAACTGTAGCCCGCGAAAGTCGCGGATCATTTTAGTTATATCAAGTGCAAGTTCGTTTAATTTTACCAAAATCAAGTGCAAGTGCGAGCACAATGTCAATATAATTACAGTTAAAAAGTACCAAGAAAACATTAATTCATCGTTACGTTTTCGAGTAGCGCAGATGGCTTTTTGTGGTTCACGAAGCAACAATGGAATTTACATGTACACAATTCAATTTCAAATTGTAATTCTACATTATCTTCTCGGAATTTGGAATTTTGGGTGAGTATTGGACCCTTGTCTTCGACATCTAAGAATGCCAGGATAAAGAGATCTTAGACTTCTCTAAGAAGCAGACGTAATAAGTAAAAGTAGAAAGCATAGCATCCTACTTCTACTAAATTGTGATTATGAGAAAAATGTCTAAATTGTTCTATTAAATCCAGACACCCTCTGAAAAGAGAAATGTAGTGTTTTTTATTTGAAAGTTTCATTATCTCATAGTTCATTTTCTCCATTGCAATTCCAGATATTATTATTGCCTTTACGATATTCCGTCCCAGATGCGCTATCTGTAACCGTGTGACATTACATCATCAAGGTGCATTCAGATAACGTGAAGACCGGAAAACCAAGTTTTGTGGGCTGCAGCTGAAAATCAGCGTCAGGTGGTACACCTTGTGTTGCCATCTGGCATTATGCTGAGGTGAGGCCCTTTTGGCATTATTAGTTTTGTTTGTTTATTTATTTTGTGAAATTTTGTAAATGTTTTTAATGCCAAATAAACACAATTTTCTTTCTTTCTTTCTTTCTTTTAGCCTGAACCTATGAAAGGACACTCCTGGTATCTCTAAGGAGTTGAGGAATTTAACAGGGTACGACGTGACCTGTTCGGTGTCCATGACATTGTTACCTAAGTGGGACACAATTTTTTCATTGACCTGCCCGATGCTTTGTTGGTGCTAAAATTGCCCTCTCACACAACCAATCTCTATTCTCCATATTTGTTTGTATGTCGGGGTAACCTTTATTTTGTTGATCATCTGTGTTTTATGACTTTTATAATTTATGACGACCCGAATAGCGCAGCGGTAGTGAGGCTGCCTTACGTTCTTAGGGTCCCGGGTTCGAATCCCGGTTGGAGCAAATGTTTGTGTGATGAGCATGGACATTTGTTTCCGAGTCATGGATGTTTATTGTATAATAAGTATGTATTTACAAACAAAAAGTAAATATGTAGTATATCAACTGTCTGGTGTCCACGACACAAGCCTCGTTACTTAGTGTGGCATTAGATGGCGCTGTGTGTTAATGTCCAGCGATATTTATTTATTATTTATTTATTTTGTACAATATTGCACAATTCGCGGTTTAGTCTAAACATCCGTCATTATCTCTTGCACAAACGATCTTCGCAATTGTTAGTAGAGCTGCCGCAAACTGCACCGTTTGAGTATTATTGTGCAGTGAACTTTACAGTCAGACATTTTTTTTTACATTACACTCATAAATATCGTCATGCATTTTTTCATCTGCCGGTGTGGCCACACATACCCTTTTTGCCCCTTATAGAGATTAGTGGATATTCAAGTGCGTCATAAAATATATGTGTGTCGGGGACACTGGTCTATCTGTCTTCATGATTTTGCAGAACAATATAATCACAGGTCGCGAACTATTCGCCTGTAACCATGGCTGCAAATTCATTTATCAATGGTGCGTTAAACCGTCTTTCATGTTCCCCACTCGGTATGCGATCTGGATGCATGACTAACTTAATTATTATCTTCTTGCGGCATTCTCTACAAAGCAGTTTTTAATGAGACGATTATGTTCGTGCAATATTCTTTGTATAAATACTACGGTATCTCTTTCCACTCTTTCAATATTTTGACACCTGCGATTTACTTCATTACTTTCATCTCCCATGAAATAAATTTGTAAGAACTTAAGGATGAACTGATGGAAGTAAAGCGTCAGTCCTTTGTCCTTAAATTGTGAAAGAAGAAGAAAACCCAGGCATTACAATTTCCTTATCTACACCAAATGAAATCATCTGGAAGCATAAATTGTATTTTCTGATTTTATTAAAAAAAACATCGTGATTTATCTTTAATGTTTTGATTCGCCGTATTCCTCTAATTCCGATAGATTTACTTTTCAACTTTAAAAGAGTGCAGTTGCCTCTGAACAGCTAGTCAAATACTGAAAGTAACAAATGTACATTTCGAAAAACTTTGTTTTTTCCATGGACAGTGTAAATAGCGTGCTGACGAGTATCCAGTTTACAAAGATGTCTATAAAGATGGCAAAATAAAAAATATTAAATACAAAAATGTATTAATACTTGCTTAATATAAACGGTAGTAGTAGCTAGTACAGTTATAAACAGAAACAACTATACCAAAGAAGCGACAAAACCGAGTCAAACAATTTAATTTAGAAACTATACGAAGCCGTACACTGAAATCAGTCCCAGACGTGTGATAAAAATAGTACCCATTGCGGACTTTGATGATACGCCTACATTATCAATTAGGGGAAACAGGGATTTTAGAGGCAGGGTTCTGTTTACTCCTTATATTATGTCATTGTGTCAACACAACATGTAACATAATTAACGCACATCCTGAAATTACTTTGTTCAGAATCGTTTACTGAATCGATTTCTATAATTTTTAATATAGGTAATTTTTTATCCCAAAAATAATTAAAGCTACGTAATTTATAGTCACACTACCCCTGTATAGTCCAAGCAAACTGAAATGGACCGTAACTCAAGGCAATAAGACTTTCTCCAAGCGAACATCAACCACTGCGCCTGCGCTCAGGATCTATTGCTCCAGAGCATGGCGCAGTGGTTGATTAACATCGCTGTGGTCGCTGAGCCGTATTTCGTCTGGCCCAGGGAAGACTGGGTGGCGGACCTAAGCGGCTCAGTGACCATAGTGTCGTCGGCCGCCGCCGGCACCCCGACCCTTGAAAGTGTCAGGAGGGGTCGGGGGTGCGTAGCAGCCCGGTTCGGGGAGATCGTCGTAGTGGGTGTCTACTTCTCCCCGAGCCGAACTCTCGCCGAGTTCCACAACTCTCTCGCAGAGTTGAGTGTCGTCGTCGGAAACCATTCCCTCCCCGTGCTTGTCCTCGGGGATTTCAATGCCAAGAACTTGGCTTGGGGTTCCCGTTGCACAGACGTGCGGGGAAGGATGGTGGAGGACTGGGCCCTGGAGAAGGGCCTGGTCGTCCTAAATCGGGGTTCTGTCGCCACGTGCGTGAGGATGCGGGGCGAGTCGGTGGTGGACATTTCGTTCGCTAGCCCCGCCCTGTCACCGCGTGTCGTTGACTGGCGCGTCATGGAGGGGGTGGAGACCTATTCCGACCACCGGTACATCCGGTTCGACGTCTCCACCCAGACCTCAGCGCGCCGGTCCAACAGGCCCCGAGTGGTCCGCGTTGGGCGCTGAAGCAGCTGGACCGGGAGCTCCTCCTGGAAGCCTCGATCGTGCAGGCCTGGGTGACATCACCGGACAGGCCTGCCGACGTTAACGATGAGGCAGGGTGGTTCCAGGAGGCCATGTCCGACATCTGTGACGTGGCAATGCCCAGAGTCCGGCCAGGAAGCGCCCGGCGTCAGGTGTACTGGTGGTCGCGTGAGCTGACGTCTTTACGGGAGGCGTGCGTGGCTGCGCGACACCTGTACGCCAGGCACCGCAGGCTCCGCATTCGCCCACCGAATGCGGCAGCCATTGAGGCGGAGCTATATGAGGGCTACAGAGCGGCGAAGACCGCCCTCCGCGAGGCTGTCCTGCGGGCCAGAGATCTGGCCCGCGAGGAGATGCTGGGGGCTCTCGACAGAGATCCGTGGGGGCGCCCTTACAAGATGGTGCGGGATAAACTCCGCACCTGGGCCCCCCCACTGACGCAGAGTCTCCGGCCTCAGCTCGTGGAGGACGTGGTGAGCGCTCTGTTCCCCTCGCGAGGGGAACACCCGCCCCCGCCTATGGCTCCGCCGGCTGCGGTGCCGGAAGCGGACCACCTCGACGACGACGACGCTCCTGAAGTGACCGGGGTAGACCTGAGAGTGGCGGTACGAAGGCTGGGTGCCAAAAATACCGCCCCGGGACCCGACGGCTTGCCTGGCAAAGCCCGAGAGCCTCCGAGGCCAGGACCCATCCTGGCCTCGGAGGCTCTCGGGCCCCGACTAGAAGGGCTCTTTAGCGCATGTTTGGAGAGAGGCCAGTTCCCGCTTCGTTGGAAGACGGGGAAGCTGGTCCTCATTCGGAAGCCAGGGCGCCCGGCGGACTCTCCGTCCGCCTACCGGCCCGTGGTGCTGCTCGACGAGGTGGGCAAGCTCTTTGAAAGAGTGATTGCAAACCGCCTCGCCGAGCACCTTGCGGGGATGGGGCCGGACCTTGCGGAACACCAGTATGGTTTCCGCAAGGGGCGCTCTACGGTGGACGCCATCATGCGCGTGAGGGCCCTCACGACGGGGGATGCGGTGTCCCGGGGTGGGGTTGTCTTGGCGGTGTCTCTCGACATCGCCAATGCCTTAAACTCCATGCCCTGGAGCTGCATAAGGGAGGCACTCCGGTATCACCGGGTGCCGACCTACCTCCGTCGTGTGGTCGGGGACTACCTGGCGGACAGGTACGTCATCTACCCCGGTCGCAGCGGAGACTGGAACCGGCGAGAGATGTCGTGCGGTGTTCCGCAGGGATCGGTTCTAGGGCCGTCCTTGTGGAACATCGGGTACGACTGGGTGCTGCGCGCCGACCTCCCTAGCGGCGTCAGCGTGGTCTGCTATGCGGACGACACGCTGGTGCTCGCACAGGGGGGGGTCGCACGAGGCGGCGGCCGAAGTTATGACACGCGGGGTTGCGATAGTCGTTGAGAGGATCCGGCAACTGGGTCTCGAGGTGGCATTGCACAAGTCCGAGGCCATGTGCTTTCATGGGCCTCGGAATGCGCCACCTCCGGGATCCTCAGTGATGGCAGGAGGGGTTTCCATCGGCGTCGAGTCGACGCTGAAGTACCTGGGACTTGTCCTAGACAGCCGGTGGAACTTCGTGGAGCATTTCCGACGTTTGGCCCCCAGACTGGAGCGGACAGGGGCTGCCTTCAGGCGGCTCCTGCCCAACCTGGGGGGGCCGAACGCCTCCTGCCGGAGCCTCTACGCGGGAGTCGTGCGGTCCATGGCCCTTTACGGGGCCCCGGTGTGGGCACGTTCATTGAGGCGGCGTGCCGCCCACCACTTGAACGTGCCCCAGAAGGTGGTAGCCGTAAGGCTGGTCCGGGGGTACCGCACGATCTCCCGCGAGGCGGCGAACCTCCTTGCCGGATTGCCGCCATGGGATCTGGAGGCAATAGTCCTCGCGCGCCTACATGAGTGGCGCGCGGAGGCGCTACGCCGGGGGGAAACTCCGCTGCCGCGGCAAATTGTCGCTCAGCGGACGGACTTCCGGCGGGATCTCATGGCGACATGGAGAGAGCGACTATCGCAACCCCGTGCAGGGCACGCCACAATAGTGGCGATAAGTCCCCTCTTTGAGGAGTGGCTGGAGAGACGCCACGGCGTCCTCACCTTCCGCCTGACGCAGGTTCTTACCGGACACGGATGCTTCGGTAAGTTCCTGCACCGAATCGGGCGGGAGGAGACGCCCGGGTGTCACCATTGTGAGGATCGACCGGAGGACACGGTGGAGCACACGGTGGAGGTGTGCCCCGCTTGGGCGGAGCACCGCCGTGTCCTCGTAACGGCGATTGGCGGCGGCGACCTCTCGCTCCCGGCCTTGGTTCAATCCATGGTCCGGAGCGAGACGGAATGGGACGCCGTCACCTCCTTCTGCGAAGCAGTCATGCTAGCGAAGGAGGTGGCGGAACAGGACAGGGAGAGATCCTCACGTCCCGGCCGCCGCGGGAGACGCCCCGGGCGTCGGGGGCCACGTGGTGGCTTCCGGCCACCGTAGGCGCGGGCCTGTGGACGGGGAGCTATGGGCTAGCTCGCCGTCCGTTCGTCTCATGACGACAGGTCGTGTCGACGGCGCGTTCGTGTTCCACGCGCGCCTCAAAGAGAGTCAGCAATAGTGAAGGGGTCCGCAAGGACCGAAGCCTGCCGGGGCTGCGGGACTATTCGAAAGAGATACCGTGGCCCCGGAACACAAAGGGCGATGAAGGAACATGGATGGGTTTTAGTCAGTAAAAGTCTGACACTCCCTCCTGCTCAGCCCAGAGCGAGAGAAGTCATTTGATGATTTCCCATCCGAAAAAAAAAAAAAAAAAAAAAGGCTATAAGACTTTTAAAAGTGCAGTTTTATTTGTATTAATACAAATTCCGCCATTCAATACAAAATAAAGAAAAATGAACCTTGTTTCAAGTAAGTTAAAGTCGTTACAAATACAGTTAGGTAAACTTGGCGATTCAACCGCACGCACACTAAACAGGCACTCGTTAAAGGACACAATAGATAAACCAACAAAATTCAAAATATGTCATACTGGTTTTCGTTCCCTTTCTCGTGCAAATTAAAAACCTGGGATAGAGCGAGATGACACCATGACACCGGGCGGCGCCGCCACCGGCGCCTACGATCAAAGCTAACTTAAATAAATGTAAACAATATTTAGTCACGGGCGAACTTCCGTTCAGTGTATGCAAATAGTTTTTCGCGCGCGATTTCTTTCCAATAATTGACACAAAATGTTCAGTGAAATGGTGACTAATGGTGAGGACTGTGGCACAGTGCAGTGTGGTGATAATGTGGTTCTAGCTGGCAGAACATTCAAGTCAACCAAAGGTATGGTACAAGCGTAGACCGCAGGGTAGGTTTATGATAGCTGCTACTTCGTGGCCATGGAACGTTCCGTCCGAACACAGCCATCGACAGGGGAGCCGATTGGTAGCCGTAGGTACTCGTTTTCAAAACGAAATATGGGATTAATTCGATGAGAATCCCCAATCAGCTGATTTTACGACTTTTTTTGTGGGGACGTATTAAATCGTTAGTTTATTTTAGTGCGACAACAAGACGTGCCGAGGATCTAAAAAATAGGATAGTGAACGCTTTTGATAAAAAATGACGAAGTGCTTTCTAAATTAAAACATCAATTAAGAAAACAGGCATTAAAATGTATTGAAGTTTTCTATTGAAGTTGAGTCGAGCGACGACGTTAACAGCTGTCTCGAACGCGAGCGACTACCTACTAGGCTAGCAAGACTCACACAGTCGCATACGTAGGTATGAGACCTACGTATGCGACTGTGTGCGTTCGTTGATTTGTACTGTGACTACAACATTCTTCCGGAATTAGGAAAACTAATTTATTAAATAATCATTGCCTAGACATGTTTAATTAAAAATTCAGTGCATGTATTATGATTATAACATAATAAACTAATTGGGGTGTCTGAGGGTGTGCGTTAATTACGTAACATGTTGTATATCCTACAACACACTTTTGTTGTATGGGAGCCCCCCTCAAATATTTATTTAATTCTGTTTTTAGCATTTTTTGTTCTAGCGGCAACAGAAATACATCATCTGTGTAAATGTCAACGTTCTAGCTCTCACGGTTGCTTAATGGCCCTCTAAAGACGTTTTAGATCCATAATATCGTTTAGCCTATTCCAAAATGCCTAATTTGGGGCTTGTTTATAAAGAATGTTAATTGCTATGTGTATATTGCCTTTGTGTACCCTACCCTCAATGTATAAATGGCTCAACAACATTCTAACTCCCATTAAGGTCCCATTAGTCTTCCATTCCGTTCCATTTCCGGTGTACCGTACGAGCATCAAATAGGTAGGTACTGAAGAATCGCAAGCACTCATAGACACTTTTATACAATGTGTCCGGTCATGGACTAGCTATATTCTAGGTACTTACATATACAGGGTGTAAACACTCTTCACGAAGCCGTCAACCAAGCATTCTGTACATCAAACTGAGTAACTCTGCGCAAAACAGTTTAGCTGGGAAACGACTTTTTTTTTGGGGTGAAAATCACATTTTACGGTTTAACTCAATGTAACGCATTCAACACATTGTGCTGATGGATGCATTAAGTACTAAACGGGTCATGGAGGTATTTAACGTAAACTTCTAACATTAAAAACTTGTATTTATAAAGAAACTTGTGAAAAAGTTGGAACTTTGACCCCAATATCTCCGTAACCAGAAGGTTCCCAGGTATGGTCTAGAACAAAAAAATGATCGCAGTGACAAGGAGAACAAGTGCCTGTCGGCTTCATTAAGAGTCTATTTACACCCTTTATAACAACTATTTGACGACATCGTCAAAATCGCGGAAAACACCTGGACAAGGGACGCGCAGAACCGGAAAGTATGACAGAAAAAAGGGGAGACCTATACCCAGCAGTGGGTGATTCCGGGCTGATATGATGATGATGATAACAGCTAGACACTGACACTGTAAAAAAGAAGGTTTTTTGAAGCCGGTCGTATTTTTTTGCAAAAAGAGATTTTTTCAATATTTCATTCTGAAAGCAACTTCATTGCTCTTGCATACATTCATATTTGTTTTAGTGGAAATAAAGATGTTTGAAGGTGTTTTATCCATTTGGTGGTAGATACTTGTAACAATGTCGCATGGTCTTGCATGGATTTCGGGCTACTTTGCGACTTTTGATATCCTAATTGCTTTCAGGATAATCTTCTATCTCTTTGATCATACCGGCTTTTGATGTTTAGTTAACTATGGAAAAATACACGTTGAGTAAAGAAACGTCTATTTTACCATAGTTACGTAAACCGGGTGAAATTAAGTGTTGAGCTTTCTAAACAGACTTTGATTAGTCTGTTTAGAAAGCGTACGGTACGGTTTCGTACAGAATTACCCTCGTTACGTTCATATGTTATTAACGATGCAGAAATAAAGATTTATATTAACAATTTGACACTCGTCCGTAATAAAATAAAGGCTATAAAAATAACACTCTTATCCTTTTTTTATTATTTTTGCTTCATAAAATCGTACATTATCTTGGTAGCATTTTTATTCCCCTTCAACCTTACCCTTCACGGGTACTACATGGTAATAACTGGCAACACCGCTTGACCTTGCACGAAGGGAATAGGGCACAATTTGCTGTGTCGCGACAGTCCCTTTGTAAAGCTAATTGCTCCACACATACATTTCATGACATACAGCTAGTATTCTCTTACTCTTTGATCATGAAGCTTTTCATACAATTTTGTAAAGAAAATTATGAGAGAAAGTATTTTTAACTCGCTGTAGTAACTTAGAGATGAAAATAAGTCTGGACGGACTTTAATGTTATTCCATACTTCGAAATAAAAAGAAAGAGAAATAAAATTATCAAATTCAAAAGGTTTAGTTTTGGTAAAGGTTAGTTTATAAAAGGTTTAGTAAAGGTTAGTTTATAAACTTTGCCTAAAGTTGAGGTAAATTTAAACAGACGTTCAAATACATACATAAACTCACGACTTTTCAACATGGGGTAGGCAGATTATACAAAACGCCATCAGCTACGATCCTTACATACTCTGTTCGCCTCGTCCATGTTCGTACATGTGCCCCATATACAAGCATGAACCTATTCTAGATAAAGTATAGAATAAGTACGGATAATGTGAGGTGGGCTCGGCCCAATGACATAATTTTAAAAAGTTCGACAATATTATCGGTAGTGATTCAATATAAACAAAACTTTTGACCGGTAACCCATATGCCGTTGATAACGTTAAAAAACAAACTTTTAAAAATAAATGACTGACTCAATGTGCAAACACGCAGGAAGCATCATTATAGAAGAAGTATTCCTAAGTATTGTACATAAAGACTAAGAAAAAGTATTCCGAAATTGTACCCTCGATATATTTAAATAGTAGAATTAAAAGTATCTTTTTGCGGAAGTAACAAAGTTTTAATAAAATAACATTTAGCGCTAAATATGTTTAGTGACACAAGTGGAACAAATGTAGTATAGAGTATGTTTTAAAATAGCTCGTCACTAGAATTATGAAAATAATTCGAAAGCGGTAGAAATACAAATCATTCATCGTTCATGAACCACTTATCACGAGTTCGTGAGGTTATCTTTGTGTATAACGTGGTATAACTTTGTAACCTACATATATGTATACCTATATTACAACCCGATCCGTTTCTTTTATTCTAGGGCAGTGGTTCCCAACCTATGGTCCGCGGACGACCGGTGGTTCGCAAAAGTTTTGAATATGGGCCGCGAAAGGCTAAAATGTTATTCGTACTTTTTAACTTGCACAGAAGATACGAGCTATCAGAGCTAAAATTTTTGAGCTTGCTGCGCTCGCTCTTGCAAGATTCATAAGCATTTCTGCAAATATCTAATTCCTATTTCTGTATGAATGATTGCTAAATTTTTCGAGCTCACTTCGATCACTCTTGTATCTTTCACTTTCTAAAGGTTCTTATCACATTTTCCAATTTTCGCTGTGTGAGTTAAAGATTCACCCCCCTAGATATAATCTAGTCGGGGTCCATGTTTATAGCCCCTGCTAACAATAAAGACACCAAAGTGGTCCCTGGTCCAAGAAAGGTTGGGAACCACTTTTCTAGAGCATGCATCATTAGACAGTTATCTTTTAGCGCAAAACTACTAAACTACTGAAACCTGATGAAAATACGTGAAAAATTCAAAATGTAAATAGTTTTAAATTAGAGATTTTAGATGAAGTCTATATTATTTTTAATATCAAGTCTTGATATTCCACGATGGGTTAGGCAGAAGTGAGCAAGTTTCGCTACAACATAACATTTTATGTTCCATGGCGAGCTGATTGCCAACAACCGGGCTTAAATTCAGACTTCGGACTGCTCTCCAGAGAAATTTATAATAGGGAAACCCAATAATATGACGACCCGAATGGCGCAGCGGTAGTGAGGCTGCCTTACGTTCTTAGGGTCCCAGGTGCGAATCCCGGTAGGAGCAAATGTTTGTGTGATGAACATGGACATTTGTTTCCGAGTCATGGATGATATATGATGATGATAAGTATAATAACAGTTTTATCGGTCTGTGATTTGACCCTGGAACGCGGTGCTTAACATATAGTGCTAACAATCACAAGAGCATCGAGCCAAATTTTGGATATTCGGAAAAAAACACTGTGTTGTAGAAGGCAGTTTGTGCATAAGATCTACGAAGTGGTATTATAAACTAAACGGTAATTTCGACATCATATACAAGTCTTCGGTAGTATAGTGGTGAGTATCCCCGCCTGTCACGCGGGAGACCGGGGTTCGATTCCCCGCCGGAGAGAATCTTTTTGTATGTTTTCAGAACTGTTTTTTCACCGTTGCATGCAGAACAACGTGCGACGCGCGACGTTGGTTTATTAGTGCTCGCAGCTTACGAACTAGATACTCTGGCGCAGAATATTAAACGCCCTGCCCTATTGGCATTTTTTTAACTCTCAGCCTACCCTGCGTTAGTTAGAGGGTCCAACGTTATTATTTCTCTATTAATAGAAAATAATTAAGCAATGCGAAGGTGATATGGGTTTTGTTTTTATTAAGATTAATTTACAAGTATACAAGTATTACAAGTATAAATACTTGAAAATTATTTACCTTTTTCGCATATACGAGTTTGTTACGCGTAGATTTCACGTGTAGGTTAGTTAGTTTTGTTTTTCGCGCCCACTTTGTTTCGCATAACGAACTCGACAGGGAAATTACAGTTGGCGCGTTTTGGAAACACAAATAAAATTCGCCTCAACGCAACGGCCTAACTTTTTACAAAGTGGTGTAAGTTACGGTTTGTTGACGCACTTACAGTTGTTTTAAGAAGATCTTTTAGCGCGTGCGTGGTCCAAATCGGAACAAATCGCGCCAACTTTTGTTGAAGGTGGATGTTCTAGGGTAGCCCGCGAAATTCAATTTTTCTTACGTTTTTTGCAATTTGCAGGTCAGTGTCAGGTTGTATGTTGATTAAAATATGAATCGCGGCTGTAACACGTATGTAGTTATAGAATTATAATCATCAAAATCATCAATACAACCCTCCAAGCTCATAAAGGTGTATGAATTTACTTTTTCAAGGTCAAAGTCATTCCTGCACCTTCATGCGCTTGGATTTTGATGATTATAATTCTGTAACTACTTATGTGTTACAGCCGCGATTCATATTTCAATCAACATACGACCTGACAGTGACCTGCAAATTGCAAAAAACGTAAGAAAATTTGAATTTCGCGGGCTACCCTGGAGCATCCACCTTAAGGTGATAGGTTGAAAAAAATGTGGTTTTTCTATTTAGTGTAACTTGTTGAGTATGTAGAATAGGGATTTAACATTTTGGTATATTTATTTTGTCTCTTTGGTCTAGAATCATGTAAAAGTATATCTTACTATCAGTCCGTAAAATGGTTTGTATAGTCGGATGTAATTTTTAATTGCTTCGTCAGTAAATACCAGAATAAGTTTACTACTATCAGTCCGTAAAATTGTTTGTATACTCGGATGTAATTTTTCATTCCTTCGTCAGTAAATACCACATTTAGTTTCTTAATAACGTCGCTGACTTAGTCGGCAATTAATAAGTGTTAAAATTTTTCAAGAACTTCAACATGAGCAGCCTTTGCAATAGTAAAACTTTTCTACCTGACTTTACAAGGTGGAATCCCGACGCCAACGCACAAACGGTTGACACATAATTAGTGCATCATTTTGTACCTGCTGTTCCATACATTTGTACGGTGTCAACCGTGTTGACCAAAACAGCGGTTTTCTTTTTTTTTTTTTTTTTTTTTTTTTATCAGAAATACATTAGGTCGTGAGGACCCGTGGGTCCCGCCTGAGTGGGATCAGTTGACTAGAGAGCCGCCAAATATCCCGCCGACAGCGAAGTCGCAGACACAATGTCGGCGAGTCCGGCGATTTTGGTGTAGTTCTTCTGGAGGCATTATTAAATGTCGCCTTGTGTTAGTGAAAACGAGCATTGAAGCCTCCTTTTGATGTGGCACCTTAAACCGCCCCACCACCCTCCACCACCCTTCGATAAAAGTATAATCTTTTCCACGTGTTTCGTACCAAATGCGATTCATTTATTCGTTTGAGAGCATTATTTTGTACATTATTCGCATTGCATTGCTTTTACAATCCCGGTTTTTTGTGAAGGTGAACTAGAAACCTGAACCCTTGTTCCCCATAAATGGGTCAAGGCGGCTCTATGATAGGTACATGAGAAAGGTTCGCAATAAATTACTCAAGTTACACTCTAGTTGAGATACTTGTACCTATCTACTTTATGCATATTTTATTCGGCGAACAATAATTATTTAACCCGTAGAAAAAAGTACAGAGAAATGGATCTGGAAATTTAAAGTTCTTATTTTCTTAAATTTGACATAGGACAAAAAGACTTTATTACTGACAAAACTTAATCAATCGTCATCATCATCTTCCTAGCCTTTTCCCAACTATGTTGGGGTCGGCTTCCAGTCTAACCGGATACAGCTGAATACTAGTGTTACATGGAGCGACTGTTTATCTGGCCAAATTAAACAACACAAATTAGTCCATTACTATTTCCACTTTTTACTACAGTTCGACCAGTGCCTACCTAGAATTAAAATCAATATTATATTACGTAATTTAATAATTTGATATTTCTAATTTGCAGCGCCCTTACAGGGTGCATGTCATTGTCTTAATATGTCATGAAATTTTAATGTATGCCTACTAACCAGTGTTTTAACATGTTAGCAAATAAATAAAAAATACCCAGGGTGAATAAATGATTTGCATTTTATGCTTCACACCTATGATAACAAATGTTGACCTCAAAGCGCGCTAACGCTGCGCTGCGCTGCACGCTGGTACGTTTTTGAAAAATACCCGCTTTTCAGCGGGGCTTCTGATATAATCTTCTGAAATCTGTGAGTGCCTCGGGTAGGGTGCTTCAACAACTAGCCCTCACCTACCCAAATAGAATTTTTCTACCAGTAGTTTTTCGATGTTTTCAGGAAAAACGTAATAGGGGTGTATATTTTTCGATTTTTGTTAGGTATTTCAATGTAGAAAATAATTATGTAATACAACCATATTAATATTACATGTCATAAATGAATTAACGAAAAATGAAACGTTACAACACACTTTTTTAAATTAATTTATTATGCTTGGTTATTAATTTTCACCTTTCAACCCAGTGCTAATTGGCTTATTATAATTTCGAATTACGTTGAATTTATTAATTGGATGTAGTAAGCCTTATTTATCCTCTTATTACTCGACTACAGTGAAGCCAAAAGGAAGGGTTTTGATTTTAGCAGTCTATGTTTTTATTTACTTATGTTCCTCCTTTTTGTTTTTTTTTTCGGATGGGAAATCATCAAATGACTCCTCCCGCTCTGGGCGGAGCAGGAGGGAGTGTCGGACTTTTACTGACTAAAACCCGTCTATGTTCCTTCATCGCCCTTTGTGTTCTGGGGCCACGGTATCTCTTTCGGCCGGGACGTGAGGATCTCTCCCTCTCACGTTCCGCCACCTCCTTCGCTAGCATGAATGCTTCGCAGAAGGAGGTGACAGCGTCCCATTCCATCTCGCTCCTGACCATGGATTAAACCAGGGCCGGAAGCGAGAGGTCGCCGCCGACGTATGTTCCTCCTTAGCGCCTAAACTATTCATACGATTTTCACGAATAAGGTATCAATCGATTTGTATGGCCCGGCTAACATAGCATAGCTATACATTTTAACCGACTTCAAAAATAGAAGCAGTCGGTTTTACCTTGTAAACACCGAATTCAAAATGAGCGTGATTTTTCAGTTGTCGGCTTTTTTAGTTGTATTACAACTTACTATACTACGACACAAATCCTTGTTTTATCTGTAAGGTGTATATATATCAGGTCTTTGCCTATAATCTAATCTTTAATTTGATTGTAACTTTATACCTATTTCTAATTTTCTAAATTAATTGAAGCTAGTAATTAATCTGAGCAATTTTGATGTCTAAATATCTGTGAGTGATGTTTTGAAAGCAAAACTTTAAATATTTCGTAGAACTTTAACCGTCGCATTTACGTAAAGTAGAAATTATTTCAATCAGCTGTGAGAGCGACAGGTTGTTGAGCTTTTGGTTCCCTTTTTTGGGTTCTGTATCCAAAGGGTGCCAACCGGCCCTATACCAAAGGTTCCGCTGTCATTCCGTCCGCCTGACGTCCTTTGAACCGTACTAGGTACCTAATGTCGCTATAACATGAAATAATAACAGTAAAATTAAACGGCGCATACAAGAAAGGTTTTTTTTCGGCTGTGGTGCTCCTAACCATTCCAGTGTGAGTTGGACTCTTACTTTATCACATCTCTGTCTACTTCTGTGTACAACTGGTCCCTAAAAATTGTTTTAAGGCGCCTCCCCGACCAAAATTAACAACTCTATTTGTGGTGGTTCAAACTTCGTTTGAAATACTGTTAGAATAAAGTTCTAATCAGCTTGCACTACAAAGTGATTGTTACGTCAGTCACTGCGTATTCTTTATAAAATCAAATATTCTTCTTTTGGATAAAAAAACGACAATTATGTAAATATTGCCTATACAAGAGTAGCATGTTACTATTTCTCATTTCTGTGGCTTCGTTGTGAGGGAATTTATTAAACAATAGGCTACTTAAAAAAAAAACGACAATTTTGGAGTCAAGAATATGTAGAAATTTAATGTATTTTTATTAGTTCGTTTTTCTTTTGGATAAAGAGGAGTAGGCTCCAAAAAACTGCTCGCTCAAGGTCGTTTGCTCGGGGAGGCGCCGTGTGGTGGTGGTGGAAACGATTATCGAAAACAGTAGACACAACAGAGAATACACATGTTTTATACATTGTTGTAAACGCGAGGAGAGAAAACTCACACGGACATATTCCACACATAAAAACTTCATGTAATACACTAGCAAATATTATACTGTATTGGGCAGATAAGATATGTTCGTTACACTCCTACGATATCTAAGAGCCGTGATCGATACCAACATGAGAGGTTGGATAAAACTATTAGTGGATTGTAATAATATTTGAGAATCGTTGCCAAGAGCGACCGTGTATTTGTTGAGGATAAGAGCCTCAGGCTTTTTCTGTGATTAAGGAGTTAGCAGCAAATTGTTGAGATGTAATCAATTATGTAGTTAATAATAATGTTATAAGCGGATAAACACTTGCGGTAAGCGTCCACTTGTCCGCATCGGACGCATCGCATCAAACGGATCGTAGTATTATTGAACAGATTCGAGCGATCCATACGGTGCGGATCAGTGATTTTATACACAAAGAATACCACGATCCGTTTGATGCGATGCGTCCGATGCGGACAGGTGGACGCTTACCTTTAGAAGGCAGTGAAAGCTCAGAGGGCTGACAGTGCAAGTCAATATGTAAAATGACATTCAAATGTTTTTTTCGTCATGCATTGCTACAAAGCAGGACTTGGCTTTTTTTTATAAAATACTATTTAAAAGGGTCTGTTTTACAATATTTGACAACTAAAGCTTAACGCAGACCGGGAGACGGCATGGCAAGGGATTTAATATTTTGCTAATGGACATTCAAACGTATTGTTATAGAAATACGACCGTGGCTCGTCTTTCAATACAAATCCCATTCGATGCCACGGTATGCCACGGGGTCATTTTAAAGCATAGCAATTTATGTCGTATTTCTAAACAATACGTTTGAATGTCCAATGGTAAAAAATTAAATCCCTTGCCATGCCGTGCCGGTCTGCGTGGGCCATAACTGTTATTTGAGACAAAATTAATCAATAGTGTAGTAGCTGTCAATTGAAGATGGATTTGATTTGATTTGATGGATGGATTTGGATTTTTGTCTTTGATAGTCGCTGGAGTTCAGATATCTTGTTAAATTTGAAGCTGACCCCATCATAGTTGGGATAAGGCTAGAGATGATGTAACTATATAGAATACGAGAACATACAGTAAGATTTGCAAATGAAGTTTCGAAAACAACTAAGACAGCGGAAATACTGATTACAAATTCACAAAATAGTAGGCGAGACGACAAAAAAAATCTAATTAGTCCGTCAGTTAGATTATCAAAAAATATTTGACCCGTGGTCAAATATGTGGTGGTTTTTCTTTTGTAATGTAAACCAAAATTGACGAAGTTAGCTTTTAAAATTCTCAATACGTCACGCCTAGGTATCATTTTTAACTAGTTCTGACGTCACGAGCCCCCACTCCCGAGTTTTGTGGCGTTTTATCTTTTGTCAATATTCATTGATTTACAAAAACAAAAAATACGTGTCCATTAATTTCCAATACTCTAACTGACGGACTAAACAGATTTGCAATTTTTTGATACTGTCGTCATGCCTATTCTTGAAACCGAAAACTTGCGGGTATGTATTAAATGATTGATGTTCAAAGCCAAAGTGGCTTCTACGTCTGAACATTTAGCCCACACATCCGCTGTTGAGATTCCCAAAAAAAAACAGAAACGGCCGAATTTAAAAATTCCGTTTTAAATGAGAGGAAACTCGTTTAGGAAATATTTACCTTCCGGCCCGCATACCATATTAAGATCATTCATGAATAATGTGAAATCCGAAATTCCCAAAGGGTAAGCGTAAAGGCTGGCGCGTACCAAGAAATGGTAAGCGCCAGTGATGTTAATTAAATTAGGCAATACCCAAATCTGACGGATAGTGACCATAATAAATTAAAGGCTGATTGTTCTATAGTTAAAATAACTTTTATATTAAACATGCTTTAATACCTAAAGGGTTATTCAGGGGTATCAATAGTACACCCACATTTCACTGGTTACGTTTAAGACCCAAGTAATAGAAAAAAAAAAAAAAAAAAAAACGTTTATTTCAATTACAATAGGCATTTCGATACATATTATTGGAGATCACCTTTTAAGCAAGGAATTGCTTGTATTAGGAGACTCCGCACTTCCACTTGTTATTTTTATGCAATTGAAATTTAGACAGTGTAAACATGAAAGACTAAACAAAAATTAAAATTAAAGTAAAATAAATGATAAATGGGTAACTTAAAAATTATACTAACAGCTCTGCAGTTTGATGAGCGTTATGTAGAAAAAGGCCAGATCGCGCGTGTACGTGTGGTATGTGTATCATGAGTGAGTGTGTGAGTGAGTGTTATGAGTGAGTGTGGGTGTGAGTGTGAAAGTGAGATTGTTTGGTGTGTGAGATAACGAGCAATGCTTAGTTCACTCGTCCTATTTAGTATATATATATAATAGGCATGACGACAGTATCAAAAAATTGCTAATCTATTTAGTCCGTCAGTTAGAGTATTGGAAATTAATGGACACGTATTTTTTGTTTTTGTAAATCAATGAATATTGACAAAGATAAAACGCATCAAAACTCGGGAGTGGGGGCTCGTGACGTCAGAACTAGCTAAAAATTATACCATGGTGTGACGTATTCAGAATTTTAAAAGCGTCGTATATTCGTCAATTTTGGTTTACGTAACAAAAGAAAAAACACGGGTCTAATATTTTTTGAGAATCTAAGTGACGAACTAATTAGATTTTTTTTGTCGTCTCGCCTATAGTGGGCGAGCCTGTTACTATCAAGCGGGCTAAAAATCCAGACTACTTAGCTGCTATTGAGAAACTCCTAATGGAAACTCCGCTTGCGCTACAACAACGAGGCAATCAAATAACTTTTATCCGAGTAATAAATGCTGTGGTTTGGTTTGACAGATTTTCTCTGGAAAATATGTCAAACTCCCGTAAATTTATCTAATGTTAAGATAACAGTTATCGGACTAGTAAAGGCCTTTTTAGGGTTCCGTACATGAAAGATAACCGGGTCCCTGTTACTGAGCCTCCACTGTCCGTCCGTCCGTCTGTTTGTCAGCGGGCTGTACCTCATGATCCATAATAAGTAGACAGTTTTAATCACAGAATGCGTATTTCTGTTGCCGCTATAAAAAAAAAAATTAAAATAAAATTAAAATTAAAGGGGGCTCCCCTACTACGATGAAACGGAACCCTTCATGCACGAGTCCCCAAACGAAAACGAACCCAACGTTCCCCGTTCTTTATACTATTAATTTGATAATTTGTAGAAAAACTAATAAATTAGGCTTCAGTATAATTTAACAGTTTCACTGAGGCTTCATTTACATAATTTAATTTTCTCGTGCCCTAGCTATTTAAAATGTTTAAAAATAATTACGTGTTTTCTTTGTATATTAATGTAATGCCTATGTAATCTACATACGAATAACTACAATTATAATAACTCAAGTGTGTTTATTAATAAAAGGTATGTATTTATAAGTGTACCTATTTATATCCTTGACCGATTTCCTTTCTACAAATAGTTTTACACGTCAGCAACTCGGGATTTACCGCTACTGCATACATTGTTTTCTTGACAAGTAGGTACTGTGATACTACAAATTAAGTTTCGATGTGATTCAAGAATCAATCAAAGGACAAGGAAGATATCAATTTCAGTTCGTCTTAAGCTTCAGCTCCGGGTTTTCAGTACTAATGCTTCTCTCTCATTTTTTATGCCGTGTTATACGTCATCATATCAGCTGGAAGACGTCTACTGCTTGACATGGTCTCCCGCAAGCTCCGCCAGTTCAGCAGATCCTGTGCTTCTAGCATCTAGTGATCGTCGCTGGCGGAATTCTGTGTATTTGTCCACTTCCTACTAATATTATAAATGCAAAAGTTTGTGAGAATGTATGGATGTTTGTTTCTCTTTCACATAAAAACTAATGAACGGATTTGGATGAAATTTTGCACACAGATAGTTTATAACCTGGATTAAAACAAAGGATACTTTTTATCCCGGTAGTAAGACCCCATGGGACAATTATCAAACTTCACACGGGCGAAGCCGCTGGCAGAAGCTAGTTAAAAATATGGCCAAAAACCACTACCTTTCTCCTTAAACATTACTTTAAATGGTTTTTTGCTCTTATTTGATGAATACTTTTCTTTATATTGAAATAGATTAGTATATGTTTTACCTATCTATCTATCTTCTACTTCTTCTCCTATTGT
Organism: Xestia rhomboidea; assembly: GCA_963853795.1. Classification (NCBI taxonomy): domain Eukaryota; kingdom Metazoa; phylum Arthropoda; class Insecta; order Lepidoptera; family Noctuidae; genus Xestia; species Xestia rhomboidea. The sequence goes on along the minus strand of OY970778.1, from coordinate 4,426,701 downwards.
ATGTACAAAATGTACATACAATAGGAGATACGTACCTCCTATTGTATGTACATTTTGTACTCAAACTATTAATCGTTTATAAAACCTTCAAGGTTGACAAAGAAACAAAAAAAAACAAAACTCAAGCCAGTAGGACAAACACTAACTTTCGATTTCAGAATCTTGGTGACTTCTCAGTATTTATGGTGTGCGCAAGTACACCCCGCTCAAAGATTGTCAAAGAAGTAGGAGTTTAACAGACGCCTTCGCCCATCTCAGGGCGGAGGATATCCTGATGAGGATTACCATACGCAAAACAAAAAGGGATTGTTAGTGACAAAAACCTTTACCAAGGACGGAAAATTTCATCGCTTGCGATAATGACGCAACACGATTTACGACCCCTTGGTAAAAGTATGTATTACGATGTCCTTTGCACCGTGTATATAAACGTCGGTACTTTACAGTCACTCACATTTTCCTCACTAGTCATACATAGTATGAGGAGTGCGTGTACGATTATCTGAAGTGCCTGGCACTGACAATGTTCTTAGTAAAGAGTCTTGCTCTTAAGACTGTTGCTCTAATTTTATAGAATAATAACAAACACTCACACGTTATGCGTGTATTTTAAGTAGGAAGGTACTTATGTGTGTATGTTAAGCGTACGTCCGTTAAATTTAGCATCTGCTAAATGCGACAGCTTATTGTGAGGTATATCGTGAAGCTAACTGTAACAATATTTTGATTTAAAAGAGTGTCCATGGAGTTTTTTGACCATTCTTCTTCATAGAGATCTACGCTTTAGAATGTGCAACTACAGTACTTCCACAAGATATTATGCCTTGTGACTGTTCGCTTTTTTGTCATTCAAAAGTGCCTGTATAGGAATAATAGCAATAAATGGTTTGAGTTTGAATTGTTATTATCCTTCAGAAATGATTAGTAGCAGCATAAAGTACAGCCTCCGGGTAATCAATTCATGATTGAGTTCTTTGCTTCGTGTGACTAGCACTACAGTATTTCAACTATTGTTGGTCCATTACTTCGTCACTATGGAGAGCGCTGCCACCAACGGGCAACGCTGTTGTCACTTTTGCAGCATGTTTTGGGGTAATGATGACAGGATTGGAGGTAGAACAGCTTTAATACCCAGGCTCAGGTGCTTCTGCGTAGTACTTATGACGTAAAACTGTTGCAATATGAGTGTAATTAATATTTCTGTAGACCTCTATCTCAACTTTTCAAAACTTGAGCAAATAAAAAGATATACTAATTTCCGTCTAGACTAGAATAAGCCTCTAAAATAAATTTACTATGTTTTTCACTAACTCGGAAGCGGGCACTTAAACAACCAGGCTAATTGGAGAGCTTACACGTGATCAAGCCACATAAAACTGGCCGTGGGAGAAACAGTCTTGCCGCAAATCAACTCCAGCAAATTTTAGAGTTTGTCCCTGTGACTTATTAATAGTCATCGCGAAACAAACCTTGATTGGGAACTGCAATCTTTTGAATTCAAACGGAAAGTCATTTGGTATCAATGGTATACGCGGCACGCAGACTTTATGTCCTCTGGCAGATCCAGTTAATATTTTGGCCTTAATAACATTGTGGCGGAGAGCTGTTACTTGGAGTCTAGTTCCATTGCACAATTTTGGAGGCCGTATATTTCCCGGCCGTTTATTTTAATTTTTTTATACAACATGACAAGAGCACCAACACGCAACATAAGTCTGTGACACGGAAGACCCGACCCGGGATTAAGTGAGTTACAAAATTCTACAGGATAATTAACCAACTCATCCATATCGACCATGGTGTCAACAGAATTATATATCATTTCTTCACTTTTGAATGTAATTATCAACATTTCATTGATCGCAGCGGCTTGGTCGTTTTTGGGAGACAAAATGGCTCTCTCGCATAACCACTCCATCGGTTTGTCTTTTATTTTTTTAACATCAGGATAAATTAAATCTATAAGTCCCTCAACTGTTGATACCATAATACATAATTCATTTGGTATTTGTATCAACCCATCTTTTTGTGGAAAGTTTGCGTTTCCTTCCTTATCTGAAAATCTGCCGGCAGAAACTTCACCTCTGAGATGTACTCTCATGTTTCAAGTAAGTTTTAGCACTTTAATTTGAAGGCCATAAGAAAGATCTTTTGATGCATGCTTTGATCTCATCTGCATGCGTTCCTTTAGGCACTACCGGTAAAGTCTGGCGAAAATCTCCTGCCAGCAACACCGTCATACCACCCATTATGTTTTTATTATTTCGTATGGTCTACATGCTCCTATTCAAGGCTTCGATTCCTCTTTTATGCGCCATCATATTTATCATCATAGTTTAGTATTTTTAAGTACTTCGGCAAGATTGCTTTTATTTGGTATATTGCATAAAAGAGTCTCCACATTTGTAAGGTTTAGAGGTAGTTTTAAGGCAGCGTGTGCAGTTCTACCTCCTTCTAATAAAGTAGCAGCAATCCCGGGCGACGCTAGAGCTAAAGCTATGTCTCGAGTGCTTCTTACTTTTGCCAAGACCAAGTTTAAAAGATAAGTCTTGCCTGTGCCACCAGGGGTGTCCAGAAAGAAAATTTTCTACACTTTTCATGACTTGATCAAATACAGACTTTAGCTCGGCGGTCAACGATTGCAAATTTTTATTTACAAGCTACTGTATCAAAATTAGTTTCTCTCATGTACTCTCTATTACCTGCAACTTGTGGCTTGGTTGGTTTTGGCAAACCGTACATATCTATTGATTTTCCACCTAACGTTAGCACTGCTTCTTCAATTTCGGATAGACATTCATTTAAAATTTGGTCTTTGAAATTCTCTACATTGTCTCAGACTTCTTTTTACAGCATATGCTTAAAATCATCAGACAAATAATCTTTGATGTCTTCCCAAAGGGCTATTGGGTCTGCTATTTGATAAAAGACTAACATAATTTGTGCACAGTTCTCGCATTTTTGCTGGTGACTGACACAGCGCTGCCTCGTCCAACGTCGCATGCCAGTGTAGGTCATCTAACATTTTGCAAGCAGCTTGGAAAGTCGGCTGCAACACACCATTCCCAGTTTTTAGTGCTTCAAATGAAGTTGAGCCCCGCACTTTATGTAGCAGCAAACGCAGATGAAAGCACTCCGTATTGTTCGGGTGTACAGTATAGACTCTACCTAAGGCGTGATTCCTTCATCATACCAGGCCAACCATCAACTGTTACTCCTCTTTTTCGTCGTACGTATTACTCTTATTCCATATGTAATATGCGGGTACCTCAGAGTAAAGTAGAATTTTAGCAAAGTTATCTGATTGACATAGTTCAAAAAGCTAAAATCGTCGTTTTTGGTGGATTAGCTATTTTTTCAGCGAGATTATTTGAGTTGAAGTAAACTCTCTGACCGTTTTCCGAATGCGTTTCCCCACTGTTGTTCATTTAGCAATTGCTAAATGAACAACTGTGTCACTGTGACTGGGGCTGTGGGGAAACCCTCATGTATGGAAAACCCAAGAATTCGCCACACTGCTTCTGAGCTACTTATTTACTTTCCGCTCTCATATATCTTTACCTCATCTTTTTCGTTTTCTAGTGCAAATGTAGCCTGGTCCGATTCTTTATTAACAAACTTGCACACATATTTTATTGATTTCACAGAATTACAATACTCAACATATGTGCGTTAAAAGTTTTTCATAGCACAGGGTTAAAAGTTACTACCCAATGGTTCTCTAATCTAAATCTAATCTATATCCACAACATGGATATTATCGGTAAAACCGCCTTCGCTAGGTGATCGTCTCCGACTGTGGAAAGCCATCATAGCGGCCTGTTTGTGTTTCCCTCAATAGAGGTCGGGGATATCTTTTAGTGCAGCTGTTGTCTTTCACGCAAGGTGATTTATGATTAAAGCTTCCATAAGGGCCATGAATCATGTTCGACTTTACTATTTCGTGAACTTTTGGGTCAAGTGCAAGGTCGGGTATTTCAGCGCAGATTACTATGTCGATAGTCTGGCGTTATGCTACTTTTCAGTCATAGAAGAATATGAACATAAAACAGTAAAACTTTGGTGATGTCGTCCCAGCGAGGGTTGCATGTAAACGTCACAAAGACATCAGGGCGACCATAATTGCGTGCATATGTCATCGCATCCTGGGTACGCTCGTACATGTACCTCGGACCACCAGTGAAAGAGGACGGTAGTACTACCATTTGCCTCAATTAATTGGCATCAGCATCTTGTCGTCTCACTGCATCCTTATGATGTATGTAATTATCTGCACGTAACTTTGCCTGATTATGTCGTATATAATTGAGTCTCTCGGTTTCTATTTTAGCGTATTGATCCACTAAATACTGACTAAAAAGAGCGACTAAACGTGGGGAAATGTTATCTTCACCTTCTCTTATCATTATACGGAAGGAATAAAAACTGGCTGTAGAAACCATTTTTTTTAGAGGCAATTTTGTTATGGGGTCGTGTTGAGGCAACTTGACAGAATAACCATCGTCGTCATAACAAAACATTATGGGATATTGCAAGGCATCGTATGACCGATGCAGTTCACTTATTCGACTAAAGAAGTACTACGGCTTTCCAATATAATGTCCCGTTTCTCAAATTGCTGATCAACCATCACCAAAGCAACTTCGTTGGTTGTTGGGGTGTTAAAACGTCCTCTATGACTTTCAAGTAGTTTCTTTTCGGCATAAATGACTACTTTAAACGATTCACAAGTGGTGTGAATTTTATCAATGGTGCTTTTGAGGCCTTTAATGTAAGGGTTAACATCATGAAGCATTTTTTTGAAACTGTTAACTTAGACTTACTTCTCTATCGTCTTCTCCAACGAAATAAATCTGTAAGAATTTAGCTTTCTCATCTGGTTCCGGTAAAATGCTTCCAACCAAATGATAGACCTGACCCTGTACTTTAAATGTTGGCACAAAACCATCCTCCACCACCTGCTTTGCGCCAAAAGATGTCATTTCGAAACAATTGTTGTATTTACGAATATTACTCATAAAATGCTTATGGTCAGGGTGCAGATTCATTACCAAACTGTATAGCGGATCAGGAAGACAATATAATGCTTCAATTTGCACCTTTCCACTACCACAACACATTCCAAGAGTCTCGCCCTTCCATTTCAGTGCATTGCACCACTGACACTCTCATATTGCTTATACACACCACACAATGGTTGTCGTAAGCCATTCCTGGCTTTTAAGACATACCTGAAAGGTACTTTGTAATATGACTAAGCCGCTCTATGTACTTCAGGATGTGCCTGCTGGTAATTAGCAGCAGCTCGTTTGTGCACTTCAAGATGTGCCTGCTGGTAATTGGCAGCAGCTCGTTTGTGCACTTCAAGATGTGCCTGCTGGTAATTGGCAGCAGCTCGTTTGTGCACTTCAAGATGTGCCTGCTGGTAATTGGCAGCAGCTCGTTTGTGCACTTCAGGTTGTGACTGCTGGTAATTCTAGTAACATCTATTGTGTTATTGATAAATTCTGATTCAATTTATTTATTATATTACTAATTTAATTTAATGTTCAAAACTCAACAGCAAACCTTTGCATTGCTTTGCAGTGCCCTGACAGGGTTCATGTACAAAAACCGACAGTAATATTGTAAAATGTGTGATGTGCATGAGAGCAAATAAATAAATAATTGGCAGCAGCTCGTTTGTGCACTTCAGGATGTGCCTGCTGGTAATTAGCAGCATCTTGCCTGTGCACTTCTGAGTTTTTTTTCGTTATACTTAGATGCCGCTTTCCGATAAGATGTACCGGTTACTTTTACAATACTTTTTTGGGCCTGTTTTAGTTGACTTTTTCTCGTTGGTGCTGTGTAAGTATCTAGCTCTACGCTTCTTATTTTTCCTGTGAGGTATCGAGCAAGTCGACTGAGAAATATATACATCAACTGACTGTTTGAAAGAAAAGTCCATAGAAATATCTGAATCAGTTGATAACACAGATATAATATCAACTACTTCAACACGTCTGGAAGTAATTTTCTTAGCCTTTACAGAGAATTCTACTTCAGAAAATTGTTCCTCATCTGAAACATAAGCTTCAAAATGAACACCAGGTAGATCGCCTGAAAACCAAAGGCGCTTAACCGGACAACCTTCAGCACCAACTTTTACATATAACTTGCAATTGCGGTAAACCTCAAAAACAAAATTATATATTCTGCCTGCTGCGGTCAACTCACATAATGTGCCGTAAGTTGAAGACAGAATCATATCAGCATAATATTCGTATTTGCCTGAAATATGGTATTTTACAGATTTTACACTTCTTCTTTAGTTCTTCATATTCCGCCAACTATGTTAATTCGGCATGCAAATTTTGTGACCATAAGAATGACTCTAATTTAGCAAAATAATTAAATTACAATGTCAAAAAAAAAACAATTATAATAAGTACCTACTAAATCAAGAATTGTCAAAACTATCAAATTACAAATGTCAAATGAAAATAATTAAATTATAAATTTTCTAAAAATCAACTTACAAATGATAAATTAAGAAATTCAATTATAAAATATGTCAATTGCTTCAAATAAAAATGTCAAATCTAGTTTACATGTCATGCAATTTTTCCCTTTGACCTAGAATTCATAAATTCCTTAATACTATACAAACAGTTTTCTATAAGCCATGCTCTGAGATGCTTTTGAAATAAGCTGGTTCGCATTTCTCTAATATCCTTCGGTATATTATTAAATATCTGTATTGCCATTCTACTCGTGTTTTTATGGCAGTACGCTGTTCTACATCTTGGCATTGCAAATTTTCGAATGCCATTTCTTCATTTCCGTGCATCAAAAACCAAAGAGACTTAAAAAGGCAAGTTTCATCCCCTATGATCGGTGCGACGAACTGTGGTACCATCTGCCCATCAATAGGTATAATTTCAACAACCATAAACCGCTGCTGCTAATACCATTATTATACAAAAATAATAAAATTATACAATACACAATATTCCTACACTAAATGAAGAAAAATAAAAATTGAATAACACACATAGACAGTAAATACAAATTATGTCGAGATCGACCATAGCAAAACAATGCCATAAAAGTTTAACTTAACCGAAACCAAGAAATTAAAACTTATTGAATAACACAAATTAACTAACGAAGTAAACGTTGAAAGTATAATCTTGAAATCAGCTCTAACAACAACAAAAATTGCCCAAAGTAAGTGTAGTAAGAATCTTCTTAAAACAAAACAAAACAAACAACAAAAAAAAACTAAACGAAAATTGGTTCATCCATTTGGGAGCTACGATACCATAGTCAGATGCACAGACAGACACGTTAAGCTTATCACAACACCCCTCTCTTTTTGAGTCGGGGGTTAAAAACCAAAACAGACGAATATTTTCTCTTTCAAAAAAAATCCGAAGCCGCTGAAGCTGAAAGCCAACAGACATAATTCCTAATGACAGTAGTTGTCAACTTTTTGGTTTTACTTTTTTATTTATGTGACAGTAGAAACCATAAACAGATGTAACCTATTATTTAAATTTTAATTTAAAATATCAAAATGGTAAATGATTATTATAAACAAAATGGTAGGTATTTAATCTATAGCGGCACTGCAAAAAGCACTACAACAAAATAGTACAAAAAAGCGCCATCTATGTCACAGATGAAGAACCAACATCAAATTCCTAAATAGCACCATGTGTCGTCATCGTCGAAATATTTTATTTCTGTTATATTTCCCAAGATTCATCTAAATGAAATGCTACCATGGGCAATTTTGGTCACAATTAAACGCTAAAGATGACTAACTTATTTTGATAAGGATTAATACACTATGTCGGTAAAAACACCTTCGCAAAGCATTATTTTTGACGAAATTTTAAAATCATAAAAATGGTTTTTGTGAGTCAATCTTCAAAGATAGCAATGTTTTTAAATTCATCTTCCTAAACTGTATGAATGCGCGACCAGCTACTGTTACAACTTAAACCTTACGGAATATACGGAATACATTCTAAATGATGTAAAAACTTCACTTTAATCACAAAAATACGAATTTAACAATCACGGCCCGAGTCTCTCCCAAAGGACAATAAAATCTGCCAAAGAAAATATAAATCTATTTCAGTTAACAATAAAATAGATATTGCAGGACAGAGTAGCATTGAAAATCTTAGTGAAATTATACGTTATTTTCATATAATGATCGCCTGCCAATCATATTTCAAATCCGAGATATTTCCTCGTACAAATATGTACCAGCGTATTTACGTTCTCTACTATGTAAACATTTAGTGTTGAAATACGTTTTCAGAATGTTTGCGTCGCTGTAACGGTTTCTGGATTCCCTTTGTTGAAAGTGCCTCACAGTAATAAAAATATAGATCCTTCTTTTATGACTTGTGGACAAAAGGAACAATATTTCTGTAGCCTTTTTAGATATTGAATTCAACACAAACACACGCGCAAACACACTCAAACTCAAAACAGGCTTCTTTAAATGCTTTTAATAATTTTTTGTTTAGTTTTATTTTTTTCAACACACTTGCTCATAAAATGGCTCTAATTTCACCGCAATTAGGCACATAATGACACCTGTAATCAAACTGTGACTTTTTCATTGCCATTACTCACTAGTGAGTTATAAGGTTTTTTTATTGGTTGTGTTGCTTTGTTCTTAAAAACTTCGTGTTCAATAGTACAAATAAATTAATTCTGATCTCAATTTCATTCTCTGAACCGTTGGAACTCATTTTACTTATTAAATTTATATTTATTATGTATGTAAATAATAAATCAAGACGAATTTTCAGCTTTGCCGCCAATTTTCTATTTATCATCTGTGCCGAAAGGCAAACGCATTTATGGCCATACAGCCACGTGAACGCAATTTGTACTAAGCAAAGAGACTTACTTTGGTATGCCAAGAATGATAAAAGAGATCCAATCAAAGAGTATTTAATAACCCTAGCATGCCGTTTTATACAACATTGCTGGAGCGTTGTAATGTTCCAAATTCAAAAAACGCTCCTGCAATGGATTTTATTTTCTTTGTATGTAAATTCGATACTTCGCGTGTTCTTTTTTCGAAAATAATGACAATATTTCCATGCATGTTTGAGAAAATAGATAATTGCAACTTGTGCGTTTTTAATAAATAAAACTTTCACTCAAATATAACATTTGTTTTCTCTGTAATAAAGACAACTTTAAATTCCCCATTTTGTAGGTACGTGGCTAAAACGCTATCCGCGAAAAGCCAAAAAAAATTAAACCTCATTCTTTTAGTCTATAGCCGATCGCCATTGTTAGATGCGCGCGCATAGGAAAACTGATTATTTTTTCCCGCCATTGCGAAAAAATGTTCACAACTCGTTTTCACTGTTGAAAATGATTTTTTAGTATTATTTTCTTCACAAGTGTGTTATGATTACCGTCCTCGGCTCTTTTAAGACCCTCGCCAAGCGGCTCGGGTCTCAATGGCGCCTCTGCAGTAATCACCAACATTACACACTTGTACCATAATGTACTATTGTTAATCATATTGCATAAGATTCTGTAATATCACCTCTTGGGAGAGGTTGGGTACATAGAGATACATAAGATTTTTATAAACTTTATTTTCTTATATAAATAAATAATAAATCATGACAAAAGTATACAACCAATTTATTCGATTTTAGAGTGGTACTTGAAAGAAAACTTCAGTCATTATTTTAAGTCGGTTTTAATTAAAAATGCAAATCATTTTTGAACGGTTAGGGGTTTCATCTCCAAAATAAACATTATTTTTCATGAATTTTCAGCGAGCTCACCTTTCGTGTGTTTTGGCTCAAAGTAATGAAAAAGGAAACATTAATCAAGGTTTTTATTTTTTAACCTCGTCTGGTGTTGATTAAGGTAACAAAAGGGTAACACTTTTTTATCGTCTCGACGTTCAATTCGGCGTCGCATCTCATTACGGTAGGCACTTTGATGTGGTCTTCATAAATCTTAAAAAAAAGCAATATCATCCTGTCTTTACGAAAAGAGAATTTTCGGAATAAAAAAAATCAGAACCGCCTTTAGTTTTATAGTCAACTAGCTTATCCCTGTGGCTTCGCCCGCATGGAATTAGATAATTGTCCCACGGGATCGTACTACCGGGATTAAAGTATCAAATTTGTTAATTCAGGTTATTAACTATCTGTGTGCCTTTTTTTTCGGATGGGAAATCATCAAATGACTCCTCCCGCTTTGGGCGGAGCAGGAGGGAGTGTCAGACTTTTACTGACTAAAACCCATCCATGTTCCTTCATTGCCCTTTGTGTTCCGGGGCCACGGTATCTCTTTCGAATAGTCCCGCAGCCCCGAAACTATCTGTATGCCTTTAATACAAAGCCGTTCAGTAGTTTTTGTGTGAAACAGTAACAAACATCCTCATAAAATTTCGCATTTATAATAGTAAGTAAAACTAAAAGAACCAACAATCTTGGTATTAAACATGTCTACAAAAAGTTCATTCGAAACAGAGGGTTAAAATTAGTATGCTAACAAAGTCTAAAGCTTACAATAAAGAATTAAATTATCCCCGTAAAAAGGTAAGCGAAACGAGAAAGGTTAATTGCCTTCAATGCAGTAAAGCAAAGACGGACCTTCGAGCCGGATTACGTAACAGAAAATATTTTTCCTCTCCAAGCCAGGCAGTTTATTAGATTCCTGTTTCTGTGAAGAGCGCTTGTGAAAATTCTCGGGCTCTTTGAAAGGGAAACCCCTATTAGCATTTTGATGTTTTCAGTGCAAAGGCACTTTTAATGTGTGGTTAAATGGTTCTTTATATAAATAAATATGACACAATCTCCTTTCGAGTTTCAGAATTCAGATTCATTGGAACTCCATGACTAAAATCTCAATAATTATAACAGGTAGGAGAATTTTGGGAATAAACATTATAAATTCGGAACCGCACCGACTTTATTTATACAGTAAGATTAATAACCATCATAAATATTAATAATACTTAGTATAAATCAATGGAGCTAAATATAAAGCTATTTGTGGCCAAAGATGAACGGGCCTTGACTGTAATAATAAGCTGCGGGTAGTAATTATTTACCTTATATCTCTTTTAGACTTGACTGCGTTCCTTTTATAATAATAATAATGTCGGCCATGCTGAGGGTGAATGGACTCGGGTGATTGAGCGAGCGTGCGATCCAGTACCAGAAATGGGGGCGATTACCATTAGCCCGGAAGACGTAGCTCGTGCAGTCCGTCCGTTGCCTAACTGGAAATCTCCAGGGCCGGATGGGCTGCACAACTTCTGGATAAAATGGCTCACAAGGTCGCACGCACGCCTGGCCACCCTATTCCAGTCAGCCTTAGAGTCAGGGTCACTGCCAGAGTTTCTGACAACAGGTATAACCCACCTGCTCCATAAATCGGGTAGTACTGCGGAACCCAAAAATTATAGACCGATCACCTGTCTCCCGACAGTCTATAAACTTCTTACATCCATTTTGAGAACTAAAATTAGCAAACACATAGATGACAATTCTGTCATGTCCGCTTCTCAAAATGGATGTAGGAACGGGTCCCGTGGTACTAAGGAGCTACTCCTCATAGATATGGCCATTAGCCAACAGGTTCGCCGTTCCCGAAAGGATCTGTCGACATGTTGGATAGACTATAAGAAGGCCTATGACTCGGTGCCACATACATGGCTCATGAGGGTGCTAGAGTTGTATAAAGTTGATGCAACTCTGCGCACCTTCCTGATGGCGTGTATGGGGCAATGGAGGACAGTCCTTCGCTATCCAGGATGTCGGCAAATTCAGAGGAATAGCGAGCCGATAAGGATAGAGCGAGGTATATTTCAGGGCGATAGTTTGAGTCCACTTTCGTTCTGCTTGGCCTTGAATCCTCTTAGCACACTGCTGGAGGATTCAGGTCTAGGCTATCGGTTGCGGAAAGATGGTCAGGTTATATCTCACCTCCTTTACATGGATGACCTAAAACTCTTTGCCCCCAACGACTTGCGACTGATGGAGTTACTGAAGGTAACTGAAACTTTCAGTAGCGCCATCAGGATGGAATTTGGTGTGGACAAATGTGCGGTCATGCATGTAAAGCGAGGGGAGATTGTGGAATCTGTGGGAACCCAGCTCTCGGATTCCATTACACTTAGATCCCTCTCAGCAACCGAAACCTATAAGTATTTGGGTATGTCGGAAGCGCTGGGCATCAATGTTGCTGACATGAAGCAATCGTTGAAGGAGCGCTTCTTTGCCCGCCTGAAAAAAGTATTTAATAGTCTTTTATCAGGTGGAAATAAGGTGCGTGCCTTCAACGGTTGGGTCATGCCGGTTTTGATGTACTCTTTCGGCATACTCAAATGGACTCAAACAGAACTAGACGCCTTGGATACGAAGGTCCGTAAATTGTTGACGGCATATCGAATGCATCACCCACGTTCTTCGGTTATGAGACTGTATATCCCGCGGAAGTGTGGGGGTCGAGGCTTTTTAAATGCCAAGACTCTCCACAATCGCGAGATATGCAGCCTCAGGGAATATTTCCTAGAAGCCAATGTGGGAATGCATCGAGATGTGGTCCCGCATGATGGGAACCTCGTGAAAGCCGAGAAAGATAAACAAATCAAGTATCTTGACTTGGCTCGCGAGGTTGTCGACATGTGGGAAGTGGATTCAGCGATCATTGTGCCGATAGTCGTATCAGCCCATGGCTTAATTGACAAGAGCCTCGATCAATACCTGAGGAGGCTCTCGTTAGGCAGCTGGATCAAGGGCTTGATTCAGAAAGCGGTACTCCTAGACACGGCTCGTATTGTTAGGAGGTTCCTCTCTCTGGAGCCCTGACCGCCGGTAGCTTGGACCCTGCTCCCGATACCGGTGGGCTACAATTTTTTATATTTTTAAATGTTTTTATATTTTGTTTTGTAAAGAATATTTAAAAATGTAATTAATTTGTTAAAAAATAAAATAAAGAAATAATAATAAATTTATTGCCTAAAAGCATTACTTGTCATTAACGTGAACATCATTGTTTTTTATCAGGAATTTATCAGTACTGCTACTGAGTCTGACGGAATCTGGATTTGCGCCCGGTTGATGGCAATAGGCTCATCCTGTATGATTTGGGACTTAAACATAACTGGTGAAATGTGGGTCTACTATTAGGTACTTCTCTGCCTAACCCTTCGGATTACAGGGATCGTTGTTATGTTATTATCTAGATACTGTAAGGGACGCAGTATAAATAAGAGGCTTTTTAAAGCTATATTGAGTGAGAAACGAGTATCGAGATTATTTTCTTCCGAAAACTCAGCATCACCCTTGAATGTAACATAATGAGCCCAGCTCCTTTTACGTGGCCGATAATATAGACGTGTCAAACATACTAACCACTGAAGCCTCAAAATAAATATAAAATCACGCACTCAAAACAAAATATCTTTCACGCAAATAAAAATAGTACCCCAATAAAACTCTCAGAAATCCTGCTAAAACATTGAGCCAGACGTATTATGATAATCATGTTTAGTGAAGTAGGTAAACCAATATTCATGAATAAATAACACAATTTGTTAGATACGGAGAAACATATTGAGACGAAAGTACGTAAATTTGTTTACTTTCTTATTTGTACTACCGAATAAAATCACAATAAATGTCCTGCTGTATACATAAGGACCTCTTCGTGTTATATTTCTTTCATTTTAGGACAGACAATTCTTGGTAGGAAACTGTATGTTACGAGGAACGTTATGTCTATATTTTATTGCTGCAGATCCAATCTGTAAACCAATGTAATAATGGACCCATCTTGGACACAATGCGAGTGTGGAGCCCCAACAAAGGATATCAAAATGGAATCACAGGAAATCAAGGTACATATGGGTTAGTAAATAAGTATTTAAGAACTGTGAATGTTAGTGGTAAGACATTTGGTGATTAAGTTACATTTAATATAATTCATTCTTCAAATAATTTCATCATTACATCAATTTTATGTTAATTCGTTTTAGTCAGCACCTTAATGAGATGATATACCACACATCTCCTGCTCGCCGTGCACAACTAATGCGGATGGCAACTGTGAAACTAATGGCGCTAGCATAGTTTGTTCCAAGCATCATCATTGGTAGAAAATCTGGTAATGTCATTTTATATATCAAAATGGCTAGACCTCATTGGTCACATTGGGAACAAACTATGCTAGCGCCATCTGCTTTCAGCTTTCACCGGCCAACCCCATTGCACCCTCCAGGACTTGAATGAGGCAAATGACACAGCTGTCCTACCCACGTAGCATGACCACAGTAGAAACACGTTTCTTCGAAGAAAGAATCGACAAATCTTTTGTTCCTCTGTCATTGAATCGAAAAAATGACAAATGAACAACAGATTTGTCGATTCTTTATTCGAAGAAACCGTTTCTACGGTGGTCATGCTAAGCGGGCAGGTCGCTACGTACTAGTCGGACAAAATCTGAGTCGCCAATTCAAGAAAACGAATTGCGGATATATGTAAATACTCCTAAAATAATTTCAGTTTCATTTAAGCCACGACTACAAACCTGGTGAATAAATATAGTTTGTTACTCATTCAGAATTTCATCTATTTTTTTTTGGTTTTTTTTTTTTTTTAATTTTGCCCACGGACTGGGTACTAGAACTTTGTTTTAAACCTTTATTATTTACATTAAAATATTTTCGCTAGGATATTTCGGTGAGGTCAAGCCGTTTCAATTCATAAAGTTTGTTCTGTGTTGGAACGACCTAGCCATATTTTAGAGGAATATGCTTTTAGGAGTCATCATTCTCCTGCCCTTATCCCAATTTATTGGGGGTCGGCGCAGCTTGTCTTCTTCTTCCATACTTCTTTATTACTCGTCATCTCTTCTCAGCAGTCCATCCATCGTTTCTTTGGACTTCCTCTACTCTTATACAATCATACTCAACATTTTCCTCAAGATATTTTTCTCATTCCTCCGCCTCACATGTCCATACCACGATAACCGATTACCACACAACTTTTCAGTCACCGGCGCTACTTTCAGACTTCCTCTTATGTACTCATTCCTTATTTTATCCATTCGCGTTACACCACAGATCCGCCTTTTTTTTCGAATCGTAAATCATCAAATGACTCCTCCCGCTCTGGGCGGAGATGAGGAGGAGGGAGGGAGTGTCAGACTTTTACTGACTAAAACCCATCCATGTCCCTTCTTCAACTTTTGTGTTCCGGGGCCACGGTATCTCTTTCGAACAGTCCCGCAGCCCCGGCAGGCATCGGCCCTTGCGGAGCCCTTCCTTTCTGCTGACATCTCTTTGAGGCGTACGTGGAACACGAACGCGCTGTCGACACTGCCTGTCGTCATAAGACGGACGGGCCGTCCACAAGCCCGCGTCTACGGTGGCCAAGGGCTACGTGGTGTCCCCCGACGCCCGGTGAGTCTCCCGCGGCGGCTGGGACGTGAGGTTCTCTCCCTTTTCACGTTCCGCCACCTTCTTCGCTAGCATGACTGAATTTCCGTCATTCTAGCGATGGGAAATCCTACACGGTTTATCCCATGAGCTGTCCACAAAGTAGACACAATAGTTGAACAATGGCGTCTCGACCAAATTGGTCATTCGACAGATCATGATTTATAGTCACAATAAAAACATGAATTTTATCTATAATTTTATTGGCAGATACTGATTTACCAGTATCCAATAGAAGAATAAAAATAATCTGCTCATTTATCAATAAGGAGAATGACTCGACTGATGATTTTGATTTCCAGATCGCTATGAAAAATTTTAATGCCGCATTGTTCCCTCAACAAAACTTCAAGGGTTGCCTAAAAAAAAAAACGATAATCCCTTTCTGGGAACACAAAGTCGAGCTTAATTGCAGGATTAGGGGATATCAGCGGAGTTTTGTGCTTATCTAAATTTGAATCGCGGGGATTCCTTGTTATCCGACTTGATTGTGTAACGAAACGCAATCGAGCTTCGGCTTCATAATTTTGTCTGAATTTATGTTTTTGTTTGTTCCTTTTGTACTGCCGCGTACTAGGCGACTTGCTTCGGCTACGGCTTAGCGACTACTGATTTTTGCGAGTTGCGTAAATGCGTCTATCAGCACAATATTTTGAGTGCGTTACAATTAATTTACCGTAAAACGTGATTTTTCACCCCAAAAAAAAGTAGTTTCCCAGCAACAATTTTTGCGTAGAGTTACTTAGTTTGATGTACAGAATGCTTGGTTGACAGCTTCGTGAAGAGTCCGTTTACATCCTGTATGTTCACGACAAAAATGTGCGGTGCACTATAACATGAAATTAACAATTAAACCGTTTTGGAATCCCTATTCTTGTAGGTATTTGCGGTGAAATTGTGGCGCGGCGTGGAGAGTACGCACGTGCGTTTGTGCTCTGGTTTTCAAAACGTTAAGATGGTTAGGGCATCCCTTCGTCAAGATCAAAACATCCTTAATGCAGCATAAAGTCGACTGACTGACTAAAGAGGACTTTCAATGTCAATTTGCTTTCAGCACCATACCTATCAGATCGGATCAGATAGGCTGTGCGCATTTTGACGGTAATTTGAAATCCAGGCCTTGATGGTAAATCTTGTTACACAAACCGCTCGGTTTGTTAGGCATGCAGATCGCTATAAATCTGACGATGCATTTTGGACTTTATCTTGTGTAGTGTAGGGGTATATTGAAACGACTGAATCTATGTTAGTGCCGAAATTGGTTTGGAAGTAAAACTAGTTTATAGGAAATCTAGTCCGCTTCGAATTTATGTCAAAATTTGATTATTCGGACTGCACGTGTTTGAAAATCATCGTTCTGGAACGCACTGGATTGATTGACTTATGGGGATGTCTGTCAGAAACCCACAGAATTTTGAGAACTTTTTCAGGAACGTAGTAGGTTATGTTCAAACTGATTACAAATAATGTTGAATACTTTGGCACTAATATTCATCAAAAATTGTAATCGGTTTGAACATAACCTACCAAACGCATCATTTACACACCTTTTTGCATGAATGTATAAATCTGCCAGCAACGCAACTGTGTGTTAGGCTTTATCGTGTTTCACAAACAAAATACGCGCTCGCAAAAAAGTATCGAATTTCACAGAATACATTGAAGGAATAGAGTTTGGCAAGCTTTTATTTCAAAAACCGAGTACCATTCGAAATATACCTTGATTATTCTTTGAGAATTCATCTACCACTAAAACAACACAATATTTCAAGATAAACAGTAAAACTATCATCATTCATGTAGAGCAACTAAAGAACCACCAAAGGCAGACACCTTTGTTAATGTCCAGGTTCCTTAGTTCCAAAGGCACACACAAAAAGTAATGGAGAGGAACATAACAGCCGTAAAAGAAGCAAAGACATACGGCTATGTGCTAAAATAATAGATGCTGTAGAATTAGCTTGCAAGTTGAAATGGTAATGGGCAGGACGTAGCCAGAGCGACAGATGGAGCGAGAGGGTTCTCCATTGGTACCCTCGCGATGCACCACGCACCCGAGGCAGACCCAGGCATCGGTTGTGCGGTGATATTGTGACCGTGACCGGCCCTAAAATAGCCCAGAACAGAGAGGAATGGCATAAAATGGAGGAGTCCTTCGCCTTTAAATGGGCACCCAATTATAGTAATTGAAACAAATGATTATGTAGTAAATTTATTATATTTAATCTATGTATAAATGTCATCATTCTATTTATTAAAAATATATATTTTTGTTTATTTAATTATTGTTAAAATGCATGTTCAATTATTTTTAATAATAATTATTATCCTTTAATTTTGAGTGACGTTTTAATCTAATTTTTAATCTAAGTTCGTTTTAGTGCTATAAGCACGTTGTACGTCAAACTTTTAAACAATAAAATTGATTCAACAAAATGTTCAAATTTTCTGTAAAATGCTAAAACCACTGACGTTTGGATCAGCAACCTTATAAAATGACATACTAGGTTACTAATGATGTCAGGACATTTGATTGGTTTGACCCAAGCCTATGTATGTGTATTGCTGAGGTTGCCTCAATTTACTTTGTGAATTCGCTAGATTTGTGAATCGAGTCACATACCATGGCCATGGCCCTTCAGTCGACCATATCAATTTGGCACACGATGCACCAAACACCCTGTATGATGACATAGCATGATATTAAGTTTCTCCATTTTTCTATCTAAGTATGAAAAGCTAGAATATGATTAACATTCCAGCTGTTATGGAAAACATTCATAGATAATGTCATATTGCGACATGGGTGACCCATTATAAGATTTTTTTTTAATAAACAATGGCATCGGCGTGACAATTGCCCCCATTGTTTTTAAATATTGATAAGATTATAACTCTGATTAAAAATTGGTACCTATAGAGAATTACCTACTTATTTCCACATGGGTGATCCGATATTAAATTATCGTCATCATTGCAAACTTCTATAGGCGAGACGACAAAAAGAATCTAATTAGCCCGTCAGTTAGATTATCAAAAAATATTTGACCCGTGTTTTTTCTTTTGTTACGTAAACCAAAATTGACGAAGATATGACGCTTTTAAAATTCTCAATACGTCACGCCTAGGTATAATTTTTAGCTAGTTCTGACGTCACGAACCCCCACTTCCGAGTTTTTATGCGTTTTATCTTTTGTGAATATTCATTGATTTACAAAAACAAAAAATACGTGTCCATTAATTTCCAATACTCTAACTGACGGACTAAATAGATTTGCAATTTTTTGATACTGTCGTCATGCTTATTTAACACGCATTTTTAAAAAATAAATAAATCTTATTTATTTCTGTAAATTGGTGTTAAAAAACACTTTTACACGTTATATCATTTGTTATGTTTTAAAACTAGATGGGGCCGGTGTTTCGTACCTGACTAATCTGAGAAGAAATAGCCGAACACAGAGGTCAGTGTCTCTTTCAAAGTCCAGACATTGGTCAAGTCACATGAGGAGCATGCAGATTAGTGTCTAAGATGGTCTTTTGAAGGAAAAACCACACAGATTTGCGTGGACCTGTCCAGACATATTTCAATAAATACATAGACAGAATACTCTAAAAATCAACACTCGGCCTTTAACAAAAAAAAATGTATTACGCAACTTTAGCACCTGATATCTAAAAATTGGCCGGCGGCACAAGTTAGCAGGTATGTATACGTTCACAGTACATACTAATACTACTTGATGCCACACATTTTGATCATGAGAAAATAAGTAAGGTCTGTAGGCTAATTCACGTAACTAAAGAAGTGCTGTTGCAGTGCAGTTGCAGTTAAGATTCGATCATAACAACGCTTTTCGTATTCTCTACCGCTGTCAAACACGCTCGCGTCAAGTTCGCGTCACGCGAGCGCAAAAACGGCATTCTACTACTACTACTACTACTACTAGTATTGATTAGTATTAGTACTGATTAGTATTCTACTAAGTAAGAAAAAGCACTACAATCTGTGCTGGGGTGTTATTTTAATATTTTAATAACGTCATATTCATTGAAATGTAATCGATTCTATTCGATTATTTAGTGAGTGATATTTTTTCTCTCTTATGGTCACACCATAAGTAAGTTTGGTAGAGTTTGGTTGTCGTACAGTTGACGTGCAGTTCACGCGCAGCTTACGCACAGTTCAAAGATTACAAGAATACCGTTTATCACTCGAACTCGACTGCCACTGCACTACAACTTCATCGGCGCGTCATAAATTACGTAAATTAGCCCTCTGGTGGCGCTGGGATCTTGCTCTATTACCTTCTATTGTCGGTTGCGATGACAATTAATTTAACACCCAAACTATAACGTGAGTTCTCCGCAAACAAACATCAAATGCTCATCAATTCCACATGCGGAATTAACATCAGCGTAATCCCACCAAGTACCAACGTATCATTAATATTAAATATTTGCCTTCATATAGGCGTTACTTGAAGAGTGAACGTTAAGACGGATCAAATAACATGATACAGTACATAATCGTATGGCGGATTATTCAGAATGCTTACTTTTAAGATAGAGTAGAATTTATTTATTTTCACTTCTCATGCTCTAAAAGTACGCCAATATAGCCCTACGAAGCGACTAAACGAAGAAACTAATTACTTTTTACTCCTTATGGAGTAAAAAGTAATTAGTTTTTTAATTTCTTTCATGTGACATAGACAAACTCAAACAGCCAGTTAATATACTACTATTATCTGTGGAGTGTGGACCATCTTCATTGCAAAAATGTTGAGAGTTTT
The DNA here is from genome assembly GCA_963853795.1 of Xestia rhomboidea. Lineage (NCBI taxonomy): Eukaryota > Metazoa > Arthropoda > Insecta > Lepidoptera > Noctuidae > Xestia > Xestia rhomboidea. The sequence goes on along the minus strand of OY970778.1, from coordinate 4,406,418 downwards.
AGTTCCATGATTTTTCCGCAAGGAAGGTGGTGCCATGCGTTTTAAATTGTTAATCCGTGACTGGTTTAGAAGAAAAAACTGACCGCGAAAATTTCAGAATTTTTGTCGAGTGTAAATTTGTTCGGTTTTAAACAAATTTATTAAGAATGTCCAGTGACAGTGAAGAGTTTGACGTCGAGCAAAGAGCAAAAGACTATTATATAATCTTTTGCCGCCAAAATCGCGGAAGATTTACCTAAAAACTTACGAAAGTTCTATGGACTGGAGGAATAATAAATGTTTTTGTACTAAATTGACTATTTTTCTCGCACTCTAAGTGAAAAGTACAGTTTGCACCTCGAGACTAAACGCCAACTTAATATACCCTCGGTTTCATTGACTCCCTCGCACGCTCGGGAGTCAACCTCCAGAGCCACCTCTGGTATATTATAGCTTCGTTTAGTCCCTCGTTATAAAATATACCATTATTCAATTTGGGAAAACAAACAGTAGTATATTAAGCATAAACAGTGTTGTCTTAATATTAGACTTAACAAATATACTACTCACAACATTTTCCACAGATTACTATGGTAAGTATTTAATAAAAACAAACTGTTAGCAAACGTTAACTGTTATGTAGCAGGGCTAACTTAATGACAAAGAAGTTACGAGTAAAAAAAAAAGGGATAAGTTTGATACAATATTCTTTAAAAGATGTAACAAACAAAAAATAAATAATAATGTGTGATGTGTCATACAGGTCCTTACTCCATTAACAATATAGTATATAGTAGTAGTAGTATAGGTATAGTAGTAGTAGTATATAGTAATTTAACATAACGTAACTTAACATCACGGCTGTAATCCTCGAAAACTTAGGCAGAGTTGTAACTATTTAGAGCACTCACATTTCAGTCCCATGTAACAGGGGGCGAGCTTACAACTAGGCACAAATCCAAACTCCGAGTCTGCTACTAAGAAATTCTTAATGTAAAAACCCAATAACGCTTTACCCAACCTGAGAATCGAACCCAGGACCTTATGCACAGCAGTCACGCTTGCGACCAATAGCCCAACAAAGCAGAAATGTACATTAGGCTATATTATCAAAGCGGAAGACGCTGCGTTGGAAGACGTCTCACTAGGGGTACGGATCACCTGGTAAAGGTTGCGGGGATCCGCTGAATGCGAGACGCACGGAACCGCTCAATCTGGAGACTCTTGGGGAAGGCCTATGTCCAGCAGTGGACGTCTTTCGGCTGAAATGATGATGATGATGATATTTTCGAAGCGTAGGGCTATATTTAAGAACGCCTACAACTTGAAAAGTTTCTTGTCTTTTTTATCCCCTCCATTAACTACCCTCTTACTTTGATCTTTTGTTCCCAAGCCAAGTGATGGATAGTATTCCCTATACTGTGTCGCAGACTCCGGGCAACGCGTACAATAGTCATTTATCAACTCCACCGATTTCTCACTTCAAAGGTAACATAAACAAACATACACTTAATTACAAATTTAAAACGCTATGTTGATTCAAGCTTGTAATGTAAACGGTTATAAATTAAAATTTATGCCGACCGTACCAATATAAAAAATGACTGGGCATTAAAAAAAAATTAGGCAAATATTACTGATTGGTTATTACGAATTATGGGTGGATAAATATAACAGGATTAATTAATGAACATGTTTTCAACAAATAGGTCAATATACGAATAAGTAATCGTGTATTTTATCAAAGAAAAGATTCTAGGCAGGTTGCAAAAGGTACCATGACAGTAGACGCTTATGTGCAAGTTGCTCATGTCATACACCTGCCTAGCCTCTCCCCAACAATGTCAGGGTGGCTAGCTCGCCGTCCGTACGTCTCATGACGACAGGCCGTGTCGACGGCGCGTTCGTGTTCCACGCGCGCCTCAAAGAGAGTCAGCAACTGTGAAGGGGTCCGCAAGGGCCGAAGCCTGCCGGGGCTGCGGGACTATTCGAAAGAGATACCGTGGCCCCGGAACACAAAGGGCGATGAAGGAACATGGATGGGTTTTAGTCAGTAAAAGTCTGACACTCCCTCCTGCTCAGCCCAGAGCGGGAGAAGTCATTTGATGATTTCCCATCCTAAAAAAAAAAAAAAAAAAGGGTCTCCTTCTAGTCTTACCACTCGGTAAGACTGGAAGGAGACAGATAATAAATAAATAAATATCGCTGGACATTATACACAGCGCCATCTAGTGCCACACTAAGCAACGAGGCTTGTGTCGTGGACACCAGATAGTTGATATACTACATAGATACTTTTTGTTTATAAATACATACTTATTATACACTAGCTGACCCGCGCAACTTCGTCTGCGTTACGTAAGAGAGAGAGAGGCTTAGAGAGAGTGTGAGTCAACCTAAAAAAAATGCAGATAATATGCTTTAGCGGACTTTTTAAGAGGAACAATCCCGTCATACATGTATGATTGTTGAGTAACTTTAACCGTTTACGCAGCGCACGGAAAGGAAGCTCTCAAAAGCAATAATTTTTCGCTGTATTTGCAACAATTTTCATTGATGCTCCGCTCCTATTGATTGTAGCGTGATGTTATATAACGTATAGCCTTCCTCGATAAATGGGCTATCCAACACTAAAAGATGTTTTTAACTGGAATCAGTAGTTCCTAAAATTAGCGCGTTCAACCAACCAAACAAACAAACTTTTCTCCTTTATAATAATAAGTATAGATTCAAGTAGGTAACAATTTAATTTCTCGGAATTATATGCAATCATCGTTAAAATATTGTACTATGTTTTTCCAATTTGGGGCTTCCCTCGACAGCCTTAGGTTTTCTTTCATCCTTAGACACTCGATGACAGTCGTACTCCAGCTAGGTCGAAAGTTCTCATCAAGGTGCATGAATGAGCCCAAACACGATATAGCTTTTTTTTTTCGGATGGGAAATCATCAAATGACTCCTCCCGGAGCAGGAGGAAGTGTCAGACTTTTACTGACTAAAACCCATCCATGTTCCTTCATCGCCCTTTGTGTTCCGGGGCCACGGTATCTGTTTCGAATAGTCCCGCAGCCCCGGCAGGCATCGGCCCTTGCGGACGCCTTCTTTTTTGCTGACTCTCTTTGAGGCGCGCGTAGAACACGAACGCTCCGTCGACACGGCCTGTCGTCATGACACGGCCTGTCGTCATGAGACGGACGGACGGCGAGCTAGCCCATAGCTCCTCGTCCACAGGCCCGCGCCTACGGTGGCCGGGGGCCAATACGTGGCTCCCGACGCCCGGGGTGTCTCCCGCTGTGGCCGGGACGTGAGGATCTCTCCCTCTCAACTTCCGCCACCTCCTTCGCTAGCATGACTGCTTCGCAGAAGGAGGTGATGGCATCCCATTCCGTCTCGCTCCGGACCATGTATTGAACCAGGGCTGGGAGAGGGAGGTCGAAGCCGCCGATCGCCGCTTCGAGGACACGGCGGTGCTCCGCCCAGGCGGGGCACACCTCCACAGTGTGCTCCACCGTGGCCTCCGGTCGATCCTCACAATGGAAGAACCCGGGCGTCTCCTCCCGCCCGAAAACACGATATGAGGCCAATAACAATTTAGCTGTAAATATAATCTACGTAAACTGCGTATGGATTATTGATTATTGCGAATAGCATAGCACAGTTCTTGCACGGCAAGAACACGTGGATTTATCAGGCTTCTGGTGTTCGCTATACTTCTTTTTGGAGAAATCATCCTCATCATCATACTCCTGCCCTTATCCCAATTTAGTTGGGGGTAGCATGATTGTATTCTTCTTCCTTATGTACTACTCTATTACTTTTTGGAAAAATATTTCACGAAGAAAATAAGAAATGCACACAACTTATACAAAATGAAATATAGGAAATCTCACAGCATCAAAAAAAAAAATTAAACAAATCACAAAAAGTGAAAATAATGTTGGAGGGTTTGAACCTGCAACCCCGTAGTTTACAGAGCGGTCATGAAACTGCAAGGCTATTTACTTCGTTGTCATAAGCCACAAATAGCCGTTCTCATGTACTTACGTCATGACTGAAACGTCAAACAATTGAAGTATACGGAAATAATGCAAAATTGCCTACCCCTTAAGGAAGTAGCGTGATAATAATTATATAGCCTAAATAATGAAGAAGCCTTTAAATAAATCTATGCAGTAGTTTTGACGTGATGCGCGCACAAACATTTCGTACCAACTACTTAAACCGAGGAAAGCTGATTTTCTTGAGTTCCGCTATTTTGTGCGTATTCACCTCAAAAATCAAATTTCAAGAAAACTGAGAAATTATATTTACCTGTATTAGATATGGAGTATATGTAGCAACTTTAAAAGGTTACACTTCATTGGTTTTGATTGTATAGGTGTTTGAAGTTTATTAATTTTAAACACAAAACCCTCTTTTTTGCGCCTCTGGATGAGATTTAAAAAAAATGCTAAGACAGGTATTTCTTTATTTTTATTAATAAGTATTTATTCTGAGTTTCATGATTCTAGAACAATCTATTTTTTTTTTTTCATACAAACTTTACCCCCCCTTTTCACCCCCTTTTTCCAAAAAAATCCAAAATTTCTATAGCCTATATGTTATTCTGAATGTATTTAAACAGATTTGTGAACATTTCAACAAAATCGGTTCAGCAGTTTTTACGTGATGCGCGTTCAAACAAACAAACAAACAAACAAACAAACAAAAATTTTTTAAATGGTTTTAATATGTTCAGTTACTTATTTCAAGTCACCCTGACTGGTTTTTTTTTTTTAATCTTCAATGAACAGATTTTTTGGTCTCAACGATTTTATTATATGTATAGATGACTCGGAAAGAAATGTCCATGCTCATCACACAAACATTTGCTCTTACCGGGATTCGAACCCGGGACCCTAAGAACGTAAGGCAGCCTCACTATGGCTGGGCCGTTCGGGTCGTCATAATAGCAATATTTTACATGGAGCTGCCTATTTTACCTACATTTAACCCAGTTAGTACTGGGTAATACAGTACCCCTGGGAAAGACCAGTTTTCAGACTTTCGGTCCACTGACTACCTGTAACGACTGTCAAAGATCTACAAGTGACAATTTAACGTGTTGACTAAGTGGGACAGAGTGGAATAATCCGACAACTGACCTAAAATTCGTCTGAATTCGAAGGGAATTGACGTCAGTAATCTGATTACCTACGGGACATCATATTATGTGATAAGCGGCAAAACAAAATACTACGATAACAATGTAGTAAAGTTGTTACGGTATTGTGACCCCCAAAGCGTATCGTCACTGAGTAGATAAGTGAACAGAGACCTAACTTCCTGCAATCTCGACTCGATAGGAACACTAGCAGATGAAATTTGACGAAATTAGCTTTAGCAGAAGACTAAGGTGGCAGACACAGCCCGAAGCATTGCCTGGAAGATCAGCGATAAGACCGCCATTATAACCATAGAATTAGCAATATTCTAAAAGAGTTGTGTTACGGTTTTGGTGTACAAAAAAGTAATTCTATCTATCCATCCATCAAACTTCGTAGCAGCGCGCAGGCAGACCACATTGCCCATTATGGAACGGACGGCTGATGGGGCAGAAACATTCTGTAATGGCGACCACGTATTCAAACCACGGGGATCTACTGAATGTGGGAAGCACAGAGAAGCTAAGGGGAGGCCTATGTCCAGCAGTGGATGTGTTTTAGCTAATATGACGGTGATGATGATGACGTCGTATAGAAATGTTAATGTATTTGTTACCAATTTAAAAATTGGACCCAACAAGCAAGACCTCCATTCTATATCTACTCTTGGCGGTTCTGCTAAAGTGAGCGTAGTACAAACATTTCACCGATACGATAGCGTTTATAACTTTATGTAAAACATTATTGTGTTTTATGATCGCTGTGCTGGCCGACGGCCATCTGGTGAAAACTGTCGGCATTACCAAGGGGTTTTAGAGCGTTGGTAATTTAAGAAAAAAAGCTTATATGTTTCTCGTGCCTGATGGGCCTATCGATCTCAATGAAGTACCGGAATATGCACATGAAAATAAGTTGATACATAAATCATCATCATCATCCTAATATTGTTCCCACTGCTGGGACACAGGCCTCCTCACTATGAGAGGGAATGGGCTATAATCCACCACGCGGGCCCAGTGCGGATTGGTAAATGTCACATGTCTTCGAATTTTTTGGTTCTAAGACATGTCGGTTTACTCACGATGTTTTCCTTCACCGTTTGGAGAGCATAAATACTCAAAAGTAATTTGTTACATAAATATTCAAAAGTAATTTGTTAGTAACTCAAATGATGGTGGTCAATGGTGGTCCATTGAGTACCCAGGTGCTTTTACATTTTGAGTAATCATTGGTGATTTGAGTTTGTCGTCCGACTATTGGCCTAATTTTTCCGTCTAACCGTTAGTATCCCAAAAAAATAATTTCCTCTGAAAAACCAACAAAACAAACTTTTCAAATCAAGAAACCATAATAGTAGGTTCTTGCTGAAGGTTTATTATCTACACTCGAGAGCAATGAATCCGGGTCACTTAAAGAATGTTAAAAATCTCGGAAACTAAAAATGATAGGTTAATGCAATAAATTGTATTTAATAGACAATGTAATACTCCTTAAATGAAAGTAAAAAAAATATGAGTCACCATACATTTTATTAACACAAAATTACATAAAGAAAAAAACTGCTGATCTCTCCTTAAAACAAAAATAGGAAACATGAAATTTTTGAACTTTATTACGATTTTCTTGAATTTTAATACTTCGTATTGCCTCCTCGTGCTTCCATTACTGCGTTTACGCGGTTTGGCATGCTGTACACCAAGTTCCTTATACGATTTTGGGGAATATTCTCCCATTCCTCTGTGAGAGCAATTTTGAGCTCACGAAGCGTGATTGGGGGAGGGTTTCGTTGTTTTACGCATCTGCCTAGCTCGTCCCAAGCATGCTCGATCGGGTTGATATCCGGGCTGCGCGCTGGCCACTCCATACGAGTAATGTTCATCTCTTGAAGGTAGTCATTCACAATCCTACCTGTATGAGGTCGGGCATTGTCATGCATAAATATAGCATCCTCACCTAAATTGACCATAAATGGACCAACGTGATCATTGGGATTCTTCCACATATCTTACGCTAGTTAAAGAGCCGTTTTCTATGATCACCAGCTCTGTGCGACTTTCAGAAGAAATTCCGGCCCACACAAGTACAGACCCACCACCGTAGGCTACTTTTTCTTCGATGCATGCTTGCTTGAATCTTTCCCCTGGTCTTCGATACACTCTGTGTCTTCCATCGTGCTTGTAGAGCATAAATTTTGATTCGTCGGAGAACATAACTTTTGACCAATCTTCAATACTCCAATTTACGTGGCTCTGGGCATATCTTAGTCTTGAAATACGATGCCCACGCTCCAGTTTAGGGCCGTTTGCAGGTCTAAGGGGTTTTAAGTTAGATTCAGCAAGCCGACGTCTTACTGTCCATGCACTTGGGTTACTTCCTCCGAGGCGTCGAAACTGATTTGTGAGTTCAGTTCCTGTGAGAAAGCGATTTCGAAGCATGGTGTTCACCAAGTATCGGTCTTCTCGTGCTGTGGTACACCTGGTTCTGCCCGTTCCTGGTCTGCGTAGGTTAGAACCAGTTTCTTCGTAACGTCGGAGAACTCTTTGTACTGTTGACAGCGACACACCGACAGTCCTGGCTGTATCGCGCTGACTCCGGCCGGTTTCCAGCATTGTAAGTATTCTGGTGCATTCTTCAGGCGTAAGCGACATAATTTCAGCTTGAATAATGAATATAGAGCACTATCAACATGGTTTATGTACCCACATAAATGACAGATTACAAACAAAAGCAAAACCAAATGCTGTAATTTCGTAGTTCCATCTTCGAAAGTGGCCCTTTTTCAAATTTGATTTTTTTATGATATAACTATACAATAACTAAGAAGTTTTAATACCTTTATTTAAGGAGTATTACAATGTCTATTAAATATAATTTATTGCATTAACCTAGCATTTTTAGTTTCCGAGATTTTTAGGATTCTTTAAGTGACCCGGATTCATTGCTCTCGAGTGTAGTTTCCAAGCGAAAACAAATCTCAGAAAAAGTCAAAACAACTTTGAAAACAGATTTCAAGTCTGGTAGACAGACCTACTGAATATTGTAAACGATAAAACTGACCCAAAAAGTTCAAAGAGCACACATAAACAACCCTAACTTCTTTGACATTGGACCCACGCAATAAACGTGAGTTCAGCCAAAGTTATTTGTGATCCCAGCTAAAGTCGAAAGTTTAAGGTTAAACTTGGAATATGTTATGTTGTATCTGGATTATCTTTTATTCTCTGGCCTAAATTAAATGCATTCATAAAATGAAAATTTAATTATTTACAAATCTATTAAAATAAAATAAACTAACTAACTTAAACCTAAAACTTAACAAATGGCGTCAAAGAACTCCTCAACGCTGTCAACTGGTAATGTCCCCAAGAGACTGGCGGCGTTACCACGCTGTATGGTAACGCTATGCCTTTGGCCCAGGTAAAAGCCAGCCCTAGGGTCACGAGAAGTGTCAACTAAACGTTTTGAAATTTCCTTGAAAAGGCTGTGAGCGATTGGACCCCACAGTCCTAGAGTTTCAACCCCAAACGGCTCGAAAATATAGTTACCAATAAGGTTACTATATTTTCGCCGCTTGAGGTTCTCCGCTGCCGTAAAGGCAATAATGATATCTGGAATTGCAATGGAGAAAATGAACTATGAGATAATGAAACTTTCAAAAAAAAACACTACATTTCTCTTTTCAGAGGGTGTCTGGATTTAATTTAGACATTTTTCTCATAATCACAATTTAGTAGAAGTAGGATGCTATGCTTTCTACTTTTACTTATTACGTCTGCTTCTTAGAGAAGTCTAAGATCTCTTTATCCTGGCATTCTTAGATGTCGAAGACAAGGGTCCAATATTCACCCAAAATTCCAAATTCCGAGAAGATAATGTAGAATTACAATTTGAAATTGAATTGTGTACATGTAAATTCCATTATTGCTTCGTGAACCACAAAAAGCCATCTGCGCTACTCGAAAACGTTACGATGAATTAATGTTTTCTTGGTACTTTTTAACTGTAATTATATTGACATTGTGCTCGCACTTGCACTTGATTTTGGTAAAATTAAACGAACTTGCACTTGATATAACTAAAATGATCCGCGACTTTCGCGGGCTACAGTTCATCAGAGAAACTGTGCAGCAGTTGGGTTACGTCTCTAATATCGATTCCTTACTTTCTATTTTTGCTTAATTTCTAATTTCTACATACATATTACGTAAAAACAAAGACAAACCTAGTTTCCGTGAAAGTCTAAGCAGAGGTGACCCATTTTCCCGGGGCTGCGGGACTGTTTGAAAGAGATACCGTGGCCCCGGAACACAAAAGGCGATGAAGGAACATGGATGGGTTTTAGTCAGTAAAAGTCTGACACTCCCTCCTGCTCCGCCCAGAGCGGGAGAAGTCAATTGATGATTTCCCATCACAAAAAAAAAAAAAAAGCCCTAGGGTCACGGGAAGTGTCAGCTAAGCGTTTTGAAATTTCTTTGAAATAAATATACAAAATATCTGGATTTGATTACAAACTTTTTCCTCGCTTGTACATATTTATACTAGAGAGATATCTAAAGAATAAATATTACGGTACAACATATTTTCTTTAGGAAAGCTGTTAAATAACGATATTATTCTTCAGATGAAGGTTTTTTGAATATCGAAATATAGTCCTATCTTTAATTCTTTATCGTATTGTTAGTGCATAACTTGGTTTTAGAGATTCTATGCCGCCCATGGGCGTCTGACTTGGCTGTACATGCCGCCAAGAAGTATCTAATATCCTTGGTCTGCGTAAAACACATGAAAAAGGATGTTTTAATAACTACATTATCTTAGCCTAACTTATGTACAAAGGCTTCCACGACGACTAAAACAATCCAAAAATGCCGTTTGCTGAAAGGTTTTCTCGCTCGCGGTTCGTTTTAACAATTTTCTTTATTTTCAGGGACCCCGCAGTTCCACATTGTTGCCCCACCGCATTATGCGATGTACAAATATCTTCGGACAAGGATCGATTGAAGGATCTCATCTCACTGTGTCCTCAGCAACCCTTCATTCTTGTCATTGTTCATTGTGTACAGGTATCCGTTATTATTATATTATGTTAAATATTTAACTTTGATGCCTCCTTTCGACTTTCTATCAAAATGAATAATGGACGGATACTTGCTGACCAAGGGGTCTGTTACTTTTTTCAAAAGATTAATAGCTGAAAATTCGACTGGTTTCTAGGGCGCGATTCTATAGAGGGTGTAAAAAACCTCTTAATGAAACCGAAAGGTTCTCCCCGTTGTTGCGATCATTTTTTTGTTCTACACTATACCTGGGAACCTTCTAGTTACGGAGATATTAGGGGTCAAAGTTCCAAATTTTTGACAAGTTTTTTTTATACAAGTTTTTAAAGCAAGATTTTTACTTTAAACACCTCCACGACCCCCATACTATTCAATCCATCCATGAGCACAATGTTTTGAATGCGTTACATTGAATTCTACCACAAAACATGATTTTTCACCCAAATGAAAAAGTCGTTTCCCAGCAATAATTTGTGCGTAAAGTTACTTAGTTTGATGTACAGAATGCTTGATTGACGGCTTCGTGATGAGGTTGTTTACACCCTGTATATTAAGGGCTGCTGTTTAAAAGTTAATAATTTTGGGCTGATTGCCAAAAATGTAGACATTTTGTGCAATTACCTTTTTAATTACCGAATCTATATAAAACCGTATCTAAATAGACAGACAAACATCAGCCCTAAAAAAACCTGGTCGATTCGCTGTTTTTTCGGGACCGATCCCAAAAATAGACAGGACAAACAATGGTTTAAAAATAAAACTTTAAGGCACTAAAAGCCATGCGTTATAAAAAGCACCTTTTTTAAAAAACAAAGATGCTGGTAGAATACATAATCTCCTCCTTTTTTGGGAGTCGGTTAAAATAACTGAAATGGAGGTATTCAACATATATTGGCAAAACATAGTGCACACATTAAAGACGATATACTATCTGTAACCATACCTATGTTTCACAAAATAAAGGATTGATTGATTGATTGATCAAATTTTTGCTCAAGGTTTAAAAAATAACAGTTTTTTTTTTATTATCAGAAATCTTTGTGAAAATCTCTTTCAAGTTATTTCGGCCCAAATATTTTCTAAGCATTCCTCGAAAGACGAGCAAGTCCAAAATAAGGAAAAGCGAGTTACAATATAATCAGATCACTAAATCTATTTGTAAAAATAAGAAAAATAAACGCCGCAGATAGTGACGATACACTGTATTTAGATAAGAACTGTATCTTAGATGTGGCTATCTTAATCATGACATTGATGGGCGTGGAAAAATACTTGTCAAATTGCTGTTACTTTATTGTACACTTTAGCTACCAACATTACATTAGGTAAAACAAAAACAATTGTCTCAATAGGCTGCCAAGCTCTTTGTTTGTAATATTGGTAAAACCTGGCCTTCTAAGGCCAAGTGCTCACTGACGGCAGCATATGATCGGATTCTTACGTGATAATCATAAATGTAACTTAAACTTTAGACTCTTTTTTTTTTTTTTTTTAGGATGGGAAATCATCAAATGACTTCTCCCGCTCTGGGCTGAGCAGGAGGGAGTGTCAGACTTTTACTGACTAAAACCCATCCATGTTCCTTCATCGCCCTTTGTGTTCCGGGGCCACGGTATCTCTTTCGAATAGTCCCGCAGCCCCGGCAGGCTTCGGCCCTTGCGGACCCCTTCACAGTTGCTGACTCTCTTTGAGGCGCGCGTGAAACACGAACGCGCCGTCGACACGGCCTGTCGTCATGAGACGTACGGACGGCGAGCTAGCCCATAGCTCCCCGTCCACAGGCCCGCGCCTACGGTGGCCGGAAGCCACCACGTGGCCCCCGACGCCCGGGGCGTCTCCCGCGGCGGCCGGGACGTGAGGATATCTCCCTCTCACGTTCCGCCACCTCCTTCGCTAGCATGACTGCTTCGCAGAAGGAGGTGACGGCGTCCCATTCCGTCTCGCTCCGGACCATGGCACGAACCAAGGCCGGGAGCGAGAGGTCGCCGCCGCCGATCGCCACCTCGAGGACACGGCGGTGCTCCACCCAAGCAGGGCACACCTCCACAGTGTGCTCCACCGTGTCCTCCGGCCTATCCTCACAATGATAGCACCCGGGCGTTTCCTCCCGCCCGATTCGGTGCAGGAACTTACCGAAACATCCGTGTCCGGTAAGAACCTGCGTCAGGCGGAAGGTGAGGACGCCGTGGCGTCTCTCCAGCCACTCCTCAAAGAGGGGACTTATCGCCACTATTGTGGCGTGCCCTGCACGGGGTTGCGATAGTCGCTCTCTCCATGTCGCCATGAGAAACTTTAGACTCTAAAGTTGACATTTTAATGATGATGGTCGTAGGTACTAAAATATGCCACAGTAGAGTTAGGCATACCGTGTCGGCAGCCTTCTGTATGCCTCAGCATGCTTCGGGACTTATCGGCAGTCTTCGGTATGCCGCCAGAAAGCAAGACAAGGCCCGCGCTAGCACTCGAACGTGAGCGCTCGGCTCAGCGCTCGCTCAACATGCCTAAGGACGGCTCAGCTCTCGCTCGGCATGTCTAAGGACACCTCAGCAAGCCAGCATGCCTAAGGACGTTGCGGCATACCTAAGCGGCACCGCGGCATACCTAAGCGGCACCGCGGCAAAGGTATGGTACTTTTTTTATCGTAGTCCCGCTAGGCCATATTCAACTGAAACTCCGAACTACGCGAGGCCAGCTCAAGGTCAAAATCTTATCACAGAAGTAAGATCTACGGGTACAGAGGTTTTGGTCCATATAAGGGGTGTTTCTATGCCTACAGGGAAAATGCTTTTTCTCCATAAATAGTTGTTACGAGTCTACGTGCCTTTTGCACTTAGAAACCTTCACTTACGGACCCCTCAATAAAAACTACTTAAGAAAAGATCGTGTGTTATTTCTTAACGACTCATTCGCCAGAAAATAGTCTCAAAGGATTTTTATGACGTACTTCATAAAAATTCCGACTTTAAATTTTATGAAATTAAATTTGAAGTTGCAAATTCACAATTTTAGTGAAACAAGACGATGAATGCATTGAAGCTCTTTTAGACCTTTTTCGAATCCAACAAATTTATTTCTTTTTCTTCAGATTTTTTTCAGCAGGTGCTAGAAGCCCAGTTTATGGAATTGTACCCAGTCGATGGCAAATAGACTCGCCCCTTTAACATGAGACTTAAATTAACTGAAAAACATTTCTGGGCAAATGTGGGTGTAGTATACATACTCTGCCTAACCCTTTGAGAATCACAGGCGTGATGTTATGTTTATTGATCAGCGTTTTTAGAATACCAAAGCGCCTTGTCCATTAAAGACTAATTTCACAAAGAGCGACTGTGAATATCGGCCAACTTCGTTGTTTACAACTCAAAGTTAGATTAAGAAAGATTTGACGTGATTCGAATACTAAATAGACACAAAACAACACAGTAAAATTTTCTTAAGCTTACACAAATTGTGTTCAAAAGACGCATCGTGATTAAAGCTTTAAGAGTCAATCTTGTTTGCTCATTGCATTTCAAATGCAATAACAGAGAAAAATGCATTGTATAACGCAAAACAAAATAAGCATAAATTGTGAAAATTATTTGTTCAACCAATTGTATTTTTTACCCGGGAAACAAACCCACACTTAATAATCGTGCCACATGATAGCGTATAGACACATTAAATAAAAAAGTGGATTATATTACCCTCATTCGTCATTATTTTTTCTTAATTTTTATGGAAATCCGATATTACGAAATAACCATTTAGTCAGTTGAAGAGCTAATGTCAAGCTTATTATATCCATAGAAATAATGTAGGAATAACACAGTGAACACATGTGATTTCCAAAAATTATATTATTAAAGCTTGTTTGCCTTTATATACCCGAAAGAACTGTAGAATTCATTTTTGGTAAAGCGCGATGTAATCCGATTATACGAGTACATAGTAGAAACTGTTGTTAAGAGTGAAAAGGCCGTGTACCAACATTAATAATTACCAATACTATATATTCCTGCCAGCATCTGTAGTTTTCAGGAGTTATGCCCGACTCGAACTGTTTCAACAATTTTACAACAACTTTGTACAAAATATACAATTCATTTTTACCCGACTGCTAAGGAAGGGTTGTTTTTATTATAAGGTAGGTAGGTTTGTTTTGTTTTTTTTTAGGCTTGTTGTAAATCAATTGATTTAAAAGTCATACTGTATTTTTTTTATTAACTGTACTTTTTGACACGCAAATTTACACTGGTGACGAATCGGGAATTCAATTCAAAGTCGAAAATTCATTTGTTTTCTTACGTGACGAGTCGGGACTTCTAGTAAGGAAAAAGTTTTTGGTGACCAATCGGAACAGTGACGAGTCGGGCATAACTCGTTTTCAGGTTTTCAGCATCGTTACAAGTTGCTGGCTTTCATGCTTGCTTCGAAATAGGAATATACTGTCTACGTCTTTCAGTCTCTATAGATTTACATAGGTAACATAACATCACGCCTGTAATCCCTGAAGGGTTAGGCAGTGTACCTAATAGTAGGTACACCCACATTTCGTCAGTTATGTTTAAGTTCCATGTACTAGGGGGGGGGGGGCGAGCGAGGAGCTCGTGGCTAAATAACAACAGCCGCTCGGGTCGATCGTTAAGATAAGCCGTGCTTGCCTAGGTTGGTATGTGGATGGGTGACCACCCATTAGATACCGAGTTCCTCCGTGCCTCGGAAAGCACGTTAAACCGTGGGTCCCGGCAGTCATTTGAAGATCTTTGACAGCCGTTAGGTAGTCAGAGGCCTAAAAAGTCTGACAACCAGTCTTACCAAAGGGTATCGTATTACTCGGTACTAACTGGGTTGTGGAGGTCAGATAGGCAGTCGCTCCATGTAAAATACTGGTATTCAGCTGCATCCGGTTAGACTGGAAGCCGAACCCAACATAGTTGGGAAAAGGCTCGGCAGGTGGATGTACTAGGGGGCGAGCCTATTGCCATTAACCGGGCGCAAACCTAGATTTCGTGGCTACTACTAAGAAATTCCTTATGCAAAAACCCAATAACACTTTGCCCGACCTGGGAATCGAACCCAGGATCTCAAGCTCAGCAGTTTCGCTTGCGACCATTACAAACGAGGCAGTCTATAGATTTCTTTGTATGAAAACTTTTGTTCTATTAAAAAAGAAAGTAGATCAAATGTCTTATAAGATATAAACTTGCTGATTAAAATGAAAAGTTTGTTATAAAAGATGTCTTTATTTTAGAGAACTTATGACATAATTAATTACTACCAAAAGAACCTAGCGTAGCTTAGAAATAAACTGTTAATAAACAAGACTTTGGACGCTTTAAAAAGGAGTATTTTTCTGATATCTACGGATATGGACAACAATGACTTGACGACCCGAATGGCGCAGCGGTAGTGAGGCTGCCTTACGTTCTTAGGTTCCCGGGTTCGAATCCCGGTAGGAGCAAATGTTTGTGTGATGAGCATGGACATTTGTTTTCGAGTCATGGATATTTATATGTATAATATGTATATATTTACAAACAAAAAAAAAAGTATCTATGTAGTATATCAACTATCTGGTGTCCACGACACAAGTTTCGTTGCTTAGTGTGGCACTAGATGGCGCTGTGTGTTAATGTCCAGCGATATTTATTTATTTAACGACTGAACAAGTTTCAGTAAAACAACTGAGCAAAAGCTCTCACAGCACTATGAAGCCGTCCCCATACCATTGTGTAAACCATTAAAGAAAAGTTTCCAGTTCATTTAAAAATAGCTAAAGCGTGAAGGCGCATAATGTCACCCCATAAACGTATCTTAGCCTTGACCTATAAACTTTGTCAACTTGATGTAGGATCTTAGCAGACAGGCTACTTTTCAAGATATTTTGCGGCTTTTTCAAGAGGGAAAATATAATGACGACCAAAAATGACTTTGTAACCACTAACATCTATCACCTAAAATATCAATTGATCACTAAATTTTAATGAGGTGGTTGATGACAAACTAGTTTCGCCTAGGCCGACTTGGGGCACCCCGACACGGATAGATTAGGTTAGAATGGTATGGCGGGGTCGAAGCGAGCGAATAGACCCCGCCATACACTTCGTGGTGATTTTTATATAAACCAATCAGAAATAGGAGCCCCGTCCATCGACAGGGTCTCCCTCGACTCGGATGCAAGAGCTTAACAGTTCAATTTCAGGTGGTCATTAACTAAAAAAAAATTTTTTTGGTTCTAGTTTCACGATAAAATGGGTAGTAATTTTGGTGATCATTTACTATTTTTGGCAATCAAAAGTGTTTTTTTATTGCCGTTACATTTTTACAAAATCTGGTGGTTGGTTAAACATAAGCCCTTTATCAATGCTCCGCGGACTACCTCGTTGGTTTAGTGGACGTCTGCGACTGCTGAACATGAGGTCCTGGGTTCGATTCCCGAGTCGGGCAATGTGATATTGGGGTTTTCCATCAGGAATTCCTTAGTAGTAGCCATGGAGTCTCGATTTCTGCCCGGTTGATGGCAACAGGCTCGCCCCCTATTTATACATGGGACTTAAACTGGCGAAATGTGGGTGTACTATTAAATACACCTCTGGCTAAACCTTCGGAGATTACAGGCGTGATGTTTTGTTATGTTACTATAATTTATTTATAACATAACCAAATTGATAACATAACATCACTACATAGTATAAAACAAAGTCGCTTTCTCTGTCCCTATATCCCTATGTATGCTTAAATCTTTAAAATCTTTTTTTAATAGATAGAGTGATTCAAGATTTTCTATAAGACTCGCCTTAAAAACGAGTCGAAGCTGTAAAGACCTATAATTATCATAAATGAACCCACACCTTTTTTCCGTGAGAATAGGTAGAAACAAATCAAATCAAATCAAATAATTATTTATTGCGAACAACAAGGTCCATAAGGGTTAGTAAAAGAGTACTTAAGAACTATGTTAGCGGTGAGAAATTAGGTGATTTAGTTACATTCATATTCAGATCATTTTTCAATTATAATAATAAATAAATAATTCCATCATTTCGTGCTGTTCCTTTGTGTGAGTACCCTAATGTGATGACATAAAATAGGACAGTCAAATTTGTCCGCAATGACCGCCAGAATACCATTGCCGCTAGCACGAACTCTGCTCAATAACGAAGCGACTTTCTTGGGCAGTATAGCTGCGAATACGTCTGTTCCAGCCTCCATGAACATAGCAGATGCGCTGCAGAAACGTGGGAGCCGCAATAGCAATCTGAAGGCATTGTTCATTGTTCTCGCTCCCGGCCCTGGTTCGTGCCATGGTCCGGAGCGAGACGGAATGGGACGCCGTCACCTCCTTCTGCGAAGCAGTCATGCTAGCGAAGGAGGTGGCGGAACAGGACAGGGAGAGATCCTCACGTCCCGGCCGCCGCGGGAGACGCCCCGGGCGTCGGGGGCCACGTGGTGGCTTCCGGCCACCGTAGGCGCGGGCCTGTGGACGGGGAGCTATGGGCTAGCTCGCCGTCCGTACGTCTCATGACGACAGGCCGTGTCGACGGCGCGTTCGTGTTCCACGCGCGCCTCAAAGAGAGTCAGCAATAGGGAAGGGGTCCGCAAGGACCGAAGCCTGCCGGGGCTGCGGGACTATTCGAAAGAGATACCGTGGCCCCGGAACACAAAGGGCGAGGAAGGAACATGGATGGGTTTTTTAGTCAGTAAAAGTCTGACACTCCCTCCTGCTCCGCCCAAAGCAGGAGAAGTCATTTGATGATTTCCCATCCTAAAAAAAAAAAAAAAAGGCATTGTTATATTGGACGCGCAAGGTGTTGAGGGCTTTAAGAGAATATGTTGTCCATAAGCTACTGCCATAGAAGTTTTGGCAATACGCCTTAAATAGGGTAATTTTAACTTCTTTTGAACAAGACGCAAATCTTTTGAACAACATATTAGCCCTGACCGTCAACGCCCTGCGCTCCCTATCAATATCTGTGTCATCTTTAAGGTCAAGAAACCACAGAGCGCCATCTTCTACGATTCTAACATACTCCTTATGCCTCGTCCACGTTCAGACATCTGAGCATACACGCACACCGGTCGCGAGTACTACGCACCAATCTGAAGTACCTCACCAATAAGGTCAGTACCAGAACCCAGGTCGGCCGTAGCAAAGACAATCTTCTCAGATGGGGGTTCATGGACGGCTCAGATCTCAAATGTGTATGCGGTGTGTGTCCACAGACAATAACCCATCTATCATCATGCGCCGCATGCCCTGACACCTGCACACTTGACGATTTTTGACTGCATCAGCGAGCGGAGTTCGCATAACTGAATTTTGGGCCAAACATATTTAATAAAAATTTGCCATCGACACGCTAAGACGAAGAAGAAACATAAGGTCAGTGTATGTCATTCAAGGGAGTCCCCTCACATATACCTAATAAACACTTTTTGTTAGACCCATATATATTCTAATCGGAATAAAGTTCAAAATTACGATTTCAGCGATACCTTTGACGATACGCCTCGTTTCCAACTTTCTTAGAAGTTTTAGAAAAGTGATAAAATCGCACACAACCACCACGTTCACGGCCTCAAAGTTACTTGCGACGTGGCTTGCTTGTGAGTCCTTTCGCTCCGCAACACGCGTCACGGTGACTAGTGGTATGTGCTAAAAAAACTTATGGCATTTTGTTTTTGTCATCGTGAGGAAACTGACATATTCTAGAACCAAAAATTTGAAGACTTGTGACATCTACGAACCCGCACTAGGCCCGCGTGGTGGATCATAAAGCCCATTCCCTCTCATAGAGAAGAGGTCTGTGTCCCAGCAGTAGGAACAAAATAGTAGTTTTTTTTGCTTTTTTTTTTGTTTTCGCGGCCATGAACACGCATGACCATGGATAGTATCTTGAACGAAACTGGTCGGATGCCCAGTTGTGCGACCAAACTTTCTTCCTGCGGGCCAACCATGATGTCTTAAAGCAGGATCGTTTTAATCGCGTTCCAGTGTGGGTAAGAGACGGAGCTATAGAGGACGTCTAGCGCCATCTCTTTCCCTCACTGGCACGCAATTAAAACGATCCTGCTTTAAGACGTCATGGTAGGCCCGCTGGTCCTAGGCTTCTGCGGCCAAAAGTCGGTCCCTTAAATGTAGCCCGTTTGCTAAGGCCTGTATCAAGTAATTTACTTACGGCTTAATCTATGGCTCATATGAGGCCCGCTTTGGGAACTCAATTTGGTAATTAGATTCGCCAAGACTCGGTTCATGATTGCTTGAGTTTTGGCTTTAAGTAAAACGAATATTCTGAATAAACGATTATGAATTTCAAAGGAACACTTAATGGAATGGGAAGGTATAATATTTTTTATAATAATATTACCTAAGCACCCTACTGAAAATTAATTGATGTAGTTTGTTACACGCGTTAGCTCAAATGTTAATTGTATATTGTATATGTATTATAAGATGTATTGTAATACTAAAGTTATAATGTAATGCCTGAACTGAAACGGATAATATCAAGTAGTGTAGCCTTGTTATCTAAAATTCAACTCGACGAAATAGCTTGAATTCTCCCGGATTCTGCGAATTTTAGTTTGGAAAGGAACGCAATGTTTTCGATAATGTGAATAGTATTTTTGAACGCGTAGAATTTTAGTACAAGGTAAACTTAGGTAGGCTTAGGCAGTAAAAAAAAGGCAAAAAATACAAATATTTAACAGTACTGTTACCGATAATGCGTAGTTCTAAACAGATTAAAATATCCATTAATTCGATTTATTTTATGTTTCAAAGAAAGAGGTATTATTTATTGTTATATTTTTTTTTTGGAAATTTTCTGTACTTGCACCTACTGTTTTGTCTATGCATCACCCTAAGGTAGACTGGTAGAAAATGCCCAAGGCAATTAAGTCCGCCTTTGTACATTATGTGCGTGAAGTTTTAATAAATAAATGAATAAAAGCTTATAAAAATAATTTTACTTTAGTTTTTTTTGCTTGGTGTTTTTGCAAAATTAAAACGATCACTTAAAATACATGCCATTTCTCAATAGCAGCCACGGAGGCTGGATTTGTTCCCGATTGATGGCAATATGGTCGACCTCTATTTCATGGGACTCAAACATAACTGACGAAATGTGGGTGTTTTATTAGGTATACCTCTGCCTTACCCTGCGGGGACTACAGGTGTGATGTTTTGTTATGTTACGATAGTTTATTCATAACATAACCAGACGCTAAAATAACTTTTATATTTATATTATTTATATATTTTTATTATATTTATTTTATATTATTTAATAAAAATTTTGTAAAACTTAATAAAAATATGTTTTAAAATTGAACACGGAGTACAAATATTTGTTTTATTAGGAAAAAAAGAGACGAAGTGGACGCAAATCCGACGGAGGATATAATGTAAGAAACTGTTAGCACAATTTATTACCAAGAAATTTGCCTTTCATTTCTAAAGAAAAGTTGTAAAAAGGAATCAGCAAACTAATACTCTCAAAGCTTTCCTACCAGCGTTAACTTTATTATTTATTTTAAAGCGTTAGTGCGTATACACGTAGAACGCTGACTACCGGCGCGGCGGCGCCGATAAGCGCCGAATGTCGCCGACCTGCTAATACGCCGTCGGAACTTGTCGGGGCTTAACGGAGCTGGTTCGGCACAAAGTATAGAGACTGCCTGCGTCGACTACCTGCGCGAACCGGTTCCGATAAGCGCTTGCAGATCGGCGCCCGCCGGTAGTTAGCGTTCTACGTGCATAGGTACCATACTTGATCATTTAATACTTCATCGTTTCTGCTGCAGAAGTAATTGCGCAAAGCATATCTATGACAAATTCTGTCGTATCACTTCTAAAGAGCGACCCGCTAACGCTTTACAAAACGAACGTTGAACAAAACACTAATATTTATGGAATGCTAATTAAGCTGGATGCTCCAGGGTAGCCCGCGAAATTCAATTTTCTTACGTTTTTTGCAATTTGCAGGCCAGTGCTAGGTTGTATGTTGATTAAAATATTGCTCGCGACTGTAAGACGTATGTAGTTATAGAATTATAATCATCAAAATCACCAATACAACCCTCCAAGCGCTTAAAGGTGCAAGAATGACTTTGACCTTGAAAAAGTAATTCCTGCACCTTTGCAAACATGATCATTAAGATTTTGTTTACTTTTACATAATTTTTTTATTGTTAATGTAACCATTTTTTTGTTTTGTCCTGTGTGAGGCTAATAACTACTTTTTCTTTCTTTCTTTAAAAAAAACGACCCTAATCGAGACAAGGATAGGTATCAAAAGACCCAGAATGAAAAAAGCCGAAAGAGATTTATCTGCCGCTATTTACCAGTGACAGATTTTCCACTGAGTACAGGAGACAGTTTCTAGATAATCTATCACCCACAAAATCCGTCTACGTTCGGCATAGACGCACAATTCCAGAAGCCACGATAATCGCAAACCGCAACGGCTGACTGTTCGTTCAATTTAAATTTATGAACTTCGGAGACGTTTCAGTTTTCGCAGACGGCAACAGTGCCGCCTGTTGTCATTTTCATCCAAGCCATATCATCATCATTCTCCTGCCCTTATCCCAACTTATTTGGATTTGATCTTACTGAGTCATGGATGTATAGTATATTTATTTATTTATTTTATTTTAGGAAAGCTTACAGACTAATAACATTATAGTAACAAAAATATATAACTAAATTGCTAATAACAAGCCTCCACAGATAGATACAAAGAGAAAGAAAAAAATAAATATATATCTATATATATTCTAGTTCCTTATTACAAAATAATCTAACACTATTACAGCTCTGTTGAATTATGGATTAATTTCAAAAAGTTGGCTAATTTTATTTAAATTGTTAATAATTTATCTAAAAATAATTTAACTAGTAACAATAATAATAAAATAAGTATGTATTTACAAACAAAAAAGTATCTATGTAGTGTATCAACTATCTGGTATCCACGACACAAGCCTCGTTGCTTACTGTGGCACTAGATGGCGCTGTGTGTGATGTCCAGCCATATTTATTATTTGGGGTCGGCGCAGCATGTCTTCTTCTTCCATACTTCTCTATTACTCGTTATGTCAGCAGTCACCTCCTTCCTAGCCATATCATCTTCAACACATCGTCGATCACGTCCATCCATCGCTTCATTGGTCTTCCTCTACTCTTATAGCCATCTAAATAATACATTCATCCTAGTCATATATGGAAATCTTTTTATAGGGTTACATAACGTGTCAGCCCACCATATCCAGTGTTATAATTGCAATATTTAGTCAATATTTTAGTGCAGCACTGAGCAATGCATTCATAATTTCATTCAGTAATTTTGATTGAACTAGCTATTGCCCGCGACTTTTGTCCATGTGAATAAAATTATTCCTTCCCTATTTGAATCAGATTTTGTTTACTATTTCATGGGCTTTTTTTTTGCACGGATCCCTAATCCTCTTTCCTAAATAAATACTGCTACTGCAAAATACTGCTGCTGCTTTAGTTACTCCTTATACCTCAGCTTAGCCAGTTAAAGTCCCGTCAAAATCGATCCAGCCGTTTCGGAGATTAGCCGGAACAAACAGACAGAGAGACAGACGAAAATTTAAGATTTCTTTTGTTTTAAGTTCCGTACTTTTTGCCCCCACAACCTTCGAACTACAGACTTTGCTCCAAGAACTGAGCACAGCCAGCTTCAGGGCGGGACTCGTAATGAATCGCTCTAAAACCCAGCTCATGACCAACAGCACTAAGCGTAGGGTCGAGGTAGATGGGCAGGAAATAAAGTATGTCGATGAGTATATCTACTTGGGCCAGTTAATATCTTTCGAAAACAGGCAGGAAAGAGAAATCGATCGCCGAATCGAAAATGCCTGGAAAAGCTACTGGTCCATGATGACGCCAATGAAGGGTGATCTTCTGATCTCCTTGAAACGCAAACTCATTGACATGTGCATCCTGCCCGTCCTAACCTACAGTGCTCAGACCTGGTCGCTCACCGAGTCTCAGAAGCTCCGCCTTGGAGTTTGCCAAAGGGCAATGGAACGCAGCATTCTGGGTGCCAAAAGACAAGACAGGGTTCGAAACACCACGCTGCGTTCCAAAAAGGGGATAGTGGACGTTGGCATGAAAGCTGCTAGGCTAAAATGGGATTGGGCGGGTCACGTCAGTCGCATGCACGATGACCGCTGGGCAAAAGTCTCCACACGATGGTTGCCGGAAGACGGATGGCGCCGCCGAGGCCGACCCAGAAAAAGATGGCGAGACGATTTGGACGCGTACCGCGAGGGTTGGTCCGAGGAGGCACCGGAAAAGAGCAAATGGAAGGAATTGGCCTTTGCCCAGCAGTGGGACAGTACAGGGTAACCAAAAAAAAAAAATGTTCCGTATATACTTTCATATGCATTCCGCAAAGGGTTGTTATTTTAAAATTACAAAGAGAAACTTCAATTTTATTTAAATAAATCAAAGCAGCGAATAATTTGACAGCTATTTTGCGACATTACAAACTATCAGAACGCACGGTGCGTTCTTAGAGCGATCTTTGAGGTGACCTACGATCAATTGTTCATTGGTAAACGTCTAAAAACTGATAAATAAATGACGATAACGCTATCAACAAACATGTAGATAATGTTAGGTACTCATTCAATTGATAATATCATGTTGGTCTTAAACATTCAGTAATAAAGACATACATGAGACTATTCTTAACTGAAAACCAGACAGCTAATAATACTTTTAAGTAGAGTAAGAGATAATAATAATAATATAATAAATAATAATAAATATCGCTGGACATTACACACAGCGCTATCTAGTGCCACACTAAGCAACGAGGCTTGTGTCGTGGACACCAGATAGTTGATATACTTTATATGTACTTTTTGTTTGTAAATACATACTTATTATACATATAAACATCCATGACTCCGAAACAAATGTCCAAGCTCATCACACGAACATTTGCTCCTACCGGGATTCGAACCCGGGACCCTAAGAACGTAAGGCAGCCACACTACCGCTGCGCCATTTGGGTCGTCAAAAGATAGATCTTTGGAAAATCCAGTAATATCGATCACTATCGTCCATTATCCCCGATTTATTGTATTTACCTGACGCTTTGGCTTTCATATGATAACACAACTGATTATAAACGGTTGTAAATCACTATTCTTAGTATTCATGTCATGCTGATTTTGTAAATTAATAAATATGTACTATATATTTCTGCACTGAAATTTATTTTTGTATATTGATTCATGGATTACGGAATAGGTTGTTAAGATTGGTTTATAATTTTAGTTTTAATCGCAAAGTTTTTCCTAATCAACAAATAATTGGCATTTATTACACACCTTGTCTAAATTGTCATGTACTTACTACTTCAGTAGTAGCTCGTCATGCTTCAGTTTTTTTATAAAAATATGTTATTTGTAGGACAGACTATTTTAAGTTTTGTTATGGTACGTAACAAGCACACTCAGGTGCAAATTTTCACTATTTACATTTTCCCACTTAAGTTTTTATAGTCAACCCAGAAGATCCATAATCCATTATCCCAGTAATTGAGCTCAAACGCAATCGGATATATTCTTCCTTTATCGTCAAGTAGATAGTTTCTTACAGACATATTCTTATATTTCTTTCTATAAACATATTTTACTATCAGAATAACAGTAATTCGCTGAAAATATCGCTACGTAAACTTAAATGTATTTTATTTTCGAATTCAAAACAACATTTTACTGATATTTTTACTAAGTTCCTGCATGCACCTGAAATACTATTAAAAAGTAAAATTCTAAATGAAAACAAAACAACAAATACTATTCTATTCTATTTTTTTTTTATACATAATTAAGTAAAGATAAAGTCAAAACAAAAACAATAACTTACGTTTATCGAAACAATGATCCACTTTAATCAGAACACACTCACTTTGAACACAAATTCACAGAACAAAACACTTGAAATTATCCAAAGAAACAATCAGTACGAAGAACTTAGAACATTCGAAGTTTTCGCGATGTTTTACAAAATATTCGCGAGCGCGACACGACCATACACTCCGTCGAGACAAGCGGTACTGAATTGAAATCAACGAAAACATAGCAAGAGATAACTCCGCAAAACATATTTATCACAAGCCGACCAAATTCTAAAGTACTGATTTGTGGAAAATCATTTCCATTATCACTACTTCTGAATTTTTCTGGGTTATCTTTTTGGAACATTAGAAATTAATTAAAAGGTTTTGTTTTAACAAGTATTGTTTGTATGTTCTACTCATTAGCTTTTAGCTTGTTAGTTTTTCGGATAATGTTCTGATCGATCCGAGGAGTGCCGGAAATGTCTCCTTGGGCTGGAAGGGCACTGCGGGAAAACTCACTTAGGAGGTAATGACTTGTATTTTCTGAGGACAAAACTTACTGATGTCTGACTTCGGAGGACTCTAGAAAAGGACTCAATATCTATTGATTGGATAAAGTTATCTATTAAAGCCAAGTTTTTCCTTAAATGAGTGTTCAGATAGGCAATATTGAACCAATATCGAATAGATAAACTACGGTTAAGGATCTTCAGAAGCCAAGCTACAGTATTCGACTTAACATATTCAGTGGATCCTAAGTACCAATGTACAGACGCCAGTACATCAAATAACTTCAAAAAGTCAACGGAGAGTGACAAATCTTGCTCCAAGTGTACAAAGACGACCCCAATTCAAATGAAGTTGAACTATGGGTATAAATTTTTATTACGCTGGTAACCTTATTTCATAGTCAATATCAATTTGATTGACATAAATGTACGTTGTTTTAATTTGAATGTGTTTTGTTTTGTGCCAGACTTAAGTCTCTTTGTGTAGGCAAAGAGATTACATACTTGCTTTTTCACCGGTGATCTTATTGTTACAAACGAATAGCTGATTGTCTCAGTTTGAAGAATAATTGTCTCCCTTGAATAATATACTACATATATACTTTTTGTTTGTAAATACATACTTATTATACATATAAACATCCATGACTCGGAAACAAATGTCCATGCTCATCACACAAACATTTGCTCCTACCGGGATTCGAACCCGGGACCCAAAGAAAGTAAGGCAGCGTCACTACCGCTGCCCCATTCGGGTCGTCGATATGAACCTTTTTTATTTTTGTTACAGAAGATTTTTACTATTAAATGACACAGATTTTATATCTGTACATTTTGGGGTACAGGCTCATACAATTTTTGGGCAAGTCCTTTCTTTAATAGATTTTCAACTTTATCGTTGAAGCATTAGGGTCAATGTTGATTAGGAAAATTTGTCATTTTCGAGTAATTTGACGTGCGTCTGTACCTTAAATCATAAAGAAAAACTTATTGTACCTAGGTAAAATAATTAGTTTATTGAAGAAAGTAATAACAAAGAATCATTAATCGCAAGTATTCATAAATTCAGTTAAAAGTTTTTCAAGACAATTTTAATCTTTATAACTTCAGACACCCGAAGATGGCGCTGAGAATCAATTAATTTAACAATGAATCCTTGAGTAAGTTAATTTGAGTTAGTTTATTAGCGAAGAATAAATAAACTTACTAAAAGATCCGTAATGAGCAAACATTTTAGTGTTTTTCAGTAAGTTTATTAAAGTTTTAATAATGATTTTCAGAACGACTGTCGTTCACTGAGTGTATCTTTTTAATGACATCAGAAAGTTCAAGTCAAATCTATGACGTCGAGTTTATTAATGAATATCTCAATATTTGAGTTTTAAGAAATTTATTTCATTATAATTTCCTGTAATAAAGCATCATTGAGAGCAGCGGTGGCCCAGTGGTGGCGGCCCCGACTTACGAACAGTAAGTCGTGGGTTCAAACCCAGGCAGGCGCATTACTTTGTGTAATTTATTTCATCACCACTGCTCTCAAAACGGTGAAGGAAAACATCGTGAGGAAACCGGCATGTCCTAGAACCAAAAAAAATGAAGACATGTGACATCTACCAATCCACACTGGGCCCGTGTGGTGGATTATAGCCCATTACCTCTCATAGAGGAGGCCTGTGTCCCAGCAGTGGGAACATTAAAAGGCTGATGATGATGATGAAAGCATCATTAATTATTCTGTAGCTGCTTTCTTACTTCTGTAAGTTATTATAGAAACATAACATAACAACATCACGCCTGTATTCCTCGAAGGGTTAGGCAGATGACTACCTAATAGTGCACCCACATTTCGACAGTCATGTTTAAATCCCATATTAAAAGGGGCGAGCCTAATGCCATCAATCGACTGCGACAGCTACTGAAATATTAAGACACGGGACTCGAACACACATTATTTAAAAGAAAGTCAAAATCAAAGCATTTATTCAATTTAAGCCATTACAGGAAACTAGAATTACGAGTACTTTCGCTTTTTAGCATTCGCGTAGAGAATAATGAAAGGGAAGAAAATACAAAGACACTCTTTTAAAAAGGTTTTACGTTACTCTAACCAACAACGCTAGTCATTTTCCAATATTGAATCCCAAAAGTTAGCCCAGTTTCCTTCAAGAGTATTAACACAAACAAAACATTTGATGACTTCGAACATTATAGAAACTGAGAATCGATTAACTTTACAACAAATTTTGATGAATAGAACTGAGTTGACTTAATGAAGAACTTGATGGACCACAAACAAAATTAAATAGATAGAAAACTTTACGAACAAACGAATCAATCAAAACGACAAAAAAAATCGTCAAGCTAATCATCAAAACTATACAAAGAAAGCTGAAATAGGAAATATATTATGCACAGAGTTTTTTCAATAAAATACAGTACTATCAACCCAAGAAAAGTATTAAAAGTTAAGTTCAACTACTGCTTGTCGCACAAAAATAATATTAAACCCCTGCAATTTTCAACGACAGTTCAAACGTCCGTAGCTATCGCGGCCATGATGTGACGTCATTATCCACAATCTGCCTTGTTTACATCTAATTTTTTTGGCCTTAATAAAATAATTTCACCAATTGTATGTGCTTTATTCAAGTAAAAATTGCAATAACATTATTATAATAAAATTTTAGTGAAACTTTTAGCACTTTTCAAATAAAAGTGTTTCTTTGACACAATGAACTTTGACGTCAATACCGGCGTTATCGAGGACGGTGTGTTTTGGCAGTGCGTTCCGTTTCACCAAAAACATGCTACATAAAACAGTCAATTGTAAAATAATTGATGTATTAGAAACTTAAACAAGTGTACCACAATGTTTTATGCGCCAATACAAGGCATTTTTCATAAATAAAAAGAGTTTTGTATTTCATGCATATTCCCTCTGCCTCGTCGGTTTAGTGGTTGCAAACACGACTTTCACGGTTCCTGGTTCGATCCCCGGGTCGGGCAAAGAAATATTGAGTTTTTCCATCAGGAATTTCTCAGTAGCAGCCACGGAGTCTGGAATTGCGCCCGGTTGATGGGAATAGGCTCGCCCCCTATTAGTCCGTCCGTCCGTGTGTATGTCTGTCAATGAGCTTTATGTGTATCTCATGATCCGTATTACATAGACAGTTGACATTTTCACAGAATGTTTATTTCTGTGGCCGCCGTAACAACAAATAATAATAATAATAATACCAGCCTATTACTGTCCCACTGCTGGGCAAAGGCCTCTTCTCATACAGAGAAGGCACGAGCATTGATCACCACGCTTGCTCAAGACGGGTTGGTGATTTCAGACTTATATTAATTATAAGTCCAGGTTTCCTCACGATGTTTTCCTTCACCGATGTCTGTGATGTCCAAGATAAACTTAGAAAAGTACCTACATATGAATTGTAAAAGTCACATTGGTACTTGCCCGGATTTGAACTCACAACCTCATACATGGGAGGCGAGGCCTAAACCTCTGGGCCATCACGACAACAAATAATAAAAATAAATTAAATCCCATCGTAGCAGGGGACTACGATGGTACGGAACCCTTTATGCGCGAGTCCGACTCGCACTTGTCTGATTTTTTAGATTCCAATCCTATCGTTTGCCAATGATTTTCGCAAAATAAAAATTACATCACATCGAGAGCAGCGGTGGCCCAGTGGTGGCGGCCCCTACTTACGAACAGTCGTGGGTTCGAACCCAGGCAGGCGCATTACTTTGTGTAATTTATGTCATCACCGCTGCTCTCAAAACGGTGAAGGAAAACATCGTGAGGAAACCGGCATGTCCTAGAACCAAAACATTCGAAGACATGTGACATCTACCAATCCGCACTGGGCCCGCGCGGTGGATTATAGCCCATTCCTTCTCATAGAGAGGAGGCCTGTGTCCCAGCAGTGGGAACATTATTAGGCTGATGTTGATGAAATTACATCCAAATTATAGTACCGTCCTGGTATTAATATAATCGACATAACAAATATAATGCAGCTATACGAAGTAACTGCTTATCTGACCTCCACAATCTATTTATTGGGTACAACTGTGCTCTATAATAAGACTGGTTGCTCGACTTTCAGGTTTTTACCACCCGCAACAACAGTCAAAGTCTAAGAAAGACACCAGAACTAAAATGCACGGATGTAAGGGTCTTGGTATACAGTGGATTGTCACCTATTCATATAAACTTGATGATCCACCCGTGCGGCTGGTGGTCATTAAGATACAATAGCATATAATTATCTCTATAACATCACGTGTGTTAGCTATCTGAGGGTCAATCATCATAACATTAATGAGATATCGACCGTCTCCCCAAACATACAACATTTACTACTATTCATACGTCTCATAAAACTTTCCCCGTTCATAAATACTTCCCATAAGTTTTGTGGGAAAATTAGCAGCTGTAACAATCCTGTGTCTTTCTTCCATAAGTAAAATTACATTAAGAATTGGCCAAATTTTCCCCCTGAAGGGTTAGGCAAAGCAGGGTTGGGCAGTATTTGAATTACTTGTAATTAAAATACGTAATTGAAATACAAATACGTATTTGGTATTTGTATTTGAATTACGTCCTTAAAATGTAAGACGATATTCTCATTGCATCGAATGCAATCTCTGTGGTCTGCAAACATAAAGGTGTCTTGCCTTTGACATTTCTGTCAGATCAACAGTGTCACGTCAGTGTATTATCTAAAACCATTGCTCCTGTAAAATATCGCTTTGTTTTTATGTTTATTAAAGCCTATAAATACGAGGTTCATGCTATATCTATTTCAATATGTAATTTGTAATTCATATTTAGAATACCTGACGCCGAAGTATTTTGTAATTAGTATTTCAAATACTTGAGGCCTCAAAATACATTTTAACATTAAAATACATTTAACCTTCATTTAGCGATCGTGAGTGTGAGTGCGAGGCGAGAATGTAAAGCCCACACAAGCGCGTTTTTGCGTTTCTGCGTTTTGCGATACAGTATTTTTTCATTTCTATTTTAATTAAAGCAAAGAATGTATTTTGCCCAGCCCTGAGGCAAAAGACTACATAATAGTACAACCACATTTCGCCAGTTATACTCAAGTTCACACACACACACACACACACATAGACAGCGGATGCTTAGTAATAGGGTCCCGTTGATGGTTACCCTTCGGGTACGGAAACCTTAAAAAGATCGATTTCTCTCAGTCATAGACGTCAGAACATTATCGTCTTTGGCTAACAATCTAGAAGGATCATACATCATATCTTACTTCTTACTAATATTATAAATGCAAAAGTTTGTGAGGATAGATGGATGTTTGTTACTCTTTTTCGCAAAAACTACTGTACAGATTTAGATGAAGTTTCGCATACAGATAGCTTATAACCTGGATTAACACATCAGGATACTATTATCCCGGTAGTATGATCCCGTGAGACAATTATCTAACTCCACGCGGACGAAAAACTGGTTTATAATAAAGGTATTTTCGCACGCTCAGGACACGTATCTAACAAAGATGCTTCTGTATACGTGTACGTGCTAGTAGTGACGTGCTGCAACTGTAACACACGTATTACATATTTCTCTGAACTGTTTTATTTTTCCATAACTTTCGCGCCATTTATCACACGTTCCTAGACCTTATATATTAGTTTCTAAACGATTTATTTTGTAAGCTTTATTAAAGTAATGCATGCTATATTTTGCATGCAGTTTCACTCACAACTTGAGGGAAGTTACCCATATAAAACATATTCTATTCTTTTTCCGAAAATCTTTTAGCTCTGTCTCAAAATTTCCTTTGTGTGAAGTTTAAACATACACACATACAGCAATGGTTCGTTGTAATTTTATAAAGCATAGAAGTACAAGCCAAAGAAAAATTGTATTACTGCGCCAACTGTTTATGTTAAGTTATTTTTATCACGTTCAGTTTAAATGTTCTTCTTCTTTTTTATCGTTTGGTTAGTGTGCCTAACCTGGTGTTAGAGTTTTTATGCCGCCTATGGGCCACTGACTTGGCTTTACATGCCGTCGAGAAATATCTCTCAGGCATGCTGGTTTCCTCACGATGTTTTCCTTCACCAAAGCAAGTGATAATTACATATATAATACGTTTATTAATCCGAAAAATCAGAGGTGCGTACCTTGTGTTCGAACTCGAGACCTATGACTTGTCAGTTTAAATGTTTCTCACTTCAGAAACAAGCATTTCTGTCGTATACTATATTGAATCCGTCTACTGAAAAATCAAGCTCTATTAAATTCGGGCTTACATGTTAAAATTGACTCCTCCTATTGTTAAAGTCGGTTTCGTTGTAGTCTATGTTACCCGGGCTATAATAAAGAATCGATTGACACCTTATTCATCAAAATCGGATGAACAGTTAAGGCGCTACGGAGGAACATACGTAAATACAAACACACATAGATAAGTACATGCATAAACTGCCAAAATCCTTTTTTTTTCAACAAATGTCATTAAAATCATCAAATGTCCCCTCCCGCTCTGGGCGGAGCGGAAGGGAGTGTCAGACTTTTACTGACTAAAACCCATCCATGTTCCTTCATCGCCTTTTGTGTTCAGGGGCCACGGTATCTCTTTCGAATAGTCCCGCAGCCCCGGCAGGCATTGGCCCTTGCGGACCCCTTCCCTTTTGCTGACTCTCTTTGAGGCGCGCGTGGAACACGAACGCGCCGTCGACACGGCCTGTCGTCATGAGACGTCTATCGTTCGACCTTTCCTTTTGGTTTCGCCGTAATCAGGTAAATAGAAAATATCAGACTTCATATTTTTTTCTTTTATACATGCTCATCAAAAGGCCTTTGCTATGCAGTAGAACAAATTACAGGCTAGTATTTTTAAGGATAACCTTAATTTGTAGGAATTGTGGCCATAATGTAGACGACCTATACAAAGCAATTAAAGTGATTGCCATTTCAGACCAAAAGCTTCGCAAATTATAGTGCTTCAGCCTGTATTGAAAGGGTAAAATATTCTGGAAACCTCGTCTTTGATTAATTATGGTTAAACAGTAATTGATAGAATATCTGTCTCTTTGAGTTATTACCTACTGTCGTTTTGGGATGCCCCAAATGGAAAATTCAATAAATGCTTTACCCTACCTGGAGATGTAAGGTAACGCTTAGCAGTGACTTGCAACCACAAACTAGAGCTGTACTATACAGGGTGTAAACGCGTCCTTCACGAAGCCGTTAACCAAGCATTCTGTACATCAAAATAAGTAACTTTACGCAAAAATGATCGCAAGGAAACGACTTTTTTTTTGGGGTGAAAAATCACGTTTTACGGTAAAACTCAATATCACGCACTCAAAACATTGCGCTAATATACAAGCATAACCTCCTCCGTACTATTCAATCCATCCAGGATTGAATAGTACGGGGGTCATAGAGGTGTTTAAAACAAAAATCTTACAATAAAAACATTTTTTTTTTAAACTTGTGAAACAGTTGGAACTTTGACCCTCAATATTTCTGTCACTAGAAGGTTTCGAGGTATGGTCTAGAACAAAACAAATATCGCAATGACGGGGACAAAAAGTGCCTTTCGGCTTCGTTAAGGGTCTTTTTACACCCTTTATAAGCTTTTTAAACTGA
Organism: Xestia rhomboidea; assembly: GCA_963853795.1. Lineage (NCBI taxonomy): Eukaryota > Metazoa > Arthropoda > Insecta > Lepidoptera > Noctuidae > Xestia > Xestia rhomboidea. The sequence goes on along the minus strand of OY970778.1, from coordinate 4,373,208 downwards.
CATGGTCTCTAACATTATCAAAGGTTCGCGATCGGACACAGTGGGTTCGTGTGTCGGGAACAGAATCGAGTTGTGAGTGACAGTGGTAGCGGTACCGAGCGCAAAAACGAACAAGATTGAGGGTAGACGGACTTGTCTGCTCATAACTTCAATAATAATATTAAATTCATTTATTTCAGGAAATAACACCCATTGCCAAATAAAAATAAAAGATAAAAACATCATTACAAAAAATATAAAATTATAGATTCTAAATAAAACAAATTCAATCAAATTAAATCAAAATCTAAGTCAACCAATTAACAACTATAACTAACAACAACAACTAGCACAACAACACACTTCAGTTTATCCGTGACCATGGTGCTTGCAAAAGCGCCGAAATTTCGGGAACTCAAAAAAAATTGTAAACATGGTAAATATCCCGTTTTCAGTGTTTATTGTCTTAATGAGACCGCCATACTACATGTTCAGTCGAGGTCTTTTCCGCCTGATCAGTTTAAAAAAAATCGCTTAAATCATGCGGAGGCGCCGAGCCACGCCTCCTTAAAGTTTAGGCCAGCGTCGTTTATTAGGAAAGCGTCAACTTTGGCGCGCAAAATAACAATAACTCTCGTTTGGCGTGTGTCGTCAGTGCGCTCGGCCGATCGGTATCTTTTCATTCATTATTTCTAAACAAAGTCAACGGGGCGGGGCTAGAGAGCGTTTCTATGTTGTAAGTGCAAGCAAAAATTAGCTTAGTGTCGATCAGGCGGGAGTGTCTTCGATGGTCATACAGAGCCAATACAGTAGGCTAGTAAAGGAAAAACTATTTTAACAGGAAAGTGTATTTATAATACGTTTATCAAGAGAAGTGAAGTGACAGATATATACAGTTTGTCAAAAGAGTAATGGCCAGGGTGTGCTTATTAGACTAAAACAGGTTTTAACAATACTACTAGTAATAAAAAAACAAAACCTTCTCAAAAAACACAAAAAAGTGAAAAATAGCTTTAGCTTCAGAAGTCGGTGACAAAAAAACTAAATCAATCAAGCAAAGGTCCCGACTTCTGAAGCTAAACTTATTTTTCACTTTTTTGTGTTTTTTGAAGTCGGTTTTATTTTTTGCAAAAAAGTTTTTTATTTTTCCATTTTTAGTTGTTCCCAAACAAATATTTGCCATGAATTTATTTTGACATTGTTAACAATACATGTCATGGTAATAGAATTATCCCCAACAAACGGAACATAATATACCTAACTGTCGAAATCTGGGTGTATTGTACACATACCCCCTCAGAGCATACAGGCGTGATGTTACCTCATGCTGTTGTATAAACATCTAAGCGATTGCAGCAATTACGGCAGATTTGTCTGCTATTTTTAAGAGTTCCATTGTATATCTCCGAAGATTAGCATCAGATGTTCACAAAATTTAAATGGGACCACACGGGAAGCACCAACTTTCAAATAAAAAAGAATCATCAAAATCGGTTCACCCAGTCGAAAGTTCTGAGGTAACAAACACAAAAAAAAATACAGTCGTATTGAGAACCTCCTCTTTTTGGAAGTCGGTTGAAAATAGTACTCTGTATATATGGCCTAATTCACTACTTGCAATAGGCAGGCGATGAAATAAAATTACGAACGAGAAGCGAACGACTTATATTTTTTAGCAGAGAAAAATCAGTAAAAAGTCATGAGTGACTTTTGACACATTAATTTCTTGAGGTCTGTGGTGTAACCGGCCAGTTCGCTGATCTTCTCGGACTACGACCTACTCGTTTCACTTTGTTGATTACAATGGTTTATAACATGACAATTTTACTGTAGTTTTTTTCAATCAAAATCATCGCTGGTATGACATACAATAATAAGAGCACGTAGGATGTCAATCTCTGGGGAATAAGCTTGACTTAAATACGACAGCAGAATTTCTCTTAATTGACAATTCTGATTACATTGGGTCGGTAGACCGTAGATTTTGTAATAGCAAATATTATCTATTAATGTACTTTGAGTACATTTCATTATAAAGACGTTTGGAATTACGTTATTGTTCTATGTCGCTGATTCGAATAAAATATTTATTGCTATGCTCAAGAATTCTTGTATTTTGTGAACATTGACTGCTTTGAATGATATGAACTCAGACCAAATGAAAAACCAAGACATAGAGCTGCAATCAATAAAGTGAAGCCATCGCAAAACTAATCTCCGCTCTGTGCGTACACGCTCACACGCACACATTTACATCAGACTACAATTAAACTAAGCTCAAAAAATGCACACATCTTTACGAAACCGGCTTCACTTTATAGTTCACAGCGCTGTGTCTTGGTTTTTTTATTTGGTCTGAGGATATGAAATGGGGCAATACGGAATATGCAAGAAATTCAAAACGTTTTTTATTCCTTAAAAATGCCTTGTCAATTGAGCCATATAAACACTGTGGTACACTTGTTTAATTTTCTAATACAACACTTATTTTACAATTTAATATTTTATGTAGCGTGTTTTTGGTGAAACGGAACGCAAAATCAAAACGCATAATCGCCGGTAGTGACGTCAAACGCTTTGTGTCAAAGAAACACTTTTAATTGAAAACTACTTTAAGTTTCACAAAGATGTTATTATAATATTGTTACTGCAATGTTTGCTTGAATAAAGCACATACATTTAGTAAAATTATTATATTAAGGTGAATGCGCCAGGGTGGCCCGCGAAATTCAAATTTTCTTACTTTTTTGCAATTTGCAGGTCAGTGTCGGGTTGTATGTTGATTAAACTATGAATCGCGGCTGTAAGACGTATGTAGTTACAGAATTATAATCATCAAAATCATCAATACAACCCTCCAAGCTCATAAAGGTGTATGAATTTACTTTTTCAAGGTCAAAGTCATTCCTTTGACAGGAATGGCCGCGACAGTCACGGACGTTTCAACTCTCGTAGAAAATTGTATAAGTTTAATTATTTTTTTGAGCGTTGCGTTGTGTCGTTGCGCTTAACTTTTAATTATTTTCTTGGGTTCATATTACTGTACTTTATTGATTTAAGTGAAGAAAAAAGAAAAAATACATGCATATTCCCTATTATGTTATATTTTTCTTACTCTTGCATGGTTTTAATAGGTTTTAAATGGAACTTAAAGATTAATACTATTTAGATATTGGATGCAAAAGGTGTCTGGAGCTTATATGACTAAATTAACTGACAGTTGATGGCAATAGGCTCACCCCCTATTACACTTACTTAAACATAACTGGCGAAATATGGGTGCACTGTTACTAGTAGGTAACAGGTAGGTAATCTCTGTATAACCCTTCCAGGATTACAGGCGTGATGTTTTGCTATGATGTTAACAGTGCAAAGAAAAAATACACTTTGTAACGACTAGTGCTGTTTAATAAAAGCACCAAACTTATTCAAATAACTTAATTCTCGTATTATCCCGTGTTGCTTTTTTTGTTTTGTGTAAAATATTAGGAATTTCTAGCTTTCATACAAGTTGTGTTAGGGCTACTGCACACTTGAGACAAGACTGTCTTAAGACAGACTATTGCTTTACAAAACATATGAAGACGCGCACACTTCAAACAAAGCGTCTCCTAGACAAAATTGTCTAATACTTACAAGAACTGCACAGCGACAAGTCTGACTACCGATTGTGGGCTTCCCTTTTGTATGTATGCGGGCGCGCAAATCTATGACAAAACAGTCTCAGCCCAGGAGCAGGTACAGCTTTGCGAAAATATGTGTCTTGATAAGTAATGTAAGGCTCTATCAATTTCAGTAAATTATCAAAAGTTGACACGTTCATTCGGAAATAGTCTAAAAACTTCCGGGGGTGTTGCCTTAATTTACTATACAGTGTATAAAAAAAAACCATTTAGCAGTCTTTCATTATATATGGGATGCACCCAATATTTACGTCTGCGTCGTTTGCAAGTACACGCGTAACTAAGATGCTTAATAGAACAAAATCGATGAAGTCCATTTTGATACTGACATAAAAGCAGTCTGAGGATACTGAAAAGGAATTGACGCAAACGATGTGCGCCGCACGCCCGCGCCGCTTCGTCGTAGTACACCAAACAGTTTCGTTTTAGGTGTGCGATGTGTGTGTCGTAGACAAAACAGTTTTTGAGACAGACTTGTCTATGTGAGGCAAGTCTGTCTTGAGACAGTCTTGTCTATAGTGTGCAGTAGCCCTTAAACAAATCGACAGCAATTCATTGAAACTCAGACCGTTTCAGCGGTATGTAAACATGACACTCTCAATGGAGTCGTGTAAACACTGCTCGAGCTTGGCATGTGCACGTCATCTGTAAAGGCTTTGAGTTCCTCGGCGTTGATGTTGACATCCCGCATTTCGCAGCGTACGGTGACAGACGTCCATTGAAGCCGGCCAAACATGTGTGTTTGCTATTACATCGTAAATTGATATAGCAGATATAAATCCGGTCTTACTTTAGGAATTACTTCGTACCAAACACCTTTTTTGATCTTTGATATTACAAAATGATGGTAAAGTTGAGTAGTATATTTTTCATAATGGCTGACTTCACATTTGAAGTGATGAATTTGGATATAGGTTAATAATTATCCATACATCTATACAAATAAATAAAATTGGAGTGTCTGTTTGTAATTTCAAAATACATTTACTAAAAAAATACTTTTTTTTTCAATTTTTGTCTGTCAGTCTGTCTGTTTGTTCCGACTAATATCCGAAACGACTGGACCAATTTTGAAGGAACTTTTATTGGGAGACAGCTGATGTTATAAAGAGTAGGCTATGATAGGACTTAGGCTACTTTTATTTTATATAAAGAATTAGGGTTCCGTGCAAAGAAAAAAATAAAACAGGAAGTAATATTTTCATAATAAGGTCGTGTTCGATAAGTTGGCATGAGTTTTTTTTCAATAAAATTGTATTAAAAATAAAAATCTAATTAGTATTGGTAAACACATAATATTTTAATCAACTCCACCCGTCTATGATTTTCCGCGTTTGCGTAAATTGATAAAAAAATCAACATGAACCCAGATTCATTAATATAATATCGACCCAGAACACTTAGTATTTGGGCACACGCGTATCGCACTCGATAAGATACTGTAGTGACTCAATTAATAAAATAAGTAAATTAATATTTCCCAAGATAACGGTTTAATATTAAACCTGATAACGTTGGAGTGTCTGATACGTTACAACCTCTGCGTCGTGATTTGAAACGCCATTTAATCGTATTGGTATAGACTTAATAGTGACCATAACCAAAGAGTGCCCATGTAGTTTCTTGCCCATTCTTCCATAGAGAGACGGTTTGGAATTGGCAACTACAGCCTTTTCACAGACTTTGCCCTATGACTGAGCTTTTGTTTTTGTATTCGTGGGTGCTACAGACTATTAATTTTATTAACATCATGCATATTATAAATGAAGCAGCGGTGGCTCAGTGGTGGCGGCCCCGACTTACGAACAGTAAGTCGTGGGTTCGAACCCAGGCAGGCGCATTACTTTGTATAATTTATTTCATCACCGCTGCTCTCAAAAGGGTGAAGGAAAACATCGTGAGGAAACCGGCATGTCCTAGAACCAAAAAATTCGAAGACATGTGACATCTACCAATCCGCACTGGGCCCGCGTGGTGGATTATAGCCCATTCCCTCTCATAGAGAGGAGGCCTGTGTCCCAGCAGTGGGAACATTAATAGGCTGATGATGATGATATCAAAAATAAATAAAATAAATATCACTGGACATTACACACAGCGCCATCTAGTGCCACACGAAGCAATGAGGCTTGTGTCGTGGACACCAGATAGTTGATATACTACATAGATACTTTTTGTTTGTAAATACGTACTTATTATACATATAAACACCATCACTTATTATCCACATTAAGCCTGGATCGAAACATCTGGATGTCATGGGGAGCCTTTGCCCAGCGGGATGACGCAGGCTAACAGTATCAGTAAATTATCACAATTTTTGCGGACGAAGTCGCGGGTATTTCTAGTGGTTTATATGACAAAACCGTTTAATAAAACACTCATAATGCTAAAACGTGCGAAGCTGACACAATTAAAAAATGCTGTTTCGTACATCGCGTAGGGTAATCGCACTTTTGTATGAAACAGCAGTTTTTTTTTATTACCTGAACTCCTGATCTTATGTTCCTGCCTTCTAACAATACAATTTCGATTAATCTTAGGTCAGCAATTCTGCAAACGATCGGCATTTAGTATCTAGTAAGACCAATATTGATTGGAATTAACTAAAGTATCGAAGCTTACATTAATGAATGTTTCAAGCAATAGATATAACTTTCACTATAGATCTTGAGATAGTAACTATCCAAACTTCCAGACCCTTCACGAAGTCTTTAACCAAGCATTCTGTACATCAAACTATGTAACCTTATGCAAAAAAAATTGCTGGAAGGGAAAATTTTTTTTGGGTGAAAAATCATGTTTTACGGTCAAACCCAATGAAACGCTATCAAAACATTGTGCTGATGGACGCATTTAATAGTAAACGGGTTACGGAGGTATTTAAAGTAAAATTAAAGTTATGACCTTAAAAATTGATATTTAAAAAAAACTTGTGAAAAAGTTGGAAATTTGACCTTTGTGAGGTCTATTATGGAAAGCCGTTTGGTGATATTGAGCTCTTTTAGTTTTGACGCATTTGTTCTCATTACGGTCTATGATATACGGAGCAGTCTCCGCCAACACTACATCTCGAAAACAGCAATCTTACTGCTTTCACGACTTTTAATGTAGTGCTGTTTTACAAACCACGGGCCACTTAACATCGTGTCCTGCGTGTCCTGTTGTTTGTTCACTACAGAAACTGATGGATACTACCGAAAGAGCCAAACTACTTAGTAGGTCAGTTCTGGACCGAAACAATTTAGATTGCCATCGACACGCTAAGAAGAAGAATGCATGACTTAATTAGCTCGTTCCCGTGACGTAATTTCAGATAGAAAACGTAGGCAAAGTCACGTATATACAGGGTGGAATTTTGTAATGTCACCTGGAGGGAAAGTACTCTTAATACTGCAGATAGAAAATTTTACTCAAAGGAAACATTCCTTTATTTTTGAATAGAAAGCAAACTGCATTCAAAGATTTTCGAAAATTCTCTTCTCCCACCCCCTGGAATCGAACCGGCTAAAATCTGAAAAAATTATACCCTGTACTTTTATTGCATCGATCGTTAGGGTCAATTATAAGGATGAAATCTCTCTAACAAACATGATAAATTAAATGAAAGGAAAACCAGGAAATCTTAAATTAATTTAATTATTTACAAAAAATGGTAAACTAACTAATTAGTTGCTCGCAATGGGCTCCATTCTCTTGGATACACAAATTTATTCTTTTAACGAATTCATTTCTAGTAACCTCTAGTAAAGTGTTGTGGTGAATATTATAAATCGTATTCTGAACTTCAACTCTCAACTTGTTGTCATTCACATAAGATTTCAAGTAAATTTGATTTTTTACATATCCCCACAAAAAAAAAATCTAATGGGGTGAGATCTGGCGATCTCGCAGGCTTGTGCCGTTTGCACCAATCCAGGTATTAAAATGGTTATTAATGTAGGCAGTAGTGATTCTGCTGTTATGTGCTAGAGCACCATCTTGCTGTAGAATTATTTGGTTTCGCTCTTCCTCGGGAAAACCATTTAACTCGTTTCTTAAGAGATCCAGTATGTCAATATACTTGACAGTGTTTAAATGACCTTCGTACACGTGGACTAACACTACATTATTTCTCATAATTCCGCACCAAACGTTGAAAGAAAATCTTACTTGATTGTTAGTTCCATGAACACGAACAGGATTCACTCGAGACCAATAATGGTTATTGCGGCGATTGTACATGCCATCATTGCTGAAGTTGGTTTCGTCAGACCATACAACGTTACTCAAAAAATTAGGGTTTCGGTCAATTTCTCCAAGCATGTTTTCACAAAATTGTAATCGTCTCTCACGATCACAATATGCAATTTTTGCACCAACCGACCTTCACGATAGCATTTATACTTATACTTTTTCAGCACTTTAAGTACGCGAGTGTGGGTTGTTCCTAATTCATCGGCAGCATCTCTACTTGAAGCCTTCGGAAATGATCCAAAGTATGTTAAAACATCTAGTTCAAAATCGAAATAGTTTTGCTGAATAGTTTGCCGGCTCTTCTTGAAACCACCCGTATTCTTTAAATTTTCTACCATTCTTTTCAATACGAACCGAGTTGGTGCCTGTCGGTCTTGATATCTCTCTCCATACCACCGCAGAGCTAGATTCACGTTTTTGTTATTTTAAAAAAAAGCTTCCAATAAATCAAACTGTTCTTGATAAGCCATTTTCACCGTGAGACAAAATGTGAAATGAGTTGTAAAAACAATCAAATGTGAATAACAACTATGACAATCTAATTTTCAAATTTTAATCTAACGTTCCTTACTTAAATTACCTCATACACGCAGCTACGAGTATGTCGCAAAGGAGTCTGCATTACAAAAGATGGATGTTAGTTAAAGAGCTTTAACTTGACTCATTAAATTTGTAACTTCAGATTTCCTGGTTTTCCTTTCATTGAATTTATCATGTTTGTTAGTGAGATTTCATCCTTATAATTGACCCTAACGATCGATGCAATAAAAATACAGGGTATAATTTTTTCAGATTTTAGCCGGTTCAATTCCAGGGTGTGGGAGAAGAGAATTTTCGAAGATCTTTGAATGCAGTTTGCTTTCTATTCAAAAATAAAGGAATGTTTCCTTTGAGTAAAATTTTCTATCTGCAGCATTAAGAATACTTTCCCTCCAGGTGGCATTACAAAATTCCAGCCTGTATAAAAGCTAGTTCAATACAAATCACAACAATAAACCTAAGAACATAAGTCAAACTCGACGGTATCTCAAATGCCTGGAGTTTGGGAATATGATCTTATTGGGTATTTCATGAACGTCGTATAAATCCGATTACGCCTGAAGGTATGTTCTCAAATGTTAATATGCTAATACAAATAAGGATGGCAGGGCCTTGGAGTAAAGGTAAAGTTATCTCTGAATTTGGTGTGTCTTCTCTTAAGGGTATTTTCACATCAAATTTTTTATCAAAAACGAACACGTTTTTTTTTGTGTTTATTAATTTAATAGTTAGAATAGTTTAATTTTTAGTGTTGACATGATTATTGTATTTCAGTCTTAATAACTTGTTTTTGTTTTTAATGTTGTTTGATTTTTGTTATTTTAAATTTATTGCAATATTATTATTCTTAATAACTTAATTTATTGTTAGTTGCCGCCTTAGAGCCAAAGTACTATTTTGTCCCACTGGCAGTGGAAACCACTGGTTGCTGGGGGTCCGACGCGATCAAATTTGTGGCGGAGATCGGCCGTCGACTTAGAGAGAGGGGCGGTGACCCACGCTCTGGTTCTTTCCTAGTGCAGGAGCTAGCCCTGGCAATTCAGCGCGGAAACGCTACAAGTGTCATGGGCTCCTATGCGCCGGGAACGTCTAGGGACTTTGGACTTCTGATGACGTAAAGTTTTTTGTAAACTGGTTTAATGTATTTGACATGTTTTAATATTAAATAATTAATATATGTTATACAAAAAAAAAAATGTTATTATATGAGAATGTTTTAAATAATAACATTTATAGACATTTGTAGGTCACATCATGTGGCAAACATGCTGTATCTAATAATGTTGTTCTTGTTACCTTCTTTCTTGCTATCTTGCATGCATGTTTTTTCTTGTATGTATGACACATGTTTAGCAAATAAAATATTATCTTATCCTAAAAAGAAGTAGCGAAGTACTTTGTTTTAAAATGTAAAATTAAAAAAAAAAAACAGGTCATTGACCCATATTATATTATACAGAACATTAAACAAAACTTTTGTCAATTTTACAGTCAACTGATTGAATAATAAAGAAATAAAGTTAATTCAATGACAAAAATAATTCATCATCATCATCATCATCAGCCTGATAATGTTCCCACTGCTGGGACACAGGCCTCCTCTCTATGAGAGGGAATGGGCTAAAATCCACCAAGCAGGCCCAAAAAAAAACTTTTTTGCAAAAAAAAAACTTTGTGAAATCGGTTTTATTTTTTTCAAAAAAGTATTTATCACGTGCGTTTCATCCCAAATGTTTTAAAATGTATTACTGTGTTGTAATATTTGTTAACAAAAAATATATATTTCCCTTGCAAGTGTCTTTAAACTTCGTTTTGACACTCAGGAGCATTTGTTGTGTGTTGCCTGTAAAAAATATCTTCTTAACCGACCTTGGACAGACGACAGCCCTACCGATACAACTCCTCAAGTTTAAATTCCTTTACACATTATGTATGACAGGCATTCGATTACGAAAGGGGTATGAGCAGGACTAGCTTGTCTCGTTTGTAACTCAATCCCACATAATATGTAGGTCGCTTGGGTATTTCCGCTTTAAAACTAACAGCTTTGTATGGGACACAGGTGTTAGTTTTACACCAGGACACAACATACAATCTGTAGGCTTAGCTAAGTTGACAATCTACAATCGTTAACGCATAGAAAACTAACCAAATGTATGGGAATGACATCATTTCAACGTTAAGTCATCTGGTCAAAACAAACGAACAGAAACATTAAAGTTCACTCAAAACTGTAAGTTGGCTACGATTTATATGGGATGTAGCGATCACGGTTGTAGAAACGAATACATTTCATTCTATCATCGTGATCGATGTAAACTTGTCTACGAAGTTTCTATTCGTTTGTTTTGACCACGTGACTTTACGTTTACGATTGTAGAAATAGAATCGATACGAATCGTTTGTAACTTTTCTTGGACTCGCGCATGAAGGGTTCCGTACCATCGTAGTAGGGGAGCTCCCTTTAATTCAAATTCATATTCTTAGCAGAAACTGTCAATCGCCGAAAAAATGTAACGCTGTTTAGTGGGTTTATAAAATGAACCTACAACATCTTCGGTCCAGATTTTTTTTTTGTTACTATGAGAGACACGATTGTGGATCCCCGGAGTATTTAGATAATTTTGGCCGATTATGAAAAATGTACGTAACTGCTGTTTTTGTAGATCCCATTTAAAATAAATCGAACATTGGTACATTAGAATAGGGAATATGCATGTAATTTTTTTTTTCACTTAAATCAATAAAGTACAGTACTATCAACCCAAGAAAAGTATTAAAAGTTCAATTCAACTACTGCTTGGCGCTCAAAAATAATATTAAACTCCTGCAATTTTCTACGACCAGTTCAAATACCGTGGTTCAAACGTCCGTGACTGTCGCGGCCATGATGTGACGTCATTTATCTCAATCTGGCATGTTTACATCAAATTTTTTGGCCCTAATAGAATTATTTTACTAATTTTATGTGCCTTATTCGATCGAGAAATTGCAATAACAATATTATAATAAACTCTTAGTGAAACTACGTACGTGACAAATAAAAGTGTTTTTTTGACACATGGACTTTGACGTCAATACCGGCGTTATCGAGGACGATGCGTTTTGAGAGTGCGTTCCGTTTCACCAAAAACATGCTACATAAAACAATAAATTGTAAAATAAGTGATGTTTTAGAAACTTAAACAAGTGTACCAGAATGTTTTATTATGCCAATACAAGGCATTATCACTACATAGTATAAAACAAAGTCGCTTTCTCTGTCCCTATATCTCTATGTATGCTTAAATCTTTAAAACTACGCAACGGATTTCGATGCGGTTTTTTTTAATAGATAGAGTGATTCAAGAGGAAGGTTTTAGTGTATAATTTGCGGGCGAGCGAAGCCGCGGGCATCAGCTAGTTAATAAATAAAAAGACTTTTGTATTTCTTGCATATTCCCTAATCGATAGCTTTTCGATCTTTGAACTCAGCCCACGAAGAGCTACCCTTATTAGCTATCGACTGTTTCAGCCTATTGCATTCCTCTGATAAAATTGGAGTCATTAATCGTCTGCGGAATTTATATTTATCAGGAGAGTTTAATTCGTTCCACTTTAGTTTGCCGGAACGAGTCGTTTTTCCTGAGTAAAGCTGCCTGACTGTAACGCGATTGCATGACAACAATGGGCTCAGAAATCCTCATTTAGTCGCCTCTCGTTTTTACTGAAAATGCTTTTTGCAATTTTTACTCCTCAAAATATGACCTGCTGATTTATAAATCAAATTTATTTCTGTAAATAGGTTTTACAAAACACTTTTACACATCACATCATGTGTTGTAAAACTACACGGGGCTGGTGTTTCGTACCTGACTACTACCGAAATTTGTTTTGGCTTCTTAGAGGTCACCGTCTCTTTTAAAGTCCAGACATTGGTCTGAGACGGTCTGTTGAAGAAATAACCACACAGATTTGAGTGGACCTGTCCATGTCCAGTCAGTGCAAGCATTTGTCACTGGATCGTGTAGCTCGACTCATAACCCAAGAAGCTCAATTCGCCTTTTAATTTCGCAACTGATCATTAAAGTTGCACCTATTAGAATTTCCTTTCAGAAACAAGGAAAAGTATGCCGTACCAACCCCGAGGTAACATTCGCTCAAGTTCACCCAATTTACTTAAAAATACACCCTGTACCTTTGTGTTCTCATGTTTCTTATTCCCTATTATTTATTTATATGAATTCAGTCTTACTTTCCAGGAAATTCAACTAATTGAGCTAGGGACAAAAGTGGATCGTTTTGCAGAATCAATTGACTGTTTTGATATTCAGAACAGTGCAGAGCGGTAGGTGGGTACACTATGGAAGGACGTTGGCCTAACGTAGTACAGAATTTCTGTAGAATAAGAGGCCAGCTTATACCGGCTATGGGGCCCACAGTACAGCGCTGGTTTTCAGTGGTCACCCGAGAAAAAATAAAATAAAGACGACAAAATATAAAAGTATTTCTAGAGGACAAACAAAATAAGACATAATACCAATGTATTATGTCATATTTTGTTTAAGTTAAAGTAAGTGAGTAGTTAAAGTACCTACAACTTTGAATGGTGTGACTCGTATGTTTATCCCGTATCTAGTCAATACTAGATACGGGATAAACATACGAGTCACACCATACAAACTTGTAGGTACTTTAGAAAAGGATTATTATCGATTCGTAAGTCCTGGATTCGATGCCCAAGTCGAACAAAGTCGTATAAGGTTTTCCCATCAGGGATATCTCAGCAACAATGACGGTGTCTGGATGCGTGCCCGGTTGATGGCATTAAGCTCGCCTCCTACAAATGATACTAGAACTAGTAAAATGTTGGTGTACTCGGGGATTACAGGAGTTATGTATGTATGTATTATTTTGATTATTTTAAGCGTGTCTTGTAAGATTTTTTACTTTACCCCTTTAACAGGCCACTTAATGCTCCCCTGTTTAAACACTGGCACTGGCTTTACTCTACCGTGTCATTGTATTCTAAGACGAAGTTGAGGTACGAAATTCGATAATAATCCTGAACCCTAAGCTAACTAAGACGATAATGGTAACACTCTTAATTAAAACCTCCTCACATTGTGTAAGCCATAACATTGTACTGAGGAAGTCCTCTATGAGGGTAATATGAAGACTTAATATTACGAGTATGTGTTGAACGTTCCCGTTATCAACGTTAATGACGACGTTAAAGGTTTAATTAACTTTGTAGTACGAGATTTACTCGTGTTTCTTTGTTGCTTTGCTGTGAAAAAGAATCAGAATTAAACGTTAAAAAGTACTCATACATATTGTAGGCATAAAAAACCAAGAACTTAAAAAGGGCGCCTCAAAAACAACCACATCAGTAGAACTTTTCCCAAGAAATTCTCTGAAGACAACCCCACCAACAGCATTATTTTATAGTCTATAAACTTTTAGACGACCCGAATGGCGCAGCGGTAGTGTGGCTGCCTTACGTTCTTAGGGTCCCGAGTTCGAATCCCGGTTGGAGCAAATGTTTGTGTGATGAGCATGGACATTTGTTTCCGAGTCATGGATGTTTATATGTATAATAAGTATGTATTTACAAACAAAAAGTATCTATGTAGTATATCAACTATCTGGTGTCCACGACACAAGCCTTGTTGCTTAGTGTGGCGCTAGATGTCGCTGTGTGTAATGTCCAGCGATATTTATTTATTTTTACTTCTTTATTTCTATGACTATTTTCAAAACTCCGGTGGAGTATGTACAGTGTGACGTCTTCTCCCAGTCAGACTCCAAAATCATAGGGTATTAAAATTAAATCAAACAAAAAACTATTTGTTAAAAAATATAATTTAATAATAAAAACTAAATCAACAATGGCAATTCAGTTAATATGGAAATAATTTTATACTAAGGCGCCATATCTTTTGAAGATATTAGCTTTAATTACATATTTATAAGTTTTATGCTGTGATCCCCACAAAAGAAAACGACTTTGAATGTATGCTGCAGTTGGAAAATTCCAAAAAAGAAAACGTCCAAATGTCTATTGTGTGTGAGTGACACTTTTTACCCGACTGCGGCGAATCCAAAAAGAAGGGTTATTTCACAAGTCGTTTTCGCTAGTGGATTTGCAGCTTTTCTTGTATTATAAAGTACAAGCTTTCACCGTTTGTTATCAATTTTAGTCTAATTTTAGAACGAAACACTATGGCACATTATTTGTCCGAATTATAAATTAATTTGTAAAATGCGACATCAATGATGTAAACTTGGGTAATAAAAAAAAAATATTTTTTTATATTTTTTTGTTCCAATATTTTGCACCAGTACATAAATGTTGTTGGACTGACTGTTGGATAGCATATGTTTTTCTTTAAAATATCCCGGTTTCACATGATGTATTTACTGACGTTCCATATTAGGAATGATAATTGCAAATCGTAGGCACGCCTAACAGCTTCAAGTTGGATTGGAAAAAGAAACGTTTTACTACTAAAACAGTTTCTTACGCTCGAAATAGTTTTTGTTAAAAACATCTTTCAATTATATTATTTTATTTTAACACGAGGCTTTTTAAATCAGAAACAAAAGTTGACACAAGCCTTCAGAGTTGAAATACTCGCCCTGTGCTGTGAAAGTATATCGCACAATTTTGATATTGAAACTAAAAGAATCATACATTCCATGAATTACCTAATTATTACAATTATTGTATGTTTCATTTCAACCATAAAACATTAAACAACATCCAGCGAAACTGAAATATTCAAATAATTTGAATTCCAAATGGAAAATTGCATTTTAAGTAAACAAAAAAAAACCTGGAATTTTTAACTAGACGTATTGACCTATCGTTTTTTTTTTAATTAAAATGGCGAATGGCATTACAGCTAACAAAATTAATTGGAAAAGGCCAAAGCTTTTGCGTTTTCCCAGTGAATTCATTTATCACTATAAAATGTTTAGGGTTTAATTTTAAAACATGTTGAATGTTAAACGGGTGTTATGTAAAAAATGTGGCCATCTAGGAGCGTTTTAGGATAGACTTTTAAAACCATTTTCAACCACAAATAATTTTCGTGGCATTCATTTTTGCCTGTCAAAGATACCCTTATTTTTTGTACCCTGTACATAAATACATACTTAAACCTACAAAAAATACATTAAAACATTATCTTGCTCGGTTATATTTATATTTAAAGCATTTACATTTATATAAAACTATGTTAGTGTACTAAATTCTCTTTACTATATACAGATAAAATAGGAAAGTTTTGAACAGAAACTCGACAATCTCTTTAAGATAAAACCTATACAGTATGACCACTTTAAGTGTGCAGTTCAAGGTACGCTACCTTGAGCTTATCAAGAAAATTTGCATCGATATGTCAAACTTGGTACATTTATTTTAGTTCTGTTTTTCCTGCCTACACAGTTAAGCTACGTTTATGTCATCTTTCCGAAAAAAATTACGTGTCTGGCGGTTTACCAAGGTATTCACAAGCCAGCATTAAAAATAAAAAAGTTTACAAGTGTCTTATACCTAGACCTCAGTAAGGCACATTTGTGTTACCTAAAGGTTCAAAATCCAGTACCAAGAATGGAACAAAATGAGCAGTAGTAGTAAGTAGTAGACGTTCAGAGTCATGTAAAACCAAGGCTGTTTTTTTAGAACTCAAGACAAATTTTATACAGTAAAGTCTGTAATTATTTCCCAATGAGAACAGTAGTAGGTTACTACCTACTACTGTTAAGGATAAGGTTCAAATCCCAACGCTATTGTTTTTTTCTACATACTAGGACATGTATAATTGTTATTTGCATTCAAATTATCGCAAGTTACACATGCAGGGTGTTGGTAAAACTTGACCCAAAATTGTTTATCCTTTTCGTTCCTCAACTGCACCTATACTAACAAATCAACCAAACAATGTACGCGCTCTGAAAAAATCAATTTCAAAACCGATACATCAGGTGTTCTCTCCTCAACAAAATCCAGGATTAGTGTGTTCAATAACGCATCTCTTGCAGTACTTCTTGACGGCCCTGTACCCTCTTAACGTGACGGGCGTGTCTTGTATGTTGAGCTGTGTCAGTCCTCGACAGTAGTAGGCGACGGCTTCTAGACCATCGTCTCCGATAAGCTCACAGCCCCGAAGTGCCAGCTTTTTGAGATTCGGACAACATCGGGCTAGGATCTGGAAAAACGTAGACGTTTTAGAAGGTATGTATAAAACAAACACATCTTTTTGCAGGCGTGACTACAAGTGATTATTGAATTCTGACGACCCGACTGGCGCAGCGGTTGTGATGCTGCCTTTCGTTCTTAGGGTCCCAGGTTCGAATCCCGGTAAGAGCAAATGTTTGTGTGATGCTTAGTGTGGCACTAGATGGCGCTGTGTGTAATGTCCAGCGACATTTCTTTATTAAAAAAAAATTGATTTGGAATTAGTATTGGTAAAACATAACATTATTCATGTTGACCCCGAAAGTCCCGGCAAGGCAAATCTGATTTTCTAGCATGGTGATGGTGGAGATGGTCCGATGGTCCAGTGGCACTCACTAACATTAAAAAGGCTTTAGCTCTAACTGGATATGTACCGTTTCCATGACCGGGACGTCATGGAAACGGTACATATCCAGTATCCGGTAATCTTATACACTACAGACTGAAGAAAATCTTTGTGAGGAATCCTGTATTAATAAATGATCTAAAAAGAAACTTTCCAGTGGCACTTATACAGGGTGTAAACAACCTCATCACGAAGCCGTCAACCAAGCATTCTGTACATCAAACTAAGCAACTTTACGCAAAAATTATTGCTGGGAAACGACTTCTTTTTTTGGTGTGAAAAATCATGTTTTGTGGTAGAACTCAATGTAACGTGCTCAAAACATTGTGCTGATGGATGGATTGAATAGTACGGGAGTCGTGGAGGTGCTTGAAGTAAAAATCTTACATTAAAAACATGTATTTAAAAAAAAAGTTGGAAATTTGATCCCCAATATATCCGTAACTAGAAGGTTCCCAGGTGTGGTTTAGAACAAAAAAATGATCGCAATGACGAGGAGAACAAGTGCCTTTCGACTTCGTTAAGAGGTGTTTTACACCCTTTATAATATCAGCCTTTAGATTCCTCGTACTCTTTATTAATGACTCGACTACTAATAATATTCACCTGTAATCCAGGCTCGGAGACATCAGTAGCCCCAAGATCGAGCGCCCTCAGCCTGGAACAGCCCCTGGCGATGGCTTCCACTCCGTCGTCTCCAAGTGCACCACACCCTCGAGCGTTCAGGTACCGGAGCTTGTAACACCTTCGAGCTAAGGTTCGGATGCCTGAGTCGGAGACCTGGGAAGGTAAGATAAACCAGAATAAGATTTTTGTGTGGTGTTTTAGGGGTCACCAGAACTCTTCAAGCATCTGCCTAGCCTTTTCCCTATGTTGGGGACGGCTTCCAGTCTTACCGTATGCAGCTGTATACCAGTATTTTACATGGAGCGACTGCCCATCTGACCTCCACAACCCAGTTAGTAATGGGTAATACAATACCCCTTGGTAAGACTGGTTGCCAGGCTTTCGGGCCACTGACTACTGTCATTTGTAGAAATGACAAAACTGCTGAAAGGATGCTGAACAAAAATGTGATCAGCCGACGATGTTGATCGCAGTTTTAATATCAAAAGATCCATATTATAGGGGTAAGAAGGTGTAAAGTTCTTCATCCCCATAGAAAAGGGAGGATGCACTGACCAGACGAGTATTGTGTCTAGTGTTCCGATCCCAAGACTAGTCGTAGGGTTAGCTGGCAATAAAATATTATCCAAATTTTTCCTCAATTTACCATAGATGAATTAATCTCCACCTGTATTAGACGTGGATACAACCTCACTCCCACACTTACTCTCACCTACTTCTCACACACATTCACCTCCACACCATCTCTAACACACATTCATCTCCACACCATCTCCAACACACATAACACACATCACAGAGCGTTATTTGTCACTCGTAGAAATACTGTGTACCCAGTTTATTCTATTCCTAAAAGTTCTTGCATTTTATTTGTATAAGTTCTTGTATAATATCTTGATCAGGCTCAATAACTGAAATATGATTACATAACCTGGGGAAGGGCGGAGCATCCTAATACAAGCAAACTATTTGCTTAAAAGGATTCTCCCCATTGTAACTAGAATAAGTTATTTAAGTTGAAGCAATAAACCTTTTTTTTTTTTTTTTTATTGACCTTCTGCCCTACAGATGTTGTCGCGTTTTTCGATATGGTCTTAAGTCGCGGAAAACTTGAATATCGCCATTTAGGTATTTGATGTTAGCTCTTCATTTGTGGCATAGATGGAGCTGTAGTACTTTTTGTACTAAATATGTATTTTTGTGTATATATAATTATATGGTAGTACTTTGGTAGTGGCGCTACACTGTCTATAGAACTGCTGTCAGAATGGGCGAAGAAAAACATCGTTAGAAAATTAGATTTTTCTAGAACCAAAAACTCGATGATGTCATTTAAAGTACTTACGGGATCCGTGACTTTAAGTGTATTAAACCCGTGAAAGTCTAAAACAGTACATATGACATCCACTACTATAGGGACCGCACTGGGCTCGCGTGGGGAATCATGGCCCATTGCCTCTCACAAGGAGGATACCTGTGTCCTATCAGAATGGGACCGTATAGGCTGGTAGCCACCACTGCTCAAGACGGCGCATCAAATGGCATCTCCCTAACTGCTCAACTTCATAACATCACACCTGTAATAAGGAATACGCACGTAATTTTTTCTTCACTTAAAGCGAAAGCGTCAGGGTAGCCCGCGAAATTCAAATTTTCTTACGTTTTTTGCAATTTGCAGGTCAGTATCAGGTTGTATGTTGATTAAAATATGATTCGCAGCTGTAACACGTATGTAGTTATAGAATTATAATCATCAAAATCATCAAAATCATCAATACAACCCTCCAAGCGCATAAAGGTGTAGGAATTAGTTTGACCTTGAAAAAGTAAATTGGTGAAACGGAACATCGTTTCACCAAAAACATGCTACATAAAACAGTAAATTGTAAAATAAGAATTTTCATAAATAAAAAGAGTTTTGTATATTCCCTATTCCCGAAGGGTTAGGCAGAGATATTCATTTTCAGAATAATTCCATAGAATGAAGATCTAGAACACGATGTAGGGCAGAAAATCGACGAAGTGAGGAGCATACTAAACAGTTATCAATATGATAGTCTAGATTGCCGTCGTCTGCATTTAGATTGGGTTTATGGTCGCACTAGCGAGTTATTTCTTGAAGTATGTCAACGTTTACTAGAATATTCAAGTTACACTGTGTGCCTATCAGCTTTTGTATGGCTTATTACGGCCACCGTGGAGTACACTTATTGGAATGGAGGTCGGAGTCCCAGCGGTGGGAATAGGAATTATATGCATTCAAGGTTACGATAGCATAAGATTTAAAATAATAATAATCATTTTATTTCAGACAAATTATTTTACATCCATATAAATTGTTAGTAAACATGACTTTTAAAAACTATGTTAGTAGAACATGTACGTTTGACATGAAAGAAATTTCAAATCATCATTTTTTGTTTTAAAGCATAATAAAATTCTTGTTAACTATCAATATTTTTCTACGTACCACTTGCTCAAAAAAGTGACATTCTATGCCACAAAATGCGAACATAACAATAGTCATTTTTAATCTGTTAAAAACAGGGAAAGAAAATTGTACTGAATTTCATTCACCCTCTAGGGGGAGAATGTTACACAATGTTACACCATTGAGTTTGTATATAAAGCATTATTCATCTTTTTGAAAAAGGAATACGCATTTATTATGCAGTTATGATTATTATTAAATAAAATTACGAAAACCGACGAGGCCGTATGAGCTTGAAGCCTTTGCTTTTCCGACAAAAAAATTGTAGTCTAAGAATTTGCCGCGTTTTGTTTTCTTCAAATACATAAACGTTAAGTTTATTTTAATTTATTTTATAAATAAGTTAATGTTCTAAAATGCTTATCTCATATTATTATTGTGTTCATTTTTTCGCAAATGGTACGAAAAGTAGAGTATTTTCCTCGGTGATAAAGCTGTCTTAGTCTTGGGTGAACTTAAATCCCTCGCTACACTCAGGACTCGTCTTAAATCCCTCGCTTCGCTCGTGATTTAAGTTTTTAAAACCCTCGCTACGCTCGGGAGTAAACCTCGAGTCCTTCGTTACGCTCGCGATTTAAATCGTCACCTGCGACAGAAGACACTGCTTTATCCCCTTGGTTAATAATCTACTATTATTGCATAATAGGCGTGCTCTTGACCTCGATCACGCCTGATGGAAAGCCTTGGATGAGGTCTATGATGCAACGAGCGTTCTCAGAAGATGCCTGTTCACTCTTGCTTTAAAGGCAGATGGGTTTTAAATGAGGGAGAGAACGCAGTGAGTTAATTTCTCAGTTGGAAAAAGAGGCTCACCCACCCGCTACTACATAAGACGTAAATATAACTGGCGAATTGTGGGTGTACTGTAGGTAGGCACACCTCTGCCTCACCTTTCGGGAAAATCAGGTTTGATGCTTCTGCTATACGAGGGCAGTCCTAGACATACTCAGCCTAACTAAGAAAACAACATCAACTTTAAGTCATTCGTGGTACGAGTTCCAACCCACCATCTACAGACCTGCATGAAGGAGGACTTTTGGCCGCAGGGTGTCGTATATCGACGTTTCCGAGGGCGGTTACGCGACACCACGCAGCGAAACACGACACCGACAACGTTGCATGTATAGTTTTAGTCTCATAATGGTTTAAAATATGTATGAGTATATTTCCTTTATTTATTTCTGTACAAATTAATTACGTTTAATATTCCTTACAAAAAATATATAAGAACATTTAAAACTATAAAAAAATGTAGCCCACCGGTATCGGGAACAGGGTCCAAGCTACCGGCGGTCAGGGCTCCAGAGAGAGGACGCTCCTATACGAGCCGTATATTATTGTTGTTAAATATTATTTTGTGTATTTTATCTATTGGCCTTAGTTGCTTGATAATAAAATGATTGTTATTATTATAAAAAAAAACTGTCTTATGTATTTATTTTAACGGGATGTACATATTCAGAAACTCGTCGTTATGGCACAGCTTTTTCATGTTTAAGTTTGATTTAATTCATGTTCATGATTCAGTTCATATTTATGTTTAATTTTCGGTCAAGATACAAGGTACAGCACTTTCTGAAATCTCTACCTCATCTGTTAGTTCGCGCACTTTCAATCGACGGCCATCCAAAAACATTTTTTAGTACCTCGTTTGGTCGACCATTACGATCTTCATCTTTTAGCAGCTCATAAATGACCTCGTTTAAACTCGGCCACCCAATATTTCATTATTGTAAATGAGGTAGCAGACTCCCCCGGAGAAGAATCCAAATCAGCTTTGATATTGGTCGGACTGAAGTTTCTCGAATGAAAGTTTTGTAACGGTGACCAATTTTCTCCATATTCAAAAATTCTGTGACAATTTGATGGGCGCAAAACAAAACAATTAAATAACATGGCGGCTTGAAATTCTAGATTTTAGTTTTATAAGGTTGGTACTCTCTACTTATACGTCAGGTCGGGTACTTCTGGAGCCGCCCGTGTCAGTTAGGTTTTTACACGTGCCCTAATGAAAGAAGAACTATCAATGCAAGACTACTTGAAAAACAGTACTTTTCAGACGACAGTGAGAATGCTAGATTAAAGAAGAACCACAAGTCCGAGTTTCAAATTACTTACAAACCACGATGAAGGCACGAGGTTTCTTCAAGACAACTAATTAAAAGTGTGTTAGAACTTCGCGAAACACGAGTTCATTCGTCTTTATTAAAAGTTCCTGTAATTGGCCATGGCGCGTTTTGGTTAGGTTTCTTTGAAAAGGAAACCATACCATGATTATATTAATCTACTAAAATTTTACCATTCAACAATTTTCTTCTTCATTAAGAATTAATTAATTTTGCAGTGTTGCCTTTCATCCGGTTTGCTTCTCCTTTTGACATATTATACAGGGTGGAATTTTTCAATGCCACCTGGAGGGAAAGAACTCGAAATACTGGAGATAGCAAATTTTCCTCGAAGGAAACATTCCTTTATTTTTAAAAAGAAACAAATCTGCATTTACAGATTTTCGAAAATTCGCTTGCCACACTCGGGAATCGAACCGACTAAAGTTCTAAAAAATAACATCCTTTACTTTTTTTACATCAATCGATAGGGGCAATCATATGGATCAAATCTTTCTAACAAACATGATAAATTAAATGAAGAGAAAATCATGAAATCTAAATAAGTTATAAATTCAATGTTTTCCTTTCATTTAATTTATCATGTTTGTTACAGAGATTTGATCCATATGATTGACCCTATCGATTGTTGTCAAAAAGGTACAGAATATTATTTTTTCGAACTTTAGTCGATCCATCCCGGGTTCGATGCCCGAATGTGGCAAACGAATTTTCGAAAAACTATGAATGCAGATTTGTTTTCTTTGAGTAAAATTTGCTATCTTCAGTATTTAGAGTACTTTCCCTCCAGGTGGCATTGAAAAATTCCACCCTGTATAGGTCGCAACAAAAGGGATGACTAAAAAAATATGATTCTGTTTACTGCGTCAGATAGATTATCGAGAAATGTTGGATACGTATTTTTTGTTTTATGATATTAATAAAAATTGACGAAGATAAAACGTGTCGAATGCATGAGGGGGCTTGTGACGTCACAGTTGAGTAAAAAATGTGCTCAAATGTGACGTCACACGAGTTTTCGACGCACTGTATCGTCTTAATTTTTTGTTTACGTGAAAAAAGAAAAAATATTTGTCCAATATTTTTTGGAAATCTATCTGACGGACTAATTAGATTTATTTTGTCATCTACACTAATACTTTGAATATATGAGACGAGGAAACAAGACATATTGAACATGCTGGTGTCCCAGTTTCAGAGTTCACGGTAAATTAAAATCAAAAGAGTTATTTTTTTAAGAGTAAGTACTTGTTGTAACTTCTGTGTACTTGGGAAAATGAAATAGAGTTACAAAATGACTTGTAAAGTTCTGTAACTCTACAAGTCATTTCGTCGTTCCGTTCGTTCGTAAATTCTGTGTATCAAGTTCAAATAAGACGCGCCGCGCCATCTATTTCATAGTTGTGTCATTTATTTCAGAACAATATACATTGTGTAGAAATTTTATTATATATATATATTTTAATTTGCGGCCAGCGGCTTTGCCCACGTGGACTACGGTAATAGTAACAGGGAATCGTACAACCGGGATAAAAAGTATCCTATGTGTTAAGGCGACTACAGGAGCTAAAATAGCAACTCTATTTGTGGTGGTTCAAACTTCGTTTGAAATACTGTTCGAATAAAGTTCTAATCAGCTTGCACTACAAAGTGGTTGTTACGTCAGTCACTGCGGTCCGAATAGTGCGAAATGAGTGGTTTTTTGCGATTTACATAAAATCTATTGATTGGACTAAAAAAATAAAACACTATCATGCTAATATTTTGCTTGTAGAATTATTTGCCAAAAAATCTGTATTATAGCATGTACTTTGGTATGGATTTTACTCGTTAAAAGAATTTTTAGGGATAAGTTCGTGATTTTTTCTATCGAATAATATTTGTTGTATTATGTTTTCAAAACACTATCATACTAGCATTTATCCTGAAGAATATCACATTTTTTTCTGGTTTTGTTTCTTGTGTGTGCTTTTTTTGCATTATAAAACTCGCGTTTAGCTCCTGTAGTCCCCTTAAGCCAGGTTATAAACTATCTGTGCCAATTTCCCTTCGGTAGTTTTTGCGAGGAAGAGTAACAAATATCCATCCATCCATTCTCACAAACTTTCGCATTCATAATTATAGCAGTGAGAGTAACATGCATCTATCAACAAGATAACACGTCTAAATCAAGATAAAGTTGAAAACTTGGAGACTGCAAGATTGGACAAGAAATGTATGAATATTGCAAGAATAAGTATTTACATAACAAATAGCCACGTCCGTCCATAACTTTTCAGACATCAGTCTAGACGTAAGTTAGTTTCAGACTTTCCCAGCGGTTCATAGTTTAACTGGGTTTACGTTCCTAATCCGGTATCAAGCTACGGAGCACGAACAAACTTTATTGAGACATGATATTTTTATATGTGAGGTATTTCTGGACTGAATTTTTCCAGAAAATTCTCCATTCATTCTTCAAACCCAACTTATGTTTGCAAGGAAAATAAATCTATATCTTTTAGACTAATAAGTATTATAAAATAAGATAAAATTTGTTTGTATATCCCTATTTACAAACAAATTTAGATGCATACAGATATGATTTGATTCAAATTCAGTAAATCCTTTTTCCAACAGAAATTGAATTCAATTGGGATCCCTTTCTTTTTACATATTTTTTTCTTTCAGTAAAAATGCCATGAATCAAACAACTTTCCATATTTTATGTCTACAGAGAATATAATTATGGATCGTTGTGTCTGATGCAAAGAAATGTACAAATCCAGCTTCAATTGTTTATATAATGTTCAACATTATATAAACAATTGAAGCTCTGAATATTTTACGAGTGTTGAACCTGACAAAGTAACAAACTAAACCTCTTTGGCATAAAGGGAATATTTTAGTTCAAACGTGGATTTATTCATCCGTAACTGTGCGGGAAAGTTGAGATTTCACTTCCAGTGGTTTTAGAGTAAATTAAAGTCAAATCAGTTACCTTTTGAAGTATATTTAATTTCACGAAATGTGCCATGAGCACATCCGTTTAGGTTCAAATAAACTTAGTTGTTTTAACCGACTTCAAAAAAGGAGGAGGTTCTATGTTCGTGAGTATGTATTCTTTTTATGATGTTACCCGATTTCTCCCCCATTTGTGGACTGGTTCTCAAAATTCTTTTTTTTATGTGTAAGAGAATACTCCTGAAATGGGCCCATTAAATTTGGTGGAGATCTGATGCTGATCTTCGGAGATATACAATAGAACTCTTCAAAAATAGACGGCAAATCTGTCGTGATTGCTGCAATCGCTTGGATGTTTATTGTTTAAACAACATCATGACGCAACATCACGCCTGTATGCTCTGAGGGGGCACGCAGATGTGTACAATACACCCAGATTTCGACAGTTAGGCATGTTGAGTTCCATTGATTGGGGATTAGCCTATTACCATGACATGTATTGTTAACAATGTAAAATAAATTCATGGTGACTTGTTTGGGAACTACTAAAAATTGAAAAATAAATAAAAAACTCTTTTTGCAAAAAATAAAACCGACTTAAAAAATACATAACCCTCCTTCTGGCTCAGTAGGGTAAAAAAACACAAAAAGTGAAAAATAACTTAAATCAATAAAAAAAAAACATAAAAAGAAAAACGCACTTTTTATTTTCTTTTTTGTTTTTATTTTTTCTCGTGTGGTTACCTAACCTGGTGTCAGAGTTTTTATGCCGCCCATGGGCCTTGGTTTCCTCAAGATGTTTTCCTTCACCGAAGCAACAGATAATTATACAAAACGCATATAAATCCGAAAAATCATAGGTTTCGAAACACTAGACTATCATTGCTTTTTTAGTTTAGTCGTTTAGTAAACCGTGAAGTTTGAACAATGGGAATATTGGCTGACCTACTGACGTCGACCTACTCGTGTGCAAATCTATAGTTCGATTTCCGTGCGAAGTAAATATTTGTATTTTTCTTGCAGCCATTCCGTTTCTATTTGTGCAGTGAGATTTGTTACGAGTACTGAAAACGCATACGGAAACCACGGTGGGCCTAGTTTAACAGTTTTTAAAAACTGGTATTAACAAAAGATACAAGCGTTGGAAAATGAAAGCTATAATTTGTCATGATTACACTAGTAATCACTCCTACAAAGTGGTGTGTTTCTTTAGCATTTCATTTACCTCAACCCCTAACCACTACGTAAAGTGGAAAGTTTTTTTGAGTCGTTGGTAGTTTGATGCACCAAAGGAATAAATGAGAGATTATTGCATGTAGCTGAGATGAGAATGCTAAGAGGGATGTGTAGTGTAACGCGAATGGATATCATAAGGAATGAGTACATAAGAGGAAGTCTGAAAGTAGTGCCGGTGACTGAAAAGTTGTGTGGTTATCGGTTATCGTGTGTAAAATATTGAGCATTAAGGTGGAAGCTCCACGGTTGCCCGCGAAATTTATTTTTTCTTACGTTTTTTGCAATTTACAGGTCAGTGTCAGGTTGTATGTTGATTAAACTATGATTGGCGGCTGTAACACGTATGTAGTTACAGAATTATAATCATTAAAATCATCAAACATTCATATTCAGTTCATGTAACTGTCAAGAATGACTTTTTCATGAAATAGTCATTCTTGACAGTTACATGAACTTAGAGGGTTGTATTGATGATTTGAATTTCGCGGGCTACCCTGGAGCATCCACCTTAATGTAGATAAATGCTATAAGAGTAGAGTAGAACAAATAAACGATGAATGGACTGTGTGATAATATGGCTAAAAAGGAGGTGACTGCTGAGATGACGAGTCATAGAGAAGTATGGAAGAAGACGACATGCTGCGCCAACCCCAAAAAAATTTGGATAAGAACAAGGGGGCCTAAAATGGCCGCTATAGCAGAATCTTAATATGACTCACGTTACACATGTTATTTCTTAAAATGGACTTTATAGTCATAAACATAAGGTCTATTTTAAGATTTTTTTTTACTTAATTCATATTTTGATTCTGCTAAAGCGGCCATTTTAGACCCCCAGGAGAATGATGATGGTGGTTTGACGCACTTTCTCCAAAGTTTCAGTTCCTACAGATGAGCACACAAGTGCCACAGATATTTCAGCACAATTTTTTCCTTACCTGAGTACACTTAGCAACAGAAAGGTATCGCAGCGCCGGACCCAGTTTCGCCAGTTCGTACAAGCCGAAGTCCGTGACACCGGTACAGTCGGATACACTGAGTTCTTTAAGCGCACAGTAGGAAGGGATCCACCGCACTCCTGCATCTGGAACAAAAATGAAAGTACCGTTAGTGGCTGAACAGATGAACAAGTTTTTAAAATCGCCATAAGTGTACGATGCGTGGTCCATGCGTCGATTCATCAAGTGAATGTTGAAAATTACACCGTAAGGAACACGATATTGAACTCGCAATTCAATGCTTTACCGCGAGTCGAGTCTGTATAATGTCATTAAGAAAAGCAATGCCTAAAAGGGATTGCTTTTCTTAATGAATTAGATAGATTATGTTACTATTATGAGATTGTTGTGGTATTTGTAGAAGAATTGATGAAAATGCTGAAGGTTTGACAAATTGCGGACGCGGCTCCGGACATTGGACCCTGACAGAAACATATGTACCTACATGCATACATCAATTCACTCCTTTTTTCCATGGGGGTAAGCAGAAACCACAGAACGCCACCTGCTACGATACTTACATACTCCTTTTGCCTCGTCCACGTTCATACATCTGGTCATAAATGCACGCCGGTTGCGATTACTACGCACCTGACCTTTCTTGAAGAACGTCACCAATAAGGTCAGTGTATGTCCTTCTAGGCTGTCCCGTCCCGGCGTTGCCACTCACAAATGCCTTATAAAAACCTTCTGTTAGTCGCCTTTCACTTATCCCCTGCACATAACCAAACCATCTAAGCATACTCTTGGCAATAGGCATGACGACAGTATCAAAAAATTGCAAATCTATTTAGTCCGTCGGTTAGAGTATTCGAAATTAATGGACACGTATTTTTTGTTTTTGTAAATCAATGAATATTGACAAAGATAAAACGTATCAAAACTCGGGAGTGGGGGCTCGTGACGTCAGAACTAGCTAAAAATTATACCTAGGCGTGACGTATTGAGAATTTTAAAAGCGTCATATCTTCGTCTATTTTGGTTTACGTAACAAAACAAAAAACACGGGTCAAATATTTTTTGATAATTTACGTGACGGACTAATTAGATTTTTTTTGTCGTCTCGCCTGTTTCTGTCACTGAATCTTCTTCTAAACCGCAACCATCTCGTATAACCTCATTCCGAATTACAACACACATACTTCGCAAGGAATGTATTTCCACAGCAATGAGTGATACTAATGATTTGTACCGAAGAATCTGCAAGTGTC
Source organism: Xestia rhomboidea (assembly GCA_963853795.1). Taxonomy (NCBI): domain Eukaryota; kingdom Metazoa; phylum Arthropoda; class Insecta; order Lepidoptera; family Noctuidae; genus Xestia; species Xestia rhomboidea. The sequence goes on along the minus strand of OY970778.1, from coordinate 4,344,568 downwards.
CAAAATCGACATTCGGTCCGTGATTCCGTACAGATTTCTCCGCAACTTAAGAAAGGAGCTGCTGGTTAATGCCAATTTTCGAGTGGTCACAAACGCGACTGCTCAGCATGAGGTCCTATGTTCGATTCCCGGGTCGGGCAAAGTGTTATTGAGTTTTTCCATCAGGAATTTATCAGTAGCAGCCGCGGAGTCTGGATTTCTGCCCGGTTGATGGCAATAGACTCGCCCCCTATTACATGGGATTTAAACATAACTGGCGAAATGTGGGTGTACTATTAGGTACACCTCTGCCTAACCCTACGGGGATTACAGGCGTGATGTTATGTTATGTATATAAAAAATAAATAAAAAAAAAGCATTTATTTCAGGTCCGAGACCCATATTAATAAAAAATACAAACACATAAATAATTGAAATTGCAGAATTACATTAAAATTTCATACGCAACATTTTTTTAAAAACAAAAATAAATAGACACAAATACAAACACATAAATAATTGAAATGTCAGAATTACATTACAATACAATTATTGAATTAAAAACTAGATTATATATATATGAAGTCGCGATTTTTTTTTGTTCTGAAATATCGGCTGACGGCCCGATTTAATTAAACGAGTTCATATTACGATTTTCATTAATTGCTGAAACAGATGAACTACAAAAGAATGTCAGATGCATCAAAGCTTTGCCGCGCTGTTACGCGAAATGATATACCATTGACTGATGCAGTTGATTATTTTTCTTATCATTTGTTGCTTATTGCAATTTGATAAATATCACGCTTGTAATCTCTGAAGGGTTAGACAGAAGAGTACCTAATAATGGACCCACGTTTTGCCTATTATCTTTAAGTCGTATATAATAGGAGGTGATCCTATTGCCATCAACCGGGCACAAATCCAGGCTCCATGTCTACCACTGAAAAGTTCCTATTCCTAGTCTGTGTACAAGTGTACATCTTAATCCTAACTTCCTAATCCTAATCCTATCCTACTATTATTTATTTATTATATTATATTTTATATTATTATAAAGGGTGTAAAACACCTCTTAACGAAGCCGAAAGGCACTTGTTCTCCTTTTAATTGCGATCATTTTGTTGTTCCACACCTTACCTGGGAACCTTCTAGTTACGGAAATATTGGGGGTTAAAGTTCCAACTTTTTGGCAACTTTTTTTTTTAATGTAAGATTTTTACTTTAAACACCTCCACGACCCCTGTAATATTCAATCCATCCACCAGCACAATGTTTTGAGTGCGTTACATAGAGTTCTACCAAAAAACATGTATTTTCACCCCAAAAAAAAAGTCGTTTCCCAGCAATAATTTTTGCGTTAAGTTACTTAGGTTGATGTACAGAATGCTTGGTTGACGGCTTCGTGATGAAGTGGTTTACACCCTGTATTATAATATTATAAATGGGAAAGTAAGTTTGTTTGTACCTTTCACGCCTAAACCACTGAACCGATCATCCTGAAATTTTGAATAAACGTTGTCAGATGTACAGAAACGGACATATGGTACCTTTTATCTCGAAAAAAGTACTGTTCTAGAGAAAAACAATAATAACGCTCTTATGATAACAGATGGCGCCACGTGTCTTTCGAATCATGATTAAATTACAAGCAGAAAAACAACCCGAATTGATTGTCAAATCATAAAATAACGCAAGCAAAGCTGCAGGCAAAACTTAAGTCATAAGTTTTAATTTGTATTGCCTATTTAATTAATTATTGTTGTACTTTTCATTTTTTATAATTGTTAATTTTTATGTAGTCTCTGACATTATAATTTTGGAATTTTAGTTTTAATTTATATTATTTATTTGATTATTTTTGTATAGTATGCTGATTGAATTTTTTTTTCTTTTAATTTTTAATTTTTTTTTCAAATATATGCATAAATTATGATCCTAAATGGATTGAAGAAAATTATTTTGAATTTGAATTTGAAAAGCTAGTAAATAATAAAATAAACACTTTGTCCGACCTAGTAAAAGTACCCAGTACCTCGTAGTCGCGCTTGCGACCACCAGACCAACAAAGAAATCAAACTCTGAATTAAACGTAGAACGTAACAAACCAAACCTAAGCGTAATTTTGCGTTACGATAATTCCTCAGAATAATCCTAAGGAATGCCTCTTATCGATCCAAATACGAAGATTGATGAGCGAGTTCAACAACGATGAACATGACTTAATTAACTCATGCGATGTTCAACAGGATCCTTACTAATTGTCTTGATTTACTCAACCCCAACGATTTCTACCTTGAAAGCAATGAGACGGTTATTTCCTTTCACTAATTTAGACGATCGGATTTGCTCTAGTTATAATTGCGCTATATCGGGTGGGTTATTCATAAGTACTTCTAATTACTCATAAACTCAATCAAAGACTTTATATTAATACTGTGTAATTATTGCATTCCTCTGACATAGCCTTTTGCCTTTTTGTTGGGGTTAGCTTCCAGCCTAACCGGATGCAGCTGAATGCCAGTATTTTACATGAAGCTAATGCCTATCTGACCTCCACAACCCAGTTGATACTGGGTAAAACGATACTATAACGACTGTCAAAGATCTACAAATGACAGCTGGGGCGAACGGCTTAGCGTGCTTTCCGAGGCACTAAGGAAACTCGGTATGTTATGACTAATGACGGTCACCCATCCACCGACCTTGACCAGCGCTGCTTAACCACGAAGATCGATCCGTGTGACTGGTATTATTTAGCCACGAGCTCCTCTCTTTATAACACTATAATTACCATTACCATTTACCTTTATTTTTAAATTATTTTCAGATATACGCTTATCACTGTTTGTCTGAGTAGAGAATGCCTACTGCATTAAGTCCGCCTCTGTAAATTGTGTTTGAAGTGTTAAATAATAAGCACAATAATCTCCAGTTACCTTGTAATTAAAGCAATAGGTAGCATAAATATCTTCAAACGAACAAAAATATAATACAAAATTAGCTTAAAACAATCATTTTCACAAGTCTCTTCTCACTTTTTTTATTTATTTATTTATTAAAACTTTATGCACAAGTAAAAACTGTACAAAGGCTTACTTAATGCCTTGGGCATTTTCTACCAGTCTACCTTAGGGTGATGCAGAGATAATACACAGTAGGTGCAATAACAGAAAACAAATAAGACAACACTTATCCTTTCGGATCCTTTGTTTTATATTTATTATTATTCAGCAGACTTGAAAGAGTTTTATCAGCAGGTAAGCAGCTGTACTTTGTAACACAGAACCCGTATATTTAAATTGTCTAAAGTCTAATCCTAAAGAGTGTCTACCTTCGTCCTACGCAGATGTTGCTTCGGGGCAGGTTTAGTTTCCAAATATTTAATAATTTTAATGTGTTTCAGAAACATTTTGAGGTCATACTTAGACGCGCCCGCTTATAGAAACAGTTGAGTGTGGGATTCTCTGCCCTGTAAGTTGAACAGTGATTTTTATCTGTATTTCTGTGATATGAAGAATAAAGAAATAACGTTTTATTCTACTTATTGTTTGATTTTCTGCTGTCTGTATGGAAATAAACAATATGGCGGATTTTACTTCATGAAAATAGAGCTGTGGCGAGTTTACACATACTTTTTTTCGTGGCGAATTTACTTTGGGGCGAACGTACAATAACCCCTTTTTTTCGGATTTGAAATCATCAAATGACTCCTCCCGGTCTGGGCGGAGCAGGAGGGAGTGTCAGACTTTTACTGACTAAAACCCATCCATGTTCTTTCATCGCCCTTTGTGTTCCGGGGCCACGGTATGAGTTGACCACAATGCAGTCAGACTACAATGTTCACACACATACCTACTTAAATATTGAAAATCGCATGATGTATTTTATTAGTTTTATGATTCGTTGGACACATTCGTTATTTTAATAGTTGCATTACATAACATAATTTATAACAGTGCGTAAAAATGCACTTTTAACATAAAATCACGCCTGTAATCCCCGAAGGGGCAATGATGAACATAGGTAATAAATGGACCCATTTCGTCAGTTATGTTTAAGTCCCATGAAATAAGGGGCGAGCCTATAAAAAAAAAAAAATATCGCTGGACATAACACACAGCGCCATCTAGTGCCACACTAAGCAAGGAGGCTTGTGTCGTGGATACCAGATAGTTGATATACTACATAGATACTTTTTGTTTGTAAATACATACTTATTAAACATATCAAATCCAAGACTCGGAAACAAATGTCCATGCTAATCACACAAACATTTGCTCCTACCAGGATTCGATCCCGGGACCCTAAGAACGTAAGGCACTACCGCTGCGCCATTCGGCTCAAACAGGCACAAATCCAGACTCCGTGGCTGCTACTAAGAAATTCCTGATGGAAAAACACAATAACACTTGCCCGACCTGGCAATCGAACCCAGGTCGTCATGCGCAGCACTTGTGCTTGCGATAACTAAACCAACGAGGTCTAGGTCTTTTGTGTAAACTAAATAAGGGTTTCGTATGCGATATGCCAATCGGCGAATCGCAAGGCCGCTGCTAATAAAACCTAATGAAAGAATAAACAGCAATGGAATAGAACAAATAGCACAATAATTGCGGTTTGTACAAGAGAATAATCCGCGGGATATTTAAATAGAGCAAAAAACTTTGAAAACTAATATCATGATCATATAACATCAAAATCAAAGCATTTATTTCAAGTATGCCAGTTACGACGGACGAGCTGGACAAAACCAACGGACAGTGATCCACATTGGCCCTGGATCGAAGAATTTGGAAGTCATGGGGAGAGGCCTTTGCCCAGCAGTGGGATGACATAGGCTAACAGGCCTTTTAAATTGTCGAAACAGAGATGAAAATTAAATGTAGCTACAGTCCCAGTCACAAGGCATAAAAACTGTGAATGTACTGTAGTTGCCCATTTCCCTAGCGTAGATCTCTCTCTATGGAGAAGAACGGGCAAGAAACTCCATGGACACTCTTTTAAATCAGAATATTTTTACAAAACCTTGGTTACATCATTCATGTTGAGATGGTACATTATGTGAGAACAATGTAGCAAGTTGCACGTTAAAAGTGTCATATCAATGTCAAAACCACCCAATCGACAGCGCCCGTTCAGGAACATGACGCATGTATCAGCACCATTCAACTCAACCATTTTGAAGGGAACTAAACGATCCGACACACGCGCCCCCATCAGTGAGACATTTGAGTGACTATCCATTTATGCGCCCCTGTCCTTGTGGAGCAGGACCGGCACTGAGCCAAGCATTTTATCAGCGATATAATCGCTCAACTTGTAATATGCTTGCTTACATAGTGTGCGTTTAATGCATGTTTTAAATTTGGTTTTATTCAGTTCCAGAATGCTTTGTGGAATAGATTTTTTCTTACGTACATTATGTTTTTGTAGATGTATTGACTAGTTAAGCACATCGCAAACAAACACTACAACATCTATATTCAACGGACCAGAAAATCTTGTGTGAAAATCGAGTGCAAGCAATTACTTGCTTTCGCAAAACGGGCTAGACGAGTCGACTAGAGAGGCGACCGATCTAATAGAGACGTTACTCGCGGATTATGGCGATTAGATTGATGTTTTTCTGAATAATAATGCGATTACTGTCCGATGCTGACCGTATAATTTATCAGAGATAACGGGAATACTTTAAGTATGGTTATATTTGTAGATCAACGGTATTGGCTGGGCTGTTCACGGAAGCATTCAATCAATTGATTGCTGGAAAACGTTTTGCCTTAAAAGACTAGCTAGCTGTTTTTTTTCGGATGGGAAATCATCAAATGACTCCTCCCGCTCTGGGCGGAGCGGGAGGGAGTGTCAGACTTTTACAGATAAAACCCATCCATGTTCCTTCATCGCCCTTTGTGTTCCGGGGCCACGGTATCTCTTTCGAACAGCCCCAAGACCCGGCAGGAAGACTAGCTAGCTGTAGTCATCTTTTTCTGAGATAATGGTAGTCTAGTGTTCGCAAGCGCGACTGATGAGCGTCCTGGGTTCGATTCCCAGGTGAGGCAAAGTTTTATTGGATTTTTCCATTTCTATTTTAATAGCAGCCACGGAGTCTGGATTTATGCTCGGTTGATGGGCTCGCCCCCTATTACATGGGACTGGCGAAATGTGGGTTTATTTATGGGTACACCTCTGTCTCACTCTTCCGAAATTACAGGCGTGATATTAGGTTTTTTGGTAGATAAGAACCTTCCTTTTCAACCGACTTGCAAAAAGAGGAGGTTCTCAATTCGACTGTATTTCTTTTTTGTGTTTGTTACCTCAGAACTTTCGACTGGCTGAATGTTATGAATTTAGTAGAAAATGTAAAATAAATTGATGGCAAAAAAAAATTTGGGAACAACTAGAAATGGAAAAATAAAATAACTTTTGTTGCAAAAAATAAAATCGACTTCAAAAAACACAAAAAAGTGAAAAATAACTTTAACCTTTGAAGAACTACAAGGGGCAGTGGACTTAGAACAATACGACAAAGTATAAAAGAGGAGGCTCGAACTCTTAGGTCTAGTAATTAGTAACGCAAAATGAGGTCATGCTGAAACTGAAGATAGATGAATGAAAATAAAACTTTTACAATGATTGTCCGACCAAAAAATCGTGTTACTAAGACCAAGAAGGACTACGCTTTTTATTTGCAGAAAACTAGCTTTAGTCCGCGGCTTTGCTCGCGTTATAGTCCAAAAATATCACACCCGAACGCTTTACATCGGTCTATGAGTCTCGGGGATTACGTAGCTACTCATTAGTTAAAGATTTTTTGAAATCGGAACCGTATTATTTAAGATTACCCCCTACATACAAACATACAAACTTACCTCTTTATAATATTACTAGCTGATGCCCGCAGCTTTGCCCGTCCGCAATGTATGTACTAAAACCTTCCTCTTGAATTACTCTATCTATTAAAAAAACCTGCATCAAAATCCGTTGCGTAGTTTTAAAGATCTAAGCATACTTAGGGACAGACAGACGCGGCGGGGGACTTTGTTTTATAACATAGATAGATAGATAGATAAACCTTTTATTTAGTGCACACAAAAGACATAGAACATCACACAGAAGTACAATTAAATGATACAATTTACCTAATTATAAAAACAAGGTGCCAATTTACAAAAAGAAAAACATATCTACGAAATGAGTATAGTAACACCATGACATACTTCAAATAAAATAAAGTAACAAGTATACCTACAAGGTGCGGTGTGCGTCTCAAGGTTAATATGTAATGATATAGAAAATAATTAAGAAAGTTTCTAGCTTTTCCCTTTTTACACGGATATCTTCAAAGTTATGGCCTATAACCAATCATAATTTTAATTAGAAAATGCCTTTATGGATAAATTTCTAGGTTGAAACCTAGTTTCCTCAATTACCTTGTAAATTGCGAGGCGCTAAACTGAACGCAAACACTATACTTACCTGACATAAATATGACATAAAAATAGAGAAAAGCTGACATTTATACTTGTTGAAGAAAGATTATGTTATTTCAGAAGAGAAAACTTGAAACCAACCAATTTTTTTTTTGGATGGGAAATTTTCAAATGACTCCTCCCGCTCTGAGCGGAGCGGAAGGGGGTGTCACACTTTAACTGACTAAAACCCATCCATATTCCTTCATCGCCCTTTGTTTTCCGGGGCGCGTAATCCCAAACTGTATACGAACCCAGACACCCATAGACTGTACTGAACTACGACGTGCTCATTGAAATCACAAACAAATTGGAGCAAAGTACATGCAGCTCAGAGCAATCTGAGAAGGTATGCATTTTGCTCGCTTGTATGTAAAGCAAGATAAGGTTTCGTGAACCCGCGCTCGCTTCGCTCGCATAATAATAAACACTCTTTGACTTCTGTCACCGAAGTGCCGGGCCTCCGCCGGCCTCCTTTGTCGGCCTACGGCCCGGTGCCCATGCCGCCTATAACGATGCCATATTACATACTACACCAAACGAAATCACGGAAGATATCCCGTAAGTGACAGTGTAAGTTTAGTTATAAACCGTGAAAGAAAAAAAGCACTTTCTTGGAACTCTACGTTAATATGTTTTTATAAACCCGCCTGATCTATTCAAGCAGGGAATAGTAAGAGCCGGTGAGCCAACAAGTCCATACAGAATATACTTTTTTATGAATTAATGTGACCTGAAAAGTTTGTTTATAGAAGCCCCAGAATATACCCCAGAACATAATTTATCACCACGAAAGTCTAGGTCTTGACACTTAGACCTAAACTTGAATAGAACATCATAAAAATACTTGATTTATTTATTTTCATCTTGGCTGACTCGAAAATAAAGTTATTTGTGCTAGCTTCTTATGTAACTTGTTTATATTTTTCTCACAACAAAGCTCTTTAGGGTTAAGTCCCCGAAATTGGTCCTCATTTTTTTATGTAAGTGCCTACTTACACCGAACAAAAGATACCTAAAAAAAAGTGATTTTTTATCAAACCTACAATAATATGGGATTAATCAGAAAATATTTTTATTACAACTATCAAATGTGATTCGCTGTTGATGGCTTCATCAATATCCCTTTTGATACTGAATATATCGGTTATTGGAAAAACCTATGCAATGACTCAATAAGACTATACGAGCTGATAATGATTAGGAACACCGATTCACTTATCATTTGCAAAATACGGAGCTAAACTAAAATATACTGAATTTCACTTAGGTTTTTAACATCTTCATTTACAGCTAGCGAAACGAAGAAACGCACAATATCTGTGGCACAAGTAAGTTTGTCAGTGAATATGTAATTTACCTGTTATCAAACTGCACACAAATATTGAACAGAAGCAGATTGAATGGTATTGGCATTTGATTCCTGTCGATTTTTTGACGATGATGATTGATACATTAGGCCTATCGTTTCGCGGGCCTGTGGACGGTGAGCTATGGGCTAGCTCGCCGTCCGTCCGTCTCATGACGACAGGCCGTGTCGACGGCGCGTTCGTGTTCCACGCGCGCCTCAAAGAGAGTCAGTAAAAAGGAAGGGGTCCGCAAGGGCGGATGCCTGCCGGGGCTGCGGGACTGTTCGAAATAGATACCGTGGCCCAGAACACAAAGGGCGATGAAGGAACATGGATGGGTTTTAGTCAGTAAAAGTCTGACATTCCCTCCTGCTCCGCCCAGAGCGAGAGGAGTAATTTGATGACTTCCCATCCGAAAAAAAAAAAGCCTATCGTTTTCTGAGATAGCTGCTATGACACCCTGCAGCGAACATTAATGACAAAACTTTAGGGGGTTGAGTAACAGGGCGTAAAATTCTACATTCCGATTGAAAAGGGAGGATCTTTCGACCAGACGGGTGTTGTCTGGTGGCTTACTGCCCGACAGTTGTTGCTGCTCGCGGAGAAGTCTGCAGCACGATGCAGGATTTTTTTATCACAAATCTCGACATGTCACCGCACCCCTTTCGTACCGCGTATCTACCTCAAGCACCATCTCAGTTAAGCAGTCCAGCCGTGTGATTCTGTAAGATCTCATTCTAAACTTCGAATCTGAATTCGCTGTGAGTTTCTTGATTGGCATTCTAAAAACTCGGTTGATAATTCTAATTTACACTAGCGCCACCTTTGCGAGCGTGTCAGCGAGTTGAACTAAATTAACAGGGAGATTTTGACAGATAAAGTATGAGATGACGTAAGAAGTGGCATTGGTCGCTTCGGAGCTCACTTCACTTCGCAAGTGACTAGGTGATGCTTACAGAATGCAAAATCAAAGGTCATTTTGAACCTTATGCGAAGTGAGAGTGAATAGCGCTGTGAGATGCGAGTTGTTGTTTGAATTTTACAGAATCTACGTACTGAACGCAACAAATTAAGTATTTTTTTGGTTTATGCTTATAGCTTATCCTGCAAATTCAGTATTTTTTGCTTCGTCTTAATGCTCACCTGTGACTAGAGTACATCTCCTAAGGTACAAATACTGCAGCAAGGGGCAGCTGTGGAGCAGCGCGCAGAGTCCGGCGTCGGTGATGGAGCCGCAGTCCGTCAGGTCGATGTACTCCACGGGGGGGCGGCGGGTCGCAAGCCGAGTCTCCAGCCACGCCCAGTCTGGCCAGTCCACGTTTGGGCAACCTGCAGACGAAAGGGTAGATTAAGATTCCTATGAAAAGTACGAAATTTTGTTGCTTTCAATAGTAATTTGAAAGCTCACGCGGGTCACACTTAAAATATGTCAAACTGTAAAGGTACTGTATTCAAAATTCAAACTCTCATATCAGAAACCGGATCATTTGTGTAACTTAAAATACTTGAGAGACTGTCCTAGTTTTACAGAATCACTGTTCTTTTATACTTGGGTACAGACGCTAATCATCAAGCTTCCCGAAACTGTAAAATTTTCCCAATTATCCTTGAACTGCTTTAGCGATAAAGTTGAAAATCTATTAAAATTTGACAGATTGTAGTTGCTTGATGTGCTGGTAAACAGCCTATTATTCGGAGAAGTTTCAGACTTTGACGCTAATCTGCATCTTCTGTACTGTCTCGATTCGATGAGACATACCGATAAAAGTACTCTTTACAATACTTGCGCATAAGTATAGTACTGCACTTGAACTATAACTACTCAACTAAATTAAAATTAACGTTAATAGAAGCACTATTTGCTTTCAAAGGAACAAGCCTTCTAACTTCACAGTCTGCGAGTAATAATTCAAAACTTGCAGCAAGATTGTAAGTTGTCAAGTTTCACGACTAGACTTCAGTTCAAGTTGCCAGTAACGAGAAAATTAGGCTAGTGTAATAAATATCGATACAGCTGCACACCTTACCAGCGAAAACTTAATTTCCCAAAGGAGTTGATTCAGGTGGTTGAGAATATAAGCAGAGTATCATGTTGGCAGTCACGTGGAACTTAAATCAACGTTTTCTCAAATTAACGACCCGAATGGCGCAGCGGTAGTGAGGCTGCCTTACGTTCTTAGGGTCCTGGGTTCGAATCCCGGTAGAAGCAAATGTTTGTGTGATGAGCATGAACATTTGTTTCCGAGTCGTGGATGTTTATATCTGGGTCAGGACGTAGGCTAGAGTAATCGCTCATTCAATCACTTGACCAACTAGGCAATACATACTGTCGATAGCGCAGCAGTAACAAATTATTTTCGTGTAAACTGAGGTAGGAGGATTCGAGGCGAACGATCCATCCGTTAAGACCACGACCGCTCAGCCAATAGTGTGACGCAAAAAAGTAACAGAGATAGAGCATTTCGTTGGTCTATCCACACTATAATGCCAAGAAAAAATTACTAATTATTTTTTTATTAATTATTTAGAAAACAATGGCTAGACCGCCGTTTTGTATGTATGGATCGGAATGCTGGGCCACAAAACGGGATGAATTAACGGCAATCGCATGTGGCAGAGATGAGAAAGCTAAGCGCGATGTGTCGTGTTACGCGAATGGATAAAATAAGAAATGAGTACTTATGAGGAAGTCTGAAAGTTACCGGTTGGCTTAGTATGGTCATGTGATGCGGAGAAATGAGGAAAATTTCGTGAGAAAAGTTTTGAGTATGAATGTCGATGGGTATAAGAGTAGAGGAAGACCAAAGAAACGATGGATGGACTGTGGGAAGGATGATATGGCAAGAAAGGAGGTGTCTGATGAGAAGACGAGTAAGAGAGAAGTATAGAAGAAGAAGACATGCTGCACTGACCCCAAATAGATTGGTATGAGGGCAGGAGAATGGTGATGAATGTCAAGAAAAGATTGCTCTGGCTCCTTTTATGGTTCTACGTTCGTTCAGTTTAATCAGCAGCTAGTTAATTGAGTATTTTTCGGTAGAAAGCGAAGGGTTGTTTTCAACTTTACCGGGCCCAGTAATCGATATAACACGGAGCCCGTCTGAAATATTCAAATTAGAGAACTATTATTTATTCATTGTTTAGACAGTTCGAGTAAGTTTGGCACCACGGCGGTATAGCTACAAGGTCCTTTATATCAATCGCAAATAGACATGATTTACATTTGTAGTTGTTAATGTTTGAGAATGGTTTAGTATTAAGTATAGTAATAACAGGTTACTATACTTAATACTAAACCGTACTACTATCGTGACTGTATCGTTGGTCTAGTGGTACGAGGTCCTGGGTTCGATTCCCAGTTCAGACAAAGTGTTATTGAATTTTCCATTAGGAATTTCCCGGTAGTCACGAAGTCTGGATTTGTGCCCGGTTGATGGCAATAGGCTCGCCCCCTATTACATGGGACTTAAATATAACTGGGAAAGTATGAGTGTACTGTAAGATACACCTGCGATGTTATGTTTTGTTATAGTTACCTGTTAGGTCTATATGCCTCAAGTCCGTGAGGTCCGTGATGAGAGGCGCCATGGCTCTGGCGTCCATGCTGCTGGAGCCTGTCACAGCCAGGTGCGTGAGGTTCCTGAACGTAGCCACCAGAAGCTGGGCACTTGCTACTGTTACCTGTTGAATTAGTAAGGAATTTTATGATTTATTCTGAAACAAATGACAACGCGGCAGGCCTAGGAGTTGGCGGGATGAGCTGGACTCTTTCTTAAAGAATTGGCCTCCAATCGCATTAGATCGCGAAAAGTGGAAGGGGGGAACGATCTTTGCCCTGCAGTGGGACAATATAGGCTTATCATTTCAGAATGTATTATTATAAATTCTGAAACATTAAGTACATTTTTAGAGCCACCAAACTGCGTAACATTTCGCGAAAGGGATTAGCGCTTGTCTTATTACATTTGGTTTGAATAAAATCTAATAAAAGTAAGTAGTCATAAAAATGGGAACAGCAGGCAGAACTTATACGGGAAACTTCAATTAAATCAAATATGAAGATAGTTTGTGCCTACGTGTAATTCCTTGTACGTCTAAAGTAGATATTACATGAATAGGTGAACACACTGGCTTTGTAGAATACAAATATTCAAATCGTGCATTTAGTTTCAGCAATTTGGTATAAATACACTAAAGTGTAGAAACTAAATGTCAGCCCTTTTAGCAACAGGGTTTATGTGAAATTCATCATTTTAAACTAGGTGTAAACGTTTACGCGGTATACGCAGTTTGATAATTATGTCGGTCATACAATATTTATGTTATGCTAGCAACTTGTAGGCTCAAAAGTTGAAGTTTGCAAATTCAGCTACATTTTTATCTATTAAAACAGCAACTAGTCTTTGAAAAAACTTACAGCACAGTTCTTTGATCGCCACTCCCTGACAGAACTGACGCAGGGTCCTGCCCTCGCTCCTGCACATCTGGCAGCGATCTCCAAGGGTCCCGCTGCCCTGACCTTCTTCCAGGCTTCGGGCCTCGTGATCAGTCGCGTGGTCAGCCTGGCCCATCTTCGACATACCCGGGACATGCGACAGAGGTCTGAAACCTGAAAAAACGAATGTAACAATTTTTATGTTCGATTAAGACCTTGTCCTAACCAAAATGATCTTTAGAGGAACACACGACTGTCGCATTCATTATATTTGGCTGACACTTTCCGCGATGATCGCGCATTCGCTCAACTTCATTCGCTTTGGTTAGGATGCGGACTTCGACATTGAGAAAAAAGCAAATCATAAGGATGTTTATTTAAAGCAGCCAGTCATGTACAGCGGGCTGCATCAATTGGGTACCCCAGGTTTGCCTCAGCAGGAAGGGGTCCGCAAGGGCCGAAGCCTGCCGGGGCTGCGGGACTATTCGAAAGACATACCGTGTCCCGGAACACAAAGGGCGATGAAGGAAAATGGATGGGTTTTATTCAATAAAAGTCTGACACTCCCTCCTGCTCCGCCCAGAGCGGGAGGAGTCATTTGATGATTTCAGATCCGAAAAAAAAAAAGGTGTGCCTCAGTACCCCGGGTTCGAACGAACCCCCCTTGAAAGCACCTAGCTTTCAAGGGGTGTACTACATCGTGAAGCTGACTGTAAACTCAGAAATAAGTGCTTGAAAATTTAATGTTTTGTTCCTAGGACTCCGCGGTAAGCTGCAGTCTACCTAGGTAAGGTCCTGAGCTAAGAAGGATGGATGACAGACTCTTCAGGAAAGAATAGGTAACAATTTATACAACCAACCTCAAGATACGACAAAATCTTCAACCACAGCGCATCATTCAAGGTATTGTCCCTTCTTCTCCTCGGCGGGCCGCAGTCAGCGAGGGTGTGGTACCCCTGGTCTAGGCTGAGCTCGCTGAGGTCTGCGGCGAGCGACAGCGCGGGCTCGGGGGGAGGGGGCGGGCGACGCCGCGCACCCCCGCACACCCCCGGCCCGGAACAACTCCCGCTTGACATGGCGAGACCCTGAAAGAACATATTTAAGAATAAATACGAGTTTGGAATGAGTATTAGGTAGTTAACAGGCAAAAAAATACGGGTTAGTGGTAACGCTTGCACTTTGAAAACCTCTCGTCTATATCGTTCAGAGCCTCTAGTCCCTGACTCTGACAATCCGTTTTTTTCGTTTCAGATACCATGGTCCCCCGCAACATGCATCCATCAGTTACATTGAGGGCTAACGTAGACCGTAATTATTTCCCGAAAAAAAAACGACGTATCTCAGCAATTTGAGCATTGTTACTCAGTTTGATGTAAAGAGTGCTTGGTTAACGGCTTCTTGAAGGGTCCTTTTACACCCCACAATCTACAACAGAGTAACAGAGCTTAGCGGCAGAAAAAGGTATGGTGGCCGAGATCAAGTAAATGCGCTTATTCAAAAATGTTTCAAATCTACCACTAAGAAAGATACTACGTACAGTCCGCGCGCGAGCTCCGAGGAATCGGTGGCTTGTTTAAATCATCGGTGGTTTAATTTTGGGTGTCCTCATAGAATGGTTTCATAATTTAAGTACTCCACGCGAACTAAATTATAATAAAATCATTCTGTGAGGGTGTTATGTGCTTGACGTGGAACCACTGATGTTTTAAACAAGCCACCGATTCCTCGGAAATCGCACGCGGACTATAAGTAGTAACGGTATATTTACAGAATACTCAGCTAGCATTTTTAAGTACCTATCTGTAGATATCGACATGCAAATACCAATTAATTCCAGTTGTCTTTCGCTCATTTCGATTAATGTAAAATATTGATCAATTTAATAAAACATGCAAACCGAAAGACACGGACACGGTCATAAGTTCATATTATAGTTGCAGAAATCATCAGGTATTTCAAGATGGAAAATTATGACTTAATTTGATTGCAAATATTAACGAAGCTGTTTCCATTAAGAATGTTAATGGTAACAAATTGATACAATAAATCGTTTACGATGACAAGTATCTACAAATGTCAATAATTGAGATTGCGAGACCAGCTTTGGAATGTCTGAACAAAATTATCTTAATCTTGAGACATTTTATTGAGTTAATCCTTGCGAAGTAAAGGATTAACCTAATTTGAGACGTCAGTTTCGTTCGTAATGTTGAAAGTGGTCCTACTCTGTACACCTGTTGACAGCTACAACACCCGGGAAATGTTATTAAATTGCCAATATAGAGATAAAGTTGAAAAGTCTCGTGTGCTTGCATTCAACCCAGAATAACTATGTACTATATTGCTTGAAGGTACGTTAGCAATTACTTTTTTTTTTCGTAGACAATTATTGTTATCGTCATCATCATTCTCTTGCCCTTAAGGCGACTACAGGAGCTCAACGCGTGTTTCGGACAGACAGACCGACGGACATGACGAAACCATAAGGGTTCCTTGTCAGGACTACGGAACCCTGAAAACACACGGGTAAAGCCGCGGCTGGAAGCTACTTTATCATAACATCAAATGAATGTTTTAAGATGTATTTAGCACATCAAAGCTATGTGTTAACTTTAAGGTCGCATACAATTCGCAATCAAACCTCCACAAGTGCGAATAAAATGATAATTTCCGTATTCATTATACAATTGACAGCTTCACAAACAATAATTAGCACCTATACTAATGTCTTTTTGTATGCTAATGTGTCTGCACGTAATAAATTGTTCGATCAGACAGTATACGGAATTTTGTTCCTTGGTATTTATGTTTATTATTTGTTTGAGATTGCATTCGCGAATACTTCCTTGGAAAAATGCTGCTGATAGAATTATTGGATGCTAATAAAACTTGCTTGATAAATTTATAATTGAAGTAGAGTATTCTGAGAAAGAGCTCGCCTGAAAATGAATAAGATAGTTCAGAGAAGTTATAAAAAAAGATGTAATAATTATAATTTATTAATATTTCGTAAGTTATGGGTTGTGTGAAGAATGATATGAAAGAGAAAGGAGTAAATGATGCCGTGACGTCTGACAGGGGAGAATGGAAGAAGAAAACGTGTTGCGCCGACCCCGAGTAGAATGGAACAAGGGCCGGAAGATGACGATTAATTTGTAGTTTATATTCTTTCCTTTGGCAAAGAGCATCAAACAACGGAGAGATTGAGAAGAATTCTGAAAACAGCCTAAATTCCACACTGCATGAAGACCCGTCTCTATAATCAGTGTGTTCTGTTCACCGTAACGTACGGTGCTGAGACATGGACGTTCTCACAGGAGGCGGTATACAGACTCAGATTAGCACAGGGAGCCATGGAGCGTTTTATGGTCAATATAAAACTAGTAGAGCGAGTTCCAAACGTTCAAGGGTCTTCGATATTGGAAATCGCGTGATAGAACTCAAATGGAGTTGCGCAGTACACCTAGCAAGGCGCGGTGACGGCAGGTGCATTAAAGCTGTGACCGAGTGCCGTCCAATGACTGGAAAGAGAAGTGTTAGTTGTCCAGCGGAGAGATTTCTTGCCACTGCGGGAATATCCTGAATGAGGCTGGCACAAGAGCGTAATGGAGCTTGGACAAGCAAAACAGGCCTATACCCAGCAGTGGGTGAAGGCTCGAGCGAATCCTAAAACTGCTTATCAAATAAAAAATATAATTCTAACAGATACCTCATGGATAACAATGGAAGAAGAAGATATGCTGCGCCGACCCCAAATTAATTGGGTTAAGGCGACTACAGGAGCTAAATTAGCAATTGTGGTGGTTCAAACTTCGTTTGAAATACTGTTAGAATAAAGTTCTAATCAGCTTGCACTACAAAGTGGTTGTTACGTCAGTCACTGCGGGCCGAACAGTGCGAAATGACCACTCATTTCGCACTATTCGGCCCGCAGTTTTTGCGATTTACAAAAAATATATCGATTGGACTAAAAAAATAAAACACTATCGTGTTAATATATTGCTTGTAGAATTATTTGCCAAAAAATCAGAATGATCGCATGTATTTTAGTATGGTTTTAACTCGTTAAAAGATTTTTTTAGAGATAAGTTCGTGTTTTTTTTTTATCAAGTAAAATTAGTTGTATTATGTTTTCAAAACACTATCTATCATACTAGCATATATCCTGAAGAATATGTCGTGGTGGCCCATAGGTTAAGGCCTCGCCTCCCATGTTTGAGTGACTGACGTTTGTCCGCAGTGACTGACGTAACAACCACTTTGTAGTGCAAGCTGATTAGAACTTTATTCTAACAGTATTTCAAACGAAGTTTGAACCACCACAATTGCTAATTTAGCTCCTGTAGTCGCCTTAACCCAATTAATTTGGGGTCGGCGCAGCATATCTTCTTCTTCCATTGTTATCCATGAGGTATCTGTTAGAATTATATTTTTTATTTGATAAGCAGTTTTAGGATTCGCTCGAGCCTTCACCCACTGCTGGGTATAGGCCTGTTTTGCTTGTCCAAGCTCCATTACGCTCTTGTGCCAGCCTCATTCAGGATATTCCCGCAGTGGCAAGAAATCTCTCCGCTGGACAACTAACACTTCTCTTTCCAGTCATTGGACGGCACTCGGTCACAGCTTTAATGCACCTGCCGTCACCGCGCCTTGCTAGGTGTACTGCGCAACTCCATTTGAGTTCTATCACGCGATTTCCAATATCGAAGACCCTTGAACGTTTGGAACTCGCTCTACTAGTTTTATATTGACCATAAAACGCTCCATGGCTCCCTGTGCTAATCTGAGTCTGTATACCGCCTCCTGTGAGAACGTCCATGTCTCAGCACCGTACGTTACGGTGAACAGAACACACTGATTATAGAGACGGGTCTTCATGCAGTGTGGAATTTAGGCTGTTTTCAGAATTCTTCTCAATATCTCCGTTGTTTGATGCTCTTTGCCAAAGGAAAGAATATAAACTACAAATTAATCGTCATCTTCCGGCCCTTGTTCCATTCTACTCGGGGTCGGCGCAACACGTTTTCTTCTTCCATTCTCCCCTGTCAGACGTCACGGCATCATTTACTCCTTTCTCTTTCATATCATTCTTCACACAACCCATAACTTACGAATTATTAATAAATTATAATTATTATATCTTTTTTTATAACTTCTCTGAACTATCTTATTCATTTTCAGGCGAGCTCTTTCTCAGAATACTCTACTTCAATTATAAATTTATCAAGCAAGTTTTATTAGCATCCAATAATTCTATCAGCAGCATTTTTCCAAGGAAGTATTCGCGAATGCAATCTCAAACAAATAATAAACA
This sequence comes from Xestia rhomboidea, assembly GCA_963853795.1. NCBI lineage: Eukaryota > Metazoa > Arthropoda > Insecta > Lepidoptera > Noctuidae > Xestia > Xestia rhomboidea. The sequence goes on along the minus strand of OY970778.1, from coordinate 4,326,019 downwards.
TAAATACCAAGGAACAAAATTCCGTATACTGTCTGATCGAACAATTTATTACGTGCAGACACATTAGCATACAAAAAGACATTAGTATAGGTGCTAATTATTGTTTGTGAAGCTGTCAATTGTATAATGAATACGGAAATTATCATTTTATTCGCACTTGTGGAGGTTTGATTGCGAATTGTATGCGACCTTAAAGTTAACACATAGCTTTGATGTGCTAAATACATCTTAAAACATTCATTTGATGTTATGATAAAGTAGCTTCCAGCCGCGGCTTTACCCGTGTGTTTTCAGGGTTCCGTAGTCCTGACAAGGAACCCTTATGGTTTCGTCATGTCCGTCGGTCTGTCTGTCCGAGGTTTTGCTTAGAGACCGTTAGTACTAGAAAGCTGTAATCTTGTAGAGGTTTGTATATCAATAACGCCGACGTGGTAAAATAAAATTTTGGAAAATATTTTTGTTAGGGAGCTACCCTAACAAAAATATTTTCCAAAATTTTATTTTACATCATTCCTCTACATGTGAAGTGGGGATGAATTTTTTTTTCGTCGGCTACCCCATCGTGTGGTGTATCGTTAAATAGGTCTCTTAAAAGGGGTTGCTAATACTACTTTTCAATTGAATGCTTCATTTACGAAATATTCAACTTTAAAGTGCAAATTTTTGTTTCAGTTGGGCGTATACCCCGCCCCCCCCCTCTAAAAGCTAAACTACTGGCTTGAAAAATCTGGAAAAATGATGATGATAGTAAATTTCATGAACTTTAAAGGAAAACTATAGCGGTTAAGATAACTTCATGTTGGATAATTTTGTACCAAATAATAATCCTTAGAATAAATTCTATAAAGTGACTAAGATGAAGTAGTTGCTTGTTTATAACGGGTAAAGACTTGCATTGAAAAACAAAATCTAAGATAAAAAAACATAATAAATTATCACAACTTTCAGAAAGCTGTCGCTAGATGGCGCTGTACCAACGGGTTCGTTCTATATTGTGATAACGGGCTACTACGGAACCCTACACTGCGCGTGGCCCGACACGCACTAGGCCGGTTTTTCTACACAATATCCTTATAGATTACTAGCTAATGCCCGCGGTTTCGCCTGCTTGGACTACGGTAGTTGTGCCACAAGGTCGCATTACCGGGATAAAGATAAAAGTATCCCATGTGTTAAACCAGGTTATAAACTACCTGTGTGCCAAGTTTCATACCAATTCATCCATGCTCACAAACTTTCGCATTTATAACAGTAAGTAAGAAATATTGCCTTCGTGTTTTTCCGATGTATAAGCTAAACTACAACATATTTTTTTGGATGAGAAAGAACTACTATGTTAAAGAACTACTATGTTAAAGAACTACTATGTTAAAGAACTACTATGTTAAAGAACTACTATGTTAAAGAACTACTATGTTAAAGAACTACTATGTTAAAGAACTACTATGTTAAAGAACTACTATGTTAAAGCTAAAAATTAACATTATTCCCATTTATTCCCTTTTCCCATGTTACTTGGGGTCGGCGCAACACGTTTTTTCTTCCATTTTCCCCTGTCAACCGTCACGCTATCATTTACTCCTAAAATCAAAACTAGCATGAACTACTAAAACATTTCATCGCAATCCACATTTTAGGAAGTCACTAATGTAATCAAACGAGGCTTACGCAGAACCCCAGTTAATATTCAAGTGAATTACCGCAAAACAGCAACAATTTTGTGACACCATTTTCGCTTTTGACAGAAACATCCGTGAGCACATAATATCAAAGAGCATTGTAGGCAACTATAACAGTCCTATATAAATAAGAGGGTTACCTACAATATTAACTCTCATGTATCTTCATCGCTTAGAGACCGACTTTGATGTACGCCACACATCACATACTGGTTTCAGATGGCATGAGATGGATGGCAGAAGGGCCACAATGATTAGGACTATTTTGTCATTCTTTTGAACATTGTCATGAAAGGAATAGAACCTGGAACGCAGGAACCAGAGTATACTATCCGAACCAGAATATACAAGGTGTAAAAAAAAAAAAAAAAAACCCGACTGCATAAAAAATAACTAATAACTTTAAATAAAAACTGAAAAGATAAAAACAAGTTCAAGAAACAGGACATATTGACTGCAACAGTCGGGACCCATATTGGATGTAATGATTTTAGTCTAGATTATTTAATGTGTATGTGTGTGTGTGTGTATCCCTGGTGGTACGGTGGGTTTTTTAAAGTTAAACGATACCGCCAGTTAGGTAATAGTGTTGCATTTTTTTAAATCCTTTATGGGCGGCATGGGCACCGGGCCGTAGGCCGACGAAGGAAGCCGGCGGAGGCCCGGCATCTCATCATCGGCATCTCGGGGACAGAAGTCAAAGAGTGTTATTTATACGCGAGAGAAGCGAGCGCGCGTCATTGAGTCGTAGCAGGTTCTAAATTTGCTTATATCTCGAAAAGTCTTGTTAGCTGGTGTTCAGAAGTGGTTTTAACTAGTTTTACAACACTATTTCCTGATGGTATCGTTTAACGTTAAAACACCCACCGTACCACTAGGGATACGGCCAGGGGTACGGTGGGTCTGCAGTGACATGCATGCATGCATATACAGTCCTATTCAGCGTCAAAAGGACATCGATGGACAAACTGTTTCCACGTGGTCAGTATATATCATTCCGGCCTTTTTTTTATTTTTTTTTCTCGATGTGGAAATCCTCAATGGATGTCCTCCGCCCTGGGGAGAGCGGAGGGGTCTGTCAGACTCGTACTGACTAAAACCACACCGGTGTTCCATCGCACACTTTCGTCGGGGGGCAGCGGGATCTGATGCGACTTCCGCACTGCCCCGGACTAGTGCCGGCCCGCTTGACCTGCGGGCCTCGTCCCGGGGGGAGTGAGGTGTCAAACTCCCCCCGCTACGTCTTGGAGAGGCGCGCGTGGAACACGACGCGCCGCCGTCTCGGGTCCAGTGTCATGGGGGGCGACGGATGTCCCCGAATCCGTCGCCCCTGGACCTATTTAGGGGGGCCGGAAGAGGGCGTTATCAGCCCTCTGCCGACGCCCGGTGCGTCTGCTGCGGGTCGGGAGAACGGTCTCGATCTCATACCATTCCGACCTAACCTAACCATGGAGTTTCTTGCCGGTTCTTCTCCAAAGGAAACGACCAACAAAAACACCAAACAAAAATATGATTCGCATCCGTAACACGTATGTAGTTACAGAATTATTATCATTAAAATCATCAATACAACCCCCTAAGTTTATTGAATCCCATTCATTAACTATTTCATGAGAAAGTCATTCAATGGGGTTAAATTAATTTAGAGGGTTGCATTGACGATTTTAATGATTACTTTCAGCCATCAGTTTTCAATGAAGTAAATCTCTCAACTTGAAAACTCCACCTACTTTACTATTTTCTAGGAATGGCCCTTCTGTCTCCCATTCTTTGCTAGTGTGATACATGCGGCACCTTATTTCACAATTAAACGCGTATCTTTACAATGGAGGTATAAATCAAACGAGTTTGTCATCTGTGCCACTCATGCACATTTATGAGCAATGGTTATTTCGATTGAACTTGCTATTGGTTAGCCGACTTAATTTTAGATTGCCAGGATGATCATTGGCTTTTTTAATAACATTGAGTCCTAAGGGCTGATCGATATAAATGGATGGGATAAATCTTCGTGGTAGTTATATTCTTTTCTGCATCTCATGTTTTAATGTTGATGGGAATTTAAATCAAGATTAAAAATGGCCATAAAATTCATCATGTCTGCGTAATTGCAATTAAATACTCGTAGATATAATTGGGTAAATGACAAAAAAAAACTAATAAGTCCGTCAGATAGATTTCCAAAAAATATAGCACACATATTTTTTCCGTTTTCACGTAAACAAAAAATGAAGACGATACAGTGCGTCGAAAACTCGCGTGACGTCACATTTGAGTACATTTTTTACTCAAATGTGACGTCCCAAGGTACACCTTTGCCTAACCCTTCAGGGATTACAGGCGTGAGGTTATGTTATGTGAAAACCACACGACATCCTTGTCAATAAAAGCCATATACCCATTTCCTACCATTTTCCAAGCATGCAGCTTGATAAAAACCCAATCATTTGTAAAGAACGGAACTGGTATTCAATTAGTCTCTCCACTGACCTTACTATGTTATACATGATAGTTTTCTCTGTTTCCATGTAACAACGTAAACAGGTTGGTGTAAGTAGCTATCAATCTATTAGTATTGATGCGCTAGTTGATCGGTAAAGCTGTATTGACAATTTTGAGTGGCTATCAAGCAAGCGGTCCGTTAGACGGTAAGTGGTCAAAGCAACTAATAGAAATCTGCTTTATCATTTGCTTATTTAATAGTGCGTCGGTGTCACTTCCACCCTGTAGATTGACGTTCGACCTAATTGGGGTAGATGACAAAAAAAAACTAATTAGTCCGTCAGATAGATTTCCAAAAAATATTGGACACATATTTTTTCTTTTTCACGTTAACATAAAATGAAGACGATACAGTGCGTCGAAAACTCGTGTGACGTCACATTTGAGTACATTTTTTACTCACTACCCCACTCATGATCTTTGACACGTTTTATCTTCTTCAATTTTTATTAATTTGTTAGAACGTGAAGCTGCTATATATAGGGTAGTAGCCAACTGGTGGAACCTTCAAAATTTATCCTGCCTTTCAGTCCATGATGTCACAGACATTTTACTTGGAGACGGTAACGGTAGATTTTTATTAGCCTCATGAAAGCAAAGAAAAGAAAACAATCAATCAATAAATTCCAGTTTTCAATATCCCATTAGAATTCCCGTACGGCATTATTCTGTTATCCATTATGGAGATAACGGAAATAGCCGAAGTGTTTAGCCTTAATTCTAACAAATAAAACGCCATCGTGTCAAAAGTGTCACGCGTAGAACAACATATTTAAAATTCTAACTGTACAGGGCCTTTCGAGGCGCTGTAGAGATGGCTGGCCGCTGATCAGTGGCTTCGCACTTTGGAGCGGGGATAGGGTTGCCCCTTGATTTGTAAGTGACTATAGTTTTTTTTTTCAAATCTATATCTTCATTACATACCATCACACCTGTTATCCTCGCAAGTTTAGGTAGAGGTGTACTATCGAGGACACTCCCGCCTGATCACCACTAAGCAAATTTTTGCTTGCACTTACAACATAGAAACGCTCTCTAGCCCCGCCCCGTTGACTTTGTATAGAAATAATGAATGAAAAGATACTGATCGGCCGATCGCACACACGACACACGCCAAACGAGAGTTATTGTTATTTTGCGCGCCAAAGTTGACGCTTTCTTATTAGGCCTAAACTTTAAGGGGGCGTGGTTCGGTGCCTTCGCATGATTTACGTGAAAAAAATGTTAACTGATCAGGCGGAAAAGACCACGACTGTACCTAATAGTACACCTACATTGCGTCAGGTATGTGTAAGTCCATGTATTTGGGGGGCGAGCCTATTGCCATTAACCGGGCACAAACCCAGACTCCGAGGCTGCTACTGAGAAATAACAAGAAAATACTTAGTTTTGAAACTGAACACGATCGGTGTTTCCCATCCCGGGTTTTGGAGTACTCTGAAAAGAAACGTCCAAACTATGAGCTGCCTATCTTAGGGTTCTTACAGACGAGCGGCACGTTGCCAACTGCAGATAAACTGCAGCCGTCGCCACTTGTCGACGGCTGCCGTCGACGCTTGCAGTTGTGGTGTCGGCGGCTGCCGCCTGTGCGTCGACGGCAGCCGTCGACGGGTCGCGACGCTTGCAGTTGTGGCATACAAGCGTTATCTGCAGTTGTTAACGTGCCGCTCGTCTGTAAGAACCCTTAGGCAGGATTGGTACTGGAGATCATTCTATTAAATAAGTCTTTGCTATTGACCTTTTGTTCAGATTTGTACACGAAGCACGAACTCTTATTTTGACTTGGACGTAGTCTCGCAGACAATGTTATTAGATGAATACTGCATCAAATAACATGTTTTGTCAATGAGTGTTCCCATTTTAAAGTGTCTATCAGTTTTCTGTTATAATGCATCTCCTAATCGTTTCCCATCTATGTTGTGGTCGGCTTCCAGTCTAACCGGATGCAGCTGAATGCCAGTATTTTACATGGAGCAACTGCCTAGCTGACCTCCACAACCCAGTTAGTACTGGGTAATAAGATATCCCTTACTAAGACTGGTTGTCAGACTTTCGAGTCACTGACTACCTGCAATGACTGTCAAAGGTGCCGGACAAAGGTGACAAATGACAGCCGGGACCAACAGCTTAACGTTTCTTTCCGAAGCATAGAAGAATCTCGGCAAGTAATGTGTAGTCATCCATCCACAGACTAATCATAGCAAGCGCTGATTAACCTTAAAAATCAATCGACCGTTTTCGTCTGTTATTATTTATCCACAAACTCCTCAGTTTTTTGCTCTAAACTCATTTAAACGTCACATATTACTTTTTATTGCTCCCACAACCGCAGTTCATTTTGTGAGACACTTAAATTACAAAGTGTCACAACATCAGAGGTTTATTAGTGAAACTGGAGACCCAAGAAAGATGGCTAACCGCTCGTCAGACGGTCATATGGCTTGCAGTGTTGCGTCGAGCAGATATAGGGCTGTCGAGAGATGACATCTTGGTCCAAGTTAATAAATGTTGAACTTTATGAATCTATTAACAAGTGACAAGAATGGATACGGTAAAGAACGAGTATATCAGAGGAAGTTTAAAAGTTGCGCCAGTTACAGAAAAGTTGAAAGGGAATCGACTGTCGTGGTATGGGCATGTGATGAAGAGGGACGAATCGCATGTGACTAAAAGAGTGATGAATAAAAATGTTGATGAATGGAGAGGGAGAGGAAGACTAAGGAAACGATGGATTGTGTGAGGGATGATATGAAAAAGGAGTAAATGATAGCGTGACGGCTGATAGAAGAGAATGGAAGAAAAAAACGTGTTGCACCGAACCCAAGTAAGATGGAACAAGGGCAAGATGATAAGCATGAATCTACGTGTATTTAAAAGTATCAGTGAAGCTGAAACGGCTGCGGACCCTGACAGATCTAAAGTTAGTATTTGTAAAGAGGAAACGAACATTAAACACATCATTCAACATTAAGTATTTACAGAAGAAAGGAAAAGAATTGCTAAACTTAAGTGGCAGTAGGCAGAGCACATTGCTCGCAGAACGGATGGCCGATAGGGCCGAAATGTTCTGGAGTGACGACCGCGAAACGGAAGACGTTGCGTTGGAAGACCTCCCACTAGGTGGACCGATGACCTGGAGAAGATGCGAGTCGCACGGGACCGATCAATGTGGCGACACTTGGGGGAGGCCTATGTCAAGCAGTGGACGTCTTGCGGCTAAAATGATGATGATGATTTACAGAAGTGAAGAATACTGTAGCAGTAGAGGTACCTATTACTTTACAATTTGGGGGGAGCTATATGCAGAAAAGGAAACGAATAGATAAAAATATACCTTAAGTTAATACTTTAGTAGAGTTTGTCAAGTTCTCGAAATCCAATACTCAATTCAAAAGCCAAACCAGGTGTAAACAATCGAACGACGTAAATTAAAGTTGCCTTTATCACAATAAAAGGATTGACACAAGTAAATAAATCGCATATACCTAGGTAAATATCCGGGCCTCGACGGCGCCCTCTGTCTCCCGGCAACCATCGTGTGGAGACCTTTCCCCAGTGGTCATCGTGCATGCGACTGATGTGACCCGTCCAATCCCATTTTAGCGTAGCAGCTTTCATACCAACGTCCACTATGCCCGTTTTGGAACGCAGCGTGGTGTAACGAACCCTTTTTTTTCGGATGGGAAATCATCAAATGACTCCCGCTCTAGGCGGAGGGAGGGAACCCTTGTCTTTTGACACCCAGAATGCTACGTTCTATTGCCCGTGTAGACTGATGACTTGGTGAAAGCTGCGGGTATCCGCTGGATGCGCGTCGCACGGGACCGGTCAATGTGGCGACACTTGGGGGAGGCCTATGTCCAGCAGTGGACGTCTACCGACTGAAATGATTGCCCGTTGGCAAACTCCGCTTATAAATAAATAAATAAAACTTTTTTCTCAAAACATTAAAACCTTCTTTCGTTATTAGACAGCCCTACAAGTCTTTCCCGCTCCCAGTCCATTAACATACACAAACACTATTTGCTTAGCCGTGGTGTTATTTCAATACCCATTGACTGCACTTGAGAAGTACTTCCAATAATTATGTTTACACTGCGTGGCGAGGTGAACACTAAGACACTATGACGCTACTGGACATTTTCATATTTTAAAGAAAGGCTCTTGTTAGAACATAAATGTTTTTGTAAAGAATTTTATGTTGTGGCGGACGAGAACTGTCCCGTTGGTGTAGTGGTTGTAAGGTCGACTGCTGAGCATGAGGTCCTGGGTTTGATTCCCAGGTCGGGCAAAGCGTTATTGGTTTTTTTCCATTAGGAATTTCTCATTAGCAGCCACGGAACCTGGTTTTGAGCCCGGTTGGTGTGACCCGTGCTGGCTCGGTGTGGGCCTTGTGTGAGTGTACTATTAGTTACGCTTCTGCTTAATCCCGCGAGGATTACAGGTGTGCAGTCATATGTACGAGTACGTGAACAATAAATAATGTGTCGAGTCTCGTCCGAAATAGGAACCGTAATTTCAAGTATTTTGACAAAAGTAAGATATAATACAATACGACTATTAACAACGTGTACTAAATTAAATACGTTAGAGAATATTATAAAAAAACACATAATATAATACAAGAGGAAATGACTCAATTAGCATCATAATTAAATTCTTAATTAGCACTAAATATTTGTCTCATTATGAATTCTAAACATACAAACTTGCGACATAGATACCTACTTACAGACGCAAATCAACAGTGTAGGAATATTCATGTATTTAAACAAAACTACATAGAATTTCTTAAAGCATCGTTATACCAAAATGCGCAATATAATCTTACAGCTAAATTCAATAAAAACAGGACTTTTTATTTTGAAAGGGTTTCTATAGAAAAACAAAAAAGAGTTCAAATTTTGCTACAAGACTTGCTGTTTTTGGTGATCAAAGCAAGAAACAAAATTAAATTAAATAATAAATTGTGTATAAAATAAAACCGGCCAAGTCCGAGTTGGACTCGCGCACCGAGGGTTCCGTATAATCTTGGAGGTATTTTGTTATTAAACTACATATTTACGGTTTTCAGATTTGTCAATTTTGATTAAAAGCAAGGTCTTAATGCAGAAGTAAAGGGAAAATTCCAAAAAATAAAAAAGTTGTAAATTAAGGTAAATTTTGTTACTTACAAATTTTCGCGAAAATCTAAATTTGTCCATATCTTTTCATCGTGTTGATCACGTTATACACTAATGGACTATAGATCTCAGTATCTGGTATAAATTTCAATTTGCTAGGTCCAGCCGTTCCTGAGAAAATCGGTGGTGACACACGGACAGACAGACGGACAAGAGAGTGATGTTAGAAGGGTTTCTTTTTTACCTTTTGAGGTACGGAACCCTATAATAAACTATCTTTAAGAGCACTTCGGATTTTTATAACACATCAGCAATGATTTTGCATGTTCTAATCGCGGTTTTCATTATCGCCTTGCTGTAAAAGGTCCTAGGTTTGACGAAATGCATAAAAAAATTATTATCCAACAGCAGGTTTTCGGGAAAATTTCGTAAACGTAAGAATTTTTTAATTTCGCGGTATTCATTGACGGAATCACTAAAAATAAGAATAGAACTTCTTAAGTTTTCAACAGAAGTTTTTATTCCAGGCTCGCTTTTAAACCTATTAAATTACATAAAGCCTATAATGTTCCCACTGCTGGGACACACGGCATCCTCTTTATGAGAGGGAATGGGCTATAATCCACCACGCGGACCCAGTGCGGGTTGGTAGATGTCACATGTCTTTTTGGTTCTAAGACATGTCGGTTTCCTCACGATGTTTTCCTTCACCGTTTTGAGAGCAGCGGTGATGAAATAAATTACACAAAGTAATGCGCTTGCCTGGGTTCGAACCAACCTATTAAATTGTTATACTAAAACTTAAGTAATAAAATCTACCTATTTATAATCTTCAAAAGTCTACCTTACACAACCAGATGGCTTGAAACAAGTAATTATTATGTTCGTCGAAGCGCCGCGGGCGGCAAGCCAGGCTAGGTAAGTCTGATCAGTAATTACCTAAAAAATACGCTCTTGAGACAGATTTCGTAATTTAATTAAGGTTTATTTCTTATAAATAAATTATACTGTTTACAAATTGTATTGGACTTTAAAACATGAATGAGATTTAATTATGATAAAAACGTTTGTGTCTGAAGAGTTGTAAAAGAAAATCAAATAATACTTTCATCCATAAAATGATTCTTCTTTCATAAAATACGTATTTTTAAAGAGTTTTGTTATTTTTCTTTATTTAAAATTACTATTCGTATTTCAGGATTCTTTTTGTCTGAAGAGTCGTAAAACGAAATCAAATATTACTTATTCTTAGAAAATCTTATTTATATTATTTATATGTACGAAAGTTTGTGAAGATGGATGGATGGATGTCTGATGCTCTTTCACGCAAAAACTACAGACTGGATTTGGATAAAATTTGGCACTATATCCTGGACTAACACATAGGATATTTTTTATCCCGGTAGTACGATCCCGTGGGACATTACCGAACTCCACGCGGGCGAAGCCGGGGTCATAAGCTAGTAGTCATTAATTTAATCCCCTTATTCATTAAAGTCTTATCTCAAACATCAATAATGGTTTTGGTATTTTTATTTCATACAAATATTCGAATCTTAGAACCAATAAATTATTACATTAATCTTTAATTAATGTTATTCAACCGACTTATTAATTAAGATTCAATACTAATTGGACAAAAAATAATATCTGTTTATATAATATTCGAGTTCATAACAATTCTTATGCTTTAATAAGATTGTATCGTTATAAAAATCATTAAAATTAATGAATTGATGTTTTCGGAAATCTATTTCACATATGTATATTTATTTATATACAGGCCGTAAATATCCTAAGAAGTAGTTTATAATTGTGATGAAAAATTATTTAATTTACTTCTGTTTTTTACACATAACATCATCCCTGTAATCTCCGAAGGGTTAGGCAAAGTTGTACCTAATAGTACACCCACATTTCGCCAGTTATGTTGAAGTCCCATGTAATAGGGGGCGAGCCTATTGCCATCAGCTGGGCGCAAATTCAGACTTCGTGGCTGCTACTGAGAAATTTCTGATGGAAAAACTCATTAACACTTTGCTCGACCCGGGAATCGAACCCTGGACCTCATGGTCAGCAGTCGTGCTTGCGATCTAGACCAACCAGAACAACGAGGTAGTCAGTTTAAAAACTGACTACCACAACACAACATAAAAGTGAATACCAAAATTAGGAAAATATAAACTGTATTTAAGAGGGCTATTATAGTTTTTCTTGTTTTTGAGTGTTTTAAAATTCTAGCACTGAAATACAATAAAAAAAAATGATTTTTATGTAAACGCTCCCTAAAGAAATAATCAAACTTAAAAAAAAAATATTATTATTATTAAAAATTTCAGTTTAGATGTGTGATTATGGTTTAGATAATATGGCCTAAAAATTAAAAAATATGTATGCCCGAGAAAGTTTGATTATTTCTCTTAAAAAATTTTTTTTTTCTTTATTTGAGTGTTAGACTCTTAAAACACTGAAATACAAGAAAAAATGTGATATCCCTCTTAAGTAAATTTTCAGTGGCTAAAAATAAACTTTCTAACCCGTTTAGAGGGTACGTCGTAAGTTGAATAAATAGTCTTTTGACAAATTTTCATGATGGCATCGTTTGATGCGGCGGATTTTGTGGTCTGCGGCCGTCTGTGGGTAGACTTAGGCTCTTACACAGTAATATAGACTGCTAAAGGCTAAGCAAAAGAGTCAATCACCTTGTATAATATAGGAATTTATACTTACATCATAAAGAGTCCGTCCGTCCATCTGTGAGTTTAATAAATACTTTTTCTTTCTTTCTTTAAAGAGGTAAACTTTGAAGGTTTGTGTGTCCACAAGTTAGGGTGACCACTAGGTGGACTGATGACCTGGTGAAGGTTGCGGGGATCCGCTGGATGCGAGACGCACCACACCGGTCAATGTGGCGACACTTGGGGGAGGCCTATGTCCAGCAGTGGACGTCTTTCGGCTGAAATGATGATGATGATGAAGTTTGGATGTAGGGGGTAACGTTCGGAACTACAGATCTGATTCCGAAAATGATTTTACTAATAGAAAACTTCATTATCCCTGAGTATAAAGGGTGTAAAAAAACGAAGCCGAAAGGCACTTGTTCTCCCCGTCACTGCAATCATTTTTTTGTTCTACAGTACACCATACCTGGGAACCTTTATGGAATCCTGAACCTGGGATATTGGGGGTCAAAATTCCAACTTTTTGACAACTTTTTTTTTAAATACAAGTTTTTAATGTAAGATTTTTCTTAAAACACCTCCACGACCCCCGTTGGGATGTTTTTTGAAAATCAAGCAAGCGAAGCCGCGAGCAAAAGCCAGTTCTGAAAAACATCATCGGGGAAACTCGTCCAACGCTTGCTACCTCTTTCATTAATGTTAGAAACTTGTTATTGATTACCCATCGGTATGTCTAAATGACAAAACTTTTGGCCCAAAGATGGTGTACACTTCTGCAATATAAATTCTTAGAGGACAGTTGCTAAGACATACAATCTCAGTCTGAAATGGTGTTTAAAACAGTTCCGATTCAACCGTACTGGCCAGGGCTGGCAGTCTCGACAGAGTTAACGACATTATCGTTAACTTTCGATCGCTAAAATAACAATGAAAAAAACAGTTGCAATAACGATGCATGCGAGAAAAGCAAGTCTTTACATCCAAGATGCTTTTCTCGCAAGCAACATTAGTTCAACTAAATTTATTCGTTAGTAATCGGCGATCGAAAGATAGCGATTTTGTCGTTATCTTTGTCGAGACTGCCGGCCCAGGCCATTCCTCTGGATAAGTTTTGAGTTATTTGTAGGGCAGATACTTGTACACTTTCCCTTAATGTGATCACCAATTTCTTGGATAGCCGTGTTATAATATGACAACCTACATTAAAAATGGGTGTTGTTAAAATATGTGATTGATGCCGAAGACCTCAAAAGTTGGCACATTTCTTTCTTATTTTTAGGGTTCTCCGTACCTCAGAAGGAAAAAAACGGAACCCTTATAAGGTCACTTTCTTGTCCGTCTGTCTGTCCGTCTCACCACCGATTTTCTCAGGAACGGGTAGACCTAGCAAGTTGAAATTTATACCATATACTGAAATCTATAGTCCTTATTAGGTGTATAAAAATCAAGGTCCAGAGTCAACACGATAAAAAGAAATGGGCAAATTTAGATTTTCGCGAAAACTTGTAAGTACCAAAGTTTACCTTAATTTTCAAAAAAAAAATATTTTTCGGACTTTTCCCTTTACTTGTGCTGTAAGACCTTGCTTTTAACCAAAATTGACAATTCTAGGTCAACCGAAAGTACGCTATAGGTTTTGGGTCGAAAACCTATATGATAGTTCCCGTTGACCTAGAATCACGAAATTTGGCAAGAAGCAAGGTCTTACAGCACATGTAAAGGGAAAAGTCTGAAAACCGTAAATATGTTGTTTAGTAACAAAAAAAGATGAATTTTACTATTACAAACTTATTATTTGCGGTTGGAGCAATAGCCGTTTCTAGGGATCAAACAGCAAAGATAAGTTTGTCCTTTAAAAAGTTTGTACGGAACCCTCGGTGAGCGAGTCCGACTCGCTCTTGGCCGGTTTTTTTTTCCTTTCTTTCTTTTTTATGTTTTCAACCTCCACGCGAATTAAACCGCGTGCAATGGCTAGAACTAATTAGACACAGTCTCCCGATACACACAGGTATATGATACTGAAGGCATTTCTCTTTATTTATGTACTTTCGTCTAGACCACAGACAGAAAACGTAATTACTAATAACAGAGAAATAAAAAAAAACAATCGATCAGCAATATTACAGCCTTTTAATCAACTGACAGACTGGAAAGCCGTAAACAACACCTAACACTTTTATCACTCACGCAATTATTTTATCGGTCTAGATTTATCTTTCTGTGTTTTAAGCGTTAGTAATTAAAATACCACGGGTTTTCTGCGACGCTGTGAAGAATCTGGGCTAATAAACTACACGAGTAATTACCTTGTTTATTGACAGCTTATCTTTGTGAGCTAAATAATAACAGCCGCTCGGGTCGATCTTTAGGTTAAGCCGTGCTTGCCTAGGTTGGTCTGTGGATGGGTGACCATCCATTACAACCAACAAGCAACCATCCATCTCGATAAGTTTCTCAAGGAAGAGTTTTGGCCGAAGGGTGTACTCTACCGACGTTTTCGCGATAGGCTACGTGACACCGCGCAGCGTAACACGACGCCGCCGCGCGCCGCGGCCACTTCGTGTGTCTTAGTTCATAGTTTATAAGTTATATTTTGTATGTATTAGTATATTTTTATGTTGTAATGTAATTTTGTGTATTTTACCTATGGGTCTTATGATGCCTGATAATAAAATAAATGATTGATTGATTGATTACATACAGAGTTTCCTCCGTGCCTCGGAAAGCACTTTAAGCAGTTGGTCCCGGCTGTCATTTGTACATCTATGACAATCGTTACAGGTAGTACCAGTGGCCTAAAAAAAGTCAGACAACCAGTCTTACCAAGGGGTATCGTATTACACAGTACTAAATATGGGTTTCCAAACTAGAATGGAGGTTTTGAACGGTGAAACTAGTTTCTAACAGTCAGAGACGGTAAATGTATATGTGTAAATGATAATATTAGTCAACATGCTATTCGTCGTAAAAAACATCCATCCATTATTATAACTGACGTAGTGTAACTTGTCAGCAGAGCAAATTCCAGTCTAATCTACTTAATACAAATTCTTTTAGACTAGACTTGCTTAGTAAGTGTACCAATACTACCCCACTAAAAGGCTTGAAAGCTGTTCATTAAACCTTCTCAAAAATGTAGGCAGTTTATTGTATGGAATTTCATTACTGCCCTGAAAATCAGGGTAGTAATCCATTACGAACGCGTTATGTTTTTTTTTTAAGTCTTGATGACGTTGTAAGCAAGTGTAGTATAAAGCAGTATATATCACTCGAGGGCAAGTACAGATTACTAAACTCGTGTGGTTCACGGCCTCAAATGCACACTCGATTAGTAATCTGTGCCTTACTCCCCTTGGTGAATAAATAGCTATTAAAAGTATGTTATCTACACTGGCTTTTCCGTTGGCTGGAATAATAAGTTTCATTTTGGTTTATTTAGATTTTCTTTTTCCTTCAGTAAATGTTCAGTTTTATCTCGCTCCTCCTATGATTCTTTATGTCTAAATAAAAACAAAGAGACAAAAACAATAATGCGATATTAAAGTCATACGAACAATAAGATGTCTGAATAATGGGACAAACAAATAAGATATGAATGTTTGTACATAGTAAGCTTGTCAAACTTACAAACAACAATTCCCTAACGAAGCTGAAGACCTTCGCATATACGTTTTACGAAATAAACTTGTATCATTCAATCAAAAATATAGATACAGAAGGTTGACTCCAAACTATTCGTTGGATCGATTAGAGTTCGAACACACTACGCTTGTTTGTACTACATAACTAAATACACCCGGTTTCTGAAATACAAAATATATTTTCATAGTGGATGGAGAGGGAGAGAAAGGCCAAAGAAAAGGTGGATGGATTATGTGTGTGTGTGTGTGTGTGTGTGTGTGTGTGTGAGCGTGCGTGCGTGCGTGCGTGCGTGCGTGCGTGTGTGTGTGTGTGTGTGTGTGTGTGTGTCACATGAAAGAGAAAGGAGTAAATGATGGCGTGAAGGCTGACGGGGGGGCAAAGGCAGGAAGATAATGATAAGTATAAATAAATATCGCTGGACATTAACACACAGCGCCATCTAGTGCCACACTAAGCAACGAGGCTTGTGTCGTGGACACCAGATAGTTGATATACTACATAGATACTTTTTGTTTGTAAATACATACTTATTATACATATAGACATCCATCACTCGAAACAAATGGCTCGTGCTCATCACACAAACATTTGCTCCAACCGGCATTCGAACCCGGGACCCTAAGAACGTAAGGCAACCTTACTACCGCTGCGCCATTCGGGTCGCCAAATCGAAGTCGAAGTGGACAAGTAAGGCCATTTCCATTTTTCAGGACATAGGGTACGCTTTCATCCTGATAGGTATATATTCAAGTGTTAAAGAGTTTGTTTTAAATGAACCACTATAACGAAAAGTTGTAAGGGTATCGTCCGTCTTGGTATGGACATGTGTTGAGAGGAGGCATAAATCATATGTGTCTTTTTAGTGATGAATATAAATGTTGAAGGATGGAGATGAGAAGGAAGACCAAAGAAACGATGGATGGATTGTGTGAGAAATGATATGAAAGAAAAAACAGTAAATAATAGCGTGACCGTTGACAGTGAATGAAGGAGAAAAACGCGTCGATACCTATATCATTGCACCCAAGGGATAAATAAGGACAGGAAGATGATTATATATTAATGAGAAGACAGTCTACATCACTACTTCCTTATGCACCATTACGCTTATGGGGTATGTACCTTCTGTAGTAAATTATATTGGCGCCAAGCGCAAGCGCCGCCCGCCCACGCATGTTGGTATTGAGGAGTAAACCTTGATTCATACAAAATTGCGACGTACATTAGTTGCGTGTGTAACGTTGAACACATTGTACAAAACATTTGCACTAGATTGAAACAAATATAAAAGAACTGGAATGTTTTACGTTAACAATTAAAAGAGTCCTTGCAAACTAAAATCCTCTCTTCTTTTTTACCGAAGCGTAGCAAGTTTTTGAGAGTTGTTTAAAATTGTAAAAGTATTTTTTGAGCTTATGCTTAACTATGAATAAAGACAACAAAATGTAGATAAGATAGCTTTTATTTGTCTAAAACATGAGTATACACACATAGTATACAAGATGTTACATCAAACTTGACTATCGATAGGTACACTACATCGCTACTTGCAAAGTGTTCCAACATCTCCGTTAGAATACAGAGCTCTATTTGTCAAAAAGGGATGAGAGTGTTTTCGTGAGTGTTTGGTTTGCTCGCTTGTTTGATTACACGCATATAATAAATGCGAAAGTTTGTGAGGATGGATGGACGGGTGTTTGTTACTCTTACATGCAAAAAATACAGGATGAAATTATGCACAAAGATAGGTTATAACCTGGTATAGAACATAGGATACTTTTATCCCGGCAGTATGCTCCCGTGGGATAATCATCGAACTCCACACAGGCGGAGCGGCGGGCATAAGCTAGTCAACTCTAAATTGATTTACCATGAGCCAAAGGCACGATTTATATCTTAGATTAAGATAGAAAGTGCTCTAAACCACCGGATCAATAAACCTCACGACTCATGAAATACCTAGTTTCCATTAATTGAGTTCTGAGCTTTATCCAAAGCAATGCGGCGCCAACATTCACCGGCCCACGCTCGCCCTTGACGCACCCGCCTTATCGTGAGCCATGATCCTAGACCGTGGCCACTTGTGATCACTTTCAATATCGGTTATGGTGGCCTTGATGATGAAGAGATAAAAAGTCTAGGACCCCATAATTTATACATATAAATGACTCTGCCCACCGGGGCTGCAGACCTGCCGGGGCTGCAGGACTGTTCGCAAGAGATACCGTGGTCCCGGAACACAAAGGGCGATGAAGGAACATGGATGGGTTTTAGTCAGTAAAAGTCCGACACTCCCTCCTGCTCCGCCCAGAGCGGGAGGAGTCATTTGATGATTTCCCATCCGAAATTTAAAAAAAAGGGCTGGGCTGGAGGGCAGAGTCATTACATGTATAAATTATGGGGTCTATTCCATTGGGTTCCAATTATGGGGCACACTGGAGTGTAAATATGGTGCTGTTCTACAAACGATAGGACACTTAATATCGTGGCCTGTGAGTCTTGTTGTTTGTTCATAACAGAAACTGTTGGATGCTACTGAAGGTGTCAAACTAGTGGCTCAGTTTCGGGCCAACACAATTTGCCATCGACACGCTGAGAAGAAGATTAAATCATGATCTGTCGAATGTCCGATTTGGTCGAGACGCCATTGTTTAACTATTGTGTAAGTAGACACAATAGTTAAACAGACGTGGACAGATCATGAGTTAAATACTTAGCTACTATTTTCCAGATTCAGAATCACAGCGAAGAACGAATAATATCCAGGACAAGAACGACTTCTGAAGAACCATGGACAATTCCGGAAATAACAAAGAAGGGCTATCAAGCAGGAATAAAAGGGAGATGACGATGACGTGTCATGCGTGTCCCATTGTCTGTTCATTACAGTTACTGTAGGACGCTACTGGAAGCGTGTAACTACAGTACTTTCACAGTTTTTATGCCTTGTGACTGGGACTGTAGCTACATTTAATTTTAATCTTTGTTACGACAATTCCAAAGTGCCTGTTACTGGCTTACTGGAAACAAATGCTTTGATTTTGATTTTGTAGGAGAGTATAATATATAATTGAGTCGGCCCACCGACTCAATTTAGATTCCCATCGATACGCTAAAAGAGAGAGCAGAGGTGGCCCAGTGGTAGCGGCCCCAACTTACGAACAGTAAGTCGTGGGTTCGAACCCAGACAGGCGCATTACTTTGCATAATTTATTTCATCACCACTGCTCTCAAAATGGTCAAGGAAAACATCGTGAGAAAACCGGCATGTCCTAGAACCAAAAAATTCAAAGACATGTGACATCTACACTTAAAGTACTTACGGGATGATATCCGTGATTTTGTTTTTTGCTCCCGATATTTCGACGCTGTTGCAAGCATCATGATCGCGGGGGGGGTATTCCCGCGATCATGATGCTTGCAACAGCGTCGAAATATCGGGAGCTCATCGACCATAAACAAAATCACGGATATCATCCCGTAAGTACTTTAAGTGTAGTGAAAAACCGTGAAAGTCTAAAACAGTGCATGTGACATCTACCAACCCGCACTGGACCCGCGTGGTGGATTAGAGCCCATTCCCTCTCATAGAGAGGAGGCCTGTGTCCCAGCAGTGGAAACATTAATAGGCTGATGATGACGATACGTTATAAAGAGGAAGGACACCTTATGGTAAGTTGCAGCTGGATACCGTCATTATACTTTACATAAACTATATCTTTTTATTATGACTGCCTATATCCAACCTCCTGAACCCAGTTACTTAGGTAAGGGCCTGTCCACATCTCCACGTCACGACGTCGTCAACGTGGCACGGTACGTTGATATGACGTGCAAATTTACGTTCACGTAACGTAAAAATGCACGTCACGACGCAGCAACGTCAAACAAAATCATCTATTGTCTTGTCCCAAAGCACTGGACGTTCTTCAACAAGTGAAATCAATAAATCACAGTCAATATTCTCCGGCATTTTTATTCACCAATCACAACTAATCGCTAAGACAATGAAGCTTTAACTGAGCGAGCGCATCGAATCGAGCCACGTCGCCCGACGTGACGCACCGTCCCACGGCGACGTTGCCGTACCGTGCACCAGCACGTCGCGGCAACGTAACGTGGCACGTTACCGAACCGTTCCACGTTGACCACGCCGTGACGTGGAGATGTGGACAGGCCCTAATACGATACGTGTCTTTTGCCCTTATATCAATTTATGAACTTTTCTCATCGCTATCACTGTGGTGAAGTTGATTTCAAATCTATGTTCATCAACAGTAGACAAATTACCGTATATCGATAGATACGGCACTTACCGCCTACCACATCACTACCTTTTGTTTCCACCGACCGACTTGCGGGCGACCAGCGACTTGACCCCTGAGTCGCACAATACTATCCCGGCCACGGTCGCTAATACGCAAGAGCGCGGGCGGCAGGGAGGCTCCGCCCGCTGATAGTTGACTGGTCGCGCGTTTGCTTGTGTTTACATACGTAGACTGCGTGATTTAACTTTTTCGTCTTACCTACCTACATGCAAGCAGTTAATTGTGACTAACTAAATAATTGACACTTTTGTTATATTATTGTGCGTTAATATTATGTTATTACTATTTTAGACTATCTATGTTTTAAAAGCTTTGAAAGGCGAATTGTTAGCCTAATAAAGTGTTTTAATTTTTAGTGTGTTAATGTAGCCTAGGGTAAGTGCATTTTGTTATTATTATTTGATGGTAAATAAAGATATTTGAAAATGAAAAATTAAATGACTGTGGTGAAGTTGTCAACAGCAGAACCTCAAGCGGCGAAAATATAGTAACCTTATTGGTAACTATATTTTCGAGCCGTTTGGGGTTGAAACTCTAGGACCGTGGGGTCCAATCGCTCACAGCCTTTTCAAGGAAATTTCGAAACGCTTACTTGACACTTCCCGTGACCCTAGGGCTGGCTTTAACCTTGGCCAAAGCCTTAGCGTTGCCATACAGCGTGGTAACGCCGCTAGTCTCTTGGACATTACCAGCTGACAGCGTTGAGGAGGAGTTTTTTGACGCCATTTTTTAAGTTTTAGTTTAAGTTAGTTAGTTTATTTTATTTCAATAGATTGGTAAATTGTAAATAATAAAAATATTTACAATCATTTATGAACTCCACTTGGTATTATATATTTTTACGGACAAAATCGTTAGGAATGCGAAAACAACTGCCTACACAGTACATGTAAATTCCAAGCCTATGAATTATTTCGCTAAGCACCTAGTACTGGGCACTTCCAGCAGACAGACAAGATTGCAACAACAATGACATTCCATTCCCTTTCAGTACGGAACCCTAAAACACGCTACCACAAATTAAACTTTGCAGCCTAAGGGTTCTTACAGACTGCTACTCACCTGTCGACGGCTGCAGTCGACGCGCCGGCGGCAGCGACGCCACAACTGCAAGCGTCGACGGTTTATGTGCAGTTGGCAACGTGCCGCTCGTCTGTAAGAACCCTAACTTGACAACACTTTCTATTTCTACCAATCGTATCTATAAATCATTTTATTTTAGTTGAAAACATACTTTTGATACGCAACGCCGTGGTCGCCTATCTGCCATTGGACAGCGTATAAAATGTAACTTAGATGTAGGAACATCATTAAACTCTCGGGTATGAATTTTAGAACACAAAAGAGACTAATGAGAGGCATTTACATGTAGCTGAGAAGAGAAAGCTAAGAGAAATATTTATACGGTTAGATATTATGTAGAAGCGTTTGGGACGAGTCTGTAAGTGGCGCTTAAGACTGTGATGCAGCGGAACAAGAAACACACTCGGCGTCACAAATATCGCACCTTTTCAAAAATCTCCTTCAAAATATTTTAAGCCATGTTTATGCAATGGCAAGGGTACGCCATGCTATGGTACGCCATAGTGAAATGTAACTGTTGTTTATTGAAAGGCCATTAAAAATACTTTTGGCAGATACCTTTATTAAATGGGTAAAATGTATGCATTATGGATGGACAGGCTTTAATGCTATTTTCGGAGAGGCGCGATTTTTGTGACGCCGAGTCAAAATGAAAATCAAAGCATTTATTTCAAGGAGGCCAGTTACAGGCACTTTTGAATTGTCGAAACAAAGATGAAAATTAAATGTAGCTACAGTCCCAGTCACAAGACATAAAAACTGTGAAAGTAATGTAGTTGCCCATTCCCTAGCGTAGATCTCTATGGAGAAGAACGGGCAAGAAACTCCATGGACACTCTTTAAATCAAAATAATGTTACAAAATCTTGGTTACATCATTCATGTTGAGATGGTATATTATGTAAGAACAATGTAGCAAGATGTGCACGTTAAAAGTGTCCACAGTTAAGATCGAAGAGTGTATATTATCGTGAAGAAGAATTTCAGTATGAATGTTGGATAATTTGTGTGAAAGATAATACGGCTAGAAGGTTTACAACGCTTGAGATTACGTTTATTAAGTGTAATGAAATATGTGTGGAAAAAGAAGAGACTTGGCGGCGACGTGTGGTTTTAATCGGACAAGAGGAAGATGCTTATCTATGGACGAGTTAGCACTCTTGAAATAATCCAATCCTTAGTTACGACCAGAGTTTTTTATCCGCCATTTCACTAGAAAGCAAAGTTATAGTATGCTACACAACAGCAAGTTGCTTTAATTGCCCAGTGCAAGTTTCATAGCGTGGCGTGTCGTCAATATGGTCCTACTAGCCAAACATGTGTCGTAATGGGTACTCGAAAGATAAGCGGGCGAGCGCCATCTAGCGAATAAATCAAGAAAGCGCACGCAAGCTAGTGACGTGCTGACTCGTATCTGACGATCACACCCTATCGAAGTTTGTGTGTAATCGCGTGTTCGACAATAATTTATTTATGAGAAATGTCGGGAAGTAATGACTGGAGTTGTTTATGTCTGTAAATAACTAAATGGGTAATGATTAGATTGTTGTGCTGAGGTACGGATTATTTTTGTCTCTTAGATGGTGAAAAATCAATTTGATTCATTATGGACTAAGTTGACGTTCTCGCATTTTTTTCCGTCTTAGAATTAATTTGATCACCAGCAGGGCAATTACGTATCTTACTGATTTCCAATGACTATCAAGCTTCGGTTGTACACCGAAGTTTGATGACAACCGTGAATGTCATAATATTGGTATTACGTATCACACTGAGTGGATATCACTTTACGGTGACTAAGAGGGTCACACGTAATACAAAACTAACTTTTTGACTGTTAATTGATGGACACTGAGCACAGTTACTATCATTTCGAGCTGTCAACAGAGATACGTAATAGCCCTACAGATCACCATTCGTAAAATGGTCACCAAGTGACAATTCAAAATATTAACTGCGTCTGTGACCATTTTAAGAATTTTAACGTGAGTAATATTTATCCTTTTATGATTTTTTTAGGCCCCCAGGGAGTCTAAAATGGCTGGTCTATTATGTAACAGTAAATTAGCCGTTTTCAATGTCATTTCTCGTTTTGTGAGCTTAAAACCTGTAATGCCTTATCGAAATCTCCGCTGTAGTTTTGCTTACAAACTGAATACTTACACTTTGCTTTCGAAGTTTTGAAACCAAAGTAAGACCATTTTTGCGATTAATTTTATTTTCATGGGCGTCTTTCCTTTTAACTTGAGAAATAACTCGTAGACTTAAACGCAACCCTATTAAAGTATCTTAGAATTAAAACAGAGCAAAGATATCAAGGATTATTATGCTAATATTCAAACACCTCATTTAAAGCCGACTGCATATTACTTTATTTTATTGACTATCACGTATTTAAAAACGTCAATATATCCTCGTTTAAGGTGTAAACGTCAGTAAGAGGAAATGAAACTCACGTCAAACACGCCCATTAACTATGTTCTCCTATAAATCATAAACAGAACCTTCAACCAAACATTGAAATATTTAACTAGACGAAAGCTAAGTAACTTAACGACGGGGTTCTTTGACTTCTTCTCCATGGAAACCGTCACCATTGACAGGCAACAAACTTTCTTAGTTACTGTCAGAATTTTGACAGTTCGAAAGTAGAATATTCTACTACAAATCTATACTAACATAACATAACATCACACCTGCAATCCTTAGAGGTGTCCTAATAGTTACACCCACTTTCGCCAGTTATATTATTATATATACCATGTGTGGGAGTGTTGTTCATAAGAATCGTGTATAATAAAGTAAACTACACTTCCACTAGATACGTATTTAATAGCTCAGACAAAACCGAGAACATCCAGAGAAAATACCCTCTGTCAGTATTGTGTCCACTTGACACCTCGCTCAGGAAAATAGGGATGGGCGTAGCATGAAGTGATGTGCCGCCACACCACCCCCCTTGGAGTTTGGAAAACCTGCAGAACTAAAGATAATTAGGAAATCTAATTACGCGTCCGGATCTTGTGGTTTGTACCCGACGTTGACCATCTGGGTTTTCTATTAGGGGGCGAGCCTATTTTCCTAGTGGAAAAACCCATACTAATACTATGAATACGAAAGTTAACTCTGTTACCTTCTCCTTACGAGTTAACCGCTGAACACATAATCTTATTCTCTACTTCTTAGCGTGTTGATGCCAAAGCCAGTAAACTATAATTAAAATTGGCTACAATTTCGACCCGAATGGCGCAGCGGTAGTGAGCCTGCCTTACGTTCTTAGGGTCCCGGGTTCGTATCCCGGTAGGAGCAAATGTTTGTGTGATGAGCATGGACATTTGTTTCAGAGTCATGGATGTTTATATGTATAATAAGTATGTATATACAAACAAAAGGTATCTATGTAGTATATCAACTATCTGGTGTTCACGACACAAGCCTCGTTGCTTAGTGTGGCACTAGATGGCGCTGTGTGTAATGTCCAGCGATATTTATTATTATTTATACAAAGGACCAAGCTTAAATGAATGAGGCATTCCATAATCCGTTCAAAAATCATTTTCAAACATTTCAGAAACTCATAACATACCTGATCGCTAATTCATCCAAATAATTGTAGTTCTATTACGGCTGTAATTTATTTTAATCATCGTAAATACCAGTGCGGTACTAAAGGCTCAATAGCTGCATAGATCAACAACCCACGGTTTATTACACGAGTGGGTCTACACTCCACCTAAAGCTATGCGGGAATTAGTGATAAAGTAAAGTATGTAGGTACAGATTTACGATCCTGTGATATTCGGATTGTTTGGTTTTCTTGTTAGGCATGACAAAGGATGATATTATTGTGTATAATAAAGTAGGTACATATTTTATTTTCTGAGCAGTTAATAAATGGTCCCGGGTGACATTTATTTCAAAGGTTTCCATGAGCCATAAGACATATTCAATGCTAATAAGAGTGCCTATTGTGTCACCCTATATATAATTTGTATGGTGGCATAATATACATGAGTACACCATGATAATACATGAGTACACATGATATACATGAGTACACATGATATACATGAGTACACATGATATACATGAGTACACATGATATACATGAGTATACTCTCTCTCTCTGTCTATCTTCTTTTAGGTCTGAGGTCCAAATATTTTAATCAAGCATTTCAGTGATTTACCATTTATTTATACTACAACATAGAGCCATGTTGTCATGGCAAGCGCAGCAAATCTTTGGTTGTCTTGTTATTACCTGTAAAGAAAGAAAAGTAAAGTTAGTTCAATAAACACAAAAAGAAGAACTTCAGAATTTAACGAAAAAAAATATTGGTCCTTCATCATAAAAGTGGTACCAAGGACAAAGTACAAAAACAAATTTAATTACACTTAATTTTATTTGAATGTAATTCTAGTAGGTATTCCTTTAACATCGGTTAGTTTTCACGAAAATATTGTAAAGGCTTCTTAGAAAATAGTCTGTACAAACAAGTAAAAGATTTTCTTTTCTTTTATTCTTTTTATTGTCTACTACACAATACTCCAGAGACTCAGTCGGGACTAAGCCTATGTAACTATAACCGAGATAGAAGATTTTTGTACACGATTACAAAATTGCACAAAAAAAAAACTGACTATGTTTTTTATTAACTTCTAGGCCATGTGGCCTTTCGGGACGATTTTTTCTAAATTAATCATTTTTAATTTAGAAAGAGTCTTTTTGTCAAATTTTTCACAAACTCATTAATGCCCGCTTAATAATGATAATAATGAGCTATTATTGTAATTCATTAGGATTTTTTGGGGGGAACGATATTTCTTAACGTCAATTGATTAAGTACATATATTTTGATAAGATATTGACTAAATAAATAATCAACACTGCTAAATATTTGACAGCTATTTAAGGCGTTGCCAATCAATATCTATGTTTAAAAAAGTACCCACACTACATGAATAAAAACAAAGTCAAAAGGGTAAAGAAAAGTTTATACTTAGTGTCTAACGATACTATAACTTTTTATTATAGTGTCTAACGACATTATTACTTTTTAAAAACAAAATGAATGAATATTAACTATGACCACAAACTTAAGTTTAGAAACACTATACTTGTCTGAAGTTGAGTCATAATGAGGATTATTCATAAATACTAATTAGTTATAATTACCGTAGCTTAAACGAGTTTCATTTAATTAGTTCGGGAAGTCATTCATTAGTTCTGATCATATATTAATTCTTGTTCCTACGATCTATTATGTAATCAAGATTTGATTTCTTAACATACTATAACGAGAGAAGATATTTCTAAAGCGTTATTTTATCGTATCTGCGTATAATCTAATTCACAACAAAAATATTTTAAAAACATACTTTTTATTTAATAGTATGTCCTATCCCATAAGATGGTGATTCATCAAGACATACTGAATTTCCCCACGTTTCGTAGTATGACCGTAGACTTACCTCATAACGCATTTTGCTGATTTAATTAACAGACTATTCAATTGAGGAACGCCGAAAACACAGAAAATTTCTTGAAATTAAGATATTATTGTTAAGCTTTCACGGTTATATAAGTTTAAAATATTATTGCTAGGCGCATGAAAAGAGTATCCAGAGGAGCCATATCCATATCCTTCCAGATACTCTTTTTCTGCGCTACCTTGAAGAAGACAAAAACTTAAGGTGGATGCTCCAACCAGCCCGCGAAATTCAATTCAATTTCAATTTCGAGCAAAATTTTAATCAACATACAACCTAGCAGTGGCCTTCAAATTGCAAAAAACCTAAGAAAATTTGAATTTCGCGGGCTGGTTGGAGCATCCACTTTAATCAATGAAAAAAGATCAAACGTAAACGACGATCAAAACAATCCCTTCTCCAACTAACCGATTCGAAAGCAGAAAACAACAAAACAATAATTACATAATTCTTAATTAACATAAAACAAAACATAAACTGGAAATGTCATGCATGTAATATTACGACAGAGCATTGTGCTAAGCACCGAACGATTATTTAGTATAATAAATTTCTAAAATTATTCTAGCTTGGTATGATGTATTGTTCAGACGGGGAGGCTGGAGCGACGGGCAGGCGCCTAGCACCGACGATAAGTTGTGGCCATTCAGCTAGCGATCAACGACGAACGAAAGAAATATGGCTGACTTTTCAGTTATACTTGTAAGGGCAGATTCTATGTTTGAAGATCCTGTTAGGTAGGTAAAGTTCGGGGCTGCGGGACTGTTCGAAAGAAATACCGTGGTCCCGGAACAAAGGGTGATGAAGGAACATGGATGGGTTTTAGTCAGTAGAAGTCTGACACTCCCCCATGCTCCGCCCAGGGCGAGAGGAGTCATTTGATGATTTCCCATCCGAAAAAAAAAAAAAAGTTCTTGTATCAAAATACTCCAATCCAGTTTCTGAAAGATTCTGAAACATTTAATTCTGAAACCTATAAATCTTATTAAAATTATTATAATCTCTTTCCAGTTGTGAACAAGGAGAATAATGTGCTATTTCCCAAAAAATATCGTATAAATGACTATAAAACCCCGAATATTGAACACTAGCGGACGTCACGCGGTTTGAACCGCGTAGTTCCCGTTCCCGTGGGAGTACGGGGATAAAATATAGCCTATTTTACTCAGTAAACACGTGGCTTACTAATGGTGAAAGAATTTTTGAAATCGGC
Source organism: Xestia rhomboidea (assembly GCA_963853795.1). Taxonomy (NCBI): domain Eukaryota; kingdom Metazoa; phylum Arthropoda; class Insecta; order Lepidoptera; family Noctuidae; genus Xestia; species Xestia rhomboidea. The sequence goes on along the minus strand of OY970778.1, from coordinate 4,298,279 downwards.
GCAGTAGTTTTTGAGTTTATTCATTACAAACATACACACAAAAATACAAATCTTATTAGTGTAGATAAGTTTGTAAATAAATGTAAAAATTGTTTATAGGAGAGACGATTTTTCGGGCTTTGACTTTGGGACATGCTAGGTTATAATATACTAATGACGGTTGGTAAATGTTGGTTTTGAGAATAAGATAATCTCTCTGGAGCCCGGACCGCCGCCGCCGTTAGCTTGGACACTGTTCATGATACCGGTCCAATTACCCAACTACACGCGGGCCAAGCCGTGAGCTTATGCTATAGTAGGGCCAATTTAATAGACCACATTTGACACTTCATCAAAATACAACAACGTAACCTTGTAACGGCTGGCATATAATATTATTTATATCTTCGAAGTTAGAACTGCACCTTTTTTCAATTACGATTACATATTTATTGTAATAATGACAAAATAAGGTAATTTTAAGATGTAGTGGTACTAAACTGACAGATGTCAAATGTGGTGTATTAAATTGGCCCTACTGTAGTCATTTAAATTTTTTATATCTTCAACTTAGATCATAAAAGAAATGAAAGGCTATTTACTTTGCCATTTGTTTCTAATCTTAATAAAGAAAATGAATGGACTTGTCTGTAATAAAGAGTAAATGAATAGGAATTAAGTTTATAGTACTCATAAAGTTAGCCCTAATAACAAGTAATTAGTCAGGACGAGCGTAGTATATCGTTAAATACATTAATACACTGTATTTACAGCATAAATGGACGAAAACGCTTTGAAACAATCAATTTATTCTGAATGCCCTGTGCCCCGCTAAGTCTATAAAATATTTATTGAAGAAACGATGGTAACTTGGTTAATTTTGCCGGAGAAGTAGCAAATTATGAAATGGTCCACGTTACCTTACATAGATACTAGTCAACAATTTTGTAACTTTTGTTTAGATAAGCTCCACTGAATGGTAGATGATAATTATTGTTAAAATGTTGGCGGTTCTGCGAGAAAACTGAATGATAGGGTTTACTTACGGCCATTTTCAATAACTTACTGACAGGTATCGGTAGGTTGCTATCTCTGTCTGTTTGACGTTTAGCTTACGGACCGATAGAAACAAAACGTCACAGAAAAGCTTTCTTTGATATTTCTATGAATCGAGTGACAGGTAGGTGACGCGGATAGGATATTTCAAGCTACTTTGTTTATAGAAACACTGATAGCTGCGAGAGTAGGCATATTAACTGACAGTTATACATAAGTAAGTTATAGAAAACGGCCTTTTATGGCTAATTTGCCGTACTAAAGACAAATACTACCAATTCAATGATGCACTGCAACGCTGGCTAGCATAAAATATCAACGAGTGGGAGTTGAACTTACGACCTCTGAATCGCTCGGCGCCAGTGGTAAACACACCCAATTGTTTTATTTGACCAATACAATTCGCTTATCCCTAATTATTTCCTTTAACATTTCCAAATAATTGTCTCAATCGAGCTAGTAACTTACACCACTGCAAAGTCCAGCTAACTGCCAACATTCTCTCCCACTTGAACCCATAAATAGTACTTTACATCGACCATCTGTCTGTCCGCAAAACCTAGACAACTTTATGGCCCCATTTGCCAGTCGCTCAAAGTTCTATACATCAGTGCAAGTATTGGTTGCATTATTTCAAAATCAACTTGTTATAAACTATACGTTAAGGTGCAAATGATCCGGGGCTGCGGGACTATTCGAAAGAGATACCGTGGCCCCGGAACACAAAGGGCGAGGAAGGAACATGGAAGGGTTTTACTCAGTAAAAGTCTGACACTCCCTCCTGCTCCGCCCAGAGCGATATGATGATGATGATGATGATGTTATAATAATAAAAAAAAAAAAAATAGGGTGCAAATGATTCATCTTTTAGTCTGAAAGGATTAAAAGCATTCGACAGTATAAGCAATCAGCAATCATGCTTTGCAAATGCTGCTTTTGACCAGAATAATTAAAGGTTAAAAAATGAGATGGCGAAATAAGCTAGACTTTAATGGATTGGATTATAATCGCATTAGATCGCGGAAAGAGAGATGAAAGGCCTCTATCCTGCAGTAATACAGGGTAACAAATTTGACGACGAACTTCGAAAAGTGCAAGTGCTTTGAAGTGAACTAAATTATCTAGACTATGTTACCATAAGAATCTGTGTATTCTCACACGTCACATCATCATCAACATCATTCACATCACATCATCATCATTCATACATTTTTCTCATCACCTCATGTATCTTCTTATCTTCTATTCTCTTGTTGCACATAGACCCAAACAAAGATGTGGCCTTTGTCAATTTCCCTACCCCCTGAAAAGCATCGTAATCTATTAATGGATATACGAGATGCTGCCATTTCCATAATCGAATCTTGCGAGAGCGCCAGGCCAGGCTCATAATTTTTTTTTAACTTATGATGACAAAGTAAGATTGAGTAACATGAGGGATTGACCCGACTGCGCCAGAAGGAGGGTTGTTTTTCGAGAGTATGTATGTATGTATGTATAATTGTTTGGCATGCTCTGTGGCCTGAACGGCTAGATGGATTTTAGCTTGAGGGGTGTCGTTAGATTCGTATTTACTGTAAGAGTGACACTGGGTACATCAAAATAAAAAAAAACAAAATGGCGGATTTTTGGCGCCAAATTGAAATGTTTGGCACGCTCTGTGGCCTGACGGCTCGATGGATTTTAGCTTGAGATGTGTCGTTGGATTCGTATTTACTGTGAGATTGACACTGGGTACATCAAAATAATAAAAAAAACAAAATGGCGGATTTTTGGCGCCAAATTCAAATGTTTGGCACGCTCTGCAGTCTGAACGGCTCGATGGATGTTAGCTTGAAAGGTGTCGTTAGATTTTTATTTACTGTGAGAGTGACACTGGGTATATCAAAATAAAAAAAAAAACAAAATGGCTGATTTTTGGCCCAAATTCAAATGTTTGGCTCGCTCTGCAGCCTGAACGGCTCGATAAAGGGCTCATCCTGAGGATTTTAAAATGGTATATCTAACTAAAAGGTGTTAAATAAAAAAAATATTAAAAAAAAATAAAAACCCGACTGCATAAAAAATAACTAATAATTTTATATAAAAACTGAAAAAATAAAAACAAGTTCAAGAAACAGGACATATTGACTGCAAAAGTCGGAACCCATTAAATAATCTAGACTAAAATCATTACATCCAATATGGGTCCCGACTGTTGCAGTCAATATGTCCTGTTTCCTGAACTTGTTTTTATCTTTTCAGTTTTTATTTAAAGCTATTAGTTATTTTTTATGCAGTCGGGTTTTTTTTTTTCATTTTTTTTTAAATCTTGAGTTTCGTCTCTACTGAGAAACACGTTAAGATGTGAAATCGATTCAATAACTTGATCACGAACAAACGAGTGATTACAAAACACTATTACTGCATAATTTATTACAGACACACTAAGTAACACGCATTTTCCATTTATCATATAAGCAATGATGGCGACATCGCGCGTTGAATAGCAACTGCACCTCAGTAAATAACTTAAACCTGAATCACTGACAGAAATTCTATCGTCAGAACAATCTGTCGGATTAGTGCCTACGGTGGCAATTGACAAAACAATTTTGTTGCTAATGGTGAAACTGGCTTTCATTTGATAAAGTACAGTCATGTTGCTAAGTTGTTGACTGGTCAAAATATCGTCTACTAGCTTATGCCTGGGGCTTCGCCCGCGTAAAGTTCAGTAATTATCTCACGGGATCTTACTACCGGGATAAAAAGTGCCTATCTCTGTGCCAAATATCATCCAAATCCGGTGATTAATTTATGCGTAAAAGAGTAACAAACATCTATTCATGCACCCAGCCATCACATACTTTCGCATTTATAATAATAGTTAGACTTACGGTTAAGAAAGAGTGTAGACAGATTTGTCTGTACTCAACATATATACCATCAACCCGCATTCTCTAGTCATCTAGACCTTTTTGGCTCAGCCTTGAGGCTCGCAGCACATTTACTATGTTTTTTCTCCTTATTTTATCTATTTATTTATTAAAATTTTATGCACATAATGTACAAAGGCGGACTTAATGCCTTGGGCATTTTCTACCTTAGCGGGAGAAGTCATTTGATGATTTCCCATCCGAAAAAAAAAAAAAAAAAAAAAAAGGGTGATGCAGAGACAAAACAGCAGGTGCAATAATCAGACAACTTTGAAGAATAATATATAATAATAAATACAGGGTGTAAAACACCTCTTAACGAAGCCCCGTCATTGCGATCATTTTTTTGTTTTACACGATACCTCGGAACCTTCTATTTACGGAGATATTGGGGGTCAAACTTCCAACTTTTTGACAAGTTTTTTTTTTAAATACAAGTTTTTACTGTAAGATTTTTACTTTAAATAGTACGGGGGTCGTGGAGGTGCCACGATTCCCGTACTATTCAATCCATCCATGAGCACAATGTTTTGAGTGCGTTACATTGAGTTTTACCACAAAAAATGATTTTACATCCCAAAAAAAAAAGTCGTTTCCCAGCAATAATTTTTGCGTAAAGTTACTTAGTTTGATGTACAGAATGCTTGGTTGACGGCTTCGGGATGAGGTTGTTTACACCCTGTATATACATACGTACAACAAATTATACAAAGTGAGGAGAGAAAAAATATAAAAAAATAGACGAAGAAATCCAACAAATTAATTGTGGGACAAGTCTGCCGACTTCTTATGGAAGTGTTTGCGAGCTTTTACTTTAAATGTGAGCCGACTGGTTGCCTGGTTGTGTTATTTTGTATCTTTTTTATATTTTCATATGTGTGCTTAATAACTAACGTCAAGTAAATATTTTTCTTTCTTTCTTTCAACCCGCGATCATGGCGCTTGCAACAGCGTCGAAATATCGGGAGCTTAAAATAATGAATAATCACGGAAGATATCCCATGATCTGTCCAAGACGTAGACACAATAGTTAAACATGTGTTTATGTGACAGTATAACATAAGTTTAAGTTCAGCTATGTTGCTAAGTTGTTGATTTATCAAACTATCGTCTACTCCAGCTGAGGACTTGTTATCATGAATACCTGACCTATTGTCTACATAGGCCTTTGTATCGCTATGTTAATTAATTTGGAAAAGGAAGTCGGGACGCTAAACCGACCAGTGCATTGCAGCCATAATCTGCGTTTACAGCAGCAAATTGTAAACAAACGTGCGATGCCGATGGTTTATCTGATTATTCCAGTTCATCTAACGATACATGTACCAATCCTCCGGCAATAAATCGGCCATTGTATGGCCAACTAGCTTATTCATCGAATACTTTAGTTCTGGAAACGAAGACCATCAGCTATGTCATTTTATAGAATAGATTGATGGCAGTTTTATTCGAAAATGTCAATGAATCCCAATATCTTAGAAGAAATAGAACCTTTACTAAGTTGAAAAATTGTTAAGTCTTAACCACGTCTAGTAATTACAATAACTTCCTTAACAAATCTGACTATAGATACCAATTTACCACATAAATAACTAGATCAAGTCATTTCATTTGTCATATTATTCTGCTGAACTATGTCTACTAGTCGACGAAACTATGCTCCACCTTCTATCCGGCCCTCATAGCCCAAAAACATGCAGCCGAAGTGACTTTTGTTCTAGAAGTGGCGAATTTCTGGAAAATTGTCGTGCAAGCGACACGACGAAGAAGAAGATCAGAGCGCCTGGGGCCCTACTCCCTAACGTTTCGTCCGTATATTCGGATCAATCCGTCTCTCTCGCGCGCGTCTGCAGATGAGTGCGAGTGAGAGAGACGGATAGAACGGAATATACGGACGAAGCGTTAGGAAGTAGGGCCTCAGGATTGCCAAAAACTTTTCGGTAGCTTACTTAAGTTAATTCAATATATTTCTAGCTGCAAAACGACACTTTGGTCTAGCCTCTAAAGTCGCAAAACGAAAACTTTCATTGTAGAAAAGCCACCTAACATATCTAATTCCAATGTAAAACATTGTAAGCTTGTACCTCGGCGACAAGACATTCTTGCCCTAATTACGTTCTTGCTCACTCGCGGTCGGTCTGCGGTCGATTTGATATGTACTTAAATCTAAGAGTTGCAGGGTATTTGCTGGTTTATTTATGGCGAAGGCATTCAAGGTATGCCGCTAATGGATATAAATCTGGTACCGTTTAGCGTTTGTATCATATTGATTTAGCGCCAAGTTATTGGCAGATTGTTGGTGTTGCAGAAAATCGGACAAATTGATAGGATTATTAATGATTTCATTTTCCTCGATCGTATAATTAATTTTACGATTTTGTATCGGAATGGGTCCTTTGGTACCTTTGGAACGTAGTTCCGTGAACTAAATTAAAGTTATCAAAAAAAAAAGGCTGATGTCGTTGTGTCGGCAGTATAACGGGATTGCGCGGATCCATGTTACATACCAAAAGGTTAATTACCAATTTTTCTTTAATTGTTAATTTAATAATTAAAACCTTGTCAAAATCAGGGGTTATACAGACCATCTGTCATTCTACCTCAATAGCAATAAGATATTTCATAGTTTGTTAGTGTCAAAAGAATCAGTACAAAAGGTCTTGTAAATACCAACCCTCGTCTCGCTCTTTAAAAGCTAAAAAACGCCATATATCATGGCCTTTATAACTAAAACACGCCAATTTACAGAAAATGCGAAAAGACAAGGAAACAGTTAATTCCCGTTCACCTATTAAAATGAGTTACAGCACCAACTATAACACTTTAATGGAGGCTTTCACAAAGGGACACTGAGTGCAATATAAATTACTGGAAGGTTCACACTAAAATTGCCTATGTTAATTAGGTTCCCCCTATCGTCTCTTTTCTCACGGCGAGGGAATGCACGTTCCGAGAAATTATAGTACCTAATGTGTCCATGCACTGCAATTGGAGTTTCGTTTGTGTGGAATCCTTCTAGTTATTTTATACTTGAAGGTGAAAATTAAGTTTCATAGTAAGTACGTATACAGTACAGTTTGTTTTATTGTTTACACAAGAAATACAGGTAAAGGACATCAAGGGCATAAAATGGCCTAAAATGTATGGAATCATAACAGGATAATAATATGAATCACGTTAAAATTCTTAAAATGGTCACTGTATTATGAATTGTCAGTTTATGATCATTTTACAAATTGTTACATAATTTACATTTTCATCTTACAGTTATGATTCTGCTAAAGCGGCCATTTTAGGCCCCCGGGTTATTAGTTTCTATATGACCACTCTTTGTACAACTTTGTACAAATTCGGGGTTGTATAACTACACTTTTATCTTCATGTCAAAGCTCGTGTTTTCCATATATTAAGAACTTTCGAGAGCAGCGGTGGCCCGGTGGTGGTGGCCCCGACTTACGAACAGTAAGTCGTGGGTTCAAACCCTGGCAGGCGCATTACTTTGTGCAATTTATTTCATCACCACTGCTCTCAAAACGGTGAAGGAAAACATCGTGAGGAAACCGGCATGTCCTAGAACCAAAAAATTCGAAGACATGTGACATCTACCAATCCGCACTGGGCCCGCGTGGTAGATTATAGCCCATTCCCTCTCTTAAAGAGGAGGCCTGTGTCCCAGCAGTGGGAACATTAATAGGCTGATGATGATGATGATGAAAGAACTTTCAAACTTTGCGTTAGTTGTGATAAGTTTTAAGTTACATCAAATGAAAGACAATATGATGGTGAATCAGGTAGTGTGGGAGTTCCCAGCCATTATAAGCTGGACAGGGCGCGAGTAACTTCAAGGTAAGAGTTTCCTTCCTACTTGCGAGCGTCCGACCGTTGTAGCTAATTCGATATTTAACCAGGCTGCCCCCAAATGTGTGGCCACTACTTACGGCTATGTGCGTGAATTAAAACTATTAAGAATTAATCATTCCACGAATCAATTCGAGGTAGTCAGCGTGGACCAAAAAGTCTGACAACCAGTCTTAACAAGTGGTATCGTATTACCCAGTACCAACTGGATTGTGGAGGTCAGATAGGCAGTCGCTCCATGTAAAATACTGGTATTCAGGTGCATCCGGTTAGACTGGAAGCCGACCCCAACATAGTTGGGAAAAGGCTAGGCAGATGATGATGATGAATCAATTCGATACGTAAACATTATAACGCGGTCAACATTTCACGAGAAAAGAAAAAAATCTCTACAAGCATGTTCAAGAGCTCTCAACATCACAAGGTCATCTCGCAAAAAATGCACAAAAAAACATGCACAAAATTTCCATGTATTCCTTCGCGTGCATCATGCTACGGGCAATGCATCTATAAGTTATTTTATATGAAAAGGTGCGCCGATCAGGAATGTCAACCTATCAATCGGGTATTGTGCTATTTTTTCATTTTGACAGCACTTGAATTTATAAAAGAAACGCTGATGGCCAAGGTCCTTCGTAGGGATAGCTTATTGCCCTTTGTTTTTTGTGCACTGAATAAGTACATCTTTATTAAGGATATCTCGTTATCTGTAAACGGGTTAAGCTTTTAATTAATAATTGTTGATCTGACATGAAACGTTTTAATAATAGGCGAGACGACAAAAAATATCTAATTAGTCCGTCACTTAGATTATCAAAAAATATTTGACCCGTGTTTTTTCTTTTGTTACGTAAACCAAAATTGACGCCATGGTATAATTTTTAGCTAGTTCTGACGTCACGAGCCCCCACTCCCGAGTTTTGATACGTTTTATCTTTGTCAATATTCATTGATCTACAAAAACAAAAAAAACGTGTCCATTATTTTCCAATAGTTACTCTAACTGACGGACTAAATAGATTTGCAATTTTTTGATACTGTCGTCATGCCTATTCATTAAGAAATGCGTCAAGAATTGGTGGGACAATATCAAAAGTATGAATAAGGCTATCCTAAGCCTTGAAAAAAAATGAAAGAATGAGTACTGCCAGTGGCCTTTATCCGGGATCCGCGACCTCAGAAATTGAAGTAACTGAATTCCGCTTATGGACTCCACTTATCTTGAGCTGAGGTTCACCATCGACTGCGATACAATACCTGACGAAGCTCTTGAATAGGGTAATGATTCACGAATAAAACTAGTAATTACTAGTTTTATTATAATCAGTAACCAATTGGTTAAAACATTGCTAAAATCCAGGAATATACAAGGATTTCACTAGAAATGTCAGAAATAATTTTTGCAATAGTGTAAAGTTATAATGCTTGCAGGAGCTTGTCCACAAGTACAAGTTTCATCAAAATTCAACGTTGTAGGCCAACCCAGCAACCAAAAAACGAGCTATTTGTATTCATTTGATCCAAAAAACGAATTTTAATAGATATTTTAGTATGAAATCCAAAAAATATTGGACACATAATTTTTATTTTTTCACGTAAACAAAAGTGCAGTGCGTCGAAAACTCGTGTGACGTCGCATTTGAGTACATTTTTTACTGAAATGTGACGTCGCATCCTAGACTCATAATCTTTGACAAGTTTTATCTACGTCAATTTTTATTAATTTGATAAAACAAAAAAACACGCATCTAATATTTTTCGATAATCTAACTGACGGACTAAACAGAATCATATATTTTTTGTCAGTCATCATCCCTATTAGGCCTAGAAATGTTAGTTGTGGTTTAAAGGATCCACACACAACACAACACACACACACTTCTTTGTGGATTGGGTTCCTTTCCGTTAAACTATGTCCCTATGTAAAAATAAAATAGATAGAAGACCTGTCTTTGTCACAACCTCAAGAGAAACTCACCGTCCATAAAAAGTGTTTCTTCGTTCATAAAATATTAGCAAGTGTCAACCGATGCATTTTTACTCGATATCCACTGCGTCGCAATTATAATCAATTTGAATGCAAATGCCTCGCGCCAGGGACACTGGGCCAACTAGTTTCTCCGTTGCATATTTTACTGTATGCTTGTTTGCTCTTTATAATTGAATATAGGATGAAATGATGGACGTTAAATAATAAATAATTACAACAAAAAAAAAACTGGATAAGTAAATTCTTAAAAGATCATGTGTCAAGTCATGTTAAAAAAGTCTTGCCTTCGATTTCGGTCGTATCAACCGTTATTGTTTAAAATTGGAACGTTCTTTATATTTATTTATTTATTAAAACCTTATGCACATAATGTACAAAGGCGGACTTAATGCCTTGGGCATTTTCTACCAGTCTCCTTAGGGTGATGCAGAGACAAAACAGTAGGTGCAATAGTACAGACAATTTTAAAGAATACAATGTAATAATAAATACACATATACATACATACAACTAATTTTACAAAGTGAGGAGATTTAAAAAACAAAAAAAAATATAGACGAAGAGAACTAACAACTTAATTGTGGGACAAGTCATGTGTGTGTGTGTGTGTGTGTTATATTCTCTTATGACGAAACATTTTATAACTTACTAAACCCTTTTTTTAGCATAGCAACAGAGCATATAGTAGAAACTTTTGCTCTATGCCTAGTTGGAATTAAACTTCCTAACGTAATGGCTATTTAAGAATAAATTACATGTTTTATGTTTTACGGCCTCGTTGGTCGGGTGGCCGTAAGCGCGACTGCTGGGCATGAGGTCCGGGGTTTGATTCCCAGGTCGAGCTAAGTGTTATTGGGTTTTTCCATCAGAATTTTCTCAGGATTTGTGCCCGGTTGATGGCAATAGGCTCGCCTCCTATCACATGGGACTTAAGACATAACTGGCGAAATGTGGGTATACTATTAGGTACACGTCTGCCTAACCCTCCGGGAATTAGAGGCGTGATGTTTTATTTAATTGTCACTATTATATTTTAAATTATCAACTGAGTGTCATTCCGTAACATAGAAATTATGACACGCAGCAAACAAAAATAAACCCTAAATCTAACGAATGTATTTTTTACTCTGACTGTACATTCATGCTTTACAAACTCGTACAATAAACAATCAAATAATAATCATTTTAAAACCCTCACACACTCGTCTTTAAATTCCTTCCAATCGTCTAGAATTAAGTCGAGAAGAACATTTCAACGGCAATAAGACTCTTATGTATAGAAATTGATGCAATAAAAGTGTATGGCCGGAATAATGTTTTTATTTTAATAGACCACGAAGTAATACTGAGGCGGATTTGCATGCAACAGTGTTTTTATATACCCTGTTATGAGGTAATATGCTGATCGCATCATATGCAACAAGCTTGTAGGGATTAGAGTAATAGCCAGCCATTCCTGTAAGCCGTTGAAAGTCAAAATGTCACTTCGAGAAGTTTTACTGTCTTGGTTCTTAATTTTATTAAGTTAATTTTATATGTATTTAGGAATTAACGTAAAAAGCACAGTAATTCACATTAAGGCGCCTCCCCTACCCTAGCAACTCTATTTGTGATGGTTCAAACTTCGTTTGAAATACTGTTAGAATAAAGTTCTAATCAGCTTGCATTACAAAGTGGTTGTTACGTCGGTCACTGCGCGTCGAATAGTGCGAAATGAGTGGTTTTTAGTCTTTATAAAATCAAATATTCGTCTTTTGGAAAAAAACGACCAATATGTTCATTATTAAATTGCCTGTCCATTGGTATAAGTAGCAAATCAAAATAATGGTTACTTTACGAGAAGTAGCATGTTATAAATAATTATTTCTCATTTCTGTGGTTTCGTTGTGAGGGGATTTATTAAACAATAGGCTACTTTAAAAAAAAACGTCAATTTTGGAGTCAAGATATGTAGAAATTTAATGTATTTTTTATTACTTCGTTTTTCTTTTGGATAGAGAGGAGTAGGCTCCAAAAAACTGCTCGCTCAAGGTCATTTGCTCGGGGAGGCGCCTTAAGCCATCATCTGTCTAGCCTTTTCCAAACTACGTATGTAGGGGTCGACTTCCAGTCTAACGCAGCTGAATATCAGTATTTTACATGGAGCGACTGCTTATCTGACCTCCACAACCCAGTTAGTACTGGATAATACGATACCTCTTGGTTAGACTACCTGTAACGACTATCAAAGCTCTACAAATGACAGCCGGGACCAACAGCTTAACGTGCTTTCCTATCACAGAGGAAACTCGGTATGTAATAGACGGTCACCCACCCACGGACCAACCTAGCAATCACGGCTCAACCTGAACCCGAGCGGCTGTCAGTATTCCACAAGAAACTATAGAAACTAAAAAACACCCCACACACCTAAATAAAGTGTTTTATGGCATAAAACTCATTGTTGTCATAAATTGCCAAAAAAATTGGAAGAAGATAAAGTAATTCGCAAGTTATCTTTAATGCCTTTTAACAGGAAAATAAAAAGATGAAGCTGCTTGGTCCCGACATAAAATAGAGTTTATCAAATGCTTATTAAAAAACCAAAATGCTCGTGAAGAAGGAGGATTGGTGAGTCACGTCATACCCCTCGGAGACTTTACTTCGATTTGCACATCAAACCGGTTTCAGTTTTCAATAAAAATCGAATACCTATATTATGACACTTGACAATCAGAAGCCAGTAATTCTGGCAACCAGTCAAGCTATACGTGGAAGAATAAATAGTTGTTTTACTAAACAAGTTCCAAAAAAAAAGTATTTTTATGATAGTCAAAAGTTCTATAGACATCAACACTGCCATTGCTGGAGAATGTAGACATAGCATTAAATCGTGAGTCATGTTTACTAACAATTTATATGGATGTGAAATAATCTGTCTGAAATAAAATGATGATTATTATTATTATTAAATAAATATTTCCTTGAATAGAGAACCTATTTATTGCATTAATAACCCTTCTTTGGCAGTTGGGTAAAAATGGGTCACTAAAGGTAAATATGACACATACTTATGTTCCCTAAGAAGTACCAGGCTGGCATGAGGTCAAGGTGGTATGCATTTCAATAATTCTGGGTAGGTACGGTTTTCTAGTAATAAATACCTTGGATTCATGCCAGCCTATTACTGTTCGTAAGGCCCGTAACTAGACTAGGTAATAAATAAAACATAAATATAAACACACCCCCCCGCCCCACCAGTGTGGACACGGGCGATGGGGCCAACGGGAAGTTGACCAATTTAAAAATTCTGTATGGGATCAGTTTGCTAAAGAGCCCTTTTTTTTCGAATAGGGGAAATCATCAAATGACTCCTCCCGCTCTGGGCGGAGCAGGAGAGAGTGTCAGACTTTTCTGACTAAATCCCATCCATGTTCCTTCATGGCCCTTTGTGTTCCGGGGCCACAGTATCTCTTTCGAATAGTCCCGCAGCCCCGGCAGGCATCGGCCCTTGCGGACCCCTTTTTTTTTGCTGACTCTCTTTGAGGCGCGCGTGGAACACGAACGCGCCGTCGACACGGCCTGTCGTTAGTAAAGAGCCCTAAAGACGTCTTTTCACAAATAGTCATTATGAAAGTAGTCAGCAGCGATTAGTTTCAATTTTATAGTCACAGAAGAGTAATAAAGTACGACTCTCTAGTTGTAACTTTACTACATCGTTGTTGAAACCGCAGGGAGTAAGTACTACATAGTTTAAACAAGATTCTGTAATTACTTTCTGTATCAAAGATATAATGATGATCAGGGATTTAGAAACTAGATTTAAGTCGAACGGAAATGCTTGCACAGAAAGTCGAGAGCTATCTCTAGTTGTTACTTAAAATAGGAGGAATATCTAGTTGTCTACTGTGCAGTCGTTAGCGTATCAAGTTACTACTAACTGTTTAAATTTCTCATTCGATTTTGAACTTAACCGTCAACATTTTATAGTTTAAAATCATTTGGAGAAATTTGACAGTTTGTGGTAACTTGAAGTGTTGCGACTGTACCTTTTTTTTCGGTTGGGAAATCATCAAATGTCTCGTCCCGCTCTTGGCGGAGCAGGAGGGAGTGTCAGACTTTTACTGACGAAAACCCATCCATGTTCCTTCATCGCCCTTTGTGTTCCGGTGCCACGGTATCTCTTTCGAATAGTCCCGCAGCCCCGGCAGGCATCGCCCTTGCGGAACCCTTCCCTTTTGCTAACTCTCTTTGAGGCGCGCGTGGAACACGACTGTACCTAGCAATAAGATAATTCATGTGTCAAGTCATGTTAATAAAGTATTGCCTTCGATTTCGGTCGTATCAACCGTTATTGTTTAGAATTGGTACGTTCTTTATATTCTCTCATGACGAAACATTTTATAACTTACTAAACCCTTTTTTTTGCAAAGCAACAGAGCATAATATAGTAGAAACTTTTGCTCTATGTGTAATTGGAATTTAACTTCCTAACGTAATGGCTATTTAAAAATAAATTACATGTTTTATGTTTTACGGCCTCGTTGGTCGGGTGGTCGTAAGCGCGACTGCTGAGCATAACGTCCTGAGTTCGATTCCCGAGTCGAGCTAAGTGTTATTGGGTTTTTCCTTCAGGAATTTGCCAGTAGCAGCCACGGAGTCTGGATCCGTGCCCGGCTGATGGCAATAGGCTCACCCTTTGTTACATGGGACTCAAACATAACTGGCGAAATATGGAGGTACTATTAGGTGCACCCCAACTTAACCTACGGAGATTAATTCCGGAATAAATGCTCTATACGCATTATGAAAACCACTATCAAAATAATGCGGTCAAATAGACAAACAAAAGCGAATATTATATGTAGAGATATAGTACACAAACGCAAAATTCCTCACACAAACATACAAATTCAACATGGTCACACGGCCAATATATTACCTGACACAATCTCCCATAGTCCTGTTGAAATCGGCTAAAAGTACTAATTGACACGCATTCGCTAAAGAATGCTTCGGATAGCATACCTTCGAATGTCGGAGCTGGGCCCCATAGGTCATTTGCATGGCATTTGTCGCGCGAACAGCGCTGTTAAAACAAATTACCGTAATTGACTGTACTTTACGTCTTTAAGAACGAGAAAATATAGAACTTTTGCAGGTGATTTTTGCACTTTTTGCGTGAATGGATAGGCAGGAACGCCAGCTTCACCAATCATGGATAAAAAGTAGTGTCCTTTTCTTTTCTTGATATTCCTGTTTATGGGGCTGACAACACCTAATTGATGTTATTTAAGCAATTTTTTAAGTAAAACTATTTGTTCTAGCACATTTTTTTTTTGTTAATATTCATCATATTTCAAAGACCGTGGAGGGACTCGATACATAATTGAACGAAATGGGCTTGATAGAAAATAATTGCAAAGAATGGTCTTAAAATCATGATTAAACGGTTCTATGTCTTTTTTTTTTTGACGTATGGGTCTGCAATTAAAAACATGAAGTCAACATATTCATACCTAAACCGCTAACGAGTCATATTTCACAAATAATCCACACATTTTTTTATTTCAATATTTATTCATTATTTTCTTCTAAATCCTCTAACTCTCTCGTTTACTCCGATACAAATACACAGTGTGCGCGCATTTTGTCGTTGACATCCCCTTCATTCGGAAAAGATGCAACACAAAGATAGAACAACTGAAGTGAAAAAATTCACTTATCTGTCGGAGACCACTAGTACCTTTACCTTAAAAATTACCGCTGTGTTGGATACATTTTTTTGATTATCATTTATTTACTCTAAACATATAAATATCCTTACAGGCTAGACCCAATGCGATATTGTAGCACACTTAAAATTTAAATACATAGTAAAAAAAAAAAAACAAAAAAGAATTGCTTCCATGGTTTGACCATCTTCAAAACTTGATAATATTTTAGTATGCATAAACTATTCTTTCCTGTCAATACCGAAGAAGAAGGCTTATGTCAGGGAAAGATTAGAGGTAGATTAGACTGCCACTGATTAATCCATTACGGAAACTATACGAAAATGGTTTTGGTGTAAATGATAAATGATGTTTATTTTGTAAATAGGAACTCTTTTACACGTATTTTTTTTAACTACCCTTGATCTGTCCACGAAGTAGACACAATAGTTAAACAATGGTGTCTCGAACAAATTGGTCCTTAGACAGATCATGATATATGAGGCCGGTCTCTCGTACTTGACTACTTTGAGAAGAAACAGCCGAAACAAAC
The DNA here is from genome assembly GCA_963853795.1 of Xestia rhomboidea. Taxonomy (NCBI): domain Eukaryota; kingdom Metazoa; phylum Arthropoda; class Insecta; order Lepidoptera; family Noctuidae; genus Xestia; species Xestia rhomboidea. Next base: position 4,282,235 of record OY970778.1, on the reverse strand, counting down.
GCAGAATTCATACATGCAGATTAGTAAACTTAAAATGTCACTTACGGGATATCTTCCGTGATTATAGTTTATTTTGAGCTCCCGATATTTCGACGCTGTTGCAAGCGCCATGATCGCGGGACATTTTAAGTTTAGTTATGAACCGTGATAGCTTAAAACAAGGCAGATTAGTGCCTTTTTTTTTTTTTTTTTTAGGATGGGAAATCCTCAAATGACTTCTCCCGCTCTGGGCGGAGCAGGAGGCCACCACGTGGCCCCCGACGCCCGGGGCGTCTCCCGCGGCGGCCGGGACGTGAGGATATCTCCCTCTCACGTTCCGCCACCTCCTTCGCTAGCATGATTGCTTCGCAGAAGGAGGTGACGGCGTCCCATTCCGTCTCGCTCCGGACCATGGCACGAACCAGGGCCGGAAGCGAGAGGTCGCCGCCGCCGATCGCCACCTCGAGGACACGGCGGTGCTCCGCCCAAGCGGGGCACACCTCCACAGTGTGCTCCACCGTGTCCTCCGGCCGATCCTCACAATGGAAACACCCGGGCGTCTCCTCCCGCCCGATTCGGTGCAGGAACTTACCGAAACATCCGTGTCCGGTAAGAACCTGCGTCAGGCGGAAGGTGAGGACGCCGTGGCGTCTCTCCAGCCACTCCTCAAAGGGGACTTACCGCCACTATCGTGGCGTGCCCTGCACGGGGTTGCGACAGTCGCTCTCTCCATGTCGCCATGAGATCCCGCCGGAAGTCCGTCCGCTGAGCGACAATTTGCCGCGGCAGCGGAGTTTCCCCCCGGCGTAGCGCAGATTAGTGTCTGAGATGGTATTTTGAAGAAAGAACTTGCACGTAGATTTCAGTGGACCTGTTCAGTTAGAGCAAGCAATCTAGCAAGTTGTCAGTGTTGCCAGTGAAAGTTATGGCACAGACTGGCGAACAGTTTGGTTACGTGGGGTATCGCATGTACGTATTGTTTATTCGTCTACAATTTATTTTTATTTATTTACCTTATCCGTAGCTGACTCACTCTCACTTTGGGCCCTATCAGAATACCAGCGCTATGACATTTTTTTTAATGTTACAGCACCATGCTTAGATAGGGGCCTTTTGGATTTGTACAGGACCAATTTCGGTTTCTTTTTTTTAATTTCTTTTTTTTATGTTTAATTTTTATTAGTTGATAATTTCATCATTTTATTTTATGTGTTTTGTCCTGTGCGGGCTAATAAATGTTTTTTCTTTCTTTCTATGTAGCGACTCATAACTCAAGAAGCCCAATGTCACGACGAACAGTGTCTCGAAGAACGGACCACACGCCTTTCCTGCCCTAAACCTTTGGCACATCTTAAGGGAAATAGAGTAATTTCCTCCAAACCCTAGCCGTCAGTTCTACGAAACTGTGGTTTGTGCAGAAGGCGTAAAATAGCTTCATTATCGAACCATTTTATAAAATTGGCTTAAGTTCTTGGAACTGTAATGTAGATATGTGGTTAACTCCATTTGCTGTCGATGAAGATGATGAATAGGTGAGATAGCCTTCAAAGCCAGTTAAGCCAGTAAAATAACAACCACATTAATTTATTGTTAGGCAACATTAGCCAAAAATAAGAACTTGAACTATGTCTTGTGCATCCAGAGCTATACGTTTGGCTTGTACCACCAATTACTAAATGCATTTAGCGCTAATCTTATTTAAAACAATACAAAATATTGCCACGTTGCCTTATTAGTCGCTTTTTTTGACATCCTGTAATTATTTTTCCATTTAGATACTTGCACATACTTCAATTACTATTTTTAATCTACTTATTAATGAATATAAATAAATGAAACAATTCTGTCTCTGTCAACTTCAAACAGTTGACAGAAAATAAACTATTTTTTTCGCTACGTGCATTTTATTAATAAAGCTAGAAACGGGCGTTAAAACATAAAAGAAAAATTTCACATACATTTTCTAACCTATAATGTAACCCGTTCCTGCTCTATATCAGGTACTGTACCTAAATGCGCCTCCATTACACGGTGCTTATTGTTAATAACAACATTCAAAGGACGCAAATAAACACGGTGCATACGCAAAAAAGGTAAAATCGTGATCCTCCTTAATCGCCTGCGACGACGGGGACTAAAATGGCGCTGAACGACTTAATTATGTTGAGAATCCGATTGTTCTGAACTATGTGGAGTAGCCAGTCGTTTTTATTGTGGCAGAATAGGGTTAAATAGTTGGAACGATTGTTGAATAGATAAGTAGTTAAGTTGATACGGTTAGGTTAGGAGTGAAGATTTTCTGATGGGAATGATAGCCTAGTTTGGGATAGAGTAGTTATAGGTCTTTACGAGAACTATGGAGGAGATTGAGGTGTCCATACTATCTATACTAATATTATAAAGAGGGAAAATTGTTTTGTTTGTTTGTACCGAATAAGCTCCGAAACTACTAGACCGATTTTAACCATTTTTAGGGTTCCGTAGTTTTTTTTTTTTATTACAATATGGGCCTGCTCTTGACCTCGATCACGCCTGATGGAAAGCGATGTATGAGGTCTATGATGGAACGAGCGTGCCCAGAAGATGCCTGTTCACTCTTGCTTTGAAGGCGGACGGGTTAAATGTGGGTGGGAACACAGACGCAGGCAGAGAGTTCCAGACTTTGGCTGTGCGCATAATAAAAGTGGAGGAGAAGCGCTTAGTACGACACATCGGGATGTCAACCAAGTGCGGATGGTACGCCGCAGTACGTCTGCTAGTCCGGTGGTAAAAGGGTGATGGGGGATGGTGTAGTCCTGATAAGGAACCCTTATAGTTTCGCTATGTCCGTCTGTCTGTCCGAGGTTTTTCTAAGAGACCGTTAGTACTATAAAGCTGTAATTTGGTAGAGGCGTGTATATCAATAACGCCGACAAAGTGGTCAAATAAAATTTTGAAAAATATTTTTTTTTTATCTAAAATATAACGGGCTAGTACGGAACCCTACACTGCGCGTGGCCCGAAACGCACTAGGCCGGTTTTTTCATAATTAGAAAGCTAAATTATCAGGAAATAAGATAGGCTATAAATTATATTTATATCATAAAAATTAGCCGAGTTATCACAATTTTTGCGAACGAAGTGAAGTGCTAGTTTTATATAAAAGATCATTTAGGGTGGAGTGCTAGTTTTAGATAAAAGATCCACTTTCCGGGTGAAGTGCTAGTTTTAGATAAAAGATCATTTAAAGCTAGATTAAATAAAAATGTTGAACCTTGGAAAAACACTACAAGTTAATAAAAATGAGTTTATAAACACACATTTTAACATACTTGTTCACAAAATGCAAGAATGTGTCGTATGTTGATGGCATGTTCAAAAGAAATATGTAAGTTTGTAGCCTCATATTTCTACTTATTCCTACGCATAGAACTTTTATGTATTCAGTAGAGCGGAATACTAAAGCCTGCAATTTATGTAATTTTATAATGTTGTTACAATGTTAGCACGTTTTTCATACTTTCCCAGATGTAAATGTAAATAAAATCAGAAAAAAATGTTGTTCTCGCTCATTTTGAATTTGTGCAACAAATGTATTATTGATAGGCGTAGGGTGTTTCATAAAAAACATTATTACATAGCAAGGCGTCTTACATTGTAAAAAGCTTAAACATATTAATTCCTTTTTATTAAGTTTCTGCAGTACACGCCTGTAATCCCAAAAGGGTTAGGCAGACGTGTATCTATTTGTACACCTATATTTCGTCAGTTATGTTAAAGTCCCATGTAATAGGGGGCGAGCCTATTGTCATCAACCGGGCACAAATCCGTGGCTATTACTAGGAAATTCCTAATTATACAACCCAATTACACTTTGCCCGACCCGGGAATCGCACCCAGAACCTTTTGCTCAGCAGTGCTTGCGACCGCTGGACCAATGAGGTAGTCAATTAAGTTTTATAGAAGTTTGTATTTTATAAAAGACTGAAGGTATAACACCTTAACCGTTTATCCCTAAAAAAGCATTATCCAGGTGTTAAATATGCAGATACTTATAGAAATAAAATATTAACAACCTATAAACATAACGCTATTTCTAGGGATTAGGTGGAAGCTCTTCGGACTTACACCTACAGTAAACTGTCGACGGCTCAAAGTCATCAAGCCATGAAATAGGAATTGAGCCGATTAAGCTAATCTTCAGTCACCAAACAGCTCTGCAATTGCGAATTACTATGGTAAAGGAAGAATGCATTATGATACCTAAGAAAACTATGTCTTACGGCCATTTTCAATAACTTACCAGCCGGTTTCGGTAGGTTGCTATCTCTGTCTGTTTGACATTTAGCTTACGGACGGTTAGAAACAAAACGTCACAGAAAAGCTTTCTATGAATCAAGTGACAGGTAGGTGACACAGATAGGATATGCTTTGTATTTAGAAACACCGATAGCTACTGAAGAAGGCACATTAACCAACAGTTATAGGTACGTAAGTAAGTTATAGAAAACGGCCGTTAGTGAATAAAGGTATGATTCAAAAGACATTTATATCCATATTTTCAGGGAATATTACAAGTTTTGCCCAAAAAACCCAATAATGTTCCCGCCTAAATTACATTGTATGGAACATTCAATAACGCTCACCATAATTTAATGGCAATATAAAAGCAGCGTTTTAGCGGCTCCGTATGTACTTCAATCGACAATTTTCCCGAGGCGCAACCGGGGCAAAATAACGCGCAAAAATAATATTTTTAATATTGGCAAGTTTTATCGTCGCCAGAAGCAATAGGCAGGGCTTAGTGTATCCCGTCATAATGTCCGCTTATTACTAGCTACTCGGTCTTATATCTCTTTCTGGCAAGTAGAGAATGTAGGGCTGTCCTTGTCGCATGGTCTTTATTAAATGCTTGGTTTTTGTTAATGTTTTATGGCTTGTATCATTAAGTTTCGCCGGTCCTTACAAGGAGGCTAGACCACCCTCTCTGGTTTTATAAGAAACTACATAATATAAGAATGACGAGATGTTGTTAAAGTTACAAGTGTGATTGCCAAGCGTGAGATCTTGGATGTATTTCCTAATAGGGTAAAGTGATGCCGTATGACAAAACACGATTAACTATTTTCTTTTTCGAATAAGACATACCTAGACAGAATTTGCTATTTTACTGTGCCTAGGAGAAGGACATAAAACGTTTTTATCGCTGGTCATTATACACAGCGCCATCTAGTGCCACACTAAGCAACGAGGCTTGTTTCGTGGACACCAGATAGTTATAAATAAAAATAAAAAGGTTTATTGCAGAAACTTGTACAACTTTTACAGTGAATCTTACATAGGGACTTTTTAAGTAAAAGATACTTATACCTGTGCTAGGAGATCCCGCTCTTCAATGACACATTTTGTAATGGTAAAAGTAGTGTACAAAAAAATAGCAGAATTTAAACAAAAATTACACTAAGATCTAAAACTAAACAAGACAAGACTTGAACTATATACTAAATAAAAGAAAAAATAAAACTAAACTTAAAGATATAACCTAAAATAGTGCATTTAAATGTTTGTAAATACATACTTATTATGCATATAAACATCCATGACTCGGAAACAAAATATCCATGTTCATCACACAAACACTTGCTTTTATCGGGATTCGAACCCGAGACCCTAAGAACGTAAGGCAGCCTCACTACCACTGCGCCACTCGGGTCGTCAAAACGTTTGTTTCAATAATAGTTGACCGCAACCTTCGTCTGCATGAAATCATTATTATATAGTATATTTTATATCGAGGGACTAAACGAAGCCATAATATACCAGAGGTGGTTTGACTCCCGAGCGTGCGAGGGAGTCAATGAAACCGAGGGTATATGAAGTTGGCGTTTAGTCTCGACGTGCAAACTGTACTTTTCACTTTGAGTGCGAGAAAATTACTCAATTTAGTACAAAAAAAATATTATTCCTCCAGTCCATAGAACTTTCGTAAGTTTTTAGGTAAATCTTCCGCGATTTTTTCGGCAAAAGATTATCTATTATGTCTTTCGCTCTTTGCTCGACGTCAAACTCTTCACTGTCACTGGACATTCTTAATAAATTTATTTAAAACCGAACAAATTTACACTCGACAAAAATTCTGAAATTTTCGCGGTCAGTTTTTTCTTCTAAACCAGTCACAGATTAACAATTTAAAACGCATGGCGCCACCTTCATTGCGGAATAACCATGGAACTAAAACTCTCAACATTCTCGCAATGACGATGGTCCACACTCCACAAATAATAGTAGTATTTTAACTGGCTGTTTGAGTTTGTCTATGTCACATGAAGGAAATTAAAAAACTAATTACTTTTTACTCCCGCGTAGGGCAAGGTGGGAAATCATCAAATGACTCCTCCCGCTCTGGGCGGAGCAGGAGGGAGTGTCAGACTTTAACTGACTAAAACCCATCCATGTTCCTTCATCGCCCTTTGTGTTCCGGGGCCACGGTATCTCTTTCGAATAGTCCCGTAGCCCCGGCAGGCTTCGGCCCTTGCGGACCCCTTCCCTATTGCTGACTCTCTTTGAGGCGCGCGTGGAACACGAACGCGCCGTCGACACGGCCTGTCGTCGTCAGACGGACGGACGGTGAGTTAGCCCATAGCTCCCCGTCCACAGGCCCGCGCCTACGGTGGCCGGAAGCCACCACGTGGCCCGCGACGCCCAGGGCGGCTCCCGCGGCGGCCGGGACGTGAGGATATCTCCCTCTCACGTTCCGCCACCTCCTTCGCTAGCATAACTGCTTCGCAGAAGGAGGTGACGGCGTCCCATTCCGTCTCGCTCCGGACCATGGCACGAACCAGGGCCGGAAGCGAGAGGTCGCCGCCGCCGATCGACACCTCGAGGACACAGCGGTGCTCCACCCAAGCAGGGCACACCTCCACCGTGTGCTCCACCGTGTGCTCCTCCGGTCGATCCTCACAATGGAAACACCCGAGCGTCTCCTCCCGCCCGATTCGGTGCAGGAACTTACCGAAACATCCGTGTCAGGTAAGAACCTGCGTCAGGCGGAAGGTGAGGACGCCGTGGCGTCTTTCCAGCCACTCCTCAAAGAGGGGCCTTACCGCCACTATCGTGGCGTGCCCTGCACGGGGTTGCGACAGTCGCTCTCTCCATGTCGCCATGAGATCCCGCCGGAAGTCCGTCCGCTGAGCGACAATTTGCCGCGGCAGCGGAGTTTCCCCCCGGCGTAGCGCCTCCGCGCGCCACTCATGTAGGCGCGCGAGGACTATCGCCTCCAGATCCCATGGCGGCAATCCGGCAAGGAGGCTCGCCGCCTCGCGGGAGATCGTGCGGTACCCCCGGATCAGCCTTACGGCCACCACCTTTTGGGGCGCGTTCAAATGTTTGGCAGCTCGCTGCCTCAATGAACGCGCCCATACCGGGGCCCCGTAAAGGGCCATGGACCGCACGACTCCCGCGTAGAGCCTCCGGCAGGAGGCGGTTGCCCCCCCCCAGGTTGGGCAGGAGCCGCCTGAAGGCAGCCCCTGTCCGCTCCAGTTTGGGGGACAAACGTCGGAAATGCTCCGCGAAGTTCCACCGGCTGTCGAAGACGAGACCTTTTTTATTTTTTTATTTTCTAATAAAAAAAATTACAAAGTAATAAATATTACTTCCTACTTAAAATCCGATTCAAGTACCCTCCTACTTGAATCGGATTTCATTAACAATTTCAAGAGTTTTCATTTTTATGCATGGAACCCTAATTCTTTTTCTAAAATAAAAACAGTCTAAGTTACCCCTTACAATATCAGCTATCTGCCAGTAAAAATCGATTCAGCCGTTTCGGACATTAGATGGAACAAATGAAAAGAGGAACAAATGCCGTGTAGTTTGTTGTTAGTTTATTTATTTTAGTTTATTTAAGTTTTTTATTAAATATACCGTTTTAGAGAAAGACAAAAATTTTATGAAAAATTAAGAGAGGTGGACTTAATAGTATAAATCATGATCTGTCACAGGACCAATTTGTTCGAGACACCATTGTTTAACTATTTTGTCTACTTCGTGAACAGATCAAGGGATAAGTTCTGTCGAAGTCCAATGTAAAACTTTCTAGATATCAAAATCAAATACCGCTAGCCTTGTTAATAGTTCTTGGAACGTGGTGAACGACAATATCAGGTCTCTGTTCACATATTCATATTCATTTTATTTAGCGTACCATAAGTTTAAAAAGATGTTACAATAGGCTTACAGCTAAGAACAATTATGGACCCTGTAAGGGGGGATATTGCTGTGTGTTAACATATTTTTTTTAAATAAAACCAAGTTTTTCTGCTAACAATTGAAACATTCAAAGAGTTTTCTTTAAACATAAGCACAGACAGAGATACGTAACTCAATTTACAAATATTTTAACTCTTTTTATTTCATTTGAACTTTAGACAAGTGAATAAAATACTTTCAAGTTGTATGTTAGTACGTATTTCTATGACTGTATCCAATTTGCAAACAAGTAATACAATTTCAGAAGACATTAGACTCTCTTTATATGAATTTTATTTTAGACTCAAGATTTTTTTTTTATTTTTCATGTATTGTTGCGGCTTTCACGATAAATTAGGGTTGATTAAAAAAGGTTTAGTTTCAAACACTAATAATCGTTGGTCTACTAGTGGTTGCAAGCGCAACTACTGAGCTTGCGGTCCTGCATGGGTTCGATCCCCATTTCGGACAAAAGTGTTACTGGGTCTTCCATCAGGATTTTCTCAGTAGGAATAGGCTCGCCCCCTGTTACTTGGAACCTACACATAACTGGCGAAATGTGGGTGTACGGTCGAACAAGCTATTTGGTTTACAGTTACAAATGACATTGTAAAATGTAAACCAAATAGCTTGTTCGACCCTACTATTAGGTACGCCTCAGCCTACCCCTGCGGGCATTACAGGCGTGATGTTTATGTATAATTAAGAAATCTTGATTTTCTTTCAAGACGTAAAAACTAAGAGAAGCAGGCCTTAACTTAAGGGGACTACAGGAGCTAAACGCAAGTTTTACAATTCAAAAAAGCATATGATTCACTGCAATAAACAAAACCAGAAAAATAAATGATATTCTTCAAGATAAATGCTAGTAATATGATAGTGTTTTGAAATCATAATACAACAAATTTTACACGATAAAAGAAAATCACGAACTTATTTCTAAAAAAAACTTTTAGCGAGTAAAAACCATACTCAAATACAAGCGATCATTCTGTTTTTGGCAAATAATTTTACAAGCAACATATATCAGCATGATAGTGTTTTATTTTTTAGTCCAATCAATAGATTTTTTGTAAATCGCAAAAAAAACACTCATTTCGCACTATTCGGCCCGCAGTGACTGACGTAACGATCACTTTGTAGTGCAAACTAATTAGAACTTTATTCTAACAGAATTTCAAACGAAGTTTGAACCACCACAATTAGAGTTGCTAATTTGGCTCCTGTAGTCTAGTCGCCTTATAGACAAAGCTTAAAGGTGTCATATACTATAATTAAATAAATACAAGCACTAATCAACAACGTATGTACATCATTCCACAATTCTAAGCAATTTAATTTAACAAGAAAATGAATACCAGCGCTTAAGCCCATGAAACACGTCCGGCGGTCGCAGACGCCGCCCGCTTGTAACATAACCTTTATAGGGTACTAGCTGTTGCCCACGGCTTTGCCCGCGTGAAGTTCGGTTACTGTCCCACTGGATCAAAATAAAGGGATAAATACAATCACTGTCACAATCACTGTCACAATCACTGTCACAATCACTGTCACAATCACTGTCACAATCACTGTCACAATCACTGTCACAATCACTGTCACAATCACTGTCACAATCACTGTCACAATCACTGTCACAATCACTGTCACAATCACTGTCACAATCACTGTCACAATCACTGTCACAATCACTGTCACAATCACTGTCACAATCACTGTCACAATCACTGTCACAATCACTGTCACAATCACTGTCACAATCACTGTCACAATCACTGTCACAATCACTGTCACAATCACTGTCACAATCACTGTCACAATCACTGTCACAATCACTGTCACAATCACTGTCACAATCACTGTCACAATCACTGTCACAATCACTGTCACAATCACTGTCACAATCACTGTCACAATCACTGTCACAATCACTGTCACAATCACTGTCACAATCACTGTCACAATCACTGTCACAATCACTGTCACAATCACTGTCACAATCACTGTCACAATCACTGTCACAATCACTGTCACAATCACTGTCACAATCACTGTCACAATCACTGTCACAATCACTGTCACAATCACTGTCACAATCACTGTCACGATCACTGTCACGATCACTGTCACAATCACTGTCACAATCACTGTCACAATCACTGTCACAATCACTGTCACAATCACTGTCACAATCACTGTCACAATCACTGTCACAATCACTGTCACAATCACTGTCACAATCACTGTCACAATCACTGTCACAATCACTGTCACAATCACTGTCACAATCACTGTCACAATCACTGTCACAATCACTGTCACAATCACTGTCACAATCACTGTCACAATCACTATCACAATCATTATCATCGTAATCACAATCATCATCATCACAATCATCATCATCGTAATCACAATCATTATCATCGTAATCAAAATCATCACAATAATCCATCATCTTCTGGAACTCAAAATAAATGCCATATTCGTAATCAGCACCCCTGATAATCTCGGTATCGACACCCATATTGATTTTTAAACATTTCAACCCCATCGCACCCCAACAGGGGATGATGGTATTTCAGGTCCGCCATATTTCATCTTAAAATCGTTGTTTTTGCAATACACCTGACCAGATACACCATACAAACTATACCCATGTTGATTTTCAGACTTTGTCACCCCATTTCCCCCTCTTAGGGGTTGAATTCTGAAAAAACCTGAAACCTGTTTCTACTCATTTATCAATTGGAGCACTCCTGTGAAGTTTCGAATAAAATAGTCTAACTAATCTGGTTTTCCCATACAAACTTTGGAGCCCCGTTTAACCCCCTTAGGGGTTGAATTTTGATAAATCCTTTCTTAGTGCACCCCTAGACCACATAAGGAACCTACTTGCCAAATTTGGAATCTATAGACCCAGCGGTTTGGGCTGTGCGTTGATAGATGAGTCAGTCAGTCAGTCAGTCAGTCAGTCAGTCAGTCAGTTTCTTCTTTTTATTATATTTAGATTAATGCACAGGCATGTCCTAGATGATTGATTGATGATTGAGCACCACACCCAGCCAGGAGCAAGCCTGACCCGGACAAGCCGGATACACCAGGGGGCACTGTTTTGTAAGGAAAGACATGCTCTGGGATGGGAGAGGAAGCCCGACCAACCGCAGCCAGTCGGGCACAATCAGCCGACTATGCAGCCTAGAGCCAATATAGGAATAGTGGTAAAGACAGGTACATTTCATAGGAATGAGCATTGGTGTTTTGACCTTCGTTCGATTGGTCTCTTCTATCATTGGAGATTCATGTTCGTTTCTGGTGATTGCGATTCCATTCATTTTTGGCGCGTCTTATATAAAAATATTATGTTCGCGTATATGTTTCATCGTCAGTAGTATTTGTTTCACTGTCAGTTTCACTGAGGTGATATATTTCCTGGTTGGCTGATTTGAATTTTTTCTCTATCTGCTGCTAACTGAATCCATTCTTCTTTGCTTTTATTGAAATATTCCATGTCTTGTTGGAGTGACTCGTTCCATGTATATATTGGTCTTCCAACTTTTAGCCGTTTCGCCTTGTATCTAATAGCTGCGTGTAGTAAGTGAGATCGTCGGAGGATGTGCCCGTACTAGCATAACCGTAGGCAATTAATTTTTTTTTTGGTTATTGTTTTTCCCATAAGAATTTCGCGTCATATCTTTAAGTCGGTTTGCCTTTGTGAGTGCCGCTGCCTTAAGACCGTAAGGCATTGCAGGTTCTTTGACTATTTTATAAATAAGACGCGCGATTTTCCACTCCATTTTCGAGTTTTTTTATGAAGGATATTAAGGCCTTAGAGTTACGCATCGCTTGTTTACATCTGGCGTTAACTGTGTTGTTTCTATTAAGTGTCGATGTTAGGTAGGTACTTGATTTCGTCTACCGGTGGAATACTGGTTCCTCCAATTCTAATAAGACTTCGGGTTTTGGTGCTGTGTGGGTCTCTGATTACTAGTTTTATTTTCGTATCAATTAATGCACAGGCATGTCCTAGAACCAAAAAATTCGAAGACATGTGACAGCTACCAACCCGCACTGGGCCCGCGTGGTGGATTATAGCCCATTCCCTCTCATAGAGAGGAGGCCTGTGTCCCAGCAGTGGGAACATTAATAGGCTGATGATGATGATGAATTTTAAACAGGCGTCACTAGTTATACCTTCGGCCGCCATCGAAACTGCTGGTTCGTAACTAGTTGATTACAGTTAACTGGCCATGATACTTATGCTCGACGATGTGCCAAGTCGTGCCGAAGCACTAATTAGATCAGCACTAATCGTCCCGTTAAGGATTATAACTGAACGGCTATATAACAATCTCTTAAGCCAGTTAATGCACGTGTTTATAGGCACGTTCACACAGGGATGCTAGTAGCTTGCATGACAACTTCTGATTGTTAAATATCAAAATGGCATGCAAACTACTTGCATACTTAAAAAAATCTTTGGTGAAGGGAAACCAGCATGCCTGAGAGATATTTCTCGACGTCAGTCAAGTTAGAGGCCCATGGGCGGCATAAAAACTCTGACACCAGGTTAGGCACTAACCACACGATAAAAATCTTTGGGAACTGGATAACTTACTATTAACAATTTCAATGGGATGTTGAACATTGTGTTCTAATGGGCATAGTTAATTTTTTTTAAGATGTTTTAATTGAAAAACCATTTCGAGGAATAGCGTTACTGATCATGACGGACTAATTAATCATGAAAAATATTCATATTTTATTAATATTTTTATTAAAATACGATTGACCTTCATTGCCCTTCAAATTACGTGAGGGTACTTGTGAGGCAACGGCACAATCTTGTATGCCACTGATGACGTCATCTACCTTAAAAAATTAAATATTAAATAAAAAATAACTATTGAACCAATCATCAAAATATTCAAATTAGTTTCTCATTATGCTGTAAATTTGCAAAAAATAAAATAAAAAGTAATGGTTAAAAAATTAAGACAATCCCCATTGAGCTTCCACGAATAACGATACTAAACGTATATCTAAACTATATTTTATCAACTTTGATAAAGGCATATGAATGATAGAAGAACAAGCTACATCATGATAACCAAAAACTTCTTAAATCTCTGTTTGGTAAACAAAAGCTGTGGAACATTGTTACAGCAACATGATTTTGACGAAAACTTAGAAACGTGTTTTCCAACAACACGATATATGTTGCTGCAGTTTCGTTGTGGAACTTTTGTTGACAATGCATACGAGGTTACAAAGGGTGTAAAACGATCTTTAACGAAGCTGAAAGGCACTTGTTCTTCCCGTCACTGCAGTTTTTTTTTCGAAGTCGAAGTTCCAAGATTTTCACACGTTATATTTTAATAGGCACACGTTTTGAATGTTATAACGTTACTTCAAATACGTTCATGACCCCCGTACTATTCAATGCATCACCATTCACCAGTACAATGTTTTGAGTGCATTACATAGATCGTTACTCGTAAAACGTGACGTTTTCACCCCAATAAAAAGTCGAAAATATTTATTGCGTAAAGTAACTTAGTTTAATGTTCAGAATGCTTGGTCGCCAGGCTTTATGAAGGATCCGTTTACACCATGCATAGCAGACATAGCAATTTCTCCGATATCCTTCATTTGTTTAATCTTCCCATCTATCCAATTGTTCTCGCTCATATAAATAAACCCCCATTTGAAACTAGGAAGCAATCATACAATTACAATGTTGAGGCACAACACCAAAAAGGCAGCGAGACAACGGGCTACCGTACCACATGCCAGTAAATTAAACAGAATGGTACCAGTTGACCCACGGGTCACATTCCTACAAACGGGCCGCTTGACTAATGTCCGCGTACTCTGCGTCATTGCGGGGACGTGGACTTGTGTAGGATAGGCTGAAGAGTATGCTTTTATGGTGTAGTTTTCATGAGGCCGGTTTAAGTGGTTAGTTCGTGGAAAACGGCTCGGTACTTTGTGATCACGTTTTAAGGAATGATGTGTGACAGGTCCCCACCTGTTTAAAGTTACACATTTGATAGCTTACATCTGGTATCACAAATAACAAAAGTTGACTGGTGACCTGTATTACAGGTGTTACTACCTACCACAGGCACCAGCGATCCACAACCAAAAATCGTTGGCTACTGCTGAAGTGTACATATTGTCTGTATTTTTTGGCTTGTGGTGAGAAATAAACACACTTTATTATTATTATATTATTATTATTACATATTAGGTAGATATTCCGCTGCATTAAAATATGTCGATTGAAAAACCAACTTTGACACAATAACGTAGTCTGTATTTGACGCTGTAGATGTGGCAAATTATGGGCTAACAATTTATGAAATACTGTCGTGCCAGCGAAACGAACGAAGAAGTCTATATTAAGGCTGGTGTATCTGCTAAATTAGTAACTCTATTTGTGGTGTTTCAAACTTCGTTTGGAATACTATTAGAATAAAGTTCTAATCAGCTTGCACTACAAAGTGGTTGTTACGTCAGTCACTGCGGGCCGAATAGTGCGAAATGAGTGGTTTTCTATTTCATTATAGCCTAATAAATCATTAGATCAAAATGCCAATTGTACACTTTGTGAAGAAAAAAGTAACAAATATTTGTATGAAAAAAAAATCTAAAACTTAATGCCGTTTAGGAGTAGTTACGAAATTTCAAAGAAAAAATGCTACACTTTGAATTTTTTTTTTTTCATATAGTAATAATAAAGTTAGAATTATTTCAATTGTAAGTACCAATTAAAGTTTAGAGTCTAATAAGCAACACATTTTTTTTGCACATTTATATTCACCCATCAAAGAGGAGTTACATGGAGAAAACCTCTCGTTAGCAGCTACCACCCCCTTAAGCACTCTTAAGCCTGGACTCGACCAAACCAGAGCGGAGAGAAGACGTACGGAAACCAACCTATCACATTCGTTGAAATCTACATCTCGTCTCTCCTGTGATTGGTCAAATTTTGCAAATCTTCTCTCCGCTCAGCTCGTCTCCGCTTTCGTGGGGTCCGGACCTAAGCCATTCTTCTTTTCAATAGGGTAGATGACAAAAAAATCAAATTAGATCGTCTGGTAAGATTTCCAAAAAATATTGGACACATATTTTTTCATTTTCACATAATAAAAAAATGAAGGCGATACAGTGCGTCGAAAACTCGTTTGACGTCACATTTGACTACATTTTTTACTCAAATGTAACGTCACAAGCCCCCACTCATGATCTTTGACACGTTTTATCTTCGTCAATTTTTATTAATTCGATAAAACAAAAATCACGTTTCCAATATTTTTCAATCTAGTTAGATTGAAAAATATTGGAAACGTGATTTAAAAAAATTGAAAAAATATAATTCTGTTTAGTCCGCGGTCAGTTGACCGCGGACTAAACAGAATTATATTTTTTTAGTCAGTCATCATCCCTATTATTATTAATGGCAAAAGTCTTGTTTTATACAAAGAGTATTTATATTGTGCTCGGCTGATCATTGACCCCGTTATTGCTACCATCATCACTATAATCAGTCTTCGGCGATCCCACTCAATGAATTTACATTATTGCAATATAGTGTTATTGACAAACAAGAGAACAGGGGGCCGAGTCTGC
The DNA here is from genome assembly GCA_963853795.1 of Xestia rhomboidea. Lineage (NCBI taxonomy): Eukaryota > Metazoa > Arthropoda > Insecta > Lepidoptera > Noctuidae > Xestia > Xestia rhomboidea. The sequence goes on along the minus strand of OY970778.1, from coordinate 4,266,395 downwards.
TATTACAATAGTGCCACAATGGTCTTTCATTGATTTCATATTGTTGATCGATGACAATGGTCATTTTGCTAAGAATTCGTAATCTGCTAAATTCATAATGGTCGATCATTGTTCAGTCAATGGTATCGTAATAGAATTGTGATAAAAAGACATTGTTGTATTGCCATCATTAAAAAACCTTAATAGAAATGATTTTCGAAAAACTAGAATTAAATTTGAACATGTATTCATGCCAGATTTCATTTATATATGTTTTTACATATTATTTATTAGTTTTCTATGCAATCTGAAGTAGTAAGAAGTTCGTAAATAGCAAAAAACATTAAGTTATGTGTAACGCGGATTAATGTGAAACTATACAATTCAATAATATTTATCTGTTTAGCTGTCTAAGTCAAATGTGACATTACTGTCTACTGACGTTTTATCTGTTTTTATTTCTAGCGGTCGGTGTTTTGATTTATTTTCATTTAAGTGTTTTAAATTATCTTTAATATTGAAGCTTATATTTATAGCAATAGAAAATGGTGCTCATTGAGCAAATTTCGGATGGAACTGTCAAAATTTAGAGATTACCGCGTAAGTCAGTCATTCATTTGTCATTGTGTACGAGATTACCATTCTATGCCATTTCTTTCAATGGACTGTCAGTGATTGATCATTGGAAAGTCATTGGAAAGTCATAATGACGCCACTATATTAGTAGATTACGAAACTTGTCAAAATAAACTATTATGAAATCTATGATAGATCATTGTGACACTATTGTAATAGCAGACTCGCCCCGCCCTGTTCATGTGCAATGCGTAGTAGCTTTTTCCGTCATTATAAATTAGACTAAGGGCTGGCCTAATCTTTGCATGACACCACACAATATATACTGTTAACAATTTATACAAAGCTCCTTACAATAATGATTGTTAGAATTAGACAACACCTCTGGCAGAAACATGGAACCTTAGTCTCTAAGTTACTAGAACTAGTGCATGTAGCATTGGCGACAAGTTGACAGTCATTCGCCTATTTAACAAGCGTGTTGATCAAATTGTGGTAGGTTGTTGTCGTGGTCGTAACTAAGTAGGACAATACCTTCATGTCCTAAGGTGGGGCATTGGAGCAGCACGCGTAATTTGACCACTTTTATCTGAATTTTACGAAGAATTGACATTTAAAGCTGCACAAGGACCTTCTTGAGCGTGACCAAAATCGGAACTAACGGCGCCATCTTGTTTTTTCAACTGTCACTGTTGGTATGTTTTTTTTTATTGTAACCCATTGAAGAGGTCGTGGCTAAATAATAACAGCCGCTCGGGTCGATCTTGTTTTATTCGATATTGTTTTTTTTAATTAGCTATGAAAGTTTCTATGTGTCAAAATGAAGATGCAGGATACGTAGTAACCGTGTATGCGCCGGCGCGGTCCCCACCCTTCCACCAAAGCATACTAACGTGTTGAAAACGATTCATTGGATTGGTCGTAGGACGTCCGAGACCTAAGTATTGTTGAAAAGGCCCGAATCCGACATTTTGCGGATCAGTCATTCTGCGAATCAGCCTCTATTTTTCAATATGACTTCATGCGAATCCGATGTTCTGTTTTAAGGGATTCTATTTATTTTGAACAAAAGCATTTGCAAAAATGTATTTGCCAGTTTCTTAAATAAGGCAGCGGGTCAAGAAAACTCGTTTAGTTCTAGCTTCCAGATATCCTATTTGGAAGGTTAAGTAAATATACAAAACAGACGACTAAACAAGATTCGGCGAACGGGCGAAAAGTAACGCAATTTCGCCCGTTTTCGGTTTTACGGGAGCATACGAAAATACTACCTAATTGGATACTATTTCGGTCAATCGTAAAACCAAGACAGAGTTTCCTAAATCCTCGTCGGGTTTAAACCGATTTTAACCTGTCAATTTCGTCTAAGTTTAGATTTTAACCTGAATCAACAGGTCAAAATCGATCCATTGATTCACGCTCGAGTACATTCATTTCATGCTTAGTTGGTATTGTTTCAGTAGAGATCCAATCCAGGGCTCCAAATAGATCACAACAGGAATAATCTCGATAAACGTATTTATTCCACTACAGTGTCTTAAATTAGAAATTACTTCCCTATTTAAATCTAATTTGTTAACTATTTCAGGGGCTTTAATTTTTTTGCTCGGAATCCTAATCTTTTTCTAAAATAAAAGCAGCCATATTTACTCCACGTATTATCAGCTATCTGTCAGTGCAAGTCCCGTCAAAACGGTCCAGCTGTTTCGGAGATTAGCATCAACAAACAGACAAACATACCGAGATGCAGACAGACGGATTTTTTGTTATAAGTTCCGTACATAACATATACTTTCATAAACATTCAGTAAAAAGCTGTTACTAAGGCTGTAACTTTGAAATTACAAACAGACACTTTTATTTTATTAATCTGTATAGATGTCGTATTTGTTATCGGGGCACGAAATAAAATATAAAAGTAAATAATCTGAACTTAAGTATCTTAAAAGTTATAGTCTTAATACCTTCATGGGATACTTAGTAACTAAGACAAAACTATGGCCAGTGATAAAACTCCACCATAAAATTGAAATGTCCACTTTGTGTGCAAACTACAGGTCATAGAACATAGTACAGTGCAGGACAGGTTTAAAGACCAAACTTAGTGATGAAACTTGAAGTATTGAAAGCATTACTAACAGGATGACTATTACACCAGTAACATTAAAGGAGTGTTGTAAACGCACGGAATATTGTAGATGTAATTTTAATTTGAAAATGTTTTTCCGCTTTTGCCGGCCATGACATGGAACACACCTGTGGTGCCCTGACGGAGGTCAAGGTCTTAGGGTAACCCTTTTCAGGTCAACGCAGGTGATAGGTACTTAATCAATGTAAAAATAATGACTGGCCACAAATTGTGTCCGCCAGTGTATCACCGAGTTCCTTCACCTATCCAGTTCCGTAAAAGCAATAGAGTGGACATTTTTATACGTCCGCTCTGTGATTTATAACTCGTTTTTAGGGTTCCGTGGTCTTAAGAACCGAATTTGCGAATAGTTTCGATTATTTCTCGCCAGTTAACGTTAGTTTGGTCACCGACTTCGTCGATGTGACGTCTTTAAGTTGGGTTTAATAAATTCCTTTTATGTGAGTAATATATTTACGATTCACAGTGATTGCTTAACTGTGCTTTACGGACTGTTATGCTAAGAACAGGTCAAATGTCCATAATATTCTTACTTACTATTAATAATGCGAAAGTTTATGGACGATGGACGGATGGATGTTTCTTACTCAATCACGCCAAAACGGCTGAGCGGATCTAGTTGAAATTTGGCACAGAGATAGATTATAGTCTGGAATAGCACATAGCCTTTTAACGTAGTTCCCGTTTACGTGGGAGTACGGGGATAAAATATAGTTATGTTACTCAGGGTGAATGTAGCTTTCTAATGGTGAAAGAATTTTTGAAATTGGCGCAGTAGGTTTAAAGTTTATTCATTACAAACATACACACAAAATACAAATCTTTCCTCTTGATAATATTAGTGTAGATGTAGATATACACATCAAAATTCCCACGCGAACGATGTCGCAGGCAATAGCTAGTATTATAATAAATGCGAAAGGAACTGTATCTGTCCTTCTGTCCGTTACCTTTTTACAACATCTAAAGGGATGATATTTAGCACACGGGTAGAACAAGTCCGGATATAGGACATAGGATACTATTTATCCCGGTAGGACATTCCCGTGGGATAATTTCCAACTCTGCGCGTGTGGAATCTCGGGTAAAAGCGAGTTAGAAATATTTCGAACGTAATTTTCTTAGGGTTGACTTTAATATTGGCACAAATAATTGTAAGTAATAAATTATCGTAATGAGAACGGAAGTGTCTTTATACTTTAGATAAAACACTTAAGATATAATGTTCATCGAGGAACTCGCCTAGAAAATTGACAGTGACAGCTGTCATTTTGGATAAGTCATTTGCAAATTGACATAGACAATTTTACGACAAGGTATACGCATACCGGAACCCAATTCACTGTGCCATGAAAATTACTAGTTTATTGCTAATAGCTTATGATGGCGTGATTGGCTAATTTAGTTACGTAAAAAAAACATTGAGTTTAATTTAATTGCACTATACCTTTTTTTTCTGGACTACGCTGATTATATTTTATATACCCACCCAACAAAACAAAAGTAAAATTGCAATAAATGGCGATACGTACACAAGACTTTTTTTTTATTTCATTAAAGGGCTTTGTCGCTTAGCGACCACATCGCCCAGAGCAGGACAGCAAATTACTTACGATCTACTTATTACTAGCTAGGGAAAGCAAGGATGGTAGTAATACCATCCTTGCTTTCCCTTTTTTTTTTTACGATGGGAAATCATCAAATGACTTCTCCCGCTCTGGGCGGAGCAGGAGGGAGTGTCAGACTTTTACTGACTAAAACCCATCCATGTTCCTTCCTCGCCCTTTGTGTTCCGGGGCTACGGTATCTCTTTAGAATAGTCCCGCAGCCCCGGCAGGCTTCGGTCCTTGCGGACCCCTTCCCTATTGCTGACTCTCTTTGAGGCGCGCGTAGAACACGAACGCGCCGTCGACACGGCCTGTCGTCATGAGACGTACGGACGGCGAGCTAGCCCATAGCTCCCCGTCCACAGGCCCGCGCCTACGGTGGCCGGAAGCCACCACGTGGCCCCCTACGCCCGGGGCGTCTCCCGCGGCGGCTGGGACGTGAGGATCTCTCCCTGTCCTGTTCCGTCACCTCCTTCGCTAGCATGACTGCTTCGCAGAAGGAGGTGACGGCGTCCCATCCCGTCTCGCTCCGGACCATGGATTGAACCAAGGCCGGGAGCGAGAGGTCGCCGCCGCCGATCGCCGCTACGAGGACACGCGGCGGTACTCCGCCCAAGCGGGGCACACCTCCACCGTGTGCTCCACCGTGTCCTCCGGTCGATCCTCACAATGGAAACACCCGGGCGTTTCCTCCCGCCCGATTCGGTGCAGGAACTTACCGAAACATCCGTGTCAGGTAAGAACCTGCGTCAGGCGGAAGGTGAGGACGCCGTGGCGTCTCTCCAGCCACTCCTCAAAGAGGGGACTTATCGCCACTATTGTGGCGTGCCCTGCACGGGGTTGCGATAGTCGCTCTCTCCATGTCGCCATGAGATCCCGCCGGAAGTCCGTCCGCTGAGCGACAATTTGCCGCGGCAGCGGAGTTTCCCCCCGGCGTAGCGCCTCCGCGCGCCACTCATGTAGGCGCGCGAGGACTATTGCCTCCAGATCCCATGGCGGCAATCCGGCAAGGAGGTTCGCCCCCCTCAGGTTGGGCAGGAGCCGCCTGAAGGCAGCCCCTGTCCGCTCCAGTTTGGGGGCCAAACGTCGGAAGTGCTCCACGAAGTTCCACCGGCTGTCGAGGACAAGTCCCAGGTACTTCAGCGTCGACTCGACGCCGATGGAAACCCCTCCTGCCATCACTGCGGATCCCGGAGGTGGCGCGTTCCGAGGCCCATGAAAGCACATGGCCTCGGATTTGTGCAATGCCACCTCGAGACCCAGTTGCCGGATCCTCTCAACGACTATCGCAACCCCGCGTGTCATTACTTCGGCCGCCGCCTCGTGCGACCCCCCCTGTGCAAGCACCAGCGTGTCGTCTGCATAGCAAACCACGCTGACGCCGTTAGGGAGGCCGGCGCGCAGCACCCAGTCGTAACCGATGTTCCACAAGGATGGGCCTAGAACCGATCTCTGCGGAACACCGCACGACATCTCTCGCCGGTTCCAGTCTCCACTGCGACCGGGGTAGATGACGTACCTGTCCGCCAGGTAGTCCCCGACCACACGACGGAGGTAGGTCGGCACCCGGTGATACCGGAGTGCCTCCCTTATGCAGCTCCAGGGCATGGAGTTGAAGGCATTGGCGATGTCGAGAGACACCGCCAAGACAACCCCACCCCTGGACACCGCATCCCCCGTCGTGAGGGCTCTCACGCGCATGATGGCGTCCACCGTCGAGCGCCCCTTGCGGAACCCATACTGGTGTTCCGGAAGGTCAGGCCCAGTCCCCGCAATGTGTTCGGCGAGGCGGTTTGCAATTACTCTTTCAAAGAGCTTGCCCACTTCGTCGAGCAGCACCACGGGCCGGTAGGCGGACGGAGAGTCCGCCGGGCGCCCCGGCTTCCGAATGAGGACCAGCTTCCCCGTCTTCCAACGAAGCGGGAACTGGCCTCTCTCCAAACATGCGCTAAAGAGCCCTTCTAGTCGGGGCCCGAGAGCCTCCGAGGCCAGGACCCAGGCTTTGCCAGGCAAGCCGTCGGGTCCCGGAGCGGTATTTTTGGCACCCAACCTTCGTACCGCCACTCTCAGGTCTACCCCGGTCACTTCAGGAGCGTCGTCGTCGTCGCTTTGGTGGTCCGCTTCCGGCACCGCAGCCGGCGGAGCCATAGGCGGGGGCGGGTGTTCCCCTCGCGAGGGGAACAGAGCGCTCACCACATCCTCCACGAGCTGAGGCGGGAGACTCTGCGTCAGCGGGGGGGCCCAGGTGCGGAGTTTATCCCGCACCATCTTGTAAGGGCGCCCCCACGGATCTCTGTCGAGAGTCTCGAGAGTCTCCAGCATCTCCTCGCGGGCCCGATCCCTGGCCCGCAGGACAGCCTCACGGAGGGCGGTCTTCGCCGCTCTGTAGCCCTCATAAAGCTCCGCCTCAAGGGCTGCCGCATTCGGTGGGCGAATGCGGAGCCTGCGGTGCCTGGCGTAAAGGTGTCGCGCAGCCACGCACGCCTCCCGTAAAGACGTCATCCTTGCTTTCCCTAGCTAGTAAAAAAAAAGTAAAATATAATATAAAAAAAAAACAAAATATTGTAAAACTGACAAAATTATACGATTTATATCGTCCAAAAACATTTATTCTACTATTTAAAATACATTATATTATCTGAGTTATGCCCGACTCGTCATTGTTCCTACTCGTCATCAAAAGATCACGATTCACAACTGTTTCAACAAAAATAGATACCTACCGGCGACAATAGGCTCGCCCCCTATTACATTAAGGTCAAAACGCCAGGGTAGCCCGCGAAATTCAAATTTTCTTACGTTTTTTGCAATTTGCAGGTCAGTGTCAGGTTGTATGTTGATTAAACTATGAATCCCGGCTGTAAGACGTATGTAGTTTTAGAATTATAATCATCAAAATCATCAATACATCCCACCAAGCTCATAGAGGTGTATGAATTTACTTTTTCAAGGTCAAAGTAATTCCTGCACCTTTATGCGCTTGGAAAAAAAGTAAAATCATCAATACAACCCGTATTGATGATTTTACTTTTTTTTTATTATACCTGACACTGACCTGCAACTTGCAAGAAAACGTAAGAATATTTGAATTTCGCGGGCTACCCTGGAGCATCCACCTTAAACTTAAACATTAAAAAAAAATGTGGGATAACTCTGCGTACACATCTGCCTTACCTTTCAGGGACAACAGGCGCGATGTTATGTGATGATTATATGTTACCTACTTTTATCCTACCTACCCGCAATTTAAAGTACAAAATCTCAAATGATTAGTCGTTTAACTAATGACTAAACGTTAACGGAACCCATGTGATTGTGCCGCCCGACTCTTGGCCGTGGTCGTTAAAATTCGCGTTTTCTGGTTGACACGGTCACCAGTCTCACGGCACGGCACGAGTACCAGGAACTGTTTGCTGTTTCACTTGGCTTACTGTTTAATATTGCTTTATTTGCACACGTTCTTGTATTCAGTAGAAATACTGTAAAGTACTGTTGCACGTGGCACGGCTGGTGTGAGAACAAAACAAAAGAAAAGCGCGTTTACTTTTTTAATCACCTGAACTAACATAATTTGAACTAGAAGAAATAGATTAGCCAGTCAGGAAGGTTTGTATCTACCCACCTAGACAGTGATGCCAGATTAGGGGAAATCCCCCCAAATCTGGGGTTTTTTTTTAAGTTATGGTGAGACAATTGGGGGGAAAGTATTTTTGGGTGGATTCGTCAATACAACCAGCGTCAGGTACACCTTGTGTTGCCATCTGGCATTCTGCTGAGCTGAGGCTCTTTTGGCATTATTAGTTTTGTTTGTTTATTTATTTTGGTGTTTTTGTTTTAATAGTGCCAAATCGACACCAATTTATTTCTTTCTCTTTCTTTCAATAGAAAAAAAAAACAAAAACTGAAACATTTCAACATACACTTTTAATTCTATATTATCTTATTACCTACAGAACCCTATAAATAATAACATAAAAACGACCAGCAGCCGCATCACACTATAATATAATTATTTATATTTTACCTATTTACCGCAATGAAGTAATTATAATAGTCCGGTAATAATTTTCAGGCCCCCATTAAATTATGATAGGGATACTCGAACACCATTAGGTACATAATATTATAAATCTCAAACAGAATCTTGTATGGGGCTTGTATGATAAATTTACGGCGAATGCCTGCCTTACCCAGCTTGGATTAGCATGGCAATCGACATGGAATCTTTAGAAGGATTATAATATTTAATTTTATATACTGAACCATCGTTGTAGTATAAGTGTGTTCAATAAATAGTTGTGTGACTAAAATTAATGGTTGAATGTTGGTGCGTTGTGTGTCTACTTATAATTTTGTAAAGAGAAACGCGCTGTACTCCACCATCATCTACCTAGCCTTTTCCCAACTTCATTGGGGTCGGCTTCCAGTCTAACCGGATGCAGCTGAATACCAGTACTTTACATGAAGCGACTGCCTATCTGACCTTCACAACCCAGATATTACTGGGTATTACGGTACCTCTTTGTAAGACTGGTTGTCAGAATTTCGCGCCAGACCACCCGTAACGACTGTCAAAGATCTACAAATGACAGTCGGGACCAACGGCTTTTCCGAGGACCGGAGGAAACTTGGTATGTCCCTTGCACCTATTGTCCGTCTAGTATATTTGCCGAGACAAACACATACCTACATAACACTTTTACGACAGTATGGAAACTAAGGCTATTACTTATTCCTCCAATTATATAAGTCACTGTTTATATAAGTTTTTTTTTATATTATATTTTGTTGTTCTCTTTTCATTTTCTTTTGTTATATTGTTTTGTCCTGTGCGAGTCTAATAAATACTTTCTTTCTTTACACTAAAACACCAAGAACATCTCACGGAAGCCAGAACTCATAAAACAAACAGCACACACAAAAACACACTCGTTCGTTCGTAGGAAATGTTATAAGACTTCCTACATATAGGAACTTGTATGTCAATTAGTGCAATAATAATTTCCTGCCATAGAAAGTAATAAAGCAAGCTATTATCAAGATGGGAACCGGGTGACGTGGTTGGAACACTTTCTCTGAGTATCATGGCTAACTATGTTTAGTTATAATAATAATACTTTATTGAAACAAATCCTTACAATATGCTTAATATCTAGCTAAAGTTCACAATATTTAAGGCGTACAAAAGTTGAAACCCTGACTCCTAAACTAGAAAAATCTGTGACTTAGGAAATAAAATAGTGTCCACTTGGACACTATATTATACCTTATGGAAATTGTGAGCTGGTAAGCTGATATTATTCGAAAGAGTATATTACTATGTAGTGTTTTAGAAAGATAATAGGTAATAAAAATGGAACTAAAAATTAAAACTTACATTTAAATAGTTAAATATGAAAAGTATAAAATTACTGTGTGGTGGATTCTGAATGTGTGTCTGGAAATCGTATGATTTATTTGCATTATGTGTATGTGACTGTGTGTGTGTGTGAGTGTGCGTGTGACTGGGAGTGTTCATGTGGAGTTTTATCAATAGTACCATTATTGTTTGTTTTATCCTGTTATTTGTTCACTGCAGGAACTGATGGACGCTACCGAAAGCGCCAAACTAGGCGCTCAGTTCTGGAACGACACAATTTAGATTGCCATCGACACGCTTATAAGAAGAAGATATATTTTTTCAATTATTCTTACCAAGGGGCGTCATATTACCCCGTAACTGCGTTGTGGAAGTCAGATAGGCAGATACTGTAGGTACAGGGCGTCCCACAGCTAGGCCACACGGAAGAATTGAAGAAGACGGACGGCGCCGACGAGGCCGACCCAGAAAGAGATGGCGAGACGATTTGGACGCGTACCGCGAGGGTTGGTCCGAGGAGGCACGGGAAAAGAGCAAATGGAAGGAATTGGGGGAGGCCTTTGCCCAACAGTGGAACAGTACAGGCTAACAAAAAAGAATATGCGCCTGCCTGGGTTCGAACCCACGACTTACTGCTCGTAAGTCTGGGCTACTACTGGGCCACCGCTGCTCTCTCAGTATAAACAAAAATAAGACGCTTTCTCCGTAAATAACACCTAACCACATACAACAGCCCCATAGCTTAAGCCGATGTGAAACTGCAGATCGTAAACCAGAGACCACGCTGTTTTGCAGTGGAGGAAGCTTCTCGAACTAAAAGTAGCATTCATAGTCTAAATACTTGACTTCATTCAACGTTATTTAAAAAACCGATACGTCTTTAAGAGAACTTCTTTTACTAGGAACGAAGAAGTCTTTCATTCAGTCGAGAATAAAGTTTCAAGAAATTTTCTAGAATGCGTGAGAGTTAACATGGACAGCCCGATTTCAGTTCAAAATGTAAATATGTTATTACCTATTCGAAAACTGGGACAGACTTATATGACAGAGGTAATAGCTTTGTTACAGGCATATGTATTTATCCGATTTCGGGAGTGACCTGAGCAAAATATGACACACGTGTGCTGCTCGGCCATCTGCCCGTCTGTCATACTGAGGCTGATTGGAAGCGAAATTTCGAATGAGTGTGTGAATCTATCCCAGACATGGCACCAATTTTAATAACACCATTAGCATATAGCCGGAGCAGTTCAGCCGTTACCGAACTGAAAATACATACGTTGGAAATACTAGGCCTAATCGTAAATATAACTTAAAACCTAGTCGACCCGAATCGGTAACAGAAACTTGAAAGGCGATTAGTGTGCAAAAGGGAAAGAGGGTTTGGGTTGAATTAGGACGTTTGAATGCCCTAAAGATTCAGTCAACACTGGTACGGACAGATTCCAGACCGTTTCCGGAAACCGGACACAGTCAGGTACAGTCAGCCCAAAAAGATGTAAACACGGACAACAAGCCCTTTCAATGTTAACAACCTTTGCTCCGTAACATTAAATCCAAAGGTACAAAACTAAGCATACAGAGTATTTTACCAAAACAAAATAGTCACGTGTTTCAAAACCTTCTATAAAGGCCAGATAAATGATTACCTTAAAAAGCAAAGTATATGGAAGTTTTGGAAGATGTTCTTAAGCCCAGCATTGAAAGTTTTCCAGAAACAAGACTTTACTTTATACAAGATAACTCCTCCATTCTCAATGCTCGAATTTGTCAAAGTTGGTTTATTCGAAACCGTACATTTGAAGTTATACCATTTCCCCCGAAAAGTCCGGATCTCAAACCCAAAGAAAATGAATGGGGGTTGATGGTCCAGGAATGGAATCCAGCTCAAATCTATGCTTAGACCATTAAATGACAAACAAGAAGCAAACAGTTTTCAACAGAATAAAAATTCACCTGGCATTTCTCATAGTTTTTGCCATTTATAATTTAATGAATAGTAAATTAACCTATTTGAAAACAATAATACGTTTGTACGAACAACACATACATATAAATTCCACATAGAATCTAACTGGACTGTACAATTTTACATCCTCTTACATTGCGACTAAATATTTGACTGCTGCAAGAGTGTTTGAGGTTAAACGTTTCGTTTGTTGGTTCCAGGCAAGCCTACAACTTTATGGACTTGGAATTGGAAAGCGGTTTCCCTAAAACATTAGCAATTCAATAGCTATTCACCTACGTGTCCCAGAAAATCTTTGACGAAATTGTCGTGGTCATCAGGAGCTTCACTATTGGTCGCCATGTCTGTCCGTTGGCACACATTTTGTTGCTTCTTCTTCTTTCGTTATCATGTGGTTAGTGCCTAACCTGGTGTCAGTTTTCGTGCCGCCCATGGGCCTCTGACTTGGCTTTACATGCCTGCGAGAAATATCTCTCAGCTTTCCTCACGATGTTTTTCTTCACCGAAGCAAGTGATAATTACACAATTTACGCATATGAATCCGAAAAATCAATCAACAAAAAGGTTCGTGTCTTGGATTCGAACTCGAGACCTATGACTTGTCAGACCGACGGACATGCTTCAATGTCTTCATTCCATCGCTTGGGTGTCCTTCCAGCGGGCTTTTGCCTTTGCGAAACGTGAGACAAGTGGCAATCGCTTACAAAGTGTTTTCGTATCGTTTCTATGAATCAGATTGACATAAATAGACATCGGATTATACGTATGCACTTGCTTGTTTGCATATGCAACGGACAAAACGCAAGTTTTATACCATTATTGCATTTTTTAAATTCGAAGACATGTGACATCTATCAATCCGCACTGGGCCCGCGTGGTAGATTATAGCCCATTCCCTTTCATTGAGAGGAGGCCTGTGTCCCAGCAGTGAGAACATTAATAGGCTGATGATGATGATGATGATTGGATATTTTAGTACTTTTCAACAATACCTTTTGAAAAGATAGTCAGTCAGTCATATTCAGTCAAGTCAGTCATATTCAGTCAAGATAGTCCAGTTTTTATACTACACATTTCAACTAGAGCAGATAAACGCCAGTTGCCCCCACAAAATGATAGCAGGATAGTAAAACAGTTCCTAGAAAACTAACGTCTTTTGTTAGACCCGGCTGTGTTGTAATTGGGTGGGGTCTATTCAAACTTCAAAATGTATTGAACCCTTCCTTTAACGCTTCAGCGTCTCACGTTCAGACACTTGAAGCATTGACGCTACAGTTTCAATGTATTGTTTGAGTGTTATTTAAGCTAACAAGTACTTCAATAGAGTACGTAGATGTGTAACTACGAGTAAATTAATTAGAACGATTGATGTTCTTCCAGCAACTGTTTTGATAACTAATTGAGTAATTTACTTATTTCAGTAGGAAACGTTTATGCGGTAGTGATATTTTGTATTACATTGAGAACAGTACCGAATCATTAGCGTACAGCAAATCAGTGATATTGGCTTCTTTATTCATTTTGTTTCTTAAGGTAAATTACAGCTAAGATACAGATCGTTAACAGTTAGTGAAGCAAGGCAAATTAAAAGTTATCACTGACAATTTATGAGTAGCACAAGATACAGTAGACATGCAAGAAAAAGTACGAATAAGAAAGCACTCTGAGAGAATGTTCACCAATGGATTGTAAATCCTATCCAAACTCACTAATGAGTGAGTACTCACAGAACATCAGCTTGTTTGTTACCTTCCACGCCTAATCCACTGAAGTTCACTGAACCGATCATTCTGAAATTTTGCATGTAGTCGTGGTCTTTTCCGCCGAACAGAAAATCAGAAGATCAAAAAAAAATTCGCTTAAATCATGCATAGGCGCACGCCCCCTTAAGGTTTAGGCCTACTAGGAAAGCGTCAGGTTTGGCGCGCAAAATAACAAAAACTCTCGTTTGGCGTGTGTCGTCAGTGCGCTCGGCCGATCGGTATTGTCTTTCATTCATTATTTCTATACAAGTCAACGGGGCGGGCTGGAGAGAGTTTCTATGTTGCGAGTGCAAGCAAAAATTAGCTTAGTGGTGATCAGGCGGGAGTGTCCGCGATAGTACCTTGTCAGGTGTACAGAAACAGGCATACGATACGGAAAGGTAAACAACAATACTAATTAGATTTTTCTGTCATCTACCCTATTATCACTATCACTACATAGTATAAAACAAAGTCGCTTTCTCTGTCCCTATATCCCTATGTAAGCTTAAATCTTTAAAACTACGCAACGGATTTTGATGCGGTTTTTTTTAATAGATAAAGTGATTCAAGAGGAAGGTTTTAGTATATAATTTGCGGGCCGGCGAAGCCGTGGGCATCAGCTAGTATTATTATACAACAAGGTGTACAACCCGATTCGATTTTCAAATGCTAAATTAACGCGAGCGAAGCCGAAAAGTTAGTTGCAATATAATCCAAGCTGATTGATTGCTTGACAAAACGCATTAATTGAAAGCCTACAAAACAACGTTGTCTATTCAAAATGACAATATGAAGTAAATTACAAACGAAAGGTCAGGAGTGACTCAGCCATAAGGAGTATGAAATTTATCAACTTTATATTATCTCATTAAATAAACCTACGCTAACGTCCTACGAAGTGTTGCAAAATCTTTGATGAGAACTTTGTTTCGTTGGGCTAGAATTTGCTAGAAAGGCTAGAATTCAGCCTGACGCATTTATTCCTAATTGATTAGTTATAGCATCAAAAACTTACGACATTATGTGATATTAGCTTTTCTCAAATAGGTTTGCGCAGATTCCTGTTTAGGATGTAGTTTAATGTCAATATAAAGGGTGTAAAACATCTCTTAACGAAGCCGAAAGGCACTTGTTCTCCCCGTCATTGCGATCATTTTTATGTTCTACACCATACCTGGGAACATTCTAGTTACGGAGATATTGGAGGTCAAAGTTCCAACTTTTTGTCAACTTTGTTTTTTAAATACCTACTAGTTTTTATTGTTCGATTTTTACTTTAAACACCTCCACGACCCCCGTTCTATTCAATCCATCCATCAGCACAATGTTTTGAGTGCGTTACATTGAGTTCTACCACAAAACATGATTTTTCACCCCAAAAAAAAGTCGTTTCCCAGCAATAATTTATGCGTAAAGTTACTTAGTTTGATGTACAGAATGCTTGGTTGACGGCTTCGTGATGAGGTGGTTTACACCCTGTATGTACCTATAAGTTAAGATTAACTTAACGAAGTTGCAAAATAAAACCAATTAGTACACGCCTACAATCCCCCTTTTGGGTAAGGCAGAGGTGTACCTAATAGGACTCTCACATTTCGCTAGTTATGTTTAAGTCCCAGGATAGGGTTCGAGCCTAGTGCCATCAACCAGGCACAAATTCAGACTCCGTGGCTGCTACTGAGGAATTCGTGATGGAAAAAGCCAATAACACGTACTTAAAAAAAAAAAAAAAAACGTAAATTGTCATTACGTGGAATCCAGTTGACCCGCGATCATGGCGCTTGCAACAGCGTCGAAATATCGGCAGCTCAAAAACAATAAATAATCACGGAAGATATCCCGTCAGTGACATTTTAAGTATAGTTATGAACCGTGAAAGCTTAAAACAGTGTCCAATAACACTTGCTCGACCTGGGAATCGAACCCAGTACCTGATGCTCAGCAGACGCGTTTACAATCACTAGACCAACGAGGCTGTTCTGTCTTAAAAGTCCGATTCTATCTAATTTAGTGTGATATATATCTTCTATTACCAATTTACAACAAAATAGCACCTCATGACCTTTTTCTACAGTTGGTTTTCCATTTGCATAAAACGACAATAAACATAAATTCCACCTTAAACCTTTCTTTCTCTCTAAGATCGCACGGAACTTAACCTCAATATAATTTCCCACAACATTCAATAAATAATGCTATTAAAAAGCGCATAACTATTCTAGAATCTTACGTCATTCCAACGTACAGTGTGCCCACTTTAAGCGTGCAGTTGAAGGTGGCGCTGCTTGTCAAGAAAAACGCATCGCTATGTCACAAACTTGGTACATTAATTTTAGTTCTATGTTTTCCCGTCTGCACAGATAAGTTGGCTGAAGTGTATTCCATTTATCTATCGACTAGATGTCGATGTTTGACAGTATTTACTTAAGCCGTCGTAAAATATTGAATTACGTCGTTACGACGTATAGCTTTTATGATCAGCCTGTATAATTAGATAATGCTGGTTCGTGTTATTTTTATGTTATTGCCTGCTTGTCACGTTTTTACATTTTTTTATTCGTTTTACTTGCCTTAATGGTGTAGTGGTTATGTGAAACCGATAAGGTGTATGGACACTATGCTAGATTAAGTTCGTCTATCTGAAAAAAACTATTTAAAGATCCGAACGTGTTTTTAATTACCATTTTTTTTTACTAGTGAGTAAAATTTCTCAATAGCAGCCACGGAGTATGGATTTGTAGCCGGTTGATGGCGATAGGCTCTAAGCTCACCCCCTATTTCACTTTACACATAACCTTAGGAGGGCCCTTCCCGGCCCCCCGTCAACGCGAGCATGGTCGAGAAGCTTGTTGTTTCATCCAGAGCCACAGCGGCGGTCAGGTTCAGCGGTCGGTTCTATCAACTCCCCTGTCTTACTTAGCCCCGACCCCGCTCTACTCGTCTCCCGCGCACCTCATACCGTCTAACGCGAGGACATTGAATGAAAAATAGTGTTCGAAAATTTATAAAACTTGTTCCAGGAAATACGTGTTTTTTATAAGTCTTAAAAGTTTGTGAAATAAATATTTGTTATTTAGAATTTCCACTATATTTGCAAGGCTCAGGATCAGGATGCTTTGTTTACTTTTACAATTTATGAGTACATTATGAACGGCCAAAGTTGAGGTAAAATTTGTGCAAAACAGCAAGTTTTGGGACTTATACTGAATTTGTTTCTTCAAATTTATTGATAGATGCCAAGATATAGTGCACAAGGTACCTATTAGTTCCAAAAATTCAAAGATATATGTCTAACAACGGCATAATCACGCACGAGCGTTTGTCAAAATTCTCGCGAAAAGTATGGCGGGTTGGCCGCTCTTAAACATAACTGGCGATATGTGGGGTGTTCTACAAGGTACACCTCTACCTAACCGGACGGGGATTACAGGCGTGATGTTATTTTCATGTAGAATCTTCAACAAAGCATAATAGGCTAGTTTCCACCATCAATAAATTGCAAATTTATTTAGTCCGTCAGTTAGAGTATTGGAAAATAATGGACACGTATTTTTTGTTTTTGTAAATCAATGAATATTGACAAAGCTAAAACGCATCAAATCTCGGGAGTGGGGGCTCGTGACGTCACAACGCACTAAAACGTAACGACGACGTGACGTATTGAGAATTTTAAAAGCGTCGTATCTCAGTCAATTTTGGTTTACGTAACAAAAGAAAAACTACGTGTCTAATATTTTTTTTAAATCTAACTGACGGACTAATAAGTTTGTTTTCAGGACACAGGCCTATTACACGGTTTGGGCCCAGTAAGTAGACAGAGCCACGTTTATTGCAGCCGTAGAGGCGCTATACAACCGGCGCGGCGTGATATTATGATGAAATAATTCTGTAATCAAATATCTATAGGAATACCTACTTGCATCCTAATTGTATTATACATAGGTCCTGAAACGATTAAAAAGATTGTGTTCAGGGGCGAACCTATTGCCATGAACTGGGCACGAATCTAGAATGTAGCTGCTACTGAGAAATTCTTAGTAAAAAAAAACCAATAACACTTTGCCAAACCTGGGAATCGAACACAGGACTTCATGTTTAGCAGTCGCGCTTGCGACCACTGGAACCTCGAGGCAGTACAGAATATATTTATGCCATCATTTAACTAACAAGCACGACAATGATTGGATCCAGTATCTCAAGAAGATTCTCTTGAAAAGCACTTCAACCTAGCACTTACAAAACAGTTTTACATACTTTTTTTTCTAAATAAAGTCATTTATTAATTGGAGATAATATCAAAATGTCGTCACCGTGTATAAACCATCTCGTTACTGTAACGAGTCAGATTGAAGAGTGCAATAAAGCACAAATTGCATGCACTGACAGGTTCTTAGACTATCGCCTATAACATAAAATAATAGTACAGAAGCACCACTCGAAACAATGACCAAAATATATTTAAATAAATATTTCATCTTAGCATAAACCCCAGAATATTTCTCATATTTATTATTTCCATACAGTAATATTGTCAAATTAATCAAAACATCGAAATAATATTTGACAGCTATAATAGGCGAGACGACAAAAAAAATCAAAATTGACGAAGATATGACGCTTTTAAACTTCTCAATACGTCACGCCTAGGTATAATTTTTAGCTAGTTCTGACGTCACGAGCCCCCACTCCCGAGTTTTGATGCGTTTTATCTTTTGTCAATATTCATTGATTCACAAAAACAAAAAATACGTGTCCATTAATTTCCAATACTCTAACTGACGGACTAAATAGATTTGCATTTTTTTGATACTGTCGTCATGCCTATTGCGACATTGCCAACTTTCCGTATAAACGCTCTTAACGAAGCCAAAAGGCACTTGTAGAAAACAAGTGCCTTTTGGCTTCGTTAAGAGCGTTTACCGTCACTGCGATATTTTTTTTTTCCAGACCATACCTGGGAACCTCTAGTTTCTCTAGTTGGAGGTAAAAGATGCAACTTTTATACAAGTATTTTTTTTAATTCAAGTTTTTAATGTTATTACTTCAAATACCTCCACGAGCCCCGTAGGGGCGTACTATTCTGCTAATGCATCCATCCGCACAATGTTTTAAGTGCATTACATTACAGTTGATGGCTTCGTGTAGGGTGGGGGTTTACACTTTGTATGTATATTATGGCACTGTTGGAATTTCAACTCTAAGAATCCTACAGAGCGCATTAATTTAGAAAACAAATGTTTATTAAAAACGCCTTCACGACAGGCTATAACTTATACAGAATCTAATTCTGTTTGTCGCAAGTTACTAATAATGTAGTGTAAGATATATGCAATGAATAGTAACAAACAACTCTTAGCGGTACATGGGAATTACTTCATTTGCAGTAAATACAATCTGTTTCAAACACAGTAATTTTCTGTTCTCTCGCTTTGCCTTGTATTCCAAGATATTTTTTATTCGAAGCTTCCAGCTTAAGAGGGAACAGGACCTGCGAGGAATTTGAAAAACAGGTATTTGAAGAAATAATTGCCGTCATGCTGAGTCAAGCCTGCTCCCGTGGAGTGCGAAAAGGGTAGCTGCGGCTCAGACCGATTATATCACAAAAGTTTTGACGAGATCGACGATTCGGGGAATTGATTTAATGAAAAAGAAATGATAGCTCTAGAGGCATTATTCATGAAGAAAAATGGGGAATACATTTATATGGAGAATCGCAGCCCCTGTTCCCTCTTAACGGCGGCGCTTACGCTTATTAAACGAAGTGAATTTACTGAGCCAATCTTTTCACTGTCCCAAGACCCATAGATACTTATTACCCTCTATCAATCCTTACAATTTGCATTAAAAACAGGTATCGTAATTCCTGGCTAAGAATGGCATCAATTTCCTTGATATTGAAAAAGATAGGAATAGCTTTAGCCGCTAAACCAACATTGAGCCTTTTTTTTCCATTCATTGGATCTGATGTGTTTTTTTTTTCGTTCTTAAAGAAGTATTTTCTAAGAAAGTCGTTACTTAAAGTCTAGAGACGGTTCATTTTAATTGAACAGGTGAAGTAAAAATATCCTTTGTTGTAGTTGAACTTTTGCTGCTTAGGTACAATCTCGAACTACAGTTATTTTGAATTTATAAAATAAATTAGTCGATCACCATGTCCGCAACCTTAGGTACACCTTATTCATAATTTAGGTAGCAACAGCTGTCCACGAAGCTTTAAAATTTCATATTTAAATTCCACATAAAAATGAACTAAAAATATTTAAATGTCAAAAACTCCAATAATCCATTCAGTCAAATAAAAAGAAGCACTAAAATCTACGAGTTTTATACTTAGTTTATGTTGTGTAACAAAATATACTGGCTATTTCAATAAACATAAAAATTATAATATTTTTACGACTTCCTCTTAAACCCCATGTGGATTGATTCATTATAAAGGTCCGTGTCCACTTGTCCCTTACAAGTGGCGGTGGTGAGGCGAAGCGAAGCAAGACAAGAGAAAATATGAGGCCATTTCAACCCTTTTCAAGTGGCATGGAAGGCATTGGAGTTACTCTTGTAATTTTGAACGATGCTCAAGTATCAGTCCATAGATATTTAAGTCGCGATTTCTACGAAATCAGTCAGTTCTGTATAGACAATTTTATTACGATTGAGGGTGGATGTCTAAACAAGAACCTCGTCGCTTTTAACGAAAGCCAGATTTCGACAAACTCAAACTCGAAAGTATTTATTTCAATTACATTTCTGAATATCAAAAAAACAAAAAAGCAAAGCTACAGTCACAATAACTTGTGAAAGTACTGTAGTTGCCTATTCCAAAGCATAGATCTCTATGGAGAAGAATGGGCAAGAAACTCCATGGACACTCTTTTAAATCAAAATAAATTGTTACAAAATCTTGGTTCAAAAGGCAAGAATTTTTCCTTGCCTTGCATTCACCTATTATGAACACACCTTTATGTTTCAACGTTACGCTGGGATGAATATGTAGAGGAGCTGCATAATATTATATTATTAAAAACTTAATTAATATGGATCGCGTGCTAAAATGTTGCGGCGTGAGAGAATCGTTTACCTGAGCGTTTTGAAGGCGGATTTTATTAGAAATTATATGTTTATTTGGAAGTTGATTATGAAATTATTGTTAAATATAATGGCAAATAACTAGATATTTAGAAATAAGAATTCATAAAGCCAAGAACTATGTATTTATATTTCCATGTGTATATATATTTATCTCTTTTTGTATAATTGTATGTAGACCCTGAGGGAGTACAAATAATTGTGTGTGTGTACTCTTTATGAAAAGGAATTAGAATCTTAAGGATTGACAGCAAAGAATGGTAGAAAAAATCATAAGGCGCTGGCTAGTGATCAACAGGAGCCAGCAAGCAACAAGTGCGAGACTCGTTGCTCACTGTTTTGACTTCATCACTTATGAAGTGTTGTCACAGCAAACAGCACCTGCCCAGCCTTTTCCCAACTATGTTGTGGTCGGCTTCTAGTCTAACCGGATGCGCCTGAATACCAGTATTTTACATGGAGCGACTGCCTATCTGACCTCCACAACCAAGTTAGTGCTGGGTAATACAATATCCCTAGGTAGACTAGTTGTCAGACTTTCGGGCCACTGAGCCTAACTGTAGCGACTGCCAAAGATCTACAAATGACAGCCGGGACCAAAGGCTTAACGTGCTTTCCGAGGCTCGGAGGAAACTCGGTATGTAATGGGCGGTCACCCGTCCATGACCAACCTAGGCAAGCGCAGTTAACCTTAAGATCGACCCGAGCGGCCACGAGCTCCTCAGCGCTGTTGTCACAGCAAACATCTCCCCAAATGTTCACATCGCACCTATATTTGGTAGGAAACGAGCATATCAGACTTCAAAAAAAGGAGGCTCTGATCACGGTAACTGTATTTCATACAATACGTTCCCATCTATTCTCTAAACCCCAACCGAACGCTTCACCCTACATTCGGGCGCTATCATTCCGCAAATCACTCCGTAAGTCCGTACCATCGGCATCGATTTCGTGGGAACGCCGCGAGCGTCCGATCCCCGAGTATTGATTAGCCTCCTGATTTATCTGCTTATTGTTGGCATCTGATACACGTCACGAATATTGCAGATTAGATGGATAGATCGGGATTTGTCGTGGCTTTGTTTGCTTGTAAATAAAGGCGGTTGTTGACTCGTCGAATAGGCGAGTCATTGTGTAGTAATCATAGACTGAATGCCTCGTAGCATTGGTGTCGGTACATAATACTATTGTATGAAGCGACTGTACATACTCTCGTACCGCGAGTCCTAAGTATGCAAATGAATCCGAAAGATATCCGGGTAAACCTGTAACTGCCGAACTGCTTGAAATGAATAGTCTATGGATAGGTTTTTAGGGCGACATATCTCCATCATCATTCCCCTGCCCTTATCCCAATTCATTTGGGACGCCGCAGCATGTCTTCTTCCATACTTCTCTATTACTCGTCATCTCAGCAGTCACCTCTTTTCTTGCCATATCATCCTTCGCACAATCCATCCATCGTTTCTTTGGTCTTCCTCTACTTGTATAGCCATCTACATTCATACTCAACATTTTAATCACTCCACATAAATATCAAACCATGGACCTCAAGATCAGTAGTAACAGTAACTCAATGAATTTGTAAAAGGACACTAGTAACCTATGAGCCAGATAACCTGAATTGCTCTATAACCATGATATATTCCGCAGCTCCCATTCTAGCCGGAAAACAAAACCATTATCCTAGTAATAGTTCTACAAGAAGTTACAATAGTCCAGTGCTTATAAACTTATCATTTGCAGCTGCTACAGCCAGCTTCCTTTAATCAACATTGAGACCGCGCAAGCGTAGATCATTAACTGATCGTTTGCACTTTCCTCTAGAAAGCGTGTCTTGTTCTGCCGATGAATGAGACTGCAGCATTGAAGCCGCCAGGATGTTGGGAAAGCTTTGATGACAACTAAATTAATCAAGAATGCAACATCAAGAATACAACACGTTTGCAGTTATGTGAGACCTGTAAACCGCAAATTGAAACAAACGCTTTTTTCTTCTAGGCCAGCGTACTCCACCCTAGGACGCATCATCGCTTGATATCAGGCGAGTTGCGGCCAAACGCAAGCATATTAAGTATGGAAAATATGAAAAAAGACAAAACATTTTGTATGGTCGAGTGGTTTGACTTGAGAATCAGCATTTTGTAAACGTCGAGACACACACGTCACAAAATGCTGATTCTTTCTAAGCTAGTTTCGATAAAAGATCTTATGTAGACATCCGGTAGATTTTACCAATGTTTCACTCAATAAGTACTCACGTGTCATCATTGTTATGACATAATGACACTGACAGTTTTAGAACAATGTTAAGGCTCGGACTTCACCAAAGCGGAGACGAGAAGAGCGGAGAGGAGACGTGCGAAAACCGACCAATCACATTAGTGGATATCTCCATCGTGTCTCTCGACTCTCCTGTGATTGGTTAAATCTAGCACATCTCGTCTCTGCCCCGCTCGTCTCCGCTTTGGTGGAATCTGGGCTTTAGGTGTGGTTTGTCTTCAGAGGCATACATTAAAAACTTCCTAACCTGCTGCGTCTAACTAATAGGTAGCTAAAGGTTGTTTGCGAGCGTCAGCAGCTAATAGATTACTAACTAAGACTTAATTCACGGTCATCAGAAAGTTTTCTCCTCGCCACGTTTAATCTTAGCGATCAGCTATAACTTGGCTAGCGAAAGGGGTTAACTAGACATCGACATAAAATGACAGGTGATCACGGTTAATTAAGCCCGTTACGTGTTGCTGGGCATTGAGTTAGTAATCAGCGATTTGTTAGCGCTTTGTTTTCCGTTGCCATATCTCTTCGCTAACTACAGTTTAATAATTTGATTAGTGAAATCATATTTTGTCGCTTAGGGCTGTCGTTACTTGAACCGTTAAGGACGTATTGAGACTTCCATTTCTGAATGTCTAGCTTCATTCATGGAATCGTCCACCTTTTTTTTCGGATGGGATACCATCAAATGACTCCTCCCGCTCTGGGCGGAGCAGGAGGGAGTGTCAGACTTTTACTGACTAAAACCCACCCTTTATGTTCCGGGGCCACGGTATCTCTTGCGAACAGTCCCGCAGCCCCGGCAGGCATCGGCTCTTGCGGACCCCTTCCCTTTTGCTGACTCTCCTTGAGGCGCGCGTGGAACACGAACGCGCCGTCGACACGGCCTGTTGTCATGAGACGGAAGGACGACGAGCTAGCCCATAGCTCCCCGTCCACAGGCCCGCGCCTACGGTGCCCAAGCGGGGGACCGCCTAAGCGGGGCACACCTCCACAGTGTGCTCCACCGTGTCCTCCGGTCGATCCTCACAATGGAAGCACCCGGGCGTCTCTTCCCGTCCGATTCGGTGCAGGAACTTACCGAAAAATCCGTGTCCGGTAAGAACCTGCGTCAGGTGGAAGGTTAGGACGCCGTGGCGTCTCTCCAGTCACTCTTCAAAGAGGGGACTTATCGCCACAAACGTCCACTCTGGATTATTGACACAATGCAACTTACTGGCTGAATTCAAAAATTGCAACTTACTAATTTCATTCAAAAATTGCAACTTACTGACTGAATTCAAAAATTGCAACTGACTGCCTTTATTCAAAAACTGCACTCACTGACTTAATTCAAAAGTGCAGTTCTTTACTAATGTAACAGACACAAACTTTTCGCATGACGTTATATTTATTCAACATATTTTAAAACTAAATTCACATACACTACACACTTTAACATAGGACTCAAAAATAACTGGTGAAATGTGGGCGTACCAACTATTAGGTATACCTCTGCCTAACTTCATCGTTTCGAAAGGAGAAGAAGAAGACCCTTCGGATTTTACAGGCGTGATGTTATTTTATGTTAATAATATAATAATAATGATACCAGCCTATTACTGTCCCACTACTGGGCAAAGGTCTCTTCTCATACAGAGAAGGCACGATCATGGATCACCACGCTTGCTCAAAACGGGTTGGTGATTTCAAAAATAGCACTGAATATAACAATAAGAAGTCACAATACAAAAACGATTATAAACGTGGTCGCATATATTCCAAAATGTCAAAGACAATCAGTGTTAGGCAAGCTTGTCTTATGTGTCTCAAGAATCGTGCTGTGTTTTAATTTGATCAGTAAATTCACACGACCTTGAATTGTTTCCTCCGACTGATTTATATCGCAAACCAGACTATTTACGATGTATTTAAATATTTGAATACTATTTTGGGAGATCCACAGCCAGAGGTTAGACAAACTGAGGAGTACATTAATTTGATATATTTAATGGCTCTAAATATCTCTTGAGCCTGTTAAGACCTAGGTTTCGCCTAATTTTGAATTATGTGCTTATCATTACTTCGTATAGCAGACGTACTTTTCTTATTTATTGCTTTATTTCAGTGTTTGTGTTTCTCTTTGGCAAAGGCAACCTATTTTCAAAATTCCCCCTTACCATGCCTATGCCAGCGTCTCCCAGTTGTCTTCACAATTTTCAGCTTAAGATTTTTTAAGTGGGATCTTTTCAATCTCTTTCCTTCTCTTGGGTCCCACAGGGTAGCTAGTATGTTCCACTTCTGTTCGCCCCTACCCACCTCCATTTAAGATTTCTCAAATTGTAATACCACATCACTGTTTCTAGTCACTTCTATCTACATACTTTTATTTATTTTCTAGAACATGCTTCGGATCCGACACGTGGGTAAAGACGCGTATAATTTTTCTATGTTGTTTTTAATTTGCAAAAATACGAATAGAACTTAATGCGCGAATACCGAAAAGCAGCCAAGACAAGCCAATAACTTCAGGAAAAACTTAAAAAGCAAATTGCAATGATTCAAAGTCGTCGAAAATGTGCATATTCAGGTATACGGCAACAAAAGACCGATCGCTTGGACAGGAACACGCGAGAAAATTCATCGATGTCTTAAATTCGATTCCTAGCGCGGTGAACTTGTAATTCGAGTATCCTGTCAGAAAATTTACTGCCTGGAGTTTATAATTCTGGGCGATAAATAGCGACAAGCTTCGGGACCCACAATACCGTTATTTGCTATCTGTGGGTGTACAATAGCACAGCTAACCCTAAGTTCAGTACCTATTTACGGTCAAGTCATAAAGTTTTGTATGTGGCAATGATTATGAATGTGGTTCCAAAAAGGACAACCGACACTTTAAAATTCCGTGCCTCTTACTGTGATTTGTCATGAATTGTGAATGTACAGTCGTGGTCTTTTCCGCCTGATCAGTTAAAAACTTTTTCGCTTAAATTATGCAGAGGCGCCGAGCCACGCCCCTTTAAGTTTAGGCATATTAGGAAAGCGTTGGGAGTCTATTGCCATCTATCGGCTTTAAATCTTGACTCTAAGTTCTGTCAAATTGTGGTCATACACATACAAATCTTAGACACTAACACCCAGAATTCAGAAATGAAACAACCGGTTCTTCAATACAAATGTTTGCACCATACTGCTGAGGCTATTAACCAGGTCAAAGAAGGTGAAACCACATCATTTTTTTTCCTCCATCATACGAATTCAAAGAATTCAGAACATAATACTCCGAACAATCAGTAATGTCCCCTGGTATGTGACTAGATACAGGGATCGGCTGGAAGCCCAGCTATGCTAAACGCCTTAAAAGAAAAGACATCCTACAGTGTAGAGAACTACGAGTAGATATTCTCGCTGGAGGACGCAGTCTAAATGAGAGAAACATGCATACATCTGCTAAAAGTGAATGCACTGATTGCAGATGCAACAGAAAAAAAAATACTGCTGAGGCCCATTCCTCATCGTGTGCCCCAATCGAGCCGTCTTATTGTTTTGTGGAAGTCCCAGACCAGTTGATGTGTAGGTACATACAGCATCTGCTGGCTCGAATTTAGTGAAAGTAAAGCTAGGGTGCAAATTAATAGTTTATATCCAGAATGGGGATGGCTACTGAATTATGACGGCTGATAAAGATGAAAAAAGAAGACGATGCTCCGAATTTAACTGGGCAGGAATATGAAGGTAGGTAATTGGCAAGAATTGACAATGAATATGAGTGTAGAGGAAGACCAAAAAAACGATGTATGGACTGTGTGAAGGATGATATGGCAAGAAAAGAAGTGTCTGTTGAGATGACGAGTAATAGAGAAGTACGGAAGAAGACATGCTGCGCGCACCCCAAATGAATTGGGATGAAGGCAAGAGAATGATGATGACGTTCATACAAGCTAAAAACCTTGGCTTGCCCATAGAAGCTACTACTAAGTTTCTGAACAGCCTGCTTGCCTTAAGAGCTTGCTGTAGCTTGTTGGAATTTTGACCCATAGGCACGCCACTGCAATGAATGGCAATATTGAATATGGCTTCGTTTATGTATGTCTCCGCTTCAAGTCGTGGTGGTCCGTCTAGCTGCAGAACAATTACTAACTATTTTTAGCACTATTATTCCTTAGTCGAGGCAAGCAAGAAAGGGATGATAAATGACTGATTCTTGATCTTAATGTGTTCATTTTATTCCGAGATTAATATGCCAACCTATTCAAGTTGTTAATTGGATTTTAATAACCAGAACCTAAGCTCTTAACGGGGGACAACTTTATCCTGCAAAACTACAAGCTAACTTGAGCTTTGGCGTTCGAAAAATAAAGTCCAAATTATAAATGCAGGATTGTGATAGTAATTGTAAGTCGGTTTCTGTCAGCCATATATAGTGAAGTTTATATACAGTTCATATTTATATATTCAATTTGCAGTACAGTACAGGAGACCTAGTTACAGAACTATATTTTAAACGTTTAATGCACTCTTGCGCAAGTTAAGTACCAAATAAAATGGCGTGTTAGGCTAGATTTGTACAGCAACAGTAAAACGAGATAAAGGACATTCGACTGTGTACAGAAGATATTATTATGTATCTAATTTATTCGTTAGTGCGTTTAGTCTTGCGGTAACAAACGCCAGCACTGGATTCAATTTCTTAAGACCTTAGAATGGCAGTCAAGCGTGAATGTCGATTCAGAACTGGCAGTTTTCATATTATTCTATATTCAAATCTAGTTTTGCATCGAATGCGCACCATCATCATTCAACCAAATTTTATTTGGGGTCGGCGCAGCATGTCTTCTTCTTCCATACTTCTGTATTATTCGTGATCTCATGAGACACCTCCTTTCTTGCCATATCATCCTTCTTCTTCTTCTTCTTCTTCATCGAATGCGGACGATACCTAGATTCTTATTATTATACTCGTATAAAGGTTGCATCACATTATTATAAAAGACTAGCGGATGTCATGCACTTTCACCCGCGTAGTTCCCGTTCCCGTGGGAGTACGGGGATAAAATATAGACTATATTACTCAGTAAAGAAGGTGGCTTTCTAATGGTGAAAGAATTTTTGAAATCGGCGCAATAGTTTTTGAGTTTATTCATTACAAACATACACACAAAAATACAAATCTTTCCTCTTTATAATATTAGTGTAGATGTAGATATATATATATTATAATTATAGTATAGAAAACCCGTTTGGCGCTCCTAGAATAGTTCGACCCAAAAATACGGTCTAGAATCCATATACTTTTTTACACAACAACCGTAACATTAAGCATTTCCTACCTTTAATTTCTTCTTTTCCGTACTTTAATCTCAAGAAAATAATCAATGTTTTATCACCAACGTTTACTACCAAAGTAAAACGCAGTAAATGCCTAACATAACATTAAACACTAAACACTGGACAGTGTAGGAACGTGTTTTCGTTGTCGTGTTTTACGATTCTAAACTTCTGTAAGTTTGTACTGATCATCAGTGGAGATAGTCCATCAGTGTTATATCTGCAAGCTTTTCTTTACAGTGTCCATGGAATACATACCGATTTTCCTATGTAGCTCGGAAATCATGTTAAGCCGTTGGTCCCGGCTGTCATTTATAGATCTATGACAGTCGTTACAGGTAGTCAGTGCCCGAAAGTCTGACAACCTGTCTTTCCAAGGGGTATCGTATTACCCAGTACTGACTAGGTTGTGGAGGTCAGATAGGCAGTTGCTCCATGTAAAATACTGGTATTCAGCTGCATCAGGTTAGACTGGATGCCGACCCTAACATAGTTGGGAAAAGGCTAGGCGGATGAAGATGTTATCGTTGATAAGAACGTCTCTCAGGTCACACCACTGGTTTCGTCATTCATGTTCAAGCACAAACTTGAACACTTGATATTTTTGACAGCCCTTTTTTTTCGGATGGGAAATCATCAAATGACTCCTTCCGCTCTGAGCAGGAGGGAGTGTCAGACTTTTACTGACTAAAACCCATCCATGTTCCTTCATCGCCCTGTGTGTTCCGGGGCCACGGTATCTCTTTCGAATAGTCCCGCAGCCCCGGCAGGCTTCGGCCCTTGCGGACCCCTTCCCTATTTCTGACTCTCTTTGAGGCGCGCGTGGAACACGAACGCGCCGTCGACACGGCCTGCCACGGATTTTTGATCCCCTGGGTTTATAATTATCACCAGCTTCTCTCTATTCTGTCTTTAAACCTTGTAGCATCAGTTGCTTGACTCATAATAAACATTTTTTTCATCATAGGTAGTTAAAGATTGGTGATCTTAGGTGGCAAAGCTGGATCGTCACCTCTCAAACTAGAACACAACAATGGTGATTCATCATCTGCCTAGCCTTTTCCCAACTATGTTGGGGTCGGCTTCCAGTCTAATCGGATGCAGCTGAATACTAGTATTCTACATGGACCGTCTAGACGAAGTAGGCACTTGACACAACAATGGTGATTGGCACCAGAAATATGATGTCAGTTCATACTCTCCGGATAATCCGTTTGCCCCAGCTGTCATTTTTAGATCTTTGACAGTCTCTACGAGTAGTTAGACACCCGAAAGTCATGGAGACAACCAAGGAGGATCGTATTATCCTGCAAATGAGTTGCGTACGTCAGACATGTGAAATACTAGCACTTTTAAAATACATTTACAAACAGCCTGACGCATTCTAAAGGTGGGCAAATCTATCTTACTACCAATATAAATGCGAAAGTTTGTTATAAATGGATGTTTGTTACTCTTTCACCCAAAAATTACTGGACGGATTTGGATGAAATTTGTCACAAAGATAGTTTACAACCTGGATTAAGCTATAAGATAATTTTTATCCCGGTAGTACGATGGAACGGTTGAATTGGGACAGTTATCGACCTCCATGCGGGCGAAACCGCGGGCATGAGATAGTTTCTTATTCTTATTGATTAATCTTGTTCACATTTTTGTCATTTCTAATTCACCATATTCGTTCGAGAATTCTGAAGCTTCTCCTCATTAGAAAAATATGTCATTGCGGAAGCCTTCTTTTCTTCAAAATGGAATGAGTCTTGCAAGAAGTAACAAATTCAATTTGATTTATATCAACCTGGTAGAATCATTTCAGTTAATGGGAGTCTTAACACATTTACCAATATAAGTTATGAGCATGGGTAGTTTGGAAATTCAGAAGCCAGATTAACACCAAAACAGTCCCACTCTAAAATGCTCAACAAGTTATACAAGCACAGAAGAGGTCTACAGGAGATTCCAAACAAGGTAAGTACATCAAGTTATGAAATGTTTGCCGGCAAAGAACTTAGTCAAATCGAAATGTCCCACACACAGGTTTGAAGTTGGTAACATAACGTCGAGTCTGAATCAAAGTTGTTTAGAAAGTGTACTCCTAAGCTAAATATAACTTAAGTAACGACTATGTCATGCAAATGAGCCTTACCTATATACTGTTCCCCTTTTTCCTCACAGATTTGACGTAGAAAATGTTTTCCCACATTTTCAACTGGAGTCAAATCCTTCCATATCCAACATGAGAGCGGGTATCAATCACTAAACTCACAAACACTCATAGTTTCACTTAACACAAACTTAATTAAACCTCAACTTGAATCAACTTAAACGAAACTTAACACGTCGGAACCGGGATGACAATGTTCATGGCACTATGACAACTTTCAAGTAGCACTTACTGTTACGGCACTCTAACTTGTTGTATGGCAAGGTGGAACTTTACAAGTTAGTATTTTTGATAGTTTTTAATAAATATGTCAAAATAATTTGACGTGTGAAGTTATAAGGGGTCCCTATAAAGCGTTTGATGACCTCTAAAGTTGCTTTACAACTGAGTGTTGAATGCAAAGCGCACGGTTTCTCCAGCGCGCGCGCAGCTCGGTATGCGGGCACGTCGGTGTGTGAGTACATAGGGACACGACGACACGCACACATATAAACGCAGGCTGCACGGTTTTTGTCGATGTCCACGGGGCAAGTAACCTTAGTAGAATAGTGTTGTAGCTCGAGAATTGACGAAGGTATTTTTATGGATTTTCTAAATATGGGTAATATTAGTGACAAGTTTTCTGACATGTGGGCTCCTTTGTCTTCAAATAAAGCTTAACATTTCAATGTAAATGAAAATAACCTAGTTAACATAATAAGACTGTAAACATGCAACAACTATTTAATTTATCTCCGCAGGCTAATACTATTGATTTAATTGCAAATTTTGAAAAAATCTTTGACTAGGTTTATTTACGTGTTTCTTTATATATTTTGTAATTATGTATCTCATTAATTGTATAATTCATTTTCAACAGGTTAATACAAAACTGTCCATAAGAGTTCTACAACAACGAACAAATAAGTTTCCAAGTTGCAACGCTACGGTACTGCGTCAAAGTTTTTCTGAAAGCTGCTGGTCGATGTCCCGCTAGTGAGACTCGAGCTTCGTCACCCTTCTCTCTCGCACTTTGCATTAACCATACATTAGAAAGAGACAACCATACGTCTTAAGACGCGCTATAATTTTGCAAAACTTGAAGCGGTCTTACTACGATAATATTGATGGTAAGAGTTACGGTCGTTTAGATATAACCTGACTCATTTTGAAAGTGCTTTTGAAAACCGTGTTTCTTTGACGATAAGATACATTTTCGTCTGGCCGCATTGGCGATATTATTGTCGGCTAGTTTACATGGATAGCGGGCTGATTGGTTCGAATATAAGTCTATTGAACAGTTTCGATCAGTTCGAGACTATTTTTTGTTAGATAATCTAATTATGAATTGGTATGTAGATATGGTAGTCAATTGTATGTTGTAAAGAGATTAGTTGTGGTCATATTAAATAGAAAAATAATACCAATGTAGATTTTAATATTTCATTAACTAAAATTATTATAAGCTGTTAAAACAATAAACTGACATGACATTGTCTACTTATTAAATGCATCAACATATAAATCATTATCATCAGCCTATTAATGTTCCCACTGCTGGGACGCAGGCCTCCTCTCTATGAGAGGGAATCGGCTTTAATCCACCACGCGGGCCCAGTGCGGATTGGTAGATGTCACATGTCTTCGAATTTTTGGTACTAGGACATGGCATCCTCACGATAATACATAAAATTCATTATATATACCTCATCGTAATATAATTTTATTATTCAGTTTTTTTTCATGTATTTAATCAGCTGGATATCACTGATTGGATATTTTTTTATAACTAGCACCTCTTTCTCGGTCTCTTTAGTGTAGGCATTTTCAGTAGCCTTACACCATCTTATCTAACCAAGACCTTAAAACATCACCCCGTGCTAATATCCGATCAGCTAAATCAAGCACCCTCTATCTACAAAAACAAAACATCGTCCCTCCAGCCTGCGCCTGCGCCGCATTTCAGGTCGTCAACTCACATAATAGCTATCATCTCAACAACTCAGTAATTTGTTAACCGACGACGATTTAAATAAAAACAACGCGCTTACGTAACTTAATATATAACTGTTTATTTTTTCAACAAACTTCGCATTTAACTAGATATGCTATTAGATAATAAATACATAATGAGCACTTTAATGTTAGGTTTTTTGCTTATTTTTTCGTGTAAATGCAGTTATCGGGTTAGCTAGAATCACTCGCCCAAGGGGTCCGCTAGATAATAATATTATTGAACGTGCTGTTTCGTTGTAATTAAGATTTTATTTCTCATGCGATGGTAAGTACTTATATTAAGTGTTGATAAAAAATACGTGGGTCAATAAAACCAACCTGTTATATGGGCGTAACCAGAAAAAGATCAAGCGCAACGATCCTGCCTCGAAAACGAAGACATCCTGGGTTTTTCCAATATCACAATGGATGATTTGTGTGTGATACAATGATGGATGGAGAGGGAGAGGAAGGCCAAAGAAAAGATGGATGGGTTGTGTGAAGAATAATATGAAAGAGAAAGGAGTAAATGATGCCGTGACGTCTGACAGGGGAGAATGGAAGAAGAAGACGTGTTGCGGCGACCCCAAGTAGAATGGGACAAGGGCCGGAAGATGATGATATATCATCACAGTACAATGATCACAAGTTTCCGATACTCCCTTATTTCAACTGCATTTTCTACTTTGCATCTTCCGACCTTGTTCAGTTCTAAGACACATAATCAAGCAGACCAGGCAAAGTTCTAGATCACCCAGAAACAACTCGGTAAATAGCTTATTGGTGCAACGAGACTTAGTGCGAAAATCTGTTTCAGTTCAGAATTTGAACGTTATTTTTCAAAATGTAGGTACAGTTATTCTTTCTTTAAACATAAATAAGGCACTCCAGACGGCCAATGACGTCATTTTAATGAATCCGTACGGTGCACCAAACGACGCGGGCGCAGTCAGGTGAGCAATACAGCGGAAACGGGATTACATTCCGGATAAGGCTAACTTAGGATAGGCATGAAATTATAAAATTAATTATTTAAATAATTAGCACAGTTTACTGCAGAACATAAGTTTCCTATATCCGCCGCTTGAGTGAAAAGACGAAAAACAATTTTCTCAGCACGTGATTACAATGTTACGTCGCCCAGCAGGGCTATTACATATATCTTTCTGATAGCCAGTGACTATCAAGCTTCGGTTGTACACCGAACTTTGATGACAAACGTGAATGTCATAATATTGGTATTACGGATCACACTGAGTGGATATCACGTTACGGTGACTAACAGGGTCATACATAATACGAAACTAACTTTTTGACTGTTAATTGATGGACACTGAGCCCAGTTACTGTCATTTCGAGCTGTCAACAATACGTAATAGCCCTTCTGGTGGAGATACTATAGCAATTTCTTTAGGAACCAGTCAGCCAGAAAAATCCTCAAAGTACCATAAGTTTGTCAACAAAATCGAAAGATTGATATAATATATAATTTTATAACCCTCTCCTGATGATACTCTCGATGAATAATAATAAAATGCTGTGTGACATTCCTTAAACAGTGCCGTCTCCATCGCACACAAGTCTACAACAACGTTAGAGCGAGACGGCGGTACCGAAGGAAGCACTCCCTTATCGTTCATTCCAGGAATAACTTTCCCATAGATTGTGATGGTAGAGAGGTTATGCATTTGGAATGCAAAAAGTACGGCGCGCATTTTATACGGAGTGGTAATAAGTCATAATTTGACCATAACATGTTCGGATGATTAGTTAAGGTGTACTTACAATTTAAGTACCACCTCAATCATAGTAGGATGTATGTAGATACATCATTACATTAAGCATAGTTTGCATAGCTAGAATTACTCTTGTGAGAAAATAAAACGGTACCTTTAAAAGCAAAACTAATCATTTACTGGTAAAATGGGGTGAATAGAAATCGTGGGGTGAATAGAAACAAATCTTGGAGTTTATCGTTGTTGTCTCCAATTTGTCTATAGTCGGTTATCATACATTTATTTCTACTTATTATTAAACTGCAACATTTTTCCATTAATCTGGCTAACCCAACATTTACGCAAAGTTTAATGCCACAGAGAAAAAGCGGTTAAAGTGACGTCTGCGTGTGCTACCAATTTTAGCCTGTGTAAACTTTTCTCTAACTTAAAATTGTTCAGTGAAAACTGCTACAAAATTGATATAATTAATTAAGGAAGTTTCCCATCTTCTAGCAATACAAAGGTGAGTCATAGACCCACCTTTGTATTTTCGTATTTTAAGTAAAATCGGTACCTATCGAGTATTTTAAGCATTGGTAAATTACCATTTACCAATGCTTAAAGTACGCGAAAAAAATGTGTGTGATTGTAAGTCTCATTGTATTTTACCAAATACAATGAGACTTACAATTTCAAAATGCTTTAATAACAGTTTTCATAAAATATATCTGAGAAAATCACTGTGGAAGTTGAAAGTTGTGTCTATTCAGGCTCGTTGATCGGTCGCGACTGTTGAGCATGAAGTCTTGGGTTCGAAACCCGGGTCGGCCAAAGTGATACTGGGTTTTTCCATCAGGAATTTCTTAGTAGCAGCCACGGAGTCTGGATTTGTACCGAGTTGATGGCAATAGGCTCGCCCCCTATTACATGGGAGTAAAAACATAACTGGCGAAACGTGGGTGCACTATGGCAGATGATGATGATGATGATCATTCAAAAGAAATCCAGCAATCCGGCTCAGCAGCAGAACAGATGGTCAAACATCTCTGTGGGATCACTTTCACAAGAAGTTCGATTTATCATTCTCACTAACAAGAATTAATTACTATATATCAATAGGCTTGTGTCCTGAAAAATCTAATTAGTCCGTCAGTTGGATTATCGAAAGAGTGTCCATGGAGTTTCTTGCCCGTTCTCCTCCATAGAGATCTACGCTAGGGAATGGGCAACTACAGTACTTTCACAGTTTTTATGTCTTGTGGCTGGGACTGTAGCTACATTTAATTTTCATCTTTGTTTCGACAATTCAAAATGCCTGTAACTGGCCTACTTGAAATAAATGCTTTGATTTTGATAAAATATTCACACGACACGTATTTTTTCTTTTGTTACGTAAACCAAAATTGACGAAGATACAACGCTTTTAAAATTCTCAATACGTCACGCCGTGCTATAATTTTTAGTGCATTGTGACGTCACAAGCCCCCACTTTTGATGCGTTTTATCTTTGTCAATATTCATTGATTTACAAAAAACAAAAAATACGTGTCCATTATTTTCCAATACTCTAACTGACGGACTAAATAGATTTGCAATTTATTGATGGTGGAAACTAGCTTATTATATCACTCTATTTATTCATACACTTTCTCGTCTATGCCACCTGTCAATCCTGCTGAAAACGAGTGTGAATACTATCTTAATTCCTATAAATATTAATGGAACATAATCCTTTACTTCGTTTGAATAAAATCACTAAGTCAATTTGTTTCATACCTACCACTCATTTTGAAATTCTAATTTTCTGCATACTTGAATGCTTGCGTTTTCATTGAATTAATAGTGATGTAAATATTTAAGTCAGAATGTTAATTTTGTAATTAATTACACTTCTTCATTATAGTGTGGTTAGTGCTTAACCTGGTGTCAGAGTTTTTATACCGGCCACGGGCCTCTGACTTGGCTTTACATGCCGTCGAGTAATATCGCTCAGGCATGCTGGTTTCCTCACGACGTTTTCCTTCACCGAAGCAAGTGATAATTATACAATACGCACATGAATCCGAAAAATCAGAGGTGCGTGACTTGGGTTCGAATTCGAGGCCTATGACTTGGCAGTCCGACGGTCACACCACTAGGCTATCATCACTGTTAATAATTATACTGCAATCTAATATTCATTTTTTAAATATACATAACATCACGCCTGTAACCCCGAAGGGTTAGACAGAGGTGTACCTAATAGTACATCCAGACTTCGCCAGTTATGTTTAAGACCTATGTAACAGGAGGAGAGCCTAATGTCATCAACCAGGCACAAATCCAGACTCCGTGGCTGCTGCTGAGAAATTTCTGATGGAAAACCCAATAACACTTTGCCCGAACCAGGAATCGGACCCATGACCTCGTCATAAAAACACATAATAGTACAAAAAGATTTAGCGTTAGTTACAGGAGCGATTTCAGTGATTTTTAAATACAGGACTTCGCTTCCACAGAAATAAAGTTTAAACTCGAACAATAAAAACTACAACACGCTCATTCACAAAAAAAGGCGTTTAGAAATGATTGTAGTGTCAATTCCTTAGAGAAAAAAGTGTAGTAAAATATACTATTGTACGCCCACGGCTTTTATATGACGATATTAACACACAAAGTGATAGGGTGTCAGACTAGCGCCATTTATCAGCCAATTCCAGAGTATGACTGTCTTTTTCTAACAGGAGGACCCAATTACATTGCCTGACTGCCTATTGAGGTCATTGTACGATGGGTTGTAGGAATATCAGCAGTCACTACCGATCTAAGTCAATCTTCGAAGTAATTTTAATAGTTTTTGCATAAACTCTGTCAGAAGCTTATCAGATGTATATCCGGCGGGCCTGTGGACGGTGAGCAATGGGCTAGCTCGCCTCGCTAAAAAAAAAAGGAGTCCTATTAACATCTTAAAAGACTCAAGCGAACCTCGCCTGCCCGCGGTGCACACTGCTGTCCAACGAACGAGGCTCTGGCGCAACGTCCACCAACCGGCATTGGACTAGCGTGGTGGACTAAGTCTAAATCCCCATTGAAAAAAAAAACTTTCAAACGATGACAGAGATCGCACAAGATAAAGAAGTTTGGAAGGAGGGAAAGAGGAGAAATTTCCCCATTATTTAATGTCATTGATTTCCCCAAAGTAACGCCTGATTCCATAACTTATTCCGTGGACACTAAAGAAAAGCTTGCAGATATAATACTGATGGACAATCTCCACTGATGATCAGTACAAACTCTCAGAAGTTCAGAACCGTAAAACACGACAACAAAAACACGTTCCTACACTGTCCAGTGTTTAATGTTATGTTAGGCATTTACTGCGTTTTACTTTGGTAGTAAACGTTACCGGTGATAAAAAACACTGATTATTTTTTTAGGATTAAAGTACGGGAAAGGAGAAAGGAAAAGTAGACACATGCTTTTTAATTGGTAATACTTATATCGTATTGTCAGAGACTACATTCGCGTACATTGTAGTGTAGTACTGAGAATCGCAAAAACTTTTATTTGTCTCTATAAAGAATATCATTATCTTCAAAATTTTATGGTTGTACCTTCAGTAGATAAGTCGTTAGTGAATCAAGCAGTAAGGATACATGTCGAAGCTTTATCGAACTCTAAAGATTTTACCATGGGACATGTGTTCTGTTACACGATTGCTGTCACATACGTGCACTGACTGGACAGCACTCAACCCGAGTGGTTCATTCTCCAAAAGACCGTTTCAGACAGTAATCTACATGATCCGCACATGATCTGACCAAGATAATGTTTGAACTTTAAAAGAGACCAACATCGGTGTTTCTACTCAGAGTATTCAGATACGAAACACATCTCATCATATCTATACTAATATTATAAAGCTGAAGAGTGTGTTTGTTTGTTTGAACGCGCTAATCTCAGAAACTATTGGTTGGAATTGAAAAATTATTTTAGTGTTCGATAGCCTATTTATCGAGGAAGGTTATATAACATCACGCTACGACCAAAAGGAGCGGAGCAAAAATTAAAAATGTTGCAAAAACGGGGAAAATTTATTCCTTTTGTGAGCTTTTTCTCTCTTATGTGACGCAGACGAAGTTGCGTGGGTCAGCTAGTTTTGAAATATGATTAAACTATGGAAGAAGAAGACATGCTGCGCCGACCCCAAATAAATTGGGATAAGGGCAGGAGAATGATGATGAGTGACGTGTAAAAGTGTAGCTGCAAGAGATATAACTTATAATGTAGGTACTTACTTTTAGTTTTATTTTTGTAATTATACAGGGTGGATTTTTTCAATGCCAACTGGAGGGAAAGTACTCGAAATACTGGAGATAGCAAATTTTTACCAAAAGGAAACATTCTTTTATTTTTAAAAAGAAACAAATCTGCAATCACAGGTTTTCGAAAATTCCCTTGACACACTCGGGAATCGAAGCGACTTAAGTTTGATTTTTCCTTCCATGTTTGTGTGAGATTTGATCCATATGATTGCCCTAATGCCCCAATCGATTGATTTAAAAAAAAGTACAGGATGTTATTTTTCGAACTTTAGTCGTTCCATCCCGGGTTCGATTCCCGAGTGTGGCAAGCGAATTTTCGAAAATCTATGAATGCAGATTTGTTTCTTTTTAAAAATAAAGGAGTGTTTCCTTTGAGTAAAATTTGCTCTCTCAAGTATTTTGAGTACTTTCCTTCCCGGTGGCATTGAAAAATTGCATCCTGTATAGTTCTAGTTGTAGTTTGTATATAATGTACATAATACTTTTAGTTAATACAAAGTTAAAACATCTGACGACCTGAATGGCGCAGCGGTAGTGAGGCTGCTTTACGTTCTTAGGGTCCCGGGTTCGAATCCCGGTTGGAGCAAATGTTTGTGTGATGAGCATGGACATTTGTTTCCGAGTCATGGATGTTTATATGTATAATAAGTATGTATTTACAAACAAAAAGTATCTATGTAATATATCAACTATCTGGTGTCCACGACACAAGCCTCGTTGCTAAGTGTGGCATTAGATGGCGCTGTGTGTTAATGTCTAGCGATATTTATTTATTTATTTTATCTTTAACACGATATAGCAGACGAAAACCTCAACCAGTAGCCCAGCCTAAGGCATGTAGCGATAAAATAACTTTTTTAAGAGTACTTACACCATAATAACAAGCAAATAGCTAAGTACGTAAACCAGAAGGAACAATAGAATGTCCAAACAAATATTATGTTCAAAATTTATGACATATTCAAAGTGAAATGTAGCCCATACAGCCGAGTATTTTGGACGTACGAACATATATTTCGAAGACATTTATAGCCTTTCTTAAATTATTTTATATCGCTGTATGTTTTGTTGTTTTAAGTAGCCTGTAAATATAATGAAGGTTAGGAATATCACAATATTGTCGTAGGACACTCGTAAAATTGAACAGCGCCCATTATGTTGCGCAACAACGAAATTCAGCTGCTTAGATTGTTGCTGTTCTTCTCGAACGGGCAGTGCAGGAAAGAGACGGAAGAGGTTTTTAGCGAAATCGTTTTTTACTGTTAGAGTCATTGATATATCTATACTTCTACACCAATATTATAAAGAGGAAAGATTTGTATGTTTGTAACGAATAAACTCAAAAACTACTAGACCCATTTCAAAAGTTCTTTCACCATTAGAATGCTACATTATCCCTCAGTAACATAGACACCCGTGCGAACCCAGGACGGACCACTTCTTAATAAAAATTTGCCATCGACACTAAGAAGATAGATATATAAAAAATACGTTAAGGTGAAATGTTTTAGTGGTATTTTTGCGGTGAAATAACTGCGAACATTGTTACAAAGTTTTTCCTTGTTTTGCCCAATTATTAATATCACTAACTAATACAATGATTACAATACCCCATACGCCCATACATAACAAGCAAAAAGATCAGATTCTCTATTCGGCTTTAATTTAGTGTTTTTTTTCAGGGAATCAAACCCCAAACCATTATCACATACCGCCACTGAGCCATTCACATCTAATTTATGGACATACTCACAGCTACACAGCGAAATAACGATCCGCAATCGATAAATAACAAAAAACTCAGTCAAAATAAATCAACGTTTATCGATAATCTTCAACATCGATTGAATCGAAATGCGTATCGATAGGAGCGGTACCCGCCTGGGGCACAGAATCTTTAGTATACAGAGACCTTACTGTGTACAAAACAACTAGCAAAACTTGAAAGGTACACAAAAGTTGAAAGGGAATGTATCGCATTCGCATGTGACTAAAAGAGTGATATTTAAATATAAATGTTGATAGATGAAGAGGGAGAAAAAGACCCAAGAATCAATGATGGAGTGTGTGAGGAAGAATATGAAAGAAAAAGGACTACATGATAGCGTAACGGCTAACAGGGGGGCGAGAATGGAAGAATAAAAAACAATATGAACAGAATTCCAGGATTTAAACGAAGCCAACGACAAAGCTGTGCAGGTGACAACATACTGGACGGGTATTATTTGAGTCTATCGACACGCAAAGAAGAGGAACATGAATTAACGATCCGTATTCTTATCACTACATAGTATAAAACAAAGTCGCCATCTCTGTCCCTATATCCCTATGTATGCTTAAATCTTTAAAACTACGCAACGGATTTTGATGCGGGTTTTTTTAATAGATAGAGTGATTCAAGAGGAAGGTTTTAGTATATAATTTGCGGGCGGGCCAAGCCGCGGGCATCAGCTAGTTTCCTATAAGTTGATCTAGAGTCAAGCAAAAGCATTAAGTTCAATATCCTCATGAATGGTTTACGAAGAACAACAATAAGAAGCATTAGGTCCGGACTCCACCAAAGCGGAGACGAGCGGAGCGGAAGGGTGATGTGCTAGATTCGTCCAATCACAAGAGAGGCGAGAGATTTTGCGCGATATAGATTTCTACCAATGTGGTTGGTCGGTTTCCGCACTTCTCCTCTCCGTTCCACTCGTCTCCGCGTTGGTGGAGTCCGGGCATTAGGTTGTGGTTAGAATAATGAAAAATCTAGACATAGATCGGGAACTTGCTGGATGTTTTGTAGTCGCAGTGACTGACATGGAGAATGCGCTAGTTGCCGTGGCGACTGATAATTTTTCAGCTGTCAGTAACGATCACTTCCGTGGTGACTTATCATTTTTCCCTTATTTCTTACTTTAGCATTTAATTCCAGTCCAGATAGTAGACTACGAAACGACAAGAGACACTTCCCCTTCATCATCATAATCCACATGCCGATTTCACCAACTGCGTATAGGCCTCTTTTTTTTTCTTGTTTTGTGTCATGCTCCACACTCCTGTGTCGGCCAGCCAGGTTGTTTTTACCCGCAATGGCAACAATGTTGCCTGCCCATCTATCTGTTCCTGGGACACCACTCGGTTCCCATTATTCCCCGCAAAATTCCATACACACAAAACCTCAACTTATGAGCGCGGACCCCTCCACCACTTGTACGAAGTAAACTATCTGTACCACACATTATCTGTGGTTTGCCGTTCATTAGCGAATGACGTCACGAGGCTCGTCCACCCGCTCCCAATCGTTAACCTAATTAAAACATTCTCCAGGTTCGATTATCTGGCTGCACCGATACATGCATTATGTGCTTTTTATATAACCGTGCGTTACATGGTGTGCAGATAAGCGAGTACGTGTATATGTGCTGGAGTTATTGGTGAGATATTATGGGTTTGGCGATCGGTGGGGAAGTTGGTGAAACTGAATTTTCCTATAATTACTGTTTATACAGGATGTAATAATAAAATAAGCGCAATACCTCTTAGATGGTGATTTCAGGCCATCAAATTGGACAACTTTCAAGGAGTAGGGTTCGAAAAAAAAATCGATGCGCGCGGTATTTTGTATGAGAAGTCCAAATGTATTTATTTCGACCATGTTCCTTGGTCCAGAATAACGACCTATGAGGTATT
Source organism: Xestia rhomboidea (assembly GCA_963853795.1). Lineage (NCBI taxonomy): Eukaryota > Metazoa > Arthropoda > Insecta > Lepidoptera > Noctuidae > Xestia > Xestia rhomboidea. The sequence goes on along the minus strand of OY970778.1, from coordinate 4,224,506 downwards.
GTGCTTATTCCGGTACAACCTGTATAATCAACTTTGTACAGGTTTGGGTTGCATGTTGCATTATATAGTACCTAGTTATCACACTTCCTGTATAGTTCCTGCATCTGCAAAATTGAAGTTACATAATATTTTAGTCTTATTTATCGTGCCGCCCATGGGCCTCTGAATTAGCTTTACATGCCGTCGAGAAATATCTCTCAAGTATGCTGGTCTCCTCACGATGTTTTCCTTCACCCAAGCAAGAGATAATTTTACAATACGCACATGAATCAGAAACATGCGTTACAGTTGAGCTTACACGGAACAACAATTGAACAAGTATGACTCACACTTGACAGTCTTTTGTTTTTCATTGCTGAATCATTTCGTGAGTTATGAAACTTGGGACTAATTGTTTTTTAACCACCGCCACCGCTTAAAATAATTATAAAATACAGACGGCATCCGCTGTGCAATTATTATGTTTTAATTAATTTTTAGAACTAAAACAATTCAAGGTTGTTACCTGAAAACATAAAATATACAACAACATCTATCAGGGGTTTAAATCTGTTCCTGAATGCTTAAATTATTGTTCATTACATAATTCTACCTAATTACAATCTAGTTAAAATAAGTTATAAAAATAAAAATTCGTGTGACTATGTTTTATTATAGGTATAATTAATTAACTAAATAAGAGCATATTGAGAATTTTATATCTGAATATAATAATCTTCAATTTGCATTTGACACTAAATAGCTTTTAAAAAAACCTTAAAATAATTAATCTATTTGCATATTTTAAAAATGTTAAAACAAATTTTTGGTAGCACATAAAATGTGACATGCTGTATTATTATCAAACATTTGATTTTATCTGATTTCAAAGGTGCGAGCGCGTTTATGTCTTTTATATGGAGCGTTTCAAACTTGTTCTCATGCACAGTACAATGGGTAATTTTGTACCCAGAAGTATTATATTATCTGTGCCAGAAGTTATCTTACGATTGAGTTTAATAATTGTTTACTTAACGACTAATTAAGGTAATACAAGGCAAGGCAATATACGTAGTTGGTCTATCATTCGAAAACGTGAGATGATTAAAAATTATATATATTTTTTAATGTATTCCAAAGTTTCACTGATACAATTAATACTTTTCATTACTCATACTCGGAAAGTAGGTCTGAAGTTGCCTGAGGAGCGGGTTGAAAGTAATACTTTACAGCCCTAAGGAGAATCGTTTTCAACTGACAACTGTCAAATTATAAAAAAAAAAGTTAATTTTTCAATTGAACCATGTTCCAACGTTCTATACAGCCACGATGTAAAATTGAAATAACTTATAGTTAATTATTAAATAAAGAATACATATTTTTTAAATAACTTTATTATAATTAAGTTTTAACTATTTCTTTAAAATAACATAGATTTGGGCAAAATATTTACCATTTTTTCGATGATGAAAATGAAAAATAGGTAATGGCTGAATAGATGGCCGGCCACAGAAAAAAAAACAAAATAGGCGGGAAAGCGGCAATCCGATCTTCACTTGTTTTTTCGAGTTCATTCATATTTTTACTTTTACTTTCCTTGTATTTGTAATAAAAAGCACAGTGTTTACCTCGGGTTAAAGACTTATTTAGTCCCTCGAACTATTAGCGCCCCCGTCTCATGACTAAATAAGTTACTTTCAACCCTAGGGTAACAATGTCCTATTAAGCATTAAGGTTGTAAAATCAAAAACTAAAATACATTTAGAGATAATATGTTTAATTTCCATTTCAATAATAGTAGTTAATATAATTATTAACAGGGTTACGTCCTATAAAGTTCGCTATTAAAGCCCGCTTGCACCAAAGGTTAAAATCCAAACTAAATTCCAATCGCTTTCTGTCTTGGTCAGTCGTTTGAAAATGACAGAGTCAGAATAATGTTTAATTATGTTTAGATCTAACACAACCAGCGTGTCTGTTTTTGTAGCAATAGGGCCCAAATGTGATCTTTTAAGCAATATCCACCCTATCAACTTCGAACTCAAATGTTAAATTAAGCGATACAAAAGAATTGTGTGTGTTTCAGCCCACGCCCATCGTAAAAGTCGATTGAGTCAATTCAGAATACGTATGTGATGCGTGGGCCTGTGGGATCTGTTACCGGCATTACTGCACTTTTGCAATATCCAATCTTAGAGTTATGTCTTTAAATGTCACATGCCTTACGTTTACACCATAGTGCTTTGGCATTAAAATTAATGATCCACAAAAAATAATTAATGATGGAGATTTGTAATTATCGTGTTTGAGTTACGTCATTGGTTTTGAGTTAGAGGTTTGGAGCGATTATTCTTTTTCTATCTTCTTCTTTTGAAGTAAATTTACATTTACATAACATATATCACGCCTGTACTCCCCGAAGGGTTAGGTATAGGTATACCTAACAGTACACCACATTTCGCCAGTTATGTCAAGGTTCCATGGGAAACCCAATAACACTTTGCCCGACCCGGGAATCGAAGCCAAGCCCTCTAGCTCAGCGCAGTCGCTTAAAACCACTGAACCAACGAGGCAATCCTCATAAATGTAGGTGTATGGGACACTGGACATCCTAACATATGGACCATGGTTTGATCAGAAGCACCGCGTTCGCACTGGATATTGTTCGAATCTAATACCCCATTTACCTGGATCCGCAATGTTTTTCTCTTCGGGCTTTCACACACTATTTTTAGGGTTCCGTACCTCAAAAGGAAAAAACGGAACCCTTATAAGATCACTTTCTTGTCCGTCTGTCCGTCTGTTTGTCTGTCTGTCACTACCGATTTTCTCAGGAACGGGTGGACCCAGTGGAGCAAGTTGAAATTTATACCATACTAGCTGACCCGCGCAACTTCTTCTGCGTTATATAAGAGAGACAGAGAGATGGTTAGAGAGAGTGTGAGACACCCTTAAAAGATAGAACATTATGATGCTATCGCGGATTTTTATAGATTTTTTTCCGGCATACACGATTGTTGCGTAACTTTAACCGTTTACGCAGCGCACGCAACGAAAGATCTCAAAAAGAATATATATTTTTCCTTTTTTTGCAACATTTTTCATTGATGCTCTGCTCCTATTGAGTGTAGCGTGATTTTATATAACCGTTGTAACGTTGTTGTTCGTTGTTGCCTTCCCCGATTAATGGGCTATCCAACAGTAATAGATACTTTCAACTCGAACCAGTAGTATAATATTAGGTATAGTATAGAATCAAGTAGGTAACAATTTGATTTCTCTGAAATATTTGCATTAATCGCTAAAATATTCAGTTTTTCTAAATAAGGGCTTCCCTCGCCAGCCTCCTCAGCCTTACGTTATCATCCTTAGACACTTGATGACAGTCATACTCCATCTACGTCGAAAGTTCTCATCAAGGTGCATAAAATAAGCCCAAACACGATATAGATGCTGTAAACTCTTGATGACCTCTTGCAACTGCCTTCCGTCTCCATCGTCGACCTTCGATGAAATTCATAGTCTAGCTAAGTTTAAAGTTTTCATCAAGGTCCATGGAATGAGCCCAAACACGATTTAGCTGCTGCAAACTGTTGCAAACTTCTTGCAACTGACTTTTGTCTCCACCGTCAGACGTTCGATGACAGTCCAGGCAGGCCTTAAATTCTCACCAAGATGCATGGAATGAGGCCAATAACAATATAGCTGTAAATATAATATACGTAAACTGCGTATGCACAGCACGGTTCTTGCACGTCAAGTTCAACACGTGAATTTATCAGGCTTCCGTTCGCTATACTACTTTTTGGAGAAATCATCATCATACTCCTGCTCCTTATCCCAATGTATTTGGGGTCAGCGCAGCATGATTGTATTCTTCTTCCATACTTCTCTATTACTTTTTGGAAAAAAAATCACTAAAAAGTAAGAAATATAGAAATGCAAACAATTTAAATACAAAAAGAAATCTCATCAATCTAACAGCCTCTAAGGCAATCTAACAGCCTCAAAAAAAATAAATTAACAAATCAAAAAAGTGAAAATAATGTTGCGGGGTTTGAACCTGCAACCCCGTAGTTTGCAGAGCGGTCATGAAACCGCTAGGCTATTTACTTCGTCGATATAAGCTACAAATAGCCGTTCTCATGTACTTACGTCATGACTGAAACGTCAAACAATTGAAGTATACGGACATAATGTATTGACGTCGTTGGATATATGTAAGTACTTAGTTTAGTTTTATTTTTGTAATTATTTAGAGTTCTAGTTGTAGTATGTATATAATGTAAATATGGTTTTCGAATAACTTTTACATAAAACCTAGGACATAATGTTAAATTGCCTACCCCCTTAAGGAAGTAGCGTGATAATATATACCCTAAATATTTAAGAAGCCTATGCAGTAGTTTTGACGTGATGCGCGCACAAACATTTCGTAGCAAGTACTTTTACCGAAGAAAGTTGATTTTCTTGAGTTCCACTATTTTGTGCGTATTCACCTCAAAAATCAAATTTCAAGAAAACCGAGAAATTATATTTACCTGTATTAGATATCAAGTATATGTAGCAACTTTAAAAGGTAACACTTCATTGGTTTTGATTGTATAGGTTTAAGTTTATTAATTTTAAACACAAAACCCTCTTTTTTACGTCTCTGGATGAGATTTCAAAAAAATGCTAAAACAGGTATTTCTTTATTTTTATTAATAAGTATTTACTCTGAGTTTCATGATTCTAGAACAAGCTAATTTTTTTTTCATACAAACTTTAACCCCCTTTTCACCCCCTTTTTCCAAAAAAAAAACAAAATTTCTATAGCCTATATGTTATTCTGAATTTATTTAAATAGATTTGTGAAGATTTCAACAATATCGGTTCAGTAGTTTTTACGTGATGCGCGGTCAAACAAACAAACAAAAATGTTTAAAATGGATTTAATATGTTCTGTTACTTATTTTAAGTCACCCTGGCTGGTTTTTTTTTTTAATCTTCAATGTACAGATTTTTTGGTCTCAACGATTTTATTATATGTATAGATACTCTATAGTCCCTTTTTAATTAGGTGTATAAAAATCAAGATCCTGAGTCAACACGATAAAAGACATGGGCAAATTTAGATTTTCGCGAAAACAGGTAAGTACCAAAATTTACCTTAATTTTCTTTTCTTTTTTTCTTTTTCAGACTTTTCCCTTTACTTGTACTGTAAGACCTTGCTTTTAACCAAGATTGACAATTCTAGGTCAACCGGAAGTACCCTACAGGTTTTGGGGGATTATTCCGATCTGTCACCCCGCTTTGTCCCCTTAGGGGGACAGATCGCAAAAAAAAGTTTGATTATATTATTATATTATTTTTTTAAAGTTCGAACTGTCCCCTCATTGCTAACAGGGGGACAGATCAAACTTTTTTTTCCGATCTGTCCCCCTAAGGGGACAAAGCGGGGTGACAGATCGGAATAATCCAAGATTTTTCCTAAGAAATAAGCATAATATTTACTTGTGCTCAAAAGTTATTTGTTTTCTTATGTTTTTACTGTGTGATATAAATAATAAACTACAGTGACAGTGAATACATATCTTAATAATTTACCAAAAGATATACGCAACCCTAAAAAGTTGCCACACAACTTTTGCTATAAATTGACTCGTGTGCAGTGTGTTTCAACCCTTATAAGGTGGCAATTATTAAAGTCCTAAACAAACAATGCCACAATCCTTTTCAAACAAAAAACTGCTAATGAAAAGCCCACCGTGGCAAAAATCTTTATTCAATGTTTTAGTAATATTTTTATATTCCTGAATCCTTAAAATCAGGAGTTAGAGAGACAGGATCCAGTTTCTATCTTTTGGCTTTTAGCTTTCTACTATAACCCATGATCTGACCACGAAGTAGACACAATAGTTAAACAATGCCGTCTCGACCAAATTGGTCATTCGACAGATCATGATTTATTTCCTATCTCTTAAAACACATCTTGCGGTGGCGAACTATTACGTCAAAACCTTTAGATTAAAAGTCACAGCACACATATCAACTCGGAAAGGGATCGTCACCAAATCAACTCGAGCCATTCAGTATTCTTTGTATGAAACTCCGTACTGCAATTAACGCACACTGATCGGAATCGTAACGTAATCGCCTCGCCTCGGGATAAGCTCACGATACGGTGACGATCCCTTTCCGAGTTGATATGTGTGCTATTTCCTTAAGGGACCTCGCTTACTACGCAGCCAGGACTACGACTATTGAGGTATGACCGCAGAAGGTTCGACCAAAAAGTTTGACCGCAACTTGTCAGACAATCGATTGCGCGGCCAGACTTCTAGGTCGGACCTTCTGCGGCCAATATTACGACCAACCGTGGTCGCGAAATGTGTAAGGTCCCTTAAACGGCAGCTACAAGAGGTAGGTCGCCCTTTTCCCAGGCATTTAGTTTTACTTTCTCAATAGACACACAAAAATGTTAGTACCGCCCGGTGCGCTTTTGTTTTATGCAATTGTTTAGTTGCATAACTGGTCGGCTAGGGCTTTTAACAATGCAACAACTGGAATTATACACACGGGCTATTAAAGAAAACAACAAAAAAGCGGGATGATTTTTAGTGTCTCTTGAAATCTTTGAAGCTGGAAAATAACTATACAAGGTGGTTTTATTTTTACGGTGGAACTAAACTTTTCCTGAAACGAAATCTGTTGTTTTCTACATAATGTATGAAATTATTATTTCAGAATTGATCCCCTAGCGCATAATAACCATAGTGACTTCTGAAGAGGTTGTGACACTTGTGACTAAGGGCCAATTCACACCGAGACGCGTCGCGACACGACGCACCGCACACATTTTAATAGAGCGACTTAAATATAACTTCATTTACTACACGAAAAGATACACATTTTATTGCGATGCGTCTCGCGGCGCCGCGCGAAATCACTTCCAGTCCCGTAGCGTCGCGTCTCGGTGTGAACTGACACTTATATTTCAGTTACAACTTGTCAAGTTTCTCCTGATAGATTCAGTGAATGGAGGATTGGTTATATTAAAAGAGCTACAACAGACTGTCTTGAAACATCCACGGTCGTGCCACAAAGTCCCACACTATTTAGCATATCGAACGAATAGCAGCAACTTGTCCACGATAACTGTAATGTGTGTGGTTTTTTCCGCTCAAATATTTTGATAACATAACATAACATCACACCTGTAATCCCAAAAAGTTAGGTTACCCACATTTCACCAGTTATGTTTAAGTCCCATGTAATAGGGGGCGAACGTATTGCCATCAACCGGGCACAAATCCAGCCTCCGTGGCAGCTACTGAGATGGAAAAACCCAATAACACTTTGCCCGACCTGGGAATCGAACCCAGGACCTCATGCTCAACGGTCGCGCTAGCGGCCACTAGACCAACGAGTCAGTCATAAAAAGTCCAGAGGTAAAAAGGTCAGTAGTAAACAAAATAAAAATAAAAAAAACGCTGGACATGGCACACAGCGCCATCTAGTGCCACACTAAGCAACGAAGCTTGTGTCGTGGACACCAGATAGTTGATATACTACATAGATACTTTTTGTTTGTAAATACAGACTTATTATACATTATAAACATCCATGACTTGGAAACAAATGTCCATGCTCATCACAAAAACATTTGGTCCTACCGGGATTTGAACTTGGGACCCTAAGAACGTAAGGCAGCCTCACTACCGCTGCGCCATTCGGGTCGTCATAATATTTAAATATTTTGATCCTTCGTGATTATCGTTCAGCACTACCAACAAAATGCTCCCAATTCCGTTACCCCGTGTGTCGCGCCTAGCTCCGTAAGGCGCCATTCAATGACCCACTACGAGAGTTATTTATATCGCGCGGCAGATATTTCACATTATGTTTACCAACGGTTACGAACGGTTCACAGCCAACAATGGACAGTACAACATTATTAAGCACATACTTATTCAATTTGCCTGATATGGGTTTAAGATCTTGTTTGAGGGTAGGCCGTTTTGTAAGAGGATTTCAGTGTGGGTAAGTGGCGGCTTTGGTTTTATGATTTCTTGGTCGTATAGTATGGCTACGACTTCAAATGCAACCGTTTTCTAAAAATTTAATCTAGACAAAAAGCTAATATATTGCCAAACTTATGCCGCTGCAAGTGGCTATTTCTATCCTCCTTTGCGATTTTGTGAAGTAAGCGACCATTTCTTGTCAGGCCTACCCTGACCGCGTTACCCGAATCGCGAAAAAAAATCAGCTCTACAATTATGTTCGCATAACTCGTCAAAAGGTATGGAACAGCTGATTTGGTTTTCGCGATTCAGGGTTTGGTCCCATAGTAAAAGTTGTTCATAATGATGAGTACAATGACCGGTCGAAGTTTATAAATATCGGCCGGAAACACATCGTATATTCTGTCAATCTGTTCAACTCTTTAAGGAAACTGGTATTTATTTTATGTTCTCAACAAATATTATTTTGTTCTGAACAAATGTTTAGAACCACATTATGGAAACGTGGCTTTGGATCTTAAGTGTGTAGGGTAAGACAAACAATGCAAATATAATTTTCTTCTTCATTAACCGTTTGAGCTATTTACGTACCCGGAGGGTAACGGTTGAAGAAACAAATTGAATATTCTATTGACTATTGTCTCTGTGTGTAAATGTGAACCGTTCGATGGCTTCTGTGCTGTCTTGGCTGTATAATTGTTTAGCCATTTTCAAGGTCCATTAACAGATTGACGGCACGGTTGGCGCAGTGGCTGAGCGATTGAATGCTGCGCTGCGTGTTGCGATTTCGATTCTCGCACGGAACAAATATTTGTACGGCCTACAGACAGTTGTTCCGGATCTGGCAGTTTGTGTATACGAGTTTACATGTTTGTACACGCACCCACGTTACAGGAGAAATTCCTAGAGTGGGTCAACGTTTTTTTTTAAGGAAAGAAGGTTAAGAAAGATCTTTCATGAGTGTACTTATAGTGAGGTACTTATTACATCCCGTACCAAGCCACATTGACAGCCTTACTGACTACAGTCTAACTAACGCAAGAGTTATTAATGTTTATATCATGCTGTGTACAAAGAAGTATGGACACACACGTAAGGTATACATAATAGATATTTTTTAAATAATCTTTGTTATAAGTGTGTACACCTTAAATTATATGTTTTTTTTTAATATAATGGCTTATTTAATGGCCTGATAATATTCTAAAATATAATTAATGTATTTATTTAGATGTCCTTGTATTTGAGTATGAATGTGGATGGCTACAAGAGTACATGCAGACCAAAGAAACGATGGATGGACTGTGTGAAGGATGATTTGGCGAAAAAGTAGTTGACCGCTGAGATGACGAGTAATAGAGAAGTATGGAAGAAGAAGACATGCTGCGCCGACCCCAAATCAAATGGGATAAGGGCAAGAGAATGATGATAAGTATTACCCAAATCATTTCAATACCTAAAGAACAATTTCAAAATAACCATGTGGAGGACACAGAAATCTCGCAATATCACTAAACAAACTCAACCATCCATATAATTCATACCTAATATAATCACGTAACCACAAATATTTAAGTCGGCCAGAATGACATGTAAGAAATCCTTATATTGAGCGTGCGAGCAATTAGTCACAATTAGTGGGAAATGAGTGTCTTAGAAGTGGCGCCGTGTGCGGTAGGACTATTAGCTTTATGCTATGCAGGTTATGCTTGCAGTATCTTGTGCAGCTGCATTCTTAGTGTTCGGTTACCATTGCTAGGTTTCTGCTAAATGCGGGGCACAGGAAATGTGTGCGTTCCACGTAGTTATAGTGGTCTTCAAGGCTCTTAGTGCTCTGAAGACGATAGCGTGATGTTTCACCTTGTGGCGACCCTATACTTAGCAAGAAGTCGAGTCAGGAAAAGTGGCCAGAGGCCTCAACACACCGTGTCGCGTCGCCACAGTCGGTCTTCTATCGCGGTACAATTAACATGTATTTTATGTAACGTATTAAACTCAGTATATATTCGCAACAAGTAATTTGATTTCATGGTCACCACCTATCTCCAAAGTCACAGGAACTCAAATATAAAATAGAACACGCAAACCCTAAAACCTTGTAGAGGAGAAATCATAAGAAAATAGTTTATTTTTTCAGGACGAACCCGTTAGAAGAGCTGGGAAGGCTTTTTCAAACCACCTCTTCGGAAGACAGCGCAGCAGACGAACGAAGCACACTGTGGGGAAAAAAACTCCCTCCCTCTCCACACTTCATCGCACTGGTAGAGAAATTACCCCCTGGTCACGCAACTGCAGCGGCCGATATGGAAATCTTTGAACAGACTGCGTGCTCAAGTTGGCCGTTGCCGATTCAATTTGGCTAGATGGCATATAATCGACCCATCTCGGACACAATGCGAGTGTGGAGCCCCAACACAGGGTATGCCACACCTTCTCTCTTGCCTCGGCTGTCATTTGTAGATCATTGACAGTCGTTAAGTAGTGAGTGGCCTGAAAGTCTGACAACCAGTCGTACCAAGAGATATCGTATTACCCAGTATTAACAGGGTTGTGGAGGTCAGATAGGCAGGCGTTCCATGTAAAATACTGGTATTCAGCTGCATCAGGTTAGACTGATAGCCGAACCCAACATAGTTGGGAACAGGCTAGGCAAATGAAGATGTTATCGCTGATATGAACGTCCCTTAGGTCATTGGTCACTGCATGGTCGTTGCATTTGTGTTCAAGCTTGTGCTCGATATTTTTGACAGCCCTAAGTTTATATCACCACACGCCGACCCTAACATAGTTGGGAAAAGGCTAGGCATATTATGAACCAACTCCATCAGGAACCAATACCCATAATTGGCTTGTTTCACCGTCATTTACAAAACAGACCTATACAGAGTGTTTTTTTTTAATGTACAGCAGACACCAACATACTTCGACATACCAAGATGCATCGCATACCCAGTCGTGCGTAACAAACTCGTAAAAAAACAGATAAAATCTATAATATATCTCTAGATACAAAGCGGCAATGCATTCGATCCAAATCAAATGTAACTGCTCGCCCGTTCAAAAGGATAACTTCCTATGTCTCATATGATTGATGACCCCTCTAAATGCTACCTTACAACACCATTTATCACAACACTGAAGAAAAATAGACCTTATAGTCGTATAGTCATAGAGGAGATTCTATGTGTACGGATATCGTGGTAACGCAGTATGGGGTTGGTCAAGAATGTTTTTCTTTAAATTTTGACGTGTCCTCTTCGATAGTGATTTAGATAAGATGTCTTTATGTTACCGAAAGCGATCCACTTCGTTACCGGCTAGCTTTCGCCCGCTGGTAAGTTCAAGTTTAGTTTTTTCTATTTTCCAAGACCCCAATACGACATGAAAGAACATTACGAGTACACCATGAAAAGAGGCTGTGTCAAAATTAATCATGTGTGTAGCTTTATCATATATCGATCGACACAGCGAAACGTAAATTAAATACTGATTGCCCAAGGTAGATTGATGGTTATGGCAGGAATAGTTAACAATTTGACACTTCCTAGGTAAGTTATCATCTGCCTAGCCTTTTCACAACTATGGTGGGGTCGGCTTCCAGTCTAACCTAAAAATACTCGTATTCAGCTGCATTCAGCTGAATACGAGTAATTTACATGGACCGACTGCCTATCTGACCTCCACAACCCAGTTAGTACTGGGTTGTGCGATGCCCCTTGGTAAGACTAGTTGGCAGACTTACGGCTCACAGATGATTATCTAACGTGTGTCAAAGATCTACAGTTGACAGCGAGGACCACCGGCTTAGCGTGTTTCCTAGGTAAGTAACAGATTTTAATAAGATACATCAACTTTCCTTCGGGAACGAAATCAAATTGCAGAGGCAAAAAACAATGCAATGTTCATTTTCGACACTTTACTTAGAAGTAGGCGAGATTTAAGCAATATTTTTTTTACGAAAATAAATATAAAATATATGAAACATGTTTTTTTTTTCAGGGTCGAGTCAGCGCAAAAATACAAAAATAAATTGTGAAGAAACCTACAAAACAGTAAGAATTGTGAGAATATTGGCCACAGCGCCCGTATAGTCTCAATTGTGAATGAACTATAAAACCACCCGTATTACAACGTCAAACAATAATAATTCTGAAACCGCACAATAAACCATAATGTTATGATTTCATATTATTCTTTAAGATACATTCTCCAAATACATAGCCTATCTCGAATTAGTAAATGGTAAACCTACTTTAACACAGATGCGGAATAAAATAAAGTTGTAATCAAACTAATTCTGAAAATGATTCGCTATAGCAAGAGGGGAAGACCACAGGAACGATAGATATGGCAAGAAAGGGACAAGGGAATAAAGACTCATCATCGTTCACCAATAGGGGCCTGCCCATCAATCTACCCGAAACTGTCAAATTTTCCTAATTAACCTTGAACCTACTACTTTAGAGATAAAGTTGAAAATCGATTAAAGAAATTTGACAGATTGTTGCAGCTTGATGTGCGTCTGTACTTGTTCAAGCCGTCGCAGATGAGGGACAATCTTCGGAGTACTTTTTCGTCCGTCAAAATAAATCGCTTACAACTACATCGCATAAAGCACACAAGTACGCGGTACTCTTAATCTGTTTGTGTGCGTTGTGCAATGCAGCTACTAGAGATGTATTTTGAGTGTCAAAAAAAAGTACGCCGAGGAGCCCTCATCTGCGCAGATCTTTATACAAACACAACATGTATTTAAAAGAAAAATGCTGCGCAAATAAAGTGACCTTACGTTACTGACCAACGAATTAGTACCATTCACCATGACCTTTGTTTGCCCGTAAAATACTTTTATCCATATCGAACCGGTATCAGCACGTTCGAAATTTTATTTTGCTCGAACCCTCGAGAAAATCTCCCATATTAAGCGCCTAACGAGCGACCATTTAAAAATCACATTCACTAAAATACAGGCCAAACTTGAAGCATCAGCCAAAACGCGTCATGTTAGCACTGGCAGTAAATAAAAGACGCTACAAGAATAATAAAGAACAAAATAAAATCTAATTCTTAAGAATACTTTGCCACTACAGAGTTAAGTGCAGAAGTTTTATTTTACTATGCTTGGATAGAAATAGAAGAGGACTTTTTCGACAGACTACCCCAAAACTAGATTGACGATGCATATAGATGATGAAAAACGTTACTGAACATTGTTGGAGATTAGTACAGTGCACGAGTCTCTTCCCATTTTTTTCTGGTGACAGGTAATGCGGACTGTATTACACGGCATAGACTGTACAATACAAAAACTACCCACTGACCAAATAGTGGCCCAGGAATTAAGGGCAATATTCAGACTTTACTTGGGTAAGCTTCCCATACATAATATGATACCAGGGTGACCAGGGTTAGTCATACACCGCCGTGCCGTGCCGTATCTACAGTATTTTTTATGCAATAGACAAGAATTTAAACGAAGTAAGAACCGTCAAAGCAAAACTAAGAATTCCAACTTTTGACAGTTCTTTTAACTATAAGCAATGGCTAAACTACAGAACAAAAATCGCATCTTAAATAATGACCTTTTACTCAAGTAATCACTTTGACTTGTTTATAAATACGGGAGTTTTAGGTCCATATTACAGAACGTCACTGAAGACTAGCATTACTTAAAATTAGTTTCAACCAATCAAATGGCTTGAATCTAGTTTTAAGTAATGCTTATGTCTTGACTGACGTATGGACCTTTTTCGCGTGGTCGTAACGTCACGTTCAGTGCTTTCTTGTTATGAGTGGTCCTTCTTATTCCACCTGTTCTATGTCTTTACGATCTTGGGTCGTTTGTGTTTTACATACATTTTATTGATGTTTGTTCCAAAGCTTTGATATTTGTGAAGGTATTTCTATGGGCGGTAGTTTTTTTCTTTCCTGTCTGAAGGCTTACTGGTTAAGTTTTTTGACCACTGCGGTGGTTGTCATACTCACTTTATGTACTTAAGTAAATGTAGGAAAGATCTTTTTATTACCCTTTGAATAGGCGTCTGCTCAAACTTTTTTGAAAGGTTTTTCTGAAGTTTTACTTTCACATGACAATGTTAGACATTTTCATTACCGCTTCATTCAAAGCCCTGTCTTCTCTTCCGGTTTTTCTAGGACTGAGCCTAAATACATTTTCTCTTAAGGGGGAAGCGCCAATACAGCTCGCGAAATTCAAATTTCCTTAGGTTTTTTGCAATTTGCAGGTCAGTTTCATGCTGTGTGTTAAAGAAAATTTGATTCGCGACCGGAACACGTATGTTGTTCCAGAATTATAATAATTAAAATCATCAATATACGGGATTTACTGAACTTAAGAGAAGTTCAGTGAATCCCTTTTAATGACCATTTTATAAAAAGTAATACTTATGTCTTCGATCACTAATTTATTGATCGAAGACTTATGTAAAGCCATATTTTTACGGTCGCGAATCATATTTTAATCAATACAACTTGACACCGACCTGCAAATTGCAAAAAACGTAAGAAACTTTGAATTTCGCGGGCTACCCAACCAAGCATAACCCAGCATTAACAAAAGGATCACCGTAACAAAGATTGTGCGTTACGCCTCAGTAAACAAAGGGCTTAAGTCTGTAAACAAATACGATTTGGTAACGACTGTACTTGAATTCCTTGTTAAATTTATGTGCCCCTGAACAATAGTAGCGGTTATGATTACATAAATTGAGTAGGGACTATAAAACGTTATTATTGTCTTGAATTTCTTTTTATTACCGTACCGGTCTAGTGGGCGAGGGTGACATATGAGCGATAGGCACTTGTTTTGATTTTTAGATCAGGCTATCATTATGATGAGGACTTTTACGACAGAGTATTGTCTCATGATGATTCAATAAACTTCTTTAACAACTCTGGACAGGCGATAGGACAGTAATAAATAATAATATTAGCCAGTAAGGAGGACAGTGCTTCGGAGCACGAGTTTTAATCCCATTCTCAAAGCAAATACCAGATCAATGGGGCCTATCACACTTAGTGCTGCTTTACAGGAAAGGAAATCTACCAGAAGTAGGAAACTACAGGCCTATTCGCTTGTTATCGGCTTTATATAAGCTGTTTTCGTCGATTTTGGTTAGCAGAATAGCACCAAAAATCCAAAATCAACCAATTGAACATGTGGGTTTCGACTGAACTATTCAACCATTATACCATATCCACACAATGTACCAACTAATAGAGAAGTGCAGTAATTTAACAAACCAGTTTACGTAGTATTTGTTGACTATTCAAAAGCATTCGACAGTATGGCACATATGTACTATCTATATGCGAAGCACTTAAAAATAACGACATCATGAATGTCGTTATTTTAAAAATGCATAAATATCATAAAAAAGTGTATTCCAAAAGCGTGAGTAGAATAAAAGTAGAAAGGAAAGGAGAAGAGTTTTCTATAGAAAGAGGCGTAAAGCAGGGAGATCCGCTGTCACCGAAGTTATTCATAGCAGTTCATCAAGATATCTTCCAAAATATAGATTGGACAAACAACGGTGTTTGGATACTTAATAGACTAAGAAGATCTCTTTTTAGTGTAACTGCCACAGAGCTAGAAAAAAAGCTTCAAATCCTCTACAAAGAAAGCAAAAAAAGTAGGATTATAAATGAATACCAGCAAAACAAAAAAAATGACCAATAATATTGAAACCCCATTAGAGATAGAAGGAAGAAATTAAGTTTGTTAGAACAACAAATACAAGCCCATTGTTGATCCGTGATTGTTGATTGATGTTGTATTCGAGCGTCCTAAATCCAACAACGCGCGCTTATATTTAGGCATCTTTTTAGGTGCTACCTAATGAAAAGGAGCATCAGTTGTCAAAGCCCATATTCTAGAACAAGACTAAGTATTTACCACTACAACACAGATTTTTATAAACCAATACTGCTCTAAAAACATTTTATTTTGATAACCCTAATAATTTACTGTAAAATTATATTTTTATTTGCTTTGAAATAAATACACACAACCTATTGATTTCACAGTATTTAGTAATCAATGAAATAGTTCAATCATTTAGTTGGTAAATTAGCGACATCACCGGTTGCTATTGTCAACGACGACACAGAAAAAGTAGTAGCTTACTAAATACCTATCAACATTTATATAGAAAAAGGTAATGTAAAAAAATGCAAGTGGAAGCTAGAATACCAGTATTTTACCAAACATAATAAAGTTTTTATGGCACATTATTTTAAAATTATCCCTACACATATTTTAAACCTAGATGTGGTTTGCATTAAAGCATATCTACGACTTGCAATAAGGATATAGTTTTCATAACTATTTGCATAATTTTCTTCCGTAATAAGGTGGGACTTAGAGTTTATTTATTTACTTATCTTGGGTATTTAAATTGAGATTTGTTGGTGGATGTTTATTAACACTTCCCGGTTTGAATGGCTTAAGACATTTCAACTAAAAGATCCTAGCTTTTAGTTGAAATGTCTACCTAATATATATTCAGGCTATAACGTTCTATGCATAGATATATTCGATGGCTTTTATACTATTCATTGTTGGTACAAGTGTATTTGTGCTTTAAAGCTTAAGTGCGAGAAGACTGGCCGCAGATACACGAGAGTGAGACAGTAAACGAAGAAAATGGCGGTAAAACAAAAAAAAATCATAGACATTATAAATTGTTACAGCTAGACTGACACTCTTAAAAATCATAGCTGTGTATCTTAGAAAAGCAAAATCTTTTTGAAACCTTGAACCAAAATACTTTTTTCCAGGTAGTTGTTTTGCTACAGTTTTGCCTTCTGAAACGACGACGTCGTTAAAACTTTTCCAACGACACAAGTTTTGATAGCAGCGCTCAAACTGACCAAGATTGTAATTTTTTTGCAAGAATCAAAAGATTTATATACAAGAGAATATTTAGTGCAACAATACCAATATAATACAAAAAAAAAAAAACAGCCATTCCATTCACATTCCTCGCCATACTTTTAATTTTAACGACCAACCATAACTCAGTCGAGTGACTTCCAATGTCCCGATCAATCGACAAGGGCCACATCCCTACGCGCATGTATTTCCCGCGCGTCGACGCCCCACCGCGCATGCGCGTCCCGCCACGCCAACTGTCACTTTGACAGCGAATAAAGCAATAAACGCGATGATAAACAACCGGGTACGTTCAGAAAACAAACCGAGCGATTGAAATAAATATGTAATCATTTATTAAGTTATTGCCGTTCGCTGGTATTGTCCGTTTGAGCCGGTTTTGTTTGGCGCTAACGGATGGTGTCCGGTTTGGAGTCGAAAGCCCTTTTGGATATAACGGAAGCTTTGATAATCTCGTTTTGTGAAGTATTGCTTTTGAAAGATTTGAATTCTTTTTTCTTTTATTAAAAAAATGATTAAAAGCTTCCGATCGGAAGAAGTCACAATAACTGATTTCATTCATTCTTCAAAAGCCGATACGCAGGACTGTCATGACAAAAGCAGGAGACTGAAACCCCTCAATACAAAACCCAAGTATATTTTTAAGAGGCATAGAACGTAAAAAAATACGATAATTAGATGAAGAGTAATAGAGAAGTATGGAAGAAGAAGACATGCTTCGCCGATCCCAAATGAATTGGAATAAGAGCAAGAGAATGATGGTGATGAGTACGAAGGAAAATTGGCAGGACTGGAAACTGGGCTATGGACTGGAAGATTAAGATATAATTATTCTGCTAAATCATCTATAGTGTCTGTTTGTCTATTTAAAAGAACGGTTTTTTTAATGAATGCATATGAAAGTATATACCTACCGGTTCTTATGCTTAACATTTTTTTTTAAATTTCCGTCTGTCTGCTTGTTCCGGCTAATCTCCGAAAGGGCTGGACCGATTTTAACGGGATTTACTGGCAGATAGCTAATGTTATAAGGAGTAACTTAGGCAACTTTTATTTTATAAAATGTTAGGTTCCGTGCAAAAAATTAAAACCCTTGAATTTGTTATCAAAATCCGATTCAGTTAAGGAAGTAATAGTTTTCTAATAATTTCTCGCGGACAAAGGTCGCAGGCAACAACAGCTAGTCAACAATATAGGGATAAAAAAACTGGAGTGTCCTCCAGCCAGCCAAAAAAAACGAAGGTATCTATATACCTACACATTTATTAACAGTCTTAATTCTATAACTATTTTACAGCGGAAACCATCGTTGCGCCCCATCTAACCGTATGACCTCACCATTCAACATAGGATTCTCCACTATGCTCGTGACCAGGTGTGCAAATTCTTCTGGCTTGCCCAGGCGGGAAGGGAATGGTGTCATACGCTTTATGAAGTCTAGCATTTTGTCTGGTAGGTAGGTTAGAAGGGGCGTCTCGAACAAGCCTGGGAACAACAGAATAATAGATGAGTATCATGTTTATAGCTGTTGTGTTGGGGACTTACTGATCTCGCTTTATTTAAGGTCTGTCCGAATTCTTTATTTAAGGTGAAAGCGTCAGGGTAGCCCGCGAAATTCAAATTTTCTTACGTTTTTTGCAATTTGCAGGTCAGTGTCAGGTTGTATGTTGATTAAAATATGATTCGCGATAACATACGACCTGACACTGACCTGGAAATTGCAAAAAAACGTAAGAAAATTTGAATTTCGCGGGCTACCCTGGAGCATCCACCTTAAGATCTTGAAAAGAACTGTTACCTACAGTTTTGTTCAAGATTGACACGAATCGGGCGAAATAAATGCGCGAGTATAACCACAAACACAAAAGCGATGTACGCACTGACAGGTGCCTTGCTTAGCGCCTAGTGACTTAAGGTGAAAGCGTCAGGGTGTGCCTCTCTCTCTTACAGTCGCGAACAATACTTTAATCAACATACAACCTAGCACTGGGCTGCAAATTGCAAAAAAACGTAAGAAAATTTGAATTTCGCGGGCTACCCTGGAGCATCTACCTTAACATCTAGTCTTGCTAGCGAAGGAGTCAAGTGCGCAGTGCGGCCGAATGCGAAAATTATTGAACGTCCGTTTCCCTACTGGCTAGGCGACTCGCTAGACGCTAGGCGCCTAGCATTCTATATATATTAGTCTATGGCGCCTAGGCGCTAAGCAAGCCGCCTGACAGTACGTACGTACGTACGCTTATAAATAGGTCCATATTAACGAACAGAAATTCGGCAAATGCATTCTTAATTTCAATGGACATCCACTGAAGATATGCACATCAAAATAACTGTTAAGAAAAAGTACACTGGTTTTTTCAGGAAACCAGTTTCACCCTGATGGGATGCTCCGTTCATTCATAAATTAGACTGAATAGAAGACACCTCTCAAAGAAAAGTGGACTTTATCAACAATAGGGCAAAAGCTGATTGAAAAAAGGGCCAGCAAACAGGAGGAAAACCTCATTTCTGCCTACATTGTATGCAAATGTTATACATCTTTACAAGTTAAATTAAATTGTATAGAAAAACTCTGCAAACGTGATGGGTATAGATCGTGAAAAAGTAAAAAGATGTGATATGTGTGTGTATGTGTAATTGTGTACGTGTATTTCGGGGTCTACGACCACTATTACTTAAAGTGTGGATTAAGAAAATTAGTTTATAGGGAAATGAGGAACAGGTTGTAAAGTTCCTGATCCCCCATAGAGAAGGGAGGTTTTTCCGACCAGACGGGTGTTGTGTCTGGTGGGCCACAGCCCGACGGTTTTAGTCTAAATGGTCTGAACTCGCGGCAATAACCTTAATATCGCAATTCAGGATTCTGATATTAGTTCTTAATTTGCGTCATAGACTGCGCTATAGTACTTTTAGAACTATGGCGCTACAAGTTTGCGGAGTTTCGCTAGCCAATTTAATTTGAACCCAATTTTATTTTTCTCACCTGGAGCAACAGTAACAACTCGTATTCCTTGTGAAGCCAGATCCCTCGCTATTGGCAACGTCATGCCAATGATCGCAGCAGACGACGCCGCATACGCCGCCTGTCCTATGTCCCCTTCATACGCTATTGTGGATGCTGTGTTCACTATCACGCCTCTTTGGCCATTGTCATCTGGGTTGTTCTTGCCTATTAGACCTGCTGATAACCGTATCGTGTTGAATGTGCCTATTGTGTTTACCTGGAAGTAAAGATAGGTGGTTTTAAGGAAAACATAATCCTTCCTTGGCTGTCGGGTAAAAAGAAGCGTTTCTTATGGCCTCGTATTTATAGCGAATAAAAGTTGCTCAATGTGACTTCAGCAGGCCTAGCCAAGTTACAAACGATTCGTATCGATTCTCTTTCTACAATCGTAAACGTTAAGTCACGTGGTCAAAACAAGCAAATAAAAAAACTTCGTAGACAAGTTTTACATCGGTTAAGATGATACAATGAAATGTATTCTTTTCTATAATCGTGATCGCTACATCCCATATAAATCGTAGCCTTACAGCTACAACTTACAGTTTTGAATGAACTTAAAAGTTTCTATTCGTTTGTTTCGACCACGTGACTTAACGTTGAAATGATGTCATTCCCATACATTTGGGTAGTTTTCTATTAGCGTTAACGATTGTAGATTGTCAACTTGGCTAGGCCTACTGTTTTGTTATCTGCTATTTGTATCGGAGTAAACGAGAGCGAGAGAGTTACTGGGCGGCCAAGTTTTAGAAGAAAATAATGAATAAATATTAAAATAAAAAAGTGTGGATTGTTTTACTCGTTAGTTGTTTATGTATGAATATGTTGACTTCATGTTTTTAATTGCAGACCCAGACATCAAAAAAATGAAGACATAGTTCTGTCTTTATTTTTTTTCGTTTAAGGATGATTTTAAGACCACTCTTTGCAATGATTTTCTATCGAGCCGATTTCGTCCAATTATGTATCGAATCCGTCCACGGTCTTTGAAATAAAATATGATGAATATTAACATTTTTTTTTGATGACGTGGTAGAACAAACAATTTGTCAAAAAACTGCATAAATAACATCAGTTAGGTGTTGTCAGCCCCTTAACCTTTTATTTCATAGCAATAGGAAAGAAAGATTACAAAATGAAACTGTTAAACATTCATCTGCGCGTAAGAAGGCATCGACTAAAATCAAACCTTAGCTGCAGCTTGATTTTACCAAAACATTACGTTCTCTACGATTGTTTCGTCACTACATAGTATAAAACAAAGTCGCTTTCTCTGTCCCTATATCCCTATGTATGCTTAAATCTTTGAAACTACGCAACGGATTTTGATGCGGTTTTTTTTAATAGATAGAGTGATTCAAGAGGAAGGTTTTAGTAATTTGCGGGCGGGCGAAGCTGCGGGCATCAGCTAGTAATAAATAAACATTACAATGATGGAGGAGAAGGTTCATTTTTCAACTAAGAAATAAAATTGAATTTAAACAACTGCCATAATTATTTTCGCCTAGCTAATTAATAACTGTGATAGACCGCAACGATGAGCTATAAATCTTACTGCCTATTATTGGCGAATAACGTCATATTACAGCATTTGCAAGCTGCAAATGCAGTGGTATAAACATGCAAGCAAGTGCCGTTATTATGACGATTACTTTCAATACAGTACTGAAGAGACATTTTTAAAACACGAATTTTGTAAAACATGTGTGTGCCAAAATGGTTTTTCACAGATTTCACATGCCAGCTGCCGAAATATCGCCACCGGGTAACCTATTGGGCCCGAACACACTGACCTGTCTATCTTGCCGCGTACTCCTCGCTACAGTGGAGGCTCAGAAATGAGGTGCGAGGTGTTTATGATACGCTCGGTTTTTGTGTATTTTTTTGGGCCTTTAGAGCTGAAATACCCGGGTAACTTTGGTGATGGTGGGAATTGTGTTTTATCTGTTACTAGCGCACGTCACGCGGTTTCACCCGCGTAGTTCCCGTTCCCGTGGGAGTATGGGGATAAAATATAGCCTATGTTACTCAGTAAAGACGTGGCTTACTAATGGCGACAGAATTTTTAAAATCGGTCGAGAAGTTTTTGAGTTTATTCATTACAAACATACACACACACACACAAGAATACAAATCTTTCCTCTTTATAATATTAGTGTAGATAGCCAAAGATCGATTTGTAGTCTCTTCGAGGAATTACTGGTCTGACGAACGCCTTTTGGCAATTTATTCAAAAATTGATTCCAATTTCTGCCTCTGACCAATGTATTTTTAGGCAAACCTAGTAAGTACCTACCTAACTTTTTAGTTAAAAGTAAAATAATCTGTTTCGGACTTTTCCTAATCTATCCTAGGAGAGACTATAGCAAATTCATCAAAAATCGATTTGTTCGGGGGCAAAGTTTCATAAAATGCCACTGTAATAAAAATGCGCATCAAAAATGCGTAAATCGAGTTGGCAATTTGGCATATGGAGTAGATACTTTTTTTCTTCTTCCATACTGCCAAAGACGGAGAAGAAATAAGTTTGTAGTCCCTAAATGAGTAAAACTTTTGCTATTTAAAACATAATCAAATATGAGATAGGTACTTACATTTATGCACCGCATAAAACCGTCCAAATCACAGGACTTGTCTTTGAGAAAGTTGTACACTTGATGTGTCTGTGCCTGCCCTGCACAGTTGACTAGTGTGTCGAGCCGCCCAAACTTATCTCTTACTATGTCTAACGCTTTCTTTACGTCTGCTTCTGATGTCACCTGCAACAAATGTAAATTGGAATAAACAGACCTGTATGTACAGTCCGTGCCACGAAAGATGAGACCTGCCACACCACTTGAAACTAGTGAAACTTTGTGAAATCATGATTATGCCTCGAGGTAAAACATTAAGAAGACAAAGTAGGAAGATGGTTTACGACGTGTTCACCTATATGTCAAAAGAAGTATTTCGTTACACAATTATCTCCACAAGTGGTGTGACAGGTCTCATCTTTCATGGCACGAGTTGTATACAGTGTTTTTTATGAAACAAAAACAGAATGACCCATGAGATAACATTTGACCTTAAATCCCATTCATTTTAGTAAATGTAGGCTATAAATGTCATCCATAGAAAATATTATGTTAAAGGAAACATAAACTAGAACTAGAACCTATGATTACTGACACTGCAGCGGGCTTTAAACTGCATAATTATGTCTACAATTATTACTGTTACTTTTTATTGAAAGTAGGTATACATATAACTACCTCTATGAAGGAAAGTTAAATCTAACATGAGTACTTGACTTGGTAAAGGGCATTGAGGGGGAAAAGGATAAATAAAGGAACACTTAATATGCACTTTAATGGTTTTGCATGAAATACAGTGCAGTTTTTCCAACATTTTTTGTTTCTGATCTAATCAGTCTGATTCGCAACTTGACGGCTTTTTAAATAGGTTGGTAAATATTTTTCATCAAACCAAGGACTTCCTTAGGGTACAAACATAAAGAATGCATTTTCAGACAAATTGGTAAAGGTCAGTCCGAACTTTATGAACAAGCGCATTAGATTGCATAGGGATATTTTATCCGTACTGATAGGTGACCCACACTGATTGTCAATACTTTAAAAATGTATGTACCCTTACTCTACTTTTTTCTTTAAACAAGATCTCACACCACCTTCGACGATTTCCTCCGTCAGGCATCCAGTGAGAGACAATCTTTGCCTACCTCTCCAGGTGCATTCGCGCTACGTGGCCAGCCCATTAGCTACTGTTTTATCTCGAAAATAAATCAGGAAAAAAGCAAATAAGTTTAGTCTCATTTGTTTTTTTTACTTACACAACCGGTGGCCACCGCTACGTTCTCTCCCAATTCTTGAGCCACCTGCTTAGCTCTTGTTCCTTGTAAATCGAGGATAACCACTTTCCCGCCATTTTTTACAAATCTTTCGACTGTAGCTTTTCCTAGGCCTGAAGCTCCGCCTGTTACCAAGCTTACCATTCCCTGCAAGAGGTTATATTTCAGGTTATGTTTACAATAACAAATTCATGAATGAAATATGCAATGGTTGCGGAACCGGCTTACCTTTAACATTCTTGAACTTTATTTGTTTGTCTGGCACATAAACT
The DNA here is from genome assembly GCA_963853795.1 of Xestia rhomboidea. Classification (NCBI taxonomy): domain Eukaryota; kingdom Metazoa; phylum Arthropoda; class Insecta; order Lepidoptera; family Noctuidae; genus Xestia; species Xestia rhomboidea. Next base: position 4,200,489 of record OY970778.1, on the reverse strand, counting down.
CAATTGTATTGCAAATTAATAGTCTGTAGATTTTTCAAGAAATAATGAGAATGGAGAGATTTCAATTTATTACACAAATGTCATTTTGTAAATTTGATTATTTGACAGTACAGTCAGTTGTGTAGAAAAAAAGTGCGGCCACGCGCGCTTTCCATTGGCTCATTTCATTGACTCCTACCTACGTTCCTTTCTACTTATAAAATTGCACTGTACGAAAACTTTATTAACATTACTTAAATATATTCTTGTAGAGCTACAAATTAAATACAATGAGAGACAATATTAACCGATATAATTTAATGGTTATGTATAAAAATAATTATTCATCTAAACCTGAGGCCCCACTCCCTAACGCTTCGTCCGTAAATTCGGATCTATCCGTCTCTGTCACTCGCACTCAACTGCAGACGTGCGCGAGAGAGACAGATAGATCCGAATATACGGACGAAGGGGAGTAGGGCTTCTGACTGAACCGCTTTACTATGCGACAAAATTGTGGTGTAAGTTATCTCTTTTATTTCACCATGCAAAAACACGAAAAACGTCCAAAATTTAAAGACTTTCCTAATTAGTCGTATTAAAATAATGGCCGGCGGTGTTTGTTGTTTTTATTCTTCGGCTAGTTTTTAACATATTTGTGCATCATTATTGTGTTTTAACTGCATATTTGCGCTCCGAAGTGTAAGCAGCAATGGCTAAAGTGGAACAGCCTATATTTATACTGCCGAAGAAACGAAATGGGAAGAAGCAGAACACAATAGCCAGCCATGTAGACCACATAATTACTGTACAGGTAAATATAATATTTTACGATCTAATTGCAGCATTCCCATCAGTGATTTATGTCCGAATGTCTTTAGCTAACATCGCAGAAGTTTCAAGTGTTCAGTTATTGTACAAAGCAAGTGAAATTACTGTTGCATTTCATTTCCGACGAAGCGGTCTAAAACTTCTATTTGTGATTGCTTTGTTAGATTTTTAATCGAGGCGGTTTTACGCGTGGTTCACTAATCTTCTGTCGCGAGTTTTTGGTATTGGAATTAGGTAATTGAGGTTTCATGTAGTATTTATTTTGTGAATCGTCAGTGTGTTTCTTTGTTCCTCACTTAGATTTTAATTAAAAAATAATAATTAAAAGGTTGGTGATTAAATCGTCTTAGATCTCGATAGGACATTTCTACTAGATTCTTTCCAATATCAATAGATAGAGTTATCAGGAGGAAAATGGGTCAACTTATCAAGTACATAGTTTACATAGTAAATTCTGGAAAGCATGGTTATAATTAATTATTTTTTATTTTTACAGGGAGGTGCTGATGACGCCCAGACAAAATACAAGAATGGCTTGTCACCAGTTTCAGAGCATGGGGCGAATGGAATAATCCACTCAACCATGGAAGGCCTGAAGTCAAACATGAAAATCAATCTCCCAATCATCAATGATGTCAATGATGAAGAACTAAATGATTTCAATGGAGACTTAGAATCTCAGAAGCAGAATATTCAGAAGAATGGATATCAAGTTTTGTCTACCCTCAACAGCAGCCGGGAGATAATAGATCTGTCACCAATATATGAAAACTCATCTGATGCTTGCTCCAGCCATGGTGATTTGCGAGATGCCAACGACAGTGACGTACAGAAGAGCTGCAAGCTTCTTAACTCTGATCAGAACGAAAGCTCATCAGCTACACCAAACAGCATGTCACAAACACAGTCTGAAAACAGCTTTGAAATGGGCAATCTTACTGATAGCCTGAAAAACAGTGCTAAAAGGAAAAAACGAGTGAACATTGCCCCAGGAATTGTGGAGGGGGACAACACTGATACTGAAGCAACTGCTTTGCGCATGGAATCTGAAGGTTCAATGTCACCTGACTGTTCTCTGACCGATACTTCCAAGGATGGATATTTGACTATGACAGGGACAATCAAAAGAGGAAAGAAGAAGGGCCAGAATGTTGATGTAAAACTCAACATATCCAGGGAGGAACTTGAGATTATTGAAGCAGCTATTGTAGCTGAAGAGTACAACAAGATGGACATATCCAAATGTTCTCTGTACAATGGTCCGCACATTTTCCTCTTCAGCCTGATGTGCATACCGTTTGTTGCTTTCATTTCGGCCCTGTATTCATTCTACATCGGCACCATGTCTTGGTATAATGTGTTCTCTCATGTCACCGAGAACTTCAGCTGCATTAAAAAGGTTTTACTGGCTCCAATTGTGATTCTGTCGTACCCATTTCTCATAGTAATATTTACGATTGGGCTGGGTCTGTATGCTGGTATAGTCCAGCTTACCTTCAGTGCTGCCAACTGGTGGAAGGACGTTTGCGATTTTGAGAAAGGGTTTTATGGTTGGCTCTGCAATACTTTGGGTATGTCAGAGTGCAGCCCGTATGAAGTTGTTGTTCTAATGGATGTTAAACCTTAGATGAACTGGTGTTTTACCTTTTGACCGCCAAAGCATAAACGCATGCGTGTGCGCTCCAAGCCAAGCCACAATTCCATCTACCATTTTTCACATTTTGTGTTGTTAGGTGTACAGGGAATGCAAGGGTTTTATGTGACAATGGCATTTGAAAGGTTAATATTCAAAAACACCGCCATTTAGAGATGTCTATTATATCCTGATTTATTTTTGTGAAAATGAGTCTCAGTGAAAAAAAAAATTATGGGTATTTAGAATTAAGCCCAAAAATAGAAGCAGAACTCATAAAAATTCTGTATGAGCCTAATTTCTTAGTAGTATAAATAGATCCAAAATAACCATTTCATAAAATTGTTAACTTAGAGAAAAATGTTAGTTTAAAATAATGTTAGTAGTAAGATTTTTCAAAATCCATATTTGGAGGAGGTACTAGGTAAAAGATCGATTTTCGAAAAGTGATATTTATACATGGAATGGGAACAAGTGATGGTATACCTTATAGATCTCTTTTAAACATATTGATGTGTATCCAGATAGAATCGTTTTGCTCAATTTCTTCCATTGTGTCATTCCATACTATGCAGTTATTTCTAGTCATTTTTAACCTGTTTGGTTGCGTACTTGTTGTTGTAAGGAATTGTAATCGTAGATGTATTTAGGTTAATATTTTACATATCCACTAAGAGTTACAGATGTAGTGGTTTGTTGCAGGAGTAATGGAAAGCCAAAGATCTCATATGATGTAATACCATGCAAGACTGGTCTGAATTCAACATTACATAATGTTGGTCCTGTTATTTTAACTTTTACTTGTTAATGATTATTATTATTATGACTGAAATCATGTTACATGTTACCGTGCACAAATTCAATATTTAAAAGCTTCCAAGCACAATAGATACTTATAATAGCTGGTCGTCTAATCAAGTTTTAGCATATTATATACTCATTGTCATATTGGGAGTAAAAATCCGTGTTTTGCATAACAAATATTTATTGATTTCTAAATTATTTTAAGACAGAATGCTTCAGCATTCATGGGATTATGATGGTTTTACAATGTTTTTATGAATTTATATTGTTTTTTTTGTAATTTTTTAATGCGTAATCAACAATGTATGTTATGAAGACTGATGTATTCTAGTCACTATTGTGGTATCCATTTTCTACGCAATAAATATTTTATAAAACTGAACACTGTTTTAACTAAAACAATATCTACAACAATAAAAATAACAGCTCTAGTCCAAACAAATTAACTTAGTTTCATGATGTATCCATTTGACTTTGTGAACCCTTTTGTTTACTCTCTTCCTGCTTCACTTGTTTAAATTCTTCATCTATTCTTTCTTTTGCTCTTACGATTTTTGATTGTAAATAGAAGGATCCACCTTTCGCCTTATCATTAGCTTGAAAAAGATGTTCGTAGTTTCTGACTATTTTGTTCTTTTCCAATTTGTCTAAATTTAATATCTGCATTGCTTCTTCTAACGTGAGACCTGTGGAAGCATTGGCTGCTGCTCTCCGGGTACCTTCAGGTCCACCACCAGCTCGCTTCGCTGCCTCCTGAGACGCAGCTATTTCTTGCTTGAGGGCTCTCGCAAAAGCTCGTCCCACTACTTGGGCACCAAGAACTATAATTTGAGCTATGTATTTAGCCATATTTTCGTTACTATTGATGAAATAACTACTGACATTACTAGCAAAATAAATGTCAGGTCTCTAAATGGTCATGTCAATGTTAAAACTTTGAGGTTAAGTTGCGTTCAAGTGAGTTAAGAAAACTCGAAGATTCGAAATTGTCAACATTAACATTTTGGGAATTAGACAGCAGTGGTAATGGCCCCGACTTACCGAGTTGGTCGTGGATTTGAAACCAAGCAGGTGTTATTTTGTGTAACTGCGTTACATACCGAGTTTCCTCCCCTCGGAAATCAATATGCCGTTGGTCCCGGCTGTTATTTGTACATACATCTTTGACAGTTGTTACAGGTAGTCAGTGGCCTAAAAGTTTGACAACCAGACTTACCAAGGAGTATCGTAGCACCCCGTACTAACTGGGTTGTGGAGTCGCTCCATGTAAAATACTGGTATTCGGCTGATAATAGGGTTAAAGTGGAAACCGACCCCGACATGACAACAACCCCTAGACTACTGTGTCCCTTTTGGTATAAGTATTGTACCTACCCTTTGACTGTGTCCGCGTGGTGGATGAGAGAGGTGGTCTGTGTTTCATCCCCGAAAACTGTGTAGGATTTATAAGTAAAGTAGTAAGGGATCAGCGCTTCTTCGGTCGCCTGAAGAAGGTATTAAAAATAGCCTTCTCTCGGGCGGGAACTAAGTGCGCGCCTTCAATGGTTGGGTCATGCCGGATTTAATGTACTCTTTCGGGGATAGAAGTGTTCGTACACAGCTGACCGAAAACCGGATGCATCACCCACGATCATCGCTGATGAGACTGTACATCCCGCGGAAGTGCGGGGGTCGAGGCTTTTTAAAAGCCAAGACCCTCCGCAACATCAGAGAATATTTTTTAAAGGTCGAAGTGGGTATGCACCGAGATGATCGCAGTGGACAAAAGACTCACCCAGCTATCCATGGCTAAAGAGAACTGGCGCAAACTTATAGTACTTACTACCAATGACCCCAAGAAAGTATGGCAAAGCAAAGAGCTTCATGGGCGCTTCTACCGGGCTCTTCATGGGCCCGATGTAGATTTTCTAGCGTCCCTAACCTGGCTACGGCTCGACGACCTCTTCGGGAAAACTGAAGGTTTTGTCTGTGCGATTATGGACGAAGTTATGTTGACGAACAACTACCGGAAATATATTATGAAGGACGGGACGGTTGACGTGTGTCGGGCTTGCCACCTTCCGGGTGAGTCCATCAGACATATTATTTCTGGTTGTTTTCGTCTGGCTAACGGCGAGTACTTGCACAGGCACAACCAAGTAGCCAGGTGCTGGTGTATATTACACCAGCAAATTGCCTTGAAATATAAACTTGTGGAACCTGAGGTACCGTACTGCAAGTATGTGCCCGACCCAGTTCTCAAGAAAGATCATGTCACGCTATACTGGGATCGGTCTATCATTACTGACAGGACTATTGTCGCCAATAAGCCTGACATAGTGGTGATAGACCGATCAGCGCGCCGCTTAATGATAATCGACGTTAGCATTCCGCATGACGAGAACCTCGTGAAAGCTGAGAAAGAGAAACAAATAAAATATCTCAACTTGGCACACGAGGTTCGCGACATATGGAATATGAACTCGGTTACCTATAATTGTGCCGACTGTCGTAACGGCCAATGGCCTGATGGTCAAGAGCCTCGACAACCATCTCTCGAAGCTCTTCATATGCGGTTGGATCAAGGGCCTGATTCAGAAGGCAGTGCTCCTCGATACAACTCGCATTATGAGGAGGTTTTGTCTCTGCAGCCCTAACCACCAGTAGCTTGGACCCTGCTCCCGACACTGGCGGACCTCAATTTTTTTGTTATATTTTTGTAGCCTGATTAAAACTGATAAAACATCATGAAACCATATACAGGTTGATTAATCTGTGGTTGATTAGTTCCATTCGAAATAAGCAGATGTCACAAAAATCATTTTCCATCAATTGAGCTGTACAGCATTACGATAAGGTTGAAAATTCAAACGCAAGTTTGACAGCTCCCTTATTATTATTATACTCTTTGTTTGACAGTATCTCAACAGTCACAGAGCATAACATTCCTTGATTCGCGCGTTTTTTTGACATTTACACACAACGTTAACCTGTGTAAACCTGTTTGTGTTTTGTAGCGACGTTAAAAGTAGTTTATTTGATAAAAAACGATATTTAAGTGTAAAGTTTAGTGTCATTTAGTGTATTATTAAGTTTAAAAAACAATGGTGAGTAAAGATTTTACTAGTTCGTGCAGTATTTACTGATTAATTACTACTTATCGTATGGGGCCGTCCAGCTTGGCCGTTTGACGCTTTAGCTGTACAAAAAAATGTAGTTTTAAGTTCCTAATACTTCCAAGTTTACATAACAAACGAAACGAACACTTCACATGAATTGGGAAACCCATTATTATTGTTATTTGCTAGTTGATTTTATAATCTTGTACAAGCCATTAACCTTAAAATAACTTTTAAGTCATAAAAAATTAGCCAAATTGTCAGGATTATTACCACAATATTCGTCACAGGCACAGAACGATTATTTTATTATTCAATCAAAAGAATCTGCCTATTTTGACAAAAAGTAAGCTGCAGGTAGCTCGCTCCTTAAACATCTAATTTATTTATCTGGCTAAAATGTTAAATATAGATCAATACAGATAAATAGAGGGTGAACTGTTTAATTTAGCTTTAATAGAATATTACAATCAATGTTATTTTTATGACACATTTGTTTTCACAAGTCACAAGTCTTCAATCAAATATTCGAACTGACCTTCTTATTTTTCTTAACTTAATGAGGTCGCATATCGCAGCAACCTTATTATCTTCTCTCAATAGAGACCCATTAGATTCAAGAGCTTCTGCAGCCTTGGTCTGGCTAATGCTTTAGTAAATGTATCAGCAAGCTGATTCTCCGTGGTCACCTTGCTAACATTCAGCTCTCCATTGGTTACCATCTCTCTTACGAAGAAGTGTCGAATCCGGATGTGCTTAGTACGTTTGTGGTACTCCGGATTCTCTGCTAACTTGATTGCAGCTTCGTTATCAACTTTCAGTACAGGCACGCCTTTCAATTTAGTCATATCTCCAATTAATCTATGGAGCCAAATTGATTCCCGAGCACCTTCACTAGCCGCTACGACTTCAGCTTCTGTAGTTGATATCGCCACGCTTGTTTGACGCTGGCTCATCCATGACACAGCACCTCCAGCATACATGCATAATACACCAGTGGTTGAACGACCTGTTTTCAAATCACCTCCATGATCAGCATCACTGTAGCTTTGAAGAATGCCAGTCCTAAAGCTTCTTTTGTAGAGTATTCCTCTTTCTGGTGAGTATTGCAAATAGCGTAGTATTCTTTTAAGTTTGACACAATCCTGTTCTTTTGGATTTTCAAGACTTCTAGAAACCACACTGACTGCATATGCAATATCAGGCCTAGTTCCAACCATCAGGTAAGCTAATGCACCAACAACTTGTCTGTAATTCTTAAGCAAGTTGCTTACATCACATGATTGGTCTTGATATTGGTCTTCTGTTACGATTGGAGTCATTACCGGTTTGCAATTTTCCATACCAAATCTCTTAAGCAACTTCTTTGCATAACTACCCTGAGATATTTTGGTTCCATCATCAGTCTTCTCTATTTCAATACCGAGGAAATATGACGCTGTCTTCGTGGTTATTTTAAACTTAGTCTTCATTTGTGCTATAAACTCATCAATAAGGTTCTGACTTGTTGCAGCCACCAAACCATCATCAACATATAGTGCAACTATAAGCTTTCCTCCAGACGACGACGTCTTCCTGATAAATAAGCAAGGATCTGAATCACTGACTTTGAATCCAATCTCCTTGAAAAAGTCCAAGATCCGCTTGTTCCAGCATCTTGGAGCCTATTTCAAGCCGTAAAGGCTCTTCTTCAATAAGCATACCCGACCAGAACTATCATCATAGCCTTCAGGCTGCTTCATAAAGATTTCTTCATCGAGTGTTCCATACAAAAATGCCGTAGAAACATCGAATTGCAACATCGACATGTTCTCATTAGCTGCTACAGCCAACACACTTCTCACAGTTTTCATTTTCGCCACTGGACTGAATGTTTGTTCATAGTCGATACCTTTCTTTTGACTAAAGCCCTTTATTACAAGTCTTGCTTTATATTTGTCCACTGACCCGTCAGCATTTAGCTTTACTCTATACAACCATTTACATGGTATAGCCTTCCTGTTCCTAGGAAGTGGCACAAGGACCCAAGTCCTATTTTCTTTCAGAGAATTCATCTCACAATCCATTGCCTTTTCCCAAAGATCCTGTTCAGAACTTCTGATAGCCTCTTTGTAACAACTTGGTTCTTGATAACCACAGCTAGCCATATTTAAAACATAGTCCTTGAGTTTCTCAGGTGGACGAAGCAACGATCTGTCTCTAAGAAGCCTTCCACCATGTTCCATTATATCCTGTTCAGGAATTCCATCATGGGTATGATCGTCCACTTCTATTTCTATATCTCCCCCTAACTCAAAACTTTGTTCTAAATCATCACTCCTTGCATCATCAAATGCTTCAAAGTCTTCAGCTGGAACGTCTTCTCTATCAACTAACTCTGTGTTTTCATCTTCTCTAGCAAAGAGCTCAGTGTCCCCAATTCCGGTACCAACACCTTCATTACCATCATGAATTCCATCATTGTTGATTGTTCCACTACTACCTGAATCTTCTGCATTCTGAGCAACCTGGGGTTGACTTACTGGATCTGACAATCCCAAAGGGATCTCTATTTCAGTTATTCCTGAAACGTTAACTAAACTTTCCGCACCCAAGGGTTTTTCATCAAAGTTTACGTCCCTTGATCTAATCAACGAGTTGCTCTGTTCATTCCACAGCCTGTATCCATCGTCATTATCATAACCGACAAGTTTACATTTCACTGCTTTCTTTTGCAACTTCTTTCTGGACTGCTTCGGTACATGCGCGTAACAAGTTGATCCAATTATTCGCAAGTGCTTTATTTGTGGCTTCTTACCAACCCAAAGCTCAAATGGTGACTTGTGTTCCACTGTAGTTGGACCTGTCCTGTTCAAAATATAAACAGCAGTATTCACCAACTCTACCCACAGTGTCTGAGGTAGTTCCTCGTGTGCATGCATCATAGCTCTCGCTGATTCAACTAAAGTGCGATTTTCCCTCTCACTACTCCCATTTTGTTCCGGGGTATATGGCATAACTAATCTTTGTTTTATACCCATATCCGCCAATACCTTCTGTATCTTCCGATTATCAAATTCTCCACCGTTATCACTCAATAACTCCTTAACTGTATGACCAGCTACCTTGGCAGAGGCCAACATTACTTTGAGCTTCTCATGTACTTCTGACTTCTCTCTCAGGAAATACACATATCTATAACGCGTAAATTCATCATTGAAGAGTACAAAGTAGCGATACTTGGATAGCGATAGAGGGAATGGACCACACACATCCGTGTGAATGCGTTCTCCAGGCTCATTGGCTTTCTCCCGTACACCAAACTTCAGTCTGTGTGACTTCCCAAATATACAGCCTTCGCATAATTCTCCATTTTCCTTGGTTTTTATACCAAATTCCCTCTCGATTAGACCTCTAACATGCCTCTTGTTCTGATGTCCTAAGCGTTCGTGGTAGAGTTGCAGCATATCTACTTTCTGTATAAAATTCACAGCAACTTTAGATGGTGGTACAATCCTACAGTTGAGCCTGTACAGACCTCCATACCTCTCTCTATTTACAGTAACTGAGATTTTTCCATCAATTTTCATTGAACAGGTAGTGACCCGCGACTCAAAAACGCTTCCTGGATTTTTATCTTGTGTCGACAGCACCGAAAACAAATTCTTACTAATCTTAGGAACGTACCAAACATCTCTCAATGTTGACTTGACAACCTTCTTGTTAACTGTAGCTTCAATGCTTAGTGATCCTTGCCCAATAGCCTTAATCACGTTTCCATCAGCTGTTGTTACAGTATGATCTACATCAAAATATCTGAAAACCTGAAACAAATCTGCGCGCATCGTCACATGATTGGTAGCGCCGTTGTCCACATACCAGTTATGACGATCTGAATCAGATTCTTTTGTATTTACAGATTGTAACAGCATGTTTACTCCTTTGTTGCCTTGACCAGATGCATTCCTTAAAGGACAGTCTTTCTTGAGGTGTCCAACTTCTTTACATTTGTAACATCTCACTTTTTTACTTGATTCTGGAGTGATGTTATTGCCCTTTTTAGTAAATTTATTTCCTGTTTTCACCGCTAAGGCATCACAACTAGACTCACCGTCTTTACCGTTGTTTCCAAGCGCCTTTTCATGTGCACACAACTGACTTGAGATGTTCTCAACTGTCCGATCCTTTTTAGACATAAGCAACCAGCTCGACTTAAATGAAAAATAGCTCTCTGGTAGTGTGTCCAGTATCTTGCAGATTAATAAAATGTCAGGAAGTTCCTTCAACTCCTCTTCTTTCATTAACTCCTGCCTCAACCGGAACCAGATGTTTTTCAATTTTGAGATGTGCGTCGCCATATCATCACCTTGACCTTTTCTGTAACCGAAGAACTGCAAACACAAATCATACAGACGATCTTCGCTCACGCCTTCATACAATCTATGCAATTCATCCCATACATCCTTTGACGTTGTGAACCTGATGACCTTATCCAATATGTCGTCAGCAATATTGTTCGTTATTAGTAACAATGCCGTACTGTCCAATTTGTTAAAGTTTTTAACCTTGTCTTCATAAAGAGCCAAATCTGCAGCAGCTTTCTCACCAGCCCCACTTGCAGGTATTCCCGGTCTTTTTATGTTACCCAGTACTATATCTTGAAGGTTCTCCACTCCTCGTAGAAGTGCCGTCATTCTATATTTCCATTGTACCCAGTTGGTACCCACTAGTTTTGCAATCTGTACTTTACCGAGATCCATGTCCGATCATTTCTGGGACCATAACCCGTTAAATATAGATCAATACAGATAAATAGAGGGTGAACTGTTTAATTTAGCTTTAATAGAATATTACAATCAATGTTATTTTTATGACACATTTGTTTTCACAAGTCACAAGTCTTCAATCAAATATTCGAACTGACCTTCTTATTTTTCTTAACTTAATGAGGTCGCATATTGCAGCAACCTTATTAACACTTCACATGAATTGGGAAACCCATTATTATTGTTATTTGCTAGTTGATTTTATAATCTTGTACAAGCCATTAACCTTAAAATAACTTTTAAGTCATAAAAAATTAGCCAAATTGTCAGGATTATTACCACAATATTCGTCACAGGCACAGAACGATTATTTTATTATTCAATCAAAAGAATCTGCCTATTTTGACAAAAAGTAAGCTGCAGGTAGCTCGCTCCTTAAACATCTAATTTATTTATCTGGCTAAAATCTACTGTAGATATTACTAAAACATTAATATTGTATTACTATAATGTTTAAGTATCTGATTCTATAGCATGAACATTGGTACTAGTAGAAGCATTCATTTGATTGAACCAAATATAACTGTAAACTATACTTGCTTAGGGTGTAGTATCAAGTATATTGTCTTATTTAATTGTTGGTTTAATTTCCAGAGTTCCCCAACCCCTGAAACACCAGAGCGAGACGGAGCACGGTCACGGATGACATCACCAGCACCGGACTATGAAATGTTTGATGATGAAGGTGCCATTCTCGGAGACAACCCTGAGGAGGAAGAAGGAGATGGAGAGGAACTGTTCAATGATAATATGGAGGCGTAAGTGGTTGCAACTGTGATTTTGAAACCTATACAACAAGCATTATAATATTTCTTTACTACCTGACAGAGTCAGGTAGTAAAGAAACATTATATCAATAAAAAAAATGTATGATTGCCCGCAAAATTAAAATTTTCTATGCTTCATCATGTTAGGGTTTCTAAACAGTCTGCTCGCCTTATGGGCCGTATTGTTAGCCACACACTACTGATTGTATACCTATGTATTTATTTGTTACAAAATCCATAGCTCTGTACAATTTTTATCTAAACTATTTAACTAAGCCTACAGCCAATTTAGGATTTACAATTGAATATCTATACATAGTATTGTTTGTGCATGGGAGACTCATCATATATTTTGAGGTAACAACTAATTGCAATAACAAGACACTTTAAATGTAAGTAACTAATGTAACAACTACTTATGTAATAATTTGATAAATGTTTTTCCACAGTGACTACCGCCCAATGCCAGCACTGGATCGTTATGATGCTGAAGATTTAGATGATGATGACTATGACCCCATGTCAGCACAAGACCGTGTGGCCGCTGAGCAGGAGCTGAGGAGAAGAGATAGAGAAGAGGGTCGCACCAGGAGAGATGACCGCGACTTGTTGTATGGTAAGAGATTATTCTATTAGAACTGTGAGGCTGGTAGTCAGTCTTTGGGGCCACTGATTAGCTGTAACAACTGTCAATGGTCTACAAATGACAGCCGGCAGGTATGTTCTGTCTTAGGGTTTCGGTTTCCACACTTACCCCCGAATACTGAAACGTCACTCAAAATTTAAGGGCTGCTTAACATTTGAGCAGCTCCTAAACTTTAAATTTCGTATGGCCAAACGTCACTTTTGAGTATCTGTTAAATATAAGTGCTACTTAAATTTTGAGTGACGTTTCAGTATTCGGGGGTTAGTCCTTAAGAGGGCCCTTCCCGGCCGGCCTATCGTACGCGAGCACGGTTGAAAAGCTTGTTGTTTCATCCAGAGCTATCGCGGCGATATTCTTTCAACTCCCCTGTCTCACCTAGATCCGAGCCCGCACTACTCGTCTCCCGCGCACCTCATACCGCCCAATGCGAAAAATAGTGTTTGAAAATTTATAAAACTTGTTCTAGGAAATACGTGTTTTTGAATAAGTCTTACAAGTTTGTGAAATAAATATTTGCCATTTAGAATCTCCACTACATTTGCAAGGCTTCTATCAGGATGCTTTCTTTACTTTTACAATTAATGAGTATATTATGAACGGCCAAAGTTGAGGTAAAATTTGTGCAAATTAGCAATTTTTGGTGGCTTTTACTGAATTTGTTTCTACAAATTTTTATTTTTTGCTTTGATAGAAGCCTAGATATAGTACACAAGATACCCATTAGTTCAAAAAATTCAAAACAACGGCATAATCACGCACGAGCGTTTGTCAAAACTCGCGCAAAAAGTATAGCAGGTTGGCCGCTCTTAAATTGGACCATTGTACCTGAACCATGGCTGCCCACCAGCCTCCCTCGAGAAGCAGATCAATCTTCCCAGTATTCTCGGTACATCAGCAAGGGATCTTGGTGTTCCAAGAGTTTCCTTGCAGATTGCAGGTAATGGATGGACGCATCCCCGTGTATGGGTCCATCCACGATCTTCCAGCAACTTTCCGTACCAACCTTGGCGAGTGCTGCTGGAAATCGACATAACAACAGGAATGGCGCAGCGGTAGTGAGGCTGCCTTACGTTCTTAGGGTCCTGGGTTCGAATCCCGGTAGGAGCAAATGTTTGTGTGATGAGCATGGACATTTGTTTCCGAGTCATGGATGTTTATATCTATAATTCAGCTTTATATAGTATAACGAGCTTTATATAGTATAATAAGTATGTATTTACAAACAAAAAGTATCTATGTAATATATCAACTATCTGGTGTCCACGACACAAGCCTCGTTGCTTAGTGTGGCACTAGATGACGCTGTGTGTAATGTCCAGCGATATTTATTTATTTATAGACAATCAACATGCAACTTACATACTAAATAATCATAAATTATCCATGTCTACAGATGAATCTGACGAAGAAAGCACAGGCGCTCCGCGGGCGAAGCGCCGCCGTGCTGCGGAGAAGGCGGCCATGGGCAGTGAGGAACAAGTGGAGGAGGGGATCGAGAGTATCGAGAACTTGGAGGACACCAAGGGGTATACTACCAAGGAGTGGGTGTCTATGTTGGGGCCCAGGACTGAGATTGCTAACAGGTTTGTAATTAGATCTAAACATGACGTAATTTCACTCATCATCTGCCTAGCCTTTTCCCAGCTATGTTGGGCTTCCAGTCTAATCAGATGCAGCTAAATGAGCGACGGCCCTTACTGGGTTATACGAAACCCCTAAGGAAGACTGTTCATCAGACATTGGCTCACTGACCTGTAAGAACTGTTCAAGATCTAAGAGCTTAAGAGCGGCCAACCCGTCATATTTTACATACAAACACTTGTACGTGATTATGCCGTTGTTACACATATTATTTTTGTTTTTTTTTAAACTAATAGGTTTCTTGTTCACTATATCTAGGTTTCTATCAAAGCAAAAAATAAAAATTCGTAGAGACAAATTCAGTATAAGCCTCCAAAAATTGCTGTTTTGCACAAATTATACCTGAATGTAGGCCGATCATAATGTATTTAAAACTTGTGAAAGTAAAGAAAACATCCTGATAAAAACCTTGCACATGTAGTGGAGATTCTTAATGACAAATACATATTTCACAAACTTGTAAGACTTATTAAAAAACACGGCTTTCCTAGAACAGGTTTAAGAAATTTTCGAACACTTTTTTTCGTTGAATGTTATCGCGTTAGGTGGTACGAGGTGCGCGGGAGACGAGTAGTGCGGGGTCGGGGCTAGGTAAGACAGGGGAGTTGAAAAATATCGCCGCGATGGCTCTGGATGAAACAACAAGCTTTTTGACCATGCTCGCGTTGACGATAGACGGGCCGGGAAGGGCTCTCTTAACGAACCCAGAAGTTCATACTCAAGAGTCGCACTTGCGACCACTAGTCCAATAAGGCAGTCATTTGTATATTATACAATACTATATAAATACATACAGGGTGTAAACCACCTCATCACGAAGCCGTCAACCAAGCATTCTGTACATCAAACTAACTTTACGCAAACGTTATTGCTGGGAAACGACTTTTTTTTTAGGGTGAAAAATCATGTTTTGTGGTAAAACTCAATGTAACGTACTCAAAACATTGTGCTGATGGATGGATTGAATAGTACGGGGGTCGTGGAGTTGTTTAAAGTAAAAATCTTACATTAAAAAAACTTTGACCCCCAATATCTCCGTAACTAGAAGGTAGGTATGGTGTAGAACAAAAAAATGATCGCAATGACGACGAGAACAAGTGCCTTTCGGCTTCGTTAAGAGGTGTTTTACACCCTTTATATAAGAATGTTATCTTCATATGATCTACAATCACCTTTCTCCACACTCAAAGAAGGAATGAAAACTTATTAAAAACCCTCATTTCTAACCAACCATTTTGACTTCCAGATTCAAGAACTTCCTCCGTACATACACAAACAGTAAAGGTCAGTTTGTGTACAAGGAGCGTATCCGCCGTATGTGCGAACACAATCAGGCGTCGTTCCACGTGGAGTTCGATGTACTAGCGCGGAGGGAACAGGTGTTGGCTTACTTCTTGCCTGAAGCACCCTTCCAGATGTTGCAGATTTTTGATGAGGTAAGTTGAATTCAGTTCTTGTTAAAAAATTAATCTGTAACTATGATAGCGTTCCTTACTTTTGAAACTGACTGTTCAGACTAGACCTTGAACCTAATGCTTTACTTTAGCTATAAAGTAGAAAATCTATTAAATAAATTTGACAGATTATATAAAGCAATAACTTGGGCCTAAATACTGATGTGTGTCATGGTACCTGCAAGTTATTAGCATACTTTTGACAAGCTTTCCTGCTTTTGAGAGTTTCCAAGAAAATCTACAGGCTATTAGTGCGATTTTTAAAGGCCCACTGTCGCAGGGTTTCATATTAAGTAGCCATGCCGGTGTTTCTTGAGATATGCCACGACGTCGTTAGGTATGCCTATACGTTCCGAAATCGGCGGGCACTTATTTTGTGCCTACAGCCATTACCATTTAAATTTCAACTTTTTTGTCACACTATTGGGTTGTATTCTTATTAGTCGCCTAGAACTCTCTTGCTATGCCGTGCCTAGTGCGGATTTTGTAGCTCTCAACTCATTACTATGTGTGTTCATACATTCCAGGTAGCCAAGGACATAGTACTCCAAATATTCCCCAGCTACGAGCGAGTTACCTCCGAGATCCACGTCCGAATATCCGACCTACCACTCATAGAAGAGTTGAGAACATTCCGGAAGCTTCACTTGAACCAACTTGTGAGGACTGTGGGAGTGATCACGGCGACTACTGGGGTTCTTCCTCAGTTGTCTGTGGTCAAATATGACTGTAATAGGTGCGGGTATATCCTGGGGCCGTTTGTGCAGACTCAGAACACGGAAGTGAGGCCGGGGTCTTGTCCGGAGTGTCAGAGTTCTGGGCCTTTTATGGTGAGTTTAAATTTAAATGTTAACTTTATGGTGAATTCCTACTGAAGAAACATTCACAGAAAAATATGTTGTCTGATGACATAAAAGACTAATTTCAACTAATAGAAGAGAGAGTGAGAGATAGAGATTTCAACATATTTTTGATGTAAATATTTCGCCAGTGGCTGTTACACAGTTGCTCTATTTTCAGAGAAAGTAACTTAATCACTACATATTATAAAACAAAGTCCGCCGCGTCTGTCTGTCCCTATGTATGCTTAGATCTTTAAAACTATGCAACGGATTCTGATGCGGGTTTTTTTAAAATAGATTTAATAGAAAGGTTTTAGTAGATCATTTGTCAAGCGGGCGAAGCCGCGGGCTTCAGCTAGTTTATCATAAGTGACAGATTGCGATAAAACGAGGTTTGCAGTTTTGTTAGGCGAAACGCTTAGGTGTTAGGATCCATGTGCACATCTATACTTAACCCAGGCTGCTAGAAGCCAGGCTAACAGTTTTGCATGCATGTAGTTCCAATGTATTCGTAATTACTCCTCAAAATGTTAGTTATAAGGTAGTTGTTTCATTTTGCAGACACACATTAATCATTGCAATTTAATTCTTATTCCAACGGTTATTAAACTTAATTTACGTTAGGAGCTCACTAGGTGCACAAAATATTGAATTGTATTCTCTAGTCCCAATGATATTCAACTTTCCCTCTTATGCAGGTAAACATGGAACAAACAGTGTACCGCAACTACCAGAAGGTCACAATCCAGGAGTCTCCAGGTCGCATCCCGGCGGGCAGGATCCCGCGCAGCAAGGAGTGCATCCTGCTGGCAGACCTGTGCGACCGCTGCAAGCCGGGGGACGAGGTGGACCTCACCGGGGTCTACACTAACAATTATGACGGCTCACTAAATACTGAACAAGTAAGTTACGTTTTTTATATCTACGTCTTTGTCTCAAAATCAAAGCATTTATTTCAAGTGGGGTAAGGCACTTTTGAATTGTCGAAACAAAGATGAAAATTAAATGTAGTAGCTACCAGTCCCAGTCACAAGACATAAAAACTGTGAAAGTACTGTAGTTGCCCATTCCCTAGCGTAGATCTCTATGGAGAAGAAAGGGCAAGAAACTCCATGGACACTCTTTTAAATCAGAATATTGTTACAAAATCTTGGTTACATCATTCATGCACTGTTTTAGACTTTCACGGTTTTTCACTACACTTAAAGTACTTACGGGATGATATCCGTGATTTTGTTTTTGTTTGATGAGCTCCCGATATTTCGGCGCTGTTGTTGAATTCCCGCGATCATGATGCTTGCAACAGCGTCGAAATATCGGGAGCTCATCAAACAAAAACAAAATCACGGATATCATCCCGTAAGTACTTTAAGTGTACATCATTCATGTTGAGATGGTATGGTGATCGTATGGTTAAAGTTTCACAGACCAGTCAGTGGCCCGAATGTCTGACAACCAGTCTTACTAAGGGTATTTTACGCAGTACTAACTGGGTTGTGGAGGTCAGATAGGCAGTCGCTCCATGTAGAATACTGGTACTCAGCTGCATCCAGTTAGACTGGAATCCGACCTCAACATATTTGGGAAAATCAATGGATAGCGTCGAAAGTTGAAAATCCCTCAGCGGCATTTATCGTCGCCCTGTGTTAGTAATCTAATTAAGAGTATAAAAACCAAACCGAAACATTAAACACCCTTTTTCTATTCTTCCCCAGGGCTTCCCAGTCTTCGCAACAGTGATAATAGCCAACTACATAGTAGTAAAAGACTGCAAGCACATCGTGGAATCTCTGACAGACGAAGACGTGGCCACCATAGTGAAGCTCTCGAAGGACCCGCGCATTGGCGAGAGGATCGTGCAGAGCATAGCGCCGTCTATATACGGACATGATTACATTAAGAGGGGCTTGGCTTTGGCGCTGTTTGGAGGGGAGCCTAAGAATCCAGGTATTAATATCAAAGCATTTATTTCAAGCCAGTTACAGGTTGAATTGTCGAAACAATGACAACAAAAAAAATGAAGCTACAGTCCCAGTCACAAGGCATACTAACTGTGAAAATACTGTAGTTGCCTATTCCAAAGCGTATATGTCTATGGAGAAGAACGGGCAAGAAACCCAGAGACCCCAGAATATCATTACAAAACCTTGATTACATCATTCATGTTAAGATTATACATGAACTATGTGGCAAGATGTGCACGTTAGATGTGTCCATAATAAGGAAAAGAAGACAATTCAAAAATAAATAAAAATAATCTATAGATATCTTTACGTCTGAATGTTTCAAGCAAATGAGTAGCTCGTCGAAACATATGGAACACCAGATTTTTTTTTCGCTTTATAGGGTTTGGTCCCATAGTAAAGTTGTTCATAATGATGAGTACAATGACCCCTTAAGAGATTTCGTGTATGAACAGATACACCTTATGTATGGATACAGAAAGTATGGGACTAGTTTATCATTTAGTATCGACCTGACCCGAAGAATCAGCTGCCCACGTCATCCTGGAATGCGAGGCAGTTGCTACCCAACGCAAACAAATCCTCGGAACGGTGAGGTCGCTCCGCGAAGCCTGTGAAGCTCCCATGAAACTTCTGTGCTTCTGGGCGGAGCTAGGCTGGCTAACTTAGCCAGGACACCTACGCACAACGGACCGATTAAGAGTCTAAGTGCGGAAAATGGAGTCCCTACTCTACTCTACTAGTATGGACCTGTTCCGACTTGTCCATAATGGGAACCTGAATATTTACAGAGGTTTACCTAAAACAAGGAACCATTCACCAGCCAGTAGACTAAATAGTTTTCTAAACTCATCGGATCTTCCACTAAAAAGTACATATCACAAAAATAACGAACACAAAAATATCTAGGAAGAACTCTTTACACTACAACCACAACTACAACAAACTCATATATTTTCTTTAGGTGACAAGCACAAATTGAGGGGTGACATCAATGTCCTCATTTGTGGAGATCCTGGTACAGCCAAATCACAGTTCTTGAAGTACACTGAAAAGGTAACTAAAGACAGCACATTGTTTCATTGTAAGCTACTTTTAAATTGTTAATTAGTGTATACTTCTATACTGACGTTGACGACCCGAATAGCGCAGCGGTAGTGAGGCTGCCTTACGTTCTTAGGGTCCCGGGTTCGAATACCGATTGGAGCAAATGTTTGTGTGATGAGCATGGATGTCGAGTCATGGATGTTTATATGTATAATAAGTATGTATTTACAAACAAAAAGTATATATGTAGTATATCAACCATCGCTGTCCACGACACAAGCCTCGTTGCTTAGTGTGGCATTAGATGGCGCCGTGTGTTAATGTCCAGCGATATTGATACTAATATTATAAAGAGGAAAGATTTGTATTTTTGTATGTAACTAATAAACTCAAAAACTACGAGTAACATAGGCTATATTTTATCCCCCTACTCTCACGGGAACGGGCACTAACCGCGTGACGTCCGCTAGTTATTAATATTTTTGAAATCCTAGTGCTCAGGTTATTACTGTAGATTGGAGGTAAGTTATCTTATAACGTACGCCTTACATTTGATAAAATGTAAGGCGTACTATTCACTGGTTCGTGTCGACATGATCCGGCTAACCCGGGTAGTAAAATCCAGGGTGTAAACAGACTCTTCACGAAGCCGTCAACCAAGCATTCTGTACATCAAACTAAGTAACAAAGTAAGTAATCAAAGTAAGTAACCCCTATGCAATTTTTTTGCTGGGAAATGAATTTTTTCTTTTGTGGTGAAAACAGACTTTTCGGAATGACTCAATTAAAAAAAATTAAACATTGTGCTGATGGATGGATTAAATAGTACGAGGGTCGTGAAAGTGTTTAAAGTAAAAATGTAACATTAAAAACATGTATTAAAAAAAATACTTGTCAAAAAGTTGAAACTTTGACCCCCAATATCTGCGTAACTAGAAGGTTCCCAGGTATGGTGTAGAACAAAAAAATGATCGCAATGACGAGGAGAACAAGTGCCTTTCGGCTTCGTTAAGAGTATTTTTACACCCTTTATACATTCGAGTTATTTTGCTGGGACATGCTGGAACATCCCAACCGAATATAATATTATGTAGCACCCCTAATAAATCATGATCTGTCAAAGGACCGATTTGTTCGAGACACCATTGTTTAACTATTGTGTCTACTTCGTGGAAAGATCAAGGGATATCAGTTACAATTATGCTACAATTAATTTATATTGTTACAGATTGCGCCCAGAGCGATTTTCACAACGGGTCAAGGTGCCAGTGCTGTCGGTCTCACGGCCTATGTGAGAAAGAATCCTACTACCAGGTGATATTACATTTCAATACACTTCCTCGGAAACGGGTTCTTATCGCACTACAATTAGGTTCAACATACAATGTATTTCACACGCGTGCGTTTTCTTTATTTTCCCGCACGTGTGCAGGAATAAAAAAATCCACAGATAACCTATACTTATAGGAAGTTCAAATCGGATCAATTATGCCTATAGTCGGAGGTGAATGTCTTTTTTTTAATTTCGGCAAAGCAATAATTCAAAAATACAAATAAAAACATTGTTTTATATTAGGCTGTTTAACGATTTCATACCTTTGCTTCTCCTTCAACCTGGCGAAAGCAAAACCCGAAAAAAAAAGAAAATTAAAATCAGTCTCCTAATAATTTACGACAAAAATACCAATTTTTCATTCTTTTATTTTATTTCTTCAAAAGTGTATTGAAAAACGTCGTTTGATACACGTGGACATTTGTTATTGCAGTTCTCGGCTCAAAAAAATCCTCTCCTACGGCTCGTGTTAATTCCGCCTCGAATGCAATAACAAACATTCTCCACGTATCAAAATGTACTATTATTTACATGACACTATGTCTTTCAAATAGATAACATATTATGCTTTATACAGCGTATATTATAAAGGTGTGGTCGTTCTTAAAGATGTGGTTCAGACCATTAAGCTGTAAAACTTTCTTCATGGGACAAACATTGTAATCGCGAATAAATAACCAAGTGAACTGTAGATTACAAGTTCTAACTCGAAGCAGGTAATTGACTGTGTGTATAAAGGGTGTAAAAACCTCTTAACGAAGCCGAAAGGCACGTCTTGTTCTCCCGGTCATTGCGATCATTTTTTTGTTCTATACCATACCTGCAGGCCTAGCCAAGTTACAAACGATTCGTATCGATTCTCTTTCTACAATCGTAAACGTTAAGTCACGTGGTCAAAACAAACGAATAGAAACTTCGTAGGCAAGTTTACATTGATCAAGATGATAGAATGAAATGTATTCGTTTCTACAATCGTGATCCCTACATCTCATTTAAATCGTAGCCAACTTACAGTTTTGACTAAACTTTAAAGTTGCCATTCGTTTGTTTTGCCAAGTGACTTATCGTTGATAGATGTCATTCCCATACATATGGTTGGTTTTATATTAGCGTTAACGATTGTAGATTGTCAACTTAGCTAAGCCTACTGGGAACCTTCTTGTTACGGAGATATTGGGGTAAAAGTTCCAACTTTTTGACAACTTTATTTTTAAATACAAGTATTTAATGTAAGTAGTAGAGTGAGCAGCGGTGGCCCAGTGGTGGCGGCCCCGACTTACGAACAGTAAGTCGTGGGTTCGAACCTAGGCAGGCGCATTACTTTGTGTAATTTATTTCATCACAGCTGCTCTCAAAACTGTGAAGGAAAACATCGTGAGGAAACCGGAATGTCCTAGAACCAAAAAATCGAAAACATGTGACATCTACCAATCCGCACTGGGCCCGCGTGGTGGATTATAGCCCATTCCCTCTCATTGAGAGGAGGCCTGTGTCCCAGCAGTAGAAACATTAATAGGCTGATGATGATGATGATAATGATTGAATGTAAGATTTTTACTTTAAACACCTCCACGAGCCCCCAAAACATGATTTTTCACGCAAACAAAAAGTCGTTTCCCTGCAATGATTTTTGCGTAAAGTTACTTAGTTTGATGTACAGTAAAAAATGCTTGGTTAACGGCTTCGTGATGGGTTGCTTACACCCTGTATTATTTCATCATTACTGCTCTCTAAACAGTAGAGAAAAATAGGATAAGAAAACTATAAAATGTCCTAGAACTGAAAATGTAAAACGCTAATTGTTGAGTTAACACCGGCCCAGGAATATGGTGGGTTCATAAATGAAATGTTTAGTTATACACGTCTATTCGCTAAATAATAGTAGTACATAGCAATGAGGTCCGCGGCGCGACTATACAAGGAGCCATTCACGAAGCGAAGCTGTCAACGAAGCATAGGCATGACGACAGTATCAAAAAATTGCAAATCTAGTCCGTCAGTTAGAGTATTGGACATTAATGGACACGTATTTTTTGTTTTTGTAAATGAATGAATAAAAAAAATAAAACCAAAAATAAAACGCATCAAAACTCGGGCTCGTGACGTCAGAACTAGCTAAAAAATATACCTAGGCGTGACGTATTGAGAATTTTAAAAGCGTCATATCTTCGTCAATTTTGGTTTACGTAACAAAAGAAAAAACACGACTCAAATATTTTTTGATAATCTAACCGACGGACTAATTAGTTTTTTTTTGTCGTCTCGCCTATTCTGGACATTAAACATAGATCACTAAAAAATATTGGTGATCGATGACAAAAAACCGGCCAAGTGCGAGTCGGACTCGCGCACAAAGGGTTCTGTACCAATATCAACACAAGACAAAAGGTAAAAAAATCACGTTTGTTGTATGAGAGCCCCCCTTAAATATTTATTTTATTCTGTTTTTAGTATTTGTTGTTATAGCGGCAACAGAAATACTGTCTGTGAAAATTTCAACTGTCTAGCTATCACGGTTCATGAGACAGCCTGGTGACAGACAGACGGACAGACAGCAGAGTCTTAGTAATAGGGTTCCGTTTTTACCCTTTGGGTAAAAAAATATAGACTTTGGGTAACGAGGGTTTTTTTTTTGAGTGAAAAATCACGTTTTACGGCAGGACTACATGTAACGCACTCAAAACATTGTGCTGATGGATGCATTGAATAGTACGAGGTTCGTGGAGGTATTAAAAGTAAAATTATAACATAAAAAACTTGTACCTATTAAAATAAATAATTAAGTTGGATTTGACCCCCAATATCTCCGAAACTAGAAGGTTTCCAGGTATAGTGTAGAACAAATAAAAAACCGGCCAAGAGCGGGTCGGACTCGCGCACCGAGGGTTCCGTACAAACTTTTTAAAGGACAAACTTAACTTTGCTGTTCGATCCCTAGAAACGGCTATTGCTCCAACCGCAAATAATATGTTTGTAATAGTAAAATCGCTTTTTTTTTGTTGTTATTAAACTACATATTTACGGTTTTCAGACTTTTCCCTTTACATGTGCTGTAAGACCTTGCTTTTTGCCAATTTTCGTGATTCTGGGTCAACGGGAACTACTATATAGATTTTCGACCCAAAACCTATAGGGTACTTCCGGTTGACCTGGAATTGTGAATTTTGGTTAAAAGCAAGGTCTTACAGCATAAGTATAGGGAAAAGTCCGAAATATAAAAAAAAATTGATAGTTAAGGTAAATTTTGGTACCTACAAATTTACGCGAAAAACTAAATTTGCCCATATCTTTTTATCGTGTTAACTCAGGACCTTGAGTTTTATACACCTAATAGGGACTATAGACCTCAGACTAGAGTATATGGTATAAATTTCAACTTGCTAGGGAAAATCGGTGGTGACAGACGGACAAGAAAGTGAAGTAGACACAAACAATGGCGTCTCGACCAAATTGGTCATTCGACAGATCATGATTTATAAGGATTCCGCTTTTTCCATTTGAGGTACGGAACCCTAAAAACAACAAACAAATGCAACAACGGGGCAAACAAGTGCCTTTGGGAGCGTTCAAGTATTACGTAACGAATTTGGGGGAAGAGGGTGGTCTTGTAAAACGTTTGCGTTACTGAGGTGGGAGGGGAGGGGGGAGGGGGTTAAAAATCTCAAAAAATTGCGTTACGTAATACTTGTGCGCCCCCTTTGTTAAAGTTACTTTTACACCCATTATTGTGTCGCGGCGCGCGGCCGCACACGTGCGCGGGCTCACGTGTGCGGCCGCGTGTCCGTACCTCACGCGGTTTTAATTTCCGATGGGGACATCGGAAATTAAAACCAACCAACATTTCTTCCACACAGAGATTGGACCCTAGAAGCCGGCGCCTTAGTTCTCGCCGACCGCGGCGTATGCCTCATAGACGAGTTCGACAAAATGAACGACGCTGACCGAACTTCCATCCACGAAGCTATGGAGCAGCAGTCCATATCTATATCTAAAGCGGGCATCGTGACGTCACTGCACGCTAGGTAAGAGAGTATACGGATTTTACTGGGCACTGCATTTTGAACGCACTGCTTGACGCGGAGAGTTACATATCCAACAGTTTAGCTTTTTGACGCGCTGGGATGCCCTCTGATGAATTCACAGTGCTGAAAATTTAAAATCCAATACAGGATGAATAAAAGAGTTAAAAAATCGCACGTGCCAACGAAGGCTAATTGTGTATCCGTCATCTGCATCAGCCTTTTCCGAGCTATGTTGAGGTAGACTTCTAGTCTTACTGGGCACAGGTCAATACCAGTATTTTACATAGAGCGACTGCCTATCTGACCTCCACAACCCAGTTACTGGATAATACGATACCCCTTGGTAAGACTGGTTGTCAGACTTTCGAATTTCTGATTACTTGTAACGGCTATCATAGATCTACAATTCTACATATTAGACAGCCGTGAGCAACGGCTTAACGTGCTTTCCGAGGCACGCAGAGAACTCTGTGTGATAACATCGATCTAACGTTCGACAGCACGCTCTGTTTCTAGTTCTAGCAAATGACTGTTCTGAGCGACAGAAAAGGATAGGACTATGGGAAAGTGCGATTCCATGCTGATAATAGGGATGATGACTGACTAAAAAAAGTATGATTCTGTTTAGTCCGTCTGTTAGATTATCGAAAAATATTGGAAACGTGTTTTTTGTTTTATCAAATTAATAAAAATTGACGAAGATAAAACGTGTCAAAGATCATGAGTCAAGCTTGTGACGTCACATTTGAGTAAACAAAAAAGAGTGATCTTATAAGGGTTCCTTTTTTTACCTTTTGAAGTACGGAACCCTAAAAATGTACTCAAATGTGACGTCACACGAGTTTTCGACGCACTGTATCATCTTCATTTTTTGTTTACGTGAAAAAAGAAAAAATATGTGTCCATAATTTTTTGGTAATCTATCTGACGGACTAATTAGATTTTTTTTTGTCATCTACCCTATTGAGGCGCAACCCTAAACTTAAAGATATACCCCCGTGTAGCTGTTGTTACTTATAACAATTTTAGGCTGCAAATATAATTTAAACCATTTTATAATTGTACCCTATAGGTGCTCAGTAATAGCTGCGTCCAATCCCATCGGCGGTCGCTACGACGCGTCGCTAACGTTCTCCGAGAACGTGAACCTGTCGGAACCGATCCTGTCACGTTTCGATGTGCTGTGCGTCGTGAGGGACGAGGCCGATCCCATGCAAGACGCGCATCTCGCTAAGTAAGTACACATCATCGTGACATCGTGATAATAGGCAATGAGATTGGCAGAAGTGTCTTACACGCATATTGCGCCCGGTAACTTGTAAGTCTGATGTTATAGGGGGCAAGCCTATTGCCATCAAACGGATAAAGATTAAATTTCAGTATGCTGCTGAGAAGGTTAACGAAGAAGAAAAGTTTAAACTAAAAAGTTTTATCTTTTTAGTTTAGTTTGCCCAGAAGATAGGAACCAACTTTTCTCGACGTTTTATAATAGGCCAGTTTCCACCATCAATAAATTGCAAATCTAATTAGTCCGTCAGTTAGAGTATTGGAAAATAATGGATACGTATTTTTTGTTTTTGTAAATCAATGAATATTTACAAAGATAAAACGCATCAAATCTCGGGAGTGGGGGCTCGTGACGTCACAACGCGCTAAAAAATATAGCACGGCGTGACGTATGGAGAATTTTAAAAGCGACGTATCTTCGTCAAATTTGGTTTACGTAACAAAAGAAAAAAATCGTGTCAAATATTTTTTGAAAATCTAACTGACGGACTAATTAGATTTTTTCAGGACACAAGCCCATTGCCCACGTAGGCCCATGTGAATTAAAATATTTTTATTTGAACCCACTTTCAGCAAAACACATAACCAGTATAATTATAATCTTCCCATTATGAAGGTGTCCACTGCTATGCCATAGCAGTTATTACCCTTTCCCTAATATCTCTAAAAAAGTTAAAGATTAAAGAAAAGAAACTTGAACAGGCTTATTTTTGGATTTCAAAGTTAAAAATTTTTAGAAATGTAGGTGGGTCAATGACCGCTATTGCGATCTTAACTGGCAGCAATTATAGGAGCACGAAGTAATCTACCCCACTCATGATCTTTGAGACGTTTTATCTTCGTCAATTTTTATTAATTTGATGAAAAAAAAACACGTATCCAATATTTATCGATAGTCTAACTGACGGACTAAACAGAATCATATTTTTTTTAGTCCGTCATCATCCCTATAATGTTTGTCCCAGGTTCGTAGTGTCATCCCACATACGCCACCACCCGACACAGCGCGGCACTACGCTAGAAGACAGCAACGCTCCCGACCCTGAGTTTGTGCTGCAACAGGATCTGCTCAAGAAATACATCGTCTACTCGAGGGAGAATGTGCATCCTAAGCTACAGGTTTGTTTTGTTATTGTGTAAAATCCTCCTCAAATCTACATCTGGTTTCAAATGGTCACAATTCACTTTTATTCAAGATCTTGAAAGAAAGAAAGAAAAAGCATTTATTAGCCCGCACAGGACAAAACACATAAAATAAAATGGTGAAATTATTAACTATTAAAAATAAAACATTAAAAAAAAGAAAATATAATAATTTTCGTATAATTCTGAATATTTAAAATACAAATATTCCATCAGTCAAATACAAGGTGTAAACGAACCCTTCACGAAGTCGTACACCAAGCATTCTGTACATCAACATCAAACCAATTAACTCTAGACAAAAATTATTGCTGGGAAACTACTTTTTTCTTTTGGGGTGAAAAATTACGTTTTATGGTAAGACTCAATGTAGCGCATTCAAAATATTGTGCTGATGCTGCATTGAATAGTACGGGGTTCACGGAGGTATTTAATGTTAAATTATAACATTAAAAACTTGAACTCTTTTGAATAAGTTGGAACTTTGACCCCCAATATCTCCGTAACGAGAAGGTTCCCAGGTATAGTCCAGAACAAAAAAATGATCGCAATGTCGGGGAGAAGAAATGTTTTTCGGCTTCGTTAAGGGTATTGTTACACCCTTAATTCACACAGTAGTTGAGATTGATAAGTTTATGGTACCAGGGAGCGAGCCATTTGCAGAGCAAATCGTAGTTTTTGTCTGCATCCGTTGCATTGAATTCCTTCAGTCCCAGGGCCTCAAATTCAACAGTCGAAGAACGACGATTTCCTGACTTAGTGGTAAATTATGCAATTTGTTACAGAACATGGATCAAGATAAGGTAGCCAAGATGTACAGTCAGCTCCGACAGGAATCTCTGGCCACGGGCAGCTTGCCTATCACCGTACGTCATATTGAATCTGGTAAGTCTTTACAATTGCATACAAATAATGTACTAAAAATTAAGCTGTTTCTCTAATTCCGTAATCTCCTTTGTTTATTGTGTGGTTAGTGCCTTACCTGGTGTCAGAGTTTTTATGCCGCCCATGGGCCTCTGACTTGGCTTTACATGCCGTCAAGAAATATCTCTCTCTTTCCTCATGGAACTTTTTTAAATGTAAGTCTCATCTGTCCTACTGCTGGACAAAGGCCCAATTTTGTGTAACATTTGCCTTCTCCGACCAATCCGTTATGAATAAGTCCAGATCGTCACGCCAGCGTTTCTTGGGCTTGCTTCGGTTACGACTAGCGCTTGCATTATCCGTTAAATTTTCGTATCAGAATAATTCGAATAGTGCCTTACTATTCGGATATCCGGATAATTCGGATAATTTAGAAAGGCGCTAAAATTAAAACTAGAATATGAAAAACAATGCCCTCCCTGTAGCACCCAGGTAATTTAAACATGGGAAATTGTTAAAAGTATCAGTATTTATTAACAACTAAATAATTCTTCATCTAAACAAACCAACAATGGGGTTTGAATTTTTTGGCCGGATTAATTTCCGTCATCTAATTTTATTTTTCAAAGTAGCGGCCACGCATAAGACCTATCATCATGGGGGTTTAGGTTTCCGCACTTAGTCCCTAAAGTGGACCATTGTGCGTGAGCCATGGTGGCCGTTACTCCAAGATAGCATAAGACCTATAGCGATAGCTTAAGTACTTACAAACAAGTTTTTTCGATCACAACGTCATATATTTCGGAAACTTTACACTTAAGAACATTTTGTCTCAGACAAAACTTGTTTGTATTGATGCCAGCTATCGATTGATACACGTTTTATGCGTGTCTGATCAAATCATAGTTGTACTGAAGATGCCATCAGTGAATAGACTTAAACTTTGATAGCTCATATCTCGGAAACGTGACACTTTAGAACATTTTGCCTCATACAAAACTTGTTTGTATTGATACCAGCTATCGATTAATATAGGTCTTATGCGTGGCCGCTACTATGAAAAAAAAAACAAAATGGCGGAAGTTAATCCGGCCACGCTTAATGCTAAAATCTTCCAAGTTCTTTGTTATGAGGCAAAAATCAAATAAAACCAATAGTAAACAAATTAAAATGTATTACGTCTTTTTAATTCTAATGTAATCAGGAACTCTTCTTAAATAAACCAACTACACATGTAAATACAATTTTCTTCTTAAATCAACTTTTATCTTTATCTCATGCAATTTTTAATTTTAATTTCGATAGTGATATCTCAAAAAGAGAGTCACCTTTCATGGTTGTCCGTAAATGGTTACATAGACAGCCAGGCGGAACTGCCAGCAAAACATTGTATGCCCACTCCAAGTTCTTGCTCCTTTGGCCTCCCTGATCATAAAGCGCCATTTCTACCTGTACTGTAGTAAGCAAATCGCTTTGATGGTTGCGCATATTGCTCCCACGAAAGTTGTGAAGTAATTATTTACATCTTCTTGTTATTGTTCTTTTAATGAACCTTTACGATGTGAGCGACTTCAGTTACTTGAGGCTCGATAGTGATATTTTCATGTTCGTGTGCTCCAAAATAAGCAGAAATAATATGGACGAGCGTCCGTTGAATGGACGCATTTGAAGGATTCCCAAAAGGGTAAACAGATGTGTCTAGTTCTGCTTCATCATAAAAGCTTTTCGGGTTGTGAAGATATTTAATTGTCCCACTAGGTTCCGGTATTCAGATTTTGAAAATGACGAAGATCAGAATAGAAAATTACGTAGATTTAGTCAAATATGAACGAAAAATATGTAAATAATACTGTAGAGTAGATACATAGTATTTACTTGCACTGTACATAATGCCAAAATGTATTATTTGGCTTTATGTACACAGTAAGTTCGAAAAAAATTACTATCCGTAAAATCCGGATTCAGTTGCTTTAATTATTCGAATATGAAAATTGGACTGATATCCGGATAATTCGTATATCCAGATTGCAAGCCCTACTTACGACGGCCGTCTTCTATGACTATCTACATTTTCTCATGTACATTTTTTTTGAGTGAAAAATCACGTTTTACGGTTGGCCTCAATGTAACACACTCAAAACATTGCGCTGATAGGTACACTGAATAGTAGCAGCACTGGGTCGTAGAGGTATTTAAAGTAAAGTTATAATATTAAAAACTGGTGGGTATTAATAAAAAAAAACTAGTGAAAATGTTTGAACTTTAACCTTCCAATATCTTCGTAACTAGAAGGTTTCCAGAAGGTATGGTCCAGAACAAAAAAATATAACGGGAAGAACTAGTGCCTCTCGGCTTCGTTAAGGTTGTATTTACACCCTCTAAATATCAGGAAAGGCAAGCAGCGAGGTTAATAATCCCTACTGCCGTCTTTGTTTATTAGCCAGGGCTCTCCCTTATACGCAGTAGTGCATCAAGTCGAGCCGTGGATGAAATAACGATTTTGACTCAATTTGAAGAAATGTAACTATTTCCTACCGTCAACTTTGTCCGTAGTAATCCGTATGAGCGAAGCGCACGCCCGCATGCACCTCCGGCCGCAAGTGGCAGAGGAAGACGTCAACATGGCCATCCGCACCATGCTGGAGAGCTTCGTGGACACACAGAAGTACAGCGTCATGAGAGCTATGCGACAGGTAATGTACAAACAAACACCAATACATTAAGCTACTACAATCTATCAAGTTTCTTTAATACATTTTGAACTTTATTGCTAAAGCATTAGGTTCAAGGTTGATCGGGTAGCTTGATGTGCTGGTGGTACACCATATAAATTGTATGAAAAAAAACGGGTCAATTAATTGCGAGTCGGACTCGCGCACGAAGGGTTCCATTATCTATAAAACATTAGAGAAGACGGCTAAAAATCGCGTTTGTTGTATTGGAGCCCCCCTTAAATAATTATTTTATTATGTTTTTACAGCGGCAACAGAAATACATCATCTGTGAAAATTTCAACTGTCTAGCTATCACGGTTCATGAGATACAGCCTGGTGACAGACAGACGGACAGAAACGTCTTAGTAATAAGGTCCCGGTTTTCCTTTTGGGTACGGAACCATTCGCCCATTCTGACATCCTTGTCAGAATGGGCGGTCTTAATATGACAAGACATTCTTTCGATGGAAGGGAGAGACAACACGGAAAGGTTTAGTCACCTGCAAATGTCACGGAGTAATAGGCTAGTTTCCACCATCAATAAATTGCAAATCTATTTAGTCCGTCAGTTAGAGTATTGGAAAATAATAGACACGTATTTTTTGTTTTTGTAAATCAATGAATATTGATAAAGATAAAACGCATAAAAACTCGAGAGTAGGGGCTCGTGACGTCAGAACGCACTAAAATTATACCACGGCCGGCGTGACGCAAAATTTTAAAGGCGTCGTATCTTCGTAAATTTTGGTTTACGTAACAAAAGAAAAAATACGGGTCAAATATTTTCTGATAATCTGACTGACTAATTAGATTTTTTTGTCATCTACCCTTTCTACCTATGAGGAACTTTTCTAATGAAAGCCATATTATCTGATAATCTGATTCATAAAAAAGCCGTCCAAGTGCGTGTCGAGCCACGCGCAGTGTAGATAGATTTTGTTTTTCAATGCAAGTCTTTACCCGTTATAAACAAGCAACTACTTCATCTTAGTCACTTTATAGGATTTATTCTAAGGATTTTGTATTGGTATTGGTACAAAATTACACTTATAGTACTTACGGGATGATATCCGTGATTTTCTTTTGGTTCGATGAGTATCCCCGCGATCATGATGCTTGCAACAGCGTCGAAATATCGGGAGCTCATTGAACCAAAAGAAAATCACGGATATCATCCCGTAAGTACTTTAAGTGTGGTGAAAAACCGTGAAAGTCTAAAACAGTGGTACAAAATTATCCAATACCCAAGTTCAACGTTCGACGACCCGAATGGCGCAGCGGTAGTAAGGCTGCCTTACGTTCTTAGGGTCCCGGGTTCGAATCCCGGTAGGAGAAAATGTTTGTGTGATGAGCATGGACATTTGTTTCCGAGTCATGGATGTTTATATTATGTATAATAAGGATGTATTTACAAACAAAAGTATCTATGTAGTATATCAACTATCTGGTGTCCACGACACAAGCCTCGTTGCTTAGTGTGGCACTAGATGGCGCTGTGTGTAATGTCCAGCGATATTTATTTATTTATTAACGACTATTACTGCTAATTTAATAAAGTTATCTTAACCGCTATAGTTTTCCTTTAAAGTTCCTGAAATGATGATAGTGATCATCATGAATTTTTCTAGATCTTTCAAGCCGGCAGTTTAGCTTTTAGAGGGGGGGACGCCCTACTGGCACAAAAACCTCGGACAGACAGACGGACATGACGAAACTATAAGGGTTCCTTGTTAGGACTACGGAACCCTAAAAAGTAGCTTCCTAAAAGCTAAATTGTCACTATATGTGGTAGCTTGTATCTAGTCTGTCTTCCCCCGGATTCTAATTATAGTAACTATTGTTTCTTACTGTATAGATGAAAATGATTGATTGATGATTGTTTATGCGAATTCAAACGTCAAATAAGTTAATTTACATCTAAAATTCCCCATTTTAGAAGTATGTTAACTTATTTGCGGTAAACCAAACAATGTTATTTTCGTATCGCGTGGCCATCCATCCATCATAAGGTCAATGTTAAAATATACATACATGAACACGCGCTTTTTTTCGTATGGGGGTAGGCATAAGATACAAAACGCCACCTACTATAGTTCGTGCCAGTTAAGATCGCAAAAGCGGTCATTGCCCTTTCCCTAATATCTCTTCCTACGAAACAAAACAAATGAACCGTGTATCGTTTTTCATTAGAAAAAATGTTGAATATGATAACGATAGATGACGATGCAAGACTTGAACAGGCTTATTTTTGGATAACAAAATAAGAACTTTAATAAATTTAGGTGGGTCAATGACCGCTTTTGCGATCTTAACTGGCACCAGCCATACGTTCCTTTTGCTTCGAAGCTCAATATTTATAAGTAATAAGTAACCTACCTCTTTTCTTTCAGACATTCCAAAAATACCTATCCTACAAGAAAGACCACAGCGAGCTCCTATACTACATACTACGTCAACTCACAATGGACCAGCTAGCATACATGAGAGGCCTCCACAACCACTCTCAATCCTCCATAGAGATATCAGAACGGGACTTACTAGAACGTGCACGACAGATCAACATCTCAGACTTGAAGCCGTTCTATGATAGCAGGATATTCAAGATGAATAGTTTCAGCTTCGATGCTAAGAGAAAAGTTATTATTCATATCTTGCCGGATGCACCTTCCAGTAGTGCTGCTTCTTCGTAATTTTTTTGTCTGTTGTGTTTTGTGTCCGGTTTTTATTTTATTTTGTGGTAGTGTGTGGATTGGGACTTTATTTTAGTGCGTGAATATTTTGGTAATACAGAAATGAATCTCCAAAAAATACAGGGTGTAAACAACCTCATCACGAAGCCGTCACCCAAGCATTCTGTAGATCAAACTAAGTAACTTTACGCAAAAATTATTGCTAGGAAACGACTTTTTTTTTGGGGTGAAAAATCATATTTTGTGGTAAAATTCAATGTAACGCACTCAAAAAACATTGTGCTGATGGATGGATTGAATAATACGAGGGTCGTGGAGGTGTTTAAAGTAAAAATCTTACAAAAGTTGTATTTAAAAAAAAATAACATTTCAAAAAATTGAAACTATGACCCCCAATATCTCCGTAATTAATAATAATAATTTATTTGCATCAAGTTTAACATTTTACATTAGATACATGTACGTTACAGATAGATACACGTACAGTTTAAGGAAAATTAAACAATATTGTGGCGACACCAACACCCTTGCTAAGTTGTCAAAACAACTTGCGTTAAAGATGCTGGGCCCGACCCTTTAGTGGATGTTTCTTAATTGTAATTAGTTACATACGCCATTTTACAAAAAATATGACTAGTCCATTCAATAAATTAAAAGGTAGAAGGTATGGTGTAGAACAAAAAAATGATCACAATGACGGGGAGAACAAGTGCCTTTCGGCTTCGTTAAGACGTTTCTTACATCCTATAAATCGAACTTGAAATCAGAATAATCACCGGGCCGTCTTATAAATGTTCCAAATCACATGTTCAACATGGAGTCTTCAATTATAACAACCCTTAATCAAAAAGCTATATAAAACCATCTGCCGTGAAGTCAAAACAAACAAACAAATAATCACATATATATTTGAATTTCCTATCAATAATACATCACAGACCGACCCTGAAATTCAACTTAGAACCTCTGGCTACGCGAACGCCTTGCGCTTTTTCAACCACTACCAATCCACACAGTATCATATTTTTTACCGATACCCACCTTTAAAATATCACTACATTATAATAAAGCTTTAACATTGTCTGAAAATGATTCTTTTCATTCGTATTGTACCTGTTTCTACTAAAATTACGCGACCCTAAATAAATGTGCTCTTGTATGGACAATTCCACAGTGTAATAATATTTAGGCAATCATTTTACGTGTCGCTTAGTGTTAGTTAGAACAGGCATAAGTGTTTAGTAGTCTTAAGTTGTTACGTATAAGTTTTTATTTCTCGATTCGTCTACGAATTCTGTGCTGGCCCCAGTAATCACATGACATAACTATAAAATGTATGAAGCTTAGCAACCCTAATTATAGAAATCGATCTAATGTCTGCGAATAGAAACGCCTAAACCCTATAAACTAGGTCAGCTTGTTCAAATATTCATTAAGAAAGCCACAAGTATTTCGAAGCTTTCAAGTTTAGAAACCGATCGATACACTGAAGTTGCATTGTCTGACCTTGCCATTTAATTGTAGACCAAAATCATTTTGAGGATAAATAAATTTTTGTTTGTTTTGTGTAGTTCATAGGTGACTCCGTAATTTTGTATCATATTCATTGCTTCTTCGAGAGATTTAATTGTTAAAAATAAAGTTGATAAGTGCCTTTGTCAGTACAAAACCAAAATTGGACGTATTTTAAGTGGTTTCGTAATAATTATGTGTCTATCAATGATATCACTTTGTAATAAATAAGTACCATAACTCTTTGATTTTATTTATTTATTTAAACCACCAATCTGGAAAAGACTTCGTTTTTCGCCTCTACAGATCAGTTAAAATTTTCGAAATATAGGTAAATCACTACTTATTTAATCTATATATCTAAATATAAAAAAAGAAACTGACTGACTCACCTATCAACGCACAGCCCAAACCGCTGGGTCTACAGATTCCAAATTGGCAAGTAGGTTCCTTATGTGATCTAGGGGTGCACTAAGAAAGGATTTTTCAAAATTCAACCCCTAAGGGGGTTAAACGGGGCTCCAAAGTTTGTATGGGAAAACCAGATTAGTTAAGACTATTTTATTCGAAACTTCACAGGAGTGCTCCTATTGATAAATGAGTAGAAATGGGTTTCAGGTTTTTTCAGAATTCAACCCCTAAGGGGGCTAAATGGGGCTCCAAAGTTTGTATGGGGAAACAAGATTAGTTAGACTATTTTATTCAAAACTTCGCAGGAGTGCTCCTATTGATAAATGAGTAGAAACGGGTTTCAGTTTTTTTTCAGAATTCAACCCCTAGGTGGGGGAAATGGGGTGATAAAGTCTAAAAATCAATGCACAGCCCAAACCGCAGAGTCTAGAGATTCCAAATTTGGCACATAGGTTCCTTGTGAGGTTTAGAGGTGCACTAAGAAGGATTTTTAGAAATTCACCCCCTAAGTGGGATAAACGAGGCTCCAAAGTTTGTATGGGGAAACAAGATTAGTTAGACTATTTTATTCGAAACTTCACAAAAGTGCTCCTATTGATAAATTAGTAGAAACGGGTTTCGGGTTTTTTCAGAATTCAACCCCTAAGAGGGGGAAATGTGGGGTGACAAAATCTGAAATTCAACATTGGTATAGTTTGTATGGTGTATTACAAAAACAAGGATTTTAAGATTGAATATGGCGAACCTGAAATACCGTCATCCCCTGTTGGGGCGCGATGGGGTTGAAATGTCTAAAAATCAATATGGGTGTCGATACCGAGATTATCAGGTGTGCTGATTACGAATATGGCATTTATTTTGAGATCCAGAAGATTGTGGATTCGACTTCTATACAGGGTTAATTTAGATTTCTTGTGATGATTGTGATTACGGTGATGATGATTGTGATTACGATGATAATGATAGTGATTGTGTTGTGATGATTATGTATAATTGTGGTGATGTTTATAACCTGGCTTAACATGTAGGATACTTACTATCTATCCCTTTAGTATGATCCCGTGGGACAGTTACCGAACTTCACGCGGGCGAAGCCGCGGGCAACAGCTAGTATTTATTATAAAATTATAGTCCTCCGCCGCGTCTGTCTGTTCGCGATAAACTCAAAAACTACTGCACCGATTTTCATGCTGTTTTCACCAATGGATAGAGTGGTTCTCGGGGAAGGTTTTAGTATATAATTTGTCAAGTTTTTATATACATTGGCTAAAATATAGTTGCGGGAACGGGATCCAAATTTCATGATTACTTTTGGTCGCTATAACCGACATCCACGCGGGCGAAGTTGCGGGCATCAGCTAATAATAAATACTTAAGACTTGGTCTAGTTTACCGAGTGATCAAATGATTTTTTTTTTCTCTTAGCAAAAAATGTATTCCGTTTCTACTGCTATCCCTACTCAGTCAGCTCCATCCGGTTAGACTGGAAGCCCGACACAAACATGGTTGTGAAAAAGTTAGGCAGATAGAGATTATGTATTCGGTTTCTACTAGTATAATATTAATTTCTCTGTTACGACTTCGGAAATATAGTTCCTGCCAGTTAAGATCGCAATAGCGGTCATTGCCCTTTCCCTAATATCTATTCGTACGAACCAAAACAAATGAACCATGTATCGATTTTCATTAGAAAAAATGTTGAAGATCACGATAGATGACGATTCAAGACTTGAACAGGCTTAATTTTGGATTTCAAAGTTAAGAACTTTAATAAATATAGGTGAGTCAATGACCGCTATTGCGATCTACTTGCGGCAGCAATATGAACGTTAGAATTTAAAAAAAAAATAGAGTATCTGGAAAATATGATAGTACTTTTATTATAAACATTGGTATACATACATTTATGTAGGTACGTGTCTTAATTTATTGCAAGCTGCCCAAGGCCGATATTTGTCTGGCAGTGACAAATGTGCTGCGTTGCGCCTCGCTAGATGTATACTAACAGAAATTAAATAAGAGGTACTTGGATTACGGAAATAAAAAACAGAAATTATCCCATTTAAATTATATTTCCTTTTATATCAAAATTCTTACGTTTTTTCTATTTAAATCATGAGACTATGTAATTGAAGAGACATTTTACTATACAGTCTTAGAAAATATTACGTCTATGACATGTATATATGTAATTGATAATTAATTTTAAGTCTATGCTATATTTAACACAGCAGTTTCACAAAGCACAAACACAAAATGACAAAATTTCCACTAACATAAATGTTTGTTAGACAATTTTATAGTTAAACCATAGAGTATTATAACATCGACAAACTTTGGCTTAATTTTTAATTATATTATTTATCAAGTGCTTCGTTTCATAATGTTGTCAGTGGAAATAAAGCCTAACATTAAAAGTTATCATATCTCGAAAATTCTCAATAACTCACTCATACACATAAAATTACTTTTAGCATCTCATAGAATCATTTAAACTACAAACATTCAACAATTTCACAGCATTAAAACTAGGAAGAATGGCGCCAAAACCCATTTAGCTCTTTTCTAACATCAAATTATTTTTTAAAATGACTTTTAATAATCTACGAAAAAAAAGTTTATTATAATCTGCTATTGATAATTATTAAAGGCTGAATGAGATAAGTGCCACTACTTACACAAATTAAAAAAATAAATAGATTATAAACATTGTCTGCAGGTTAAAAATATCTTAAAAACAGTGTCATTTAGACTAAAACCTTATTTTTAATGTCCAGCATTGTAATTCAAACTGGTGATAGTTTAGCCTACATTCAATTCGTAACTACTCAATTGGGGGTAGGTGATGGCTGGTACTAGCATAAAACCTCTTTGCTTGACTAACAAATTTTCCTAAATAAGTACAAGATGTTAATGTAAAAGTGGAAAGGTCAAAGAAGCATCAAATCAGAAATGGGAATCTTTTTTTTACAAACTGCACATTCCTATATAATAAAGAATAAATAAACATTCAAAAATAATATCTGTGCACTAAGACCTTATTCTTTAATGTTAATCCGCGATATTTACAGGCACTGCCCAATATATGGATCAAAAAATAAAAAAATGTAATTAACTAATACCAGTCACAACTTACCAGCGAATACAAACTATCTTCTTAACAATCCGAACACGATTCAGAGCCACTGCTGCTTTCGCTGTCGCTCTCAGAATCACTGCTGCTACCACTGCCTGAATCATCTGAGCTGCCGGATTCTGATCCAGAGGAGCTCCCAGAGGAACTGTTGCTGTTGTCAGAGCAGTCCGCGCAGTCTTCGGTGCGTTTCTTTTTCTTAGGTATCTTGCAACTTCCAGTGCTGAAAAAAGTTGGAAAATTAAGGAAGTGCCTTGAATGTTGTCTGCTTGACTTTTTTTTGAGGTGTTTGTAGTTTCCGTTCCATGGAAAATTTTACTGGTAAGTTTATGAAAACAAATATTTCAATATATTTGGTGATATTATTTTATCTAAATATATTGTCCATAGTAAAAAACACAATTTGTTGCAGTGAATTATGAAACAAGATAATTAAGACATGTTAAAACCTGAGAAACCTAATGGAAGTAGAAGAACAAGATGGCTATATTTTTCTAGAAAAATCTACACCTTTGGCAGACATCAAAGATCTAATCATAAAATATGAATGTACCTGCATGATCCCTCTTCCCGCGACTTTAGATTCTTCTTGAAAACCTGCGTACGTGAAGGACGCACCAGAATCTTGCGCTTGCCCGTACATTCGTAGCTCCAGTGGCCATATTCAAGACATTTCTGGCAACGGATCCCTTGGGGAAATGCCGCCGCCAACGCAGCTTGCCTATAATAATAAAACAATATTAATAACAAGCAAAACCCGCAACGATAGACACTTATAACGGAGGGAAGCAATAGTATACTTTTTCTTTTGCGCCTGATGTCTATTGTAAGTTCCCAAAGTCATGATGGAATATTCCAGTTAGCTGTGTAACAATTATATGTAGGTAGGTGTAGATCACTTTTTCATGAACTGATAGATGACTATCGTCCGCTAATACTCCCAAAACACGAATGAATTATCAGAAAATCGCAGAAAAAGGAAGCATGGAAAATAAAAGATTTGTCAACTTGTCGTTGTCAAACACAGCACAGATTATAAAGAAAATTCTATTTTGTCGATGACATGTTTTCGAATGATCCGAACGAACCAATAAGAAAGTTTAGACACTTCACGAATTTGAACCACATTAAACTATAAGCATAGCATAACTTATAACGTTCCCACTGCTGGGACACACCACACGGGAGGCCGTGTGGTGTGTTCCAGCAGTGGGAACATATCTTTATGAGAGGGGCACACACGGCCTCCTCTATGATGGGCTTTAAGTAATGCCAGTGCAGGTTGTTGTATTGGTAGATTTCACATGTCTTCGAATTTTGGTTCTAGGACATGCCGGTTTCCACACGATGTTTCTTTCACCTTTCTTTTTTGATGAATTATATTACGCAAAGTAATGTGCCTGACTGGGTTCGAACCCACGACTTACTGTTCGTAAGTCGGGCCCGCCACCACTGGGCCACCGCTACATTTTCATTACAGCTTCAGGGATAATTCCGTTATGGTAAAAAAGGCTTTAGTTATGAGTATAGGCAGCAGGAGCTGCAGCTATGTACTGTGTTGAGCAATAAATATTTGGATTTGGAGCTTTATAAGGACGCACAGCGATACATCAAGCAATACATTTTCAGTCTATTATGGCCTCGGTATAAATAGATTTTCTCAAACATGCATGGAAATATTGTCATAATATCGAAAAAAGAACACGCGAAGTATCAAATTTACGGACAAAGAAAATCAAATCTATTGCGGCAGCGTTTTTTGAATTTCGAACTTTACAACGCTCCAGCAATGTTGTATGAAACGGCGTGCTGGGGTTATTAGATACTCTTTGATTGGATCTCTTTTGTACCAACGGTTCAGAGAGTGATTGATTGTACTCCACCCACTCCACCAGATTTAAGGTTGCACTAGTCAACATTTTTTCCATACAAATTTCGGGGGGGTATTACTCCACTGTTTGACACTGTACATCCAAAGTTAAACATGATTTCGTTTTGTCTCATTATTAATTTTGTCTGTACGGAAGCAGAATAGTAAAATAAAAAGCCATTAAAAAGTTACGAGCTACCAAAGATTCGTTTTTATTGCCAATTTTAACGCAACTTTAGGCGTTAATTAGTAATAAAAGAAGTGTCAAATTTCCAAAACTAAATCCGTACCGACAAAGCACAAGTATCGCAGAATTCAATAAATTTTACTTGTAATTGATTAATGCAGTGGTTTTTTCATAAAACACGATTTTCCAAAGGCCTTTTCGTATTTTTTACGCGCACTTTTACTATGAAATATCGTGCATCTCACTGAATACTGTTTCCCCCGGGCGGGCGGTGCGGTGCGGGAGGACGACGCTCACGCACACATCAACAATATGTCACACGCGCGGTACCGCGCGCGCGTATTCCAGTTTTATTTGAATCTGCTTCTGCGGCCTAAATGTCACTCGTATGACGTTTGACGTATAACTGTTTGGCGGTTTTGATAAAAATTGGAATTTTTGGTTTGAGTGGACGCTGTGCTAGTGACTAAGAAACAATGGGTAGGTAAATCATATAATTTGTTACACCTTATCTATTTAGTGTTCTTACATACGAGCGACACGCGTCATCGACATCAGAGGCACGTTGTCGATGGCGACTTCGACCAGTAGTGATATTCCCTAAGAACACAGAACGACCGGGCGGCGCGGCTTTGTGTAGGTACATAGGCAGTAGGCACCCTATGTAGGCAAGGCAGTCGATCTGAGCGCGACGCGATGCGCTCTTGACT
Source organism: Xestia rhomboidea (assembly GCA_963853795.1). Classification (NCBI taxonomy): domain Eukaryota; kingdom Metazoa; phylum Arthropoda; class Insecta; order Lepidoptera; family Noctuidae; genus Xestia; species Xestia rhomboidea. The sequence continues at coordinate 4,159,102 of OY970778.1, read as the reverse complement.
TTTATTTTGTATGCTTATGGAAATGGAAATGGTTGCTCAAAAAGTAGGTGCCTATACATATATAAACCCACCTCTGGCACGGTAAAAACTGATGAAATCTATACTGCGCTTCTGGCAGTCGGGATACCTTATTGATAACGTAGGTATGTACCTAGTTCTATATCGTATTAGGTACCCATTTAATATGTATGCTTTTACTAGGATTTCGTTACTCGCGTTCCCGTAGGAACCTATTTACTGCTCCGCTCATATAACATAATCTTTTTCAATAATTGACTACCTAACAAAAACTAAAAAGATTTATTTATCTGGTAGGTATCTAGTTTGGGAGATCAGAGATAGGTATCTACTAGGCGTTCAAACAAACGACCTCTTCTGCTTTAAAATATTAGTAGGTAGTACTAATATATACCTGATAATATAAAATAACAAACATAATAGATTAAATGAAAGGAAAACCATGAATAAAGTGCTTTATCTTATTGAATTTATCCCATTGAATTTATAACTGTTCTTCAGATTTCATGATTTTCCCTTCATTTAATTAATCATGTTTGTTAGAGAGATTTGATCCATATGATTGCCCCTATTGATTGATGTAAAAAAGGTACAGAATGTTATTTTTTTGAACTTTAGTCTATCCATCCCGGGTGCGATGCCCGAATGTGGCAAGCGAATTTTCGAAAACCTGTGAATGCAGATTTGTTTCTTTTCAAAAATAAAAGAATGTTTCCTTTGAGTAAAATTTGCTATCTCCAGTATTTAGAGTACTTTCCCTCCAGGTGGCATTGAAATATTCCACCCTGTCTATGTAGGTACCTTATAAAGTGCTTACCTCTATAAATCAAGGAATTGACATCAGCTGATCATCATGAGGTAGCAAACGCCGCGTCGCGTTGCATCGGTAGGTACTCGCCACGCGCTTCGCACTCGCGTCCGATGTCGCGTATCCGAGGGTTGTCACAAATTATTATGTGACTTTTAATAGTTATCTTTTTTAACCGACTTCATTACTTACTTCAATGAAATTCTAGGAACATATCTACAGTTTTTAAAAGCCTTACACATCGTTAGAAGGCTGCCTACAAAAATAAATTAACAAACTCATATTATAATTAATAAATAAATAACGGCATAGTTATGAATAAAAACATTACTTTCATAAAATAAATAATAATAAATAAATAAATTATAGTGTTTATTTTATAATGCTGCTATTTTATTAAACAGATACAAAAGATTGGCGAATAGGAAAAAAAGGGCGCCTAAAACTAAGTGCCCCCGCAAGAAGAAGTTCAAAAGAACATTGAGGGGATGGTTCATGAATAAAGAAAATATTCCTCCTGTACTGTGTGTCTATCCGTCTGTCTGTTCATCTGTCTGTCCGTCCGCCCTGTCCGTCCGTCTGTCCGTCTGTCTGTCTCTCCGTCTGTCTGTCCATCTGTCTGTCTGTCTAACCGTCTGTCTGTCCGTCTGTCTGTCTGTCCGTCCGTTTGACTAAATTGACTATTTTTCTCGCACTCAAAGTGAAAAGTACAGTGTAACACACGGCGCTCAAATCCCATTATGACTCGGTTCCTATTTACTACCTCGCTAAAGCTCGGTAGTAAAACTACCTGGTATATAATGGGTCATTTTAGCCCCTCGTATTACAATGTACCTACTATTACACACGTGCGTAAATTACGGTTACATTCGTCTACTCGTTTGTAAAAACCAACTTTCCACACTAGTATCATAAATACCAATTTTTCTGTTTATTAGGAATAATTTATTTTGAGCTATAGTGGCGGTAATTACAAACCGCAGACGTAAAAAGAAACAATGTCAGTAATTGTGTTATTAATTCAATAATAATAATAAATTAATTAGACAAGAGCCTGCCTAGCGAGAGTCTCCTCAGATGTTAGTCATCTGAGGAGACTCTCGCTAGGCAGTTGGATCAGGCGCTTGATTCAGAAAGCAGTTATCCTGGACACGGCGCGTATTGCACCCAGCTTGGACCCTGTTCCCGATGCTAGCGGGCTACCTATTTTTATTTTTTTTAATAGTTTTGTTACTAAAATTTAAAAATGTAAATTTATTACATTTTTAAATATTTTTAGAAATATGTATTCATTTTGGGCATTAAATAATTCTTTATTCGTTTTCTATACATATTTAATGTAGCTTTTTTTAAATTGTTTTTTATAAAAATCTGATGACCATGTATGAAAATGTTATGAAAAAAAAAAAAGATTTACAATAGTACATTTTGATACAAGTGGAGAATGTTTGTTATTGCGTTCGAGGCGGAATTAACACCCGAGCCGTAGGCGAGGTTGTTTTTGAACCGAGAACTGCAATAACAAATGCGCACGTGTATCAAACGACGTTTTTCAATACATTTTTGAAGAAATAAAATAAAAGAACGAAAAATATTTTTGTCATGAATTATTAGGAGACTATGATTTAAATTTTCTTTTTTTTTTCCGCGCTTTGCTTTCGCCAGGTTGAAGGAGAAGCAAAGGTTTATAGCCGCTAAACAGCCTAATATGAAAAATAGAAAATTCTAATGTTTTTGAGTTTAGAACACAAATAAATGTTAATTGGTTCATAAACGTTTTATTGTAATAATCATGGTTTTATATGATATTCCATTTATAAACATTATTTATATATTAAAAAAATATTTAAAAAAAACGCATATCGCTTTGCCGAGTTTAAAAAAGACATTCACCTCCGAATCGAGAGGACCGTTTCGCGCCAGTTTCATTTTGGGACTTGGCACCGGCAACTCGGCAAGTGTCAAAATGAAACTGGCGCAAGACAGTTGTGAATAGAGGCATTGAACCAATTTGGACTAAGTATAGATAAAAGTTGTCTGTGGCAATTTTCACACACGTGTTTGGAAAATGAAAATCGCACGCGTGTGAGTATTTCACACGCATGAGATTTTTCATTTTGCATTGTGAACCTAATCGTAGTGCGATATGAACCAGTTGCCGAGAAAGTGTATTGAAAAACAGTTTAGTGTTATTTGTTTTATTCGATAAATAAAAATAAGTAATGAAAGCACCCCTAAAATAATTGAGTAAGCAACTTACAACCCTTGTAGCAATCTGCCGTTACTCTCTACGTTTCGCACATGCCTAAAAATCATGTTGTAATTATGTTACTTGGTTTATACTAATAATAATTTCTCTCAATTGACAACCCTAATTTTTCGTTAGTAGGTATCTATTTGATGTAAGGAGTTGTTCAGCCTTTGGCGGCGGACAAAGTAGGTAGGTATATGTGGGATTGTCATAGGTACATACTTACTGTTATAATTACCTATGTACCTACAATTCAACAAAAATGTTACAAACCGTCGCCGCGTCGTGGGCACGTACGTACGTACGTAGTAGGTACATGGTAGGTACTAAGAAAACAATACTGATGTGTCATTTGTCTGGATGAAAACATGTGTTTACATTTAGTGATATTGAGTATAATATATACCTAAAAAAGTAAGAAGACAGGTAAGTAGGTAATTTGGAAAACAATTTAGGCCATTAGGCAGAACTAATTACAATTATTAGGTATTCACTAGGACATAAGACCAACCCGCACTGGGGCCGCATGGTGGATTACAGCCCATTCCCTCTCACAGAGAGGAGCCGTGTCCCAGCAGTGGGAACATTATAGGCTGATTATGCTGCTGCAACAAAACTCTTGAGCGATCGCTGCATGAACACCCGGGGAAAATGAAACATAATAAGCAATATATATTAGGTACTAAGAGAGCCTTATAGGTATAAAATGATAACGCAGTGCCTCCTACAGGCCCTACTTTAGTACGAGTTTGTAGGTACCTACTTGCTGATTTCTCGGCGAGTGTCGAGCGGCGTCGAATGGCATATCAATTGTGTGCATCGTGTAAAACTTCGTTTTTGTTCGGAACGCTTCGGAACGCTGTGTGTGTGCGTACGAACTAGACGTGCGTGACGACTAGCGCCTAACTGCTCATCACTGATACTATCTCTGTCGGGCACGATGCTAGGTGAGAAAGCGTGCTTTTTGGCCACGCCCACCAGCGAGTTCGAGCCCGTGACTTGTGTCACCTTAAGATCAGCAGTGCTATTACGTGTCTTGTTGTCTCTGGTATCCAGTGACTATCAAAGCTTCGTTCAAAGAGTTTAATAATGCTTCGTTTGTACACCGAACTTTGATGACAACCGTGAATGTCCTAATATTGGTATTACGTATCACACTGAGTGGATATAACTTAACAGTGATTAACAGGGTCATACATAATACGAAACTAACCTTTTGACCGTTAATTGATGGACACTGAGCCCAGTTACTATTATTTCGAGCTGTCAACAGATACGTAGTAGCCCTGAAGAATGCTAAAGAAGCCAAATTGGCAATGGAAAACCTACTTCCAGGGAAGTCAATAGAAAAATACATGAAAGTATATGAAAATTATAGATTTGGAAAAACGAGAAAAAAGCTTGAACATTTTCTTCGAAACAGTATCTTTGGCGTATTTTAATAAATGAGATTGCTAAAACTAAAAAGGTAAAGTTTTCTTTTTGCCTAGGTATGCCTCAATATGAATAATTAAATGTAACTTTTAATATTACGCAACTTAGATTTACAAAGTATGTTTTATTTATCTGCATTCTTTTGAGAAAAGCACATGGAAAAAAAAATGGAAATGGCAATTGCCTATTTCACGGCCTTTGCAATAATGTAATAATATAACCTTGTGGCAATAACGACATTTCTATCAAATGCATACTAAATACAAACTAAATACGAACTTAGTAATGAATGTTCCATCCCACTAACATCATACTTTGATGTACTTTTCTAACTCAACTTTACAAAATTACTGTTGCTATTTTTTGTAAACAATTCTTTGCCTCAACAGCTGATGATGATGAGGATTCTTCAAGATAATTTACTTTAGCTTTGCGAAATAAATATTGACCCATCCCAATAACATCATAACCTGATTACTTCTAACTCATCGTTACAATATGACTCACACGGAATAATGATCGAAAGAAATTCTTTTGACGGATAAACGCGAAGTTGAGCGACTGCGTCGACTAATATTATTGTTTATACAAGTTTTTTGAGTCATTATTTCGATTTTTACAAGAGAGAAAAAATAATAAATGCTTTTCGAACGAAACGCAATCTGCCAATTTTGACAGATATTACGTGGAGAATATGTGCTATGCAGTCTGTGGTGAAAAGTTTTTGCAGTCAGCTGCGCGCATCTCGCAATAAATTTTAAGAATTTCCTAATAAAAATAAATTGCCGGTTTACGGTTTGAAATGTCCAAAAAGAATTCAGCTGTAATAAAATGTCGGACTGGTATTGGCGGGTAATTGCTTTGAAGGCAGCCTTCGCGTTAACTTTCATCGTTTGTAGTGTACGTGCTGAGGATACAGTGCAAAAGTTACCGTTCTGCAATCCTACTATTGAAAAGGATGGTTCGGCTCTTAACGAGTAAGTTTAATTATGTTTTTTATTCAGCTTTTGTTAGTATTCCTAAAAAAAAGTATTTGTTTACCACAGAAAAACTTTTTGAGAGTTATATTGAGTTGCAAAAGGTTTGTTTACAAAACAATTGGAGGCTTAAATCTGCTGCTGATACTAAAACCATGGACGTATCTGGACTTGAAATGTTTGACTATAGAAACAACTGTTATACAAATATGAGGCATATCGACACCGAAATCATAAAAATACTGTCATCTCTTTTTAACTTGAATAATTTTGCGTAAGTAAAAAAGGATAACAGTGTCTTTGACAGTTACTATAATGGGAACCCTTCATTCCTAGTGTCATTGAAATACCTATTTGCGGCCGGGTCGCCATTTTATCCTCCACTGTTTGGTAAAAAAGTTGGGGTACGTCAACTGTCAAATGCTCTTGAGCTGTGGTTAAAATTGTGAATTTTGGAGTAATTTTGCTGTGTTAGTGCGTTTTAACTCGGTTCTAAAGTGGAAATCGTCAATTGCAAGATGCCCAGTTGCAATATAATCGGATGTGGCCTTAGAAGAAGCGGAAATCACCCGAACATAACTTTGCACCAGTACGTACTTAATTTCAGTTGTATTCTCTTTATATTTAGATAATAAACAAAAGATTCTGCATTTGTTGAAAAGTTTCAACAGTAAAGCATTCACAAAATTTCCCTTTTGCCTCTATAACAACAGTAATATTTGTAATTCATGAAATTATTTTCTTGTTATTGTAGGGATAGAGTAGTGCATGCATGTATCGATAATGCTATATTATGGTTCTATATTGGTTATTTGTTTTACATAAAAGGCTGCCTGCTAATTTCGATAGCGTATATAAAAATAAAGTTTCGATACAAAAAAGATTGTGTTCAATAGTACAAATAAATTTGTAACTACTAAATAAAATGATTTTTTAGTATTATTTTATTCACAAGTGTGTTGAAAAACGTCGTATGATACACGTGTGTATTGATGATTACCGTCCTCGGCTCTCTTAAGACCCTCACCTAACGGCTCGGGTCTCAATGACGTCTCAGCGGTAATCACCAACATTACACACTTGTACCATAATGTACTATTGTTAGTTACCTACCTATATTACCTACAAGTGAAGCAAAGAAAAGTGTGTTAAAAATACCTACCCGTTGATATTGGACCGTGATACTATGAAAACATTCTCATAATCTTTTATCGATGTTATTGTAGAGAAATATCGATATGGGCTGCCCTATTAGCCGCCATTTTATCCTCCAATATAAAGTGTAGGTATCCACGTTTTTCTTGTAGGTATGCCAAGTCCAGATACGTCCATGACTAAAACAGGTTTCCTAGCGCATTCACTACTTTATTTTAACGACGTAATCGCTACTGTTTTCTTTAAGTAATATTTACAAATACTTTTAGTTTAGTAATTTTCCACTTTCTTGAACATGTCATGACATGCTGTGCATTGTAAAATACTTTTTCTAGAATGTGCATGGAATTGCCTCTAACAGCCTGTGTTGTCATAGCTCTTACATCTTTTGTAATCAAGTAGGTACAGAATGTAAACATTGTGTTAAAAACAATGTATAAAACCAATTACTTACAACCTTGATAACTTATCTCCATTACTTGCCAAATTATTTAATGCTGCTTGATGTTTGTAATTTTATCTAGTTCATATTCTTGTGTTAAGGAATTATGTATATTGTTATTTTGGGAAATAAAGGCTTTATTTATTCTTGTGTTGATAATACTAAAACAAATACAATTTTAGTAAAATAAAACATTCCACAGCGTTATTGTCCACATATCTAAAACCTATTTTATTTTTAACCTATGTAGCATTTTAAAAGGACAATATTTGCAATCATATTTTCTTGTAATGGCAACGTTAACCTAGAATTGGGTTCTCTAACTGCAATTGTTGTGGTGATCAATTTGTTATTAAAATATAGTTTTCTAACTAATAATATAAATGCCAAAGCGACACTGTCTGTCTGTTACCTTTTCACCATAACAACAAAGCATACTTTTTATCCCAGTATAATTTTCCCTTTCAATAATTTCCAAACCATTGGTTTTCAAAATAAAATTACTCACTGATATACCTCTGCCCAGAATCATAACTTTCGTCTTTTTAAAAACTAAACTTCAAAGTGCTTACAATTATCACCAATCACTTCTTTGCAGCCTGGTTATAGTAAGCACATTAGATGGAAGACTGACAGCCTTCTCAACACAGAATGGCATCAAAGCTTGGGACGTGGAGACTCAGCCACTGCTCTCCTCCAATCTGCACCATGTTGAGGTAATTATACATTTCACTTAGTAACGATAAGGCTGTGATGTTATTATCATCTTAATATTAGCCGGAAGCTAGACACGAGTGTCCCTAAGTGTTGCCATTACATCCATGCCTGTGATTCTCCCACCCAGGCAGCAGATCTCTAAATACAGGATTCCATTTTAAAATATGAAGAGTGGTTAATTATCTTTTTCTACTTAGAGTGGAAGGGACATAGACAAACAAACGGTTATGTTAGGTTTAAAAAGTTACAATGAAACATTTCTATTTTATGAAGGGGTTGGGAATGATGTACTGGTTATGTGGTAATAGGGAATATGCAAGATAATACAAAACTCTTTTTATTTATTAAAAATGCCTTGTATTGGCACATAAAAACATTGTGGTAAGCTTGTTTAAGTTTCTAAAGCATCACTTATTTTACAATTCATTGTTTTATGTAGCATGTTTTTGGTGAAACGGTACGCACTCTCAAAACGCGTCGTCCTCGATAGCGCCGGTAGTGACGTCAAAGTCTATGTGTAAAAAAAACACTTTCATTTGAAACATAGTTAACGTTTCACTAAGATTTTATTATAATATCGTTATCGCAATTTTTGGTTGAATAAAGCACATACAATTAGTAAAATTACTTTATTAAGGCCAAAAAATTAGATGTAAACAGGGCAGATTGAGGCAAATGACGTCATATCATGGCCGCGACAGTCACGGACGTTTGAACTGTCGTAGAAAATTGCAGGAGTTAAATATTATTTTTGAGCGACAAGCAATAGTTGAACTTAACTTTTAATACTTTTAGAAAATTACATGCATATTCCCTATTGTTTGTGCGTCGATGTCCCTTTTAACCTGTATTAAAATCTTGTGTCACACTTTCGAATGTGATTTTGTCAACTATTGGTTCCAACTTGAAAGATAGGATAGTTTTGGACCCCATAGGTGGCACCGTGTGAAGCAGGGGTGGATCGCTAGTTTCATAAGAACCCACACACTTATAAGACTTAAATCCTCAACTGTTAATTCATTTTTAGTAGAGACTGATTCATTAATTAAATATCTTATCACTTATCATTCAGTGTCTGAATTAATCAGCTCAGATGCTGATTAATTCAACATTACAATAAAACACTAGTGATTGAAATATTCAGTTTTTTTTTTTTGTACAAGTCATTTTCTTACTGGTCACGGCGCGCTATTAAAATCCGATCGGAGGATAAATCTCAGTGCGTCATAACGGCGCTATTTTTTTTCAATTCTTTCTTTTTCCTGCTCCGGGGCAATCTGTTGAAAACAACAGTAGTGGTGAGACACTTCTCGGGTGGGTGTCTCGTTCCATCCTGACGTATTGTATGTTGAAGGCGTTTTTTTTTTTTTTTTCGGATGAGAAATCTTCAAATGTCTCCTCCCGCTCTGGGCGGAGCAGGAAGGAGTGTCAGACTTTTACTGACTAAAACCCATTCATGTTCCTTCATCGCCCTTTATGTTCCGGGGCCACGGTATCTCTTGCGAACAGTCCCGCAGCCCCGGCAGGCATCGGCCCTTGCGGACCCCTTCCTTCTGACTCTCCTTGAGGCGCGCGTGGAACAGGAACGCGCCGTCGACACGGCCTGTCGTCATGAGACGGACGGACGGCGAGCTTGCCCATAGCTCACCGTCCACAGGCCCGCGCCTACGGTGGCCGGGGGCCACCACGTGGCCCCCGACACCCGGGGCGTCTCCCGCGGCGGCCGGGACTTGAGGATCTCTCCCTCTCACGTTCCGCCACCTCCTTCGCTAGCATGACTGCTTCGCAGAAGGAGGTGGCGGCATCCCATTCCGTCTCGCTCCGGACCATGGACTGAACCAGGGCCGGAAGCGAGAGGTCGCTGCCGCCGATCGCCGCTTTATGTTGAATGCTTTGATCTCCACTAAACGTAACGGCTGTATGTTAGACTCAACTCTCGCAGCACTAAGCAAAGTGTTGAATATCCAGTGCGTAGTGAAAACGATGCAGACGTGGGGCTTAGGGGCAGTTATGCATTTAATTCCCTAATATAAGGAAAAACTGGAAAATATTCAATTGGAATTTGTAATTGTGTATGGCAAATCAAGGTCTGTTGCAAAACTGGGAATTTCACATAGCATTGCATTGTTTACTAATTTTAAATATTTGATAGCCGAATTAACATTTTATGAAGGTTTTTCCTAAATTAAATTGTTATTCTAGTTTCAAAAATGTTGCCAGGATTCTTCAAGGTTTCGTTTCTCCTAGATTTCAGAACCAAAAATCAGAACATTTATAATAGTAGTAAGAAGATTGCTAGCCTGCATACCTAACTTTTTTGTTGACTGTACGTCCGAGGGATAATTTCCGACTCCTACTACTCCATATCATCAACCTAACCATCTTTGTTTCACCAACAGCTCACATCAGGAGGCAAGTGGGTCCGCCTGGTGCCGTCTCTCAGTGGCTCCCTGTACAGTCTCAGCGGGGACACCATTGAGCCCCTGCCATTTGACGCAGAGCAACTGCTCTCGTCGTCATTCAAGTACTCCGATGACCTGGTTATAGCTGGTGAGTGATTGTTTTTTTTTTTATAGTATGTAGTAAGACGAAGGAGGTCTTATTGAAATCTCAATAAGATCTCCTTCGTCGTGTCGATGATTCTATATTGAAGTTAAATGAGCTTCGACCAGAAGTCAGCCACGAAAGCGTTAGTTGTGATGGAAAGGTCCCTCAAGGTGTAGGTTGAGGCCGTGTCGACGGCGCGCTCGTGTTCCACGCGCGCCTTCAAGATATGTAAGCAAAATGGAAGGGGTCCGCAAGGGCCGATGCCTGCCGGGGCTGCGGGACTGTTCGCAAAGAGATACCGTGGCCCCGGAACAGAAAGGGCGATGAAGGAACATGGATGGGTTTTAGTCAGTAAAAGTCTGACACCCCCTTCCGCTCCGCCCAGAGCAGGAACCCTCCCGTTAAGGTTTACGCCACATCTATGATCTTTTCCATGCTCCTGCTCATCATAAATGTGGCGTAAACCTTAGCAACTGCGACCAAAACGAAATACTCTCCTCATGTACGTGTCATGTCTTGAAGTTAAGAGATCCTTTCTCAGCATCCTATATTAGTCTAAATATGAAAAAATAAAAGAGCTCATATAACTTCTCACTGACAAAGACAATAATCGCTAAGCGTCTAACAATTATGATGATTCCTAAGTAAACTTACTTAGTATATGGAAATCTTAGATGAAAATATTCACTTATTAGAAAGTTCAAAACCAGTTCCTGTGGCCTTCATTCACGATATGACGAAATTTTTAGAGTTTGTTACCTCAATGATTTATCCTTAGGCATTCTAACAATGTTCATTCACATGTAAAATAGATTTTTTACATTAAGAAGTTATTAGTCCAAATAATGCAAAACTATAATAATGCAACCTAAACGTTATGTGTAAACATGTGTACCAACAATGTATACTGACCGTTAGTCTAGCGCTATAATACCGCTGAGCATGAGGTCCTGAGTTCGATTCCTAGGTGGGGCTTATATTTCTAGCTTTTTCCACCGGGAACTTCTCAGTAGCACCCCGTAATTTTAATGTGATTTGATTTTAAGACTTAAGGCCAGGTAGACTAAGCAAAGTAGGTATTTAACGCTACCATCCTTTACGCGAAACGAGCCGTGCGCTCGCGTCGCCGGCGTGAACTTACGTGAACCCAAAGCTGAGCGATGTGTCACAGTATAGGTAAGCGTGCAGTAAGACAACTTATTTTATTAAATTTTCAGCTTGATTTATTATAATACTGTAGTAATTGCGAAAACCTAACATTTATATGTAATAAATTAATTTGAATGGATATTGTAAATGTAAAATGCTGCAAGTCAAGATTTATTCAATTATGTGACTAAGTTTCTTTCATTGTTTTTATCTCACGAAGCGACACGCGCTTTATTTGTTGTATCTGTCACCAAACAGTTCACAATCTTTCGAGAGTTTACAATCTCGCGAGATAGATTATAATCTAGAGGTATTTAAAATTTTACGGTGTAAAAACACCCTGTGATTGTTTGCGTGAAGATGAGTAGCGTCAATACATGACACACACACACTTCCGACTTCTTTATTGTCAGTTTTTTATTTTTTTATTTTTTGTTGTAATTTTTTATAAAAATATTTGCTAAGCATTTATTTTACATGATAATAGGAGTATCCCCAATAAAATGGAACTTAACATACCTAACTGTCGAAATGTGGGTGTATTGTACACATCTGCTTACCCGCTCAGAGCATACAGGCGTGATGTTATGTTATGATGTTGTGTAAACAATAAACATCCAAGTGATTGCTGCAATCGCGGTTAATTTGCTGTAACTTTTTTAAGAGTTCCGTTGTCTGTCTCTGAAACTCATCATCAAATCCATATGAAATTTAAATGGGACCAACTTCGGGGTATACCCTTTCCAACAAAAAAGAATCATCAAAAACGGTTCATAAACGACGAAGTTATGCGCGACACATAAAAAAAATATAAACGGTCGAATTGAGAAACCTCCTTTTTTTGAAGTCGGTTAAAAATGTATTTCTACCATATACTAACAAATGGCAAAAGCAACGACGATAAAATAATATTTTAATCCAACCTTCCGCACTTTATACCTAGCTACTTGTTTTTATTTTTAATCCCCTTACTTCACAAACAAAAGAATAAAATTAATAACAAAAAACTTTCTTGCAAATAATAAAACCGACTTCAAAAAACAAAAAAAGTGAAAAATAAAAAAAAAAGCTAAAAGCTTCAGAAGTCGATGACTTGTTTGTTTGATTCCGTTTTTTCTGCCACCATTTGTCACATTTTAGTTATAATATCCTATACAAATATTTGCTATGCAAACTTCAATCTTAATTAGGTATTATTTTTGTACGATCAGAACATTACGTACGAATATTATGTATAATATTACGTAACTACTGTAAATCGTTGAGGAATTCCCTCGACTGTCTATGGTCCCCATCATCAGACCTGTAATGGCACTTATAACCCATATGGGTGCAAAGTTCTCATCAATAGAAATGAATTAAATCCAAATACAAGGTAGCTACTGTAAAACGTTGAGGAGTTCCCTTGACTGTCCTTCGTCTTTATCATCAGACCCCTAATGATAGCCACAACCCATCTAGGTGTAAAGTTCTCATCAATACAAATTAATCAAGCCCAAACACCCGATTACTGTTTTGAATCGTTGAGGAGTGCCCTCAACTATCTTCGGGTTCCATCATCATATCGACTCCGGACCTTCATTAAATAGTAGTGCTTTAAAACGCCTAATGAAAAAAAAAAACAAACGCACTAGTCGCACTACGATTTTCAAAGGTTCCCCTCGATTTCTCTGGGATGCCATCATCAGATCCTGGTTTTCTGATCAAGGGTGGTACACCCTTGAAATATCTTCTTTCGAACAAAAAAAGAATCATCAAAATCGGTTCATAAACGACGAAGTTATCATAAGGTCAAATTGAGAAACCTCCTCCTTTTTTTAAGTCGGTTAAAAATACCATACCATTATTTACACTACGATCTATGAATAAATCGTTCGATAAATCAGCGGGACAGCCGTGCGCCAGCAAAAGGGACATAGGTCCTACCTCGTCAAGGCCCGGCGGGCGACTGAATCCACGTACGCAAGCCGCTGTGTTATATAATAATTAATTATTAAAAGGATTAAACTCTTTTGCAAAGTATAACCACAAATAATTGTTCTAAATGTTATTTACTTTGCTTAGATATTTTTTTTTTGGAAGTAAATTTTCGTTTTCTTCAAGAAAAAAAAGAAAAACATAAACAAATATTCGAATTAGGCTCCTGTTCGGTTTTTTTTATCGAGTGAAGTTTTCGATATCATGTTTTGAACCACAAATTATCAAAGTACATAGATATAGTCAACTATAATATCTATATTATATGTGTTTCCAAAACACACAGCATTTGTTGAAGAAGCATTCAATAAATTAAGCCTAAATTATGCAATTTCATACCTGAATTGTCCTCTTTATGTTAAGTACCTGTCTCTTTCACTTGCAGCAGAGCTTGCCAGAATTTCTGAACTGGAGCGCAGCTGTCAATGTCAACTCATAGCGTTCATAAATTTTGCCGCGAAAACATGCAAAATTTTCTCATTGTGAATAATACTTGTTAAAATAAAGTATTTTCGTTTTAATTAAGTGATTGTGTGGATTATTAGTGAGTATGAGCACTCAAGATAAGGCCAATATTGTCGGTAAGGACAATGGGAGTGGTGAATGTGGTAGTTCGATCGTTGTTGCTTCGGACGAAGAACATACTTCTCGACTCCCACGCCACTCTGTATCTACCAGCGGGGACTGCAGCTCTTCCTCATCTTCGGAAGATGAGGAGGGCTACGCCTCTCCTCCGCCGAATAAACGTCGTAAGTACAAACATAATGTAATTTCCGATCCGCGTATAGATGGCCTTATAAACCAAGTAAGTTACATATCCGGTTATTTATCACAGTTACCTTTTACCATTAATAGTAATACGAGTCGTACTGAGGACCTAGTCCTTCCTGGCCCCAGCAAGGGAAACAATCAGTCACATTTTCTAACTAACCCATGTAGTAGCTCGGATAAGTTTACGTTAGGTGAACTGAACACAGATTTTGATGAAAGAAAAGTTGTTCCCCCGGCTAGGAAAGAGAGATTAGATAAGCTAAATAAGCTACAACATTTTGATACTCAAGCATGGAAGGGCATGCGTTACAAGTCCGTATTGCAAACTTATTCTGCGACTCCTGGCTTTGTTTCATTAAAAGTAAATGAGGAATTTTGTCACCTCAATAAGACTAAAGATTATTTGGCTTCAGCAGAAAATGTGTTAGCTGGATTAACAAATGCAGAGTTAGAACAACAGGAATTGTTAAAACAGGGTTTGCAAGACTTGCTGAATTGGGCCGCTGGTAACCCAGATAGTATAAACCCAAACTCTCTTTTTGAAAAGATTACTGTTTTACTGGGACCTGGTTCCCCACTACATAAATGTTCAGAGAAGATAATGCAAATTATTTGTGGAAGGAGGGGAGAATCTATTGAAATTAGAAGAGAAAGAATAATTAAAGAAATTAATAACCCCAATTTAAAAGCTACATTAAGAGGTATACCCCCTAGTTCTGAACATTTATTTAGCCGGGATGCTCTACAGCCTGTTATTAAATCTTTGGGTGGTACCCAATTATGGCTAAATAAACCAGAATATATAAAGGAAGGAAAAACAAACCGGACCTTTTCAAATAAAAATGAAAGAAGAGTACATAGGAACTCACATAGTAAAAATAGTAAATTTGATGACAAACAGTTGAAATTTGATAATATTCAAACTTCTCACAAGCGTCATAACTTTCGCAAAAATAACTACAAAAAAAGAAATTCAGATCAGAACACAAAACAAAAGTGACTATATAAAGAGCAGTCAAAACTTCCGGGGGGGATGCTTGAAGGACCATGTCCAAGTGTGGGAGGAGCTAGGGGCAAACCAGTTCATTATAAATATAGTTACCAGAGGCCGCCTGCCTTTCAAGTTAAAACCACCACTCAGATGTTTAACAACAAATCTGTTGAAAAAGTTCAACACAAGAACCTCCCCCGAAATGACAACAATAATAAAGGATTTAATAGACAAGGGAATTTTGGAGGTGCCCCCAGTTTTGAATTCTGGTTTCCTTTCCAAAATGTTTCTTGTAAAGAAGCAAGATGGGGGCTGGCGCCCCATATTCGACCTCAGGGGGCTCAACAGATATGTAGCAACCAAGCATTTTCAGTTAGTGTCCCAGACAGATGTTGCAGACTTCTTACAAGAAAACGATTGGATGGCGAAGATAGACCTCCAACAAGCCTATTTTCATCTACCAATTTCAGTACCCCACCGCCGTTTCCTAAGGGTGTTTTACAACAACCAGGTGCTTCAACTAACAGCACTACCTTTTGGCCTGTCTTCTGCCCCCCGAACTTTCGCCACTTTAACCAACTGGATTGCAGAAATATTACGTGCTCGGGGCATAAGACTACTAGTGTACCTAGACGATTACATTCTAGTAAGCCAAGACCAAACCAGGCTACAGAATCAGGTCTCGGAGACTTTAAAGATTCTGGAGAGCCTAGGCTGGCATGTCAATTACGAAAAATCAGTACTAGCACCCTGTCAAGAGCTGGAATATCTAGGTCTATTGTGGAACACCAAAAACAAGACCATGGCCTTACCACCGAAAAAGGTGGCAAGAATAAAATCATTTATTACAAAACTTCTGGAGAAGGGTCGTTGCACTCTTCGGGAGAGTCAATGCCTTCTAGGTCTACTAAATTTCGCAAATTTAACAACACCGAGGGGACGTTTACACTGTCGACAAACACAGAGGTTCCTAAGGGAGTTCAGTCGACTCAAAAGTTCACAAAAGAAGGATCTACCTCCTTGTGTGCAGCGAGAGCTAGGCTGGTGGCGGAACGCCATAGACCACAGTTCAGTGGTCCTGCACAAGAAAGAAGTGACCCACTTTTTGACGACAGACGCTGCGGACGTGGGATGGGGCGCTCATCTAAACGAGAGGTATCTGACAGGCAGGTGGACAGCGCAACAAAGGTCTTGGCATTGCAACCTGAAGGAACTTTTCGCAGTGTACGGCGCCATAGATCGTTGCCAAAAGTCACTGCGGAGTGCGCACATATTAGTACAGTCCGACAACAGGACTCTTGTGGCTTATATCAGGAACGAGGGCGGGACTCGTTCTCTAGCCCTTCTTCAGCTGACAACCAAACTTTTGGAACTCACCGAGCGCCTCAACGTCACGCTCTCGGCGGCGTACCTCCCGGGGAGGTACAACGGCATAGCCGACCGCCTATCCAGGAATCGACCAGTGCCGGAATGGCACTTGTTGCCCCCGGCCTCGGAGGCCGTATTCAGACTTTGGGGCGTACCAGATGTCGACTTGTTCGCATCAAGACGCAGCGCCGTCGTAAGCTCGTACGTAACATGGGACTCCAGAGATGGGTCAGCCATTTTTTGCGACGCCTTCAGTCGACAATGGAACTTCGAGTTGGCCTGGGTCTTCCCACCACCGAATCTCATTCCACGAGTGTTGCGACACCTCAATACGGCGACCGGAACTTACATAGTGGTAGCGCCACATTGGGCACAGTGCTTTTGGATAGCAGACCTGAAGGCACGAGCTTTATCAGAACCGGTGCCAATACGGGAGTTATCCAACAACCTGTTGGACTTGACGACAGGCAGGAGCCCCCCTCAGGTACAGAAGTTGGAACTTTTTGCTTGGAAAATTGGGGGTGGGCCAATCAGGTCGCTCACTGGACGCCTGAGGAAAGAGGTCTCCTAAATAAGAGTTGGAGAAACTCCACTATATCGACCTACAAAGCTCCAATCAGGCGTTGGGTTGCATGGTGTTTGCAGAACAACATTAACCCTAGTTTCCCACAGAGCAATGATGTTGCTCGGTTTCTGGCTAAGTTGTGTATTGTTAACAAACTTGCTTATAGGACTATACTTCTGCATAAATCTGCTGTATCCACATACACAGCAAAAGGTGAAGCAATATCAAAGAATTTCTTTGTACAGCAAATCCTAAAAGCTACAGCCTTGGTTAAACCACCTGAAAAGAAAACACCTATCTGGGATACTGAGTTACTTTTTAACTGGCTTAGGAATACTCCAAGGTTAGACACTTTATTTGACATATCTAGAAGAACTGCAATTATCTTATTACTAGCTTCGGGTCGAAGAATCCATGATTTGACACTTCTAGAGTTGTCCAAAGACAACCTTATTGTGGATAATGAGAGCCACAAGGTAACATTGTGGCCAAGATTTGGTTCCAAGACTGATAACGCTGACACTAGACAATCAGGATGGATATTAAAACAACATCCTGATGAGAAAATATGCCCGGTCAGACATATTATAGAATTAGTTGAAACTACAAAGATCAGGCGTTCTGAAGTTGATAACTTGACTAGCCTATTTATATCAATCACAGGCAAGATCAGGCCAGCCACTCGTACCATAATAGCTGGTTGGATAAGGAATGTCTTTAAACAAGCTGGAATAAATGCATCACCAGGTAGTGTAAGATCAGCAGTGGCATCGAGGAGCTTCTCAGAAAACAGGCCAGTCAACGAGATTTTAGAGAGAGCTAATTGGAGAAGCTCTAACACTTTCAGGAAGTTCTACTGCCGTACAGTTAAGAAGAGTTTGAGTAGTGGGACTAATGATTATTTTTTAAATAATTTTATAGTTCCTTAAAGCTAAACTATTAATACTCTTGAATAAATAGTTACCATACTGTATTGAATTATACTGTAGCAAATTTTTGATCTCATAATTTGATTTATTGATCTCTTAATTTGAATAATTTTGATAAATTTTATGTTGTATTTTTGAGATCTTTTTGTGGTAGGAGAGCCACAACATGTTGATTAAGTTTTTTGTTGATTTTAGTTTTTAGAGAAATTCTAAGTTGTTTTCATTTAATTATTTTTTAAGTTTGATTATTACATTTCATGGATGTTTACTTGATTATCTATTAATATAATTGGTTATTTGAATTAACTATTGAGATTTATTTAATTTCACATAGCGTTCATAGTACCTGCACCCATTACAGGTTCTTTCACCAGCAGATAACAAACAGGTCTTCAACAAATGCTGTGTGTTTTGGAAACACATATAATAGAACTGTTTTGCATTAAAACAAAACAGTTATTATGTGTGTGGAAAAACACACAGCATTGGAGCAAGGTGCTTGCTGGTGGTTGATGGAAGACTATGAGTTGACATTGACAGCTGCGCTCCAGTTCAGAAATTCTGGCAAGCTCTGCTGCAAGTGAAAGAGACAGGTACTTAACATAAAGAGGACAATTCAGGTATGAAATTGCATAATTTAGGCTTAATTTATTGAATGCTTCTTCAACAAATGCTGTGTGTTTTTCCACACACATAATAACTGTTTTGTTTTAATGCAAAACAGTTCTATTTTTTTTGCTTTAAAAAATTACGATTTGTTAGTTTACTATTGGATCAAAGTTATGTAAAATTGGTAAAATTTGGTCTACCTGCCCTTAAGACTAAGACTGCCGAGGGTACACCACTGCCTAACCTTTCGCAGTATAATACAGGCGTGATGTTTTGTTTATAGTTGGTGCCAGTTAAGATCGCAATAGCGGTCATTGCCCTTTCCCTAATATCTTTTCCTACGAAACAAAACAAATGAACCATGTATCGTTTTTCATTAGAAAAAATGTTGAAGATCACGATAGATGACGATTCAAGACTTGAACAGGCTTATTTTTGGATTTCAAAGTTAAGAACTTTAAAAAATGTAGGTGGGTCAATGACCGCTCTTGCGATCTTAACTGGCACCAACTATATAGAGAATCACTAATCCACAGGCCAAAGACCTCAAACCTAATCTCCAATACCGCGAAAATCACCAAATCTCATTAACATAATATACAATATTATACCTAACAGATATACCTCTATGTAAATAAACACGGCGAACATAGTCGGTTAGATAACGTTATTAAACGTAATCGCGTAGATTGCGCGTCTAGTTCGAGTTGACCAATGTCGTGTCACCACGGCATTGTCAGGCCGCGAACTACGTACGTGGGCTCTCGGCGAAGTTAATGTAATAAACGTGAAGGATTTTTATAGATTCTATTGTAGATGGGTGGGCTTTTTATATAAATAGATTTGTTTTCTTTCTCCGCTTTGATTTTATCAGTTGAAAAATTGTACTAGGTAAAATATGGATAGTTCTTGAATCATGACTCGTTCGTACCTAACGAACGAGTCATGAGTATGGAGGATAGACGCTGCCGAGGCTGGTGAACAACAGATAAGAAAGTTGCTGAATATTTACAAAACTATCAATGAAAATAGATTTGCAAGATCTCAAAAAAGGCAGCACCTCGGATTGGTTACTTACATTTTATTTACTTACTTACATTGTTCATAATTAAAGAAGTAGAAGGTACTCATATTGTCACCTTTTTTTGAAAAAACTTTTCAGACGAAACAGACACGGCGGCGCCAAAAACACAGATCCTTACGTTCTTAAGGCGACTACAGCGTAGCTATTCACAACGCTTCGATTCGATTTTCGATTCGGAAAGTCGTATGTCTATCTCGCTCGATTTCGTAATGTCAAAAAAAGATAGACATACGACTTTCCGAATCGAAAATCGAATCGAAGCGTTGTGAATAAGGGGCCAGGATCTAAACGCGAGTTTTATAATGCAAAAAAAGCATATGATTCACTGCAATGAACAAAACCAGAAAACATTATGATATTCTTCAGGATATATGCTAGTATGATAGTGTTTCGAGCACATAATACAACTAATTTGACTCGATAGAAAAAAAACACGAACTAATCTCTAAAAATTACTTTCAACGAGTAAAAACCATACTAAAATACATGCGATCATTCTGATTTTTTGACAAATAATTCTACAAGCAACATATTAGCATGATAGTGTTTTATTTTTTTAGTCCAATCAATAGATTTTATGTAAATCGCAAAAAAAAAACCCTCATTCCGCACTATTCGGCCCGAAGTGACTGACGTAACAACCACTGTGTAGTGCGAGCTGATTAGAACTTTATTCTAACAGTACTTCAAACGAAGTTTGAACCACCACAAATAGAGTTGCTAATTTAGCTCCTGTAGTCGTCCTAAAGCATAAGATGTTTCTGGAAGAATGTCGACTCGTCGTCTTAGCTACCTTACCACAAAACGCACAAGGAGGTTGGACTAATCAAGAATAAGCCACATTAATTAGAGCTAAACCGTTTTGTAGCAAACAAAATTAAACACTGACTATCACACCATGTTTGTTTTCGTCTGAAACCTCGAATGTTTTTATCAGTGGTGGCGTGAGGCACAAATTGGCCAATTGCCAGCCACCTGGTTTAGTAAACTTTTAGCCGGCTGAGAATGCAGGCGCTTTCAACTAGTCGACAATGGCGCACGCCAAAGGAGGGTAAAATTTTAATCGAGATTTGATTACTTTCAGGTTCTAAGTATTCCAATAATATATGCAACAGTAACTCTATTCGTTACCTTTTTAAGATCACAGTCTTCGATCAACAATTCGTAACGTAATCGCCTCGCCTCGGGACAAACTTACGATACGGGGACGATCCCTTTCCGAGTTGATAATTATGTGTGCTTCCTTTACGTGCATTTCCTTTACGCGTTCATAGCTGATCGGATTTTGATTAAATTTAGCAGACAGGTAGACTATGACGGGGGTTAGGACATAAGATATAGTTTTTATCCCGGTAGTACCTTCTCGTGGTACATTACATAACACCCCGCCTGTAATCTCCGAAGGGTTAGGTAGACGTGTATCTTTAAGTTCCATGTAATAGGGGGCGGGCCTATTGCCGGGCTCAGATCCAGGCTCCGTGGCTGCTACTGAAAAAGTCCTGATGCAAAAACCCCAATAACATACTTAGGGCGACCTGGGAATCGAACCCCGGACCTCGTGCTCAACAGCGGAGCCGCGCTTGCGATCACTAGATCAACTAACGAGGCAGTCGTGGGCAGTACCGTGGGACAGTTTTCGGTATACACGTGGACGAAACTGCGGGCAAAATCTAGTCGGTCATATTAAACTAGGCACAGAGCAAGACCATAAAATATGCAAAAAAAAACATGTAAGTAAATAAAATAAAAATGATATAAAATAAGATGTTATGTGTCATGTGTGGTTAGTCTTGTGTGTAAAGGTAAATTACTGACTCACTCCGTCACGCTTTACATAAAACCTTTCGTTTTTTTTCCTTAGATTATTGCTTGTTACTTTCTGTATATTGTGTAGAAACTAAAAACATAAATACCGTAACCAAACAATCATATTCTTTTCGCTTAGTCTAGATTGGTTTAGTAACTATTCATCCACGCCTGTTTGTTCCACTTCATTACTCACTTGAATACCTTACTACGTCAAACTACAGTCTTTTTTAGAAAAACAGATGTCATAGTTGTAAATAATAATCAATACAATTTCATCGCCATTCGTTCACTGCGATGCTTCTTCTTCTTAGCGTGCCGATGGCAATCTAAATTGTGTCGGCCCAGAACTGAGCCACTAGTTTGGTGCTTTCGGTAGCATCCATCAGTTCCTGTAGTGAAGAAACAACAGGACACACAGGACACGATATTAAGTGCCCCATCGTTTGTGGAACAGCACCTCATTTACACTCCAGTAGGGCTATTACGTATCTCTGTTGACAGCTCGAAATGATAGTTTCATATTATGTATGACCCTGTTAGTCACCGAAAAGTGATATCCACTCAGTGTGATACGTAATAAATAAATAAATATCGCTGGACATTACACACAGCGCCATCTAGTGCCACACTAAGCAACGAGGCTTGTGTCGTGGACACCAGATAGTTGATATACTACATAGATACTTTTTGTTTGTAAATACATACTTATTATACATATAAACATCCATGACTCGGAAACAAATGTCCATGCTCATCACACAAACATTTGCTCCCACCGGGATTCGAACCCGGGACCCTAAGAACGTAAGGCAGCCTCACTACCGCTGCGCCATTCGGGTCGTCAGAATACCAATATAATGACATTCACAGTTGTCATCAAAGTTCGGTGTACAACCGAAGCTTGATAGTCACTGGATATCAGATAGATACGTAATAGCCCTGCAGGACAGAGTAATAAATACTTATAACTATAATTATTGGCGTATTTTATGCTATGAAAACAGTACCGTTTTATCACCCTCTAGGCATAATTTGCCATTTATAAGACCCCTTCAAATAGTTACAGTGATTAGTTAAATCTCTATTTAATCAACCTGTTGCCGTCGTTGTCTATTGCAGAACACTAGCTTTTTAATTACCGCTACAATTACGGTTAAATTGTGTCACGCTTGACCAAATAATTAGCGTTCGCAGTTTAAAGTGAAAGCGTCAGGGTAGCCCGCGAAACTTAAATTTTCTGGTGCAAGGTGCAAGAATGACTTTTTCAAGGTCAAAGTCATTCCTGTACTTCTATGCGCTGGAGGGTTGTATTGATAATTATAATTCTGTAACTACATATGTCTTCAGTCGCGAGGAATATTTTAATCAACATACAAACTAGCACTGGCCTGCAAATTGCAAAAAACGTAAGAAAATTTGAATTTTGCGGGCTACTCTGGAGCATCCACCTTAAAGTAATGAGTCAGGAAATCGCTGCTTCTTTTTTTCATATAAGAATTGACGTAATTTACGAATTAATTAAATATGTAAAACGGAAAAAAAAAAGATGTAACGGAAGATGTATTAGGGAAGGAAGTTATAATTAAGAGCGTGTTTGCTGACGGCATGTAACTTTTAGTAAATTACGTATATGTTTTTTTTTATTTTTTGAGGTAAATATCAACATCATCATCATTCTCTTGCCCATATCCCAATTCATTTGGGGTCGGCGCAGCATGTCTTCTTCTTCCATACTTATAAATTACTCGTCATCTCCTCAGACGTCTCACGTCTAATTGCCATATCATCCTTCACACAGTCCATCCATTTCTTTGGTCTTCCTCTACTCTTATACCCATCCACATATGTATGAACTCAAAACATATAAATAATAAAATTGACAATAGATTGGATAAAAATATTTGGGACATCTGAAGTCTAAACAAAGCCTAGGCAATATGCATGATGTAAAAAAACTTCCGAAAGCGAAAGCCGAAAGGCACTTGTTCTCCCCGTCATTGCGATATTTTTTTTGTTCTAACACCATACCTGGGAACCTTCTAGTTACGGAGATATTGGGGGTCAAAGTTCCAACTTATTGACAAGTTTTTTTTTAAATACAAGTTCTTAATGTAAGATTTTTAAACACCTCCACGACCCCCATACTATTCAATCCATCCATCAGCACAATGTTTTGAGTGCGTTACTTTGAGTTCTACCACAAAACATGATTTTTCACTCCAAAATAAAGTCGTTTCCCAGCACTATTTTTTGCGTAAAGTTACTTAGTTTGATGTACAGAATGCTTGGTTGACGGCTTCGTGATGAGGTTGTTTACACCCTGTAGAACTCCCCCCCCCCCTCCTCCAGCCTATTACAAAACATACGACTCGAATAGCGCTCATATCTCACGACACCCCTTCACTTCTAGACTAACCATAACATTCATACAAACTAGTTTGAGACAATTTGCGACTGCGAATATTTAACCGTGAAATACAAAGTCATCTCATTCACGCTGATTACCGACGTCACCAGCAGATAACGATGTAACAAAACGTCTATTATACGAACTTGTCAGTGATTACACGTCGGTAAATACGTACTCAGATGTAGGTCAGGAGATAACGACAGGAAGAAAGGTACTTGTGCTATCTTCAAGTTTACTGATTTTACGAGTAGTTTGATTCGAATTTGAAGTTCAATACAGATAAAGATGGCACGTTATAGAGTATTTGAATATATTAGAATAATGAATCATAAGAAAGTTCTTTAGGTAACGTATGTAAACTTGAACTCATAACATATCATCACGCCTGTAATCCGTGAAGGGTTCTGTAGAGGTGTAGGTAGATAATACACCCACACATGTTATGTTTAAGTACCATGTAATAAGGAGAGCGCCTATTCCCATCATCATCATCATCAGCCCGGAATCACCCACTGTTGGGTATAGGCCTCCCCTTTCTTCCGCCACACTTCCCGGTTCTGTGCGTCCCTGATCCAGGTGTTTCCCGCGACCCTGACGATATCGTCAACCCAACGAGCTTGAGGACGGCTCTGGTTTCTTTGGCTAAACCTTGGCCACCACTCGGTCAAGGCCTTGCTCCATCGGCAATCTCTGCGTCTAGCCAGATGTCCTGCCCAGGTCCACTTGAGGCGCACCACCCGGTCACCGACGTCGTAGACTTTCGTCCGACGGCGGATTTCGGTGTTACGCACTCGATCTAAAAGAGTTATGCCGAGCATGGCCCGCTCCATGGCCCTTTGTGCCACTCGTACTCGGTGGACAGTCTCCTTTGTGAGCGTCCATGTCTCGGCACCGTAAGTCATTGTGGGCAGGACACATTGGTTAAAAAGGCGGGTTTTTAGGCACTGAGGGATCTTTTTGGATTCATTCATTCCCATCAACCCAGCGCAAATCCAGACTCCGTGGCTGCCACTGAAAAATTCCTTAATAAAAAACATTTTGCCAGACCTGGGAATCGAACCAAGGACCTCATGCTTAGCAGTCACGCTTGCGACCACCTTACCACCATTTTTCACCTGATTGACCCAGAATAACGGCAATGTTTCTGGTGTTACTTAAATACCTCTCGTTTCAGAATTTGATGGACGACAAAAAAGTAGGACTTTATAACCATGGCCATTGTTCCCCAGGTGCCCGCGAAACTCTCTGGTTCGGGGTGGACGCTCACACGGGCGGCGTCATCTACGAGTGCGGCTCGGGAGGCTGCAGCAGTGAGCAGCAGACGGCCAACGCGGGCCGTGACGTCATAGTGCTGCGGAGGCACTCCAATACTGTGAGAGCACTGGATCCCAGGACTGGGAGTGAGAAGTGAGTTTTCTCTTTAAGGGTGTGGTATCTGCTAACGAGAGGGTTTCTTCATGTAACTCCTCTTTGATAAGTGAATATAAATGTGAAAAAAAAAATTTTACTTATTATACTTTAAACTTAAATTGGTACAATTGAAATAATTCCAACTTTATTATTATTATATGAAAAAAAATATTCAAAGTAAAGCATTTTTTCTTTGAAATTTCGTAACTACTAAACGGCATTAAGTTTTAGTATTTTTTTTTTCACACAAATATTTGTTGTTTTTTCTTCACAAAGTGTATATATACAATTGGCATTTTGATCTAATGATTTATTAGGCTACACTTTAATAAAAACCACTAATTTCGTACTATTCGACCCGCAGTGACTGACGTAACAACCCCTTTGTAGTGCAAGCTGATTTGAACTTTATTCTAACAGTATTTCAAACGAAGTTTGAACCACCACAAATAGAGTTGCTAATTTAGCAGATACCCCAGCCTTAAGTGCACTGATTAACGATTCTTTTCACGGGGTCTAGTTTTTGACATGGCCTTCATTTCCAAAATCATCCAGATGCGTTAAACACAACTACTTTAATATTCAGTGTTCTTCTTTAGATGGAACTTCAGTGTAGCAGAGCATCGCGTTGCCCTGAGCCGACGAGAATGCGCGGACGCCCCGACCGGTTCCATTCCGGTCGCCGTGGCTGTCGCGTTGCCGGAAGGAGTCGTCGCCGTCAAGGATACCTCGGGAACTAATCTGCTGTGGCAGCAGAAGGTAACGTTTACTTCTTTAGATGGAGCTTGAGTTTAGGAGGACATTGCGTTGACGAGAATGCGCAGACGCCATGACCAGTTCTATTCCGGTTGCCGTGGCCGTTGCACTGCCGGAAGGAGTTGGTTGCTGTAAAGGATACCTCAGGAACTATATTATATGTATAATAAGTATGTATTTACAAAACAAAAAGTATCTATGTAGTATATCAACTATCTGGTGTCCACGATATAAGCCTCTTTGCTTAGTGTAGCACTAGATGGCGCTGTGTGTAATGTCCAGCGATATTTATTTTATTTACTGTGGTAGCAGAAGATGGGATACCATTCAAATAGCTTATATTAACGATTATGGTGAAATTCAGACTGCATTAGAGGGTATCTTTTAATAAACAAAGTTATCATGGCAACAAGGCACATTCACCATACTGATGGTAATTTGTCACTTATGGACATCCGTTGTCCTAGAGGCATCGTACTCTAGTCTATCAGTCTCTCTCACTCGCACTCATCTGCAGACGTGCGCGAGAGAGTAGGGCCCCTGTTCCAGAGACACCTCTGCAATGCCCGTTGTGTCTTTAAATACATCAGCACACATACCTTTAAACCACACAGTAATGCTGTGGTTTGATGACAAAAAATTACATAGCAGTACGATACGACTTTCCCGCACGAGCAACTTCCCAAAGATCCTCCATATTAACCAGCATAATATTTACTCACGAGTTAAGGAATTATCTTAATGTACAGTTAGACGCGCCAGTGGCCGGGATGTGGCGCTTAGCCGCGGGCACACTACAAAACATCGATGTGCTATGGGAGGCCACACAGACTCTCATACAGGGCGCGGTCATACAACAACCATCACTCTACATCGGCAGTCATGATAGACAGGTCAGTATCATTATCACGAAACTATAGGTGCTTTTCCAAAGGCGACTACAATAACAAACCGTACCGGTAGCGTTGCCAAATCGCAATGATGTTTGCGGTTACAGTCGGCTTCAGAACTGTAGGCTTAGCCAAGTTGACAATCTACAATCGTCAACGCTAATAGAAAACTAACCAAATGTATGGGAATGACATAATTTCAACGTTAAGTCACGTGGTCAAAACAAACGAATAGAAACTTTAAAGTTCAGTCAAAACTGTAAGTTGGCTACGATTTATATGGTAGCGATTACGATTGTAGAAACGAATACATTTCATTCTATCATCTTGATCGATGTAAACTTGTCTACGAAGTTTCTATTCGTTTGTTTTGACCACGTGACTTAACGTTTACGATTGTAGAAAGAGAATCGATACGAATCGTTTGTAACTTGGCTAGGCCTGCAGAGGCCCTACTCCCTAACGCTTCATCCGTATATTCGGATCTACCCGTCTCTCTCACTCGCACTCATCTGCAGACGTGCGCGAGAGAGACGAATAGATCTGGATATACGGACGAAACGTTAGGGAGTAGGGCCCCGGTACCTTCACAAGATCTTTTGACTTCTGCTCCGATGATTGAAGGCACGAACTAAATGAGAGCTCATGCCGTGTCTTTGGCTTCAATTCTTCTTCTTTGCGTGTCGATAAGCTTAAATAATACCCGACCAGTATGTTGCCACCTGCACAGCTTTGTCGTTGGCTTCGTTTAAATCATGGAAGGTGCAAGTGGCTTCAATTAAACTAAGTGGACTGTATAAAATAATGTAATAATACAGCATCGGTTGGAAACACAGAATAATATGCCCGCTCGCTTGCGAGATCTAACGAAAACTGGCGCTCGCGTGCGACACTTAGCCGTCCCGCGCGCCTTACTCTCCCCGCTCTCGTCTGCCGCGCCACCAATACGTTCGCGCGTGAACAAGATGGTAGCAGGGCTGACTTTACAAGGTGCGCCAGACGACACTTAGGGCCTTATCATACTAGCGGATTGCAAGCGTCTTGAAAGCGGAGCGAGCGCGCAACGAAAACATTACGGGCGTCCAACGGACACACAGCGCATGCGCTGCGAATTCGCTGCGGACGTGCAACGAATTCGCTGCGAATAGCAGCGTGAAAGTGCACTCAATTTTCAACGTTAGGCTGCAAAGCCTAGCGTTGAAAATTGAGTTTGCGTTGCGCAGCGAATTCGTGCGTTTCGTCAATGCGATGTGTGTCCGTTGGACGCCCGTAACGTATTCGTTGCGCGCTCGCTCCGCTTTCAAGACGCTCGCAATCCGCTACTATGAGTTACCCTTAGTTGTATGCATTTGTTTTGTGATCGAACAAATGACACTATTCTGTTCAATCGTTTGTCGAATCTCATTCCCCCCCCCTCTCTTTTGCTGGTCAACCAAACACGTCAAGTCAGAAACTTCGACCAGTGAATATACCGTCGGCGTGATTATTTTTCCAACTTAATACGTATCTCGTCTTCCCATCTTACCTTAAAATCTCTTACAGCTGTACATACAAGAAAGCCCATTTTACTCGCGGAAACTCGAAACAGCAGTGGCCGCGAAACCGTTGCCATGGAAACTGGTGACAGCCCGGCCACTTCTAGAAGCGGGCACTGACAAGGAGCAGACGGCCTTGTCTGTACACGATGCGGACGAGAATGCGCTCTCCTTGATCACGTTGTATGGCAATACTGGGAACAATTATGGTATGTGTATACATAGCCAGGATAAAATGGGTGTGTTTGGATTCATTTATTTACAGCTGATAGTAAACTGTGCATGAAAAGGAGCTCGCTAAGTAGTACGCTTGTCGAGGTCGATTCATGGATTTGTGACCAACCATCACATTCCGAGTCCGTCCGTGCCCCAGAAATCACGATAAGCCGTTTATCCCAGCTGTTATTTATAGATCTTTGCCATTACGGATAGTCAGAAGCCCTAATATCTAATAATCAATCTTACCATGGGTATACTTAACTTGGTTTGGAGGTCAGATAGAATAAAAACCATGCAGCCCTATGCTTGAAATAGGGTATTACACCCATTTTTGAAAAGTGTTTCAATTAGATTCTATAGTGCTAATGAACCACTAAACAATTCATAAAAAAATTATTCAATCGTTAAGTGCCATAAAAATGCATTTAAATTTAGCATTCAAAAAATTTCGCGCGTAATTTGACGAAAACGCTGGACGCAGTGGACGCCATTTTGCTCTGTGGTCATGACGTCACTTGGCTATGTAAACAAATGCAGTGATATTTGAAGTTGACAGTTGACACTTCAATGTTTACATAGCCTTATGACGTAATAACATGGCGACTACTATAATGGTGTTATGAAACAGATTAAAAAAGCTGAAACCTTTGAATTGAATTTCAAAATTTAGTTTACTATTTTATGAAAGTAACTAAAACTAACGTTTTCCGACTGCTTTTTGCCTAAGCTATCTCAATAATATATTTTTAGATTTTTTCTCATATAGAGTAAAATACCCTATTGGATCTTGATTATCTGTATCAAAATTAGTTATTAATTATTTCCTTTAGTTTGTCGTGTCATTACAGCGACACAAAATATTCACAAAGCCTAACGAATGATTTCTATATCGTTTGTTTCACCCTACAGGCGATCACGGTTACTTCGTGTACCTGCAAGAAACTTGCGACCAATCAGTGCAAGTAACGGAAGAGCACTTCGATACGCTGCCGAACATAAGCGACGACCATGCGGACCAGCATCACATTCACGTGCACGTCTCGTCGCTGTGGTAATAATACTATAAACTTTATTTTTAGATTTTTACTTTCGACGTTCAATTTTTTTTCCGTCTGTCGGTTTGTTCCGGCTCCGAAACGGCGGGACCGATTTTGGCGGGACTTTTACTGGCAGATAGCTGATGTACTTACTTTTAAAAATAAACAAAACATAAATTAAAAACAAAAAAAAAACAAAATCCGATTCGAATAAGTAATATTTTATAATAATTTCACGCAGACGAAGGTTGCGGGCAACTGCTAGTGATAACATAAAATCTAGCACAGTTAGTTCTAGAAAATAAAATGCTTCCACTTATCTTACTTACTTAATTCAGTATGCAGACTTAAATTAAATTCTATAATTTGAGCCGGAGTGAGTTATACGCGGGCCCAGTGTAGGTTGGTGAATGTCTTCGAATGTTTGGTTCGAGAACATTCCGGTTTCCTCACGATGTCTTCCTTCACCGTTTTTAGTAAAATGCCTGTAAGGATCCGTCATACAAACTTACTATTAAATTAAAATACATTTATTCGCTCATCAGGTACTGGTGGAAGGAGGTGCTTCTCATCGCCGTGTCCTCGGCACTGCTCATGAACCTCATGATCTGGCCGAGGTTCTTCGCGCCCAAGATCAGTGCAATCTCACCTTTGCCAAGTACTCAGGAACAGGTAAGCAGTACTTGTATGCAGTTACAGTAGACACCTAGACACTACGTAGAGTTGTTCCCGAAGACAAGCCGGCAGGCATCGGCGTCTTAGGTGTCTTCGGGCCTAAGGCCCTACTCCCGGACCCTTCGTCCGTATATTCGGATCTATCCGTCTCTCTCACTCGCACTCATCTGCAGACGAGCGCGAGAGAGACCCATAGATCCGAATATACGGACGAAGCGTTAGGGAGTAGGGCCCTTGGTATGCACTAAGTCATCTTCTCGAGTGTTTATTTTTTTCTACTGTATAGTATTCTTTAGCCAATTATAAAGGGTCTAAAAAGACCCATTATTGTTTCGTTCTAGACCATACCTTCTAGTTACGGAGATATTGGGGGTCAAAGTTTGTAGTTTAAGGACGCGTTTGCAAAATTGATAGGTACAGAATCGAACTACTACATTGACACGGGTCATACACACAAGTGTACGCACGACTAACTGCGAGAATAGTAGTCAAGTGAACTCATTTTGATGCTTTTAAAGATTTTTACGTATTTCTTAGAAATAAAATTATGGTAGGTCCCTACAAAAAAAATATTTTTGCTGTTTTTACGAATTACCTCCGGACTTGATGGAGTGACCTGAAGGTATACTTCAGTGACTGCTACTGGAACTTCTCGACGTGTCGTACTAGGTGAGCCGAGTTTGGGCTCGTTTTGTTAGTCATGATGATACCTTACCTCCGGACTTGATGGAGCGACCTGAAGGTGTACATCGGTGACTGCTACTGGAACTCCTTGACGTGTTGTACTAGGTGAGTCGAGTTTGGGCTCGTTTGGTTAGTTATGATGAGACCTTACCTCCGGACAACATGTGAAGGAGTTCCAGTATCAATCACCGAAGTACACCTTCAGGTCACTCCATCAAGTCCGGAGGTAAGGTCTCATCATAACTAACAAAACGAGCCCAAACTCGGCTCACCCAGTACAACACGTCAAGGAGTTCCAGTAGCAATCATCGAAGTACACCTTCAGGTCACTCCATCAAGTCCGGAGGTAAGGTCTCATCATAACTAACAAAACAAGCCCAAACTCGGCTCACCTAGTACAACATGTGAAGGAGTTCCAGTAGCAATCACCGAAGTACACCTTCAGGTCACTCCATCAAGTCCGGAGGTAAAGTCTCATCATAACTAACAAAACGAGCCCAAACTCGGCTCACCCAGTACAACACGTCAAGGAGTTCCAATAGCAATCATCGAAGTACATCTTCAGTTCACTACATCAGGTCCGGAGGTAAGGTTTCATCATAACTAACAAAACGAGCCCAAACTCAGCTCACCTTGTACAACACGTCAAGGAGTTCCAGTAGCAGTTACCAATCACTTCATCAAGTCCGGAGGTAAGGTCT
Source organism: Xestia rhomboidea (assembly GCA_963853795.1). Lineage (NCBI taxonomy): Eukaryota > Metazoa > Arthropoda > Insecta > Lepidoptera > Noctuidae > Xestia > Xestia rhomboidea. Next base: position 4,127,184 of record OY970778.1, on the reverse strand, counting down.
CATCATAACTAATAAATAATAAAAATCTTGCCTTGTCAAGTATCAAATTTGGTTTATCGAATATTTTGTGTTTGTACAGCGATCTTTTTCAACTCGAGCCGCTCCAAACAGGCGTTACATGTACACTCTCGACGGCGGCCGTGCGCGGACTAAAGTTTCATTCAAAGTGTTTGTGCAATAAATCAAGACGGGTATCCAAAATAAAATAACCCCTAATGCAATCGATTAAGATTCATCCAGAATGGCAAAAAATGTGAAAAAATAAGATTTGGTTTTCAGTTTTTCTGCAACTATATAAATCATTTAGATAAAAAAAAATCCTTGCATTAAGAATTGATTATGTTTGCCAACATACAGTATTTTTAGAAATAGTAAAATATGTTAATAATAGCACAAAAAATGTTCCTAAACTCAACCCTGTATCGTTAATTTTAGGGAAAATGGCAACGACAGATCGATTTTACATTATAAAAAACTAAAATTTTCAATGATCAAGTTCCTATTATTTGAAGATGAAGAACCAATCTATACGAGGTAGTTATTAGTTATATTGGATTTTGTTTGATTATGCCATAAAATTGTACCGAAAAACAGCATAATTTTACCTGATATGAAAACGCGCCCTTAAATACATGTTTTTAATGTAAGATTTTTACTTTAAACACCTTCACGACCCCCGTACTATTCAATTCATCCATCAGCACAATGTTTTAAGTGAAATGGAGTCCTACCGAAAAACGTGATTTTTCACACCAAAAAAAAAAGTAATTTCCCAGCAAACATTTTTGCGTAGAGTTACTTAGTTTGATGTACAGAATGCTTGGTTGACGTCTTCGTGAAGGGGCCGTTTACACCCTGTATACAAGAAACCATCTATTAAACTAAGATCATTGTGAAAACGGCTTAAGCAAAGTCATGTCCCCAGGTGGTCGTCCAAGTTCACGGCTGGCCCGTGGACAAGCCGGCCTCTCCGCGGCCGAACATTCCGGAATACTCGGGTCGCTACGAAAACGACTTCACGCCGCTGCGCTGTCTGGGACGCGGCGGGTTCGGCGTCGTATTCGAGGCCAAGAACAATATCGACGATTGTTCTTATGCTGTGAAGAGGATTACGTTGCCTAGGAGGTAAGGTAGCACTTTGATCGTGTCCTAAAACCTTCCAATCAGTTTGGTCTCAAATTGTATTGTCTTTATTAAAGTTGCTTCGCCCTTTTGCCTACAAAAGATTTTGTTTTACAGGGAATCAAAACGCGAGCGTGTCCTACGTGAAGTGCGTGCGCTCGCTAAGCTGGAGCACGAGCACATCGTGCGCTACTTCAACGCCTGGGTGGAGGAGCCGCCCCCGCACTGGCAGCGCCAGCGAGACGCCGTGTGGATGAGGTATAACTGTACTTTCACAGCATCACTGTCAAACAACAGTGGTATTTGTTCTCGGTACAATAAAGTTGGTGTTAAGTTTCTGCCAGTGACACATCTGCCAAAAGCACAGTCATCTATATTTTCTTTGCAATAAGGTTGTGTTTAGGTTGCTTCTGTCAGAGCTAAACGAATGAGGGCTAACGTTTTCAAGCTCACCAGACGCCGCCACTGGCGAATAGGGTACTGGCAACTCATCTAAAAGATTTGAATTTTTGTTTGTTTGTGTGTTTGTTACGATTTAACTCAAGAACTAGTGAACCGATTTTAAAAATCCTTTAACCATTAGAAAGCTACGTCTTTACCGAGAAACATAGGCTATAAATTATGTTGGTGTCATGCAAATTAGAATAGCTATCTCAATTTTCGCGCGCGAAGTGCTAGTCGGAAAATAAATCAGCTGTTCAGTACAAAATTTCAATACCTACTCGATCCATATGTATAGAACAAGTGCCATTTCGATGGTAGTGCCACGGAAAAAGTTGTTCAGTTTGATGGGCAGATTCACACCCTGAAATATGACCACACCTTTCTGGTGCACACTGTATAAGCCTATAATGTTCCCACTGCTGAGACACACGGTCTCCTCTCTATGAAAGGGAATAAATGGGCTATAATCCACCACGCAGGTCCAGTGCGAGTTGATAGATGTCACATGTCTTCGAAATTTTGGTTCTAGGACATGCCGGTTTCATCACGATGTTTTCCTTCACCGTTTTGAGAGCAACGGTGATGAAATAAATTACACAAAGTGGGTTCGACCCACGACTTACTGCTCGTAAGTCGGGGTCACCACCACTGGGCCACCGCTGCTCTCGCACGCTGTATAGTTCATGTAGATACAACTGTAACATTATTAAAAATCCACAAGTTACATTCGTATAATTATTAAAATAAATCACATTTTTATGCAAATAATTTATTGAATGACAGATAGTGCAAGTCATATTTGACAATACGTTCATAGATATAACATTCCTTCCCATATAAGGTTGATTCAGATCTCTTCAATCAAACGCCGTGGAGGTCGTACCTCACGCTGGCTGCGCCGAAGAGGTGCTGCAACCGTCGCAGTCGGTGTTTCAAACGCTGGAGATGAGGATGATGATGTAGATGCAGATGTGGATGCAGATGGTTCTGGTGTGGATGGAATGTGAGAGGACGGTGTAAATGGAGAAGGAATTGACATAGGTGATGGTGCCAAGCATGTGGATGGTGAGGACGCAGAGGCTGTCGCAACACTTTCAGGTGTCGCGGCTGCAGGAGCAAGTCGCGGTCTCATGTGATCTGCATGTTTCCTTTGCTCCACCCCATTAGATGTAGTGACCACGTACGAGTATCGGTGCTTACGGGTCGCTACTGTAGCAGGCTGCCACTTTTTCTCCAGTTTAGTTTTTATGTAGACCATATCGCCTGTCTGGTATGTAGGTGTAGATGACACGATGTCCGCCTTCACATGTTGGTACAGCAAATTTCTTCTCTTGTTGGGTCGGATATTTGATAAAACACAGTTCAACTGCCTGCCGAACATCATTTGGGCTGGTGATTTGCCGGTAGTGGTATGCGGAGTGTTTCGGTAAGTGAATAAAAAATCCGACAATCGACGCTTAAGTGGGCTTCCATCACTGGAGGTCATTCTGTTTTTAAAAGTTCTCACAAACCGTTCAGCTAACCCATTTGTTCGGGGATGATACGGAGATGAGGTGACATGTAGAATGCCCTGATTTTTACAGTAGTCCTTGAATTCCTGTGATGTTAGTTGGGGGCCGTTGTCAGATCAATCATTTGTGGGAGTCCAAAGGTGTTGAAAATCTCATCCAGAACAGCGCATAGACTTTTTGTAGTTATGTTTTTCATTGGTCTTAGTTCACACCATTTTGACAACGCATCACACAAAACCAGCCAGTAGCTGCCCTCGAATGGACCTGCAAAGTCTATGTGGACTCTTTCCCACACTTGCTCGGGTATAGACCAGGAAAATACCGGTAGTTCGGGATTAGACGGTCTGTTTTCTTGACACCTGGTGCATCTCTTGATAAAATTCCCGATGTCCTTGTCAAGTGATGGCCACCACACATAGAAACGTGAGAGTGCTTTCATGGCCGATATCCCTGGGTGCCCTCGGTGCAAATAGCCTAAGACTGTCTTTCTTAGAACCTCAGGTATAACCATCCTGCCTTGCCACAATACAATTTTACCTTCTACAGACAGTTCGAAACGTTTCCTGTAGTATTGTTTCATCTCTTGCCTGTAATCCAGGTCTCTCCACCCGGTGTTTAGATACTGGCAAACGAGTGACAAACTTGGGTCTCTAGATGTTTCCAGACTCAATTTTTTTTCTGTTAGCTGTAGGTCAACAATTTTGTTTTCTTGGAGGCGTGACACTACTCTATGTACAATGTTTTCCACATGTGAGGGTTTTGTCTTGGGATTTGGTAATCTGGACAGGCAATCGGCCAGAATATTGTTTTCGCCCTTCTGGTAGCAAATTTCATACTGGTAGCTTCCAATCAAAAGAGCCCATCTCACAAGTCTATTATTTACAAGCTTCGGCAGGTTACGTTGAGGTCCCAAAATGTGCATCAGAGGCTTGTGGTCAGTAACCAAGGTAAATTTCGTTCCTCTTAGATATTGGTCAAATTTCTGTATTCCAAATAATATGGCTAGTGCTTCACGGTCAATAACAGAATATTTGCTCTCAGCTGGTCGAAGTTTTCATGACGCAAATGCTATCGGTTGTTCGACATCTTTGTGTTTGTGGTATAGAAATGCCCCAACTCCTTTTTCTGACGCATCACACGCTAGGAAAAGGGAACGCCTTTCATGGAACGCAAGTAATGAATTTGAGTTAGCTATGTTTCTTTTAGCATTCTCGAAAATTTGTTCTTCGTGTTCGGACCATCGCCATTTTATTTTGCCGCTTGTTAGCTCGTACAGGTCTGCACATGATCCATGAAGATGTGGAACGAATCTTTCATAAACATTTATAAGGCCCAGGAAAGAGCGTAACTCCTTTGCGTTTGTGGGTTGTGATGCGTTGGTTATAGCGCTAATCTTCGCTTTTGTTGGCCGTATTCCTTTTTGATCAATTATGTGACCCAGATACTCAATCTCTTTACTCAGGAAACTACACTTTTTCAAATTAACTTTCAAACCAGCCTGTTTTAGCCGGCTAACACTGTGCAAAGTGTTCGTAAGTGTCCATTCACGCTTTCTCCTGTCAATGCAATGTCATCAAAATACACTGCTACGTTTGGTATGTCTCCAAGTAGTTGATCAAGAAAATTTTGAAAAATTGTAGAAATACCGAAAGGCATCCTGTTGTACTGGTAGTATCCTCTGTGTGTGGATATTGTTAAATACTTTTTTGAGTCCGGAGCTATTTCAAATAGTAAATACGCGTCTTTGAGATCAATTTTGGAGTAGACTATGCCGTTTGCTAATTTCTGTCGTAATTGATCAAAAACAGGTACAGGATGTAAATGTTTTGTTAAAACAGGATTAAGTGTAGTGCTGTAGTCTCCGCAAATTCTAACGTCACCAGTTGGTTTCAAGACATTTACAGTAGGTGTGGCCCACTCCAAAGCAGTAAGGTTTGGATCTATTCTATTAATGATACCTGTATCGACAAGGCGATCCAACTCCCGTTCGACGTTTTTCTTCATGCTGAATTTGATTGAACGTGCAGGTAGGTGTACTGGTCCTGCGCCGGGTTTGACATGTATGTTAACTTGGTAGTTATTGACTTTGCCTAGTTTGCCGTCGAAAAGTTCGCTGTATTGCTTGAGTATATGTTTTAATGTCGTTGGAGTAACAGGCTTCTCTTGGACTGAATAAACTGATTTTGGAAATTCCATTCCAAACTTCTCGCTCCATCTCAATCCAAAAAGTAATGGGTTTGCGTTTTTCATTACTACGACGGGCAAGGTTTCGTATCGTCCGTTCACTTCCACATTTACGTTTGCGATTCCTTTGGTTTTCAGCTTGGTATTTCCATATGCTTTTAGTTTGGGCCCCTTTGTTAACGTTGGTGATCCAAAGATCCTTTTTCCAAAGTTCGGAACGAATGATAGAGTGGGTAGAGCCAGGGTCCCAATCCATTGTGCAGTGAATTCCATTTATGAGAATGTCGATTTGTTTGCAATCCTTGACTCGAGTGCTCGTGACGTTGTGGACAATCTCATCGTCATCCTCACTATTTTCTGTTGAAACGTTTGTAGAGCTTGACGTGGAAGCTTGATTATCACTTATCCGTTGTAGTCTACGTTTGGAAGTCTTTTTTTCCTTGGCTGGCGATATGTAAGCACGACCAGTTTTAATGCAGCAGTTCTCAAAGTGCCCCTTCAAATTGCACTCGTCGCATGTGTGGTTTTTTGCTGCGCATTTTAAGAGGTCATGTTTCTCGAATTTCCCACATCTAAAGCATTGATCAGTGGAGTGCAACTTGCGTTGTCTATTGTAATAAGATTTCGGTGTTGTCGTTTTTTGAGTACGGTTCCTTTTGACTCTGTTTACATTTGCAGTTGTGCCTGGTGTGTCATGTTCTGCCTGTTCTCGTGATTGTGCAATTGAAAAAAATTCTCTAAAAGTAACCTCCCTTCCTGACTCCTGCAAATCGGGCCACTTTTGCTTGAGGTCTGTCTCTAAATCTGTATGATTCAACCCTGTAGCAAAGCGATCGCGTAGCTGTCGTTCCAACATCTCTTCTTTGTAACCGCAATCCCGGCTTAGACCTTTGAGTCTGTTAGCGTACTGTTCCATAGATTCTGAAGACTCTCTGGTGCAGTTCCAGAACTCTGTCAATGCGCGGTACCTGGTTTTCTTTACTCTAAACAAGTCAAGAAGTTTGAGGCAAATGTCGTTATAAGTACTCGTGTCAAAATTCGGTGTAAGCGCTATTTTTAACTCACGGAAAATCTCTGATGTTAAGGTATTCAACAGGATGTCCATTCGTAGGTTTGGCTCCGTAACGTTCATGATTTGACATTTGTTTGAAAAGAAATCTAAAAAATCTTCAATCCTGCAGCTGTCGGGGTTGTATTTGTCCATGTTGAAGTTTTTAATCACCATCATCTTGTCTGACGATGATGAAACGCTCGTTGAGCTTTTTGTTTTTGTGTCTTCTTTGTTGTGCATTGTTTGTACCAACAATGTAAGTATTCGTGTTACCTGTTCTTGCTGCGCCTGTTGAGCTCGCAAGAACAGCTCAAATTGTTCTTTGTCCATTGTTTAAATATTTTAAATCCTCGTCGCCAATAAAATGAATCACATTTGTATGCAAATAATTTATTGAATGACAGATAGTGCAAGTCATATTTGACAATACGTTCATAGATATAACAATTATTTTAATAAATAAGGGCAATTAAGCCTTATTTAAGAAAAGCCTAGAGAGCCTTTAAGTTAATAAATGTTACTATAACTTAAATGCCTTTTTTTTTGTTAGCCTGTTTGAATATACCACTGCTGGGCAAAGGCCTCCGCTTTCACCTTCCAAACCTCTCTGTCCTGTGTAATATCTGGCCATGTTCGCCCCGCAAACGAGATCAGATCGATGACTTTTAAACGACAATTTTTCCAAACTTAAGACCTTACAGTGACAACAAGTAATAACAATTATTATGCAGGTATCTTTAAATATTGTAATAATTCTAGATCTAAATGACATTGAAATAATTTAAATATTACTATTATTAAATAAATAACTAAGCTGTATGACATTGCATTCATTTAATATCTTAAAATATTTTATGATTGTTTTTATTTAATTTGCATTTAATTAGCTGACCTTTTATTTTTTGATTGTATTTTATGATTATATACATTTTGCATGCCTTACGGTAGAATCACTCGAAACATGTACATTTTATAATACCATTGTAACAGTGTTTTCTGCAAAAAATAATGATTTGATTTTTGATTTATTTTCTCAGAGAACTAGACGGAGTGTCATTGGCCATGACAGAAGAATACACGGCGACATCTCCACCGCCGGCCATCTCACCGCGCAATGACGTCATGCTGAACTTAAACAAGTGCACAGACAGCTTCGAACCGCTCGACTTCGAGAAGAAGCTAGAAGAACCTAGCAAGAGACTCAGGTACTTATACATAGCGATATAAGTAGATACATAGCGGTATAAGTAGATACATAGCGGTATAAGTAGATACATAGCGGTATAAGTAGATACATAGCGGTATAAGTAGATGTATGTATTATTATGTATTTACAAACAAAAAGTATCTATGTAGTATATCTACTATCTGGAGTCCACGACACAAGTCTCGTTGCTTAGTGGGGCACTTAATGGCGCTGTGTGTAATGTCCAGCGATATTTATTTTATTTATTTATTTAATCCCATTGAATGACAACACTGCACTGACCTGTAAATTGCAAAAAACGCTTCCCCCTTAAAATAAATCCCTTTGTCTTCAGATCACTAAGCTGCAACGATTCATTCAGCATAGTATTCGACGAGAACGCCCCTCATTCGTCGAAACCATCCGACGTGACGCACAACTCGCTCGCTAAGCCAATCAGCGACGAGCACTCACTCGCTAAGCCATTCAGCGACGAGCATTCTCTGGCTAAGCCAATCAGCGACGACGATTCGTTCATAGTGTTTGCTCACTCCGATGAGGGAACGGAGAGGAACTCCTCCTTTGATAAGAGATTGGAGAGGGTGAAGGAGTGTGATTATAAGACTGAGAGTTCGTGTGGAAAAAAGAAAAAGAAGGTAAGCTTTAATTCTTCGAGGATGCATTCAGTTCCATATTTTGAATCATATTCTACTTCAATTTTTCTCAGGTTTATTTTTCATAATTTTTCAGCTACTATTCCTTTATTTCAATGTAAAATTACATTCTCTGTACGCAACACTCCATTTATGTAAATAATACGCTTAAAATCAAAAAACCAACAATGGATGTTGAAATACTCTAACGAACGACGCGTAAAAACAGCTGTTCACTTCCTGCCTAGCTACAGAGTTCATCGAACTCGTCGTCGCGCTTGCCGTTCGCTACGTGCGTTTTACCACGGCAACGATACATTGCGTAAGAGGAAATAAAATAACTCAAATTTCATGGATTCCCATAACGTTCCTGGGGCCCTACTCTCTAACGCTTCGTCCGTATATTCGGATCTATGCGTCTCTCTCGCGCTCGTCTACAGATGAGTGCGAGTGAGAGAGACGGATAGATCCGAATATACGGACGAAACGTTAGAGAGTAGAGCCTCTGATATAATTTCTTGTACCGGTAATCTTAGTATGATATACTGAATTGACCCTATCAGTCTGCAGAGGGCTGTCCCTTACAACCTGCAGTATGTACGCCTGACAGCAAACTGCTAGACCTAGTGGTTTAGGTTGTGTGGTATCTCTTAGTGAATTTAAGTCTATTAGATTTTTCTGGCTCCCAACTAAACACTCGTTTATCTCCACTACAGAAAGGTCACACCCGCCACTGGTCGCTTGACATGGTGGTCCGCGGGTACGACCCGGCGCCCGTCCCCTCCGCGCAGATGTACCTGTACATACAGATGCAGCTCTGTCGCCGGGACAGTCTGCACGACTGGCTTAGAGATAACAGATGCTGCGAGACTCGGGCTGACAAGGTGAGCTATTCTTCCTCTTAGATTTAGGTTGAATTTCACCACTAAACTAAACTGAACGCGATCAGAATAGAATATTGACACTGGCAGCTCTTGAACACCGTTTAAAAGTGATGCTCGCGATCACATTTATCGGTGATATTCGCCCTTAGCGTGTCGATAGCGATCTATATTGAGTCGGTCCAGAACTTAGCTGGAGTTTGGTGCTATCACTAGCGTCCATTCATCAATTTAGTGACTGCCATCAGGACATATCATGTGTCTCATTGTTTGTGGCAGACTTCTATTAACGAGATGACCGGAGATTGCGGGTGGTTGGTAAATAAATTGTTAGGTACAGACAAATCTGTCTACCCTCTGTTCGGGCGCCGCCGACCACTCGGCAATGTTCGGCTGCTGTCGGGTGAGCGCGGGCGACGCGCGGGACGCCCACTTCGCTACCGATCTCTGAAGACGACGCGCGCGCACATTCCTTAGTTTGCCAACAGTATTTTATTGTACCTGTTTTTGGATTATACTATTTTAATTTACAGTCCACTGCTTTTGAGTTAAGTCCCTAACACCTCTTTCTTTTTGCTACGCACACTACACAAAATAATGAAAAGAAAAGAGAAAGATATCCCGTAACGACAGTATAAGTTTAGTTATAAACCGAGAAAGCAAAACAGTGTTATCCAATGAAACACCATTGGAAAACACGGTTTTGCGAGGTCAAATTAAATTAGCTTGCGAAACTCCACTGACTATTAAAAGATAGCTGGGACAGACTGGCCTTGTGAGTTGATTCAGCCACCTTTAACCCAACCGTCATTCTTTCCAGGTAAAAATACTATTCAGCCAAATAGTATCAGCCGTCGAATACGTCCACCTAGCGGGCCTCATCCACCGAGACCTCAAGCCCAGCAACATCCTGTTCGCGCCGGACGGGCGGGTCAAGGTGGGCGACTTCGGGCTGGTCACCGCCATGACTGACACGTCGCAGGACGGGGAGAAGACTGAGGTCGTTGATGCGCACCAGAGACACACGTATAGAGTCGGTGAGTCCATACACATGTAGTAACAATCTCAGCAATATTCTGAAAACCATGGCTCTTATCGCACTACGATAAGGTTCAACATGCAATGCATTGCATGTTTGCATATGCAATGCATTACGATACGGTACTACGATAAGGATTAACATGCATACGGCACTACGATAAGGTTCAACATGCAATGCATTGCATGTTTGCATGCATGGTTAGGATTTCACTCTCGTGGATTTACACAGATAACTATACTTAAACTAAGTCTGAATTGGTGCAATTCCTATAGTCGTCGGTGATTGTTTTTTTTTTATTCTCAAAGAGATACGCGCCTTCACGGCGTAATTTTTTTTTTGAATATTTAAATTTTATTTATAAATAGTGTATCATAAATGACAATGACATGATTATTACATTGTGGAGGCGCTCCTTTGATTCTTCGTTAAAAAGCTATCGTGCGGGCGTGATTTAATATTGGTATTTTGCCCCCAAATCCAGATATTTTAACTTTTGTAAAGTATAGCGATCATAGACGGCGTATGTTAAATAAATAAATGTTCCGCCCTAAAGCTACTCTAGACACGAGCTTCAAAGCTTCAAATAAGTTAGGATTGCAACCCCTGGGAGCGAAAAGACGTGTTCCTCAGGCCGTTCCTTAACTACTATGATTTTGAAGAAAGAAGTAGAAATAAGAAAACGTGTTTATTTGACTTGCACAGGACAAAACGATAAAACAAATTAAATAAAAAGAAAACAAAAAAAAACCAAGACACATTAAACGAAATTGGTTCTGTACGTGGGCATTAGACCCCTATCTCAGCATGGTGCTGTAACATTTAAAGAAAAAAGTCACACCACTGGTATTCGGAAAGAGCCCAAGTGCGAGCATTATTTCTTCTATATCTTATACAATCTTTACATAGTATAAAACAAAGTCGCTCCCGCTGTCTGTACGTTTAAATCTTTTAAACTACGCAACGGATTTTAATGCAGTTATCAGCAGAGACCGGCGTTGGCCCAGTGGTAGCGGGCCCGACTTACGAACATTAAGTCGTGGGTTCGAACCCAGGCAGGCGCATTACTTTGTGTAATTTATTTCATCACCACTGCTCTCAAAACAGTGAAGGAAAACATCGTGAGGAAACCGGCATGTCCTAGAATCAAAATTCGAAGACATGTGACATCTACCAACCCGCACTAGGCCCGCGTGGTGGATTATAGCCCATTCCCTCTCATTGAGAGGACGCCTGTGTATCAGCAATGGGAACATTAATAGGCTGATGATGATCAGCAATAGATAGAGTGATTCAAGAGGAAGGTTTATATGTATATGCTATATTGCACCCGTGCGAAGCCGGGGCGGGTCGCTAGCATATTAATAAATATAAGTAAATTCCCAGGTACCCACCTGTACATGTCCCCGGAACAGCTGCTGGGCCACCCGTACAGCTACAAGGTGGACATCTACTCGCTGGGCCTCATCCTGTTCGAGCTGCTGCAGCCCTTCGGCACCGAGGCGGAGCGCGTCGCCTGCTTGCTCCGGCTGCGACAGGCGAAGTACCCCGACCAGTTCATGTTGCATTATCCGCAAGAGGTAACAATAATGTATAAGTAATATCTAAAATCAATGAAACCGAAATTGCGCGCTGTTAATTGCTTTGAGATATTATTTCAATGAGGACAATGTCGATAATAGTTTGACAGTGAAAAATGCTCCGCGCTGGACTCCGCCATATGTGCGCCGACCCTTAGACTCAGTATTGGAGTATTGCCCGTTTCCCCTAAGGTGTCATTCTTTAATCATGTGATTTTTAGGTCACATTTATTGCTCTTCTCTCCCCCTTGGTGAAATGTCGTGAGGATTCAAGCTACCCCTCCTTCCTCGTGTTTTCTTTATTATTGACCATATCGGATAAAACAAAATGGATTTCTTTGACATAAATTAGCGTTTTTAATTCATTATTGGTAAAAATATTTTACACGTCACACATTAAATTATTTTTATGCCCCGCAATACACGCAATTATCACATTACCCCCCATTGTCAAGATTGTTTCTGACCCCGCTCCCCCTCTTTTCGGACCTCACGTGGTTAAAGGACGACCCGTACCGATAACAATGTTGGAATTTGAACTCTCGACGTTGAGCTGAGGGTCGGCTCCGGTCGTCGGCACGGTTGTTTCTATTCATAACATAAATTGAGAGAACCTTTTCACCATAGAAAATTATTTTTGTCCCACTTTTTGCCCTCTTCCCCTGTTGGCAAATGGAAATTGCAAAAACTGTAAGTTTGAATATTGCTACTACTGTCATCGCAAACTCGACGAAAAGTTTGGGATTTTAAATGCCCCTACGACAAATTACATTTCTTTAATCTGCAAAGTGACGAAGAATTATCTCTACAGGCAGGCACGTATCCGGGGGGGGAGGGGGATTGTTGGGATTTATCCCGCCCCCCCGAAATCTGACAAAAATAAACGGGATCTTATACTACGGTACTCTAAGTTAATAAAAATGATAGTACAGCGATTTTTTAGACAGTTCACGTGGTTGTTTCAATGTTATCCCCCCCCCCCCCCGAACCAAAAGTTTGGATATATGCCCATGCAAACGTTAATCAACAAAAATGTTGTTACAGACGGAAGTCCTAAAAATGATGTTGAGTGAAGATCCATCGGAGCGTCCCACAGCGACCGGCGTGCGAGCTCGAGCGCCGCTGTACCAACTCACTAACCCGGATCATCACTTCACACTGCCTACTATGGCCGCTGCGTAAATATGTCACTTTAATGTCATTGTAACAAGATGTAAGATTAAAAAGGTCGTAGAATGAGTCTTATGAAAAGAAAACTATGTATTAACTAAAAAATCATGAATAGTTGAACAAACCAGTGAAAATGTTTAATTAAGATAAAGTCATATATCATGATCTGTCAAAGGACCAATTTGTTGGAGACACCATTGTTTAACTATTGTGTCTACTTCGTGGACAGATCAAGGGTTAACTGTCAAAGATACTATGAAATGCATACAAAGACCATTTGTGATGACATAACATAATGTAATCATAGAAATAGGATATATTGATATCGCTTGTGCCTTCTGGATTAGCTTTTAGTAGTGACCTCGGGTGTTTACCCTTTGAATACCCAGGGTAAAAACTCGTGCGCCCGGGTTTTTACCCTAAGGGTAAGAAATTCTCACTTGTCATTGAGAGCTATGTCCTCGGTTTCTGATTAATACCAGTGTATATCGCCCTTACTAAAAAAGCTCTAGTATTTATTCTTTATGATTAGAATAACTTATTTTCTCTGTAAGTAAGGAACTTTTAAACACACTTGCACCAGAAATCACTAAATGCGCAGTTTAGCATTAAATCATCGTTCTGTCTCTCTCATCTTAACCCATTGAGGGATATCGTTTTTGAGCTCACCAGATGGCGACACAGGCGAGTAAAGCCCTGTCATTAATTCTATTTTATACCTTGAAAGTACCAATAACTTCATACAACGTTTATATTATTACTCGTTACAATATTGTGTAAACTTCAGATACATATTAACAATATTTTCCCTAAAATGAGCAGGCATTAAACATTTAAAACTCATTTTTCATCGAAGTACTAACAAATTAGATCCTAACTTGTTACTTAATATCTTCAAGTCATAATTAATCAGGAATGGCTCAATCTAGACCACAATCGTGAATATTAGTAAAAATACGTGATAAAAAAAAGCGCAATACGTGAACAATCTAACGTCTGACATTTCTGCTTACTTACTCTCTAGCGGCGAATTAATGCGCGAAAAACATTGTTTTAACGAAGAACAATGTTTTAATGTTTTTGTTCGGTGTATTTCGTAATTTGTGGTGAAAGCGTGCCTTAACGTATTCTAAAGCATTTACTCTTAATGTATTGCAGCTTCTATGATCACTAGCCAGTGAAAAACAAACTATTAGCTGTTTTTTTTTTAATAAAAAATACTTACGTTTGTCTATGAGGCGTAGCTTTTTTTTATGTTAGTTTGTAAATGTTCTAGTGATAGATCTAGTTTTGCACTATAAGTTAGTTTAAATTAATCATTTTCAACAAGATGGAGTCACCTATATTTTTTTTAATCATCTAATATTTTATATTGTTTACTGTGCCAACTCTCTAGATATTGTGTGCTTGTTAACTTACCTGGCTGAGGAATTACCCGGTGGATAGTGTATATCCAAAGATTGTGAAACAGCTTTTTCTTCTAAATTACAGTTTTATCACACATTGTCTCGCCGAAAAGGTTTTATGCTATGTACTTATAGCATAAAACCTTTTCGATGCTTTTTTAGGGTTCCGCACTCGAAGGGTAACCAACGGGACCCTATCAGCGGGCTGTATCTCATGATCCGTTATAAGTAGACAGTTGACATTTTCACAAAATGTGTGTTTCTGTTGCGGCTATAACAACAAAATAATAAATTAAAAAATAAAAGTGGGCTTCCCTAGGTTTTTTTTTTATATAAAATGTCGACCCGAGTGAGGCTGCCTTATGTTCTTAGGGTCCCGGGTTCGAATACCGGCAGGAGCAAATGTTTGCGTGATGGGCATGGACATTTGTTTCAGAGTCATGGATGTCCATATGTATAATAAGTATGTATTTACAAATAAAAAGTATCTATCAACTATCTGGTGTCCACGACACAAGCCTCGTCGCTTAGTGTGGCGCTAGATGGCGCTGTGTGTAATGTCCGGCGATATTTATTTATTTACTAATGTGATTTAAATTTTCAGCTAATTACGTTACTAACAAAAAACATTGAATATAATTATTCTTCTATACTTATTGAAAATGATTGATTATTATTAAGAGCAATAATTAAGTAAATATAAAAATTAGTTGTACTGTCTTTGTATTAATGAACGTAAGACTGGAGATGGGTATTGTCGGAATGATACTGTATTTTAATATTAATATTAAATGTTAAAATTAAAACGCTAAATTGAGTACATACATAAAGAAAAATGTAGAAAAACAACACAAAAATGTTGCAAGTTAAGAAGTAATGTTATAGCAAAAACTTTCATAGTAGTTGCAACTATGAACATAAAATTAAAGATACTAAAAATTTAAATAAAATTGTTACTTACCAATGTATTGAATACTCTCAAATGTAACACAATGCTGTGTTTGCTAAAATTGTTCTAACAACCAAGCAAGACTATAGTTTCGAACTTGTTAAAATATTGGGATTTTTATGTGATTAAAAATCACATTCCTATTGTAATATATTAGTTAAGTGGAACAATAAATTAATGATAATGTAATCTTTTGTTTGTTTTACATACTCAACCTGCTGCCCTAATCAATAGCATCCCGCTCTAGCAAATGACGGTTCTGAGCGACGGAAAGGGATAGAAGCGTGAAAAAGTGCGATCTGCTGCTAGATGAGGTTCAACGCTTACACGTCAAAAAAGAGAATATTTTAGAAACTAGATGACCTGGGTGTTTCCTTTCAGACTTATCTGAGAACCCAAAGGCGATCATCATCTGTCTAGCCTTTTCCCAACTATGTTGAGGTCGGTTTCCTGTCTAACCGACCGGATGCAGCTGAATACCAGTATTTTACATGGAGCGTCTGCCTATCTGACCTCCACAACCCAGTTAGTACTAAGTAATACGTTGGTATGACTTGTTGTCAAAAGTTTCGGGCCACTAACTACTTGTACAACTGTCGAAGATCTACAATTGATAGCCGGGACCAACGGCTTAAGGTGGATGCTCCAGGATACCCCGCGAAATTCAAATTTTCTTACGTTTTTTGCAATTTGTAGTTCAGTGCTAGGTTGTATGTTGATTAAAATATTGTTCGCGATTGTAAGACGTATGTAGTTACAGAATTATAATCATCAAAATCATCAATACAACCCTCCGAGTTCATAAAGGTCGAGGAATGATATTGACCTTTAAAAAGTCGTTCCTCGATTCTATGAACTTGCTACCCTGGAACTGGCTAAATTGGCTACCCTGGAGCAACCACCTTAACGTGACATGAGAACTCGGAGGTCAACAGTCTCTTAAAGTGCAGACATAATCTTGGTCAAGTCATATGAGAACCATTGAATGTGTTGTTTGCGGAAAGGAAAACAAAAACAACAAATCGGTTAAACCATAACTTATATTTAATAATTATAAATTAATCGTCACCAATTAAAAATAAAACATTTCTATACATTTATATTTCGATCACATACATAATACTTCAGTTAATACTATGAATAAACTAAATGTGCTTTTAGCATTATGTATAAAACTATTTAAGAGCGAGATGCAAATAGTGGACCCGCCAT
This sequence comes from Xestia rhomboidea, assembly GCA_963853795.1. Taxonomy (NCBI): domain Eukaryota; kingdom Metazoa; phylum Arthropoda; class Insecta; order Lepidoptera; family Noctuidae; genus Xestia; species Xestia rhomboidea. The sequence continues at coordinate 4,110,796 of OY970778.1, read as the reverse complement.
ATCAATTCAATTTTCTTAAGGCGACTACAGGAGCTAAATTAGCAACTCTATTTGTGGTGGTTCAAACTTCGTTTGAAATACTGTTAGAATAAAGTTCTAATCAGCTTGCACCACAAAGTGGTTGTTACGTCAGTCACTGCGGGCCGAATAGTGCGAAATAATTGGTTTTAGCGATTTATAAAAAATCTATTGAAGGGACTGAAAAAATAAAACACTATCTTGCTAATATGTTGCATGTAGAACTATTTGCCAAATAATCAGAATGATCGCATGTATTCTATTATGGTTTATACTCGTTAAACGAATTTTTTAGAGATAAGGTCGTGATTTTTTTTTATCGAGTAAAATTAGTTGTGTTATGTTTTCAAAACACTCATTCTAGCATATATCCTGAAGAATATCATATATTTTTCTGGTTTTGTTTATTGCAGTGAATCATGTGCTTTTTTGCATAAAACTCGCGTTTAGCTCCTGTAGTCCCCTTAACAAAAGGCATCAATTATTTACAAGGGAACACTGGAAATAAAGTATAAAAATTTTAGGGCGGTCCCAACAGAAGTATTTACAAATTCAGATCTTTACTAATATGTTTACAATGGGTAGAATCTTAATTTCATTGTTTTAAAAACACACAAGTATACAAGGCGTACACGAAGCCGTCAACCAAGCATTCTGTACATCAAACTATGTAACTTTACAAAAATAATATTGCTGGGAAACTTTCCTTTTGGGGTGAAAAATCACATTTTAGATAGGACTCAATGTAACGCACTTAAAACATTGTGCTGATGAATGCATTGAACAGTATAGGGGTCGTGTCGTGGAGGTATTATGAAAACTTGTATTAAAAAATACCTTGTAAAATAAGTTGGCATTTTGACCCCCAATAAGTCGGTAACTATAAGGTTCCCAGGTATGGTCTCGACCAAAAAAATAATATCGTAATGACGGAGAGAACAAGTGCCTTTCGGCTTCGTTAGAGGTAATTTTACACGCATTAGGGTTACTTCTACGAACAATATTAACACAAATCTATTGTTTGAAATAAACAAAATGAATAGCAGTTACTGCACGATTACATAAATTAATTGCACGCACAAACGAATGCACTTATAAATAAGGTTGCAGATAATCGCTAAGCCAAGACCTTCGTCGATTTTCTTTGTTCTAGTTTCTTCTCAAAGGTAAAGATGTAAGTGTATTACTATGTGGAAACGACTATAGCGATACTAATGCATAATTATGTGGAATTTAAAAATATCAAATAAACCTAATTTTTTTTAAATTATATTTTCAAATTTCAAATTATTTTTTCAAATTTCAAATTATTTTTTCAAATTTCTTGGCGGCCGTTTATGGATTTTGATGGTCAGACGACCGGCTGTAGTAACTAAATTTTTGGATAATTTTAATTGTATGCATATTAGGCTACAGACTAAGAAAATCGTTAGAAATACAAATATTAATTTATACTTAGTCGTCTCCACATTGCATGGTCCTCTGCAACGACATCAGCGAATAAAAACTGGATATTTGTTGTTTAATAAATAGTGATTATAAAACTATGTTGCCAGCACTTTTGACCTTATTAGACGATATTTACATTCATAATAATGATAATATATTTTAGTGTCAACCTATAATATCAATATTTATCCGGTTAGACTGGAAGCCGACCCCAACATAGTTGGGAAAAGGCTAGGCAGTTGAATAGTATCAATATTTATAGGTTTTTAAACACAATATCGAGTTTCGAAATGAACAGCGAACTGTGAAAATATACCTAATGTTAAAACATAAAAGGTATGACTATTGTCATCAATTATTATTAACATTTTATTACATTATTGTCTTTGCTTCCTCTCAAAAAATAAGGTATATTCAAACGGAGAAACTAATTTTAAAAATACTACATTAATTTTATTTTAATCCTGTATATTTCAAAAGGACACTTAGCCAAACTCGAATTACTCTATTTTTTATATCGTTCAAAAATGCATCTACGTAGGAATGCATGACATCTACTTAATATTTTAAAATTATAACAAAATAAGAATAACAAAATCAAATATACAGGGTGTAAACGGACCCTTGGCGAAACTGTCAACCAAGCAATCTGTACATTCAAATAAGAATGTAACATTGCGAAAAAAAAAATGTTGGGCTGGAGGTATTTAAAGCAAAGTTCTAACATTTAAAACTTGTTTTCTTTTTAATGACATTGAAAATTTACCTTCAATTTCTCGGTAAACAGAAGACAAAAAAAGATCGCAATGACGGGTAGGACATGTGCGTTCTCGGCTTCGTTAAGGGTGTTTTTACACACACACAATAGGCATGACGACAGTATCAAAAAAATGCAAATCTATTTAGTCCGCCAGTTAAGAGTATTGGAATTAATGGACACGTATTTTTTGTTTTTGTTACATCAATGACGGACTAACTAGATTTTTTTTTTCGCCTATTTTCAATATTCAAGGTTTTTATTTAATAATTGAATTGAAATATAGATTTGTGCCCGGTTGATGGCAAAAGATTCGCCGCCTATTACATGAGACTCAAACATAAATGGCGAAATGTCGGTGTCTATCATATAAATCTGTGTTTAACTCTTCGGAAATTATAGTCTAAATACAGGGCAATAAAATAAAAAACTCTGTGGAAAATCTTGAATGTTGACTACCTATTCTAGACTTAATTTAGTATTGGTCATTTCCAGTACAATAGTATTATATTACAAACATATAAAGCTATACGATTATCAAATATCACATTTGTAAACGAGATGATATTATTATACAAGTTATTTCAGACACATCACTGTAGTGTAGATATACAACTATACAGGTAAAGTACGTTCCAACTGCGAACCAAAGACAAAATAGGTTTTATTTTTCTTAAGATTTTTTTACATAGTTACAGCCGGATAGAAAAGATAACTTAAGCTATATTTTATCATTGGGTTGCAGTTTGAATGCAGTCTTAATGAATGCAAGCTTGAGAAACAATACAATTTTAAGATAGCTAGAAAGCATCAGAGCTATCTTTAATTATCACAAGTGAAAAGTAGGGGTTTAGTCAAAGATATTATATAAGCCACAATTTTATTTAAAAGACAGTTCAACTGAGCAGTGCGATTCTAAATCTAAAACAATCACTACACTTAAACAAAATAGTAATAATAATCACATTTAAAAATAAAGATCTTTTTATTAATATACATTTTGAAACATCCATCTTATTTTTCTAAAAAAAGATTTCAAATTTGAATATTTCATTCTAATTTTATACAAAAAATGTTAGTAACAATAGCATAGTTAGAATTTCAACATTCTAAATTTAAAATCCCTGTCAACTCTTATTAAAACTATGACTCGTATTATTATTTTGTAGAAAACTTGGAGTCTTACCCTCTTTCACAATTCTTAAGGCTTGCAACACTCTTGCTGTATCCAATTCTTTTTCTGAAGCCTTTTCGTTGTCCAGGCAAATCTCTGTCATTCGAGCGTTGAACTGTTCTAGAACTTTGACCCTGTAGTCTATGGACGAGGCAACGGGATTAGCTGTCAACCATAGATTTTCTAAGCAAGGAAGTTTGCATATATGCTGGACTTCTTCAACGTCGGTTATGACATTGCAGCTCAAATCGAGGCTTTCCAAAGAGTATAATCGCGAGAAACCTTGCAGACTTTCCACTCTGTTCTGTGATAGATCTATTCTGACAATGTTGCCTATCTTTGCGTGCCAGTTTTCGCAGGCTGCGAAACTGTTCATAGAGAGATTTAGTACTCTCAGTTCATGGAGGCAGGAAATGTCGCATAACTCTTTAAGCTTGTTGGATGATAGGCTAAGATGTTGGAGTTTTGGGACCAGCCTTATCGCCCAGTCTACGTTCTGTATGTTGTTGCTCGCGAAGTTTATTAGGGACAGCTTCTTCCATTTCTGTTGACAAAATTATTTAAATTATTTTAGTTTACTGTATGGATGACCTCCCAATTATTACTCTTTTGCGAGTCCGTTTATTGAAATAATGCGTTATTAATCTATACTTGAACCTTGACACAAAAATTTTAGGTCATCTTGGCATCTCTAATCTACAGTTTACTGTTACAATTCATAATATTTAGCATTTTGTTTTACTCAAAATTACAGAGAGGAACCCAGGCAGTGAGGACTTTATAGGCTGTGTCCTATACTATGCTACTCAAAGATGAGTTAATCGTTGCTTTACTGGTCTCTAGTTAAACTTTAGAGCTAATTTCTCGGTTCATCATCATCAGTCTATTAATGTTGTTCCCACTGCTGGGACACAGGCCTCCTCTCTATAAGAGGGAATGGACTATAATCCACCACGGGGGCCCAGTGCGGATTGGTAGATGTCACATGTCTTCGATTTTTGTGGTTCTAGGACATGCCGGTTTCCTCACGATGTTTTCCTTCACCGTTTTGAGAGCAGCGGTGATGAAATAAATTACACAAAGTAATGCGCCTGCCTGGGTACGAACCCATGACTTACTATTCGTAATTCGGCGGCGCCACCACTGGGCCACCGCTGCTCCTCTTTCTATTTCTCGGTTAGACAGTGCTAATGGGTTTTCCCTCTAAGAAAATAATTTTCTAAGTAACTGACTTATACATGTGGGCCTAATGATAAACATAAGACTTCTAACACGGAATAGTATCTCCCTCTATTTCAACGCTACGGTCTAATGTTTTTTATCAATTTGATCCTAAACATGAGCCGCGCTGCTATCAGCCCGCGCTATACATGTGATGTGCGACCTACTTGGTGCAGATCATTTTAATAATTACGTTGTGATAAACCTATTGACTCACAGTCCACGTGCGGCGAGGTCGCCCCTCTTGATAATGTTGTACTGATTTTTTTTACATTTGTTGTGGATTTTCATTATTGTATCACTCAAAACAAAATACAAAACCCTAGTAGTGCTACAAATTACAGTTAACAGACAGACAGATTTATAATATTACTAGCTGTTCATTTAGCAACATCGTTTGCGTGGAAATTTTTATGTGTATGTGTGAGACTAAAAAATAGCCTACGACCTATTCCCAGACCTACCAAATATACACACAAAAAAAACATAAAAATCTGTCAAGCTGTTTCGGAGGAGTTGTATAACAAACACTGTGACACGAGATTTTTATTTAAGTAGATGTAGGTACTCTGGATTATCGAATTATACGATTTTACTATTTGCCATAACATATACGAATAGTAATAGTATATGTATTGATAAGTGTGAGACATGATGTCATACCGATACGATATACTCGCGATTGGTATACAACTGTAAACTAATACAATTTTGAAGTTTGAATTTTCAACTGGTTTGCATATCGAACACAGACTTATCTAATTGAAGCCCACAATATGCAGGAGACCTAGACACAGAATGTACTACATTTTAATAAGCTTAGGACGATCTATAGAATGAATGCGAAATTCTAAATGTAAGTACTAACATTATCTGACATAATGTGGGTGTACTATGTACTTGTACATCTCTGCCTAATCCGAAACCATGTTACGCCGTTGATCGTCCTAAGTGGAGAGGTCCTAGATCGAGTTTTGACGTTATTCGTAACGTAAATTCTTCGATTTTGAAATAAAAAATACTCGTTTTCCAAATAATAAATTCATATTCTTCGTCGCTTAGTGTGGCACTAGATGGCGCTGTGTGTAATGTCCAGCGATATTTATTTTATTTATTTATTTATTATTTATATTCAAGCATCGTTGCTTAGAGTGGCACTAGATGGCGCTGTGTAATGTCCAGGGATATTTTTTTGATGTATATATATTTTTTTAATAATAATCATATCTACGGATGATACAGATTGTGCTTGTTGCAAACAATTTAACTAAAATTCTGTAGGATAATTTTGTATTTTCGATTAAAAAATCGACGTATTTAAACTCAAAACTCGTGCTAGAGCCTCTGATCTCTCTCCGGTGATGTGGGATTGCTGTCTCATCCGACATTGAGTGTTTCGCTGTGTGGGAAGAGAGAGAGCACCGGTGTTTGCGCAACCACTTGTACACAATAACATATCCAGTGTCGGTGGCTGTAGTCTCGGCTGAGATTGGCCGCCATGACCGAAAACGGTCAAGCAAGAGGACACTTAACAATTCTGGGAAACCAGGACTGACGCTATGTAACACAACTTAGGGACGCTTATAGCTCGTAGAGGTTAGGGTACCGTGTTGGTTCAGCTAATCATAAAATCAATATAAAGGTATGAATGTCGTCGTTGATGCAAGTATCTGGAATAGCGTATCTTTATGGCTATTATGCATACATTTCGAAATAGGACATGACATTTGCGATAAGAAATACGTTAAGACCTTCAAATGTATTGATTTTAAATATTATTGTTATTTCAGTACGCGAGTATGGCAGTTTTAGAGAGTGTTATAAAAGCTAGACGGCACAAGCCGATTACCTGTCGAAAAATGTGGTACCTTTTTTTTTTCGGATGGGAAATCATCAAATGTCTCCTCCCGCTCTGGGCGGAGCAGGAGGGAGTGTCAGACTTTTACTGACTAAAACCCATCCATGTTCCTTCATCGCCCTTTGTGTTCCGGGGCCACGGTATCTCTTTCGAATAGTCCCGCAGCCCCGGCAGGCTTCGGCCCTTGCGGACCCCTTCCCTATTGCTGACTCTCTTTGAGGCGCGCGTGGAACACGAGCGCGCCGTCGACACGGCCTGTCGTCATGAGACGTACGGACGGCGAGCTAGCCCATAGCTCCCCGTCCACAGGCCCGCGCCTACGGTGGCCGGAAGCCACCACGTGGCCCCCGACGCCCGGGGTGTCTCCTGCGGCGGCCGGGACGTGAGGATCTCTCCCTCTCACGTTCGGCCACCTCCTTCGCTATCATGACTGCTTCGCAGAAGGAGGTGACGGCGTCCCATTCCGTCTCGCTCCGGACCATGACACGAACCAGGGCCGGAAGCGGGAGGTCGCCACCGCCGATCGCCACCTCGAGGACACGGCGGTGCTCCGCCCAAGCGGGGCACACCTCCACAGTGTGCTCCACCGTGTCCTCCGGTCGATCCTCACAATGGAAACACCCGGGCGTCTCCTCCCGCCCGATTCGGTGCAGGAACTTACCGAAGCATCCGTGTCCGGTAAGAACCTGCGTCAGGCGGAAGGTGAGGACTACTTAGAAAAAGTTTGGCTTAGCAGAGCGTTGACCCTTATGGCAGTATCTTCCTTTACTAATATTTGCTGTACCTACTATTATGTTGAGTTTTTAACGCTTTCAGAATAGGCTCGTCGTACGGCACGATACCAGTCTCGGTCTAGCTAGCAGATAAGCGGACCATGGGCCAGTCCACTATGATTTATCATAATAATTGCGTCAGTCGAAGCGATATTTTGTATGGGAAGTACCACTAGTATTTTCTACCTTTTTTCCTACCTAAGAGGTTTTGCGCTTTGTATTTTGTACTAAAACATTAGCTATTGATATAGTTAGTGGATAACAGTTTTAGCCCATACAAGAGGAGAAGCGTTATATCGTAACATTTTTTCACATTTTTATTATGTATTCAGTGTGCTCACTCATTTATGTAAAATACTTACGTCCTCAATCGAGAACACTAGAGTAGGCCTAAAACGAACGCGAGGAAGTAGGTAGGTAGCTAACGTTACGTAAATTCATGATCATCATCATGATTTTAACATTGAAAATATTCGTTTCGGACTTAGGTACATACTTAGTAATAATTTTGTTTTATGATTTTAACAATATAAATGGGTGATACAGTGATACTACGGTGGACCGTGGAGCCAACAGGAACATTTTTTAATTACCTATTTTATCAATTCCCGCTGGCCCCACCAGTGGGGACACGGGCAGTGGGGCCAACGGGAAAGCGCCTACTAATTGTACATGTCGCAGAAAAATCAAAATGCTATACGATAGGATAGTTGTACTTATTTTCAACAAAAAAATCCTTCGTATTACCGCAGCGTCGCGAATTCCTGCTAGGCCCACATGTCTATTTTTATTTCATTCGCGTATTACTTGATCGCATTACACTATGTATAAAATCTATTGCAAAAGCCGTAGTACGGTTAAACACTTAAGTGAATATTAAATGTTCCCAGCATTGATTTCTGTTTACATTATAAATGCACGATGACGCGCAGTATCTTTGTTTTACGGTCTATACAATTTACGTGTTGACGTCAAAAGATTTCGTCATTTTCGTAGGTACCGTATCTAATCTATTTGGGAAAATTTGATTACTTACCTATTATTATCTTGTAGAAAAATTAACGGAAGTTTAACTTTCATGAAGGACATTTAGTAGGTAGGTAGTGGTACCTACTTTCCACAGATAATCATTAACTTTTGTTGTTTTCATTTATTTGGATTCTACGAACTCTTTCAGGAAAAAACTACTTAGCATTGTTCTAGGTCATTAACCTCGAAGCTTGGAAATGATTAAAACAAAATTCATTGGCTTGTTCATTGTTATTAACATGAGGGTCACAACCATCCAAAATGATGACCCGGAAGTAGAAAACCCATCTGTGAGTTTTTCAATAAAATACATATTAGAACTTATTGTTACGCTATTTACAGCTAATTTTCAACCTAATGACCTCCAAACCATGATTTAATTTTCAATGTCACGCCCCAAAATGAACTAACCAGCAACATGTAATACAAAATAAACTCTATCACTACAGAAATAAGGTTGTTATCTACTTACAACAGTGTCAGCTATGCTGGAGGGATCCTTATGCAGGATATCGACAAGTAGGAACTCATTTAGTGACACGACGCTCGCTGTTGACACTGATAGACTTACTAAAGTATCGCGGAGGCCACCTGAAGGAGAAAAATAAAAAGTTAGACCAAAATATAACAAAGAAGGGTTAGACAGATGTGTACCAGTAAGAAGTAAGTACACCCAGTTGCGTATAATAAATTCCATGTAATAGGGGGCGAGCGTAATGCCAACAACCGGGCGCAAATCTAAATTCTGGGATGCTACTGGGAAATCATGTTGGACCTGCGGGCCTAAACTGGCCGCTTTGGCAGAATCATAATATTAATCACGTTAAGAAAAAAAACTTAAAATGGAGTTTATGGTCATAACCATAAAGTCCATTTTAAGAATTTTATATTTTTAACGTTATTCATTTAAGATTTTTAGATCCCCTGGCAATCGAACCCAAAGAGCACATTCTCAGTAGCAGCGCTTACGGCCGCTAGGACATAGAGAGTGGCAAAATTAGGGGAACGTGAAAAAAGTAAATGATTTTTTGAGATTGAATGTACCTACTTATTTTATTTATTTTTTCGTTTTATTTGAGTGTGTTTGTTTATTTTTTTTAATGAAAACAAGAAAATGTGGGGTTTTTGAATTTATTTATAGAAATAATAAAAATGTTCTTAACTGAAAAATATTAAAATGCTAAATTTATTCACTATTCGTTCACTAACACGTTTGTTACGCACTTCTTCCTAAACATTTCGGATCTGAACAGCCGTTTGACCCGACTTCTTTAAAATAACTAATAAATTTAACAGTCGGGACCCATCAAATAATCTAGACTAAAATCATTACATCCAAATGGGTCCCGACTGTTGCAGTCAATTTGTCCTGTTTCCTGAACTTGTTTTTTTTTCTTTTTAGTTTTTTTTAAAGTTATTAGTTATTTTTAAGCAGTAATTTTTTAAATTGTTTTTTTATTTTACACTTTTTAGTTACTTAGATATACCATTTTAAAATCCTCATGATGAGCCCTTTATCGAGCCGTTATGGCTGCAGAGCGTGCCAAACATTCGAATTTGCCGCCAAAAATCCGCCATTTTATTTTTTTTATTTTGATATACCCAGTGTCACTCTCACAGGAAATACGAATCTAACGACACCTCTCAAGCTAAAATCCATCGAGCCGTTCAAGCTGCAGAGCGTGCCAAACATTTGAACTTGCCGCCAAAAATCCGCAATTTTGTTTATTTTTTTATTTTTATATACCCAGTGTCACTCTCACAGTAAATACGAATCTAACAACACCTCTCAAGCTAAAATCCATCGAGCCGTTCAGGCCACAGAGCGTGCCAAACAATTATACATACATACATACTCTCGAAAAACATAACCCTCCTTCTGGCGCAGTCGGGTAAAAAAAAAACATCTGTCCTATACAATTTGAATAATAAATATCGCTGGACATTACACACAGCGCCATCTAGTGACACACTAAGCAACGAGGCTTGTGTCGTGGATACCAGATAGTTGATATACTACATAGATACTTTTTGTTAGTAAATACATACTTATTATACATATACTCGTACATATACCTGGGACCCTACCTCACTACCGCTGTACATATATTATACTATACTATACTGTGTATATATTACACTTTTGTAGGACATAGCCGATTACATTACCAATGGAAAATTTTCAATGTGGAGGGTTTTGGAATTATGTAGTGAATATTTGGTAAGCATTTGTGTGTTGATATCCGTTCCAACCTGTATTATTAATGTTATCATTTTAAATTCACATTTCTCACAATAGTGAAATGGTGAAAGTAAGAAAATATTAGCCGTGAGACTTGTTTATACATCATTTCGTTCAAGTTAATTATTCCATTGTTTAAGAATAATTAAACAATTTTTCGAGTCCTTATTGTTTCGAAAGTATATCTTGTGTACTTAAAAAGTTATTGCAATTTTAAAAGTGTGATACTTATTTTTGCAGGCCAGTGTAGTATCAGTGTTTACTATATCAGTTTCATGCATGCTGTATCAGTTTTAAGCAGAACAATCATTTGTTTAGTAAGTTTTTATCTAAATGAATGTAAAGAAAAAGGCGACTCTCAATTTACTTGAAGCGTCACTTTCTTAACTTTGAATCTGGCACGTTACCAACAGATTCATAGACTCTGTAGTTATCGATGGCTGTCGTCTGTACGCCAACTTGCAGAGAGAGACAAATTGAATTTAAGATAACACTCATCGTGCTTTTAAAACAGTAGTGATTAAACAATAAATAACATCACCTGGAGTAAAAGCTTTTAAGGTTGTTTACAGTTTTTATTGCAGGTAAGGTTATTTCTGACTGATTTACTATGTCCTTAATGTAATTATAGAAGAATAAATCCTCTGTTTTTATTGCAGAAACCCAACTGAGTTTTTATTTTAAGACGGAAGTTTAATTGGAATAATAAAGATTATTATATGAATAATTGCATTCATCCATAGTGTTTCTGAATGATTATAACAAAATAAAGGTTTAAGGAAAATATCAAATAAAGGGCAAACAAAATAACACTCACCAACACTCTGTATACACGCCATAGGCACACCAAGAATCTTTAACTCCACCAATGACTTAAACGGTATCAGATCAAAGTGCAGATCATTTGGCACTATGTTACTGGTACCCAGCTTCTCGTAACTTCCCTCAATGTTCAGGGACCGTAGTTGGGAGCAAAAGTCTAGTACATGACTAAAGTCATACATCTGATCTTGCTTCTCCATCGGCGGACAAGCCATTTTTAACCTTTCACTTATTGCGTGCAGCTGAAATATAAAGCGTATTGAAGACATGGTGATTTGAAGAGAAAGTAGGTTGAATACAAAATAGGTTTGTTTGAATGACTAATCTGTGAAAATTATGTTTTTTTTTTTTTTGACAGACTGCTTATTGCAACAATGGTTGTAAAGTTTTGTAGTATGCTAGTAAGTTTATTAGCCAAAAAAGTTTGGTTTTTTATTTCCATACTACAGTTGAGTTATGTAATTATGACTCAAAATGTAAGGAAACCATTCATGTACAATGACAAATCTTAAATCCTTGACTGACTTATTATTTGCTAAACATTTCTAGATAATTGATGACTTAATATTGCTGTAATTACCTCTAGAGGTGTGAAATGATGTGACCTCTCGTCCTGTAACAGCTTGTCGCCTTCCAAAAAGAGAGTCTTTGCTAAATCTTGTAGCAAAAAGAAAATATCATACAAATGGAAATCTAGGAAGTGAGCGAACTCGGACGGCATCGTGAGCTTTAAATAGTTAAAAACATTCCTTAAGTATTCGCTAAGGCCCTCTCGTCTCTGCTCCACAAATTTCGGAGTTTTGTTGCGAATAACCTTCTTAGGCGGAAGCAGTTCTTTCGCGACCCCATGGTCCGAAACCAACTTCTCGTGCAGCTCCACAAAGTCACTGTACCGATGCAACACGTTCCAACGCACTGACCCCACTTTAACAGTTATTTTATAATAAGTAACATTATCTTTCGTTGAAGTTTCCTCGACGGTCACTGTGCTGTCCTCGCGGTGATTCACGAACGAAGACATTTTTGTATAAACGCACGCGATTACTAACGCTGATAAATCGACTGTTTATCAGTGTGTTTTATATTAATTAAATTGCTACCTATCAGCATGTCGTGACCGCTACAGGAAAATCGCGATTTGCTTCGCCAAATGATGAATGCATGAATGAAAATGACATTTCTTTCTTTTGACGTCTGTCAATTTGACAAGTAACATAGACATAGTGAGCTGCGTTCCAGGTACAGGAACAGGAAATATATTACTCCTATCCACTGAAGGTGACGTTTGGGGTCCTCAATCAATCTATGACCACTAGTGCCATCTTTTACAAATGAAGTTTTATCGTAAGAAGAAGACATGCTGCGCCAACCCCAAATAAATTGGGCTAAGGGCAGAGGAAGAGAACTAAATCACTCGACTTACTATAATGGGCGCTCCTCTATTTTTATTGTCATCTGTTCCCAAACGTCAATCAGTTTCTTTTGACACTGACATTTATCATACTTTTCTGTATTTATTCGGATTATTGTGTTGTGATAGAAATATTAAATTTTATAGAGCCAGATAAAATGATTTGATGCTTTATTTACAATATCGGATCGCTTGTTTGCCATATAACGAAGGCTGCTGTAATGTGTAATTACATGTAAAATTATTCCGCGATAAAAATGTTGAGTCGTTTTTCGGACGTGCTACAAACTGCGGCGGACGTAGTGAGTGCAAAACAATTAATATCATCGGTGAATGTGCGTGTACTGAACAAATTAATGAGGTATTAATTTTTCAGCTGGCACCTCCAGCTACGCGGTTGGAGGATTTCGAGTATCACTGGAAGATGATACTGAATTTCTACCAGAATTATGACGAAAATAACAAACTACATGTCGAGGAGACAAGGATACCGCATCACCTGCATCAAATGTTACAGGTACGTAACTTATTACGAATTAAGACCGAGAGATTTAATTATTACTTGGAACTCGAGCCGAATAAATTCGTTTCTGTAAACAAATGAATGGATTGAAAGCAGTATTTGTTCTAGAATGCAAAATTCATATTTAAAATCTGTTATCAATTGCACTAAAAAGTTTTTATACAACCTAGACCATAACATATCACTAAATAATCACTAATCATATTATTAAGCTTGATCTTTCAAAAGAAATCAAAATCAATCAAATCTTAGATTGCAACATTCACACAGATAGGGATTTTATTAAAACAATCTCTTTGGTTAGGTAAAATAATTGTATAATGTCAATTGTTACATAATTATCTTAGAACCAGTTCTTAGATAGTGTGAATTCAGATGTATATTGTAGAATTTTATTCAAATTAAATTATTATTATTAACACTTGATATTTGAACAGGTGATAAGCAACTGAGTTTGTAAACTTGTGTGTCAGCATTGTTGAATGTTTATCAGTAATAGTAGAAAATAATTAAAAAACAAAATTATCTTTCTGCCATTTTAAAACTATTTTTCTGTATCAAAATATGAATATAAAAAAATACCAGAAAATAAATAAATAAAAAAAAAGCCTTTTATTTCTAATCAATTAAATTTACACACTTTTAACACTAGGTACTTATTGATAATTAAATGTTAGTTGTGTTAGTCTTTATCTTATCCTAGTTAGTAGTGTTAGTTTTTAAAGGTTGGAGATTTAGCCCCATTACGGGTAAAGGCCTCCTCCACCTTTTTCCACTTCTCACGGTCCTTGGCAATATTTAAAAAAATATCTTTTCAATTAATGTCAAAATTACATTCACAGTTTAGTATGCGTAGAATGAGTTATGTACTACCAAGCTTACTGACAGTCTGCTACTTTGCACCCTTGTGCCCTACGTAATAAGGTTGAACTTGGTAGTACAAAGGTTATGTGTGGGGTATAGCAAAACAAACTCTAAAATGTATAAAAGCTGCATTCATTCAAAACAAATTACTATCAATAAGACGTTAGAAAAAATTCAGTTGTACAATTGTCTGGTTAGGTCAATAGATCATGAAGATAATTTTCAGTATCAACATTTTGTTGCAAAAAAATTAAAGCCAATCAAGAAGGTGTGTCCGTATTGATAAAAACGCCGTTCCTATTTCCGACATAATAGTTAACTAATCTATGTGCTGTTAACGGATAACAGTTGTAACATCACAATTCAATTTTCCAGTCTATCAGTTGTTTGCTAAAGAGAAACAATAAAATATTGTTATCTATCATCATCCGTAGCTGGAGTTCTCCCACAGCTACTTTGCTTGTGTCAGTCAAAATGTTTCATCATCATCAGCCTATTAATGTTCCCACTGCTGGGACACGGCCTCCTCTCTATGAGAGGGAATGGGCTACAATCTACCACGCGGGCCCAGTGCGAATTGGTAGATGTCACTTGTCTTGGAGTTTTTTGGTTCTAGGACATGCCGGTTTCCTCACGATGTTTTCCTTCACAGTTTTGAGAGCAGCGGTGATGAAATAAATTACACAAATTAATGCGCCTGCCTGGGTTCGAACCCACGACTTACTGTTCAAAATGTTTATTGCAAACTAATTGTACAAAACTGGTATTATGTTATACTAGTATTTATTTTTTGATACAAAAAATAAATCCCGTCCCGGGATAGACTTTGCCAAGCAGTGGGGTGACACAGGCTAACAATAACAGGATTATTATTAGTCTAAAAACATCTGGACATCTGGCTTTTTAGCTCTCGTGTTTTTTTATTCGGAGTTATCTAATTAAGGGGATCATTAGAGAAAAAGTTAATTGAGACCTTTTGAAAAAAGAAGACGGAGTGGAGGAGTGTGGGTGTGCCTAATAGTACACCCACATTTCGCCAGTTATATTTAAGTCCCTTGTAATAGGGGCGAGCCTGTTGTCATCAACCGGGCCGCACAAAACCAGACTCCGTGGCTGGTACTGAGAAATTCCTAAAGTAAAAACACAATAACACTTTGCCCGATTCGGGAATCGAACCCAGGACCTCATGCTCAGCAGTCTCGCTTGCGACCAATGAGGCAGAAAAAAAATCTCAGTAAAATGTCTGGATGTTTTTGCAAATTTTGTCAGGAATTTTCTACTCGGAATGGTTGCTCTAAGGCTCTGGATGGCAATATTCTGCGTATCTCCTCCATCCATCTCATCCTTAAGAGGGCTATTACAGTTTTTCTTGTTTTTGTGTGTTTTAAGAGTCTAGCACTCAAATACAAGAAAAAAAATGATTTTTATTTAAAGCGCTCCATAAAGAAATAATCAAACTTATCTAAACCATAATCACAAATCAAAAATGTCAGTTTAGATGTGTGATTATGGTGACATTTCTCTGGGGAGCACTTTAAATAACAATCAAAAAAAATCTTGTATTTGAGTGTTTAGACTCATATAACACTCAAATGCAAGAAAAAATGTGATAGCCCTTTAGCCCTTTTTTAGACTTGAAATAGGAGTGTTAATTGCTATTAACACTCCTATTTCAAGTCTAAACATGGTTGTCAATGTTAATTCTCTCAGCTTAGTATTTTTGTAACAGTCTAAAGTTGTGTGCAGAATTTTAATCAGTCTTATCTATTATACAATATTGAAACCATTTACATATTGAAATGTTTGCATAGTGAACACAGGATATTGTCACTGATTAAATTAGTTTACATTGTTGAACAGTTTGCCATGTTTATTTACACTGATACAAAAATACTGATTTCTGTGTGTATTTACTGATGTCTGCACTGATCATGATGGTCTCTCCACCTTGCTTTTCATTATAACAGTTGGATTCGGTGCCAACTCTTCTCTTTCCATGCATTCTCATTCCTTGTTACAACTTTGGTGTCCAATTGGTGTCAAATTAGGTGCCTAATAAAGGGTTAGTTGGTCGTCTTAGGGGCGGTATATTCTTTAAATATCTTAGACTTCCAAACCTTGAAGGGTCAAACCACACAATTCACACAATACGACGTCGCATTGTTAACCGTTGCGACGTTGTGTTTACATAATAATCTCTATTACCTTGCTTGACAACATACCTAGTGATATCATGTAGTCGATTGAGTGTATTTCTCTGCCCATATCTGTTTTATACTACGTTTCTTTAAAAGGAAAATTAGTGTTAGCCAAGATGTACTGTCCATGAATGAATGTCATTTTAGGTAATATTTATTTTTTATTTAGTTAGAGAGGTTTGGAAGAAGAAAAGGGACGCCTTTGCCCAGCAGTGGAACACATGACAGCCTAACAAAAAAAAAAATATTACCCCGGGAACTCCTGTTGAACTTTATTGATTTGAATAACATTAGATATGACTGCAGAAAAAGAGCCCTACTGCTTATCCATACTAACATTATAAATATAAAATTACCTCGTCTGTCTGTGTGTTACCTGTTGATGTTTGGGACATGGATATACCTGGGTTAGGACATTATAGTTTTTACTTTTTACCCCGAAACCCGATAGTACATTTCCGCGTGGTAACTGTCGAACACCACGCGGGCTGCTTTCAACTTAGGCAGCAGTTATTTTCGTAGATACCAGTATGGTCAGGTGCGTAGTACTAGCAACCAGCGTGCATGTATTACCAGATGTATGAACGTGGACGAGGCAAACTGAGTATGTAAACATCGTAGCAGGTGGCGTTCTGTTTAGTCTAAATATGTATTTTTCTAAACAAAGTTTACTTAGCTAAACACTATCGCTACATGCAGAATAATTTATCGTACAGGAAAATGCAATGTTTTAATTAAAATAGATTGTAATGGGAAAAACAGTTCTATATTTGCTAGGAACCGAAAAACCATACACAGGTACAGTCGTGGTCTTTTCCGCCTGATCAGTTAAACATTTTTTCGCTTAAATCATGCGGAGGCGCCGAGCCACGCATCCTTAAAGTTTAGGCCTATTAAGAAAGCGTCAACTTTGGCGCGCAAAATAACAATAACTCTCGTTTGGCGTGTGTCGCCTGTGCGCTCGGCCGATCGGTATCTTTTCATTCATTATTTCTATACAAAGTCATCGGGGCGGGGCTAGAGAGCGTTTCTACGTTGTAAGTGCAAGCAAAAATTTGCTTAGTGGTGATCAGGCGGGAGTGTCCTCGTTAGTACATTGCACCACTAAACCCATCACCAACCACTTTCATCTACCAAAAAATGCTATAATTAAATTGTGAAATATCACTTTCTCTAGGCAGATATTTAAATGAATGCAATGCAGTTGAGTTTCACGGTATCGCGGGTTTTATACCATTGACCTCGATAGTCAGTAATGCAGTATTATAATCATAGTGTACCTATGTATTTATTTGTTGTTACAATGAATAGCTTTTTTTGTGGTACGGTCGTATTGGGCATAAAGTAATTTTGTACAGGGATTATTTATTTGCTTGTGAACGTGTAAATAAGAGACTGTGACCGTGACCTCTGAGTTAGTTTCAGTGTGTCACGAGAGAGGAGAATGTTAGGAAACGTTGATCCCATCTACTGCCATCTACTTTTAAAACAATCTAATATATCAAATTCTCGTGTCACAGTGTCTATAACAAAACTCCTCCGAAACGGCTTGGCCGATTCTTATGAAATTTTGGGTGTATATTCAGTAGGTCTGAGAATAGGACGTAAACTATTTTTCATACCCCTGGTGATAAGGATGGTCCACCCCATATTTTTTTTTACATTTTTTTTTATGATTCGGCGTTAAAAAATACATACAACCCTAAATTTTCACCATTCTACCACCAACCTCAATTTTTAATAGCGAATTACTTTACTTATAGTAATTGCGTTACCTAAAGTAAATTATTGAAGTACTAATGTAAGTACTTCAATAATTTTCTATAAGTAACTTTCGGCGGTCGATAATTGATCAGTTACCACTCGATCAGTTACTCCCGCCAGGTTTATTTCTGAATCTGGGTAGGGGTAGGGTAGGTAATACACTGACCTGCAAAAATAAGTACTTACTACACTTTTAAAATTTCAATTTTTCCTAAACTATAGAAGTTAGAGATTTAAAAAAAAAAAAACGTTATAAAGCAATATTTATCAGCTTTCTTTGAAGCTATAGACAAAATTAAACTATTTTTCGAGTCCTTTTTGTTTCGAAACTATATCTTGTGTACTTAAAAAGTTGTTGCAATTTTAAAAGTGTGATACTTATTTTTGCAGGCCAGTTTAGTTAAGACAGGACAACGTCTGTCGGAGCAACTAGTCTAATATATAAAAATCACGTGTCACAGTGTTTGTTATCGAACTCCTCCGAAACGGCTTGACCCATTTTATGTTTTTTTTTTGTGTATATTGGCAGATGTGGGAATAGGTCGTAGGCTGTTTTTTTATACCACTAGGTGATTAGGGCGCAATCGAAGCTCGGGGCAAAAGCTAGTTTTCTATATAACTCCAGAAGTTATAGTAGGTCCTATTACCTACTTAGTTCAGTTGAATCATCATCATTCAGCCAAAAAACGTCGACAGCTAAACAATTTAGGTAGAAAATATCTTGTTTTCAAGACCTGGGTCACTCTTCCTTCCTCGTGCTTACAACTCAAGCTATTGCAGTCCTCTGCTGAAGGCTGCCTATTATTAGGTTAAGGTATTTATGTATGGGTCTTTGTTACCTGAAATAAATGGATTATTATTATTATTAAGCCTAAGCTGCGCCACAAAAGGCCTCCACTTTTCCGATCTTGTTTGACCGAGCTACCAATTTGCCTAAAAACACCATTATAAATCATGATCTGTCAAAAAACCAATTTGGTCGAGACGCCATTGTTTAACTATTGTGTCTACTTCGTGGACAGATCATGGGATAATAATGATTCGAGCTAAATTTTCCTAAATGCGTTGCAGAAAAATAGCGTTCTCATCATCGATCACTAAATAGTGATCGATGGTTCTCATTCATTTATTCAATATCTAATTTAGCTAATTAGTAGAATTCAGATATCGGCTATGGTTTGGCGGCCGTATCGAAACAAATGTGACTCGCAACAGTAATTATAACATATACCTATTTTTAATGTATTTAACCTTAATGCTGTTATGTGGTTATAACTGTGAATGCTTAATCTGAATACTCGGGATCTTGTTGCTTCTGGATTTCTAATATGGTACTGCTTAATACCACCATTACCATACCTAACATTATAAATGAGAAAGTAATTCTCTGTATCTGAGCCTCTGTTAGTCTGTTACTTATTATACCTTTTTTTTTTTTTTTTCGGATGGGAAATCATCAAAATGACTTCTCCCGCTCTGGGCGGAGCAGGAGGGAGTGTCAGACTTTTACTGACTAAAACCCATCCATGTTCCTTCAACGCCCTTTGTGTTCCGGGGCCACGGTATCTCTTTCGAATAGTCCCGCAGCCCCGGGTTTTGAGTATACCTGGGTTATGATTTAAAAGATAAATTATAAAAGGTGTAAAAAACCTCTTAACGAAGCCCAAAGGCACTTGTTTTCCCCATAATTGCGATCATTTTTTTGTTCTACACCATACCTGGGAACCTTCTAGTTACGGAGATATTGGGGGTCAAAGTTCCAACTTTTTGACTAGTTTTTTTTTTAAATACAAGTTTATATTTTTATTTTAATCAGCACAATGTTTTGAGTGCGTTACATTGAGTTCTACCACAAAACATGATATTTCACCAAAAAAAAAAAAAGTCATTTCCCAGCAATAATTTTTGCGTAAAGTTACTTAGTTGGATGCAAAATGCTTGGTTGACGGATTCGTGATGGGGTTGTTTACACCCTGTATAAGCAAAAATATATTACGGTGGAATCTTCTTGCCTAGCATCATATATCGATCATTGTTTACCTGAATTATATCGGTCTAGAATTTTGCCACCAGTATATTTACTTACATCGAAAGGAAAAGCGGCAAATAAACTAAATAACATAACATCACGCCTGTAATTCCTGAAGGGATAGGCAGAGGTGTACCTAATAGTACACCCACGTTTCGCCAGTTATGTTTTAAGTCTCATGTAATAGGGGGCGAGCCTATTGCCATCAAACGGGCACAAATCCGGACTCCGTGGCTGCTACTAAGAAATTCCTGATGGAAAAACCAATAACAGGACTAGATTGAGGTCAAGAGTAGGCCCATTTAATATTTAAAAAAACACTTACACTTTGCCCGACCTGGGTATCGAATCTAGGACCTCATGCTCAGCAGTTGCACTTGCATCCACTAGACCAACGAGGCAGTCGTAAACTAAATACCATTAAAAAAATAATAGTTTCATGAACTATATTCTTTATCCTTCCAGTTAATAGTCGACGAAGAAAAAGAACAGCAAGGCGGCACAGTGGGTCCATGTATGGAGGCAATAGTGCAGCGTTCCATCTGCCTGCTGGACGCGCTATGTGCCCTCGCGGCGGCCGAGCGCCCGCCCGGCGCGAGAGCCCTGGCGCTGACCACGGGGACTGCGCTGCTGCGGCGGACGAGGCAGCCGTGTGTTAATAGTGCTCATGTTTATAGGCCGCTGCAGGTAATTTTACTCATCATCATCACCTGCCTAGCCTTTTCCCAACTATGTTGGAGTCGGCTTCCAGTCTAACGGGATGCAGCTGCATCCAATTAGACTAGGCATACATACAGACAGACTAGGCAGTCGCTCCATGTAAAATACATGGATACAATTTTGCATGGAGCGACTCTGACCTCCACAACCCAGTTAGTACTGGGTAATACGATACCCCTTTTTTTTTTCGGATGGGTAATCATCAAATGACTCCTCCCGCTCTGGGCGGAGCAGGAGGGAGTGTCAGACTTTTACTGACTAAAACCCATCCATGTTCCTTCATCGCCCTTTGTGTTCCGGGGCCACGGTATCTCTTTCGAATAGTCTCGCAGCCCCGGCAGGCTTCGGCCCTTGCAGACCCCTTCACTGTTGCTGACTCTCTTTGAGGCGCGCGTGGAACACTCCTGCGCCGTCGACACGGCCTGTCGTCATGAGACGTACGGACGGCGAGCTAGCCCATAGCTCCCCGTCCACAGGCCCAATACGATACCCCTTGGTAAGACTGGTTGTCAGACTTTTTGGGCCACTGACATGATGACAGCCGGGACCAACAGCTTAACGTGCTTTCCGAGGCACAGAGAAAACTCGGTATGTAATGGGTGGTCACCCATCTACAGACCAACCTAGGCAAACACGGCTTAACCTAAAGAATGACCCGAGCGCCAGTTATTATTTAGCCATGAGCTGGTAATTTTACTAATATTATAAATGCGAAAGTTTGTGAGAATGGATGGATGGATGTTTGTTACTCTTTGACGCGAAAACTACTTAACGGATTTGGATGAAATTCAGTACATAGATAGTTTATAATAATACTTATTGTCCCGGTAATTTAATCCCATGCCGGTTACCGATCTTCACACGGGCGACACCGCGGGTATAAGCTAGTAATCATTGTATTTGCTTTTTGTAGTCCTAAAATTAAATATTGGTCCTTTGCATCAGTTAATAAAGGGTTTACCGAAATTACGGAAAATAGTAAGAAAACGGAAACGGAAGGAAGTCTGTTGGAAATCATCATTAATTAAGATTTTTTTTTTCTTTACCGTGCACACAAACCAAGAATATTATATACACCTACTTAATTGTAATAAGCACATAATTATTTCTTAAAAAAATCGTGTAACGTATACGTCCGTTATCTCGACCACCTTTTTGCCAGATCGATAAATGCGAAGCGATCACGCAACACGCATGTACGGAACGACGATACGGACTAACGGAGATCGATCTCAAATCTGAAATCCCTCGCTTTGTATAGTTTGGGAAATCGCAATTTTTACCGTGCTCTTAGATTTTTTCTTGTATTTAATGGAGCTGTGTTTACAAACACGCAGATCTGAAACTTAACCGTCTTAAACCATACAAATATTGATTCCGTGCCAAAACCAATTACAAAGCCACTGCACTAATCGAGTGTTAATCTAAGTTTTTAATGATATCGCATCGCTTTGTAGCATTTCTAGCTCATATAGAATAATAGATATTACGAGAGAGGCGCTCGTGAATAAATAATAACAGCCGCACGGGTCGATCTTCAAGGTTAAGCCGCGCTTGTCTAGGTTGGCCAGTGGATGGGTGACCACGCATTACATACCGAGTTTCCTCCGTACTTCGGAAAGCACACAAAGCCGTTGGTCCCGGCTGTCATTTGTAGATCTTTGACAGTCGTTATAGGTAGTCAGTGGCCCTAAAATCTGACAACCAGTCTTACTAACGGATACCTTATTACCCAGTACTAACTGGGTTGTGGAGGTCAGATAGGCAGTCGCTCTATGTTAAATATTGGTATTCAGCTGCATCCGGTTAGACTGGAAGCCGAGAGATGATGAGTGGTCATCTATACTTACATAGAACTCCTGTCGAAACTGACAACCGAAATTCACGTTTCCATTTCAGCGAATGCTAATACAATGCAACGAAAGTCCAGCGTCACCAACAGAGAAGGAAGAAGTGGAACTCCTGCTCACTCTCTGCGGCCTAGTGAGGAAGGAACCAGGTCTGGCGAACATATTCACTACTCCCTTCGTTGAAGATAAGTCCACGCTGCTGAGTATACCTGAGGATATACAGAAATTGATACCGATTAGGAGTAAAGTAAGATATTTATATTGGTGTCGATTCTGTTGTGCACGAACTAAACTTAATTTAGGCTATTGCTATCTTTTACTAAAAGGCAGTGCGAGAAAAGGACGGCTATAGCTATGAACTAAGTTAGAGATGTCAAACTAGTTTAAGCCTTGCGCTTCATCGTGTTTTTAGTCGACATGTTTTTACTTGCACCCTTCATTTGTATGGAAATATTAGTTCCAATTAAATTTGACAGCTCTAAATTACGTCCGTCTCTTTCTGGTTTTATTAGAGAGAAAAAGATACCAAAAGCTTAAATTAAGTTTAGTTTGTTCACAACAGAATCGACACCTTGTGTCTCTAGTTATTAAGATCCATTTTAATTTTGGCTTAATTGAATTCAATATTTGGTAAGTTCTTTCGATAGGCCCAAAACTCAATTTACTGTTTATATGCATAATTTTTCGGGTCAAGTGTACATTTTGGTCCTGCAATCCAAAACATTGGTTCCATTTTTGTGAATTAACTAGTGATATTTGGATGTACAGGGTCTAATAATTAGATCCTGGTACATCAAAATATCACTAGTAAATAATAACCCATCATGTCTATGAAGTTTCTAATTTAATTAGTCTAATTAAATTAAAAACTTCATAGACATGATGGGTATCGGCTATACACATAAAAAAAAAGTACGGTTAACGACTGCAGTGAGTTATGTTTAGAAAATCGTTTTTTTTTTTTAAATTACACAACGTAAAGTTTTGCCAGCTAATTTAATAATGATGTCCTATGCAACATCATTTCAATCACCAATGCTCAATGGACTACATTTTTACAAGGATAGAATTCAATGGACACTCAGTGCTATGATAAAAAACTTTAAAGTTAAACATCTCCACGACCCCCACACTATTCAATCCATCCATCAGCACAATGTTTTGAGTGCGTTACATTGAGTTTTACCGTAAAACATGATTTTTCACCCAAAAAAAGTCACCAGCAATATTTTTTTTAGTTTGATGTACAGAATGCTTGTATAACTTCAGTAAAAGCTTATTTCCAACATTTCAGATCCAAACACCAAAGAAGAACCCTCTATTCGAGGTGGAGCTCCCGCCGAACCCCTTACGCAACGTGTCTATAATACGAACAGGCCGGGACGACAACTGTAACGCCACGTCCAGCAGCTCTGCCGACGACAACGCTTCGTGTAAGAGCCACAAGACGGTCTACGATGACAATGACAAGTTTCTACTCATTGATCTGTTGCTGTCTTATTTGAATAGTGCTGTGAGTATGGTTTTGTTGGTTTTTGAGTGTGTTTAGATGGTTCACTTGCATTTCTGATGAATTTGAGATTGCTACTCATGCTGCAATCTTTGTGGTCGCTTTCAAAAAAATTGTAGATTTTAAATTGGACCCACTTCCCGGTTTCCGATTGAGCTAAAATTTTGCATACATGTTTAGTTTGGATGACAATGCACGGTTAGGTAAGTGACGTTATTCTTAATTCAATATGGCGGACTCCCGAAGATGGCGGACATTCCCATGATAGGGTTTGGTGCGGCAATTCGAGAAATATAATGGTGTCACTATAAAGCGTGTTTTTAAAACTATGTTATTATATTCCTAATCATGGATCAACGGCCGACTTTTATTTTGTCTATAGCTGTTTAATTTTGAAAAAAAAATAGTCACTTCACAAAAAAATGCACTGTAAAATCCAAATTGTAGCTGAAAACGGACTGTTTCTTAGAGATTTTATTTGAAGTGTTCGTGAATTTTGTCTGCATGATAATTGTGACTTTAGGTCCGTGCCGTGCAATATAAGAAGGGTACGAAAATAAATTAATTGTACAAAAAAAAACCCTATGTTTAAGACATTTTTAAAATTAACGAAAATAATATTTTCCAGGACAACCAAGTGGTCCTCCGCGCCTGCGAAGGCATAATGATAGTATCGTCCCTCCCAGAGGACGACATCGCCAACCTGGTGACCAGCTGCAGCCCCGCGTGTGAGACCATCGTGGACAAGCTGGCGGCCAAGTACAAGTGTGTGCCGGCCAACGTCGTCGCTAGCGATGTGGACCATCTCAATATTACGTGGGCGTGAGTATGTATAGCATAATGATAGTATCGTCCCTCCCAGAGGACGACATCGCCAACCTGGTGACCAGCTGCAGCCCCGCGTGTGAGACCATCGTGGACAAGCTGGCGGCCAAGTACAAGTGTGTGCCGGCCAACGTCGTCGCTAGCGATGTGGACCATCTCAATATTACGTGGGCGTGAGTATGTATAGCATAATGATAGTATCGTCCCTCCCAGAGGACGACATCGCCAACCTGGTGACCAGCTGCAGCCCCGCGTGTGAGACCATCGTGGACAAGCTGGCGGCCAAGTACAAGTGTGTGCCGGCCAACGTCGTCGCTAGCGATGTGGACCATCTCAATATTACGTGGGCGTGAGTATGTTTAGCACGTACGTCTGTGCGTCTGTCCGTCTGTATGTTGTGTTACAAGACAGCGTTCATTAAAATACTATGTTTTCTGTAGCATTTTTGCTCGTAGCTAACGAATAACTGCAGCTCGGGGTTCGATCTTCAGGTTAAGCCGCGCGACGATAACCGTACTTTCTATTACGAATGGCACCTGTTTGCCACTCATCATCTGCCTAGCATTTTTCCCAACTATGTTCAGTTCGGCTTCCAGTCTAACCGGATGCAGCTGAATACCAGTAATTTATATGGAACGACTGCTTATCTGACCTCCACAACCCTAGTACTGGGTAATACGAAACCCCTTGGTAAGGCTGTTGTCGGACTTTCGGGCAGTGACCCTAAAGTCTGACAACCACTCTTACCAAGGGGGTAAGGGACTACCTTTTTTTTGAGAAAATTGTCATGGATACCTTCCGCCTAGGGCAAGCGGAGGGTTATGTCGGACTGTAAACGACTAAAAACGCACTGTTCTACTGACTACCTGAAACTACTATCAAAGATCTACCAATGACAGCCAGGACCAACGGCGTGATCACCCATCCACGGATCAACCCAGGCAAGTATGGCTTAACTTGTAGATCAGCCCGAGTGACTGTTATTATTTAGCCACGAGCTCCTTGTTTGCCATTAAATATTTAAAAAAAAACAAACATTTAAAACGCATGTTTTTGATTTTAAATAAATATTTTCTTTGATTTCAGATATATTGCACAAGAATTTGGAGACAAATCCTACAGCAAATTCCACGGATATAAAGAATTGACTAGTTTCTTTTCTTGGTTAGACTACTGTGATACTTTAATGAAGGTACGTCCACATTCCATAAATTTAACGCAATTGAAAATTCAAGGAAAATTCCTAAATATCGCTGAATATTCATAAATTAGTCGCCATTAACAACAACACACGCAAAATTTCACATTTGGCACAAATCCAGACGCCTTTGGCTGCTACTAAGAAATTCCTGGTCGAAAAACCCAATAACACTTTGCCCTTTGGGAATCGGACCCAGGACCTCATAACTTTGAAGAAATGTCTTATTTATAAGGTATTTTTTGTATTTGACCCAGGAATGCCACCCAACGATAGCAGCTCACCTGTCCCGAACATTCCGGCAGAACTTTCTAGAAGGGGTCGCGGAGAACGGCATCACGGACTTGCACCACGCCGTCATCGTCACCGCCATATTAGCTAAATGTCTCAAAGTTGTGGATTCACCTGACCTCATAAACGGTATGCAGCCGATTTTAAGTATTTCTGTTTTTTTTTTTTAAATAAAATGTTAAATCGAAAAAATTAAAAGGCCGAGAAGAAGATTATTAATTAATTATTTATGCGGCACACCCTGCAATCGCAGAAAACAAATCTGTTATTCCCAACATCATGTAGAGTTTCATCTGCTAGCATCTGCACTACGTTGGGGTCAGCCTCCAGTCTAACCGGATGCAACTGAATACCAGTATTTTGCCTTAGACTGCCTATCTGACTCAACAACCCAATTAGTACTGGGTAATACGATTCCGACACCTTAGTAAGACTGGTTGTCAGACTTTTGGGCCACTGACTACCTGTAACGACTGTCAAAAATCTACAAATAACAGCCGGGACCAACTTAACGTGCTTTCCGAGGCACGGAGGAAACTCGGTATGTAATAGGCCAACCTAGGCAACGCAGCTTAACCTAAAGATCGCCCCGAGCGGTTGTTATTATTTACCCACGACTTCCTCCGTATCCTCCGCTCCTCAGTATAGTATAATCATATAAAGGGTGTAACAAGACTTAACGAAGTCGAAAGGCACTTGTTCTCCCTGTCTTTGCGATCATTTTTTTGGTTCTACACCATACCTGGGAACCGTCTAGTTACGGAGATATTGGGGGTCAAAGTTCTAACTTTTACAAGTATTTTTTTAAAACAAGTTTTTAATTTAAGATTTTTACTTAAGACACCTTCACGGCCCCCGTACTATTCAATCCATCCACCAGCACAATGTTTTGAGTGCGTTAAATTGAGTTTTACCACAAAACATGATTATTCACCCAAAAAAAAAACATCGTTTCTCAGCAATAATTTTTGCGTATAAAGTTAGTTAGTTTGATGTACAGAATGCTTGGTTGACGGCTTCGTGTTGAGGTGGTTTACACCGGGTACGTGTTGCAGAGTTCTCGAGCTGGCTGGTGGGCGAGGGCGAGGCGTCGGAGTGGCCGCTGCTGCACACGCTCATCAACAACTGCCTCAGCGACAACCACGACCTCACGCTCGAGACGCTGCGCTTCTTTGAGGTCAGCTATACAAAATGAAACCGTCTTGACCACTGATATTGTATCCCACTGTATTGATTGTAATGTAGTATTTTGGAATCCATACTATTATGAAATAGAACTTATCTCAAAGTTGAAAACGATTTTCCACGAGAAAATCTCTTTGGAATAGGCATGACGACAGTATCAAAAAATTGCAAATCTATTTAGTCCGTCAGTTAGTGTATTGGAAATTAATGGACACGTATTTTTTGTTTTTATAAATCAATGAATATTGACAAAGATAAACCGCATCAAAACTCGGGAGTGGGGGCTCGTGACGTCAGAACTAGCTAAAAATTATATCCTAGGCGTGACGTATTGAGAATTTTAAAAGCGTCGTATCTTCGTCAATTTTGGTTTACGTAACAAAAGAAAAAACGGGTCAAATATTTTTTGATAATCTAAGTGACGGACTAATTAGATTTTTTTGTCGTCTCGCCTATTGAGATACACAAATTAGTGCTTGTGAGTGAATTCAGAATATTGTGTCGACTTTAACAAAACCTATCCTATGTTTGGCAACCTTTTTGTTCTAAGTGCCTGGTGTTTGATTTCGATAAGACTTTGTGTTGTTTAACTTTGCCCAACCAGGGAATCAAAGCTAGGACCTTATGCTCAACAGCTGGGCTTGCGATCACTAGACCAACAAGACAGTCTGTACTTCTAATCGGCCCAAAATTTCGATTTCCATTCATTTTTCATGCACGTCATTCAACATGACATAGTTATTTTTATTTCCACAGACAATAATAGAAAAGGGCACAGAGCACAGTATACACCGCGTGGTGCTAGCTCGCGTGACGTCACGCGGCTACTTCGCGCCGCAGCCGCTCATGGAGGACGACGAGCGAGACAGACTCAACGACCTCTCTCTCGGACGAGAGCGCGAGTACAACAGGTGAATATACGCCTTAAGATAATAGCAACACAGCACAGTATACACCGCGTGGTGCTAGCTCGCGTGACGTCACGCGGCTACTTCGCGCCGCAGCCGCTCATGGAGGACGACGAGCGAGACAGACTCAACGACCTCTCTCTCGGACGAGAGCGCGAGTACAACAGGTGAATATACGCCTTAAGATAATAGCAACACAGCACAGTATACACCGCGTGGTGCTAGCTCGCGTGACGTCACGCGGCTACTTCGCGCCGCAGCCGCTCATGGAGGACGACGAGCGAGACAGACTCAACGACCTCTCTCTCGGACGAGAGCGCGAGTACAACAGGTGAATATACGCCTTAAGATAATAGCAACACAGCACAGTATACACCGCGTGGTGCTAGCTCGCGTGACGTCACGCGGCTACTTCGCGCCGCAGCCGCTCATGGAGGACGACGAGCGAGACAGACTCAACGACCTCTCTCTCGGACGAGAGCGCGAGTACAACAGGTGAATATACGCCTTAAGATAATAGCAACACAGCACAGTATACACCGCGTGGTGCTAGCTCGCGTGACGTCACGCGGCTACTTCGCGCCGCAGCCGCTCATGGAGGACGACGAGCGAGACAGACTCAACGACCTCTCTCTCGGACGAGAGCGCGAGTACAACAGGTGAATATACGCCTTAAGATAATAGCAACACAGCACAGTATACACCGCGTGGTGCTAGCTCGCGTGACGTCACGCGGCTACTTCGCGCCGCAGCCGCTCATGGAGGACGACGAGCGAGACAGACTCAACGACCTCTCTCTCGGACGAGAGCGCGAGTACAACAGGTGAATATACGCCTTAAGATAATAGCAACACAGCACAGTATACACCGCGTGGTGCTAGCTCGCGTGACGTCACGCGGCTACTTCGCGCCGCAGCCGCTCATGGAGGACGACGAGCGAGACAGACTCAACGACCTCTCTCTCGGACGAGAGCGCGAGTACAACAGGTGAATATACGCCTTAAGATAATAGCAACACAGCACAGTATACACCGCGTGGTGCTAGCTCGCGTGACGTCACGCGGCTACTTCGCGCAGTATTTTAGTTACGAATGACAACCGAGACCAATGGCTTTACGCACCCTCACAAGTACGGAAGCTTAGGGTCTCGATGTTTAGTAGATGGTCTGGTCACCTATCCATAGACCGACTGCAGTAAGAGTAACTAAATCTTGATTGCTCAATCTGTAAGAAAGAATCATTGGCTACGTATAAAATAAGTAAAGTATCATATTGAAAAACCACAGTGGCGAAAAAAGAATTAGAAATGCTTCAAAATAAAACCATTACTTAGTTACACTTAAAGTACTTACTGGATGATATCCGTGATTTTCTTTGTGATTTTTTTTTTCTTTAAGTGTAGTGAAAAATCGTGAAAGTTTAAAACAGTGCATTACTTATGGCCGAATACTGAAACGTCACTCAAAATTTAAGTAGCACTTATATTTAACAGATACTCAAAAGTGACGTTTGGCCTTACAAAATTTAAAGTTTAGGAGCTGCTCAAATGTTAAGCAGCCCTTAAATTTTGAGTGACGTTTCAGTATTCGGGGGTTATTTATTCAAAAAACCGACAGAAAAATTTCTCAATTTTTGTTTTCACCATATTTCGCGGGTTTTTTTACATTTGCTCCTGGGTTTCGACGAGACCAACAATTTCTTTCCCGAAAAGATTTTCATTTGAGCTACCTTTTTGAAATCTAAAGCGTTTCATGTAAATAAAATAAAATTCGGAGGCCCATAATTCAGAAACGGTGCGTTGTAGGGCCATACTTCTCAGAACCTAAATAGTTTTTATGGTCAAGGTTAGCCCGATACTTCAATAAAAATCTTCAGATTTACGAAAAAAAAACAGGAATTTTTGCTTAGTGCCTCTAAGCGTATACTTCAACTCCTTCAAATCCGCCCCTAAGACTCTTCAATGACCCTTCCTTTGTCTACCCACAGAGAAGCAATGAAACAGCTCCAACACGAAGACCACGTGAACGAGCAGATCACGGACATCCTGTCGCACGAAGGCCTAGACCCGAAGCACCACGACGAGGGCTCTGACAACATACACAGGGTCATCAACAGGTCAGTCTTACCGCTTCACTGTGACACTTCTAGTTATGCTCTCTGTTGGAATGTATGTGTGGACGTTGTTCTGAGGTTTGGGACTTTGGTCTTTTTCTTAAAATTAGGTTTTTTGGTTTTATTAAAGATGTCATACGGGATTAAATGAGGTAATCGGGCTCAAAGTGGTGTTCGGAGGGTTCTCGTGTACTATCGTGAACACTCCCGCCTGGTCACCACTAAGATAATTTTTGCTTGCACTTGCAACATAGAAACGCTCTCTATCCCCGCCCCGTGGACTTTGTGTAGAAATAATGAATGAAAGTCAATACCGATCGGCCGAGCGCACTGACGACGCACGCCAAACGAGAGTTATTGTTATTTTGCGCGCCAAATTGACGCTTTCCTATTAGGAAAGCGTCAATTCCCGCGTGGCTCGGCGCCCCCGCATGATTTAAGCGAAAAAAAATTAACTGATCAGGCGGAAAAGACCACGACTGTATGGTGGGCTGGTTGAATTGGGTACTTCAGTACCCCGGGTCCGAACGTAGGTGCTTTCAAGGGGGTACCCACATCGTGAAGGTGACTGTACCCGGGTCCCCAGAAAGAGATTTGCGCACTACTGAGTTTTCTGACGGTTTGCCTCTTTTTTCACCCTCATTCTCTAAGTAATAAAGTTGAAAGTGATGGAACTCGGTAGTACAAGCAAAATAAATGTATGGCCAATCCCTTTTGCGTTTTCATATTACATATATGCTTTAATAAACACATTTATATTTCATTTATATGTAAATAAATGAAGCCCTATGTATTTATTTGCGTGTAACGTTCACGACTTGATAGTAAATTAGGAATGATAACTTCAAAAATATTGTGAACACAATATACATATTTCGACAGAAAGCATAACATACGCTTGATAACTTCCCCAAAATTAAAAACAAATCACAGAATAGCTTCTGGTGGCAGGTTATTGCTTAGCAACGAATAAACAGCTTTATAAACACTTACATAAGGATTATATTAATTACAACAGCTTTGCCAGAAAGATTTTAACCAGAGCTTAAATTTTTAGCCGGCTAAAACGACTCAAAACGATCATCGAAGATAATATGAATAAGGAATCGCTCATTCCCACCGAAAATACAGCCAGTGTCATACAAAATAACGATTAATACTATTTATTTTAATATTAGTTTATATTTATACTAATTTAACATCGTTAGCTTGCAAGCTAGGCGAAAAACACCCTTGACGAAGTCGAGAGGCATTTGTTCTACCCGTCATAGAGATATTTTATAAATAATCTAAAAATATTTCCACCATATCTGTGAACCTAGAAACGGATAAATTGAAGGTCAAAGTTCGAAATACAAGTTTTAAATGTTAAAATCTTTATTTTAAATACTTCCATGATCCTTGTACTATTTAATGGATCCATCAGCACAATGTTTTGTGGGATAGTTTGACCGTGATTTTTCTAACTAAAAAAAAAAAGTATTTTGCCGGTAATAATTTTTCGTGCAGTGTACATCAAAATAAGTAATAGTTTGATGTACAGAATGCTTGATTGACGGCTTCGTGAAGGGGGGCGTTTACATTCTGTATGGCGAACGTAACAAAACGTAATACCAAGCCTATATCCCGAAAGGGCTAGGCAGAGGTGTATAGTATTCCTATATTTGACCAGTAATCAGTAATATTTAAGTGCCATGTAATAGGAGACGAGTTTATCGCCCATTGGATACCTATTGATTGATGTTAGGTTCTTTTTGATAAAAATAAACTAGATGATATTTTGTTAAATAGGTATTGTAAAGCACAAATCACAGATAATTAACTAATGGCGCTAGTAATTTAGTTGCGCTCAGGTTAAACTAAACTAAATCTATTGCAATAATTGTTTTCAAAAACGACGCAGTTTTAAACACATTGCATTTTAAACCCCCCCCCCCCCCCCCTGTAGTGTGACGGGTCACACGAAATGTGCTAAAATAATGTATGAAGGTCGATTTTTGCGTTACCCCACTGTCAATTGTCCCACTGCTGGGAAAGGCCAAACACGTCTCGGTCGCCACACCAGCGTTTTCTAGGCCTCCTTCGGCTGATATGTCAGCAAAACCTGTTTTTAGTCTAACTTCTTTGGCAGCTCTATGTATCTTTTATCTCTTTTCCGCTTTATGTGTTAGTGAAGTATAGCAATAGATTTCGTTTAGTTGCGTCGCAAACAGGTTTGGGGATACTAAATTTAATTTTAAAGTAGGAAAGATATTCCCTATGGCTGTCATAATCATCTCATGTTCAAAAACTTGCCATAATCTCATTTATTATAAGTTCTTTAAGTTATAAATAGTGTAAAACGTAAAGATTATTTATCCATACCTACAGGTAATTTTATTAACTAGGTGATTTATAAAATAAATCGCATTTACGGAACATTTCGCGTAGAAAAAAGAAAAAAAAAATGCTTTATAAAAATATACATTGATTAAGAAAATCTAACGTTTCATTTTATTCTTTTAATTCGTAAATTATGATCACAATTCCACCCAGCATTTAATTATTCTATTTAATAATAAGTCAGAAATAAATATCAGAGAGTATGCCAATTACTTATGTTTTACCTAGCAAAGTGTTGCTATTTAACAATATTCCGGTATATGAGACATGTATTCAAATAATAAACGCGAAATCTTCCGTTTATTTAAAAATGGTTGCTCATTATGTAAATATTGAATGTGTATAAAATCTATGAAACTTAACAAAAATATACATGAATAATTTAATTATCGAACGACGACATTTGTTATGATGCCATAAAATGTATAATATTATAATTCAAATGAGCCTTCCAGAGGAACTGAATTTAAGAATCTGGTCGAAATTAAACTTTTTATAGAATTTATTAATTTTATATAATATCGTTTATTTTTTCAATTTTTTTATAAATCCGCTAGGTAAGTGAATTCAGGACCGTAGCCAAGAAACTTCTCGAGAGTGCATTTTAAATACTTCTAATTATCAATATAAAAAAATATATATATCTTATGGTTATTAGACTATTTAATAAATTATTATTCATTTTTTTATTGTAACACTGTTGTATATCTGGCTACGCTCTTGAACTCTAGTCGACATTAATAAATCACTCTTAATCAGAAGCTCTTTCAAGATTTTATATAGACACACTTCTGTTGCGTATAAGATTTATTATAAACTTGGACACACGGCGACATCAAGCTATACATTTACGGTATAACATGACCTCGCTTAGTATAGATTGCCAGTACAATAAGTGATCCGCTACAACTGGTTATGTATAGCTTGATTGGTTGTCCTGCGTACCTAGTTGGTGAAAATTGCAAAACATAACCCTTCTTATTGGCCACCAGACTCGGTTTGAAGGGGATGGCGGGGTCTATTGAGTGACCGTAGACCCTGCCATCCCCTTCGTGTTAGATGGTATTCTTAAAAATAAAAAACATAACCAGCTGGCAGCAATTTGTAAAACAATTGCATATAACTTATTATTATTCTGAGCAATTCGGAGAGTGATTTGTCAATAAAGACTTTTATAACTATAATTTGTGATAAACAGAAAATCTGGCAGTCCGATAAGAGCTGTGATGTTTGTAAGCTTTCAAATGTTCTACATATCTGTACATACGAGTATGACATTAAATGCGTTGGAATAGAGCATGTGTTTCATTGTCCCCCTTCTCTGTTCGTTGCAGTTTTCTGCTGCTTCTGCCGCGGGCGATACTGTCCGACCCGGTGGGCGCCGACTACGAGCATTATATACACGATGCACATAGGCGGTATCAGGTAAATATACGTAGATAGATGACAGCTAGAACTGTCTTGTAGAACACATCATTATGTAGTTAAAAGGCATCGTTATAAAATAGAGTAGTGAGTAATTAATTTATCTATATACGAATTGTGATCACAGTTTTAATTTTATTAGAAGAAATCCTCGCATAAAACATAAAAACGCCTGCTATTTTTTTGTAACACAAAAATACTTAGATCTACTTAAAATTGTTAACTTATTGCCTGAGGTGTTGCCAGTTGAACTTGAGAATCTAATTCATCATCATCAGTTTGAATTCACCCCCAGCTGGGTAAGCCTCTCTATTCTTGATTCTAAATGCATACCCAAAAATTTGATTTCCCACGATGTAGTTAAAAGTTTACATTTTAACTATAACACGTAGAATCTTCCAAGTGCCAAGAGTAGTAAATAGCCTTGTATAGTACGGTCGACCAAGCTATTTGGTTTTGTAACGCCAGATGTCGCTAGCCAGCCCTTAAGCCGGCTGTCAAGCCCGCCACGCCTAGCCGCTACGTCACTTCCCCACCCCGGGAGCCTAGCCCTGCCAAATTGCGAGCCGTGGGAGGTGAAGTAGCCGCCAGCCAGCCAGTCTTATAAAAGCCCGGAGCAATGATTTTGGAGGATCACTTAATAATAATAATAATTGCAAGGGAAAACTGCCCGAATAAAAGTTTAAATAAATATTGCAGTTTATTTCTTACCACTGTCGTTATAGTTTCAATCAATGTAATTTGCATGATAAAATGTATACCAAATACCTTGGTCGGCCATAAATTATTCTATGATTTCGTACAAAAAATACCTACACCGCAAAATAATCGTTCCAGTACTGGCTAGACGCAACATCAACGTTCCACTGGCCAGCGGATCACCACTGGGTGGACACGACTGCCAGCTCCACCCACAGCTACGACAGCCGCCCAGAGGCAGACATACACCTCGACGAGGCCTTCGAGCCGCATACACCTGACAACCTGATAAAAAACGAAACGAAACACTTCTCACAGAAATTGGTCCTAAGAAGTCGAGACTTAACGTCCCAAACTTCTGAAGAAGAGTTTGATGAGGGACCCTTTTTCAAGATGATTTTCAAACTTCTGGCCAATATGCCCAACCAGCCTTATCAAGTAAACCTACACTTAACTTCGATAATATCCCAGTTAGCGTTGCTCCCCCATCCGAATTTGCACGAGTTCTTGCTTAACCCTATGCTGCCGACGGCCAAGAAAACGCCGACGCTGTTCAAAATTCTGCAGGATGTAGCGAGGAGGTTAACTATGGAAATACCGAGGTTAAGGAATTTTAAGAAGATTATTGAGAATACAAGGCTTTGGCTTATGAGTGAGGATCCTACTTATGATGAAAAGTAAGTTTAAAATATGCATATAACAGATTATAATTATAGCCTTGATTTTTGAATGATAGGATTCTGTATTCTAAGTTAATTTTTGAGTACCTATTTTACAAAAGCAGATGGCAAAAATATTGTAGCAAAGGAATTTGAACCTTAACACGTATCAAACAAATCAGATTCCGATTTTTACCTTATCACAAAAAAGTTTAGCAGCTAGAGAGGTCATGAAGTGTTTCTTAATTTACAGAGATATAATTTTTAATTTAATTTCTGCACTTGAAATATCCTCCGAAGGTATATTATGTATCTTCAGAATCACAAATCGAAAAACCTCCTATTACCAACGTTATAACAACATACTAATGATATGGCTGGAAAAGAGGTGACTGACTGAGATGACGAGTACTAGAGAAGTATGGAAGAAGACGACATGCTGCGAAGACCACAAATAAATTTTCAATACACTTCCTCGAAAACTGGTTCATAACGCACTACGATTAGGTTCAACATGCAATGTATTTTACACGCGTGCGATTTTATTCATTTTCCAACACTTGTGCGGGCATGAAAATTGCCACAGATAACTATACCTATACTGCCTATACTTAATTCAAATTGGTTCAATGCATTAAGTCGGAGGTGAATGTTTTTTTTTTAATTTTGGCAAAGCAATAATGCGTCTTTACCGCGTAAATATTTTTTAAATTTTCAAATTGTTTTTATAAATAGAATATCATAGATAAACATCATTATTTAAAACTAATATTTACTTTTATAAACAAATTAACATTTATTTGTGTTCTAAATTCAAAAATATAAAAATAAACTATTTTTTATATTAGGCTGTTTAGTGGCTTCATACCTTTGCTTCTCCTTCAACCTGGCGAAAGAAAAGCGCGGAAAAAAAGGAAAATTAAAATCATAGTTTCTTACTAATTTATGACAAAAATGTTTTTCGTTATTTTATTTATTTCTTCAAAAGTGTATTGAAAAACGTCGTTTGATACACGTGGACATTTGTTATTGCAGTTCTCAACTCAAAAACACCCTCGCCTACGGCTCAGGAGTTAATTCCGCCTCGAATGCAATAACAAACTTTCTCCACTTGTATCAAAATGTACTATTTCAGTTCAATTTACTAATCTTACGTATTTTGCCTTCCAGTGCCGACCACAACCAGCTAGTAGAAAGTCTGATAGTCCTGGAGGAATTCTGCAAGGAGTTAGCAGCTATAGCGTTCGTCAAGTACCAACATACGATACACAATATGCAGAGATAAAAGCCTTTGTATACAACATGTAACATAATTAACGCACATCCTGAAATTAGTTTGAATCGATATCTATAATTTTTAAATAGGTCATTTTTTATCCCAAAAATAATTAAAGCTACGGAATTTATAGTCACACTACCCCTGTACAGTCAGAACAAACTGAAATGGACCGTAACGCAAGGCAATAAGACTTTTAAAAGTTCAGTTTTATTTGTATTAATACAAATTCCGCCATTCAATACAAAATAAAGAAAAATCAACCTTATTTCAAGCAAGTTAGTCTTTACAAGAACAGTTGAAGTAAACTTACTACACACTAACAGGCACTGGACAAGGGAAACAATAGATAAACCAACAAAATGCGAAATATGTCATACTTGTTTTCGTTCCCTTTCTCGTGCAAATTAAAAACCTGGGATAGAGCAAGATAGCCACCATGACACCGGGCGGCGCAGGCGCTACGATGAAAGCTAACTTAAATGTAAACAATATTAGTCATGCGCGGGCATTATTATTGGGAAGTACTTCCGTAGAGTGTATGCAAATTGTTTTACGCGCGCCATGTCTTTCCAATACACAAAATAATGTTCAGTGAAATGGTGAGGACTTTGGCACGGTGCGGTGTGGTGATAATGTGGTTCTAGGTTCTTAGCTGGCAGAACATTCAACCAAAGGTATGGTACAAGAGTAGACCGCAGGACTATGTTAGCTGCTATTCAGCGGCTTCGTGGCCACGGAACGTTCCGTCAGAACACTGCCATCGACAGGGGAGCCGATTCGCGTACACGTAGGTACTCGATTTCAAAACGAAATACTGGACTATTTCGATGAGAAATTGAGAATCCCCATGCCAGTACCCGAGAATCAGCTGATTTGACGCCTCTTGACTTTTTTTTGTGGGGACGTATTAAATCGTTAGTTTATTTTAGTGCGACAAGTGCCGAGGACCTAAAAGATAGGATAGTGAACGCTTTTGAAATAGTGAAAAATGACACTGAAGTGCTTTCTAAATTAAAACATCAATTAAGAAAACGGGCATTAAAATGTATTGAACTTTTTTATAGAAGTTGTGTCGAGAGACGTCGTCGTCTCGAACGCATTCGCTTGCCTACTAGGCTAGCAAGACTCACACAGTCGCATACGTAGGTATGAGACCTACGTATGCGACTGTGCGTTCGTTGATTTGTACTGTGACCACAACATTCTTCCGGAATTAGAAAAACTAATTTAATAAATAATCATTACATAAACATGTTTAATTAAAAATTCAGTGCATGTATTATGATTATAACATAATATACTAATTGGGGTGTCTGAGGGTGTGCGTTAATTACGTTACATGTTGTATAGATATATCGCGAGATAGATCCGCGTATAATTATAATGGTGTGGCTCTTTGTGGGCTGACGAGTGGCTTACTGGTGAATACTCAAACCTCAACGAAATAACTCGATATACTCAGAAACAACAAATTAAATTATGGTCCCTGTAAATTTTGATGCGTTTGACAAAATTCATCATCTGCCCAGCCTTTTCCCAACTATGTTGTGGTCGGCTTCCAGTCTAAACAGATGCAGCTACCAGTATTTTACATGGAGCGACTGCCTATCTGACCTCCAAACCCCAGTTAGTACTGGGTAATACGATACCCCTTAGTTAGACTGCTTGTCAGACTGTTATCATTGTTACCATGAAAAACATCCATGTATGTTTCTGAACATTGTTAAAATCTTATGTTGGATGTGGGGAAAAGGCCAAAATCTACATCAACTAAAGCGTTTCACTGGTGGAGAGATTTTAATTACATTTTATAAGACCGCAAATGAGTCCAGGAGCTTAAAACGGCCGTTTCAGCAGAATCATAATAGAATAATAATATGAATCACGTTACAATTCTTAAAATTGTCACAGACGCAGTTAATATTATGAATTGTCACTTTGTGACCATTTTACGAATTGTAACGTAATTCATATTATTATTCTGCTAAAGCGGCAATTTAGGGGGCCTCCCTTGATGCAAATAAAAAATATTAGATTTATTTTTCTGGAATAATTTGAAGCATTAATGATTTGTACACGACTCGTCACTCACATCAAGTTCCGGGTCAACTCATTATAGATTGCCATCGAAACTTTAAAAAAGATAGCTGGGACTAACCCTAATATGCAGCGTCCACTTGCAAGTCGTATAACATACATAATATATGCTGTGTAACAAGATGCTAAAGTATTACGTTATTTGTATAAAATTTAGCTATGTAATTTTGCTAGTACAAAGAGGGAATTTATGCATTTCAAGCCTAAGTTAGCTATTCAGTTTGATTGTTTTAAAATTAAATAATTTAATTTATTTTGTTATATTTTATAAGATCAGTCATTTGCTTAAAACCAATATAATACCAGAAGGCTTTATAATTTTAATGTAAATAAATACATTTTTTTTTAATGAATATTTCTTAAGTTTTTTTCTGTTTTTAGATATGAGTATCTGTGCAAACTTTGACTATTTTAGTTTACTTATACATAAAAAAAATAGTAATAGTATCAAATTAGGGCACAATATTCTATATTCTACGATAAATCATGAGCGAGCATACAGGTAAGTACTATCACAGATAATATAATACTTATTGTACTACCAAACATTTAAAAAATATAAAGTTGCGTTTTGTTTTTTTTTTTTATTAATATAGTAAAGCAGAGCGAGTTTATTTTATTTTATTGTCATTAAATTGACTGAAGTTTTCTGTTCGAATTGTAGATATTCTACTTTTTAATTTTATTAGCACAACACATACATTTTAGTGAATATTAGTGTTAAAAAATAGATGCATGCCTTTCTTGTGCCTATTTTTAAAATTAGGTGTACGTTGAGAATCATAGACCAATTGTAGAGTCAAACCTATCGACATAATTGTAAACTATTCAGCACAGATTCGAATAAATCCACATCCATATTAGTTTTGAAATTAAATGGAGGTTCATTTCTTTTTTCTTGTTTTCAGTCTCGTTTTATTATACTAGAAAATTATATACATACTTAGAATTGTGATATTTAGTGTCCGCCCGAAATCAAAACTTACCGTCTTTCGATACCTTTTATAGTTTTAATTACAACAATTATTTGAGTTTCAATAAATATTTATTTACTATTTAGATATTTTAAATTTTAATGAAGAGCATCAAACAAGAAGTCTGCCTCAGGACTTCCGTTGATTCGGGCCTGTGGACGGGGAGCTATGGGCTAGCTCGCCGTCCGTCCGTCTCATGACGACAGGCCGTGTCGACGGCGCAGGAGTGTTCCACGCGCGCCTCAAAGAGAGTCAGCAATAGGGAAGGGGTCCGCAAGGGCCGGTGCCTGCCGGGGCTGCGGGACTATTCGAAAGAGATACCGTGGCCCCGGAACACAAAGGGCGATGAAGGAACATGGATGGGTTTTAGTCAGTAAAAGTCTGACACTCCCTCCTACTCCGCCCAGAGCGGGAGGAGTCATTTGATGATTTCCCATCCGAAAAAAAAAGGACTTCTGTTGAAAAAAAAATTGGCTCTTTATACTAATTGTGTCAGCCGATGCGATATGGGAAGTCTAGATATTGGCCGTAGTTTCGACCAATAATTGGCCAAAACCGAAACTGGCCTAGACGAGATTTTGGTCAGTGGGTCGTCTTAGGGGCGGAGTTGACCGAATCTGGCCGAAATCATAACCGAACTTCGGACGGACACTAAGTATTAATGTACTGATCACATGGTAATCGTTTGTCGATGTATTCCACCCCTTATTATCCATAACGTGTATTCAACTTGTCATTAATTCTAGTCTGAAAGGATACTGTTAGCCTACTCTAACAAAAATAAACCGAAGCTTCGCTGTAGTCATAACTGCCATCATTCTGATATTTCTTAATAATGTGTCAAAAACTGCTTCGAGTCCGATACGCGAGAGTAGACTTACAGTCTTAATAGTAGAACAGTGACGGATCTGAAATAAAATGTAAAACTTTACGGGGCAGCCATTTTTATGGTTCCGTACCTCAAAAGGTAAAAAAGGAACCTTTGAAAGATCACTCTCTTGTCCGTCTGTCACCACCGATTTTCTCAGGAACGGGTACCTAGCAAGTTGAAATTAAAGTCCCTATTAGGTGTATAAAAATCATGGTCCTGAATCAACATGATAAAAAGATATGGGCAAATTTAGATTTTCGCGAACACTTGTAAGTCCCAAAATTAACCTTAATTTGCATTTTTTTTATTTTTCGGAATTTTCCCTTTACTTATGCTGTAAGACCTTGCTTTTAACCAAAATTGACAATTCTAGGTCAACCGGAAGTACCCTATAGGTTTTGGGTCGAAAACCTATATGGTAGTTCCCGTTGACCTAGAATCACGAAATTTGGCGAGAAGCAATGTCTTACACAAATGTTAAGGGAAAAATCTGAAAACCGTAAATATGTAGTTTAATAACAAAACTATAGCGATTTTACTATTACAAACTTATTAGTTGGTGCAATAGCCGAATGGGAATAGCAAAGTTAAGTTTGTCTTTTAAAAAGTTTGTACGGAACCCTCGGCGCGCGAGTACGACTCGCTCTTGGCCGGTTTTTTTTTAAATACTGGATTTGCTATGGATGTTTAAAAGAGGCGCCTGTTATAAAAAAATGAAAGGAAGTGTTTGTCTTGGTATAATATGGTATGGTTTATATCGGTGTTTCTATAAAAAAATAATTGCCTATCCGTATCATCTACCTGTCACTTGATTCACAGAAAAATCAAAGAAAGCTTTTCTGTGACGTTTTGTTTCTAACCGTCCGTAACCTAAATGTCAAACAGACAGAGATAGCAACCTACCGAAACCGAACAGTAAGTTATTGAAAATGGCCGTTAAAGAGTGATGGATTTGAATATTGATGGATGGAGAAGAAGAGGAAGGCCAAAGAAAAGGTGGATTGGTTGTGTGAAGAATGATATGAAAGAGAAAGGAGTAAATGATGCCGTGACGTCTGACAGGGGAGAATGGAAGAAGAAGACGTGTTGCGCCGACCACAAGTAGAATGGGACAAGGGCTGGAAGATGACGATGACTAAATTTGTTAATGATCTTCTGATTTAAAGGTTTATTTTAAGATGGAATAACAACTAATAACTATACGCTTTTCTAGAAAATCACACGCTTAATTTAACTTCATGTCAGATCCTTCACTGTTTTAAGATTATAGCGCAACAATAATTGTAAATTATTACATTATACTAAACACCAGTGCAATATATTTTTATAAACATTCCATAGAGAGAAACCAGTTCAATTTAGTGCTTTGGTTCCTTATTATATATATAACATATACATACGTTTTATTTGTTTGCACAAATACATACTTGTTATGAATTATTATTTATGTAATAAATGCCTGAATTTGCTGTTGAAATAAAATGTGAAATGATTTCTGTTTTACTATTTATGTTCCTAACCTTATCACCATCTCCCTGCTCTTGTCCGATGACGACGACTTTTTTTTCTTTTTGTCTTCCATTCTCCTCTGTCAACCGTCACGCTATCGTTTAGGGCCGAGTCACACCGGAATGGCAGCTGCCGGCAGCGACGCGGCGAGCACTTTCAGTGTGAAATAGTTGTAAACTTTATCTACATACTTAAAAGACCGGCTTAGCCAAGTTGACAATCTACAATCGTTAACGCTAATAGAAAACTACCCAAAAGTATGGGAATGACATCATTTCAACGTTAAGTCACGCGGTCGAAACAAACGAATAGAAACTTTTAAGTTCAGTC
Source organism: Xestia rhomboidea (assembly GCA_963853795.1). NCBI lineage: Eukaryota > Metazoa > Arthropoda > Insecta > Lepidoptera > Noctuidae > Xestia > Xestia rhomboidea. Next base: position 4,067,840 of record OY970778.1, on the reverse strand, counting down.
AAAACTGTAAGTTGGCTTCGATTTATATGGGATGTAGCAATCACGATTGTAGAAACGAATACATTTCATTATATCATCTTCACCGATGTAAACTTGTCTACGAAGTTTTTATTTACTTGTTTTGACCACGTGACTTAACGTTTACGATTGTAGAAAGAGAATCGATACGAATCGTTTGTAACTTGGGTAGGCCTGCGACCGCTTGATGCTTGAAAAGGTCGCGCGGCCGCCCGCGGCGTCGCGGGCGGCCGCGCGCACCACCGACACACATCCTTTTTTCTTTTTTACCTTTGTTTGTTTCTTTTACTTCCGCAATAATAATACCAATATAATAAATATAACCAATTCCATCATGTTCACTCCAAACACTAGTTTCCTTGCCGAATGTAGAAACTAAACTAGTCAAGAGGCGACTAGGCGCGTGGGGTCTGGAGGTCGCGCGAGGCCGTCAGCTGCCGCTGCTATTCCGGTGTGACTCGGCCCTTACTCCTTTTTCTTTCATATCATCTCATCCAATACATCCATAGTTTCCTTGGTCTTACCCTCCCTGTCCATCCATCACCATTTATATTCATTACTCTTTTCTTGTCATCACCTTTTATGAGACAAATATTTTAAAAGATAAATAGTTTCTTATGTCGTAATCCAAGTGTGTGCCAAATTACATCCAAAACCGTTTTGCCGGTAAGGGTTACGCCTTATCTAGCACATGGAAAAACGCAATTCAAAGGTGCTAGATGAGAAACGTAACAGACAAGCAGTCACTTATGAACTTATTATAAAAAGGTTAACAAACCAAGCGCGGGTCGTAAGCAGCGCTGGACACGTTACACTAGCCGCGTCGGCGGATGCAAACGAAGAAAGCTGATAACTTTACTTTTTGGCATTTAACAAAAACCGGCCAAGTGCGAGTCGGACTCGCGCACGAAGAGTTCCGTACCATTATCTATACAACACAAGAAAAAAAAGTTAAAAAATCACGTTTTTGTTATATGGGAGCTGGGAGCCTACCTTAAAATATTTATTTTATTCTGTTTTTAGTTTTTATATTGTATATTTGTTGTTATAGCGGCAACAGAAATACATCATCTGTGAAAATTTCAACTGTCTAGCTCTCACGGTTCATGAGATACAGCCTGGTGACAGACGGACGGACAGCGAAGTCTTGGTAGTAATAGGGTCCGTTTTTACCCTTTGGGTACGGAACCCTAAAAAACTAAGTAGTACATCGATTTTTCTCGTCGTTATGCACGCTCTTAAATATGGATTATCATGATAGAACATTGGACAAATAAAACAAGTAATAAAATGCAATGGTGATTATATTTTTCTCAAATATTAAATAATAATGCGTAATAAACATTGTTATAACTATCAAACAAAAGTTGTTAAAAGTATGTACAACATGGAATTGTAACATTTAACCATTTACAGGAAGACTTTCTTGGTTAAATCTCTAAATAGTTAAAAATAAAGTAATTAAGTAGTTATTTTAATTTAATATTACAGCAAGTATAAAACAACTAATTAATCAATAACTAAGTTCTGATGAAAAAATTACATCGTGATCTTATAATAACGTCTTTCATTGGTTTTAACAAATATCACAAAAACCTTAAGAAAATTGTCAAAGTACGAATGGGTTGGCGGGGTCTTTCTTCGCTCAATAAACCCCGCCAACTCATTCGACGAACATCGAATAATAAAAAATACATGTCAGAAATATCTTCCCATAAATAATTAAAAATCTATAAACACACTCATCCATCTTACATCCTCACAGTTACTTACATAAATACATACATGTAACATTAAATATTTGTTTAAGTTTTCATCTACTTGATCGTTATAAATCGTACGGTTTTCATATTTATTTTAAACTATAACGGTTACTTGTACAATTACGGAATAAGTTAGAGATTGTACTATGTTTTAATACGCCTGTCTTGCAAGGCTAGTGGCAAAAGTAACTTATTTATACGAAAAACAATAGTCATTTAATTAAAACTTCAATAGACGCACTTGGCGTTTTTGCTTGGAAATTAAATTTTCTGTTATGTACGCTCAAGTCAGGTTTTATGTAGAAAATAGATCTGGCTACGCCCAATTACGGCAAGCTCCTCCCCTTTGGGTGCCTAATCAACATTAAACGGCGCTGTGCGTCGCTCAAGCTATGCAGTGATGTTCGAGTCAGCATTTTCGCTTGAGTTTGAAACAAATGGTAAACACGGTGTAGCCCGCGAAATTCATTTTTTCTTACGTTTTTTGCCATTTGCAACACAGGTCAGTGTCAGGTTGTATGTTGATAAAAATAATATGTATTTTATGAATTGATATGATATGTTACCAAACGATACTCTATTTTCTTTACTTAGTTACTTAATTATGACGAAACTTTGTTGGCAACATGGCATTAATTCAACGTTAAAATCCCTTTAAAAGTTAGCCCCTTTATGTTCATTTAATTCTAAGCAATAACTATTTCTTGAGCAGTGAGAAAACCAGCATGCCTGAGAGATATTTTTCGCATAAGCATAAAGCACAGCATGGCATAAGTACTCTGACACCAGGTTAGGCACTAACCACACGAAAGAAATAACAATTTCTTGAAAAAGTCAGTCATTTGAATTTCGCGTGCTACCCTGGCGTCCACCGTAAGCGAAACGCAGCATGTTCTCCGCAGCGTGAGGTAAAATAGACGTTAGCACAACTCAGTACAGCTTAATTCTGATTAGTCACCCTTATGTGACCCGCAGTTTTCATGTTTCATGCAGGGAAAGTGTCAAAATTATTTGACACAATGTAAGAAAACTCTTCGAAAATTTTCTACGACATCAACTGATAAACACGATAACTATATAAAACAACAAATAAGATCACAAACAATTTCATTTAACGGCCTATCTAACTATCAAAGTTGTCACTGTATTTATTTAGCTACAAGTATTTAAAATATTCAACAAAATTGTTACTACTTTACGGATTCAAAAGGTAAAATAAAAATTACTTTACAAAATGTTTTCTTTTTACAAGAAATGTATTCGAAACAAAATTTACTGTAATTCGGAAAATCTATCAAATATAGTTATTTTATATTTGTGTAAAAATTGGATATATTGAAAATAGCAAGATATGACTATACAGGGTGTAAACGGACCCTTCACGAAGCCGTCAACCAAGCATTCTGTACATCAAACTAAGTAACTTTACGCAAAAATTATTGCTGGGAAACAATTTTTTTTGTTGTGAAAAAAAAACGGTTTACTATAGCGCTCAATGTAACGCTCAAACCATTTTGCTAATGGATGCATTGAATAGTACCATTAAAAACTAGTTTTTTTTTTAGACTTGTGTATAATATGTTGGAACTTTGACCTACAAGATCTCCGTAACTAAAAGGACGTATGGTCCAGAACAAACAAAAAAAAACACTTGCAATGACGGGAAGAACAAATGTCTGTCGGCTTCGTCAAGGTTGTTTTTACATCTGTTATTTATTATAAGTATGAATTGGAAAAATATTAACTACATAACATGGATATTACATACAGTTGCCTAAATCATATTCCCATTATTTTAATGTATTTACAATTTAATTCAAGAAACAAATTGGGTCAGTACGGTCGACCAAGCTATTTGGTTTACACTTTACAAGTTAACATGTAAACCAATTAGCTTGATCGACCGTTTTATACCGAATTCTGTTTTATTAGACAATCAATATGTAATGAAATATTTATAATAGCAAAATTATACTATCGTCACCCAATATTCGCAAATCAAATTTCGTATTCTTTTCTTCAGATATTAGTTAAAAAAATAAAGTTTTTCATGAATTTGCGACATGGCAACATTGCGTATCTGTTAGTTTAAAGACGTTTACAGATAATTCAAACAATGCGACCTCCTTCCGGTTGTTACAACTAGCTGCACATTTTTTTATGAATTAAGCAAAAAACATAACCATCCTTGACGCAGTCGGTAAAATAATAAAACTTTCGAGCTTCAAAAATCTCGCGCATTTAGGCCCGCCCGCACCATAAACCACTACATTCTTTTAAAACTACACGAATTTAGAACTCGATGCGTGCTAAACGAAATTAGTTTTTCATTGTACAAGCTGGCCGCTAAAATGAAGTTTTATAGAATTATAAATCTACGTTTTTACATAAGGTATTTGCGGCTCATAAATATTTTATAATTTTCTAGGTCTAGAACATGTGCATTGTCAAAATATTCTGTAAAGCGGTCTATGCATTAGACACGGTTACAACAGTACAAGGATCTTTTGGCGGTGGATTGACGTTGACAGCCCCTCTGTCTCTATGGTTACCACTTCTTTTTTTTTGTGGAATATAGAAGACGACGATGTTAGTTCCGATGTTGGCCACGCGTCAGAAGATCCTTGTGCAGCTGTATCTGATCGTATCTCAGAGTATTCGACTAGTGGGCCGACGGCCTTAACATTAGCTAATAAATGTCACATAAAAATCGTTTATTTATAATTGTACCACCGCTAGTATGGGTTTGTGGCGACTGGGGCTTATTGGCAACGTTTGAAATCATCTTAAAGTACTTACGGTTTTGAGATCCTCGAAATAGCTATTGATTATCATCAAACATTTGAGAAATTAAACATCAAGCATTTGAGCAATCGAATGTTTTTGCGCTCCGAAACGTAATACGCATAGATGCTCTAGATAAAACTCAGGTAAACAATATTTCAGAACCCAGACTTTAAAGCGTCAATTGTGTTCTAGTTGGTGCCAGTTAAGATCGCAATAGCGGTCATTGCCCTTTTCCTAATATCTCTTCGTACGAACCAAAACAAATGAACCATGTATCGTTTTTCATTAGAAAAAATGTTGAAGATCACGATAGATGACGATTCAAGACTTGAACAGGCTTATTTTTGGATTTCAAAGTTAAGAAATATAATAAATGTAGGTGGGTCAATAACCGCTATTGCGATCTTAACTGGCACCAACTATACGATCTGTTTAGCGATTAGAATATCAATGACTGACGGAATTTATCAATCATTTCTCAGTATCTAGTTTCGCCCCAATCGCCTAAACAGCTATCTTGCGGGATTTCATAACATTTTTATAACAAAATAATCAGAAACTAAATATAGGAATTAAAATAGAGCTGGGCTCTCATACGAAGCATAAATCACAAATAAAATTATACAAAAATAAACATTTTTAGCCAAGGATTGTAGGCAATGTCGTTGATAAAAACAATATTTAAATAAAATTACCGCGAAACTACATACGATATGTTATAGTTCAGAAAAAATGGAATAGTATAATAAAACTAGCTTGAATGGAACAATGAAAACTATTTATAATAGGATGTGGTGAAAAATTTGAACAAAAATATCCGAAATACTACACGATCAGTATCACATATTGATTCGGGATCTTTAAAACTTACATAGAACGAAACATCACGCCTGTAATCCAAGGGTTAGGCTACCTAATAGAACAACCACATTTCACCCGTTTTGTTTAAGTCCTATGTAACAGGGGGCGAGCCTATTGCCATCAATTGGGTACGAATTCAGACTCTGTGGCTGCTACTGAGAAATTCCTGATGGAAAAACCGAATATTACTTTGCCTGACCTGGGAATCGAACCCATGACGTAACGCCCAGCAGTCGTTTGCGGCAACTAGACTAACGAGGCAGGTAACAAGTTTAACTATGTATATAAATTGACCAGGCACAGCCTCCCGATAAAACACATGACCTAAAAAAATTGGCAAAAGGGAATATGCATAAATTTTCTTTTTTTAATTTCGATACGGAATGTAAAAATACTATAAAAATAATGACAAAAAGTGAAAACAAGACCAAAATCGGCCAAACAACACAAAAGTCTATCTCTTTCTAGATAAACGGAATTTAGTATGGATTTTGTATGTCGAATGACGTCGTGATCTCTCTGTCTAATCAGCAGTTTCAAATGCTTATAACTTGGTATTTTTTTAAACTTATATTGTCACTTACGGGATATCTTCCGTGATTATTATTTATTTTGAGCTCCCGATATTTCGACGCCTGGTGATACTGTGAGTGTGTTATGTCGTGACTTAGAGTCGAATTCCAGTAGTGCGCGTAGCAAAAGCCAAAGAAAGAGGGTGGACAGATTTGTCTGCTCCTAACAATTTATTTTCCATCCACCCGCATTCTCCAGTCAACCCGCGATCATGGCGCTTGCAACAGCGTCGAAATATTGGGAGCTCAAAATAAATAATAATCACGGAAGATATCCCGTAAGTGACAACATAAGTTTAGTTTTAAACTGTGAAAGCTTATAACAGTTAGTATTTTTTATAAATATTTACTTTGCTATTTCTGACGTAAATACGCTTTGTTTGGAGTGATAAAAATATCATGTAATATTTATATAGTTTCAGGATTAACTAACTAACAAAGAAAAAATAACCTAAACTAATATTAGGGTGACTACAACATATCGTAGGTCGCCGCGTATTTGATCTACACCGAGCAGTAATTCGCTAGTTTACAATAATCTAATCTACGTTACGTTATACATACATATACATACAATTGTGTTAACATCTATATGTTATCAGCTTCAGTGTGGAACTTATCACCATTTTTTGTTATACATCTGTGGGAGAGAAAATAGATGGTTAGATTTAGATTTCTAGAAGTATCGCTATATTTGGATTTGAACCTCATGGCCGGCAGCACCGTAAAAAGCAAGGCCTTACAGCACATGTAAAATAAAATTCTGAAAACCGTAAATATGTAGTAAAAAAAAAGCTTTAAAATTTTACTATTACAAACATATTATTTGCGGTTGGTGCAATAGCCGTTACTAGGGATCGAACAGCAAAGTTAAATTTGTCCTTTAAAAAGTTTGTACGGAACCCTCGGTGCGGGAGTCCGACTCGCTCTAGGCCGGTTTTTTTAAAATTTAATTTAAAAAAGAATTTAAATCGAAATAAAACTATATTTTTCATCAATCATGAAATTCGTGTGACGTAATTTATGGAGCCTAACCAAACCTAACCTAACTCGTCATAATACGTGTATAAGTGTATGGAACAGCTGATATTTTTTTTCGCGATTCATGGTTTTTGGTCCCATAGCAAAAGTTGTTCATAATGATGAGTACAATGACTGGTCGAAGTTTATCGATATCGGCCGGAAACATGTCGTTTATTCATTTATAAACTAATAAATTAAATCAAAGACAACTTCCCAAATTAAACGACTAATAAAATATTACCTCACAGTTGAGCAATACAAAGTTCCTCCAGATCTTTCACAAATAAATAAATAATTTAATTATGATTTTTTCTTTAACAATATTTTTTTTAAAGTAAACAAGCGAGACGCCTCACTAAGATTAAGCGATGTGGGTTTAACCAAAATTAATGTTATGTTTTTTGAAATAAAAGTCTTCATTTTTTTTTTTTTATTTCGCGCATCTTGGACGTCGGTGGTATATTTGTATCACGGCAGGTGCTATTCTCATACAGTTTGTCATTGCGAGAACATAGTCAGAATATATACTGACTATATACATAGACTGACCTATCTAGCGGCTCGGCTGTCGCCTCACCACCAGGAGAAGAAGGGCGACTTGTGCTGGAAGCGTTGCTGGAACGAGTCGAAGAAGCGCGACGAGGTGGAGCCGCTCTTGGACCTGGACAAACAGAATATACAATAATTAATTAATGAAATAGCAAAACTTAAAATCTATGGTCAAGGCAAGATCTGCAGGCTTAGCCATGTTGACAATCTACAATCGTTAACGCTAGTAGAATGACATCATCTCAACGTTAAATCACGTGATCAACACTAACAAAAATAGAAAATTCGTAGACAAGTTTACATCGTTCAAAATTCTAGAATAGAATGTTATCGTTTCTACAATGTTGATCGCTATACTCTTTGGTAGGAACGCTCACCATAGACTAAAGTGTAGGTTTTTTCTACAGACATTAGAGAACGAGCGATCGACTCAGTCGTGTCAACTTGGCTACCAATTTAGCGGTTTCTACAATCGCTTACGCAGAGGCGTTTACGATTGTAGAAAGAGAATCGATATGAAACGTTTGTAACTTGGCTAGGCCTGCTGGGCTTGAAAATATTTATATTTTTTTTATTATACCCTTAGTTTGCTGATTATGTATGTTGTAAACATTAGTTTAAGGTGTATCTCAGAACTCTGCCCCCGTTAAGGTGCATGCTCCAGGGTAGCCCGCGAAATTCAATTTTTTTTACGTTTTTTGCAATTTGCAGGTCAGTGTCAGGTTGTGTATTGATGATCATAATTCTATAACTAAATACGTCTTACAGCCGCGATTCATAGTTTAATCAACATACAACCTGACACTGACCTGCAAATTGCAAAAACGTAAGAAAATTTGAATTCCGCGGGCTAGCCTGGAGCATCCGCCTTAAGGTTGAAGCTCTGACCGACCGTCCATACATTTTTGTCTCGTAAAATACACTAAACACAGACACTCTTTCTTTCAAACTAATCGTTTTATCACTTCTCTACAGTGAAATGTGTACGCAACGGACCTTTTTGGGCAATAACTTATATTATTTACTGAGAAAAACAATAATGAAATCCCGGCAAAATTTGACACTTCTTTAGTAGTGTGCGTGACTTTTGACAAGCAAACCAAAAGCGTTGTTTAGACATTGACACGCTAGATGGCGTGCAGACGATCTTATAATTCTGATAAATCAATATCTTAAAGTTCAATAATTGGTTAATTCTCTTTCCAACCGTTCAAAACAAAAACAATATAAAATAACATAAAACTGATGACATAAACATCAATGTTTTGTTTTTTTTTTAAACTTTTCTTACTTATTATTGTTGTATGGCAACATAAATACCAATAGTCGTTGGTAGGTTTTAAGCAACGATGCCGTTCTTCCTAACCTTGACCTACATGCATTGTTGATGAAACAAAGCGTTGCCAAACTTCGTTCACTTGTTTAGACTGTTATAAAATACATTCTTATTTCGGTTGTGACGCGCTATGATTTGCGCGCGGAATTTCTTGCGTATTAAATTTTGTATGCTATACATTTTCATTGATTCAAATTGCATTATTTCTCTAGTATATATTTAGTTCATATTATTTAGTAGACTATAATGTAATTTATCGTAGGTATAGTAATTATTTATTCTAAAAACACAATTCTATTTTTTTCGATGGTATTTGAAACAGCAAGTTGACCCGTGATTTTTATGAAATCTCGTCATAATACTAATTACCTACGTCATACGTAGCAGTGATGAGTACAAAGTCAGTGTTTCTTAATATTTGAATGTGTTTGAATATATTTTTGGTCAACAATAGATTTAATTATTAATCGGTTAACTACCAAAGTAGTCACAAAATTAAACTTGCAAACATGTGCAAAATATAGCTTTTTTACGCATTTTGCAAACAGTTTCAGACAGACAGTCAGACATACATTAATATTAGTTGGTTTTATTTTGTAGTAGGTACCTAACTTACCAAGCTCTCGCTAGTTCACGTCAAATTGTTATGGTGCGTTCAGAAACAAATAGAAATCAGTTACTTACAATCTATTTTGTGCTTTATTTTAAATAAGTAACTTATCTAATCTGATTTTGTTTTCTTATTTGTCGACCAATTCTACCAGGAATATAAAGATAACATTGAAATATAAAGATAAATAAAATGTAACTTAATATTTTTCTAGATCTTTGGTTTCGAACGCAACCCTATTTTATTATCTATGATTTGGAATATTGCAATTTGCATCATGGTTGTGAAATACGAATTTACGATACTATTACATTATTTTCAATTTTATTGATTGTGGAAGCTGGTTCAAATATCTAAATGATTATCTGGGATATCTGGGCATCGCATTGTGGACTTGAAGGATGTAAATGTAATCGAAATATGTGTGAATCTAACAAATTGAATTTGTTAGTGAAATTGATGGATTTCGAAGTGAATTAATTTTCAAGTGCAATATGTGTCATAAAATTGTTCGGAGAGCAGTGATTAAAAAAATACTGGACACAAGCAGCTCACAACAAGTCTTATGGATATTCCAACAATGTCAGCTTTATTTTATTATGAAAGATCAAATTGCTATTCAAAAAGGTTATGATGTGTCTTCAGACGGCGCGGCATTCCATTTGTTACTGTATAAGTAGATTGTAGATGGAGCTTGGTTCAAAGGTCAGTAATTTTACAAAACACGAATTTGGTTCTGTAAGACATTTCTAATACGTGCAATATTTACAAGTGTTGCTTTTCATTTCCAGGCCTGCATTATTGGTAAAGAAACTACTAAATGTCTATTTCTTGCTGCTAGAAAGAAATATTGTTAGACATGTCAATATTATGAGAGGAGAAACATCGATATGAAAATTATGAAAAAAAAACTGCTGAAAACATTTTACTGGATCATCTACAGCAATGGAATCAGAGAGAAATGGCCCGCTTCATGTATTCGGAGTACATGAAAACTGCAAGGATTATTACTGCAATGTCAATAAAACATTGACAGATGGAACTGAAAAGAAGGAAGAAGATCTCGTAGAAAGGCTGAAAAATACTGCTCCAGAGGTGTGGGCTCTGATTTATGCAGCCAATGAAAAAATTGCTTTGAAGGCAGGTCGTTTGTCAAATGAGACAACAAATGTGGCAGAAAACTTTATGAGCGTAATAAACAAATTTAACTGTGGAAAACGAATTAGCTTAGGAAAAGGGGGTTCTTACCAGCGACGTGTTCATGTGGCAGGTAAATATAAAGTCTTTCCTTTTATAACCCAATTTATATCGCCGCAACATGTCTTTCCTGGAATATAACACTTAAAAATATGTTTTCAGGACTATCGCTTGCTAATGGACACAAATGGCATGAAACTGCATGGAAAAAGCAGACCACACAGAGCCCAGGGAAACATTTGAAAAAATACTTAAAACGGAAAGAACAAAGCAGAATACGACAGCAATCTTCGACACGCAAACGATTGTTTACCAATTTAACAATATGAGAGTGTAGCAAAAAGTATGTTCATGCAACAATATAATAAAATTGTCAGGCCTTCAGGCCTTTTTATTGATGAAGAATTTGGATTTTTAGCTGGCAGTCCAGATGGTAAGTTATTTATTTTTCAAACTTCAATTTTATCTTTGTGTTTGGCAAATGTGGCTAAACATAACACTAGTTATAATTGCGAGAAACAAAGAATAACCAGCACTAGAGACGATTGAATTTCTTATATCAAATCTCATAAAAAGCTACATCTGTGTTTTATATTTTATGGCAATTTGTTACAGGTATAATTGAAAATGAGAGAGCTGTTGTTGAGATCAAGTGCTTTCCATCATTGGCCAGGACAAATATAAGCCTCGAGGCAGCTGCACTAGAAAAGAAGAACTTTGCTCTAAAACTGGACAATAATGTTTTAGTGATGAATAAAAAGCACGATTATTACTATCAAGTAAACTGAAAATTCTATTGCATGTCCACATTTTAATTAATTTCAATATCTGGTTTTCTCTTACTATAATTAAATTCTATTCCAGGTTCAAGGCCAAATGCGTGTCAGCAAAATGGATAAGTGCTACTTCATATGTTTTATTTCAGTCACGAAACCTTTGACTGTAATAGAAGTTTGTCGAGATAATGAATTTATCAGCAATATGATACCAAAATTATCAGACTATTTAAAAACTGTGTTCTGCCGGAAATAATTTTGAGACATGTTCAAAAAAATGCTAAATGTATAGATTTGAATGGTATGTACGCAAAGCTTTTCCTTTTTTTGTCCTCATTTTAATAAATTTCAATATCTGGTTTTCTCTTACTATAATTAAATTTTATTCCAGGTTCAAGGACAAATGCGTGTCAGCAAAATGGATAAATGATACTTCATATGTTTTATTTAATAGAAGTTTGTCGAGATAATGAATTTGTCAGCAAAATACCAAAATTATCAAATTTTTTAAACTGTATTCTGCCAGAAATCATTTTGAGATGTGTTAAAAAAAAGCTAAATAAATGTATAGATTTGAATGGTATGTACACAATGCTTTTACTCTTTTTTTCACTTCATAAATTGCATCAATTTCAATGTCTAAACTAAATAGAATATATTAGGTTATTCTACTAAAAAATAGCAAAGAAGAGAAGTAAAATTTTATTTTAGAGCAGCTAAATAATATTTTGAAGTGAATGGTACATAATATTCCTCAAAAAGTAACAAATATTACCAATTACCTATGTTTTCTTTGCAGCAGCAGTATAGCAGTGGTTTCCAGATAGGAATTTTCAAAGCAGACAGGGTAAAATCAACTGATTCTAGTCGTGGCGTTCTGTAGAAATCATCAATCTCAATATAGAAAAATGAAAAACTTGTTTTTTTTTTCGTTCACGCCATCTAGTGTCAATCCTTGTAAACGTAGGACTTACATACTCACCCACGTCTGTGTGTGTAAACAACACTATGTTCAATAGCAAATGTTAAAATCCGAAATTGTGTCGAATTGGGTGGATTTTGTGGCAATGATATGACCCAGTTCGATAAAGCGCAATGTCCTCTAATCGCTAGCGCTACTCCTACGACCTAATAATTTTCCAATTACACAAAAACCCAAATTAACTAAAAAATGTTGACTTCAACGCCATCTAGCGGGGAAATGGCTGGGAGCAGCCTGTATGCATCCCCTTAAACAAAATAAATACGTCAAGAAATGTGTATTACAAAAATGAGATTTGCACAAGTTTCTCAGTGTTAAGATTCAGTTAATTTGATTGGTACATCGGGCCCGAGACGTCAAGCTATCAGATGGTAAAAAAAACCTGATTTCTTTGAGACACCACTTTTGGCTTACGAACGCAGAACGGTACATAATATTATTTGAAAAGATTATGAACACATACCTCTCTACAATAACGGCCGGCATCTGCACCAGCTGCACGGGACTCTTGTTGTCCTTGAGCGCCTGCGTGAGGTTGAGGACCTGGCCGCGCATCACGGACATCTGCCGCTCGAACAGACTCTTGTCGAAGCCCTTGTCCTGCTGTGACCATGTCATTGTTGTCAACGTGAACATTATTGTGCAACACATGCAATCTAGGTACTTATGTTATGAAATGGAAAGGTAAGAATAAGGCTGAAATTACATTTACACGTACAGGTCGTCATTTTCTGTCATCTTTTGACAGATTTTACCGATAAGTAGTTTGTCTAAAATATGCATCATCTGTAAAAAAACCGTCATAATATGCAAATGCATATTATATGCAAAAGCATATTATTTGTAAATGCATATTATATGCATAAGTATATCATATGCAAGAGCACGTCATTATTTGCAAATGCATATTACATGCAAATATGCATATTCATGTAATCCGGTCTAATAATGCATAATCAGAGGTAAAATAAATGTAGAACAAAATATAATTTATATTCGATGGGATTATTACCACAAAAAATATGAAAATGAGTTCTACTATTGTTTAATTCAGTAGAAAAAAAACTGACAAAGAAACGATTGGCTAATAGAAAGTCGAACTTCTTGTAATAAAAACATGATTTATGCCGTATTACAGCTAAGTACTGCACGTAATTATATCTTTTGCACTATGAATATGAATGATAAAAAAATATTTTCCTATACAACTCGTTTTAAATAAAATTTAGGAATATTGCCATAAAAATAAATCTACTTATTTATTGATAGGGCAATAATTTAGCAACTTACTTTGAATAATACGTTTAGTTCATCACACAGCTCTTGAACGAAGTTCATATCCGATAATAATGGAAGCACTAACTCTCTGAAAACAAAGAGAAAATATTATATTATTATCTGACTATCATCTGAGGGTATGCAATGATTGTTGAGGTCAATCTGTGGATGGGTATCCATCCATTACAAACCGAGGCGCCATCGAGCCTCGGAAAACAAGTTAAATCTTTGACCCGGTGCTCATTACTTCCTTATTTTTATTTATTTATTTTATTTTAGGAAAGCTTACAGACTAATAACATTATAGTAACAAAAATATATAACTAAATTACTAATAACAAGCCTCCACAGATAGATACAAAGAGAAAAAAAGAAAAAGTATTAGTTCCTTATTACAAAATAATCTAACACGACAGCACGGTCAAATTATTGATTAATTTCAAAAAGTTGGCTAATTTTATTTAATTGTTAATAATTTAAGCTATAAAAATATACAAAGTGAAAACGGACTCTTCACGAAACCGCCAACCAAGCATTCTGTACATTAAACTATTACTTAATTTGATCGACAGAATGCTTGGTTGACGGCTCTACGTAAAAATTATGGACTTTTTGTTTTGCGGTGAAAAATCACGGTTTATGATAGTAATTAATGTAACGTATTCAAAATATGGTGCTGATGAATGCATTGGACAGTACACTGGTCATCAAAGTAAAGGTGAAACATTAAAGACTTGTTTTTCTTTAACTTTTGAAAAAGTTAGAACTTTTGATCGTCAATATCTCCGTAACTAGAAGGTTCGAAGTTAAGATCCAGAACAAAACAAAATGACGGGGAGAACAAGTACCATGGGCTAGAACGAAATCTGCTCATATTTCAAATAAAATCCCGTGCACACGATGTCCACATCTGTTTACCACCCTTAACGAATCATCGACACGAAGAAGAAGAAGAACTTCTATTGGTCCGCACAAAGAGTGTGTGGACCAATAGTAGGTAAAACGACAAAAAATATACGACCCTTTTTTACGTTATCTTTTGTTTTATAAAAATTCTATTCTATTGTTTGACCATCTTTTTTTGACTAATAGTAATAAAACAAAAAAAAGGACAAAAGAAGAGAAAGTTTAGCGCTTCAATAGCGGCCGGATGTTGCAAACAAAAAGAGCCGTATTGGTGGTGAGATTTCGTCCGTTGAGATGGTACCTCTCGGCTTCGTTAAGGGTATTTTTACATCCATTATGATTGCTATTACAGTGGGCTTAAGCCTGAATTCCTCTTACACTGATGTCGGTCGCGCGTACGAGTATACATTGTGTTCTATATAGCTATACTCACTTGGTCTCGTGGCTGAAGGGCAGCTTGGCCTGCGGCAGCCAGGCCCAGTGGTAGGGGTAGGCGCGCCACGAGTCGGGATGCTTGAACGGGAACGCGAGCCCGTTGTCGATGGCCGCGATGCGGACCTCCGCGCCCGTCCACTCCTGGAATATACATTACTTGTACTCAGCATGAGGGTCAATTACAAGGACGTCGAGAGTAGCCTAGAATTAACGAATATGACGAGCGATCGGAGAAGCTTTTGTCAAGCTGTGGACTATTTGTTATACAGAGTGTTAAGTAGTCAGTAGTCGCGTGCCATAGCTTAGGGGTGATTTCAGAATCAATAAAGGAACCCGTAAAAATCTAAAAAAAGAAATTTGCAAGATCAACCTAATTTAGTACCTACTCTTACTTAAAATAGCAATCGTTTAGAATCAAAATTATTTTATATTGCCATTTGAAGTTCGTAGGTACTATCGAGGACATTCCCGCCTGATCACCACTAAGCTTATTTTTGCTTTTTGCACTTACAACATAGAAACGCTCTTTAGCCCTGCCCCGTTGACTTTGTATAGAAATAACGAATGAAAAGATACCAATCGGCCGAGCGCACTGACGACGCACGCCCAACGAGAGTTATTGTTATTTTGCGCGCCAAAGTTGACGCTTTCCTAATAGGCCTAAACTTTTAAGGGGCCGTGGCTCGGCGCCTCCGCATGATTTAAGCGAAAAAAAAATTAACTGATCAGGCGGAAAAGACTACGACTGTACCTACTAATTTTTATGGATACATTTTATTTTTACGGGTTCCTTTATCGATACTGAACTCGCCCCTAAGCTATGGCACGCGACTACTTTAACACCCTGTATATAGGTTGACGAAGGTTATAAATTCCATTTCTCATTTTAGATTTTCTTCTTTTTTTTCGTGTGCTAAGTGCCTAACATGCATAGCTATTCACAACGGTTCGATTCGATTTTCGATTCGGAAAGTCGTATGTCTATCTTTTTTTGACATTACGAAATCGAGCGAGATAGACATACGATTTGAAGCGTTGTGATTATGGGGCCTGGTGTCGTGAGTTTTTATGCCGCCCATGGGTTTCTGATTTGGCTTTACATGCCGTCGAGAAATATCTCTCAGGCATGCTAGTTTCCTTCACCGAAGCAAGTGATAATTTATTTCTCTCAGTATCATTTCAGCAGGCCTAGCCAAGTTACAAACGATTCGTATCGATTCTCTTTCTACAATCGTAAACGTTAAGTCACGTGGTCGAAACAAGCAAATAAAAACTTCGTAGACAAGTTTACATCGGTTAAGATGATAGAATGAAATGTATTCGTTTCTACAATCGTGATTGCTACATCCCATATAAATCGTAGCCAACTTACAGTTTTGACTGAACTTAAAAGTTTCTATTCGTTTGTTTCGACCACGTGACTTAACGTTGAAATGATGTCATTTGGGTAGTTTTCTATTAGCGTTAACGATTGTAGATTGTCAACTTGGCTAAGTCTAGTGATTACAATATAATTGTCTAGGTACATTACTTAATCACAAGATGATTCAGAGTTTCATGGCATCGGCGAGTCATTTCCTTTGCAGAAGACCTTTAATTACGTTATCATAACAAATATGAACTACTAGCTGACCCGCGCAACTTCGTCTGCGATATATAAGAGAGACAGGAATTTAATTAAGTAACCACGTTTCCGAACAAATGATGCTCGAATTTAATTGAGTAACCACGTTTCCGAACAAACAATGCTCTTTCAATATAGTCTATGGCTGTGAATGACATTGACATTCGTTACGCGCGTTTTTTTTAAATATGCAAAATTAAATGTATATTTTTCAATATTTCTGTGAGATTTTCTTAATATTTTTTTCCGTAAGAACCTTCTCCTAATAATAACAAATACAACAAAAAAAGAATTAGTGAAATCGGTCCAGCCATTCACGCGTGATGCCGTGACCAAGGAAAACGGGTTTCATTTTTATATATATAGACAAGTAAGTAAGAAATAGTAGTATAGCAATATGGACTCACGGAGGGGTCCCTGAGGTCTATATCGGCGTGCGGGGGCGGCTGTTGGCTCGGCGAGTCGTACTTGATGAGCCAGTTGTCGTTACCGCGGTCTGTGTTGCGAATTATGTAGTCTAACACCACTAGACGCTCGAACTGTAGCTGGAATCTGAAATGAGGTAAATACCAAAATTAATTGCGGTCACCCCTTATATAGAACCTATTGGCTTGAACTGAAAACTTTATGTCAGATAAACTGCAGGTTTAGCCAAGTTGACAATCTACAATCGTTAACGCTAGTAGAACGACATCATCTCAACGTTAAATCACGTGATCAACACTAACGAATAGAAAATTCGTAGACAAGTTTACATCGTTCAAAATGATAGAATAGAATGTTATCGTTTCTACAATGTTGAACGCTATACTCTTTGGTAGGAACGCTCACCATAGACTAAAGTGTAGGTTTTTTCTACAGACATTAGAGAACGAGCGATCGACTCAGTCGTGTCAACTTGGCTACCAATTTAGCGCTTTCTACAATCGCTTACGCCGAGGCGTTTACGATTGTAGAAAGATAACGATATGAAACGTTTGTAACTTGGCTAGGCCTGCTGGATCGATAATCCGGGTAGCTAATGGCATCACTGGCATATCCAAATCCCACTATCCTATATCCTATTAATATTATAAAAAAGTTTGAGAGAATGTCTGGATGTTTGTTACTCTTTCATTCGAAAACTACTACAGATAGTTTATAACCTGGATTAAAACATAGGTTACTTTTTACCCCGGTAGTAAGATCCCATGGGACAATTATCAAACTTCACGCGGGCGAAGCCGCTGGCAGAAGCTAGTTTCCGATAAAACCTGAAAATAAGCATATATCCAGCTTTCATTTAGATCCAGCCAGTCCGTTTGCCCTCCCAAGGACTCCAAGTCGAGGCTGGTACCCCACAAGGGAAGCCCTTAGCGCACAGTCTCTTAAGGTGGACGCTCCAGGGTAGCCCGCGAAATTTAAACTTTCTTACGTTTTTTGCAATTTGCAGGTCAGTGCCTATATGTGATAATCTAAGTGACTGACTAATTAGATTTTTTTGTCGTCTCGCCTATTGATTGGTGCGTCATCTATCTACCCTATTAACGACTTTTTTTTTTTAGTGCACATCGTATTTACTACTACTCAATAAAATAAACCTTATGGTTTTTTTTTAATGTATTATATTATTTTAAAATTGTAAAAATGAACCATAACATAACATCACGCCTGTGATCCCTGAAGGGTTAGACAGAGGTGTACCTAATAGTACACACACATTTAGCCAGTTATGTTTCTAAATCCCATTTAATAGGAAGCGACTCCGTGGTTGCTACTGAGAAATTCCTAATGGAAAACCCAGTTACAGTAACACTCTACCCGACCTGGGAATCGAAATCAGGGCCATGAGGTCCTGAGTTCGATTTAGCTACCACTAGACTCACGATGCAGTCAGGATAATGAACCATCGTATAAAACTGTGCAGAGTACTGACTTCCTCATAACATGTGGCGGCGGCGGGTCCTGCTCGAACCGTCGCAGCCAGTAGTCTGCGTCTTTGTAACCCTCCACGAACAACTGGAATGAACCCGCCTGCGAACAGGGAAAAAAATACAACATTACTGACACTGTAAGCCTGCCTCATCCCACTGCTGGGCAAAGGCCTCATGACTTCCAGTTGTTTCGATCCAAGGTCAATGTGGTCCACTGGTCGCTGGTCTGTCCAGGCCCCTTATTCACAGCACTTCGATTCGATTTTTGATTCGGAAAGTCGTATGTCTATCTCGCTCGATTTCGTAATGTCAAAAAAAGATAGACATACGACTTTCCTACCGTCTTTCGTACCGTAGGTCTGCCGCGACGTTTTCTGTCTGTGTCAGGGCTCCAGAAAGTGGCTATTTTGGCCCACAGCTCAAAAGGCATACGGCAGACCTGGCCAGTCCAGTCCCACTTCAGTTAAGCAGCTTCATGAGCAACGTCAGTAATTTGTATTTTGGAGCGCAGTTTTGCGTACAATAATGTTGGCTAGTTTGAGGCTTAGTATCCATGTAACTGGATAGTCATGACACAAAATCGCCAATAAGTGGAAAGATTTGGAACAGACCTACACTCAGCATTGGCCAAGAGTTGAAGAAGAAGAAGAATAGGGGGTGAGCCTATTCCCATCAACCGGGCACGAATCCGGACTCCGTGGCTGTTACTGAGAAATTTAAAAACCCAATCACACTTTGCCCGACCTCGATCCTGATCCGATCAATCCTGATCGCAAGCGCGACTCCTGAGCATGATGTCCTCATCATGCTCAGGAGTCGCGCTTGCGATCACTAGACCAACGAGGCTGTCATATATAGAAATTAGTGTTTCGGCAAAAAAACATGTTTCGGTCGGACACCAATAGAAATTAACTGTAAGAAAGCTTACCTTAGGCGGTAGTCCCATTCTATTGAACCGCAGATTGGGGAACTGCTCGGTGATGGCGCGCTTGAGCCGCGAGCGCTCGCGGTCTATCCGCAGGTAGTTGAACGTCTCCGATACCAGCTTCACCACCTGCACCACAAATTAACATATTACAACATGACGACCCGAATGGCGCAGCGGTAGTGGGCTGCTTTACGTACTTAGGGTCCCGGGTTCGAATCCCGGCTGGAGCAAATGTTTGTGCGATGAGCATGGACATTTGTTTCCGAGTCATGGATGTTTATATGTATGATAAGTATGTATTTACAAACAAAAAGTATCTATGTAGTATATCAACTATCTGGTGTTCACGACACAAGCCTCGTTGCTTAGTGTGGCACCAGATGGCGCTGTGTGTTAATGTCCAGCGATATTTATTTATTTATTATTATTTCCATCTCATCATCATCATTCTCCTGCCCTTCATCACCTGCCAAGCCTTTTCTCAAATATTGTGGGGGTCGGCTTCCATTCTAACCGGATGCAGCTGAGGACCAGTATTTTCACAACACCTTCGACGTGGTCGACGTCGTGAGCGATGTCCACCCTCTGACGTCAACTAAACCTTTATTTAATTTTAAACTACACTGATCTGCAAAAATAAGTACTACACTGGCCTGCAAAAATAGGTACAACACTTTTAAAATTTCAATTTTTCCTAAACTATAGAAGTTAGATATTTAAAAAAAAAAATACGTTTTAAAGCAATTTTTATGAGCTTTCTTTGAAACTATATAGACAAAATTAAACTATTTTTCGAGTCCTTTTTGTGTGTGATACTTGTTTTTGCAGGCCAGTGTAGTTTCTTACTTAATCTTTTACATTCCGTGTCTAGTTAAGTCGAGTAAGTAACTAAATCAAGTGCAACTTGTATTTGACTTTGACCTTACCCACCTGAGAACTACTACGAAGGCTGTTTTTTTTTTTGAGAGAAATGAAATTTTATTTTGGTTTTAATTTAAAGTTACACCTTGCCTAAGGTGTACCTTTCAATTAAAAACGAAGGCAGCTTTTTATTCTGACAAACGGTACACCCTGTTTTAGTATCATCATTAGCTTCCTGCTTTGTCCTGTGTTACTTAAGGTGGATGCTCCAGGGTAGCCAGCGAAATTTTGATTATTATAATTCTATAACTACATACGTGTTACAGCTGCGAATCATATTTTAATCAACATACAATCTGACACTCACCTGCAAATTGCAAAAAACGTAAGAAAATTTGAATTTCGCGGGCTACCGTGGAGCTGCCACCTTAAGGTTTAAGGTCGCCTCAACACGTCTTTTTCTCCATTCTTCCCTGTCAACCGTCATCATCATCATCATCACCTGCCTAGCATATTCCCAATTATGTTGGAGTCAGCTTCCAGTTACCGGATGCAGCTGAATACCAGTATTTTACATGGAGCGACTGCCTGTCTGACCTCCACAACCCAGTAAGTACTGGGCAATAAGATACCCCTTAGTAAGACTGCTTGTCAGACTTCCCTGTCAACAATTAAAAATTCCTTTTCCATTCATATCATTCCTTACACAATTCAATCCATCAACATTCATATTCATCACTCTTTAGTAATAAGCGTTTTATTTCTCCCGAAAACTAACAGATATTCAGGCAAAATCAATTCCTATGCTGATTGTATTTAGAATATCTTCTCTTATATATTCTAAATGGTATCCGAATCGAAAGTTACAAGCCAAGATGTTACGACCTCTCAGCCAATGACCGAATTTTCGTTGTACCCCAATCAAGGTCATTCAGGCATATATGAATACATAATCGTGTGATTACATCAAGTTAAGGGGCTGACAACAACTAATTGATGTTTTTTTAAGCAGTTTTTTAGGAAAAACTATTTGTTCTAGCATATAAAAAATATGTTAAAATTCATCATATTTCAAAGACCGTGGACGGACTCGATACATAAATTGGACGAAATTGGCTCGATAGAAAATAATTGCAGAGTGGTCTTAAAAATCATCATTAAACGGTTCTATGTCTTTATTTTTTTGACGTATGGGTCTGCAATTAAAAATACGAAGTCAACATATTCATACCTAAACCACTTACGAGTCATTTCACAAATAATCCACACTTTTTTTTGTTTCAATATTTATTCATTATTTTCTTAAAACCTGGCCGCCCAGTAATTCTCTCGCTCTCGTTTACTCCGATACAAACAGACAGTGTGCGCTCATTTTGGTGTTGACATCCCCTTAAGTTCGATCGACTGTGAGGTCAGTCCGGTGCGTGTGTACTGAATTACTTGGCGCCACTTTTACTTATTAATTTGATAAATTTAGGTTGTTTTGTGTAAAATTAAAATGCGAGTTATAGGAATCATAATGTTTCCGTTTAAAACTTCTTTAACATCACATCACGCCTGTAATTCCTAAAGTAATATGCAGAGGTGTAGCCACATTTTGCCAGTCATGTATACGAATTTTATTTACAGCGTCCATATTTCGTTTTGTTCAACTTATTAATAAAAAAAACATCAACTTAATAGTACACACGTGTTTTTTATCAGTTGCTACATGACCTACGGTGATATAGTGTCGTCACACGGGCGAATAGCGTTCAATATTTCAAATCAATTTTATTGAGTGTCGATAAAAATTTAGCCTCTTCGTTCCAATTGATTAAAAGTATTAATTAGGGATTATTCATAAACGTTGCATATAGTAGACGTTGAAAAAATCTAAACACATTGGTAGAAATCAGATTTTTTTAAAACCGGCAAGTGAGTGTCGGGCCACGCGCAGTGTAGGGTTCCGTAGTAGCCCGTTATCACAATATAGAACGAACCCATTGGTGCAGCGCCATCTAGCGGCAGCTCTGTGAAACTTATGATATATATTTTTTTTTCGATTTTGTTTTTCAATGCAAGTCTTTACCCGTTATAAACAAGCAACTACTTCATCTTAGTCACTTATAGGATTTATGCTAAGGATTTTGGTACAAAATTATCCCACACCCAAGTTCAACGACTATTACTGCTAAACTAACTAAGTTATCTTAACCGCTATAGTTTTCCTTTAAAGTTCATGAAATGCACTATCATCATGAATTTTTCCAGTTTTTTTGAGCCAGCAGTTTAGCTTTTAGAGGAGGGGGGCGCCCTACTGGAACAAAAATAAGCACTTTAAAGTTTGATATTTCGTAAATAGAGCATTAAATCGAAAAGTAGTAATAGCAACCCCTAAGTCATTTTAAAAGACCTATTCAACGATATCCCACACGATGTGGTAAACGAAGAAAAAAAATCATCCCCACCTACACCTCTACAAAATTACAGCTTTCTAGTACTAACGGTCTCTTAGCAAAACCTCGGACAGACAGACAGACGGACATGACGAAACTATAAGGGTTCCTTGTCAGGACTACGGAACCCTAAAAAGGGAAGTAATCTTTTTTTTAATATTTTACGAACGAAGGTCGTGGGCAACAGCTGGTTTATAAATAAACCTAGTTTATGTATATTTTATTAATTCTACATAATTGTAATAAATTGTACCGTTGTAGTATACAAAAATTTTAAGAATAATATACATTTTTTGTATACGTCATATTATTATAGAGGTATATATTTAAACCTGGAACTAACATAAAAATGTAAATCGATAACGCACTAATACGTAAAAAAAACATTGGTAAATATTGCCAAACTATTTGTAGCTATAAAAATCAACATAAATTGTACAAGGAATGTGTTTTATGTAAAAAATATTCTAAGATTTGTGTTTTAACGTCATGAATCTGGCAGACATAACTTTGATTGTACATGGATGTTTTGGCGAGTGTCCCTAATCGGAAATAAGTAAATAAACCCAATTCCCAAATATTTTTTTTATCTGTTGAGGCTTGTAATTAGCAATTTAGTGATATAATATTGTTATTATTAGTCTGTAAGCTTTACTAAAATGTAATAAAATAAATAAATGTTTACCAACAGCGTTCTCTTTTTAAAATTCAAAAAACCCTTTGGCAACAACATTTTTAAACACAAAGCAAAACTGCAGATTTTAAATTAAGAACTGAATACTGGCACAATGGCAAATAAATGATTTTTAGGCCATGTACAGACGACAAAATACTTATAAAAGAGCGCTGTCTGTCGAACTACAGACATTGATATATCACCTTCATGCATGCTCATTATGCTCGCCTCTGTTATTTCTGTGTAGATTACACGTAGCGAGCGTATGTGCTTTGCATGTGAACTAAGGTTTAAGGAAAAAAAATACTCTTCAAGTTTACATGACTTAATTAAGAATTGGGCAACACATTGATCCACGAATTTTCTTGACAGTCGCTCAAGAAGGGATGGAAAGAACAAAGCTCCCCTGACCCCACCGACATCATGTCATGATGGGCCGAAACACCAAGGAGACGACTGCGGACACAGCCCGCCTCAATGGATGCGCTATGACTGCAGTCGCTTCTTGACTCCATGTACAAGTTCTCCTGTTTCATCCCCCGATGCCTTTCTTCCCAAAGAACAGCAGGAGGTTACGGCTTGTACACATAAACACGATACGACGTCGCATCGTGCTACGACGCGGCAACGTCTCACAATGCGACGTCGTATTGTGGGAATCTACGACATCGCGACGTGCCTTGACATCTCTTTGAGGATTTGCACAACCTGGTACCTAATTAAACCCAGGAATTTAGTTTCCCCTGTTGTTATTACTCACCCTGGTCTTTGGCACAATCTTGAGGCCTATCTTGGAGTCGACGAGGCTGGCGCCCGCCTCGCTGAGGTACCCCTGGTTGGGGATGAGGCACGAGCGCCCGAAGCAACACGGACAGCATAACTTGTGCATCCATTTCGTCCACTTTGGGTTAAGACGGCCGTAAGGCTCTTCGTCCTTAGGCTTGAATACGCCTATGATTTTCTGGAAAAGAGAAAAAGGAAATGAGACAGGAAATAAAAAAATGGTATAGAAGTGGAAGACATCACGCCTGTAATCCTCGAATGGTTAGGTAGAGGTGTATATAACAGTACACCTACATTTCGCTAGTATGTTTAAGTCCCATGTAATAGGGGGTGAGCTTATAGCCATCAACCGTGCGCAAATCTGGCTGTACTGAGAAAATCCTGATGAAAAAACGTCGGTGAACTCGGTAGGACTTGACTGGGCGTTCCCACTGGCGAAATATTCACATAAAACGTGTTTTTAAATCTTTATTTATCATCTCTTCTCTTAGGGCGAACATAACCAGTTATATAGAACTACACTGGCATGCAAAAATAAGTATCACACTTTTAAAATGGCAATAACTTTTTAAGTACACAAGATATACTTTCGAAACAAAAAGGACTCGAAATATAGTTTAATTTTGTCTATAGTTTCAAAGAAAGCTGATAAAAATTGCTATATAACGTTTTTAATTTTAAATCTCTAACTTGTATAGTTTAGGAAAAAATGAAATTTTAAAAGTGTAGTACTTATTTTTGCAGGTCAGTGTAGATCAGTATAATTTAGTCTACATTCATCAGCTGTCAATATCATAACTGCTATGGAATATTGATCCTTAAAGTTCTTGAACGCGGTTTACATGTCCTGATCGTGTTCATTTTTATTGCTGAAATTCTCTCTTTAAGTTGAAATCAGTGAATATTTTCGTGTGTATTTTGTTATGTTTCGCACAGTTAAGGGCACAGACTTCTTGGCATTCGTTTTCAATGTTAAACAGTTTTATCTGCACGATAGTAAACTTATACAATGTCACGGCATATCATTGCACCTTGTAACGTAATTAAGCATAATAATTTATAGACGCAGAGCTGCTAAAGTATAACGTGTTCGCAGTTTTTTTCCGAATGAGTAAACAAATATGTGTTCTTGAAAAAAATACTTTATTGCACACACATTAAGTTCAGTGTACAACTACAAACATTTTTGTAGCTTGTTCAGTGGTACAAATCATTACTAGTTTATTTACACGGGTACTAAGATACAAGTTATCTGTACATCAATTGGAAACAAATATTTTAATAGAGTTTAAATCTGTCTTTGAAAGTTACTTTGTTCATTGGTAGACATTTAATTAAATGATTTTTAAGTAAAACAAAATTGTTGAATATACCTACTTACTCTCAATTTGCGTAAGTTTTAGCAATTTTTAATATTTGCGAATCTATTCAGATGTTTCTCTTAATAATCCGAGGACAAAGAAAAAACAGGTCATTCTTTTTTAAAATAAACATTTTTTTACTAAAAACATGTAGCGGACGAAACCGCCTAGCTATAGGGCATTTGTTGATGTTTGACCGTTTTATCTTTTTGACATAAAACGCTCACAATGTTGCTGGTACCTTGTAATGTAATACTTATCTAATAAATCAATATTTATCATCGTTAAGCTAATGTTTGCTAGATAAACATCGGTGCAGCGGGTATAAATAGTGTACTTGCACTGTCTGTGACGGGAGTAAAATGACGTTTAATGAAGCCTATTATAAGCCTAGTCACTTATTCTTCCTGTTATTGTGTTATTTTTATTTGTACTGGACCGTACCGAACCTTTTACATAACTTTTTGTCGTATTTTTATAAAAACAAGTTTGAAATTTTGTAACGACTAACTTAACTTGAAATACTGCCACGTTTAACAAGGCCAATGAGAGACCCAGAAACCCTGAAAATTCCTGAATCCTACAAATTTTCAAAATAAGAGGAAATACACACAGTATAAGAAAATCATTAATGGACGCTTCCGAAATGGCGTGTTTGCGCGTGGCGATGATTGGCAAAAGATGGAAAATTGCATATATAATAAACAATGACTAGCCAAAACAGAAACAGCTGAAAATCTGCCTAAAAAATAAGTTCGCGACTTTTTTGTTTCAACTCATATTGGAGCCATACTCAGAGTAACAGGTTAGCATTCATGCATTTTCTGCCAATAGGCATAACGACAGTATCAAAAAATTGCAAATCTATTTAGTCCGTCAGTTATGAGTATTGGAAATTATGGACACGTATTTTTTGTGTTTGTAAATCAATGAATATTGACAAAGATAAAACGCATCAAAACTCGGGAGTGGGGGGGGGGCTCGTGACGTCAGAACTAGCTAAAAATTATACCATGGCGTGACATATTGAGAATTTTAAAAGCGTCGTATCATCGTCAATTTTGGTTTACGCAACAAAAGAAAAAACACGGGTCAAATATTTTTTGATAATCTAAGTGACGGACTAATTAGATTTTTTTGTCGTCTCGCCTATTGCATCTTGGTACTGCATATCATGATCTGTCGAGCCTTTTCCCAACAATGGTGGGGTCGGCTTCCAGTCTCACCGGATGCAGCTGAGCGACTGCCTATCTGACCTCCACAACCCAGTTTAGCACTGGGTAATATGATACCCCTTGGTAAGACTGGTTGTCAGACTTTCGGGCCACGACTTTCAAAGATCTACAAATGACAGCCGGGAACAACAGCTTAACGTACTTTCCGAGGCACGGAGGAAACTCGGTACGTAATGGGTAACCGATCTAGACAAGCACGGCTTAACCTGAAGCTTAACCCGAGCGTTATTATATAGCCACGAACTCATCTTGGTACTGCATGATCAGCAAATAATGTACCCACTGCTGGGATGAAAGCCTCCTCTCTATGAGAGTCATGACGAGCTATAATCTACGATACGAGACCAGTGGTGGGTTGTCGCAGCCGAGTGCAAGTTAGACAAAAATTACTCAAAAGGTGAAACGAAGTTTATGGTTTATACTTTCTTTTCCATATCTCTAGGAACTCAATTAAAAAAACCATGAAAATCCGTCCACTATAAACTTCGTTTCACTTTATTGTCTAATTGCACTCGACTATCATTGTGACTTCGAGTTTTCGGTTCTAGAATCTGATTGAAAATAAAAGGTGTAAAAAACATCTCAACGAAGCCGAAAGGCACTTGTTCTTCTCGTCAATGCGATCATTTTTTTGTTCTACTCCATACCTGGGAACCTTCCAGTTACAGAGATATTGGGGGTCAAAGTTCCAACTTTTTGGCAACTTTTTTTTTAAATACAAGTTTTTAATGTAAGATTTTTACTTTAAACACCTCTACGACTCCCGTACCTACTATTCAATCCATCCATCAGCACAATGTTTTGAGTGCGTTACATTGAGTTCTACCAAAAACATGATTTTTCACCCCAAAAAAAAAGTCGTTTCCCAGCAATAATTTTTGCGTAAAGTTACTTAGTTTGATGTACAGAATGCTTGGTTGACGGCTTTGTGATGAGGTTATTTACACCCTGTATGTTATGCCTCAGAATGTTTTCCTTCGGTTTGAGAGCAATTTATGGTATCTCTTGCCAATTGCATCTTGTTAGTGATCTCATTGAGGAGGCAGAAATAGTCCCAGAACTTCATGTTTGTCAGATCATTAATGTTGTAGTTTAGTTTATAAATTATGGAGCATGAACACTAAAACACTAAAATTATAGTTGGAATGTTACTGACATAATGTCCGATAGTTTTCGGTCGGAATTATTCGTAAAACTGAAAGTGACGAAGAAAAATTACTTTGTCCCTTTCTTTCTCAAAACCTGAATTGGCCTTTGTGTAGTTTATTTTCTCTTTCCAACAATAACATAGCAAATCTGAATATCCATACAATTACTAACAAACACTGACTCTGCACCATATCGCCAGTTATGTTAAGCTTCATGCAATAGCGGGCAAGCCTATTCAAATTTACCAGACACATCCATACTAAAAGTTGGTTTTTGAAATTTTGGATAGAAAATCCCAACCAAAAACCCATACTTCTTTCTTTAAATAAGGAAATACGTGTCTTGGACGTGTAGGTGCGGACACCAGACTGCCTTTTGGCAACTCTGTTGTGGAGCTCAAGCTTCCGGTCTAACCGGATGCAGCTGAATACCAGTATTTTACATGGGGCGACTGCCTAACTAACCTGCACAATCCAATAACTGGGTAATACGATATCCCTTGGAATGACTGGTTGTCAGACTCTCTAACTACTCGTCATCATCATCAGCCCGGAATCACCCACTGCTGGGTTTAGGCCTCCCCTTTCTTCTGCCCCTCTTCTCTGTTCTGGGCGTCCCTTATCCATCCGCAACCCAACTTGCTTTTGGATGGCCCTGGTTTCTTAGGCCCAAAATTGGTCACCATTCGGTAAACGACTCATAACGACTGTCAAAGATCTACAAATGACAGCCGATATACAATAGTGTTTCGTAAGCTTCATATTTTTGCATATTATTTATTCTTAAATGTATCTGTCATACCAAAAGTGGGAGCTAAGCCTCACAGCTCCCTCTTCCCCGTTAAATGACAGCTGTTTAATGTACGCTCCATTTGTTTCCCTGAAAACTATATATCAAGTTCACGGGTGAAGTGTTTTAATGAGCGCTAAATTATCATCATGTTTTTAAACAAATCTTGTTTTTTGGGTGTTTCTGTTAGGAAGTTCTCAGTAACAGTTCGTAGATTGGATATTTGATGACGACAATGGGCTCGCCCCCTTTTACACTCATGTCATGTATGTATTTCAACGGCGCAATGTGGGAGTAGGTACTCAGTACCCATCCCCGGTAAAATACTAGGAAATGTAGAAGGGCGAGCATTATGGGGGAATGTATTGGTCTTGATAGATTTTTATTTTGGACATAGATCTTGATATCTGCCTAGTGCCAACTCGATCCAAGAATCTATGAGGATACCCCTCATGGAATCTTGGATCGAGCTATAAATTCAATTGATTTTCGTGTAGTTGAAAATTTAAGATGGTTCCGTTAACCTAACAGGCCGATAGCTACCTATACCGATAAATATCTGATTTTATATCAATACCAAATCATCTACAAGATAATATGATGGTATCTCAAAACCAGCTACAATTCAACACGGCATAAAACCGCATGCTGCACTAACGTCTCATATTTAAACTAGTTCCTAGCCAGACCAAGACTGAAACTTTGCGGCAAGCCAATAGACGCGTCTCAATTGTAAAAGGACGCAAGTACATACTAAACGGTTCAGAGATTCGACCTTCTAAAGGTTCGGGCAATGTACGCACAGATTGAGGACTGGCTGCGAAACACCAGATACTTCAGTATATTATGTGACAAAGTACGGTGTTAGAAGCCGCTTCTGCAGTTTGTTCTTACCGGTTTAACAAAAGCGAACCTTAAGACTTCCTAAGTATTTTGCGGCAAGCTTATAAACGTGTCTCTCAGACAAAACGTCTCTATTTCAAAAGGTCGTAAGTTCATTCAAGACGGTTCAGTGATTTGTCCTTTTAAGTCTCCCTAACAGTTCAGTGATTTGTCCTTTCCTAAGTATTTCGTGTCTAGCTTATAAACTCGTCTGCAGACGTCTCACTTGAAATAGTTGCAATTGTAAAAGGTCGTAAATCTATATATTCGTCCTAGACTTTCGAAGTCTTCCAAAATATTTTGTGACAAACTTATAAACGTGTCTCTCAGACGTCTCACTTGTAACTGTAAAAGGTCATAAAGACCTTAAAAAATGGTTCAGCGATTCGTCCTTCTAAGTCTGCCTCATTAATATACGTTACTAAGGGCTTTTAATAATACGGAGTAGTTCGCCACAAATAATGGAGGCAATCATTTCTACTTGAGGTGCTGCAAAGGGCGCCTAACATATTTTCAGGAAGAGAATGGACCGCTTTCAGAAGTAAATCGTCAATTGTACAGCAAGATTCCAGAAACCAGGTTTGTAGTTGTGGCCTGTTATAGCAATTCGGCAAGTAGCTTTGCCACTATGATTTGCAGTAGCGATCGGCTTCGCAATAATTGTACCTTGAAGTTTGAATCACATAATATTAGCAAGATGTTTTGCCTTAAATAAAATGAAAAAAACAATGTAATTTTCTTACCCCTCCAGGATTCTTGACGAAGTAAGACCCGCTGGATCCTTGGTATATCCTCTCCGGGAAGATACCATTGTCGATGGCCACCTCCGCCTGCCATACCAACTCGCTGAATTGCGGGTCATCTGTGCAAGAAATTGTAGATTAATATGAGAACCGTTTACTGTGGATAAGGTTTTTCTACTGTCTCCTAAATTACTCCATACTCGAGGAATTAAACATCAAGGAACACCTCTCAATCACTGTTCTCAACTGTACTCTATTTCGGCCATATCATGCAAAGACCCGCTGACAGTCAGGGTCAGTGGAAAGACATCAATAAAAAGACAAAAGGATCGTCGATCCAAACGGTGGACTGACGTGATCCTGTGATCTTTGGAGCTATCTTTTTAGGTCTCAAGAACGGCCCAGGCCCATATCGTGCCCCGAACCAGTACAATTTCACTTTGAGACCGAATTTAAAGAAGAATACCTTTACTTAAGATGGAGACACGTTAGTGTACAGGTTGGTGTCTTTTAGATTATGTTCACTTTCAAAAATGGAAGTTTGGAAGACCTTTTCTTTTAGCCATTTAAATATGCATAAAATGATATTGTGATATAGTAATGTTTTGACAATCAATGATAAACGTTGATATTGAAGGGACCAAGGGTTTTTATTTTTTGAAAAGGATTTCCCGATTCTGCCATTTATAATGTAAATATGTTTAGTTTACGTCACTTCTTGGATTTCTGTGATGGTTTCTTGGTAAAGGCAATGCGTTTTATACGTTCTATCCTTCTGGGAACTCAGCACTCTAAAATGATGAAGAGGTAAACATTGTGCATGACATCTGATTATTTATTTAGTTGTAAATCTTATGAGCGGACGAAAATTCGAACCGAGTGATCTTCAATATAATTCTAAGAAAAATGTTTTCAGGATTTGATATTCGCCACTAAATAGCCGAGATAAACAAATATTTGCTGAAACAATTTTGTAATCATTGCGTGCACTCGTAATTTGCTTACGATTCTCCAGACTTCCTTATCTATCCAACTGATAAAACCAGCATTACTTTGTTTATAATTAGTTCTGTATGAAACTATGAATTAACCTCTAAATAAAAGATACAAGTATTCATTATAAAAATTATGTACTACGCTGTTTTCCGCACTTCAAGATTACTGCTTCGTATCATATTATGATGATAAGCTAATCAGCCATGACTCCGTGACTCAAATGATATTAACAAAATTTTTATTATACGTATGTATACGTATACATATTTCGCGTTACGTCTGACTGATAGATCAACGTGCAAAATGCTCAATGAGCAGAATATCTACATAATTTGTGTAGATATTTTCTGCTCATTGGGCTGGTCTAATTAGAAAGTCTGCAGACGTCAGGATTATCTGTCATTGACCCCATATATTCATCAAGGCCTTTATCCCCGAAAGGTTAGACAGAGGTGTATCTTATTGTACACCTACATTCCGCCAGTTAAGTTTAAGTACTATGTAATAGGGGGCGAGACTATTGCCATCTGCTAGGCACAAATCCAGACTCCGTGGCTGCTACTGAGAAATTCTTGATGTAAAAACCCAATATCAATTGCTTCGGTGAAGTAAACATCGTGAGGAAACCAGCATGCCTGAGAGATATTTCTCGATGGCATGTTAATCCAAGTCAGAGGCCCATGGGCGGCTTAAAAATTCTGACACCTGGTTAGGCACTAACCACACGAAAAAGACGAAGAAGAAGACTGTGCCGGGAGATTAATACATTAAATATTTAACTAAGAGATGCCACACAAATCTCGTTTTGATGTTACTTTTTTTTGTAGTTTAAGTATAAATATTCCTTGGTCGGGCTACGGACGAATAAAGCTAAACGAATTAGGTTCCTACAAACGAAAGTGCCCTTTCCAGACAAATAGTATCAGGCACCATTGGTTTGGTACCTGACCAAAGAATGGTAGCAATTTCCACAGCAACAATTCTTTGAAAAGGTCACCTTGCTTTTGGACGGCTACCAATTTGAGTGGAAGACTTCTAAAGGTGAAAATAAGGGGAATAGACGACATCTAGCTACATGATAATACGTCTATTAGACGCCAGCTAGGTTTTTAGCTTGTATTTCTAGATTTAGTTGCATGATTGGTGTACAATCTGAATTGGACCTACATTTCTGCTT
Source organism: Xestia rhomboidea (assembly GCA_963853795.1). Taxonomy (NCBI): domain Eukaryota; kingdom Metazoa; phylum Arthropoda; class Insecta; order Lepidoptera; family Noctuidae; genus Xestia; species Xestia rhomboidea. The sequence continues at coordinate 4,035,192 of OY970778.1, read as the reverse complement.
TATGATGCTATTATGACAACACGTCTGCTAGACGTAGCTTGGTTATTGCTTAGTTTGAAGGCATGATTGGTGAGTTTTGAGAGATTGGAGAATTTAGAATAGATTTCTGCGCCATGCGACACTTCAATTTTGACACACTGGGAGTTTGTAAACACACTCGTATAACTGAGGGAGTTTTATAACTTTTCTATCGTATTGATATAAACTTTAATTTGTACTGAAACTGAAATAGCGCCGTCTGGTGGCATAAACGGGAACAAAATAAAATTATTTGCTTTAAGGTGGAAGCTCCACGGTAGCCCGCGAAATTTAAATTTTATTACGTTTTCTGTTATTTGCAGGTCAGTGTCAGGTTGTATGTTGATTAAAATATGATTCGCGGCTGTAACACGTATGTAGTTACAGAATTATAATCATTAAAATCATCAATACAACCCTCTAAGTTCATGTAACTGTCAAGAATGACTATTTCATGAAAAAGTCATTCTTGACAGTTACATGAACTGAATATGAATGTTTGATGATTTTTGGGCTACCCTGGAGCATCCACCTTAACGCAATCAAGTAGGAGTGGAGACCACAGACGGAACGGAGGAATGTGGGAAGACAACCAAACAGGTGGACGATCTGATTAAAATGGCAGGAAGAAACTGGATAGCCATGACACAAAACCGCCAAAAGTGGAGAGATTTGGGAGAGACCTACTCTCAGCATTGGGTGGCCAAAAGTTGAAGAAGAGAGAAGAGAATCAAGTAGTATTTATCACTATAAAAACTCGCACTGGGACCACAGGAGACATCGTAGCACAGGAATTGAAAGAGAAATCAATTTTAAACAAAATATCGATATTTCTAGTCAAGCGGTTATTGTGGGAAGCCATTGTGGTTAGAAGTCACTCAATAAGCCTCTTACATAACAAAGTTACAATGTTTAGCTTGACTTTTCTTGAATCGACTTGTATTCAAATAATACCGACGCAAACTGCAATACATAGATTCTAATCAGTCCACATATTGTGATCAGTTATTGTCGCTTGTTCGAATAACACATTTACTAGTGCTATTGCGGATTTTTGACGACCCGAATGCAGCAGCGGTAGTGAGGCTGCCTTAGAATAGAATAGAATAGAATAATCATTTATTCGTTACTGGACAGCATCAACACAATAGAGCAACACATACATATACATATAACAACAAACAGAACTATTAATTAAACAGCTCAACTGCGCTGAGCATGCCCATAACGAAAGGGTAACCAACTCAGCATATGCTGGGTGTAAAACACTCAGCGCTGGTTTTCAGTAGGCCCCCCGCAGTGACACACGGATGAGGGTAGTAGGTAGTAAATAAATAATGTTATTCTATTATATGGGCGTTTCTAAGTGTGTAATAAATAAATAATATACAATGAATATTTTTGTCACTGAGGATAACATAATTATATTAGTAATAATAGACATGAAGAAACCTGCTAAATAAATAAGTACTTATCCGAAAACGAAACACAGTTTATTGACATGACGCACTTCGATGCAGCGTCGACCTATGCATTTTTAAAATTGCAATACCGCAATGCCATTTCAGTGAGAGTGAGACTACTGCCTGGTTGATATTATTTATTAATAGACTAATATTGCTGAGCATGAAGTTCCAAGACTAAACTAGTTATCACAATGGAATATGGAATTACAAAGGGAGTCAAAGGGAGTCGGAGAAGGATGATTGTGCAAATGTATGGGAGTTTATGTATGTGTGATTGTACACACACTTGGATTCTGGCGATCGCAGACAACGGATTTACGGATCTACCACCGCCGCGCAACTACCCACATTATTTGCCGGTGAGTTTCTATGAAATAAATTCGAAATAGTAGTAAATAATGGCTAGATAATAATTAGATTGTTAAATTAGATAAACGATTTGTCAATATTTATATCATTAAATTCAATTTGTGAACGAATTATAAATGTCTTAAGCCTAACCTTAAATGTATTTATGTTTTCTAAGTCCCTAATTGGTGGAGGAATATTATTCCAACATTTGGAGGCTGCGTACCGGAAGCTTCCTCGAAAGGCTGCAGTTCTGTGATGTGGTGTAGCCAGCTGCTGAGCACAACGCCTGGCCTTGCGCTGCCGGTGGTTATTTATCCACGTAAGCTTTGAGTACAGGTATGAGGGACATTTATATTTGATAACTCCAAAAAGAAGACATGCTAAGTGCAGCTTACGACGGGATTTCATTTTTAAAATGTTGTGCTTGTTTAAAAATGGTGTCAAGTGGCTCCTTGGTGGTATGTCAAAGCAAAAACGTGCGCAGGCATTTTGAACCCGCTGAATAAGTCTTTCGGTGCGTGCTAGTAGTCGTGGACCAACGACGGTATCAGCATAATTTAATTTGGATAAAACTAGGCTTTCAACGAGCTGTACACGCAGGTCCTCGTTTACATATGGGCGCATTTTATACAGGACTTTTAGGCGGTAAAAACAATTTCTCACGCAGCTTGCGATGTGAGCCTCGAAATTAAGGCCTTGGTCCATAATCAAACCCAGATTTCTCGCCTTACGTTTTAAGGGTCCCGGGTTCGAATCCCGGTTGGAGCAAATGTTTGTGTGATGAGCATGGACATTTGTTTCCGAGTCATGGTTGTTATAATTATGTATTTACAAACAAAAAGTATCTATGTAGTATATCAACTATCTGGTGTCCACGACACAAGCCTCGTTGCTTAGTGTGGCACTAGATGGCGCTGTGTGTAATGTCCAGCAATATTTATTTATTTTGCCATTAAAATAGCCTCTTCAGTAGTAGCTAAAGTATGCACAGTTAGTAAGAATTTATAAGAGGGAAGAAGCAGGATCGATCTCGTTGGAAGTCTTACGCAAAGGGCATAATCAACGGAAAACATCTTTCTTATTCGTTAAAATCGACTAACATTTAAAACCGGCCAAGTGCAAGTTGGACTCGTGCATGAAGGGTTCTGTACTAATGCACATTCTGTGAAACAAATTACAACTGTCTATCTATTACGGATCATGAGATACAGCCCGCTGACAGACAGACGGACGGGTGGACAGCGGAGGCTTAATAATAGGGTCCCGTTGGTTACCCTTCGGGTACGGAACCCTAAAAATCTGGTCTAGGTCTGACGTCTGCGTTGCCCCAGGTATGGCGAAACCTGATTTTCAGTCAGTGCACCCATGATAAACACAAAACCTACAATTTTTCATTGAGATTTGTTATTCGCTAAAGATAGCCCCGGTCGGAATTCGTAAATCTATTTTACTGGGTTTCGATAATTAAACATGATAATAAGATGAGAAACAAAAAAATATTTGATGATGACCCTGAAAATTCGAATTTAAATAAGAACTGATGTAGATTTATCATCATTAAAATATTATGTTGCAACAAGTCACTACCATTACACGGTGTAACAGAGCGCAATACCTCTTAGGTGATGATTCAGGCAACCAAACTTTACAATTTACCGTAGGGAAAAAGGGTCTAAAAAATCGGGCTCTTCATAATACCTAATTTCGTCAGCCGATGCCATATTTTGTATGGGAAATTCAAGTAGTACTAGTCAGTGGCCCAAAAAGTATGACAACCAGTCTTGCCAAGGGGTATCGTATAACCCAGTACTTAGTTGTGGAACTCAGATAGGCAGTCACTCCAGGTATTCAGCTGCATCCGGTTGGACTGGAAGCCAACCCCAACATAGTTGGGAAAAGGCTAGGCAGATGATTTAGGGAAAGTTGTCCAGTTTGATGGCCTAATCTAAATAACAAACCTGGGAGATATTGCGCATAATTCTGTTCCACTCTGTTATTATAATTATTTGCAGAACAAGATGATCATCCCAATCTTGACTCCAGAAGACAAAGGACGGCATTTATTGTGTCATCCCAATACCATAATGAAAATTATAAATCAGTGCTTTGAATACCTAATGCAAGACGATGACGTATCTTCGTTGATATAATCGCATAATCAATTTATGTTAATAGGGCAGGTTTTATGAAGAACGCATAATGTGTGCCTCTTGTTGCTTTAAGAGAAATCAGGGCCTAACATTATGATGGTACTGCGTACCCGAGGACAAGTCTATCAAGTAATTTGAGCTCTATCCACATAGATCTGGGTGAGGGCCTTCCAAGTTTATTTCAAGAGTATCTCAGTATCAGAGAAGACTTCAGAAAACTAGCAAGGATATAATTATTATGTGAACCAATTCGTACAGAACGCAACCGTCCCTAAATGAGGCCCTCCCCTGATTATGTGTGGATAGACCGTCACACAAAAAACACACTTTAAATTACATTACAACAAAGACAATTCACTAGCTTAATATAAAAAAAAGAATCCTTACTTTTGGCTAACAAACGGCGCCACTTGCCTAAGCAGCGATGTGAGAAAGAAAATAAAAAGAATAAAATTAAAAGCATCGTACAATACATGGCTGAAAACAAAACACCTGCTTGTCCTTGGTCGAACATGTGCAGGGAATATTATTGAACAGATAACAATTTATTTTGATGACTTGCAAAAAGCAGCTTGGTTATTCAATGAGTTTATTTTTGTGCTAACGAGTGATGAATGTAAATGTTGGTAGAAGGAGAGGGACAGGAAGACCAAGGAAACGATGGATGGATTGTGTCTGGAATAATATGAAAGAAAAAGGTGGAAATTATTGTGTGACGGACTGACGGTTGACACGGGAGAATGGAAAAAAAACGTGTTGTGCCGACCCCCAGGGCACATGGGACAAGCCTAGGAAGATGACGTTGTTCGCCGTTGTATGTATCTGAGAATCGCTAAAATTCCGGAGAAGGTATGATTAAATCATGATCTGTCAAATGACCAATTTGTTCGAGACACCATTGTTTAACTATTGAGTCTACTTCGTGGACAGATCAAGGGTTAAGGGGCTGACAACACCTAATTTGTTGAAATTGATGTTATTTAAGCAGTTTAAAAAAAACATTTGTTCTAGCACATCAAAAAAATATATATATTCATCTAATTTCAAAGACCTTGGACGGACTCGATACATAATTGAACGAAATCGGCTCGATAGAAAATAATTGCAAAGATTGGTCTTAAAATCATCATTAACGGTTCTGTCTTTATTTTTTTGACGTATGGGTCTGCAATTAAAAACATGAAGTCAACATATTCATACATAAACCACTAACGAGTCATACTACACAAATAATCCACACTTTTTTTTATTTCAGTATTTACGTATATTCTTATTTTACCTGAGATACAGGTTTATTCCTAGTTTAAGTAGAATCCAATTACTAGATTCTTACAGCCTTACAAATAAACGTGGTATAAAAGTTTTACTCGAGAATAAACTAAGAATAAGCAAAATGTCTACAAATAAACAAAGTGTAGCTTATACCAAGTATAGCTTTGACATAAGTTTTCATACAACTGCTATTCCGAAGTTATTCACGCCTCCACCCTTGTATAAAGCTAGTATAACCTTAAAAATACCACGGTTTGTGTTTGTTTACGCGCATTTAAATATTTTACGTTCGTTTTGATTATGGAATTAGATGCAATAGAAGAAGTAGAACCAGTAAATAACATTCTAAATCTAATGCAGGTTCAAAGAAAAGTTAAAATATTAAAAAAAAGAGAAATCCTTTTGATTTAGGTATATAGCAATGAGCAGTTACGGTTATAATTTCAATTTTCTAAAGGTGGTGTTTTGAGACCAATTAGTTGGTAGATCTCTCAATATGGACACGCGCGGAGGTGGATTATCTTCTGTTTTGAGGTACTGGGGACGTAAATAAAGATTATTCTATTCTAATAGTTCGATCGGTCTCTCTTAGCCATTTTAATATTCACTTTTAAAATTATATTTCTCTATCCACAAAAATAAACAAATTTAATTACAACTGTATTGACTCAGTTCGCGCGCAAAGAATAGAACAAAAAAAAAAGGTCGAGAAACGTCAAGTTGACAAAGGGTCCATACAGTTTTTACGGACAAACTCTGCAGCTTTTTTTTAGAAGTTTCTCTTTGGTCGCGCTGTTGCCAAAACGTGCATTTTGACATTACGGAAGAGTTGTTATACCAAAGATATATCTGGTTTATTTGTAAAAAAATATTCTCGACATATTCATAAGTTATAACTGTTATAACTATACTAAGTATAAGAATGGAATAGATGCGATATAACACATTTTAATTTGTAAGGCTGCTATAGGTTTAGGCCATTTTGTAAATATTTTTGTAATTCAATTATTTAATTAAACAATTATTATTATTTTCTTCTAAAACCTGGCCGCCCAGTAATAGTGACGTCTCGTTTACTCCCATACAATTAGACAGTGTGCGCGATTTTGGTGTTGACAGCGCTTTAATCCAGCCAATGGAGACCCTATGGCCTTTTCTGATTATTACTTCACATTCCACATGACGTTTTCGAACAGAAAATCCCAAATAATCTCCTTAAAACCTGGGGAATAAATAAAGGGCTTCATTAGGTTGGGGTGAAGCTCCAAAAAAGTTTAATGAGGACTGAAGGTTTACGGAAGCTTTTGCATATTATTTTACAGGTGTCACATTGCGGGAAAACCAACAAACACACTTAGACGTCTTCCTCAAGGAAGAAGATTTGGACGTTTCTTGCTCAAACATTTGGAAGTGCTTGCATTTTGAAGATACGTCCAGCAGGGCTATTACGTATCTTTCTGATATCCAGTGACTATCAAGCTTCGGTTGTACACCGAACTTTGATGACAACCGTGAATGTCATAATATTAATATTACGTATCACATTGAGTGGATATCACTTTACGATGACTAACAGGGTCATACATAATACGAAACTAACCTTTTGACAGTTAATTGATGGACACTGAGCCCAGTTACTATCATTTCGAGCTGTCAACAGAGATACGTAATAGCCCTACAGAAGTGTTTACACGCCAACATTAGCTTACGTAATATCTAGTGAGTCAAATATAAAGACATTTCCTCGATTTCGATCAGGTTTGCCTTTCATTTTCAGGCTAACTGAAGTCACGTGGCAGAGCTCACGTTTTCATATTGAAACTTCACATGTGGAGTCGGGCACCCGTATGGATCCACGTGACGAATATACGTACCTATATTGACGACCCGAATGGCGCAGCGGTAGTGAGGCTGCCTTACGTTCTTAGGGTCCCGGGTTCAAATCCCGGTAGGAGTAAATGTTTGTGTGATGAGCATTGACATTTGTTTCCGAGTCATGGATGTTTATATGTATAATAAGTATGTATTTACAAACAAAAAGTATATATGTAGTACATCAACCATCTGGTGTCCACGACACAAGCCTCGTTGCTTAGTGTGGCACTAGATGGCGCTGTGTGTAATGTCCAGCGATATTTATTTTTTTATTTTTATATTTCTATATGAAAGGCAGTCATTCACACACAATCATGAAAGAAAGTCACGTTTTTTTTTTGCTAAATGATATTGGATGGCAACTGTTGCAACTAGCAATCAAGCAGAATATCTGGTGGTAATGGTCACCGCTGCCAATAAAATCTATAATACTTGAGGCATCGCAGGTGCGATATACCTTTTCAGAGACAGCTGAAATGTGGCTTTTATTCCTTTGTTACAAGAAACATTTCAAATAATAGATAAATATGTTTTTTATTTTATTAAGAACATACAATGGACGGCCTTATCGCAAACTGCGTTTTATTTAAAGCAACCTTGTTTAGTATTTTTTTTAATAAAACTGCCAAATACTTTATTGTAAACAAATCATGCAGGTAAACTCCGAGTCGAAAGCTGAGACTATTTCCCAACTCAAATCTCGCGTATTCGTGACGTGGGTCGTTCTCAATGACGCATGCAAGATATATACAAATGTATCAATGTGAATCAATAAAATGTACGCACCTACGTATATTGTGAATTCATTCATTTTAATCATTAATATTGTGTGAGGGTGTTGTATTTGTTTATTTTGTTTTATTGCTCAAGTAGACCACAAAAATGTGATGAATGAATAATCATTTGAGGGAATAAGTTCTGGATTCAAACATGTACTAAGCTCTAGTCAAACCAACTTCGCCCGGGATTCGGTAAGAAATTCCCTCGCAAAGATTCTGTCCATTAAGGCGGATGCTCCAACCAGCCCGCGAATTGCAAAAAACGTAACAAAATTTGAATTTCGCGGGCTGGTAAGAGCATCCCCCTTAACTATTACGGGGGTGTTCATACTGGGGCGAATGGTGTATTCGCGACAGTTTTTCGAGCAAACTTGTTTCCCGAGTAGGATTCGCCTTAAGGGCGGCTACCGCACACTATAGACAAGACTAGACAGACAATTACCCTACTAGTGCGAGCGAGACAGACTATGTATTCTCGCTCGCACTAGTAGGGTAATAGCGTGATAGGCATGTCGACAGTATCAAAAAATTGCAAATCTATTTAGTCCGTCAGTTAGAGTATTACTGGAAATTAATGGACACATATTTTTTGTTTTTGTAAATCAATGAATATTGACAAAAGATAATACGCATCAAAACTCGGGAGTGGGGGCTCGTGTCGTCAGAACTAGTTAAAAATTATACCTAGGCGTGACGTATTGAAAATTTTATAAGCGTCATATCTTCGTCAGTTTTGGTTTACGTAACAAAAGAAAAAACACGGGTCTAATATTTTTTGATAATTTAACTGACGGACTAATTGATTTTTTTTGTCGTCTCGCCTATTGTCTGTCTAAAGACAGTTTTGTCTATAATGTGCGGTAGCTGTAAGCTGCGTTTCCACCAGAAATGAGCATGGGAACTAACCAATCACAGCTAGAATACCTGAAGCTTTGAAAAATAAGCGATATTATTTGTTATTTTCACACACAAAACATCCCTCGCTACACATCCTCATCTCTAGTGGATACGCAGCCTCAGTGTGGCCAAAGTTTCAGTCATGCATATTGGCATATAAGTAGTCTATCTAAACTTTATGAAGAGGAGAGATTTGATTTTTGTTTGTGTTTGTTGCAATTTAACTCGAGAACTTCTCAACCGATTTTAAAAATTCTTTCACCATTAGAAAGATACATCTTTGCCGAGTAACGTAGGCTATATAAATTATATGATGTCATGCAAATTAGCCGAGCTATCACAATTTTAGCGGACGAAGTGCTAGTTCTTGATAAAAAATATTTAATACATTACCTCCAGTCTTATCACTAAAAACTACCCTACTACTAGTAGGTAAAGTTGCACACTATGGCTTTTAGAATTAATTTAGTTAGAAGCTACTTTATGGGATTGGTTTCAACTCTAAGTATGCATGCTGAAACTGTTACCAACAACTACCCAGTTTTAAATAATTGCTTTGTTATCTTTTCATAAAAAGGGTTTACTTCACGGTAAGTGCTGTTGCTGAGAATGAGGTATTGAGTTTGATACTCAGGTTTAACAGTAGTAATATTGGAGGTTTCCTATTAACTTAATAGGCTAGACGACAAAAAAAAAATCTAATTAGTCCGCCAGTTAGATTATCAAAAAATATTGAACCGTGTTTTTTCTTTTGTTACGTAAACCAAGATTGACGAAGATATAGCGCTTTTAAAATTCTCAATACGTCACGCCTAGGTATAATTTTTAGCTTGTTCTAGTTTTTAGTTTCTAGTCTTGATGCGTTTAATCTTTTGTCAATATTCATTGATTTACAAAAACAAAAAATACGTGTCCATTAATTTCCAATACTCTAACTGACGGACTAAATAGATTAGCAATTTTTTTATACTGTCGTCATGCCTATTATACGAAAATAACCACAATTGAGTGTGGTGCACTAGACATCTCTGCTTACCGTTTTGGACCAAACAAGTGTAATTAGTAACTCGAAATAGCTTTTTAAACTTTACTTAAGAGATAGTTGTGCTGGGCATTTAGTTTATTAATTAATTTGATTTTCAAAAAGTGCCGATTCTCAACAGAATTTGAATAGAAATAATTTGATTCAAAAGTGCATTTTGATTTAAAACTTACAACCTTCGAACCAATTGAAGCTACCTCTTGCAAGTAGAAATCATTGAATGTAGTCCTAAGGCTCTTTATCTAAAGATACTAACAACACAATCAATATCAATTTGCATGAGAACGTCATGTTTGTTTACCTAACTGTGTCGCCATTAAGTGGGGTAAGTGACACATAGATATGTGGGCGCACGATTTGCATATGGTTAGGTTGTTGGTACAATATGCGAGACGACAAAAAAAATCTAATTAGTCCGTCAGTTAGATTATCAAAAAATATTTGAATCGTGTTTTTTCTTTTGTTACGTAAACCAAAATTGACGAAGATACGACGCTTTTAAAATTCTCAATACGTCACGCCATGGTATAATTTTTAGCTAGTTCTGACGTCACGAGCCCCTACTCCCGAGTTTTGATGCGTTTTATCTTTGTCAATATTCATTGATTTACAAAAACAAAAAATACGTGTCTATTAATTTCCAACACTCTAACTGACGGACTAAATAGATTTGCTTTTTTTTTGATACTGTCGTCATGCCTATTTGAAAGTTTTCTTCAGCATTTTCTTTTTAATTGTAGCCTTGCTGGGTATCAAAATGATCAGTTTGAGATCCTTTTTACAAGCATTGTTTTTTAATATTAAGTATAGTTTTTTTTTACTTATTTAACAAAACTACTTAAGTTCTCATTACAAGTAGTGATGCACTTTTTTTCATAGTAATCACCGACTTGGTTAATCACTAAAGATCTATTAACAAAAATTAGTTTAGCAGTAGTAGATAATACATAATGAGTGACAAAAATGTGACCCTACCTTGAGAAGTACTTATTTGTGGCTTATTAACACAGTAACCTGTTTGGTCTTTTTTTATCGTGTGGTTAGTGCCTAACCGGGTGTCGGATTTTTTTTTTCGGTCCATAGGGATCTGACTTGGCTTTTAAAGACAATGTTTTCTATCACCGAAGCAAGTGATTAGAATTATTATGACTTGCTTCGATGATGGCAATATGAAACCAAAGGACCGGAGGTGCGTTTCTTGGGTTCGAACTCAAGACCTATGACTTGGCAATCCAGCAGTCACACCATTGGTCTATCACTGCTATACCTGTTTGGTTATTCAGCCTATCTTTGTGTTTAGAATTTGAAGCTAACTGTGCTAACTCCACACAATTTTTTTTATTTAGTTAGTTTTGTCTGAAATGCTCATTTTTATTTGAAAATTGTTTTGTGAAACATAAATGTGTTTTTTTTTTATAATAAATTATTATATTATTATTATTATTTACTAGCTGATGCCCGCGGCTGCGCCCGCGTGGATGTCGGTTATCGCGACCAAAAGTAAAGCTCCCAGACGGCTTATTTTTTTCCGACACCACCAACAAATATAATTATATTTTAGCCAATGACAAAAACTTGACAAATTATACATATACTAGAACCTTCCTCGAGAACCACTCTATCCATTGGTGAAAACAGCATGAAAATCGGTGCAGTAGTTTTTGAGTTTATCGCGTTCAGACAGACGCGGCGGAGGACTATGTTTTGTAATATTATGTATGTTTTACTACATATGTAGTGATGATAGTGATATAAGATCTCGAACAAAAGAGACAAGTCGTGACATATGAATTAAGACAAGAAATGGTATATTAAGTAGGTGTACAGTCACAAGCAATGAAATGCAATACGCACTTAGCAAAACTTTTAATCGATTTTCTGGTACAGTATTGATTAACGTTTTACGCTTTCACGAACAAACGAAAGTATTTTGGAAGTCATACTATTACAAAATAGGTCTTATCTCAAAGTATAAAAATCGCTTTTGAATTTTGCTAGGTGTATACATTCCAGACAGTACTCCTTGCTTAATATAGAGAGATCACAGTCCACTTATTACACCATTATGGTAAAAAAAACACCAACTTAATTAATCACTAAGCTTCAATTAGTTACCCAAGCTCTTTGTAATTGAAACTAGCCAATTTAACATAATTGTTAAAAAAAAGATAGTCATTAACATTCCCTATTAGTAATTTTTAACTTAATATTGTGAAATACCTCATAAAGGTGTAAATATAAAAGCAATTTCAGGGGGTTTTTTTGAGTTTGAGGGAATGCCTAACCACAAGTTTTGTAGGTGTAACGAAACCAGGAATGCTTGTACATACCTATTTAGACTGATATTTTTAATAACAATAGTACCTTATGCTTGTGGCTTTTCCCAAGTGGAGTTCAGGGAACTGCCCACAGGATCGTACTTCCGGGATAGAAAGTCTAAGAGCTATTCCAAACTATAATCTAGCCAAATTACATCCAGATCTGTTTAGCCATTCTGGGGTGATTGAGTAACAAACATCTCACGAAAGTTTCGCATTTATAATATAGTAGCAAGATTATACTAGTTAGCTTATGGAAAATTCACACTTCTACAATCAATTGCACATTAGATTCAGTAGCAAAATTTCACTAATGAAAACAATTCTTACTGACAAGGTACTATGAGTGAATGGCAAATTGTTACTTGTTGACTGCAGCTATAAAGTGCTTTGTGTTACAAAAAAATTAAAACATATTTCTGTTTATATTACCTCTATGCAATGTAACATTCTATATTAATTATCATCTATTTTTTATTTTCATTGAGTTACATTATTGGTAACGCAATGAAAATAAAAATAGATAGTTCCTATCTTAATAATTGGTTGCTTATCAAAAACACAATCTTGTTAATTAATTGTTGTTTTTATTACAATACAAAGAATTGTTTCGTCACTACTTTTTCAGTGCCACATAGCCGTATCAAATCTTACATATTTCAGCTAACTAACTACAATACACACAAAAACTAGGTTTTAACCTTGAGACTACAAACCTCTTTACTTCATTTTAACTACTGACTTGTAAAAATAAGCAAGTTAAAAGTAAAACAGTAACTTAACGTCTATAACTGTTACCTGCCATATGGGTTATCAGTAACAAGTCAATTAACATTTTTCAAGAGAATTTCTACCAAAATCTTTAAATATATTGCTTTAGTGAACATGTAATACTCACTGCACTCAAAAGGCCCTTCCATTATTAATAAACAAAAGAAAACATTGGCACTGAAACTTCAGCACGGCTGTTACACTTCACTGAAAACAGTCTGTTGCTATATTCATACTTTTCTAAGTGTATACGTTTTTGAATTTAACTACACACTGAAGTTGGTTCAATCAATAACAAGAGTACACACAAAAACATGCAATTTGGTAGGTAGTATAACATTAACACGATACATTTTCTAATCATGAGCGATATGTGAATAATTACAGCGTCAAGGTAAACAATACGCACTTGTGAACATCTGTTAATCGCGAAAAGATTAACGATGTTCATGAAGCCATACAAATAGTCTTATGAAGTCTCACAAGCGTTTTTTTTTTATTATTATTAAGTGTACTAAATATTCTGTTACCAGTGTTCTATCAACAGTTATTAAGTTTGATAAACTCAATTGAAATGGTAACATGACTCAGTGCGACGTTACAAGGGTCAAATTTTCGTCTCACCTGGAAAATGATTAAAAGAAACTTCGAAGTCGCCGCGGCCGCCCAGCAGCGGCTGCGACTCACGGTTCACCCCTGGCGAATCCACGTTGCCCTCGAACCCGACCTCTGGCACTAAACAAATCTCCTCCGAACTACTCGACAAAGATACCACACCGTCATCGGGCGGCGTAATTGATGTATTCGGTTTGTCGAAATCGAGATTCAACAGAGTCTCTTCCGTACTCATGAGTAATGTTAAACAGTAAATCTCTACCGAGCCACATTTATTTCGTATAAATCTCTTTGTTTCACAACCATTTAACACAAACACTTTACTTCATTCCGCGATGGCGCAAAGACTATAGACCGGAGCGATGACAGCTGAAATTGACAAGCTGTAAGTCATAGACAATACGTCTTTTTGCGATAGTGCTGTCTCGAAATATTTGTTCCTTAATGGAGAACACCGGTTTTTCTTAAAATCTAAAAAAAAATACTTAAAAAATTAAAAAACCCGACCCATATTGGATGTAATGATTTTAGTCTAGATTATTTAATAGGTCCCGACTGTTGCAGTCAATATGTCCTGTTTTATGAACTTATTTTTTTCTTTTCAGTTTATAATTAATTAAAGTTATTAGTTATTTTTAACGCAGTCGGGTTCTTTAATTTTTTATTTTTTTTTTATTTTACACTTTTTAGTTACATAAATATACCATCATAAAATCCTCATGATGAGCCCTTTATCGAGCCGATCAAGCTGCAGAACGTGCCAAACATTTGAATTTGGCGCCATTTTGTTTCTTTTTTTATTTTGATATACCCAGTGTCACTGTCACAGTTTATACGAATCTAAAGACACCTCTCAAGATAAAATCCATCGAGCTGTTCAGGCCACAGAGCGTGCCAAACAATTATACATACATACTCTCGAAAAACATAACCCTCCTTCTGGCGCAGTCGGGTAAAAAGTAGAAATAATGCATGGTTTGTTTCTTAATTTCATTACTCACAATAGGGTGCTTACATAAAGAAGCAGGTTTTCGGTACGGGCGGGTCGGCACCGTTCGGTGCAGGTATTAATTTCTATTTTATCATAATTTGTCTTGTTCTTTTTTTGTTGATCTGAGAGCACTCACCTAATAATAAACAGGTTTTTACTATACAAGTTAACCCTACACCGGTTGGTACCGACCCGTACAGATTTGTCTGTACCGGAAACCTGCTTCTTTAACTAAGCACTTACTTTCGAAAATGACAATCACTCAATTAATAAAATAAGTCAAGCTATATTTGTGTTCTCCCCTTCAATGTGTCTATACTCTGTGGCAATGTGATGTTTCCAGGTAAACCCGCGAAATTCAAAAAACAAAGTATGATTAACATGCTCGCATGCGTTTTATTTACTTTTCAAATAAATAGGTAAGACACGACTAGTGAATAACTAGTTGTTCAGCAATAATGCAAAATATTTATAAAAAAGAAGCTAAGGGATCATTCAAGCACCTGGTCCCCTTTTACCTGACTCCCAAGTAGGCATAAGATTTATGAATTAAAACAAAAAATATTATAAACCATTATTTTATTTCAAACAAAATTACTAAGTAAGTACTATAAAATATCCGCGTAGTGCACAGATATAAATATATTTATATAACGAAATTTAGTGAAGTAATTATCAATAGTCTTTAGAAAAAGAAATAAATAATTAAGATTTAACAACTTTTAAGATTAAATTCCCATAGTCTATGGGAATTTAATCCTTGGCATAGACCCTAAACTTAAACATAATTTTTATTGAATGTCTTGGTCTTTGTTTAGTGTAACTGTCACCTTTGAATCTAAAGAATTCACTTTGCTTCTTTACAAATACCGATACCTCAAACACATGCATGAGGCGTCAAGGTCAGTACGTAAGTTTTTTTAACAAAATTTTACACCGCAAATAGCTTTAGCACATTTTTTTTACAATATTTTGTACAATAACCACTCACCCGCCCCGCGCGCGACTTTTTTGCACCAAACCGTCCAGGGTGCAAAAAATTGCGAAATATTCGCATGTAATTTGACACTTTAGATAAACAATCGCAAACTACAAGAGTTATAGCTAAATAAAATTTACAGTGAATAGCTGAATAGTTATGGAATCTATATATTAAAAAAAAAAAAAAAAACTGATATTAATTTGAAACTCAAAAAAAATGTATTCTGTTGAATTGTCCCACACGTTTCATAAAATTGATTCAACTTATTTATCCATGAGCAGTTTTTTTCGTCGGATACAATACAAAGTTTTATTATTATTATTGCATCTGTGGTATAGTGCCCCTATGAATTTAGGTTCTATAATTTAAAGGTCTACCTTTCGTAGACTCACAAAAAAAAGGCGCACTTCGAACACAGATATTTGGTATTGAATTTAGAGCTGTTGCATAACAAGTTCAATGTCAAATTCACCGGCTGGATCTTCGGAATCCACAAAATCACTTAATTTGGTTGAGAATCCGTTATCTAAATATCCTTGCTTGCCGTGCACCCCTTTTTGCCGATCATGTTTGAAGCTACCTTTGTGAAAGCCCGCACCAGCATTAACTGTCGTTCCCAAAGCCTTTACGCCAGCTTTGTTAATGGTTCCTTTCGTTTCATCCTTTTCGTAGAACTCTTGGTCTTTCTTGTATTCGTCTTTATGATGCACTCGGTGGAAGCCGGTAGTCTTATTCCCTCTTGCGTACGTCCTTGTTTCCTTGCCTTTGGCAACAGCGGCTGTTGCTGCTGTGGCGGCAGCTTTACCATAAACTTCGGAATCGTCATAATCACCGTGATCATACGCGTTGCCAGTTTTGAAGAACGAGTTTAGATCACCACTGCTGTGTGAGCTGTGCACGCCTTTCCTTGAATTGTTCTTCTTTTTTGATCCTGACGCTTTCTTACTCGATTCCGCATTATTCTTGCTCGCCTTAGCAACCTTTGCAGGTTTCCCGGTCATTACTTCATATAGTTTAAACAAGTTCATGGGGATCCAAGTCTGGTCATCGCGCTCGTATCCCAAGTTTGGATAGTCGAGGCCAAAATTATCGTTATAGTCAAGCGCACCGTTGACAGGAGATGACTCAGCGAAATATACGATGGTCAATGTCAAAACGAGAACAAATGTTTTCTTTAGCATTTTGACCTAATTTTTTCTCTGCTCTTGCGCAATCGAAGTAGGTTACGACACTGACATACATGGCGTCGGTTAGGCTTATATAGCCTTTTGTTTACGATTGATAGACAAGGATGTTTTTTTCTTAGAGATGAGTGTTCGGTGGTTGTTTAATAATAGCTACACTCGATTAGATTCGTAATCGGTGCAACGAAACGGATCGGTCGAGGTCTCCATGCATTAAACAGTTCACACAAATTACTAGGTAGTAGCCCTATTATCTACCATTAAATGTTTTTTGTTTTGAAAATTGTTACAACACCACGCCTGTAATCCCCGAAGGGCTAAATAGGCCTCTAATATAATAGTACCTACACCTACATTTCGCCAGTTATGTTTAAGTCCCATGTAGGCGGCGATAGGGGAAAATTGTTATTTTAGACACAATTTCCACCAGAATAAAGCTAAAGTTAACTTCAAATTATTATATGTTATTCGGGAAATTAAAAACTCTATTTTTGGATTCTAACATTGGCAATAAGTTTGTCCCGGCTAATCATAGCAAAACATCCGTTTACTGAAAGTGAATATTTAGTTATAATTGATTGTAACTATTTTTAGTTGCATTAGATAACCTTCCTTTCTTTATCTCTCATTAGACGTAGGTAGAATAAAAGTATATTTATACTACACTTGCTTATTAAGTGTACCAATACTACCCCATTAAAAGGCTTGAAAGCTGTTCATTAAACCTTCTCAAAAATCTAGGCAGTTATATTGTATAGTATTTCATCAGTGCCCTTAAAATCAGGGTAGTAATCCATTACCACCTCCTTCTGCGAAGCAGTCATGCTAGCGAAGGAGGTGGCGGAACGTGAGAGGAAGAGAACCTCACGTCCCGCCCACCGCAGGCGCCTGTGGACGGTGAGCTATGGGCTAGCTCGCCGTCCGTCCGTCTCATGACGACAGGCCGTGTCGACGGCGCGATAGTGTTACACGCGTGCCTCAAAGAGAGCAAGGGCCGATGCCTGCCGAGGCTGCGGGACTGTTCGAAAGAGATACCGTGGCCCCGGAACACAAAGGGCGATGAAGGAACATGGATGGGTTTTAGTCAGTAAAAGTCTGACACTCCCTCCTGCTCCACCTAGAGCGGGAGGAGTCATTTGATGATTTCCCATCCGAAAAAAAAAAAAAAAGGCTAAGTACAGATTACTAAACTCGTGTGGTTCACGGCCCTCCGCTTCGCGTCTGGCCTTTAATACACAACTCGATTAGTAATCTGTGCCTTACTCCCCTTGGTGAATAAATAGCTATTATTTATGTATGTACACACAAAATATTTTACAGGACAATATATTTACATAGAAGAGCACAAAGGTGTTGCTTATTTCTTAAGAAATTTCTTCCAGCAGACCTGCGAGAGGAAAGTTGGATAAGAAATGTAGACACAGTGTGTAGAAAAGTCAAACAAGAAATTTTAAATTAAAACTTAAAACAAAACTATATCTATAATAATAAACATACCTACATACAAATACGTACACATATAATTAGAAAAACTACTTAAGTAAAAAAGTACTAAGTGACTATATATTTTATTATAATGGGGATACCAACACGATTCACGGGCTCGGCTTTCTAGTTTCCAAGCGCTGGAAAAATAACATTATGGAATTTGTCGCCTATTCCTTCGCTCAAGTTTCGTGTTGCTGAGACCAAAGCACTAACCATCATCCAGGTTTATGCTCCAACATCTTTGCACATCATCATCATCATCATTTCAGCCGAAAGACGTCCACTAATGGACATGCACCTCCCCCTGAAGGGGGTTTTTTGCCATAATCGCCACGCTTGGCAGGCGGGTTGGCGATCGCAGTGCGGTTGTTACAATAGCACAGAGAACGCTGCTGCCCATTCTCTGATAAGTCCCTTAGTCGCCTCTTACGACACCCACGGGAAGATATGGGATGTTCTGTATGGTGTCGGACGTAAAGAATCGCACCATCCCATCTTTGCACAGCAACGACGAAATTGAAAAAATCTATGATTTACTCTAAATAAAGCATGTGACGACAACAGAGGAACATGGACATTGGTCGTGGGAGACTATAACGCAAAAATCGGCCCCAGAATAACATCTGACAACACAAACGTCTTAGGACCACATGGCTCGGGAATCCGTAACGAGCGAAGTCAGCGACTTTTAGAATTTGCTTTTGGTCAGAACCTAAGTGTGAGCAACAGTTTTTTCCACAAAAAAACCCAACTTCGATGGACTTAGTTTTCTCCCGACGGATACACAAAAAACGAAATCGATTTCTGTTTGTCTTCCAGCAAACAAATAATAAAAAATGTAGAAGCGCTTAACCAAATTAAATTCATCTCCGATCACCGACCAGTCCGTATTAATGTTCGTTTTGAAATGAAGATTCACCGTCACAAACTAATACAAAATTCAATAAAACGTTTAGATAAGACCACATTAATCTCGATCAAAGAAACATTTAACCTAGATATTAACAATAGTTTTAGAAACAAAATTTTCAGAAGATGCACAAAAACAATATGATAACATAAAACACGTTTTAAAAACCGCTAGCCAAAATATCAAGAGCCATAACAAAAAACAAAAGAAACTCACCAATTACACAGTTCACCTTATCGAAGACCGACAGACAAAGAATTTTCAGTCTTTAGGTTACAGGGAGCTCGATTGTAAAGTAAAGAGAAGCATACGACATGATATTAGACATTACAATACACAACTCGCTGAGGCAGCTGTAACAAACAACCGCTCCCTAAGATCTGCCATGCGCGGTATGGATACTGGCAACACATAAGGGATAACAATAGTGTGAAGCAAGGAGATAGGACCAAAGTTATTCAAATATGCACTCAGTTCTATAAGTCCCTATACTCAGATAATACCACTCCCCAACTCTTAGCCAACGAAACCTACACATGCCCTGACGATATTCCAATAATATCTGGTTTTGAAGTTCATCAGGCTCTTAGTGGCATGAAATATAACCGATGTTCTGGTGAAGCTGGCATCACTACTGAATCACTTCGAGTCGGAGAACCATCCATACTACCTTACATTTGCAACCTTTTCAACACTATTCTCAAAACAGGCATCTTCCCTAGTCGCTTCTGTCATTCGAACATAATTCTGTTACCCAAAAAAGGTGAAAAATCCGATATTGGGAATTACCGCCCCATCAGCTTAGTCTTGCACCGTTACAAAGTTTTTATCAAAACTCTCGAAAACCGCGTATATCAGAAACATTAGACCTCCATCAATCTCCAGAACAGGCTGGATTCCGCCGTGGCCTTTCGACTGCTGACCACCTACAATCTTTAAACCAGATCATTGATAAACACCAGGAATTTAATCTACCGTTATACCTCGCATTCGTGGATTACTCTAAAGCTTTTGACAGCTTAATACATACCGCAATATTTTCTGCACTAGGAAAACATAACATAGAACCTACATAATTATACAGCTGTTGCAAAAAATATATCAGAACAGCACAGCAGCCATACGCCTAACTACCACCGGGCCAACTTGTCCCATTCAGAGAGGAGTCAAACAAGGCTACCCGTTATCTCCCAAACTCTTCACAGCTACGCTGAAAGAGGTTTTTCAAGAGATAAACCGACACTGGCAGGACAAGGGTGTTGTCGTCGGCGGAAAGAGGTCAATTAATCTTCGTTTCGCCGACGATATCGTCCTTAAATAAATATGTTTTCTTTCTTTTCTTTTCTTTCCTTTTTTCTTCCTCAGCAGCTGAGCTAGGCCTAATGCTCGATCAACTGAGCCACGCCAGTCTCCAAGTGGGGCTTTCAATGAATATGACTAAAACAAAACTGATGACGAACAGCACAAAGCGTAACATAGAGGTTGGGAGTGTGGTGATGGAATATGTCCATGTGTACATTTACCTCTGCCAGATAGTCTCTTTCCAGGCAAGACAAGATATAAAGAAGTTACTCGACGCACCGAGAATGCCTGGAAGAGCTACGATGAAACATCTTATAAAGTGATCTCTCGCTCTCGCGCTTAAGCGAAAACTCACATGTGCATTCTCCCCATCCTCACCTATGAAGCGCAGACGTGGTCACTTACAAATCGTCAGAAGTCCGCACTTGGGGTCTGCCAACGAGCTATGGAGCGAAGTGTACTGGGTGTCAAACTTACGGACCGCGTCAGAAACTCCATACTTCGCTCCAAAACCTAAATAGCTAATGTTGGCCTTACAGCTGCTAGGTCGAAATGGAACTGGGCTGGTCACGTCTGCCGCGTGTCGGAGGAGCAATGGGCAAAAATTACCACTCAGTGGATACCAAGTAGCAGGAAACGACAACGCGGCAGGCCCAGAAGGAGATGGCGGGATGAGCTAGACTCTTTCGCAAAGGATTGGCCTACAATCGCATTAGATCGCGAAATGTGGAAGGAGGGAAGGGAGGCCTTTGCCCTGCAGTGGGACAATATAGGCTTATAATAATAATAAAGTAAATAAGTCCTTTTTATTTTCATTATCTACCTAGCCTTTTCCCAATTATGTTGCGGTCGTCTTCCACTATTTTACATGGAATGACTGGCTATCTGACCTCCACAACCCAGTTAGTACTGGGTAATACGATAGCCCCTGGTAAGACTGGTTGTCAGACTTTCGGGCCATTTACTACTACCTGGTACTCGACTGTCAAAGATCTATAAAATGACAGCTGTGACCAACGGCCTAACGTGCTTTATGAGGCACGGAGAAAACTCGGTATGTAATGGTGGTCTCATCTACAAACCAAACTAGGCAGGCGCGGCTTAACTTGATTATCGACCCGAGCCCGAGCGGCTGTTATTGTTAAACCTCGAGCTCTTCCGATATACAGGGTGAAATTTTTCAATGCCACCTGCAGGGCAAGTACCCTAATTACTGGAGATAGCAAATTTTACTCAAAGGAAACATTCCTTTATTTTTAAAAAGAAACAAATATGTGTTCACAGATTTTCGAAAATTCGCTTGCCACATTCGGGTATTTAACCCGGGATGGATCGACTAAAGTTCGAATAAATAACATTCTGGACCAAATCTCTCTAACAAACATGATAAATGAAATGAAAGTAAAACCATAAATAAAAGTGCTTTATCTTATTAAAATTATCTCATTGAATTTATAACTGTTCTTAAATTTCATGATTTTCCCTTCATTTAATTTATCATGTTTGTTAAAGATATTTGATCCATATGATTGACCCTATCGATTGATGTCAAGATTCCCGAGTGTGGCAATCGAATTTTCTAAAATCTGTGAATGCAGAATTATTTATTTTTTAAAATAAAGGATTGTTTCCTTTGAGTCAAATTTGCTATCTCCAGTATTTCGAGTACTTTTCCTCCAGGTGACATTGAAAAATTCCACCCTGTATATAGGTAACCATAGGTATTTTATTAGTGGTTTAATAACAAAAGATACCGTAGTTGTAAACGTCCCTTTGCCTGTGCCTATTGGCCTTGTGTTTTGTTCTGTCTCCTGCTGTTAAGGAGGGAAGTGGAAATAACTATTTTCTTAGTCATCCGCTATTTCTCGTTGCGGGATCCAAGACAGGTAAATTTGTTTCTCTGGGACTTCGTCGAGCTTCATTGTCTCGGCGCTTTTCTGGTGGTTGCATTTGATTCTAGCTTTCAGGAGTTGCAGTGGTTTGGGAATAGTGTGGCAGGCTTGTCCCAAAAAAAAAGGATACCCAACCCACGGGTTTCTAATCTTATGCCTACGCAGTCTGTACGTTCCAGGGCAGTTTTTTACAATTCCTAAGAAATGTATACAATTCCTAAAATAGATGGGAAATGTATTTTATATTATGCATTTTTCCAAGGATATCTATATATTTCCTAAAGAGCAATCGGAAATGTGTTACATTCTTGATGTTCCGGGGGAATATATAAACGTAGTATAAAAATAATGGTTCACACTTTAAAATGTTTAGCTTTATTTTTTTTTTCCGGGCTCTTTTTTATTTATTTTTTTTATTTAGGGCACTGCTTATAGTAGTATAGCAGGGTCGAATGAGCGAGCGTAGCGAGCATCCCGCTACCTTCCCTTCGTGGCGTGACCCTTCTTGGTTATTTTTTTTAAACCATTCAGAAAATCTATCAATCAACCTCAAACAAACAAAAAACCAACCCAAATTCAAATTTCGAAACAGTTATAGTGCAAACCATCACAAAAATTATGATTTCAGTTCTCAAACGTGTTATATTTATTTTGTTCACAGAGAGCATTATTTTTTATACATTTCCTAGGAATTGTGTACAATTCCTAGATTTCATACATTTCCGGTAACACATATATATAAAACATAGTGTAAACGGTCTTTGTAGTAAAGGTATCGCAGTAAATAATAAAAAAGAGCAAGTCCGAAGTCCTCACTGGTCAATAAATCAATCAATAAATCAAAAATAAATAAAGGGTTTATGGTTGGTTGATGGGTGGATTGTTCTATAGATGCTTAATTGAATTAACAGAAATTTTATTGAAATAAAGTTAATTCCGATTAACGCGACGACGCACCAACAGAACCCTTTTTATGCTTTGCTGTCCCACTGCTGTGAAAAGGCCTCCCCCAATTCCTTCCGCGAAGTCTTCTTGCGCACATCTAGGTCGTCTCGCCACCGCTTTCTTGGACGGCCTCAGTGGCGCTGTCCAACTCCTGGCACATATTCTGTGGAGATGAAAAGAATCATGCCGCATTTTAATTTATCATCACCTCAACTATATTTCAACGTCACGATTTGAATAAAAACATCAGCTATTTATTAGGTTCATAATCAGAATTTGTAACAATTTAAATATCAGTACTATTGAACTATGAAATTATTGAAATACTTACTTCAAAATAATTGTATTTAGTCATTTTCTTTGCTGTAGTTACTTCAGTTAGGTAGTGGTCCTAGGTTTGTTTATTAGATCAGACTATAATACTTTTGGGTAGCTGACAGCGCTATATGGGTCCCGGGTTCGATTCCCGGTAGGAGCAAATGTTTGTGTGATGAGCATGGACATTTGTTTCCGAGTCATGGATGTTTATATGTATAATAAGTATGTATTTACAAATAAAAAGTATCTATGTAGTATATCAACTATCTGGTGTCCACGACACAAGCCTCGTTGCTTAGTGTGGCACTAGATGGCGCTGTGTGTAATGTCCAGCGATATTTATTTATTTATTTTATTTATTTATTGAGTGTGAAGCATACTGTGAAGTACTACACGGATCGCCACACTCCAGTTTACGCATGTTTCCTTGACTTGAGCAAGGCTTTTGACTTGGTTTCCAACGACATTTTATGGAGGAAGATGGAAGAGGTAAATTTGCCGCCAGAGGTGACAAATACTCTAAAATACTGGTATGGAAACCAAATCAATAGTGTGAAATGGGCTGGTGCCCTGTCTAGACCGTATGGGTTGGAGTGCGGGGTGAGGCAGGGGGGGTTGTGCTCCCCTACGCTTTTCAACCTATACGTGAGTGACCTGATTGGCGCGCTTAGCAGCATGCGTGTCGGGTGTCATATTGATGGCGTGTGTTGTAATAACATTAGCTACGCCGACGACATGGTGCTGCTGAGCGCGTCAATCTGCGGGCTGAGGACACTCGTAGCCACTTGCGAGCAATTTGCCAGACTGCATGGTCTGGCATACAATGTTAAAAAAAGTGTAGTCATGGTCTTTGAGGCCAGAGGTAAATACCCAGAAGCAGTACCTTCAGTGAAGTTAAGCGGTATACCCCTTGTGAGGGTGGACCAATTTAAGTATCTGGGTCACTTATTGACCACTGGCCTCAAAGACGATGAGGATATAGATAGGGAGCGTAGGGCGCTGTGTGTGAGAGCAAACATGATTGCCTGCAGATTCAGACGTGCCTACAAAGAGGTCAAGCGCACTATATTTAGTGCTTACTGCACGTCATTTTACACTTGCAGTCTGTGGGGTCATTATACTCAAAAATCATACAGCGCCCTTCGCGTCCAATACAATAACGCATTCAGGGTGCTGATGGGCCCCGATACTGCAGCGCATCAGGGATGTTTGCTGACGCTCACGTAGACTGTTTCTACACGGTGATGCGGAAACCGTGCGCATCTCTGGTCCTTAGGGTGCGGGGCAGCGCCAACAGCATCCTGTCTATGATTGCAAGTAGGCTTGATTGTGCGTTTGTGACAGGCCCAGCTGAAACCTTGCAGCAAGGTTTCAGCTGCGCCTGTCACCTTGCAGCAATGATGTCACAATCTGTCTCTTTTCTTTTGTTTTGTTTGCAAGTGCATAACTAACATAGTTTATAAGTATATTGTTACTAACACTATGAGTCTTGTTGCTCGAAATAAAATGATTTAATTTTTTAATTAATCAGAAATTGTCAGTATGTGTGAGGCCCTCGGGCATATGGATTTGTTCCTGGGTCATTGCAATAGGCTCAAACTATAATAATGCATTTATGGTATCGATCATACATTATACTGCTGACCCTTCGGAACGTACAGGCGCCACGTCATGTAAAGTCCGTTTTAGAATTAGAAAAAAAGATTAGATGTATGCTAGTGATTCCTATTTTTCGATCCCGATCAGTCCCGAGAGCCGTCGTAAATCGAGATCGCATAAATCGGAATCGTTAAAAATCAGACATAGAAAATAAAGATTTTTGTACCCATTATAAAAAGCGTATTTAGAAACAATCGATTTATTAATATATCTATAGTATTATTATAAAAAATCGGTTCACCCAGTCAAAAGTTCTGAGGTAACAAACACAACAGAAAAAAAAATAAGTCGAATTGAGAACCCGTTTTTGGAAGTCGGTTGAATAAAAGGAATGAATAAGTTACCTTCAGCTGCTGAAAAATAACATAATCGATTATAAATAAGGGCCAGAAAACAAAAGAAATCCCAAATGGCCACGAGAACAATTGAACATTGGCAAAAACACAAAAGAAAATAATAAAAACATTTTTCATTATTTTCAATCACAATTGTGCCTGACAGCCGGTGTTTCTATGCAGAAAAAAATGAGAAAAGTAGGTCTTTTGAGAAAAACGATCGACGGAGGAGCTTCCTATGCGTCAACTGTCACTTTACAGCATCTTTGAGGGTACTTAATACAACTGCCGTCTGCTGTAAGCTGTTCAGCAGGGCTATTACGTATCATTCTGATATCCAGTGACTATCAAGCTTCGGTTGTACACCGAACTTTGATGACAACCGTGAATGTCATAATATTAGTATTACGTATCACACCGTGTGGATATCACTTTACGGTGACTAACAGGGTCATACATTATACGAAACTAACCTTTTGAACGTTAATTGATGGACACTGAGCCCAGTTACTATCATTTCGAGCTGTCAACAGAGATACGAAATAGCCCTACTGGTCATAAATCCTTCTGCCGATCTCCGGTGTGGTAAAGAATTTTTTACTTCAGGAATTTTACAGTAGGTCTGGGAATTCAGGAATTTTACAGTCAGGCGGGGCAGTGTCAGGTTCGGAATAAACCAAATAATTACTCACTCTTTACTGCTTTGCAGCACCACAATACTTTCGGGATTAAAAACAAAACCCCCCGGTTCTGGGCACCACCATCAAACCGCCTAGCCTTTTCCCAACTATGTTGGGGTGGGCTTCCAAAACGAATTGATGCAACTAAATACCAGTATGTTACATGGACTGACTGCCTATCTGACCTCCACACTATGTTATTCGACCCCTTGGTCAGGTTTGATATCAGGAGTACCCGTAGCCGCTGTCAAAGTTCCAAAAAGACCAAGCTGTCATTTTTTTGACAGCTATGCTGTGTTTTAAAGTAGGTACTCTCGGAAGCACGAAAGGGGTCCCAATATATGATAGTCAACCATCAACAGAGTGACCTCAACAATCAATACTAGAATGGTTTCAAATAGATGCGCAGTTTGGTTGTTATCAAATCGCATATTTTATGTCTTCGATTTGTTCCAGAACAAAGAGATTAGTTAGTTTCTTTTCGACGCGACGATGTTTCCTTTACCGTTTTTCAGCCAATTAAATTAACTTAATTAACTGGATTTAATCAAATTATTTTTTAATTAATCTCAGTGTATTTACTAATTGATTTTTATAGCTATTACGGAAACTGACTACAATCAAGGTGATTGTTAGATTGTATGTATTTTTATAAATTGGGTTTTTTTTTAATGGTTATTTATCTATATTTGAGACTTGAAACAATGACTACTCTCGAAAAAACATGTTTTTTTATGGAATAGTGTTACTCGTGGTATCCAAGAATAGGCTTCAAATTGTTAAAATTACTTAAATAAATAACTATTTTTGTTACATACTTACTTAATTTATTGTTTTTAGGGTTTCGTAGCCAAATTGCAAAAAAAAACGGAACATAAGTAGGTATAGATTCGTCCAGTCCGTTTATTTGTGTGCCTGTCCGTCCGTATGATGTCCGTATTGCCGGCATGGTCGATCGGTGCAATGGCTGAGCCACTGGTTGCTGCTCTGCGTGTCGCGGTTTCGATTCCCACACAGAACGCCTACAAAAAAGAGTTGTATGGCCTACAGGTAGTTGTTCCGGGTCTGGCTGTTTGTATGAGTCGAAATGTCTGTAAACGCACCCACGATACAGAAGAAGTTCCATGTGTGAGGTAACTTTGTTTTTTAAATAACGGGCGAAATGTGGGTTTACGTCTTGGTTCACGTCTACGCCAGGCGTGAAGTAATGAAGTAGTTATGAGATAAAAAAAAAGTTCCCAAAAATGGTAGTTTATGATTATGATAGTAATATTTGGGCACAGGAGCTTGTTTTGTAGGTTTGCTGCCTAACAAAATAAATGTTGAATAGAAGTAAAAGCCTTGTAGGGATTGGTCGATCAACAAAAAAATATT
The DNA here is from genome assembly GCA_963853795.1 of Xestia rhomboidea. Taxonomy (NCBI): domain Eukaryota; kingdom Metazoa; phylum Arthropoda; class Insecta; order Lepidoptera; family Noctuidae; genus Xestia; species Xestia rhomboidea. Next base: position 4,007,578 of record OY970778.1, on the reverse strand, counting down.
CATTTCTAAGTCATTTATTCGCTTGTGATAAAAAAGTATTTACAGCGTCGTCATCGAGAATATCAAACATAACAAAATTATTGCGAAAATTAAATAGTTAACAGATATTTACAATAGCCGCAGAGCACGGTGACTTATTCCTTATCGTCGTAATGGATATCATCATCATCGTCATCACCATCATCATCAGCGTAGGCGAACTCCTTGCCGTGAGCACTGCCTCCCTTCTTGCCGTAATCAGCTTCGTCATGGTAATGGCTCTCATTTCCTTCCTCAGCAGAATGACTAGCGTCTGCATCATCAGCATGACCCTTAGCGTGGAAGCCAGCCTTTCCGAAACCACCCTTGTCGAAAGCTGAGTCGTGATGCTCACCTTTTTTGTGTTCACCCTTTTCGGAGCCGTGGTGTCCCTTCTGGTAACCGTGCTTGTTGAAGTGTCCGCTGTTGTCAGCTACGTCATAGAAGTCATGATCCTTCTTGAACTCGTCCTTGTTGAACACTTTGTGGTAGCCGGTGATTTCCTCTCCCTTGCTGTGGTGCTTCTTGTGTCCGTGGTCGCCTCCTTTGTAGCTCTGGCCAGATTCGTGGTGCTTGCCATGGACAGCGGCTTCGTCGTGGTGTCCTTTCTCACCACCTGCAGCCTCCTTGTGGTAACCTTCGTCGTGCTCCTTACCATAGTTTCCAGCTTCGCCCTTAGCGTGATGACTCTTGGAGTGGAAGCCCTTGCTGCCCTTCTCGCCGTGAGCGGACTGGTGCTTCTCGCCGTAGTCGCTGCCCTCGCCCTTAGTGAATTCATGTCCGTGATCATGTCCTCCTACATCTCCTCCGTCGATGTATTCATCAGATTCTTCGCTGTCGTCATCATCGTCATCTTCTTCTGCGTCCTCAACAATGATCGGTTTAGCAGCCACGTATGGTAGAGGAAGAGGTACGAGGTCGTAGGCTTCCAGGGCGCCAAGTTTAGGCTGTGCGAGCGGTAGGGGTGCAGCGAAGGCATTGTGTGGTCCATGGTACGGCGCGGGAGCCCCGAGCTGGATGTAGTTCGCTGGCCCGTTGTTGTCGCTCCTGTAGATGTAGCTGGTGGCCGCTGGAGGCGCGAAGCCCACCTGCACCGCTGCCACGGCGGTCGCAGCCAGCAGAACGTATAGAGCTGTGCTTGCCATGTTGAGATGTGTCTCGTACTGCAACTCGTACTGTTATAATTTGATAAGCCCATTGCCCAATATTTATATCTAGTCTAGAGACAAAGGTCCGTGAGTGTGCACTTGCTACCTTTCTTGTAGCCATGTAACAAATTGCTTATCAGACGAGGTTATAGGTGACAAAGACGGTGTTAATGAAAAAAATTGGACATTGTGCAATTTGTGGGCAAGCCGACCGCACTAGTAATAGGCGTGAAATGCTTTTTTTAATAGAGAATCTGTGCGTACCGCTTCATTCGGTAAAAGGTAGCATTGACCTACAATATTATATAACTAATGTAATTTAGATTTGACAATGAATGAAGCTTCTCGTGCAAATTTTTTGTCATTGTTTTGCACTTTACTTGTATCTAAGATTATAAGCAGATAGATTGCTGCTAGAGTAGCGATTTGTTGCACTCTTAGCGGATACTTAAAATGGTGTTCGCTGGTGGCACAGATAATATAATACTTCTGGTGGTAATTGATAATGTGTGCAAAGTTTGAACACATAATTTTCCCTTATTTTGTACTTTGACATCCCGAATTCCCAATTTATAAAGTCTTAAACCAAAGTTTGCAATTAATTTGTTTTGCAATTGACACTGACCTATAAATTGCAAAAAACGTAACAAAATTTGAATTGCGGACTACCCTGGCGCTTCTTCTTCACGAATCGATGACTCAAATTTTGTATGAGGACTACGGAGCAGCTCTGCCATTTGGCTCATTTAAGTCCTGGAGGGTGCAGGTAAACTGCAGTTAGTTGTGCACCACGGGCAGGAGAGAATAGGTGGCATATCCTGTGCAGGGGCTCCATACACGCATTGTGTTCGAGATTGGTCTATAATACCCCATCTAGCCAGATTGGTTATATTGCGGCCAACTTGAGCCCGCAGTCGGTTCAAAGATGGCCACTGCAGAGGTGACCAGGATGTATTTTTTCTGCCGCTGGTGGAGGATATTTTTGTTTCCACAGTGTGCACTTTTAACCTGTCGCACTGTTTTCCGAAGAGACAGTGTTTCTGAGAAAGGTTTTTCGACTCTTCCAACAGGTTCGAGAAAGTTGGTTCTCATATTATGTACAGTGGGTGACGACTGTCTCTTTCCTGTTCACCCTCCTCAGTACAAGGGGTTATTTTTCGGCGCACGACTGGTGGAGCTATACCCACCAAGCCACCAATGGGTAAGCATCGTTAAAGGGGTGGGTTTTAAGTACCCCGTTACGATGCGGCAGGCCACTAAGGTGGATGCTCTAGAGTAGCCCGCGAAATTCAATTTGTGTGTAATTTCGCGGGCTACCCTGGAGCATCCACCTTAAGCGATATGTCAACCTCTTTAGCGTGGGCATGCTATAATTAGCGGTAAATTTCATGAAAAGTCTTAAGTCACTACCGCACGCAAGCTAGCCCGTAATCTCAACCATTGCATCGTCATTACTGCTTTTAATCTTGTCAGTAGGTATCGGAGCAATTTTCCTGATTCATAACTGTAAATTTCTCACAGGAACTTTACACTGAGCAATAACAACAACTTTATAATGAGCAATAGAGATTAGAATGCTGAAACAAAATTAACACTAGACGGATGAAATGGCAGCAGGCCACAGGAAAAATATGCGACTACCGCATTGCCCTTAAACTTAAGGAGAAATTTTATAAAACCATGGTTAGACTTGCTGTCTTATATGGATCAATTCTGGGCCACAAAAAGTATGAATGAAAGGCAAATGCATGTGGCTCATGGCTGAGATGAGATTGCTAAGGGGGATGTGTGTAATGCGAATGGATAAAATAAGAAATGAATATATGAGAGAAAGTCTGAAGTCTGAACGTGGCGCTGGTGACTGAAAAGTTGTGGTATTCGGTTGTCGTGGTATGGGCATTGTGATGCGGAGAAATGAGCAAAATGTTGTGGCTATAAGAGTAGATGAAGACCAAAGAAACGATAGATGGACTGTGTATAGGATGATATGGCTAGAAAGAAGGTGACTGCTGAAATGACGAGTAATAGAGAAGTATGGAAGAAGAAGACATACTGCGCCGACCACAAATAAACTGGGATAAGGGCAGGAGAATGATGATGAGAGAGTAGAATGCTGGGTGTTCAACTAACAGATTGCGGTAGATACTTAAATAGCGGATGTGGGTGTTAATGCAGACAATTGAAATGGGAGCGGTCGCCTAATCACTCGGTTGTGGGGGTCAGATAGGCAGTGGCTTCATGTTACAATACTGGTATTTGATAACACTAAAAAAGAGAGAGAACGAGAGAAAGAGGAAAAGGCTGGGGCTAGGTAGATTTAAAAAAATGGAGCAGGACGACTAGATCCTTAGATTGTACGAAGAGAGATTTGAGCAAATATAGTCACACTATAGACGCCTTGCGATGATGCCTGCGGAAGGATATCCGCCGAGGTCGCCAGCGTTGGAGAGGGTGCTCATCTCGTTAGGTTCTGGTCAAAAATCGCAAAAAATTAGAAAAGTTTTGCTAGGAGAAAGGGACGGCTGAACAAAGCCTATAATTTTCCTAATATTCTGCTGGAGCCAAGGAATGGTAAACTGGACAGGTGTAAAGGGTTTGGTCCATTATCCACTACGCGTGAATCCAGTGGTGAATGTCAGAATATGTCTTCGAATTGTTTGGTTTGGATATGCTAGCTTTCTCACGATATTTTCTTTTACCGTTTTGAGAGCTATGAAAATGAATGGAACACAATTAAGCGTCGAGGTCACACATAGCATTACACCTGTATTTCCTCGAAGGATTAGACAGAGGTGTAGCCCGTTTAGGTACCTATTATTACTCTTATTTTGCCAGTTATGTTGAAGTCCATGCCATAACCCTGGCTAAAACCCTGATTTCAGGCGGCTACTGAGAAATTCCTAATGGAATCCAATATCAGTTTGCCAAACCTGAAAATCGACCCCACGACCTCATTTAAAGCGCTTGCGATCGCTGAACTCCTTGTATGTATGAACGTGGATGAGGCGAATATAAGGGTTGTAGTCGGCAGTGATGCAGTTTTATGACTATGATTACACCCATGTGACCCCAAGTAGAATGGAACAAGGACTGAAAGATAATGATGATCTCTGGTTACGTATCAAAAGACTTAAAATAACACAAAGAGAAGTTACTTTCGTGTATCATACCTTGCAATTGAGACTACATTGAAGTGTGCAGGACTTTTGGGGCAATCTTTTCATCATTGACCAACGAAGAGCGTTGAAAAAACTACAGTTATCATTGATATATTAAAAAGAGGCCGCCTTTTAATATAATATCAATGACAATTATGCTTTAATTTACATAAAATTAAAGCATTATTATTTTAGGTTTTTTGTGGTATGGTATGGGCGTTAGAGTTCCAAGGTGTTTATTAGCATATTATTTAAAATAATTATTTAATTTATTTATAAATCTTAAATAACTACGTTACATTAAATACGCAGTAACAATAACTTTGGCTTCCTCCCTCCGTGTTCTAATTTCATAAAATTAAATATTAATAATTAGATTACGTATAAAACGTAATTTATTTTTGTAGGTACATTTCCCGAATGTAAAATAAATTAACTTAGTGAGAATAGTTTCCTAAATCTTAGAATAGCTGATAACATATTTGTGTAGCCAAGCATTAGATTCCTATTGCAAAAATGAACGTTAAAAATAATGTATCAGTTCACAAATTAATAAGGGCAATTCAAACAAAGAAAGTAAAGGTATGGCTATCTTTATATCTACAAATACAAATATTTACAAAAAAATATAATAATTACCAAAAAATCAACAAATAAATAACAAGGATCACCAACGTACGATCAGTGCTTGACTTTGAAACCGAAGCCTTTGCCCGCATACTGTTCGCCTTTAGTGCCGAATTTTCCAGATGTGTAGTGATGGGACTCTCCGTCTTGCTCCGAGGAATGTGCTGCGTCATGCTCGTCTCCAGATTCTTTGGCAGCAAATCCTCCTTTCCCGAATTCTTTCTCGTGATGACCTGAATCGTGAGAACCTCCTTTCTCGTGTCCTCCGGATTCTGATCCATGACTTGCATGTCCGTCTGCGTATTTGTGGTTGTTTCCTTTGAGACCTTCTGCATCATAAAAGTCATGGTCTTTCTTGAATTCATTCTTGTCAAAGACTTTGTGATATCCATCGAGCGCTTCTCCTTTGTCGAGAGAAGCTTTGTGTCCGTGGTCATTGCCTTTGTATTCATGTCCGTGAGCGAAATGCTTCCCGTGACCATCGGCTTCGTCATAGTGGCTTTTGTCTCCTCCCTCTTTAGATACTGCATAACCTTCGTGTTTTTCTGAGTGGTAATTCCCTGCATCTCCTTTTTCATAACGATGTTTTTTCCCATTACCTTCAAGCCCTTTGTCCCCATAACCATGGTATCCTTTGGCGCCGTGGTCCTTTCCACCCCCGTAGTCGTGGTAAATCCCGTGATCGAAATGTCCTAGCCCATGTAAGTAATCAGAAAAGTCGTCTTTGTAACCCGAGCCGTATTTCTTTGTGTACTCCTCGAACATCTTGTCGTAGTCTTCGGCTACTATCCCATCAATAGGGTCGTCGTGTTCGTTTACCTTCTCTTCAACAGGTTTCACATGCTCTTCAGAGGTATAAGAAGCGGCTTTGCCTTCATCCTCCTCTGTGTCCTGGAATGGCCCCGCAGCGGCAGGAATAGGCGCCTTATACGCCTCAGGCTTGCCGTACATTTTAGAAAAATGCTCAATCACTTCACTCTCTCCCATTTTAACGACGCTGGCGGGACCGTCACTTTCTTTTTTGTAAATGTAGCCGGTGGCAGCGGGCTGAAGGTCGGAGCCGGTGGTCCGAACCATGACCGTCCTTTCAACAGTTTCCCGCATTTCCATGCAGGAACCGTATCCAAAAAGAAACAAGAGCGTGGCGATCTTTTGCGCCATGCTTACGGCTATCAAGTCCACTATAATAATGACGGCAAAGGTCAAGACTAGCTTTTATATAGTGAATATAATACTGTATCGATCATTGACATTCATAAATGGGCCGACTCGAGAGCGCTCTCTAGATTGGGCAATGGTCTTCTGTGTCAATGATAATGAAAAACCCTGTATTAATTTGTACGGTGCATTGCTGCGCGTTCGATCAGACGCAGAGTATAAAAACTATATTGTATCGGCGACTGCACACTGGTGAAGTGGTGGCGGACCGACGACACGTGACTATAGTCACAGTCTCACTTTAAATTATTAAAACAGCAGCACGATTTCTACTTATTGTATAATTGATACTTCAAAACGAAATGTATGTTGCCGAACTAAAATAGGACCTCAAATTGGCACAAGAGCCACAAACTAACATGGTTCTAATATTGCAGTCAAATCATAACAAACTTCGTATAAGAGTTTATGAAAACGATAATCATATTTATTTAAACACCTTCTACATTGAATTTAATAGCAGGACATAAAAAAATAAAACATAGTACTTATAAAACAAATTGCGGTTGGCCGTGAAGCGGTTCCTAATTTGACACTGCATTGAATTAATTAGCATGATAAGTTACACACATCACAGTAATCATAGAGATATGATATGTAGATATGATATGGAATCAGTTGTTTATGAAACTAGAAAAATTCTTCAGCTTCTTACGCTGAAGGGTGCTACCACCGTTTATTTTAGAAAGTTGCATAGCAGCCATACTTTCAGTGTCTTCCTGAAAAGCAGTACGTAGACGTTTCTCCTTACTGCTGAAGTCACTGCTTCCATTGTCATCCATGGACCTCGTTATCATGATGTCTTGCCGATCCAAAGACTCAGGGTTCATTCTATAGAACACCGCGTAAGGCGTGTTATCATCTAGACTTTCTTCATGGCTCCCAATCCTCGCCAAGGCCGTAATGTGCTTGTGCAGATTGCGCAGATCTTTTCTTGTTTTCTCTTTTCCAATATACTTTCTCAATTTCTCCACTATGAGACTCCGTTTGCTTTTGTCGTATATTGTATCCAAGTGGTCTTCTATATTTTTAATACCGTATTCACCTTTTGCATGTCTTCTGTTTATGATTTTTTTCGCAATATCGTCTAGAACTCGTGCCATTACCTCCTTTTTGTGATCGTTTGAGATTCCACTTGCTTTGTGCAGCGTTTTGTCGATCTTAATGGGTGTGGCAATCCTCTGACGTTTATCCGGGGAAATTTGTGATAAAGAGTGCAGCTGATGATTGCCGTTTAATATTACTGTCTGAGGCTCAAGTGATCTTGATGCTTGCCTCACATTCATGTAGGTAGGTTGAGAATCATATCCACCATCTAGGTTTATTTGATTGCGCCCTGCATCATTCTGTCTGAGGCCACGTCCTGAAACATTCTGCCTTCGGCCACGTCCTAAATCCTGATGTCTTTGGCCACGTCCTAAATCCAGGTTTCTTTGTTTGCTTAATAAATCTAGATTTCTTTGGCCACGTTCTACTCCGTGATTTCGTTGGCCACGTTCTGCTCTTTGATTTTTTTGGCATTTACCAGTATCCTGATTTCGTTGCCTGATTGAGTTGTAGTCCGTGTTGACGGCTTTAGGCCTTATGGGTGGAATCTGTTGATTGTTGGAAGATTGTGTGTGTGAAGCTACTCCATTTGGTTTAGCATCGTAATCACCTTGCTTGTTTTGGGTGTTTTGTTGTACAGCAGTGTTTACCGGCGCTTCAGTGTTTTTATATTCTTCAATTATTTTCTGCGCATTATTTTTTCCTTCGTTGGTTTCATAGGTTATGAGCCTCCCGGTGTCGGCCACAGCCGGTATGGCGTATGGTCTCGACGGAGTCTTCCTAACTTTGAAGTGAGAGTCAACCACATGTTCGTTGTTTATCTTCTGAAACTTGGGGTTGCTGTATGATCCCATGAATTGTTTCTTGCTTGCCTTGCCCACACTGAATCCAATATTCATGTATGTTCCAATACTGTTATCGGCAGAGACGAAGCCTGCATTTGGTGTTTCGTCGTATATGTAGTACATTTGAACGGAGGATACAAAATTAAAGTACAGAAATGCACTTATTATCTCGAAGAGTATCTTCATCTTGATCGCTCACGAAGTAACTGCGGACGGAAATGCGTTGTTCTTATAATTTATTTGCGCTCAGATTACTGTTGTTTATTGATGTTTACGAGTTGTAAACAAAAACACAATCTTGTTGATCTAAAAAATATTTGATGACTATTGATCGTAGGGTTAGCAGTTGACTTTTTTTTCAACGTTTATTTATTTATTTTTTAGGAAAACTTACAGCTAAACAGACAATGAGTAATTTCGTTTGCAAAACTAAATATTTAAAAGGGAGATTCTTGGCGAAAAATTCCTTTTTGGGGACTTATTTGGGGTCAGTGCTGGAGGATTTTGAGATTTAATTATAATAACCGGACGGGTCAATCTTCAAGGTTATGTAATGTTAAGTATGTATTTACAAACAAAAAGTACCTATCTATGTAGTATATCAACTATCTGGTGGCCACGACACATGCCTCGTTGCTTAGTGTGGCACTAGATGGCGCTGTGTGTAATGTCCAGCGATATTTATAATTTATTTATTTATATTTATTTCATCGTTTTTTAGAAAGAAAAAAACTGCTGTTTCCTACAAAGGTGCAATACCTACACGGTCAAAATGTATGGAACGGTGGGGGGGTGGGGGGGGGGGGAATGATCTACTAAATACGCGGTCATCGTTTGTGCGTCGATATCCCTTCCACCCATACTTTTCAAAATTTTGGAAATATTTAAAATAAACCAACTCTGTAAGAAGTCTGAGAACCGAACCCACACACTTTATGACCGTTTTTAGGGTTCCGTAGTCGTGACAAGGAACCCTTATAGTTTCGTTATTGTTCCAGTCCCCCCCCCCCCACTAAACTTCTCGCTCGAAAAATCTGGAAAATCTTGAACTTGGGTGTTGGATAATTTTGTGCCAAATACAAAATCCTTAGAATAAATCCTTTAAAGTGACTAAGATGAAGTAGTTGCTTGTTTATAACGGGTAAAGACTTGCATTGAAAACAAAATCTTATATTTTAGACTACACTGCGCGTGGCTCGACACGCACTTGGCCGGTTTTACAAACACGAAGCAACATCTAAATGAATGCCTAAATCTGATTGCACTAGGTATTCTAGAAAACGCTGCGTTGCGGTCTACCCCAAGTAACATGGGCTAGTGGCATAATGATAATCTTGATGATGATGTTAGTGAAAACAGGCATTAGGGGCGGGACTCCACCGAAGCTAAGAGAGGAGAGGAGCTGTGTTGTAAACTCCTAATAGAATTTTGTTATTACACTTCTTGTCTCAGCTTAGCTTTGGAAACGGTGAAGCAAGTGAATCCTCCTGGCTACAGATCGCGATTTACTAAGAGGATGCAAATTCAAAATTCTAATTCATTTTGGTGTGATTTTTGACACATTTTACATGAGATGAAAAAGTCATTATGATCAAAGGAGATGTACTTACCTTTTTTTTCATACAGCGACGGACAAAGACATCCCACCTGTACACACTACACTGTTTCACTTGCACAATGGCTAAATTCTAAGATGTGTACAGAAAATCTGTCAATGGCTGTGCAAATGTTTTGAGAACACCTGTTCAAACGATTCTCACTGATGATTGTCCAACAATCAGATAAAACTCGTAAATATTGACACAGGAAAAGATGAAATTGAGAGACTTAGAAAAGATTTTAAGATTTGTTAAGATACCGGAATCAAACGCATGCGGCCTAACACAGTAGCCGCTGCTTTTATGCATTTCCCATCGCACAGAAACGATAAAAAGTGTATAAAAAAGCTGTTTGAATATTTCGTAGCACCCAAAGCTAAGAAAAGTTACAATGTTAAATTAATACAAAGTATCGAACAATTCACCGGCGTCGGAACCCTATCATTAAATTAAACAAAAGCACAATCACCCGAATGTTATCAAAATAAAATCTATTAATCAGATTATTTTCATCTCATCATACATTGTTCATTTCCTTTAAGTCAACATCATTTAAAAACATCAAGACGTTAACATTATGTGTTGATTCACGATCATGTCGCTAGTCGACACTTCGACAGTACGGCGTTAAGCACATTACAATGAAACTGTTATTGCTCCTCCTGTTAAGTTTTAGCTGTAGAACCATTAACTCTCGGCTAATAGAGAAAATCACAGATCGAACATTGACTACAGAAATGAAGACAACAGGTTCTTCTCCACCCGTACGTCTCACGAGGGACGCCTTCGGAGAAGACTCGGAGACTGGGGGATCCTCCAAGGAAGACCACGTGTCCAGCGATGAGCAAGTGCAGCCCAGTGACAACAAGAAACCGATGAGAGAATTCTCCAGAATCAAACTAAGGAAGAATGAACCTTCTAAACGCCGATTGCCAAGAGAATCCTACGAAAAGTTGGATAAACCCAAAAAGAACACGACTGCAACTCACCAACGAAACGAAGCACAAACGAAGCAAAAAACCACTCTCGTGAAGAAACCCGTACCAAAATACAACGAAATGGACTACGATGACGACTTCCAGATGAAGATAAGCCGAGCGCCGGTGAGGACCGTGGACTCCGGCGAACACGAAGACGAAGACTTCAATCTCGACGACTACGATTTTGACATAAATCACGATGAATTCATCGGCAGAGGTAAGCCTTTAGAACCGAGGTTGAAGACTAAAGTGAATCAGGCCTCACGGCCAGCTGAAAAACATGAAACTCCGCGTCCAGAAGCGAAGGTTCAAAGTATAGTGCCGGCCACGTTACGTCGTCCTGTCGCGAACAAGAGGGAAGAGCGACGAGCAGTGCAAAAGCCAGCCAAGAAAGCAGGAGATAAAGAAGACTACTATGATGACGCAGCTACTAGTCAAAAGACTCCTGAAAAAGGAAAGGTGCGTGACTCGGATGACGAATTTAATGATGATAACGAAGAAGCTGATGAGTTCGAAGCTAAAGGACGAACGGTGAGGAAGATTCGATCACCTTGGAAGATGAATGCTTACATCGATAAATTTAACGATAAGAGCTCATCTGTGATGTCTAAAGTACTTAGTATATTACCGATGTTCCCTGAAGTGCCCAAAAAGACTGAGAACAAAAAAATCAATGCTTCAATAAACCCTGGGCCTTAGATCGATCAAGATGAAATTGAATTTCTGATTTTAGATTATATCGAGTGATTTTAGCTTATTATGGTAGTATTTAATCATTTTTTAATTGAATTACTTAGTACATTAGTTTTGTGGATTGAATTGACTAGTTATTTGTAAGAATATTAAATTGTTTTAGTGGGATCGCACAACAATATTTTAGTGTCTGTTGTGTCTGTAATAAAAAATAAAGACCAATTATTGTCTTTTTGGTACCTTAGCCATTTTACTCGGAGACTGTATATGGTGTAAAACACCTCATAACGAAGCCGAAAGGCACTTGTTCTCCTCGATAATTTTTTTGTTCTACACCATACCTGGGAACCTTATAGTTACGGAGATATTGGGGGTCAAAATCCAACTTATTTTTTAAATACAAGTTTTTAATGTAAGATTTTTACTTTAAACACCTCCACGGCCCCCGTATTATTCAATCCATCCATCAGCACAATGTTTTGAGTGCGTTACATTGAGTTCTACCACAAAACATGATTCACCCCAAAAAAAAAAGTCGTTTCTCAGCAATCATTTTTGGGTAAAGTTACTTAATTTGATGTACAGACGTCGTAAGCCGTCGACTAAGCATTGGTTGACGGCTTCGTGATGAGGTTGTTTACACCCTGTATTTGTGCTATATCGATGAGAATTATTGGAGTAGCTAAATTACAAAATAATAATTAGTGGTGGAATTCATGAAGCTGAGAGATGGCAAAAATGCACGTTAGCGTGTGTGTAATTTAATTTTAAGTTTGCATGCTAAAGTCAGCGAAGAGTAAAACCTTTATATTTATAAGACCATAATTCATGGCTAAATAATAACAGCCGCTCGGGTCGATCTTCAGGTTAAGCCGCGCTTGCCTAGGTTAGTCCGTGGATGGGTGACCACCCATTACATACCGAGTTTCCTATGCCTCAGAAAGCACGTTAAGCCCTTAGTCCCGGCTGTCATTTGTAGATATTTGACAGACGTTACAGGTAGTCAGTGGCCCTAAAATCTGACAAACAGTCTTTAAGGGATATCATATTTCCCAGTACTAACTGGGTTGTGGAGGTCAGATAGGCAGTCGCTCCATGTTAAATACTGGTATTCAGGTGCATCCGGTTAGACTGGAAGCCGAACCTAAAAGGCTAGGCAGATGATGAATGTACCTACCATATATCATCATCACTCTATTAATGTTACCACTGCTGGGACACAGGCCTCCCCTCTATGAGAGGGAATGGGCTATAATCCACCACGCGGGCCCAGTGCGGGAGCAGCGGATTGGTAGATGTCACATGTCTTCGAATAGTTTGGTTCCAGGACATGCCGGTTTCCTCACGATTTTTTCCTTCACCGTTTTGAGCGCAGTGGTGATGAAATAAATTAGACAAAGTAATGCGCCTGTTTGGGCTCGAACGCACGACTTACTGTTCGTAAGTCGGGGCCGCCACCACTGGGCCACCGCTGCTCTCATACCATATATCATGCAAATAAAAACCTTGAATCTTGGGGTATTGTTGGATTCAATAATTTACGTTTTCAGCAGTCACCTATTAATAATAAGCCAAAGATTTAGCTGCTGTCGCATTGCCACGTTGAATGGCAGCAAAGAGTATAATGACTTGTCAGTCATTATACTCTTTGCTGCTTATTATTATCTAAGAATGCAGTTTAAATTGTTTTATAAATTCAAATAATGTCTTCTTTCAGTAAAATGTTCCATCTACAATATTCAAGGTACTTTCCCTCCATGTGGCATATCCGTGGGACGCCCTGTATAATGTAAATATGGTTTATTAATAAAATAAGCCTCTTATTCGATTCGCAACATGTGTTTATGTTACTAAATAATCATGTTATTCAGTACTAGTTACTTTGTTATTTTTTTTTTGCCAGTCACAATCAGCCACATTAGTCTTGGATCAAAAGAACCGGAAATCATGGGAAGAGGCATAAATTTGCCCATAATTTGGATGATGTAGTTGTAGGGTAACACTAATAATACTTTTTATGTATAAATGAATGTATGAAATTATTTTGATTTTATCATTTTTCCGAGAAATACTACGAAATAGAAACTTTTTCTTGAGGCCTCTAAAAAATATATTATACATGCTAAATATTCATCCTGAATAGGGAACTCTTTACTGGAACTTTTTACCTGGTTCGACACACTCTTGGTCTTGTTTTTTTTAAAATCAAATCAAAAATTATTTTGTAAATTTTATTAAATCCAAAAATAATTAAAAAAAAAACAGAAAGGTACTATTTTGTGTGTTTCACTTATAACTAGCTTCACATTACCCAAGTTATAAAGTTACTTATCTTAAGTTCGAAAAATATTTAACCGAATTTAATTTCACCTAAGACTTCAACTATTATCGTTTCGTTTTTTTTTTCACTTCATCGAAGTCACGTCTGCCACTGTATCAGTTAAACTATTATCAATTCGATTTTTTTCGTTACTCCGACGTTTCATTTGGTCGAAAAACTTTTTACCGAAGTTACACTTAGCCGAAATAACGTTGAATTTGTTCGAAGTATTATGTTTCCCAACATACATTATAACATGCAGCAAGCATTGTTTCTGTCACGGCTCAGGCGCTGCGGGGTTTGGGTGGCCCCACGCGAGCTTATCGTCGCAGATGGTTTTAACGCTCACCACCGCAGATTCAGTTTGCTGGCCGGCAGCGCAAAGCCAATCCCTGTATATGAGACAACACTGGATGGTGTTGAATAGCACACAGACATTGCACTGCACAATTTTGAAAACAATCATACAAATCTGTTTCGAGCGAGCAGCTTAGTTGATTGGTTCTTTTTACCGCACAGAGTTGGCCCTCATACTTTGCAACAGATAAAAGAACAATCATGTTCGCTCTCAACACTTTTCTATAGCTACGTGCGATACCGCAACATGATTGTCCCTCAAAAAAAGTAAAGCGTCTAGCATCATAGTTTACATTCGTTTGTTATTATTCGTCATGACCTAAACAAATTGAGAAGAGGACTGACAGATGCGACGACTATGTGACGCGCGCTCGCTACGCTCGCATTTTACATTACACACCCACTTTCTGTCACAAACATCGTCGCCGCCGAGTTTTACTTTATTTCCTTGGTACTTTGTATGTTTTAATAAATGTATTTAACATTCATGATTCTAGTTTCTTTTTGTGTCTGTTTTAAATATACAAAAATTTACAATTTAAATATATCAGATAGGAAATGCAGCTTAATTCGTAACAGCTTTTTCCATTACATTACAAAATTCACAACATCCGGACGCAGTATGCGTAATTGTGACTCAACATGGACTCAACGCCTAGAGCGCTGGTTCATACACAGATATTTGCTTCACGCTGGCCGGCAAGCCGCAAGTCAGAAGTCAGCGCGAAGACGGTTTTGCAGCGATTCGTTTCTGTCGCTAACTCGCTATAGCACATGTTGCATGCTTTTTATGACACAATTTTAACGTAATATTGAAAATATAAAATATTATAATAGCTATACTGTAAAGTAACCGGCTACATAATTATTTGTGACCAAATAATATTCCTTAAAACTTTTGGTTCGGTGTGGTGAAAATATGGCAAATAAATCATTTGGCAAATGAAAAAAGTTCAAAAGAGGCTTCGGCCAATAGCAAAAAGTTATTTTGTAAATCGGCGAAATATAGTTCGGTAAAATAATGCCTATGACACTATATAACACTACTATCGAAGTATCATGTCATGTGTCACTAAAAATATGTCAAATGGTTGGTTAATAGTTTTCGGTAAAATGAAATTCGAACAAACAAAATTCGGAAAAGTGATCGGTTCCCCCCAAGTTTGCATTGCAAAAACAAAAAAAAACTTAAAGATACCGTTTAAATTATTTCTTTCCAAATTATAATCTAAATAAAAAAGTACTATAAGTTTAGAACGCTGCGTCCTAAACACCGACTATTAACATAAAGTAACGTAAAACTTTGCTACCCAGTTCGAGAGAGGCAAAAGAATTAAATTAATTTATTTATCATGCAGTTAAATTAAAACTGAATTCCTTCAATTTGAAAGATATTTTCTTTCATATTGTATATTTGTTGAAAACTATCAAAAACACAGATTGGTACACAATACACTACGAATAAGATAATTCCTTATTGTCCTCACTATATGTCCAAGTTTCTTGAAATTGCATGCAATGGAAAGAAAACAACAAAAATATTCTGGAACACCAGAGCACGCCGCAACAGTTTGTACCATTTCACTGTTCCTAAAAATTTCACTTTAGTCTCAACAGCACTTTATATTAATGATACATGATGTTTATTTTTAGTAAATTGTTCGTCAGATTTTGTTCTTTTATTTATTTACCGTAAACCTTGTAAGTGTCTACGTACTCATCATTATTCTTCTGAGCTGCCTCCTTTGCCACGTCTCTGTACCTGTCTAACCTGTTTTCTAACATATTCACCCTGTCATTTCCTTGGTGAGTGTTTTCATATTTAGCATCGTTTGTGTTTCCGGCATTGCTTGCCGCTTTCGTCTCATTTCCTACGGCTGCAGCTGCGTGAGAGTGTAAATATGCTTCAGATCCACCAACATGTCCGTTATAGCCGCCTTTCTCTAATCCTTTTAAACTGCTATTTTTGTTATCGTAAAATTCTTTATCTTCCTGATACTCATCTTTATGATACACTCTGCGAAAACCTTTTTTATTTTCACCTTTATCCTGATTCAAAGATTTAATAATATTTAAATTATTTTTTATGTCCTCAGATCCGAATTTATTTGCAAAAGTATCTAGGAAATCTTTAAAGCCATTGTATCGTTTTGTGTGATTTTCATAACCAGTACTATGCTCAGAATTTTTATTTGCACCATTTTCCCTTTTGTCAAATGCATGTTCCTGCTTTATATTTCTATCTCTTAGTGATTCTGATTCCAAGAGATTCTGATGGTTATGATCACGATGTACTGTTACAGGACTTACTGTTGTGTAAATTTTATTTTTCCTTATTTGACTACTACGTATTCTTTCATCTGTTACGGGCACGTAGGTTTCGTGATCAAAGTCGTCGCCAAAATCTAATCCTTTGAATATTACTGGGTCCTCGTCGCCATTTCTGTCAAAATAATCGTTAAGTACAAATGAAAAGAACGGCCCATTTCCTCTGATAGGGTTATCAGTAACATCACGCGTGAATTTGGCCGTTCTTTCGTAAGTTTGTGGATAATCATTTTCTATAATTTCAGTGACTGGAATTATACCCTCAGGTCGGTCTGCCACATAATGTTTGTCTTTCGCTTTCAGTGTATCATATATATCTTTATTGTGTTCATATTCATAAGGACTGTGGTAAAAATAGGGCCAATTATCATACAAACTTCTACTGCTCCTTATGTCGTCGTCGTCCATGTGATAATCGTTGATGCCGTCGTGCCCCGGCATACTGTTGAGAACGTCTGGAGGCGGGTGGTAATGCATCAGTGACTTCAGTTTATCGAGCATAGTGTCTGCTTTGAATTTCGAAGACTCGTAGCCAGCGTCCGATACAGATTTTGCTATTGCGTAATCTATTTTACTTCCCAATAACGTTGAAGGTGTTGTATAGGGCCTCATTACTTCTGAGTATGGCGTTTGCGATTTGCTTGCACCTTGTCCAAAAGATAGTGATCCGAAATGATCGTTCACTGCATATGGATCCACAGTTGGCTGTTCAATCGCGGATCGCTCTCCAGGTTTATCGAACTGTCTATAAACATAATCGTTTTGCGTGGGTAAATTTGATCTTGATTGTCTTGAGATGTGTTCCGAATACGTTTCGTGCTGAACTGTGGTGTAAGTTCCGGAGATCACACGCGGTATAAAACATAATATTATTGCAAGGCGACTCATATTAACCTACCTACATCTACGTGTTTTCAGATGCTCTCTGCAATATTAACTGGAAGTGCTTGTACCTAATCGCTAGTATAAGAGTTGTTTGTTTTTTCCGCCGTCAACAACATTGTTCTGCTCAGTGCTCACAATAGATTGATGCCAGGTCATACGGCTATTGAGAAATATTTCCGGTGTCTACAATGATAAATGGGTGACGAATTTACGCTTAGGTACTATAGTTTACATTCAACCTAGTTTGGTATTTCTACAATCTATTATGATTGCTTTGTGTCTACGACAATTTTAGGTTTTTATGCATAATGATGGCACATTGAATTGAATTCCTTACGGTATTTTCTGCAGTATGAGTTGCATTTTAATTAAGGTACATAATATTTGTATTCAGGGTACAAAGGCTCAACAATTGAACCAATAATATTAACAATCATCTAAACGAGACACTAGCAACTATAGGGCAACGGCAGTTCCCTAACATCTTGATTGGCCAGAAGAGCGACTGGGCTTTGAAGGTCTAATACGGCACGGGAATTTGGGGATGTAAGTGATCGTAATTTTTCTGCGACAGTGTCAACATCATTCAACAACATCTTCCTTGGATTCCTTTCTTCTATTGATTACATGGGTTTTGGAACAGCTCCAGTCGTCTGAAGATCTTGCCGGTAGACGCACTAGAGTACAACAGACGTTGCAACTTGGATTCCCGTTAGCAGGAGTACGGTATTAGGTCGATATTAATTTTCTGTCTTCCGATATGAGGTGTTTTCAATCTGCATGCATCCAAAATAAGTGCAAAAACAAAATATTAAGTTACACAACTTCTATTTCAAACGTTATGTGGGTAGACAGACTATGTAGTAATGGTACTTTCCGTTTGTGAAATATTACGCAAATATTCTCTCAATTATAGTTTTTAATTAATTAATCGTTTTATTGATCTAGTAAAACATATATTGCTTTTGGACAAGGTCCACAAATAGTTTCTTAATTATAAGCACAATTTAAACCTTCTAATACTGATAAAAAATCTCGTGTCATAGTGTTTGTTAGCGAACTCCTCCGAAACGGCTTGTCCGATTGTTATGTTTTTAATTTTGTGTATATTTGGTAGGTCTGACCATCTGAGAATAGGTCATAGGCTATTTTTTAGTCTCACACATACACATCAAAACTTCCACGCGAACGAAGCCATAATCAAAAATCTCAGTTTAGATGTGTGATTATTTATGGTTTAGATATGGCCACAAAATTAAAAAAAAAAATATGCCCGAGAAAGTTTGGTTATTACTCTAGGGAGCGCTTAAAATAAAAATCGAAATTTTTATTGTATTTGAGTGCTAGTCCCTTAAAACACTCAAAAATAAGAAAGACTGTAATAGCCCTCTTAAGTCGAACTTTGTTTTCATGAAAGGGGTATGTGAATAAGGAATTAGGCAAGACTGACTTCTTTGGCTAATCCATGAGATCTACTTATACAGTTGCTCCATGCAAGACTATTGGGAGTACTTAACTAGATTATTGAGAGTAATTCTACTCCTTTTAGCGACTTTCCGTCACCAGTATGATCATTACTGAATAAATGTTGACCTAAGTAAAATGATTACCAGTACCTTATGCCCCGGGGCTGCGGGACTGTTCGAAAGAGATACCGTGGCCCCGGAACACAAAGAGCGATGAAGGAACATGGATGGGTTTTAGTCAGTAAAAGTCTGACACTCCCTCCTGCTCCGCCCAGCGGGAAGAGTCATTTGATGATTTCCAATCCGAAAAAAAAAAAAATATACCTTTGCCTCGTGAGGAGTATCCTAGATTTTACAGGATCACATAAACAATGTTAAAATACTACAAAAACCTCAAATAGGTAAATAATAATAATAAATAAATATCGCTGGACATTACACGCAGCGCCAACTAATGCCACACTAAGCAACGAGGCTTGTGTTGTGGACATCAGATAGTTGATTTACTACATAGATACTTTTTGTTTGAAAATACATACTTATTATGCATATAAACATCCATGACTCGAAACACAGTCCATGCTCATTACAAACATTTGCTCCTACCGCAGGGGTCGGCAACCTTCAGGGCACGCCACAATAGTAAGTCGGTCGGTAAGTCCCCTCTTTGAGGAGTGGCTGGAGAGACGCCACGGCGTCCTCACCTTCCGCCTGACGCAGGTTCTTACCGGACACGGATGTTTCGGTAAGTTCCTGCACCGAATCGGGCGGGAGGAGACGCCCCGGTGTTTCCATTGTGAGGATCGACCGGAGGACACGGTGGAGCACACTGTGGAGGTGCGCCCCGCTTGGGCGGAGCACCGCCGTGTCCTCGAGGTGGCGATCGGCGGCGGCGACCTCTCGCTCCCGGCCCTGGTTCGTGCCATGGTCCGGAGCGAGACGGAATGGGACGCCGTCACCTCCTTCTGCGAAGCAGTCATGCTAGCGAAGGAGGTGGCGGAACTTAAGAGGGAGATATCGTCACGTCCCGGCCGCCGCGGGAGACGCCCCGGGCGTCGGGGGCCACGTGGTGGCTTCCGGCCACCGAAGGCGCGGGCCTGTGGACGAGGAGCTATGGGCTAGCTCGCCGTCCGTCCGCCTCATGACGACAGGCCGTGTCGACGGCGCGTTCGTGTTCCACGCGCGCCTCAAAGAGAGTCAGCAATAGGGAAGGGGTCCGCAAGGACCGAAGCCTGCCGGGGCTGCGGGACTATTCGAAAGAGATACCGTGGCCCCGGAACACAAAGGGCGAGGAAGGAACAAGGATGGGTTTTAGTCAGTAAAAGTCTGACACTCCCTCCTGCTCCGACCAGAGCGGGAGAAGTCATTTGATGATTTCCCATCCTAAAAAAAAATAAAATGAAAGGGGTCGGCAACCTTTTGAGTCGGAAGAGTCAAAAATTACAATTTACAAAATTTCAAAGTTTTTAAAGAGCCACAAAAATGTTTCTTGCCAACAGTAAATAGTACCTACTAGCATAAATTAAGTTTTTTGATTAAAAAAAACTAATGTATTTTATTCATGAGAAAAATATCTATTTATTCACATAGAAGTAAGTAAGTAAGTAAGTGTTTTTTCCCAACAAATTAGTATTTTTTTTTTTGCAAAATAAATAATATTTGCGAATGGAACTAAAGAGCTTCACGTCCAGAGCCGCAGGTTGCCGACCCCTGTCCTATCGGGATTCGAACCCGGAACCCTAAAAACGTAAGGCAGTCTCAATACCGCTGCGCCATTCGGTGAAAAAGAAAAAATGGAATATTCTCAATAAAATTCGTCACATTTACCTATTCAATTAATAGATAGAAGAAAAAATGCAGTAAATGAGCTATCGCAATTGGTTTCACTCCGTTTACTACAAACAACGGCGGTGTGACCTTCGATTAGTCTTGGTCGCAGTCGCATTCTATTAGTCGCAATGTCGCATGGAGCGCGTAGCCTGCGTGTCGCAATCCTATTGTTTGTGCTGACAGGGTAAGAAAGGAAGTAGGTGCCCAGTTAGCTGTATTGTTATGGTCTAGAATTTCTATGTCAAACCACGGTTGGTGTCAGAAGTGACGAGGAGGGACACCGTGTGGTTTTCGTCAGTAGGAGTCTGACAGACACCTCCGCCGCGCCGGCCCCACGCCCGAGGACATCCATTGAGGATTTCCACACGAAAAAGAAGAAAAACGGGATAGAGGTTGTTGTAAAAAAACAAAAACGAAGAACGGTTCTCCTGAACCGTTCTTCGTTTTTTTCCCCTTTTGTGTAAGGTTAATTAGTCAAGTATCCTATCTAGTATGCACCCATGAATATATAAATGGTGTAAAACACCTATTAACGAAGCCGAAAGGCACTCGTTCTCCTCGTCATTGCGATCATTTTTTTGTTCTACACCATACCTGGGAACCTTCTAGTTATTAGTTCTAGTTCCTAGTAGTTTTTAGTTCTTCTAGTTTTAGTTCTAGTTCTTCTAGGTATTGGGGGTCAAAGTTCCAACTTTTTGACAACTTTTTTTTTAAATACAAGTTTTTAATGTAAGTTTTTTACTTTAAACACCTCCACGACCCCTGTACTATTCAATCCATCCATCAGCACAATGTTTTGAGTGCGTTACATTGAGTTTTACAACAAAACATGATTTTGCACCCCAAAACAAAAAGTCGTTTCCCAGCAATAATTTTTGCGTAAAGTTACTTAGTTTGATGTACAGAATGCTTGGTTGACGGCTTCGTGATGAGGTGGTTTACACCCTGTATATTAGTATTACACTTAGTAAATATTGAAATAGTGGTTATTTTTATTATAAATGCTTAAGTTTGTGAGAATGTATGGATGTGTTATTCTTTCACGTAAAAACTACTGAACGAATTTGGGTGAAATTTAGCACACAGAAAGTTTTAACCTGGATTAACACGTGTTTTTATCCCGGTAGTATGGTACATCCCGTGGGACAATTAGTAATCTTAGGGCATAAGCTAATAATTTTGTAGAACAGTTGTGCCTGTAAACTAAATAAAGTTCCCAAGTTTTTTAAACTTGTCTTCCTGAACTCTAGGTCAGTTTTGAAAAACTTTGAAAACCGATACTGAAAACAATGATGAACAGCAGTAGCTAAGGGTCAATTTTTGTAAGAGGTAGGTAAACCGTAGTACATATCTTTAATGTGGTTATATTATTTTCAATACACTTCTTCGACAACTGGTTCTTATCGCACTACGATTAGGTTCAACATGCAATGTATTTCACACGGGTGTGTTTTTCTTCATTTTTCAACACGTGTGCGGGAATGAAAATTGCCACAGATTTTTTAATTTCGGCAAAACAATAATGAGTATTTACGGCGTAAATATTTTTATTTACTTTTATAAACAAATTAATATTTATTTATGTTCTAAATTCAAAAATTTAAAAAAAAAAAAAAACATTTTATATAATAAGCTGTTTAGCGGCTTCATACCTTTGCTTCTTCTTCAGCCTGGCGAAAGCAAAGCGCGGAAAAAAATATAATTAAAATCATAGTTAATAACAAAAAAAATTTCGTTCTTTTATTTTATTTCTTCAAAAGTGTATTGAAAATCGTCGTTTGATACACGTGGACATTTGTTATTGCAGTTCTCGGCTCAATAAC
The DNA here is from genome assembly GCA_963853795.1 of Xestia rhomboidea. Classification (NCBI taxonomy): domain Eukaryota; kingdom Metazoa; phylum Arthropoda; class Insecta; order Lepidoptera; family Noctuidae; genus Xestia; species Xestia rhomboidea. Next base: position 3,985,237 of record OY970778.1, on the reverse strand, counting down.
ACCTATAGAATAATTAATATATTATAATGAATACCTATAGAATACTGACTGTGCCTTTTTTCAAAGGGAAACCGGTGGCAGCAGCTGCTCTATGTCTTTTTATAATAACAGCTGGCTTTTGTCTTTTATAAGTTTTGTGTGTCTATGACTCTATGTGTGATGTATTAGGTAAATGATACAGAATGAGCTTTCGAAATAAAACAACCAATTAGTCATCCAAATTTTATTTATTTGTATATCAATTTTAGAATAACCTTCATTATTACAAAAATAATATTATTCTCTACTTTTATTTTGTACAGATCAAGCCTCATTGACGGTTTTTCGTTCGTTTAGCGTAAAGTCGGAGTACAATGTTGGAAGTAGGTTGAAAAGAACGGACAATAAAGGTGAACGCACACTTATCCGCGCAGAAAGAACCGACCGCGCCGAAAGAAACATTTTCTCATCCGTATAACGTTATCTATTCATCCGATTCGACGCGGATAAGTGTGCGAGGTTTTATAGGATTTCATACAAGTAATTCTAAAATTCGATTCATTCGGCTCTTTCGCTTCCTTCGGCTCTGATAAGTGTGCGTTCACCTTAAACAATAATTAAAAATGTCCGTAAAGAAAGGTGGAAGGGGACATCGTTAATTTGGACCAAAATTATAATAAAGGGTGGCAGGGACATCGAGGCGGAGAAACGTTACCACGTGTTCAGTACAGCATACCGAACAACACCACACAGATCTTTTCATCGGCTATTTAAAAAAAAAAAAAATGCTGTTCCATATATTTGACCATTAGGCCGGCGCACATATGGCGGAGCGCAGCGCAGACCATTTTTCATTGTCAAACTACATATTTTCGAAATTGTACTCATTGAAATAATATCTAAAATTAATTCCTGAAGAGCATCGAAGCGACTGCATGCGAAAGATGGCGCGCAGGAACGCGACTGCGCGCGCATCCGCTTTCGGTCAGCGTGCTCGCCGAAGTGACACATCTTGACTGCCTTCATCAACTCAAAATCTTCATTTCTCTATAATTCTTCTCTTTTTTAATTCCTCTTCTGCAATTCATGTAATCAACAGCACGTCCCAATCCATCATTTTATTCACGATAACCAATGTAGGTACACGTTTGGACTCTCCAAAAATTTCAAAACGAATGACGACGGTGTGTCGATTATGAGAAGTCTCCGCGCGGGTGCGTGCATTTTCGGTTAGAAATTCGCGTAATGTGTCACGCGTTTTCGAAAACTTCGCGGGCACGCTCTGCGCTGCGCTCCGCCGTTTATGTGCGCCGACCCTTACACTTTTGTAAGAAACAGCATTTTTTTTATTACCGAAAATGGAATCGGATTGATGTACTAGACACGTGGAAGCTTTGTGCGTCGATATCCCTTCTATCCTGATAACAATAAATCGACGAACACTTTCAATTCGGAAGTGTTAAAAATGTTCGTCGATCATTTTGTCTCATATGTTACATATTAATAGGGAAGACCTCAAACTCAGTATGTGTGAAAACAGCAGTTTTATTTTTGTAAATTCCATCTTGCATTTTCGTGTTGATGCATAGAATTAACTTATGAGGGTTATAGTTATAACATTGCTTAAGAGTGAATAACATCACCCAACCAGGCTACTAATTATTCGGTTAGCTTCATTAGAAACTAGAAGGGCTTAACAAATGAGAGTCAATAGTAACGAGTTTACCATTTTCATATAAAACAGAATACAAGGTGTAAGTAGACCCCCTTCACGAAGCCGTCAACCAAGCATTCTATACATCAAAATAAGTAACTCTACGAAAAATTATTGCTGGGAAACTACTTTTTACTACAATTGTCTATGTTCCACAATAAACTTTTACTTTACTTTTCTTTTGGGCGAAAAATCACGGTTTAAGAACTCAATGTAACATACTCAAAACATTGTGCTGATGGATGCATTGAATAGTCCAGCCACGGAGGTATCTAAAATTTTATAAAATAAAAATCTTTTCTTTTTTCAGCTTGTCAAAAAGCTGGAAAACCTTCAATTTCTCCGTAACTAGAAGATTCCCAGGTATGGTCCGGAAAAAAAAAACGCAATGACGTGGAGAAAAAGTGTCTTTCGGCTTCGTTAAGGGTGTTTTTACAACCATTATACTTGCAAGGTTGTTTTGGTTTTTTCATCATGAATCATAGCTATCGCTGGTGCTGATAGAATGTCTCATTGTCTAGGCCCTGCAGGGTTTTTTTTTTGTACGTTGTTAACCAAGAAGCCTGGCTGGCTATTAAATTGTACTAATTTTATTACGATTTACCTAAAATCAATATTAGAAATTATCACATGCAATATAGAGGGTTAAATTAAATTGGCTAACGAGACTCTGCTCATCCGATAAGTATCAATATGTAAATAAGATAAAACGCATACATTTATTGTAGTTTCTTGAAGTATGAGACTAAGCGTTCTTACAGACGAGCAGCACGTTGCCAACGGCAGATAAACTACAGCCGTCGACAGGTAGCGACAGCAGCCGTCGACACACATTTACGCGGCATGCCACAACTGCAAGCGTCGCCACCTGTCGTCGGCGCTTCGGCGGCTGCCGCCCGGCGCGTCGACAGGTGGCGACGGCTGCAGTTTATCTGCCGTTGGCAACGTGCTCGTCTGTGAGAACCCTAAGAGGTGATGAATATAAATGTTGATTTATGGAGAGGAAGGCCAAAGTAGAGATAGATGGATTGTGTGAGGAATGGTATGAAAGAAAAATTATAGCGTGACGGCTGACAGGGGAGAATGACCTGCTCTTACCCTTTTGACTGCCAGAGCATAAAAGCACGCGCGTGCCCTCCACTCCGTCACAATTTCACGTACCATTTTGTCACATATTTGTGTCGTTTGGCGTAAAGGGCACGCGCTTGCTTGTCACGACAATGGCGACCAAAAGGTTTAGGGACCTGTTCGAAGCCACTTCCAACGCCATCGAGGTGGCAGAGTCCTTGTCGAGGAATCATCAACACGACGAAGAAGGAGGTTGTGAATGGAGGAAAAATACGTGTGTTGTGTTGCCGACCACGAGTGGCATAAGGGCAGGAAGACGTCACGACTTGAAGTATTACAAATAAGCAGTTTCGGTAGCTAATTTACTTTAACCTTGTATAATTAAGAACCTACTTTTCGTAATTTCAATTGTTTTTTCATTGTAATCCACGATAAAATAATAATGTACAGTCGATAGCGCATTAAATTACCACGAACTATCAAATTTCTCCAAATGATTTGAAACCATAAAATGTTGGTGGTCAAGTTCAAAATCGAATGAGAAAATTTGACAGTTAGTGGTAACTCGATGTGCTAGCGACTGTACAAAGATTAGCTATAAAAAAGAAGAATATCATGTAATCTATGTATTTTAGGCTGTGGTTACAAAGAATAGACAATAAATCATTCTGTTGGTCTTGCCAAAGTAACCTTATTTTAGATTCGTAATTGCTTTTACAACTATTTTTGACAACAAATCCCACTTAATTAACCTTTTATACGCCAGAGCATAAACACACGCGCGTGCCCTCCACACCAAGCCACATTTTGTCACATATATGTGACATGGCGTTCAAAAGGCTAAAAATTCACAAGTTGAAATTATTTAACTAGCACATTTAAATTAAGATCTTGTTGATTTACAACGTGAAAGTGTCATTCAACCGTAGAATAGTAAAGCAATTACGAGATCACGAGAAAAAGGAAAAATAAAAGAAAAAAACTTAACAAAATGACGTATGAGAATATTTATTTATTGTAATGATACATTATTGTGTATATGGACGGTTCGATGTGAAACTGACTCTCAGATATGTACACGTTACTGTACAGTTATTATTAAGTAAAAAAACATTACATTAGGTATTTATTAACCTTATGAACACCAGAGCATAAACGCACGCGCGTGCCCTCTAGGCCAATCCACAATTTCACCTACCGTTTTGTTAGGCATTTTCATTTGGCGTACAGGGCACGCGCTTGCTTGTCACGTATTTGTGACAATGCCGTTCAAATGGATAAAGAGTAAGCTTTAACATGATTTTATATAAAATCAAAAGGAAGATACGTTTACATATAGTATTGCTATTATCAGGTAGGCACACCGGTCACATGAGTTAGTTTTTCCACGGTTATTTTAGCTTTGACAGAAACAACCTTATTGCTATTGAAATAACGGTCATTGTAATTTGGCAGACTCATCAGTAGCAGTTAACTTATTGTAACGAGAATAAACTATCACTATTATTTTGATAAACTTGTCAGAGGCTGCCGCAGTAACCCAAAAGCAACCTTATTTTAACAAAGAATAAAGATCACTTAGATATTTACAGTGATATAAAGTCTGAGATGAAATAACTGTACAAAGACTGTTCCCGTTCGTAAATATGACTCATCGTGTTTTAGAAAGAGACAGTCACATAGTGAGTGAGAGACGACGCTCTACAAGGGCTTTGAATTATTTGGCTTGCCTAACTTCCGATATTTTATTTTCTAAATAGCGACCACGCATTCGACATTCCACATCGTAAGGAAACCGGCATGTCCCAGAACCAAAAAAATCGAAGACGTGTGACATCTACCAACCCGCACTGGGCCCGCGTGGTGGATTATAGCCCATTCCCTCTCATAGAGAGGAGGCCTGTGTCCCAGCAGTGGGAACATTAATAGGCTGATGATGATGATGATCGCCACGCATTAAACCTGTATTAATCAATACAAACTAGTTTTGTTTGAGACCAAATCTTCTACAGCGTCACGTTTCCGAGGTACAAACGATGAAAAATTACAATCTGTGCCAGTACAACTTTGATTTTATTAGCCTCTCATAATCCCTGTATTAATCAATACCTCTGGCATCAATACATACAAGTGTTGTATAAGACACAATCTTCTAAAGTGTCAGATTTGATATCTCGAAAACGAGACGCTTTAGAAGATTTAGTAGCTGCTATTTTGAAAATAAAAAAAAATGGCTGAAGTAAGGCAGGCCACACTTCATACAAACATCTTTCAACTCCTTTGTCCAAAACACGAAGTTCCATGTTTAAGTGACTGTCATTTCATGAGACACAATATGACTTAATCGTGTCTGTTCATAATCCATGCTAGTAGTATAAAATCTCATTCTATTGAAAAGTAATACATAGTTTTTGAGCAGAGAATAAGGTTCAGTTTCCAGCAAACTAAAAAGTCTTCACACACTTTTATAATGTCACTGAATAAAGAACTGTATCAGTATTCCATTAAATATAAAATTCGACGCTACATTTTGCGTCACCTCACGCGTGTTCGAGGAAGCACGAGCGCCCAATTTTATACTTACACGCAATACTGATACAGTGCATTATTCAGTAACATCAAAAAAAATTGCGCGTGGTTTTTTCCGCCGGTGGAAACTGACCCTCAAGCATGCTAAGATCTGGGCCCGTAACACCACCTCCTATAGCAGTATTACTATAATATCATTTTCAGAGTGCGAGGGAGATAGAGCTTTACAGGACGTCTATTGCTATCTCTTTCGCACACAGAAGTAAGATTAAAACAATTCTGTTATTAAAGGTCACCTGGTGAAGGTGGCGATACTCATACTTTTTGCAAACCGCATGGGAATTAAATCCCTTCTATTCAGTATAGCAGTTTATTGAAGTCCGTTTCAACCGCGCGACCACCTCATGATATTTGATTAAACTTTGCCAGGAATTAGACTTTACACACCTCTTTTCGTGAATTTGTTCCAAAAAAAACCAAGACGCTATGACAAAGAATAGTTGGCCGCTAGAACCGCCACTTGCCGTAGTCATCGCCCGTAATTACACACACTATAAAGGGTGTAAACACCTCTTAACGAAGCCGAAACGCACTTGTTCTCCTCGTCATTGCGATCATTTTTTTTGTTCTACACCGTACCTGGGAACCTTCTAGTTACGGAGATATTGGGGGTCAAATTTCCTACTTTTTGACAAGTTATTTTTTAAATACAAGTTTTTAATGTAAGATTTTTACTTTAAACACCTCCACGACCCCCGTACTATTCAATCCATCCATCAGGACAATTTTTTGAGTGCGTTACATGGAGTTCTACCACAAATCATGATTTTTCGCCCCAAAAAAAAGCCGTTTCCCAGCAATAATTTTTGCGGTAAAGTTACTTAGTTTGATATACGGAATGCTTGGTTGACGGCTTCGTAATGAGATTGTTAACACCCTGTGTAATGCAGACAGACGAATGATGCATCAAAAGAAAGGTCGTTCAATTTGTTACAAAAATATAAAACGTCAAAAAGTAAATAAACAAAAAGATATGCAATATTTAGTTTTCAGTTTATGAGTATCATCAAGGTATCTGACCATAAATATCAATTTTAGTTTGGTACGGATTTGACTGTTTGTGTATGTGAGTTTAAATGTTTGTAAATCACCCACGATACAGGAGAAATTCATAATAAAGGGCAGAAATAAAAAAAATACATGCATTTATTATTTTCGAAGACCACCGGGCCGCGCTAATGAGACTACTGGATCACACCATTGGAACACGCCGCACCAAGTAACCAACGGGTAGCATGCACTAACTAAAGTATGAGTATCGCTATCAACAGCAACGTAATTCAAAATTAAAATGTCTGCAATGTTCTAAAACATTTTTGTATACAATATTGTAGCATTATTCGTTGAGTTTACAACAATAAATGCTACAAAGAAGGCAGTTTTCTTGTACCTGTTTGAAATGCAAGACACGCAAGAATACTAGCAAAGTCTTGTTCAAAAGTGTCAGCAAACCTTGCACGTTCTCGCATCTCATTTGTTGAATAACAACTTCAAGTTGCCGCCTGTTAAAAATACAATTAATTGAGCCAGTCGTTTGATTCCTAATTGGTTTATTTTTAAATACCGAATTTAAAATCAGATCTTTGGCTGTATGATACTGGTAACAAAATAGTATATTTATTTTTAACGTCAATTTCTTTTAACAACCGTTTTCTTAGAGATCAATAATACATTATCGATTTTTAGTTTTCAATAGTCAATATATTAATATTTCTTGTTCTAGTAATTGAGTCTATGTTAGTAGGTTGACAAAGTGAGCTAAGGCTACAAAAGTGGACAAAAAAAGTTCTATCTAGCATTATTTTAGAAATCAAGAAGTTTCGAGAAATAATGAAATAAAAGTATTTTGATATCCTTTTCTCACTTCTGTCACTACCAACGTTAAAACACTAAAACTAGCTGCCGACTTAATCCGAGGCACTGTTACAATATAATAAAAACATTGCTTTACATTTTCAGAGTTAAAAATACCACAAACAATTATTTCCTTATTCGTCTTCACGCGATGAAGGGCAATGCGCGTTCCATAGACACGCTTTCATCGCGTGATACAAGTATGATTCTACCTTTATTTAACAACAACGACGGTTTCGTCCCGCCGCCATATAATCAACTTCCATTTTTAAAAACATTTTCTATATTCAAATATTTGCGTTCCATTTATCTATCCTCCCTCACACTAAGGAGTTCTTACTAAACTACCTTTCTTCGATCACAACAGAACGCTAAATGATTTAGTACTTTATAACTATAATCATAAGACGCAATATTAATAATAACTATTATTTTGCTAATATTTAACCTACTTTTCGTCCTAATAAAAGTCAACGCAAAGAGGTTTTGAAGTCCAAGTGTTTACATACAACCAGACTAGACAATAAAAGGCACGAACTCGCAACGAATTAAAAATAATGTTGTCATCTTTTGAATACCAACCATCAGTACACAAGTACAGTGCATCAACATACATAGTTCCTTTGCCGCGTTATCTTGTTTTTTTTTTTTCATACCATTTAAATTTCCACGTTCCACAGATGACGCGAATGTCATCATCATATAAATTTCAAAAGAAAAGTTCCGTGGAAAATAATCTTGATACTTGATATAAATAACACTTAAATGCAAAGTCAATATTTGGTATTCACAAGATAACTTGTTTTAATTCTTAAAATATAAACTGAATTTTATTTAAGCAACATGCATTTGTCATGCCTCCACACAAGCATAAATAACGAATATCGTTTTAACAGACTTTTTTTATATTATTATATGAAATAAAAACTATATTAAAAATATAAAAGATAGCTAAATAAATACTAATATTTGGTTTCTATGAATACTATGGATGTTAATTAAAATACATATCACTAAAAAAATCATATTATGCAGTACATTGCAAGAATAAGTAGAAGGTAATGAGTAATTTTATTTGAAAAAATGCGACGGTGTTGATTGGAAATATTTTCTTAATAAATCATAGTTATTGCATGTCCAATTTAAAACACATTTCTGACATACAGAGGGCATTGTCCCAGATTTTTTAAAACTTATAGATTTGTGACAAGAGAAAAAATATATCTTATTTTTAAACTCAATAGAGGAGTTATCACTCAAACGATAAACATGCATTAAAAAAAACAAATATCCTAAATAGGAAAACGCAAGACAGTCAATTCGAACATAAAATTTAAATAAGCAATCTAAAAAAATAATTTTAAAGCTCTAAGCATTAACCATACAAGACTTACTTAAAGGACCAAAACCTCTTAGGCGTCGTAATAATCTAATATTTCGCATAGAAAAATATCTATAAATCTATTACTACATTAACTTTAGTAAAACGAACATATTCTGTGAGAGCTCGATCGTGTAGTACTCTTGTCCAATGGAAAACAGCCCGCGTGGATAATCTGAAAGTAAAACATGAATAGGGGTAATAACTTTGTGTGCTTTTTAATAAATAACAAATATCGCTAGACATTAAACACTGCGCCATCTAATGCCACACTAAGCAACGAGGCTTGTGACGTGGACACCATATAGATTTTTTTAGGCACACCTCTGTCTAACCCTTTGGGAATAAGAGGCGTTATGTAAAAAGAAATAAAAAAACCCCGACACAAAAAAAGTATAAACGTGAAACCCTATAAAAAAAAAAAAAATACCTTGACATTATGACCCTGCGTGTTTTTTTAATTGGCTTTTTTTTATTTCAAGCTTTTTGTAGGGACTGCTTATTATTTTTATTTAAGATTCAGGTAATTTGGTGTTTAATCAGGTTTTTTATCCGTCAAAAAGCTAAATAATAAATTCGTTAGGTCCAGGTATGTACTATCGAGGACACTCCCGCCTGATCACCACTAAGCTTATTTTTGCTTGCACTTACAACATAGAAACGTTCTTTAGCCCCGCCGTAGAAATAACGAATGAAAAGATACCAATCGGCCGAGCGCACTGACGACGCACGCCAAACGAGAGTCATTGTTTTTTTGCGCGCCAAAGTTGACGCTTTCCTAATAGGCCTAAACTTTAAGGGGCCGTGGCTGAACGCCTCCGCATGATTTAAGCGAAAAAAAAATTAACTGATCAGGCGGAAAAGACCACGACTGTACCAGTCATCACAGTTTCCTCCTCAATCTAGGGCATTGATAAGACAAAAATATTTTTTTCAAGTGTTTAGTTTTCATTTCGTTAGTCAATATTCCTCATTCCCTGTCAATAAAGTGTACATTATTCTACTAGTAAAGCCTTTTCATTTGATACCCATATTGATGGAGTTGTGAAAAAAAAGTGTAATTTGCCATTTTGTGGTGGCAGCCATCTTGGATTTGAAATTTATCATAGTTTACAGTATTATAGTAGTCAAGCCCTTTCATTTGATATCCATATTGAGGGAGTTGTAAAAACATATTTAATCCGCCACACTCCCCGACTAATTCAAACAAAAAAAAAACAAAATCAAAATCGGTTCATCCGTTCGGGAGCTACGATGCCACAGACACAGACACACACACACACACACACACACAAACAGACACGTCCAAGTTATAACACCTCGTCGTTTTTGCGTCGGGGGTTAATTAATACTATTCAATTTATTTGGTTGATGGTACCTATCTGGATACTGTAAAGTAAGTACTAAAAGTGGTATTGAAGTTGGCAGTGAAGCTTTTGTGATGAAACTCAATGCTGATAATGTTGGCCCTCATTGTGTTTTCATGCATCAATCATGGCTTCGTAAGTTTTATTATTGTACAAAACCACACAAAACTTAAAAAAAAATGCTTTTCTTACGATAAATTATAGCAGAAACAGTGTAAATAATCCATAAAAAATACAAAAAGATTCTCTCCGGCGGGGAATCGAACCCCGGTCTCCCGCGTGACAGGCGGGGATACTTACCACTATACTACCGAAGACTTATCACACGCGTCGAAATTAACGTTCCATTCAAACTTATTATTTTTATTTATTAAAAAACCACACTAAACTCGAGGAAAATAAACTAATTATACTATATAAAGCTAGATTACCACTCACTGACTGACAGAATTGTTCTCCTTGATGGTGGATGGGGAGGTAGGTATATTTTGACAGATTCGTAAACAACTAACTCTAAAACCTATGGGAAAAGTGCCAAACCTCCCCTTTTCGCCCCCCTTCACCCCCCTCCCTATCGTATCTTGGAAACCATGAGAATTGGAACATTTTTTTTTTCAGAATCGTATAGAGGAGGCTCGGGAAAGTAAAAACCAGTTTTCAAAGTTGTCCCCCTTTCTCCCCTTCTCCCCCCCTTTAGGCGGATCTCGGAAGTTAAGAGACTTGGAACATTTTTTTTTTCAGATTTGTATAAAGGGGCCGATTGTTAGTCGAAATCATTTTTTAAAACTCCCCACTCTCCCCCCTTCACCCCTCCCCCCATCGTATCTCGGAAACTAGGACACGTAGCGGAATTTTGATTTTTACTATACTTTATTATTGAGGGGCGCTGAAATTTGTATTTCCTCCCCTCCCCAACCTCCCCTTTGCTCCCCTCCGCTTTCCGGTGGTAGGTAGGTCCTGAATGGAGCGAGCCGGCGACCTCCGTAGCGTAACGAAGGTTGAGTGGGTGAAGCTCCCCTCCCCAACCTCCCCTAAAATTGAAAGGGCTGTAACTTCACAACGGTTAGAGATAGCTATTAGGTGTTTGAACAAATATTATAGTAGGCGTCGAAACCTGTTCGGTGGGAGGTAGGTCCTTTTTTTTTTTTTTTTTAGGATGGGAAATCATCAAATGACTTCTCCCGCTCTGGGCGGAGCAGGAGGGAGTGTCAGACTTTTACTGACTAAAACCCATCCATGTTCCTTCCTCGCCCTTTGTGTTCCGGGGCCACGGTATCTCTTTCGAATAGTCCCGCAGCCCCGGGGAGGTAGGTCCTGAGTGGAGCGAAGGGGGGAGGTGGTGAGCGAAGCGAGCCGGCGACCTCCGTAGCGTAACGATGGTTGAGTAGGTGAAGCGTAACTCAGGGGCGACGACAGGCAAACTTTAGGTTAAAAGGTTTTAGATTTAATTAGGGGTTCGTAGGGGTTTTCATACTGCTTTAGGGGTAATTCTAACGGATTTTCCAATTCATTTAAGGATGCTTATAGATTGTCAAAATTTTATAAGGGTAAGTAATACTTCTCAAAAACACCAAACACGCGAGCTGCGCGCAGCTCGCGCACCCAAGCAAACTAGTTTAAGTTATAAGAACACAAAATGATAATGTTACTAATATAGCAACCGATTGCGCCAAATACTGATGAATAATGGTTTTTGTTTTGTGAATGACAAAGGAATTTAGGAACCACTAGTTTTAACATTCGTTACGTATTTAATTAAATAAGTTTGAGAATTATTAAAACGTAAATTGATAAAAAGTACCATAATTACATAAAATTAATTAAACACGGTCGGGCAGTGAATTAAAATAAAAATCAACCAAAATAAAAACACAAAAAGATCCTCTCCGGCGGGGAATCGAACCCCGGTCTCCCGCGTGACAGGCGGGGATACTTACCACTATACTACCGAAGACTTGTCAGACGCGTCGAAATTGCGGATGTATTCTTACATGAACAAATGACGTAAAACTATCCTTGTATTTGTTGCATCTAGTTCAGAGCGGTGTCTAACCGAATGACGTCGTTCCGTTTTTATTGCTTGGACATAAAATCTCTTCCTGAGCTGACAAATTCTACGTCATCAAGTATGGGCACTCATACTTCTAAGTATGTATAAACTAAAGCAATATTATGTTCGTGCACCGTTACCTCACGTGTCGACCGACTGGTTAGCGAGCGAGCCATCCCACGCCGCCTCCTTGTGTAAAGCCGCTTGGCGTTTCTTCTCTGGAATTAGAGGAAAACATGAAAATAAGTGAATGGTGTAGAAGATTTTTGTGCCATTTTATAAAGTAAGTATGGACTTTTTAAACAGGCCTATCCAATCATACGTTATTTAACTAGATACTCGGCTACTGTCGCCACCCCGTGAAAGTCGCATCGCTCTACGTATTTACACGTTGGCAGATTCGCGGTCTCCTCTTAAGATTGTCTACTCAAACTGTCATCGCTTCTACAGCTAGGCCGTCCCATTGACACTTCAGTTTGTATTTTTACGGGTGGCTGACAGACATGAATTTGCCGGCAATCTTCATCATCTTAGCTTAGCCTTTTCTCAACTATATTGGGGTCGACTTCAAGTCTAACGAAATGCTGAGCCGTGCATGTTTCTGTGTTACAATATAAGCTCACCTCGTGCGAGGGTGATAAGTCTCCTCTCCTCGGCTCGCTCCTGTCTCGCTGTGCTCAGTTTGACGCCGAGCGCGCCCGAGACCAGCCGTCTTGCTAACGCCGTACATGTTTCTGGTCGTTGTCTGTAATTTTATACAAATAAATTAGAACTGTGTTGTAACCACAATACTACGGAGGTTAAGGACAGTAGCAATGCTGACCTAACCACAGTGCTACGTGATAAATGAGTCACGTTCTGTAATCAATGTGGTGTATTACAAGTTATAAAAAATGTCAACCATGTGTAATGGTGGACATATTTTTTTATTTAATACTGCTTCTAATAGAGATTTATGAAAGAAAAAGACTTGTCAGAGTCGTCACGTAGTATAAGTATAAGTTAGGTGTCTAAAGACAGGCATTGTCGTCACGGGGCGCCTAGCCGCCTGGGACCCTGGTGACTTGGGACACATTCATAGTGATAAATCGGAGAAGGCAACACGCAGAGCAGAGTAAAAGGTGACGTAGAAGACCTTTATTCATAAGTGAAATGAAACATACATAGACGCACGTCATTTTCCGCATGGGGGTGGGTAGACACTACAGAACTCCACCTGCTACGAACAATGCATACTGTTTTTGCTTCGTCCAGTTCATACAGTTAATCTTGCACACCACCGGTTGCGCATACTAGCCTGATCTTTGTTAAGAATATCACCAATAAGGTCAGTGTATGTCCTTCTGGAGCATTCCCTTTAAGAAGGTGATCATATCGAAATACCACACCTATAAGGCTGAAGGAACTCGGCACACTTTTTCGCTTTGTTTCTCGACTCGAGAGTGGCGGCGTGGAGGGGTCGACATCGCACTAGGGGACGCTGCGCCGATAGAACTTCTCCAGCTGGAATTTATAAAGAATATTTTTTAGTTTTATAGTAACTTTAAAAGCTGTGGGGGAAGGCCTTTGCCCAGCAGTTGGTCAATAGAGGCTAAACAACAAAAAAAGTAGTTTTTTATGGTCATAAACTCTTAAAGCTCATAAAAATGCATGATCGCTATTAATTTTATAACGTATATGAACTTGATATTTAAATAATTTATGTATATTTGCCTTCTGTAAATGCTTTTTGTGACACCAAAGACCCATATATATAAGGACGATACATAGATTGATAATCTATGTATCATTTCCAGTGGTGCATACGTTATATTTTCGATGCAATTTGGGAATTTCAATAATATAAGCATTTTTAATAGGCAGCTTTTTTAAAAGGGGGTAAATTATCCGGGACAAAGCGTTGGAGTTATCGAAAACATAAGATTATATGTGGAAATTATATAATTTATAATTTTTGTAAAAAAATAATAATAATAAATATAGTAACAGTGTTGAATATAATTATGATAATGCTAAAATATGCAAAACAATTTGACCTCGTAAACGTTGTAATTTTATAAATATAATTTTATTACGGATACAAAACCGACAGTTAATTTGAAGAGTTAAATAATAATATTCATGTAATAGTCGTCATATAAATGTATGAGGGAATGCAGTTAATAGTTAATTCGTTTCGACTAACAACTTTTAAATGACTGTATTGCCTCTGTGAATTAAAATGTTCGAATTGCTGAATGTTTAACGATTACTCTTATACAATTGCATTTAATTTATCAGCTTATTCGATCGGAAGAAAGGAGAAAGAAGGTAGGGTCGGCGAACAAGAATGACAATTTAATCAAATCACTCATAAAACCACACAATTAACGATATTAAACTGAATATTTATCATGGAAATAACAAGATAATTTAATGTAAATATAAAATATAAGGTGATTGGATAAAATGGTATTAAGTTTTGTTTGCGTTATGTTTTTTTTTTGACAATTATAGTTTGCAGTGATATTTCATAGTTTATTTCATTAGTGAAGTCACAAGAGTCGGGGTAATCAGTATCCACAGCGCACGAGTACAAACAGTGTTTAGTAAAATATTTTTTAACACCCTTGCTCGTAAAGCTGATGTAATTCCACCGGTTTTAAATATGTAAAGCGGGTCATAAAAAACGCGTGTGTTATCAAAGCAAATAGTTAAGTTATAGTCCATACAAATTCCATAACAGTATTATTTGCCATTTCAAATATGGAACTGATCGCCGCCGCACGACTCCAGCTAGTGAGCAGCGCGCTGTTGCTATTCAAATTTCGAACTAATCGCCGCGCGGCGCCAGTCAGTAGGCAGCGCTAGCGCGCTGTTAAAATGGCGGGAAAGCAACAGTGTGCATTCACAGATTGAGTTTATTTAAAAAAAAAAAAACAGTTTATTCGGTAATTTAAAAACTTGGCTGCATGCTCTAGCGTCTTTGCCAACATTTTCACGCAGCCACGGCAGAAAATAATCCTCGCGCCATTTTTCTCAAATTTTCTTTTCTTTGTACTTGTATTGTGAATATCTAAAAATGACAACTTTCAATAATGAAGATGAGCAATATGTTACTTCAACTCCACCGGATATACTAACAGAAGCGCGAACCGCATGCGACAACTTGCTGCCGTTAATATCCAAGGACAGGTACATAACCACGTATGAAATTTTTTTTTTCTGTTTCCTCGCAAATGTGGTAAAAAACGTCGTACGATATACGTGCGTATTGGTTATAACATTCGAGGCGGAATTTCAGCCCGAGCCGAAGGCGAGGGCGTAATAGAGCCGAGCATGTTATAACCATCTTTACGCACTAATATCGTAATGTACTATTATAACACATTTGCTCGTAAAGGGTCTCTTATTTCACCCATTTCAATATCGTAATGTATCTCATTACGTACTTGTGCTGTAAAGTAAAATGCACGGTTTATACTTTTTTAAATCTTAGCAAAGAGTTTTTATGTCAGAAAAGTGGTCAACATTTTATGAATAAAATTAACTTTGGGAGATGAAATATAATAAATAAACATTTAATTCTTTAATTTAATTAATTTTGACAATAAATTACAACCATTTGTCTGTAACTAAAGCACAAAAATATTAATTTACTTTATTAGTAATACTGGCTGTTTTTTGTGTCTTTGCCTTAAAAAAAAGCGCTGATGCGCGCGTCTCGCTAATTTGTGAACTATTCAAAAAATTATTCCGCGCACTTTTTCTTTTCGCTGTATTGTTTTTATTTATTTCCTCGCAAATATGTTATAAAACGTCGTATGACATACGTCCGCTTTGATAATTACAGCCTCTGCTTTTATATCGCCCTCGCCTGCGGCTCGGGCTAGTAATATCGCCTCGGCTGTAATTTTCAACTTACCGCACTTATATCATAATGTACTATTTTGACATTTGATTTTATTTGGCATGCTGCCTTTTTGTCTGACACATAAAAAGATGCATAAAAAGTTAAAAACGTTTAAAAATAAATTAAAATAATTATACTCCATGGATTTCAGATTTTTTATAAACAACGAGAAATAGTATGTAATATGCGTTTTTTTTTTATTTAAATTTCATTTCAGTCCGGTAATGAGCCGTTCACGCCTAAGTCATTTAACATTTCGAATGGCTTCTTTCAATTTTCCAAAATTATTTTCTCGATGCATTTATTCAGTTCCTATGTAAAATAGTCCACTTTTTCACAGTACAGTATCCGTTGGCCGCATTCCAAGCAAAACCACGCAAATGTAATAAATGTTTATGCGAACTAAAAATGTATTGACGTGACTAATACTCGTCATGTTTGTATTAAACTGGATGTATAAAGAAATAAAGATAAAAGTAAAACAGACTAAGGAAAAAACTGCCTTACTTATTTAAGGAAAAAACTGCCTTACTTATTTAAGGAAAAAACTGCCTTACTTATTTAAGGAAAAAACTGCCTTACTTATTTAAGACTTGTTTAGGATATTTTTTATTATAGTCTTAACTGTGTAACATTCGCGAATGGACCGGAGTCGCGAGCTCGCGAGTGCTGCGGAGCTGTTCCACTGATCCACGAAAAAAATCAAAGGAGAGATATTTGGATCGAAGAAGAAACGATTATTTTCAGTTTAGGGCACGGATTTCATTTTTGCTTTATTCATCGTAAGGTGCCATTTTGGTCATGGAAATCCAGGTAAACATTGTGATTCGGAATGCATAGAAAAACTCTAAAGTATTCCCGGGTCCCTTTTGCATTGAATTTGTCCAGAGATGAAAAATATATTGCATTATTTTTGTATGTAGTGAATTTACTGATGGTATCTTGTCTTATACATGTGTTGTTTAAATCGGTAGCGTTATTATGCGTAATTTGTTGTATGAATATCATCGGCTTGCGTGCTATAGAATTTAAGGAATGTATCTGTGTTTATTGTTTACATAAAATGTTATTGGCGCGGTTAGTTATTTTACAACAAATCATGAAATCAAAAATATTGCATTGATATTAATTATAATTGGACTGACTGATTGATTAATAATGTGCCTAATTAAAATTTCAAGGCCTCTTTTTATTTATAGGTACAAACTTTCTCTAAGAAACCAAGGTCATTATCAAAAAAAAAAACAGCGATATTTTTATATTTAGAACGCAAGAATAAAATAAAAATTACGCACCATAATTATTGTTTGACAGCTCCGAGTTTGACGTACAACCTACATTTTGGCGCGCAACCTCACAAGGAGGTTCGATGACCCGCGTGACGCAACGGTTTGCCGCGCAAGTGGAACGACGGCCGCGCCACATAGCGCTGTAATAAGCAGCTCTTTGTGTTCCACAAAGAAAATGGATTTGGAATCTTCTTAGAGTTATTTAGAACATGATCCTAACGACTGCAGTAGTGACAGGAGTGTTCCTCAAAATGGTTGGTCAGTGGGTCATCTTAGGGTTTTCAATAAATGATAATTAGAGCTATTGTTGCTGTGGGTTTAGGCGAAGAACATTAACATATTACTGAAGACCGATGGGGACATGATGTTCTGGAGGAGAAAGCATACTGAAAGACACAGAGTAAGTAGACCGAAAAGGAGGACTGACTACCTGGAAAAGGTCGCTGGAACCTTCTGGATGCAGAATGCGTGCAACACAGGGAAGATCGATCTGGCAATCCTTGACGAGGCCAATGTCCAGCAGTGGATGTAGACGTCTTTCGGTAGTAAGAATGGATGTATAAACAGTATTACAAAAGTAAGCTTTTACCATGTTTTAGTAAATGACTTTGGGGCAATAGGGTTTCACTTACATTTGCACCGTACCTTCTATGGTTTGATCAAACCAGACGTTGCTTGAGTCTTCTAAAAGACAAACAGTAATGTGACTTTCTTCAGTCTTATTGATTGAAGGCACTTGATAGAAGAGAACCATGCCAAGCGAAATACAGAAATTCCGGTTTGCCCTGCTAAAGGTAAAATCGAGTGCATTACATATGAGTTACATACATGAAAGTTGTCGTTACCAATAACATGCCTAAAAACCTACATGCGAACAACTACATACATACAGACGTAAAAACCGCTGCATATATGCAATATCATTACCGCTTGTACTAGAAACTCGACTAATTAGTAGGTGACGCGAGTATTTAATTACCACGGAAAGCAAATATCGAATGAGTCATTAATCAACGAATATGGAAATTCAACAGAATGCTACTGGCGAGAATGACGATTGAGTTTGGGCAAGTAAGTTTAGTTCCGAAAAGGTCGGATCGGATCTATTGGCTTCCAATGCAAATGCCTTTATTTCTCTGTTCCGATACCTTTTTTTCTAAAATGTTGAGTACATTCTGTCTACGAACGATAGAAGATTGAAATGCGCCTCAAACAAAAGTTGTAAGGAATTTTGGTAAATTTTCTTCTTCTGGTTCTTTGCATTGAAAAGTCATGTGATGAGGACAGGACAGGGACAGGCCAGACAGAAGAATAACATTGACGGAGATACTTCAGAAAAAAATAAATGATTCCCAACATAGATATTTTTTAATCATGGTGTTTTTTTATAGTTCGCAGTCAGAACATGAAAAGTCTGAGCGTGGCTGCATTTATAATTTTTTATTTAACAACCCTATTCGCTGACTGCCGGCCGGCCACCGTCATCAAAATAAATAAAAGCAGTCCTCATTAACGAATACAACGAGGCGTATAATATGCATGCAAGAATTTAATTTTATAAATTAAAGACGTCCAACCTAGTTCGCGCCAAAAAAGTACGTAGGAAGTTCGTTCAACCACGAAGTCTGTATTGCGTAAATAAAGATCTATGGTCACTCGCCAAAGACAACTTTAAAGAGGTTTTTATTAAGAAAAAAAAGTATGAATGACATAAGTGTGCTTCAGACAGACTGGTAACTAGAGTAGATCTATTCTGAAGATAATTTAGACAATTGAACAATGATGTTACCTAAAAACATTTCATTGTGATACTTAGAGCTATATCTGCCTGAATTGTTGGATTTCCGAGGTGTAAAACAAAGAAGTAGGAATTTAGGAATGGACCTCAATATCACAATTTTGCTATTGAGACTGAGTGGTAAACAAAATAATAATTTAAGTAAACAATTGAATAGAAAAGAAGTAAGAGCTTTGTTACGCAAAACCTAAGCTGAATAAACAAAAACTCTTGATATTTGCAGCATAAACTGATTATGGTGTACACGGATGGCCTAAAATGTCAATTTGCACGATGCTGCAATCCACCATCCGTAACAACAAATGCTTAAAATAACGCTAAAACTCAGGAAATGTAAAACATTAGAAACACGCAAAGTTAGCCGTAAAATAGCTTCCTTTCAAATGTAGCATAAATTATTCACTAATTTACATGATACGAATAAAGGTAAGAAATATACCGAAAGAAAAAAAACTAGGATGAAATTATGTCGAATGTCAACAAACATTACGTAGACATGTATCTTTTCCATCAAAATGTAGTCAACAATTCGTAATGCTAGAGAAGCACTCAGATCTTGAAGATGATCATAATTGATTTAAAAATGAAGGTGGACCCGTCGGTGACACCAATGAAAACAGTCCTAAAGAAAGAAAAGCATGAACATGTCATTGCAGGAAACCATGCGACCAATGTCGAATGTTGTGCTTGTGATGAATACAATAAAAGCGCATTGTTACATCGTGACTTATAAGAATATTTAAAGCACGTGGCTCAAAGTTAAAGTAGCGGTAGTATATTGGCATTAATTGTACCGTCAAACCGTAAACTAGTACCTACTTACTACGGGACATCGTCCGAAGTAATACTATAGCAGTATTATGATATAATGCATAAGAATGTTTTTGGAAACCTGTCTTGTTTGTGTTGTCATCTTCTGCAATGCATCATATAGCTTCATGGCCGCTTACTAGAGACTTATCAATCATACTGTGAAT
Organism: Xestia rhomboidea; assembly: GCA_963853795.1. Taxonomy (NCBI): domain Eukaryota; kingdom Metazoa; phylum Arthropoda; class Insecta; order Lepidoptera; family Noctuidae; genus Xestia; species Xestia rhomboidea. The sequence continues at coordinate 3,965,279 of OY970778.1, read as the reverse complement.
CCAGGACATCGTCCGAAGTAATACTATGGCAGTATTTTGATATAATGCATAAGAATGTTTTTGGAAACCTGTTTTGTTTGTGTTGTTATCTTCTGCAATGCATCATATAGCTTCATGGCCGCTTAATAGAGACTTATCAATCATACTGTGAATCCTTACAGGCTTGATGATGTGGCATACAGGACTACCCAAATAAATATCTTACGGTATGGTCGTTTAATTTATGAATCATTGGGGTTGAAGTTTTGCCAACAGATGCTGAACAGCTGTTTAAAAACCGGGCTTTTCTGATCGGAGACTCGATCAAGCTTCCACTCGGTGATTGGTAATTGGATAAATTACATTATTACTTAATTAAACAGCAGGTGCTACGCATCGAGGCAGTGACTGTTGCATATGCTTTGAATAAAAACCGGTTGATCTTAACGACATTCAAGGAGATCAGTGAATAGAACAGGTTAAACTCTTGATTTAATGCAAAACACGGTGGCAGGTGGTGTCCGTAAAGGCTGGTGAGCTGTCTTATTTTAATCCAAAGAACATTTAAATATCACCATTATATCGGGTCATATCTTAAGGTTCGGACAAATTGTGAACCTGACTTCGGAATGTGACAGAAAATGTACTGAGCTTACAGATACCTTAGAGGTTACAGATACCTTGTAATCAGCTTTCAACAGGAAGTGAAGTGGTCTTCAACATTAACAATAGTGCATCATTCAAAAACTTACTAACTTAAAGTTCACAACACGGAAGATACTCCTCTAAACATAACCAACATTTTTAACGACAGACACTAACATTCAACAATTAAACTCGTGCGCACAGCAAGAAGCATCTCAAGTACAATTGTTAAAACAATTATGAAGAAGGAACTACAATGTTTTGTATTGTATCATCAGTACAAACTCAAGTAAAGCCGAATGCAGACGGCCGTTCGACAACGTACGACTTTAGTAGATAAGAATCGGTCACCAACAAAAATGTCTGTTGTTAGTGATGTCGTCGTATCGAGGTGGATATGTCAGCTTTGACGGATAAACGCTATTATCGGTCATTACTTGCTCAGTGTTGAAAAAATCGATTGTAAATCATGAACATAATCCACAGCCCTTACTTATAAAGCCGACATTGACCTCTCTGGAAGCGTGCCAAACCAACGCTCCTGTATCCTCCTTATCCAAGTTCATCCTTCGTTTTGTAGGCCTTAGGCCCGGTATATCCTCCAAAGCGGAGGGAAGTAAAAAGGAGAGATTTCTTGTAAATAACTTCTCGAGGAGAAAACGGCGGGACGCCATTGGATGGTTTTCTCGTTATTTGGCGAGAAGAGGCGCAACATCGGTAAAACTGTAAGGACTGGGAGGGAGGCCTTTGCCCGGGAATGCGACAGACGAGGCTAACGAAAAAAAGCTTCGGTAGACACCATTCAAGCGGGGTCCCGGATGGAAGATGCCGAAATAACAATCTCTGATTAGTTATTCGAAAAACATCTCATCTCCTCTAAGATATCTTATTTTTCCGATCTATTTAAGCCAACTATCGGACGGATTAGTGTCGGTCGTCTGCAATACCTCTAACCGATGAAGCAAGAAACGTAACATAATTGTCTAACAACCAACAGTTACCTTTTTAGATTTACACGTAAGTACAGACTTTCACGGTACTGTAATCATTGCGAGGTTACAATTAGTGCATTTCTGGAAACTACTGGGAAGAGAATAGCTGCGTATTAAGGAAGTGAGTTTTATTTTAGCTGAGAACAATCTCTTAAGAAAGTCAAGGAGGAGACACTGTTTTAAGCTTTCACGGTTCATAACTATACTTAAAATGTCACTTACGGGATATCTTCCGTGATTATTAATTGTTTTGACTTTTGAGCATACTCAATACTGGATTCCACTTAGGTACTTGACAATTGATTGACAATCCTGAGGATGGCTTCAAATTGTCAAGTATGGGGAATCCAGTATTGAGTATGCTCAAAAGTAGCAGCCAGCAACATAATAAGGTCTCCACAAAACCTGGTGATACTGTGAGTGTGTTTTGCCGTGACTTAGTGTCGAGTTCCAGTAGTGCGCGTAGCAAAAGACAAAGAAAGAGGGTAGACAGATTTGTCTGCACCTAACAATTTTTTCCATCCACCCGTATTCTCCAGTTAACCCGCGATCATGGCGCTTGCAACATCGTCGGAAGATATCCCGTAAGTGACATTTTAAGTCTAGGAGAACTTAATCGTGAGGGGTTTATAGCGGTGAAGGGGACCTCGCGAAAACATCATCATCATAAAACCATAAGGTCGAAGACAACTACCAACACGCACTGAGACAATGTTACAGGCAGATTATGTAATCATCTCTCTAGCCTTTTCCCAACAATGTTGGGAACGGCTTCCAGTCTAAACGGATGCAGCTGAATACCAGTATTTTACACGAAGCGACTGCCTGCTCTGACCTCCCCAACCCAGGTAGTACTGGGTAATACGACTTGTACTACTTCAACGCATGTTTATCTTTGTTTGTAAATTAGTGTAAACAATTGTTGGTAGACCTAATAAATAAAATAAAATAAAATAAAATACGATACCCCTTTGTAAGACTGGTTATCATAATTTCGGGCCACTATCTTTAACGACTGTCAAAGCACTACAAATGACAACTGTGACCAATACCCGGTATGTAAAGGGTGGTAACCCATCCATAGACCAACCTAGGCAAGCGCGGCTTAACTTGAAGATTGATCCGAGCGGATGTTCTTATTTAGCCACGAGCTCCTCAGGCAGATTATGCTATGCGTATGCAAAAGAGGTTACCGCTGATTTAACACAGAAAAAAGGGTTTTGCTATACACTGCTAAATTAAAGCAGACATTCTGCCAGTCTGATTGATAATTATTATCTAATCATTAGGCCCCAGATTAGCGTAAAAATAGGTTTTGATGAGCTAGTTGATTAAAGCGGTTGCTCAATAATTCGTACGATTGATTAGTAAAAGTGTGCATTGCGTAATTGAGAAGAAGCATACATACGCGTATTACTTCTCACGATTTACTGTATTGATTTCTATCAATTAATCTCATCAACTGGTTTGCAATTGATATCTAAAATCTAAATTACGATATTAACCCATGATCTGTCGACGAAGTAGACACAATAGTTAAACAATGGCGTCTCGACCAAATTGGTCATTTGACAGATCATGATTTATGTATCATATTAAAAACAGTAAAATATACGACAGCAATATCCGACGTTGCCAATGTTTAAAATGCACCATAGTAAAAAACATTCATTTAAAAATAATGTTTGTTCTTTATAAATCAAAACGAATAATGGTTGTTCTTAAAATAGACGGGAGTACCCCCCCCCACACCGGTATGAATAATTCGCAGTAATTGCTTTTATACATTTATCGATGTGGGAGATCTTTAACACTATTTATAAATATCATGCAAGATCTAAACGTGAGTGTTATATTATACTGGGTGTAAGCATTCTGTACATCAAAGTAGTAGTACTTTACGCAAAAATTATTGGGAAACGACTTTTTTTTGGGGTGTAAAATCATGTTTTGTGGTAGAACTCAATGTAACGCACTCAAAACATTGTGCTGATGGCTGGATTGAATAGTACGGGGGTCGTGGAGGTGTTTAAAGTAAAATACATAAAAAACTTGTATTTAAAAAAAAAGTTGTCAAATAGTTGGAACTTTGACCCCCAATATCTCCGTAACTAGAAGGTTCCCAGGTTTGGTGTAGAACAAAAAAAATTATCGCAATGATGAGGAGAACAAGTGCCTTTCGGCTTCGCATAAAAAACTGATAACCTCTAAATTAAAGAACACATAGAAGTCATTAGAAATAATCTGAAACAACCATAATTTTGACCCAAGCGAAAAGCAAATAGGATTTGAAATCTCTCGAAGACACTGAATGTCTCAGGAGTCAGGACTGATGCGAAGCAGTCATGCTAGCGAAGGAGGTGGCGGAACGTGATAGGGAAAGCTCCACACGTCTCGGCCGCCGCGGGAGACGCCCCGGGCGTCGGGGGCTACGTGGTGGCTTCCGGCCACCGTAGGCGCGGGCCTGTGGACGGGGAGCTATGGGCTAGCTCGCCGTCCGTCCGTCTCATGACGACAGGCTGTGTCGACGGCGCGTTCGTGTTCCACGCGCGCCTCAAAGAGAGTCAGCAATAGGCAAGGGCCGAAGCCTGCCGGGGCTGCGGGACTATTCGAAAGAGATACCGTGGCCCCGGAACACAAAGGGCGATGAAGGAACATGGATGGGTTTTAGTCAGTAAAAGTCTGACACTCCCTCCTGCTCCGCCCAGAGCGGGAGGAGTCATTTGATGATTTCCCATCCGAAAAAAAAAAAAGGGACTGATTTGAATACCAGGCTTATGATAGACTTATATCCGATACTGAGATTACGAATATAAAGTTATTATAAACTAAACTTATACGGTCACTAATGGGATATCTTTCGTGATTATTCATAATTTTGAGCTCCCAAAAAAAAACAGTGTTTAAAGTTATGATAGTTCCAACTTTCAATCACAGAATACTTCTGTCCCATAAACCCAAGTAATAAGGAAGAGGAAGCCTTCAAATCTGTGAAATCTTAAGATGCAAATTCAATATCATTAAAACATTCCACGATTGACCTAGAATTGCTGCGTGGCCAGCCCATTAAACACATTTACTTGTACCAAGTGCGCTACGTAATCTGCTTTCTTTATATTTCGCAATACATGTGTCGTTTTGAAAGCATATGTTTGTGTAAACTCAAGTTCAAGGCGTCAATGGAACGCGTTCTGAATAAAAAAACGACGCATTTTAAAGTGGGACATGCTAATGAAACCGAAAGTGGTGTGTGGTGTAAAGGCTAAACAAATGGATGGTTACTTGATTCAGATGCTGAAATAGAGATGCTGTAATAGAGGATTAAGAACAAATCTAATGTGCTTTTTTTGAATAATTTTCTAGCACGGTTTTTATACAGCATGTATCAGAAATGTATGGTCATATTAAAGATGTGGTACAAGTTTCTCATGGGACCAATATCGTAATCGCGAAAATAAATAGCTGTCCCATACTTTTGGGGTAGACTGCATGTAGAGTATATTTATTGAATTTATGTCATCTAGTACCTATACGTCATTTCTTTTGATCTCTTGATTTGGGTCATTTTAAATGGGCCTTTTTGAAAAACCAAGATCTGCGCGTATCCTTCTAAAAATCACAGATAATATTGACTGAATAGGCTCCAGGTTTAATTCCCAACCTAAAAATATTTAAGTGAGAAAAACTGAACACAATTAATAAACGCTTAGGGGTAGGCCCCTTGCACCAAAACGCCCTGACTTGCAAGATGCAGTTGCAAAACCATCTCCGCTAGACGCCATCCGATCTTGATCTCCAACTAAGATATTTACGTAACCCTACTAAAAGCAAACTATTCGTGATTCTTTGCAGCCAGTTGCAAACTTGATGCAACCTCTTACTCAACTCTGGGAAGTTGCACGAAGCTCCAAAGAGTATTTACTCAAGTGACGATTAGTTCAGCAAACCGACTGTGACAGTTTCATTTCGAAATTAGAACGAAAAACAAAAAGGGTAGGCTGGCTGAAAAAACATTTGATTCTCGGCATTGGTTCGTCGTTCGCGCCGGATTTTATTTTGATTTCCTGGTTCATAGTTACGAATAAGCTTCTTGTTTAAATTAGGTGAAAAAAAAAACTTTTCTTTGCAGACTGACAAGAAACCAGAAGGAAGGAGGAACTTCACGAGAAGATTTATACCCAGCAATAGGTAAAAGGCTTAGGTTTAAGCAATCACCAGATATAATGAAATTGAACGCCCAAAAAATCGTAAGTACTTACCAGAATTTAATCCCCATTTTAATATGAAATTATCACCAAAAAACGTAAAGTCTGCTAACCTAAAAAAGGCAAGTATCTTCAGAATAATCGCTGAGCTACCCAAAAAGGCCACGCATGCACCAAATATGTACTCGCATTTTATTTAAAAATTTCATCCAAATATGTTACACAATTTTATCCTAATAAAGTAAATTAATATACAAAAATCATTGTTTACCCAAAAAATATAAATGAAGTTCTAAAGGTTCACCGATACTACCGTAAGGCTTATGTTTAACCAACCACCAGATTTAGTAAAATGTAACGGCAAAAAAAATCACTTTTGATTGCCAAAAATAGCATCAATGGGTATAAGGAAAAGGAGGGTCATAACCCGATTGAATAATTCTTTGTTTAAATAGCCCAAGTAACACATTACTGATATTAAGGGTGTAAAACAGCACTTAACGAAGTCGAAAGGCACTTATCCTCCTCGTCATTGAGATCATTTTTTTGTTCTACACCATACCTGGGAACCTTCTAGTTACGGAGTTATTGGGGGTCAAAGTCCAACTGTTTTTTAATACAAGTTTTTTAATGTAAGATTTTTACTTTAAACACCTCCATGACCCCCGTACTATTCATCCCATCCATCAGCACAATGTTTTGAGTGCGTTACATTGAGTTCTACCACAAAACATGATTTTTCACCCCAAAAACAAAAGTCGTTTCCCAGCAATTATTTTTGCGTAAAGTTACATAGTTTGATGTACAGAATGCTTGGTTGACGACTTCGTGATGAGGTGGTTTACACCCCGTATACAGATCAACTTAATCAAGGAGAATGACATTCGTATCTTTTGATTGGATACTACCATAATACTAGAAGATAAATAAGGAAATGCCATCGTTCAGAGAATAACAAATTGACGAATCTAGTGTTACAACACATTTCAAATTAGCCATAGCCAAAAGCCAAAAGAGGTTAGATAGAGGTACCCAAAATTAGCTTAACATCTAAAATGACCATAATTTTCTTCGGAATACCAAAAGTGAACATTACCTAAGCCGATCTAAATGTCATTGGTCGTAATAGTTTACGTGTGGCCAAGCTATTTAGCGGCGGACGGGGCCTGTAAAGGTCATACGAGATCGTTAATGTGGCAACATTGAGAGACTGTCGTGTTTGGTGAATATTTTGCAGTTATGAGGCACAGACCAAATAAAAAAGTTAAGACGGAACTCAGCGAACAGAGAAGTGAGGCCGGTTTAGTTAACATGTGTGCATTTACTGAGACGTAGTTTAATTGTAGTTTGATGTAAATATGTGCGTGTGTGCGTGCATGCACAGAGCGAGACGTAGTTTTGCGCTGGCCTCACTTTATTGTTCGCAGCGCCATGTCCTGGTTTTTTATTTGGTCTGAGTTATAAGGATGAACATTTTTGCAGATAACATCTATGAGTACTAATATTATAAACAGGTAATATTTGTTTGTAAGTTTGTATGTAGGAAAATTTTACCTCTGATCTCCGGAACTAATGATCCAATTCTAAAAATTCTTTAACTCGCAGAAATCTACATTATTCGTGGGTGTTATGGACTATAAACTATATTTATATCATGCATATTAGCCGAGTTATCACGGACGGAGTCGCGGGCGAACTGCTAGTCTGAATATAAAGCCATATTGTGGTATTTGCGTAATGAATGTCTAGATACGAGTTTTTGAAGTTTCTCTTATTTCAGGTCTTGCTTCCTCATCAACATCATCGTCCTGACCTTGCCCCATGTTACTTGGGGTACATACGTTATCATTTACTCCTTTTTCTTTCATATCATTCCTCACACAATAGGCATGACGACAGTATCAAAAAATTGCAAATCTATTTAGTCCGTCAGTTAGAGTATTGGAAATTAATGGACACGTATTTTTTGTTTTTGTAAATCAATGAATATTGACTAAGATAAAACACACAAAACTCGGGAGTGGGGGCTCGTGACGTCAGAGCTAGCTAAAAATTATACCATGGCGTGAAGTATTGAGAATTTTCAAAGCGTCGTATATTCGTTAATTTTGGTTTACGTAACAAAAGAAAAAACACGGGTCAAATATTTTTTGATAATCTAACTGACGGACTAATTAGATTTTTTTTGTCGTCTCGCCTATTCATCCATCTCTTCTTTGGTCTTCTTCTCCCTCCCCAGCTACTGGCTCATGTTTTCCGCATTCCACACTATTCAAGGACTATTGCTTTATTCCTTGCGTATGCGCAGACGTTATTAGAAGGAGGTCACAAAATATTAATCGTAAGTACATGCTTTAAGTCCAAAAATCTTTAAATCCACTAAGATATTTTACAAAAACCGCTGCAGAATTACAATAGACAAACTAACAAGCTTACTCAATACAAAACAATAGATCTATTTTATACAGTTTCCTTTGATATTGTGCTGCAACAGCCAATTATATTTTGTAATAAGAATTTTAAGTTTTGTCTCCTCGACACAGATTTTTATTTCGAAATCCAACTTAAGTTTAAGAAGTAAAAGATTTATTTGTTTGGATAATAGGAAATATGCATGTAATTTTTTCTTCACTTAAATCAATAAAATACAGTGTGAAAAGTATTAAAAGTTAAGTTCTACCTACTGCTTGTCGCTCAAAAAGAACATTAAACTCCTGCAATTTTCTATGACAGTTCAAACGTCCGTGACTGTCGCGGCCATGATATGACGTCATTTACCTCAATCTGCCTTGTTTACATCTAGTTTTTTGGCCTTATTATAGTAATTTTACTAATTGTATGTGCTTTATTCAAGCAAAAATTGTGCTATCGATATTATAATAAAATCTTAGTGAAACTATAACTACTTTTCAAATAAAAGTGTTTTTTCACACATAGACTTTGATGTCACTACCGGCGTTATCGAGGACGAAACTCAACATTTCGTTTTGAGATTGCGTTCCGTTTTACCAAAAACATGCTACATAAAACAATATATTTATTGTAAAGTAAGTGATGTTTTAGAAACTTAAACAATGTGTACCATAATGTTTTTATGCGCCAATACAAGGAAGGCATTTTTTTAATAAATAAAACTTAAGAGTATTGTATTTCTTGCATATTCCCTATTAGATATCTTAGAACGGAAATTAGACTGGTTTTAATATGATCTTCGTGTTTTCAATTTCAACTTGTTAATTAGAAAACGTGATGTAGCTTTTTCGTGACTCTTAATTAATTATATTGATATAATCCGCGAAAGAAGACCCTTATCCCCAGTAGTGGGCTCGTTTTAATTGATTTATGCCGGGGGTTCAGTATTCACGCCATATAGTGACTGACCGTTCTAAACACACCCCTTCTTGTGTGAATCTGGACCTCAGAAACCATATTAAACAGCATGTCTTCTTCTTCCATACTTCTCTATTACTCGTCATCTCATCAGACACCTCCTTTCTTGACATATCATCCTTAACACAAACCATCCATCGTTTCTTTGGTCTTCCTCTACTTTTACACGCCTGCACTGCCGCTGTTACGTCACAATGGTGATAACGTCAGGCTGATAAGAGGTGCATTCGCTGCACAGGTGTGGTGGTTGCGTAATGAGCTTGTCAGGACACGGCAGTAGATTACCTGCTTGAGTTCAACGTAATTATGACTGTTAAGACGGTCTAATGAGACTGTCAAACGTTGAATAAAGCATATTAGATTAGATTGAGCTCTGTTTTGAAGTTTCTCCTTTGGAAATATAGGCGTAATTTTAATATTACCTGATTTATTTTAGGATCTCAAATAAAAGAACACAGAACATTAGGTACATAAAAGGGTGTAAAAAAACCTCTTAACGAAGCCGAAAGGCACTTATTCTCCCCGTCATTGTGATCATTTTCTTGTTCCACACCATACCTGGGTACCTTCTAGTTACGGAGATATTGGGGGTCAAAGTTCCAACTTTTCGACAAATTCTTTTTTTTTTAATACAAGTTTTTAATGTTAGATGTTTATTTTAAACACCTCCATGACCCCCGTATTATTCAATCCATCCATTAGCACAATGTTTTGAGTGCGTTACATTGAGTTCTACGTCTACCACAAAATATGATTATTTCACCCCAAAAAAAAGGTCGTTTCCCAGCAATAATTTTTGCGTATAGTTACTTAGTTTGAGGTAGAGAATGCTTGGTTGTCGGCTTCGTGATGAGGTTGTTTACACCCTGTATAGATAATGCACAACCAAAAGCATTTCGTAATGATGCAATGCAAAGAATTGGATTAAGCAAGCATGGGACTCTATTATACTGTAATAAGCAATGACAAAGATAACTTATTTCCATATTAAGGAAATAGGGCCAAGAACATTCACACACGAGTAATTCCATGCATGAAGTTCCCTTGGACGGGTAATTATAAGTATTATGCTAAGAACTCATTATTATGAACGCAGCTGATGGTGAACTTGCCAGCATCTCTTTAACATCCTCGTTTAACCACTTGGTGGATAGTATGCTTGAGCCGGAAGCAGCAAACACTGCGTTACCGTGCTTCGGGTGACAGATCTCAGCGATAAGCGTAAGTCCATCGATGTGTAGCTTTAGGGCTACCGCAATCTATAGACAAGACCGTCTTTAGACATACAATTACCTTACCAGTGCGAGCGAGAATACATAGTCTGTCTCGCTCGCACTAGTAGGGTAATTGTCTGTCTAAAGACAGTCTTGTCTATACTGTGCGGTAGCGCTTATAGTTTGTTCATAACGTTACGGCAACTGATGGACGCTACTGAAGGCGCCAAACTAGTGGCTCAGTTCTGGGCCGACACAATTTAGATTGCCATCGACACGCTAAGAACAAGATTATTGTGAATATTAGAAAGATAAGAGAAGCTCGGTAAGTATACTCAGAAGATCAAGAAAACATCAAAACCTGAAGGAATATCCTGGTGAATATAAAGAGTTATTGAAAGGTGGGGTATATGAAAGTGGAATACAGTAGCCATAGATTTCCAGTTGTATGAACCTACTGGTGAATGTTGACCATCAGAGACACTTTTGTCGGAAAATTTACTCTAACATCAAGTCTTAGGCTCCTGAGAACAGATGGCTCTCGCTCTTTAACAACAGTACCTAGCAACTCTTTAGCTTCGCGGAGCTTTTTCTTTAGCCAGTTTGTGAAAACCTACATGGCAACACCTGAAACCATCCACATGAGGTAATAGCAAACAAATAGTTTGCGAAACAAATCAATATGTTACTCCACGGCGACCAATTCACACTTCTCGAGTACATAATAAATAATGATTAATTCTTACACAAACAATGTGTTTACATTGCCCAGTCACGAACTAACAGGCTATGTATAAGCTGTGATTCTATTGTTGTATTTAATCGTGGTGCGGCACATACACGGTGAAACGTAACAATCGCAAGATCTCTTGTGTGATATATCTCGGGCCATGAAACTGAACAACTTCAGGAGGATTATAATTAATAGTGTTACGAATTACATTTGATGCGCTTTTCATGTGGGGGGGTTTTGCCATAATCGCCACGCTTGGCAGGCGGGTTGGCGATCGCAGTACGGTAGTTACAAAAGCACAGAGAACGCTGCTGCCCATTCTCTAGTAAGTCCCTTAGTCGCCTCTTACGACACCCACGGGAAGATATGGGATGGTGCTCTTCTTTACGTCCGACACCATACAGACTATTATAACCTGCCCCTCTGTTTAGCGTTTGTGGACTACGAGAAAGCCTTCGATTCGATCGAGACCTGGGCTGTACTGCAGTCTCTCCAACGGTGCCAAATTGACTATCGGTACATCGAGGTGTTGAAGTGTTTGTACAAAAACGCCACCATATCAGTCCGACTTCAGGACCAAGCCTCGGAACCTATCCTCCTGCAGCGAGGTGTGAGACAGGGAGACGTCATATCTCCGAAACTATTCACCGCTGCACTGGAGGATGTCTTCAAGGTTCTGGACTGGAGAGGGCTAGGCATCAACGTCAATGGCGAGTACATCACTCACCTTCGGTTTGCCGATGATATAGTGGTCATGGCTGAGACCATGGAGGACCTCAGGACGATGCTCGATGACCTCAGTAGAGCTTCCGGAAGAGTGGGTCTTAAAATGAACATGGTCAAAACCAAGGTCATGTTGAATGCCCATGTCACACCCACTCCTATCAAAATCGGAGACTCTATACTCGAAGTTGTAGACGATTATGTGTACCTGGGACAAACGGTCCAGTTAGGTAGGTCTAACTTCGAGAAAGAGGTCAATCGTCGAATCCGACTCGGCTGGGCAGCGTTCGGGAAGTTGCGCGGTATCTTCTCGTCCAACTTACCGCAGTGTCTCAAGACGAAAGTCTGTGTGTGTTGCCAGTGATAACATACGGGACCGAAACGTGGTCGCTCACAATGGGCCTCATCAGAAGGCTTAAAATCACCCAAAGGGCAATGGAGAGGGCTATGCTCGGAGTTTCCTTGCGCGATCGAATCAGAAATGAAGACATCCGCAAGAGAACCAAGGTTACCGACGTAGCCCGAAGAATTGCCAAACTTAAGTGGCAGTGGGCAGGTCACATTGCTCGCAGAACGGATGGCCGATGGGGCCGAAAAGTTCTGGAGTGGCGACCGCGAACCGGAAGACGTTGCGTTGGAACACCTCCCACTAGGTGGACTGATGACCCGGTGAAGGTTGCGGGAGTCCGCTGGATACGAGTCGCATGGGACCGGTCAATGTGGCGACACTTGGGGGAGGCCTATGTCCAGCAGTGGACGTCTTTCGGCTGAAATGATGATGAATGATGGTGATGATGAATTACATTACAATTCTTAAAATGGTCATCATCATCACCAGCCTATTAATGTTCCCACTGCTGGGATACAGGCCTCCTCTCTATGAGAGGGAATGGGCTATAATCCACCACGCGGGCCCAGTGCGGATTGGTAGATGTCACATGTCTTTGAATTTTTGGTCCTAGGACATGCCGGTTTCCTCACGATGTTTTCCTTCACCGTTTTGAGAGCAGCTTAAAATGGTCACAATGTGATAATTCATGATATTAACTGCGTCTGTGACGTATCGTGATTAATATTATGATTCTACTAAAGTGCCCATTTCAGGACTACGAGTTCTTGAAATTCGCAAAAAATAGACTTTCGATAGGAATTAACGCGATCAGCTGATCAAAAAGTTTTTAAACACATAATATCACGCCCGTCATCCCCGATTAGATCCTCCGGGTAAGGCCACTATCGCCAGTTATGTTTCAAAGTATTGCAGACGAATTTATCAAAAATACAGTTTTTACGAATATGCGAAACCTTTGATTTTACTCTTGGCTCTTGGCTACTGCTGAGAAATTCCTGATAGAAAAATCCAAAAACAGTTTGTCCGACCTTTGCATCAAACCCAGAACCTCATGCTCAGCATTAGCGTTTGCGACCACTGAACCAACGACACTTCTATCTAAACTATTACATACAAGCAAGCAACATAACAAGTGTATGCTATAATAGCCACATTACGAACATCCAATAGAAACGAACCGATCAGGCGGGTAATTCGCACGCACTGCGCGGGCGCAGCACCCAATACCACTTCGGTCAATTAACTGTTATAATGAGTTCACATACTTGTACGTGCATATTATGTTTGTTTATGCAATGGTATGTAACGTCCGGCCCTGGTTCAATCCATGGTCCGGAGCGAGACGGAATGGGAAGCCGTCACCTCCTTCTGCGAAGCAGTCATGCTAGCGAAGGGGGTGGTGGAACGTGAGAGGGAGAGAACCTCACGTCCCAGCCGCCGCGGGAGACGCACCGGGCGTCGGGAGCCACCGTAGGCGCGGGCCTGTGGACGGTGAGCTATGGGCTAGCTCGCCGTCCGTCCGACTTATGACGACAGACCGTGTCGACGGCGCGTTCGTGTTCAGCGAAAGAGATGTCAGCAAAAGGAAGGGGTCCGCAAGAGCCGATACCTGCCAGGGCTGCGGGACTATTCGAAAGAAATACCGTGGCCCCGGAACACAAAGGGCGATGAAGGAACATGGATGGGTTTTAGTCAGTAAAAGTCTGACACTCCCTTCCGCTCCGCGCAGAGCGGGAGGAGACACTTGATTATTTCCCATCCAAAAAAAAAAAACGGTCTTGAGGCTTATTAACAACAGCCGCACGCGTCGTTTTTCAAGATTAAGCAAGGCTTGCTGAAATCGGCCCGTAGAAGGGATTATACCAAAACCCTCCGTACTTCGGAAAGCAAGCTGGGTTTTAGCTGTCATTTGTAGATCTTTGACACTTAACAGTAATTACCGGTAATCAATTTAGAAGATGGGAAGATACAAGCATGGCTGACAAGCGGGAAGAATTTGTACTAGGACAGCACAGGATATAACAAAATGGAGGGAAATGGAGGAGGCCTTCGTCACGAGACGATGGCGGGCATCGATTACATTTCTAAATAGGATAGCAGTTTAGATAAAGCGATTATTTCTAAATGACTGAAAAAAAGGCTTTGTTCATTCATTGATCGTCAGAAGCCCGAAAGTCTGACAACCAGACTTCCCAGTAACTGGATTGTGGAGCTAAGATAGGCAGGCAGTCACTCCATGTAAAATACTGGTATTCAGCTGCATCCGGTTAGACTGAAAGCCGACCCCAACATAGTTGGGAAAAGGCTAGGCAGATGAAGATTACTCACTTAGCCTCGTGGCTGAAGGTGGTTGCTGGCTGGTTGGCTCCCAACATAGTTGGTAAAGACTAGATGATGCATGTTGCAATAGTATGTGAAACACCAGAAGATGATTACGAGAAAGTGGGATATTCCAAAGTTTCGAAATGTTCGATGAAGGTAAATTTATCTGATTTCCATGATTAAAGTGTCGTTTTGGTGAGATTTTACTGCCCTATTGACATTATTCAGTTTGATATGGAAACGAGAATTTTATATGCATTGAGGGCAAGCCCATACTCGGTCAATGTTTGTCTACGTAATCAGTATGGTGAATTCTATACGATACGACCGGAATAGTTTACATCAATGGCTGTGAAACTATAGGAGCTAGCATAGCTGGCTCCAGGCATTGTCATTGATTGAAAATCTGGTAATTTCATTTTATATTTCAATGGTCCGATCGGGACCTAGTTATGGGCGCCGGCAGGATTATTTCCAGGGGGGTGCATCAGTGAAATCAGTTCCATGAAAACAGCTCGAATTTTTTGTACCCCACCTCGGATGTGTTAGATTTTCGTTTGTCTCGTACAAGGAGTAACTTTGTCGAATCGAAAAAAAATTGTATTCAAGGGTGAGCGTGGCGATCTTGAAAATTTCAATACCCACCTCGAATGTAGTAAAATTTTTGAGCTCGCTTCGATCGCTCTACTCATAACGAGAATAGGAGTACGAAATTTTTTGCTTTCCGCCTCGGATAGATTTGTCAGAATCTAAGTCATTTATATGTATTTTCTTTTCGGACAGGGGGTGCAAATTTGCACCCTGCTGCCGGCGCCCATGGTCGCGCCATTTACGAATAGCTTTTAACGGTCTTCCCCATTGTTAAATTAGAAAGGAAGCGCAGAAAAAAAAAAGGTTAGAGAGAGAATTTCAAAATGGAAACAAAGACCAATCAGCCAGATTTAGTTCTAACGATAGCTAAAAAAAAACAAACGAATTGATAACCTCGTCCTTTTGGAGGTCGGTTAAAAACTAAAAGTAGCACTGAAGATATCCCAGGTTTTCCAAGATTTATCCTAATTTTATAGAAACAGTGTAATGGGGTTTTTATGACAAGTTTTGGATTTCCCGGACTCTCCCACCTCACAAAAAAAAGAGCAAGCAACATAATTATTTTCCTTATCGGCGCATTCGTCGAAATTAGGATGTTGGTACAGAGAGATACGACTCAATTTTAATAGCAGATCACCCTTCCTTTTTTTTCGGATGGGAAATCATCAAATGACTCCTCCCGCTCTGGGCGGAGCAGGAGTGTCAGACTTTTACCACGGTATCTCTTTCGAACACTCCCGCAGCCCCGGCAGGCATCGGCCCTTGCGGACCCCTTTCATTTTTGCTGACCTAACTCTCTTTGAGGCGCGCGTGGAATACGAACGCGCCGTCGACACGGCCTGTCGTCATGAGACGGACGGACGGCGAGCTAGCCCATAGCTCACCGTCCACAGGCCCGCGCCTACGGTGGCCGACGGCGGGGCCCGGGGCGTCTCCCGCGAATAGCAGATCACCCTGAATGACTCTTTTCAAACCTGCCAGTATTCCCTGATCTTCATACTCAGTAAATAATAATAACACATGTCCAGATTACAAGCCAAGTATAGCAACAAGTCGTATTTTTATCACAGAGTAAACACTTGGTTTCAAAAGTCAATAGTATCGACAACTGATAAGTACTGATAAAATCTTGCACTTGAAAATAGATTCACACATTCCTGCGGATTTTGTACTGAATCTTTGCTTCAGGTTGATAGCGAATATGAAGTGCAATCAAATGCTCAAGCATACAGGGTGTAAACTTTACCATGAATTCAGTACAATGTTTCGTCTATACTAATATTATAAAGTGTTAAAGTTTGTATGTTTGAATAACAGGTATTTGGTAATCTTCGGAACTGCTGACTGAAATTTATTATACTGTTAGAAAGTTACACTATTACTTAGTGTTAGTGCCGTAGAATATTTTACGGGCAGAGTCTAGTCGTTATCATGGATTGAAAACGGTTCCGTATTTAGGGGTTCCGGTACCAATACCGGAACAGGAACCAGAACCTAAATTGGAACCTTTATTTTGCGTACGAAGTAGACGCGAAAACATGTATGGCGGCAAAATAGCAAAACAACCTGCTTTGTCTAGCTGCCGAAACACGAATTTCAGTAAATTTCGGTTATTCAATCCCTGCTCCGAACACACATATCCCCTCTTCCGTGAGGAACCTTTAAATCGGGTGACAAGGAACCGGTTATCATCCGATTTAGATTAAAAAAAAACCGTTTCATTGGTGGAATTCACTCTAAATTAGGTGAATTCAGGTACCCATCAAGCCTTCATTATCGAACAGCTTCACATTATTATATTGGAGACAATATTGACACAACAACGTTTACCGTTACGGTTGTAAATGTTGACCTAGGAAAACGAGTTACTGGTAGGAAGTCAAGCCAGTTGTCGCGCTGCTGGTTTTATTGACAATTTTATACAGAGGTACTAAAACTGGTCATGAATTACACTAATATACCAAGTACGTTATATTTATTACTTGTAGATCCTAGGACAACTTCCTGTTTCGTAAGCAGAAGAGGGGACTTAAGCGGGGTAATACAAAAAACAACGCGAAGTTGCAAGGTTTCCTTGTAGAAATTGTATGTTGTTGTTGTCTAAAACAATGTATGGTTTTCGTTCGTTGATTGAAATAACAATTACTTGTTAAAATAGTTCGTTTTAGTAGACAATAATAAGAAAGCGAATTTTAGATATGTTTAGGGTTCCGTACCCAAAAGGTAAAAACGGGACTCTTTTACTAAGACTCCACTGCCCGTCTGTCTGTCACCAGGCTGTATCTCATGAACCGTGATAGCTAGACAGTTGGAAATTTTCACAGACGATGTATTTCTGTTGCCGCTGTATAACAACAAAAACTAAAAACAGAATAGAATAAATATTTAAGGGGGGCTCCCATACAACAAACGTGATTTTTTTGTCGATTTTTGCTCGATATTAATAACGGCAACGGGTAGACGCTTGAAATGTTCACAGAATATTTAGATGTATATTCACTTTAAAAATAAATAATAAATTAAATCAATATTTAAGGGGGATTCCATACAAGAAACGTGTTTTTTTGCCGTTTTGTCTAATGTTGTATAGATAATGGTACGAAAGCGAGTCCGACTCCCATTGCCCGGTTTTTTTTTCATCATTCGGGTTCAGGTTGGTTAGGCAAAACTCACAGACCGGAGACCTGATTTGGGAACTCTAATTTGTATGCCTTTTAAGCAAATTGTAAAATTAAGGGTCACGCCAAAATGTAATAGGGTACTTAAATTTCAGAAGAACGGGTCATTCACCTTTGTATGACATTACGAGTTCGTCTGCCAAGGCCAAAACTTACTAACATACAACAAAACCACAGAACAAATAGATTAGATTAATTAGATTTTGTTATTCGCAACTCGCAACAGTTGAAATTCTAAACCACTAGGAAAACTAAAGAAATCTACAAATCAGGCAGATATAGATAAAGATTTTGTAAAACTTCGATAAAAATAAAGATAAATTGACAGAAAAACAATACTTAACGATAATTACCGTATAAGTATTTTCGCACATTTTCCGTAAAAGATAAACGAAATCAACAAACAAAAGTGACGAAAACAGTTTTGAATCATTCGTATACAACGTCATTGAGGTCAAATAGCGATGCTCTAACATTATTGATGTCGAGCCGGTCACACATGATTCGATTATGTTATGTTACTTAATTCATCAGCAATTTTATTGCCAACAGTACCATGTTGGGTTTGAAATGGATAGCATTGTAACATATGGCAATATATGATAATGGAACGCACTTAAACATACCTAGGCTTAAGATGTTATGAGGGGAGCGTGGGAACGTGCGTCACGCCAGAGGGGGACAGAGAAAGTCTCAGCCAACTACTGAATATATTGTAACTAGAATAGTTTTACTTAATACAAATAAATGTGCTATAGTACTTATCAGCTTGGCTTTAATTAATAAACAATACATGGCGCAGCCGGTAGGATATATTGTAACTAGAATAGTTTTACTTAATTCAAATAAATGTGCAATAGTACTTGTCAGCTTGGCTTTAATTAATAAACAATACAAGCATTGCTTTCCGAGTTGAGCTACACGATTAATGCGTGTACCGACCGGACAGGCTCACTCAAATTTGTGTGGTTCTTTCCTCAAAAGACTATTATGATTGCCTGGACTTTTAAAGACTATGACCTCTGTGCTTATTTCGGTGTTTTTTCTCAGAGTAGACACATAGAAAATACTCATATACAGCATTTTTTTTATTTGCGTTTTTTTTTTAATTCTTTCTAAAATAAATATAATTTATCATTAGAAAGCATAAGGAGTCTTTTTTAAATCGATTGAGATCTATAGCCTTGGTCAACTATTGCAGCAATCCGTCAAACCAGCCTAAAACCCCAATCATTAAAAACCTTATCCTAAAAGAAATAAAAAAACAAAATTCAACTCACCAATTTTAGCGCTGCTGAACACGATCAACGCATGCGTATCGTCCACCCACTTAATTTCAAAACCCGTGTCTTTATATTCACTGAACAAAGAGAACAAATCGTTCGTTTTGAACTCACTGGGAAAGTCATACACTTCTACCACATGTCCGAACGTTTCGTCGTAAGGGCCGTTGAAAAGCTGCTGACCCCGCGTCTGGTATTGGTCGTAGCAGTTCTTAGGCTTGCTTATGTGAACTTTACCGACGGTTGTAGTCAGTTCCTCCAGAAGAGAAGGATCAAGGCATTCCCCACTGTCGTCGAAAACCGCATCCCAATCATTCTCCTCCCGTTTCAAAGAAACTTTAGCTTCTAACTTAGGTTTGGTATTTTTCAAATCAGTTTCTTGCTCTTCCAATACAGGTTCAGGATCATTCTTCTCCGACTCACTCTCAACAGCATCTGATATAACTAGCACGTCAGAATGGAAGCTCTGTTTTATAATTCTTTTGCTACTTCTATTAATTTCTTGGGACGCTCGCTTCAATTCATTCTTCTCAACGTCTTCGTCTTTAGCGTAGAGGTAATCGTTATCGATAATATTATTGCTTTGATTCGATTCGTTCACCGCCATATTTTCGTCGGAATCATTGGATCTACAATCGCTATTATCGGTCGCGTTCTCGCGACTGTTCTCCGTGTACTCACTATAGTAGTTCGGACTGTAGAACCCTAACTGTCCGTTAGCGAAATAATCTCCTATATAAAAATTCTCGCCTGCTTCTATGTCGTCGTTATTAAAACTATTATCACTAAAAGATATTGCACTATCACTATTTGGCACTTGGAAGCCTGAAGGCACGGATTCCTTTGTATCGCTCGATGTGGGCTCGTCTATGCTCGGGGCCGTGTGAGATCTTTGATTCCTGAGATGCGGTGGTGTGTAAACATTGCAGTAGGTCTTGTCTATGGATTTTCTGGGGGTGGAGTGTTGTGATTTGTCTTTGGGCGCGGGTGACTTGGGGCACTTGGCTCTTTCCGCACTGTGACTAGTTCTGCGGTGGTTGTTGGTTGCGGGCTCTTTGCCGTCCTCAGGTTGGGTACTGTCCGCGGTCCGCAGTGCGCGCGGTACGTACACAGCACGATCTGGGCGCCGAGGTTTCGAACCAGTTCTGGGGACAATATATTGAATGATAAAACTTGATATGCTTACTTCATTGAGGGGAAAACCCAATCATTGCGAACCACACGGGAAACCCCAGCTATTTTACTCGCACAAACCTACATAACAATTGGCCAACATCAACATTCCGTAATCACATCCTCTCAACAGCGATCCACATAAAAAACAACAGACGTCTCATACTCCAAAAGCCATCATCATCATCAAAAATCACAGCCACACTTGTACGTTCATTGTACGGCAACTATTACCGCGGTCACGTAACCCCAAGTGGGGCAAGGCCAGCGAACGCAGCCGAACACCGTGCCCCTCTCTTCGTGGCACACTTTCGTCCGTTTTCGGCCACTCGCCGGCGGTTTGTGTAATTGAATGTTGATGTTGTTGACATCACTAGTGCTTTGTCTGGACCTAGTTTGGTAATCTTATTTTGTAATATCGTTAGCGGTATCATTTTGCTGTGTGTTTATATGATTTGGTTTTGTTGGAGTTATGATTATGTGGCTGATGCAAAGTTGCATTACATCTAGATAGTGAAAAAACTAGCACAGATGTTCATTGTATGAAGACTGTGCCAGCTTCAAATATCTTCCTACTTCCTATTAAGCCAGGCCTTCTCTTTAATTGTATACCCATACATTACGGCATACCCTAAAAAAAATCTTTATCCTAAACTACATTTACAACTTTTTGGGTATATAGTACTGAGTCTGTGAGGATCGTAGCAGATGGATTTTTGTAGTTTCTGCCTATCTCTATGATTGATTAAAAGACGTGAGTTTATGTTTGTGGGTATACAGCTGTTTTTTTAATAACCGATCTGGGTTTTTACCAGGTTGTAACAGAGCTTATTGATATTTAGACGAGTGCAAATTGGCCAAGGACGAATTGCTAAAACTACAGACAGAGATGATTCAGGTGGTTATGTATAGAATACAGACATCGCTAGTGCACACACAACCAAGGCTAATAATGATGCGAAAAACATTCGATATTAGCATCTTACTTTATCAGTTTTAATACAAAACACTTTTTAAAATACTGATAAAATTACCTGACCTTAATATCCTTGGAACTAAACAATATAATGTTGAATGCACTCTTTATGCTCGTGGCAGCGCGGAAAAAAGCCAATTAACAATTGACCACATTAATACTCAATATTCCATTATTTATTACATTCCATATGTATTACATAGATGGTGTTATAAAATAAAAGATCAATATGGACCCTGTCGGCAAGCCAACATTACGAGCGAAGAAGAGAGATTAGCTCTAGGGTTACCAAACACACTACTTCCAGATTCTTCTATCTAGAGAGCGAAGAATCTGGAAGTTTAGAGGAGTCAGGGAGAAGGCTTGCCCAGTAGTATGAAAATTCAAGATGACAGAAATCAATCAGATACACAGATCCAGCGGTGAACTTTTTAGCCGAGATGGTATAATGCTTGCTTAGTCTTCGATTGTAGTTGCTGTGTCATTGAAATCTCTTCAATAAACATAACAGTGTCTTTCCTGCCAAGCCGTAGGGTAAATCGTACAAGCGCTAGCACTTTAGTCCCTTAACATATCTCCTTCAGACGTAAGTTAGTTACAACCTGAGCTATCATCAGTGTCCAATTTAGAAAGGGCTTATCTGCGCTACTGAGGTATTGCGCAAGTCTGCCATTCTAGCTTTAAGTTGGCTAACAGTACTTTCGTAATAGCTAAGTATGAGAAATACTGGCTGGAAACTTAGGGTGTTGCGTTACTATTTACGATACGGCTTGAAGTTATCTTATGAGGATACGGAAGACTATTGTGCAACTTGGGAGAATTGCAATAGGTAGGGTTACACAGGGCGCTTCGAAGAGCGAACTCAATCCTTGGAATATTACTCCAACAATACTTTGCGATGAAGGCATAAACGAGGTGTTTGATGAGATCACGAGTAATAGAGAAGTATGGAAGAAGAAGACTTGCTGCGCCGACCCCAAATAATTTGGGATAAGGGCAGGAGAATGATAACGATGATACTTTGCGATGAAGAAAGATGCTAAGTTGGACTCGACGAGAGAGGCAGAGAAACAAAAAGAAGACGTCGGTAGAGTGGATGCAGAAAACAGTGCTGTGGGACAACTTGAGAATGGCTCATGAATTGCAGTGGAAATGACTGATTTCAGAGATCCTTTTAAGCAAGAGCAAAAAAATGATACAAGGATATGATGGAAAGTATAAAATAAAGATATCGAAGACAAGTCAAGTTCAAGCCAAGAATTAAATGGCAAAACAAAATCTAATCATAGAAGATAAAAACGTAACAATCCAAACAGACAACAATACTGTAATTAATAACACAATCGTTAACAACATTGATTGCCTAGTAAATAATGTATCAACAGCTAATCGATCAGTCATTTCACCATCGCATCTACAACCATTTGATGCCTCTCATTTCAATACAATGACTAGTGAAGGGGCAAATGTCAATATCGATAAATGTTAGCCACAAAAAGCGGTCAAGTACATCACTATTGTGTAATTTACTTGTTCACATTTGGTTTGATTTATTACTAGAACGATTTATTCGATTTACATGCTGATAAAAAAGTTAAAATAAATAATTTGAGTTCAAAGAGGTTATGTTGTGAAATTATAGTCTATGATTGGTTGGGTGATTTGCAAGTTTTGCTGGGGTTTACTTATTGCTTAGAGAAAAACCCCTAAAAAGGGCAAATGTATGTCAATAACAAAACCAACGGTAGAATACAAAGTCATACCAACAAGGTATATGTATTTATTATATTTCTGAATCATTACATGCACACCTTATTTATTACATTACACAATATTGAATAAGAAACAGATATGCATCTTTCTCTCATTATGCACTTATTCCTGAACTATTTTATACTTTGTATATTATTTAATTCTGAATGGTGTTTCCAATCTGGAAATGAATCATGCATGACAAGGTCAAGTCTTATCTTGCTTTGATATAGAAATGGCTACGATTTTACTGCAGAATGTCCTAGAACTCGCATTACATTGTTGGAATTATAACCTTTTTTTGTCTACTCTGTTATTTGGGATTGGTAAAAACCTCAGTATCCGTTTCTTTATAGTCAATTTACCCTGCCGAACCTCTTCTGCAATGAGTATGCATAATTATAAACGTTTTTGCGTCATTGTTCTCCGATATAATATAAATAATCATTGGCCTGAAGTAAATATGTTTTACATTATAAACGGGTCGTATTATGGCGCAGCTGTGCATACGTTTTCCTCAATCGTTGCCAATATAGGACTTCAAGGCTTTTCATTGTTTTCCTCACTTTCAATTTCTTCGTTAGTGTCAAAGTACTTTTGAGCGATTGTGAGCCTTTGATTGCAAGATTCAAGGTTTTATTTTAAGGCCTTATGGTTGAGAATACTATGACAATGCTGAATATATTGATATCATTGATGACCTCATTTAAATTGGGTGGGTCATATTGGTTACACAGCCAGGTCATTTTAGGTCACATTAATGTCGAATGAATACAAACCCTCAAAGTAATGCTAAAAAGTCCAAATTCACTTACACTTCACTTTCAGCACATCCAAAGGTCGACATACGACCTGTAACTCCACTAATTAACACATACACTAAACAGTCCACTTTATAAAAACACAGTGATAAGATAGATTGATAAAGGGCTTAGCGCACGTCCGTCCGTGACGGGTAACAAACAACAAATGATGTAGGAAGTATTGTTGATACCGACCTGATCTTTTCCTGAGGCTGCGCGCGCCTCGGCGCTTGCGCCGGCTTGCAACCTCCCACCGCCGCTGCGAAAGAGTGTTACATAAAGTTACCATGATTTCGTGATGTCAAAGGATAGAAAAATTATATCATTTTATTTATTTATTGATTGTGCATTTGTGTTACATTGTGTGTAATACCTAATTTATTCAATAACGATATGTGAAGTGAAGTATTTTTGTTCCTAATAAAAGGATGTTGATAAAAAAATACCAAATCAAATGACATTTATACTAAGAAAAAAAAGCTGAGAATCAACAAAATTTTGAACGTCAAAAAATACGTAGATCAGTTCCCTAAAGTTTGCTACTGAAAGTCGCCACCAAATGGGCTGACACAATTTAAACTGTCATAGGCACGTTAAGAAGAAGAAGAAGTTCCCTAAAAAGCCCTTCACCAGTGACCACTTTCTCTTTTGGGGTGTAAAGAAGTGACGGAACACTCCCCAGCAACATTAATTTAGACAAACTAATGTTCAGAATTCTGTTTTTTTTTCATTCCGTTTCTTAATAATACTAACATTCCGTGTTAAATGGAAGTGATTTGTTAGGTAAACACTCTAAACAGTTCATTCAGCATTGAGAAATACTATCGCAATATCCATTCATTAGGTAATAACATTTTTTCTGGCGTGTTAGGTATTTTATTCTTTAATTGCATAACCGTAATTAGTACATGTATACTGCGGTTGTAATGTCTCACAATTATTTTGTTTACACTGACGTTTTAGCGCAAAAGTTTAATGATCATGCGAATAAAAATGTGCAGAACTATGTTTATCTAGAGTTGTTTTTATAACAATAATAATTATAAACTGACTAACAGCGCTTCTCTAAAACAACAAGGCATAATTTCTACGGTAATATCTATCCAGTAGGGCTATTACGTATCTCTGTTGACAGTTCGAAATGATAGTCACTGGGCTCAGTGTCCATCAATTAACTGTCAAAAGGATAGTTTCGTATTATGTATGACCCTGTTAGTCACCGTAAATTATAAAATATCCACTCAGTGTGATACCAATATTTTGACATTCACGGTTGTCATCAAAGTTCGGTGTACAACCGAAGCTTTATGATAATCACTGGATATCAGAAAGATACGTAATAGCCCTGCGCAGAACGTTTCGAGTGTGGAACGGCTTTTCAAAATCAAGATTATCGTTTATGCCACCTGACCTCTTAAAAACCTTTACTCAAATCAGAAAAAGTTTACAATAGTTAATGAAACCAACCACTGCTCTTGGTTTCTTAAAAATCTATTTTCAAATAGTTGATGCCATTTTTTTTTTTCTCAATCAATCACAAAAGCATTAGTTTTAATAGCAAGACTTAGGCATTCAGACACGTCTGTAAAACTACATTCAAAATTGGAACAAATTGAGATACCGTAAAAAAAAACTTAATACACGAACTCCTTCAACAAAACTCTGTCGTATCTCAGACAAACCGTACGCATGGACCTCTTACTATTACATCAATGCAGTGAACGCGGTTCCCATGCTGGCAACAAGCTTTACAATCACGTTTTTGTGATTAGGCTATTGCATTGGGTTTACGACACACAGAGTTATTTCAGGGAAGATTATCTCGTTATGCGGATACTTATCGGGCGTTCATCATGCAAAAAAGATAAGAGTGCTTCCGTGAATTTCTATGATTGATACATTTGGGTATTTTTAAACTCTGGAACAATCTTTATTTTGCATTACGGGAGGTATCGGGTCGCATTCCCTGTGCCTGATGTTAAGTCTTGGTCCTAGAGGGAGATCGAGAGTCTTCTGGGCCTAATCAATATTTCAAAATATTGCCAGTTTGTACATGGCGATGCCGCTTCCTAAGTCATATTTCTCACATAACTAATTAAATTCTCGCCTTCTTGTGACCTAAATCCTTCGCCATTACTGTTAGGCAGGGACTACTTAATCAAGAGCTTGTAGCAGAAAATCGGGTCGACACTATTCAATACGATTTGCCATCAACACCGTCTAAAACAAAAGCATTCTTGACTACCAAACCCGAATGGCTGGCGCTTTTACGTAACACCATTTTAAATAAGGCTTCCCACACATGAAGTCCTTATACTGCAACTTTGAAAGCGGCATTTACTTCATAATATGGAGACACTGCTGTTGCAATCCCTACCGCATGATTGCAGCATATATTATACGTGTGCAATCAGTCTTATGGCCTATCTCGTTTACGATCTAGGTAATATGATTTAATTCTTTTTGGTTTGGAAATAAAAAGGATATGATTTTGGTGAATGAGGAAGTGTTTATTATTTGGGAAATTTTACTGTGTTTCGGACAAGAACACTGCTCTCAAACAAAGGAAAACATCGTGAGCAAACTGGCATATCCAAGAACCAAAAAAAACAAGATATTTATGTCATCAACCCGAACTAGACAGTGGGATTAAGTCCATTACTCTCATGCAGAGGTGGCCTGTGTCCCAGCAGTGGGAATGTGATAAGCCGAGTATGCTAATGTAGGTCAAAACACTCAGATCACTCTCTTGATATATCTGTGACGAAAGACCACTGGTTACCTAGTAGTAACTGCCCGTAGGTCTCGTGGTCGTCCTGGCTTCGATTCCCGGGTCGGGCAAAAATTGCTGGGTTTTTTAATTAGAAAAATGTATACAGGGTTATTTGTAAAACACCGACAACCTCTCAGGACTGTGTTACTAACATCATAATCAACAACTTTTGTTCTATGACTTTTAAAAATTCATCATATTTTAGTTCATCTAATTTTCGTACAAAAATAAAAATATTTAAATTGAACGCTCTAAATGTTAAGAAATCTATGCGAAGCAAAAGAAAGCGATAGTACAATAGTGAGGGGAGCGGGGTCAGGGCGGCGAGGGCCCGTAAAAGCGTTCAATTTAAATATTTTTATTTTTTTAATGAAAATTTGATGAAATAAAATATGATGAATTTTTAAAAGTCATAGAACAAAAATGTTGATTATGATGTTAGTAACACAGTCCTGAGAGGTTGTCGCTGTTTTACAAATAACCCTATATGTCGCAGCCCCGAGTTTGGAAGTTGGCGGTATGATATCCCGAGCCTCAGAAAGCACGTTAAGACGGTCCTACGCCTGATCTTTCTCCGGTCGTGTCGGATTGCAGACTCATCGGACTATGAGAGGAAAGGAACAGAGAGTACACCTGTGCCTGCGCACACACGCCTGCCCTATAATAAAGGGTGTAAACCACCTCATCACGAAGCCGTCAACCAAGCATTCTGTACATCAAACTAAACTTTACACAAAAATTATTGCTGAGAAACGACTTTTTTTTTTAATGGAATCATGTTTTTTTGTAGAAATCAGTTTTGAGTGCGTTACAGCACTCAAAACATTGTGCTGATGGATGGATTGAATAGTACGGGGGTCGTAGAGGTGTTTCAAGTTAAAAACTTGTATTAAAAAAAAAAGTTGTCAGAAAGTTGGAAGTTTGACCCCCAATATATCCGTAACTAGAAGGTTCCCAGGTATGGTGTAGAACAAAAAACTGATCGCAATGACGAGGAGAACAAGTGCCTTTCGGCTTCGTTAAGAGGTGTTTTACACCCTTTATATTCTACGCCGAAGGCTAATCTCCTCTGAGATTGGCCATCGTGACTGATAAACGGTCAGGAAGACGTAGTACCAAGGAGGAAAGAAGACATTACCAATTCGTGACCTTGCTTTTGGTTTTTTTTTAAACAAAATACAAAACGTTTTGCATTACGGTTACGGTTTACGCGGATATTTGCCTAGTTTGGCTAATTTATACGCACATACTAAATTAGCGTTAGGAAATGCCTTAACGACTAGAAAAAATATGTAACCTTTGAAGCTCTACTAATTCTGCAACGCAATAAAACTATGTAACGATTAAGACGAAAGGCTTCCTACATCTAGACTTGATAAGTAGCTCAAACTACAACGTAAGCGAAGATCAGAAGGCAAATGGAACGTTAAGGCTGGGTTTCAACTAGAGATGTGCGAGGTTGCGAAGCGAAGGGTGTGCGTGAAAGTAACATGGATGGCGGGGTCTGAGACTTAGACCCCGCCATCCAAAAGTAACTTTGTGATCAGTTAAGTTATACATCTCTCACTACACATCTTCG
Source organism: Xestia rhomboidea (assembly GCA_963853795.1). NCBI lineage: Eukaryota > Metazoa > Arthropoda > Insecta > Lepidoptera > Noctuidae > Xestia > Xestia rhomboidea. The sequence continues at coordinate 3,937,116 of OY970778.1, read as the reverse complement.
CATATCTCTGGAGAAAACGCAGCTTTAAGTTTCGGTCCGGACCTGCGGTACTTAATTCAATTTCGTGTGTTATGTTGTTTTACAGAAACGATTTTAAGCAAACTAGCAAAATACTGCAGCATCAGTCTGATACGAACAAATTGCAGACTGGCTGCGGACAACGGACAATGAAAGATACTTCAGTATCCGGGTTCAGAGTCCGGTGTCCTGTAGAGCTATTACGTATCTCTGTTGACAACTCGAAATGATAGTAACTGGGCTCAGTGTCCATCAATTAACGGTCAAAAGGTTAGTTTCGTATTATGTATGACCCTGTTAGTCACCGTAAAATGATATCCACTCAGTGTGATACGTAATACCAATATTATGACATTCACGGTTTTCATCAAAGTTCGGCGTACAACCGAAGCTTGATGGTCACTGGATGCTGAGCTGTGTCAGCAATTTGTTACCGGTTTGGCCCAACCTGGACAGCGCTAAAGACGATGCTTCTAAAAAGTATCATGAAAGACCTCAATCGCAGCAAATTATCCAACATTGTTGATCAAAGTTTTCCATTATTGTGTAGACCAGACCTTTTACTCACAATTTCTTAAAACTCAAACGTATAGAAAGTGCCCAAGAATTCAGTTAAGTTTTTGCCGCAAACAGGAAGACTGATAGTTTATGGACTAGTCGCACCCTGTCCTAAACGATATGCGTATTGCAAATTCTGCGCCTACGAACACGAGTGTGGTTAAAACATGCGAACTCGTTTCCTGGGCTACATTTCCTTTGAAATCTACTACCTAACAAACAAGATATCGTAAATTTGAAAAACAATACTCGTATATCAGTTATATGTACAATGTACATGCACGAATAATAGTGCTACAATAACTTTTGATGAGAGACTGGTGCTGTTAGTAAGCATTTGTGAAATGTATTGAAAAAATAGGATGGCGATATTAGTTCCGAATTCGACCATAGGCCAAAAGATCCGTGGTTTTCTTTTTATGGGTCGTAATAAGTAAACAAACAACAAATTTTCTTTACGTTTTTTTCTGGAAAATAAATGATCTTAGAGTACACAAGTCTGGTTATACAACATGTAACATAATTAACGCACATCCTGAAATTACTTTGTTCAGAATCGTTTACTGAATCGATTTCTATAATTTTTAATATAGGTAATTTTTTATCCCAAAAATAATTAAAGCTACGTAATTTATAGCCACACTACCCTTGTATAGTCCAAGCAAACTGAAATGGACCGTAACTCAAGGCAATAAGACTTTTAAAAGTGCAGTTTTATTTGTATTCCGCCATTCAATACAAAATAAAGAAAAATGAACCTTATTTCAAGTAAGTTAAAGTCGTTACAAATACAGTTAGGTAAACTTGGCGATTCAACCGCACGCACACATTAAACAGGCACTCGTTAAAGGACACAATAGATAAACCAACAAAATGTAAAATATGTCAATCTGGTTTTCGTTCCCTTTCTCGTGCAAATTAAATACCTGGGATAGAGCGAGATAGCCACCATGACACCGGGTTGCGCCGGCGCCTACGATCAAGGCTAACTTAAAGAAATGTAAACAATTTTAGTCACGCCCGGCCTTCCGTTCCGTACAGAGTATCGCGCGCGATGTCTTTACAATAATTGACCCAAAATGTTCAGTGAAATGGTGACTAATGGTGGACTGTGGCATGTTGCAGTGTGGTGATAATGTGGTTCTAGCTGGCAGAACATTCAAGTCAACCAAAGGTATGGTACTGGAGTAGACTGCAGGGTAGGACTATGTCGCGGGCCTGTGGACGGGGAGCTATGGGCTAGCTCGCCGTCCGTCCGTCTCGTGACGACAGGTCGTGTTGACGGCGCGTTCGTGTTCCACGCGCGCCTTAAAGAGAGTCAGCAACAGTGAAGGGGTCCGCAAGGGCCGAAGCCTGCCGGGGCTGCGGGACTATTCGAAAGAGATACCGTGGCCCCGGAACACAAAGGGCGAGGAAGGAACATGGATGGGTTTTAGTCAGTAAAAGTCTGACACTCCCTCCTGCTCCGCCCAGAGCGGGAGAAGTCATTTGATGATTTCCAATCCGAAAAAAAAAAAAAAAGGGTAGGACTATGTTAGCTGCTACTTCGTGGCCATGGAACGTTCCGTCCGAACACAGCCATCGACAGGGGAGCCGATTCTCGTACACGTACTCGTTTTCAAAACGAAATATGGGATTAATTCGATGAGAATCCCCAATCAGCTGATTTGACGACTTTTTTCTGTGGGGACGTATTAAATCGTTAGTTTAGTTTAAAAAATTGGATAGTGAACGCTTTTGATAAAAAATGACGAAGTGCTTTCTAAATTAAAACATCAATTAAGAAAACAGGCATTAAAATGTATTGAACTTTTCTATTGAAGTTGAGTCGAGCGACGACGTTAACAGCTGTCTCGAACGCGACCGAATACCTACTAGGCTAGCAAGACTCACACAGTCGCATACGTAGGTATGAGACCTACGTATGTGACTGTGTGCGTTCGTTGATTTGTACTGTGACTACAACATTCTTCCGGAATTAGGAAAACTAATTTATTAAATAATCATTGCATAGACATGTTTAATTAAAAATTCAGTGCATGTATTATGATTATAACATAATAAACTAATTGGGGTGTCTGAGGGTGTGCGTTAATTACGTTACATGTTGTATGTCCGTTATCGTGTCGTGTATGTAAAGGCGACCTGACATGATATAGACGTCTGGTCGAGTCTAGCGTCGAGCCCAACCGTTAATTTTGTGAGTTATCCAACCATATCGCCGGGTCAACTGTATTCTTTTGCCTTCCACGTGTATAGGTACTGATTGTACTTCATTGCAAGGTACTAACTACTACTGCTACCTAAAGAAACAATTTTTACTGACCTAGCTAATTTGTGCTATGTAAAGTGATGGCCTGAAACACAGGTTTAAATAAACCTAGATCGGGCAGGTCGCTACCAAACATTTGAATTCCACAATATCGCTTCTTGCAACTGTTAAATATATTCTAGTTATAGTTTACTTTTATGCACTAATTATACCATTGTTTGAGAAATAACACTACTGCACCTAAACGTACACTTTTGTAATACTTTTTAAATAAATTATTCTTATTCTAATTGAGATCAGGATATCTATCCAACAAATCGCGGGAAATAGACCGATAAGGGACCCACAGAACAGAGAAGAATGGCAGAAGAAAGAGGAGGCCCATACCTAGCAGTGGGTGATTCCGGGCTGATACGATGATAGTGATACATATACGTATAATCTCAACATGAATGATGTAACCAAGATTTTGTAACAATATTTTGATTTAAAAGAGTGTCCATGGAGTTTCTTGCCCGTTCTTCTCCATAGAGATCTACGTTAGGGAATGGGCAACTACAGTACTTTCTCAAGTTATTATGCCTTGTGACTGTGACTGTAGCTTTGCTTTTTTTTTGTATTTTCGACATTCAAAAGTGCCGTAATGGTCTAATTGAAATAAATGATTTGAGTTTGAGTTTGAGTTTGAGTTTGATGTCTATCCACCCAGTGTGTATATTTAGAACAAAATTACCTTCTAACGATATACTATTAAAGGATGATAAATTCACAGAAAACCGTATAATAAAGATGGATGCGCAAAACCAGCATTCATCAATCGCAAGGTTCTTCTTTAATTGCATTTTAATTTAATACATCCCTTTCGATATTTAAATTACGGTTTCTTAGAAACCAACAAATACTACGCACCGACAGCTAGTTAACATAATTTAAGACTAAAATTAACTTCAAGTTAAACGGCCTACCTAAATTGGATTAAACTGAGCCACGTGAATATTTATGTTAGCTCAGGTGGTCAAAAATAAAATGAACGTTTTGTAGAATTTCAAGAGTTTGTACCATTGGGTTTGCACAAAAGAAATTGATTCCAGACCATTTTTTAATGATTTGTTTTATTTTTTGCCTCTAATACAAACTAACAGAGGACCCAAATTAAACAGTTAAAGGACATGGCCCAAAGCTGACTCTCAAACGCATTTTAAACGCGAACGCAAGTTTACCAGAAGAAATAAAAGTAATTTTTCATGTTAAATTAAGCGATACTTTGATAGTATTGTAGCAACAAAAACCCAACAATGTATGTACTTTTAAGGCATTAATTTAGGTATCGAATAAAACAGGCAGTACGCACCTAGATTTATAACTTATCTAAGTTTTTTGTTTGTCAGGAAGTATCATTTGGCGATCTATGTGAATATGTGACAGTCCGATGCTCAATGCATTTCCTATGTTATTAAGACAACGATTGCTGCCGGCAAGCTAACTAATGTGTGAGAAGTAAGCTTTTCCTACTATGTAACATTTGGTTTAAGGTTTTTCTTGACATTTCATGTAGTTCTAATAAAAGATGGATTACTTACATAGCAGGTATATGACATTTCCTTGCTATGCTAGGTTTTAACCCCCCTTTAAACAAATACTTACTACCTACAACTCTGGGCAATAGTATGAGGAAGAGTCAGTAAACAGGGAAATCGAGGTTCCTTGAACACTTAGCAGTTAACCAATAAATCATAAATGCAGTGTTGGACGCCTCCCAGCTAGATGGAAAGAAGGCAGAGTCCAAATGGCTACGAAAAGCGGAGAACAGGCCGTTGGTTGTGGTGAAGCTTTGGAGAAGCTTCTATCTAGCAGTGGATTGTAACAGACTGCGTTGGTTCTAATAAAACCTCAAACATTTTCCATTTTATGAACACAAATGCAAGTCATAGATCCACTCCAAGAACGTAAGTATTCTTGGGCAGCCTATCCCAGCTAAGAAGTCTAATGCTAATAATAGTCAGTGCACAAGACAAAATCAGGCCAATGATCGTTTATTTCTCAACCACCTTTTTCTGACCAACACGTCTTCTACATTCTAACAATACCAAATGATTCACAAAACACACAAGAGAGGTCAATATCACACTTTGTAAACACTGCAGTGCGGTTCGCTTTAGCGTCACTACACCGAACCGTATTTGTTTAAAGAAGTCATGGCTTATTTGTTTTACGTCTGCAAAGTCCAAGATGAAGTTCAGACAAGTAATAACTGGGATGGAAATCTGATAAGCAAGCTGGTTTATGAAATCAAATTCTGTTTACGTTTGATCTTTACTAATACAGCCCTTTTTCCTGAACGGGATAAACTAGCAGAATTGAACAACAAAAAAAGAGATGCTGGCTGAATACATAACATCCTCATTTTTAGAAGTCAGTTAATGCAACGATGTCCTTAAAAATGCTAGGATAAAGTGGATATAAGACAAGCTTGAGCGGAGAATGCAGCCACGCAACTCTGTTATGGCGCGGAGATTTGAGTCTCGTGATGCGGTTGTGCCTCGTGAGTTCGATCCCTACTCCTGGCACTATTAATACGAACCCTCTTCTGGCACAAGCATTTAGCTACTTAGGGAGGAGTCATCAGAAACTCTTGCAATGCGCCACCCACTTCTTTAGAAGACCAGCACTTTTCTGCACATCTACTGCCGAAAAGACCGCCTTACTCGAAAGACCTATCTCCCAAAACCCAACAAAATTAGCATCCTGCCTATTGAATAGGCTCTCTTCCACAATACCACGATCTAAACTATAACTGCATAGCACTTAAAAGCTCCGCAGCAAGGCGTGCCACTTTCACTTTCGGTGTTCCACATTCGCGGCCCGGTCATTCCGCTAAGCCGGCGTTGCATGATTGCATCAGCTCTTATGTCATTGGAATTTCGTATGCTGGAGCATTTTTGTTTACTACGGCATTGTGAAGGACGAATGGGCAGTTTGGAAAGGGCTAGTCGTTTATGGATCTTGAAGAATGGTCTTCGAAATTACCATCATTATTAACTAAGGCTTTAGAGCCACGGATGCACCTTAGCCAGGTCGGGTATATTTCTCTATTGTGACCTATTTCCGGCTTTTCAATTTTTTTTTACTCCAACAGTTCTTAAATTTTGGTCTTTGAAATAGTATTTTTTTAATGCAATATGCGGCATATAAAGCATTATTTTATGATAATGTGATAGTGTTTTAGATAACTATGTTAATTCCAATACAATCACATTAAGACATGGCAGACACTTAATTTTTGGATGTATCAATCTCAGATGTATGCAAAATATCTGAAAAATATTTTGCCGCAAACCGCATGGTTGCGATTATCTTCGCTATCTTCTAGTATAAATCTGAAGATACTTTAAAAAGTTCAACTTCAATGACTGAGGTAAAACATCATTTACTTTGAAAGAAGCGAAGGTCCTCCAGCTAAAATGATGATAATGACCAATTCCCAAACAATCCAGCAGATTGAACAGACTCTGTAATAAATAGGAAGGTATTGTAACGAGAATTAAGTAAGAGATACGTTGTGAGCAGTAGACTATGACAATCAGATCGACAGATGTGTTTATGTCATTCCAAATATGATATAAATTAATTGTGGGAGCATCGCCTACGTATATTAGCAGGCAGTGCATTTTGACGTGTGGGAGGGATATGTTTAACATTATTGATGACTAGCCGACGTCACGCGGTTTCACCCGCGTAGTTCCTGTTCTCGCGGGAGTACGGGGATAAAATATAGCCTATGTTACCCAGTAAAGACGTGGCTTTCTAATGGTTGAAGTGCAGTTTTTTTTTGAGTTTATTCATTAAAAACATACACACAAAAATACAAATCTTTCCTCTTTATTATATTAGTGTAGATTATTATATTATTATTTCGTTTATCCATTTAAACACATATTTTTGTCATTTTTAAATATTTCTTAATAAAACTATATAAAAAACAGTATATTATTATTATATAGTGTAGATGTAGATTAGTGTAGATATAAATATATATTATATATGTATATAATATAGACAATTATTAGTCGTATATGCGAAGCCATGTGTGACTGCGGTGCCTCAACGCAAACTATAGCCATGTGTGACTGCGGTGCCTCAACGCAAACTATGGCCCACCTCCTATCCTGTACTATTTGTGTGGTTCCACCTGCACTCTGGAGTACCTGTCCGAGACCACCACCAACGCTGTCCAGGAGGCAGACTACTGGTCGAAATTACTTTAATTTAAAAAAAAGTGAAATCATCGACACGACGAAGAAGAAGTCGTACATGTGAATTCTACTTAATAAAAGTCACAGACAGAACTGTTCGTAAGGAAGAAAATTTTGCACAAGACTTCTTTTTACAACGAAAGAGTGATTTTTAAAAATTTTTCACCAGGCATGTTAAACGAGGATGAACTGTTTCATGGAAGTTCGCCATTGTTGCTGATAGGAAATCCTATTGGGCTCCGCAGCTCGTTCATAAATAAGTAGACCAATCTGTCTGTGAAATCAATTAATGCAATTGACTCATTACAACGATATTTTCTCTGGGTAAGGAAAGTCTACCTTGCCTTACCTTTTAGTTTTTAAGTCCTACTATACTAAAACATTGTAGTAGAACCTGTCTTTAATTTTGGCTGGTAACAAGTTTTAGGCAAAGTACCGATTGGTTGTAAAAATATTAAATTTCAATAAGATTGTTTATGCAAATTTTATTTATTTCGCATTTTTTATGCTTATTCCTTCGTTTTTCGCATAAAATTTGCATGTTCACCGCGTAACGTTACCTAAATGTTTGCAATAATATGGTAATTCTTATTCAATAGTTATGTTTAAAACATATGAACTTTATTTGTCAATGACCATCCTAAGGGTCATGCTCATGCATAAATACTATATTGGCTCCTGTTGAGAGTAAATACTTTTTATTTGCACCCCGAAATGTACCATGCAGACCTTAGTTTAAACGCGGTAGACACGCGTTAGAGTTAGGGTTCTTACAGACGAGCGGCACGCCCGCTTGCATTTCCCGAAGAGCAAAAGTGGTATGTGCATAATAGCAACCACATTCGACAGTTATGATTATGACATGATACAATTGCTCATAAGGGATCTAAAATCGTGTTGTCTATAATCTATACAGCCACGGCCACGTTATATCGTAAGTTAACCCCTTCAGATGCATCTGATAATTCACCGCGATCCCTACAGGGTAATAGGTAAAGGAAAATACAATTGTAATGGTAGCTGTACAATCTCGACCGAGAGCTCTCTCTGTCTTTCTCGAGATGGCTCGCACAACACCGACAGGAGACCGAGACCAAGCGAGGAACACCGAAGCTAGACGAGCGCTACTATAAAAGTGTAACAGACTAAGCGCAATATCTCTTTGGGTTCTTACAGACGAGCGACACGTTGCCAACGGCAGATGAACAGCAGCCGTCGCCACCTGTCGACGGCTGCTGTCGACGCTTGCAGTTGTGGTGTCTGTGTCGACGTCGACTTGTCTGTAAGAACCCTTAGGTGGTGATTCAGACCTTCCAAATCAATGGAACTTCCAAATGAATCACTCCTTACACCAAAGTGGTATTTCGCTTATTCTGTTACCTGTATGCACTTTCACACTCGGCATTTCTCGGAGTGTCTCGGCGAGAGTGTACAGCCTCCTTAACAAATCCAAAATTCAGCTAGAGAGGAGAAATTAGAAAGAAATGCAGAAATCTGTCTAGCATCCAAAAGGTGTCTACGTAACATATTGGACGAGCCTTTTTATGTAGATGCACAATCGATTCTATCTACTTTCTTCATAAGATTGTGTGGAATGTTTACGACTTTACAGGTTGTTTGAAATTTCAATTCATAAGGCTATCAGAAACCGCCGGGGCTGCGGGACTTGCCGGGGCTGCAGGACTGTTCGAAAGGGATACCGTGGCCCCGGAACATAAAGGGCAATGAAGGGACATGGATGGGTTTTAGTCAGTAAAAGTCTGACACTCCCTCCTGCTCCGCCCAGAGCGGGAGAAGTCATTTGATGATTTCCCATCCGAAAAAAAAAAAAGAAAAGGCTATCAGAAACCGAGGGCAAGCATCTAAGAAAGCAAAGACCGTTGTTTATCTCAGGGCACCAGAATTACTAGAGCACTCCACTGTTGGGTTATAATTAATGGCAACGCCTAACTACTGGGCGAAAAAGCTGTCTGATCATTAGAACGAGACACCATTATTTTCGCCTAACGTTCAAACACACCCTGTACAACTCGAACGCAAAAATTATTCATAGAATACATGAAACCATTACATCAGCGTCCATTTAGGCATACACCGTCGAACAATCGTGCATGCACCAAACGACAACCAGACATGCGAACATTCGGCCACCCGGGGAAAGTTGTGGGAACAACGAACAACCGCGTGGTTGATAAAAATATTATTATTATTGTGTAGGGTTTCATAACTCGCGGAAGTTAACGATTGCACTTCCTATTTGGGTGATGTAATTGTCCTACAGTTTAACACTGTTTTAAATAATCTTGAAAGAAATGTCGAGAATTCGATTAATTAATGCTAGGAGGTGTATTCAAAGAGCCTGTTCGAGTTTAGACAATATTACACCCTGAGCTGGGCAGTGAGTTCCACGTTCAAGTCTACTGGCTGGCAAATTGTTTTACTACGACCACGACATGCACTATAGCATATGCTGCTGTTGCATGTTCTCTTATTGATCTGTTAGACTTAGTAGAAGGTGAAAGATGCCGAGAATAAAAGGTCAGTTTTAATGAGTAATAAAACATTATCCCCAAGAGTTAAAGAACTCGACGATTTATCTAGAGTGATTTCGCTGATTTTGTAGAGAAGGTAGATTGTAAAGAGAGTTGCTCAACGTTAAATAAAGTTTCGTGGACGATGAACTGGTCCGATTCAAAACGCTAGACCATCTACAGCTATCACTTACAATGTCGTTAATGGTGTTCTGTCATGTCCGCTTTGCGCTCGGAGTTTTTCGGGCAAAGTTTTATATGCTAGTCATTTGATTGAAAAAGCAGCACACCAAAGCTCTCGACAATCACCCTGGAAAGTCATCGAATGCAGTCACTGTGGCCGAAATCGGCCAGATGGCATCATCATCATCATTGGTCATAACAAAATAAGCTTCAAACTTTATCGATGTAGCAAAAAACCACAATCTCGCCTTGTGTAGCAAGGCTACAAAATATAGATCTGGTAATATATCTATATTTTCTATCGATGACTTGAGGTATCTTAGCAAGGGTTACTTGCTTAGCATATCAGACTATAAGGAGAGCGGGTGCGGGTTGGTGGATGTCACATATCTTCGATTTTTTTATTTTAGGACATTTTTCGGTTACCTCTCAATATTTCCCTTCATAATTTTAAGGGCATTACTTCGTTGCTTACAGTAATCTTGTGGCTTGTACCAAAGAATTGTTTTCTTTCTTTCTTTTCTATTCACTTGAGAAATATTGAGATTCCTTTTATAGCTATCGGAAAACCGACTTCTAAGATGTTCCACTCCCTAGCGACACGCAAAACAAAGGCGTTCACGATTTTGGCTACTAGACCAATAAACTCAAAGACCTCTCCACAAAAAATTACAATATTCATATTCTAATAAAGAACTTAGTAACATCCCAAGCAAACACTTGAATCAGGCAGAAGGCGGGCAGCGGTGAACTGTTACGTTACAGATGACCTTTCTACGCGGAAACTATGCTGTGGTAAGTTGTTCCTAGTTGGTATCAAAGTTGATACGCTGTAAGCATATGGAATGGATACTCTTAGTGAGATAATGGTGTCGATTCTGTTGTGCACAAACTAAACTTAATTTAGGCTATTGCTATCTTTTTATCTCTAATAAAACGAGAAAGAGACGGACGTAATTAAGAGCTGTCAAATTTAATTGGAACTAATATTTCCATACAAATGAAGGGTGCAAGTAAAAACATGTTGACTAAAAACACGGTGAAGCGCAAGTCATAAACTAGTTTGACATCTCTAACTTAGTTCATAGCTATAGAGCCGTCCTTTTCTCGCACTGCCTTTTAGTAAAAGATAGCAATAGCCTAAATTAAGTTTAGTTAGTGTCATCAGAATCGACACCATTATCTGGGATACAAGCTGCTGCCCGCGACTTTTTTTGCTTTTATTTTGTAATATATAAGCAAAAAAAGTCTGATCTGAAAAAAAATATCTGGAAATATGCTATGCGCATATTTCCAGATTGAAAGTAGCTTGTGCCCGTCACCAGGACCCAAGCTACCTCTACACCGTTTTTCCGGACGATATCGATAAACTTCGACTGGTCATTGTACTCATAATTATGAACAACTTTTACTATGGGACCAAACCCTGAATACCCTACAATAATTCCCTACAATTATGTTCGCATAACTCGTCAAAAGGAACGACAGATTTTTTTTTCGCGATTCAGGGTTTGGTTCCATAGTAAAAGTTGTTCATAATGATCATATCGGTATCGTCCGGAAACACGTCGTATACCTCATACGGATCGGTCCAGTTGTTTAGGCGTGAAAAGGTTACAGACATTTATACATAACAGACATGAAGTCTGACTGACATACTCATGGCAACTTTTTCTTCAGGCATAAGGAAAAAATCAAGAAACCTCTATCCGGTAAACAGTTATCTACAGATTCTGTAGATAGGTGTTAACTCTTGGCTTTGGGAGTCTTTTAAACATTCATACATGCAGTCACATAGAAATGCGATACAATTAACCGAAACTTTGAGCTCGGAACATAAAGTTACCGTTTCGTGTGACTAATGTTTTTGGTGCATTTACCTCGTAACGGTAGATTTTTTGTTCCGTTCACTCCAACAGGAGTGTGAGCGAAAAGAGGAAGACGTCATACTTAAAAGTTTAAACTCTTTGCTATTCGACAAAGAATTTACGAACATTTTGTGTAAATTTCGATTCGCATTTGCATTTTAATTAACAGTGGCTTGCTACAATTTTCTATCGCATCATTAAGATCTAATCCGAACGCAAATTATTTATCAATAGGTAGATTATCTGAGCACCTTGCTTCTCAGGAGTTCTTGTTCGACTAAAATCAATGTAGTAGGATTAAAGTATTCATAAGCAGGTGCTATCTAAGTAATTTAAGACTCGCATTTTAAGTAAAAGATCTGATTTCGATTTGTGTAAAATAATTTATGTGTGTTAGGTTACAGGGGAGACCTTTTCCCAGCAGTGGGACAAAATAAGTTAAAAAATGTTAGTGTAGTGTATGTATAGTTGTTACAACTCTAAATTAATAAAATAGGTCACGTAGCAACTAACCTGCTTGTGAAATGGTGGCATCATCGCGGTCAGTCTGTGTCAGGCCCATGGCTGGTCGCGCACAAGCTTCATCACTGCAAAGACAATGTCATTTACTACTCTTTCTAACATAACATTACGCCTGTAATCCCTGTATGGGTAAGAGAGATGGGTGCAAATAGTACACCCAAATTTCGCCAGTTATGTTTTAAGTAAATAGAGGGCAAGCTAATCTATCTGCTACAATCTAGGCTGCTAGTGAGTAATAGGCTTGTGTCCTGAAAAACTCTAATTAGTCCATCAGTTAGATCATCAAAAAATATTTGACACGTATTTTTTCTTTTGTTACGTAGACCAAAATTGACGAAGATACGGCGCTTTTAAAATTCTCAATACGTCACGCCGTGCTATAATTTTTAGTGCGTTGTGACGTCACGAGCCCCCACTCCCGAGTTTTGATGCGTTTTATCTTTGTCAATATTCATTGATTTACAATAACAAAAAATACGTGTCCATTATTTTCCAATACTCTAACTGACTAACTAAATAGATTTGCAATTTATTGATGGTGGAAACTAGCTTATTCCTGACGGTAAAAATCCAATAACATTGGACATCTGGTAAGACATGTTGAAGAAATATTGTTGGATTTTTATTGTTATTGTTATTGCACGAATGCACCCGGGGAGACGGGCAAAGATCGTCACCCACTAAATGCCTGAGAGAGGACATTGCCGTCGAGGTAGACCGCGGCGAAGGTGGTGTGACGATCCGATCTTGTTCGTGGACTTCGCGGGGCTAACATGGCCAGACATCGCACAAGCTAGAGAGGTTTTGAAGGAGAGGAGGCCTTCGCCCACCAGTGCGACACAACTTACTAATCTATGCCAATATGATTAAGCTGAGAAGTACGTTTTGTTTTGATAAAGCTGAAAAGTACGTTTTGTTTTTTTTCTTTGAACGCGCTAATAGCTACGGTAGAACTGCCAGTCGCATTAAGGTGAAAGCGTCAGGCTAGCCCACGAAATTCAAATTTTCTTACGTTTTTTGCAATTTGTAGACCAGTGCTAGGTTGTAAGTTTATTAAAATATTGTTCGCGACTGTAAGACGTATGTAGTTACAGAATTATAATCATCAAAATCATCAATACAACCCTGCAAGTTCATAAAAGTCGAGGAACGACTTTTTCAAGGTCAAAATCATTCCTCGACCTTTATGAACTCGGAGGGTTGTATTGATGATTTTGATAATTAAAATTCTGGAACTACATACGTCTTACAGTCGCGAACAATATTTTATTCCTGTTGCATGTGGTAGCCAAACTCTTGAGGAAGGTTATAAGCTATTTGACATCACGCTACGACCCTTAGGAGCCGAGCAGCGGGTGAAATTGCAGGGTAGGTAAAGATATAAGAATTTCAAGATACAAGATAAAATAGCGGTGAACGACTGTATAGTCTAAAATGTGGTTAATGCGGCATTTCGCGCGATGAATGTGTATCAATCATGTAAGACTAGACAGAAGATATGCTCCGTAAAGTTCGTTACATTGTTGTGAAGTGAGACTCGAGTTATGACGGCACACTCCAGTGGGTAGTCAGTCAAAGTATTTTAGTGTAGATATATTGAACGAACACTAGCACATCGCCCGCGAGTTTGTCTGCGTAAATTATAAAACAAAGTCGCCCGCCGCGTCTGTCCCTATGTATGCTTAGATCTTTAAAACTACGCAACGGATTTTGATGCGAGTTTTTTTAATAGATAGAGTGATTCAAATGGAAGATTTTAGTATATAATTTGTGGGCGGGCGAAGCCGCGGGCACCAGCTAGTATCAATTTAATTTATAGCCTATGTTACTCGGTAAAGGGTAATGGTGAATGAATTTTTAAAATCGGTTGAGTAGTCTTGAGTTAAATCGCAACAAACACACAAACAAAAAATCAGACCTTTCCTCTTTGTAATATTAGTTTGGATTTAGATTGGTTGGAACATTGTACAATTTTTTTTTCACCTGTCTCTGCGAAATGTATGTACTTGAATAAAATTAGTTGGCCCTACTTGAAAGCAATTGGTTCATACAGAATTGAAACATGCCAGTGTTAGAATAATTAAATATTTCATTATAATATTAACTTTTTGACCTTCATAGTCACATATATGTATGTGACAAGCAAGAGCGTGCCCTGTACGCCAAACGACACAAATATGTGACAAACGGTAGGTGAAATTGTGGCTTGGCGTAAAGGGCACGCGCGTGCGTTTATGCTCTGGCGGTTGAAAGGAGATGGTAAAAAAACTTACAGCGACTCTAGGCATGTATCAAGTAGAATGTGTAATGGAAATTGAATATAAAAAAAAAACAGCCCATTTGATGAGCACTTATTCTATGCAAAGTTCTGATTTAGCTGTTTTAATTGCCTAGACAGGACATCAACCCCAACATACTTTGGAAAAAGGCTAGATAGATGATTACATTACCTCAGCAATCGCTCCTTGTAGCAGACCACAGTGCGGCGCTCGTCACTGACTCCGATGGAGAAGGTGGCGAGCTCTGGCCGGCCCAGCTGTTCCACTGAGTTGTGGATCAGGAACCGCCGGTAGTTGCTCACTGGAGGAAACACTAGCACGCTGAAAAATTATGCTTGGGTCAATCATTTGATTTTTTTTTTTAGTTGTGGTGCTTGAGGCATCTTTTATGCTGGAGTCATAAAATTAGATTATATTTTCTGGTTAATGTAAGTTTTTTTTATACCATTTTTATTTTTACTGTAGGCTGCATTGATAACTAGGAATTGAATTGCGTATTTTTTTTTTAATTTTTGTAACATCTTATTTCATTCTTATTGAGCCCCTTGCTTAAAATATCAATGGGCATAGGGACAAGCTATATGCCAAAATAGGAAAGTAATAGCTAAATAGTGGAAATATTTTCTATTTTACTTTTTGAGTGGATTTAAGACACATGACTATCAATAGTTGATGAATTGGAAGCTAAAACTGAGCAGAAAGTCAAATATGACTGAATAAAAAAATCTTATTCACTTACAGCTTAAAACTTTCATGATTTACTGAGGATAAAAATATTTAACTAACTACAACATAGATATTAATTCGCTGTTTAGATCCCAGGGTATGGGCCAAGATTTGGGGTTCTAAAAATAAATTACATGTCAATAAATTCATCAAAAACTGGAAAAAAATGCGAACATTTCAGCACACTTTATCAAGACTATTTCATGATACATAAAAAAATACAGCCGGCATGACTTGTATTGCGATACTGCAATGATTTATAGCAAAGAAACTATTGCAAATTACAGGAGTTCCCGTGCGTGCAATACACCGATAATTAGCGGACACGGAAACAACGTGTTGCCGCTTTTTTACCGCTCCATGAATATTTTATCAGCGCTCAAGGTGCCATCTCGCTCCGCTTCATTTGATTTGCGACCTACGATCGTTTGCGCTTGACACATAATAACCTTGAAAATATAAAGGAATAACTGTGTTATACAGAACTTTTTAGCACCCTGTACGACCTTGAATACTTTACAGAAAAACACCCAAACCCTAACTTATCGGGAAAATGCTTCCGAATAACAATAAAGATAAAATTGTTTACCTGTCAACTCTTCCTTCGGATAAAAAACATCTTAGGTCTTCGCTGACATCTTCGACAAAGTTGTCGTCTGCTAGGCTGAGGAACCGCTCTACCGTTTTGGCACCCAGTTTGACGGACAAATGATAATTACAAATAATTAAATAAAAATATCTATTCACGTGCCAAACGGGAATCTATCGGCCATCCATTTTCATTTTACTCACACACGGAGACTATAAATAAATACAGTGGCGTTTACACACACACTCAAACTCCAAATGTCAACGCTAGTGATGTTCTCCGTACCAAAGTAGTGTTTAGTCGATTATTATTAAATGCTTGTAAAACCGGTATTATTGAATGAAAGAACGATTCGTGTGAATGACCTCAGGAATTACCAGTCATACTGTTAACGTTACGTGTGAAGCCGGTGTTATGACATAAAACCTTTTTTCAGTAACACGGAATTTCAGTAGTTTTTGATAATATCACGACTGCTCATTTCGAAGGATTAGTCAGAGATTTATCCTAATAGAACACCCACATTTCGCCAATTATTTTTAAGTCCCATGCACCGGGCACAAATGCAGACTCCGTGACTGCTTCCTACTGCGAAATTCCTGAAGGAAAAACCCAAACATACAGCCCGACCTAGGAATCGAACCCAGGACTAGACCAACAAAGCGATCAATAGAATTTTTGATTTACCGAGAAATTAAGATTTATCGCGATATTCGCAATGGAGAATGGAACTAACGTAAATATCGATTGAAGCAGTAGATTCAAGCGAATGAGGGATCCTTGTTCTTGATAATTTATTTGAAATAATTAGGTAGTAGTTTTAAAAAACATCTAGGTATATACATATCAATTTATTAAATATTTGTTTCGATAAACCTAAATTACAGTTACTCCATTAACTAATAAGAACTAAGGAAACGTAATTCGTAAATACTTTTACCCTTCCATGGAGATTTAAATTATCCTAACTTTAGTTTTACCAAATAATGACCGAAGCATACTAATTAAAACATAAGCAACAAAAACTAAATATACATTTGAGGAAACATAAAAAATACATGAATTAATTGAACTAATAAACAATTCAACTAAAATATCTTGACTTGAGGAAGGTAAATTTAAACTAATTTAGATTTTAACTTCTAGGAATATTGGATACAGATACACACTTCCTTTAACATTATATTTTCGTCAATAAGCTAGACATCCATTGCACAGCTAAATTAACTTAAAAGGAGGAATATTTACATAAGCAGAGATTGGCGCAAAAAGCACAAACTATGGTGGCGCCCTCTGCAATAAAAAAACACTTATCAATCTATCACCATTGTTTCTTTGAAACTTATAAAAATAAGAAGCCTAGCTTATTTTGACTAATACAAGATGGCGATATAGTCACAATAATCAAGGGAGTAATTTTGCCCATCATACTGATTTTTTTTTCTTAAATGAGATTCAAGAAAAAAAAAAGATTTTTCACGCCCTAATTGGCCTCTAAGTGTGTTGCAAAGGTTTTTGATTATTTTATTTCAACGATTGGTACTCAATGACTAAATTGCCACCCTATATTAAGAATGGGAAGTGTTGAGTCGTATTTAAGTTACAACACATATAAAAATAGCTATGTATGCATAATATGTTGTTTACAAGTCGATCTTAGGTCTATACTGCAGTCTCAGCGGGGGGTCGCGGAACCGCCAACGTGTCACGTATACGAACTTTAACGTATGATCCTTGCCTAGTAATTCGTCGTTGCATAGTATGTCAATCTGGAAAAAGAAAATATAGGTTAATATCACCTGGCATCCAAAATTGTAGTTTTATTGGCCTTTTTAAATAAATGACAGATAACAGGTGTTCTCATCATGTCAGTTATCGGTTCACACCGAACTTAACCATTTTTAAAACAAAAATGCTTTTGCTTATATCTTTACTAGTGTTTTTTTACCTCGAGAGTGGGAAAAAGATTGAGCCCTTTTTTTTTTTTCGGATGGGAAATCATCAAATGACCCCTCCCGCTCTGGGCGGAGCAGGAGGCAGTGTCAGAATTTTACTGACTAAAACCCATCCATGTTCCTTCCTCGCCCTTTGTGTTACGGGGCCACGGTATCTCTTTCGAATAGTCCCGCAGCCCCGGCAGGCTTCGGCCCTTGCGGGCCTTTTCCCTATTGCTGACTCTCTTTGAGGCGCGCGTGGAACACTCCTGCGCCGTCGACACGGCCTGTCGTCATGAGACGGAAGGACGGCGAGCTAGCCCATAGCTCCCCGTCCACAGGCCCGCGCCTACGGTGGCCGGAAGCCACCACGTGGCCCCCGACGCCCGGGGCGCCTCCCGCGGCGGCCGGGACGTGAGGATCTCTCCCTCTCACGTTCCGCCACCTCCTTCGCTAGCATGACTGCTTCGCAGAAGGAGGTGACGGCGTCCCATTCCGTCTCGCTCCGGACCATGGCACGAACCAGGGCCGGAAGCGAGAGGTCGCCGCCGCCGATCGCCACCTCGAGGACACGGCGGTGCTCCACCCAAGCGGGGCACACCTCCACCGTGTGCTCCACCGTGTCCTCCGGTCGATCCTCGCAATGGAAACACCCGGGCAAGAGATTGAGCCCTAGGCACTAGTTCTTATAAATTATAATGTCATATAAAGAAGTGAGACTTACTTCTCTATACTTCTCCATGCCGCTTAAAACCTTCTTAGCTATAAACTTCTTGAGGTGCGTGATGGTAGCCTGTGCCGAGCACCGGATAAAGCTGCGCTTTAAAGTCCGCAGGGATGTTGATATGCACTCCAGGCATACATTCACCTGAAATACGAGAATATATGGATTTACAATTTGCATTAGGTTAAAAGGAGAACAAAAACATTCTAATTTAATTAATCTTTTATTTCGTTGAACTCTTGACCTCCATAAAAAGCAACAAATGAGGCCTATTTTACCTTTACTTTATGACTTTGTAATTATACACCTTTGTCTAATCCTTTGTGGAGCACTTTCAAGGTGTGAAATTTTGTGTAAAAGTTATTGAGAAACAGAGAGTCTGCTGTAAGATAACAGGGTCCTTAATTGTTCTTAGCTGTAAGCCTATTGTAACTTCTTTTAAAACTTATGATACCTAAAATGAGTATGAAACATTCCCTTGATCTGTCCATGAAGTAGACACAATAGTTAAACAATGGTGTCTCGAAGAAATCGGTCCTTTGACAGATCATGATGTATTACACAAACCTGTTCATCTTTCCTATGGCTGTCAGTATTGTCTGGCTGCTCCGGCTCATCAGCTCCAGGCTTATCGGCAGCCAGTGCCGCATCCTTGGGGCATGGCAGGTTGCGTGCCCGGTAGAAATCACGCTCGCGTTTTATCTCATCTGAAAATAGCAGCAATAGTGATTTGAGTTTGGATACATTAAGAAGAACATTTTAATCTTTTTGTTTTGAGAGTTAACAAACCCATAGGATTGCTTGGATATTCTTTATTTATAAATGACAGTGATTCGAATTAGTTTTAGCTGAATGACAAATCTGTACCTTTTGATTTTTAAATTTCTCGTACAAGTTTATTTGTCTATACAACAAATATATAGTAACTTGGAACACAGAAAGCTTTTCAATTGAGACTTGTGTTAACTTTAATCAAACATCTGTTGTGTCAATGGAGATCCTTGTTAAATTAAACTCAGTTATAGTTGGACCCCACTATGGTACACTATCCTCTCTTGAGGCTTACCAGCTTAGTATACTCATATGTTAAAAGTTCCCTTACGCACTGAATAATTAACGGTTTATTCATATAATTAATAATCCAAAATATTGTCTAGTAACACAGTTACTCCCCACTCATACAACCACTCTCGTAGACCTTGCACTTACAACACAGCCAAGACAATGAATTTCCTTGTAATACCACTTAAGTAAAATACTTACTGTCCTGCAAGTCTGGCACTAACTTATACACTATGTCCTGCATTGTCCGGTCGAAGCTGATATACTGTAATGGGTGGGACTGGTGTATCACTATGTCGCATGTTGGACAAGTATTATTCTCTTCCAAGTGTTTCACTAGGCAACTTTTACAAACTGAAATCACAACAAAAAAGTTTGGATTAGATTTTTTTTATATGTTTGTGACAGTTAGGCTGCGTTAGTTTCTTTGCCATTGTTTTTGTTAAGTTTAAATTAAGAAAACAGCGGGAAATATTGATTGGTAAGCAATTTTAATTGCCATGACACTTTGCTAAAACACATTTTGAAAAAAGTATTAGAAATTTATCAATACAGATCCTAGTTAAGAATATTGTTGGAATTAAAGTTTATTTGTTTATATATTAGAAAATATAATAGTACTAACACGTATGAAGACACTCAGTGACCGTGGTCGCGTCGATGAAATAACCGCGACATATTTTGCAAGTAATGTGACTGTTTAGTTGTTTTAACTTTATCCTCCTTTCCATTGTCATCCTAAAACTACGGTGGAGTCAAAAACATTAGTGAAACTAACTTAAAACAGGTTGAAAATGAAAAAAATAGAACATAAATGCAAAGTCTACAATCAACAACTCAACACTTCAAATGCGTTTAATTTGGTCATACGAACGACAAAATGACAGAAAACGCATTCTAGGTGGACTTGGTTTAAATTGTAACAAAAACATCGAATTGGTTAAAATTCATGCTATTGATTAGGTTTATTGGCATAGTGATATTCGATCAATAGGCAACAATTAATTTAATTGTAACATTTTGCCGTAAATCAATTATTTTTCTTCATGAATTAATCTAAAAGACGAGCAATATCTAAACGTTTAAAAGCGACCTTCACAATGGCGTCTTGTCTCTTATTTACATTTTTGCCATTCGATTCCATCCCTTCTTCTTGAGACATAAAGTTTAAAATGAATTCTATTTTAAAATTGTATTCTAAACCGGAGCACAGATAATGTAGTGTATATTTTTTAAAAAGTAAAGCCTATTTCAGAGCGAGAGCCATATTCCTGTCATTGTCGCACCCTGATGTCAACAAGTTCAAGTTAGAGACAGGAACATGTTTATAGTCAAAGAAAGACCTAAGTAAGGTTTATTGATCTCGGCCTGAGTATACGCGCGACCGGCACACGTCTCGCGCTGCACGCTTCCTAATTCTTATGCCTGCCCGCGAAATTCAAATTTTCTCACTTTTTTGCAATTTGCAGGTCAGTGTCAGGTTGTATATTGATTAAAATATAATTCGTGGCTGTAACACGTACGTAGTTACAGAATTATAATCATAAAATCATCAATACAACCCTCCAAGAGCATAAAGGTGCAGGAATGAATTTGACCAGAATAAGTCATTCCTGCACCTTTATGCGCTTGGACAACAACAACCTGACTCTGACCTGTAAATTTTAATTTCGCGGGCTACCCTGGAGCATCCACCTTAACCTTTTGACCGCCAGAACATTAACGCACGCGCGTGCCCTCTAATACGACGTTACACGCAATTTCCACCTACCATTTTGTCACATACATTTTTGTGTCGTTTGGCGTACAGGGCACGTGCTTAGGTTATGTGGTCGATGCGTATACGTGACTTTAGGCCTTATTACATTACACAATTTGTCAGGCCCTGCCTGCAGGGACAGGGTAGTGTAATAAGAAAAAGGGAGCTAGGGTCCCTAAATCGGGTGGTCGAGTGGTCCCGACCGGCTGCTTCCCTGCCGCGCTGCCGATCGTGTAGTGTAATAAGCGGCAGGGAGCTAGGGAGTTAAGTTGCGTGGCCGCAAGCGCAGAGTCAACACGTCGATCGATCTACTTTATTGATATATACCGAGAAATGCCTTATCTCTGGAGAAAGGAGCACAAGGACTATTCAAATAAGGACGTCATGAGAAGCGAAGGCTTCAAAGTACTTCTAGAAATTTATAAAAACTTCGACGAGAATGGAACAACAAAAATATTAAAAAAAAAATACTTTTTCATTATTCATACTCTGAAAGCAGGTCTGAAGTTGCCTGAGGAGCGGGTTGAAAGTAATACTTTTCAGCCCTAGGGAGAATCGTTTT
Organism: Xestia rhomboidea; assembly: GCA_963853795.1. NCBI lineage: Eukaryota > Metazoa > Arthropoda > Insecta > Lepidoptera > Noctuidae > Xestia > Xestia rhomboidea. The sequence continues at coordinate 3,915,276 of OY970778.1, read as the reverse complement.
CAACTGACAACTGTCAAATTATAAAAAAAAAAAATATCATTTTTCTATTGAACCATATGTTCCAACTTTCTGTAAAGCCACGATGTAAAATTGAAATAACATAAAGTTAAGTATAAATTAAAGAATACATATTTTTTAAATAACTTTATTATAATTAAGCTTCAACTATTTCTTTAAATAACATAGATTTGGGCAAATATTTTTTCATCCACATTTTTTTTTTTAGGAAGATAACTTCCTTTTTGTTGCTTGGCCTTGCACGGTACCACATAATAACTAATAGTACTACCGATACCGACAGCCAAAGTTATTTTTGACGTCTAGATAAAGTCGGCGCCATAATCCTGGACGTGCAAACGTTTCCACGTTCGAGTAAGGAGGTCAGACGCGATTTCTAGTGTAAAAAGAGAGCTAGGGACACTACCCTGTCCCTGCCCGACAAATCGTGTAATGTAATAAGGCCTTTATGGCGGTCAAAAGGTAGTCGTAGGCAGTCGTATCAAACGGCGGTGGCGCACGCGACTCGCGCAGGCGCTGGTTGAACTTTCCGCCGGTCAAGCGCGTCCTGACCTGTCGACCGGCGCACGTTGAACAGTGAAATCTGTCTGAATACGAGCATAAAGTATAATAAGTATTTTACAGGTCTATGGATATCGAAACGCGCGGCCGACTTAAGGTGGATGCTCCAACGAGCCCGCGAAATTCATTTTTTTTTTTACGTTTTTTGCAATTTGCAGGTCAGTATCAGGTTGTATGTTGATTAAAATATGATTTGCGGCTGTAACACGTATGTAGTCATAGAATTATAATCATCAAAATCATCAATACAACCCTCCAAGCTCATGAAGGTGTAGGAATTACTTTTTCAAGGTCAAAGTCATTCCTGCACCTTTAAGCGCTTGGAGGGTTTTATTGATGATTATAATTCTATAACTACATACGTGTTACAGCCGCGAATCACATTTTAATCAACATACAACCTGACACTGACCTGCAAATTGCAAAAAACGTAAGAAAATTTGAATTTCGCGGGCTACCCTGGAGCATCCACATTAAGCAATGGGTGCGGCGCCGCCGCCGGTCTCGTTCTGAAACAGTCATAAGACCGGGAATTGAGGATTTCTTAATAAAACAAAATAGATTTATATATTCAAATTTATATTATTGTACACACTTCTATATCACAAAGCATTATTTTATTTTTCTTTTCATTTACAATAGATTTACAACACAATATTATTTTATTAAAATGGTAACTTATTCTAGTTTGATTGATACACGGAGCGCATTGGTAGTCCTTTCATAGTTAATTAACCTTTGTCGGCAATAAACCCAAATTCAATAGCAACCATACTCCAATGAGAATAAGGCACACTTTGATTTTGTCTTGAATTTGGACTGGCTCGCCGCTATCGAAGACCAAACTAATGATAAAAACCACTAAGCCAGACTTTTCCAGGCCAGACAAGACAAGGAATAACAAGGCGAACCGAAAATGCCTGGAAGAGCTACTGGTCCATGAAGGAGCTTATGAAAGGAAACCTTTCTTTCCAACTCAAGCGAAAAATCATGGTTGTATGTGTATTCTTCTCATTTTGAAAAATAGGCCCCAAATTTGGCCTTTAACAAATAGCCATAATTTCAAACTCAATGTGTTCCAAGATGCCCCTCAGCCTTGAGTCGAGAAAACTGGACGAGTATCACGATATCAGTGATGCTAAATCAGAGGCGAAAAGGGGATAGCAAAAAAACCTCCACTTTTTTGGATGTAGCATCCGCCTTATTGACCTGTAGGGCTATTACGTATCTCTGTTGACAGCTCCTGGGCTCAGTGTCCATCAATTAACGGTCAAAAGGATAGTTTCGTATTATGTATGACCCTGTTAGTCACCTTAAATCCACTCAGTGTGATACGTAATACCAATATATACATTCGCGGTTGTCATCAAAGTTCGGTGTACAACCGAAGCTTGATAGTCACTGGATATCAGAAAGATACGTAATAGCCCTGCTGAACTGTAGTAATGAATCGATTGACACCTCATTGATTAAAATCGGCTCAGAAGTTTAGGGGCTACGTGGTAAAATGATACTAACATACTTACATAGACTGCTAAAATCATAACCCTTCTTTTCAACCTTGCCCTAGTCAGGTAATAACTGTGAAAGGACTAGCAAAACTACAAACGAATTTGTACAATGGGCACACCAAGTCGCCTAGCGTGAAATATAGCAATTAGATAAATTATTAGGTACTTTTACTAGCCACTGCACAGCTACCAAAGTTATAAAATAAATAATAAGCTCGATAAATAAACACTTAATTAGAATGTAATAAATAACACACAGATTTCTTATTATAGATGAATAAATAATTTGCAGAGATCGAAATAGGACGAATTTGTTTGGCTAAACTTCAAGCAAGTACCATGTGATGAATAAGTCCCTCTTATTTAGTAGCTCTATTTCGGAACGTTTTTCCGAGCTTATGTAGGAAGGTACGCTCGGCCACCAATTAAGCTATACAAAACCAGTATAAGCGTATCTCTCATTGTAGGTACGAGAAATGTTAAGGGTTCCCATTAAAAATAAAAAAGACTTAACAAAGCCGAAAGGCACTTGTTCTCCCCGTCATTGCGATCAGTTATTTGTTCTACAGCATACCTGGGAACCTTCTAGTTACCGAGATATTGGGGTTTAATGTTCCAACTTTTTCACAAGTTTTTTTTTTTTAAATACATGTTTTAATGTAAGTTTTTTACTTTAAACACTTTAACGACCCACGTCCTATTCAATCCATCCATCAGCACAATGTTTTAAGTGCGTTACATTGAGTTTTACCAAAAAACGTGATTTAAAAAAAAAAAAAAAAGTATTTCCCAGCAAAATTATTGCATAGAGTTACTTAGTTTGATGTACAGAATGCTTGGTTGAAGGCTTCGTGAAGAGTCTGTTTACACCCTGTATACAAAGCGAGGCCATGTTACACTGGAAATGTATAGCTTGATGTGTTGTGTTGCCGTGTCTACCTCTTACCCACCTGTTATTTACTTCCTTGAAGTTGAGTATACAGATCTCTAATAACCTGTGACAAAATGTCAAACATTTAGAATTACATACATTGTGTACTTTATTTAAAGTTTCACATTTCGACTTTTAATAACTAATCATGATGACATGCATTTAAACAAGCAGCAACTTAAAAAGAAATTGGAACCCAAACAATTATGAAATAGGTCTTTCATCGAAGTTGCAACCGTCCACGAGAAAATCGCTATTAAATCTTGCTTATATTATACATATTATATACATACCTTCTCGCTTCTGATTGGTTAATAGGCGAGAATATATCAGAGGTATACTACAACTTCAGAGCGGGCGTAAAGATTTTCGCGAGTTGCTCATGCACTTGCAGAGTTGCAGTTTCATGAGTGATATGATGCTAGCGTAAAACAAACGGATTGATACTACAGTGCGTCCAGTATTTATATTGCCTAGCCGCAAAATAGGATTGTTAGGCGTCGTAAATTTATGTTTAAGGAAAATATTATTATGCAAGTTTCGTGCCTATAGTAGAGTGCCCATTTTTACAACATTCATTTAAAAAAATGGCAACATTTATGGAAAACGCTTTATACATTCAATGGAACGCAGTCGTTTAATATAAACTCTAGCATCATAATTTTAACTAATGCAATAATAAAATTAACTAATGAGATTTAATTTTGATTAGAGCCATTTATTATTTTATTCGCCTTTTATTGTGTTCAATCTTAGGCTTAAAATTCCGGCTACATTCAGGCTGTTGTTTAAAACGTTGCAACCGTTCATTCTACCTGTTATGCCTTTTTTATGAATCGGATGTCGGTTTAAAAAACAGTTCAGTATTTTTTGAAAAACCGGATACCGGATACATGTGATTAAATCAGCAGTCCGAAATATTTCAATAAAAAAGGGTTGGAAGGGGATGAAAAGTGTGGATTATTTGTGAAATATGACTCGTTAGCGGTTTAGGTTTGAATATGTTGACTTCATATTTTTAAATGCAGACCTTTACGTCAAAAAAATAAAGACAGAACCGTTTAATGATGATTTTAAGACCACTCTTTGCAATTATTTTCTATCGAGCCGATTTCGTCCAATTATATATCGAGTCCGTCTACGGTCTTTGAAATATGATGAATAATATTTTTTTTTTGATGTGCTAGAACAAATAGTTTTTCTTAAAAAACTGCAATTAGGTGTTGTCAGCCCCTTAAGGTTTACAATGAGCTTGATATAAAATAACTAGAGGTTTCTATTGATTTGAATACGAGAAAAAAAACACCTTAGGATTTTTTTTTCTAGTGCACCCGAGGCCCGTCCCCCACGTAAATTCGTAAAACTGACAAATTGAGGTAGTTTCACGTTAAAAATAAATATCCCAACTCACACACACTCCCTTCGCTACGAACCTTCACACTTTACATCCGTACTCATATTCTGTCCAATCTTCTGTACCGTATTGTCCAACAGACTAAAAACATTTTTAACTTCTGGCAACACTACTTTATAATGATCAGACGAAGGCACAGGTGCGTTAGGTTTAGCGTGATCTCTTTTAAAATGGCGACTCAAATGACTAGTTTGCGTGAATTTTCTGTCGCAAATTTTGCATTGGTATTTCTTTTCCCCTGTATGGACTACCCTGTGTTGTTTTAGGGCGGAAGATGTGTAAAAAGTCTTGCCACACTCGCAGTGGTAGTCGCGTTGTCCTTTATGCCTTTTTAGGTGGACGTTGTAGGCACTGCAGGTTACGAAACCGCGTTGACATTCTTTGCAGATGTATCTGGAATTAAGACAAAATTTAGAATAGCTTCTAAGACAACAATAATGAGAGTAATTTTCGAGTTTAATCCAACACGGTTTTTCGAATTAGTGCCAATTTTCATTTTTTTTTTTGTTATATTTGAATTCAATAAATGTCGAATTTACACTCGTTTGATGAGCAGGGAATGCAATCTCGAGTCGGGATAGACAACTCGAGTATCCGCGGACTAAGTCTGGCGTTGAGATTGGCTATTCGATATCTCGGCCGGCAATATGGCGAGATGGAATTGGAATACATCAAATTTTTCAGTGTCGAAGTCTCATTATAGTCGAGATCTCTGTTCTACCGATATTGATTCGAGTCTCGAAAAATGGCTCAAGATCAAAACTGCGTTAAATTTCTTAAGACTCATAGTCTAAAAATAGTCAAAATTGTGACTGGTTGATGAATTTTTTTTTACCTAAGCAAGCTAAGCCTATTAGTTGAAATAGTTGCGTATACAATACAACTTACCTAACTTCTTTATTGTGTATTCTAACATGTATAGACAAGTTTCCCGAGGTCGCAAAGGTCTTGGTGCAGAGGTGACAAGAGTACGGCTTTTCACCATTGTGGATCCGCTGGTGGACCTTCAACTCTGCTTTTATTGGGAATCCTGAGAAATCCAAAATACAAGGTTAAATTGAAAACCGGCCAAGTGCGAGTCGGACTCGCGCATGTAAGGTTCCGTACCATCGTAGACGGGGAGCTCTCTTTTATTTTAAATCTGTTGTTATTATTTGTAGTTATAGCGGCAATAGACATTCTGTGGAAATTTCAACTATCTCTCTCCACCTAATACGGATGGAGGGACGGACGGACAGCTTAGTAATAGGGTCCTGTTGGTTACCCATCGGGTACGGAACCCTAACTAGCGAAAGTTTCGTAGGCATGATGGGTATTGCATGGGACCAGAGTCATTGCTCGATTAGTTAGGCCCTAAGAGATGGCGCCCACTAGGTATGGTGGATGCCACATAATAAATAAATAAATAAACTTTATTTCCTTTAAACTTAGCCTATGTTTACAATTTTATAACAACATGTAAGTGTGTAGAAAAAAAAAACAATTTTGCAATTGATGATGGTAGGTATTTGAGACTTATTGGCTAGTTTTGTGACAAACAAATTAGTTAACTACCCTCCGTACTAGTTATAAACTGTACGACGGCAGAGTAGTGCGACCAGTTTGCTGTCTCCGATGAATGTACATAGTATACGCAAACTAAACAGATTAACTGCATGCTGTGTATGTTTAATAATATTACTCAATTAGACTTAACTCGTAGGTAATTCCACAACATTACATCATTTATGCCATATAATGTTATTCAATCATACAACTAGGTGTTAAATAGTCTGACTTGACATTGTAGACGCAAAAATGAAAGCAAAATTTATATGCGTCATACAACATTACTTTACGCAACGCGTGTTAGCATTTTACACTTGTTATTAATATTGCAAAAACAAAGAAAAAAAAAATGTATGTATATACCTATAACATTTTAAAATACATTCCCTAGAGTTACGTCAAACAACACTTATTAATAATTTCTCTGTTGATTCGTAGTCCATATTTTTTAGATATTTATCTACAATATTTTTGCACACAAACTTGCTGCATTTTGATATAGATATAGACTGATTAATTCTATTGTATACAAAAGGTCCTAGGTAACGAAAGAATTTCTGCGCAAAACTTGTTCTACAGAAGGGAACAGTGTAAGCCATAAATTGTCGTCTTTTATTTGATATTTGTAATGGTTTCGTGTGTTGTTTTAGTATTATTGTCCTAATGAATAATTGCCTTATGGTAAGTACTGGGTATTCTTTATATAAATCTACAGTAGGCACATAATATGCCACATAATGCACCCCGCATTGAAAATGTATGTACTATCGAGGACACTCCAGCCTGATCACCACTAAGCTATTTTTTGCTTGCACTTACAACGTAGAAACGCTATCTAGCCCCGCCCCTTTGACTTTTTATAGAAATAATGAATTAAAAAATACCGATCGGCCGAGCGCACTAACGACGCAAGCCAAACGAGAGTTATTGTTATTTTGCGCGCCAAAGTTGACGCTTTCCTAATAGGCTTAAACTTTAAGGGGGCGTGGTTGGGGCATGATTTAAGCGAAAAAAAATGTAACTGATCAGGCGGAAAAGACCACGACTGTACGAGTATTTCCCGGGCCCAACTCTTCTTCTTCTTTATCGTGTGGTTAGTGCCTAACCTGTGTCGGAGTTTTTATACCGCCCATGGACCTCTGACTTGGCTTTACATGCCGTCGAGAAATATCTCTCAGGCATACTGGTTTCCTCACGATGTTTTCCTTCACCGAAGCAAGTGATAATTATATGTAAGTACAATACGCACATGAATCCGAAAAATCAGAGGTGTATTGAGTTCGAACTTGAGACCTATGACTTGGTAGCCTGACGGTCACACCACTAGGCTATCACTGCTTAACTCATGGTATTAGTGAGAAATGCGTAAGCCATTGGTCGATCTCGATAGCTATTCTGACATGACCTACTACCATTCTCCAGGTACACAGGATGTCTTAATGATTTCCCCACAGCAAAAAAAAAGGTATAATGTAGGTAAGTAGTTCTGCGTTCATTCTCAAGTAGCTTACCTTTCCCACAAACCTGACATAAATACGGCTTGTCTCCTTTATGTCGCTTCATATGTATTGACAGCTGCGCGCTCTGCACAAACGTTTTGAAACAAATCTCACAGCTGTACAGTTTTTCCCCTGGAACAAAATGTTGTCTCATTTCATAAAATTTTACGAATAATAATATAATGGAGCTAAAATGCAATGGATACGCAGTACAACAAGGAAAAGTATACGCTTCGGCAATCATCGTGTTTCCGAAGAAGCACGACCGGCGCGTCACAGAGTATACCCCCAACTGAGAAATTGTTTGTTTTGTATACTACGAGTGACGGTCTACGCAACTATAGTTCGGTTCAAACTTTAAAGCGGTTTGGAACATCTTATGTAAAGCACAGGACGCATATTCTTGTTATACTAATGCCCGTTTTCACCATCACTCGGTGACCCCTAACTGAATGTCTAATGCCCCATACGTAAATATGCCAACTGTTGTGCCATTCACTCATTTTGCTTTAATAAGTGTGTATTAATGTTATAGACTCACCTTTGTGCATACGTATATGGTTGACAAGTCCGGTTCTTCTGCCAAACTGTTTGGGACAGTATGTGCAGTGGTACGGTGTCTCACCAGTGTGTACCTTCTTATGTTGAAATAATGCACTGTGACCTCTGCAAAAACGTTCACAGGTTGTTCAACAAAGAGGTTAACTAACTGGCGAAACTTTGCGGATGCTATCGGCTATCGATATTTAAAATCGATTAAAATAAATATCATCATGTCTAGACTTTTTCCAACTAAGTTGAGGTCGGCTTCCAGTCTAACCGGATGCAACTGAATTCCACTATTTTACATGGAACAACTGCATAGCTGAACATACACAAAAAATATAGCCGCGACCGCAGACCAAATAAAGGTATAGACAGAACTCTGCGAACAGCAAAGTGAGGCCGTCAAAATTACGTCTCGCCGTGTACACTCAGTCCAAAAAAAAGTTAAGACGGAACTCAGCGAACAGAGAAGTGAGGCCGGTTTCGTTAACATGTTGTGCATTTATTGTGGTGTAGTTTAATTGTAGTTTGATGTAAATGTGTGCGTGTGAGCGTGCATAAACAGAGCGAGACGTAATTTGCGCTGGCCTCACTTTATTGTTCGCAGCGCCATGTCTTGGTTTTTTAATTGGTCTGAGCCCGCGATCACGAAGGAAACGAAAACATTAAAACACAAAGTTGAAAGTTATACTTCGAAAAAATAAAATGCTACGGCTGGAGAAACAGGACAGTATTGCTAGTTCCCTTTTCAAATGCCACTGCTGAATTATAAAAGCATTCTTACCTAAAAGTAGCAGGACATTCAGGACATAGATATGGCCTGAGATCCGTATGACACAGCTTGTGGGCCTTCAGGTTACTCTTGGTGCTAAGGATTTTGCCGCAGATGTCGCACTGATGCGGCAGCTTGCTATCCGGTATGTGCGGGACTTCGCCTTCTAGGTACACTGGAATTAAAGCGATAGAATGAATAATAATAAAATCTTGCATCAACATCTCACCCAAATTGATGGATCTCAATGATTGTGAAGAAGAAAAAGCTGAAAAATGAAGTTAAATAGTTTCTACCTTTTAGTTACATCAGTGTAACTAGTTTAAGTCTAAGGAATTATTGAAAAAAAAATTGTAACATACCTTTTTTCTTTCTACCTCTTTTCTTTTTGGGTTTGTCCTCTGTATTTACAATTTCTGCAAATAAATAAAACATTAATTTAAAAAAACAAGTATCTAGCCAACAACGGCTAGATACACTGGTGTATTTTTATACATGTAACATGAAAAATGTAATACTTAGGAAAAAGCACCTGATTTTTGTATTTTGATTTCTCCTAACAACACATTGTCATCATCAGCATCCCAGCAACTATCATTACCGTCATCATTCAGTAATGGTTCTAAAATTAAATAAAAAAATAAATACTTAATTATAAAAAAAAAAATTGTATATATCGCCGGACATTACACACAGCGCCATCTAGTGCCACACTAAGCAACGAGACTTGTGTTGTGGACACCAGATAGTTGATATACTACATAGATACTTTTTGTTTGTAAATACATACTTAATATACATATCCATGACTCGGAAACAAATGTCCATGCTCATCATGACCATAAGAACGTAAGGCAGCCTCACTATCGCTGCGACATTCGGGTCGTCAAATTATAAACATAATTCATAACCATTGGTGTCTCTAAAAGAGATTGGTATACATGCGCCTAATTTGAAAAGTTGGAACTACATTTTATATTTTCTAGTGCTCATATTATAAATTAGAATATTGGCAGTGCTCGTTATTTTTTTTGCTTTTTGCTTGCATGCCAAACTTTTTTGTAGCCTGTACCAACATTATGGTTCTTTACAACAGGTGTTTAGGTTGTGTAATATTTAAGTAATAACAGTTAAAACCTTTTTAGGGACATTCAATCTAACTTTAACCTTAAACCAAAACATCAACCATACCTACAGTATATTTTGTGTTTAAAATAAAACCCCACTTGCCTAGTTTAATGTCCTTGATATCTTCATGATTATTATCATTTTGCGTCACCAGTAGTTCCTCGTTCGCTTCATGACTATTCTCTAATTTTAAATCATCAAAATTCAGTTCATCTTTGACAAAGTCGTCAGAACAACCATTTTTTCTACAGTCCACCTTTGGCAAGTTTTCTAACCAATATTTTAGCTTTTTATCACTCTCTTCGCATTGTAGATTAAAGGCGTACGTACGTCTAAGCTGCCGGCTACATTCTTTACAAATTAAACGAGGTAGACCATCTCCTAATTGTGGCTGAAAATAGAATTCATAACAAGTACATTATTCTCTACTGTAAAGTCTTTTACCGGTATATGAGTAGGATTTAATATTAGGTACCTTCAACTTAGTACAGTTTATCAACATATCACTATATAAAGTATTCTTTTTCACATAATAACTGGTGTAAATATCGTATGTTATTTTATTTTCTACGAGACATATTCGACATATTTTTGTAAAGTCTAATGCCATTGTTTGGATTAGATGTCTATAATTTAATTGAAATAGTTTGGAACTATGAAAATTGAGATCTTAAACTTTATAATACAAATATAAATGCATTTTTATTGAAAAGGATAAACAGTTCCTTCCTCGATTTCTGATACAAACAAATAAATGTAATGTCAATGTCAAAATGACATAAAAGCAGAAAGATGACAAATCACAAAACAGCACGTTTAGTTTATTCATTTACTTTCAAAAGACAGCCCAGTTTATTCGATTCTAATGGGTGTTAGAATCACAGGAACAGAAACACAAATACAGGATAGAAAACAGTCATAATCCTGTATAACCGAATTATGCAAGAGATAGCCCAATGAACAGGACCGGGTGACGTGGTGGCACTTGCTCGTTCCTAAGCTCATCAGTGGACGTATTTCGACTGGCATGATGATGATAATGCATGAGGTAGGTTAAAGAGCTAGTAAATTAAATATAAATAAGATACACAGCGGGCTCGTAGAATTTTACTATCCCGCCTGTGATACGTTGTTTCTAATAACAACCACTAGCTATCATGCAGAAAATTGGGGCCCTCTCCGACCGTGGGGCCCCGGGCATTTTTTACCCAGAGTGCCCAATGGAAAAAATGACCCTGATGCCAAATACACAAAAACCGTGAGTGGTTATCTTGTGATTTTTAAGAAAACACAATTTATTTAACACATTCATTTTAATTTATAAATGTACTTACAACTTTTACAGTTTTTCATATCAATAAACAGTTATAGACTATGGACTAGGATCTAAATTGTTCAGCAGGTTACAACAAATTTTATTCGATTTTTACAGCAGGTGTAGTTTTGCAAAAAAAAAATACTGATACTCTGATACAGCAGATATTCGCCAGACTTAGGCTATATGTCATAATATTAATACATTATATACTTTAGACTACTTCTACATTAAACCCATAAAATTCCTATCATGTGAATAACAGACAGTGTTCAGATTTTTTTCTGGCATTCTAAGATATTCCTAGAAGCTGTACATTTTTGGGAATTTGGATCATTTAAATGGGATGAAATTCAATCCGAACCTCATCACTTTTATGTCGGAACAATAACAGTTAAGTACTAAGAACAGTAACATACTGGACATATTCTGTTGCGCTTTGGGTGAATTTACAAGAACAGCTACCTTTAGAATTTGCTATGTCAAAAACAGATGAACTATGTTTTTTAAATTTTAAGTGTGCTACAATATCGCATTGGTTAAAGCCTGTAAGGATATTTGTATGTTTAGAGAGTAAATAAATAAATAAATAAGTACTTACTGTCAATACTTTTACTGTACCTCTAGGCCCTAGAAAGAGCCCTACCCATGACTCCTAGTTCAGTCTTAGTCTTTGTCCAACTCCATATGTGTACAATATTATTACACAATATCTTCTTTCCGGTATTTTTTTTTTTATCTGCCCATTAAGATATCTCAAATTCTTAGGCGACGCGCAATGGCCATGCCACAGTTTTGAATTACTTGAATAATAATACCTGTGCATAATGCTACTATTTTTCTACTGTATTAGAACATCAACTATTTCAGAATTTTACAAGACGTAAAATATCCATGTGTCTACAACATCAATGTACAACATTCATATTCAATTGAAAATTCACTGTAACAGTGTTCCTGAAGAAATTTTTCAACAGTTCAGATTTAATCTTCATTGTTTAACTCTTCTGCCAGAAATCATCTAACAGACAACAACCACAGAAAGTTTTTCTCACTCTCTTCACATTCCAAATGGAACTCGTACATCTCTTCAAGATGCTCAATACAGTTTCTGCACATGTACGGTGGAAGACCATCTTTAGCATGTAGCTGGAATAAATAGGTACAGATATTACTGGAAAGAATCATACACACAAACACAAATCTTGCGTGTAATCCAAGAAGGGTTCGGTAGTAATGTACCTTTAGTACACCCACTTGTTCTGTTAGTGGTTGCAAAGCACTACTGCTATGCATGAGAACTTGGGTTTGATTCCCAGGTCGGGCAAAGTATTACACCACCCTAGTACCATGGTACGTGACAGGAACGTGACTAGTGTGTGACAGATGTCATCTTGTGTTAATTTTTGATATAGGCTATGGCAACGCCCCTTACTAATGGAGACCGTGGTCAGAGCACGTCTCTCAGTGCCTTAATATTAATTAGTAACGTGATAAATACTATTGAATCTTTAAGAAGACCTCGAACATCTTTCATTACAAAGCCCACAATAATAAACGACATACAGTTCTGGAGCCATAGCATTTTTTGGGCCACAAACGGTATTCAGAATGAAAGGCAATGGTGGCTTTGATAAGAATGCTAAGGAAGATGTGTGGTGTAAATTAACAAATGAGTACATTAGAGGAAGTCTGAAAGTGGCACCGATGATGTGGTAATCGGTTGTCGTGGTGTGGGCATGTGATGCAAAGGAATGAGGAAAATTTTGAGTATGAATTTAGATGGCTATAAGAGTAGAAGACCAAATAAACAATGGATGGACGGTGTGAAGGATGGTAGGGCAAGAAAGGAGGTGTCTGATGAGATGACAAGTAATAGAGAAGTATGGAAGACGAAGGGCAGGACAATGTCAATGTGTTATTAGAAAAAAAAGGTATTTAACGAAAACTTTATGATGTAGACAGCAGCAAATATAGTTCAGAAGACATAGAACATAGGTTATACGGGAACGTCCTGGCAATAAGATGTAACATAATTATGTATAATATATATAAGAAGTTGGCAGATTCGTCTCAAAACTAAGTTGTTATAGTTTTTTTTTTTTTTTTTTGTTTTTTCCTTGTTTGTCTCTCTTAACTTTATATATTTTGTTATATGTATGTATATATGTATTTATTCTTATGTTTTAGATATAAATTTTTCTAGTCTTTTTTTTTCTGTTATTGCACCTACTGTGTATTGTCTCTGCATCACCCTAAGGTAGACTGGTAGAAAATGCCCAAGGCATTAAGTCCGCCTTTGTACAGTTTTTACTTGTGCATAAAGTTTTAATAAATAAATAAATAAAATAATATTATCAGCCTCTTTTCCCAACTATGTTGGGGTCGGGTTACAGCCTAACCGGAATCATCTGAATACCAGCATTTTACATAGAGTGACTATCTATCTGACCTCCATAACCCAAGTTCTTACTGCTGGGCACAGGCGGACGCCTGGTGCTCCTGCTAGGGGTATCTAACACGTGCTATGGACTAGCTCGCCGTCCGTCCGTCTCATGACGACAGGCCGTGTTCCACACGCGCCTCAAAGAGAGTCAGGAAAACGGAAGGGGGCCACAAGGGCCGATGCCTGCCGGGGCTGCGGGACTGTTCGAAAGAGATACCGCGGCCCTGGAACACAAAAGGCCATGAAGGAACATGGATGGGTTCTATTCAGTTAAATCGGACACTCCCTCCTGCTCCGCCCAGAGCGGGAGGAGTCATTTGATGATTTCAAATGCGAAAAAAAAAAAAAGTGGTACTTATCTAACATACAAAAAAGAAAATAAGCTAACAGATAAGTTATAGAATAGTCATCATCGTCATCTACCTGCCCTTGTTCCAAAATGGGGTAGGCGCAAATACGTTATAAATTATAGATGAATGTACCTATAATATATTCTTTACCTCCACTTTAGTGCAGTACGCCAGCATATCACAATATAAGGTTTGCCTATACACGTAATAAGTGATGAAAATATCGCAATATCGCACATTTCTGCGGAGGCAAATACGACATATTTTTTTATTTGCGGGCCACACATTTTCTGACTCCATATTAATAAATATAGTGAATACTGTAAGTCCGTATAATTAAATAATGTACTATGTGATCTGTATTCGTTAGTTTAGACTGCTGGTTTATTCAATTCCGTGGAATAGTACGGAATTACGAGTAATCAAAACAAATAAACAGAACAAATTACAATATTGACAAACTCAACTGCTGAATGCTGCTGTCAGTGTCAAATCAAAACACAGATCATACAGTGGTTTGAGAAATTGAGATGGTTCAGGATGGTTGGTTCGTTCGGGGTTCGTCATATAGTATTTATTTGTGAAATAATTGTAGTAATCAAGTATTCAAGAAAACTAAATTAAATTATAATTTGTTCATTCATTGACATGGATGGCGAATATAGAGAAAGATTTAAGGTGGATGCTCCAAAGTAGCCCGCGAAATTCAAATTTTCTCACTTTTTTGCAATTTGCAGGTCAGTGTCAGATTGTATGGTGATTAAAATATGATTCGCGGCTGTAACATGTATGTAGTTACAGAATTATAATCATTAAAATCATCAATACAACCCTCCAAGCGCATAAAGGTGCAGGAATTACTTTTTCAAGGTCAAATTCATTTGATGAATTTCACATCACACACATTCACATCCACCTTAGACAAAGCTAGAAATCTCAACTATGTAATTTTAAGATATATAAATAAAAGATAGATTAATAATGCGGACGTCAACAATATTTAAAAAAAAAAACAATATTTACTTTGTGGTCTGGGGTCATTGGCCAGGGTGCAACGCGGCAACGTTTGATTTGCAATAAAACATAATTATGATATATATATGTATATTGTTATGTACAGTCCTGCAAACTAATTGACTAACCAAGTGTGGTAAGTTGGTGACTCAAGAACTGGGTACTGAACCAAATAGTTGTACATTTGCGATACGTGGATTGTAGCTTTTTATTTCCTAATGTCTAATGGCAACAACAGCATAGCAACAATAAAAATGACATAAATGTTCTTTCAGTATCTGAGTGAGGGTATAGTAGGAGAGCACGTTTTTGCAAAAGACGCTGAAGAACCTCGTCGTTTGGCCCGCACGGCAGTTAAACCTTAGAAAGGTAAGGTCAGTTTGCACTAAACCTTAGTAAGTAGTTACTAACTCCATTTGTTTCGCGGTCTAGCAATTGACGGTTCTGAGCGACAGAAAAGGGTAGTAGATGCATGGAAAAATGCGTTTCCGTTCTGCGAGATGGGGCGCAACCCTTAAGGTGGATGCTCCAACCAACCCGCGAAATTCATTTCTTTTTACAATTTGCAGGCCAGTGCTAGGTTGTATATTGATTAAAATATTGTTCGCCACTGTAAGACGTATGTAGTTACAGAATTATAATCATCAATACAACCCTCCAAGCTCATAAAGGTCGAGGAACGACTTTTTCAAGGTCAACGTCATTGCTCGACCTCCTGGAGCATCCACCATAATGGGGCCCTTGTGGGATGCAAGAGCGAGCAAAGCTAGCTTGGTTTTATTTGCACTCCGGTCGACAGTATGTTTTAATGATAAAGTGGGAAGATGTAACTCCAACCTGGTCAAACGGGGCTACCGCAATAAAACAAGCGGGGTGTGGTTGTGGAGCTGAGTCACAAACTATGCTCCACTGCCTCCTGCCCTCTTGGCCCAATAACATGCAACCGAAGAGACCTTTGCGCTGCTGGAGGTGGCGAGGTTTTGGGTCGACAAAATATAAAACATATTGTCGTGTCAGCGAGCGAGCGATGCGATCTCGAAAATTTAAGCATCCCGCCTTCTTTTGATAACCAATAGCTGTGAAACTTACAGAAACGTGGGGTCCTCTTAGATCGTGAGGCCCCGGGCGATTGCCCAGATAGTAAGAGCACAGAGTACTGGCCCAGAGTGCCCAATGGAAAAGATAGCACATGCCGAATGTTTGCACAAAAACCAACTATTATTAACCGGATAAATAATGGTAATAAAAACACACAAATTATTTAAGCACATTCATTTTAATACAACTTTTACAGTTTTCTAATTTAATATCATTACAGACTATGACTAGATGACAATAATGTATTGTATTAATTATTAGGTTGCAACAAGCTTGATTTGAATTTTTACAGCGGGTATACAATTTTATGCAAATAAAATATTGTTATACTTATGTATATTCAGCCTATAATGCTCCCACTGCTGGGACACACGGCTTCCTCTCTATGAGAGGGAATGAGCTATAAGCCACCACGCCACGTTTTCCGTATTTTTAGGACAAGGTGTCCTCACGATGATTTCCTCAATAAATATCGATACAACAGATATATAATGAGGAATTTGTGACTAAATAACAGCCGCTGGGGTCGATTTTAAGGCTAAGCCGCTCTTGCCTAGCCTAGATTGGTCAGTGGATGGGTGACCACCCATCCGAGTTTAGTCCGTGCCTCGGAAAGCAGATGAGATATATTTATTGCCATACTTGGGTCTTATGGCAAGTCATTCTTAACTAATTGCAACCAGCTATTTATCATAACCCATGATCTGTCCACGAAGTAGACGCAATAGTTAAACAACGGCGTCTCGACCAAATTGGTCATTCGACAGATCATGATATCATATAAAAACACTTACTACTTCTACATTAATACCTGTATAATTCCTACATAATACATGTGAATAAATATTGAGAACATTGCTTAATAAATAAAAATGTGACTGACACTGGTCAGTTTTTTTTTATACCACTAAGATAAACGTATAAAGCTGTGCATTTTTATCAGATGCGAATTTGGATCATTTTTATGGGATGAATTCAATCAGAACCCTATATCATTTTTATGTCAGAACATTGACAGTTTCTATTAAGATCTATTTTCATACTGGCATATAATAACCAACACTGGTAACAGTCAGACTGTATATGCCTCTAGGCCCAAGAAAAAGCCATACCCATGACTTCTAGTTCAGTCTTTCCAACTCCACCTCGTCCATATTCAGCTACCAAGTATTAAGTCCTTGGTCAAAATATGGATATAATAATAAATATAACATAACATCACTGTAATTCCCGAAGGATCAGGCAGAGGGGTACACCCACATTCTGCCAGTTATGTTTAAGTCCCATGTAATAGGGAGCGAGCGTATTGCCATCAAGCGGGCTGCTGAGATATTCCTAATTGAAACCCAATAACAATTTGCCTGACCTGGGAATCGAACACAGGACCTCATGCTCAGCGTCGCTCTTGGGACCACCATCCAATGCGGCAGTCAAATTAGATAATTCTGTTTTCCGAATCAAAATAGGTAAAATACAATTAAGTAGCGCAAATAAAGAATGTAGGTGTAACAATATTATAATATTACAGACGGCTGTACAATCTTTTATCAAAGGCGGAAAGAGTTCAACAATGAGCTACTTTTTTTAACTAGATAATAACACAATATTTAGTGATAAAATATGCTTCTTCCCCATATTTTCCAGAAAGCCTTCCTTAGCTGACAAACCAACCACTTAAACATTAGAGAATATTTACAGCAAGTTAACATACTGCAATTTCAATACATAAGTTCTCCCTCTTGAGTTCTAACTTTGACTTTAAGAGGCCGTGCTAAATATTCACTCGCTAGAGTTTAGGCAAATTCGTTGCGATCCTATGTTTGTGTGCATTGTTCATGCAGATACACGCACACACGGGTGAAGTTCGAGCGTAGTGATAGCTTAAACAATTTTAATCCTGTAGAGTGTTAACGATATTATTTTAAGATACATAATTAAAAAGTCAGTACGGCTTAGAATTAAAAGTCTGGAATGTGTGTGAACAGTACATTTATCACAAACAAAATATAAATTTTGTAGTAGAAGAATTCAGACACATGAACATTTTACAAAACGATAAATAAAAAAAAGAAAATTTTCGGTTTTTTCTTTATGGATGTCGTCTTCGTGGTTTTTGGGGTCGCTGATAATGAAAATGAGGTAATAATGAAAATCCAAGATGGCGCCGAAGAAAAATTTCAGTTTTTTCTTCATGTATGTCGTTTTCGTGGTTTTTGGTGTCGCTGATAATGAAAATGAGCTCAAAATGAAAATCGAAGATGGCGTTGACGAAAATTATCGGTTTTTTCTTCATGGGTGTCGTTTTCGTGGTTTTTGGTGTCGCTGATAATGAAAATGAGATCAAAATAAAAATCCAAGATGGCACCGATGAAAATTAGCGGTTTTTTCTTCATGGGTGTCGTTTTCGTGGTTTTTGGTGTCGCTGATAATGAAAATGAGGTCAAAATGAAAATCCAAGATGGCGCTGACGAAAATTATCGGTTTTTTCTTCATGGGTGTCGTTTTCGTGGTTTTTGGTGTCGCTGATAATGAAAATGAGATCAAAATGAAAATCCAAGATAACACCGATGAAAATTATCGGTTTTTTCTTCATGGGTGTCGTTTTCGTGGTTTTTGGTGTCGCTGATAATGAAAATGAGGTCAAAATGAAAATCCAAGATGGCGCTGATGAAAATTATCGGTTTTTTCTTCATGGGTGTCGTTTTTGTGGTTTTTGGTGTCGCTGATAATGAAAATGAGATCAAAATGAAAATCCAAGATGGCACCGACGAAAATTATCGGTTTCTTCTTCATGGGTGTCGTTTTCGTGGTTTTTGGTGTCGCTGATAATGAAAATGAGGTCAAAATGAAAATCCAAGATGGCGCTGATGAAAATTATCGGTTTTTTCTTCATGGGTGTCGTTTCCGTGGTTTTTGGTGTCGCTGATAATGAAAATGAGATCAAAATGAAAATTCAAGATGGCACCGATGAAAATTATCGGTTTTTTCTTCATGGGTGTCGTTTTCGTGGTTTTTGGTGTCGCTGATAATGAAAATGAGATCAAAATGAAAATCCAAGATGGCACCGATGAAAATTATCGGTTTTTTCTTCATGGGTGTCGTTTTCGTGGTTTTTGGTGTCGCTGATAATGAAAATGAGGTTAAATTGAAAATCCAAGATGGCGCTGACGAAAACTATCGGTTTTTTCTTCATGGGTGTCGTTTTCGTGGTTTTTGGTGTCGCTGATAATGAAAATGAGGTCAAAATGAAAATCCAAGATAACACCGATGAAAATTATCGGTTTTTTCTTCATGGGTGTCGTTTTCGTGATTTTTGGTGTCGCTGATAATGAAAATGAGGTCAAAATGAAAATCCAAGATGGCTCTGATGAAAATTATCGGTTTTTTCTTCATGGGTGTCGTTTTTGTGGTTTTTGGTGGCGCTGATAATGAAAATGAGATCAAAATGAAAATCCAAGATGGCACCGACGAAAATTATCGGTTTCTTCTTCATGGGTGTCGTTTTCGTGGTTTTTGGTGTCGCTGATAATGAAAATGAGGTCAAAATGAAAATCCAAGATGGCGCCGACTTCTACAAATAATGATACCTATGTTGATTTTTGATACCTATGTCGGTGCCTTCTTGGATTTTCATTTTGATCTCATTTTCATTATCAGTGACACCAGAAACCACGAAAACGACACCCATGAAGAAAAAACCGATAATTTTCGTCAGCGCCATCTTGGATTTTCATTTTGATCTCATTTTCATTATCAGCGACACCAAAAACCACGAAAACGACACCCATGAAGAAAAAACCGATAATTTTCATCAGCGCCATCTTGGATTTTCATTTTGACCTCATTTTCATTATCAGCGACACCAAAATCCACAAAAACGACACCCATGAAGAAAAAACCGATAATTTTCGTCGGTGCCATCTTGGATTTTCATTTTGATCTCATTTTCATTATCAGCGACACCAAAAACCACAAAAACGACACCCATGAAGAAAAAACCGATAATTTTCATCAGCGCCATCTTGGATTTTCATTTTGACCTCATTTTCATTATCAGCGACACCAAAATCCACAAAAACGACACCCATGAAGAAAAAACCGATAATTTTCGTCGGTGCCATCTTGGATTTTCATTTTGATCTCATTTTCATTATCAGCGACACCAAAAACCACAAAAACGACACCCATGAAGAAAAAACCGATAATTTTCATCAGCGCCATCTTGGATTTTCATTTTGACCTCATTTTCATTATCAGCGACACCAAAATCCACAAAAACGACACCCATGAAGAAAAAACCGATAATTTTCGTCGGTGCCATCTTGGATTTTCATTTTGATCTCATTTTCATTATCAGCGACACCAAAAACCACAAAAACGACACCCATGAAGAAAAAACCGATAATTTTCATCAGCGCCATCTTGGATTTTCATTTTGACCTCATTTTCATTATCAGCGACACCAAAAACCACGAAAACGACACCCATGAAGAAAAAACCGATAATTTTCATCAGCGCCATCTTGGATTTTCATTTTGATCTCATTTTCATTATCAGCGACACCAAAAACCACGAAAACGACACCCATGAAGAAAAAACCGATAATTTTCGTTAGCGCCATCTTGGATTTTCATTTTGACTTCATTTTCATTATCAGCGACACCAAAAACCACGAAAACGACACCCATGAAGAAAAAACCGTTCTTTTTTTCGGCGCCATCTTGGATTTTCATTTTGACTTAATTTTTATTATCAGCTACCCCAAAAACCTCGAAAACGACATCCATGAAGAAAAATATGGCTCGCTCAGTCGACCCGCCATACCCTTCTTGTGTAGTACCTTCTACTACACACACACACAGCATACGGCGCATATATATTTCTTACCTGACGATTTCTACTAAATCGCACTCCTAGTCCTAGTAGGTAAGCCGCGTTATGGAACTACGTTCCAATAATGAAAATATTGAAGACGAAATATATCTTAACAATTTATAAACAACCAACTTCAAAAAATACCTAAATCATCAATGCATCAAAATGTGGTAGTCAGCGTATATCTCGAAAATATATTTACGTATAACTCGCGAGCGCTTGCGAAGCAAAGTGATACGTGCTCACGCTGGGAGAGCCCGGTCGTTACTGACGGGACTGGGTTTGCGTGGTCGATAATATAGTTCACTTTGCGATTAATTTACGAAATGAAGTTATTGTTTATTTATAAATTAAAATTCAGATTCTATTAAAGGGGTACCTTGAGATTAATGAGTAATTTTTAAATTTTCTAAGTGTTTCTAAGGTATAGAAAAAAATACTTACTTGTCCCGATATTTTCCATAAATTACGTTTTTTCATCATTTTTTTTCTGCTATATTTCGTATTGAAATCAATAATGTTTCCTGATACTTTACGAGTAGACCATATAATGATGCTATTCATATTTTTTAATGTTCGGAATATTTTGTAGTTCTTTGTTCAGCGAACCCCAAACATCACTCGCTCGTTACTTTTGCGGAAAAGGGGTTTTGAATATGGGTGATTGCCATTAATATATACATTATTTTAAAAAATTGTTCCGACAGTCGACAAGAATAAGAACCTGACTCTTGTAATAAAAATAAAAAAGGTTCAAATTCTTCTTGCCTTTCCCACAAACAGTGATCAAAAATGTTGAAAATGAGTTATTTAGGTGCACGGACCCTTAAAAGAGTATTATATACCACTAACCATCCATCAATCATTCACTTCAAATGTATCCGTTCAATACTCAAAATCTGTACTTATTTTAGCATTGCACATTCGAATCAATTATTTTGTATGAGTTTCTAATTACTTGACAACGCATATTGCTACTGTTTTATCTACTAAAGATTATTACAAAAAATGCAAGTGCTAGGGATTATATGGTAAGAACATTGACTATTTCAGAATAATGGGAGTTTTACAAGAAGTAAAATGTTAATGGTTCTACAACATCAATGTACAACACTCACTCAATTGAAAATTCACTGTAACAGTGTTCTTGAAGAAATTCTTTTCACAGTTTAGACTTGATCTTCATCGTTTAACTCGTCTGCCACAAGTCATCTATCCACAGATAACAACCGCCGAAAGTTTCTGTCAACCTTTCTGCTTTCCATACGGAACTCCATGATATCTTCAAGATGCATAACGCAATTCCTGCACATGTAAGGTGGAAGACCATCTTTTACATGTATCTGAAAAGAAAATGGGACAGTTATTACTGAAAAAATCATGCGCACAAAAACAAATCATGGCTGTTATCCAAGAGGGTTAGTTCACGAGGTTGTGGGTTTGAGTCCCCGGTTGGGCAAAGTATTACACTTAAAAGAATGATTAGAAAAAGGATTTTATTGTTTTGTATTTTTTAATAAAACCTTTATGGAGATTCAATTACTGAATATAGTTAAAAGACTCAAACATGGAACATGGTTAATTGGGAAAATATATAACAATATATTCACGACCCGAATGGCACACCGGTAGTGAGGCTGCCTTACGTTCTAAGGGTCCTGGGTTCGAATCCCGGTAGGAGCAAATGTTTGTGTGATGAGCATGGACATTAATTTCCGAGTCATGGATGTTTATATGTATAATGAGTATGTATTTACAAGCAAAAAGTATATATCGCCTCTTTGCAAGAATACTGTGATATTTCAGAAAAATCGATTTTTTTTTATTCCATAATCAAAACCGCCGTATTGAACTTTATTTTCGATAAAAACGAGGTATTTTTTCGACAATAACGGTGCGTCTATGAGCGAAAGAGACAAGACAACTGCAATATTTTGTGTTGTCGCGCTGTCTCTTTCTGCCTCGTGATTTGTTTCGACAACGTGTCCCATCAGTCGGCGCGTGCCATTTGGAGGGAAGGGCGCTCTCGTATTTGTGCAAAAACGTGACATCACGAAGATACCACATTACGATTGCTAAGGTAAGTTTGAACTCTTTGATATTTTTTTATTAAGTAATGTGATATGTTGAATTGACACAGTTTTGTTGAAAATAGTATGCAATTTTAACTTGTTATTACTTTTGATATCACGTTTTCGTTGAAAAGATATCGTTTTTGTTTTGTAACATCATAAGATGACGCGTTGTTGACAATGAAATATTTTACAAACCATAAAATGGATTCGGAGTATTTTGTAATGTTACTTTTTTCTAGATAAATTATAAGTTTTTTTGTAAATTAAATCGTTATGTCACGTTGTAAATACTAAAACAAATGAATTATAAATATTTATTTTTTCAGATGGGATCGCGGTCCAGAAAATTAGTACAATTAGCAACTATGCAAAACGTAGTTGATAGTAACGTAAATGATAGTTCCAGTATCCAAGCCGAGGAAGTTGATGACTCTAATATAAACGCAATGATTCCAGAAGGTAAGACTTAATAATTTTGTTTTTTAAAGAATATTTTTGTAAAGACTAAATGCCACCTATGTTCGGTCCCATGTAACAAGGGGCGAGCCTGTTGTCATGTAGTTATTTAAAATGAGTACCTATTAATACGAAACGAACTTAGGTGCTTACATTTTCATAGATTTTAAACAAATTGGATTTCCAATATTGGAAATCCATACATGAGGCCTATGCCCAGCAGTGGACGTCCATCGGCTGAGAAGAAGAAACAAATTGAGCAACATTATAAGGAGTCTTAGTGTGTTTTCTACAGATAATTATGTAAACACCTCGATTTTAGTTTAAATTTTTGTTTTAAATTAAGAATTTAAAACAAAAATTTAAACTATTAGGTACTTATGTTTCATAAAGTTTTTCTATTGTTTAAGTTATTATTATTTATATTTCTTTTAGACAAAAGTAACGATGACTCAAAACATCGTCGACGTGAGTCAACTAGTAGTACCGGTAGCTCTTCAAGTAGCTCTTCGAGTTCTTCTTCGAGTTCCTCCTCAAGCAGTGGACCATCTTTTTATGAAGGTAGTAAGTTTTTATATAAATGCATTTATTATATTTCTTAATACATACATACATTATTATTGTCACGCCTTTTTCCCATTGGGGTAGGCAGAGACTACTATTTCTTAATAAATGCACTTATTCAATTTATGTAATA
Source organism: Xestia rhomboidea (assembly GCA_963853795.1). Lineage (NCBI taxonomy): Eukaryota > Metazoa > Arthropoda > Insecta > Lepidoptera > Noctuidae > Xestia > Xestia rhomboidea. Next base: position 3,891,022 of record OY970778.1, on the reverse strand, counting down.
ATTTGTGTTCAATTCTGTGCATTTCGGATGCCGAACGTTTGCAACGTAATTATTTGGGACTAATTTTCTTTTAACTTTTCCCCAGATAGTGATCATTCCGTAAAGGATCCCAATTATCAAGAGGAGAAGTCAAAAAGTAATAATATACATACTTCAGACTCTGAAGAAGAAGGTGAGGCTATTAAGATCCGGTCCTATATACACTCCCGACGGATTTATCGGTGCTATAAAAACAGCCAGGAAAAAGAGTGAGCCAATACACGTCAATGAAATGTGTTTCGAAGATTTTTATGATTGGAAAAGTGTGTGTAATCAAATTAATTTTAACTTAACAAAAGATGAAGATAACCATGTAGTTAAACTATCAGAAGTAAGAGTAATAAGAGTTAGTAAAGATGATACAAATGCTATATTTTATAAAAATTCTTATGCTGAAACGGACTTTAAAAAAGCCGTCGTTTTGAGAAAAAAGAGAAACAACAATATAGAAATAAAAAATGTCTATAATAATAAACCCGGGATAGCTGAACGAAAAAAATCGGACCTAATGGATTTGATTAATAAGAAATTAATTCCCGGAGTTCATAGGAGCTTTTACGAATCGCTCTAAGAATGTTTTTATTTTATTTTTTATACTATTTTTGTAATTTTTATAACAATTATTTTTTATTACTTTATGTGAGATAAGTGAAACGTCGGTTCCTTTAAGTACAATACCTATGTGATATTTTATAATGAAAAGTTCCTAAGTCGTAATTTTATAGTACTTAATGATAAATACTCAAGTTTTTAATACATTTTGCAAGTATATAATACTTATAATTTTAGATACTTATTTTTAAAACCTATCTCAATATGAATAAAAATATTTTTAGTATGTATTATTATTCTTATTGAGATGGTTTTGTTTTAGTTAAAATATAGATTATGGTCCACCTAAAGTAGGTTTAGAATAAACCTAGTGATTATTTACAAAGACTAATGTTACGAAGAGACTGATTGGTTAGCTAGATCTAAAATAATAATAACAAATTTAGTAATAACAGTATACTTTTAATTAAGAACTGATAGCTATAGTTTCATTTTGTTAACTTTGTTGATTGTTAACTGTTGAATTACTGTATTTAAGTAGGTAACTGTATATCCTACCTACGTTATAATGACTAATGTTTATGCTTGATTTTCTTTTCCTACAAATTTTTCATTGATTTAATAAACATTTTTATTTCTAAAATGTGTTTTTATCATATAACCTAACACAACACAAAAAAATATATTATCAACAATGTGACAAGTTCATATGTCACATCGATCCTTGAAAACTTTTTCAGTAATAGTGTGACAAAATATCCCTTTTTTTTTAATCCTGTTAATTTATACCGAAAAATAGCCAATAGCGCAACAATTACTATAGTTTTAGATGAATTAATAGTTAAATTATAAATCACTAGAAGGTTTTGTTGCTTTAGCTCTATTATTTTAGATTTTATAACATTTCGAAAGTTTAAAATACGCGTCCTGTAAAATTGCCTTTTTTGAGATGTTACAGTATTCTCGCAAAGAGGCGATATGAAGTTTATCAACTATCTGGTGTCCACGACACAAGCCTCGTTGCTTGTTGTGGAACTAGATGGAGCTGTGTGTAATGTCCAGCGATATTTATTTATTCAGCTTTACAGCTGGTTACAGGCCTTTTCTGTAAGAGAAGCAGGAACTCTTTAAACATATCAGTAAGAAATTAAGGTAACGCCCACAAAGAATAATAATTGTATGTAGGTTATTTATTATTTACCTTAGTTTTAGTGCATTGTGCCAGCATATCACTATATAAGATTTGCATATCCTTCTTGACCCATGACACGTAGTATGTGTTGAAAATATCGCAACATGTTACATTTTGTCGGAGGCAAATACGACATATTACTTTTTCTACTGGCCACTTAGTTTCTGACTCCATTGTGTCCGTATAAATAGTGTACTCGTTAGTATTTGCTGCCGGTACAATCAATTACGGAATTACGAGTATTCAAAACAAAACTGTTCGCAGAACAAAATTTTAATATTGACAAACTGAATGCTGTTTTCAAATCAGAACACAGATGTGGCTTTGAGAATATAGAGTGGATTATTTGAATATAAGTACCAAAAGTTTTTATTTGAGATCCTAATCGCTGACGTTGGTTTGTTTTAATTAATGTCTTATTGATTAACGTTTTGATTGATTTTAAATTCCATAGACTCTTTATTTAGAATTTACGACTAGTGTCGTCGCGTTGATTTACATTGCTCGATTTGCTGCAGTCGGTTGCATAGCGCAGTGACAGCGATTACAGCGAATGTGGTACAGTGCGACATGGATCCAATTTTCTAAATGAACGTGGTGGCAGACACAGGACACAGAAGGTAGGTGGACGAAATAGTGATTGTTTTTTTCTGTTCCGTGGTGGCAGAGCTGTCTTTAAATATGTCAAACACCTGTCAAATCCAATATACTCCGATATGCTCTAAATTGGACATTCATTCACAGCTGATCAGTTTATTAGCAGTCTTAGCTGGACAAAGAGGTCAAGATGACGACTTGCTCCAAAGGGCAAGGGCAGACTCTTTTCTCTCTCTTTTTTTGAACAATTATGCCCATCAAAGTAGCTTATCCGAGACATAATTAAATAACTCGCGGTTTTTTTAGTTGATCTGGAATTGAAATAGTCCAGCAAATACCGATGAACTCTATACATTATAATACACGGTAGGAATGAAACTATTTGACGAGCTAGACGTAGAAACGGATAAGTTTGCAAGCGACGCCAACGGTACAGACCCGATCGTGGCTCTTTGTCTTTATTAAACTGATCCCAAATAGGACGGACCCGCGGGTCCACTCGTCCGCCACAAATTATCTATCGACAGACCGTGATCGTTTGCTGTATGCCCGACCAGCTGTGGGCCAAAATAACCACGTTGTGGAGCCCTGACACAACTAACAGACGAAGCGGTAGACCTTGATGGAGAGACGAGTTGGACAGAACCAACGACCAGTGTTAAACATTGGTCCTGGATTGCAAGATTTGGAGGTAAGCTGTGAGGGGCCTCCCTCACTGCTGGTCTCACACAGGCTACCCGTAACAGTAACCGAAAGTGAAGACATTTAATTATACATATTGATATTTTTATAAAATAACGATCCTGTTGATTTTCAGACTTATAATCTTGATTAAACTGTGACTAACTGTGTAACGCGCGAGCGTTTTATTGCTATTGTGTATAAATCTGTGTAGCTAGCAAATTAACTAGTACTGTGTAATGTGTTTATGTAGCGCGCTGGGTAAGCTCGTGTTAAATAACGCAAAGGCCAGATAAAATGCGTGGTCCATTGGCTGATTGAAGAATTGATTTAAAATAAATCTTGACCATAGTTGCGTTTGCTTAGTCGATTAGGTTTCCGCCCACACTACCTTCAAGGTGTTTTGTTACCTGTGGAATGGAAGAATTTCGTAAAATGTCGGAGAACCGGGTCAATTCGTGAATGATAACAGTTTAAAAACAAAAATAGTGGTACTTTTCAGGAAAAGAGCATCAAGTGTATGAATTAAAAGTGTTCCATTAAGTAAAGTTAAAAATGTCTGCTCTTCAGAAGACTATAATGAAAAACAAATTGCCGCCAAGATGTCCCAGAACTTCTGGCCTATCAAAGTATGAAAGGGACCTAGATTTTTGGGAAAATAACTGTACTATTACTATAGCGTTATCTAAAACATGGATTGAATACATTACTTTATCATAATATTAACAAATTTCGAAGACAATGGCTACTTCGTTGTAAATTGAATTAACCTATGTTGTCATTGTTTTCAAACATTAGCATCATGCGTGCACGCACCAAGTTTGTTTTACTTACACGGTTAATGGATATCCATTCAACTTGTATTTCCAACATAAAGATGAATATTGTGAACATAATTATGATTATATTTCCTGTTATTTTTCAAGCATAATAATTAATACATACTTTCTGAGCGCAGCCGCAGGAAAAACTGTATGATGATCAACCTTATGCGCGTCCACAGTAACAATTTGCATGTGACATGGCATTGTTTCGTAGTACTTGGGTGGTTTTCCTTGTTCAAAATTGACTGATGTGTGTACCATACCCATTCATTTTCTTTCAGGATGGCACCATTCGGAGCAGGTCGTCGTAAGGACTACACTCCAGTATCATGGAAGGAGTATTTCCACAGGACTGTGGATGTGGAGACAGATGGTGGAAAGTTCAGGGTGTATCTGTCTCCAGAGCCTGACCATCCAGACAGGCCTAGGATAGTCACCCTTCATGGAGGCGGGTATTCGGGACTCAGTTGGGCTCTGTTTACAGTAAGTGTATTGTGGCTTCAGTCCGTATTAAAGAAGCTCTTTAATTTCAATAAAAGGCAACTGATATTTTTACCCGACTGCCAAGGAAGGGTTATGTTTTTCGCGCGTATCTTGTATGCATGTAATATTCTTTTTTTATTTATGTGTACTCTTTAATTCAGTGTAAAACTAGCTAATCCAATTGTTGCTGTTGATATAATGGCCTTCGGTCGGACACAGATTTACTCTTAACAATGAAGCTGAAAGTAGAGGGAATTTCTCTTATACAGTCAAAAGGTTTTTTATTGTGTTGAAACTTTGGGGAGAGTTAATACAAAGTTTCTGGATGTTTGAGCTATTCACCTACTTACTTCTTACTACTACTATTATTACTTACTACTATTATTCTTACTACTACTATTATTATTACTACTACTATTATTCCAGGAGGAGATCACAAACATGATTCACTGTCAGGTGGTATCAGTTGACATCAGAGGTCACGGGGAGACCAAGGCGGACAATCCTGACGACCTCAGCATTGAAACACTTGTGCAGTGAGTATTATTATAATTATTTAAGTATAGATATTACTGGCTTTCCACTAGCCTGGAGCGTGTTCTAAGCTTCTTCGAACATACAGGGTGTAAATATATTCATCACGAAGCCATCAACCAAGCATTCTGTACATCATAATAAATAACTTTACACAAAAATTATTGCTGGAAAACAACTTTTTTTTTTTGGGGTGATCACGTTTTACATTAAAAACCCAATGTACCGCACTCAAAACATTGTGCTGGTGGAAGGATTTAATAGTATGGGGGTTGTGGAGGTGTTTAAAGTAAGTTGACATTGTCTAGAGGCTATCAAAACAAGGCCAGGTAGAAGATAAACACGCAAGGCAGGGCCCTGGCAAGGTGAAAAATGGCCAAGCCAAGAAAGCTATTGGAGGAAGAGGTGGAAGGACGTCTCCTCTAGTGTAGACAACATGGCTTGTAGATGTGTCTGTGGTTGGTCTGCTTACCCTGCTTCTGTTGTCTCTCGGCAATTCATTCATTAAAAAACATAATATCTATATAACAGCAAAATGATTAATCTTTCAAATCAAACATTTGTGACTACACAGGTTAAACAGATATTACAAAGTTGATTACTGACTAATGACTTTTGCACAGTTGCTATAAACTATTGCATTATACTGTTCATGATTAGATAAATATTTCAATAAAATAGGCATGCTATGGCTGCTTCATTATACCTAAAATATTTCAGTTTAAATAATTGTGTCAAGTCTTTTGGCAAGGGACTAAGCTTTCTTTTAATTATGATAATTAAAATGATAATCTCCAATGTGCCACATTGTAGATCGAGATAATTTGTCTCATGAGTCAGAATTGATAATGTTAATAAATGCACGACGGCGCTACGATTCTTAGTGTACGGCCAGAGTGCACGCTCGAATCGAGCGTCGCCGCACGCTCGATTCGAGGGTGCACACGGGCGGATCGTGCAGCGTTCATGTCAAATACATGCATTTATACGTGAGTGGCCAGAGTTGCCCAGCGCGGCGGCTGCAGCGAGCGAGGTCGCGTCTTGCGGCAGAGCACTATGGCCACTCACTGAACGCGCTGTCGGCCGCTCGCCGCCCCGCAGAACGCCCCGCTGAACGCTATACACTTAGTATAATAAAACTCGCGTGCTACACAGCCATGGTTGGCCGGAATTTGCATATGACCGTTGACCACAATCTGTCTGGTTATCTTTCAAACTTTCTTCTTGAAGCTTCAACCTACTGTGGGCAAGATTCGGGCCGGTCGTGCGACAAGTAGAAATTGTGAAGAGAGGCTGAAATACAGTGATACGGCGGAGACTGGAACCATCAATACGTCTCCGCAAGGCGAATTCTGTCTTTATCTAGTGCCAGCTCATCCCTTTGGTATGGCTAACCAACATTTTTATTTTGCAGTGACATAGAACAAATCTTGCACAAGCTGTTCTCAGACAGTATCCCGCCACTGATCCTAGTGGGTCACTCGATGGGCGGCGCGGTCGCGGTACGCGTCGCGCTGCAGCCCTCGCTGGAGCACGCTATACATGGCATCGCTGTCATCGACGTTGTAGAAGGTACATATTATAATATGAAGACGACATTCCATTATGAAGGGATGTTCTTGGAAAAGACTTTCCGAGTTTCCTCCGTGGGACCAATGGCTTAACATCCTTACGGTCGGCTGTCACTTGTAGAACTCGTTGCAGGTAGTCAGTGGCAAGTCTGACAACCAGTCTTACCAAGGGGTATTGTATTACCCAGTGCTAACTGGGTTGCGAAGGTCAGATAGGCAGTCACTCTAAATAAAATACTGGTATACAGCTGCATCCCATTAGAGTGGAAGTCGACCCCAATATAGTTGGGAAAAGGCTAAGGAGATGATGATTCTCAGAAAGAGTTGCAAGAGAACCAACGCAACTTACTAAGTGTGATGAACTGCCTAACTTAGTTGCAGTTCTGCGTTCTGTTCTTAGTTAAGTTCTGGAGTTGCGAATTTATGTAGCCTATCAATCATTAAGTTGAGGTACACAAGAAAATAAATCTATGTTGTGTTCTTTGCATCAATACCTTGTCCCAACAGTCTAATGAAACCTTTTTAGGTGATGAGAATTAATGAGTATTTTGTATCTTTATAGGCACAGCTATGGATGCGCTGGCCAGCATGCAGAGCTTCTTGAGGAGTAGACCCACACACTTCAAGAGCATTGAACATGCTATAGAGTGGTGGTAAGAAAACATCATACATTTAAAAACTACCTAATTTATAAAACCACTTCTTGGGTTTCTGTTGGATTTTTTCTGATCATGTTTTGTCTTTCATTTCCAGCGTCCGAAGTGGCCAAGTACGTAATGTGGAGTCAGCTAAAGTGTCAATGCCCAGTCAAATTGTCAAGTAAGTTTTAACTAACAAGATTGTTGACTCAATTGGTCAGTGGATACGAAACGGGGCACTATTTTTTTACTGCGACCAATTTCGAGGTAGCGCTCGCCGCCCGCTGCCGCGGCACCGCTCGCTCCGCTCGCTCGGCTCGCGCGTAGTCACAGTCAGGTCACAGTTCTAACCTAACCTATATGGTCGGAATGAACGGAATCCCTTCCACATTGTTTTTACGACAAACGGTTGGACGGAGCCAAAAATTACCCAGTTGCTTTTCGCCTTAATTTTAGGTGTTCTATACGATAGAATCGAGAAAATAAACAATTTACAAAAAAAAAAAAATGCAAAAAAAATCTCTCTCTTTTCGTTACCATCTTGCATGCATGTATTTTCTTGTATGTATGACACATGTTTAGCAAATAAAATATTATCTTATCTTATCTTTTTTTCTCAGTGCCCCGTTACGTATACTCCAATCCATCAATTTATACCAAATCTTTTATCACCTCTTCATTTGTATGCAGCTCCTCAATACACTGTCTGTACATTAGCCTTTGCCCAACTATGTTGGGATCAACTTCCGGTCTAGCCGGATGCTGCTGAATACCTGTATTATACTTGTAGCGACTGCCTATCTGAGGGCTAATTTACGTAATTTTATGACGCGCCGATGAAGTTGTAGTGCAGTTGCAGTTAAGTTCAAGTTCGAGTGATAAATCGGTATGTTTGTAATCTTTGAACTGCGCGTAAGCTGCGCGTGTACTGCACGTCAACTGTACGACAACCAAACTCTACCAAACTTATGGTGTGGCCATATGAGAGAAAAAATATTACTCACTAAATAATCGAATAGAATCGATTACATTTCAATGAATATGACGTTATTAAAATAATACCCCAGTACAGACTTTATTGCTTTTTCTTACTTAGTAAAATACCGATCATGTTGCGGTCCGAAGCTCGCACCAAAGACAGTAGAATGCCGTTATTGCGCACGCGTGACGCGAACTTGACGCGATCGTATCTGATAGCGGTAGAGAATACGAAAAGCGTTGTTATGATCGAAACTTAACTGCAACTGCACTGCAACAGCACTTCTTTAGTAACGTGAATTAGCCTAGTGATCTCCACAACCCAGTTAGTACTGGGTTATGGGTAATATAATACCCCTTGGTAACCTCGATTGTCAGAGTTTCGATCTCCTGAAACAACTGTAATATACTGTCTGTACACTCAATGATTTTCATTTAAGGTGGATGCTCCAGGGTAGCCCGCGAAATTCAATTTTTCTTACGTGTTTTGCAATTTGTAGACCAGTGCTAGGTTGTATGTTGATTAAAATATTGTTCGCGACTGTAAGACGTATGTAGTTACAGAATTATAATCATCAAAATCATGAATACAACCCTCCGAGTTCATAAAGGTCGAGGAAAGATTTTGACCTTGAAAAAAAAAGGTACTTGTCATAGCTAATAAGAGCTTGGTTGTTTTTAATAATTTTCTGTAATTTTCAGTTGCGATACCGGCCTTCTAGCCACAAACGAAGTGGAAAACTACACGAGCGTGACGGACGACTCGGTGCCGATGCCGACGCGACACGAGTCCCTCGCCGACCGCATTGCCGAGGAGGACGACGAGGATGAGGGAGAGGCCGACGTGCACGCCGAGGTCGAACCGGACCACGAGACTGAACCGGAACCCGAAATGTACGCCAAGCCAACTGCTCTAGGCGACGGGAGTGCTAGTATGAAGTGAGTCATCTGTTTGTTTTACCGCATACAGCTGGATTTTACATGGAGCGCCTGCCTATTTACCTGACTACCGCTAAGCAAAAAAGAGTGTTATGAATGTTAACCTGCACAATTCAGCCACTCGTACGTAAGTACTGGGTAATACAATCCCTTTGTGAGGCTGTCCGAAATAGGGAATATGCATTTATTTATTTTTTTCACTTAAATCAATAACGTAAATAACATACTATCAACCCAATGAAATAATTCAAGGTAAGTTCAACGACTGCGTGTCGCTCAAAAAAAAAAAAAATCCTAAAATTTTCTAAGACAGTTGAAAATCCGTGACTTGCGCGGCCATTCATGTTCATAAAAGTCGAAGAACGACTTTTTAAAGGTCAAAATCATTCCTCGACCTTTATGAACTCGGAGGGGGTTGTATTGATGATTTTGATGATTATAATTCTGTAACTACATACGTCTTACAGTCGCGAACAATATTTTAATCAACATACAACCTAGCACTGGTCTACAAATTGCAAAAAACGTAAGAAAATTTGAATTTCGCGGGCTACCCTGGAGCATCCACCTTAAGTAGTTTTCAATTAAAAGTGTTTCTTTGACACAAAGCGTTTGACGTCACTGCCGGCGACGATGCGTTTTGTATTTGCGTTCCATTTCACCAAAAAAACGCTACATAAAATATTAAATTGTAAAATAAGTGTTGTATTAGAAAGTGAAACAGGTGGACCACGATGTTTTTAGGGGCCAATACAGAGCATTTTTAAGGATTAAAAAAGTTTTGAATTTCTTGCATATTCCCTTTTCGAGATGAATGGGTTTCTCCTAAGTAGCGACGGTCAAAGATCTATAAATAATAAGCTATTCAAGTCAAGGATCTACAGCTTGCTTTAATCATGCTTTTAGTGGGGCTGGAGCCCGTCTGTATGAAATGAAATAGGCTTGTGTCCTGAAAAACTCTAATTAGTCCGTCAGTTAAAATATCAAAAATTAATATTTGACACGTATTTTTTCTTTTGTTACGTAATCCAAAATTGACGAAAATACGAAGCTTTTAAAATTCTCAATACGTCAAGCCGTGCTATAATTTTTTGTGCGTTGTGACGTCACGAGCACCTGAGTTTAGATGCGTTTTATCTATGTCAATATTCATTGATTTACAAAAACAAAAAATACTTGGCCATTAATTTCCAATACTTTAACTGACGGACTAAATAGATTTGCAATTTATTGATGGTGGAAACTAGCCTATTGTCGGGTGACAAAAACACAAAAAAAAACAGGCGAATTAATAACCTCCTCCTATTAAAAGTCGGTTAAAAATAGGGTAAATTGGTGAGGCAGAAAATATTGACAACAAATATCCAGATACTCTTGCCATACCGTGAATGGGTATTCTCGGTATGGCCGCGGTAAGCATAACTCACAGTTACACGAGTATCTGGATATTTGTTGTCAATATTTTCTGCCTCACCAATTTACCCTATTTTTAACCGACTTCTAATAGGAGGAGGTTATCAATTCGTCTGATTTTTTTTTGTGTGTTTGTTCAGCGATATCTTCGCCAATTGTGAACCGATTTTGATGATTCTTTTTTTGTTTGGAAGAATATTATTTCGCGGTGGTCCCGTTTAAGTTTCGTGAAGATCTGATGCTGGTTTTCGGAGAAATACAAGAGAACTCTTCAATAATACACGGCAGCTAAAGTTATTTTTCACTTTTTTGGTGTTTTTGAAGTCTAGTTTTTTTTTTTTTTTTAACTTGGTAACACCTTCTGGAAACTGACTCTAACATAGTTGGTAAAAAGCTAGGCGGATGATGATGACGACCAATATCTTGTTCGTTATTTCCAGATACAAATGGCGCATCGACCTGTCCAAGACAGAGCGCCACTGGTCGGGCTGGTTCCGCGGACTATCGGCCGCCTTCCTGGGAGTCCGCGCTCCACGTCTGCTGCTACTGGCCTCCATCGACGGGCTGGACCGAGAGCTTACTGTGGGACAGATGCAGGGTTAGTATCCGACTATAAATCAGCTTATCCCATAATCTGTCCACGAAGTAGACACAATAGTTAAACAATGGCGTCTCGACCAAATTGGTCATTCGACAGATCATGATATGTTCACACCTTGACACTTAACTGGAACGCAGATCACACAGGCCCTCTGTGTGTAATGGCCTGTAGTTTATCACGCTTAGGCGTTAGCCACACTGGCTAATGGTACTAGTCAAGCGGTCCGCGACGGAACGACCGATCTTCCTCGTATTGTGCCCGTTATTAGTCATTTATATTTGCGTTTTGACGCGGAAGATCCGCGACGGAATTTCCGTCAAGTGTGGCAAAGGCCTTACGCAGCGCAATTTAGGAGATGTTATGTGTTGGAGTCGTTGGTGCTAGAACAAACGGTGTTTTCATTATTATGGTGGTACATTATACAGAAAAATGAGCGCCCCAAGCAGGCGCGTATTACGTATACGATTTGTCAAAGACATTCAAATAACTACGAGCGATAGACTGTACAACGACACTCAGTAACAAATCAGCCTGTCTAGTATCATACGCCCGCTTATCAGATATCATTCGTGTGTCAAAATAGTAAATGTGATGTGTGTGTGTGTGTGTGTGTATGTGTGTGTGTGTGTGTGTGTATGTGTGTGATGTGTGTGTGTAATCGACATTGAACAATTGATATAAAAATCTTCCCAATTTCCGCTCTGTAAGTCTTTTAAATTTCTTTGGTATTTAGTTACACTTCACTGTTCTAGTGATAGTATATGTATGGCAATAAGTTTAGTTCAACCTGTTCTCAATTAATGCTAATATTGTGTGTTTACAGGTAAATTCCAGATGCAAGTTCTAACGCGATGCGGACATGCTGTACATGAAGATACTCCTGGAGAGGTGAGCTATAAAAATATCATTACCAACTATTATTTCCTGATGAAAGTCGGACCGGTTTAAAAAAAAAATGCCCTGCGCTAGTTTTCTATGTAGCAAGATAGTATAGCATTACATAATACATCAAGATTTTCTAAAAACGACGACATGACGATTTCTTTCACTGTTATTTTATTACGTCATTCATTTCTTTCACTTAGTTTGACGACCCGAATGGCGCAGCGGTAGTGTGGCTGCCTTACGTTCTTAGGGTCCCGGGTTCGAATCCCGGTAGGAGCAAATGTTTGTGTGATGCACATGGACATTTGTTTCCGAGTCATGGATGTCTATATGTATAATGAGTATGTATTTACAAACAAAAAGTATCTATGTAGTATATCAACTATCTGATGTCCACGACACAAGCCTCGTTGCTTAGTGTGGCACTAGATGGCGCTGTGTGTAATGTCCAGCGATATTTATATAGTATAATAATTATGCTATAGCTATTTGTGATAATTATCAACTATCTTCTTTGTCTTTTTCTTTTACATAACATCACACCTGTAACTCCTGAAGGGTTAGGCAGTAGTGTACCTAATAGCACACCCACGTTTCGCCAGTTATGGTTTTTTAAAGTCCCATGTAATTAGGGTGCGATGCTATTACCATCAAGCAGGCACAAATCCAGACTGGTACTGAGAATTTTCTGACACTGCCCGGCCTGTTTATCGAACCCGAGACCTCGTGGTTCATCAGTCGCGCTTGCTATCACTAGACAAATGAAGCAGTCAGTTTTTTAACTAACTGCGCCAGAAGAAGGGGTTATGTTTTTCAAGAGTATGTATGTATAATTGTTTGGCACGCTCTGCAGCATGAACGGTTCGATGGATTTTAGCTTGAGAGGTGTCGTTAGATTCGTATTTACTGTGAGAGTGACACAGAGGGTATATCAAAATAATAAAAAAAAAAACAAAATGGCGGATTTTTGGCGCTAAATCAAATGTTTGGCACGCTCTGCAGCCTGAACGGCTCGATAAAGGGCTCATCATGAGGATTTTAAAATGGTATAATCTAAGTACTTAACTAAAAAGTGTAAAAAAAAAACCGACTGCGTAATAAATAACTGATAATATAGAATATAGAAAAAAACAGAGTAGTCAGGTACGAAACACCTCATCTAGTTTTTAAAAAATGACGTGTAAAAGTGTTTGTAAAAACATACTTGCAAAAATAAGCATCATTTCATTTCATTTCATCATAATATTTCCGTTTTATTTATATTTCCCAGGTCGCTCGGGTCGTAGCGTCGTTCGCGCTCCGGCATCGCCTCACCGCCGCCACTGAGAACGGCGAACAGATGCAACTCGTGCACGGTAGCATGCCTGGCTGCTGAACTGTGTACATTCACTACATAATGCTCATTATAACTTGGCTTTATCGAAAGTAACGAACGAATTAGGTTTAGGGAGGTAGCGCTCATAGCAATGCTCTTGGCTAATCAAATTAAGGAATTAACCACCGGCTTCTGAACTGGTTTCAGAAGCCGGGGATTTTATTCTGAAGTTCCATAATCAAAGGTGAAGTTATAATGAGCAGTATAAAGCTCACTCTAAAATGACAACTGACCAAACGTAACTATGATTGTTTTATTGAGAATTCTATTGAAATCACTGTTTTAGGGTTGTGTAGTGTTTTGATGAGGAATACGTTTTAAACATTGGTTTACGAAGGTTGTTATAAATAGTGCTTTCATAGCTTAGAAAAGGAAGGTTGTGTATTTAACATTTTTTGTACTTTAAGTTGCCTTTTAGTTCTTATAGTCTAACCAATCATCTATAATTCTATAGTATACAGGGTGTAAGGGACAGCCCTCCAGACTGAAGGGATGAATTCTGTATATTTATCATACTAAGATGACCGGTACAAGAAATTATTTCAGGAATGTTATGGGAATCCAATAAACTTGATTTGTTTTATTTCATCATACGCAATATATCGTTACCGTGTCAAAACGCACGTAGCGAACGGCAAGCGCGACGACGAGTTGCGGTGGAATATGATTAAAAATGAGCTTAATGCACCCTGTCTGTTAGAGATTAGTAGTAGATGATTGATTAACTAAGCTTTTGGCATCGGTAATATTTAAGTTGTTTCTAAGTAAATGTTAGCAATACTACAAAAAAGTGAGCCGTCACGGGACGCCTGGCAGATGTGAAACATCGAAATTATTTTGTACAAACATAAAAGAAAATAAAAACAAAATGACTCGATTCACAAAAAGAAAATCCTTGTGCTGGGATCGAACTCGAAGTCACGAGATTGTAACCCAGCACTGTGGCCCGAGACCAGCATAGCTATTCACAACGCTTCGATTCGATTTTCGATTCGGAAAGTCGTATGTCTATCTCGCTCGATTTCGTAATGTCAAAAAAAGACAGACATACGACTTTCCGAATCGAAAATCGAATCGAAGCGTTGTGAATAACCCTGCAGCTGGCTTGTTGTTAACCGTGGCGGATATCTAGATCTTATTCTGCTTCAACAGGTCGGTAATGTTCGGGATTGTTCGGGCCGGGTTGACTTCTTGACAGTACGTTGGCGATGCGTCGCCACGGCATGCGTCGCCACGCCATTTTTTGGTTATCTCATGAGGTTCCGCTCATAGATGTTTCACATCAATAGCTAAGGGCACAAATGGCTATGGTAAACAAATTACGAGACGGAAATGAGAAGACGCACTTGCAGGAATGCCGAAAATGGCAAAGATATGAAATAATGTAACTAAACGAATCATTACAATTTAGGGCGTAGTGGGGCCAACTAAGCAAATGCAATTGATAGAAAGCAGCTATAAATAGTAATTTGTAATTAGAGGTTGTTGTATAAAAGCAATAGGTTCGCCTCCTATTACATGGGATCGGCCAAATTTAGGTGCACTATTCACCTCTGCCGACCTTACGGGGATAATAAGCGTGATACTATCTTGATGGTTGTAGTGATTTCAAAAGAATTCTCTTTAAAGCAATCATAAAAGGAGACAACAATATTTTAAATAAGTCTGAACATTTGAAGTACTTACCGTTTTGTTTCGTGTAAGATTCCAAGATTGAAGAATTATCAATATTACTCTTACATATTGACTGGATTGTTGCTAAATTAAAACCACTTGGCTATGAACTTACAGCGGTAGCTGGTCTATGTGGATGCAACATTGATGTATTTACATTGGTCGAGTAATTAGTAGAGGCGCTATAGAACTTAAATTAAACTAATACTGGTATCATGTAAACACATTTGGCTTGTAGAATCTAGAGCAGGTTTCACCATACTCCGTTAGTTATTAAATGATTGTACCATTAAGTATTTTGGTGAAACTGGGCCTTTTCTTAGATAGTGAAAATATAAATTAATTATATTCAATGCCTCTGTTACCGCCCGTTATTTGCTCAACCGATGTAAAATTCATCCTTAAAAAAATATTATTTATCAATGAACGAAAATATTTTTCGAGACTAGTTACAAAAAAATAAAAATAATTCTTATAATCTTAAGCTTCGCTCACAGTGAGACTTTACTTTAGTTTTTATTCTCTATATTTTTAATTTTGTGAAATTACGTATTTTTAAGAAAAATGCTCCTATTTCATTTAATTAACTTTTATATCGCTACGATCGTATATGCATATGTTCCAAGGCTCAAATGTTCCCAACGCTAAGACCTAAGGTCATTTAAATAATTTAATTATGCATAGTACTAGTTTTGTGTAGTACTAGCTTTGCATTCGGCTTCGCTCGCTTGGGGATCAGATGTCATCCTACGGGAAGGTCCTATCGGGATAAGAAGTCAAGTCCTTATCAATCTGTGTACTAAATTCTAGAGATGACACGGATCGTAGTGTGGCCGGATACCTTGTACCGGATATTCGGCAAGCTTCGAAGTTGGATGGCCGGATATTCGGCCCTTTGTTACGTTACATGTTGTGATGAGTTTGGTTTGAGTAACGCTGCTGCACAAGTACGGTGTTTACGAAGCCAAGCGGAATCGCTAGTTACCGGATATCCGTTTCTTCTCTAATTTCCATCAAACCACGTTCAGCAGTAGGGGCGTAAAGCCGTTATAAACAAACAAAGACACATTTATAATATTGGTTGAGATTATAGTTATTTATACGACTAAATGCTTGTTTTCAATTGGTGAATGTGTCTAAGAAAGCTCTGGATCTGTAAGATTGAAGACTGCAGGGCAAGACTTTCTCCTTGAGTTATTGAATCAGCGTTTAATTGAGTTTTTCTTGAAAATTGAAAATTTCGTGTAAAAGAAATTTTAATGGCTGCCTTGTGAAGTCGTGTGGCGAAATGTCCTAAGCATACAACGTAACGATGTAAAAATCCCTTTATTCATTTAATTTAATTGTTTTAACTTCGTAACACCGATCTCAAAATCAGAATAATTAGCTTATGTTTGGACTAAAGGTAAAAAGGTAGTGGAAAGTTGCGTAAAATTACTGGAATACGTAATCAAAATAGTATTAGAAACATCATTTTTCAGCTACTCAACATCAGTATCACCTTTAGTGCCTTAATAATCATTTTGTGTCGTTGCTCGAAATATTTATTTTATTTTTTAGCTCTTAGGTGCCTGTCACACGGTCCATTTTGGTCGGGAATTATTTTTAACGCTTTCATCCAGTAGTTTTGTTTTGCGATCCAAACTGACCGTGTAATAGGGCCTTTACAGATGTCGCAATTTGTATAGATTGTACAGATGCTATTTGATGTTTAAAATGAAATAAAGATATATTTAATTCAGCTTTGTGTTTTATTTGGTCTGTTGTCGTGATGCCTTTTATGCCGCATATTCTCTCTTTTATCACAGTTTTTATGTCTCGTGACTGGGACTGTAGCTACATTTAATTTTCATCTTTGTTTCGACAATTCAAAAGTGCCTGTAACTGGCCTACTTGAAATAAATGCTTTGATTTTGATTTTGCCGTGACCCTACCAAAATGACTCTATCGAATAATTTGAACCCCCATTCACAGATTAAAAAAAAAACAGCATGAAAATGGCAATTTTACACAAAACATTTTAATGATGCCAATCGATCCTGTTTTTAATACTGATCAAAAACTTCTATGGGGCCAACCTATGTTGGACTACTTACTTAGAAAGTCAGAATTTATCGCAAAAATCTCATACTATCTCTGTGAATCAAAATTTCATGAAAAATTATGGGAGTCTTCTAAGGCCATTTTCGTGTAGCTGAGAGTTTCCACCCTGTATACGTAGAACTATGATTGGTCTGGAGTCTGGACAATCTATTTTAGAATGCAATTTACGAAACATTTTTTTTATTTAGAGAAAGAAAAAAACCATCGAAAAACAAATCTTCCTTTTTATCGGTGTCGGTGAAAAATAAATAAAAAAAACTATTTTAACATTTTTATTATCAGATCAAAAGGCCGAATACATTCAAGCTAAAATAACACATAAATTATGCTCTTAAAACATTAGTTATACAATTAATTGTAGTAAAAGTTAATGGTAACTTTAAGTTGTAACAAACTTGGTTTGTATATAAGTGCAATGACTAGCAACTTGTTTACTTAAGTAACGGTTATACTGTTTGTTACGAGTTTTGAACTTTATACAGTTCTCACTAACCAAACCAAAAAATCGTTTAGCCTTTTGAACGCCATTGTCACATATACGTGACAAGGATGCGCGTGCTCTGTACCTACGCCAAACGGCACAAATTTGTGATAAAATGGTGGCTTGGCGTGGAGGGCACGCGCGTGCATTTAAGCGTGTGCCAGACTGTTGTAAACAAACCCTCCACACACCTGCACATCGGTGTCCACCGGCGGATACAGCAGTGCGTCAACAGTGCGTGCTGTTGTAAACCGCTGGTGGAGACCGATGTGGAGGTGTGTGGAGGGTTTGTTTACAACAATCTGGCACACGCTTTAAGCTCTGGCGGTCAAAAGGGTAATAGCGAAAACACAATAATGAAAAAAGACGCGTCTAAAATTATCACACGATTTAGTTGAATAAAGTATCATTATTTGTCTTTGAGCTATTACTACTACGTATAGAGAAGACAGCGTGAACATTATCTGTGCTCCGTTCAACTGCGGTCGGCCGGCCGCAGTTCACTCAGCCGCTTGCTGGCCACAGCATCTATACACGCGGGGTTAGCCGCCCCCCGCGCGGCCCGCACTGCGCACAGATTTTGTTCGCGCTGTCTTCTCTACACGTAGTAATAGGTCAATGTTATTTGTAAGCAATAACTATAACGTCTCAAAAAATAATTAAGCCAATTGATGGTTTGATATTCTTTCCTATTCTGTAGTATTGGATAGAACATCCCTTAGAGAATCTTTAAAGAACACATAGTCATTAAAATCGAGACCAAACTATAGCTTTACAAGGATATTTTGGCGCGTGGTCAAAATCTGAATTTACCTACGCCATCTTACTTTTTGCTTGTCAACGTCATTCCAGCGTCAAAACATTCTTGTAGCGATATACGATCGAGACAACTTCAAATCCATGATTTTACATAAATCAGGCAAAATTTTTGAGCTCTAGTTAAATAAATTATTAAAAATTATTAAGTTGTACAATATATAAATAATCTCACTGTTTTCAACCACTGAAATATGCTTAAAGTTGGTAAAGATTAAATATGATTAGAAAAAATATGCCAAAATAACAATGTTAAGTGCGAGATAAATTATATTGCTGTAATTTTATTGTAGAATTAATCTAAAATATGATTAATATTTAAGTTGAGTTTTCAAACTACCCGTTGAAAAACTTTACAGGAACAATATTCCTGATAGTAAAAAAATGTCCGTTGCAATAATAATAATTATTTAAATATTTTAAGCCAAAATAGTAGGCAAGAATACTAGGCCAAATTAATTATGATATTAATAATTCTCACTTTCAAATGTGTCTGC
Source organism: Xestia rhomboidea (assembly GCA_963853795.1). Lineage (NCBI taxonomy): Eukaryota > Metazoa > Arthropoda > Insecta > Lepidoptera > Noctuidae > Xestia > Xestia rhomboidea. Next base: position 3,872,149 of record OY970778.1, on the reverse strand, counting down.
AAAATATCTTTGTTTATAGCAACTTGTAGATAAAACTTGTTGCATTTTACGATAACGCGTGAGTTATGCAAATATGAAAATTATCACACTTTCATAAAGGTAAAAATCATACGACATACGAAAATGTTTTGGGTTACATTCAATACAGTGTGTCCAGTACGTCTTTTTCAGACGACAATTAGATAACTAAATGTAAATGTAATGAATTCACGTTTGCATATTGCAGCTGTTTTTCAGCAAACAGTGTGCAGCCTCCGGTTTGGAACAAAAAGATAAACTAAACACACTGTATTTGGACAAAGAATGATAGAAAAAAACAGTAAGAAGCCAAAGATATTTCACTGAGGCTAACCTAACCTTCGGGGATTACAGGCGTGTTCTTTTATGTCAACTCAGAAAAAAACCAACGTAGTTATCAACCTGCTTTTTCGTTCAAACTAAGATTTCGTCGCTAAATTCTATAAACAAAGAAAACTGCAGTTTTTAGGTAATATTTACCTAACAATCCTAGTTTTGCTATCTTAGCAATAGGGATGATGACCGACTTAAAGAAATATGATTCTGTTTAGTCCGTCAGTTAGATTATCGAAAAATATTGGAAACGTGTTTTTTGTTTTATTAAATTAATAAAAATTGACGAAGATAAAACGTGTCAAAGATCATGAGCTTGTGACGTCACATTTGAGTAAAAAGTCAATTTATTTATTGTTTACGTGAAAAAGGAAAAAATATGTGTCCAATACTTTTTGGAAATCTATCTGACAGACTGATTAAATTTTTTTTTGACATTTACCCTATTTTGAACCCTATTAAGAAAATTGCAGTTTTTAGGTAATATTTACCTAATAATCCTAGCTTTGTAAGATAACAATTGTGTATAACGTGGAGATCTGAAATCGTTAGTAATTATGGCAGTGTTGTGAGGTTGGTGTTAGACGGCGCTCTTCATTTCTTGCTTGACGCAGGACTTGAACGCCTCCCATCCTTCGTTCTTGGCATTGGACTGTAAAGGAAAACATAAATAAATCGGTCGTGGGTTCGATTCCTGGCAAAGTGTTATTGGGGTTTCCCATCTAGAATTTCTCAGTAGCGGCCACAGAGTTTGTGTCAGGTTGATGGTAATAGGCTCACCCCCTATTACCTACACGACACGGGACTTAAACGTAACTAGCGAAATGCGGGTGTACAATAATAAAGCGTGTAAAACACCTTACCACCTTAACAAAGCCGAAAGGCACTTGTTCTCCTCGACATTGCGATCATTTTTTTGTTCTACACCGTACCTGGGAACCTTCTAGTTACGGAGATAATGGGGGTCAAACTTCCAACTTTTTGACAAGTTTAAAAAAAAATACAAGTTTTTTAATGTAAGATTTTGTACTTTAAACGCCTCCACGACTATTCAATCCATCCATCAGCACAATGTTTTGAGTGCGTTACATTGAGTTCTACTACAAAACATGATTTTTCACCCCAAAAAAAAAGTCGTTTCCCAGCAATAATTGTGTAAAGTTACTTAGTTTGATGTACAGAATGCTTGGTTGACGGCTTCGTGGTGAGGTTGTTTATACCCTGTAAATACACTCCTGCCTAACCCTTCTGAGGATTACGGGCGTGATGTTATGAAATTCAAAAAAAAGTTTTGCATAATGGCGGGAACAATATCAAGATTTTTCGTAATAATTAAAGGTACAGTATACTATGTTTTCTGTATTATTTAGTTATCTATTTCGCCACGTCTACCAACTGGCCCTGTGGCGCAACGGATAACGCGTCTGACTACGGATCAGAAGATTCCAGGTTCGAATCCTGGCAGGGTCGCGAATTTCTCTTTTTGTTACTACTGAAAATTTTATTTGAGGCGATATTCCTGATTGTTGCTGATTATTCGGTATTTATTTTCTATTTTAACATATCAGTATTATTTTCCTAAAAATGCTCTCAGTGAGGATGTGTTATGGACCTTAGGATGTGATAATAAGGTTCTGGCAATTTATTATTCGTATGTTAGTCTGAGACATGAGACAAACCCGTATTTTTAAACAAGTCAAAGTGATTACTTGAGTAAAATTAATTATGATACAATTTTTACTCTGTAATTCAGTAATAGGCAAGACGACAAAAAAAATCTAATTAGTCGATCAGTTAGATTTTCAAAAAATATTTGACTCATGTTTTTTCTTTTGTTACGTAAACCAAAATTGACTTTTAGACGCTTTCAAAATTCTCAATACGTCACGCCTAGTTATAATTTTTAGCTAGTTCTGACGTCACGCCCCCACTCCCGAGTTTTGATGCGTTTTATCTTTTGTCAATATTCATTGATTTACAAAAACAAAACAATTACGTGTCCATTAATTTCCAATACTCTAACTGACGGACTAAATAGATTTGCAATTTTTTAATACTGTCGTCATGCCTATTGCTTGAAGTTAGAACGGTCAAAAGTTATAATTCTTAGCTTAGCTTTCTTTGACGGTTTTACTTCGTTCAAATTCTTGTCTATTGCATAAAAATGGTTGCAGTAGGTAATTACTTAAACTCAAGTACTTTTAACTTACTTAGAGATACCAGATTAAATGGAAATAGTCTATGATACCGCATTTCCATCAAAAACAAAATATTTTAATTCACATAGGTCTAGATGGGCACTCATAAAACGTCGTAAATAGTGCACCGTTCGCGTTAGTCGTTACCATGGAGAAGAACCGGCAAGAAACTCCATCATCAAAGCCCAGTCTTACCTTGAAGCCCCTATGCAGTCGATCCTTCATGATAGCAATGAACTCCTTGTAGCTGAGCAGACCGTCGCCGTCCGCATCAAAGATGGCGAACACGGTGGACACCAGATGTTCCGACTGGGCTATACCTGTGCAGATCTTCACAGCGCGGTGGAACTCGTCTGGGGAGAATGGAGAGGAGTCAGTCAACAACCACAACCAGACAACCAGTCTTACCAAGGGGTATAGTATTACCCAGTTCTATAGTTACTGCCAGTTAAGATCGCAATAGCGGTCATTGCCCTTTCCCTAATATCTCTTCGTACGAACCAAAACGAATGAACAAGTACCGTTTTCATTAGAAAAAATGTTGAAGATCACGATAGATCACGATTCAAGACTTGAACAGGCTTATTTTTGGATTTCAAAGTTAAGAAATTGAATAAATGTAGGTGGGTCAATGACCGCTATTGCGATCTTAACTGGCAGCAACCATAACTGGCTTATGGAGGACAGATAGGCAGTCGCTCCGGTTATCCTGTTCCCCTGCAACGGCATCCGGTTAGACTGGAAGCCGACATCAAAATAATTGGGAAAAGGCTAGGCAGACGATTATAGTGGTTTTAGAACCAGAGAGACAAGAGAAATATTTAATAACATTCATACATTGCAATAAGCAGTCCATTGACATACCATACAAACTAACATACAAATCTGGTACTCCCTAGATATGTATGTGAGTCATCGTCAAAGCTTGTGAGGCATCAAACGTTCAGCATGAAAACCCAGGAAAATGTGATTGGCTGCAGGTTCTAGGTCCCATTACCCAGCAGCGCTGTTATCTAGCACTAGATTCATCCAATCTTCTTTATCGTGCGGTGTTTTTATGGCTGCTTTACATGCCGTCGAGAAATATCTCTCAGGCATACTGGTTTCCTCACGATGTTTTCCATTACCGAAGCAAGTGATAATTATAGAATACGTACAGAAATACGAACAATCAGAGATGCGTATCTTGGGTTTGAACTTGAGACCTAGGTATAGGACTTGGCAGTCCGACGGTCACACCACTAAGCCATCACTGCTGCTGAATCATTCAATAAGACATTTTCACGTTTTCAAGTATAAGACCTCCATGTCGCTTGGCAAACCGTTGACTAAAGTCTGCGCCAGATAAGTAGGAATTAAAGGTCATTGCTCTTTCCTTAATTTCTCTGCGTAGGTACCCCGACAATACACTATGAATCGTTTTTATTACTAGAAAAAGTCAAGAATCATGATAAAGGTAGTTTCGGGACAAGTTTATGTCATTATTTCTGCTTTCGGAATTATGTATTTGAATAAATGTATGCGGGTTAATGACCTTTATTTCCTACTTATCTGGCGCAGACTATAGTTGAAAGCTATACCCACTAATTTTTAATTAGTACAAATACTTAAAGGGCTTACTAAAGAAGGTCTTTTTATTATATGCAAAGTCTCAATACATAATATTGATAAACAGCAAAGTTATTAGTGTTTGTTTAAATCCCAAAATGTCACTCAATTTATGGAAATATTGTACAGGCCATTCATAATAGTATTCATTAATCGTTTTCTCTCGCTCTCGCGTTCGCGTGGTCATTTTCTAGTAGCAATTGTTATGAATGATTGATTCAGATAAGAGTTTACCAATTACTTATGACAAATTTTCTTAGACAACTTTGGGATTTCGTTTTTTTGACTTTTGAGGGTACGGATAGAGCCCCATTATTATGTATTAATTAAAAATTAGTGGTGTATTGAGGCCCAAAACCTACTTACCCTTAGAAATGGGATGATCAGCAAGCGTATACATCCTCATAGCGATGGTGAAGTCCTCCAGGTTGTTGAGGAACTGGCAGAAGGTCTTGAACTCCTCGAAGGTGATGCCGTGCTCGTACTTGACGCGGTCCAGCAGCCTGTCCAGGTACATGTCGTACTCGTCCGTGTCCAGGTACGTGTAGCGGAGGAGGATCTTCGCGAAGTCTACTTCGGATATTGTCTCGTGACCTGGAATGGTTAAGTTGTTTTTATAACAGGTGTGAACGGACCTTTCATGAACAAGCTTTCTGGATATTTTTTTTTTATTTAGTTTATTTCACACATGTTTCCTTTGCCATTACAGATAATAAATCTAATGCGACAAAGTAACTTAAACTTAAAAACATATGCTTAACTATCAAACTAGCTCTAACTCTACGCAAACGTTTTTACTTGGAAACGACTTTTTGTTTTGGGGTGAAAAATCGCGGATAACGGTAGGACTCAATGTACGGCACGGTGTACTCAAAACATTGTGCTGAGGGATGCATTGAATAGTCAGGTGTTATGGAGATATTTGACGACCCGAATGGCGCAGCGGTAGTGAGGCTGCCTTACGTTCTTAGGGTTCCGGGGTCGAATCCCGGTAGGAGCAAATGTTTGTGTGATGAGCATGGACATTTAATTCCGATGTTTATATGTATAGTAAGTATGTATTTATTTACAAACAAAAAGTATCTATGTAGTATATCAACTATCTGGTGTCCACGACACAAGCCTCGTTGCTTAGTGTGGCACTAGATGAATAAGAATAAGAATAGATGGCGCTGTGTGTAATGTCCAGCGATATTTATTTATTTCTTCTCTGGTAAGGTCTACGGCCTTTCGGCTTCTTTCAGAGTTTTTTACCCCCATTAGTATGCTTGTGAAATCGGACTGAACTTCTTATAAATTGTCTCGTCGACATCGTCTAGCTTTCTGATGAGCCAAGACTTATTAGACGAAGTTTAATGTTACTAAATTCAAAAGAAACACGGATTTTGTGATGCAATTGTGGTCACACAACCCAGATCATACAAAACTATGTATCGGAATTTCATTGTTACGTTTTAATCATTTTCATAGGCCTAAGCCGTATCCAACCCGCGTAGCATGACCACCGTAGACAAGAAAGAGAATCGACAAATCTTTTGTTCATCTGTCATTTTGTCGATTCAATGACAGGTGAACAAAAGATTTGTCGATTCTCTTTCGTGTCTACGGTGGTCATGCTACGCGGGCAGGAGCCCAGTCTATTGCAACCAACTGATGGATAATTTTTATAGGCCACCACGTAGGTACCCATCAGCCCAAACAATCGGAGCCAATCGACTGTCCAATTTGACAGTCTTCTAAGTTACGCTCGTAAGACCAAATCCATCACACACTGTTTTAAGCTTTCACGGTTCATAACTATACAAGCTCAAAACAATGGATAATCACGGAAGATATCCCGTAAGTGACATTTTAAGTATTGCAAACCCATCAAGCACCAATAACTCCAGAGTCTTCAGTTCTGCAGAGAATAAACCAACTAATAACCTAACTACAGATGCATAATCAAATAAAATCAAAAAACTTTATTTCGAACAAGGGTCCATATGGGTTAGTAGCGAGTACTTAGGAGCTATGTTAGTACGACATTATGAGAAAAAAATACAATTTAAAACGACACGACACAACAGCCAAATTGAACCGTCCAAATTACTTAATTAATACAATTTAACCTAATTTAATACAATATAATCCAATTCATTTTATCTTTACATTTAATCTAATTTAATTTAATCCAACTTTAATTTACCCTAAACTTAACTACTACAGAAAACCAAAAAAAACAAACTAATTCAAATATCTTTCCTCAGCACCGGGCCCGCAGCTATGCCTACGGGACCAGTGCATCAGAAAAGGGCAGTCAGGCCTCTCCTCTCCACAATAACCTAGCATAGCGATCATACCTTTAGCGAACTCATGGAACTCGAGCTCCAGCACCTCAGTCTGCAAGTTCTCCATGAACTGTCTGAAGCCCTCGAACTTCAGGTCGTTGGTGCCTTTCTTGCCGAAGAAGTGCACCTGAAATGAACGCATTAATTATCACGCTAAAAAAAGAAAATTGGTTGCTACTCTACCATAAGAACATGATCAGCAGACTTAGCCAAGTTGACAATCTACAATCGTTAACGCTAGTAGAAAACTAATCAAATGTATGGGAAAGACATCATCTCAACGTTAAATCACGTGATCAACACAAACGAATAGAAAATTCGTAGACAAGTTTTTAAATCGTTCATAATGCTAGAATAGAATGTTATCGTTTCTACAATGTTGATCGCTATACTCTTTGGTAGGAACGCTCAACATATATTATAGATTAAAGTGTAGGTTTTTTCTACAGACATTAGAGAACGAGCGGTCGACTCAGTTGTGTCAACTTGGCTACCAATTTAGCGCCTTCTACAATTGCTTACGTCGAGGCGAATACGATTGTAGAAAGAGAATCGATATGAAACATTTGTAACTTGGCTAGGCCTGCTGAAATGTTGGCCGCCTGCCCGGTCGACAGTTATGTATGAAGCACTTGGAGGCCTGTCCTTAAGTAGGTAAGTACCCGGTATGATACCCGGTTCACATTATTCGAGTAGCATTCCAGTCCAGTGATCATCTAATCAAGCGCTGGAATGCACGGGATCCAGTGAGAGATCCAGTGCAGTGGTGATCTACTTCTCAATCCAGCGCACCTATTCCAGCCAAGCATTCTGTTCATCAAAATGTGCGCAAAATTTTTTGCTGGTAAATGATTTTTTTTCGGGGTGAAAAATGACAGTTTACGACTCAATGTTCGCACTCAAAATACTGTGCTGATGGATGCATAAAAACATATTTACAGTTAAGTTATAAGATTGTAACTTCTCGTTGGAAGATTGACCTCCAATATCTCCGTAACTAGGTTTCCACTTTCCAGGTATGGTAAAGAACAAAAAAAATATTTCAGAATGACAACGGGGAGAAAACTTTGCTTTTCGGCTTCGTTTACACTCATTATTATGTACCTATTAATCGTTATTAGCCAAGTATGTTTAACCCTTGATCTGTCCACGAAGTAGACACAATAGTTAAACTATGGTGTCTCGAACAAATTGGTCATTTGACAGATCATGATTTATAAAGAAGATCAAATAATGATAACTGTCACCTGCAAGAAAGTATCAACATTGTGTCTCCGCTGCAGTCCCTGGTCATCATTGACATAGTTCTCATGAGCCTTGCCATCCGACTTCTCATCCCCTTTACCGTCCCCCTTGTTTTCTTCATCCGTCATACCCCGCTTGCCTCGCCATGCGAAGCTGAAGATTTTCTCCATCTGTAATATTAGGTGAAAAGTTAAAAACTCAGAACTTACCTTTTGCCCGACTGCGTTTAAAATGTGCGTTTTACAAGTAGTGGTTAAATGTCAAAGAGTAAAAATTGTGCATTTACAAAAATGATTAATGTTTCGTACGTAAACAAAATGTGATTGTGATTTATAGAAATGTTCATTACTTTAAAATGACGAGTAAATTGTGCGTGTATGAATTTACTTACAGAAAAAAATTCATTCGTACTTACATTAGAGACGCATCGGGCCGCAACGAATTTCTATACAAAAATTGCGGTGCGGCCCGCCTGTTGTGCGTGTTCCATACAAAATCTACGAAAGTAATGTAGGAGGATGTTTGCGATACCTTTAAAGCCGGGTCCGCAGCGCCATGTTATCCTGATATAAGAATCATGGTTTACTAACATAAAGGGGGCGTGACCTGACATAAAATGTTCACCGCGACAAACGTACAACATGTTTTGTTACAAAATGGGCGCTGTGGACCCAGCTTAGATGTGAATGTTTTGTAATTAAATAATGTTGTGATACTTGTGGTGTAAAGAAGAGTCGCATACGCAGTCGGACTGGTGTCGATTCAAAAAGCGTGTTATATTGTTTGTGTTGATGTGTTACACAAACAAAACGTTAAATTGACACTCAAATTAATGACACTATAAATAAAATATCATGTTATGGATAAAATATATTAATAATTTCGTGCAAACCTTAATTTATATTATTTATCAAATTATTGTAAAATTAAATTAGTGACATACGTTTAGATTAATAACAATAATAAATTGCACACAGTTTTATTTAAAAGTTTTTTCAACACAAAGCTTTAGAAATCGAGTTCAGCAGTAGCGAACAATTCAATTAAATTCAAACAAACGAAAATATAGAGCAAAAGCTATTTTTACGGATTATCTTACTGTTTATATTACTATTTCCCATTCAAGCTATCGTAGTCCACTATAAGGCAAAAACCTTGCCCATTATCCATAGAATTTAAATACAAACATAATCTATATAACCACAAGAAGAAATCCGTAAAACCTTTAACATAAATATAGATGACAGAATAAAAAAGATAGTTGAGAGATAGAGAGAGAGATTTAAATAATAATAAACACCTAAAACAAAAAAAAAACATGGAAGACTGACAACACGAAAAACGGACGGACGTAAGTGATGTCCACTTTGGACTTACTCGGGACGGACTCTGGACTTCAACATGACTCGCCCTGTTCCTCATGGCGCTTGTTGACACTAAGGCAAGCAGCTAAAAGCCGCGGTGAGCACATAATACACACATAAATATTATATTATTATTTACATATTATACTTGTATATTGTATATTTGAACATATAACAAAAATAAAAGGCAACGAAAAAACACTTTATGCCGCTCTCGGTAAAATCAAAATTAACAAAAGCATTTTTGTTTTAAAGGACAGTTTAGTTTTGTAACATTTCATGTTTAATTGAGGGGATTTAGAATACCAGTAAAACAAAATAGAAATTAAGTTATTTGGGACTAATATTAAATTATTATAAATTGGGATTTATACGAGTTAATTGTTTATCCCAAAGACAAAAAAAAAACAAGTTATTTAACGGATATGAATCACACATTAGAACGGCATTATTCTCTGTTTGGTTATGATTGAAATTTTGATTCGATTTTCAAAAATAAAACGTATGCTTGGTTTCATAAGAAAGTATGAAGAAACACCAAAGTGAAGTGAAGTGATTTTATTTAAAAGAGTTTCCATGAGGTTTCCAACCCGTTCTTCTCCATTGAGATTTTGGAAAGGGTAATTAGCTTCAACATTCTGATTAATTAACCTACTTCTCAATACAATCCAAGTGCAAATGGTTCATTAAAATAAATACATTGGTTTTGAAAAAGGAAAAAAAAATCTGTCACTGTCAAATCGAATCAAAATTTAAAACCACAGAATCTCTTCCTCAAGCTGTCAATTGTAAACTCACTGCCTCCTGGCTCTTGGCGTCCAAATCTTTACGCTCCTTAAACGTACCACCCAGCAAGCGTTGGATCTAAATAAATACATCAGAAGCAGAAAAAAACATTCAGAAAACAAAAAAAAGGAAGAAAAAATTATAAAAATAATAGTAGCAGTTTGTTCTTGGTTCCTTGTCCCATGAAGACTTCTTTTGTTAACATGCTGTGCTTTTCAGCTTTTCTAGCAAATTCTGTGTTGTTTGTGCACTAATCACCGTATTAGAAGTATTTACATTATTGTCCCGAAATATTTTACATCATTTACTTGGTGAGAAATTAATGGGAGGTTAAATGTAACAATATCGTGACACAATAATATAAATCTGTTTTTAAGAGTTTGCTTTAGCGAAAAAATAACTTCCTATTTCTTAAAATTAGATTCTTTTCAGAGATCATTTGACCATGTTATTCCATGTTAAGGTCAATAACTTAACATGGAATAACATCATGGTCAAATGATCTGACCCACCACCGGACAAAGGTTACTTGTTAAACATAAGTTTTAACAATATCTAACATAATAATTTCGCCGCCGCAAATCTTCCACATTGTTATATAATCCAGCGCTATGTGCTTTAGCAGCTTATATAGCTTGTACTAATTTTTATACGGTACGCCTACCGTATGGTGCAAGTGAAAGTGGAGAGCGATTTTAAAATTATTCTCCGATGATGAGTGTTTTTTTCAATATTTCAGACCAAGGTCACTTTAATTCCATCACGATATTTTCCGTTGTCGTTACATCTGCTCTACTAAAGTCTATACAAATATTATACTTGTGTCTGTCTTTTATTACGTAGGTACTCGTGAGACAATTTCATACCTCCACGCAAGGGAAACCGCGAGCAACAGCACTCTATAAAAAGTGTAATTTGTTCTCCAAGGCTAACTTTAAACAAGTAATATTAAACTCAAAAGTGATTTATTCAAATTAGGCTGAAAATCAGCCCTTTTTAAACGTCAAAATAACATTAGATAGGCCTGCAAAACGCCTGTCGCCACAATGGGATACTTAATAATATCGTATCCTGTGTCCTATTGGCTGCATGTTACAGGAAATGTCGGACGCTATTGAAGATGCTAAACGCGAAGCTAAATTCGGGGCCAACTCAATTAAGATTGTCACCGACAACCTCAAGTGATTTTAAAATCGCTGTCCGCTCATCACTCACACCGTCCCCAACGTATGCGCTATACTCACGACTAGAAATTCGTTCTTATCGACGCGTTGGTTGCCGTCCGTATCGAACATGTTGAAGGCGATCCGGAAACCTGAAGCCGGCTCTGAAACATGAAATTATGTGCTACAGATACCTGGCAGATGTGCTTTCAAAGTTTAGAATGAACGGCGGTTTTGTAAACAAATTACGGGTATTTTTAAATGGCAAGTTTGAATTTCTTTGAGGAAATATGTGTTAGTTGAACGTTTGCTTTGAATTAGGTCACACGATTGATATCCAATGCGAGTATGAATATAGATGGTTATAGAGCAGACGAAGACCGAAGACACGATGGATGGACTGTCTGAAGGATGATATGGCACGAAAGGAGGTGTCTGATGAGATGACGAGTAATAGAGAAGTTTGGAATAAGAAGACATGCTGCGCCGACCACAAATGAATTGGGATAGGGGCAAGAAAATGATGGTGATGAGGTTTGATATCCAATGCATGCATACGTGTAAAAATGTGAATCATATTTTTTATTAAGTTAAAGATAATACTTACTCGTTAAAATCGAGAGCAGAAACAGGTACTCCGTGTAGGAGATGATGCCTGAAAAAAATTAAAATTAGTTAATAGAGTAAAAAAAACAATATGTACTGTCTAGTTTTCCGATGTTTTCAAAGAATTTTGTCTGAAAGTGATGGAGAAACTCAAGGGCAGGAGAATGAAGGTCCTGTATCCCGCATTCCGCAAAAATGTCATAAAAAGAATGTGATCCCTTGTGACGTCTACCAAAATAAAATATCCATCAGCCAACTTATCTGTGCAGACGGGAAAACACAGAACTAAAATAAAAGTACCAAGTTTGACATATCGATGCGTTTTTTCTTAACAAGCAGCGCCACCTTGAACTGCAAACTTAAAGTGGTCGTACTGTAACTGCCAAGTTTGACACTTCTCACTTGATTCCCGTCTATCTTAATTATATTTAAATGTCTTTGATGTATACCTTTGTCCCTCATACTGCGGAACATCTGGGAGGAGCCCTTCTTGAGCTGCGGCGTGTGGTCGCGCAGCTGCTCGATCTCCTTCGTGGTGAGCAGGCGCCGCTTCAGACGGGCTGTAAGGAAACACACTCTGTTACACTGATTTAAGCTTTCACGGTTTAGTGAAACTTTGAGTGTGTTTTGCCGTGACTTTGTATCGAGTTCCAGTAGTGCACGTAGCAAAAGACTAAGGGCTAGGCTACCGCACACTTGAGATTTCCCTACTAGTGCGAGCGAGACAGACTATTTATCTCTCGCGGTAGCCCTAAGAAAGATTTGTCTGCACCTAACTACACTACACTGGCCTGCAAAACTAAGTATCACATTTTTAAAATTGCAATAACTTTTTAAGTACACAAGATATACTTTCGAAACAAAAAAGACTTGAAAAAAAGTTTAATTTTGTCTATAGTTTTAAAGAAAGCTGATAAAAATTGCTTCAATAGTTTTAAAAAATGAAATTTTAAAAGTGTAGTACCTACTTCGTTTTGCAGGCCAGTGTATCATGGCACTAGCAACAGTGTCGAAATATGGGGAGCTCACAATAATTGAAAATCATACAAAATAGTAAGTGAGAGTGTAATTTTAATCGACTTTGTAGATAACACAATCTGACTCTGTCAAAGGTCTATAAAATGACGGCCGGGACCAAAAGATTAAAGTTATTTTCCAAGCAGGTATGTAATGGAGAGTCACCCATCCATGGATTGACCTCGTCCAGTGTTGAAGATTGATCGGTGCGGTTGTGATTTAACCACGGGTTGACGAGCCCTGCAAACCCTAAAAAACTGATGATTTCTATATTTGTGCATATTTTGTACTAAACTTAAAATATCAGTTACGGGATGTCTTCCTTTGTCACTCAAGCGTAAAATCATAGATATGTGCATTCTTCCCATTTTGACATATGGATCCCAGACTTGGTCTTTGACAAACATTCAAAAGTCCACGCTCAAGGTTTGCCAACGTGCAATGGAGCGCAGCATTCTAGGCGTCAAACTTACCGACCATGTACGCAACACCACATTGCGCTCCAAAACACAAGTCACTGACGTTGCTCAAAAAGCCGAAAAGCTAAAGTGGGACTGGGCTGGCCATGTCTGCCATATGCCCGACGAGCTGTGGGCCAAAATACCCACGATGTGGAGCCCTGATACAGCCAGAAGGCGACGCGGTAGACCTCGCAGGAGATGGCGGGACGAGCTGGACAAAACCAACGACCAGTGGTCCACATTGGCCCTGGATCGAAGAATTTGGAAGTCATGGGGAGAGGCCTCTGCCCAGCAGTGGGATGACATATGCTAACAGTAACAGTAACAGTACGGGATGTCTAGTTTTTAGTTATGAACCGTGATAGCTTAAAACAATATTTTGGAGTCTACAAATCTTTTTTGACTTTGCGTGAAACAATTCGCTTGTAGTACTTATGGTGCATATCTCCTTGTTGTCCACCGTTGTCTGGGACTTATGGTTAAGTACTCACGCCTCGGTTCCTGCTCCACCACAGACTCGAGGAAGTCCTGCGGCGTCATGTACAGCTGACCATTATACTCCACGCTCGCGAATTTGATGAACCGCCTCTCTCGGGATGTCAGCTTCACCGATTTGGCAAGCTCGTCCGGCTGCAAAGAGGAGAAAATCGTTTTGGTTAATGTATCAGACGGGCGGTATCGTGTTGGTTCAACTATTGACTATTAGCGGAAGCCAAGCTAAGCCGCTGACGGTCTACAACTATAGGTACCAGGTCTAAGTATCGTGGCGATTAGGGAGGGTCCACACTCATCGACGTGGAATCAACTTGAGCCGATCACAAAGAGCATTATGTCCTTAACTTAAAAGTACGTCATTTGCCTCATTACGGTTCGGAGGACTGTCGAACTTTTCTTCTTTTTGTAAATTCGCTTCTATTGCACGAGTTTTAAGCTATTTCGGTCCGGCTCAAGCCGATTCTCCGTCGATAAGTGTGGTGTGGTAAATCCTTTAGGCAGTAACTCCTGTCATATATCAATAGCAAGTTTTCTTGTGTTGTTCTAATAAATTGTCAGGCGTTATGTCAAGAGGATGGAATATAACAATCGTTTCGGAAGATCAATCTTATAACAATGTGAAGACTATAAAAAAATCTAGCTAAATTTCATACGCAAGTTGTGAAATAAATCACGCAATGATGTCAAAACGATACTTTTTTTTTTTTTTAGCAGGAGGGAGTGTCAGACTTTTACTGACTAAAACCCAACAATGTTCCTTTATCACTCTTCGTGTTCCGGGGCACGGTATCTCTTTCGAACAGTCCCGCAGCCCCGGCAGGTCAAAACGATACCTGACTCTTCATTTTGCATTCATTTTTGCAGCCTCCCTAACATATATAGAGACCGAGACTCCATCATACCTCAATGAGAATTAAAGTCTGACAACCAGTTTCTTCAAGGGATTTCGAGTTACTGTGTTTTGAATGTCAGATAGATAGTCACTCCACGTTACATACTGCTGCAACCGGTAGGACTGGAAGCCGTACGCAACATCATCTGCCTAGCCCCCCCAACATGGTTTGGTAAGACTACGCAGATGATGAACTTCGACCTCCCAACGCTGGCCAAAAAGCCTAAAACTACTAAACCGGCGTTTACGGTAGGTAACTGGTACGAAAACACATCTGTTCCGTGTTTTAGCGAACCGATGAGTGAGTTATGTGCTCGGTTTATATCATAGCGCGGGTTCACTGTACTCGCTGTTGATATCAATCAATAATTCGATAGGTACGTTAGTTTCATCAATGAACTTGCGGTGTAGACTTGCGACTAAAAGTCATGCTTTCTTGAATCATCATTCTCCTGCCTGTATCCCAATTTATTTGGGGTCGGCGCAGCATGTCTTCTTCTTCCATACTTCTCTATTACTCGTCATCTCAGCAGGCACCTCCTATCTAGCCATATCACCCTTCACACAGTCCATCCATTGTTTTTTGGTCTACCTCTACTCTTAGAGCCATCTACATTCATAGACCTACCTACCACCTATATTTTCCTCATTCCTCCGCATCATAAGTCCATGCCACGATAACCTTTCTTAAATGCTGTAAAAACAGCCGTGATTGGCTAAATAAAATAATATCAGCCAGTCTAACTACCTGACACGATAATGGCGATCAGAAAAACTTAGGAGATGTCTATGTCTAGCAGTGGATTGCGAAAGTCTAATTTATTGATTGAATAGAAAGTTCTATTCAATTATATAGGAACTCTCTCTTGCACAATTGCTAGTAATTAGGCATTTTCACGTCCACCAGTTTATAAGTCATAAAACGGGGCAGTTAATCAGCAAAGATCTATATCCTAAAATGTCTAATCTCAGTGATTGGCCAGTCTGAAACTTACGTAATTTAACCAATCAAAACTAGTTTTATCATCCAGAAATCTTACATAAAGCGGATTCCTATCAATAAATACTGGCAAGGATTTATCTCTAAAGTGACACTACAAATTTTAGTTCAGGTTAGGGAATTCCTAGATCCGGTGTAAGGTGTTGGATAACCTAGCTGCTTATAGGGGTTTATCCTTTAAATTAAATAAATAAAATATAGTCTAGCTGGCAAAATGACAAGCCATCTTCGTCCTACCAGATAGCATAAAAATAGCTGTAGAATAATGTTTTAGCGCTTGTCTTTAGTGGGAATTAACAATTATACAATTTTAAAGACAGTTTCTTCTTTTCTTTAGAACCATGCAGCTCTGCTAGGTGGATTGATGACCTGGTGAAGGTTGCGGAGAGGCCTATGTCCAGCAGTGGACGTCTTTCGGCTGAAATGATGATGATGTGCCAAGAATATGACCATATTTTCCTCACAAACATTTATACCGACAAAACATGCGACAAAAAAGTCGCACGTCTACACAACTAGGGTTACCAGGGCCTAAAATCGGAAATCCGGTCTGGAGGATGAAAAATCCTGATTTTCGACAAAAAAGTTTTTTTTTTAAGTAGGTACGGTAAGTACTTAAAAAAAACTTTTCTGTCGAATTTCAGTCATACTGTTTTTCAAAGTTATAGAAAAACAATAAATCATGTTCAGTAAACAAAAGTTAAACTAAAAGTGTTAATTATATTTTTGATTACTAGAAATAGCATTTAAAATTTGGTTTTGAACGCAAAAATTTGATTGAAGAATTGCTCACAACTATTATCTTTCCAATATTCGTAAGTACGATGGCTCTAATGGACTCCACTGATAGTCTGTTTTTTTCTTTCGTCCGGCATGAGACGAAAAATCCGGTCTGGCACAAAATCCGGGCGAAGTCCGGTATTGGCATTCAAAATCCGGTCAATACCGGATTTATCCGGTCAGCTGGTAACCCTATACACAACCCAAGTAACAACACAATCAACGCCAAAGTGAGAGGAAATCCAAAAATAAATGAAGTGGGAACTAGTAACAAGATACGCGGAACAAAAGTATTTTCCCTCGTTCCTTGTGGGCTTAAAATAATATTTTCGGTAATGCGTTGTTGTAGGGCGAAAACGACTACGAACGCGACATTCGCTAAATTCGGCATCACTATTTCTGTTCGGTCTACCCGAAATGTGTCCGCTGTTTCTTGAACTAACATAGCGATGCAGCTGGCTGAGAAGAATGTGTAGACTTCAGAATTGAGGCTGCGTTACCTTTAGAGATGTACGAGGATGGGCATTCAGGGGGTGAGGGGGGTATGTGTATCTATCAATAAAACTAAAGACCGGCCAAGTGCGTGTCGGGCCTCGTGCAGTGTAGGGTTCCGTACGTAGTAGCCCGTTATCAGAATTAGAACGAACCCTTTGGTACAGCGCCATCTAGCGGCAGCTTTGTGAAACTTATGATAATTTATTATGTTTTTTAGTTTTTTTATTTTAGATTTTGTTTTTTTATGCAAGTCTTTACCCGTCATAAACAAGCAACTACTTCATTTTACTCACTTTATAGGATTTATTCTAAGGATTTTGTATTTGGTGCAAAATTATCCAACACCCAAGTTTAACAACTATTACTGCTAAACTAATAAAGTTATCTTAACTGATATAGTTTTCCTTTAAAGTTCATGAAATACACTATCATCATAATTTTTTCCAGATTTTTCAAGCCAGCAGTTTAGTTTTTAGAGGGGGGGTAGGGTCCTCACCCTACTGTAACAAAAATTTGCACTTTAAAGTTTAATATTTCGTAAATGGAGCATTAAATGGTAAAGTAGGGGCAACCCCTAGTCATTTTAAAAGACCTATTCGATATCATGACATATTACGATACCCCACACGATAATATATTTTCCAAAATTTTATTTTACCACTTTGTCGGCGTTATTGATATACACACCTCTACAAAATTACAGCTTTATAGTACTAGCGGTCTCTTAGCAAAACCTCGGACAGACAGACAGGCAGACGGACATGACGAAACTATAAGGGTTCCTTGTCAGGACTACGGAACCCTAAAAAGCTTTTATAAAGTACCAACTAATCTTCAGCCGTAGGTTATCCGATAGTGGAGCAAAGCACTCATCATTCTCCTGCCCTTATCCCTGTTTATTTGAGGTCGGCGCAGCATGTTTTCTTCTTCCATACTTCTCTATTACTCATCATCTCATCAGACACCTCCTTTCTTCCATAAACACAATACTAAGTAATTTACATCTTCAGTCGTGTGTCAAAATAAACTGGTCACTATTTTCGGCGTGAAATAGCTAAAATGTCTTTGGATTACGGGATAACGTATTATCTGTCTTAACAAAAATTGTTATTAGCATGTGTTTTTAGGTTAAGGTATTTATGTATGGGTCTTTGTTACCTGAAATAAATGGATTATTATTAATGCAGTGTTTTTTTAATTGGGTGTTGAATGCTGGTGACATATTTTCACTAAAGATAGTGTTTGCTTTGATAATGTCATAAATAATGTGAACGAGTCCGTCTTTTGCCATTTTTCGTTGGAGCTCAAATGGATGAAGATAATTAGGCCTAGCACGAATAATGTTGACGTTTATAAGAAGTCCTTGCTCGTTTGATATACATTCGATATGGGAACACTCAAAAATTCCGAAAAACTAAATTCCGAAAGTCACAATTCCGAATTTCAAAGTCCGATTTTCATAATTCCGAAGAGTTATTATGTCTACTATTTAACGTCCCGAAATTTATAATTCCGAAATTCATAATACGAATTGTTTGTTGTCCGAATTTCATAATTCCGAAGAAATTAAAATCCGTCAAAATTAAATCAAAATACATAATTACAGTCAATACAAAAAAAGTATAAAAAATAATAATTAAGACAATAACATTAATAGGACTTACATATTAAATTATATAAATTCAAAATGTGTCATTCAAAAACTCCGTAACATTATAATATCCCTTAGTAATAAGTAATTTTTTTAGTTCTCTCTTAAATGAATTAATATTTAATATCTTATTGTATGTTAATGGGGCCATGCATATTACACTTTTTTTTAGAAATGATGTTTTGGCGGAGACTGATTGAACCCAAAGTCTATACTTCTCACGTCTATTTCTACCTGTATTATTAATCAGAAGGGGAAACAACTTTGGATTAGTTTTTACAAATAGCGATATTTCTAATATGTAAAGTGACGGAAGTGTTAGAATTCTGTGCTGTATAAACATTGGCTTGCAACTGTCAGGAGTTTGCAACCCAAACATAGCCCTTATACAACGTTTTTGTGCTTTGAACGCAGTGTCCTTCTGAGTTGAATTGCCCCAGAAGATTATTCCAAATCTTAATACTGATTCAGCCAGCCCGTAATATGCTGTAAGTAAAGTATCCACGTTGACAGTCGGTGCCAACTTAAAAAGAGCATATGACGAAGTACTAATTTGATGAACAATGAGATGTCAAATGAGATGATGAACAATGATTTTTAATGTTTCTTAATATCAATAAGTCGGACTAATGAAATTCGATATTATGAGAATAGTAATTATGAACGTTCGGAATATTGAAATTTCGGAATTATGAAAACAGGATTAATGTTAAATCGGAATTGTTATATTCGGAATTTTGAACCATTCGGAATTATGAAAATCGGTATTTTGAAATTCGGAATTGTGACTTTCGGAATTTTGTTTTTCGGAATTATGTAGTGTACCCATTCGATATAGGTAAGGGATATCGACGCGCAAACAGTTAGTTTAAAGAGTGTCCGGTGGAGTTTCTTGACCGTTATTATCCATAGAGCAACTACAGTACTTTCAGAAGTTATTATATCATGTGACTGCAGGGACTGTGCTTTGAGTTTGAGTAACTATGAATTCAGTACATGATACCTCCCAGTGTAGAAACTTTTCGTCGGTTGTTGCTGACAGGTGTTACATATAAAGTGCATTTTAAAATGTATGGAACAGCAGCCTTAAAAAAAACAAAGTTACAATCTTAAACATTTATACATGCTGAATTCCTTTAGAAAGTATTTTATACACCAAATTGTAACACAGCTCGTAAAATAGTTAATTTTAAGGGTACAGAGGCGATCTTATCGCTGATATCGATGTCTACCAGACAACACGTAATATAGAAGCTTTGTTCAGGCAGACTCGACTGATAAACTAGTTCAGCATTTTACTGCAGTTTCAAAAAGTCACCAGCAGAGATAGCAAGCCAGTTATAAACATTGTGTGTATCTTATTCCGGGATTAATTTACATATATCGGAAGGAAAAGTTGCGATAAGACTTGAAATCAGTAAAATAGAAGAATATATGTGATTTCCAGGCCTGATTGTGGTGTTTACTTCCAATTGGGAAGCTTAAGTTAATATGTTACGGCTACTGCTTCAGAAAGCGAACATAAAACTGTGGACACTAGAAATAACATCGTTTTCTCCCATGTCAAGATTCAGTACATGTTTTTCACTATACAGGCTGTAAACAAAGCAAAAACCAAGCATTCTGTACATCAAACTAAGTACCTCTACGCAAAAAATATTGCTGGGAAACGACTTTCTTTTTCAATCACGTTTTACGGTAAAACTAACTCAAACGCACTCAAAACGTGGTCGACAATTTTTTATGAAACACGTATTTTTTTTATAAACTTGTGAAAAAGTTGGAACTTTGACCTTCAATATCTCCGTAACGAGTAGGTTCCCAGGCATGGTATAGAACGAAAAAAATATGGTCGCAAACAAGCGAGAACAAGTGCCTTTCGGCTTCGTTAATGGTTTTTACAACCTTTATTTTTTTATTATGTGTTTGATTGTGTGTATATTGACCATCTATATTCTAAATGACAAATAAATTCTTTCCTAATGTTCCTAACATATTTGCACACCTAGCATGGTTATAATACAGTGTACCTTATGAACTTTTTGTAACGTCTCTGAAACTGTGTTATGTAAATAAATGATTTGTATTTGTATTTATTTTGATAACTTTGACTATAACATATATCTATGTACCTATGTGCGTACTGTTACTGTACTGTTCTCTATGAAAACGCTTCCGTAGACGTCTACATTGACGCCTGTTGCGCTTGTCATAAACACAAGTAGCGTCGCGTCGCTGCGGATTGCCATTGAGATTTACAGGTTGAGGTTTCCATAGAACAAAAGCCTCTTTTAGACAGTCTTTTAGAGTCAAAGCTCATACAGCCGTACACAGCCTAAAAAGCACTTAACGGATCAGTTGGGTCAACCAACTGACCTTTTTGGATTTAGCAGTCCAAACACAAAGTCCACCCTTAAAAAGAACCAGTCCACTAAATCTTAAAACAAATAATTCTCTTATCGCCCAAATAAATCAGGGTTGTTACAAACCCCTAGTTAATATTCGTTTTGTCACAAATATAGCAATAAATTTTACAAAGCCACCCCTGAAAGGAGTTATAAATCGTAACGAATGAGTTGAATGTGTGTTTAAACAATTTATGTTTCTAAAGGGGTATTTTTTTGACGTTTGTCGGTATTAGGGACAATCGGGGAATTCGTGGAAAGAGGTGATATTACTGACTGTCAAAGGATGAAGCCGCTGTTGGTCTTTAAGGTGGATGCTCCAGGGTAGCCCGCGAAATTCAAATTTTCTTACGTTTTTTGCAATTTGCAGGTCAGTATCAGGTTGTATGTTGATTAAAATATGAATTTGACCTTGAAAAAGTCATTCCTGCACCTTTATGCGCTTGGAGTGTTGTATTGATGAGTTTGATGATTATAATTCTGTAACTACATACGTGTTACAGCCGCGAATCATATTTTAATCAACATACAACCTGACACTGACCTGCAAATTGGAAAAACGTAAGAAAAATTGAATTTCTCGGGCTACCCTGGAGCAGCCACCTTAAGGACAACGAACAAGTGACCTTATGAAAGATGCAGGCTAGACTGAATACGTAAATGTATGAGTTATTAGAGTGTTTTCTGTATGAAAATACAAGGTGTCGCTTTTTTTTTTTTTTTTTTTTTCTCCTTTTGGCATTGCACTATTCGTGCTTATTGCCAAAGGTGTCGCTTTGCATCCAGGTCAAATTCAAGGAGGTATCTATGCTAATATTCTGGACCCGAATCGATAATAAAATGGGTAGGTTTTTTTTCTTTTCATATTTACGGAAATCGGTAAGTGTAAAACAAAGTAATAAAACACAGCCCGTCTGTAACTGGCCCTATAACCGCGCCGTGACACACACAAATAAACGCACACAGAGACATGTCGCGTGATGGGTGATTCTTTTATTACTTTCCGTGTTATTCTGAAATACATTCTGCCAAATTTAAGCAATTTAAAATAGCAGCTTTATTAATTATTTGACCGGGTATCGTAATTTAAATTGATTATTTATGTCTGTTGTGACAAGCTCCTGAATTTTGACTAGGATGCAAAACTACACCTTGTAGGTATTAGGGCGAGTTCTGTAACTGTATGTCGTTTAATTAGACATTGAAAGTGTGCTCCTATAATTTACGTTTAGAAGGTACTTTTTATACTGTAAATCAAGGCATAATCAAGCATAATCAGTCTAAAATGAAAATAAAATTTGGTAGTCTATTTATTGGTATTTTGGTTTTTTGTTTAGTTTTTCTAGAACATGTCGGTTTTCTCATTATGTTTGTTTGTTTGTTGTGAATCAAGAATACAGGAAATATTACGGGCAAAAGTTTTTGGCTTATCATAACTCACCAAAAGACTACTTTTACAAATTACACAAGAACCAAAGTAATGACCTACTCAGGACCACTTGGAAGACGAAAAGGACCATTATACAAGAACTTACTATTATTCAACTTAGTAGCATTTCCCATACTTTCCCAACTTTGGACTACTTACCCCCGAATCTTCTCCCCTTAACACAAAAAAGCGAGACTAACAACAACTTACAATACCAACATCCAAACTACCGCGAACAACTTTCTATATTAATGTTAAATGTTTCCTCCGATGGTGATATTAAATCACAGTTCCCATGTATCAGATAGTACACAGTATTAATTCTATTTAAACTGGTAGCCATTAGGAACAATTTAAAGGCGTATTATACGTCGCGGACATTAATAAATACTGTTTGTTTTGAACTAGCTGCGTGCCCCGGCTCCTGTCGTGTAGTTGTTGGCTCTGTGATGTAATGTGAAGCTGTAGGGATTTAATGTGGAGTTAATATAGTTAGTATCGATGGTGGGTAGTAAGATGCTTCAGATTTAAGTACTGGTACCGTTCTCTGGTGTATTTGCAATTGAAATGTTGGTTGAAGACTTAATACCTCTAGTATTACTAAGACATGCTATGCTGCACACAATGACATGAAGTGCTCTGGGCTTTGCATTTGCTCTATTGACCTGATTCTTCTCTAATGGCTTGGTGAGAAAGGAAGTTATAGATATCGCGTGAATTTTTAACGTAGCTATGAAAATAATGAAGCCTATTCTAATATTTATCAGGGTATGGAATCCTATTTGTAATTTACCGATGTTTAATTAACCCAAAGAAGACGACCTTATCCCATTTTATTTGCTGGGGTCGGCGCAACACGTCTTCTTCTTCCATTCTCCCCTGTCAGACGTCACGGCATCATTTACTTCTTTCTCTTTCATATAATTCCTCACACAACCCATCCATCTTTTGCTTTGTTTTAGTTTTTGTTATAGAATTCCCATCTCCATACCTTTCTACCAACACATTTCCCCCCATACAAACTGAAATACCAATTTGCATCCTATTGAATATGTAGTTAATTTGACATAAGGTCACATACATACATAAGAGCTTCTATGCGGTACAACTGGTTGAAAGACGATAATTGTGGTAACCTAAGCTAATGAGATGTTTATAAGGGGAGGCCATCACGATAGCCCTGCAACCTCTAATTGTTCTAGGAACATGTGTTGGTAGAAAACATCAATGTTGGACGATGAGAACTTCCCAATGATACGGATCACGGTGTAAGCGGTATCCGGTGCGTATGAATAAGAGAATCTTTCTACAGATTTCTCTCTAGGTCTACATGTGTGCTCGTGACCTACAGACCTGTAATCAGCTATCTTGTAATCTGACGACGCTTTGTTGATGATAGTTTCAGCCTCTCTCGTGTAAGGGTGGGAAACTTAATATCATATGTGATTTGTCTTTGTATGAAGATTTGAATTGAATTGAATAGTAGCTAGATTGTTGACTGTAACTAGCACACAAATAAAATTATTTCTGATGAATACATTACATGTAGGTACATACTTAAAGAAGCAGTCCCTTAACGAAGTCGAAAGGCACGTGTACTCACCGTCATTGCGATATTTTTCTGTTCTAGACCATACTTCCAACTTTTTCACAAGTTTTTTTTTAAATACTTTTTTTTAATGTACGAACTTTACTTTAAACACCTCCGCGACCCTCGTACTATTCAATCCATCCATCAGCACAATGTTTTGAGTGCGTTACATTGAGTCCTATCGTAAAACGTGATTTTGCACCCAAAAAAAATCATTCGCAGCAATATTTTTTGCGTAGAGTTACCTAGTTTGATGTACAGAATGCTTGGTTGACGGCTTCGTGAAGACCCCATTTGCACCCTGTACATATACACAAGCTCAAGCATTATTTCTCAAGCAGACAGAAACCGCAGAACGCACGAATTCAAAGTATTGTCTCCAAAGACCAATTCTAAAAAAAAAACGGTTTGAAATTGATGGTGATCAAACGTAATCAATTTGAATCACAATGGACATATTTAGCATTTTACTGCTGTGTAATTACCATTCAGGATAATTTGCTTGCCGGAGATCTTCTCACTTACAATCTCGGAATCTTGCAAATTGCTCAAGTGTACGTGTGGTATTTAATTGAAATGCTGCAATGAATGCAGTAGTAACATCATTAAAGTTTCTTTATAACCTTTTAAAGTCTCATGTAGCGGACAAATATGAGTTTGGCTATGTCTACTTAACGATCTAAACTAATATTATAAAGAAACTAGCTGTTGTCCGCGGCTTCGTTCGTCTGGAAATTTTGATGTGTATGTGTGGGACTAAAAAATAGCCTACGACCTATTCTCAGATGGTCTGACCTACCAAATATACACAAAAAAATCATAAATCGGTAAAGCCATTTCGGAGGAGTTAAATAAAAGACAATGTGACACGAGGTTTTTATATATTAGAAGAAGAAGACAGATAAAGTTTGCAGGATGTTGGGAGGTAATCTTGGAAACAATTTCTGCTATTTAAAAAATCGGCCAAGCGCGAGTCGGACTCGCACACGAGGGTATACAACAAACGTGTTTTTCGATAATGGTACGGCCATTATCAAAAAACACGTTTGTTGTTGAGGAGCCCAACTTTAATATTTATTTTATTCTGTTTTTAGTATTTGTTGTTATAGCGGCAACAGAAATACATCATCTGTGAAAATTTCAACTGTCTAACTATCACGGTTCATGAGATACTCGGCCCCTTATTCATAACGCTTCGATTCGATTTTCGATTCGGAAAGTCGTATGTCTATCTTTTTTTGACATTACGAAATCGAACGAGATAGACATACAACTTTCCGAATCGAAAATCGAATCGAAGCGTTGTGAATAGCTATGCTGGTGACAGACAGACCAGACGGACAGTGGAGTCTTAGTGATAGGGTCCCGTTTTTACCCTTTGGGTACGGTACCCTAAAAATTATCATAATGACGGGGAGAAAAAGTGCTTTTCGGCTTCGTTAAGGGTCTTTTTACACCCTTTATTATCTTCACCGGAAGCATTCAAAGTCTCCGAATTCTTTCTATCCTTCTCCAATATCCTTTACTAAATCAATTACTTAAATCAAGAGTAATATATGCAGGTATTTCTCACGCTCATTGCCCCAGCACCAGCTATGAGGTCTAGTATCTTATGTACTAATGTTACAATCTACAGAACTGATTAATCGGCCCGTAGCTTCGATAGAAATCGTCATTACGCTGTACATATTTTATACTAAGGACGGGTTAGTGCTGGTTTCACCGTTAGCTAGCATAATTTTGAGTTTTGTTTACAGATAGTTAGTTATTAAGGGCGTTTTAATGAATGGCGGTTGGGTGGAATGTTTGTTTAAGTGAGGCTGTGGAAGGCTACATGTTACGTGCTTGTCTTTTTAAAACCTAGTCGTCATCATCATCATTCTTCTGACCATATCCCAATTTATTTGGTGTCGGCGCAGCATGTCCGCTTCTTCCATACTTTTCTATTACTCGTCATTTGAGCAGTCACCTCCTTTCTAGCCATATCATCCTTCACACAGTCCATCCATCATTTGAGCAGTCACCTCCTTTCTAGCCATATCATCCTTCACACAGTCCATCCATCATTTGAGCTCTCATCTCCTTTCTAGCCATATCATCCTTCACACAGTCCATCCATCATTTGAGCAGTCACCTCCTTTCTAGCCATATCATCCTTCACACAGTCCATCCATCATTTGAGCTCTCATCTCCTTTCTAGCCATATCATCCTTCACACAGTCCATCCATCATTTGAGCTCTCATCTCCTTTCTAGCCATATCATCCTTCACACAGTCCATCCATCATTTGAGCAGTCACCTCCTTTCTAGCCATATCATCCTTCACACAGTCCATCCATCATTTGAGCTCTCATCTCCTTTCTAGCCATATCATCCTTCACACAGTCCATCCATCATTTGAGCAGTCACTTCCTTTCTAGCCATATCATCCTTCACACAGTCCATCCATCATTTGAGCAGTCACCTCCTTTCTAGCCATATCAGCCTTCACACAGTCCATCCATCATTTGAGCAGTCACCTCCTTTCTAGCCATATCATCCTTCACACAGTCCATCCATCATTTGAGCAGTCACCTCCTTTCTAGCCATATCATCCTTCACACAGTCCATCCATCATTTGAGCAGTCACCTCCTTTCTAGCCATATCATCCTTCACACAGTCCATCCATCATTTGAGCAGTCACCTCCTTTCTAGCCATATCATCCTTCACACAGTCCATCCATCGTTTGAGCAGTCACCTCCTTTCTAGCCATATCATCCTTCACACAGTCCATCCATCATTTGAGCAGTCACCTCCTTTCTAGCCATATCATCCTTCACACAGTCCATCCATCATTTGAGCTCTCATGTCCTTTCTAGCCATATCATCCTTCACACAGTCCATCCATCATTTGAGCAGTCACCTCCTTTCTAGCCACATCATCCTTCACACAGTCCATCCATCATTTGAGCTCTCATCTCCTTTCTAGCCATATCATCCTTCACACAGTCCATCCATCATTTGAGCAGTCACTTCCTTTCTAGCCATATCATCCTTCACACAGTCCATCCATCATTTGAGCAGTCACCTCTTTTCTAGCCATATCATCCTTCACACAGTCCATCCATCATTTGAGCAGTCACCTCCTTTCTAGCCATATCATCCTTCACACAGTCCATCCATCATTTGAGCAGTCACATCCTTTCTAGCCATATCATCCTTCACACAGTCCATCCATCATTTGAGCAGTCACCTCCTTTCTAGCCATATCATCCTTCACACAGTCCATCCATCATTTGAGCAGTCACCTCCTTTCTAGCCATATCATCCTTCACACAGTCCATCCATCATTTCTTTGGTCTTCCTCTACTCTTATACCATTCACATTCATACTCAACACGTTAAGATTTACCTAATCCTGTGAAATGGTCCATTCACTAAATGCCTTGGGGCCGTACTAGAGGGAACTCTTCGGCCTACTTCTGTCTTACCCTTCGGGGTTTATGGGCATAATGTTATCTATAACCCAGCCAGGCAAGTCATAAATTATTTATTTTCTGAACAAAATACATTGTGTAGAAAAAAAAAAGAGATTATTAAGGATTAGATAGTTCATAATAATAACAAAAATTCCAAAAAAAATAAAATCAATTACAAGATTATAATGAGAGTGATTAAGGCAATAAAAATAATAACAAAATTCAATAACAGCAAATATCACAAATATACATACATGATTGTCATTTGTCAACTGAATTGAACTCTTCAACACTGTAAAAGCCCTTCTTCAATAAGTATGTCCTTAATTTGTGTTTGAATAAATTTGCACTGGTAATGCTTTTAAATTCCAACGGCAACCTGTTGTATAACAAGCCCGATTGATATCTGGGACAAGTGTTGAAGGTTACAAGGATGATATAGTAAGACAGGAAGTGTCTGATGAGATGACGAGTAATAGAGAAGTATGGAAGAAGAAGACATGCTGCGCCGACCACAAATAACTTGGGATAAGGGCAAGAGGTTGACTTTTAAATCTACAAAGTACACTTTGTATGGGTTTAAAGATTCTTTATTTATTCAAAAGAAAATACATTATTCACTGATCCAATAAATACATAGCTAGAGTAACGTGTAGTCCAGTAGTTAACATTTTTGTTTTCTTAATGTAGGTCGACATTTACTATTGTGTGAAAGTCTGGTTTATATCGTTAACATAATAGTTTCGTGTTGTTAGTGACGTACTTCTTGAGTTTTGATTTAAATAAGTTGAAAGTAGGTGTGCTCCTGATATCTGACGGTAGATTTGAACACCTTCGTTCGTTCGCGGGGGGCGCGTCTGTATTTGGTTTGGTTTGGGTTTCTTTGGCTGTATTTTGATGTTTTCGTGTTGAAGGATAACTGTGTGTGTATGGTTTTGTTAAGAATTTTTCTTATTTGTCTTTTTCTTAGAACGCAGGAATTGAATGTGTAAAGTTGATGAATGCTCATTAATTTGGTATTTTTGTATATTCGGATGTGGGTGTGTCATAATCGTAGTTGAATAGAAAGAAAGAAAGAAAAAGCATTTATTAGCCCGCAGAGGACAAAACACATAAATAAAATGGTGAAATTATCAACTAATAAAAATTAGACATAAAAAAGAAAATTAAAGAAAACGAAATTGGTCCTGGACAAGGCCAAAAGGATCAGCATGGTGCTGTAACATTAAAAAAAACGTCACAGCGCTGGTATTCTGATAGGGCCCAAAGTGAGAGTGATGCCACGGTCAGCTACGGATAAGGTTAATAAATAAAAATAAATTGTTGACGAATAAACAATACATATATGTGAAGTATTATAAATACGAAGAAAATAATAATTACAAATAAGAAGAATATAAGTATAAGAATAGAAGTTTTTTATGCTTGATTGATTGATCGATGTGGCAAATACACACGATGCTAGGTTCTTTCATGTAGATTGTGTTTGTATTAGCATTGGCTACTATAAAATCTCCAGCTTTATTCATAAAAGTGGCACCACAGGTTCATGTCATCAACTCCTCAATGAAGGGAAAAAGCGTGAATGTTCTAGCTACGCTCCAATTAAAACTGACAACGTTATCTATCAATACTAGCTTTGTAAGGCTATACCTACGCCTTAACGGGCCGATATCTGTGTGCTAGCATTTCATTTACCTGTCGGCTGTAGGGCTGGTCGTCCGGTATTTGACTAGGTTATTGATTTATTTATTATTTAAATTAGAACTGCATTCGTTAGTTTGCGTATTAAACGTTTCTTCTTGCTTTACTTCGAGAATTCTAACACTATCATTTTCTGTTTATCAGTAAACAGATCTAGTTAATGGTAAGGTTCCGGTATTTTCATATTGTGTAATGTTACGTTTTGTTATGTTGTTCCTTTATGTTTTTGTTGTTTCTGTAATTTTGAGCAATTAGGACCAAACGGGTATTTTGTATTTATCAGTTCGATCGAAGTTATTAGCCGTAAATGATCCTCCCGTAAACAAGTGATTTAGGTCACTCCTAATGTGTTTTTTACTTCGTTCAAGAAGTTCAGATGAGTAACTTCAAAACATTGCTTTGCTTACACATTTCATTTCATTTTAATTCTAGATAAGTTTCCTGCCCTCTCATCAATTTGTTTTATACAATGTATCCCATTTCTGACCAGTGTGATCTACCGTTTCTTCTATCTCATTCAGCAGCCCTAGGACTACCGGCTCAGCTTTCAATTTTACCCGACTCGGTAAATATTGTTTCTATCGCTTCATCTGTATGAATGAAAGTATGAACGATCGACTTTGGAGCGCGGAAGTGTTGGGACACTGCGGTTTTAGATGTGGGTAGTTGTTGTTTTGTAATAGGAGCTTACAAGTGTTAATGGTTAACTAAGAACGGTGTATGGGGAAATATTTTGTAATGCAAACGAGTGAGACTTAAATGGTGGGCATTGTAGAACTTCCTGCAACCCCATATTGTCTTCGATTTCTTCTGTCTTTTCATTTAAGAGCGCACCGAGGAAAGGATACGTAATTCTAATATAATAGCATTCGCTTGATCCCTTGCTGCATCGTTATTACTTATCCTTTAGTTATGCAATTAATATGTAAGATATTTAAGGATTCACTCTATACATCGTACACTTTAGAAACACGATTACTTTTAGTTTCCTCGATAGAAAAAATATCCAAAGTAATCTCTAAAAAACAAAATAAATCCTAAGTACCGCGTAAATACTTCACGGAAGATCATCAGATTTTGAATTATAACAAAACCATGTTTTCTATAACGCTTACATTTTACATTTTCGAAATGTGTATTTGTTTGAATAATATGAAGGAAATACCTAAATTAGCGTGCGTTCCGCCAATTCTAACCAGAGCCGTCACGCTTCCCCCCTGTCCGCTTTAGTCCTGCTTAGTCCTGCTTAGGAATACCTAAAATCTATTAGCGCCAGAAGCTCGGTGCGCTCTTAACTATGCTTATGTGGGTTGTGGACATACACTGACCATATTGGTCAAGGTGGTGGTGGTGGTATTGGTGGTGGGTGGTGGTGGTGGTTGGTGTGGTTGGTTAAGGTCAGGTGTGTAGTAGGTACTCGCATCTGACGTGAATGTATGACCAGATGCAGATTCTGATGATGTAAAGATCGAAGTAAATGGTGATTACTGTTAAGTAACTTCCTACTTACCTATGTTATCAGGCAGTCAGTAAACTGACAGCCTGATGTTTGTCTGTTTGTGGGTTTTGTTATTTGCTACATTCTCGACTAACTATCAGACATACGCGGCATCCTTACCTTATCCTTAAGAGGGAAGCGCAAGGGTAGTTCGCGAATCATATTTTTTGTTCAGCTTGACACTAAACACAACAACAAAACATCAACAAATTAGTAGTATTAAGTGAACCATTAAATTTCGCGAGTCGCCTTGGCGCTTCCACCTTAATGGTTCTGTATGTTTTGATAGCTTAGTACTACTATTTCCTAGCTAAGCCTAAGACGTTCCTGCAGTCGATATGGCCCATGCCTCTCATGCAGGTGATATCCACTGCAGGAAGAGAGAGAAGATGGGATTTCAGCTTAGTCGTAGTCGATTTCCGATAGCCTTGAGCGTAAAACAACGATGTCTCTATATTATTCACAAGCTTCAAAGCTTTTATCGATTTTAACGTCATCGATCGCCATATTGCCTTGTGCTATCGCCAACACATCAAGGACGAGTCTCGGCCATAAACACTTGAAACATTAAGTTCAGCAGGCTTAGCCAAGTTGACAATCTACAATCGTTAACGCTAGTAGAATGACATCATCTCAACGTTAAATCACGTGATCAACACTAACGAATAGAAAATTCGTAGACAAGTTTACATCGTTCAAAATTATAGAATTGAACGTTATCGTTTCTACAGTGTTTATCGCTATACTCTTTGGTAGGCACGCTCACCATAGACTAAAGTGTAGGTTTTTTCTTCGACTCAGACGTGTCAACTTGGCTACCAATTTAGCGCTTTCTACAATCGCTTACGCCGAGGCGTTTACGATTGTAGAAAGAGAATCGATATGAAACGTTTGTAACTTGGCTAGGCCTGCAGGAGTTCCTAGTTTGCTTCACGTATGCATTTTATCATGTATAACTTATTACTGTGACTAATAAACTAGCGGCGGATTATATGTCCTGAACCATACTATTTTATTTAACAACTTTGTACTTACGGTATCCTACTGTACTTACCTACGAATAAATGTCTTTGTCTTTTGCGATTGTCGATTGTCTTTATCTTTCTATCCTTCCCCCCTTACACAGAACTCTTGAAGCTAATAATTTTAGTTATGCGACCATATTTCTCAATACCAATCATACAATTAACTTCAAGCTTACCTTCCACTAATTCAATATATCAAACGTTATCGATTTAACGAATTACAACACGGAACCGGCCAAAGTAGATCACATTCTAAAACCGGACATATACAAAAAAAAAACAACAACATAAAACTAGTGTACCACCCATTTATTCAAGTAAATGTCAGTGCGACTAGTGCAATATAAAATTGGTCGTATTAACAGAGCGACCAGTAAGAGTTGATTCCTCAGAACAGCGCTGTTTGTGAAGACTGTTGTTGGTGAGCAAATGGACTGTAGTTATTTGGAATGAATTGGAGGATGATGGAAACACTGTAAATATGAGGAATTGCTATTTATTAATAGAAAAGCGGGACAAAACTATGTACAAGGCAATGACACTTGATAACTAACTCAACAAAACATTTCTTCTGTTCCAAAAGTCATTATAAAATATAACTCTTAAAGAAAAGGTGGCATCCCAGCCAGTCGCCAACAACTGTTATAAAACATAACATAACATCAAACTCAAACCATTTATTTCAATTAGATCATTACATGCACTTTTGAATGTCAAAAAAAGCGAAGCTACAGTCACAGTCACAAGGCATAATAACTTGTGGAAGTACTGTAGTTTCCCATTCCAAAGCGCAGATCACGCCTGTAATTCCCGACGGGTTAGGCAGAGGTATACCTAATAGTACACCCACATTTTTGACAGTTATCTTCAAATCCCATGTAATACAGGACGAGCCTATCGTCAGCAACCGGCTACATTTCCAGACTCCGTGGCTGTTAGAAATTCATGATGGAAAACCCAATAAAACTTTGCCCGACTTGGGAATCGAACCCAAGACCTTATGCTCAGTGGTCGCAAGACCACTAGACCAACAAACCTCATATCAATATCCCATAGCAATCAAATATCCATCAAATGAAGAACATCTAGCTTCAGTGCCATATTTTATCGTAGCTCCACTTATGCTCGACACCGTAGATATGACTGAACTGACTGAACTTTATGAATACCCATTCACTGGCATTCACTTAAATCTGGGTTTAGGTGACATTTAATGAAGCTTCCGTCCGTGTTTGAAATAGTTTCGCTATAAGACAGGAAGAACCCTTTTTATCATGGAATGAGTAGGAGTATATAGATTTGAATTATAACTAACAAGTGAGATATATATGCCTCGTGGGCCCAGTGGTCGCGATCGCGACTGCTGACAATGAGGTCCCGGGTTGGGCAAATTGTTAATGGGTTTTTCTATTAGGAATTTCTCAGTAGCAGCCACGGAGTCTGGATTTGTGCCCGGTTGATGGCAATAGGCTCGCTCCCAATTACATGGGACGTAAACATAACTATCGAAATGTGGGTGTACTACAAGGCACACCTCTACCTAACCTAACCTAAACCTTCGGAGATTACGTGATGTTATGTTATTGACATGTATCTTAGAAGCTTTATAAGGATCAAGGCACTAACTATATTTATAACACATTTGCTCGTAAAAGGTCTCTTATTTCACCAATTTCAATATCGTAATGTATCTCATTACGTACTTGTGCCGTAAAGTAAAATGCACGGTTTTTCAAGATGCTCCGTCTAAACCGAACAGTACCTTTTTAAATCTTAGCAAAGAGTTTTTATGTCAGAAAAGTGGTCAACATTTTATGAATAAAATTAACTTTGGGAGATGAAATATAATAAATAAACATTTAATTCTTTAATTTAATTAATTTTGACAATAAATTACAACCATTTATCTGTAACAAAAACACAAAAATATTAATTTACTTTATTAGTAATACTGGCTGTTTTATGTGCATGCCTTAAAAAAAAGCGCTGATGCGCGCGTTTCTCTAATTTGTGAACAAGTAAAAAATATTCCACGCGCTTTTTCTTTTCGCTGTATTGTTTTTATTTATTTTCTCGCAAATATGTCATAAAACGTCGTATGACATACGTGCGCTTTGATAATTACAGCCTCTGCTTTTTATCGCCCTCGCCTACGGCTCGAGCTAGCAATATCGCCTCGGCTGTAATTTTCAACTTACCGCACTTATATCATAATGTACTATTGCTCAACATCTAGTTATAGGATCCTGTAACTGCACAAGAGCGTACTTAGCCAGAACAAGGCAATTTAAAACATGGACAAAGGAAAAAAAAATTCAAAAAAATATCAACAGCTTTTCCTTATAAAAGAGATTCTGTTATTTACAATACACCTTGCTATCCTAACGCTATTAAACCAGCATCAAATGCAAACCACGAGGTAAACCGTTAAGACAGACAGACAGACAGTAAAACACAAATAAATCATTCTGGCAATAATTGAATGGGAGTTAATCTTCCTTGGCGAACATTTAACGTGTGGAATGAAACATTTCCGGGTTGACTCATGCTGAGGAGGTGACAAGGAATATTTAAAGAAGAAATGTGTATTGGAAAGTCGTAGTGAAGAAGAACAGGGAAGCAGGGCACTGTACGGAGCCTTTAAATGACGATGATGATGATAATTTAAGAATTACTATTGCTGATACCACCTTGAACTTATGCTAGCCTAGTACTTTTGCTTTTCTCAAACAGGAAAAAAACGTGAGGAAACAAGCATGACCTAGAATCAAACATTAGAATCTTCTAATGTGTGAGATATAAAGGTTGTAAAACACCTCTTTAACGAAGGTGAAAGGCACTTGTTCTCCCCGTCATTGCGATCATTTTTTTGTTCTACACCATACCTAAGGTTCCCTTCTAATTACGGAGATAGGGGGTCAAAGTTCCAACTTTTGACAAGTTTTTTTTTTAAACACAAGTTTTTAATGTTATTTTTTTACTTTAAACACATCCACGACCCCCGTACTATTCAATCCATCCATCAGTACAATGTTTTGAGTGCGTTACATTGAGTTCTACCACAAAACATGATTTTTCACCCCAAAAAAAAAGTCGTTTCCCTGCAATAATTTTTGCGTAAAGTTACTTAGTTTGATGTACAGAATGATTGGTTGACGGCTTCGTGATGAGGTTGTTTACACCCGTATACCAACCCGCACGGTGCCTGCGTGTTGGCACACAGCCCACTCACTCCCTCTCTTATATTTCGTGTCCCAGCTGTGGGAACATTATACGCTGATTAAGCTTATAGTGCATAATCAAATGCAGAGATATTTTCTAAAACAAACAAGACCTTCTATCTTGAAATAATAAAATCAGATCTTACATTTTAATACAGTCTGATATTATAATTAATTCCTACTACACGTCCACTAAAGTTGTTCTCGACGTAAACCAGCCGAGGAAATTATATGAAATTGTATACATTAACATAAACAGCGCGTCGCGTCGTAGGTGCGCAGGCGCCGCCACTGACGCGCAAGACGAGATGGATTTGTGAGAACTGGCCACACTACAGGGACTAATTTGATAGTTTATTTTGATATCATTTAATGTGAGTGTCCATGGAGTTTCTTGGCCGTTCTTCTTCATAGACATCTACGCTTTGGAATGGGCAAGTTATGTCCTTTCATAGTTTTTATGCTTTGTGGTTAAACACAGAACCTTTATCTTTTGTTTTTGACGATTTAAAATGCCTTGTTGTTATTCAAAATGTGTTCTGTAACTGGTCTCTTTGAAATTTAAGCTTCGTGCGTGAGTTTTAATTCCTTCTCTATAAAGAAGTGGATAGGGAAATTGGATGGAAAAATTATAGAAAGAATACTGCCTCTTGCACTTACATCTGTTGTAGATGTATTTCGAAGATTCATCTGTTTCTTTATTATAATCCTTGTCGGTATATTTTCTTTTGATGAGTTCTTGATGAATACTCATAGCAATCAGTGCATCAGCTACTTCGAATCATTCCTCCCTCGTCGATTTTTGAGTGTTCTCGATTCCCTTCGTTATCACTACAAAATCCCAAGTCCACCCCTGCCCCTCGTTCCTGGACGTCCCCCATAAATCGTGAAGCGACAGTTTTAAACACTCTATTGTACAAACATTTGTATCGTATTAGCCGAACATGTCCGGGCTTAATGGCTCGGCTCGCGTGATTTACTGCCCGTGTGTCACCTACCTCTGACATGCATTGTGCGCAGGGTTAAGCGTCCGTGTGTATCTTGTGCAATCGTTTTTTGTTAGGCAAATGTTATTGATATGATTTTATTGGAAATTGTAAATTAACTTTCTCGGGTTGTTGTCGTGTTGGTGAAAATTCAAGGTGTGTGGTCTCTTTTAGGGTCTTTTACGAGCGTGAGGTAAACCCAAGGAGAGATGGAAGGATTGTGTAAAAGAGACATATTGAGCCGATACAAAAAAAAACAAAAAAATACATAGGAAGATGTATGGCATATGTAAATAAATTGGACGTATAGCCGCATCAAATAAAAACTGCCAACATAACTCTAGGTGATCCGACAGAGAACCAGAGTTGTCGACATCTCACAGAATAAGAAAGCTGCTGTAGGCTTAGCCAAGTTGACAATCTACAATCGTTAACGCATAAAAAACTAACCAAATGTATGGGAATGACATCATTTCAACGTTAAGTCACGTGGTCAAAACAAACGAATAGAAACTTTAAAGTTCAGTCAAAACTGTAAGTTGGCTACGATTTATATGGGATGTAGCGATCACGATTGTAGAAACGAATACATTTCATTCTATCATCTTGATCGATGTAAACTTGTCTACGAAGTTTCTATTCGTTTGTTTTGACCACGTGACTTAACGTTTACGATTGTAGAAAGAGAATCGATACGAATCGTTTGTAACTTGGCTAGGCCTGGAAGTGGCAATGGGCCGGCTATACACTAGTCGTAGAACCGATGACCGTTTGGATAGATGTCTTTTTGAGTACAGACCGCGAATCGGCAAGTGTATGGAGCGTCGATTTTCGCAGGGTGGCAAGCAACAGATGAGAGTTGCTGAGAATCGAGCTGAGTGGTGTCAGATTGAGGAGGCTATGTCCAGCAGTGGACTGCTGAAGGCTAATGATGATGATGATGATGAACTCTAGGTACAACAGTGGTTTTTGCCGACCCAAAATAACAAGTGACAAGTGAACGAAAAGAAGATTTTATTCTCTATAAACACAACACAATAAAGTGTTTTCAGTTAGGTAAATGACGTCCATTTTATTGAACAGCAATGTTAAGGAGTACAATCACAAATACTCAACACGTACAATAATAATGTCCTTTCCTTGTCTATCACTAGTGATAATTTTATCACCTAACTTGAAACAGGAAAAGGTTTTGGTTTAAAATAAACTTAATTTAAATATTTACATGGAAATTTTTAAATGTTTTAAACAAGATGCGTAATGTCGGTTGTAATGTACAGACCCACATAAAACTACCCGAAATTGACAAATTTTCCCAATGAACCTTGAACCTTATGCTTCAGCGATAAAGTTGAAAATCAATTTAAGAAATTTGACAGATTGTAGTAGCTTGATACAACTGGCGTCTGTACATAACCTTAACGAAACATTTATTTCAACTATCAGTGGTCAGATCTCAGAATTGTTAGTGTTTGGTGAGAAATGTGTCAAATTCTTGGTATCGAACCCACGACAGAGGAAATACCAAAGATGTTTTTAGAGACGCACTTTCCTCATTAAACATCGATTTTTATCGATACTGTAATAAACCAATATACGATATCATAACGATTATTTGCACTCGTCAAACCACAAAGATTTGGATCTGAAATTATATGATAGGCCCTCAGCGTATTTAATCTCGCGAAAAAAAAATGTTTGTGTTGGGAAGCTCGCACACTCCGGATGGAATGCTAGATAAGATTTTCAGTATGAGTGAGCGAGACAATACTATGCAAATGTCACTGTCAACGAAACAGGAACATGCAGCCGAATTTCATCATCATCTGCCTAGCCTTTTCCCAACTATGTTGAGGTCGGCTTCCAGTCTAAACGAATGCAGCTGAATACTACCAGTATTTTACAAGGAGCGACTGCCTATCTGACCTCCACAACCCAGTTAGTACTGGGTAATACGATACCCCTTGGTAAGACTTTACTACCCGTAACGTCTGTCAAACAAAGATCTACAAATGACGGCCGCGACCAACGGCTTAACGTTCTTTCCGAGGCACGCAGGAAACTCGGTATGTAATGGTGGACCCATCCACAGACCAACCTAGGCAAGCACGACTTAACCTGAAGATTGATCCGACCGGCTGTTATTATATAGCCACGAGCTCCTCTAACAACCAACCAGCCGAATCTAACAATGTCAATCTTTGTCAAACCCTAATACGAATGTAGACCTGTCACCACCATTTACAGCAATTAACGCAAAATAGTACCACAAAAACTGTTTCTGAACACTTCAATACCTGTTCACATCAATCAAACTTTCGACTCGGCTATAAAGTTAGCTATAAAACCTAATCGATTTTAGATAACGACTCACAAAGACACAAGAACCAACTTAACTGTACCTACGGCGAAACATGGAACTAAAAATATATCAATTCTATCTATTCATACACGAAATCTCTTAAAGGGTCATTGTATTTATCATTATGAACAACTTTTACTAGGGGATCAAACCCTGAATCGCGAAAAAAAATCTGTTGTTCCATACATTTTGACGAGTTATGCGAACATAATTGTAGGGAACAGCTGATTTTTTTCTCGCGATTCAGAGTTTGGTCCCATAGTAAAAGTTGTTTATAATGATGAGTACAATGACCCGTTAACAGATTTTGTGTATGAATAGATAGACCTTATTTACAAAATTTTTCATCCAACCACTCGTTTGCCTTGTTAAACAGCGACGCGATGAAATGTCATCGTAAAGTGGTCGCAGTTGCTACGGTTTCATACAAATTCGATACAGAGCATGTTTGTATTTAATTTTACTCGATAATTTCATTTCACAATCGGTCGGGTTTAGGGTTACCATTTAGGAATTTGAAAAGTCCTGACAAAAAGCCGGACATTTCGATAAAAGTCCGGACTTTTAGGTCACAAAATGGAAACATTACCCTTTTAGTTACAGCGGTTTGATTTGATTGATTGATTTGATATTGATTGATTTGATATTAGCTTATTTAATATGTAGTTTTATTACTCATATTAAATCTAATTTAAAAAAATCCGGACAAATTAAAGTCCGGACTAATCCGGACGGATGGTAACCCTAGTCGGGTTGGTATTCCAATATTTTATTTAGACTAGTTATGTTAGGAATGCGACCGGTATGACTTTATTACTTTACTTGTTTAATGTATTTTTTTTTTATTGGTAACTTTGCATAACGTGTGACGCTTGCTGGTGTCAAGTCACTTGCGTAAGTTCTTTGGCATTCTTTACTTATTTTTTTTAGGCTAGCAGAAAAATAGCACCTTAAAATGACAGCCCGAATGGCGCAGCGGTAGTGAGGCTGCCTTACGTTGAGGGTCCCGGGTTCGAATCCCGGTAGGAGCCAATATTTGTGTGATGGGCATGGACATTTGTTTTCGAGTCATGGATGTTTATATGTATAATAAGTATGTATTTACAAACAAAAAGTATATATGTAGTATAGATATCAACTATCTGGTGTCCACGACACAAGCGTCGTTGCTTAGTATGGTGCTAGATGGCACTGTGTGTAATGTCCAGCGCTATTTATTAAAGGGCTTCCCTCTTTTGGAGCCTGTTCCCTTTTTGCTGATATAAGAACATCAGCGGGTGTAAGTACGTACATATGTTACCCTCATTCTCATAAACTTTATTTATTTAAAACGGTTCAACAACACCCAAGTTCTTACATTATCCGTATTCTTGGCTAAGTCAGTATTTTTTTTGAAAAGCTGCCACGCCCTTCCAAGCTGATTCCCTTCCTACATCTCTCGCACT
This sequence comes from Xestia rhomboidea, assembly GCA_963853795.1. Taxonomy (NCBI): domain Eukaryota; kingdom Metazoa; phylum Arthropoda; class Insecta; order Lepidoptera; family Noctuidae; genus Xestia; species Xestia rhomboidea. Next base: position 3,832,581 of record OY970778.1, on the reverse strand, counting down.
GTGTCCATCTTCTCCTGGCTCTGCTGGTCACCACAATGAAGAGAAGATGGATACCCAGAGAAGCGTCCAGGCCGTAGATCAGCTAGTTTAACATGATTGTCATCATCACCGGGTCGGCGCAGCATGTCTTCTTCTTCCATACTTCTCTATTACTCGTCATCTCATCAGTCACCTCCTTTCTAGCCATATCATCCTTCACACAGTCCATCTATCGTTTCTTTGGTCTTCCTCCACTCTTATACCCAATAATCAATTTAATAAAAATTGTGGTTGGTGTCCAGTTTTTCAAAACCTTGAGCATCATTAATTTCATACAGATGAGTACCATAATCCCGTGAACTACAAATACATCTAACATCAACTAGTGTATGTCTGTTAGTCTTATTCAGAACCCGAATGTTTCCGGATGCTTTTGTAGCGTATCTGTTTGTTTGCGGCTTCACAGCGAGGCGTCAGATTATTGGAATACTTGCTAAATAGACGCCAATTAGACAGAGATAGCAATACATATTACTTGGAGATTTGTATAGGACTCGCTGATGTGTGAGTGACTCCGACTACCTATATTGAAACATCTCTTTCACACATCGCCAGAAAATAGGATACTTGGCGCCACGTACAGTTAATAAGTAAGAGTGCTAACTAATCTAGTATATCCTGGCCTCTTATTCTATTCAAACTTCGAACTAGGCCAGCACTAGAATATAGCATTACTTATACTGGCTGTTTATTGTACAAAATGATTGTAAATTAGGTGATCATAAAATTGTGAAACAGTACTTCTTGGTTCCACTTATCCCTCTGTTAAGCCATAAGATAAATTGTGTGAGGGCACGAAATAAAATAGGACTAAATATTAGTTTGACGGCTGTCACGTGAGAAAAAAAAACATGGGATAAGGATCGGGAGACGTTGTATAGTCTTCTGTTTCGTGTCGATGATTCCCATGGTTATTTAATTAAATTTGTTTCGACCAGAACTTCAAAAGCAGGTTTCGGACAGGTCCCTTAAAGTTCTGATGAAGTTGCACAAAGAGCAGGTCAGGAGGTTTGGTGGCCATGGTTTGGGATGAAGACTCCACCCACAGTCGTACTCAACTTTATCGGTATACCCCCACCGGACCATAAAACTGTGAATTCATGGAAACAGTAATACTATTCTAGTTGCAATACCATCTATTTGAATGGCGGGCAACGACACGTCAAACAAGCAGACCCACGGCAAAGCTACTTAACTAACAAACAACAGATTTGCATGTGATCATTACTTTTAGTGGGTACTGTTACTTCAATACAAATAATATTGGTAACAATTGGTACCGGTACTTTATCGGCCATAAATGTTACTAAATACAAAGTTAAACAGTTAGACCTGACTACTTAGACGTTATATTTTCGTCAGCACAGTTACTGGGAAACTGGACTCAATTTATGATCCTATCAGGCAGCCAGTGGGGGACATTCCCTTAAAATAGTATGAAGACTCTCATGCCAAAGATCTAAGAAATAAGGTGAATATGGAAATGAAGATGTGTAACACTCCACTGGGAAGACTTCACTCATGTCTATATACATCGTAAAAGAAATCAAATCAATATTGTAAAAGGAAAGGAACACAAAAACTACGAATTTTTTTTTTTAAAGAAGCTCCTCTTTAACACTTTTTGGGGTTTAATAAATGGAGTGTTTCATCAGTTTGCATAAGCCTTAAAGTTTCTCAACTGATATAATGTAGGCTGAAATCATGTATTAAAACTTTTCAACTTAGTAATACACATACGACCGGAATAGGGATGATGACTGACTAAAACAAAATGATTCTGTTTAGTCCGTCAGTTAGATTATCGAAAAATATTGGATACGTGTTTTTTGTTTTATCAAATTAATTTAAAATTGTGGAAAATAAAACGTGTCGAAGATCATGAGTGGGGGCTTGTGACGTCACATTTGAATAAAAAAATGTACTGAAATGTGACGTCACACGAGTTTTCGACGCACTGTCTTCATTTTTTGTTTACGTGAAAAAATAAAAAATATGAGTCCAATATTTTTTTGTCGGACGAATTCGATTTTTTTTGTCATCTACCGTATTGTCAACTACAATCCTTTCACAGTTATTATGCCTTGTGACTGGACTGTAACTTCATCTTTTCTCCTTTCTAACCATATCATTATTCAGACAGTTTATTCATTGTTTCTTTTGACTCCATTGGAATATCCCCCTCTATTCTCAACTCCTTGCTGGCGCCCTTCGCATACATAGTTTTATTCGACATATTTCCGCATTCAAGGTTGTGACATCAACTTGAATGCAACGCGTTCTACATTCTCAGGCGACAGGCTCTGCACATTTGTGTCGGACATTTGGACATTTGTTTACTAGGGAATGTTTGAAGACAGCGCTTTGTTTGGTTCTCAGTAAGTGGGCTAAAGGTCGGAGATACATCGTTTTGTTTGGATTGACGTGTCCCAGTAGCTGGAACTTTGTAAATATACCTGACATAGAGAAACGGTCCTAACTGTCTAAGCGTACTTATTGTTGTTTCATTAGAAATGTCTCCGCCTCTCAAGTTAGAAATAATATTACTTTCGTGGGTAAGTTATGGATGAGAGGGTGTTTGTCTAGCTAAGCAAAATATCGTTTTCATGTTAATAATTTTTCTAATTGCTGTCTATCTCAGGTTAAGTCATCTTTTATCATACCTCTGCCGTTTCATATCGTTTTGTTGTTTCGCGCTTTTGTTTCCAAATTTTTCCTTTCGAGCAGCATCTTCGCAACTTCTGAGAGCCAGAATCAATAGCAGCGATCGCCAGAAAAGCCCGAGGCAACAAAGCTCGACAAGTCTCGGAGAAACTAGTCAACTGTCTTGGACTTCGCAAAGAATTAATCAGAAAACAGCAGTGAAGAAGCAACTGCTTATAAAAAGCTGCATATATAAAAAAAAAAAATAACAGGTGGTGATCTTTATCATTAACACTATTTGTTTTGAGTCCCGATATTTCGGGGCTGTTGCAAGCAGCATGAACACGGATAATCTGAAGTTATTGTGGGATGGATGTTTGTTCGGTTTTCGCTCGGTAAACATGGTAAATATCCCGTTTTTTGTGTCAGTGACCACATGGTCACTGCTGTGGTGGTTTTAAACTTACACAGGTTTAAAAGCTTATAGGTGTATCCTTAACAATTGTCTTTTTTAAACTTTCACGATCAGAACACATTATAAAACATATTGAAACGGGTATTTATCGCGAATAAGCCCGACGTTTCGACCGGATTGCACCAGCCGTGGTCGCGGGACCGGGGGGTCTTCCTATATTAAAGGTAAAATTCGCGATAAATACCGGTTCCGATATGTTGTGTCCTTAACAATCACAAAATCTATAATATTTCAAATTTTCTGTTCCCTCCGATCCTCCGATCCAGTAAGGTAATAACAACACCTATCAATAGCTTACTTATCTGATCGATATTACCTGGACAGCATCTTCATTATATAGTTCAGTATACAAACTGGTAGATACTCGATAAATTCCCATCGCGATTACAGGCGATGCCGGCCCTAATGGCAGATTATCGGCGCCCGCCGCACCTTACATTTTGCTATAAATATCGTAGATGAAAGGGGAAGTGCTAAATTTCTTTGAGAATTCCTCGTGGAATGACGTGCTAAGGTTTATGGTGATTGTACTGTTATAAGGAATGAGAGGAATTTGTGTTTGGGTGGATAAATAAACATGACAGAATACCACGCCTGTAATCTAATAAAATAGAATGGCGCAGTGTTCATGTGATGAGCAGGACATTTGTTTCCGAGTCATGGATGTCTATATGTATAATAAGTATGTATTTACAAACAAAAAGTATCTATGTAGTATATCAACTATCTGGTGTCCACGACACTAGCCTCGTTGCTTAGTGTGGCACTAGATGGCGCTGTGTGTAATGTCCAGCGATATTTATTAAAGGGCTTCCCTCTTTTGGAGCCTGTTCCCTTTTTGCTGTAATCCATGCGATATTTATTTATTGATTAATTTCATTCAGACATAATCTTTCTTTTTTGCTCCAATCAAACTTAGAGTTTTAGAGTTACACTTCATTGCAAAAATACCACCCCACCTTCAGATAATGCAAATCCATCGTAAACGATCAGTTATCTCCCCATTACCCTACATAAGCCGGCGCTAACCATACCTTGTTAATAAGACAAATAGGTAACATCTGCCGGTTGCCTACCATTAGCATTACTAACCATTCAGATGGACGTATTAGTAAGTGACACTTGCTATAGTTATGAAGTGGGTGATTTATCTTGCTCGACAGTGTACAAGAATCATTAGAGGCTTGAAGAGCAAATATGGGTAGTTCAAATACAAATTGCTTGTAGCTACTGATAAGGAAAATGTAGATTATTACTTTGTTGAGCTTTTATGATCCTATATATTTTTGATAATAACAAGTTATGCTGCAGTTGACTTCTAAAATAGTCTGTATCGCATTAGATGAAATTGCTAATATTCACTTGAAGAAAAGCCGCTTTACGAGTGCCTTTTTATAATTTAAGAAGTTAGTGTTATTAAGGAATACCTACATAGTTTGTAATTTTCCATGTAAATCTCGATCAACTTGTAGTAATTTCTATAAATTCAACAAATACGATATTTTCATCTATCCGTCGTGCACATGTAACTACGGTACCTGCATCAGTCAGGACTTAAACGAGGCAAACGAAAACCTTGACAGTGCCTAGGGGCCATCAATACGGCAAGCCCATAAGACAACCAGACTGTTCAGAAACCCTATCATCACAAAGAGTATAAGTAAGTTATAAGGGCAACGCAAGCTTTTAGGCTTTTATGCAAGTACCGCCAAAATGTCCAGGTCCAATGAACCTTGAACCCAATGCTTTGGCGATAAAGTAAAAAATCTTTTAAAGAAATTTTACAGATTGTTGTACCTTGATATGCAGCTGGCGTCTGTACTAGTAATGGTCGAAAGATATAAGACATCGACACAAGAAGAACAAGACAAGCAAATATGTACAATTAACATAGTAAAGTAAGAAAAGAAAAAACCAAGTTCAGGAAACAGGACATATCTGACTGCAACAGTCGGGACCCATATTTGATGTTATGATTTTAGTCTAGATTATTTAATGGGTCCCGACTGTTGCAGTCAATATGTCCTGTTTCCTGAACTTCTTTTTATCTTTTCAGTTTTTATTTAAAGTTATTATTATTAGTTATTTTTTAGCAGTCGGCTTTTTTATTTTTTTTATTTTACACTTTTCAGTTACTTAGATATACCATTTTAAAATCCTCATGATGCGCCCATTAGCGAGCCGTTCAGGCTACAGAGCGTGCCAAACGTTCGAATTTAGCGCCAAAAATCCGCCATTTTGTTTCTTATTTTTATTTTAATATACCCAGTGTCACTCTCACAGTAAATACGAATCTAACGACACCTCTCAAGCTAAAATCCATAGAGACGTTCAGGCCACTTAGCGTGCCAAACAACTATACATACATACATACATACATACATACTCTCGAAAAACATAACCCTCCTTCTGGCGCAGTCGGGTAAAAAGAAAATACTTATTCCTCATTATGGAACTATAGATAATATGATGAAACGGGCGATTAATCTCAGCCGCAGTGCAGTCGGCGGAACTGAACGCGAATATTTGAAGTGCAATATGAATGGGTTTAGGAATAGATGGCGTCTACGGTAATAGATAGCTAGTGGTAGAGATAGCTTAAAGGAGTGTAGGAATGTTTCACGCTGATGCTGCGAAAGTGATGGATATTGAATCAGAAGGAAGGAATGCTGGTATTAGTAAATAAGCATTAGATTAATGTGGGACAATATTTTCTTTTTGCCGAGTTATTTCGCATAGACATTACTTTAAAAACATGTTTCGGAATTTATTTATTTGGTCAAACTTCAGAATTCTAAGTACTTGTCGTAAAAACGACTACCAATAGTGCAATCATTTGAATAGGGATAAGTTGGACTATTGATATAGAGGTTAGCTTCAAGCTCACAAAAAGTGTCTACCTTGCAGACACTCAAGCGGAGTGATACTTCTCTATAAATAGTCTTACTGATATTCACTCGTTTGCAAAGTATTAAGACAAACTTCAGAATTCTAAGTCCTTGACGTAAAAAAGACCACCGATTAAGTTAGGACTATTGATATGGAGGTTTGTTTCAAGCCCACAAAAACCGTCTACCTTACAGACACTCAAGCAAGCGAAGTGATACTTCTCTATAAATAGATTTAATCCCAACATTATCTCACTAGAACAATGATCCGAAATACACGAAAGACAAAAAAAAAACTTTTTATTGATTTAAGCACAGTTCACTAAACAGTTTCAAGTAAGTGTTGATGATGAATCAATCGTTGACGAGAAAAAACGTAAAGCGGAAAAACCCCGTCTGCGGATCAATTGGATTAAGTTTTTTTTTGGTTTGGTTAAGAAACTTTACCTAGCAACGAAAGATGGTATATTTGTTATGTTGTTGCTATGGTGAGAAGATGTTACTTGAGCTAGCCATGGCAGATTTGATATTAACTCGTACGGCTATGGTAGGTACCGTTGTATTTGTAGAAGTTTGGTTTGGATTTGGATTTTTGATATAAGAAAAAGTTGATGCTATGATTAGACTTATAATTGACATGATTATCAGTGATGGCAGATGTATTTTTAACAAGGAAGGCAAGAATACAACTTTGGAGGTATGCGGAACAGGGAAATAATTTTTACATCTTCCACAGAAAAGGGAGAATACGCCGACCAGATCAGTGTTGCTACTGCCTCATTATAGATGTTGTCGGGTTTCTGTACAAAAATTTAATCACGCGAATAAGTCTGTCAAGTTCGTGTGCGATATAAAAGTCGCCACATAACTTTAAGATGAAAAAATGACAAAACTTGAATACATATTCCGAATTATCGATATAACGGATACATCGGATACAATGAAGCCTTTATTAATCAAATCCACATTATCCATAGTCAATATGTAGATGTCTGTATTACGCATTAAATATATCGTTCACGATTTCCTCTCCTAATAAATATATGGAATGAGTACTGCCATTACAAAATGTGTCGCAAATAGAGGCTTCGCAGCCATAAAATTTACATAATTATGGAATATTAAGATTGCAAAATACGATGCAATTTATGACAGGTGGTAATTTCATCTCTGGATACTACAATGTTAATTGCTTTCCTATATATCTTTTGCTTTATTCTGTTGTTTTTTGCCACGAATTGTGCTTTGCCAATTATGTACCATTTGACAATAACATTGTTCTTCTACTTAAACAATCTTGTTTTACTACTCCAACGGTAACTTTGGTTTTCTCATACATTATTCGTAATTTAACACTAATTTTAAAATACAAAAATGAAAACGACTCTTTGATATGCATAGTGTCGCCATAACTACATGATATTTGACACGCCATCTCTCCGTTAATTTTAATGTGAATGGCATTTACAGGCTGTTAAACATGCTATGCCGGTTAAAATTTGTCTAATCTAAACCGTTTATCACCTGTAATCGGCGTCCAGCCTCCAATCCAACCTCATTGATGTCAAGACCATAGATCTTCAATCATGCAGTAACCAGCCATTACAATCAATCTCTGTTTCAACTGCGCCACGTTTGGCGCGAACCACCATTATCTCTAGTTGTACCATTTATGTTCGCTCGCTTCTCGCTCAGTATAAACTCGAGGGAACTAGTTTGTAATTAGTTAGGATGGTTATCAGGTAAGTCTGGATTATAGATTACTTTCGTTGTATTAGAAAATATTGTCTTTAATTAATAAAGGTAGCTTATCTGGTATTTTAGCTTTTTCTTCGTTTGATGAAATGAAATGAAATGATGATATGATGTTTATTTTTGCAAGTAGGTTTTTACAAACACATTTACACGTCATTTTTTAAAAACTAGATGGGGCCGGTGTTTCGTACCTGACTACTCTTAGAAGAAACAGCCGAAACAAACTCAGAGGTCATAGTCTCTTTTGAAGTCCAGACATAATCTTGTTCAATTCTCATGAGGAATATGCAGATTAGTATCTGAGATGGTCTTTTGAAGAAAGAACCACACAGATTTGAGTGGACCTGTCCGGTATTTTAGCTTTTTCTTCGTTTTGTTTCACACATCTATTAGTGATAAGGGAAACCTAAGTCGGAGAGAAACCTGCTATAACCAGTGCTTGGCTAATGAGGTGCTGATTTTGAGGCCTTTCTGAGTCATCATCATCCTGCTCTTGTCCCATTCTATTTGGGGTCGGCGCAACACGTTTTCTTCTTCCATTGCCCCCTGTCAGACGTCACGGCATCATTTACTCCTTTCTCTCAAATATCAAATCTTTATTGCATTCTATATGTATTAAATAGATGGTGTAATCAAATAATAAAAAAATCAATATGAACTCTGTCGGGCACAGCAACATTAGGAGAGAGGAAGAGGGCGAAGTAGCAATTTAATAATATTATTAAAAGTTACTAAATGTGTTATTGGGTGTATAATTATGAATTTATAAATTATTAGAATATTAGATGTGTGCATTAGGTATAATATATTATATTTATAATTTCTATGTATGATGTATTGTATTAGAATAATTATTATGCAATTATTAGAACTATGTTTCATTAATATTAATCTTCTCTTTCATATAATTCCTCACATAATCCATCCATCTCTTCCTTGGCCTTCTTATCCCTCTCCATTAATCAACCACATTTCCATCACTTTTAGTCACATGCGTTTCATCCCCTCATTACAAGTCAAATTTTATGATCACAGGACAATAAAGAATACTATTCGTTACACAAATTGTCATTTTTGTGCTCTCAAAAATTTACTAATTCCCAATCTTCCGAGTTTCCATAGTAAGAATTAAGATGGTGTCGATGCAAACGAGACAGGTTTAGCCAATCATCATTTAGATAGCCGTTGTCATTAAGATATGTTGGTCACCAGCCCAACAGTTTACTAGCTCCTAATCTATGGTAAATGCTTGTCCATGTGTGAATGTTAATACTTCCTTGAAGAAGAATTACTGTGGCAGAAATACATAGATGGAAGGATTATTTGGAACATTTGTATTTATGGTATGTTGTGGACATGGTTTATTTTATTTTTTATTTTTAGTCTCCAATTTTTGAGGAGAGAGAGAGGGATAGGTCCTCTTTTTTTCGTCTTTTGGATCTTACGTCATTTTTGTGGCATTATTGCCATCTTTTAAAATATCTAGGTGTTTTTTACAGATTTATGATACAAGAAATCTGCTTTTGCATAGATATTTGTCGTTGTTTGTTTCTTTTTAATTCAATTGAGTTCTTCATCGCAAGTACTTGCATCTAATGGTCACTCCTATTGGTTCCAAGTATGTGCGTCACAGATGCGTCTCGACACGTGTGTTCTTTGTGCGTCGCTCTTGGAGGTAATGGAACGTGCACTATCTTAGCTGGATCGACGTCTCCGTTCATTGAGTGCATGATGCATTTAGTCGATTTTGCATTTCTTAGAGAAAAGAACGCACGAAGCGGCGAGGCGCGGATTTATTTCATTGAATGCGTGTTCGAGATATACATAGGACATCAATATTAGTTCTAATTTGTCATTTGCGTCCTGAAATTGACTTGTCATAAAAGACATTTAGTAATTAAGAATATCATCATCGAATAACACCTAATAAACAATTCAATAAAGAAAACATGATCAAAATCCCTCATGACAAACATATCATCCAAAAAACCGATCCCTCAAGTGCTCTCCACATCAAGTGTACTCCAACTGAACGCTAACCCCTCAAAGACGGATCTAATTACAGAAATAATCCCACAAGTCGAACTTTAACGAAAGGGTGTATCGTCAAGATTAACGAACGTGACAATTACGGTAAAAGCCCTTACAGTTTGCTGTCAGGACGTCATTTATTTATATAATATTGGTGGTTTCGCTCCCCACTGTGACTCCCAAGGGACTTGCCTAATTGCACGCTGTCAGATGTCACAAACGTTGGCCCAATAAAGTTGGCTGTAAGTGCTACCAACTTGGACCCAATGGGGTGGAATGTGTTTACCGAATGTCAGATTACTTTTTGTTGTTCAAAAATAAATGACAGTCGCAAGACTGTCATTTGTTTTCAAAGCGGTTTTGTTGGCGGTAATGTTGTTTTTTTAAACTCTGTATTTTTTTGACATACACTGACCTGCAAAAATAAGTACTACACTTTTAAAATTTCAATTTTTCCTAAACTATAGAAGTTAAAGATTTAAAATAAAAAAACATTATAAAGCAATTTTTATCAGCTTTCTTTGAAACTATAGACAAAATTAAACTATTTTCAAGTCCTTTTTGTTTCGAAAGTATATCTTGTGTACTTAAAAAGTTATTGCAATGTTAAAAGTGTGATACTTATTTTTGCAGGCCAGTGTATATACCACAAAGTTATCCTTTCAACTTAACAAGAAGCTTTGCTCTTGTATAAATGAGAGCCAAGTTCCGAATTCACCGTTGATTCTAAATCGAAACAACAGAGCTCAAAGGATTCCCCATTTTATACTTCCACAGCTTACAGACCTTGCCATAAAGACCGAATAATCAGAACATTCAAGTTTCCGTGCGAAAGTCTAATGCTGTGGAACTGTTTAGATAAGGCAAGTGTTCTGTAATATCAGCATTAGCAAGTGTTACTTGCAACTTCAAAGGTAAGGAAATAAACAGATTATAAATAAGGGTTTTATAAACACTTTCTACTGTTATCTTATTATTTAATATGTAAACGGAGAGCTCCTTACGTGAGAACCGTTAACCTGTTTTGGTTACTCGTGAAGTTACGGAAGGATAATCTGGTGGGATAATTTTATCTTTCGTGTGAACTTTGTGAGCAAGCCACTTCCTTCTTCGCTATCTGGCGTCCACGACACAAGCCTCGTTGCTTAGTGTGGCACTAGATGGCGCTGTATGTAATGTCCAGCGATATTTATTTATTCTTATAACAGATTTAGCTTTATATAGTATAATAACATCTTCCTTATAATGGCTACAGTAATTTTCATCGCTAAATTGTTTGCCGAATGAATCTAAATTGCCATCGACAAGCTTAGAAGAAGACCAGCTTGTAACAATTGAGTAAAGTTTTCCAGTTATACAAAAGGGCTTCATCAAAAAAGAAAAAAAAGAATCATTGCAAAGGAGACAATTTTTTTTAGGTCCACTTGGACGTTGCGTTTCTTATTCATATTACACCAAAAATAAGTAACCGTTATATCAGGAATCCGGAATCTTAAAATCAAAATAAAAAGTTATATTTTGATATTTTTTTGCGAGTCAAATCATTCCTGTTGTGGTCAATGTCATTTGACAGAAAATACTTACGTGAATAGGGACGTTTTATCCGTTTACAAATAAAAGTACGGTACCCAGTGGTAATCATTTCTGCTTTAATTAAAGCAAAATAGAATATAGAAAGAAATATTATTAAACTGTGAACATTTTAATGCTATTTTTAAATGTTTACGCTAAAATCGCGTAGATGGTTTAAACAATCAACGACAGGCAACTTCATTATTTTGACATTTACTCTTTCTGTTTATTTTGATTCAATAAAGTGTTTTTGCAGTTTTCGCATTTATTCCGGTTAGACAAGGCTTAGCTAATAAAATCTAGATATTTTAGAGAAGAAATGGATGTACGTTTCATTATTAAACGCTACAATTTATGTGGGTGGCCTAATCTCCAAACAAAAAAAATTGTCTCCTTTGAATTGAATATAATTTTTCTTTATTATGGAATCCCATGACTCAAAAAATACACAAATAAAAAAATACACACTAATTATATCTATCAGACAGTTGTTTCACATCAATTCTTCAGTCAAACTTATGCTGGATGGATGGATGGATGTTTGTTACTCAATCACGCCAGAACGCTGAAAAGCTGGATGAAATTTGGCGGCACAGAGATAGATTACATAGTCTAGAATAGCACATAGGCTAGTTTCTTCTCTCTCACATTTCTAGCAAGTACATATCAAATTTCTACACGAAGTCGCGGGGAATTGCTATTAAGCACAAATATCCAATAAAACATTCCTTAAATACGACCGATCCTTTCTCGCCCAAATCAGTCACCCTAAACGTTACAATTCCCAAAATTCTCATAAATATCGCAGATATGGGTAAGGCCGTAGATTTTGCCACTTAGTAACATAGAGCAACATAGACACTTATATGTTACGGTAACATAGAGGTAACGCGAAAGTAACGCATAATGTTTGTAAGGCCAATTGCATAACGCGCTATTTTTAGCATTAGCCGACTTCAAAAAGGAGGAGATTTCGATGTTGAATAAAAACGAACTGAATAGTTCGCCAAGTGTGTGAAGTTCAATGATAGAAAAAAAAATAAGGTAAATGCACGAGAATGAAACTGAAAAATGTTTATAACTGTCAACAGTTTAATATTATAACACAATCGTGAAATATGGCCAAGTTTACCAAATAAAAGAATATTACCAGGAAAATAATACTTACTACGAAATAATTGAAGTAAGTAACATAATTTTTTAATGTCATAGAGTTTCTCAAAAACTCCTAGCAAAAACAAAAAAAAACTAAATAACATTAATTAAAATGTTTTAAACATAGAAAATAAGCTACGCAATGAGATCGTGAAATCACAAAAATAATACTACGAAATATGTGAAATAACAAAAATATTAAATGTCATGGAGTTTCTCAAAAACTCTCCTATCAAAAACAAAAAACTCAATAACATTCATTAAAATGTTTTACACATAGAAAATAAGCTACACAATGAGATCGTGAAATCACAAAAATAATACTACAAAATATGTGAAGTAGGTTACAAAAATATTTAATGTCATGGAGTTTCTCAAAAACTCTCCTAGCAAAAACAAAAAACTAAATAACATTCATTTAAAATGTTTTACACATAGAAAATAAGCTTCACAATGAGATCGTGAAATCACCAAAAAAATAAAAAAAAACAAAATAGTCATTAGGACTTACTTTAGATAATTTTACGAGTAGGTAGGTAATTATTTTGTTATATTGCAGGAATAACAAATCTTGTAAAATGAAATAACATGTAAAAAAATATATCCAAGGGCTTCCGGGAGGACTGACATGAAGATTTCGCACCCCAAAAAAAATTCTAACCTAGGTACTTAAGAGATCAATGCAATAACAAAACCTTTCTTAAACCTTCTACAGATAAAAATATTCAATTAAAATAAACCATATCGAAATCGGTACTCAGGTAATATTCTTTAGAGGCTTCCCCCTTTTGAATCAAATTTACCTTTTTGACGATAGAAATATTGGTCACTATATCAATATCTAATTTTCTTTGGACTACAAACTTCACGGAATCAAGTAAATCTTTGACGGTTTTCAAAAATTTTACCTTGTAATAATTTTCTCCGTTCTTAAATTCTATATTCTCAACAAATCCTATAAAATATTTCCAAGTTTTTCTTTGGAAATATCTTACTATAACACTATCATTTACATTTAAATTAAAGTTCTGCGTATTTTCTTCATTCTCAATAGTCTTTGTCTTATCTTCCTCTTCATTTATACTCGATTCCTTGTCACTTTCTAATTTTAAGTTCTCTGATTTGTTTTTTTCATATAAATCTGTTTTGTCCCTTTCTTTATATTTAACTGCCTCTTCTAGATCTTCACCAGTATTATTTTGTCCTGTCATGCTTTCATGTTGTTTCTTATATTCAGTCACAATTGTATCATTGTCTTTATTTTCATCAGTTTCTTCTTTTCCGGTGGCATTGAGAATTTCCTTGCTTTCATCTCTCTTCATACATTCAAACTCAATTTTGAGTGTTTCTTCTTTTACAAACTTCTCTTTCAAAGTTTTTTTGATCTCTTCTTTGGTATCGTTTTTGTTTTCCTTGTTCTCGTCTATTTTTCTATTATCAGCCTTAATTTTGTTGCTGTCATCACTTCTTATTTCCTGTATAGGTACTTCTTTTCCAAATACATTACTCTCTCTTAAATCATAACTTGCAGTATTTTCCGGTTTCTTTCTTATTTGCGACAAAATAGTCACATCATCTTCCGCAGTAACACGTTTGGAAGTTTCGTGAAATCTTTTATGCATTAAATTTTCATTTTCACAAATTATTTTTCTTTTCCTGTCTTGTTTAGTATTATTTTCGCCATTAGGTTTCTTTAAAATTATTGTGGATAGCAGAGTCACTTTCTTATTCGGATCAATTTTTGGCCTCAATACACCGGTTTTTTCGTCAAGTTCAGTGATTGGATTGTTTTCGTCGTCGTTAAAATCTGGACTTATAGAAACATCAGAAAAATACATCGAAGCATCGCTTTCCGCATACTCAATATTATCATCATATTCGTCTTCTTCGGTTGATGAACTGATCCGCCGTCGCCTAGTTTTCTTGCTATTCTTTGATTTTTTAACTTCCTTTTCATTTTGACAATTATTTTGTTTATTTGGCTGTTTTTCGTTTGTGTTAATAGTAGACAAAAAGCTATGAGATACAGGTGAGAAACATTCACAGCTGCCTCTAGGATGCCCACAGAAACAGCTGAGATCTCTGTATTTGAGTTTTAGTTTTTCCATTGTTATCAGCTGATGAATTTTCATTGTTCGAGGCAAAGGACTGAGCTTCGTGTGTAAAGGCTTGATGTTAATAGAAGAAATATAAAATAATTTAATAGTTGTAGCCTCGGATTTCAAAATATCAAATGCTGTTTCTGCATTTGGGATGTCTTTTCCCTGAGCAATTTTGGCATCTAAAGTTCGTTTGATGACCCCTCCGATACCATCAGCTGCACCTTTTCCATGGGCGGCCTCAAAAAAGGACCAAGTACTGTAACTAAACCCAAATTCATATACTTTTTCACTGAATAAGTAAAAATTCTTCTTCTGTCGGTACTGGGTAGTTGGGCCGTCAGAGAAAAAGTGAATGGTAAAGATGTTTGGATAGTTACTCTTTATGTGTTGAAAAATGGGATCTAGGTGGGCCCATATTGCCTCTGGATTGTGTTGGTTATCGGCGGAAATCGAACAGAAAGAAATAGGTTTCTTCTCACCTTTAATGTAAATAACTCCCGTATGTAGGGTAATCTGTTCTTTTATGAAATGCATTGCCTGTATTTCTTTATGGTATTTGCAGGTAAAATTCTCAGAGAAATCTATATGGATACAGGCTTCATCACTTTCTAAATTATTAATGCAATCTTTGTATTTTTTATATTGGTGATAAAAATTAAAAACGTGTGTTTTAAATTGTTTCATTTCCGCACTAAATAGTTCTAGTAAGTCTTGTAAAGTACCCTCTTTTTTAATTTTAATCATCTTTTTAATTTTCTTCTTTTCCCCTTCCTTTTCATATTCGTGATCTTTTAAAACCCAATTAAACCAGCTTGCTTTATCCGATAATTCTTCGTTATTAACTTGTAATTTTATATCTGAACACGCATTACACTTGTTGTACATGCAATCTTTGGAATAAAAATCACATACTAAATGTGTTGTTACTTCATTAAGATTGTCAGTTTCAATTATATTATGTGCTTTCAGTTCATCAACCAAGAATTGCATATTGGAGTGTTTTTTACACGCGCAACTCTCGCAATCTTTGATTTTCGGAGAAAGTACGTAAAAGGGGCGGTACTTTTTGAACGTACTGAAGCTTATTTTGGCCTCTTCTGCGATAAACTTTCTATGAAGTACGATAAGTTTGTCTAGCAAATATCTTTTTTGACGCGTAACTTTTTTGAATGTTCGATATTCTTTTTTGCCTGCAGTCGCGCGGCTAACATCATCTCTGTTAAAAAAACATTCAATTTTCTTCTGCAATGCAGTGGTTTTAGTCTTCAGCTGACGGTAGTTTTTAAAATTACTCTTGAATCCCAGAGAGGTTCTTATTCTTGTTTTCAGTTTATATTTTTTGACAATATTGTTATCCAGAACTTTTCTTAAAACATTTTTTCCAGTATTGTTAGCGGTTTGGAATTGTAATTTTAATGACTTCGTTAGTACATCGTGTTCGAGTAGTTTCTTCCTAACTTCTTCTTTTTTTGGAGTTTCAATATTAGGTATGTTATTATTTATGAACTCGGTTACTTCTTTCCTCGGTGTTTTCTCTTCTAATGCTCGTGTATATGTGTCCCCTGTTTCCGTTGCCGCGGCTAATCTAGTTAATAAATTTTCATAATCTGCCTGCATCTTGTCAATTTTGTTTTGTTGTCTCATCATTTTTTTCTGAAGACCTTTGAAACTTTTAGTCAATGTGTTTAATTGCAATCTCAATTGTGCGGTTTCTTGTTTCAGCTTGTATTCAATTCGGCGTTGCATATTGCGGCAAGTTAATTGGTTATTATCTTGCTTGGAGTTTGAAGTTTTTGCCGTAGCTGGTTCATTTTGTGATGCCATTTTTGCATCTTTTGCTTTTTGCCGATCTTCCTTCCATTTTTGCCGTAATTCTTGCTTGTGCTCTTCAGTATAGGTACTTTTTTTTTTCACATAGTAGCGTGCAGATCTTTCTTTGGCCTTCTTTTGTATTTCTATAAACTTTTGTGGGTTTTCGTTTTTCAGCTTATCGCGATATTTCTTTTGCTTTTCAGCTGCAGTCATCGGCGGCATCTGTGGCAAAGTGTTATCGTTCAATCAGAAAAGTATAGGTACAGTTTGGGTTAAAGGCGACCATGCATTCATACAGTAATTTTTAACACATTGACTATGTGACCCGTCGTTTGCTGGAAAGAAAAGACAATCCGCAGATAGGGACGTGTGCACGTTTTTTACTTTTTATGCAGACAAGCTAACTCTGGATACAAATTTAAACATCAAAAAACTAAAACTATAAGACAAAAAAATACGTGGTAAAGATATTTAGAAAGAAACTCCTAAAATGACACTGTACCTAACATGTTAATTAGGGCAACTAAACTACTGAATATGTTGTGTTTTTTGAATTTCCTAAAACAACCTCCATCATCATCGTCTACCTGCCTTTTCCCAACTATGTTAGGGTCGGCTTCTAGTCTTACCAGATGCAGCTGAATACCAGTATTCTACATGGAGCGACTGCCTATCTGACCTCCATAACCCAGTTAGTACTGTGTAATACGATACCCCTTGGTAAGACTGGTTTTCAGACTTTTTGGACCACTGACTACCTAACGACTGTCAAAGATCTACAAATGACAGCCGGGACCAACGGCTTAACGTTCTTTCCGAGGCACGGAGGAAACTCGGTACGTACTGGGTGGTCACCCATCCACAGACCAACCTAGGCAAGCATGGCTTAACCTAAAGATCGACCCGAGCGCCTGTTATTACTTAGCCACGAGCTCCTAAAACCTCTTCCTCCTAAAACAATCTATACCAATAAATGAAACAGTGTCAAAGGAATTTGTACCTACTTGCTTGGAAACTAAACATTAAGTAAAAAAATGGCTTCTGCATATCAAATAAAAACATACTGAACGGATTTTTCGTTACTTTACACGGTCAAAACTTAGAAAAAAGGAATAGTTTTTTTTTTACAATTACCTACCTTAGGCCATCAAAAACCTAGGTAGGTATACATATAATAAATTACGATATGAACGAACCTTTATAACTGTAAAACGTTACGTAACATACAATCAACGTTACCAGTAACATCGAAGCTACATAAAAGTAACGTTAAAGTACGATTTTTTGAGGTTATAAATAGGCATAACCCGACATCCGAGGTGAATTTTAAACATAGACACATTACCACGCACTTATTAGTCACTTGTGCATAATACTATAGAAGATTTGTTCAATTAAAAGTGTTATTTACCTTTGAAATCTCCAAAATTCACAGTTAAAATTCACTGCCGAAGCACACGCGTACACCTTTGACAGACTCCAGAGACGACAAGATGGCGACTTTTTTTTTTAATGTGCTCCCTGGTTACTTGGTGTTGCCAGTGCAATAACAAAACACTACCAAACTGTTTTTTCAATGCTTTTTATGGGAAAATGTTGGTAACATACAAAGCAGTAACATAGAAGCAAAAATATTGAGCAAAGGATTGAATAGCAATAAATCTATAAAAACGCGTTTTTAGGTAGTCATAAAGCACGTTGTAGCAGCTTAACTATGATACATTTCAGATAGTCACAATTAATTAAATGTTCATTAGAAAAAGTGTACGTTTTATAGTGATAAGTGTCAAAAAGACAGCATGTTTTTCGTTAAATTTGAGAGTCTTGGCGAGTCTAACGTATTGTATTTTTTTTAATATACAACTTACATTCGTTTTAACAATAAGGTATAATAATTTAAGACATATAATAACCTAATTAAAATACCTTCATTACAATTTACCAACTACCTTGTGTTTGTAAACAATCAAAATTTAAGAATATTTTTTCTTCAAAAAGTGGCAAAATCTACGGCCTTACCCATATACGAAGTAAGAAACAGTAACTTACACAAAAGGAATTCCTCAGAACAAATTACGAATCGAGACAAAAGGAATGCGTCGGAATTAAAGATTGAAGCAATTTGCTTAAACACAGCAACGAACGAACAATTATTCGCAACTATGTGCCAATTTGTGATCCTTTTAACTTCAATTAGCATTTGACTAGCGGAATGGACAGACAAACAGAATCTTTAGAATTCCGTAGACATGCTGTGTATCCTTTGAAATTGCCTTCATAACATTGTGTCATCCTATCAGACGGTTGCGTGTTCAGATCACGTCGGAGTCACCAATTTTGTGTGCGTGTAATATTTTGTCTTTAGGGTGTGTGTGTACTAGGGAAGGGGTCCGCAAAGACCGAAGCCTGCCGGGGCTGCGGGACTATTCGAAAGAGATACCGTGGCCCCGGAACACAAAGGGCGATGAAGGAACATGGATGGGTTTTAGTCAGTAAAAGTCGGACACTCCCTCCTGCTCCGCCCAGAGCGGGAGGAGTCATTTGATGATTTCCCATCCGGAAAAAAAAGGGTGTGTGTACGGAAAGAAATGAAATGCTGCGGAACTCGAATATTTCTTTACTTGCAAAACGTGTTACAAATTCAATATTACAATGGAGTAGTTAATTAGGTTGCAAGCGCGTCTATAGCTTAAGGTGGTTTCGGGCGAACTGTTGTCAGCGCTTCTAAATAACCATCATCATTTTCCTGCTCTTGTCCCATGTTACTTGGAACCGGCGCAACACGTTTTTTTGTCCATTCTCCTCTGTCAACTGTCACGCTATCACTTACTCCTTTATCTTTCATATCATTCCTCACACAATCCATCCATCGTTTCCTTGGTCTATCTCTCTCTCTCCATCCATCAACATTTATATTCATCACCATTTCAATCACATGCGATTTATCCTTCCTCATCACATGTCCATACCAAGACAGTCGTTTTCCTTTCAACTTTTCTGTGACTGTCATCCTAACCGCCATTCAGTACAATTGGATGAAAAGTAAGCCTTAAAGCATAAACTCAGTATAAATGAAGATTTCACAAGTCTTAGATTTTTTAAAACATTGGTATAATCAAGACAAATAAGAAATAAGATTTATTACAAACTTACGAGTATTTCGGGAATTAAAAAGTTGCCAACCGTTTATTAAAATTTTAGAGATTGTGCTTGTGTTTTCGAAATTGATGCTTTTAGAACTCTAGTAAGCTGTTAATGATGTTTAACATTAAATTTATCTTTGCTCGTATTTTTTTGTAACTACGGAACCTCTCGTCATCTATCCGTCTGCTACACAAGTCAAGTTCTCTAGCAGTGGCGCCAAACAATGAGATATTGTGCCGATGTAGGACGAGGCTGGTGAATAAGCAGACATTGTTCTGATGTTTACACAAACACAGGGATTCCTGGTTTATGGATCAGCTAATTTCAAAGATTTGCCTTTAATGGAGGATGCTGGGTCCCGGTTGGGATTGCGAACGATAATTCGATACTTCATTGCGCGTATATTTGGGTGATGAGGAAACGGATATGGATGAGTTACTATTATAACTTTTAGAGTACTCTGTTATTCCTAATTTTGTGGTGGATTTAACTACTTTTTGATCTAGAATTTATAGGTAGTGTGTTTATTGGTTGGATTGGCTCTGGATCAAAACCACTGGAAGTCATAGGGAGAGGTTCTTGCCCAGCAGTGGGATGAGGCAGGCTAACAGTATCAGTATTTATTGGTATAGGTGTATGTTACTTTAAAGTATAAAAGTTTTATTTTTATTTTATTTTATTTATTTGGACAACAAAGACCAACAAAAGATACACAGTCACAGTTATACAAAGTTTCTTATAAGTGTGTTCCTTCAATTACAGGAGACCACAGCATGCACATAAAACTCGGTGTTAACACAAAAAAAAAGCATTTGATGACAAGAAATCATACGTAGGTATTACAAATAAAATTTAATTAAAATTAAAATTGTATTAAAATTAAAATTGTTCTAAAATTAAATTGAATTTAAAATTGTATTAAAATTAAAATTGTACTAAAATTAAAATTGTTTAACATAAAAATTATAATTATTTTTCTACATTTATTGAAGTGGTCAATTTTTTTTTGTATTTGGAGATAGGGGTTTTTTTTTGTATTTTAGGCAGGTTGTAGATAAATTGTGGCTTATTCAAACCATGCCTTGCTAAGGCGATTATGTGGCAAATCATGTTTTACAATACGAATACTTGTAAAAACCCTGATAGCGTCATCAATGATTTTATTTGGGTGCGACATAGAATATTATGCCTGCTTAATTCTTTGAGGGTCATATGCGTGACCGTATAAACTACAAATGCAAATATTAGCAATGTACGTGTGAAATAACAAGCATTTGACGACTTATATTTGAATATCTCTTCAATGAAGTATCACACCGTGAGAGAATTCAAAAAACCATCTAAAAAAGTTCGTCTCCGACAGATAACAACAAATAACAATTGACTGAATCATTGATGACATCAATCTTTTGGGCATTTGCCTGAAGACTGTTATAGTAGGCAGGAGTAGGAGATGACTCACCACCAAGATTTTGTCAGTAAGTCTTTTGTCAGTAAAGCAAAGCTCACAAACCTCACAAACAATTAAACTTGTATTGTCTCTTACGGGATATCTACCGTGATTATTATTTGTTTTGAGCTCCCGATATTTCGACGCTGTTGCAAGCGCCATGATCGCGGGTTGACAGCGTCGATATATCGGGAGCTCAAAATTTTAAACCGTGAAAGCTTAAAACAGTGTCACAAACAATTACTTGACGGACCTAAGCTATTGCACCTCTACGTAATTAAAAAAATACGTACGTTACATACAAATACATAACAAAGCACCCACTCTATATTTTGCTGTTAATAGTTCTTAAGTTAAATCCAGTGCGGCGCGATGAGTTGGGCAACATAACGCGACGTAGCGGTGACAGATGTGTCAACATAGCAACGTACCCGCGACGTAGTGTAAACAACTAGTTATTAGTGGTGCTCCTGGTTTCTTGTATGTTTTGTTACGGGTCTATCATCCATGAAGTTGAATAGTTTCGAATTCAATGTGTTGACGGTTAAACGAACATCAAGAGGCATGCTTATGGCTTATGTCTAAACCGGTCTGTCTTTACCGGCCCCCAAGATACAGGCACAGCCTAGTTTGGGGACCTCTGCTTTCTAACTATTTTTTTTTCAATTTTATTTGTTACGACTTTGTCATAATGCTAAACTAGGTTAAGTAAATGTTTGTAACAATAGGCGAGACGACAAGAAAAATCTATTTAGTCCATCACTTAGGTTATCAAAAATATATGACCCGTGTTTTTTCTTTTGTAACGTAAACCAAAATTGACGAAGATAAGACGCTTTTAAAATTCCCAATACGTCACGCCATGGTATAATTTTTAGCTAGTTCTGATGTCACGAGCCCCCACTCCAGAGTTTTGATGCGTTTTATCTTTGTCAATATTCATTGATTTACAAAAACAAAAAATACGTGTCCATTAATTTCCAATACTCTAACTGACGGACTAAATAGATTTGCAATTTTTTGATATTGTCGTCATGCCTATTGATTAATAAAATTTATTCTTATTCTAAACCACAGGATATATATATGCCATGGTGGAAGATCCTACAGAGTCAGTACTTTACCAGTCATTTGAAAATGAACTCTAGTAGTAGTAATACTAACAATGGGATGCCTCTTTGGTGTAGTGGTTGCAAGAGCGACTACTAAGCATGACGTCTTGGGTTCGCTTCCCAGGCCGGGCAGTGTTATTGGGCTTTTCCTTCAGGAATATCTCAGTAGCAGCCACGGAGTCTGGATTTGTACCCAGTTGATGGCAATAGGCTCGCCCCCTATTACATGGGACTTAAACACAACTGTCGAGATACTACTACTTATCGTGTGGTTAGTGCCTAACCTGGTGTCAGAGTTTTTATGACGCACATGGGCCTCTGACTTGGCTTAACATGCCGTCGAGAAATATCTCTCAGGCATGCTGGTTTCCTCACGATGTTTTCCTTCATCGAAGCTAGTGATAATTTTACAATACGCACATAGCACCGAAAAATCAGAGGTGCGTGACTTGGGTTCGAACTCGAGACTTATGACTTGGCAATCCGACGGTCACACCGCTAGTCACACATTGCTGACAAGATACTGAAGAAGAACTGTCGAGATGTGGGTGTACTATTAGGTACACATCTGCCTAACCTTTGTGGGTTTACAGGCGTGATGTTATGTTATTAATTAGACGCTTGGCTAATTTATCAGATCGTAATCATAATAACAAGAATTCAAGTACAAGCCGCTATTACGAAAGCTTCGATCCCTTTGAACTAAATATTCTGCCCTAAGTACTTTGATTCTCATTACGATTATGTCATTTTGATAACGGAGAACATTTCCAGAATAGATAGAGGTATCCAGTAGTATTGCGAAAATGGTGTTTTTCATCTATCTGATGTAATTCCTAGACTGCCTGTTACGAAACTTATGCAAATAGCTAGTAGAATTGCGCAAGGTTGATTACTTACATAATTTTAAATAAAATTATTAAGTTTTTTTGTTCAGCATTTGTTAAGGCAAGTTGACAGTAAGTAAATTCGAGGAATTAAATTCCTGAGTTAAGACAATTCACTACTGTAAATTATCTTTAAACAATTAGTGTTATTTGTGAAAACACGTTAAGTAATGGTTCAAAATAACAGTATTATTTTGGACCAATGATTGTGATAAGTACCTAAAAAAATAAATCTAATCAAGTTACATTAATTCTTATTCTGTAAAAAAACAACTGGTTCCCCCGGACCCGGACTTGTGATTTTATTTATTTTTATACATACATAACTTCACACCTTTTTCACGTGGAGGAAGGTAAAAACAACAGAACGCCACGTCAATCCTTTAATACCCCTTTCGCCTCATCGATTCCTTTTTTTATAACATAGACATCCGTTTTTCCTCAAAGCAAAGCAAAGGAACTTCACCCCAATACAACTTACGAATAAGTACATCTAATTCAGTTTCACACACAAACAATCACATTCTTCATTTAACTTCGTATTAATATATTAATTACTAGACTTGTATTAATGTTTGTGTGTTCGCGGTAAATCACTCAAAGTCGCGACGTCTGCGCGAGCGCACGAGTCGGTGAGCTCGCGACAGTTTCACGCATTTCTTCATTATTATCATTTTCTTTTATGCATTTTTTTGGGTTTAGTCAGAGTTTATTAATTTTTGGTATTTATAATATGCGAACAAACCTCCGCTTTGCTGATGAAATTGTTTTGTTCTTCACATCTGTTTCAGAACTCGAAGAAATGTTCCAAGATCTGAGCACAGCAAGTCTTGGACTTTCAATGAACAGATACAAAACGTAGGTCATGATGACCATCAGCACGAAACGTAGAGACGAGGTAGACGGGCATATGTTGCATTATGTCGATGAGTAAAGATACATACTTGGGCCAGATAGTGTATTTTAAAAATAGGTGAGACAAGACAGTCGAAAGAAGTGCTTAGAAGACCCTCTGGGCCCTAAAAGAACACATGAAAGGAAGTCTTCCAATGACAATGAAAAGAAAACTCATCGACATGTGCATCCTGCCCGTTCAACTTACGATGCGCAAAGCTGGTCACTTACTGAACAACAGAAATCCAAACTCAAGATTCGCCAGTGGGCAATGGAACGCAGCATAATAGGTGTGAAGCGTACAGATCGCATAGAACTACACGATTACATCATATAAATGTCTGTAGGCTATTTAATTAATCAGAAATTATAAGAATGTATACCACCATTCTTAATTGTTACAAAACACCTCTAGTTTCCTTGTCCATAACTCAACCAATGCATATTTGTTATGAAGACAAGTAACACCAATAAATCACGCACCACATAAAAATATTTAAACTACCCACGTTTTTATTAAATTACAAACAAGGAGGTTACAACACGATCGATGTCGATCGACGATCTATTAGTCGTTACGTCACTGGATCGCCGATAAATTGTGGATGGTGTTGAATGCGTCTGCGCCTGCGCACCTGGTTAGGGTTGCCATACGTCCGGAATTTTAGCTGTGTCCGGAATGCGCCGGGAATTCTTAAAACTCCGCAATTTCCAAAAATGGAAAAGTAAACAATAAAAAAATCTATCATGATTATCATTTTAGCCCAAAGACGTCCACTGCTGGACAAAGGCCTCCCCCACGTGTCGCCACATTGACTAGTCCCGTGCGTGGTGCATGCAATGGTTCGGAATGATATATTGAATTCCTGGGAACCGTTTGTGAGTCGTGTTTTCTATGTTTTAGTCGATTCCACCCTGTATAACTTTGCAGAACAAAAACGTAGTATAACCATTCCGGAAACTGATCGGAATATTCGGCAAATATCCGGATTTCGGTTCGATCCGGGTTCCCAGGTCCATAAAAAGGCTTCCCGGAGGAAACTCCGGGAAGCCTTTTTATGGACCTGGGAACCCTGTAGACCCGGGCAGCCGGACGGTGTCAGAGCCACCGGCGCGGCTAATTCAATCAAAATCCCTGTCCACCGCCCACTGCTGGTAGTTTGCTGGGTATTCTAATCACTTCCTCGCTTCTGTATCGTTGATTACTGGTTTTAAAAGAAAATCGACCATTTTGTTGGAATAGGGGAGCTGAGAGATGTAAGCTTACGGCAGTCGTACGGCAATTTGCTGCATGTTCAGTTTTGACATTGGAAATGTCTTTTAGTTCGCTCCAGTGTAGGCTCCGATTTCACAAAAAAGTGCGATCCCTTTATATCTCGGAGAGTTGTGAAGATATGATATTATTCTTATTATAATCTTATTATTATTCACAAGAGCTGTAAGGTGCAAGAAGAATTATTCGAGAAAGTAAAAAACGAAAAAGTTATGACCGAAATAAGATTTTTTTTATTTTTTTGGCTCTCGATATTTTGGAAACGAAGAATGATTTCAAAATTTTGACAAAAATTCCTCTGGACAATCTAGTCAGCTACAATTTGAGCCTAAAACAGAGACGATCGGGTTAAGGGTTTGCCCTGTAGCCTAACATTTTTGAAAAAGTCAGAAAGACATTTTTCACATGACATTTATGACTTCATGTCGATTTGATACTTAAGTTAATCTAAGAATAAAATAATTATCATTCAACGTTGTAGTTTTATTTTGTAACCTTTTCCTTATCCTGACTTTCTCGTCGCTCAGCGACAATATTTTTTCGAATTCCGTTGATTCATTTTTAATGTGCTCGATAGTCGTGTGAGGCACGAAATCAGTGTTTTTTT
This sequence comes from Xestia rhomboidea, assembly GCA_963853795.1. Lineage (NCBI taxonomy): Eukaryota > Metazoa > Arthropoda > Insecta > Lepidoptera > Noctuidae > Xestia > Xestia rhomboidea. The sequence continues at coordinate 3,806,742 of OY970778.1, read as the reverse complement.
TTATATAAAAAAAACTAATTTCTATGATCATCTCTTTGATAGCACTGTACATTCAAAATAACCAGATTGTTGTTTGTTTTAATACCTACTTGTGCTTACTTCTAAAGCAGCGAATGACACGTACCTGTAAAGAAAAATAATTTTATTAATTAAGAATAAGAATAATTTATTGTTCAGAAAAGTACATTCAATGCATTGATTCCTGAAACACACTAGGATTCCCTGTGTCGTGAGTTCCAGGCTCCTTCGTTCCGTTTACATTTTATTGATATATACAAATAGTAGTATCCGCCACAATAAATTTCTAAATCTAATCTAATCTACTTGTAATCTAAAACACAAAGAAAACTGTTATTGGTTACTTATGATATTATGTATATTTGTATGAATGTAGTGTGTGCGTGTGTGTGTGTGTGTGTGTTAGGGGGGTGAATTAAGAGTTGTGTTGGTGTTGTGAACTTGTGACACTGTGTCTGAATGAATGTCTTATACCTTTTGTATATATTATGGAAGTTTGTGATTTATAGTTGTGAATATATAATTGTAAATACATATATAAATGCCTAGCCTGCCAGGTTATTGTTGATTAAAATAACGCCGAATTATTATTCGGCGGTTACCAAAAGAAAGTTTAATTCTCTAAGTTTCACTTACAACATTAAAATTCATAACCGCCAAATAATCCTTCATAACCTCAAAATAACCCACAATATAGTTTAGGAGCTCGCAACCCTAACTTTCCCATTCATTTGGCAGGACAATCAGCAGCACCTGTAGAGTGAAAGTCTGACACTGACAGTGACGGCTGTCAGGAACCGGCCGCGATGCAGTATCGGACATCACCCGTGAAACTTATCCGGGCACAGTTTGATCGTTGCAGAGGTACAAATCTGTATGACCATTTAGAGTTATGGAAAGACTATTGAAGAGTGTTTAGATTGATAATAATTAAAACCTCAAGGAATCAGATAGAGGAAATTGAACTGACATTCTTGAGCAAAAACATAATAATAAACTGTTGAAAAAAAAAAATCGAAGACATGTGACATCTACCAACCCGCACTGGGCCCGCGTGGTGGATTATTAGCCCATTCCCTCTCATAGAGAGGAGGCCTGTATCCCAGCAGTGGGAACATTAATAGCCTGATGATGATGATGATGAACTGTTGTGATTTGAAATATCAAATTTTCAAGTTGCTCTACAACCTTATCATTCTCCTGACCTTATCCTAATTTATTTGGGGTCGGCGCAGCATGTTTTCTTCTTCCAAACTCCTATATTACTCATCGTTTCTTTGGTCTTCTGCTACTCTTATAGCCATCCCCGATCCTACTCAAAACGTTACTCACGGCGATTTCCCCATACTAGTACATCCGTATGACATGCCCAAATCAAGACAACCGATTACGACACAACTTTTCATTTACTTGTACTACAACATCAGGTAAAATTCAATGGATTTTTATCGTACTTAATTCATCTGTGTACACATTTCTAGCAGGTTTAGTTGGACGAAATTTTTAAATCGAAACGCTTTTTTCTTTTCTTTAGTATGTGTGGCACAAGGTGGATAATCATGTAGGACCATAAAACTCAGTTTAAAGGACGGGTGTGAAGTGTCGCATGTCGTGGTAAATTGCTGCGTCTAGTCGAGTTAGCGACTGCTGCTTTTTCTGCTCTTTTTGTTTCAAATAAAAGATGGTGACTGTAAAGAATAAGACAACACACGGGGAAAGTCAATTTAAATAACTTTAGAAAGATTGACTAGTCAAACGTTTTTTACATTCAAAAGAGACAACATATTTGTTATTCTCACTGATTTCACGATATGTCAACGCGTATTTTTATTTATATTGCGTGTATTCGGGAAATGAATTGTTTATCAAATTGACCCAATACGCCAATTTGCTGTATTATAGGTAGCCATTTCATAAATACAACTGTTAAAGTTTAAGCTGACATTCAGTAATATTTTTTTATAAGAATTTATGTTGATAGTCACATAATTTCTCTGCTTTAACAGAACTGCAAAGAATTTCCTTGAAGATATAAATTAGTCTACTGCAAACCCTCCAACTACACACTTATCTAAGAATCGGTAATGAAACGATTTTCTTTACTAACTGCGTTAGAGACGTCGTTGACAAACTACGCGCCGCTCGATTATTCTCAAGATTAAACTTAAATTAATTCGTTTCGTTTACACAGCCGCAGTTTAGGTATCTTGTTGACTGTTAACGATTGGGTGTCGATCGGAGATTAGCTGCGCTTGCGACGAGACGTGCAATTAATGGGGTTAGTGTGAGGGAAAAGTGTGTTTTGGATTGGAATAAAGGTGGTTTTTGTATGATCAGCTAAGTGTAGAACGGCTCGGTGGTTTAGTGTTTGCATGTGTCACTCACTGGTGAGCATGCCGTTTTGGGTTAGATTCCCAAAATGTTGTTAGGTATTTTTTTATCAAAGAATACTCAGTAGCAACCACGTAGCCTGTATTTGTGCCCGAATGACGGAAATAAGCTCGCCCACTATTACATGGGACTTAAACATAACTGGCGAAATGTGGTGTGGTGTTCTATTAGGTACAGCTCTGCCTAATCCTTCGGAGATAATAAGCGTGATGTTATAAACGGTTTTCGTATGATTAGATAAGTGCAGTTTAGTGTTGGACATACTTAGGAATGAACTGAAAAGGTATCGGGCTAGACATAGGCTAGGCTTTGTGTTTGTAAGAGCCAGCAAAGTGCTTAAAAAAATATTCCATTGAATTTAAGTATAAAATACGGCGAAAATAAGTGTGTTGACAATCTTTGTTACGTTGTGATTTAACTTGGAAAATTCCTACCAACATTATGTGTGTGGGAGGGAGTCGAAAAATATAATTAATTAATGGAAAAATGGCGCTGTACATATCAAATAAAAGAACTCTTAGTAAATACCAATTACAATCAAATAACAAATAAATGAAACCCATCAATTACTCCCAAACGCTGTATCTTTCATTTATACAGAAAGTAAAGATACAAAGATACAGGGTGATCGCGATTACGTCGAGCCGGCAAGTGGAGACGCCGGCGCCCTGTATAATACAGATCTAGATTACCAGCCGAGGCTTCAACACGCCCCGCTCGCACTTGACCGAATTGCATCAAACTGGCAAGGAAAATATTTATTGGTGAATGTTTTGAAATGTATTTGGATAATAAAGATGAGGGTTAGTGCATGGACGCTAGCTGTTTGACTATACGCTTGTACAAGTCGAACATTTCGCTGAAATTAATAGGACAGTGTGTGACAAACTCCGGTCAGCTCCGCGGATGTCAAAGATATCCATCATGTCTATAGATCTTTAAGATATGATAATGCTTTACAACCAAACATACCCTTTTTTTTCAAAACATACCCTTTTTTTTCGGATGGGAAATCATCAAATGACTCCTCCCGTTCTGGGAGGAGCGGGAGGGAGTGTCAGACTTTTACTGACTAAAACTCATCCATGTTCCTTCTTTGCACTTTGTGTTCGCATCGGCCCTTGGACCTCTTCCTTTTGCTGACTCTCTTTGAGGCGCGCGTGCTTGGAACACGAACGCGCCGTCGACACGGCCTGTCGTCATAAGACGGACGGACGGCGAGCTAGCCCATAGCTCAATGTTCGACATACCCTTGATTAAACCCGGACCCGTACAATTTATCTCCCAGCGCCCTGCATATCCTCTCGTCATTAGGCTTGAGCATTCTACCGGCACCCGGCAGCAACGTTCCTTTTCTGCCTTCTTTTATGTTGTAATATTTTCTCCTCTTCTAACAAATTTTTCTTTATGGTTCTGATTCTTTTCTTCTGTATTTTTTAAAATCTTCTATGCTTTCTTTCTTCTAATTTTCCGTCTTCACAAACTTCTATCAGTAAAATCTTCATGATTTGTTCAACTACAGACTTCTTCGCTTTCACGTAAGTTGCAAAATTTTAATTGCTGGCTAAGGGTCGCCATGTATTAGAGTGATGTAGGCAAAATAAAAGAGATATTCAGTTCAACGATTCGTGTAATAATGTCCATAATTTAGTGTGTGCAGTTACATATATAAGGTTAGGCGAGCTGCACACTACACTACAGTTGACTGAGAAGAATTAGCATTCAGAGATAAGGCGATTTAGCTATCTACAGCAAGATCAGCTCAGTGTGTGCGGGCTGTAACCCACCACACGGTTTCACTTCGAGTTGGTTGATAGGCCTCTCAGAGATGAGGCCTGTGTCAGATTTACTCCGTTGTAAATTTTGACGGCGCGATTGGCGCATTAGCTGCAGCGCTGTGTGTCGCGGGTTTGATCTCCGCACGGGTCAAATATTTGCATGTTTGTATGTAGTTGTACCGGGTCTAGATTTTGTGTGTGAGTTTAAATGTTTGTAAGTGCAACCACGATACAGGAGAAATTGGGACAATTTGCGGGAACGTGGGGTAAGGGTTAGAAAAAAAAAACAAGACGAAGCTTTTCTACTCTACTCGATGAGTCTTACAAACCTCCTGATACTTGCCAGTACTTCGATACCCAATTTATTTAATATTATCAATAAGCACCAAACCACTTGTCAATTAGCTCTTATTATACTAAAACACATTATGACTAGGCGCCGCTCATGACTGCGTCGGCGCCACAGATAGCTGATCGAGATAAGATGTCGAGGCTAGCACGCTCGCTCTTGACCGTATTACAAGCCGGTTCACGGGTTTAAGGATTAGTTTGATGACTTTTTGGAGGCTGTGGTATTTATGATAGCACTGTCGGTCGTAATTTTACAATAACGTAATAGGCATGACGACAGCATAAAAAAATTGCAAATCTATTTAGTCCGTCAGTTAGAGTATTGGAAATTAATGGACACGTATTTTTTGTTTTTGTAAATCAATGAATATTGACAAAAGATAAAAAGCATCAAAACTCGCGAGTGGGGCTCGTGACGTCAGAACTAGCAAAAATATACCTAGGCGTGACGTATTGAAAAATTTTAAAAGCGTCATATCTTCGTCAATGTTGGTTTACGTAACAAAAGAAAAAACACGGGTCAAATATTTTTTGATAATCTAACTGACGAACTAATTAGATTTTTTTTATCGTCTCGCCTATTGTAAAATTACGACCGATATTACTCCCAATCGATGTTACTCCTCAATGTTACTCCCAATTCACACTGGGCACGTGAGTACATGATATCATTAGGTTGTCCCCATCAAGCCAAAACCACGTAATTTTTCATAGACAAAAAAAAAATCACCTGTTCCATAAATTTTGACCGTGTAGGTTTTGCATTTTTGTTGGAAACAGCTGATTTCTTTTTAAATGGCTTATGAAAAATTTATATGTGGGGGGTTCGGATTTCGGAATGATGTTCTGAATACGTGTATTTAATGGTGCGTCGATGTCCCATACCACTCTGTAGAACGTAGTAGTTCCAAAGCTGTCAGTGTCGCCATTTCAGAAGCAAGCAATGATGACTATGACAGCTCTTAAACGTGGTTTAGATGTACAGATCTCGTTAGTTTAATTGGTGAAATTCACCCTTAAAGTCTGATGCCACTGCTGGCTAACTTCTCTATGTGGAAAAAATAATATCGACAGCAACTGACATTCTGAGAGGAGACATTATTTCTGAATGATCTTCGATTTGATTCTTGTGCCAAGACTTGGTACTTCGACAAATGCTAGGAGAGGTTACACAATCAATAATTTATTTAATCGAAAGGAATTGTAGAGTTTACTGGATTTCAATAATAAAACATGAAACAATAGCAAAGTATTTTAAACACAATCGAGGTGAAAGTTCGCGCGAGTACGTGCCGTCGAAGCCTTTGGCAAAGATTTTCATGTGAATCGTAAATATTCAAATTTTATGGCAGTACCATATGACTCGATGATCACATAACTATTTCTTCAAAGGTAAGGTTTAATTTTATGCTTGTACGAGGACCGTCTATAAAATACTTTAACTGTTAAATGTCCCAATAAAGTAAAAATATACACATCCCATTTTCATAAGGGTATACTTATAATACTTTAACTATTATAATACGAAAACTCAGGTTACCTATGAATGACGATAATGTTCATAAAAGAAAACAATTTCAAATCAGCAATCACCTAGTCACTGCTGTAACTGCAACAGAAGATGCGAAAGACCTTATGCTAATGCACTATGCAGCTTACATGGGACTTAAAGGTAACTGGCGAAATGTGGGTGTTCTTCCCTTCGGGGATTACAAGTGCAATGTTACGTTATTACATACACAATATCATACATGATCAGTAATGCGATCTAAAAGGAATTAGAGTTTTATTCTAGGTCACATTACAGCTCAAACAAGACACTTAGCTTCAGGTAGAATTACACCAAAACAACGACACGATTACCTCGTATAACATGGCCGATATTGGCATACCGTGACTGCACAATAATGCAATAATACATAAACAAACAGAACACAATTACTGTTCACAATATTATGAGTTGGAACCCGTTACAATTGTAACAGTACAGAAATGTAACGCGTTGGATTTATCCTGGACCACAGAGCAAGATAATTGTGGGACAGTGGATACGGCCGCGACTTACACAGTCGTAGGTCGTAGTCGAACACAGACAGGTGAGACAAGCACTTGACACTGAGACCAGGGGCCCTGATCTGGCCGCTTTAACAGAATCCTCATACGATAATGATGTGACTCACTTTACAATTCTTAAATGGTCACAAACTCAGTTACTAGTGACCATTTTACTAATAGTAACGTAATCATATTCATATTCATTTTATTTTGCATACCATAAGTAATAATCCATATTGTTAGCCTATTATCATTCTGCTAAACGCCGGGGCAGCACTGGTGATGAAATATTCAGAAAAAGTAAACAACACGTCATAATTAAATAATTTACACACATCAATTATTTTATCACCACGTCGAGAGGAAACCGGCATGTCCTAGAAGCAAAAATTCGAAGACATATGATATTCATCAACTCGCACTGAGCTCGCGTAGCGGTTCACTCCCAATAACAGCGAGGAGGCCCGTGACCCAGTAGTGGGAACATTACTGATGATGCTGCAGATCACTGAGACGCTTCGGCTTATGTTAGAAATGGTAATGAGTTAACTCTTTCCATGCAAACCAAGCGTGTTGTCACAGGCATAGTCAGAAATAATACAGGTCGTCCTCAGTTTTTATGTACTGTATATCCATGTTCTGTGATATATGGTCCGTGTTCCTATGACAACCGAAAGAAGAGGAATTAGCTTTGTCCCGCGGAATAGCCCGTTTGAATATCGGAAATTATCCTACGTATGCAAATTTAAGGAATGAAAACGTAACATACAGACAGAGTTATTTTCGTATTTATAAATGGCGTCTCTAGTTGCTGCTGTTGTCTGTGTCCTGAACTAACGGCGAAGGAGCGTCACAGCAGGAGGTGATTAACAAGAGCATCTATCAGATAGACACACGTGAGGGCGCATGTTATACGGATAAAGCGATGATCAACGAGAAATAGTTTTGTGTTAACACATTTGTTTAAAATAATAAATTAAAGTTCTAGGGCTAAATAGTCATTTGCGACGCTAGAAATCCTTAGAACAATTTGGCCGTCTCCGAATTTTGGCAAACACGACTGTGAAACCTATCGTATCAAATAGAAAGGAACTATCGTTTTTAAACATTACTGCGAAAAGGCTTTAGCGAATAACATTGAGGCCAATAGTCCCCGCAAAACCAAAGACCACACATCTAACTTTAAATCCTATCTAACCGAAGAAAAAATCGGAGCAAAATTTTCGAACCCCAGCTAACATACGCATGAATTCCATCTAAACACTGTAACTCCGAGGGATTCTCTCGGATACGTCCGTTTAACAAAATACACCCGAGATACAGTCGATATTAGAACTATTCCCGCACCATTAGACTTGTATTTACCTTTAAGAAGGAAAGAGAGGATATGACATCTGTATTTGATGCTGAAATATTTGCAAGACATAGACCAGACTAATTTTCTGCAGAGAAAGAAGTAAATCTTTTATATATACAAGTTGATCGCCATCATATTTATTGCTCACCACACTATTACTGATCGAAGCTCACCACCAGCAAAACATAGAATAAGCACAAGGGGTATTTCAGTTTAGTAGTTCCGTTCTCTACAGAAAATTTGTACAGGTTATGATAATCTGGATTATGGAACTTGAGAACATGGCTCACTATTTACAGAGGAATCTTCAGTAGTAAGTGAAAGCGAGAGAGGCATAAGTTTTAGTTTTATCAGAAGTCACAAGGCCCAAATCTGCTTGTTAAAATATGAATCTTTTTATCTAGAACCTGATTAATGCATTGGCCATAGCATTAGAATCTGCTAACACTTGACCTAAACTGATCGTGTGAAGCTTCAATACCGAAGCTCACACAGAGATTGATTTACAAGTATACAACTAATTTGATGCCTTAGTCACTTAATCATTCTAAGCAGCACACTCCCACAAATACCGCATCCAGCACCTAACAAAATCCACATACACACACACACGATCGTTAACACAACCAACATCTTCTTCGAGCTCATAACTCGCTAGATACCATCAAGCAAGTCCGTGGGCGGGAACTAGAGGAAAGTGCACAAGGATTGAGCCGCAAACTTGCTCAAGAACCTGACAGAAACATGAGCACGGAATCGGGGACTTATGACACCATGTATGGCATGTAGCACCTATAAATTTTGGTATTAAGATAAGGAAATTTCGAGGTTTCAAGGTTTGGTAGTCTCTAGCCATTGGTGTAGTCTTTGATATACGAACGACAATGGTAACCGATTTCCGGGTTGGAGGACAGTATCTTTGTTGGAGAGAATTTTGGTTTTTGTTATAGGTGTTTTTTAGTTTATGAAAATAATAACTGCATCCGTGTGTAAATATGACACGATGACAAACTTAGTAAGAGATAAAAGTAGGATGACAGAAACGATATACTGGAAAGTTGTTGTTAAAAAGTGCGTAAATTTTACAAACAAGAAATCTTTATATCATAATTATGAGACGGGTCATAGATTATCTTTTTTACGTTCGTTAACTTGACAAATCTGCTGCATAATTTGTAGTCTATTAATTTCTTTTTCCTTTTCTTTTTCAAAGAATAATAGCAAATTGAATTCAATTCTAAATTGCATATTATAACCATTACTTTACCATGATCTGAACATTATGCGCATTGCAGCTCGCTTCGCTGATAATTTCAATAAGAGAAACTAAATGGACATTAAGAGTGGGCGCAAAATTGCGAATATTTTGTCGCCTGGCAGCTTTATCTTGAAATATTAATCGAAAACAATTATTGTCGCAATATATAATGATTGTGATAATTGCGATTGTTATAAAGGTTTGCTCAAACCAATAAGGACAAGTTGCAGACGGGCTAGGAGAACGTAATTTGAGAATTACTAGGATTGAAAGCCTGGTCTGCAAATTCTCCGTAGTAGTGAGACTGAACCTTTAGTTTACCATGTAAATGCGTGGATGAGACGATGAAAATACTTTACGTAACTAGAAATTGAAAAAAGGTGTTGCATTTTAAAACATGGCCAGTTTAAAATTAATGGAACAGCGCGCTTGAAATTAAACGCATTCATTTGTTTCTTGGCCATATTTAAAAGCATCTTTATTTTAACAAAGTGATTGTTACTCGAAGTGTTGGAATACGTACGATTACTTTTTGTCTGTGTCTCATTATACTCGTTATTTGTCAACGCTACATTATTGCCGTCGCTATTTTCATCGTGTAAACTGGCATGTTTCAACCATGCTTAAGATTTTCGTTAGTCGTAATCGTACTTGCCTGTAAATTCATCATGAATGATGATCATTCCTCCTGCCCTCATCCCAATTTTTTTGGTGTAGGCGTCACTTGTCATCTGAGCAGTCACCTCCCTTCTAGCCATATCATCCTTCACACAGTCCATCCATCGTTTCTTTGGTCTTCCTCTTCTCTTATAGCCATCTACATTCATACTTAACATTTGTAAATTAACTACATCGTAACCAAAGTCTAATCAATCAACGAACTTAGCACTCCACAGCTGGAGTTAGGCCTCTCCAAAGACACATAACCTTGCCCAATGCCTCCCATATCCAGTCTGACGAAATTCCAAGCCAGTCAACAAGTATGAACATCGCACCAAAGTGCGTGCACACGAACAATCTCAGCCACATCGCGTGAGTCCATCCTTTATTTTCAAACAAGGTGTTAACTCGGGTCAGAGTCATGACCGGCCCTAAAACACCTCATTACCTCTGAAATACTAGCTCCAGCTTCAACGGTAATCTACATTAAGGGTCGCGAGACTAGCCGAGCGTAATTTACATTCATGAGTAAGCGTATCATGAGTAAGGTTATCTGGTGGCCCCTTTAGGTATGGCGGTGTTGCAACGGTGCCTTAAGGTGGATGCTCCAGGGTAGCCCGCGAAATTCAAATTTTCTTACGTTTTTTGCAATTTGCAGGCCAGTGCAAGGTTGTATGTTGATTAAAATATTGCTCACGACTTAAGATGTATGTAGATAGAGAATTATAATCATCAAAATCATCAATACAACCCTCCAAGCTCATAAAGGTGCAGGAATTACTTTTCAAGGTCAAAGTCATTCCTGCACTTTTATGCGCTTTGATGATTATAATTCTATAACTACATACGTCTTACAGTCAGTCGCGAGCAATATTTAAATCAACGCGGGCTGGTTGGAGCATCCACCTTAAGTCAGGAGATACGCCCTTTGTTGTGCTAGGTCGCGTTGAGAGCGGGTAGCGGGTTTTTGACTCTACAACTTCTCCATTGTACACTTAATGGAAGAAAATTGGGGTACATACTACAATTCGTCGGGGGCAGGCCGATAAAAAAACCCCTTCTTCTAGTTGTTTGTAACAATTAGATAATAATAAAATTGTCGTATTGGAGATAGTTCTTATGCAGTGAAAGGTTATATTGAAACTGGGTAGCAAATTTCGGAACTTGAAAAATTGGATAGTGCAGTTGATTTCACGCGTAAACTAATTAAGGTACATATAGAAATTTCAGAATGTTTCGTGATATTTAGAAATGATGTATGAATCTAAGGAAAGAGGGTCGTATACTATAAATATTTTCAAGGATATAATTATGTTTTCTAGAGTATCTAACAAGTTAGAGTAGATCAAAGCTTAGACAGAAGCAAGACCTTGGCAAAAACCGGGATAACGTATGAATGAACATCATGAACAATAGTTGTTTTAACTAGAATATTTATTAAACTAAACCATAATTTATTAAATTAAAACAATAATAAAACTCTGTTTAAAGGTTTCACGGTAAATAAATATACTTAAAATTTCACTTACGGGATAAAAAGAAAGAGAAAAGAAAGAGATATGTCTACTCCTAACATTTTTTTTTCCATCCACCCGCATTCTCCAGTCAACCCGCGATCATGGCGCTTGCAACAGCGTCGAAATATCGGGAGCTCAAAAATAAACAATAATCACGGAAGATATCCCGTAAGTGACATTTTAAGTATAATGATAAAACTACTATTGTTATTGAAGAAACAGATTTGCTGCCGTACCTGGATCCATATGTTTTTGAAGAAGGTATTCTGAATTTTAGCAACAGTAGTTCACCCCACAATGTTCCCACAGCTGAGACACAAGCCTCCTCTCTATGAGACGGAGTGGGTCACAATGCACCACGTGGGTCCAGAGCAGGTCGGTGAACCCTTGTAATACACGGTGTGAACTCTGGGTCTTAAGGCTTAGCAGTCCTGGTTGTGAAAGCTAGCTATACAGATCAGGCAGTTAAAACTGTTACAGCTTCTATTGAGAAGGGGTTAATTTTGATGCTTTTAATTGGTACTATCAGGTCAGGTTTTCATTATTTTTATTTTATCAGATCAGGTGAACTCAGGTGCATAGTACTCGCTACCGGCCTGCGTGTATGACCAGTAGGCTTAGCCAAGTTGACAATCTACAATCGTTAACGCTAATAGAAAACTAACCAAATGTATGGGAATGACATCATTTCAACGTTAAGTCACGTGGTCAACAAACGAACGGTAACAAACGAATAGAAACTTTTAAGTTCAGTCAAAACTGTAAGTTGGCTACGATTTATATGCGATGTAGCGATCACGATTGTAGAAACGAATACATTTCATTATACCACCTTAACCGATGTAAACTTGTCTACGAAGTTTTTATTCGCTTGTTTTGACCACGTGACTTAACGTTAACGATTGTAGAAAGAGAATCGATACGAATCGTTTGTAACTTGGCTAGGCCTGCAGATGTATGAACGTGGACGAGGCGGCAGGAGTATGCAAGGATCATTGCAGGTAGGTTAGTAGGTAGGTAGGTTTGCGGTACTTTCTGCCTATCCCATTAGAAAATAAAAACGGGCCAAGTGCGTGTCGGGCCACGCGCATTATAGGGTTCCGTAGTAGCCCGTTATATTCAAGCATCTTAGTCACTTAGGATTTATTGTAAGGATTTTGTATTTGGTACAAAATATCAAATACCCAAGTTCAACGACTATTACAGCTAAACTAATAAAGTTATATTAACCGCTATAGTTTTCCTTTAAAGTTCATGAAATGCACTATCATCATGAATTTTTCCATGTTTTTCAAGCCAGCAGTTTAGATTTTAGAGGGGGGGGGGGACGCCCTACTGGAACAAAAATATGCACTTTAAAGTTTAATATTTCGTAAATGGAGCATTAAATCGAAAAGTAGTATTAGCAACCCCTAAATAATTTTAAAGTCCTATTCAACGATACCACACAATGGGGTAGACGACGAAAAAAAAATTTATCCTCACTTCACATGTAGGGTAGCTACCCTAAAATAAAATATTTTCCTAAATTGTATGTTACCCCTTTGTCGGCGTTATTGATATACACATCTCTACAAAATTACAGATTTCTAGTACTAACGGTCTCTTAGCAAAACCTTGGACAGACACAGACAGACGGACATGGCGAAACTATAAGGTTTCCTTGTCAGGACTACGGAACCCTAAAAACGTGAGTTTATGTATGTGGTTACAACTATGTTCAAAGTACAGATAGCGCATAAGTTACTAGGTACAGATCTTGACACTGCATATCCGTATCCGCGGATAAGCAAACTTCTAGTAACACCAGAACCGGAATCTTAAATGGAAATTAATTGGGTCAGGTCAAGCTTCAAGTTCAAACACTCTGAAGTACTCTAAACCAGCAGGCGGTGTTTTGAATATTCATTTATGTTTAATTTATGCAGCCTTAGTTAGGTCTAGAACAAAGACTTAAGGCTATGATCACGTTTGACCACAATTTTAATGATAATTAGGTATAGTACGATTTTAATTGACTATCTCGATGGTCTAGCGGCCGCAAACGCGACTGAAGAGCATGAGGTGCTGGGTTTGATTCCCAGGTTGGGCAAGGTTTTATTGGGTTTTTCCATTAGGATTTTATCAACTACAGTATCTACAAATCCCTGATTGTGCAAAGAAAGCAATCGCATTGTAGTTAATTTTAAAATGAGTACCTACCCTACCAATTTCCAGATTGCGCCAAATCGATTAAGCTCTCGATACAAACATAATCGTTAAGCCATACATCAACGGTACCACTCGTAACTACACGGTTAAACACGGTCATGATAGTGCAAGTGATGAGTTCATTCGATACACGAGCGTAACGATTGCGATTCGATTCATTGACGAGTAACCATTGTGTGCGATAGAGTATTGTTTGGTCGGTAACGTCACGTAACGAAATGGAAGTTAGTGTGTCATTATGTCAACACCATCTGATGTACAACGTGTACAACTCGTGCCACGAGAGATGAGACCTGTCACACCACTTGTATACGAGATAATAGGCATGACGACAGTATCAAAAAATTGCAAATCTATTTAGTCCGTCAGTTGGTTAAATCTATTTAGTCCGTCAGCCGAGTATTGGGAATTAATGGACACGTATTTTTTGTTTTTGTAAATCAATGAATATTGACAAAGATAAAACGCATCAAAACTCGGGAGTGGGGGCTCGTGACGTCAGAACTAGCTAAAAATTATACCATGGCGTGACGTATTGAGAATTTTAAAAGCGTCATATCTTCGTCAATTTTGGTTTACGTAACAAAAGAAAAAACACGGGTCAAATATTTTTTGAAAATCTAACTGACGGATTAATAAAATTTTTTGTCCTCTCGCCTATTGTGTAACGAAATACTTCCTTTGAAATATAGGTGTAATACACGTCGTAAACCATCTTCTTACTTTGTCTTCTTAATGTTTTACCTCGAGGCATAATCAAGATTTCTCAAAGCTTCACCCTATTCAAGTGGTGTGACAGGTCTCATTTTTCGTGGCACGGACTGTAAGTTAACGTCATGCTGACGGGCTAATTCTGCCCTTGTAACAGAAAACAGACTGAGAGCAGCGGTGGCCCAGTGGTGGCGGCCCCAACTTACGAACAGTAAGTCGTAGGTTCGAACCCAGACAGGCGCATTACTTTGTGTAATTTATTTCATCACCACTGCTCTCAAAACGGTGAAGGAAAACATCGTGAGGAAACCGACATGTCCTAGATACAAAAAATCGAAGACATGTGACATCTACCAATCGGCACTGGGCCCGCGTGGTGGATTATAGCCCTTTCCCTCTCATAGAGAGGAGGCCTGTGTCCCAGCAGTGGGAACATTAATAGGCTGATGATGATGATGATGAACTGAAAACATAATACCTTTACATAACATAATATCACGCCTGTAGTCCCCGAGAGGTTAAGCTGTGGTAATATTTTTACACTAAATAGGCTTACGTTTGGCAACTCGCCTGATGTGAAGCGATAAAGCGGCCTAGGCTGAATCACGCGTGCTTAGAAGATACCACTTCACTCGAGCTTTGAAGAAGGTGGATCCATATATTACAGCCACATTTCGCCAGTTTAAGTGCCATGTAATAGGGAGCGAGTGAACTTCAGTTAACTCTAAATTATGTTTATGTGCTTACAGTTACGAAAGCAGAATTATTTTATCATGGCAAGATGGCTGGTAGAGGCTGGATGCGAGTCGAAAAGGATCTAGCTAGAGAGAGAAACAATTATTGGCTCTTGTTTCCCAAAAACGTAGTCTATTTTAAGCTTTCACGGCTCACAACTAAATTTACACTGTGACTTACGGGATATCGTCCGTGAATATCATCCTGCGGTCATGGCGCTTACAACAGCATCGAAATATAATATCGGGAGCTCATAATAATGGAAAATCATGGCAGATATCCCGTAAATGACAGTGTAAGTTTAACGTAGTCTATTATTCTAAAAGCAAAGGTTAAATATGGGACCCCACTTGTATAGCACGACACACTTTCAAATTTTCTTCTTCATCTAATTCGCCAGTTTTTAGTGAACTTCGTAATTATGCAGTCAATGAGTGGGCCATTGCATTTATTTATCCTAAACAATTTTCCCTTACTAAACCTACCATTTCTAAGCAGAGAAATCTTTACGAGACCAATTATGCAGTAGATAATTACACTTATACTTTGTTATACATCGTTGTCGGTCAAACGGAAATCATAAATTATACCAGTACCTAGCAGCGACTAGACATACCTATATCTTAGACTTAGAATTGGCTCTAGAGAGAAAACAGATGGTTACAGAAGTTCGACGCCAGCATTATTATTAGCAATGCATTGAAGACCAAGGAAACGATGGATGAATTGTGTGAGGAATGATATGAAAGAAAAACTGGACAAGTACGATTCAGACTCGCGCACGAAGGGTTCCGTACAATTATCTATACAACATTAGACAAAACGGCAATAAAATCACGTTTGTTGTATGGGAGCCCTCAGCTGATATTTATTTTATTTTAATATATTTTTTTAAAGTGAATTTACAACTAAATATTCTGTGAATATTTCAAGCTTCTACCTGTTGCCGATTTTAATATTGAGCAAAAAACGGCAAAAAATCACGTTTGTTGTATGAGAGCCTCCCTTAAATATTTTTTTATTTTGTTTTTAGTACAGTTCATAGTAAGGTATTCTCTCGAATTTTTCAATATTTACTTGATGAATCTACAGTTGAAACACTATAAAAAGCCTAAATTACTAAGCTTTACCATGATGCGAGTCGGAACTCGGAGTGGAGTCGGGGGTCTACGTTATGTTCAAAGACCTTACATGCGTTGATCTTGAAGCTGATGAGTTTTGTTTGAACGGAACACAATTTAATAGCGTTTTCTATATTCGTTAATATTAGGAAGAAACATCAGACCCTTTTTTATTATCTTTACCACCAACCCCTTTGCACAAAAACAAAGAATCGCTTCGTTTGCAACGTCAGACCAATAAAATAAACTTTTCCTTCAATACATTTTGTGTTACTATTTTGCTGACTACCATTTTGCTGAATTGCTACACGCTCCCCCCCATTACTATCATAATGTATTGTTTTACTTACGGATAAACCCCCTTACTCATCGTTTTGCAAAAGTTTGAGAACTTCAGTTTTAAATAGATATATGTATATGGCCATAGTAATGCAGCTGATTTTTGGATTTTTCAATTCAATTAGTATAAATTAGGGACTACACAGGCGATGGCCCTTCATTTGCATTGGTATCGCAAGGCATTATAAAGTCATCTATACTTCTATATCTACAGGGAGTAAACAACCTCATCACGAAGCCGTCAACCAAGCATTCTGTACATCAAACTAAGTAACTTTACGCAAAAATTATTGCTGGGAAATTACTTTTTTTTTTGGGGTGAAGAATCATGTTTTGTGGTAGAACTCAATGTAACGCACTCAAAACATTGTGCTGATGGATGGATTTAATAGTACGGGGGTCGTGGAGGTGTTTAAAGTAAAAATCCTACATTAAAAACTTGTCAAAAAGTTGGTACTTTGACCCCCAATATCTCCGTAACTAGAAGGTTCCCAGGTACGGTGTAGAACAAAAAAATGATCGCAATGACAGAACAACGAGGAGAACAGGTGCCTTTCGGCTTCATTAAGAGGTGTTTTACACCCTTTACACTAATATTATAAAGAGGAAAGATTTGTATTTTTGTATGTAAAGAATAAACTTAAAATCTACTGGACCGATTTAAAAAAATCTTTCACTGTTGGAAAGCAACACTATCCCCGGGTGACTACTTTTTATCCCTGTATTCCAACGGGAACGGGAACTACGCGGTTGAAACCGCGTGACGTCCGCTAGTTAGGTATACTTTGGAGCTCGTGTGTTCATGTTCTTTATCGTGTTAGTTTTCTTGAGATTATTTAGTTAAGACTCACGAATAACAACAAACAGTACAACCCACTTATTACTTATTGTTCTGTTTACGTCACGTGTATTTATGGTATCCAAGACAGCTTTACTGTCATTGCATTAATTTGGGAATCAACTGTTTCTAGACATCACTGCAGCGGCTAGAGCAGCGGTGGCCCAGTGGTGGTGGCCCCGACTTACGGACAGTAAGTCGTGGGTTCGAACCCAGACAGGCGCATTACTTTGTGTAATTTATTTCATCACCACTGCTCTCAAAACGGTGAAGGAAAACATCGTGAGGAAACAACCAAACAATTCGAAGACTTGTGACATCTACCAATCCGCACTGGGCCCGCGTGGTAGATTATAGCCCATTCCTTCTCTTAGATAGGAGGCCTGCTGTGTCCCAGCAGTGGGAACATTAGTAGGCTGATGATGAGACATCACTGTCTGTTAAGGCGACTACAGGAGCTAAATTAGCAACTCTAATTGTGGTGGTTCAAACTTCGTTTGAAATACTGTTAGAATAAAGTTCTAATCAGCTTGCACTAAAGTGGTTGTTACGTCAGTCACTGCGGGCCGAATAGTGCGAAATGAGTGTTTTTTTGC
Organism: Xestia rhomboidea; assembly: GCA_963853795.1. Taxonomy (NCBI): domain Eukaryota; kingdom Metazoa; phylum Arthropoda; class Insecta; order Lepidoptera; family Noctuidae; genus Xestia; species Xestia rhomboidea. Next base: position 3,788,806 of record OY970778.1, on the reverse strand, counting down.
GATTTACAAAAAATCTATTGATTGGACTAAAAAAATAAAACACTATCATGCTAATATGTTGCTTGTAGAATTATTTGCCAAAAAATCAGTATGATCGCATGTATTTGAGTATGGTTTTTACTCGTTAAAAGAAAGTTTTAGAGATAAGTTCGTGATTTTTTTTATCAATTAAAATTAGTTGTTTTATTATTTCAAAACACTATCATACTAGCATATGTCCTGAAGAATATCATATATTTTTCTGGTTTTGTTTATTGCAGTGAATCATAATTATGCTTTTTTGCATTATAAAACTCGCGTTTAGCTCCTGTAGTCGCCTTAATAACGTTCTACCTTATATCTGGTTTAAAAAAAAGTCATACTCCAAGAAAACCTTACAAAATATAACATCAAACTGCTGAAAATTTAAGACAAGTAATTGTTAATAAATGATTGACACCTTCATCGCGGAAGCTTCAAGCAAAACAAATATCAACATACACAACGGACACACGGACACAAGAAACGAAGACAACACCGACATAAAAGGAACACAATTAATCATATGAAAACTAGAACAACATCAACAAAAAAATGTACATAATCGAGTATGGAATTACACGCTTGGGGCGGCGATTAAGACTCAACTCTATGGCATGGTCAATTAGACGACGTTTATCGTGAAAACGTCTCAATTATACCACTGTGTGGTAGTGTGACTTATATGGCACGGTGGTGGAACGGTGCAGGGCTGCCAGGAGGGATTGGGAGATAGATGGATGGATGTATCTTTGTAGTATATCAACTATCTGGTGTCTCCGACACAAGCCTCGTTGCTTAGTGTGGCACTAGATGGCGCTGTGTGTAATGTCCAGCGATATTTATTTATTATTTATTTATTTTATACAGGGAGTACCACGCCGATTGATCTAGTTACCAGATATTAAGAGCCAGCTGGACCAACCTTGTAGAGCAGTGCAGTTTATTACCACTATTCACAAAACGGTGAACGAAAACATTGTAAAGAAACCGGCATATCCCAGAAACGAAAATTAGAACAATAAAGGGCGATGAAGGAACATGGATGGGTTTTAGTCAGTAAAAGTCTGACACTCCCTCCTGCTCCGCCCAGAGCGGGAGGAGTCATTTGATGACTTCCCATCAGAAAAAAAAAGGCTCTTAGTAGAAGCCCGAAGTCGAAGACTGAGGGCTTTTTTAGTCGAGGTTCGTAATTCCAGTACCGCCCGCGATACATACAATGTTTTTCATCATATTTGCGAGTAAATAAATAAAATGATAGGGCAGAAAATTAATAAGTATGTAGCGAGATTGCAATAAAAATCCTGTTTAGAAAACATTTTAAGACAATTTTTTAATTTCGATCTGATGTAAACTCCTTGCTTAAACTTGAACCTGCATGATCTGAGTGCAATGCTTCAAATAAAAAAAAAATACTTTAAGACCGAGGGTACCGAAAGGGTCGAGGGCTTTATACCCCCGTATAAAGCCCTCGACCCTTTTTCTTCCCATGAAGCCCAAGGTCTTAAAGTATATTTTTTTTAATTTGAAGCATTACACACAGATCATGCAGGTTCAAGTTCAAGCAAGGAGTTTACATCAGATCGAAATTAAAAAATTGTCTTAAAATGTTTTCTAAACAGGATTTTTATTTATTATTTCATTGCGGCCAAGTTAACCAGATACTGTTTACGTGTAAGTGTGATGAAAAATTATTAAAAGCTAGAAATAAATTTTGAAAAAAAGGCTTTCTGCAGTTTGGTCTATTTTCCGCTCAACATGATCATGCTCATTCAAAATCTCTGAAACATTTTATGTCACCTGGCAACCCTATATGTCAAGTGGTGCAAATAACACGCTTACACCACTTTGATGTATGGCCGTACATTCAGTTTTTCGTTTCGTTTTTCTGTGATTACATGTGCCTTGTCGTACGTACATATAATAAGTTAGATCTATATAGGAAGTGCTTTTTACTAGCGGCCTACTCTTTGATTAAGTCTCGTTATTATTTTAATGGTGCAATAGTATGCCGATAATGAGTAGGTTTGAAAAGTTGGAATTAAAAATTAAAGCATATGGCGAGAATTTTAAGTGGTATTGGGCAGGGCGCATATTGCTCGTAGAACGGATGGCCGATGGGGCCAATAAGTTCTGAAGAGGCGACCGCGAACCGGAAGACGTTGCGTTGGAAGGCCTCCCACTAGGTGGACCGATGACCTGGTCGAGGTTGCGGGCTCCGCTGAATGCGAGTCGCACGGGACCGGTCAATGTGGCGCTGGCGACACTTGGGGGAGGTCTATGTCCAGCAGTGGACGTCTTTCGGCTGAAATGACGATGATGATATGGCGAGCCTGCTGCCTTTACCCTATGGTATATCACCAGCTTTGAAGACCATAAAAGGAGTTGTCTTGGAAGTCGGGGAGCTCGTTTTGCACAGTTCAGCTAGACTTGATAGCTTGGATTTTTTTAAATTACAGAATTAACTTTTCGCTTAGCTCTGCTGATACAAGAATATAAGTATTCGAAGTGCCAAAAGTCTCCTTTTCGTTAATTATTTATAGCATTTCTAATGAAGTTATCGGAAGATCATTTAGGACATCTATCTGGGTTCCATTCATTCTGGTAACTCTATTCTGGCCGCAAAACTGTTTACATTTTTTTCAAAGTAATACAAGAAAGAGGTGGCGAGATTATCTAGACGCGCATCACAAAGGCTGGTCCGAGGTGGCGCAGGAGAAGAGTACCTGGAAGGATATGGGGGACGTCCCTGCCCAGCAATGGGATATTCTCACATACAAGGCTATAGAAAAAACAATAGGGAACCTTAATCACCCTGCAGTGTCCAAAAACAAAATGCTAACGTGTGAATCCCTGTAACGAATCCGCGGTACGTTCACACAAATTAGCAGGCTATAAAAATTAGACCGTTCACAATTAACGTTTTGCCAGTAATTAATCACCTTTGAGGGTTTGCCGACCAAGCCTTAGCCGAGACACCGGGCTTTTTAGATACCCATATCGATTAAGTTTTTCGAGTTTCAAAATCGATTTAAGCATTCGACCCAATTATTGTTGTTTTGTTTGCCCGAATCGAAATGGGTTTCACAATTGTTCGGGTTGAAAAGGAAAGTGGAATTTTGTTAATGCTTTCTGCTTTGTTTAGGTTTTGTGAGGCTTCTGTCGCAATCACAAATGTCATGTCAGCGCTGGCAGGTGCGCGCCGATAACAGTCAGAGAGCCCATGACTCTAAATCTAGATCGATAAGACTCCCAGATGATATTATATATAATTAGTCACGTTATTAATGGTTTTTTTATAGTGCCTCCAGATTTTTTGCATTGCAGCATCGTCATTTCGTGTACCCCATTAATAACGTGGCTAATTATATATATTTCATTGATCTAGGTTTAGTGTCGTGGGCTCTCTAACTATAAGCGCCGACAATTTCTGACAGCGTTAGCAGGTCACAGGCGTTCTACGTGTATACGCACTATGTGTTGTGTAGCAGCATCTAATGGGCGTAAAAATACCATACCATAACGAAGCCGAAAAGTACTTGATTTCCCCGTCTTTCGCCAGTTATGTTTAAGTTCCATGTAATAGAGGGCGAGCCTATTGCCATCAACCGGGCACAAATCCAGACTCTGTGGCTGATATTGAGAAATTTCTTATGGAAAAACCAAATAACACTTTGCCCGACCCGGGAATCGAACCCAGGACTTCATGCTCAGCAGTAGGGCTTGCAACCACTAGACCCACGAGGCGGTCTTTCAATGAGACTTAATATATTCAATATAACTTCAAACTCAATACATCAGAAATGTCACCAACTAAATATCTGTTACGTAACTAAGTAATAAGGTCGGCGCTGCGCCTACGCACCGACAGATAGTCGATAAAACAATTTATATCGAAAGCTCGCCTATCGATGTTCAGTATTACCATAATTAAAAATTGTTTGAACGTAAATTAAAATGTTACTAACATTTATTGGGAAGCGCTTCAATAAATTAATTAGGTGTTGAAAGTTTTCACTTATGTTGTAATTCATTCAATTAACGTGGAAGGCTGTAAAACGTGGAGGATCGACCGCTATGAATTGTAACTTGGAAAAGGTGTAAACGAACCCTTCACGAAGCCGTCCTTGTAAAAATGTTGGAACTTTGTCCTCCAATATCTCCGTAACTAGAAATTTCACAGGTATGGTCTAGAACAAAAAAAAGGTTGCAATGACGGGGAGAACAAGTCCCTTTCAGCTTCGTTAAGGGTCGATTTGCACCCTTTATTAAACAGTAGCATTCATACGACAGTAAAGAACAAGATAAACTTCTGATAAACAGGCGCATGGAAGAACCAATAGTAGTAGGGGGACTCAAAGATATTAATTAGACCAGAAACTGCAACCAAAAACTAGTTCAAGACGGCTCCATATTCGGTTGAAACAATCGCTTAATAGGCGAGACGACAAAAAAAAACTAATTAGTCCGTCACTTAGATTATCAAAAATTATTTGACCCGTGTTTTTTATTTTGTTACGTAAACCAAAATTGACGAAGATACGACGCTTTTAAAATTCTCAATACGTCACGCCATGGTATAATTTTTAGCTAGTTCTGACGTCACGAGCCCCCACTCCCGAGTTTTGATGCGTTTTATCTTTGTCAATATTCATTGATTTACAAAAACAAAAAATACGTGTCCATTAACTTCCAATACTCAAACTGACGGACCAAATAGATTTGCATTTTTTTGATACTGTCGTCATGCCTATTGAGAAAACAGAAAAGAATCGTTTCAGAAGAGTGAAATATCTCTGGCATTTATTCAGCCGAATATAGTTACCGCTGGTATTCCGTTAGTATTTCGCTGGTATCCAGTTAGACTGTAAGCCCACCCCATATAGTTGAAAAACGCTAGGCCTATGATGATGATGACATTTACAAGCTTATCGATTTAACTAATCACAGTTTTTCTGACAAAATTCGCAAAATAATACCAAAATATTCTATTTCCTAGGCATGTTCAAAATAACATTGTAGTAACAACACGAGTAAAAGTGATAGACTTAAGCAAGGTGCCATCAAGACATAACACAAGCTCAGAAGATAATGATCCGGTGCCTCGGACGCACATGAACGTGACAATAATGGCACTTGACGATATTAACGTAATAGAAATAATAATAGTGAAAGTCATATACAAAGAGGACGGGGAGATGAATGGAGACGACTTAGAACATTATAAAACAGAGACGTAGACGTTGTTTATCCGTGATCATGGTGCTTGCAACAGCCCCGAAATATCGGGACTCAAAACAAATAGTAGACATGGTAAATATTCCGTTTTCAGTGTTATTGATAGAGACGTAGGGTCATGCCAGCTTATGGCTATAGTGGCATAAGCAAGAAGTTAGTAATGAAATGGAATAAACAAAGAAAAACACTAATAATATTGTATGAATAGAAACAGTTAGGGTTCAATAAAATAGTGTATGTAATAGATATCACAATTGTGGCGTCTGATGATGGTAACAAAATAGAAACAATTAAGTTAGTCGATGAATTATATGACCAGAGAAAAATGCTGTGGCAAAAATAGCAAGTAAACTCCGTAGATATTAATCTGATTGGATTTGATGTCAGTGAAAATAATCAAATCATATCGATGTGAACGAGAAGCTCTACAGAAACAGTTGTCCTATCGACACAAAATAAACACAATTTATTTAAACTTAACTCTACACGTATTAACGTGTAAAGTTAAGTTTAAATAAATGTAATGTGTAATGTTTATTTTGTTGCTGTTTGTTGTAAGCTTCTCGTTGTGTCTAGAAGCTTACAACAAACAGCAACAACATATTTCATCGATTCAGTGGTAAAAACTCAGAGGAGACAAAATCATACAGAAATAACAACCTGTGGCTACTCTACACATTCCCCTGTTCATTTTGGATCCCACAGCGTGGAAAACGATTCGATTAGGCGAGGAGACATGGCCAGTCGCTTTATTATCTGCTGCTCGTATGATGAATGAGAGGCGACCACAGGCGCGGAGACAGGTATGTTGTGACGGCGCTCAGCAGAATATCAGGTATCCGGGTTAGGTTAATTAGATTTTAGTATTTTTAGACTTTGATAAAAATAAAAAATAATAAAAAACGTTTATGTAGCAGTGATAGCCTAGTGGTGTGACCGTCGGACTGCCAAGTCATAGGTCTCGAGTTCAAACCCAAGGCACCTCTGATTTTTCGGATTCATGTGCGTATTTTATAATAATCACTTGCTTCGGTGAAGGAAAAACATCGTGAGGAAACCAGCATACCTGAGAGATATTTCTCTACGGCATGTTAAGCCAAGTCAGAGGCCCATGGGCGGCTTAAAAACTCTGACACCAGGTTAGGCACTAACCACACGATAAAGAAAAGAACGTTTATTTCAATTACAATAGGCATTTCGATACATATTATTGGATACCTTAATTGCTTGTATTAGGAGACACTTCCACTTGTTATTTTTATGCAATTGAAATGTAGACAGCGTCAACATGAAAGACTAAACAAAAATTAAAATAAAATAAATGATAAATGGGTAACTTAAAAATTATACAAACAGCTCTGCAGTTTGATTGAGCGTTATGTAGAAAAGGGCCAGATGCTAGAAGCATTAGATGTGTAAGATACTTAAAAGATAGTCATTGAAAATTATATTAGCCCTGTCTTTGATGATTTTAGATTTAGACTGAATTTAGACTTAGACTGCCTCGTTGGTCTAGTGGTCGTAATCGCGACTTCTGTAGGCTAATTCACGTAACTAAAGAAGTGCTGTTGCAGTGCAGTTGCAGTTAAGTTTCGATCAAAACAACGCTTTTCGTATTCTCTACCGCTGTAAGACACGCTCGCGTCAAGTTCGCGTCACGCGAGCGCAATAACGGCATTCTACTGTTGCGCGTCTTTGGTGCGTGCTCCGGAACGCAACATGATCGGTATTCTATTATGTAAGAAAAAGCACTAAAATCTGTACTGGGGTATTATTTTTTATATTTTAATAACGTCATATTCATTGAAATGCAATCGATTCTATTCGATTATTTAGTGAGTGATATTTTTTCTCTCATGAGACCATAAGTAAGTTTGTTAGAGTTTGGTTGTCGTACAGTTGACGTGCAGTTCACGCGCAGCTTACGCGCAGTTCAAAGATTACAAGAATACCGTTTATTACTCGAACTTCACCTTAACTGCAACTGCACTACAACTTCATCGGCGCGTCATAAAATTACGTGAATTAGCCCTCTTAGCGTGAAGTCCTGGGTTCAATTCCCGGGTCGGGCGAAGTGGGATTAAGTTTTTTTTTTAATCAGGAATTTCCCAGTAGCAAACACGGAGTCTGGATTTTTGCCCGGTTGATGGCAATAGGGTCGCCCGCTATTATACAGGGTTATTTGTAAAACACCGACAACCTCTCAGGAATGTGTTACTAACATCATAATCAACAACTTTTGTTCTATGACTTTTAAAAATTCATCATATTTCAGTTCATCAATTTTTCGGGCCCTCGCCGCCCTGACCCAGCTCCCCTCACTATTGTACTATCGCTTTCTTTTGCTTCGCATAGATTTCTTAACATTTAGAGTGTTCAATTTAAATATTTTTATTTTTGTACGACAATTTGATGAACTAAAATATGATGAATTTTTATAAGTCATAGAACAAAAGTACTTGATTATGATGTTAGTAACACAGTCCTGAGAGGTTGTCGGTGTTTTACAAATAACCCTGTATACATGAGACTTAAACATGACTGGCAAAATGTGTGTGTACTATTAGGTACACCTCTGCCTAACCCTTCGGGAATTAGAGGCGTGATGTTATGTAAATATAATAATAAATAAATAAATATCGCTGGACATTACATTACACAGCGCCATCTAGTGCCACACTAAGAAACGAGGCTGGTGTCGTGGACACCAGATAGTTGATATACTACATAGATACTTCTTGTTTGTAAATACATACTTATTATACATATAAACATCCATGACTCGGAAACAAATGTCCATGCTCATCACACAAACTTTTGTTCCTACCGGGATTCGAAATCGGGACCCTAAGAACGTAAGGCAGCCTCACTACTGCTGCGACATTTGGGTTGTCAAAATTTATGTTATTTCATGTTTTATGAAACAGAATGATTCAGTTTCCTGCTTCTGCTAAAGTGCCCTTTACGAAGTCTAAAAGCAAGACAAATAGCAACAATGTATGACAGCCGTTCAGCTAGTCAGAAGTCTTAATATTTGACAACTAAAATCTTAGCTAAGAGTATAGCAAAGCTGTCTATCCAGAAGCCTAAATATTTGACACCTAAAATCTTAGCTAAGAGTATAGCAAAGCCGTTTCAGAGGTCAGACGAGTCACAGCGTTTATAAATATTGATTGGTATTAAATTTAACCACATATTCTAGTAACACTGGTAGCTGACCCCAACATTATTGCGGTCAGGCAGATGATTATAATGAACTAAGGTAGGTTGGAATATAAAAATACACAACTCCTTGAACTTATGCTAGCCTATTACTTTTTGGTGGGTTATCAATGTATTATTTACCGGATGAGCAAAATAACTTTATTAATTTAAAAGCTGTATTTCGTTTCTAATATGACCGTACTCTGTGACAGCTATGTCGAGGCGAAACAAAAGACAGTTCATCAAAACCAAGAAAAATCACGAGTCGACGCAAAGGGACTCGACGCAGGGGGAATGATTCGTTGTATATTAAGTTAGATTACCAATCTAGCGCATCATTTCATTTAATTTGACCATTATCTGCTTTGCCTGTTCCCGATTATGTTGGGGTCGGCTTCCAGTCAAACTGGATGCAGCTGAATACCAGTATTTTACATGGAGCGACTGCCTATCTGACCTCCACAACCCAGTTAGTACTGGGCAATACGATACCCCTTAGTAAGACTGGGTGTCAGACTTTCGGGCCACTGTCTACCTGTGAACGACTGTCAAAGATCTACAAATGACAGCCGGGACCAACGGCGTAACGTGCTTTCCGAGGCACGGAGGAAACTCGGTTGCTTATGGGTGATCACCCATCCACGGACCAACCTAGGTAAGCGTGGCTTAACCTGAAGATCGAAGAGTGGTTGTTATTATTTAGCCACGAGCTCTCACTAGTTCCTACTATAGCTATGATCACGAAAATATGTCTGTGGGTCTCGTCTCGCTTTGCCAATCAAATCTCTTACAGCTGAATACATTTATCACTTTGATATCGCCCATAAAATCTTTAGTGAGACATTGTCGGCACTTTGTCAGTTAAACGACGAGTTGAGACCGACACAGTTAAGATAACTTTAGATATGCCACTGTTTCCTTATTGCATACGGTTATTTTAAGTTGTGGTGGTCTTACCCTGATAATGTAACATAGTGTCGTGGTGAAAGATTTATGTAAGTTTCACTTCATTCATGGTTTCTTGTGGTAGCTATTCGATAAACACATCAAGCCACCCGAAACTATCAAATTACTCCAATCAACCTTGAACCGAACTTGAAATTCCATTTAAGGGGACTACAGGAGCTAAACGCGAGTTTTAGAATGCAAAAAAGCATATGATTCACTGCAATAAACAAAACCAGAAAAATACATGATATTCTCCAGGATATATGCTAGTTCGATAGTGTTTTGAAAACATAATACAACTAATTTTTAGTAAATGACAGCGTGACGATTGACAGGGGAGAATAGAAGAAAAAAACGTGTTGCGCCGACCCGAATGGCGCAGCAGTAGTGTGGCTGCCTTACGCTCTTAGGGTCCCGGGTTCGAATCCCGGTAGGAGCAAATGTTTGTGCGATGAGCATGGACATTTATGCTTAGTGTGGCATCAGATGGCGCTGTGTGTTAATGTCCAGCGATATTTATTTATTTATTATTATTTGTTTCCGAGTCATGGATGATATATGTATAATAAGTATGTATTTACAAACAGAAATGTAGTATATCAACTATCACAAGAAGTATAACAACTATCAAAAGAATGTAGTATATCAACTATCTGGTGTCCATGACACAAGCCTCGTTGCTTAGTGTGGCACTAGATGGCGCTGTGTGTAATGTCCAGCGATATATATATAACATGGAACAAGGGCAGGGAGATGATGAGTGTCGTCATATGAAAGCCGACCTCAACATAGTTGGGAAGAGCCTAGGCAGATTATGATAGAGCGTTGTCATGTCCTGAACGAAAAAATAACAATTTCGATGAACTAGCGGATCGAGAGCTCTGCAATACGCACGATTATCTGACTTAGCTCGTCGTAATAAACCGTATTCATATTCGAGTGACGCAATTTGATTTCATTCACCGAGAAACGATTCTCGAGTTCGAAGTTTTTTAACCGCCTATTGAAGAAGAAAACTGACCATCTTAATAAATACTTTCGCCTAAAATAACAATTTATCAACCGCTAACTCAACAATAACCTAGCCATCCAATATTAGGTAAGCACATCAAATCTAAATAATCCAGCCATATCCGAGATTTGAATAAAATCACATCTAAATTCAAATGTCTCAATGTGTTAGAACAAAAAAAGGAGAACCGTCACGCTATGGGCACACCATACAATTGTACTAGAAGATTCACTCGTAACAACCCACGAGAAAGATCCTCATTTCAATAAAATTATACAGGGTGTAAACCACCTCATCACGAAGCCGTCAACCAAGCATTCTGTACATCAAACTAAGTAACTTTACGCAAAAAATATTGCTGGGAATTGACTTTTTTTTTGGGGTGAAAAATCATGTTTTGTGGTAGAACTCAATGTCACGCACTCAAAACATTGTGCTGATGGATGCATTGAATAGTACGGGGTCGTGGAGGTGTATAAAACAAAAATCTTACATTAAAAACTTGTATTTAAAAAAAAGTTGTAAAAAAGTTGGAACTTTGACCCCCAATATCTCCGTAACTAGAAGGTTCCCAGGTATGGTGTAGAACAAAAAAATGATCGCAATGTCGAGGAGAACAAGCACCTGTCGGCTTCGTTAAGAGGTGTTTTACACCCTTTATGTACCTAATCCCAGTTCCAGTCTACCCGGATGCATTTGAACACCAGTATTTTACATGGAGCGACTGCCTATCTGATCTCCACAACCGGGTTGGTACTGGGTAATACGATGTGATCAGCGGTGGCCCAGTGGTAGCGGCCCCGACTTACGAACAGTAAGTCGTGGGTTCGAACCCAGGCAGACGCATTACTTTGTGTAAATTATTTCATCACCACTGCTCTCAAAACGATGAAGGAAAACATCGTGAGGAAACCGGCATGTTCTAGAATAAAAACAATCGAAGACATGTGACATCTACCAATCCCCCAGTGCGGATTGGTAGATGTCACATGTCTTCGAATTTTTTGCATCGTTATTGCAACCGAATTTTTTCATGAGTTATTAGCGATCGAAAGTTAGCGATTTTGTCGTTATCTCTGTAGAGACTGCCGGCCCTGGGCCCGCGTGGTGGATTATAGCCCATTCCCTCTCATTGAGAGGAGGCCGTGTCCCAGCAGTGGGAACATTATAGGCTGATCATGATGAATACGATACGCCTTGGTAAGACTAGTTGTCAGACTTTCAGGCCACTGTAAACCTGTAACGACGGTCAAAGATCTCCAAATGGCAGCCGGGACCAGAAACTTAAGCTTAACGTGCATTCCGAGGTACGGAAGAAACTCGGTATGCAATCGGTGGTCACCCATCCACAGACCAACATATGCAAGCACGGCTTCACCTAACGATCGACCCGAGCGGCTGTTATTAAGCCACGAACTTATATTATTAAGTCTGGAAGAAATATTACACTTAATTTCTGCTGTCAAGAGGATTGCCAGTAGGGCTATTACGTATCTCTGTTGACAGCTCTAAATGATAGTAACTGGATTCAGTGTCCATCAATTAACTGTCAAAAGGTTAGTTTCGTATTATTTTTAACCCTGTTAGTCACCGTAAAGTGATATCCACTCAGTGTGATACGTAATACCAATATTATACCATTCACGGTTGTCATCAAAGTTCGCTGTACAACCGAAGCTTGATAGTCTCTGGATATCAGAAAGATACGTAATATCCCTGCAGTTGCATCTTAGGGTGTATTAACACGACTCCAAGGCCCAGTTTCCAACACAGTGGTGCCTAGCTGATAGCTAGAGACCATTCCTCTAGTCAGTCTCTACTTCGGTAGAAACCTTGCCTATTATATGTGTTGAAACTTCTGACCATTTTTCTATTACGACAATAGTTAGGGGGTGTACAGACAGCCATAACGGAACATAAAGCGTTTTTATATGATAGCTTTATTATTTTATTAAAATGTAAATGGTTGACAAGTGATGTTTGTGTGACGGCTCGCCCCGGGCGTAAGAGAGTTATGGACGCTCCATTTGAATATAACACGAACAAATTGTTTGTGAACGTAGTTTTGTGGGTAGTTGAAAATGAGGTCGAGAGTTGTGAATTGGCTTTCCATGTTTAATAAGGGTTCTTACAAACGAGCGGCACGTTGCCAACGGCAGATAAACTGCAGCCGTCGCCATTTGTTGACGGCTGCCGTCGACGCGCCGGCGGCAGCCGCCGACACCACAACTGCAAGCTTCGACGGCAGCCGTCGACAGGTGGTGACGGCAGCAGTTTATCTGCCGTTGGCAACGTGCCGCTCGTTTGTAAGAACCCTAAGAGGCAGATGTGAATGGCAACGCCGGCAGGAGACGCCCTAGGTCCTAGGGCGTAGGACATACACAGACCTTATTGGTGAGATTCTTCAGAAATGTCAGATGCGTAGTACTCAACCGGCGTGCGTGTATGACCAGATGTATGAACGTGAACGAAGCAAGGAGTATGTAAGGATCGTAGCAGGTGGCGTTCTGTGGTTTCTGCTTACCCCCTATTACATGGGATTTTAACATAACTGGCGAAAAGTGTGCTTGTGTGCTTGTGTGTATTATGTACTATCGTGGACACTCCCGCCTAATCACCACTAAGCTAATTTTAGCTTGCACTCGCAACATAGAAACGCTCTCTAGCCCCGCCCCGTTGACTTTGTATAGAAATAATTAATGAAAGACAATATCGATCGGCCGAGCGCACTGACGACGAAGTCCGCCAAACCAGAGTTATTGTTATTTTGCGCGCCAAATTGACACTTTCCTAATAAGCCTAAACTTTAAGGGGGCGTGGCTCGATGCCTCCGCATGATTTAAGCGAAAAAAAAATTACTAATTACTAAAAAAATACTAATTACTGATCAGGCGGAACTGTACACCTCTGCCTAAACTTTCAAGGATTACAGGAGTGATGTTATGCTTTACGTAGAACATTAACTAAAAAATAATAATGAAGAAATCCTTTTGATTCCCGACGTGATGAAAACAATACGCCTAGTGTTTCTATATCAACGCCTTTCTTTGATTTAATTTACGATAAGTTTGATTGAAAGCACTTTCTCAAAAGCGACAACTAAGAAGGCGAGAATATCCATTGAAGATGCTTAAAGATATTGTAGAAGCTTTTCAAATAATTATAAGCATTAAAGTTTTACTTATAAATGCCACCCTGGCTGATAAGAATTTTGCGAAATGAGAATACCTATCATTGATAGATCTGAAGGCAGGTGAAAATCTAGTTAAAATCTCAAATCAGTGACGATCAATGTATTTGTTTTAATGTAGCTGAACTAAAGGTATTTTTGACAGATTGCGACGGAGTTCAAAGTTGTAAGGTTCTTCAAAAATACTTCAGAATATTGGCCCTAAAAAGTACGATATTTTGTGAGGTAGATGGTTGTATGTGACGAGGACCATTAAATCCTACTGATGTTACTAATATAATAAACTAGCTGATGCCCGCGACTTCGCCCGCCCTTTACTAAAACCTTCCTCTTGAATCACTCTATCTATTAAAAAAACCCGCATCAAAATTCGTTGCGTAGTTTTAAAGATTTAAGCATACATAGGGATATAGGGACAGAGAAAGCGACTTTGTTTTATACTATGTAGTGATGACGAAATGTAAGTTTGTGAGGATGGATTGATACTCTTTCACGCAGAAACTACAGAACGGATTTTTATAAAAATTTGCACACAGATAGTTTATAACCTAGATTAACATATAGGATACTTTTTATCCCGGTACTACGATCCCGTGTGACAGTAAACATAAATTTACGTTTTTTTTCCTAGCTTGCTCTGCCCCACTGTTGGGCAAAGGCCTCCCTCCACTCCAATCGTATATTTACTTCATTTAAGTTTTCAGTATATTAGTAACAATTTCGCCCCTGCTGAGTCAAAAACAAAATTAAAGAAAGAAACAACATTAATGTCATCAGATTGGTCACATTATATTTGAATTATTCCATGGCCCTTGATCATTCGGAACGGGCCATTCAAAGTGGAACAATTGTGTTGTTTGTTATCATAGCGTTGTCTATGCCACTATGGGGCATGAGGGCGAGCCATAACCATCGATTTATTGCTATGGCGTTTGTTTGTCTATGGTGACGTGTTTCGACCAAACTAGAACTAGTTGAAACTGATCACGTTTTGATGCCTAAAATGAAGACTCATTCATCACAGAGGGATTTTTTTTTAAATATGACATGGGCCCTCCTGAATAACTATTCCTCTTGACCACAATCTTAAAATCTACTTCCCTATTTGACCACATACAACCTCATCATCATGCCCTTGTTCCATCCTACTTGGGGTCGGCGCAACACGTTTTCTTCTTGTATGGTATTCCCTCGTATCTAATTGTAAAATATGTATTTACTTAATTTAGTTTTAATGTTAATGTTATTTTTACCAACTTGATTATTCGTATAGTTGTTTATAGATTTCTTTTATTTTAAAACTTTTACTGACCTAGTTAATTTGTGCTATGTAAAGTGATGACCTGAAACACAGGTTTAAATAAACCTAGATCGGGCAGGTGGCTACCAAACATTTGAATTCCACAATATCGCTTTTTGCAACTGTTAAATATATTCTAGTTATAGTTTACTTTTATGCACTAATTATACCATTGTTTGAGAAATAACACTACTGCACCTAAATGTACACCTTCGTAATACTTTTTAAATAAATTATTCTTATTCTTATTCTCCCCTGTCAGACGTCTCGGCATCATTTACTTCTTTCTCTTCCATATCATCCCTCCTCTCCCTCTCCGTACATCAACATACAATCACATACAATACACACTGTATTCCTTCAATTCTCATTCAATATCTCCAATACAAGCCCGGCTCGAACTTATCTAGCGGCGGTACATATCTAGCCCAAGATTTATGTCTCGCCAATGAGCTGCCTTTGATATATCGCTCACGTTTATCCCTTATGGGGTAAACAGAGCCCTAGGCGATATTAATATTGTGAAGGCGTTTAGCAGGTTGATCAAAGGTTGAAATAGTGCGGCTTGACAGGTGGCTAAGCGCCCGCCTATGATGCAATATTATTATAATACTAGCTGTAGCCCGTGAATGGTCGCATCTGCGTGTAATTTATTATAAAAATATTACTTGCCTATTTGAATCGGATTTTGTTAACAATTTCAATGGTTTTTTTTACCGAACCCTAATCCTTATTTTAAAATGAGATTTGGTTAGTTTTTATAAAACAGCTATCACCCTGTAAAAGTCCCGTCAAAATCGGTCCAGCCGTTTCGGAGATTAGCAGGGACAAACAGACAGACAGCCAACAATGAAAAAAAACGAACTTTTGGTATAAGTATCGTATGTCTATGTACTTTCATGTGCATTCAGTAAATAACTGTTTTTTTGAAATTAGAAACATACGCTTCAATTTTATGTATGTGTATAAATTGTGAACTTCAGGCGAACGGTTTGAACTTTTTTTTTAATAATGATTTTATCAAATAATTATTGGTAATCAGATATAATTATGGTTTGATTGGAATTCGACCTCAGTTAACTTAGGTTGGAACATGGAGGGGTTTTAGTCAGTTAAAGTCTGACACTCCCTCCTGCTCCGCCCAGAGCGGAAGGAGTCATTTGATGATTTCACATCCAAAAAAAAAAAAAGTTGTATGTATGTTTTTAGTATTGTTCTCGAGTGACATTTGTCTTTATTGAGAATAAAGTTTCTTTAAACCTAAATGTGCGTGTACTTTAGCTACACCTCTGCCTGGTTTGGATCGCAGACGTGTCGTTATGTTACTAATTGATGAGATTTACCTTTTTTTTTTTTATTGAGATTGACTTTCCACTAAAACATCCTAGCAAAAAGTCTAGATCTTTAGAATCCCCATACTGCACAAGGTCAATAGTTCCGTGCTCTAGTTTTTATGCTACAGATACCTAAACTAATCATATAGATTCGCAAAAGATTTCTTAATAACATTTTTTCATTTTTGACACAAATTACAGGCTTAAACTCTTAAACCTCAAAGATAATACTAATTAAGATACTGGCACCGGAAGATTGGTCTATTAAGGCTGTGATCAGACTGTTTAACGCGGAATTGGCTTGAGTCGGAAAGAGCAAAAAAAGTGAATAGTCCGACGCGGTGTCGAGTCGCGTTGTCTGAACCGAAGCGAGGAGAACGACGTCTTTTTCCTTTATTGCAGGGACGAAAAGGTCTTTCTAACAACGCCGGGAGGGGACGATCTAAGACAGGGTCGTCACACTTTTCTAGTGAAGGGCCACATTATGACAATGTGAGGTATCCCACGTGGTGGCCCCGGCCACCGTAGGCGCGGGCCTGCGGACGGGGAGCTATGGGCTAGCTCGCCGTCCGTCCGTCTCATGACGACAGGCCGTGTCGACGGCGCGTTCGTGTTCCACGCGCGCCTCAAAGAGAGTCAGCAAATTAGAAGGGGTCCGCAAGGGCCGATGCCTACGGGGCTGCGGGACTGTTCGCAAGAGATACCGTGGCCCCGGAACACGAAGGGCGATGAAGGAACATGGATGGGTTTTAGTCAGTAAAAGTCTGACACTCCCTCCTGCTCCGCCCAGAGCGGGAGGAGTCATTTGTTGAATTCCCATCCGAAAAAAAAAAGAAAAAGGTATCACTGGGGCCGCACATCCTTGTATCATTTAGTTGACTTTACCAATCAATGTACATATTTTATCATCAGCTGTCAAAACGCGATTGCCCTATGGGTTTTGTATGGCAATTGTTACCCGTGACCAATGTGTAATCTTTATTTGGCAGCTCAATCAACGCACGGAACAAAACAAGTGGATCACACAAACATTTTCTCGGATGGGAATCGAACCCACCAAAACCCGGCGCATTGATATTCCAAAATTAAATCTGTTCCTGCTTTTCACGATGTGCCACGTGCCACGACTAATCCCGCAACCCGCTCACTAAGAGCAAGCGAACGGATTGCAGGAGAAAGTTTACCTACCCGCATCCATTTAGTTAATTTCTTGTACAAAATCATTAGTTGGATATTAACTACTAAAATTATTTGTTTTGTCGCGGGACGCAGTTTGACGACTATTGCTCTGGAAGGACATGCACTGTCCTTATACCATGGTGAGGTTCTTCAGTAAGATCAGGTGCGTAATATTCGCAACCAGCGTGCATCTATAACCAGCTGAATACCAGTATTTTACATGTCGTGAATGCCTTTCTGATCTCCACAACCCAGTTAGTACTGGTTAATACGATACCCCTTGGTAAGACTGGTTGTCAGACTTTCAGGCCACTGATTACCTGTAACGACTGTCAAAGATCTACAAATGACAGCCGGGACCAACGGCTTAGCGTGCTTTCCGAAGCACGGAGGATACTCGGTTGCTTATGGGTGGTCACCCATCCACGGACCAACCTAGGTAAGCGTGGCTTAACCTGAAGATCGAAAAGCGGTTGTTATTATTTAGCCACGAGCTCTCACTAGATCTTATTAAAGCTATGACGACGAGAATATGTCTGTGGGTCTCGTCTCGCTTTGCCAATCAAATCTCTTACAGCTGAATACATTTATAGTTGAAGAAGTCGCCTTCTTCAACAGTGGGTACATTATAGGCTGATTATGCCAAGTGTGGACAAAGCCTTAGCGAGTTTCAAAAGCTGTGTGGTCCCCCGCCCACAATCCAGCCGTCAGAACTTGATGATTTAGAGGGTACCGCGAAAGCCTTGATTATCAGTTCGCGTGGCTAGCTAATTAGCTAACGAATTGATTGGATACAACAAAGACGGAGCCAGTTTCTCTACAATTTCTAAAGGAATAAATTCAGTTTAAAGGAAGCTGGTGACTTGACGGAGAATTAGTGTATTGTTCTGTTTTAGTGGAGTTGGAGATGAAATATTGCTGCTGGCGTAAGCGGAATGACGTAGTAGTTGACAGATACGATTTAAGAGTAATTGTGATAAATGTGGACGTTAAGGTTAGGTTTTACCATTCGTAAATTTTGTAATACAACAGTTCAGATTTTACATCAATGAGTGAGGAGATCCGAGCATCGTCGTGCGCGAAATATATAAATAAATTCATAAATATTGCCGGACATTACCCACAGCGCCATCTAGTGCCACATCAAGCAACGAGGCTTGTCTCGTGGACACCAGATAGCTGATATACTGCATAGATACTCTTTGATGTCGCGTCCCGAACAAAGCGATTTGCTTCCACATTTAGTTAGCATTTAGTTTGACGACCCGAATGGCACAGCGGTAGTGAGGCTGCCTTACGTTCTTAGGGTCTCGAGTTCGAATCCCGGTAGGAGCAAGTGTTTGTGTGATGAGCATGGACATTTGTTTCCGAGTCATGGATGTTTATATGTATAAGTATTTACAAACAAAAAGCATCTATGTTGTATATCAACTATCTGGTGTCCACGACACAAGTATCGTTGCTTAGTGTGGCACTAGATGGAGCTGTGTGTAATGTCCAGCGATAATTATTTATTATTATTTATTTATTATTATTTACATATTTTTATTTATTTATTTATTATTATTTATTTATTTATTATTATTTATTTATTTATTATTATTTATTTTTATTTATTTATTTTTATTTAATTTATTATTATTTATTTATTATTATTTATTTATTTATTGTGCAAACCACCAGTCTGTGGAATTCACTGCCGGCTTCTCTGTTCTCTGATCATTATTATCTGGATCTATTCAAAGTTCAAGCGAATTGGTTTCTTTTAGGCAAGCGAGCTCCATCATCGCTTAACATCAGGCGGGATGCGGTCTCACCACACCACGTTGTGTAAAATCAAATCTTGGACTATTACTTGTTATGTATTCTGTTCTGTTGCAAAATTGTCTAGCTATGAAAAAGCGGAGTCTCCTACTACAGGCTTTTTCTTTGCTTAAAAGGAGGCTCCAATCATCAACTTGTTGTTCTGTTTTGGTTAAGGAATAAACATTTTTTTTTTTTTATTTTAAACTCTGAGGGAGTGCTTTTGAATGGAAGAAAGCAAATGTTTTTTTAGTAGTACATAATGTCACTGAACTGTACATTCAATCAGACACAACAATAAAAATCATAATCTATCACATGATTTTCCAAGCGTCCTTAATTCATTTTACGACTTTACTATGACGTCATAGAAACCAGAGAAAAACAATATAATGATTAGGTATAAACCAGTATTTTGCAGACAAGATATCATTGTCCCCATAAAAGTCTTGCCAAAGAATAATGAGGCCGACAAAATAAAACAATCGGGCTCAATTATTTTGTTTTACAATCGTGTTACTGTAATCATCCCCGATTGCAAATCATACGCTTAAAGCATCTTTTACGCACTACTGTTCTTAGGGTTCCGCACTCTCTACCAACGTGTCCCTATTACTAAGGTTCCGCTGTTAGTCCGTCACAGAGTTGTATAAGTATTTTGAAACATAAGTAGTAGACACTTGACACTTTTAGAGTGTCGTATTACTATGGCGATTGTAAACCCCAGTCTTTATTCAAAAACGTCTTTACTAAATTATTTTAAAAACATAATTATATATTGTTTCTACGGAACCCTGCGTGTGCGGGTCACGCTCACACTTGACCGGTTTTTTTATTTCCTTAATTACGAAAGAGTTAGCAATAGGATGTAGTCCACCTTCTCTTTCGCACACCTGATTTTAATTTCACGTTGTTCCAATGTTTTTTCTCTGATCATTTCAAAGAATCGGGCCGTTTGCTCCGAGCTATACAATGAAGATTCTAAGAATAAAATATTCGCATAACATTAAATGTTTAACTAAGTAACGAATTTTGGCAAAATTTGAATATAAAATGGGGGAAAAAGATTAAGGTTTAGATTAACAATAATGTCGACCTATGTAGCAATAAAAGAAAAAAATCTGTGACAATTTGAGGCTAAGTACGATAGGAAACATTTGAAATAGTTTACTTGAAACTGATGTTGATAAAGGTGAACGCACACTTATCAGAGAAGAAGGAAGCGAAAGAGCCGAAAGAATCGAATTTTAGAATTACTTGTATGAAATCCTATAAACCTCGCAAACTTATCGGTATCGAATCGGACAAATAGATAACGGTATACGGATGAGAAAATGTTACCTTCGGCGCGGATTAGTGTGCGTTCACCTTTATTTTTTATTTTTTAGGATGGGAAATCATCAAATGACTTCTCCCGCTCTTGGCGGAGCAGGAGGGAGTGTCAGACTTTTATTTACCGACTAAAACCCATCCATGTTCCTTCATCGCCCTTTGTGTTCCGGGTCCACGGTATCTCTTTCGAATAGTCCCGCAGCCCCGGCAGGCTTCGGCCCTTGCGGACCCCTTCCCTATTGCTGACTCTCTTTGAGGCGCGCGTGGAACACGAACGCGCCGTCGACACGGCCTGTCGTCATGAGACGGACGGACGGCGAGCTAGCCCATAGCTCCCCGTCCAGTGTGCGTTCACCTTAAGGCTGAATATATTGAGCATATTATTCCAGCTCGCATTGCAATGCTCATCTATGAACTCCTATAAATAACAATGTCGACACTACATCAATTCACACAAGTAATAAAACACATTAAAGAAAGTTAGAAATAGCTCTTATAGAAGTTATTAGACTTACTTCGACTTTCAAAGATGGATTAGGAACTTCTTTATGATCAGCGTATACGAGAGAAGATGATAGACATAGAAGTATATGTAATACAAGTATGCGAAAATTTCACGAAAGTTCTGCATCTTAACAGGAAAAGAAGAAACTTGTTTCGTAGTATAACTATTACTTGTTACGATTGTTACTGGTCGCAAATAAGAAAGCAATAAAAAGTTTCTTGTTCATTCGTCTAGTATGATATACGATAAAACCATAAAATTAATGCAAATCTAACTTCGGTGTTAGTGGTACTGAGGCAAATGGCATAATTAAGGTAGATTCTTTACTCACGTCTGAAGGAAGACTTGCAGCATCAATATGGACTGAAAACACTATGATGATTCATGATGCACTCACCAATAACCTTGACAACAACGGTAACGGCGATACTCCACCCATTTATGCAAAATTAGTCATCAAACTGATCACACCTTCTTCAAACGCTGATGATAAAATCGCAAACCTATTTCCAATTCAAATCGGGTCAAGTGTAATACCCAGTAACCTTTTACGATGTAGCACGTCATAGTACTCAAAACATTGAATCGGCCTTCAAAGGAGTTCAATAAAAATTTGGCCATGCTGTAAATTTCAATCACCTAAAGTGTTACTTAACATTGTCAATGCAAATTAGAAGAGAGCAATGAACTCGTCAATTATGTTTATTTGATGGCTATTGTAATGGCGTCAGAAGATCGTAATATGTGATGTTTTATGATATGAAGTAATTGTGGAAGATAACCTAAGTATCGGACACATACATTACATCACGCCTGTAATTCCAGAAGAGTTGTACCTAATAATAGTATCTACACTCAAATTTCGCCAGTTATGTTGGAGTTCCATGTTATAGAAGGCATCAACCGGGCCGATCCACCCGTCGACACACGACTCCGTGGCTGCTACTGAGAAATTGCAGATGGAAAAACTCAATATTTATTTATTAAAACTTTATGCACAAGTAAAAACTGTACAAAGGCGGACTTAATGCATTGGGCATTCTCTACCAGTCTACCTTAGAGTGATGCAGAGATAATACACAGTAGGTGCAATAACAGAAAAAAAAGACTAGAAAAATTCATATCTAAAACATAAGAATAAATACATATATACATACATATAACAAAATATATAAAGTTAAGAGAGATAAACAAGAAAAACTATAACAACTTATAAACGAACGAACGAACGTATGTATTTTTAAGTCCCATATAATAGGGGGTGAGCATAGGTATAACTATAAATTAAAAACTGGTTGAGCTTATAACGCCCTAACAATCGATAAAGTAGCTGCAAATACTGTTTGAAGAAAAACCTTGCGTTAAAATCTCATCAATAATAATATATCGTATCATGCATTATTAACTATAAATTAAACTTCTATCAATATCAGACTTAACATGCGTAAAATTAAAATCAAAATAAGCAAAGGTATTAAAAATATTGATAGCTGTAACAGCTTTGGTGATGGTAATTTTAAACAAATGGCTACACAAATCAAACTGCTCCAAATGCCACCCAAAAAGAATTTATTGGAACAAATTGATTATAAATATACGACCTTCGAAATCATACATGTATTGTCAGTTTGTAAGTTATTTCCAAAGCTCTCATTAACAAACGGTGTACTGCCGCGAGCGAAACACATCAAACGAATTTGCTCATTATAGTTTTTTTTGACCGACTTCAATGACTCATTTCTTTGATATGGTTCAATAGCTATTGACATGCTCGCAAAAACTTTTATAACACATATGAACATTGATGGCCATTTGCGATTTCAACAATAGTTTTTTACTAGGCATAGATTTCTTAGATGCTTTCAAAGCCTCGAATAATGACTCCTAATTGATTTGTCATGTCTATTTATAATCCTCATAAACTGTCTACAGCCATAATGATGAAATAAACATTTTTTGTGATCCTTAAACGGTAGCTAATAGCTGACATAACAGTATAATAATAGAAAACTGGGTGGCAGAGGCAATCACGACGATTGACGAAAATGATGGCAATTTAAACAATGAGATGGCTTTAAGGCAGCAAAAAATCTCGAAGCGAGACTGTAACTATCAATTTTCACTGATAAAGTCATCAAACGAACTAAAATACAAGTTTGAACACATCGTCGCCGCAGTGATTATGTTAAAAAGCCGCATTGAACAAACAACAGATAATGAAGTGATTCACAAAAAACACGATAATGATATAGTAGGACCACCGGTAATTTCTGTAGAAGCCCATTGACTTAATGGCTGAATTAACATAATATCTCTGTTCTACCATTAAATTCATCCATGCGATTTAATTTCGCCTTGTCTTTATTTTTTGCTGAATCCCAAATATTAGCAAAGGCTGTGTTTAGCCGACGAATGCTAATATTTGTAGAGGTAGGTTTCGTGTTATTAGAAACCCAATTAACATGCTTAATAACAATGATTTTGACAAAGAGCACCGAAAAACATAATCTTGAATTTATACCGATGTGTGCGTGTAGGTAGACAAGTAGTTGAGGTAAAACGCAATATTAGAGAAACTTCCAAGTTGTTAGCGTTCAGAACATAACAAGGGAAGTGCTCCAATTCTGTTCATGTACGCGAGAATTTAAATACTTAAGTCCATAAATCCAATTACTGTGACCGAAAGCGGTATAGGAAACATTCAATGCTATGCGAACGAGCCCCTAAGCGATTCAACAGATCTACTTAAATCTCCATCCACTTACAAGAAGACAGATGTAGTAAATATAATGCTCATGCAATTTTAATGACCGATTATTCAAATACATTTCAAAAGCTAAATCATGGGCTCCAATTAAATCAATTAACATAACCAAATGAGTGGGAGGATCATTTGCAAAAATACATTAGTTAGAGAACGATGCGTTGACGTCTAATAAGATAGGACGCAAACCTGAAGTAACGGACAAGTAGATTCTGACGAACTAATTAATATATCTGGTCCGTACATAGATGTGTTTGCAGCCAATTAAAATGGAATAGCAGCTTTAAGTCTAGCACGTAAGTTTGGAAATGAAATGTTGATTGGTGATGATGAAGCTAGAACAAACGATGGTAATGTAACATCGGTATTAGTAATCGTATGAATGACGTGTGTATCAGCTAATGAATTATCACGTACACCCAACGCTGCGGTATCGGGAATGTGTTAACATGCTGTGGTTATTCAAGTATGTGGTCTAGTTGCGTCATTGTGGGAAATAAATATGACAGTCTCAAGACAAAAGCTTACGAAGAGAGAAATCGTGTAGATTAATAATTTTGACAGGAAATCAGGGGAGATGATGTAACTAGCCGTCTACGAAGCCGACTCATTGACTTTTTAATAAGCTGAGATTAAGTAAGTACAAGGCGAAATAACACAGTGACACATGTCTGACCATGAAAATAATTACTCCAATACAATGCAGTGCATCTTAACATCTGTATTCGAGTCATACAAGGAGTTACTTAAGAAAGAAAAATGGAAACATTTATAATATACAAAATTTGGAAATTCTTTGCCAACAAAACCAAAAAATAATAAAAATGTTGTAAAAGCTGGTATGGTGTAGACATCGGTACTTATTATGTTTTTATGGGACTCACTTCGCATAGTTAATGAGAAAAGACACACTGATCATAATCAGGAGAGTGAACACCGACTTTCCATCTCGTCATTAAATGTTACGACTATAGTTTCATTACCTCTACCTCGTAAACTATCAAACGAGCCAAAACTAATTCCGTACACTGTCTTTATAATTAACTCCATAATCTACATGAATCAGACTTTCCCTCGACATTTACAAACATTGATTTATCACTGTCCTAGAACAAAAGGATCTAAAGACTATTAAACATTCAATAACTATAAAGACTCTTCTCTCCTCTGCTATCAATAATTCATCCATCCAATTTTCAGGGCATTCAACGCCTTATTGTCTACGCACCCTTTATTAATTAAAACCATTCTCCCTTCAAAGGATTGATGCTATCTTTGTTTGCCCATTTGAAGATCTTTTCTAAGTTCCATTGTGAGGGGCTGCCGATTCTCATAAATAAATTAGACATTGTCACCGCTCTTTTTACTCGTGAGACGGGACGCATCGAGAATGTCGACTCCGATTTACTAATTCATTTCGGCAAGTCGGCCCTTTAGTGTTTGCGATACGATTCCGATGTGAGGAGTCGTAAGGAAGCTGTGTGATCGTTATCGAGTCCGCGTTCACGGTGCGTAATTGGAATACTAAATGGAAGTCTGGTGACAAACGCTTCATTTAAAAGCAGCCATTAGAACTGCGTCTATTAGTTTGATGGACGCATAACAGCATAATCAGCCTACAATGTTCCCACAGGTGGGATACAAGCCTCTTCTCTATGAGAGGAAATCCTAACTATAATATCCCTTGATCTGTCCACGAAGTAGACACAATAGTTAAACAATGGTGTCTCGAACAAATTGGTCATTTGACAGATCATGATTTATTATAAATGCGAAAGTAAGTTTGTTCGTTACCTTTCACGCCTAAACCACTGAACCGATCATCCTGAAATTTTGCATATACGTTGTCAGGTGTACAGAAACGGCCATAAGATACTTTTCATCCCGAAAAAAAGTCCTGTTCCCGAGGAAAACAACAATAACGGCGCCATCTATCATCATACGAATATGATGATAGATGGCGCCACGTGTCTTTCGAATCATGATTGAATTATATTATTACAAGCAGAGTACAACCCGATTGTCAAATTCTTAATTAACGCGAACAAAGCCGC
Source organism: Xestia rhomboidea (assembly GCA_963853795.1). NCBI lineage: Eukaryota > Metazoa > Arthropoda > Insecta > Lepidoptera > Noctuidae > Xestia > Xestia rhomboidea. Next base: position 3,762,925 of record OY970778.1, on the reverse strand, counting down.
GGGCACAAGCTAGGTGGAATACTAAATGGAAGTCTGGTGATAAACGCAAAGCAGAAAGAAAGAAAAAGAGAGAAAGAGACAGAAAGAGAAAGAACCTAAAAGCAGACCATTTACCAAATTTACAAATATAATTAGAACTGCGTCTATTAGTTTAGTGGACTTGCGCGTTTCTACAGCTGGGATACAAGCCTCTTCTCTATGACAGGAAATCGGCTACAATCCACCACGCTGGTCCAGTGTATGTTTTTAGATGGGAGACTTCGGCAATCGAGTAAAAACAGGCGATGCCAAAAAAAAAATCTTCTCCGTCCATTGATTTAATTTCATAAACGACTAATTGCAATATCTAATAACTAAATAAATCGCGACCTATAATGAATCCTTCCTTTAACGGTATCTCGTCTTCTGTACCTATATTTAAGTACTAGCGCAGTGGACCGAAGCTAAGATATTTTTTGTTGTTTCTCCCGAGCATGGTTTCTGAGCCAATTTTAACACGTCAACACCCAGTAGCCTAAATAGCAACAAATCGTTTATTTGATGCTGTGAATATCTCTTTGAAGCTATAGTTTTTATATGCATTATATTATTATCTATTTAATGGTCTCCTGGTTTTTTAAAACAATCCAATGATATTATTGTGTATTAGATTAGTATAATCAGTGATCTAAATCATCATTCTCTTGCCCTAATCCCAATTCATTTGGGGTCGGCCCAGCATGTCTTATTCTTCTATACTCTTCTATTACTCCTCATCTCATCAGACACCTCCTTTCGTACCTATCATCCTTCACACACTGCTAACATATTATTATGCTAATTAAAAATAACAACTATTTAACATGTCTGTATGAAATCGCTTCTATTAAAAGACTGGATCATTATTGTTTTAAGCTCTCACGGTTCATAACTTTACTTAAAATGTCACTTACGGGATATCGATTATTCAGTCAACCCGCGATCATGACGCTTCCAACAGCAGAAATATCGGGAGCTCAAAAAAAACAATAATTACGGAAGATATCCCGTAAGTGACATTTTAAGTATGGATCATTATTGATTTGGGAAACATGCAATATTGTTTGCCGAACCAGTTAACAGTCTTGTTCATCTTCAAGCTAAGATTTGTCTTTCGTCTCAAACTTCAAATTGACCTGAGAAGCAATAGTCCCTAAGTCATTGTAATGTTCCTCTCCAAATTGCAATAATGATGAGCATACAATCCCCAAACACAGTTCAAGGAGGGTCGTCATAATAGCATGATTGCACGATCAACATACGTGGGATTTGTCGCCTTTTGTAGTACACCGCATTGTAAAAATGTTTTATAGCTTCTGATAAATAAATTGCCGTCTAATTTTGGAGCGTCCGTGTTTTGAATGGCCACAAAAAGATCTCCGTTCGACATGTTGTGACATTTCAACGATGCCCTATTGTGGTTAGAGAACATGGAACGATTATCTGATCTAGGGAGGCCAAGGTACTACATACATTTTGATACAGCTCGAAGAATCCTACTAATATAGAAAACTGCGAAAGTTTGTGAGGATGGATGCGGATGGACGTTTGTTACTCTTTCACGCAAAAACTACTGACAGGATTTTGATGAAATTTGGCACTGAAATGAATTTGGAACCAGGATTAACACATAAGATACTTTTTATCCCGAGAGTAAGATCCCGTGGGACAATTACCGAACTCTACGCGCTAGTAAATATGTACGTTCTTGTACCATGTTTGGTAACAGTTTATCGGTCTAACTGTAAGAGACTTTAGACAAGTAAAAAATCGATTCCTTTGAAGTCAACATCAATTCGGACGTGTACTTAGTTTCTTAATAGATACCTTAACCGGTCCATTTGCATACTCCCATACTGCTAGTGAAAGCTATTTGATATTAAGTGAATTCTTTTCGCCCACACAACCAGAATTGACTGGTGTACGAGTCTCATTTTCTTTTATTTGTTGAAATATTACATTTCTTTTGTTTCAAGACGGTCTTTTCATATTTGTATTCATGGAATCGATATGAATAAGTGAATTCGATCTCTAAAACTTTATTCGTTTTTTTTTTATAATTCTGGTACATCCAAGATCCCTTCAGATTTTGATTTTCTATATGATTGATAAGATCTGGCCACAGACTATTGTCCCACAACAAAACGTCATAAACAGAGAACCCCTCATCAAAATGGTTAATAAAAAGCCAACGGCAGCAACAAGTTCATCTGGATCCTTAACCACAAGAACAGTTCATATACCATCATGGCAAAACATGGTCTTTGTATCGCTGTCAAAGACGATGGCAATCGATCAAAAACACCCGTCTGTCACGGGCCAATGATTGAGGGCGACAGAGTGTTCCCATGCGCGGGCGCATCTGCCGAATTTGGCGCGATCCAACCTGTCAAAATTCGTGTTCCACCGCGAATGCATTCCGTTTGTTGTCTGCTTGAGTTTTTCCCACAACAATTAGTGGCATAACGTTTATAGTATTTTTTTTAATGCATTTTTATCCAATCTTGTCTTGGTTTTGTACCAAGATATTAGAAGATTCAGGGAAGGGTTGTGTTATTAATTTGTTGGGACTCATACTCGGTAATTGTTTGTGAACGGGATAATTGTTTTGCTGGTTTTTTTTTGGTTATTCTTTTTAAACAGTCAGCTTTTCAATTATAAACGAAACCAGCCCAAAAAACGAATTTGACGTCCGTTTATTATAGTTCACACAGTTCCACTGCCAATTTCCAAATGAACTTAACGTCGTTTCGGACATGATTTGTGACGACAGAAGTACAATGGTCCTCCTTGTTATTAAAAAGGTATGGTTTTTATTGTGCTCGCTTCGAGCCGCAGTTAATGTCACCTTTGGACGTCACTTGATACGCCTCGATGAGTTTTTGGGTGTTGCAACTGACAGTTGTTGTCTTATTCATGTCTATTGTGACTGGCGATGCTTGTTTGTTGTCTTCTGACGGATGTTTGGGTTAGTATTCAACCAGTTATTTAAAAAAGGCGTTTTTTTCTTCGAAATTTCGCATTTTATAATGCTCATTACCTGGGAATCTCTTGGCTTTTAACGATATAGTTTTTCGTCTAGTTGTATTCAACTACGAGCTAAGCATAGAAATACCAATGAAATGAAAAATCAAACCGATGTTGGGATGTTGGTTTTAAGTAAAATATGAAAAACAGTATAATCGTATAAAATCCATAATTAGACCATTCTACTAATAGCTCCTCCGCAAACTAAAAACCCAAACTAAAATGCAAATCCTTTCCTTTATCTCAGAACAGGTGAACCACGATCTAAAAATTAAAAATAGATACGAAAGATATCAAAATAGTCTCACACGGGGGTCTTGTTGGGGAAGACATGACAGATGTGCGCGTGACCGTCCGTCTTGGTGCGCCCGCGCAGACCGCGCGCCATTGTTTCACTCTCGACGGGCCCAGCGCATGCGCAAGGATTTAATACGACAAACACAAATATATATGGGTGCGCTGATAGTAATGTAAGAAAAAATATCACTTTCGTTAGCCGTCTTCTTATAATCGGTGCCTTTAATGTATTAATTTTAAAGAGTATTTAATCGAAGCTTGTTGAAGCTTCTTTTGCGATACGTTTATTTTGATTTCTTTTCTCGTGTTGTGTTGTAACTTGTACGTGACTTTTGAGCATCGCAAAACATCCTAATAAGAGGTTTTAAATCATGATTAAACTGGCTTTGCTGAATTATCCCACAAGATCACATGTGATACGGAGGAATGAGGAAAATGTTGAGTATGAATGTAGATGGCTATAAGAGTAGAGGAAGACCAAAGAAACGATGGATGCACTGTGTGAAGGATGATACGGCTAGAAAGGAGGTGACTGCTGAGATGACGAGTAATAGAGAAGTATGGAAGAAGAAGACTATATGCTGCTCTGACCCGAAATAAATTGTATGGTATGGCAAAAATGGTACCCTATAATATCATAAGTTCATAACCCAGATACACAACACAACATAGTTGGGAAAAGGCTAGGCAGATGAGGCAGATGATGAGATAGAAAGACAGACCGACAGACATAATTCCTTTTGCATTGATATTAAAAGATCATGATCTGTCAACTGACCAATTTGGTCGAGACGCTATTGTTTAACTATTTTGTCTACTTCGTGGACAAATCATGGGTTATACGGATTCAAGTCTATTAAGCTACACCTTATAGCAATGAACTATATTCATTTACCTTCACCAATTGAGCAACAAAAGGATCTTTCAAAACCAACGACAAAACTTCGTGACACAATTGAATCGAGTCGGAAGATAATTTAGAAACTATTTTGTCCGAACAGAGGACCCCTTTGCTAATATACGTCTAAGCTGATTGATGGATGGTCATTGGAAACAATTTTGAAATGCTTTAAGAATACATAACATCACGCCTGTTATTCCCGAAGGGTTAGGCAGAGGTGTACCTTATAGTACACATACATTTCGCCGGCTATCTCGGTCTCTGTCATATCGGCAATCGTTCGTAATATGGAATTAAAATCAAACGTTTAAACTTATAAAGGGTGTAAAACACCTCTTAACGAAGCCAAAAGGCACTTGTTCTCCTCGTGATTGCGATCATTTTTTTGCTGTACAACATACCTGGGAACATTCTAGTTACGGAGATATTGGGGGCCAAAGTTCCAACTTTTTGACAACTTTTTTTTTTAATACAAGATTTTAATTGTAAGATTTTTACTTTAAACACCTCCACGACCCCCGCACTATCCAATTCATTCAGTAGCACATTGTTTTGAGTGCGTTACATTGAGTTCTACCACAAAACATTATTTTTCACCCCAAAAAAAAAAGTCGTTTCCCAGCAATAATTTTTGCGTAAAGTTACTTAGTTTGTTGTACAGAATGCTTGGTTGATGGCTTCGTGTTGAGGTAGTTTACACCCTGTATTGTCACTTACGGGATATCTTCCGTGATTATTATTTATATTGAGCTCCCGATATATACCGTAACTGACAATATAAGTTTAGTTTTAAACCGTGAAAGCTTAAAACAGTGTTTAATCTAACGTATGATAAGTAAACACGTTATATTTTCCTTTTTAATTTAATTAACATACACTGTTTTGTTTGTAAATCAGCCCACATTTTCCTCAAACATTGATACACACAAAACTAACAGGAGAGGAGACCTCCTATCCTTACACAGTTTTTAAACCATCGATGTTATGTGGCCACATAACATCGATGGTTTAAAAACCGTGTAAAAATAAGAAGTCTGACAACCAGTCTTACCAAGGGGTACCGTTTTACCCAGTACTAAATGGGTTGGGGAGGTCAGACAGGCAGTCGCTCCATGTATAATACTGGTAATCAGCTGGATCCAATAAGACTGGAAGCCGAAACCAATGAATTTGGGAAAAAGGCTAGGCTGATGATGAACTTCATACGTTCGCATTAAATTCCTGCTTAATATAATATAATAGACTACCTTCCTACTCACAAGTTAAACGCTAATTTTCCTCAGTCAATCCCCATAACTGTTATATAACAAGGGATTATGCGATTACCACGGATCTCTAAACAAGCCGACAAGCAGAGCTATCAACGTGTCGCTTCTATATTAATTATTTAGCTCCATTTTCACGGTAGATTCTGCTAACGGGATGAACAGGAACAAACGGTATCAGGTATTATTACGGAGTTGTGGATGCAGATGAAATAACAGCTAAGAGCTTTAAAAAAAACCGGCCAAGTGCGAGTTGGACTTGCGCACCGAGAGTTCCGTACAAACTTGTCAGTATTTTGTTATTAAACTACATATTTACGGTTTTCAGTTTCCTTTACAAGTGCTGTAAGACATTGCTTCTTGCCAAATTTCATGATTCTAGGTCAACGGGAAGTACACGTACCTATAGGTTTTGCTTCCCTTGTGAAATTCCAAAGAGACGACATAAACCGTCATATCTTTTGTTTGCGTTGACTTACATGTTTGATTTCACTGCTCCAAGGCGAAGCAGACCAGAGTATTTGTTATTAAATTCAGCTTCATACTTCCACGAATTTCTGAGAATAAGGGTCTTGACAGACGGTTGGACAAACGGGCAATAAATGATCCTATAAGGGTTCCGTTATTGCCGACTGAGGTATGGAACCCTAAAATCATCGGAACATCATAATCCATAAAACTCGAGATATCATTGTAGATCACTAAAAGCATCAGTCCTTGCGCTCACAAAACTGCGATTACAAAAACATAAAATAATCCTTCGAAAATAAAAGTAAACGTTACTTATTGAACCTACTTAAAACATTACCTAGCCTAACAAACTTATCATGTTTAACATTAAGAATAAAGAATGCCAACAACAAGACAAAATACACTCTCATCCGATAATCTTGAACTTGGCCAAGTGATCGAATTAAATCATCCCGGAGAACCGGTCTTCGCCTGAATGCCCTGATTTTGCCGACTTATGTGCACGCTACGCCAGATTTATTGGCTGGAGACGAGAATTTAGACCCTGGAGTTTTACAAGACAAGCAGTTTTGATTGAAGACGGTTAGTGCCTGAGCTTAGTGTTTAGATGTCTATTTAAAATATCTCACATATATTTTAAAAAGTTGAATTGCACGTTACACTATACATACTTTGTGTGGTAATTGGTTGTCGTGGTATGGGTATGTGATGCGGAAGAATGAGGAAAATGTCGTGAGGAAAGTTTTGAATACTAATGTGGAAAGGTATAAGAGTAGAGGAAGACTAATGAAACGATGGGTGGTCTGTGTGAAGCATGATATGGCACGAAAGGAGGTGTCTGATGAGATGACGAGTAATAGAGAAGTATGGACGAAGAAGACATGCTGCGCCGACCCCAAATGAATTGAGATAGGGGCAAGAAAATGTCCGTAGTCCGCACACTCTTTGTGCGGACCAATAGAAGTTTTTCTACTTCTTCGTGTCGATGATTCGTTAAAGATGTGGACATCGTGTGCACGGGATTTTATTTTAAATATGAGCAGATTCGTTCGAGCCCATGGTACGTTTAAGTACCATGTAATAGGGAGCGAATCTATTAACCGGCCACAAGCTGTACTCCGTATGCTAAAAGGTAATTTTAGAATTTGTATTGAGTTTATTCGATTATAATATCCTATTTATCGGTGCATCGAAAATGTACTACATGAAGTTTTAACCCATTAAATTGGTTAAGAGTTGCATATCTTTTTCTCCCAACAATAAAACAACCAAAAATTCGTTGGTCCTTTGTCGTATTGACGCCTTAAAATAAATTATAAGCAGCCAGAGCATGGTAACACTGATAGGAAGCCTGCATCACTATGGGAGCTTGGTGATTTATGCCACAAAAATCGATCCTATCGACCAATACATCATTTGTACGGCTGTATTGTCAAGCCCTAGTTTTTTGGTCTTTTTGTACGCTGTCCTATCAGCCATGGGAACGTGTGGAGATGTTGGCTTGTAATAGTCGATTATATCTGGGCTGCATTTGTTTGAGCGGGACCCCACTTTTGGTGAAAATACACAATCAACAATGCACTCTTTAATATTTTCTTTCTATCTACCCTTCTTGTCCTCATTACCTATTTGCAATGCAATAAATTAATTTAATTTAAGTCAAGTGCGAGACCCATGGGCGGCATAAAAACTCTGACACCAGGTTAGCCACTAACCACACGATAAAGAAGGCATTCAATTATTTGTCTCCTATAATAGGGATAAAAATTGTCAAAAAAATTATGTTTCTGTTTAGTCCGTCAGTTAGATTATCGAAAAATATTGGATGCGTGTTTTTTGTTTTATCAAATTAATAAAAATTGACGAAGATAAAACGTGTCAAACATCATGAGTGGAGGCTTGTGACGTCACATTCGAGTAAAATATGTACTCAAATGTGACGTCACACGAGTTTTCGACGCACTGTAACGTCTTCATTTTTTGTTTACGTGAAAAAAGAAAACATATGTGTCCAATATTTTTTGGAAATCTATCTGACGGACTAAATAGTTTTTTTTTTGTCATCTACCGTATTACTTGGCTAACCTTTAACTGGAAAATTTGATTCACCTTCTTTCGTAGTATTAATGTTTAGATCTTTCTAAGTGATTACTATTTTCTTGTTAAAAAATGACTCTTGTACTCGTATAACTTACCACCGTCCAGTGTTTACTGTGGCAAATTTTTTTTTGAATGTTTTATTCAAAGTTGAACTTACCTGTAACAACATTTAAAATTGATTAAAGAAATAACTTAACGATTACCAAATTCGCTTCGAATTCTAATCTTAACACTTATATGGGCGCAATGTTTAATAGGGTGTTAATTGAACATCAACTAAAAAGGCAACATAGTAACTTCTGAACAAAAATATCAAAAAGGCTAATTAACATTCTAATTATTAGCAATAAGCCCACAGCCCACATGCCAAACAAAAATACTATACAAAATCAAATTAGTAAATGATTGTGAGTAATCTCAAATAGTAACCATATTAGTAACATAAATTCTGGAATAACTTGCAAACACGTGTAAGTAAAACACATAAAAATAATTAAAAAACCCGACTCCGTAAAAAATAAACTAATAACTTTAAATAAAAACTGAAAAGAAAAAAACAAGAACAAATAAAAAATTCTAAAACGGAACATTGACTGCAACAGTCGGGACTAAAATCATTACATCCAATATGGGTATATTGGATGTAATGTAATTCTTTTCTTCTAGCCTATGCTAATCGGGGCAACACAAGGATTCTAACGATACCACGTACATCGAAATCGGTTTAGGCGTTTAGAAGTTATGGTGGAATAAATAAACTCACAAACATACATACATACATGAACCCTGAATACATAACACTCCTTTATTTGGGCAGTCGTGTAAAAACACCAAGTAACAAAAGTATAACTACATTCCATTCATCTTGTTACTGATGAATGGAAGACGATAATGTTTGAATTTTTATGGTTCTGTGAGAAAAACCAAGTAAAAGAATTACTTAATTTAGTATTACTATGTACTAAATGTAACAAATAGAGGCGCATCTTTTTTGTACAAAACGTATTAAACGTTACCAAGTGAAGCTGCGGGCAAAATCTAGTTACCTATAAGAGCAGCATTCAAGCATGTGTTTAACTGTCTCGCTCACATTATCTCCGAGACAGAACTAACTGTATGCAAATTGAATCACGATTATATCAGAACGTTTAGCGTGAAACACTTACTACGGACAATGACGGGCGGTGTTTCACGGATTAAACCCGAAGAGGTCTCGACTGAAGGGATTATAGTAATTACGTGGAAGTGCATGTAACTAACACACGCACAAACAATATAATTATGTATACTGATATTGGCGTCGATGTAAGAGGTGATAGTCTTCTAGTTTTGCCAAAGGATGTGTCTGTTGGAGAGCTAGCAGAGAATTTACTCAGATCTTCAGGTCTAGAGGTAGTGCCATTTGGAGCTATAGTTGGTGCCAGTTAAGATCGCAATAGCGGTCATTTCCCTTTCCCTAATATCTCTTTCTATGATACAAAACAAATGAACCATGTATCGTTTTTCATTAGAGAAAATCACGATAGATGACGATTCAAGACTTGAACAGGCTTATTTTTGGATTTCAAAGTTAAGAACTTTAATAAATGTAGGTGGGTCAATGACCGCTTTTGCGATCTTAACTGGCACCAACTATAGTAACTTTGATTGATAAACAGAATAAGCAAGACTGATTAGTGGCCCAGAAAAAGAATTTGGGATAGACCTTCACACGGGAAAGGAATAACGCAGCAAAAAAACCAAATTCAATGCCATAGTCGTGATGGCCCAGAGGTTAAGGCCTCGCCTCTCATGCAAGAGGCTGTGGGTTCAAATCTGGGCAAGTACTAATGTGACTTTTTCAATTCATATGTACTTTCTATGTTTATCTTAGACATCAAAGACGTCGGTGAAGGAAAACATCGTGAGGGAACCTGGACTTATAATTAATATAAGTCTGAAATTACCAACCCGTCTTGAGCAAACGTGGTGATCAATGCTCGTGCCTTCTCTGTGTGAGAAGAGGCCTTTGCCCAGCAGTGGGACAGTAATAGGCTGGTATTATTATTGCCTAAGAGGTAACAAGGAGCCTATCTCAAGAAAGTAGTAAACAATGGTTTTAATGGCAGTGATTTTGAGTTATCATTTACAATAAAAACAAGATAGGAATAACCTCAGACCCAGTAAAATAAATGCGCATTTGCAGATATGCAGTATATCTTAAAAAGAACAAACGACGGGAACAAATCTCTAGCCTCTACCGATACGGACAAAGAGAGGGATCGCTACAAAAAAGATCTAGATCGACTAGCCGACTAGGCTCCCGAGATTGTAGCCGTATGATAGGATATGATTCTAAGACTAAAGGCTCGTCTACGAGAGCACTGGCATTTGTGTTTGTATCCATTTTACCGCTGCCGCTGGCTAAAAATTGTTGCTAATATGCAATATTTTTTAACGACACTAGATAGGACTTCGTCCGCGAGTTCGTCCGCAAATATTGTGATAGCTCGGCTAATATGCATGATATAAATATAATTTATAGCCTATAACACTCACGAATAATGTAAGCTACATTATTCGTGCCAGTTTGCCAGTGAAAGATTTTTTTAAATTGGAACATTGGTTCGGAGATTACCCCTTACCTATTTATAATATTAGTATAGATAATATATACTGAACGCCTTCTACACAACAGAAAGGAGACGGTAAAGAGTCCTTCTATTAAAACGAAGTTGCCATTATCATTTAGTTATCGTTGTCATCTGCATTCCCTTTGATATCCTCATCTTTATTTCTATGCTGACTAAGAATAAATATCAAAATTCAAGTTTGAAAAGCGGGGAGCAACACTGTGATGCTACTGGTCACAACGCCTGTCAAACCTTGTGATTACTAAGCGCTGCCACTTGAACCAGGAACATTGAAACGCCACTGACATATTGAGCTGGTTTGTAAGTAAGTAAGATTAATCATGACAGATTACTCGTCACTTGCGAGCTCTCGTCAATGTCCAATTTGTCACAGTTGACAAGCTAAACTAGCTTCTGACAGTCTATTTATTTCATTAATTCATAGAACACTGCAAAAAAGAATCAAATGATTTGTGGTACGAAATACCAAAATTAGCGCAGTCATCGTAAACATGTTGCGATTCCGGGAATTATAGATGTAGAAGTTAATGACAATCTCATAGAAGTTTACTGCTGGCTTTTCTGCTCCCTGATCAATAGAATCTGGATTTTTATTATAAGCCTATATTGTCCCACTGCAGGGCAAAGGCCTCCCCTCCATCCTTCCACATTTCGCGATCTAGTGCGATTGTGTAGGCCAATTCTTTGCGAAAGAGTCTAGCTCATCCCGCCATCTCCTTCCTGGGCCTGCCGCGTTGTCGTTTCCTGCTATTTGAATTGGCACTGAGTGGTAATTTTTGCCCATTGCTTCTCCGACATGTGGCAGACGCGATCAGCCCAGTTCTACTTCAACCTAGAAGCTGTAAGGCCAGCATCAGCTATTTGGGTTTTGGAGCGAAGTATGGAGTTTTTGAAGCGGTCTGTAAGTTGTCCATGAGCTTTGACTTTTTAATAAATAAAATTGATTTTACTAGCGTAATCATTACTCATTCGATTTTTAACATTAATTACTAACTTGCCTTCTTAGATAAGAACCCAGTAAGCGCTAGTATACACAAGCCATTACAAAACACTTTCAAATCTTCTTCAAAGGGCTAATTCTAAAATAAAAGGACAGGTTCATTACCACCGCAAATCTAGTTATGTAAGCTATCATCGGCATCTCCGCCGACAGACGACCGACCAATCATATCGTATCTCTGATCTTGATTGAGATTTATTAGTCACATCTTCTCAGAGTCGGCTTGCTCTATATAAATCAGCCTTTATTCTTAACAAACTTTATTTTGCGGTTCACCATGCTCACCATTCTTTCCAATTCTTCCTGTAGGATCCGCTCTTTGAACGTTATGTCAATTTTGCCAACTGTAACTGTTGGGTTGCCTATTGATAATGGAGCCGATCTTTCCGGTTTTGGAACCGAATCTTCGGATGATTTGTTTTGATCATTCGTTAGCGCTTCTTGTCCTTACCTAATTTGTGTGATCTTTTAACTGCGTCCTACTTTTAAAGGACGACGTTGTTCTTTCAATGTCTGTGTCTATCCTGCTTTTGGCTAAGTAATTGTTCCGTTTCCTCAAGTGGCATGGGATAGGGGTAGAAAGATGACGATGTTTTATGTTTTGATTAAATTTTTCCTGAGATAAATGCTAGCTGCAAAACTTTTTACCGTGTTGTTTACACAATCAATCCGTGTCTCAGAAAACACGTTAACCTGTTGTTCCCGGCTGTCAGTAGTAGTTCTTTGACAGTCGTTACAGGTAGTCAGTGCACAGTGGCCCGAAAGTCTGACCACCAGTCTTACTAAGGGGTATCGTATTACCCAGCACTAACTGGGTTGTGGAGGTCAGATAGGCAGTCGCTCCATGTAAAATACTAGTATCCAGTTGCATCCAGTTGCACTGGAAGCCGACCCCAACATAGTTGGGAAAAAGCTAGGCAGATGTTGATGATGTTTACACAATCAAAAGCTTTAGTCAGATCAGGACGACAATATTCTTTCAAGGCCAAGCAATCCTGGCATTGTCAATTGCTCGGTCATCATTCAATTGAGTATATTTATAGCTGACAGACAGACATGCATGTTTTTTTTTAGATTTTTATTATTACTTTAAGTCTAGCTTCAATACTGGAAGTAATAATCTCGGTGGCAACAGTATGCTGGATCAATACGACATTGTATGGATCCTTTAATGCTCGTCAAAATTGTATTGGTTTTCAATAGTATTTTAATGGAAAATCGAGTATGGATGAGTTGGAACTGGAACTTTGGGTACAGGATAATAAAATTGTTGATCAAAGTGATTGCATTTTCAATACTATGGTCCTGTGGCATCTTCATAATTGCGATATGAAGTTACTTTAACGATACTTACGTAAGTAGTTATTTTTAAATCTATGGAAAGTAATGTAAACATGTACTAACAAAATGACTATCTACATCGGTAGACAACGCCCTACAATTCAAAAATTATGTAAAACCCTTAAACACTTCGTCACTTAATGGTCCATTTTCCTATTATTAGCCATAAATTAATTTTCCCATTCAAATGACTTTTAACTTTACTAACAATCATGATAGAGTCTATATTCGTGTGTATAATTTTAGTCCTTTTATGAGGGTAGGTCGTGGTAGTGATTGACGAACAAGATGTTTATCTGTGAACAATGCGTGTGGCTGCGCGGGCGCAGGTCAACGTGTTCCAAATTTGAAGTATCGATGTATGAACTGATTTGACAATGCGTATGAATGTGTGAGAACTGTCACACGGTTATATTTTTGAAACACAAGATGGCCGATTTAGTTTAATTAAGGTTTTAATTCTATGTCTAAGGTTATATGCATAATAATTTATTTATTTAACAATTTACGTACATATTGAATATAAAAAAGTAGAAAGAAACAGAAAATAGTACAAAGGTGATACTTATTTCTAAAGAAATCTCTTCCAGCATACCTGCGAAAAGAGATACTAAAAAAAGAGATGTAGATATAGAGTGAAAAAAAAAAAGAAAATGGAATACATAAAATAGATAACTATTTTGAAGTAATGAAGTATGGAAGAAGAATACGTTAAATAAATTGGGATAAGGGCAGGAGCATGACGATAATTTAACGGTTGACAGAGTAGAAAAGAAGGGAAAAACGTATCGAGCCGAACCCACGTAACATGGGGCAAGGGCCGGAAGGTGAACGCCGTCACCTCCTTCTGCTAAGCAGTCATGCTAGCGAAGGAGGTGGCGGAACGTGAGAGGGAGAGATCCTCACGTCCCGGCCGCCGCGGGAGACGCCCCGGGCGTCGGGGGCCATGTGGTGGCTTCCGGCCACCGTAGGCGCGGGCCTGTGGACGGGGAGCTATGGGCTAGCTCGCCGTCCTTCCGTCTCATGACGACAGGCCGTGTCGACGGCGCGTTCGTGTTCCACGCGCGCCTCAAAGAGAGTCAGCAATAGGGAAGGGGTCCGCAAGGGCCGAAGCCTGCCGGGGTTGCGGGACTATTCGAAAGAGATACCGTGGCCCCGGAACATAAAGGGCGATGAAGGAACATGGATGGGTTTTAGCCAGTATAAGTCTGACACTCCCTCCTGCTCCGCCCAGAGCGGGAGGAGTCATTTGATGATTTACAATCCAAAAAAAAAAAAAAAAAGGCCCGGAAGGTGATGATGACGACCTTAGGAGCCATCCATAAATTACGTCACACGTTAAGGGGAAGGGAGGGGGTCGACGAAGTGTGACATTGTGTGGCAAGGGGGTGGGACGGGTCCTAAATTTCGTGACGTCACATTTCAAAATCTTTATAAGTCTGAATCTTTAATAAAATAATTAGTTATTTTATGTGTGTTTTTATGTTTTTGTGTTTTTTGACGACCCGAATGGCGCAGCGGTAGTGAGGCTGCCTTACGTTCTTAGGGTCCCGGGTTCGAATCCCGGTTGGAGCAAATGTTTGTGTGATGAGCATGGACATTTGTTTCCGAGTCATGGATGTATAAATGTATAATGAGTATGTATTTACAAACAAAAAGTATATATGTAGTATATCAACTATCTGGTGTCCACGACACAAGCCTCGTTGCTTAGTGTGGCATTAGATGGCGCTGTGTGTTAATGTCCAGCGATATTTATTTATTTATTTTTTATGTTTTGTTATTTTTTTTTAATGTTTCATTTAATGTTAATTTTATTTAAAAAAGATTTTAAATCGAAATAAAACTAAATTCGGAACTATTTTTTAAATTCAATAATTTGTAGATGTAATATTGCAAAATATGTGACGTCACCTTAGGGCGGGGGGTCTCAGCCCAGCTGTGACAAGGACGGGGAGGGAGTCAATAAATTACAAAATTCGTGTGACGTAATTTATGGATGGCCCCTTAGTACTGATTAAGTAGACAATTTTCCTATGATAGCTAGTTTTAAATATCAAAAGCTATCGTAAGATACAAAACCAGTTAAAATTTCAGTAAAATCGAAAACGTGCTTCATTTCGGAAGCAACGGAACACGGAAGAGCGAATCTGTTCCAAAACAAAATAAACAACTTCTTTTAACTCCATTTGAAGAATTTGGAACAATAACACTACCAATTTAAGAATTGGATAGAAAACACGAACTGTTTATGTAAATATAGAAAAAACGGAAGTACTTAGTGATTTAGATTATGTAATAGATGAAGAAGTGGTAAAGATAAGAGTCAATTCATTAATCGGAGATAAAGAGGTCCCAATTAAAATGTTTCTTAATATCAATTTTCATTGACCTTATCAGCAGCTGATATAAGCACAGATTCCACAATCGCAACAGCTTCCGGAAGTCACCGGTTCTAACGGCAAGAAATATTATAGTATCGTAAAATAAATGGTTATTTCATTAGGGAGTAACTGTTCTCATAATTAATGTAGCATTGATATTTATAACCCTGTATTTATTGGAGCCATATTCTTTGTAATTAAGTTATAGCTAGTTTCATCTTGCTGTAGCTTTAGTATATTCATCATCATCATCTGCCTAGTTTTTCGCAAACATATTGGGGTCGGCTTCCAGTCTAACCGCATGTAGTTCAATGCCTGTAATATCATGGAGACGAGCGACTACCTACCTGCTCTCCACTACCTAGTTACTACACAGTACTTACGGGTATGATATCCGTGATTTTCTTTGGTTACTATGAGCTCCCGATATATATATTTTTTTCCTTTTTTTATCCCGTAAGTACTTTAAGTGTAGTGAAAAACCGTGAAAGTCTAAAACAGTGAACCTAGTTACTGACTATTTGACTAACACGATACGATATATGCATGGACTTTTAAGGCTTTAGGGCTTTTTTTTATTTCTTTTACAAATGACACAGTCATTACTCTATTATCAAAATCATTTACTTTAAATTCCATGTCCTTATCCATCCTTCTTAACTCTTCAAGCTTGTTAAAGATCTGTTTACCCTCGATAACGCCCCTAACAGATTTGTTTCAATGACCGCCATAACCTATTGTACGCGCCATTTCACTTTTTTCCACCTTCCTCTACAACCCCATGAGAATTTCAACCCAAGGATTCAAGATACAAAGTTCAATATGATCTAGCAAGATCTTTATCACCGGGGTTCTCAAGCGGTCCCACTGTGAAACGAATTATGAAGTCACATGTTTGTGGTTGATTGAAAAATTCCAAAAGGAGGGATTAACTTGAACGTTTTGTTTTGTCAGTGACATTTCTAGGGGATTGTGGCCCCTTGCGATTTATGTCGTGAGCTATTTCCGGTAATGGGGATTTTGTACTACCGAAACTATTTTCAGATTTTTTCTGAATACGTGAGCGCGTTCGTTCTGTGCCGATGCCAAAATGCATTCTAGGATCAGCTTTGCTAAAATTGTCGAATGTTATTCTAATTGGACGCACTTCCACTGTATGGAATGTAGTCAAAGCATCGCTTTTACTTTCAAAATATTTTAAAGAGTTATAACGATTATAAACTACAAAATGCTTTTTTCAAGAATTGATCAGTAATAGTTAATTTAAACGCCTCATAACTCGTTAACTCGTTTAATGTATCATTTAACGTTATAGGTGCTGCTAAGCGACCACTTAAGTTTTATTTGGTGATTATTATTACTTAATTGAAACGATTTTAAATTACACATAATAACTGTCTACGGTAATTCTTCCAGTCCTAAATTCTGTGACGTCATGATGAGAAACAAAACACAATCAGTACCTACTCAAGATAAGAACATTCCAGAACAAAAACACAGCGACCCCAAACAAAGCTCAACAGATAGGTAAATAATTAACGACACACAGACAACAAGGGGACCCTCGGGAGCAGACGTGCAGAAACAATCAATTACACTCGGCCCGTACCTCTAATCGTCTGCGAAACGAAGGCTAAATTAGCAGAGACACTGGCAGTGATGGGGAACTAAATAGGGGAGAATGTTTGTTTATTAGACTGCCGATAGATTAATGAAAAGATTAGGGAGAGATTTCTGAAGGTATTGTTGATGAAGGTAAAGGAGGTGATAATGAAAGTGAATTGAGGGTTGTCGAAAGTTCGAGAGCTGTTGAGGACTATAAATGGAGGTAGATTTCTTATGTAGGGCATGGATAAACTTGTTGTTATAAACGATATTGATTTCAGTAATGCCGTTTAAAACTTATGCCTTATGTGTTTCTATTAGGAGTATTTGGCTTTTTTCGGATTTCGGAAATTCAACGGGTTAAAGAAAAACCATTTAGTTCTAATCTAGGTGATGGTTTATCCATCTGCGAGGTCGGCGCATCCCGACAGTTACTTCCGTATTTGTGTGGATGGAAAACTTTTGTTTTCATCTAACACAATTCTCTATTCAATTATAAAGATCTTTCTCTCAACAAGTTACTTACTAAACGCAGTTTAGTTAGTAAGTGTCACAACGACACGTCTTAATAAGAGTTAGCAGGTGTCACAGTGAATTTACGAGTTAAGAAATCAGTGTGTTAGCACAATCAGCATCAACATACAATCGCGCATTTTCCCGTCTGACCATAATACCAGCTTCTTACCTTCCCACATCTCGTTAAATCGGAATAATGTTTTAACATTTGTAAAAGGCTTGTCGAGTACCAGCACTTTCGACGAAATTGTGACCAACACGGTTTTAAGTAGTTCCGGGAATATTTAGTTCCGAGTTAGCAAGTTATGAAGATACTGCTAGACCCAGGATTGTACGGAAAAACACATTAAACTAACAGGCTTCCCAAAAAAGCACGGCGACGTGCGAATCGTTCTCGGACGCGAAGGGATTCGAATAAGAAACGCCGAAAAAAAACAATTTTTTTTGGATATCCCAACGGAACCTTAAGGTAAGCGTCCACATGTCCGTATCGTAAGCATCGGACGCATCGCAAAAGTTGCCTCTCGGAGCGAATGAGCAGATTCGAGCGATCCGCACGGTGTGGATCAGTGGACACATTTGTATGACTTTCTATACAAAGAATACTACGATCCGTTTGATGCGATGCGTCCGATGCGGACATGTGGGCGTTTACTTTAGTAACAGGATCCCATTGGCACCGTTGTGTACGGAACCCTAAAAATTATGTTAATACTTTAGGTGCCTGAGCCAACATTGTGACATTCTATCAGCGACGACGATGACGAAAACGGAGAAAGTAAAAAAAAAAAAACAAATATCAAAATTTGTACTATACTACCGGAATTATGCTACTGGAAAGATTATGTCAATTCCTTTGAAAGATATTGAAGAATTATGAATTTCTTCGAAAGCGACTGCTACTTGTTTAGGCCTTGGGATTATCACAGACTATATCTGTGATAATCCCACAGTGGGCCAAGAGCCTCTTTTCGAAGAGTATCTTGGCGGCATATTATTATGAAAATCTCGTCTATATTATGCAACACCACATCGATTGGACCCACAGTTATTTTAATTAGTAATAATGAAGCTGTTCATTACAAATCATAACTCAATCAAGTTTTATATTTATATGCCTCTTCCTACGGATCTTTTGTGTTTATGACTTCAATAGCTTAGCTGTCACATATTGATATGTAGTAGTAATTGTTCACAAGTGCCATAAGAAATATTATCATTGTTATTTTTTGCTACTTGACTGGAATTGTTTTGGGCTAGGCCTGTTGACTCACTAAGTTTGGGTGTTGCCTAATAAAGAATGTTCCCTCAACTAGTTTAAATATCTATTGTTATAAGCAGAACATATTCTTTTTTATTATCGATATCAACCACGGAGTATGGTCATCTTGACGTGTCGATGACAATTTAAATCGAGTCAGACTAAAATTTGGCGACGAGTTTGGCATTTTCAGTAGCGGCGGAGTATGTTTTGTGCCCGGTTAATGGCAATAGGCTCACCCCGTATTAGATGGGAATTCAACATAACTGGCGTCTTCCTAACCTTTTGAGGATTACAGCCGTGATAGTATGTGTATTATAACTTATGTGTCTCTTGGTGTTTTCATTCATCCCGCTTAATATTCCTTCTTTATCGTGTTGCTAGTGCCTAACCTGGTATCAGAGTTTTTAAGCCGCCCATGGGCCTCTGACTTGGCTTTACATGCCGTCGAAAAATATCTCGGTTTCCTCACGATGTTTTCCTTCACCGAAGCAAGTGATAATTATACAATACGCACATGAATCCGAGAAAGCAGAGGTGCGTGTCTTGGGTTCGAACTCGAGACCTGTGACTTGGTAGTCCGACGGTCACACCACTAGGCTATCACTGTTTTTATATTAATATTCCTGATATACTGCAAGATAATGTGGATAAAAAGGCGCCAACTCCTTTTTTATTCCACACATCCTTTTCGTTATCCCATAATGTCAAAACAACTTTAGTTCTCAATAAATTATCAGAATCTACGTCCCATTCTTTACACGCAGCTAACAAAGTTACAAAAGGATTCGACAACAAATTATCTCATTATATCACTAGACAACGACTATCATAAAGGTTGACAAAAAATACTTGATACACTGACCAATATTTAGAAGTATTTGGAACTGGATCAATGGCGATGCAGGTGGTCTCTTCCCAGAAACACCCTTTACTTAATGGGCTTCGGACTATAATATGGTCCCGTTTATAGGGGGTTGCTACAATTTAGGGTTAAACCGTTGAATAGCATCGACTGATTTACTTTTAATCGTGAGTTTGATATTATCGCGCGCCATTCAAGTGTTTTGTTACGGGCAGTCCGGTGTGCCCTACCATTTGTCTTTCTGTTGGCCATCTGATTAATCGATGGCGGTCGTGAGATATTGCGTGATAAGTTTTCGAGAATTTGTTACAATGGACTTGGTTGAAATAAGCTTGGACTATGATGGATACAGGAATTACTTATGATTTCATCGTTACAGATCATACTTCAAAAAATATTGCAAAAACTAACGAAACGAAAATTAAGAGGATGTCTTTCGGAGCAGTGAATTTCCTGATAATGAATGATATCGTAGGTCTAGTGGTTTTAAACGCAACTGATGAGGATAAGGTCATGGATTGCCCTGAAACAAGCAAAGTGTTAAAATTGCGTTTTTCTTTTTCCAGGAATATCATAGTAGCGACCCGTCCTCTAGATTTGTACCCAGTTAATAGGAATAGGCTCGCCCCCTATTACATGGGACTTAAACATAACTGGCGAATTGTGGGACAACATTAGGTTATGTATGATAGCGTCACAGACGCAATAAGAATAAAACAGAACTCATCTTCAACCGTACACGAAAATGCTCACTTATAAAAAGGACCATTAGTAGGAGCTCCACACAGTTTAGTGCGACACAGTGGATTGTGTTACTTCGACAAGAAAAAAGTAGTCGACTGAGAAACATGGGTCTCGTCTGCTAACAAAACAAAACGTTTGATGTACAACTTTCTCATAGAAGAAAAAAAATCTTCATGTATACAATTTCGCTAGATCGCTTTGTAGGTGCGGTGTTTGTAGCATGGCGCACAGGACTGTTCCTTTCGCTTTTTTATTCTATGCCCAAGTTACAACACTATAGGGTTTCTTCGGCACCACTGACCGATATTGAACTAAGCTTTGTTGAAGCACTGTTTTAAGCTTTCACGGTTTATAACTAAACTTTCACTGTCCCTGTCATTGTGAGGGTAGACAGATTTGTCTGCACCTAACCATTTATTTAACATTTTTTATTTTCGGATGGGAAATCATCAAATGACACCTCCCGCTCTGGGCGGAGCAGGAGGGAGTGTCAGACTTTTACTGACTAAAACCCATCCATGTTCCTTCTTCGCCCTTTGTGTTCCGGGGCCACGGTATCTCTTTCGAACAGTCCCGCAGCCACGGCAGGCATCGGTTCTTGCGGACCCCTTCCTTTCTGCTGACATTCTCGACTCTTTGAGGCGCGCGTGGAACACTAACGCGCCGATTCCACCTACATTCTCCAGTCATCCCTGTTTCGAAATATCGGGAGCTCAGAATAATGGATATAATCACGGAAGAAATCCCGTAAGTGACAGTGTAATTAATCTTTGTTGTATTCCGGTTACGGTTTCAACGCGTTTTGTGTTTCTAAAACAATTTTCACAAGATTGAAATACGCTTTTTGCTTGTGTCAATCTCATACATTTTCGGCTATGGCTTCATCGTTATCTAGGCCTTCAGGCAACTAGTCTGTTTTATTCAGATAGTTATCAATTACGAATCGCAATTGGCTAGCCTATTGTCAGTATTGTGTTTGCTGTCGGTTTATGGCGCTCATTCGAACAAATCATTAAACTGTTTCATAGAAGCTCTTTCATTGCTCTGCATTACCGCTTCCATCTTAAATTTATCACTTGATCTTTAATTGTCATTCCCATACATATCATTGACATTTCTTATCTTTACCAATCCAATATTGTCATGCCTAAGGGCCCTGATTAGCTCGCAAACGGAGACTCTGAAGTAAGACTAGACGTAGGTCGGTGATCTATTAAGGAACTTTGCAATATTGCTTAGTGATAAGTTAATAAACCATCGCCCACAATCAACCTATTTTCCTTAGCTGACTCATAAATGTATAGTTTCACTTCATGATTAAATAATAGGCCTAGAACAATCATTCAAGCCAAAGACAGAAGCCGTGAAGTACGTGACGAAAATGCGTCAAATTATGACAAATGACGCATCTAGGATGTAAAGTGGCTAGGGGACAATCGCGCTGCCTTTTCTTGCCTGTGGTCACGCATTGAGGAAATACTAAGTATTGATTTAAACGAAAACGATTGGAAGTAGACCACAGAGTGTCAATATGATGGCCTAGTGACGATATGTTCCGTGATGTGTATGATTTAGGATTGCGTACGTGACTCCTATCAGATGTTTGTCATAAGAGATGATGAAATCGTTTGGTGGACAAAAGAGGATCTGCCGAATCTATCCAAGACCTGATTGTTGTAAATTGAACCTTTATTGTGGCTTAATAAGATTGAGATGTCGACATACGTTCTTCTTAGAGACAGTCAGATGGTTGTCACGATTGTGGATTTATGTCTAGTCTTTTGTGTTTCTTCAGTCTTATTTGAAGATCTCCTGCATCCATCAATACTTTTATTGTTTGATGCTGTTTTTCGCTATCCAAGTTTGAACAAAAGATAGGTTTGGAATTTGTGTTATTTTTAGGGTTCCGTGGTCCTGACAAGGAACCCTTATAGTTTCGCCATGTCCCTCCGTCTGTCTGTCCGAGGGTTTGCTAAGCTGCTACAAGCTGCAAGCCGCAAGCAAGGTGCAAGCTGTAATTTTGTAGGGGCGACACCGTCTTAGTGGTAAAATAAAATTGTGAAAAAAAATTTTTAGGGTAGCTCCACATTGTGAAGTGGGGATGAATTTTTTTTCTTCGTCTACCCCATCGTGTGGGGTGTGTATTTTTCTATTGAATGTTCCATATACGCAAATTTTTGTTCCAGTAGGGCCTCCCCCCCACTAAAAGCTAAACTCAGCAAGTATAAACTTTTAGCATTAAACTGCCGTAGAAAATACCTTGAAGCTCTCACGCTATACAAAATTGTTAGAAATAAATTCAACTGCATAAACCTTAATACCATGATCTGCTATGCAGTACCTAGAACCTTCCACAGGCGTCAGGTGCGCGCAGGTACGCTGTTCGCTATACTCCTGCCGAACCAACTCCGGCCTGCGCTCACCCATCCGGCGCATGGTTGATTTGTACAATTACGCTTTTGTATCATATAAATATTGACATCTTTATTAGCCCAATTGGAAAATTCAAGCGTCTTATCTTCAGAATCCTTAAAAATTAATACATAATTAAATGTAATCTCCAAATTATTGTTTTAAATCTGTCTTGGTTGTATACTTACTATTTGTTATCTTTCGTTTATTTTATTATTTTTTACTCTATTTTGTTTTGTCACCCCTGGCGATAATTGTTTTTTTTATATTATTATGATAACCCGTGGACAGTGTTGTGGGTTACATTATTAGCAAAATGCAAATACTGTTATACTAGTTTTAAGTTTTCATAATGTAACTGTTTGCTGTTCCTTAAAAAAAAAAAAAACTGCTGGCTTGAGAAATATGGAAAAAATCATAATGATAGTGCATTTCATAAACTTTAAAGGAAAACTATAGCGGTTAAGATAACTTTATTAGTTATGCAGTAATAGTCGTTGAACTTGGGTGTTGGATAATTGTGTACCAAATACAAAATCCTTAGAATAAATCCTGTAAAGTGACTAAGATGAAGTAATTGCTTGTTTATAACGGGTAAAGACTTGCATTGAAAAACTACTACTACGGAACCCTACACTGAGTGGCCCGACACGCACTTGTTATGTTACTGAAATAGAACTGCATTGTATGTATGTCAAAGATGTCTGGTGCAGACATGCAAATCCAAAACTAAGCGTCATACATAAAGATTTTCGATAAAAACGCCAAAATCAAAAATAACATCATTACTATTGCCCACCAATCGCAAAGAAACAATAGAACAATGCCAGAAATTAGCATTTTCTTAACTTTTTGTTTTAATAGGAAATCCTGCAGGAGTTGCTTCAATCGGCCATGAATCATGAAACGGCGCCGGTGGCTCATAAGTCTTAGCACAAAATAGACAAGTAAAGAAGGCTAGGTCCATACAACGAGCAAAACCAGTTGCGTAGTTTTTCGCATAGGTACTAGCGGCGGTCTCACAAGAATGCTAGTCGCAAGTGCGCTTGCATTTGCTATACATCAAGCTACACAGATCTCGGCACTGAGCCGGCAGCAGTCAGACAAGGTAGAATTGATGAAGCTCCTGGCTACAGGTTTTGTCTCAGACCCCATATCAGCAGCCAGCTCTATAGGTCATTTTTGTCGTAATACGAGAAAACGGTGACACGCTAGTTTTAGGTGGAACTTGTAGACAGTGTATCGTCCACCGAAGCATCTCCGTAATCTGTGAGAACTGTGAAGCTATATTTGCGTGCGTATACGTTCATTGTAAGGAACCCCCAGCGACATGGATTGACTACCTTAAAAAAAAGCTGGGATAGGGCCCGGGGAGAACAGGGTGTTTTGGTACAGCTTCGGAGAGGCCTATGTCTAGCTGTGGATTCGAAAGGCTGAGTTGGATGATGACAGAAGGTGTTGACCTTCGCCGCGGGAGACGCCCCGGGCGTCGGGGGCCACGTGGTGGCTTCCGGCCACCGTAGGCGCGGGCCTGTGGACGGGGAGCTATGGGCTAGCTCGCCGTCCGTACGTCTCATAACGACAGGCCGTGTCGACGGCGCGTTCGTGTTCCACGCGCGCCTCAAAGAGAGTCAGCAATAGGGAAGGGGTCCGCAAGGACCGAAGCCTGCCGGGGCTGCGGGACTATTCGAAAGAGATACCGTGGCCCCGGAACACAAAGGGCGATGAAGGAACATGGATGGGTTTTAGTCAGTAAAAGTCTGACACTCCCTCCTGCTCCGCCCAGAGCGGGAGAAGTCATTTGATGATTTCCCATCCGAAAAAAAAAAAAAAAAAGGTGTTGACCTTCTGCACATTTCTAATTTTATTGTACTCATAGTGTCATAGTATTGTTATAGTTAGTCAATCAATTTGTACGCCGATCAACTTTATATCTGGGTTAGGTTACCGCAGAAGCATTTGGACTGAATTATTTATTAGAATGACAAATAATATTATTTGAAGTTTTTCCTGTTCGCACTTCGAACCTAACTGATTTGAACTATGTATGAGTAAAAGTTATCAGGAAAGCTATTGTTAAATGCATCAGGGTTATTCTTGGATGGGAAAATTATGGTTATTAGGCGGTGACTTTTCTGGGAAATGAGCAACAGCAATGTTTCATCAGATTTGTGTTACATCATAAAAGCGGTTGAATTTTCCTTAAAGCGCAGCTATCTGGATTT
The DNA here is from genome assembly GCA_963853795.1 of Xestia rhomboidea. Taxonomy (NCBI): domain Eukaryota; kingdom Metazoa; phylum Arthropoda; class Insecta; order Lepidoptera; family Noctuidae; genus Xestia; species Xestia rhomboidea. Next base: position 3,737,860 of record OY970778.1, on the reverse strand, counting down.
TAGTGCAAAAATGTAACTGACTGATTCCGTTGTGAATTTTTAAAACGTTTCACCAAAGAATTTTACCAAATGTTCACCAACATCGCTCCTTTATCAACGTCATCCGAACTCAAAGAGGTCCTTGTACCACTAGGTGTTTCCGTCATTTGTGACATTTTAAGTCTTTCACCAAAAGTACATTCAACGAATCAGATAATATGACAACAATACCATACACAATAACAGGAAATAAACTTCACCGTATTTTCCAAAAATACATTGAGAAAACGATCTCACTGGCGGTCGGTCACTAAGTACCAATAAGATGAAATAAACGTTGTATTTAAGCCACGCCTGTCAGTTCTGTCACATTACGAGGTGCGTATGAGTGGATTTTGAAGAGCGGCGACGATGCAAGGGATTTGCTTAAACCACAAGGTTCTTATTACCCGGCTATAGTGATGGGTATGGATTTGTCGACGTCTGAGGTTGTAATTTTGGTTTTGAAATGATGCTAACGTTTTTAACCAAAACGTTAAGTACAGATTTAGGAATACCCCGGTTTTTAATCTGATCAGCTGATCGGCAGATCTATGTTAAATATCACACTTATACTGTCCTTCATCCTGCGATCATAGCGCTTGCAACAAAATCGAAATATCGGGAGCCCACAATAATGGATTATTTATTTTATTTTATACTGTTCGGGAAACTTACAGCTAATATAAACAATGTTCTTAAACCATACGAATTCGAAGGCAATTTACAAGTTTCCCCATATAAAAACAATCGAAACAAAAAAGAAAAAGAAAACACAACAAAAGAAAGAGGTATACGTACAAAATTCTTATCTACATAGCATAAAGTTATGCAATAAAACAACACGATCGACTACTTCTTCTTAGCGTGGCAATGGCAAATTTTTATTAAATATGTTGGGCCCAAAATTCTCTTTATACTAAAAATTTAAAAGAGAAAATTACTAAGAACTACAGTTAGACACAAAAAAACTACTCTTTCTTTCTTTTCTTATCACGGAAGATATCCCGTAAGTGTAGTTATAAACCGTGAAAGGTTAAAACAGTGTCTTAGTAAAATAATGTTTTGATATTGTCATGAATCTGAGATTTCTCAGGGAGGTTTCATAAGAAAACATACGATACTTTTGAATAAGAATAACGAATTCTTTTACGAATTTATCGACAAATCTAAAGAACAAGTACTTAACATATTATAAAGTTTATGAAAGAAACCTCTGTGATGTACTTGAAGACAGCCAAATTAATAAATTGATACAAGTTTTGACGCGGATAGTTGAGAATGACTTCAAACCGTGTCGAGTGGCCCATTGTGTGGTCTCCAGCAGACAACAAAAGCATTAATCTTTTAAAGATTTATTTAAAAACCCTCAAATTGACATACTTTCTCTTAATCGACATGATAAAGCGTTTATCGATGTTAATTATACTTCGCGTCGCAGCAATATGCGCGTTTTGCGCAGGGATAATGATAGGATTTGCGGATAAAATTGGCGCCGGTACTTGCATATTACTCACTTGTGAGTACGTAGATATTATAGGCACTTACGGATCTGTAGAATCTTCTGACTTACTCCTGAGCAAAGGTGTCCTCTCAATTATTTCTATTTCTTGCGATTCCACGATCGAATCAATTACTTATCCATTATTTTCGACAAGGCGTTGAATGTGCGGATGTTTTAGGGACGATCTTTGAGGGCTCTAACGTACACCGTTTTATTTAAATACTTGCAAGCAGCAGTTTAAGACGGTAAAGTCGTATGAATGAAAGTCTTCAATTGTGGTACAGAGGCATCCTGGGAAAGCAGAACTAAGTCTTGTAATTATTTTTAGACTTTGCACCTATTTCAACATGAGACCCACACATTCTTCTACATACATATTTGGGTACTACGCAGTTTTTCCACTCTTTCAGGAATACAAACGTCATGTTATATTGAGTACTTGATAGAGGATCACAAAACACACCATGACCTATAAGTCAGCCTCTTTCAACAATTAATTGCCCAATTACCAACGCTATAATGGAGTCCAGCAATGTAAAAAGTCATCCCAATCCAGTCGATCATTGCGATATAGATCGTCTCCTGCGCATGAGTGGAACATCGAAGCGCGACCGATTGATCCGATTAATATGGCCTTTATTTAAACTGTGTCATTCATTGTTAAATGGGGTATCGAGTGTTGGTGCAGAATTAAAATTGATTTTTTATGGGCTTTGTTATTAAAAGTAGATTGGAGATCAATAAGTACTAAAGAATGGGTGTTGTTTCAGGTCGAGTCAAATGTTCACATTAATAAATAGCTGGTGAATGTGATGATAAAAAGTGGGCAGGATTAAATGAAGATTGGAACAACATTGAGGAACTACAAGATATGATAGGAGGAGATATTTAGACTAAAGATTCTCATATTTAATATTCATATTTATTTATTTTGCATTCCATATTGTATAAAAGATGTTACAGAGGGCTTAAAGCTAGGTACATAAATATGAACCCTGTAAGGGCACAGCAAAGTAGAAGAGCAAAAGAGGGCTTTAATTTTTCTAATTAGTTGGTAATACTAAAGTAACAACACTAAAAATAAAATAAAATATAAATGTGTATTAATTTAAAATTTGTCTTAAATATTCATTAATAGTATAGTAGCATTTATATAATAAAAAATGTTGTAATTTATTAATGAATTAATTAAATTTTTGTTCCTTTTTAATTATTTCTGGCAATTTATTATAAACTTTCATTGACATGACAAGAGTACTTGTTGAATGCATTTTTAGCTTAGAGCTAGGTTTAGTGAAAAGTGCAAAGAATGCAAAGAGGAGCTCGTGGCTAAATAATAAAAGCCGGTCTGGTCAATCTTCAGCTTAAGCCGCGCTAACCTAGGTTACTCTGTGGATGATGTGAGCGGTTACTACTTCTTAGCGCGTCGGTGGCAAATTTTCTTTAATTTTATTTGGCCCAAATTCAGCTATGCGAACTCCGCTCGCCGATGCAGTCATAAGATCGTTAAGTGCGCAGGTGTCAGGGCATGCAGCACAAGATGGAAGATACGCCATTGTCTGTGGAGATACGCAAGGCGGCTACTGAGTTGACTGGTAATAGTGAAGTATCGAAGCAGAAGACATGCTGCACCGAACCCAAATATATTGGGATGGGAGGGCAGGAGACTGATGAATATGCCTAAGCAAACGTCAACACAAAAATGTTTTTTTTTTCGGTTGTGAAATCATCAAATGATTCCTCCCGGCCTCTGGGCGGAGCGGAAGGGAGTGTCAGACTTTTACTGACTAAAACCCATCCATGTTCCTTCATCGCCTTTTGTGTTCCGGGGCCACGGTATCTCTTTCGAACAGTCCCGCAGCCCCGGCAGGCATCGGCCCTTGCCCATCTCTTTGAAGCAAATGACCTTTAACACTGGAAACTACTGTGGTTAGGCTTTCAGGTTAGCCTAATAAACATCTATTTTCCCAGTTTATAGTGTATTTAATATCAGTGGGAACTAGTTAAAGAGGCTACATTCACCCAGGTCCTAGGTCCGCATACATCACACGCTCGCTAATCGGCTTAGCAACGCAACGTTGTAACGAGTACATTAGGGTATTATCTTCCCTAGTGTTTATAAAGCGCAGTGTTGGTAGATTGGGGATATTATTCTCTTTTTAAGGGAAAAAAAATGTTCTAGGGAAATTTTTGGGGAACCACCTAATTATTTCCCCAAAATTTTATAACAGAATTTAATAATAGAACAACACTAAAATTTTGGAAGTCAAGAGATATTTTACTAATGATTATTATTTTTAATAATACTTTGCTTAATTATGTCCATTGCCTCCTGTCGTGCATGAACAAGAACGGACAATACATTCACAGACACAAAATTTGATACCTAGCGGTGCGTTTTGTGAATGATTATAGTTTTTGCGTGCTTTCCGAGGCACGGAGGAAACTCGGTATGTAATGGTCACCCATCCACGGGCCAACCTAGGTAAGCACGGCTTAACCTCAAAATTCATCCAAACGGCTGTAATTATTTACCCACAAGCTCCTCCTTTTTTATTGAAAATGGGGAAATTAAAAAACTTGATCTAGCAACCCTGACAAATTGTTTGCCTGCTCATATGTAGGCTAAGTGGACGTAGGGCGGGCAGTTAAAAAGCCTGAATTATCGCTATCTAGGCTCGCTACATTATATTTGTAAAAGCTTAGGACTTTTATTTAGGTTATCATTACATGGGTAACGTTTTATAGGGTTAATTGTCACTTGGAGTGCCATTAGGTATGGGTAGGTAGTTTTGTTTTGTTTTATGAAGCAGAGGGCAATGCTCCTTTATTTGTATAGCTTTTTTAGGGCTAGTCTTTTATCAGTTAAATTGTTGTCAGTTCAGTACTTCACAACAACATCATCTACATAGCCTTGTAGCCAAATACATGGAGCGAATCTGACCTCCATAACCCAGCTATTGAGTAATCCGTTGGTAAGGCTGGTTGCCAGACTTTCCGGCTTCTGAATACCCGTAAAGACTGTCAACCGATCTACAAATGGAAGCCGAGATGAACTGGTTTATGCGTTTTCAGAAACTGATGCGGTTAAAATACTCTATGTTGAATAGCGTAAGTATTTAAAATTCAATATTTCAACCGCTTTTTTTTTTCGGATGGGAAAACTTCAAATGACTCCTCCCGCTCTGGGCGGAGCAGGAGGGAGTGTCAGACTTTTACTGAGTAAAACCCATCATGTTCCTTCATCGCCATTTGTGTTCCGGGGCCACGGTATCTCTTGCGAACAGTCCCGCAGCATATTTCAACCGCATCAGTTGATTAGTTAGAAACTGACTGCCCAATACGACAAGAATGCTAGAAATCCCTAATACCTTAGATCTTTCTGGTGCAGAAGAAACGTACGAGCTTTGGTCTGGCACTAATCTTTCTAAGTAATGTACCTAAAGGGTGTAAAAAACCTCTTAACGAAGCCGAAAGGCACTTGTTCTCGCCATCATTGCGATCATTTTTTTGTTTTACACCATACCTGGGAACCTTCTAGTTACGGAGATATTGGGGGTCAAAGTTACAACTTTTGGGAAAGATTTTTTTTAAACAAGTTTTTAATGTAAAAGTTTTACTTTAAATACCTCCACGACCCTCGTACTATTCAATCCATCCATCAGCACAATGTTTTGAATGCGTTAAATTGAGTTTTACCACAAAACATGATTTTTCACCCCAACAAAAAAAGTAGTTTCCCAGCAAAAATTTTTGCGTAAAGTTACTTAGTTTGATGTACAGAATGCTTGGTTGACGGCTTCGTGATGAGGTTGTTTACATCCTGTATAACTGTGAGTGTGGATACCCTATGTCTGGTGACAATGTAGTTGGATTACAACATGTTATGTGACAAGACGTTTTAAACAGCATATAAAACTAGAACTACCCACCTCAATCTTTAAACACAAACCACCTCCTTTCTTGTACAAACATAAAATAATCATAAACGCACCCCAACAGAAATACCTAATACTATAAATTATGAGATTTAGATTATTACAGAACAGGGGGCTTACCATCACCTCTTATAGCAGTGTCATCATCTCTTTCTCACATTGAAGTGGCATTAAATAACATAACCTTACGCCTGTAATACCCGAGGGTTTAGGCAGAGGTGTACCTAATAGTACACCCACATTTCGCCAGTTACGTTTAAGTCCCATGTAATAGGGGGCGAGCCAATTGCTATCAATCGGGCACAAATCCAGACTCCATGGTTGCAACTGAGAAATTCCTGATAGAAAAACTCAACACGGCTTTGCCCAACCTGGTAATCGAACCCAGAACCTCATGCTCAGTAGTCGCGCTTGCGAGCCTTGCGACCACTAGACCAAACGGGACAGTCTAATAATACTGCTATATCTACTACAAATTCGTTTGTCCTGATTGACTATCAACACAACTCAAACCACGGATATACAGATAGCTATCATGACGTAGGCATCAACTAAGAATGGATTTGGGAAAATTCAACCCCTAAGGGGTGAAATAGGGGTTGAAAGTTTGTATGAAAAACCGTCTTAGGGTGAAGCGGTGCTGGTCGGTAAGTACTGCTAAAATATGTGATGGTACAGCCCCTGGTAATCTCATATTCACCACATATAACACACACAAGCAATTTGTATAGGAAATAGTACCCTGTCATAAGCCTGTTGTCCCATCAAACATATCTTTAGAGCCCTTGGAGCCGTAAGATATCAATTTATCAGAATTTACTCGTGTGGATGAGGGTGTCTCTGAGTAAATGCATTGCGATTTGCCGTTATCCTCAATAAGGATGTTAGTTCTTGGGAGCATTTGTAATTTTGAAAGCCGTTTATTAGGAAAATGTAGCACTTGAATATCAAGTTGCTCGAGTGAGGTACCTAGTAAACTGAAGTACGTGTTCTTCGGGCTTTTTATTGCGAAATGTTTTAAGTCTTGCAACTAGGTAACTGGCTAAATGCAACGCACATCCGCACATAAGGGGGAGTTACCATGACATCTTATAGCAGTATTGTTTAAATGTCACTCCAGTGTGGGATAGAGGCAGAGGTATAGGGGACGTCTAGCGACATCTCTTTCCCACTCTAGAATAAGATCAAAACAATACTGCTTTATAGGCCACCAGTCTTAGTCAAGGTTCGGTCAAATCGCTCCAGTTCCGTACTCTGAAGGTTATACTCAAACTAACATCATTTATTTCAATTAGACCATTACAACACTTTTGAATTTCAAGAAAACAAAAAAAATGCGTAGCTACAGTCACAGTCACAATGCGTAATAACTTGAGAAAGTAATGTAGTTGCACATTCCAAAGCGTAGATCTCTGTGAAGAAGAATGGGAAGAAACTCCATGGACACTCTTTTCAAACTAATGAAATATCTCTGCGTCCGGTGTCGGCAGCCGGTCTGCAATTTGTCCGCACCGGTTTCACCGAACCATAGCTGAAGAGGATATCTAAACAAAAACAAATTGAGGAGCTTTTCTTTAAACTCGCTGCGCGCTGCAAGAAACGCTTCTCCAAATTTTTGGCCCAAATATGCCACGATAATAGTAAAAAACCGCCTTTACGACAGCTCTTAAACACCTTCACCTTCTTAAAAGCCTTTAAACACGCCAACCAAAAGCCTCAATAAATAGTGCCATCAGTATCAAAATCAACACTCAATTCTTCAAAAAAAAACGACTAACACTTTAAAACCCTTTAACGATGACGGCAATTACTCTCCTGTCTTATTAACAGTTTAACACCAACCACCCCAGGAACTCATTAACTCCTTCAACACGTGTTTAAAGTAAAAAAAAACTTCTAACTCGCCTACCGAGTTCTCATGCCGAAGCTTGATATTAATCGATTCCATTAGTATCGAAACTTAGGAATTTTGAATTATTAATCAGCTTTGATTACTCGGGATCTAAGGGTGTAAACTGTGCGACAAAATGTGGCACTTGCAAGCTGTTAATAGTTTAACGAAGTCAAGCTGCTTCAATCTGTCGGAGTCAGAAATTTGTAATGTGATTCTGATATTGGTAGCTCATTACTTAAGAATCGGGAAAATGGATGGGCGTTCATCACCGTCTGCATATCCTGAATTCACCGACTTCTGGATATAGGCCTATCTTTTTTGTGCTGATTTCCTCCGTTCTCCCATCCAGCCCTTTCAAAGGGTTTTTCCCTCGGTGGCAACAATATCGCCTGCCCATGGAACATGTCCCCGCCGGACGACCAACATTTCTTTTACCAGTCTTTGAACGCTCGATTGGCGCTAAAAATCAACAAATAGCGGAGCTACCAACATCCACCAACCACTTGCGTGCCACAGCCTAAATAAAGTCTGGTGATGGTCTGCATCATTATGATTCATAAAAATAATCTGGTTTAAGGTGAAAGCGTCAGGGTAGCCTGCAAAATACAAATTTTCTAACGTTTTTTGCAATTTGCAGGCCAGTGCTAGGTTGTATGTTGATTAAAATGTTTCTCGCGACTTTAAGACGTATGTAGTTACAGAATTATAATCATCAAAATCATCAATACAACCCTCCAAGCTCATACAGGTGCAAGAATTATTTTTTCAAGGCCAAAGTCCTTTTTGCACCGTTATGCGCTTGGAGGGTTGTATTGATGATTTCGCGGGCTGGTTGGAGCATCCACCTTAAAACGACAATGGGGTTAGCCGGTGAAATCTGAAAGCAGATGGCGCTAGCATAGTTTGATAACAAACTGACCAATTAGGTCAAGCCATATTGAAATATAAAATGACATTACCAGATTTTCTACCAATGACGATGCTTGGAACAAACTATGCTAGCGCCATTAGTTTCACAGTTGCCATCCCCATTCCTCAACATCGTGAGGGTCGGAATCCGCGGGATTCGGCATCGTAGGCGGCGTCGATGCTCAACACGGTACTTACATTCATCTCAACATAACATAACATCACGCTTTAAAACCCAGGATTAAGGAGAGATGTACCTAATGGTACACCAGCATTTCGCCAGCTATGTTCAATACTTCCCAAGTCCCAAGGAATAGGGGGCGATCCTATAACCATCAACCGGGTTCAAATCCACAATCCGCGGCCGCAACTGAGAAATTCCTGATAGAAAAACCCTTTGCCCGATCTGGGAATCGGACTCAGGACCTCGCGCACAGCAGCGATCACTGCATCTGCATGTCTACCTATAATTATGTGGTTCCAGTATTTGACAGTTTTCCTGCATAGCTATTCACAACGCTTCGATTCGATTTTCGATTCGGAAAGTCGTATGTCTATCTCGCTCGATTTCGTAATGTCAAAAAAAGATAGACATACGACTTTCCGAATCGAAAATCGAATCGAAGCGTTGTGAATAAGGGGCCTGCAGCCCATGTTAACCAACACCGCTTCAGTTTGTGACTTTGATAAATAAAATCACGATGACAATGCAATAACTGCGATTGTTTTACCTTTACAATAATTATTAAATCATCAATCCATTACAATATTAGCAATAAAACGTGTTTGATAAAACCTGTTTACATCATTACGTATTTCGGAACGTGCGCAGAAACGTCAAATTTCGGTAGTGCTATTTATAAACAACGTCTCGGTTTTACGTGAATCTAAAAAAATATGACATAAACTAACCTTTGTACAGACATAACCCAACAGATATCAAAGAAAAGGTATGCTCAGACGTTAAAGTAGATCGATTAGTGCAGAAATCCATGAATAATAGATCAAAATATGACTAACCTTCGCCTTGAGAGCGTAGACTGTGTTCTTCCTCCCATATTTATTTACGGCATAAAACGCCACACCACCGCCCGCGACACACACACAGGTCGTCAAGATCTTTTTCAAAGAATTATCACTTTTCACATTACTAAAATTACGCGTAATAACAGGTGAAAACTGTATTTTTCTTAATAATTTTGTCGAAGTACGGCTTAGCGTGGCCATGTTGGCAGAACGGTGGATTGACGTGTGCGAGCGAGACAAAGATATAATGTGAGGGAAATAGCACGAAAAGTCAAGCAACGCATGCGCGTGTGCTGCCCAAGTTTGATACGTAAAGCAGAATCAAAAATAAAACTTACTGCATACGAAATAAGGGTTACACATAGATTGTACTGGCGAAAATAATCGCATTCTTTCTTAATTTTAGAAGTTTGTTGATAAAAATAAAATGAAAACATTGCGGGGTTTTGTAGTTTTTAAATTGTTTCTAATATTTTACGTGATTTCCAAAAATGCGATAAATTTAAAGCTACGGTTACGGACCCAGACCATTCATTCAGTCAATAATACTGCCTTGGGAATCGAACCCAAAACTTCAGCTTCACACTCGGTATTCGTGCTTACAAAGTTGTAACTTATTGAAGATAAGTTTGTGATTTTTTATCGAGTAAAATTTTTTGTATTATGTTTTCAAAACACTATCATACTAGCATATATCCTGAAGAATATCATTTATTTTTCTGGTTTTGTTTATTGCAGTGAATCATATTATGCTTTTTTGCACTAAAAAACTCGCGTTTAGCTCCTGTAGTCCCCTTAACGTAAAGTGATTATCGTGGTAAGTACTTAATCAAAATCTATGAATTACACAATGTGTAGTTCAAAATTAGGTAAGTAATTTGTGCCCGGTGTGGTGTGATGGCATAGGCTCGCCCCCTATCACATTATGCGACTTACCCATAACTGGCAGTTCGTAACGCCAATAATAACGGCCTCGTATCAAACTGTGATAAAACACACCACTTTATAAACGCGAGCTAAGCCCAGATCATACAAACGTCCACAATTAGTATTGTTTCACATCTGTGAAAACATTCCCATCTAAATTACCTTATACCAGTTTACCGCGTCCATTCCATCTATTTAGTTGCACAATTAAGTTGCATCCTGGTTTGAGTTGAACACCCGACCCAAATTCTTCACACCATCTATTTGTCCCTGGTCACGTCATACGCACTCTGCTCTATGACACTATGCAATTCACAGCCAGCCTAGCATGGAATTATTTAGTACTAGCTTTTGTCCGTGGCTTCACTCGCGGCATCATCATCTCCGACTATGCTAGAGTCGACTTCCAGTCTAACCGGATCCAGCTGAGTAGGTACCTACCAGTATTTTACATGGAGTGATTGCCTATCTGACCTCCACAACCCAGGTAGTTTTGGATAAAACGATACCCTTTGGTTAGACAAAATGTCAGACTTTCGGGCCACTGACTATCTGTAACAACTGTCAAAGTGTCAAATGATAGTCGGGACCAAAGTCTTCACGTGCTTTTCGAGGCTCACGCTCACGTGGAGGTCAGAAATATACTACGGGAACGTCCTGCAGGGATAAAAGTATACTATGACAAGACGTGACAAACAAATAAATTCACACATAAAATATTATTAGTTAGGACCATCGGCCTAGTCATTAAGACCATGAACTATGATGAACAATTTATGAGATCCTTGCAGTTAATTAGAGGGACGAACCGCATTTGACCTGCGATTCTGCTTGCCTCGTAAATGAGTGTTACGAGTCGTAATGTTGGGCCTATTGCTGTATCGAATTGTATCAAAGGCTAGACACAATTATATGTACATCAAGGTGGATGCTCCAGGGTAGCCCGCGAAATTCATATTTTCTTTTTCTATTTTTCGCGGGCTACCCTGGAGCATCCACCTTAACATGTTATGTTGTAATTTTTATTGTAGATGCCAACTAATCTAAGAAAACGATTTGCGAAATTTCAACCGTCAGAAATTAATAGTTTAAGAGATATTAATTATAGAATTATTGATAGCATTGTGTTGAAAAAGAGAAAAGAGAAGACATTTCACACCACAGACTATTTTGATTACAAAAAAAAGTTGTGTCACTGATTGTATGTGTGTACAAATAATAGGCAATGTTACTACTGCTACTAGGAGAATTTGGATGCAAGAGCGAGCGAAGCGAGCTTGGGACTTGCGCACCCCGACGTTAGGTTCCTTTAAACCCTGCAGATAGAAATAAGAGGCCCGCCCAGCGGGGTTCCGTTGACTACGCTTTTTAGGCGAATATAAAGTTTCCATTCTCCTCGCTGTCAACCGTCACGCTATCATTTACTCCTTTTTAGGGTTCCGTACCTCAAAAAGGTAAAAAAAGGAACCCTTATAAGATCACTCTCTTGACAGTCTGTCGCCACCGATTTTCTCAGAAACGGGTGGACCTAGAATGTTGAAATTTACACCAGATACTGAAGTCAAAAATAAAATCACACGATAAAAAGATATGGGCAACTTTAGATTTTTGCGAAAACTTGTAAGTACTTACCAAAATTTAGCTTAATTTGCAACTTTTTTTTAATTTTTGGAACTTTTTCTTTACTTCTGATGTAAGACCTTGCTTTTAACAAAAATTGACAATTCTAGGTCAACCGGAAGTAGCCTATAGGTTTTGTGTCGAAAACCTATATGGTAGTTCCCGTGAGTTTGACCTCCATCATCATCATCATAAGCCTAGTAATGTTCCCACTGCTGGGACACAGGCCTCCACTCTAATCATGAAATTCGGCGAGAAGCAATTTCTTACAGCTCATGTAAAAGGGAAAAATCTGAAACCCGTAAATATGTAGTTTAATAACAAAAAAAAGCGATTTTACTATTACAAACTTATTATTTGCGGTTGGTGCAATTGCCGTTTCTGGGGATCGAAGAGTAAAGTTTAGTTTGTCCTATAAAAAGTTAGTACGGAACTCTCGGTGCGCGAGTCCAACTCGCTCTTGGCCGGTTTTTCTTTGCTATCATTCCTCACACAACCCATCCATCTATTCCTACAACTACATTTTACTAGATTAGAATCATTATGTCTCAGTCTGCAACAAAAACATTATCAGTTCGATGACTCTGTTTGTGTGAACATAAAAATAGCTCGAAACTATGTTTCTCTACGAATTTTCACGTGATTTAGAAACGCGCGTAGGTTTGGTCACGTACCACGTTGAGTTGATGAAATTTTTTAATGACGTAAATATCTAGGTCTGTTCTTATTGGGTAAATATAAATATTGTTGGACATTACACACAGCGCCATCTAGTGCCACACTAAGCAACGAGGCTTGTGTCGTGGACACCAGATAGTTGATATACTACATAGATACTTTTTTTTTGTAAATACATACTTATTATACATATAAACATCCATGACTTCGGAAACAAATGTCCATGCTCATCACACAAACATTTGCTCCTACCGGGATTCGAACCCGGAACCCTAAGAACTTAAGGCAGCCTCACTACCACTGCGCCATTCGGGTAGGGTAGGTAACCGTAGAACCGATGATTGTTGAGGTAGACGACTACCTCAACGGTCATTGTTCCTCAAGAACACGTATTCTTGAGTGGAGACCGCGAATCGGCAAGCGTCGCGGCGGGACGCCCTCAGGCTAGGTGCAGCGACGATCTCCGCAGGGTGGCCGCGCTGGTAGCAACTAGACGAGAGTTGGCGAGAAGCTGAGTGGCGTGCAACTGAAGAAGCCTTTGTCCAGCAGTGGCCTGCTACAAAGGCTACATCATAACCAGCCTTGGTTATGCTGATGGTAATTGGGTACCTACTATTAGTAATTACGTAGGTTTACTATTTACGTAATGTCGTGATGGCCCAGAGGTTAACACCTCGCCTCCCATGTATGAGGTTGTGGGTTTAAATCCGGGCAAGTACCAATGTGACTTTTTTAATTGATATGTACTTTTCTAAGTTTATCTTGGACATCACAGACATCGGTGAAGGAAAACATCGTGAGGAAACCTGGACTTATAATTAATATAAGTCTGAAATCGCCAACCCGTCTTGAGCAAGCGTGGTGATCAATGCTCGTGCCTTCTCTGTATGAGAAGATGCCTTTGCCCAGCAGTGGGACAGTAATAGGCTGGTATTATTATTACTATTTACGTGTGTAAACGTATGTAGCCACCGCCGATCACAGCCAGTTACCACGTTTTTGACGCTATCTGATAAAGAAACAGTGAAGCAGACCGCCCAGCTCTGACAAGAGCTGTTGCTGTTGTTGTACGTTTGACGATTTCTGAATAAAGAAATTGGAGGGTCGGGAGCTGTGAAGCCACTCTTCTAGTCTTCCCCGTCTTCTAATAAAACTAATAACTTGCTAGTTTGTTCAGTTTTTGATTTTCTAAGAACTTTCAGTGTCACCCTCGTATGACCCAAACAAGTGTGGATCAGTAGGTCGTTATATTTATGGGATTATGGGCGGATTTCAGTATTCCAGCAAAGAATGAGCTACTCACTTTTCGTGGTCAATATACCTAATTGGGAACTAAATATTTAATAGGGTCGTAGGCTCGTTGGTTTAGTGTTAGCTCCATTAACTTTCAGCTCTTACCAAGTGGAGAGCAAAGGTTTTTATAATATTTAACAATAAACCTTTTTGTTAGAAACGTAAGGTGCAAACGAGTTTGCGTGTCCGTAACTGTCTGATGTCAATGATGTAAGTGCAAGTTTGCACTCTAGCGTCTAGAATTAAAGATTGTTGTTCAATATTATGAGAAAATCCTTTGCTTAGCGTCCAGTCCTAGCACTATATTAACAGAAATTATGACTTTTCTTTGCTAAGTGAGCGTTTCATATGGATTTGAGCCTTATTCTTATGGTTAATAAATGTTCATATTAGTATGAAATAGCAGTCAACTCAGATTGTAGTCTAAAGAAAGTTGACTCAAGAGAATAACTTATGTGGTCAATTTACCTTTCAGCTAAATTTAAATAGACTAATATTGACAGGTATATAAGGGTATGTTCCAGTATTGCCAATATTGAGTATACTACTTATGGCACTAGAATGAAGGCAACTGATTTACACTATTTGCATCTTGATCAACCACAACAATCACTTCAATATACCTATCTGTGTGTTAATAGTAAAGGCAAGCACAAATGAATACAAGACAATGACAGCAACTAAGATTTATTAAAATAATATGTAACTGTAACTGCGAATATAACCTAATTAATATATTATGCGTTTAATTAATTTATTACACCTAAATCACCCTCATTACTTTGTATAGGATCTGCACTGTGCTCTATAATTTCTTCTGCCTGAACCGTTTGTATTTGTGCTTCAAAATCTGGTACAGAAGGTTCCCGTTCAGGAGTCTGTATGGAATACATCAGTACCCTTTTGACAGCCTCAGCATTATCATAAAGTCCATACTCTGCCTGCCAAAGAATAGTTGTGATCAATTGCTGTAAGTTCCCCCGAGTCCGTGGAGTTTTGAACTTCCTCAGTTTGCCTGCAACATACTCTCCGAATACTGAGTATTCATCTTTTTTCTGTGTGTCTTCGTAAATGACTGTCTTTTCAGCTTTAGGGGCAACGTAAAAGCCTGGTAGACCGGTTGGTGAGGCAACTTCGCGCTTAATCTTCCTGTACTTCATTTTCTTGCGTTTAGGCTCATATGTCTCTATATGTGTGATTTGGTATGGGTCATCTTCTAGCCACTCTTCATCAGTGTTTCCTCCAGCGTGCATTTGGCGCACCAAGTTTATGGTAGCGTCATTCCCATCCTCCTGTTCTATGTCAGAATCTGTGTTTTCTAACACGTCAACCTGAAAATAAAGTGATTGTGAGACAAATGGAATATTAAGTACATATAATGCTAACCTAGCCTAGATATAACTTACGAAAACATCAACGATTATGAATTACTAATAAAAGTGCTTTTGTATATAATTCTTTTGCATTAAAGACTTATCTCTAATAAGTACCTGCAGCAATAGATAACATCAATGCAAATTAATAGAAACCTGCTGAAAAATTACATGAAATTATTGGAATTTTGCAGGGCAATCAAACAACTTAAAAACAAGCAATAGAAGACCTTGTTTCTGTTTTGGGCGGGACATAACATAACCTGACAATGTCATAGTAACAAAATGCCCATCGAGTGTTTAACACAATGAACCTATGAAAACTCGTATTTCCCGTGTCGTGTTATTTAGTAATTGGCTGAAAGTCGACCACTTTTCTAAAGTCATTGGTTGCCCAACATTTTTGTAAACATGGTAGCGTCATAACCTTCAAAATCTTCAACGTTGAAGTCATTCTCTAAGTAACCAAACCGATTTTATTCTTACCGCGATACTTTTGTTACGTACACTTTTAATCTAATAACTTTATTTGCGAACAAACCTAAAATATTTTAAAAGCTCATGCGCAATCACTACGTTATAAGTTTACGTGTACATCAACACAACATACAAAAATCGATTATCAGTTACGTCATAAACATTATCGATCGAGCTCCTCAAATCGATTTCTTGAATTTTTATCAATGTAACAACATTACTCTCCGACGAGTGACGACCGCTAATCGATTTGATGATAGCGGACTCGGTTTGATAACTGATAAGGAAACTATAACCTAAATAAAATAATATAGGTACCCGTTGTATTTCGATTTTTGGCATAGCACTCAATCCCGCTGATTCTTCCCTATTAACTGATACTGAATAACGTACGTTTTTATCTTTGCGAGCCCTCGGCGTATACTTTCTTCGTTTAGGCGTAGATGTCGTTTGGTTTGTATCATCATCTTCAATTCTGAAATTGCTTTCGTCCAATGTTCCATTCTGCGATAGCTCCCACTGAATAGGGTGTTTATTTATCAGGTGAGCCCTAAGATTCGTCGTATTTCCGAAGTATTTATATTGAGTTTCACATAATTTACACAACACTGCAACACATCTCTTGTTTTCTTCAATGCGTTCGAAGAACCTCCACACAACCGAAGAACATTTCTTCATTTTGTATCGATATTATGTTTATATACAATTTGCCGCCGAAAATCTGGTAGATAATGAATCGACGAAACCGATTATAGGCCTCTGAATCGAATCAAAAGTATTACGAGTTGGAACACCTATACAAAATGGCGATCGAATGAAATGAAGCATCGAGCGACGAAGCGAGCGAGCGACCTTCATTCGATATGCAGTGACGCCACCACTTAAAGTTGCCAATATTTTATACACCAAATTATTCAATATTGAGTCTTATTTTTAGGGTGGTAAGAGCTACAGAACAGCAACTAGTAATTATTTAGTTCGCCCACTTGGTCGTTGTTCGCTACCTTTCTCTTTCACTCTTCTTGACAATGGTGTTGTACCCATCTCTTTCACGCTTAGCCTCATTGGCCATCTGACGTCAGGCAGTGCGAAGTGCTGCCAACTTTATAAAAATGTGAGCGAGAGCGATCAATGGCTAGCGCGTTCCATTGACGTGGTGCGTAGGTATTTCATTCATTTCGTTCCTAGTGCTTGAGGGTCTTTTATTGCCTTTTCAAATTACTTTATTTTGCGCTAATACCTAAATATTGAGGGCTAAAAAGCACTGAAACCGATTTTATTGCGGCTGGGTGATTTGATTAACCTGCCTTGGCAGAACTTGGTTGGAACCCAAGTTTCAAAATACTTACAAACTGTCATTTTGCCTTTGGTTGTTGATTTTATAAGAATATCGTATGTAAAATGGTCAAACAAGTGTAATAATAAAGAATAACCAACTAAGTACTAATTTATCATTAACTATTTATTAATAGAATGTTTGTATTTTTCAAGTCATATGCAGAGCGATCCAAAAATGGCAATAATTTAATCATGTTGTAACAGATAAACGTATAGTTCCAGGTTTTTGCACGAATAAAAGCTTCAAACTGAATTTTTGAAATGGAAAGAGGCAAAAAAGAATCCAAAAAGATTCTCTCCGGCGGGGAATCGAACCCCGGTCTCCCGCGTGACAGGCGGGGATACTTACCACTATACTACCGAAGACTTGAAAACTGAATCGAAATTGATGTTCCAATATTGCAGATTAATATTACTATATCGCTTTTCCCTCTGACTGACTTTTTATACAATTCTATGAGGTTTTTGCGGTTAAGATAGTAGTCAAGTAAGTTAATTAGTATTGTGTTCTTATAAGGTACTGTACTTGTAACAAAATTCAAAGGTTTTTTCTTGAGGGCATTATGGTTAACAGAACCACACTTATAAAGTGTGTTTACACTACATAAATATAACTATGCAGTCTTGAACAGGTTATTTTACGTCTGACAGCGAACCAACGAGAATTTAAGTGACGGGACCTTTATCGCGTGTTTTTTTAGGATTATTTTGACATTGGCATTTGGCACCCGCGTGAGTTTTAGCGGCCCTTATCTAGGTGGCAGCACTGGCAGCCACTGCGCACTGGCCTAGCTTAGTACGGAGTTTAAATAGAATGAGAGGCCAGCTTAGATTTCTACTGGGTTTGTTATAGTTTCCGATGACGTGGTGGGTACTAATAGTATTATTATGTAATATGTAGATAGAGACTGCCTCGTTGGTCTAGTATTAGCAATCGTGACTGCTGAGCATAAGAACCTGGGTTCGATTCCCGGGTCGGGCAAATAAATAGTAATTGGGTTTTTCCAACAAGGATTTCTCAATAGCAGCCACGGAGTCTGAATATGTGGCCGGTTGATGGCAATAGGCTCGCTCCCTATTACATGGGACTTAACTGGCGAAATGTACCCTGCAGTACAATAGTACTGCAGGGTACATTTACCTAATAAGGTACACCTCTGCCTATCCTTTCAATGATTACAGGCGTGATGTTATGATATCTTAGATACATACTTACAGTATACTTACTTCTTTTACTTTGCCACATATTTGATGATCATTGTTCTGTTCTGGAATGGGCCCGCGGTCCCATGCGCAGGAACCAATCGCTCAGCCATTGAACATACTGTGGGTACACATCGTGCCACGAAAGATGAGACCTGTCTCATCAATTGAAACGAGTGAAACTTTGTGAAATCTTGAAGACAAAGTAGGAAGATGGTTTACGACCTGGCCCCTTATTCACAACGCTTCGATTCGATTTTCGATTCGGTAAGTCGTATGTCTATCTCGCTCGATTTCGTAATGTCAAAAAAAGATAGACATACGACTTTCCGAATCGAAAATCGAATCGAAAATCGAATCGAAGCGTTGTGAATAAGGGGCCTGTAGACCTATAAATCATGATCTGTCAAATGACTAATTTGTTCGAGACACCATTGTTTAACTATTGTGTCTCCTTCGTGGACAGATCAAGGGATAAGTCAAAAGAAATATTTCGTTACACAATTAACTCGTTTAAGTGGTGTGACAGGTCTCATCTTTCGTGGCACGGATTGTACTATGCTGTACCTAAAGTATTACGGAGCCTAGAAACAGAAGTTGCTCGGCATGTCAACTGTACGCGGACGAAGTGGGTAGGGTCCGGTACATGTCATGTGGTTTCTTTCGTTCAAAGAATAGGGTAGATGACAAAAAAAAATGATTTGTCCGTAAGATAGAATAAAAAAAAAATTGGGCGCATATTTTTTTCTTTTTTCACGTAAACAAAAAATTAAGACGATACAGTGCGTCGAAAACTCGTGTGACGTCACATTTGAGTAAAGGAGGAGGTTAAGTATTTCACCAGTATCTTTTTTTATTGTATATCAGTACGGTGTACACAGGTACGTGACGATCAAATAGTTTGCTCTTAGAGATTAATCTAAAAAAAATGAAATTAGCAGTATTTTAGAACAAACAATGTTATATTATGATTATTATAAAGTCGTAATATCCATTACTGGTATATTATGACATTTCTGTATGCTTTCGATCCAAATGTTTTTCTTTTTTCTTGTCTATCTTTTCAAATTTTAATTCACCCTAATTATTTTGCAATACATTCATTGTACTTTTTACATCGAAATTTACATTTTTATCACATGTATTGATTAATTATTGTAAAACTTTGTGGACTCTTGTTTTATCAACATTATATTACGAATTTACTTAAAGAAAAGTACTTGCTTATCTGTGATGCAATTTGACGTTGAGGTGGTAACCCTAATGGTAATATTTGGGTGGGCAAAGATGTAACAACTACTTCTAAAAAACTGATTTAAAATTCCCCACCATCATATTTTCGATGTTGAGAGAGATTTCGCTTTTTAAATTCGATCTTCCTTGTTTATTTATTACAAGTTAACAGTGGTTTAAAATTTAAATTTCTGCTGTAATTAGAGAACACGAGTTTTGGCCCGCAAATTGGACTACCAATTCTTTCTTTCTTCTTTCTTTCTATAATAAGCGCAACTAAAAAATGTTGCCAGCTTTTTAAATATTGTTGTGAATCTTGTAAGGTTAGACGGTACCATTTAAATAATTCTAACTTTATTATTACTATATGAAAAAAATATTCAAAGTGAAGCATTTTCCCTTTGAAATTTCGTAACAACTCCTAAATGGCAATAAGTTTTAGTATTTTTTTTTTCACACAAATATTTGTAACTTTTCTTCACAAAGTGTAGATTTGATCTAATGATTTATTAGGCTACAATTAATAAAAACCACTCATTTCGCACTATTCGGCCCGCAGCAATTGACGTAACAACCACTTTGTAGTGCAAGCTATTATCCCCTTTATTCTAACAGTTTTTCAAACGAAGTTTGAACCACCACAAATAGAGTTGCTATTTTATCAGATACCCCAGCCTTAATTCGTTTACTTGCGTGGGTTTCTTTTCATCACGCCCCACGACAGGTTACTTTCGGTTTTGTGTATATGTTTGATGGGCCGGATGGATTCGTAAAGAAAACGCATAGATTATAGAATCATTTTTATTTATTTGTCGGTATAAGAGGCTGTAAAAAGTTATTGTCTAAAAGTTTCGATCAATCTTTCTTTTGGTAGAACTAAGTAGGTAAATAGGTAAACTTTTTAAACATCTACTTTAGAAAAAACATCTTAAGATATTTTAATTTTACATTCAAAAACGTTTAAATTATTCAGAATTTATTTTTAATCGTACATATATAAATGCACTAAGCAAAAACGATCATTTTAAAAAGTATGTAATTATTGTAAAAAGGTATCGAAATTAATTAAGTAAGTAATACTGTTTGACTCCTCTTGACATTCTTTTAAAATTATAATTTTCGAGAAACAAGGGGTATTTACACCACGTTAAGAAAAAAGATATTAATTACATTTTATCTACAATTTTATATATTGTCCTTTATTGGCCACGAAGTGGGTACTCCCCTTATTTCTTAACTGTATATTGACATTATGTACTTGAGTATAGCAACTGTGTGAAAATTAACAGTGTTCATTGAATCGGTAGGCTAACCCAAAGGGCAGTATATATTATGGCACATGGCATTAAATTAACATAACACTCATATTTTTACACCATCATCGGCACATTGTTGTGCAAACTCACGGATTCTCGCATAATTTAATATAGCAGACTGATAAATTATATTTATTTATATAGGCTGAATATGACTCTTATATAATTAAAAAAAATAACTGTCTATGGTTTTTTTTTTCTTTTTTTGTAGAGCGAGACAGAGTTTGTAAACACGGCACCTGTATAGCTTGCCAGTAACAGTTACATAAAGGAGAACAAAATAAAAACCAATAATTGTTGACATCTGCTGAAGTTTCTTACAATCTCTATTCAATATAAAAACTACAAAAACTAGATACTGTAACGGAGAACCATTTTTTACAATATCGAAATACTGCTTCTACACTAACATTAAGATCGATTGGTATTCATTTACAATAACGAGTCAAGTATAACGAATCCGAGAATCGAATAATTTATTGACTTATGCGAAAACGACATGGAATTGGTACGATCGTGATTATTTTATATAAAAATGTTTATAAGATGAGTAAATGCTTCGTTATGTACGTATTCCATGTCGCTTTCATGTGATACCTAAAATATTATACATACATATAAATAAATTCAAAATATCATTCGTATAACATACGTAGGTACATTCATAAAGCTTGCTGCATATATTCACAAAAAATCTCCTGAAAAACTTGGTCAGCCAACATTTATTTCGTACTTGACAGATTTCATTTCCGTGGTTAGTCTATGGTACAGTTGTACCGGCAGCGGTAATAAGAACCTGTTCAATCGATCTTATCAAGGCTTGGAATTTAAGAGAAATTCGAAATAGACAGACGCTAATTATGAACTAAAACTGAAAGTGGCACACCCGTTTTGCATAGTTCATGAACAACATCAACCTTTACTTAACCTTTGTTTGACAGGAAAATAATGTTGCCAGTGTAAAAAAATGTTCGCTGACAAAGTACAAGATATATACACCTTCTACAAAATCTGCGCACATAATTCAGAATGCGAGGGACATCACTAAAGAGAATGTAATCGTGTAAAATCCATTCAATCACAATATTTGCAAATGCATCCATTACACACTATACACAACTGCATACAGAGCACATATTGTTACCGAACGGACTTAAAAATATAATACAAATAATATTGGCTCACTAAAAGTACAAGCGTATGACATCCTACACATCTACAATCGGTTGGAACTAAAGGGGACGAGAGAATAAAAAACATCAACTAAAACGTTAACAAAATACGACTTTCTCTATGGAAAATAAATAAATTTACAAATTAGATACACGTTTTAGAACTACTTACTAATAGTCACTTCGTCGTCGTTAATGTTTATCACTACATTTCTGGACGAGTCGAGGCGAGCGGGCCTGTACTAGTGATGCGCATTGCGCAATTATAATTTTAATAGCTTTTTCATATTTACCAGCTCGAAAGTCGAACTGGTTTAGTCCTCACCGCGGGGCATGGTGTCACCAAGCCACCGTCACGCGTGGGAACACCATCCATGTCAATTATAATTTCGAAGACATTAAGTACACGACCGCTCGCCTCCGACGCTCGAATATAACTTAGAATAAAATACAGAAGCATGCCGTCCGCCGCACTACGTTATCCTATCATAGCCTAGGCCGAAACCAACATAAACTACATTACTCAGTCCAATTTTCAGTCAATTTCTTATGAAATTACACCTCAACACACGTATCTAAGTACAAAAACGTTTCGGAATTTCTTCTCTTCGTGTTATTGAAGCATTCGGATGTAGGTAAAGAGTGATGGCAGCCGACGATGGTTTAATTTTGATGATAAAATGCTAAATGTCATGTTTACGATTGACATATAAAAGGAATAGAGCGTTAATTTCTTTATTTGAATACCTAAGCTTTTAGAGCACTTTGTTAATGTGGAAAATTATGAGCATTTAAGATATCTGAACGCTATAAACGTTGTGTTCGTAACGGTTCCGAACGAGTTCCGATAAAATGCATTAACGAATAACTTAAGCTTAATTAAGGAACATATTAACATGAATGCTACTTAATGGCTCTTTAAAGATGACCAATTAAAGAAATATTAGAAATGGTTCTAAAAGACATTGATTATGACAGTGAGTGAAGCGATGCTCGTCCGAGAGAATGATTCCGAAACGATAAGTATTTAGGCTAAATTTTATTTGACAGGAATCTTTTGCCTTCTCCTAACACAGTTCCACCTTACCAAACGATAATCTCGACGTCAAAAACAAACAATGTTTTAGTCATTATCGAATAAAGTTAATTTATCATCTACGTTAATTTCTGGTTAAGTAACAGTAACTAACAACTGGAATCTTGCCGATAAACCTACGTTTTAAAGCGAACTAGGAATATAAATTGAGATAGATAATTTCAGTAGCTTTGGTAGAATAATATCATTCGTTTTATTTTTAACATGTATCGACTTTAACGGCAACACCGCCTAACTCAACAGTGAGTATTATGTTTCGTACGTACTACTATTAAAGGAAAACGAAGTTAAAGTTTCGACAAACATTCGTTATGAACGCGTCACGGGTTCAACTTTCTCGATAGTTAAATTGGAGCGCCATTCGTAAGAGAGCAATGCTACTTTGTCGTAATATTTCACGAGCCGTTCCGTGTATCATTCGGAACGGCAATAAATAGGAATGATACAGAGATTCTTGCACGTGTAAGTGTGGAACGGTGCTAGTGTGCGAGCGCGACGGCTGCCCCGACCGCGACCAGCGCCCGACTCACGCGCGTGCGACCGCCTCCTGCGCGGTCGCCGACCGAAAAAACTCGGCGTCCGTCGTAGACATGGTCGACATTGTCGACTCGTCCCACGTCACTTCGGTCGTGGTCGTCGTCCCGTTCTCGTGTTTTCTTCTCGACTTCGGATGCCGCTGCTTTTTCTTGGGATTGTTAGCCTTCTTGTGCTTCCTCTTATGCCTCAAATTCGCTTTCTGGAGGCGGATGTGGCAGTTTCTGTGCCGCGGCGGAGGCCGCTTCAGCTTGCCGC
The DNA here is from genome assembly GCA_963853795.1 of Xestia rhomboidea. Taxonomy (NCBI): domain Eukaryota; kingdom Metazoa; phylum Arthropoda; class Insecta; order Lepidoptera; family Noctuidae; genus Xestia; species Xestia rhomboidea. Next base: position 3,714,053 of record OY970778.1, on the reverse strand, counting down.
GATGGCGGCGCGGCGGGCAGTGCGTCTGCTTGGGACCGTCCCAGCGCCGCGTCAGCGTCAGCGCATACGGTGACAGGTTGCCCAGCGGCCGACTCACGGGGATCTGCGTCCGTCGCGATCTCCCCCTGTTGTCTAGCGCCAAGAAGGTTTTCTTCCCGTTGCGTAACCGCGAGTATGTGTTGTAGTTGTTCTCCTCTATATGTTCCTCGAACACGCAATCGTCCGAGAGATCCTTCTGAAACAATGAAAAAGATGCGATTAGTTGTCAAAGTAGGCGTAATTATATGGACTGGTGGTGTGTGTTCCAGAGTAACGTTGTCGCTATCGGGGTCAGCACTGTTAGCGTGACCACCGCTTGGAATGGAGCCACATTCATTTGTATTGTGTATTGATTTAAGAATCGGTAGCCATACTCTACAATTATACTATCAGAACACTATTTATCACTCTATAAATCCGCTATAAACTCCCTTTTATGTGCGGAGCTGGGCACAAAGCGGCGTACAAGGAATTGGTTTGACAATTTCTACAAATTGGGGCTATCCTTTTAGGATAACCGTATTACCCCCGGTTGTTGTGCCGTTACGGCTGCAACCGCCGGGTGCACGAAGCGATACAAATTGGTTGTTTTATTCATAAATATGTATAAGTGAATCGCTGTAGGGTGTACTAATGCCTCTTAAATTGTCCCAAGACACATAATATCGAGGACATTAAATTCAATCTGCGATGGTTTGCGGGTTACTGCGGCCGGTGGGTGAAAATTATTGCCCCGTAGATTTATGGTGTTAGCAATTTGTCCTATCGGAAGTTCTTTAGTAAAAGCCGTTCCCATACCAACCAGCGTTGACTTGTACTTTATGGGGTAGCTATTAATGTCATAATTTAGTACTAGTGAACTAGATGTTCAGGTATGTAAATGGGCAAATATTTTGTTCATATTCTGTGGTAGTGGACTAGTATCCAGTATTGCGCATTCAGATACTTTTCTAACATGTTACTGGTTGAAATGACACTCCAACTAGACAGGTAATGTTTTATGAATATGCGTATTCAATTATCCACGGTGTACTTGCGCGAATAAATCATTTTTTGCGAACTTTCCTTTCAATGGACGTGTAGTAGAAACTCCTAGTTTCCTGGGCGGTACTTGTTTTTCTGATTGGAAGTTGTGGTTGCATACATTTATGTTTGGTAGGAGAAAAAACTTAGTAAATTGGACAAATAAATGTACGGGTGAATTTCAACTTTCTTTGCAGTTACTTAAGCTCTGAAAGAGATGATTTAATTGTTTTGACAGTATACAAGTTTGTTGTAAATGGATCTTTCTGCTTTGTCATGAAGCCTATTCGTTTCCATATCTTCTATTATTGGAAACTTGTTCATTATCGTTGACTTCAATGGTCTTGAACAAAAAATAAACGCCACAAATTAATCATTGAAGTTGTTCTTTTTAAGAGTAGTCGCCCATATGATAAGCTTTCGGGGTACACTTCAATCGAAAGATATTGAATGGAAGAACTGAATCCGGGAGTCCGAGAGTCCAAGAATTATCTAATATCGCCAGACAGAAAAGTTATACCGGTAACAGTGCTTGTCAAAGTAACAACCCAGCAAGGCCCAAATTCAGACTTCCTACTCCTTATTTCACCGGCAGCTGCTACCTATTGTCAAACAAACTAGGTGACACATGTAACTAAACGAAAACCCCTGCAAGCACGCTCTAAATACTTCATTAAAGACAGTTCCGTTTAGTAACTGCTCACACAACACAACACATTTAAATCTCAGCATGGTTAACTAAACAAATGGACTGCATTAAATTTTACTGGCGTACTCGACAATTACAACCTGTTTGATATAAGAAGCGGGAGTTGTATAACTGATTGGTTGGTGGTTGCGTACTAAATACGCAATGGAATGTGATCAGTTTGATGGAGTCGGTATTAAATAGTGCGTTCTGTGTGCACTGTATACCACCCATGGAGTTTGAAGTTCCTGGAGGTGTGCTGCTAAGTTTGTTATAATTAAGTACGTATTAGGATAAAATGCTGCAATGGAGTGTTATGGGATATTAGAAACTATCACAAGAAAATGTTAAATTCGATTTCTTACTGATTGAAATTAAGTATTAAGTAGTTTAGTGTTTAACCAAATTCACAATGTATCATAGAATTTGTCTCCGACAATAGCACTTCGCAATTCTATTAATTTTTTGATAAAAAATATACCATATTATCTCTCTAGTAATTTATTACACACACTAAACATAATGGCGCTCGAAAACCCGCGCCAAAAATATTCCCGCCAATTCCCAGCACCATATTGGCACGCAAACCGTAAAGTTGGCAGCACTGCTGACTGCACATTGTAACCTCATAATGGCCCACTAGAGGTCGCCACGTACCCCGAAGCTTTACTGGATGATATTAATATCATCTCTATGTACCGTATGCGGTTACTGCTTAACTGTTAATCGTAAAAGACACATAATTGCGTGTAAAATGGGCCTAAGGCTTTTAATTATGAGCTTTGAAAATTATCGGTGGCTATTACAGAGAATGGACGTAGTTTGTATTGTATTGGAGCGGTTTGGAATTTTAGTTGTAGAGAGATATTGTTTTAATTGGTTAATTAGGTCAGCTTCATGGATAAAATAAGGAACGAGTATATAAGAGGAAGTCTGAAAGTGTCACAGGTGGAGGACTGGAAAGTTGCGGCGGCGACCTCTCGCTTCCGGCCCTGGTTCGTGCCATGGTCCGGAGCGAGACGGAATGGGACGCCGTCACCTCCTTCTGCGAAGCAGTCATGCTAGCGAAGGAGGTGGCGGAACGTGAGAGGGAGATATCCTCACGTCCCGGCCGCCGCGGGAGACGCCCCGGGCGTCGGGGGCCACGTGGTGGCTACCGGCCACCGTAGGCGCGGGCCTGGGGACGGGGAGCTATGGGCTAGCTCGCCGTCCGTCCGTCTCATGACGACAGGCCGTGTCGACGGCGCGTTCGTGTTCCACGCGCGCCTCAAAGAGAGTCAGCAATAAGGAAGGGGTCCGCAAGGGCCGAAGCCTGCCGGGGCTGCGGGACTATTCGAAAGAGATACCGTGGCCCCGGAACACAAAGGGCGATGAAGGAACATGGATGGGTTTTAGTCAGTAAAAGTCTGACACTCCCTCCTGCTCAGCCCAGAGCGGGAGAAGTCATTTGATGATTTCCCATCCTAAAAAAAAAAAAAAAAAGGTGACTGGAAAGTTGTGTGGTGATCAGTTATCGTGGTATGGACGTGTGATGCAGAGGAGTGGGGAAAATGTAGTTGAGGAAAATCTTGAGTTTGAATGTAGATGGCTTTATGAGTACTAGAGAAACATCAAAAAAGCGATGGATGGACTGTGTGAAGGCTGATACGGCTAGAAAGGGAGCGACTGCTGAGATAACAAGTAATACAGAAGTATGGAAGAAGAAGACATGCTGCGCCGACCCAAATAAATTGGGATAAGGGCAGGAGAATGATGAAATAGGTCAGCTCCACTGGCTTAATCGCTTTTAGCTGCTTCTGAAGGTTGGAGACCTGTTTCTAGGATGGTTAATGTCTTATTGTTTTTTTTGGAATTTACATTAGCATCTCTGACTAGGTATGGGAAAGAGTTCGAAAAATGGTAGAATAGGTTCTCCTCACAATGCATGTGACTCAGTATCGTTATAGCGCTGTGTTCGATTTGAGGATTCTTTTTTACCTCTTTTATCTTCAAACACGTTGATAAGAAACTAACTATACTAAACTCTACATATTTTGTCTTTCAAAACAGTTTAAAACAAATGACTGTTAACTACACAATATTTAATTTAAAAATCTCTAACATCGAAGTCCTTTAACTAAAAACCGATTTTTATCCCCCCGATCACATCACTATCAGCCACAGATAAATATTAACCGTTACTAATAGTTCAATTAAGGGAGGTGGCACTCGTTATTATCAATTAAATCGCGCCTATGTGGTAACCGTCATAATATATGCTGTTTTATCTCTAGTGGGACCCATTTCCAATAATAGTATCAGGATTCGTTTAGGGAATTGGAGCATAGGGCAAATGGTGTGAGAAGTAGGCATAGATAAGGATACTCTAGAGATTGATCGGTAGCAATTCTGATATCGATAAAAGTTATTTCCAAAGAAAAGATCAATTCAATAAAGAAAGTCTTCTAAGATAAATTTACAGCGGTCACTATGCCATGGTTATAAGTTTTTTATTAAACGACATACGCGAGTTACGATAACATAAAGTTGCAACCGCTAATACAGTCAAGTTTACTGCGTTGCGGGCCCTATGAAAAAGACATAAAAGTACACTTATATTAGTAGTAAATATACCGCACTTACTGTACACAATTTAACCATAAAATAACCAGTCATACGTTTGATAACTTTATTTGCCGTCCGTTTATGAAAAGATTCGTAAGTTATTCAATCTAACTGAATAAAGGTAAGTTCCTACCCGCAAGTTTATGTGAAAGCATGCATAATACATGCATGCACGCATGCCATTTAATATTTCAAACTTAAGTAACGCGCTTTCAAACAAGACTAACAAGATTATTCTAATTCAATGATTCCCTGCAACATGTAAATATCGATACTCATAATATTTACATACATTTTCTAATCGATAAATCGTGCCAACCTCGAGGGTCAAACATTTTACGATCGTGAATTTATCGATACCGATGATCGACTATCGATAGTGAATGGGCGACACGACACTAGCATAGATAGGGTTATCGCGTACGATCTTTATGGACCAGAAACAATCGCCAAAGAAGATACGTCGATTCGTTCCTTGTAAAGGATATAATATGACGAAATTAAATTTTAGTATCCTTATTGACATGTTCCTTCGTCTGTCACTTACAAAGTAATAAAATAAAATCCATGGTTTTTACTTTTTTTATTGTACCTAACAGTGCCCCTTGACACCCACTATGTGGATTATTAGTGTGTTGGCAACATTGTAAAGGTAATCCTTTTATTTGTGACGGTATTTTTGAAAAGGACGACTACCCACTGGTTCCTTTTATGGTCTTGAGAGATCCTTAATCCTACTTTTTTTTTTTAAATTACTTCAAAAGTCTCCCAACTTCCAAGTTTACGTACAAACTCATCTGTATGTACGCTATCTTATGAAATGACCGACACTATCAAAGATTCCACCATTTTAAATTTACAGTAGAAAAACCCACCCAAAATCTTCCACCAAAAAAAGACCGAAATCCAACACCGTAGGAAAATCTCTGAAATCGGATAAGAGTAGATGGCAATGTAAGTAAATGCTAAATTAGAAAGCTCTGTATCCTAATTTACGCGTCTCTAGAGTTATTTATTCCGCAATAAATATGTCAATTACAGTAGTCTAGCCGAGACAGATTTATACAGGGGTGTCACTCGTGTTTTAAAATGAAGACTTTTGCATTAGGACGTTTTTAGTGACGGCCAGAGTTAAAAGGGTTTTAGAAGATATAGGTGAAGCAAAGAGTGGTTACTCATCTGTGTGTTGCTTTGACGAATGAACTTGGTTTATAGTTAGCTGGTTCAAATTCAAATTACGAATTTCCTTCATGTTTTTTAATCTGGTGCCTTTGACAGTTGTTAGTCATACGTCCAAAAATCTGAAAACACAGTCGTACCAAAGAGGTCATAATTATTATTTAGTTACTGGTTTGTGGACGTCATATAGGTTGCATCCGGTTGGATTGGAAGCCGGGCCGACCACAATGTTGGCGGAAAGGCAAAGCCGAAAGGGAAGCAGAAGAACGAATAAAATGTAAGAAATAAGTACTTACTAGAAAAAGCTAACTTTGTAAGAAGTGTAAATTGATATATTTTCCAATGGCAGCCCTTATGTTACAAAATAAGTGAAAATAAACACGGGTGCCAAACCAAAGTGGAACTGGGCCGGCCATGTTTGTTGCATGCCAGCATGCCAGATATATGGGCCAAATAGGATCACTGTAGAGCGAAAACAGTGAAACCTCATTTGCACAAAAAAAATGGACTAATAAAATAAATAACGAGAGAAGTTAATTGGAAAACACCTTTTTATGAAGTGTGGCTTTAACTTTAAACCATGGCTTCTCAACTATTCTCGGAGTAACCAGCGAATTAATTTAATACTATGGTCGTAAAACTAATAATGTAATTTTAACACTCCAATTATTACCCGAAATTATTATTGTACCCCTGAAATAATAATTAAAACTTATGCTTATGCTGACGTGTTTTACGGCGACCATTTACTAGGAAATGTTGATTAACAACGGGTCCTAAAGATCAGATTAATACTCAGATACAGATGTAGATTTTTGAGATGAGATGTTGTAACATCTCAGGACAAAAATCTACATCTGTACAAACAATCTACACAAAACTACGAATTAAGAACGTTTTATTACTATATACCTTTCCTTCTGCCTAACCTTACGGGGATTGCTGGCGTGATTTTATGTTTGTTGTGTCTTGATAACTATAGATAAAGAAACCGCTAAAAAGACAAAAACTGGGAGAGAAAGACTGTATTTCAACTTGTTTGTTGTTTTAAAAAGTCCCACACTGACATTAGAACGTTGTACGGTATTGGCAACATAAAAAAGACAAAAACCAGAATGCGAAAACAATGAATTTCATAGACTCAATGAATTTGAATAACCGAACACACTGGCAACCTGCCATAGTTAATGACGTCATTTGACATTTGTTTCAACGATTAATAGTACCCTCAATTATGAGCAAGTTATGTGCGACAGTTACATAGCAAATAAATATGGTCGGTGACCTAGATCTCTTGAGTTATGGTCTATCAATGCGCTATTGAAGTTTCAGAATGAAGGGTTCTGTGACCACGACCGTGGTTGTATCAGATTGGTAACGACTTTTACTGAAGATCGACCATTTTCTCCGCTAATTAAGGTCGTGAGAAATGAGTTACCAAAGGCAATTGGTAACTATAAAGGCAGCATATCACTAAATAAAATATTAGTTCACAAATGAAAATGTAAATTTGCTCTTTCAACGTGCTATCTAACCTAATTTTGAACTAAGTCGTCGTTTTTGACATATTTTATAGGATTCATAACTTGCTACCCAACCGTAGGCCTATAATTAAATATACTATCGCCACGGAACGGTTTCTAATACCTATATCAGATGAATAGTAGAAAGAGCTCTAGGCTGAATTAATACCAACATAACGTTTAGTGATGGGGTGGTCTTATCGTCGCCAAGACCACCGGGCAAAGAAAACATAGCATTATTCCTCCAATGCGACCAGCTTCCATATTACTCGTCAATAAACTATCTAGAAGGCCAAAGAGGTTGACTACACATAAACCTAATGTCCCCACATTTGTATTAAAGATAAACATCAACAATTTATATTTCGAATGCAAATTCAATAATCGAATGTCAGTCAAGTGAATGCGTGCCACGCGATGCATTCGCGGTATGTAGATAGTTTCATGAATGCAAGCGCTGAATTTACCGATATTTGTACGGGAATAGACATGTTTAGGATCTATTGTTAACAAATATAAAGGCTTTTCGATACAGGATACACGGTTAATCTGACAAGGATATTATAGGAAAAGTAAACAGGAAAACTATTAAAAACTTCTTTTTTTTCTCAAATATTGTAACAAAGGAGGTCGGAATTTTACCCAAGTTTACGACAAAAAAAAAACAAATTTCTAATTGGCGATGGTCAGCCCCGAAAAAACACGAACTTGACACATCGTAGGGTTGCCAGCAATCGTTAGTTGATTCCCCGAATTCAATGATCGCGATCAATAACAAGATGGATGCGGTCAGACAGAATACATCACTTCCAGGTATTGTGATGGGATTCCGTCAGCGGCAAAACTAGAGCTTTTTCATAGTCACCCGATTATTTGTGGCCAATCTTACCTGTCGTCTGTGAATCTGGTGTTAATTTATGCGATGGCGGCGCCTCTAACAAAATTTAATGGTGTGTTTTCGAATAGAACGTCTTGAAGTTGTTAAAATTTCATTCATAATTTTTGAAATAGGCAATCGTAGACCTCCTGCACCGGCTTGAGGTCTTCAAAATTTATCGCTTCATTCTTTCTTTGGAATTGACTAGCATAAAATGAGGCTGATGAAAATCTGCGTCTTGGAACCTCGTGTTCTTGAATTAGTTTTTAAACTGATTTCGATTGTTTATTTAATTGGCTTGATTTACTGAGACTGGCTGGCCGATGAGTTTTATGCCAGAGAGCTAGATAACTCGATAAAAATATGGAAGGGTGCGGTTCATGTTTTATAGTTATCAAGTTACAAACAGTACTGTGTACCAAAAGGTACATACATAATATTTCACGTAATATGTAGAGTCGAGGACTTACGTTTAAGGCACTTTCATTGATTATTAACCTTTTTAATTGATAAGCCACTTTCACTTCGTTCCAACATTGCACTTTTATAAATTCACGAGTACTAGGTAATATTACCGACTAAACTCGATTTGCATTACACTACACGGCTAAAATACGAATAGTGGCAAGTGGCTTATCAATTAAATTCCTCGACTGTTCCTTGCTTGCTTATAAAAGCTTGCTTGCTTGCTTAATGTAAGTAGCAACTGCATTTGTGTTTTTTTTTTAATTAACATCAAAAAAAACTTCTAACTGAAGGTGATCCATTAGAGTTGATTCTCACGATCAGACGGGTGATTCTATCCTTAGATTAGACTAGTAGGTATCGACCTAATTATAAATCAACGTTCCATAAATTAAAACCTAATGAAATGTCAAGAATAAAACCTAGACGAAGTCTACCATAGATCGTGAGATTTTTTTTCTAATAATTAGTTTCACTGACATTTGCATACAGTTTTTTAAACAAATTAAAAATGTTAATGACGTCCTGTTAACACAATAATTATTATGGTTAATAATAATTAATGATAGGTCTCGTTTTAAAAGTCAAATGTTTTTGCTATGAGTCTCGACTGACCTTTGAATTATTCATTCATTGAGTTGAGAATTTAGCTGGCGAAATGTCGTTTCCAAAAAATCGAATTTTAATCTTTATTTATGTGTGAGATTTGCAAAGTCCGGATTTTGTGGACCAATTCTTATTTTCGTGGACTTTTATGATTGCTGTTTTTTAGTAGTTTTATTGTTATTTTTATAAATCTAGCCACATAGTGTGAAATACAATTTTGAAGGAGAGTGAAATAATAATTAAAGTAAATGAAAAAGTAAAATAGCTAGGATGATTAAATTCAGCAAAAGACATCGTTTAAGGGTTCGAAAGTACTCTTTATGAGAAGATGCCTTTTCTCAGCAGTGGCACAGTAATAGGCTGGCATTATTATACAATCAGTAACGACAATTTCCATCTTAAAATAAGCTCAACCAAAATATCCGATAGTGTTTATTTCCCAAGCCTTCACTTCGGTCAAGCAGCCATAAAAATAATGTTAAAGATAAAATCGCTTGAAATATTTCTGAAACAATATAAACAGACAAGAAAACTTATAATACCAATATTAAAGATCGTTAAAAAGCTCGTAAAAATAAAATCGGCCATCGCTCATGACTAGTTAACCTAATTTATCAATACGTTGAGCATCCAATAATACGACATTTTGAATTTATAGTCTCTTAGTCAAGATATAATGATGACTTTAATTTTTTTATCGCGCATATTATATTTCTAATAATGGAGAAGTATTTTCTATATTTAGAATCGATTAAGATTACTCCTAAATTAGATAAGTTTTAAGTTTGTATCAGCTGTTTGTGTACTGTGTTGATTATTTTAAAGTATTCATTTAATATCATCTGACAACTTTTGAAGCAGTAGGTATATGATTACAATATATTTTTTGGAAAGCCGTTTGTAGTGTGATCTAGTCTATTACTTTTAATTTGTTAACAAGACTAGGTGCAATACATTTTTAGAGAATGAATGTTAATTTTATCAACCGTGTCAATGTGAATTAGGACGGACCAATGAATTTATTCGAAAACTTAAATACTTAAGTACCAACATAACAATAAAAAATAGAGTACGCAAATTTCATTTTACTGGCATAGAACTAAACAAACAGCCTAATCAAGCCAAGCTTTCCCTAAAAATCGACTAATTCGAAATCGATTTGACTGTTCAACGAATGGGCTCACTTGAAAGCCATTACGATTGAATGGAACACTTAGCCAAACGGTTTATATTGATTGTGTTCACGTTAAGACAAAGGATGTAAAAATAAGAAATAAACTGGGAATGAAGAGATAAAAAGTTTACGACCCGTTACCTCATTGTCGTTTTCGGTTTATAGGGATTTAAGAACTCCCCTATTAGGTTGCGACGAGGGAACAGGGATTTGAAGAGCTGTTATAGGTTGTTCATATTTTATGTTCTGGTTACATAAAGTTTGATGTTATTAGTGCACTAATATACAAGGTGTAAACAACCTCATCACGAAGCCGTCAACCAAGTATTCTGTACATCAAACTAAGTAACTTTACGCAAATATTATTGCTGGGAAACAACACTTTTTTGGGGTAAAAAAATAAAGTTTTGTGGTAGAACTCAATGTAACGCACTCAAAATATTGTGCTGATGGATGGATTGAATAATACGGGGGTCGTGGAGGTGTAAAAGTAAAAATCTTACATTTGTTAGGTTTCGTGATTTTACTAGTTAATTTACTATGTTTTTAGAAATAATTTTATTTAAACGTTTTAATTTAATAGCTTTTCGTGTGAACACATCTTAAATGCTTTATATGTTATTTTCTAAACTGGTAACATTCATTCCGTAAGAATGGCAATAGTTCTATCATTTGATTTGTAAAATGTATGGCGCGAAAGTGAAGCGGTTCTCTGATTGGATCACGAGACTGACGTAGCGTGAAGTCGTGAGCCAATCAGGGCGCTGGATTTGGCCTGGAGAACGGCGGGATTCTTGGTCAGGAGCTGATGCCCGAGCGGGCATGCTGGTGGTGGAACGTCAAAGACGACGGACAATTATTAAGATAGTTGCCTATCCGATATTACTATAATAGTGTGGATTGTAACAAAATTGTTAATAAACCTATTTTAAAGTCGTTGGAGTTTTCCTTCAAGTGTTGCCGCCATTGTGTTATTATACATTTAAAACTTGTATTTAAAAAAAAAACTTGTCAAAAAGTTGGAACTTTGACCCCCATGTATGGTGTAGAACAAAAAAATGATCGCAGAATGACGGGGAGAACAAGTGCCTTTCGGCTTCCCTTTAAAGTATTGGGGTGGGGAGCGAGCCATTTTCATTTGAGAATTTAGTGCACTACACTAATTCTAGTTTCTGAATTTATTTTTGTCGCCTATTATGCTGTAAAAATGGAGTTGCTTAAACATTTTCTCCAACAGTTGTGTCTTTGTAGTGTCATTGTCGTTGCTCTCAATCATGCGCGAAGTTTTACAGTGAACAATTATTTTTCCGCACCTACTGAGAATTGCATATGGTTAAAAGAAGACAAACATTACGAGATTTATAACACGGAATAACTGAAGTCATCTTTGTGTAATACAAGGTGTTGGTAAATCACCTGATTCACCTGTTTTCTAGTCAGAAATCCTCTCCATATAATTTGTGTGCTTTCACCACAGATTAACAATAACCGAACCATTTCAAATAATTTGTAATCAACCAGCTCCATGGTACTCAAAATCGAAATCTAATACTCCAAAAGTCGATATCTATATTAATCATTATTAAATTTATATCGAATTATAATCTCCCAATCTACTCGTAAACCGCCCCTAGTCGTCCTTTCGGGCATTCCATGGATACTAAAAAAGCAGTAAAATATGTGATTGTCGATATGTATACTACACAGGTTTTTAGTGGTTTTATTTAAAACAAGCTATTTCTTAATTATTTACGAGCGTAGCGAGACACCGTGTGATCTAGTTTAGACACCGCCATGTTCTATTTCAAGTTTTATTCAAATAAGGAACTACATGAACGGCGTGTGAAATGTTTTGAATGTGTTTCCGAACGCCGCCGAAGTAAACATTTTTGTAGCTTTTATAACAGAAATTTAACGTTTTTTTTTTTTCAAACATTTATTTTTAGCGCATGATATTATAGTTCTGTCTATTATTTATATTGTAATAAAAATACTTTACGATTCATATTATTTTATGCCCGCATACGTACGAGCATATTAAAAGCATCTAATAATAATGAATACCAATCAAAATTATAACCTAACAATAGATATTTATAACGCAGTAGAAATAAATATTGTTTAATATATTGCTGAAAAAAAACTGGCTATCAGAAGGAATCTTCAGCACTTAAAAGAGTTTTAAAACAACCCAGTCGCATCAAAATGTCGATACAAACTACCCTATAAATTAAAACTATCCTTAAGAAAAAATCAAATTCCAACAGACTGAATCAAACAGCCATAAATATGGCGTCATATTAAAACATAAAATAGGGTAAACAATCGTAAATAAAAATTACAACGAAAACACACAATGGTGTCGTTAATTCAAATATAAATTATGTCTATTTTGTGGTCCGTATAACACCTTTTTCTGTTGTCCTTGGATTTTTTTGTGGTGGCAACACGAGCGGCGCCTGTGGCGCGGCGAAACCCTTTAGTCCGAATTTAAAAATGGAACTACAAGTTTTATTTTTCAAAATGTCTTTTTATAAAGGCTATTTCGGTGTTGCTATCTTCTAAGCGGGTTATTAATACTCTTCTAGTCATTATCTGAGAACGCTTTATTTCGTTAAGCGGTGCCTATTGTCCGTTTTAGTTGATTCGTTTTGTGTCCTGTAATGGAGCCATAAATTCTTGGCTTACTGTCCCGGGTGTCGGTCGCAATTTGCCTTTTGAACAGTTTAAACGACATTAAAGTCTCCAAAAACGTCGAGGCATGAATTAATTGGTCGCTCTACTTCAGATTACGTATTCGATACGATATCTACATGATCTTATGTTGCTAATTTCTTCAAAGATTATTTAAAATATTAATTTAAGATCTAATCTGAGTAGCTTGATATTATCTATAAAACACACATCATCAGCAAAATTACAAATGAGAATCATTAAACGTAAACATAAGTAGAATATTTTGCTTGAAATAATCTTAACATTATGATCTGTAGTTAAACATCTTGTATAACTAGAAGAATATTTTAATAACGTATCGAGTGACTGTACAAGGCTGCACGGACTGTAGTGCATTGCATTATGACAGCTAATAAATTAAAAAGTTACAAAACGGACACCGAGTGATGGGCTTATTATTACTCGTTTCCGGTTGTAAGATGGCCGGAGACGGTTGCAAATCACAGCACTTACAATAAAATTATTTGGTAATCAAATTAATATCTTGTAGTAATATTAATATCTGGTTAGACTGGATGCCATTGGCCAATTCAACTTTCCATACATAGGAAAAAGTTAAGATGACAATGCAAGCTATAGGAAGTAAAACAGAAAATGTGAGGAAATACTTGTCTTTTTTCCAATACGGTATTTTAATATAAGAGAACCATCTTTTGGAACTGGGTAATACTTTTACCATTATATACCACAGAGTTATCCGGAAAGATTGTCTAGTGTCAAAAGCACGAAAGAACGTGACCTACTATAGTCCCCTGGGGAAACCTAAAACGTTACGCAAAATTCTTCAAATTCTTTATTTTGTAGTTGCTAGCTAGTCCCGCGTTTTTTCACATATTCCCATACCTTATTAAGCAAAACTAACCGAATCCTGTATTTAATATAGGCAAATCAATTACAAACGAGATACTGACATCATCAAACGCCTTAACCGTTTACGCAATACCATTTCAAACTGTCATTATGGCAGTTGTAATATCTATCGTCTATTCATGTCATAAACCATTGAAAACGTTTGGAAGTCGACCAAGAAGGAAATAGTTAGACAGGTTTGATATGCAGCTATAATCCTGACTGGCTAATGATTCTCACGACCAGTATCTGTAATTGGATTAGATGGTAAGCTGAACTTAACCTAAGTTGACTGGTGAACTAAATTTAGTATGATTTTACTTTATTAATATTATTAGTCATTTAGTGTTGAAGCACAGTCCAGTTAGCAGTGGGGGCAGATTATAATTCAAATTTCGATATTTTTTCATTGGCGCAGGGCGGTGTTCTACTTCTTTTCTTTCTTCGTCTATGTGGTTGCGGTTTTCTTAATGTTGTAGAGTATTTTGACAGTGTTTACCATCATATATAGAGCATTTTACTGCTAAAGGTTTTTGTGTATAATACAATAATATTGAAATTTCATGCAATAAAGAAATCTTGATGTTTTGGCAAGTAACTCACCATGCGATGGACGGTTCACTGGTTTGAAATAAAACATTAAACATCTATTGACTGTCCGATTTGTAGTGTACACTTGACTACAAAATAATATGTTTGCGGTCAAATGTGAATTTCAGGTATTGCTAGATTGCTAACCAATAATAATTTCATACATATTTGTTTTTTCTATTGACAATCTTATAAAGTGCTTTGTCAGATCCTGTACCCGAATAAGCACTATCAAAGAGATTACGATAGGAAACGTTCTATTCTACTCATAACTCTAAGATTAATCCTCACAGATACGGTACATTCCTTTTATTAATAAAATCCACCTGATGACAAGGCACTGAGTTCCCGAGACTAAGTCAGTGAGAAAGTTGCCGTATTGAAAGCCGCTAGATATAAATGATGGATGCTCCTCGCTGCGCTCATATCGTTTGTTTTAATAGCTATCAAAGCATTCTATTGGTCTCCAATTAATTTTGGATTCGGTAGCGTGAAAGCTGGACATACATTTGATATATTACTATCGGGCTGCCTGTCTTCCGTTTTGGGAAAACCGTTCGACGGTATGTAATGGGTCTGCTTCCGTCCGTTTGAAATGGAGGTAGATAATACGTAATTGAAAATCCGTTGATAGTGTGTCATATGATGATTCTGATAAAATTATTAATCACTGTGTTTAGCAGAGATCTATTTCATCCAGCATGTGACATACATTCAACTATATATTAGTAATTGATTTATTTCTTAAGCACAGTCACTAGTATAACCTCTAGATTTACCATACATTTTTCTAGGTTTAGAATAGGCATGACGACAGTACAAAAATAAATGCAAATCTATTTAGTCCGTCAGTTAGAGTATTGGAAATTAATGGACACGTATTTTTTGTTTTTGTAAATCAATGAATATTGACAAAAGAAAAAACGCATGAAAACTCGGAAGTGGGGGCTCGTGACGTCAGAACTAGCTAAAAATTATACCAAGGCGTGACGTATTGAGAATTTTAAAAGCGTCATATCTTCGTCAATTTTGGTTTACGTAACAAAAGAAAAAACACTGGTCAAATATTTTTTGATAATCTAACTGACGGACTAATTAGTTTTTTTTGTCGTCTCACCTATTGACATAACTTTACTTCGCGTTATTTTAAAAGGGGATGTTCAACTACGGACGTGTCCAGTTGGAAAGAAGCATTGATGTGTAGTGTGAGGCTGCTACTAGGTTACAGCAAAATGTAACTTTTTTTTAAACTAGAGAATATTCGAATATTTCTGCCAGGGAATCCCATCTGCCTGGGATGTAAGTCTACCTATATTCTATCCAAATTGTTTTCAGAAATTCTAACTATTTCAGGTAGTGTTTTAATAAATTATTCAAAAGAAGTTTGTACCCTTATCCTTTGCTTCAGTGAAAGTAAATTACCATAGAAATAGTCGCACAATTCCTGACCGTACTCAGACTATTTCAAGTATGTCCCTATATTCGCTTACAAAGCGAATATAATAAGTCTTTACGTAGACGATTGAAGCGTTGGACAGTTTTTGGAATAAGGTTTTATTTAGAATTGAAATAAAGTTCACCTACTTTGTTTTTTAAGCCGTCGAGGCTTTTCTTGTTGTTTTTGTGAATTTTATAAGTTTTGTTACAGGTTAAGCTAGTTTACGCGCATGATAAAAAGACATATTCTGTATTTTTACCAATGTTACTTAGTTAGGTGCTAGTTTTTCGCAATATATAACGAAAGACTTAACTCATTCTTGTTTACTTATCAAAATTAATTACGGATCAAAACCTAAGCATTAAACTAAAACCTAAATACCGCGGCGTGACGTATTGAGAATTTTAAAAGCGTCGTATCTGCGTCAATTTTGGTTTACGTTACAAAAGAAAAAATACAGTACAAACATTTTTTGATAATCTAACTGACGGACTAATTAGATTTTACAGTACACAAGCTTATTCCGACAAAGCGGAAAAGCACCCCATATGCTCATTAACCAAAACATCAGGGACACACTTAATGACGGAAGCTCCTAATTACCAGCACCTAATAACACTCAACATCTAATTAAACACATTTAAGAGGTTTCTTATCCAATTTTAACATTATCTTTGCCTGTCCTCAGTCGTAAAGCGGGCACTTTAAATTCGTGCGCCTTTACTTTGAGAATATCATGCGTTCCGTACATAGTCGAGGGTACAAAGGGGCAAATCTTTTAGAGGTTAAGGGTAATAAAATAACTGAGTTGTAAATTAAAAGATGCTCAAGTTAAAGTAAATTTTGAGAGAAACTCTTAAAAGAATAGGGTAGATGACAAAAGAATCTAATTAGTCTGTCAGATAGATATCCAAAAAATATTGGAAACATATTTTCTCTTTTTTCACGTTAACAATAAATGTAGACAATACAGTGCGTCGAAAACTCGTGTGACGTCACATTTGAGTACAAATTTTAATCAAATGTGACGTCACAAGCCCCCATGATGTTTGACGCATTTTGTCTTCGTCAGTTTTTATTAATTTGATATAAAAAACACACATTTTTTACAAACAACACGTACCTATCCAATTTTTTCGATAATTTAACTGACGGACTAAACAGTATCATATCTTTTTTAGTCAGTCATCATCCCTATTTCGTTTTAGTATAATGGTTTGCAGTGAGCGAATTGGCCGTAGATTCTTTGTCCTATCGATCATCAAGCTTGCTAGCTTCGTTTGAGATTTTAAAACTAGATTTTATACAGTTTAAATACTCTCACGACGAGCAAACATTCTGTCCTTGATGGATAAGCTTTTCAATTTCACTTTAAACTAGTATTCCAGCGAAATCATATTAGTTCTAGCTCCGTAAACAAACAATCCATCACAAACTCTTACTAAACCCAGCAATATTTTTCCTCGGATATTCCCTGGATCCCTAAGTGCAACAAACAATCTTTCCATCCCTACTCCATCATAGACAAACAGAGCTATCGCACCAAAACAATTTGCCCCGTATCTAACGCGCATCCCTATGACAAATCGATGCTCGCCGCTCGCGTTAATGAATCGAGAACTCGCTGATTAATGGTGTCACTACATCCTTATCGCGCCCTATGTTAGTGTTGTGCGTCCTTAATGGGATCACCCGGGCGTTAGTCGAGTAGAAAAATGAGCTATCGATTAGCTATTCGTATCCTATATTGTTCGATTTAAATTGGGTGCTAGGTTAAGGATGATGTCACTGGTGGGGAATGAGCGGATTTAAATACAGAGTGGGACCGAGACCGTTAAGTCATTCGTTTTCAAAAGAAAAACGTTGAGTTTTACTTAAAAAAACTAATATTAAAAAAAAAATATGGAGCCATTTGGACGTGCGAAGTGAGTAATTAAACATGTTAGAAGCTACTTAATTGGGCTTTCTCTCACACTCCGTTTTAACTTTATGCATTTGGACGTTTTCGTGACGTTTGATTTGATTGCTTTGGCAAATGATTTTACGTACGTACGTATTTTAAAGCCTTTCGTTAGCCAGAATAATAATTAAAAAAATATGTTTTTTTTTTGTTTTCCCTTTCAAAACTCCGCTACGCTTATGTCAAGGTTGTATCCTAATATGTCCTCGCCTTCACGATTAGCGGGTGTCGTATTCGATTTTTGAATCGCGTTCCATTTTTCAAAGCGACTTCTTTTGAGTGATAACGTTTGAGATGCGTGGACGGGAATTTTGAGTGTTCCAGAACCATCTAGATCTAACTGTAATAAATTCTTTGGATGTTGAAATGCTTTTTACATGAAAAATATGGACTAGGATAACTGTTTGGCAGTATAGAGGGGGATGACTGGAAGCTGACTTAAGCTGTAAACTTGATCTCCGTTTGACATTACAACTAAAACCTACTTGTATTACCTCAGATGTCACTTGCTTACAAAAGATGCAAGTATGTAAGCTTTCCTTTTACGCTGTTCATTTTGATTTGACCGTTCAAAATATACAACAACGGTTTCAACAACATTAATTGCGTTAATTACGTTGTCGAGCAAACGTTTTACAAATAATTCATGCAATTTATCGAAAGTGTTACGTGGGTATCTACTGATTTCTTTAAAATTATTCCACATTTTGTTACAAACACTTAAAAGTTCAGAAACCCTACGTCATAACTCAATCAATATTTCAATAAATAAAAATACATCAATACTACTAACTCAACAGCAAGCTGTCGAAAAACAAATCATTTGTCACAAGTAAGTCCATATTGAGTTGTTGTCGCTCCCCACGAATAGGGGCGCGAGTGAAAAATGTGCAAATTGTGACAGATGACGTTTAGCGATACATGCGTCTATATCTTACTCAGTGAACTGTTTTTCTTTCGATGATGATATGTCATTTGTATTGTGTGAAAGTGAATGAAACAATTTTAATCATGTGACTGTCTGTATCTACTTACTTACGTAATTTTTGGGATGTTAATTGTTAAAATTAGGTAAAAACAACAAATAGTATAGATTTGCTTTCTATTGCTTAAACGGCGCTATATAAGCTAATAAAATAATACATAAATATATGTATTTGAAAAGTGAGAGATTGTATTAGGTATCGAAATCTGAATTTAGTTTATAATAATATTAATAATAAATACTTTGCGCAAATTGTAACTGAGCATTTACTCTTCCATAATCTTCAACATTTATTGTAAACCAACTTGACACTTAATATTTAACGTAGGTACCCAAAGACCTTAATACTAACAAGAATAGACAGTAAGTTACTATTACCTACTCATAACTCAACTAATCTTGTTAAGCTTATTAATATATGCAAACTCATACTTCACCGACTCACATCCATCTCCTTGACACATTGGGGTTGCCACTAAAGTAAAAACTTAAATATTGAGACATAAATCCAATTTGGAGGCAACACTTAAGTAAAACACGGGTACGAGAGGCCGTTTACAAAATTTATGATCGTTTCACAGCAACCAACAACTCTTGGGATTTTACAAAGTTTGCTAAGAGGGAATTATCATATTGTTCTGTTAAAATGTATGGAAACAAGACATGAAGAGGTCTTTAAAACGAAAAATACATTTTTGAGGTAATCTTTTACATTATCTTGGCGATTTACATAATTATGTTTTAAACAGTAGGCATATTATTTTCTAGTAAAAAAGAACTCAGTGTTGTAACACTGAGATCTTTTTTAACAAGAAAATAAATAAGATTTTTGTTTTTAACTTATAAGATATGTTTCTATTATTTCTTGTCGTCTTAACATAATTTTAGGCAAACAAATTAAATATCTATTTATGACTCTATACTTTACAAGATTTAGAGGATATTTGAAAGTCAATAAATTTAATGTCAGCTCCATGTTAGACACCGAACAGAAGTACCATTCATAAACTGAAGTGATGTAGAAAATAATGTCGTTTATGGCCTCATACAAACTTAAAATGACGTACAAACCGATAGTGTCACCACAACAATACAAAACACCCACAGTACATCCAAAATGCCACCCACAGACAAAGAGGGACTCCCCACTAAATAGATCAAACGTCGAAACGTTTCAATTAACAATAGCCCTTAGTATTGATACAAAAACTCATGCAACATCATAAAGAAACCAATCCCAAACAATTTTGAATTCTATCCTATTAAAAATAAAGCTGTATTTTTTTTTAACGTTTCCTAAAATAATTTTGTAAGCCATAGCTGTAGGTGTCATTCATTATCCGTAATATTATGAAGCAAAAGTTTTGTGTGAAGTCAATAAATATGTTAATGAAAGGGTTTTTTATCGATCTATCGATCAACGTTTGATTGATCGCTATCCTGGTGCAGGTGAAAGTATCTATGGCAATGTATCTTTGTTATTTAACCGCCTTTACAAGTGTAGATCGGAATCTTGAGTCGATATTAATTATGAATGGAGATTACAGAGGCGACTTTATTGTTGAGCGCCGATTGACCTACGTGTTGAATCGAAGAATTAAGATTAAGAACAAAGTTACAAGTTACGTTATCAAATTGAAATGTTAAGGGAGTAAGGAAGTGCTTCAGCATAGAGTAACTTTTATATTATCCTGTATACTCCAAATCACAGCTACAAGAGAATGCTAGAGTGTGTTTGATAGATTTAATTAGGACTTAATCAAGTAAGAACTCAACAGTAAACACTGCGGTTTGTAATTTGCCTACATATTCCCACAGCTGGGACATGGATCTCCCGGCAAGTGTGGGCTGCACACGGGCCCAGTGTGAGTTGTTTTATAACGGTCAATTACAACCAAATTGAAATATACTCATCTAGTACTGCTCTAACTTAATTAGAACGCAAAAGGCATCGCTTACCCTCATTATTTGATATTTTTTACAATGAACGTAGATTCTGTACGCTCGTAGACATTGTATTAAAATTTAGGTTCTCAGTAAGTGGATTATTGTTAATTCATGATGAGGAATAATAAAGTACTTTTACTATAAAGGTTAAACTTTCTCAATCAGCTAATAGCTCAATAACTAGTCTTGAAAAAAAACCGGCCAAGTGCGAGTCAGACGCGCACATGAAGGGTTATGTACCACAGGCCGTGTCAACGGCTCGTTCGTGTTCCACGCGCGCCTCAAAGAGAGTCAGCAATAATAAAGGGGTCCGCAAGGGCCGAAGCCTGCCGGGGCTGCGGGACTATTCGAAAGAGATACCGTGGCCCCGGAACACAAAGGGCGATGAAGGAACATGGATGGGTTTTAGTCAGTAAAAGTCTGACACTCCCTCCTGCTCCGCCCAGAGCGGGAGGAGTCATTTGATGATTTCCCATCCGAAAAAAAAACCACCGTGGTAGGAGAGCTCCCTTTAATTTTTAATTTATTTTAATTCTTTATAGCGGCAACAGGAATACACATTCCGTGCAGAAAACTACAACTGTCTACCTATTACGGATTATGAGATATAGCCCGCTGACAGACAGACGGACGGACGGACAGCAGAGGCTTAGTAATAGGGTCCCGTTGGTTACCCTTCTGGTACGGAACCCTAAATACATAGGCTTGTAGCAAAATCAAACGATGCGATAGTCTCCTTTTTAAGTTCGTTTAATCTCAATAGTTTCCTGATGCATGACGATGCGATAGTCTCCTTTTTAAGTTCGTTTAATCTCAATAGTTTCCTGATGCATGCCTTTCTTACATAATCCGCACCCATTCATAACGCTGAAACTTAATATTCTCAATAATATTGCTTTTGCATATTCATTGCGTACCTATCTACATGCAATAACACGAGGAGTCACGTACACAGCTTCGTTAAAAGGTGACATCAGAAGTGACTAGATTCTTGTATTTATGGGCACTATTATTATGTTTTATTAACATAATACAAAGGTGGTAAGTTCTACATAAGATCATATCATCATATGATCACTTCTTATCATGCCAACTTCCCGTCTACCGCAAAAAAATCACTTTCTATGTAGGTATTAGTCTTGCAAAGCTTTAGCTCAAGTTCGAAAACTAACTTTGCAGAAATAAATTAACAGAAACGCCATGTTATTTTATTTAAATTTATTCCAAGTTCATTTTCTATTCCTTTTAACCTTAAAACCAGTAGTGAAAACTGCAGTAAATGATACCTGTTAAAAAGTTTGTTTCTAACTAAATAATTAGATAAATAAAATGCACTTTCCCGTGTTTCTTTGGGGGCCGACTCTAATTACAGATAAGTAAACTAATTGATGAGCTTTCTTTCTTTATGTCTGTTAAAGGCATTTTCAATCGCCTAGAGAAAGGTGACACGGTTTTCACAAATTGTTGGGTGAAGATAAGAACCTCTTTGGGTCAAATAGCCTGTTTTAATTGTGTTAGACAACGATGGTAGCACTATTAACACTATTTGCTTAGTCGATTTTAAAACAATAATTGTGAAAATCCAGATGAGGCTAGTCTAACTGTAAGCACATTCTAGTTTATCCTAATCGTATAGCTTTTAATTGTTATGTAACAAAAGGTAAATCAAGTTAAATGTATTAAAATAAGTAGAACGTTTTCGCACTTGCCATTCCTCTTAAACAAACGTAACTCAAAACTCCCGAATTCTTCATATGTTTACTTAAAATTTAAATAATACATTATGACATAACTAGATTTCAATAAAAATACATGAAATGATGAAATATTAACATTTCAATCCATTTAATACATTTATACACACAATGCATACGAAATCTTAGTCAAATATGAACTCGAATCACCCAATTTAGATACCTCTTTTCTTAGTAAATCTTCCATTTCCCCATAATTATCCTAGTTTTACAATTATAATTAATCTTATTGCTCTTCTAACAATTTTATAGCTTGATTAGTTACAAATCTTGCTTTATAATCGGAACCATTTTGTCTAATTTCCTGTACCATTAACGTAATTAGTGCT
The DNA here is from genome assembly GCA_963853795.1 of Xestia rhomboidea. Lineage (NCBI taxonomy): Eukaryota > Metazoa > Arthropoda > Insecta > Lepidoptera > Noctuidae > Xestia > Xestia rhomboidea. Next base: position 3,691,286 of record OY970778.1, on the reverse strand, counting down.
ACTTTAACGGTAGATGGCGCTGATCTAATTATCAAGCGGTAATGGTAAGGTGTTGCCAGATGTCTTGTTTTTGAGTAAGGTTGCTAATGAAAAAGTTATGTTTATGGAATTATCATTTTAATCAGCGTGTAACTTATATTTTTATTGTGTCCGTTTTTCACGATGTTGTAACAGAATCTAATAATCTACTTTTATGTTGTAGCAGTGATGTTGTTGTTAGTGCAAGTTTTGTTTTTGAAATATGCGGCTGGCTATACAATGTACAGTCGCCAACGCATACAAGCTACCCGAAACTGTCAAATTTTCCGAATCAATCTTGAACCTAATGCTCTAGCGATAAAGTTGAAAATCTATTAAAGACATTTGACAGATTGTACGAGTGGGTAGCTTGATGTGTGTGTGTGTGTGTGTGTGTGTCTGTGCATCCCTAATATGTACATACTAATATGTAATTTTTGCGTAAAATGGGAACTGCTCTCTGCTAACACAGAAATAACACTTTATCTAACCCATTAAAAAAAACTCCATATGTCCTAAATCTCCTTGTAAGCCCCGCAATTTGCTAGCAGCTGGCAACACTAACCGACGCGTGTTGCGCAAGCGACGACAAGCGGCGACCATGCCGCGTTGAAAGAAACATCGTTTGTTTTCATGATCTATCAACAATATGCTGGATATTTTGATTCGGGGTCTGGCTGGACTAGAAAAATCGACTAAATGCGAGTCAGTACACGGTACATGGGTTCTGTGCTAACGTACAATATTTTTTTTTTTTTATAGTTTAGTACCAACGAGCTTGTATTGGGACCCCCCTTTACCCCTTTAATTTTTACCTCAATTTTTATTAATTTCCACGTATGGTTACTTTTCACTTTACGAAAATGTCAAGTACCTTTTGGTTCAAAAGATACAGCCCTGTGAAAGACGGAAGCCAGCGCGTTGACACCCTTTGGAAACGGAACCCTAAAAAGGTTAAAGGCAATTTGTTCGGAACATATTGTTGTTGTACTCAGTTTTACGCAGTTGAGTCTGTCGTCGCTAAGGTTATAAAAATAAGCTCCAAAATGATGTTGTAAGGAACGGTAACGAAGATTTCAAAGAGGCGTTGAAATGTTTTTACGTTTTTACACTTTAGCCGCCACCTTTCATAAATGGAATAGCCTTTGTAGATGAGCTTCATGGAGCTGAGCTGTCAGGCACTGCTGGGGTGTAAAGAAAAAAATTGCCAGTAATCAAATCCTTATAATTTTAATAACGCCAATAAATAAATTGTTGTTCCAATCATTATAGCGTGTAAAGTTCTAATAAGTATATTGGTTGGGAACCAATCGAGCACCTACATTGTTCATCATCAAATTAATCACTGTTCTTTTCGTAATGCTACATTTGTTCTAAGTGATTTAAGATAAGTACAGGATAGAAGGAATTGAAAAAGAAGTGTTGGTCGTCCGGCGGCGAGATGGGCAGATGATATTGCTGCCATTGCGGGAATAACTTGAATGAGGCTGGCACAAGAGCGTGGAGCTTGGCACAAGCAAAGAGAGGCCTATACCCAGCAGTGGGTGAAGTCGAGCTGTGGATGATGAATATGACAGGATATCAAGGTAACATATACTCACATGAGCGTACTGGAACCCGCAAGCATCCATGCAGAGGTAGAGGCAGGTGGACACCCCCTGGATCGTCAGGAGGCCGACCTTGTACGTCGCACGCTGAAGTATCGCTGTGAACAAAGAGATATACAAGTTAGTTAGGTACTAGTGCTAAATAAAACAGAAGGTGAATTCAGTTTCAAAGAAAAAAAAACATTTTTTCGATCGATAATGGTGAAGGACTCAAAATGGTAAAGATTTTAGAACCAAATATTACATGACATGTGACAATTGGCAATTCTGGGAGCGGTGAATGTGGCGACACTTGGGAGGCCTATGTCCAGCAGTGGATGTCTTTCGGCTAAAATGATTATGATGATGATGTGGCAATTGATAAAACAGCTTCTCTCAGAAAGAGAAAAAGACTTGTAATCGATGATAATCGTGTTTATCGATTCATCACTGGCTCATCTACACATCTATAAGCGATTCAAAGAATGATCAGAGATGGGTAGGCATAGACAATCATAAATACGCGCTTCAACTTAGCACAACGAGCAATTTCAAAAACAGTAAACTTGAGTAAACGCGCAATATCTTCACAACAATCCGCACTTACGCTAATATAACTTCAAATACATTTATTCACAGTCGTTTAAAGATATCTGATTGTCAAAGAAGCGACCGAATCCCGTTTTATTTCCCAAGAAGAAACTCCACCGGCCATCCAACAAGATCAGAGGTTCAAAACGTTTCCTTATAATAAATATTAAAAGCACATTTACAACGAGGAAGTGAACACCACGACATTTCTACTTGAAAGAGCTCATTATGAAAAACCATAACTGCCATTTTACACAATCGACTAAAAACAAATCGGAACATCTTTCACGTCTCTAAATGCAAGATAATCTTAAGTTTAAATAAAGTGCGTTCCACACTCATTGAGTCGACTAAAATGGCGATCTTAATAGTTTGCTATTTGCATGACAACACTATTCACGGGATCAGTTAATGTTGCCAGTAACAAATTCAACGCGTTTCAAATGCTCTCCGTAAATATGGGAGGTTTAAATGGGGAAAATGAAAAATATGTTAAGGTCAAGATCTGTTGGGCATGTTTTACATAACAATATGTAATTTATGTCATGTGCCAATGGCCTTATGAATTTATATGGGATGTTGCATAATACTAATGTGCTTTATGGGACTGTCTTCGATGTCACCTACATTGAAAATTGAGCCGTTTTTTTTTTCGGATGGGAAATCATCAAATGACTCCTCCCGCTTTGGGCGGAGTAAAAGGGAGTGTCAGACTTTTACTGACTAAAACTCATCCATGTTCCTTCATCGCCCTTTGTGTTCCGGGCCCACGGTATCTCTTTCCAATAGTCCCGCAGCCCCGGCAGGCTTCGGTACATTTTATGCGAAAGAGAGTGCCGAAACTTGGAAAGAAGAAGCCCGAAATTCCGGGCAATCTTACCAAGGGATGTCGTGTTACTGGGTTATGGTGATCAGATAGGCAGTCGTTCCATGTAATATAAGGACACCAACATAGCTGGGAAAAGGCCAGGGGCAAATGATGTTGGACCCAATTTATCTTTCTAAAAATGCTGAAGCATCAATGCATGAATAACTCGACTCATTTTACAATTTTGATCGTATCTTAAACTGACGGTAACACCTGCTGCAGTTCCGTTTCGAGTCAAATATTAGCTTTCAAATCTAACTGTGAGTAATATTTGTCAATCATCTTGGGTGTTTGTTTGTATATCAATGTTAATCCCCGAAACTACTGGACCGGTTTCGGTGTAGCTTTGACGTTGGTTTAAACGCTGCGTAAACTGTTGTAAACATGTAACAGTGATGTGTGAAAATGAAAGTTAAGTTGATTGTTAATTAGTATAAATATTTATATCTTATCTTTATCAAGTGGTATGGTCGGCGACTTTATCTTTACTTACGGGCCATCCATAAATTACGTCACACGTTAAGCGAGAGGGAAGGGGTTGACGAAGTGTGACATTGTGTGACAAGCGGATGGGAGGGGTCCTAAATTTCATGACGTCAGAATTCAAAATCTTTTTAAGTCTGAATCTTTAATAAAAATAATTAATCGTTTTTCGTTTTGTTGAATTTTTGAAATGTTTCATTTGATTTTAATTTTATTATAAAAAAAAAAAAAAAAATATAATAAAAAAAAAATCGGAACAGCTGTTTTCGTTCAATAATTTGTAGATGTCAAATTGCAAAATTTGTGACGTCACACTAGGGCGGGGGGGGGGGGTCTCACAAATGTGAATAGCTGTGACAAAGACGGGGTGGGTCAAAAAAATCATGAAATTCGTGTGACGTAATTTATGGATGGCCCCTTAGGTCAAACACAAATGAACATGCGATCAAGTCCTGTCAATATTTGCTTCTTGTGTGATCGTAAGTAGACGCTACATTATCATTCTTCTACCCTAGCAGCAGCTCCTCAGTAGAAGCCACGGTGTCTGGATTTAGGGCGGGTTAATAGCAATAGGTTCGCCCGCTATTACATAGAACTTAAACATGACTGGCGAAATCTGGGTGTACTTTTACGTACACCTCTTCCTAACCCTTCAGGGATTACAGGCGTGATTTTATGTTATCTACCTCACAAAGAAGATTCATGATACCATGATGTTCCGTATTTTATGAGGCAACTCTGAAGCCATAAATTGGAGTAAGACGCAAAAAGTCTTTATGGAGAAAGTAAATTCTTTTTGAAGATCTCCCAGAGTATTGCACCCAGAACCGATTAGCTCCGAGATTAATAAAGCAGTCATGTTTAGACTAACTTTAAAGTTTCAATCTTCCCCTTATACCATACCTTTGGTTCTAAAGTTTGAATGCAAAAGTTTTATAGCGTAACACCTAAGATGGCGGGGCGACAATGCGTTATTAGTACACCAGTATGTGAAGACGTTACTCTAAACGAGCTTGCCGGCTACCGGGCCATTGTAACTTGGTTTACTGCATTAGAAAACATAAAAGGAAGTCTATTTGTTGTACAATCTGAGGTAGATAAGAAGGGTTTTGTAAAATGATGCGAATCTTGAAATCTAAATCAAAGTAATAGCATAAAGAGGTAAAATTGTTTGTTTGTAAGAAGTAATCTCAGGAAGTACTGATCCGGTTATAAAAAAATCTACACTATTAAAGGGCATCACAGGATGTTTTATAGTATAGTTGACTTCGAAGCGGACCGAAATCCTTGGCCATTGAGTGTGGATATGTCTTAAGAAATGGTTTTCAATCGCCGAGCAATTTATTTGTAAAGGAAACTATTAGGTACCTATTAATCCAAAGTCGCTAATTTTCAGTACATAGTTAAACCATAGAACTAAACGCTACTAATAGACGTTTGCTATTAGCGCGCAACATCTGTGGAGAACGATCGACTTCGAGTCAAACAAATCTTCCATAACTCAGTCCTCAACATTCGGTCTAGACATTTGAAAATAGAACAAAGCCACAAACAGGAACTGTAGTAATTAACGCAAAGGAAAATAAACAAGACTTCATTTTGTAATAAAGATGCACCGACTATCTCTACTTGGCAATCTCGGCAATGAAACAAAGCAAAATATACAGAAGTTTCACTCACATATGTGATGAGTTTGGGGCTTTTAGTGCTCAGCAGGGCTATTACGTATCTTTCTGATATCCAGTGACTATCAAGCTTCGGTTGTACACCGAACTTTGGTGACAACCGTGAATGTCATAATATTGGTATTACGTATCACACTGAGTGGATATCACTTTACGGTGACTAATAGGGTCATACATAATAAGAAACTAACCTTTTGACAGTTAATTGATGGACACTGAGTCCAGTTACTATCATTTCGAACTGTCAACAGAGATACGTAATAGCCCTACTGGCGCCTGACGCTGAACGAACCTAAAATAGGGAGCTTTACAAGGAAGCTTGACTGCGCCTGAAATCATTTGTTGAGTGAAGGGTAGAGAAAAACAATAGGAGACGATGAAATTGTTACAATGAAAAGATAACTTTTACTGCGTGAGTCATTTGATCATACCTAGTTCTGCTGACTATACAAAAATGGGAGAAATAAGCTGAAGTGACAATGGGTCGGCCTTTAGTTAGTCATAGAACTAATGGCTGTAGAAAAGATATGTAGGTACTTGAATGGAGAACATGAATAAGCTAACATAGTATAACCAGTGAAGGATTAAAAAATATTTAAAACGTATTCAGTCGAACGGTTGAGATTAGCGAGGATATAGATCAGTAACTTGAAATTGGAGGAACCACCAGTGAAATGCCGAAGTCTGATGATGACTTGTGCCAAAACAAAGGCTTGCGATGACCATTCAAAGAATTTTAAAATGGTCCATTTGATCATTTGAATTTGGACCATTTTAAAATGATTTTATTGGTCACAGACGCAGTTAATATTATAAATTGTTTGAGACCATTTTACAAATTGTAACTTAATTCTTATTATGATTCTGCTAAAGCGGCCATTTTAGGCCCCCCAGTTTTAAATGTACCAATGGAAAAAAAAATCCTTTTGTTGAAGCATTTATATATATTTTTTTGATGATAATAATAAATTTATTCAAATCAACAGATTGTAGGTTTACAACTTTTTTACATTAGATACTTACATTAACAACAGGTAGTAACACAGAATTGTATTCTACAATACGTTGGGTGAAGCTCTGTCCTCCTAGCTACAAAATAGCCTGTGTTTAGGAGAACATTGCGACCTAGAATTTGAATCAAATTGCGACCTAGAATTTGATAATTGTGTAGAGTAGAACTTTTAAAACATTTACATAGTAAGAGATCAAGAGATAGCTACAGGGGATGTTTAATTTAATTGTTATTAACATGCTGATGTAAGTGAACGAAGTCGTAAATGCTATCAGGATCGAAATCTAGTCGATAAAGTATGTTTGAGAGGAAGTGAATTGTATTAGGCTTGTGATTATATCTTTGTTAGAGGGATGTAAGACGATTTGTAACTATCAGCGTCTGTTTAATGATGATATCGTTCCGATCTTTACAATTAGCATTTGATTCAGAATAAAATAGTCGGTGTTCAATGATATCAAGTAGTCTAGTCTTATTCTTTATCGTGTGGTTAGTGCTTAACCTGGTGTCAGAGTTTTTATGCTGCCCATGGGCCTCTGACTTGGTTTTACATGCCCTCGAGAAATATCTCTCTGGCATGCTGGTTTCCTCACGATTTTTTCCTTCACCAAAACAAGTGATCATTACAATACGCTGATGAATCTGTAATAGTCGTCGTAGTATTCTAGTGGTCTGTATTTAGACTTTGAAGAAGCTGTGCAGCTTCTTCAAAGTCTCCGTCATTGTGATTTTTTTTTTGTTCTGGACCATACCTAGAAGTTCCAACATTTACACAAGTTTAAAAAGTATTTAAATAATATAACTTAACTTTAAATACTTCCGTGACCCTAGTACTATTCAATGCATTCATCAGTACAATATTTTGTTTTACCGTAAACTGTGATTCCGTGAACTGTTTTCATCACAAAAAAACTCGTTTTATTTAGTGTAGTAGTTTTTACGTAAAGTTACTTAGTTTGATGTACAGCTGTGCAGCTTCTTCAAAGACAATAATGTCAAAAATCTTGACAGCTTTGACTAGCGTTGGTCTGTCATCATTATTCTCTTGCTGCGCCGACCCCAAACGAATTGGGATAAGGCCCAATTCGTTTGGGGTCGGCGCAGCATGTCTCCTTCTTCCATACTTCTGTATTACTCGTCATCTCATCAGACACCTCCTTTCTTACCATATCATCTTTCATACAGTCCATCCATCGTTGGTCTGTCAAGTCAGGAAAATATCTAAACAGTCTCACTGCCAGCCTTTGCATTCACTGTCCCACTGTAGGCCAAAACCCTCTTCTCACACAAAGCTGTGTGTCCACAACACAAAAAAAATCACTACTATATTGGTTTCAATCATCTTGTACAAACGTATGTATGTCTTCAAATCATTTATAAATAGCTAATTGGAGGCGATGTGTATCTGTTATATTTAGCATACAATTACTGGGCGTTAACACTGCTTTGAATTAGCAGTTACCGGTGTCACGATGCTTGCGCTCGTTTTATTGATGTCTAATTATAACTTAACAATCAACATTAATATTGACAGTAAAAACGGTATTCTTTTTTTTGTCTTTTTGAATATGCAACCACTAAGTATGTTAAAATCTATCATTACTATCTATCACAACTATCATTCTTCATTATCATGCCCTTATCCCAATTTATTTGGGGTCGGCGCAGTATGTCTTCTTCTTCCATACTTCTCTATTACTCGTCATCTTAGTAGTCACCTCCTTTTTAGCCATATCATCCTTCACACAGTCCGTCCATAGTTTCTTTGGATTAATTATGTCAAAATAGCTTTTATTAATTATTCCTAGGGAACTACCTACCGGGACAAAAAGGACGTCCTAACCCCACAGTAGACAGTAGATTTCTAATCCGAGATTAATACCGCCAGTCTCTTTGGCACATTACCGGTTAAAAGCTTTTAGGAGGATTTATTTATGCTATCTTTTGGTTTGTTCTTAGTTTAGGATATTTTGTAATGTATATGTAATATGTAATACGGCACGGTTGGCGCAGTGGCTGAGCGATTGCCTGCTGCGTTGAGAGTTGCGGGTTTGATACCCGTTTGGAAAAAAAAATGTACCTATGACCTAGGTTCCCGGGTTCCGGGTTTGTGTGTTTGTGTACGTATGCGTTTGTAAACGCATTCACTATATTGTTTTAATGAGTTTAGTTAGGTAGATAACAGTATAAATTTACGAAAACTAAGAGTTATAGTTATTTTACCTGTAGGTACGGGGTTACGGCCTGCAGTAATCTGTCATCGCAATAAACGAGGGTCATTCGTGTCAGATTTCTAAACATTTATCTTGTATTTGTTAAGTATTCACACACTAAACTAACGCTAACGAATTGTCTTAGTTATAGGCTCTTTATAGGTAATAATGTCTACTTATGGCTTTTGATTTACGTGGTGCCATGTTAATCCTCAGGGTTGGTTTATTTTGAAATTAAGGCATAGCATAAGGATAATCAGCCTATAATGTTCCCACTGCTGGGACACAGGACTCCTCTCTATGAGAAGGAATGGGCCCACCACGCGCGCCCAGCGTGGATTGGTAGATGTCACATGTCTTCAAATTTTTAGTGCAGATTGACACGATGTTTTTCTTTCATCGTTTTGAGAGCAGTGGTGAAGAACTGAAGAAATACATTTCCCAAAGTAATGCGTCTTCCTAACATCAAACCCACGATTTACTGCTCGTAAGTCGGGGCCGCCACTACTGGGCCACCGCAGCTCACCCAATTAAAGCTTCAGTTGGATAAAAACCTCAACTCGAAATAGTTTCTCACAGCTTATGTCTCACTTGCCTTTTTTTTTTTTTTTTAGGATGGGAAATCATCAAATGACTTCTCCCGCTCTGGGCGGAGCAGGAGGGAGTGTCAGACTTTTACTGACTAAAACCCATCCATGTTCCTTCCTCGCCCTTTGTGTTCCGGGGCCACGGTATCTCTTTCGAATAGTCCCGCAGCCCCGGCAGGCTTTGGTCCTTGCGGACCCCTTCCCTATTGCTGACTCTCTTTGAGGCGCGCGTGGAACACGAACGCGCCGTCGACACGGCCTGTCGTCATGAGACGCACGGACGGCGAGCTAGCCCATAGCTCCCCGTCCACAGGCCCGCGCCTACGGTGGCCGGAAGCCACCACGTGGCCCCCGACGCCCGGGGCGTCTCCCGCGGCGGCCGGGACGTGAGGATCTCTCCCTGTCCTGTTCCGCCACCTCCTTCGCTAGCATGACTGCTTCGCAGAAGGAGGTGACGGCGTCCCATTCCGTCTCGCTCCGGACCATGGCACGAACCAGGGCCGGGAGCGAGAGGTCGCCGCCGCCGATCGCCACCTCGAGGACACGGCGGTGCTCCACCCAAGCGGGGCACACCTCCTCAGTGTGCTCCACCGTGTCCTCCGGATGTCTCACTTGCCTGACAAACAAAACGAGATAACATTGGCACGGAAACTCAAAAAACCCTTTGACAATGAAATTATTAATCTATATGTAAAAGCGTTTATGCAAATACAGCTTTCGAAAATAAATAATGGTCATAGCATCCATAATATTCATAGCTAAGACCACACGCAAAACTTCACAAATGGCATCAAATGAAATGACTTCACAAACGCCATTACAGACACTCGTGTGGATATTTAAAGACTAGAAAATATTAATATTCATAACTGCTCTATTCTCAACTTGGATCTCCGAGATGTGCAAGCGCAGAATCCGGAAGTTTGTAATGACAGAATCAGAGCAACCACTGGATGAATCTGAAATTGTAGAGAATCGTCAAAAAGAATGGAGGTCTACATCGAGAATTAACAGAAAGAATGATAGTATTAAAGGCAAGTCTCAACATTGAATTTAATAATGCGCAAATAAGGGACAAAAGCTGCAAGTTGGAGGAAATACAACACACAACCATGGAACAGTAGGTGATCAGTGAAATGAGTTTGACGTTAACGTTCAAGTCAAGTCTGAACTTGAACTTCAAATTGAAGAAGGGCAGACGGAAGCTTAATAAATTCAAGCCGTGTCAAGTGCTCAATGACCTCAAGGAATTGTGTGGATGTTTTCGACATAATATTATTTAAGAGCTTCCACACTTCTGTTGTAGTGAATTTATTAACGGGTTTGTTACAGGTTCCAAGACAGTGAAATAACAAATGTCTTCATCTTCTTTTCGTATCGATGTTACCTCCATATTATACAGTTTGGGCCCAGTAGATAGCGACGTTTATTGCAGCGTCAAATGCGTTATTCAGGTCGTCGATACACCTGGGACACTCCAGCAGGTGGGGCACAGTTTGATTCGGATAACTGTAAGACGATCACAGAAAGTAAAGAAGTTTTTGATGAGATGACGAGTAAATAAATAAATAAATATAAATAATTAAAAAAGAAATAAATAAATAAATATCGCTGGACATTACACACAGCGCCATCTAGCGCCACACTTAGTAACGAGGCTTGTTTGTAGTAGTAATAGAGAAGAAGTATGGAAGAAGACATGCAAGAATGATGATGACTGTAAAACGGTCACAGCGTTTTCTGGTTTATCGCTTCCAGATTTGACTCGTAGTTTTACCAACATAGATTAGAAGCCATGTCTTTATGTCCATTTTAAAGTCTACGTCCTTGTTCAACTTTTTGAATCGCAAGACAAGTTATGCAACGCGGCCAGAGTGAGTTGTTCTTACTTTCGATGTCATGACTCCGGTTTATATGAGATGAGAGTGTATCGTTAACGTATCGGCGCCCGCGGCCTGCTTCAGATGCGCGGGCGCCGTTGACAGTACAAGAGAGAGGTAGAAGGTGAACTGGGTACCGCTTTTGAGAGGAACAGGGGGCCTATAATGGCCGTTTTAGCAGAATCATAATATGAATCACGTTAAAAATTCTTAAAATGGACTTTATGGTTATGACATTTTTTATAAGACGGAAATTTAAAACTACTGCATCTGTTTACAGAAAAACTATATTTGGTAAAGATGTTATGTTTCCATGGAATAATTTAAGGATCCTTCAATAAATTTTATGCTTCTTCACATAAATAGCTTCATCACCAAAAAGCTCCATGAAAGGATACACGATGGTGTTTAAACTTCAGAACTTATATTCCATAATTTTATGTTCAAATATTACCGAGAATCACATTACATTGCATCATTACTGTTTACAGCTGCATAAATCAGTATGCTTTTACCAAAGTTGCCATAATATGTTAAAAAAAACACCTAAAATACTGTCATTCATTTTTATCGTACAGTTTATCAAAACGGTGACGATGCAATATCACGGAATTTGTCGGACATGTTACATATAATATTATAGGTTTAACTAGTTTGCTTGGGTGCGCGAGCTGCGCGCAGCTCGCGTGTTGGGTGTTTATGTGAAGTATTACTTACCCTTATAAAATTTTGAGAATCTATAGGCACCCCTAAATGAATTAGAAAATCCGTTAGAATTACCCCTCAAACAGTATGAAAACCTCTACGGAACCCTAATAAAACCTTATTTAGAAACTGAGACATTTTCCCATAAAAACATTACCCTAAAGTTTCCTGAGTTACGCTTCACCAACTCAACCATCGTTACGCTAAGGAGGTCGCCGGCTCACTTCGCTCGCCACCTGGACCCTTCGCTCCACTCGGTCTCACAGGTTCGCTCCACTCAAAACCTACCTACCACCGGACAGGTTTCGACGCCTACTATTATATTTGTTCAAACACCTGATGGCTATCTCTAACCGTTATGAAGTTACAGCCCTTTCAATTATAGGGGAGGTTGGGGAGGAGAGCTTCACCCACTCAACCTTCGTTCCGCTAAGGAGGTCGCCGGCTCGCTTCGCTCGCCACCTCCCCCCTTCGCTCTACTCGGTCTCGCAGGTTCGCTCCACTTAGGACCTAGCTACCCCCGGAAAGCTACTACCTTTCAATTTTAGGGGAGGTTGGGAAGGGGAGCTTCACCAACTCAACCATCGTTACGCTAAGGAGGTCGCCGGCTCGCTTCGCTCGCCACCTCCCCCCTTCGCTCCACTCGGTCTCGCAGGTTCGCTCCACTCAGGACCTACCTACCACCGGAAAGGGGAGGTTGGGGAGGGGAGGGTATAAAAATTTTAACGCTCCTAAATAATAAAGTATAGTCAAAATCAAAACGCCGCTACGTGTCCTAGTTTCCGAGATACGATGGGGGGAGGGGTGAAGGGGGGGAGAGTGGGGAGTTTTGAAACATGATTTTGACCAACTCTTTGCCCCTTCTTACGAATCTGAAAAAAAAAATGTTCCAAGTCTCTTAACTTCCGAGATCTGCCTAAAGGGGGGGAGAAGGGGGGAAAGGGGGACAACTTTGAATAATGGTTTTTACTTTTCCAAGCCTCCTCTATACGAATCTGAAAAAAAAAATGTTCCAAATCTCACGGTTTCCAAGATACGATAGGGAGGGGGGCGAAGGGGGGTGAAAAGGGGAGGTTTGGCACTTTTCCCATAGGTTTTAGAGTTTGTTGTTTATGAATCTGCAAAAATATACCCCCCTCCCCATCCACCATCAGGGAGAACAATTCTGTCAGTGAGTGAGTGAGTGGTAATCGAGCTTTATATAATATAACTAGTTTGCTTGGGTGCGCGAGCTGCGCGCAGCTCGCGTGTTTTGTGTTTTTGAGAAGTATTACTTACCGTTATAAAATTTAGAGAATCTATAGGCACCCCTAAATGAATTGAAAAATCCGTCAGAATTACCCCTAAAACAGTATGAAAACCCCTACGGACCCCTAATAAAACCTTATTTAAAAACTCAGACCTTTTCCATAAAAAAAATAACAAAAATAACAAAAAATCTAAAGTTTGCTGAGTTACGCTTCACCTACCTACAACCGGACAGGTTTCGACACCTACTATAATATTTGATCAAACACCTGATAGCTATCTCTAACCGTTATTAAGTTACAGCCAATTTCAATTATAGGGGAGGTTGGGGAGGGGAGCTTCACCCACTCAACCTTCGTTACGCTACGGAGGTCGCCGGCTCGCTTCGCTCGCCACCTCCCCCCTTCGCTCCACTCGGCCTCGCAGGTTCGCTCTACTCAGGACTTTTAGGGGAGGTTGGGGAGGGGAGGGGATTGTATAAAAATTTCAACGCTCCCAATAATAAAGTACGTACAAATCAAAATTCCGCTACGTGTCCTAGTTTCCGAGATACGATGGGGGGAGGGGCGAAGGGGGGGAGAGTGGGGAGTTTTGAAAAATGATTTCGACTAATGCATTGCCCCTTTAGACGAATCTGAAAAAAAAAATGTTCCAAGTCTCTTAACTTCCGAGGTCCGCCTAAAGGGGGGGAGAAGGGGGGAAAGGGGGACTACTTTGAAAACTGGTTTTTACTTTTCCGAGCCTCCTCTATACAAATCTGAAAAAAAAAATGTTCCAAGTCTCTTAGTTTCTGAGATACGATAGGGAGGGGGGAGAAGGGGGGCGAAAAGGGGAGGTTTGGCACTTTTCCCATAGGTTTGAGAGTTAGTTGTTTACGAATCTGTCAAAATATACCCACCTCCCCATCCACCATCAGGGAGAACAATTCTGTCAGTGAGTGAGTGAGTGGTAATTTAGCTTTATATAGTATAACTAGTTTGCTTGGGTGCGCGAGCTGCGCGCAGCTCGCGGGTTTCGTGTTTTTGATAAGTATTCCCTATCCTTATAAAATTTTGAGAATCCATAGGAATCCTTAAATGAATTGGAAAATCCGTTAGAATTACCCCTAAATCAGTATGAGAACCCTTAAGAACCCCTAAAACATTTGAGAAGTATAAAAAAAAACATTACCCTAAGGTTTGCTTGTCGTCGTCCCTGAGTTACGCTTCACCCACTCAACCTTCGTTACGCTACGGAGGTCGGCGGCTCGCTTCGCTCGCCACCTCCCCCCTTCGCTCCACTCGGTCTCGCAGGTTCGCTCCGCTCAGGACCTACCTACCACCGGACAGGTTTCGACGCCTACTATAATATTTGTTCAAAAACCTGATGGCTACCGCTAACCGTTATGAAGTTACAGCCCTTTCAATTTTAGGGGAGGTTGGGGAGGGGAGCTTCACCCACGACCTACCTACCACCGGAAAGGGGAGGTTGGGGAGGGGAGGGTATAAAAATTTCAACGCCTCTCAATAATAAAGTGTAGTCAAAATCACAATGCCGCTATGTGTCCTAGTTTCCGAGATACGATAGGGGGAGGGGTGAAGGGGGGAGAGTGGGGAGTTTTGAAAAATGATTTCGACTAACAATCGGCCCCTTTATACAAATCTGAAAAAAAAAAATGTTCCAAGTCTCTTAACTTCCGAGATCCGCCTAAAGGGGGGGAGAAGGGGAGAAAGGGGGACAACTTTGAAAACTGGTTTTAACTTTTCCGAGCCTCCTCTATACGATCCCGTAAAAAACAAAAAATACGGGTCTCTTAGTTTCCGAGATACGATGGGGGGAGGGGTGAAGGGGGGGAGAGGGGGGAGTTTTTAAAAATGATGTTCACCAACTCTTTGCTCCTTCTTACGAATCTGAAAAAAAAAATGTTCCAAGTCTCTTAACTTCCGAGATCCGCCTAAAGGGGGGGAGAAGGGGGGAAAGGGGGACAACTTTGAAAACTGGTTTTTACTTTTCCGAGCCTCCTCTATACGAATCTGAAAAAAAAAATGTTCCAAGTCTCTTGGTTTCCGAGATACGCTAGGGAGGGGGGAGAAGGGGGGTGAAAAGGGGAGGTTTGGCACTTTTCCCATAGGTTTCAGAGTTAGTTGTTTACGAATCTGTAAAAATATACCTACCTCCCCATCCACCATCAGGGAGAACAATTCTGTCAGTGAGTGAGTGGTAATTTAGCTTTATATAGTATAACTAGTTTGCTTGGGTGCGCGAGCTGCGCGCAGCTCGCGTGTTTGGTGTTTTTGAGAAGTATTACTTACTCTTATAAAATTTTGAGAATTTATAGGCACCCCTAAATGAATTGGAAAATCCGTTAGAATTACCCCTATAACAGTATGAAAACCCCCACGGACCCCTAATAAAACCTTATTTAAAAACTGAGACCTTTTCCCATAAAAAGATTACCCTAAAGTTTGCTGAGTTACGATTCACCCACTCAACCATCATTACGCTACGGAGGTCGCCGGCTCGCTTCGCTCGCCACCTCCCCCCTTCGCTCCACTCGGTCTCGCTGGTTCGCTCCGCTCAGGACCTACCTACCACCGGACAGGTTTCGACGCCTACTATAATATTTGTTCAAACACCTGATGGCTATCTCTAACCGTTATGAAGTTACAGCCCTTTCAATTTTAGGGGAGGTTGGGGAGGGGAGGGTATAAAAATTTCAACGCCCCTCAATAATAAAATATAGTCAAAATCTAAATGCCGCTATGTGTCCTAGTTTCCGAGATACGATGGGGGGAGGGGTGAAGGGGGGGAGAGGGGGGTAGTTTTGAAAAATGATTTTGACCAACTTTTTGCCCCTTCTTACGAATCTGAAAAAAAAAATGTTCCAAGTCTCTTAACTTCCGAGATCCACCTAAAGGGGGGGAGAAGGGGGGAAAGGGGGACAACTTTGAAAACTGGTTTTTACTTTTCCGAGCCTATACGATCCCGTAAAAAACAAAAAATACGGGTCCCTTAGTTTCCGAGATACGATAGGGAGGGGGAGGAAGGGGAGCAAAAAGGGGAGGTTTGGCACTTTTTCCATACTCGCGGGAGTTACTTGTTTACGAATCTGTCAAAAAATACCCACCTCCCCATCCACCATCTGGGAGAACAATTATGTCAATGAGTCAGTGAGTCAGTGGTAATTTAGCTTTATATAATATAACTAGTTTGCTTGGGTGCGCGAGCTGCGCGCAGCTCGCGGGTTTCGTGTTTTTGAGAAGTATTCCCTATCCTTATAAAATTTTGAGAATCCATAGGAATCCTTAAATGAATTGGAAAATCCGTTAGAATTACCCCTAAATCAGTATGAGAACCCGTAAGAACCCCTAAAACATTTGAGAAGTATAAAAATAACATTACTCTAAGGTTTGCTTGTCGTCGTCCCTGAGTTACGCTTCACCCACTCAACCTTCGTTACGCTACGGAAGTCGGCGGCTCGCTTCGCTCGCCACCTCCCCCCTTCGCTCCACTCGGTCTCGCAGGTTCGCTCCGCTCAGGACCTACCTACCACCGGACAGGTTTCGACGCCTACTATAATATTTGTTCAAACACCTGATGGCTATCTCTAACCGTTATGAAGTTACAGCCTTTTCAATTATAGGGGAGGTTGGGGAGGGGCTTCACCCACTCAACCTTCGTTACGCTACGGAGGTCGCCGGTTCGCTTCGCTCGCCACCTCCCCCATTCGCTCCACTCGGTCTCGCAGGTTCGCTCCACTCAGGACCTGCCTACCACCGGAAAGGGGAGGTTGGGGAGGGGAGGGTATGAAAATTTCAACGCCCCTCAATAATAAAGTATAATAAAAATCAAAATTCCGCTACGTGTCCTAGTTTCCGAGATACGATGGGGGAGGGGTGAAGGGGGGAGAGTGGGGAGTTTTGAAAAATGATTTCGACTAACAATCGGCCCCTTTATAAAAATCTGAAAAAAAAATGTTCCAAGTCTCTTAACTTCCGAGATCCGCCTAAAGAGGGGGAGAAGGGGAGAAAGGGGGACAACTTTGAAAACTGGTTTTTACTTTTCCGAGCCTCCTCTATACGATCCCGTAAAAAACAAAAAATACGGGTCCCTTAGTTTCCGAGATACGATAGGGACGGGGAGGAAGGGGAGCAAAAAGGGGAGGTTTGGCACTTTTCCCATACTCGCGGGAGTTACTTGTTTACGAATCTGTCAAAAAATACCCACCTCCCCATCCACCATCTGGGAGAACAATTATGTCAATGAGTCAGTGAGTCAGTGGTAATTCAGCTTTATATAATATAACTAGTTTGCTTGGGTGCGCGAGCTGCGCGCAGCTCGCGGGTTTCGTGTTTTTGAGAAGTATTCCCTATCCTTATAAAATTTTGAGAATCCATAGGAGTCCTTAAATTAATTGGAAAATCCGTTAGAATTACCCCTAAATCAGTATGAGAACCCTTAAGAACCCCTAAAACATTTGAGAAGTTTAAAAAAACATTACTCTAAGGTTTGCTTGTCGTCATCCCTGAGTTACGCTTCACCCACTCAACCTTCGTTACGCTACGGAGGTCGGCGGCTCTCGGTCTTGCAGGTTCGCTCCGCTCAGGACCTACCTATCACCGGACAGGTTTCGACGCCTACTATAGTATTTGTTCAAACACCGGATGGCTATCTCTAACCGTTATGAAGTTACAGCCCTTTCAATTTTAGGGGAGGTTGGGGAGGGGAGCTTCACCCACTCAACCTTCGTTACGCTACGGAGGTCGCCGGCTCGCTTCGCTCGCCACCTCCCTCCTTCGCTCCACTCGGTCTCGCAAGTTCGCTCCACTCAGGACCTACCGGAAAGCGGAGGGGAGCAAAGGGGAGGTTGGGGAGGGGAGGGTATAAAAATTTCAACGCCCTTCAATAATAAAGTATAGTAAAAATCAAAATGCCGCTACGTGTCCTAGTTTCCGAGATACGATGGGGGGAGGGGTGAAGGGGGGAGAGTGGAGAGTTTTGAAAAATGATTTCGACTAACAATCGGCCCCTTTATACAAATCTGAAAAAAAAAATGTTTCAAGTCTCTTAACTTCCGAGATCCGCCTAAAGGGGGGGAGAAGGGGAGAAAGGGGGACTACTTTGAAAACTGGTTTTTACTTTTCCGAGCCTCCTCTATACGATCCCGTAAAAAACAAAAAATACGGGTCCCTTAGTTTCCGAGATACGATAGGGAGGGGGAGGAAGGGGAGCAAAAAGGGGAGGTTTGGCACTTTTCCCATACTCGCGGGAGTTACTTGTTTACGAATCTGTCAAAAAATACCCACCTCCCCATCCACCATCTGGGAGAACAATTATGTCAATGAGTCAGTGAGTCAGTGGTAATTCAGCTTTATATAATATAACTAGTTTGCTTGGGTGCGCGAGCTGCGCGCAGCTCGCGTGTTTGGTGATTTTGAGAAGTATTACTTACCCTTAGAAAATTTTGAGAATATATAGGCATCCTTAAATGTATTAGAAAATCCGTTAGAATTACCCCTAAAACAGTATTAAAAACCCCTACGAACCCCTAATAAAATCTAAAACCTTATTTATTTTGAGAAGTATTACTTACCCTTATAAAATTTTGAGAATCTATAGGTACCCCTAAATGAATTGGAAAATCCGTTAGAATTACCCCTAAAACAGTATGAAAACCCCTACGGACCCCTAATAAAACCTTATTTAAAAACTCACACCTTTTCCATAAAAAAAAATAACTCTAAAGTTTGCTGAGTTACGCTTCACCCATTCAATCATCGTTACGCTACGGAGGTCGCCGGCTCGCTTCGCTCGCCACCTCTCCCCTACCTACCTACCACCGGACAGGTTTCGACACCTACTATAATATTTGTTCAAACACCTGATAGCTATCTCTAACCGTTATTAAGTTACAGCCCTTTTCAATTTTAGGGGAGGTTGGGGAGGGGAGCTTCACCCACTCAACCTTCATTACGCTACGGAGGTCGCCGGCTCGCTTCGCTCGCCACCTCCCCCCATCGCTCCACTCGGTATCGCAGGTTCGCTCCGCTCAGGACTTTTAGGGGAGGTTGGGGAGCGGAGGGTATACAAATTTCAACGCCCCTCAATAATAAAGAAAAGTAAAAATCAAAATGCCGCTACGTGTCCTAGTTTCCGAGTTACGATGGGGGGAGGGGTGAAGGGGGGGAGAGTGGGGAGTTTTGAAAATTTTTTTTGACTAATTCGGGGCCTTATTTAAAAACTCAGACCTTTTCCCATAATAAAACATTACCCTAAAGTTTGCTGAGTTACGCTTCACCCACTCAACCATCGCTACGCTACGGAGGTCGCCGGCTCGCTTCGCTCGCCACCTCCCCCCTTCGCTCCACTCAGGACCTACCTACCACCGGACAGGTTTCGACACCTACTATAATATTTGTTCAAACACCTGATAGTTATCTCTAACCGTTATTAAGTTACAGCCGTTTTCAATTATAGGGGAGGTTGGGGAGGGGAGCTTCACCCACTCAACCTTCGTTAAGCTACGGAGGTCGCCGGCTCGCTTCGCTCGCCACCTCCCCCCTTCGCTTAACTCGGTCTCGCAGGTTCGCTCCACTCAGGACCTACCTACCGCCGGAAAGGGGAGGTTGGGGAGGGGAGGGGAGGGTATAAAAATTTAAGCGCCCCCCAATAATAAAGTATAGTAAAAATCAAAATTCCGCTACGTGTCCTAGTTTCCGAGATACGATTGGGGGAGGGGTGAAAGGGGGGGATAGGGGGGAGCTTTGAAAAAATAATTTAACTAAAAATCGGCCTCTTTATACGAATCTGAAAAAAAAAAGTTTGAAGTCTCTTAACTTCCGAGATTCGCCTAAAGGGGGGGAGAAGGGGAGAAAGGGGGAGGTTGGGGAGGGGAGGGTATACAAATTTCAACGCCCCTCAATAATAAAGTATAGTAAAAATCAAAATTCCGCTACGTGTCCTAGTTTCCGAGATACGATGGGGGGAGGGGTGAAGGGGGGGAGAGTGGGGAGTTTTGAAAAATGATTTCGACTAATGCATTGCCCCTTTATACGAATCTGAAAAAAAAAATGTTCCAAGTCTCTTAACTTCCGAGATCCGCCTAAAGGGGGGGAGAAGGGGGGAAAGGGGGACCACTTTGAAAACTGGTTTTTACTTTTCCGAGCCTCCTCTGTACGATCCCGTAAAAAACAAAAAATACGGGTCCCTTAGTTTCCGAGATACGATAGGGAGGGGGAGGAAGGGGAGCAAAAAGGGGAGGTTTGGCACTTTTCCTATACTCACCAGAGTTACTTGTTTACGAATCTGTCAAAAAATACCCACCTCCCCATCCACCATCTGGGAGAACAATTATGTCAATGAGTCAGTGAGTCAGTGGTAATTCAGCTTTATATAATATAATAATATAAACGTACATAGAAAATTATGATCGTTGGTAAATTAAATTAATTTGGGTTTGAAAAAAGATACTGCTCGATGTTTTGTAGAATGATATTGAATGTAAGGGCGATTGAATGACGGTTCATTTGTCGGTCAGTGTATCTGGCACAGAAAATATTTCGATTGCTAATCTGTACCTACTTAATATTTTAAAGAGATATTAGGGAACTACTGCAGCGCGTATCGGACGTATCTTTCTGATATCCAGTGACTATCAAGCTTCGGTTGTACACCGAACTTTGATGACAACCGTGAATGTCATAATATTGGTATTACGTATCACACTGAGTGGATATCACTTTACGGTGACTAATAGGGTCATACATAATACGAAACTAACCTTTTGACAGTTAATTGATGGACACTGAGCCCAGTTACTATCATTTCGAGCTGTCAACAGAGATACGTAATAGCCCTACTGGTCCGATTCTGAAAATTCTTTCACTTACGGAAAGCTTCATTATCCTCGAGTGTCATAGCCTTCATTTAAAACATTCCCGTGGGTTAATTTCCATACATAACGAGAGCGAAGCCGCGAGCAAAATCGAATCTCACATAATTGTACTGACTAAGTTAAAAACTTCAACCACACGAAAGTTTAAAAATATTTATTTGAAACACATCAACTCATTGTTTGTTTCTATCTTTAATTAAACTACAAGAAAACAGATTTCTTATGACAAAAAGCCCTTGCACATTTACGGACATTTTTATCCATTTTCAAACAAAAACAGTCATGTAACCTAGTCGATAAACATAGGCTATCGAGAACTAGAGCTAATTCACGTTAAATAGCCGTGAATGGGGTGTCTTGTGCAATTTGCCGACACTGAGCGGCAGTGAGCTGCCGCCAAGATAGTAATGAGAGCGATTGACGGCTAGTGAGGGGATGTAGTCGATTATTGCAGCAAAGATTATCGATTAATTAATCTTGTACTTGATTTTATGACGCTGAAATCAGGTTAAAGGGACAAAGATGTAGTTTGGATAAGCTCATGACATTGTAAATGCTGTTTTGATGTTAAGGAGAGAGAACGTTACTGATTAAATACTAATTGAATAGAAACGTATTGCATAAATTATGAGGATTCTATGGGTGATGAAAGCAAAATAATTTTGCATTAAGTATATTGTAATAACGTGTAAGTAATGATAATTTCAATTTATCGATATCTTGCACTACTAAAGCTTACATTCAATTTGCCCTCCAGGTGTAAATCATTAAATTGATACAAAATCACCCATACATACGATCGACACTAAACGACGCTAGTCGACTAAATAACAGACTTTAGTCGATGTTAAGTGAAAATAAAATGTAGTTCGGAGTTGATTTAATATTGAGGCAGATTTTAAGAGCTTACTGTAATGACTTCACATTAAAAAAGTAAATTGTGGCTGCTCTTTGAGGTACCAAAAAAGTGTTGATATACGTCGGATGTTGTATGTAGTCCAATATCTAGACCGGTACTGTTTTATTTTTGTTATAAACGTTTTTTCAATATGATATAGATATTTTAAATGAATAAAATATCCATAAAGTATTATTTTATAACCTATCCTAAATAATAATTAAAGAGAAAGTTCTAACACACTTCATTGATGCACCGTGAAACTTACTATAAAAGACAATTTCACAGTCAATAATTGTAAAAACTTAATCATAGATCACGGGCACTAGATGGCGCTAGTTGCGCAAGCGCGTAATAGCGGTCAGTCACGCAACGACCACACACGAGCGCGGACGTGTCAAGAGCGAAGTAATCACTGTTATTTATCTAATTAACGCTCGGATACAGCGGGCACGATCATTTTTCATTATTGTAGGGTGGAAATGGGTAATGAATGACGTGCTCGGAGCAGATACGTTGGAGTTAATTTTTAAAATGTGCAGTTAGATGCAGAGAAATATTTGAAGAGGTTTCTTTGGATAGGTTTGTTTAAACAACAGGTCGTGTAGGTTCTTCCTCGATGTTATTTAAACGCTTATCATATAACGAGATCTAAACTTTTGTTTTTAATGTTACAGCACTATGCTGAGATAGCCCTTTGGCCTTGTACAGGACCAATTTCGTTTTTCTTTTTATTTTATTTTTTATGTTTAATTTTTATTAGTTGATAATTTCACCATTTTGTTTATGTGTTTTGTCCTGTGCGGGCTAATAAATGCTTTTTCTTTGTTTCTTTCTTTCTTTCTAAACTTGTGATCATTGTTTGCTCGTTAATATGAGGAACAAAATATTTTGATCTAGTACCTACTTCTGTATCACGCTAAGGTTTAAGGCAAGACATTCTTAAGATCTTCGCTCTGCATCTGGTTAGACCGGAAGTAAAGTTGGGAAAACATTAATATATTTGATTTATGTTGTCAGCGGTCGCAACATAAATCAAAAGATTTTTCTAGTTTCGTTGTTTATTTTTATTGCATCTTTAAAGCATATGTCTACACAGACATGTGTCTACTGTTAACAAACAATATTTCAATCAGCTTACCCAACACTTTGGAGCTATCAAGTAGCCATTAAATCTTATAATTATACCAAGATTAATAGATTCAAACAGCCAAACCCGATTCGAGATCTCATTTCTCCTGGTTAATCTTCTGTGGCATCTTAAGTAGCCAGTGTAAATATAACGGTACGTTTTTATCAGCTAGTCACCTCTTCACCTTCGTTTATCAGTTACTGTGACGTAAGATAACTGTCTCATTTTCACCGCATTTATCTCAAGATATCCGTCGGTCTTCGGAATTAGTTGTGTAGAAATGTTAAGCGGGAGATTATTGTCGTAAGAATTTAATTAGGAGGTAACGCCTTGACCTAGCGTGGAGGGAATGGGATTTTATGAATGTTTGATACTTACGATGACAATGGTTTAATGGTGTTTTGAAATAGGTGTGACGAGTATGAACTCACACTATGCCATTGTTAGAAGCACTTAGACGGGCAATGCAGTTGATTAAACACCGTTGTCTGACGTTAAAATTATACAACCACTGAAAAACTAAACAAGAAAAATAGTTGAAACAATTCCAATCCCAATCGATCAATGCTCCCGCAAATCTGAGTCATCGAACCATCTACGTCAGAAATTACGTCAAGAATCTCATTACCCTGCAGACGAAAAACATTAAGCAACTTAATGCCAGGTTAACAAAGATAGATAATAATGCATCAAGACATGTCAAGTAATGAAATTATAAAGTGTAAGATAAAACCAAAGCGGGTATAAATAATAATTATGGAGAAAGTTGGTAGCATTGAGGTGCACTGAGGGCCGGTTTGGGCCCACCGTAGCGTCGATTAGATTATGACTGAAAATATTTGGTCAGATGCTTTATTAAGTAGTTTGTCATTGGGATCAGAGATTATAACTCCTATCTACAGATATTGGGACATCTTGGACAGTAAATTATGTGCCTTTGGGAACGAAAATATGGAGTGTAGCAGCTTTACGATCCTTAATTAGTTGAAAGAAACTGGGAAGCGTTGGCTTTAATAGTAGGCTTGGATAGAAAGCTGGTAATGTACTGCTGTTTAATAGTTTCTTTCGTAATTATCACTTCTGTATTACCCTTTGGAGTTTGAAGGCGTGACGGTGACTTTTCTTCATTAAATACCGGTGACTATAAATCTATTATTTATAACTTTGAACATCTTAGGGTATGTTAGATCATATCCTATATTTTGACTCGCAATCTGAGAAATAAGATTCTTGGTTTTAGTGCTCACAATAAACAGTTACTCCAGAGTGATGATGTTTTTACGTTCGTCTATAACATTAAAAGTACATGCAATAAAAATATGTAGACACATGAATCACTACTAAAACTCGAAAAGTCTAACCCTAAAACATTGCCCAATATTCTTTGTGACATTGTCGCGACAGATTTTACGAGATTGTCCTCGTGAAGCCGCTAATGTTCGCAATTAATTGATTTATGGTCATTGACCGTGACAGATAGACCGCAAATTGAAACTGACTATCAATTTTTTACAGTATCGCTTCAATTGTTCACATAAATCACACAATTCTGGATAGTTTAAAACCCAATAAACTAGATTTGGTCATGAAAATATTTGACACTGGAAACTTTTATTTAGTGGATCTTAAATAAATCGTTTTGTAGTAGTGTATGCTTTTTTATCTAGCAAACGTAATTGGAATGGCAATATTGATTATGAGTTTAATTTAATAAGATCTTATCATGGGATTGTCATGAATATGTAGTTAATAAGAAAAATGACTGCAGTTTTGAATAGAAACGATTAACGACCGATAGCAATATTCTGTTTTATTAGATTTGCATTATTGATGATTTGATTGAGATTAAATTAAGTGTAGTAGGTATTGTTGCCAATGTAACAAACCAATTCTATTGGTATCAAGTGTCTATTTCCGTTTATCTATTGGCGAAAGGTTAGCCAAATGCATCTCATAACATTTCCAGCACGATTAGAAACACATTGTCGGTTACTCAGTCTATGAATCACAAATATGAATACGCCCACAAACACATCACAAGGAAAACGCACGTGACACTCACGATTCTGTCAGTTTGTAGGTTCCGAGGTCGATGTTCGGCCTTGTTCGGCGATTTTCGCGCGACTTCGGTCGTGACGTCACTAGCCGTGCGACGACGTGCTCCCGCGCACGTATGGCACCCTACTAGTGACGTACGCGAGCGTAAATATCGATAAAAACGGAACGGTTAATGTTTGTACAAGGTTTTGTCATGTGTATGCGTAACTGTGAAACAATTGATTTTAGATGCGGTGTTAATTATTATGGTATATTACTTGTGGTTTGTTTATTGATTTAAACTGCAAACTAGGAAGTTAGTAATTTATATCTTACGTAAAGTTGTAATATGGCAAAGATAGGCTTCTGAATACTACAAGTGTGCGGTATTATTCCTATCAGCTACATTCATCGCTGGTTAAATATTATCGCAAAGTTACGAATAAATGTTAGCATCTCCATGAGAGTATTCCCAACACTAATCAAAGAGTTTATTACATGACAGTGCGATTAGTAGATGTCTAGGACAGTTATACAGCGTCGGTATGATCAGAATAGCGCCGTTAGATCTATTTTAACCCGAGGCCGAGACAAAATGTCGTTTGTAATCGTGAACGCCAGATGACTCACAATTAGTCGTATTTACGCGTCATATAATATTTCGCGGGCACGCGTAGGATGAACTTTATCGATATCCGTGATTTACTCATTCTTTGTTGTCCCATCACTAAAGTTGTTCCGATAGAATATTTTTAACTAAATATTATCAAAAGTCATTTTGTTAATATTTTCATAAATGTTTAATTTATTCATTACGGTTTTTTTTTCTTGCAGTTCGAATGATTAAGTTATGTAAATGAGAACAGTCTGCGCTAGCAAATTAACACCGTACAAGTTTTCTAGGTGTGTGGCTTGAATTCTTTAAGTGCATGTCATCTTGACCCAGACTCGGTAGGTAGACCATGGCCGATAGTGATAGTGTATGTTTTTATTTAGACAGATTGTCCGATAAGAAGATTTGAACTCATGAATGTCGAGAAAAGTGAAACGTTGCTTATTTATTTTAATTTTCTAGTTATTTAATGCCACCCGAATGACGCAGCGGTAGTGAGGCTGCTTACGTTCTTAGGGTGCCGGGTTCGAATCCCAGTAGGAGCAAATGTTTGTGTGATGAGCATGGACATTTGTTTCCGAGTCATGGATGTTTATATGTTTGATAAGTAGGTATTTAGAAACAAAAAGTATCTATGTAGTATATCAACTATCTGGTGTCCACGACACAAGCCCCGTTGCTTAGTGTGGCACTAGATGGCGCTGTGCGCAATTTTCAGCGATATTTATTTATTATTATTATTAATGCCAACGGTTTCAGGAGCAATTTGAGGTGTCCAGAGCCCAGTTATCTATCTGTGGTACCTACGACATTACTAAACATAACCTTTAGTATTTTAATGCTTCTGTCTTTCAGGCAGATTGACTTTCATCGTGGTATTCCGAGTAAATTTTTAATCCTAATTATTACGACTAGTGCAACATATCGATAAAACTGGTTGACATCACTAAACAAACGTTCCGCATCATTTTAACTCGTGCTTTGAGACAATTACGTTAGTTCCTATGTATATAAATACGTTATGTAGTTATTTACATAGCTGTAATATACAACATAGTATTTACACAATTACGACGAGAGTTTAGAAGGTCAGTAGAATCGCTTCAAAATAGCCTTTAGGAGGTTCTCATGATCAAGAGGCTAGTCCTCATGACTTTTATTTTCATTTTAAGCAACTTAGCCTGTTGCAGGCCATTGCAGGACTGGTCATAGGCCTCTCTCAAGCTGCGCCATAAAACCCAGTAATTCGCCTTCCGTATCTTATAGTCATCTCGGTCCATCTATTCGGGGCGGGGGGCGTTCCAAACATTTCATTTGTTAAGTTAGTTGTTTCTCATCAAAACTGAGCGATCTATATGTAATTCAGGCTAGGTTAGTATTTATAGGATATCATAAAGAAGTTAAGTTTGTGAGGTTGTAGGAAGTAATCTCTTTATCTAATGAACTGATTTTGGAAATCCTTTTTCCAATAGAAAGCCACGGTATTTGTTAGTGTCTTATGCTATATTTATTACTAGAAAAAGTAAGGGGGGAATTAGAGGAAAATAAATGACAACCCGTGCGAAGCCGGGACGGCCGCTAGTACATATATAAAATCACGCCTTTTTCCCAACGGGGGTAGGCAGAAATCACAGAACGCCACCGGCTGCGATCCTTAGAGCCTTAGCACACGGCATATTTTAAACGCGCAGACGACGCGTGTTTCAGGAACGCGCGTTTTCTGCGCCGTAGATGCTGATTTTTTGCGTATTTATAGTTTCAAACGCGCGTAAAACGCGATACAAACGCGCGTGTTAAGCGTGTTCGAAACTCGTTTGAAGCCGGTACAAAGGGTCAAGGCTAGCGTTAGCAGTGTTGTCTCAACCGACGCCATTGTACATCCGACGAGGAGTCTCTGACCAAAACGCGGAAGCTACGAGCGACTACAGCGCGTCTGTTGCGCTGTATCTGCGATCTAGACGCGCGTTTCACGATCGCCCCGTGTGCTTAGGTTACAAGGTTGCGTTCAAATCTCGTTTGAAACGCGTATACGCGCGTCATCTGCGCGTCGTCTGCGCGTTTAAAATACGCCGAGTGCTTAGGCCCTTACATACTCCTTTTGCCTCGTCCACGTTCATACATCTAGATCATACACGCACGCCGGTTGAGGGTACTATGCACTTTTTATTCGCGATTTTCAAGATATACACAGAATTTCATATTCATTATTTTCGATATTTTACAGTGTTCATATGTTGTACAATGCTATCACTGTTTCAGATATTGCTGCCAAGTGAATATGATTATACTATTGCGTTACAATTACATAGTTATTCGCTGGCAAGGATCCCTGTTGCCATGCTGTGCTGCGCATGCTTCTAAATGAAATGGAGACTAGGTTCCGCTACGCATGCAAACGAAGAATCGTTTCATCGTAACTTTTCGTGGTTATTAATAATAATTAATATTTATTTTAGGCTATGTCCATATTTCGTTCGTAACAATGTTCTCAAAAACTAATGTTAGTATAGCAAAACAATTTTTAAATTACAACATGAAGCCGCACCCACCTTTGCAGCATGGGGGACTCCCACCGATCAATGAAAACACCCAGTATAGTGTTGGTACTGCCACGAACGCGAGCGAGTAGGGAGACGCATCTTTTCCTAACGATAGCGGCAAAGCCATCCACCCGCGCCTCAGCAAACATCCCTGACGCACTGCAACGCCATGGCAGCCCCAACAGTACCCTGAGTGCATTCTTATATTGGACACGCAGGTCGCTGTATGCCTGCTCCGAATACCCGACCCACAGGCTGCAGGTGTAGAAATAAATAAATAAATATCGCTGGACATTACTTACACACAGCGACATCTAGTGCCGCACTAAGCAACGAGGCTTGTGTCGTGGACACCAGATAGTTGATATACTACATATATACTTTTTGTTTGTAAATACATACTTATTATACATATAAACATCCATGACTTGGAAACAAATGTCCATGTTCATCACACAAACATTTGCTCCTACCGGGATTCGTACCCGGGACCCTAAGAACGTAAGGCAGCCTCAGTATCGCTGCGCTATTCGGGTCCTCGTGACTGACTGACTGAAACTAACGTGAAAGACTGGCAATATGCTTTAAAAAGCGTGATTTTAACTGAAACTTTATATGCAAAAGGTTTCTGAAAATAACGTAAGAAAGATTATTCAGTAAAATATTACAAATACAAAGATAATCAAGATGACAATTAACATGAAATACCCAGAGATGAAAAGCTGTATTTAAGAGATAGGTAATAATATTACAGCTTGCTAAAGAGAATAAATCAAATGGCCTATATTTCGATCTTTAGGTTAAGCCGTGCTTGCCTAGGTTGGTCTGTGGATGGGTGACCACCCATTACATACCGAGTTTCCTCCGAGCCTCGGAAAGCACGTTAAGCCTTTGGTCCCGGCTGTCATTTGTATATCTCTGACAGTCGTTACAGGTAGTCAGTGACCAGAAAGTCTAACAACCAGTCTTACCAAGGGGTACCGTATTACCCTGTACTAATTGGGTTGTGGAGGTCAGATAGGCAGTCGCTCCATGTAAAATACTGGTATTCGGCTGCATCCGGGTAGACTAGAAGCCGACCCCAGCATAGTTGGGAAAAGGCTAGGCAGATGATGATGGCCTATAGTTTTTCTGCGTCAGCTACATGGTTATTCATTTTCAGAACATGATACTATACAAGTCAACGCAGCAAGTGTTTTATCATAATTATGTACATTTTGTTATCCACCAAAAATGTAAATAACATTTCATAAAATTCAATTTCGTTTTGTTAATCTCTTAGCAAGATTTATTATCATTTAATTAATGATAAATAAATGTTAATTATACCCATTAAACATTTTGTTTCTTTAAACACCTGGACTATAATTCTTTTGATCATTGCTAAGCAATTAATGTGAATTTTGTAGTGCTAAATTAGTTTAGACTAATTCATCAGGATTGGTTGAATTAAACATTTTGACATTTTTAATTTGTCTGTTGCACTTATTGAGAGCTACTTAATTCATTTTTTTTATATCTTTTGCTAAATCTGCTTCCACAAATATATTGGTCAATGGTATCTTTACCTACTTACATAAGTACAAATCATAACATCACGCCTTGTAATCCCCAAAGGGTTGGGCAGAGGTGTACCTAACAATCAAGAACACCCACATCGCGCCAGTTATGTTCAAGTCCCATGTAATATGGGGCGAGCCTGTTGCCACCAACCGGGCCCAAATCTGTGGCTGCTACTGAGAAATTCCCGATGGCAAAACCCATAATCCTATAACCATAAACCCGAAGACATTATGTTACATCAGCTGACCCGCACTGGGCCCGTGTGGAACAACCAGATAACAGAATAGAAGTACGAGCGAGCGAAGCGAGCTCGACATTTTCGGCTCGGATGTATTAGTTTTTCTATGAATTTTCTTCTCCGTTGTGGGGTGCGCCTGCGGGCTCATTGATAGAAGGCGTTTTTCCTAGCAGTGCAAAAATTATGTACTAATGCTTTTTTTTTCCTCACTGTGTGTTATAACTTGTATATAAGCTGCTTTTGGTAGAATAATCTTACCATAATACCTTACTTCTGTCCACAATTTTACAATGTTGTAGTTGTTTTTGTAGAGGTAAAACAAACTATGATTCTGCTGGCTATAAATTATTTTCAATGTATCTACGAACTGTGTGGCAGCTAATTCTCAGTCAAGGACTATATGGAACAAATTTTTACGACTTTATCCACACCGATTGTGTCTGTCTACATTTCTAAATGTTAATTAATTCAAACGAATAGCATTTGTTTATCAGACGGAAATTTATTTATTTTATAATATTTATTCTCTGCGCTAGCCGCCATTATAAATATCGTAAATAACAAATGGAACTATTTAATGTGTTGTCTTTAGAAAGAATAGTAGGTTAATGACTCATTTTTTTGACAATATTCAGTAACTTTATATAACCTCCTAAGAAAAAAGTTTAAGTTAAGCTAACATCAGATACTTTTTGTTCATTTCTGTTTTTGACGAAGTCGAACATTGTGTAGCAACTTGCACGCGTCCTCTGAAACTCGTTTCTATGGTTTTCTATATTGTGTAAAAAGCGTGTAAAAAGGTACGAAAGGCACTTGTTCTCCCCGTCACGGCGTCGTGAATGGTTCGTTTACACCTTGTATGTTATGGTTTCGAATTTCAGGGTAGGTAGGTAGGTAATTGTTACACAATAAATTGTGTCTGTTTAGCCAAAAGTGAAAGTGTTAAAGTGTCCAAAGAAAGCACCTTATATTTAGCACCGGGTGTAAATCTCCCGCTACAAGCTAAACATTATTGTACCATGTTGTACTTTTGTATGTACAACTCTATTTCACAAGTAGGCCCCATTAAAGGAAATTCGAAGACAAATACGATCTGTTTATTTGAAACTTTGTTTAGGGCGAAACATATCTCATAATATGAAAGTGTGTGTTAACGCACTAAGCAGTGAAACTGCGACGACAGGTAACTGCAACGATTTCAAAGATTACGGTCAACTGACATTGGTAAGGCCCGTCATTTATAGATATTCTACAAGATGGTCTCCACTACTCTGTCAAAATAAGCAGCTTTCGCTAAGAAAACAAGAACTTTATAGCACTAGTATTCTCACTGGCTGTTCGTTACCTACTTGGTGTTTGAGGGTTTTTTTTTTGAATTTGACGCACTACCTTTAAAATTCCTTCGAGTCAAGGAGAGTTTATCATCGACTGTCCAGATGCGAATCCCTAAATACTTTGGCCACATTGTTTGAAATGAACGCTCCATGGAACGACTTGTTGTCCAGGGGCAAGTAGAAGGCGAGAGGTTACGCGGTCGCCTACGCGTTGGACAGACCTTATAAAAGCTGAAACTCAAACGTCCAAAGCTCCCGAGACGCTGAAGACCGCAACAAGTGCAGGCGCTTCGCAAGGGCTACGTCATCCAAAGAAAATAAATGCATCATCTTCAACTATGTTTCTGCTCTGTCATTCTGTCAAGAATGCACGACTGAGGAGGAGGAGGAGGACCTTTAAAAAACTTGACGAGTGTGTTGAAAACGAATCTGTGGTATATACAATCAAGTGTTGTAATCTCTTTGTATAACAGTTTCTTGTAA
This sequence comes from Xestia rhomboidea, assembly GCA_963853795.1. Classification (NCBI taxonomy): domain Eukaryota; kingdom Metazoa; phylum Arthropoda; class Insecta; order Lepidoptera; family Noctuidae; genus Xestia; species Xestia rhomboidea. Next base: position 3,659,699 of record OY970778.1, on the reverse strand, counting down.
AAGGCTCAGAAATCGCCGCTGGTAAAGAGCCTAGTGCGTTCTCTCCTCTATTATCTTTAGTGTCGTCGTAAACTAAGTTCTGTACAGGCATAACCACGGGCACAAGTATGTATGTTGTGACTTAGAATAGAACATTCGTTAAACAAAGTAATGACTTAGTCTGTTGCTGAAGTTCTAAGTGTGTGTGGAACTGTTGGGGCTTTTGCTGATGTGTAGGTAGGCTACGCGCACTACTGGAACTCGACACTAGTCACGGCAAAACACACTCACAGTATCACCAGGTTTTGTGGAGTCCTTTTTATGTTGCTGGCTGCTACTTTTGAGCATACTCAATACTGGATTCCACGTACTTGAGTTCCAGTAGTGCGCGTAGCAAAAGAAAAAGATAGAGGGTAGACAGATTTGTCTGCTACTAATTTTTTTTTCCATCCTCCCGCATTCTCCAGTTAACCCGCGATCATGGCGCTTGCAACAGCGTCGAAATATCGGAAGCTCAAAAATGAACAATAATAAATAAATAAATATCGCTGGACATTGCACACAGCGCTATCTAGTGCCACACTAATATTTTATTATTAATTACATATAAACATCCATGACTCGGAAACAAATGTCCATGCTCATCACACAAACATTTACTCCTACCGGGATAATCACGGAAGATATCCCGTAAGTGACATTTTAAGTATAGTTATGAACCATGAAAGCTTAAAACAGTGTTAGAGTAGAGGAAGACCAAAGAAACGATGGATGGACTGTGTAAAGGATGATATGGCAAGAAAGGTGGTGTTATAGGGAAGTATGGACGAAAACATGCTGCCCCGACCCCAAAGGAAATGGGATTAGCGCAAAAGAATGATGATGATTACAAAATTAAAAGATTTATTACTAGCACTGTTTGTCAAACTAAATTTTTAAGATTTATAGTAACATTATTTTGTTTATTTGTTTCAAGAATTCATCTGTATCATAATCATCTCACAATACAACGGATTAATTTGGTTTTTGCCTTATTATGGACCTGAAACACTACACCTTCACTTTAAGTTGCAAAAAGTATTATTTAACCAAGTTGGCAATGAGTTCAAGTTCTTAACTTCAAATTCTCAAATGGGAAAACGGATGCAATTCTTAATTTATTATAGGTACACTTAATCATATTTCCAGTAATTCAAATACATATTTCCAGTAATTCAAATTCATATTTCCAGTAATTTAAATACATATTTCCAGTAATTTAAATACATATTTCCAGTAATTTAAATACATATTTCCAGTAATTTAAATACATATTTCCAGTAATTTAAATACATATTTCCAGTAATTTAAATACATATCCGTGCACCTCTCCACGGTTTAAACAAAAATGACCTTCGAAAACCAACCAACAAATTCACTTGTCCGCTTCAATTTCCCGCGGCCAGCCTGACCTGTCATATTTGGAGCAAATCGAATACTGTATCACCTCTGCATCGGTCGAGAGAACCGTGACAGGCGGCACTAATCGCGATTTCCTGGGAAAATCATAAGCTGCGCCTGAGTTCGTTAGGTGCGGATATTTATTGGTAGATCCAGTGGAATAGATGATTTATTTGGGTTTGTTTATTTGTATGAGGAAGTTTATGTAGTGTATTGTGTATGTGTTGATGTATGGTCTATGCTAGAATCCCTAGTAACTTAAATGGAATTCCTGGTAGGTAGATTTACCCCACGGGTTTGAAAAACTATTTCCGGAAAGGAAATTGTGTGTGGCACACGTCGTTTCAAAGACGTGCTAGGAACATGAGTTAGTCACTAAAAACCTAATAGAATAGAATAGAATAATTTATTTGTATAAAACCTGGTGCGAGCGTACGTACGTATGAACTTACATGTTTTGCCATAGAGATGGCATACAATTATTAGAACATCATAAACGTAAAATTTTAACACAACATCAATGTTGGTGTAAATATTAATATTACAAGAAATCAATTATTTATAAGAAATTAATTGTATTTAATTAACAACATGGGAATTTCGTAAGATAACGATGACCCTGCAGTCAACTCAAATAAAAGCGAAGTCAACATTGATATAAAGGGTAATATAGGTATGTATGAAATATCTTAGTCATATTAGGTTCACAGGTACAGTCGTGGTCTTTTCCGCCTGATCAGTTAAAAACTTTTTCGCTTAAATCATGCGGAGGCGCCCAGCGACGCCCCTTAATGTTTAGGCCTATTATAAAGCGTCAATTTGGCGCGCAAAATAACAATAACTCTCGTTTGGCGTGCGTCGTCAGTGCGCTCGGCAGATCGGTATTGTCTTTCATTTATTATTTCTATACAAAGTCAACGGGGCAGGGCTAGAGAGCGTTTCATTGTTGCGAGTGCAAGCAAAAATTAGCTTAGTGGTGATCAGGCGGGAGTGTCCACGATAGTACAATATAAATCCTGTAATCTACCGAACGGTTAGACAGAGAGAGGTGTCCCTAATAGTAAACCCACATTTCACTAGCTATGTTAAACTCCCATGTAATGACGGGCAAGCCTATTGCCATCAACTGGGCACAAATACAATCTGAGGCTGCTACTGAGAAATTCCTTATAGAAAAACCCAATAAAAATAAAAACAGTGCAAGGATCTCCGAAGTTGTTTTGGACGATGTCACACTAATTAGTAACAACAAATTAGACTAGCTTACTTTGGCTGTATCTAGGCATTTAGCAGAGCTATAGATATTCTATCTTAGTACGTCTCTGAGATACAAAAAAACCAGGTTCATTGTAACTTTAGCCGTGACGAATTGCACTACCTAGAGCAAAAAATGTTTTTAACTAATGGAATGAAAAAAATAAGTGGATTTACTAGTGCCTAGATAAACGTAGCGATTATAAAACTATCTAGAATGTTAAAATAATATGTTTTGGCGATATGTAGCTCATTACTTTGTGTAATTTATTTCATCACTATTGCTCTCAAAACGGTGAAGGAAAACATCGTGAGGAAACCGGCATGTCCTAGAACCAAAAAAATCGAAGACATGTGACATCTACCAATCCGCACTGGGCCCGCGTGGTGGATTATAGCCCATTCCCTCTCATAGAGAGGAGGCCTGTGTCCCAGCAGTGGGAACATTAATAGGCTGATGATGATATGTAGCTCTAGCTAAACTGATGCGACTCTCGCAGGGATGCGGGATATAAGAGTTGACGCAGAGTATTTAACTCTGCGTCAACTCTTATATCATAATCATCCTTATCTCAATTCATTTGTGGTCGGCGCAGCATGTCTTCTTCTTCCATACTTCTCTATTACTCGTTAACTCATCAGTCACCTCCTTTCTAGCCATATCATCCTTCACACAGTACATCCATGGTTTCTTTGGTCTTCCTCTACTTTTATACCCATCCATATTCATACTCAAAACTTTCCTCACGACATTTCCCTCATTCTTCCGTTTCACATGCTCATCGACTTTCATGTATGGAAGTGTTCTATCTGCGCGAATAGTCGCTTAACTTCATAATTATTGTAACAATCCCGCATCTTTCGTGTGTGGATGGCTCGAAGAGCAGAAGACTAAAGAAACGATAGATGGACTGTTTGAAAGATATCTGTAGGCTTAGCCAAGTTGACAATCTACAATCGTTAACGCATAGAAAACTAACCAAATGTATGGGAAGGACATCATTTCAACGTTAAGTCACGTGGTCAAAACAAACGAATAGAAACATTAAAGTTCAGTCAAAACTGTAAGTTGGCTACGATTTATATGGGATTTACCTAGCGATCACGATTGTAAAAACGAATACATTTCATTCTATCATCTTGATCGATGTAAACTTGTCTACGAAGTTTCTATTCGTTTGTTTTGACCACGTGACTTAACGTTTACGATTGTAGAATCGATACGAATCGTTTGTAACTTGGCTAGGCCTGCTGGCTAGAGAGGGGCGAGTCATGAGATGTCGACTAGTACAGAAGTATGGAAGAAGAAGACATGCTGCGCTGAGCCCAAATGAATTGATATAAGGACAGGAGAATGATGATATCTTGATTGAAAAGCGCTCAGCGCTGAGCCCAGAGTTGAATCTATACTAATATTATAAAGAGGAAAGATTGGTATTTTTGTGTGTATGTTTGTAATGAATAAACTCAAAAACTACTGCGCTGATTTCAAAAATTCTACCAACCATTAGAAAGCCACGACTTTACTGAGTAACATAGGCTATATTTTATCCCCGTACTCCCACGGGAACGGGAACTACGCGGGTGAAGCCGCGTGACGTCCGCTAGTATCCAATAAAGCGATTTTTGAGACTTACGACTCGCCACAACTCACCTGATGGGAAGCGATGACAGGGCCAAGGGTGGAGCACTCTTGCCTAAAAGAAACCGGTTCATTCGAACCTTGAATAGATCCAGATTATAATGATCTAGGAACAGAGAAGCCAGCAGTGAATGCTACAGACTGTTTTCCACGATTCACTTTTATATGCATATTTATTTAAAGTATCGCGTAGGTAAGTGATGGCACTAGAGCCGAAAACTAAGCTAGTTTAATCAACAATAACATCCTTCAAACAATCAATTTGCACAAACTTACATAACTAAAAGATATTCATGCAAATTGACCCAGAGGTCAAGGCAGGCGAAAATATAAAAAACATTAACTAACTTATCAACATTTCCGTAATTAATAATACAATGAACTGTGTGTTAAATTGAATAATTAAGATAATATCAGGGTCAGTTCAGTGATAAGGTAAGCAGAAGTTTTGGGTCATCGAGTCATCGTGTCAATAGTAAGGACAAGTTTTATTAGTTCTTTTCATTCATTATTTATTTTCGGTACTGCGTGATGGGAGTTCCGCGTAAGGATTAGATAATTTAGAAGGCCATGGGGTTATAGTTTACATCACGCATACGGTAGTGAGGCTGCCTTACGTTCTTAGGGTCCCGGGTTCGAATCCCGGTAGGAGCAAATGTTTTTGTGATGAACATGGACATTTGTTTCCAAGTCATGGATGTTTATATGTATAATAAGTATGTATTTACAAACAAAAAGTATCTATGTAGTATATCAACTATCTGGTGTCCACGACACAAGCCTCGTTGCTTAGTGCGGCACTAGATAGCGCTGTGTGTAATGTCCAGCAATATATTTATTTATTCTCCAAATATATCTTGCGAAAAAATGTTAATTAAATTTTAATTCATTTTATACAAATGGTTATTGACTTTTTGGACGCCACGTATATGTAAATACGTGACAAACAAGCGCGTGCCCTGTATGCCAAACGACACAAAAATGTAACAAAAAGATTTGCGTAGAGCGCGCGTGCGTTTATGCTCTGGCGTTCAAAAGGCTTAAATAGTTTTTTTTTTTAATATGTACAGGTTAAATAGCTGTAAATTCAGTCATCATCAGCATTCTCCTGCCTTATCCCAATTTATGTGGGGTCGGCGCAGCATGTCTTTCTTCTTTTATACTTCCCCTATTAAAGTGAAATAAAATTGAAACAAAAAGCACTTTTGCGATTGTAAATGCGTAAAAGTACTTAGGAAACTTTTCGCAACATAGATGACGACTCGAATAGCGCAGCGGTAGTGAGGCTGCCTTACGTTCTTAGGGTCCCGGGTTCGAATCCCGGTTGGAGCAAATGTTTGTGTGATGAGCATGGACATTGGTTTCCGAGTCATGAATGTTTATATGTATAATAAGTATGTATTTACAAACAAAAAGTATCTATGTAGTATATCAACTATCTGGTGTCCACGACACAAGCCTCGTTGCTTAGTGTGGCACTAGATGGCGCTGTGTTAATGTCCAGCGATATTTATTATTATTATTTATTATAGATATGCGTAAAATTCCATTTTCCCGCAAAGTTAGTATTTCCTTTATATTTCCATCAACAGCCAATGAAACTTTCTCACATAATAATTACAAGATCAATCGCCGGAGTCGTCGGCTATCAAATCGTTAAAATTTTACGATTCCACTGTTTCTATACACAGATTGAGACATAATATTATGATATCTATGAGGTAGGTTATGTACCAACCCATTTATTTATTGCCTATAAAACTGAATTATAGAATTTCGTTGTTTATTCGAAACACATCTGGCTACTTTATTAGTTTTTTTGTCACAATTAGTAGTTTTAATAAGGAGTAGAATTTTCTCCTTAAAAATCCGCTATTCCTGAAAGTATTTATTTAACAGTTTATGTACACATTTAATACAGAAACCGAACGTCTGATAGATAACCAATCTGACCAAGGGGTGTCGTAGTAGGAACCCAAGATCTGGGTTGTGGAGGTCAGACAGGCCTTAGCTCCATGTAAATGCTGATACTCAACTGAATCTGGATAGACTGGAAGCTGGCCTCAACAAATTTGCGAAAAGGCTAAGCAGATGATGAGAGAATGTCATACTCACTCAAAAGTCTCGCTGATGGTGGCGGGTGTGTCGGGTCATTTAGTACATGCGTCATGTTCGTGAACGGGTGCTGTCGGTTGGGACTGGTCATCTCTTAGCTGCCACGGTTCATTTTAATTACTTTAATTTTAAATTTTAGATTTAAATATTTTACTCTAGACGCTCTTAATGTGCACGTCTTTCTACATCGTTCTCACATATATGCATAATCTCAACATGAAAGATGTAACCAAGATTTAGTAACAATATTTTGATTTAAAAGAGTGTCCATGGAGTTTCTTGCCCTTTCTTCTCCATAGAGATCTACGCTAGGGAATGGGCAACTACAGTACTTTCTCAAGTTATTATGCCTTGTGTCTGTGACTTTAGCTTTGCTTTTTTTTGTATTTTTGACATTCAAAAGTGCCGTAATGGTCTACTTGAAATAAATGCTTTGAGTTTCAAACTCAAACTCAAATCATTTATTTCAATTGATTAATCAATGTTTGTTTGAGTTTGCTCAAAGAACAGTACTACGAACTCCATCGTACGAGAAAGTTGCACCTACATCTGCAGTACAATTTCATAATGACATCTCCTACTTAAAGGTATTACCTCAAGACAAGCAATAACTGCTGCTTGAACCAGTAAATCCCATAAATAAACAAGGATATAAAACGTAATTTATGCGACACTTATTGGGTGTTACTAGTTGCCAATACAAGCCAATAACGGATGACATGCAAATTCAATTTTCCTAGAAACTTTATGATAAGTTTCTGGTTTAGTTAACATTAATCATACAAAAAGTCGTTAAGACGAGGTTACATGCAATACAACATCAGTGAACTGGGTAGTGGAGGTCAGATAGGCAGTCGCTTCTTATAAAATACTGGTATCCAGCTGCATCCGGTTAGACTGGAAGCTGACGCCAACATTGTTGGGAAAAGGCTAGGCCGGTCATGATGGTCAGTGAAGTGGGTGCAAATGTGATGCAAAAATCTGGTCAAGTACCACTGTGAGCTGTTGTAGTCGCCATTGTGTGCAATTTACTCTACACATTACCTCTTCTATAGAAAATATGTACTTTTTAATAAATAACATTTTCTCAAACCTGCTTGGAAATTTGAGAATTATTTTGACAACCTTCTTCGAGATAAATCGAAATTGCTGTACTGGCCAGACATGCGACCAGCGGCCGGCAAAAGTTGTATGAAAATCCATATCTGTCGTGTTTAGCGGCCAAATAAATTACATAGTAAACTCATCGCCGTGTTATTTAAAAATGGAACGATCTTTTACTTAGAAACATGGCAACCAAGGAGGTAACTTATCAAAGGTTTTATTTAAATTTCGAATTAGCTTGCAAATCGAAAGCGGTTTATTGAAAAAAAAACAAATGAGCTTTTCAACGCGAGAAAAATAATTGTTGTTTGTGTTCGACAACTGTATTTTTGAATAAAAATTTCTGGCTAGGTACTACTTAGTTTTAATTGCCTCGGATTATTTGAGAAAAGTACTATTACAAGCCTTGGCCACAACTAGGCATTGATGAACTTACGTATGGGTGGCTCGGCTTCGCCTCGGCCCACATTTACACGTTCGTCCATCAATGCCTCTGTTGCTGGCCGCTGCAGTAATGTACTAATTTTACTTTTAATTTAAATATACCAATTATTGATATAAGCTGGGGTTTGGTTTGTGTAGCAATTTTCATGCTTTTCTATCATCATTGATTTTATACATGTTTAGTTGATGTGACACAGCGAATTTATGTATGTTGTATTTCAGGCGTGTATCAATCAGTGTACCTTAGCTTTATAAGTAACTTTGGTAGTACAAGTAACAGCTCCTAAGTTGAAGTGAAACTAGTTTGTTATTAACAGACTATTTACTTTGCGGTTTGTTACATATTTCCTAGAGCCACTTCAGTAATCTGTAATGTAAGATGACTGGACTTAATACTGTTGTCGATTTGTCGTCGACTATTTGCAAATACACGCATGCAAGCAACGACCCAAATGATCTCGATCCGTTGTCAAAATGACTGAAGTCCCTTTTGAAAATGTTTGAGTAAATATTTTATTCAAGTCACAAGCAAATGTTTTCTGTACATAAGTAAGTATACACAAATTCAATGTTTATAATAATTACGTGCTCCTTAGACAGCATGATCCTATTTACATCAAAAGTTTCTTCGTATCAAGTATCCGAAAATATTCACCTTAAATCATTATTTAAGGTGAATATTTTCGTCTATCTGTCAAATGACCTATTTGTTCGAGACGCCATTGTTTAACTTTTGTGTCTACTTCGTGGACAGATCATGGGATATTCTTGGTTACCTCATAACTAACTAGGTCATACCCGCGGCTTTGTCCGCATGGAGTTCAGTAATGGCCACACGGGATAGTACTTCCGGGATAAAAAATTACAAGGATCCAGCTACCAGATCAATGTAAATCAGCCTTTACTCCAGGTTATAAACTATTTGTGTGCCAAAGGAGATTGGCGAGTTGGGTACCTCATCAAATTCAAACGTTTCAAAATCTAGTTAGATGCAAATTATAAGTAGGTCTTAATCAGTAGTTATTTTTCAAGCTAAAATGATGTTAAAATCCGTTAAGTAGTGCAGCGCCGGAGCCGTGACAGATACCATGCCTGCTGCATGTTGCATGCTGCATGCATGCTGCATGCTTGATTGCATGTTACATGCTTGCTTGCGTGCTGCATGTATGGTGTATGCTTGTTTGCATGCCTGCCGTTGTCTGTCTGTCTGTCTCTAGCATACACCATGCATGCAGCATGGTGTATGCTAGAGATAACTAATAATGATATTTATGCGTGAAAGTGTAACGAACATCCATACATCCTCACAAACTTTCACATTTATAATAATTAGTAGGATTGTTTAATATTAATTTATCTTAGTAACATCCTTAATTCGTTTCAAACGACGTTGATCGCAAACGGCAGCATTCACCGACGAACACCGATATATATCGGCCGTAAACCGTTTACGACCAGTATCGTATCGTAATAGGACGGATCAACGATATTTCTATATTATAAGTTTACCAATAACTTTATATTTTAAACTACCAGTCGACAGTGGATTAAAACGTTCCGTTATTCTATGTAAGTCTTGGTGACACCTTTTATTAGGTGCAATTGGATAACCTTTTATAAGTTTCTCGTTGGTCTAGTGAGAACCCATGAGTCCTGGGTTCGATTCTTGGGTCGGGCAAAGCCGGGCTGAGAGCAAAATGCTCGCCCCCTATTACATGGAACTTAAAAACATAACTGGCGAAATGTGGGTGTACTATTAGGTTCACCTGTGCCTAATCCGTCGGAGACTACAGGCGTGATGTTATGTTATGTTGTAATCTTTCTTTAGTAAGATACTCTACTAAACTACTTAATAATAAATTTGATGGACATAAGTCTGCGTGATCAGTTAATAGGCGAGACGACAAAAAAAAATCTAATTGGTCCGTCAGTTAGATTATCAAAAAATATTTGACCCGTGTTTTTTCTTTTGTTGCGTAAACAAAAATTGACGAAGATATGACGCTTTTAAAATTGTCAACACGTCACGCCTAGGTATAATTTTTAACTAGTTCTGACGTCACGAGCCCCCACTCCCGAGTTTTGATGCGTTTTATCTTTTGTCAATATTCATTGATTTACAAAAACAAAAAATACGTGTCCATTAATTTTCAATACTCTAACACACATGTATTATGCAATTAGGTTTGCAATTTTTTGATACTGTCGTCATGCCTATTTATAAGGATCCATTTGAGACTAAAAAAAGACTGGGAATCGCGAAATGATGTTCTATCATAATCGCGAAACTACAGTTTGGCCGCTGAGAGAATGCGTTCCTAACATGTCAGTATTAGTATTATTGATGATGTTATATAACTTATAGCTTAAATAACTTAAATAACGAACCTATTATTTAACCTTTTTGCCCAATTAACAAATAATATTATTAAAAACGATATCATTAAATCAAGTAGCAATAAATGTTATTTATAATTTTGCGCTAAATTTATGTTCCAACTGACAGACGTCAGGAACGCATTCTCTCAGCGGGCAAACTGTAGTTCAAAAGTCATATTACAAAACTCTCCACATTTTCTTTTCTATTAAAGTAATATCGTCCCCTCAGAAACAAGTCAAACCCATAACACCAGAATTAATAAAATCAAAAGCAAACAAATAAAGTGACAGAAGTCAGTAGTATCAATCAACTTAGAGCCGTCACACACGTCCAATTATTATGAAACAAGTTGACAGGGGGACTGTCAACTGTCACAATCAGTGCTGTCAAATCCGTATTAATTTGGCCCCACAAGGAGGGCAAGCGTCCCTTTTCACGGTCGGTTCGACTTCAATTGTTTATATTTGAATGGGAGTTCGTTTTGACGTTTCTCTTTTGTTTTTTTTTTGTTGACGTTTGTGTCATGTGACTCATGTGTGTTTGTTCGCGGGTGTTTTTTTGTTTGAGATGTTTTGTAATTGATCGCTTGTAGTGTATTTAACACTGGTTGAATTTTGATTCTGTAGTATATCCCTAAGTTTACCAAAGTTACTTTAGTTCTTAAAAAAAGACTGAAATAAAAGGCATACAGATCTGTATTATAAAGGGTGTATAAACCTCTTAACGAAGCCGAAAGGCATTTGTTTTCCCCGTCATTGCGATTTTTTTTTTGTTCTACACCATACCTGGGAACCTTCTAGTTACGGAGATATTTGGGGTCAAAGTTACAACTTTTTGACATGTTTTTTTTTTTATACAAGTTTTTAATGTAAGATTTTTACTTTAAACACTTCCACGAACTCCGTATTATTCAATCATCCATCGATCAGCACAATGTTTTGAGTGCGTTACATTAAGTTTAGCAAGTTAAGCAATAATTTTTGCGTAAAGTTACTTAGTTTGATGTAAGTACAGGGCTTCGTGATGAGGTAGTTTACACAGTTTGTAGGTATGTCCATTGTCCAGTCTATACTTCTATACTAATATTATAAAGAGGAAAGATTAGTATTTTTATATGTTTGTAACGAATAAACTCAAAAACTACAGGACCGATTTCAAAAATTCTTTCACCATGCTTCATTATCCCTGAGTAACATAGGTATACGTGCGAAGCCGGGACGGGTCCCTACTATGTTTTAAATTAATTGTAACTAATACTGATTCACCTAGTGAAGCGAACAATAAATTAAAAAAGCGCTGTTAAGAACAAAAATGATTCAAAAAGTTATCAATGACATCTTTACGATGTGTTATTTATTTGTGTATGATTTATGCTGGTCTGTAAATCCCCACCAATTGACGCAAACGTTCTAAATAACACACAAATAAAACCAAAACGCAATCCATAATATCGATTTAATATTTATTTTTACAAAAATATAACCTCACACCGAGATGGCGACTATAAATATTTTATATTCTCGTTAAGTGATACATTAAATTATTGCAACCCAATAAAAATGTCTACAAAGAATCGATCGGGTAATTTAAAATGACATGTTTGTATTGAACTAGCGACCGCGCCGCTGGTTTGCCTGCATCGATCATCATTCATCTTCTTTTATAAGCATTCGATTTTAAATTATCTTTAAAATTACGAGTTATTTTGATCATATTTGGCTTTTATTATTTTTTGCAACATTTAGATTTTTTGCTTTGATTTGTGATTACTTCTTTTGTTTGTATGTTTGAGTAAAAACAATCTGTCAAGTAGTTTATAAAGTTGTTGTTGAAACAGCACTATTTCGTGCTTGTCCGATGATATCGGCATAGTTTTTCGCATTGTCTCGGTTTTTTTTATCGATTTCGGTCAAAATTGATCTTTTATTTAACAATGATCGACAGGTTGCACATTGGGTTTTTATTTCTAAATGCTGTGCGGCTACTTGATAAAAAATATATTACATATTTAATTTAATTAAGGCAAAAAGAACATAAATCATGCGCAGTAATCAGAGGGATCGACAGAGGACATACCCTACCTTTAAGTAGGTATACACACATTTAGCCACATTTAGCCAGTTATATTGAAGACTCATGTTTAAGGGGTGAGACTATTGCCATCAACTGGACACCAATCTAGACTCCAGGCAGACTGAGAAATTCAATAAAAAAAAAAACAAATAAAAAATCAATAACTAACTATTATGAGTGCGGCTGCTGAGCAGTTCCAAGAAATATTCGGACTTGATGCCAAGCTTGCGAGCAGCGGTGGCCCAGTGGTGGCGGCCTCGACTTACGAACAGTAAATCGTGGGTTCGAACCCAGACAGGCGCATTACTTTGTGTAATTTATTTCATCACCACTGCTCTCAAAACGGTGAAGAAAAACACCGTGAGGAACCAAAAAATTCAAAGACATGTGACATCTACCAATCCGCACTGGGCCCGCGTGGTGGATTATAGCCCATTCCGTCTCATAGAGACGAGGTCTGTGTCCCAGCTGTGGGAACATTAATAGGCTGATGATGATGATGATGCCAACCTTCAGTAATTGGAGAGGCACCAGAAGAAAAATAAAATATTGAGAGTCCAACTACGTTTGTTGTTCTAAAGCTTCCCTGTTGCCATCCGCGAAGTTTTGCCCACAAAATATGTTAGTAAAACAAATTGGTTACTGGTACAAGTGACTTTCCTACGATAAATCGCCGTTTAGTTACTCGTTAGTGAGAGATACGGCTACTCGATCGAGACAAACGGTTTTTAGATAAAACCCCGAAGGTTTCCAATTGTCCCCTTTGAAATTATGTAAAATATTCGTTGCGACAAATTCTTGTGTCGAAAATACGGAACAGAGAAATGCTCTAGTAAAAGATTTTTATGTATTTATTTTGTTCTTGTTTATTCTAAAATGTGAATGCGTTTAAATTGATTCGGTTTGTTGATAAAGTGTGTTTTGTAGATGTTTTAGTTTCATCGAAGACAAAAGGTTAATGTCAATTGAATTTGTATCGTATAAAAAACATTTTAAATACGACTTAATTTACCATGAGTCACTTAGCCCATGCTCATGCATAAACTCGAATAAAAAAAAATGTTTAACCTAAGCACGTCCCAAGTAACGTTTCTAAATCACAGTCTTAGACTTAAGTCAAATTTAATTCTGGACAAATTAAACTATATTTAGCCTTATCTTTTTCTAGTAATGTTTGAAGATAAACGACCTACGGTAGTTGCCTAACAGAATCTACGAAAAAACAACTTGGAATTTCAATTGCGTAAGTTTGCCAACACGAAAACATTTAACGAGCACTGAACTAGTCAGTCTGACTACTTGAGAATAAATTTTTGTGTCAACCTGAAAGCCAGGACCTAACCACACCATGTCTGTTTTAAGCGTAAAACTTTAAGTAATATAAATAGCGTAAAAAAAAATATCAGCATTTCGATCATAACCTTTAATATCTAAGTTCCCACTCGACTGCTGATTATGTTTTTTCGCCTTTTTTTATTCATGTTTTATGTTCGTGCCATGGAGAAAGTGGTTCAGTTTGATGGTGCGTACCACAACCTTAAATATGGCCACATTTTTTTTTCCTGTGGTTAGTGCCTAACCTGTCGTCAGTTTTTATGCCATCAATTGGCCTCTGACTTGGCTTTACATGCCGTCGAGAAATATCTCTCAGGCATGCTGGTTTCTTTACGATATTTCTATATTGGACTAAATAAATATATAGGTAATACGGAAAAATAAACTCACTAAACAACACAATTTTCACACACAACAACAAAAACAAACAATCACCTATAAAAATAGTTGGTAACCCTGAAATAGGGCTGTGTAACACATCATATCACAAAAAAAAACTATCTCAAATCATTATCTTCGTAATGGGCAGAGGTCCCGACTTCATAAATTGCTTGTATCACAGTTAACATCTTAATAAATAAAGATCTTTCACTACAGATGCTGTGTATTATATTTTGTGTTATTTATGTTAGCCGGAGCCTCTCTTTGTGAACACCGAACTTATCAGATGATTTTTTAAGGATATAATTTTAAACTGTGAACTTGTCACCCCTTGTTATGTCCTCGTAGGGGTGTCACTTTCACAAAAATGTTGGTACAGACAGGGAAATTGTTGTTTGTCAAATTGACACACCACGTCAATTACTTACATCCGACCTTAAGACGTGATTTGAAAGTTGATAATCAATTTGACAAGCAATTAAATTCCGCTAGGAATTTGTTTACTTAGTTTACATGCAAAAATCAATATTATTACGTATTAAAGAGGGTACATGACAGAAAAAACCTAACTAGTCCGTCAGATAGATTTCCAAAAAATAAATGTGACACGTATTTTTCCGTTTTTCACGTAAACAAAAAATTAAGACGAAACTCATGTGTTTTTACAAGAATGTCACGTCACAAGCCCACTCATGAGGTTTGATGCGTTTTATCTTCGTTAATGATTTGATATTTAAAACAAAAAATACGTACCTATCCAATATTTTTCGATAATCTAACTGACGGACTAAATAACATCTTATAGTCTACTATTAGAATGTTGTATAACTTCTGAGAGCCAATCATTTTTGTTTTAAGTGGTTATTTGTTTTGTGTTTTATTGGAACGTTTAATGTAATGTGTGGATTTAATGTATCATTTGTGCTAATTGAATTCTGTGTGTATTAATAAGTCCTTGTAATTTTCATAAATAAATAAATTATATTATGATAAATTAATACCAAGACATGACGAAGCAATGAAGTTTACAATTAAAGAGCTGTAAAACCACAGCAGTCAGAAAGTGATTTCGAAATAACTAAACACGATAAAATTATTGTATATCAAAAATATAATCACACTTAAATTACAGCGCACAAACGCTAAGCAATCGTTCATTTTCTCGCATAACTTACATAACTTTTGTGCAATAATTCTAAAAGCTTCTATAAATAACTTTTCTTACTTCTATCTTCTATAAGAAGTTAGAAAATGAAACGAGTGACTTGATTTAATGTTATGTGAACATAAATTAACTTATTGGAATTCTTCATTTTGTACCGAATAATATCCAAATCATACATGGTTTATCAAAAATCACGGATGGTAAAATAATAATCATTCATTTTATTCGTGAACAATTTACATTGTGTTGAATATACATGCAATTTACATACAATAAGCGAGACGACAAAAATAATCTAATTAGTCCGACAGTTTCATTATCAAAAAATATTTGACTCGCGTTTTTACTTTTGTTACGTAAATTGACGAAGATATGACGCTTTTAAAAGCTAGTTCTCACGTCACGAGCCCCCACTCCCGAGTTTTGATGCGTTTTATCTTAGTCAATATTCATTGATTTACAAAAACAAAAAATACACGTGTCCATTAATTTCCAAAACTCTAACTGACGGACTAAATAGATTTGCAATTTTTTGATACTGTCGTCATGCCTATTATAAGAACTTTGAATTATTAATTAACATTCCAAGAAATCAGCCCTAACTGAAGCTTGGCGATATCGCGTTCAAAGGCCGCCTATAAGGGATAATGACAGCTAGTAACGCTGAAACTAATAACATCAGAATTTCAAATCTACACACATAAATAAAATAATAAGTGTCTGTTCGTAATTTCAAAATAAGAGTTTTTTATTGTATACAGGGTGTAAACCACCTCATCACGAAGCCGTCAACCAAGCATTCTGTACACCAAACTAAGTAACTTTACGCAAAAATTATTGCTGGGAAACGACTTTTTTTTGGGGTGAAAAATCATGTTTTGTGGTAGAACTCAATGCAACGCACTTAAAACATAGTGCTGATGGATGGATTGAATAGTGCGGGGGTCGTGGAAGCCTTTAAAGTAAAAATCTAACATTAAAAACTTGTATTTAAAAAAAAAGTTGCCAAAAAGTTGGAACTTTGACCCCCAATATCTCCGTAACTAGAAGGTTCCCAGGTATGGTGTAGAACAAAAAAATGATCGCAATGACGAGGAGAACAAGTGCCTTTCGGCTTCGTTAAGAGGTGTTTTACACCCTTTATAGGTAGGTATAGTACTCATATTTTTTTTTTAATATTTGTGTGTCTGCCTGTTTGTTCCGGCTAATCTCCGAAACAGCTGGACCGATTTTGACGGCTTTTTACTTGCAGATAGCTGATTTTATAAGGAGTAACTACGACGCGCTTTCATTTTAAAAAAAAGATTAGGGTTCACGAAATTGTTAACAAAATCAGACTCGAATATCCCAAGTAATATTTTTTTATAATAAATTCACGCGGACGATGTTCGAGAGCAACAACAAGTAAGTTTAAATAAAACCCTAAAAATCTCAAACTTGTGATTGAAAAAGAACCAGTATTTCAAGTTTCTGTAACGTGACACCCCTGAACCGTAGCAAGTAAACTAATCCTGCGTCAATGATCCTGTGAATATGTTAAATATTATTTATTCTAGAGCTCCGAATATTTGTAGGGCGAGTGGCGACCTCTGGCGGCTTGTCATTGAAATTGACCGCTCCTCGCCTTACATAGTTACTTACATCTATTTTATTAAATTACTGTACATTCTTAATAGAAGAATGTGTAAGATTATAATGTAGTTTTGCTACTTGAAACATGGAAGAGGCTTCAAATATAGGTAAGTACTTCAGATACGGTCGTGGGTTTATTGAAACAGTAGCTGCTTAATGACATTGATTCGGTAATTTAAAAAAATCTGTTGTAGCAAGTGAGCAAGCTGCAGTAAGTAGGTAAGCAACAAAAGTGCAATACGTAGGTATTGCACTTTTGTTGCTTACAAATGGGTTGGGTTAAATATTCTTTTGATAATCTAACCGACGGACTAATTAGATTTTTTTTGACGTCTCGCCTATTTGACCCCAACCTTTTGATCACAATTCCCGTTTTACTCAATTCAACAACAAATCAACAAAAGGAAGTAAGAGACATAATTTTCGTAGGTGTTGAAATAGCGATCTACCTCGAATGAATGAATGAAGGTGTTGCGTTTCATTCAGTGTTTCATTCACGAATGAAATGTTGGAGGCAATTCGTACGCCAACGCGCGAACTTGAGATGACAGTTCGAAACTGTATTTGTAATAACCGCCCATTCATGAAATCGTGAGTAAGCTTCGAATTGTCTTATAGTTGAGTGTTGGTGGGAAATATATAAACAGTTTTCAATAACTGCCCAAATTTTCAGAGATGGTTTAGCATCGATAATATTTTTGTTTTTTTTTTTTTTTTTTTAAATTAAATTTCATTCCTGTCCACCACTAAAAAGCGAACGTGTCGATATTACATAATGATGAAACTTGAAAACGTAGTCTGTGTGTAATACCTGTCTAGTAATCTAGAAAACACGTTTTTATGAAAGTAACTCAAAATTCTGTTTCCTACCAACAGAGATTTCGGTTATTTATTTTAAATCAAAAGTGCAAAAGTCAAGTTTAATAAATAAATATCGCTGGACATTACACACAGCGCCATCTAGTGCCACACTAAGCAACGAGGCTTGTGTCGTGGACACCAGAAAGTTGAAATACTACATAGATACTTTTTGTTTGTAAATACATACTTATTATACATATAAACATCCATGACTCGGAAACAAATGTCCATGCTCATCGCACAAACATTTGCTCCTACCGGGATTCGAACCCGGGACCCTAAGAACGTAAGGCAGCTTCACTATCACTGCGCCATTCGGGTCGTCAAATTGTTAAATCGTCAGATTGTTATTCATATCGGTGGATTTTCCCAAAATAGTTATTAATAAGTCCCAAGAAATCCTCCAATATTTTTAATCGTTAAAACAAACATGTTTGTCAACATTAGCATTAAGAATCGGTTTAAAAATAACAAAAGAAATACATTTTCCAAAATGCATTTGCGAATATCGAAACGGTGAAAGAAAACAAACAGTGCTGTGCAAATAAATATCGATAAATCTGTCGATGTCGAACTTCACACGATAATCACTGCAGATACGGTTCAGCTAATTTATTTCTTTTATCTTCTAAATGATGTTTAAAATTCTGGAGTTTGTATGTTTGTTTAGTTCATGAGTAACGGAAAACCGACTTAACAGATAAGAATTAATTTATTTTCCAAGTAATTTGTAAATGTTTAACCTGTTAAATAAGCACCAAATGAAGCTTTATTTGTCTTAAATAAATCAATTATATTAAAATAAAAACCTAATGGTTTTATAAATCCTGCAGATTTCGTTTACAATATCATAAAATAACATAAATCACAAAGGAAAGCTGCAGCCCAAGCTTAGTATACGACTATAAAATTAATTAATCTCTAAGCGGTTGTCATCGCCTCCAAATGTGCATTATATTTCAAGTCTGATTGAAGAATTGAACATTTCTGTTAAAATGAATCAATACCTACACTTTTTATGTATTTCAAAACGAATCATAAAAACTGTTTGTATAATTTACAAGCACTTTCCATTTCGACTAAGTGCATGTGTAAATCGCTAACACTTAATATTTCTTGATAAATAAAAATGTTCGCGATGTTTTTACGTGCACACGAATAATATTTTGATAACTTTATTGCATATTCATGCCACATTTGTTGGTTTTAACGTGATAGTATTCAGGAAATGTGAAATTGACCAAGAAATTGGTAAAAGTAAAAGCTAGAGCTCGAGTCTCACAAAAAACAATTGAAAAACAGATCGAGCAAGGTTGTAAATGTACTAAGGTAGGTAATGTACAAGGTACTACTGTTTACACTTGACATTACCACGATAACACAATAAAATTACCGCCCCTACTACAAAACAACGCGACAAAACAAATCGATATCGATATAGTTCAAGAGGTACAGCACTAAAGTTACAAGAAACTTATTTTATTATAGAATCGTGGTACTACACTACTAAGAATTGAGTGTTATTGTTTCTACAATTGTAAATATCGGCGCCTGACTCGATATAGTTATATTTCAACGTTATTTATCAAACAATTAACGTTATTAGGTTAACGGTAACGGTTATAACGAGTTGTTGGAAAGTGGATACTGATTGTTGATTAAGTATTAGGATTGAGAGCTATGGATGAGGCGTCAGGTTGCCGACTTGGAGTGTGGGGCCGACTGGTGGTGGATCAAGATCAATATTTATATTATATGGTGTAAGACTTGTTATTATATATAACTAGAGTAAGTTGATCTGTTGATCGCAGTATCAGAAGTAGGATAGGATGATAGGATATTTTTCACAACGAAATAATTTTGGCGTTAGTCTAATATTATAGTTATTAGTTACCCAGTTTTTCATTTATGATTGAACTAGCTGTTGTCCGCGGCTTCGCCCGCGTGGAGTTGGATAATTATTGTCCCACGGGATCATACTACCGGGATAAAAAGTATTCTACTCGTATGTATTAATCGAGGTTATAAACTACCTGTGTTCAAAATTTAATTTAACCTCTTAGGGGTTGAATTTTGGAAAACGCTGAAATGTGTAACTCATTATTTTGGCCGTACTCAATTCATACGAAATTTCATGTAAATATGTCCAAGGAATAAAAAGATTCATACAAACTTTTATCCCCTATTTCACCCCCTTGGGGGTTGATTTTCGAAAAATCCTTCCTTAGTGGATGCCTACGTCGTATGAGGAATACGTGTGCGAAATTTTAAGATTTTAGCCTTAAGGGTTTGGCCTGTGCGTTGATACATCAGTCAATCACTTTTGCCTTTTATATATATAGATAGATGGAAAGAATCCATTCTCTTGTTCCAGGTAGTAATGTACCAAACTACCTTAGATCTTTTCAGTAACCGGACAGCGAACACCGGACTGGCTGCGGTGTTAAAATTATTTCCTTTTTATCTATCAAAGATAATAGGATATTTTTTTAACAAGTCCCTGCATGCTAAGCCTGCATGTAACATGAAACTACCATGAACCGCTTCAGTGTTAAAGACTACGAAGAGACCCAAAGGGTGTAAAAAACCTCTTAACGAAGCCGAAAGGCACTTGTTCTCCTCGTCATTGCGAT
The DNA here is from genome assembly GCA_963853795.1 of Xestia rhomboidea. Lineage (NCBI taxonomy): Eukaryota > Metazoa > Arthropoda > Insecta > Lepidoptera > Noctuidae > Xestia > Xestia rhomboidea. Next base: position 3,639,261 of record OY970778.1, on the reverse strand, counting down.
ATTTTTTTTGTTCTACACCATACCTGGGAACCTTCTAGTTACGGAGATATTGGGGGTCAAAGTTACACTTTAGGTAGTTAAACTTTTTTTTTAAATACAAGTTTTTAATGTACGATTTTTACTTTAAACACCTACACGACCCCCGTACTTTTCAATCCATCCATCAGCACAATGTTTTGAGTGCGTTACATTGAGTTCTACCACAAAACATGATTTTTCACCCCAAAAAAAAAAAACGTTTCCCAGCAATAATTTTTGCGTAAAGTTACTTAGTTTGATGTAGAGAATGCTTGGTTGACGGCTTCGTGATGAGGTGGTTTACACCCTGTATATGAAGTCAGTGTAATCAATTTTACTATATGTAGAGAGATGTAATACTGCTTTTATTTTCAATTTAGTTAACAATTTCATAAATGTTTGCATGCGTAATATAAGGTATCTTATTGTTACATTTTATTTTATGTTGGTATCTGTAATCTAAGCAAATAATTTTTAACTTTACTTCACTTACTTTAAAGATAACAATAAATTTGCCACACACTGTTCCCTAATACGTTGTCGTTGTTTCCTAATTCATTGACTCTTGTTCCATTCCCAGTAGCCAGGTAAAACATCTATCAGCACAGTACTAATTAAAAAGGTGTAAACTTGTAATAATATTTGTAATACACGTTACAGTCTATAATTAATTTATGAATTATTTAATTTGGTTGGTTCCGTAGTTTATATTAGAGGCACGTGCTTGGGTGCGGGCGCAGACCGTCTACTACGGGGGAATGAAGTTGATACTTTCAGAAATGAAACCGAAACATTGAAAATATTTTATGTTCTTACTGGTGTGTCGCACCATCACACAATTATCACAAAAATAAAGAAATTAATTGTTCACCAATTTGACACATACACAACTCATAGTAGATTAACATATTTTCTTAAGCTTTTTACTTAACTAACATAATATTCAATATACATATTTTGCTATGATTCATATTCTGAGGTTTTTTTTCTTTTAAGCTGGCAATAGTTATAAGACGTTTAAACGTCAAAATTATTGAAGAAGCAGTCGCTAATCATTACTCAACTTAAAACAGCGTTTTCGAAGAAACCTCTTATGATATTAGTACGAAAAACTTATCTTTAGTAAGTAAAGTGCAATGAACTGAATTATCATGACATTTATTTTCAGTACTTCCGTGTTGTAAACTTTATCTAACGCATGTTTAGCACTTCAGATTGAGATAATAAGACACAGATAAGATAAAAAATAAATCATGTTAAGATTCGGTTTATCAATGTAACTTTGAAAAAAAAACAGTACATTTAAAGTTTTAGGTTACTTGCTTTTGTTCGCGGCTTCGACCGCATTAATTTAGAATTTAATAATCAATTCGTATTGTAATCTGCTTGTAATAATATAATTTAATCATGATTCCAAAGACACGTTGCGCCATCTATTATCATTAGAACAATATTGTGGTTTTTCTCGGGAACAATACTTTTTTTCGGGATAAAAGGTACCTTAAGTCCGTTTCTGTACACCTGACGACGTATATGCAAATTTCAGGATGATTGGTTCAGTGACTAAGGCGTGGAAATGTAACAAACTAACTTACTTTCGCATTTATAAAATCAATTAAGGAGTAAGGATTTTACTAATACCAGTAGGTATATCAAATTAACTCTTTCTGCTTATCCTATTAGTTTTAATCGCTTGATATATTGTCACCTAATAAATTTGCACTCTTGAAACAACCTAATTGAGAAACTCTTAGCTTAATATACTTTCATACAAAAAGTAGAGTATAAAATAAAAAACACTCAAGTATCAAGATTGTTAGTCCTTCTCTTCAATGGGGTGTTGAGTGGTTCCCGAGTGGGTGAAACACTCGAAGATAATTTTAACTTAACAGCTACTGTGTGGCGCTAATAGTTACGTATTAATCTGCCGAACTTTGAAGAGGAATGTGGCTGAAAGTACTTAGTTCCTTATCCCATGAGTACGTACCTAATCACAACTTACCCTTCAGAGATAACATACGTGTTATTTAAGTTACTTTTTATGAAAATGAAGATTATAGGCAATTAAAAAAAAAAATATATATTCTTTAACCAAAACAGAACAACAAGTTGATAATTGGAGCCTCCTTTTAAGCAAAGAAAAAGCCTGTAGTAGGAGACTCCGCTCTTTCATAGCTAGACAATAGTTTTGCAACAGAACAGAATGCATAACATAACATTTATATTATACACGTTAAGTGTATGGGGATGGGGGGGTTGTGTGTGCTTAGTGCGTGTGTGTGTGTAGGCATGTGTTTGTAAGTGAGTGTGTGTGTGTAGAGAGAAATGGGTGAGTTAAACTATTGCTGAATATTTATTTGCAATGCTTTCTTATGTAGTGTTTTTTTTTCATTTGAAAATTATACTCTACATAATATTCTGCGTTAAATAACTGTTTACCCATAACAAACTTCTGTCACATAACTATGCCCATGTTGAACAAACAATTCCCTTTCACAAAATCAAAGAAAAGCCATCTCGTTGACGATGCAAAGCTCTAAGCTAACTTGTAACCTAGTTAAGTGTTTCTATATCGGTAACCGCCGCAGTACCGTATTTATAATACCACGCATTCCGATCTATACATGATCTGCTTACCTCTTTGTACTGTTAAAAGGGTAATGTTACGTGCGGAAAGTATGCTGAATTCATGAATATTAATCGTATAAAGTTAAGTCAGCTTAATCTTTAATTGGGATAACTGTTTAATGACAATAGCAGCTTTCATAGTGAGCAGAAAAACCGGCCAAGGTTGACTCCGGCTCGCGCATGAAGTTTTCCGTACCATCTGAGTAGGGGAGCCTTTTAATTTTATTTTTTACTTTTATTATTTGTTGTTATAGCGGCAATAGAAATACACATTCTGTGAAAATTTCAACTGTCTACCTATTACAGATCATGAGATACAGCCCGCTGACAGACAGACGGACGGACGGACAGCGGAGGTTTAGTAATAGGGTCCCTTCGGGTAAGGAACCCTAAAATAACCCTAATGCTACTTTACACCTCAAATCGAACACCAATCATGATGGATAGCCTAACTACATTAGTCCTTCCGCGGTTAGGCACAATGCCATCTATCCCTTAGGCTAAGAGTCTACATAACAGATGATTCTCATAACTCAAGCCGTAAGTCGGCTCTTGGAGTATTAGTAACACGATATATGGCTCGCCTCCGGGCTATGTCTGTATTAGCAGCGGATTTTTCATGTGCAATATCGCATTAATGTCCTTGTGAATTACCGCTGGGAGAATGAGGTATAACTCAATGTGTCTTGTTTAGAAAATTATAGTGATTTATTTAGTGGTTGTGCTGGTCTAATAATACCTAGGCACTAGTCTTATTTTCTTTGAGCAGGAGCACTACAATATCGTCATAGTCGCGGGAAACACCTGGGGGCCGAGTCTGCTATTACAATAGTGTCAGAATTGTCTATCATTGATTTCATAATTGTTGATTTTGACAAGTTTGGTAATCTACTAATATAGTGGCGTCATTATTACTTTCCAATGGTCAACCTCTGACACTCCATTGAAAGAAATGGCATAGAATGGTAATCTCGTACACAATGACAAATGAATGATTGACTTACGCGGTAACCTGCTAAAATTTTGACAGTTCCAGCCGAAATTTGCTCAATTAGCACCATTTTGTATTGCAATAAATACAGGCTTCTGTATTAAATATAATTTAAAACACTTATATGAAATAAATCAAAACACCGGCCGCTAGAAAGAAAAACAGATAAAACGTCAGTAAGCAGTAATGTCACATTTGACTTTGAAAGTTAAACAGGTAAAGTTTTATTGAATTGTATAGTTTCACATTAATCCGCGTTACACATACTTATCTTGTTTATTGCTATTTACGAACTTCTTACTACTTCAGATTGCTTTTAACACTAATAAATAAAACTGTTAAATATATTAATAAAATAAATCTAGCATGATTAGATGTTCAAATTTAATTCTAGTTTTTCGAAAATCACTTCTATTAACAGGTTTTATAATAATGACAATACAATAATGTCATTATAACACAATTCCATTACGAGACCATTGACCGACCAATGATCGACCATTATGAATTTAGCAGATTACGAACTTTTAGCAAAATGACAATGGCATCGATCAACAAAATTTGAAATCAATGATACACCATTCTGACACTATTGCAATAGCAGACTTGAGGCCCTGGATGAGTGTCGCATCTGTGGCAAAAAAAATGGGAGGCCTATAGCCAGGATTGGATGATTCCATTCATGATGAAGTAACATCAGCAAGGGCAGGAAGGTGATGAAATACACTACCAAGTTACTCGTAAGTAGTACCTTCTCCTTTCCTTTTCGTTGACCTATATTGAAATTATGACTGTCATTTTTTAAGCAATGTTGTAATGTCAAAAACTCTAGGGCCGTGGGGTACGAGTGCCCATGGCCTGTTCAAAGAACTTTGAAAACGCCTAGTTGACGCTTCCCGTGACCCAAGGGCTGGCTTTTACCTTGGTCAGAGGCTAAGTGTTGCCATACAACGTGGCAACGCCGCCAGCCTCTTGGGCACATTACCAGCTGACAGCGTTGAGGAGGTGTTTTTCGACGTAAATTATGTCAAGAATAATTTCCTTATTATAAATAAAATACAACTTTTTATTTCAGAGTGTTTAAATGTCCATAGGAATATACTCAAAATGTCACTTATGGGTGATTATTGTTTATTTTTGAGCTCCCGATATTTCGACGCTGTTGCAGCGGTTAACTGGAATGCGGGTGGATGGAAAAAAATGTTCATAGGATGTCCATAGGATATCCATAGGATGTCCATAGGATGTCCATAGGATGTCCATAGGATGTCCATAGGATGTCCATAGGATGTCCATAGGATGTCCATAGGATGTCCATAGGATGTCCTATACGTATTTAATCTTCCTCTGCTTTGACTGGAAGCCGTCACCAATCAAACTAATAAGCTAGACGTAGAATCAAAAGCACCGACAAGTAAATATTTTCTTTCAAAGTTACTCTTCACTTAATAACCCTTTCATTAAAGCTATAATCTTTTAAGCTTACATTTTAACGAGCACTTCGAGACGTAAATAATTTCAGACTAAATAATATTAATCCCTAGTTCGCGTTATCTTTTCAATCGGCGGCCATCTTACAATGGCAGCCTGTCAAAACGATTTTATGCTTCGCTGAAAAACGTAATTGAAAATTTTAAAGGTTATGTTGATAGGGATAGTTTTTATTTTTCAATAAGTGTATAGACTCAAACATACTTACCAAACAATGGTAGACATGTATATATATAGATAGAATATACAATAGAATCAACACTATTTCTTTTGTTTTAAAGTCTGATATTAAAAAGTGCCGTTTATTGGCCTAATTGAATTAAATGATCTCACTTTGAGTAGTAAAATATTTTTAGAAATCTTTTATACAATATTGATTGCTTGCAGTTCTATGGGTACAACGGCGGTCTGATAGCAATGTCTTCCAAAAAAGCTGTTTTCTAGTTTTTTTTTTATGTTTATGATAGTTAAATTATTTTTACCATCTTGTTCATTACATTCGATCCATTTACGATTTCCGTGAATTTCTAGTGTCATAACTTGAGTCAGTAACAGTACAAATATTTCACAATTACGCCTAATACATTATACATGTGCATAATATTCTACATTCATGAGAAAATTTGCTCAAATCTCACAAAAATACGGTTCAATATTATACTAATACGAATAATTACATTCTCTTAACGGAAATTAATGAACTAATCAAATATAAATAACTCATTTATAATTAAATCAGCGAGCATCTCCGCAGGGCGCCATATTACCTTCTAACTTAAAACTTAAGTCAGTTCAAAAACGTGTAAATCGGCTTATAACTATAAATAAGTTATGTTTAAGTTGTACGTTAACAGCGGGGCACTAGCGGAAGTTACAGCAGTTGCGTAGCTTATCGCACATAAACATACATGCATGACATGTAACATCTTTCTCGTGAACGTGTGTTTGCAAATGGAGGCAAATTAAGTTAAGGTTATCGATTGAGTTTGTAATAAAATAATTATTTAATGACTGCTATACCTTCATTATATGTATAAACGTTTGAAAAGTTACTGTAATAAAATGGGATAAAGTATTTACTGAAGTTTGTTGTGCCATTTCTTTATTCCTGCTAAACATAGACAAGTGCATGCAGTTGTGTTGTGCGGCCCCGAGCAGAATGAGTTGTCCCATAGGCATGACGACACTATCAAAAAATTGCAAATCTATTTAGTCCGTCAGTTAGAGTATTGGAAATTAATGGACACGTATTTTTTGTTTTTGTAAATCAATGAATTTTGACATAAGATAAAACGCTTCAAAACTCGGGAGTGGGGGCTCGTGACGTCAGAACTAACTAAAAATGATACCAAGGCGTGACGTATTGAGAATTTTATAAGCATCATATTTTCGTCAATTTTGGTTTACGTAACAAAAAAAAAAAAACACGGGTCAAATATTTTTTGATAATCTAACTGACGGACTAATTAGATTTTTTTTGTCATCTCGCCTTTTCTACTAGGGGTCGACGCAACACGTTTTTGGGCAGGAAGAAGATGATATGTAGGATATGATATAATTATCTTATCATATCATAATTATGTATGATAGAACTATCTTAAAATTGCATATTATTCAAGCAACTTTAGCAAGTGCGAAGTAAGTGTTTAAAAAAAAACTAGCAGGACGCGCTGTCCTGCTAGTTTAACTCCTGGTAACAATATTATAGAAATTCCAGCGTAAGTTTCTAACTTCAAACCTTGCCGACAGCCATATTAAAAAAAAAAGAAAAATGCATAAAGCAACCTTATCCAATTAACTCATCACCCCACATCCCGACACTTCCTGAGTTCGACATCCACTGCGCTCTAGATACGCAAAGTCGATACAACAACAAGGTGCAAGCGGTAATGAATGCGGCTATCTGAAGCCGCGATCTTTTGATGCGCCCGCGACGCGATCCACCGTTCTTAACACATTAGTATCTTGATGCAGCGCCCCTACTAGTTGTTTGTGTGGAAACAAATTTCTGGGAATTGTCAGTTAAAATAAAATAAAACTTTATGGTTTAAAATAGTACACCTAAATTGAACAAGCAAAATAGTCTTGTAACTTTTGATATTTTTAGATCTTGTAGAAAATCCACCTGAATGTCAAATTCGTTTATTATATATGTTAGCATTGTATTCCTATATAAACATTTAGTAAAATACCAATTTTCTGACTAACTGATTTTGATACTAATCGGTTTAATTCCATGGCTTTTTATATTTGGCCTGATGACCACATCCTAGTAAATAATATTTATAATTATAAAACAGCTGATATCATACTTCTAAATGTTTATCAATGGTGACATATCAATTGAAATCTTACTAGGAAACTGTCCATACCTCACATAATTGTGGGAAAAAATGTTTCCAATCGAGCCTTAACTGTCACTGATTGCTAGAGAAAAATCCACTCCTGCGCAATTAATAAATTTAACGCTATTAAAAATTACGAAAGCATCTCATAGTTAACAACCAATAACATTTCTATCTGATTATTTGTTTCCGATACAGAGTGCGAATAGTATAGAGGTGCCTATTGCTTTTTTTTAATGGTTTTTAAATAAAGAACAAAACAAAATATAAACAGAGAAACATCACAAAAACCTCAAAAGGTTGTTTACATAAGTTATATATACGAAATTGCTCGTGTTACGATCATTGGCAAACATTAGCCAAACAACAAGGCAGCTAGTTTGAGGTGCTATTTTGAAGCATGCATGTCCGTTTCATAATTAAATCATCAATAAAGATCGTAGGTAAAATCTACAAACGCCTAAGTAATTCTCAGTGATAGATACTATCGTGGACACCCCGCCTGATCACCACTATGCAAATTTTTGGTTGCACTCGCAACATAGAAACGCTCTCTAGCCCCACCCCGTTGACTTTGTATAGAAATAATGAATGAAAAAAAATACCGATCGGCCGAGCGCACTGAGGACGCACGCCAAACGAGAATTATTGCCTAAACTTTAAGGGGGTTGTGGCTCGGCACCTCCGCATGATTTAAGCGAAAAAAAAATTAACTGATCAGGCGGAAAAGACCACGACTGTACGTGCATAAGATTCCTTGTGTAAGAAAGAAATGAAACTGTTTATTCTGTACAACTACAACATAATTTGCACATTATAACTTTCGATAAAAAGTAAAGAGAACGGCCATCTGTAACTTTTTCCATCACTCTATGGTTTCCGCCAACAATTCGATAAAAATAAATCTCAACCGTATAATTACAATATCATTAATTATAAAGTACTTCAGTTTAAGATAAAGCGATTATACCGTAATTGGATCATAGGATCTAATGATTGTAATTTGTTCTATCATTTAGATTATTAGAACTGTATCAAGAAAATTGAAAAGGTGTATTAAATGGAATGGAAGTCGTTCATTTGTTTTAATGGAAAGCAATATTAAGGGTTTCACGTTTTAATGATAACAGTTATAGTTAATTTTAATGCTTAAGGTTCCATTAAAGGTTCTGTTGGAAATATGATAGCGTAACTTTTGCAATAATTGCAAAAGTCTCTGCTTAACGTGAAGTCCGAGGCTAGATTCCAAGGATATGTTTTTTATATTCATTTTTTTTGCCAACGACTTAGAGTAGAGGCGTTTGTGAGAGAGAAAACCCCACGAAGACAAGAGTGGAAGGCTATGGGGAGGCATTTGCCCAGCGGTGGGACAATATAGGCAAATTAAAAAAAAAAGCCGGTTCTGGAAAAATAAAATCAAAATCAAAAGCATTTATTTCAAGTAGGCCAGTTACAAGCACTTTTGAATTGTCGAAACAAAGATAAAAATTAAATGTAGCTGTGTGCAGTCACAAGACATAAAAACTGTGAAAGTACTGTAGTTGCCCATTCCCTAGCGTAGATCTCTATGGAGAAGAACGGGCAAGAAACTCCATAGACACTCTTTTAAATCAGAATATTGTTATAAAATCTTGGTTACATCATTCATGTTGAGATGGTATATTACTAGTGATGAAGAAGAATGATGGTATATTATTAGTACCTTTCTGTAGACCTACAATTATGTTTAAATCTCACATAGAATAGAATAGAATATTAACAATCTTATAATCTAGTTACACGTATTATTTACTTAATAAGAAAAATAAATTGTTCTTCAGACATCGGTTTCCGGAGATTGTTTTGCCGTAGCATAGGCCTCCCCCATATTCTTTCACTATTCACGATCTTGGGTTTGCCACTTCCACATTGACCCCGCTGTCGCTTTGAGATCGTCGTCCCACCTTCGTGTCGGGCGTCCCCTGTTCCTTTTCCTTTTCCCTTCTCTTGGGTACCACTCTAAAAATAGGGGGAAAACCGTTGCCATTACTATCATCATCTGTCTTGCCATTTTCCAACAATGTTGGGGTCAGCCTCCAGTCTAATCGGATGCAGCCGAGTACTAGTATATAACATGGAGCGACTCCCCATCTAATCTCAACTACCTAGTTACGGTGTAACACGACACAGTTTGGAAACAAGAGCATTTGTCATTAACTGGTCAACTATTTTGGTTGCAGGTTTCTAAGAAATTCTTGGTTTCTCATACCCAATCCCACGTTATTCAAACCTAGGATAGACTCAGGACATTTTACAGCCACTAAACTATCATCCTCATTCTCTTACCCCTATCCAAATTCATTTGGGGTCGGCGCAGCATGTCTTCTTCTTCCATACTTCTCTATTACTCGTCATCTTATCAGACACCTGCTTTCTTGACATTCATCCTTCACATATGAGGTTTGTAAGTGAAATCAAAGTGTTTATATAACCTTCTTTCAAAGTAGGTTTGATAAAGTTATGATTCTATAGCCAATATATTTTCTGTCTCATCATAAGTTAAGGATAAAAGCCATTTTTAATTAAATATAAGTTATTTACATAATTAATGAAAAACTTAAATAAACTAACAACAAACTATAAAGGGCATCGAAAAACTCCTCAACGCTGTCAGCTGGTAATGTGCTCAAGAGACTGGCGGCGTTGCCACGTTGACAGGACAGATCCACACGTCCCGGCCGCCGCGGGAGACGCCCCGGGCGTCGGGGGCCACGTGGTGGCTTCCGGCCACCGTAGGCACGGGCCTGTGGACGGGGAGCTATGGGCTAGCTCGCCGTCCGTACGTCTCATGACGACAGGCCGTGTCGACGGCGCGTTCGTGTTCCACGCGCGCCTCAAAGAGAGTCAGCAATAGGGAAGGGGTCCGCAAGGACCGAAGCCTACCGTGGCCCCGGAACACAAAGGGCGAGGAAGGAACATGGATGGGTTTTAGTCAGTTAAAGTCTGACACTCCCTCCTGCTCCGCCCAGAGCGGGAGGAGTCATTTGATGATTTCCCATCCTAAAAAAAAAAAAAAAAGGGTGACGGGAAGCGTCAACTAGGCGTTTTGAAAGTTCTTTGAACAGGCTATGGGCACTCGGACCCAATAGTATAATAATACAACGGAATAATTTTATTTATATCGTATTATAACTTTACAGCCAACCAAGATAAGTAGTAGGAGCTCATGAATAAGGAAGAACTACGCATGAGCTCCTCTTGACTAGCACTTAATAGTTTCAGGATGCTGCTAGTGGCACACGTAAGTAATTAAGTGCTGATCGCTGGAGGTCTATTAGAGGCGGCTTCACGCCTTCTTCAGTTATGTGCTAAGCGATTATGACCCTTGACGAAACGGGTTTGAGGAAGTTTGAGAAGTAATTACTTCTGGTGTATCATTTGTTAGAGAAATTGTGGATTCGGTGTTAATTTTTTCTAATAGTAAAGTTTATAATAGGAAAGAGAATTGAACGAATTGACCGTTAGAAAGAGAATTGAAGATAGTCTCTTGGTGCATCTGTTCGTGTATTACTTACATTAGCGGTTCGACATACATGAACAAAACATATTAATGCAGTAGGAAAACTAACAAAAATGTATTCTCATATGGTCTTCCAAGTGTTTTGTTGACAGCATAAATGGTTACTACATATGTGCAATGTGAAATCGTAGATAGCTGATCTATTGGTTTTTTTTCAGACAAGCAGCTAATCTTTATAGTATATTAGATGGAGAGATACATAAAAGAACACATCAAGATGGAAATCCATAGTCTTACGCATTTCCGTCAAGCCTTTTATATCTAGGTACTCAATTCATTATCCGCCTAATTAATACAGAATTAACCAGCACGAAACCATATTCTAACTAACACGGATTAACCAAACGATGTTCTCATTAGTCTCAGCCAATTAACAGCAATTTGTTTCAGGGTAAACAACCTTGTAAAGCAGTGGAAAGCGCTGTTTAAACCAGGGTAAGTTACTGAGGCCGAGGTCAGGAATTGGATGCGTTAATGAAGAACATCTTGCTGGCTAATTGTGACGAAGAGGCTCTTGGGCTTCTTGTAAGGAACGGTCGTGACTGCGGTGTTAAGTCTGTAGGTCGGTTATAAAGTTTGGAGGGATTAGCTTTCGAATTAGTAGGTATCGTGTTTGTCGAATTAAGTGGGCATGAAGAGAGTTGGGGAAATGGACATTCAGGTCAGGCTTTTGATGGCAAAGGCTTTACTGCTGACTTTGTTAGGATCAATTCTATTCAGCGCTTTTTTCCATCATGTTAAGGGGACTACAGGAGCTAAACGCGAGTTTTAAAGCATATGATTCACTGCAATAAACAAAACCAGAAAAATACATGATATTCTTAAGGATATATAGAACTCCTCAACGAGGACAACTCTCCTCTCCTTATAGTACGATCGTGTTTTGAAAACATAATACAACTAATTTTACTCGATAAGAAAAATCACGAACTTATCTCTAAACAATTCGTTTAACGAGTAAAAACCATACTAAAATGCATGGGATCATTCTGATTTTTTGGCAAATATATAATATTTTTTTAGTCCAATCAATGGAATTTTTGTAAATCGCAAAAAACCACTCATTTCGTACTATTCGGCCCGCAGTGACTGACGTAACAACCACTTTGTCGTGCAAGCTGATTAGAACTTTATTCTAACAGTGAGTTGCTAATTTAGCTTAAGGTGGATGCTCCATGGTAGCCCGCGAAATTCAAATTTTCTTACGTTTTTTGCAATTTGCAGGTCAGTGTCAGGGTGTATGTTGATTAAAATATGATTCGCGGCTGTAACACGTATGTAGTTACAGAATTATAATACTGCGCATAAAGGTGCAGGGATGACTTTTTCAAGGTCAAAGTCATTCCTGCACCTTTATGCGCAGTATTATAATTCTGTAACTACATACGTTTTTATAGAACTTTTTAACTGGCTACAATGCCCCGTCTTTCATCTTGCGCCGCATGCCCTGACACCTGTACACTTGACGATCTTATGACTGCATCAGCGAGCGGAGTTCGCGTAGCTGAATTTTGGGCCAAACATATTTAATAAAAATTTGCCATCGACACGCTTAGAAGAAGAACTGGCTACGAAATGCTTGCTTGCTTGCTAGAAATTACGTGTATGAAGATTGGCTGTTTTTTATTCCGCATTAATGTTTTCTTATCTAGTAACCTGACTGCCTCGTTGGTCTTATGGTCGCAAGTGACTGCTAAGCATGAGGTCCTGGGTTCGATTCCCAGGTCGGGCAAAGTGATTTCCATCAGGAATTTCTCAGTAGCAGCCACGGAGTCTGGATTTTCGCCCGGTTGATGGCAATAGGCTCACCCCCTTGGACTTAAACTTATCTGGCGAAATGTGGGTGTGCCGTTAGGTACACCTTAGGTGCCTTACCCTTCGGGGATTACAGGCGTGATGTTATGTATAAAGGGTGTAAAACCCTCTTAACGAAGTCGAAAGGCACTTGTTCATCTCATCATTGCGATCATTTTTTTGTTCTACACCATACCTGGGAACCTTCGTTACGGAGATATTGGGGGTCAAAGTTCCAAGTTTTTGACAAGTTTTTTTTTAAATACAAGTTTTGAATGTAAGATTTTTACTTTATACACCTCCACGACCCCCGTACTATTCAATTCATCTATCAGCACAATGTTTTGAGTGCGTTACTTTGAGTTCTACCACAAAACATGATTTTTCACCCCCAAAAAAAAGTCGTTTCCCAGCAATAATTTTTGCGTAAAGTTACCTAGTTTGATGTACAGAATGCTTGTTTGACGTCTTCGTGATGAGGTGGTTTACACCCTGTATTATCCAGTGTACGGTAATTTTAATGTTTACTTAATATCAGTAATCTGTTGATGAATTAGGTAGACCAATATACAAGTTCGATTCAAAAATATTCCTGACCATTATGTTTGACCGCTCAGGTTCCTGTTATTCAGTCGTCAATAAAGCCTTCTAGCCTAGCCGTATGTAAATATTTGGGAAAGTCCATATAATTTACCTGCCGTATAGGAGTGGAACCGTGCACCAATCTAGGCGTGTAGGAAGAAACGCAAATGCAAGGAAACCTGTGCATTTAGTAATAAATTGTAAACTCGCTCCGAAGACAGCTACGGGCTATATTTATCAGCCTAAGTAAAACCAATTGGCGCAATGTAAATGTGGACAGTGATCGTGATAAATATGTTACAGTTTTTGTATAAGTAGCTGTCGTTAACAGTAGAGAGTCTATCTGTTTTAGTCCGGTGGGGTTTCTGATAGGAATTCTCTAGAGGATTTTGGATTACTTCATCGCGACGAGAATGCTGTTTTTATTTTAAATCAACCATTGCTGTCCCACTGTTGGGCTAAGGTCCCTAGTCCCTATTAGCTTTTCAATTCTCCGGTAATCGGTCTGTGATAATCTCCTACAAATGCAAATATTCCGCAAAAAAAAATAAACAAGGCAAATAATGAACACTTGCAAATAAAACTATTCGTGGTATAACGTACTTCATAAACTACCAGAAACAGATCTAACCTTTGTACCAGGGGCTAGCATTAAGCTGTGAACTAGCTATAAAAATGACGCTCGAAAGTCGTTGCAACTTCCCGGGATGGTCATGTATTCGCCGCTAAATGATCTTAACTATATTTAACGACTGTCAAAGGTCTTCGAATAAATGCCGGGACCAACGGCTTAAAGAAACTTAATCGGTGAACTATACAGCACTAGCTTATGCCACCGGCTTCACACGCCTGGAGTTCGATAATAGGCACGTAATTTTTTCTTCACTTAAATCAATAAAATACAGTACTATCAACCCAAGGAAAGTATTAAAAGTTAAGTTCAAGTATTGCTTGTCGCACAAAAATAATATTAAACTCCTACAATTTTCTACGACAGTTCAAACGTCCGTAGCTGTCGCGGCCATGATGTGACGTCATTATCCACAATCATTTTTTTTTTCTTAATAAAATACTTTTACCAATAATTGTGTGTGCTATAATCAAGTAAATTGTAAAATAAGAGATGTATTAGAAACTTAAACAAGTGTACCACAATGTTTTTATGCGATAATACAAGGCTTTTTTCATTAATAAAAAGGGTTTTGTATTTCATGCATATTCCCTATTGTCCTACACCTCCGGGATAAAAACTGTGTCGTTTGTGTTAATCTAGGTTATAAACTATCCAAATCTTGTCAGTAGTTTTTGCGTGACCGAGTAATAAACATCTGTCCATCTATCCATCCATCCTCACAAACTTTCGCATTTATAAATATAATAGTAGCCTGTTCCAGAAAAATGTGGTCGGATTTAAAAGTTTGGTATAGTAGACCAATAAACAAAACTTTCTGTCGAAAAATTATCAGCTATCACATAGAATTGTTTCTTTCCAATTACGATGCTTCTCCCACGGAAGTAGTTCTTAAGTTTGATGATTTATATCACACACTTAAGTAAGACCACAATTCTCTGGTTATGCATAGTTCATTTTAAAGACCTCAGAGTTCCTCAGAGTCCATAATTATTAAAATAAATATCGCTGGACATTACACACAGCGCCATCTAGTGCCACACTAAGCAACGAGGCTTATGTCGTGGACACCAGATAGTTGATATACTACATAGATACTTTTTGTTTGTAAATACATACTTATTATACATATAAACATCCATGACTCGGAAACAAATGTCCATGCTCATCACAGAAACATTTTGCTCCCACCGGGCTCGTATTCATCCTGTAGTTCACAAGTATCAGTACCAATCTAATCTTATGTAAACACCCGATACCATCCAACATAGAAGCCAATCCAACAAAGCTCCAATCTATCCGTTGTCCTCAATACAACTCGTTGATAAAGCTCGTTCAATAGAGTAGTTAAATTATGCAATCTGCCCATCTGGTGGGTAGGCAGTAATGATCGAGTTAGTGCTGCTGTTCAGGCCAGTGCAGATCGTAGATATGATGAGCTTACAGGATTTGCATAAGGAGCAAAAGCTGGGGAAATAGGATTAGCCCTTTGTTGAAGACAAAACGGTAAGCAGTTGTATACAGAGATTTTATGGATATGATATTTCGGATCTGGATACGGATATGGAACAAGAAATAAAAATTATATCGGTTTCGGATATGTAATTATTTCGGATTATCCGTTAGTTTCGGTAAGTTTTGGTGACGGATATTAGATTGAAGTAACTAGTTATGAAAGAGAACTAGAAATAACAAACAAACTGCAAGATTCACGAGGCGCGCGAGCGGTGAAACAAAAACCTGTCGAAACATGTCGTTTTATTTAGACTCCGCCCTTATTGTTTTTATAGGGAGTTAAAATCTCTCACACTAAAGCTGAAAAAATTTGAAGTTCCCAATGAAATTCCCGATAACGCTGTAAGTACTACTAAAAGTGAAGCAGAAATTGATTGTAACGATAATATTAGTGATGTGTGCGATGCGCCGACTCCGAATTAATTGGAAAATAATTTACTATCAAAGTACTCTGTTCGTTATGACTTATAGAAGAGTCAGAATCGAGGGTGTGCAAATTCTCTCAAATTCATCTTAGTAACAGTCTGGTGAGGACATCTTGTACACGTGTATACAAAGGAATTTGTTTCACTATGCTTCAGTCGTGGTCTTTTTCGCCTGATCAGTTAAACATTTTTTCGCTTAAATCATGCGGAGGCGCCGACCCACGCCCCCTTAAAGTTTAGGCCTATTAGGAAAACGTCAATTTGGCGCGCAAAATAACAATAACTCTCTTTAGGCGTGCGTCGTCAGTGCGCTTGGCCGATCGGTATTGTCTTTCATTCATTATTTCTGTACAAAGTCAACGGGGCGGGGCTAGAGAACGTTTCTATGTTGCGAGGGCAAGCAAAAATTAGCTTGGTGTTGATCAGGCGGGAGTGTCCTCGATAGTACCACTAAAATAGCCTCTACTACTGTACTACGACTTTTAGTACTATACTTTCTACAACACTCGAGTTATTTTCTAGGAAAAGTATGAAAGTAAAGGAAACGGCCCTCGTAATGAGGAACTGTGAACCAAATACGTAAAACATTCGATAAGCGCATTGTTTTGCAGTATCAGCTGGTGACCGTTACCTAACCTAATACAAATTCATACTTATACGAGTTCCTAATGTTGGTTAACACAGCATTTTTTTTTCTTGTAAGTTTTTAATTTTGTTTTTTTTTTTCTGTTAGTTTTAGTTTCATTTTGTTTTATTATCTATACATACACATATACACATAAAATAAAGTTATTATCATTATTTAAATAAAGTTAATCTCCCAGCAATCTTTAGAATTAAACTTATTTTATATTGCTATTTGAAGTTAGTAGGTACTAAATTAGGTTGATCTTGCTATTTTTTTTTATGTTTTTAATTATTATTATTTTTTTGGAAAAAAAAAAATAATACATATAAGTTTTTAAATTTACATTAATTTTCTTTCAATATTACGCCTTCACGGCAAAACATAGCGCCCAGATATGTCTACCTAACACCTTTATGTAAATACCTTTGTTTCACAACAAAAAAATATTCTGATTCTGATTCTTGGTGCAAGAGTAGTATTGGAACAGAGTAGCAAAACTGAACCGTGACATTGGCCTTCGGATTGTCTTTACATTTCTTCTGAAATTGCACTTGTACAACCGCTTCTGATTATTAGGTATAAAGTATAATTAGCTAGTAAATCACCACTCTTTCATGAAGAGGATATATTTATAGTTTTCTACTTTTTAACCATCATTTATGAGCCACTCTATCATCCATCGGACATTTATCAATCGTCACACTCATCCATCTCTGAATTTGAGCTTCCTAATAGATTACTTTCATGAATGCTTGTTTTAAAGAGTTACTTCTCATTATTGTCATGTCATAACAGACTTTTGATTAATGAACCCATGTTTTTTTAACGCAGGACATGATTCCTGTATATTTATTAGGTAACTTAGGAAACTAGTTTAATTTTAAAAAACGAACATCAAAATTGTTTTGGTTGGTACTCTTTTGCAAATGTATTTTATTGGGAGTATGAAGAACAGGGTGTAAAGCTCTTCATCCCCCGTAGAAAAGGGAGGATCCTCCGACCAGACGGGTGTTATGTCTGGTGGGCCACTGCCCGACAGTTGTTGTCGGGTTCTCGTATATACTCTTAAGTCGCGGATTACTTTGCTTGCGCGATGTAGGATTTCTGATGTTTCGCTGTTAGTTCATCGTTCGTGTCATAGATGGCGCTGTCGTACTTTTTGTTCTATGTTGCTGTACCTAGTAGTTTTTGTAGTGTCGCTACAATCTCACCAATGTTACTTTTTGTGCAACAACGTAAGAAAATAAATAAATAAATGTATCGAATTGGGGGCGTCGGCCACAGGTGCGTCGACCACTGGGGGCTAAGCCACGGACCCAAAAGTAAGTGGGCAACAATGGATAACAAAAAGTTATAGTTAAAGCCACAAAAGTTATAAAAAGTTACTTAATGTTATCAGGAATTTCTCATGTTATCAGGAGACTGGATTCGTGCCCGATTAATGCCAATAGGCTCGCCCCCTTTGACATGGGACTTAAAATAACTGGCGTGATGTGAGTCCTACTATTAGGTACACCACTGCCTTACTCCACTGAGATTACAGGAGTTATGTTGATGAGCAACAATGTTGAGAATCTTGTTCACAACATTGTTGCTGAACAAAAAATTCAATGTGGATACACCATTATTAGAACATTTTCCCATAAGCTCATTACGGAAGCTCATTACAATTAAAACACATTCCACAGTGTGAAGGTACCATATCCTAAGACCTCTAGCCTACGGAACAGATCCCAGTCATTAACGGTTAGTGCTGGGAACGTGATCCTATCGCGTCTGATCTGAACCCAATATATCTGAACTTGCAACTCTAAGTGCAAACGCTCAGATATATATTGGAGACCGTTAATCCAGTTAATGTATGGCTGGGTTAAAGGTTAATTATGTTTTAGGTGTTAAGGATGGGTGCGAGGCTTCTCCATACAAAACAATGTGAGAAATCACGAGGAAATAATTTCTGAAGATATCGGCAAGGCATCGGTAAATTATGACGTCTGAATTTGAGACATTATTTTGTTTTAAATCTGTAATTCTCATATTATATTTCTGAAAGAGGCCTAGAAAACGCTGGCGTGACGACTTAGAAGCGTTTGTGACAGATTGGCCGGAGAAAACCACACAGAGAGAAGAACGAAAGACTATGGGGGAGACCTTTGTCCAGCAGTGGGACAATATAGGCTAAGAAAAAAAAAGTCATTTGACTGTTATAAAACTATTAAGCACAGATATTATAATAAGTGCATTGTACTGATGGCTAAAGAGAGACGGCAGAAGTGTCGGTAGACCAACACTCAGATGGAGGTATGATATTCAGAAGATCGTGGGTAAGGTCTGGTGGAACCTCGCGCAGACCAGGGAAGAATAGCACACAGGGGAAGACATCTATACTCAGCAGTAGGTGGAACCAGGCGGCTTATGATGATAAAATGCATTTTATACACTTTCTTATTGGACTAAGTATTGATAGCTCAGGTATCATTATTTTCGACTATGACTGATTTAAACAAAACCGTTAAGCTTTATTTTTATTTTGTATAAGCCTGTGTACTGTCCCACTACTCGGCAAAGGCCTTCTCCAATAGGCGAGATGACAAAAAAAATCTAATTAGTCCGTCACTTAGATTATCAAAAAATATTTGACCCGTGTTTTTTCTTTTGTTACGTAAACCAAAATTGACTAAGATACGACGCTTTTAAAATTCTCAATACGTCACGCCATGGTATAATTTTTAGCTAGTTCTGACGTCACGAGCCCCCACTCCCGAGTTTTGATGCGTTTTATCTTTGTCAATATTCATTGATTTACAAAAACAAAAAATACGTGTCCATTAATTTCCAATACTCTAACTGACGGACTAAATAGATTTGCATTTTTTTGATACTGTCGTCATGCCTATTCCTTCCATGTGCTCTTTTCCCCTGTCTCCTCGAACCAGCAAAATTATGATTTTTTATTAGAGCTCATACTTTGTATGAAAAAGTCACGAAGTACTAACAGTTGTTCGACGGGGTGAATGTGGCGTGGTAAGATGTGATCTGTACATACTTTGAATTTTAATTACATTGTGCAGTTGTTTATTTAGATATGGTGGGATAGCTGGTGGTCGTATTCCTTCACTACAAGAACCAAGAAGAGAACTTTTTTTCTTAGCGATAACGGAATTAAAAATAAGTAGACGGAAATCCACAAAGTATTTAGGATTTACACATCTTTAATACTAGACAACGTGTTCCTTCCGTATTAGAGTTGTTTAACGAGACTTCTCTCAAAATAAAATTCTAAATTGCCCATGATTGATGACATATTATCGACAGGAATTCAGAAATGACATATTTTCGAAAGAAAAAAGGACTTAACAAAAAAAAAAGTTTTTCTATCACTTCACACATAAACAAACAAACAATCAGATGAAAACCAACACTCAATACAATAAATAATTCGGATGAAATCTAATACGCGGTTAGTTGTCGCTTTCTCGGGGAGTCGCCAGCAAAGGATTGTAAATTAAGTCACGCCGATACTTCGATAGCAGCCCGCCATGTTTATTAAAGTGCCATTGAATTAAACTGTACTTTCAAAGTTATGCTCATAAGCTAGGGATGAAGCCAATTTATTGGGAACTATAGCTTGTGCATGCGGCTTCACCCGCGCAGCTTTTGATGATTGACCCACGGGAAAAAAACAAATTTTCAAATCAAATCAAATTTTTATCCGGGATAAAAAGTCCAGTTTATAAACTATCTGTGTGCAAAATTTCATTCAAATCCGTTCAGTAGTTTTTGCGTGAAATAGTAACAAACATCCATTCACCCATCCTCACAAACTTTCGCATTTATAATATTAGTAGGATATGAAGTAGTCGTTCGTATTTTTAAACTTTAACCAACTTATCTGTGCAGACGGGAAAACACAGAACCAAAATAAATGTACCAAGTTTGACATATCGATGCATTTTTGCTTGACAAGCAGCGCCATCTTGAACTGCAAACTTAAAGTGGTCATACTGTTTAGCGCCTTTAAATAACATGAACATATATTTTTCGATATCTAATTACAATCTGACAGATTTCTGAAATTTCTTACATCGTATGTCACTTTGCCTGCAATAGGCCCTGAGATTAGCCTTTACGGAGAGGGTCTCATCCGAACAAATATTTCCTGGCAACCATTACTTCTTGTGTTATTCATACTGCAACTTTTCATAAATCTGGAAACTCAATTTATATCATTCTGGCCTAGTTCAGTGTTTAAATTGGTCCAATACATCACACCTCATCAAAAATCGACACCATAATTGGACTTCCACGCATGAACTTCAAACTACCGACACTTTACATTCACCGGTAACCGTAACAACTTCATCATCAATCATTACCTTACCAAAAGTGATAATAAGCTCGTCTTTAAGGCACGTTTACACTAGCGCGACCGGCAACGCGATAAACTTCCGCGAATGCATGCAAACCGCCCATTAACCGCTGATGCGGCGCGATCGGCCATTAAGTCTGCGAATTAATTAAATTATTTCCCAGAAGTAATGCTAAATTAATTTAATTGCGATTTGGCACAGCTTTGTCTTATCGTAAAGGTGGTTTCTCTAGGGAAAGCGGGATTTGTGGCTTCTATGTTGAGTTATAGTTAGGTAAATGGAAGATTTGTGCTGTGTATTGTGGTTGTTTAACCACAATATAGGTAAGCTATATTCAAGTCCCAAAGAGAATTATTTATTATAAGGGTAGGCTGTAGCTGACAGCATAGAATAATAAGCCAATATTTTTGGTTATATACCCACAGAAACTTTTACGCCATGCAATGGAAGAATTTCCGCAGTTTTAAATGTGTAGTTACAATTACAACAGATACCGAATTTATTTTTCCGATATTTTCAACACCGATAATAAGACAAAAAAAAACTCGCTTTTTGAAATGATCCTATGAGTATTATTTTCTATCTATTTTTGATAAGAGTATGTACATGATTTACAAACTAGAAATAGATTTATAATGATAAGAAAAATATGCACAAGTATCAAAATGGGAAAAGAATTACAGAGCGTCAAATAATTCGTCCACATTTAGAGTTAATTGAAATATGATTAAAACATTAGGCATGACGACAGTATCAAAAAATTGCAAATCTATTTAGTCCGTCAGTTAGAGTATTGGAAATTAATGGACGCGTATTTTTTGTTTTTGTAAATCAATGAATATTGACAAAACATAAAACGCATCAAAACTCGGGACTGGGGGCTCGTGACGTCAAAACTAGCTAAAAATTATACCAAGGCGTGACATATTGAGAATTTTAAAAGCGTCGTATCTACGTCAATTTTGCTTTACGTAACAAAAGAAAAAACACGGGTCAAATATTTTTTGTTATTCTATCTGACAGACTAATTAGATTTTTTTGTCGTCTCGCCTATTCGTTTTCTGAAGTTCAGTTGCCAAGCATGACAAACTTGTTAACAAGTTCCAGTTTGCTCCAGAAAAATCTGAATTCCAAACTGAATTTGTTGGCAGTTAATTTGTCAAAAAAAAATGTGACAAAACGGTGCTTTAATCGAGCGAATATCCTTTGAGTTTTCCTTTTGGATCGCGTCCAAATAATGACAAATTATTCAATGATGTAGGGCGCCATTTATCACGCCAGATGGCGTGGCGGCTGTTTGTCATTTATACCGCGAAGAAAGATTTTAATGTAAAAGGGAGAGGAGTTATGAAAGATAAAGAAAACGATGATGGTAGTGATAATCTGTTGATGGGAAAATTTGCAATCAATATTAAAGTTGTTTTGCTTCATGAGCTAAGCGACATTTTGGCTATTTTATTCTGACCGTCGGCGTTTACCTAATTTATTTGTAAGTTCGTCTTCTGATGGCTAAAGCAAACTGTTATAGCTATCATTATTGTAACTATGTTCGAAAAATACGTCTTAATTATAATTCAAAAGTATGTAATAGTAATTGTTGAAGCTTTAAAATGCTATTGCGTTACAGATTGTTTAGCAATCCGACGGCGCGCGGTTCTTATAAAACATGCATATAATATGTAGGTTTATGTGTAGTTAGCAAGATTGCTCAAAAATATGTGTTTTGTTATTCTCTACCTTTAGTTTTAAAATAAAAAATTTCAACAACAAATCAACTACCAATATTTTACCAGTTTTATTACAAAAACAGCTTGTTTAACATTTATAACGACCCGCTTATTTCGGCGCCACACATTTACCACTTGATTGAACCTGATATCATTTTCGTAGTCGTAAAGGGTTAAAATGGACGCGGTACCTTTGTATCGACCACTGGTTAACTGAGAGAGGCATTAAATACACTTGTTTGGGCATAAAGTTAAGACAAACGGTTAAATGTGATGACGTGAGATGATGAAGCAGTTAACTATAAGTGCTGATGATGAGGATGTAAAGGTTTTTAACTGTTTCTGGTTAAATTTGGTGTGTTGTAGTTTTTACGGCTCGGTTGTTTGGTTTTATATTTTTGAGAATAGTGTGTTTGGAAGTCTTTGGATTCAATATTACAGATCGAAACATACAAATAGTCTTACGAAAACTATTTACTTAATTGAATTATCACAAAATTCGCGAAAGTATCGTTTAAGGTAAGATATCCGGATTCCGGTGTCATTAAAAAGCCGTATACGGCGGTTCAACGTCGGAAATGTTAATTCAACTGCCACGCAATGTATCCGCAACAACTAATATCCCTCATTCCGATGCTATCAAAGATGACACGCCGATAAATTAGTACTTACGATTATGAAGCTCAAAACTGTTCGCCTTTAAGTTCCATACTTACCTGTAACAAACAATGAACAATTCATTAATTAATAATGATGATTTATTTTTATTAAAACGTAAAGGTGGAACGCATGAATTGAAAAATATAAAATGGGTTAGAGCTTGACAGTCATGATGATTTGACAATCGGGAGAAACTTAATGAGCTTACAATAATTCCGAAATATTAAATTTTCTACACGTTGAAGATCTTATACCATTCCGGTACGACACAAGCTGAAAAAAATAAGAACCCCATCATAGACGATTTCAATACAACACTTCTATAGGTCTATTTTATCTATATCAATAAGTGGAGCGGCCGTCAACCTATCTGTCCGTCTGTCCGTCAGCTAGATGTGTCGTTGAATGATCTATAGACTCCATATGTACCTAGTTATGAGATCCTAGTTGAAAAAACACGTGGATGACCTGGATTTATCGAATGTTTTTGTCTAGGTGAAGATAATGATTTGAATGAAATCTAGTTTCAGGGATTTTGAAAATATTACCAGCTGCGAAACTGTCCAGCTGAGAATCTGTCCAGCTGCGAAACTGTCCAGCTGAGTATCTGTCCAGTTGCGAATCTGTCCAGCTGAGAATCTGTCCAGTTGAGGCGTACATTTTATACCTGTAAATTTAGCTGCAATCGGTTAGACAGAAAAGCAGGAAAACGCTAGGCAGATGATGACATGTATAATTATCATCATCATTTCATATGGTAGTACTGGTTGTCAAATTTGCGGGACACCAATTACCTGTAACGACTGTCAAAGATCTTAATATGACAATAGAATTTAGCTAGTATCGCACAATTTTTTTTTTTTGGTATTTAAGGGAAACGTTTTGGAGTAAACAGTTCCCTTCTTAGATATCGGTTTCATAAAATGGTGACCACTTACGGGCCATCCATAAATTACGTCACACGTTAAGGGGGAGGGAGGGATCCACGAAGTGTGACATTGTGTGACAAGGGGGTGGAGGGTCCTAAATTTCGTGACGTCACATATCAAAATCTATATAAGTCTGAATCTTTAATAAAAAAAAATAATAGTTTTTAGTTTTTAAATGTTTAATTTGATGTCAATTTTAGTAAAAAAGACTTTAAATCGAAATAAAACTTATTTCGGAAATGCTTTTTTAATTCAATAATTTGCAAAATTTGTGACGTCACACTAGGGCGGGGGTCTCACAAATGTGACCAGCTGTGACAAGGACGGTGGGGGGGGGGGGGGGGGCAAAAATCACGAAATTCGTGTGACGTAATTTATGGATGGCCCCTTAGGTAATGTGCAGAACAGTATAGCATACACATCACATAATAAAATCATCATCTGTCTAACCGGATCAAGCTGAATACTAGTATAGCATACATATTACCTATACATGTATTAACGCATAGGTAATAAAGTAAGATAAATTATTTCAAAAAACAGTTCCTGCTTCCAATAAAGTATAAAATTAATAACTTCATTATTCCAATCTGATGTAAGAAAACAGTTTAATAATCACAATCTTTCAAAACATATCGATAAATCGTATCGATAATATTAAGTCGATTGTTGTTAGTATAAACAATGTAGGCTTATTTACTAAGCTATCGGATATCGATTTATTTGCAATGCATATTTTAACATTTTCTAGTTCTTTATGGCAATTTAAATGCTTTGCCATTAGAGTTATTGTAATTTATATGAAATATGTCACAATAAATGTAGAATTTATTATTCATATACCGTACACATATACGACGTTATATCGCTACCCCAAATATATAGGAGAGTTAAATCAAATTAGTCAAAAGAGAAACTCATTAAATCAAACTTCAAATCGTGAGTTTCACAACACGAAAGAACTTAGTTTTGTAAGTTTTTAAAGTTGTATAGAGAAGATATTTATTTCAGTTTATTATTTCAAGTGCAGATTTGTAAGGTGCAGGACTACACGACGTAGTTAAGCGAAAAGGATCCAATCTACAACATGACCAAAAATGATTGTGCAGATTTGTAAAGTACAGGACTACACGACGTAGTTAAGCAAAAAGGATCCAATCTACAAACTGACCAAAAATGACTTAAGAGCACCAAATTGATACTAAACATCGATACTAGCCAGCAAAAAAGATCCAACCAAAAAACATTTTTTTAAATATTTTCTATTAACGTTAGAACCAACCACAGTTTGGTGCAGTCAAGTCATTTTTGGTCATGTTGTTGATTGGATCCTTTTCGCTTAATTAAGTCTTTATGATCTGCAATGACTAAGTCGAGAAGCCATATTGATCTGCAATGACTAAGTCTAAAAGCCATATTTGCATTACTCTTATCATAATTCAAGATCATGTACCACCCACTCAGTGTCCCCAACAAATTAACAAATTCACTTTACATACGGAAGCCTGTATACCAACAATTATAGTCACTGACACCCGTTTATATGATCGATGGGGACAATTACCAACTACCATAGTAATTTGCCTTTAACATAAAGTAACATAATAATTTCCTTAAACTGTTGTAGTTGGCGCCGACTATGTAAAATAACACTTTATGCACGTGTATGGATATACGCCTTGTTGATTCATTAGGCAAATTATATGATGAATATCATAGTGTATATTATTTATATCGGAGATTTACATAATTGGTCTATGGGCGCCTCGTTAAACAGAGGTGCAGACGGATGGCGTTTGCGGGTTCAGTTATTTGAATTTTAATTGCAATTGCACTCTTCTTATATTTCCTAAGGTGCAATACTATAGTATACATATATGGGTACAGAGGGTGTAAAACACCTCTTAACGAAACCGAAAGGGACTTGTTCTCCACATCATTGCGATATTTTTTTTGTTCTACACCGTACCTGGGAACCTTCTAGTTACGGAGATATTGGGGGTCAAAGTTCCAAGTTTTTGTCAACTTTTTTTTAAATACAAGTTTTTAATGGAAGATTTTTAAACTTTAAACACATCCACGACCCCTGTACTATTCAATCTATCCATCAGCACAATGTTTTGAGTGCGTTACATTGAGTTCTACCACAAAACATGATTTTTCAACCCAAAAAAAAAGTCGTTTCCCAGCAATCATTTTTGCGTAAAGTTACTTAGTTTTATGTACAGAATGCAGCTTGGTTGACGGCTTCGTGATGAGCTGGTTTACACCCTGTATACTATAGTATAATATAGTATTACGAAATGCGCTTTCGTCATCACCATATTATTTCAGCCGAAAGAGGCCTTCCCCAAGTGTCGCCACATGACCGGTTCCGTGCGTCTTTCATACAGTGGATCCCCACAATCTTCACCAGGTCATCGGGCCATCAATTGACCGCTAATTTGTCAAAAAAGGTCTAGTTAATGACATTTAAGCTTAAAATAAAATCCCGTTAGTTGATAATAAGTAAAATCCCGTAAGTTAGTTTTTTGACTCATAACCTATAGGGTACTTCCGGTTGACCCAGAATTGTCAATTTTGGTTAAAGGTCTTACAGCACAAGTAAAGGGAAAATACCGAAAAATTAAAAAAAATAAAAATGTTGGTACTTACGTACAAGTTTTCGCGCAAATCTAAATTTGCCCATATCTTTTTATCGTGTTGACTCAGGATTTTTATACACCTAATAGAGACTATTGACTTTTTGAGGTACGGAACTCTAAAAAAACAGTTGCAATGGCCGTGACGACCCAGAGGTTTAGGACGTCTCGCTTTCTCAGTTTATCTTGAACATCACTCACATCGTTGAAGGAAAATATCGTGAGGACACCTCAACTTATAATTGAGCAAGCGTGGTGATCAATGCTCGTGACTTCTCTGTATGAGAAGAGGCCTTTGCCCAGCAGTGGGACAGTAATAAGCTGTTATTGGAGTTTTCAAAGGGCTAGTATTGAATGTTCGAAATTAAAACCACCCTATTTTTATCCTTGAACAAGAAGTAGAAAAACTCCTGCTGACCATAAATTAAAACTTATTTAAAAAAACAATTAGTCGATTTTCGGACATCACCATAACATACCAATCACGAAACCCTCCAATGAACCGAAAGAATCCAAAAAAAGAAAAGAACAATTTCAAAAAACGAACGACCATAAAACATGTATTGAGAAGCATCTTTAAATTTAAAACAAAAAAGTCTTGCATTGCGTGTAGGTGTGCCAGGAGCATTATTCGCATAAGGAAATGAGCCGAGAATCGAACGGGACAACTCTCTTAATTGCACCGATTGATTGGCACTGAACCATCTTGATAAAGCTGTATGTTCCGACCTTTTTGTGGACATTCATTACGACACATCTTCAGTCATTATAGACAAGCCGTTTGTGCAAAACTTAGTTGCGAGGGAATAAGTAATTACATTAGTAATTGCGAGGGATGTAACTGTACTTGAGTTGATTTTATTTAATGACTAGCACTTTGCCCGTGGCTTTGTCCGTAAAAAATGTGATAGTTCCGCTAATATGCATGATATAAATATAATTTATAGACTATAGCACTCACGAATAATGTAGCTTTCTGCCAGTGTATATGTGTATGTGTTTTAGAATTGGATCATTTGTTCCGGAGATTACCCCTTGCATACAAACTTACAAACTTTTACGCTTTATAATATTATAGTATAGAAATAAATACGTAGATTTGAAACTTGTATCAGACGGTAGATAAGTGTAGAAGTTTAAGTAGATCATCATGCATATTCTGAAAGATAGCTCTTTCTCCTGTAAAACAAACCTGTTTTTCTGGAAGTTTTGGTATAAATGAGTACAAGAAACTATTGGCTTATTTACATGGCTTCTTCTTCATAAGTTTTTTATTGCCTGTGAAATATTCCTATAATATCTGTTTTTTTTTTAACTATTAATATTGACGTATGAGTACCTACTACACGACATAGCTGATCATACATACACAGATTCACGCCTTTTCCGTTTTTTTTTTGGGTATAGGCAGAAACAACTGAACTGCTATGATCTTTACGAACTCGTTTCGCCTCATCCACATTCAGCTGATCATAACTAACAAAATTCTCCAAAATGGCGCCACCATTTAAACTTTCGCGCCAAAACAAAATACAACGCACCAGGAAACACAGTCCCCAATAATAATAACTGGCCTGTAATTAAACATTGTATAACAAATTAGCGAATAACATGTATGAATAAGCTTCGGAATTTAAACAAACTGCCATTAAGTGGGGCGTGCTATTGCGCTCGCGGCTATTTCAGGTCCGTTGTGCAATCATCGATACTAGTGTCACGTATCAGTGGCGAAGAGCGCGTGAAAAATAAAATAAATTTTAGCGAATTAACGTAATAGTAAGTGACATTCTGAAAGCCAAATCCAAACTAAATACATCTAAAAAGCATTTATAATGTTAGTAAGAAGTAAGATAAATATGTATGTATGTTTAGTTAATAAGAAAAAAAAAGAAGTAAATAAGTTAATTTAAGTTTTTAACTGTTATTGTTTGTGCACATAGGTATCTCTTCTGCAAATCTCGCAACAGAAGAAAGGTTTGCTGTAAAAAAACCCAATTCTGGGTTAAGCTCACCGTTCTGCTACTACTACTAGCTATATATTATAATTTTGCGTGCATTTAAGAATAAGAATAGATCTTGGTATTACCGCCAAGCAAATCTATTCAGCTAGGTAACCTAAATGGCATATTATAATCTAGTAAATGACTAAAATCCGTCAGTTATCCAACAAGCCTCGTTCACTGTGAATATATCGGCGTCAATCAGCTAGACGTGTTAATGACGAGATAATTGGAGCGCTTTTTATCGGCGCTTATTACCAGCGCGCGCGCTTATGAGTCTGCCTAAATATGGAGTGTAGCTGTTATGGTGATTATGGCTATGTTTAGATTTATCAGTGGTCAAAGCAAGCTAGATTTGTCTTCTGAGAGTTCCGTGTCCTAAAACTGGGTAAAAATGGGATTTACCATTGAGAAATAGTATCGGAGCGCTTATTATCACCGCGCGCTGTTATGTGTCTGTCTCAATAAATAAGTGTGGATGTTATGGGGATTGTGGCACTTCTAATATCCGCTTGTATACTCGGCTGTGGTGTTGGGTAACTTTTGTTTTTTTTTTATGGGAAATCATCAAATGACTCCTCCCGCTCTGGGCGGAGTGAGTGTGGGAGGGAGTGTCAGACTTTTACTGACTAAAACCCATCCGTGTTCCTTCATCGCCCTTTGTGTTCCGGGGCCACGGTATCTCTTTCGAACAGTCCCGCAGGCCCGAGTCCCGCAGCCCCGTGGTCTTGGGTACCTTGAAGGCCATTTTTTCCACAGTCGATTAATAAAGTTGACGTTCATTCACGTATAAAAAGACAAAACAAATTCAACACGATTCCTCAAATAAAGTTATCAGGTGACTGGAAAATCAGCCAGTAGTATTTTATGGAGCTCTGTCTTTTGTTTTTCTTGTTTCATGTCGGCGCAAGCTTTACAAGATTAGCTCATGTCGTGGCGAAAAGATTGGACAGACGGCATGGTCGACTGAAGTACCTAAGTACATACTTAAGTATTTCACTCGAAGAGGCTCTTTAAAAGGATTACTGCAAACTTATTTGCAACTTCTTGTTTGTAGAGTAGGTACTTATTGGCAAATACGACTTTGCTTTTGTGTTTTCACTTTTGAGGATATTTTTAGAATATAAGATACAGATAAACTTCTACGGTCACTTACGGAATATGTTCCGTGATTATTCATTATTTTTTCGACGCTGTAGCAAGCGCCATGATCGCGGGATGATCAGCCTATTAATGTTCCCACTGCTGGGACATAGGCCTCCTCTCTAAGAGAGGGAATGGGCTATAATCCACCACGCGGGCCCACTGCGGATTGATAGATGTCACATGTCTTCGATTTTTTTGGTTCTAGGACAAGCCGGTTTCCTCACGATGTTTTCCTTCACCGTTTTGACAGCAGTGGTGATGAAATAAATTACACAAAGTAATGCGCCTGCCTGGGTTTGAACCCACGACTTACTGTTCGTAAGTCGGGGCCGCCACCACTGGGCCACCGCTGCTCTCTATATAAGATACAGATAAACTTCTACGGTCACTTACGGAATATCTTCCGTGATTATTAATTGTTTTTGAGAAATTTTGTCATTGCTCCCGAGTGACATTTTAAGTATAGTTATGAACCGTGAAAGCTTAAAACAGTGATCACGGAAGATATTCCGTAAGTGATTTTATACCATGCCTACTCTAAAAAGCTTATTTTATTCACGCAAAACAGTGAATAAAAAGGCTATCGTTCTGAAAACTGCAAGCACATCATTGCCATTGCTTGCAGTTTTCAGAACGATATGCATACATATTTTAACCGTGCATTGTTGGTCTAACGGACGCAAGCTTTACTGGTGAGCATGAGGTCCCGAGTTCGATTCCTAAGTCGGGCAGAATTTCATAGTAGTAGTCCGCAGTTTGGATTTGCGTCTAGTAGATAGCAATAAGCTTGCCCCCTATTACAAATAAAGCTTAATACATGCTCCAATTAATATACAAATCTCCTGACTAAGAATACTCGTAATCCAGAGTTGTACCTAATAGTACAACCACATTTCGCCAGTGTGTGTGTTGTGTGTGTGTTAGTGTGTGTTGTGTGTGTATTGCCTTTGGGTAAGCTCGTTCCATCGTCGAGCTCATCACTGTCCTCAGGAGAAGAGTAGACCCATTTAATACTAAACATTGACATCACAAAATCATTAAATACTCGAAACAAATCGTACGCAGACGCACACACAACTAGTTTAAAAGTTCCTGTTTCACTACTACACTTTATAACTAATATTATGTAGTAATGTTTTTTACTTATGCCCAGTAATTAGCGCCTTGAAATGGCGAACCATATTAGCGTATAACCAATAACCAGTCTGGATATTAAAATGCGACTTGTCGTGTAAGAGTTAAGTTGGAAGCTGATAGCGGGAGCGAAAATCTTTTGGATTACAACCCATAGAGTAACATTTTTCGAAGAAATTAGTAGACAAAATATTATACCAATTATATACAAAACATCATGTCTGTAATCCCTGAAGAGTTAGGCAGAGTTGTACCTAATAGCCCCCCACTTCGCCAGTGTGTGTGTGTGTGTGTTGTTGTGTGTGTGTGTGTGCTGCCTTTGGGCAAGCTCGTTCCATCGTCGAGCTCATCACTGTCCTCAGGAGAAGAGTAGGCCCATTTAATACTAAAAAAGCCCTATGTAATAAGGGGGCGAGCCTATTGCCATAAACCGGGCACATATCCTGAGAAATTCCTGATGGTTAAGCTCAATAACGATTAGCCAGAACTGGGAATCGACCCCAAAACCTCATGCTCAGCTGTCGCACTTTCGACCACTAAACCAACGAGTCTCGAGGTAACTGTTCCTACAAGTTGTTCTACAGCAAATGCTTTTTGTGTAAAAACATTAGTTTTATTTGAATTTTTGGACGTGCTGAAGCAAGAGTTTTCAAGACGTTTCCCTGCTGAAAATCCACACTTGGACATGAGTTGCCATGGCTGACCTGGAAGTCTTTAAATAGACTCCGGTCCCAGGTTCGCCGCAGCAATGAAAACCTGCTCAGGTGCAGATTCATGACTCGGCCCTGGAGCGTAAAAGTGGTGCTGTTTCACAAAAGATGGTGCATTTAATATTGTGCCCTGCAGTTGTTTGTTAATTACAGATGGACGCTACCGAGGGCGCCAAACTAGTGGCTCAATTCTAAACCGTTACGCTTTAGATTGCCATAGACACGCTAAGCAAAGAGTGTCATCCTGAACTTCGACAGTTAATTATTTCGACACGGTCTCAATTTCGAATAACAATAGTTCGACTACTCATTGCTTCGACAGAACATACTTCGACAACGCACACCTTCGAAATACACTACTTCGACAGATCTCTACTTCGATATGCACTTGTTCGGCGGATTCCTATTTCGATGGAACATACCTTCGACATAATACTGCTCTGAAATATGACAATAATAATTAAATTTCGCTTTATGGTTTTAGGTACAGAAGTCTTCTTGATTATTTATTAGAAATTTGAGTAAAACGTATACTATTCCCGTTAGGAACGAAATTGTATCAATGTAATTTTTCAGTAACAAATGTTTTTGCAGCAATTCAAATTATTATTATTGTCACAGACTTGTTGCTCCAATTAAATGATTTATTAAAAATTTCTGAGCGATTATGTCGAAGGTATGTTCTGTCGAAATATAAATCCGCCGACCAAGTGCATATCGAAGTAAAGATCTGTCGAAGTAGTGTATTTCGAAGGTGTGCGTTGTCGAAATATGTTCTGTCGAAGCAATGAGTAGTCGAACTATTGTTATTCGAAATTGAGACCGTGTAGAAATAATTAACTGTCAAAGTGCATGATGACACTCCTGAGCAAGAGATTTGAATTTTTCAAAGTTTAAATTTTTTTTATCTCCTCTCATCTCTCATGCCTTGGCCGCCAATAGCAGGGCGAGCAAAAAACCGCTACCAATCATAACAACTGACAGAGATCAGGCGCGAGCGCAACAATCAAAGCGTTACCGCTAACGTTTCAATCTGAGATTAACGACACGTGACAGTTAACCGCAGTAGTTTAACTGAAGGTTTGAATATTTATCGTTTGGGGATTAGTGTTGGAGTATCGTCACTGTATCGGGAGTCAATCAGTTGTTAAGGTGTCAGTGATAAGATGTCGTTGCTACTGTGATTTCTTGCTAAGTGCTTGTATGGTATTGACAGTATAATTGATTTTCGGGTGTGAAAGTAAACAAGCAAGGTTTGGTAATTAGGCCGTAGTTTATTTTGGTTTCCTCCGAAGCTAGAATCAGAATCAGATATTTATTTGCTATGAATGTAGGTACAGGTATAAGATGTTGTACATGAATAATGAGATCGGCTACAGTCTACCTTACGGCATGCAAATTATTACATAAATTAAAATATTAATTACAAAACAGAAATTAAAGTGAAGTCAATTAATAATATTATAGTCACTTACAGGTACATAAGTCAAAACGGTCACATGGTTAAATTTGCAATTAAAAACATAATCTGGTTAAATTCATATCATTTAAAAAGTCTTTCACTGAGTAGTAACATTTGCTAATTGTTGTCTTTTTATTTTAAGCAAGCGTGCACGCTAGGCTGTTTTATCCATTCATATCAGGCGAGTTACGACCAACGCAAACCTATGAAGCATTAAAAAAAAATGTTCTTTTTTTGCCGCCGACAAACTGTCTGTTACGCATGTGCATTTTAAAAATAACGTCACGTTCCATTTTCAATACTTTTTGACATCATCTAAGCCTTTGCTTGGGACTAACTTAAGTCATCCTTTTTAACCAATTACTTCTGAATAAAATGAAAACAAGAGGTTTATATAAGAGGGTTTTTACACCCTTATAGGGTGTAAAAAACCTTTTAACGAAGCCGAAAGGCACTTGTTCTCCTCGTCATTGCGATCATTTTTTTGTTCTACACCATACCTATCAGTTATGGAGATATTGGGGGTCAAAGTTCCAACTTCTTGACAAGTTTTTTTTGTTAAGTACAAGTTTTTAATGTAAGATTTTTACTTTAAACACCTCCATGTACTACTATTCAATCCATCCATCAGCACAATGTTTTGAGTGCGTTACATTGAGTTCTACCACAAAACATGATTTTTTACTACAAAAAAAAAGTCGTTTCCCAGCTATAATGTTTGCGTAAAGTTACTTAGTTTGATGTACAGAATGCTTGGTTGACGGCTTCGTGGTGTGGTTATTTACACCCTGTATGCTACAGGGGTTTGGCACCAACCATATCACCACCCCTAAATTTCAAAGACGAGACTCATTAAACCTTCTCCACACACCCACACCGTATCAAAAAGTTTTTGCCGATTCCACAACTCCACACACAAATGTTACAGGCCGGATTACTCCAGATTACGTTCAGAAACACACTCACATCTGAATTACTGAGAAACTATATTTTAATTTGGTTTTTTCACGGTCGTTAGTGTAAGATGGATTGCTTGTTCGTTCGTCTGTCTGTCTGCCTGTGTGTTTCGACCTATAATTTCTATCTGTATTTGGTACTGGTCTAGTTTTAATTTGTTTGTTTGTTTGTGAGAATATTTGTTTCTTTTTTGTGACTGCCTCGTTAATCTAGTGGTCAAAATCGCGACTGCTGAGCATGACGTCCTGGGTTCGATTCCCCGGTCAGGCAAAGTGTTATCGGGTTTTTCCATCAGGAATTTCTCAGTAGCCGCCATGGATTGTGGGTTTCTGCCTGGTTGATGGTAGTAGGCCTCGCTCCGCCTCGTTACATGAGACTTAAACAACATAACTGGCGAAATGTGGGTGTAACATTAGTTACACACACACCTCTGCCTTACCTTTCGGGGATTACAGGTGTGATGTTATGTTATGTGTTTTTTTGTCGACTGTTATACAGGGTGTAAATAACCTCATCAAGAAGCCGTCAACCAAGCATTCTGTACATCAAACTAAGTAACTCTACGCAAAAATTATTGCTGGGAAAGGACTTTTTTTTTGGGGGTAAAAAATCATGTTTTGTGGTAGAATTCAATGTAACGCACTCAAAACATTGTGCTGGTGGATAGATTGAATAGTACAGGGTCGTGGAGGTGTTTAAAGTAAAAATCTTACATTAAAACTTGTACTTATTACAAAAAAAAGTTGTCAAAAAGTTGGAACTTTGACCCTCAATATCTCCGTAACTAGAAGGTTCCCAAGTATGGCGTAGAACAAAAAAATGATCGCAATGATGGGGATAACAAGCCTGCCTTTCGGCTTCGTTATGAGGTTTTTTACACCCTATAAAGTATTGAGAAATCTACTAGCATCAAGATATATTACAAACAGGGAGAAAGCAGACACGTTTATTATATATATTATATAAAAAAATCGAGCCTTGTGAGATATAGCCGTTTAATAATTTCATCTTGATTTCCTTATAAAGGCAGATTCATTTGCAATCAAATATATAATAGATTAACCTAACCATTTATTTTGATAAAGGTATTAGTTATGCGATTAAAATCCAATCTTTTATTGAAAACTAATGAGATGTTCAAAGATTCGGTGGGCGGTATACATAAAGTTAAATGATCATATTAATGAAGAAATTAACTAATGATTCTTAAAGTATATAAAATTAATTTAAAAGTTCGGTAAAATATGTTTGTAAGAACCTAATCTCCGGAACTAATGATCCAATTCTAAAAATTCTTATAATTCCAAATCTAAAAAATTCACTTACAGAAAACAACATTATTCGTGGGTGCTAAAGGCCATATAGCTATATGGCCTAAATTATATTTACATCATATTAGTTGAGCTATCAGAATTTTTGCGGGCGAAGTCGGGGAAGAAGTGCTAGTGATTTGATAAAAGTAAATTCCAAAGACATGTTTTTTAGTCCATAACAGACCGGCGACTCACACACACACAACACAACACACAAAACACACACAACACATAAAACTTTTTTGCAAAAAATAAAACCGACTTCAAAAAACACAAGAAAGTGAAAAATAACTTTAGCTTCAGAAGTCGGTTACAAGAAAACTAAATCAATCAAACAAAGGTCAAACAAGTTTTTTATTTTTCCATTTTTAGTTGTTCCTTATCCCCAATAAATGGAACTTAACATACCTAAACCTGTCGAAATCTGGGTGTATTGTAGTCATCTGCGTACCCCCTCAGAGCATACAGGCGTGATGTTACGTCATGATGTTGTATAAACAATAATACATTCAAGCGATTCCAGCAATCACTGCAGATTTGCCGTCTACCTGTGAAGAGTTCCATTGCATGTGTTTCCATATCTCCGAAGATCAGTCAGATCTTCACCAAATTATTAAATTATCAGAATCGGTTCACCCAGTCGAAAGTTCTGAGGCAACAAACACAAAAAAATACAGTCGAATTGAGAGCCTCCTCTTTTTAGAAGTCGGTTGAAAATTAGCCAACCTCAATCGATACACAATCTTTAACTCAGTGTCAATTCGCATTAACTCCAGTCAGTTAACGTTGACAATAAATTGTAGTGGGCGAGGAGTGAGAGGACTGAGGAGATAGCAAAATAAATAGACACGTCACGTCATTAT
This sequence comes from Xestia rhomboidea, assembly GCA_963853795.1. Lineage (NCBI taxonomy): Eukaryota > Metazoa > Arthropoda > Insecta > Lepidoptera > Noctuidae > Xestia > Xestia rhomboidea. The sequence goes on along the minus strand of OY970778.1, from coordinate 3,602,741 downwards.
GCTGTTGTGGGCCGACTATAAATAAATATCGAGTTAGGAGGACGGCGGTGGTAGCCGTAATCATCTGTGACTGGTATACTCGACTGCTGACAGTGGTTGGGTCTTTACGTAAGAATTTATAGCAGTTGAGTATACCCCTGAGTTAACTTGCTATAGCTTTTTTGGAAAAAAATTAAACAAATGTGTATAAGTATCAATACTTTCAGGTGTTTTTGTCCTTTTCAGGTTTGTTCAAACTAAACTGATCAATATAATAACTGTACCTCATTTAAATATTTTTAGGCATAGGTACTTGGCAAGTAGCTAACCAAAATATTTTTCTGTCACCAGTCTATTCTCCTAGCAACACAGCAAATGATATTCCATGGGAAATCGTACACCAGTGGCGCAGTGACCAGTGACCAGTGGTGGCGGCTTGGGCAGAAAACCCAACAGCCACCTTACTCATCATTTCTTAGTTTTCTTTGAAAAAAGAAAACAAAAAAAAGAACAAAAAAATTTTTTTTTTTTATTAAGTACTGTTTTTTTTTTTTTTTTAATCATGACATAATCTTTTCTAATATAAATAGTTCGTGCCAAGAAAGACCAAATGAAATTATAAACCCCCAGTTACGTAGCCATAAACCATACTACTAGTATACCCGTAAACCTCATCACACACAATGCAATGTATTAAGCAATTCGCATCGCCGCCCTCGTCAACGTCACGCGTTAACTTCAGCGTGCTATCTTATCTATATTTTTGTGGAGATGGAAGATGCACATTTTATCGAGAATATTCAGCTAAGAGTACACGAAAGGACGCGGTTTCCCAAAGAAAAAAAAAACTTGATCACACGTAAGAAAAAAAAAACTTGATCACACGTAGGAAAAAAAAACTTGATCACACGTTTTCTTTCCACGATTTTCTAATCACAAATGAGAATACAATGGCATGAAATAAATTCAGACAGGAAACCTCCTATTACACCCCACGCGATAAACAAAAGAATAGTACAATAACATCATCATTTGCGTAGCCTTTTCCCAGCTATGTTGGGGACGGCTTCCAGTCTAACCGGATGCAGCTGAATACCAGTATTTTACATGGAGCGACTGCTTATACGACCACGAACGACCCGAATGGCGCAGCGGTAGTGAGGCTGCCTTACGTTCTTAAGGTCCCGGTTTCGAATCCCGGAAGGAGCAAATGTTTGTGTGATGAGCATGGACACTTGTTTCCGAGTCATGGATGTTTATATGTATAATAAGTATGTATTTACAAACAAAAAGTATCTATGTAGTATACCAACTATCTGGTGTCCACGACACAAGCCTCGTTGCTTAGTGTGGCACTAGATGGCGCTGTGTGTAATGTCCAGCGATATTTATTTTATATCTGACCTCCACAACCCAGTTAGTACCGTGTAATACGATACCCCTTGGTAAGAATAATACAATAACAAACATGAAAATTAAATAAATCATTGTCTAAAGGTCTAATTAATACCTCTGTACAAACAATATCCTATTGTCTCTGCATATTATTATAATAATATAACAATTATTATTGTTTTATTAACACCTCGGGTAAGTAGGTATGTTGTACCCGTTCACGACATAGCTCTTATAATAAGGGGGATATGGTACTTGGCACTTATTCCTAGGATGTTGTTCAAGAATTACTTTTACCAGCTTAACAGAGATAAGTTCTACACAGTCAAAATGTATGGAATAGCAGATTTTTTGAAAATGTTCGATGAAAAATTTCTATATGGCCCCCAGAACGATGTATTGAATACAATCATGGTAACTGTTTTAGAACCAGTGTCCCTTCAGTGTTCCAAGGACAGTTGTTTCAGAGTCATGGATGTTTATATGTAAGTATAAAAAGTATGTATTTACAAACAAAAAGTATCTATGTATATGTGTATATATATAAACTATCTGGTGTCCACGACACAAGCCTCGTTGCTTAGTGTGGCACTAGATAGCGCTGTGTGTAATGTCCAGCGATATTATATATATATTTATTATTCCACTTTGTTATCAGGCACATAAACTCCAACACTCGGTTTTTTTTTTATTGAGATGGTGAAGTTGAGTCTACTTTCGACTTTCTTAAAGCATTCTTTCAATAAAGCTCGCGAAAATCTTAACAATTTCAAGTAGTTTTTGACAAATCGGGTGATCAAAACAATTAATAGAAAACAAACTCTTCGTAAGAAGCGAAATACTTGATCCAAAAGCGATCACTATCAATATGACAATTATATCATAAGTTCCATTAAGCTGTGAAAGTCACAGTTTTGGAACTTCAAAAGCAGTGACAAAAGTCATACCTCCACAAATTTCTAGCACTGTAACTTCAGCATACGATGTTTTTGATGTTAACATCTATATGCGCGCCTAGGTAGTAAAACCAACTCGTATGACGGGAATTGGTATGACGCTGTCATGTGGTAACGCCCCTCTATGCCACGTAAATTGAACCTTTTCCCATTAAAATAACGTTTTTTTTTAAACGATTGTTGTGATTAAATAAAAGTCAAAATAATGTATCTTTTGAAAGATTAATTAAAAAAAATAAGAAAAATAAATTGATTTTATTATTAACGTTACTAGTTTTTTTTTAAATATTCTTTATTTTACTCATAGTTCGTCGTAGGTTTTTTTATTAATTATGAATTCAAATATTGACATAGATGTTTCACATCTGCAGGGCGGGCGTCGCATGACGGCCATTTTTTCTTAACTAGATTTGTAAGTAAACAGGCGGTGTGGGTGGGAACATTATGGAGGCAAAGCTACCCCGCTTTGCATATCAAACTCACTTCCATAATCTTTGCATATTATTGTCCACTTATCACAGACAAGGATGACCACAATTAATTATTCAACCAGTAAGCAAACAGATCGTAAAACAACTTGTCATTACTGAGGCATGTAAATTGATATTATTGCTCAAATATATTGTACATTTAAATTTTATTTATATAATACATAACCGCATAGTTGTAGTGTTTAGAGCGGTTGCAAGTTTGAGGATTAAGTTAGAAGGTATAAGCGTGTTTACAGTTCTCTTAATATTGTTGGATAGCAAATAAGATAGAGATCTACCTGATATTTCAGCGTCATCTATGAACATCTAACATAGCAGTAGCAGCACAAGTGCACGCTCACAGCTTAGGACCCATTAATATTAATGAAAAATGAAAAATATAAATTAATGCATATGACCGCGGATTCGCCCGCGTGGACTTCGATAACTGTCCCAAGGGGTCATACTATTGGGATAAAAAATATCCTATGTGTTAATACAGGTAATAAACTATCTGTTTACAAAATTTCACCCTAATCCGTTTAGTAGTTTTTGCGTGAAAGAGTAACAATTATTCCTCCATCCATCACAAACTTTCACATAAACTAAAATATAAGTAGGATAATATTTATCCGTGGTGCTCGGCAACTGGGCTTATCCCAGTTGTAAACGTCCCTTTGTATTGGTCTTGTCTCCTGCTTATATGGAGGGAATTGGAAATTATGTATCTAATAATCCTCCGTTATACTTTTCTGATTAATTTCGTTGCGGGATCCAAGACAGTTAAATTGTTTCTCTGGGACTTCGTCGAGCTTCATTGTCTCGGCGCTTTTAGGTGTTCGCCACTGTTGATTCTGGTTTTCAGGAGTTGCAGTGGTTTGGAAATGTCGGGCTTGTGCCAAAAAAGTGTACTGTCGTCCTTCATCATGATCATCTGCCAAGCCTTTTCCCAACTAAGTTAGGGTCGGCTTTCAGTCTAACTGGATGCAGCTCAGTACCAGTTTTAACACGAAGAAACTACTAATTGACCTTCACAACCCAGTTACCATAAGACATAAGACATACAATGCTGAAGTGTCCAATAAGCCTGTAATTACACTTGTACTCTTAGTAGACTATACTGAAACGTCACTCAAAATTTAAGGGCTGCTTAACATTTCAGCAGCGGTGGCCCAGTGGTGGCGGCCCCAACTCACGAACAGTAAGTCGTGGGTTCGAACCCGGACAGGCGCATTACTTTGTGTAATTTATTTCATTACCACTGCTCTCAAAACGGTGAAGGAAAACATCGTGAGGAAACCGGCATGTCCTAGAACCAAAAATTCGAAGACATGTGACATCTACCAACCCGCACTGGGCCCGCGTGGTGAGCTAAAGCCCATTCCCTCTCATAGAGAGGAGGCCTATGTCCCAGAAGTGGGAACATTAATAGGCTGATGATAATGATGAACATTTGAGCAGCTCCTAAACTTTAAATTTCGTATGGTTAACGTCACTTTTGAGTATCTGTTAAATATAAGTGCTACTTAAATTTTGAGTGACGTTTCAGTATTCGGGGGTTAGTTTTCACAACAGAATGCAGCAACGTTGTTTGACAAGAAAAGATACTTCCCAGGACGAGCATTGCTAGGGATTATTGACCATTCTTGATGGATGTTTAGATGAGTTGATCTCGTTCAGTTAGCCCTTAATATCTTTTTTTATTAAACGCATTTCTTGTAACATTTGGTCCAAAGCTTACAACTTGCACTACACCAAACAAGCAACCGCATTGACCTGCTTCTAGCCAAACTAAAAACCACCGGCATCAAGTTGCATTACTTAGGATACGTTGACAGATACAAAATGTTCTTTAATTAATTGGTCTCTTTACTTATGTTTGTTTGATTTAGATTAGATTCTTGGTCATTTAGACTTACAACGAAACATTTGAAGACATCTACCAACTCACATTTATATAGCGACATTCATGATTCTTTAAATCATGATCTGTCAAATGACCAATTTGGTCGAGACGCCATTGTTTAACTATTGTGTCTACTTCGTGGACAGATCATGGGATAACATGATTTGACGACACAAATGGCGCAGCGGTAGTGAGGCTGCCTTACGTTCTTAAGGTCGCAGGTTCGAATCCCGGTAGGAGCCAATGTTTGTGTGATGAGCATGGACATTTATTTACTAGTCATGGATGTTTATATGTATAATAAGTATGTATTTACAAACAAAAAGTATCTACTATCTGGTGTCCACGACACAAGCCTCGTTGCTTAGTCTGGCACAAGACGGCACTGTGTGAAATATCCAGCGATATTTACTTATTTATAACAGCTTTGTTATAGTTTACGCGAAAAAGCTCACCGAACATTATGTTGCCGTCTAGTTTAACCGGGTGCAGCTGAGTAAGAAGTAGTATTTTACATGGAGCCACTGTCTATCTGATCTCCACAACCCAACGACTGGTAGCACTATCAAGTTACCCCTTGGCAAACAATCTTTGGACAACAACTGTCAAGGATCTATAGTATTTGAAGATAGAAGAGAAAGAAAAACTAAATGAATTTTCGAAATATTTCCATACGTGGAAATAACTTGACTCGACTGAATGCCTCGTTGGCCTAGTGGTCGCAAGCTTTAGGTCCTGGGTTCGATTCCCGGGTCGAGCAATTTTATTGGGTTTTTCCGTGAGGAATTTTTCAGTCGACAGCTACCGAGGCTGCAATTGTGCCCGGTTGATGTCAATAGGCCCGCCCCCTATTACATGAGACTTTAAACACAACTGGTGAAATGTGGGTGTACCTACTATTAGGTTCACCTCTGCCTAACCCTTCGGGAATTATAGGCGTGATGTTATGCTGTGTTTACGTTCAAGAAAATTGAATAAGTACCACATAACTTATTAAGAGGTCTCTGAAATGTACTATGACAACGAACGAAATCTGCTCATGTTCAAAATAAAATCCCGTGCACACGATGTCCACATCTGTTTACCACCCTTAACGAATCATCGACACGAAGAAGAAGAACTTCTATTGGTCCGCACACTCTTTGTGCGGACCAATAGTAGTAAACGCCGAAAAATATGCGACCCTTTTTAACGTTATCTTTTGTTTTACAAAAATTCTATTCTATTTTTGGTCACCATTTTTTGACTAATAGGAATAAAAACAAAAAAAAAGGACAAGGAAGAGAAAGTTTAGCACTTCAATAGCAGCCGGATGCTGCAAACAAAAACAGCCGTATTGGTGGTAAGATTTCGTTCGTTGAGATCCACCATCAATTAAAGTACATACACTGAATACATACAAATTGCATCCAAGGTTAGGTCTGCGTCAGTTTTAATTAATAAACACAATTATTACAATCAGTGCAATGTATCTCGAAATCTAGACCATAACCGTTAATCATTGTATAAAGTAAACTAAACGAATGGCGGCTTCATTAAATTTTATCACTTTTTTGATGTGATTACGTAATTCTAATAATTGCTTTATTATTATTTATGCATGAAATCTCATTGAGTGAGATCAAAATGACCACTGCTGCACCTATTCCATTTGTGTAATTAATTTAGTATTTAAAACATATACTTTTAATACCTCCGTGACCCCCGTACTATTCAATCCATCCATCAGCACAATGTTTTGAGTTCGTTACATTGAGATCTACCACAAACCATGGTTTTTCACCACATGAAAAGTCCGTTCCCACCAATATTTTTTACTTACAGTTCCTTAGTTTGATGTACAGTACGTGCCACGAAAGATAAGACCTGTCACACCACTTCGAACTTTGTGAAATCTTGATTATGCCTCGAGGTAAAACATTAAGAAGACAAAGTAGGATGATGGTTTACGACGTGTACACCTATATGTCAAAAGAAGTATTTCGTTACACAATTATCTCGTATACAAGTGGTGTGACAGGTTTCATCTTTCGAGGCACTAGTTGTACAGAATGTTTGGTTGACGACTTCTTGAAGGGTCCGTTTACTCTTTAAATTATAAGATAACTATAAGAATAACATATTGTAAAATGAGTTAATTTACACTAATATTATAAAGAGGAAAGATTTGTATTTTTGTGTGTGTGTATGTTTGTAACGAATAAACTCAAAAACTTCTGCGCCGATTTAAAAAAATCATTCACCATTAGAAAGCCACGTCTTTACCGAGTAACATAAGCTATACCTATTTTATCCCCATACTCCCACGGGAACGGGAACTACGCGGGTGCTACCGCGTGACGTTCGCTAGTATGTCATAAAATGCAGCATTGTTTTATTGGCACAGTACATGTAATAGTTTCTTGCAGAAAATCCCATCTAAATCTATAAATTGAAATCAATAGCTGTAATAATCCTCGTATTTCCTTGACATCTCGTCAGCGTACTATTAAGATATCGCCAGTTTAAATAATATCTTACCCCACCTTGTTGAGCACTTAATGAATGACTTAGGAACCATTTTGACGCCACTAAGTAATTTGTACCGATTTGTAAGCAAATTGACAACTAATTGACCCGTTTGGCTAAAACTTGGTTAATGGCTGGTTGTTGTAACCTTATAAAGTCAAGGTAATTAGTTAATTTCACGCCTTTTTTCCCTTTTGAGGTGAGACGGGGAAAGAATGTTAAGTAAGCTAAGTAACTGGTGTTTGTGGACCACACAACTTGAGGAAAATTTTGAAAAGATTCTGCTTTAGGCATTTCAAATGAGACTTTTCAAAATAGCTTAGCTTCAGAAACGATATACATTGATCAGTAACAATAACTTTAAACCTACACCTCAAACCCAAATTACCAAAGATTATTAGATTATCAAAAAATATTTGATCCGTTTTTTTTCTTTTGTTACAACCAAAATCGACGAAGATACGACGCTTTTAAAATTCTCGCTATTAAAAACTATTTTAGCTAGTTCTGACGTCACGAGACCCTACTCCCGAGTTTTGATGCGTTTTATCTTTGTCAATATTTATTGATTTACAAAAACAAAAAATACGTGTCCATTAATTTCCAATACTCTAACTGACGGACTAAATAGATTTACAATTTTTTGATACTGTCGTCATGCCTATTACACCAATTTGAATAGTCAAGGAGTCGGTCACTTGTCAAAAAGTTGAAGATAATTGCCATGGAGTTTCTTGTCCGTACTTCTCCAATTATACTAAACATCTTTTTATGCTTCTGCGTAAAAATGTTTTTGCTTCATGCGATTGTAACAAGGAGATTTCTAGTAGAGTACAACTCGGATGGGTGGCATTTGGCAAGATCCCTCAGTGCCTAAAAACCCGCCTTTTTTAACCAATGTGTCTTGCCAACAATGACTTACGGTGCCGAGACAAGCACGTTAACAAAGGAGACTGTCCACCGAGTGCGAGTGGCACAAAGGGCCATGGCGAGCCATGCTCGGCTTAGTGATCTGAAAGACTAGTTTTCCGAAATTTGGCGTTTGGAACCCCAGAAGATAAAGCGTGTACCGTGTTTTTTTTTTGTTTCCGAGACTATTTCTAATATATTTTTATTTTGTAGGCCTGGCAAAAAACAATTTATTCACTCTGAAAACGCTAAGGACCTCCAAAACCTGTTAATAGCGGTATCTCGCCAATCGCATATCGCATACTAGAGCGATCGGCCGCAAACATGCGGTCGACTCGAATCTTACACCAATTGGACTAAGTATACGACAAGAGGGGTGGAGTCGCATTTTGACTTAAAATTTTTGTTTTAGGTTTGGTAAGTTCTAAAATAACTCTCCATTTAACTTGCTTTAGACACGATATTTAGGTATTTAGTAATGATATAATTGTATAATCATTGGCTCAACGAAATTCAAGCAGTTAGGTTCTTATTTTGATGGTGAATGGAAAAGTCATTTCTAATGATGCCCGTTATAATAACATTTTTCTTTATTTTCTCTTCTTCTCAACCCACAGGTAATGTAGGTACCTTTCTTATCTGCAACCGAAAATTCTTCGACAAACAGGGCGACTCCACTCACAACGCATGCGACAAGCGGACAATTAGGTGACACAATTGCACTGCGGTGCGCGGCGCCGTGGGCTCGCGACCACTCGCGACTTATCAACCGCTAATATCACTTAGCAACACAACCATTTCAGAAGGCTCAGTTCTTTAAAATCAGTATTGAAAGCCTTCATAATCATTTTGACGTGATAACGTCTTTAAAATCGTTTTAGTCGGGTGACATGTTCAGAAACTTGTGTCACACCAAAACCTCACGAGCGCGATCGCAGGTATAACGAGAGAGAGACGGACCGATCTCCCGTCTCATCTCGAGCGCTGCCAGTCATTCCGTGAAACTTGTCACGCGGAATCCTCACGAGCGGAGGCTGGCATAGCGTTCGAGTGAGTGGACCGATCTTCCGTCTCTCTCACTCTAGCGGCATACAAACGAATGGAGATTTTTTTATTTAAAATCACTAATATCATGAAAAATTACGTTATCACGTAAAGTTATCGTCCGTAAACCGACTTTACAGACAACCATTTTTAGGTTTTTAAGCTTCATAAAAAGATTTTGACAAATGAAAATCAGGCTCGACTCAAAAAAAAAAATGTGGTACAGCATATCAAAGTAAAAGTTTACAGATTGTACATGGTTATTTAGGGCACAATCTGACTGCCGACCTCAAGGATGATAATGACATCGAACGGAAGCGAAGAGCGCTGCCTGTACTATCGAGGTCACTCCCGCCTGATCACCACTAAGCTAATTTTTGCTTGCACTCACAACATATAAACGCTCTCTAGTCCCTCCCCGCTAACTTCGTATAGAAATAATGAATGAAAAGATACCGATCGGTTGAGCGCACTGACGACGCACGCCAAACGAGAGTTATTGTTATTTTGCGCGCCAAAGTTGACGCTTTCCTAATAGGCCTAAACTTTAAGGGGGCGTGGCTCATGGCCTCCGCATGATTTAAGCGATTTTTTTTTAACTGATCAGGCGGAAAAGACCACGCCTGTACCTACGTGCTAACATGATAGCTCGCAGGTTCGCACGCTGTCGAGTGAAGTTAAAGTCGCATTATTCCGTGCTTATTCTACGTCATTCTATGCGTGTAGCCTGTGGGCTCATTTTACACTAAAGGCGTACAGCGCCCTTCGTGTAACAACGCTTTTAGGGTGATAATGGGTTTGCCGCGCTTCTGTAGTGCTTCAGGGATCTTTGCAGAAGCCCGCGTAGATTACTTTTATACAGAAATGCATAAGAGATGCGCATCCCTGGTACGCAGGGTGCGGGGCAGCACCAACAGCATCCTAAAAATGATCTCAGGCCGACTGGGTTGCGCGATCGTTAACCGGTGCTGCATAATTTCGGCTGGACCTGCAGCACAGTAACGATGTGTGACCCGTTTATTAGGTTAATTTCATGATTTGTAGGTATATAATTTAGTTTACTAACATATATTTATAAGTGAAATTGTTACTAACACTATGAGTTATGTTCCTCGAATAAATAATTGAACTATTATTATTATAGTTGAAACGGACGGTTAATCTCATCACCACTGCTCTCAAAACGCTGTAGCAAAACATCACTAGAAAACCTAGAACCGATAGCTCGAAGACATGTGTCATCTACCAACGTGCACTGGACCCGCGTGGTGGAAGCTCATTCCTTCTCATAGATAGCAGGCCGTGTGTCCTAGCAGTGGGAACATTATAAAGTTAATACAGGGTGTAAACCACCTCATCACGAAGCCGTCAACCAAGCATTCACATCACATCACATCACATCAAACTAAGTAACTTTACGGAAAAATTATTGCTGGGAAACGACTTTTTTGGGGTGAAAAATCATGTTTTGTGGTAGAACTCAATGAAACTCACTCAAAACATTGTACTGATGGATGGATTGAATATAACGGGGGTCGTGGAGGTGTTTCAAGTAAAAATCTTACATTAAAAACTTGTATTAAAAAAAAAAGTTGGAACTTTGCCCCCCCATATCTCCGTAACTAAAAGGTTCCCCAGGTATGGTGTAGAACAAAAAAATGATTGCAATGACGAGGAAAACAAGTGCCTTTCGGCTTCGTTAAGAGGTTTTTTACACCCTTTATGTTCGATGTCGAACATAACCTCGTGCCATGTGTTATAATGGCGTAGTCCTTCTACACTTCACTCCTGATGTGACATAATTATAATTATATAAGTTGTTTGGTAATTATTGTCAATTTATACATTCCTACATTCGTTATCTTTATTGAGAGCTTGCCTATGTTTTGCACAATAACGTCAGTAATGGACGTTTGATTAGACAGCTTGATTTTGTATATTATAATTATTTTGCAATATTTCACTTTGCTACAAGTATTAGCGCCTGAATTACATCGGTCTTTCTCGCTGTAGCTGATAATTTGTAAAAATGTTTCTTGAGATTGTATTAAAAATGTTCATGGGCATTGTCATCTGCCCATGGTGATGAAGGAAGACTTTTGTCCGCAGGACGTGGTGATCTTTTGCTTCTGCGGACAAGTTCCACTGGACAGCCAACGCAAGTGAAGTGTGACTAAGTGAAGTGCCACTAACATAGTTTTTAAGTCTTATTTATTAACACAAGTCTTGTATTTACTTTATATATGTTAGTTTATAAGGTACATATTTACGGGCCATTGTAGCCTGAAATAAATTGATGTTGTTGTTTGAATTAGTGGAAGGAATACGCTCGCCCCTATCCTACATGGCAAGGGGCTAAATAATAACTAATGAAATGTGTGACACGGGACACCTGCTGGACCAATGGTATTCAAAAACTCAACAGGATAGTTGACTGCTTCGTTTGTATTTACGATCACCGCATCTATGCGGTAGGTCCTAATGGCTTGCAGAGTCCTATTTAATAATAATAATAACAATCATTTATTTAACAGATCATACAATCCAATTTGTTGTGGAGAGATCCAAACGTCCCGGCCGCCGCGGGAGACGCCCCGGGCGTCGGGGGCCACGTGGTGGCTTCCGGCCACCGTAGGCGCGGGCCTGTGAACGGGGAGCTATGGGCTAGGTCGCCGTCCGTCCGTCTCATGACGACAGGCCTTGTCGACGGCGCGTTCGTGTTCCACGCGCGCCTCAAAGAGAGTCAGCAATAAGGAAGGGGTCCGCAAGGGCCGAAGCCTGCCGGGGCTGCGGGACTATTCGAAAGAGATACCGTGGCCCCGGAACACAAAGGGCGATGAAGGAACATGGATGGGTTTTAGTCAGTAAAAGTCTGACACTCCCTCCTGCTCCGCCCAGAGCGGGAGGAGTCATTTGTAGTACATACACATCTTAAACACTAGTGTTAGTACATAGATATCTTTTGTAAAATTTTGTTAATAATTATTATCAATAATGTCAAAATAATTAATAGTAAAAATGTCAAAATCATAAAACAATAATGTCAAAATCACCGCAATTTAAAGCTTCAAAACTTTTTTGCGACTTCTGTTTCATCTGAAAGTTTGCTTTTCCATGACACAAGTCACAAGGCCAAATTCTGAAATTCGGGGGAATCGACTTGTGGCAGGACTGGTTTTCACATGGGCAGTTTTACATTGCGTCTTCTCGTGTGAGCTCACCTCGCACTCTAGCTATTTAAGCTCCATCCACTAAAATGGTTAAGGGTGTTGTTTGAGAAATATTGTCATAAAAACTTTACGTTTGTGGAAAATTTCACGCTTCTAGACCCAGCAGTTTCAGCTGTGCGTTGATCAATTAGTCAGTGAATCAGACAGTCAGCCATGATCTTGAGTGATTGGTATCCTTTACGATGTCTGATGTTAGCTACCACGCGGACGAAGTCGCAGGCAACAGTTAGTATTATTATCTGTGTAGGTATTTTATGTATTGAAAATGTTAGATCAGCCCCGTTTGCAGACTAGCATACCCTGAATATAAAGGAAAATTCATTTGTCCGCACCCAACTGTTGTCATATTTGGTGCCAAATTAACAAAACGAGAGAAAAACAAGTCTAAGAGACTTCCTCAATTTTTTTCGCATCCATCGTCATGACATAACATAACATCACGCCTGTATTCCACGAAGAGCTAAGCAGAGCTGTACCAACTAGTACACCCACATTTCGCCAGTTATGTTTTAGTCCCATGTAATAGGGGGCGAGCCTACTGCCATCAACCGGGCGCAATTCCAGACACCGTGGCTGCTACTGAGAAATTTCTGATCGAAAAACCCAATAACATTTTGCCCGACCCGGGAATCGAACCCAGGACGTTATGCTCAGCAGTCGTACTTGCAACCACTAGATCAACGAGTCAGTCATCAATCGTCATGTTTCTTTCTAATGACAGTCAGACCAGACGGTATCTTACATACATATTTTTTTCAATGTTTTTATTGCTTGTTTTGGCGAAATGCCAACATTTTTGATTGTCAGTTAAGGCGAAGTATCAAATACGAATGTTTGTTTAACACAGCGAGATCGTGTATCTTTGGTAGGTATGTGTTTCTTTGAAGAGTTTTGTTTGGAAAAAAAAAATGATTTGTTACGATGATCAAAGATATCAAACACTGTAATAGACACACTGTATATAAACATATCATCTTCCTACTCTTGACCCATGTTACTTGGGTTCGGCGCAACACGTTTTTTTCTTCTATTCTCCCCCGTCAACCGTCACGCAATCATTTACACCTTTTTCCCTCATATCATTCTTCACACAATCCATCCATCGTTTCCTTGGTATTCTCCCTCTCTATCCATCAACATTTATATTCATCACTCTTTTAGTCGCAAGCGATTCGTCCCTCCTCATCACATGTCCATACCAAGACAGTCGATTCTCTTTCAGCTTTTCTGTAACTGGCGTAACTTTCAAACTTCCTCTAATATACTTCTTCTTTGCGTGTCGATAGACTCAAATAATACCCGACCAGTATGTTGCCACTTGCACGGCTTTGTCGTTGGCTTCGTTTAAATCCTGTAAGGTGCAGGTGGCTGTGCAGGATGGGCAAGAAAGGAGGTGGGGCATATCCTGCAGAGGGGCTCCACACTGACATTGTATATGGGACGGGTCGGTGATACCCCATTTGGCCAGATTATTTCTGCAGCGGCCAACCTGAGCCCGCAAACGGTTAAGAGATTTCCAGATTGGCCACTGCAGTTCCTGTCCAGGAAGAAGATGTTCTTCTGGATTGATGAAGTGAGGAGGGGTGGGGTGTCTGTTCCTCCATAATACGCATGTTTCATCCGAAGCACTATCTTTTAAGGAAAATATACTCATTCCTTACTTTATCCATTCTTGTCACACCATCACACATCCACGTCAACATTCTCATCTCCGCTACATGCAATCTTTTTTCATCCATCTTCTTCACAGCCCAGCATTCCGATCCATAGTATATACAACATGTAACGTAATTAATGCACACCCTCAGACACCCCAATTAGTTTATTATGTTATAATCATAATACATGCACTGAATTTTTAATTAAACATGTATAAGCAATGATTATTTAATAAGTTAGTTTTCCTAATTCCGGAAGAATGTTGTAGTCACAGTACAAATCAACGAACGCACACAGTCGCATACGTAGGTCTCATACCTACGTATGCGACTGTGTGAGTCTTGCTAGCCTTGTAGGTATTCGCTCGCGTTCGAGACAGCTGTTAACGTCGCGTCGTCGCTCGACTCAACTTCAATAGAAAACTTCAATACATTTTAATGCCTGTTTTCTTAATTGATGTTTTAATTTAGAAAGCACTTCGTCATTTTTTTATCAAAAGCGTTCACTATCCAATTTTTTAAAATAAACCAACGATTTAATACGTCCCCACAAAAAAAGTCGTCAAATCAGCTGATTGGGGATTCTCATCGAATTAATCCCATATTTCGTTTTGAAAACGAGTACGTGTACGCCAATCGGCTCCCCTGTCGATGGCTGTGTTCGGACGGAACGTTCCATGGCCACGAAGTAGCAGCTAACATAGTCCTACCCTGCGGTCTACTCTTGTACCATACCTTTGGTTGACTTGAATGTTCTGCCAGCTAGAACCACATTATCACCACACTGCACTGTGCCACAGGCCTCACTATTAGTCACCATTTCACTGAACATTTTGTGTCAATTATTCGAAAGACATCGCGATATTTGCATACACTGTACGGAAGGTAGCGCGAGACTAAATATTGTTTACATTTATTTAAGTTAGCTTTCATCGCCCGCGCCGCCCGTTGTCATGATGGCTATCTCGCTCTATCCCACGTTTTTAATTTGCACGAGAAAGGGAATGAAAACTGATACGACATATTTTGCATTTTGTTGGTATGGGTAACTATTGTTTCCTTTGTATCCAGTGTCTGTAAGTGTGTGCGTGCGGTTAAATCGCCAAGTTTACTTCAACTGTTTTTGTAAAGACTTAACTTGCTTGAAATACGATTCATTTTTCTTTATTTTGTATTGAATGGTGGAATTTGTATTAATACAAATAAAACTGCACTTTTAAAAGTCTTATTGCCTTGAGTTACGGTCCATTTCAGTTTGCTTGGACTATACAGGGGTAGTGTGACTATAAATTAAGTAGCTTTAATTATTTTTGGGATAAAAAAATACCTATATTAAAAATCATAGAAATCGATTCAGTAAACGATTCTGAACAAAGTAATTTCAGGATGTGCGTTAATTATGTTACATGTTGTATATTATATATACTATGGATCGGAATATATTATAGTTTTCACCATATAAATCTATCCCACACACTCTTAAACACATACATAGATACATAAATTGGCCACATCTTAGTTGCATTAGATAGTAAATATAGTATTGTAATTAAATGATGATATACTGTGCTCGTCATACAACTACTGTTACATGTTCAAAGTGTAGGCGAGGACGCTGGCACCCTAAACACAAGTTAAATCTTACAATGGGTGCCAGAGCTCATCGTAAACACTCTTTTCCCTAGTTGTAACGCTGCATAGTGCTTAGATAAGTGTTTCTTGTACAATGATTGAAGGTAATAAATCTTTTTTTTTTTCATACAGTACGACAGGTCTAATCGCGGATTTGTATATTTTTTCCTTTATCCTGAGGGGCATCCGTTGGTCACAAGTTGTTTCAGTAAACTTGTCGCCATTTCATCCATCCTGAGATGATCCGGTGCGTTACGTCACGGTCTACTTCACCATTCCCTTGGGCAAGCGATACCGCCCATACCAATCGGTATGGGCGTTCCGGCAAGAGTTATGGGCGTAGGACTGGAGAGACCGAAATCACAGAATAAGTCTGCTGTTTTGGCCCTACTTACATTTTTCAGGCCAACTTAAGAATTAATAAAAAAAGGCACCTAACACGTATTTTAACACTGAAAAACTAAACTTACATTTTTATCGTAGTTTCAATTCACATATATATGTAATCATCACCTTTTTTTATCAACATCCGGTTCAAAGATAAAACTTTGCAACAAAAAAAAGTTACAAAAAATGTCTATACTTAGTGCAGAAAAGTATCGTCTACACCTTAAGTAAATAGTGTGTGGTCGCACTATTGAAGAATTTATTCAAAGACACGTCATACAATAAATTAACGCTAAATGCATATAATATTTTAAACGGTCCGTTAGTAAATCTCACTTTGTTTTAAAAGGTCAGTACTATTGAAATGCGTAGTTTGTTTTTCTGATAAACTTTTTTTTTAAATATTTGTTTTAGAATAAGGTGTGAATTTGTGAGCCTGCCACTTATGTAATGAACTTCTATATTTTGTTCGTCGACTTCGTGGCTACTGAGAAATTCCAGATGAAAAACCCAATAACACTTTGCCCGACCTGGGAATCGTACTCCCGCGGGACCTTATGCTCAGTCATGCCTGCGACGACGACTAGACCAAGGATGCTATCTGGATTTGTTTCCCAGTTGATGGCGTTAGGCTCGCCCCCCATTACATGGTACTTAAACATAACTACCCAAATGTGGGTGGACGTCTGCCGAACCCTTCAGGGATTACAGGCGTGATGTTATGTTTTTTTTTTGTTGACATATATCGCATGATTCGTTTTTAGGGTTCCGTACCTCAAAAGGTAAAAAAAACCCTATTATGATCACTTTATTGTCCGTCTGTCCGTCTGTCACCACCGATTTTCTCAGGAACGGGTGGACCTAGCAAGTTGAAATTTACACCAGGTACTGAGGTCTATAGCCCCTATTAGGTGTATAAAAATGCCCGCTGCTTCTCTCGAGTTAATTCAAAATTTGACGATCAATTTAGGTAATTCAATAATTATTCGAAAGACACGTGGCGGCATCTAGTCTATCATAAGAACGTTATCGTTGTTTTCTTCGGGAGCAGTCCTTTTTATCGGGATGAAAGGTACTAAATGTCCGTTTCTGTACACCTGACAAGGTAATGACGACCCGAATGGCGCAGCGGTAGTGAGGCTGCCTTACGTTCTTAGGGTCCCGGGTTCGAATCCCGGTAGGAGCAAATGTTTGTGTGATGAGCATGGACATTTGTTTCCGAGTCATGGATGTTTATATGTATAATAAGTATGTATTTACAAACAAAAAGTATCTATGTAGTATATCAACTATCTGGTGTCCACGACACAAGCCTCGTTGCTTAGTGTGGCACTAGATGGCGCTGTGTGTTAATGTCCAGCAATATTTATTTATTTATTTAATGATAAATTTCAAGATGTTCGGTTCAGTTGGTTAGGCGTGAAAAGGTATCAAACAAACTTACTTTCGAATATATAATATTGATGAAATGAAATGAAATGATGTTTATTTTTGCAAGTAGGTTTTTACAAACACTTTTACTTACACGTATTTTTTTAAAAACTAGATGGGGCCGGTGTTTCGTACCTGACTACTCTGAGAAGAAACAGCCGAAACAAACCCAAAGGTCTCTTTTAGAGTCCAGACATAATCTTGCTCAATTCACATGAGGACTATGCAGATTAGTGCCTGAGATGGTGTTTCGAAGAAAGAACCACACAGATTTGAGTGGACCTGTCCAGTCAGTGCAAGCACTTGTCAGTTATCGTGTAGCTCGACTTATAACTCAAGGAACTCAACGAAACGACGAAAAATACCAAAGAAAGGACATTTGGATAGGTCGCTTATAGTACTCAAACTGCCAGACAGTCGTGGGGATAAAAAAAAAAGAAAAAAAAATGTGTCCCACATTGTCCTCACATTCACAATAATTAAATAAAATTAATAAAAATTTACAAAATGAATGTCAATAAAAAAAACATCATTAATCATCATCATCAGCTTATTAATGTTCCCACTGCTGGGACAGGCCTCCTATCTATGAGAGGGAATGGTCTATAATCCACCACGCGGGCCCAGTGCGGATTGGTAGATGTCACGTCTTCGAATTTTTTGGTTCTAGGACATGCCGGTTTCATCACGATGTTTTCCTTCACCGTTATGATAGCAGCGGTGATGAAATTAGTAACACAAAGTAATGCGCCTGCCTGAGTTCGAACCCACGACTTAATGTTCGTAAGTTGGGGGCCGCCACTACTGGGCCACCGCTGCTCTCGAAAAAAACATCATTAAATGTCACAATGATAATAAAAAAGTTTTTAAAATACTTAACTATTAAGTTAAAAGATACCAGCCTATTACCCACTATCCCAGTGCAAAGGCTATCTCATATAGAGAACTAGGTAGGTGTGTTTTAGATTGCGGTTAGACTATCGCTAGAACCTATTGGTAGTTTATGTTATGAAAAAGAAGTAGACGAAGAAGAATGCCTAAATTGTTTCATAAGCCTCTTCAAACACAAATAAATACTATGAAATTGTATATACAGTTGATAGACATTTCACAAATATCCTGTTCTAGCATAGGTAGGTAAATCTAAATAGGTTAGCTGAGATAAAATGTATAATTATTTCATAGACTTGTAATCTTTATGTGTTTAAAAATTAAAACAGAAGTATGTAAACATTTTCAAGGTAAATGAAACTAAATCTCATACATGTTACGGAAAGTATACGTAAATACTTTGAAGATATACACATCAACCACAACTGGTTAAATATAAGGTGTAAACGGACCTTTCACGAAGCCGTCAATCAAGAATTCTGGACAACAAACTAACTCTGCGCATGAATGATTGCTGGGAAACGACTTTTTTTTTGGTCTGAAAAAAAAAAAACATGCTAACGTTCAATGTAACGCACTCAAAACATAGTGCCTTAGTACAGAGTAGTATTTAAAGTAGAGATCAAAGAACATTTAAAACTTGTATTAAAAAAAAAAACAAAGTGTGAATAAGGGAGGCCTTTGCCCTACAGTGGGACACATCAGGCTCATAATATATATTTTTTTTAAATATTATTTTAAATATGAATATTTGAAAAATGTAAAATATATGTGTTAAAATAAATAAAAGACAAGCAACAAGAATAATATAACAAAAAAAACATTCACACTAAGATCATCTCATTATTTAAATGAAAATACTAGTTCTCCCAGATATAAATTATATAGGAACATTTTATTCTGGTACCTACTACACGTGTTTGAAATATATTTTCGTAATAAAACTAAGATATATGTGACACAGGAGATCAAATGTTAGAACAGGCATGTCGTAGGTATGTGATAATTTTTATTTCTGAATAATCCACTTACTGAAAGAAACCCTTCTTTAAAAGATCTGAACTGCTTACGAACTTACCTGAAAAAGAAGAGTTAAAATTAATAAACTATATATCTTAGCATTATGTATTTATATAAGTATTTATTAATATCTACTTATATGTGTATTTATATATCTTAATAGGTTAAGATAGGTAAGGCACATAATCTGTATTCTCTTCCTTCTCTCACACACTATTGTCTACATTTCTTTTTCATTTCTCCTTTTGCAGGGCTGCTGGCAGAAATTTCTTAAGAAATAAGCAGTACCTATGTACTCATATTTTTAATGTGTTTTCCTGTGCTGTATACTGTGTGTACATAAATAGTAAAATAAATAAATAAACGGTTTTTCAGTTTCAAATGTTAACAAAATAGATGGAAAGAATACTCTTTATTATGTAGGTACACCATATAAATTACAGGTAACAATTCAATAAAGAACTTATAAATAGGGTGTCATAATGGGCGGTCATATCGCTAAAAGCGATTTTTCAAAACGACTTTTTCAAAGCTTGATTATTGTACATTTCTTAATAACCACGTGTAGACGCAAACATAACAGAGTAATTTACGATACGACCTGTAAAAATGATGGAAACAGTAAGTTCTTTGTAGCATTAAAGAATTCGTAAACATGTCCAAATATTGGGAGCCCAATACTTCGAATTCGAAAAGAATAAATACTAAATTAAGTAAGGCAATAAACGAACAGTTAAGACCCAACGATGTTATCAGAAATAGAATGAAAAAGATACCGCAAGACTGCTATTATCTTAGCACACTTCAAAGAAACGGTTCACTGATAATGATATATTTTCGCGACACACAATCTCTATAAATACACAATTTGGCATGGAACCGAAATAACATAACGCAACGGGTTACGCACCTGTTGAGGAGATGCTATTGAGAATAAATCATGCCGGCAATATCTTTCAGTAATACACTCTTCTCGCTCTTACACAATAAAGCTCCTATAGAGCCGTCTCACTCGACGGGTGGCCTTGCCAAAAAGGTGAATAGCCCACTATGATTTTTAGCGTAAAAATAATTCCAACAATAACAAGAGTTATGGAATATGAGAGAGATTTCAAAGATGGCGAGCAGATAAATCTGTGTTATAAACATTATGAAATATAGATGCGTCAGACTTTCCGTAACCATGATTATAAAGAACTATCTTGTATTCTGAAGAGTATACAACATATTAACCTGTAGCCTAAATAAATACATTCAATACATAAATTCTAACATATATACATCCACAGAACGCCACCTACGATCCTTACATACTCCTTGCGCCTTGAGTAACAATTCAATTAAAATCAAAACAGTATGCCTATTCTAAATATACTGTGCAAATAAATATCGAAATGATGACTAAATTTAAAACCATAGATGAGAGAGCCCACATAACAATAGGCAATAGAATAGAACCAAGGAGAAGACCACAACTTTAAAAATCTCATATTCAAGCACCAACCGGAACTTGAAAAAAAGAATCAGTGTTTTCCATGGAAGATACCGCAAAAGGTTTTTACGATCACTTTTCGGAGCTGTCAATCGGCTCATCAATCAACCTTGTTATGTTTGGCAGCAGACTTAAATGGGATGATTAACCTCCTTTAACTTCCATATGGCTGCCGATCAGCAAATTAAGAAATAGCCTGTCAATACATAATTAGCGGTCCGTAAGTGGTTACATCAGGCGAAGAATTGGGAGGTTCTCGTTTTGCAAATGGTAATTTTGTGTGGTTTGCAATATTCTCTGTATCGATTTGTTCATTTTGTTGAAGGTTATTCGCTGTGTAAAGGATTATATGACTAGAAAGGAGGTGACGGCTGAAATGACGAGTAATAGAGAAATATGGGCAATAAGACATGCTGCGCTGACCTCAAATAAACTGGGATAACAGAAAAATTAAAAGGGAATCGACTGTCATGGTACGGGCATGTGATGGGGAGGGATGAATCGCATGTGACTAAGAAGGGATGAATATAAATGTTGATGAATGGAGAGGGAGAGCAAGACCAAGAAAACGATGGATGGATTGTGCGAAGAATAATGTAAAAGGAAAAGGAGTAAATGATAGCGTGACGGTTGACAGAGGAGAATGGAAGAAAATAGCGTGTTGGGCCGACTCCAAGTAACATGGCACAAAGGGACGAACCATCATTATTGCTATTGAATATTGATACTGACAGATCTTGGACGCGGTTTAGATGAGCTGTTGCGTTCCAAGCTTTGTAGTATTGTGCTATTTTTGTAACGATGAGACCTAGGCCGGATGTTATCCCAAATATTTTTCTGACGCATCATAGGTAACGCGTTTCGTCTACGTTTACTGTTTCAGAAGAAACATAGATTTAGAAATCGTTCTTGCTCTTATAAATACGAAAGTTTGTGAGGATGAATGGATGTTTGTTCCTCTTTCACGCAAAAGCGGTTGAACGGATTTTGAAATTTGGCATTCAAATACTTTATAACCTGGAATTAACACATAAGATACTTTTTATCCTGGTAGTATGATCCTGTGGGATAATTTCCGAACTCAGCGTGAGCCAAGCCGCGGGTATACGCCAGTGATTTATAAATTGCTTATTTCGAAAACAGACTTGAGGAACTAGCTCATTAGAAACATTGTTAGCTCATCAGCACCAGATAAAAACTATGGAATTCGACTGGTCGATGTCAACGTCTTCTTATGACGCGTTCACTGTAATACACAAAAATAAGTGCTCACGCAAGAGCTGTTAGCAGATACAGTGTAGGATGAGGATTTTGAAACAGACTGGCATGAGAATCATGTTGAGAATGTGTTACATAATAACATTGATAGGTTCAGATATTGAGGTAGCTAGACGAAACGACACTTTTATTGAAGAACTGAAAGCAACATATCTAGCCGGTTTTGCTATCTAGACAAAGGTAGTGTAATACGAGTTGCGTCCGAGCAGGTATCCGGGTCCACCCGCTCCGAGCATACTCTGATCGTGTCAGCGTTGCTTAACATATAATTTGGACTCATTAAAAACACGAGTAGCTTAAAAACGATTGATAGCATTGACAAACTAAAGCAAACGAGAAGATAGAAAACAATAATGCGCAACAAAATTGAACAATTCAATCTTCCTGGCACTGAAGAAAACTTATTGAACTCTATTTTCTCCCTCAAAACCAATGTCGAAACATTTGAAAAGACTAAAAAAAAAGTCGTTTACGTAAAGCCATTATTGTTTTTATAGATGCTCCGATTTCAGAGCTCTATTCGAAGATATGAATAGAGGATAGAAAAAATTCCATGCATATGTCGCAGACTCTATGTCTACATACGAGGTCCTTGACCGGAACCATTACAAAAAAAAACATTGGCATCAGACCAATTTGTCACCACATTTTTAACTACAGATGTAGGGTAGTTCGCGTTTTAAATTGTTAATAATCACAAATACGACAAAACTGCCTTGTTGGTCTCGCCCTTGCAAGCGCGATTGCTGAACATGAGGTCAGGTTAGCAGTGATAGCCTAGTGGTGTGACCGTCGGACTGCCAAGTCATAGGTCTCGAGTTCGAACCCAAGGCACGCACCTCTGATTTTCGGATTCATGTGCGTATTATATAATTATCACTTGCTTCGGTGAAGGAAAACATCGTGAGGAAACCAGCATGCCTGAGAGATATTTCTCGACGGCATGTTAAGCCAAGTCAGAGGCCCATGGGCGGCATAAAAACTCTGACACCAGGTTAGGCAACTAACCACACGATAAAGAAGAAAGAAGATGAGGTCAGCGATTCGTATAGGGAAACTGGTAATAGCTGGATTAGAGTGGCCGAGTGTCAAGCTAAATAGCGACCGATTGGCCTCTGTCCAGCATCACACTACTATTATCTACATGAATAACCCCACAATCATCTGCCGTTATACATTCTAGTATTTGAAGTCTTTGCTTCTTCTTATTCTCGTCGCAATCAGGTCGAAAGTGGGTGTGGTGTGGATGGCGCTGTTCATGCACTTGTCAATGAACGCATGCCTGGTTCCTTTCACCGAAGTAGATCCTGGCAGGAAGCCAGAATACCGTTAGGATCATAGGTAAGATTGACGAGGGTTTTTATATCATTGATTAGGTAGGTAGTGTTTAGAGATGGACGCAACTGACAAAGTGTGAGCTGAAACTAGGACATACCCATTTCGTAACCAAATAGATCGATTTGAAATTTTGATTAATAATAGGTGTAAAAATACCCTAAACGAAGACGAAATGCACTCATTCTCCGCGTCATTGCAATATCTTTTTTGTTTAAGACCACAACACAGATAGTGGGAATCAAAGTTCTAACTTTTTCACTTTTTAAACCTCCACGACCTCCGTACTATTCAATGCATCCATCAGTAGAGTATTTTCAGTTTGCTATATTGAGACCTACCGTGATTTTTCACCCCAAAAAAAGTCGTTTCCTAGCAATAATTTTTGCGTCGAGTTACTTTGTACAGAATGCTTGGTTGCGGGCTTCGTGTAGAGTCCGTTAACACCTTGTATGTGAATGACAAAACGGCAACAGATCATCACCAAACGAGATAGAAAAACTAGCTCATGCTCCGTCTAACAACAAAGTTTCTATTCAAAAAGCCACTGAACTTGTGCAAGTCACCATCTTTGAAAGAATACTTCAAAGTGTTGAATTTTAATCCGACAATAAACAATTACACAGCTATCTCACATCCGGCGAGAAATAAGATGTCTTCATAACCACTTACTGTATTTTTTGTCAGGAGACGAGGCATATCTTCCTTTTGATAACGAGTTCATTGACTCCGCGAATCTGGTCCGATAATACGTAATCACGATTCCGAGATATGTCTATTTACTATGTGTGCGATAATGTTATTTGATTTCGCTTTGCGTTCGTATGTCTCAAGGCCAGTAGGCCTATGTGAGAGAATTGTTGGAAATTCACGAATCTAGTGCGAATTTAGTTGCAAAGTGTTGTTTGTTTGTGTCGCTTTGGATAACTAGGTGATTAGGTTATCAATATTGACGTTGCATACTAAATAATTAAGGCTGTAAGTGTTTTTGGTGTAATAACGTTTAAACCAGAATATAAGTGCTCTTATAAGAAACTAAGTTATCATTCACGTCATTTAAAAGTGTCTATGGAGTTTCTTGCCCGTTCTTCCATAGAGATCTACGCTATGGAATGGGCAACTACAGTGCTTTCACAGTTTTTATGCCTTGTGACTGGGACTGTAGCTACATTTAATTTTCATCTTTGTTTCGACAATTCAAAAGTGCCAGTAACTGGCCTACTTGAAATAAATGCTTTGATTTTGATTTTGATTTCGTCCATCATGACCTTTCTGCCCTTGTCCCATTCTACTTGTGGTCGGCGCAACACGTCTTCTTCTTCCGTTCTCCCCTGTCAGACGTCACGGCATCATTTACTCCTTTCTCTTTCAAATCATTCCTCACACAATTCATCCATCTTTTCTTTGGTCTCCTTATTCACGTCCATTACATTTTCATGGTCGAGTATTACATGATTATTGACTTCGTTGGATTTTTCTTTGGTTCCATTTATGACATCAGTTACATGATCTTCTCCCACTATGATAGTGGACACTTCTAGATCATGACAATATGAACTGCATACAAATTTAGTACCTTTAAAAACGATAAATTCGCGATATTAGCCGAATCTAAGTAATACCTTTGATTGCAAATGTAGGCCGCGTCGCTAAATATATTAAGTCACGCTCATTTATTAGGTACTTAAAACATATAGAAGATAAGTTTAAATAAAAACGTTTCATTACTGTCACTTTGTCTAGGCTCCAGGCTACTATCAGCGATTGTTAGGCATACCACCAACATTGTTGATGACTGGCATATTTTTCGTATAGCTCTCGACGATAAAAGAGAAGAATTTGAGCTAGCTAAAGACCGAAGACCATAAAATGATAGCTGAGACATACTGGGATCCAGAAAGCAGAAATCAGAAAGAGCTATGTCTAATAATAGATAGACTGCGATAGGTTGAGTTGATTTAATTGAGACCAGTGAATAAGACAGTCGCTTTTATTTAATGCTTAGAAGGTGGAAAAGGCAAAGAGGTTTGTAAGGACCGTAGCATGTACAGGCGTTCTGTGGTTTCGGCATGGCAAGGCATGAGTTTATGTTTATGTTTGTTTCGATTGTTAAAGCTCTGTAACCCAACAGGTTGACCTAAAAGAATCTAACGCCTTTTTGTACATGCAAAATTCAAGCTTAGCAGTTGACTTATACAAAAAACATCAGTATATTAGTTCTAAAGCTCATATTTGCGAGTGGCATGTTGTCGTAAAGTCCAAGTTTGCACGTGCGTCGTGTCAAAGATTGCGTGCGTCTGCGCACATGAGAGTATTATTTTACAATGATGTGTCTAGGATGGGGCTTAGTAATAAGATAAGCGGGTTCAATTTGCTATTTATTATTAATCTACTTCTGTGAAACAACCCTAATTATTTTGGCTTGTGCTTTCTTATCAATTCATGTAATCCCCTGAACTGTTTTGCTCGTTTCTCGGTTTCAACTTCTGGGTTACGAAATGGGCACCACAATTATGTAACACAATTTTTTTCCACCCCTAAAAAAGTCTATAACCTTTGCGTAGAGTACCTTAGTTCGATGTGCAGAATACTTGGTTGAGGGCTTCGTGAAAGGTTAGTTTACACCTTGTAGGCATGTTTGTAAAATTCGTCTGCTCACCACTTTAAAAAATGCAACGAATGTTGCATTATATTGTTGGATTGAAAAATGAACATTACATTGGAATTACGACTGTTTTACACAATTACCCCGTAATATGTCAAATGCTCAAGAGTATGGGTAATCGTATCTACTATCGATGTCTTATCACTAAAAAAGATATCGAAAGCCTTATCAATCTTGACTTCTAGTTCAACTATTTCCGGTAGCATATCAATCCACTCTTCGGAAGAATTTCCGAAGTTATTTACCAAAGAAATTGCTCGAACCCAGACAAGGTCATTACTTTGTGTAATTTATTTCATCACCGCTGCTCTCAAAACGGTGAAGGAAAACATCGTGAGGAAACCGGTATGTCCTAGAACCAAAAATTCCAAGACATGTGACATCTACCAACCCGCACTGGGCCCGCGTGCTGGATTATAGCCCATTCCCTCTCATAGAGAGGAGGCCTGTGTCCCAGCAGTGTGGGAAAACTATAGGCTGATTTTGCTAAAGCTATATCGGTTTCACGCAGTTAACAAAAACTTTTTGATTGCAATAAATATCTTAAGAGCAAGTTACCAATAAAGAGTGAGTGAAATATAAAGGTTGTAAAAAACCTCTTAACGAAGCCGAAAGGCACTTGTTCTCTCCGTCATTGCGATCATTTTTTTATTCTACACCATACCTGGGAACCTTCTAGTTACGGAGATATTGGGGGTCAAAGTTCCAACTTTTTGACAAGTTTTTGTTTAACAAGTTTTTATTGTAAGAGTTTTACTTTAAACACCTCTATGACCCCCGTACTATTCAATCCATCCATCAGCACAATGTTTTGAGTGCGTTACATTGAGTTCTACCACAAAACATGATTTTTCATCCCAAAAAAAAAGTAGTTTCCCAGCAATAATTTTTGCGTAAAGTTACTTAGTTTGATGTACAGAATGCTTGGTTGACGGCTTCGTGATGAGGTTGTTTACACCCTGTATAGCAACTTAGATAGCAATTGACAAGTGTAACGTAAAGTAGTAACAATTCAATTTATACTCGTAACTGAATATAAATAGTTATCGAGTGAAAGGTTATCTCCAGTTATGATTGTACGCTGAGGTGAATTGATGATTCAATACGGGTATTAGGTGGCAACGGAACTAGAATAATTCTCCTTTCTCTTGATCAAGCAAGATGGCTGATCATCGACTGCGTAGCTTTTTTTCCCAACTCTGTACTATAGCGGACACTCCCGCCTAATCACCACTAAGCTAATTTTTGCTTGCACTTACAACATAGAAACACTCTCTAGTCCCGCCTCGTTGACTTTGTATAGAAATGATGAATGAAAAGATACCGATCGGCCGAGCGCACTGACGACGCCCGCCAAACGAGAGTTATTGTTATTTTGCGCGGCAAAGTTGATTTCCTAATAGGCCTAAACTTTAAGGGGGCGTGGCTCGGCGCCTGCGTATGATTTAACGAAAAAATCATTAACTGATCAGGCGGAAATGACCACGACTGTATATTGGTGTCGGCTTCCACTGTAATTGTATGCAGTTGCTGGTATTCAGCTGCATATATTTTGACTGTCTCGTTGGTCTAGATTCCCAGGTCGGGCCAAGTGTCAAGTTTCTGTTGTGCCATCAGAAATTTGTCAGCAGCAGTCACGGAGTCTGGAATTGTGCCCGGTTGATGGTAATAGGCTCGCCCCCTATTACATGTGTTTTATTCATAACTGACGAAATGTGGGTGTACTTTTACGTACACCTCTGCCTAAGTATGTGTATGTGTTCAGTAAGACCTACTGTTCTGACTAATCATGGTCATCATCTGCATAGCATTTTCCGAACTATCTTGGCGTCGGCTTCCAGTCTTACCGGATGCGGTTGCTGGTATTCAGCTGCACCTATTTTACATATAGCGGCTAGCTGTTTGTGTTCTGTTTCTGTTTCTGCTTCTGATATCTCTTGGACTGACTCATACTGAACATTTCACGAAATTTTTAGTTATTGGGTGGCAAAGCAGCAGACAGCACAACTCTTGGGCTGCCGCTAAATGAAGCCCATGGATGTATTATAAAAACTAGACCACCTACAGCTACCCTATAATGTCGTCAATGGTGTTCTAACATGTCCGCTTTGAGTTCGGAGTTTTTCGGCCAAAGTTGGGTATGCTAGCCACTTGAGAGCACATGAAAGAGCAGCACACCAAAGCTCTCGACAACCACCTTAGAAAGCCATCGAATGCAGTCGCTGTGGTTGAAATCAGCTAGATGGTCTCATCATCAGTTCTTTTGTAAAAATCTGATGGCAAAATACAAAGATATTTTAAATCGCTTCCGCTTGAGTCCTGTGTGAAGCCTATGGAATGTAACCGAACACTAGATGAAGCTATAAACAAGATGCATTTTCTAAACCACCATGTTTTACCAGGTATTTTTTGTAAAATTATGTGTAAGTACAAGGTTGTTTTTAAAACCATCTTAGGATTAAAATAGATCAAGGAGCTTTTCACTTCTGGAATAAATCGAAAAAAAACACGATACAACCTTTTTCGGAGAAAAATTCTGGCATATTCTAACTTTGAAACTGCTAAATCTTTTATCGAATTCATCGAGATTGTTATTATTCATTTAGAACCCTTCAAAATTAGACCAGACAAGTAGCAATCGCTTAAACAGCGTTTCGTATTTCTACAACGATTTTCACCAGGATTGATCCTATTCTGTAGCTACTGTAAAGCAATTAAAGTAGAATGAATGCTGTGGAAATGCGTTCCTTGCGAAGCATGTGTGGTGTTACTTTGAATGATAAATTGAGAATGAGGTTATACCAGAACATTGCGGTTTAAAAAAACTTTTTAAAGGACAAACTTAACTTTGCTGTTCGATCCCTTGAAACGGCTATTGCACCAACCGCAAATAATAAGTTTGTAATAGTAAAATCCCTTTTGTTTTGTTATTATACTACATATTTACGGTTTTCAGATTTTTACCTTTACATTTTACATTTCTGTAAGACTGCTTTTTGCCAAATTTCGTGATTCTAGGTCAACGGGAACTATCATATAGGTTTTCAAACCAAAACCTATTGGGTACTTCCGGTTGACCTTGAATTGACAATTTTGGTTAAAAGCAAGGTCTTACAGCACAAGCAAACGGAAAAGTCCGAAAAAGAAAAAAGTCGAAAATTAAGGTACATATTGGCACTTACCTACCCGTTTTCCCGAAAATCTAAATTTGCCCATATCTTTTTATCGTGTTGACTCAGGACCTTGATTTAACAGCGATCATAGACCTCAGTATCTGGTATAAACAACTTGCTAGGTCCACCCGTTCCTGAGAAAATCGGTGGTGACAGACGGACAAGAAAGTGATCTTATAAGGGTTTCTTTTTTACCTTTTGAGGTACGGAACCCTAAAAAAACAGTTGCAATGGCCGTGACGACCCAGAGGTTTAGGACGTCTCGCTTTCTCAGTTTATCTTGAACATCACTCACATCGTTCAAGGCCTAAGTCAAGTTCATTGGTACCTAGCTTATGTCAAAGTTTTCGGTACATGCTGTCAATACAATACATTTATGACTTCACTATATACCTAGTTATCGCTGCTAGAATATAATTTTGTCAAGTGCCTCACGTCGGTCAGGAAAACGAAGGAGGAATGAGTAAACACACGGCGCCATCTCTAAGTAAACATCAAGAGGTGAAATGAAAACGTCAGCCATCTGCTTTGTTTATTACACACAGAATTATTACTTGGCCTTTAACATCAATTAACCTAACCTTACCACACTGCGCTTGATACAGCGATAAATCTTTCACTAAGTAGTACATTGCCAGCTTTGTATGATAAGAGAAATCAAGCATGTACTACCGAAAAGCATTGTACGTCTATAATTGCGAAGCTACCGCTTTGTTTGATGAATTGGTGTTGGTTGAGATGGATTGTGGTCCGTTGGAAGCCAGATTTTGGTGTTTATATAAATAAATATATCAAACTAACCTATTTAATGAAGATGAGATTATTAAACAATTAGTATCGCGTTTTAGTTTTTATTATCATTTTGCGTACGTGTGTTTTCGCACGTAGAGTAGAAAAATGTTGAGAAAATTAGAATTCTTGACTTGATTTGGAGATTTTTTTTACTAGACTTGATTTTCACAGTTTGACAGTTTTATTGGCACTCAAAAGGAAACCAGTAGTGTTGCCTTTTCAGTACAATAGGCGAGACGA
The DNA here is from genome assembly GCA_963853795.1 of Xestia rhomboidea. NCBI lineage: Eukaryota > Metazoa > Arthropoda > Insecta > Lepidoptera > Noctuidae > Xestia > Xestia rhomboidea. The sequence goes on along the minus strand of OY970778.1, from coordinate 3,572,350 downwards.
CAAAAAAAATCTAATTAGTCCGTCTCTTAGATTATCAAAAAATATTTGACCCGTGTTTTTTTTTTGTTACGTAAACCAAAATTGACGAAGATACGACGCTTTTAAAATTCTCAATACGTCACGCCATGGTATATGTTTTAGCTAGTTCTGACGTCACGAGCCCCCACTTCCAAGTTTTGATGCGTTTTATCTTTGTCAATATTCATTGATTTACAAAAACAAAAAATACGTGTCCATTAATTTCCAATACTCTAACTGACGGACTAAATTGATTTGCAATTTTTTGATAAGTACTGTCGTCATGCCTATTTGATGAACAGATATCGAAGTAAAGTTATAATTGGGTTTTATTCTACATTTCATAGCTTTATTTCTGTTTCCCAAAGGGATAGACAAACTGACAATGCCGTAAATACACTACACCCATATATGTATATCTACGAAGGTGCTGCATTGTACAATAAACTGCCAAATAACTTAAAAAATGCAAAATCCATGTTCAAGAAACACATAAAATTACACATATTTAAAGCAAGCGCACCTTAGTACATTTCATACCACGTCTAGTTGCGCGCGTTCCGTTTATACATTTTTTACCAAATTTTTTTTTTTACATATTCCAAAACTCATGCTTAAGTCCCACATAATACGGACGAGGCTTCTGGTTGCTAATTACGAATTTCAATGCAAGCTTCCTTATTCCTAACTCCTACACTACAAGATATTTCATTATCGTTTAACTACATAACAATTAGGTATCTTAGGTAATAACATTGCTGGACAACTATAAAATTCGCATAACTGACTCGTGCAGACTACAAGTAATTAATATCCCTATAAATTGTGCCCAACTAATTAGAGGACCGTAAAATACCGGAATAAATTAAGTACTACAAAGGAATGTCAAATAAAAATATATGGCTACCTAACTGTAATTAATTTTAAACAAAAAACGAACTTTCCGCTTTGATAGGAGGTTTAAATTTAACTCATTTACTTGGTCAGACAAATACAATACAAAGTATCCTTACAAAAAAAAACAGAAATATTCAATGTTCAAATCAAATCAAATCAAATCATTTATTTGTCAGAACATGGTCGGTATATATATTACACATGGTCTTCAGTTTATATATAATGTTTCATCACATTCTACCACATGGGCGTACAAATGATAATATGTTTGTTTAATGACCAATAACTAATAATTATAGTTAAAATTCAGAAAGTTACAAAACAATATAAAATAATAATTGAATTAAATTAATATGTCAGTGTCATTTAGGTAGTCATTCAAATTATAATAGCATTTATTACATAAAAATTCTTTAAATTTCTTCTTAAATCTAGCCAAATCTAACTCTCTAATGGATTTATTAATTTTGTTATAAATTTGCGGGGCTCTGCAGAACATGCTTTTCCGCAAAAGAGCTGTCTTGGCTCTGCGTCCGCGTAGCATATCATGACGCCTGTTACGTTGTACAGTATCAGATAGAGAAGGAAACAAATTTGGATTTATTCTCACAAATAAGGCAGTTTCATATATAAACAAAGCTGGAAGTGTCAGAATTATATGCTTTTTAAAATATGGTACACAACTGTCCGTCACCTGAAGCCCAAACATAGATCTTATGCAGCGCTTTTGCGCTTTAAACGCGAAAAATCCTACTTTGTAAACCTGTAATTTTTCTTTAATAATCTTTACTAATTTTATAAGTTTGTTAGTTTGTATGTAGAGGGTAATCTTCGGAACTAATGATCCAATTCTAAAAATGTATTCACTGATAGAAATATACACTTTTCGTGGATGCTATAAGCTATAAATTATATTTATGTCATGCTTAGAAGCCAAACTATCACAATTTTTGCGGAATAAGTCGCGAGCGAAGTTCTAGTATGATACAAATACTTTTACTCGTAACAAAGATTATTCTATCTTTTTATAAATGTTTAATGAGGGTAAGAACAATAACATTATAAAAGCTTGCTCTACCCACAACCGCTATAAAATGAATGAACGCTGTAAAAGCGAAAGTTGAACGACCAACAGGCCTTTTGAACCGCTATGAAATTCAGGGATACTAAGCCGGATAGCCCGCTTTTATATTCATGAACCCTCAACAAGCCTATTACCCTGCCTGATAAAATATTCAATTACCCGCTCAAGTACTTTCACCCCAGAGTTCAGCGACATTTTAATATAAAAATTCAGCAAAAAATCCAACCTTCCATCAAACCGCACACGTTCTCATTTTGCAAATTATCATCAAATTACTGACTAAACGCACGTCTGCCTTCGTCGGAGGTCAGTCATCGTTTGCGCGGTGCGTTCGAATTTCAAACGCGGGCAGTTAAAACTGACGCACGTGATTGGTGGTCGTAATTTTCTCTACACTATTATTATTTAAGATGAAGTTATCAAATTTTGAAACAGAAAATTGTGGGGTTTTTTACTTTCGCTCTCGTCCTGTTTGCTTTTCGTGCGTCGGTATAATTTTATTAGGCCTTATTAAGTCATCTGTCGGACATGTCGGTTGCATGTTTGTGTGTTTAAGAGCATTATGTACGGAATTATTATCGTGTTATAAGAGATTTATTAGTCGCTCGTTATGTATGACGTCATCTTTGATTATTGGGTTTAGTTTCAAAATTTTTTCTTAGTTAAATTATAAACGATATTTTTAACAATATCACGCCGGTAATACTTGAAGGGTTAGGCAGATGTACAATCTATGTATTAGACGGTACCTTCTAGTACACCCACATTACGCCAGTTATGTTTGGGTCTCATGTTATAAAGGGTGAGCCTATTTCCATCACCCGAGCACAAACCGTGATTCCGGGCTGCTACTGAAAAACCCAATAACACCTTATCCGACCTGGGAATCGAACCCTAGAGCGTACAGCTTGCGACTATTAATTTAATGAAAAAACAAGGCATCTAATTATTACATTTTAGCCTGTTCAAAGAACTCTCAAAACGCCTAGTTGACGCTTCCCGTGACCCAAGGGCTGGCTTTTACCTTGGTCAGAGGCTAAGTGATGCCATACAACGTGGCAACGCCAGTCTCTTGGGCACATTACCAGCTAACAGCGTTGAGGAGGAGTTTTTCGATGTACTTTTATAGTTTGTTGTTAGTTCATTTATTTTAGTTTTTTATTAATTATGTTAATTAAATATGTAATTTAATATTTTGGAACTACTATCATTATTACATTAATTTAAGTAGATGATATACGAAGCTAATAAAACCTTATTAGGCCATACAACAATAGATTTTCCAAACATACTCTCGTATTATAGGTACTTGAATATGTATGAGGTTTACATAGAGTTTATTGCCTGTAGAACTTGATCTATGGTCTATTCCCCGTATATTACTTATAATAATAATTGCTCAAGGCTCTGTAATGAATACTCACAATATTGGCTCGCAAATATTATTACTTTGTAGGTTATATAAAGTACGGAATCTTCGCGGGTAAGATTTACGTTTCTGGGTCACAGAACTCACAGATTGCAGTTTAATTTGGTTTTGAAATTATCTAAACTTACACTGTTTTAAGCTTTCACGGTTTAAAACTAAACTTATATTGTCACTTAAGGGATATCTTCCGTGATTCAGATAATAATCACGGCAGATATCCCGTAAGTGACAATATAAGTTTTTTTATCTAAACTTCTTTTATAAATAACATAACATCACACATAGACAGAGGTATCTATTAGTACGCCCACATTTCGTCAGTTATGTTTAAGTCCCATGTAATAGGGGGCGAGCCAATTGCCATCAACCGGGCACAAATCCAGACGCCGTGGCTGCTACTGAGAAATTCCTGATGAAAAAGAAAAACCCTTACACATTGCCCAACCCGGGAATCGAACCCAGGACCTCATGCTCAGTAGTCGCACTTGCGACTGCTAGACCAACGAGGTCCTTGATCAGCAGAGCTATTCACAACGCTTCGATTCGATTTTCGATTCGGAAAGTCGTATGTCTATCTCGCTCGATTTCGTAATGTCATAAAAGATAGACATACGACTTTCCGAATCGAAAATCAAATCGAAGCGTTGTGAATAAGGGGCCAGATGACCAGAGACCTTAATTACTAAAGCTAACAAAAGACGGTCAATTTGCCGCCAAGACGCCATCATTTTATTCCACTTCCCAATCAACACAAAAAACAAAGTCGGAAGTCCCCAACACTTTAAAGAGCAAAAAACCTTTTATGTTAAACTAGCTGATGTCCGCGGCTTCCCCCGCCCGCAAATTATGTACTAAAACCTTCCTGTTGAATTACTCTATCTATTAAAAAACCCGCATCAAAATCCGTTGCGTAGTTTTAAAGATCTAAGCATACATAGGGATAGACACGGCGGGCGATTTTGTTTTATAATATGTAGTGATAAAAGCAAAGTTAATTCCACCTCAGTTACTTACATTTGAAGCATTTGAATTATTTCACCTGCTCAGGCATCGAACCTGGGTCCGGCAGTTCCAATAACAATAAACTGTACGTACGTTAACTATTTGTTTTAGTTACAGGCTGTTTGTTTTCCTGCATCCAATAAAAGACGCTTGGATTACATACAGTATGATCTAAAATGTATTGTTTTTTTTTTCTAAGAAATTAGTGTGGGGAAGCTTATTTTTGAGTGTCAATGGTTGTAATTACTATTGAATTATTAATGAAAAATAAATCTGGAATTTGCTGCTGTAACTAATTCTACATCATAATAAAGGGTGTAAAAAACCTCCTAACGAAGACGAAAGGCACTTTGTTCTACACCATACCTGGGAACCTTCTAGTTACGGAGATATTGGGGGTCAAAGTTCCAACTTTTTGACAGTTTAAAAAAAAATACAAGTTTCAAATGCAAGATTTATACTTTAAACACCTCCACGACCCCCGTACTATTCAATCCATCCATCAGCACAATGTTTTGAGTGCGTTACATTGAGTTCTACCACAAAACATGATTTTACACCCCAAAAAAAAGTCGTTTCCCAGCAATAATATTTGCGTAAAGTTACTTAGTTTGATGTACAGAATGCTTGGTTGACGGCTTCGTGATGAGGTGGTTTACACCCTGTATGATTGTTATTCAATAAACGAAAAGTTTATTTTGTTGCCTCGCAACATATAAATACACTAGAAAATGTCATATTTGTAGGTCCTCTTATTGTAGAAGTACCTGTAATATTTAGAGTCATGTAACGACGTACCTAATACCTAAAGAAAAACCTATTTCTTGGTATGGTCACAGTATTCCCTTGTTAAACATTATGCGCAAGCGCAAGTAAAAGTAGGTTTCACTTTCATTTGTCTTTAGGTAACGTAAACGAATCATGTTTTACAAGACGTGTGGTTTATTATTTAAGAAATAACATAACATCACGCCTGTAAATCCCGAAAGGTTAGGCAGAGGTGAACCGAATAGCACACCAGCATTTCGCCAGTTATGTTTAAGGTGGATGCTCCAGGGTAGCCCGCGAAATTCAAATTTTCTTACGTTTTTTGCAATTTGCAGGTCAGTGTCAGGTTGTATGTTGATTAAACTATGAATCGCGGCTGTAGGACGTATGTAGTTACAAAATTATAATCATCAAAATTATCAATACAACTCTCCAAGCGCATAAAGGTGTAGGAATGACTTTGACCTTGAAAAAGTAAATTCATACACCTTTGTGAGCTTTGAGGGTTGTATAAACGTAAGAGAATTTGAATTTCGCGGGCCACCCTGGCGCATTCACCTTAAGTCCCATGTGGCGAGCCCATTGCCATCAAACGGGCGCAAATCCAGACTCCCTGGCTGCTACTGAGAAATTCCTGATGGAAAAACCCAATAATTCTTTGCCCGATCTGGGAATCGAATCCAGGACCTCTTGCTCATCAGTTGCGCTTGTGACCAATAAGATACTACTCGAATATTTAAGAAATTAACTTTAAAATTCATTAGTACATATACCCACGTCAATATGTGCAGCTAAAGTGAAAAATTTCTCGCAAGCAAAGCACGATGAGAAAGAAAGCAAGCATGATCACAGAACACCCTAAGCATGGTGCAGGCGCGCCACGCATTGATTCCAATATCGATTAGTAGTTATTTGTGTACACCCGCCCTAACGGTGCCGCGGCTGTCCATAAACAAACTTAAACTGATTTTAATTTTCTACTTATATCAGCTGAGCGTTGGATTAATAGGGATGCGCTTCCGCGTTCGGCGAGTTGATGTGGTGGAGTTACTGTGATGCCGTTTACTGAAAAACGTTATGTATAGAATAGTGTTTTAAAGTAATATAGAGCGTTTGCTCATTAACATCACCGAATTTAGCATCACACCTGTAATCCTTGAAAGTTTAGCCAGGGCCTTATTTATTTAGATATTTGTAATTTATTTTTGAATGACAACTATCATTACAGGTGCAACATTATCTAATTCGATATAGTACGGTTATCTATTAGTATAAATAATACATGTTAAACAACAACTAAAACAAAACAAACATAAAAAAAAACAATTATCCATTAAACAGGCATCTACAAAATTAACTATCCTACCAAATCATTGAACTAGTTCCTTAAATTAAATAACAAGCTAAGTACAGAACAAATAAGTTCGATGCAGCAAATGAATAATTTAATAAACAAAAGACTAGTTAGTTACCTAGTATCGTAGATTAAAATCGCTAAAAATAACGCGTTCAGCAGGATGTTTAACAACTGAACAAATAGCCACACATGGTTGAATTACTTCGTGAGTGGATTAAAAAATCACTAGGTAATAAAAATGAAAAATATATTTTTATTACACTTTCCCATCGAGTATTTAAATATTTGCATATGTGAGCATTTATGGAAGGATAAGAATGTCATTAAAGTTATTGAAAGGTTAAGCAATAAGCATAACTAATTAACAACTTATTTTATGTCGCTTACATTTTTAACGACAGTTTTTAATAGCATACTAATGAGTTCTTGAAACAATATTAAATACACAATAAATAAAACACCCGCCCATTTGGCAAAAGAAACTCTTAGTCGGTCGTAATTTTAATGTTAAATATAAACAATATATTTGCATAATTTGATACGCCCATAATAAAAAAAAAACTCGTAATAAAAAAAAATGCGTGTCTTCCGATGTTTAATTAAAAATATCGCCACAAATTAATGTGCAATTAACAACCTGCAATTAAAAATAATAAAATACCAATAAATTCAAAAACCAAGATTTTGTACGTTTTTGACGCCTTTCCTTATCAAAACCGAATTATCAACAATTTGACCCACTTATGTTTTTAGTATTTATTTTGGTACCTACCTAGAATTAAAATTCCCAAAAACATAATCTAAAATGTATCTGCCATAAACATATACCACACACATGTCAGGGCCTTTCAATGTGAAGATGGAACAGGAATACTTTAGTTACAACTTGATCTCGTGAATCAGAATTATTTCTATATTTATTTGTGCAATGTGTGTAACTCTGAGTAGTTCTTATCTAGTATAGGTTTGTACAAATATTTACCACACACATTGAAAAAAAAAAACCTAATTCAGAAGGACCTTCCCAATTGTTAACCAGGCCCGTATCCACAATATTCTAACCTCAAGAAATCACCCTATTAAATCACATAACAAGAAAATATTTGTATTTATTAGTAGCATCACAATCTGGGGTGAGTTATGGTTCCATCGTAAACTCGGGTTTTAATGTCGTATTTACTGTGTTTAGCAGGGCCCACCCGGCACGTACCTACGTGAAGGTATACCTTCAACATAAGGAAGATACCTTCAAACGTATCTTAAAGAAAGGAGGTCCCTTCAAAGGCGTGGGTGGAAGATGTACTTCCCTAAGGATATTTTTTAATTGTTAAAGGTATTTTGGGGAATTGTATTTTGGTGGTACAAGACGTGGGTTTATAGATGAAGTATGGGGAGGATCTGGTTCCGATAGTGGTTATTGTGTGATAAAAATGTACAGGAGAATCGGAGTAGTACCATTCAAGATGGAAAGTAGAGCTACTGATATTGAAAGAAAAAAAAATGTCGCAGGGACATGACGTGCATTTAAACTTACAAAAAAAACGGATGGACAAAAAATCGTTTAGTCTACATTTGACAGATTCTATAATCGACAGATACTATATTTGTTAGATTCTACAATCGACAGATTCTATGTTTGACCGATTCTACAATCGACAGATTCTACATTTGACAGATTTTCAATAAGTTATGAATTAACAGGCAACAATATTTTTTGTCACATTTATTATAAGTATTATTTTGTAACATAACATAGGTATTTATAAAATTAAATTGAAAAAAAAAACGAAAACTTATACTTATTTGTAAGAAAAAAAAGAGAAAAATTATGAATAAGAAATAAAAGTTACAGGAACAGTTGGATATCAATTATTTTATTTAAAAAAAAACGAAAAATTATGTTCAAGTTTGCCTGAAGCTTCTATTGAAGCTTCTATGAGTATAAATCTTGGTAAATTGAAATATTTTTATCAAGGGTACAACTAAGGTCAATAGATCATGTGAAATACTGATTGGTGATAAAAAATAATCATTGTTTTCTTACAACTGTACATTTGTTAACTTCCAATAATTTAAATCTGAATTAATAATTTGAATCCGACTAAACAGTTTTAAGCTTTCACGGTTTAAAACTAAACTCATAAATTGTCACTTACGGGATATCTTCCGTGATTATTATTTATTTTGAGCTCCCGATATCACGAAATAATAATCACGGAAGATATCCCGTAAGTGACAATATAAGTTTAGTTTTTGGATCCGACTGCTTCGTTGATCTAGTGTTTGCGAGCACGACTCTTGAGCAAAGGTCCTGGGTTCGATTCCCAGGTCCGGCAAAGTAGGTATTATTATTGACGACCCAAATGGCGCAGCGGTAGAGAGGCTGCCTTACGTTCTTAGGGTCCCGGGTTCGAATCCCGGTAGGAGCAAATGTTTGTGTGATGAGCACAGACATTTGTTTCCGAGTCATGGATGTTTATATGTATAATAAGTATGTATTTACAAACAAAAAAAGTATCTATGTAGTATATCAACTATCTGGTGTCCACGACACAAGCCTCGTTGCTTAGTGTGGCACAAGATAGCGCTGTGTGTAATGTCCGGCGATATTTATTATTTATTATTATTTATTTTATTTATTTATTGGGGTTTTCCATCAGGAATTTCTCAGTGGTAGGTACCCACGGATTTGCGCCCGGTTGATGGCAATAGGCTCGCCCTTAATACATGGGACTTTAAACATAACTGGCGAAATGTGGGTGTACTATTAGATACACCTCTGCCTAGCCCTTCGGTGATTACAGGCGTGATGTTATGTTATGTTAAATCTGAAACACGATTGGGTCTGAATGTCAGACGATTGCCTTTATACCTCAAGCAAAGTAAAAATAACAAGAGTTACGACAAGTTTCGGGATTTAGAACTAATAATTTAGACTGGTTCCAATAAATTAGAGTTTTAAGTCAAAGCCGACAACGGGTTGTTTGTGTTGCTAAACAAATAACACAAATTACAATGTATGGCATACGTATGCCATTTAGAAAATGCCATTGATAAAATATTGTTGTGCTTGTTCATGATTTACAAAATTAATTTAAAAATTTCTTCTCCACACCACACTAACACACACACGCGTTATTTATTTATTTATATGAGATGTAACTGAAATACTTAAACTGGAGGGGTCAGTTTGAACAATTTTTATTGTATCGAGCCTACACAAAAAAATCTGCTGCTCCATACTTCGCTTATTTGAACAAAGTGTAAGCAACAGTAGAGTTTTTAGGATTTGTAGCCAAATGGCAAAAACAGAACTCTTTTACTTACGGCTTCAGTGACTTGATGTCACTACTCCTTGTAGGTATGTAAGTAAAAAAACAATTTTTTGTATGAACACTAATTAAGTAGCAAAAACCTGTAGATGTATTTTAAAAAAAGAAAAATATGAGAGCATATTCAAGCTAAACCTAACCTTAAAAATCACCTAAAGTTAGACTACAATAAAACAACAACTGTGATTGTTATCAATAACAAAGATTTATAAATTCAGTGTTTCTACCTGTTACATGTGTACCTAATGAACGCGGTGCGTTTGCGCAGCTTTCGGGCAGACGGGGGGCTGAGGGAAGGGGCAAGATGACAGATTTGTTAATGGAGACCCCGTGGAAATGAATGGACATACCATTTGTCAAGAAATGTATGCATGGTAACTTTTACTATGACATGAATGGAATGAACATACTTTTGATTTTTGTATGTTTGTCTATTTGTTCCGGAAAATCTCCGAAACGGCTAGGCCAATTTTGACAGGTCTTTTACGGGCAGATAGCTGATATATTATTATATGAAGTAACTTAGACTACTTTTATTTTAGAAAAAAGGATTAGGGTTCCGTGCAAAAAAAAAATGAAACCCACGTAATTTTGTTATCAAAAATCCGATTCGAATAGGGCAGTAATATTTTTATAATAATATCATACGGACAAAGTCGCGGGCTATAGCTACTGTGGAATAAAACAACTTTTACCAAGGAGTTCCGTAATGCGGAAGGATGAAATCCATGTGACTATGAGAGCGATAAATATAAATGTTTATGGATGGAATGGAAGGATACAGGGAAGACTGAAGAATAGTTGAATTAATTGAATGAGAAATGTTATGAAAAGGGAGAAAAGAAGAGAAGAAGTAACATATAACGAGACCAGTGCAGCTGATAGAAGAACAACTAGTCATTTCTTAGTTGCCATGGCTTATTTGAATGAATTATTTTGGTTTTTAAATTGCATATTTGTTTTTTTTTGTTTTTACTGTGGTCACTTTTAACGTGCACATCTTGCTACATTGTTCTCACATAATATACCATCTCAACATGAATGATGTAACCAAGATTTTGTAACAAAACAATATTTTGATTTATAAGAGTGTCCATGGAGTTTCTTGCCCGTTCTTCTCCATATAGATCTACGCTAGGGAATGGGCAACTACAGTACTTACACAGTTTTTATGTCTTGTGACTGGGACTGTAGCTACATTTAATTTTCATCTTTGTTTCGACAATTCAAAAGAACTGGCCTACTTGAAATTAATGCTTTGATTTTGACTATGGAGCTTCGGGTCGGTTGTCGGTTCTTGTTTTCAAGAAACTGCGCTGCAGAGCGGACGAATACCTGCCCTTGACGGATCAACAGTAGCTCTAAGCATTTAATGGTTTAATTGAAATACGTTCTTTCATTTTAGAATTTTGTTCCGTTACAAAAAAGAAAACTTATAGCTAACTGGAATAGTAATTTCGTGGGCTAATTCGTACTCAAGTACAGTTGTAAACGTTAAGTACGCTTAAATGTAAGTAATTACTAACTTGGTTATTTTATTTCTTTTCAAACTTCCGTTTGGATATGTGTTGAAATTTTAATGGCTAAAATCATTGCTTTTTATTTCCTGTAAGTTTGATAAGTTAATTTTCTGTAGTAACCAGGCATTTATACATTGAAATACCTATAAGTGACAACTAAAGGACACTCCAAGTGTTATAAAGATAGATAAATACCACTAACTTTTAAATGTTTAAAATAAACGCAGTTTTTTGATCGAATTATGACTACACCCGTAACTTATTATATCAATAACATCACGGTATGAAAACTTACCCAAATAGAGATGTTGGGTAAGTTTTCATACTGTGATGTGTGTTGGTGCGAAAATGAGAGTTGGGGGAGAGCCCCTAACTCTCAATTTCGCACTAACACTCCCTTTTCTTTCCTTCTCTCGCTCTCCACATTCCATGCGCAAGAGTGGATCCCCCAGTCACATCCACACCATCCCAACACAATATATTATTACGAAATTTGTTTGCCAACTGGAGTGTGAGTGGTTTACAGCCTAAAGTTGTAACAGGTGATAACAACGGACCTCCGTCAGCAACCAACCTTATTTTATTCATAGGGGTGTCACTTTTAAGAACTTTTTGTCTAACAAAGTTTTTTTTTTGTAACTAGTTGTTGACGTTTTTCTTTATCGTGTGGTTAGTGCCTAACCCGGTGTCAGAGTTTTTATGCCGTCCATGGGGCTTTGTCTTGGCTTTAAGTGCCGTCGAGAAATATCTCTCAGGCATGCTGGTTTCCTCACAATGTTTTCCAAGCAAGTGATAATTAGACAATACGCACATGAATCCGAAAGACTAAAAGGACATTCTCTTATATACAGTAGAGAGATATGAGATCTTTCAATAAATGATTAACTTTCTTAAATCATGATCTGTCAAAGGACTGATTTGTTCGAGACACCATTGTTTAACTATTGTGTCTACTTCGTGGACAGATCAAGGGTGAAATGTTGTAAGCATTATTTTCTTTTCAAGTCTAATTAATCTCGAATCGGACGTAATCAAAAATTCAACTCAACCAGTTAGCTTATTAACTCAGCCTAGCCTTTTCTTAACTATGTTGGGGTCGGCTTCCAGTCTAACTGGATGCAGCTGAATACCAGTATTTTACATGGAGCCACTGACTACCTGTAACCACTGTCAAAGATCTACAAATGACAGCCGGGACCAACGGCTTACCTTACTATCCGAGACACGGAGAAAACTCGGTATGTAATGGGTGGTCACCCATCTACGGACCAATCTAGGCAAGCGTGGCTTAACCTGAAGATCGACCTGAGTGGCTGTTATTTTTTAGCCAAGAGCTCGAGTGTAGCAGCCCTAATTAAAAGTGTCACGCGAAACCTAAACTTTTGTCGCTCCTTTTCCAAAGCCTCGTAAGCCGCCTTGTGTAATTAAATATTTTGGGCCTCACTTTCTTGAGATGGGTCTTTTATCACAAACGAACTTGATAAGTGAGCGAACGGGTATAGTATATTTATAAAAACTTTAATTTAAATTGCTTGTTTGATTCGATTTTTATTGCAAACGGTTTTGTTTGGATTAGCTTCGCATTTTTATGATAATTCGCGAAGATATCGACAGTTTTGGGGTTGAGTGATAAGATTTTACTTGGGAAGAGTTTTTTGGCTTTGATAGCTATAACAGTGAGAATGCCAAGATGTGTAATGTAAACGGTAGCCCTTCTAACTTGACTCCTAAATAATTATGCAATTAGAAGACACTACAACGCCATTGCAATAGGTAGGCACTTGACAAAGAAATTTGTAATTTTACTGTTTTGTGCCACCATCGCACGAAGGCAATCAACAACATCAGCAAATGTGGCAATCAGTTAGGATTACAAGGATTCATGCAATATTCCTTTAATTCAATCCAAAACAACCAGATCTTCAGTTGTTTCTGTACGAATGCTACAAGAAAATCTCATGCCAAAGAGATATTCCAAGGTTAGTAGCAGAGCTAGTGCATTTTAAGTACCACTCGTCATTATTCGAAGCTGTTTTAATGCACTGATAAGCATTTACCTTCAAGCCAACGGAGTAATGTAATGTAACGGCAAATGACTAACCAGCATAAAATACATTGACGATATGAAAATAGACCACAAAGACATGTCGTAAAACGTTAATAGCTCTTGTAAACACAAGAATATATCTACATTATCCTTTTAGCCATTTTATTGAGAACTTAAGGTCCTCGCTTACCGCGACTTATTGCAGTGAAACGCAAAACGGCCGCGATATAGTCGCAATGATCTCTGACTGTGTACCTTAGCGCATGTAACCACGATATTGTGTCATTGCTATCACGATGCTGTCGCGCGACCCTCCCTTCGTTCTCCACTCTTCGTTCCCCCGATATCGTCAAAAACAGTCACGCGTTTGCGTAGATACAGTAGCAATTGCTGATGCGCGTTTACATCGCTACAGTCGCGCGTTGCAAATGCGACTAAAGCCCGATTTACACTGGTCAAGTGTTTGGACAAACCCACCACTTCTCATGGACCCAACGACATCATGTCATATGAGCCGAAACATCAAGGAGACGACTGCGGACATAGCCATACTGGGTAAATCCAGTGCTGTAAACCGATCGAACAGTAGCGAGTCAACAGTCACAGGTTTTTGCCACTTGCCACTGTACTTGACCAATGTATATGACACAATAGCAGCGAAGCAGGAGCGTTAAAGAAACGCGCGACAGAATCGCACCAAAATGTCACGATGGGCGTAGGACCCTTACGTATTTATTAGACGAGGAGATTAAGTAGGTAGGTACTTAGTATTATGATCATCAACTGTTTAATGTTTCACGTGTCTACGAGTGGTGCCAAAGAAATTAATGCTACTTGGAGTGCTGCCTAGTCTTTAAAGTTAAGTAGCCGTGACGGTTTTAATGTTAAAACGGTGAAATTACGAAAAAAACCTCCACTTCTGGTTTTTATTAGTAGGTACCTAGGTACGTAATCGTTTAATCTCTATGCTATTCTATTTTACACGAAAAACTTGGCATTTGTGTTGTTTGCAATTTTTTTCAGCTACTTTTTCTCCTCGCGTTTTGGGGATATAATATTTTGATGTCCAAAACGTGCAAGTGATTCTCAGCATACAAATTACTTTAGCTACTAATTTTACTAACGGGCAGCCAACTTGTAAACTGTTGAAAGTGTGTGTATTTTTATTTCAAACATAATATTTCCTTCAGGCTCAGTTAACTGATGAAGTAAAGCTCAAAACAATCAAAGACATTGGGGCTGTACGCTATATTGTGACAGTTCCTAATTCTCCCTATCTTATGTTTTGATACATACGTAGTCCGTATCACCCAACATCCTTTTTGCGACCCCATTAAACACTACATTACAGAACATAAAAAAACCAATTAATGTACTATTAAAACAATATCAACAAATACAGGATATTAAAAAATACCGCCAGACAGAGAATGATAAGGTTTTACTGCTTTATTTATCTCATCCTTAGGCGGGTTTGGGCAATCAAAAGAAGATACTGTAGGTATATAAAATTTTTACTACAGCCTAATCTAAATTTTCGCCTGGATTCGCTTTGATCACGGGGTGGTATAAAGCTGGCTATTCATCGTGCGACTAACGATTATTAAGTGGTTATAGTCAGACATGTTTTTGTTTGACATATTTAGAAGAGTTTTAGGTAGTAACTTCTCCGAGTCGGATTTTTATTATTGTCGAATCACTTTTTGTGTAGGTATCTCCTTCTTTATCGTGTGGTGAGTGCCTAACTTGGTGTCAGAGTTTTTATGCTGCAAATGGGCCTCTGACTTGGCTTACCTACATTCGAGAAATACCAATATGGAAAAACTAAAAATAACAATCAATATTCTAGTTACATTTTTTTTTTTTTACTATAAATCCGTGTGGTAAATAATCGAGTCTAGTACAATACGTTTGATTAAGTTATTTTAAGAACAGACTTTGGAACTTGTAAAATAGACACAAAAGTCTACGTAGTTATGTTTAAAACCTAGCATGCGCTAAGTGGAATCATAAAACAAAACAAAAAATAGAAAACTAGTTAGCCTAATCGTAAAATTTACTGTCCTCTGCAAAAAAAAAAGATTCGACTGGTTTAACGATATCTACCTACACAAGCCACGAACTAAAAAAAGATAATGACTAATCAAAGGTAGCCAAAAGGCCGTAATAAATATACAATGAAGCTTTTGATCGGCTTATAATACGCAGATTACTTGCCAAATTTTGTTATATCTTTCTAACAACATATTGGAAGAAAAACTTCGCTAGGCGTTCTCATTTCAACAAAACTTTGACGGACGGGTGTCTATAATTTCTATAAATGCCAGTTTTTTTTCTTGCAAATGTGGAAAACCCCAGTTAGTATCAAGTGTAAGTACACTTCACGTATCGGAAAAGTATATCGTCGTATAGGAAAAGAGACAGTTAAAATAATATGATTATTATTTACTTTTAAACAGCTTTTGGTTACTCTAAGCAAAAACTGACCTTATTAAAAGCTTTCTTAGAAACAGTAAATATTTTAAAACTTTGCTACATACTTTTTCAGTAAGTATATCTATCATTAAACCGAGCCGATTCAAAAGCTCACCAAATAAATATTTTCAATGGAAAGGCGTCAACGCGTGATTAAAAGCGCGTCGTCCATAGCAAGCTTTAAGGGCATTAAAAATGTTTACGAGGGCCGAAATAAAGGATGTTGGTCGACAATTTTAACGTTGTGTTTATCGAGTTGTTCCTCATCTCTATTTTATTGTTATGAGAAAAGTGTCTATAAACTGTTTGATGAGGGGAAAAATTTGATAAAACGCCCCATCGGTCTATTTTTGCGGCCTGACTACAACACAACGGAAAGTTCTTTTAAACTATAATTCTTTTTAATGATGCATAAAATAAAACAATAGAAAATAGGCACTCAAGATGTTTACTGCTTGACGTAAACACATGGAAATTAACCGTCGTATAACCGTCCTTTATAGGCATCGGGAATCTTGTATACACTAAACCTTGATACATCTATAAACCAATTTTAAACAATCAAACCTAAAATTACAGAAAACAAAAAATATAGCAGCAATTGAAACGAACTAAATAACTACACTAAAACCATTATTTAAGTCTTAACTCATACGCAAATCACGTAATTATTACTCAACATCTAAATTGGTTCAACTTAAAATAAAGGGTCGTTGACTCCAATCAATCCTGGTATAGCAAAAATAAACGGACCGCAGTTAGACAAAATATTTACAGCCTGTTGACATACTATAAACATACAATTTCTCTAGGAAAGCAAGTGGTTAATCATTCTGTAAAACAGGTGGTAAATGATGCATATAAAATAAATATCGAGAAATAAAATGCAAATATTGCAGTGCTGACAAGTTAAGTTATAGTGATGCGCGATCCGTTCCGATACTTTACAGTATCGATAAAAGATGATGCGATATTCCGTTATTTTGGATCAAAATTAAGTCATTTATTCAAGTATGCATGTAGTTATACTGCGCCTTTAAGTGATATATTTACGCAGCATTGAAGACTTCTGATCACCTTTTGTGACAATTTATTTATTTATTTAAACTTCATGTACACGAGTGGTACATAGGCGGACTTAATGCCACAAGGCATTCTCTGCCAGTAAACCTTTGGGTACATTGGAAAAAAAATATATAAAATTTCTTATTTATTTTTTTGTACTCTATCACAATGCTGTCCAATTTACCCAAAAGTTGAAATAGTTAAATGGTAATGGTAATGGTGTGCCTTACTTAATAAATAAGTTAGGCTGTTAATCGGCACTTTTTGAACGTCAAATTTTATGAGACAGTCTGCCAAAAAGATACAAACGAATACGATATAATGCGTGGATTGATATAAAAGTACCGATATCGAAATCAATCGTTCCTAC
This sequence comes from Xestia rhomboidea, assembly GCA_963853795.1. Taxonomy (NCBI): domain Eukaryota; kingdom Metazoa; phylum Arthropoda; class Insecta; order Lepidoptera; family Noctuidae; genus Xestia; species Xestia rhomboidea. Next base: position 3,554,986 of record OY970778.1, on the reverse strand, counting down.
CACATTGTTATAAATTATATGATCAGTCAATTTACTCCAGAGGACGGTTCGATACGATTCGATTTTCGAATAATCGTATCGCATAGTTACGATCCGAAGTCTGACACGAATGAAAATATCGTGCGTCCCTATTTGGTTACGTCTTAACGTTGCGTTTGCGCATGAAATTCCGAAACGTTTGTTTTCTTTTCTTTTGTCTGAAGTTCAGGATATTGCAGCTCTGTGTGAATGGATATTGGTTACTGTATTGGCTTCCGTTTACATTGACATACAAACATCATACATTTGTGGATCTTTTTTTGGGAACTGAAACAAGCAAGATTGATTTTCAAACGCTTATGCTTTATTTTTTTAAGTGTGAGTATTGCCATATTGTGACGTTTAAAAAAGAATTTTACTAATCAAATTGAGCGCGATCAGCACATGGTACAAAACTGCGTTCAAGAGAAAGAATCGCGTCAAAAATCAAATTTCAAGTTCAAATTGCGTCAGTATCAATATTCCATGACAAATGAACGAAGTTCTTATCTTGAACGCAGTTTTATTGGTGAAACTCGCCCTTAGCGGCCAAACTAACTTCAGTTATTTTCTAAGGATAAATTACTAGTAAATGAATCTTTACTTCTAAAGCTTTTAAAAAGTTTCAAGCCACTAAGGTACAGTGTTTACGATATATTTGTTTACCATCAAAGTAAAAACACTTTAGCTGAGGACATGTTTACATTGAGTATGTTTTTGAATTTAAATTAAACAAAAATATTTTTCCGACCAACTTTTTTTAAGATAACACACTGTTTAGATCAGTCAAACCGATACGGACATATTGCGGACACCGTACACTGACAGAACGTGATATTTATGTCAGAGTCCGCAATTCATTCCTTATACCGGTTTAACCGACTTTTTAAGAGAAGCTCGTGATTAAATAATAACAGCGGCCCGAGTCGATATTTAGGTTAAGTCACGCTTGCCTAGGTTGGTCCGTGGATGGGTGGCTACCCATTCCATACCGAGCTTCTTCTGTGCCTCGGAAAGCACGTTAATCCGTTGTTCCCGGCTGTAAAATACTGGTTTTCAGCTACATCCGGATAGACTGGAAGCCGACCCCAACGTAGTTGGGAAAAGGCTTGATAAATGATGATGGTTTAATCGAATTAATGGCGCAGACAAACCGCTACTGAAAAATCGCGGACGTGCCTAACTTACGGACGCCTTCATATAAGTACACAGCCAGTCCTCAATTCATTCGTACCAATTTGACCGATCCTTTTAAATCCTTGTCTTTTTCCAATTCTTGTCTATTCTTCATCACTATAGTCTATGCCTAGAAATACTGTCACCACCAATAAGGAGCATAATTCCATCCAGGAAAACGATGACGAGGCGGGTATACACATAAAAGGCGTCTGTTTCGCATCTTGGGCGAATTCATCAATCTTCATGCGCGTGCGCAGAACAAAACGGCATTATTAATATATGAGGGCTGTATGCGGAACTGTCGCGGAAGATTTAATGTACTGTTTGTGGTCGGTTTGGCAAAAGTGATGGTTTATTGTGAAGTGATTCTCTTTACTATCGCTTTTAATCTGTGAGTTTTAGGGGTATAATCCTGAGGGCCACGAGTAAAACCGTATAAAGACAAATTCAGATAATAGGCGAGACGACAAAAAAAAATCTAAGTAAGTGTGTTAGTAAGTGAGTGTAAAATGTAAGTAAGTGAGTTAGATAATCAAAAAATATTTGACCCGTGTTTTTTCTTTTGTTACGTAAACCAAAATTGACGAACATATGACGCTTTTAAAATTCTCAATACGTCACGCCTAGGTATAATTTTTAGCTAGTTCTGACGCCACGAGCCCCCACTCCCGAGTTTTGATGCGTTTTATCTTTTGTCAATATTCATTGATTTACAAAAACAAAAAATACGTGTCCATTAATTTCCAATATTCTAACTGACGGACTAAATAGATTTGCAATTTTATGATACTGTCGTCATGCCTATTCTTCTGCCTCGTTGGTCTAGTGATTGCAAGCGCAACTGCCTAGCATGAGGTCCAGGGTTCGATTTCCTGGCCGGCCAAAATGTAATTGAGTTTTTATCAGGAATTTCTCAGTAGCAGTAGCGGAGTAGGGATTTGTAGCCGGTTGATGGCAATAGGCTCCCCTAATAATATGGAACTATTACTTCCCCTAATAATTTGACGACCCAAATGGCGCAGCGGTAGTGAGGCTGCCTTACGTTCTTAGGGTCCCGGGTTGGAATCCCGGTAGGAGCAAATGTTTGTGTGATGAGCATGGACATTTGTTTCCTAGTCATGGATGTTTATATGTATAATAAAGTATATATTTACAAACAAAAAGTATCTATGTAGTATATCAACTATCTGGTGTTCACGACACAAGCCTCGTTGCTTAGTGTGGCACTAGATGGCGCTGTGTGTAATGTCCAGTTATATTTATTTATTTAACTTAAACATAACTGGTGACATGTGGGTATTATACTCTTAGGTACAACTCTGCCTTACCCTTAGTTGATTAAAGACGTAATGTTATGTTTGTTTAAATATTTTTTTGGATATAATTGACGTGTTTTATATTCGTATCTCGATATTTCTCTTATATTACTTAAGAGGGCTGTTACAGTTTTTCTTGTTTTTGAGTGTTTTAAGAGTAAGTAAAAGTAGCACTCAAATACGAGAAAATATCTAAACGATAAACACACATTTAAATTGAGATTTTTGATGTGTGATTATGGTTTAGATATGGCCCCAAAATTAAATAAAATATGCCCGAGAAAGTTTGATTATTTCTCTAGAGCGCTTAAAATAAAAAATGTTTTTTTTCTTGTATTTGACTCTAAAAACACTCAAAAACAAGAAAAACTGTAATTGCCCTCTTAAAACACCGTATCGAATCGAGAGAATAGCCCATGTAGCCACGCCCTTAGATTTTTCTTTCAATAACTTACAATAAACAAAACATCTATAATTCACAAAGAGCACAATAACCCGCCTCCACCCATTGATTGTTCTCATTTTCTCCTCTCCATTTCAATTCATCTACAGACTAATATAGAAATCAATTAAAAATATTTCAATAAACTCAAAAATATCGACACTTAAAGTCAGAACACTAACAACTTCTGTAGTGATGTACCACGTTTTATCGATAAATCGTCGATCAAATTACAAATGTCGCCCATTTCTTGTCATCGCGGCCATTTATTGAAACTTTATATGCTATATTTTTATACGTAATCATCGTAAAAGTAATATCGTTTGGGGAAATGGTATCGCCCATTCAACATGCTCGTATTATCATGAAATACGTGAACGAAATGAACCAATCAGTATTATTGAATGTTAGGGTCATAGAGAAGGGATATACGAAGAAAGCTCAGAAGATTTATTAATTAGATGTTTACTGTATTTGTTATATTCATCCAAAGGATGGGAGTCTCCCTGGCTTTGAAGACTATTTTCGACGTTTTGCAACAGACATTTTGATGATCTTCTTCTTTGCGTGTCGATGGACTCAAGTAATATCCGACCAGTATATAGCCACCTGACATCCGCAAGAGAACCAAGGTTACCGACGTAGCCCAAAGAATTGCCAAACTTAAGTGGCAGTGGGCAGGCCCATTGCGCGCAGAACGGATGGCCGATGGGGCCGAAAAGTTCTGGAGACCGCGAACCGGGAGACGTTGCGTTGGAAGGCCTCCCACAGGTGGACGGATGACCTGGTGAAGGTTGCGGGAATCCGCTGGATGCGAGTCGCACGGGACCGGTCAACGTGGCGACACTTGGGGGAGGCCTATGCCCAGCAGTGGACGTCTTTCGGCTGAAATGATGATAATGATGATATAGCCACCTGCATAGCTATTTCGTTGGCTTTGATTAAATCCTGGAAGGTGCAGGTGGCTGTACAGAGGACGCATATCCTGCAGAGGAGCTCCACACTGGCATTGTATTTGGGACGGGTCGATGATACCCCATTTGGCCAGATTACTTCTACGGCGGCCAAACTGGGCCCACAAACGGTTAAGAGATTTCCAGAATGGCCACTGCAGTTCCTGTCCAGGAGGAAGATGGTCTGCTGGATTGACAAACTGAAGATGAGTGGGATGTCGGTTCCTGCACAATTCACATATTTCACCTGACACTCTGTCTTCTGAGGATATCGTATGTCTCACGAAGCATTTACAACTTTTTAAGCGTGAAGGTGGTAGTTGTTGCTCGTATTGATGATGATTTTACCTTTCAAGGAACGGTCAATGCGTATGAAATCGATGAACTGAATTCGTAGCACAAGTAAAGTTAATTAAATAAAAGAAAAAAATACGGTTGAATCAAAATCATCGGTGTTCGTAATTTGAACAAAAACATTGACGGCCAGTAGCAAAAAGTATGAAAAGTTTTTGTAAAGTAATATCAAAAAGTGCTAATTTTGCACAAATGCGAATAGACATTGATGAGCTTTACTCATTTTTTACGTTTTCTATAATGTGTTATTATTAAGACATGATGATGACGGTTTTTAACACTTCTTCCTAAATCATTATTATTTGGTTTATTTTTTGTGTATCACGATTACCATAATGTATTTGATCTCTCTTTTATCTGTAATTTTTAGGTATTTGTTTTTTCCGACCAATAATATTTTATTAACACACGTTCACCATAATTTTGTCCTAAATTAAGACACGCTGATATTTTAAAAATAATAATACAAAAACACTAACTTAATTTTTCATACACCCCATGGCGTTAGCAGGGACAGAATAAATTACAAAATTAAAACGTCATAAGTTTTTATTAAAAAACACAAAACGGAACGGAAGGCTCAAAAAATTAAAAAAAAAACCGTAAAAAGAGCAACAAAAGCTACCAATTTATCGAAATCCATTCAATATTGTTCACCCTATCGCGTGACAAAAGGTTATTAAACAGAAAACCGATAAATCAATAGGAATTTTGATTAATAGGTAGGTACCTTAGTTTCGATGCATTAGGGTAATATATTTGTTTAATCCCTTAGAAAAGGGGCGATGCTCCATTTTTACGGTTTTTAGATCTCTAATGATCTGAAACGTACGGGTTTTATGTTTTTTTTTTATCATGTAAGTGTATTAAAAACTTATTTTGAGTTATGCCTGTTTAGTTTACGGACGCAGAGCACGCAATTGGTCAATTTTATTTTTACTTTCAATTATTTTAAAATACACTTAAAGTACTTACGGGATGATATCCGTGATTTTCCTTGGTCCCGCGATTATGATGCTTGCAACAGCGAAGTCTTAAAAAGTGTATTATAAAATATTTTTAAAATAATGTATCTAAACGGATTTACGATTCCACCAGGAAACTCTCAGTAGCAGCCCTGGATTTGTGCCCGGTTGATTATAAGCGCGCCCCGTTACATGGGACTTAAAAATAACTGACTAGTGGTTGGTCAGTCTGACTGTTGGTGATACTTATTAGGTACACTTCAACCTAACTCTCAGGGATTACAGGAGTGAGTGTCATGCTTTAATTTAGGTAATATTATATCAAAAGTAAGTATTCATCTCTCTCTCACTCATCATCATCTCTTCTCCTTCGTTTCCCTCCCCACTCCTCAAGTCGGTATGATGGATCTTTCACTGTCCGTGCTGTGCGCCTTTGGAATTCACCTCCACACTTCTTGCGGGATGGCCCTTCGCTAAAGGTGTTCAAGAGAGGAATAAGGAACATTTCCTGTCAACATGATCAATATGTATGTATGTATGTTTATATATATAGGATTTTATAGATCGTATGTATTACTATATTACTATTATTTTAGTAACTTGGCTTGTAATGTTAATGCACATTCATAAATATATCCACTTCTGCAAAATTCTCGCTATCAAAATTAGGTTTGCTGTAAGAAAACCCAATTCTGGCCTGGATAATATCTATGTTATATAATTGCAATTTATATGTATATTTGTTTTTTTTTTGTGTGCAATAAAGAATAAGAATATTTCTTAATTGAAAGTGTAAGTAAAGCACGTATTATGAAACATTTGCATTAAAAGTAAGCCAAGGGCTGTGGAAAGGTAATATTCATATTGATATTTAAGTGCACCGTTTTACAAGATTACTGTGTAATAATCATAAAACTAATGGAATTAATTTGTTAAAAGGTTGTTATTGCTGCTGAGTGCAGACGTTAACACAATCAACTAAGATTTTTCAAGCGTACTTTCCTTAAGGTGGATGCTCCAAGGTAGCCCGCGAACTTCAAATTTTCTTACGTTTTTTTGCAATTTGCAGGTCAGTGTCAGGTTGTATGTTGATTAAAATATGATTCGCGGCTGTAACACGTATGTAGTTACAGAATTATAATCATCAAAATCATCAATACAACCCTCCAAGCGCATTAAGGTGCAGGAATGAATTTAACCTTGAAAAAGTCATTGCAAAAAACGTAAGAAAATTTGAATTTCGCGGGCTACCCTGGACCTAAAAAGTGACTCAATCGCCTCTTTCTTCAGCAAATTGATTCTCATAGTCTTCTCAAATCAAAGTTGATGACGACGTGCCTTCGGAAGTGATCGTAATTACAATCTCTTCTTCAACCAGTGTCACAATCGCAATGCCTTTCTTTTGACATTTCAATTACATTCATTCCTTTTCTTACGTTTCTGAGCGTTCTTTTTCAAATGAAAGATTCAATGGAGTAGAAAATGACTTCAAAATTCTACGGATTATAATCAAAAGTGTGATGCACAATTAGGGTGCAGATTCTTCAGAATTTCAACAGTTCCATCCAAATAGTCTGATGCATATGGCACCGGCATGACGTATCACCTTGATCGACTTTTGACGCACACTGCTTATGCAACAAGCACATCGAACCCAACGTTTGTTAGTATGTGGAACGTCGCTAATTCTCAAATATTTGCTTTTCGTACTTGCATGCTTTTGCTTTGCGGCCGTAAAGTATTTTTAGTCAGTTTAATCGATCGTTTCATCGCTTGAAACTGAATTGAAATGAGTTTTTTCGAGTTATTGTTTTTTTGTTCCAGTTTAAGATGAGTTATTTTGTCTTTGTTGGAAAATTGTGGTCTGTAAAAATATCTAGCTTGAATCCTCTCAAAAGGTTGATGATCTTTTAGCGATAAGAACAACAATTGAATCACCCCATGTGTTTATATCAGTAAGTTCCTAATTTCAATTATTTGGTTAAAAAAAATGGAACTTGAATTTGAGCAAACAATCGCATAAACATCAATTAATATCGTAAAAAAAAAAAAAAAAATTAATCCATGTATAATTTGGTCATTTTTAAGAGCACTGATACAACCTTAATTAAGCTCTTAATTTTCAAGAGCTATTCATTAAAAGAATCACCAACAGAAACAAGAGCTCACTGTGTTAAAAAATACAGAAAAAAAAGAACTCTCCACATACTTAAAAATATATACTTAATCGACCTTTAAAATATGAACGAGATAATCGAATAATATTTGTCTGCTAATAACATACGATTCACGATAGCATCGGAGGCTGTCTTGTAATCTTAATAAAATATATCCTTTTGTTCCTCCCGCTTCCCGTGTGAGGTGTGGCCGCAATCTCGGCGCGAATAAGATCTGTTCCCAGTTTGTGCAAAATCTGTTTTGTGTTTTAATTACTAACAGATGAGGAGTTTTTCGGCATTCTTCTCTTCTACTTCTTCAACCTTTGGCCACCCTATGCTGAGTGTAGGTCTCTTCGAAATCTCTCTACTTTTGGCGGTTTCGTGTCATTGCTATCCAGTTTTTTCAGCATTGATGTTTAGTAAATTAAGAATAATTATTTATGATGAATTATGCCTATTCCAAATAAAAGACAATGTGTGACGACTGTTGTCTAAAACTAGTTTAAACAGAGGGGCATGGGGCATAAATAATGGCTTTTATCAGCTAGTTATTCCAGAGTCAGCAATAGGGAAGGGGTCCGCAAGGGCCGAAGCCTGCCGGGGCTGCGGGACTATTCGAAAGAGATACCGTGGCCCCGGAACACAAAGGGCGATGAAGGAACATGGATTGGTTTTAGTCAGTAAAAGTCTGACACTCCCTCCTGCTCCGCCCAGAGCGGGAGGAGTTATATGATGATTTCCCATCCAAAAAAAAAAAAAAAATGGTATGAAAAAGTGTCTTAACATTATCAGGTCGTTTTAAATATCGTTAATTTATGAAAAGTTTTGACTCAATGTATTAAGTACCAGCAGAAACATCACTTTTTTCATGAAATAGTCCTTGCCAATTGCTGTACGATAATTAACTTACAGAAACAGAATATTAGTAAAAAAATGTTGTACCAAAATCTTCTAATAACGACATCTTGGGTCTCATAGTAACATACTATCAATATCTCCCGATCTCTTAAAATTCATGTTCCAATTTTTTTGACCCAACAAAATCTGTACGAATGAGAAACACATGAGATGAGTTCAGTAGATATCTGAAGATCGCGTCTGTGATAACACCTGACATCTTATTTATACCATTTATCATCATTCATTAGTCGGAGAGCCCCGCCCCGGCTGCGTTTTTTGAACTAATGGGGGGATATCGTTAGGGATAAGTTGACTGGCTCTTAAACTACACTCTTTAATCTTTTATATCGACTCTTGATTTAGGTTGAGAAGATGTTTCATCCTTGCTTTGATAGGAATGTCTTAGCAATTTAAATGTCACTGGCGGATATCCTGTCACCATTTATTTTTTTCGTAACTTTAACATAAAGTTTTGCATTATGTGACTGAATTATTTCTTTGGATTAATTCTATTTCAACCCTTTTATATACCTTTCTAACCCAGTCATCGCGAAAAAGGATGCACAATTGCACATGGGTCATCGGTAATTTAAAAAAACAAGTCTTCCATAAAAAAGTCCAATACCTATATGGTTAAAAGTTATGGAGGACTGTTTTTATTTTAAGGTATTCTTAATTCAAGTTGCTCAAAACAGCAGCACTTTCATGTAGTTTACAGCTCGAGCCGCCTCCTCAGACAATCGTGCGCCCATTAGTAACATCATTACAGCCAATTATAATTACTCCCTGCTTCATAAGTATCTATTTCGCTCCAACAATGTACAGTGCACCATCTAATACCCATAATCACCATACCATTACACCATATAATCTTCACGAACTTTGACAACAAAAAATGCTCTTGCGCAGATCAAAATATTGCTACATTTTTTAATTGACGATAATTTGTAACACCGTTACGATAAATTACATTAGTAATTAGTGAATTATAATTGGTTGAGGTTACTTGTAAATTATTCTTGTGTGTTCTATTTAATTGTATTCTTAATTGTTGTGTTACATAACTTGCTAATGCATAAGAGGTAAACGGTATTTTAATTGATGGTTTTGTTAGTAGTTGCTACTTTATGAAAGACGATTTAATGACTTTGTCTTTTATTGCTTTTTATAATGAAGCGTGTGCCAGACTGTTGTAAACAAACCCTCCACACACCTCCACATCGGTCTCCACCGGCGGTTTACAACAGCACGCACTGTTGACGCACTGCTGTAAACCGGCGGTGGAGACCGATGTGGAGGTGTGTGGCGGGCTTGTTTACAACAGTCTGGCACGGGTATGACAGCTAATAATTTGGTGACAGTGAAGAATTTGTTAATAACCGTAGTTTGGGCTTCAAATGCTTGCCAATAGTTCACCTGATGTATTCTTCTTCTTGTCGTATCGATGTTACTTCTATATTACACAGTCTGGGCCCAGTATGTGGCCACGTTTATTGCAGCGGCAGAAGGTTAGGTCGTCTAGAGTGCAGGTAAACAGACACCTGGGATACTCCAGCAGGTGGGGCATTGTTGGAGGAACCAATAATAATCCCATTTTGCCAGATTATTTATTTATTTTATAAAAGGTAGCTTCACAGCTGACAATACATTAATATTTAAAAAAAGAATCGAACATTACGCCAATCGCGAAGTAAACAGAAAAAACATTTGATTAGCCGAGAGTGACCCGAATTAATTGGCATTAAAATTGGTGTGTGCCTGAGTGCGTGTGGGTAACTGTACCGTGTCTGTGAATGTGTGTGATGATGTGTGTATATCTATTATGTTTGCAGCGGCTTACTTGGGTACGGGTACTTGGGTTTTCGTTATAATGAGGGTAGCATTTAAAGTAAATGACACAGTCCCTCCTCTCTGTGAGAGGGCTAGGGCTGACAGTCTCGACATAGATAGCGACAAAATCGCTAATTTTCGATCGCATAATAACTCACGAAAAAATTCGGTTGCAATAATGATGCTTGCGAGTAACGCATCTTGGATGTAGAGACTTGCGTTACTGCTGGCCCTGGACCATAATCTAGCAAGTGGCCTTAGTGCGTGTGGGCAGATGCCATATGTCCTAGATTTTTGGGTCTCAACCTCAATTATTCATAAATCCTCACAAAGTTTTGCTTCACCGTTTTGAGCGCAGTATTGATGAAATTTATACATAAAGTGATATGTCTGCCTGAGTTGAAACTCTCGACCTATGATACATGTATTGGCCTACGAATCAATTAAAAGGATATAAGAAATCCTTACGTTGAAGCAGTGGTTAATAAAGATGAACATAAAGCAAGGTTTTACGAAACCCTGACGCAAGTCTCCATTGACTATTGGACAATACATACAAAATAGACGACTTTATATGTGGTGCAAGTGATAAGAGAATGTGATTTTTACTGATCTGTAATAGAAAAAGTAAAAGTACAAGACATTCAGATACAAATCAAATCACTTTTTATTTGTTAACACAGGTACAGAAATACAGATCTTATAATTGACAAATAGTAAGTATAATTGACAGATTCTATTTGATCAAGATAAGGGCTTTTATAACGAATAAAATAATGAAACGAAAAAGTATTTTCTTAGTTCTATCATTTTCTTAGGCTCCGGGATGGCTGAAAACGACAAAAGGAATGGATAATTGGGAAGAAGGATCAGGATGATAAAAATCATTGCAGTTTAAAATAAATTAACGGCACGTTTCTTTTAGGACCAAAATGCGCAATTAGCGTCAACAATTCTCAGTGCTCTATTTGGATTACTACATACATATAATTATCGCTGAGCTTCGACTCCTTGCACTATCCCCACGAGTAACACAAACAGTATATTAAACAGAGGACTTACTTGAGACAGCAGGGAACTGACAACCTCCGCCATTACAAACTTTGCAAAAGATCCCGTGTCCATTGACTTCAGTCACTGAGTGTCGTTACGAGAAAATGGAAACGGTTTACGGATTAAGAAACTATGAGTTGGTGAAATAAATGTTGGTTACACTTTGATGACTTGTTTTGGCATAGATTTGAAAAAGAGTAAAAATTTTGTAATTTTATATAGGTTACCGCTGGCAGTGATTGATAGAACTAGCAACAGAAACAAACACACTGCGTCAGTTGCTGTTACTAAAAACATTCACTAAAAAAGTCATTCTATTACTAGTTATTTACAAATTTCAAAAAAGATGACCTCATACTTTCTTTATTCACCTTAGAACCCAAAATGGTTTCGCGATGACTCACAAAAATGTCATTCAAGGCTTTACCCAACAATGACTACTATTTGATCTACTATGCCGTGACGTACGAGACAATGCAAACAGTCGCAGACAAATATTTGTAACTGAACATAAAACTCCCTTCATTAGGACCTTACAATGCAGACAAGTAAAAAAGCAAACAAATAGTAAAGCCGTGTCTTTTTAAATCTGGGTTATTGTAAAAAGGTTTAATAATTAAAATATTATTTTGAAGGATAATGATAAGGTTAAAGAAAATGAAGGGAGTAAACGCTAGAAAAATGTAACAGTAGAATGTACTAGTCAGTTTGACGACAAAAAAGTGATCCGTCCAATCCTAATCTATACTTAACCTTCAATTAAAATGATACTTTAGGAAACCCGAAAGGAAATACTTTTTCAAGCAAATATTATTATTATAAATATTATTCCGTAGTTGTTCCAGAAGAACAATAATTTACATCTATACATCCAACACGAAATCTAGACACCCAATCCGATTCTTAGTAGCCACCAATCTTACCGTAACGTTATTAAAACATAAAGTGATCAGGTTACCAATTCCAACGCGGCCACCAACATTATCATCAACGATACCAACATGATCATCTACAGTACCAACATTACCATATCAAAGTCACCGGGTACCGTAGAAAATTAAATACAAGCCACATTTGTTCGTTGACATAGCGTTTGTCAGTAAAGGTTTCAAGGAATCTTAAGTTATATGACTCTTTATTACTTTGTTAGCTTGTATGGCTTTGAAGACAGCGATTTTGGTAGCTAGTTTAATTTTTATGTCGAGTCTTGTTAAGCTATGAGTCTAATCTACCATTTAGTCCTAGACAGAAAAACGGTTTTTGAAAAATTTATGTTTCTAGTGATATCACTAGTAACATCAATATCAGCAACATAAAAGATGTAATAAATAGTCCTTACGCCGACTTTCTTTCACAATGAGGCTCTATTGCAATTTCACATGTTTTAACGAAGATGGTTTCTTGCTTAGCTTAGATCTATCAGAGCTTCTAACAATGAATTTATTTTCCTATTCATTTATTGATAAACGTCCATCAACATCATTGTTGACGTTTCCAAATTTATTTAATGCACTTCAATACGTTCTTTTCCTTACAGAGCATTGTTAAAGTCTTCAAAAGCTACAACGTTACCTAAATTCGCTTTGACTTCATACTCGCGCATTTCAAAGCCTCGTTTTATCGACATCATACGCAGCTCTGCCTCAACATTTTCTCCCTTGTCGGTCTGTGTGTCAAGGCTATAACTGTGGCCTTGGACACCGTTACAAACATCTTACATGAGATAACTGACGCTGTCAAACGTTTGTATGGGATGTGTTCCTGGTTCTGATTGGCAGACTGAATCTAGATGGAGGAAGATATGCTTGATGGAATCTGTGAGGAATTTCAGGTCATTCTAATTATCTAGTGAGAATCTAGGTGGCTTAAGAAAGACTGCGGTGTCTATACCTACTTGCAGATGTCGGGGTTCAATGAAAATATCATGGATAATGTTTTCGAATTTAAATGTTTCTTTTTCAAACTGGAGTAACGTGTCTTCTATTGCTTAAGCGAAATCTGGTTTGGGCTATTTATCATCAAATCAAGATTCTACTGTACTGTTTATTTACCCAATATAATTGCTAAGTTACCTTGTTCAACATCAGCCAGAGAACAGGCTCCGCCTACTCTTAGTTCAGAACCAAAATGGTGCAATAAAATCGAAGTACCGACATTACAAGCTGTCTTTTCTTTATCTTATATTAATAATATTAATATGCTATCTTTATCTACGGAATGCCGCAAAGAAAACCGGTTAACACTAATATCTAATAGCAAAATATTACTAAACCATGAGCAGGAAATGTTGTGGCCAAACAGCCGTAGTCGTGCGTACGCGCATCACAATACACACTGTGTACTGCGTACACGCACACAGTTGTATACACAATACACAAAAGTGTGTTTGGTGACAACCAAGGCGAACATGTTATGTGCAAAACTGATGAAATGTTTGAATAAAATTTGCTTATGATTTCTTTTTACTTCGGACGTCTTGATAGATGGACACGGATATGAAATATGCACCAAGAACTATGAAAATTTTATTATATGTATTATATTTTACGATAGAAAAATCGTATTGGAATGACATGGATTTGCAGTATAACCACTTTAAGTTTGCAGTTAAAGGTGGCAATGCTTGTCAAGGAGAAATACATTGATATGTCTAATTTGGTACATTTATTTTAGTTCCGCGTATTCCCGCCTGCACAGATAAGTTGGTTGAAGTGTTAGGCAATTCTGATAAAATACATTGTATTGATAAGCCCTCTCTCCTCATTATCCTTTTCTGGTCAGTGATCAAACACAAACTGCTGATCAAAATCTACTCACGCGTCAAGGACCTTTACAATTGCACAAGTATCGGTAACATCCAAAAAACAAATCTTAGTGTATTTAATCTCACCTCTGATCTTCTAAAATTGACACTTAAAGTTAACATGCGTCCAAAAAAATAATAACTTAATTTTTCGCCAAAATCGTGGTTGCAAAAACTGCAATGACTTCGCGGTTTCAATAAAGTCACAAATAACTCAAAATAACTTATAATAACAATACAGATACTCTGTGGTTTCCGCGCAAATATTGCAAAATATGTGGGTCGGCTGAAACTAGTGTATAGTTGTAAATCATTGGAAACTGACGGTAAACTGTGATTTGGTTGGTACTCAGGTATTTGTGTTATCTTCAGTAGCACGCGATCTCAAAGCGATGGGAGGTAATATAATGAAAATGCGGTATACTAAAATCTTAGAAGATGATGTGATACTAGAAAAAATAAATTATGATAAGAGTGAAAGATCTTTGATGAAAATTTTCATGTAAAGATATGATATTACAAAGAGTTTTTAAAATATATCAGTAGAAAAACTACAGAACTACTGTAAAGTGGTTTATCTACTACCTTTAATAAGATTCTCAAGTAAGAAATCAGTGTCTGAATGGCAGGCAACGTGGGACAACTGACAATTATGCTAATTAAAATATGCAAATGAAAGCAGTAATACCTATCATGGCTAGGTATTGATTAACATAAAGGAACCTCCATTAATAGATACGAAACCCATTGCGTTAGCATTGCCCGTTTAAACCTTCCAGAAACACTTAGCGTTGTTCAGAACCCGTTACAAATTAAGCAATATTTTACGAACACAAACAAACAATATTAATCATTGTCTTGTTACAATTACAATCAAGTATCAAAAGGAACAGGTATTCAAACGTGGGCAGCCCTTACCGTTCCATAATATCTTCATAACGAGGCTGGAACAATTAGATACAGGAAAGACGGGGCTGGTGCAAAAATCGCCCACACACAAAGAGTTGGTATCTATGACTCAATCAGACAAGTCCGAGGGCTGTTTTGAGATAGCTGTGCTCTTAAACTGATATAAATGGTGCTTGATAGATGATCATTGAATTGGTAAAAGAAGATAGTACTCTGGTTTAAAGTGTTGTGATAAACAGCTTGCGAAATGGATAATGTGGATATGAGGACACGGCTTGTCGTCATAAGATGGATATTTGCTCATCCCTTAATGCTACATTGTGTTTCAAGATAATATATGATATATTTACGGGCAACTAAACATACACTCAATATAACGAACTTACGCAACAACTGATGGTAATTTATCACCCAAAGGCAAATCTGTACAAATAGCACTACTCGATTTCTTTCGTGTTTGTAACCTTCGTATGCCCAAAGGCGTTTCTGTCGCGACTAAACTATCTCTCATATCCGCTACATAAGCAGATACAGTTTAGGCCTATCTGCCTTGCCTAAAAAGGCGACTAACAAGAGCCTAAAGACGGACTTCATAAAAATATGAAATACTGTGATAACCAAACCGCCTACAGAACTCGGATTTGCCAAAAATGTAAAAACTATATTGATTTTCATATCATGAGCAAATTGCTTTTGTCCATAATATTTCTAAGTCAAATATTTAAAGTTAATCGTAAAAGGAGTAATGGGTGGTTGGTTACCGTCCGTCTCTTTTAGATATCCTTATTTCGTTTCGGAAGCGATAGCCTTATTTCGTTGCCTCGCTTTATTCGGCAGATATTCTTAAACCTTTTTGTCGTGGCTAGCACATTTTTTACCTACAAATCATCCTTTTTTAATAAATTATTCAATTCTGCATGGACAAATATGTAGTATCATACTAGGATTCTTGTTAACATCTATTTCTTCTATAACTGTATGTAGAATTCAAACTATTACATCTTCATTCTCATATCTATCGTCATCTTTGACATTACTATCTATCGTTTCCCTATCATCCATTATTGTCGATTTATATCATACGCAAATTAAATCCAGTTCGTCTTGTTCGAACATCACTATTATAGCAGTAGGAATAGGGTAACCATCCTAAGGCCCTGGCTCTACCAAAGCGGAGACGAGCAGAGCGGGCAGGAGACTTGCGGAAACCGACCAACCTCATTCATTGATATCTACGTCGTGTCTCTCGCCTCTACTGTGATTGGTTGAATCTTGCACATCTCGTCTCCGCTCCGCTCGTCTCCGCTTTGGTGGTGTCCAGACTTTTCAACTTAAGGAGGCCCTTTGATAAATAAAAGAAAGTCAATCATGACTTTTGAAAAAGGAAGATGTAAAGAAAAAATCGTGGCGACTTTTTTTTAAAGTCCAGCTTTTTTTCAGGACTTTTATTTCGAAATGGTAACCCTATGTAGGGAGCACTGTATTAGCAGCGGCTGCACCGGTGGCGGTTGCCTCAGTGTGCTGTCAACTGTCAGAACGCAGGAAGCTGCGCCCACGCAAGATAGAAGGAAAGGCGCCGTGTTGGAAGCGAATGGCGGTTGGAAGATTTGACTTTTGAACGGAGAAGTAAAGATGAAGGTCGATAGTCTGAAAGATGGGGGCTGTCAGAATGTTTTGTTTGAATATTTTGCTAATGATTTCTTTTGCGAAATCATGTCAAGTTTTGTGTATATTTTAAGCGTTTTGTCTATAGTGGGTTATAGAGTTTTGTACATAATCAAGTAAAAAAAAATGACTTAAATCACAGATTAAAGAGATAATTTAATTAATCCTTACTGACTGACTGGACTGTTGAATATTATGAAGTTCTTTACACAAAGGCAAGTAACATGCAGAGGATTTTTTTTCCAAATTTCCTCTTTTTTCTAATGGACAATGCCCAAGTTTGTTCGGGAGTTAGGCTGTGCTTGCATCTCGACTGAATCATCGGTAAAATATAGAAAATCTGCTATTGCATATAAAACCTTTAGACATCAAATTCTTATGGTTCCAAAAACAGATTTTTCAAATTCTTAAGGCCCGCTAACCTCTTACTTTTGGCACAGCATCTCTATAATTGAATCAACGTCCGCGAACATTGATATATGTAAGGGAGATACGTGAACAGATTACTAAATTAGCTTCAAAGATTTATCTGCAGTTCACTTCCCATTCAGGGTAACACGCATCCTATCGTCGGCATAGATGAACATCGCTGAATTTTGCGGCGGAAATAGGTGTGTCGTCAGCCTATTAGATGCTACAAGTTGAACAAACTCTTCGTGCTGGTGTCCTGGGCTTCCTTTTGCAGATTGTCGATTGGTTTAATGGTTTATTAGAAGCGGATTAGATAGATTTATTTTAACAATGCTGCTTTGGCTCGCGGCTTTGCCCGCGTCTTTGTCGGAAATCATCCCACTTGAGTACCTTGGGATAAAAATATTTTTATCCTTACTTAGATAATGATCTACATTTGTGTGCCAAACATTGAAATTCGTTACGGGATGATAATAAATGGTTTTTTCTCAAAAGCAGCTCGAAGTTTAGGTTCGTTCCCAGTTGATGGCAATGGGACTTTATTATTACTGGCAAAATATGGGCGTAGGTTTAGAGTGAGAGCAGCGGTGGCCCAGTGGTGGCGGCCCCGACTTACGAACGGTAAGTCGTGGGTTCGAACCCAGGCAGGCGCATTACTTAGAGTAATTTATTTCATCCCCACTGCTCTCAAAACGGTGAAGGAAAACATCGTGAGGAAACCGGCATGTCCTAGAACCAAAAATTCGAAGACATGTGACATCTACCAATCCGCACTGGGCCCGCGTGGTGGATTATAGCCCATTCCCTCTCATAGAGAGGAGGCCTGTGTCCCAGCAGTGGGAACATTAATAGGCTGATGATGATGATGATGAGGTTTAGAGTACCTACACATCTGATTTATTCTTCGGGTATTACAGGCGCGATGTTGTGTTATGTTGTGTCACTGAAACGCGGAACTTACAAACTAACGCAGAATGAAAACAATCCCACACAATCAGTGAAGTCTCAACTTTCAATCAGAGGTATCATGGCGTATAACGGTGTATCGGTAATGTCACATTGTTGGGTCGTCTGATGCCAAGGTGTAGACAGACGGCAGACTTGTCGGATCGGGTTGCGACATCCGATATTAATGCCGTCTTCACGATTCGAGAACGGCTTGTCAACGTTTGGAGACGAATGTGTACGCTGTTATTTGGGGTCTTGCGAAAATGGCGGAATAAATTCGCAAGTTGTTTTTTTACAGCACAACATATCCAAATATGCGAATTTATTGTATTTGTAACTGGTTTTGTCATTATTCTAAAATAAACTTTTACAAGAACTGAAAAGTATTTGAAATAATAATGATGGAACCGATTAACTGTGTACCAATTTTCAAAAAAACAAACGTTATTAAACGGCTTTACATTAATTTAAATGCGTTATCTTGTCTTGAAAAAAAAAAAAATCCCCTGTCTTATATTTTACTTACAAAACTCCAAAACACCTCAAATGCTACTTACCTGCAACAAAAAGAACAAAAAGTTAGTACAAGTTAATTTTAATTATTTTTACAAACACATCACTGCCATTACTGAAAGGTCTCAATTTCACAGCTAATCTAAAAGGAGACTAATCGTGTCATTTATTTGGAGTACCTTACGATTTATCAAGATGTTGATCCAAGGTCCTCATTTACCGAAACTTTACGTTTCGCGGGACATGCATATTATATTTCCCGACTGCTTTTCTTCGAAAGATGTTTATAGTGACTAAAATCACGCTTATCATGTAAAAATTCTTCATCCTTCGTATATGAAGAAATAATCGTCACCAGTCCGTCATTATCATCATCATCATCATCGGATAAGATAATCAAATTATAGATACAAAATCTGCCAAGATCTAATACAGAAAATTTAACTATACGATAGAATGGTTAAAAAAACCAGTGTTCCCATAAACTTAACGAGAAGGGTTTCTCGTTAAGTTTATGGGAACACTGGTTTTTTCTATCATTGTCGTGGGAGTCAATCACTACCTCCGTTAAAACAGTTTGCATATGTATCACAGAAACAGTAAAACAGGTGTATTTTAGTAGCCAACTATTAACAAAATCTTTGTATGTGGTCCGAATTTGTCTGATGTGACAATGATGGGACGGTTTTATTACGGCCACCGAAGGAGAGCACAATAAAATATTATGTTAAGAAGATGTCACAGTAATAATGGACCTCGGTTAAAGGTTGTCACTCACTTGAATGTCGGCGAATTTTCGCCGAAAATTTTCCAATTATTATTTCAAATTGATTACTATATTTCTTCAAAGATTCAGATTATGGAGGTAACTGTACTAGGGTTGTGAGAATCTGATAAATATTTCAGGTAACGCTATGTATGTTGCTTTTTCATACTGAGGACACATGTTCGCCAGGCTAGCTCACAACAATCGCATGAAATATATCTATCTAACTATCTATATTATTAGGTATTCATTTTTTATTGTTCCTTAATTATGTTAAAAACTTTTTCTACTCATTCCACAATAGCACAACATGTTAAACAAACCTCTAAATAACAAATTCCATTGAACAAAAAAAAAACATTCATTGTTAAAACACATAAATTTGCGAACGACGACAATAGGCCGACATAGAAGAATGTTTCTTCATAAATTACAATCAATGCGTAGGTTTCAAACGGCTGTAACTATCAAAAGTACCTAATAAAAGGTAGAAGACACAAAATGGATTAATAAATTAAATTTTGTTTGACCGTCTGACTAATTTAATAATTTATTCGTTTACAACATTGCTGCTACAATATTAACAAACACCATTGTTTTCCTATCGTGATTCTTAGTCTAGAAATATAAATATTAAAATGTCAAATATAAAATAAACTGTTTTGTCAGTCAGAAAGAATCCGGACTGTTTATAATTTAATATACGACAGTATCAATGAATTTTTATTAAAAATCAGACTAAATAATAATTATTATTACAAAAATATACCACATATGTATATGTACAAGTTGTTTTAAAAAGAAAATTATTCCTACCAAGTATAAACTCTGCGAGACTTTTCTGGAGTTAAACTTTATATTATTGTATTGTTTTGAGCGAAATTGTCTAATGCTGTGAAAGGTTTTTTGCTTTTACTTCAACATTGCTTCATACATTACTTATAAGACGATTTCAAAACATTCGGGCTAATCAATTTGTTCGAAAACCATTAACACATATCACCGGTTGTCAAAGGAAAATTAACGGAACATGTCACCAATTTGTCTATCAACTAAGTGGGTAATTAGAATTACCATTTAGATTTAAACGAATGTCAAAAAAAAAATACAATTTGCGAAAAAAATAACGCGACACTGTAGTGAGACGTTGCCTTTATAATTATTAGAAAAAAAAGTTATTAATGAAATGTTATAAAAATACCAACGTAACAAAACCTTCACACTAAAACTAGCCACACCAAATACCCTCTAACCTAAATTACTGATAAACAATTCTAAAATATTCACGAGCCTACACTTCCTATGTTCCAAGCCCTCGATGTCTTTCCCCTACTCGGCCTACAATGTAAGACATCCATCACCTTATCTTCTGTTTGGCGAAAGATAATCCGTCGGCGGTCGCGATTTACAACCTCAGGGTTGCCACCTGTCAGCTTTCCCCGTCGACACAAGTGTCTCGATAAATGTAACTCATAAATATATTTTGTTACACGTTCCGCGATTATATTTAGAACCAGGGAAGTACAAGACCAATTCCGGTGTTATTTCAAAATGGCCCAACAGTTTCCGAAATCATATTTGTTGTAGAAAGTTCCAGACTATGTTTAAGTTGGAACATAAATTGGTCTGGGACACTTCTGTCACGATTTGTCTCGCAGTCTGTCGGTGTAATTGAAAGCCTTGCTTATGTGCTCACAAGAAATGAAAGGTGCAAAGATACTTGTGATAAATGTGGGACAGGTTTGCTCTGCCTATAAGATTTAACGTCTCTGGGTTAATACGGTCATTATTTTTGCGCATTCTGGCACTTTCACCGGCAGAATTTCTTGAGTCAAATTCGTTACGTGTAAAATGCTGGTAATAGTTAGAATGGAAGCCAACCCAACATAGCTGGCTTGGCCAATGATGACTTCGTTTGTGGTATTTTGTATTTCAACACTTTTCATACAAATATTCGGGACAAACATGCCGATTTTCTTCCCCATGTCACAGGCTACAATCAAAAGATTACAGACAAACAGAGTTACTTTCTCATTTAATTTTTTACAGAACTTTGTCGTTTACCTTCGTGACAGCCCTACCAAGACGTCTCGTTTTGACGTGTATACTTCACCTATTTGCTTCTGTAGCGATACATCTGCTTACTTCTTAAAGTCATAGCGAGATGATGGAGCGCTTTGAGAGAACGTCGGCCTATTTTGAAGATGCTTGTGATCAATCCATCAAGAATCAATGAAATTTATCAGAATGATACTTGAACGATAATATTTTGAACTTTGTCTAAGCCAACAATGTTCTCACTGCTGGAACACAGGCCTCTGCCTCTTTAATGTGAGAAGAAGTGTTACATACCGTGGCCCATTGCGGGTTGATGGGCTCACTCTCCATAATAGGTAATACGATTTCAACGTCTGCCATGCACTTCTAATTTTTCGGATTCATGTACGTATTGTATAATTATCACTTGCTTCGGTGAAGGAAAACATCGTGAGGAAACTAGCATGCCTGAGAGATATTTCTCGATGGCATGTTAAGCCAAGTCAGAGGCCCATGGGTGGCATAGAACTCTGACACCAGGTTAGGCACTAACCACACGATAAAGAAGAAGATCGTCTGTCCCAACGCCAACAAAGAAACTAGGTACAGACAAATATGTCTGTATTCGCCGTTGCAGCCCTATAAGATCTTCTCAGGATAATGTTATCAGCGGACAAGGAAGTTCAGGTTTACAAGTATTTAGCGCTGTACGATCGTTGTTCAAGAAAAGAGGCGGGCTGTTCTGCTATTTTATCATCTTTGTGCTTTTATCGAATAGGAAGACAGGTTCAAAATGCTTTTAAAAGTATTTTGAATATTTGGTCGTAAATTTGAAGAAATATCACACTTTGTGTTCCGGGGTCACGGTATCTCTTTCGAACAGTCCCGCAGCCCCGTCTGGCATCAGCCCTTGCGGACCCCTTCCTTTCTGCTGACATCTCTTTGAGGCGCGCGTGGAACACGAACGCGCCGTCGACACGGCCTGTCGTCATAAGACGGACAAGAGGCCTCAGGTAAAATTTCAGTCAACTCAAGTGAAAGTATAACCGATATCGGTATGTTCCACTTCTAGATAATCGTGATTTTGTTTTTAACACTACCTCCAAGTTCTGACATCCGCATACCATCAATTTTGTATGGATCTTTTTAGTTAGTTTTCCTTGGTCTTCCTCTTCCTTTCCATTAATCAAAATTTAAAAAACATGTAGAAACGGGTATTTATCGCGAATTTTACCTGTAATATAAGCCGTTTCGACCGGATTGCACCAGCCGTAGTCGCGGGAAGACTGAAGTATTGGAGGTACCGCCACAGCAAAGCGAAGGGTTTTATTCAACTACCCGTTTTTTTTTTTGGGTGGGTAATCATCAAATGACTCCCCTGGACCATCTGGACCATCTGGGCGGAGCAGGAGGGAGTGTCAGACTTTTACTGACTAAAACCCTTCCATGTTCCTTCATCGCCCTTTGTGTTCCGGGGCCACGGTATCTCTTTCGAACAGTCCCGCAGCCCCGGTATTCAACTACCTTCACTTGATTTTCTTAAATGTTAATTTGGGCCGGTTCACACTAGGACTGCACTCTACCTGCCCTGCCTGCTTCTTCTTATTTTAAATAATTTTTTTTTGATTTTGTCTGATGTTCCATTTGCACTTATTGCACTATTGAAAATGCCATTTATTTCCGTGATAAATAATAGTAATAATAGTTTCATTGATCCCACACTTATCGTTGATTCAATTGACACTATCCGACCACGAGGTCTATGCAAAATCAGACCAAAATTGTGTTAGCAAGATAAGTGTTATCAGTAAGGCGACAATGTTATCAATTAGGTACTTCACGACCAGCCTGAGAATCGCCTGGGTGGTCAGACTTGAGACTCAATTTCAAACTTTGCTTATTAGACATAAAATTCTATTTGTATTGCATTTTTCTGATCGCATTTCGCGAGTGGATATTGCTTGATAATTATCTTTTTTTAAACGTATCATACTGCTTGAAGTAATAGAGAAGTATGGAAGACGACATGCTGAGCCGACCCCAAATGAATTGGGATAAGAGCAGGAGATTGCTGATGATATGAATAAATCTTTTTTTATTCTAATAATGTTAAATATTAATGTAACACTATTATTTAGAAAAAAATATGCTATCTGTTATGTTAGTCTGTGTCAATTTTGGTACTTGTGATTTAAACTAAAAAAACAAGGGTTTTTCAATTATCCACTGACCATTCCTTTATACCCCCTTATCTTAATTTGCCATAATAGGGCAATGACGTAAAAAATCTAATTAGTCCGTCGAATAGATTTCCAAAAAATATTGGACGCATATTTTTTCTTTTTTGACGTAAACAAAAAATGAAGACGTATGACGTCACATTTGAAAACATTTTTTACTCAACTGTGACGTCACAAGCCCCCTCATGATCTTTGACATGTTTTATCTTCGTCAATATTTATTAATTTGATAAAACAAAAAACACGTATCCAATATTTTTCGATAATCTAACTGACAGACTAAACAAAATCATATTTTTTTTTGTCAGTCATCATCCCTATTGATTCCACACATAGATTTAGTTTGTCATGTTTTTATTGCCTATAGATACAAGCTATCTTTGGCTTATAATCATGAACAATAAATTTATTAGGCACAATATTGATAGTTTAGAAAAGAATTAAGATATTATAACGATTTACTATGCTATCGCTCGTTTTAATTATGTTAATGAGACTAGAGGCTTGGAAGTTTATAATTTTATTATGTAACCTACACAATACGTGTTTTTTTTCTCTAAAAATTATGGAATACATAATAGCAAATGTACTATAATGAATCAGTTTCAAAATTCTATACTCCTTGAATAATAATTTGATTTAGTGAACACCCATCCATCCGACTTGATTTGAACATGTCCAAAGACAGTTTTTATTCGAAAATATGGTGGATGTAATAGGAGCGAGCCTATTGCCATCAACCGGACTTACTATATCCATACTCCGTGGCTGCTGCTGAGAAATTCCTGATGGAAAAACCCAATAACAGTTTTGCCCGACCTGGGAATCAAACCCGGTACCTTGTGCAATCTTTAATAGTACATTGTAATACAAGGGGCTACAATGACCCATTATATACGAGGAACCGAGTTAGCACCGTGTGTTACACTGTACTTTTCAGTTTGAGTGCGAGAAAAATAGTCAATTTAGTCAGACGGACAGACAGACGGACAGCGCAGTCTTAGTAATAGGGTCTTTACCCTTTTTGGTTTTTACCCTTTGGAGTTGGTCTATGTCACATGAAGGAAATTAAAACACTAATTACTGTTACTCCCTAGAGACTAAAAGGGTCACTTTAGTCCCGCTTTGTAGGGCTATGTTGAAAAGTGAAAAATATAGTTTTTCATAAATTATAATGGCTTGGTACTATGTATCATTATTGTGAAGCGTAAACTATTCCTGTCATAAATCTTTTAGTTCATGGTTTGCTATAGAGGTCAATACCCCTTATAATCTCTTTTATTGAAACCTTCTCACGTCTTGATTATAGAGTGTTTAATAAATTATAGGTTGCAAAAGCGATTAGGCAAAATCAAAAGAATATTCATCAGTTTACTATTCAATCTCTTTTAATTAATTTGTCTTGGCTTACCGTTTATGGGAAGGCAATCAAGTTATTTTAAAGGTGCTTTTTTATCATAGACAAAATGTTCTCAAGTAGAGAGAGGCACAGAAGAGAGGTATAGACAATTGGGTTCATGGATTTCGTTGCTGATCTTACTAATTCTAATATGGATATTTAGTTCTTATATATTATTAGAAAAATATTGTTATAATCTTGTCTTACTAACTGTACCTAACGTTAATAAAGTTTAAAGTTCCACACAAAAAGACACTTAGGACGAGTTGCGGAATGAAAATATTATTTATTTTCATTTTCATCAAGTCGTCCCAAATGGGCCGTGGGCATGTGGGACGAGTTGATGAATTACTCCTAAATTCTATATTTTTAGATAAATAAACATAAAACTGTTTGGTGCAGTATTTTTCAATATTTCATGTTTAGTTACCCGGACTTAGTGTTATTTTAATTTGAAATTATTTATTTATTTATTATCTAGATAATTTTGCTCATGACTGTGCTACCAATAGAAAATCGAATCGTCAACCAAGCATTCTGTACATGAAACTAAGTAAACCCTACGCAGAAATTATTGCTGGGAAACGACTTTTTTTAGGGCTGAAAAACGTTTTATGTTAAAACTCAATGTAACGCACTCAAAACATTGTGTTGATGGACGTATTGAATAGTACGGGGGACATGGAGGTATTTAAAGTAAACTCTAAAGTTTAAAAACTATTTTTTGAAAAAAAAAAACCTGTGGAAAAGTTGGAATTTGACCATTAATATGTCGGTAACCAGAAAGTTCCCAGGATGAATCAGTGATCGCAATGACAGGGAGAACAAGTGCCTTTCGGCTTTCATTAAGGGAGTGGTATCTGCTATCGAGAGGTTTTCTCCATGTAACTCCTTTTTGATGAGTGAATATAAATGTGCAAAAAAAAATATATGTTGCTTATTAGACTCTAATTTAATTGGTACAATTGAAATAATTCTAACTTTATTATTACTATATGAAAAAAATATTCAAAGTGAAGCATTTTTTTCATTGAAATTTCGTAACTACTCATAAACGGTATTAAGTTCATTTTTTTTCACACAAATATTGGTCACTTGGCATTTTGATTTTAAGATTTATTTGGCTACAATTAAATAAAAACCACTCATTTCGCACTATTCGGCCAGCAGCGACAGACGTAACAACCACTTTGTAGTGCAAGCTGATTAGAACTTTATTCTAACAGTATTTCAAACGAAGTTTGAACCACCACAAAAAGAATTGCTACTTTAGCAGATACCCCTTTTTTTTTCTTCGGATGGGAAATCATCAAATGACTCCTCCCGCTCTGGGCGGAGCAGGAGGGAGTGTCAGACATTTACTGACTAAAACCCATCCATGTTCCTTCATTGCCCTTTGTGTTCCGGGGCCACCAGCCTTAAGAGTCTATCAGTCTACACCCCTTATTTCTTGCATTTATTTTGTCATATAAAAAAACCGTCTATTTAGCTCAAGGCATAATATAATTTAAAAAGCAAATAGAGATGCCCGGTGGTCTGAAGTATTCATTTAATTATAACGTCATCATCATCAAGGTTTACCGTCTGAAGGGTAGGCAGAACTAGATTGATAAAGTAGTTAAAAGCACTATGTTATTAAACCATCAGTTTGTGTGAGCTAGTAATTTCTGGATGACGTTTGCTTTTTTTCTTAGATTTTTACTTCAATACTGGATGCACTATTTGCGTAAGTGTACCAACGTTTGTTTGTGTGTGTCCTAAGCCTATGGCCTCTTTTGCAGGAGGTTGTAGGTTCAACTCCGTGCAAGTACGTAGCTATTAGTAAAATAAAACAAGTTGCTTCAACGGTGGCTACCAGAGAACATATTTTATTCCTACATTCACTGTTACCAACTCATTTGTTACAAAGGACACAGATAATAAAGATTCATTCATTTGATGTATTAGACTATTAATTTCAACAGTAGCAATGTGACTCTTTACGATTCTTATTGTGAGCTTTCTAAAATTTTCACTGACATCGATCAAGGAAAAATATCATGAGCAATCCTTGACTTATCCTTAAAATGTTTAATAAATTGATTTTGACCACCAAACAGGCTATGTACTTCAAACGTATTCTCCTGTCTACTCTCTCTAGATTTCCTCTCCAATTTGTCTCTTGAAAATAACACCTGCAGTTATCGATAATTACGGTTCTAGGACAACGCGACTCCGAGAGTAGGTACTCGAACAGGACAATTCAACTCCAGGACGAGTTGGTCCGGACAACTCGATCCAAATTTTTAACGCTCGTCACTATCATAACATAATATAACATCACGACTGTAATCCCCGAATGGTTGAGCAGAGTTGTACCTAATAGTATACCCACATTTCGCCTATTATATTTAGGTCATGTAATAGGGGGATGAGCCTATTGCCATCAACCAGGCTTAAATCCAGGATCCGTGGCTGCTACTTAGAAATTCCTAATGGTAAAGCTCAATAACACTTTATCCGACCTAGTGATCGAACCCAGGACCACACGGTCAGCAGTCACCCTGGCGACCACTCGACCAACGAGACAGTCTCATCATTATCACCAACACTAAACCCACATCCATGTTTACAGTTTTTAGCTTATCCAATCACTGAAGGCTAAACGTCATTGTCCCACAAACTATTTATAACCGTTCATAAATACTTGTCTGTAGTTTATGCAGATTAACTTATAGATAATGTGTGTAACCTGCTGATGTCAAGGGAATGTGTAAACACATTACCTACTTATTTTAAGTTGGTTATTAGGTCACGTGTCTGATGATTAATGGATTTAATTAGTTTGGTTATGTTATGTGGGTTTTGTGGTAGGTAGCAAATAATGTTTAAGTTAGGTTTTCCTACAAACGCTCAGTGGCAGTTAAAACTACCAAAATGAATAGAAATAAAAATCATTTAAATAGAGCTGATTAAAAGGTCCATGTTCTGCCAAAATAACAGGCATGACGACAGTACCAAAAAAATGCAAATCTATTTAGTCCGTCAGTTAGAGTATTGGAAATTAATGGATACGTATTTTTTGTTTTTGTAAATCATTGAATATTGACAAAGATAAAACGCATCAAAACTCGGGAGTGGTGGCTCGTGACGTCAGAACTAGCTAAAAATTATACCTAGGCGTGACGTATTGAGAATTTTAAAAGCGTCGTATCTTCGTCAATTTTGGTTTACGTAACAAAAGAAAAAACACGGGTCAAATATTTTTTGATAATCTAAGTGACGGACTAATTAGATTTTTTGTCGTCTCGCCTATTCTCTTCCTTAGGCTTTTGTCGGTTCTTGCCCAATAATTGATGGGTGGGGCTTCTCCATCAGCGATATTTCATCTATTGAAGTCTTTAAGCATTTTTTTTTATAGTTGCCTAGATATAAATTGACAAACTGAAAAGAGAGTACCTACCTTCCTAAAAAACTAGGCAAATTAGATTTTCAAAACATAATTAATTACTATCAAAAATAATGCAATGAGGTAACATCTAGTTTATCATAATTTCAGGTTGTGGTTGACAGACGATACATCTCATTTATATTGAGTACATTAACAACACACCGGAAACACCATAAAACACGACATTAACCATGACTTATAACTGAAAATCTTACTAATTGACGTTTGCTATCCGACTAAATTATTATTCGATTATGATGGCGATAAAAACATTTTATTCGATAAATCTTTTTAATAGGCATCGGAAAGGTACTAAATGAGACTTTAACTGGAAAATAAAATTGTTTTTTGGAAGAGAATCGACTAATTTTGACAACGAATTGACATATTCGACTATTAATGGAGTATTTTGACATTAAATACGTCAATAGAGGTGTGACATATGAAACTACTAATTGGTAAGATTTATATGGATTACAGGAATTAATGGTATTTTAAATAATATAGATTTTTCCTGTTAACAAGCTAGTAATTATGTCATTAGAATGTTTAATGTAATGTTTTTTTATTTATGGTTGGTGTGATAGCCACTTTTTTTATTTAATTATTTTTAAAGCTATGTGATTTGTTTTTTTTTTCTTAATCGTCGATAGATTTTAATGATCACCGAAGCAACCAAATTCTAAGACGTTTCTATCTATACTCTACTTTGAGATCGAATAAGTAAAAACCAAAAAGTATCAGATTCGTTTTCAAACAATATCAAACTAACAATATATTTCATAGCTTTATACTCTAACTCTAAGATCTGTTACACAGTACATATAATAATATGTAAACTCGTCTCACTCACGGTACCTTATTGATTTTAAAACCTGATCACCTACAAGCTCCCATTTTAATATTAATAAATAATTTTGGAACCCGGTTTTGACTTCCTCTACAGTAGGTAGACGAATTTAGAACTAGTTTCTGTCATTAATACCTATGAAATATCTATTTATAGGTAATCAGATCTGCTTTACATTCCCTATGCTTACCCCTTACCAACCTAATATTTTTAGGATATAAGCTTGGTAGGTATCTCAATAATGAAAATAAATCTCAATCTATCTTACAAGTTGCAGTAACTGTATATCTCAACCCTATAAATATTGTATGAACTGACGATACTACTACAGAAGATTTTTATATAATTTTATCTCATGAAGATAAATTAGTTCTTACGAAGAGATGGCGGCTTGTGGGCTTTACGGATTAAACGTTCACATTGATCAAAAAGTGAATAAATAAGTAATCTGGTTCCGTACACATAAACAAACAGAAACATTTATGTTTTTACATTCAAAGAATTTGTTACACAAGACAACAATAAGTACAACGGGAAACAAACAATAATTCAATTCGAACGGTAACAGTAAAAACCTTTAATTATGTTGTATATTGTATTCCAATTACGAGTACAATAAATGTAAATTCTTATTACATAAATATTTTTATTGGATGCATAAACTGGACTACTAAATTGGGCTCAAATTGGACTACCATTTTTGTTAGACTATAGCCATCAAAGATGGTATGATAAAAGATAAAAAAGATTACGTTTGTAGGTTAATTTATTGGATTTCGTGTTCCAATTATGTGAGGAATCTGAATGTTATAATTAAATTACAGCTGAGGTGGTCACAAATGAACATCCCGTCAGGAAAGGCATAATTTTAAAAGTCATCCATCGAACAACGAAAGTAATCTTAAAAAAATATGTCATCCAAGGGCAATAATTAGGCATCGACAACTAGTATCAATTTTTACATTCAGAAATGTTTCTATTAGACTTAATTGAATTAGGCGGTTTGAGGTCACAAATATCAAAAAAACATTAAATGTTAAAAATTAAAACAACGCTACGCTAAACGGAACTCCTAAGTTTAAAAATCCGATGTACGTTATTCAGAATGTTCGTTATCGCGAAGTACGTTACTCCGAAAGTACGCTATGACGAATTACGTTAATCAGAATGTTCATTATCGCGAAGTACGTTACTCCGAAAGTTTGCTATGACGAATTACTTAATCCTTATCCTTAGCCCAAATATTTCAAAAACGTCAGATTCAGCAGAAAATTTTTCATCATCATTCTCTTGACACTAATTCCAATTCATTAGGGGTCGGCGCAGCATGTCTTATTCTTCCATACTTCTCTATTAAAAAAAAAAAAACATAAATACGGTTTAGAACGTCTGTACCCTGTATAAGTCCGTATTTATATTCATTTGTTCATAAACCTATCGAATAACAACGATCGTAATGTTACACAAGAACGGATCTCAAAACAGTGGCTAGTTGAATTAATTTTAGAGGAATCATCAATACTAACACGGGAGCCGATACCAAAACATTGTATTGTTTCGTCTCTAAACAAATAATTATTGTTCTTTGCTTCCCGCGTTTAACATAAATAAAGACGTTACTATGTAGATTTTAAATAATGTCCCATTTCTATAGGCAAATGAATTATTTTATAGGGCTGTTGAAGATCTAAGTACTAAAAATATTGTTGTCGCTCTTTTTGGTCAAATTTGCTGAGCTAGGTCCTGGGTTCGATACCCATGGTCGGGCAAAGTGTTATTTGGTTTTTCCAGGAATTTCTCAGTAGCAGCCACGGCGTTTGGATTTATGCCCGGTTGATGGCAATAGGCTCGCTCCCTATTACATGGGACTTAAACATAACTGGCGAAATGTGGGTGTACTATTAAGTACACCTCTGCCTACCCCGTCGGAGATTACAGGCTTTATGTTTATGTAAATCATTTCCATCAAGGCGACTACAGGAGCTAAATTAGCAACTCTATTTGTGGTGGTTCAAACTTCGTTTGAAATACTGTTAGAATAAAGTTCTAATCAGCTTGCAGTACAAAGTGGTTGTTACGTCAGTCACTGCGGGCCGAATAGTGCGAAATGAGTGGTTTCGATCGATTTACAAATAATCTGTTGATTGGACTAAAAAAATAAAACACTATGATGCTAATATGTTGCTTGTATTTGCGAAAAAAAAACAGAATGATCGCATGGATTTGTGTATGGTTTTTACTCGTTATAAGAATTTTTTGTGATAAGTTCGTGATTATTTTTATCGAGTAAAATTAATTGTATTATGTTTTCAAAGCACTACTAGCATATATCCTGAAGAATATCATATATTTTTCTGGTTTTGTTTATTGCAGTGAATCATATGCTTTTTTTCATTATAAAACTCGCGTTTAGCTCCTGTAGTCCCCTTAACGTGCAACCCTAAAAATTAAGCCCATATAAGCAACATCGACACGTGTAACATAATGCATGCATGCATCTGTAATGCAGTGCATTGCATTACATACATTCATTGTACCTGCCGAACCATTGTTCGGGAGAAAGTGCCTCATTGAGTTCGATTTGAGCAGTGGCACACTGCACTTGAATAATTCATTAATATGATAACAGAAACCGATATAGATTTGAATCAATGTGCATTGTTTAATTTTTTAGGGGTCTGTGTGGTTGGAGCTGCAGCCTTACCAAAATCACTGACAGAATGAGTGCTATGTGTGACGAATGAAGGTCACAGTTTGACAGGTTGACAGCTCTGCATTATGGTATAAAATTGCATGACACTTTAGTTTTCGTCAAAAATTGACCTGACAAATAAGGGTCTGGAATATGTCACCCAGATTTGCTCCAACTCACCATTTAAAAGGGGCCAATCGGTCAATTGGATAAAAACGAATATTTGTTAATTTTTCTATGTATTTTTCTTGACAGACATAGGTTTTTTTTAAGCAATTTATAATTAGGTCCAGTTAAGTAACTACATAGTTAGTATCATTACGATATAAAATGAGTACGTCTTCGAGCAAGTTAAAACTCATTGGTATAAGATGCACGAGAAAATAACTGCAGCAAGGTGAATGCATATAATCTATTCGCGTGATTTGATCACTCCTAGTCATTTCTATGCATTATGCATTTAACTAGATGCCGCTTGCAGATTTGCTGTCCTTTAGAAGCAAATGAGCTTGAAGATGGGTTATAAAAATGATAACATCATTACACTGCCTCCGTATTGCAGAATAACTTTATTGTACAGTGGCGTCTGTACAATAAGCGGCAGCACTTCAAGCCACTTCAAACTGTCCAAATTCTTTAATAGATTTTCAACTTTATCGCTAAAGCATTAGGTTCAAGTTTGATTAGGAAAATTTTACAGTTTCGGGTAGCTTGATAAATAAATAAATATCGCCGGACATTACACACAGCGCCATCTAGCAACGAGGCTTGTGTCGTGGACACCAGATAGTTGTTATACTACATAGATACTTTTTGTTTGTAAATACATACTTATTTTACATATAAACATCCATGACTTGGAAACAAATGTCCATGCTCATCACACAAACATTTGCTCCTAGCTTTCGAACCCGGGACCCTAAGAACGTCATTCAGGTCCTCGTCGTGATAGGCTGGCGTCTGAACAGTCACAAGTACTATGTAAACTTAACTAAACTAAAATAAATGCATTTTCCTGTTGGAATAACGATTGCAACTTTAATATAAGACCTATTACAAAATATAACTATGTTCGTGACGACATGAAATTGCAGTTAATAAGTAGCTAAAATACACATTTAAAAGTTGCCAAGTGCAAACATATTTGTGCTCGTAACTGTACGGAACCCTGAGTTTTAGTAAAGTCTCAGATTAAACAAATTTTATTTATCTAATGATGTAAGACATTCTTTGAATATTTTTGTTCTCATCGATGGTAGTGCTTTTGAATAGATAGTTCATTTGTTAAATGACAATAGACTATTGATAAGTGCATCGATGTGTTAGAAAAAGCATGATTTATGCGTATCTGGAGTGCCTGTACAACCCACGAAGTTAAGGATGGTGTAGTTAGTTAATCTCGTCTTTGGTAAAGACGAAACACGTATCTATTTTTTGTGTTTTAGTTAGCCGATCTCTTCTAAAGGATGTCAAAATTACAAGCTTAACGCCAATATCACGGAAATATTGCAAATTGTCGCTCAGCGGACAGACTTCCGCAGCTCCGGCGTGATCTCATGGCGACACATGGAGAGAGCGACTGTCGCAACCCCGGGCAGGGCACGCCATAATAGTGGCGATAAGTCCCCTCTTTGAGGAGTGGCTTGAGAGGCGCCACGGCGTCCTCACCTTCCGCGTGACGCAGGTCCTCACCGGACACGGTTGTTTCGGGAGGTTCCTGCATCGAATCGGGCGGGAGGAAACGCCCGGTTGCTACCATTGCGAGGATCGACCGGAGGACACGGTGGAGCACAGTGTGGAGGTGTGCCCCGCTTAGGCGGAGCACCGCCGTTTCCTCGAAGCGGCGATCGGCGGCGGCGAGCTCTCGCGCAAGCCCTGGTCCGAAACCAGACGGAACGGGACGCCGTCACCTCCTTCTGCGAAGCAGTCATGTTAGCGAAGGAGGTGGCGGAACGTGAGAGGGAGAGAACCTCACGTCCCAGCCGCCGGGGGAGAATCACCGGGCGTCCGGGGCAACCGTAGGCGCGGGCCTGTGGACGGTGAGCTATGGGCTAGCTCGCCGTCCGCCTCATGACGATAGGCCGTGTCGACGGCGCGTTCGTGTTCCGTCACAGAGTCAGCAAAAGGAAGGGGTCTGCAAGGGCCGATGCCTGCCGGGGCTGCAGGACTGTTCGAAAAAGATACCGTGGCCCCGGAAAACAAAGGGCGATGAAGGAACATGGATGGGTTTTAGTCAGTTCACTCTGACACCAGGTTAGGCACTAACCACACGATATAGAAGAAGAAGAGAAGATACTCCTATTCTACGAGTTCAAATGCATGCAAATGCATGCCGGCATTTGATTCCACACGCAGTATGCTCTACATACGGTAAATCAATAATATCAAACCTAATTAAATAATCAAGAAAATGTCGTCCGTTTTAATTATCCTTTAGATAACATAACTTAATTATCTTCTAACTAGTTATCCTGTCAGTAGCGTAATTATATGCGTCTGCTCTGTAATATGTTCTTGATTAGAATGACATGTCTTGACTGTGAGTGGCATGTGTTGCCACTGTAAAAAATAGTGAGTTTATTTAAGTTATTTCTAATTAAAGGAAGTTTGTATGGAGTTATTTATTGCTGGCTTAATCGTTTGGTGATTTGTCGCCTTTTTTGTAGGTATGTACTTTTTTCGTGAAATGATAAAACTTATAATCTTCTTTGAATAAGAATGTAACTTAAAGTTTTTTTATGCTCTTATTCAAAGATCTTTTTTGTAACATAGTAAAGACTAAAATACTCTTAAAATAACCTTATTAAATGTTACTTAAACATTTTTATGCGCATTATTTGTTACAGTTTTCATTACACACATACATAAAATCGCGCTTATAATCCCCGAGGTGTTAGGCAGAGCTGTACCTAGAAAACCGCCATTTCGCCAGTTATCTTAAGTCTCATAATACAAATAACGGGAGGCCTAATGAACCTATTGCCATCAATCGGGCACATGTCAAGACTCTGTGGTTGCTACTAAGAAAAGGCATCATCTACTTACATAATATGGCAGTGTAAGAAGTGTATTCTCAGTGGTTTTGGTTAAGGGGTCCGCAAGGGCCGATGCCTGCTGGGGCTGCGGGACTATTCGAAAGAGATACCGTGGCCCCGGAACACAAAGAGCGATGAAGGAACATGAATGGGTTTTAGTCAGTAAAAGTCTGACACTCCCTCCTGCTCCGCCCAGAGCGGGAGGAGTCATTTGATGATTTCCCATCCGAAAAAAAAAAAAAAAAGTGGTTTTGGTTATTGGGCAATTGCAAGAGTTCACGCACGTTGATTAGTAAAAGTATATAATTATGGTTACAGTATGAAACACAGGACTTGGAAAACAAAGAAAACATGAATAAACAGTAAAACTTAAGGACTATAAACAAGCGTATCGCGTATGCTTCTAGGCCGCGCGCGAAAGTGTCGTCCACTGGCGCTTGGCTTGGCGGGTCGCGGAGTCGTTGGCGTTATTGCCAGCTCGAAAAATGTTTTTTTAAGGTAGTGCTACAGCTGTTTATTATTTTAAGACCCATCAAGTTTTTTTTAATTTAGTACTTGATCGCAAGAGACCTTAAACCGGCTAATGAGCAATAATATCGTCTGACAAATTAAGGACAACGCTATGAAGATTGATTATCAAGATGTTATCTGTAATGTGTAATTTTATTAAATTATTCTTATAACGATCACTATAAATTAGTGTAACGTGATGGTTATTATTTATTATATTATTTAACATGTGTTTTTCTTGTTAATTTTATTTATAATTTAGAGGAATTTAACTTATTGCCTTAATAACGTATGTAGATGTGCCATTTTATTTTTTTATTTTTTTTCGTTTTGTAAAATATGAACTTGCCTGTTCTAATAATTTATGCGATAAGGAAATTCCTTGCCCAACTACAATTTATTTACTTTAATTGGTGATATTTTATAAAATAATAGATTTTATTTAAAAATAAATTGGAGAACCCTTTGTTATTAAAAAACCGGCCTAGTTCGAATCGGATTCGCCCATCAAGAGTTCCGTACCATCGTAGTAGGGGAGCCCCCTTTAATTTTTAATTTATTATTTGTTTATTATTCGATATTATAGACCGTTAATTTTTTACAGAATGTGTATTTCTGTTGCAATACACATTCTGTGAAAAATTTAACGGTCTACCTATTAGGGATTATGAGATACAGCCCGCTGACAGACAGACAGACGGACTAACAGCGGAGGCTTAGTAATAGGGTCGTTGGTAACCCTAATAAAAATACCTCCTGCAAATCGTGTCAATTATTGACATCATTCACTGCCATTTCTATCTACCGCTGAACTTTTTAACCGACTTCAAAAAGAAGGAGGTTCTCAATTCGTCGAAACCTTCTTTTTTATGTATGTTTCCCGATTACTCGAAGATGGCTGGACCGATTTGGTTTTTTTTTGTTTTGTTTGAAAGGGTATACTTTCCAGGTGATGATAACGATCATCAAGTCAGGATCTGATGATGCGATCCTGGAGAAATAGAGAGAACTCTTCAAATTTATAGGCACACTTGAAGCGATTTGGGTAGTTTTTGGAAGAGTACTTTCTCCTTTCTCGGAGAAGTCCCATTTTAATTTGGTGAAGATCTGATGAAGAACTTCGGAGATAAGCAGCGGAACTCCTCAATAAATGATAGCAAATGGACTGGGATTCATAACATAAAATCACGCCGGTACGCTGTGAAGGGGTAAGCACATGTAAACCACTAAAAAGTGAAAAATAAAAACAGTTTTGCAAAAAATAAAACCGACTTCAAAAAACACAAAAAAGTGAAAAATAACTTTAGCTTCAGAAGTCGGTGACATATGTTTGATTGAATTAGTTTTTTGGTCACTTATTTTTCATTTTTTGTGTTTTGAAGTTGGTTTTATTTTTTGCAAGAAAGTTTTTTTCAAACAGACTGATGTTCATCTCCCGTTGCTATGAAACTGCCAACTGTAGGTATCAATATGCAATCAGCCTAAACACAATTGTATTAGAAGTATAACAACTCAACCGCTACTCACCCAAGCCATAAATCCGAACCAATATTACACTTCAAGCACAGAAAACAAGCCCACAATTACGTGCAAAACATAAATCATTGTCCGTCCAACTCGTTATGTCAAACACATTATACCCCGGAGCGTGCAAATCGGCTAAATATATTCCTAATACACTTAAACTATACTTTATGGACGTACTGACAGACCGACAAAGAGATGTACGCAGATAGACTGGTTTAAGTTATAGGGTTTAGATAAGGCTGGGTGCAGACTACCGAGATATCACCGATTGTCGCAAGATCTGATTTACGGGCGAGTTTCTCAGTTTTGCGATATTATCCGATTTTGTTGAGTCTATGGATGGACTGGCGATTATGTTGTTTTGATAATGGTTCGGAAAACAGAACTGATTATCAAACTGGATTCAAGTCCCGATATAAGGTGTGAGTGGAAATGGGCTAGCTCGCCGTCCGTCCGTCTCATGACGACAGGCCGTGTCGACGGCGCGTCCGTGTTCCACGCGCGCCTCAAAGAGAGTCAGCAAAAGGAAGGGGTCCGCAAACGCCGATGCCTACCGGGGCTGCGGGACTGTTCGAAAGAGATACCGTGGCTCTGGAACACAAAGGGCGATGAAGGAACATGGATGGGTTTAAATCCTGCTCCGCCCAGAGCGGGAGGAGTCATTTGATGATTTGCCATCCAAAAAAAAAAGGTGTGAGTGGAACTACATTGTGGTTGACAATCTGGTATAGGGTCATAGTACTGATACCAGCACATCAAGCTACCCGAAACTGTCAAATTATCCCAATCAACCTTGAACTTAATGCTTTAGAGATAACGTTGAAAATCTATTAAAGATATTTGACAGATTGTACTCAAACTCGAACTCGAATCATTTATTTCAATTAAACCATTACGGCACTTTTGAATGTCGTTAATACAAAAAAAGCAAAGCTACAGTCACAGTCACAAATCATAATAACTTGAGAAAGTACTGTAGTTGCCCATTCCCTAACGTAGATCTCTGTGGAGAAGAACGGGCAA
The DNA here is from genome assembly GCA_963853795.1 of Xestia rhomboidea. Lineage (NCBI taxonomy): Eukaryota > Metazoa > Arthropoda > Insecta > Lepidoptera > Noctuidae > Xestia > Xestia rhomboidea. Next base: position 3,517,059 of record OY970778.1, on the reverse strand, counting down.
GAAACTCCATGGACACTCTTTTAAATCAAAATATTGTTACAAAATCTTGGTTACATCATTCATGTTGAGATTATACATATATGTGAGAACGATGTAGAAAGACGTGCACATTAAGAGCGTCCAGAGTAAAATAATTAAAAAAAAAAAGTAATTAAAATAAAACGAACCGTGATGACCATGTAGTCATTACATCCGTATAGTTTTACCGTTCAATTCTACTAGTAGGACTAAACAGAAAAAAAACTATTTAGTACTAGCTTGATGTGCTACCGCGTACAAATCTGAAAGAAAGGTACTTTATATGTATCTGTAATAAATTTAGTTTGTGAAGAAAAATACGCAGCCCGCACTGGGCCCCCGTGGTGGAATACCTCCCACTCCCTCGCACAACCAGGAGGCCTAAGTCCCAGCTATGAGAACATTATCTAGGTTGATTATCATACGTTTATACTAATGAGGTGAATGAATTTATTTGTCCCTATTAAATCTGACGATAATAATAAACTTGTTTTCCGGTAGCATTCGGTCAATCTTTCGATAAAAGAAAATTCGTTCGTATCGATAGATTTAGATCAATATCTAAATGTATCGATACGAACGAATTTATTTTATCGATCTTCGATATAACGCTGAGTCATGTAGCTCTAATTTTGTAAATTACCGAATACAATTGTTTATAATAATTAGACATACAAATATATCGTTTCGGCAATTCACTACATAGGTACTTGTGTAAATTAATTATTTATTTAACATTGTATTCAAATAATGACACAGAAAAAGGTCATATTGAACAAGAACTGAACAATGAAACTAAAGCATTATGGTGAAAGGGTACATACCTACTCAAATTATGATTTTTCTGGAAAAAGGGCAAATGTTTTTCATTCATTCGCGTTTTCTCTTCCATGAAAATTAAAGAAATGTATAAGTAGCAGTTTTTATTTAATTTTATGAAAGACACAGTGGTACCAATTATATCAATATTGGAAATTATTGTACCATGCAGTTACAGATAACAAAATTAGGTAAGCATTATAATCATCGATTAATTTAGTTTACTGCGTGTCCTCTTATTTGGTCGTTACAGGAACTCAAGGACGCCACTGAAAGCTCCAATCTTGTGGCCAAATTCTAGGCTCAATTTTGATTGCAATCGTTATGGTAAACTTGTTTTATTATTTAATTTGTTTTAAGGGTAAATATTTCATATTGGTAAGAATAAAATAGAAGTTCCACACTCTAGAATTAGATAATCTGTTTGTATGTATCGATGTTTGGATACCTGTTACACAATCACGCAAAAACTGCTGAACGGATATGGATGAAATTTGGCACACAGATAGTTTATAGCCTGGATTAATACATAGAATAGTTTTTATCCCAATTCTGGAGACAGAAACTAGTTTTCAATAATTAAACACTACTGCAGCCCAACGTTTTCTCGTTCAACACCAAATAGCGTGACGAGAACAATTAACGGAGATCTAATCGACGACCCGAATGGCGCAGCAGTAGTGAGGCCGCCTTACGTTCTTAGGCTCCCGGGTTCGAATCCCGGTTGGAGCAAATGTTTGTGTGATGAGCATGGACATTTGTTTCCGAGTCACGGATGTTAATAAGTATGTATTTACAAACAAAAAGAATCTATGTAGTATATCAACTATCTGGTGACCACGACACAAGCCTCGTTGCTTAGTGTGGCACTAGATGGCGCTGTGTGTAATCTCCAGCGATATTTATTTATTTATTTAATCGCCATTGTGTCTATACCTTTACCGCCCACAGTGGAACCACACCCGAGTGTTTCCGAGTGTCTCCGAGACATCCCGATCCCTGACGTTCGTTAGCTCGCTACCGCGTACTTTATGTACTTTAGATAACCGTCATAATATAACAAGTTGTTAGTGCAAATGTTCTGTTAACGGACGCTGAGGTAGCGGTACGGATTGTAAATAACAATTGGGCTTGAGAATTTTAGGGGCTGTTAAAGTTGTTCGTGAATGGTATTGGTGAAAGATTTAAGGCTCATTTTTAGGGTTGCGTACGTCAAAAGGAAAAAACGGGAATCTTATAAGATTACTTTCTTGTCCGTCTGTCTGTCTGTCTGTCACCACCGATTTTCTCAGGAACGGGTGAACCTAGCAAGTTGAAAGGTATACCATATACCGAGGTCTATAGGCCCTATTAGTCAAGTATAAAAATCAAGGTCCTGAGTCAACACGATAAAAAGATATGAACAAATTTAGATTTTCGCGAAAACTTTTAAGTACTTACCAAAATTTACCTTAATTTTCACCTTTTTTATTTTTCGGACTTTTCCCTTTACTTGTGCTGTAAGACCTTGCTTTTAACCAACATTGACAATTTTTGGTCAACCGGAAGTACCCTATAGGTTTTGGGTCGAAAACCTATATGGTAGTCCCCGTTGACCTAGAATCATGAAATTTGGCAAAAAGCAAGGTCTTACAGCACATGTAAAGGGAAAAGTCTGAAAACCGTAAATATGTAGTTTAATAACAAAAAAAAAGCGATTTTACTATTACAAACTTATTATTTGCGGTTGGAGCAATAGCAGTTTCTGGGGATCGAACAGCAAATTTAGGTGTGTCCTTTAAAAAGTTTACCCTCGGTGCGCGAGTCTGATTCGCTCTTGGCCGGTTTTTTTACGATTCAAAGGTTGTACAAAATGGTAGGATTATGAGTGTAACTAACAAACCTTAAAGAGTTGTAGCTAGTAATACCTACACCGACATTTCGCCAGTTATATTTAAGTCCCATGTAATAGGATGCGAGCCTATTGCCATCAACCGGGCACAAATTCAGACTTCGTGGCTGCTACTGAGAATTTCCAGATGGAAAAACTTAATAAGAATTTGCCCGACCTGGGAATCGAACCCGGGACCTCATGCTCAGCAGTTGCGAAACACTACTAATAAAACTTGTGCCGTCCAAAAGAAACAAAGAAAAAGAATTACATATCACACAGGACATAATAGAAACAAAAAGATAGAATTAGGTAAGACAAAATATAGTAGATTGTATCATAGGGGAGCAAAATTATATTTTACGGCGAGGGTGCTTTTTGGAATCCAGGGCGAAGTGAGAGATTCTAGAGTAGAATCCCGAGCGTTGCGAGGGATTTTTTAGTAGAATCCTGAACGTAACGAGGGATTCAAAGTACGTCGCCCGATCAAAAAATATATTTGCGCCCGAGTGATACACTCTACTTTTCGTCACCCACTATGAGAAAATAAATGGCGCCTCATATTTTATTCACTGTCACTTGAAGAAGTCATTTTTCAAAACAAAACCATGAATTTCTAACAATCCGTGAAAATTGATGAAAACGCGGGTTGTGGTTCGCGCGTTTTTAATTTGATTTCTTTTTTTTTATTCGCCCGGCGGCGCGACTATAGGCCGTCGTACCAGCCAGTCTTTATTCAAACAATATTTGCCTTCAATTTCTTTGGCGCTGAACAATAAGATGTTCCAAATTCAAAAAGTGCGCGGCAAAGATTATTCCGGCACACTTATAAGAGGATCAAAACCCATTACTGCCCGCTAAAAGTTTAATTCAAAAAGTGCGCAGCAAAGATAATTGCGGCACACTTATAAAGAGGATTAAAAACTCATTACTGCCCGCTAAAAGTTTAATTCAAAAAGTGCGCCGCAAAGATAATTGCGGCACACTTATAAGAGGATTAAAAACTCATTACTGCCCGCTAAAAGTTTAATTCAAAAAGTGCGCCGCAAAGACAATTGCGGCACACTTATAAAGAGGATTAAAAACTCATTACTGCCCGCTAAAAGTTTCTTATAGAAAACACCACCTTTGGGTGCACTTAAAGGCGAACCAAGTCGTCCTTTTCGAATAGATGGGATGAAACATTATTTAAAAAAGTAAACATGAGAAACATAAAAAAACAATCAAATTTGATTGGTCTTGTGTAAGGTCAAAAGGCTCCTATCTCAGCAAGGTGCTGTGACATTAAAAAAAAAGTCACAGCGCTCAAAAACTCGTCGGGCCGACGATATCGTCGAAGTTCTGGGAGCTCTTTGATGAGGGGCGCACGGAAATGTGGCAGAAGAAAGGACCACTCCATAACCAGCAGTGGATGATTGCGGGTTGGAATAACGATGATGGTTTTGAAGTGAAGTGAGAGGTCTTACCCAACCATTTTAAATGAAATTTGTGAATGTGTAGGGTCGGATCCAGCTTGAAAGATATAACTAGGTTTGAGACCTAATGGGTGACACAGTGTGAAGCAAGGGCAGGTTGCTGATATAATTACAATTAACAACATGTTGAATTAAAACTTGTATCACAAAATATGTATTCTGACGGCATTATAATTTCCAAATCGATACCTCTCATTAAAAACGCTAATTATGCACATACAACATTGTAATGCGATACTTTGATCTCATGAATAATTTATTGATCTCTGTTCGAGATTCGACTTTAAATTCTCAAGGTCAGAGTAATGTTAAAAAGGAGAAAAAAGTACGTAATGAGGTTTTGGACATTAAAATTTGGTCTGCTGTTATGTATTGAAGATAAGGATCAAAATTGAAGCAGAAAATCAAATATCACATTTTAACTTGACTGTTCCGATGATTGGATTCATAAAAGATATATTATTATAACAGTATATATATTTTACTAACATTAACAGACCTAAAATAATAATATTGCTTACGTCTGAACGGACCGCTGTCAATTCATTTTGGTCTGTTTAGACTTAACACCCATAAAAATATGCACTTGGATCAAAAGCAGAAAAGAATTAAAGGGTGGCGAAAAATTCGTCCGCATTGCTGTCAACGGCGAAAGTGCCGAGTAGGCTGGCAGCATTGGTTCATTGGATGGCAATGCTGACTCTTTGACCAAAAAAAGGTCAGCCTTTCGGTTACTAGAAAAGTCGACCAACCGCTTAGTGAACTTAAATACTTAGTGTCTTTAAATACTAGGTGGTGTTACAACCCCAAACGGCTCAAACACATAACTTCTATTGTATTTGCGCCATTTGAGGTTTCTCGCCCCAGTACAGCCCGCTGTGCTAGGAATTACTGAATTGTATAAAGTAAGAGGCACTCAAGATGAATTTCCCAGTTAAGATGAACGTAATCAGCTCATCTAAACCCCGTTCCGAGCCGTCAGTTCATCATTATTGTGGAATATTGACACAGACAGGTCATGAACGCTCTTAAAAGTACCTACCAAGGATTAACTACACCATACCGTCAAATAATTGCAGTCAGCGCAGCAGTTCTATACAAAACTGCAAATCGAAAATACTGCGTGACAGTAATATAATACGGAGACTATAGATTTCAGTTCAAAAAGGAGATTTTGAAAAAGTTTTCAATAGTCTTTAGGGAGATGGATAACTACATTCAATAACGTACAGAGAACCAGAGTTGCCGACAGTGCTCACAAAACAAGTAAGCTGAAGTGGCAATGCGCCGATCATATTTAGCCGTAGAACCGATGACCGTTGGGGAAGACGTGTTCTTGAATGGAGACCGCGAATCGGCAAACGTAAGGTGAGACGCTCTCAGGCTCGGTGGAGCGACGATCTTCGCAGGGTGGCTGGTAGCAACTAGATGTGAGTTGCTGAGAATCTAGTTGAGTGACGTGCGATTGAGGAGGCGTATGTCCAGCAGTGGATTGCTGTAGGCTGATGATGATAATTATTCCAACGTACTACAAAACATAAATATCCTCTATTACTCCGAAGGTCAAACATCAGCTTCACGTAAGCCAATAAATTCGCCACAACATGGATAAGGAAGTCATTATAGCAACTGAAGTAATAATATATCTTCCTAATAGATCCATGTTTTACAAGTTAATTGTAGCTTATAATTTTTCAACTAAGATAAGTATCGCGAATCCTCCTTGTAATCAGCAGGTGAATGATGGCTATCTTTTAATTTAAATTGATGGTTGGTTACGTAACATCATTTATTTTGTTAAGGTTGCTATCTAGAAAAACATCTAGTAAGGGAACCCTGGACTTTTTTCTTGTGCTCAAGTTCACATCCATGTAAAAAACCTGGTATTCAGCTACACCGGATTAGACTGGAAGCTGATCCCAATATGGTTGGGAAAAGGCTAGGCAGATGATGATGAAGTTCACATCCAGCATGGATGCCAGAGATAGTAGAATTCCTGTATTTACTCACCCAAACCAACACAAAAAATTGTGCTATCTATACTAATATTTTAAAGAGGTAACATTTGTTTATAAGTTTGATTGTAAGGGGTAATCTTCGGCGCGGGCCTGTGGACGGTGTCCGCCGTCTGTCCGTCTCATGACGACAGACCGTGTCGACGGCGCGTTCGTGTTCCTCGCGCGCTTCAAACAGAGTGAGCAAAAGGAAGGGGTCCGCAAGGGCCGATGCCTGCCGGGGCTGCGGGACTATTGAAAAGAGATACCGTGGCTCCGGAACACAAAGGGCAAAAGGTGTAATCTTCGAAACTACTGATCAGATTCCGAAAATTCTTTCAACAACGGAGAGCTACATTATCCCCGAGCGTCATAATTTAGATTTAAAACGTTCTCTTGGGTTAAGTTCCGTACATAACGGAAGCGAAGTCGGCTGCAAAAGCTAGTCACTGATATACGGTCCTCTGGGTATCTGAAAGTCTACAGAATCAAGAGAGATCCTGGATCGTCAGCCTTATAAACATTATTTATTTTGACGTAACGACACAATTTGTTTGAGCATCCATTTTAATTATGATAGTTAGTCAAGAAATCTTCTCAGACTTGAACAGATGATGCGGTAATAACCTTGGCAATGTTTGTAATCGGTCTGTTAGTTAGATATGTTTTATTAACTAGAACTCATTTGTCTATTTGCAAGTGCAGCTTCATTTAAAGGATTCGACAGATACCTATTTTTACCCGACTGCGCCAGAAGGAGGGTTATGTTTTTCGAGAGTGTGTATGTATGTATGTATGTATAATTGTTTGGCACGCTCTGCAGCTTGAACGGCTCAATGTATTTTAGCTTGAGAGGTGTCGTTAGATTTGTATTTACTGTGAAAGTGACACTGGGTATATCAAAATAAAAAAAAAAACAAAGTGGCGGATTTTTGGCGGCAAATTCAAATGTTTGGCACGCTCTGCAGCTTGAACGCCTCGATGGATTTTAGCTTGAGAGATCTCGTTAGATTCGTATTTACTGTGAGAGTGACACTGGGTATATATCAAAATAAAAAGAAACAAAATGGCGGATTTTTGGCGCCAAATTCAAATGTTTGGCACGCTCTGCAGCCTGAACGGCTCGATAAAGGCTCATCATGAGTATTTTAAAATGGTATTTCTAAGTAACTAAAAAGTGTGAAATAAAAAAAATAATTCAAAAAATTAAAAAACCCGACTGCTTAAAAATAACTAACTAGTCGGGACTCGGGACCCATTAAATAATCTAGACTAAAATCATTACTACCAATATGGGTCCCGACTGTTGCAGTCAATTTGTCCTGATTCCTGAACTTGTTTTTAGCTTTTCAGTTTTTATTTAAAGTTATTACTTAGTTATTTTTAAGCAGTCGGGTTTTTTAATTTTTTGAATTGTTTTTTTTTTACTATTATTGTTGTAAAACTCGTGCATTCATGGTGTTAACGGACCCTTCACAAACCCGTCAACCAAGCACTCTGTACATCAAACTAAGTAACTCTACGCAAAAAAATATTGCTGGTTAACGACATTTTTTTGGGGGTGATAAATCACGTTTTATGGTAGAACTCAATGTGGCGCACTCAAAACACTGTGCTAATGGTTTTGTCAGCGTCAAATTGTAAAAACCGTTACATTGTAATCTATCTAGCAAGATTGTAAACTGTAAGAACTTTGCCATCCTAGGCTATGTATTATCTTCCGTTGAGTGAACGAATGCTTGATTAATTCAAGCATTCAATAAAATCTGACAATTTTAAATAATTTTAAATTGTCAGATTTTTATATGTCACCTTCATCTTCACGAGTGACCTTAATTTAATTTTGTATCGAATTTAAATGCTTCACACTTTCATTTAATGGTACTTGAATTAGCTGTACTAGAATGTTGACGCATAAATTACGTTTGCACGTGTCTTCGAAAATGCATCTTTAGGTACTTACTGAACGACGACCCGGGGCTGCGGGACTATTCGAAAGAGATACCGTGACCCCGGAACACAAAGGGCGATGAAGGAACATGGATGGGTTTTAGTCAGTAAAAGTCTGACACTCCCTCCTGCTCCGCCCAGAGCGGGAGAAGTCATTTGATGATTTCCCATCCGAAAAAAAAAAAAAAAAAAAAAAAGGTACTGAACGACACGCGCCAAATCTAATAAAATTGACTAATAAGAGACTAGGTACCATATCCACTTGTATTTCCTGTCATTTGAATGAAAATATAATCTTTTTCTTCTTAGCTTGTCGGTGGCAATCTAACGATCATGGCACACTATACCGGCACCGCTCCTACCCAGCAATTAACTTGCGGGTGTCGTATCATCATCATCATCAGCCTATTAATGTTCCCACTGCTGGGACACAGGCCTCCTCTCTATGAGAGGGAATGGGCAGACGACCCGAATGGCGCAGCGGTACTGAGGCTGCCTTACGTTCTTAGGGTCCCGGGTTCGAATCCCGGTACGAGCAAATGTTTGTGTGCTGAGCATGGACATTTGTTTCCGAGTCATGGATGTTTATATGTATAATAAGTATGTATTTACAAACAAAAAGTATCTATGTAGTATATCAACTAACTGGTGTCCACGACACAAGCCTCGTTGCTTAATGTGGCACTAGATGGCGCTGTGTGTAATGTCCAGCGATATTTAATGGGCTATAATCCACCACGCGGGCCCAGTGCGGATTGGTAGATGTCACATGTCTTTGAATTTTTGGTTCTAAGACACGCCGGTTTCCTCACGATGTTTTCCTTCACCGTTTTGAGAGCAGTGGTGATGAAATAAATTACACAAAGTAATGCGCCTGCCTGGGTTCGAACCCACGACTTACTGTTCGTAAGTCGGGGCCACCACCACTGGGCCACCGCTGCTCTCGGTGTGTCTCGGGTGTCGAATAATATTTATAATTCATAATGTCAATATGAAAAAGCCCACGGCGAGCAGTCAGCGTGCTTGCCGCTACCATACAACTCGACTCGAAGCCCGCTGTAAGCGAGCGGACCGCCTGCTTACAGCGCGCCGGCGGCGTTCTCACATGACAGCGCGTCGACTCCGAGTCGCCAACGAAACAACGACAATCAAGAATGCCGTATTATTATAACAATTGTGTTCGCGGTGACAGCACGCTAACACCTCGCGGACGGCGCGCGGACCGCGGGCTTGCACCTCGCGGACACCGCGTAGTTAGCGCGCTGGCGACTAGCCGTAGCCTAAATTCATGGACAAATTGAGTTGGTAGTCAATTTGCTATAAAATTTAATTCCCTGACTTTATTTAACTACTTCAGAAATACATGAATCCTGCTTTTAAATGTAAGTTTGGTTCCTCTGATCCTTATCTTAGAGAAACCCACATTCCTGCTTATCCCTTATCAAAGCGCATGATTTTGATAAAATATTGTGAGCATACACTTCGGGAGTTTACACCTATGCTAATAAGTTCATAGATTATTAAGTCTAGACGCGACAGATGCCAAAGCTTGCACTTTATACCTACTATTATATTTAATGAGCGCGATCACGCGAGTTCCTTGTGATATTATTACGCTCGTGTAAGTAGTAAAGTGAGAGACGGCCATCGTTGTCAAAATTATTAATTTACTTAAAGTATGATATTTAGATTATTTTGTTTTCATTATTTTAACATAACATAATACACTTTAAGCCAGTTGAGGAAATCACTGAACACCTTAATCTATTCATATTTCAAAATAGTACATTTTGATAAAAGTGGAGAAAGTTTGTTTTTGAGCCGAGAAATGCAATAAAAAATGTCCACGTGTATCAAACGACGTTTTTCAATACACTTTTGAAGAAATTAAATAATATAATGAAAAAAAAAACAACCACCGCCGACTATAGGCATTGCACCAATTTGTACTAAGTATAGGTATAGTTTTATCTGAGGCAATTTTCCAACACCCGCGTGCTGTGCCGCGTGCGAAAATGGCTCCTTTCCGCACGCGGTGATGGAAAATGAAAAAGATCCACGTGTTTGAAATACATGGCATGTTGAACCTAATCGTAGTGCGTAAGAACCCGTTTTCGAGGAAGTGTATTGAAAAAAGCTTATTTTCCTGAAATAAAAAAAAAGCCATTCACAAAGATTACTCTATCACAAGACTCGTCATCCTCTCCTTTTCTGCCTACAAACAAACATCCAACCAAAGCTTGATACTTTGAAAATTAAATAAGTACCTACCTAACTGGTAAAATACATAACAAGATTGGCCCCAATGCACCTGTGTTAATAAATAGGAGATTGTACTTAGTAAACGTTTGGAACTTACGTACTTATAGTAAACGTTTGGAATTTCAAGTCCAGCGTAGGTTGTGTCGAGACCGAAATAATTGTTGATTCAGTAGTACATAACTGCTAATAAACCTCTTTCGTTAGTTTAATGCCATGATCTACGTTGATGGCAACACTAAGGGCGTTCCCGGATTGATTGGATAATGTTTTATTATTTAGAAAAGAAAACTTAATTTGCAACAACAATAAATTAACGAATTAACTCTGGAATTTTAGCCTTTTGGCCTCCAGAGCATAAACGAACGTGCCCTCCACGCCAAGCCACAATTAAAATTTCACCTAGGTACCATTTTATCACATACATGTGTCGTTTGGTGTACAGGGCACGCATTTGCTAGTCACGGGTATGTGACAATGGCAAAAGAAAAATGTCTCGATAATTTATCTTTCAAAGAAGCCCACAATGTCATTTTAAAAGAAATCTTAAAACATTCAGAATTTCTCGCCCCCTATTACATAGGACGTAAACATAACTGGTGAAATGTGGGTATTAGGTACACCTGTGCATTACCCTTCGGGGACTACAAGCGTGATGTTATATTATGTAAAAAAAGGTAATAAAAATGTAAGAAAATTCAGACAAAACAAAACAAAATGTACAAGCCTAGTACTTTTGGTCGCCAAAAAGAAGAGTTTTAGTCGATATTTTGGAAATAGCCTTTTTAAAGGAGTTTTAATTATTGTTTTAAGTGTACTTATGCAACCTCGAGGCCAAGCGTAAACTTTTTAAAACAGATGTCATTTGTTTCACGAGTCGACGTAAAGGGAATCGACGTAGAGGGAATGATTCCTCATTACCTTTTTTATTCAGAATTTAACAATTTCACATTTCAAATGAAATCTTAAAACATTGTAAGGAAATGATAAAAAATATAAAGCTCAATAGTAATTATAAATCTAGAATTATCAGCACGCGTGCAGACGTTAGCAACAAAATGTCACAGTGATGCCATTTAATTAGATTCGTTCAACTCACATACAATGTATTAATATAGATAACATGATAACCTACCGCAAAAATATACGTAATATTCAATTACAAGCAAATCATATCAATTGTGACACTAATTTATTTGTGTATCTGGCGATAAAGTTAGAATACTCTCACTTTCGAGATACAAATTTATATGATGTTTATAATGTGTGTGAAAAGTGCCGGAATGGAGACCACGGAGGAATGAGGGAAGACAGCCGACTAGGTGGACAGACTACTTTATTAAAGTGGCCAGAAGAAACTGGATAAGCTTGAGTTGGTTAAGCTTGACACAAAACTGCCAAAAAGAAAGAAATAAAGAAAGAAAAATATTTATTTGGGACAAGCACAGGACCTACAAAAAGTAGAGAGATTTGGAACTCTCGCACCATTGTGTGGCTAAAGGTTCAAGAAGAAAATATAATGTGTCGGTTATAAATGCATGGTCTAATAAAATGCTTGGCTGTGTAGTATGAATATAATATGTAGTTTGTAACTACATATATTCATACGCGAATTATTTCGAATTTGAGCGAACAAAACCAAAACGATCTTCGAATCGGATCGATAAGACACGCTTGACTTTTTCCTGCTTAGATTGTCCTTATCCTTGAATAGAATTTTGGGAAACACATCCTATTGTATTATTCAACGATAAAGTAGCCGGTTAGCAAATAGCTTATAGTCAATAACTTTAGGTAAACGTTTCAGCTCTTTCGAACGACACATCCAAAGCGGCAAATCTTGTTAGAAATGCCCGAATCATGAACTAAGATCGTATTTGCAATAACGCAGATCAAGTTGATTCTACAGATCAAAAGAAATGCAATTAGAAAGATATTACCAATAAATCATCTATAAAACAATAAAAGAAACACACAATCGTTATCATAAAGCCATTCTGCAAGACGCGTTCGAAAAAAAAAATGACTTACGACATTTCATAATCTAAATGTGTGTTCGGAATTCGATACGTAATCTAAATTATGACTGACAGTAACAACACTGTAGGCAGTATGTTACGCATTTAGACATGGACTTAAAACGCCGACTTCTGTGAAAACCGTTTAGAAATGGGCTAGCAAAATATCTAATCTGTGGTTTGTGTGAAATCGCTGCCAGCTGTCTATTTTGAGGCGTATCACTCGCTCACGTGAAGTTTGTGATTTGGCCCACGAAATATCATAATTCCAACTGAAAAACGTCCACTTCTGGACATAGGCCTCCCCAAAGTGTCGCCACATTGACCGGTCCGAGCGTCTCGCATCCTGCGGATCCCCGCACCAGGTCATCGGTCCACTTAGTGGGAGGCCTTCCAACACAACGTCACCCGGCTCGTGGTCGCCACTCCAGACCGGCTATACGTTCCGCGCGCAAATTCTTCGGGCTCCCACCACAATATACTACTAGGATAAACTTATCGTATATCCTAACCGAGGCCAGGGCCCACATATATTATGTGCTAAATTGCGTGCGTGCGACATTCGTTCAGCTGTTAAGTTGTGAAAAGGTGACCAACAAGATTACTATTGTATTTATAAAATAATTATATGGATGTGTCTTTTTTGTTATTTATGGCGAAAAGCTTTTTTAAGTACATAAATTGATTTTACTCAACTTTTTTTTTTCAGTTCCTGCTTCAATTAACTAGCCAAAATCAACTGTTCTAATGTATCAACTTCAAGAGGCAAAATTATCTATCCCCACAATCAATAAATCCCGCACAACTCTTAACCCGTCACAGAAAACAGACTTGACACCAATTTTGTGTAAAGTCACCCAGAACACTAATTCTATTTCTAGTACATTTAGAGGACAAGATAAATGTGGCAGAACTATTAAACATTCGATGGTGCACTTAGACAAATAATTGCATCGTGACTGAAATCTGTAGATAGCTGATAAAAATTGTCCTGCATTGATAATTGCACCTTCTTACAATGTAGAAAATACGAAAATACGAAGACGTATCATCATGGGGGTTTAGGTTTCCGCACTTAGTCCCTAAAGTGGACCATTGTGCGTGAGCCATGGTGGCCGTTACTCTAACCAGCCCACCTCCCTCCAGAAGCAGATCAAACTTCCCGGTCTTCTCAGGGCATCGGCAAGGGATCTTGGTGTTCCAAGAGTCCCCTCGCGAATCTTGGTAACGCCGGTGCATTCAAGGAGCACATGCGCCACCGTTTCCTCCGCCTCCATGCATGCTCTGCACAGGGGACTGTCAGTAATTCCTAGGGTGTGAAAGTGTTTATTCAGTGAACAGTGTCCAGTGATGGTCCCCGCCACCAGCCGTAGGCTATCTCTGTCCAGGCGCAGAAGGCGCCTGGTCAGCTTTGTGTCCAGGGATGGCATAGCTTCCTTGGATTGCCCACACCCTGGTGCCGAGGTCCACCATTGCTCCGCTTGTATTCGGGTGTGTTCCTTTAACCAGCTTCTTAGTTGCTTGAAAGGAATGGGCACAATGGGCTCGGGTCCGCAGGGTTTTGTGCTGGATCCTCTTCTGGCAAGTTCATCAGCCGCATCGTTCCCAAGTGATCCGCTGTGGCCTTTGATCCATTGTAGTGTTATCGTGTTGTGGTTTGGTACCGTGATTCGTTCTAGGGCATTATGGCATTCTAGTATTAGTCTCGACGTTATCTGATTACTCTTTAGGGATTGAAGGACTGAGGCACTGTCGGAGAGTATTCGAATGTTGGTATCCGTAACCTCCCTGGCCTCTATAGCGTGTGCCGCCTGGATAATACCTACACACTCTGCCTGGTAAACAGAGTTGAGTTTTCCAAGCGGTTTGGATATTTTAATGTTTAGGTCGTCGGAGAACACCCCGAAACCTGTCCCGTCGTCGGTTTTCGATCCATCAGTGTAGATTCTTAGCTCTTTTGTTCCTGAGTAGTCATACAACTCCGCTGTGAGCTCTATGTTGTAGTGTTTTTGGAAGCAGTGGGTCTTCAGGGTTCTGTCGCTGGGTGATGCCATCATGGGCTGTTGTTTGATTGCATCTTCTCTGATGCGTGTGTGTTTAATTCTGGAATCGTTACTTAGGGTGCCGGATGCTTCGAGTCTGAAAGCCGCTATGGCCGCCTCTTCTCTTACAACGAGGTGTAGAGGTGGTAGTCCCAGCATCACCTGTAAGGCAGCAGTGGGTGAAGTTCTCATGCTGCCGGTGATTGCTACGCAGGCAAATCTTTGTAGTTTCTCGAGATCCTTTTGGGTCGTGCTTAGGTTGGTCCTGGGCCACCAAACTATAGAGCCGTATGTGATGATTGGTCGGATAACTGTGGTGTATAACCAGTAGGTGATTTTGGGGCTTATACCCCAATTTCTCCCGAGCAGCCTCTTACATTGCCATAGGGCTATACTGGCTTTTGTGGTTATGTAATCAGTGTGTTTTGCCCAGTTCAGCTGTTTGTCCAAAAAGATACCCAGGTATTTGGTTACAGTCGATAGGCTTAGGGTGGTCCCAAAGAAGCTTGGTAATTGTAAAGTGGCCAACTTCCTTTTCTTTGTGAAGAGGACGAGTTCGGTTTTGGTAGGGTTCACTGCTAGTTTGTATTCCTTGCACCAATCTTCTACTATCCTCAAAGCTTGGCGCATAAGGTTGCATAGTGTGTTTTCGTGTGTGCCGTTTATTATTATGGTCAGGTCATCAGCATAGCCCACCGTGTAGTAGCCTCTGCTGTTGAGGCGTTTAATGAGGCTGTCTACTACGAGGTTCCATAGCAGTGGCGAAAGGACGCCACCTTGGGGGCAGCCCTTCGCCACTATGGCTCTGGTGGTGTCGTTTACCGTAACTTGTACGGCTCTCAGTCTGAGCATGTTTGTGATCCATCCTCGCAGGGTCGAGTCCACGCCGTGTTCCTCGAGAGCTGCGTTGATGCTATGGAAGATGGTTTTGTCAAAAGCGCCTTCTATGTCAATGAAGACAGCTAGCGAAGAGCATTTGTGGTGCACTGCACATTCGATCTTGGAGATCACACTATGTAGTGCAGATTCTGTTGATTTTCCTGTGGAATATGCGTGTTGTTGTTTGTGAAGTGGCCGCTCCCGAAGAGGTCCGTCTCGAATGTGTCGATCACATAGTCTTTCGAGAGTTTTCAGTAGGAAAGATGTCAGGCTTATTGGTCTGTATGCCTTGGGTTGTGTGTAGTCAGGTTTGCCTGGTTTAGGGATGAAAATGACTTTCACCTCTCGCCATGCAAGTGGTATGTATTTGTGTGCTATGCAGGCTTGGTATATGACGGTCAGCCACGGCGTTAGGACGTCTACTCCCCATTGTAGTAGGGAGGGGAAGATTTCGTCTAAGCCTGCGGATTTATATGGTTTAAAAGTCTTGATTGCCCATTTTATTCTCTCTGTGGTTACTATGATGTGGGCTGTGGCCCAGTCTTGGTCATTTGGTGTGTGCATTAGCTCACTTGCCCAGGTTCTGTCCTCGGAGAGATTGCAGTCTGGGAAGTGGGTTTCCAGAAGGACTTTACTTGTTTCGTGGTCTGACTTAGTGTAAGTGTTGTCTGGGGTTTTCAGTGACCCGAGGGTGCGATCCTGATCGGTAGATAGGATTTTTCTGACACGCGCGGCTTCGCTGTTTGATTCAATTTCTTCACAGAATTTCCGCCAGGCTGCCCTGCTGGCATACCTGACTTGTTTTTTGAAGGTGTACTGTGTTTTCTTGTATGAGTCCCAGTCTTCTGGTAGTCTGGAGTTTTTGGCTCTGTTGAATTGCTTGCGCATGGTTTGCCTGAGCTTACTAAGTTCCGCATTCCACCAGGAGTTGGCCTTGCTCTTGGTGTTCTGATCTTTTAGTTTGCAGCAGGCGTGGTAGGCTTCGATTATAAATTCCGAGAGTTTTGTTACAGTGTCCTCAAGTATTTTGGGGTCCGTCAGTATTTGGGGGGTTTGGTGCTGTGTTAGTAAGGAGGCCAACAGCCGTTTGTAGCCGGGTACATTAGTACGGCGTGGGTTGCGCCTAGGTTCGGGTTTTTTCATGTTAGCTACTAGTGAGAAGCGAATCCTTCTATGGTCAGAGCAGGAAGGCTCGTTGGATACGTGCCAGTTAGAGATAAGTTTTGTCGCGCTTTCCGAAGTGAGCGTGAGGTCAATGATTGTTTGTCCGCGAGATGTGACCCAAGTGGGTTCCGAGCCGCGGTTTGCGATGTTAAGGTTAGTGGAGAACAGATATGTGCATAGTACCTCACCTCTAGTGTTGGCTTTGTTGCAACCCCAAAGCGGGTGGTGGGCGTTCGAGTCCGTGCAGATGACCAGGTCCAGGTTGGCGTCTTCACAGTACCTTACCAGGTCGGCCATCTCTTTCGGTGGGCAGTCTTCATTTTCGCCTGGCATGTATACCGAGGCCAGGACTATATCGGGTGCATCGCCGTCAGTAATGAGCCTGACGGCTGTTAGGTCTCTGGAACATAATTGCGTGAGCGTGGTGGTGGGTACATCTTTGGGTATATAGACACAGGTTCGTGGTTTGTCTGTGCCTTGTGTGTCGAGGGTTAGCTTACCTCCGATGTTACCAAGGCCGCACACTCTGTTGTTACGGATCCACGGCTCCTGGATGAGTGCAATGGTTCGGGGTTCCATCTCCAGTGCCCTGCGTAGGCAAGCGGTGGCCGTCTGGCTATGCTGGAGGTTAGTTTGGATGATACTTAGGGGATGGGATGTGGGCGGCAGTGGGGTGGAGTTAGGAGGAGATTGATCCATCGGATGATTCCCCCCCGTCCTCCAATCCGTGCTGGTCTACGCTCAGTGTCGGTGAGGATGAGAGCAGCTGCTCCGTCCACCCTGCTGGTGAGGTTGGCATCCTCACAGCGTCGGCATCAGCCATTGCCGTTCTGGCCATCTCCTCCTCCAGTTGAGTCATAGTCTGGTCGAGTTCAGTCGGTGCCGGTTTTGTCACTTCGGTGTCAGTCTGAGTGTCGGAGGGATGGGTTTTGGGGAAAAAGCGCACGTATATCGACCCAAGTAGGTACGATATCCGCCGCTCCCTCCCCAAGACCTTTTCGACTTCTTCCGGTGGGATACCTAGGGTCAGATAAGTCCCATAGTTATCTCCACCGACCGATGTCGCCCTATATAATGACCACCTGCCAATGGCATACCAGGGGTTCTGGCGGGTCAGAACAGTCTGGAGCAGCGCTATGTCCCCATTGTACCTGGGTACAAAAAGCGCTGCTCGGACCCGGGTCGGTACGTCAGATTGTCGCATTGTGGTCAGTGTCGCGTCAGTGTTGGGCAGTTTTATTCTGGGTACGTTTTGGGTCAGCCAGGTCAGAGCGTTGTCATCCTCGCACCACATGTGAACCGTGCCATCCGCTACCCTTGGGTAGCCGCGGAAGGCCGGGATGGGTTTGGAGGGGTCAGTTCGGCAAGTCTCTACTATGAGGTCCTCAAGGCTGAGCTTGACGAAGACGTAGTTTCACATAACAAATTGGCAAGATAGGATGAGTTCCGATGATGATGATTCCGCATGTTCACTAAATTTAATTGGTTCAAGTAATACTGTCGCTATTGCAATAGATTTATTTCTAGAACTATGAAAAAAAAACGAAGATCTTCCGCCTCATCGTTGCTTGACAGACCTTGATCCTTATCTGCCTAGCAGTTCCCAAGTATGAGTCGGCTTCCAGTCTAACCGGATGCAGCTGAATACCAGTACTACATGGTGCGACTGCCTATCTGACCTTCACAACCCTGTTAGTACTGGGTAAGTATTACCTCTTGGTAAGACAGGTTGTCAGACTTACGAGCCACTGACTTACCTGTAACGATTGTTAAAGAATTAACAGCCGGGAATACGTGGTTTCCGAGTCACGGAGGAAACTCGGTATGTAGTGGGTGATCACCCATACATGGACCAATCTAGGCAAGCACGGCTTAACCTCAAAATCGACCCGAGCGGCTGTTAAGCGGCAGTTATTATTTAGCCACGAGCTCCTTTGAGTTTGACATACCTTGATCATCATAACATAATAATAAGCCCACACGTTTTACAAATATTACAATGCCTGAAAGCCCGAATCAACAGTGGCCCCACCAGCAAAGCACCGAGCTAAACCGTCCGTCTTTGATCCCACAACCAAATTAAACAGAAAAGAACAGCGATAGTGACATAGGTTGTTAACAAACCGCACGCTCCTATAGTTCATTACCTAACAATTAAAACAAGGGTAGCTCACAATTAGCTGCAGACCACACAAGACCAATTACTCAAACCTGTAGACACAATTCAGTTCAAAATTTGTTCAAGTTGACACCATCTATTACATACGAGTTCAAATCGTGTTTGCTTTAGAAAGTCTTTGTAACTATCTCACGCAGGGTATATTGTAGGCTTGCTTGGTACAATACTAGCCCAGCCTAGCAATCTGGCTTCCCTATTCATTTCCCCCAGTTTAATATGTCTTAAGTTGGGGCTACAATGGTGCATATTAATATTTGCCGTCTCCAGAAGCGTGGCGGTTGTGAAATCCTGTGTGGCGCTAGGTTTACTGAACTTTCTTATCTCAGCTTCATGTTTCCTTGTTGTTTCAACATGTGCGGCATTGGTAGCATGTATTAGTTTAAAGATTTTTTTAAAGATAAAATAGGTTTGCCTTTTTTACCTCGAATTTTGGTAATTTTATTCACAACCTATGTTTCTGATGTGATATACATATCATCGGTAAAAAAGACTAACTTACTGCCACTTCAGTTCTAAAACGAACTTCATGCTTCAAGACCCAGTGGTTTAGGATGAGGGTTGTCGGTCAGTGAATGAACGAATATAAGTCTCTATTAAAGAAGATTTACAAAATAATTGCAATCTGCTCTTACAGTGCCAAATCAAGTGATTTGACAATGTAGGAGCTGTTAATAAGTTACTAACAGAAGGAAGTTGGCGGTATGATACGTCCGTGCCTCGGAAAGCACATTAAGCAGGGGCGGACCGTGAGTTTGTTCGGGCCTGGGCTATACTACTTGGGGGCCTGCCCAAGGGCGTCGCCAGTTTTTGGGTCAGAGGAGGGGGAGGGGGCGAAGGGTGCGAGTAGAAACCGATTTGTAAGTTTACTATTTACGAATGCAACTGAAGTGCTTTTATGAATCTATAATGCAATAGCCACTTCAAAAATGTTAGCACCTCGGTGACCTCGGATTGGTTTTGAAGAGTTATTTGAAAAGTCTAGGAACTAAATGAAAATTTAAGCTCTCCACTCCAGACAAGTTAGATTTTCTGTTGCTTAATCGATTTAGGGAGACAAGTTCAAGAAAAATAGGAACTAAGGCTCCAAGAGCGAGCGAAGCGAGCTCGAAAATGTGAACACTCTACCTTCGACAGATTAGAATTGTTTCGCCCCTTCATGCAAGAGTTACGGTGGTCGACTTACTTACTTTTCAGCCTCTATCGGTCGATCCGGTCGGAACCGGTCGATCATGAGTAAATCCAATAGGAGTTTTTTTTTTTTTTTTCGAAATGGCATCTCGCAGTTCAACCACAGAGGTTGTCGTCTGCTTAACCGGACTTTCCTGTGGGTGCCTAAAGTGTAAGGCCTCCAGCCAGGGCAAATCCAATAGGAGTGCCAGTACAGAGGCAGAAAAAAACTGAATGGGGAAATTTATATTCACGGGGCCCTGGGCTGCAGCCCAAAAAGCCCTTATATAGATGCGCCCCTGACATTAAGCCGTTGGTCCTGCACCTGGCCCCTTATTCACAACGCTTCGATTCGATTTTCGATTCGGAAAGTCGTATGTCTGTCTATGACATTACGAAGTCGAGCGAGATAGACATACGACTTACCGAATCGAAGCGTTGTGAATAAGGGGCCAGATCTCTCTTTGGGTCGTGCCGATTGCCTTCCATTGGACTATGAGAAAAAGGAATAGAGTGACCCGTGTCCACGCACACATTTGTGCACTATGGCTAATCTCCGCTAAGATGGGCCGCCGTGACCGAAAGCGATCAGGAGGACTATAATACTAACTTCAATTTAAAATCAAACCATCTGTCAAACTTAGTCTTCGATAAACTTCATAGCAACTCGATACACATTGGCATTCTCAATGTCATGGCGACCAATAACTAATTAAAATAAATAGTTACATGGCCTTCATAAGCACCTAATGAGATCGAAAACGATTGCGTTTAAGTGAAACGTGATACCAGTGTAAAAAATAACGGTGACTTGATGGGTCTTACCAATGATATTAAACCATTCGATTTTGTGGGGAAGCACGCGTCGCTTAACTATTTGGGTTATGGCTATAGTTTTACATAATTATGGAGCTATTGGCTTGGAAAAGTGATTGCTGGCTAATTGGAATACTGTTACTGTTAGCCTATGTCATCCAACTGCTGGGCAAAGGCTTCTCCCCAAGACTTCCAAATTCTTCGATCCAGGGCCAATGTGAACCACTGGTCGTTGGTTTTGTCGAGCTCGTCCCGCCATCTCCTGCGAGGTCTACCGCGTCGCCTTTAGAAGAGGCTTTTTCATTCCGGCTTTGCATACGAAAAATTATCATCTTTGTTGCTAATATTTGCATATTCTAGAGTCTACAGCTGCAGAGTTTAGAGACAACATAAAATAACATCACGCCAATAATCCCAGAACGGTTAGACAAAGGTGTATGTACCTAAAAGTACACCCACATTACGCCAGTTATATTTAAGTCCCATGTAATAGGAGGTGACCCTATTACCATCCGTGGCTGCTACTGCTCGATTCCTGTTGGAAAAACCTTTTACAAAAACAGTATGCCCGACCTAGGAATCGAATCCAGGACCTCATTCTCAGTAGTCGCTTGCAACCACTCAACCAATGAAGCAGAAGACAGTACATAGATTGTTTGTACAATAACTTATAAAAGACTCCCACTATAGGAGTAGTCGTAATTGAAAAAGCTTTAAATATCATCCGTTTATTGCCTCACACTAAAACTCCACCTAATTCGTTATCAGACTGATCTCTTAAAAAATCATTTTCAATCTCTACTCAAATCTGTTCACTATCCAGAAAATCTTCTACACCCATCAACTCTTTACTTTTAAACTCAATTTCGTCACTTAAAGTAATGCCAACGATTTAACCGTCAGAATCGATTACTGTGTCGATTGAACTCGGTAGTGAACCGAAATAAAGATGTCCAATGGTCGGAGGCTGTTCCCTATTAACCAATCGAATTGAAATACAATGATTATTCGGTTAAATTTCGATTTCGAGTAAAAATTTGTGGAATGCAGTTTGGTAGTTCGATTTGTTCTTTACTTGACCTTTGAATTGTTGCTTATATTTTGTTGTGTTGAAGAATTCATTGGCAAGATGGTTTTAGACCCAGCTGTAACAAGCCAAAACCGCTTTGGGTAGGGTGTGATATTTAACACAAGACTTCTTTAAAAAAAAGTTGCATTAGGTACGGAATCATATCTGAAATATAATTTCTAGGCTGGTGTTAATAATCGCCGAACAGTCTATGCACCGAACTGCAGGGCTATTACGTATCTTTCTGACATCCAGTGACTATCAAGCTTCGGTTGTACACCGAACTTTGATGACAACCGTGAATGTCATAATATTGGTATTACGTATCACACTGAGTGGATACGAAACTAACCTATTGAACGTTAATTGATGGACACTGAGCCCAGTTACTATCATTTCGAGCTGTCAACAGAGATAGGTACGAAATAGTCCTACTGGACAGGTTCCGTCAAAACTGGAAGGAGGATGCGCGGGTGCACGAGAAATGGAAAGACTCGATAGGCTCTTGCCCAGGAGTGGATTAAGTTTATAAAGATTGCAGCATATAAATATGGTCACCAATCCACCAAGAAGTAAGTTCGAAGAAAGTTCAAGTAAAACACACAATTATAAAGACAGACACTGAATAATTGCTGGCCATTATCACCTTGACTTATCGACACATAAAATCAACAAGCAATTTTGAAATAAATTAGAATATGAATTCAGGTTTGTACCAAAGATAAATCAAACAACATCAAAGGCCTGTTGGTATTCAAGCAAATATGCTTATCTGAAAGATTTACAACAATCTTGTACATACATGGAAGAATAATGTAACAAGCAAATAATTTACGGGAATTTAAAATTCAAATCACAAATTGGATTTTTTCTCACACCAGAGATAATCGTTTGGATGATGAAGATGTTGTATAAGGAAGCTGTGAGAGCATAACAGGTGTAAATTGCTATATTAAAAGTGCGCGATCAATCTTTCTGTCTTTACCGACGCGAGCGCACGTCGCCGCGTCGCATGCATATGGATGCGTCGTTTAGCCGCGCGAAAAGTTTTACCGATTTCGCCCAGAGATTGTTACTTTGTTATTTTTTTGCAATTTTTATTTATTCCCCTTTTTTGCCTTTTTGATTTGAATTGATTTAAATGAGTTGTCTTATTCCATTATTTTGTATTTCATACATCGTTGCATTAAAACTTTTCATGAATTAGGAAAATGAATCGTCATCATAAGCATTTTTAATCAAAAACCTATTTCTAAATATTATCGTTCAGAAGTAAGCATTAGCAAAATATTAATAGTAGATTTTCGACCTCCATACGGTTAAATAGAAAAAAAATTGTGTGAGTGTGTAGTAACATGACTCATTGGTCAAAAAATGGTAGGCAATATTTCACTGTCATCATTCTTATTATGTTTTTTATTAATTGCATTGTTGGTGTAATGGTTTCTAGTCATATATTGATTATACATACGGTGGTGTTGATATAATAATAAAATAGAGTAATTTATTACTTCGACACATGCGCGGGTGTAAAAAATGCAAATTACTGTTCAATTTTTGAGCAAAAAATTGAAATAGGCGTTACAGCACAACACGTGTAGTGGATTATGGCTCACACAGAGGCCTGTGTCCAACATAACTTTATAATTATGCAAACCGAACACTATTTTGGTTGGTATTTGTCCGATTATCACTTAAATGGGTTTTTAAAAGCCTCATTATCTTTTTTATATTACTCCTCTTGCTCCTGCAAAAAAAAAGTACTCCGTCTCATAAAAGTTCGAGTTTAAGAATATTCGTTTCTATTTAAACAAAAGTCGCAAGTGGAACGAACCTCCGTTGCAACAACCGTCCAGTTTGTAACTTTGTGCCTTCTGTCACCGAAGCGACATTTATAACGAGAATCGCATTTCGGGCAACCCCAGTTTGTTAGTAGCGTAATGATACCGCTGTCAGATTGTACAAGTCTTGTTTTGAAATTTTGAGACCTTTTTTCGGTCGGGGCCTCTTTGGTGCGAAAGGATTTTAGAAAAAAAGAGGTGTTATTAAGTCACCTCTTTTTAGTAGTTTAGTTTAGATTAGGGATACCAGGCTGAACTGTGGAATGAGAAATAAAGTTTAGGAAGATTTGGAATAAGAAATGCCAAAATGCATTGATTAATGCTACCATAAGTAACAAACGTAGGTATCTTTAATCAGGTCAAAATGATTACTTGAGTAAAAGTAATAAATTGTATTGTATTCAACGTGGCAATGCTGCCAGTCTTCTGGGCACGTTTCCGAATGACAGCGATGCGGAGGAGTACTTTGACGCCTATTGACGTCGTTGGATATATGTAAGTACTTACGTTTAGTTTTATTTTTGTAATTATTTAGAGTTCTAGTTGTAGTATGTATATAATGTAAATATGGTTTTTCAAAATAATAAATTTATTTAGTA
This sequence comes from Xestia rhomboidea, assembly GCA_963853795.1. NCBI lineage: Eukaryota > Metazoa > Arthropoda > Insecta > Lepidoptera > Noctuidae > Xestia > Xestia rhomboidea. The sequence continues at coordinate 3,492,900 of OY970778.1, read as the reverse complement.
AAAGTAATTTTTTGAGATACGATTTTTGTAGTTTAGTAATGGGCCATGTATGAAAACTTTAAATTGTCTCGATTTTTTTTTCTGCACTTAGGAATAAGCTAATACTATCTACAAAAAAAGTATCAGATTTATCTGATAAGTATTTCCAGAGAAATAAATTAAATTCTGTTACGTACGTAATCCGTAGCGTACCGACGATGGCCGCATCGTCGGTACGCTACGGATTTTTATTCAATTTCCTTGGCCTACTCAATTAAAAATTAAAAAGAGAGCAGTGGTGATAAAATAAATTACACAAAGTATTGCGCCTGTCTGGGTTTGAACCCACGACTTACTGTTTGTAAGTCGGGGCCGCCACCACTGGGCTACCGCTGCTCCCCCACCAACTCTTGTCTATTTCTTATAATTGGTTGCTTAAGTAATGACTTTAACCTGACTATTGATACCAGCGTTACTATCTATCAGATAATAAGACAATATTATTCTAAAGAAGCTACTAAAACAGTATCAAAACCGATAAGCTTTTCTGCACACATACATGTAAAACCGAACTGAGTGTAACCAGTTACAACGTTATGGTAAACGATACTATTAACAACTAAGTATGATTTGTTGTAATTTTAAACGCGACTAGTTACTAGGCACGGTTCTAAACGATATCCACACACCTTCTTATGAAGGTACAGGGTAACGATATGAACTATATGTTATTATCTACCATTTAGTATATGCTAGTTACCTTATAATTGTCACTTAATAACGAAGTACAGAAGTCTTATTTTGTGAAAATCACTTCGGAATTCAAGCGGTGTAAGCACCCGTTCCCGGCTGCAGGCGATGCAACTCTCGACGATACTTGAGTCAAGGGAAGCATGCGCCTCGCTTGTTAGAGCTTGCAAGTCGCGCGGGTCGCTGTAACTCGCGGCTTGCTCTCAATTATATTATGTTATAATTGGTAAATAAATAAATAAATAATAATAAATAAATAATTTATTTCGTTCATTCACTACAGTTAGTCATATAAAGGGTGTAAAAAACCTCTTAACGAAGCCGAAAGGCACTTGTTCTCCCCGTCATTGCGATATTTTTTTTGTTCTACACCATACCTGGGAACCTTCTAGTTACGGAGATATTGGGGGTCAAAGTTCCAACTTTTTGACAAGTTTTTTTTTTAAGAATTTTACTTTAAACACCTCCACGACTCCCGCACTATTAAATTCATCCATCAGCACAATGTTTTGAGTGCGTTACATTGAGTTCTACCACAAAACATGATTTTTCACCCCAAAAAAAATTTTGTTTTCCAGCAATAATTTTTGCGTAAAGTTACTTAGTTTGATGTACAAAATGCTTGGTTGACGGCTTCGTGATGAGATTGTTTACACCCTGTATATGGGTGAAATACAATAGTTACAAGAGAAAGATTGATCGTGGGAAGACGCAATTTTCCAAAGGTGACAAAAATGAAAAATAAATACATAATCACTTTCCAGAAGTAAGAATACTGTACTTATTCTTGCACTATGTTACACGAAGAAATTACCGCAACTAATTCACAAACATTAAATGAATCACAGCCCGTAATCACCACTCAAAGTGCTAATCCCAACCAACATATCACCAAAACATGACTATTAAGTAATAGATTTTTCTTGTTGACCACATTATTAATTTTTTTCAACCCGTGTGGGAACCGAAACGGGTTTAAATTAACGGTTTAGTTAACCTAACACGACGTAAGTCGTTAATTAATAACAATATTTAACATGAATAATGGTTCACTTGTTTTAACTTGTGCAAGAGCTACATGGAGTCTCAAAAAAAAAAAAAGGCTGATTTGAAGAAGGATAACCCAAGTCCGGTTTTAAAAAGCTTAACATGCCATAATACCTATCACGCCTGTTATCCCCGAAGACTTAAACAGAGATGTACAGTCGTGGTCTTTTCCGCCTGATCAGTTAATTTTGGCGCCGAACCACGGGCCCTTAAAATTTAGGCCTATTAGGAAAGCGTCAACTTTGGCGCGCAAAATAACAATAACTCTCGTTTCGCGTGCGTCGTCAGTGCGCTCGGACCATTGGTATCTTTTCATTCGTTATTTCTATACAAAGTCAACGGCACGGGGCTAAAGAGCGTTTCTATGTTGTAAGTGCAAGCAAAAATAAGCTTAGTGGTGATCAGGCGGGAGTGTCCTCAATAGTACCTAATATATATAAATAGTACACACACATTCTGACCGATATTTTTTGCCATGGTGTCATAGGGGGTGAGCCTATTGCCATCAACCTGGCACAAATCCAGGCTTAATGGCGTCTAGAAAACTTGTCAAGAAATTTTCAGTAGCTCGAAACTGCTTAGAGCATAAAGCAAAAGTGAGAAAAGTTTCCGATCAAAAATCCTACAGCAATAAAAAAAACTAACTCTTAAAGTGTAGGTGTTCTAATAAGTACCCCTCTGCCAACTTGCACCTTAGTGCAAGTTGGCAGCGGAAGACACGAAGCCGCCGCAGACGACGTGTCGCAGCGACACTACTGGTTTCTATGTATTTCTATGTAATTCCCTCCGAAGCAAGTGACATGAAGCTAGCGACGCGTCGTCGAGCGGCAGACGCAAGTGTCGCCCGACCGCAGATCAGTAGTGTCGCAGACAATGAAAAAAAATCATGAATGCAGCGATATGATGCGGCGACGTGTCGCGACGACATGAAGCGACATTAATTATTGTCTGCGGCGGCTCCGTGTCGCCCGCCGCCAACTTGCACCTTAAGCCTTAGGGCCGTCGAGGATTACAGGCGTGTTGTGTAGTTCTATTGTAAGTATCCTAATTTTTTTGCAGTAGGTCCAATATGTCATTTATTTCATCACCACTGTCAGAACGAACCAAAAATTCTAAGACGTGACATCTGCCAACCCGCACTGCGCCTGACTGATCCCGCGGGATCCACCTGTGTGGGATCAGTTTACTAAAGAGCCCCGTATGCCACACCCTCACCCCACTCCCTCTCACATAGAGACTGCTAGTATCCCAGCAGTGAGAACATTAGATTCTGTTAATGCTTAACTAAGGAAGGAAGGCTATGGTCGAGGCTTTTGCCCAGCAGAAGGACAATATAGGCTAAGAAAAAAATGCATAACGACAAATTTCACAAGATTATTCGACGAAGAAAAAGCAGATAATAAAGCTGTAACAACAAGACTTGATTGACAAAGTGATGTTGAGCACTCATCCAGTTAAGTTGCTCTTGTTCATGAGTTGAACTTGAATAGAAGCCACTTATGCTCTTGTAGTATGAACTACTGAACTCAAAATGGGACGAGTTTTTTGGTCAAGGTCGAAAGGGTCAATGAAGATTTCGTCGTATCGTGTCGGATCTAAAAATAGAAAGCAAAGTCGCTTTTCGTGTGACCGATTACGTCTTCCAAACTACATATTGAATTTTGATGCCGTTATCACCATCATTACGATCATGCCGAGGTGGTAATGGCAACATTGGACCGGAGTCGATGGAGGCAGATTGTCAGTTTAAAGGGGTCCCAGTGACCACGATCCTCAGTAATGAGTAAGAAGAATTGCACAGGCATTTTGGTGTTTTTACAAATCAACACATCAGTATAGATCACATCCCTGCAAAGCATGAACGGGTTGCTAGTTATCTATAAAACGGACTATCTAGTTCGGTCAATTGCTGTAGCTTCTTGGAAAGAAACCAAACGTTTTCTCCAGCATATGCATTACCATCAAATTTATTTCTCACACTCGCGCAAACCTTTTCAAAATCACACATGACATCGAAAATTCTTGCATCCAGCTCGTAAAACATTCTCAGCTCCTTAAAACAAAAGGAAATAAGGTAAACGGTGAAACCGAGAAACTGACACCATATGTATTGTTCTGCCCACACCGAAGATGGCCGATTATACTCATATACCAATCGCATGCGCATCTGATGACTGATTTATACGTTAAAGATGGCGCCGGACGATTCGAATTTTGAGATAGAACTTGCTACTGTCAGATAGCCCAGTTTAGAGATGCATAATATTTGGTTTTAAATCTTTTTTTAGTTTTAAATTGTGCAGATAAATGTGGACCTTTATGGTGACTATACAAGTGCCTTTCAGCTTCGTTAGGATTGTTTTATTTTCAAACCCATTATTTAATAATATTGAGCACATTTGTCCAACAACTTTAAGCTTGTCTACCATGGGATGAAACCTTGAACTCCTTTGTAAACTTAATAAAGCTGTCATCACCAAGCTAGACAAAGCGAAAAAAAACAATCGAAAACACGTGGAAGCCAGCTATGTAACAATGTCTGTATTATTATCAATATCAAAAATAATACTAGTTCATCTACGACAATTTGGGCATATACGTTGTAATGCACATGTTTCAATTATTGTCTTCGTTGATTAATTGTTATCTTTAATTTGCTCTTAATTCTTTTCGAATTGTTAACGTCTGTTTTCACGTTTTGCTATGTACTATGTCGACTACATTTTTGTTCCCAAGAATTTAATGGTAGTAATACTCATTATTAATGGTCGCAAGAGACCCAGCCCGAAGCGACTATGTCTTTGACTGTACCTTTGATTTTAACGAAAGTCACACGAACATACATCGGATACCTACAGGTAATATTTAATCGTTTTAAACAAACTGCGAAATGAGATCGCATAAGAATTCATGTTGAGGGTCATCGTAATTAAACAGGATGTAAACAAAATCGTCACGAAGCCGTCAACCAAGCATTCTGTACATGAGACTAAGTAACTTTACGCGAAAATTATTGCTGGGATACGACTTTTTTTTTTGGGGTGAAAAATCATGTTTTGTGGTAGAACTCAATGTAACGCACGCAAAACATCGCTCTGATGGATGGATTGAATAGTACGGGGTCGTGGAGGTGTTTAAAGAATCTTACAATAAAAACTTGTCACAAAGTTGCAACTTTGACCCCCAATATCTCCGTAACTAGAAGGTTCCCAGGTATGGTGTAGAACAAAAAAATGATCGCAATAACGGGGAGAACAAATGCCTTTCAGCTTCGTTAAGAGGTTTTTTACACCCTTTATAAAGCAGTGAAAGACTAGTGGTGGACCATTGGGTGTGGATTGTATAATTATCACTTGCTTCCTTCTGTGAAGGAAAACGTGAGGAAACCAGCATACCTGAAAGATATTTCTGGATGGCATGTAAAGCCAAGTCAGTGGCCCATAGGCGGTATGGAAACTCTGACAACAGGTTAGGGACAAACCACACGATAAAGAATTAGCCGTGCGACTCTTTGAACAAGCATTTACAAATACGGGTGATACTTTAGCTAACTACATATAATGAAATGCCACGCAACTAAAACTTAAAAACTCTCTATTAGTAAAGATTAATTATCCAGTATTACCAAACCCGGAAGGTTAATTAAGCAAGACCAAAAACTTAATTAAAAAGAATAATCTTTTCATATTTATTACAATATCTATGAACAAAACCTTATTTTCGGATGTCGCAACCTTGCAGACGGTGCTTTGGAAGTTCAAGAAATCTTTCTATTTGCTCTTTATCTACAAAATAATAGAATTAAGATCTTCGATACAATGCAATAACAGTCTTCCGTACGATCGCTGCCAAATCACCTTCAATAAAGCAGTAATTGATATAATCAGAGCAGTAGATTACATGACAAGGCCTGACCACCACCACTTTACACTTTCACACAACTTTTCAGAAATCCAGTTCATACTCGACCTTGTACGAGGAAATAGAGTTCATTTTAGTTTGTTTGGAGGTTTCGTGGCAGAAAATGTAAATTGGTTTTGAGACCATGTATAGCGGGTGTGGACTTAAATGTTGCAATCTGGGGAAATTGTTACCGGGAAGTCGAGAACGGTAGAGTACATTTTTTGTGGTAATAAAAATATTTTTAATGCTGTTTTGGTCACTACAAATTTATTTGACACTCTGTTTGCACTTTATTTTTAAAATTTGAGAGCATTTGTTAATTTTATTGTTTTTGTGAGGCAGTTACAATTAAATTGCGTTATTTCATCTTAATACAGGTCAAAATTAAAAATGACATCCCAAATCTGATGGCAATGGGTTCGTCCCCAATTAGATGGGACTTAAGCATAGCTGGTAAAATGTGGACATGAATTCCTTAAACCTCTGCTTAACCTTTCGAGAATAAGAAACCTCTTGTTAAAACTAACGTTATTGACAGTATACAACTTTTAATGCGAAAATTGAATTTTAAAATTGAGTTTGAAATGGATAAACCTCCATATTGTTTGTAGATTATTATTTAAAAGTTGGTGTTTCTTGTATTTTATAGGATTTTTACAACGGTATATTTAATAAAAAAACTTAAATAAACTAAAATAAATAAACTAACAACAAACTACACGGCATCGAAAAACTCCTCCTCAACGCTGTCAGCTGGTAATGTGCCCAAGAGACTGGCGGCGTTGCCACGTTGTATGGCAACATTTAGCCTCTGACCAAGGTAAAAGCCAGCCCTTGGGTCACGGGAAGCGTCAACTAGGCGTAATTAATTAATTAGCAAAATAATAACTTAGTCCTGATAATGAACCACTAGAAACACTTCGAAGACCTTATATGGTACGCTAGCACATCAAGCTATCCGAAACTGTCAAATTTTCCAAATCAACCTTGAACCTTGAAGCTTTAACGGTAAAGTAGAAAATCTAAAAACAAAAAAACCTTATTTTTATACTGTTTGTTCCGTTTCCACAGACAAACCATGAAAACGTTTTTGTGGGGCATACTTCTTAAGATAAGACTTTTTTTTTAAAATATTTAATAAAGTAAATAAAATAAAATATTAAAGAAATTTGACAGATTGAAGTAGTTCTATGTGCTGGCATCAAATAATTATTCTTTCTCACATAAAGCGTGGCACACATCATCTCCATAAAGCGAATATAAGGCATTCATCACACACGCGCCCGGATGAACGGAACGGAAGACGCTATTCATATAGTAATTATAACAACTTGAGCTTGACTAATTCGACTGTTACAGTGAGTCGTCTTAGAGAAATTATCGAAATGTAAAATACATCTTGTCGTCACCTTTTTGACTCGCGACTGCTGACCTTGAGGTCCTGGGTTCGATTCCCGGTTCGGGCTAATTTTGTCATCAGGAATTTCTCAGTAGCAGCCACGAAATCTGCATTTGTCCCCAGTTGATGGCGATAGGGTGCGGAGGAATGAGGAAAATATCGTCAGGAAACTTTTGAGTATGAATGTGAATCGTTTAAGAGTAGAGGAAAGACCAAAGAAACGATGGGTGGACTGTGTAAAGGATGATATGGAAAAAAATATCGCAGGATATTACACACACCGCCATCTAGTGCCACACTAAGTAAGAAAGGAGGTGTCTGATTAGATGACGAGTAATTATAGAGAAGTATCAATGAAAGAAGAAGACATGCTGCGCCGACCCCAAATGTTTCGGAATAAGGGCGTAATTAAACAAACACACACAATAATCAATAATCTTTTGAGTCTTTGTGATTGTCATTCAAAGTAGCCAATCAAGCTCTCCCGACAACCCTAATAAACGTTATCAACCGTTATTCAACTAATTAAAACAAGAATTTTCACGCCGACTCATTAAAAAAGGTTAAAGCACGGCTTTCTGTTATAAATTCAAAACCGTAGCAAATGGTTAGTTATTCAATAGCTTAATTGTCCATAGGCCACGAGGGCAATAAACCCGTTGATTGTTATAGAAAACTGATTAATACAAAAATGTACAGTCGGCAAGCAAGTCAAGTCACCTCTGAACGATAATATTATAAAGGGTGTAAAACACCTCTTAACGAAGCCGAAATGCATTTGTTCTCCTCGTCATTGCGATATTTTTTTTGGTCTACGCCATACCTGGGAACCTTCTAGTTACGGAGATATTGGGGGTCAAAGTTCCAACTTTTTTTTTTAATACAAGTTTTAAATGTAAGATTTTTACTTTAAACAGCGCCACGACCCCCGTACTATTCAATCCATCCATCAGCACAATGTTTTGAGTGCGTTACAATGAGTTCTACCAGAAAACAAGATTTATCTCCCCAAAAAAAAAAGTCGTTTCCCAGCAATAATTTTTGCGTAAAGTTACTTAGTTTGATGTACAGAATGCTTGGTTGACGGCTTCGTGATGAGGTTGTTTACACCCTGTACTTGTTGAGCCTGCTTGCCCCGTTGGTCTAGTGGCAGCAAGCGCGACCGCTGAGCAAGAGGTCCTTAGTTCAATAGGCTAGGTTCCACCATCAATAAATTGCAAATCTATTTAGTCCGTCAGTTAGAGTATTGGAAAATAATGGACACGTATTTTTTGTTTTTGTAAATCAATGAATATTGACAAAGATAAAACGCACCAAAACTCGGGAGTGGGGGTCGTGACGTCACAACGCATTAAAAATTATAGCACGGCGTGACGTATTGAGTATTTTAAAAGCGTCGTATCTTCGTCAATTTTGGTCTACGTAACAAAAGAAAAAATACGTGTCAAATATTTTTTGATAATCTAACTGACAGATTAGACAATTAGATATTTTCAGGACACGAAGCCTATTCTCCTAAAAATAATTTTGTAAGTTGAACATAAAAAATTAAGAAAGGCTATATTATACAATTAATGTTTTATTTTTTAACTTAATTCACCTGCAACAAAGCTTTAGCAGTTTTAGCAAGAAAAATACTTTGATTGCGTCTGCGCATGGTCGGTAATACGTGTCGCGATGGAGATTTTACGATGGCCGAAATACCTTTGATGTTTCTTGCTTGGCAGGATCTTTATTTGGTTTCGATTTTGGATCAAAGCTAAATGGTTATGTTGTTTTCTTTTTGCGTAAGATATTTTAAGGTTTAGTTTGAATTTATTGACTGCCGCCTTGGTCTAGTGGTACACGAGCACGAGGTCCTGGGTTCGATTCCCAGGACAAGCAAAATGTTACTGGATTTTTCAACAGAAAATTCACAAAACAGCCACGGAGTCTGGATTTGTGCCCGGTTGATGGCAATATGCTCGCCCCCTATTACATGGGACTGTGAAAAGTGGGTGTACTATTAGGTTACACTTCTGTCAATCCCTTCGGGGATAGACAGATATATAGGGTTTTTAATTTATTCAAAGAATTTTGAGTTAATCTTGCAGCCACAAATAACGGAAAACTAAGATACCTAATCTCCGCTAGATTACCATCAAACGAATCATTTTTGGTTAATTAAATGTATTTATGCAATAAACAGATTGAAAAGTGTGTAATATTTTACAATCAGCCGTTACAGCCGGCCTTAATCTCGAAACCTGGCGGACACGTCCACATCCAATCTTAACATTAATTTCACACGTCATTAATTTCGGCTCACTTACCTACGCATTACATTACAAAATCGACACACTTATCGGGAAAAACAAACAAAAAACACAACCGAACTACTTGATAGATACTGTCCGCTATCGAAGTACGAAATCTCCATTTCGAGTCTATAAAGTTGTTATTAGACATTTACGATCTCAATCTCCAGACCACCACAGTAAGGGCTCCGGGCGATACAAATCTACATATTGAGTCATTATCACAATTCCGTCTAATTGTGAATACCAAATATGTAATTACAGACTAGATAAAGAGTGATATTAACATCTATGGTGTTATTACGGAACTGTTTAGAATGTCTTTGAGGACATGTAATTAAACTGTCTCTATTATTCGTCCGTTGTAAAAAATAGGGCAGGCCTGATTTATGTCGCTGCTGGCATAAAACTGGTTCAACTTATATAACTTACGTCTAGGAATCGTCTGGTTTGCTTAGATATAGTGAGTAAGATTGTGTGAGCAAAAACGATGGAAAAAAACCATAGATACTAATTTAGTTTCTAAGAAAAAACGTATCTAATTTACTGCATGTCATTCTACGTAAATTGAGCCTATATTAACTACTAGCTTCTGCCAGCGGTTTCGCCCGCGTGAAGTTTGATAACTGTCCCATGGGATCTTACCACCGGGATAAAAAGTATCCTATGTTTTAATCCAGGTTATTAACTATCTGTGCGCTAAATTTCATCCAAATCCGTTTAGGAGTTTTTGCATGAAAGAGTAACAAACATCCATCCATCCTCACAAACTTTCGCATTTCTAATAATGTTACGTATAGTATTAAAGTATTAATTAACTACATACTGAAAGCTATTTCTTAGGACCGAGTCACACTGGTATAGTAAAAGCAACAACTACCTAATAACTCCACTTGTCGTATTTATGTTACGACTACTGTCAACAGTTGAGAGTGTTTCTCGGTGTAACTTTGCCAATGCGCCCGGGGCCTTAGAAATGGTCCTCGTATTAAAATAAGCTAGCAACTTGCCTATGAAAACAGTTGCAGTCTTACTTATTCAATTTCAATCAGTCTCGGGTACAGACAACAAGCTACCCGAAACTATCAAATTTCTCCAATAAAGCTTGAACCTAATCCTTTAGCCATAAAGTTGAAAATCTATTAAAGAAATTTGACAGGTTGTAGTGGCTTGATGTGCTGGCAGGTACATGAGACTTTCAATGAAGCTCAAAGTTTTCGTAATTCTTAGAACCATATAAGAAAAGTCAGGGGTGAAGATGGTGGAATAATTAGTTACTGGATACTGCGTAAATGTGTAATGATTTATTAATTTATTATAGAACTAGTGGACGTCACGCGGTTTTACCCGCGTAGTTCCCGTTACCGTGGGAGTACGGGGAAATATAGCCTATGTTACTCAGTAAAGACGTGGCTTTCTAACGGTGAATGATTTTTTTGGCGCAGTAGTTTTTGAGTTTATTCATCACAAAAATACAAATCTTTCCTCTTTATAATATTAGTGTTGAAATAATGTCTATAATATAGAAAAAATCTATACCTCAGTGTAGGATTTGTCCGTTTTACCCCTTTAATGACATTTGTTGTATTGAGTTAAAAGAAAGTTCTAAAATTTATGTTTGGGAAACGATCGCCCATAGACGAGTAGTACGAGAAGAATCAGATAGATTTACGGAAGAATGAATTTCTATAAAAATTAAAAAATATGCACACTACCTAATATTAACCGAATCATTTATCCCTTTAAAAGTTTAACTAAGCAATAAAATGAAATGATTGAAAAGATCTCTACGGATTACAAAACGTAACTTCTTCAGTTAAAATCGGATCCCGTCGACTACACAATTTATTACCCGTTAATTTTAACGACATATTGTTATTACTATATTACGCTGTTACAAGTCTTGCAACATACTTGTAACACGTCACGTGTCTTTGGTATTCATTTTCATGCTTTTTTACCTTTTTCGTCTAAGGAGGAGTAACCATATTGGCATACGCATTTAAATAACTAGAAATAACTTCAAAAGTTTTAATGCTATTTGTTGATTCATTTAGGGTAGTCGGAACCCATATTGGATGTAATGATTTTAGTCTAGATTATTTTATGGGTCCCGACTGTTGCAGTCAATATGGCCTGTTTCTTGAACTTGTTTTTATCTTTTCAGTTTTTATTTAAAGTTAGTAGTTATTTTTTATGCTGTCGGGTTTTTTTTTTTTTTTTTTATTTCACACTTTTTAGTTACTTAGATATACCATTTTAAAATCCTCATGATGAGCCCTTTATCGAACAGTTCAGGCTGCAGAGCGAGCCAAACATTTGAATTTGACGCCAAAAATCCGCCATTTTGTTTCTTTTTTATTTTGATATACCCTTACCCAGTGTCACTCTCTCAGTAAATACGAATCTAACGACACCTCTCAAGCTAAAATCTATCGAGACGTTCAGGCCACAGAGCCTGCCAAACAATTATACATACATACATACATACAAACTCTCGAAAAACATAACCCTCCTTCTGGCGCAGTCGGGTAAAAATATGAAAATGAACATTTCCTTGCCGCCTAGTATGAAAGTAGAATCGTAATACACAGTATGAGAAAGTGTTTGTTACTCAACAACTTAGCAACTACACGAATAGAAGGTACTCATCTTTGAGAATATCACAGAGTAGTGATTAAATGGAGTAATGACACGCAAAACGCGAGTATCGGAAATCGAATCAGGTGATACCGTTCGATTCGACTAATGGCACATTCTCCACATCTCTTCTAACGTAATTACTATACTGCAAAATGACGTACAAATAAAGATTATTGCTAATGATCACGCAACAATTGATTTTTTGCGTACTACCAGCAATAATGTTGTACGCTCGTGCAAATTCAAAGTTCAAATAGACATAAAAGTCTTCAGCTAATCAGAAGGAATAAAAAAATCAATTGAAATAATTGGGAGCACTGTCAATGTACCGCTGTGATCTCGATATTACGTGCCGATCAGTTGTGGAACAAAAAACCTTGGGGCACAAGCTTTTAGGTGTTGTGAAATAGACTATAATGTAATGTTACTGTAGGAAGCTGAGTCCAGAGAAGGAAAAATGATCTCTGATTAAAGATTTCGATCTCTGGCTTTAGATTATGTGGCTTTATTCTAATATTCTGAATGTTACAGGTGTCAAGCGAGTCAGGTGAACTGAGAAACGGTTCAAGTTACAATTACTGGTAAGTGTGAAACTACAGCATAAAAAACTAATACCTATATCTAATTCTGTAAAGAAAAAAATGTGTTTAGACAATTGCAACAATCAATATCGGACATCGACGCAAACTGTTACTAAGAACTTAGCACATGATTCTAAAATCTGCAGCGTAGATCGTCGATGGTTAAACCTTTATAGTTCGAGCTGTACAAATAGATAAGAGTAAGGAAGGGTACTCACTGTAAACGCTGTTGTAATCTGTGGTGCCGTTGACTGTGCCATCCGGCAGCAGCTGCAGATAGCGATTCTTGAGGAACATCTGTATGGTGCGGGAGGTGCCAGTTATGTGGCTCAGGTTGGCGGAGCGCTGCGCGCGCGGCTCGGGCGCGGGCGCCGCGGCGCAGGACGCGAGCGCGAGCGCCGCCAGGAGCAGCCGCAGCGGGCGCGTGCGCGAGCGCATGGCGCGCCGCGCCCATGGCAGCCGCCCGGACGCCGTCACTGCACAACACCGCTTCTCATACCTCGCTCAACCCTCCACTACTTCCACCACCCAGTTTGAATGATTTTCCTTCTTTATTTATAACTGAGTTCGGTTGACTCTCACACGCATCATACCCAACACCCTCATATTACTTTTATTGCACCATATTATTGACAGCTTCTCGGTTTACAAGCGCCGCAAGCCGGGTTGTTCACACGATCTGAAACAAAATAATTTTGTGTTTAATAATAGAGTGTGGTGGACAAATTGGTAACTGATACACCGCGTCGTCACGTGAACAATTGTTTAATACTGGCATAGCAAACAGACTTGAATTAACAATGTCTAGACGTTTCGTGGTTAAGGATCTTAAAAGTAATTTTGGTTTCAGTATAACTTTACTGCAATATTTTCGTCAATCTTCACCTGGGACGTATAATTTCGAAATAAAAGCAAATACACGCATTGCTGAGACATGTTGAACGTAAATGACGACTGTCATTATGTCTGTTAGCGAAACTGCGGACGGAACGATGTCTCTTGCAACGACGCGCGACGTGCGAAATTCAAACAGCTATTGTATAAATACAATGTGTTCAAATAAGGGACTACATGTTCAGTGAGAGAAAACAATTAATCTATTGTAAGTATTAATTAGTACTAGTTAAATACGGATCATCGTGATGATGACGATGATAAATACACTCACTCACCTAAACAACCGATATTACTGATCCAAACGATACTAATAATTATGCTCAGTAGTACTTTTTTATTAGAAATCGTAGTCAGGGTACCAAGGGGTATCGTATTAGCCGGTACTAACTGGGTTGTGGAGGTCAGATAGGCAGTCGCTCCATGTAAAATACTGGTACTCAGCTACATCCGGTTAGACTGGAAGCCGACCCCAACATAGTTGGGAAAAGGCTAAGTAGATAATGATGGCAGTCAGGGTACCACTACAAGTATCATCTAAGAAAATACTCAGTCTATTAATGTGACATTAAAACAAAAATAATTGCAGAACCAAACGTAGATTATTATATTGTATTTACAAAAGGCCGGTGACAACATTTAAACATAACGCTCCTTTTTTTGGGTAGTCGTGTAAAAACAAACATTTTGAGGTTGGACGAAAATAAAAAAAAAACAACTTTTAAATACAATTTATTCGGTGATGGTTGCCAAGGAAAGCCGATAACGTATAGCTACCGATCGGTAAAATTGTAGGTCGACAATCTGTCCGACTTTCAACATTTACATGCGATCGCATCGCCGGTGAAGCAGTCGACCGCTCAAAGATAAGGAGCCAGTTACTGTCTTTATTTGTAGACCGACTCTGGTTCTAACTCCTAACTAAGCTATCTTAGCTTTAGTATTGGACTCAGTCTTGTTCACTTTCGAACACTTGCTGTTGCTTTAGTTGGGTAGAAAGCATCTGCTATAGTTTTAATTTCTTTTATTACATCTTGCTTTCAAGATTCCATCGTGATTGCCGAATTAATCAGATCAGTTTCTTTAAACGTTTTCAAAAATTCTTCATCCGTTTCATACTCATCGGTGTTTTTCAAAGTATACGACAAATCACCGCTCTTACTTGCTGATAACCTTTAAATTGGCTTTAACTGTCATGTTGTTGACTTTTACGTTCATTAACGGGTTTTATACGAACAGGTGTTTTAGTAACCGAATTTGGGTCTACCTGTACCCAAGACGTTTAAAATCAATTCCCTCTCATTGAGAGAAGGCCTGCGTCCCAGCAGTGGGAACATTAATAGGCTGATGATGATGATGATCATATTGATCCCAACCATTAAATGCGTAAAACTTTTCCATCCAAATCTGTTACAATATTGGCAGTCTAAATTTCATGATGTTTCTGTTCCACATTCTCAATTATTTGATGATTTTATTGATTCATACCACTTGAGTTTTTGACGTGATCGAATCGTGTAGAGTAATGATTGAATCTGATTATTGATGTCCATGGTTCCAATTCCAATCTACGTAGAGGGTCATCGTTTCGTCTACTACATTTCATTTCAAACATTATTTGGAGCATCAATGAATTCTGAATGATCCTCTCTTTTTGAAGCTGCCATGATAATAATTAATACACCTAAGTTTTAACATTAAAACTTTTTCGTATATCTTTGAAATTATTTCAAATATATTCAAAATTACTCCAAATTACCTGAAATTTCTGAGACCATTTCCTTGTTATCTTCAAAGAGTTAAATAATGTCTTCTTAACTATAATAGCTTTCTGCTCTGTTAATAGTATCAGGCAATCCAGTAACACAATCTGGTCTCAATTTGTCAACCTGTACCAAGTAATTGAATGGAGCTAGAAACTCGCCGACAATGGATTGAGATTGCAAATGGTGCGAATTCTATTCCTTATTTTATCAACTTACTCTAATTGGTTGCATAGAACTCTAGGCTAAACAATTTTAGATTATGTTCTGATAAGTGAAATGCATTAAATGTTGTTCTAGATTCAGGTACTTTCAGCAGAATGGTTGAGTTTAAAACAGTGTAAATTACTATTAAACCAAGCTGATCAACTACTGCCCTCTATTTGTTAATAGAAAACTAAGAAGAACATATAAATATGATTAAATCTACGATGCTCATCACTTGACAACAGACTACTACCGAAATATCTAAGAAAAGCGAAACCCACAAAAAGATTAACGACCGTATCTTCTAAGAACCATTGCAATGACTTTAATATATATTCATACGCACTTCCATCATATCAAGATCAGTTGGTTTAAGTAGTTAATCATCATAGTTTTTGTCATATATTACTGTATCATCTATGAATATCAGCTTATATATCGTTATTTTCTACTTCTGTAGCTGTCAATCATGTTTTATCACCGTGTCATGCTTCAATTGTGATGACGTTAATACGGGTATGTGAACAAGATAGATTGATGTTGTTTGAAGCCTTTTCATCGTCATTACCAATAATTATTTAAACATTGCAAGATTAAGGCGGTCTTCTATCCACACGATCGGGCTCTCTGACTTTTTTAGTTTCATTTAGACCTTTTTCGACACCTATGAGATCTTAATTATTTTGGGAATTTTCCTGTTCTTCAGTATCGATCATGAGAACCTATATTATCTTTACAGTTACTGTTCAAATGTCGATGAAATGCATTTTTTCTGCATCACGGTTTTCAATAGCAGATCTTTCCAAATTACGTTATGAAACTGTAAAAAACATGACTAACTAAAATCAATTATTAAGTATAATCAACTTGTCCTTTACGCTCTAGAGGGTTTTTATAAAATAACCGATACTTTTCAGCACTAATTTTGTATTGACTGTCCTTGAAATAATGTTCAGTTGTTCTATGTTTTTTTTTCCCATACATTTCGCTCGTCTCTCTCTTTTTCTTTCTAAATACTGAGGTAAGCAAAGTTCTTTATATTTTTACTATTTTTCCACATATTTCTCCTGACTCTCTGTATATTTTGAGGTAAGCAGAGTTCTATAAATTTTTACTACAAATACCTTTTTAACTGCATTGACACTTTCGTCTACGTTTAATAGGTACTCGTTTGAAGGAATCACTTTCCTACTATCTCAACATACTCCAGCCTCCATTGCGTCAACAAACGCGTTAAGATAAGAAAAGATTCATGCGATACATTCGATTACAATAAGCTTTCTATGCATCTGAATTGTAGATTATTAGAGTTATTTATTTTATTTATTTATTTATTTTATTTTACAGAAGGCTTACAGACTAACAAGCAAAAAATGATAAACAGTGTAGTATTTCCAAATCGCTAATTACAAGCCTCCACAGTTCCTTATAGTTGCATCTTTAGCATACAGCACTTGCATCTTTTACGGAACTGCTGAAAATACAAAAACCGATACTGAAAAAGACAATGTTAAAAATAACACACAAGTTGACGATTCTTGTAACACATCTAAAGCGTTTCGGTGCAAAGACAATTTACGTGAGGATACAATTGGACCACGCAGGGATTACACTTTTGTGTAAAACTGCAGATTCTTTTTTGAATAATCGCCAAAAAATATCAATACTAAAATAATTTGCTGAATTCAAACTATGTCCCTAACATCCTGTTCTAAACATGTATTTCTAAAGAAAACACTGTTCCGTGTGCTAAATTCGTTTGCCTCGGAGAAGCTGTACCATATCTGACAGCTTTTTAGTGACCCATTACACTCCCAGGTCAAAACACAGTAGCTAGCTTTTCCAAATTATGTCAGGGCGGTGTTCCAATCTCACAAGCTGTAGCAGAATACCAGTATTTTACACGTATCGACTCCCGTCTGACCTCTTCGACCTAACTACTTGCACCGGTAAATTCCATCGGCATAAATCGATGTACGGAACCATTAAAGCTTTTCAACACACCTTCACCAGTATTCCCGTTCTTATCTCGAGATAGAGTGCGGTCCAGCTGAGCAATCTATCGTTATTGCTGTATAATCTATTGATCGGCATTATAATTGTTTGATTTTAACTTCGGAGTCAATATTACAACACAAATTTCTTTTGAGTTTCCGCTGCAGTCTTAGCCAATTGGTAAACGATTTAAAAATCTGATCGTGTTTTGTTTTCTTATTTGTGATATTTCGACGTCTATTGAAATCTTAATTTCGTTTTATATTGTGGTGGATTCAATTCTTATCTTCTTATGCATGTTTCGTGTTTCCTGGCTCGTTGCCAGAGTCTGCACTGCCTGGACACATATCGGTCATTAGTAAGAAGTGATAGCTTCATATATAAGGTCGGTGAGGGCTTGGCTTGAAACGTCACCCGGTAAATATCTGCTTTCTTTTAAAATCGCAATTGTTAGATCAACTAGCTTTAAAAGTGGCTGTTCCTCATCATTTTCAACCAATAAATTTTGATTATTTCCAATGTTGGGGTAAATTTTTAATTTAAACAGTTGTGGATATCAAAATTTTACAAGAAGCTAATTTCTGATCTTAGTAATACAACATCCATTTAGATAGGAAAGCTCATGGTAAGGATGCATATTGATTTCACGGTCCCTGTGGTATCAGACAGTTTACCGTAATAAGAAAAGCTAAAAACACTATGTCTCAAAATCTTTTTCACAACCGACAGTTCAATGAACTTGCAACATAATTTCTTATTCGATGAATTAATCTTACATTTCAATCGAATACACATTCGAATAATCTAAGAAAGGGCATTAGCATACGATTAATAATGTCAAAAGCCCCGACTGGTTCCATATGGCTGATTTAATATTATTTGAATGACCTTGACATGCATACAAATGAAATATTTAAGGTCGTAACGAGTCATAATCGAGAATTAAATCGATATAATTCTGAATTATTCGATGTTTCTTTATTGATACGAATCAGGGAAGTGTCAAAATCAATTTGCTATTAAAATCTGGGTGGTCGCAGCTAAGTGCGAATGCGTCTTTGAACTTTGAGTACAGTTAATCAGTCGCAATGATTGGATGGGCGCACATGAAGTGTTTGTAGATATTAAAATAGTCTGATTCTATAATGTAACTAAACATATTTTACACAAAACGACCAGTTAATAACTTCAATTAATAAGCCAATTGATAGATTAAACACTGTTTATGTAGGTATACCATGTTGGTAAATTAACAACATACCATCACGCCTGTAATCCCCGTAAGGGTTAGGCAGAGGTGTACGTAAAACTACACCGACATGTTAGTAGACACAAAAGTAGAAATATGTAGGATGTCACAATGGGCGTTATATTCTTGCAGTTCGGTTACCAATTAACAGTCTTATTGATTATAACCATTTATGTGAGGTATGAAGAGATGCGCCGACCCCAAATAAATTGGGATAAGGACAAAGGACTGATAATGATACTCATGACAATTATTAAAACAAAATAACAGAAAGAAACTGACGCGCCTTTATCAGATGCTATTCACAATACACGAACTATTAAGATGTTTATAGCACATTACGTTGACATTGATAAAAAAGGGGAGTGTGAATGGAAAAAAAAACAATATAGCGCAGACTTAAACGATAAACAAATAAGAATGAATTTAATAAGCGCAGCATTATCTTCGGAGAGGTGTCAGTTGACAATGACAGGCGACATATAAACTAGGAACTTATTGAATAATTGCCACGCGCCCTTCTTGGATGCAAAGACAGGGTGATTTCGAAATAACTCTGACTTGATGTAACTGCTGTTGTGTGAGAAAAAATATATAGGGTGACTGGTAATTAGTGATCGATACCTTAACACAGATGTAGTGAACAGCAGATTGTTTTTCCGCGATTTCAGATTTGGTCACATGCCGCCGCGTCGGGGGCCACCTGGTAGCCCCCGGCCACAGTAGGCAGGGGCCTGTGGACGGTGAGCTATGGGCTAGCTCGCCGTCCGTCCGTCTCATGACGACAGGCCGTGTCGACGGCGCAGGAGTGTTCCACGCGCGCCTCAAAGAGAGTCAGCAAAAAGGCCCGCAAGGCCGATGCCTGTCGGGGCTGCGGGAATGCTCGAAAGAGATACCGTAGCCCCGGAACACAAAGGGCGATGAAGGAACATGGATAGGTTTTAGTCAGTAAAAGTCTGACACTCCCTCCTGCTCTGCCCAGAGCGGGAGGAGTCATTTGATGATTTCCAATCCGAAAAAAAAAACAAGGTTTGGTCACCTATTAAAAGTTGTTTGTTATCATGAGTACAATCACGTGGTATCAGTCACTAATTACCAGTCAGCCTATATAGGATGTGAACTTAGATATGCTAATAGAGTATTTAGACGAAATAGTCGTAAAAAATTGAGTTAAGTAAATGCTGCAAAGATGTGTACGGGGTCCATAAATTTACTCATTGTTCTTTGTGAGGAAACCATGATATTTTTTGTGGAAATAAAATGACTCGCACCGACCTATAAGAGATGACGTCTTGATAATGGTTTCGAATAAGTAATCGAACTAATGCGTTTAGTTCCAAGTGAATTCTCTCAAGTTGTATCGCAAGCAAATTGGAGATAGGTTTTATCTGTATTTCGATAATGAAATGACAGCTTTTTTTGTAAATCATTGGTTTTAAATAATCTTTAAATTAAATATTGTCGCAGTGGCCAAAACAAAGTAAAAGGTACCACCATAACCGTTGCATATTAATGATTTTAATATTGAAAAATGTAAACGAAAACGAATATAATTTGGTATACCTGGAAACATTTGCCTCAAAAATGTAAAATATGCAGGAAAACGAGGTGTTATCCTAAGCTTATACAATATTCATTTAATTTTATTTCAATTTTATTGACGATTACTGCTCCGTTATTGGCTTTCAGGGCCTTTTAGTACAAGGGTTTATTTGTCAATGAGCTGTGAATCAGAAGCTTATTTGTATGCAATTGGTTGCCAATAGGCAATAATTTTCGGAGAAAAGTGTCCATGCAGTACTTGAACATACAGAAACAATAACTACTATATAGGTTTTCGACCCAAAACCTATAGGATACTTCCGGTTAACCTAGAATTGTCAATTTTGGTTAAAAGCCACTTACACTCTTACAGCACAAGTAAAGGGAACAAGTCCGAAAAAAAAATAAAGGTACTTTTAAGTTTTCGCGAAAATCTAAATTTGCCCATATCTTTTTATTGTGTTGACTGATTGATTTTTATACACCTAATAGGGACTATAGACCTCAGTATATGTTGTAAATTTCAACTTGCTAGGTCCACCCGTTCTTGAGAAAATCGGTGGTGACAGACGGACAAGAAAGTGATCTTATAAGGGTTCCGTTTGTGCCTTTTGAGGTACGGAACCCTAAAAATAAGATCACCGTGAGGTGATGCTTTAGATCCTTATTACATAGGTAAAACTTTTGCCACAGACTCGTTCTAAATCAAAATATGTTTATTCACATAGTCTACATGGGCACTTATAAAACATCAAGAAAAGGTCCACGGTTCGGGTTGGTCTTTTCCTATATATAAGAACCGGCAAGAAACTCCGTGGTTACGTTTATACAAGTGCCAACAACAACCACTTGGTTCTTTTAAGACGATTTTGTTAGCGTTGTCCCATCTATAAGTATGTTTAAAACGTCTTTGCATAAATACCACCCATCATTCAGTATTTGGAAATACCGTAAGCCTGCTACCTGCACCAAAGATGCAGATCATCACATACGTAAAATACTAGGTATGTTATTTGTTGAAAAGTCAACAATGACTCGAGCCAGTATTACTTTCTTGTTAACATGTGTTACTGTGGCGCTCACGAGCCGGTTAAACTGGGTCATTGGAGTTTCACGACACAAAAGGCGCATAATACAACCTATTAGAATATTTTATACTGTCAGAGCAGCGGTGGCCTAGTGGTGGCAGCCCCGACTTACGAACAGTAAGTCGTGGGTTCGAACCCAGTCAGGCGCATTACTTTGTGTAATTAATTTCATCACCGCTGCTCTCAAAACGGTGAAGGAAAACATTGTGAGGAAACTGGCATGTCCTAGAACCAAAAAATCGAAGGCGAACATTAAAAAGGCTGTGATGATGTGATGATACTGTCAAATGTGGATGCTTGGAGAAAAATAGACCGATTTTTGTCTATATATTAAGTATTACTATTATTAAGTTACATCAGCTTAACTTGACCTATGTGTAAAGGATTCCTTTCATTCTTTCCCATATTTTTCTATTGTCTATTGTTATCATATCTTTATATACGGCAAACGAGTTCATCATTCTCTCCATTATCATCATCGATTCATTTTGCCATTTTTTAGGGTTCCGTAGTCCTGATAAGGAACCCTTTTAGTTTCGTCATGTCATGTTTTGCTAAGAGACCGTTAGTACTAGAAAGCTGTAATTTTGTAGAGGTTTGTATATTATCAATAACGCCGACAAAGAGGTAAAATAAAATTTTGGCATTTTTTTTTTAGGGTAGCTTTTTTCGTCGTCTACTCCATCGTGTCGTTTTCAGAGCCTTGTTCTATTCCTTGCTCATTAGTATAGTAAAGGAGTAACCGGAGAATCGGTAACCTTCTTCAGCTATTGTATAAACTTTCTTCGATCGTCGAAGTTTTTCTCTATGACCTAGATACAGTGGGAACACCTAACACATTCCAATTTTCTGCTATATCGATGAAAATCCCTTAGAAATCATGACCAGAATTCATAACTCCAGCCCAGAATCCCTAAAGACACTCCTAATGTGAGTGGACACGATATTAATAAACTAATTTGCCTCCGTTGAGTCATGCGTCTCGCTTGGTATGATTGGCAGGTAGCCCTGATGTCTTCTACGGTGTGTCTATTTGCTATTAGGCCATTAAATTGACAGACCAGTATTGGCTGAGGAGTAACGGCTAAATGAAGATCGCCATACATCCCAACTATTTATGGCCCTTACAATTACGAAAGCCAGTAAAAGAAGAGCATTTTCTGCTTAAAAATAGTTTCCTTTAAAGAAGGAACTCCAAAGTTACACTTTTATGGAATTGCAATCTAATTGACCATACATTATAGGAGAAGTATACTGTGGGATGGCCCCAAACCAAATGTACCGACGACTCTAAAATGGAAGCTTATGACCAGCTGTGGACTGCAACAGGCTAAGGTGTGTATAAGGGGAAAAAAATACTAACGGAAGAGAAACAAAAAACTGAACTAGACTAATCAAAAATAGTAGCGCAAACTATTTTGAGTAACACAA
Organism: Xestia rhomboidea; assembly: GCA_963853795.1. Classification (NCBI taxonomy): domain Eukaryota; kingdom Metazoa; phylum Arthropoda; class Insecta; order Lepidoptera; family Noctuidae; genus Xestia; species Xestia rhomboidea. Next base: position 3,470,132 of record OY970778.1, on the reverse strand, counting down.
GTAGGTAAGTGACAAAATAAAATTATTCAACCTAAACGCGAAGGCTGGTCGTAAAATTTATCGCGAATGCCGACTTCTTACCATTTGTGAGTTGGCGACGTTTAAGAGGTACGCGTATGGTTTTACTGCATTACGCTACGGCAGTGGTGTAATCGTAGTCGACTATTCGTTTGTCGTAACGTGGATTTGGTGTAGTTGTGAAAGATTTTGTGTTTTGGACTCAAGGATATGATAGATATAGACATGATATGGCACGAAAAGAGATGTCTGATGAGATGACGAGTAATAGAGAAGTATGGAAGAAGAAGACATGCTGCGCCGACCCAAAATGAAATGGGACAAGGGTAAGATAATGATGATGGATATAGGTAAATTGACACTTGATGATGTTACAGAAATCTTTTGTTTACCGTGATCATTCCCTATTTATTGATAAGTACTTTTCCAAATAGGGACAAATACAAAAAAGGAAATCTCATTCTTATACTCATCAACCACAGACCTATCTAAAGATTGATATAGACCGAAACAAACATAGTACCAGAGAAAGTGACTTTCTTAATAGTTTAGTGTAAGATAGAACAACGAAAGATGTTCTGCTTGCGTCTATACAAAGACAATTTGATATGGTAGATACAGAACGAGCAAATAGCCAGTTTGATCTAAACAGCCACTAGAACAATACACCACTGCGAGCTAAACACCCTAAAATCGCGACAAAAAGAATCACGGAATAACAAAAATGTCGGGCCATGTCAATAGATCAAAGCTAGTCGACCATCTATAACGGGCACTGCGCTGCTGCCAAAACTTTTGCTAAAAAATAAGGGACACAAATAGTACGCACTTCTAATTACCGAAGTTTAGTTTCCCTTCGCTTATTTCTGGCTATGATGTCACGGGGTCAATGAACTCGCGTTATCTTAACTTAATTAGTAACGGTTTTCATGTTTCTTGGAAAATGAGAATATGTGCTTTCCGATAACTTAAAACCGAGGGTCAAGAAGCTGTTACTCTAAGCTAAGAAATATCCATTACTTAGGTCAAGTTAGATAGTAGTTATGGATTAATAGAATTATAGAAAAAACAATGGCACGGAAGTTAAAGAGGCAGAAGATGAGGATGATAAGGTAAAAAAAGATAAGGAAAATGAGATAAAAATTGATCTATAAAATATGATGAGAACTGATCGAATGGCTACTTCCCATTTGGTAAACTTCCCATTTCGTAAACCTCAAACTGTACCTACTAAAAAGTTGCGTTTGGTAAACATTTCGTTACTTCATACATTTAATCCCATTTGGTAAACTTTGTTAGTATTGTTATTTTTGTACGGTACAGTCAGTGTCAAATTAGTATTAAATTAGAGATGTATATATTTTTAAATGCTTCAGTCTTGAGATAGTATCTCGACCATCAAAAAGAATGGCTGATCAAGAAGAAGTAAAAAAAACGTATTAAAGTCTGTAAAAATACCACGATGCTACTAAAAATACCACGTGCTTTTCCCGCAAAAGAAGCACCGAGCGGGTTCTCAGGTAGGGATTTATTGTCCTTACCATCGTTTTAAACAAAAGGTGTGAATGAGATAGACATAAGTAAGTATACGTAAATTATATCTATTACCGGGTTTAACTTATCAGTTCACTCGTTTTATGCATAGTGCAAGGTCGTTGCAATGTCGGGTGAGGGATCTTCTAGTGGTGCAGTGAATTTAAAAATTATTAATAGTACACGAGGCGGTGAAATTTTATTACGCGCTGGGCATCAATATTATAAACAGAAAAATAATAAGGACTCAAGTTGGTGGCGCTGTGTTAATAGAAAAGATGGATGTTCAGCAAGTGTAACTTTGAATTCAAATCGAAGCCATGTATTAAGAGAAAATGCTCACTGCAGTTCTTGTATTCCGAATTTTGAAAAAAATGAAGTGAAAGTAGCCATCGAAAAATGTAAACAAACTATATGTGAAGATCTGAAGCCGATTCCAGCTACATACAGGAAATGTACTAAAAAGCTGAAAGATAATGGTTATGAAATTATTAAAGAATTACCAAATTTTGACAAAGTTAAAAGCAGTTTGTATAGACACAGAAATAGACAACTAGGAATCACAAAATCTCAGCACTCTAACTCTACAGAAATCGTGATTCCTGACCGTTTTAAAGACAATTTATTGTTTGATGAGATTGACGGTGAAAATAGAATGATTGTGTTTGGTTCAAAGAGTGCAATTGCACATTTAAATGACGTCCGTCACTACTTTGCGGACGGAACGTTCAAATGTTGTGCAAAGCCGTTTCTTCAACTATACGTTGTACACGGAGACATAGGAAGTACAGAAACTGGGACAAATATTGTACCATTTTTTTATGCAGTGTTGACAAACAAAGAAGAAACTACATATGAAAGACTGTTTTACAAACTAAAATTTCATTTACCAGAGTGGACAGCCGATATTATTACCTTGGATTTCGAAAAAGCTCCAATAAATGCAATTAAAAAGACATTTCCAAACATAATTGTTAAGGGGTGTTTTGTTCACTTTGGCAGAGCGCTATTAAGAAAGGCAAAATCTCTTGGCTTATTACAACATGAAGAATCTCACTATCACGTCAAACTATGTATGGCTCTGGCACATTTACCAAAAGAAGACATAAACGATGGATGGCTATACGTTATGAGTCAAAGGTAAATTAATTTTGCAGTATTGAAATGAACGCGTTTAGTTCTGGATATTTCTTCTACCGCCATTTTCTACAGCCATTTTTATGCGTTAGAAACTAGGTAATATATGGTTTTTCGTATCATAATCTTCAACGAATTAATTCTGTTACAGTTTTGAAGAAAAAGCTATAACTGAATTCAATGATTACTTTGTGGATCAGTGGTTGGAAAATGAAGATATGATGAATATTTGGTGCTGCTACGCACAAAGACACCGCACTACAAACCTCATGGAATCTTGGAATTGGAGTTTCAATAGTGAAATTGGAAAAAGGCCATCAATTCTTTTATTTTTCGAAACGATATCAGGCAATATTAAACATTATGAAAATCTTCTGAAAAGGTACATATTTTTGTTTCAATGACCTGTATTTTTAGGCGACACATATGATAAAAATTATACATTATTACTTTAATTAATCATAACAATTTTTTACAGCTTTTATAATAATGGAGAAAGTATATCAAAACGAAGAAAAAAATCTATCCAAAATGATATACGAATTAACAATATTCTCGGCGATTACAAAAGTGGAAAAATATCATTGGAAAATTGTTTGAACGAATTATCAAGAATTGCTTGTATCACTTTATAATTTATTTATTGATTTTTAACTTTGTAGTGTAGGTAGTAAATTTTTTATGTTAATATTCCAAATCTGTGATTATATTTTATAGTTGATTTTGTGTGTAATTTTTAATGTTAATGTACCAAATCTGTGATTATTATTTGTTTTTATATTTAAAAGTTGATTTTGCATGTATTTTTTATGTTATTGTACCAAATCTGTGATTATTACTTGTTTTTATATTTAAAAGTTGATTTTGCATGTATTTTTTATGTTATTGTACCAAATCTGTGATTATTATTTGTTTTTATATTTAAAAGTTGATTTTGCATGTATTTTTTATGTTATTGTACCAAATCTGTGACTGTTTATTTTTATATTTTATAAGTAGTTGATTTCGTATGTATTTTTTTATGTTAATGTACATTAACATAAAAAGATAGTACCAAATCTGTGATTATTGTTTTTTTATATAAGTTGATTTCGCATCTAGATTGACTTATGTTATTAAAAAAATAAAACTTGTCATCGAAATAGTCAAATCGAACTGTGATTTTTCTTAAATTTTTTGAAAGTTATTTGTACACCCCACTTTTTATTTCTGTTTTTAAATATCAATATGTGTAAATGGCATACGTACACATAATCCGACTATTGTACCTGTGATTAAAAATATTTAACAAAATAAATGACAATGTTATCATTAGTTTCGTTTTTCTTTTTTTACTTGACTGTACCCATTTCATCTGAAAGTTTACCAAATGGGATATAACACAAAAAAATATTGAAATGTTTTCGAAATGGGACTAAATGTATGAAATGTATAATGTTTACCAAACGCAACTTTTTAGTAGGTACAGTTTGAGGTTTACGAAATGGGAAGTTTACCAAATGGGAAGTAGCCGATCGAATAGATTATGAACTGAACAGAAGATGGCAGAGTTTAATATAAAGCCCATACTATTATTATTGCCCATGACATTGGCATGACCTAGTAAAGTTATTGGTATGAGTTCAGTTCAAATACAGTCTGGACATATAACAGCAGTGTTACATTTACATACACATAATAATTACAGCATAATATGTGTCCCTACGATTAATACATAGTTAGAATATGTAGCATTGTAGGTAAACTAAGATTGTAACAAAATAAGAAAGAGAGAGAGAGAGACAGAAATTTTAGGGAGAGACAGGTTTTGGAAATGTTTTGAATTCTACGGTAAACAATTGGGCTTAGAGTGAAGACTGAAAACACAGAGCTATAATTATATAATATACACTGACAAAAAATGATAAATAATTCCAACAGAACACTTGACCCGTATCTAAGTCAAAAGACACAATTGTAAATCATACCAATAAAACTAAAATACATTAATACTCAAAGATGCTCAAAAACAGGTTACGAATCAAAATAGCCGGCGAACGTTAGACCGAAAACCAGAAGTGGTAGCGACAACGGACAATGCATAACTTCGGTCTGTGTACAGAATTAGCATCGATATTTTGCGCGCGCGCAGCATCGGAACCACAAACACGCGAAGAACAGAAAACCCAGTATTCAACACTAACTAAGAAACACAGAAACACGCAGCTGACATAGCAAAGAAAAATCAGAGCATTCACGTTGCAAATCTCACGATGTTACACTCCATTCAGCAGTTTTTCTGCCTATATGTGTGATTAATACTTTAATGGGGCTTCTGTTATTTCTTTTACTATGATTGGAACTATTCTAGAGTAGATCATGAGTTCACCCTCTCCTGGTACGGTTCATTGAGTAAAACATTTTGTTACGTAAGTTAGCGCCTGTGGAGTACTGAATAGAAGCACTTGTGGAATTTTTAGTATCAGTCAGATTTTTTGTTGTGCTTTTAACGTTTTGAGGTTGAATTCAACTTGTTTTGACTTTTTTATGTTAGCTAGCTGTACGTTTGCTTGCTATTAAGTTTTTTTTTGTTTCTAATGCATCTTGTTTATCATACACATTCTGTGCTAGTATTCAAGGACGACTGTGGGAATTGTTTTAATGTCTTTGCTTTTTTTTTGTTAGTTTTTGTCTTTATGTTCGTTCGTGCACGAGTTCAGTATGCTGTTATTCGTTGTTTTTCAGTATATCTATGTTTACTGTTACTTTACCTACAGTGAAAGCGAGTATTCTTTTTGTTTTTGACATTCATTGCTATAATTCATAAATTTTAGTTTTTATCACTTCATTGGTGGTATCGTGTAGGTAATGATTTTTTTGCTCTCATAAAAATCTATAGTAGTTGAAAGCTTATAGTGCTAGACTGCTAGTAACAAAAATAATACTGTTCTCTTCGTGGGCGGTGAGCTAGTCTTTACACGTGCTTTCAATAAATATAAACTACGCTGAAAGTATAAAAAGAGATCTTTAGGCATTGCTAGTAGGAATGCTAAATCGTCTAGGCTTAAAATAATTGGCAACTAGAATTCTGGTAAGACAACGAAATGTGACGATTGATTTTTAAACAGTGATTTTTAAATCCAAAGGTCGATGACCTTTCTAAAATACTTAATTCTTAAGAGAACAGATCAAGGTTTCTTGTCATCCACAAGCTGGAGTGATGTTCACAGAGCTTCAGTAGCTCAAACCAGATTTGCTATATTAAAATATGGCAAGATTTGTCGTTGTTCTATAATATATTAGATGTTCTTTCTTTCTATGTTTTCCAATTCTATTAATAGCCGCACTCTTGTAACAGAAATTACATTTTGCTCAACAGAAATAGAACTCTTACTTACGGATTTAAGGTCTGTTATCACACTTCGTCTAACTGTAACACTTTTGGTACAGATTGCAACTGCAAACAACCCTGACAGGTGCATCTATCATCTGTATCAGATAACCCGTTTCTCACACTCTATGAGATAAGGATATAATTTATACACGTAATCAAAATAGTTTACACCTACTTTTTTATTTTTACACCTTAGCAAGATAATTAAAGATAATCGGTAGGATTTTGGATTGCCTACTTAACTTATGTTATGTTATGCAAAATGTCATTTAATCTTCCATCTATACCTAGCAATCAGTGAAATAGTCTGGCAAAATAATCTCGGCGATAAAGTTTCGTAGGAATCAAGGTTTAATGCACTTACAAGTAGGTATTTCATTAATAGTTAATGGTTGTACCTAACAAAAATGACAATGTTACTTGTGTAAATCTGGAAAACTGATAATTATGTAAAGACTCAGACAAACCGGCACGGACCAGTTGCGAATTCGCTACTGACACCGGACACAGACAGAAACTTCATTCATTTATCTTATAATAATAAGAATAAATATATTTTATAATAATGGATTGATTATGTATTGAAATTAACTTATTTTATTTTATAGACAAAAACATATTGTATTAATTTAAATTATTTTGTTCAGTATAATAGTACTGTGTGGTGTGTATTTGTCTCTGATTATTTGATTTCCAAGTAACATTATTTTGAGTGTGTTTATTAACTAAGTTATGGATCATTGTGTCTGATGCAAATAAATAAATAAATAAATTATCTGCCATAGTCCGGTGTCCGGAGTCATGTCCGCAACTTGTTCTTAACGGTTTGACCCTACAGAAGAAGAAAATCCTATACTCTTACGACATTTAAAAATCCAAGTGTCACATTATAAAAGTAAGTTTAAAATAATAAAACCTTGAATGATATTTCATACACATCTAGAATGCTAAACAATACACTCAGGCTAGCAAGTTAGAACGGACCTAGATTTTTTGTCTAGATTTTTACGAGGTTATAGACCCTGTTGACATACTCAGTTTATATTGCTTAATCATTGAAGATGTAGTAGTAAATACTACGAGCTAAATTACTGTTGGAATAGATGAGTAATGCAGTTGTGGTTTTTGAATAAAAGATCCGGTTCGAACGTTACTATCGAGAAAAACGTGCTTTGCGTCAAGCATAAAATTGAATTACAAACAAATGGCATTAACAAATCCGTTTTTGAAGAACCGTTTATTTTTATAATCTATTCTTTTATACTCCGTGTCTCTTAAAATTACCCGGAGGAGAGTAACCAGACCATCACAAGGAAATCCAGCACGTTATGAATGTAAGAAGAATAAGAACAGGAAGTTGTGCTACTAAGAAAGTCTTCAAAGGAGAAGTAGACTAGTCGAAACCAGCCATCTTGGTGACTTAAACTTTTGAACCCTCTCTGAATCATACTTATCTTGTCTCTTCTCGGGTCGATGCTATCGATCTATATTGAGTATGCCCAGAACTTACTACAACATTGGCGCTATATTATATTTATAGTAAGAGGAAAACCTAATCGTCGAAGAATTTCGTACTTGAACGGCCATGATCCAAGCAGGTGTAAACTTAAACAAACCGTACAGAAACGTCAAACAAACACTATCGGTAGTAAAAATAAACTAAAAACAATGTTACCAGACGTTTCCCTACGCAATCTTCTTCAAATAATAATATTTAGAAGAGAGTCGTTTCATATTGGACGTTAGCGCTCTGGCAGCCAGAAGGCGTTGCTGATGACTCCTTAGAAGATGGCGAGACTGGATGGATAAAGCAAGCAACCAGTGGTCCTCTGGATCGAAAGAGCTAGAAGTCTTAGGTGGAAGCAGTAGCATGCAATTAACAGCAACAGTAATTTTCAACAAAAGCCACTAGGTCTCATATTAGACCAATTCAACATCAACAAGAATAACATCATTCTCATGCCAAGAACTTCGAATTTAGAGTAGAGAATAATAATGCAAATGCTCAAAAGTAGCAATGTTATAAATTCTAATAGCATAATATCTACATACATACACGTCTGCTTACCGTCTGTTAATGCTACATGGAGCAAGATACATCAGTGGTAACACTGGTAACATTTGCACTTCGAAAATAACTCTTATTGCTTCGATATACAAGCGCTGTAATGTTTATGTCAAATTGTAACCTCTAACGTGGACAGTACAGCAATAAATTGGAGCACGCGGTTTTAATTCTGGTAAAATCTGCAATATCATCGTCACCAGTCCACAAACTGTCTCAATAAACTTTTATAGAACTTGTCACATTTCAAATAAATCTAATTGTAGTTTATAAGTGCTTTGCACTAGCTAGACCAAATTGATAACTAATAGTCCTCATTTTCGCCAATTTAGTGCGTGGCCAAGTGTTTCAAATGCCTTAGTAAAAACTTTTTACGATTGCCACTTAATGTTTGTGTCGTTAAATGTCCTAAATGTTCTACAGATGTTTGTAGTCTGTATATTATATTAATTGCTCGAATGAAACTAGAACCTTCTGAATCCCACGGGAATTAGCTCCTCTTCGATACATTGGTGTCACCTTTCAGTCGTTATGAAGTTTTCTTGAAATGTGGTTCAGTGTCAACTATATCATTGGCGGTTGTAACATGCAATTTGAATTGTATTTCATGGATTTTTACTACATTCCGTTGTTGAACGGTTTTCTTTCTTCCTTTACTGACTAATTCCTTTTAAGTTTTAAACTGACATGGTCACCAACAGTATAGCGCTGCTGTGTTGCTGTTTCGTTGCTGTTGTATATTATCCGAGATCATGGTGATTGCAACTTTGTCGAAATATCGGGAACTCAAAACAAACAGTAAACATGATAAATATCCCGTTTAATCATTCTTTTTAATTTGAAAAAGTCGTCTCCTCTGTCTTCCTATCCAAAATTATGTTTGTCTTTTAAACTCGTGTTTTTCTGTCCATTTTAACGGATTTAGAAAGATTTAAACTTCGATAGTCTTCCGGATTCGTGACATTCCGACCAGAAAATAGCTGATCAAAGATTTATATTTCCACTTTCTTACATTTCACGATCTGTGATAGAATTAAATCATACTGACGTTAAAATGTACAAAAATAACTAACAGTTGTAAAGGTCAATGGAATCACACTTTCGACGTTCATTCTAATGACTGAAATACGAGTCATGAATATTTAACAGCTGTATTTAATTTACATTGAAGAAAACTATTTCAATCGATTTACCTTTTCGAATGGAGTTCTCTAGCTAAAAGACTGCAGCAGTAATTGAATGAACACGTGGTTCATTCAATTACTCCTGCAGTCTTTAGAGTATTAGAGTAATCAGTATAATCTCTTCAATATTGTTACCTTCTACATACAATAAGTACAGTACGTCATAATAATGTAGTATCAATATTAACAATGATACTACTTCGATATACAAATAATCAATTTTAATTTGCATCCTGAACCTTACCGCCTTCTAAATCCGTCTTAATTACGGCTCTCAAATTAAAATTATTGTTACAAATGTCACTGCCAGAAACTGTCGGCTGCAGGGAGTTTATAGAATTCTTTATTTGGTCGCTTGGGACAAGATAAATTGGCTTGTAAACGTCTTTAGAAAACCTTGTATTATTTAGATATCATAATAAATCTTACCGAAGAAAACCAACGATGTGGATCTTCGCGTCTTCAAACGTCCCATGAAATACGTTCATCTATAAATTGAAATTCATCTTTGTTAAGAAAATCGCTGTCGATTTAAGTGTTATTCAAATAAGCTGATATATAACGAGTTTTTATTGAAATGCTTTTAGTATTTTTTATTTATTTAGTGCGTTTGAGTGTTTTATTGTTATTCAAATATTGTTTGCACTCATAATTGGATATAGTTAGTGCCGAATACTAACTTTGATGGGCCGCTATGGAAATGGCGTCTTTCATCGCATGAAATTCCATTGTATAAGCAACTAGTATTATTATTATTATCAGCTTGAGTTATTTCAAAACATAGTCAAGTTGTTTTAAAATACGGTTCACAATTCACAAATGTTTTCTTTAATTCAGGTAAATTAAAAATAAGGGTTCAAAATATTTGAAGTATGTTTGTTGTAGCCTTTAAACCCAAAGTCAAAGTAAAGTCAAACTCGATATTAAACAAAATAGAACTTGTACTTAACTTTACAATATGGAATGACTTAGTTTACCAAGGAATTTCTTCGGTTGTATCAGTGAACAGTATCATAAAACTATACAAATAAAGTCGTCTTGTTTACCAGTTTGTATTTATCCTGCCATACTTAATGCAAGCTATATGAGAGCAGTTTATTCTGCTAATAGATGCTTGGGAGTTTTCGGATGTCCGCGGCCGGGCGAATAGGGCTGTCAATATTAATAATGAACTGCTTTAAATAATCTAAGTGTTTTATAATCCATCAAACAAAAATACTTATTCATCGTCATCATCAAATAGCAGTCTTGGACTAAGCTTTGCTGCTGGTTTCCTTCATTTTGTGTTCATCCAGGTCTTTCCTGCGATCTTTTATAGGCCGCCCGGCTGTTGGCCGTTATTCTGTTATATCATTACTAGCCATCATGTCAGTGTTTACTTCCTTCCCAAGCATATCATCATTCTCATTAAATGCATTTGTACTTTAGTCTGCGTTTGACTATGTTGTCTTTTAGTCAGTCTTAGATACTTTCCTTTTGATAAGGAGCGAAATACATAATGTTGCAAAATTGCTAAAATGATTGTAAAATATTCACGATATACTGAAATATCAATAAATACCTTTTGACGCATACGTTGTTGTTTATCGTAGGTAGATCATGCGTACGCGTCGCCGATTTGGGAACAGACAACAAACCTACATTAAATATTACAGACTGATAAGAACGATTTGTATTGTTGTTGTTCGAAGAAATTATCTTTCTTTATCCTCGGAATCAGCTTTGCAAATTAGTCTTACCAATGACTAACACAAGTATTAAAACTTTACTAGTGAGTATTGGAAATAGTGAATTGAGAAATGATTTTCTACATTTTCCTTTCTATCCTTCTATATGAGCAACTAGCAAAAAATATATATGAAATCATAGTATATATTTAGATATCCAAACATATTATCAAGCCTGTTATCCCCGAAGGGTCAGACAGCGGTGTACCTAATAGTACACAACATTTTGCCAGTTATGTTTAAGTCCTATGTTATAGGGAGCGAGCATATTGCCATCAACCGGGCACAGCTTCAGACTCCGTGGCTGCTACTGAGAAATTTTTGATGGAAAATCCCAACAATACCTTGCCCGACCCGGGAATCGAACCCAGGGCCTCATGCTCAACAGTCACACTTGCGACCGCTAGTATCCAATCATCAAAATAATAAATAATTAATTATAAAAATTAAGATTCTTGTTTGATTTAAATCTTTGAAACTACAATGATTTTCTGTCCAACTGTACCTGTTGGAATATTGCTAATAAAAGTATACAAAAATAAAAGTTGAACTCATCCGAAAACTTGTAACGATCTAACATTTGATGTCTTTAAAATCATTTTAACGTCCACGTCTCTTTCCAGAACTATCTACTTCATCAATAGTTTGACAAATAAATCAAATCAAATCACCGTTACCTACTCACTACTTCCTACATTAAACTGCTAATAAAATGCTTGATTTTTATAGCTGTAACAGCCCTAGCTAAGCGATGAAACGCTTTTTCACTTAGCTAAGCGTACCCATTAACATCAGATTCAGTTTTACGAGTCACCGGTGACACCGTAACTATAAACGAATAGTTTACCGTGTGAGACACTGAAGACAATAAAAATGGTGACAAACGCCCTTTGAATTAATTCTCTGTCAATTACTATACTAAGCAGCGTTGTAATGATAGTTGGTTATGGGATATTTAATGTAGTTTACATGAAAATGAATGTGGATGGATATAAGAGTAGGGTAGGGGAAGATCAAAGGTGTTTCCATTGTGAGGATCGACCGGAGGACACGGTGGAGCACACGGTGGAGGTGTGCCCCGCTTGGGCGGAGCACCGCCGTGTCCTCATAGCGGCGATCGGCGGCGGCGACCTCTCGCTCCCGGCCTTGGTTCAATCCATGGTCCGGAGCGAGACGGAATGGGACGCCGTTACCTCCTTCTGCGAAGCTGTCATGCTAGCGAAGGAGGTGGCGGAACGGGACAGGAAGAGATCCACACGTCCCGGCCGCCGCGGGAGACGCCCCGGGCGTCGGGGGCCACGTGGTGGCTTCCGGCCACCGTAGGCGCGGGCCTGTGGACGGGGAGCTATGGGCTAGCTCGCCGTCCGTCCGTCTCATGACGACAGGCCGTGTCGACGGCGCGTTCGTGTTCCACGCGCGTCTCAAAGAGAGTCAGCAAAAAAGAAGGGACTGTTCGAAAGAGATAACTGCATGGCCCCGGAACACAAAGGGCGATGAAGGAACATGGATGGGTTTTAGTCAGTAAAAGTCTGACACTCCCTCCTGCTCCGCCCAGAGCGGGAGGAGTTATTTGATGATTTCCCATCCGAAAAAAAAAAAAAAAAGGGGAAGATCAAAGAAACAAAACAAGGCCAATAGGCACAAAGGGACGTTTACAACTGAGATTAGCCCAGTTGTTACGATTGATGGACTGTATGAAGATATAGCTAGATCTAAAGAAGAGAGTAAGTAAGAATGAGGATTATATGGTTAGAAAGAAGTGACTGCTGTGACGACAAGTAACAAAGAAGCACGGAAGAAGAAGACAATGTTTCGCCGACCAAAACTGCATACACACAATAAATTAGGACTGGGCAGGAGAAGAATGATGATAGTTCAAATACAAAGTGTAGGTTCCTGATTAGTTCATGAAAACGCTTTGACAAGTGAACGAAGTAAAATGACTAATTCTCTGAAAGTCGCGATCTTAATTGGTCATATAAAGCACAGTTTAATGTTCCTGTAGGTAACAGTTTTACAAGAGTTGAAGAGAAAGCTTTATAAGGTTTGGAAACTGTTAATCGTATATTTCTAGCTAAAGGGCTTACTATAAGGTATTAACCGGAACTGGGGCCGAAAGTTCTGGATTGGCGACCGCGAAACGGAAGACGTTGCGATGGAAGGCCTCCCACTAGGTGGACTGATGACCTGGTGAAGCTTGCGGGGATCCGCTGGATGCGAGACGCACCACACCGGTCAATGTGGCAACACTTGGGGGACGGGTATGTCCAGCAGTAGACGTCTTTCGGCTGAAATAATGATCATGATGATAAGATATTTATGTTGAAATTTTGCATTTCAGTTGGCAAATTCAACTTAGATTGATGATGAATTAAGAAAAAAATCGCGTAAAAGGAAAAAGAACACTACAGTACGAAGGACTTAATGATTCACTTTGTGAACTTAAAGTTAACTTTGACCAAAACAACGTTGAACCAAAATGTAATCATGGCAAACCAAAATTAATAAATGTGAACTAATAAAATATAACCGAGACTAATTTCTGCTGCTCCCACAGCGATTATAAAAGTGATAGTAATTGTAGATGAATCTTTTTTATGTATGTTTCGTTTCCCAACCAATCTGCCGTAATGCAGTCTTTATTACGATAAAGACTGCATTACGGCAGATTGGTAAAAGATTCCATTTTACTACTGTACAGTTAGAAATGTCATAATATGTTGTAATTGTGTGTAATAAAATAACTTCTCTAGATGTTGTAAAACAAAATTCCGGAACGTATGTATGTATGTTTGTACTTAAGATACGTGAAGGTCCATATTTTAGTTTTAATTGGTTGTGAACTAGCTGCAACGGCTTTGGATCGACAGTCAGTAGGTATATTATAGTACAAGTTTCTCCAGAAAAGCCTAAGTATAAGTGTTTATATTGCGATCATTACATTCTTAATATCATCATTATAATCATCATTTGACGACCCGAATGGCGCAGCGGTAGTGAAGCTGCCTTACGTTCTTAGGGTCCCGGGTTCGAATCCCGGTAGGAGCAAATGTTTGTGATGAGCATGGACATTTGTTTCCGCGGCATGGATGTTTATATGTATAATAAGTACAAACAAAAAGTATATATGTAGTATATCAACTATCTGGTGTCCACGACACAAGCCTCGTTGCTTAGTGTGGCACTAGATGGCGCTGTGTGTAATGTCCAGCGATATTTATTTATTTTTGCCGAAAGACTTCCGCCCTGAACATAGGTGTCCACCAAGTTTCACCACATTATCGATCCCATGTCTCGCATCCAGCGGATCCCCGCAATTTTTACCAGGGTCCACCTTCTTAATATGGTTAAAAAGAAATGCAGTATGAAACTGCCATGTCATTCCAAAAATATCGTACTGATAATAACCGTGTGAACGGGGGACTTCCAAACCTAAGAAATGAGAGACAACTAAACAGCGCGATAATCCGAAATGGACACAAAAGTAACAAAAATAACGCGTTTTCACCAAAGGGTCATCCTTGGACAAAACAAATGAAATGCTATATGTATCTAGTGGAAGTACCCTACAGGACACTTTGTATGCACAAAAGTACACTACACGAGGTGTCAAGTACATCAATAAATAACAAAATTAACTGATAGCAGAATGCAGTAATAAAACAATTACGTTCGATGACACGTCGGGCATACCAATTAGGTAGCTGTCGACACGTTGCATTCGTGATAACGCAACTTGACATGTGGGAAAGGGTTGCCGTTGTTCTGAGGAATAATATGCTTACATTATATGTATACATGTTAATTCATACATCTTGGTAGTACAGGACTTTGAACTCTATTCCTTGTGCTTCTTAATTATAATGTAAGGATTTAAGCGTCAAATTATACATTTTTTACTCATCATCTGAATGAAGTAATTCGTCATAGCAAGCTTTCGGAGTTCCGTACGTACTTGACGAACATTCTGATTAACGCACATCGGAGTTTTAAACTTCAGAGTTCAGTAATACAGTGATCATTATCATCAGTCTACAGTAGTCCACTGCTAGACATATACCTCCTCAATTGCACACCACTCAATTCTCAGCAACTCTCATCAAGCTATGACAAAAAAGTAATGTATCAAAAGCAGAAAATAATTAAAGGGCGTTCAAAAATTCATCCGCATCGCTGTCAACGGGGAATGTGCCCAGGACGTTGGATAGCAATGTTGAGGGTTGGCCAAGAAATAGGCGAGTCTTTGGTCACCAGAAGAGTCGACCAGTCCTTGTTAATTTGAATTGAAGTTGGAATTCATTTTTGGTGGATTTATTTGACTCAGTAGGATGATCCATCCATTTGTTGGGTGATCCATCATCTGCAAAAAGTCTATTCCCAACTATGCTGACCCAATGTTAGACACTTTTTACACACAATTCACTCCATAATAAATAAAAGCCTAGATATAATTACTAATTTACACACAATAGGCGAGACGACAAAAAAAATCCAATTAGTCCGTCACTTAGATTATCAA
Organism: Xestia rhomboidea; assembly: GCA_963853795.1. Lineage (NCBI taxonomy): Eukaryota > Metazoa > Arthropoda > Insecta > Lepidoptera > Noctuidae > Xestia > Xestia rhomboidea. Next base: position 3,454,576 of record OY970778.1, on the reverse strand, counting down.
AAAATATTTGACCCGTGTTTTTTCTTTTGTTACGTAAACCAAAATTGACGAAGATACGACGCTTTTAAAATTGTCAATACGTCACGCCATGGTATAATTTTTAGCTGGTTCTGACGTCACGAGCCCCCACTCCCGAGTTTTGATGCATTTTATCTTTGTCAATATTCATTGATTTACAAAAACAAAAAATACGTGTCCATTAATTTCCAATACTCTAACTGACGGACTAAATAGATTTGCAATTTTTTGATACTGTCGTCATGCCTATTGCAAACGTATACAGTTGCAGTTCAGATATGTATTTAAATAAAGTAACCATTTATTTTAGCATTTGGATTTAGTTGACATCAAGTAGATTTATTGTTCTAAGATTTTATCAATATAATATACAAGGTGCACAAACGAGTTTTAGAACACTGTGTTCTGTTGAGTTTAAAACAACAGAGATTTAATTACAAAAGCGATATCTAAAAGGGGCCATCCATAAGGTTTTCTTTAATATGTAGTTCAAATTTAGTGTTTTAATGCTTATTTAAAATAGATTTTGAAATGTGACATCATGAAATTTAGGACCCCTTGTCACACTTTATCGACCCCCTCCTCCCCCTTCATGTGAGACCTAATTTATGGATGGCCCCAAAGCTCAATTTCTGTAACGGTGCAAACAGATTTTGAGGTTTTAGTAATCAAAGAAATGGTGCGGCATGTGGTATTCTTAAAACTTCTGTAGAGTTAATTGTCAATAAGGATCCAACTGAAATTTACTGTATGCTGGAAGAAGAAATCGTGATCGGCTTACTGCTGTACTGCCTGAAATTTAAAAGTTAAAGAGACTTCAAAATCAGCAAACTTGTACTTCAGGGCAGGCTAGACTAATCACAAAACAAATTGTTTTGTCCGTAATTATCAAGTCATTGGAGTTTTTTTTATATAAGATATATCCAAGAGATATATACTGAATCAGAAGTAAATGCAGTAACATTAGTATTTCAAAACGTATATTTATAAACAAAGACATTCAATTCGATGCTATTTATGTATAGCCGACAAAAAGGTTTTACATAATATACTAATAAACATTTTACTAATCTCATTTTATCTCCAAATCAAATCTATAAATGAATTAATTAATATGTATTTAATTAAGAAAACAAACATATCAATTAACGACAGGGGGCCTCGAGCAATTTCATAATACATCTCCCGAACTTACCTATCTTAGAAATCTTAGAGGCATACATAGATAGATAGTAATCAGTAGTTGTAGACAAGTCTTGGAGTTATAGTCGATTAAACTGAAATTATGAACCTGCCTGTTGTTCTAGCTGACGAAATAGGAAGAGTTTTAAATGGGCATACAACTTCCACTATCAACTTCCACTAAGTTGTGTGGTAATTGGTTGTCGTGGACTCGTGGTGTGGATGCAGAGAATGAGGAAAATTTTGTGAGGAAAGCTTTGAGTATGAATGTGGATGGGTACAAGAGTAGAGGAAGACCAAAGAAACGGTGAATGGAATGGTGTAAAGGATGATATGGCAAGAAAGGAGGTGTCTGATGAGATGACGAGTAATAGAGAAATATGGAAGTAAAAGACATGCTGCGACGACCCTGGCCCTGATGAATTAGGATAAAGGCAAGAGATGGAAGATGGTAGAGATGACAACTTCCACTGTATATGCTGCCACGCTAAAGCTAACTTAACAGACATGTATTGCTGGAGCGTTTCACCACTCACGTCACTGTCGCGTGTTTTAAGAAACTGTATAAATAAAAAGTGCTGATCCTTAACTTTCTTCATTAATTGATACGTGTTATGGTCGCATCAATCATATTTTGTTCAACATAAAGCCTGACACTGACCTGCATATTGCAAAAAAACATAAGAAAAATTGAATTTCGCGGGCCACGCTGATGCTATCCCCGTAATGAGTTTTTGTTTGCTAACAATTGGAAGTCGTTAAAAATCAAGAAAAAACGAGTAGTAGTAGTATAAGATAGGAACTACACAACGAAACGGAAACTATAAGAATGGAAAATGTGTAGATGAATAAACTGATTCTATACCTGATACTAAATGTATGGTCATAATGAAATCTACCAGAACAGTTATAGGATAAGTAGAAAACCATTGTACGTTGCGATAATAAAAAATATTAATGATGATCTGCAAAGGCTACTGGCCACTAATGGCATTGCTATAAGCAATGGAGCAACCATAAAAAAAAAAAAAACAATTTAAGACCGCAATCGTTTGGCATGCTAGCAAATAATGTTTTCCGTTTCATATATTGATAATTATAATAACAGCATTTGTAATTGGTATAAGAACGCTTTCGAATAAATAAGTTTTAACAAGAGAAACTAGTAACCAGGCAAATAGGTCAGGAGATTAACTAGCTTTTGTTAAAGCTAGTTTAGTTTTGAACAACTGATTCTAGGCTGAACTGATAAAGAACTAGAAACACCTTGAAACTGTTGCTATAATTGCGCTCTTCAACATTCTAGACATTCCTTGGCATATTGATTTGGAATTGGATATCTAATTATGGTCAAGTAATGTTTGAAGGAAGCATAGATGAAGAACATGAAATTTTACATCATACAGAGAACACTGGGAGAGCAACTATAAATTATCGTTTCCTTAATACAATGATAATTGAAAATACTTTTATGAAGCAGTTTAAGAGAGAAACGTCAAGTAGTAAAAGTTAGTCGTAATGAAAATGTTTCAGTAGCTAAATGAATATGTTGTAATAATTAAAATGTTTCAATAGCTAATTGAATTTGCTAATGTGGACACATTTTGGAGTCCTGAGGACTCAAAAATCTATCCACAATTAAAATTATGTCTTCGATAAATTATTTGGGAGACTTCTATTCATGAACGTTATATCTGACACAGATAAAGTTTAATATCCCAAATAACTTAGTCACTAAGAATACTATTTATTGATGTGATAACAAGAAAATCAAACAACGCATAGATATCTTGCGAAGCTCTCTCAAACAACTATTAAGTTTGACTTGAGATCCGTCAAATCATAAACCTGATCTATCTTAGGCTTTCGATAAACTTGACTATTTGAATTTAGCATTCCAAAATTCTATTTTCATTTGTCCTAGAAGATTAGGGTCTGGACTAGGTTATTAATGAAAACAAAATGATAACTACTACGCATTGTTTTGAGACTGTCATTTTAGCGGCTTATGGTAGGGTCCTGACTACCTAGTTACTGGGTCTTGGAGGACAAATAGGCAGTTGCTCTAAGTAAAATACTGGTATTCATTTTAGTAGTATGTATGAATGGATTGTGTGAGGAATGACATGAAAGAGAAAGGAGTAAATGATGCCGTGACGTCTGACAGGGGAGAATGGAAGAAGAAAACGTGTTGCGCCGAGCCAACGTAGAATGGAACAAGGGCAGGAAGATGATGATGATGATGATTGTGGCAGTATGTAAAGCACTGGTTTCCGGTCTACTTTATGGGTAGAAAGAAAAACATGGCCACTCATTAAACCTATTTAAACTTTTGTTATATTGTCCTGACTTCACTGAAAATTCGGCACACTCCTATCCTTAGCAACAGATTTCTCCAATTCAACTTTGCTAAATCGAAAATGAGAAACCGGTTCTACCAATAAATCATACTATTTGCCCGTTACTCTGGCCTCGTCTACCGTATGTCTATTCAAACCACTACCGAACGTCCGAATTTACATATGTCATATGCATTGCTGTTTTACATCCAGATGACATTTGTGTGTTGCAAAAAAACGTGACGTGAATTGAAAACCTGTTTTGTAAATCAACAGTGGTCAGATGTAGGCATAATTTAGCTATTTCGATGTGATTTTCGACTATTGCCTAGTTTGAACTTTGCTTTATTGACTAAATTAATTCGCGTGTTCTTTTATTTATTATTCGTTACTTATTGTTGTCCTTGAATAAACAGTTTGTTAACCATAAAATGTCTTGAATAGTAACGAAAACATTAGGCAATATTTTCTTTGTGTTCATTTTGTTAATAACCTCAGTAAACACGCCTTATTTCAAAATGTTAAGTATTACCTACCTATTTTTTTATCGTTCTAATCTTTAAACATAAAACATAACATCACCCCTGTAATTAATCCCTGAAGAGTTAGGCAGAGGTGTACTATCGAGGACACTCCCGCCTGATCACCACTAAGCTTATTTTTGCTTGCACTCGCAACATAGAAACGCTCTCTTCTTTGTAAGAAATAATGAATGAAAGACAATAGCGATCGGCCGAGCGCACTGACGACGCAACGAGAATTATTGTTATTTTGCGCGCCAAATTGACGCTTTTTTATTAGGCCTAAACTTAGGTTTAGGCTCGGCGCCTCCGCATGATTTAAGCGAAAAAAAATTTAACTGATCAGGCGGAAAAGACCACGACTGTACCTAATAGTACACCCACATTTCTCTAGTTATGTTTAACTCCCATGAAATAGGGGGCGAGCATGTTGCCGTCAACCGGGCTCATCCAGACTCCGTGGCTGGGACTGAAAAATTCCCGATGAAAAATTTACCGACCTGTGAATCGAACCTCGTGCTCCACGTGTACCACTAGACCAACGAGGCAATCGTTCTAATCAATCAGCGATATCATTGAGGATTGATTATAGAAAGTGACATTGTCTCGGTTAGAATGTTAACACTTGGTGTCTCGCCTGTCCACAGCGTTACGTCACGTTCGTTACTCAGCCGTTGGCAATTAGCCGTGGCACTAACGTCTGATTACTATTTTTGTTTGCTGTAAACACGCATAGGCGCATACGCATAGGCAGCTAAGTCGAGTCTGGCTGGCTGTGGGTGATCGGAAAAGAAATGTCGTGGGAAAAGACCGATTTAGACCTGTGTCGGAATTTGTGGTTTAGATCTGCGTATCAAGACTGGCAATAGAGTAAGAAGATTCTGATATTTCAAGGTATAGGCTTGGCGGCGCTGGTCAATTTTTTAGGGTTCCGTAGACAAATGACAAAAACGGAACCCCTATAAATTGTCTATTGGAATTTTTATCCAAATTCAAATTAATTATGTTTTTTCGTGACACATGGGTAATATAAATGTATATTATGATATACATTATTTTTATTATATTTTTTTATTATTTTTATTTTTTATTTATATATTTTTTTATTAATATTTAAAATATAATATATTTTTTAAGAAATGAATACAGGTATAATTATAATAGAAAATAATGTTTCTTTCGACATGATTTCTGTATCATCTCGTCAATTCCCCACATTATCGTTTTTATGATTTGATTATTTGCGTTTACAATGATTTTCGTATATTTTCCTAAACTGATTTTTCTTACCAACTAATAAAACTAATTCCAATTACAACAATGCGACACGAGTACCGACGCAGCGGAATATGTAGGCTGTTTTTATGACAAAATTTATTATACATAGATAATTTAATAAGATAGCATTCAGTCGCTGAAGCAGTGACAGTTGAAATAGAGCAGTATCTTGATCAGAGGAACCCGACGAAAGATTTGCAACTGGCCGCTACATTCTCTATCACATATAAACTTTTTTAATAGCTATGGCTGACGGAAGCTTAATTTTTAATGCTTCAAAAGCCACTTAATTAAACAGTCATATTTACTTTTTAATTAGTCAGTTAGAAACGCTATGTTAACTTGCCATAAAAAAAAACTTTTAAGATAATGTTTGCAGAATCAATGGTAAAACTTTTTTCACCAGGCACATCTAATTAAAGATTAACTAACGTTTTCCATTAGATGCCGAATGACGATGTTGTCCGAAGATTTACGAGGCTGAAGGTCCGCCATTTTGTATTTCTAAAACTTTTCATTCTTCCGTTTGTTTTACGAGTGCAATGTGCAATGTAGCATTCAACCTAGCCTTCAAACAGCCAGCATGTTCTTTTTTTGAATTTGGCATTAGGCATATCTGTTCGGGGTTCCTATTGGCTACTGTCTAGTCAGGAAATGAGGGTCATCATTTCATGAAGAATGTTTGGCATTGGTTGCAAAATAGTGTTGAAAAGTAAGAATTTTCTTTTTTAAAACCACAAAGAAATCTATTTTCTCTCAGACGGTTGCATAAAAACAAGAAGTGACTTTTCATGCATTCTACATTTTGTCATTAATCTATGTTCGAAGTTTGACAGTTGGGTATTTAGTTGAATTATCAGCGACAACCAATGTACTCAACCTCCTATGCTAATAATAATATGCTTAACAAAAAGAGATTTTAAAAAAAATCTCAGGTTATCTTAATAACGATGAAACGATGATAAGCGATTAAATTAATAATGAATTTATTGGTTCCATCGTGTTAATTATTGAAACAATTAATAATACACAATAATTTCACATGTTAATAGTCAAAAGACTTTCAAAATATGTAGAAAAAAAAACTCATATTTTGTAGGATAGCTAAATGCTAATTATTTGGACCCTAATATTAAACACGGAAATAAACACAATAACATCACGCCTGCAAACCCGAAGGATAAGGCAGAGGTGTACCTAATAGTAAACTCACATTTCGCCAGTTATGTTCAAGTCCCATGTAATAGGGGGCAACCCTATTGCCATCAACGGGGCGCAAATCCAGACTCCGTGGCTGCTACTGAGAAATTCCTGATGGAAAAAACCCAATAACACTTTGTCCGACCTTAGAATCGAACCCAGGGACCTCACGCTCATTAGTCGTGCTTGCAACCACTATACCAACGAGGCAGTCTTACCGTAAAATACTAATGCTACTGTTGTGTTTAATTGTAGTTGTTCCTACGATGGTTCCAATACTGTCACCGCACCCCAGTTTAATCAGATTATAATACCCCCACAGCTCCTCTAAGTCTCCTCTTTTTATGAGAGGAATTGGGCTGCATTCGACCAGTCGGGCCCATTGTGGGTTGGTTGATGTCACATGCCTTCGAATATGCTGAGTTTACTGGCGTTGTTTTCTTTTAGCGTTCTGCGAGCAATGGTGATGAAATACATTACGCAAAGTAATATACCTGCTTGGGTTCGAACCCATGACCATAACTCGTTAGTTGAGGCTATTACCACTGAGCCAAAAAACTTTTACTCAGAAGCTGTCCCCTTGGTAAAAGTCTCAGAAATTATTCGTCGTGTTACCAAGAAACACAAGACACCACAGTTCAAAGGTTCTCTAAAAACATGGCCGAATCGACCCCTAAGAGCACAAACTATAAAATAGAAATGAAATCCGTGTCAACACGTGTACTGTCGGTCTCTAAGACCATTAGATAGTTGTACCGTCTCGCATAGTCTGGGTGTGGTCCCGGTACCCGGTGACTTATCGATATGTGATCGAAACTGGTAGCCGTGTCCAGCTGATGTAGAAAATGTGTGCTGTGTTGTGTGTGTTTGTGATATTCAGTCGAATCAGACTATTCACTGAGACTATGAGACTATTAACTGTCTATAAAGGGTGTATAACACCTCTTAACGAAGCCGAAAGGCACTTATTCTCCCCGTCATTGCGATCATTTTTTGTTCTACTCCACACCTGGGAACCTTCTAGTTACGGAGATATTGGGGGTCAAAGTTCCAACTTTATGTAATTTTTTTGTAAATACAAGCTTTTATTGTAAGATTTTTACTTTAAACACCTCCACGTCCCCCATACTATTCCATCAGCAGAATGTTTTGAGTGCGTTACATTGAGTTTACCACAAAACATGATTTTTCGCCCCAAAAAAAAAAGTCATTTCCCAGCAATAATTTTTGTGTAAAGTTACATAGTTTGATGTACAGAATGCTTGGTTGACGGCTTCGTGATGAGGTTGTTTACACCCTGTATTGTCGTGGAGTCATAACTTTTATTGATGAATCTTATTTTCGCCACCGTATTTTGAGTTTGAGGAGTTGGTCTTCAGAAGAAGATTTCATCATCATCATCAAGATCGTGTTGCTGCTCTTATCCAACAGCGCCATCATACCTTTGGAATTATTTTAATGCAGAGTTTTCAAAACGGTGAAGGAAAACATCTTGAAGAAACCGGCTCGAACCAAAAATTCGACAACGTGTGGCATCTACCAACCCGTACTGGGCTCGTGTGGTGGATTATAGCCCATTCCCTCTCGTAGAGAGGAAGGCCTCTGTCCCAGCTGTGGGAATATTGCTGATTTTATGCCCATGAGCTCTCAATGACCCATATGCAAGCTGGCTAGACTGTACCTACCTATAGAAAAATGTAGAAAGAATCGGATCACGAAATTAGACAGGAACCAAATGTAGAAAAAAAGGGGTGCCAAAAACGCAGGACGTATCTTAAATTGACACAATTTGCAAATTACAAGGGGGACTCTCTAAATTGCAATTTAGAAATCAGGTTCAACGCATTTAGAATCTAACTCCCTACCTTTCACTGTCAGTGAACTCGGAAATATATCTAAAACTGATGTCATGTGTTTATGGTACTTACGAACAGAAAGTCGTGGGTTCGAACCAGGCGCATTACTTTGTGTAATTTATTTGATCACCACTGCTCTCAAAACGGTGAAGGAAAACATCGTGAGGAAACCGGCATGTCCTAGAACCAAAAATTCGAAGACATGTGACATCTACCAATCTGCACTGGGCCCGCACGGTGGATTGTAGCCCATTCCCTCTCATAGAGAGTAGGCCTGTTTCCCAGCAGTGGGAAAATTAATAGGCTGATGATGATTGTAAAGGCAAATTGTTGACCGCAAACTGCAACGACAAAGCCACCCATTGAAGTAGTGAAGTCGCTGCCGGGAATAAATTCGCAGCGGCAATGCCGCTTGCAGTTATTGTCAACCTCAACGTCTGCGGTCGTATTCTGATTGGTCCACACCTTCAGATTTTTCCAATTCTGACAAACAATAGTTTCATCTCAATTATAGTTTCTTACTAATACTTGCTACTAATTGCACTCGCCTGTCAAACTCACTTGTTCTCAACTTCCGCTTAGCCGATTAAGTAATAATTGATGTTAGATCAAACGGGCCCGGTCCAACGCCTGTGTCGTTACCAACTCTTTGTTAAGATATATCATTGAATAGTTTCCGAGCTAGATAGAGCTAGAATATAAATATGTAGGACAAAAATAAATTGCGCTGGCTAGTGTGTAGTGTGGCTGGAATTATATTTATACGTAGCTACTTGTAAATGACGTCGAACCACGTGGGTTTCTCTCTATGGCGGGTATCACACGAACTCGTTCGTCCGCGCGGTCGGGCGGTGTTCACCGTCTATCCGCGCGGTGCACTGCCCATAGATCCACTTCACCGCCTCAACCGCGCGAACGAGCGGTGTCGAGTGAGAATCGCCTTTATCTAAGACCTATCGTACACTACGCAACTTACTACCAGTTATTAACTAGTTTGCCCGAGTTGGTCCAGAGGTCAAAATCTCGAACTCCAGTATCAGGCTATGACACTAGCTATATAGCATTAGTATTTAACGGTAAGATTGCCTCGTTGGTTAAGTGGTTGCAATCGCGACTTGATCTTGACCTGAGCATGAGGTCCTGGGTTCGATTCCCAGGTTGGTAAAAGTGTTATTGGGTTTTTCCATCAAGAATTTCTCAGTAGCAGCCACGGAGTATATATTTGTAGCCGGTTGATGGCAATTGCTCGTAATATAACTGGCGAGTAAGTGAGTGAATTAGTTGAATCGGTTTTATTAATTACTTAAGGTGGATGCTCCAGGGTAGCCTGCGAAATTCAAATTTTCTTACGTTTTTTGCAATTTGCAGGTCAGTGTCAGGTTCAACAACCTCACACAACCCTCCAAGCGCATAAAGGTGCAGGAATGAATTTGACCTTGAAAAAGTCATTCCTGCACCTTTATGCGCTTGGAGGGTTGTATTGATGATTTTGATGATTATAATTCTGTAACTACATACGTGTTTCAGCCACGAATCATATTTTAATCAACATACAACCTGACACTGACCTGTAAATTGCAAAAAACGTAAGAAAATTTGAATTCCGCGTTCTACCCTGGAGCATCCACCTTAAGAAAGGATTTAGTAAGCAGTAAAATCTTGCGTGGCCCAATATTTTAGCAGCTAAAGACTGGCATTGACAATAGCTAATTACTCTTCTGAAGACATGCATTAAGCTGAAGACGGAAAACGTTTAAATCAGGCTTAAAACTCAAAGCTAATTCTACGTATTCCACACTGCGCTTTATTGCATATACGCAGCGTGAGTAGGACACTAGACTTAAGAACTATGCAGTTACTAGTAAATCTTTTTGCTAATGATAAATCGCTCCGGTTTAATTTAAGGTGCCAAAGTACAAATAGAATAGGTGGATACTAGATGTGTGTGCTAATAAATTGGCTAGTTATGTTTGCACAACAAATAAGCTTTGTAGAAAAATGTACTCACAACTCATAGGTATAGGATATAGCCAATTCTCAATACAGAATAGTACAGTTACTGGCACGTTTGAATAGTCAAAAGCAAAAATATGAAGCTACAGTCCAGCCACAAGGCATTATATCATATCTGTGTAAGCACTGTAGTTGACCAGTCCTTACCGTAGATCTCTATGGAGAACTCCATGGACGCTCTTATCGGTATACTCTCTCATCATCTGCCTAGCCTATTCCTCACTATGTTGGGGTCGGCTTCCAGTCTAACCGGATGCAGCTGAATACCAGTATTTTACATGGAACGACTGCCTATCTGACCTCCACAACCCAGTTAGTACTGGGTAATGCGATATCCCTTGGTAAGACTGCTTGTCAGACTTTCGGGCCACGGTATAATTCTCTCAATAGACAAAAAAGCAAGTGAAGTAATTCAAATACTGTCTACGGTAGCGTCTGTCTTTTTATTACAAGAATCCCGACAGAATATTTGTTCGTATTCAAATCTGAAAATTTTCGTTGAATAATTTATGAAACATTTTGTATGTATCTGAATCGTGATTTACATTGTATTATTATGGTTCACGCCTGACATTACCTTGAATTTTCAATGTTCCATTCTTATAATCTATACTGTTGAATCTTTTGGAAACATACGGTTGTGTTTAATGTGCGGATCTGCCGCGGTTCAGCTATTGTTTTCGACTGGTATTATAATGTGTTATGTCAAAAACGCTGTTTTTACACCGAAATGATATGTAATCGCACGGGACCGGTCAATGTGGCGACACTTGGGGGAGGTCCAGCAGTGGACGTCTTTCGGCTGAAATGATGATGATGATATGTAATGTGTCGTGACAGTTCAGAATTGAAAATAAATATGTGTCCAGCTCCGACACAGGTCAAAGAATAAGCAAACTGAAGTGACAATAGGCTGGCCATATTAGCTATAGGGACCATAGGACCGAGTGGAGACCGTGAATCGGTGCGTGTATGGTTGCAGCTGAATACTGGTTGCCGAGAATCGAGCTAAGTGTCGTGCAATTGAAGGGATCTATGTCCAACAGTGGACATAGGATAGTAGTTGTCTTTTCTAGGATAGTAGTGTACATCACTATTACACGATAGTGATGTAGGATGATGATATTGTCGAGCCCAAACAAAACTATAAACAGTGAGTAATACTGTTATATTTGTTCAATCTAACGTAAAAAAACCGGCCAAGTGCGAGTCGTATTTTTTATAGCGGCAACAGAAATACATCATCTGTGAAAATTTCAACAGTCTAGCTATCATAGTTCATGAGATACAGCCTGGTGACCGACAGACAGACAGTCGGACAGTGGAGTCTTAGTCATAGGGTCCCGTTTTTACCCTTTGCGTACGGAACCCTAAAAAAATCGTCATGATTTGTTAAACAAAAATCCAACGTTTAAAGTTATACTTTCTTCAAACAAAAAGCTCTTTCATATCCGCTTCCGATAAATTCTAAAGCGTACAAGAACAATCGTAAAACAAAGAGATAAACGTCAGAAGGCACCTCTTCATAATAAATAGTGCGTCAAACATCGTCCGTTAGACTATTATCTAAGGTAATGTAGCAAACAGTTATATGTTATGCGTTTTTTGACTGAGGCGACGCGGCGGGCGGCGCTCGCGTTCGGCTGCCGTATGCCAAACTGGCCAGCGGCCGGTAGCGGTTAGGGTTGGTATGCATTACAGTATTTTTCTAGTTTTTCCCTTTATTCATTTCTTTACAAATTTCTTACATTTTTAAATATTCCTTAAAAAAAAAACAATAAAAAAAAACATTTAAAATATTTAGAAAAAAAATCTCAAATCTTTATTGCATTCCTTATGTATTACATAGATGGTGTAATCAAATAATACAAAAAAACAATATGGACCCTGTCGGGCACAGCAACATTAGGAGAGAGGAAGAGGGCTAAGTAGCAATTTAATAATATTATTATAAGTTATGAAATTATTATTGGGTGTATAATTATGAATTTATAGATTATTAGAATATTAGATGTGTGCATTAGGTGTAATGTACAGGGTGTAAACCACCTCATCACGAGGCCGTCAACCAAGCATTCTGTACATCAAACTAAGTAACTTTACGCAAAAATTATTGCTGGGAAACGACTTTTTTTTGGGGTGAAAAATCATGTTTTGTGTTAGAACTCAATGTAACGCACTCAAAACATTGTGCTGATGGATGGATTGAATAGTACGGGGGTCGTGGAGGTGTTTAAAGTAAAAATCTTACATTAAAAACTTGTATTTAAAAAAAACAGTTGTCAAAAAGTTGGAAATTTGACCCCCAGTATCTCCGTAACTAGAAGGTTCCCAAGTATGGTGTAGAACAAAAAAATGATCGCAATGACGAGGAGAACAAGTGCCTTTCGGCTTCGTTAAGAGGTGTTTTACACCCTTTACTATATTAATGTAGGCCACCGGTATCGGGAACTGGGTCCAAGCTACCAGCGCAGGGGTCAGGGTTCCCGTTTATCTGGTTATTATTATTTATTTTCATTGACCGTCTCGTTATGGTGGTGGTCGCCAGTGCGACTGGCTGAGCAAGAGGTCCTGGGTTTGATGGCAATAGGCTCGCCCTCTATGACATGGGACTTAAACATAACTGGCGTAATGTGGGTGTACTATTAGGTACACCCATGCCAAACCTTTCAGAGATTACAGGCGTGTTATGTTATATTTTATATTTATGTTTTATTATATAATAGCCCATGCTGTCCCACTGCTGGGCAAAGGACGAGCAGTGTCGTGTAAGAAACATCTTAGGTAGCTGTATAATTTCCCATGAAAATGTGATACAAAGTATCTTGTTGTATGGCCATAAGATTTTTTTTTACGTTTGTCATGGTGCTCGGTGTTTTCGTCATCTCCAAAAAATCACTTAAACAGTGAGTTTTTTACTGTAATATTAAGTATTTAGGTCAATTTTATTGTGGCTGATCCACAGCCGTCAAAAAACACCTATTCACGATAATCGGTTATTTAAGAAAAAAAGTTTAATACCGGAACAAGTTGTTTCGAAACATGCCGTTTTTTTGCTCGTTAGAATATCGCGCTTATTAAAATTATGTATCTTTGAAACGCGAATAAAACTGTAGAAATATGTTCCTTAGTGTATCTGTAGACAATATCTTTTTGAAAACAAAAACTGTAAGCTAAACTTAAAGTATTTGATTTTCTTTGGTTACTATGAGCTCCCGACATTTTATTTTTTTTCTAAGTAGGAGGGTAGACAGATTTGTCTGCTCATAATAAATAATTTTCGTCCCACCCGCATACCTCTTCAGTATTCCCGCGATCATGATGCTTGCAACAGCGTCGAAATATCAAGAGCTCATAGTAACCAAAGAAAATCACGGATATCATCCCGTAAGTACTTTAAGTGTAGTGAAAAATCTTGAAAGTCTAAAACAGTGCACTGTTAGCTAAAATTTTTAGATGCTTTGTAATTTTAATATTTGTTCATCATCATCATCATCAGCCTATTAATGTTTAAACTACATATTTTTACGTTTAAACCAAATATTTAAACTACTTAACAAAAAAAAAAACTAAAATTACTAGCTGTTCGCGACTTCGTTCGCGTAGAAATTTTGATGTGTATGTGTGAGACCAAAAAATAGCCTACGACCTTTTCTCAGACCTACCAAATACGAATACACAAAAAAAAACATAAAAATCGGTCAACCCGTTTCGGAGGAGTTCGATAACAAACACTGTGACACGAGATTTTTAAATACTAGAAGAATATATACATTACGTGCATTGTTTTCCATGCAAAAAAAAACCTTTTGTTAGCCTATACTATATTATCCCAGTTCTGGTCAAGCTTTCTCTCATTACTTCATTAGAAGTTGTAAAAAAAAATCTTTAATTATTTTTCACCCAAGAAAACCCTTTAAAAGCGAAATAGACAACCCTACTGACAAGTTTAGAATGTCCTACCGTTCTCTGGTCACACATGTGGATATGGTCCAGTAACAACGAAATATCTAGATAATGTGACGTAAGACACACTTTGCAAAGATAAGCGAGAGGTTTTTAGGCCAAACGTTTAGGTTCATAAATGTTCCACGATTTGGTACAGACGCACAATGCTCTCGTAATAATCTTGCTAATTTCCATTATTCTTAGCGTGTCGGTGACAATTAAAATTGAGTCAGCCCAAAATTTGGCCACGAGTTTGGCAATTTCAGTAGCGCCATCAGCTCCTGCGATGTGCAAGCAACAGGACACTTGAAATAGTGCCCTGCCTGTCCGGCTGGGCACTATTTCAAGTGTCCCATCGTTCGTGGGGCAACACCGCATTTACACTCCAGGGCAGAGTGATCTATGAATCTCCACCTGAACAGGTTTCCTTGCTTCGGCCAACCTGTGTCCGGAGTCTATTTAAAGACTTCCAGGTCAGTCAAGGCAACTCGTGTCCAGGTGGGAGATTTCCTGAAAGTGGGTCAAATGGGTTTGGTAGGGAAACACTCTTTAGCCACAGCTTGAGTCTTTTTGACGACCCGAATGGCGCAGCGGTAGTGATGCCTTACGTTCTTAGGGTCCCGGTAGGAGAAAATGTTTGAGTGATGAGCATGGACATTTCTTTTCGAGTCATGGATAATAAGTATGTATTTACAATCAAAAAGTATCTATTTAGTATATCAACTATCTCGTATCCACTACACAAGCCTTGTTGTTTAGTGTGGCACTAGATGGTGCCGTGTGTAATGCCCAGCGATATTTATTTTTATTTATTCTTTACAACGTTCGCCAGTTAGCGGGGGACATTACCATTGGATAATATTTATGTACAAGGTGTAATTGAAATAACTGAAAATCTCTTAAGTCATTATTATAAACAACATACACTATGGAAGTTATCGTGAAATCGCGAAAAAAAAGTGCTGCTTCATAAATTTTGAATGAGGAACATGTCGCGAAGAAAGAGTTTAGTATGAATAAGGATGGCTACAAGAGTAAAGGAAAACCAAAGATGCGATGAATGTACTGTAGAAGGAAAATAAGGTTAGAAAAAACATGGCTGCTGTGGTGACGAATAAATTATAGGAAGAAGTCATGCTGCGCCGATACCAAATAGATTGGAATACGGGCAGGAGAATGATGACGTTGTTTAAGGCTACATTACCACAAAAGAAGAACGACAGACGTCTAAATCCGAGGAAGATTACTTCGAGAAAATGACCAGCATCCTCCTGTCTGATAAAAACAACACACAATCACCAATCCATCATGCGCAGTGATTCAATAATGGCAATATATCCTCTTATGAAGATTTAAACCGTTAGAGGACCCTCACCGCACTAATTTCGCGCGAAAAAGAGAGCTGAGAATAATGAGCTCGGAAATCCTACTAAGAATTATAGAAGTTGAGCGAGTATATCGATGAGTGCATAAGCAATAACCGCCTACAAGGGCCAGCACATTTTACGATGGACTGCAGGACAGAGCATTTTATCTTAACCCAACGTAAATTCACACGTAGCGGTAGTGGTAATAAGATATAGAATCCAATGTTTAGAGATCGACTCCAAGGCATCGAAGGGGATTTCCCGTCTCGGCATTGAACATCGGAGTCATCTGCGTCTTGTCACCATTTTATGAATTTACGTTGGGTAAAAATAAACTGCCGTCCCTGGTGTGTGATGGTCATAAAGTTCCCACTGCTGGGACAGAACCACGACAATGAATCCAGCACGCGGGCCCATTGCGAGTTGGTAGATGTCACATGTCTTAATTTTTTTTTGTTCTAGGACATGTCAAATTCAAATTCGACATTCAAAACATTCCTGGGCCACCACGACTGTCACTATCAACGAGTGATCGAGACATTACTGTTCAAATGTCACTGTCGTGAATATTTTATGACGCGACAGGGTGAATCGAACGATGCAAATCTTTGTCCTCTAACCTTTTATTGCGGTCATTGAGAGGCAACGTGAACAACTCAATGTTTACTTATTAAACGCGCAAATTCTAGGTAACAACTAGGCACTAAACATTTTACGAAATTCGCCGTCACCGCTCGGCCAATGCACCTTTTTATCTCAAAACATATGCCTGAGTAAACAATACTCGGTAATTTTTATCATTTAGTACTATGGCTCTAGTTTATTTAACAATTTTCCTGATAATTTTTACGGGCAACACCAGCTACCGCAGTGAGAGGTTGACAAAACTGGAAGGTATGGCTTTACCATACCTACCAGTTTTATCAATCCAGGGCTGTTAGGCAAAGAGCCTCTCAAGGATAAAGAAATGACAACAATTATTAAAGTTTTTACCAGAAAATTCTTAAGAGTGTATCGGTAAAGCCTGAAGAGGTTATGCTGACCTACAGTAATGGGACTATATCAGCTGATAGGTTGAACAAATGTACAATCGTTCGTCCTTGAAGTGTAGGTAAACACATTGTTTTAGAGCAAAGGCAAGTTAAAGCGTATCTATGACTCGAAGCTAGCGGATCTAGTAGGCAAGTAATGACCGAATGCAAAACAGGTTTTGTTAAAATTAAAATTGCCAAATTACGACGAGACGAGACACGCAATGAGGATTTCAACCAATTTTATTGGTCGATTAATTGATGAAGGTAGGTTAGCGAGAGACGGGAGAAGAATACCAGGGAAGAATGGCGCAAACGGGAGGAGGCTTATACTCAGCAGGATGGAACAAAGCTGCTAATGATGATAATGACGATGATTGCTCGATTCCCGCTCGAGGCAACCGGGCCTTACCCGCTCACCGCTCCGCTTATAACCCCGCTCCCCGCTCGCAATGCGCCAGCGCCGGCCCCACGGCACTTGCAGTCCGATTCGATTTTAGGTCGTCGCCTTACATAACAATTGAATAATGGCGCACACGCATACCGTCCGGCCGCTAACGCAAACTGTACAGCCGCAAGTTTATGTATTTACTTATTATCTCTTGTAAACAGAGTAAAATTACTCTACTACGGGAAGCATTTTGTTAGATAAGTGTTGTTTTTAAAATCCCGGAAGATGTGAACGGACTTCATTGGATGTTTGCTCCGGAAAGGAAGCTTTTGAGGCTTTATTTAGTTCTGTGCTCCTATTATTGCGTTTTTTCAAGTTTAATTTTGAGGCGATAAAAAGACCTTTTCTCACAAAGAAGAGACCATCTTACAAGTCACAAGTCAATATCACCTATCACTGGTAAGAATTTTAGACGGTGGAAAAAAAATACGTCAGTATGATCAGCAAAAATTATAGGCAAGTCATAGGTTCCAAGTTCGAACCCAAGAAAGACCTCTGATTTTTCGGATTCATGTGCGTATTGTATAATTATCACTTGCTTCGATGAAGGAAACCAGCATGCCTGAGTGCTATTTCTCGACGGCATGTAAAGCTAAGTCAGGAGCCCAAGAGCCGGCATAAAAACTCTGACACCAGGTTAGGCACTAACCACACGATAAAGATGAAGAAGTAGCATAATCAGTCCATAACGTTGCCACAGCTGAAATAGGGGTTCTCCTCTCGCATCAGCTGCCTAGCCTTTTTCCAACTATGTTGGAGTCAGCTTCCAGTCTAACCGGATGCAGTTGAGTACCAGTATTTAACATGGAGCGACTGCCTATCTGACCTCCACAACCCAGCTAGTACTCGGTAATACGATACCCCTTGGTAAGACTGGTTGTCAGACTTTCAGGCCACTGACTACTTGTAACAGCTGCCAAAGATCTACAAATGAAAGCCTGGGTCAAAGGCTTAACGTGCTTTCCTAGGCATGTAGGAAACTCGGTTCTTCTCTCTGATTGGGCTATAACCACGCGGGCTCAGAGCTGGTTGGATGTGTCAGATGTCTTCCAAATTTTGGTTCTAGGACACACCGATTTCCTTACAATATTTTCCTTCACCGTTCGACTAAATGCATGGGATCTTTTTTAGCAATCACTTTAGATCTGTTATGATTCAAGATCTCTTAAGGTGAAAGCGTCAGGGTAGCCCGCGAAATTTAAATTTTCTGCTCATACAGGTGCAATAATGACTTTTTCAAGGTCAAAGTCATTCCCGCACCTTTATGCGCTTGGAGGGTTGTATTGATGATTTTGATGATTATAATTCTGTAACTACATACGTCTTACAGTCGCGAGGAATATTTTAATCAACAAACAACCTAGCACTGGCCTGCAAATTGCAAAAAACGTAAGAAAATTTGAATTTCGCGGGCTGGTTGTTGCATCCACCTTAAGGAAAATAATTATACAATATCTGTGAACGGCACCGGAAATTACAAACATCCTAATGTTATCCGATGTATTGGCCCTGCGAACTAGGTCTTTTAGTACATTAATCTTTGTAAGCAAGAAGATTTAATGCTGCTGCGTATGAGTCATTGCCAAGCGTAGTGTTAATAGCCACACCCCGAAAGACCGTTTGATGGACAATCGGGTTCATTTGAAGAGGATTTTGGGAAGGGTAATAGATTTGACACGAAGTTTTTAAGAGTCTCTACCTAACTTCCAAGCCATGTAATGTTTCATTAATGATCGGGAAGATCCTAAAGACCAGCATACGCGTAATAGTAAATCATCCAAGATCAATCTGATGAATACAACCATTGCAAGAGTGGCTCCAACCTGCTTAGATAGACTGATCTAATACTTCAGTATTACAAGTGTATGGTATTTTGTCTCTTGTATCTATATCTTTGTGGTAGTAACATCGCATTGGCGTTATAGCTGTTAAGGTGTTATTTACGTAATTTTAAATAAATATACCGAATCCAAACATTTTATCAACAAGACAATCGTGTTTGTTTTCACTAGTACTTACCAGGCACCATCTCAATGAAAATGGCCACTAGTGTTAGTATTATGTTGCCAGGTTTCGCTGGCAAGGAACTTTTAGCACTTGTTTTTCACTCAAAGTCCAGGCTGTATTGTAATGATAACTTAGTCTTCAAACTTGACATGTTTGTAATTTATTGTTTATTTAAATAATTAATAAAAGAAAACTATTAAATAAACTAACAACAAACTATAAAAGGGCAAAATTGCGGCTGCAAAGAACCTCAAATGGCGTAAATATAGAAACCTTTGTGGGAACTATTATATATTTTCGAGCCGTTTGGGGTTGAAACTCTGGGGCCGTGGGGTCAGAGTGCCCATAGCCTGTTCAAAGAACTTTCAAAACGCCTAGTTGACGCTTCCCGTGACTCAAGGGCTGGCTTTCACCTTGGTCAGAGGCTAAGTGTTGCCATACAACGTGGCAACGCCGCCAGTCTCTTGGGCACATTACCAGCTGACAGCGTTGTGGAGGAGTTTTTCGATACCCTTTTATAGTTTGTTGTTAGTTTATTTATTTTAGTTTATTTAATGATGACTTAAAGTAACGATTTCGATGAAAAACTCTTCGAAATTCCAAGCTGCCTTGATAAAAAACTTGCCAATAATGTCCACTTACCACAAAACAAGCATGGCGCTATCCGCAAATAAGCTCCTACCGTGAGGGGTCAAAACATGCAAACACATAAATTTCCCATTCAATACTCATGTCTACAAAGCTGTCCCGGCTTGGCTACACTTGTTCCCATAACCTATGGTTTGCACCATAGAAAGTCCATTGAATTCAATGTACGAGTGGACAGGTGCATCTGTTTAGTGGTGCCGTTACTTAGATATTGTCCGACAAATCGTGGATTAAAGATCATGGGAAGTCTTGGAGACAACTTCACTTGTCGCGTTTAATATTGTTGCCTATAAATTATGTTCGAGAGCTTGTAAGAGAATGAGGTTTTTGTCGCCGTGAGATTGAGTTAGGAACTTTCGATAACAGTTTGTCTTGTTGCGAATGTTCAGAGAGAAATCTACTGGGAGATTGACTGTGTGGTCCTTTTGAAACGTAATCTATAGGAATTTATGTTGTTAAAATAGTCGTAGTCTAACCAAGCAGGTGTGAGTGGAAACGCCGCAAGGTTTCGCTCTAGAAAGTCATAAACTGAACTGGACTTTAGCTGTGAAGTCCTTCAGAAAGCATTAAAATTAAAACATACATTGCGTGTACGAACGTGGATGTAGCCGACACTCAATTCCACATGGTGTACTGTAGTTTCTGTGTACCCTCATAGGAAAAAGCGTGGGTAACTGATGTCTGTATGTAGGTAGGCATTTTTCATAAAGTGTCCAGTTTAAGTACTATTCAGGGATTTTCAAAATTAAGCTCAACAAACAAATAACATCTTTGGTCTCCATTGAATTTTTGAAATGCTTTCGTCTACCAGCTCGTTCAATCTGGTTAAACCAGTAGTATGTTTTATACGAATTGAGAAGAAATTATGTAATTAGCAAACAGTATTTCTTTGAATAATTTTATCACGACGAGATCATTTTGGTGTAGACAGCAGACATTTCAATTTCCATGATAACGCAGTCTGCAGTTTGCATACCAGTCCTAAGAAAACATATTTACTTTACGTCACGTCATATTACGTATGTGGGTTTTAACAGCTCTTATCTTTATTGGTCTAATCATTTTTTTTATTCCCGGTATTCCCAGCTGAAACATATCATCTGCCTAGGCTTATTCTAACTAGGTATGCCTTGGTATCAATCAATCAATCAATCAATCAAAGCATTTATTTCAAGTAGGCCAGTTACAGGCACTTTTGAATTGTCGAAACAAAGATGAAAATTAAATGTAGCTACAGTCCCAGTCACAAGGCATAAAAACTGTGAAAGTACTGTAGTTGCCCATTCCCTAGCGTAGATCTCTATGGAGAAGAACGGGCAAGAAACTCCATGGACACTCTTTTAAATCAGAATATTGTTACAAAATCTTGGTTACATCATTCATGTTGAGATGGTATATTATGTGAGAACAATGTAGCAAGATGTGCACGTTAAAAGTGTCCACAGTAAAACAAAACAGAAAAAAAAAACAATTCAAAAACTAAAATAATTCATTAAAATAAGCCATGGCAACTGAGAGATGACCAGTCACAACTGACAGCGCCCGTTCACGGACATGACGCATAGATCAGCACCATTCAACTCAACCATTTTGAAGGGAACTAAATGATCCGACACATGCGCCACCATCAGCGAGACTTTTGAGTGAGCATGACATATTCTCAACCGCCAGGGCACATTCCAATCAAGAAAAGACGTAGGTTTCCAGCGACTGATAGCATTCTAGTACATAGCACTCACACAATATGGGCTATGCGATTATATAATACTAAAGAGATTGAATCTATACAATGCAAAGATAGTTGTACAATCTTCAGCAGCTCCAACAATACAATTAGTGCTATCCATTAATGCGCCCCTGTCCTTGTGGAGCAGGACCGGCATTGAGCCAAGCATTTTTATCAGCGATATAATCGTCCAATTTGTAATATGCTTGCTTACTCAATGTGCGTTTAATGCATGTTTTAAATTTTGTTTCATTCAGTTCAAGAATGCTTTGTGAAATTTTATTATAGCATCTCAAACAGTACCCCATGAAAGAAGAGTCTACTTTAGCGAGTCTGAAGCCTGGCTGAACTAATAGGTCCCTATTTCTAGTACTGTAATTGTGTCTGTCACCTCTTTTACCAAAAAGATGTAGATTTTTCCTCACGTACATTATGTTTTCGTAGATGTATTGACAATGTACCGTCATGATGTTAATTTCCTTAAACAGTTCCCTCAGAGAATCGCGCCTACGAAGATTGTATATGGCTCTGATGGCTCTTTTTTGCAGAATAAATATAGATTCAATGTCTGCAGCCCGTCCCCATAATAAAATGCCATAAGACATTATACTATGAAAGTAACTAAAATAGACCAATCTAGCAGTATCTACATCAGTAAATTGACGGATTTTTCTAATAGCATATGCTGCTGAACTTAGCCGCCCCGCCAGAGATGTTAAATGAGAACCCCATTAAGGCCTTGAATCAAGCGTAATCCCCAGGAAAACCGATTTATCTACGAATTCAAGTTTCTCTTTATTCAATACTATATCACAATCGCTACTTTTGACATTCGGTAAAGCAAATCTTATGCATTTCGTTTTTTTTTTCATTGAGTACCAAATTGTTTGCTGTGAACCAATTATGGACTTGAAGTAGGGCATTATTCACGTCGTCTAGATTTTGGGCTCGTCTATTTATCTTAAAAATTAGGGAAGTGTCATCGGCAAATAACACCATATTTTGAGGTTGGTTTTTCAGTAAATACGGTAGATCATTTATATATTTATTTATTTTTATATTTATATTTTCGATGCGCAAGCATATAGCCAATATCCCCTCAGCGTTGCACGCTCATTGTTGCCCAGTCCCTGCAGATAGCCAGTGTAGGTGTCCCAATATTAAGAAGACTGATAAAATAAAATACCTGGGTATTATAATAGATGAAACCCTTTCTTTCAAACAACATATGGAAGCTCTAAATAATAGAATTCGGAAGCTGATATTCGTATTCAAAAAAATACGATATATTACAGATCCAAAAATACTTAGGCAAGTATATTTTGCTCTTTGTCAGTCAATTCTGACTTACTGCATTACTTCATGGGGTGGGGCGAGAAAAACTCTGTTATTGCCCATTGAAAGAGCTCAAAGAGCTATTCTCAAGGTGGCTACTTGCCGCCCTTTCCTTTTCCCCACTAACCTCCTGTATAAATCTTGTGAAGTACTAACAGTTCGACAGTTATTTATTATGAGCACTGTACTAAAACAACACGCAGCACTTCCATACAGCACTGAATTCACAAAAAAAAGACGGAAAGATATAGTTTGCCCTCAAAAAAGTACAAAACACGCTTTCACAGCCAAGTTTTATATGTACCTCGGACCGCTACTCTATAACAGGCTTAATGAAAAAGGAAGCATCTACTCCTTAAATCACAATAACTGCAAGAAAATCCTCAAGGAAGCTCTTCAAACTATGTCCTATGAAGATACAGAGAAGTTATTACTTGTGCTAAAGTAAATATTGTTCACATTATTGTTATTTTATAAATTAGTTTGCTAAGTTAAAATAGTAAAAATGTTATATACCTTTTACATTGTTACCAATATTATTAATAAGACATATGATTATTTAATCAATTAATGTTACCTCAAATCGCCTGAAACACAGGATTACCTAGTTCAGGCTCAAAGCATGGGTGAACTTAACATAGATTTAAGAAAAACTGTAAACATTTACCTTATATTTTTTGAATAAAATTTTATTTATTTATTTATATACTAAGAAGAGGAAAGGACCCAATATTGAGCCTTGTGGAACCCCATTTTGACTTTTAAACCCTGTGAATTAACACCATTTATTTGAACATATTGTTGTCTATCACTCAAATAAGATTTTACCAAACTAAGTGCAAGTTTACCTAGTCCGTAATGCTCAAGTTTCAAAAGTAATGTGTCGTGATTTACACAATCAAATGCTTTGGAGAGGTCACAAAATATTCCTACAGCGTCTTGGGACTCTTCCCACGCCGCAAATATTATGTGCTTTAATAAAGTTACACCAGCGTCAGTTGTACATCGTCCCTTAGTGAAACCATACTGTTGATCGTGTAAGATTCTGTTGGTGTTAAAATGATGGAGCATTTGATTAAGCATTACCTTTTCGAACACCTTGCTAAAAACTGGCAACACGTAACACTGGTTGTCAGACTTTCGGGCTTTTAACCATCCGTAACGACTGGCGAAGATCTCCGAATGACACCCGGGCAGAACCTAGAGGTTGTTCGTAAAAACTACATTCTTAATTTGGTTTTTCATTTAAAAAAGTTCTATGTAGTTTTAGTAGGATTGTAACCATTCAGGTTTTGTAAGCACTAGTTTGGTTTATGAATTAGCATTGTAAAATTTCAAAAATTAAAATTTTTCAAGATGAAAGTCAATTAATGGAAAAATATAACCTAAGAATCTGTCCAGTTGCGAATCTGCCCAGTTGCTACGGAGGCCTATTTACGAGTTCTTATGAGTGACACAAATTACCGTTACAACCAAATTATGACAACATGAGCTTGACGTGGTGTAATCTACACACATTAATACCCAAATTGTCATAAAATACGGTTTCCTAGTTTAAGTTTAATCGTCAAATTAACCAAAGTTTTTGATTATTGAAGTTGTAAGCTCGGTTGTAAATTAGTTAATTACGATTTAGTGTCTTTGAAATGGGTTCACTTTGACTGCGGTACGTTTGATAGAGATTTTCCTATAAATGCGTGAATTTGTAGTTGTTGACATTTTAAATCCAGGACATTATTTATATTCTACTAGTTTACTTAAGCTCAAAAAGCTTTAGCAAATAGTGAATAGGCCGAAATGACTCAATTCTCGTGACATTATAAAGAGGTAAAAATTTGTAAGTGTGTATGTACCTACGGGGTAATCTTCGGAACTAATGATCTAATCCTAAAAATGTTTTCACTGATAGAAATATACGTTAGTCATGGGTGCTATAGACTATAAATTATATTTATATCATGCATATTGGCAGAGCTATCACAATTTTTGCGGAAGAAGTCGCGAGCGAAGTAATAGTGGTTTAGTAAAATATTTCCTAGAAAAAACCCGCACTGGGTCTGCACGTTGGATTACAACCCACACCCTTTCATAGAGAGGAGGCCTATGTCCCAGCAGTGAGAACGGGATGATGTTACGTTTCGTTGTTTACGCTGCCCAGTGAAGTGAAAGGGGTGGCCTACCCCAACCACACATAGGTCCGTCAGGCGACCGCGCTATACCTCTCTACTATGATGTACAGCAAGAGATAGTGATTAGTGGAGCAATCAGACGCACTATTTACAGCCAGTTATAAATACACGCCACTGTGATCTGTTGTCACTAGTTAAACACTATGATGCGACGGCCGATTGAGAGCGATGTTGTAAGTAACCTTGTGTACTAAAATGACTTGCTTGCAAAACAAACACTGAAAAAAATCGACTAATTTAATTTTTATTAGGTACTGATTCGCAAGTCGAAAAAAAAAATATTGGTATTTTTCCATCAAAATTTTTCAGTAGCAGCCACGGATCTGAGATTCTGAGCCCGGCTAGTAGCAATAGGTTTACCCCATTTGGTGAAATTGTGAGTGTATTACTGTACTATTAGGTACCTACAGATCGGCCTAACCCTTCAAGAACTACAGGCGTGATGTTGTAATGTTATGATTTAAAATAGAGAATCTTAGATGACATTCCAATTTCGAATCGGTATGTTTTTTCTTAAACATGGAAGTTTCAAACTATTCGAATGCCAATTTGAACATCGAACCCAATTCGAACTCTACAACAGACAATTTTGCCGAAAAAAAATACCGTTCTCGACGACACTTACGCAATATTGAAATCAAAAAATGTCAGCCTTCGGTAACGAGATCTCATTTTAGGGGTCAACTTGTGACGAGAATTACGCGAAATACAAACCGGAACATGTGCAGGAGCCGGTCCGGCAGGTTGGTGCTCGACTTTTTAAATTTGGAATGAGACTTTTTTCATTCATTTAATGACTTACGCATGTATTTAGTGTGCTAAGGAGATTTGTTGCAACATCTCAATACAAGTCAGAGGCACAAAAGATATCTGCTATTAGAGGAATATACAAAGCGGTTAGGATTACTTACTCGAATTCGCAGTTTCAGAAAAACTTTATGTTAATGATGATGTCATCTAGCCGATTTCAGACACATCATTTGATGGCTTTCTAGGGTGGTCGTCGAGAGCTTTGGTGTGCCCTTTCATGTGCTCTCAAATGGCTAGCATATCCAACTTTTGCGGAAAAACTCCGAGCACAAAGCGGACATGTCAGAACACCATTGACGACATTGTAACGTATAGCTGTAAGTGGCCTATCTTTAACTTTATGATTTAATGAGTCTAACTCGAGAATTCAGCAACATCGGCCTTTTTATTATAACGTGTAACAGAATTTTCAGCAGCGAAAAGGCAGTCCCAAAATATTTTAATTCACAGCAACGAAAGCTCAGTAGCCTCCCAATAAATTGTAAAACAATAACGTTCACAACAATTTATTCGCCTGAAGGCAAAATTCACCAAAAACCGAAGCCGAATTCACGAAACGTTTCGGCTTATCGGCAAAATGTATCAAGACTCGTAAGCACCGCACTTGATTTGGTAAAACTCTTTAAATTTTTATATGAATTCAATGGACACATTATTTTGTATCCATAATTTAGACTGACATATTTTTTTGTGTATAAGATAAATTTTTATTGTCTTTATTTTACACTTTTACGCGTTGTCAAGTCCATAAGTCGAAAGCGACAGGGTAACCCGCGAAATTAAATTTTTCTTACGTTGTTTTGCAATTTGCAGGTCAGTTTCTGGCTGTATGTTGAACAAAATATGAATCGCGATTGTAACACATATGTAGTTACACAATTTTAACAACTGGTGCATCCACCTTATGTTAATAGTTAACAGATTATTCTTTTTAACGGTTTTTACTTGCTCTTTGTGTATTAAAAGGACAATTTCAGTTTTGTTTGATGACAGTTCTTTCTTTTTGTCAATACGGCGCACCTTGTTTGATTATAGTAGGTAAAAGCTTATTATTTACACTCAGAAAAAGTACTTTCAAGCTTTATTTTTATATTGATGGGTCGGCTTATTAATATTCTTATATTTTGGGTCGAAAATTGTAAATTAAATAAATCCAGGATAAGCAAATACGGCGCCGCCGAGGCCGGCCTAGAAAGGAGAGTGAGAAAGGAGTGCCTGGAAGGCATGGCATGATGGGGGAGGCCTTTGCCTAGCAGTGGGACATTCAGGGCTATTTAAAAAAAGGAAATACTTTCTTCGTCAATGCTGACGTCTAATGCTGAGAGTAGGTCTCTTCCAAATCTCACCACTTTTGGTGATTTAGTGTCACGGCTATCCAGTTTCTTCCGGATCGTCTGTCCACCTAGTCGGTTGTCTTCCCATATTCTCCCGTCCTATTCCGCAAATACTTTAATTTCGGTTTTATCAAATTAGTTAAAAGTATCAGTAGCAATATTGTTTAGTGTCTTAAATCTTCTTTGATAACGGTAGTAAATACTACAGATTAATTTAAATTATTCAATAATTTATTCGTTGAACTACATTTTTACGGGAAAACGACTTGAAAACAAGTTCGTTCTGTTTAAAGTCGCGACCACGTGTTAACTTGATAAAAAGGTGCTATAACGTATCTTTTCATATTACTATCTCGTTTATTTTTGACATAACATCACGCCTTGTAATCCCCGAAGGGTTAGACAGGGGTGTACCTAACAAGTACACCCACGATATGAGATAATATCTCATATCAGAATTGACCTTTGACCGGCAGTGGGACAGGCCAGACGAATATTTAAAAAAAATGATAATAGCTCATCTCAATTAAATTTATTCATACGCCTTTTATTTACGACGTCCCCGACAGTAACTAGGTACCGATTGAATAACATAAACGCACTTATGGAGGGGAAATTCCTATGGTAAATAGAACGATTCGTTTATTACGAACATAGAAACTGAGCATTAGGTAGCTAGGAAAGAACTAGTAGGTAACATAGTTTATCACTGTACTATTGTTAATTAAGACTCATGTTATGACTAGTTAAGCCATAAAACAACAAAGAAATAGACTTGACAATGACATCATAATTAAAACTATGTAGGTATTTCGGTAATATAAATAAATAATAAATATCGCTGGACATTACACACAGCACCATCTAGCGCCACACTAAGCAACGAGGCTTGTGTCGTGGACACCAGATAGTTGATATACTACATAGATACTTTTTGTTTGTAAATACATACTTATTATACATATAAACATCCATGACTAGGAAACAAATGTCCATGCTCATCACAAAAACATTTGCTCCTACCGGGATTCGAACCCGGGACCCAACGAACGTTAGGCCGCCTCGCTACCGCTGCGCCATTCGGGTCGTCCAATAAACGTTCGATACTTATAAAAAAAAAACGCGAACGGAATAAATCTATTTGAATGCATAATATATTGATTTGTTCCACTTAAGACCGCGAAGCACGTGTCTCTTAGTGAAAAATCCGAAAAATCATTAAATTATACAGTGTATTCTGAGCCCTTCATCAGGTCCGGTTGTTTAGTTTTATACCCGTATCAGTCGTTTGTGTAACTTTCCTACGTTTTTATCTTGATTTTCGGATGGGCGAGCGCATTCTACCACTTTTTGGCGGCTAAAATGTTGCTGCGCAAATCGAACACTATAAAATTACTGAGCAAGAATAGGAGATTTTTTTTAATTAGATGCATCTTGTACATATTCAGACGGCGAAAAGTGGCTTAGAAAATGTCGAAACAAGCTAACAATGGACTTGATATTTAAGAAAAATGCTAACCTTGAGACATTTTCATGGCCAGATGTTACCGCACATGTGCTTATGAATATATTACATTATGTTAAGTGTCTTATACTGCGATGAGTATATTTTTCTCATTAATAGCCTTGAAAATATTAAAATGATTTTTAGTTCATCGCTATACCATGAAATACTGACAAATTGTGATCAAGTAGGTCACAATTAGTTAGTATTTCAGAAAATAAGTATTGCTTCATTTTTAGTAGTCGTTAGAAACTATAGACTACAAAAATGTGCCAGCAACGTCAACCGTTACACATAAATATCTCTCCTTAAAAGGGAATTAATGTGTGAGAAAACAAACTTCATTTAAAATGTTCTTGTTACAGTCAATAAAATAAAATACCTGTCTACATACACTTGAATAAAGCCGTAAACGCTTTTACAATAATCTTATATTTTTCTTAACGCTTGGTACTAGAAAAACATACAAGGATCAGTTGCTAATCCCACGCAAGTCGTATAAAACTTAGGAAAATGTTTACTGTTGTTGTAAGTATAAAGATAAAGACAAGAACTGTTTCTACCTTGTTCGATTTTATGTATTTTTACTGTCATTGACATACCTAGTTTGAAGCAAAAATTACTACTATAATTTAAAACTTTAAAATTTTTCCTTTAAATACAAACTGGAATCTTTTAGACTCCTATCTCCATATTTTGCCCACCTATTCAAAATTATTCAATTCTTATTGAATAAAACTTAACTATTTCTTATTTGTGTTGAAACACAGAGAATAAATAAGATCGTAGTAAGCAATGCCCTTAAAAGTACCAAAGAGCTTACAAAATCCACGTGCTCCGAAAATTAGTTAACGACGCAAATGTGTACTTTTAGTGACGTCCAAGTGCTAATGACATCCATGAACTCGGAAGCTATTTCACTATTTTTAGTGATGTTTTGAGTCGTTTGACACTTTCGCAACGGTAACCAGTGTACCAAATGCACCATAAAATATTAAGTACGTTAAACATCTCTTGGTGTTTTAAATACATGGTGTTAGGGACATCGATGGTCAGTGTTACCATGGTTCTAATCTACAAGCATTAAATATTGAGATTATGAAAAAAAAACACTGTTCCTTTCATTTTGTCAATGTAGGAATTACACTTAATGTAAAACAATTGATTTATTTTTGTAACCGACTAAAACTACCCTTATAAATAATTTCTTTCAAGCCAACACGTTTGGTATTATCAACGCCCAATACCAATTCTTATTTTAAAACTTGTTTAAGCAAAAGCTTTTCCACCGTCGTGCGTCAACAAAGTTCAGCGTCATTTTAGCTACCATCCCAAAATTAAGGTTAATTGACTTTTCGTCTAACGTTATTGATTTTAGAACTGTCTATTTGTTTGTTAAAATGGGCGAATAGCGTATTAATGGCGATTGGACGATGGTTCTCACACATAATCTATAGAATTTGGAGAAGATACCGTGTTGTCCATATCAATCTTTATAAAACGACTGTTTCTAATTTTCTGGTACTAAGATGTGGTGTTTCGGGCCAATCAAATTCTGCATACTGACATTAAGCGTATGCAAATGTACATTTTGACGTGAAAAATAAATATATTTTATTTGTTTTTAGTAGCTGCTTGTTTTTTTATTGCATTTTATGTTTGTTTTATGAATTTGGAACTGATTCTGTAGACCCAAGTAGAATTGGCTACTTCTCGCGGAGGAATTGTAACTTTTTGTACCTAAGCAAGTAAAGATAATATTATGATGAACTATGGTCTGGCTTGTGTGAATATTAAAGGCCACAAAATAGAGCATAATCGTATTTCATCTTACGATATTTTCAACCGACTTTAAAAAGAATCTCTCTCTCAATTCGACTGAATGTTCTTTTTTCGAAAATAAGGATCAGCTGAAGTTCCTGAATGACCCTATTCAAAACGTACCAGTTAAAAAAAAAAACTAAACTTTAAAATGCTTTTTGCAAATCATAATTTAAAAATATCTAAGAGTTATGATTGCTGAATTGCTGATGGATGATACGACAACTAGAGAGAACAAAATAGACGTAAAGGCATTTTATGAGCAAGATAAGTATCCTAGGACAACATGGCTGACCCATATTACTTGTATTGACTTACTACTGACTGATACGCAGCTGATAGATAGTTCTCCATTCATTACTAAGTATCTGTGTTGTAATAAATTTTAGTCTAGCTTTCCTGGGTATTTGTAGTAGTAACTTACGTAAACTTAGAAACTATAGATAAACTTAAATATAATTTAAAAAAGTTGCTGTCAACGGGAATACTGGCCACAAGGCTGGTAACATTGCCACATTATATGACAATGCTAATTCTTTGGCCAAAAACTTTACCAAAAATAAGAAACTACCTAAAGAAACACTAAAAGTGGAAAATGATTTTCTGAGAAGAGTCGACCAACCGCTTGGCGATATCCTGACATACAAGGTGGACGCCATGGTCCTAGTGTTTCAATTCAAACGGTGCCAACACTTAATAATAACTATATGCAAAAATAAATTTAACAAACTCATTTTTTTACATATATTATTACTCTATATAGCGTGAAAGCTAGTTGTTACACTATAAGGCATATAAATAACTGGCTTGAAATGACTGCCTGAATATCTCATTATCAAGTGGTCTCAAGTGCTATTTCTGAACTTGAGGTCCTCGGTTTTCCTTCTGCGAAGCAGTCATGCTAGCGAAGGAGGTGGCGGAACGTGAGAGGGAGAGATCCTCACGTCCCGGCCGCTGCGGGAGATGACCCGGGCGTCGGGGGCCACGTGGCCCCCGACCACCGTAGGCGCGGGGCTGTAAACGGTGAGCTATGGGCTAGCTCGCCGTCCGTCCGTCTCATGACGACAGGCCGTGTCGACGGCGCGTTCGTGTTCTACACGCGCCTCAAAGAGAGTCAGCAAAAGGGAAGGGGTCCGCAAGGGCCGATGCCTGCCGGGGCTGCGGGACCGTAGCCGTAGACCGTAGCACAAAGAGCGATCAAGGATGAAGGAACATGGATGGGTTTTAGTCAGTAAAAGTCTGACACTCCCTTCTGCTCAGCCCAGAGCGGGAGGAGTCATTTGATGATTTCCACTCCGAAAGCAGATCGGGCAAAATGTTATTCAGTTTTTCTATCTTTGAGAACTTCCCAGATTCCATTTTTTTTCAGTGGATGTCACTAGGCTCGCCCAATTAACATGAATATACGCATAATTTTATCTCTTATAGTTTATGATTGGAATGAGGCCCTAGGAATTCGTGTGAAACCTACCTACTTATTCTACAGAAACAGATGTTCATACTTACTTGGTTTTTAGAGCAACGTTTCAACTCCTGGTATTTTTATCATTTCAAAACTAACACCACATTGTCAAGGTTTACTGAATGTTCTGAGAACGGTTTTCTAAGTCATTTCTAGATACCAAGACTACATTTTAGGCTTAAGTGCTCCACGTCACTCGAGGCAGAATATTTGCGAACGTGCGTGTCGCTTCGTTGGCGCGATCCTTGATAACCCTGAACTGTACCAAGCTTTATATTAATAAAATTACTATACAATTTGTCCCAACATTAAACGAGAAAGTGGTCAAGGGCGAATGGCGTCACAATAGAGCTCAGAATCTCGACAAGTCGCCCAGTGAGCACACTCACGAAAAAATGTAGAAAAAAAAACAATCTTTTTTTTTTCATCCCGGAATTTCGGCGAGAAGTTTTAATAGTAATCAATCAAGGCAACAACGACTACCGCCACATTTTCGGTACAGATAACACGAAGCGGGACAACAGATAAGTAATTTATATCGCAGCCATTATCGTACGTTGTATACTTTCTTCGGTTAATCGTCGTAATCAAATCAGTGCCAGATACCGGTAGGCGTGAGTAGAGATAGCGAAACGAAAAATTCCGTGCGATTCTAAACTTTGTGACAAAAACTTATGACGGCCGATTATTTTTAGTTCTGAAGAAAATTTTCATTACGAGGTCATTGTTTTACCGGCGGTCCCAGACGCTGTTATGTCTCACGAATATAATGCATATGTGGCATTTACACAATTTGTCATTTTCATTACTGAAGTGTTGTATAAATTGCCTCGTAAGAGACTGTGTGTAAACTCAGATATTGTATTAGTCTGTCACCTTTTTGTAAGTTTAATATTCGCGTGCACAATGCATGGCGTTATCTCATTATGCAGATTTTAAGTAGAATGTCGAAATTGTGAGGTTAAGTGTGAATTAGTTGGTATTTTGCTAAAATAACGCAAATAGTGAATTAGCCTACATCCCAATAAGAACTGTTGTTTTAAACACACCCACATTACTAAGTAACCGTTTTGTAAAAACAAAGCGTACCTATTGAAATAATACTCTGTAAAGTTACCAGGACCGCTTGCTATTAACGCGTTTTTTTCTTCTCACCCGGAACCCGGAAGGCGCGATAAAAACCCGCACTTCTTCGATATCTTATCAGTATACCCCACCCACGTTAGTTCGCACATCGTTAGTCTTAAATAATCTTGATCTGCAACGTTGTTTAGAATAATAGCTTATAAAATTTTGCAAAAACACAAAAAAATGCAACCAATAAAATGGCTGTTTAGTCAAAAGGATTTGCTTAATATGCTAAGTGGTTGCAAATAATCTAAAAATCGGTAACATTTGATTATTTTGAAGAACACAACTTTTTCATCTTTTGGAACAGCTATATCTCAGAAATGGTGATTTTTAGGAAAAAGTATAAAATCAATTATTATAGATAATTGCACGATCTACAATTTTGTCCCAGATATTTTTATTATACAACTTACCGCTTGGCTGACAAACGCAAAAAACCCACTTACACGACCTTTGACCTTGATTTTTTTCTTGCAATGTTGATGGGGATTTTTGACATTTCATTTGTAATGGTGTTCCCAACATTCGTACCAATTTTTAGCTAAAAGCGAATTATTGTAACCTTGCATGTCTAATTTGACTGGGCTAAATGTGGCTGGTTTTAGATTTTTAAAGAGAACTGTTAGCGATTCCATCTTTGGCCTGTTATAAAGTTTTTTTTTTTACCTGACCGAGGTAACACTTTTATAGAGAAAAGTAAGTTATAGAATACAAGCAATACCACACGAAAAGAGGTGTCTGACGCGATGACAAGTAATAGAAAAGTATGGAAGAAGAAGACATGCTGCGCCGACCCCAAACAAATTGGGATTAGGGCATCTGATCTGGTAGGAATTGTATAAAGATAAATGCAATCTTAAAATAAAGTTAAGTAATCATTTCATTGCATGCAGTATAAATGAAAGTGAAATTGCTTCTCCGGTAACAGGAAAAGTGTTGATTTATATATATTTAAGTACTTTTTTTTATTTCTGCGTGTAGTAAAACTGTGCTACAATTTTTTTGCAGTTTTAAAACCAAATTCCGTACAAAATTTGTCTAGTACATGGGCTACTTATTTAATAAAACTTCTTATCATTTTTTTTTTCTGTCATGGTATAGAAAACATTTCCAAACCATAAATAAAATAAATTCAAAAGTAAATTCTCGTTTACAAGAAGTTAGTTTTTTAGACATTTTTTTTTGTACCCTATCACTATGATTTCCTATTTAACCCAAAGGTTGACTGGTAGAGAATGCCTTGTGGCATTAAGTCCGCCTATGTACCACTATTGTACATGAAGTTTAAATAAATAAATATATGATAACAAAACAACAAACACATTTGCACTTTGCAGCATTTGAACCCACGATCCGTAGCGCAAAAGCAAGTTGCTCAACCACACTGCTGGCGTTCTCATAATGACGGGTTATACATTATTTTAATATTTTGTAAGAGGTTGTTTTTCAGTAAAGTACTTTAATATAATATTTTTTTCCAGGCAGTAAGATGATTAACCCACTATGCTCAAAGTAGCACAAAATAATTTCAGCAAAGTAATTTCTCCGATTCATATTTAATAGACGTCGAACCTATTGGTAAACTAGCACTATTTAGACTTAATGGTACTACTAATAAGAAAATAAATAAATTGTTTTTTTATTTATTTCACGCTAGCTGTTGCCCGCGACTTCATTATCATGGAAATTTTAATATATGTTTGAATAAAAATGTATAAGTAATAAATATCGCTGGACATGACACACAGCGCCATCTAGTGCCACACAAAGCAACGAGGCTTGTGTCGTGGACACCAGATAGTTGATATACCACATAGATAGTTTTTGTTTGTAAATACATAGTTATTATATTATATAAAGCTGAATTACCACTGACTCACTGACTCATTGACATAATTGTTCTCCCAGATGGTGGATGGGGAGGTGGGTATTTTTTGACAGATTCGTAAACAAGTAACTCCCGCGAGTATGGGAAAAGTGCCAAACCTCCCCTTTTTGCTCCCCTTCCTCCCCCTCCCTATCGTATCTCGGAAACTAAGGGACCCGTATTTTTTGTTTTTTACGGGATCGTATAGAGGAGGCTCGGAAAAGTAAAAACCAGTTTTCAAAGTTGTCCCCCTTTCTCCCCTTCTCCCCCCCTTTAGGCGGATCTCGGAAGATAAGAGACTTGGAACATTTTTTTTTTCAGATTTGTATAAAGGGGCTGATTGTTAGTCGAAATCATTTTTCAAAACTCCCCACTCTCCCCCCCTTCACCCCTCCCCCCATCGTATCTCGGAAACTAGGACACGTAGCGGCATTTTGATTTTGACTATAGTTTATTATTGAGGAGCGTTAAAATTTGTATACCCTCCCCTCCCCAACCTCCCCTTTGCGGTGGTAGGTAGGTCCTGAGTGGAGCGAACCTGCGAGACCGAGTGGAGCGAAGGGGGGAGGTGGCGAGCGAAGCGAGCCGGCGACCTCCGTAGCGTAACGAAGGTTGAGTGGGTGAAGCTCCCCTCCCCAACCTCCCCTATAATTGAAAGGGCTGTAACTTCATAACGGTTAGAGATAGCCATCAGATGTTTGAACAAATATTATAGTAGGCGTCGAAACCTGTCCGGTGGTAAGTAGGTCCTGAGTGGAGCGAAGCCGGCGACCTCCTTAGCGTAACGATGGTTGAGTTGGTGAAGCGTAACTCAGCAAACTTTAGGGTAATGTTTTTTATGGGAAAAGGTCTCAGTTTTTAAATAAGGTTTTATTAGGGGTCCGTAGGGGTTTTCATACTGTTTTGGGGATAATTCTAACGGATTTTCCAATTCATTTAGGGGTGCCTATAGATTCTCAAAATTTTATAAGGGTAAGTAATACTTCTCAAAAACACCAAACACGCGAGCTGCGCGCAGCTCGCGCACCCACGCAAACTAGTTATACATATAAACATCCATGACTCGGAAACAAATGTCCATGCTCATCACAAACATTTGCTCCTACCGGGATTCGAACCCGGGACCCTAAGAACGTAAGGCAGCCTCAGTACCTCTGCGCCATTAGGGTCATCAAAATAAGTATCTTATGCCCTATTCCAGACTATAATCTATCTCTGTGCCAAATTACATCCAGATCCGTTCAGCCGTTCAGGCGTGGTTTAGTAACAAACATTATTTCATCCAAACGTTCGCATTAATATTAGTATAAATTATCACTCACTTCGAACTCTACCAATTTTCGGTTCTCTAGAGAAAAAAAAACTGATTTATTTAGTTTATGAGGGGCATCGTCGACACGACGAAGAAAAGGAATCTCTACCTACCACGTATAGCGCTGCCGTGAAGATACGAACTAGAATGTGTATTCGTATGAGCACGTGCCATTAGGTTTGCTCTGTAATGTCTGTCTAACAGTGCCAGTAGTCGACTATTTCTAAAATAACGCCTACCTTTTAATGCTACTTCGTTTATGAGCTATGCACCGACTTTTAATACAAACAGATTAATATTACTTAGTGCGACGACTGATGCACTCACGAACTCACTTTCTCTAATTCTTCACTTACAATTTTTTTCTCAAAATAACCATTTTACGACTTACGTCATTTACGAACCGCTAAAAACGAAATTATTTTAATTTTATTGCTCACTATTCGAGCGAG
Source organism: Xestia rhomboidea (assembly GCA_963853795.1). Lineage (NCBI taxonomy): Eukaryota > Metazoa > Arthropoda > Insecta > Lepidoptera > Noctuidae > Xestia > Xestia rhomboidea. The sequence continues at coordinate 3,417,774 of OY970778.1, read as the reverse complement.
CTCCGAAATGGAAAACAGTACAAGTGATAAAATAAAAATTACACTGCACTCTCAATTATGATTAAATTAGTAATAAGACAAAACTCACCTGTTCAAATGTCTATACTCTGCCGTGGACAGATGTTGCACATTCAAATATTTTGAACCAATAAACTGTTACACTTTTCTGCTGAAACCGAAGTCACACTTTCGAAATACGTTAGTTCACACAAATGGATGTTTTTCAAAACCGCGTGAGTTTCCCAACGGCGTGTCACTTTCGTGCAGTTTCCGAACAGATCGAGTTCACTTGTGGTTACTGTAACTCAAACTCGAATAACTCAACACTGGTATTATTGGTGCAAACAGACATCACACAGGGAAGGTAATTGATACTAGGAATACTTCCCACCGACGTTACTCTGCGAACTGAAAATCACGCACATTATTATCTAACACATGAACCACTTAAAAATACACTTTTGTAATTTCGGCACTAAAATATCATAGAGTAATAAAAACGCCAGTAGCGTCACGCAAGTGTAAAATAAACAAAATAAAAATAACCCCACACTGTCAATATGAAAATTAAAAGAATCGATAAAGGACGCGATAAAACGTATAAGTTTGCAAATGTTTACTCAAATAATTGGTGCGGTGCCGCCGTGTACAATGTATGTTAAGGCGCAAACTTACAGTGCGCCTCCGTGCCAAAAGAGATTTTGTCAAGCAATTAGCAGATAACTGTCGTCAGATGAAACGAAAAAAAGTTTTTTTTTAGTAAGAAAGTGTTCGCCCGAAGCGTTTCGTAACAGGCGAGCCAGCGCACAAGTCGTTACACTGAAATCGTCCCAAATCGGCGATCACGTACGCACGCCGCGTGGAAACAGACCACCTAGGCACTAAACACTAATTTTCACCTGTGCGAAATGATAAAATCAACTTTTCCACGCGGACCGGCCTTCGCTGCATTGTTATGCAATTGTAAAACGCCGGACCAGCACCGGCTGCCAAATCGCGAAGCTAAGGTTTTCGAACGCGCAAAGTTGTTCGGAAAAACGTTAACCGGAAAAATCCTAACCTCAAACAGTGAAAGCGGCGGAAAGTTTTTGGTAATACTTTTAGGTTATTACTCTATGGTATTTTGTGTTTGCCGATCACATGTTGGACAATTACCGGCTGCGATTTTTCGTGAGCGTGATCGGAAGCGCTCGGCCGACTTCGTCGAGCGGCATAACGTGACCGGCGCGGGCGATATCTCGCGCGATACTGAGGCGTAGCGCTCAACAGCTATCTGGAGTCCGCGGCCCGATACACTTTACGTCTTCAAAAAGCTCGACCTAACGTGCTAGCGGTATCGTCAGCAACGAAAACTGGTATACGAATGTACGGTCATAAAAAAACGTGGACCTCGTGTTTTGGCCATGTAGTAATATATAATGGAACATGACGACTCGTATTGTTCGGGGAACCGATGATGCATTATCAATGACAAAATTGTAAAGGGATTTTTTTCCTGATTTCTACATATTAATTTAGAGATATAAAGATTAGCACATTAGGTAAGCACTTATTATTAGTTATCAGACCATAAGAAAATAAAGGGTGTATAACACCTCTTAACGAGGTTGAAAAGCACTTTGTTCTCCTCATCATTGCGATCATTTTTTTGTTCTACACTATACCAAAGTTCTGACTTTTTGACAACTTTTTTTTTAAATACAAGTTTTAGTGTAAGACTTTAAACACCTCCGCGAACCCCGTACTATTCAATCCATCCGTCAACACAATGTTTTGAGTGCGTTACATTAAGTTCTACCGCAAAACATGATTTTTCACCCAAAAAAAAAGTCATTTCCCAGCAATAATTTTTGCGTAAAATTACTAAGTTTGATGTACAGAATGCTTGGTTGACGGCTTCGTGCTGAGGTGGTTTACATCCTGTATATTTACATAAAATTTATATTTTATGTCTTACCTACTTTTTGTATGGGTCAATGGATTTTTATATCATTTTTTATCAATTAACGTGTTAAGTTTATTGATCACGCAGAATAATGACCATATTATTATAATATATATTGTGTGTAAGTGTGAAAAATTACTGACCTCTGAACTTAGATAACATATAAATTATGAAGATATTTCGAAACACGGTAGTCCCTCAATTGACAAGGATAGAATTATTGTACAAACTTATTAAACGCAAACATCACGCCTGCAATCCCCGAAGGGTTGGCAGAGTTGTAACTAAGGGTGCGTCCAAATAAAGTGAAAATTTTACAGAACTTTTGCTATAAACACGTCTACAGACAACATTGCTAATCTCTCTATTGAATCATAAACAATCTATCACGTGTTATGTTATTAGCGTGAACGCACCCTAATGGTGAAATTCCAATATCATTTTTTTTACCGACCTGGGTATCGAACCCCAGGACCGAATGCTCAGTAGTTACCTGCGACAACTAGACCAATGAGTAAACAACAATAAATACACTCTTTATAATTAAAGAGCACTAATCTAAGTTGACGACCCGAATAGCGCAGCGGTAGTGAGGCTGCCTTACGTTCTTAGGGTCCCAGGTTCGAATCCCGGTAGGAGAAAATGTTCGTGTGATGAGCATGGACAATAGGCGAGACGACAAAAAAAAACGAATTAGTCCGTCACTTAGATTATCAAAAAATATTTGACCCGTGTTTTTTCTTTTGTTACGTAAACCAAAATTGACGAAGATACGACGCTTTTAAAATTCTCAATACGTCACGCCATGGTATAATTTTTTGGCTAGTTCTGACGTCACGAGCCCCCACTTCCGAGTTTTGATGCGTTTTATCTTTGTCAATATTCTTTGATTTACAAAAACAAAAAATACGTGTCCATTAATTTCCAATACTCTAACTGACGGACTAAATAGATTTGCAATTTTTTGATACTGTCGTCATGCCTATTATTTCCGAGTCATGGATGTTTATATGTATAATAGGTATGTATTTACCTACAAGAAGTATCTATGTAGTATATCAACTATCTGGTGTTCACGACACAAGCCTCGTTGCTTAGTGGGGCACTAGATGGCGCCGTGTGTAATGTCCAGCGATATTTATTAATATTATTTAAGTATGTATATTATAAGTAGTCTTCGAATCGGTCTGAGATTCAGTACGAAAAGCAACCGTGTTCTTTTCTAGGTCCTAGACTATTTCTCTGACAAATTTTATAACGATCGGTTCAGCGGTTCAGTCGCAAAAAGGACTTACGGACATACTGAGTTGCTAAGTATCGCATTTATGATATTTCAGGTCCTGTGATCCATGTTAATTTCCATCGGTGACTTCTTAGTAGTCTGGAGGGATTCTTAGTTCTAAAATAGCCGGTGGAGAAACACCCTTTTTAGGGTTCCGTAGTCCTGACAAGGAACCCTTATAGTTTCGCCATGTCCGTCTGTCTGTCTGTCTGCCCGAGGTTTTGCTAAGAGACCGTTAGTACTAGAAAGCTGTAATTTCATCAAATGACTCCTTCCGCTCTGGGCGGAGCAGGAGGGAGTGTCAGACTTTTACGGACTAAAACCCATCCATGTTCCTTCTTCGCCCTTTGTGATCCGGGGCCACGGTATCTCTTTCGAACAGTTCCACAGCCCCGGCAAGCATCGGCCCTTGCGGACCCCTTCCTTTCTGCTGACATCTCTTTGAGACGCGCGTGGAACACGAACGCGCCGTCGACAAGGCCTGTCGTCATAAGACGGACGGACGGCGAGCTAGCCCATAGCTCACCGTCCACAGGCCCCCGACGCCCGGTGCGTCTACCGCGGCGGCTGGGGCACCGGGCGTCGGGGGCCTGAGGTTCTCTCCCTCTCACGTTCCGCCACATCCTTCGCTAGCATGACTGCTTCGCAGAAGGAGGTGACGGCGTCCCATTCCGTCTCGCTCCGGAACATGGATTGAACCAGGGCCGGGTGCGAGAAGTCGCCGCCGCCGATCGCCGTGGAAAAACACCCTTGACATAGCCTAGAGGCATTTCTTCCCATCATTTCGATAAAAGAAGAGAATGGAACTTACCTGGGAACCTTCTAGTATATCTCTCGTATATCTCCAGACATTGAAGGTCAAAGTTCCAACATTTTCAAAAGTTATTTTTTTTCTTTAAGTACAAGTTTTAATTTTTGAGAGGAGCTCGTGGCTAAATTAAAACAGCTGATCGGCTCAATCTTTAGGTTAAGCCACACTTGCCTAGCTTGGTCCGTGGATGGGTGACCACCCATATCGTACTGAGTTTCCTCCGTGCCTCGGAATTGGAAAGCACGTTAAGCCGGTCCCGACTGTCTTTGTGGATCTTTAACAGTCGTTACAGGTCGTCAATGGAAAGTCTGACAGCCAGTCTTAGCAAGTGGTATCGTATTACCCAGTACTAACTGGGTTGTGGAGGTCAGATAGGCAGTCGCTCCATGTAAGATACTGGTATTCAGCTGCATCCACTGGATACCGACGCCAATATTGTTGGGAAAAGGCTAGGCAGATGATGAAGTTTTAAATTTTTAAAACTTTACTTTAAATAAATCCATGACCTTTTCCTCCCTAGGATCCCCTCAAAACATTGTGCTGAGATTACTCAGCACAATGTTTTGAGGGAATCCCTTCTTTTTACATAATGTTATTTTTCCTATTATACTTTGGCATAACAGTTTTGGTATAATTTCTTTTGATGTAATGATACTTTGCCATATTTTTTTTTGCATACAGTTTGTTGGCATAATTATATTGAAGGATAATTTCTTTTGGCATAAATTTAAATCGCATAATGTTACTAGGCATAATGACTATTATCATAATAGTATTTCGGCATACAATTAATAAAAATAACGGAAACAAATTTGAGTTGTTTTTACGTATTAATTTTTGAGTTTTCATGAAAATAATTAAATAATGATTTAAAAAAATATTGATTACTTAAATGATAATATTATGTAACTGTCATGCATTACAAATTATTAATTAATTCAGCGCGGAAACGCTGCAAATGTCATGGGCTTCTTTGCGCCGGGAACGTCTAGGGACTGGGATTTCTAGTGACGTAAGGTTTTTGGTAAACTGGTTTTATTCATTCGACATGTATTAATAATTTATTAATAAACTATTTTTGAGTATTCTCATAGAACAAATATATCATAAAATTACTATTACATAAAAATGCATGCATAAAATAATAAATGATTAATTTTGTCACAACAAATTTAATATTTATTTAACTACAGTATACAGTTAACTAACTTAACTGTGTATTCTATTTCAGGTGTTTATTTTTAGCAATTGCTTGTAAAAATTTAAATGTACGAAGTATATTCCTTTTTTGTACCAATAATTGTTTCTAGCCTATTGTGTTTGTCTTGTGTGTATTTTTGCTTTTTTGTTGGTATTGGTGATGTTTCGACATCAAGTTTTTCTATTTCTTTAGTTTGGTGTTTTATTTCTTGAACAATTTTTTTGCCAAAAAATTAAATCCATGATGGATGGTGTTTTTCCACAAAATGTGCAAATCTATTGTGCCACGCTTCTGCATGATTTTGTGTTCTGGGTATATTTTCTTTTGTTAATTGATGTGTACTCCAGACTTTGGGTGGAAATTGTGGTGGTGCACTTGTAGTACCCCAGACATAATTTTGATCAAACCATACATTGCTATAGTTTCTGTAACAATTAAATAATATTATGAATTTAAAAAAAACAGGTCTCAATTTAATACGTTTAAGATAGCATAACGTTTATTTAGAGCGAAGATTTTTGGTAAAATTCCATTTTTAACCCTAAATTAAAATTAAAGTATTGCCTTAAAAATTCAACTTATTAATTCAATATGTTGGACTACAAAAGTTGGTAGCAGAAACGAATCGCTGCAATACTGACTCCACGTAGTCTTGTCTGCCCTACCCCTAGAGTGTAATTTAGAATCGCGTAGGCGCGGAGGGCCAGCTGGGCAGTAAGCCGAAGCTGCGGTGGTGAGCGTTAAACACATCTGCGACGATAAGCTCGCGTGGGGACGCGCAAGCCCCGCAGCGCCGGAGCCGTGACAGAAACCATGCCTGCTGCATGTTGCAAACATGTATGTAACAAACATGTAAACAAGAACACAACATGCATGCAAGCAAGCATGTTGTGTTCTTCTTTACATGTTTGTATGCTGCATGCTTGCTGCAAGCATGGTGTGTTCTTGTTTACATGTTTGTATGCTGCATGCTTGCTGCAAGCATGGTGTATGCTTGTTTGCATGCTTCTTACAGGAAAAAAAACCCACAAAGTTCACAATCACTATATTCAAAACAAATATGTCATGTATTACCTGCTTCAGGAGATATGTTTTTTTCCAATCGTCGAAATAAACCGGTACATCCTCTTCGGGCAAAAAGGCTAAGGCTTATATATTTTATTTCCATGGCAAATGATATATCATTTCCATATGAGCGTTGGTGGCCATTTTTTTGTACTTTGCGGTTTATAATTTGTCCTAAATGAAAATTGCATCCTTTTATTGTTCTTTTTCGAAAATTTGTCTAGCATATATATGTGCAGTTTTTTCGAAGTCCATTAATATACATCTGGGTGATAATTGCAAGTTATTTTCTTCACAGGACCCAATAATTGACGTTAATAATATATTTTAAGTCGTTTTATCTTTGTTGGTGCATCGTCGTAGGCGGAGGTAGGCGGAGGTAGGCGGGGGGTTGCTGAGCACGAGGACATTGCAAACTTATTTAAAGACCATTTCAAAGTAAGGTCTCCACTTGGCGCCTCAGTATCGGGAATCGGCTTTGCGTCTCATGTCCGGGGGCAGGAGCCGCTGCTACGCTTCACCACGAGGCAAGTAAGATCGGTGATAAATAATATGAGTAGGGGCAAATCCCCTGAGTATGATGGGCTTAACATTGAGCATTTAAAATATGCAGGCATGCATATGCCGAGCGTCCTGTCCTTGTTCTACACGATGTGTCTCAGCCATTCGTATCTACCGGCAGACTTAATAAAGACCATTGTGGTACCAATCGCGAAGAATAGGACAGGAGACATCTCGGACATAAGCAATTACCGCCCAATCTCTCTTGCAACTATTATGGCCAAGGTGTTGGACAGTATGCTTGATTCTTGTTTGGCGAAATATGTTAAGTTGCACGACGCACAGTTTGGGTTTTGCCCTGGACTATCAACCGAAAGTGCTATTTTAGGTGTTAGGCATACTGTCAAATACTACACTGACCGTAAGACGCCGGTGTACGCCTGCTTCCTTGACCTCTCCAAGGCTTTCGATCTCGTTTCTTACGACGTGCTGTGGAGCAAGTTAAGGAGTAGGGGTATACCGGAGGAATGGCTCAGTGTATTGCATTATTGGTATCGTAGCCAGACAAACCGTGTTAAATGGTCTAATGCGCTCTCGGAGTCATATGGGTTGGAGTGCGGGGTAAGGCAGGGTGGTCTGTCGTCCCCTCGGCTCTTCAATCTATATGTTAATGACCTCATTGTCGAGCTCAGCGCATGCATGTCGGATGCAGGGTAAATGGTGTTAGTTGTAACAACATCAGTTATGCGGATGACATGGTGCTGCTGGGCCCTTCGCCAGGAGCGATCGTGGAGATGCTTCATGTATGTGAGACCTTCGCTGCTGCACACGGACTGGTGTATAATGCCAAAAAGTGTGAATACATGGTCTTTGGGGTCGCTGGTGGGTGCCGGGAAAGTACTTTCGAACTTGCCATAAACGGTACGTCAATACGTAGAGTGACAAAGTTGACCAGTGACCATGTTGACATTGAACGGGAGCGCAGGGCTCTGGCGATCAGGGGAAATATGTTGGCACGAAGATTTGCTCGGTGTACTGACCAAGTAAAGGTAACGCTTTTTAAAGCTTATTGTCAGAGTTTTTACTCCGGTAATCTTTGGGTCAACTACTCGAAAAGATCGCTGGAAGTCCTGCGCGTCCAATACAATAATGTTTTTAGGATGCTGTTGCGATTGCCTCGTTTTTGCAGTGCCTCTGGAATGTTCCCGGTAACTCATACCGATGGGTTTGATGCCATCATCCGCAAAAAAACAGCCTCGCTCCTGAGCAGAATAAGGGGCAGTCACAATAGCATCCTGAAGGCTGTGGCGGCTGATACTTCCTCCACCATAATAAGGCGATTTGTGAGAAGACTTATACCCTAGTATTTAGTTGTCTTAGTTATAAGGACTATGGGTGGTCCTCTCATTAACTCGTCTTTAGTTAAGTTACTAACAATAGTGTTTAAGGGCAAAACTGTTACTAACAATTTATGGATCTCTTAGTTGTCCGAAATAAAATGATTATTATTATTATTATAGTGCTAATACACATGGAAACGTTTGTGAGTTATCAACGCTCCCGTGTATGGTATAAAGTTGATGAAAAATGTTAGGGACAACTTTGAATGTTCCAACCATCATTACGTACCTACTTAGACAAGCATAATAAAGTAACGAGTTTTTTTTTGTAGTAAATATTATTATTCTTTTGTTTGTGTCGTTTTTTTATCAATAGTGATTATCTCATTAAATTTTGAAGTAAATCTTCTGTCTTCGATTCAAAATCTATGTCTTGTGGTTCTTTTCTATTATTCTTTTTTTTTCTAATAATTTGTTCAGATTAATATTGCTTGGCAAATGAGACGAAATTGCAGGGTGAGGTTTTAGTTTCACAAACGGCTATAATTTCAATTTGCGTTTTAACTCCGATTTAATATTGCATCTTATTTTTACCGTTGACGGTTATTTGAATCTGAAAAATAAAAAGATGGACCTACATTAAAAAAGAAATGCTACTGGTTATAGAACCAGTAGCATTTTATAATGTAGGTAGTGTAACAATATGTTAAGGTGCAGCCTAGCCACCAATATGTTTTACATACACACATATAACAAATTTACAAAACTTACCTTTTCTCTAAGTGCATTTGGCTCATGATTGTGATTTTGAATATGCTTAGACAATATTTCATGTTGTTGGTCGTCCTTCAGTTTCGTAATAAGTCGAGAGTTACATTTATAATTGTTATTCCGTCGCAAATCACACACCCAATAATTTTTATTATCATTTTGTCGATTTTTCTCATATATGAAACCATCCACATTTTATTTGATTCCGCCTCTTTTGGTCTTATAGATACGCACTGTATTTTCCATTTTTAAGTACAATTCACTGTATTTAAAGGATAAAATTACAACTTTGCAATAATACACTTAGTGACACAATAGTTTTATGACACCACCGTCCACTTAGAAAAATAAAAAAGAAATTGTTCAACCTACAATGTAAAGTGCCTGCAAATTTCATTAGAGCATTATTGTATGAAAATGTGTATTAGTGTCTTTAATTTTTTAGGAGTTCACAATTATGCTTCGTTGTTATGCCTCTAAGAGTATGTCTTAATATCAGTATGCGTAAATGAATTTGTGCTTCAGAATATTATGCTAAATCATTATTATTATGATGAGAGAAATTTATTATGCTTAAAAAAAAATGCGTAAGCTGTTATGCGTAAATAATGTTATGCGAAAATATTATTAGGAGTAACAAAAGTATGCCAAGTTAAATTAGGTTTTAAAATTTTATGCAAATGAATAGGGAACCTGTTTTGAGTGCATTGCATTGAGCGCTACTAATCGTAAATCGTGATATTGCACCTAAAAAAAAAAAAAACGTTTCCCAGCAATATTTTTTGCGCATTGTAACTTTGATGAATATTTGGTTGTTGGCTATGGATAAATTTTCACAGAATGTGAATTTCTGTTGCCGCTTTAAAAAAAAAAAATTAAAAGGCGCTCCCCTACTACGATGGTACGGAAACCGTCATGCGCGAGTCCGACTCGACTTTGACCGGTTTTTTTCAATTAACCATAACTGTCCAGGAACCAGAACGGGCCCACAAGATTTAGTGAAGTTTGTGATTGTAAGTGCAGATGCTGTTTTGACAAACCATGCAATTCCTTGTTATCAAAATAGATATTTTTTCCATAAGGGATTCGAAAGGTTTTCGCCCGTGGTCCCGGTCCCTTAGTCCCTGGAAGGGATCACGAGTATTTTTTAGCCCGTGGTTCCTTCAAGAAATATATACTGCCGAATTAAATTGTTACTTAGGTATTTGAGGGCGGCATGGGCACCGGGCCGTAGGCCGACGAAGGAGGCCGGCGGAGGCCCGGCACTTCGGGGACAGAAGTTAAAGAGTGTTATTTAATATGCAGGCGAAGCGAGCGTACGTCATAAAACCTCCGTGGTCCCTTCCAGGGAATACGAGAAGGGACCACGGAATTTTCCAGTATTATAGGGACACGCAGAAAAAAATCTCCGTGGTCCCTTCCAGGGACTACGAGAAGGGACCACGAGCGGAAACAGGATTCGAACCCTCTATCCGCGGCGCAGAATACATCGCTTAAAAAATAATTATAACATTATGTGTGTATATTTATGGACTGCATCGTTGGTCTAGTGGTCGCAATCGCGACTGCTGAGCATGAGGTCCTGGGTTAGATTCCCGGGTCGTGCAAATTGTTACTGGGATTTCTATCAGGAATTTCTCAGACGCAAACACGGATTCTGGATTTGTGCCCGGTTGATGGCTCGCCCCCTATTACATGGGGCTTAAACATAACTGGCGAAATGTGGGTGTACTGTTAGGTACACCTCTGCCTAACCCTTCAGGGATTACAGGCGTGATGTTATGTTATTTATGTACCTACCAATATAAACTGACATGCAAAAATAAGTACTACACTTTTAAAATTTCAATTTTTCCTAAACTATAGAAGTTAGAGATTTAAAATAAAAAAAACGTTATAAAGCAATTTTTATCAGCTTTCTTTGAAACTATAGACAAAATTAAACTATTTTTCGAGTCCTATTTGTTTCGAAAGTATATCTTGTGTACTTAAAAAGTTATTGCAATTTTAAAAGTGTGTTACTTTTTTTTGCAGGCCAGTGTACATGGAATAAGGTTTAGGACGCAACCTATTTAATAAATTCGTCTTTTCTAACGTCAAACCACCAACAGGGTGACCACCCTTTACATACAGAGTTCCTGTCATGCCTCAGAAAGCAGATTAAGCTTTGACGGACGTTACAGGAAGTCTGAAGTCTGAAAGTCTGACAATCAGTCTTACCGAGGGGTATTGAGCTACTTAAGACAGGATAGCCAGTAGCTCCATGTAGAATTCAGCTGTAAACGGTAAGACTGGAAGCCGAACCAAATATAGTTGGGTAAAGGCTAGGCAGGAAATGATGAGGAATCATCCTGTTTCATATTATAGGCTTTAGTTTTAGTAGATACTAGCTGAACCGACAGACGTTGTCCTGTCTTTAACTATTACCTACCTACCCTACCCTACCTACCCTATCTACCCTCCAATCGATTTGACGTTTTTTTAGTTAAGTCGAAGAAGAAGAATATAAGAATTTTTTCCTTTTTTTGCAACAATTTTCATTGATGGTCTGCTTCTATTGATTGTAGCGTGATGTTATATAAACGTTGTACAGTTGTTGTTCGTTGTTGCCTTCTCCGATAAATGGGCTATCCAACACTAATAGATACTTTCAACTCGAACCCGTAGTTCCTGAAATTAGTGCGTTCAACCAACCAAACAAACTCTTCAGCTTTATAATGTTATAGTATAGATTCAAGTAGGTAACAATTTTATTTCTCTGAAATATTTGCATAAATCGCTAAAATATTCTGTTTTTCCAATTATGGGCTTCCCTCGACAGCCTTACGTTAACATCCTTAGACACTCGCAGATAGTCATACTCCAGCTAGGTCGAAAGTTCTCATCAAGGTGCATAAAATGAGCCCAAACACTAAATAGATGCTGTAAACTCTTGATGACCTCTTGCAACTGCCTTCCGTCTCCATCGTCGACCTTCGATGAAAGTCATACTCTAGCTAAGTTTAAAATTCTCTTCTAGGTCCATGAAATGAGCCCAAACACGATATAGCTGCTGCAAACTGTTGCGCACCTCTTGCAACTGACTTTTGTGTCCATCGTCAGACCTTCGATGACAGTCCAGGCAGGTCTTAAATTCTCTCCAAGGTGCATGGGATGAGGCCAATAACAATATAGCTGTAAATAATATCTAATCTACGTAAACTGCGTATGGATTATTGATTATTGCGAATAGCACAGCTCAGTTCTTGCACGGCAAGAACACGTGAATTTATCAGGCTTCTGATGTTCGCTATACTACTTTTCGGAGAAATCATCATCATCATCATACTCCTGCCCTTATCCCAATTTCTTGGGGCCGGCGCAGCATGATTGTATTCATTCTTCCATCTTCTCTATTACTTTTTGGAAAAATATTTCACGAAAAAAAAAAGAAATATAGAAATGCAAACAATTTCAAAACAAAAAGGAATATAGGAAATCTCACAGCACCAAAAAAAAATAAACAAATCACAAAAAGTGAATATAATGTTGGGGGGTTTGAGCCAGCAACCCTGTAGTTTACAGAGCGGTCATGAAACCGCTAGGCTATTTACTTCGTTGACTTAAAGCTACAAATAGCCGTTCTCATGTACTTACGTCATGACTGAAACGTCAAACAATTTGAAGTATACGGACATAATGCAAAATTGCCTACCCCCTTATGAAAGTAACGTGATAATATATAGCCTAAATATTGAAGAAGCCTATGCAGTAGTTCTGACGTGATGCGCGCACAAACATTTCGTACCAACTACTAATACCGAAAAAGCCGATTTTCTTGAGTTCCGCTATTTTGTGCGTATTCACGTCCAAAATCAAATTCCAAGAGAACTGATAAATTATATTTACCTGTATTAGATATGAATTATATGTAGCAACTTTAAAAGGTTACACTTCATTGGATTTGATTGTATAGGTGTTTGAAGTTTATTAATTTTAAACACAAAACCCTCTTTTTTGCGTCACTGGATGAGATTTAAAAAAAATGCTGAAACAATTTCTTTATTTTTATTAATAAGTATTTATTCTAAGTTTCATGATTCTAGAACAATCTAAAATTTTTTTTTCATACAAACTTTACCCCCCCATTTCACCCCCTTTTTCCAAAAAAATCCAAAATTTCTATAGCCTATATGTTATTCTGAATGTATTTAAATAGATTTGTGAACATTTCAACAATATCGGTTCAGTAGTTTTTACGTGATGCGCGGTCAAACAAACAAACAAACAAATTTTTTTTAAATGGTTTTGATATCTTTAGTAACTTATTTTAAGTCACCCTGGCTGGTTTTTTTTTTTTAATCTTCAATGAACAGATTTTTTGGTCTCAACGATTTTATTATATGTATAGATTACACTACCTATATACAAACTACAACTCTAAATAATAAATATGTACAAGTAACAAAACGGAGAGCAGGGGTGGCCCAGTGGTGGCGGCCCGACTTACGAACAGTTAGTCGTGGGTTCGAACCCAGACAGGCACATTACTTCGTGTAATTTATTTCATCACCACTGCTCTCAAAACGGTGAACGAAAACATCGTGAGGAAACCGGCATGTCCTAGAACCAAAAAATTCGAAGACATGTGACATTTACCAATCCGCACTGGGCCCGCGTGGTAGATTATAGCCCATTCCCTCTCTTAGAGAGGAGGCCTGTGTCCCAGCAGTGGGAACATTGATTGGCTGATGATAATGAACAAAACGGTTACAGGGCGTCAAAAAATTCGTTCACATCAGCATTGCCACGTTGGATGGCAATGCTGATTCTTTGGCCCAAAATAGGCCCGCCCTCTGGTCACGTGAAGAGTCTACCAACTGCTTGGCGATTTCTCGAAATACTAGGTGGGCACTCGGACCCCATGGCCCTAGTGTTTCAAGTCCGAACGGCTCAAACACATAATTACCAATTAAATTATTGTATTTGCGCCGTTTGAGGTTTTCAGCACCTGCAGCAGCCGCCCTAGCGCAGCCCACTGTGCTAGGAAGATGGGATGGCGATGGTCGACGCAAGTTGCGTATATAAGAAGCTTGATAATATAATTTCCTTAGATTCCACAAAATAAATTTCTGAACGCACGCATAAATATTCGACAACCAATGTCCTTTTTCACTACCTACTGACATTATTCTACATTTTTTAAATCTAAAATACGCTATTAACCGAATATTGTGGATGTGGATATACATATGTTGTAGATTCGAAACCCTTATTTAAATACGTTCTTTAAATTGAGGGGAAAGTTTACCGTATCGACGGGATGAACATTGACATGTTTGACAGTTACGAAACCCATGAACATTTTATACCTATGGGAAATGTTTTTCGTCAATTTTTAATAGTTATCCTAGACCCGTCCTCCCGTGCGTCTCGCATCCCCGGATCCCCGCGACCTTCAACAGGTCATCGGTCCACTGAGTGGGAGACCTTCCAACGTAACGTCTTCCGGTTCGCGGTCGCCACTCCACAAAGAGATTTAAAAGAATAAGGTACAGAGCGGCCATTGGGAATAATGTCATACAAACATTTTGATCCTGAACATTTCATGTTTGACACACGAACGCTACCTGACAAGCGGGCGTTTGACACTTGTCAGAACGATTTGTTACTAAGTAGTAACAAGTATTTGGATTACGATTTTCTTCGTCTTGTCCCGTCTATCGAAAGAAAAGAAAAAGAAAGAAAGAAAAATATTTATTTGACGTCAGTTATTAAAGCACACACACAATAAAAATAAAGAATCGCAAGAAAGAAAGGCGCGAAGATCGCTCTTAAAGATTTGAATGTCTTTGTCACTCCAGAACTTTTCGGCCACGTCAGCATCACTATACATGAGTCCCTGCTCTTGTTACATGATTATGTTTATTGTACATATTTATATAGATTTTCTTTAAGTATAATACGCATATGATTTGTAATTGGTACACGACAGGCTACCTTTAGGATTGTCTCTCCCTCTTCCTGCACGCTTAGCAACGCGTAGAAGCGGATTTTGTCGACAGAAGAATCGACAAAATGACAAATTGTAGAAATTCGTTGTAAGTATGGCGAAGGTAAAAATATAAAAACCGGCCAAGTGCGTTTTGGGCCACGCGCAGTGTAGGGTTCCATAGTAGCCCGTTATCACAATATAGAACGAACCCGTTGGTACAGCGCCATATAGCGGCAGCTTTGTGAAACTTATGATTATTATTATTATTTTAAATTTTAGATTCTGTTTTTCAATGCAAGTCTTTACCCGTTATAAACACGCAACTACAGTCACTTGATAGGATTTATTCTAAGGATTTTGTATTTGGTACAAAATTATCCAACACCTAACTTCAACGATCATTACTGCTAAACTAGTAAAGTTATCTTAACCGCTATAGTTTTCCTTTAAAGTTCCTGAATTAATGCACTATCATCATGAATTTTGCCAGATTTTTCAAGCCAGCAGTGTAGCTTTTAGAGGGGGGAGGGGGGGAATTTGCACTAAATGGAGCACTAAATCGAATCATTTTAAAAGACCTATTCAACGATACCCCACACGAAAGGGGACGAAAATAAATTCATCCCCACTTCACGTGTACGGGGAGCTACCCAAAAAATTTATATTTTCTAAAATTTTTGTTTTACCACTTTGTCGGCGTTATTGATATACACACCTCTACAAAATTACAGCTTTCTAGTACTAACGGTCTCTTGGCAAAACCTCGGACAGACTGACAGACGGACATGACGAAACTATTTCCTTGTCAGGACTACGGAAACCGAAGTTATTACGGGTGGGTGTTTATGAGCAGACAAATCGGCATACCCTCTTTCTAGTTAATTTTTTGCACTCGGCACCGCTACCACTGTCATTCGCAACTCGATTCCGTTCCCGACACGAAACTCAATGTCTGCTCGTGAACTTTTGCAGTTGTGCCGATAGTCGTGTCGGCCAATGCCTTAATAGCCAATAGCCTCGACCAACATCTTAGGAGGCTCTCGCTTGACAGCTGGATCGCAAGGGCTTGATTCAGAAAGCAGTACTTCTGGACACGGCACGTATTGTTAGGAGGTTCCTCTCTCAAGAGCGATAACCGGCAGCTCGGACATTGTTTCCAGCATTGGTGGGCTACTATTTTATATTTTTAAATGTTTTTTTAGTGTTTTATATTGGAATATTTAGAAACGTAAATAATATGTTAGAAAATGAATAAATGAAATGATAGAATACTGCTGGCCCAAAGTTATTCCGCCTAATGTTGTTAGTACCTACTGAGCACCCCCGGCATACAGGAAGGAAGTTCTAGCTGAAAAAGACCTTTATATATTATGTTCGCAATGTCACGCGGTTCAGTTGCTCCGTTACGGCTATTTTCAATAACTTACTAGCAGGTTTCGGTAAGCTCTCTCTCTGTCTGTTTGACATTTTGCTTACAGACGATTAGAAACAAAACGTTACAGAAAAGCTTTATTTGATTGTTCTATGAATCAAGTCACAGATAGGTGACGTGGATATTTCAAGCTAACTTTGTTTATAGAAACACCGATAGCTACGAGACTCAGGAATATTAACTAACAGTTATACGTTAGTAACTGCTGTAAGTTATAGAAAATGGCTGTAAAAGGGCTGTGGGTTCATGGGAGTGGTAACAGGGGGCAAGGGGGACCCCTCACCCTTCCCCCCTCCACAGAGCGCGAGGTGAGTTCCGTCGCATACATTTCACAATTTTACTTACGGTTTCACTTCGACAGATTAAATTCTACCGAAAAATAATGCGTTATATTGAAAGCAGTACCTAGGTACCTATGTTCAGTTGACAATATTTCGTCAGTTTACAATCTTGCTAGAAAGATTACAATGTAGCGGTTTTTACAATTTGACGCTGACAATCCCATCAATCAGCACAATGTTTTGAGTGCGCCACATTGAGTTCTACCATAAAACGTGATTTTTCACCCCCAAAAAAATGTCGTTAACCAACAATATTTTTGCGTAGACTTACTTTAGTTTGATATACAGAACGCTCGGTTGACGGCTCCAGAATTAATATTTTTTTTTGGTAGCGCCATCTAGTGTTTTAGACGTTGGACATTTTTATAGCACAAAGTTTTGTCTTTTTGTGGAGGTGTGTATATCAATAACGCCAACAAAATGGTAAAATAAAATTTTGGAAAATATTTTTTTGTAGGGTAGCTCCCCTACATGGAGCATGACCGATCCATAGTCACACCAAAGGTGTGTATTAATAAGATATTTATTTTATTTATTTACGAAGTCGTTTTGTAAGTTGCAAGAAGACGCAAGCTCAAATAAATAAATATGATATAGGTAGCTGAGAAGTTCCAGATTTAGATATAGACAACAGCACATTTGTGTTAACACTTGCACGACGGAAGTCGCCCTTACAACTACGATTTATAAGTCCTCTCAATCTTAAATTAATAGCACTAATGTAGGGTTGTATGTATGTACCTACGCATCCCGGTTTTGCAAACACTGCGTTGTCGTGTAGGGCCGTGCCGCCGGTATAGTGTATAGGAGGCATGATCAGGGATTGAAAACGGTTCCAAAATAATACTGGTATTTAGGGGTTCCGGTACCAATACCGGAACAGGAACCAGAGCCTAAATTGGAACCTTTATTTTGACAAAGTAGACGCGGAAACATGAATGGCGGCAAAATAGCAAAACAACCTGCTTTGTCTGGCTCCCAAGGCACGAATTTCAGTAAATTTCTAAATATATAAATAAAATTAAATTGCAATAAAAATACGTTCATTCTTAGCACTAAACGAAAGTCTAACTGGTAGCGCCATCTATAATTTAAAAGATGCAACTGAAAACCGTAAATTAGAGATGTCCTGTTCGATAAATCATCGACTAAGAAGTCCATTATAGTTGATCGATTTGGACCGATTGTTTTTATACGTTCTTTGAATTCTTATAGAAACATGAAAAAAAAGGGAATACACTGATGACTGCAGCCAGTAAAGTAATAGAGAGAAAAGTATAATATGTTATTGGGTCTCCCTTGTTTTGTTAAAAAAAAATGACAAATGATAGGTTTTCTTTTTGATGATTAAAAAAAACATAGTTTCCAAGAACTCTGGCGTTGACCTGACTACGTTACTAGGTGCCAAAGCCAAAACGCTTGGAAAAAAAACATTGCGTCACGTCACATACGCTTGTTGACTGACACTTTCGTTTGCTTAAGGTGGATGCTCCAGGGTAGCCCGCGAAATTCATATTTTCTTACATTTTTTGCAATTTGCAGGTCAGTGTCAGGTTGTATGTTGATTAAGATATGATTCGCGGCTGTAACACGTGTGTAGTTATAGAATTATAATCATCAAATCATCAATACAACCCTCCAAGCGCATAAAGGTGCAGGAATGACTTTGACCTTGAAAAAGTAATTCCTGTACCTTTAAGAGCTGCTATTGTGCTATTCACCTTAAGGTGGATGCTCCAATCAGCCCGCGAAATTCACATTTTCTTACGTTTTTTGCAATTTGCAGGCCAGTGCTAGGTTGTATGTTGATGACAATATTGCTCGCGACTGTAAGACGTATGTAGAAGAATTATTATCATCAAATCATCAATACAACCCTTCAAGCTCATAAAGGTACAGGAATTATTTTTTCAAGGTCAAAGTCATTCCTGGTGCAGGAATGACTTTGACCTTGATGAGCGCTTACTCTTTAGAACCATTACATCACGATTACATCCAAGTGATATGATGTGACGTTCCGTTCCTTGCAGAAACTTACCATGTTCAGCGCCATCTATCCAGCGACTAGGGAAGAGTTTAAACAGAAAATCCCTCATTACCACTTCCCAAACAATTTTCCGCATAATTTCATGAGCCAAATTATTACTCAAATAAAGTCTTTACAAATAATAAATAATAAAATTGTAACGCAAACCTAATGTTTGGCAAGTGAACGTTTAAATATAATCATGCTTACCAACTAGTACTTTTATAATCGTTGGTATAACATATTTTACGCGAAATAAACTAAGCCAAATATCTAGTCTCGTCTATTAGTCAATGACAAAAGATTTACATCTATAAGTCAGTAGCACAGATTAAACAAATTAAATTACAATGTGTTTGGTTATTTGTGGTCACTGTTTTACAACTTAACCTACTTAGCACAAATGTTTCACCAACAACAGAGGAGACCTGGGGATTTTGTCTTTATATTTTTTGTCAAATCAAATCATTTGACTAAATGTTTATTGTCTAAAGATTGTTTGCTGAAGACACTAGACATACATATAAATAATTTGCTCAACCCAATTTAGACCAAACCGCCGAGTAAAAATTTGACCAAATGAAAATATGCGTCATAAAATCATTCCAAATATTGAATAGGTAAAAAAAAGGTTGCTATTTGTTTGGATAATGAAATTTTGTCAAAATCTTTTCGCAAAACGGCAGGATCCCAATGAAAATATCGTGCGTAAATAAAGTAGCTCAAGAAAATAAAAGTTGTCTGTATTAAGGTGGATGCTCCAGGGTAGCCCGCGAAATTCAAATTTTCTTACTTTTTTTGCAATTTCCAGGTCAGTGTCAGGTTGTATGTTGATTAAAATTTGATTGGCGGCTGTAACACGTGTAGTTATAGAATTAGCGCATAAAGGTGAAGGAATGACTTTGACCTTGAAAAAGTAAATTCCTACAGCTTTATAAGCTTGGAGGGTTGTGTTGATGATTTTGATGATTATAATTTTATAACTACATACGTGTTACAGCCGCGAATCAAATCTTAATCAACATACAGCCTGACACTGACCTGGAAATTGCAAAAAACGTAGGAAAATTTTAATTTCACGGGCTACCCTGGAGCATCCACCTTAAGTTTTGCGTGAACCACTTTGTTGAGTTTAGTCAAAGATTGCCATTATAAATAAAAAATATTTTTTTAGTCGATTACAATAAAACCGTAACTGTGGGCAAACAATATTGTCTATGACGCTGTGTATATTCTGTACTTCTGTGCTCTGTGTAGTGCTTGGTGTAGTGGTCTGTGGTGTGGATTATTGATTTTGATTCGTACGCGTACGTGACGCTATGATTCCGTTCCTTTCCATGAGACTCAGTGAAAAAAGTCAAGGCTTCAGGAGCCCGAACAACGAATTTGCATGACTTTACTGTCGCGAAATTGTATATTTTTGTAAGTACACGCTGCTTAATGTTTAGAAAAGTTTTAGGTAGCATTAGTGGTTTAATCTATTGTAATTCGCCGCACTATTTTGTAACTCGGCGTTTCTTCTCGCAGTCAAGAAATATGAAGGTGGGATTTAATTTTTAGCGTGTTTGTGATTTATTTATCGTATGAAATGACGATAATTTTATCGTCATGGCTATAATATTTTACCGCCATTTTGTACATGTTATAAGTTGTTATTTTGAGAGTTTTTAACTTCTAGAAAAATTTCTGCTGATGTTGAGCTTGGGTGGTTGAAGTACTTAAGATTTTTAGCAGAGCACGAAAAAAAAAGTTTATTTGTGCGTTAACGCACACGTTATTTGCCATTAAATACAATTTTTATGTCTATCTCTGTGTCTCCATGTATCAAACAAATAATAGAAATCTCAAATTTAACTAGATTTTTAGCAAAGTAGCGAATAACGTGGCATTTTTTAACCTTTCTTTTTCAGTTAGTTTTCCACATGTCTCCTGTCTTTGGGCGTTCAATCAAAGAAACCCATGTCACATGAACCTTTTTTATTTTAGATTGGAACTCATGATGGCGTCTTCCACTGTGACGAAGTCCTTGCGTGCTACATGCTCAAGCTTCTACCGCAATACAAAGATGCTGTCATCGTCCGAACCCGGGACACGGCCAAGCTCAACGAATGTGACATCGTAGTTGATGTGGGAGCCGTCTTTGACCATGAGAAGAAGCGATACGACCATCATCAAAGGGAGTTCAATGAAACCCTGAGCTCATTGAGACCGGAACTTGGAGACAGATATAAAATCAAGTAAGTTAATTGTCAAGAAGATTTTAATCATATCAACTACCTACAGGGCCCAAGAAACTTACTATCTCGTAACATTGATGCAAAAGAAGAATCATTTCAGCATGAATTTTCCATTTCGTATTTTAGAAACATGTTCTAGCATTCTGTAGAGAAATTACTGCAGAACTGAAATGAAATACTTTTTGTAGAAACATCTAAGCAAACAAAAATGTCTTTTCTGACTGGGTATTCACATACAATTCTAATCAATGACTTGATGCAAGACTCAAGTGAACTTGGTATGGGCTATCAAAATTGCTTTATTGATTCAATTTGTTTTTATCCCAAATCAAATATAAATGAACTATATTGCATTGACACAACAATATATCATCATTTAATTTATAGTATTGACTAATGAAAGCAGCTGTTTACAATGTTATCAACTTTCAGAATGCACACTCTGTATCATCCTTTTTTTTATTTGTTTGTTAAAAACAGGGTTCATTTTGAGTAGTTTTTTGAAATGTATGTAATTTTAGTCAACAATATATTTCCTTTTTTCAGATTAAGTTCTGCCGGGCTAGTCTACACTTTTTACGGCGAAGAGGTCATAGAGCAACTCATCCCAAAACACGTTCCCCTCAAGTCGACTGATCTGCCTGTAATTTTCAAGAAAGTCTACCAAAACTTCATTGAAGAAATTGATGCTATAGATAATGGTGTTCCTATAGCTTCTGAAGAACCGAGATACAAAATACGCACTAACCTCAGCAGTAGAGTTGGACGATTGAACCCGGAATGGAACTCAAACCAAAATCTTGACTTGGATGAGATTTTTGCAAAAGCTATGAAACTTGTGAGTGAAGAGTTTTTGTATACCGTCAACTATTTCATAACTGTTTGGCTTCCTGCAAGGGATTACGTTAGGTCTGCATTGGACAGTAGATTCGAAATCCACAAGTCGGGACAGATTGTCGAATTTACAGAAAGGTTTCCTTGGAAAGAACACTTATTTGATTTAGAAGAAGAAATGAACATTGGTCATGAGATTAAATTTGTGCTTTTTAATGATAAACCAAACTCATGGAGAGTGCAAGCGGTTCCAGTTAACCCTACCAGTTTTATAACAAGGTGAGTTAATTTTTATTACTTACATACACACATAACTGGCTCTTCTGTGTATCGGCCACTTCGCAAGCACTACTGCTGTGCATGAATGAGGATCTGGGTTCGATTCCCAGGGTGGGAAAATTTGCTTGTTTTTCCATCAGATATTTCTTCTTGTGAGATTTTTTAGACTGATCTGTTGGCCTCGCTATCGCAAGCGAGACTGCCGAGTGCTGGGTCATGGGTTTGATTCTCAGGCCAGGCAAAAATATGGGTTTTAGCGGGTTTTTCCGCTAGGAATTGCTCAGTAGCAGTAGTATGGAAGTTGGCTGTTTGTCCCTCGGAAAACGTTGACGACGCGAATGGCGCAACGGTAATGAGGCTGCCTTACGTTCTTAGGGTCCCGGGTTCGAATCCCGGTAAATGTTTGTGTGATGAGCATGGACATTTGTTTCCAAGTATGTTTATATGTATTTACAAACAAAAAGTATCTATGTAGTATATCAACTATCTGGTGTCCACGACACAAGCCTCGTTGCTTAGTGTGGCATTAGATGGTGCTGGTGTTAATGTCCAGCGATATTTATTTATTTAAAACACGTTAAGCCGTTGGTCCTGCACTTGATCTCTCTCCAATCGTATCGGATTGCCAGATTGGAAGAGAAAGTACATCTGTGACTCACTGCACTAAAATATCTCCTGTCCCGATGGCTAATCTCCACTGAGATTGGCTGCTGTGACCGAATACGGTCAGAACTAATATTAGACTGTATCTAAACCATACCATAATTTTCAGGAAACCATTACATCCAAAATGGTGGGGAGTGAGAGATGAAGTCCTGAGTGAAGTTGCTGCAATAGAGGGCTGCATATTCTGCCACAGCACTGGGTTCATCGGTGGGAATACTACTAGGGAAGGTGCTTTCAAAATGGCTGTAGCTAGTTTAGAAGCTGCGGCATAGTTTGGTTACTTTTTACAATAAATTTACTTACTGAATCAAGTACTGTTTACTTAAATTTGTGGACTGTCCCTGGGATACTGGTAAGCTAAAATGATAGCTGGTAGTAAGAGAAGACGTATTTACACACATCCATTATTAATCATAGCCCTTTTAGTGCCAACATTGACTATGTTAGTATTTACTTTACATAATTATTTCTGTCACTCTCCAACTGTTAAGGAGAGTCCAAGTCATCGTTGTTTCAATTTGAAAAAGTGATGGTTGTATATTTTCATAGAGCTTCATATCTTTGTCGGAAAGCCTATAAGCAGTGAAGGTCGCTAAGTTTTCTTGTTGTCTTAAAGTGCTAGTTTCGGCTGTTCAAGTTTCCAGACCGAATGCATCTATGGTCTGGTCAGAAAAAATGTTGTTAGTGTAGTCATGAAATGAAGTACATACAAATTCGTATAATATTCCTTCGATGATAACTTTTTTGGTCTTGTCTGAAAAAGTGTCAACGAGGTTGGACAAATAGAGTGTGTTGCAAAATAACGGGTTTGGTTTAGGTTGATCAAATAATCAAGTGTTGTGGAAACTTAACATAATCTAAACACAGCTCTTGGTCTCAATAATTTGTTGTTATGCTTACAATAAGGTTTGGCTGGAAAAAAATGGTAGACTGGTCAAAAAATAAAGCATTGTTAAACTTAATGCTTCTATGTTCTTATCTGAAAAAGTAGCACGCTGGTCTCAAATGATATGCTGTAAAGACTTGTTTTCCAAGCTCATGACTTAAAAGTAGCATGCTGGTCATAAAATGATGTGCTTGTAAAGACTTGCTTTCGATACTCTTGTCTGAAAAAGTAGCACGCTGGTCATAAAATAGTGTGCTCAGACTTGGTTTCCATGCTCTTGTTTGAGAGAGTAGCACGCTGGTTATAAAATAGTGTGCTGGAAAGACATGCTTCCATGATCCTATATGAAAAGTGGCACACGGGTCATAAAATAATGTGCAGGAAAGAGTTGGTTTCCATGCTCTATACTGGATAAGTAGCAAGCTGGTCATAAAATGATGTAGGTACTGTTAATGTAAAGACTTGTTTTCATGCTCTTGTCTGAAAAAGTAGCACGCTGGTCGTAAAATGAAGTGTTGTAAAGACATAATGCTTCCATGCTCTTGTCTGAAAAGGTGGTACACGGGTCATAAAATAGTGTGCCGGACTTGGTTTACATGCTCTTGTCTGAAAAAGTAGCGCGCAGGTCATAAAATGATGTGCTGTAAAATCTTGATGATTCCATGCTTTTGTCTGAATAATATCAAGCGAAGTTGTTAAAAAATAAAGGCTTGTACAGGAAATGCTTCCATACCTTGTCTGAAAATGTCAAGCTGTGTCGGTCAAAAAGTGTCAAGCTTATCTTGCTTGTCTGAAAAAGTAGCACGCTGGTAGAGATGAAACGGATATCCGGTAACTATCCGGTATCCGGCCTATCCGGCCTTGTTTTAACTATCCGGCCGGATACCGGATAGTAATACAGTATCCGGCCGGATACCGGATAGTAAAATTTAAAAAAATCTCATTATTTTACACAAGGCAAATCATACTCCAATAGGTTATGGACACCGTTTATTTTTATAATCGCACATCAAAAATGTTTGTTTTATTAATTATTAGTTTAATACTCAAAATTAACAAGTGGCAAATTGTGATGAATAAATACCAAATTTTCCGCGTTTGCTGGTAAGAGGCGACTTCGCTTGGCTTCGTATACCAGACCAGCTTCTGAAAATAGCCTTTCGCTGTAAACGCTACTGCCACGTGCTGAAAGATAAATTCGAGCAAACCTTGGCAACTGCGGGTACTGATTTAGATTAACTGACCACCAAATGTATGGGTCGTGATTGCGATCGATTCGAGATGTCTTTAAAAAAAAGTCAGTCTCGTTAGCAATTGGATTTTGTTTTTCTTGATCGCCACAATAACTACTATTATCCTTTGCCACTTCATTGAAACAGTTCCAAAAAGTGTCATGAGCTTCACGTGTGAACTTGGATCCAGTTTCATCTTCATTCATTCGTTTAGCAGGTGTTGAAGACGGCGATGATCTTTCACTGTCAGAAAAAGATTCCTCGCAAGAGTTTTTTATATACTCTATCATGATTTTCTGTCGGGCTTTTTCAGTTTCAAGAAATCCTAAATAATCTGACTTGAACCTTGGGTCTAAAAAGGTAGGAATTAGGTAGTTTGGATTATCTCCTAAGGATTTAAAACGACTTTCCAATTCAGCTTTCAAAGAAGCTCTCATACGAGCTAAGTCTGGTGTTCTTTGTGCAGTCTCGTTTTTGTCTAAATACTTTTTTAATGCAGAAATATGCGGAATCGCCTCGTATATACAGGAAAGGCCAGAACTTGTAATTTTCGTTATTTATTCAAATGGTTTTAAAAGATTTATGCACTGCTCCATTAGGCCCCATTGTTGTATCGTCAAATTAGTGAGTGTGTCATGTTCAGCGACATAAAGAGAGATAGCCCTTTTTTGTTCCAACAAGCGTTCTGCCATGTAGTAGGTAGAGTTCCACCTCGTGTTGATGTCCTGCACTAACTGATGCTGCGGTAAATGTAACTCCTTTTGAATTGCAAGCAATTTTTCTTGTGCTAAACCTGAATGATTGAAATGCGTTACTAGACGTCTTCCAGTAGCAATCATGTCTAATACTTCAGCTTGGACCTTCATTGCCTCATTAACAACTCGCTGAAGTGAATGTATGAAACATCTAGCAGAATCATTCTCTGCAACTCGAACTCCTTTCACCATATTAGCGCCACTATCATGGATTAGTAAATGAATTTTATTTCTATCAATATTCCAGCGAGCAGCAATAGCGTTCAGTTCCTTTGCTATATTTTCTCCAGTGTGTGATCCTGAAAACGGTAGCATAGCATTAACGCCGTGTTGCAGCTGAAATTCCGGAGACAACCAATGGGCTGTGAAACTCAAGAAGCTGGAACTATTGTGCAGGCAGGTCCAAATGTCAGAAGTAACAGAAACTGCAATAGCTTTTGAAATGTTTGTTTTAATTTTGTCGTGAATTCTGTTGTAGATATCGGGCACAATTTTTTAAGAAATATAAGTGCGACTTGGTAATTCATAACGAGGTAGCGCTTGTTCTAGAAGCCTTTTAAACCCGACCTTTTCTACGATACTGAACGGCTCGTTATCTAGAGCAATCACTTCTGAAATTAAATAATGATATTTCTTGGCTTTGGCATCATTTACATTCCAAAGTAATTTTCTTTCAAGCGATTCCGACAGTGTTAGTTGTTTTTCTGCTGATGATGAAGATGCACTTGTGCTGGGAACGACATGTCCCGGAGCCATAACCGGCTTTGAACTTTCACCAGTTTTTTTTATTTATCAATTTAAACTCTTCTGGATGTTTGGACTTCAAATGATTACTCATGGCTGAAGTACCTAATAAATGACAAAAAAAACATACTTTAAAATATTGAAGGTACCGATTCACAATGTAAATCAATAAAACAAAGCTAAAGTCATTTATTTATTTATTTATGAATAAGTCTCCTGCATGGGTTATTGAGCTTGTGTGTGGACCGAGATCATACAATGGTTCATCGACCGGAGCCGTTTCGTCCTTTGCTCTAAACTCATAAGCGGTTGCGGAATCAGTCTTCGCTTCCGTTTTCTTTTCGGTTTTCTTAGTCTGTTTATTCTGTTTCCACGCCATACTACTGTCCGTGCGACCGCGCGGCTTCTGTGGTCTATCTTCAAACTCGCGCACTTCATTCCAGTCTGAGTTGAAGTTCTGCTGTTGTTGATGTTCGTACGCTCTATTTGATTTCGCGTTCCGCGATTCTCTCCGCTAGCGGGCTGTCCTCGCTGAATCGGTTGAGATTGTCTTCCATTTTGGGTATCTGCCATCCTGGCTGCTAATTGCAAAATATTCTGGTTTTTAAAATGTCTAAAACGACATAAAGTAATAAACTTGCATTCATAAAATTGGTGAATGTCGTTTTATTGAAAGAATTTAAACTAATTTAAAGTAAGGCCGTAGTAGTAGGTACCTAATGAAAATAAAAATGAAATGACACATCGACCAAAATTTTGTTGTACTGGTAGGTACCTACTAAGTTTGTTTATTAACAAAATCAGTTTAAGAATATGAGAATATTCATATTTTTTCGTTTTCATATCTTTCGTTCAATTGAAGCAAAATCATAACCTCTAAAACTTACGTACCTGCCTTTTTTCCTTCACCACCTCGAGAAATTTTAACCTGACACAACAAACATACCGCGTACTTGCCGCGCACTGTTAAAATCAAAATATTGCCATATTGGCGATCGTGTTTTTGATGATGACATTTCTTGTTAATCTATCAGAATTCAAACATAAAATCACGACGACAAGTGATAAACAATGAAATAAACAATAAACGAACTGAGAAACAAACACAAATTGACACGCGCGATAACACTCGAACGCCCCCGAGTCGACCCGATCTCCGCTTACGTGCGACCCGAATGCGCGTGAATATTTCCGATCTCGTTTACCGCGCCAATATTGAAATCAAACTGATCGCGTCAACGCAATAAAGGGCCGAATATCCGGCAGCCGGATATCCGGCGCTCCGGCCTAGTAGCTTGCCGAATATCCGGTATCCGGCCAAACTACTATCCGTTTCATCTCTACACGCTGGTCATAAAATAATGATAACTAATAATAACTGGAGAACGGCGGGTGGTAGTGGCATCTTTCTCAATTTTGCTTGCCTTTGCTTTAATCTGACATTTGAAATAAATGGATCTGAAGTGAGTAGTGCCCGGTTAAACGAATCAGTCATGGTTGTAACTCTATCAAACTTTCGAGTATGATGCTCTCTGTCAGACCTCCAAAACTTATTTCTTGCTTCTCCCGCTTGTTCAGAGAGTAAACCCACATGCACATGCATGATGTCTTTACCATGGACTAAAATTTTGTGCAAGGTAACTGTCATAGGATACCATTCAAAATTTTGGATGAACTTAATAGCCAGTGACATACAAAAATCCCCAAATTTTTCGGTATCAACTGGTAGCCCACAAGATAAAACTACTAATATTGTAAATAAATCATCAAGAAGCCATTGCGGAATGTTTAATATGTATTGTCTGCAAATATTCCACGGTTTTTGTTAGACAATGCTATGCGAGCAGTATTACCATCGTTGGTGTTGCCTGCATTGGGCCGCACGACCTTTGCACCTTTTTTTTAGTTTCTTCCACAATGAAATGCTCCGGGGAATTGTGAGGTATCCTCCATTTTTTTACTTGCATCTTGTTTCCTAGACTAGCTGTTGCCCGCGGCTTCGCCCGCGTGAAGTTCGGGTACTGTCCCACTGGATCATACTAAAGAGATAAATAGTATCCTACATGTTAATCCAAGTTATAAAATATCTATCACACACCTATCTATATTGTTTCTATATTCTATCTATTACAAATATTTATCACAATCACTGACACAATAGTGTCACCTTAGGGCATCCTCGGTAGTTGGCGGGGTGACCGGACTCGCCACAGAGTACGCAGCTGGGGGGTTCAGTGCATAGAGTGCGGTCTTTTGGTCGAGTGCACTCGGCGGTGCCGTGGTCACCCAGACACTTGACGCATCTGGGTTTCCCGAAGAAGTTACGTTGTGCATGGCCGTATAGTTGGCAACGATGGCATTGCGAAAGAATGCCGGTTTTGATTGGCTGCTCTATGCGGAGGCCAGACAGACCGCAGATCTTGTTGATCTGGTGGATAGGATGATGTCCTTCCACGCGGTCGCAGACTACAAGCACCATACTATATGGTGATGAGCTGGTGCGACCACCTGTCTTTCGGTGCATGCGGTGCACCTCGGCTACAGGGATCTTTTGAGACTCTAAGTCTTCTTTGATCTCCTGGGGGGAAATTTCTATAGGGATGTTTTAAATAACAACCCTGGTCGGGATATCCTCTTGAAGAGAGTGGGTGTGGTAGCGAACATCCCTAGATCGCAGGAGCTTGGTTAGCTCGCGGTAGTCGTTGGGTGTCGCCGTCATGACTTTAATGCCCTGCTCGACGGCACGGGCATTGGTATAAATGATATGGCGTTCATTACACGCCTTTGAGATTTCCGTCCATTTTCTCTTATCGTGGATGACAAGAGGTGGGGGACGGGAATTTTTGGAGGGGGTAGCCGAGGTGGCTGACTGGGGTGAGGCATCAGCCGGGGTGGCTGTTATCATGGAGCTGATTGGACGGCTCTGTGAAGGGCCTGCAGCCGATTGGGTAATTGGCGAGCTTTGAGTCGCAGGTTTATTGCAACTCGAGGATGAGGGGGATTTTCCCTTTTTCCTCTTTCCTTCCCGACGATTTGGCGAGAAGTTAGTCTCCATCTCGGTTTCCGATTCTAGGGAGGGAGAGGAAAGGGTATCCTCTTCCGATTTAACGGGGGCTACTAGGGGGACTGGAGAGAGGATGGGGATGACTGGGGATTCTAGCGCGTCGCTAAAATCCGTTATCGAAGGCTGAGGTGCGGCTTCAGCCTCATTGATGCTCGACTGGTCTTTATCACTTCAACTCCACCTCGAGAATTTTTTTAATTGGAGGTGCCATTTTTTGGCAGAAATTAATATAGGGGGGGGGGGGGGGGACTAACCTCATATCCTAACCCTAATCCTAAATAATCCTAGTCCTAATACCAATCCCGAGGAGATACGTGAAACGTATACCTCCCGGGCAGACGTTCCCCTAAGAGCGAAACCACCCTTGTGTGTTTCCTACTGTAATATACATCTTGGATGGAGATGATAGATCTGCAACACCAAACTATCCCCCGATTTTGTTATCATTCGTTTTTTGAATTGCCTCCCACTATGAACACAATTTTAAAGATGTATTCACGTCAAAGGGGAGTGTGCCATTACGGGTCTTCTTCGTCGTCACACTCGGCAGAGTGGTCGTGGTCGTTACATCAGGGGTGGTGACAAGCTTCACAATCCGTCGCCATTCCTCCCGCACTGTGGTTTTTCTTGTGCATTCGTGGAGTTACGTAGTTGTTGATGTTCTTGTATGACAAGGTCATATATATCATGTCATCGGGAACTATTTCGGTTACGTTTACGTAGTTGTTTGTTGAATTTTTCTCTAACTTTCTAAAAGACGCCTGTCAACGCGTAACTCGGGCCAGCGCGCTCCATGTTTATAGCGAGACAACGAGAGGGTGTCACGGAGCTTATTCAAACACTGAGGGAGCGAGGGCGGGATACTTGTGGCTTGGGTAGTTCACTCACAAAACTGGAGGCAAAAGTTACTATTTTATTGTCCTTCCAGGCGACATAGCTGCTCCTTCAACACAGGCAACATACTCGACTGAATAGCCACGTGCTTTTTTGGAGATTTATTTTTCTGCGGGTATTTGCTATGACGTATTCGGTTGCGTCGAATGGTTCCCAAAATCAATATTCCTTGTTTAGCGAAATATTCT
This sequence comes from Xestia rhomboidea, assembly GCA_963853795.1. Classification (NCBI taxonomy): domain Eukaryota; kingdom Metazoa; phylum Arthropoda; class Insecta; order Lepidoptera; family Noctuidae; genus Xestia; species Xestia rhomboidea. The sequence continues at coordinate 3,387,306 of OY970778.1, read as the reverse complement.
AGTTGTAGCAGGGATGTGAAGTAAATAGTCAAATTACAGGCGGTAATTTTGATTGCATGGGTATTTCACGAGCTAGCGTGACGACAACATTTTCTGCAGCACCCAGGTTCTGCTTATTGGGCCCAACTACGTTTTCAGCTCCAATTTCTGCCCCAAAGTCGCACACGCCGCCGCTCAGGACATTTTATGGGGCTTAGAATTACATCTCTTAAGGTTGTGTCTAGCTTTCGTTGAACAAATCTGTTCATCCACGCAGAAATACTTCTCGAACGGGACATTGTGACAAACTTCAGTTTTTAGTCACAACAATCCTGATTTTGTAGAAGAGGAACGCGGTCTGCGTGATCACGAGGAACCATGTCCGCGTTATCGTTGAAACTGAAAAAAATATTTATTTTCTCAAATTTGTTTACTCGGCATTGTGTCTCTAAACCACCACTGCACTCGAATGTTTCGTCACTCTTAGCAGATGTACCAACGACATAGAAACCAGACCAATAAAATATAACTGGAAATCGGTCTCTGTTGTTAGATACGAGGGGAGGTCCAAACGTTCGCGGAAAACAAGGAAATAAAGGTAAAATAAAACAAAGTAATTATTTTTCCATCTCTATTTAGTATCCCTTGAGCTAAACTAATTTGCAAGACTTGCAAGTCGTTGTTGTCATTGTTTATGCGAGTGTACGACGGTATCTATTATGCGGCTAGAAATAGTCCAGACAAATAAATGTATGACACGTTACAAACCGTCTTGATAGGGTTTTAGATACATTGAGTAATTTGCTCTTTAGTAACGGTAGTTTATCATCTATTGAATGTTCATTTTGGGGATACCAGTGATTGAAGTCAGCAGTAGCTGAAATTAAGAGATGTAGTTTGTGAAACCTTAAAAGTTTACGACTAAAGTAATACATTAACACTCATAACAGAGATAAAATTTACCAAATCTTGTTCTCAAGAGTGCTTCAAACGGGAATTCTTGGATATAAGACTTTTTCATTTGAAAGAACACGTTGCTTGCGTTGCTGGTTGGTTCATTGCCACTTTTCTACACACAAAGCATAATCATCAGAAAAGCAACGTAAACACTCCAGGCACTCCTCTTCCTCTTGCGTGATGGGTATTTTATATTATGTAAATTAACACGGTTAGATGTAGACGGTTCTGGAATTAATTTCTTCTCTAGAGAGTGTCCTGCTCGCTGTTCGTATGCTTTTTGTCTTCGGTACTTTGCTTTTAAATTTACCACTGTGTGAGCGGCCGTGAGCTCGTTGTATTCTAACTTGTGGTTTGGTGTAATAACAATGTAGATTTTCTGAAGGAAATAACCGTTCTGAAAAGAAAAACAACAACTAAATAAAAAATAATAGGTGAGAGAGGTATATCGTCAGGGTTCGGAGTTCCCATTTTATTGGGATAAACAAGACTGTATAAGCAATTACAGAGTTTTTATTACAGTAGTTACTAAATAACACACAATACAAAATGGTACATAACACAAAATGGTAATTAGTAAAAAGATAAAGCAAGTACAAAGGTAACGGTGAACAGACCTTTTAAGGTCTCAGTTCGTATAGTGGCCAAGTGTATCCGCTCGCTATCAGCAAGCTAATACAGCTATTGAAAATATACAGCAGTGCTATACCGAGTAAAACGACAGTTGTCGGGAGCAGGGGAGCTCTGTGATTCGAATCCGAAGACCAACTGACGAGCTTACTGAGTGCACGCTCTTTTATAAGACTTTGCCCCCAATTTGCAATCCCTCCACAGCCCTGTCCGTTGACGCACGGAAGTGTGTCACGTGTTTATTTGATACAAAAATGTGCTAAATCTAATAAGAATTACATTACAAAGTAATCAAATAATACAACAATAATTGTCGTAAATAAACAATGGTGAATTCACAATTGTTTTGAACAAATCTCCCGGTCACACTTATCGAAATTAGTTGCCAAAAATCAATTAGTGAACACTTAATAAATTATGTTTCCATTTACTAGACAGTAATTGATACTAAAAATCACTTAAATTAATAACATGAAAATCAACTCTTAACAAAATTGTCGAATTCCCACAATTGTAATTGACAACCAACTCCGACATATATATTGGCATGTGAAGACACAGACACTGAAGATCGTGATGAGGTGATGTCGGTAAGGGCAGGTGACGCTGGAAAGGATTTGATTGGGTTGGGCTCGTCAAACTCGGCGTCAGTCCGTCCAAAGAGTCTCCATACGTTGAAATTTTACATACGTTGAAAGTTGCATGGGTATTTCACGAGCTAGCGTGACGACAACATTTTCTGCAGCACCCAGGTTCTGCTCATTGGGCCCAACTACGTTTTCAGCTCCAATTTCTGCCCCAAAGTCGCACACGCCGCCGCTCAGGACATTTTATGGGGCTTAGAATTACATCTCTTAAGGTTGTGTCTAGCTTTCGTTGAACAAATCTGTTCATCCACGCAGAAATACTTCTCGAACGGGACATTGTGACAAACTTCAGTTATTAGTCACAACTATCCTGATTTTGTAGAGGAGGAACGCGGTCTGCGTGATCACGAGGAACCATGTCCGCGTTATCGTTGAAACTGAAAAAAATATTTATTTTCTCAAATTTGTTTACTCGGCATTGTGTCTCTAAACCACCACTGCACTCGAATGTTTCGTCACTCTTAGCAGATGTACCAACGACATGGAAACCAGACCAATAAAATATAACTGGATATCGGTCTCTGTTGTTAGATACGAGGGGAGGTCCAAACGTTCGCGGAAAACAAGGAAATAAAGGTAAAATAAAACAAAGAAATTATTTTTCCATCTCTATTTAGTATCCCTTGAGCTAAATTAATTTACAAGACTTGCAAGTCGTTGTTGTCATTGTTTATGCGAGTGTACGACGGTATCTATTATGCGGCTAGAAATAGTCCAGACAAATAAATGTATGACACGTTACAAACCGTCTTGATAAGGTTTTAGATACATTGAGTAATTTGCTCTTTAGTAACGGTAGTTTATCATCTATTGAATGTTTATTTTGGGGATACCAGTGATTGAAGTCAGCAGTAGCTGAAATTAAGAGATGTAGTTTGTGAAACCTTAAAAGTTTACGACTAAAGTAATACATTAACACTCATAACAGTGATAAAATTTACCAAATCTTGTTCTCAAGAGTGCTTCAAACGGGAATTCTTGGATATAAAACTTTTTCATTTGAAAGAACACGTTGCTTGCGTTGCTGGTTGGTTCATTGCCACTTTTCTACACACAAAGCATAATCATCAGAAGAGCAACGTAAACACTCCAGGCACTCCTCTTCCTCTTGCGTGATGGGTATTTTATATTATGTAAATTAACACGGTTAGATGTAGACGGTTCTGGAATTAATTTCTTCTCTAGAGAGTGTCCTGCTCGCTGTTCGTATGCTTTTTGTCTTCGGTACTTTGCTTTTAAATTTACCACTGTGTGAGCGGCCGTGAGCTCGTTGTATTCTAACTTGTGGTTTGGTGTAATAACAATGTAGATTTTCTGAAGGAAATAACCGTTCTGAAAAGAAAAACAACAACTAAATAAAAAATAATAGGTGAGAGAGGTATATCGTCAGGGTTCGGAGTTCCCATTTTATTGGGATAAACAAGACTGTATAAGCAATTACAGAGTTTTTATTACAGTAGTTACTAAATAACACACAATACAAAATGGTACATAACACAAAATGGTAATTAGTAAAAAGATAAAGCAAGTACAAAGGTAACGGTGAACAGACCTTTTAAGGTCTCAGTTCGTATAGTAGCCAAGTGTATCCGCTCGCTATCAGCAAGCTAATACAGCTATTGAAAATATACAGCAGTGCTATACCGAGTAAAACGACAGTTGTCGGGAGCAGGGGAGCTCTGTGATTCGAATCCGAAGACCAACTGACGAGCTTACTGAGTGCACGCTCTTTTATAAGACTTTGCCCCCAATTTGCAATCCCTCCACAGCCCTGTCCGTTGACGCACGGAAGTGTGTCACGTGTTTATTTGATACAAAAATGTGCTAAATCTAATAAGAATTACATTACAAAGTAATCAAATAATACAACAATAATTGTCGTAAATAAACAATGGTGAATTCACAATTGTTTTGAACAAATCTCCCGGTCACACTTATCGAAATTAGTTGCCAAAAATCAATTAGTGAACACTTAATAAATTGTTTCCATTTACTAGACAGTAATTGATACTAAAAATCACTTAAATTAATAACATGAAAATCAACTCTTAACAAAATTGTCGAATTCCCACAATTGTAATTGACAACCAACTCCGACATATATATTGGCATGTGAAGACACAGACACTGAAGATCGTGATGAGGTGATGTCGGTAAGGGCAGGTGACGCTGGAAAGGATTTGATTGGGTTGGGCTCGTCAAACTCGGCGTCAGTCCGTCCAAAGAGTCTCCATACGTTGAAATTTTACATACGTTGAAAGTTGCATGGGTATTTCACGAGCTAGCGTGACGACAACATTTTCTGCAGCACCCAGGTTCTGCTCATTGGGCCCAACTACGTTTTCAGCTCCAATTTCTGCCCCAAAGTCGCACACGCCGCCGCTCAGGACATTTTATGGGGCTTAGAATTACATCTCTTAAGGTTGTGTCTAGCTTTCGTTGAACAAATCTGTTCATCCACGCAGAAATACTTCTCGAACGGGACATTGTGACAAACTTCAGTTATTAGTCACAACTATCCTGATTTTGTAGAGGAGGAACGCGATCTGCGTGATCACGAGGAACCATGTCCGCGTTATCGTTGAAACTGAAAAAAATATTTATTTTCTCAAATTTGTTTACTCGGCATTGTGTCTCTAAACCACCACTGCACTCGAATGTTTCGTCACTCTTAGCAGATGTACCAACGACATGGAAACCAGACCAATAAAATATAACTGGATATCGGTCTCTGTTGTTAGATACGAGGGGAGGTCCAAACGTTCGCGGAAAACAAGGAAATAAAGGTAAAATAAAACAAAGAAATTATTTTTCCATCTCTATTTAGTATCCCTTGAGCTAAATTAATTTACAAGACTTGCAAGTCGTTGTTGTCATTGTTTATGCGAGTGTACGACGGTATCTATTATGCGGCTAGAAATAGTCCAGACAAATAAATGTATGACACGTTACAAACCGTCTTGATAAGGTTTTAGATACATTGAGTAATTTGCTCTTTAGTAACGGTAGTTTATCATCTATTGAATGTTTATTTTGGGGATACCAGTGATTGAAGTCAGCAGTAGCTGAAATTAAGAGATGTAGTTTGTGAAACCTTAAAAGTTTACGACTAAAGTAATACATTAACACTCATAACAGTGATAAAATTTACCAAATCTTGTTCTCAAGAGTGCTTCAAACGGGAATTCTTGGATATAAGACTTTTTCATTTGAAAGAACACGTTGCTTGCGTTGCTGGTTGGTTCATTGCCACTTTTCTACACACAAAGCATAATCATCAGAAGAGCAACGTAAACACTCCAGGCACTCCTCTTCCTCTTGCGTGATGGGTATTTTATATTATGTAAATTAACACGGTTAGATGTAGACGGTTCTGGAATTAATTTCTTCTCTAGAGAGTGTCCTGCTCGCTGTTCGTATGCTTTTTGTCTTCGGTACTTTGCTTTTAAATTTACCACTGTGTGAGCGGCCGTGAGCTCGTTGTATTCTAACTTGTGGTTTGGTGTAATAACAATGTAGATTTTCTGAAGGAAATAACCGTTCTGAAAAGAAAAACAACAACTAAATAAAAAATAATAGGTGAGAGAGGTATATCGTCAGGGTTCGGAGTTCCCATTTTATTGGGATAAACAAGACTGTATAAGCAATTACAGAGTTTTTATTACAGTAGTTACTAAATAACACACAATACAAAATGGTACATAACACAAAATGGTAATTAGTAAAAAGATAAAGCAAGTACAAAGGTAACAGTACAGTTAGGTGAACAGACCTTTTAAGGTCTCAGTTCGTATAGTGGCCAAGTGTATCCGCTCGCTATCAGCAAGCTAATACAGCTATTGAAAATATACAGCAGTGCTATACCGAGTAAAACGACAGTTGTCGGGAGCAGGGGAGCTCTGTGATTCGGATCCGAAGACCAACTGACGAGCTTACTGAGTGCACGCTCTTTTATAAGACTTTGCCCCCAATTTGCAATCCCTCCACAGCCCTGTCCGTTGACGCACGGAAGTGTGTCACGTGTTTATTTGATACAAAAATGTGCTAAATCTAATAAGAATTACATTACAAAGTAATCAAATAATACAACAATAATTGTCGTAAATAAACAATGGTGAATTCACAATTGTTTTGAACAAATCTCCCGGTCACACTTATCGAAATTAGTTGCCAAAAATCAATTAGTGAACACTTAATAAATTGTTTCCATTTACTAGACAGTAATTGATACTAAAAATCACTTAAATTAATAACATGAAAATCAACTCTTAACAAAATTGTCGAATTCCCACAATTGTAATTGACAACCAACTCCGACATATATATTGGCATGTGAAGACACAGACACTGAAGATCGTGATGAGGTGATGTCGGTAAGGGCAGGTGACGCTGGAAAGGATTTGATTGGGTTGGGCTCGTCAAACTCGGCGTCAGTCCGTCCAAAGAGTCTCCATACGTTGAAATTTTACATACGTTGAAAGTTGCATGGGTATTTCACGAGCTAGCGTGACGACAACATTTTCTGCAGCACCCAGGTTCTGCTCATTGGGCCCAACTACGTTTTCAGCTCCAATTTCTGCCCCAAAGTCGCACACGCCGCCGCTCAGGACATTTTATGGGGCTTAGAATTACATCTCTTAAGGTTGTGTCTAGCTTTCGTTGAACAAATCTGTTCATCCACGCAGAAATACTTCTCGAACGGGACATTGTGACAAACTTCAGTTATTAGTCAAAACTATCCTGATTTTGTAGAGGAGGAACGCGGTCTGCGTGATCACGAGGAACCATGTCCGCGTTATCGTTGAAACTGAAAAAAATATTTATTTTCTCAAATTTGTTTACTCGGCATTGTGTCTCTAAACCACCACTGCACTCGAATGTTTCGTCACTCTTAGCAGATGTACCAACGACATGGAAACCAGACCAATAAAATATAACTGGATATCGGTCTCTGTTGTTAGATACGAGGGGAGGTCCAAACGTTCGCGGAAAACAAGGAAATAAAGGTAAAATAAAACAAAGAAATTATTTTTCCATCTCTATTTAGTATCCCTTGAGCTAAATTAATTTACAAGACTTGCAAGTCGTTGTTGTCATTGTTTATGCGAGTGTACGACGGTATCTATTATGCGGCTAGAAATAGTCCAGACAAATAAATGTATGACACGTTACAAACCGTCTTGATAAGGTTTTAGATACATTGAGTAATTTGCTCTTTAGTAACGGTAGTTTATCATCTATTGAATGTTTATTTTGGGGATACCAGTGATTGAAGTCAGCAGTAGCTGAAATTAAGAGATGTAGTTTGTGAAACCTTAAAAGTTTACGACTAAAGTAATACATTAACACTCATAACAGTGATAAAATTTACCAAATCTTGTTCTCAAGAGTGCTTCAAACGGGAATTCTTGGATATAAAACTTTTTCATTTGAAAGAACACGTTGCTTGCGTTGCTGGTTGGTTCATTGCCACTTTTCTACACACAAAGCATAATCATCAGAAGAGCAACGTAAACACTCCAGGCACTCCTCTTCCTCTTGCGTGATGGGTATTTTATATTATGTAAATTAACACGGTTAGATGTAGACGGTTCTGGAATTAATTTCTTCTCTAGAGAGTGTCCTGCTCGCTGTTCGTATGCTTTTTGTCTTCGGTACTTTGCTTTTAAATTTACCACTGTGTGAGCGGCCGTGAGCTCGTTGTATTCTAACTTGTGGTTTGGTGTAATAACAATGTAGATTTTCTGAAGGAAATAACCGTTCTGAAAAGAAAAACAACAACTAAATAAAAAATAATAGGTGAGAGAGGTATATCGTCAGGGTTCGGAGTTCCCATTTTATTGGGATAAACAAGACTGTATAAGCAATTACAGAGTTTTTATTACAGTAGTTACTAAATAACACACAATACAAAATGGTACATAACACAAAATGGTAATTAGTAAAAAGATAAAGCAAGTACAAAGGTAACAGTACAGTTAGGTGAACAGACCTTTTAAGGTCTCAGTTCGTATAGTGGCCAAGTGTATCCGCTCGCTATCAGCAAGCTAATACAGCTATTGAAAATATACAGCAGTGCTATACCGAGTAAAACGACAGTTGTCGGGAGCAGGGGAGCTCTGTGATTCGAATCCGAAGACCAACTGACGAGCTTACTGAGTGCACGCTCTTTTATAAGACTTTGCCCCCAATTTGCAATCCCTCCACAGCCCTGTCCGTTGACGCACGGAAGTGTGTCACGTGTTTATTTGATACAAAAATGTGCTAAATCTAATAAGAATTACATTACAAAGTAATCAAATAATACAACAATAATTGTCGTAAATAAACAATGGTGAATTCACAATTGTTTTGAACAAATCTCCCGGTCACACTTATCGAAATTAGTTGCCAAAAATCAATTAGTGAACACTTAATAAATTATGTTTCCATTTACTAGACAGTAATTGATACTAAAAATCACTTAAATTAATAACATGAAAATCAACTCTTAACAAAATTGTCGAATTCCCACAATTGTAATTGACAACCAACTCCGACATATATATTGGCATGTGAAGACACAGACACTGAAGATCGTGATGAGGTGATGTCGGTAAGGGCAGGTGACGCTGGAAAGGATTTGATTGGGTTGGGCTCGTCAAACTCGGCGTCAGTCCGTCCAAAGAGTCTCCATACGTTGAAATTTTACATACGTTGAAAGTTGCATGGGTATTTCACGAGCTAGCGTGACGACAACATTTTCTGCAGCACCCAGGTTCTGCTCATTGGGCCCAACTACGTTTTCAGCTCCAATTTCTGCCCCAAAGTCGCACACGCCGCCGCTCAGGACATTTTATGGGGCTTAGAATTACATCTCTTAAGGTTGTGTCTAGCTTTCGTTGAACAAATCTGTTCATCCACGCGGAAATACTTCTCGAACGGGACATTGTGACAAACTTCAGTTATTAGTCACAACTATCCTGATTTTGTAGAGGAGGAACGCGGTCTGCGTGATCACGAGGAACCATGTCCGCGTTATCGTTGAAACTGAAAAAAATATTTATTTTCTCAAATTTGTTTACTCGGCATTGTGTCTCTAAACCACCACTGCACTCGAATGTTTCGTCACTCTTAGCAGATGTACCAACGACATGGAAACCAGACCAATAAAATATAACTGGATATCGGTCTCTGTTGTTAGATACGAGGGGAGGTCCAAACGTTCGCGGAAAACAAGGAAATAAAGGTAAAATAAAACAAAGAAATTATTTTTCCATCTCTATTTAGTATCCCTTGAGCTAAATTAATTTACAAGACTTGCAAGTCGTTGTTGTCATTGTTTATGCGAGTGTACGACGGTATCTATTATGCGGCTAGAAATAGTCCAGACAAATAAATGTATGACACGTTACAAACCGTCTTGATAAGGTTTTAGATACATTGAGTAATTTGCTCTTTAGTAACGGTAGTTTATCATCTATTGAATGTTTATTTTGGGGATACCAGTGATTGAAGTCAGCAGTAGCTGAAATTAAGAGATGTAGTTTGTGAAACCTTAAAAGTTTACGACTAAAGTAATACATTAACACTCATAACAGTGATAAAATTTACCAAATCTTGTTCTCAAGAGTGCTTCAAACGGGAATTCTTGGATATAAAACTTTTTCATTTGAAAGAACACGTTGCTTGCGTTGCTGGTTGGTTCATTGCCACTTTTCTACACACAAAGCATAATCATCAGAAGAGCAACGTAAACACTCCAGGCACTCCTCTTCCTCTTGCGTGATGGGTATTTTATATTATGTAAATTAACACGGTTAGATGTAGACGGTTCTGGAATTAATTTCTTCTCTAGAGAGTGTCCTGCTCGCTGTTCGTATGCTTTTTGTCTTCGGTACTTTGCTTTTAAATTTACCACTGTGTGAGCGGCCGTGAGCTCGTTGTATTCTAACTTGTGGTTTGGTGTAATAACAATGTAGATTTTCTGAAGGAAATAACCGTTCTGAAAAGAAAAACAACAACTAAATAAAAAATAATAGGTGAGAGAGGTATATCGTCAGGGTTCGGAGTTCCCATTTTATTGGGATAAACAAGACTGTATAAGCAATTACAGAGTTTTTATTACAGTAGTTACTAAATAACACACAATACAAAATGGTACATAACACAAAATGATAATTAGTAAAAAGATAAAGCAAGTACAAAGGTAACGGTGAACAGACCTTTTAAGGTCTCAGTTCGTATAGTGGCCAAGTGTATCCGCTCGCTATCAGCAAGCTAATACAGCTATTGAAAATATACAGCAGTGCTATACCGAGTAAAACGACAGTTGTCGGGAGCAGGGGAGCTCTGTGATTCGAATCCGAAGACCAACTGACGAGCTTACTGAGTGCACGCTCTTTTATAAGACTTTGCCCCCAATTTGCAATCCCTCCACAGCCCTGTCCGTTGACGCACGGAAGTGTGTCACGTGTTTATTTGATACAAAAATGTGCTAAATCTAATAAGAATTACATTACAAAGTAATCAAATAATACAACAATAATTGTCGTAAATAAACAATGGTGAATTCACAATTGTTTTGAACAAATCTCCCGGTCACACTTATCGAAATTAGTTGCCAAAAATCAATTAGTGAACACTTAATAAATTTTTTCCATTTACTAGACAGTAATTGATACTAAAAATCACTTAAATTAATAACATGAAAATCAACTCTTAACAAAATTGTCGAATTCCCACAATTGTAATTGACAACCAACTCCGACATATATATTGGCATGTGAAGACACAGACACTGAAGATCGTGATGAGGTGATGTCGGTAAGGGCAGGTGACGCTGGAAAGGATTTGATTGGGTTGGGCTCGTCAAACTCGGCGTCAGTCCGTCCAAAGAGTCTCCATACGTTGAAATTTTACATACGTTGAAAGTTGCATGGGTATTTCACGAGCTAGCGTGACGACAACATTTTCTGCAGCACCCAGGTTCTGCTCATTGGGCCCAACTACGTTTTCAGCTCCAATTTCTGCCCCAAAGTCGCACACGCCGCCGCTCAGGACATTTTATGGGGCTTAGAATTACATCTCTTAAGGTTGTGTCTAGCTTTCGTTGAACAAATCTGTTCATCCACGCAGAAATACTTCTCGAACGGGACATTGTGACAAACTTCAGTTATTAGTCACAACTATCCTGATTTTGTAGAGGAGGAACGCGGTCTGCGTGATCACGAGGAACCATGTCCGCGTTATCGTTGAAACTGAAAAAAATATTTATTTTCTCAAATTTGTTTACTCGGCATTGTGTCTCTAAACCACCACTGCACTCGAATGTTTCGTCACTCTTAGCAGATGTACCAACGACATGGAAACCAGACCAATAAAATATAACTGGATATCGGTCTCTGTTGTTAGATACGAGGGGAGGTCCAAACGTTCGCGGAAAACAAGGAAATAAAGGTAAAATAAAACAAAGAAATTATTTTTCCATCTCTATTTAGTATCCCTTGAGCTAAATTAATTTACAAGACTTGCAAGTCGTTGTTGTCATTGTTTATGCGAGTGTACGACGGTATCTATTATGCGGCTAGAAATAGTCCAGACAAATAAATGTATGACACGTTACAAACCGTCTTGATAAGGTTTTAGATACATTGAGTAATTTGCTCTTTAGTAACGGTAGTTTATCATCTATTGAATGTTTATTTTGGGGATACCAGTGATTGAAGTCAGCAGTAGCTGAAATTAAGAGATGTAGTTTGTGAAACCTTAAAAGTTTACGACTAAAGTAATACATTAACACTCATAACAGTGATAAAATTTACCAAATCTTGTTCTCAAGAGTGCTTCAAACGGGAATTCTTGGATATAAGACTTTTTCATTTGAAAGAACACGTTGCTTGCGTTGCTGGTTGGTTCATTGCCACTTTTCTACACACAAAGCATAATCATCAGAAGAGCAACGTAAACACTCCAGGCACTCCTCTTCCTCTTGCGTGATGGGTATTTTATATTATGTAAATTAACACGGTTAGATGTAGACGGTTCTGGAATTAATTTCTTCTCTAGAGAGTGTCCTGCTCGCTGTTCGTATGCTTTTTGTCTTCGGTACTTTGCTTTTAAATTTACCACTGTGTGAGCGGCCGTGAGCTCGTTGTATTCTAACTTGTGGTTTGGTGTAATAACAATGTAGATTTTCTGAAGGAAATAACCGTTCTGAAAAGAAAAACAACAACTAAATAAAAAATAATAGGTGAGAGAGGTATATCGTCAGGGTTCGGAGTTCCCATTTTATTGGGATAAACAAGACTGTATAAGCAATTACAGAGTTTTTATTACAGTAGTTACTAAATAACACACAATACAAAATGGTACATAACACAAAATGGTAATTAGTAAAAAGATAAAGCAAGTACAAAGGTAACAGTACAGTTAGGTGAACAGACCTTTTAAGGTCTCAGTTCGTATAGTGGCCAAGTGTATCCGCTCGCTATCAGCAAGCTAATACAGCTATTGAAAATATACAGCAGTGCTATACCGAGTAAAACGACAGTTGTCGGGAGCAGGGGAGCTCTGTGATTCGAATCCGAAGACCAACTGACGAGCTTACTGAGTGCACGCTCTTTTATAAGACTTTGCCCCCAATTTGCAATCCCTCCACAGCCCTGTCCGTTGACGCACGGAAGTGTGTCACGTGTTTATTTGATACAAAAATGTGCTAAATCTAATAAGAATTACATTACAAAGTAATCAAATAATACAACAATAATTGTCGTAAATAAACAATGGTGAATTCACAATTGTTTTGAACAAATCTCCCGGTCACACTTATCGAAATTAGTTGCCAAAAATCAATTAGTGAACACTTAATAAATTATGTTTCCATTTACTAGACAGTAATTGATACTAAAAATCACTTAAATTAATAACATGAAAATCAACTCTTAACAAAATTGTCGAATTCCCACAATTGTAATTGACAACCAACTCCGACATATATATTGGCATGTGAAGACACAGACACTGAAGATCGTGATGAGGTGATGTCGGTAAGGGCAGGTGACGCTGGAAAGGATTTGATTGGGTTGGGCTCGTCAAACTCGGCGTCAGTCCGTCCAAAGAGTCTCCATACGTTGAAATTTTACATACGTTGAAAGTTGCATGGGTATTTCACGAGCTAGCGTGACGACAACATTTTCTGCAGCACCCAGGTTCTGCTCATTGGGCCCAACTACGTTTTCAGCTCCAATTTCTGCCCCAAAGTCGCACACGCCGCCGCTCAGGACATTTTATGGGGCTTAGAATTACATCTCTTAAGGTTGTGTCTAGCTTTCGTTGAACAAATCTGTTCATCCACGCGGAAATACTTCTCGAACGGGACATTGTGACAAACTTCAGTTATTAGTCACAACTATCCTGATTTTGTAGAGGAGGAACGCGGTCTGCGTGATCACGAGGAACCATGTCCGCGTTATCGTTGAAACTGAAAAAAATATTTATTTTCTCAAATTTGTTTACTCGGCATTGTGTCTCTAAACCACCACTGCACTCGAATGTTTCGTCACTCTTAGCAGATGTACCAACGACATGGAAACCAGACCAATAAAATATAACTGGATATCGGTCTCTGTTGTTAGATACGAGGGGAGGTCCAAACGTTCGCGGAAAACAAGGAAATAAAGGTAAAATAAAACAAAGAAATTATTTTTCCATCTCTATTTAGTATCCCTTGAGCTAAATTAATTTACAAGACTTGCAAGTCGTTGTTGTCATTGTTTATGCGAGTGTACGACGGTATCTATTATGCGGCTAGAAATAGTCCAGACAAATAAATGTATGACACGTTACAAACCGTCTTGATAAGGTTTTAGATACATTGAGTAATTTGCTCTTTAGTAACGGTAGTTTATCATCTATTGAATGTTCATTTTGGGGATACCAGTGATTGAAGTCAGCAGTAGCTGAAATTAAGAGATGTAGTTTGTGAAACCTTAAAAGTTTACGACTAAAGTAATACATTAACACTCATAACAGTGATAAAATTTACCAAATCTTGTTCTCAAGAGTGCTTCAAACGGGAATTCTTGGATATAAGACTTTTTCATTTGAAAGAACACGTTGCTTGCGTTGCTGGTTGGTTCATTGCCACTTTTCTACACACAAAGCATAATCATCAGAAGAGCAACGTAAACACTCCAGGCACTCCTCTTCCTCTTGCGTGATGGGTATTTTATATTATGTAAATTAACACGGTTAGATGTAGACGGTTCTGGAATTAATTTCTTCTCTAGAGAGTGTCCTGCTCGCTGTTCGTATGCTTTTTGTCTTCGGTACTTTGCTTTTAAATTTACCACTGTGTGAGCGGCCGTGAGCTCGTTGTATTCTAACTTGTGGTTTGGTGTAATAACAATGTAGATTTTCTGAAGGAAATAACCGTTCTGAAAAGAAAAACAACAACTAAATAAAAAATAATAGGTGAGAGAGGTATATCGTCAGGGTTCGGAGTTCCCATTTTATTGGGATAAACAAGACTGTATAAGCAATTACAGAGTTTTTATTACAGTAGTTACTAAATAACACACAATACAAAATGGTACATAACACAAAATGGTAATTAGTAAAAAGATAAAGCAAGTACAAAGGTAACAGTACAGTTGGTGAACAGACCTTTTAAGGTCTCAGTTCGTATAGTGGCCAAGTGTATCCGCTCGCTATCAGCAAGCTAATACAGCTATTGAAAATATACACAACACACATACATTAATACACTTCTATTTATTTACTACCTTCACTTTAATTATTGACCTATAGTTAGTTACTGCACATAATTCTTTTAATAATAAACCATGTTATTTAATGCATAATAACAATACTATTCTAGCTCCACAAAACGTCGGCAATATTGAATTTAAACAAATAAATTAAAAAGAAATCCCTTGGCAGCCACGTTTAACTTGGACGACGTTTAGGTACGAGCTTGGAGGGCTTTTAGGTACCTTCTGGCCGGGTTTTCTTTCGCAACCCGGATAGTTACATTTTTCGAGCTTTAAGACCTACATCCTGTCGCTGGCGGTAGTTATTCACCATCGGATTCGGAAGAGTCGTCACTCGACGACCGTCGTTTAATTACAAGTTTAACTTTAAATTCCTCTAGTTTCCTCTTCCGACCTCTAGGTCCAGCATGGGACGCTGGTGGTGTAACTCTAGGAAACAGTTCTAATTGGCGAGTAATTTGATTTGTTAAGTCATGTGCTTGATGCACCGATGCTGGTTTTAGCGGATTGAGTTGTCTGCTAGGTCCTGGTATGGACCAGAATAGCTCGGGCGTTGGTGATGTGTTTCCGTCTCTGACACTGGAGTGTGAGGTCACTAGAGCCAGTGCGGCGTCATCGGTCGCTTGTGATGGATGGTTTTCAGTCACACTCCCCCCTCGTACGTCGCGATAAAAATTAAGAGCTATCTCTTGTACTTGACGCACCGATGAACGATCGGATTGTCCGCTAGTTCCACCATCGGCCGTTGGTGATGGTTCAACGTCAGAGACACTGAATGTCTTTAGTGCTGGCGATGGCGGTGAGTCTTTATATCTTAATGGTTTAATTCGTCGTCATCGGTCGTTGATGGTGGATCGACGTCAATGGTGGATCTCGCTGGCAGAGAATCCTTTTCATATATTTAAGGAGTTGCGTCGTCGTCGGTTACCGACAGTGACTCCTCGGCAATGAAAACACTCACGGGCCGTAGTTGTCCGAATTGTGAAATTATTTGATCGCCCGGATCGCTGTCAGTCAGAATAAACGGCTTTGGTTCCTCTGCATCGGAAGCTGGTGACAGTTCCTCGGCATCGTAAGCTTCTGGTGGTTCCTCTGCATCGGAAGCTGGTGGTGGTTATTCACCATCGGATTCGGAAGAGTCGTCACTCGACGACCGTCGTTTAATTACAAGTTTAACTTTAAATTCATCTAGTTTCCTCTTCCGACCTCTAGGTCCAGCATCGGACGCTGGTGGTGTAACTCTAGGAAACAGTTCTAATTGGCGAGTAATTTGATTTGTTAAGTCATGTGCTTGATGCACCGATGCTGGTTTTAGCGGATTGAGTTGTCTGCTAGGTCCAGGTATGGACCAGAATAGCTCGGGCGTTGGTGATGTATTTCCGTCTCTGACACTGGAGTGTGAGGTCACTAGAGCCAGTGCGGCGTCATCGGTCGCTTGTGACGGATGGTTTTCAGTCACACTCTCCCCTCGTCCGTCGCGATAAAAATTAAGAGCTATCTCTTGTATTTGACGCACCGATGAACGATCGGATTGTCCGCTAGGTCCACCATCGGTCGTTGGTGATGGTTCAACGTCAGAGACACTGAATGTCTTTAGTGCTGGCGATGGCGGTGAGTCTTCATATCTTAATGGTTTAATTCGTCGTCATCGGTTGTTGACGGTGGATCGACGTCAATGGTGGATCTCGCTGGCAGAGAATCCTTTTCATATATTAAAGGAGTTGCGTCGTCGTCGGTTACTGACAGTGACTCCTCGGCAATGAAAACACTCACGGGCCGTAGTTGTCCGAATTGTGAAATTATTTGATCGCCCGGATCGCTGTCAGTCAGAATAAACGGCTTTGGTTCCTCTGCATCGGAAGCTGGTGACAGTTCCTCGGCATCGTAAGCTTCTGGTGGTTCCTCTGCATCGGAAGCTGGTGGTGGTTATTCACCATCGGATTCGGAAGAGTCGTCACTCGACGACCGTCGTTTAATTACAAGTCTAACTTTAAATTCCTCTAGTTTCCTCTTCCGACCTCTAGGTCCAGCATCGGACGCTGGTGGTGTAACTCTAGGAAACAGTTCTAATTGGCGAGTAATTTGATTTGTTAAGTCATGTGCTTGATGCACCGATGCTGGTTTTAGCGGATTGAGTTGTCTGCTAGGTCCAGGTATGGACCAGAATAGCTCGGGCGTTGGTGATGTGTTTCCGTCTCTGACACTGGAGTGTGAGGTCACTAGAGCCAGTGCGGCGTCATCGGTCGCTTGTGATGGATGGTTTTCAGTCACACTCCCCCCTCGTACGTCGCGATAAAAATTAAGAGCTATCTCTTGTACTTGACGCACCGATGAACGATCGGATTGTCCGCTAGTTCCACCATCGGCCGTTGGTGATGGTTCAACGTCAGAGACACTGAATGTCTTTAGTGCTGGCGATGGCGGTGAGTCTTTATATCTTAATGGTTTAATTCGTCGTCATCGGTCGTTGATGGTGGATCGACGTCAATGGTGGATCTCGCTGGCAGAGAATCCTTTTCATATATTTAAGGAGTTGCGTCGTCGTCGGTTACTGACAGTGACTCCTCGGCAATGAAAACACTCACGGGCCGTAGTTGTCCGAATTGTGAAATTATTTGATCGCCCGGATCGCTGTCAGTCAGAATAAACGGCTTTGGTTCCTCTGCATCGGAAGCTGGTGACAGTTCCTCGGCATCGTAAGCTTCTGGTGGTTCCTCTGCATCGGAAGCTGGTGGTGGTTATTCACCATCGGATTCGGAAGAGTCGTCACTCGACGACCGTCGTTTAATTACAAGTTTAACTTTAAATTCCTCTAGTTTCCTCTTCCGACCTCTAGGTCCAGCATCGGACGCTGGTGGTGTAACTCTAGGAAACAGTTCTAATTGGCGAGTAATTTGATTTGTTAAGTCATGTGCTTGATGCACCGATGCTGGTTTTAGCGGATTGAGTTGTCTGCTAGGTCCAGGTATGGACCAGAATAGCTCGGGCGTTGGTGATGTGTTTCCGTCTCTGACACTGGAGTGTGAGGTCACTAGAGCCAGTGCGGCGTCATCGGTCGCTTGTGATGGATGGTTTTCAGTCACACTTCCCCCTCGTACGTCGCGATAAAAATTAAGAGCTATCTCTTGTATTTGACGCACCGATGAACGATCGGATTGTCCGCTAGGTCCACCATCGGTCGTTGGTGATGGTTCAACGTCAGAGACACTGAATGTCTTTAGTGCTGGCGATGGCGGTGAGTCTTCATATCTTAATGGTTTAATTCGTCGTCATCGGTCGTTGATGGTGGATCGACGTCAATGGTGGATCTCGCTGGCAGAGAATCCTTTTCATATATTAAAGGAGTTGCGTCGTCGTCGGTTACTGACAGTGACTCCTCGGCAATGAAAACACTCACGGGCCGTAGTTGTCCGAATTGTGAAATTATTTGATCGCCCGGATCGCTGTCAGTCAGAATAAACGGCTTTGGTTCCTCAACATCGGAAGCTGGTGGTGGTTCCTGTGCATCGAAAGCTGGTTTCGGTTCCTCTGCATCGGAAGCTGGTGACAGTTCCTCGGCATCGTAAGCTTCTGGTGGTTCCTCTGCATCGGAAGCTGGTGGTGGTTATTCACCATCGGATTCGGAAGAGTCGTCACTCGACGACCGTCGTTTAATTACAAGTTTAACTTTAAATTCATCTAGTTTCCTCTTCCGACCTCTAGGTCCAGCATCGGACGCTGGTGGTGTAACTCTAGGAAACAGTTCTAATTGGCGAGTAATTTGATTTGTTAAGTCATGTGCTTGATGCACCGATGCTGGTTTTAGCGGATTGAGTTGTCTGCTAGGTCCTGGTATGGACCAGAATAGCTCGGGCGTTGGTGATGTGTTTCCGTCTCTGACACTGGAGTGTGAGGTCACTAGAGCCAGTGCGGCGTCATCGGTCGCTTGTGATGGATGGTTTTCAGTCACACTTCCCCCTCGTACGTCGCGATAAAAATTAAGAGCTATCTCTTGTATTTGACGCACCGATGAACGATCGGATTGTCCGCTAGGTCCACCATCGGTCGTTGGTGATGGTTCAACGTCAGAGACACTGAATGTCTTTAGTGCTGGCGATGGCGGTGAGTCTTCATATCTTAATGGTTTAATTCGTCGTCATCGGTCGTTGATGGTGGATCGACGTCAATGGTGGATCTCGCTGGCAGAGAATCCTTTTCATATATTAAAGGAGTTGCGTCGTCGTCGGTTACTGACAGTGACTCCTCGGCAATGAAAACACTCACGGGCCGTAGTTGTCCGAATTGTGAAATTATTTGATCGCCCGGATCGCTGTCAGTCAGAATAAACGGCTTTGGTTCCTCAACATCGGAAGCTGGTGGTGGTTCCTGTGCATCGAAAGCTGGTTTCGGTTCCTCTGCATCGGAAGCTGGTGACAGTTCCTCGGCATCGTAAGCTTCTGGTGGTTCCTCTGCATCGGAAGCTGGTGGTGGTTATTCACCATCGGATTCGGAAGAGTCGTCACTCGACGACCGTCGTTTAATTACAAGTTTAACTTTAAATTCATCTAGTTTCCTCTTCCGACCTCTAGGTCCAGCATCGGACGCTGGTGGTGTAACTCTAGGAAACAGTTCTAATTGGCGAGTAATTTGATTTGTTAAGTCATGTGCTTGATGCACCGATGCTGGTTTTAGCGGATTGAGTTGTCTGCTAGGTCCTGGTATGGACCAGAATAGCTCGGGCGTTGGTGATGTGTTTCCGTCTCTGACACTGGAGTGTGAGGTCACTAGAGCCAGTGCGGCGTCATCGGTCGCTTGTGATGGATGGTTTTCAGTCACACTCCCCCCTCGTACGTCGCGATAAAAATTAAGAGCTATCTCTTGTACTTGACGCACCGATGAACGATCGGATTGTCCGCTAGGTCCACCATCGGCCGTTGGTGATGGTTCAACGTCAGAGACACTGAATGTCTTTAGTGCTGGCGATGGCGGTGAGTCTTCATATCTTAATGGTTTAATTCGTCGTCATCGGTCGTTGATGGTGGATCGACGTCAATGGTGGATCTCGCTGGCAGAGAATCCTTTTCATATATTAAAGGAGTTGCGTCGTCGTCGGTTACTGACAGTGACTCCTCGGCAATGAAAACACTCACGGGCCGTAGTTGTCCGAATTGTGAAATTATTTGATCGCCCGGATCGCTGTCAGTCAGAATAAACGGCTTTGGTTCCTCGGCATCGGAAGCTGGTGACAGTTCCTCGGCATCGTAAGCTTCTGGTGGTTCCTCTGCATCGGAAGCTGGTGGTGGTTATTCACCATCGGATTCGGAAGAGTCGTCACTCGACGACCGTCGTTTAATTACAAGTTTAACTTTAAATTCCTCTAGTTTCCTCTTCCGACCTCTAGGTCCAGCATCGGACCCTGGTGGTGTAACTCTAGGAAACAGTTCTAATTGGCGAGTAATTTGATTTGTTAAGTCATGTGCTTGATGCACCGATGCTGGTTTTAGCGGATTGAGTTGTCTGCTAGGTCCTGGTATGGACCAGAATAGCTCGGGCGTTGGTGATGTGTTTCCGTCTCTGACACTGGAGTGTGAGGTCACTAGAGCCAGTGCGGCGTCATCGGTCGCTTGTGATGGATGGTTTTCAGTCACACTCCCCCCTCGTAAGTCGCGATAAAAATTAAGAGCTATCTCTTGTACTTGACGCACCGATGAACGATCGGATTGTCCGCTAGGTCCACCATCGGCCGTTGGTGGTGGTTCAACGTCAGAGACATTGAATGTCTTTAGTGCTGGCGATGGCGGTGAGTCTTTATATCTTAATGGTTTAATTCGTCGTCATCGGTCGTTGATGGTGGATCGACGTCAATGGTGGATCTCGCTGGCAGAGAATCCTTTTCATATATTTAAGGAGTTGCGTCGTCGTCGGTTACTGACAGTGACTCCTCGGCAATGAAAACACTCACGGGCCGTAGTTGTCCGAATTGTGAAATTATTTGATCGCCCGGATCGCTGTCAGTCAGAATAAACGGCTTTGGTTCCTCTGCATCGGAAGCTGGTGACAGTTCCTCGGCATCGTAAGCTTCTGGTGGTTCCTCTGCATCGGAAGCTGGTGGTGGTTATTCACCATCGGATTCGGAAAAGTCGTCACTCGACGACCGTCGTGTAATTACAAGTTTAACTTTAAATTCCTCTAGTTTCCTCTTCCGACCTCTAGGTCCAGCATCGGACGCTGGTGGTGTAACTCTAGGAAACAGTTCTAATTGGCGAGTAATTTGATTTGTTAAGTCATGTGCTTGATGCACCGATGCTGGTTTTAGCGGATTGAGTTGTCTGCTAGGTCCAGGTATGGACCAGAATAGCTCGGGCGTTGGTGATGTATTTCCGTCTCTGACACTGGAGTGTGAGGTCACTAGAGCCAGTGCGGCGTCATCGGTCGCTTGTGATGGATGGTTTTCAGTCACACTCCCCCCTCGTACGTCGCGATAAAAATTAAGAGCTATCTCTTGTACTTGACGCACCGATGAACGATCGGATTGTCCGCTAGGTCCACCATCGGCCGTTGGTGATGGTTCAACGTCAGAGACACTGAATGTCTTTAGTGCTGGCGATGGCGGTGAGTCTTCATATCTTAATGGTTTAATTCGTCGTCATCGGTCGTTGATGGTGGATCGACGTCAATGGTGGATCTCGCTGGCAGAGAATCCTTTTCATATATTAAAGGAGTTGCGTCGTCGTCGGTTACTGACAGTGACTCCTCGGCAATGAAAACACTCACGGGCCGTAGTTGTCCGAATTGTGAAATTATTTGATCGCCCGGATCGCTGTCAGTCAGAATAAACGGCTTTGGTTCCTCGGCATCGGAAGCTGGTGACAGTTCCTCGGCATCGTAAGCTTCTGGTGGTTCCTCTGCATCGGAAGCTGGTGGTGGTTATTCACCATCGGATTCGGAAGAGTCGTCACTCGACGACCGTCGTTTAATTACAAGTTTAACTTTAAATTCCTCTAGTTTCCTCTTCCGACCTCTAGGTCCAGCATCGGACCCTGGTGGTGTAACTCTAGGAAACAGTTCTAATTGGCGAGTAATTTGATTTGTTAAGTCATGTGCTTGATGCACCGATGCTGGTTTTAGCGGATTGAGTTGTCTGCTAGGTCCTGGTATGGACCAGAATAGCTCGGGCGTTGGTGATGTGTTTCCGTCTCTGACACTGGAGTGTGAGGTCACTAGAGCCAGTGCGGCGTCATCGGTCGCTTGTGATGGATGGTTTTCAGTCACACTCCCCCCTCGTACGTCGCGATAAAAATTAAGAGCTATCTCTTGTACTTGACGCACCGATGAACGATCGGATTGTCCGCTAGGTCCACCATCGGCCGTTGGTGGTGGTTCAACGTCAGAGACATTGAATGTCTTTAGTGCTGGCGATGGCGGTGAGTCTTTATATCTTAATGGTTTAATTCGTCGTCATCGGTCGTTGATGGTGGATCGACGTCAATGGTGGATCTCGCTGGCAGAGAATCCTTTTCATATATTTAAGGAGTTGCGTCGTCGTCGGTTACTGACAGTGACTCCTCGGCAATGAAAACACTCACGGGCCGTAGTTGTCCGAATTGTGAAATTATTTGATCGCCCGGATCGCTGTCAGTCAGAATAAACGGCTTTGGTTCCTCTGCATCGGAAGCTGGTGACAGTTCCTCGGCATCGTAAGCTTCTGGTGGTTCCTCTGCATCGGAAGCTGGTGGTGGTTATTCACCATCGGATTCGGAAAAGTCGTCACTCGACGACCGTCGTGTAATTACAAGTTTAACTTTAAATTCCTCTAGTTTCCTCTTCCGACCTCTAGGTCCAGCATCGGACGCTGGTGGTGTAACTCTAGGAAACAGTTCTAATTGGCGAGTAATTTGATTTGTTAAGTCATGTGCTTGATGCACCGATGCTGGTTTTAGCGGATTGAGTTGTCTGCTAGGTCCTGGTATGGACCAGAATAGCTCGGGCGTTGGTGATGTGTTTCCGTCTCTGACACTGGAGTGTGAGGTCACTAGAGCCAGTGCGGCGTCATCGGTCGCTTGTGATGGATGGTTTTCAGTCACACTCCCCCCTCGTACGTCGCGATAAAAATTAAGAGCTATCTCTTGTACTTGACGCACCGATGAACGATCGGATTGTCCGCTAGGTCCACCATCGGCCGTTGGTGATGGTTCAACGTCAGAGACACTGAATGTCTTTAGTGCTGGCGATGGCGGTGAGTCTTCATATCTTAATGGTTTAATTCGTCGTCATCGGTCGTTGATGGTGGATCGACGTCAATGGTGGATCTCGCTGGCAGAGAATCCTTTTCATATATTAAAGGAGTTGCGTCGTCGTCGGTTACTGACAGTGACTCCTCGGCAATGAAAACACTCACGGGCCGTAGTTGTCCGAATTGTGAAATTATTTGATCGCCCGGATCGCTGTCAGTCAGAATAAACGGCTTTGGTTCCTCGGCATCGGAAGCTGGTGACAGTTCCTCGGCATCGTAAGCTTCTGGTGGTTCCTCTGCATCGGAAGCTGGTGGTGGTTATTCACCATCGGATTCGGAAGAGTCGTCACTCGACGACCGTCGTTTAATTACAAGTTTAACTTTAAATTCCTCTAGTTTCCTCTTCCGACCTCTAGGTCCAGCATCGGACCCTGGTGGTGTAACTCTAGGAAACAGTTCTAATTGGCGAGTAATTTGATTTGTTAAGTCATGTGCTTGATGCACCGATGCTGGTTTTAGCGGATTGAGTTGTCTGCTAGGTCCTGGTATGGACCAGAATAGCTCGGGCGTTGGTGATGTGTTTCCGTCTCTGACACTGGAGTGTGAGGTCACTAGAGCCAGTGCGGCGTCATCGGTCGCTTGTGATGGATGGTTTTCAGTCACACTCCCCCCTCGTACGTCGCGATAAAAATTAAGAGCTATCTCTTGTACTTGACGCACCGATGAACGATCGGATTGTCCGCTAGGTCCACCATCGGCCGTTGGTGGTGGTTCAACGTCAGAGACATTGAATGTCTTTAGTGCTGGCGATGGCGGTGAGTCTTTATATCTTAATGGTTTAATTCGTCGTCATCGGTCGTTGATGGTGGATCGACGTCAATGGTGGATCTCGCTGGCAGAGAATCCTTTTCATATATTTAAGGAGTTGCGTCGTCGTCGGTTACTGACAGTGACTCCTCGGCAATGAAAACACTCACGGGCCGTAGTTGTCCGAATTGTGAAATTATTTGATCGCCCGGATCGCTGTCAGTCAGAATAAACGGCTTTGGTTCCTCTGCATCGGAAGCTGGTGACAGTTCCTCGGCATCGTAAGCTTCTGGTGGTTCCTCTGCATCGGAAGCTGGTGGTGGTTATTCACCATCGGATTCGGAAGAGTCGTCACTCGACGACCGTCGTTTAATTACAAGTCTAACTTTAAATTCCTCTAGTTTCCTCTTCCGACCTCTAGGTCCAGCATCGGACGCTGGTGGTGTAACTCTAGGAAACAGTTCTAATTGGCGAGTAATTTGATTTGTTAAGTCATGTGCTTGATGCACCGATGCTGGTTTTAGCGGATTGAGTTGTCTGCTAGGTCCAGGTATGGACCAGAATAGCTCGGGCGTTGGTGATGTGTTTCCGTCTCTGACACTGGAGTGTGAGGTCACTAGAGCCAGTGCGGCGTCATCGGTCGCTTGTGATGGATGGTTTTCAGTCACACTCCCCCCTCGTACGTCGCGATAAAAATTAAGAGCTATCTCTTGTACTTGACGCACCGATGAACGATCGGATTGTCCGCTAGGTCCACCATCGGCCGTTGGTGATGGTTCAACGTCAGAGACACTGAATGTCTTTAGTGCTGGCGATGGCGGTGAGTCTTCATATCTTAATGGTTTAATTCGTCGTCATCGGTCGTTGATGGTGGATCGACGTCAATGGTGGATCTCGCTGGCAGAGAATCCTTTTCATATATTAAAGGAGTTGCGTCGTCGTCGGTTACTGACAGTGACTCCTCGGCAATGAAAACACTCACGGGCCGTAGTTGTCCGAATTGTGAAATTATTTGATCGCCCGGATCGCTGTCAGTCAGAATAAACGGCTTTGGTTCCTCAACATCGGAAGCTGGTGGTGGTTCCTGTGCATCGAAAGCTGGTTTCGGTTCCTCTGCATCGGAAGCTGGTGACAGTTCCTCGGCATCGTAAGCTTCTGGTGGTTCCTCTGCATCGGAAGCTGGTGGTGGTTATTCACCATCGGATTCGGAAGAGTCGTCACTCGACGACCGTCGTTTAATTACAAGTTTAACTTTAAATTCATCTAGTTTCCTCTTCCGACCTCTAGGTCCAGCATCGGACGCTGGTGGTGTAACTCTAGGAAACAGTTCTAATTGGCGAGTAATTTGATTTGTTAAGTCATGTGCTTGATGCACCGATGCTGGTTTTAGCGGATTGAGTTGTCTGCTAGGTCCTGGTATGGACCAGAATAGCTCGGGCGTTGGTGATGTGTTTCCGTCTCTGACACTGGAGTGTGAGGTCACTAGAGCCAGTGCGGCGTCATCGGTCGCTTGTGATGGATGGTTTTCAGTCACACTCCCCCCTCGTACGTCGCGATAAAAATTAAGAGCTATCTCTTGTACTTGACGCACCGATGAACGATCGGATTGTCCGCTAGGTCCACCATCGGCCGTTGGTGATGGTTCAACGTCAGAGACACTGAATGTCTTTAGTGCTGGCGATGGCGGTGAGTCTTCATATCTTAATGGTTTAATTCGTCGTCATCGGTCGTTGATGGTGGATCGACGTCAATGGTGGATCTCGCTGGCAGAGAATCCTTTTCATATATTAAAGGAGTTGCGTCGACGTCGGTTACTGACAGTGACTCCTCGGCAATGAAAACACTCACGGGCCGTAGTTGTCCGAATTGTGAAATTATTTGATCGCCCGGATCGCTGTCAGTCAGAATAAACGGCTTTGGTTCCTCAACATCGGAAGCTGGTGGTGGTTCCTGTGCATCGAAAGCTGGTTTCGGTTCCTCTGCATCGGAAGCTGGTGACAGTTCCTCGGCATCGTAAGCTTCTGGTGGTTCCTCTGCATCGGAAGCTGGTGGTGGTTATTCACCATCGGATTCGGAAGAGTCGTCACTCGACGACCGTCGTTTAATTACAAGTTTAACTTTAAATTCATCTAGTTTCCTCTTCCGACCTCTAGGTCCAGCATCGGACGCTGGTGGTGTAACTCTAGGAAACAGTTCTAATTGGCGAGTAATTTGATTTGTTAAGTCATGTGCTTGATGCACCGATGCTGGTTTTAGCGGATTGAGTTGTCTGCTAGGTCCTGGTATGGACCAGAATAGCTCGGGCGTTGGTGATGTGTTTCCGTCTCTGACACTGGAGTGTGAGGTCACTAGAGCCAGTGCGGCGTCATCGGTCGCTTGTGATGGATGGTTTTCAGTCACACTCCCCCCTCGTACGTCGCGATAAAAATTAAGAGCTATCTCTTGTACTTGACGCACCGATGAACGATCGGATTGTCCGCTAGGTCCACCATCGGCCGTTGGTGATGGTTCAACGTCAGAGACACTGAATGTCTTTAGTGCTGGCGATGGCGGTGAGTCTTTATATCTTAATGGTTTAATTCGTCGTCATCGGTCGTTGATGGTGGATCGACGTCAATGGTGGATCTCGCTGGCAGAGAATCCTTTTCATATATTTAAGGAGTTGCGTCGTCGTCGGTTACTGACAGTGACTCCTCGGCAATGAAAACACTCACGGGCCGTAGTTGTCCGAATTGTGAAATTATTTGATCGCCCGGATCGCTGTCAGTCAGAATAAACGGCTTTGGTTCCTCTGCATCGGAAGCTGGTGACAGTTCCTCGGCATCGTAAGCTTCTGGTGGTTCCTCTGCATCGGAAGCTGGTGGTGGTTATTCACCATCGGATTCGGAAGAGTCGTCACTCGACGACCGTCGTTTAATTACAAGTTTAACTTTAAATTCCTCTAGTTTCCTCTTCCGACCTCTAGGTCCAGCATCGGACCCTGGTGGTGTAACTCTAGGAAACAGTTCTAATTGGCGAGTAATTTGATTTGTTAAGTCATGTGCTTGATGCACCGATGCTGGTTTTAGCGGATTGAGTTGTCTGCTAGGTCCAGGTATGGACCAGAATAGCTCGGGCGTTGGTGATGTATTTCCGTCTCTGACACTGGAGTGTGAGGTCACTAGAGCCAGTGCGGCGTCATCGGTCGCTTGTGATGGATGGTTTTCAGTCACACTTCCCCCTCGTACGTCGCGATAAAAATTAAGAGCTATCTCTTGTATTTGACGCACCGATGAACGATCTGATTGTCCGCTTGGTCCACCATCGGTCGTTGGTGATGGTTCAAAGTCAGAGACACTGAATGTCTTTAGTGCTGGCGATGGCGGTGAGTCTTCATATCTTAATGGTTTAATTCGTCGTCATCGGTCGTTGATGGTGGATCGACGTCAATGGTGGATCTCGCTGGCAGAGAATCCTTTTCATATATTAAAGGAGTTGCGTCGTCGTCGGTTACTGACAGTGACTCCTCGGCAATGAAAACACTCACGGGCCGTAGTTGTCCGAATTGTGAAATTATTTGATCGCCCGGATCGCTGTCAGTCAGAATAAACGGCTTTGGTTCCTCAACATCGGAAGCTGGTGGTGGTTCCTCTGCATCGAAAGCTGGTTTCGGTTCCTCTGCATCGGAAGCTGGTGACAGTTCCTCGGCATCGTGAGCTTCTGGTGGTTCCTCTGCATCGGAAGCTGGTGGTGGTTCCTCTGCATCGTAAGCTTCTGGTGGTTCCTCTGCATCGGAAGCTGGTGGTGGTTATTCACCATCGGATTCGGAAGAGTCGTCACTCGACGACCGTCGTTTAATTACAAGTTTAACTTTAAATTCATCTAGTTTCCTCTTCCGACCTCTAGGTCCAGCATCGGACGCTGGTGGTGTAACTCTAGGAAACAGTTCTAATTGGCGAGTAATTTGATTTGTTAAGTCATGTGCTTGATGCACCGATGCTGGTTTTAGCGGATTGAGTTGTCTGCTAGGTCCAGGTATGGACCAGAATAGCTCGGGCGTTGGTGATGTATTTCCGTCTCTGACACTGGAGTGTGAGGTCACTAGAGCCAGTGCGGCGTCATCGGTCGCTTGTGATGGATGGTTTTCAGTCACACTCCCCCCTCGTACGTCGCGATAAAAATTAAGAGCTATCTCTTGTACTTGACGCACCGATGAACGATCGGATTGTCCGCTAGGTCCACCATCGGCCGTTGGTGATGGTTCAACGTCAGAGACACTGAATGTCTTTAGTGCTGGCGATGGCGGTGAGTCTTCATATCTTAATGGTTTAATTCGTCGTCATCGGTCGTTGATGGTGGATCGACGTCAATGGTGGATCTCGCTGGCAGAGAATCCTTTTCATATATTAAAGGAGTTGCGTCGTCGTCGGTTACTGACAGTGACTCCTCGGCAATGAAAACACTCACGGGCCGTAGTTGTCCGAATTGTGAAATTATTTGATCGCCCGGATCGCTGTCAGTCAGAATAAACGGCTTTGGTTCCTCGGCATCGGAAGCTGGTGACAGTTCCTCGGCATCGTAAGCTTCTGGTGGTTCCTCTGCATCGGAAGCTGGTGGTGGTTATTCACCATCGGATTCGGAAGAGTCGTCACTCGACGACCGTCGTTTAATTACAAGTTTAACTTTAAATTCCTCTAGTTTCCTCTTCCGACCTCTAGGTCCAGCATCGGACCCTGGTGGTGTAACTCTAGGAAACAGTTCTAATTGGCGAGTAATTTGATTTGTTAAGTCATGTGCTTGATGCACCGATGCTGGTTTTAGCGGATTGAGTTGTCTGCTAGGTCCTGGTATGGACCAGAATAGCTCGGGCGTTGGTGATGTGTTTCCGTCTCTGACACTGGAGTGTGAGGTCACTAGAGCCAGTGCGGCGTCATCGGTCGCTTGTGATGGATGGTTTTCAGTCACACTCCCCCCTCGTACGTCGCGATAAAAATTAAGAGCTATCTCTTGTACTTGACGCACCGATGAACGATCGGATTGTCCGCTAGGTCCACCATCGGCCGTTGGTGGTGGTTCAACGTCAGAGACATTGAATGTCTTTAGTGCTGGCGATGGCGGTGAGTCTTTATATCTTAATGGTTTAATTCGTCGTCATCGGTCGTTGATGGTGGATCGACGTCAATGGTGGATCTCGCTGGCAGAGAATCCTTTTCATATATTTAAGGAGTTGCGTCGTCGTCGGTTACTGACAGTGACTCCTCGGCAATGAAAACACTCACGGGCCGTAGTTGTCCGAATTGTGAAATTATTTGATCGCCCGGATCGCTGTCAGTCAGAATAAACGGCTTTGGTTCCTCTGCATCGGAAGCTGGTGACAGTTCCTCGGCATCGTAAGCTTCTGGTGGTTCCTCTGCATCGGAAGCTGGTGGTGGTTATTCACCATCGGATTCGGAAAAGTCGTCACTCGACGACCGTCGTGTAATTACAAGTTTAACTTTAAATTCCTCTAGTTTCCTCTTCCGACCTCTAGGTCCAGCATCGGACGCTGGTGGTGTAACTCTAGGAAACAGTTCTAATTGGCGAGTAATTTGATTTGTTAAGTCATGTGCTTGATGCACCGATGCTGGTTTTAGCGGATTGAGTTGTCTGCTAGGTCCAGGTATGGACCAGAATAGCTCGGGCGTTGGTGATGTATTTCCGTCTCTGACACTGGAGTGTGAGGTCACTAGAGCCAGTGCGGCGTCATCGGTCGCTTGTGATGGATGGTTTTCAGTCACACTCCCCCCTCGTACGTCGCGATAAAAATTAAGAGCTATCTCTTGTACTTGACGCACCGATGAACGATCGGATTGTCCGCTAGGTCCACCATCGGCCGTTGGTGATGGTTCAACGTCAGAGACACTGAATGTCTTTAGTGCTGGCGATGGCGGTGAGTCTTCATATCTTAATGGTTTAATTCGTCGTCATCGGTCGTTGATGGTGGATCGACGTCAATGGTGGATCTCGCTGGCAGAGAATCCTTTTCATATATTAAAGGAGTTGCGTCGTCGTCGGTTACTGACAGTGACTCCTCGGCAATGAAAACACTCACGGGCCGTAGTTGTCCGAATTGTGAAATTATTTGATCGCCCGGATCGCTGTCAGTCAGAATAAACGGCTTTGGTTCCTCAACATCGGAAGCTGGTGGTGGTTCCTCTGTATCGTAAGCTTCTGGTGGTTCCTCTGCATCGAAAGCTGGTGGTGGTTCCTCTGCATCGTAAGCTTCTGGTGGTTCCTCTGCATCGGAAGCTGGTGGTGGTTATTCACCATCGGATTCGGAAGAGTCGTCACTCGACGACCGTCGTTTAATTACAAGTTTAACTTTAAATTCATCTAGTTTCCTCTTCCGACCTCTAGGTCCAGCATCGGACGCTGGTGGTGTAACTCTAGGAAACAGTTCTAATTGGCGAGTAATTTGATTTGTTAAGTCATGTGCTTGATGCACCGATGCTGGTTTTAGCGGATTGAGTTGTCTGCTAGGTCCAGGTATGGACCAGAATAGCTCGGGCGTTGGTGATGTATTTCCGTCTCTGACACTGGAGTGTGAGGTCACTAGAGCCAGTGCGGCGTCATCGGTCGCTTGTGATGGATGGTTTTCAGTCACACTCCCCCCTCGTACGTCGCGATAAAAATTAAGAGCTATCTCTTGTACTTGACGCACCGATGAACGATCGGATTGTCCGCTAGGTCCACCATCGGCCGTTGGTGATGGTTCAACGTCAGAGACACTG
Source organism: Xestia rhomboidea (assembly GCA_963853795.1). Lineage (NCBI taxonomy): Eukaryota > Metazoa > Arthropoda > Insecta > Lepidoptera > Noctuidae > Xestia > Xestia rhomboidea. The sequence continues at coordinate 3,356,573 of OY970778.1, read as the reverse complement.
AATGTCTTTAGTGCTGGCGATGGCGGTGAGTCTTCATATCTTAATGGTTTAATTCGTCGTCATCGGTCGTTGATGGTGGATCGACGTCAATGGTGGATCTCGCTGGCAGAGAATCCTTTTCATATATTAAAGGAGTTGCGTCGTCGTCGGTTACTGACAGTGACTCCTCGGCAATGAAAACACTCACGGGCCGTAGTTGTCCGAATTGTGAAATTATTTGATCGCCCGGATCGCTGTCAGTCAGAATAAACGGCTTTGGTTCCTCGGCATCGGAAGCTGGTGACAGTTCCTCGGCATCGTAAGCTTCTGGTGGTTCCTCTGCATCGGAAGCTGGTGGTGGTTATTCACCATCGGATTCGGAAGAGTCGTCACTCGACGACCGTCGTTTAATTACAAGTTTAACTTTAAATTCCTCTAGTTTCCTCTTCCGACCTCTAGGTCCAGCATCGGACCCTGGTGGTGTAACTCTAGGAAACAGTTCTAATTGGCGAGTAATTTGATTTGTTAAGTCATGTGCTTGATGCACCGATGCTGGTTTTAGCGGATTGAGTTGTCTGCTAGGTCCTGGTATGGACCAGAATAGCTCGGGCGTTGGTGATGTGTTTCCGTCTCTGACACTGGAGTGTGAGGTCACTAGAGCCAGTGCGGCGTCATCGGTCGCTTGTGATGGATGGTTTTCAGTCACACTCCCCCCTCGTACGTCGCGATAAAAATTAAGAGCTATCTCTTGTACTTGACGCACCGATGAACGATCGGATTGTCCGCTAGGTCCACCATCGGCCGTTGGTGGTGGTTCAACGTCAGAGACATTGAATGTCTTTAGTGCTGGCGATGGCGGTGAGTCTTTATATCTTAATGGTTTAATTCGTCGTCATCGGTCGTTGATGGTGGATCGACGTCAATGGTGAATCTCGCTGGCAGAGAATCCTTTTCATATATTTAAGGAGTTGCGTCGTCGTCGGTTACTGACAGTGACTCCTCGGCAATGAAAACACTCACGGGCCGTAGTTGTCCGAATTGTGAAATTATTTGATCGCCCGGATCGCTGTCAGTCAGAATAAACGGCTTTGGTTCCTCTGCATCGGAAGCTGGTGACAGTTCCTCGGCATCGTAAGCTTCTGGTGGTTCCTCTGCATCGGAAGCTGGTGGTGGTTATTCACCATCGGATTCGGAAGAGTCGTCACTCGACGACCGTCGTTTAATTACAAGTTTAACTTTAAATTCCTCTAGTTTCCTCTTCCGACCTCTAGGTCCAGCATCGGACCCTGGTGGTTGTAACTCTAGGAAACAGTTCTAATTGGCGAGTAATTTGATTTGTTAAGTCATGTGCTTGATGCACCGATGCTGGTTTTAGCGGATTGAGTTGTCTGCTAGGTCCAGGTATGGACCAGAATAGCTCGGGCGTTGGTGATGTGTTTCCGTCTCTGACACTGGAGTGTGAGGTCACTAGAGCCAGTGCGGCGTCATCGGTCGCTTGTGATGGATGGTTTTCAGTCACACTTCCCCCTCGTACGTCGCGATAAAAATTAAGAGCTATCTCTTGTATTTGACGCACCGATGAACGATCGGATTGTCCGCTAGGTCCACCATCGGTCGTTGGTGATGGTTCAACGTCAGAGACACTGAATGTCTTTAGTGCTGGCGATGGCGGTGAGTCTTCATATCTTAATGGTTTAATTCGTCGTCATCGGTCGTTGATGGTGGATCGACGTCAATGGTGGATCTCGCTGGCAGAGAATCCTTTTCATATATTAAAGGAGTTGCGTCGTCGTCGGTTACTGACAGTGACTCCTCGGCAATGAAAACACTCACGGGCCGTAGTTGTCCGAATTGTGAAATTATTTGATCGCCCGGATCGCTGTCAGTCAGAATAAACGGCTTTGGTTCCTCAACATCGGAAGCTGGTGGTGGTTCCTGTGCATCGAAAGCTGGTTTCGGTTCCTCTGCATCGGAAGCTGGTGACAGTTCCTCGGCATCGTAAGCTTCTGGTGGTTCCTCTGCATCGGAAGCTGGTGGTGGTTATTCACCATCGGATTCGGAAGAGTCGTCACTCGACGACCGTCGTTTAATTACAAGTTTAACTTTAAATTCATCTAGTTTCCTCTTCCGACCTCTAGGTCCAGCATCGGACGCTGGTGGTGTAACTCTAGGAAACAGTTCTAATTGGCGAGTAATTTGATTTGTTAAGTCATGTGCTTGATGCACCGATGCTGGTTTTAGCGGATTGAGTTGTCTGCTAGGTCCTGGTATGGACCAGAATAGCTCGGGCGTTGGTGATGTGTTTCCGTCTCTGACACTGGAGTGTGAGGTCACTAGAGCCAGTGCGGCGTCATCGGTCGCTTGTGATGGATGGTTTTCAGTCACACTTCGCCCTCGTACGTCGCGATAAAAATTAAGAGCTATCTCTTGTATTTGACGCACCGATGAACGATCGGATTGTCCGCTAGGTCCACCATCGGTCGTTGGTGATGGTTCAACGTCAGAGACACTGAATGTCTTTAGTGCTGGCGATGGCGGTGAGTCTTCATATCTTAATGGTTTAATTCGTCGTCATCGGTCGTTGATGGTGGATCGACGTCAATGGTGGATCTCGCTGGCAGAGAATCCTTTTCATATATTAAAGGAGTTGCGTCGTCGTCGGTTACTGACAGTGACTCCTCGGCAATGAAAACACTCACGGGCCGTAGTTGTCCGAATTGTGAAATTATTTGATCGCCCGGATCGCTGTCAGTCAGAATAAACGGCTTTGGTTCCTCAACATCGGAAGCTGGTGGTGGTTCCTGTGCATCGAAAGCTGGTTTCGGTTCCTCTGCATCGGAAGCTGGTGACAGTTCCTCGGCATCGTAAGCTTCTGGTGGTTCCTCTGCATCGGAAGCTGGTGGTGGTTATTCACCATCGGATTCGGAAGAGTCGTCACTCGACGACCGTCGTTTAATTACAAGTTTAACTTTAAATTCATCTAGTTTCCTCTTCCGACCTCTAGGTCCAGCATCGGACGCTGGTGGTGTAACTCTAGGAAACAGTTCTAATTGGCGAGTAATTTGATTTGTTAAGTCATGTGCTTGATGCACCGATGCTGGTTTTAGCGGATTGAGTTGTCTGCTAGGTCCTGGTATGGACCAGAATAGCTCGGGCGTTGGTGATGTGTTTCCGTCTCTGACACTGGAGTGTGAGGTCACTAGAGCCAGTGCGGCGTCATCGGTCGCTTGTGATGGATGGTTTTCAGTCACACTCCCCCCTCGTACGTCGCGATAAAAATTAAGAGCTATCTCTTGTACTTGACGCACCGATGAACGATCGGATTGTCCGCTAGGTCCACCATCGGCCGTTGGTGATGGTTCAACGTCAGAGACACTGAATGTCTTTAGTGCTGGCGATGGCGGTGAGTCTTCATATCTTAATGGTTTAATTCGTCGTCATCGGTCGTTGATGGTGGATCGACGTCAATGGTGGATCTCGCTGGCAGAGAATCCTTTTCATATATTAAAGGAGTTGCGTCGTCGTCGGTTACTGACAGTGACTCCTCGGCAATGAAAACACTCACGGGCCGTAGTTGTCCGAATTGTGAAATTATTTGATCGCCCGGATCGCTGTCAGTCAGAATAAACGGCTTTGGTTCCTCGGCATCGGAAGCTGGTGACAGTTCCTCGGCATCGTAAGCTTCTGGTGGTTCCTCTGCATCGGAAGCTGGTGGTGGTTATTCACCATCGGATTCGGAAGAGTCGTCACTCGACGACCGTCGTTTAATTACAAGTTTAACTTTAAATTCCTCTAGTTTCCTCTTCCGACCTCTAGGTCCAGCATCGGACCCTGGTGGTGTAACTCTAGGAAACAGTTCTAATTGGCGAGTAATTTGATTTGTTAAGTCATGTGCTTGATGCACCGATGCTGGTTTTAGCGGATTGAGTTGTCTGCTAGGTCCTGGTATGGACCAGAATAGCTCGGGCGTTGGTGATGTGTTTCCGTCTCTGACACTGGAGTGTGAGGTCACTAGAGCCAGTGCGGCGTCATCGGTCGCTTGTGATGGATGGTTTTCAGTCACACTCCCCCCTCGTACGTCGCGATAAAAATTAAGAGCTATCTCTTGTACTTGACGCACCGATGAACGATCGGATTGTCCGCTAGGTCCACCATCGGCCGTTGGTGGTGGTTCAACGTCAGAGACATTGAATGTCTTTAGTGCTGGCGATGGCGGTGAGTCTTTATATCTTAATGGTTTAATTCGTCGTCATCGGTCGTTGATGGTGGATCGACGTCAATGGTGGATCTCGCTGGCAGAGAATCCTTTTCATATATTTAAGGAGTTGCGTCGTCGTCGGTTACTGACAGTGACTCCTCGGCAATGAAAACACTCACGGGCCGTAGTTGTCCGAATTGTGAAATTATTTGATCGCCCGGATCGCTGTCAGTCAGAATAAACGGCTTTGGTTCCTCTGCATCGGAAGCTGGTGACAGTTCCTCGGCATCGTAAGCTTCTGGTGGTTCCTCTGCATCGGAAGCTGGTGGTGGTTATTCACCATCGGATTCGGAAAAGTCGTCACTCGACGACCGTCGTGTAATTACAAGTTTAACTTTAAATTCCTCTAGTTTCCTCTTCCGACCTCTAGGTCCAGCATCGGACGCTGGTGGTGTAACTCTAGGAAACAGTTCTAATTGGCGAGTAATTTGATTTGTTAAGTCATGTGCTTGATGCACCGATGCTGGTTTTAGCGGATTGAGTTGTCTGCTAGGTCCTGGTATGGACCAGAATAGCTCGGGCGTTGGTGATGTGTTTCCGTCTCTGACACTGGAGTGTGAGGTCACTAGAGCCAGTGCGGCGTCATCGGTCGCTTGTGATGGATGGTTTTCAGTCACACTCCCCCCTCGTACGTCGCGATAAAAATTAAGAGCTATCTCTTGTACTTGACGCACCGATGAACGATCGGATTGTCCGCTAGGTCCACCATCGGCCGTTGGTGGTGGTTCAACGTCAGAGACATTGAATGTCTTTAGTGCTGGCGATGGCGGTGAGTCTTTATATCTTAATGGTTTAATTCGTCGTCATCGGTCGTTGATGGTGGATCGACGTCAATGGTGGATCTCGCTGGCAGAGAATCCTTTTCATATATTTAAGGAGTTGCGTCGTCGTCGGTTACTGACAGTGACTCCTCGGCAATGAAAACACTCACGGGCCGTAGTTGTCCGAATTGTGAAATTATTTGATCGCCCGGATCGCTGTCAGTCAGAATAAACGGCTTTGGTTCCTCTGCATCGGAAGCTGGTGACAGTTCCTCGGCATCGTAAGCTTCTGGTGGTTCCTCTGCATCGGAAGCTGGTGGTGGTTATTCACCATCGGATTCGGAAAAGTCGTCACTCGACGACCGTCGTGTAATTACAAGTTTAACTTTAAATTCCTCTAGTTTCCTCTTCCGACCTCTAGGTCCAGCATCGGACGCTGGTGGTGTAACTCTAGGAAACAGTTCTAATTGGCGAGTAATTTGATTTGTTAAGTCATGTGCTTGATGCACCGATGCTGGTTTTAGCGGATTGAGTTGTCTGCTAGGTCCAGGTATGGACCAGAATAGCTCGGGCGTTGGTGATGTATTTCCGTCTCTGACACTGGAGTGTGAGGTCACTAGAGCCAGTGCGGCGTCATCGGTCGCTTGTGATGGATGGTTTTCAGTCACACTCCCCCCTCGTACGTCGCGATAAAAATTAAGAGCTATCTCTTGTACTTGACGCACCGATGAACGATCGGATTGTCCGCTAGGTCCACCATCGGCCGTTGGTGATGGTTCAACGTCAGAGACACTGAATGTCTTTAGTGCTGGCGATGGCGGTGAGTCTTCATATCTTAATGGTTTAATTCGTCGTCATCGGTCGTTGATGGTGGATCGACGTCAATGGTGGATCTCGCTGGCAGAGAATCCTTTTCATATATTAAAGGAGTTGCGTCGTCGTCGGTTACTGACAGTGACTCCTCGGCAATGAAAACACTCACGGGCCGTAGTTGTCCGAATTGTGAAATTATTTGATCGCCCGGATCGCTGTCAGTCAGAATAAACGGCTTTGGTTCCTCGGCATCGGAAGCTGGTGACAGTTCCTCGGCATCGTAAGCTTCTGGTGGTTCCTCTGCATCGGAAGCTGGTGGTGGTTATTCACCATCGGATTCGGAAGAGTCGTCACTCGACGACCGTCGTTTAATTACAAGTTTAACTTTAAATTCCTCTAGTTTCCTCTTCCGACCTCTAGGTCCAGCATCGGACCCTGGTGGTGTAACTCTAGGAAACAGTTCTAATTGGCGAGTAATTTGATTTGTTAAGTCATGTGCTTGATGCACCGATGCTGGTTTTAGCGGATTGAGTTGTCTGCTAGGTCCTGGTATGGACCAGAATAGCTCGGGCGTTGGTGATGTGTTTCCGTCTCTGACACTGGAGTGTGAGGTCACTAGAGCCAGTGCGGCGTCATCGGTCGCTTGTGATGGATGGTTTTCAGTCACACTCCCCCCTCGTACGTCGCGATAAAAATTAAGAGCTATCTCTTGTACTTGACGCACCGATGAACGATCGGATTGTCCGCTAGGTCCACCATCGGCCGTTGGTGGTGGTTCAACGTCAGAGACATTGAATGTCTTTAGTGCTGGCGATGGCGGTGAGTCTTTATATCTTAATGGTTTAATTCGTCGTCATCGGTCGTTGATGGTGGATCGACGTCAATGGTGGATCTCGCTGGCAGAGAATCCTTTTCATATATTTAAGGAGTTGCGTCGTCGTCGGTTACTGACAGTGACTCCTCGGCAATGAAAACACTCACGGGCCGTAGTTGTCCGAATTGTGAAATTATTTGATCGCCCGGATCGCTGTCAGTCAGAATAAACGGCTTTGGTTCCTCTGCATCGGAAGCTGGTGACAGTTCCTCGGCATCGTAAGCTTCTGGTGGTTCCTCTGCATCGGAAGCTGGTGGTGGTTATTCACCATCGGATTCGGAAAAGTCGTCACTCGACGACCGTCGTGTAATTACAAGTTTAACTTTAAATTCCTCTAGTTTCCTCTTCCGACCTCTAGGTCCAGCATCGGACGCTGGTGGTGTAACTCTAGGAAACAGTTCTAATTGGCGAGTAATTTGATTTGTTAAGTCATGTGCTTGATGCACCGATGCTGGTTTTAGCGGATTGAGTTGTCTGCTAGGTCCAGGTATGGACCAGAATAGCTCGGGCGTTGGTGATGTATTTCCGTCTCTGACACTGGAGTGTGAGGTCACTAGAGCCAGTGCGGCGTCATCGGTCGCTTGTGATGGATGGTTTTCAGTCACACTCCCCCCTCGTACGTCGCGATAAAAATTAAGAGCTATCTCTTGTACTTGACGCACCGATGAACGATCGGATTGTCCGCTAGGTCCACCATCGGCCGTTGGTGATGGTTCAACGTCAGAGACACTGAATGTCTTTAGTGCTGGCGATGGCGGTGAGTCTTCATATCTTAATGGTTTAATTCGTCGTCATCGGTCGTTGATGGTGGATCGACGTCAATGGTGGATCTCGCTGGCAGAGAATCCTTTTCATATATTAAAGGAGTTGCGTCGTCGTCGGTTACTGACAGTGACTCCTCGGCAATGAAAACACTCACGGGCCGTAGTTGTCCGAATTGTGAAATTATTTGATCGCCCGGATCGCTGTCAGTCAGAATAAACGGCTTTGGTTCCTCAACATCGGAAGCTGGTGGTGGTTCCTCTGTATCGTAAGCTTCTGGTGGTTCCTCTGCATCGAAAGCTGGTGGTGGTTCCTCTGCATCGTAAGCTTCTGGTGGTTCCTCTGCATCGGAAGCTGGTGGTGGTTATTCACCATCGGATTCGGAAGAGTCGTCACTCGACGACCGTCGTTTAATTACAAGTTTAACTTTAAATTCATCTAGTTTCCTCTTCCGACCTCTAGGTCCAGCATCGGACGCTGGTGGTGTAACTCTAGGAAACAGTTCTAATTGGCGAGTAATTTGATTTGTTAAGTCATGTGCTTGATGCACCGATGCTGGTTTTAGCGGATTGAGTTGTCTGCTAGGTCCAGGTATGGACCAGAATAGCTCGGGCGTTGGTGATGTATTTCCGTCTCTGACACTGGAGTGTGAGGTCACTAGAGCCAGTGCGGCGTCATCGGTCGCTTGTGATGGATGGTTTTCAGTCACACTCCCCCCTCGTACGTCGCGATAAAAATTAAGAGCTATCTCTTGTACTTGACGCACCGATGAACGATCGGATTGTCCGCTAGGTCCACCATCGGCCGTTGGTGGTGGTTCAACGTCAGAGACATTGAATGTCTTTAGTGCTGGCGATGGCGGTGAGTCTTTATATCTTAATGGTTTAATTCGTCGTCATCGGTCGTTGATGGTGGATCGACGTCAATGGTGGATCTCGCTGGCAGAGAATCCTTTTCATATATTAAAGGAGTTGCGTCGTCGTCGGTTACTGACAGTGACTCCTCGGCAATGAAAACACTCACGGGCCGTAGTTGTCCGAATTGTGAAATTATTTGATCGCCCGGATCGCTGTCAGTCAGAATAAACGGCTTTGGTTCCTCTGCATCGGAAGCTGGTGACAGTTCCTCGGCATCGTAAGCTTCTGGTGGTTCCTCTGCATCGGAAGCTGGTGGTGGTTATTCACCATCGGATTCGGAAAAGTCGTCACTCGACGACCGTCGTGTAATTACAAGTTTAACTTTAAATTCCTCTAGTTTCCTCTTCCGACCTCTAGGTCCAGCATCGGACGCTGGTGGTGTAACTCTAGGAAACAGTTCTAATTGGCGAGTAATTTGATTTGTTAAGTCATGTGCTTGATGCACCGATGCTGGTTTTAGCGGATTGAGTTGTCTGCTAGGTCCAGGTATGGACCAGAATAGCTCGGGCGTTGGTGATGTATTTCCGTCTCTGACACTGGAGTGTGAGGTCACTAGAGCCAGTGCGGCGTCATCGGTCGCTTGTGATGGATGGTTTTCAGTCACACTCCCCCCTCGTACGTCGCGATAAAAATTAAGAGCTATCTCTTGTACTTGACGCACCGATGAACGATCGGATTGTCCGCTAGGTCCACCATCGGCCGTTGGTGATGGTTCAACGTCAGAGACACTGAATGTCTTTAGTGCTGGCGATGGCGGTGAGTCTTCATATCTTAATGGTTTAATTCGTCGTCATCGGTCGTTGATGGTGGATCGACGTCAATGGTGGATCTCGCTGGCAGAGAATCCTTTTCATATATTAAAGGAGTTGCGTCGTCGTCGGTTACTGACAGTGACTCCTCGGCAATGAAAACACTCACGGGCCGTAGTTGTCCGAATTGTGAAATTATTTGATCGCCCGGATCGCTGTCAGTCAGAATAAACGGCTTTGGTTCCTCGGCATCGGAAGCTGGTGACAGTTCCTCGGCATCGTAAGCTTCTGGTGGTTCCTCTGCATCGGAAGCTGGTGGTGGTTATTCACCATCGGATTCGGAAGAGTCGTCACTCGACGACCGTCGTTTAATTACAAGTTTAACTTTAAATTCCTCTAGTTTCCTCTTCCGACCTCTAGGTCCAGCATCGGACCCTGGTGGTGTAACTCTAGGAAACAGTTCTAATTGGCGAGTAATTTGATTTGTTAAGTCATGTGCTTGATGCACCGATGCTGGTTTTAGCGGATTGAGTTGTCTGCTAGGTCCTGGTATGGACCAGAATAGCTCGGGCGTTGGTGATGTGTTTCCGTCTCTGACACTGGAGTGTGAGGTCACTAGAGCCAGTGCGGCGTCATCGGTCGCTTGTGATGGATGGTTTTCAGTCACACTCCCCCCTCGTACGTCGCGATAAAAATTAAGAGCTATCTCTTGTACTTGACGCACCGATGAACGATCGGATTGTCCGCTAGGTCCACCATCGGCCGTTGGTGGTGGTTCAACGTCAGAGACATTGAATGTCTTTAGTGCTGGCGATGGCGGTGAGTCTTTATATCTTAATGGTTTAATTCGTCGTCATCGGTCGTTGATGGTGGATCGACGTCAATGGTGGATCTCGCTGGCAGAGAATCCTTTTCATATATTTAAGGAGTTGCGTCGTCGTCGGTTACTGACAGTGACTCCTCGGCAATGAAAACACTCACGGGCCGTAGTTGTCCGAATTGTGAAATTATTTGATCGCCCGGATCGCTGTCAGTCAGAATAAACGGCTTTGGTTCCTCTGCATCGGAAGCTGGTGACAGTTCCTCGGCATCGTAAGCTTCTGGTGGTTCCTCTGCATCGGAAGCTGGTGGTGGTTATTCACCATCGGATTCGGAAAAGTCGTCACTCGACGACCGTCGTGTAATTACAAGTTTAACTTTAAATTCCTCTAGTTTCCTCTTCCGACCTCTAGGTCCAGCATCGGACGCTGGTGGTGTAACTCTAGGAAACAGTTCTAATTGGCGAGTAATTTGATTTGTTAAGTCATGTGCTTGATGCACCGATGCTGGTTTTAGCGGATTGAGTTGTCTGCTAGGTCCAGGTATGGACCAGAATAGCTCGGGCGTTGGTGATGTATTTCCGTCTCTGACACTGGAGTGTGAGGTCACTAGAGCCAGTGCGGCGTCATCGGTCGCTTGTGATGGATGGTTTTCAGTCACACTCCCCCCTCGTACGTCGCGATAAAAATTAAGAGCTATCTCTTGTACTTGACGCACCGATGAACGATCGGATTGTCCGCTAGGTCCACCATCGGCCGTTGGTGATGGTTCAACGTCAGAGACACTGAATGTCTTTAGTGCTGGCGATGGCGGTGAGTCTTCATATCTTAATGGTTTAATTCGTCGTCATCGGTCGTTGATGGTGGATCGACGTCAATGGTGGATCTCGCTGGCAGAGAATCCTTTTCATATATTAAAGGAGTTGCGTCGTCGTCGGTTACTGACAGTGACTCCTCGGCAATGAAAACACTCACGGGCCGTAGTTGTCCGAATTGTGAAATTATTTGATCGCCCGGATCGCTGTCAGTCAGAATAAACGGCTTTGGTTCCTCGGCATCGGAAGCTGGTGACAGTTCCTCGGCATCGTAAGCTTCTGGTGGTTCCTCTGCATCGGAAGCTGGTGGTGGTTATTCACCATCGGATTCGGAAGAGTCGTCACTCGACGACCGTCGTTTAATTACAAGTTTAACTTTAAATTCCTCTAGTTTCCTCTTCCGACCTCTAGGTCCAGCATCGGACGCTAGTGGTGTAACTCTAGGAAACAGTTCTAATTGGCGAGTAATTTGATTTGTTAAGTCATGTGCTTGATGCACCGATGCTGGTTTTAGCGGATTGAGTTGTCTGCTAGGTCCAGGTATGGACCAGAATAGCGCGGGCGTTGGTGATGTATTTCCGTCTCTGACACTGGAGTGTGAGGTCACTAGAGCCAGTGCGGCGTCATCGGTCGCTTGTGATGGATGGTTTTCAGTCACACTTCCCCCTCGTACGTCGCGATAAAAATTAAGAGCTATCTCTTGTATTTGACGCACCGATGAACGATCGGATTGTCCGCTAGGTCCACCATCGGTCGTTGGTGATGGTTCAACGTCAGAGACACTGAATGTCTTTAGTGCTGGCGATGGCGGTGAGTCTTCATATCTTAATGGTTTAATTCGTCGTCATCGGTCGTTGATGGTGGATCGACGTCAATGGTGGATCTCGCTGGCAGAGAATCCTTTTCATATATTAAAGGAGTTGCGTCGTCGTCGGTTACTGACAGTGACTCCTCGGCAATGAAAACACTCACGGGCCGTAGTTGTCCGAATTGTGAAATTATTTGATCGCCCGGATCGCTGTCAGTCAGAATAAACGGCTTTGGTTCCTCAACATCGGAAGCTGGTGGTGGTTCCTGTGCATCGAAAGCTGGTTTCGGTTCCTCTGCATCGGAAGCTGGTGACAGTTCCTCGGCATCGTAAGCTTCTGGTGGTTCCTCTGCATCGGAAGCTGGTGGTGGTTATTCACCATCGGATTCGGAAGAGTCGTCACTCGACGACCGTCGTTTAATTACAAGTTTAACTTTAAATTCATCTAGTTTCCTCTTCCGACCTCTAGGTCCAGCATCGGACGCTGGTGGTGTAACTCTAGGAAACAGTTCTAATTGGCGAGTAATTTGATTTGTTAAGTCATGTGCTTGATGCACCGATGCTGGTTTTAGCGGATTGAGTTGTCTGCTAGGTCCAGGTATGGACCAGAATAGCTCGGGCGTTGGTGATGTATTTCCGTCTCTGACACTGGAGTGTGAGGTCACTAGAGCCAGTGCGGCGTCATCGGTCGCTTGTGATGGATGGTTTTCAGTCACACTCCCCCCTCGTACGTCGCGATAAAAATTAAGAGCTATCTCTTGTACTTGACGCACCGATGAACGATCGGATTGTCCGCTAGGTCCACCATCGGCCGTTGGTGATGGTTCAACGTCAGAGACACTGAATGTCTTTAGTGCTGGCGATGGCGGTGAGTCTTCATATCTTAATGGTTTAATTCGTCGTCATCGGTCGTTGATGGTGGATCGACGTCAATGGTGGATCTCGCTGGCAGAGAATCCTTTTCATATATTAAAGGAGTTGCGTCGTCGTCGGTTACTGACAGTGACTCCTCGGCAATGAAAACACTCACGGGCCGTAGTTGTCCGAATTGTGAAATTATTTGATCGCCCGGATCGCTGTCAGTCAGAATAAACGGCTTTGGTTCCACAACATCGGAAGCTGGTGGTGGTTCCTCTGCATCGTAAGCTTCTGGTGGTTCCTCTGCATCGGAAGCTGGTGGTGGTTATTCACCATCGGATTCGGAAAAGTCGTCACTCGACGACCGTCGTGTAATTACAAGTTTAACTTTAAATTCCTCTAGTTTCCTCTTCCGACCTCTAGGTCCAGCATCGGACGCTGGTGGTGTAACTCTAGGAAACAGTTCTAATTGGCGAGTAATTTGATTTGTTAAGTCATGTGCTTGATGCACCGATGCTGGTTTTAGCGGATTGAGTTGTCTGCTAGGTCCAGGTATGGACCAGAATAGCTCGGGCGTTGGTGATGTATTTCCGTCTCTGACACTGGAGTGTGAGGTCACTAGAGCCAGTGCGGCGTCATCGGTCGCTTGTGATGGATGGTTTTCAGTCACACTCCCCCCTCGTACGTCGCGATAAAAATTAAGAGCTATCTCTTGTACTTGACGCACCGATGAACGATCGGATTGTCCGCTAGGTCCACCATCGGCCGTTGGTGATGGTTCAACGTCAGAGACACTGAATGTCTTTAGTGCTGGCGATGGCGGTGAGTCTTCATATCTTAATGGTTTAATTCGTCGTCATCGGTCGTTGATGGTGGATCGACGTCAATGGTGGATCTCGCTGGCAGAGAATCCTTTTCATATATTAAAGGAGTTGCGTCGTCGTCGGTTACTGACAGTGACTCCTCGGCAATGAAAACACTCACGGGCCGTAGTTGTCCGAATTGTGAAATTATTTGATCGCCCGGATCGCTGTCAGTCAGAATAAACGGCTTTGGTTCCTCAACATCGGAAGCTGGTGGTGGTTCCTCTGTATCGTAAGCTTCTGGTGGTTCCTCTGCATCGAAAGCTGGTGGTGGTTCCTCTGCATCGTAAGCTTCTGGTGGTTCCTCTGCATCGGAAGCTGGTGGTGGTTATTCACCATCGGATTCGGAAGAGTCGTCACTCGACGACCGTCGTTTAATTACAAGTTTAACTTTAAATTCATCTAGTTTCCTCTTCCGACCTCTAGGTCCAGCATCGGACGCTGGTGGTGTAACTCTAGGAAACAGTTCTAATTGGCGAGTAATTTGATTTGTTAAGTCATGTGCTTGATGCACCGATGCTGGTTTTAGCGGATTGAGTTGTCTGCTAGGTCCAGGTATGGACCAGAATAGCTCGGGCGTTGGTGATGTATTTCCGTCTCTGACACTGGAGTGTGAGGTCACTAGAGCCAGTGCGGCGTCATCGGTCGCTTGTGATGGATGGTTTTCAGTCACACTCCCCCCTCGTACGTCGCGATAAAAATTAAGAGCTATCTCTTGTACTTGACGCACCGATGAACGATCGGATTGTCCGCTAGGTCCACCATCGGCCGTTGGTGATGGTTCAACGTCAGAGACACTGAATGTCTTTAGTGCTGGCGATGGCGGTGAGTCTTCATATCTTAATGGTTTAATTCGTCGTCATCGGTCGTTGATGGTGGATCGACGTCAATGGTGGATCTCGCTGGCAGAGAATCCTTTTCATATATTAAAGGAGTTGCGTCGTCGTCGGTTACTGACAGTGACTCCTCGGCAATGAAAACACTCACGGGCCGTAGTTGTCCGAATTGTGAAATTATTTGATCGCCCGGATCGCTGTCAGTCAGAATAAACGGCTTTGGTTCCTCGGCATCGGAAGCTGGTGACAGTTCCTCGGCATCGTAAGCTTCTGGTGGTTCCTCTGCATCGGAAGCTGGTGGTGGTTATTCACCATCGGATTCGGAAGAGTCGTCACTCGACGACCGTCGTTTAATTACAAGTTTAACTTTAAATTCCTCTAGTTTCCTCTTCCGACCTCTAGGTCCAGCATCGGACCCTGGTGGTGTAACTCTAGGAAACAGTTCTAATTGGCGAGTAATTTGATTTGTTAAGTCATGTGCTTGATGCACCGATGCTGGTTTTAGCGGATTGAGTTGTCTGCTAGGTCCTGGTATGGACCAGAATAGCTCGGGCGTTGGTGATGTGTTTCCGTCTCTGACACTGGAGTGTGAGGTCACTAGAGCCAGTGCGGCGTCATCGGTCGCTTGTGATGGATGGTTTTCAGTCACACTCCCCCCTCGTACGTCGCGATAAAAATTAAGAGCTATCTCTTGTACTTGACGCACCGATGAACGATCGGATTGTCCGCTAGGTCCACCATCGGCCGTTGGTGGTGGTTCAACGTCAGAGACATTGAATGTCTTTAGTGCTGGCGATGGCGGTGAGTCTTAATATCTTAATGGTTTAATTCGTCGTCATCGGTCGTTGATGGTGGATCGACGTCAATGGTGGATCTCGCTGGCAGAGAATCCTTTTCATATATTTAAGGAGTTGCGTCGTCGTCGGTTACTGACAGTGACTCCTCGGCAATGAAAACACTCACGGGCCGTAGTTGTCCGAATTGTGAAATTATTTGATCGCCCGGATCGCTGTCAGTCAGAATAAACGGCTTTGGTTCCTCTGCATCGGAAGCTGGTGACAGTTCCTCGGCATCGTAAGCTTCTGGTGGTTCCTCTGCATCGGAAGCTGGTGGTGGTTATTCACCATCGGATTCGGAAGAGTCGTCACTCGACGACCGTCGTTTAATTACAAGTTTAACTTTAAATTCCTCTAGTTTCCTCTTCCGACCTCTAGGTCCAGCATCGGACCCTGGTGGTGTAACTCTAGGAAACAGTTCTAATTGGCGAGTAATTTGATTTGTTAAGTCATGTGCTTGATGCACCGATGCTGGTTTTAGCGGATTGAGTTGTCTGCTAGGTCCAGGTATGGACCAGAATAGCTCGGGCGTTGGTGATGTGTTTCCGTCTCTGACACTGGAGTGTGAGGTCACTAGAGCCAGTGCGGCGTCATCGGTCGCTTGTGATGGATGGTTTTCAGTCACACTCCCCCCTCGTACGTCGCGATAAAAATTAAGAGCTATCTCTTGTACTTGACGCACCGATGAACGATCGGATTGTCCGCTAGGTCCACCATCGGCCGTTGGTGATGGTTCAACGTCAGAGACACTGAATGTCTTTAGTGCTGGCGATGGCGGTGAGTCTTTATATCTTAATGGTTTAATTCGTCGTCATCGGTCGTTGATGGTGGATCGACGTCAATGGTGGATCTCGCTGGCAGAGAATCCTTTTCATATATTTAAGGAGTTGCGTCGTCGTCGGTTACTGACAGTGACTCCTCGGCAATGAAAACACTCACGGGCCGTAGTTGTCCGAATTGTGAAATTATTTGATCGCCCGGATCGCTGTCAGTCAGAATAAACGGCTTTGGTTCCTCAACATCGGAAGCTGGTGGTGGTTCCTGTGCATCGAAAGCTGGTTTCGGTTCCTCTGCATCGGAAGCTGGTGACAGTTCCTCGGCATCGTAAGCTTCTGGTGGTTCCTCTGCATCGGAAGCTGGTGGTGGTTATTCACCATCGGATTCGGAAGAGTCGCCACTCGACGACCGTCGTTTAATTACAAGTTTAACTTTAAATTCATCTAGTTTCCTCTTCCGACCTCTAGGTCCAGCATCGGACGCTGGTGGTGTAACTCTAGGAAACAGTTCTAATTGGCGAGTAATTTGATTTGTTAAGTCATGTGCTTGATGCACCGATGCTGGTTTTAGCGGATTGAGTTGTCTGCTAGGTCCAGGTATGGACCAGAATAGCTCGGGCGTTGGTGATGTATTTCCGTCTCTGACACTGGAGTGTGAGGTCACTAGAGCCAGTGCGGCGTCATCGGTCGCTTGTGATGGATGGTTTTCAGTCACACTCCCCCCTCGTACGTCGCGATAAAAATTAAGAGCTATCTCTTGTACTTGACGCACCGATTAACGATCGGATTGTCCGCTAGGTCCACCATCGGTCGTTGGTGATGGTTCAAAGTCAGAGACACTGAATGTCTTTAGTGCTGGCGATGGCGGTGAGTCTTCATATCTTAATGGTTTAATTCGTCGTCATCGGTCGTTGATGGTGGATCGACTTCAATGGTGGATCTCGCTGGCAGAGAATCCTTTTCATATATTAAAGGAGTTGCGTCGTCGTCGGTTACTGACAGTGACTCCTCGGCAATGAAAACACTCACGGGCCGTAGTTGTCCGAATTGTGAAATTATTTGATCGCCCGGATCGCTGTCAGTCAGAATAAACGGCTTTGGTTCCTCAACATCGGAAGCTGGTGGTGGTTCCTCTGCATCGAAAGCTGGTTTCGGTTCCTCTGCATCGGAAGCTGGTGACAGTTCCTCGGCATCGTGAGCTTCTGGTGGTTCCTCTGCATCGGAAGCTGGTGGTGGTTATTCACCATCGGATTCGGAAGAGTCGTCACTCGACGACCGTCGTTTAATTACAAGTTTAACTTTAAATTCATCTAGTTTCCTCTTCCGACCTCTAGGTCCAGCATCGGACGCTGGTGGTGTAACTCTAGGAAACAGTTCTAATTGGCGAGTAATTTGATTTGTTAAGTCATGTGCTTGATGCACCGATGCTGGTTTTAGCGGATTGAGTTGTCTGCTAGGTCCAGGTATGGACCAGAATAGCTCGGGCGTTGGTGATGTATTTCCGTCTCTGACACTGGAGTGTGAGGTCACTAGAGCCAGTGCGGCGTCATCGGTCGCTTGTGATGGATGGTTTTCAGTCACACTTCCCCCTCGTACGTCGCGATAAAAATAAAGAGCTATCTCTTGTATTTGACGCACCGATGAACGATCGGATTGTCCGCTAGGTCCACCATCGGTCGTTGGTGATGGTTCAACGTCAGAGACACTGAATGTCTTTAGTGCTGGCGATGGCGGTGAGTCTTCATATCTTAATGGTTTAATTCGTCGTCATCGGTCGTTGATGGTGGATCGACGTCAATGGTGGATCTCGCTGGCAGAGAATCCTTTTCATATATTAAAGGAGTTGCGTCGTCGTCGGTTACTGACAGTGACTCCTCGGCAATGAAAACACTCACGGGCCGTAGTTGTCCGAATTGTGAAATTATTTGATCGCCCGGATCGCTGTCAGTCAGAATAAACGGCTTTGGTTCCTCAACATCGGAAGCTGGTGGTGGTTCCTGTGCATCGAAAGCTGGTTTCGGTTCCTCCGCATCGGAAGCTGGTGACAGTTCCTCGGCATCGTAAGCTTCTGGTGGTTCCTCTGCATCGGAAGCTGGTGGTGGTTATTCACCATCGGATTCGGAAGAGTCGTCACTCGACGACCGTCGTTGAATTACAAGTTTAACTTTAAATTCATCTAGTTTCCTCTTCCGACCTCTAGGTCCAGCATCGGACGCTGGTGGTGTAACTCTAGGAAACAGTTCTAATTGGCGAGTAATTTGATTTGTTAAGTCATGTGCTTGATGCACCGATGCTGGTTTTAGCGGATTGAGTTGTCTGCTAGGTCCAGGTATGGACCAGAATAGCTCGGGCGTTGGTGATGTATTTCCGTCTCTGACACTGGAGTGTGAGGTCACTAGAGCCAGTGCGGCGTCATCGGTCGCTTGTGATGGATGGTTTTCAGTCACACTTCCCCCTCGTACGTCGCGATAAAAATAAAGAGCTATCTCTTGTATTTGACGCACCGATGAACGATCGGATTGTCCGCTAGGTCCACCATCGGTCGTTGGTGATGGTTCAACGTCAGAGACACTGAATGTCTTTAGTGCTGGCGATGGCGGTGAGTCTTCATATCTTAATGGTTTAATTCGTCGTCATCGGTCGTTGATGGTGGATCGACGTCAATGGTGGATCTCGCTGGCAGAGAATCCTTTTCATATATTAAAGGAGTTGCGTCGTCGTCGGTTACTGACAGTGACTCCTCGGCAATGAAAACACTCACGGGCCGTAGTTGTCCGAATTGTGAAATTATTTGATCGCCCGGATCGCTGTCAGTCAGAATAAACGGCTTTGGTTCCTCAACATCGGAAGCTGGTGGTGGTTCCTGTGCATCGAAAGCTGGTTTCGGTTCCTCTGCATCGGAAGCTGGTGACAGTTCCTCGGCATCGTAAGCTTCTGGTGGTTCCTCTGCATCGGAAGCTGGTGGTGGTTATTCACCATCGGATTCGGAAGAGTCGCCACTCGACGACCGTCGTTTAATTACAAGTTTAACTTTAAATTCATCTAGTTTCCTCTTCCGACCTCTAGGTCCAGCATCGGACGCTGGTGGTGTAACTCTAGGAAACAGTTCTAATTGGCGAGTAATTTGATTTGTTAAGTCATGTGCTTGATGCACCGATGCTGGTTTTAGCGGAATGAGTTGTCTGCTAGGTCCAGGTATGGACCAGAATAGCTCGGGCGTTGGTGATGTATTTCCGTCTCTGACACTGGAGTGTGAGGTCACTAGAGCCAGTGCGGCGTCATCGGTCGCTTGTGATGGATGGTTTTCAGTCACACTCCCCCCTCGTACGTCGCGATAAAAATTAAGAGCTATCTCTTGTACTTGACGCACCGATGAACGATCGGATTGTCCGCTAGGTCCACCATCGGCCGTTGGTGATGGTTCAACGTCAGAGACACTGAATGTCTTTAGTGCTGGCGATGGCGGTGAGTCTTCATATCTTAATGGTTTAATTCGTCGTCATCGGTCGTTGATGGTGGATCGACGTCAATGGTGGATCTCGCTGGCAGAGAATCCTTTTCATATATTAAAGGAGTTGCGTCGTCGTCGGTTACTGACAGTGACTCCTCGGCAATGAAAACACTCACGGGCCGTAGTTGTCCGAATTGTGAAATTATTTGATCGCCCGGATCGCTGTCAGTCAGAATAAACGGCTTTGGTTCCACAACATCGGAAGCTGGTGGTGGTTCCTCTGCATCGTAAGCTTCTGGTGGTTCCTCTGCATCGGAAGCTGGTGGTGGTTATTCACCATCGGATTCGGAAAAGTCGTCACTCGACGACCGTCGTGTAATTACAAGTTTAACTTTAAATTCCTCTAGTTTCCTCTTCCGACCTCTAGGTCCAGCATCGGACGCTGGTGGTGTAACTCTAGGAAACAGTTCTAATTGGCGAGTAATTTGATTTGTTAAGTCATGTGCTTGATGCACCGATGCTGGTTTTAGCGGATTGAGTTGTCTGCTAGGTCCAGGTATGGACCAGAATAGCTCGGGCGTTGGTGATGTATTTCCGTCTCTGACACTGGAGTGTGAGGTCACTAGAGCCAGTGCGGCGTCATCGGTCGCTTGTGATGGATGGTTTTCAGTCACACTCCCCCCTCGTACGTCGCGATAAAAATTAAGAGCTATCTCTTGTACTTGACGCACCGATGAACGATCGGATTGTCCGCTAGGTCCACCATCGGCCGTTGGTGATGGTTCAACGTCAGAGACACTGAATGTCTTTAGTGCTGGCGATGGCGGTGAGTCTTCATATCTTAATGGTTTACTTCGTCGTCATCGGTCGTTGATGGTGGATCGACGTCAATGGTGGATCTCGCTGGCAGAGAATCCTTTTCATATATTAAAGGAGTTGCGTCGTCGTCGGTTACTGACAGTGACTCCTCGGCAATGAAAACACTCACGGGCCGTAGTTGTCCGAATTGTGAAATTATTTGATCGCCCGGATCGCTGTCAGTCAGAATAAACGGCTTTGGTTCCTCAACATCGGAAGCTGGTGGTGGTTCCTCTGTATCGTAAGCTTCTGGTGGTTCCTCTGCATCGAAAGCTGGTGGTGGTTCCTCTGCATCGAAAGCTGGTTTCGGTACCTCTGCATCGGAAGCTGGTGACAGTTCCTCGGCATCGTAAGCTTCTGGTGGTTCCTCTGCATCGGAAGCTGGTGGTGGTTATTCACCATCGGATTCGGTAGAGTCGTCACTCGACGACCGTCGTTTAATTACAAGTTTAACTTTAAATTCCTCTAGTTTCCTCTTCCGACCTCTAGGTCCAGCATCGGACGCTGGTGGTGTAACTCTAGGAAACAGTTCTAATTGGCGAGTAATTTGATTTGTTAAGTCATGTGCTTGATGCACCGATGCTGGTTTTAGCGGATTGAGTTGTCTGCTAGGTCCAGGTATGGACCAGAATAGCTCGGGCGTTGGTGATGTATTTCCGTCTCTGACACTGGAGTGTGAGGTCACTAGAGCCAGTGCGGCGTCATCGGTCGCTTGTGACGGATGGTTTTCAGTCACACTCTCCCCTCGTCCGTCGCGATAAAAATTAAGAGCTATCTCTTGTATTTGACGCACCGATGAACGATCGGATTGTCCGCTAGGTCCACCATCGGTCGTTGGTGATGGTTCAACGTCAGAGACACTGAATGTCTTTAGTGCTGGCGATGGCGGTGAGTCTTCATATCTTAATGGTTTAATTCGTCGTCATCGGTCGTTGACGGTGGATCGACGTCAATGGTGGATCTCGCTGGCAGAGAATCCTTTTCATATATTAAAGGAGTTGCGTCGTCGTCGGTTACTGACAGTGACTCCTCGGCAATGAAAACACTCACGGGCCGTAGTTGTCCGAATTGTGAAATTATTTGATCGCCCGGATCGCTGTCAGTCAGAATAAACGGCTTTGGTTCCTCAACATCGGAAGATGACTTCTTGTTATATTCTTTGTATTTATATACCGGATTTTTGCGCACTGGTTTGTTGTAACTAACTACTTCTTCAAATAGTAGTTACGCTCTATGAAGTTAGATAGAGCATTCGTCCTCACACCAGCAGAAGCATGTGAATTGAAATGGCTTTCTCTAAGGTGGGGGTAATCAGCATGTACGACTGGAGCATAAAGCCCAGCCATATTGAAGTTGTCGTTTAAGGTCGCATTCCAACCACCAGGACCCTGTCCACCAGGGGTAGTGCAGCAAAAGCCGCGTGCCATATTATGCCCAACATGAATACGGCGGCGGTGAAAACATTCAATATTTGCCTGGTTTGCCGAGGCTGCTCCCTGTGCTCCAAAACTATGAATGGCGACGTTACGGCTATATAGTGGAACGGCCGCATCATTGAGTGGTCCAGACGACTCAACGAATAAAAGGTTGACCGCAGTTACCTTATGTTGTATTTTCTCAGTAACGTTCAAACCCTTATCATTATGATTTCTTCTAAGTTCTACAATCTTAAAACGGTCTTTCATTTCAGCTAACACAGTGTAGACTCGTTCTTGTAGCAAGGAAACAACTTTGTATCTTCCTTCGATAGTATCATCGTTAGGGAATTGGATTCCTTGTAAGCGCGACATAGCGCCAGCATTCTGTATATCAATAGGCTCAAAGCCCAACAAATTTCTATTTGGCACTAAATTACCAGGAATTAAAGCGTCCGGCAATGGTGCATAGTTGGCCTGATTGTTCATTGAAGCCGTGACTCTATTTGCAGTAACTAATGGGGAAAAGTAACATTCATATGTATTGTGATTGTTAGCGACTAATGGGCCAAATGAGCCGCTTGGTTGTTCAACGCCATCAACCACAATCGGTCCTAGCGGAATAGCCGTCGCTGGTAAATTGATGCGTACTTCCTTTCCATCCTGTGTAATTACTGGTGCTACATGTGAAATGTAGTCAACTACTGCTTGTGGGAGTAAAGCAGGAAGCTTCTGGTGGTTCCTCTGCATCGGAAGCTGGTGGTGGTTATTCACCATCGGATTCGGAAGAGTCGTCACTCGACGACCGTCGTGTAATTACAAGTTTAACTTTAAATTCCTCTAGTTTCCTCTTCCGACCTCTAGGTCCAGCATCGGACGCTGGTGGTGTAACTCTAGGAAACAGTTCTAATTGGCGAGTAATTTGATTTGTTAAGTCATGTGCTTGATGCACCGATGCTGGTTTTAGCGGATTGAGTTGTCTGCTAGGTCCAGGTATGGACCAGAATAGCTCGGGCGTTGGTGATGTATTTCCGTCTCTGACACTGGAGTGTGAGGTCACTAGAGCCAGTGCGGCGTCATCGGTCGCTTGTGACGGATGGTTTTCAGTCACACTCTCCCCTCGTCCGTCGCGATAAAAATTAAGAGCTATCTCTTGTACTTGACGCACCGATTAACGATCGGATTGTCCGCTAGGTCCACCATCGGCCGTTGGTGATGGTTCAACGTCAGAGACACTGAATGTCATTAGTGCTGGCGATGGCGGTGAGTCTTCATATCTTAATGGTTTAATTCGTCGTCATCGGTCGTTGATGGTGGATCGACGTCAATGGTGGATCTCGCTGGCAGAGAATCCTTTTCATATATTAAAGGAGTTGCGTCGTCGTCGGTTACTGACAGTGACTCCTCGGCAATGAAAACACTCACGGGCCGTAGTTGTCCGAATTGTGAAATTACTTGATCGCCCGGATTGCATGAAGAATTGTCAGTCAGGGAACGTCGACGAACCCCGACTGTACATTATGGGAAATGTACTTTTTGAACCTGAAGGGTTTTATGCATTGTATTTTATATTTCTAATAAAATGTAATGATTTTTTAAAATTAAAGTATTAATAAATATTAATTTCGAAAAAATAGTTTAATTATTTATTTAAATTGTACAATTGCATCGCTTCGACGAACATGGTAGCGGCACGAATTATGCAATCGCTGAGATGTCGATCGGCCTCTATCTGTGCATTGGCGAGCGCCATCTGCGCTTGGGCTCCCTCCCTTAAAGCCGCTATCATGGCGTCTTCTTGCGGGGTGGCTGAATCAGCTGGCGGCACAAGCGTACGGGGCGTTACTCGACGCGCATCGCGGCGCTCGAGCCGCGGAGTGTTGCGTGCCACGCCGCTCTCCAGTCTCAGTTCAGGGGTTGAGGCCACGGTCTGTTTACGACTGCAACCGACCGTCTCTCGATTGCTATTTGCCGCTGGTATCGGCGCGCCATTGAACTGATGACGGTCGCCCCATCCTGACTCGCCGTCGGTGTCCACGCGTCCGAAATTGCCGCTTCCTTCGGTAGGTCTTCTTCAGAGTCTGAATGTATATCCTGCATAGTACAATTACAAGGATACATACAAATACATACCATTTTTGAATACCATTATGCATAATAAAACTCTTTTTCACATGACTTTCTTATTTATTACTTATACCACATAATGCGGTTATTCTATTACCAAAATTGACCATGATATCACTTTTTTGTCTACTCTTTTTTTCACTTGGTGAAAACTACATCAAAATCTAATCAGAAGAACTCAAGTCATAATATGGGCAACTGTTAAAACTTTTTATTTATTTATAAAACTAACAGATTTTATTTAATATGTATACTAGCGTCTGCCATCGGCTTCGCCCGCCCGCGTGAGGTTTGAAATTGTCTTCAATCTTACTACGGATAAAAAGTATCCTGTTTTAATCCAGGTTATAAACTATCTGTGTGCAAAATTTCATCCAAATCCCTTCAGTAGTTTTTGCGTGAAAGAGTAACAAACATACATACAAACTTTCGCTTTTATAATATTAGTGGATACTAAAAATATACTCAACTGTTACGGCGTCTAAAATCAATATCTGCTTGGGTTTTGGCAGTTGAGTATCATCCAAAACCTGTAGTCAAAATAAAATAAACTTAACATCAGAACTAAACGGGTAATAATATCACGACTGATACAAAAAATGCCATAACACTCACCATGACTATGTCTTGTTTAATATGAGGATCAGGAACATCAACAATGGGCTGTGAACACTGGGACAATAATAATGCCCTGTAAGAAAATTATAGCTCAAGAATCAAGGTTTTCCGTTCATATTAAAATAAGACATCTAATATTAATGCTGTCTAATTTATATAGTTCTCAAAATTAACACAATTGTGATGATTGATGAAATTAATCATGAAAAACATGAGATGTTAAAATACCTATTGAATTTTGTAACAAAGAGCTCACAAGAAACTAATGTCAATGACTTACAGCTTCCACAGCTCTAGGCAATCCATATATGGTTGATGTCCCTTCTGTATTTATTGTTTTATTCTCCAATTCTGTCAAGCAGATATCTGCTGGAGGACCTCATCTAGGCATAGATGCACGCTGTGTGCGCATCTTAGCCTTCGCCCTGCGTGCTAATAACTTGTATGTCTGAAAAAATTAAATTTGTTTTGATTTAAATTTTCTATGTTCACTGATATTTTTAGTACTTACCAAGTTATGACAATTTAATGTAGGTACCCATGAAGCACCACTAACTAACCTCTAACCAATCTTTCTGTGTCTTACGAACATCTCCCATTCCATTGAGGGCTTCTGTCAGTTCAGCCCACAACCTTTTGGTAGCCGGCAACTGAGAATTTCCTGTTGATTTAAAAAGACAAATAAGTATGTAAACATCATGTTTAATGGATGCCAATTAGTTAAATACTAAATGTTATGTTATAATTTAACGTGAATAAATGATTGTGAATGTATTAAAAAACGTTGCAATGCGAAACGACTGCAAAACTGAATGTACACAGAAATGCTTGTATTAGAAAGGTTATATTGCAATTTATGATAATAATATGATTATGATCTTATTTAAAATAAACTTGCCATTCTGTAAATAGATGGATGGATGAGTAGGGTTAATTGATAGATTATATTAAAACATTTTATTTATTTAACACTTCAAGCACAAAGAACAGAGGCGGACTTAATGCCGTAGGCTTAATTTACTAAAGAACAAACAATCACACGAAACATTTTGTAAACATACCGTTAACCATTTCCGGATTCCTCGTCCAGAAGTTCAAAAGATACTGTTGCTGTTCTTTTTTCATTCTTGGTTTCTTTGTATCCATATTTATTTTATAATCACAGAACACTACACTGGTACACTAAACTGTAATGATGTTTTAAATATCTTTGCTAAAATAACACGACAGTTGACAGTCTAGCGGTATGGTGTTGCCATTTGCGGCGGCAAACGAACGTAATTAAGTCCATTTCCATAGACGCAGAATTAAGTTCAAATTTTATGACGTGAACTTATTTTAACAGAAACGTAATAGCTTTTGGTTAAGGACATCCCAAGTAGCATTTTGTTTCTCTCTAATAGTTCACCGGTGATCTCTAAGCATTAACATTGACCACACATGGTTCATGGGTTGTATTAAAGTGAACAAATTCACTCATACCTGTATAAGGCATGTATAGAAGTACAAAAATCACCTATTGAGTAACTATTGGTGTTATAATAGGATAACATTAACCTTCAAGTCAGCTTTCATTTTAATAGCCGAACAAGAGCAATTTAAGAGGGGATAAATACGGCACGGGCTATTTAAAGGTCCACATGTACGGTGTTATATTGCTGGCATTTTAATACAACAAACGTGAACATAAATGCAGCCAAAAGCTGTTAGATTTAGCTTTTGTGGAGCGTTATTCAGCTTGTAGCTATAAGCGGGTCTGGTTTGTGATATATTAATCAGCCTTTAAATTATTACTTTAAAAGAGCGTTTAATGAGTTCACATGTACGTGTAAAGTATATTATAAGCACCACTATTGATATCTAGTAACACTGACAGCTGTTTATTTGTTCACGAGTAGAACATTGTTATCCTCTGAGCTAAATAATTATGTGAACGTGGTTTTCTTTAAAAATGCATACAACCAATTGGAAAAAGAGAGTGAGGACCGGTGGATTCAGAAGAAAAATCTTAAAAGAATATTTACAGATAGTGATACCAAATAACCAATCTAAACAACACATTGAACAGCTTCCTGTTAGTATTACGACGACATATTATCATGATGGTTCCGTACATAATACAGAGGTAAAAGTGCCTGAAGCTGAGACCAGCAATACGGTTTCAAGCGTGAGTCCAAACTTAATTTATGACGGTTCTGTACACAACATAGAAGAAACTGGTGATTTCAGTTCTAGTGAAAGTGAATATGAATGCGATTTTGAAAAACGTATCTTTTCGTGAAAATTTTAGAATATGGGCTGTAAAAAATAATATACGTCATGTCGCTCTAAATGAATTGTCAATCATCATTAACGAACTGATCCCAAAAATACTACCAAAGGATTCTAGAACATTTTTACGCACTCCTGAAGAAGTTACTATTAAAAATGTTGAAGGCGGTCAATACTGGCATAATGGAATAACAAAACCACTTGAAAATTTATTACAAAATTGGATTGATGTTCCAGATACAATTTCAATAAACATAAATGTGGATGGTTTGCCTATATTAAAAAGTTCTTCTAATGAATTTTGGCCTATATTGTGTAACATCTTTGAAAATCCTAGAATAAGACCTTTTGTAGTTGGAATATACTTTGGGAAAGGAAAACCAAGAAATCTAAATTTTTGAAGATTTTGTACATGATTTGAATACATTACTAGAAGAAGGACTCCAAGTCACGCGTTTAGAAAAAAATATAAAAATTAAAATAAGGTGTTTCATATGCGATTCACCAGCTCGAGCCTACATAAAAGGTTAGTTTGACTCGTTTTACATTCTCATTGTATAGATTAATATATATCTTATGTCATGTTAAAATACCTAATCGTTTGGTTTTACATTCAATTAATTACGCTCCAAACAACATTATGATTTCAATTGAATTTATGGCGCATTCATATTTGTCGCCGCTTGACATACAATAATACAATGAATGATATAAAGCATCTCAAGGTAATAAACTAAACTAAATGAAACGAAACTAAACTTAACTAAACTATTTGCGTCATTCTAATTCGTTTCGACGCTCTTACGTTATAGAGTAATCAGAAAACATATCGTGCTTGACCAAATTTTAAGTGAGAATGAACTTTTCTTGTAGGTGTACTTACTTAATTCTTATTTTCAGGAGTCTGCAACTTTAATGGGAAACATGGATGCCATAAATGCACCACGGTAGGAGAATAAAATAAAATAAATAAATAAATAAATATCGCTGGACATTAACACACAGCGCTATCTAGTGCCACACTAAGCAACGAGGCTTGTGTCGTGGACACTAGATAGTTGATATACTACAAAAATACTTTTTGTTTGTAAATACATACTTATTATACATAATATAATATACACACACACACACACACACACAGAATATTCTCATACCACACACACCGTTACATTCTCTGAATCAAGGTGTCCTGAACGGACTAATGAAGGATTTCGAAATAAAATATATGGCTTACATCATAAATATGACTCGCCCTTATTAAATCTTCCAATTGACATGATAAATCAATTTGTTGTCGGTGATTGACTTCATTTGATCGATTTAGGTATTATGAAGAGGCTATTAACTGGTTGGCGTGACGGAAATTTTGGAAAATATATTACTAAATGGCGTGCACATGACACAACTGTTTCATTGTTTTTGAACAAGTGTGCGTTGCCTTCCGAAGTGCATCGAGCAGTGCGAGGCCTGGATTTATTAGCACATTGGAAAGCGTCTGAATTTAGATCTTTTGTTCACTATTTAAGTATCGTTATTTTGCCAGAAGTGATTAATAATGACGCATATAATCATTTCTTAACACTCTATTGTAGCATAACAATTTGCTCAAACGGAGGTTCCGTTTCACAACTCCATTTTTTATTTCTTTTTGAAACGGATTGAAAATCTTAAAAATAGCGAGGATGTTTAAAATACTTTGGATTAAGTTTTTTTTTTCGTATAATTATATCACTTAGGGGCAGGTAGACCAAATTTTACCAATTTTACATAACTTTGATTCAATAGTAAACTAACAAATCGTAATTTTTTAAAGCAAAAAAAATATAGATATTATAGTTGACTATATCTACTTTGATAATTTGTGGTTCAAAACATGATATCGAAAACTTCACTCGATAAAAAAAAATCCAAACAGGAGCCTAATTCGAATATTTTTTTATGTTTTTCTTATTTTTCTTGAAGAAAATGAAAATTTACTTCCAAAAAAAAATATCTAAGCAAAGTAAATAACATTTAGAAAAATTATTTGTGGTTACATTTTGCAAAAGAGTTTAATCCTTTTAATAATTAATTATTATATAATACAGCGGCTTGCGAACGTGGAGTCAGTCGCCCGCCGGGCCTTGACGAGGTAGGACCTAAGTCCCTTTTGCTGGCGCACGGCTGTCCCGCTGATTTATTGAACGATTTATTTATAGATCGTAGTGTAAATATAATGGTATGGTATTTTTTAACCGACTTAAAAAAAGGAGGAGGTTTCTCAATTTGACCTTATGATAACTTCGTCGTTTATGAACCGATTTAGATGATTCTTTTTTTGTTCGAAAGAAGATATTTCAAGGGTAGTACCATGATCAGAAAACCAGGATCTGATGATGGCATCCCAGAGAAATCGAGGAGAACCTTTGAAAATCGTAGTGCGACTGTGCGTTTGTTATTTTTTTCATTGAGCGTTTTAAAGCACTACTATTTAATGAAGGTCTGGAGTCAAAATGATGATGGAACCCGAAGATAGTTGAGGGCACTCCTCAACGATTCACAACAGTAATCGGGTGTTTGGGCTTGATTAATTTGTATTGATGAGAACTTTACACCTAGATGGGTTGTGGCTATCATTAGGGGTCTGATGATAAAGACGAAGGACAGTCAAGGGAACTCCTCAACGTTTTACAGTAGCTACCTTGTATTTGGATTTAATTCATTTCTATTGATGCTAACTTTGCACCCATATGGGTTATAAGTGCCAATACAGGTCTGATGATGGGGACCATAGACAGTGGAGGAAATTCCTCAACGATTTACAGTAGTTACATTTAGTTGAGCTTCTTTCAAATGGTTCAATATACTAAAATGTTCTGTTCGTACAAAAATAATACCTAATTAAGATTGAAGTTTGCATAGCAAATATTTGTATAGGATATTACAACTAAAATGTGACAAATGGTGGCAGAAAAAACGGAATCAAACAAACAAGTCACCGACTTCTGAAGCTAAAAGTATTTTTCACTTTTTTTGTTTTTTGAAGTCGGTTTTATTTTTTGCAAGAAAGTTTTTTGTTATTAATTTTATTCTTTTGTTTGTGAAGTAAGGGGATTAAAAATAAAAACAAGTAGCTAGGTATAAAGTGCGGAAGGTTGGATTAAAATATTATTTTATCGTCGTTGCTTTTGCCATTTGTTAGTATATGGTAGAAATACATTTTTAACCGACTTCAAAAAAAGGAGGTTTCTCAATTCGACCGTTTATATTTCTTTTTATGTGTAGCGCATAACTTCGTCGTTTATGAACCGATTTTGATGATTCTTTTTTGTTGGAAAGGGTTCCTCGAAGTTGGTCCCATTTAGTTTCAGAGACAGACCACGGAACTCTTCAAAAAATTACAGCAAATTAACTGCGATTGCAGCAATCACTTGGATGTTTATTGTTTACACAACATCATAACATCACGCCTGTATGCTCTGAGCGGGTAAGCAGATGTGTACAATACACCCACATTTCGACAGTTAGGTATGTTAAGTTCCATTTTATTGGGGATACTCCTATTATAATGTAAAATAAATGCTTAGCAAATATTTTTGTAAAAAATTACAACAAAAAATTTAAAAAAATTAAATTGACATTATAGAAGTCAGAAGTGTGTGTGTGTGTGTCATGTAATGACGCTTATCATCTTCACGCAAACAATCACAGGGTGTTTTTACACCGTAAAATTTTAAATACCTCTAGATTATAATCTATCTCGCGAGATTGTAAACTCTCGAAAGATTGTGAACTGTTTGGTGACAGATACAACAAATAAAGCGCGTGTCTCTTCGTGAGATAAAAACAATGTAAGAAACTTAGTCACATAATTGAAAAAATCATGACTTGCAGCATTTTACATTTACAATATCCATTCAAATTAATTTACTACATATAAATGTTAGGTTTTCGCAATTACTACAGTATTATAATAAATCAAGCTGACAATTTAACAAAATAAGTTGTTGTACTGCACGCTTACCTACACTGTGACACTTCGCTCAGCTTTGGGTTCACGTAAGTTCACGCCGGCGACGCGAGCGCACGGCTCGTTTCGCGCAAAGGATGGTAGGTAAATACCTACTTAGCTTGGTCTACCTGGGCTTAAAGACGTCTGCTTAAAGTTTTTTATCGCCATCTATTTAAAAAAGATCTTAATAGTAAACTACGGAACCCTAAAAATTAACTCCTTACTGTAATTTCAAATCAGTCTTATCAGTTTTATATAGGCAGGTCTTCAACATCAAGGCACTTACAGTATAATACTAATTCTTAATTTTAATAAATTTTAATTTTCAAAATAAAACAATCCGAAAATTAGTCTCATTAAAAACATTTGACAGTTAAATGAAAACAATTCTCCAAAAAAGCAACATGATAACTTTTATTGAAACGACTATTTTCATAAATACACACGCACTATGAAGTATTTCGTGTCTTAACAAGATTAATGTCATCATTAAACCAGTCTAGTCAATTTAGTTATCCGAAGTAAAACAAAAATCCTTCTGATAATGAGGATTTGTGTTTTTAACACAAATCCACACTATCACAGTTTTCTTCTATCAATTTGTCTACCTCCATCGCAGATGATTCATCAACTTCAATATTTTCTATCCCATCTATTTGATCGTTTGGAGAGTCGTGATTGTTTATTGCTTTAAATACTTTCTGCCTTTTAGGTTTAGTTTTTCGAGTGCGTTTTGTTGAAGACCTTAAGTTTTTCATTGACTTTCTTTTGACAGCATTTTTCAGACACATTTTAAAAAACATTTCAGTCTGTCCCATGGTGAATGTAGGATCCCATGAACGTACCATGTCACAAAAGAACAGAATAAAGTTTTTAAATTTTTTTAACGGGATTTTTGAAAAATTTCCACGACTTGCTCCAGACCAAGAACAATTACACAGAAACTCGCGTGAAATTAATGAGTCGAGCAATTTGTAAGCAAATGTTATGCCATTGCCTTCACAGGGTTGACACAAAATTGATAGTTGTTTTTTTTTTTTTAATTTTGATCTCTCAGCTTTATCCATTAGATTATTTTCTAAAATTTCAAGATCTTGTTTCTTGTCAATCTGTTCGAGACGGAACGGCTTATTATCGTCTGGGTTAGCGTCTTTTAATAAAGTAACGGCCACTGGTTGGTCAAAGCCCTCGTTAAGTTGCACAGACAACATCGCCACTTTCTGGGTGAGTTTTTGGATATTTTCAACAATATTGTTGTGTTTTTTCCTGGTTATCAATTTTTTGTAATAATAGGTTTGGATTACCAATAAGTTGATCGCAGTCAAGCGTAGGTAACAATTTTAAAGTTTCTATTAACTTTCGTTAACTCTAAAAATGTATATACTTTACAATAAATTTACATTACCCATCATTTTAACACAATAGAATATACTAAACACAGAGTACTTACCGTATTATTAAATTAAGTCACATTAAAAATATGGCTGTTTGACACTCACGAGCGAAATATACGTAATATTTATTACAAATTAATGTAGTACCATAATTTGAAGAAAAGCGGCCGCAACCGTTTTTAGGGTACACTTGTGAGCTTAATACGAGATAGAGGCTGTATGATTGTTCACTCGTTACTTCTTATAACTCTCTTGTCTGTATGGAGAACCACATGGAATCATATATGATGCCGTTGATCAGCTTTACGACCACAGGTTCTCTCTTAACAGGCTGGCTGCGACGCCAATTTTGACTGACTGTCAGCCAATGCGTATGAGGTCTTTTCGAGGCAAGGTTGAACTTCTTTGCAGTGCGCATGAGACCGACTCGGCCTCACAAAATGTTGTTTTTAAAAAACACCTTAAATATAGCCCAAATGTGACAATAATTGCTTGAAGCTCTACCATTATAAACTTACATAGTTGTTAAAGTTGAATCCAGCTTCGCCCATAGTTATGACATTTCAATATATGACATCTTTTCTGCCTCACATCGCACTGAAAGAAAGTTCTGTTTGTGTCACGACTAGAGATGGGAATAAAAGATAGTGTAGTTACGATAATATTGTATTAAAATATTTATTCAGTGATATCAATCAAAATGTTTTTCATTAAAACAGGGCAAGCAGAAGGATTTCTAACACTGGACACAAAATGTAACAATTTTTTTAGTTTTTTTTTGCAGCCTGAGTGCAATTTAACGTAAGCCTTAATTTGTCATAGCAACCTGCGCAGCGCTTTCGTTGACCCCCTTTTTCAAGCACATGATCAGCACATCTGCCCGGAGGAAATCCTGAAATAAACACTTACGTTAGGTGTCTATACTATAAGCGCCACTTTTAGTTTTAAAGTATTTAAATGTGTATGTGTATGAATATAAAAGTATGGTAATATACCTCTTTCAGAAATACTTCGTCCAGTGAGTGCTTCAATTATTGATTCCGTGAAATCCCTCTTTGTCATTTTGTTATTATTCTTAACCATATTATAAATTATCCAGGCGTTCACAAGAGAATTACCAAATAAAAATTCTGCCATAACCTTTCGAAACCATTTTAGTCCTCGTTTTAAAGTAGAGTAATAGGAACTAGGTAATAGAAATAGGAACTAAGTAATAGAAATAGGAACATCTGGTCACTGTAGTCTATACCTTTTTTGTTTTCATTATACAAAAGAACACATGTAGGCTTTTTAATGTCTTCGTTAGTGGCTCTTGTTTTCTTGCCTGTGAAAACAGCATTGTGGCCTTTGCAGGTCGTGATCATTAAAACTTGGCGCTTATCAAACCATTTTATAATTTTTACGCCCTTTAGATTCACTTTTCCTGTAATTTGACCTTTTTTTCTTTTTTTTTTTTTTTTTTTTTCTCGATTGTTGCCTTCTTTGCCTGTATAAATAAGTGTATTGTACGAGTATCCCTCGGGAGTACACAATTTGTATAATTTGACGCCATATTTGTGTGATTTATTTTTTATGTATTGGCGAAATATAAGTCGTCCGCGCCACGGTATCATTGATTCATCAATGACAATAATTTTTCCAGGACGAAGTACTTGTTGATATCGAGAATTCAACATGTCGTGTATTTTGCGAATTTTATATAATTTATCCCCAGTATTATCAATTGACTTGTCGCAGAAATGCCAAAATTTTAATATAATCAAAAATCTGTCCCTTGATATTGTAGAGCAAATGTACTTGTTTCTATATAATTATTGACTTTTTAGATCAATAGTCGTTCAGATGTGGTACTTTGTTTAGACCCATTACAAGCATGATTCCAAAAAATCTTCTCATTTCTTCGTCATCAGTGGGTTTCCATGCTTTAACACGAGATTGCGCCTTTATGTCATTTTGATTGTCTTCGCAATACTTCTCTGCATACTTGTTAGTGTCCTGTACTATTTTATTAATAATTTCATCGCTTAGGAACAGCCTGTATATGTCTGTAGGTGTTTTATTACCTAGGCGAGAAATAATGGCACTATCAAGGGTGCTCTCGTCGAAATCAATACCATGATTATCAGATATGTCAGTCCAACCGTCCTCGTTGTCAATACCTTCTGTTTCAGCTGTTTGGTTGTCGGTTTCCAGTTCATTTTCACTTGATTCACTTTCATCTACTTCTACGTTCGTTAATTCTAAGCTCTCAATCGAAATATCTGTGTCTTCATCTTCTTCGTCAACATTGCTTCTACGAGTAACTTGAATTATATTTTCACTCTCTGTATTATGTTCTGCTTGCTGTTCATCTAGATGTTCCTCTTCCTGCTCTGGATGTTCCTCTTCCTGCTCTTGATGTACCTCTTCCTGCGCTAGATGATCCTCTTCCTGCTCTTGATGTACCTCTTCCTGCGCTAGATGTTCCTCTTCCTGCTCTAGATGTTCCTCTTCCTGCTCTTGATGTACCTCTTCCTGCTGTATATATTTCTCTTCCTTTCCTTGATGTTTTTCTCCCTGCTCTTGGCATTCTTCTTCCTGCTTTTTGTTTTAGATTTTTCTGTTCTTTTTGCTGTTTCGCTTGCTCTTGATGTTCTTCTTGGTGACTTTTTTGCCGAGGTTTTTGCTGTTTTATTCGGTATTCTTTTCGATAATCTGTATATTTTGCTTGTTGCTCTTTTTGCTGTTCTTCTTGTTGTAGTCTATAGTCATCTTGGTGCCATTTTTGATGTCTTTCTTTCTGTTTTGTTTGCTTTTCTACAGCATGTTTTTTAATTGTAAATATTCTTTGTATGTGAATCGGGTATATTTGCATTTCCGGTATTTTCATCTTCAAATGAATGAATAAAGACATATTTTTTATTAATTACCTCCTGTTTTTCAGCTTGCATATTTTCTTCACTTAACTGTACGGGCAACAAGTTAGAATATGAAATATTACTCAAAGAGGAACACCTGCTTGTTTCGCCAAAAATATTCAAAGAATCAGGGGAAGACACCCGGCTTTGGTTGCAGTTATTCTCTCGTTTACATTTTTGAGTTGGTGTGAGCAAACTTGGGTTACATAAAACTCCTGGATTTTGTACTTCTTGTTTGGACTGTGTCATATACTGCTAATATAAATGAAAGTAAATAAGCAGTTGACAATTAAATTTAATGAAGTAAAAAATACAATAAATATTAAAAAAGAATTCCTAACTAAAAGCACGCTCAACAGAATTTTGGATTTTACAGTACTTGATTGATCAGGGACAGGCTTAAGGTCTTGAAGTAGGTAGTGGAGAAATCAACTCCCAGAATAGGTTGCGGCGTCCTCAGGAAGAATGGCGTGTCTCCAGGGCTTGTAGAGCTCCTGGAATATAGGCGTCGACAGGAGTATGACGTGTCTCCAGGGCTTGTAGAGCTCCTGGAGTGTAAGCGTCCTCTGTGGTTCACGAGGACAGAGCGTTCATGATAGGAACGACTTCTGAAACTTTAAGGAGACCAGGTGTCCTATGCCAGGTGACTCTGGAGGCTCAGGTTCAGCAACCAATTTTATACTGCCGGAAATGAAGCTGGCGTCCCTTTTATATAAGAAATTTTCAGCGTTTTTCATAACAACTGTTTTATTTTCTTCTTTTTAAATTTCTCGAATTCCAGTTTTTGAAAATCAAAAACTGTGATTGGCCTGTATTTATAACAGCCTGTATTATTTAGTTCAAAACTTCCTAAAAGATTTCTGTGAGCGTGTTAATAAATTATATAAACTTAAAATAAGATACTGTTAACTAGTAAACAATAGTAATTAATAAAAGATTAAATTATTTGAGCTAAAATTAATAAAAATAAAAATAAATTACAGAAATCAAAAGTGACCTTCTTAGTCCTAACCGCTAAGAAAAACAATGACACAAAATTAGAGAAAAAAGTAATTGACAGCTTGACAACTGACGTTATGTCAACCGAAAAGTAAACATTGAAAATTATTAGATTTTAAATTTAATTTCAGCATAATCAAAGATTATAAATCGAATAAGATCGATAGTATGACTGCCAACAAAAATAGTTGTCGCCGAGGCGCGACATAAGATGTAAAAGTAAATAATATAAACAATGAGTATGATTGATAGTAAAAGTGTAAGTACACTGAAAAAAAAAATAAGTTGAATCAAACAATATTAGTGTTCAATTCAACCTAAATCTTGTTTCCATTTGAGCCTACTAACACACTGATTCCTTTTAACCAATTCATAATGTCAGGATCAGTTAACTATCTAGTTTATTTTAAATACCAGTCTAGTTTGCAGTAGCCATAATTATTGTTTAATCCAATCAAGTTACAAGGTAGTTCAGTAGGTTAGCATTTCTAAGCCATTCATCTTGTTTAATTTGAACAACTGTGTGTGTCGTACTAGCTATGTAACTTGTTTGACTCAAACATAGTTTATGTTATAGTAGCCATGCAACTTGGTTGATTCAACTATGCTACAAGGTTCATGTAAGCTTTAATCTTGTTTAATTCTAACAAGTTACTTGTTTGATTTAGACAAGAGTATACGTCACAATAGCCATGCATCTTGGTCAAATCAACAATGCCACAAGGTAGTTTTAAGCTTTCTTCTTGTTTAATTCTAATAACTGCGTTTGTTGTGCTAGCTAATTAACTTGTTTAACTCAAACATAGTTTATGTCAAATATAGCCATGCATCTTGGTTAAATTAACAATGCCACAAGGTAGTTTTAAGCTTTATTCTTGTTTAATTCTAACAAGTTACTTGTTTGATTTAGACAAGAGTATACGTCACAATAGCCATGCATCTTGGTCAAATCAACAATGCCACAAGGTAGTTGTAAGCTTTATTCTTGTTTAATTCTAACAACTGTGTGTGTTGTACTGGCTACGTAACTTGTTTAATTCATACAAAAGTATATGTTGGAACAGCCATGTATCATGGTTCATTCTAATAAGCTCGGGTGTTGCACTAGCCAAGAGTCATAATATAGTCAAACAAGTCTGCTTATTCAGGTCAATTACGATTACTTTGTTGTAGTTACCACCTTGATGAGGTGCTGGCTGGTTCAGAGCAGCTGGTCTGCATTAGGCACCATAGTTTACACTCTAAGGCTGCCTTCAAATAAAAAACAGCGCAACACAACAAGTAGCGCCGCTGCACGTGTTTTTTATTTGAAGGCAGCCTTAGAGTGTAAACTATGGTGTCAAATGCAGACCAGCTGCTCTGAACAGCGAGTAGTTCCCAGCTGATAACTAGAACAAAGTAATCAATCGACTTGAATAAGTAGAATATTTGAACGACTCTATATAAAACTAATAAATGGGTTAATTACCTATCTTTTTGTAGAAATAGTGGAATAGAATGGATTAGAAAATAAACAATTTTTAGAAATTAGGTAAATATTTATTACAAAAAAATTATTGAACT
This sequence comes from Xestia rhomboidea, assembly GCA_963853795.1. Taxonomy (NCBI): domain Eukaryota; kingdom Metazoa; phylum Arthropoda; class Insecta; order Lepidoptera; family Noctuidae; genus Xestia; species Xestia rhomboidea. The sequence goes on along the minus strand of OY970778.1, from coordinate 3,319,263 downwards.
TGTTTAAGTAGGTACATTCAAATTTAAAACGTTTTAGGAAAAACAACATAATAAATTTCACATCACAACCTTAAGAGGCCGGCGACCGATGCGTAGTTCATACAAACGTAATACCAAAATAATTTGTAAATCAAGAATATTCTTTAATGTGTATTTATTTCGATTGGATTACAGAATATCTATGTTCCCAAATATATTATATTTTGAAAGGACAATGATATCAAGACGAGATATGAGGATTTTTTTTTTCCCATAACTCTTGTTTAAATCAGTGTCCATTCAAAATATATATTTGGGAACTTAGTCTGTATTCCAATCGGAATAAAGACACACTACCTTAAGAATATGTTTGATTTACAAATTATTTTGGTATTACGTTTGTATGAACTACGTATCGGTCGCGCGCCTGACGATTATAAAACCACATCTCGCTCGCACATTTAAATTTTTTTTAAAGACATAAAATCTGTGTAGGTATTCGTAAATATACCTATACGAAAAATCGCAGTCAACAAAGTTGTGTGTGATCACATCGCACAAGCAAAAATAATAATTTTCATCCAAACAAAATAAAGGAAAACATTTCCTACAAAAAACTTAATTTTACTCCAAAAACTTATAGATCTTTTTTGATTGCGATTTTCATAAATACCTCTACCTAATTTTAAGGGGAATACTACCGTCAATGTACTTCTCGCTCGCACACCTTGCCCTTTTGAAAGATAGAAAAACACTGAACTTCTTTATCAAAAATCGCGAGCAACCATTTTTGCAAAAAAAATATCCTAGCACGTTTTCCTACTTCAAAGTTTTCCCAAGTACGAAAACCAGTCTGTTGGGAATACTTTAAAAGGTCAAAGTGTGCGAGCGAGAAGTACATTGATGGTGGTCTTCCCCTTCTAATGTCATGAACACCTACTGGTAATTATAATTAAGCATATTTTTTTTTACTTAAAACTAGTTAATCAACGTAACATCACATGTTTTTATTAATGAATTTAACACAGCACATTATTATGCATACATTTATAATGATTGCACAAACAGTCGTACAAATTAAATAATCATTTAAAAGGCTATGGATAACCACAGAATAAATAATAGTTAACTAACTAATAACAACGTAGAAGCATTTGGGTGGGAGCTCAATTGTCTTACTTGGGATTGGTAGGATCAACTTTTGACACACAAATTATGTCCGGTTTCAAGGGCATAGTAGTAGCACAGACCATCGCCTCTATCTCATCTTATTGGCTAATGCAAACTGTCACTTTTGCATTTAGCCAATGAGGTGAGAGATTACCCTCCAGAAAACGTTCCGTTGTCTAACGTATCCACTAACTAACGAATGCTCTTTGAATATACTAGGAACCGAGCATTATAATATAGGAAGTATTGGTTCCATAGAAAAAATAAATTTAGATAGGTAGGTACCTATTTAGTTACATGTAATTTAATCAATTCATTCAATAACTTCTTACATGTCGAAATCCATCAACATAATAACAATACGGTGAAAAATTCTGCTGTTCGGAAGTTAAGTGGCAGACAACCATCAATGTACTTCTCCCTTGCACACTTTGACCTTTTGAAAGATATAAAAACACTGAAATTATTTATTGAAAATCGCGAGGAAGCATCTTGTGTGCAACGGATTGCACACAGTTTAGCAAAAAAATATTTTTGACCCTAGCTCGTTTTCCTACTATGGGAAAACTTTTAAGTAGGAAAACGTGTTAGGATCAAAATTATGTTTTTGCTAAACTGTGTGCAATCGGATTGCACACAAGATGGTTGCTCGCGATTTTCGATAAAAAGTTCAGTGTTTTATATCTTTCAAAAGGTCAAAGAGAAGTTCATTGACGGTTGTCTTCCCCTTATTTACAAAGAGCAACGCAAAGTTACCATTTTTTTGCCATTACTTAATATATTTATATTGCAGGGTATAGGTGATACTAAGGACTTATGAAATATGGCAATATCTTTCTCTATGGTCATTGTTTCTACTTCATACGCAAGCAGATGCATATCGAAAACAACAGTTTTCAGTAGTTTTCCCATCAAAATTAATTGCCCTGCATCATACAAATATAAATGGTTAATTTTAAAAAATGCAGGCAGCGGTTCATCTGAACTACTAGAATATACTAAAATACTGCCGCTAACATACCGTGTAGTAGACATATTGGCCCAGGATACCTTTGCTAGAGTCTTTGTTTTACATATGTTTAAATTATTTTGCAAAAAATGCAAATCTTTAGCGCATTTACGCAATGGAGGGCCTGTCCGTAGAACATTCGGTAGAGAACCTTTCAAAAAAATTGCATTCAGATGAAGCTGGTGCTTTACACTTAATGAATAGGTGATATTCCTTCTGTTGGAAGAAGCCCTCGCAGCCATCTTTGAAGTTCGGTGCTTAGCTTCAAAACGCATTGCCCCTATAGAAATAATTGGTCCATATTTCTTTAGGGCAGAGTGATAGTGGATCAAATTGTGGAATTTTGGTTTCAATGATCCGTTGGTCAACGATAAATAAAGAGAATTTAATTCAGCTACTGCTGTTTGCAATAATTCGTCAGTTCCTACAGCGAACGCAGTTGAATGAACTATGTCTAAAACCTGCCTCAATTTTAAGTATAAATTCCAGGTGTCATCACCTCTCGGTACAAACTCTCCGATTATTAAACCGAAATAACGTAAAAACGTTAGCATTTCCGATGCTGAAAAACGTATATTTCCTTGATTTATATGTTCCATACCAAGAGTACATGGTTGGTTCCTGTTATCTGGACCATATTCGAAAGCATGAATTCGATCATTAAGCGTTTGCAACGTAAATAATTTGAAATTTTTTAAGTACCGTAAAAGAACAAACTGCAACACATATTTCGCTACACCCTCTAAGATATCGTGCATGCAGTCGACGCCTACTTGGTTAAATAAATCAAAATCTTTGACATCGATCCATACGCATTTCTCTTTAATACCAGTTTCAGAGGGAATATTATTAATTAAATCTGACTCATAATCTGCCATAGTGCGTAACAGTTGTTCTTGTTTGTAACATTGCGTTTTAAGAACTTCTTTCTGTACTTTACAAACTCTACAAGAAAAATTAGCAGAGAAGCTTTCAATGAATCCTGTAATGGTATGTATACCAAGCTTATCACCTAAGATTAGTCCTAATTCAAAATGAACAACACCCTTAAAAGTCGGTAGATCAAATTGTATGCCAGTATCACTGAGATAGTTTAATTCGTCTATGACGCATCGAAAAACTACACTATTTCCAAATAATGTTCTATCAGACGAGTGAAACAGAAGTACGAGAAATATGGCGCTTAGTGTTGATGAGCGACACGGCGGCAAGCAAGGAATACTGGCGTAAACTGCTCCTAGCTTATGATGGCCAGCTCTGCTACCTAAACAATTCCCAGTTTCGTAATCGTCAAAGAAAATGAATAGTGGAATAACAGTTTTACCCTGCCTTTGTCGCATTCTACTACGCCAAAAAGAGCCTTGTATAAAGTTTTCTACAGCGGCATTGGCTGATTCATTGTTAAGACTATCCATGTAATGTAATGTTTCGAAAAGAATGTTTTCCAAATTAAAGAATGAGTATAAAACTTTTCTAAGGGGGATAAAATGTTGCTCACAAACAACAGGTACAAGGCGGCTGACGCCGTGCTTTTTAACTTTGTCTAATCTTTGGCCAATTAACACTTTTACGGGTTCATGGTAAGTTTCTTGTTTTTGAAAGTATTTTAATCGTTTATGTTCAGTATCTAAAGTATTCAATGAGTTTGTTAACACAGGCAAAATGGCATCTGAGACTACGTTTATAGTGTTAGGAGGTATATTAGAGTTATGAAGACTTTCTTTTATAACTGACACAAGGGCATTTGAATAGCATTTAAAACCATTAATAACTGTTTGAATAACGTTTCTCGGTAGTGACTGATTGCCATATAAGTCAGCGATGAACCCTGATGTTACCTTTAAAAGAGTATCGCTATTTTGTGAAAAACCTAAGGCCCTTGTTTCTTCTATTGTTGCAATAGGTGAGTTTACTGAAAAACTGGAAGGTTGAGGACCAATTAAATTATATTCATTATTTGAACTGTTGTTAATGCGAAGTGGCTCTTGTGAAACTTCATCTTCTCGTGTATTATTTTGTAATCGGCTACAATGGTCTTTTAAGAAATGTCTTCTAAAAGAATTGAATAGATGAAATTCACGCGTACAATTATTTTCTGCGCATTTGTATGTACGTAGGTCGCTAGCATTGTGTAGAAGAGTAAAATGTGATTTGAGAATTTTGAAATTTAAAAAATCTTTCTTACATAAGAAACAGGTGACCATTATGCAAAGTGACAGCTTTTAAATATTTGAAAATAAATTATTGTACTATTCAGTAACATGTTTACAAATTACAGTCAGTTAGAAGAGACTCTACCGAAGTCGAGCCATTGTCCCATTTAGACGTCATCTTGTAAAGTCCTCTCTGGATGAAGTACCAGATGGGGTATGATTCTACACTGTACACAGCGTTTAGTGACCAAAATATTTTATAGCACGTGTCGACAGCCTGCAAAATGTTAGACCGTTCATAGATCACGTTTCGGTTTGCCACTACCAAGTAGTTGGTAATGTTGCGCAGTTCCTCCCCAACAATTATTACAAAAGGTTGGGAAGAAATTCCTCTATTCCTTAAGACTTCGTACCGTGTTGCGATTGCATCCTTAATTTCGATGTCTGCTTTAATATGTGTGATAAACGAATCTCGGGCTGCGCATTTTGATGGTTTCCAGCGGTTTATTTTGTCAGTCTTCGCTCTTTTCTTGTTTTGACCAAATGTTGTACTAGCCGGAAAACTTAACAGCTGCGGAATGCTCAGAAATCCCGCCAGGTTTACATTTTCTTCCTCACCCACTGCAAAGATAGGCCAGTGTGAATATAAGTTGTTGTGTAGTGTACCTAAATAATGATGGGTTAAACGTAACGTAAAAAGCGTGTGTTGTGCGGTTAGTTACATACAGGCACACCATATCTAGTGGCGTTCACTGTTATGTCCCTACATTTAAAATAAAGGAGGAAGTCGAGGGTAAGGAGTACTATGGAGTGGTGGTAAATGGTGAAAACCACGTTAAGGCACTGAACACCATGAAACAACTTCTCGCTCACACATTTTGACCTTTTGAAAGATATAAAATTACTGAACTTATTTATGAAAAATCGCCGGCAACCTATTTATGTGCAATCCGATTGTACACAGTTAAGCCAAAACAATATTATGATTCTAACAAGTTTCTACTCACACACTTTGTGACTTGACTGGTTTTCGTACTCAGGCGAGTAATTTGGCAAAAACTTTTATAAAATCCAAATTATTTTTTTGCTTAACTGTGTGCAATCGGATTGCACACAAAATGATTGCCAGAATTTTAATAATTAAGTTCAGTATTTGTATGTATTTCAAAAGATCAAAATGAGCGAGAAGGTATTTGACGACGGTCTGCGCCTTAACGGCGCGCTACACTCTTCTCCGGATACCTAATGTAAAAGGCACAACTGCGTGCAAAGGGGTTATTATGTAACATAAAACCAGTATGTTTACTTACATTGTGATAATTCTAAAACTTCGGCGCTGAGTCTGTCTTTTTCTTTTTTTCGTTTACTGAGAACTTTCAGTAGAACATTTTTAGTAATCGGATAGTTGATAAATAAACTATTTGAGTACTGGCCGTACGCCACATCGAAGTCTGTGCTTAACTGCAATAGAATAATAAGTTAGTAATACAGTTAAAAGACAAACATTTATTGTAATCTAATATAATAATAAGACATTTACAGTAAAAGCATTAGCCATGTGAAAATGGAGACAAAAGGTCCTGCAATAAGTATCTGCCGATGCACATCTATTATAATAATATAAAAATGAACCCCTATTTCCTAAAATAAAAATCTGTTGATCTGGCACCAAATTTGACGGATGGCCGCTGTTGGCATCAACTGAGTGAAGTTAACTGAGCTAAGAACCTTTTCCTGTTGCTACAATAGTTTTAGTAGGTCCCGTACTCCCATTCCTTATCCTAACTATTCCCCTTGTAGACTACGACTCTAGAGATAATTACTTACCAGCACATATCCATGTGGCTTTTTTAAGGCCGGGAACTCTTCAAAATACGACTCGATGGTTTGAGCCGATTGTTCATTTTCATCATGTAACTTGCGTATTCGTTCTTTCACCGTTGCTTTCCATTTCACCAGGACTATAGACCAAGGATCCGATGAGTTACGTAGCCAGTTTAAGTCATCAAGAGTCTCATTAGGATATATCCCGTCGTCGATCAATGAAGGCGGCGGTCTCGGTGACGTCCGAGAGGACGAGGGCTGGGATGATTCAACGATGTTTCTTTTTTTTGTCGTAAGTGCTCCTAATTTTTGCAGCCGTTTTCTTTAATTTAGCACCTGGTATACTAGTTTTCCCCGGGCCGGTAATGTTATGCCATTGGCAGTGGTACAGGCTGGTACATAATATGTTGTCGTATTTTCCCCGGGGAAAAGCGCTTTCATTGCGTTAGCCCATCGAAAGTAAATTTCTCCTCTAATTGTATGATTATTGTGGAGCCGTAGAATCTGTTTAGCTATAGCTGATACCAATAAGTTTCTTGCGCTATCTCCATCTATCGCGCCACCCTTGCAAGTTAATAGTGTCGACGTTTCAAGTGTTTCTTTTAACAGTTTTTCAAGAGCCTGAAAGAGAATACAAAAACCCACTAAATTTGTGCCTAAGTATAGACAAACAAAATTAATTTAATGCTGTTTTATGAGATAAAATGATAAAATTATGAATTGTTTGTCAAATAATACGTTATTAAATAAAAGTTTATCGGATAATTATTTTGCTAAGTGAATTATTTGGTAAACTTGTTATTGTATAATGATGAACTGACAAATAATGTTTTTGCCAATTGTTGCTTGTCAAGTAAAAGTTTTTGAAATAATTTTTGTTGAACTGACCGGTCACCAAAAATAAAACACTCAGACAGAATACAAAATCTATGTTCAACACACAAATATTTGTTCTCAGTGGGGATCGTACCCACGCCCTCCAGCGCTGAAGGCAGAGCTACTACCAACTGAGTTATGAGGGCTGAGTAAGAAACATAAGATGAAGTTAGAGCCGCATAAGAGACCACTTAGTTACATCATCATTATTTTGAGTCTGTCTGTCCTCTCCTCCTTATTTTTATATTCCTATAAATGTACCCTTGCACATTTATTGAAATAAAATCGACTTTAAGAATAATTTACATCATCATCATAATCAGTTTTTAATTGGAGCATAGCAGCCAACCATTCGAATTCATCATAAATGAACTGCCTAGCCGTTTTATTGAACGGCGCCATTTAACTAACCGCCAGAGTGTTAAAAATCACCTAATACAGAGACAAGACGAAAAAACACATTAAACAATATGTACTTACTCTACACTCAGGGCTGTCTATCACGGGGCTTTGTCTTGGAGCCGGTTGTTTCTTTTCTTGCTCGGGATCCTGCAGATAATGAACAAAATATAAAAATGCTTTCAAAGTGCCAAGCTCGCGTAAAGAAGTTTTCACTTCAAAAAAGAAGTAGGTAGGTACGTAGTATGTACATATTTAAGTTGTTTATCTGTTATCTGTTCCCATAGCACAATCATTGCTTACTTTGGAATGTTGTTGCATGCAATGTATACATTTTTTACACATAGTTTTACCTTAGTTCTACATGCTCCTAAGTATATTGGCAGGTCCTGCAATAAAACAAGACCAGTCAAGAACGAATTGAGTGTCCCACATCACTAATAATTAAAATTAAAATGTAGGTACTTAAACATAGCAGATTATTACATACCTGGTTACTGTATCCAACAAAACTTAGGTTGGCATTTGCACTTTCTATAATCTCATCATCATCTTCATCAAGGCCCTGAGAAAAAATGTGACAGTTAATAAATTTTGCCATGAAATCCTTTTTCTCTGAGGCTGAATTCAATTATACAGACACTGGACACAACACATACCAACTGGTTGTAGCATTTACTGAAAGTCAAATTCTCTTTCTCATTTTCACTTATTAAAGTCCCATCATTGTCTACATTTAGGATCTGAAAAGAAACAGAGTTATGTAACACTGTTTGAAGTCATACCTAACGTCACACCCATAATCTACCTACTGAATAAAACGGTACCTATACCTACCCAAACTATTAAAATACAACAAAAACAAACCTAGTGAAATATACATAGGCTCATAATTATTGATAACTTCTGCTTTTTCAGAAGTTGGTTAAAAAATATACCTATCTCCTAACTAACTACCTAGCTCCTTTTGAATAAAAGCATAAATAAATATTGTGGACAATCCATACAACACTATCTTGCCCCAAACTAAGCAGAGCTTGTACGATGGGCATGTCTTTATCTGGTAAACTATCTGAATGCTTTCAAGCAATAAAGAAGACAAAATGAATTAAACATAACAACAAAAAGGAGAATTTTTGATTATATGGTTGTGGTTTGTTTACACATTCTGCATCAAATTTGGCTGGAGCATAGTCAAAACCAAATATCAAATACCTAGAATTTATTTCAGACTTGGTCCATAATATTATTTCTTAAACTCAACACCAAAATGAAATATCTACCTAGGTAAGGTATAATATTTAGATTTTTTTGTTGTGATTTATTGACAAAAATTTTACATCTAAGGCTAGTTATAGAAATCAACTTTTTAAGTGTAACAAATAGGTACTAGCAATTTGAACCTATCCAGTTTATGACTTATTTAAATAACTTTTGCCTGTGACTCCACCGCCTGACCTACAGAACCAAACAGATGAAATTTATTTTACACAGCATAGAGTACTAGTTGCAGTACTAAATAATCTCAGTAAAAATTCAATTTGTGGTGATTTATTAAACCTAATAGACTTACTGAAAGTGTTACATTTGTAGAATTGAATTCTGTTTGCCACCCCCTCCAGCACCGCAAAAACAGGGCTCGAGGCCCTATTTTAGGAATGAGGTCGACAATCGCATCCGTTGTCAGGGCTGACAATGCCTGGAGGGTAATTTCGTTTTCTGTGAGAAAAGAAATTTGCAGTAAATGCTATGGAACTCCCAAGCTCATTTTTGTGCACACACCTACAATACAAAACCAGCATCTAGGTAGGTAGGTAGCTACCTATAACATATTAATAGTGCCTGGCCTGCACTGTTCATACATAAAAGTTTTAAAAAACATAGATTTGTTTAAATTGTACACTCGAATAGGGCAAACTGTTTGTTTCATAAATAATATTACTTACTGACCTTAATAACAATCAATATTATTCTGATTCATAAGCATTGGACCCCCGAGTGGATTCATCAGATCATTTAATTATGGCAGCAATGGGTCTGTGGGGGCCCTCTTGGTAACACAAGTTGGTGTCGTTTTATAATGGAGAATGAATGACGGTTGCTATCCCAGAATGCCTGTACCTACTACCAACCCTAGTGGAGGGTGTAACTAATTTAAGGCTAGTTTTCCTGTCGCGCTGAGCTACGCTGATCGTCGGCGCAGACCGGTCAATTTGTATGAATTCTTAGGACGCGACTGCTCAGCGCTGACAGCCGTTTACATACCTACATTGACTTGTCAGCGCTAACGGTACGCGCGACAGGTAAACCGTGTAGTACCTACCTACCTATTTACCTACCCAATGATATTTTAAGTAAAAAAGGCGTAGCTATCAACATTCGATCTTCAAAAACGGCACACTAGCATACATGAATATTTAAATACCTACGTGAAGTGCGTCCGTTGGTCTGGCTATTTAGCCACATTTTATAACCTATCTACCTATACACCTTTTTTACTTAAAATATCATTGTACCTACCTAGATGCGTGCAAAACTTGGGCGGGTCGCTAGAGTAGGTAAAATATAAAATAATAAAGACAGTTAGATAGAGGTAGGTATACTTACGCAGAAATATAGGAATAAGCTCTGGGAGCTCCCAGATCCTCAGCAGGTCCGCTACTTCGTCCATAGGTACTAAGCTAAGCTCGCCATGGTCTAAAAATGCTGAATGCTCGCCATTTCGCCAACGCCAACTAAGAATTATTGCACTCACACCCTCACACCACACACAGTACACACACTGTCTGTCGACTCTTGACTGTCGTTACTCGTTACTTACTGATCAAGACGCAATTTTTTCCGCAAATCCGCAATACTCGCGAACTTCATTAATTTTTTCATGCATTTCGTGAGTAGTGTTGCCAACCGTACGATTTAAATCATATATGTACGACCTTTTTGGCTCTTGTACGATGTACTATCAAATAATCGAAATCGTACGCAAACTATACGATCTTTTCAAATCTTATACCTATCATCATAACGAAGTAAAAATATACTAATCTCTAAAAAAAGCCCCCTGATTGTGTCTGTTGCTAACAATCCTCGATTTGAATCGATTGAAATTATCACTTTTGCAATTATTTATGTACGATTTGACAGTTTCAATTACTAGCAATGTGTTATTGTTGTAAGCAACTGAATCTGTCAAATTTTACATACATAATAGCAAAAGTTACGATTTCAATCAACTGAAATCGAGAATTTTTAGCATCAGAGCTTACATAATCAAGGTAGAGGACAATTTTATCCGTATACAAATTCGAGATTTTAAATCTGTATCTATGGAAATAACACCTAATCACAGTTTCATCTGAGTTTTAGAACTACTATTACATAGGTAACTTTTCTCATATCTAAAAATGTAAAAAATCAGTTATAAATCTTAATGCTAAATGTTGATTCATGTTCCTTAAATGATAAATATGGCCTATAACCAGCAGTGGGTGAGTTCGGACTGTGGATGATGATGATGATGAAATGATAAATATTGATTCAAAATTATATTTAACTTCCGTTTTAAAATGATTTACGTTGTTTTACTGAAATTTCATTACGTACTATTTTTTTCCTTGAAATGTTGGCAAAATACGATCTTTTCTAGTCAATGGTACTTCTAATCTTCTAAAAAATAAAGTTGGCAACCCATAGTATGGGTCCATTTTTTAAGGTACTCCCGGTACTCCCCTCCTGCCCGCGAAATTCAAATTTTCTTACATTCAATTGGGTTACATGAACTTGGTGGGTTTTATTGATGATTTTAATTATTATAATTCTGTAACTACATACGTGTTACTTGCGTGAATCAAATTTTCATCAACATACAACCATAGCACTGGCCTGCAAATAGCAAAAAACGTAAGAAAATTTGAATTTCGCGGGCAGGATGTCCAAAATATAGCGTACCTACTCCACACCGCCACACGACTGTATCATCTATGCACACGATGACACGACATGGCGAAGAACGTTTGTTTTACCTACCACTTTTTAAAACCGTGGACGGTTGGGTTTTAGGCGCTATCTTGTTTGGATCTACTATTATTCATGTTTGGTTTGACTCAATAATGTTTGAATCTACCATTACTTCAGGTTTGAATTGACCCATTCTTGTTTGAATTAACCTAGAATCCTAGGTTAGTTTGATCAGTATGTTAGTAAGAGTAACTAAATGATCTTGTTTGTTTCAACACATTTTATTATTCACTTCAACTAATTAAAATATTTGTTTTAACTAAGAATTTTCATGTTAGGATATAATATGTCACTTGTCTAGAATAAACAAGAGATATTCAATCAAGTTATTTTAGTTCCATTAAATAAGTGACAATAGTTAATGCAAGTCAGATCTTATGTAATGCAAACAATAGTCACTCAATTAAGATACTTGTTCGCTTGTTTGAGAACGATTTTTTTCAGTGTACCTATAGCATTTACATACTATATTTCCTAAAAAGTATACAGTGTCTGAAACACGAAGATACTATATTTCCCCAACGACCCCGAGAAAATTTTTGGTCTAGAACAAAAATTTTGAAAGGTTAAAGTATAACAGCATTCACAAAACGTACATACTTCATTCAAACACACCGACATCTTACGAAGTTAGGTCAGGTAGGATTCACATTCAATGATCACTACTCAACCTGATAAGTTAATAACTTTAAGGCTTATTTTCGGAGTTGTAATCCGCTCTCGTCTAAAACCCATTAATGAAAACATTTTTAACAAAGGCTTATTTTTAATTGAGTTGTTATCCGCTCCTAATCAACTTTAGTTGATAAACAACACCGCAGTCAGTAAACTCCGAGTTAACGTCAAGGCAGCTCCCGCAATAGTAGTCGGTAAGCTCCGAGTAAAACGTCAAGGGCAGTTCCTGCAGGATATGGTATTAGTAAGCTCCGAGTTAACGTCAGGGCAGCTCCCGCAATAGTAGTCGGTATGCTCCGAGTAAACGTCAAGGGCAATAGCCTACTTGTCAACTGTTCCAAACGACTTTTAGAGTAGAAACAAGATATATTTATAGTAGTTTATAGTTAGAAACAAGAGTCCAACTAACTTGTAGAGTTAGTTGAAACGAAAATTAGATAATTTGTACATAAAAGCACATCATAGAGTTATCTGTTAAGGACAGATATGAAGAAAGATTAAAGTAATCTTATAATGGTTTAAAAACCGATGAATGAATTATAAAATAAATAAATAGAGTTCTAAAAAGCCGAAAAGAACTCTACTTTAGAAGAGAGAAAGAAGAAAGAGATGAGTAATGAGTAAAATAAAAGTAAAAATTTATTTACATAATTACATACATTATATTTTAAAATCTTTTATATGCCATTTGGCTTGGTTACCATTAGGATCCTCAAGTATATAAACTAACGGGGATAGTTTTTGCAATACAGTGGACTTTACATATTTCGGCGTTAGTTTTGCGCTGAAATAAATCCCAGCCTGACTATGTACATAGTTTCGTCGCCAGACTGTATCTCCTACGTTATATTCCTTAAAGGAACGACTTTCGTTATAACGAGAAGAGTTGCGAGCATGAGCAATATAAAGGGCTATCTGAACTTTATCGAAAATTGCAGATAATAAACCTATGTTAGTAGCATAGATGTCTCTAGGTAGAAAAATGATTTCATCAAGGTTATTAATTGGCGTATAAAGTGAGCCAGTAGTAACAGTCTCTCGTCCAAAGAGTAAAAAGTTAGGTGAGAAACCAGTGGTAGCATTAGTTGTGCTGTTCATAACGTATTGAACTTTAGGAAGGTGGATGTCCCAAGATCTATGGTCATCACCGACCAAAGATGACAAAGCTGTGATTATAGTACGATTGTATTTTTCAGTGGGATTAACTTGAGGGCAATAGTGAGGAGAGAAAAAAAAGTGTGGGATGTTATATCTGCCCAGAAAGTTACGGAATTCATGGGATTGGAAGTAAGATCCATTATCCATAATAATAGTCTGAGGAACTCCATGAACAAGAAAAACTAAATTTTCTAAATTTGAAATGATGTTAGCACTAGTAGCCCGTTTTAGTGGAAAGATTTAGGGAATATTTAGTAAAACAACAGTTAACTACTAAAATAAATTGATTTCTACGTCTAGTCATTGGTAAAGGACCCATTAGATCCAAAGAAATAGTTTGAAAAGGCCTGGAACAAATTTTTGGTTTACCCATAAGGCCAAAGGGAGAGTGATTTGCGTGTTTGTAAGTTAAGCAATTATCACAGATAGAAATTATTTTAGCGATATCTTTAAACATAGCTGGCCAGTAATATAGAAGTGATAATTTTTTATAAGTTTTAAAGATTCCTAGATGAGGATGATCTGAGGACCCATGGTTATCTTTGACAAGGGTTTCCCGGAGATCAGGATGAGGAACTTCTTTCCACGCGAAATCTTCAGTTAACGCGTAGGGAGATTGAGAATAGCGAAATAATTTATTTTCCCGAATAGTATAATTGGGATATTGATCAGGATTGTTACGATATTCCAAAAGCATTTTATTATAGTGTTCCAATGCTGGAGATACGGGTTGAGGATTAATAGGATTAACGCCAAGTGTACGTGTACGGGAGAGTAAATCAGGGACTAAGTTATCTTTACCTCTTTTGTGTTTCAGAATAAAATTAAAAGATGACAACCTAAGAGCCCACCGCGCGAGTCTACCACATGGATTTGACAATTTTAGAAACCATTTAAGTGCCGCGTGATCTGTATAAACAGTGAATTGTTTACCATTATCGATATAACAACGCCAATGTTCTAAAGCTGAAATTACCGCTGTAGTTGAGTAATTACGTTCGTTTTTATTAAGAGATTTGCTCATATAAGCTATGACTACTTCTTTTTCATCTTTTATTTGTGTTAACATACCTCCGATGCCGAAATTAGAAGCATCGCAATGTACAGAGAAAGGGAGATCGTAGTCGGGACAAGCTAGTATAGGAGTAGTTACAAGAGCTTCTTTTAATGTATTAAAAGCCAGAGTAGCATCTTTATCCCAAATGAATTTAGGGGCATTTTTACCGGAAGAAGTTAATTTATTTAGTGGAGTTGCAATTGTGCTGAAGTTAGAAATAAAACGACGAAACCAACTACAAGTTCCAATAAATTTTCTCACTTCTTTACGAGTAGTGGGAGTAGGAAATTCGAGTATTGCTTTAATTTTAGCCGGATCTGAGCGTAAACCGTTTTCATCTACAATATATCCTAAGTATTTAAGTTCATTTTTAAAGAATTGACTTTTATCGAAGTTAATAGTCAATTTAGCAAAAGTTAATTTCTCAAGAACTTTAACTAGATAAGAGATATGCTTTTCAAATGATTCAGAGATTATTATTATATCATCAAGGTAACAAAATACCTTATTATCAAATTCAGGAGTGAAAAGCATGTCCATAAGTCTTTGCTGGGTAGCTGGAGCATTAGTTAAACCAAAGGGCATGATAACAAAGCGATACATGCCTCGACCAGGGACATAAAAAGCTGTTTTATCTTTATCCGTTTCATCTTTCAAAGGAATCTCCCAAAATGCTTTAGCAATATCGATGCTTGAAAGAAATTTAGCGTTTTTAAGATTATCTAAAATTTCGTTAATAAATGGAAGACTGTACGCGTCTCTACGAGTAACTGAATTTAGTTTACGACTATCAACACAGAATCGCCATTCGCCATTCTTTTTAGGTGTAATGATAACCGGAGAAAGCCAAGGACTTTCGCATTTTTCAATAACGCCCCATTCTAACATTTTATCGACTTCTAAAATGAGAGCTCTCTGTTTTTCAGGAGAAAGACGATAACATCGTTGTTTAATTGGAAGAGTATCACCGGTATCAATATGATGACTTATAAGATGAGTACGACCGAGTATTCCTCTACTTTAAAAGGATATAGCTTTAAATCGTTTAATCATGTCATCAGCAATAGTTTTTTGCTCTAAAGAGAGGTGATTATAAGGAAGTACTTGTTTAGTAGTTTCAGTAACCACTGAACATTTAGTTTTTGGCTTAAAAGCCGAAGAAAGTATGTGTGGAACAAGGTTAAACTTTTTCCAAAAGTCGACTCCCAAAATAATTGAAGGAGATATATTTGGAAATACGAAGGCTCGGATTAGATGAGTTTGATTATTGTATCTAATCGGAATGTCAATTAAGCCAAGAGATTTACTTTTATTATTACTGGCAGTAGTAATCGTCATTGAAAAAGACTTGGATAACGTGAAGCCTAATTTTAAAATTTCTAGATGAGAGTTATTACCAAGTATTGTAATAGAACTACCGCTATCTAGTAAACCGGAAAATATTTTGTTATTGATAGAAATATCAATAAAAGGCCGATTAAAATCTTTTTCATTATCATATAGTGAAGTTATTTTGTAACAATGAAAGAAATTTTTTAAAGTTTGTAACCAATCATGCCAGTCTGATTGATTAAAGTTTTTATTACCCAAGTCGTTGTTTAGTTTTTTGAGTTGTTAGTTTTATTACAGTTAGGGCAATCGGTAAATTTAACATCTTTTAAACCACATCTATAACAAATTATTAATGTACGCGGTTGCGAGCAATTAGTTAATGTATGACCATTAGTGCGACAGCGTACGCAAAAATCATTATAATTATGCTTATTAATTGTATTAACTTGAGGTTTATTGTTAAAACGATTAAAATTTGTTCTAGGAGGGAACGCGTTAGAGGTTGAGGGTTTTGATGTTAAATTAGATAATTTATAGTTAAATTCAACAGTTAGAGGATTATTTGTAGTTTCAGGTTCCCTGAAACGTTTTTCTTTGTCCAAAAATTCTTCATATTTTTGACAACATGAAATAAGCGCAAGGATTGAATTAATTTTATTATTCGCGATATAAGGTGAATAGCATGGACGGATGTTACGGATAATAATTTGTAGTTTTTTAGTTTCCGATAATTTTTCCGATAGTCTGGAAAACATGCCAGTCAGTATGGAAATAAAAATAACTATAGGTTCATCCTTGCCTTGAGTTCGACTTTTAATAGCCTCTAGTAATTTATAGTCATAGTCAAAACCGCTAAAGTCTGAAATCAAAGCTTCGCAAAGTTCGTTCCATGAAAACAAAGAATCACGTTTGAAACGGTACCAATGTAAAGCGTTATCGGTAAATAATTCGAACGCGTGATCTAATAATTTGTTTGATAAAATATTCCTAGAGATACTAAATTCCTGAATTTTCTGGATAAATGACCGTGGACAAGAATTCCCGTCGTATTTTATTCTTTTTAATTCGTTAAGAGAATTATTAGGAATTAAGTTTTGAGATTGAGATTGAATATCAGGAAGCATAGTATGAAACATTGTCTCATTGGGACTATTAGGAGTTGAAGAGGGAGGGTTAATTATTAGAGGTTGAGGGTTGATATCATTAGAAACAGTAGTTAAAGAGTTAAATTTTGATTCTAAGTTTAGAAATCTCTCTTTAGTTTGAGATAATCGATTTATCTCTGAGGAATCCGAATCTATATCAATCCTCTCTAGTCGATGAAATAAATGATTAATAAAAGTTTTAATTTTTTTTAATAGTCTAAGGTTTCCCTGTTCCAACGATAGTATTTTTGGTTCAATATAATTTAAAGTAGTGGTAAGTTCATCCAAATCGGTTTTAACTTCCAATATCGAGTCAACAATTTCTTCAGAGGGAGTACGAGGTGCGAGTTGAAGAATTTGTTTTTTAAGCTGTATAACAGTATCTTTAGGTTCTTCTAATCTTATTTTAATTTCGTATTCTAGCTCAGCTTTGTTTAGAAGTTCATAGGAAATATTTCTATCCATGATCAAGTAAAAGTTTAAGAGGACTCAAGTGTTAAAGAAGGCTCAAGTTTTAGAGGACTCAAGTTTTAGAGCACTCAAGTTTTAGAGGACTCAAGTTTTAGAGGACTCAAGTTTTAGAGGACTCAAGTTTTAGAGGACTCAAGTTTTAGAGGACTCAAGTTTTAGAGGACTCAAGGATCCGATAAAACGATAAGAAAACAAAAGAAAGCAAATTTTTAAGTTCCTACTACGATTCTATGACGTGCGTCGTATGTTGTATATGTGTATGTTAGTAAGTATTTGTAATAGGTATAATATAGATATATAGATTCGTATAAACGACCACAGGATATTGTCCTGCGGTTGTCGTGAAGTAACCAATCTCCAACCTTGGTAGTGCCCACCAGTGGGTTAACACATCCAAGAGGCCGAAAGGGTGCCAATTACCAGAGGTAAAAGGTATATGTGTAGGTTAGTAAAGTATTTGTAATATGTATTGTATATAGATATATATATATATTCGTATAAACGACCACAGGATATTGTCCTGCGGCTGTCGTGAAGTAACCAATATCCAACCTTGGTAGTGCCCACCAGTGGGTTAACACAACCAAGAGGCCGAAAGGGTGCCAATTACCAGAGGTAAAAGGTATGTGTGTGGGGGTGTAGTGTAAATGTAAGTTTAGTACTGAAGAGTAGATTGATGAAGTGATGAAATTTGATGAAATAATAATTACCAAATTAGATTGCTTGTGTAAGTTTTTTTAGAATTTAGAGATGATTTGAGGGAGTGAGTCTTGATTTTACGTATGGGCGCCAAACTGTCATATACTGCTAATATAAATGAAAGTAAATAAGCAGTTGACAATTAAATTTAATGAAGTAAAAAATACAATAAATATTAAAAAAGAATTCCTAACTAAAAGCACGCTCAACAGAATTTTGGATTTTACAGTACTTGATTGATCAGGGACAGGCTTAAGGTCTTGAAGTAGGTAGTGGAGAAATCAACTCCCAGAATAGGTTGCGGCGTCCTCAGGAAGAATGGCGTGTCTCCAGGGCTTGTAGAGCTCCTGGAATATAGGCGTCGACAGGAGTATGACGTGTCTCCAGGGCTTGTAGAGCTCCTGGAGTGTAAGCGTCCTCTGTGGTTCACGAGGACAGAGCGTTCATGATAGGAACGACTTCTGAAACTTTAAGGAGACCAGGTGTCCTATGCCAGGTGACTCTGGAGGCTCAGGTTCAGCAACCAATTTTATACTGCCGGAAATGAAGCTGGCGTCCCTTTTATATAAGAAATTTTCAGCGTTTTTCATAACAACTGTTTTATTTTCTTCTTTTTAAATTTCTCGAATTCCAGTTTTTGAAAATCAAAAACTGTGATTGGCCTGTATTTATAACAGCCTGTATTATTTAGTTCAAAACTTCCTAAAAGATTTCTGTGAGCGTGTTAATAAATTATATAAACTTAAAATAAGATACTGTTAACTAGTAAACAATAGTAATTAATAAAAGATTAAATTATTTGAGCTAAAATTAATAAAAATAAAAATAAATTACAGAAATCAAAAGTGACCTTCTTAGTCCTAACCGCTAAGAAAAACAATGACACAAAATTAGAGAAAAAAGTAATTGACAGCTTGACAACTGACGTTATGTCAACCGAAAAGTAAACATTGAAAATTATTAAATTTTAAATTTAATTTCAGCATAATCAAAGATTATAAATCGAATAAGATCGATAGTATGACTGCCAACAAAAATAGTTGTCGCCGAGGCGCGACATAAGATGTAAAAGTAAATAATATAAACAATGAGTATGATTGATAGTAAAAGTGTAAGTACCTATAGCATTTACATACTATATTTCCTAAAAAGTATACAGTGTCTGAAACACGAAGATACTATAACTGGTAACAGATTTTCCTGTATTTTTCATTGGAGCTCAAAATATCGGACGTGTCCTCCGGTCGATCCTCACAATGGTGACACCCGGGCGTTTCCTCCCGCCCGATTCGGTGCAGGAACTTACCGAAGCATCCGTGTCCGGTAAGAACCTGCGTCAGGACGACAACGTCCTTCCGTATCGATTCTTGCCACAACACTAATGCTTGGATGCGTGGCGCCCGCGCCGCCCGCGCCTCACTCCATGCGGGTATGAGGCCTGTAATTCTTGAGGCAGATAAGACCTCCCCCCGCACTAGACGGAATTAATTTCTATTCAGTGCGTATGAGATCTATTCAACCTCATATCGTATTTACTGCGCCGTTAGCATAAGCTTCGCAAGAGAATCAATTTTATATATTTGTCTCTGTTATACTCATAGAAATGTTAATATAGGCACCCCCCGCACAGAGTGAAACAAAGCGATTTTGACTGACGCACCTGCGAGAACTCACGTATGTGGCTTGTTAGACCTCATAATGCAGTGAACGTGTTAAACTGCCGTTAAAGTGCTGCTATTCAGCTATTGTGTACCTTTTGTGAACTTAAGGCTGCATAATTTGTGCCCAAACCGGTGGTACAAACGATTCTCCAATGTTAGAAGAGACCAATCAAACGAAGATCAAAACACCAATGCTCATTCCTATGGATTATACCTGTCTTTACCACTATTCCTATATTGGCTCTAGGCTGCATAGTCGGCTGATTGTGCCCGACTGGCTGCGGTTGGTCGGGCTTCCTCTCCCATCCCAGAGCATGTCTTTCCTTACAAAACAGTGCCCCCTGGTGTATTCAGCTTGTCCGGGTCAGGCTTGCTCCTGGCTGGGTGTGGTGCTCAATCATCAATCATCATCACCATTAGTCAACCGTTATAGAACCTAAAATGCTACTTCGGATTGACATAATTAGTAAAAATTTAGTCTGTCATTATTTAGATTCGGAGAGAAACGCAATCGGACCCATTGTGTCGTTATCTGCTTTGTTCAAATTGTCTTTATTAAAAACCTCCATTGCAAGATCTCTCAAAGTCTTCACCACCATAAAACTTTGCTGTACATCATTATTGATAAGGTCATGAAAAGTAGGCAAGCTCTCGTTACAAGTCTTTGAAGAAGTTACAAGTAAATCTTCTTGTGTCATGTCGAAGTCATTAATCTTCTCCTTGCATGTTGATTCCACATCGTTAGTTTGAACTGCGTAAAAAAAAACAAAAGTAAGTATTATAAGCTAAACAGATAAATAGTGATACAGTGTACAAAAGCTAGGTACTCATGAGTTACAAGACTTACCAAAGAATCGGAACTGGGGTGCATAGTTTCTTTTTATGTATTTCTAAATTTTTATTAAATATAGCACGATGACCAATTTTCGGAAATAGTTCCTTTATGTCCGATTCCGCTTGCGATTAGTGGTAATGATGTAATTGCATTTTCTGTAATAAAAACATTAAAGTTTTAAAATATAGGTATTAACATGTTTAATAAACACCACGTTAATTTGTAAATACAACAAAAACAAAACTTCCATAAGTACCTACCTAATGCATTACGCACGCGGGTACCTACCCAAGTATTTACTTTGGTATTAAGTAATAGGTACCTCATGATGATTAGTTGAGTTCAGTCTTGATAGCTTTGGCAACGTTTTTATTGAGTACTTATTTTAATTATTACAGTATTCACTATTTTATTCAGTCTGGAAAATGGTCGTAAGCTAGCATATAGGAACAGCCTTGACACCTCACAGGACTGTAATCCAGCAAATACTTCAAGTTATTTTGATGCACCGTGATGTGGTATGGTAGGCTTTCATCGGTAGTATAATTGCAATATAAACACTTTTCATTTCTAAAAGTGTTTGCGTCCACGGCCACTCCAGCTCGTTAAGGAGACAAAAGTCATCTTTACACAGGAATCGATCGACATTCATTAGTATTGTCATTTTTACCGTGCGAACAAAAAGCGAATTGCGAAAGCGGCTGCAATAAGATGTAAACAATTCGTTTTCACTATGGCGCATGGCGGGGCGGCGGCGGCGGCGCATTGTCGTCGTTCGTAGACCCTATTACCTAAGCCCCCGCTGTTTGTCTGTCTTTTTGTCACTGGGCTGTATCTCACGAACCGTAATTGGAAATCAGTTGAAATTTTCACAAAGTATGTTTTTCTATTGCCACTACAACAATAAATACTAGCAAGTGGCAAAATTAAACTTTTTATTAAAACCGACTTCAATTTCGTGGAAGACAGCAATTTCCTGCACTCTCGAGGTGCATTTCTGTGCATAACTCCGAAGATCCTCATCGGATCCTCAAAAATTTTATGGGACCACCCTTGAAATATCTTCTTTCCAACAAAAAAAAAATCTTCAAAATCGGTACATAAACGACGAAGTTATCCGCGAACACACATAAAAAAAATCGTATCGAGAAACCTTCGTATTTGAAGTCATCATCATCATCAGTCTATTAATTGTTCTCACTGCTGGGACTCAGGCCTCCTCTGAGGAGGCTTGAGTCAGGCCTCCTCTCTATGAGAGGGAATGGGCTATAAATCCACCACGCGGGCCCAGTGCGGTTTGGTAGATGTCACATATCTTCGAATTTTTTGGTTCTTGGACATGCCGGTTTCCTCACGATGTTATTGCTGCTGTTGTTTTTTGAAGTCGGTTAAAAATAAATAATACAATGGACTTTCGTTAAATTATCCCTTATCATATCACTCGGATCTTAATAATGATGAATAATGTTGCGTACATACTTGAAATTTTCACAGTGAGTGTAGTAGTCTATCTATAACTACAAATAGAACTGAAACGTCTATACGGAACCTTTTGTGTGCGAGTCCGACTTGCACTTGGCCGATTTTGCACGTACCTGTACCATGCCCTGCAAATGTTTATTGGAATACTGCGATCGGTGGATGCAGACAGCTCAAAAGGCTCGTTCTTGCTGGAAATGTATAGGGGGGGGCCTATGTCCAACAGTGGACTTTTACTTTAACATTCTGACCTTTATTGTTACCTACCTACCTAGTTGGGGAGATCATACGAATTTAAGTAGGTATGTACAGTCGTGGTCTTTTCCGCCTAATCAGTTTTTTTTTGCTTAAATCATGTGGAGGCGGTGAGCTGCGCCCCCTTAAAGGTTTAGGCTATTAGGAAAGCGTCAACTTTGGCGCGCAAATAACAATAACTCTCGTTTGGCGTGCGTCGTCAGTGCGCTCGGCCGATCGGTATCTTTTCGTTCATTATTTCTATACAAAGTCAACGGTGCGGGGCTAGAGAGCGTTTCTATGTTGTAAGTGCAAGCAAAAATGAGCTTAGTGGTGATCAGGCGGGAGTGTCCTCGAAAGTACATTAGATTGTAGATAGGTAGCAAAGAGATGCATCGGCGTGGGAGAGGGATCTACCAAGGCGCTACCAAGTCTGATGGGCCCTTTAAGCACCCCCCCCCCCCCCGTCAATGCTCATGCCTAACTAATAGGTTGGGGAAAAAGTTTCTTCGCATTTTTTAAGAAAATTCAAAACATTTTTTAATATAGTTTATTTACATTTAACTTTTTGCCATCTTGTAGGTAGGGACATGATCTCATTGCTGTAGAAATTTGGGGACTTCTGATCAAAATACCGCGACAAGTGGTTTTGGCAGTCCTCTCGTGATGTTAACCTGACACTGCCTTAAGAATTCTAAAGAGACCGAAATTGGTGGAAATCTGAAGGTGCAAGGTCAGGACTATACGGCGGATGCATTAACACCTCCCAGCCAAACTCTCTTAATTTATGCTGAATGGCTAAAGATGTGTGAGGTCTAGCGTTATCATGATGAAAAACCACACCCCTTCTGTTGATTAATTCCGGCTTTCTCTCAACTTCTTGCTTTAATCTCATCAGTTGTTCGCAGTAGAGTTCAGAATCGATGGTCCTGCCTGGTGGTAACAGCTCATAATGAATAATGCCCTTCCAATCCCACCACACACACAGCATCACCTTGTTGCGAGTTAACCCGGGTTTCGCCACAGTCTGTGAAGCCTGACCGGCCTTTGACCACGACCTTTTTCGCGTTTAGTCTACATTTGACAGATTCTACTTTTGACATCCTATTCTACATTTGACAGATTCTACATTTGACAGATTCTACATTTGACAGATTCTACTTTCGACGGATTCTATATTTGACAGATTCTACAATCGACAGATTCTATGTTTGACCGATTCTACAATCGACAGATTCTACATTTGACAGATTTTCAATAAGTTATGAATGAACAGGCAACAATAAATTTTATCACATTTATTATAAGTATTAGTTTGTAACATAGTTACATAGGTATTTATACAATTACATTGAAAAAAAAAAACGAAAAGTTATACTTATTTGTAAGAAAAGAAAAAGTATGGATAAGAAATAAAAATGACCGGCAGGCTTATTACGTATGAAATAGCAATCAGCAAAAATTGCGCATCTATCGCGCAATCATCGCGCGATCAATTGCTTATTGCTTAAAAAATCGGTATTATCTAAAAACCGATTGCTAATTGTTCGTCGTTTGCTAGTATGCATTTATCGCAACGATACTAGCGCCACAAACCATTTAGTAGCAATCACTGGTACTAATGAAGTGTCAAACAGATGTGACAAAATTTTGTTTTGAAGTCTAAAAAACTTAGTAGCCACTTGAAATTTACCAAAAATAGCTTGGCGTCGGTTTTAAGATGATTTCAAGTGCACGAAATCAGTGTTTATTTGGGTTCCAAGCGACATTCGGCTGTTCTCATCTCAACAACTAGTAAGTTTAAATGTTTCTATTTAGTGGTTTTATGTAAAAGTTTTGCAGTAGCAGTACCTAATAAAACATTCTCTTTCAGTATAAAATGGCAAATAGAGTGTCCAATGAACAAATGGAAGAACTCCTCGAGTTTCTGGCCGGGCATAAAACTTTAGCCAAAGGCGTTGGCCTTGGAGCTAGATCAAAAGAAACAGTTGACAAGCAGTGGAATGATCTTGCCTTGAGGCTCAATTCTTTTGGCTCTGGATCAACGAAGACGGGTGAACGGTGGAAAAAGGTAACTAGGGTGTTTAATTTTTATGATTTTCAACACTTTCCAATAACTGCATGCTCTGTAAGCTTAAATTGATAGATGTACTAAATGTATTTTTTTAAATTTTATAGTACTGGTTTGATTTAAAATTTAAATCAAAGGCCAGACTAACTAGACGGAGGCAGGATGCTCTAGCTACTGGTGGTGGTCCAAGTAACGAAGACGATCTGTCCGAGATGGATAAAAAAATCTTGGATATCATCGGGGAACAAGCGGTGTATGGTGACAATGAACATAGAGTTCCTGTATTTGTAAGTTACTTAATAAAATGTAAAAATATATATTGTCTGAATGAATATGTACCTACTAACAATTATTGTTTTTTAGAACATTCAACCTGAAGTGGCTGTTAGTGCTCCAGTGCAACCAGAGGATATTGTTATGTCAGAAGAAGTTATCATATCCGGTATGTTATTAAAATCTATTTTATCATTTAAATGCATAATTTAATTTCAGGCACTAGTTATAATGCAATATACTTGTGTACACACTTACATAGATTAGATTAATATGTTTTCCCATACCATACTTAACATTACTTTTTACATATTTGCGAGTCAGCCTGCCAGACGCCTGCCAGATCGCCCTCGCCGACAAAATAGACCCAGTCTAACAAATAGTATGTATATCAACATTAAGGATTCTATTTCATTTCTATAAATCAATGATCTATAAATCAATCAGTTTTCAATGTAATAATTAATTAGGTATTATAATTATGTTTATTGCCTCATTGGTCTTCTATATCAATCAATCTCAAGAGGTCCTAGGTTGGACAGAATGTTATTGTAATATTTAGCCAGGGAATTTAAGTTGCAGGCTTGCAGCCCTCCCTCGCAGCTCGCCCTTTATTATATGGGAACTATAAACATTGAATTATCAACTATCTGGTGTCCACGACACAAGCCTCGTTGCTTAGTGTGGCACTAGATGGCGCTGTGTGTAATGTCCAGCGGTATTTATTTATTTTATTTATAACTATACAAATGTAGAACTCTGCTATGTATATTTTGATGATGTTATGATAATACTTGTCTTATTACAGGATCACAAACCAGAATCGACCCAGATTGGGTCATGGAATTAGAGAGGAGTAGAGTGCAGGCTGAAAACAAGATGGCGGATGCTGCTCTCATAATAGCCGAAGCTGCTAATAAGATTGCTGAGGCGTCTCTTTTAAATGCTGAGGCGTCTCGAAGGTGCTCCATACTATGGTGGATGTTGTGCGTCAGCTGAGCAGTGGACTGGCAGCTAGGCCAGATTGAAACCAAATTAAATAAAAAAATAATTCATCATTTTTATTTTGTTTTTTCGTTGTTGTAAACAAACTTCATTTTAGAACATTAATAAAACACCTTAACATCAAAACATATCTACACTGTACTCATTACTTATTTGCTAATTATCTAATTATCTATCACTTCATTTACACACACAGAGTCAAGCACATATATAATGACTTTATGACACACCCAACTTAGTAAATAATTCAATATTAAAGCCTCCTAGCTGCCCACAATCTTTGGACTATGCGATCTCTTTGTTGTCGGCCTCTAGCTAGGAGCTGTTGCTCAACACCAGCACCTACATCCTGCTGTGGTTGTGGTATGACTTGGTTCCTGAGATCTCCTTCAGCATCCGCATTTGGCAACTGTGGTACCGGCAGCCGATGTTTGTTGCAGATGTTATGCAATACAGCACAGGCATTTATGATCATAGCCACCATATGATGATTATAATGCAAAACTCTATGTGACAGTAAACATCGCCAACGTGCTTTTAAAACCCCTATGCAGCGTTCTACAGTATTTCTGGTGAGACAATGAACATTTGTATAATGTTCATTTGCACTACCAGGTTCAGCGCGAACAATTGGAGTTAAAAGCCATGGTCTCAGTGGATATCCAGAATCACCTGAAATTTTAAAATTACATTGTTAAGACCATAATTGAATGTACAACATTTAAAATTAACTTTTTATATACACTCGAGAGCAATGAATCCGGGTCACTTAAAGAATGTTAAAAATCTCGGAAACTAAAAATGATAGGTTAATGCAATAAATTGTATTTAATAGACAATGTAATACTCCTTAAATGAAAGTAAAAAAAATATGAGTCACCATACATTTTATTAACACAAAATTACATAAAGAAAAAAACTGCTGATCTCTCCTTAAAACAAAAATAGGAAACATGAAATTTTTGAACTTTATTACGATTTTCTTGAATTTTAATACTTCGTATTGCCTCCTCGTGCTTCCATTACTGCGTTTACGCGGTTTGGCATGCTGTACACCAAGTTCCTTATACGATTTTGGGGAATATTCTCCCATTCCTCTGTGAGAGCAATTTTGAGCTCACGAAGCGTGATTGGGGGAGGGTTTCGTTGTTTTACGCATCTGCCTAGCTCGTCCCAAGCATGCTCGATCGGGTTGATATCCGGGCTGCGCGCTGGCCACTCCATACGAGTAATGTTCATCTCTTGAAGGTAGTCATTCACAATCCTACCTGTATGAGGTCGGGCATTGTCATGCATAAATATAGCATCCTCACCTAAATTGACCATAAATGGACCAACGTGATCATTGAGGATTTCTTCCACATATCTTACGCTAGTTAAAGAGCCGTTTTCTATGATCACCAGCTCTGTGCGACTTTCAGAAGAAATTCCGGCCCACACAAGTACAGACCCACCACCGTAGGCTACTTTTTCTTCGATGCATGCTTGCTTGAATCTTTCCCCTGGTCTTCGATACACTCTGTGTCTTCCATCGTGCTTGTAGAGCATAAATTTTGATTCGTCGGAGAACATAACTTTTGACCAATCTTCAATACTCCAATTTACGTGGCTCTGGGCATATCTTAGTCTTGAAATACGATGCCCACGCTCCAGTTTAGGGCCGTTTGCAGGTCTAAGGGGTTTTAAGTTAGATTCAGCAAGCCGACGTCTTACTGTCCATGCACTTGGGTTACTTCCTCCGAGGCGTCGAAACTGATTTGTGAGTTCAGTTCCTGTGAGAAAGCGATTTCGAAGCATGGTGTTCACCAAGTATCGGTCTTCTCGTGCTGTGGTACACCTGGTTCTGCCCGTTCCTGGTCTGCGTAGGTTAGAACCAGTTTCTTCGTAACGTCGGAGAACTCTTTGTACTGTTGACAGCGACACACCGACAGTCCTGGCTGTATCGCGCTGACTCCGGCCGGTTTCCAGCATTGTAAGTATTCTGGTGCATTCTTCAGGCGTAAGCGACATAATTTCAGCTTGAATAATGAATATAGAGCACTATCAACATGGTTTATGTACCCACATAAATGACAGATTACAAACAAAAGCAAAACCAAATGCTGTAATTTCGTAGTTCCATCTTCGAAAGTGGCCCTTTTTCAAATTTGATTTTTTCATGATATAACTATACAATAACTAAGAAGTTTTAATACCTTCATTTAAGGAGTATTACATTGTCTATTAAATATAATTTATTGCATTAACCTAGCATTTTTAGTTTCCGAGATTTTTAGGATTCTTTATGTGACCCGGATTCATTGCTCTCGAGTGTATTATACCTAAGATCTGTATTTAAAGACAACATTGAATAAAAACTGTATTTAAAGTCTTGTGAATACTTTAAATAAAAATTGCAAATAATGAATTTTAATGAACAAGTAAAAAGAAATAACTATAGGATAGGTTACCTAGCAACCAGATAGTCTCTCCTATATTTTGTAGCTGTTGGAGATGCTCCTGTATCTCACAGTTTCTCCAAATATAGGCATCATGAGTAGCTCCACCAAATGATGCATCGATATTGATTATATTTAAATCACTATCACATATCTAAAAATATAAACACTATGGTAAGTATTTATGTTGCACTGGATATAACTTTTCAAATAATAATATTATACTGAGATTTTAGAATCTTTGTCGCACTTACTATTTGTACATTCCTGGAATGGTAATGTTTTCTATTAAAAAACCTTTCTGCATGTTCTGTGGGCTGAATTAAAGCTACATGAGTGCAATCAATGCAACCTATACAACCAGGAAATCCAAATTTGTTTGAAAACCTAAAAAAAAATAAGTAAACATTAAAATACAAACAATCGCTTAAATATACACCTATCATGCAATCACTCACCTTTGATTATAATGTAATCAAAGTCACTCACATATATACTTTAACTAGTTTTATTTATTTAGGTACGTATCATCTCTTACCCATTTATGATTGTGTTTCTTTCTTGTTGTGTTTGAGGGAACCTTATATACTTTGTTAAAATACCAAGTGTATTCAGAGCACTGGTCACCTCTTTTACAGCTATGGATACACTGGCTTGGCTGAGCCCATGCATATAGCTCACGCCCACAGGTTTTTGGTATGACCCCGTAGCATAGAATGAGAGTGCTGCTAGAACCTGGAATATCACAATATTAATATACTTATCTACGTTACTAGAAGGGTACTTAAAGTAAAAACAATGTTTGTTTAGGTACTAACTTTACATTCTACACTAACTTTTGTTTTTCTCCTCGTTTGCGCCATTAATGGTCTAATCTCATTGCACAAACCCTGAAACAGCTCTTTCGTGAGTCGGTAGTGAGCTTTGAACTCAACATCAGTTAAGTTCATCTCTAAGGCTTCGCCGCAACCACGCTGTGTTACGGATTTCAATTCTTCTGGCTTCAACCTCAAGTGCTTCAAGCAAGAGAACAGCACGAGCCATCCCTAATCAATCGTCACGATCACAATGAAAACACAGTATTTTAATATAAATTAACACACGACACACGACGGAGATATCAGATTTTAGTAAATGTTTGCTAAAACACTAATTTATTGAAATAATGTATAAAAATGAATGTCTGAAGCAATCAGCGAGCGATAGACAATCGATCAGCATCTAGGGAAAAGATCGCAATCTGACAGTCAAATTTGTCTGCCGATCGCAATCGCTTTGCTGTCAAAAACCGCCACGAAATAATCGCCAGTCAGTAGAAATCCATGCACTTTTAGTTTACCTATTGTTCCATAGTGGCAGCACCATCGCTGGTTTGCTATCGTGTTGCTATTGCTGGTACATAATACGGATTTGCGATTAGAGAGCAATTATTGCGCAATTTTTGCTATCGCTACGCTTCTGCAAGATACGTAATAAGCCTGCGGAACAGTTGGATATTAATTATTTTCTTTAAAAAAAAACGAAAAATTATACTTATCTGCAATTAAAAAAAAGATAGTAAAAAAAGGAACAAAATAAAAAAAGTAAAGATAAAAAATAAAAATTACAGGAGCAGTTGTGTTTAGTCAAAGTTATTTAAACAATCACATTGAAATAAAAAACGAAAAATTATACTTATCTGTAAGAAAAAAATAAGAAAAACGTAAAGATAAAAATGAAAATTACAGGAGCAGTGTTATATAAATTATTTTCTTAAAAAAATCTTCTACCGATATTTCTTGGCTTTCTAGATTTTTGTCAATTTTGTTGTATTTTTTGTCAAAATTAATGTCGCGGTACCGGCGACGATTTTTTTGCCCAGATTGGAAGAGGCTATTTAAGACCTAGTGCAGTGTCTGTGAGAGCACAGACACTGCACTTGGTCCATAAACATCGCAAATTTTTTTCGCGGCTTGCGTTGCATTTTACCTTTTTTGTAGTAAAATTTTAAAATGGATCGAATTTCTTCATTGGATTCACTCATCTTGACGGTACGAAAAACAAATGAAAATCACACATTTTCCTAATTTGAATTTGGAATTATGTTCTTTAAAATTTAAACTTTCAATGATACCAAAACCAGCCAGATACAAATAGATACAAAGAGATTTTATTACAAGTTCATACATACTATAATGCGAAAAGACTTTCCCCAACCTATTATGACTTGTATGTCAGTTGAAACTTCTAGATATGTACAGGGAGATTGTGTCTGGACCCGCCATACCAAATTCGCAAATAGAGAGTCACCTTTCCAGCAGTACCAAAGGGTCTAGCAGGCTAAGCAAACGGCCCCCGGCGAAGGATTTGGTCATCCTTTTAGGTGGTGTACTGGCAGACCCTAAGTACCCTGTATGTCTAATATCAGTCCTCGATCTTTTGTTTTCGAGTTTTTTCAGGATAGTGTGCAAAAACAAGCCACTTCCATTACTTAAGCTACAGGTTGTTGAAGTTCAATCGGCTCAATATAATTAACTGTCTCAACCATTATTACCTCAGGGGTATCTGAGTAAGGGCACGCCACAATAGTGGCGATAAGTCCACTCTTTGAGGAGTGGCTGGAGAGACGCCACGGCGTCCTCACCTACCGCCTGACGCAGGTTCTTACCGGACACGGATGTTTCGGTAAGTTCCTGCACCGAATCGGGCGGGAGGAAACGCCCGGGTGTCACCATTGTGAGGATCGACCGGAGGACACGGTGGAGCACACGGTGGAGGTGTGCCCCGCTTGGGCGGAGCACCGCCGTGTCCTCGAGGTGGCGATCGGCGGCGGCGACCTCTCGCTCCCGGCCCTGGTTCGTGCCATGGTCAGGAGCGAGACGGAATGGGACGCCGTCACCTCCTTCTGCGAAGCAATCATGCTAGCGAATGAGGTGGCGGAACAGGACAGGGAGAGATCCTCACGTCCCGGCCGCCGCGGGAGACGCCCTGGGCGTCGGGGGCCACGTGGTGGCTTCCGGCCACCGTAGGCGCGGGCCTGTGGACGGGGAGCTATGGGCTAGCTCGCCGTCCGTACGTCTCATGACGACAGGCCGTGTCGACGGCGCGTTCGTGTTCCACGCGCGCCTCAAAGAGAGTCAGCAACTGTGAAGGGGTCCGCAAGGGCCGAAGCCTGCCGGGGCTGCGGGACTATTCGAAAGAGATACCGTGGCCCCGGAACACAAAGGGCGAGGAAGGAACATGGATGGGTTTTAGTCAGTAAAAGTCTGACACTCCCTCCTGCTCCGCCCAGAGCGGGAAAAGTCATTTGATGATTTCCCATCCTAAAAAAAAAAAAAAAAAGGGGTATCTGAGTAGCGCACGCCACAATAGTGGCGGTAAGTCCCCTCTTTGAGGAGTGGCTGGAGAGATGCCACGGCGTCCTCACCTTCCGCCTGACGCAGGTTCTTACCGGACACGGATGCTTTGGTAAGTTCCTGCACCGAATCGGGCGGGAGGAGACGCCCGGGTGCTTCCACTGTGAAGATCGACCGGAGGACACGGTGGCGCACACTGTGGAGGTGTGCCCCGCTTGGGCGGAGCACCGCCGTGTCCTCGTAGCGGCGATCGGCGGCGGCGACCTCTCGCTTCCGGCCCTGGTTCGTGCCATAGTGCGGAGCGAGACGGAATGGGACGCCGTCACCTCCTTCTGCGAAGCAGTCATGCTAGCGAAGGAGGTGGCGGAACGTGTTCGGGAAAGATCCACACGTCCCGGCCGCCGCGGGAGACGCCCCGGGCGTCGGGGGCCATGTGGTGGCTTCCGGCCACCGTAGGCGCGGGCCTGTGGACGGGGGGGAGCTTTGGGCTAGCTCGCCGTCCGTTCGTCTCATGACGACAGGCCGTGTCGACGGCGCGTTTGTGTTCCACGCGCGCCTCTAAGAGAGTCAGCAATAGGGAAGGGGTCCGCAACGGCCGAAGCCTGCCGGGGCTGCGGGACTATTCGAAAGAGATACCGTGGCCCCGGAACATAAAGGGCGATGAAGGAACATGGATGGGTTTTAGTCAGTAAAAGTCTGACACTCCCTCCTGCTCCGCCCAGAGCGGGAGGAGTCATTTGATGATTTCCCATCCGAAAAAAAAAAAAAAAAAAAATGGGGTATCTGAGTCACAATCATTCACATTCAGAATTCCTGTACAACCACGACCTATTATAGCACATACTTGCTCCGTAATCGGGTCAATTGTCACACAGGAAGAGCCACCTCCTGTTCCCGTGATATTTTTTTTTTGGGACTAATACAGTTTTCCTTCACTTTTTAACTTCACCCACAACTTTATTAATGATTCTTTAATTCTGAAACAAAATATTAACTTAGTTTAGATGTTTTTTGCCCTCATTTTTGTCTTTCTCGAGTAAGATGTTGGTCAAGAGCAAACTCGTCACAAAGTGAATAGTTAGGCAATGTAAATAATTTTAATAGATTTACCTGTATTTTAGCTCAGAGCAGTTAAATTTTGCTGCAAGGGAAACCCATGCTGCAGCTTTTGCCTCGTTGGTTGTTCCATCTGTTTTTTTTTTTAAAGAATTGTATGTTTATACTGATTCATCAAACACAACAACTTTTCTTTATCTTCCGCAGTAATTTTTTTTCAGTCGTTATCTTTTAAATATCAAAACTAAACCCCACGAAAACCAGCCAAATCCTACGACGCGATACACACAACTAGGGCATGCAATTATCCGCTCATTTTAGTATTCGGATAATTCGGATACTTGGATAACGTTATCCGGATATTATCCGGATAATACGGATAATTTGGAAAGTAGTGATAAAAATAAAATTTTACCACTATATCGTAAATCATCTATATTTAGTAACATAAAATAGTCAAACTTAAGTAGGCAACAAAACAAGACATAAAATTTCGCACATAAACTTAAGTTAAGTAACATCTTGTAACAATATTCATACATTTTAATTACATTAGTAAAAAATCTTAAAATCAGAACTATGAAATAATAAATGGCAGTCGTCATAACGAGATCAAATCTATAATTCTCTGTAAAATCTGTAACCTCCTCCACCTAAGTGTTTAAAAGTAATATTTTAAGGTAAACAGTGTAACCTTATTTGCTGACAAGTGTCTGGCCTATCTTAAATTTAGTTCTTAAATAAAATAAAAAACGAATCATAAAAATATAATATATAAATAAAAAGTCATACCTACATCTAATAAAAAATTTAAACAATTAAATATTACTTTTTCAGTCTTTGATAATAAGATCTAAGGAAACTCAAGCTGTCTTATGTCGAGTCGTTTAGAGATGTCCTCAATTTATTGCACAGGTAGCCCGTTGACGAAAATGCCCTTTCAGATTCCACGGTGGATATGAAAGTCATATATTTGACTTAGATGATGGCTTCTTGGACCTCCTCCATCGAAGAGTGCCATTTGTACTCGGCATAGAGTTTCTAAGTCTTCATTTTGCCGTGGAATTGCAGTGGATGTTGATGATGCGTTTGATAGGGATTTTTCGATCTCTTTACTTAACTGTTCCTTAATTGACAAAGATTCCTCAGATGTTCCTTGCTGGTCACGCTGGTGTAATAAATGTATAAGTGCAACGTCATCATCATCGTCATCATTATCTGTTATAATTTCGGTAGTAATAGGACTCGTAGGTACGTGTTTTTTTAATAGTTCAATAACCAATCTTGGCACTAAATTATAAGAAATTCTGAATACGTCACATGACTTTTCTTCATAGAAAATTTAAAATATTTTCGATGTACAAAAACGATTTTTCTACAGATTTATTATACAAGGTGGGCCAAAAGAAGTCATCCGATGTTGTTTGGCTCTCTTTTTTTTTCTAAATGCAAAACTTCGATTCTGTTTTTTGATTATGTTTATTTGAACCTTTAGGATTTGATTGGTCAAGTCGAGAAAATTATATCGGCCAAATGGGCGCCGTCACAATTGATTGCCATAAGGGCTCGTTTCATGGCATTTTTCATCATTTCGGCAAGAACTTCGGGTGACAGATTCTCGCACTCGTGTCGAATGTTGTCCTTGAGGGCTTCTAGAGTCTCGGGCTTGTTCACGTAAACACGGGACTTCAAAAAACCCCACACAAAAAAGTCTGGAACGCTTAAATCGGGCGATCTTGCGGGCCAGTGCAAATCGCCAAAACGAGAGATGAGGCGACACGGGAACGCTGCCTTCAGAATATCGGTTGAGGCTCGCGCAGTGTGTGCCCTATAGCGGGCCCTATAGCGCGCACCGTCCACTGTTGTCGTTTGGCGACAGCTCGACATCCATGGCAACAGCGGCGATATTCTCGGCAGGACGGGTGCTCCGGAGCCGGCCACTCTTGGCAACGTGTCGTGTGGTCCCATACTCTTCAAGGTTGGTGGCCAAACGGCGCAGTGTTTGCGCAGTCGGTGTCGGACGGACGGGGAATCGGCGACGGAATTCGCGCTGCGCCAACACCGCAGACGAATTGTTACGCAAAAAAATAGACACGATTGTTCCGCGTTCTTGGGGAGTGTATCGCTCCATGGCTTGTTCGCTTGTATTCTGCATCTGTCTAGTCCAGAAATAACAAAACAGATTTGAAATTGGCGTCCATTTGCAAAAATGAGAGCATCTTCCAATAGGGTGATTTCTTTTGGCCCACCCGGTATGTATAGATTGTTTAGAAAGCTTATGACTTCTCTCCATTATGTTTCCCATTACTACCCCCCTCCCCGCACACCTCAATGTTTTGTCGGAAGTTTTTCTCTATCGTTTACGTCAATGGTAGAAATGACTTTCCTTGTCCTAGGCGGGGCGAGAGAGTGTCAGACTCTTACTGACTAAAAACACCTACTGACTAAAATCACCTGCTCTGCATAGCTATTCACAACGCTTCGATTCGATTTTCGATTCGGAAAGTCGTATGTCTATCTCGCTCGATTTCGTAATGTCAAAAAAAGATAGACATACGACTTTCCGAATCGAAAATCGAATCGAAGCGTTGTGAATAAGGGGCCTGAGCCGGGACCCAGTAACGTATTGCGCTCAACGGTGATGCTACCTATGCGATTGATAAAATGGTTAAAACAATTTTATAATTAATTTTTGCCAAAAATAGCGATACTAACTTCTTAACTAAGAGTTAAAGATGCGGCGCGCGCGGTGCGTGAGTCCTGCACACACACATACAAACCGTAACCCCGCCTCCCCATTGTATCCTAAAGAGTCGCGTTTACCGAATTCACCCGAACCCAGCCGAGCATTGCCTGAACTTGTGTTTACGTAAAATTGCGTTTTGTTGTTATCGCAAGTTGCGCGAATGTGTCACGGAAGCAAGTTTGTTTACTATTAAAGAAAGTTTGTGAAATAATTGTGTGAGCATGGAACCAATTGCTGGACCAAGTACTGGAAACGTGCTAATTAAATACGTCCAAAGTAAAAAAGGAAAGAAAGTGTTGTTATGTGATAATTATACATACAGACCAATAAAAGTTAATAAGAATGGGAACAGTGTGTGGCGGTGTACAATAAAGACGTGTGGTGCCTTCCTAACTCTTAATAAATATGAAGATATTTTAAAAAAGAACGAACATTCTTGTCGCCGTAATGAGGCATCACAATTTGTGCGAGAAGTAGTGGAGGATATTCACCAAGAAGCCATGTCCACCTTAGACCCTCTCCCCAAGGTTTATAAAAGAAAACTTAATTGTTTATTAGACCATGGAATTAATTTGACACATCAAATACCAAAATTTGAAAATATTAAAACTGGACTTTATAATAAAAGAAATAAAAGTTTTGGAGTTAAGCGTTTGTCTGGGAAATGTCTAACAGATGTGCAAGTAAGTAATTAATATAAAAATATGTAAATTTTATTTGATGCCTTGCCCTTTAGCGTCACATTAATCTATGCTCTAGCACAGATTACCTTATTATGTGCTAGTAAATTAAAAATAAAATTTGACTATGTAATAATAACAACATTAAATAACATTGTTGTATTTTACCTACATTTACAAGCTCCAAGTAATTCAATTTGATACCAACATGAATGTTTTATTTTGATTCTGATTTATTTACAATGTCAGTGGCCTAAACAGAAGGCCACTAATAATTTCTTCTTGTTCTCACTTGCGGTGTTATAGTATAGCGTTATAGTTTCCATTTTTTTTTTATATTGGTGGGTCAAGGTCGATGTCAAAAATATAAAAAACACCACTTACAAATTCACTTAAATAAAAAATGTATATTATGAGACATGGATGTTTGGAGACTTGACTATTTTGCAACTTGAACGTTTTGAGATGTAGATATTTTGCAACTTGGAGGTTTCGAAACTTGGGTCTTATGAGATTTGAACTTTTTGCTACCATATGTTATTTTGCAACTTGAACGTTATGAGACTGAAGGAAAGAAATCATCATTAGGTACCTATAGTATAGGCCTCCCCTTTTTTTCATGTCACAGTAGCATTAAAAAACATTATACCATTAAATGTCTTTATTTATCATAAAAAGTATGCTTATTTAGACAAAATAAGTCACTAAAAGTTAAATTTAGACAATATTAAAAAGTTCTGAGTCACATTTTATTTCCTGAATATTGCCTCATAGTACTCCTTGTCCAATGTAAGGCATCCACTGATACATAGACCGTACATTATCCGTTTTATTCTTGCACAACACAGGTCTTTTTAACTGTTTTGGTTCGGTAAAAAAAAATGTGTTTACATTCCTTCGGGTATTCTGGGGTCTCAGATTAGCTACAGTGATGATTGATACATGATTCTGCAGTGTGTGAACATTTAAAACTCACTTCTAGTTGTGGTGACTTCGTAAATCGAAGCTCTGGTCACTTTGGAAAAAGGAACTAGTGAATATTTTAGCCTTGAACAGGCTTCTTGAAAATTAAAGAAATCTTTGCATGATAGAATAGGGTTTAGCTGAATTTACCTGCAATAATAATCTCATGAGAGATACAGGTGAATAATATTCAGCCTTTAGGATGACTATCAATACGGCTATGCACATTGTCAATTTCTTGAATGCAAGAATGTCCAGGTGTTGAAAATTTTAAGGTAATTTTTGTTCCAATGTAGAAAATTTATCAATAAGCTGTCTTAAAGCAAAGCTCATGATGCTGTTGCGGTTCTATGGAACACAACTATCACTCCATAATATAATTGATGTGAAATGGGGGTTGTCAAGCAGAACCAGTGTCAAAATTTTGTATACTGCACTTGCTATATCATTTCCACTTCTTCCAGCAGTGTTCTCACTCCAAATGGCACAGTACAATTTTTTTATAAGTAGAAAGATGGCCTGTCATGTTGTAAGTAGAAAATTTACTTTTGTAAAAAAAATTGCTTACTTCTGCCTTGGGACAAGATAAAACATTCTCTAGATCAAAGCACAATACTGGAATTGTATCTTTTCTGTCTTTATCACGGTTTGACCTAGCAGCCATCTTTTCTGTTTTGTGCCTGTTTATCTTCTCTTGTTAATATAATGTTAATGTATGTCCTTCCATGTAATTCATATCAACCTCCTCACATAAATCACATCTGTCTTTTTTAGGTTTTTGAAAGTAGATATTGAAATCATTACAGTATATACGTCGATATACTTCTTGCTTAACTGGAAGCTTGTTCTTTTCTGCATTCCAGGCAATATACAGATAATAATTTTTTTTGATGGTCAAAAAGCGTTCTAAATACTCTCTAGAAGAGTCTTTCCTGCAATAATGTGATGGAATCCGGGGAAATGAATTAATGTGTTCCTTAACAAGCAGTCTATCTTCTTCAGCTATGGCTCTTTTTGTGTTTCCCTTGGTTCCTGGGTACATGAGTATTTGAGATATTATTCTTTGTTTTGTGTATATTATGTCTGTCGAACGAGTGTTAGCTATGGGTGGTGATATTGTACTAGTTGGATGAATGTCAGTTTTGAAGGATATTATATTTGAATGACTATTAATTGCACCAGACTCTGTGAAACTATGACTTAGTGGAGCAAAATAATCACATAATCCT
Source organism: Xestia rhomboidea (assembly GCA_963853795.1). Taxonomy (NCBI): domain Eukaryota; kingdom Metazoa; phylum Arthropoda; class Insecta; order Lepidoptera; family Noctuidae; genus Xestia; species Xestia rhomboidea. The sequence goes on along the minus strand of OY970778.1, from coordinate 3,281,294 downwards.
TTGTTATTTCCACAAAAACAGGAATGGGTTCTGTGTTTAATAACACCTTGGCGAGTCGATATGATTTGGTGAATTTTCATTGTTCCAACTATGGTCTTTTAAGTCTTGAGGAGTTACACTTAAAGTACTTACGGGATGATATCCGTGATTTTGTTTTTGGTCGATGAGCTCCCGATATTTCGACGCTGTTGCAAGCATCATGATCGCGGGAATACTGAAGAGGTATGCGGGTGGGATGAAAATTATTTATTATGAGCAGACAAATCTGTCTACCCTCTTTCTTAGTCTTTTATTACGCGCACTACTGGAACTCGATTGTAACTCACGACAAAACGCACTCACAGTATCACTAGGTTTTTCTTGATAATGGAGACGCATGTTATTTTTTATTAGGTTTACCACTGGATTCCACGTACTTGATAGTTTAAAACCATCCTCACGATTGAAGTTTTTATGTTTTGAAATTTCAATAGCTTCTCTGGTCAACCTTGGGATGTAGTATCGGTCTGTAGATAAGATTTGTGGTTTGTGAAACTCCATCCAGTGATTTGGCCCTGAGTCCAGCAGATGTTCAGCTATGGCCGATTTGTGTCTCTCATTGTTTTTCACTGCTTTGATGTGTTCATTTATCCGGCATGAGATGGTACGTTTGGTTTGTCCAATGTATGAGCTACCGCAACTGCAGTCAATTTTGTATACCCCGGGATGTTCTAAGGGCAGTTTGTCTTTAGGTGAACGCAAACTTAGCCCGATTTTCTTGTAGGGAGTGAACACAGTTTTAATTGAGTACCTACTCAGTATTCTACCGATTTTATCGGTTACTCCCTTAACAAATGGCAAGTAGGTCGGTTGACGTTCCACCTGAGCCCTGGCTGGTCGTGTCGTCATCGGTCTTCTTTCCCTTGTCTCCTTGTAGCCATTATTCCGTAGGACCTCCTGCACATGGGTTAATGAGCATGAGATGGTTGAGTTATTTTATAAATAATTTCAATATCGGTGTTCTTAATATAAAAAACACCGTATGGACTTCATGAGCTTTTGCAATGCCTCATGAGCTTTTGTACCATTCGTGACATCATTTCCATAGGTAACATGGCGGTCAAGTGCTCTTTTAATGGAACCACCAATGCCATCAGCAACTCAGTTTCCATGACCACTTTCCGTAAAAGACCATGTAGAATAGTTGAGATTCAGTTTTGACGTGAACAAATTATGAAGATTTTTTTTTTCTTCTGGCGATACTGAGAGCTCGGGACATCCGAATAAAAATGAATAATTTTGTCTCAGGTTTCAGCGTTTTCATCATTTTTATAACAGGCATAAGGTGAGCCCATATTGCCGCTGGCTCGTGGCAATTATTATCCGCAATTGAACAAAAAGATTGACTTTGGTCTTTCCAGAATATCATGCCTGTAATTAAGAAAACAAATAAATCTTAATCAAGTTACAAGTTAACTATTAATCCTAAAATAATGTTGATCACATTTGGAAAGTAGTAGAAAGTAGAATAACAAAAGAAGTATATTGACTGATTATGAATCTCTGCTTGCTAAAAAAGAAGTCTTAAAAAAAGTACCTCTATGGAAAGTGATTTGCTGTTTGGATGTACCAAAGTGCATAGACTGAATTTCTGTGTGTAGCTTACATTGATAGTTTTCGGAAAAATCACATAATATTAGGGCCTCATTTTCGTTTAATGTGTTAATAAGGGCCGGTTTTTTGATCCGTAGTTAACTCAACTAATGGTTAAAAATAGTAACAAATGGTTAAAGATTGGCAAAATATGTTTTTTGATCAATTGTTAGCTTAACCAATGGTTAAATAACTAACTATTAGTTTAAAAAATTAACCACCCAAAGTTGGAGAGTTAAGCAATATGGCGGATGGTTAATTCAAACACAACAGCCGTTTTGTACGTACCTATCTACAAGTTTTGTTTTTGTCACCGTGGTATTTCTCATTCTTTTGTACCTATCATGAATTTAAACATAGTTAGATATTATGATATAATGTCGGAAAGTTCATCAGACGATGATATTTATGTGGAGTACGTGCTAATGAGAAGGCCGAAAATTTTAAGACCACGTAACCCACCCTTGGACACCTGGGATAGTGTAGACTTTTGCCAACGGTATCGGTTATCAAAGGAAACAGTTATGTGGTTAGTCGGTGAAATTGGAACCTGTCTAAAAACTCCCACCACAAGGTAGGTAAATTAGGTAATGCACCTATTTAAAGTTTCATTGATTGCATTTAATTCGCAAACCCATCTTCACAACAACCTAACGTGAAATTATTATTTCTTGCGTTTTAGGAATCAAGCCATAACACCTCTTGAGCAAATATTGCTTACATTGCGATTCTACGCTACAGGCACCATGCAACGATGTTCTGGAGATTTCTTTGAGATATCGAAATCATCTGCATGTAAAGTTATCCACGCGGTCTCGAAAACTATTTGCACTAAATTAAATTACTTCATTCAAATGCCGCACACCACAGAAGAAGTAAGAGAAGTAGTGGCAAAGTTCTACTCAATCGCCAAATTTCCAAGTGTAATTGGAGCGATAGACTGCACTCATATACGTATTTTAAGCCCAGGTATGTTGGTAACTACTTACATAACCATTTCAAAAAATGTAACTGCATGCATCTGTTATTTTTTTATACTTTTTATTTACATTTTATTTCAGGCGGTGATAATGCGGAGCTTTATAGAAATAGGAAGGACGTGTTTTCTATAAACACCCGGGTAGTAGCAGATGCTGATCTAAAAATAAGGGATATAGTTGCACGATGGCCAGGCTCTGTACATGACAGCACTATCTTCAACAACAGCAGAGTTAAATATCTAATGGACTCCCAACAACTAGGCAGGTGCTGTCTTTTGGGAGATCGGGGCTATGCATTAAAGAAATATTTATTAACACCAATGGCAGATCCTCAAAGCGCTGCTGAAAAGCTCTACAATGAGAGCCAAATCAGAACAAGAAATGTAGTGGAAAGAACATTTGGTGTTTGGAAGAGAAGATTTCCATGCATAGGCTCTCAATTAAGAGTTAAATTAGATAATGTGCAGGCTATTATTGTCAGCACTGCAATACTGCACAATCTATGCATTAGAAATAGAGAAGATTTGCCAAGTGGTGGAAGTGCTATAATTGAAAATGAGCAAGAAAATATTGTCTTCCCAGTGACAGAAAATGATCAGCAATACAGAAGAGATCTTATAACCACATACTTTTCCTCATTACTAAACACTGAAGGAGCTTTATAACTTTCTATATAATAAATTTTACTACATAAACTGCATTTAATTTTCCTATTGATCAACACTAAATTAAATAAAACAAATTTGAGTCTTCTAAGAACTACTGGCTTTATTAAAATCTACTTTTGCCTTTTCCGCCTCATATTTACATTTTTCTAATATCAAATCATACATTTTTTTCTTAAACTGCAGCTCTTGGTCATGGAGTTCTTCTTTGTGTCTTATGTTTTGATCATGTTCTTCCTTGGTATACTGAGACAATTCACTTTCTCGCTGCTGCTTGCAACTAAAAAAATCCATTTTTCTTTCAGTATGCAAAATGATGCGCTTCCGTGTTTCTAATGGAGTAAATGCAGTCTTTCTTTTGTTTTCTTTGAAAGCTGAAACATAAAATAACATCATCATCATAAGCCTATAGCAGTCCACTGTTGGACATAGGCCTACTCAAAATAACATAGTAAAGGACAATTTTTATTGTTGTATGAAAATATTTTATAATGATGTTTATGCATTAGGTGCATTTAACTTACACAGCTCTTTTGATACTGGTTTTCGCAGCATAGACTTTGGTGTAGATGAATCAAATTCATTTAGTTTTGATAGTCCTGGAACAAATTTAAAGTTGTAAAACTATTTTCTAAAACCTAAAGAAAATTATGCATCATTCAAATTCAAATAATAATACTTACCAATATTGTTGAGTACATTATCCTTCAGGGGGTTCTCGGACTCGCAGGAGACAATATCTTTGTCAGCCTCAGCCAAATTTGTTTTAAGCATACCTGTAATTAATTTAATGAAATTTTATAATTTATTATCATAATAACATTGCACCAAGATAGTTGACTAGGGTCCCATCAATCATCTTGGCATCAACTTGAACCATACCAAATTCTTGGTCTTTAACTATATGGAAAATCATATTTAAAAGCAATGTAAAAAAATCACCTCATCTCGGGAAAGATTTGTGAACTATGATGAAATGAGGTGAGTTACTGTTTATCCAACGCAGAGGTAATAGCTGTGTGACACTCTAATACTTACAATCTTCTTCAAAATTGGATAAATTCAAATTAACATTTGCTGTGGTGTCATGATCGTCTGGCACCACATCCGCGAGCACATTTTCTGTAAAAAGACACCATTTTAAGCAGTTCAAAGAAAACAATAATATTTGCAAGACACTTATGTTTTTAGTAAGTAGGTGGATCCTTACCCAAAGCATCACTGTCATATACTGCCGGAAGACCTGATATGGACTCTCCCATAATGGAATTTAACCATTCGGTGGTTTCTGATGGTGGCGGAGGGGCTGGTCCCCCACCAGTTTGCCGCCTTCCATACTTCTCTCCTGCCATTTCCTAAATGAAAATAATCAATTGTGAAATATTCTGTAAGTATTACAGCATCAAACTATATAAATTATTGGGAAAAAGATATTATGGCCAGGTACCTTTCTTGCAGTTTTTTTCATATTATTATATTTCTGCTGCAACTGCTTTGTGCTGCGGTATTTCGTCGCATCGGAATTAAATTTTTCAGTGAGCAATTTCCATGCAGCTTCTTTTTGCTGGTTGCTGGAGTGATCAGTTTTTTTTATTGTTATTACTGGGTAATCCTGTAGAAGCAACATTAGCTTTTTTGTTTCTTCTTTACAGAAATTAGAGCTGCGGTCCCTAGAATAAAAAAATAATAGTTACGTACAAATAAATAAAACACGAGCTAGGTAACTCTTTATGATATCAGAGCTATATCTCAATGTAAATATACAAAAATACTAACTTGTTTGATTGTTGGCTGTATCCTGACATATTTATGAAGACAGAAGATGCTTGGCAGTTACGGCACAAATTCAAGAACAATTCAATAATTAACACGGAGTGAAAAATATAACTTGTTGTGTTGTTTCTCGTGGTATTAAACTGTTTGATTTTTAGCGCAGTCTGAGTTTTGACATTTAAACTGTCAAATAAGACGTTTCTTTTGGTTTCATTCAATCATTAAGAGTAGTGTTGTCACATAGAAAAACGTTACCCCCAAAAAACCAAAGCAATTTTTAGGAAAATATTTCTCATTACACTGGCAATATAATAACCAATGGTCAAGGTTGACTTTAGTTAAACTAGACATCGAAAAACGTAATAGCCCTTTAACCATTAGTTGACTAGTTGACTATGGTTAATATAACAAATTGTTAAACGGTGTTTGACTACGGATCAAAAAACCGGCCCTAAGACTGGTATTGTCGCTGCTGGTGTTTCCAGGTGTGGTTTCAAAATTTTTAATTAAATACGAATTGTTCCTTCCTTCAATACTTTAGACCTTTTTTTTGTAACTACAGACTTGGAAATTCCATTCTCAGTCTTCTTGTATTCGTAGTCTTCACGCTCCCATTGCACCCATTTCGCGCTCAAATTTGCCTGACCTTCTGCAAGGTGGTAATCCAACTTTGATAATTTGCATGCCTCACATTCGCCGTTCATACATTTAAATGACTCCTAGTTGCAACTTACTAGTAATAAGACATCTTTCACAGATTTGCAATTTAGCAACAGTTTATGTACGTGCAGCATGCAACAAAACGTCGAAATTACCATGCTTAATGCCTAACAATTTTCTCCAGTGAGTAACGTTTTCGTCAGAATTAATCAGTGGAATGTAACGAAAGCCCGACAAAAATATGTTTGCATTTTTATTTCCATGATTTGCCGTTATATCAAGGAAATAATAACAGTTCGTAAATAAGTAGGAAACGTGTAAAAAAGTGTTCAATTACCTTAAAAAGTGCCGCTAGTCACAGGATATATTTTATGCACACACTGTACGCGTCCTCCTTGTAGCGGTTGTGCACGATGACAGAAAATTTGTTGTCAAGATGGCGGCAGCCAATCAGACAGTTTTGTAATGTTGCCAACGAAAAAATATATTATATATATACACCGTGAAATTTTAATGGTTGTTTTCCCGCGGCAGATCGACTTGCCATATGGAGTACTTTCGAAGCATAGAGTCAAAGTAAAAAAATACGGATGTTTTTGTTTTAAAATAATTAAAAAAATATTCATCAACTCGAAAATGTGAGAAACAATAGTAACACTAGTTGGTACTACTCAAATCGCACGCGCCACCCGACAAAGGGATAGCGATGCATAAATGTTCAAAGCAAAATAAGCTCTCGCACGTAGTGATACGGCATAAAATACTTTGCACGCAACAATACAAAAAACCGCCGACAAAAGAAAGACCGATTTATAAATGTTCAAATTAAAATAAGCTCTCGCCTGTAGTCATACGGCATAAACTAGCCTGCGCGCAACAATTACAAACGGAGCCGCGCGCCCCGGCTTCCTATTGTATCCGTGCGGAAGCGCATTTAGTTTTCCCGCGAATGTCGCACGCGCAGCACGCGTCATCAGTGCAATGGAACGACACTACAGTTATTGCAATTTGGAGTACGTCGCAATGGTGCAACTTTATGCTAGGGCTGATTATGATTCACATGCTGCCCGGCGACTTCACGCGGAGCCGCAACAGAAAGAAGAAAATGGTAGCCTATCTAATAGGCGGGGATCTATGCCCTCAAGTTTTAGGATCTAAGCCTTCAATCATAATCATTGTCACACTAGTGAGAAACTCATGACCTAATATTATACAATAAGGCATACAGTCTTTAGGCACAACATGGAAAGTAACTCTGTCGTAACATCGTCCGTCAATCGTAGCACAAGTTGTAAACTTCCCGAATGAACGCACTTGTTTTAGTCCGAAACCCGACAACACAACACTATCCTCAGTCGTCTTTGGCTGGCTGATCACGTCGTAGAAGTCTTCTGACATTAAGTTGACATCGCTTCCTGAGTCAATGAGTGCTTTCCCTTGGGTATTTTCAGCCAAAATACTCAAAATCGGCTTGCCCGGCTTCTTGTCAGGTTTGTTGAATATCTGCATAACCTCGTCATTTTCATGATGACAGTGACAGCTGTCAGTGGTGCCAACGTCATCTAGAGTAAACATGGTAGACTTCAAAGTGCTGGGATTCGTCGGATTTCTGCCCGAACTACGTCCGTCATGTTGGCAGCGCTGTCGGTCGCCTCCGCCGCTGATTGGCAGACTGGCTGGCCGATCGGCTATCGAAGTTCTCTTCGATCGAAGGACAGCATTGAGACGAATGATTGAGTTCTCCACAATTATAGCACCGTAACTTATTGCTTGAATTCTTCTTTAGATTCCGATTATTGACGTTACCTCCTTGATTACGTTGCGTGTCACGTCGCGCCTGCATTTTTTCACGGCTTCATAAATTTTCAGCTTTCCTTCAGTTCACTGTAGCTCGTAACACCGTACAATAATATTTTATTAGTTTCTAGGTCTTGGATACCGTCTACAATGGTCTTGATCGCAACGTAATCGGGACTCTTACCCCGTTTTCCGAGTTCTTTCATAATTAGTACATAATCCATGCAGCTTTCATCACGTTTTTTCTTAGTGCACTCATTATTTCGTGAGAAGTTTTCTGATCAATCGTGTCGGGAAAGTCCTTGCTGATGGCTTGTTTGAACTCGGCCCACGATTTGAAAGGCCTTTCGCTTTTCTTTGGCCTTTTTTTTGCAATCCTTACTTTTAAGAAAACTATCATACATCCCTACTCCTTCAATGATTTTTTCAACCGTCTCATCTTTGTCGTCCATTACCGGCACTAAACTAGCAGCCGTTTTAAAATCGAATGTTTCCATTTTTGCTGTATAATGTACCTCCCTGTCTAAACTAGTCTCAGGTAAACTTTTACTTAACTCTATATTTTGTGTATAAGTTTTAATTTTATCATAATAATACTAACAATAATTTATCTATTAGGCTTTACTTAATACGTACTGATAAAAAATCAGGACTTTTTCTTGCTCACTTGCGAGTATTATTATTTTTTTAAACTCATAGTATTGTTCCGCTTGCTCTATTTTACTGAGCGTGTTTTCCCTATATTTTTCTCTCCTTTCACTTCCTAATTTCCTGAAGTCTACTTGTATTTTTTCTAATTTCGTGCAAATATTTTCTAACTGCGATTCCATAGGATTCTAATACAAAGGACATATCATAGTCACAATAAAAAAATCAATATGTAGGCAAGACACTTAAAAATATCTTTATGCTAAAGTTAGTTAACTAATGGTGTCAATTCTGTTGTGCACAAACTTAACTTAATTTAGGCTATTGCTATTTTTTCATCTCTAATAAAACGAGAAAGAGACGGACGTAATTTAGAGCTGTCAAATTTAATTGGAACTAATATTTCCATAAAAATGAAGGGTGCACGTAAAAACATATCGACTAAAAACACGGTGAAGCGCTAGGCATAAACTAGTTTAAAATTTCTAACTTAGTTCACTGCCTTTTAGTAAAAGATGGCAAAAGCCTAAATTAAGTTTAGTTTGTGCACAACAGAATCGACACCAATGTCCATTAGTGCTTAACCTATTTTTTTTCACTCTAATTTATTTTCTTATTAATAGAGAAAACGCTTGCACTTCACTTTTCTCTTACTGGCACTCTCACTGTACTCACTTTTGAAGTCCGATGTCGGCTTCTACGCCTCCTGCAAACATGGTTCCCCCGGCAGCATTCTTCCGTGCAGAGAGTCTGGACACCATTCGCCTTAAAAATTGGGCATTTATCTGCCGTTGCATCCATTTTTGCTGGCTACTCCTGTGCCTGCGCCACATCAGATACAGCAAGCTACAGCGGCCCAAAGTATGGTATTCATTTGCGTGTGTTGTTGCGTTTCTTGGGTTCTCGCATTGTTTTGTCCACTTTGTGCAATTATAATTTCCTTCTCTTCCTGTTTCGAATAACATTTTCCCATTGCAAGTTTCTCCTTTGTATTTAAGTGAAGTTTTTGTTAAATTATTGCTAATGCTTACTTATTCACTTATTCCCACGCGTTATTGTATGCAATTAGTACTCAACTCACCCATAGGACCTCAGCGCCTACGTGTAGAAATGTGCTGACGCGATAAAATACTCGCGCCCGACACGACACGGCTGGCAGGGTCGCCATGAGGTGTGGAGGGTTCCGGAGGCGTCAATTAACAAACGAGTGTTCAGCGCAACGTTCCCTTTATAACTAACTAACTAATATTACAGTAATGCCTTATGTTATAATATATATCTACTACATATAGGTACCACTCCACATTAGCAACGATCTACGCGCGGTCATAAGCTGTTGGAGCGGCGTCCACTCGAATATTTCCGTATTATCTTCAATATCTTGAACCCAACGGCTCACTGGGCCCAAAATTATGGGATACAGGGTTCTTCCAGGCAAAGCAGGCAAATAATGCAGTCTTGAATTATAGTAACTTTATTTTTCTTCAATTTAGTAGTTTTTTGGGAATTCGTGTTTAAAGATTCTGAATTGTTACATTCCAGATTATTTTTCTAATAAAATGCTTAGTATTATATTATATAAAGCTGATTATATTATATAAAGCTGAATTACCACTGACTCACTGACTCATTGACATAATTGTTCTCCCAGATGGTGGATGGGGAGGTGGGTATTTTTTGACAGATTCGTAAACAAGTAACTCCCGCGAGTATGGGAAAAGTGCCAAACCTCCCCTTTTTGCTCCCCTTCCTCCCCCTCCCTATCGTATCTCGGAAACTAAGGGACCCGTATTTTTTGTTTTTTACGGGATCGTATAGAGGAGGCTCGGAAAAGTAAAAACCAGTTTTCAAAGTTGTCCCCCTTTCTCCCCTTCTCCCCCCCTTTAGGCGGATCTCGGAAGTTAAGAGACTTGGAACATTTTTTTTTTCAGATTCGTAAGAAGGGGCAATGCATTAGTCGAAATCATTTTTCAAAACTCCCCACTCTCCCCCCCTTCACCCCTCCCCCCATCGTATCTCGGAAACTAGGACACGTAGCGGAATTTTGATTTTTACTATACTTTATTATTGGGGGGCGTTGAAATTTTTATACCCTCCCCTCCCCAACCTCCCCTTTCCGGTGGTAGGTAGGTCCTGAGTGGAGCGAACCTGCGAGACCGAGTGGAGCCAAGGGGGGAGGTGGCGAGCGAAGCGAGCCGGCGACCTCCGTAGCGTAACGAAGGTTGAGTGGGTGAAGCTCCCCTCCCCAACCTCCCCTAAAATTGAAAGGGCTGTAACTTCATAACGGTTAGAGATAGCCATCAGGTGTTTGAACAAATATTATAGTAGGCGTCGAAACCTGTCCGGTGGTAGGTTGGTCCTGAGCGGAGCGAACCTGCGAGACCGAGTGGAGCGAAGGGGGGAGGTGGCGAGCGAAGCGAGCCGCCGACCTCCGTAGCGTAACGAAGGTTGAGTGGGTGAAGCGTAACTCAGGGACGACGACAAGCAAACCTTAGGGTAATGTTATTTTTATACTTCTCAAATGTTTTAGGGGTTCTTACGGGTTCTCATACTGATTTAGGGGTAATTCTAACGGATTTTCCAATTTATTTAAGGATTCCTATGGATTCTTAAAATTTTATAAGGATAGGGAATACTTCTCAAAAACACGAAACCCGCGAGCTGCGCGCAGCTCGCGCACCCAAGCAAACTAGTTTTAGTTATAAATGTGATTATCTTCAGATTTATTCTTCGATACCTAGACTATAAGAAGTGATCAATAAAAATAAATCAATATGAAATTCCATAAATTATAAGTAGGTATTTGAAAAAACTCTTTCAAGTTAGGCCCATATAGTACAAAAAAAAATTCAGTAATGTACCCATTTATGTTTGATCCAGTATATTATTAAAAGGCCTGTCACTATTTAGTTTTTAATCTTAAAACCAAACTGCAAGTATGAACTAATTGTTTCCATTTTAAAAATAAAATATCAGATAAATCGAAAATAATGCTTTAATAATCAGTCAAAATTAAAAAGCTAAGTAACATACCTACAATATCTCCAAAATTTTAATTTTAATCAACAATTAAACATTAGATAGGTGAACATTACAATAAAGTTATTAACTCAAAAATATTTATTCTCAATAATAAAAAATAATTATCAAAAACTTTCTTTAAATCAACAAAAACTTGAAATATTTTTTAGAAAAATATCCATAACAAAATATGAATTCTACAAAATAAGCAAAAACATAATAGGTAGTACTTTTACGACGTAATCAGTCTAATCTTAACCAAAATATCTCTAAAATAAAACAAGTTTAATAATATCATAAAAATAAGACAACATGACATTGTAATAAGAAGCATAGTATGGATCTATCAATTGTTTATCAATAAGATCCTTGAGATCATTGTTTTTAGCAGTACTAGACAGTTGAAGTGGCTCTAAGTATGCCTTTTGTATGGTTATTTCCTCAATATCTGGCAACCTTTTCCTCTTATTACGAACATTAACTTTCTTAAAATCATCCCTGTATGAACACTTGTAATAAAATGAAAAGGGGTCATCTTTGGTAAATTTCAGTGCTTTAATGCTATTCCATACTACATTATTTTTCTGTTCATCCGTATTAAAATTATAGCCCTATTTTTCTTGCAATTTCTGAAGATCTTAAAAAAAAACTATGTGTTAAACTGTGAACTTTAAATGGAGTACCAGTTTTCCTTGCTCTTTTGATTGCTGACATGTACTGAACTGGCAAGTAAATGGGCCCAGTTTTCAAATCTCTTGTTATCTGCTTTTGAATCAAACTGTGTACACTGATGCCGATTCTCTTGTCACAAATTTCTCTAAACTAGACTAAAAATCACTAAAATTTAGTTTATTCCTGTCAGAAGACGTTTCCCATTCTGAAATTGACTAAAGTGACATAACCTAAATAGATTATAGTTTGACAGCACTAAGTTATTCAATTTAGTGAAAATGGCAATTTTGCTATTCTGAAATTGACGTTTTTCACCTAAAATTTAGATTTTCAAACTAAATCAGACTATTTTTAATCGCGATTAAAAAGGTGTGGAATAAAATTAGTTGTCATGAACTAAAATTTACAAATCACATTTCTCTCGTATTTCTTGAAAGTTTGGATAATTTTCAGTTCATTATAGAAGCACATGTGAATGCAGCTGCTGTCGATTCGGCAAAAAGGTAAATTTAGTGTTATTTATTATATTGATACAATATAAAATGCATTCATGAAACTTAGCAAGGAATTTTTATACTGAACATGTATTGCACTTGCTACATTATTAGTTGGAAAAGAAGTGGATAAATTCACTTCTCATAATCAAAGCCACTTCCAGGTTCTGTGTCTATTAAGAAATAACTGTTTTTATAAACTTTCAAGAAAGAATTAAAATATTTTAGGTTAGAATTTTTTATTTTGTGTTCTTTGGCTAATTATTTTGTTTTAATTTATAGATTAGAAGCGTATGATCGAAACCAGAACTTTGGTGCCGACTGCGACGTCCAAGACGACATCGTATACCAGTGTCCACCCTGTGATACATTCAGTGATATAAATGCGGATTCTCCACTTCCCATCATCACCAGACTGGCAATCCAAGAATATTTTGATAGGTACATGAATACTTTTGTTGGTCAAATTTTTAGAAAGCTCTCCATACTAACAGTGATTATAAAGAAAATACTGTTTCATTTGAACACAGTATCTGAATCTAATTTTTTGTTATTTGTTTGCAGCTGTAAAACTCAGCGTAAAGGACAGCATTTACATGAATATTGCCATCTTTTAATAACCCGCTTTACCTCTGATGGCATTTACACCTATTTACGAGGACAGTGTAAAGCATTATTATGCTCAAATTCAGGGACGCTATATTGCTCCCGCAAACAATGCTGTAATTTTGTCATTTACACTTCTATGGAAAGAACATGAAGGAAAAATGACAAACGGAATGTGAAAGGACATGAAGGTAATATTTATTAGGCAAGATGATGCATATTTTAATGAAATGTTAACTGATCTATTTAACATTTATGTACATTGTTTATAACCTGCAATTCAAAATAAATATGTGTTTATGGACTATTTGAAAATAAAAAGGCAGAATTAAAAGTAATCTTTTATTTAATATTCTTCACACTCTCCAAAATTAGACACGCCATTAGACTTAGAGTTGAGTAAACTAATTGATTTTTTTTCATAGGATTTGAAACCTGTGTAAAACTTTATGGATTTATCATCCTCTTTGTATCTATTAATAAACCCGTAGACATACTCTTGGTCAATTTGAGTACTTTTAGATAAACACTTAGGTGCACTGTACACATGTTTCTTCACTGTTGTTTAATGTGTTTACTTCTTCGTCGAGACCAATTTCTAATGCTAAGTCTGCTGATGTATAGGTACATGGAAGTAACACTACTGATTGAAGGTTGCGGGTCTACTTCAAAACTTTCCTGAAAAAGTTTTTTCTGGCTTCTTTTCTCATAACGATGCTGTCGTTCGAAGTTCGCTGGATTTTCTGGTTTAGCTTCAGTGAAACAGAATACCGATGGTACATATGTTGTTACAATTTAACGCGCTACATTGAGGCATTATTACAATAATTGCGGCAAATAGTAACGATAAACAAAATCGTTTTTGTTTATATAGAAATCCATACGACTCTTATGTCACGGAACTTATCGTGGGTTAAGAACTAGAGTAGCGTAAGGGCAAAAGGACATCTTCACTGGAGAGCCGAAAAACAACTCAAATTTACCTACCGTTATCTTATAGCTCTTTTATGGCAAAATCTATAGTAGTTAGATATCTGATTTTTACTAATAATAAAGCTTTATTTATCGGCTACAGAATAGTGCAACTTTGTGGTCAATCAAAAAACGGTTTCATTTAAATAAAGTTTATTTTTCAAAAAATGGTTGACATACGTCATGTTGGCTATTACATAAATTCAATAATGTATGGAATGCAACGGAACTTCCGTTAAAATGGCTTTAAAAATAATAACAAAAAAAATCTTCTAAAATTAATAATCTCTCGTAGCTACTTTAAAAATGTAATTAAAAATAAGTAAATTAACTTATAATTAATAAGTAAAACTTAATTATTCGTGGTCGACCTGCAAATGGCGGTAAAAATCATGATATGTTAAAGGAATAACTCCAGCTCGACACAAATCTTGCAAATCGTTGTACTTATCTGCTGATATAGCTATTGGACCACTGTAAGCTTTTTGCAAAATTACTCTCGACGAGGTTGCTCTTTTGCCCCTTCTGAATACCTTAATTTTTTTGAAGTTTTCGCTGTCCAAGTCATATTTAAAATAGATATGTTCTGGGTCGTCCTTGCGATATTGAAGCCATTTGATTTTTAACCAATTCACAGTCTCCTCATCAGTATCTGTTTTACAGTTCTTAATCATAACAGTTTTCAGTTTCTTCAAATCAAAAAAATCTTCTTGTCCCATTTCTTGCACTTTGTAAGGATTTCTTCTTGACGCAGTTCTAATAATAGTGTAGTAACTGGATGGATCAAAAATTGGTACACTTTTCTTGGCCAGTTCTATAGTAGCGTGAATGTTGTCAACTTCCATCTGACTGTGACCAGGTTCAAAATATTTTTGATTTATTTCCGGTATATCCAAAAAAGCCACACAATACAACATCAAGGCAGAAATATACATATTTCGGCATTGACTCGCGCAAGTGTCGGACATAAATGTGATCGGTTTGCCATCTGCTTTTTCTGTCATGTATTTGAACAAAGATGATCCAACCTCGTTGGCACCTTTATTACCAACACCTTCATTCAAGCAATAACATGTTACTTCCCTCTTTTCTTTGCCAAAATCCAGTAAAGTACAATTATACACAGGCAGCCTTCGTTTATAAAAGATTTTTTTGGAAGATGAGGTAGGAATATGATAAATAGCTTCCATGTCATATTCGACGAAATAAATTTCATCATCCAGAGCAAGTTTCTTAGCTTCATCTCTGTCTTCTCGCTTGAACTTTTCTCTGTAAATGAGCTTCATGTGCACCTTTTTTGGCTCTTTTCTCTTCATCATTCATATTATCATATGCAAAACATTCATCGCACATATCTTTCCGTGGCTTATGGAAGCCAATATTAAAATCTTTCTTTAAAATATCGCGGTACATGTCGATACCTTTGGGTAGAAAGGTCGTATAAACCAAAACCCGACTTTTCAGGAGAGCAGAAAAACAATTTTTTTTACATTCAAATTCATAACTTTTTTGTTTTTGAAGTTATAAAAAAATGATCTATGAGAAAGGTTCTTACAATTTGCAAATGAAAAAGATTAAATCATCAAAACCTATCTATCTGCTTTAGTTTTAAAGTTAGTTAAAAAAAAAAAAGTTTAATCAATTCTTGGTTAATACACCCCATGAAAATGTACTTTAAAAAACTGTATAGGTCGTATATCCATTTTTGGTAAGCTTATGGTCACATTTACTGTCGTAAAAACCCATATATTTAGTTTTTTTTTTGTATTAAAAACCATTTATAATCATAGATCAATTGAATTCTGACTAATAAACAATCCTGTTACTCTCAGAATTAGTAGGAACAATTATTATTATTCTAATACCCATTATTGGTCGATTCAAATAAAATAAAACTACCTGAAATACGAAATCAACATTTATTATTATAATACCTTTTAATCAACATATACTACTATTTTAATAATGGTACAACATACCTAACAGGTTTAACATTTTTAAATTGAAATAATAATTATAACAACCGAAAAGTGAAATAAAAAAATCTACTTAGTCATAAAAAAACGAATATTATTCAAACTTCTTCTAAATTAAAGTAATCAGGCATTTTAATCATTTATAAAATTATGACTTGATCGTTTTTTTTTTTTTTTTGTACATATTTAAATGTACTTAATTCAATAAATTATTGAATTAAGCCTTTGTACTAAGGCTTACTTACTAAGTAATTTATTGAATTGCAACTAAATAAAAAAAAAAAAAAACGATCAAGCACTAAACGTAACTAATTTATGCACTAAAAAGTAACTTATTTATGATATAAATTTGTATTCATAATTAGTTTAAAATTATGTATGAATTGTTACTATAAATTATTTTAATTATTTTTATATATTTTAAAACGAATTATGAATTGAGAAAAATATTTTTGGTGACAAAGAATACAATCATTTAACATAGTCTCGTTTTTTTACTAAATAATATTTTGCTAACGAACGAAATGTGAAATTACGTAAATACGAAATAGAAAATAGAAATAAATACGAAAAGTTATTCTTTTATAATAATAATTGTATTATTCAATTAGCTCTTCCTCGTCTTCTTCGTCGGTTAGCGTAAGAGAATCAGCCACATTACCATGGGGTAAGTTAAAATAATCATGATGGTACCTTTTTGGTATAATGCCATTATCACATAGACGTTTTAAATCTCTATATTTTACATCCGATATTTGCAATTTGTTTTTATAAAGTGCAGTTGGGGACATAATCATCACCTTTTCATGTGTATCATTGCTTACACCTTGTTCGGGTAATATCGCACGGCTTTTCGATCTTCCTTTACCTTTTTCTTTATTGCCAGATTTTTTAAATAATATTACTTTATCAGGTGACGCCTCTTCTTTCATAGAATATTTAATGTACATTTCATTTGGATTCTTTTTCTTCAACGTAATAATTCGGATGTTTCGCATTTTCAGGGTTTTAGAAGTTTCATTTGTAATTGTCTCAGCAGTTATTTCATTCCAATTGAGAAAATCAGAATACTCCATTACGTTAACATTATAAGGCCTAGGATTTTTTCTCGCAGCCTCAATGTATGATGGCCATTGTGTTGGACTCCAGACAGTAATTTTTTTAACTTCACGTTCGATAGTTGCATGAACAGAGTCCACAGGCATGTAAGTGTGCCCTGGTAAAAGATAATTTATCTGAATCACTTCTAAATGCGTTGATTTCATTAAGAAGTAGTTTAGAACAGATAAGATAGTCTTATTTTTATTCTGACCCGGACAAGAGTCACAATAAAATAAAATATTTTTAATGTTTCCTCTTTCATCTACAGACTTTAAATAGGAATATAGGCATGTAGCGATTTCATTAGCTCCACGCTTTGCATCGTACTCCCCCCACAAATAGCAAAATACTTCTTGTGTGATACTTGCGTATAAAGTAAAATTGAATAATGCATACTTTCTAGAGTAATACAATAATACACTATCACCATATGGAGTATTTAAGACTTTTTGTAAATCAAAAGTGCATACTATAGTGTCACTTTTTAATGATGGCAACCTTTGATGCTGTTCAAATCTTTTATAACTAGCCTGTTTTTCGTTTAAATGTTCCTGAAGAGAATTTTTGTCACTTTCACTAAGATCTTTGTTATTTTCTGCTTTGACACATAGTATACACTTATCCTTTTTAGGAACATGGAATGATATATTATACTCATTTTGAAATATACCTCTGAATAGAGATTCACTTACAAATTCAATATTTGAACTTTGACATTCTTTTAAATAGAGTCTATAAAGATTAGATACGTTTTTTAATTCTTGTGGAAGGTAAACTCTATTTGTTTTCTTTCTATTATAGTGAGATGGGACGGCAGGCAATTTTTCAATAAACTGTTGAACTTGCGTCTTTGCAAAGTCGGAATACTTATTTGAAGTGTTCCGTTGGCGACGGTCTTTTTGAGCCACTTCATTCGCAGAGTTATTTAGAGTATACAACAAAAACTTTTGAGTTATATCTAAGGTGCTGATCAGAAACTTTTGGCATACTTTTTGGTGGTCATCACC
This sequence comes from Xestia rhomboidea, assembly GCA_963853795.1. NCBI lineage: Eukaryota > Metazoa > Arthropoda > Insecta > Lepidoptera > Noctuidae > Xestia > Xestia rhomboidea. The sequence goes on along the minus strand of OY970778.1, from coordinate 3,263,290 downwards.
GTTATTGACGTAATACTCATAAGTAAGGGTTCTTCTGCTTAAAATTGAATCAGTTCTTTTTCTTGCACAAGGCACAGCGTGTGAACTTCGTACCAACCAATCCTTTCGACGTAGCGAGTCCAAATTCCAGCAGAAATTGAATAAAGTAGCTCGTCTCTCCTCCGTTATATTGTAGCAACCTCTTTTACATTTGTCAGGATTACAAGGGTTACTTTGCATCTTCTTCTCCTGTACAACCTTTCCTTTTTCAGTTTCATATTCTTTTCCCGTTTCCTTTTTAATTTTTTTAACTTTCTTTTGTTGGCTTTTATTATTTTTTTTCTTTTAATTAAATCTGTTTCTTGTTTTTTAAATTTCTTTAACTTTTTTTTTTAGTCTTAGAAGTGTGTTCATCACTTGAATCACTTGTATTTTCTTGAGCCCAGTCGTCTGAACTCCCTGCAGAATAATCACCAGTATCGTCATCAGACAAGAAATCTAAAATATTTTTATGCATGGCACGTACTGGACGCTTTTTAGCTTTTTTAGCAGACAAACATGGACTTGCAGCGTTAGCGTTCTTTATCGAAGAAGTATCAGTATACAAGTTAGTTTTTATATTATTATCTACAGAAGGTGAAACAGGGTCTGCAGCGGCATTGTATCCAGAATTACTTGCAACGTTAAGGACGTTATGTGCATCAAGAGCGGGTAAAACGGGATCAGTTTTGTTCATCGAACTTAGGTCAGTAATAATGTCAACTTTAGGTGATAAGCCTGAACTTGCAGCATCAACATTGTACAAAAAAGTATCCAGGTGAGTATCTAGATAAGCTGGAGTAGACAAATCTGAGTCTGCAGCATCAACATAGTATGTCAAAGGTGTCGCAACATTATGGTCAGATACAATTACTGAAGCTAGTGTATTTGGTTCTGTGTCGCTGACAACGTACATCGAAGGTATAACGGCATTAAGGTCAGTATCGACATCCACTGAGGCATGGTTTTCATTCACATTGCTCCTGGATAAGGTGACATTTTTATCCGGGGAATTATTTACAATAGTTATAGAAGATGAAGATAATACATTTTCTTTGTTACGTTTTGTACTTGACTTTTTAATAATTATGTTTGAAATTATGTTAATTTTTTTATTTGTGTCAACTTTTACAGGACTATTAATCGGTATAGCATCGTTGTCATAATAAGGATGGGATAGTGAAGACGTATTCATAGACGTGCTAAAAGTATTGTCACTATTACTGGTGGTTGAATCCATGATTATTGTTTATGGTTTCTTGGCACGGTTTGCAGGTCGTTCAGAGTCACTGTCTTCTATAACGTCACTATCCGATAAAATACTCTGTTGTGAATGTTGTGATATATTGTGTGGCATATTAACTGCGGGCTCTACTTGTTGGGTTGAACTGAAAATAAGAAATAAAGTCACAGACAATAGGTATAGGAAAATAGCTTAGATAAAAGTTACGGTTACTATAAAGGTTTAAATACTACGCAATAAAATTTTTCGTGTCGAGTCCTTAAAAATGTTTATTGTATTACTTTAAATTAAGCTTAAGTAAAATTAAAACACTATCTATCTGGCTACATTTTAAAATTCTTTTCGTTATCATCACCGCAGAACAAAAAAAATATGCCATACAATATTGAACCTTATTTTTACAACAATACGCGTTGTTTTACTATGTGCTCGGGCCACGATTTTATTTTGCGATTAAAGGGTTTTTAAGCCATCCCTTAAAAAAACGTGAGTTGTAAATGCAGGTCTAATATTAGTAGCATGTCGTTTGAGGGAATAAAAGAAAATATTTTAAGCGAAGAAGGTCGTAAAAACCATTTCCTGCAAGATGACGAAGATTGTTTATAATTTTTGTTACTTCGTATTTGCTAGTCTATTATAAAGTATCATAGCTTGAATGGTGTATAAACCATTTCCTATAAAATTGTTGAGTCGTTAATGCGGATCCAGCAAACGTTAGGTACATGTCAAATTGAAGGAATGAAAGAAAATATTATTTTAAACGCAAGGAAGTGTAAGTAAACTGCAAACGATCAAGGCCTTTTTAAATCAATACTAGGTCGTATATCTCCATGTCCATTATAAATAATAGGTATCAATAGAAAGGTAAATTATCAATTAGGTACTGTAAGTTTACATTTTAAATCTATACTAAGTCATAATTCATTATTTACCTATTGATAACACGAATTCATCTACAATAATTGTTATCAAATAAGCTAACAGTGTTAAATTAAGAGTGTAGGTACTCACGTTTTCACAGGTTTTAACCGTCGACTTTCGTATATTGCACTAAGCACTTGCCTCCGTCGAAGTAACGCTTCCAGGGTACCTTTTTTAGTGTCTCCCTCCATTTTACAGAATTATTTAATCACTACTTATTATTCATTTGTTGTAATATCAATAAAACTTGTAAACGAAACATGTGACGAAACGCTCAGTGCGCGAACTCGCATCCAAGTAAACAAATGCGCTGCGCGCTGGTATCTATCTCGCTCGCTCTTCTGCTTGTCGCTGCGCGCCAAATGCGAGCCTTGTGTGTTGGTCGTAAAGTGCTTCTTGCAATGAACATGGTTTATACACCAACGTCGCAAACTGCCTTTGGATTTACGACGTCGAATTTAAACTACACTCGAGAGCAATGAATCCGGGTCACTTAAAGAATGTTAAAAATCTCGGAAACTAAAAATGATAGGTTAATGCAATAAATTGTATTTAATAGACAATGTAATACTCCTTAAATGAAAGTAAAAAAAATATGAGTCACCATACATTTTATTAACACAAAATTACATAAAGAAAAAAACTGCTGATCTCTCCTTAAAACAAAAATAGGAAACATGAAATTTTTGAACTTTATTACGATTTTCTTGAATTTTAATACTTCGTATTGCCTCCTCGTGCTTCCATTACTGCGTTTACGCGGTTTGGCATGCTGTACACCAAGTTCCTTATACGATTTTGGGGAATATTCTCCCATTCCTCTGTGAGAGAAATTTTGAGCTCACGAAGCGTGATTGGGGGAGGGTTTCGTTGTTTTACGCATCTGCCTAGCTCGTCCCAAGCATGCTCGATCGGGTTGATATCCGGGCTGCGCGCTGGCCACTCCATACGAGTAATGTTCATCTCTTGAAGGTAGTCATTCACAATCCTACCTGTATGAGGTCGGGCATTGTCATGCATAAATATAGCATCCTCACCTAAATTGACCATAAATGGACCAACGTGATCATTGAGGATTTCTTCCACATATCTTACGCTAGTTAAAGAGCCGTTTTCTATGATCACCAGCTCTGTGCGACTTTCAGAAGAAATTCCGGCCCACATAAGTACAGACCCACCACCGTAGGCTACTTTTTCTTCGATGCATGCTTGCTTGAATCTTTCCCCTGGTCTTCGATACACTCTGTGTCTTCCATCGTGCTTGTAGAGCATAAATTTTGATTCGTCGGAGAACATAACTTTTGACCAATCTTCAATACTCCAATTTACGTGGCTCTGGGCATATCTTAGTCTTGAAATACGATGCCCACGCTCCAGTTTAGGGCCGTTTGCAGGTCTAAGGGGTTTTAAGTTAGATTCAGCAAGCCGACGTCTTACTGTCCATGCACTTGGGTTACTTCCTCCGAGGCGTCGAAACTGATTTGTGAGTTCAGTTCCTGTGAGAAAGCGATTTCGAAGCATGGTGTTCACCAAGTATCGGTCTTCTCGTGCTGTGGTACACCTGGTTCTGCCCGTTCCTGGTCTGCGTAGGTTAGAACCAGTTTCTTCGTAACGTCGGAGAACTCTTTGTACTGTTGACAGCGACACACCGACAGTCCTGGCTGTATCGCGCTGACTCCGGCCGGTTTCCAGCATTGTAAGTATTCTGGTGCATTCTTCAGGCGTAAGCGACATAATTTCAGCTTGAATAATGAATATAGAGCACTATCAACATGGTTTATGTACCCACATAAATGACAGATTACAAACAAAAGCAAAACCAAATGCTGTAATTTCGTAGTTCCATCTTCGAAAGTGGCCCTTTTTCAAATTTGATTTTTTTATGATATAACTATACAATAACTAAGAAGTTTTAATACCTTCATTTAAGGAGTATTACATTGTCTATTAAATATAATTTATTGCATTAACCTAGCATTTTTAGTTTCCGAGATTTTTTAGGATTCTTTAAGTGACCCGGATTCATTGCTCTCGAGTGTATGTTTAGATAATGCATTTAACCCGTTAGGGCGTATAAACCATTTACAATTAACGACTATTTTTACGCCCTGAGTTAATGTAAATTATGGTCATTACATCATAACAAAACCAAAAAAAAAAACATTCGGCTTTTACATTGAAAATTTACCTTTTGTAAGAGGCTATGACCGAAAATTTCTAGGTCGTATTAACCATTTTTGTGTGAATTTCTGCATTTCGTATATACAGATCGATAGAGAAAAAAATTCTGATAAAAATGGCATATATACCCTTTCTACCCAAAGGTATCGAATTGTTTATTTTGACAGGTTCCACCTCATCTTCCTTGCACTTATCAACATATAGTTCATACATCTTCGTGACATTAAGGTCTTGGTCAAGGTACTCTTTTTTGGTATCTTTTCTAACATAGTGAGCTGGCATGCGCGGAAATGAGTTAATGTGGTCTTTGACGTACTGTCTAGCACTTTCAGGAGTTTTATTGTGTGGACCAAGCACTCCCCTGGCATCAGATTCGACCACATTTGTCTCCGACAGTTTTTTGAAGCAGCCTCTCATAAACATTTCAGAAATATTGAAAGTCGATAGGAAAAACTTTTGACACACTTTAATTAGCTCAGATTCATTTGGCTTTTTGAGAAAATACTTATTGGTAAGCTTCCTACGGCTTCCTGGATTTGCAGTTTTTCGAGTAGCTGGTGTTTCCCGTTTAACGAGACTTACAATGTACTGCCGTTTCTGTTCCACATTGTCAATATCCCAGTAGCACTTAGCAGTTCACTTATTTTCTCTGTGCATTTTTCTTTACAGGATTCAGCACAAACCTTCTCACCAACAGCTTTCCCCGGCTTTAAAACCCCTTTAGACGATATGTATGGTTCCCCTTTCTGTCTTTTTATCTTTCTCTCATTTTTTTCCCACTCTTTTGGATTAGCCTGTCCCTTACGTTTACGCTTACGGTTTTGGTAACCTGGCAACAGCGATTCTGTTTCTGGTGCGGCACTTGTGTCTGTTTCTGCCTTTTCTGCTACTATTTTCCCCGATGACAATACTGATGGTGATGAAATATCGAATGAACAGGATTCGGACAGAATACATTCGTCCCTTACCTCGGTATGAGCACTATCATCGGAATCTGAGATATAAAGATCTTGAAACAAGGAGTTATTATAATCTTTAACTGTTTCGTGGTTTTTGTCAGTCATCTCTACATTTTGCAATAGTGTGTAACTGGTAGATGATTGTGGACTCTCCGGGCGTAAATGATTGTGTGGCAGATGTTCCAGGTCTGCGTGTACCTCAGTAACATGTCGTATGCCATTCTCACCATTTCCAAGCTCAATCATCTCTACATTTCGCAATGGTGTGTAACTGGTGGATGGTAGTAGACTCTCTGAGCGTAAGTAAGGGGGACCTTCAGGCTGAACACCACTAAAATGAAGCTCCTGAAACAAACAAACAACAAATTGAAACGTAAGTACAATATTAACCTGGGTTTACTAAAACGTGTGTGTGTAAGTTTACTGTAGGTATGCAAGTAATCTTTTTGGTTTAATCATAAAAATGCAGGTTTTGGTTTGATCCTGTAGGTACAAGCACACACACACACGCACCCTCACACCTCGACCCCCACACAAACCTGTACCTACACTCCACAATAACTACCTATCCACTACGCATGTTATTTAGTGGCAGTTTGTTAACGCGGCATTATGGTCAACTCGCATAATTATTTAAGAACTGGTGACAATACTGATGTAACGCTGTTATGGGGACGAGGAAGACTATTCGCCCGTGATGCAGTTTTTACTAGTACGGGGGGATAGGGCGAACTATTCCGATGACAGCCAACACCTACCGCTAAAAGTTGTCTTACTGTAGGTAAATCATTATTGTAACGGTTGTCTCTTATTTGTGCAATAAAGATTATTATTATTTAATTTCTATTTCATTTCAAGTACCCATAGCAAACTTACACACATGGTAGGTAATCGAAACCTGCGTATTAAGTAATGAATAGGTATATCTAAGAAGGTAGGTACTTAGTTAATACAGATTTACATACTTACTTACATTACAGATTTACATTAAATAAATAAATGTTTAAACTTTAATAGGTAGATATTCACTTATTTATTTCAAACTGTTAAAAAGTATAAGCGAGCTCACTTTTAATACGTACCTTTTGAATGTAGAAATCCGTATCTGCATGGTGATTTAGCGATTTTAAAATCTTCCAAGTTCTTGTATTTTTATTCATCTTCACTGTTTTTGGCACTATAACTTATCAAATTTTAGCTTAGGTAACGGTTTTTCGAAAAAATAATGCGTGGAGTCTAGTAATAAACAATCGCGAGGGGCGCCCCGCGTCGTGTTTTCATACGCAACCGGCTGGGCCGACCTAAACTTTTTGGTGTCAAATTAACGTACAGTAGTATTAGACGCGAAAGTGAATTAGACCAACAGAAATTTATTACGTGCTAAAAGAACGTATAAAGCTTTTACACTATTATTGACATAAAAACTGATTGCATTACTTTAATTATTTAGTGCCATAGTAGCGTATTCCACTCTTACGTTTTTTTGGCAGGGAGAAAAATGACGGAAGCGCACGAAACAAGGTCCCATAAGCAGTAACGGTACTTTATGTTTATTTGGCACGAAACAAACTAAGGCTACATAATCAAACTTTCTGCGTTAAAAACGTATGACAAGATACGTTATTTGAGCGATTACATTGAAGGCATATTCGGTGTCCTACTTCGCTCTGTAAATCGAGTTACGATCGTTCTGCTCGTAACTTTTTTGACAAATTAATGTCATGATTATTGTAAGTAGAAACACTTTATTTTGGCAATAAACAAATATATTTTTTTTTTATACGTTATTGTTGTACTAAGCAATCTACACACTACATCGCTCCAGTTTTTTGGCACATAAAAATATGGGGATTAAAAAAGCGAATGGTGAAAAAATTTTTTTTTTGTATTTTTGCCCTTACGCTACTCTAGTTCTTAATCCACGTTATATACTCTGTCGTAATAAAAAGTTAGTTCTTCTCTCAATAATTGGAAAGATTGCGAGACCAATCCAACCCATTCCAAATGGCAGAGGAGAAATTATTTTTTTTTTTATAATTTTTTTAAACCTATCAATCGGTTGATTTATAAATTTGGGTAAAACGCCAAGTACCAAACGCCGAAATGACACTGGCGCGCTGGTCCTCAAACACAGTCGTCTCGCGCCAGTAAGGACATTGGTTCCTGTCATTCCCGAACATTATCGAGGGAGTCCCGGTCGACGGAGCCCTGCTTCGCGAACCATTCAGAAGTAGGAACTGATAAATAAATAATTATTTGATTTTACTTAGGTTTTTTTTGCAATTCAAATCATTTTCGTTCACTTTCATTCAGCTGTTGTCTATGGTCTACTGCAATCTTAGTCTATAGTCTACTCAACTTAGCGAATGTCAAACTCGATTTTAGTTGTGTCAAAACTCTATCTTAGTTTAGAGAATCTTGTTTTCAGAATAACTTACCAAAACAAACCAACTAAAAATAAGAAGTTTTAGTTATAGTTTAGGTTAGTTCGGTGTACAAGAGAATCGGCACCATTATCTGCTTAATTTTGTGTATGACCTTTGATTAGATATTTGTGAGTTATTGATGACAAATTATTTATATTGGCAACAGCATATAAGTATAAACAAGTGAGATATTTATTTTTGTTTTGGCCACAACAGTTATCAGATATGAATCTTATATTTACTTCCCTCTCCCCAGCTTCTTCACACACCATCTGTAAATAACTGAAAACACAGCTCCGTAGCGCCTCTTTTAGCTTGAGTCTCATCCCAAAAATAACAATGAACAGTTTCATAGCTTTTAGAGATATCCATTGTTGACTCATTATCCTCGTGAATTTTACTTAGTTCAGTAATTGTGAAATTATAAGTATTAAGTTTTGATTTATAATAGAAAGCCGAAGTTTCACCATTCGGACTTCGCATAATGGCTTGTACATCGTAGCATACACAAATATTGCACTCATTAATGTTCTTTCTATCGTTCTTTTTTTCTTCTCTGCTTAATTCCTTTTCTTCTAAATGGTTATTATATTTATCTCTCAGTTGCTGCTTTTGTGGTTCAGTAGAATTGTGGAACTGTAGACAAAGATCGCATTGATCTTTTTTGGGCTGATAAAAGCCTAAATTAAATTTTGTGTTAAATATTTCATAAAACGTGTGATAGAGTCCAGCAGGGCGAGACCTGTCCTTTTGCAAAACTTCGAAATCTCTAAAGAGCTCTGCAATGCTTTTGCCACTGCTAATGTACTCTCTAGACGTAGATGCTCTTAGGTAGTGTGATTCAATGCGAGGTATAGAGTTGATAAAGTTGGTGATGTCATTAATAAGCTCATCACTTGCAGTTTTATGATTTTTGTGTTTGCCGCGTTTATAATCCTTTATGAAACCAGTATTTCTGCTCTCAATCTGCACGGTACGTGTTATGTCTTTGGTTTGACGTTTGTCTATAGAGGTTTCCTGGACAACGAATATATCAGGATTGTCACTTATAATTAAAATATACGAATATTAAAATGTACGTTTGATCTTTTATTTAATATTGGCGACGAGGATGGCCGAAGTTAAAAAGTTAAAACGCATACGATCCTCATTACAAGGAGCACTCACAAGGATTGAAACATATATTAATGAAAAATTACAGTTTTCTATTGAAGAAATTGCAACACGACTACAAACACTGAAAGAAATTTTTTCCAAATTCCAAGAGCTTCAAAACGAAATTGAAAAAGAAACTGAAGATAGTGAACTAAACAAAGAAATAGATTACAGGTTCGATATTGAAGAATTATATACTAAATTACGTTCAAAATTCCTACAATTACAAAAAGAAAGTGAGATTACAATTGTGCCTCCAAATAGTGCAACGGACACACAGTCAATTTACGAATCAGCAATGACGAACAAAGAAAAACCGTTTCGTATGAACTTTCAACCGTTCCAAGAGAACGAAACTTTTATGAACTTTACAAAACCGTTAAAGGTTTACTTCATGCTGAACAATATCACAGATGGTAAGGTGAAAGTGTACGTACTACTTTGCACGATTTCGCCAGATCTACACGAAAGAATGTATAATATATGCTCTCCAGAAGATCCCTTGAACATGACTTTCGAAGAGATTACAAAGATTTTAGATGATTACATTGATCCTAAGCCCAGTATGTGGACAATGCGACACAAATTTATATCTCGCATGCAACAACAAGAAGAAACTGTGGTCACATACGCCTCCGAGCTAAAAAAAAACTATCTGCAAATTGTGAGTTCAAATGTCATAACTGTAAAAAACAAACTTCTGATAGCTTTCTGTGCCTACAACTCATACGAGGGTTAAATGATGGTGAAAATACTGCAGGAAAAAGATACAACCTCATTTTCACAATTGGTGCAGATTGCCACTGCAACAGAAATGGGAAAGAACGAAAACGCAACAATGTCCTCAGATATTCAAAAACCTAGGGGAATCAACAAAATAACAACACCTACAGCTAAAACATTTGTTTATAACAACCCACCTGTGCATACTAAGGTAAATACAAGATTACCAATAACCATTGGAGATCTTAAAGGAAAATGTTTTCGATGTGGAAAAGATGACCATAGAGCAAACGAATGTGAAGCCATCAAAACCACTTGCCGAAAATGTCAGAAAATAGGCCACCTAGCACGAGTCACAAAGATAAAAAACAAAGACAAAACAAAGGCAAAGACAAAGACAGACAAAGATATACCAACTCTCATCAAGTAAATGAATCTTCAAGCAACATTAGTCAAGACAGTATTGCAGATATCAACTTAGTTAAAAGTGAAATATCGGAGAAATATACGATTACTCTGAAAATAGAAGACAAAACTGTATGGATGGAATTTGACACCGGTGCTACATTATCTTCAATGTCAATAAAGGATTTTAAAAATATGAACATACAAAAGAAACTTTTTACAAAAGAAACAGAAATTAAGATGAGAACATATACTGGAGAAATCATTACGTTGTATGTTCGGCGTTAAAGTAGCACCAAGCCTGTGGCAGAAATTCATGGACAAATAACTACAGGATCTGACAGGAGTTCAATGTTTTTTTGATGACATTATTATACAGGGCTCCTGTGAAGATGAACTACTACAACGATTACGACAGGTCCTCCAAAAACTTAAAGAAAGTAACCTTCGAGTTAATAAAGAAAAATGTCACTTCTTTAAACAATGCATAAACTACCTTGGACACACGATCGACAAGAATAGACTACATAAGAATAAAGATAAAATAAAAGACATCACCAGCACTTTACGCCCTACAAACATCAACGAATTGAGAACCTTTCTTGGGATGGCCAATTATTACAATAAATTTATAAACAATCTGGCCTCTATTACAAGTCCACTAAACGAGCTACTACAAAAAAGAGCTATCTTTACCTGGTCCCCTAAGTGTGAAGAAAGTTTTAAAAAAATAAAGGAAGAAATTTTGAGTGAAAGGGTATTGATTCATTTTGATCCCAAAAAGCCATTAATACTAGCTACAGACGCTTCGCCTTTAGGGTTAGGAGCAGTGCTTTCACATAGATTACCTCAAAAAATTCTTTCACTACTGCTACGGTCGAAAATTTACTTTAGTTACCGATCACAAGCCACTTACATCGATCTTTCACCCGCACCAGACGCTACCAGCGATGAGCACGATGAGGCTTTTTCATTACGCTCATTTTATATCCGGATTCAATTATGAAATAGAGTACAGAAGTTCTGCAAGCAATTCTAATGCTGATTACTTATCCAGGTTTCCAGTAGAAACAGTTAATGATAATAAAAAAGATCAACACTCACAATTCCAGCTACAACAAATATACAAAATCGAAGTAAACCCAGATATTATAGCTCGAGAAACAAAAGACGACGACGAATTACTTCCCTTACTACAAGCATTAAAAACAGGACGTACTTTGAGAGAACTCGGGTTTATACCCGAATGAATGAACAACAAATTACGAAATAATACAATGATATAATGTACAATGAATTTACGCTACAGGATGATTGTATTTTGGAAGGTACAAGGGTTATTATTCCTTCTACTTTACGTTCGCAAATTCTTAGTGAATTGCATACTGGACACACTTGGATTTTAAAAATGAAATTATTAGCACGCAGCTACGTTTACTGGAAAAACATGGACAGAGACATTGAAAACAAAGTAAAATCATGTAGAGCATGCCGGTTAGAGCAAAAGCTCCTTTACACCATTGGGAAGAGACCACTGGCCCTTGGCAACGCATCCATATTGATTTCGCTGGCCCAGTGTCAGGTTATCAATTATTCATTATAATCGACGCCTTCACAAAGTGGGTTGAAATAATTCCAGCTAAAATAACGACCAGCTCTTGGTGTATTCGAAACCTTAAAGAAATATTTTCCACTTTCGGCGCACCCTATATTCTCGTTTCAGATAACGGCCGGCAATTCATATAACGAGAATTCAAAATTTTTCTCTCAGATTATAACATAACTTATAAAACCATTGCACCATACCACCCAGCCACAAACGGTCAAGCAGAACGCACAGTACAGACTATAAAGAGAGCTTTACGATCTATGGAGGGGGAGAGCGGTGGTCTAGTCGACAAACTGACGACTATTAAAACACGTTTGAGACGTACGCCATGCTCCAGGACCCAGAGCCCTTATCAGTTGATGTTTGGCAGGGAAGTAAGGACCAGGCTGCACGCCATGCTGCTCAAAACAGAGAATTCCACTCATCACCGAACATTGCCGGATAATTTACGACAATTCAAACTGGGAGACAGGGTCCAAGCTAGGAGTTACTCGTCACCGCATCAGAGGTGGACATTCGGTAGGATCCTGTCTCGCCTGGGACATTTACACTATGAGGTGCTTACAGATGACGGCAATGTCTGGCGCCGTCATCTTGACCAGCTGTTGGCAGCACCCCAAGTGGAATCACGGCCGAGGGTTTCCTGGACAACGAATATATCAGGATTGTCACTTATAATTAAAATATACGAATAGTAAAATGTACGTTTGATCTTTTATTTAATAGTACGAATCATCTTATGTGAAATATCAAGAGTATTAATAAAAAACGTTTTTCAAAACCCTTATTTTTTCATCGTCCACTGAAAAATAGAATACATGGTTTGGATTACGTGGGTTCTCAGCATTGGTATACTTGTACTTAGGTGTAATCTTTGTACTATATGACAAAATATACTTTCTTTGTAACTGTCTATCTCCTAATGCCCAGAACGTATTAAAGATGTCCAACCTCCTAGCATCATTTATTCGATCAGTGCATTTTAGTCTTCAGTTTTGGCCACAAGGTGGTTTAATACTGCGTGCAGGAGCCAATTTCTTCGAATGTACAGACAGCTACATAACTTTGACCCAAGTTTCGTTTAATTTTTTGCGCGTTTTGCATCCATCTGCTTTACGTTTCCTTAGTTTGTTAGAATTTATAACTGCTGGGCTCGATGAACGTTGACGAAGGTTTTGATCTTGATTATAAGTGAGATCGTCATCACTGAGGTCTACGTCACTTTCTCCCGATTGAAGTGGAGAAATAGAGTAATTACGAACCACTGTTCGGGGTCTAACTGATGGCGACTCGTTGCAAATCGGTGTCATTAAAGATGGTGAAACATTGGCTCTCGAAGTACTAGGCTGTGGTTCGGCGTTTTCATGTAAAGATGGTCGCTGCTCGTCAGAAGAGCCTGTACTAGAATTACTGCTAGATCTAGAACTTCCAGAGCTACTAGAGCTGGACGAACTTGAGCTGGACGAATTTGAGCTAAAAAAACGACGGCGCGTGACGGGCTTCTGAGGAGAGGTTCTGTTAATATTTCCTATTTCTTCGTCACTTCCTACAGGAGCAATCCTATACTGTGATGGTATTTTCTCTTCAGAACTATCAAAACCAATTGGTTGCTGCTGAGTAACAGCAGTTGTATTTTTTCTGGACTAGTAGGTTTCAACGGTACGTTTTCTTTTTCTTCGTGACAAATAACCTAAAAAAAAATACTGTAAATTACTAGGTATACCTACACTGAATAAATTGATAAATGACTATAATAATTAAAATCACAAAATAATATAATAATATTTACGTTTTCTGTTGCTAAAGATCGATCATTCTCACTGCCGCATTCTGATCAATGGTGACTTGGTGAATTTAGTAGTTTCATAATTCTTCGTACCCGGGAATCCATTTTTCTAGAAATTATTTAAGTAATTTAGCGTACTTAATATTAAGAATATTATTTAAATAGCGTATCTACTCAGGAAAACACTTGAAAATGCATTACCTATATATTATATATTGTATCGGTATAACATTAAAACTTATAATATTTATACAACGATCAAGAATACCACCTATCTAGTAAAAATGATTTGGATTTCTATAATTTACCTAAACTTTAAATTGTTTAACTGGCACTTTATAAAGACCGAAGTAATCAAATTTTTGAATGTTTTCAATAAATAAAGTCCTATCGCAAAATACGTCATTGCACATAAAACAATTTTCGTACTATAATGAACCATTAAGATATAATCCCCATCAATATCTTTAAATTTCGACAATATAGCGATCTATTATGAATTAAACCCACAAATATTAGTATATTTTTATAATATAACGGCACAACTACAAATTGTTCTATATAATACAAAATGGTTAGAACAAAACTCACCTGTTTTATTGTCATAGAAGAGCACAAACACGAATTGCACAACGTTTGAACGGTCTGCCTTCGACAAGTATGGACACGTTACTGGTTGCGACCTTTTCGCAGTAAGAAAGGGAGACGAGCGGGGGGAGTGTGAGAGAAACACAATTATAGTTACCGAGTCGTTTATGTTCTTTTTCTCTCTCTGTCAACGGTAGCCGGTAGATAATTTCGTTTTGTGCCCTTAGCATTCAAAATCGTAGTTTTGAATTTTTTTAACTTGAGCACTTATATTATTAAGGGTGCGATATTGTTCAGCTTCTTCAATAGAATTTTCATTAATTTGTTTATTTAAATTGATATTTTTCATTTTAAAATTGGGTGGCCACAAATCAAGTTCCTTTAACCAATCCCTACCTGAAATTCGTGGTATTTTATAATTTCCTATAAATACATTTAATGTTTTATTTTTATTTTTTTAAATACCCTTAATTTTGCTGCCCTACATTGCTATCGATTCAGAAATACTTTGGTCAAAATTCCTAAATCTCACTTTACAATGAGAAATCTGCATGTCTGGGAAAAAAATTGTTTATCTGAACGTGGAATGTTCCTTCAATGTTTAATGTAATATAAGGGGTGTAAAAAACCTCATAACGAAGTCGAAAGGCACTTGTTCTCCCCGTCATTGCGATATTTTTTTTGTTCTAAACCATACCTTCTAGTTATGGAGATATTGGGGGTCAAAGTTCCAACTTTTTGACAAGTTTTTATTATAAGATTTTAATACTTTAAACACCTCCACTCCCACCACCCATAACTCCCGTACTATTTAATACATCCATCAGCACAATTGAGTTCTACAACAAAACATGATTTTTCACCCCAAAAAAAAAGTCGTTTCCTAGCAACAATTTTTGCGTAAAGTTACTTAGTTTGATGTACAGAATGCTTGGTTGTTTACACTCTGTATTACATTAAATATTGAAGGGATAACTTTAGATTTCAACTTTTTAGACTCAATCAATGTAATTAAAGTGCGACCACTGTATACAGTGGTGGCATTTCATATTCACTAAACATCTGTGCAGCTGAAGTTTCTACTTCAACTTCCTGCTCGTCAGCTGTTTTTTTCTTCTTCTGAGACTGAGTAAACCTTTTGATACATTTTATTCCTTCAGCACATTTCATGTATGTGTCTTTGCTGTCCGCATTCCGAACAGTACTTTTTCATAAGTCTACACTCCTTTTTATATGATTACTTGCACCACAGCAATAACAAATGTTTTCACTTGAAATTTGTACTTATTCCATTTGTTCACTTTTTTATTTTATTTTTATTATTTCCTTCTCCATTTACTTTTTGTCCTTGTTGTAAATAGAACATCTCGGTCACTAAATTCTCTTTATGTTTTGTTTGCTGCAATGCACCTTCCATCTTTCTTGCTACAGTAATAGTATCCTCCAAACTCATTTCCGTAGTACAGCTTTTAAGTAGTTCAAATTTAAAATAAATAAATTAAACCATGCTCTTATATCGCTTTCTTTGACTAAAGTACGGGTTTGCGTCAAATTTTGGGACACTCGATGTCCTACTTCAGGGTGTCGCTTTATAAAAGCCTCAAACCAGTGACGACCTGGTCTATCATTTCGAAATGGGTTATCTCGCTTCATCTTTTTCACCAATAAATTCACGCTATCCAATAACTGCGCCTTATTTACGGGAAACCCACTATTTGCCATAAAAATAATCCACCTTTTGAAATGTCCTTCTTCTTTCGTCAAAACTGTAGCCCGTCCCCTGGAGCATTCGAAAGAATGGCGGCCGCGTAATTTGTCATCCAACGTCGACGGTGGGATACCGAACTGCCTGGCAGCAGCTGAAATTGAGGCTCCTGTTTTGTGTCTCCATGGCCTTTAATATGGCTATCAGTCATGGCTATCTGAAAAAAAAAATCCTTTTAAAATATATTAACGACCGAACAGTGAAACATGGTGGTAATGGGAAAGAAAACTGACAATTTATCCCGCGGGTGTCGCTGGTAACGCTTGACTCACAGAAAAAGTCATTAGCTGTCAAATTACATACAAAACTTGTTTACAAAAAACTTTGGACGGCTTCTGACAAAAATATGCCGCGTTGTGTAGTAATCGGTTGTAATAAAAATGGAAATCATTCATTTCCTAAAGACTTGCGATTAAAAAAACTATGGGAAAGGGCGATAAAGATACGCAATTTTAGAGCTTCCGAAAATTCGAGATTATGTTCTAACCATTTTAAAGAAATAGACTATCAAGGAGTAAGTCATGCTACAGGTTAATATATCTACCTTTATTCACTTGTTATAAAATATACTGCCTTGTTGGTTTAGTGGTCGCAAGCGCGTCTGGTCGGGCAGTGTTATTGGGTTTTCCCATCAGGAATTTCTAAGTTGCAGCCCGGAGTCTGAGGTTAATGGGAATAGGCTCGCCCCTATGGGACATAAACATATCTAGCGAAACAAAGGTGTACTAAAACACCTCTGCCGAATCCTTCGGGAAATACAAGGCGTGCTGTTAAGTTTACAAAATAGGTATATTTGAAAGGGCGATTTTGTGTACCTATCATAAAGAATTGAGTCTTAACTACTGTAATCTTTTTACGTTTAGGACTGCCTCAAGCACACCGATATTTAAAAAAGACAGCGATTCCTTCAGTTTTCGCTTGGAACAAAGCAACTACATCTACTGCAGCTGCCAGGGCTCAGCGGTATTTGCAACGTTCTTCTAGAAAAGAATTGTTTCCATCTACTTCACAACAACTATCTTTTGATGAGGCTATTCAAGTTATACCTGAAGTTCCCGACTTTCAACATGAAATGGAAGTAACAACTGCGGATCTTAGTGCACCAATTTCAGCTCAAATACAACTTCAACCCAAACACCTCACATATTTAGACTATTTTCATTTGAGGATATGTTGTCTGATGCTAGATCAGTATTATTTTACACAGGATTAGAAAACATTAACAAATTTAATTTAATATTATCTACACTATTACCCATGGCAAATCATTTACATTATAGAGGCAGTCAAGTTATTAATGTAACTGTTGAAGATCAGTTACTTTTAATGTTAATTAAATTTTGTGTATGAGTTATGGTCTCAAATAAATATCTGGCCTAGCCGGGCTCTCGTAGACTACTACATGCCAAAATCATTTAAACAGCATCGTCCAAATACAGGAGTAATTGTTGATGGCACAGAGATATTTATTGCAAAACCCAATAATCCGATCTCTCAGCAAGCTACATTTAGTAGTTATAAGCATCACAACACCATAAAGTTTCTAACACAAAAATGTATCAATTTACACTCTAACATTTTTGAAAGGTTTGACTCAACTGCCTGGAATAAAATTAAAGCATGATCGCCAATTAGCTAAAAACCGCATTCATATTGAACGTCTGGTTGGATTAACAAAAACCTTCAAAATATTGAAATCTGATGTGAATGCTTACTATGTGCCATTGCTGTCCAGAATATTTTTCATACGTGTAATGCTATGTAATTTTAAAGAAGGAATTGTTAAATAAAATAAAAAAAATCTTAAGTTGTTTTCTTTATTATTTGTTCATAGTTTTTGTAACCCTATTTATTTAAAATAGCTTTCTTAAAACACTGAATATAAAAGCATCTATGATTGTTAACATTTCATTAATGAAATCATTGTCTCTTACATAAAAATTACTTTCATATCTACAAAAGGAAATACTATTAAATTGCAATAATTTCTGCCCGTGCAATATAGCTGGCCTTGTACTTGGTAGTAACATGGGGACCCTTTTTTTTAAATTTAAAACCATTATTACCATCTTGCACTAAATATCGCACAGTAACATGACTTATTTGTTGATGTCTACTGCTGTATGGACACTTAATTTCGATGATTGTTTTATCACCGAGGAGGCCATCGGGTAATGCACCAAAGTATGGACGTTCAATTAAAATAAAAAATCCACATCCATTCACTTGCAATTCCATATCTTCCATGTTCTTTTGAAGAGCAAATTTTTCATTAATAATGCCATGATTGGTAGCTCTTGACGAAAACTTATATGGACTCAATAATTGGTTAGCAAACTTTTCTTGATTTATGCGTCTGAGGTGACATACTGTGTGAAGTTTACTAGCTGTAATTCTCACCTCGCGATGATTGGTCCACTTGGGATTGTTTACCTGACCTTGAGTCTCAAGCTCAATGGCAGCGGCTTGCTCTGCTGTTATTGACAAAAGATTTAAAGTTTCCAATAACTTTGTTTCAGTGCTAACATTGCTGTATGTAGCAGTGCAGTGGTCCAATTCTAATGCATAAGGGTTTGCTGGTTCATATAACTGCTTGATGGGCATGCTTGACGATACATAGCTTGTCACTAAACTCCTGAATCTATTATTTTATTGTATCGTATCTATTTTTAATGCACATGAGGAAAATATAATATTGTCTATATTTCTCTTCATTGGTAGTTTTGAAGTTTTTAAAGGTGTAGAGCTAGACAACTTTTTGGGTACATGAAACTTTTGCAGTTTTTCTGTTGGTACTTGGTGTTTAATTTTATTTTTTTCACGTACCATATGGTCGACAGCATATTGCACCATAGCCACACATTCACATGAAGTCTCTTCAATTTGGCCATTTGCGTGTAATTTTACATTTACCTCAAACTGCAGTCTTTTCATAGAAGCTTTGCAAAGACCCTTGACAAATGTGTTCATTAACTGATACAGCCCTAATCACCACCAAAAATCTTGAATCGTAGACTGTACCTGGCTTTTTATCAAACCTGTAAAATTTTAAAAATGTTTTATATTGTCAAAAAGATAAGTAGGAACATAAAGAAGAATACACGTTTATTAATCTCATCATAGGAACATACTTACTCATTGTAATACAGTTGAATATGCTGCTTCGTTAAAGAAGGAAGCGTTGTGCTGCTATTAATGTCGTGATAACTCTCTGGAGGTGGAAGATCCATCTTGGTATCATCAGTCTCATGCTGCTGAGGTATCCCAAAGTTCAAATTTCGATCAAATGATTCGATTCTGTAACAGATTTAATTTGTAGGTTACGGTCGTAGCTCGTGAAACATCGAATAATAATATTGTTATAAAACAACTGTGTAAGTACGTAAAAGTTAATAATTACTACGACAATTAAAGAACGACATGTTGCTATTCATAAAATTGGGTTATTTGGTTATTTGCTTCTAATAGTAACAAGAAAATAGGCTGTAAATATCTGTTGACCAGATCCGCTTTACGGCCTCTTAGCGATCCTCCTCGTTTCTTCAGTTCAGTTTTTAACAGCGGTACAGTCCACGTGGAATACATTGTTCGTTATAATAACAAAAAACACGCTAGTTCCTGATTTAATTATTTAAAAGGCGAAAAAGATTTGGAGATAGAAAATGACAGTGCGATGTTATGAGTCAAGCGATAGCAGCGCCACCTGTTCATAGCTTTGCGATTTCTTCCCCATTCAATTACTTAAAAACAAACCAAAACCCAAAGGTTAAAAATTGTGAAAAAGAAACGTGGCATATGGTATGGATTTCTGTCTCCCAGGGCCATATAATTAAAAATCTTGCCTCAATGGGGATTGTCTTAATTTTTTAACCTTTAGATTTTATTTTAGTTTTGCAAATTTAGAGCATTTTGAGAAACTAATTTGAATATTTTGATGATTGGTTCAATAAATATTTTTTTATTAATATTTAAATTTTAAGGTAGTTGACGTCATCAGCGGCACAAAAGATTGTGTCGTTGCCTCACCAGTACATAATAAAAAAAAAATCGGTCAACACAACATCTGTCAGTGTCAATAAACGTCACTTAATCCTATAAAAATATAGGTAAACTTATTTTTCGAATTTCAACCGAAACAGTAGCTAAACGGAAAGCATAAACCTTGCAATATTCCAAGCCTTCATCACGACACCACTTTTCTCGCAAATCTTCTACAATACGAACAAAAATTTTGTTTGGACTATTATTACTTTATTGCTGCAAGTTGGAACAAGGCACTTCCTGTATTCCATAACTCTCCCAGTATATCGTCGGTTCAAAGGTAAAACTCAATAAGTGGCATAATTGACTAGTGGAGATAATTAAGATTTTGCCTTTTTTTGTGAGAAAAATCAACAGAATGATAACAGGTACTGAAACTTTCAGTAAACATGTGAAAGTATGTATTATATAATAGTATTTTTATATTTTTGTCTAAAATCTATTATTTTGTATGTAAATAATAAAAATGTACTTAATGATTTTTTCCTCTTTCTTTTTAGGTAAAATAGTGTATTTAATGAAAAACTAGGTTTTAAATCTTATAAAAGTATAATTGAATAAGAGTTAATCTTCATCTCCGCTTTCATTCTCGTCGGGTTCTGGCAACCGCTCCGGACCATTAAGATCTATGGCTGGTAAATTCTTGTACCATGGATGAAGTTCCTCTGGTATGTGGCCAGCATTTACAAGTTTAACCAAGTCGGCTTTCTTTTTCGTAGATATTGGCAGTAGGTCAGAATAGGGTTTAAAACTAGAGTTGCAGCTGTTCTTCTGCGACCTCTACCAACTACGTTTACCTTCTTGTATTCTGAAGAATGATCATACCGACAGAACAGTATCTCTGGTGACCCTTTTTCGACTTTTATAGATTTGGTCTTCAACCATGAGATTGTATTTCCATCTTCGTCTTTATTTCTATTCTTTATCGAAGATGACGCCAAAGACTGTAAATTAAAGAAATCTATGTACTCACCATTGGTTTTGTTTTTTCCTCTTTGGGATCTTGCAGAACGGAAAATGTTAATCCAGTCTGCCATGGTAAATGCACTTTTATGTTTCTTTGCGGACTCGATGGCGGAGTGCATTGAATCACACTCCATTTGTGAGTGCCCAGATTCCAGGAACTTTTGTTCAATTTGGTTCAAATGCTCAATTTTTTACTGCATACAACAACACGGCCGCCACTTGCTGGTTACGGTTTTGCCCACCACAAGTATCACAAAACAAGGAAACACTTGTTACTGTAGCAGGCAGCGACTGCAAAAACATTAACAATATGGAACCAATTTCGTTGCTTCCCCTCTTTCCATTTATCTCATTCCAAGTATAACAATGAGCTTCTCCACTAGCCAAATAAATTGTCAAATTATATACGCAGATTTTCCTTGAATAGTAAAATAGAGAAACATCAGAATAAGGCAATTGTAAAACACTTTGCAAATCAAATGTGGCTGTTACAAATGTTGGGTCTTCGCTGGCTTTTAACTTGTCTTTGGCTTTTGCTTCCTGGCATTCTGTTTTTCTAATAAGATCTAAAGAATAATCAGTTTCCATGTCACTCTTTAGTTCAGAACTGGCTTCTTTGTACTTGGAACAAGTAGCACACAAATTCTTCTTTGGTTTGAAGAACGAGATATTATAATTGTTACAAAATATGCGCCTGTATGTACATTGCTTTACAGGTGTTGCATTCCTTTCCAAACAAAATGATTGATATAGCTCATACATCTTAAGAATAGACAGGCCACTTTCAAGGTACAATTTTTGACTTTGTTTCCTAACATAGTGACTTTCCATTACAGGAAAGCTTTCAATGTGCTCCTTCACTAAGGAAACATCTACTTCACTGGTCTTGTTTCCTGGTATTTTTCTTCCTCTCTTGTCTGATCCAGAGAAACATCCTGTTGGACCTGCGCCCTTTATGGCCGTATTTATAGGCCCATTTGAAATATTTAGAGTCTTTTCAAAGAAATTAGAGTTGTGTGACGTGTTTGCGATTGGAGAGGGTAAGTAATTTGGTGATGGATGGTTGAATCGTAACATAGTGTCCCTCTCCTCAAAATGGGCAACCTCTTCCTCCATAATCATTTTAGCAATGTTCATTTTGATACGAGCCTGTCTTTGTTTGTTGTGTTAGGTTTGTTAGTGGTGTTTACTTTTTTTTCCCCGAATAGTAGTAGACGTCGTAATAAAAACAAGTTACCGTAGTATTTATAATGGACGGCGAAAGGCAAATCCACGTAAGCGAGGCTGTCCGGATTGTCATACATCTCATTACAGGTGCTTATTATTAACATAATAAAATGAAATGTAATTTTCAAACATGAACATGAATGGCGTGGTATTTTATTGATTGCAGCGACACCGTCAGACCTCGGCATGCATATAAATACGACGATCCCAATAGCGACTTCCAAGAAAATACAAGCTTTCGTTCGTGTTGAATTTTTTGTTGAGCGTGGGATGTGTCTTATGTGTGGTGTTCGAGTTGTTTGAGAGCGATCTACTACTGAAACGAGATGATTTTGATAAGGAGACAGCTGGACATGATAAACGATCACTTTATAATACACAACGGGAACCATCATAAAGGGGTGCAGAAAGCGCGAACCAAGACCTTCGACGACGAGCTCCAACAGAACGCCAGAAAATATTATGTCGAAGACCTGGGAGACGAAGACGTGCTACTTGTAGACTGTAAAAAAAGAATGCCAGCAAGGACAATGCTCCTGTTTATGACCTAGCGGTGCTACAAAAAGGTTATTATTATGAACCTTCAACATTTATTCTAAGTTATAGATAAATATGTGTGTCATATTCATCACAATAATGTTTGTTTGTTATTAATTACAGAGATGGTGGTGGCTCAATCCAATGGTGCTCATAAAGAATTGAATATGGGGACGCAATTTGAGTACTAAAATATTTTTATACTAAACCAGCAGCATGTCACACAATGCGCATCGACAAAACCTGAACAGCCGAGCAGTAACGCGAATTGTGCAAAAATTAGGAAATCAAAAGCCTGTTTAAGGCAATCGAATCCAGGTGATTACAACACAAACAAGGAACATGGAAACTACATTCTATTGATTCAAAGGAAAAAAGGAATTAACACAAGGCAATAAGGACGATGTCGCATTTAAATGCAACTGTGAATGAAGTCCCAATATCCGGCAGAAATGTATTCTACAGTTTTAAAGGAAAATGACATCAAATGATTCGGAGCGAGAGGGAATGGGACGCCGTCACCTCCTTCTGCAAAGCAGTCATGCTTGCGAAGGAGTGGCGGAATGTGATAGGGAGAGATCCACACGTCCCGGCCGCCGCGGGAGACGCCCCGAGCGTCGGGGGCCACGTGGTGGCTTCCGGCCACCGTAGGCGCGGGCCTGTGGACGGGGAGCTATGGACTAGCTCGCCGTCCGTCCGTCTCATGACGACAGGCCGTGTCGACGGCGCGTTCGTGCTCCACGCGCCGAAGGGCCGAAGCCTGCCGGGGCTGCGGAGCTATTCAAAAGAGATACCGTGGCCCCGGAACACAAAGGGCGATGAAGGAACATGGATGAGTTTTTGTCAGTAAAAGTCTGACACTCTCTCCTGCTCCGCCCAGAGCGGGAGGAGTCATTAGATGATTTCTCATCCGAAAAAAAAAACAAAAAAAAAGGTATTACGTCGGTCCTGATAAATATTATTACTTCTGTAATCCCCGAAGGGTTCGGTAGAGATTACCGAATAGTATACCCATCCATAATATAGTAGATAGCAACGTCCGTAATATAGTAATTATGTATGGTAAGTAGATACATACCTGAGAATATATTAGATTTCTTTCAGTTATACCTATCCTATAGGACCAATCCTGATAAATAACGTAACATCACGCCTGTAATCCCCGAAGGGTTAAGGTTAAGTTAACCCTATAACACTTTTCTTTCTCTCGTGTTATCACTTATTTCTGTGAATGCTGGTTAACCTGTTTTGGAGACTGTGTAAGTCCAAGACTGTAAAACCTATGTATACCTAAATGCTGTACACAGAAGCTGTTGGTGAACCTACATTATTAATAAATAAACACTGTCCGACCTGGGAATCGAATCCAGGACCTCATGCTCAGCAGTCGGGCTTGCCTAAGGTCGCAAGACCGACTGCTGAGCATCACCAACGTCAAATTACGACAAGTAGATGCATACCTGAGAATATTTAAGGTAGAGGCCGCCTTCTTTGATGGTGACGTAGTTGCTGTTCAGCTCGATCTTGGGTTCGCTCTTCTTCGAAGACACCTCCTCGTCGCGTACCCAAGGACCCATAATGGCTGAGGACAAGAAATCAAAGATAAGTTAAAGATTTTTTTTTTGCTATATAACTTAGGCTAAAAGTTCGGTAAGTTTAAAACCGCACTGTGGTGTTATCAACTTTCGTTTTGATATGACTTTCGTATTATTTCTTAGTCATTGCTATCAGCTGCTGTTTATTTCTGCTTAATAGTTTCTTGTATTCTTTTCTTGTTTGTAACTAAAGTTATTTAGTAATTTATAACACATTTTTTTATGCTGGGTTTTGATAATATTGTGGTATCTTTATGAGAAGATGCTCTTGACCTGCAGTGGTACCTACTGTTAGGTGGCTGGTATTATTATAATATTGACTTTACTGGTATAAAGAAAGAATTTACAAAAAAATATTTTAGTACTCACATTGCGTCCCCATATTCAATTCTTTATGAGCATCATTGAATTGAGCCACCACCATCTCTGTAATTAATAACAAACAAACATAATTGTGATGAATATGACACACAAATTTATTTATAACTTAGAATAAATGTTGAAGGTTCATAATAATAACCTTTTTGTAGCACTGTTAGGTCATAAACAGGAGCATTGTCCTTGCTGGCATTCTTTTTCTTACAGTCTACAAGTATCATGTCTTCGTCTCCCAAGTCCTCGACATAATATTTTCTGGCGTTCTGTTGGAGCTCGTCGTCGAAGGTCTTGGTTCGCGCTTTCCGCACCCCTTTATCATGGTTCCCGTTGTGTATTATAAAGTGATCGTTTATCACGTCCAGCTGTCTCCTTATCGAAATCATCTCGTTCCAGTAGCAGATCGCTATCGAACAACTCAACACCACACATAAGACACATCCCACGCTCAACAAAAAATTCAACACGAACGAAAGCTTGTATTTTCTTGGAAGTCGCTATTGAGATCGCCGTATTTATATGCATGCCGAGGTCTGACGGTGTCTCTGCAATCAATAAAATACCACGTCATTCATGTTCATGTTTGAAAATTATATTTCATTGTATAATGTTAATAATAAGCACCTGTATTGAGATGTCGACAGTCGGGACACCCTCGCTTAAGTGGATTTGCCTTTCGCCGTCCATTATAAATACTAAATAACTTGTTTTTATTACGAGGTCTACTACCATTTGGGCAAAAAAAAGTAAACACCACTAACAAACACAACACAACAAACAAAGACAGGCTCGTATCAAAATGAACATTGCTAAAATGATTGTGAGCACGTTTTCACACAATCGCTCAGACACGTGCTCAGTTACGCGTTCCAGGTTATTTTATGTAAGCACGTGTCATTTTATGCCTCTTAATATGTTATTTGATATCACATTATTTGTTGTTAAATAATTCAAGATTATTTATTACCTAAAAACATAATTTAGCTGCAAAACAATATTAAAATAATTTTAACTGTCAAGCTCGCAATTATGGCGCCATCCCCACCATTATTGTATAAAAGAGCATGACACCATCACTGCGAGCTCAGTTTGTGCGCGACGTTCGTGGAGTTAACATCACCCATTATCGAGTAAGTTGATTGCTTCATATTTATTTTTCCAATGTTTAATTTAGATAATTATGATAAATAAGTATGTTGATAAATAGAAATATTTAAATTATTGCAATTCTCTGATTTTTGTAATAAATAAAACAAGCATAATAATAACTACTCTTTTATTTTACAATTCAGAAGTGGGATTAGTAGCTCATTCTAATGTGTGTGTGTTTTTTTTTCTTTTCGGTCGAGAACATGGATAGACAAAGAGTGCTTGCCTCTCCGATTTTGGAAAGTGTACTAGTGCAACCAATCGAACGTGCAGATGATCATAGACACCATCACTCCTTGGAGCAGCAATCACAAGGTTCAAGACTGAGTTTGCAGCAGATACGAGGTCGCGTGATGGACCCAATTTGCCATATACCCCGCAACAGTCGATCGCGCAGTCCTTTGCGCAGTAGCCAGCGGCGCAGCAGCCCGAGGCGCAGCAGCCAGCGGCCCAGCAGCTCGAGGCGCAGCAGCCAGCGGCCCAGCAGCCCGAGGTGCAGCAGCCAGCGGCCTAGCAGCCCGAGGCGCAGCAGCCAGCGGCTGAGCAGCCCGAGGCGCAGCAGCCAGCGGCTCAGCAGCCCGAGGCGCAGCAGCCAGCGGCCCAGCAGCCCGAGGCGCAGCAGCCAGCGGCCCAGCAGCCCGAGGCGCAGCAGCCAGCGGCCCAGCAGCCCGAGGCGCAGCAGCCAGCGGCCCAGCAGCCCGAAGCGCAGCAGCCCGAGGCGCAGCAGCCAGCGGCCCAGCAGCCCGAGGCGCAGCAGCCCGAGGCGCAGCAGCCAGCGGCCCAGCTGCCCGAGGCGCAGCAGCCAGCGGCCCAGCTGCCCGAGGCGCAGCAGCCAGCGGCCTAGCAGCCCAAGGCGCAGCAGCCAGCGGCCTAGCAGCCCAAGGCGCAGCAGCCAGCGGCCTAGCAGCCCAAGGCGCAGCAGCCAGCGGCTCAGCAGCCCGAGGCGCAGCAGCCTGAGGTGCAGGAGCCCACGGTGCAGTAGCCAGCGGCGCAGCAGCCCACGGTGCAGCAGCCAGCGGTGCAGCAGCCCGCAACAAAGCACGAATCGCAACGTGCAACATCTTCCCGCAGCAATACAAGGAACTACAGGTAACACTGCTGCTTCTAACGGAGGCAGTGGTGATTTAAATATTTTAGTGCAGGCATTGAGGTCACTAGCCCCGGGTCATGAAAACATAGGCTCTTTCAACAATACCATACCCGAGTTTGACCCTGCAAGAAAAGAGCAAACGATGGGTATGTGGTTACACAAGGTGAATGAGTGTGCCACCATTTATTCATGGAATGAAAAACAAATAGTGCATTTTGCACTCCCTAAACTTCAAGGCATTGCAAAACGTTGGTATGAGGGATTACCATCGGTGCTCTTTTCTTGGAACGAATGGCAGACAAAATTAATATCGGCTTTTCCCTCGGAAGAGAACTATGGCCAAATGTTAGCAGATATGCTGTCTAGGCGTGCACGTTACGGAGACTCCCTTGAAGATTATTTTTACGACAAAATTACTCTTATTAACCGATGTAGTATAAGTGGTAAACGAGCGGTAGAATGTGTTCTACATGGCATAGATGATCGCGCTGTTAGGTTGGGTGCCGAAGCGGCTCAGTATGAGGACTTGGATAAATTGCTCACTTATTTAAGAAATTCAAGAAGTCTAAAACAAAATTCTGACCGCAAACCTAATATTAATAAAAATCAGCCTGTTACAAACTCCGCGGATAATAAAGCAAAGAATCCCAGTGCCAAAGACCGAGTCCTTCGTTGCAATAACTGTAAACAGGAAGGTCATTTTGTAAGTCAATGTACTCAACCAATCAAAAAGTGTACTAAATGTATGAAAGTTGGTCATGAGGCGGAAAATTGTTATTCAAAAATAATTCCGGCTCAAAAAACTGTTAACAGAGTAGATATCAATGGTACAATTTCAGATAAATATTTTAAAACTGTGCGTATTAACGACATAGAAATGAATTCCTTTGTTGATCTTGGTAGTGAATGCTCGATGCTTAAACAATCTGAATTGTCCAAATTGGGGAATATAGAGATAAAAACAAGAGATCTGCCTATACTCAGAGGTTTTGGTAATTCTGTTGTGCATACATTGGGTAAGGTCAATACTTTAGTCGAAATAGACGGAGTCAAGGCTGAAGTTGAAATATTAATTGTTCCAGATTGTGTTATGCAAGTGCCCCTTATGATAGGTCAAACCTTTACTGAACAACCTCATGTATTGATTAAAAAAACAAGTGAGCATTTTGAAATTTTACAAAATTCTATCGATACTATCCAATACAATAAAATAAAAATTATTAACCTTAAAAATATTCAATTAACAGGTTTAACCATTTTAGAAGTCTATACAGAACCCAAATTCACAGGTGACCTTTACGTTGAGGGAGGCTTGCGTAACAAAAATAACTTTTTCTATTTTGTTCTAACTGGAATTTATCAATTTGACAGTGATGGTTTCGGACAAATTGTTATAAATAGCCTAAATTCCGAGCCTCTATGGTTAGAAGACAATATTTTAATAGCACGGGGTATCACTGCTAATCAACAAAATGAAAAGAAAGTTCTGCATGTAGCCAATTCTAAACTGCAAGATCAACAAATGAGTTTAATCTGTTCATCGAACCTAAACGTTGCTGGTGAATTAGGCAAAAAGGTGATTGATGACTTGCTTTGTTTATTAAATAATTATCGACATTGCTTTGCGTTTACGCTCTCTGAGTTGGGGCACTCTTCGGTTTGTGAAATGGGCATTGACTTGCACTGTGACACACCTGTAGTCTATAGGCCATACAGGCTGGCAATTAAAGAGAAAGAAATAGTCAGGGATATTGTAGATGAACTAGTTCAAAACAATATAGTACGCCCTTCAGTCTCCCCTTTTGCCAGTCCTATTGTGCTCGTACGAAAAAAAAATGGCGGTTACCGCCTTTGCATCGATTACAGAGCCTTGAATAAAAATACTGTACGCGAAAATTACCCAATGCCACTTATAGATGACCAGATTGATACGTTATCTGGGAATATGTACTTCACAGCTCTTGATTTGGCATCTGGTTACTACCAGATCTCTATCAGAGAGCAGGATAGGCATAAAACAGCGTTCGTTACGCCGGAAGGCCATTTCGAATTTAACCGAATGCCTTTCGGTTTAGCAAATGCTCCAGCAACATTCCAACGAATGATGCATCAGGTTTTAGGCAATTTACGTCATAAAGAAGCACTAGCTTACTTGGATGATATAATCATCCCATCAAAATCAATAGAAGAAGGTATGAGACATTTAGAATCAGTTTTAGTTTTGCTATCAGAAGCAGGTCTTACTCTTAATTTATCAAAATGTGTTTTCTTTGGCCGTTCAGTAACTTATTTGGGGTTTAATATTTCAAATGAGGGTATACAACCAGGCTCCGCTAAAATAGAGGCAGTAGAAAAATTTCCCGTACCAAAAGATCAACATAATGTAAGGCAGTTTTTAGGGCTAGCGAGTTTTTTCCGTAGGTTCGTGAAGGGGTTCTCGATTATTTCAAAGCCATTGACACAGTTACTAAAAAAAAATGCTGTTTGGGTATGGGGACCTGATCAACAAACGGCATTCAATACCTTAAAAACGATCTTGGTTCAAAAACCGATATTAGCCCTATATAATCCAAAATCCATAACAGAATTGCACACCGACGCATGCAAAATAGGCATCGGTGGCATACTATTCCAGAAAAATGAACAGAATATTTTAAAACCCGTAGCTTATTTTAGCAGGCAAACTAGCCCTGAAGAACAAAATTATTGCTCCTATGACCTAGAAACTCTGGCTGTGGTAGCCTCGTTACAAAAATTTCGGGTATATTTAGTAGGGATACATTTTAAAATCGTGACCGATTGTAATTCGTTAAGATCCACTTTCATGAAACGTGATATGATCCCCCGGGTAGCCAGATGGTGGACCCAAATGCAAGAATTTGATTTCCAAATTGAGTACAAAGCGGGATCTTCTATGGCTCATGTGGACGCTTTGAGTCGCAACCCATCCATCAGTAGTAATCACTCAAAAAAAAAAATGGTTAATTGCATAAAAGAAACAGACTGGCTTTCAACAGTTCAGAATTCAGATTCAGAACTTCAACGGATTATCGGGATTTTAAGTAACTCTGAATTTAACGATATTTTAGAAATAAAAGAAAAATATAAAATTAAAAATGGCAAACTTTTTAGAATCACTCCTGATGGAGACAGGTGGGTTGTGCCTAAAGGCGTTCGATGGCAAATCGTCAAACAGAATCATGACGATATAGGCCACTTCGCTTTGGACAAAACACTGGAAAAGATAAAAACTCATTATTGGTTCCCAGATATGCGTGCTTTTGTTTCAAAATATGTATCCTCATGTCTAGAATGCGCGTATAGTAAAGCACCTGGTGGGAAAAGACCCGGTTTTTTACATCCAATCCATAAAGTAGACGTGCCGTTTGATACTATACACATGGATCATACAGGTCCATTTGTACGTAGTGGTAGGGGTAACGTGTATATTCTTGTAATAATTGACGCTTTTACTAAGTACATTTATTTGAAACCGGTGAAAAATACAAAATCAAACACTACTATTAGAATTTTGCGAGAATATATTAGTATCTTTGGTGTCCCTAAACGAATTATATCCGACCGAGGCACGTCATTTACAAGTGACCTCTTCAAAAAGTTTGTGTTAGATAAAGGCATTAAACATGTATTAAATGCAGTTGCTACTCCACGGGCCAACGGTCAGGTGGAGAGATATAATAAAGTTATCGTTGACTCGTTAACAGCCAAATGTGTTGGCACTTGCGAAAGCAAATGGGAAGACCACCTGCCCGATGTCCAGTGGGGTATCAATAATACCTTCAACAAAGGTATCAATAAGACACCTGCAGAGGCTCTTTTTGGAATAAGACCACAGGGCTCTAGTGATAGTAGAGTAATTTCTGCAATTGATGATGATATCACCCCAATAAACAAAAGTCTCGAAGAAATTCGTACTGAAATTTCTTCTCATATTGAATCCACACAAGAGACTCAAAAAGCAACATTTGATAAATCTCGTTGCAAACCTATCAAATATAATATTGGGGATTTAGTAAGGGTCGAACGGCAAATTCCCTCTACCGGTGGTAGAAAAAAATTAATCCCAAAGTATCAGGGCCCGTACAAAATTACAAATATTTTCGATCATGACCGTTACCAAGTAGAGGACACGCCACTTACAAGGAAGGGAAACAAAAAATACTCTAGCGTAATTGCTGTAGATAAGTTGAAGCCATGGATTTGTTTCAATAGACCACATGACGACATTTTATCTTCTTAAGCGAAAAGTCTGATTACTACGTACATAGATCAATGGGGTCTACATTTTGATTTAAGACCAATGGGGTCAACTCATTAAGACCAATGGGGTCAACATATTAAGACCAATGGGGTCAACATATTGAGACCAATGGGGTCAATACATTAAGACCAATGGGGTCAATACATTAAGACCAATGGGGTCAATACATTAAGACCAATGGGGTCAATACTTTATGACCAATGGGGTCAAATATATTAATAGGGACTAATGGAGTCTGCTTATATTAACTTAGACCAAAGGATTTACCTAATTTTTGGTTAGATGGTTACATTTATATACATAATATTGCTATTCTACTAAATTGTTTTTATTTTATTATTGTTTGCTGATTTACATCTAAGTACGGGGACGTACTTACAATTTGCTTGGATGGCCGACTGTGAGCACGTTTTCACACAATCGCTCAGACACGTGCTCAGTTACGCGTTCCAGGTTATTTTATGTAAGCACGTGTCATTTTATGCCTCTTAATATGTTATTTGATATCACATTATTTGTTGTTAAATAATTCAAGATTATTTATTACCTAAAAACATAATTTAGCTGCAAAACAATATTAAAATAATTTTAACTGTCAAGCTCGCAATTATGGCGCCATCCCCACCATTATTGTATAAAAGAGCATGACACCATCACTGCGAGCTCAGTTTGTGCGCGACGTTCGTGGAGTTAACATCACCCATTATCGAGTAAGTTGATTGCTTCATATTTATTTTTCCAATGTTTAATTTAGATAATTATGATAAATAAGTATGTTGATAAATAGAAATATTTAAATTATTGCAATTCTCTGATTTTTGTAATAAATAAAACAAGCATAATAATAACTACTCTTTTATTTTACATGATTATGGAGGAAGAGGTTGCCTATTTTGAGGAGAGGGACACTATGTTACGATTCAACCATCCATCACCAAATTACTTACCCTCTCCAATCGCAAACACGTCACGCAACTCACTTTCACCAGACCACAATGCACAGTCTTACATATCATACCAGGAAGCAAACACCACACACAGCTCACCGTTTGCTCAAGTCAACCATCCATCATCAAATTACTTACCCTCTCCAATCGCAAACACATCAATCGTAAACTTGCCTACTCGCTACACTCAGTCACAATATTCTTGTCGAAAGAGTTTGTATTCACTTTTCAATCTGACCATTTACAACTTCTACTACCCATCTACACATAGTCGCACATCTGGATTTATTCGCTTAGTCAGTTGTCAATTGATATTTATTTTCCAGTAATGACTCGGGCATGTAATTATGTTTTATAATTATAGCTTACAAATTCAGGGACCACATATCTAAATCCTATATCCAATATAAATACGTCCTCCTGTCTAAAAAATAAGCGCATTGCATCACTTTCATTACTAAATAGATCAGTCAAGATTGTTGAGTCATTTTTTGTTGCTTTATGAGGAACAATGCACTCTAAAATATGTCCATCACAACATGTGATTAAAAACGGTTTAACCAAATTGGCATATTTATGAAGACTACAATTATGTCTGTTTCTGGTAGTTGTTGTTAATACTGAGTAGTATTAACAACAACTACCAGAACTCTCGGTACATGAACATAATATGTACCATCACATCTGACAATGGTAGGTTTAGTATCTGAAGCCATGCTACTATCTCCAAATAGACCTTCAGGAATAGTCCTGTTACGTGAGGCCACATTTTGCATACTCGTATGATTAAGTCGCAAATGCATTGGTAAAAATGTTTTTTTAAACATTCTCTAACAATTTTCATTTTTTTCTCTAACGTAGATTGAAAAGGTTTGTGTTGCAAGGCTAGGTTTTGTAATTTTATTTTTTAAAGTCGGAATGCCGTTTAATAGTCAAATAAATTGCACTTCTGTAAGTCCAGCCAATAATGACGTAAATGTGAATCCATTGCTGCAATATTATTAAAATCTAAAGTCCTTCTGGAAGCTCATTCCAGCATGGAAAGTACGTGGTCTGTTCAAAAAGTATCGCGTATTTTGAATTTCCGCGGACTGCGTATATTCGATTTTTTGTTTTTGTGGCGTTATGTTAGTACTTATATCCCTCACTGATGCTGACAAGCTCGGCCATTTTGAATGTTCAGTTAATTTTTGTCAGCTATTCTGCTTGAACGTGGTTTGGCTTGTCTTCGATTTTCGCATTTCGAATGTTGACTGTGGCATATGGTGAAGCTACCTTGGACCAAAGCTACGTTTATCGGTGATACAAAATGTTCTCAGAGGGCCGAGAAGATGTGAACGAGCGTGCCAAACGCCCGAGCACGTCCATAACGGAGGAGAACGTCGCAAAAGTAAAGAAAATAGTATTGGCCAATCGTCGAATCGACTGTGCATTGTGGTCTGGTGAAAGTGACTTGCGTGACGTGTTTGCGATCTGGGCCGACGTGTTTGTGGTCTGGGCCGGATTTTTTTTGAAAGCCGAAAGTTGCCGAAAGTTAGTTCGTGATGTGTTTGCGATTGGAGAGGGTAAGTAATTTGATGATGGATGGTTGACTTGAGCAAACGGTGAGCTGTGTGTGGTGTTTGCTTCCTGGTATGATATGTAAGACTGTGCATTGTGGTCTGGTGAAAGTGAGTTGCGTGACGTGTTTGCGATTGGAGAGGGTAAGTAATTTGGTGATGGATGGTTGAATCGTAACATAGTGTCCCTCTCCTCAAAATGGGCAACCTCTTCCTCCATAATCATTTTAGCAATGTTCATTTTGATACGAGCCTCTTTGTTTGTTGTGTTGTGTTTGTTAGTGGTGATTACTTTTATTTGCCCAAATGGTAGTAGACCTCGTAATAAAAACAAGTTACCGTAGTATTTATAATGGACGGCGAAAGGTAAATCCACTTAAGCGAGGGTGTCCCGACTGTCGACATCTCAATACAGGTGCTAATTATCAACTTTATACAATGAAATATAATTTTCAAACATGAACATGAATGACGTGGTATTTTATTGATTGCAGCGACACCGTCAGACCTCGGCATGCATATAAATACGGCGATCTCAATAGCGTCTTCCAAGAAAATACAAGCTTTCGTTCGTGTTGAATTTTTTGTTGAGCGTGGGATGTGTCTTATGTGTGGTGTTGAGTTGTTCGATAGCGATCTACTACTGGAACGAGATGATTTCGATAACGAGACAGCTGGACATGATAAACGATCACTTTATAATACACAACGGGAACCATGATAAAGGGGTGCAGAAAGCGCGAACCAAGACCTTCGACGACGAGCTCCAACAGAACGCCAGAAAATATTATGTCGAGGACTTGGGAGACGAAGACATGCTACTTGTAGACTGTAAGAAAAAGAATGCCAGCAAGGACAATGCTCCTGTTTATGACCTAACGGTGCTAGACCAGTGCAGATAATTTTTGAAAACGAAAAAATTCATAGTAGGATGAAACCCATTGGAAATGAAAGAGAATACAATAAAAATGAAAGGAAAAATAAATTACGGGCGATCTGAGGTCGGGAAGTGGGAGGAGGGGGGGGGGGTTTAAGGGTAAAAAACGGTTTATCTCGATTTCCGGCAAAACTACAAGTCCTATGGAAAAAAGTTGAATAGTAAAGTTGTAGGTAATAAAAAGATCTACAACTTTTGTTTGAACTCTTTTACACAAAACCTCAAATTTTTTGTGAAAAATTCAAATAACCAAGTTTTTGGTTTTTTATTTTTATCTTTTACAAAATAATTTTTTTTTTCTCGAAATTTAGTGGAAACTTACCTTTTTATGTCCCAAATATGCTGCAATTTTTTTGATTTAAGATATTTATTTTTTTCACCTAATAGCACCCTAATTTTCAATCGATAATTCTGACGTCAAAATATCTGCTTTTTTTAAAAAATCAGTAGCTTTTTTATTCGTTGAAATCTCTACTTTCTGCTTGTGTAAAAAAAACTGGCCAAGTGCGAGTTAAACTCTCGTAGAGAGGGTTCCGTACAATGCTTATTTTCCGTAAGTGAACGAAATATATTGAGTTTACCACTTTATTTTCAATTGATAGATAGTCAAATTCCTACCAAACTCTTTTTTCACATGAAAAAAGAGTTAAAACAAAAGTTGTATATCTTTTTATTACCTACAACTTTGCCATTCAACTTTTTTCCATAGGACTTGTAGTTTTGCCGGAAATCAAGATAAACCGTTTTTACCCTTAAACCCTTTTATCTTTCATTTTTATTGTATTCTCTTTCATTTCCAATGGGTTTCATACTACTATGAATTTTTTCGTTTTTTGACCATTTTCAGAGGTATCTGCACTGGTCTACAAAAAGGTTATTATTATGAACCTTCAACATTTATTCTAAGTTATAAATAAATTTGTGTGTCATATTCATCACAATTATGTTTGTTTGTTATTAATTACAGAGATGGTGGTGGCTCAATTCAATGGTGCTCATAAAGAATTGAATATCCCCATATTCAATTCTTTGTGAGTATTAAAATATTTTTTTGTAAATTCTTTCTTTATACCAGTAAAGTAAATATTGTAATAATACCAGCCCCCTAACAGTAGGTACCACTGCAGGTCAAGAGCATCTTCTCATAAAGATACGACAATATTATCAAAACCCAGCACAAAACAAAGGTTATAAATTACTAAATAAATTTAATTACAAACAAGAAAATAATATAAAAATCTATAAAGCAGAAATAAACAGCTGCTGATACCAATGACTAAGAAATAATACGAAAGTCATATCAAAACGAAAGTTGATAATACTATAGTGTGGTTTTAAAATTACCGAACTTTTAGTTCCTAAGTTATTTAACAAAAAAAAAACATCTTTATACCAATTTTTTACTTATCTTCGATTTCTTGTCGTCAGCCATTATGGGTCCTTGGGTACGCGACGAGGAGGTTTCTTCGAAGAACAGCGAACACAAGATCGAGCTGAACAGCAACTACGTCACCATCAAAGAAGGCGGCCTCTACCTTTAAGAATAAGAATGAAAGAGAATCATTGATTAGAGAGTTTAAATTAAACATTCTGGATGTTGGGCTAATCCAAATAATTTTAGCAAACCCTACATCAACTATTGCAAAGAGGTTGTGTGGCTTGGTGAAGACATCTAGTCAATGATTCTCTAATAGGTACATAGTAAATATTCTGCATCTGTAAATAGGTAATAAGGTACGATGTGGTTGGCATATCCGTATGGATAAAAACCCCTTTTTGTTTGCAAAGAAATAAAAAAAAATAAAAAATCTCAGGTATGCATCTACTTGAAAACTACCAAAATGTTGTACTTTCAAAATGTTCTCAGAGGGCCGAGAACATGAGAGTCAAACAAGGGGGTCATGAGTCTGCCAAACGCCCGAGCACGTCCATAACGGAGGAGAACGTCGCAGAAGTCAAGAAAATAGTATTGGCCAATCGTCGAATCAACTGTGCATTGTGGTCTGGTGAAAGTTAGTAGCGTGATGTGTTTGCGATTGGAGAGAGTAAGTAATTTGGTGATGGGTGGTTGACTTGAGCAAACGGTGAGCTGTGTGTGGTGTTTGCTTCTTGATATGATATTATGTAAGACTGTGCATTGAGGTCTGGTGTATGTTGCGTGACGTGTTTGCGATTGGAGAGGGTAAGTAATTTGGTGATGGATGGTTGAATCGTAACATAGTGTCCCTCTCCTCAAAATGGGCAACCTCTTCCTCCATAATCATTTTAGCAATGTTCATTTTGATACGAGCCTGTCTTTGAATTGAAAATTCTTTTATTGATTTTGCATAGCGAAGAAAAATAATGTTCCGTAAAGTCCGATCACGGAGCAGTAAGAAATTTGTACAATGACCTCTTTGCGTCCTGACAGTGGTCGCAAATATTTTTGAATTAAGTGTGGTTTTCATGAATGGCCCGCAACTTCGTCCGTGTGGTAGCCAACATCAGACATCGTAAAGGATACAACCAATCACTCTGGATCATGGCTGACTGTTTGATTCACCGACTAATCGATCAACGCACAGCTAAAACTGCTGGGTCTAGAAGCATAATATTTTGCACAAACGTAAAGTGTTTATGACAATATTTCTTTATAAACAACACTCTTAACCATTTTAGTGGATGGAGCTTGAATAACCAGACTGCGAGGTGAGCTCACATGATAGACGCAATATAAAACTGCCCATGTGAAAACCAGTCCTGCCGCAAGTCGATTCCCGCGATTTTCAGAGTTTAGCTTTGTGACTTATTTATATTGTCATAGCAAAGCAAACTTTGAGAGGAAACAGAAGTCGCTTAGATTCAAACGGCAGATTTTAGGGAGTCAACGGTATACGTGACACAAACACTATTTCTGATTACATAGTTTCAGTGGTAGTAAATTCCGAAGTAACATCACAGGTGTGCCGACAGGCAGCGAGAGCTTATGAAATGGGATACCTGCTGGATCAATGGTATTCAAAAACTCAACAGGATAGTGGATTGCTTCGTTTGTATTAACCACCGCATCTATGCGGTAGGTCCTAATGGCTTGCAAAATCCTATTTAAAGCTTCAAAACTTTTTTCGTGCCATAGAGCTTTCATCCCAGACTAATATTTTAGCTTGACGAAATACTTCGACAAGATTGCTTTGCTTAGATAATTTATGTTGCACCCTGGTGCCTCTACATTTGTCAAATTAAGGGACATTATATTATATTAATCAAGATATATGTAGCCTATGCTCAGAAGTGGGACAATACGGGCTAACTAAAAAAAAAATTAAAAAACTTTAGTTCTACACTTATTGACAGGTTATATGGATTATGAGATGTGAGTAGATTAACATACATCTAAGAAGATACGCTGACATTAAAATTTTGTTTTCCTGCCATTGTTAATTATCTGCGAGTCAAAAGTATTTTTCTCCGGATAATTTATACTCGAAGAAGTGGTGTCAACTACAATTTCCAACCCAGTGAAAACATAGAGGAATATACCTAAATTAAAAAAAAAACGTGAATTACTCTGTGATAAGTTTATTATTTCGAACACACAATCTTTAATTGTAAGTTTAATTTTATGTATATTGACTGGTAATAAATATTCAGAAAATAAACAAAAGTACATCTAAATATATAAAAGAAGAAACTGACTGACTGACTCATCTATCAACGCACAGCCCAAACCGCTAGGTCTACAGATTCCAAATTTGGCAAGTAGGTTCCTTATGTGGTCTAGGGGTGCACTAAGAAAGGATTTTTCAAAAATCAACCCCTAAGGGGGTTAAACGGGGCTCCAAATTTTGTATGGGAAAACCAGATTAGTTAGACTGTTTTATTCGAAACTTCACAGGAGTGCTCCTATTGATAAATGAGTAGAAACGGGTTTCAGGTTTTTTCAGAATTCAACCCCTAAGAGGGGGAAATGGGGTGACTAAGTCTAAAAATCAATGCTCAGTCTAAACCGCTGGGTCTACAGATTCCAAATTTGACAAGTAGGTTTCTTATGTGGCCTAGGGGTGCACTGAGAAAGGATTTTTCAAAATTCAACCCCTCAGGGGGTTAAACGGGGCTCCAAAGTTTGTATGGGGAAACAAGATTAGTTAGACTATTTTATTCAAAACTTCGCAGGAGTGCTCCTATTGATAAATGAGTAGAAACGGGTTTCAGGTTTTTTCAGAATTCAACCCCTAAGAGGGGGAGATGGGGTGACCAAGTCTGAAAATCAACATTGGTAGTGATTGTGATAGTGATAGTGATTGTGATAGTGATTGTGATAGTGATAGTGATTGTGATAGTGGTTGTGATAGTGCTTGTGATAGTGATTGTGATAGTGATTGTGATAGTGATTGTGATAGTGATTGTGATAGTGATTGTGATAGTGATTGTGATAGTAATTGTGATTGTGATAGTGATAGTGATTGTGATTGTGATAGTGATTGTGATAGTGATTGTGATTGTGATAGTGATTGTGATAGTGATTGTGATAGTGATTGTGATA
The DNA here is from genome assembly GCA_963853795.1 of Xestia rhomboidea. NCBI lineage: Eukaryota > Metazoa > Arthropoda > Insecta > Lepidoptera > Noctuidae > Xestia > Xestia rhomboidea. The sequence continues at coordinate 3,224,284 of OY970778.1, read as the reverse complement.
GTGATTGTGATAGTGATTGTGATAGTGATTGTGATAGTGATTGTGATAGTGATTGTGATAGTGATTGTGATAGTGATTGTGATAGTGATTGTGATAGTGATTGTGATAGTGATTGTGATAGTGATTGTGATAGTGATTGTGATAGTGATTGTGATAGTGATTGTGATTGTGATAGTGATTGTGATAGTGATAGTGATTGTGATAGTGATTGTGATAGTGATTGTGATAGTGATTGTGATAGTGATTGTGATAGTGATTGTGATAGTGATTGTGATAGTGATAGTGATAGTGATTGTGATAGTGATTGTGATAGTGATTGTGATAGTGATTGTGATAGTGATTGTGATAGTGATTGTGATAGTGATTGTGATAGTGATTGTGATAGTGATTGTGATAGTGATAGTGATAGTGATTGTGATAGTGATTGTGATAGTGATTGTGATAGTGATTGTGATAGTGATTGTGATAGTGATTGTGATAGTGATTGTGATAGTGATTGTGATAGTGATTGTGATAGTGATTGTGATAGTGATTGTGATAGTGATTGTGATTGTGATTGTGATTGTGATAGTGATTGTGATAGTGATTGTGATAGTGATTGTGATAGTGATTGTGATAGTGATTGTGATAGTGATTGTGATAGTGATAGTGATAGTGATTGTGATAGTGATTGTGATAGTGATTGTGATAGTGATTGTGATAGTGATTGTGATAGTGATTGTGATAGTGATTGTGATAGTGATTGTGATAGTGATTGTGATAGTGATTGTGATAGTGATTGTGATAGTGATAGTGATAGTGATTGTGATAGTGATTGTGATAGTGATTGTGATAGTGATTGTGATAGTGATTGTGATAGTGATTGTGATAGTGATTGTGATAGTGATTGTGATAGTGATTGTGATAGTGATTGTGATAGTGATTGTGATAGTGATTGTGATAGTGATTGTGATAGTGATTGTGATAGTGATTGTGATAGTGATTGTGATAGTGATTGTGATAGTGATTGTGATAGTGATTGTGATAGTGATTGTGATAGTGATTGTGATAGTGATTGTGATAGTGATTGTGATAGTGATTGTGATAGTGATTGTGATAGTGATTGTGATAGTGATTGTGATAGTGATTGTGATAGTGATTGTGATAGTGATTGTGATAGTGATTGTGATAGTGATTGTGATAGTGATTGTGATAGTGATTGTGATTGTGATAGTGATTGTGATTGTGATAGTGATAGTGATAGTGATTGTGATAGTGATTGTGATAGTGATAGTGATTGTGATAGTGGTTGTGATAGTGCTTGTGATAGTGATTGTGATAGTGATTGTGATAGTGATTGTGATAGTGATTGTGATAGTGATTGTGATTGTGATAGTGATAGTGATAGTGATTGTGATAGTGATAGTGATTGTGATAGTGATTGTGATAGTGATTGTGATAGTGATTGTGATAGTGATTGTGATTGTGATAGTGATTGTGATAGTGATTGTGATAGTGATTGTGATAGTGATTGTGATAGTGATTGTGATAGTGATTGTGATAGTGATTGTGATAGTGATTGTGATAGTGATTGTGATAGTGATAGTGATAGTGATAGTGATTGTGATAGTGATTGTGATAGTGATTGTGATAGTGATTGTGATAGTGATTGTGATAGTGATTGTGATAGTGATAGTGATTGTGATAGTGATTGTGATAGTGATTGTGATAGTGATTGTGATAGTGATTGTGATAGTGATTGTGATAGTGATTGTGATAGTGATTGTGATAGTGATTGTGATAGTGATTGTGATAGTGATAGTGATTGTGATAGTGATTGTGATAGTGATAGTGATAGTGATAGTGATTGTGATAGTGATTGTGATAGTGATTGTGATAGTGATTGTGATAGTGATTGTGATAGTGATTGTGATAGTGATTGTGATAGTGATTGTGATAGTGATAGTGATTGTGATAGTGATTGTGATAGTGATTGTGATAGTAATTGTGATAGTGATAGTGATTGTGATAGTGATAGTGATTGTGATTGTGATAGTGATAGTGATTGTGATTGTGATAGTGATTGTGATAGTGATTGTGATAGTGATTGTGATAGTGATTGTGATAGTGATAGTGATAGTGATAGTGATTGTGATAGTGATTGTGATAGTGATTGTGATAGTGATTGTGATAGTGATTGTGATAGTGATTGTGATAGTGATTGTGATAGTGATTGTGATAGTGATTGTGATAGTGATAGTGATTGTGATAGTGATTGTGATAGTGATTGTGATAGTAATTGTGATAGTGATAGTGATTGTGATAGTGATAGTGATTGTGATTGTGATAGTGATAGTGATTGTGATTGTGATAGTGATTGTGATTGTGATAGTGATTGTGATAGTGATTGTGATAGTGATAGTGATAGTGATTGTGATAGTGACTGTGACAGTGACTTTGACAGTGACTTTGACAGTGACTGTGACAGTGACTGTGACAGTGACTGTGACAGTGACTGTGATAGTGATTGATTAACATGTAGTGTATCTATTTATCCCTTTATTTTGATCCAGTGGGACAGTAACCGGACTTCACGCGGGCGAAGCCGCGGGTAACAGCTAGTACTAATATAATGACCTACGGGTTGTAACCGTTGTAGACGTTACCTTCATAGGTAACCTCTGATCCGAAGTTAATCCTCATATTTGAGTTAGGGGTTTGTACAGTGTTGTCTGTTGCCAGTGTGAACAATCTTGGAGAGTTTTTCGGGGTGTTTTCATTAGGCATGTCTTTTGAATCATCAAGTCCCGTAATTGTATTATTCGAGTGACTTTCCTGGATGGTATTTTGATATGCAATTGTTTTTGCTCCGTGATTTCGTGCTTCGATCGCAGTTTTTATCTTTCTATACATTTCTTCGTAATAGCCGTCAGGAATGTCCCCGTATTTAACGCTTAAACTTTGGCTGGGTTTGGCGTTTGCAAATCCAATAGAGTCTCCATTGAATAACACTGAAAAAAAAAACCATTAACGGCCTCGAACTAAACATGGGTGCTTAGATTAAATTAAAGCCTAAAAAAATCCTCAAATTCATATAAATAGGAAATTGTACAGATAATGACGGATCAAATTCTTACGGAAAATCAATAGTTAAATATAAAGTCATTCGAATGGATAATACTGACAAAATTTGTGTCTTTCAAAACATATCAAACTTTTTAACCGACTTAATCACGCTAATGTATTCACTCAAAAAAAATACAGGTCTGTTCTGATCGAACCCGATCGAATCAAATTAAACCCTGTTAATTTATGATAGAGTTGTTGTGAACAGATCTAATTTAATCTTGCCATACAAGCCAGATTTGACCAAAAATTATCATCAACCGGGTCCACCAGGGCTATTACGTATCTTTCTGATATCCAGTGACTATCAAGCTTCGGTTGTACACCGAACTTTGATGACAACCGTGAATGTCATAATATTGGTATTACGTATCACAAAGAGTGGATATCACTTTACGGTGATTAACAGGGTCATACCTAATACGAACCTAACCTTTTGGCAGTTATTTGTTTTTTTTTTTTTTTTTTTTTTATGAAAATTTTATGAACTAAAATATGATGATTGTTTTAAAAGTCATAGAACAAAAGTTGTTGATTATGATGTTAGTAACACAGTCCTGAGAGGTTGTCGGTGTTTTACAAATAACCCTGTATATTCTCAATAAATTACGTCAGGTGTAATGATATTGAACCTCAAATTTCGACTTCATAAACATAAGTACTATTTTAGGTAGGTATTTAGATATAGGGTTACTTTCAGCGGTTCGGGTAAAAGGATAGTTTTGAAAATATCAATAGACTGTAGCTTTCAGATTTCATGGAAGTAAATCTAATCTTTTTTTCCCGGGTAATAGTGTTTAATTTGAAAAACGCAAACGATAAATTTGATACTTACATTGCAAGCCGACAGCAAGCACAAGAACATTTGACTCCGCCGACATCTTGATACCACTGCTAGTTGAGTAACGCTTTGGACTGAACTGTAAAGTACGGAGACTCAAATAGCGCTGAGAGTGACGTAGGGGTATTATTCACGCGGGCCTGTGGACGGGGAGCTATGGGCTAGCTCGCCGTCCGTACGTCTCATGACGACAGGCCGTGTCGACGGCGCGTTCGTGTTCCACGCGCGCCTCAAAGAGAGTCAGCAATAGGGAAGGGGTCCGCAAGGACCGAAGCCTGCCGGGGCTGCGGGACTATTCGAAAGAGATACCGTGGCCCCGGAACATATAGGGCGATGAAGGAACATGGATGGGTTTTAGTCAGTAAAAGTCTGACACTCCCTCCTGCTCCGCCCAGAGCGGGAGAAGTCATTTGATGATTTCCCATCCGAAAAAAAAAAAAAAGGGGTATTATTCAGCCAATCAAATGCCTGCGGGAGACCTTTCTGCTGGCCATTACGTAACCTTCATATCAGAAGTTATCAACCTATTTATCGTCCAATCCCAGGATAGAATCTCAGAACAGAGCTAAAATATGTGTTACCGAGTCATCCCCAGTTATCATTTGGTTCATGTGGATTGGAACTTTAACTAACGTAATGATTGGGTTAAGTAGGTATCTTAGATCATATGCGTACATAATTGATTGTCCTCATATCATGGATTTTCTGCTTTTAATTATTTTAGAAGAGTTGATAACAATTTCATATGATCATCAATGACATCCTGTCTACATAAATTGAATTGAAATTACTCTCAGAAGGACTTTACGTTTCTCGTGATTGTCACGTCATCAAAAACAATATTTATCTACCATGAGGCCCTCAGATGATGTATTTCTTTATCAAAGCAAGACTAAGTCGTTGAACTTACATTGATTATAGTTGCGTGGATTTTACTTTTTCCTAATAAAATTATCTACACCGGTAAATGGCACAATCACAATCACTATCTCTATTTTTTTGTATAGTGTTTGTGTTGCGTGAAAACCTTTTTGTAGTAATTTATCTCGGCCGATTTCACCATGGTGAAGTACCTATTGATGAGATTAATTAAAAACAGCAAAAGTAGATTTAGAACATGTAGTTTTAATTTTAAGAGATTCCACAGAGTAGAGCAAACTGATATTACATACTAGTGAGGTGCTACTAAATTAGTGTTGTCACTTAATTTGAATTAGATAACCGGTAAAGCAAAATTTATTATTACAACACTCTCACCAAATTTTTACTTTACATACATCTTAGATAAGAAAAATATTGGAGACTGACAGACAACCCTATTATCAAATAATGCCATATAGCAATTAATAACAAAACAAAAACATTTTAGTTGAAAGATACTTGCTTAATACCAATTTTATTTCTAAGATATTGAAATCGTTCTTTAGGTAAAGCCTTAGTAAATATATCAGCAGATTGCTCTTTGGTATTCACATATTTAAGATCTATTTGTTTCTCTGAATACTTTTCTTTGATAAAGTTATACCTTACATGTATATGCTTACATCGCTTGTGATAGTCTACATTCTTAATTAAACAAATTGCACTTTGATTATCAATATTTAGACAGACAGAGTTCTGATTAAATTCGTTTATGTCTATTAACAATCCTTTTAGCCATATAGCTTTTTTAGTTTCAGAACATGCAGCCATGAACTCTGCTTCAGTAGTAGATAAGGCTACGCTTTGTTGGCGTTGTGTTGCCCATGTTACTGCAGCTCCATTTTTTATGAATACATAGCCAGTTAAAGACCTGCGTGTGCTTGTGTCTTTGGCATAGTCTGCATCACTATAACCTTCTAGGTTAGTCTTTGTAGGTGTGTAACATAAACCATAGTCTTTTGTTCCTTTCAAATATCTTAATATTTTCTTGACAGCATTCCAATGGGTCTGATCATAACAGTTCAAATGTCTACTCACCAGACTGACTCCATACATGATATCTGGACGGCTTACCACAGCCAGGTGCATGAGTGAGCCCACAGCCTCTCTATAGTGAATAGTTTTGTCTGGGGCTTCAGTTGCTTTCTCCAGATTAGTGTGAGGATCAACTGGAACATTGGTACAGTTTGCATCTTGCATATTGAATTTATATAATAACCGTTCAATATATTTTGATTGGTGAATGAAAATACACTTTTCAAATCTTTCTATTTGTAATCCTACAAAGTACTTAGAATCACACTGTTTAACTTCAAAATTATTTTTCAAGTCACTCATCACTTTGTTTAGTGAATCTACAGATTTAGACATTAGAAGCCCATCATCAACATATAACAACAAGTATATTTTATTATTGTTTACATTTCCAATATAAACACATTTATCTGCATGACTATTAGTAAACCCAAATTTCTTTAGTACATTATCAAATTTCTGATTCCAGCACCTTGGTGCTTGCTTCAAACCATAGAGTGAACGATTAAGTTTACATACCAAATTTGATTGGACCTCCAAACCTTCTGGTGGCTTCATGTAAATATCTTCCATTACGTCACCATATAAGAACGCAGTCTTTACATCAAATTGGACTATTTTTAACTCCTGTTGGACAGCTTCTGAAAGTAAGATTCTGATTGAGTCATATCTCACCGTGGGAGAGTAGACTTCAGTGTAATCAATGCCTTGTTTTTGTCCACATCCTTTGGCACATAGTCTCGATTTAAAGATTGGACCAGATGGGTCATCTTTTACTCTGAATACCCATTTACAATCAATTAATCGCACTCCTTTGGGTTTTTCAATAAGGTTCCAAGTTTTATTTTCTTCATGTGCTTTAAACTCATTTTGAATTGACTGTTTCCATTTTTTAGCATTCACATTGTGTGAGGATATTGCTGCTGCATAACTTTCTGGAACATCCTCTTGTTCTGAAACTTCATTGACACATGTATATGTATTAGCTTCCATTTTAGCCATTCTTAGTTTAGATCTTGTTGTTATATTTCGTGTAAGTTCTGTTGGATCTATTGATTTGTCTGGTTCATAAATTGATCCTTCATCCGAGTGAAAAGATTCATCACTGCTTTCAGATTGCAATTCACTATCTTCAGATCTATTCTCTAATTTAGAACTATTCTCATTGGTCTTGGGTTCTGAGACCGACTCTGATAATGGCAGTATTGCAAAATCTCTTTTAACTGAACTTTCAATGAAGATGACATCTCTGCTAATTAACACTTTCCTTGTCTTCTGGTCAAAAAGCCTATATCCTTTTGTCTGTTCATTATAGCCAATAAAAATCATCTTATTTGCCTTCGAGTCCCACTTTTTGGATTTTTCTTTTGGCACATGCACCATAGCTTCACAACCAAAAACCTTCAAATTAGTGATGTCTGGCCTTCTACCACTCCACTTCTCTTCAGGTGTTAAAAATTCTAACACCCGTGTTGGACATCTATTTGTGATATAGGCAGCAGTCAAAATTGCTTCTGCCCAATACTGTTTTTGTAATTGAGCATTCAGTAGCATGCATCTTGCTCGCTCTAAGAGAGTTCTATTCATACGCTCCGCTAGACCGTTTTGTTGTGGAGTGTAGGGAGTAGTCGTTTGATGTGAAATTCCAGACTTCTTGAGAAAATTGCAAAATTCATTGCTCAAATATTCACTGCCATTATCTGTACGGAGAGTCTTTATTTTTAAATCCAGTTGGTTCTCCACCAAAGCTTTAAATTCTTTAAATCTTTCAAATACATCAGACTTCTTACGTAATATGTATACAAATACCTTCCTGGTGAAATCATCAATGAAGGTGACAAAGTAGCAAGCACCTCCAAGAGATGGTACCTCCATAGGCCCACAAACATCAGAGTGAATGACCTCTAGCTTTGATTGTGCTCGAGACCCTTTAGAAGGAAAAGGTTTTCTTGATTGCTTCCCTTCTTGACATGAAATACATAAGACCTTTTCTTTCTTTTCTAACTTAATTCCTGCAGATTCTGTTAGTTTACTCAAATCTTCAAAATTTAGATGAGCCATTCTTTGATGCCACAAATAAAAGTCATTGTCTTTTGATGCAGATATGTATGCTTGAGTACTGTGAGTATCTAGCCGGTACATGTTATTCATCATCTTTGCAGTAGCCACTTGTTCTTTATTTCTGTTTAATATCTTACAACCTTTCTCATCAAACTGTATATAACATCCATTTTTAATCATCTGAGTAACCGAGAGAAGATTGGTGGCCAGACCAGGAACATAAAGAACATTCTGCACTTGAATTGTATTTATCTTCCCGTTGCTATCAGCAACATTTAAATTTATCTTTCCGCAAGCTTCTACCAAAAGTTTCTCATCATTCGCCACCTTTATAGTACTAATCGGAGGGGGAATTTTGTCATAGAGCCAGTCACTGTGCATAGTCATGTGCATTGATGCTCCAGAGTCTATGTACCAACCTTTCTCATTGCTTGTAGTTGCAGAAAATACAGCGACATAGTTGGTACTTTGTTCTGACTTTGTACTTTGTTCTGACTTTTGTTTCTTATTTCGACAATTTTTGCTTATGTGTCCATACTTATTACACACAAAGCATCTAGGACCTTTGCTGTTACTGTGAGTGGTTTTGTCTGAAGCTTGTTTGGCATGCTGCAACCGATTTCCCTTGCTTTTATTAACAAATAAAGCATTTGTTTCAGTGCTTCTTCTTGGAGCAGTTTAGTTTTCACATAATCAGCTGATATTGCCACACCGGAGCTTTCAAGAGCCATAATCATTGGCTGATAGACCTTGGGTAAACCTGCCAGTAATAGGGTTCCCAACCATTCATCATTCACATTAAAACCAATATTTCTTAATTTGTGTGCAGTTGACATTATTTTGCTAACATAGTCTTCGATACCTTGGCATGTTTCTAGCGTTGTGGTTATCAGATCTCTTAGTAAGCCAACTCTGCGTGTCAGCCCCTTGTCATCGAAAGCTTTAGAAAGGTTATTCCACACTTCTTTGGCAGTTTTGGCCTCTTGAATGTGTACATAGTTGGTGGGATGTACCAATAAAACAATTTTGGACTTAGCTTTCGTATCTTGTTTGACATCGACTTTTTCTTCGGTGACACAATGCCATAAATCCTCGTGTTCAAGATATGTTTGGACGGCAAATCTCCACGTTGGATAGTTTTCTCTACCGGTCAACTTTTCAATCAGTACCATATTATTTGAGGACGACATTTTGCTGATGAAGAAAAAACTTGTGTCACAAAAGACCACGTGTTGAAAGTCTGGTGAGTTTATACGGAACTACTATTTTCACTGAATCTACGTTGTATTTTAATTATCACTTGCTTTTATTACTATTTCAAAAGAAATCAGGCGGCCTGGGCCCATAACCTGATGAGATTAATTAAAAACAGCAAAAGTAGATTTAGAACATGTAGTTTTAATTTTAAGAGATTCCACAGAGTAGAGCAAACTGATATTACATACTAGTGAGGTGCTACTAAATTAGTGTTGTCACTTAATTTGAATTAGATAACCGGTAAAGCAAAATTTATTATTACAACACCTATCAAAATAAATGTGGTGAGACCTGTCATTTGCGTTTTGTGACTGAGAATAGACGCCTCACCAAGACTATATCCTTCTTCAATCGACTCGGGGCAAGAAGACAACCGAATTGACTCAACCCATTAGCGTGTGAACATAATACGTATTTTTCTAAAAATACATAATTTTATTCTTAATAATGTAAAGCTAAAGTACCAGGGTTTCAATTTACATGGATTTAAAGCCTACTACTTTTAGTTTTACATTAAAGTCAGTTAAGCAAGTCTCAGGTTCAGGGTCTCAGGTAAAATGGTTTAATTGAAGTTTTTTTTCGGTAGTGCAATTTTTATTTTTTATTTGGACTTGAAGTCCCTCGGATAAGTGGTGTTATTCTAGACATTGTTGGGAACATTTCGCCTGACAAATCTTCTGTCATAAATAAGATTGTGTTTTTTTTTATTTTTGGTCGCAGTCATCAATTTGCTTCCCAATCTGTAGGCTAATTCACGTAACTAAAGAAGTGCTGTTGCAGTTAAGTTTCGATCAAAACAACGGTTTTCGTATTCTCTACCGCTGTCAGACACGCTCGCGTCATATCGCGTCACGCGAGCGCAATAACGGCATACTACTGTTGCGCGTCTTTGGTGCGTGCTTCGGAACGCAACATGATCGGTATTCTACTAAGTAAGAAAAAGCACTAAAACCTGTACTGGGGTATTATTTTAATAACGTCATATTCATTGAAATGTAATCGATTATATTCGATTATTTAGTGAGTAATATTTTTTCTCTCATATGGCCACACCATAAGTAAGTTTGGTAGAGTTTGGTTGTCGTACAGTTGACGTGCAGTTCACGCGCAGCTTACGCGCAGTTCAAAGATTACAAGAATACCGTCTATTACTCGAACTTGAACTTAACTGCAACTGCACTACAACTTCATCGGCGCGTCATAAAATTACGTGAATTAGCCCTCTGACCCGTCTAGATTTCTCGGAGCATTTGGCAGTGATAAAACGGCTGCAGATAGTGGCAGTTTCATTTGTACCTTAATAATAATATAAACGACCCGAATGGCGCAGCGGTAGTGAGGCTGCCTTACGTTCGTTGGGTCCCGGGTTCGAATCCCGGTAGGAGCAAATGTTTGTGTGATGAGTAGGGACATTTGTTTCCGAGTCATGGATGATTATATACAACATGTAACGTAATTAACACACACCCTCAGACACCCCAATTAGTTTATTATGTTATAATCATAATACATGCACTGAATTTTTAATTAAACATGTAGACATGTTTAATTAAATGATTATTTAATAAATTAGTTTTCCTAATTCCGGAAGAATGTTGTAGTCACAGTACAAATCAACGAACGCACACAGTCGCATACGTAAGTCTCATACCTACGTATGCGACTGTGTGAGTCTTGCTAGCCTAGTAGGTAGGCAGGTAGGCTCGCGTTCGAGACAGCTGTTAACGTCGTCGCTCGACTCAACTTCAATAGAAAAGTTCAATACATTTTAATGACTGTTTTCTTAATTGATGTTTTAATTTAGAAAGCACTTCGTCATTTTTTATCAAAAGAGTTCACTATCCTATTTTTTAGATCCTCGGCACTTGTTGTGGCACTAAAATAAACTAACGATTTTGTAAGAAATGGAACGCAACAAACGTCATAGCTTCCTGCCTTTCTGCAGTTTAGCTGTCAAAAAAAATTTTCTCTGCTGAAGGTAACCGGCAACCGATTTGTACTTATCTTTTGTAAAACGTTCATTATAATATAGAAACTTAATATTAACTGCTACAGTGCTTTATTTCGTGAAACTCCTACATGGTAGCAGAGCGTGGTTACCAAATAAAGTAATAGCAGTCGGTAATTCCGAAGTTTCTCTGAAAGAAGACTTGCCGGTCGTTGCCGCCATGAGTTCGCACGGTATGTTCAATCTGGAAAAATTGAATGGTCGCGAGAATTTTGCCACCTGGAAGTTCAGCGTGAAAACCTATTTAGAACACGAGGGACTATGGAATTGTGTGGAACCTGTTGATGAAAAAGTGGTTGACCCGGCGAAAGATATTTTGGCTAAGTCCAAACTGATTTTGTTGGTGAGTTCCCAGAACTATGTACACATACTGGATTGCAAAACTGCAAAAGAGGTATGGACCAACCTACACAAGGCATTTGATGATAATGGGCTAACAAGAAAAGTGAGTCTACTTAAAGAATTGATAAACACTTCACTTGAGTCTTGCAGTGGCATAGAGGAATACGTGAGTAAGATCATGAATGCTGCTCACTAATTGCGGAACATCGGCTTTGATGTAAATGATGAATGGCTTGGCACCTTAATGTTAACTGGTCTTCCAGATCAGTACAAACCCATGATCATGGGGCTTGAAAACTCGGGTGTAAAAATCAGCGCAGACTTCATTAAGACCAAGTTATTGCAAGAAGTAGAAACTACCGACTCAAATAGTGCGCTCTACTCACATGCATCAAAAGGAAAACAAAAGACGAAGCCTACTAAGACAACCAAAGGTCCCCGATGCTATAATTGCAATGGTCATGGACATTTTGCAAAAAATTGTCAGAAGAAGAAGAAGGAAAATTGCAAACAGGAAAGTTTAAGCTTTGCCGCAGCTTTTTCAGCTACTACTGGTACAAATGTTAAACAATGGTACATTGATTCTGGTGCATCCATGCACATGTGTAACAACAAGAAATGGATGTACAATATCCGTGAACCATCAGTGAAGACCATACCAGTGGCTAACAGTGAGCCATTGTCCGTACAGGGTGCTGGAGAAATAAATGTGAACATATCACAAGGAGGGAAAATTCAGCTGAAAAATGTGTTATATGTACCCGGACTGACAGCAACTTTAATTTCAGTTAGTACAATCACAAAAAGTGGATACAAAGTTCTTTTCAATGAAAATGGATGCATTATCAATGATGTAAATGGAAGAGTGATATGCTCAGCTACCTTAAATAATAAATTATATGCTCTGGACATGCAGTCACGGGAAGAGACTGTTCACTTGGCTTCCAATAATCCTAATTCCAATGATATAAGGTTGTGGCATCTTAGGATGGCACATTTGAATGTTTCAGATCTACAGAAGTTACCAAACTGTGCTGAGGGAGTTGTGTTGAAACAAGGTAACCAAACTAATATGCAATGCTCAAGTTGTTTTGAAGGTAAGCAGACAAGGCTCCCATTTAAACATGCTGGTTCAAGAGCAACTAAGCCGTTGGAATCGATTCACTCAGACCTATGTGGACCAATGGAAAGTACATCATATGGAGGTATGAGATATAATTTCATAGATGACTTTACTAGAATGGTACATGTATATTTCACAAAAGACAAGCTAAGTATTCTAGACATATTTAAGGATTTTAAAAGACGAGTAGAGAACCAACTGGATACTAAATTAAAATACTAAGGACAGATAATGGAAAAGAGTACTGTAACAATAACTTTGAAAGATACTTGTCTAGTTGTGGAATCATACATCAGACCTCTGTCCCCTACACCCCTCAGCAGAATGGATTATCAGAGATGATGAACAGAACACTTGTTGAAAAGGCTAGGTGTATGATATCTAATGCTAATTTAGAAAAACCTGTTTGGGCTGAAGCCATTGCCACTGCTGCTTATATTGTGAATAGGTCACCAAGCAAAGGCCTTGAAGGTATTACTCCACATGAAATGTGGACTGCACGCAAACCAAAACTGTCTCATATGAGAATATTTGGTTCCGAGTCAATGGTGCATAAACCTAAAGAGAGAAGACAAAAGTGGGATAAGAAATCCGAAAAGATGATTTTCGTAGGTTATTGTGAAAGTACTAAAGGATACAGAGTTATGAACCCCAAGACACACCAGATAATAAAGAGTAGAGATGTCATATTTTTTGAAAAACCTAAAAAAAAAATTCTCACTTCAGCCCGATCAACTGGAGAGGAGAAGTCAGAGGTGTCAGAAAGGTCAGAAGACTGTAGTACAAAGCAAGACGAGCAACAGAAAAAGACAGACGTCACTTCTCAGCCAACATGCAGCTCTAGTTTGGAAGAAGCTGACAATGAAACTTGCAGTGAGTACGAGACTGACACAGGGGATGACCTTGATGATACATACTATCCTCCCAAGCCGATTTCAGTTCCAGAAGAAGAAACTCATAACATCACATTGAGACCACGAAATAGACCTGCCTATGATAAAAAAGGTATGCTATGTTTTTTTACTAATCTGACAAATCCTCAGACAATAGAAGAAGCACTGTCATCCTCAGAAGCTAATGAATGGAAACAAGCAATGGATGATGAGATCAATTCTCTAGTGAAGAATGAGACCTGGAAGCTAGTAGACCTCCCCTCTGGCAAAACTGCACTACCAAATAAATGGGTGTTTAAACGAAAAACCAATCAACAAGGAAATGTCATACAATATAAAGCAAGACTTGTCATAAAAGGGTATGCGCAGAAAAGGGGTGTGGACTTTCAAGAAGTGTATTCTCCGGTTGTAAGGTGGACATCCATTAGATATTTATTTGCTTTAGCTGCACAGCAAGATCTTCATATTGATCAAATGGATGCAGTATCAGCTTTTCTACAAGGATCAATAGATACAGATATCTATATGATACAGCCTGAAAAGTATAAAAAGGGAGATGAGGTATGTCATTTAAAGAAATCAATATATGGACTCAAACAAGCAAGTAGATTATGGAACATGAAACTCAGTCCAGTATTAAAGGAAATGGGTATTCAGCAATCAAAAATAGACCCATGTGTTTATTATGACATCAAAATGGAAATTTACATTGCCATCTGGGTTGATGACATAATATTGTTTGCTGGTCAAAAAAAAAAATGACAAAATAAAAACTACAACAGAAGTTGAATATGAAAGACCTGGGAAAGGTGAGTCAATGTCTGGGCCTTAATATAACAAGGACAAGAAATTCAATTATGCTGGATCAAGAAAAATATATTAATGAGATACTATCTAGATTTAATATGTCTGAATGCAAAACTGTCAAGTCACCTGTGGAAGTTGGACTGAAGTTTTTCGAAAATAAGGAGCAGGAAACATTTGATTGCCCTTATCAACAGGCAATTGGAAGTCTTTTATATGTTGCACAAGGAACCAGACCAGATATATCATATATTGTGAATGCTCTAAGTAGATTTAATAAAGATCCGAGGTCTGAGCACTGGGTTGCAGTGAAGAGAGTAATGAGGTACTTACGAGGTACAAAAAGTTACAAACTTACATATACCAAGAAGGGTAATAAAGAAATCACAGGCTACTGTGATGCAGATTGGGCAAGTGATGCTCATGACCGGAAATCGTGCACCGGTTACGTTTTTATGTTTCAGGGTGGCGCAATATCTTGGTGTTCCCGCAAACAGCAGACCATCGCTCTGTCAACCGCTTAGGCGGAATACATGGCCATGGGGAGCGCGGCGCAGGAGGCGCTTTGGATGCGACAGCTACAATCAGAACTCGGGCGCGGTTCCGGCACACTGCTCATATACAGTGACAACCAGAGCGCTATCAAGCTATCGGCCAACGATTGTTACCTACCCAGATCGAAACACATAGACATTAAATACCATTTTCTTAAGGACCATGTTATCAGTAATGAGTTAAAATTTTGTTATGTTGAAGGTTGAAGAGAATATTTGAGAATATTTCTGATATTTTAACTAAAGGAACAACGGTCAAAAACATATGTATTGTGTAACTAATATGGGGTTGCGTTCCGGGGTGGATGTAAGAAATGGAACGCAACAAACGTCATAGCTTCCCGCCTTTCTGCAGTTTAGCTGTCAAAAAAAATTTTCTCTGCTGAAGGTTAACCGGCAACCGATTTGTACTTATCTTTTGTAAAACGTTCATTATAATATAGAAACTTAATATTAACTGCTACAGTGCTTTATTTCGTGAAACTGCTACAGATTTAATACGTCCCCACAAAAAAAAGTCGTCAAATCAGCTGATTGGGGATTCTCATCGAATTAATCCCACGTACGAGTAGGTACGCCAATCGGATCCCCTGTCGATGGCTGTGTACTGAGTAGCAGCTAACATAGTCCTACCCTGCGGTCTACTCTTGTTCCATACCTTTGGTTCACTTGAATGTTCTGCCAGCTAGAACCACATTATCACGACACCACACCGTGCCACAGTCCTTACTATTATGCACCATTTCACTGAACATTTTGTGTCAATTATTCGAAAGACATCGCACGCAAAAAACTAGTTGCATACTCTCTACCGAAGGTCGCGCGTGACTAAATATTGTTTACATTTATTTAAGTTAGCTTTCATCGTAGGGAGCGCGGGCGCCGCGGGTGTCATGGTGGCTTTCTCGCTCTATCCCAGGTTTTTAATTTGCACGAGAAAGGGAACGAAAACAAGTATGACATATTTCGCATTTTGTTGGTATGGGTAACTATTGTTTCCTATGTATCCAGTGTCTGTTATTGTGTGCGTGCGGTTAAATTGCCAAGTTTACTTCAACTGTTTTTGTAAAGACTTTAACTTGCTTGAAATAAGGTTAATTTTCTTTATTTTGTATTGAATGGCGGAATTTGTATTAATACAAATAAAACTGCACTTTTAAAAGTCTTATTGCCTTGAGTTACGGTCCATTTCAGTTTGTTTGGACTATACAAGGGTAGTGTGACTATAAATTACGTAGCTTTAATTATTTTTGGGATAAAAAATTACCTATATTAAAAATTATAGAAATCGATTCAGTAAACGATGCTGAACAAACTATTTTCAGGATGTGCGTTAATTATGTTACATGTTGTATATATAAGGTGTCCAAAAAGAGTATCGGGTATTTGTTTCAACGCTAAAGTAAGCGATATGCTGCGAAACTTTTTGGGCCCAGAGTTGCAGGAGTTTTAAGGTTTCAATTCAAGAACCTGGTTCCAACAAGACGGGGCCACTTGCCATACATCAAATCAATCAATTGAAGCTGTTAGGGATTTTTCCCTGATAAGGTCATTTCACGTAGAGGTAACATCAACTGGCCTCCCAGAAGCCCCGAACTTAGCCCACTCGAATATTTCATATGGGGATACTTTAAAAGTATGGTTTATGAGAATAATCCGACGAACCTAACGCAATTGAAACAAAACATCAGGTCAGAAATGGTAACACTATCGAGAACTATGTGTCAGCGTGCTATCTTATCTTCGTTCCAGATTAGAAGAGTGCCAGCAGCGTAACGGTCACCATTTGGATAACATTATTTTTTCGAAATAATTTTCCATTTTGTATTCTAATAATGAACAATAAAAAAATACTTGATTACTACTAGTTTTTGTTTTATTGAACAAACAAAAACCCGATACTCTTTTTGAACACCTTGTATAATAAGTATGTATTTACAAACAAAAAAAGCATATATGTAGTATATCAACTATCTGGTGTCCACGACACCAATAAAATTTTTCTTTTTTCAATGCATACTCAAGCATTGAACCTGTTTGATATTTGAATCCAAGAGCATATCTGATCGGCGACCAACCTTTGTTTCCAAATGTTTCACAGAAGTTTTTCCCATTTATTCCACTCTGATTCTACTGTAAATTTTATTAACATACAACTGTACCAATTCAAACAAGAATATTCTAAAAAATGTTTTAAAATTTCATTTTTTTTTCTGTCTTGAACGATATGGAAACGTTCACATTCCTTGTTGAAGTCCTCAATCCATTGGCGAGCATTTGCATTTCTTCCAGTGAATTTATCAATGACAAAATCTTTTGAAATTCTCCCCAAATTTTGAGTTTCTGATTTTTCTTGCTTTTCTTCGAGTAACTTTTCCAACAATTTTTCCAATGTTTCATTTGTGCTTCTATTTATTGATTTTTGATCGTTTATGTTTTCCATAATCTCTTCAAGGTAGAAATCATTGAACTGTATATTTTATTCTCCATCTAAATATGTCTTTGATATCTCATCAGTTAAAGTTATCCATATTATTACTTGTCTGATGTCTTTTATTCAATGTTTTTCTTATCTTGGCATAATTAGATGTATTGGTTATTAACTGATGTAAACTTGCTGGTTGATATTCAGCCGGTATGCCAAAAGTTTGACCATCAGGTGTTCCAATTGAGGTTATGCAAATAATCACATAAAAATAACCTTTCCATTATAATCACTGCAGAGTTTCATCTGTTAGGTACATTTTGCTTGAGCTTTAATTCCTGAAGTCCCATCTGATGCTGTATTTCCCTCAATTTATATGCTGCCAAATTACTTGGAAGTACCTGCCTAGCGATCGGCACTTAGAAAGCAAAGTTTCTAGAGATGGATTTTCTTTGATGCTATCTTGAACCGAGAAATTGAGCGTGTGAGCGACACAGGGATGATGAAGTATCATTATCCATGTGTCGCTCACATGCTCAATTGATTTTTGAAGATGTTCGGTGACCTCCTTTTTCATATTTGCAGCGTTATCAGTCACCATTGTAACCATGTGTTTTATTT
This sequence comes from Xestia rhomboidea, assembly GCA_963853795.1. Classification (NCBI taxonomy): domain Eukaryota; kingdom Metazoa; phylum Arthropoda; class Insecta; order Lepidoptera; family Noctuidae; genus Xestia; species Xestia rhomboidea. The sequence continues at coordinate 3,206,294 of OY970778.1, read as the reverse complement.
TGCTAAAATAATTAAAATAACTTGTGCGATATTAAACAGCAGAATGATCAGTTTGCAACTTCTTCGGTAGATAAAACTGCTTAAAATATATTTTACGCAGTTTTATGGTTTTTGAAACTGGTGCTTATTAATTCATATTCTTCGGATAACATGTTCTCCGATAGCACTTTTCGGGATGGTAACTTGTGTCGAGAAAAATATATTTTTACAAAAAAATCGAATCCACGGTTTTCAACCATTGACAATGATTGAAAGTCCACTGCAAACATGCGTATTAAATCTTTGTCTAATTCGCGACGTTCATCGTCGTTGACCTGCTTTATTCTTTTTGGAGGGGGTACACTATGGTTTGTTACTGCGTACTATAAATCGAGCTGACAGTGGCCGTTGTTGTGGGTGTAGCTATCACCAGCAATTGATGTTCAAGCCACGGGCATTGCGGTGTCATTTGACGATATAGTTGTAGGTAATGCGGGATTCAAAGGATTGTTTTCCGTTGCAGTTGGGAGTTTTTTCTTCTAATGCTTGCGATAATTGAATGGGATGCTTCCTTTTTAGGTGATCATTGAGGTTAGTTGTATTGCCGAAGTACTTGTAAACAGTATTACACAATGTTTGAGATAGGTATGGGGGTATTGATATTGGTTTTTGTTATTTGTAAAATCAAATCAACATTTGTTTAAAAAATATTCATCGATTAAAAAAACTCCAATTCGTGCCCAATATGAAAATTTGTTGTGTCCGATCAAGTGCAAAACTGCACTATTGACGAAGAGCTTATTTGGTGTTACTTGTTAATGTTATTTGTTGTACTACCAGATAGAATTAAATGTTTGCCTTTATATAGATTTTAAAAGTCTCTTCAGGGGATACTACTAGACAAATATGTACTAACTACAGTGTGGATGAATATTTAAATGATAATTTTTTGGTATAAATTTTTCTGCTTTGTAATTTAACTATTTTTAATTTACATTTTATTATGGTTTTCTTTTATGATTTTTAATTGTTTTGACATTTCGTATTTGTGATTTTTTTATTTTATTTTAATTGACATTTTAGTTGTAATCTTTTATTTGAACTGACATTTTATTTATAATCTTTTATTTTAATTGACATTTTATTTGTAATTTTAATTGTTTTTTTTTTCTATTCAAATTTGTATGTCAGTAACGACAAAACATAGCAAGAGCTCTAAATATTTATAAGATCCTTAATGTTTATACCTATGTTTTACATATAAATAATTCTGATTCTGGAATATCGTTATTTGTCACGATACAGTGCTCCCCAAGCAAGGTTGGTTTATTGTTATCAATAAAAACCTCTTGGTAGTCTACTAGTACTTTATTTAATATTTCCTTTTGCCTATCATCTAAAGGGTGTACATACAAGTAAAAATCGTACATTAATGTACGATTTTTACTTTAAACACCTTCACGACCCCCGGTACTATTGAATCTATCCATCAGCACAATTTTTTGAGTGCGTTACATTGAGTTCTACTACAAAACATGAATTTTCACCCCAAAAAAAAAAGTCGTTTCCCTGCAATAATTTTTGCGTAAAGTTACTTAGTTTGATGTACAGAATGCTTGGTTGACGGCTTCGTGATGAGGTGGTTTAGACTCTGTATATCAATACTACAAAAATGATAAGCACCATCTGAGTATTGATATTTCAACAGTATTTTAATAAAACTCGCGTTAGATTTCTGTTCACGATATAATTTATTATACGCACAAACTACATGACATTTGCATAAAAACCATAAAGAAGACAAGAGAGCCACCAGTGTCTATGATCAATCTTGTAAGTTTATATATATCCAACACTCCCACTTGAACTTATAAGATATACATAACAATTCACTACATATACTTTCTTTTACTTTTAACTAAAACAGAAAACAAACATTCTTTTATTTAAACTTAAAGGTACACATCAAACATTTCTCATCATCTTATCTGTAATTGAATTAAATTTAATTACAGGCAAAGCTTTAGTCAGGAAATCAGCCAACTGATTTGAACTCTCAACATACTTAATATCAACAATTTTGTTTGCAACATTCTCTCTGATAAAATTATATTTTATGTCTATGTGCTTACTTCTTCTATGGAACACAGGGTTGTTAATCAATTTAATTGCACTCTGATTATCAACATTTAAAGTAATTGAGCCTTGTGGCTCCCCAATGTCACACAGAAATTGCCTAAGCCATAAAATTTCTTTAGTAGCTTCACTAGCAGCCATATACTCAGACTCAGTTGTGGACAATGCCACAGTATTTTGTTTACGGCTAGACCAAGTGACAGGACCTCCATTCATTAAAAATATATAACCTGTATTAGATTTCCTAGTGTCCAAATCACCTGCAAAGTCAGAATCTGAGTAGCCAACTAATTCAACATTACCTTTATAGACAATAGACATATCTTTAGATTTAATTAAATACCGTAAAACTCTTTTCACAGCTGTAACATGTGGAACACCAGGATCATTGACATACCTGCTAAGAACATTCACAGCATATGTTATGGCAGGTCTAGATACAGATGACAAGAATAACAATGCTCCCACTGCTTGTCTAAATGGGAAATTAAAAGGCACATTATTTGTATTCTTAGATAAATGTACATTTACATCAACAGGAGTACTACTACTTTTAGCATCTGACAAATTAAATTTATTTATTATTGACTTAATATACTGTTTTTGACTTATCCTTATACAATCTTTTTCTCTATCTATTTCCATACCGATAAATGAATTACAGTTAATAATCTTAATTTCAAACTTTTGTTTAAGATCATTTAGGATATCAGACAAAACAACTTTACTTTTGGCCAATAGTAATCCATCATCAACATAAAGAATTAATATTACTTTGACATCTTTAAAATATCCTACAAATACACAATTATCAGATGGACATGGTTTAAAACCATACGTAGTTAGAAATGAACAAAACTTCTCATTCCAACATCTCGAAGATTGTTTAAGACCGTATATAGATTTAATTAACTTACATACTTTTGAAGACCGAGTTTCCAATCCCTCTGGTACCTCCATATATATTTCCTCGGAGAGCTCACCATACAAGAAGGCCGTCTTCACATCAAACTGCTCGATCTGTAGTTCGTCTCTCGCAGCAATGCTAAGCAGCACCCTGATGGAATCGTACCTGCTAGTGGGAGAAAAAGTCTCATTATAGTCCAAGCCCTTGACTTGTGTGAATCCTCGTGCACACAGTCGTGCTTTGTATCGTACAATTTCTCCATCTTTATTCTTCTTTATGGTAAACACCCATTTACAAGTAACAGGCTTCTTCTCAGTTCGATCAGTCAGTATCCAAGTTTGATTTTCTTCATGTGACTGAAGCTCATCAGCCACAGCTTTCTTCCATAGATAAGAATTTGGACTATTCATTGCTTCTTCATAAGTGTTGGGTATTTCAAACTCAATAAAATTTGCTTCTTCATTTCTATTCCTTCTAGGTCTCAGTATAATATGCCTTTCATTATCTTCAGAAATTCTTCGTGAAGGCTGGTACGTCACATCATTGGTCGCATCATCATTTGGATCCTCTTGTGTTTCTACACTTTCAAAACTAGATTCAGAAAGATTTTGGTCGTCTTCTGGTGAAACTTGAATTTCTTCACTATGTTCTTGTTCATCGGTGATAGAAATTGAAGTAGAGTTTTTTCTCAGTACTGGTATGTTGTTCTCATTAAAGTGTACATTTCTACTTATTGTTATCTTCCCACTTTCAATATCAAACATTCTATAATTTTCATTTTCGTATCCTACTAATATTAGTTTTACACTCTTTTTATCTAGTTTTCTTCTTCTTTCATCAGGTATATGAACATAACCTTCTGAACCAAAAACTCTTATGTGTTGAAGGGCTGGCTTCTGTCCATCCCACAGCTCATATGGGGATACATCCTTTGTCTGGGTAGAAGAACTTCGATTTAATAAATAAACAGCACAGTTTACTGCTTCCGCCCAGAGATTCAATGAGATATCACGAGAGTACAACATAGATCTTGCACTCTCCATGATTGTGCGCATTTCTCTCTCCACCCTACCGTTTTGTTCAGGCGTGTAAGGTGCTGTGCGTTCATGAACTATTCCTTCACTATCCAAATAAGATTTAAGTTCATTGTTAATGTACTCACCTCCGTTGTCTGTATGCAATATACGAGTGCCATGACCAAACTTATTTTTTACTATTGCATTGTATTTCTTAAAGCAATCCAGGACATCACTTTTGTGCTTAATTATAAACACATGTCTATAGCTGGTGGCACCATCTTTAAATAAGACAAAATATCTTGCTCCAGATACAGATGTATGTTCTACAGGTCCACACACATCACTGTAGGTAAAATCACCAGGTTCACTTCTTCCTCTACAAGATTTATGAAATGGCAAGCGGCTACGTTTGCCATATTGACAAGCCTCACAAACAAAATTAATGTCATCTGTCAACTTTACTGGAATCGCACCATTTTTACTCATATTTTGCACTTCCTTCAAGTTTAAATGTCCCAAACGTTCATGCCAGGTTTTCAAACTTGACTGTGCTAAATTACAAACTATTTGCACTGTGGTTTTAATATTGACTTCGTATAGATTGTTCTGTTTCAATGTTGCAGTCATAACAACTATATTATCTTTCAATATTAAGGCCTCATTGTACTTCTTAATTATAACATAGCCTTTTCTTGTTACCATGCCTTCTGAGAACAAATTTCTGCGTAGCTCTGGTACATAAAGTACATCTTCTAGGATACTTTGCTCCCACTTGCCATTCACACATCTATTAATTAATATATTTCCACGGCCTTGTACCACTAGTTCCTTCTTATTTCCCAATTTCACAGTTGTACCATCACTATTCTGGCCATATTCTAATAACTCACAGAAATAATCGCGCCTGTGTGACATGTGTGCAGATGCACCACTGTCAAGAATCCATGTATCTATATCAGCTTCAGACTGTAAACATTGCTCGGCACTGAATGCAAGCATCTTTTGCTCTTGAGATTTCCTCTCAGTCTTTGGGGCTCGACAGTCTCTTGCAAAATGCCCTCTCTTGTTACAGTTATAACATATAAATCGAGGCTGATTATATTGGCCAGATTGAGAACTTTGAAATTTTCTTTGTTGTTTAGATTCCTTCATGGCTACTAAAGCACTCTCAGATTCCTCTTCATTTGTCAAGCTCGCTTCCTCATCTAATAATCTTGCTGTTAAGTTCTGAATTGTTTGCGAACGTGGATCTAATGACAGCCATGCCTGACGCAGAGAGCGATACTTTGAAGGTAGTGTACTTAATATTTTTGTCATAATTGCTGTATGACTTACTTCTTCGCCAGTCTCTTTTAATTGTTTGGCTAAGTTCTCAACTTTGGATATATGCATTGCAATACTATCTGTTGATGACATCTTATATTGATAGAATTTCTCATGCACCATCATTTTGTTCAGTTCCGATTTTTGTTCGTAAATTGATTCTAATTTGGTCATGACTTCTTTAGCAGTCTCGCAGTTTTCTATAAGAGATATTTGATTCAAATCCATTGACGACGTTAAAATGAACATGGCCATTCCATCATCTTTATCCCACTGCACTTGCGAACTGGTTTCCACGGGTCTTGCTTTTTCTATGTTCAATCCCTTTGCTCTTAATGCACAATTGACTTGGAATTTCCATTGTCGAAAATCCTTGCCGTTAAATTTCTCCATTTTCATCGCGTTCGTGACCTCCATTACTTTTACACCGTAAGTAATCCTGCTCTTAACTCGAATATTTATTGAAATATTTACTTATCATGTGCCTGGGCCCATAACCTATTGATATTTCAACAGTATTTTAATAAAACTCGCGTTAGATTTCTGTTCACGATATAATTTATTATACGCACAAACTACATGACATTTGCATAAAAACCATAAAGAAGACAAGAGAGCCACCAGTGTCTATGATCAATCTTGTAAGTTTATATATATCCAACACTGAGTACGTAGAATCTTTTGCACCAGGGAAGAGTTGACTTGAATGCGGGGATAAGTTGACTTCCGCTTCTTCCTTTTTGCTTTCTTAGCAGGTGACAGCTCGAGTGGTACATATGCTGTCCCTTTAATGCCAACTACCTCAATAAATACTATAGGCCTGTTTCTTACATCCGATTGGACGTTAACCGGACAAAAGGCTAAGTTTGTTGACGGTATTGAACATTGTTTATTTGCGCAGCATGTTGGGCAGCTACTGCGAACTACCCCTGGTGTACCACAGCCGTAACATGACACTTTGGGTGCGGATGGAGATGGAGCCTGCGTCGCTTTGATAGAAGCTGTTGTAGATTGACCCTCAGGAACCTTATCGGACTATACGATACGAATGAGGAATGTTGTAGTAGGGTGATCAAGCGCCTATGGAGATAGTGCTATCTCTTTCTTTCCTATGGCGCTTAACTATGTGCGAGTGAGTCAAAGCGCAGCGGGGCTACTACAGGTGAAGAATTAATTCTCACCCTTAATGTACAACCAGCCATCCATTACCATTTCCTCTGAAAGGTGGTATAATACCACACAACGTTTAGTGTGAGATCTAAACCTTATTTATATCTAATTTCTCCGCCTTACCACATGAGTAAGTAAACGGAACAGAGTATAAGCTTCTTAAGAACGTGCAAAATTGTTACCTATTTTGGTACGGTTGTCACAATAGGTGAAGACAAATTAAACAAAACATTTGTGAAATAGCTTTGTTATTCCGTATGATAAAATACTTTACAAATTACTTACTCTAATAATTTTCTTTTTACAATTTTTGTTTTTTAATAATTTATTGTTTCTTTTAATTGTGTGGTAAATTCTGAATCTGACAAAGTTTTTCAAGTAATCTAACGGGAAACACTCACATGACATATCAAATTTACAATCTTTAGTAAGTTCAAGTATTTCGTTGCCAACATTGACAATATTTATTTCAATATCGAAATATTCGCGAAATTTTTGCTCGAGCAATTCAACAAATGCGATAAAGTTATCAGGAGGTATAATTAAAAAACCCAATTGTACGTTACCATCATTAAAATCCTTGTAATGGCTGAATAGAGAATCTTTGCCCATATTTATAGGTTGTTTCGATCTATTAACGTAGGTACAGTTTTATTTTTTCGCATTCGTTGTCGAGGCATTTTTTGTACAAATAGCCTGATACATATATACTAAACCATAAAATAAGGAAAAATTACTACTTTATTCTATTCAGGGATTAGTTTCCCAGCTTTCCTAAAAGGCACTAGGTTATGGCCGGAGTCCCATACAAAAATGTTTCGTTTCTTTTCAGCTCAATCAGACATCGGATTGGTTCAAATCTTACTTTCAATATTGGAACGTAACACACATACTTAGGTATGTGTGTACCTATTACATACCAACCCGCCCACATACGTACAAATGTTTAGTAAAACTCGCTCCGCGTGCTTGTAGTAGTGCAGCGATTCGCGCGGTTGTGTACTGTGTCTGACATAGTTTTAGCCTCAGAAATGAAAGACATAATTTCTCAGCTCACATTAAAACTCGAGAGTGCTGAAAATGAACTGGGAAATATATTGATAGAAAATACAGATCTACAGAAGCAAATATGTAAGTTAACTACAGAAAATAAAACCTTAAAATCTTTATGTGTGTCTATAGTGTCTATACCTAGACTAGAACTTTGTGGGGCTGTTCTTTTAGCCAAACTAATGGCTGAAGTAGGAGAAATAATGGATGTCCAGAAGATTGATCGGCATGCATGGACAGATAGTGAGGTGGTACTAGCTTGGCTCAATAGTCATCCTAGTCGCTGGAAAACTTTTGTAGCCAATAGAGTTTCGGATATTTTAAACACCTTGGATACATACCACTGGTCTCACGTATCGTCTAAGCAAAATCCCGCAGATTGTGCTTCTCGCGGTGTGTGCCCAGCTGTATTGAAATCTACGGCTATATCCACTCAACCGCCCCTGGCTGCATGTGCAGCCAGTAGCTGTTTTGCTAAATGTCCCTGGCTGCATGTGCAGCCAGTAGCGCATTCGTCCAACAAATGCAATAAAAAATCTACTAAACTGCTATGAATGAATGAATGCTTCTAAATTAATTTCAGAATTTATATTAGACATTTTAATAGAATCTTTCTTTTCACTTGAAATATAATCACCATTTGCAACATATATTTTCAATGGAGTTTGAAGTTTTTGAATATTATACATGTATTCTTCATATTTTTCATTAATTAAATGCTCTGTACAACCTGAGTCTATAATCCAATCAATCTCAATTTGGTTAGCACTTGTTTTAACATAATGACAATTATTATTCTCACTAATATTATTATTGTAGAAATAAATGTAAATGCGCTTTGACTCACAGCTGCATTAGTTTCTGATGAGTTCTCCTGACTGGGATGCTGTTGAGGTTGCGACCCACGGTGACCTCTATCTCCTCTGTCTCGTGCCTCTATGATGACCTCGATTTGATCGGCAGTATTTTGCTGTATGCCCTTGTTTGTTACATATGTTAAGTGTAGAAAGCCGTTTCGTTACTTGCTGTAGTATTGTTTTTCTCAGAGATTTTTAATTCTTCATCTAGGAGACGCTGTTTGAGAAAATCTAATTTTAGGTTTGGAGTGATGCCTGACATATCACTGTTGCACTTGATGGCAGTTATTACTGTATCATATTTGGTGTCTAAAATGCTTGCTTGTTGACGGGTCCGTCAACAAGCAAGCAATTTTATCTCTGTCATTTAGTTTTTCTTGATTTACATTCTAGTTCCCTTACAATAGTTTTAAAATTTTTCAAAGTAGTCTTCTAATTTTTCATCAGGTTTTTGTTTCAAGTTTAATACTTTTCTTCTTAGGTGGATTATTGAGTTATACTTTTTCTTTCGAACGTATTTTTGAGGATGTTTATCATGTCATATGCGGTTTTGCATGATTTTATAATATTCAAGTATTTATCGAATCGAAGAACGCATTGAACTATGATGCTTTTTGCTTTAGCATTTTCTTTCATGAAACTTTCGTCTTCACGTTTTACTTTTGATTCATCAATTTTTATGGTATGCAATAATTGTTTTTCGTCCAGTATGCATTGAACTCTGAATATCCAATTGTTGAAGTTATCTGGTTTCAATTGGGGAATTTTTTCTTGAACGGAAGCCATTTTGATCGTTCACGTTCGTTTGTGCACGCTTCTCCGATTATTATATTGCTTGTGCTTCTAGCTTTGCCCTCACTTTGTTTGATTAGCCCATAACCTGTTAGATATATAAAAGGGCAGCAAGGCAGTAAATAGAACACTTTGGTATTCATTAATATTTAATCATTTGCTTTCATGAAAGGTACAACATATTTGGTACGAGGTAGCAGAGAGAATGGAGGAGTGACCATAGATCACATATACTTATAATATTACATGCTTTGACTATCGGGCAATTTATCACTAACAAAAAGTACAGGCGTAATCAGGTGATTTGGTCGGCTGGAAACGAAATTAAAATGACTTTTTTTTCTTATTTGTTTGCCTTTTATCTAATTAATTAGTTAACAACGTTGTAAACTAATTATTTACACCATGTGTAGCAATAAACTTCTTGTGCGCCACTTTCACACATTGTTAAGTTGTACACTGAATACTTTCTTGAATAGTAAAGTAGTACCATGCGGCGTGTTCAGTCTCTTCTGTGAGTCATAACTACAAGTAATGGTTGTATTGTCACGTGTCCTCACGTTTTGATGTATTTTGAACCTTTTTTATGTAGCTTTTTTTTTCTAAATGATGTTTTTTGCACTGCTTCGTCCATGCAGCTCACTTGCTCTGTATTATTCTCCGCTTTAGTGCACTTTACACATTTATCTTTCTTAGGCACGTGAAAGGAAATTATAATAATAAGATTAAACGAACTTACTTGAAGTGAAGTTCTATCCTTATTATTTAATTACTTATTCTGGGATGACTGTGTAGTACTCGATACTTCCATGCTGTAATTCGCGTATTCAAAGTATGTTGCACTGCAACATAGCAAAAAAAATTTAGATACCTGTAACATAACCATTCATAACATTACGTTCAGAGATCAACTAAGTATGTACACCAAAAGGAAAAGGCTGTGCCTATTGCTTTGGGCAGGGTAGGGAAATTCTCATCCCAGAATAAGTAATTAAATAATAAGGATAGAACTTAACTTCAGGTAGTTCGTTTAATCTTATTATTTTTCTCTTACTTATTCTGGTATGGCTGTGTAGATGTTTAGAGTTAAACGTAAAAACCAATGCAATGTATCTTTCATCTATTTTATTTAATTTAAAATATAGGTTAGTTAGTAGTAAATCACAATGAGATCCATTAAATTCCTATTCAGGTAAAATTTAATTTTGCTTATCTAACAACAAATCACAATTGCTATCACCATTTACAATGGTTTCTAAATAGACTCTTAATTAAAGGCACCACATATGGCTTTAGCAAAAGAAACTTGAGCATCTTCATTATTTTGTAGAGGTCGATCATAATGTTTTGCAAATGTCAATGACCTAGAAGACTATCCTACTGCCTTCAACATGCTATCCACAGTGAGACCTTGCCTGCAAGCTTAAGATGATGATGCATGCCGAGTGGAATGAGAGGAGTAAATCGATACATCTATTCCACTATCTTTCATAACTTGCCTTAGCCATCTACTTATAGACTGTGATGTGGCTCTTCTATGAGGTCTCTTAAAAGTTATAAACAAATAATCAGATAATTCATCATCACCTCTCAGCTCTTTAGTCCTTTACAAATAATGTAAAAGGCATTTTACTGGGCAAATAATATCTGGCTTGGCAAGATATGGCAGGGATATTTTAGACATATATTTGCCTGGAGCAGATGTTTTTAAAATATCTGACAAAACAATAACGACTGCGTTGTCATTTACCCTTATATCTTTATATCTAACAGCGTTTAATGTTTGGACTCTCTGTCCTGTTGTGAGGGCCAAAAGCATAACAGTCTTTTTTGATAGTTTTCTAAATCTAATTCTTCAAGAGGATGCAACTGTCTTATAAAGGACAAAACAACATTTGGATCCCAAGTGGATGTATACCACACGGTCTGATCTCCCCGTTTTTTTTTCGCCATCACGTGCAGCGGGCTCGCCCACTCACTCTTGGATGGTCTGCAGATCCCCATCTCCTGCATTAGCCTAAATTCCTCCTTGATCTTGTGATATCCGTCAGGAGGAAGCGGTCTGGCTCTCGCGTGTGCGGGAGGTCCCGTAGTTTCGATATAATGCATTACTTTTGTTCTTATCGTCGTCAGCGTTATCGTCCTTAAATGGTATGGGTTTGGTAATATCTGCATATTCCGATACCTAACACGTTGTGAAATAGGTGATTATTGTCTACGATGCTGACAGAAAGTTCCGCGTGTTATGCCTATCCTTGTCTTTTTGTTCCTTTGTTTCTGCGTAAATAAGAAGGTCATCAATAAACAATATGACTCCCTCAATATCATCGAAATGTTCATATAATCGTTTATGGAAAATTTCTGACGCCGATGTTATACCGTAGGGCATTCTTAAAAATTTAAACCTTCCAAAGATTGTGTTAAATGTACAGAGGTCTGTGCTGGCTGAGTGTAATTTTACATGCCAAAATCCCTGTTTGGCATCTAATGTACTAAAATATTTTGCACCGGATAGGTTGGCGGTTATTTCTTCAAGAGTAGGTAACTTAAAATGTTCTCGCTTTATTGCTTTGTTTAAGTCACGCGGGTCTAAACAAATACGGAGATCTCCGTTTGGCTTTTTTACAACCGTCATGCTGTTTACCCATTCTGTGGGTCCCTCTACTTTTGCAATAATGCCCTGATTTTTCATTTCCATTAGTTTTTCTTTTACTTGTTCTTTTAACGCAATAGGTAACTTTCTTGGAGCATGAACTATCGGTTTGTACCCCTGTTTTAATTGTATTTCATATGTACCTAGTAAACAACCCATTCCTGTAAATATGTCGGGAAACTCGTCCAAAATATTTGGACATTTTTTATCTGTCTGTTTTATACTCATTACTCTTTTCAATAATTTTAATTCTTCACATGAACCAAACCTAAATCAAAACCAACCCAAAATGGGTGGTGAATTGGTGTCTACTACTATAAATTGTTATATGTATGTTTTGTTTTTATATTGTACTTTGAGATAACATTTACCAATGACTTTTATCTGACTACCTGAATATCCTTGTAACTTCATTGTTGTTTGGGCTAATTCATTTTCCGATAATTTTAATTTATTTATATATTTGATTGGCAATACATTAACGTCGGCTCCAGTGTCCAGTTTAAAATTGACCTGTTTTTTTTTATACACAGTGCTACCGTCCACTCATTACAAGAATAACAATCAATGGCGTGAATTACCTGATCACTGGAGTCTTCTCGTACCTCGCACACACGACACATTCTTGAGTAATGGTTCATTTTTCTACACTGAGTACATCGCTGTCCATACGCTGGGCATTTATATTTGTCATGGCTTTTCCCACATTTTCCACACACTGCACGTGATCTTCGACGAGCCTCTCCTTGTTTTTCGCGTGAGTGTCCTCCTGTTGTCTGTCCATCTCTCTGGTCACGATCCTGACGGGTGTTCGTGGCATCACCACCACTGGATCCTGATGACCACCATTTTGTATGACGCCGCGCCGAACTCCTTGCATAGTGAATATTTTTCTCTTCCTTCTCTTTGCTGGTAACGGCATGTACATTGTGAGTTTGTTCCTGATTTTCGTTTTTTATGTTTTTCGCCTGAGCTCGAGATACTTCCGCTAATCTGCAGATATCTATGGCTTTTGGTAAGGACAAGTCTGGTTCTCTTAACAGTCTTTCTCTGAGTCCACTATCTTTAATTCTACAAATCATCTTATCACGCACCAACTCACTGCACAAATCTTTGAACTCGCACTTTGTTGCAATTTTGTTCAGTTCGAATACGTATTGTTCTATTGACTCCAAATCTCGTTGATCCCGGGTAAAAATTGTGTCTTTCTATCGTTATGTTCCTTCGTGGCAAAAAAAATGCGTCGAAGTCTTCTAGCAAATCTTCTATAGTTTTGTACTCGCGTGTAAATTGTTCATACACCTCACGACATTTTTCTCCAATGATGTGTAATAAGGTATTGATTTGGACTATTTTTTCTTTACGATGTAGTTCACAAGCTTGATAATATATCTGGAACGCCTTTTTCCATTTCTCCCATTCTTTGTTTAAGTTTCCTGATGTTACATTTGTAATATCATTTTCAAAAACAAATGGTTTCGACGGTTGTAAATTGGATTCCATTGTATGCTTCGTTTGTAATATCACTTCCGCTTCTTCGAATGATTCGAAATCACTACTATTTGTCATCTACGTTTCTACTTTCTTACTAATTTATTTAGCTACCGGCTGCGCCATGTTATGTTGGGAGATAGGGTCACAGCATTCAAACAGGGAGGTTGAGCAAAGACTGGTTTAATGTACCTTTCTCACATCTATCTGTCCTGCCTACCTTCACATGCATTATTATAATATCGAACAATCATTCATAGTAATTTACTTATACCTACACCGCGCACTTGACAATGTTACCGCGGGTCACCAAGCTATTTTTCCTATCTAACAATTGTTGTGCATTTAAATCTACCAACAACCCATAATGGCGCAAAAAATCCGCTCATATGATAGGTTGTTTTACATCAGCAATTATAAAAGTTCATCTTAATGGTTTTCCTAACTGTTAAGGTGTGACCTTAATTTTATGGGGTTTGCAAATCAGGTAGATATTGACCAAAGTGACTGGTTTCTCGTGACAAAGAAATTTATTGAGATTTACAAATAAGTGATAGGCACACAGGATAGACTTCAGTTGATGGTGCTGGTCTGGCGAATGTGAGAAGGGGTCCCCGGAACGTGGATTTTGGTTTATATAGAAGTGGCGTAACGCCCTCCGTCTGCTGAAGTTGGAACCACGTACTCCAGCTTGGGTGGGTCGCATGCGCAGTGCGTTCGAGATGTTCGATGTCCTGACTCGATGCTCTCGTAGTTCCTCTCGGTTGTGCACAGATGGCGCTGTCCTCAACACTAACTTTACATTTAATTCTAAGTTTCTAGTGCCGTAGGTTTTAATTTCCGACCCATTTGCTGCATACAACTTAAAATTATCGTACACGTGCGTTACACGTAAGTGATACTTACGTGTCTTTGCCATTTTGTTGGGGGTAGAACGGATACATTCGCACCTGTATCTACGAGGAAACGCTTGCCCAAGGTGGTGTCCGTAACACAGGTGGTGATTCACGTTGTCGATGCAGTGTTCCGCCGTTGACCGCACCGCATCTGGTTTCCCGACCTTCGAGAATCTTCACCTGCTGCGCTGTTGTCCCAGCTGCATGGTTGCACGCACTTGGTGGCCTTCTTACCAAATCAATAATGGTAGAAGCACAATCTGCCCTTTCGTTGCGACGTTTTTTACTCTTTCTTGTCTGGTGACTGTGATCGGTACCGTGGTTTAGAAGTGCTTTGCGCACCTCTGTATATTGCTTCAATTTTCTCACCGAGCTTTACTATTTCCGCGATCAGCAGGTCTGCTCCTGATGTTGAGGTACCCGTTGCAACTGTAGCGATAGTGTTTTTAGGTGTCGCTTCTTCCATTATTCTATACGCCATTTCCGCTAGCTTTTCCAGCTCTGTTGTTTCACTCACGATTAATACTATACAATCCGTTTCAGGTAGTCTTCCCATCCATAGAATGTGCATAGTCTCGTCTGGAATTTTGTTTCCTGCCAAATTCTTCCTGCTCCAAAGTAACTGCGAGGGTTTTTGATCACCCAGTTCAGATTCATGCAGCACCTTCTGTAGTTTCCACGTGATCGACTCTTCGTACACCGTCAAAAGGCGCTCCTTTAGGGCGTAACACTTCAAACGGTGCAAACCAGAGTCGTGGAACGTTTGTCCAAAAATCTGGAATTTGCGCCTTTAGCTCTAACGGCGCTACATCCTCACTCTCCCTTTTCACCGGCATCGCCTGTGTTTGTGGAGCCTGCATTCAGTTTAGTTTGCACTTTTTAATACACGACACGTTACAGAGTCACCGAGTTCGTACACTTTGCACTTTATTACGGCGTAATAATATAGATCACGTCGGGGTCACCACTTTAGAGATGCTGTAGTCACTGGATGATTATGGCAATCCCTATTTATATGAGCACTGCGCTAACTGGTTATGAAGGCCTCTGGATTTTATTTAAATAAACTAGTGTTTGCTACTGAATGAGTTTTTATTCCAAATTACCCCAAAGAGAACCTTCCGACCGGGCTAGTGCGCAGTAACTGGCCCGCCGTCCATACGTCACGCTCACATATACACCTTTTGCTTACCTTGCATTCCGTCGTGCACGCTTACATGTGTCCCTACAGAAGTATCGAGTACTACACAGTCATCACAGAATAAGTAAAAGAAATAATATCATTCTTATTTAATGAATATATTATATTTTATATTCATTAAATATATTTCTCTAAATGCAGAGTAAGGGTAAGTATGAACACCGTTGTCACTAAAACCATTGGTAGTTGACATTAATAAAAAAAAATAGGACCGAGTTAAAAAAGCAAAATAAGTAATTTACATTAAAAAAAATAACAATAAATTATCCGACACCGTCCGCCTTTACACCGTATTGCCTTTGGTTTATTGTTGGTACTTTGCTTTGTCCCAGGGCACCCAGTGTCCTTATGTCCTAACAAATTACATTTAGAACATTGAATCTTCGGTTTTGTGCATCGATAGAATGGATGACCGTTTTCCTTACAATTGTAGCAGACCATGCGGGATCCGGTCGACTTCTGGGAACTGGGGCCTACTTTATTACCGGTAAATGTGTTATTTTGTGATCGCCTTTTACTGTCTTTAAAAATTTAAGTAGCATTTCCGGTTCCGTAAATTTTGCTCCTTGTGCTCCCAACCTAACACTACGATCTTCTATACCTGTTATGACACAGTCAACTGCATGTTCTACTGATATTTCGCAACGATTTAGAAGATTCATTTCAGCATAGTAATGCATCTCCAATGACTCCTCATAGCGTACCTTTTTATTCAGCATTTCCGTTAGTAAGTCTGCATAATTATCCCTAGTTGGAAAAGATTCCTTCAGCTTTAACTTCCACTCTGGCCAAGAAAATAGTGAGCCACCACCAGACCTGATACCAGGTTTTAAGCTACCCCTGTTAATTTGGGTGGGGCATAGTGGACTACTTGTTTATTGTTCCAACCATAAATCAGTGCACATTCGTTAACCTTATGAAGCCGCGTATCAACCGTTTGTTCCTTACATAACGGTTCAAAATCAGGAATTACGTTATTTAAGACAGGAAACCTATCGTGATTGCTCGTATTATTCATACGTTTAAACGCATTAATAAAGTTCTCAATAAATAGATTTTTACTTGACTCACGCTCTCGATGGTTTTCTTCATATAACGGTGTGATGACTAATCATTATATTCCTCCGGAATGTCTCCGTTACGGTAAATACAGTTCAGTTTCTGAAGTCATTAAAATAAAACTATCGACTCATATAGTAGTCTGATAAAGAAAGGTAGGCAATCGTGAAAGAAAAGAAAGAATAAAAATACGTTACAGAAATACACTTGTAGCCTACTTTATTTTCTTCGGTATTGCAAATTGCAATGATATGATTAATGAGGGTAGGCAGCACAATTAAAATAAAACGAACAAAGAACACTTCCGTTTTCTATGTACGCCAAATATTTTAGCGTATCTTCGATCCCTTTATGGGCACTAGGTTGCTTATATACAACATGTAACGTAATTAACGCACACCCTCAGACACCCCAATTAGTTTATTATGTTATAATCATAATACATGCACTGAATTTTTAATTAAACATGTCTAGGCAATGATTATTTAATAAATTAGTTTTCCTAATTCCGGAAGAATGTTGTAGTCACAGTACAAATCAACGAACGCACACAGTCGCATACGTAGGTCTCATACCTACGTATGCGACTGTGTGAGTCTTGCTAGCCTAGTAGGTATTCGCTCGCGTTCGAAACAGCTGTTAACGTCGTCGCTCGACTCAACTTCAATAGAAAAGTTCAATACATTTTTATGCCCGTTTTCTAAATTGACGTTTTAATTTAAAAAGCACTTCATCATTTTTATCAAAAGCGTTCACTATCCTATTTTTTGCACTAAAATAAACTAACGATTTAATACGTCCCCACAAAAAAAAGTCAAGAGGCGTCAAATCAGCTGATTCTCGGGTACTGGCATGGGGATTCTCATCGAAATAGTCCAGTATTTCGTTTTGAAAACGAGTACTTACGTGTACGCCAATCGGCTCCCCTGTCGATGGCCGTGTTCGGACGGAACGTTCCGTGGCCAAGAAGCCGCTGAGTAGCAGCTAAAATAGCCCTGCGGTCTACTCTTGTACCATGCCTTTGGTTGAATTTTCTGTCAACTAATAACCTAGAACCACACTATCACCACACCGCACCGTGCCCAAGTCCTCATTGCACATTATTTTGTTTATTGAAAAGACATCGCGCGTAAAACAATTAGCATACACTTTACGGAAGTAAGTACCTACATCCCACTTAAAATGTCCGTGCGTGACTAATAACATTTAAGCTTTCATACAGCAGCGCCCGCGCGCCCGGTGCCCGGTGTCATGGAAATTAGGAAGTCATATTTCGCATTATTTGGTATGGGTGACTATTGTTTCCTTTGTATTCAGTGCCTGTTAGTGTGCGTGCAGTTAAATCGCCAAGTTTACTTCAACTGTTTTTGTGAAGACTTTAAATTGCTTGAAATAAGGTTCATTTTTCTTTATTTTGTATTGAATGGCGGAATTTGTTTTAATACAAATAAAACTGAACTTTTAAAAGTCTTATTGCCTTGAGTTACGGTCCATTTCACTTTGTTCTGACTGTACAGGGGTAGTGTGACTATAAATTACATATTTTTAATTATTTTTGGGATAAAAAATGACCTATATTAAAAATTATAGAAATCGATTCAGTAAACGATTCTGAACAAACTATTTTCAGGATGTGCGTTAATTATGTTACATGTTGTATATTATATATGTTGCTTATATGCAGGGAGTTAGAATATAAAAACACTCTATAATAACTTTAAAGTACAGCTTTATTATTATAGTTACAGCAATACAGTAACACAGTTTAGAGATACAAGGCAAGTGACTAGCACTGAGGTCGAAGCACGAATGCCAGAGCATGGTAGGCCTATCAATTGCCGGTCGACTATTCATTTCATTCCCGCCATTTTACAGTACCCGGCAATAAATATTGCACATCGACCTTTGGAAAGAGACAATCGGCTAATTTCGGCTTCGTAGAGCGCTATCTCTCTCGCACGAAATACAAACAGTCCGGTATCTATTAGGAGCTGTTAAAACAATTATGATTTGCTTCTTTTGATAATTATTATTTGTATAAAATACACCAATTTTTCTATAGTGATGGCTTTAGGTTGGGGTAAAATAAAATAAAAAAAACATGTTCCTATTATGTTTTCGTATTTAATTATTTTGGAAAATTACAGCTGTAGTGTACGTCATAAACAACATTAATCATATTGTTAAAATGAGACATTGTAATAAAAATAATAATAATTCTAATTCTCAATTACTTCCATTTCACTATCTGTGCTCTCAAAGAGATCAATATCACTGTCACTGTCAGCCGTATTTATCACTAGTCTATCAGTGTAATTGTCTAAACCGTGTTGAATGCTTCTATATTCATTCTCACATTTGATTGCATGATCGCAAACCTTTTTCCAATCTTCAGCCCCGATCATGTTTACTTTTTCAGTCAATAATGTTTTTACTATAGTTAAATTCATACCCACATTTCTAGAGGCTACATAGCCTTTCAGTTGAGACCATATATTTTCTATTGGATTAAAATTCGGATGATATGGTGGCAATCGCAACACAGTGTGCCCATGTTCGGCAAGTACTTTGTCCACGGAAAACTCTGTATGCCTCTCCTTGTGCTGACATATAATAGCGTAAATCTGGGTTTTTGTTAATTTTGGATCTACTGGAATTTCGTGTCTGTTTAACCAGTGGATCATTTCCTGTTTAATGGTGTTTGAGTTGGGGGGTCTTTCAACATATTTGTTGTGATAGGGTGCGTTATCGATAACTAGAACAGAATCACTGGGTATATTTGGTATTAATTGATTAACCAGCCATTTTTCGTAGTTATCGTTATTCATTTCATTGTGATAGTCACCTGTAGTGTCCGTGGATTTATACGTTAAAAAGGCACCGGGTACAAAGCCTTTTTCATTACCCGCATGAACTATTATCAAACGTTGACCTTTTGAAATTGGCTTTTTTACTCCTTTTTTCTTGTCATCACTCCAAGATTTCCCTTTAGTGTGGGATGTATGTATGTAAGACTCATCCATGTAGACGATATTTTTTCCTGATTCGCGAAATTTGCGTATTTTATCGAGGTATTCCATCCGTTTGAGACTTACATCGTGCTTTTCCATTAGAAGTTTTCGATTATCTTCCATTTTAGTGAACCGAAATCCCATCTCGTGAAGTATTTTTCTCAACGTCTTTTCAGACCCATTGTAATTAATAGCTTCAGATAATTTAGCTTTTAATGATTTTATTGTTGGCAGTTCATTAAATCGTAAGTGAAAATCATACACCATTCTTCGAACAACATCATAATCAAAATCGTCCATATGCAAACGAAATTGCTTCTTTGGTCTCCCTTTTTTTGGAGTGCTGAACTTTATTTCAGTAGAATGTGTTTCAGTACTGACTTCGTTTAATATATTGTTCAAAGTTCTTCTTGAAATTCCAGTGGCATTTGCAACTCGCTCTTGAACCTTCTTAAAATAACAACTTACATTTTCATCTTCATTTTTTTTAAATCTGTCAGTTTCGGTTACAAAATATTTATAAACAATGTAGATAATTTCGCGTGACTGACCTCGTAAAGGTTTCCCTCTTTTTCCTAAAGATGCCATTGTGCAATTTTAAATTATTTAAATTTGGGGGTGTTAACAACTCTTAATATATATTTTGAACTGGACGCGACCGCACTTTATCGCACTTGAACAACGACTGACAAACGTCACATAGGTAGTGTGCGACAGAGATAACGCTCTACGAAGCCGAAATTAGCCGATTGTCTCTTTCCAAAGGTCGATGTGCAATATTTATTGCCGGGTACTGTACTTGCTTGTGATTGGTCGTCGACAACTGTCAAAGTCTCGACCAATCACATGAAGTTGACACAACTACTTTTGATCATAAAAGTTCCTAGAAATGATTGTAAATAGTTGCCAGCATGAAAAATAAAAATTATTGGTATAATTTAAATATTTAAATATAACAAAAGATAGTAATAATTTGTTGGTGTGTTTCTGTGCATTTTTGGTTAAAACTATAACTAAAAGTGTAATTGTGGTTTTTTTGTAATTAAATAAGTGGTTTGTGACATTGACATTTTCTTAAAAAAGACTAACAAGGTCGGCCTTATAACAAATTGGTGTCAGAAGTGGGATACCAGAGACGAAGTCTTACGACCGCGACGTTGAGTCAGACAGACACTGGTATTCTGAATCCCGAGCCTCCCGTTCATTGACCGACAGTAAAACTTGCCCTAAGGCTAAGCCTGCGTCACCACATTGGACGACGGTCAGCCTCCGTTCTTCAGCGTGAGCCCGCTCCAGCCACAACACATTGAACGACGGTTAGCCTCCGCTCTTCAGCGTGAGCCCGCTCCAGACATCGTCACCAACACCATCATCAGCTCCGGGGCTCCTAACTCACCACACCCAATTGGCCAAGAAATTCCACAACGAACCGTGTGAAAATTCCAGCTCGCACGCGTCATAGCAACAGTATGCAAACGCCAAGCTTCGTGATTCTGTGAGTGTTTCTTGTGTCTCTAATTTCAAAGTGAATCGCCTCTCCGAATCGTATTTCCAACTTATGGCTATATTGTATAACTATTTGTATCTACACTGTTTCACATATTCTGTTTGTAAATTATAAAAGTTGTCCAGCATATCATAATAGCCATGTCCGTTAAAGCAGAAAACGAGAAAACTTCCGACAAAATTACCTAGTCCGTCTTAACAAAATTCGTAAAATCGTATATTAGGGACAGGGAAACACTACTTGCATTTATCACAAATTGTGAGAATGCAATGTCTCTAGCCACACAAGACCAGCAAAATGTGCTCTGTAGGTAAGTACATAATTTCTCAGATGGATGGGCAAGCACAGGTAGCATGCAGCCTAAAATCATTTGAAAAATGGGCAGAACTTCAAACCATCCTCAAGTCCACCTTTGGAGAAAAAAAACACGCAACTCATCTATTATCGGACTTACAGCGCTGCAAACAACTGCCAAAGGAAGACGTTACGCAATACTCTCTACGAATCGAGTAAATACTGACCCGAATTCAGTCAGACACTCATCACAGCTGTAAAGACGAAAGGGTACCTGGCCGTATAGTAACCATGGAAGACCTGGCCCTCAACACATTCATGCTAGGCCTAAGCTCAATACGCTATAGATGAAGAAAAGTTATTTTATTTAGCTAAACCTAAATCAGCCAAACAATGTTCAACGTGTAACAAAGAAGGCCATAGTTCATCGGAATGTTTCAGAAACAAAAAGTCTAATTATAATTCCCAAAAACCGTATCATAAAGTCTTAATTTCCCAATGGGACTCTAATACTAATTCTAATATCAATGCTAATTCTAATGCTAACTTCGATGCAATGCGCAAATTTGTAGAAATTGCAAAAATTTCGGCCACACTATAGAACAATGTCGTAAAAGGCAATTTTTTATCTTTCAGACTAGATGCCCGTCCTGGCTTGTCACGAATATCATAGACGTCGTCATGAATCACACTATTTATTGGTGAAACTGCATGAAAATCTGATAAGTAGTTTTTGAAATTATTGCTAACATATTTATACAAACACGCAGCAGTGCACTTTGACTTATAACATGTAGAGATAGAAAATTAGCAAGGAGATTGACTATTGCACTATAATTTACTTTTAACGGCATCTCAAGTGATTTTACCTGCTATTATTATAAATTCAAATGAAATAGTCTGATATTATAAGTTTTGAGCATTAGTTATACTTTACTATTTATAAATAACAATGAAATAAAATGTGTTTATGAATGATTGTTAAATAACAATAAAACAACATATTTTGTAAAATCTAATCTATTCTTTTATTTTTCTTGTTTGAGTTTGTAGTCTTTGTGAATAATGGACACGAAACAGTGAAGTTTAATAAAATTAACAAAATGGAAAACAGCCCCAATAATCCAAGGGGGCCAGTGCAACCCTCCGTCTCGCCGTCGCAGTCGGCCACGGCCGTTGTCATTGCTTCAACGCCTGAAATCCAAGGATGGATGGCCCAGATCCAGCAGTACTTGGATGTGGTTTGCTCTATTGCCATGGATGGGAAACTGAACACCGAGCAGAAGATGAAGATCGCAAACCTTTGCCGAAAAGTCGAATCTGGTACGTCACAAATGGCAGTCCTATACCAGTCGCTGAAACAAAAATCTATTCACGCGAATGACATGATCGGTACCCTAAAACAACAGCGCAACCTGACGGAACATATCTCGGAGTTCAAGCAGACGATACGGGATTCTAGTTCTGCGGGAAATGCTTCTTTTGGCGATAGGGTGAAAAAGGGTTCGAACTATTTCGTTCGACCTAATCTCTTAAGCTCTTTCGCCATTTATCCCAATGACAAATTGTAAACAAGTAACAAAACTAAAGAACTGGTCCAAAAAATCATACGGCCCGAGCAAATGAAGCTGCAAGTACGTGGTGTCCGGAAAACAAAAAATGGTGGCGTAATAATAAGTACCGAGACGAAACATGACACCGATAAGCTGAAGCTGTTACATGTGTGACCTTAATTAATTATATATATTTTTGTCCGTATCTTATAATAGCGTTTAAGTACATTAGGTATATCTTGAGTCAGGAACCATTTGAAGTAATCAGTACACATGGACGTAGCAAGCATAGCGAAGTAGCATACATCCCCTTAACGGACACTTTTAACACCGATATCCATCATAAATTTTTCATTTATAATGTAGACAAAGCATATAACGGCCTTGTAGGCGACGCGAGTACTTAATATTAATTTGTAAACAGATTCAACTTTTACCTATAATGTACATGTATGTCATTTTGAATTTTTATAATAAACAGTGGAGCGAGGTCATGAAGCGTACACGTATAGAGGGAATTCGCGAGGGGCGCGCGGGGGAATTCGGGGTTCTCAGCGCTCGCGCCACGGGAGACGCGCGCGGCGCGCCGCGGTGCATGCAGTCGGCAAAAAACTCTATCCGAGAGAGCACGTACGCGCCTTCTTCACCCCGCTTGCACAAAATTAAGCCTGAGCACTCTTTTTACTGATCCACCCTTAACATCAATGGTCCTTCTAGCCGGATCGGCAATCAGAAACATATTTTATCAAGCTTACTTACATATATATATATATATATATTTTATATTTTATCAAGCTTCATCCGTTCTTTTGCTTCGCTTCAACACGACGCATGTATCGCACGCCGCCAGCGCAAAACAAAATGGTGGGCACGCGAAGCACGGTGCGACGGGAGGGCGAGCAGCAATTAGCAATAGCAAGTGGTGTGAAACCGGAAGAACTAACTCATCCTCCGTCCAAATCTGGCAGCAGAAACATCGCGGTAAAACCTCCTTCTGCGAGCACATCAGTAAAGGCGAGGAGGGCGCAGCTGTTGCTCGAAGCTGCACAACAAAAAGCGCAGCTACAAATGGAATTAATAGATAGAAAACTAGCCGTCGACCTGGCGGAGCTGGACAGCAACAGCTCACAGTCACTGGCAGATAATGAGCCTGCGGAAAGTGAAGTTGGTTCCCGAGTGGAAAAGTGGTTACAAACGAGTCAGGAGGTGAAAACTCAGTGTGTCACTATTGGTAACGACGACGCGCTGTGTCCGGCACATCGGCAAGACGCTATCTTGCAGCAACTGGGGGACGCCGGCCCACTACCACCTGTAACAGAAAACACATCCCAACAACACAGACCGCTGCCAGCGATGACTGCAATGCGGGGTGGCACTGAAGATACCATGCACATGCTGGCGTGTGCACTCAAGGACCTAGCCGCTGCCGCAACTACCAACGCCAACCAGCCAGGAACTACTAACGTGAAAATGCTTAATCGATTGTGTACGCCAAAGGACTTACCTAAATACGATGGTGACCCGCTCGAGTGGCTACAATTTAAGCAAGCTTATGAAGAATTTTCTCAAGTCTGCAATTTCAGCGACCAAGAAAACTTATGGCGACTAAGAAAGAGTCTCCACGGACGTGCCAAAGAAGCAGTCACAGCGCTGCTGATCGGCGCCACCTCTCCTGACGTCGTGATGTCCACGCTGCAACACCAATTTGGAAATAATGATATAATAATATCTAGAATATTACAAGAAATCAGCAAGTTACGCTCGATGTCACAGGAATATCATAAAGAAATTGTTCACTTCTCGATCAAAGTTAAACACTGTGTCGCAGCGGTGACTGCCATCGGCTGCGAAGATTATCTAAAAGGAATGAACATTGTGTCTACTGTTCTGTCTAAATTACCGACAGTATTGATTTCTAAATGGACTGATTACTGTTATCCGCTTCTCAATGTAAACACAAAACCGAAGCTCGTCATATTATCCGAGTTCCTAAGTGCAGAAGCCGAGAAGATAACACAATGCTCAGTGAATATATCGTATGTGCAAAATTATAAGAACAGTTACAACGATAAACATAAATCGCAAATAGTTTTGTCACAGTGAAAGTGAAAACAGAAGTACCAAGTGCGGGTTTTGTCCATTAAAAAATCATGCACTACCAGACTGTAAGAAGTTTAAAAAGGCATTACGTAAAGACCGATGGACCTACGTGAAACGTCATGGTGTCTGTTTTAAGTGTTTGACGTCACGACATAATAAAGAATCTTGTCCCGCTACCGCGTGTGATATCGACAACTGTGGACAATTACATCATCGTCTGTTACACTATAACGTGAATAAAAACAATGTAGAAGTGCCGTCAACTAGTGAAAATGAAAATAAACCGCCAGAGACTGATACATTCAAACACAACAGAAAAATTTAGATGACATTAAGTCAGAAATATTCGCTTTTGTAACAAGTGAGCAATTAGAGCAATTTACATCCAACATTAATAAGAAGCCACAAATGTTACCAGTCACGTCACGCAACATCGGCATTTCCACCGTTTCATTACTTAGTACAGCAAATCAATATAGGGAAAATATACAGATGCCAAACCCTTACCCTATGTATAGAGTTTTCTTAGCTGCATTCGAAGCAAAGATAATTAAATTAAGAAAAGAGTCAGGTATTTCTCTGAGAAATCCAGAAGCGATTTATTCGCATTCTACCGCAAGAGCTAATTTTATGGATTACCGTGGAAAGATCCAAAGTCCACGATGCCGGACTCGCGCACCAATGCAATGAGAAGACTCTGTGGAGTTGAGAAGAAGATGAAGTCCAGTGATGGCTATGCTACTCGATACCAAGAAAGAATTGTTCATCTACTCACTAATGATTACGCTTCGCAAATTGACACCAAAGAAGACGCAAAAAGAACCTGGTACTTACCGCATTTCGGGGTCGACAACCCCAACAAACAGAAACTGAGATTGGTATTTGACGCCGCCGCAACATCTAACGGTGTGTGTCTAAACGATTACATATTGAAGGGACCTGACTTGCTGGTTTCGTTATATGGTACCATGCTGAGATTCAGAGAACACAAAATCGCTGTGACGGGCGACATCCGTGACATGTTTTTAAGAATAAAAATTATCAAAGAAGACAGAGATACGCTTCGCTTTTTATGGCGAGAGTCACCTGAGCATGAGGTCAACACTTACGCCATGAGCTCATTAATATTCGGCGCAAATTGCTCACCGTTTATTGCGCAATTTATAAAAAACAAAAATGCTGAACTTTATAAGTCGTCTATGCCGAGCGCTGTGCAAGCCATACAAAAACAACATTACATGGATGACTACATAGATAGTTTTGAAGACGAGAAAACCGCTACTAAAACAGTGAACGAAGTTAGTTACATACATAGTCAAGGTGGATTTGACATCAGAAATTGGACATGTAACCATCAGGTCATATTAAATAACTTGTCACAAGAAAGTCTGCGGGCTACAGAAGTAAAGTTCAAAGTCGGCCAGCAATACGACGGCGAACGTACACTAGGCCTAATGTGGAATCCAAAAGACGACACGTTAGGATTCGACGTCTCATTCAAACGAATACCAGCTCACATAATCGCTGGACAAAAGAAACCTACGAAACGAGAAATGTTAAAAGTAATAATGTCAATATTCGACGTCTTCGGGTTTTTATCACCGTTTACTATAAAAGGAAAAATTATGTTACAAGACACATGGAAGTCCGGTATCAGCTGGGATGATGAGATTCCAGATGAAATATACACAAAATGGTCAGAATGGCTAGATGTATTAAAATACATAAATAACATACGCCTGCCTAGGAATTACGTAGCGGCTACAAGAGCGACTACTACTAGTGCTACGCGGCCTACGGCAAGTACGCGTAGCGCGGAGACAGCAACTATGGACAATGACGCAAGGGCGAGTGAGACAGCCGACGGCCCGAGTGCACGCGCACTGAATAGCGATACCTACGAGCGCTCTGGCTATACGAACCTACAATTACATGTGTTTTGCGACGCGTCGACCAAAGCTATGTGCGCCGTCGCTTACTGGCGGTGGCTTGATAATGATAAACAAACTGTTCGAGTCGCGTTCGTCTCTAGTAAATGTCGTGTGGCACCTGTGAAGTACGTGTCTGTGCCGCGCTTAGAACTACAAGCGGCATTGATTGGTTCACGATTGGCTGAAACATTGATTAATGAACACAGAATAAAAACAGTAAAGAAATATATGTGGTGCGACTCAGCTACTGTATTACATTGGATTCGCAACGATAGGCGTACCTATAAAGCCTATATTGAGCAATATAGGCTTTATAGGTACGCCGTCGACTCGGCGAGATTGATGAGTACACACAGATGAAGGATTGGAGATACATACCTACAAAGATGAATGTCGCCGACGCCGCCACGCGAGAGTTTTGCGAAATAGAAACATTGGAAAATGAGTGGTTATACGGACCAGCATTTTTATACGAGGATGAAAGTTTATGGCCTTTGGAAGCGGATGTACAGCTAGCTGAAGTTAGTAACATGGACCTAGAATGCATAAATACTCTTCGTGTTACGCCCATATGTTTATGCTGTACCAGAACCTAGCAGGTTCTCCTCCTGGCTCCGCATCTTGAGGTCTACGTGTGTCGTCTTATCTTTTATAGAAAAATGTAAAAAACTTACCGGCGACGTCGACGGCGCGATGATGGGACGAGCAGAGGCGTTGCTACTGAAATATTCTCAGATGAAATCCTTCCCTGAAGACATAGAAAACCTGCAAAAGAAAAGGGCATTAGATAAGAAAAGTAAATTGCTTACCTTATCACCGTTCGTTGATAATGATGGCGTTCTCCGTGTGGGCGGTCGCATTAACGCCGGTCCTGCAATAACGAACGATATAAAACAACCAGTAATACTGGACGGACGAAGTCATATTGCTCACCTCATAGTTAAACATTATCATCAGAAGGCTAACCACGGGAATCAGGAAATGGTTATAAACGAACTGAAACAAAAATACTGGATTGTCAGGCTAAGACCAACGGTAAAATACATTACTTCAAAATGCATGTTCTGTAAAATCAAAAAGGCACAACCTCATCCACCTAGAATGGGTGACTTACCGGAAGCGCGAATGGCCCATCATCAGAGTACCTTCACTTTCACGGGGGTTGATCTGTTTGGCCCCATGGAGATAACTACTGGCCGCCGCAGGGAGAAGGTATACGGCGTGATTTTTACCTGCCTAACCGTAAGGGCGGTACATATTGAGCTTGTTTCTAGCCTGACAACCGATGCCCTCATCATGGCACTCCGACGGATGGCGGCGAGGCGAGGCTGGCCGCGACATCTATACTCAGATAACGGCACTAATCTGAAAGGCGCTGACAAGGAGCTTAGAAAATGTATCCTAGAGTTGGACGAGGAACAATTAAAGAAAGGAGCTCTCAACTATAGTTTGACAACAACATAGACCTTCATTCCCCCCGCTAGTCCTCACTGGGGAGGGGCGTGGGAAAGATTAATCAGGAACATCAAGTGTTCACTGAAAGTGATTTTAAAGGAACGAGCACCACGCTACGAGACACTGCACACATTGATGGCCGAAGTGGAGCATATTGTGAATAGCCGTCCACTTACACATGTGTCGGTGGAACCCAACACTGATGAGTCATTGACACCCAACCATTTCTTACTGGGCGCGGCTTCAAACTTACCGCTCCTTGGTACCTACGATGACTCCGACTTATCCCTGAGAAAGCAGTGGCGCATATCGCAGAGGCTGGCTGATATGTATTGGAGACGCTGGGTTCGTGAAGTTCTTCCGGACATGCGACCCAGGCAGAAGTGGAACGAAGAGCAGAGACCTTTGAAAGTGGGAGATCTCGCACTGATTGTCGACCCCAATTCCCCTAGAAATACATGGCCGAGAGGCGTCATTCAAGATGTACTGCCAGGAAAAGACGGCCGCATCAGAGTCGTTGATATTAAAACGAGAACGGGGGTGCTGCGGAGGACCGCGGCACGCGTCGCACGAATCGCGATGGGTGATGAGTGCTGCGTCAGCACTGGGGAGGGGAATGTAGGCGACGCGAGTACTTAATATTAATTTGTAAACTGATTCAACTTTTACCTATAATGTACATGTATGTCATTTTGAATTTTTATAAGAAACAGTGGAGCGAGGTCATGAAGGCGTACACGTATAGAGGGAATTCGCGAGGGGCGCGCGGGGGAATTCGGGGTTCTCAGCGCTCGCGCCACGGGAGACGCGCGCGGCGCGCCGCGGTGCATGCAGTCGGCAAAAAACTCTATCCGAGAAAGCACGTACGCGCCTTCTTCACCCCGCACAAAATTAAGCCTGAGCACTCTTTTTACTGATGCACCCTTAACAGGCCTTATCGGATCAGATTTGTTAAAAGAACTAGAAGCTACTATAGACATGAAAAATCAGGTCTTAAGAACGAATACAACAGAATTTCCCATTTTATATAACCCATCTTATCAGATAGTAATTCCACCGAGATCGGAAACACGCGTTAAAGTGCCAACAATATTGGACGATGGAAATGCAATTTTTAATCATATAGAATTCTGCCCAGGAGTTCGTATGCCTGACGCATTAGTTAACTGCGTAGACTCCTTAGCCCAAACTGTTATCCAGAATACTACCGACACTGAGATGACTATAACGTTTAAAAAATCATTTAAAGTTCATAGTATAGAACACGATTTAACAGATAACTGCCTATTTAATAATTTAAACCACAGCTCTGATTTAGAACAACTGTTAGATGAAAACCTAAGTAAATTACGGCTTGACCACCTAAACTTAGAAGAAAAATCATTAATAACTAACCTTTGTACAGTGTATAAAGATATCCTTTATTGTGAACACGTACCTCTATCCTTTACTAACCAAGTTAAACATAAGATTCGTACAAAGAACGAAGATCCGATTTACATACGCCCATATAGACACCCCGTTAGTCAAAATAAGGAAATAC
This sequence comes from Xestia rhomboidea, assembly GCA_963853795.1. Lineage (NCBI taxonomy): Eukaryota > Metazoa > Arthropoda > Insecta > Lepidoptera > Noctuidae > Xestia > Xestia rhomboidea. Next base: position 3,176,367 of record OY970778.1, on the reverse strand, counting down.
AGAATCAAGTAGATAAACTTCTAGAAAATAGAGTAATCACAGAATCACACTCACCTTGGAGTGCCCCTGTACATCTAGTTCCCAAGAAAATGGACGCCTCAGGTGAACAGAAGTTTCGCATGGTTATAGACTATAGACGACTCAACGAGATAACGATAGATGATAAATACCCATTACCAAACATCACAGACTTGTTCGATAGGCTAGGAAAAGCATCTTATTTCACTACGATAGACCTAGCTAGTGGCTATCATCAGATAGAAGTGGAAAAAGAGGACCAACCGAAGACTGCATTCACAACACAGTCAGGACATTACGAATTTACTCGTATGCCCTTTGGTTTAAAGACAGCCCCAGCTACTTTCCAACGAGCAATGGATAATGTACTCCGTGGACTACAAGGCATACATTGTCTTGTTTATTTAGATGATATCATAGTTTATTCAACCAGCCTCCAAGAGCACATCCATAAGCTTAGAAAAATATTCGATAGGCTTAGACAAACGAATCTTAAAGTAACCCTTGATAAATGCGAATTTCTCAAGAAAGTAGTATTATATTTGGGACACACAATAACTAAAGACGGTCTTAAACCAAACAATGATAAAATTAAAGCTGTGTTACAATTTCCCTTGCCTAGAACACCAACAGAAATAAAAAGTTTCCTAGGTTTAATAGGATACTATCGTAAATTCATAAAAGATTTCTCTAAAATAACGCAACCCATGACAAACTGCCTTAAAAAGAGAAATAAAGTCACCATAACTCAAGAGTTTGTAAATGCATTCGAAAAGTGCAAAGAATTACTCACCAATGCACCACTATTACAATTCCCAGATTTTGAAAAACCCTTCCTTCTAACAACGGATACATCTAACTTTGCACTAGGAGCAGTCCTATCTCAAGGTCCAATTGGTAGCGATAAGCCGATAGCTTTCGCGAGTAGAACTCTTAACGACGCCGAAGCGCGCTACAGCGCTATAGAAAAAGAACTACTAGAAGTCGTTTGGGCATGCAAACATTTCAGACCTTATTTATATGGTAAAAAGTTCACGATACTAAGCGATCATAGACCATTGGTATGGTTAAACTCAATTAAAGAGCCGGGACGTAGACTCACGAGATGGAGACTCAGACTCTCTGAATATGATTACGAAATTAAATATAAACCTGGTAAACAAAACAGCAATGCAGATGCATTATCTAGAATTAAAGTTAATGTTTTAGACGACGCCTCAATGATAGTGAACACCGATAGTTCAAAGACTATCATCATTTCATCAGACGAAGATGACAGTACTGTTTCATCAAGTAACTCTAAAAACAGACCTAAGTCACCTTATCCAGTACCATCAGTAGGAAGCGATACAGTCACAGCCTCTGAAAGAGCAGACTCTCCTTCTTTAGTAACAGTCCATTCAGAAGAAAATACAGACTCGTCTGGTATCCCAATATTAAAGGAAGCCATAGATACTAAACCAAATCAGATACTAGTATACACTTGGCATAGAAATGAGTATAGTGTTAAAAACCTATTTCGGGATAAGCAAAAGGTTTTCGAAGTACACATGCCAATTGATAAACCAGAATTAATAAAAGAATATATCCGTCTTAAACTAAAATACTATATCTACTTTGAAGACGAACGCCACCGTAAAGAATTTTCAAACACTATTACAACCCTATTTAAAAAGGATGCAATAAACATGTACGAGTGCACCGAAAGAGTTGTTTACGTTGAAGACGAAAACGAACAACGGGAAATAGTCCTGACATATCATGTTGGAAAAACATGCCATCGTGGTATCAAAGAAACCATAGCCCATTTAAAAAGAACATACTACTGGAACAATTTAGAACATACCATAACTTGTATTATCAACTCATGTGAACTTTGTAAGCAAATGAAATATGATAGAAAACCAACAAAACCCGAGCTTCAACTAACTCAAACAAAACCTTTTCAAGAAATATTCATAGACATATTTTCAATAGAAGGAGCCTATTTCCTTACAATCATAGACGCATTCAGTAAGCTAGGCCAAGCAATTGAAGTACCTAATAGGTCTACACCGGAAGTTATAAGGGCACTAATAAAATATTTTGCCACATACGGTGTACCATCAAGAATTAGTGCAGATCCAGGGTCAGAATTTAATAATAACCTATTAAAGGAAATGCTAGCATTTTACAAGATAGATTTACACATAGGTACGCCTCATAACCCAAATTCTATGGGATTAGTAGAAAGTTTCCATTCTACTATTATAGAAATTTATAGACTAGCAAAGTATGAGGGAAAATAACTGACGCTGCATCTGTCATGATGTATGCTATAATGTCAATAAGAAATAGAAGAAATTTTAAATAAAACTCAATTCCAAACGAGTAAGAACCTTGCCTTAAATACTTATAACATGTTAACTCATAACTTCCAAATATTATTAATCCGTTTAGACGAAGTGGAGACAGCATTAGCATTTAGCAGAGTTAATGTATTACATCAATCTATATTAGATACCACTGAATTAATTAATATTCTTAAAGACATCGAAAACACAGATAAATTAGTATTTCCTGTTACTAATGAAAACTTAGTTATTATAGAACATTGTATCGACATCAAAGCTTATGTAAAGGGCAAACAAATAACTTTTATTATGTCAGTACCAACAGTCCAATTAGATGTCTACAATTATTACACCCTACATCCTTTTCCTATGTATAATCCCCACCTTAATCTATCTTTCCTAATTACCCCTAGACATTCCCATATCCTTGCGAAAGGGTCGAAAATAGTATCGCTCTCCCAGCCTTGCAGAGAAATAGACGAAGGAAAGTTCCTTTGTTACGAAAGCGACGTGTCTCCGGAGGAAGAAAATAAATGCATCAAAGATTTGATGACGTTTTCTACGAAGATAACATCGTGCCTGCCTCTTTCCGTCAACGCATCTGACATTAAAGTAAAGTCCATACATCCGGACTCTTGGATTATTTTCGCAGCTTTTCCTACATTCCTGACAGAAAACTGCAACGACGACATGAGCCAGCACGACATCATGGGCACATACAGGAGAAGTTGTCTTCCGTAGCTCACCATTAATACATCTGCCTAGTATTATAACACCGAAGGACACCACACTACGTAAAACTATCAGTCTAGACGAGATTGATTTGGAAAATCTACAATTCCTATCGCACGCGTTAAAGGACAACAGTGAAGTGAAAAACAGTAAAAGTCATTTTGTGAATGTGCACAGTGTTAGCATAGGAACTATTGTAATTTACGTTATTTTACTTTTTGTACTAATTTTAGTTATATTGTACCGCTTTAGAAATATATTACTGCGTAAGCTTAAACAAAATCATCAACCTCGTGATGCACCGTCGGATGGTGATTTTGCACTTACGGAGGGAGGAGTTATGCATGGCCAACCACTACCCCGAACTGTATTCATAAACTAGGATCACGTCATACCACCCATTAGTTCTAAGAAGCCGTAAATATTTGTACGTTATAAATTAGCAAGTAATGATTGCCAAAACAGCCTCAAGTATGATCTGACATACGAACGTCTTCCTGTTGACTTCCTGGTCCACACAGACACACACATACAAAACCTCCCGTTAAGTATATAAGCTCCTGTAACTTAGATTTAAGCGTTCCTCTTATTATAATGCTCATGCTGAGCTCACGTGTATTTATTTAAATAAATATATTTTTTACAAGTCTTGCGCGTTCATATTTGACTACTTACATTATTATTTTTCTACCTTTTTCAGTACTACAATGAGTACAAGTCAAAATTATTAAAAAAAAAAAAAAATGGAGAATGTTGAAATGCTAAAAAGCTACAGGTGGGTACATAATAGCAATTTTAAGTATTTAATTATCTCTCATGTAATAGTTTGCTACAAATTCTACCACAACTTGTTCTCAATTGTTATACTTTTGCTTTAAGGAGGGGGACCCTCAAGGTCCAAAAAAATATCTCCTCTACAAGAACGGCTGTATCAAATACTTGGACGCGATGTAGGTGAACCTTTGCCAGGGGTCCGTCATAATCCTCTCGCCGTGTCACAGTCTGTGAGTTTTATAACTTAAATTTGCAAAATTGAATAGGCATATAGACATGGGACGTGTAATGGTTTTGCTGACCACCGGGCATGGTTAACGATTGGTACCCAGCAGCACTGACTACATGCTGTGATGTGTGTGCTCCGCTTGCCGGCCCTTGATGTGAATTCAAAAACTTATGGTTCAGTGGAATGAGATCATTATTTAAGTTGGAAGACACAAATAACACGCACTTAAATTTGGTTTTTCACTTTACAGCATAACAGTCAAGCTCTAGTGGAGGTGGTGCAGATTCCTCTTGCTGTGAGTTTTCCTTTTTATATTTATTTGAGGAATAGAATGAGTTTATCAGGGAATTGGTACTAAGTAGAGAAAGGATTGTAATAAGATCTTTCAATCTAAGTCTTTTAAAAATGTTATTAAACTTTTATTATTTTTTGTTACAATATCCATGTGAATAATGTTTGGATTTTAATTTCACAGGAAAACAGTCAAAATTTAGAGGAAGAGGTGGTGCAAATGGTGAGATTTCTTTTTATATTCAAAGTAGCTATTGCCGGGACTTCTTAGGTACTTTTATATATGTCATTTGAAATAGATACTAAAAATGTTCACTTTACAGGCAGATGAAGGAACAGTCATCATAGATGCAGTACATGAGTGGGAAATACCAGAGTTTGAGCCCCAGCATCAACAGTCCGAAGTAGGACCCAGCATGAGCTAGGAGGCTAATAGGGTGCCAGAACCCAGCCCACCTACCACTACTCATGCACCGACCAAGCAGATTCTCCGGCACCGCGGCAGACTGTGCCTCCAGCACCGCGGCGATTACGACGCCGCGTACAGAGAAGTCCTCGAGTAGTCAACAGCAGCGGTGAGTATCAAAGTTATTCATATTTAGTTAATTAGCCTGTCCCAAATTCTAGTAGCCACAAATGGTTCGTAAAATTTAAATATTATCTCACAGAGCATGATAGTATGCACGAGGCGTCTGCAAGGCTGGAGGCCATAGAACAAATAAGTGCAGGGGCTACCAGGGAACTTGCCTAAGCCACTCAACGACTGGCAGCTGCATTCGAAGCAGTCGCTGAGAGACTAAAAGAGCCCATAATAATTGTGCTCCAAAACCCTCCATAAGCTAGAGTATGTATTAAAATTTTATTCGAATTAACTGTGGATTTTGTTCCGTCTATTGGCTGATATATTATGATGATGATGTTATTACATATTACAAAAACAAAACTTGAAATATTGTAAAACTTTTAATTTTACTCATAAAAAAAAATGTCTTTCTCTCCACAGCCTTGATATGAGTGACTGCTGAATTGCCCGACCTCTTTGCAGCTCTGGGTGGAAACGACGGTTCTCCGGATTCACCATGATTCTCATATTATGATCTGCAACCTGTGTTATTAACAAGACTGATTAGAATACAGGGTTTCAATTATAGATTTTATTACAGGGTGATAATTTAAAGTGTAACTAGAACCAATGATACTAATTTAAGAGAATTTGATTTATTTTGTTTACAACTTTGTTGATTTTTTTTTTAATTTATTGTTGATTTTAATTAAAAAAATATGTAGGTACTGATTTTTTTTTTTAAATTTAAATATATATTATAAGAATCATCTTATTTTTTATTTCAATTCACTAGAAAAGATCTTGCCTGGTGTTGTAGCTGATTCTCCATTTCTTCTTCCTCGCTCGTGAGCAATATGATGGGTAGTCTGCTGCGGTTTGCTATGCAGCACACAGCATGCATTTACTATTTTCCCAGCAGTGATGGGATCGTAATGCAATGCTCTTGCTGCTAACAAACATCTGAAAAAGATAACTTTTAATATTATTTATCTAGACATACATCATCATATCAACCCAATCGCATCACACTCCTCAGCACGCGACTCTAAGGAGAGGGTTTAGGCCGTAGTTCACCACACAGACCCAATTCGAGTGTGGGACATGAAAAATAATAAAGGGTCTTTCAAATAGGGCGGGTCGATGTTGACAGTTTGTGGCGGCCATGTTGTTTTGGCGGCATCTGTCAAATGCGTTGTTATTTCTTCAGTTACTGATGCCAAATCATCATGGCAAGTTACACAATTGAGCAGCACGTCCAAATGATAAAACTTTTTTATCAAAATGAGTATTCGTTAGTGCAAACGTTGCGCGCATTACGTCCATTTTACGGCAGACGCGGTAACCCTTCAAAGTCGACTCTCCAACGTTTGGTGACCAAATTCGAGACGACTGGTTCGGTAAACAACCAACCAACACCCTTACGTCAAAGGAACGCCAGATCGACCGAGAACATCGCTGCTGTCCGTGAGAGTGTGCAGGAGACTCCCAGGCAGTCGATTTCTCGCCGTGCACAAGAACTCGGCCTTTCGCAGACTTCAACTTGGCGAATTTTGCGTCGGGACTTGGGCCTACACCCGTACAAGATCCAACTGACCCAGGAGCTCAAAGTGAATAACCATAGACATCGCCTTTTGTTCGCTGACTGGGCTACAGAACGTTTGGAAGAGGACCCCGATTTTGGCCGAAAAATCATCTTTAGCGACGAGGCTCATTTTTGGATGAATGGTTTTGTTAATAAGCAAAATTGCCGTATATGGGACGACCACAACCCACATGAGGTTCACCAGGTGGTAATGCATCCACAAAAAGTTACTGTTAGGTGCGGATTTTGGTCCGGCGGCGTCATTGGTCCGTACTTCTTTGAAAACGATGATGGCGAGGCCACTGTCAACGGCGAGCGCTACAGATCAATGATTAACAATTTCTTTTGGCCTGAATTGAACGATATGGACGTGGACAACATGTGGTTCCAACAAGACGGCGCTACGTGCCACACAGCGAGCGTCACAATGGACATTCTGCATGAACGGTTCGAGGGTAGGGTTATCTCTCGCAGAGGTGACGTGAATTGGCCACCAAGATCGTGTGATTTGACCCCGCTAGACTTTTTCTTGTGGGGTTTTCTCAAGTCGCAGGTCTATGCCAATAATCCGCAATCAACCGATGCCCTGAAAGTCAACATAACGCAGGCCATCACTCAGATTCAGCCGGATCTATGCAGTAGAGTAATTGAAAATTGGACCTCTCGGATCCGTGCCACCGTTCGAAGCCGCGGTGGACATTTAAACGATGTCATATTTCGTTATTAATGGCATAAATGGGCCTTTCAAATAAAAAAACAATTTCTTTAATATCTCACCTAAAGCTTGTTTTATTTAATTTCAACATCGACCCGTCCCTGTTGAAAGACCCTTTATTATAAAATGACTATATGGTTGTATTAATTAAAATATTAAACCTGAATCGAGCTTTCAGTACTCCTATGCAACGTTCCACTGTGTTGCGTGCTAACACATGAACTTTATAATATTTGTGTTCAGCAGTCCCCTCCTTTGTATCCAAAATTGGTGTCATCATAGTTGGCCGTAAAGGAGAACCGCTATCACCTAGAAATTGATAGATAGTTGATTACCACTTTTTTACTTTGATTTTCCTGCTTATTTTTAAGTCCATAATATTAAAATAAATACTATGTATTTGGTACCTAACAAAAACACTTCCTCTCCAGCATTAGACACCTCAATTAGATGGCGGTTCAGTGGGTGAACTTGCCACACCATAGAATCATGGGCTGAACCTGGGCTGCTTGGATCAACACACAATATATTTAAATCTGCATCACAAATCTGTAACAAAGACTATTTTAAGTTAAAGCTAACTTAGAATTTGATAACCGATCATTGATATAGGTATGTTTAAAAATAAATAGTTACTTACAATTATGACATTCAGGGAATGGTATCCTTTTCTATTGTAAAATCGCTCTTCCTGGAGTACAGGCCTCAGTAAAGCCACATGTGTGCCGTCAATACAACCCAGTACACCCGGGATACCAAAACATGAGTAAAATCTATAAGAAATAATAATATATTATATTAGGTAGGTACAAAAAACATGAAAAATTATTATCTCAAAACTATGAGACTGACTAATAACAATCACTTTGCCTCGATTGCATTTCTTTCTTGGGGATGCATTGGCCAAACTATATGTTTATTATAGATTTGGTTCAATGCATCAGTGACTTCTTTTACAGCTCTTGACACAGTAGCCTGTGAGACAATCATTATGTAATGCGCTTTGGCCAACTAATGTTTGGTATGACCCTGTGGCGTAGAAGCTCAGCGCGATTTTTTTAATTTGAATTTTATGGAACAATGTAGGTAATTATTCAACATCAGTTTTACATGTTGGGTTGGAGTGTCAAGTTAGGTACCTTCATACAAACCTTTAATTCAGCAGGGATTGCATTCCGCTGTCGCTGTCTCTGGAGAAAGGGAATGAGCTCGTCAATTAGCTCCCTTGATTGCTCCTTATCAAGCCGAAACGTTTTGACAAACTCCGTTTCGGGAAGTTCACGAAAGGCATTCATTTGCAGCCTCATTAGTGCGCGAGATTTGCGGCGCTGGCGCAAAAGCAAACGTCGGCGGTCGGCACTATTAGCCAATGCCAAAATACGCCACCGCAAAGTAGGGTCGGAAGGCCTCATTGTGGCGAAAAACTACGTCCACTATATAAATTTCAGTTCGTAAGACGCACACCGCCACGTACACTTATTTTTAATCCAAAAACAAGGATCACTTAATCCAAAAATAAACAAATTGTACCAATTTAAAAAGGAAAAGAGGTGTCGTTGTTCGATGGCTTCACAATGGCGGTTCGATGGCCAAAACACTTTTCAAACACGATAGACACAACTGTCAAATACACTTAAAATATTTACAGAATACCTTAACTTTTGCCATCATGATGAAATTGACACATTATAGTGGAGCAGAATACCAATTATTACAATAGTCTTCTATAACGTTTCAATGGCACTACAGTGGTAAGTCAATAACCTTATATAATTTGTAGAATACCAAATGTCAATGATTAGCCTATTGAGACACTACTTACACACTACCGACACACTATTGACAAGTTGGTTATTTTACAGAATTGGGCCCCAGCGCGCGTGTTTGAAGTTCAAGGCTATATTTCTGCTAGCACTTGTAATCACATTCGGCATAATGATGGCGAATATTTACTTTGGAAAACACTGAACACGACGAGTCTTGAAGTAATCACGCGCGCAGAGTTATTTTGCACGTACATTACACTAGCATACAGAAAAACCACTTCGAACAATAAATTATGTGGTCTTTTTAATTGTATGTTGCGTGAACGGCTGGACCGATATCACTATTTTTTTTGTTGTGTTTGTTATTATCAGGAGAAGGTTCTTATGGAAAAAAAATGAAAATTAGGGTAGTGTAGGGTAGAGTAAGGTAGAGTAGGGTAACGTATGGTAGAGTAGGACAGATTAGGGTAGAGTAGGGTAACATAGGGTAGAAGCTTAAATACGATGTTCCGGTACTCCACATGTCGGGCACCCAGCTGAACCTAGTCAAAGAGGTCAAGCTGCTGGGTCTCACAATAGACTCCAAACTCACCTTCCACGCGCACGTGTCCGCGACCTGCAAAAGGGCCGCAGACATCTACAAGCAACTTGCATGCGCGGCAAAGGTGACTTGGGGTCTCAACGGAGAGATAATAAGGACGATATACGTGTCGGTGATAGAGCCCATCGTGATGTATGCAGCGAGCGCGTGGGCCCCCGCAGCCGAGAAACTGATGACAAGGAATCAGTTTGACTCGCTGCAGAGAGGTTTCGCGCAGAAGATCTGCAAAGCATACCGCACGGTGTCTCTGACATCGGCACTTGTTCTGTCAGGCCAACTTCCCCTAGATCTCCGGGTAATCGAGGCCGCCACCCTTTTCAAGATCAAAAAGGGACACTTTTGGCCTGGAGCCCCACAACACGGTCTTCCAATCGGAAATGTACGCTCTCTTCAGAGCTGTCAGGATGGCAAGAGAATCCAGTGCGGCCTCCGTATGCATCTTAGTGACTCAAGATCGTCACTTGACCTGCTGAGGAGTCCATCTGTCACCCACCACCTGGCACTACAAATCAAGAGAAGCGTCCGCGAGATCAGAGAAGAAGGCCGTGAAGTGAGGCTCTTTTGGCTCAGGGCCCATCTGGGAACCGCCAGAAATGAGAGAGCGGACGAGCTGGCCAACGAGGCAGCCCTAACACAAGAGACAGCAGACTACAGCAAGGTCCCCGTATCGTTCGTGAGAAGGAAGATACGGGAGGGGACTGTAAAGAAGTGGCAGGCGCGCTACGAGTCCTCGAGAACAGGATCGGTCACAAAAGTGTTCTTCCCAGACGTCCTAGCGGCGAAAAGAACACTCAGAGACGCAATTCTCACACCGGTCCATTTGCAAGTCCTAACAGGACACGGAGGATTCTCTGCGTATCTCCACCGCTTTTATCTCAAAGACAGTCCCTCGTGCGTCTGTGACCCCAGCTGCGACGAAACCGTCTGGCACTTGCTCTTTGAATGCCCCAGATTCAGTCACGACAGAATGGAACTGGAAGTCAAGATCAAAACCCAGCTGAGCCAGTCCATACTCCACACCATCATGGGGAGACCGGCTACCAGAAAACCATTCTTGGCATTCGCAAGCAAAGTCACCAAAGTCGCAGCAGAGGCAAACAAAACGGACGCAACCTCACAAAGTCGTAGTCGACTACCATCTAGGCGAACAGTCCCGACCACAGCAACAACCACAACAACTACAACACAAAACAGAACACGTACACCACTCACCATTACACAACATCACACACACGGAAACACCAATGAGCAGCCAGTACCAGCGCCAGCAGCAGCAGCAGCAGCAGCCGAAGCCAGCCTACAACCAGTCTCCACCGCCATGCCCATCACGGAATTCCTGGCATGTGGAGGAGACGGAGTCCCAGGCTTCAGGCTGCGAGGTGTCGCTCTGTGTATGAACAGAGATGCAGAAAAGCTAGGCATAAGCTTCTGCATAGGTTCAAGTCGAGCTGCAGCCCGTATCCCAATTTCACCAGGCCTTGCCGCCTTGATCAATGGAAGCACCACCAAAACGAGCATGAAAGGCAGTAAGTACGCCGCACTGCCTCAAGTGAAAGTAGCCACTCACCGATGCCGTCTATTGCGATTCAAAGGAAAGACGATCGCACTACTCGAGTGGCGGGAGGAGACTTAATTTGCTCAGGCAAGCTCATTGCTTCAAAAGATCAGGGAGGCCGGAGAACACGCGCCAGTCACAGCCCGCACAATAAGTGTTGACGCGATGGAGGTCGGAGGAGAGAGAGGAGACGTCGCAGACCGCTTCGGCTGCTTAAAAGCATGGAACAACATGAGGTAGTCGTCTATGAGGATAGAGGGGAAACCCTAAGTAGGAAACTTAGGGTTTCCCCTCTATAAAGCCCCCAGAGACCCAACAGCCATCGCGACGAGCTCCACAACTAGCCTGACCACACAAAGCGGATCAGAGAGGGCTCAGCAGAAGGTAGCCGCCGAGAAAGCTGCAAAGGAGCAGAGTGCCACCACCAGCCCAGAAGACAAAGCCAGTAGCGGTGTCAGCGTAGTTTGCTACGCTGACGACACGCTGGTGCTGGCACAGGGGAGGTCGCACGAGGCGGCGGCCGACACTATGACGCGCGGGGTTGCGATAGTCGTGGAGAGAATCCGGCAACTGGGTCTCGAGCTGGCATTGCACAAGTCCGAGGCCATGTGCTTTCATGGGCCTCGGAATGCGCCACCTCCGGGATCCTCCGTAACGGCAGGAGGGGTTTCCATCGGCGTCGAGTTGACGCTGAAGTACCTGGGGCTTGTCCTCGACAGCCGGTGGAACTTCGTGGAGCATTTCCGACGTTTGGCCCCCAAACTGGAGCGGACAGGGGCTGCCTTCAGGCGGCTCCTACCCAACCTGGGGGGGCCAAACGCCTCCTACCGGAGGCTCTACGCGGGAGTCGTGCGGTCCATGGCCCTTTACGGGGCCCCGGTGTGGGCGCGTTCATTGAGGCGGCGTGCCGCCCACCATTTGAACGCGCCCCAGAAGGTGGTAGCCGTAAGGCTGGTCCGGGGGTACCGCACGATCTCCCGCGAGGCGGCAAACCTCCTTGCCGGATTGCCGCCATGGGATCTGGAGGCAATAGTCCTCGCGCGCCTACACGAGTGGCGCGCGGAGGCGCTACGCCGGGGGGAAACTCCGCTGCCGCGGCAAATTGTCGCTCAGCGGACGGACTTCCGGCGGGATCTCATGGCGACATGGAGAGAGCGACTGTCGCAACCCCGTGCAGGGCACGCCACGATAGTGGCGGTAAGTCCCCTCTTTGAGGAGTGGCTGGAGAGACGCCACGGCGTCCTCACCTTCCGCCTGACGCAGGTTCTTACCGGACACGGCTGTTTCGGTAAGTTCCTGCACCGAATCGGGCGGGAGGAAACGCCCGGGTGCTATCACTGTGAGGATAGGCCGGAGGACACGGTGGAGCACACTGTGGAGGTGTGCCCCGCTTGGGTGGAGCACCGCCGTGTCCTTGAGGTGGCGATCGGCGGCGGCGACCTCTAGCTTCCGGCCTTGGTTCGTGCCATGGTCCGGAGCGAGACGGAATGGGACGCCGTCACCTCCTTCTGCGAAGCAGTCATGCTAGCGAAGGAGGTGGCGGAACGTGAGAGGGAGATATCCTCACGTCCCGGCCGCCGCGGGAGACGCCCCGGGCGTCGGGGGCCACGTGGTGGCTTCCGGCCACCGTAGGCGCGGGCCTGTATACGGGGAGCTATGGGCTAGCTCACCGTCCATTCGTCTCATGACGACAGGCCGTGTCGACGGCGCGTTCGTGTTCCACGCGCGCCTCAAAGAGAGTCAGCAATAGGGAAGGGGTCCGCAAGGGCCGAAGCCTGCCGGGGCTGCGGGACTATTCGAAAGAGATACCGTGGCCCCGGAACACAAAGGGCTAGGAAGGAACATGGATGGGTTTTAGTCAGTAAAAGTCTGACACTCCCTCCTGCTCCGCCCAGAGCGGGAGAAGTCATTTGATGATTTCCCATCCTAAAAAAAAAAAAAAAAGTCGAGGAGTCGCCTGAAAGCCTTCAGCACTTTCCTCAAAGCACTGCTCCCAAATACCAGCCGCGCATCACTGCCGAGAAACAGGAAGCAGCAGTTGAGAGGTTCTTCAGGAAAGCACCAACAGAACCGACACAACGGAAGCCTACACCAACGAAAGCCGACAAAGGGCAAGTCAGCCCGCCTGTCCTCGCAGTGAACTCGAGCACTACAGACCACGTGAAGAGCGCTTTCCTCGAGTACGTAGCAATCGTGAGGGCGACCAGAGAGGTCAATCTCATAACATGCAGGAAGATCAAGATCCTGCAGACCTTCCAAAGGAACACAGAAGGATTGCTAGAGGTACTACTCCCAGGACAGGACAGGGAGAGATCCTCACGTCCCGGCCGCCGCGGGAGACGCCCCGGGCGTCGGGGGCCACGTGGTGGCTTCCGGCCATCGTAGGCGCGGGCCTGTGGACGGGGAGCTATGGGCTAGCTCGCCGTCCGTCCGTCTCATGACAACAGGCCGTGTCGACGCCGCGTTCGTGTTCCACGCGCGCCTCAAAGACAGTCAGCAACAGTGAAGGGGTCCGCAAGGGCCGAAGCCTGCCCCCCGGCAGGCTTCGGCCCTTGCGGACCCCTGCGGACCTGCGGGACTATTCGAAAGAGATACCGTGGCCCCGGAACACAAAGGGCGATGTAGGAACATGGATGGGTTTTAGTCAGTAAAAGTCTGACACTCCCTCCTGCTCCGCCCAGAGCGGGAGAAGAAAAAAAAGAGGTACTACTCAAGGAGGCAGAGGCAGCGGTGTACGACAACGTCAAATCCCAAGTCATCAAAGGGGAAATGACGGGGTCGTACATGGCAGCCTACAGCGCGAAGAATGGTTTTGTGGCCCTGGACGAGGAGGAAACGGAAAGTGTGGGAAAAATAACATTCAGAACACCAAATGACGACCCGATAGTGGTTACCGCCAAATGTACCAAGATTATGCTGGACGATAAGATCCTTGAAATGGCACAGTCCATCTCGGGGATCCCGGACAACACAGCATCGCAGGGAAGTTGGACGGTACCCAATATCAGGTAGGTAAACGGAGTTCCGGGTTGCGGCAAGACAACCTGGGTGGTGAAACACTTCGATGGGGAAAACGACGTTGTAGCCACCACGACGACCGAAGCTGCCAAAGACCTCAGAGAGAAGCTCACGCACCGCTTAGGAGACCGAGTAAAGACAAAGGTGCGCACTATGGCCTCAATCTTAGTCAACGGGTTCAAGAAAGAAGAGAAATGCTACCGCCTAACGGTAGACGAGGCTCTTATGAACCATTTTGGGGCCATAGTTATGGCAGTAAAGTTGTCAGGAGCAAGCGAGGTGGTCCTCATCGGAGACGTAAACCAGCTACCATTTTTGGACAGAGAGAACCTTTTCGAGTTAAGGTATACCCGTCCAAACCTGGTGGGTGGCATCACCCAGGAGCTGCTTTGCACACACCGTAACCCGATGGATGTGGCATTTGCGTTGAGCGAGATATACTCCGGTATATACTCCTCCAAGTCGTCGCTGTCGCGGGTCCACTCACTGAGAGTCATACGCAAGAGGAGAAAGCTTCTCTCATCAGCCAGGGATATGGGTCCGGTGAAGGGTCGCGCACGCTAACCATCCACGAGGCCCAGGGTCTGACCTTCGACAGCGTAATCATCATCAACACCAAGTCCAGGAGACTCCAAATCCACGACAGCATCTCCCACGTGGTAGTGGCGGTGTCGAGACATACAGTCAGTTGCGTCTATTACGCCGATGACGCCACCGGCCGCTTTGCAAAGAGAGCGATGGATGCGCCTACTAAAACGGTCGTCGAGTACAACTTGAAAAAAAAAAATCCCCATCCTAACCCCAATACCCAACACCAGAACAATCCCGAACAACTGTCTGTTAACAAAAATAGATTGTCTACGACACATTCCCTCAGTCATTCAATCTTCATTCAATGTCATTTTTAATCTATGTTCAGCATTCACTCCATACATTCATTCATCATCTTGAAACACTCCCCGTCGTAAAGAAATCCTTTTTATTTTGAGTTATATTTGTAAAGGTTTATTAAACCTGTAAAACCGAAATATCTTTGTTTGATTTATCGCAAACAAAATTGGCGACCGTGACAGGACCTACAATCGTCGGATCCACCACACTCAGATTGCCGAAGCCCGCGTCAAGGGCACTCGAAGGACTCCGTCGCGTCGACACCGGGCGAGATCTACCAGTACCTACCAACGGAAGGCCGTGTTAAGAAAAAAAAGATCGCCGTGCCTGTGGACTGGCAGCCTACTTTACCTGGGTCGAACTTTACCTTCGTCAAGCTATACGGAACTCCGATCGAGCAAGTCCGCCCTCAGAACGAGGCTAATATCATATCTACGTGCCTATCTACGTGCTACTGCCCACAATTGGACTGCTGAGATTAGCTGTCTGCCTATTTAAAAGTGAGCTCGTTCCATCTTACTAACTTACCCACCTATTGTGTTGTCCTATCTGTGCATCTAGCGGATTTAAGTTTTTCGAAGTCAAGTGAAGTTTCCCTTTCTATTTGTGTCTATCGTGCCTAACCATCTTCTAAGTATCTTCGAAAGAAGGATAAATGGGATAGACAACGCACAAATTAGCCTAATTAATTTCACATAACGACCTACCGCCACGCTTAAATTAATGCACATCTAATTACAACTTATTCTCTTACCGTTACTCAAACCAAGTAATTTTCATAAAACTATTTCACTATTATCGATTTATTATCCCTTTATCACTCATTCCAACCTATAAATTACTTACATAGTGAATACTTCCCGAGTTTAAATGTAACTTACGAACTGTCGTCTTTCGTCATACGAATTGTTTTATATCAGTTTACTAAGACGCAGGGAATTGATCTATTCCAGTGATCGTGCGTTGTGACTTGTGACACGGCATCGCTCCCGCATCGCTGTAGCCTGACTGCCGGTGCGCCCCACCTGCACAGCTCACCATTGCGCGCAGTTTATGTGAGCCCCGAGCATCAGCTGATCAACAGATTGAGGAGCGTATCGTATGCTATATATCTATTTTTATCTATTAACTTAACATCTGTTTGTGTTAGCTCATTACGAGTTTGCTACAATGGTCGAATTAAAGTTAAAGGAACTTGTAAGCAAACGCGGTTCTATTAGAGGACGCGTAACGAAATTTAAGTCAAGTCTTGACAGTTTAACCTTATTAGAATCCATTTCAGAATTAGAAGTAAGTAAACTCGTATTGAAGCTATCAAAAATTGAGACATTGTTCATTGAATTCGATGAGGTGCAGAATCAGATAGAAATTAACAACGCGGATAATCAAAGTAGCGAGTTAGCCACTAGAGAGTTAATAGAAAACGATTTCTACCATTGTATTGCGTTAGCACAAAGTTTAATTAAAAAAAATTCTGCAGTTCAAGATGATGAGAATAATTCTCAAATAAAATCCTCTATGGCCACTTGTCATCATAACGATCACAGTTGTAATCCGTTAGGTTTTAAATTACCAGTGATTAAAATTCCAAACTTCGACGGTACCTATTTTAAATGTTAAAGAAACGTTTGTCTCTTTGGTTCACAACAATAACCAGATTGAAAGCATCCATAAATACCACTACTTGCAATCTTATCTTGATGGAGAAGCCGCTCGGGTTATTGCCAATTTAGAGGTTTCCCATAATAATTATCCTGAAGCATGGAAACTTTTATGCGAACTGTTACGATTTCCCAATGTTAAAGGAAAACCTTAGTAATCAATAATAATTGACTACTAAGGTTTTCTCTGAAATGTCATGTCATCATTTTAAAGGCAGCATTGCCTCCCGCACCCGCGGGGCACCAGTCTCTTCCCGATCGTCATACCGCGACCATCTCGTTCTCTCGTTTCTGCCAGTTCCAAATTAATTGTACAAGGTCAACCCCAAATTAAATTTATATTTTTCCGTGAACAAAAGTGTTTTTTTTAAAACGGTATTTTCGGGGTCCCATATAACATTGGTGGCAGCGGTGGGATTTTTAAAAATAAATCCTCGGAACGCCTCAAATCGTGTCGTGATCGTGACACTGAAAAGTGCTGAAATCCAATCTCACCTCCGTGTCGCTGTGTCCTGCTGGTCTCATTAGACCCTCACGCCGTATCCTGCTGGTCTCATCAGACCCTGACGCTGTATCCTGCTGGTCTCATCAGACCCTGACGCCGTATCCTGCTGGTCTTATCAGACCCTCACGTGCCCTGGTGGGCATACTCCGAACATCCATCACTCACCTTGAGTTATCTCGCCTGGCTACGAAATGATTCGTGGTGCCGTCATAGTCGCAGTGTTCCTGTAAGTACCGTGTTGTGAAAATAGTGCAAGTTTCATCACTGTAGTTCTAAATTCATTCTAATTCTATAAAGTGCTTTAAAATATTCAGATAATCAAATTGTCCATTTGTACTATTCATTATCATAAAGTTCCGAAGCTCCGAGACTAGTGCAACATTCCTTTCTTATCGCGTATTCTCCGTACCTTGCGTGCTATCTTTGTTTTGTATAACCGATCATGCCTAAAGACGAGTCTGACATGTCCAAAGAATCAAAGGAAATAGATATGAACTACATTAGCAAATTTATCAATAAATTTGAAGGAAACCGCGAAAAACTAAATGCATTTTTAAATAATTGCAGAAATGCAATAAGCCTTGCATCATCGCACCAGCAAAATATAGTATTAAAATACATTTTGAGTCAACTCGAAGGCCGTGCCGAAAGTGCGTGCTCAATCAAAGAGTTTGAAACCTGGCAACAGCTAGAGGAATTCCTAAAAAATCAATTTGGTGAGAAAAAACATTACGCTGCACTACTCTCGGAACTCCAAGATTGCTGTCAATCTAACAGCGAAAATGTTAACCAGTTCGCACTACGCGTAGAAACATGCCTAGCCAAACTGTTAACTGAAATTAATATATCAATTCCTACAAAAAAGAAAGGCGAACTGGCTGGCCGTGTCGCTGCAATGCAAGATCTGGCATTGCATACATTTATCAGTGGCTTAAACTCTAGATTGTCGACTGTAGTAAGATGCCGTGACCCTGAAACATTAAACGAAGCTATTGGCTTCGCTATGTCCGAAGAAAAGATTATTCAGACCATTTCTAAACGTTCAGCATCAGCAATCAATACCAACTCACCCAATCAAGGACGTTATCCTCAACGCCGATTCCAACAAAACCGAAACCAACAGCAAGCTTATCCAAATGACCCTAATAATCAGAGACCATCTACTTCAGGTCCTCCGGTGTGCCGGTATTGTAAAAATGTGGGTCACACCATTGAAGAATGCAGAAAACGAGAGTTCAATAATAATCGTTTCAGAGACCAAAATAATCAAAGACAATTTCCAAGGCGTTACGCAAATAACCAAGGTCAAATTCACGTGGTAAATGATAACGAAGGCTATGACTACACGGAAAATACACAGGTTAAATCAAACGACGATTTAAACGAGTAACGGGCTCACGGTGGTGTCTCGTGAGACCCAAACTTCAAATTCCTAAACTTTGCCATATCAAAGACACCAATGCTATATCCACTGTATCCTCTGTATCCCTAATAATAGGGACTCGCGAATAAACCGCAACACTGTATCCTCTGTATCCCCTAAGAATAGGGACTCGCGAATAAACCGCAACACTGTATCCTCTGTATCCCCTAAGAATAGGGACTCGCGAATAAACCGCAACACTGTATCCTCTGTATCCTCTAATAATAGGGACTCGCGAATAAACGACAACGCTGTATCCTCTGCTTCCACTGTATCCCCTACATCCACTGTATCCTCTGCATCCTCTGCATCCGCTGTACCCTTTGCATCCACTGTATCCCCTACATCCGCTGTACCATCTGCTTCCACTGTATCCCCTACATCTACTGTATCCTCTACATCTTCTGTATCCTCTGCCTCCGCTGTATCCTCTGCTCCCGTTGTATCCTCTGCCTCCGCTGTATCCTCTGCACCCGCCGAACTTAAATCAAATCCTCCAATACCTGAAACAAAAATCTATGAAATTAATATTGGTCCATTTAAAAAACGCTTACCTCACATCCTTGTCTATTCCTCAGTGTCAGATACTACCTTATCTCTTCTTGTAGATTCTGGCGCAACTGTAAGCCTACTGAAACGATCTTCTATACAAATACCAGTTGATATCTCAACAGAGGTAATCTTTTTGAAAGGCATTGACCCCATTGATCAAGCTTCACCAACCATGGGTCATTTTCAGCTGAAATAAAAAATAGATGATAAAAGTTCTAAAAATTCCACATAATACCCCGAATACACTTACCTTATGATGGTATAATTGGCACTGATATGCTAATCGCCTTTGGCTGCACAATTGATTACACTCGCGAAACCTTGAAGATTGGTAAATACGAAATAAAATTACATTTCAATGAACCTACTTATACAATTCCTCCCAGGTCTGAAACTGTCATAGAATGCTCTGTCTCCAACCCTGAGGTGAAAGAAGGGCTCGTACTAGATCAATGCTATCATGAAGATTTACTGATTGCTAATTGCTTAGTCGCAGTCAAAGAAAACAAAAGAATTAACTTATCAATAATAAATACTTCTGAAACTCCTATAACCTTAAAGTCAAATCTGGATATCACACTAATTCCCTTATGTTCTTTAATCAATCCTTTTGATACAGTAGACACTCATACAGTATGCCATCTCAAAAATACTAACTCTTACCTCCGAACACAAGAAGTATTAAACCTCCTTAGAATCTCTCACCTCAATCCTGAAGAAGCAAATGCTCTTCACGATGTTTGTTCTGAATACTCAGATATATTCTTTATCCCCGGCGATAAACTGTCTCACACGAATGCACTTAAGCATAACATAAAGACGAGCGATCAAAATCCAATAAATCTAAAATCATATCGTTTCCCAGAGGTACACAAACAAGAAGTCAATAAACAAATTGACCAAATGCTCAACCAGGGAATCATAAAACATTCAGAGTCTCCATGGTCTTCTCCAATTTGGATTGTCCCAAAAAAGATTGATGCATCTGGACAGCAAAAATGGCGTATAGTTATCGACTACCGAAAACTTAATGATGTCACCATTGGTGACAGCTACCCCATACCACAGATATCCGAAATTTTAGATCAGTTGGGTCAGAGTAAATACTTCTCGACCCTTGACCTCGCATCTGGATTCCATCAGATCTTAATTAATGAAGAAGACGCTCCTAAAACAGCGTTTAGTGTACCTCAAGGACATTACCAATTTACGAGAATGCCATTTGGTTTAAAAAATGCACCCGCTACTTTCCAACGATTAATGAATACCGCCCTCACAGGCCTCCAAGGTATACGGTGTTTTGTATATCTTGATGACATAGTAATATATTCTCATGATTTAAATTCTCACATAGATAATCTTTCATCAGTATTCCAAAGGCTTAGAGATTATAATCTAAAACTTCAACCAGACAAGTGCGAGTTTCTCCGACGTGAAGTCGCATAATTATCTTGGCCATCAAATAACTAAAGATGGTGTAAAACCTAACCCTGAAAAGATAAGAGCAGTAACCCAATTTCCTACTCCTAAATCTCCGAAGGACATTAAGTCCTTCCTCGGACTTGTATCTTACTATCGCCGTTTCATTGCTAACTTCTCGAAAATTGCAAAACCATTAACTCAACTTTTAAAAAAAGATGTTCCCTTCCTATGGGAAAACCAACAACAAGTCGCCTTTGACGAACTTAAGCACAAACTTACCTCTGCTCCCATCCTCATTTATCCAGATTTTTCTACCCCTTTTATTTTAACGTGTGATGCCTCGAATTATGCCATCGGTGCCGTACTTAGTCAAGGTACAGTTGGTAAGGATAGGCCAATAGCCTATGCCTCTCGGACCCTCAACAAGAGTGAATCTAACTACAATACCACTGAAAAAGAACTCCTTGCTATTTTGTTCGGTTGTAAAACCTTTCGCTCTTATCTCTATGGACGAAAATTCCTGATCATTACTGATCATAGACCATTAAAGTGGTTGTTTAATCATAAAGATCCTAGAAGTAAATTACAGAGGTGGCGCCTGAAACTAATGGAGTACGAGTACGAAATCGACTATCAGAAAGGAAAACTTTATGCCGCTGCTGACGCCTTATCCCGATATCCTGTAAATCCGATTCAACCATCAGACTGTGATCCTATTCCATCTACTTCTAACCAAAATGCAGATGATTCATCACCTCCATTCAGCCCTCTAACTCTCGAAGACCTTGATATCCAACTACCTCCTGGTTCTCTAGACCTTGACGATAAACTACCTTCTGTAGACCTCTTAGAAAACGATGATTCACCACCAGAAATCGATGATCCTTCTACATCATCTAACAAATCCCCGAATCTCACAACAAATCCCCTTCGTGACGATAATTATAGCAAATTCCTAAAAACAATGAGCAACAAAGACTTTAATAGTAACGCTAAAATCATAGAACACAACGAAAGCATCCTGAAAACTAACTGCAAAATCATTGTCATACCTACTTCCATCGATCTCGATGAATCCAATCCTCACGTAGAAGAAATCTTGAGCAACCTCGAAAACTCCACGGAACTATTAGACAGAGAAAGAACTCTCTACTCCTTTATCTCTTTCGATCATAAAGGAAAATTAATATATTTCCTATTCACTAAAGTATACCACTTTCATAACAGTTCTTATGAAGACATTTATAAAAGTATACTAAATCTTCAATCCGACATACTACATAATCCTACTGACCCCAACCTAAACTTAGCCATTACTGATTTCCAAAATCCTTTCGACAAACATATCTGGGCAAAAATATACAACATGTTCTGCTATATCTTTAACAATTCTCAAGTATCAGTTTATATTTATCATAATACTATAATTTACCCTACACCTTCAGAGATACCTAAAATACTCCGCGAAAACCATGACATCCCTATTGCCGGACATTTAGGATCTACGCGAATGTTTCACAGAATAAAAGAAAGGTATTTCTGGAAAAATATGCGGTCAGATATCGAAACATATGTAAGAAATTGCTCACAATGCCAAAGTAATAAAGCCCTAAGACAAATTAATAAATCACCGATGCAAATAACTACCACTTCCACTAAACCATTTGAACGACTCAGCCTTGACCTTGTAGGTCCTCTTCCGGAAGCTGG
This sequence comes from Xestia rhomboidea, assembly GCA_963853795.1. Classification (NCBI taxonomy): domain Eukaryota; kingdom Metazoa; phylum Arthropoda; class Insecta; order Lepidoptera; family Noctuidae; genus Xestia; species Xestia rhomboidea. The sequence continues at coordinate 3,154,024 of OY970778.1, read as the reverse complement.
CCTTACTAAGCTCAAGTTCATTGTTACATTACAAGATGACCTCACCAAATATTCCCTTGCTTACCCTATCACTAATGCGACTGCAGAAGAAACATGTGAGTGTCTGGTGCACTTTATTTCTGTTTTCGGCATCCCGAAGTCTATTTTAACTGACCAAGGCACAAACTTCACCGCAGATTTATTTAAGAGAACCTGCAACTTCCTGAAAATTAAACAAATCTGGTCTTCCCCATACCATCCTCAAACTCAAGGTGCGCTTGAACGCAGTCACTCCACACTCAAGGAATACCTTAAATCTTATGTCAATGAAAATCATTCTGATTGGCATAAATATGTCTATACTGCCATGTTGGCATATAACACTTCTACTCATTCCACTACTAACTTTACGCCATACGAGCTCCTCTTCGGTCAAAAGCCTTTTATTCCGGACTCTGTCTACGAATTACAATCAGACCTTACATATCCAGAATACCTGAAATCCCTGCATCATCGCTTAAAACTCTCACGCGAAAAACCTATCGAAAACATACAACGATCTAAAGAAAGATCTAAACAGTATTATGACAACCATTCGCGACCAGTTCAGTATAAAGTCGGAGATTACGTGTATCTCAAAAATCATGTGCGTCTGCGTAAGGCCCTTTCGCCGATTTGGAAAGGCCCGTATAAAGTAATAAAGATCAATGGTAGAAGTACCTTGACTTTACTCATAAATAGACGTCATGTGACACATCACTATGACGAAGTCAAACTAGCTCCTAGATCTTTAACGTAGTCCTAGTTATATACTTAATACTAATTTTAATTATATTCTATTACAGTAATTCTGCGCTGGGTCAGGAGTTCATTACGTCCTTGACGAACAGCCCTGGCATCTACTTCGACCCCTTAGGTTCCTTAAGTTTATTTGATAGTCACCTTAGTATAGTTATTCCATATGATGTATCCTTTATTAACCCACATATTCTAAACCTCCGTCTTATTCCCGATAAGTCCAAGCAAGTATGTGACAATGGTAAAGTCTTTGATTATTTGGAATGTACAAATCTCTTTGAACCGTTGAACACCCGTTATAATGACATAGCCCATGACAACGAGGCTATCTTTCACCTAACTTCTCGCCAGTCGAGAAGATCTGCACTTCTAGGATTCGTAGGCTCTTTATCAAAGAAACTATTTGGCACAATGGATGAAGACGATGCCATCCGATACGACAAGGCCATTAGAGAAGTAGAAACAGACCAAAAGAAACTAGCCCTTCTAATGAAGGAAAATATATTAGTCACTACTTCTTCCCTTAGATCTTTCAATGAAACTCTGTCCATTATTGAACTAAATGAAAAGCATCTGAAAAATGCAATTGATGAATTGTCCCAAGATATTCCAATTCTGACTCATGCTTCAAAAGAATTAGGTATTAGGTCTCGCACGCTGGAAATAACTTCCATGATAGAAAATAGCCTCCTAGCCTTGTCCTTCAAAGTCGAGGACATAATAAACGCTATCATGTTTAGCAAATCTAATGTCCTATACCTCACTATCCTAACACCTAAGGAACTCTACACCGAATTAATCGATAATTACAGATTCTTACCCGAATCTAAACAACTTCCAGTTCCTTTAAAACTCGACAACATGCATACTATTTTAAATATATCGGAAATATCTAGTTACTTTAGTAAGGAAAAAGTAGTATTTACAGTTAAAATCCCTCTCATTAACCCTATACAATTAAATTTATATCATAACTTACCTTCACCGGTTCCCCATGATAAAAATAATCCAGAGTCATACTCGACCATCATTCCATCATCCAAATATATTGGTATAAGCAGAGATAGGTCAATGTACTGTAAATTAGATAACCTCGACTATTGTAAAATAATTAATAATTACCATTACCTTTGTGAAACATCAATATTGTACTCCTCTTCTGCGACGCCTTCCTGTGAAACGGAAATTATTACCAAGGTACTTACCTCAATCCCTTCGATTTGTGAAACCAAATTTATTCATGGTCACGTTAGCATCTGGCAGCCACTACGCCATAATAAATGGTTATTTGTTATGTCAGAAAAAACTAAAATAAGTATTGAATGTAAAAACCCCCAATCTACTGAAATAGAATTTAGTGGAAACGGTATATTGTACTTACCCTCTGAATGTGTTGCCTATTGCAAGGACAGTCGTTTAACTCCGCATGAAAATCGTAAGGTTCAGTTGAAAACTATTGTTTCTAATTTTAATATTTTAAATGATTCATGTTGTAATATTGTAGCGTATAATAATATTGTATCAAACTTACCTGTAGTTAATCTTAAGAATGTTAACTTAGATTCCTTAGCTTATGATAATCCTGAAATCCTGAAAAGCCTTAACAATATAATTGAAAAACCACATATTGTTTTATATCAAAAATATTATTCAGGTATTACCATTGTAATTATAATTTCTATTGTGTTCTTTATTATCTATAAAGTGTATAAAACTGGCATACACGAGAGACTAATGAAATCTAAAGAAAATAGAAGTCCTGAAAATAATGAGATTGAATTAGATGACATTCACCCCTCAAACATAAACACGGGGCCCTCTCTTCGAATCGGCTGACTCATGTTTCATTAACTTAAACATAAACTTCACTTTAAAGGGTGTAGTTTACTCCAAATCGGGGGGCTGTTACGATTTCCCAATGTTAAAGGAAAACCTTAGTAATCAATAATAATTGACTACTAAGGTTTTCTCTGAAATGTCATGTCATCATTTTAAAGGCAGCATTGCCTCCCGCACCCGCGGGGCACCAGTCTCTTCCCGATCGTCATACCGCGACCATCTCGTTCTCTCGTTTCTGCCAGTTCCAAATTAATTGTACAAGGTCAACCCCAAATTAAATTTATATTTTTCCGTGAACAAAAGTGTTTTTTTTAAAACGGTATTTTCGGGGTCCCATATAACAGAACGTTACGACAATATGCGTCAATTAATAAATAACCATCTCAAGTCCTTGCTCAACATTAATTCCGTGCAAGAAAATGATAAGTCTTTAAGATATGTTATTGACCATGTCACTAAAAATTTGCGCGCGCTCAATTCACTAGGGCTAGGGACTAGGCTAGGGGATATTTTAATTATATATATTATTGCAGGTAAGTTAAATAGTAGTACATATTTCAAGTGGGAAGAACATAGAAATAGTTTGTGTGACATACCTTCGCTTAATGATTTCTTCAGTTTTCTTAAACGTCGCGCTGATGTACTGGAGACTGTTTATCGCCACAAACATGACAATCAAGAAAACAAACAAAAACAATCCTTTAGTAATCAAAACAAACACAATAGCACCAAGTCTTTAGTGGCTACACCAAACGAAGGCAACACTTCTACTTCTAAAATACCGGAATGTTTGTTCTGTAAGAACAGTCATCGCCTTTATGAGTGTCCGCCTTTTAAGTCGAGCTCAATAGAGGATAGATTAGCCTTTGTTTCTTCTAACAAATTATGTGAGAATTGTTTGAGATCTGGCCACATTGCTAAACGTTGTCGCCTTTCAGCTACATGTCGTCATTGCAAATCGCGACATAATTCTCTTCTTCATAAATCAGAAGAAACTGAAAACTCCAATTCTGTCATAATGTCCTCAACATGTTCGTCAGAAGTACTTTTGTGTACTGCTCGAGTAAAAGTTACCAACCCAGCCACCAACGAGACTATTGTAGTGCGAGCTTTGCTCGACAGCGGGAGTCAGTCGACAATTATTACACAGGAAGTAAAACTCCGTCTAAACCTGATTCCTCAGCCATCAGACACTACCATAGTAGGCATTGGTAACACCAAGTTAAATATTAACACAGAACGCTGTATTCTACGCATTCATTCTGAAACAAGTTCTTTTAATGTGACAGTTTCATGTTTAGTTTTGCCGCAAATTACCGGCGACTTACCTAAGTCATATTTTGATTTAAAAAAATTAAATATTCATGGATTTCAGTTAGCAGATCCCACTTTAAATGAACCATCCCCAGTAAACATTTTGATTGGTGCTGACTTATTCTGGGACATCATTAGTGCCCAGCAGCATTCGTTAGGATCTGGTTATCCTAAACTTCAGGCGTCAAAGTTAGGATGGCTCGTTACGGGATCACTGCCTTGTTTTAATGAAAATAAAACCAACGCAGTCATGGTCAATTTGGTCTCAAATGGTGACACTTCTAGTAACATACATGACGAGCTGTCTAAATTCTGGGAACTTGAAAATTTTCCTCAAAAAAGGCCCCCGAGTAGTGAAGAAAAGTTGTGTGAGAAACATTATCTCGTCAACACTACTCGCACTAGTAATGGTCAATTTTGTGTAGGGTTGCCTCTTCGTGATAGCATAGACTGTTTGGGCAACTCCTATAATCTAGCCAAGAAGAGGTTTTTTAATTTAGAGGCTCGTTTCCGGAAACAACCAGAATTAAAGCAACAATATTGTCAATTCATAAACGAATACGAAGCATTAGGCCACCTATCTGAATCTCCTGAGTCTAGGCCGTTAAATGCCTATTTCTTGCCTCACCACCCTGTGATACGGGAACAAAGCGAGTCGACTAAGTTACGCGTCGTTTTTGACGCCTCGGCCCGTACTTCTTCTGGTGTTTCTGTTAACGACCTACAAATGGTGGGACCAGTAGTGCAAGAACCTTTGTTTAATATATTAGTTCGTTTCAGACAACATAAGTATGTTTTGACAGGGGACATAGAGAAAATGTTTCGCTCAGTGCTTCTCAAGGAATCTGATTGCAATCTTCAACTGATACTGTGGCGGGATAGTGAAGACAAGCCTTTAAGGACACTTCGTCTAAATACGGTTACTTACGGGTTCGCTAGTGCCTCTTTTCTCACTACTCGTTCTCTTTGGCAGATAGGTGAGGAGTGTTCAGATCAGAAGGTCAAAACTATAATACAAAATGATCTATATTGTGATGATCTACTTACCGGTGCAAACAGTGAGGAAGAGTTACGTCACATCCAGGTTTCAGTCTCTTCTGAATTAGCAAAGGGAAGTTTTCATCTGCGTAAATACCGTTCAAACTTACCCGAGTTACTTGCAGACTCCGTTAATCTGGAAAGCGGCAATCTCATGATTAGTAATGCGACTAGTACGCTAGGTATAGATTGGACGCCATCTTCGGATGAACTTCATTTTCAGCATGGTGTTTCGGCTTCTGAAAATGTCACGAAGAGAACTATACTTTCCACAACATTTAAAATATTTGATCCACTTGGTCTTCTGTCAATTTTCACAATTAAACCTAAAATTATGCTACAAGAACTATGGAGTCACAAAATTGATTGGGACGAACCTGTTCCTCCAGAAATAAGGTCCTCCTGGTTAAGGTTTTCTACTAAATCTTCATGTTTGTCTTCTCTAAGAATTCCTAGATACATTTTAATTGATAATTATTAACACTGTAGAAATACATTGTTTTTCTGACGCTTCGCAGCGTGCCTACGGCAGCTGTATATATTTGAGGTCTGTTTCTACTAGCGGCGACATACAAGTTAGCCTGGTATGTGCAAAATCACGCGTGGCACCTATTAAACCCACGACAATACCACGGCTCGAACTCTGCGCTGCCCTATTAGGAGCTCAACTAACTACTACAGTTTTATCCGCATTACGTTGCCCTATTGAACGTCAGGTGTATTGGACAGACTCCAAAGTTGTATTAGGTTGGCTTAACTCTAATAAAACTAAAACCTTTGTTGCCCACAGAGTAGCTGCTATAAATGAGCTAACAAATCCCACAGATTGGCGTTATGTTCCTACTTCCTTCAACCCCGCTGATTTAGTGTCCCGTGGTGTCGACCCAGACCAGGTAGATCTCTCTATATGGTGGAAAGGTCCATCATATCTTTCAGAACCCGAAGATTCCTGGCCCGCCTGCACTGCGGTATCTATTATTATAGAATTGCCAGAGCTTAAGACACATCATACTTTAGGGGGGGACGATGCATCTTCCATGCCAGATTTATCTGTGAATTTAGCAAAATACTCAAATCGTTATCGTTAGCAAATTCCTATAGAATTAGGACTACTACAAAAGGGTAAATCTTTAAATTCTAAGGCCGCTCTTTCGTCTCTTAATCCATTTTTAGATGGAAATGGCATCATTAGAGTCGGAGGGCGCATCCATTCATCTACTTACCAGTACGACAAACGTCATCCTATCTTATTGTGTTCCAGTCATTACATAACAAAGTTGTTATTCAAACAGGAGCATCTACGCTTGTTGCACGCAGGTCCTCAGCATCTCCTGGCATCTATAAGGGAGCGTTATTGGCCCGTAGGTGGTAGGGCTCTAGCTAGGCGTGCAGCGCGCGAGTGCGTTACCTGTCGTCGTTTCAATGCTCGTACTATGGATAACATTATGGGAAACTTGCCTGCAGATCGCGTTGAAGCCGACTTTCCTTTCTCCACGATAGGTACTGACTTTGCCGGTCCATTTCTTATTACGGACCGCAAGGGACGAGGCTGTAAGATAACTAAAAGTTATCTGTGTATTTTTATTTGCTTTCGGTACAAATGCGTTCATTTAGAGTTAGTCAGTGATTTGACAATGAATGCATTTGTCTTAACATTAAAAAGATTTATAGCCCGCAGGGGTAAACCAAAGGTCATCTACTGCGACAATGGTAGAAATTTCGTTGCAGCAGCCAAAGAAATAAATTGCTTTCTAAAGTCCAACAGCGATGCTATTATTGACTCTGCATCTCGCGAAGGCGTTGAATTCCGCTTCTCACCAGCATACGCTCCTCACTTTGGTGGTCTGTGGGAGGCCGGGGTTAAGTCTGCGAAATTCCACTTATACAGAGTGCTTAAAAATATTCACTTGACGTTCGAGGAGCTGAGTTCGTTGTTCGCTCAGATCGAGGCGATACTTAATAGCCGTCCCTTATGCCCATTAAGTCCTTCACCACAAGATCTATCTCCACTCACCCCGAGCCACTTTATAATTGGTAGGCCGCTGACGTCTTTGCCATCGCCGTACCTGCTGGACTATAGCACAAACCGTCTTGACCGTTTTCAGAGATTAGAGCAAGCTCGCCAGCACTTCTGGAAGCGGTGGTCGACAGAGTACGTCACGGAGCTCCAGCAGCGCACAAAGTGGAAGGTGCGGTGCCGTGAATTAAAGGTAGACGACCTAGTCCTAATCAAGGATGATAGGAGTCCTCCACTATGCTGGCGCCTTGGAAGAATCTCGAAGCTATTTCCCGGCGCTGATGGTGTGCCACGAGTCGCCGACGTATCTACCTCACAAGGCACCATACGAAGAGCCATCAACAGATTGTGTCTGCTGCCAGATCATACAAATAATTAAGAATCTTGAAAGCTTCACCTTTCAAGGCCCCCGAGGATGTCTACGACACATTCCCTCAGTCATTCAATCTTCATTCAATGTCATTTTTAATCTATGTTCAGCATTCACTCCATACATTCATTCATCATCTTGAAACACTCCCCGTCGTAAAGAAATCCTTTTTATTTTGAGTTATATTTGTAAAGGTTTATTAAACCTGTAAAACCGAAATATCTTTGTTTGATTTATCGCAAACATAGATTATGTAAAACTGCATGGCAGAGTGAGTCTGTCATACTCACGTAAAAGCAGTGCCAATGGTGGCGCTGCACATCCGGTCGTTAAGTTCCCTACAAAATGGTTGAGCTAAGCGGCGCGGATGTGCAGGTCATGTCCGTGAATGGATGCCGTTGGTGGCTGCCGGTCGACTCACATTGCCATGCAGTTATCAGTCGTGTAAAAGAAAAAAAAATAGTATAGTTTAACATAAAAATTTAATAAGTGGTAAAGTAAACAAGTTAGTAACGTAAAGCCTGAAAAAAAAAAAATTTGATGGACTCACGTAGATTTTAAGTAACTGTTATAAGTTAAGTATAATGTAACGTGTCCAATGTTGGAGCACGATCATAGTTTATAAGAAACAAAACACAGCAAACAACTATATTAATTTAAATAAGAGCGCGGACCACTACAGAGTAGGGTACGGTATGGTAGAGTAGGGTAGCGTAGGGTGGAGTAGGGTAGAGCAAGAGCGAAGCCGCGGGCAAAAGCTAGTTATTAATAGTATTCCTGTAATCTATGTGCATAAATAAATAAATAAAACTGTTTTCTGTTTGAAACCCTTACAATAAGCTCTTTCATTTGATATGGCACTCGGCTTATCGTGGCCGGCTCTCGGCTATCTGGTGTGGCTCACCCAATGCACTTTGTGTTGCAATAATATCTTAGATTTAGTTTAGTTAGTATTATAATGAAGCGTTCGCTTTTTTTCAGATTACCGTGTATACGTCTAATAAGACTCGCGCATCTTACGTTACACTAGAGCCTGTTGATTTGCAATCCTCTGATTCTAAGTAAGTTTCTTTTTTTTGTTGTCGTTCAGAGGTATAAAAATTAAAAAGTTTTACACAGGTTATTTTTAAAATATTAATGTTTAATAAATTATTATTACTTCAGGACATCGACATCACCGAATAATTAATACTTTCCAAGACGTACCACTACTGATGTCTTCGTTATGTGCGCCAGAATTAGTTGTTGATGCTAAGACTACTCAGTAAGTTATCAGTACTGACATAAGAAATATGCATGTGAGCAGCACGCATGTCACGTCTTATCAACCTGTGTGACCTCTTTCTTGTATTACTTATATATTTAAAATTGGTTTTCTCATTTTAAATTTGAATAAGGATCGAATTCTAAAAGTACATTACCTTTTATTAAAATTGTTTTTCATCATCATAGATCTACGTTATACGTATATTATCTACATATCTTATTTTATGTTGTTACAGAGAAAATGATAGAAGTGAAGACGCATTTGTTACTGAAATTGATAGCAATGAAAACCATTTTCAACGTATATCTGGACGGCGAATAATTGATATCAATTATTTTTACAAGAACTTCAAGAAAAAGCACGCCACAATATATTTGATTGTAAATCAAGCAATTTTTGCTTAGTTGGTGAAAGAAGACATGGACTTATTTCGATATTTAAATTTAAGTGCAATATGTGTAAAGAAGTTTGTTTGATTCCATCCGAAAACACCAAAAATACTGAGTATACAGATGCTAATATAGTTGCTACTACTGCCTTTGGTATAGGATTTTCTCAGATTTGAAGAGTTATTTTTGGCTATACATATCCCCATATTTTCTACAAAATATTTCAATCAACTGCAAAATAAAGTTTATAAAAAATGGGAAGAAACTGCAAGTGTTACAATGGAAGCAGCTGCCAATAAAGAAAAATAGATTGCTTTAGCAGCTGGCCGGGCCAAAAATGGCTATGCAGTCATAGATGTCTCTGTGGATGGGGCATGGTGTGCTAGGTCATATGGTTCGAACTATAAAGCATCTTCAGGCACAGCAGCTATAATAGGCAGAAATACCGGTGAGGTTCTCTACTTCGGTGTCAAAAACAAGTATTGTCTTGTATGTGCCCGAGCCGAAAATAAAAAAACTGCACTTCAAGACCACTTGTGTTTCAAAAATTTTCAGGGATTGTCTAGTTTAATGGAAGCCAACATAATCGTTGAAGGTTTCAAGACATCGATTGCGACGTAAGGCCTTATATATGGCAGAATGGTAGGAGATGGTGATTCTTCAACCTACTCCAAAATTCTTAACGCAAATCCGTATCAAAGCCAAAATTTGACAGTTGAGAAACTTGAGTGCCGCGCGAATTTTTGTAAAAAGTTAAGAGCGGTCACTACAGAAACTAAGTACATGTTGGCGCACCGAAAAACTCTCACTAATCAAAAAGTTATGACAATGCGAAAGGCAATAGTGAAATCTATAAAACATCACAAGGCCTCGCAGAGTCCTAAAAATGTAGCAATATCCGTTTTGCACAATGATATTATTAACTCTGTATCTCACGCTTATGGTAATCATTAAATGTGTCAAAATTACTTTTGTGATAAAGAAAAAAAAACAGTGGCGTCGAACTTCAAAAGATTGAAAATTCTACATTTATCTTCAGAATAAATGCTATTGTGTCCAACGTGGCTTCAAAATCACGTAGTTTGATTGAAGACGTGAACACAATTACGGTAGAGTGCTTTAACAGCGTAATAGCAAAATTTACAGGCGGTAAAAGAATAAATTTTGCTTTAAGGTGGGGGGGGGGGCTATAAATAAAGAGCAACACGACTATGGTCCAGCCTGTTCATCAAAAAATCTTAATAATAATTTTTAGTCTGTGCAAAAGTAAGGTTTTGCATCTGTATCATATTAACATTTGTTATCTGTGGAAGGGCGCTGTCGCTCATTCTTTTTCTGCTATTTTTCTCTCTTCCGGCACCGTCGACGTGAACGGACGCGTGCTTAGACCGGCAGGCAATATATGATGGAAACAGCAAAGTGAAGTTTAATTTAACATCTGCAGTGCACCTAACTTCCAAATCCACTACAACCTTTTACATGGTCCTTCGACGATAAATTACGAGCTTCCAGTGCTGCCGGTCGCCAAGAAACGTGTCCGCGACAAGGGGGAGGCGACGCGACGCCGCCATTACGGTTCTCAAGAGACCGAGCGACGCGCAAGTCAAAAATCGATTTTAATCAAGTTTGGATCGTTTCTAATTCACCCATCTTCTCTGTACGCCGTGTAAGTCAACTTATCAACTTCCACGAGCAGTCGAGGTCAAGAATTTCAAGATTCAAGTCCATACGCCGTGTGAGTCAATACTTCCGCGAGCAGTCAAGACCAAGATCAAAATTCAAACCCTGTTCCATACGCCGTGTGAGTCAATATTTCCGCGAGCAGTCGAGACCAAAATCAAGATTCGAACTCTGTTCCATACGCCGTGTAAGTCAACCTATCTACTTCCACGAGCAGTCGTGACCAAGGTCAAGAATTTAAAGATTCACATCCTACTCCATACCTACGCCGCGCAAGTCAACCAAGGTATCCACCTACTTTCGCGAGCAGTCAGGAGTCAAGCAAATCATCGTTTTCCTGTGTTCAAGAAACAAGATTCACATCCTGAAAAAAGAGTTTCATACAAGACAATCAAGACGTCGGCATTCGGCATCTCAAGCTAACAAAATTCGCGTTCGCAAGTATATTACTTAGCAATTTATCACAGTCAGTTTACGATAGCTATAGTCATAGAGTCATAGTCAGTAAATTCCTAGAATCAATCGATTATCGAATTAGTTTACTCAGTTTGCTTTCTAAGTTTTTCAAGCAATTGGCAACACTGTGGCGCTGTCAGGTTGGCCGCCCGCCACCAATCGTGAATCATGCTGTCAAGCAAAAAAAAATAAAAATTATCGTTTTGTTTATTTCTGTTTGTTTGGTAAAGTTTCATTAGCAAAAGCACGCTACTTGTAAAATCGTGTAGTGAAATTTATTGTAAAAGTAGATTCTATATAGTTTGAAAAAAATGGCAAGTGAGCAAGAGCTTGCTGCTCTAGTGAGGTCAAGGGGTTATGTCAAGGGAACTATCACGAAAGCTAAAAACTTCATAGCAGAACAACTTGCATCATTGGGTACCGAAAAAAGCGGTGATGTAAATGCTTCCATAATTAAACTGAGGCGAGAGCGTCTAACCTCAGCCTTTGACGAGTACAACAGGCTTTGCCTCCAGATCTACACTCGAGAGCAATGAATCCGGGTCACTTAAAGAATCCTAAAAATGTCGGAAACTAAAAATGCTAGGTTAATGCAATAAATTATATTTAATAGACAATGTAATACTCCTTAAATGAAGGTATTAAAACTTCTTAGTTATTGTATAGTTATATCATAAAAAAATCAAATTTGAAAAAGGGCCACTTTCGAAGATGGAACTACGAAATTACAGCATTTGGTTTTGCTTTTGTTTGTAATCTGTCATTTATGTGGGTACATAAACCATGTTGATAGTGCTCTATATTCATTATTCAAGCTGAAATTATGTCGCTTACGCCTGAAGAATGCACCAGAATACTTACAATGCTGGAAACCGGCCGGAGTCAGCGCGATACAGCCAGGACTGTCGGTGTGTCGCTGTCAACAGTACAAAGAGTTCTCCGACGTTACGAAGAAACTGGTTCTAACCTACGCAGACCAGGAACGGGCAGAACCAGGTGTACCACAGCACGAGAAGACCGATACTTGGTGAACACCATGCTTCGAAATCGCTTTCTCACAGGAACTGAACTCACAAATCAGTTTCGACGCCTCGGAGGAACTAACCCAAGTGCATGGACAGTAAGACGTCGGCTTGCTGAATCTAACTTAAAACCCCTTAGACCTGCAAACGGCCCTAAACTGGAGCGTGGGCATCGTATTTCAAGACTAAGATATGCCCAGAGCCACGTAAATTGGAGTATTGAAGATCGGTCAAAAGTTATGTTCTCCGACGAATCAAAATTTATGCTCTACAAGCACGATGGAAGACACAGAGTGTATCGAAGACCAGGGGAAAGATTCAAGCAAGCATGCATCGAAGAAAAAGTAGCCTACGGTGGTGGGTCTGTACTTGTGTGGGCCGGAATTTCTTCTGAAAGTCGCACAGAGCTGGTGATCATAGAAAACGGCTCTTTAACTAGCGTAAGATATGTGGAAGAAATTCTCAATGATCACGTTGGTCCATTTATGGTCAATTTAGGTGAGGATGCTATATTTATGCATGACAATGCCCGACCTCATACAGGTAGGATTGTGAATGACTACCTTCAAGAGATGAACATTACTCGTATGGAGTGGCCAGCGCGCAGCCCGGATATCAACCCGATCGAGCATGCTTGGGACGAGCTAGGCAGATGCGTAAAACAACGAAACCCTCCCCCAATCACGCTTCGTGAGCTCAAAATTGCTCTCACAGAGGAATGGGAGAATATTCCCCAAAATCATATAAGGAACTTGGTGTACAGCATGCCAAACCGCGTAAACGCAGTAATGGAAGCACGAGGAGGCAATACGAAGTATTAAAATTCAAGAAAATCGTAATAAAGTTCAAAAATTTCATGTTTCCTATTTTTGTTTTAAGGAGAGATCAGCAGTTTTTTTCTTTATGTAATTTTGTGTTAATAAAATGTATGGTGACTCATATTTTTTTTACTTTCATTTAAGGAGTATTACATTGTCTATTAAATACAATTTATTGCATTAACCTATCATTTTTAGTTTCCGAGATTTTTAACATTCTTTAAGTGACCCGGATTCATTGCTCTCGAGTGTATATGCTGGACGAAAAAGACTCAGAAGATACAGGTAACATTGAAAGCATCTACTTTGAAGTCGCAGCCCAAATGGACGACTTAGTCAATAAAAGCTCTCCAAAGATCTATGCCCCCACTTCAACTTCCAAGCCATCACACGATATAAAACTGCCACATATCACTATCCCCACCTTCAGTGGAAAATATTCTGATTTTTATGCATTTTATAACATGTTTGACACTGTTGTTGGGGCCACGAACAAGCCGCCGGTGCAAAAATTGTACTACTTAAAAACTTTTCTTACAGGAGAGGCTCTGGCACTCATTCAAAACTTACCGCTGGCCGACGACAGCTATGTAGAAGCTGTAAATCTGCTGAAACAGCGATACGAGAATAAATTCCAAATAATGAATGAGCATATCAGCATGCTCTTGGACCAGAATACAGTAACAAAGTCGGTACCTACAGCACTCCGAGCCTTTGTTTCCACATGCCAGCAGCACATTGCTGCTCTCAAAAACATGGGGGAGCCTGTTACGCAGTGGGACAGTATCCTAGTTTACCTATTGTCCAAAAAATTAGACATCCTCTCTAGCCGTGCCTACCAACTCGAACGTGACCAAGCAACGAAGCCAACCATGGATGACTTCTTGTCATTCTTGGAGAGGCGAGCTCTCGCTTTGGAGAACACTGACAGCATTTCTGCCTGCAAGCCGCAGCAGACACAGAGGTATGCATCAAATGTGGTGTCAGCGATAAACACTGCAAAGGAGACAACAAGCTGCATTTATTGTAAGTCCAATCACAAAATTTTCCTATGCCCAAGTTTTAAGCTTGCACCTTCTGAGAAAAGATTATTATTTGCATCACAGCACAAGCTATGCGAAATCTGCCTCACAAACCATCCGAAAACAAAATGTCGCTTCCATTTCAAATGCAGTGTTTGCAAGAAGCCTCACAACACCTTGTTACATAAGGATGAGGCCATCCCAGCAGCACTACCGACAGTGACTTTGATGTCCGGTGCATCGCATGGTCAAGTTTTACTGCCTACAGCTTGGGTCAGGGTATATTCAAACACAGGAACGGTGATAAACTGTAGAGCACTGTTAGACAGTGGTTCACAAGCATGCTTTGCTACGCAAAAGCTAGTAAGCCACCTATCAAAATTGCACGAATAGCAACATTATAGGCATAACCAATGCTGAACAAACAATTTCTCACTCGATCAATGTTGAAGTGCATTCACAGGTATATCCATACAAAGCTAAAGTGAGATGTCACGTGGTGCCTCAAATCACATCAAAGTTGCCACAACAAACTTTTGACATCTCACACTTACTAACAAAGCTACCAGACCCCAGCCAGCTTGCTGATCCTAACTTTTGTAAGCCCGGTGATATACATCTGCTTTTAGGCGCTGACGTTCTTTTTCAGGCCCTCCTGCCTGCCGCTACTGAGGAGAGTGGGGGTGCTGCTGCTGCTGCCAGCCACCCAGATCAGCCGAGACTGCTTCACACCTCCTTCGGCTACATCATCGCAGGGCAGATTGCAACATCATCAGCTGCTAACAAGGTTGAAGGCTGAGGCCACGAGTCAGCTGATGGGGTCTTTGCCTGCTGACAGAGTCAACGCGTTTCGTCCCTTCGAGAAGGTCGATAGACTTCGCTGGGCCAATTTCCGTGAAGCAGAGTCGCATCAGAAAACCGGTAATAGGAAAAGGCTACATCCTAGTAATAGTCTGCTTTGTCACCAAAGCCATTCATCTTGAACTCGCGTCAGATTTGGCGACGGACACATTCCTAGCATGCTTCAAGAGATTTGCAGCTAGGCGAAATTTGCCCAGCGCTGTCTACTGCGACAACGCGTCGACTTTTAAGGGGGCGAAGGCTCGATTAGGTGATCTATATCGGCTACATGGTGGTGACAAAGCACATCAAACACAGGTGCAGACGTTTGCTGCCGAAAAAGGAATACAATTTCACTTTATACCCAGTTACAGTCCTGTGTTTGGTGGGCTTTGGGAAAGGTCTGTAAAAAGTGTAAAACACCACCTCAAGCGTGTAATGGCGGGAGCGTTACTGACGTATGAGCAAATAAACACTATACTTACTGAAATCGAAGCGGTCTTAAATTCGCGTCCCATTAGCGCTATGTCTGCAGACCCTTCAGATTTTTCATGTTTAACACCCGGGCACTTTTTGACCGGTGCTCCAATGAACTCATATCCTGAGAAAGACGTCAGTGACACTCCCACCAATCGGCTCAAATTTTGGACTCTATGTAGTAATATGAAACAGATATTCTGGAAGCACTGGAAAGACGATTACCTCACTACGCTGCAAAATCGTCCTAAGTGGCACAATATTTTGCCGAATGTAACTGTAGGTACTCTAGTCATACTTAGGGAACAAAATGTACCTCCTTTGCAATGGCCTATGGCCCGTGTTTCGAAAGTCTTTCCAGGCACTAAAGATGGCGTTGTAAGAGCCATAGAAGTAATGACATCCAATGGGCACTCTCATCGGAGGTCCATTACGAAAGTATGTGTACTACCAATAGATAATAATTAAATTTAAGACGATCGATATTCCTAGCTCCTAGTAGCATTTAAGTTTATATAGATATAAGTGTCTCATTTAAGAGTTTTGAAGTTACACTATGTTGCATCCCGTAGGTGTTGTTAATAGAAATAAGTTATATTAACAACAGAAAATTGTAACAATTCTAAGCTATGCTCATAGCAATGTTAGCAAATAATGTAGGTAAGTTGTTAAAGTTGAATAAAAACTGTAAACAAATGTTCTAAGAAATGTAATTTCATAATTAGTGTTACAGAGAAAACAAACAGTTCAAGTAGGTTTTTGTAGAATACCAGAATGTAAAACTTAGTGAACAATAATTTGACTATTTGATTTTAACACTACCTAGGTAGGTACAATGATATAAATAGTTAGTTAGCATTTCTAGTTTGTTTTAGTAATATTGTAAACCTTCTCAAGGGTCAGTTTGGTTCTTTTAAGGCCCCAGCATGTCCGAGACATTAAGAATTTTTAGTCTGTGCAAAAGTAAGGTTTTGCATCTGTATCATATTAAGATTTGTTATCTGTGGAAGGGCGCTGTCGCTCATTCTTTTCTGCTATTTTTCTCTCTTCCGGCACCGTCGACGTGAACGGACGCGTGCTTAGACCGACAGGCAATATATGATGGAAACAGCAAAGTGAAGTTTAATTTAACATCTGCAGTGCACCTAACTTCCAAATCCACTACAACCTTTTACACTTACATCTGACAGACACAAGGTAGAAAGATCTACAATATTACAAAGAGACAGCAGCGAGTGGCTTGAAATAAGAAAAAAAATATTAACTGCTTCCAACTTTGGGCCAATATGTAAAAGGAAAGTTACATCAGATACAGCTCCTCTCGTTAAAAACCTATTATACAAAATAAATCTGGCCCACGTTAGATCAATCGCACACGTAGTTGAGCATGAGCAACAAGCTTTGCAGCAGTTGCAGCAGCAAGAAAACATTATCATTGAGCCCTGCGGCTTATTTATTGATAAAGATTACCCTTTTATAGGGGCAACGCCTGATGGCTTAATTGGGGAAGACACAGTAGTCGAGGCTAAGTGTCCTATCACAGCACATAAAAAAGGACTTTCTAATTTTATACAGGAAAACAAAATACAAATTTTTAAATATAATAAAAATACGAAAACTACTACGGTAAATAAAAATTCAAACTGGTACTACCAGATACAAGGCCAGTTACATGTGACTGAACGACAAAAGTGTCTTTTGGCTATATGGGCAGGCGAGAATGAAAATGTTTATACAAAATGCATAGAAAAGGATGACATATTTTGGGAAACCAAAATGAAACCGAAAATAATATTTTTTTTATATTAAATGCTTGCTGCCCGAAATAATAGAAAGCAGAAAGGCACGTGGCATGCCCATTAGAAATTTATCCCTTCAAGATAATGAAATTGTTCACCCTGATAATAATAAAAACGTTGACCCTAATGATTTGCAACTGGGACAAAGCACACGTCAATTACATTTAGAGGATTTTTAAAGAATTTATATATGATAAGTATTTACCCGACGTCCAGCGAGTATCCACCCTTACGTTGTTGAAACCTCTACGTTGCTGGAACTAAGCGTCTCGCCTCGTCGTTTATACAGCGTTCATCAAAGGACTGGAACAATTTGACTATTGCGGTCTTCTCGTCCGATTATAATTTGGGTGTCTTCAAAACTAGAGTGAATAGGCTCTTAGTAAACTAAATCTCTTAAAAATCAACGATTGCATCACTGCTTATCAATAGGTGAGATCGCAGTCAAGCACTAGTTTATATCAATTAAAAATAAATAAATAATGTTAAGACGTTGAATACTTTCAACTGTTTGATAAAAGTAAGGAAAATGTTGTCCTATACATATAACTTATAATTTTTGTGACAAAATTATGAAACATAAATCATATTTTTTTTTTCACAATTTTAATTATTTTTAACTATCCCTATTTTCTTGGCAAATGCTGTTAGAATACTATTTTGCTTAGATTGTGGCAAGCGAAAATTCAAGGTTTACGTAAATGTGATTTCAAGCGTAACTCGAACGCGCGATCCGACGCGATCTTTGCGGCATTGTCGTCCTTGCGTTACCTATTGCATTTGGAACACCCGACCTAGAAACTAAAACATCAATTAATTGAATAAGTTGTATAGTTCAGAGTTTATTCCATTTAAAATATCTACTCAAATTAATTTATTACAAAAAAATTAAAGACTTCGCTATTACTACAAATTATAATAAAACAAGTTTTAAATGAATCAAATCTCTTATTTTATTTTTAAAATAAATCAATAAGACAAGTTGACCTACTGCCTGCTTATCTGTAATGTGACACTCCCCGCGACGTAAGCGCACGGCTCGCTTTGCGGCAATCGCGGGCAACTCTTGGTAGCGTTAAATGCCTATTTCGCTTGGTCTACCCGCCCTTAAGCTTATTTAATAAAATCTTTATTCTTAGTCATGTCTGTGAAAATGGCACAAATAGGTGTTTTATTATCAACATTTATCATTATTTCGTCATAAATTGCTGTAGTATATTTCGGTTACTGGGTTAGCTTGTTGAATGCGTCTGCAATTTCTTTGGGATTATTAATAATTGTATTATTTATTTTATCTTAGAAATGGTTTCATAATTAAATATTTTATTGTTGATAACTTGCCATGACGCTTTTGATTTATTAATTTAATTATTGATCAAATAATTATTTTGAGCCTTTCATTTAGCTAATAGATTAGACAAACAGTTTTTAAACTTAGTAAAAGTTGTTGAAAGAGATGAGTACTTATTCGGTAGTGATTTGAATGAAAAAATAAAAGCTATTAAAACAGCCAAAAAAGTAAAAACTCCATCAAATAATTCATCCCAAATCCAAAACAGGGAAACTACAGTGGCCCATCCCGTTACCATCACACTGGTTCTCGTAGTAGTGAAGAACTACCAACAGAAGTTCCCGAGGAGAACCAACCCCGAGTCGAGACAGTGGAAACAATCAAAACCCCCGCCCCGACCCCAAATAGAGGTAAGCCATGGTGGCAAACTTTCACATTTCATAAATTTTTGGCAAAGAGTATGTGATGATGAAGTAATTTTAGGTTATATCTGTGGTATTTCCCTCTATATTATTGGCTCTCAGACGCGCGTACGTCCATTCACTACCGCAGCTCAAAGCTAACTGACTGCCTTACCACTGCACGCGCGCTAGAGACGACATAATGCCTCCCTCTCTTTCACACACAGACACTACATCCCTTCCTTATTTTATTATTTTTGTTTGATGAGATAATTTTCTCTTCATCCATCTAATCCTCACCCAAAGCAAGAATGAAAATGAAAATTTCACCATTTCCACGATTTCCAACAAACCCCTGTTTGTTTTACTACGTTCCTTAAGAACGCCGAGTCCCACCTGACTCCATAGTCTCTACCAGACCAGATCTCCGCCAGAGCTTCCCGCGCACCGCGCTTCCTCGGACTGTTACAAGCAGACACCGACTTCTACCGGACTACGGCTACGAAATGGCTACTGGTACGGTCCTACCAACCTATCACTATCTCCGACTCTAAATTTCTCTACTTCAAACGGTACTTGGCCCTTGGGTATTCTCCTTTACCTATCATTCACGTACTTGTCAGTACGCTAAGAACTTAATGCTCTCAATGTGTAGCGAACACTTTTACAACTCTGAAAGGTCCTTTATATTTGGGGTCCATTTAGTCTTTACAGTCGCGCCTTAGTGCTCACCATCCTTTTTTTTTACAGTGCCGGCGTTCCGGTTCACTGAGCTGAGTTTTCCCTAACTTGTTCGAGATCAGGGTCAGCATCATCGTCGTAAGCTATTAGACCAAGAGGGCGCGCGACTTTACCGACTAGTAGTTCGAGCAGGCTTACTTTTGTCACCCTAATGACAGTTTAGTGCCCTCTGCACATCTCCTAACGCATCCTGACCCGACAAATCTTCGTTCACTTTAACCGCGGTAAGCATAGATTTTAACGTGCTCATTGTGCGCTCAACTTGACCGTTAACTCGCGATGATCCCGTACCTATTAAACCGCTTTACTCTCACAAAATTTCTATTGGTAAAGGTACTTAAGTCAACATTATGCCCTGTGCCCATTAAAGATAATTTAGATTAAGTTAATTCAAAGATATAAAAATAAGTTAGTTTTTAATTAAGAATAAATTCGGTAAAATTGTGTCACACCCTCTGTGTTGATAATAACTTAAATATTTATGTTTATAACAGTTTTATATATATTTTCTCAGACAAATATTTATGTAAAATAATTTATAACTTAAACTTAGCAAACCCAGAACCTATCGTTGGTGCACTTTTTACAAAACATAAAATAGTAAGAAACAGAAGAAATAAGTAGTATTTTAAGTAATTGTAATAGCAGCACTAGAATTTTTACAACTGTGCTATAAACACTCACATTGTTTTCTTTAAAACTAAAATAAATTACTTAAAATTCATTAGCCTTTTACGAATAAGAAGGGACGAATAGAAAAAAGTGTTAGCAAGAAATTCAGTATTTTGCCCAAATATGTGTAAAGAGATAGAAGATTTGATACAAAATTGTGATACTTGAGTTTTCAAAATATAAATAGGAAAGAGTCAATTATTGAGAAGGAAATTAAAATACCATCGGAAATTTTGTATATATTTTTTCTATATTCAAAACCATACATAGGAATAAAGAATAAGAATACATTGGGGCAAGTGCTGTTCCTATGGACGCTTATACCTGTGGTCACAATCGATTCCGACAAAAGTAGCAACCCTAAAATTATAATTTGAACGCGTCCGTAAAGCTTTGTCTATGGTTGACAGTCATGACGTGCCACCATCTTCATTATCTGTGTGGTTATGTTTAAGCCAACTATGAATTTTTTTGCGTCAAAAAGTAAGTTATTTTGCTTATTTTGAATGAGTTTTCCGTGAAAGTATTTACGAAATGCGTTTGATCGTGTTTGCAATATGATCTATGTTGTGTATTGTTTAGTTAATGCTTTTTTCCCTGTTCGTAAATCTGTTTTATGCTCAATGTTAGATCAGTTTTATTTTTTATGTTTGATTTTGTAACTATGGACAAAAAATATGAGTGTACCTGTGGACTGTCCACAGGTACAAAAGTGTCATATTTTTGTTTTAAGCTTTCACGGTTCATAACTATACTTAAAATGTCACTTATATATCTTCCGTGATTATTGTTTATTTTTGAGCTCCGGATATTTCGACGCTGTTGCAAGCGCCATGATCTGTCGGGTCGACTGAAACCAAATAAACAATAATCACGGAAGATATCCCGTAAGTGACATTTTACGTATTGTTATAATATTTACTTACAAAATCTGATCAGCCGTTTTGTTTTATTTTTTTAGTGCCTCGCAGTAAAACTGGCTTAAAAAGAAAGGAAATCTGCCCTGATACACTGCAGCCGTAAAAGAAGCAAAAAGTGGCAATCAGTCGATAAGAAAAGTAGCTGAAAAGTATAAACTACCAAAGTCAACCATTTTTAAATACTTGAAGTTACATAAAAGCAATGATTTGAGGAATAGCATTGAGCTATTGAAGAATGACGTAAGAAAGGTATTTGATCCGGAAGAAGAAAAGCAGAATGCCCACGGATAGGCCCCTCTTTGTGGCACCGTGTCTTAAATTTATGCTATAGAAAATTTATACCGTATTTTTTCATGTACATGTGTTTTTTAATAACTTTTATTTTACCCTAGCATTGAAAAACGTAATAAATATTTATGTAACTGAATCCAGTACAATCGCCAGCGAAATCTAACTTAAATGTTGCCAAATGTCAAGCAATATTTCCATTAAAATCGGAATCGATTGATTGAAATCGATTCTTAAGGGCAGGTAGACCAAATTTTATCAATTTTACATAACTTTGATTCAATAGTAAACTAACAAACCGTAATTTTTTAAAGCAAAAAAAATATAGATATTATAGTTGACTATACTCTACTTTGATAATTTGTGGTTCAAAACATAGTATCGAAAACATCACTCGATAAAAAAAAAATCCGAACAGGAGCCTAATTCGAATATTTTTTTATGTTTTTCTTATTTTTCTTGAAGAAAATGAAAATTTACTTCCAAAAAAAATATCTAAGCAAAGTAAATAACATTTAGAAAAATTATTTGTGTTTACATTTTGCAAAAGAGTTTAATTCTTTTAATAATTAATTATTATATAATACAGCGGCTTGCGTACGTGGATTCAGTCGCCCGCCGGGCCTTGACGAGGTAGGACCTATGTCCCTTTTGCTGGCGCACGGCTGTCCCGCTGATTTATCGAACGATTTATTCATAGATCGTAGTGTAAATATAATTGTATGGTATTTTTTAACCGACTTAAGAAAAGGAGGAGGTTTCTCAATTTGACCTTATGATAACTTCGTCGTTTATGAACCGATTTAGATGATTCTTTTTTTTGTTCGAAAGAAGATATTTCAAGGGTAGTACCATGATCAGAAAACCAGGATCTGATGATGGCATCCCAGAGAAATCGAGGAGAACCTTTGAAAATCGTAGTGCGACTAATGCGTTTGTTATTTTTTTCATTGAGCGTTTTAAAGCACTACTATTTAATGAAGGTCTGGAGTCGATATGATGATGGAACCCGAAAAAATAGTTGAGGGCACTCCTCAACGATTCACAACAGTAATCGGGTGTTTGGGCTTGCTTAATTTGTATTGATGAGAACTTTACACCTAGATGGGTTGTGGCTATAATTAGTGGTCTGATGATAAAGACGAAGGACAGTCAAGGGAACTCCTCAACGTTTTACAGTAGCTACCTTGTATTTGGATTTAATTCATTTCTATTGATGAGAACTTTGCACCCATTTGGGTTATAAGTGCCATTACAGGTCTGATGATGGGGACCATAGACAGTCGAGGGAATTCCTCAACGATTTACAGTAGTTACGTTTAGTTGGGCTTCCTTCAAATGGTTCAATGTGCTAAAATGTTCTGTTCGTACAAAAATAATACCTAATTAAAATTGAAGTTTGCATAGCAAATATTTGTATAGGATATTACAACTAAAATGTGACAAATGGTGGCAGAAAAAACGGAATCAAACAAACAAGTTACCGACTTCTGACGCTAAAAGTATTTTTCACTTTTTTTGTTTTTTGAAGTCGGTTTTATTTTTTGCAAGAAAGTTTTTTTTCTTTTGTTTGTGAAGTAAGGAGAATAAAAATAAAAACAAGTAGCTAGGTATAAAGTGCGGAAGGTTGGATTAAGGGCGCGTTTACATATCAGGTAAAATTATGCTGTTTTTCGGTACAATTTTATGGCATAACCAAACAAAATCCAATATAACTAATAACTACCTCGTATAGATTGGTTCTTCATCTTCAAATAATAGGAACTTGATCATTAAAAAATTTAGTTTTTTATAATATAAAATCGATCTGTCGTTGCCATTTTCCCTAAAATTAACGATACAGGGTTGAGTTTAGGTACATTTTTTGTGCTATTATTAACATATTTTACTATTTCTAAAAATACTGTATGTTGGCAAACATAATCAATTCTTAATGCAAGGATTTTTTTTTTATCTAAATGATTTATATAGTTGCATAAAAAATGAAAACCAAATCTTATTTTTTCACATTTTTTGCTATTCTGGATGAATCTTAATCGATTGCATTAGGGGTTATTTTATTTTGGATACCCGTCTTGATTTATTGCACAAACACTGAATGAAACTTTAGTCCGCGCACGGCCGCCGTCGAGAATGGACACGTACCGCCTGTTTGGAGCGGCTCGAGTTGAAAAAGATCGCTGTACAAACACAAAATATTCGATAAACCAAATTTGATACTTGACAAGGCAAGATTTTTATTATTTATTAGTTATGATGAGACCTTACCTCCGGACTTGATGAAGTGATTGGTGACTGCTACTGGAACTCCTTGACGTGTTGTACTAGGTGAGCTGAGTTTGGGCTTGTTTTGTTAGTTATGATGAGACCTTACCTCCGGACTTGATGGAGTGACCTGAAGGTGTACTTCGGTGATTGCCACTGGAACTCCTTCACATGTTGTACTAGGTGAGCCGAGTTTGGGCTTGTTTTGTTAGTTATGATGAGACCTTACCTCCGGACTTGATGGAGTGACCTGAAGGTGTACTTCGATGATTGCTACTGGAACTCCTTGACGTGTTGTACTGGGTGAGCCGAGTTTGGGCTCGTTTGTTAGTTATGATGAGACTTTACCTCCGGACTTGATGGAGTGACCTGAAGGTGTACTTCGATGATTGCTACTGGAACTCCTTGACGTGTTGTACTGGGTGAGCCGAGTTTGGGCTCGTTTTGTTAGTTATGATGAGACTTTACCTCCGGACTTGATGGAGTGACCTGAAGGTGTACTTCGGTGATTGATACTGGAACTCCTTCACATGTAGTACTAGGTGAGCCGAGTCTGGGCTCGTTTTGTTAGTTATGATGAGACCTTACCTCCGGACTTGATGGAGTGACCTTAAGGTGTACTTCGGTGATTGCTACTGGAACTCCTTCACATGTTGTACTAGGTGAGCCGAGTTTGGGCTCGTTTTGTTAGTTATGATGAGACTTTACCTCCGGACTTGATGGAGTGACCTGAAGGTGTACTTCGGTGATTGCCACTGGAACTCCTTCACTAGGTGAGCCGAGTTTGGGCTCGCCAACTCCGTCAAGGAGTTCCAGTAGCAATCATCGAAGTACACCTTCAGGTCACTCCATCAAGTCCGGAGGTAAGGTCTCATCATAACTAACAAAACGAGCCCAAACTCGGCTCACCTAGTACAACACATCGCGGAGTTCCAGTAGCAGTCAGCGAAGTACACCTTCAGGTCACTCCATCAAGTCCGGAAGTAAGGTCTCATCATAACTTACAAAACGAGCCCAAACTCGGCTCACCTAGTACAACATATGAAGGAGTTCCAGTAGCAATCACCGAAGTACACCTTCAGGTCACTCCATCAATTCCGGACGTAAGGTCTCATCATAACTAACAAAACGAGCCCAAACTCGGCTCACCTAGTACAACATGTGAAGGAGTTCCAGTAGCAATCACCGAAGTACACCTTCAGGTCACTCCATCAAGTCCGGAGGTAAGGTCTCATCATAACTAACAAAACGAGCCCAAACTCGGCTCACCCAGTACAACACGTCGAGGAGTTCCAGTAACAATCATCGAAGTACACCTTCAGGACACTCCATCAAGTCCGGAGGTAAGGTCTCATCACAACTAACAAAACGAGCCCAAACTCGACTCACCTAGTACAACACGTCAAGGAGTTCCAGTAGCAGTCACCGATGTACACCTTCAGGTCGCTCCATCAAGTCCGGAGGTAAGGTATCATCATGACTAACAAAACGAGCCCAAACTCGGCTCACCTAGTACAACACGTCGAGAAGTTCCAGTGGCAGTCACTGAAGTATACCTTCAGGTCACTCCATCAAGTCCGGAGGTAATTCGTAAAAACAGCAAAAATATTTTTTTTGTAGTGACCTACCATAATTTTATTTCTAAGAAATACGTAAAAATCTTTCAAAGCATCAAAATGAGTTCACTTGACTACTATTCTCGCAGTTAGTCGTGCGTACACTTGTGTATGACCCGTGTCAATGTAGTAGTTCGATTCTGTACCTATCAATTTTGCAAACGCGTCCTTAAAATATTATTTTATCGTCGTTGCTTTTGCCCTTTGTTAGTATAATATGGTAGAAGAACATTTTTAACCGACTTCAAAAAAAGGAGGATTCTCAATTCGACCGTTTATATATTTTTTTATGTGTCTCGCATAACTTCGTCGTTTATGAACCGATTTTGATGATTCTTACAGCAAATTAACCGCGATTGCAGCAAAAACTTGGATGTTTATTGTTTACACAACATCATAACATAACATCACGCCTGTATGCTCTGAGCGGGTAAGCAGTTGTGTACAATGCACCCACATTTCGACAGTTAAGTATGTTAAGTTCCATTTTATTAGAGTTACTTCTATTATCATGTAAAATAAATGCTTAGCAAATATTTTTATAAAACATTACAACAACAACAAAAAAAAAACTGACAATAAAGAAGTCGGAAGTGTGTGTGTGTGTGTGTGTCATGTAATGACGCTACTTATCTTCACGCAAACAATCACAGGGTGTTTTTGTTGGCTCTAAGGATGACAACCCTTGCCTTAAAATAACTATTATAATATCTATGACTAAAATTAAGATATATACTCTGTGCTCTATGCTTTGGTGTGTTGTGTGGTTGAGTAAAACTAATAATTAAATATAAAAAGAATTCAATAAGTATTTTCAATATTCCAACGCTTCCAGTAAAATCACAATTAACAAGAGGTTATGTACCCAGCATAACAAAACGTAATAACGGAAAGTAAAAGTAAAAACGTAAAACTAAAATCAGAATGGACGACATATCCAAAATTACGCAGCTAAAAAGTGAAGCAGATTTTCCGATGTGGAAATTCGAACTTGATATCCTGCTGGAAAGTCATGGATTACAAGATATAGTGCAAAATAATACCAGTGCTATTCCTATATCCGTCGACCACGATAATTCAGAACAACGACAAAAACAACGTGCGGACGATGCAAAAGTTAAAAGGATGATCCAGCTTAGCATTGATAAGAAGTTAAAACTACATATAATGTCATGTGAAAACGCCAAAAACATGTATGAAAAACTTTGTTTTTTATTTCAAAGAAACACCGACCATCAAAAATGTGAAATGTTACAGCAATTTTTCAGACATGAATATGCACCAGATAAAGATGTATCCTACCATATAGGTACACTTCAAAATATTGCTCACCAACTGAACCTACTTGGTGAAAAAATAAATGAGAACATGCTTATGTCTAAAGTATTAAGTACATTACCAGAAAGCTACAGCAACTTTATGACTGCCTGGGAATCAAGCCCACTTTCAGAAAAAACCATGCACAACCTGACAGCCCGTCTGATTGCAGAGGAACAAAGGTGTAATAAGAATTCCTCGAGCTCTAATAACCCGGACACCGGTGTGGCCTTGCGAGCCAGTGAGAAAAAACAATATAAAGGAAAATATACAAATAACAAAAAACAAATAGGCTGTAAAATCTGTAAGAAGAATAATCATAAAACAGAAGACTGTTTCTTTAACAAGAATAAAAGTTGTAAAATATGCAAAAAGACAAATCACCAAGAAAAAGACTGTGTTTTCAGGAAAGATAGAGTAGCTTTACTTACATATGACGGAAACAAAACTACAAAAGAATTCATTATAGATTCCGGCTGTACTTCACATATGATTAATGATAAAAATATTTTAACAGAAGCAAGGAAATATAAATCTGATATCACAACCGCAAAGAAAAACGCTACAATTACATCACAAGAAAAAGGTACAGTGAAGACTACAGAAAAACATGATTTAGAACTGCATGATGTGCTGTATGTACCTGAATTGCCAAAGAATTTGATGTCTGTTAATGCCATCACTGAAAACAATGGTGAAGTATTGTTTAAAGGAAATGAGGTAATAATATCAAAGAATGAAGAAATACTATTAAAAGGAAAGAAAAAAGAAAATGGTTTATATTCAGTAAATATACATACATCAAGTGAAGAAACATCTTTGATGACAGTAGACAAAAATGATGCTTTAAGTTGGCACATAAAACTTGGCCATCCTGGGAAACAAACCATGAAAACAATGTTAAAAATGGTAGATGGTATGAAATTAACTAATAAAGATATTGACTCTCTTGACAACTGTGAGGTCTGTCTTAAAGCAAAACAAACCAGATTTCCTTTTAACAACTACTTGGAAGTTTAACATATATCTCAAACAAGACTAGACCAGACATTGCATACGCAGTGAACTACTGTGCTAGAAGAACAGAGAACCCTACAGAAGAGGATGTTACTATAATAAAAAGAATTTTAAATTATCTAAAAGGCACAAAAGAGAAGGGATTAGAATACAGAAAGAGTAACAAAGATTTAGAACTAAAAGCATTTTGTGATTCCGATTATGCCGGTGACCCTGTCACAAGAAGAAGCACAACTGGATATTTAATTTACTTCTGTGGCAACCTGATAAGCTGGTGTACAAGGAAACAACCAGTGGTCGCGCTCTCAACTAGTGAAGCTGAGTATATTGCAGCTGCTGAGTGTGTTAAAGAACTGTTATCAGAGGGCGGTCACAGAATATTGTAATATTCAGGGGATTGATTTTAAATTTATTCCTAGTTACTCGCCAACTTGGGGGGGACTGTGGGAAGCTGCGGTGAAGTCTGCCAAGTATCATTTCAAGAGAATCATTGGGGGGTTATTATTTACTTATGAACAATTCAACACCATCCTGATACAGGTGGAGGGAATTTTAAATTCGAGGCCAATAACTCCTATTAGTAGTGACATAGCGGATTCTACATATTTAACACCAGGCCACTTTTTAATAAATCAGCCACTGACAGCGGTTTCTGAGCCTGAGATAACTACAGCAACAAATAACGTAAATTACTTAAGTTTTTGGAAAAAATGTACAAAGTTGCAGCAAGACTTTTCGCTTGTATGGCACAAGAGTTACCTATCACAAATGTTAAGTCGACCTAAGTGGTTCAAAAAATCGCACTATGTTCAAGAGGGTGCTCTAGTACTACTGCTAGGTTTGAATGTACCTCCCTTACAACGGCACCTAGCTAGGGTGACCAAGGTTTTTAGGAGCAAGTCAGATGATATGGTGAGGTCAGTCGAAGTCATTACCAAGACAGGGTCGTTGCACACTAGAGCTATCAATAAGGTAGATATACTGCCTATCTATGATTAGGATTTGTTATGCGTAGTGTTTTCTTTTTAGGTTTGTTATTAAGTTTATGATGCGTGCCGACCTAATGTGTGGGGGGAATTTTGTATAAAACAAATAGCTTCATTAAATATTTTTATTATTTAGTCTGTGGAAAAACGATGCATTTTATGTTCACCCATTCGTTCTCTCTCTCTCACAAATTTTCTGTAATTCCACGCAACCAGCTTGCCAATAAAATATACATATCGAAGTATTTTGTTAATCATTTAACACTAACCCATCAACCAATTTCAACGTTTGCTCCTTTAAGTTACATGTTTATATCGAAATTTATATTGTAAGTAGGTTCCTAGTACAATATTTTACTCCGAACCTATTGATATTTTACAGGTCATCATAATGGCGAAACCGAAAAACGTGAAAATTAAAAAGAAAAAAGAAGTTACACATTGAAACACAGTCAAGAAATGATAGATGTTGCTGTAGGATTGTTAAAAGAAAAGAAAATCGTCTTCTTATGAAGCAGAAAAAACCTATGGCATTCCACGACGAACGCTTTTAGATAAAGTGCACGGCAAACATCAACGAACCCCGTGTTGTCCAACACGTCTTTCAATTGACGAGGAAGAAAATGTAATAAAAGTACTTATTGCTGCTGGCGATTTCGGCAGTCCTCTCACTCTGTTGGATTTAAGACTTGTCGTACAGATGTATTTAGAAGCTAATTGAAGAACAGCTCTTTTTAATAACAAACTTCCAGGAAAAAAAATGGCGTATTTATTTATAAAACGCCACAAAAGTGAACTTACTCACCGGGCAACACAAAACATTAAAAGGAGCAGAGCTGAGAAAAACACTAGAGAGATGTCTAACTATTTCGATAATCTGCAACAATCTTTAAATTGCATATCCAAGGAAAACATTTTAAATTATGACGAAACTAATTTGACCGACAATCCCGGTGCGCAAAAATGCTTGTTCCGCAGAGGCGTTAAATACCCTGAGAGAGTTTTAAACTATACAAAAGGTGCGATTTCTATCATGTTTGCAATTACGGCGGGAGGTGAATGCCTACTGCCGCACACAGGGGTATTTGAGCGATTTGGCCGGCCAAAACTTTTTCTCAACTTTAATCAATGATAATAGTGCTCATAGGTGGATTTTTATCATTTCAGTTGATTTTTATGCATTTACATGAAAAAAAAAAACATTTTTACTGTTAAAATACTTATTTGATTAATTAATGAATACATATAATTACAATGTCTTAGAGAAATCACCATAAACTATTTAACTAGAAGAAGACCACGGTTCTTCATCTGAAGAACCATAGCCTGACATCGTATCTGATGATGACTCATCATCATCATGTACGATGTCAGGCTCAGCCGAAAGTAACAAACCTATCGTTTCCTTCATAAAAGGTTTGGTTTTCGTTTTTGGAATGGGTCGCATTCCTGTTAATAGCGGATCAGAACTAAGGAGTAGCCTATTAATAACATCCATGTTACAGGCTTCTCGAGAGGATTTTCTTGCGAAATTCTGGCGATACAAACGTATATGTTTATTACGTGCTTTCGCAGCTTCTTCTGATAATTGACCAATCGGAAGCAATGTTTTATCTATAATTTCAGATCCATGCCATCAGAATTTTGTGCAATGTTGGCGTCATGGGATGCCATGGGTAAAGCGCAACATACTGCTCTGCTGTTTCCTTGGCATAAATAGAAAATTTTTCTGTGTCGATCTTGTGTCCACTCGACAATGCTTCTAAAATTACTTTAAGGCGGTATCGAAATTTTACATCAATTCCCGTGATTTCAGCAGACAATTCATGATCTGCAAAAAATCTTCTGCTGGTAACCAAATTCGGAAACACGAACGATGGCAAATCGTTCGTGTTTCCGAATTTGGTTTTGGAACGTCTACAATCAGACCCATCTTGACCCTGAATTCTTCTTGTATATCAAGCTTTTTCTGTTTAGCTGTTGTTTTGTCATTCTCAGTTCTTAGTTGCCATTTTTTTCAGGTAGCTTATAAGCGAGATGCAGAATTGATTCGAAAAAACGAATTCGTGCGTGTAAAATAGACAGTCCAAAGTCAAGCGCTTCCGGTTTAACAGCTCCTTTTTTTGTTAGGCAATTAAAATCTTTGGAAGTCAAACCACAGACATAACATCTCATTGTAGATGTGTTAGTGGCAGCATTACACACCTTTCCATCTACCATGGTAAGCATCATAGAGTGCTTCACCAAATATGTTTGTTCTCCTAATTTTACTTCGGTCTTCTGCAAATCATTTGCGGCATTTTTGACATAATTTATTTCTTCATTTGTTACATCTTTGGTTTCTTTGACAAAACGAATTCTAATAGGCCGACAATAACGTGGTGAGGAAGGAGTTGGATTCTGCCACAACTACTTATCATTAGTGGAGCAAATAAGTCGCAGAGGCACAAAAGAACTTTGAAATAAATTCGCGTCGGAATCAGAATCACACTCAATTTTTTGTTTAAATTGAGCTTGTTGTGCTCCATCGCAACCCTACTTGCACATTAAAAGTAATGACATTCTTTCTTCATCATCGAGCGGTAACACCTCTTCCATGTGAGTCAATAATCGTGTAGCAGTATGGTCCATAAAGCTCTATAATTTTATTTCGAGACATGTTTCGGTTACCCGATATGATTCTTTATTTGGGTAGCACTCCTGTTTTGATTTCTGTATGACACTAACAAGGATATAACTTTTTATTTGTATTGTGTATTATTTCATATTGTCTTCTAGACAAATCACCTTCAACAAACATAGACAAAGCTTGTATTCGAGTCAACTGAGAAGGTGTAGCCTGTTGTGTTGTTTCGCTAAATGTCTTTTTGTATTTTGTAGCTGGTTTTGGCAAAGTCAGTATTTCTTTTAGCACTGATGAAGCATCTCTCTTTCCAGTTTCACCTAGTTTTGATTGTGTAGCATATGTGAGCACTTGTAACTCAGTGTGTTTGCGTAAATCTTCCGTTTTTCTTCGTTTACTTCTTTCACAACATTTATGTGGTCGTCCTGTTCGGATGGCGACTTTTGGTATAACAAATGTGCCTTCTAGCCATGTGTCATTGTTTTTCAGAAAAGAATCTTCTTTATAGTGAGAATCATTCCATCTCCTTTTAATGTCCGACTTGAAACGTGATAAATCTTGGTTAAATTTTTTCATATCCTCGTCAGAAATTTTAGAACGTATCTTTCCAAAAACTGTAACTTTTCATTAATATTATTTAAATTTTCTGCCATCATAATAATAAACAAGTGTTTTCGAGTCATAACTCGGACGTTTGACGACCCTAGAACAAAAAAGTGACAATTTATAGCAACGAATAAGAAATCGATATTTTTGGTGTTTATTTTCCAGTCGGCTACATTAAGCTATATTTTCAAATATCAAATAAAACCGGATAACATTTTACACGTATTGTCAAGACTAAAACACAGGGTATTCGAGATGACTAAAATCAATATCGGGAAATGCCGGGAAATATAACAAAATTGCTAAAATATAAAATAAATATAAAAAATAATGCCTTTAAAACAGCACTTGCTAGAAAAATTGTATTGTATAATAAAATGCTTAAAGATTTTTAGCAGTTGACTGTATTTCCAACATAGATTTTAAATTATTAAGTAGGAGCAAAAGTAACATGACACCGAGAGAGAGAATTTTTAATCTACCAATGTTGCTAGTACATAAAAACTAATTCTAAACTTATAAATGTTGCCATTGCAAACATTGCACTTATGTTTAAATTATTCTTAAACATAGTTGGGCCGGGGCCTTGAAAATAACAAATGTTGTAACAATTATAGATTAAACTCTACATAAAAACAACAAAACTTACATACTTACATATAATTTTAACTTAACGGTAATGGACATAATTTTCTAAGAGATCTTGTATACAATTTATTGTTGGCCATTTTAACATGGGCCACTCTGACCTGACCATCTGGTCCAGGGATTATCTTGTCTATTCTCGCCATTGGCCAAGATAGGGGTGCAGTGTTGTCACTGCGTACAATAACAAGGTCACCTTCTTTTAGATTGGGGAGGACCTGTAGGCTTAGCCAAGTTGACTATCTACAATCGTTAACGCTAATAGAAAACTACCCAAATGTATGGGAATGACATCATTTCAACGTTAAGTCACGTGGTCGAACCAAACGAATAGAAACTTTTAAGTTCAGTCAAAACTGTAAGTTGGCTACGATTTATATGGGATGTAGCAATCACGATTGTAGAAACGAATACATTTCATTCTATCATCTTAACCGATGTAAACTTGTCTACGAAGTTTTTATTTGCTTGTTTTGACCACGTGAGTTAACGTTTACGATTGTAGAAAGAGAATCGATACGAATTGTTTGTAACTTGGCTAGGCCTGCTGTTTCCATTTAGGCCTGCTCTGCAATTGAGTGAGATAGTCCCTCGACCAGACAGACCAAAAGTCTTGTTTTATTTTTGATAACATATTCCAAAATCTAAGTCTGTTCATTGGAACATTTGAGTGATCTACCTCTGGAAAGGTAGTCATAGCTGTACCTATTATAAAATGTCCAGGTGTAAGATATTGAAAGTCAGACACATCTGAACTCAATGGCAAGGGAGGCCTTGAGTTTAAAACTGCTTCAATTTCTACAATGATAGTGTAAAGAGCTTCAAATGTCAGAGCAATATTACCTACTATTCTTTTAAAATAAAACTTTAGACTCTTTACACCTGCCTCCCATAGCCCACCAAACTCAGGGGAGTAGCTAGGTATAAATTTGAATTTTATGTATTTAGGTACTCAATAGCTTTGAATTTCGTCCACATGTTTCTTAGAGCTAAACAATTCATATAACTTATTTAGTTAATTTTCAGCACCTTTAAAGGTCTTGGCGTTGTCACAAAAGATAGTGACAGGCATTCCACGCCGGGCGATAAATCGTTTGAGACATGCCAAAAATGCCTCTGTGGTGAGGTCGCTAACTAATTCCACGTGGATGGCCTTTGTTGCAAAACATACAAACAAGGCAATATAGCTTTTTGTTATGAGAGGTTTCCTCATTCTTGATACCTTTAAGTTAAAAGGTCCACAGAAGTCTACCCCTACTATATGAAATGGTCTCACAGCAGTCAATCTTTCCTCAGGTAGAGAACCCATGAGCTGCACAGCAGCTGCAGCCTTCAGTCGTGCGCATTTAATGCAACGGTTTACAACCTTCTTAACCTCACGAATGGCACTACTGATCCAAAACCTTTGAGAAAGAGAGCCTATGACAAGTTTTGCACCAGCATGCAATAAGCGCAAGTGCTCTTTGTGTACTATAATATTTGTGATATGACAGTTTTTTGGCAAAATAACTGGGTGCTTCTTTTCATATGGAATATCAGAAGCATTCTGAAGTCGACCACCTAAGCGAACCAAACCATTACTACCAATGAAGGGGTGTAAGCTGGACAGGCCTGACTTTATAGGAGAGTTATTTTTGAGCAAGGTAATCTCATTTGAGAAATGATATTCTTGAGTACAGCGTATGATCACCAAAAGTGCATTATGGAGCTCTTTTGGAGCTAGGACACTAACTAACCTTTCTTTTTTTACATCAGAATTGTTGCGAAAACGCAAAATATAGGCTACTACCCTTTGCAACCTATTGATATCAGAGAACCTTTCAAAAATGTTTTTTGAAAATGATTTTTTGTGAACAGTTGGCGAAGAATCATTTACATTACAGTTTACAACAGGATCAGCATGATCAACATCATCATCAATGGGAATAGGTAACTTGATATCTGTAAGAGAATGTTTGTAGTCTACACTAGAGAGATCCCTTGGACCATGCCACCAAAGCTCATTGGACTGCAACTTCTGTGGATCGCATCCTCTCGATAACAGGTCAGCTGGGTTTTCAGCTGTGCTGACATAATGCCAACTGGCACCTTTAGTCAGCTCTCTGATTTGTTTGACAGGCTTGGTGACATAGGGATTTGACTTTATGTTATTTGATTTTAGCCAAGATAATACAATTTGTGAATCACTATACAAAAATGATTTCAGTGGAAACCTATTTTTTAAAACTTTATTTACCCTACATGAAAGCTCTGAAAGAAGGAGAGCACTATTTAATTCAAGTTTTGGGATAGTAATAGATTTGTTTAATGGAGCAACCCGTGATTTGGAACACAAAAGGTTTACAAAGACCGTTCCATCAGCATTAAGTACCCTTAGATATATGCAACAGCTTAATGCTTTGAAGGAAGCATCAGCATATCCTACTAGCTCTACATAAATTCTGCGAGTAGAATTGACACATCTTGGAATATTGATTTTAAATTTTCTAAGAATTTTTCCCAAATGTAGAACTGTTCATGGGGCATTATAGAGTCCCAGTCAATTTTTAGTGACCACAATTTTTGCATGAACAGCTTTGCTGTGACTATAATTGGACCTATCAATCCTAAGGGATCGATCATTTTTCCAATAAAACTTTCACCACACCTTTCTTTTGGTATTAACATCATTTTTCTCAACCAATGGGGCTGTAAAACAGCTGATCTAGCAAAATATCACATTTCAGACCTAGTGTTTTGACAATATTATTTTTGTTTATATCAAGTTTTTCAAAATATTTGACTTCCTTTGGAAGGTCTTGAAGAAGTTGGGAACTGTTGGAACACCATTTGTGGAGAACAAAACTACCTTTTTCCATTAATTCAATTAACTGACCTTCAAGCTGCTGAAGCTGCTTCAGGCTATCAGATCCAACTATCACATCGTCAACATAAGTGCTTGTGCGCATGGCTTCGGCTGCAAGAGGGTATGAAACACCATATCTATTGGCCAATTCAATTAGGCACCGTGTTGCTAAGAAGGTTGAAGCTTTTAAGCCATACGTAACAGTCTGCAATTGTATACACCTGATGGGTTCTTGAGGGTTATCACGCCAGAGTATATTTTGGAGGCTAGTTTGGGCAGAATCTATGACTACAGATCTAAACATCTTCTGAATGTCACAAATTAGCGTGTAGATAAACGTTCTCCATAGGATGAGTATATCAAGAAGTTCGCTTTGGACCACTGGACCATTTAACATGACATCATTCAGTGAAACCCCTGATCTAGATTTCATGCTGCCATCAAAGACCACCCGCAACTTAGTAGTTAAGCTTTCCTCATTAAAAACTGCATGATGAGCCAAGAAGTAATTGGACCCATCTTGAACATTATAGTTTCCAATGTCAACAATTTTAACATGTCCCAACTCTAAATATTCATCAATGAACTTTTTATATTTTTCTAAATAGAAAGTATTCTTTTTATTTTTTTTCTCCAGTGTTAAGAATCTTTGGAGAGCTACCGAGAAAGAGTCCCCAAGCTGCAACTCAGCTTTCTTTGCTATTAATGGCATTTTGACAATAAACCTTTTGTCTTGAAGCTGCACATTTTTTTTGAAGCTAATTTCAGCTTTTTCAAATTCTAGGGAATTCAGCTTAGTTGCAGGTCAGATAGCCAAAACTGTTCCATCACCTCCTCTAATTTATTGCTATTGCAGATGGCGATATTGACAACCCTTTTTTTTTTTTGGGATGGGAAATCATCAAATGACTTCTCCCGCTCTGGGCGGAGCAGGAGGGAGTGTCAGACTTTTACTGACTAAAACCCATCCATGTTCCTTCCTCGCCCTTTGTGTTCCGGGGCCACGGTATCTTTTCGAATAGTCCCGCAGCCCCGGCAGGCTTCGGTCCTTGCGGGACCCCTTCCCTATTGCTGACTCTCTTTGAGGCGCGCGTGGAACACGAACGCGCCGTCGACACGGCCTGTCGTCATGAGACGTACGGACGGCGAGCTAGCCCATAGCTCCCCGTCCACAGGCCCGCGCCTACGGTGGCCGGAAGCCACCACGTGGCTCCCGACGCCCGGGGCGTCTCCCGCGACGGCCGGGACGTGAGGATCTCTCCCTGTCCTGTTCCGCCACCTCCTTCGCTAGCATGACTGCTTCGCAGAAGGAGGTGACGGCGTCCCATTCCGTCTCGCTCCGGACCATGGATTGAACCAAGGCCGGGAGCGAGAGGTCGCCGCCGCCAATCGCCGCTACGAGGACACGGCGGTGCTCCGCCCAAGCGGGGCACACCTCCACCGTGTCCTCCGGTCGATCCTCAATATTGACAACCCTACTATCACATTCACCGCTATGTAGTGCACTTTTAGGGATATTACCAGCAACCGTGTAGCCAAACAGCGTATTTTGCAATACAGGACCGTTCTGAATTTTGATCTGCCCATTCAGCAAAATATTGAAATATATTTCAGCACTTAGAAGTATTGATATGACATCAGTTACATTGAATTTATCATCAGCTAAACAGATGTTTGTAGGTATCTTCAGCTTTGGTATATCAAAATATTGCAGAGGTGGGTGGGATGTGATGGAATCTACAACATTGCATTTAACATTCACCTTTACATCATTCACTGGAGAGTGTATGGTTAAATCAACACATTGATTTATTTTTTGATTTTTATTTCCAATTCCGATTATATTGCTAGTTAAGAATTTGGTCTTAAGACCTAACTTTTGCACAAGCTCTGTTGTCACAAAAGAAACTTGGCTTGCGGAATCAAGAAGCCCTCTGACAAAGATCTGAGACAGACCCGTGTCTGTCAATAAGTTTTACCCGAATAGTAGGCAATAAAACATTCACTGAAGCATCATGTGAATGCAAGCTGACTGATTGTTCAGTAGCTGCAATGCTGTCTTTATGCAGGAGAGTATTGTGAGCAGCTTTACAGACTTTGCAAGTAAAATTAAACCTACACTTACCGATGTGGTTTTTTAAGCACATTGTGCACAAGTTTTTACTTTCAACAAATATGGTACGGTCTTCTATAGGAGCCGTTTTAAAGCGGGGGCAAGGATACATAGCATGGTCTGTCCCATCGCAGTACAAACATTTGTGGGTACTTTTATTTTTAGTGACAACATTGCTCACTTTTTGTACTGTATTCTTCTTATTGTCAGAATTACAGCTATCTTCAAACGCTATAGCGCGCTTCTCTAAGAATGAAATGAACTCTTCCATAGTTGGAAGTGTATCTATATTCCTATCTAACTGATAGGCACGACTGGTATACAAATCTAATTTTTTAGATAAGATCGAAATTAAAAGCATATCCCATTGATTAACAGGCTGCTGCAAGTTTTTAAGTGCATACAATTGTTGTTGAACTTGCGATGTAAAAGTTCTTATTGAAGCTGCTGTACTTTTCTGCATTACAGGCAATTGCAACAATATATTTATGTGATTAAATATTAATCTTGACTTATTTTCAAAGCGTTTTTTTCAAAAGCTCAATAGCCTCTCTATAAGATTCATTCACAAGGGGTAGGTTAACAATAACAGCCCATTGGCTGTTATTGTTAACCTATAATTTTTTTATCTGAAGAAGCATTCTTCTTCAGATAAAAATTTTCGCAAATAAAATAACTTTTGCACATCTGAGAGTGCCCTGTTTCCATCAATAATAGCCATAAACAAATCAATAAATGGAGTATATTTTGTAAAATCCTTCCCATCAAATATCGGGATATCAATGTTTTGCTTCAGATGTACTTAAGTTTCTTAAAGCTGTATTTAACTTTGAGATTATGTCAAAATATTTATCCTCTAGAACAGCAACATTTTCCTTGTCTTTATCATCACAAGATAAAATATCTAACTGAGTTTTCTCATAGTCTCTAAAAGTTGTGTTTAACTTTTCAATACGCGCTTGTATCATTTCGATAGAAGAAGAAGCAAGATTAATAGGATCATTAATGAAATTCTCGATGCGCGTAACAGTACCTTTTTGTTGTGCTCGGGCGAGACGCAACTTTTTAAGCACTTCCTCCGCCGTCGACATGGTAAATACGTTAGATTACGCACTGAAATACTCACTAAAACACGTCGCTTTACGTATCCGCACACTTTTTACTGACCGTAAACACAGGACGAACTTCTTTGCAGACAGGAGTTGATGTTTGTTTACAAACAACCAAAGGTAACCTCGATGACAGCACTGACAGCAACACAACCACAGACTATAGAGATGTGACGTAGTAATTTGACGACTCGACCATTTCCCGCTCCTTTGTTGCGAATGATATTTTTAATAGAAGGTAGATGTAAAAATGATGCAATATTTTAGATGTGCTATTTATCACAACAGAAATAACTTGAAATTGAATGTATTCCTGTAAAATATGCAGAAATCTTTGCGAATCCTCTTGTATTTTGCTAAGAAATTATAGATTTCCTGCAAAAACTTGCCCGGCGACCACGAACTTTGTCTCAAGTTTTCAATGTGCTGCAAAATTATAGATTTGCAATCCACATTCCTCGCAGAATTGTCGACGCACATGAACAATGGCGCGCGCCGGCGCCGAATCAAGCACGCTAACTTGAATAAAACAAGATTTACACACCGCACAACTTTTCACTGAGTTCGAAGGACCACTTTAGCATGTATATTTTCAGTTTGACGGTAGTCGGCGTACCGATCGCACGAGTACACGGCTTTGCTAATAGCTACTACAAACATTTATTTCTCTAAAACGGCCACTGGCAGTGTTTCTCAAACTTTCTGTCAAAGTCAGTCGAAATGTTTACCTGTAAACGTTGTGACACTGAAGCAAGGGATGGTGCTACGTGTGTTGCCTGTAAGGCGAAATTCGACTTTCCCTGTGCTGGGATAACTGAGGCTGGATGGAGAAAACTTGGCGAGCGTAAATTGACATGGAAATGTCAAAGCTGCAAGGCTACCCCGGTTGCCAGTCCTCAAACTAGTTGTGTGAAGGCATCACCAGCAAACTCGGAGACCATCGTGGCTGAGCTGCAACGTTTGTCAGCTAAAATGGAAGCATTGCCTGCGTTGATAGAGAGTGTGAAGGCTATCCAAAGTGAGCTGGCGGAATTAAAATCCATACGGCAAGAAGTCTACGAAATGAAATCGTCCTTTGAGGCCTACGGTCAAGAAATAAAAGCTTTGGCAATTAAAGTGTCAGTTCTAGAAGATGACATCGAGACAATGAAGACCACCAAAGAAGTGATAGTCAACTTGCAGGATCGAATCACCCAGCTTGAGAATCGGCAGTCTGAGAATGAACAGAGGTCGCGCATGAACAATATTGAGATCAAGGGAGTGCCAATATCCAAGGATGAAGACCTGTTCGCAATAATGGCCAAGATAGGTGAAACAATTGATTTTCATATACAGAAGGAACAAATAAACTACATAGCAAGGGTGCCGACACGCAATGACAAATTAAACAAAAATATTATTTGCTCTGTACACAACAGCTACCTAAAAAACGACTTTATAGCGGCGTCGAGAAAACATAAAAAACTCAATGCTGGAGATCTAGGCCTACAAGGCAATAACAGGGTGTACATCAACGACCACCTAACACTGGAAAATAAACTCCTACTTAATAGAACCAAAGCTCTAGCCAAAGAGCGGGGCTTTGAACATGTGTGGGTTAGAGGTTGCAAAATACTTGTGAGAAAAAACACCGCGTCTCCAAAACACTGCATCCACACAGAGCAAGATTTAAAAAAGTTTGTTTTTTAAGTAAAACATCTCCATTTGTTTGCGTGTTGTATAATGCTTTTGAAAAAGTTTGTTTAATTGATATTGTGGACACATCATTGTTATTTGTGAACTCGTTCGACTTAAGTTTGAGAAACATAGGTACGTATTTTTTGCACGCATTCCATTCTCGCCTGCCTTTTGTTCTCTTATCGCTTGGTGTCGCCTATTCACTCGACTCATTAGGCTTTGTTTATTGTCATTTCATACTCTTTGTTTGTGCGGTTAGAGGTGAGATCTGCTTACACTTGAAATTTCTGACTCATGACCGATACAATTTTAAAACTAAATGTTTTTACACTTTGAATACGATTTCTTGCGCTTACTACGTGAAATCTGATTTATTTAATATAGTTTTCGCTGTATTTTGCTACCACTTGCTATTTAAGCCGACTTTTATTAGCTATAGCTTTAACTTGGCACTAAGTCTGAGTGTACCTTATATCTTTTTAATTATTTTTCTGGTGTTACCTTTGAATTATTATGGCGTCTATTAGTATTTTCTATCAAAATGTTCGGGGGCTGCGGACGAAAACATCTGTTTTCTACAGAAATGTTTGTGTGAATTGTTTTGATGTCATTTGTCTGACGGAAACATGGCTTATTGATGGTATTTCCGATAGGGAATTGTTTGATGATAGATATTTTGTATGGAGGCGTGATCGAAGTTACTCGCAAACTAATCAAACTATGGGTGGGGGGGTTTTAATAGCAATTCGTCGTGAACTAGTTGCCGATGTGCGCAACGAATGGTACTCGTCCGCCGAGGATCTGTGGGTTACCTTATCCTTACACCAAAAGAAACCTAAAGTAACCTATAAAATACATTTATGTGTTGTGTATATATGTAGCCAGCAATCTGGCAACTCTTTAATGATACAACTCAATAATTTTTCTAGTAATCTATCTGATATTATTCTTAAACATCCCGCAGATAAGTTTTTAGTGCTCGGTGATTTTAACCAACCGAATATCGACTGGCACGCTGCGGCAGACGGTGATTATCTATGTCCTGGTAACTTGCATGGTCCCATTCAAACCAGCTTCTGTGATACTCTCACCGCTTGCAATTTGCTACAGTACAACTCTCATCGAAATGTAAATAACAGGATTCTTGACCTCGTCTTGTCTAACAGTGAAGTAGCTGTCACTTGTAGCCTGGATCCCCTAGTGCACGAGGACTCACATCATAAGGCGCTCTGTATCTCTGCCGACTTCGTCCAACTTCATCAGCTGCATTCTCGGCCTCGAGTCAAGTTCTTGTATGCTCAGGCGAATTATGACGCCATCATTGAAGAAATGATGGCAATTGATTGGCCATTAGACCTAAGTTGCAGGCCTCTTGAAGAAGCTGTTAATTTCTTTTATCACACTATCAACTTGCTTCATAATGCACATATTCCATCTAAAACTATCGCTCCAAGGGCTAAGTATCCTCCTTGGTACAAAAGTCCTCTTATTAAAATAATTAAAGAAAAATCAAAATTTCATTCAAAATTTAAAACCTATGGAAATCTCTCGGACTATCAATCTTTTGTTACCCTACGTCATCGGGCTAAAGATCTGGAGAAGGAAATGTTTGACGACTATATATTAAACATCGAATTAGCCATTTCAAAGAATTCCAGGGCTTTTTGGCAATATGTTAAATCAAAACAACAAACCAACTGTTACCCATCTGTACTAAAATTTGGTGATGTGTCGTCTGGTCACGGGGATGAAATCTGCAATATGTTTGGCGACTGTTTCTTTTCGAACTTCCAAGAGCGACGTGACGCGAATGGATCATTAGCCTCTGCGAGAGTGGATCAGTCTACTGGTCCCGTATCAGACATCTGCTCTATTGATGTGCGGGAGGAGGAGGTATTTCGCTTACTAAAGCAAGTGGATATTAATAAATCCCCTGGTCCGGATAATATTTCACCGATTTTTATAACCAAATGTGCCAGGTGTCTATCCATTCCATTGACAATATTACTCAAACGGTCATTCGACTTGGGAGTGGTGCCTACAATCTGGAAGTCAGCGTATGTAATACCGATTCATAAAAAAGGACCTAAGGACAGCGTTGAAAATTATAGACCGATCTCCAAACTTTGCGTGTTCGCTAAAGTTATGGAGAAAATAGTACACGTCCAACTATCTTCTTCACTTAAATTAAACTTTTCCGAACACCAACATGGTTTCATAAAAGGTCGATCCACCACATCCAATCTCGTGGTCTGTAGTGACTATCTTTCAGAGCATATGGCCAAGAGGTCTCAGGTCGATGTTATATGCACTGACTACAGTAAATGTTTTGATAGAATAGATCATGCACTCCTAATGCGCAAACTGTTAGAGATTGGTGTGAGGGGTAGTTTATACAGATGGTTTGTATCATATGTCGAAAACAGATGCCAGACTGTAGTCCTCAACGGTTATACCTCGAGAGCGATGTACATCCCGTCGGGGGTTCCCCAAGGATCCTTATTAGGACCCCTTTTATTTAATATCTTTGTTAATGACATCGCCTCTTGCTTCCTAAACTCTAAAATTATATTATATGCGGATGACATGAAAATTCTGAGTCAAGTGTCAACCGTTGAGGATGCACTTCTGTTACAGGAGGATCTGGACCGGTTCCATGATTACTGCGATCGAAATAGGTTGGATTTAAATATTTCAAAATGTTATGTGTGTACATTTACTCGTAAGCCAAACCCTATTATTTTTGATTACAAATTATCGAATACCTCAATTGCCAGAGTCAACGTCATCAAGGATCTTGGGGTAACTTTTGACTCGAAGCTTTTGTTTGATGCGCATATTGACAATATAGTCAACAAGGCTTCTAAAGCGTTGGGTTTTATTTTTAGGGTCTCTTCTGATTTTAAGAATGTCAAAATCATGAAAATTCTATACTGTGCTTTTGCCCGTAGCCATCTCGAATATGCTTCTCAAATTTGGAATCCTAATTACAATGTTTATATTAATCGCCTCGAAAGCATTCAAAGGCGATTTTTAAGGTACACTCAATATCGTTCAAATACTTATCTTCCCAACTATACTAGTCGGTGTAAGAAATTTCATATTCTTCCTTTACAAGAGCGAAGAAAAATAGCAGATCTCGCTTTTCTATTTAGTATAATGAACGGATCTACTGACGTCCCTGAGCTGGTGGCCAAGATTGGACTTCGTGTACCGTCTGTGTTTCTTCGGAGACCTCATCTCCTTCATGTACCTATAGTGAAAACTAACTACAGGCAAAATACATATATCCTAAGGGCATGTCGAATGTT
Source organism: Xestia rhomboidea (assembly GCA_963853795.1). Classification (NCBI taxonomy): domain Eukaryota; kingdom Metazoa; phylum Arthropoda; class Insecta; order Lepidoptera; family Noctuidae; genus Xestia; species Xestia rhomboidea. The sequence continues at coordinate 3,110,456 of OY970778.1, read as the reverse complement.
CAATATGGTGTGCCGGGATGTTGAGCTTGATTTATTTACAAATAGTGTCCAGAAATTAAAAAAAATGTTAAGTAACTTTTTCTTTGAAGTGTAACTTTGTTGTCTTATATTTTTGTCTACTCTCTTTAGTTGTTTCTCTGTTTAATTCTCACACGCTGTATGTACCGTTTTTGTCAATCTATACATAAGTTTGTATAAGTGGAAACTTGTAATTGGCTTTCTTCTACATATTACTTCTGACTACACGAATGTATTAGCTGTAAGTTTTCTTAAAATTAATAAAATAAAATAAAATAAAAATAATAAAATGCTTAAAGATTTTTAGCAGTTGACTATATTTCCAACATAGATTTTAAATTATTAAGTAGGAGCAAAAGTAACATGACACCGAGAGAGAGAATTCTTAATCTACGTGTTGTTGTCCTATTTCCATTACATCGGGTAATGGAAATAGGACAACAACATGTTTTAATCGAAAGACTTTGCGAGATGAAGGTCTTGTTGATATAGGGAGTAGACCCACTGACAACATGAATGGTAAGGCGTCAGAGGCATATGTATTTTTACTTGTACTTGTATTTGTACTCGCTAAACAAGCCTTGGAAATTACCAGTGGCTTATTTTTTAATCTATGGCATGACAGGGGAACAAAATGTCAATATTATCAAAACGATACTATATAAATGCCATGAAGTAGGTGTTGACATCGTGTCATTGAAGTTTGATGGCCACAAATCTAATTTATCAGCCATCAGGAAGTGTTGGGTTGCCAGTACAAAAACCCAAAAGAGCTGAAGACAACATTTAAACATCCATGTGCCGATTATGAGGTGGCAGTATTCTTAAGACTTCTGCCATATGTTATAATTAGATATCATTTTGAGTCAAAGTAAGTGTTTCTATTTAAAGATGATGAAATTAAACGGATATTTCTAACAAAGCTGGCCGTATTACAATAAGAAACTTTGTTTTACACTAATTTATCATTCATATTTCACAATTGATTGCAATAATATTAATGTATAAAGTAATTTAAATAAAATAGTGCATGTGGTGTTAGCCTGTTAAGATCAATATTGTAGAAACGATAACATTCTATTCTATTATTTTGAACGATGTAAACTTGTCTACGAATTTTCTATTCGTTTGTGTTGATCACGTGATTTAATGTTGAGATGATGTCATTCTACTAGCGTTAACGATTGTAGATTGTCAACTTGGCTAAGCCTGCAGGACAGAATCGAAATATTTATGTTGCTATTATGATCATGTATTTATAGAAAAATCTATCAACTCGCCAAGCATTATAAACCTTAAGTTTTTAGATCCAGGCCACACACATATGGAAGCAGACACTATACATGCTTCCATGGAAAAAGCTAGAAAAAAAAACTGCAATGAAAATATAATTACCAAAAGACTAGACAAACCGAATCAGAACAGTCCATAGGAACCCAAAAATAAATCTTGTAGAAATGCAACAGTCACAGTTCTACAACTTCCAAAAACTGCTCACTACACAATACGTACACCGAAAGATGAATTCAGTTCATTGCACAATTCACAGCAGACATACGTCACCTATCCGGTAACATGAATCCGGTGGCCGATGCATTGTCACGAGTCGAACAGATATACTGCCCGACACCCGTGGATTGGAATGAGTTGGCAGATATGCAAGGCACGGACATTGTACTCACTCAGCTGTTAAACAAAAACAACCTTAGCTGGAAAAAATACAGCTAACAGGAACGAGACAACTACTCTGCGAAAATTCAAAATTAAAATTACGACCGTATGTGCCGAAGTCACTCCGAAAACAAGTATTCGACACTATGCACAAACACATCCCGGTATAAGAGCATCGAAGAAAATGATCACCGAACACTACTTCTGGCCACGCATTAATACTGACGTTGGAATTTGGGCGAGAACATGTGAGGCATGCCAGAAAAGCAAGACACATAGGCACAACTCGGCTCCAATTGGAACGTTCCCATCTACAGCACGTCTAAATCACGTGCACATAGACATTGTCGGCCCATTACCAGAATCCAACAGCAACAGATACATTGTGTCAATGATCGACAGAGAAACAAGATGGCCGGAAGCTGTACCAGTTGCAGAGATTACAGCAAAAGTAGTAGCGGAAGTTCTCATAAACACCTGGATAGCAAGATTCAGATGCCCAAACACCATAACCACGGACCAAGGACGACAGTTCGAGTCAAACTTATTCATTGCTCTAAGTCACTTGGTATTAAGAAAATCAGGACCAGGTTTGGATTATAGCACTGACTGATTATTATAATAGTTAAACTGACTTGTGCAATAATAATAATAAGATTTTAACTGATAATATGTGACTGATTTGTGCAATTATGATACTAGGTAATAAATAATACATTACAAGCTAACAAATTTCTCAGTTTTTAATTAATTTTCTTATCCCTTTACCAAACATTTCCGCGGATTTAGTCGGAAAACTTACATTCTCAAATATCGATGTGCTGTAATACAAAGATATCTTAAAATTATGTCGATCTCTGTTGATTTTCCATAAATTTGGAAGCTTGGTTGGATAAATCTTTAGTATTTCTTAAACAAAACAAAAAACAATAACTCTATGAGTTACAATATAGACTTAACTAGCTGTTGCCCGCGGCTTCGCCCGCGTGAAGTTTGGTTACTGTCCCACTGGATCAAAATAAAGGGATAAATAGTATCCTACATGTTAATCAATCACTGTCACAATCACTGTCACAATCACTGTCACAATCACTGTCACAATCACTGTCACAATCACTGTCACAATCACTGTCACAATCACTGTCACAATCACTGTCACAATCACTGTCACAATCACTGTCACAATCACTGTCACAATCACTGTCACAATCACTGTCACAATCACTGTCACAATCATTGTCACAATCACTGTCACAATCACTGTCACAATCACTGTCACAATCACTGTCACAATCACTGTCACAGTCACTGTCACAATCACTGTCACAGTCACTGTCACAATCACTGTCACAATCACTGTCACAATCACTGTCACAATCACTGTGACAATCACTATCACAATCATTATCATCGTAATCACAATCATCACAATAAATCAAAAATAACCCTTTAAAGAAGTCGAATCCACCATCTTCTGGAACTCAAAGTAAATGCCATATTCGTAATCAGCACCCCTGATAATCTCGGTATCGACACCCATATTGATTTTTAGACATTTCAACCCTATCGCACCCCAACAGGGGATGATGGTATTTCAGGTCCGCCATATTTAATCTTAAAATCGTTGTTTTTGCATTACAACTGACCAGATACACCATACAAACTATACCCATGTTGATTTTCAGACTTTGTCACCCCATTTTCCCCTCTTAGGGGTTGAATTCCGAAAAAAACTGAAACACGTTTCCACTCATTTATCAATAGGAGCACTCCTGTGAAGTGTCAAATAAAATAGTCTAACTAATCTTGTTTCCCCATACAAACTTTGGTGCCCCGTTTATCCCCTTAAGGGGGTGAATTTTGAAAAATCCTTTCTTAATGCAACCCCTAGACCATATAAGGAACTTACTTGCCGAATTTGGAATCTGTAGACCCAGCGGTTTAGGCTGTGCATTGATTTTTAGACTTTGTCAACCCATTTACCCCTATTAGGGGTCAATTCTGAAAAAACCTGAAACCCGTTTCTACTCATTTATCAATAAGAGCACTCCTGCGAAATTTCGAATAAAATAGTCTAACTAATCTTGTTTCCCCATACAAATTTGGAACCCCTTTTATCACTTTTAGGGGATGAATTTTGAAAAATCTTTTCTTAGTGCACCCCTAGACCACATAAGGAGCCTACTTGCCAAATTTGGAATCTGTAGACCCAGCGGTTTAGGCTGTGCATTGATTTTTAAACTTTGTCACCCCGTTTCCCCCTCTTAGGGGTTGAATTCTGAAAAAACCTGAAACCCGTTTCTACTCATTTATCAATAGGAGCACTCCTGCGAAGTTTTGAATAAATTAGTCTAACTAATCTTGTTTCCTCATACAAACTTTGGAGCCCCGTTTAACCCCCTTAGGGGTTGAATTTTGAAAAATCCTTTCTTTATGCACCCCTAGACCACATAAGGAACTTACTTGCCGAATTTGGAATCTGTAGACCCAGCGGTTTAGGCTGTGCATTGATTTTTAGACTTTGGCAACCCATTTACCCCTATTAGGGGTTGAATTCTGAAAAAACCTGAAACTCGTTTCTACTCATTTATCAATAGAAGCACTCCTGTGAAGTTTCGAATAAAATAGTCTAACTAATCTGGTTTTCCCATACAAACTTTGGAGCCCCGTTTAACCCCATTAGGGGTTGAATTTTGAAAAATCCTTTCTTAGTGCACCCCTAGACCACATAAGGAACCTACTTGCCAAATTTGGAATCTGTAGACCCAGCGGTTTGGGCTGTGCGTTGATAGATGTGTCTGTCAGTCAGTCAGTCAGTCAGTTTCTTCTTTTATATATTTAGATTTTTAATAAACCATTTTACAGACAACATTAAAATCACAAATCTTCCTATTAAAAGCCTTAAAACTATTAAACAAAATATTTTCCTTTAGGCACATAAAGTCTACTTTACCAAAACGACCACTTTACCAAAATGACCACTTTACTAAAACGACTGTATCCCTAAAGGTCTACTTTCCCGAAATGTCTACTTTCCCGAAACGTCTACTTCCCCGAAACGTCTACTTTCCCGAAACGTCTACGGACTCGACTCACACATAGGTGTATTCGTCGTTTCGGCCTACAGGTGTTGGGACCAGTAGTGGGACGAATCTTAAATTTTGTATTATTTTCATTCGCTGTTTCGGGCCACTCCATTTTTATGACATTTATTTATAAAGTAACATCAGCAAAAAAGTTTACCTACGATACGTTTTTTTTTAATTTTATACTTAGGCAATTTATTGTTACTGTGGTATTTAATAAATGAGTTATGCGTGCTGTGGTAGGGGATGCGCGGATAGGATAGAGGGAGTGCGGGGCGATGCGCCGCACTCTCAGTCTAGTCCGGACAGTCGCTAGTCGTAGCGACAGCACGCCTGACGCAGTAATATTGGAAACAGTGTTTTATTTCTACAACCCTGAACAAAGACACCACACTGATATATGGTGGTTTTACTCTAAACCCTAACCAGTGTACGACAGAACACCACAGTTACTATTAATTAAGTGGCGCCATCTGGCGAAAGAAATTGGTGGTATTTTCACATTTAAAATGGTAAGTAGTTTTATTTTCTGCTAATATAGGAAGTAAGGTAGAGTTTTAAAACTAACATGATTCAAATAGGATTGTCCATTGCATATTTTTTTATTTCATTATATTCATTTAAGTAAATTTCTCTTGTTTTAAAACTAATCATTTACTGACAAAAAAAATACTGTTGATTTTCAATAATGATTTTAAATAATACCGTTAAACTTTAATCCTTTGCTGATTTTCGACAGATCTCGACTCACATAAACCCGATACACGGAATCTTCGACAAACAAACCTTATCGCGACTCATCAAATCCCGATGTACGAAATCGTGATATTGACAGCTGTCATTCAAAATGTAGATTTCATCGAGACCTATCACTTGTCCCTACAGACGATTAGTCTAATATCGATAGTTCCCGAGATACAGCCGTTTTAATTTTGACAGCTGTCATCCGAAATGTAGATCTCATCGAGACGTATCACTTGTCTCTACACACGACTAGTCTAAGATCGATAGGTTCCGAGATATAGCCGTTTTAATTTTGACAGCTGTCATCCGAAATATAGATCTCATCGAGACCTATCACTTGTCTCTACACACGACTAGTCTAAGATCGATAGTTTCCGAGATATAGCCGTTTTAATTTTGACAGCTGTAATCCGAAATGTAGATCTCATCGAGACCTATCACTTGTCTCTACACACGACTAGTCTAAGATCGATAGTTTCCGAGATATAGCCGTTTTAATTTTGACAGCTGTCATCCGAAATGCCTCCCTTCCCCCCCTCCTCTCCCCTTCCACTGACTAAGTTATTGAAAAAGTGTTCATTTTGGTAAAGTGGTCTTTCTGGTAAAGTAGAATTTATGTGCATTGTAGGGGCAGTGGTCATTATGAAAAAGTGGTCATTTTGGTAAAGAGATTATTTTGTGAAACGCAGTAGTCATTATGAAAAAGTGGTCATATTGGGAAAGTGGTATTTTTGGTAAAGTAGACTTTATGTGCCTCAAGGAATATTTTATTCATATTGAAATATAAATAACTTCGTAACACATTAAACTAAGCTATAGTTTTAAAAAATCAACCACATTTCAATTAACAACGAGTGAATTAATGACACTAAAATCATAAAAGTATGAATAACTCAAAACATACTTTGTTCAACATATTTTGCTGTTGTCTGTGAACTAGGGCAGCGATGTTCTGATGAAGAAAATTAAATAATATTGTAATTTCTCCATAATAAAATTTCTTAGAAAAACAACATTAGCCTTTTTAATTTTATACTTAATTGGGAACTAACATAATAATTATCATCAGTGCTAAAGGGGCTCAAGTTGTTAATATTTTACAAAATTACATTTTTTTCTTAAATTAGAATTTAATTAATAAATCTACTTAAAAACATAAATCATGTATGCTGATTCATTGTTATAACGCTCATTACTGAAAATAATAATCATTATTTTCAGTAATTGATATTGGCCCTATTAGCACCAGGCCACAGAATTAAAACCAAAAAGGAAACGACTGTTTGTTATTAAACACCACAACAAAACGCAATAAAAACGAGAAGTCATTATGGAGATGTGATAACCGTGTATACTCTCTGCAACCATAACATTGAATAGTGGCCGTACCAATATTTTGAGGAACACGAATCACACCTGCACATCAAACAGTCCGAAATGAGGTACTGAAATGAAAATTTATAAATGTAAAAAGACGTCTGCGAGAATTTAGAACCAGTTCAGCAAATTTTTGAGAATAATGCACATAACATACGGGAAACAATTTGGTCTGAAGAGGATGAAGAGTACAGAAATTGGATACCGTCTTTTTCTTCACTTAAAAGTGCTTTGTATCGTGAACGGAAAAAGTTACTTGATGTCAAGATAGAAGAAGAAGAAGAAGAAGTTACAATTCCAAAAACATTAAAAAACAATTTCCTGGTTTGCGAAGATGGAATAGATGATAAATGGAGACAGCTACGGCTCCATACTGTACTGGGTCCAGGTGTTAACTAAATAAAAGTAGATTCATTTGGGTGAGGACATGAAAACATGTCCTTACTGAAAATTTTGTAAGATTTGGGGGTATTTCTCATTTTCAATAAAATTATCTGTGACAATGATTTTTTTCTTTAATGACAAAGGGCACGTGGACTTGATATATTTATCAAGGTAGTGCTACCATGTCTGGTGTAGACTACATGAAAAAAAAAAAAAATGTTCACTTTTTTTTTAAATATAAAAAAAGTAATCGTGAAAATGTCTTTTCCGTGGATGTGACTGAAGCAAATTTATAGATATTTTTTTTTACCAGTCTTTAGCATGATATTTCTAAAATATTACGATATTATCTTAAACTCTAATAAATACGGACCCATATCAGCTTATAGCTTAATTTCGAATTGATAAAAAAGAGAACAAAAAATCTAATTAAAATATGTGGCACAAATTTTGGTTACTTCCATGGACGAAGGTCACAATAACTTTTTACTAAGGAAAAAAACTGCGTATATCGGAATTTATGTGAGCATTGACAAGCAGTCACTTGTCATAACCATAAACAGATGTCAATTTCTTACTGGCTGCTATACGTTTGTCGTGAAAAAACAATAAGATTACCTAATTAAAACTCGTCATGTACGTGGTTGTTTTGCCAAGTAAGTATATATTTTATTTTATTTTATTTTTATTTTATATATATATTTTTTATATATATATTTTTATTATATATATATAATGTTAAATTTAAATTTGTTTTGCTGTTTTGTAGGTATAATGGTCAAATTACGATTTCCGAAATAGGTTGCATAGACGACATTTTTTAGGTTAGTTTTCCGTAATTGAACCAAAAAATATCCTTTCCATGGATGTCACTTCCATTGATTCCGTGGATATTTTTTCTCCATGGAAGTGACCACAAGTCCAGGGATGTGAACTTTAACTTGGATCATTCCAATTATTTTGTTGGTTTAATTACACACAAAACAAAACGCATTTATATGCAAAAAAAAAAAACAAGTTTATGTTTGTTTTTTTAGATGGCGAGAAATAAAGGACCAAAGACAGCGGAAGAAATTCGCAAACAAAAAAGAGAATGCGAACGAAAACGAAGAGCTCGTATTAAGGCTAACCCCGACTTGTATGAAGCCAGTAAGAGAAAAGATAACCTGCGTTATGCAGAAAAACGACGTAAAAAACTGGTAAAACTAGTATCCGAAATGACTCAAAGAGAACGACGTGCCAAACAACGTGAATGGCGAGAACGTAAAGCTAGGAGTAGACAGAATAAAAAACGTAATGTTCTAGGCCTTGTAGGTTATTACAGTAAATTTATCCCTTTTTTTTTTAGGATGGGAAATCATCAAATGACTCCTCCCGCTCTGGGCGGAGCGGGAGGGAGTGTCAGACTTTTACTGACTAAAACCCATCCATGTTCCTTCCTCGCCCTTTGTGTTCCGGGGCCACGGTATCTCTTTCGAATAGTTCCGCAGCCCCGGAGTAAATTTATCCCTGACTTCGCAAAAATTACGAAACCTTTCCAGCGTGTCTGAAAAAAGGTAGGTAAGGTAGGTCCGAATACATAAGCAGTTTGAAAGTGCAAGGTTACGCTGGATCGCGGCCCTGCATTGTTTCGCGGCCTCTTAGAGGACCAACTGTACAAATATTGCAATAATAAGAATTCTATCTCACTCTTACCAACGCGTTGTGGCACTTTAAAAAGTAGGATAGTTGCAGAATGTAATGCCTATTCAAATTGGTCGGCTAACATAATCTATGTGCAGGATATAAATCGTCCATTTTGCCAGCCGCGCTGTAAGCGAAACACACGTGCGCAAAGCTGCGCAAAAAATAGCGAACAGATCCCGCTTCAAAAGTAAGTATTTCAAGTTTACGATTACTTATTACTAGTGTGACTGTTTTTAGTGATGATAGTTGTTTGTTTCATGTAATTTTGTATTTTCGGAGTCAATTACTTTAATACCAGTTTTATTTGGTCGCCGCCAACCAACACAATAAATTTTTAATAAAGTTGGTATACTAGCTCACTGAATGAAATAAGTTGGCTTTATTTCTTAATATTAATGTAAACAAAGCTTCGCTTTGTCCAACAATAAAAAGCTCTAAGTAAGCTTTGTCCAACATTTTTTTATTGTTGGGGTTGGTTTAAATGTATGGTTGGTTCATGGCCGCCAAAATATAATTTTATACGGATTTATTATTTATAGCTATAATGTGGCTGCAAACTAAACTGACTATTTAAAAATAGAGGTCAGGTCAGTTTACGGCCACTTCTTTCACACAGACTGTTTTGGTTGGTGCTTAGATAATTTTTGTTATAACACATGTCTACGAAGAAACAAAAAAAAAACTATACACTTACACACTTACTTATAGACTTACACTCCTGAAACTCTACAGAAAGCATTAAAAGAAATTCGCGAAACCCAAATCCCAATCAGGGAAGCATCACGTAAATTTGGTAGACCGAGAACAATTCAACAAAACAACACAATAACATTATTAACAATTGAACAATTAAAGATCGATAAGTGGCAGAAGAACTGACGAACTAGACAAACAGGGCCTCGAGCCAGTGCTGCTGGGAGAACAAGGAGAAAAAAACGTTGTAGCTTATAAATATAGCCAAATGTGGTTTTCCAGTGAAGAAGCAAGATCTATTAGATACTGTTAAAAAAAAAAATCAAAGATTTAAAAAACCCGAATTCTTTGAAGTCGATGATCGTCCTGGTCAGATATGGTATCTAAACTTTTTAAAACGACACCCTGAAATATCAGTAAGATCAGCAGAAGGAATCAACAAAGCTCGCGCTGGGGTGACCGAAGAATTGATGCGACTATGGTTCCGCGAACTGGAAATATTTTTAGCGCAAGAGAGACACTTGGATATACTTGCAGAACCCGAAAGGATATTCAATGGAGACGAAAGTGGTTTGTCACTTTGCCCAAAAAAAGGAAAAGTTCTTGGGCTCAAAGGTTATCGAAATATTTTTAGCGCAAGAGAGACACTTGGATATACTTGCAGAACCCGAAAGGATATTCAATGGAGACGAAAGTGGTTTGTCACTTTGCCCAAAAGAAGGAAAAGTTCTTGGGCTCAAAGGTTATCGCAATTTCTACCAAATTAAAGCCGGCAACGAAAAAGATAACCTAACAGTACTCGCATCATCCAACGCTACTGGTAATATGTGCCCGCCATTGGTGGTTTTTACATACAACATGTAACATAATTAACGCACATCCTGAAATTACTTTGTTCAGAATCGTTTACTGAATCGATTTCTATGATTTTTAATATAGGTAATTTTTTATCCCAAAAATAATTAAAGCTACTTAATTTATAGTCACACTACCCCTGTATAGTCCAAGCAAACTGAAATGGACCGTAACTCAAGGCAATAAGACTTTTAAAAGTGCAGTTTTATTTGTATTAATACAAATTCCACCATTCAATACAAAATAAAGAAAAATGAACCGTATTTCAAGCAAGTTAAGTCTTTACAAAAACAGTTGAAGTAAACTTGGCGATTTAACCGCACGCACACACTTACAGACACTGGATACAAAGGAAACAATAGTTACCCATACAACAAAATGCAAAATATGTCGTACCAGTTTTCGTTCCCTTTCTCGTGCAAATTAAAAACGTGGGATAGAGCGAGATAGCCATCATGACAACGGGCGGCACGGGCGATGAAAGCTAACTTAAATAAATGTAAACAATATTTAGTCTCGCGCTACCTTCCGTACAGTGTATGCAAATATCGCGATGTCTTTCGAATAATTGACACAAAATGTTCAGTGAAATGGTGACTAATAGTGAGGCCTGTGGCACAGTGCAGTGTGGTGATAATGTGGTTCTAGCTGGCAGAACATTCAAGTCAACCAAAGGTATGGTACAAGAGTAGACCGCAGGGTAGGACTATGTTAGCTGCTACTTCGTGGCCATGGAACGTTCCGTCCGAACACAGCCATCGACAGGGGAGCCGATTGGCGTACACGTACTCGTTTTCAAAACGAAATATGGGATTAATTCGATGAGAATCCCCAATCAGCTGATTTGACGACTTTTTTTGTGGGGACGTATTAAATCGTTGGTTTATTTTAAAAAATTGGCTAGTGAACGCTTTTGATAAAAAATGACGAAGTGCTTTCTAAATTAAAACATCAATTAAGAAAACAGGCATTAAAATGTATTGAAGTTTTCTATTGAAGTTGAGTCGAGCGACGACGCGACGTTAACAGCTGTCTCGAACGCGAGCGAATACCTACAAGGCTAGCAAGACTCACACAGTCGCATACGTAGGTATGAGACCTACGTATGCGACTGTGTGCGTTCGTTGATTTGTACTGTGACTACAACATTCTTCCGGAATTAGGAAAACTAATTTATTAAATAATCATTGCTTATACATGTTTAATTAAAAATTCAGTGCATGTATTATGATTATAACATAATAAACTAATTGGGGTGTCTGAGGGTGTGCGTTAATTACGTTACATGTTGTATATTAGACCACCAAAAAGTTTAAAAGACACCATGCCACAACACTGGAGAGTAGCTTTATTGGGGATTCACGACCACCGGAAGACCAGCGTAAGTAGAGCCGAGTATTGTATGGTGGTTGGTAGTGGCGAGCGGTCATGTTATGTTGGTTTTTTGTGATAGTGTCTGTTTTCGGGAGGTGAGCCGATCGTGCGTGTGCGGGTAGGAGGACATTGTAGTGGTACCCACGCTATGGTCTAAGTTGTTTGCGGTGCGGGGCGGGTAGACGACAAGGCTAGATGCTTTGCGGCGGCCCACGCCGCTGTGGTGATAAAGATGTAATTAGACGCTGGGGGTCAGCGTTGTGTTGGTTCTGGTTTGCTCACTGCTGGATAGTTTTGTAAAGTGGTATTTAATACATGTCCCCAAGAGACTGGCGGCGTTACCATGCTGTGTGGCAACGCTAAGCCTTTGGCCAAGGTATAAGCCATCCCTAGTGATATTGATTTTAATGTTGACTTTCATTCTGATTTTTATTTTATTTTTATGTTTTAGATTTTAATGGTGAATTTGATTTAAATGTGGATTTTAACTTTGATTATAATTTTAATAATGTAATGTGATGTAAATTTTAATGATTAATTAATCTATGCAATAATAATGTAAACTGAGTTATATGGGTTAATGCCTGAAATAAACGATAATATAATAAAAAAATAAAAAATAATAATTAATGATACTTTGACACGTGGTATGGTATAAGTCATACAATGTATATGCTATAGATGGTGACATCCTGTTTTAATGATAAGGATACTTTATGGGTGCTGTGGTGATAAGGATTTGATTAGACGCTGGGGGATCAGCGTTGAGTTGGTTCTGGAGCTACGATTTGTACCCTAGAATTTTATTATAGATACATCGATGAAGGTCAGCATTGTGTTGTTATAGTTTATATGTTAAGCAAAAGAGCCACTCAAATACCGGCTTCTTATTTTCCAACATCCATTACGCTAGTTTACTACGTCGCCGCGTCGTAACGTCTTACTACTAATATTTCGTGTTTAAATAGGTAGACCTTATTTAAATATATGTAGTTCTAGTTGTAGTATGTATGCTTTAGACTTTAATATAGACTATAACCGCTAAGTTTGTTTCGGCTGTTTTTTCTCAGAGTAGTCAGGTACGAAACACCGGTCCATATCTAGTTTAAAAAAATACGTGTAAATATATATGTAAATGCAAAATAAACATAATTTATATAATGTACATAATAGTTGTAATGGTCTTACAAAATTTAATTTTACAGGTAAAAAATAATAATATTTTGTTTTATAAGATTAATTTCGTTAAGTTTTTATGTTTTTGTTAAGTGAAATATATATACGTAGATTGACATTGTGATTTTTCGTTTTAATTACAGTTTTTTATTCATTATCTTAACTACTGGTTGCGAATTAAGAAACGCTTTTCTTCTATCGCAGCTATGTATGTTCGCAAAGTTCTTATTCTTTGTTCGCAATCAAATTGCGGTTAAGGAAAAAGTTTTCTTGATTCGCAACTGGTTGCGAAAAAAGAATAAAAATTCCTAATTCGCAACTGGTTGCGAATCGTAGTTGCGAAAACGGCCGGAGGGGTTGAAGTGATACAAACACTCATTCCCTCTCACGTCTCATTTGGAAGAGGTCGTTGGTGATTTTTATGTGGAAGTGAGGGAGTGGCTACAGCTATTAAGTGATACACCACCTGAGTGTTTCGCTCATAAACTATTCACTGAACAATTAGCGAATGATTTGATAAACTGTTTAATTTATGCCGTTAGCGAGTGTGGTGTAACGCTTAATTAATAATGTTTCACTTGCGATTGTATTTTCATAGGGTACTGTTTGAGATGCTATAATAAAATTCCACAAAGCATTCTTGAACTGAATGAAACAAAATTTAAAACATGCATTAAACCTACGTCTTTTCTTTACTTGAATGTGCCCGCCCTGGCGGTTAAGAGTATGTCATGCTCACTCAAATGTCTCACTGACGGTGGCGCGTGTGTCGGATCATTTAGTTCCCTTCAAAATGGTTGAGTTGAATGGTGCTGATACATGCGTCATGTTCGTGAACGGGCGCTGTCAGTTGGGACTGGTCAGCTCTTGGTTGCCACGGCTTATTTGTATTATTTTTTTTATTTTTGAATTGTTAGTTTTGTTTTTACTATGGACACTTTTAACGTGCACCTCTTGCTACATTGTTCTCACATAATGTACCATCTCAACATGAATAATGTAATCAAGGTTTTGTTAGAATATTCTGATTTAAAAGAGTGTCCATGGAGTTTCTTGCCCGATCTTCTCCATAGAGATCTACGCTAGGGAATGGGCAACTACAGAACTTTCACAGTTTTTATGCCTTGTGACTGGGACTGTAGCTACATTTAATTTTCGTCTTTGTTTCGACAGTTCAAAAGTGCCTGACACTGGCCTACTTGAAATAAATGCTTTGATTTTGATTAGATTTTTATTTTGTGTGTGTGTATTCACTTGTAAAATTAGTTTTTTAATAAAAATGAATCTAGAAAACAATAAGTTCATTATCGATGTAAGTAGATGGTTTTCAGGTGTAGAAAACTGTATATTTTAAAGAAGTAGCAGTTTCTAATATTCCGGAGAAGATAGCTTATTTGTTTTATACAAAACTCCCAACGTGGTTCTTAGATCATACATATGATAAAACAATCATGTTTGTTAGTAGAAATATTCATGGTATGCTTTTAAAAAAATATAAAAACGACATTAGTTTTACACAGTTTTTAACACAAATAAAGAGTTTTGATCCGGATAGAAAGTTTACGTGGGCTTACAAAGGGGGGATTATCGAAAGAGACTTTTTGGTTGGTTTAGGGTTTTCATCATATAACTTAGAAACAATTGGCTGTCCAAAAGAGCGGGCAAGTAATTTCAGAAATTGTTCAAGACACGTGGCCTGTAGTGGTGTAGAGGTGTGGGTTTTACAAGGTGGTTACAAAACCATATGTATGACGACCCGAATGGCGCAGCGGTACTGAGGCTGCCTTACGTTCTTTGGGTCCCGGTTTCGAATCCCGGTAGGTGCAAATGTTTGTGTGATGAGCATGGACATTTGTTTCCGAGTCATGGATGTTTATATGTATAACTAGCTGTTGCCCACGGCTTCGCCCGCGTGAAGTTCGGTTAACAACAACACAGGTATCAATCTCTTTCTTTAATGAGATTTCTTAATTACTAAATAAATCATAATATTGTTTTTATAATAGATAATTTCCAGATGAAATCTTCTTTGTTAGTACAATTTCCGCAAATATTTTATTTCACTGCTTTAAAAAACGAGTTGAAAGTCTTATACACAACTCCATCTTTGAACAAATTCGATGTTTACGAGCTTTATCAACATTTTCAAAACTCATTATTAGGTGACACTTTGCCACAAGTCACAACTTTATGAGGACTATTTTTTACTCTTCCTGTTTCAGTAGCATCCGCGGAGAGGTAATTTTCGGTTTTAAAGCGAATGCAAACGTACATGCGCAATTCCCAAAAACAAGAACGATTGTCGGATCTAGCCACTCTTTCTATAGAAAAACATTGCTAATTAAACATTAAGAATCTTCCCGGCTTTTATGATAATGTTTTAGCGCATTTCGTAAGAAAGAATAGTAGAATAGCTTTAGAGTACAAGTAGTAATTATAGTAAAAAGTACAAGTAGTATTATTAGTTTAATAAGTAGTATTATAGGTAAGTCGTTTTGTTTAGTTTAGTTGCATCACATCTTCTCACCACAAACGGCTTTTATCAAAGCCAGTTTTATTATACCTGCAAGACACTGTTTCAATATTAGAATAGAATAGAATAGAATAATCATTTATTCGTTACTGGACAGCATCAACACAATAGAGCAACACATACATATACATATTACAACAAACAGAACAATGAATTAAACAGCTCAACTGCGCTGAGCATGCCCATAACGAAAGGGTAACCAACTCAGCATATGCTGGGTGTAAAACACTCAGCGCTGGTTTTCAGTAGGCCCCCCGCAGTGACACACGGATGAGGGTAGTAGGTAGTAAATAAATAATGTTATTCTATTATATGGGCGTTTCTAAGTGTGTAATAAATAAATAATATACAATGAATATTTTTGTCACTGAGGATAACATAATTATATTAGTAATAATAGACACGAAGAAACCCGCTAAATAAATAAGTACTTATCCGAAAACGAAACACAGTTTATTGACATGACGCACTTCGATGCAGCGTCGACCTATGCATTTTTAAAATTGCAATACCGCAATGCCATTTCAGTGAGAGTGAGACTACTGCCTGGTTGATATTATTTATTATTAGACTAATAATGCTGAGCATGAAGTTCCAAGACTAAACTAGTTATCACAATGGAATATGGAATTACAAAGGAAGTCAAAGGGAGTCGGAGAAGGATGATTGTGCAAATGTATGGGAGTTTATGTATGTGTGATTGTACACACACTTGGATTGTGGCGATCGCAGACAACGGATTTACGGATCTACCACCGCCGCGCAACTACCCACATTATTTGCCGGTGAGTTTCTATGAAATAAATTCGAAATAGTAGTAAATAATGGCTAGATAATCATTAGATTGTTAAATTAGATAAACGATTTGTCAATATTTATATAATTAAATTCAATTTGTGAACGAATTATAAATGTCTTAAGCCTAACCTTAAATGTATTTATGTTTTCTAAGTCCCTAATTGGTGGAGGAATATTATTCCAACATTTGGAGGCTGCGTACCGGAAGCTTCCTCGAAAGGCTGCAGTTCTGTGATGTGGTGTAGCCAGCTGCTGAGCACAACGCCTGGCCTTGCGCTGCCGGTGGTTATTTATCCACGTAAGCTTTGAGTACAGGTATGAGGGACATTTATATTTGATAACTCCAAAAAGAAGACATGCTAAGTGCAGCTTACGACGGGATTTCATTTTTAAAATGTTGTGCTTGTTTAAAAATGGTGTCAAGTGGCTCCTTGGTGGTACGTCAAAGCAAAAACGTGCGCAGGCATTTTGAACCCGCTGAATAAGTCTTTCGGTGCGTGCTAGTAGTCGTGGACCAACGACGGTATCAGCATAATTTAATTTGGGTAAAACTAGGCTTTCAACGAGCTGTACACGCAGGTCCTCGTTTACATATGGGCGCATTTTATACAGGACTTTTAGGCGGTAAAAACAATTTCTCACGCAGCTTGCGATGTGAGCCTCGAAATTAAGGCCTTGGTCCATAATCAAACCCAGATTTCTCGCTTCATACACACGATCAATGTGTTGGCCCATCACAGTCACGTTTGCAAGGTTACTGTTTATTTTACCCAGTTGCCCTTTAGATCCGAAAAGCATAAATTTAGTTTTGGCCGGGTTAAGTAGAAGAGAGTTCTGTCTTGACCAGTCCACAATCCTTGCCAGATCTTCATTAACTAGTTTTGCTGTACTCTCATAATCTTCAGGTTTAAAGGCCAGGTATAATTGAATATCGTCTGCATAGATATGAAATTTACAGTTTTTTATACTATTAATAATATCGGCACTATATAGAATAAACAAAGGAGGACCCAGTATCGATCCCTGTGGAACCCCCTTTACCACTGGGCTCATATTAGAAGAAACACTAGACCCATTCGCATCCCGAATTTCCACAAGCTGTTGACGATTACTCAGATAGCTTCCGAACCATTTAACGGTAGCGGCTTCGAATCCATAATATGTCATTTTAGAAAGCAAGAGACTCAAATTTATAGCATCAAATGCTCTAGAAAAGTCCAGCAGGACTAACAGAGTACAACATCCCTCATCTTGAGCTGATAATATGTTGTCTGTAACATCCAACAGAGCCGTTGCAGTACTACGCCCCCCCCCCTAAAACCTGATTGAGCCTCAGGGAGGACGTTATTTTGCTCAAGATATGCAGTTAGTTGGGCATTGACTACTTTTTCCAGTACTTTTGATAAAAAGGGTAAAATACTTACAGGCCTTAAGTCTTTTACAGTAGTTGGGTTCGCGATTTTAGGAGTCGGACGCACAACGGCTATTTTCCATAGATCAGGAAAGGTCGAGGTTGAAATGGAATGATTAATAATGGAAGTAAGGATAACCAAAGTCTGTGGAAGAGTCAGAAGAAACATGTCCTGTGTAATGTGGTCGAAACCCTCTGCATTTGATTTGAGTTTAGATAAAATCTTCAATATGTCTGATTGACCTATAGTTTCAATAGCGAATACGCCGTCATTAAATCTATGGGATTCATAGTAACTTAGACATGTAGATAGTGCCATTATATCTCCTGGGACATTCAAGAAATGAGAATTAATTTTATCTGGGTCATTGAAAATATGAGAGGGTAAACCAGTTTCACTTTTAAAAGGTAGCAAAGTGGTCTTTAGATTCCTCCACAAAACTTTGGGTTGTTTTATTTTACTATTAATATTGAACTTGAAATACGCAACCTTTTCGTAATATAGGGACTTGTTCACTAGACTTTTTAATTCCTTGTAATATTCAATTTTACTCTCAGAATTTGAATTCCTACAACGCACATGTGCTTGATTGCGCAAGTACATCATAAACTTGATGTTATCTGTTATCCATGGATATGACTTTTCTCTTATAAACTGGGTCTTACGGGGAGCGTGTTTGTCAAAAAGGGAAGTAATACTAAAATTGAGATGAGCCACCATAGCATTGACATCAACTGATACAGGTCGCACAAGCCAATCCATAGAGTTCAAGTCTTTCTTAAACTTCTCCATCTGTATATTTTTGAGGTTTCTACTTGTTACAACCCTGGGTAGTATTTTTTCTTTTTTTAAATTAAAAACGGCCAAAACAAAAGCATGTGCGCCTAGCGCGACTATCCAGTCAACTTCTATGCTAATCACCCTTGCATCTGTACACACTAAGTCAATAAGAGTCTCGCTAGTGGCCGTAAAGTGAGTAGCAGAAGTGACCAGTTGACTTAAGTCAAGGCTATTAAGAAACGCATTTAATTTAGCAGTTTTAGAGTCAGTTTGATTAAGACAATTAATGTTAAAATCTCCCAACAAAACGGTATATTTACATGACGCTACGGAATTTATTGAACATGTTAACGCGTCCAAAAATATGTCAACATCCATCCACGGCGGTCTATACGCTGTGCCAATGGCGATTTTTACACCATTCGCGCTCAAAACAAGCCACATTTGTTCCAATGACTCATGAAGCGGGTCAACAGGGTGCGCATGGGTGCGCACATTCATCCCGCGCTTGATATAAAACCCAACGCCGCCGCCGCGTCCACCGCGCACGGTCACCGGGCGCGGAACGTGTCGCAGCCGGTACCCAGGCACGGCGGGCGCGCGTCCCTCCTCACCCGTCCTAAACCAGGTCTCATTTATTGCCATTATACCAACATCATGACGCTCCAATGCGGCGATAAACTCATCGTGGTTAGTGCTTAGCGATTCAGCGTTGAGTAATCCAAACTTAAGGAGCTTCGCACTCATTACATTACCATGTTTTAGTGGCACCAAACGTCACAATGGGATACTTCGTACAAGGGCACATTAAAAGATTGCAGACAATTATCGGGTTTTCGTAATACGTTTATTTTTTTATCATAATCCAATCAAATGTAAAAGTTACATACAATATATAATTTTTTTTAGATATGTCTGAGGAAGCTGATAATCAGCCCTCAACATCTTCGGGAAAAACAGGAAGCTTGACTTTCATAACAAGAAATGGTGGCTTGGTTTTAATGAGAGCTGGTTACCAGTACACAAAAAAAAGGGAAAATAAAAATGGATGGACCCATTGGAGATGTGTGAATGTTAAAGAGTGCAGTGGATCTTTACAGATAAAGGTATGTTACCAACTTCTTACATAGAGTTTAACTGGCTTATTTATAATGGATTAGTGGAGCTTTATAAGGCCTTTGTAGGAAGCTTGTTAAAAAAATGGTATTCATAATCGTATTTTAGAGGTAAAAACACTCTTTATTTCTCCATTAAAGTTAATTTGATTTAAAGAAGCCATGACCCTTCTTTAAACGTTCGTTAACAATAAAATGGCCGACATCAATTCTATTCTATTTCTTTAAATGGCAATTAGTACCGATGCCGTTGTCGACAATTCTGCCATTGTCAAAAGTGAATTGGAATAGCAAGAGTAAAAAAAAAAACACTAGATAAACAAAAAAAAAGGGAAACAAATGGCCGACATCGATCAGTTGTTTCGTGTTTGACGTTCGGTTTACAATGTCAGTCAGTTAGTATTAAAATACCTACTTTAAAATCCCTACATAGCATTGTGGTTGTTCGCGTATAAAATTGTATTAGCAGAGATTCGATGCATTTTATCTGGATGACGAAGAATTTCGTAAATGGTACAGTTTTTCCAAAGAAACGGCTGCTTTTATAATTAATTTAGTCGGTGGTGTGGTACTTCACCAGAATTACAAGTATTAACGGCAACGGCCTTTGCCGCTTTTTCCCAGATTGCATGATAACAAATTCAACAAATTGTTCAAAAGACTAGGTAGTTCAAACTATTCCCTCCTTTACCTTGGTGTACGTTTTTTATGACAGTGTTTAAAAATGCATAGACAAATTTTCTGTGACCAGAGGAAAACAAACGTTAAAATCGACTAAAATCGCATATTTTTCTACAAAATGGCAACATTGTGTACGATAGTGGCGTTTAGTTATGGGAGCTCTAAGAAACGATTATGAATAAAAATTTTATCGAACGTTCGGTAGGCTTAAGGTGAATGCTCCAGGGTAGCCCGCGAAATTCAAATTTCCATACGTTTTCTGCAATTAGCAGCTGAGTATCGGATATTTTATTAATAGAAACTAAATTCGCGGTACGTATGTATGTATTTACACAATTATACTTATTAAAACCTTCAATATAATTGTCTAACTTAGAGAAAAGATAAAATGTGCCATTTTAATAATAACTTTACGTTTAATATAAATTTTAACTTAGTGGGTTACATTGATAAATTTAACTAATATAATGATATAAATACATACATGCCAGTACCGCGAATTTAGTTTCTATTACCATACTATCCCATACTGAGCTGCAAATTGCAAAAAACTTACGATAATTTGAATTTTGCGGGCCACCCTGGAGCATCCACCTTAAAACATGTTTTAACTAATGAAGGTTTATACCTTCGGTAAGCGTTATATTATGAATAAGACAGTTAGTGTTCCATCTTTCAATATGTATTTTTATCCGAAAACTATTTTGCTAAAGCTATTTTGTTGTCCTCACAGGATGGCAATATTTCCAATGAGAAAAATCATAGCTGCGAGCCCGATGAATTCAAAAATGTAATGGCAAAAAAGCTGGATGATTTAAGAGATAAAGTGATGAAGTCTGATTTCGCCCCAATACCAAACATATATAACAAATTCAAATCACAATTCTGCGCTACTGAATCAGATTTGGTAAGAAATATCCCATCGTTTGCAAACATCAAATCAAAATTGTATTATGCAAGAAACAACGCAGCTGGTGTAAAAAAAATTAAATGTAAATCAATTGATGAAGTAGAAGTTCCATTACAATTTAGAGATTTTTTGTTTTACGATTATAAAGATGAGTCTTCCAATACCCGAATAATAATCTTGGTCAGTCCAAATCAACTAGAGAAAATTCCGAGCATTAAATTTTTTGAAAGCGACGGAACATTCGATTGCACCCCTGAGCCTTTTGTGCAGTTATATACTATCCACGGAGATCTGGGAAGTGACGAAGATCACACTCGTATAGTTCCTCTTATTTATGTTTTACTTAACAAAAAAACAGAAGAAACATACAAAAAATTATTTGAAATTTTGAAACAAAACATTCCTGGGTGGGAACCCGTAAAATTTTTAACAGATTTTGAACTAGCCGCAATGAACGCCATTACAATCGTTTTTCCGTCAGTTGTGATTAAAGGATGCTACTTTCATTATTCCAAAAATGTATGGAAAAAAGCAAAACAGTTGGATCTGACAAAAGATGCTATCACCCAAAGACATGTAAGACTTTCAGCTTTACTGCCTTTACTTCCTCGTAAATTCATATCAGAAGGATGGTGCTACATAATGGAAGACTGTCCTGATACTGACGCCATTCAAACATTTAATGACTACATGGTGTCACAATGGCTAGAGAACGAGAGTTTTGTAGACATTTGGTGCGTTCATGGTGAACGCCATCGAACCACAAATGCCGTAGAATCTTGGCATAAGAAATTAAACTCGGCTGTGCCAAAGAATGCTAATTTATATCAGCTTCTGAACGTGCTGAAAGAGGACGCAGATTTACAAACAGTGGTTGTTACTCAATATAAATCAAACGCACCCCCCGCAAAACGATGTGCACAGACAACTATTATGAAAAATTCGTGGATCACATACGTAACTGACCAACTCCTCAAAAACAAAATCTCCGTAGGTCACTGCTTAGAAAAATTAAGGGTTTAGCTACTAATTGTTGAAATATAAGAAATTTACACGTTATTTAGCTGATTATACTAATAGTTGATTTTCTGTGATATTTTATAATTCTTAGATTATAAGTGAATTATTCATATATGACGTTTTTGCAAAAAAAAATTGCTGATTCATTGCTATATAGGTGAAGAATGACTGATTTGATTAAACAAAAAGTTGATTTTCTGTGAAATTTTACAATTGTTAGGTAAGGTTAGAATTCATTGCAAAAAAAATTGCTGATTCATTGCTATGTAAGTGATGAATTGACTGATTTGATTATACAAAAAGTTGATTTTCTGTGATATTTTATAATTGTTAGATTTAAAGTGAATTTTTCATATTAGATATTGTTGCAAAAAAAAATGCTGATTCATTGCTATGTAGGTGATGAATGACTGATTAGATTATACAAAAAGTTGATTTTCTGTGATATTTTACAATTGTTAGATAAAAAGTGATTTATTTTTGTTAAAAATTTACCTGACATAGTTGTTATGAGATAGGTAGACGTGAATAAATAACTATGTCAGATAAATTTCAATATAAATTAAGAGTTAATTTTTTGAGATATTTTGTAATTTTTAGATTGTAAGTAAATTCTTCCTGTTTGATGTTTTTGCAAAAAAAAATATTATACAGGTATAGAGAGGAACTAAAATTATATTAAAGTTGATTATTTAAGTGATATTTTATCATTGAACAAGACGTTTGCTAACAAAATTTGTTTTTTTTGGAGTTATCTGTTTTTTTTTTCAATTAAAGGTCTTATATTTACATACAAAGCATTTTTACTGACTGTACCTTATATCTTTGAACTTGTTTTGGTATTAGTTTAAACAATGGTATCGGTTCGGAATAGAAAAAAAATATGAGTTGAAACAAATACCAGTGGTATTAGTTTTTGGTATTAGAATGGAATAAATCGGTGCGCGGGGGCGACGGCCATATTGGAAAAAAGGTGAACAGGTAGACTAGTGTGGAAATAGAAAAAAGGGGATAAAAGGTGTGAACAGAGGAACAGTGCTCCATCCAGGACTCCTTGAAGATCTGGGTAAGTGTTTATTCAATAAATCAGAAGTGGAACGTGAATCCAAACGCAAAACGAGAGTACTTGGTAGTTGAATGAAAGTTTTACAATTTGCATAAGTTTTGTTTTCGAGGCCCTAAGTAAAAGATTTTAAAAGGTTCCGAATGGGTCATCAAGTTTAAGTTATGATACGATGCACCACTTCAGCTCAATTTACTTGCACAATCATCTTTCAATGTGAGGGGACCATTTGGCCCAACAGCGGCTGGTAACAAAACCCAGCCGCGGTGTAGTGGTGATTCGCTTTGGTAAGTTTTTTTTACCAAGCGCTGTGCAGTGTTAGGTTAGTCAGTTTTAATTTGAAATGGGAAGGTAGTTATTTACCTAATTATTGCTGATATCTAATACATTTTGATGAATAATATACCTTGGACTTACATACTGAGCTAACTTAATTGTATGGGTACATAAGTCATGACTTCTGCGAGTAGTCAATGCTGTGGTAGCTACACCTACGGAGCAAACTTCTGCCAAGGTGAGTGAATACTGATACAATCATACTATTCTATTTAGATACATTGATTAACCTACAACATTTTATACCTGAGTAGTACTAAACAGCAACTTTTATTACACAAAATAATTGCATAAAAAAAAATAATTAGATAAGAACCATTTATCACATAAGTATTTAAATAAATAGGTATGAAGAAGAGTACTTACACAGATCCTAGACTTCAATGCTACTAAGATCCTCAAAATAGAATGTAATTTCAATACCTTGTACAGTCGTGGTCTTTTCCGCCTGACCAGTTAATTTTTTTTTCGCTTAAATCATGCGGAAGCGCCGAGCCACTCCACCTTAAACTTTAGGCCTATTAGGAAAGCGTCAACTTTGGCGCGCAAAATAACAATAACTCTCGTTTGGCATGTGTCGCCGATCGGTATCTTTTCATTAATTATTTCTATATAAAGTCAACGGGGCGGGGATAGAGAGCGTTTATATGTTGTAAGTGCAAGCAAAAATTAGCTTAGTGGTGATCAGGCGGGAGTGTCCTCGATAGTACATAGCCTAAAGTTTACTTGGAAGTTGTCTGCGCTATCAATCAGTGTTTCAGTACATAACCGATCAAAATGATAATTTAATAGTAGCCGTATTAAATACTGACTTGATAATATTGTATGGGGAAACTACATGATGCACTTATTAGTTGTTATAATTAAATAATTTATATTTTAGTTGTTATTAAGTGTTTAATAAATTTTGAAATGATTAAATAATAACTTGATTAATGGTTAATACAACACTTCATAAAGTGGGTATTAGATAACTTCCACTTAGTACCGTAATAGCATCCTAATAGCAAATTTTTAAAAAAACCTCCAAACCTAATCTCTAATAATTAAGTGTTGTGCAGTTAAATACCCACTCAAGAGTTCAACAATATGTTTTCTTACTGTGATAATAAATAATTGTTTTTTTTTTAAATGTTTTCAATAGAACCACAGTTTTGTTAATTTCTTTCTGTTACATTATGAGAAAACAACTGAAAAGTACTTAATGATACAGTAGAATAAAATACAAAATACTTTATTATACACCAGACACTTAAAAGACAATATCAAATAGGAAAGAATTACACAATACATACAATGGACAGACTTATCGCAGAAGGCGATTTATCCCAGTGAACCTTAATGTGGGTGTTATAGTTTTGTTGACGGTGGAATAATTCCAAACTCATTCTTTTAAGCAACGGTAAAATTACAGGTACCTACCTACCTACTTGGAAGTGAAGTTATAAACAATAAATTACCTGTGTATTGATGCAAAGCATATTATCATAATTATATCTGTATGTGAAGGCACAGGAGGATTACATGATTGTACCAGTGTTTACTTACTTTTATCTCCGTATCTAGAGTGTTATGATTGTCTTTGTTTTGGTAATTGATTGAAATTGGTTATAATTCTATGCTTGAGTTTGTGTTAAAATACTTATATTATTATGTCTCTCTGCCATATCCTACTATTCCTCTGATATTTCCCAACACCCTAAAAAAAAAAAATTAATAATAATAATTTTGAACTAAACAAATAAATAGATACCTATACGTCAATAACACATACATTTAATAGACCAATAGATATGAGTGATACAGACCAAACAATGGGCAGATCTACACCGCCTAGTAACAGAAATAATAACAGAAATAAGTTTGAACATCGCAAGCGTCGGCGATCAGTATCTTCGACCTCCCCTACTCTCATGAATGATCGAGCTAGGTCCAAAGAACGGAAAACGGGTAAAAGATTTCGTCATTGTAGGAGTTCATCCAGAGACCGAATGAGAATGAGATTATCAAGGCGTAGCCAGAATAAGACGAGGTTAAGACCATATCGTGATCGTAGGTCTTCGACATCTTCAATTCCAGCCTCATCGTCATCATCGCGTTCAGGGAGTCGTTACAAACGACGTAGTCAGCAGTCCAAAAGTAGACGTCAGACCGAACGCGTGCGAGTACATTCACGATCAAAAGAGCAACGAGCGCGCTCAAGGTCATTTTCGGAGGAGAGGTTGTCTAACGACAACACACTGTTAAAAAAGTTTCTTGGCTTGCTGGGTGACAAGTACACGAATAACAGTGTCCTTGGGGCACAAAAAGTGATACCAGAATTTGACCCAAAATCCAACACCCAGTCTGCTGCAGACTGGCTTCGAAAGGTCAATGAAATAGCTACTATTTACAACTGGCATGAGAAACAGATAATTTTCTATGCTCTATCCAAACTTTCTGGCCTAGCGAAACGATGGTATGAAGGGCTCAATTCAGTCGATTTATCTTGGAGCGAATGGCAAAAACGTATATTGAATACATTTCCAGATGACCGGAATTATGCTGACAAACTTACGGAAATGTTGCAACGAAAGAGTAGACGTGAAGAAACGTTAGAAGAATATTATTATGATAAGGCTGCACTTGTGAATGCATGCGGTATTACTAAGAAAAATGCGGTCGATTGCATAACCCACGGTATTTTCGATAATAATATCAGACTGAATGCACAAGGCTCTAATTTTCGCGAACCTAATGACCTCCTTAAATTTTTAAGAAGTATTTCAAATAGAAACACAAGTCAAAACAGAAGAACACAAGCGATAAATAGATCGTATCCTATGGAAAACACAGATAGAAGTGATACTAAGGAAAATAAAAATAGGAATTTGAAATGCTACAATTGTCAAGAAGTGGGTCATATAGCAAACAAGTGTTCTAAACCTCTGAAGAAATGTGGTTTATGTTCTCGAGTTGGTCACGATCAAAAACATTGCTTTAAGGCAACGGGAAGACAATCTAATATGAATAATAGAGTAGACACCGCGTCATCATCAACGCAAGTTCTTAAAATTACTGAGTTTGACACATCCAAGGGAGATAAATACGTTAAGACCATATCAGTCAATGAAGTGCCTCATTCAGCCTACATTGACTTTGGCAGTGAGTGTTCTGTTATTAAGGCTAGTGTGGCTAGACAAATGAATCTTGATGTCTGCGAAGAAAACCTCCCAGGACTTAAAGGTTTTGGTTCTGGCAATAATATTTCACCAATTGGAAGCTGCGAGGCAAATGTTAGAGTAGATGGCGTTTCTGCCGATATTAAAATGTATGTTGTAGTCGATGATATGCTCAAAACGGACCTTCTAATTGGCCAGACATTAACTGAATTACCCTCAGTGAGGGTATATAAAACCGATACCGACCTTTACACTAGTGAAACAACTTTAGATAAAGTAGCACTTTATAATGACATAGATGTTAGTTTAACTGGTATACAACCCATACCAGTACATGCAAACAGCCAAATTACAGGGTACATGTATATTCCCGCATGTATATGTATGAAGGAAAATTCGCAGTATATTATTCTCCAAGGAATCTATACATTGACTGAAGGTCATGGTCATTTAGTGGCTGTCAATATATCGGGTGGTAGTGTACATTTAAAAGAAAACAGATTACTAAGTAGAGGACATATACTACCAGATATAAATAATTTCAAGACCAAGGCTATAGATATAAAACAAATACGAAGAATAGCAGAAGGTAATCAGGAAATAGCCGAAGAGTATACCAAAAGAGATGATATCACGTTAGAAATGTTAAATATTGGTGAAAATGCTACAGAGGATGAGAAATTGAAATTAATTAACTTGTTGAATAGATATCGGGAATGCTTTGCTCTGTCGCCAGAGGAACTTGGACTTACAGCTGTTACAGAGATGCACATTAGACTGACAGACGACAGTCCAATATCGTATAAACCATATCGACTACCTTTTGCGGAAAGAAGAATTGTTCAAGGTATGGTTGAAGAATTACTGCAAAACCAGGTAATAAGAGAATCACAGTCGGAGTATGCAAGTTCGATTGTGCTGGTAAAGAAAAAGAACAATGACTATCGGCTCTGTGTGGATTACAGAGCTCTCAACAAAAAAACCGTTAAGAACAAATATCCTATGCCAGTGATCGATGATAATTAGATCGGTTGAGTGGTAACAAATTCTTCACCAGCCTTGATCTGGCATCCGGTTACCATCAAATTCCAGTTGCTGAAGAATCCAGACATTTGACAGCTTTTATAACGCCAGATGGTCACTACGAGTACTCTCGAATGCCATTTGGCTTAGTTAACGCGCCAGCGGTATTCCAACAGATGATTAACAAAACTCTCGGGTCCAAGAGATTTAAATTAGCTATACCTTATTTGGATGACATTTTAACTGCTGCTCCTACAGTAGAAAAGTCTTTAGAGAAATTAGAATCAATCCTAGTTCTGTTACGGCAAGCAAATCTAACCTTGAATATAAGTAAATGCCACTTTCTGCTCTTCGATCGAGTATTTAGGGTACGAAATTTCAGAAGATGGTTTTAAACCAGGTTTGAACAAGACTCGTGCAGTTTCAAATTTCCCTATCCCTACGAATGTGCACCAGATACGCCAATTCGTTGGTCTAGCAAGTTTCTTCCGAAGGTTCATAAATGACTTTGCTCGCATAGCACGACCCCTCACGATGCTCACCAAAAATGATGTACCATGGAGTTGGGGAACGGAACAAGAAAATGCCTTTCACGAGATAAAAGTGCGTCTCACGTCACGTCCCGTGTTGGCATTATACAACCCCGATAACATAACTGAAGTACATTGCGATGCCAGTAAACATGGATTGGGAGGCATACTTCTACAGAAATCGGACGATAAAGCTCCGTTAAGACCTGTTGCATATTATAGCCGGCAGACAACAAAGGAGGAGGAGTTCTGGCATTCTTATGAACTGGAGACTATGGCAGTTGTAGCAAGTCTAAAAAAAATTCGGATATATTTGATAGGGTTACAGTTTAAAGTTCTGACAGACTGTAATGCGTTGAGAGCAACTCTCAGTAAAAGGGATTTAATCCCTCTAATCGCAAGATGGTGGCTCCAACTACTCGAATTTGATTTTACTGTGGAATATCGACCAGGGCAGTCGATGAAACACGCGGACGCATTAAGCCGAAACCCAGTTGAACAACCGGCCATAATGAATATCAGAACGGAAGATTGGTTACATACAGTGCAAATGACTGACCCCAAACTAAAACATATAAAAGATATATTGGACACCAAGGAAACTGACATCAAAGACATCACTAACAACTATGTGATTAAGGAAGCTAAGTTATATAGACGCGTGGGTAAAAGCTTGAAATGGGTCGTACCAAATGGCGCTAAATGGCGAATTTGTCAGCTGTGTCATGATGAATCAGGACATTTCGGTTTCGATAAAACTATTGAGAAAATGAATAAAGAATATTGGTTTCCTAAAATGAGACGATTTGTTAAAAAATATGTAGCAGCCTGTTTGAACTGTGCCTACAATAAGAAACCTACCGGAAAAGAATCTGGATATTTACACCCGATTCCAAAACCTGATGAAGTGTTCCATACAATGCACCTAGACCATTTAGGTCCGTTCATCAGAAGCAAAAGAGGAAATACATACATTCTCGGTGTCATCGACAGCTTTAGCAAGTTTATCTTTGTAAAGGGTGTTCGTGACACCAAATCTAAGACAACTATAAAGGCACTGGACGACATATTTTCAACCGTGGGCTGTCCTAAGGTAATAATATCGGACCAAGGAAGCAGCTTCACATCATCTGAGTTTAAAGCCTACATGCAATTGATAGGTGCTAAACATGTGTTAAATGCAGTGGCGACACCTCGTGCCAATGGGCAAATCGAGCGATACAATAGGACTATTTTGAGCTCGCTAGCAGCGATGAACCATAACCTCAGTGAAGCTGATTGGGACCTAAATTTACCGAAACTGCAACTGAGCTTGAATAATACTCGAAATAGAAGCATCGGGAAAGCTCCAGCGGAGGTAGTCTTTGGAAATAGGTCTGCTGCTCCTTCAGAAGGGATAATTAGAGATCTAACAGAAGGAAACGATACCAGTAACGAAAAAAGTAGAGAAGAGATTCGTGAAGAGGTAAAGAATACAATAGTAAAACAACAGAGGGCAATGAAAGAACGTTTCGACAAGATGAGGGCCCCTACAAAATTTTATAATGAAGGAGTCTTAGTCATGATTCCGAACTTACATCAAGAACGAGGGAAAAGCAATAAACTTACACCAAAGTTCAGAGGGCCGTATAAAATAACAAAGGTGTTAAACTATGATAGATACGAAGTATCCAGTATTGAAGGACACACTATGCGCAAATACAAAAATATTTTTCCTGCCGATCACTTGAAGCCATGGATTACTTTTCAATCATCTCCAGGGGCAAGTGAATCCGATTCCATCACATCAGATGAAAGCGAAAAATAAAAATGTTTATTAAAAAAAAAAAACATTCTAACAATAAAATAAAATTAAAATTATGTGTTAGGGCAACAAATGATGAAAATAATAAAACTGATTCAGTGACTGATTGATAATATAACTTAAGCAACGGAAAATATGATCACTCGACATTGGTGGCACGTATTAACAGGTATTATATTTTATAAGTGAGACTCAGTTGATTAAGAGAACTTGATTAGTGTTCATCCTCATTAACCATATAATGCATACCCTTGGCCCCCTTGTCCTCATTTTCCCTCCAAAACCCAACCACAATCCCTGGCAGACTATCACAGATTAAGAGGAAGAAAGAATTTCAATTACTGGAATGGACCATACGTTTAAGGAGGCCGAAGTTCTTGAACAAGCGGTGCACGTATGGATCGGATGAAACATGTGACGGAGGCCGATGTTCCAAGTGAGCAAGCGGTGCGCACATGCCAAATGATATGACATGTGACGGAGGCCGATGTTCTAAGTGAGCAAGCGGTGCGCACATGACCTATGATAGAATATGTGACGGAGGCCGATGTTCTAAGTGAGCAAGCGGTGCGCACATGACCAAGGATAAAACATGTGACGGAGGCCGATGTTCTAAGTGAGCAAGCGGTGCGCACATGACCTATGATAGAATATGTGACGGAGGCCGAAGTTCTAGGTGAACAGGCGGTGCGCACATATATCGTATCTGATGAAGGCTGAAAAGCTTCTTTAAGATGGTAAGTTAACTATGATATTTTAGTACGAATAATGTTTAACTTGAGGTTTTCTGGATACTCGATATTAGTTAATGGTGTGAATGAGGTGTGGGACCATTCACTTGCAAGATGGCCGATATTGGAATGAGGACATTCCTGAAACAGGATGGCCGACTGTTAACATCCGGTTAATCACGTTATTATTTTAATTCAAGAGCTATCATATTTAATAAATTGTAAACATATATTTAAAAATACAACACGAATTATTGATTTGTTTGCATATTTTATAACGCTTTCATTAATTTTGGGTTTAATAAGAAGAGCGGGAATGAGGCCGGTGCGCGGGGGCGACGGCCATATTGGAAAAAAGGTGAACAGGTAGACTAGTGTGGAAATAGAAAAAAGGGGATAAAAGGTGTGAACAGAGGAACAGTGCTCCATCCAGGACTCCTTGAAGATCTGGGTAAGTGTTTATTCAATAGATGGTCTTGGCGCAATATACCTAGAGATAACAATTACGTTTAACAAAAAAAACCTACTTTTTCAATAGGTAATGTTAATTATCGTTATTATCTTGTTAGTGCTATTTTAATATGATTATTGTTTATATAAGAAAGAAAATAAAAGGAAAATTAGGTATAAGAAAACGTGCATGAAGTTACAATACGGCGCCAAGGTCATCATATTCTTAGTTGAAGCATAGTACCTATATTTCACCAGCTTGGCAAATTGGCACTTACTTCATATAGGTACCTCCTTGCCTGTATTTTACATGTGCATGCACGTGCGAATACGCTACTATTTTCTGTCTTCTCAACGTAACGTAAATTTAATTTGTGCTTTGAGTTTGCATTTGGGTTGCGTAGCATTGTGCCAGTGCTAGTGCAGGTGAACATCCTGATGTTCGTTGGTTGCGGTACCTACTATCCTATATTTTATTCGTTTTTAGATAATTCCAACCGTTTATGGGATATCAAATAAAAATCGGCCAAGTGCGAGTCGGACTCGCGCACGAAGGGTTCCGTACTATCTATCTTAATATTTTTTTTTAGTATTTGTTGTTATAGCGGCAACGGAAATACATTGTTTCTGAAAATTTCAGCTTTCTAGCTATCACGGTTTATGAGATACAGCCTGGAGACAGACAGACAGACAGACAAACGGACAGACAGACAGACAGACAGCGGAGGCTTAGTAATAGGGTCCCGTTTTACCCTTTGGGTACGGAACCCTATGTAAATAAATAATTCTTATTCTTATTCTAAAAAGTAGGTACAATCATCGGCACGAATCTTGAGCGCTGACCTTCACCTGCGCATAAGTGAATTATTGGATCCCTTTGTTGTATGAAGTGAGGCGCAAGGGCGGGGAAAGTGCAGTGATTGGCCCGTTAGCATGCTGTAGCTGGTTTTTATTTGAATTTCCCGTTACTGCTGGTGCTGTTTTATACTGTATCACTGAAAGAACCCGAGACTACAAAAATGCTGTTTTCTCTGTGTTCTTAATTCTTTATTATTGCCAGTTTGTTTTGCATGCTTTTCTTTTCTATTGCAGACGCAGCATGGCGCAAATTTGCTAAAACATTTAAAGCATATGCATAAAGATTTACATAAAGAAATCGTAGAAATTAATAATAGTCGTCAAGATCCCGATATGGCCACTAAGTCAACTACTGTATCTGACACTGTACTTAAGGAATGCACCAATTTGGTAGCCATTCATGGTCGTCCCTTTTCAATGGTTAACGATAAAGCTTTCCAAAATATACTTTCTATGATACCCGGGAATACCAGCACTATTAACGCTATTAATATTAAAGAAAATGTGCACTTATTGGCTACAAAAATGAGAGATGAATTAGCATTTACGTTACAAGATAAAATTATATCGCTAAAAATAGACATCGCTTCGCTTGCAACAAGAAGTTTTATGGGGATTAATTGTCAATATTTAATGGAGGGGCAGCTTGTCTTAAGAAATTTAGGAGTGATCGAAATATTTCAGCGCCATACTTCAGAGCACCTCAAAGATCTACTGGTGTACAACCTTCAGCGGTTCCGTATTGACACGGAAATTAATAAAAAAAAATATTGCATTACAACTGACAATGGCGCTAACATGATTAAAATGACCAAACTCCTTAACGATATGGACAATTGTGTTATCCTTGACAGGAACATTATAGAAGCCGGCCTCATATTCTTACATTAGGGGTTGTCACAACCAGCAGTTGGTTACTCCCCGATGATCCATTCTCATTATCAATGCTCATTATATCCGAATCTCCATCACCCACACCACTATCAATCACCATGATGCCACCACCATCACTCAAAACCTCTGAATCCACCGTCACCTCAGCATCTCCTCCCAGTGATACACTGTAACCCTCACATGTTGCACCTACAATGGATGCCACTCTGTCCAGTGCATCATCTGGTGGGATGTAATCTGGCTTGCCACCACCTGTCTGCAAGTATAGTTACATTAATACACCATAATACATATATAAATAAAGAAATTATCTATCACACCTGCGGTTCATAAACACTACACACAAGAGTAAGGGCGAAATGATGACAACAATACTACTTTTTCGTCTTTCTCTACATTTAATTAAGATCAACCCTGTATTTAATATTTGTTTTGTTTTCAGACAAAAGGTGTACCTCTAACCAAGGATGAGGTGGTTACTCTTGTGTGTAGTGTTTATGAACCGCAGGTGTGATAGATAATTTCTTTATTTATATATGTATTATGGTGTATTAATGTAACTATACTTGCAGACAGGTGGTGGCAAGCCAGATTACATCCCACCAGATGATGCACTGGACAGAGTGGCATCCATTTTAGGTGCAACATGTGAGGGTTACAGTGTATCACTGGGAGGAGATGCTGAGGTGACGGTGGATTCAGAGGTTTTGAGTGATGGTGGTGGCATCATGGTGATTGATAGTGGTGTGGGTGATGGAGATTCGGATATAATGAGCATTGATAATGAGAATGGATCATCGGGGAGTAACCAACTGCTGGTTGTGACAACCCCTAAACCGAAGAAATTCTTTTTTAACACTCCCAGTGGCAACAATAATAGTATGTATCTGCTGTCAGCAAAATGTACAATTTAACATTTTACCAACAAGATAATATATGTCTATTTACAATTATAGTTTACCATTCAAATATTAACAAAGTAACAAGCATTTGTAAAATAAGAGATTTCACAATTTGCCAATGCCATAAAGTCAATTAATTATTGCATCCTTATTGTACATTTGGGTAATTTACATTTTTATGTATGTGTAATCTAAAAAGTTTTATGTAAATCTGGGGTGGTCTGGAAATACTAATTTACTTAATTGCAATAAAACCAGTTTTTTTAATAGTACTTATTTTTCTTTTCAGATAAACAAAAACGTAGGCTACTGGATGAAGACACAAGGACTCGAGCTGCACGGAATCAAGCTATTGCTGATTATTACATAACTAAGAAGAAAAAATTAGAATTAGAGATAGAAAATATGGAATTAACCAATAGGAAGTTAAAATTAGACTTGGAGCAAAATAAATAAGTATTCAAACAAAGTTCTTTCTCTTTATTGAATGCCCACTTACACTTAATTCAAAGTTATTCACTCAAATCAAATCTGAAACAAATAAAATACGACATTAATAATTGATGTATTAGGATTCAATAAAATATTTTAGAACTGCATGAAAGACATGAGATCAAACAAAAATAACTTACCCTCCAAAGTAATTGTTTATCAAGTCTTGTCGCTCATCAATATTACCGTCACTAGGTTCATGTAACATCATTGGGACTGCTTCATAATTAGGTATTTCTACTTCTGGCATTACATCTTCAATTCTCATCTGTCTACAAATATTATGTAGTACAGCTGTTGCTATTATTATTGACTGTGTAGTTGATAATGATAGCCGTATTTTTAATGATATAACTGGAAATCTCCGTTTCCATACTCCAAAACATCTGCAAGAAAGCTAGATTATAGATAAGTCTAACAATGTGATGTCTCATTAGGATGGAATGAAGGGACTTAAAGAATGTGCACTACAATAATATTTTAAAAGGTACCTTTCAATAGTATTTCGTGTTCTTATATGGGCTTCATTGTACATTTGCTGACTGCGTGTAGTTGGGTTTAATAAAGGAGTTAATAAATAAGGTTTGCATGGATAAGCACTATCTCCAATCAACCAGCGATTTCCATATGGTTTATATGGAAATCGCACTCATCTACTTTCACATTCCGCTGAAAAATCAATAAAAAATATGTTTGTAAAAGCACTTCCAAGTGTACAGGTTTTTAAAAAATATTGTTTTATTGCTCAAAATAGTTAGTATGAAGCAACTAAACACTTTACCTCTCAGTGTTGAATTGTTAAAGATTGTTGCATCATGAGTTGATCCAGGCCAACGGGCAACAACATTCATAAATCTTAAATGTGCATCGCACACAGCTTGCACATTCATAGAGAAATATCCTTTCCTATTTCTAAATTCTTCTCCAATATTAGAATCTATAAATTAAAAAATCACTTGTAGAGAATGAATATTTAAAGCTAATTTAAGCTTTTTTCTTAAAAAATACCATGTAAGTACTTACTTGGTGATTGTATTAGAATATGTGTGCCATCAATTGCACCCAGAACTCTTGGAAATTGGCTAATATTGTAAAAATCTTCCTGGGTATTGCTATGTATATGTATATAATTTCTATATAACCTTGCTATTGCAGATGAGACATTGGCTATAATACGCCCTGCTGATGATTTTGAGACTCCTACAAAGTCTGCAACAGACACTAATATTGTGCCTAATGCATAAAATCTTAGGGTTAAAAGTAGCTGATGCAAAGGAGATATCCCATGATTTCTGAAAAAAAAGGTACTAAATTAATATTGTTAATTATAAAATGAATGTATTTCTCATTCAAGTTGGTACTTACCTTTCTGAGGTTACTTTTAACAAAGGATATATTTCTGTTAGTAAATTACTAACCGCAGCTTTGTTTAAACGAAATCTATATGTGAATTCGCTACTATTTAATTCGTTCATATGGTTTACGCGGGTCTTGTAGTTTTTCTGGGATTCATCTTCAAAATCACTCTCCCAGTCAGATAATTCCATTAACATAGATATATCACTTTCACTAGACTCAGACATTATTAGGAATGATGAAAACACTACATTTACTTACACTAAACACAAATTTATTTGCGTTTTTATAAAAATAAACAATGCCTATCCCTGCAATTCGACCGATTGACAAATTTGGTTAACTTTAGTATTGACATTACTGACGGATAGCTGTCAAAAGGATATTGGGATGCATAATGTTGCAATTTCATAGAAATATCTATCTGTAGCAAGAGATAGCCCCTCCCATCGATAGATACCGTAGGGCGATTGGTTGTCATAACCATCAGTATGATATTGGGACATCAAAACCAATGATAGATAGATTTTTCTATCTTTAGTAGGTCAAAACTGGCAATAGATAGGTTATTGGGAACGGCCGTTAGGCTTGCATTTGATTTGGCTGGACCACAGGATGCAGAACGCATGCAGTGTGACAAATCCTCTCACCTATCTCGTTCAGTGTAAATATATAACAAACACACAAAATTATAAAGTACCTATGTTTTAATAGTGTTAGGTACCTGAAATGTTTTTTTTTTTCAGGAAACAAAATAAGTGCAGAACACTTTCCTAAACTAACACAACCAGAGTGTTAAAAGAACTTTGCCCAATATTAGGTGTTCGGCTGGAATTAAAAGAACATATTGACACATTTCTAGAAAGTGTTGCAGACACTCTAACAACTGCATCTAGCACTGAACAATCCACTGCAACATTAATCGCTGTCGAAGATCAAAATGAAACTGTTTCATTGGACAGTATCAACTATATTCTGAATTCATCAGACTTTCAAATCCTAGACTCAGGAAAAGTGATTGATTTTGACCTAAAGACTCTTCTTTTGACTTCACCTCTAGGCAAGTCTGTTCTCAACTACTACAGTACATATGGGAAGTTAGATTCAACCCGAAGAAATAGACATACTGATGTAATTGCACGTCATATGTACACACATGCTGTGAATCAGTAAGTGAACTGGCATTTATTTCAACTATAGTTACATTATTTTACTCATTACTTACATAAAAAATGTATGAAATAGTGTTTCTCAAATTATATCATTTTCTAATTCAAATTTTAGAAAGCTGACCTATGATGAGTACAATTCTTTGGCTGGAAAAATAATTACTCTTTTTCCAACTGAAAATATTGGGACATATTTTGTGCGACCTGTACCTAAAACACAATCAAAAACTGGCAAGTCAGTATTTGCTAAAGGAAAGCTGTTAGACAAGATTCTAAATCTGCTTTACAGATCTGGTGAAAAAAGAAGAGTTTCTACACCGATTGAGCTGGACATTGCTCTAAAATATCTAAAAGCAGTCATGCCGATAAGTGTAAAGCGCGTGATCGACGGACGAGTAAGACCGCGGTTTTATGGCTCGTCGGTAAAGCTCGCCGGTGTATCATTGCAAAACCACGGTTTTAAATACCGCCGAGCCTGGCTCGCGGCTCGTCGTCGTGCTATATTTTTTACTCGGCTCGCCATGCAAAACCGCGTGTCGATCACGGCCGGCGAGCCGAGCCGTCACTTTTCGGCGACAGCGCTAGAGGACGGATGTGCGCCAGAAGAGCTGTGTACCTACCTACTACAAACTTCGTAACGTGCGTGCTCAGTCCGTGTCACAATAATGGATCTACGTACTTGCAGCCACGATTTTATAATACAATTTATAAATGCCTTTCGAGACTGTCCCTGTTTATGGCAAACTAAATCAAGCGAGTTTAAAAACAAAGCAAAAAGGCTTGCAGCATATAATAAACTCGTGGATATTACAAAAAAATATGAACCAAACTCGGATATAACCGATGTTAAGAAAAAAAATCAGTCACTACGAGCTTCCTACAGGAAAGAACGAAACAAGGTTAAAGCAAGCATGAGAACCGGCTCCGGAGTTGAAGATTTGTATCAGCCAAAGTTGTGGTATTATAAGGAGCTAGAATTTCTCAACGATCCGATCGAAAGTAAGTATATAGGTAATATAGGTGCGTACCTATCAATTTTACTATAAATAAAAAAATAAAAAAATTGGTTATTGACAAGTAGGTAACAATTGTGGTATGTAAGTATGTAGTTCTTTATTAACACATAAATTTATTTTTAGGGTGTAACGGTTAAGTGTAGTCATATTTTAAGGGCTTGTTCTACTCATAAATACGAACAATTTTTACTAGGGGAACAACTTCGAAATCGCAAAAAAAAACTGCTGTTTCATACATTGCATCGGGAGGTTATTGAACTTTTCTATGCAACAGCTCATTTTTTTTTGGCGATTTCGAAGTTGCCCCCATAGTAAAAGCTGTTCGTATTGATGGGTAGAACAAGCCCTTAAAATATGACTACATCTAACCGTTACACCCTGGATATATAAACAAATAACATCAACTAATGAAACAAATATGTAATACAGACAATTATTTTACAGCTACAGCATCAATGTCAACTCTTCGAAGTGACGACGATGAGACTCGTAGTCAAGTATCAACTCAAGATTCTCTGAACGATGTGAGTACCTATTATAATTACGAATTTATCATTCTTTCTTGCCATGGTACAACCCCAGAAGTATTGAAGTATTTCACAAAATCTTCCCTAACTTTTTTGCATTATTGCTTGAATTTCCAGTACGGGTCACCTGTATGGGCTCTAAAATACCACCCGGGCTTAG
This sequence comes from Xestia rhomboidea, assembly GCA_963853795.1. Taxonomy (NCBI): domain Eukaryota; kingdom Metazoa; phylum Arthropoda; class Insecta; order Lepidoptera; family Noctuidae; genus Xestia; species Xestia rhomboidea. The sequence continues at coordinate 3,071,671 of OY970778.1, read as the reverse complement.
ACCTTCTTGAATTGTACCAGTAATATGATTTTCTGTGTCACTGTCACCTGGAGTGATATAATACCTTCTGGATTTGCATAAATAATTGTGTAGTGAGTGCAACAAGCCAATACCACAAAAATAATATCTTCGACTGATTGAAAGTTGATAGCACTGTGAAATATTTGAAATCTTGCGGCTAAAATACCGAACGCATTTTCTACTATCCTCCGAGCTCTGCACACTCGATAGTTATAGATTCTCTTGTCATGATCACTCAATTCTCGTTGTGGATATGGCTTCAAGAAATCTGGTCTTAAGGCGAAAGCTTCATCTCCAATGTACACAAATGGTAAAGGATCTGAGTCCTGTGTTGGTTTTTCCGGTGGTGGTATATTTAAAGCACCTTCATTCAAACGCTTATAAAATTCTGTCTTTTTTAAAACTCCTCCATCAGAAACGCGGCCGTTAATGCCGACATCAACATATATAAATTGGTAATCTGCGTCGACAATTGCCATGAGAACAATACTATGAAAGCCTTTATAATTAAAGAAATGGGATCCAGCGCCAGGAGGTGGAACTATTTTGACGTGTTTACCATCTACTGATCCAAGGCAATTGGGGAACTGCCACTTGTTTTGAAATTGTTTAGCTATCATTTTCATTTCTTCTATATTACCAGGAAACTGAAACAAGACAAGAGGTACTTTAATTATTTGTTTTATTGCAGATAATTAGTCCACCGCCATCGTTTAATTCATTGCCTGGACAGTCATCTCAAACTCCATCTCCAGGTACAACGCCTGAACCTCCATCATTTACAAGGAAACGAAAAGACGACAATGTAAATCATATGTTTAGTTTGATTAGTCAACGGCTCAGTCAGAAAGATGATGAGTTTGATATTTTTGGGAAAAACGTTGCTATAAAATTAAGGACAATGACGAAAGAACAGAAAATGTTATCAGAGAAACTAATCAACGATGTAATTTTTTATGGGCAAATGCAACGGCTCTCTGTAAATTCAGAAGTTAACGTGGGACATGGAAATGTAAATTATTTGACTGCAACTGCTCCAGTAAATACTAGGTCTTCCATCTGTACGTCCAGTGCGACAACTCTACCACAATATCAAGTTCTGACACCCACAGATGATCAACTACTATTACGTGCTCCAGCTTCAGTAAATACCTCATCATCTAATTTTACGTCCACAATCTCAACTCTACCACAGTTTCAAGTTCAGACAGCTACAGATAATCAACAATTTGACTCAGGAAACTCAAACGAGCTGTCATATTTTGTTTCAAATTTTTTACCATAAGTTTTTTTTTTCAAATATTGTTGTATTGTTCTGAAGTAGCTACTGTGAAAAATTTTAAGTTCAAATAAATATTTTACTTACCTTCATGTATTCGTTTTTCAATGCACCGTAAATAGCTCTGCATGTCTCTGGAATAATTCTTCCCAAAGTTTGCCTAGATATTAAAGTAGGATACTGCAAACTGGTTTGATTTTTCCCTTCTGACAGGTATCTGATTGTAGCAGTCAGACGTTCATGTGGAGAAATAGCTTCTCGCATTACAGTGTCTTGTTTTTGTATTGAAGGTGTCACTAAAGATAACAACTCGTTGTACGATTCTTCAGACAGATAATTTTGGTAATCAAGTGGCTCTGCTGCCAATTCTTGAATTAAATGGGTATGTGACAAAGCTTGCCTTTTTTCAATCCAACTTTTAACCCAAACTTTAGGGCGTTTTCTTTTTTTTTTCATAACTGCGTAATATCCTATGGCGAGATAACACAAGGCTTCAGACTCGGAACAAGACATGTTTGCGACTGTTTTGCTTGCTAATCGATCAGCACCAACGAGCCGCGAGCCTTACTCGCCCGTCGATCACGCGCTTAAGTATACCTAAATGTAGCCTATTATGTTTTTTATATATTATAAATATGTATATAAAATTTATAATTATATATTTATGTAAATTCCAGGTATTAATGAAGATATTGTTTGGTTGAAAAATAATCATGAACCATGGGATGTTGTAATGCAGAAATGGATGAACACATACGATGAAAGAATACTTTGCGTGCAAGACAACCTGAGAGAGTTTCTAGCTAAATGGCCAGTACTAAATGACTTAAGGAGTGAAGCATTGGTAAGTTTCTCTTGATTATACCTGTCTACCATAGAATATTAAAAACTTATGCTAGTGCTGTAAAGATTACTTGCATACTTAACTAATTTAGAAAAAAAAATATAATAATCTCGAAACTTAAAATGTTGGTGACATTTTAAGTTTCGAGATTATTATAATTTTTTGACTTTTTATTAGCCCTGTTTGGGATACTAGTGAAATCCCATGGACCAACATGGACTGCAATAGATAGTGGCAATTTTTAGAATTTAGAAATATCCAACCACTTTGGTTTCCATTAGTCTGTCACTATAAAATTAAGACCTACCCCATAACAAATTGAGTTAAGAGCCGTTACATTAGTGTTTTCCTTTCACAAGCATAATCCACATTTTTAATTTTAATATAATATTGCTGAGTGAGATATTTAAAATCATTTTTGGTACACAAATAACCTCATTGACTTAATACTAGCTGTTTTTGTTACAGATTAATCTAGATTTTGACCGCATGTATCCTGAAAGAGGCACAGCTTTCTACTAAAAATGCCGACTACCATTCCGAAAAGAATAAAACCAATTTTAAAAAATGGCTTGAAGAAAAGTTGTTTCCAAATTTACCACCTGCATCTATTGTGGTAATGGATAATGCGCCGTATCATTCCGTAGTATTTAACAAAGCGCCTACATCTGCTACCAAAGTAGCCGATATAAAGGAATGGTTATACGAAAATGAAATTCCATTTAATGAGGCGTTGAAAAAGCCACAGCTGTTGATGCTCGTCAAACGGCACAAGCCCGAACCGAAATTTGAAATAGATGAGCTGTTAGGAGAACATGGACATACAGTGGTAAGACTTCCACCTTACCACTGTGATCTGAATCCGATTGAGCTGAGTGGGGGAATAGCGAAACATCAAATTGCAGCCCAAAATGTAGGCTCGATCGACATAAAGGTACAGTTTGACTTATTAAAGTATGATATTGAGAGAGGTTATATTGATGTTTTACTTTTAATATTGATAGAGGTTTAATCAAATGTTTCGTCTTTATAGGAAGCTGCTGAGCGCGCATTCCAATCAAATACGGAGGAGGATTGGAAGAATTCATGCCAGCATGTAAATAAAATTGAAAAAGATTATTACGAGCGGGAACTAACTATGTACGAAGACATGGAGCGAATAGTGATAAACCTCGAAGACGATAGTAGTTCCTCTGAATCGGAGAACGATTCAGACGAATATGCGGCTAACTCTAGTGAAGACTCGGATGACATGGAGGGGGTGGAATATTTGGAGGAAAATATATTTGATTAAATTACAACAACATTATATCTACGTCTTTTTTTTAATCCCAGAAAATTTTAAAAACACAGTATTACTAGCATATTTTTATTAGTAGGCAGTAACATGAGGAGAATATTTTTTTGTTCAAATGATACTTACTGATTTTAATAAAAAGTAAAGCTTTTATTAAATAATTTATTAAAAGCTTTTATTTACATATAATTATTATATGTATAAAAAAATAGTAACAAAAGTATCAAGACGATAGGTTGGTACGCTATACGATCACAATGGGTTGACATATCGAGCCGTTACCGCCAAATTATCGTAAGTAGTATTTTAAACCATAACGGAACTATCCCTGTTGACATTTCCCGCCAAAATTTAACCGTTATAAAGTTGTAGCAAGTGCTAAAATTATCGTAAATACATATATTTTTAAAGCCATAACGTAAGCGACAACAAGCATTTTTATCGTAAGCGCCTTGCGATCAATTTTTTGTAGCGCAAGTGACACTGCTTGTTATCGCAACCGATATTGGTGATAGACTATGAGGCGTTTACTATAAACAAACCTGTAGTGACCTGATTATTTCCGTGAAAGTAATGCGACAAAAACATCGTTTTCGTTGAATTGTAGCAAAAAAAAAACAGTTTTCAGGAACTTTACGGAATTCTGCAGGCCTAGTCAAGTTACAAACGATTCGTATCGATTCTCTTTCTACAATCGTAAACGTTAAGTCACGTGGTCAAAACAAGCGAATATAAACTTTCGTAGACAAGTTTACATCGATCAAGATGATAGAATGAAATGTATTCGATTCTACAATCGTGATCCCTACATCCCATATAAATCGTAGCCAACTTACAGTTTTTACTAAACTTTAAAGTTTCCATTCGTTTATTTTGACCACGTGACTTATCGTTGATAGATGTCATTTCCATACATTTGGTTAGTTTTCTATTAGCGTTAACGATTGTAGATTGTCAACTTGGCTAAGCCTACTGAGTACATGTAACGAAGGGAAGGGCCTTCTTCTACGCTTTCAAGAAAGTGGGTTATTGAATAATGCTGCGAGAAGGAAACTGCAGCATAATAATATCAAATGAGTTAAAAGATAACCCAGAAAAACGAGTCACTAGCTCAAGATTTTACCAACTCGCCTTTGAAATAAACCAAGTCTTTAAAAAAGAAAGCTCAGCAGTATATTTCACACCATTTACGTCGTTCAACCCACTTCAGAAGATTTCTGCAAAAGGGAAACTAATAGATTGTTACCGACAAACCAGACGTGATTACATAAAATCTGGTGTCATATTATCTGGAAAAACATCTCTAAAAATTCAACGTAGCTCCTCAGCACTCTCATCACATTCTAACGAACCAGGATCACCACTTCCCAGTAGTAGTAGACAAGAAGCAATCAAGCTATTGCAAGATAATAGTGATGATGATATTCAAGAAAAAATGTTACGGTTAAAAAACTGCATAGATCCTTGGACTACAGTGGAATTGTATTGGCAAATAACAGCTAAAGACAGGCTAAATCTTCTGGCATCAAGTGCTATTTCTATTGATAAGTATTTTGAAGAATTTAAGGCACTGAACCAGCCAGGAGGCATATATCTGGTAAGCAGTTCTGAGATAATATAATTACTTACCTATATTAGTAACTAGAGGCCGTCACGCGGTTTCATTCGCGTAGTTCCCGTTCCCGTGGGAGTCCGGGGATAAAATATAGCCTTTGTTACTCAGGGTGAATATAGCTTTCTAATGGTGAAAGAATTTATGAAATCGGCGCCGTAGTTTTTGAGTTTATTCATTACAAACATACACATACAAAAATACAAATCTTTCCTCTTTATAATATATAGCTGTTCCCCGCGGTTTCACCCTCGCTGCTCAGCACCTGTTGGTCGTAGCGTGATGTTATATAGCCTTCCTCAAGAAATGGATTATCCAACACTAAAAGAATTTTCCAATTCCAACCAGTAGTCCCTGAGATTAGCGCGTTCAAACAAACAAACAAACTCTTCAGCTTTATAATATTAGTATAGATAATAATACTAATTCATAATTCTGATATCTATCACACTATAATCACAATTAATATTATAAATCCGAAATGTGTGTATGTTTAAAACGAGGTATCTCTGTAACCGATGTGCAGATTTAAATCTAAATACCTACGTTTGTCTTTTTGCAGCTATTGAAGGACTTCAAGGTGTTGTATCCGGACTCGGATGAGAAATTAAAAAATAATTGGCAATTGATAAAACACAAAGTTATTGAATTACTTGAATACGCAAGAAATAAAAGGGATGGAGTTCCAAAAGGCATCATAGACAACATTAACGGTACATTTCAACAAACAGGAAACAGAGGGTAAAGATTGGAGGGTATATTTGTAATGATAGTGATATGTCGTTCGGAGTACCGCAGGGTAGTGTTCTGGGTCCCACGCTATTTCTAGCCTACATTAACGATCTTTGTAACCTAAAAGTGGAAAACGCAAATATATTCTCATACGCCGACGACACTGCTGTAGTCTTCCATGGGTACAGTTGGTCCGATGTTAAAGTTAAGACAGAGACAGGAATGTTCCAAATTGCGGCTTGGCTCGATAACAACCTTCTCACGTTAAATACCACGAAAACCAATTTCATATGCTTCTCCATATATAAAAATTCACAACCAGATGGAGTTTTCAACATTAAAGTACACTCTTGTGATAAAGCTAAGAATAACAATTGCGCTTGTCCCATAATTAAAAAAGTTCTGGAAACAAAATATCTCGGTATAATTATCGACCACAGATTGTCGTGGTACTCTCATATAGAACACGTTACTGGAAGGATTAGGAAATTGGGGTGGATTTTTAAAACATTAAGACATATCGCGCCCATAAATATAAAAAAGAAATCAGGCTCTCACAGAAATTTATTAAATGAAATATATATCTCTCTAGCACAATCAGTTATAGCCTACTGTATCACAATATGGGGTGGAGCAGCAAAATCTAAGTTTATACATGTTGAACGAGGACAACGTGCCGTAATAAAAATAATGTATTTCAAAAGATTTACATATCCTACTGAAAGTCTCTATCGGGATAGCGGACTGCTTTCTGTTAGAAAGTTATACATCATATATACCGTTCTTAAAAAACATAAAAATCTACGATATGATCAAACTGCAATAAAACGAAGACGGAAAGATCTCATAGCACAGGTTCCTCAGACTAAAACAAAATTTGCTGCCATTCAGTACAATAAACTATCATGCCAACTATATAATAGAATAAATAAAAAGATATATGTACACAATAAACCACTAAACGAGTGCAAAAAAAAACTAACAAATTGGATAAAGACACTAAATTACGCAGACACTGAGGCACTATTACAACACACAAAATGAAACATACACAAAAACCCACCCACACACACACACACACACATACACAAACACACACAAATATACATACACAAACACACACAAACAAACACACAAACAAAAACACACACAAGACAACACAAGCAATGTTTACATCTAAGGTACTAAATAAATTGTATATTGCTGTGGAAGAGCGGAGTCTCCTAACACAGGCATTACTTGCTTAAAAGGAGGCTCCAATCACCAACTAATGTAAAAGTATTTAGTTATGAAATAAAGATTTTGTATTTTGTATTTTTGTATTTCCTTTTACTTAGTTATGAGTTTTTATATTTCTATTAATTTGGTGTAAGTACTGGGTAGTGTCAATAGACTATACCTATAGATATAGATTTGGGACTCGCTTTATCTTAATTAAATGTTTGTTTTTAATAGATTTTATCAAATTCAATATTTAGTTAATAATTTGATTGAAGTACCTACATATTTTACTTATATATTTGTTATTCCAGAAAATAATGAAGAGGCAACGGACCTAGCTGCATTTATGGTCATACCATTTTTGATGAGCACTAACACCATAATTAGACCAAAAAAAGGGAAGCGACAACAGTGGCGACCTTCCAAACAGGAAGTGCTCGACACTTTTATCACCCACGTTAAAAGTGCAGCTGAGAATGAAGAGACCATTACCAGAAGAAGAGACAAACTACAAGAATTAGACCTGCATTTACAGCCATTTATCATGGTCGTTGGATCATCGCTGAAGGAGACTTCTGCTCGATATGTGGTCCTCAACAATATGCGATATGAGGTAACATCCATACTAGACGCAGTTGACGCGTGCTTTAAAATAATATTTGTTTTAAATGCACAATACCCATCGGAATCTAGGCATGTATGGCAATTCATACAAAAAGCGCTGTTTGGTTTAAACACTAAATATGAAAAAATATATACAACTGTGAACGTATTAATAACGGATCTCAACATTGAACAATAGTAATAAGAATAATTACTTCTACAATTATTATTAAAACAGGACACTAACAAAATGCCCAAGTTTTTTCTGTGTTTGAGAGATTTTTATAACATTTCAAATCTCTTTTCCCACTTTGCTATAACCCATGAAAGACATACTTTTTCGGTATACCTTTGCATAGAAAACGGCTGTACACGTTCATTTCACTTGAAAAAGTCCTTTCGCAAGCATTTACTTAGACAACACACTAACAAACCTTCCAATAATGACACTAATTCGAATAATTTTATTTTTCCTCGTGAAAATATTCAAGATACAAATTCATTTTCTCAACCACCACTGAGTACTATTGAGTTGGTTGATAATAGTTCAAGAAGTTCAGTTTTATGCTCTCGTGTTGCTGAAACTTCACATGCTTCTGATTCGGATAATTATTCTCTTCAACTTTTTATATCATCGCTTTATGCAAATCCACTAATACCCAGAAAAGCAGTTCAAGATATTGTGGTGGGGATGAACAAATATATGTGCAACACTTTGACTCCGAATATAGACAAAGTTTTTTCAAATATAAAAAAACGTAGAAGAGGGTAATGACATAACACCTCTTAGAGAACAGCTGTTGTCAAACATACGTTCTCCATTTGAACAGTATAATACAGAACATAAGAGATTCCAGGCTTTTCAAAGACAAGGAACTTACATCCCTCCTACAGAAGTAGTTATAGGTCAAAGAATGTCTACTGTCACTAAGGGTGGTGTTGTTAGATCGGTATCTGTGCAATGTATAGAGCAAGTTATTCCCCTTCGATTTGTGCTACATAATTATTTTTCACTTAAAGGTGTCATGAAGGAAGGAAACCTTAGATTAAATTAACGGTTTACCAAAGTCAGAAAATTGTATTAGTAATTTTATACAAGGTAGTTTTTGGGTTAACGAACTTAAACGATTTGGAAACAAGGTTGTGTTTCCCCTATTTTTATTTTTCGACGATTACGAAAGTGGCAATGTGCTTGGTAGTCACTCCGGTATACACAAATTAGGAGCTGTATATATATCTGTTGGATGTCTTCCTCCCGATCGTGCTTCTTCGTTAGCCAACATATTTCTAGCTTTACTATTTCACTCGTCTGACCGAACCACATTTGAAAACAGCGTAATTTTTCAGCCGCTTATTAACGAATTAAATTTTTTGTCTGAAACTGGTATTGAGCTGAGTGTAAATGTAAATAAATAATAATAAATCCCTGCTTTCAAGGTAAATTGTATTTTTCGTTGGCTCTTATACTAGGAGATAACCTTGGCATACACTCGATAATGGGTTTCAACGAAACATTTTCGTACACTTGGAGTTCTATTGTTGCTATTGTTTAGCACATTCTTTGCTAAAAAAATACAAGTACAATACTATACATAAAATAAAAGAAAATCAATAAATAGGATACCTATTTTTTTTCAGTCATCTACTGGATCTGCAAATAACAACAACGCATCGACCATTGCTGCGCAGAAAATGCAAGAATCTAATAATGATATTCCAACTGAAAACTATTTAGTATCTGATGATGTTTCTAACGGCAATAATATTATGACCCAGAATATAGATCATAATATAGAAACTGAAGTAGTCCAAGTATTGGATTATAACGATGTTCTAATGAAAAAAAAAATGTTATCCGGCAATCAAGTCAAAATAATAGATAACCAAATAAAAATCATAAAAACACTAGCAACGATATCTGTTAAAATTGATAATTTGGCCTCGAACTCCCAAAAACAGCCACAAATATACACACAAATGACAGTCACGCCATTAAATGAAATAAAAAAGAGCCCATGCAATGCTAGGGTTACACCTATTCAAAATCTGGATGATCTTCAAAATATGGAAAATCAGCTACGTGACGCTGATAAAAGAAAATTTCTTAAGGATTTGTATTCGGTTTTCTGCACTCCTGGCAAAAAAGGGGAGGTTTGTGCTTTTCAACTGATTGACGTTTTGTTTAGTCGTGAATTTTTGGTACAGTGTTCTTGGTCGGGTTCTGCTAGAGGTGCAGATTCAAAAATATGTATTAAAATATTTCAAGAGGTGCTTGGATTTTTTTCGAACTAGTTCACGACTGTGACCCTACATACACTGTCTACAAAAACAATGATTTTTTCAAATCCATCGTCACAAATGCTAAAAAGAGAACACACTCTAAATTAGGAAGAGCTTCCGCGCCAAGAAATGTCCCCAAAAGAAAACTAGCTACAAAACAACAAAGTGGCTATACAAAAAAAAGTAGGCCATCTGCAGGCCCAAGTAGGGCAGCACCACAATATAATGAAGTAGAAGTCGTAAATAAAATGGCTTGTAATAATAACGATTCTGTGGAGCAAAACGAAATAATTGCAAACCTAAACACAGATAAAAACGAAGATAAAAGAATTGAAAATATTGAGTTCGTAATCGATAAAGAGGCTGCAATCGATAATGAAGTACATGCAGATGAAAGCACGCATGAAAATGAGAATGATTACAATTAAAATAGCGATAATCAGAACACAACTGGAAAAATATGACATTTCTAGATAGGAGTTTTTTTTAATGTTTTATGTTTGTTTTTACTTTTTTACATACATATAGGGTGTGAGGGACGGTGTACCGAAAATTTTACAGACGTGATCACTCCATGAAGCTAGACGGCTTTCCACAAGAAACATTCAATTAAACTCAGTTGCCTATCATACATTTTGTATGGGAAATCTGATTGTTTTCAGCTCTCAACGAAGTTTCTACTGAATTGATGTTTTGTTTCATGCAAAATTGTTTGTACACCGTTTCATACACCCGTATGTAATTTATGTTAGTAATATAAGTTTTTATTTTTTTTAAATGTTTAGTTTATGATGTTGATTTTCTAGATACCATGCTATTTGTTAAGTTACCAACTTTGGATTTTTAATCATAATAGTTCTCAAAGACAATACTTTTAAAGTATTAACAGAAATCATGAGACTGCAAGTTATAAGCGATTTACTCACTGTACCTATTAAGTTTATAACTGTTTAGGATTTAAGTGTAAATTAATACATGTTGTATCTGGAAAGGTGCAAAATCTTTCAGGGAGTTATTCTGCCAATGAAACTGAAGAACTTTCCCCAAGGATTACAGGTTAGAAAATTTAAAAAAAAAATTAGACGTCCCATACAATATATGTCAGCCGATTGTCCATTTTGAATTGGAGGTCGAATTTAAAAAAAAAATCGGGCCTGTATTCCTTGGGAAAAGTTATTCATTCATTTCAGTTCATTCAATTTCGGGCAGAATCACCTTCAGAAGGTACTGGCACCTTTGCACATACACCCTGAATAGAACCTAATATTATAAACTAAGTTACTGCAAGTTGTGCGGCTTAAATATTTTAGCAAATTGGTTAGTGTAAACATAAAACTTAACGAAAATGTGAGACTGTAAGTTATCCGACCTACTCATTAATTAGAATTAAAGTGTACAATGTAGGACCAAACAGAAATAATGAGACTAAGTTGTGCGACTAATTCATGCATGATTATATTTAATTAATTAAGATTTAAGTGTAAAACAATTACTTAAATTGTGATGCTGCAATAATCCTCACGTAAGCGTGTAATTATGAGACTATTTCCAAGGTTTTTCATTGTGTAATTGAAAATAAAATCCGTTATGACATGAATTTGAATGTTTTATTTTAAATATTAATATAACTTAAGTAAGTAGGTTTAGGTAAAATAATCAATATTTTGAAAAGGTATGAAGCAAAAGTAACAAATACATTTCTTTTTTGTATTTAATCGCTACTAGTTTATATTTTATATCTTTAGGAAAATGTATACATTCGGAAACATTAGTTGACGTTAATTTGTATTTGAAAATCTTAAGATAGAAAGACGAAATAGGAAGCTCAAAAACATTTTCTGTGTTAGAAATCAACATACATTTTACAAATATTTTGCTTTCTTGAACTTTGATTGATGTTGTTTCCATTAATTATCTCATGATTTGATGTTACAAAAAATCTGTCCATTTTTTTTTTGAAATTATGAAATCTTTAAAATGTTAAACTAAATCACCACTTCTACAATTTTTTTTTTACATATGGATAGGTTTTTGTAATCTCATCAGTACTATTCACGTCCAAGCTATCACATTCACCGAGCCTTTTCGCTATTTGAGATAATGGTTTGTTGCCAGTTCGAAGCATATTTTTAATCAAGTAAAGTTTGTTTTCGAATGGATAGGCATTAAAACTTTGTAGAATTCCAAATTTGAGCACTTCATCAAACATGTAATAAATTATGGACATTACTCGTCATAATGTCTATGCCGTAGAAGGATTTAAAAATTTTCACAAAATTAATCAATAGCTCTTTAGCCAACGGCAAAAAATTAAAATATTCTTTACTTGAACATATTGTTATTGCACAAAAAAATGACAGAAAATGTTTCAGGGCGGCTTGCGCAACATTTGGTCTAAACAGAATTTAGTTAAATGCTAAATATGTTTAGCCTAAATACAATTAAAAAGGTCTTGCTCACGTCCGTTTGGATGGTAATTTAACTAATCGTAGTTAGGGAGTCGATAAAGCAGTTTCTTGCGTTCCTTTTTACGTTTTCGTGCGTGAGACTTGACTTAGAGCAAAATGGTTGCATTTCTTAAAAAAATGCGTGAAATGGACCGACGAGCTTTCAACTGTCACATCAAGTCAACCGAGCTGTCAAGTCACACAAATTGTGTTGTTGTGATTTGTGAAGTGTTCTCGTGCTATTTCTCGTGGTAATTTTTATTGATAATAATTGTTTTAGTTGAGTTCAGTGATAATTACCATGGCAAACAAAAGTGTTTCTTCTAGGGCCCGGGGGCCTAATTTTACAAAAGAAGAACAGATATTGCTGATTAGTGATGCTACACCCATATTATTGAGTGCAAAAAGACCGACCAAATTAAACAGGCTGAAAAGCAAAATGCCTGGGTCAAAATCGCTCATGTTTATAATGCCAACACAAAAGATGTTTCAAGAAGTGCCGAAAACCTTTTAAGTTGTTATAGAAACATTAAAAGCAAATTGAAAAAAAAGCATTCAGAATCAAAAATGTTGTTGAGAGGTTAGTAACATGATGAACTTATTTTTCTGGACACAGACTACCATACCCTTGTATATACTGCTCAGTAATGTCTTTTATTAACCGTAGTACCGCTGGTATTTGCTATTTATAACACAGATGTCTATTTATGTTACAGATTCAGATCAAAAACAGGCTTTTTAAGTGCCTTAGAGGAAAATGGCAAAGACTGGGAAGCAATCGCCTCCACAATAAATAGGCCTATTGAGGTTTGCCAGGAAAGCTTCGACAGTTTGCAAGTCGAATTGAAAAAAGAAGAAGCCAAGTATAAGAAGGTTGTGATGGGAACAGGTACATATAAAATATCATAGTAGTGTTGTGTTTTTTCATTAATGGGTGTTTTATAAGCTGCCTATAAATACTGATTAAAATCATAAGTTCATGACATTAATTCTTCGAAGAGTGAGATTGACATTCTCATCCAAAAGAGACAATTGTAAACAAGTAAGTTATTATTTTTGGTGGAGGCTCTCCTCCTTCAGATGATGACAACTCACTTAATGCAGTAAGAAAGTTAATAGAGCTACAAATGGATGGACTTAATAGTATGTATGATGGAGATGCCACGCTCATGAAGCAATTTCAAGAGTCTTCCTGAAGAACAACGAATTGCACCCATCGAAGAAGATTACTTGCAAAGTCTTGAAAACATAACTACATTTGTGGTTGATTGTAATACTGGTAGGTAACTAAATAGTACTCAAAAATACTTTTTGATGCTTTTAAAACCAATCATGTAACAAAATGTGTCAAAATGTACATTTATTAAATACCTATATTATTCATAATATTTATTTTTAGTTATTACTGAGAATGATGGTGGTTCGACTCCAAGCACACCATTGCAATCTCGAGCTGGAGATAAATTTAGTAAGATGGAGATAATACGAAAGAAAGGAACTGTGCTGACAAACAAGGGTAATTAATTATCACCATAATTTATAATTATTTATTATCTGTAACAACAAAACGTCAACATCCGTCGCCTGCGGCGCGGCGCCCCGCTCCACAGCGCACGACGTCACCGAGGAGGCGGACCCTTCTCCCCACGACGCGCCCCGCCACGCCGGGCCGCTATAAAAGACGTCCGCGCGCTCAGTCGAGTGGAACAGCAGGATCACGAATACCGGGGGAAGACGGCTCTTCGCGGACGCAGAAGCCAGAGGATACACGGTGTCCGGCCCTGAAACACCAACCCACTACCCTGATGCCCAGGCGCACGCACCGGACGTGCTGGACATCGTGATCCACAAAGGCCTGAGCTGCCAGATGGCACAACAGGTGCTGGACGACGAATTACAGTCGGACCACGTCCCTGTACTCGTCGTCCTCTCAGAAATGCCGACCCGACTCTCTCCTCCAGCGCCACGTCGAAGAACGGACTGGGAAAAGTTCTCGGAAAGGATGGAGACCACCACTCCTACTTGGCCCATAACCGCCGCCGCGGACGTGGACAGATTGGCAGAGGAAGTCACCGTTTGCATCCAAGACGCCCTCAACGAGGCGACAACCGCCGACACGCAACCGCAGGGGCTTGCCTACAAGCCTCTGCCCATCCACCTGAAGCAGATGATCGCCCAGAGGAGGCGCCTGCGCAAACGGTGGCAGAACACAGGCTGCCCCACCTACAAAAGGGAGCTCAACCGCCTCGCGGAGATGGTAAGGGTCAAGCTACAGGAGCACAACGCCGCGAGCTGGGAGGAACGTATTGACGCCGCGGAAGGAGACTGGACGTCGATACACAAACTGTGCAGACAGCTTGCGAACACCCCGGCTCCGGTGCGCCCACTACTACACAGCGACGGGGCACCAAGGTACACTGCAGCAGACCGTGCAGAGATCTTTGCCGAGCACCTGGAGCGTCAGTTTAGGCCGAACCCGACCAACGAAGCTGAGCACATCGCAGCAGTCGAGAGGCACCTTGGAGAGTACTTCGCTGCACCGATAGCCTCTGAGGACAACCCCATCCACTTCTCGCCTTGTGCAGTACGGCGCGCCATTATGAAAACCAAGCCAAGGAAGGCCCCAGGTGCGGACGGCATCACGAACACAACGCTGCGCCACCTACCGTTCCGCACAGTAGCGGCACTGGCGCGTCTGTTCACCGGAATTCTGCGCACCGGAGTCTTCCCGGCAACGTGGAAAGAAGGGCGCGTCATCATGCTGCCCAAGGCGAACAAGGACATCTTAAAACCAGAGAGCTATCGGCCCATCACCCTGCTCTCCTCCATCTCCAAGGTGTTTGAGCAACTCCTGCTGCGACACCTGAGACAGTACACCACGCCTCGCGCAGAACAGTTCGGGTTCCGCGCCGAGCACTCAACGACGCTCCAGCTGTCGAGGGTACTGCACCTGCTAACAGCAGCTCTGAACAAGAAGGAGGAAGCAGTTGCAGTATTCCTCGACATGGAAAAAGCATTCGACCGCGTGTGGCACGCCGGTCTGCTGTACAAGCTGTCGAGGACAGAGGCGCCCCGTCGCTTGATACAGGTGGTCTCATCCTTTCTCTTCCACAGGACCTTCAGGGTGAAGGTGGACGGCGCCCTATCGGACATCCGTCCGATCGCAGCGGGGGTGCCGCAGGGGAGCTGCGTATCCCCGCTGTGCTACTCCGTTTACACCGACGACATCCCCACCACTGTCGGCACCACGCTCGCGCTGTACGCCGACGACGCCGCGTACATCGCCACCTCGCTGAACGCGAGACACGCGGCCGTCAAAATGCAGCGCGTGCTCGACCTGCTGCCTGACTGGTTGTCGAAATGGAGGTTGTCGGTGAACGTGAACAAGACGCAGGCGCTCGTCGTGGGCGCCGCCCGCCACCTCCCACCACCCCTGACTCTACAGGAGGCCGACGTCGCCTGGTTACCCCAGGTAAAGTACCTCGGGGTCACTATCGACCGTCGGCTCACCATGGCAGTCCACGTCCGCAAGTCAGTCGCTAAGAGCAGAGCTGCCCGCGCCCTGCTCCACCCAGTGCTCTCATCCCGCCTCCCGATACGTGCCAAGCTGGGCGTGTACAAAACGTACATCCGCCCACTGCTCACGTACGCTGCCCCAGCTTGGCTCGCCCTCACTAGCGAGGCCAACAAGAAGCTGCTCCGCGCGCAACAAAATCTGTCGCTGCGAAAGATCGTCGCCGCCCCTCGCTACGTGAGGAATTCGATCATCCAGCGGGACCTCAAGATCGAGAGCCTGGATGACTTCTGCCGTCGCCTTGCAACGAACATGTTCGCCCGCGCCGACGCGTCTGCCTGGCCGCATGTCAAGGACATAGCGCCATGGCACGCGCGGCCGCCCGACGCAAGGCGCCTGCCACGCGACCTGCTTGCGGACGATGACGACGCCAACCCACGCGCGGCCGCCCGACGCAAGGCGCCTGCCACGCGACCTGCTTGCGGACGATGACGACGCCAACCCACCGGACTGACGCACCCGAGATTGTCGCTTCCACCTACACGCGGCACTCTCAAACACAACGACTCTACACGCACAACACACACTCGGTAATCGCCGTACACTAAGTTAATATAGGTACGGCGCGCCCCGCATCATCCACGCACAACAACACACGCGACCACACTCACGCGACGAGCGTGCGGCGCGGGCTCGCAGCTCTCGCTACATGAGCGGTGTTACCCAGGTACATTGCCGCTCACACACACACACACACGGCCCCTTAGCCCGGAGCGCATCGGCTCGCTTCGATAACGCTGTGGGCGGGGGCCACCCTCTCCAAGGTAGCGAGCGCCAGAGCCGCCCCTGGCTGGTCATCATCCGCCGGGCCTCCCTCGGGTAACCGGGGGTCTCACCGGGCGGTGACAGACCGCCGAGGCGGCGAGAAACAAGCGACGCTCACACTAACAGCGTCGCGGCGCTCCTACCTAACACTACGACAACCACACATAGGCAAGCCGCGTGGACGCGCTTGCCCCAGGCCACGCCTACATGGCCCTCCAAAGAGGTACCCGTAGTCACGGGTACCAATACAGAGACCGCGGGACTAAGGACAAGGTCCAAAACCCACCGGCCGCGCCCTCTTGCGGGGGCGCAGCGACTTCCACGAGGTCGAGTGAAGTCTCCTGCCGCCGCGAAAACTCGCGCACCGCAAGCGCGCGTCGCCGCTCCCGCGCGTGCGGCTGTGCGCGCTCCCGCGCCGCATGGGCAAGACGCCACGATCCCGTGGCGTGCGCCCACCCCGCTACCACGCACCCCAGTGACCGCCACTCGCGCATCGGCGCCGACACCAGCGCCTACTGCGCGCCCCGCCGCGCAGCCACAACTGCACGCCCCGCCGCGCCCACCGCGCCCCCCGGGGCTGCGTCCGCGGCGAGGGCCTCTAACCGCGACCCCAGGCTGGCACCTGGAGCGCGCCAGGCTCTCCAGTACATGGCGCCCCAGGCGCCCCAGGTGCCCGCTTCGCCGGCGCCCCCCCGTGCCTCGGCCTATGACTCACCGGCGGGACGATCGGCATGTTCGTCGCGAGCCGGCTCGAGCATGTCGCTCGAATCCGCTGGGTCGGAGGTCTCGGGACCGAGTGCACTGAGGGGGCGCACCCCAGGAGCAGCACCGTCGCCGTCGCGGGGTTATGGCTCCGACTTCCGGTCGGATTCACGACCCCAGCGACGTCGCCGCAGCACGGACGAGTCCGAGGAGGAGGCGAAGCGATACCGCCTCGACCCGCCGCTGCGGGAGGGGCAGGTCGTTGCCGGGTCGCCTACCTTCGCGGAGGCCACCCGCCGCACGCCTCCTCCCTCACCACAACCGACGCCGACGAACACAAGGACGCAGCATGGGGTGAGTGTTGACAAAGCTGTCTCTCCCTCACAGCCTGCGGCCCCCCGAGACCCGGCCGTCTCACAGCCCAAGCCGAAGCCGCAGCAGCGACTGAGGTATCCTCCGCTGGTGGTGTAAAGGCTGCCAGGATGGGCCGCCCACTTCAGGGCACTCAAAGAAAAGCTGGGCCACCCCCCCAGCGCCAAACCTTTCTGCGCTGGAATTCGGTTCACTCCAGAGAGTGAACTCGAATATAGGGTGGTCCAGAGCTATTTGACTCGCCTGGAGAAGGAGGACGGCATATCATGGTACGCCTACTCGCTACCGGCGGAGAGAAGCTTCAAGGTGGCCATCAGGGGGCTGCCTATTGACACCACTCCACAGGAGATCGAGGAGGAGCTCCGCGCGATGGGACACCAACCGGAATACGTCTGCCATATTAAGGCGAGCCAGGGACGTCCCGGTTGCGTGTTCCACGCCGTACTCAGCAGGACGCCTGAGGTACGCAGCATCTTCGACACCTCCGTGTTTTTAAACATGCGAGGTGTCAAGATAGAAGCCTGGCGGGGCAAGCGTGGGCCCGCCCAGTGCCACCGGTGCCAGAAATGGAGGCACTCGTCGCACCATTGCCACCGGCCGCTCGCCTGTGTCCGCTGCGGAGAGGGACACACAGCGCGGGATTGCCCCCGACCACGTGACGTACCAGCTACGTGCGTCAACTGCGGGGGCGAGCATCCCGCCAACAACATCAAGTGCCCCTCTTACCAGGCAGAGATAAGGGCAAACAGGCAAGCGGGCACAGCCGCTGCCATTACCGCCTCACGTCGACCGGCAACGATCGTCGCGGGGCCAACAGACGTGGCCACCACTGAGGCCCAAGGTGAGTCGCTAATGGCGGCGGCCAACGGGCCCACCAACAGGGGAGAAGCTCCCCCCTCCTCGAAGCGGCGGAGGGGAAAGAAGAGGAAACGAGGGGGCAAAGGTAAGGCACCCACGCCCCCCACCGCACCTGAGGGAGACCTTCCGGACGACCTGCCTACGACCCTGCCGCAGGCTGTAACTCCGGCTGCAGCTCCAACGCAGCCCAAGGTGAGGACGACTGCAAGGCCGGCAGCTGGTGCCAGCACTGCGCGGCCCCCGGCCTTGCCCCAGCAAGAACTTCGTGCCAATTGCGGCACCACCAGCACCGGCCTAGCTGCCGAAATTGAGGCCAAGAATAAGGGAGTTACAGCCCGCGCCATCCAGCTGCTGATGGACCTGATGAAGGCCATCAGGCGGGGTCAGGACGTGGAAATGGTCGTCCTTGACGGCCTAGCTGAGTTACTCTCTTTGTACCACGGATAGGCCGGCAAGGACGACCCTTCGGATGCCCGCGGCCCACAAGGCAAGGTCGCCCCCCCCTCCGCCGCCTTCACCACCGGATTGACCCAGGTAAGCTGTTTCCCGTTACACGCAGCTTACCTGCACAATACGACTCTACACCCACTACATGCACCCAGCTGCGTGAACTGTTCTAAGTTAATATAGGCAGGACGCGCAGCTATAACCATACATGCACCCCTCTACAATCACGTAGACTCACGCGTGGACGCGGCCCCCGGGCCCGCGGAAATCGCATACATGGGCGGTGTTACACATACAATACCGCCCACACACACATGTCGTTTCCTCAGCCTGAACCACGGCCGGCTAGCTCTGGTTAGTGGGGCGGGCGGGAATCACACATCCACTGTAGGTGCGCTGTAAGTCGGTGCCTCCGTCGCTGGTCGTCTCCCGCTGGGCCTCCCTCGGGAAACCGGGGGTCTCACCCGGCGGAGACGGACCGCCGAGGCACTGTGAAGAAAACACCTACAGTTTACACCATAGCAACCACACACAAGGGCGCATGTTGCTACCATGCGCCCTCAAGGCTATGGACAGAGGTCCACCATAGTTACGGGTCCCGCAGTAGCGGGCCCAGGTATAGCCTCCGCGGCCAGGGGGCCAACGCCCCGTTACCGCCTGCCGCGCCCCCTTGCGGGGGCGCTGCGAATGCTATTGTATGTCGAGTGAAGAGTGTGTTTACCGCGCTCCGGACTGCTTCGACCTCACTGGCCGTACAGCTTCGAATACGCGTAAACACATTTAAGCACTCCCGCGAAACTTAGTTACTGTTTTAATTACTTTTCATGTAATTCTTTGTTTTCTATAATATAAGTTTGAGTAAAACATCGCCATTCGTTTACTTTCTACTACAATCTGGCGCACAACGCGAGGCCGAATCCAGGGATCAAGTTAGAAAATCTACGAAGACTCCCACATCGGACTTTGAAGATGGCGATGTCCAACGAACAGTTCCAGATGTTCCTGCAGACCATCGTGGCTTCCAAGCAGGGAACATTTGCATCCTGCAACATCACCTACAGTGGGAAAAGGGACACGGACGCAGTCGAGGCTTTTGTAGCAGCAGCAACCACCTACAAAAATGTGGAAAAGCTGAGTGACTCGGATGCGCTTCAAGGGCTTCCACTCCTATTACGTGATGAAGCAGCGGTATGGTGGCAAGGTGTGAAAAGCGGTGTAGAAAAGTGGGTAGACTTTTGCAACAAACTGCGTCATACGTTCGCTCCCCGGAAACCAGCGTATATGATATATCACCAGATCACACACGAGGTCCAGGAGTCAGATGTCACTACGGAAGCATTCATCGCCAAGAAGCGGGCATTGTTTGCATCACTTCCTCCTCCCACACCAACGCAAACCCAACAAATTGATTTGGTGTTCGCGCTCATACGGTTGGAACTACGTAACCGCATGCCTCGAGATACGGTACCAACGTTTAAGAAACTTCTTGAAACGGCACGCGGTATCGAAGAAACCCTGCAAGAATACGCACAAGGAGCTAAGCATACCGAAACAGCTCAGTCTCGAAAAGGAAAACAGCGATGCACTTATTGTAAAAACCCGGGACACACGGTGGATGTATGCCGAAAGAAGAAGCGTGCTAAAGGCACAGTCTCAGTGGCGACGAAAGATGTTGCGGAAACCCAGACGCAGGCACCATCTCCCTCTCAACCAAAATTCTCTTGTTATGGTTGCGGCACACCCGGGGTGTTTAGGAGCAATTGTACCACCTGCAAGAATTCTCCACCCATCAAGAAAGAGGACTTGAAGTTTTGCGCCATCGATGTATATTGGGATGCATTCTCACGCCCTGTCGTGTTTGTGGAGATAGAAGGAATAAAAGGTACCGCCTACATTGATACTTGCGCGAAGATGAGTGTCGCATCACACTCCTTGTAATTAGCACTGGAAAAAGGCGGAGGCAAGTTCACAGAACAGTCAGTAAATTTAACGTTGGCTGACGGAATAAGGAAAAGCCAAAGAGTGCTTATGTGCAGAGCCAAGGTTGATCTGATAGGTCGAGAGGTGCATACGACGTTCATCGTGTTGCCTGGGGCAAAGGAAAACCGCACTCTCCTGGGTGTTGGGTTTTTAAAGGACGCGGGTATAGTGATTAACGTGCCACAGTTCACGTGGAATTATATTGACGAACCAGAAGAGCAATACGAGCTATACACCGAAGAATTTGCCATCTTCGAGACTGCTGTTATCAGGGAAATAACGGATTTGCCAAGCCCAATAACTTCGCTGACCATGACAGACAGCGAGGATAATATAAGTGTTGCGACGGCACAACCCACTCCGCCACCAACACCTCCGTTGATGGAAATGCCTGAGCCTCCATCGACACCAAAGAGTCAGTCGGTCGGTGACATTGAATATAGTCTGGCACCGATAGATCTCTCCAGCACAGCCCCATCAAAGAAGAAACCACGTCTGTTCGATGGCTATTCTCCCAGTTTCTCGGATTTCATGCTACGAGACGCACAAATCAATATTCACCGGCTAGACATTGAATTATCCCCACAAAGTGCCAATCTCTTTGACGCAAACAATTGGGAAATACAAATCGACTCAATTGACATCGAAACACAGATCACGAGTGCTCAGAAGGAGCAGCTGGACTGGCTTCTACAAGAAAATAGTAACGTTTTCAATGCCAAACGAGAACCGACAAAACTGATTGAACACTGCATCAGAACCATAGACGATAAACCAATCTCGGTCCCACCATATAGACTCTCACCACCGCGCAAAGATGCACTACAGCGTGAGATCAACGCTATGCTGGAGGACGGGATTATTGAACCCTCTTCGTCCCCATGGGCCGCACCTGTAGTCCTTGTACCAAAGCCCAATGGGAACATTCGTCTCTGCGTGGATTACGTCGCCTCAACGCGATTACGGTACCCGATTCATACCCCATTCCTCGGATTGATGACCTCTTGCATGAAGCCAAGCCAACCCCATACATGTCACTACTCGATTTGAAAGCAGGCTATTGGCAAGTTGGAGTGCGTAAACAAGACCAAGAGAAGACTGCATTTATTACACCGTTCGGTATATTCAACTTCACTCGTATGCCGTTCGGTTTGCGTAACGCTCCAGCCACGTTTCAGCGGTTAATTGATCGGATGCGGGTGGGTCTACCTGATCTAAAGCTCCTCGCATATTTAGATAACCTGGTAATCCTGTCCCCGACATTTCAAATACACCTTGAAGACCTGGGAAAAGTTTTCAATAGGCTTACAAAATTTGGCCTAACAGTAAATCGAGAGAAATGTCGCTTTTGCTGTTCATTAATTAAATACCTGGGTCACTACATTACGCCGAAAGGACTGCAAGCGGATCCTGAGAAAACGGCTGCAATCACGAAGCTTTCCACACCAAAAATATTAAAACACTTAGTGAGTTTCCTACAAATGTGTTCATGGTATCGGCGATTTATCAAAGACTTCGCAAAGGTTGCGGAACCCCTCACTCGTTTAACGAAAAAGAACGCTAAGTGGGAATGGACAGAGGACCAGCAAAATGCCTATGACGGACTGAAGAGCCGCTTGACTTCTGCCCCAATACTTCGCCAGGCCGATGAGACAAAGCCCTACATAATCAAGGGTGACGCAAGTTCTTATGCGATCGGAGCAGTATTGGTCCAGGGGGAGGGAGAAGAGGAGCACCCCGTTGAGTTTGCTAGTCGTCTTCTGACATCAGCCGAACGCAACTACTCTACCACAGAACGAGAAGCGCTTGCTGTCGTTTGGGCAGTAACAAAGTTCCGTGGTTACATTGAGAGTCTACCTGTTACCATAATAACAGATCATCAAGCATTGAAGTGGCTTATGTCGTTAAAAACGCCGACATTAAAGCTTGCAAGATGGGCACTTTTATTGCAAGCATTTGACATAACAATCAAATACGCTCCTGGCAGAACAAACACCGTCGCTGACTGTCTTTCTAGACCACCATGTAACGAAGAAACTATTCAAGCCTGTGACGTTTGTACAGTGACCATTGACATGCCCACACGCAGTATAGCTGAAATTAGAGATGATCAGTTAAAGGACGAAAGACTAAGACCGATTGTGAAGGATTTGGAAGGAATAGACAACGATGAGAAGGCAGTATACTGGAGCAACAAGGGGTATCTACTAAATAATGGGGTACTCTATCGACACAGTCCCCATTCAGACTCTGACGAAGCACAATTGGTTGTACCAGAACACGAATGGGCTAACGTGCTGGCGACATATCATGATGACCCTTTAGCAGGCCATTATGGCCCAGAAAAGACCCATCAGCGGATCAGTCGGCGATATTATTGGACTGGAATGAGGAAATACATTGATAGCTACGCGAAGAAATGTCTAGAGTGCCAACGGTACAAACCGTCAAACCAGAAACCAGCGGGACTACTTCAAACTACCGCGATGAGCCAAAGGTTTGAGGTCATATCTTTTGATTTGTTTGGACCATTACCAACATCCCCAGATGGGAAAACATGGATCCTCATTGTAAAAGATGTGGCAACTCGTTGGGTGGAACTGTTTGCCTTACAACAGGCCACTGCAGAGTCCTGCGCGATGACACTTATCAATGAGGTGTTCCTTCGCTTTGGGCTTCCTAGACGGATGATAAGTGACAACGGACCTCAGTTCGTTAGCTCCATCATGCAACAAGTTGTTTACTCGCTAAATATCAAACATGCATTCACCCCTGTATATCATCCGGAAACTAATCCTGTAGAAAGGAAGAACAGGGATCTGAAGCCTCAGCTGGCTATCCTAGTCAAAGACAAACACAGAAACTGGCCAGAACATCTTCCTAGTATCCGATTCGCAATGAATACAGCTACCGGTCTCTCAAAAGGATTTACACCGGCCTATTTGACTTTCGGAAGGAAACTTAGAACGCCAGATGATACAACTCATGACTTTCGGAAGATACTACAATCGGAGAATTTTATACCCGAAATCACGCCAAAGTTAATGCAAATAGCTACTAACCTACAGAGAGCCCGAGAAGTCCATGAGCAATCGGAAGAGAGACGCAAGAAGTACGTAGACCAACACCGGAGAGAGAATCCTGGCAACAAACCTGGTGACCTCGAACTCGTCACCCTGCATACCCTGAGTAATGCCACCAAAGGCG
The DNA here is from genome assembly GCA_963853795.1 of Xestia rhomboidea. NCBI lineage: Eukaryota > Metazoa > Arthropoda > Insecta > Lepidoptera > Noctuidae > Xestia > Xestia rhomboidea. The sequence continues at coordinate 3,047,430 of OY970778.1, read as the reverse complement.
TGAGTAGTAAATTCGCGCCGCGACGTGATGGACCGTATGAAATCAAGAAGCAACGTGGTCCGTCATCCTACGAACTTGCCGACCCCAAGAGACCTGATGTTGTGGTCGGAGTGTATCACTCTTCTGCTTTGGTACCCTACGTTGGAAATTGTCCTGAGCTGCCAGCCCCCATCAAACCAATCAGAAAGAGAGGGCGGCCACGAAGACAACAACCCGAACTTGTGGATGACGAGGTACAAGTAAGAAAGCGTGGCAGACCTAAAACAAACTCCTCCAAACCTGGATCATCGTCGGGACGACTTCAGATCCAGAGGGGGAGACTGTAACAACAAAACGTCAACATCCGTCGCCTGCGGCGCGGCGCCCCGCTCCACAGCGCACGACGTCACCGAGGAGGCGGACCCTTCTCCCCACGACACGCCCCGCCACGCCGGGCCGCTATAAAAGACGTCCGCGCGCTCAGTCGAGTGAATACACACATAACGGCTCCCCGTCCGTAACGTAACCGGCTAGCTCTGGAAGCGGGGCGGGCGGGGGTCATTACATCCACCGTAGGTGCGTCGGAGTCGGCACTTTCGTCGCTGGTCGTCCTCCGCCGGGCGTCCCTTCGGGGTCTCACCTGGCGGGGACAGACCGCCGAAGTGCCGTGAAGAAAGCAGCGCTGTACTGACAGCGCTGTAGGCGCGCCTACGGAAAACTTAATAGCAATCACTCACAGGCGTGCGACATTGCTGTCGCACTGCCAACAGGCCCTTGCCGCATTAGGCAAAAATAATGACGGGCCTGAGGTCTCAGGCCAAGGTAAGGCTTCCGCGGCCAGGGGGCATAGCCCTGGGACCGCTTGCCACGCCCCCCTACGGGGGCGTAGCGATTTCCAGTATTTATTTTAGTCGAGTGAAGAGTGTGTTTACCGCGCTCCGGACTGCTTCGACCTCACTGGCCGTACAGCTCCGAATACGCGTAAACACATTTAAGCACTCCCGCGAAACTTAGTTACTGTTTTAATTACTTTTCATGTAATTCTTTGTTTTCTATAATTTAAGTTTGAGTAAAACATCGCCATTCGTTTACTTTCTACTACATATCTAAATTTATAGTTATAGCAGTTTTTTAATTATATTGTTTGTTTTAGATTTAACGGACAAAGGACCTTCTACGAGTGGCATTAATACCACACCGTTATCACAATCTCAAGTCAGAGAAAGTTTAAGCAGGATAGACATTTTAAGAAAAAGGAAGGCATCTGCTCTCTTTAACAAAGGTACCTAAATTATTATTTCAAGTCATTCAGTTTCATATCTTTTTGCGAATTCACAATTGGCTTATAGTAATATCATATTAAACTACTTTTCTTTATTCCAGAAAATAATACTACTGAAGAACTATCAACTAAGAAAAGTAAGACAGCAAATGAGAGTTTCAAAATATTGTCAGAAGAGAAGTTGGAGCTGGTTAGATTCCAAAAACTGTCACCGGAAATGGAAATAGAACATAAACAAAAATATATATTAAATAGAGTTGGATAGTTTAATGAAAAAAAAAAGGAATTTAATGAACAAATGTACAAAAAAGAACTTTTACTTGAGGATTTAGAAAAATAAAAGAAACAATCAGAGCTCCTATTTTTATTTTTTTTACAATGATGCAAAATATCCCTCGCTTAGTAGTCTTCGTTGCAAATTAGCGCTTCCTCTTCCATACCGTTCTGGTGCAACATCATCATCCCTACCTTCCATAATAACAGGAAACTCTTGATCTTCAGAGGGTATGTTTTCCTTTCGTAATATAGCTAAATTATGAAGTACAGCTGTTGCTATGATTATGCCAGGTACTCTATGAAGGTGAATACTTATGCCCCTGGATAATATAGGGAATCTCCTCTTCCATATACCAAATGTCCGTTCAACCACATTCCTCGTCTTTATTTGTGACTCTTGGTAAAGTGTCTCTCCTAGTGTATTCGCATTATTTTCTGACAGAGATGTCATCATAAAGTTAGTTTGGGCATAGCCACTGTCACCTAGCAACAATTTATCATTATATTTGCCCTGCAAAAAATGCGTTTTAATGCACAGTTATCCCAAATGTTGGAATCATGTGCTGATCGATGCCACCTTGCCACAACATCTAAAAACATAAGGTTTGCAGCAGCTACACATTGGGTGTTTATTGAAAAATATCCTTTCCTATTTCTATATATTTCAGCGTTATCACCACCTGGAGATAATATTCTCACATGAGTGCAATCTAGCGCACCAATTACTCTAGGGAACTTTGCAATTCTATAAAAATCATACGCTGTTTTATTTTGCTCTTCGGTTGTGCTTGGAAATTTTATATACATCTTATACAATAATGCAATAGCATGAGTAACACGATACACTATTCTACAAGCTGTGCTTTCATGTACACCAATCGTGTCACCACAAGTTATTAGCTGACTTCCTGTCGCATAAAATCTCAGCGTACATAAAAGTTGGTTCATATGAGTGACTGATTTGATCCTGCAAAACAAACAAAAATAGCTAATTAGCTACCTATCTATTTATTGAATATTCATTAATAATGAGTACATTTCCTTACTTGTTGCTGGTTTTTAAATGTGGGGCTATTTGCTGTAACAAAATTATAGTGGTTTCTTTCGTTAGACGAAACCTTCTGAAGAATTTGTCGTCCGAATACATTCCAAATAAGTCTGCTCTCTCAAACAATTCCCTCGGTCTGTTGATATATTCTATAATCTCCTCATCGTCGTCAGAATACAATTCCCACAAATCCATCTTACAAACTTCCTACCGAACTCTTTACAATGTTTAATAAAATACCTAATAGTAAAATTTCTATAACCTCAAAATGATTACGCGCGATTGCTACTAAACGTATTTAGCGACGTTAAATAGCCATCTTTGGGTATTTAACTTTGACAGTTCGTTAAACGTGATAAGTGCCTAAATTTTTGTTATGTAAGACGCTAATTATAATTAGCAGACTAAATGCGTTTACGTCGCTCTTAAACTGTATTTAACGACGATGCGCAAGCCGCCCTAAGTCTGTGTTTATATATAAGACTAGTTTGCTTGGTTGCGCGAGCTGCGCGCAGCTCGCGTGTTTGGTGTTTATGAGAATTATTACTTACCCTTATAAAATTTTGAGAATCTATAGGCACCCCTAAATGAATTGGAAAATCCGTTAGAATTACCCCTAAAACAGTATGAAAACCCCTACGGACCCCTAATAAAACCTTATTTAAAAACTGAGACCTTTTCCCATAAAAAACATTACCCTAAAGTTTGCTGAGTTACGCTTCACCAACTCAACCATCGTTACGCTAAGGAGGTCGCCGGCTCGCTTCGCTCGCCACCTCCCCCCTTCGCTCCACTCAGGACCTACCTACCACCGGACAGGTTTCGACACCTACTATAATATTTGTTCAAACACCTGATAGTTATCTCTAACCGCTATTAAGTTACAGCCGTTTCCAATTATAGGGGAGGTTGGGGAAGGGAGCTTCACCCACTCAACCTTCGTTACGCTACAGAGGTCGCCGGCTCGCTTCGCTCGCCACCTCCCGCCTTCGCTTAACTTGGTCTCGCTCCACGCAGGACGCGCAGGACGCGTAAAACAGTATGAAAACCCCTACGGACCCCTAATAAAACCTTATTTAAAAACTCAGACCTTTTCCCATAAAAAACATTACCCTAAAGTTTGCTGAGTTACGCTTCACCCACTCAACCTTCGTTACGCTACGGAGGTCGGCGGCTCGCTTCGCTCGCCACCTCCCCCCTTCGCTCCACTCGGTCTCGCAGGTTCGCTCCGCTCAGGACCTACCTACCACCGGACAGGTTTCGACGCCTACTATAATATTTGTTCAATTACCTGATGGCTACCGCTAACCGTTATGAAGTTACAGCCCTTTCAATTTTAGGGGAGGTTGGGGAGGGGAGCTTCACCCACTCTGGACTTTTAGGGGAGGTTGGGGAGGGGAGGGTATAAATATTTCAATGCCCCTCAATAATAAAGTATAGTCAAAATCAAAATGCCGCTATGTGTCCTAGTTTCCGAGATACGATAGGGGGAGGGGTGAAGGGGGGGAGAGTGGGGAGTTTTGAAAAATGATTTCGACTAACAATCAGCCCCTTTATACGAATCTGAAAAAAAAAATGTTTGAAGTCTCTTAACTTCCGAGATCTGCCTAAAGGGGGGGAGAAGGGGGGAAAGGGGGACAACTTTGAAAACTGGTTTTTACTTTTCCGAGCCTCCTCTATACGATTCTGAAAAAAAAATGTTCCAATTCTCATGGTTTCCGAGATACGATAGGGGGAGGGGTGAAGGGGGGGAGAGTGGGGAGTTTTGAAAAATGATTTCGACTAACAATCAGCCCCTTTATACAAATCTGAAAAAAAAAATGTTCCAAGTCTCTTAACTTCCGAGATCCTTCTAAAGGGGGGGAGAAGGGGAGAAAGGGGGAGAACTTTGAAAACTGGTTTTTACTTTTCCGAGCCTCCTCTATACGAATCCGTAAAAACAAAAAAATACGGGTCCCTTAGTTTCCGAGATACGATAGGGAGGGGGAGGAAGGGGAGCAAAAAGGGGAGGTTTGGCACTTTTCCCATACTCGCGGGAGTTACTTGTTTACGAATCTGTCAAAAAATACCCACCTCCCCATCCACCATCTGGGAGAACAATTATGTCAATGAGTCAGTGAGTGAGTCAGTGGTAATTCAGCTTTATATAATATAAAATCGAGCTTTATATAGTATAATTTACAAATTGATTAAGTGATTTTCTACAAAAAAAAACTAAATAATTACCATAATAGATATTATAATTACTCATAAATGTTAGAAAACTGTATAAAGTGTGTTTATATCGTTTTGAAATACTAATGAAAAAATATGTATCACTGATGATTTTGTTTATTTATCTACCGTAACATCGTGCCCCGATGATGTAACAACTAGCCCCAATTCCGGGGTAAGATGTTACAATCTACTTGTTTAGTTACATTTTCCATTGTGAAAAAATTACATAAATTTTAATAATTTTTCAGTCATATTTTAATAGCTAAATAGACACACTAACATTACAAGTAAGTAATCAAATGTATAATTTATTTGATAGCTTTTGTCATATTAACAACTATCAAAAAATTGTAACAACGTGCCTCCCGCTCCGTTCTGAACTTTCGGTCTAAATTATTTTTTGAACTTCATTAAGTAAGGACCTACCTACCTTAATAAAATTATGTCAGTAATCAAACATTACTCAGCTGTTCTTTTTTTAGGGTATTTATAGGTTGTAAAACGTAATTTTTTATTTTAGGAAATTGTAACAACGTGCCTCCCGCTCCGTTCTGAACTTTCGGTCTAAATTATTTTTTGAACTTCATTAAGTAAGGACCTACCTACCTTAATAAAATTATGTCAGTAATCAAACATTACTCAGCTGTTCTTTTTTTAGGGTATTTATTGGTTGTAAAACGTAATTTTTTATTTTAGGAATATGACAAGATACCCGAACCTCAATCCACAAGTGTCAATGCTTCCTCAATATATGTAACATGTATACCAGGCCCTTTACAATCAAATTCAACATGTGGTTATGTTGGGAAAGACATGATTAGTAATTTGAACATTGCTGAGCCCCCTAAACCTTAATCCGACAGCGTAAAAGAACCAGTTTATGTAATAGGTACACCACAAGAAAAATCAACAAACATCTATGTTGAACAAAATAATAAAATTGACACATTGATTGCGATAGCTGGAACACTAACGCAGAACCAAGCTGTCATAATTGATTACTTAAAAAATTTGGAGAATAAAGTGCTTAATAAGCACCCAAATATTATTAAGTACTTAAGTACCCACTACCAGTACTTATTTAAGTACCCAAATTGACACTTGTTACAATGAGTTCAAAAAGTCAGGAAAAAGTAGATAACGTCTTTTTTAAATGCATCGGGAATAAACAAGAAATACAAACTTTGGAAAAAAAACTTAGAAAACACGGCGTTTCGAGCAGAAACCAAACAAAGGCTCCTCTCCGTGTGTGGAAAAGGAAAGGGCCGTGGACTAAATAACGCGTACACATTAGCAGTTGTTATATTTACCCGACTGCGCCGGAAGGAGGGTTATGTTTTTCTAGAGTATGTATGTATGTATGTATAATTGTTTGGCACGCTCTGTGGCCTGAACGGCTCGATGGATTTTAGCTTGAGAGGTGTCGCTAGATTCGTATTAAATGTGAAAGGGACACTGGGTATATCAAAATAAAAAAAGAAACATAATGGCGGATTTTTGGCACCAAATTCAAATGTTTGGCTCGCTCTGCAGCCTGAACGGCTCGATAAAGGGCTCATCATGAGGATTTTAAAATTGTATATCTAAGTAACTAAAGAGTGTATAATTAAAAAAAAAAATAAAAAACCCGACTGCATAAAAATAACTAAGTAATAACTTTAAATAAAAACTGAAAAGATAAAACCAAGTTCAAGACACAGGACATATTGACTGCAACAGTCGGAACCCATTAAATAATCTAGACTAAAATCATTACATCCAACATGGGTCCCGAGTCAGTCACAGCCCAGTCATCACAAATCTATAAGTTACAATTGGCCTTTGTCATGATTTCATAAAATAGTCATTAAGTAGGGTACTTTTAACTTAGAGAGTTGTATTGATGATTTTAATGATTATAATCCAGTAAATTCAAATCTTTTACTGTCGCGAATCAATCACATTTTGATCAACATACAATCTGACACTGACCTGCAAATTGAAAAAAACGCAAGAAAATCTGATTTTCGCGGGATACTCGTACGTGACGGTTTCGCCTTATGCATATTATTTAAAAAATTGTCAGCCCCCACCCTGCTCCTGTCCCACTCCCGCCGAGATCAAGAGCGCGATAATGTCTGTTTCGTATCGTACCTCATTTTTAACCGAATGTTCCAATTTCATGTCTTTTACTACCTCATTTTTATTGGATTATGTGAGATTGTAAGGGCCTTTTTTCTGTCACGCTGGATTACGCCCGCGTGGATGCCTCACCCGCATGCGTGAGTTAGCGTGTTGATGCACCCGCCAAACCCCGCGTTCCGCGTGCGTATGGCATGCATAACAGGAAAAGTATGTATGTACGAAACGATAGTATGAGGGCCACGCGCATACGGGCCAGACACGCATGCGGATATGAATCCGCGTGATAGGAAAAGGGCCCTTAAGTTAGGTGTTAATTAATATAAGTGATAAATAAACTGTTGTTCATAACTTTTCACGAAATGTGCCATTATATTCATACCTGCATTTCTAATAGATTATGGGTTCATTAATAATAAGTGTTAAAAAGACTGTTGTTTATAATTTTTAACATGTCCCATATTCGTACCTAAATTTTTATTAGATTATGTTAAACTAAGCGTTTTTTTTATAATAAGTGATAAACAGATTGTTGTGGATATTTTTTTTACTAATTGTACCATTATATTCATACCTACATTTATATTAGATTATGGTCGCTTGCTTAGTATTAAAGTGACTGAATTCAAAATCAATCATAAATGAGTTAAGTAGATACATTGTCATCTTTAAAACAACGCTATCTGTGACAAACTTAAATCTTAAAAAGTTACAGTTAGGCCGTTTGTCCACCACCGCCGTCACCGGAACGTCAACGAGAACGAGATGACGGCGCCGAAGTACTGATACATAGAGTACTATAGCCGCGTGTCCACCGCAAGTCCGTCACCCGAGCACCGTCATCCCGGCCGCCGAGTTTCGAGTAGATCGGCGTGACCAGCAGGCCTAGCCAAGTTACAAACGATTCGTATCGATTCTCTTTCTACAATCGTAAACGTTAAGTCACGTGGTCAAAACAAGCGAATATAAACTTTCGTAGACAAGTTTACATCGATCAAGATGATAGAATGAAATGTATTCGTTTCTACAATCGTGATCCCTACATCCCATATAAATCGTAGCCTACTTACAGTTTTGACTAAAGTTTAAAGTTTCCATTCGTTTGTTTTGACCACGTGACTTATCGTTGATAGATGTCATTCCCATACATTGGGTTAGTTTTCTATTAGCGTTAACGATTGTAGATTGTCAACTTGGCTAAGCCTACTGTGCCGGCAACGGCAATACAAAACACGTTTGTTCTTGTCCACACACTACGTCCAGTTTTTGTTTAATCTATCATAAAATTAAAAAAAAAATGGCTAAGAAATTCAAATAAGATATTTAGTAGAGAGTAAAGACTGTTAGTGGGAAAAAACAAAGAATGTGTCCAAAGATAAAATTTTGTGGAAAAATGCGTGGCGCGAAGTATGCGTCTTTTTGGAGCCGAACTTTGAAAATATGGAGCAGAAAAGCAAAGACGAGATTTGTAAGTACACATGTTAATTTTATTATTTAAAATAGGTTCTAATTAATTACAAGTTTAGATCTTACTCATCTACCAAGGTAAAGAGCCTTTTGGGCTTACAAAGTAATCAGCAAAGTTATTTCTTATGTCATTAGCGGTACGCCCACCGTGAGGTACATTTTCTGCTCTTGGTACACTAATCAAGCCATCGTGCACAATAGACATGAACATATCGTCACTTCTGTAGCCATCTTTTTCACGTACAATATTATGCAAAACGACGCATGCTTTAACTATAGTTTTGCTAAGTTCTTTTTTTACATTTAGAGGACGATGAAATATTCGCCACTTATTGGCCATAATGCCGAATGCACATTCAACATACCTTCGTGCACGACAATGTCGATAGTTATATATCCGTTTTTTTCACGTCTAAATGGTTACCGCCAAAAGGACGTAATAAATGTTGAGTGAGTTGGAAAGCTTCATCGCCTACTAAAACATGTGGCATTCTGTTATTTTGAGTCAAATGCAGTGAAAAACAGGTGGAGGAATGTTCAACTTGCCTTCAGTGAGTAGTTGATAAAAATTGGTACGTTGGAAAATTCCAGAGTCGCAGTCTTTACCGTATGAACCGATATCAACATATACGAATCTGTAATCTGAATCTACTACTGCCAGAAGTACTATTGAGAAATGTCCTTTGTAATTAAAATTCATTGTACCAGATGTAGGAAAATTTTCAATCCGTATGTGCTTTCCATCGACACAACCAATGCAGTTTGGGTAATTAGCTCTTTGTTTAAATCCTTCCGCTATTAATAACCATCGCTCAGTGGTAGGTGCTGCCAAGTGTTCACCACTCAAAATAGTCCATATTTGGTGACATACTTGTGTCACTATTTTGCTTATAGTCTTAATACCCACTTGCGAGGTATCTGAAATAAAAATAAATCGTTAAATTTTATTGTTTCAGTAAGTGCTGTCATGAGCAAATGGAGTAACATTCGAGACACATTCATGAAGTCGCTTAAAACTAAGTCGGCAAGCCGTAAAAAAAAATACATTTACAGTGATAACCTACAATTTTTTCTCAAGACTTTAACATTATGATTACAATAACATATTATATCACATATATGATTCAAGCATACCATTCCCATCTCAAAATGATTCATAAAATCGCCCCGAAAGTCAACAGTCAACAAGTCACCTCGACCAATCAATACCTTCTCCGTCTACATCGACATCTACATCCACGAAGTCCACGAATCGAACGGGAACAAAAAGGCTAAATACGGTCGATGCAGAAATATTAAAAGCTATACGGGAAACACCCACGCAATCTGAATTAGTTAACGAAGACCGCCCAGCTAGCAAAATACCCTTATAAACAAAAGCTTTAAGAGCGATGGTTTCATACAAGGTTTATACGTGTTCTGATTAAGTCAGAAACTCTTAATACCCTTACAAACAAAAGCTTGTAAGAGCTATGGTTTTATATAAGGTTTATATGTGTTCTGATTAAGGCAGGAACTCTTATAGTGCCATTTTATAAGTCTATTTAGGTTTTAAGAGCATTCACACTTGTAACATGGTCTTATAGACGTATTTAAGAAAACGTTATAAAATATTAATAAGAGCAGTGGTATAGGCTATAGGTTATGTAGTAGTGGTATAGGTTATATATATATAAGCTCCTTTTACAAGTCTAATTGCATTTGATTATTATTTAATACTTATAAATTCATTTTATAAGTACAGTCAACCTTAGAAGTGACTACACTAAGAGTTTTATTAGACTTCTGTGAACTAGTATTTTAAAAGTGTGATTTATCTCACCTAAGATATAATAAAGAGTAGTAGCACTTTAAAAGGTCTACAACAATTCCCTATTAAGGGTTATTTATTTTCTTTGTTGTGTTGACTCCAGAAATTGTTATAAAATCAGGTAATAGACTATTTTAATATTTAGTACACATTATTATTAATTTTTATTAGATCCTTCGACTTCGTCGTTTGGCTTGCTTTTACATTTTACGGAACCCTAAAAATATAAGCAACATGGCCGCGTAGACAGTAGTTTTACGTTTAATTTGACTTTTACGAGTGCGTTATAAACCTTAGACAAGAGTACTGACCTTATATTGCTCTAATAAAGCACTTATAAGTCGCGGTTGGTCGTAATGGCGGCATTTTGATATTATTTTACAAATAATTAAAAAATATATTAAGTAAAAGAAACATTTTTGAAAAGGCCCGTGAAGATATTGTTATTAAAATTTCAAAGTAATCGAGAAAAACTACATCGCAACCTAATAATCGCATATACTTAGTGCGTGACAAATACATGAGTAATTAGAAAAAATACACACTAGCCTTTTGTAGAAAAAATATATATTAAGATTTAATACTTTATTATTTTTCCAAAAGTTCCAAGGACTTCGCGGTTTGTGATAACACTCTTATTAGGAGATCACAAAGAGGACTATAAGCGATATTACCCTTAAAATAGTATTTTATTTTATTAGTAAGAGGACTTTAAGGTTATTTACCCTTACAGCGCGCCATTGTGAGTCACTTGTAAGTTTATTTGTCATTATAAAAGCATCAGCAAGAGTCTTGTAAGTTTGAAAATACACTTCGCGAGACCATTACAAGCCAATTGCAAGGGTGAATATACTTATAAAGTGCGCCCAAATCCACACTTATATGTGTCTGTAAGTGTGATATAAGACTGAAAAAAATATGGTCTTGGGATACTTGTAAGATTATTTTTTGCTAGCTGGGCGTGCATTCATGATATCTCTCCTGCCAACAGTAAAACAATTGAACGACAATGATAAGTTAGAATTTAGAATCAAAGTTATGCAATTGCCTCGCAGATTCAAAAACCGCAGACTTTCGTCGTCGTCCAGCACTAACGCTTCACCTAGAGATTATGGTAACTTTCATCAAGCTTTTTCGCCCCAGCAAACCCATCAGTATTCACCTCAGCACGGGATCCAACAGTTTTCACCCCAGCAAGAAACCCTACAGTTTTCACCTCATCAGGAAACCCCACAGTTTTCATCCGAGCAAGAAACCCCACAGTTTTCACCCCATCAGGAAACCCCACAGTTTTCATCCAAGCAAAAAACCCCACAGTTTTCATCTGAACTAGAAACCCCACAGATTTTACCCCAGCAAGATAAACCCCACAGTTTTCATCCGAGCAAGAAACCCCACAGTTTTCATCTGAACTAGAAACCCCACAGATTTTACCCCAGCAAGATACCCAGGTTGTCGTACAATCCATCACTCAATTACTTTCCCAAGATTTTTCTACAATGTGCCTACATTGTAGAAAAATCTTGGGAAAGTAATTGCATATTATGTTATCTTACAATAAATATAGGCCTATATCACTATATGCTTAAGTACTACTTTTAAAATACACAAAACTTGTGTCTTACTTACCTCTACGTCACAGCCAAGATTTCAGTTGGTGGTATGCATGCCCTGTAGTTCGTGTTTTGGAGTGTGATGGCATCTCTTATGTGATATAGGATATAATCGAACGTAGTCGTGGACATCCTATAGTAGTTAAAAAAACTTGCGGTCATAATGCCGCAACTTGTCGTGACGTACATAAAACGCTCCTGTGATGTATCAGAAACAGACGTGATCAAAATCAGTTGTGTTTGCACAGGAGTAGGACTGCACTTATGCGCAAAAGTGTTTTCTGCATGGCTCCCATTATTTATAATAAATTGCCTAAAAGTTGGAGAGAGCTTAATAATGTACAATTGAAGAAACAACTAAAATCATTTCTAACTGACAAAGCTTACTATAATATTGATTAATTTTTGACAGAACCATTTACTGTGACATAGATTAAATTATAATTTTATTAATTAACTGCATTTGACATGATTGGGTACCTTTATTTTGACATTTATTATTATGTGCTCACAATTTTATTATAATATTTTATTTTTATTTTTTTTACTTTGGCATGTATTGTATCATTTTGACATTTATTAAGCGATGCTATTTTTTCATCATGTTTGTTATTCTTTTAATTTATTTTGCCATTTAATATTCTTAATTTTAATTAGTACTCAAAACATTTGCACGCCATAGTATGTGGTAAACATGTCTGAACAATTTTTTATTTTATGCCATCCTACATGCACTTTTATTATTGTATGTGTACACATGTTTATGCAAATAAATATATCTTATCTTATCTTATCTGTGTTTTATGTAATAAAGTGCTTAATCCAGAGAGCATGAAACCGAGCAAATTAAAAGAACATTTCGAGAAAGTTCACAAAGAGTTTATAGGTAAAGATTTTCAATTTTTTAAGAGAAAAGAGAGCGTTCTGAAATCTTCGCGAATGGATTCCACAGGAAATATGCAAAAGGCAAAGGAGTCGTGTCTTGAAGCTTCATTTCAAATTTTTTATCGTATTGCTATGAACAAAAAACCGCATACTATTGGAGAGCATCTTATCAAACCTTGTTTGTGTGATGCAGTATCGCTCGTTATTGGCGAACAACATGTGGCTAAGATTAAACAAATATCACTCTCAAATACAACAGTTCAAAAACGCATTTCAGACATGAGTAACGATATTTTGGCAACCGTTATTGATGAAATTAAAGAAAGTGATATGTTTGCGCTGCAATTAGATGAGTCTACAGATGTAGCTTCGTGTTCACAATTGCTGTTATTTACTCGTTATATCAAAAATAAGTGTGCGTTCGCGCAGCGGAATGTTGTTGAATTTAAAGATATTAATTATGCAGATATTTAGTGTATGACGTCGTATAATTGTGTATGGTAAAAAAAAAATTGTGTACGCAGCCATTGTGGAGAAATTCACCAAAAACTGATTCCGCTGGGCGAACGTTGTCCTGGCGGAACTTATTTTAATCCATAGACTTTAGAAGAAAAGAGGTGTGTCCAAAAATTAGTGTGTATTTGTGTGTAATTGTGTATGTATGAATAAAATGAGTGCATGCATAAACTTCGGAGAAATTCAAGTTTCCGCTACGCGAACGTTTGGCCATTAGCTAGTTTTCATATAAAGCGCTTACATAGAGAGCTGTAGATTTTTACATACGTTGTTTTGAATTTGTTTATATTTGTTTAAAAAACAGATTTAGAAAAAATCGTAGGGCTTAAAAGATAAAAATATAAACGTAAAATACACTTAATAGGTCTTAGTTCTTAAAGTATGCACTTTGGGGTCTAGATTTTCACGTTTATACAAACCTTGTAAGTATCTGAAACATGTTGCCAAGTATCAATGATGTTCCGTTAGTAATTAAAGAGTTAAAGGACAATTTTACCATGAATAGATCACTGTTTACAAAACAGTCAAATATCACGACGTTCTAAAGGAATTGCATGGTAAAATGTATGCCAAAAATTAGTTTATTCATTCAACTATTCACATGCAAAATTTCATGTCATTAAATTTAGTAATTAAAGAAATCAATTAAAATACTGACGAAGCATCGAAAACCTACATAACCCGACCAAGTTCGGATAGCTACAAAAAAGCGTCCATGCAATATATTTAGGTAACATCCCAAAATTTACCGTATAATACCGGTATTGAATTGGTATAGGTGATAACACAATTGTTTCGATATAATTTAAAGGTCATTTATTTTTGTACACCAAATTTTTGTTCAATTGTTCTGATTTTTCAGCTCCAGAATTGACTGGAATAATTCCGGAGTTCCGATAGGTATTCACATTTTTTTAAAGTTAATATTTTGATTTAATTATATTCTTGTGAACGCACGTAATTTAACGTCTGTGGAATATTCCACAAACTGCTAGTCGAACAGGACGCGCGCGGCTTCCCGCTTGAAACGGTACTTCCATCCTTGAAGAAAAGAGAGGGCAATAATATGTTTTCATTGGCCGCGGCCCGCGCGTATTCGTTTTTGCTGTTGAACTTGAACCTGATTTTGTTTTTTATCCCCAGTCACAAACAAATGTGCAGTCAAGGACAATGTGCGTATGCGCTGTTGTTTTGCTATGCATCGCCAATTCTCGATAATAATAATATTGACAAAGTGTGTTATTAATGTTATAGTGTAACAGTGAAGCTTAACATAGGTAATTATGTAGTAGGAATATTGAGTCAGTGATAGTGAGAAGCTGATCACAGATATAAGGTAAGATTTTATAATAAATTAATAACTATACACTTATTCATTTACGTAGTTTATGAGGCATATAAATTATAATAATTGTGTTACGTTAACATTGGACAGACACCATAAACCCAAGTTAATATCTACAGATTGATCTAATTCTATTTAGAATTTAAATTCATAATAATAAATTATACTAGACATATTATAATGGCTTTTTCACTGTTCGTGCTGTGCGTCTGTGGAACTCACTCATTCGTTACGCGATAGCCCTTCGTTGGTAGTTTTGGAACATTTTTTGTCAATATAAACTGTAGTTTAAGTATATATTTATAAGTATGTATCATTTGAGTATATATTATGTTTATGTATTTGTTATTTGTTTAGTTTCTATCTGTAGTTTATTTTATGTAGGTACCTATAATATTATAATTAGAGTAGTTTATCTTTTTTTTCCCCCCTTTCTTACTATGTACACTTGTTTTCTGTCCTGTTAAGAACTATCTCTCTTTCGCTCTAGGTTTGCTGTCAGAGAACTCATTAATGAGTTAAGCTCGCCTTTGTACATTATATTTTTTTATTGTAAAATTTATGTATTATTTTGGTGTGTGTACCTTAAAGTATAATAGTAATAGTAGTAATATATTATAATAAAATCGTAACCAAATAGATGTTTTTCCTGGTTAAAGACAAACTACTGAATAAAAAATTACAGAATAACTACTGAATTAACTAAACGACCGACTAGATTGTAACGAAATGTTGAAAATAAATATTGTTATTGAATAATCACCTTATATTTATTACCAATATGCAAAATACATATACGTATAAGGCAGATGTTTATTATTGACTTTCTTTTTGTGGGGTTAGGGCGCGTACACATAGAACATCCGTTTTACAGGTCCGTTTAAACGTATATGTTATTAGCGTATGTAGTTGTATGAGCGAGTTCATACAGAATACAGTATTCCGGATCCAGTAAAAAATACTGATCCGACAAAATAAGCAGCAATCCGTTTTACAGGTCCGTTTAAACGTATATGTTATTAGCGTATGTAGTTGTATGAGCCAGTTCACACAGTATTCCGGATCCAGTAATACTATACTAATCCGTTTTATCGGATTGAAACCGCACGAGGCTTTGCACGGGGGTGCGCGGGGTGCGATGTGCTACACACAGCCGCCATTTGCCGGTTTCATTCCTAGAGTAGTGCACGTGTCCAGTGCTATCATAATCATGGCAAGCAAGGCGTTTGAAAAATATGTTGAGCAAGAAGTTTTGATAAATTGTGTTGAAAGTAGACCAGTTCTTTGGGACAAAACACTGGAGATTTATAAAGATAAAATTGCAAAAACCGCAGCTTGGCGCGAAATATGCGGTATTCTAAAGGAGGATTTTGAAGCTATGGAACAAAAAGAAAGACAAGAATTTGGTAAGTATTTATTTTATATTGTAATGGAGACATTGTTTTTTATTTTAAATAGCTTCATTCTGCCAAGAAACTGACCCAGATTCGGACACGAAATAGTTTTCGAATTCCGTTCGAACTGAATTTGCAGTTCGACCACCTCGTAGCGTTTCATCATCAGGTAGGCTATTGAAATGAAATGCTTCAGATTCGGATGTGTTGCCATCCTTTAAGCCCTCTTTTTCCCTTACAAAGTTGTGTAGAACGGTACATGCCTTAACTATCCATATAGCTGTTGTTTTGTTGACGTCTAGAGGCCGGTGGAATACTCTCCACTTATTAGCAAGAATACCAAATGCACATTCAACGTATCGTCTAGCTCTGGTCAAACGATAGTTATATATTCGCTTATTTACGTCTAAATGCGTCCCGCTAAATGGCCTCATTAAATTTTCGTGTAAACCGAAACCTTCATCGCCGATTATGACGTAGGGAACTCTCGTTTCTGAGCCTGTTATTAATGGGCAAGGTTCTGGTATTTGTAAACTGCCATCTAGCATCATTTTCCAAAATGTCGACTCCTTGAATATTGATGAATCGCATTCTTTTCCATACGACCCAATACTAACATATAGAAAACGATAGTCAGAGTCTACGATCGCTAATAATATGATGGAAAAAAAGTCTTTGTAATTTAGGTACATTGAGCCACTTTTTGCTGGTTTTCGAAGTCTGATGTGTTTACCGTCCACTGCTCCTAAACAGTGGGGAAAATTTGCTTTTGTGTCGAATCCATTTGATATATGCTCCCATTCACTCACTGTTGTAGGAAGTCGCATAAACTCGTCATTCAAGTTGTTCCATATGCATCGTGTAACTTCCTTAATAATGTTGCTTATAGTTGACACACCGACACGAAAGACGTAATAAAGTTCTTGAAATGTACACCCAGACGCTGCATACCTAAAAAAAATAAATTAATCAATTACTATATTATTACACATATATTGACTTCCCATACAAAGTAACGTTAGTGACTGTAAGGGTTTAGTTTTAGTTAATTTTGTCTATTACTGATTATGTATATGTCTATGTTTCGTAGAGGTACTTCTCTATGGTCAGACTATTAAAGATGGCTTGATGAATAAGTCTTGTTTTATTATAAAACTATAAAATATTATAGTGACCAACAAATTTTGTATGGAAAGTCGAAATTTTTATGAGAGTTTTTAGCAAAGTCGTAAATCAAAACTCATACTTATATATATAGTACATAAATAAAATAAAATTAAACTGAACTGAACTAAATTATAAAATTACCTAATTAAAATAAATTGATTTAAACATTAGTAATACTTTTTTGCTTCCCATTATTTACTGACCGATTAGTTCTTGCACTGTCAATTTGACTTATCCACTGACCAATATGGTAATTAATTACTGACAAGTCTATTCTACCTTCTTATTCGCCTTTCACTTACTAAGCTATTGACAACCATCTTATATTATTATTTACTTGCTTCAGGAAAATATGTTATAAAAAAATGGAATTCGACTAGAGATGCCTGGATACGAACATTGAGTGAGAAAAAGAAATTGAAGAAATCTGGAGCTGCTGCCTCAAATACCAAGCCTTACAAATATCACAATCAAATGTTATTTTTGAAAAAAGTTGTCACCCCAGGTGATACACACGAGAACGTCCCTGCTAATGACAACATCACGGAAACAGTAGAAAGTAATAAAGACAACGAAGATGAACCTGATCAGATTACGGAACAAAGTGGTAGTGACAGACAAAAGGAAAGACAAAATTTAGCCCCGCCGCAACGCAAGGCAATCAAAAGAAATGTGAATGAAGTAGACGCCAAAATGATTGAATACATGAATGATCAGTTAAAAAAAAGTAAAAATGAGTTTGAAGATCCCAATTTATCGTTCTTCAAAGGTATTTTGCCGCAACTGGCTTCACTTAATGGCGATCAAATTTTAGAATTTCAGTCTGGAGTGATAAACCTTTTACAAAATATTAAAAGTAGAAGATATGGTCAGTCAAACTACGAGTGGCCTCCATATTCACAAAGTTCTAGCACTCCTCACTACCACACCCAAGGTTATTTTAGTAGGCCACATCATCTTGACTCTACACCATCAGTAGAAGGTTCGCCATCAGTAGAATCTACATTCAGCCAGGAGTCAGACTTGCCAGATCTGTCTATGTTTTGAAATAAATCTTCATTTTTGTAAACCTTTTTGTCATTTTAAATTTTAATTGATAATAACAAAAATTAAAGTTCTTACCTTAAAAATATCGCTAGTTTTACTTCAGGGCACAAGCTTTTCCTCCAGTTTGTGTCTTTCTTTTTTAAATCCTTTTCTAATCGTTTAAGAAGGTCATCAAAAGTAGACGTCGTCATTCGGAAATAAGTAAAAAATTTAGATTCGTCTTCTTTCAGCTGACGCACAACAGCACCACGACAAAATCTTTGCCTTAATAGTGGATGTATCCAATAACGCCGGGGCTTCCTCCGCCGCAGACGACGATAGTACCAATACAACACGACAACGTCCATTCTCGTAGAAAGTAGGCGATACACTGAAGAACGAAAGTCCAGTAGCGTCGGATCTGTTAAAATCGGTCCTGTAAATGCTGTGTGAATATTACCTCCAGTAGCGTCGGATCTGTTAAAATCGGTCCTGTAAATGCTGTGTGAATATTACCTCCAGTAGCGACGGATCAGTTAAAAAGGATCCTGTAAAACGGATGTTCTATGTGTACGCGCCCTTATGTGTAGAGATGGCAATAACGGCTGTTTTTCAATAATTAATTATGCATATGATTCTATATCACTAAGACATACTCCCCTTAAAAGGAAAGCAACTAATAAAGTATCACAATTTTTCATTATCTTTATGTAGTAATCCATGTACCTATGTAAATGTATACTTTTTATTAATGTTTCAGATTATAATGGCGTCTTAATCTCACTAGAAGCGAACACCTCAACGACCTAATTCTACAAACCAAACCAATTGATCCAACGCATCGCGCGGCGCTACCGACGCCGACGGGAGGAAAAATTTAAAATGGCCGGCAGAAAAAGTACTATACCGTTAAATAATATGAAAGTAGTAGTACGAATACATAAAGACACGTTTGTTAAATCTGTTCCTCCTGTTAGCCATGAAGTGTATGACAGTATACAAAAGCAGTTAGCTGAATTATTTAATTACCACATGAAGAAACCTGCCATACAATTGTCAATTAAACGCCATTATAATTATTTTTTTGACCACTGTGAAAACATACCCACCAGTAAACATTATTTTGATGATTCTGATGAAAACAATGTTGATATTACAGACGAATCTGATGAAGTTCAAGTAAAATTTCTAATGGATTATTATGAGTACAGAAATATAGAACCAACAAATCACAAGTTGTTAAAAAATAATTGGACGAATGAGCTACAAGACCACATATGGGCAAAAACGGATATTCAATGCACTTTTTCATTTAAAAGCAATTACGTTCCTTCAAATTTAAAGCTAAATAATATCAAATGTGATGGCAAATGTACCCAATGTGGAGCAAATATTTTAGTCACTATTGATCCAATAACTAGTAATTTCATAGATGTTACTTGTTTGCTAAGCCGATATAAAAAAGATTTTGTCCATGATTCGACTATAAAGAATAAACTTAATTCTGTAAGAAAACAAAAATTAGCAGTAATGTTAAAACATAATAAGGCATTAGCAGTTAGAGCCAAGATGGCAGACAAAATTATAGGCATAAATGATCCATGTGAACCTCCAACATTTCCGAAATTAAGTACTTTGAGGCGTATACGACACGAAGTTAAAAGGGCACTCCAATTCGATAAGAATACAATTCTCTCCATTTATGCTATGTCACAAAGTCCACCTTTTGATTCTTTTGTTCAAAAATTTAGTTTAGACCCGTTTTTTTTATATTTTTGGACCCAAGAACAAGGTAAATATTATGATGAAGTATTAAAAAATACACACATCGTTTTATCCATCGATGCAACCGGTTCGATTTTTCAAGTAATTGCACCGCCAAATGTTAACGATAATTTAAGAACTAAAGAACCCAAACATACCTTTTTGTATGCCGTTGTGGCATACACTGCAAACACAAGTATACCTTTATGTTATATGGCGTCCCAGTCCCATACTACTGAAACCATAGCCACGTGGTTAAGCACATGGGCGCGTAACCGTAATACGCCGAATGAAATTATCAGTGATGATTCGTCTGCCCTATTAGGAGCAATATGTCGCAGTTTTTTAAACACCGACACAAACAAATATTTAGCGCAGTGCTTTTCGATATTAGAAGGTGAACATAATTCTATACCAGCATGTTACATTAGATTGGATAAGTCTCATTTTTTCAAAAAATTATACAAACAAAGCTGTTTCGATAAAGCGACAGAAAAATGTAAATACTTCTATATAAATTGTATAAAAAAATTCACTTGCTTAAGTCCTATGACGAAGTCAAATCAGTAATCAAAGATATCGTTACTGTATCTTTACATGAATATGTAACCCTAGATTTAGATGGGCATTCATGCAAGAAATATGATCAAGCTGTAGCGTATTTAGCGAATATAAGCGAGTATAAGGTTGACATCCAAGATTTAGATAACTGTAACGATGATGAGGCATTATGTTCTGTATTAGCCGATGAAAAGAATGACACCAACAATGCAGGTACAAACCCACTCATTCAATATTACGACAATATTCTAGAAACCGAAAAATTGTATTTAATGTTAATTGACCCGAACGAACATAAAAACGAATATTATCTACCAGAAATAAATGATACATTAAAAAGACTATTGAGAAAGTTGCCAA
This sequence comes from Xestia rhomboidea, assembly GCA_963853795.1. Lineage (NCBI taxonomy): Eukaryota > Metazoa > Arthropoda > Insecta > Lepidoptera > Noctuidae > Xestia > Xestia rhomboidea. The sequence continues at coordinate 3,026,599 of OY970778.1, read as the reverse complement.
TGTGGAGTGGCGTTATGGATAAGTATTTTCGTAATGTTAGAAATGTTGGGAGTAGCTCAAATGTTGAAAATCATTTCAAAGATATAAAGACCATATATTTCAATACAAAGCAGGAGCGAATACGTTTAGACGAATTTTTAATACAACATTACACTTACATTAATGGAATGATCAAATTAAATAAAGCTAAATATTCTGAAACTGCTACTAAGATAATTAAGAATAAGAATGAACATATGATTTTAAATCAAGTTAAACAGACGAAAATTATAGGTGATTTCGAGGAGCAATCTATTTTTCAAGACAATCCTGTTGAAATAGAAAACTGGAGAGGTCTAGTTATTCCCAACACAAAAACTATCTCGTCGAAGCCTCTTTACATCTTACAAAATGGTAACGTATCAATATCGAAAGACATCAAAAATGTAGTGACTAATACCTGTGCATTTGACGCAGTGGCTCAAGCTTTCGCAGTCGCATATACTGACCGTATCTCTTTCCGTAATTTTATAGATTCCTTGATTAGCAAAGATTCATTCACTCGTTTTTTTATCCTATTATCTAATACGAAAAAGAATTATTGCAAAACGTTATACGCAAAACGAGAAATTTTACTAAATCCATTGTTTAATGTTAATGACAATACACTTGATGCAAGACAGTGCCAAATTATAGATTGTGCATGCAATGTCACAAAAATAATTGAAGACATCTGTTTGCCATACTTTTCTGGAAACAGAAAGAAATGTTGTTCAAATAAAGAATGCCTTGTTTCCATAAATGACAGCAATTTTAAATGTAAATACCTACCTTTAAACATTGATATCATTAAGTGTAAAGGCATTGCCAAATTGCAAGAGTCTGTAGAATCTGGTATGAGGAGTGACAATCCTCCTATTTGTAATTTTTGTGGAATAGGCACTGTCGATTTTAAATATGATTTAAATGATTTAATTATCTTTGAACTACATAATTTGTACATAAATCTAGAGGACATACCTCGTAATATTGAAATAAATAATAAGCTATTTTTAATATTGGCTATTATTGAATATGTTCCACCTTTACAAATGCCAGGTATTGGTCATTACAAGGCGCATTGTTCGAGACCCCCGTACACTAATAAATCATTTCAGTGTTACGACGATTTATGTAGCAAAATTCAAAATAGTTCCAAAAACATAATGCCTCATGCAATAATTTATACAACTGAATAGTCTAGTTATGTGATCTGTGATTGTTAATCTGTGATTTTTTTTTAAGCTAATGTACATTATACATAGAAATGTTGAGGTTATTTACTGTATTTGCTACTCATTTAAGAATATTTTCTTGAAAATACCTTTTTTATACCAATGTTTTAGTTTATAAGCACTTTCTTAATGTTGATCAAATCTAAACAACTGAATAGTCTAGTTATGTGATCTGTGATTGTTAATCTGTAATTTTTTTTTAAGCTAGTGTACATTATACTTAGAAATGTTGAGGTTATTTACTGTATTTGCTACTCATTTAAGAATATTTTCTTGAAAATACCTTTTTTATACCAATGTTTTAGTTTATAAGCACTTTCTTAATGTTGATCAAATCTAAACAACTGAATAGTCTAGTTATGTGATCTGTGATTGTTAATCTGTGATTTTTTTTTAAGCTAGTGTACATTATACTTAGAAATGTTGAGGTCTTTTTCTGTATTTGCTACTCATTTAATAATTGGTATTGAGTTGTAAATACCTTTTTTATTTTATAAGTACTTTTTAAATGTTGATTTATTTTTATATTAGGCAGACTCTCAAACCTAAACAACTGAATAGTCTAGTTATGTGATCTGAGATTGTTAATCTGTGATTTTATTATTGAAGCTCTAAATATTTTACTTACCCTTATATTCATAATCGTTTATTAAACCTATGTTAGTTAAAACACATTTAAGTTTATTGCTGTCGTTGCAAGCGTTTGTTAACGTTATTATAATTACTTATTTAAGTGTGTAATGAAACATAATTAAGTATGTACTTAATAAAAAAAATTTTTGTACACGGATATTTAAATAGAAAAGTACTTGTTAATTGAAGATTTGTTTTTATCGTAGATAGTTGGGTTATTATTAAAAAAATATTTTTAATTCAAGAAATGCAATTGTTTTATTTTTTCCTAACGCTTGTGTACGGAACTGTACCATATTAGTAAATACTATATTGGAAGGTTAAGAACGTCTCTTAGATATATGGCTGGGCCGCTTTTTTGTAGCTATCCGAACTTGGTCGGGTTATGTAGGTTTTCGATGCTTCGTCAGTATTTTAATTGATTTCTTTAATTACTAAATTTAATGACATGAAATTTTGCATGTGAATAGTTGAATGAATAAACTAATTTTTGGCATACATTTTACCATGCAATTCCTTTAGAACGTCGTGATATTTGACTGTTTTGTAAACAGTGATCTATTCATGGTAAAATTGTCCTTTAACTCTTTAATTACTAACGGAACATCATTGATACTTGGCAACATGTTTCAGATACTTACAAGGTTTGTATAAACGTGAAAATCTAGACCCCAAAGTGCATACTTTAAGAACTAAGACCTATTAAGTGTATTTTACGTTTATATTTTTATCTTTTAAGCCCTACGATTTTTTCTAAATCTGTTTTTTAAACAAATATAAACAAATTCAAAACAACGTATGTAAAAATCTACAGCTCTCTATGTAAGCGCTTTATATGAAAACTAGCTAATGGCCAAACGTTCGCGTAGCGGAAACTTGAATTTCTCCGAAGTTTATGCATGCACTCATTTTATTCATACATACACAATTACACACAAATACACACTAATTTTTGGACACACCTCTTTTCTTCTAAAGTCTATGGATTAAAATAAGTTCCGCCAGGACAACGTTCGCCCAGCGGAATCAGTTTTTGGTGAATTTCTCCACAATGGCTGCGTACACAATTTTTTTTTTACCATACACAATTATACGACGTCATACACTAAATATCTGCATAATTAATATCTTTAAATTCAACAACATTCCGCTGCGCGAACGCCCACCAAAAATAACCATGTAAAAGAGGAATACCTGTTTTGCAAGTCTTTGCCCAACACTACGCGTGGCGAAGACGTATTTCAAACGCTAAAACAATTTATTGAGTAAAACGGACTGGACTGGTCAAAGCTGGTTGGCGTTTGTACAGATGGGGCGCCTTCCATGATGGGTGTTCGTTCTGGATTTCAAGCACTTGTGAAACAAGTTGCTCCTCAAATTTTACCTTATCATTGTCTAATACACCGCTACGCTTTGGCCGTTAAGACGCTTCCACCTGATTTGCTAAGCACCTTGAATGACGTAGTGAAAATTGTAAACCATATTCGTGGCAGTGCTACAAACTCGAGGATCTTCAAAGTTTTATGCGATGAAGTTGGTGCAAAATTTAATTCTCTTTTGTACCACACAGAGGTACGTTGGTTATCTCGAGGAAAAATTTGAACAGGGTGTACGAGCTTCGTAAAGAAATAGGATTATTTTTGGAAAAACAGAGAACACAAAAAGAGAGAGTTTTTCTCAAAAATAAAAAATAAAATATTCGTTGAAATGCTGGCGTATCTTGCTGATTTTTTCAGTGAAATTAACGGTCTTAATCTCTCATTGCAAGGAAATATGACGAATATTTTAACAGCGCAGGATAAAGTTGCTAGTTTTGTGCGTAAATTGGAACTTTACCAACGCAGAGTGCAAGCAGATGATGTGTCGATGTTTACACAACTGTGTGAGCAATTGGTAAATACGGAACAAAACGAAATCACGTTTAAAAACTCTGTGATTCAACATTTATCTGCAATAATAGATTCACTGAAGCAGTATTTTCCGGACTTGGATAATCGTCAGTCGAACTCTTGGACATTAAGACCGTTTTCTACTGATGATGATATTATTCGGGACGAAGATGTGGCGGCAAAAGTGGAATTTCTTGGATTACGCGAGAATAGTACTTTGAAAGTAGAATTTCAGAATTATGATCTCAGCACATTTTGGATCAAAACAGGTGCCGAGTATCCTGTTTTATCTAACAGAGCTTTAAAAATGCTAATACCATTTGCCACCACCTACAGGTGTGAGAGTGGGTTTTCTACTTTAGCAACACTGACAACAAAGGCCAGAAATCGTCTCAATGTGGAACATGACTTGAGATGCGCTTTAAGTGAAACTAAACCTAACATTAAAAAACTTGATGCAAAACAATACCAACCTTCACACTGAGCCAACATTTACTAGTTTTTTTATGTTAGGATTCGTTTTTATTATGGTAGGAGTAGTCACTACTAGTAAATGTAACTGAGTATTATTAATCCATAGTTTATACGTATGAATACGTTAAAATTGTAAGACTGTTGTGCACTTTATGATCAATAAAAATGTTTGTATTTACTTGTATTGTTTGTTTTGATATCATTTTGAAAGCGGGGTAAAATCAGTTTTATACATAGTTCACAGGGGTAACAATATTAAAAAGGTTGGGAACCACAGGTCTAAAGTAAGCACATAAAATTCCAAACGCATTTTCAGTGGTTCTTCGAGCTCGTGACAATCTGTAGTTATATACAGCTTTTGATGAATAATAATAATAATAAATTCATTTATTTTCTCTTATGCATAAACAATACAAAGTCAATTTTCACTACAAAGAGACTGGTGTCTGTTTTAGGTAAAACCTGTATTACAGATCACCAGGCTGACCCTCCGTCGGACATTTATCTTATGACATTTAACTGCATTCAATTTTCATACAAGATGAATTTAACATAAGTAATTAAGTAAATTAAAATTAGCAAATAAATTAACAATTCTATATTCAATTAATTAATTCAAAGATTAATAAGGTAAACATTTCAAAATAAATAAAAGTAGAAGTAAAAGTAGACATTTGAGATGACAAGAATGGGTTATTTTGGTTTGGTGGAGCGTGTGTGTAGGTGTGTGTGTGTGTGTCAGTGAGAGTGTGAAAGAAATGATTCTTCGCATAATAATCAAATAGTGTGAAGAACAACTCGTGTATGAGTAGTATATCGTTCCATGTATTAGTTCAGGGGTTTCAACAAACGTTCTGTTGCACTGTAGTCAATGCCTTGAAGCCACGAGAATACTTTCGTTTTGCACTCTACCCTGGAAAGAGGATAGATGATCAATGTTTTGTTCATATTATTATATAAATACGAACCCAGAAAACCATAAAAATTATGTGCCAGACTGGTCCTATATTGCGTTGTCGCACAGACAGTTGTTTTTCACCTTTTCCCTGAAAATGTTTTTGGGTCGTACGGAAGTTCAGCATGCTTCTTTGTAACAGTCACTAAAATAAAAAGTTGCCGAACAGTCAGTACCTTACAGCGTTTATACAAGTCCACTGTAGGATAGCGCATGGGAAGAAAAGAACTCACTTTCAATATGGCTCTTTGAGCTCTCTCCAACTTTAACAGGAGCGTTTTAGCGGCCCCACCCCAGGAAGTTATACAATAGGACAGTAAAGACTGACACAAAGCGAGATAAACTGATTTGATCACAGAGGTGTCAGCAATGTGTCGAAGAGATTTAAATATATAAATAAGTTTACGAATCCTGGGAACCAAGGCCTCGATGTGTTGTTGGTAATTTAGTCGGTTATCAATTACAACGCCCAGATACTTAATAACGTTCGTTTTTGACAAACGTGGACATTCACAAGAGCTGTTGTTCAATGGAAGGCTACAATTGTGTGAGATAATTGTGAGGTTTGGTACGTCTTGTTTCCTGATTGTGTAGGTCATGAACTTTGTTTTATCTACATTTAGTGTGAGGATGTTGTCATTGAGCCATTTAGAAACTTTATTGAATCCATTTTGGGCGTGCGTATAAACTTCTTCCCAAGTGTCACCATGGAAAAGCAATGCAGTATCATCGGCGAATGTAATCACTCTCCCATTAGTTAGGTCTGTGTTACATAAGTTATTTATGTACACCAAGAACAAGGTTGGACCAAGGATACTGCCTTGTGGGACGCCATATTCAATAGGTAGCTCATCACTTACCCATTCATTCACTTTAACTACCTGTGTCCTCCCCTTTAGGTAATTCGCAAACAAGTTCAGTGTTTCACCCCTAACACCCAAGTGCTCTAATTTGCTTATCAAAATGGGAATAAATACTGTGTCAAATGCTTTGGCTAAGTCCAAGTAGATTGCCAGAGTCTTTTTCTTAGTATCTAGCTTAGAAATAATCATCATCATCATCATCAGCCTATTAATGTTCCCACTGCTGGGACACAGGCCTCCTCTGTATGAGAGGGAATGGGCTATAATCCACCACGCGGGCCCAGTGCGGATTGGTAGATGTCACATGTCTTCGAATTTTTTAGTTCTAGGACATGCCGGTTTCCTCACGATGTTTTCCTTCACCGTTTTGAGAGCAGTGGTGATGAAATAAATTACACAAAGTAATGCGCCTTAGAAATATATATATATATAATTAGAAATAATAAAATCCGTCAATTGTTGAACGGCATCTGAAGTTGATTTATTAGCGCGAAATCCAAATTGAGATGATGATAAAAGCCGATTTGTCTCCAAGAACTTAACCAGTCTGATATTCATTAAGCGTTCCAATATCTTAGATAGTGTTGGAAGTATAGAAATAGGCCTATAATTGTTAACACAGCATCTATCCCCACTTTTGAAGACGGGAACTATTTGTGATTTTTTAAAAGCAGGTGGGAATACTCCTGAGGAAAATGATAAATTGCAAATTAAAGTTAGAGGAGAGACAATAACGTCAATGAATTGTTTCAAGAAGTTTCCTGAGATATTATCTATTCCTACTGCACAATCATTTTTGAGGTTAAATATTAATGATTTTATTTCGAACTCATCTGTAGGTAACAGTACCATTGATTTTTCGCAGGAACTAGTTGATTGAGATGAACTAGCCGTGTTAGTGTATGATGTTTTTACGTTATTGGAAGTTATTTTTTCGGCTAATGATTTTCCAACACCCGCGAAAAATGTGTTTATATTATTGACAGAATTGGATGGATTTTTGGGGCAAATTAACTGGGTTGACTTTTCATTTTTCTTAGAGGTGTACGTGATATTTTTAATGGTTTCCCACAACTTCTTATTATTATTTCCGGCTTTCTTAATCATATCCTTTTCATAATCAATCTTAGCCTTCTTCAAAATATTATTACAAAAATTCCGATATCTCCGATATGTGGTTTGAATTGTGTCATTCCCAGGATTTTTTTTAGACTTTATGTAAAGTTTATCGCGGTTTCGCATACATCTTAGAAGTCCCTTCGTTATCCAGGGCTTTAGAATTCTTTTGCGTCCAGTACTTGTAACGGTTACCGTGTTATTTTCAATAGCTTTAGATATCGATCCTGTGAAAAAATCTGCCGCCAAGTTAGCATCAGTCATGTTATAAATAGGACTGAAATCAATACTCCTCATGTTTTCATTCAAACCTTTGGAATCGATTCGATCGTAGGTTTTTTTAGTAATTCGCTTGGGTGGTTGATCAGTAATAGATGTCTGCGCTACGTAGCAATGTGCAGTCAGTTTAGTTCTTAATAATACATGGTCCAAGCATGTACGGCTATGAGTGGGTATGGCATGGGCTGGAAGCATCCCGTGAAACGTAATCATATCAAGATAGGCGGATGATCTTTAGTCTTGGGTCCCAGGTGAAATATCAATGTTGATATCACCCACTAAGATAACATTCTTGAACGAAGTATATTTACAAAGACAGTCATTTAGCGAAACCAAGAAGTTGTCAATATTTCTATTACCTGGTGGACGGTAAATGGCAATTAGGATAGTGTCTGGATCGATCTTTAACATGAGAGTGTTCGCATCTGAGAATTGTGATTCTTCAATCGTTGGAGAATGGTTCTTACAGTAAATCACCACACCTTCATTTTGAGTTTGGTTGTTGGAAGTGGAAAAGGACTTGTACCCGTCGATGAAAGGAATAATGGGGTTACGTGTCAGCCAACACTCAGTCAGAGCAATAATATCCCATTCAATATTAGATCTAGTCAGCAACGTTTGAAAGTTTGGAAAGTTTCGATGAATACTGCGTATATTTTGCGTAATGACCTTCAAGGTAGTTTCAGAATGTCGCAACAGATTTTTGCAGTCCTCTATTTCACACGTTGCTGACTGTGCCACAGCCACAGAGTCCAGTTCATTGTTAAAAGCCATAGCAAAATCAGCCATAATTCGATGTAGGATATATAAATGTGCACTTTAGAATTTGCCAGTATAAAAGTGTAGTTCTGATGGTGTAAACCTGATTTACGAACGTCATGTGAACATTGAACTTCAAAATGAAACGATAATATAAGTGTTTGGAGGGAAGCATGTTGTATTTTGTGTTTCTGTAAAAAAATAAGTGTTGTAAGTGATTGTTATGTGAATAAAGTTGCTCAGAGTAGTAATTATTAAACCCAGACAATGCTAATAGCTGTTTCAAACAAGAACATTTTTTAAAAGAATACAAAATAAACGTAAACATGCAACATCTGATAATATTCATGCAAAATCTAACGAAAACAATAGACACAATTAAGAGAAAAATAACTAGTCATATTTTCCGTTCAGTCTTTAACTTATCTAGATCAGCTTCTGTACTAACACGCAGGTGTCGTTCTCCCTCTCTTTTGCGAATAAAGATCTTCCCTCCAGCTGTCCAACAGTATTTATACTCATTAGTGCTCGCGAAGTCACGTGCGAGGAAAAACAGTCTTCTAGCTTTAGCCGTAAGATGTTCAGATATGTAAATATTATTTGGTGGACCACTGATATGCAGGTGTGTAGTGTTTGGTTTATTTTCTCTATGCTGGTTGTTGAACTTTTTACAGTGTTCTATTACACTATCCTTCGTTATAATAGAAGTAAAATCTACGATTATGGGCTTATTGCCTTCTTTTTTTGTGTTTATCCGAAAAACATCTCTTATATTATTTGTTTGGATAGGGAAATTTAGCGCAGACCCCAGATTGCTAATAAGATCTAGAAGATCTTGTTTCGACTCCTTTTGTTTAGGTGGAATGTTTTTAATTTCAATACAAGAACTTTTATGCGAGGTCTCTAATAGATCAACTTTATTCTCTAATACCTGTATATAATCCATATTTCTCTTTCGTTCATTTTCCATATCTTCAAGTTGTTTTCTAAGATCCTTATACTCATTTGATAGGAACTCGACGGACTCAATAATACCGGCGTTCTGTTTTCTAATGTCATTGATCGTAGACTGTAATTCATCCAATTTGTGGTTCTGTTCTTCCTTTAGATCGGTTATCATCTTCGTAATATCTGACATAAACATGTTCAATTCATCGTCATGACCTCGTTTTCGGGATCTCGAACGGTAAGCTGCGTTTCGGGTATCTTCATTCTCAGTATCTGAGGCAGCCGTTGAGCTCATTTGAGCATCAGAATCACCGCTTGTTTTCGGAGGTGAAGTTCGTTTAGGACGAATCACGTATAGATTGCTGTCTCGGATAGGGTTTCATCAAGTTTTCGTGAAGAGCAAAAGCTTCGTCTCCCACTATAACATGTGGTACAATATTATTTATATATTTATTAATATATTTATTTTTATGGTTTCTTATATTTTGTCCTATTTTACTTTTTAAATAAATGCCAGCATCTCCTTCTCTGCCATAGGGACCAACATCAATGGCAATGAATTTATAATTCGCATCGACAACTGCGAGCAAAACCATAGAAAAATATTTCTTGTAGTTATAATATAACGATCCGCTGTTTATGTTATGGGAGCCTTCAGTCTGATATGTTTACCATCAATCGCTCCCACGCAGTTTGGGAAATTCCATTTTGATAAATATTGTTCACTGATATTTTTAAGGTCATTTTCCGTTGGCGATGGTATAATTCAATGGAACAGTTTTTTTACAATGGCTGCGCTGACTTCATTTATTATGACACTTATCCAGCTATGACATACTCGATATTGAAACACGCAAGTGACCGAAAAGACTCGCCAGTAGCCAAGTGTCTGAAACCATAAGTTGTAATTAATAAAATAAATTTTCTTGCAGATACTGATTGCTACAAAAGATGGTGCTATGTTAGGGATTATTACATTCGACGAAAAGGAAAACCAGGGACAGGTTCTTGTGGAGAAGCAGCAAAAAAGAGATCCGATCTACTATCTTCTCGACAGCATTCCTTCTTCACAAAGAAACAGCATTACTAATGTAAAAAGTGAAAACCTAAGAGAAGATACTCAAAGTAGCAGTGAACGAACACCATTCCAAAATCAAGAAACGGCAGATGTGACTTTTAATAACTGTAACAGTGCTGCTTCCTTAGGGTAGGTAGGGTGAATAAAATAAAAGGAAGTAGACGTTACCATATAAGTTTATTAGAAAGGTTCTAGAAGTTGGTTAAGCCGGGTCGTGGAAAGGTTATCGAGCTTGCGTTATGATAGAACTGCCGAGAAGCGGCACTGCCCTGCAGACGTCGGACGTAGGGTGCGGCTCCGGCGTGGATGTCCAGGTCCGAGACGCAGCGACAGGAGATGTCCAGCCACTCCCCTGCTGCTGCGGCGGTAGGATGTTGGTAACCGCTTCTGGAGTCTGCGCGGTTGGTCTGCGTGGCCGCTGGCTGAGAGGGCCGCGAGTGGAGGTGGCCTCTGGTAGAATCTCACGACGATAGAAAGTGTGAGCTTGGAACCCTGGAACGAGTCGGGTTTGTCCGGTTAGGTGTAGGCCGGACAAGCGCGCCGACTGCCACATCCCGACAACCTTAGGCCCAGAAGTCCGCGAGGAACAGCGGTGAGCTAGATTCCTTTGGTTATCGAGATGGGGCAGTCTGGAAGGCGCGTTACAGTAGGAAGCGTGAAGAGAAAATATGGTTTGGATATTAACCAAATATGTAGGTGGTTGAAGAAAAATTATAGTGTTAATTTTTGCACAAGAATATGCTCCACGAACATATCTGGACCTCCATCGCACGATACATGGTTCCTGTACGTAAGCTAGCAAGTTCACAGGCCTCTTAGGTAGGTGAATAGAACAAGGAGACCTGGACCGGTATTGGTGCGGAGATTTTATAGTTGATGCGCGGTAGGCGTTACAACAAACAGATAAGCGCTCAGAAAACTTATGACACCGAGCTTGCAGTTAAATCTATATTACGAGTATCTAGAATAAACAGGTATTTAGAGAAGCTGGACACTTTATAGGAATGTGGCGAATACATTAGATGTTGAGACACTTACCCGAGTTTGGAGTCGTTCACAAGCACTGATTTTAATTCTCAATAGTGATTAATGGTTGACTTTCAAAGTTATTAGCAGCTGAGTCTCTGCGAGTACCACAGTAAAACTGTCTGTCGTGAAGATGGTTTAGGAGATGTGGTCGCGATGGTTTTTTTCTGCCGACTGCGCTCCGCGAACTATTTATACCTTTCTTATCGAAGCTTCCCGAAGACAGGCGTGTCCTAATTAGTTTCCGCCAATCACAGATCGGGTATCCCCGACCGCTAAGTAATTTGTGATACCACAGCCTGTTTCAAAAGTTACACATTTTCTTTAATTTAAAATAATGACACAAAGGTCACAGAAACAAAATACCTATCTACAATTTACTAGTAGTAGTAACTATTAGTTGTTAATAGAAGAAAGGATTTGCTTGTGACACACGCTGCGTTACATACGTGACCCAGTTCCGCGATCCGCGAAAACAACCGAACAATACCATTGTTCTCACGCGCGCAGTGATTGGTCGTCCCCACAAAAAAGTTAACGTTTTTGTGGGTAGACGGCGAAACCGCGTTCGCGAGTCTACCGCCCGAGCCCGTGTTTTTATTCCGCGTAGGAAAAAACCCGTCGCCAACGGTCACTGTAGCGACGGAAAGTTCCACTGCCCGATGGAGTGAAACCAACATCAAAATAACTCCATCGTAGGGCTGCGGTGAGTCACATACAGGTGACACCCGCCAAATATGGACAGGGAAAAACCGCCTCCGTCTCCAAGAAAGAAGAACAACCATCCCGGGGACCGGAAGACGTCGCTCCCGAATATGGGGGGCTCGCCGCCCGGTGCCCGACCAGCGAGCACGGACTCCACGGGAGCTGCTACACGCACCCCGTCGCCACCAACACTCACCCCGCTGTCCCAGGCGCAGACAGCGAGCCGGGATCCCAGAAATCAGCGCCAACCCGCAGTGCCGCTCCGCCCCGTGCCAACCCAGGCCCCGGGGCCCGCGGGAAACTGCAGCCGCACACCCGCCGCCCGCGCCACCACCTCTGCCGTGCGCCTCACAGCACCAAACGCGCGCCAACCGGCTCCGCCCACGGCTCCGCTCACGGCTCCGATCACGGATCCGCTCACGGATCCACACACGGCCACGCTAAAGGCTTCGCACCCGGCTCCGCTCACGGCTCCGCTCACGGCTCCGCCCACGGCTCCGCTCACGTCCCGACCGGCGCCCGCGCAACAAACAGCCGCCTCGTCTCGGCCCGCGCCGCCCGCTCACTCCGCCGCGCGACCTAGTGCGCGTTCGTCCGCAAGCGCACGCTCGACCGCCGCCGCGGGCCGAGCGGTGCGCAACGCGTCGCCCGCGCCGCAACGCTTGCTGGCAGGCTCAGCCGCCGCAACCAAAATGACGAAGATGGAAGATTACACCATGTCGCCACCGCCGCCGAGGACCTCTGCCCGGGACTCCCCAGCCGCACTGTCGCCGTGCTCGTCGAGGGAGGGGAGCGACCTCTCGACAGCATCATACCACGCACAAGACTACCACGAGCCACCCACAGGACTACCGGACACAGAGGTTAGTGATAGTGAAGTACTTTCCGACGACTCCGGCAGCGACATGTGCACCGAGGAGGCGCTGGCCCCTGGCTACGACTTACAGCCGGAGGCCAGGGCCCAGCGCCGACCAAGAAGCTCGGACGGCGAGGCCGCTGAAGAGGCCAAGCGCCTGTGCCCCGACTCCCCGCTCCCGCAGCGCGACTCGCGCGGTAGAGTGGGAGCCGGATCGCCGACCTTCGCCGAAGCGACTCGCCGTGCACCCACTGGACAGGACACTACCGCACCACCTGCGGCAGCCCCTGGACAAGGCGCTACCACCTCGGCCGCAAGAGACGGCAAGGAGAAGAAGAAGCCACGCTACCCTCCGCTTGTAGTGGAGAGGCTACCCAACTGGGCCGCCCACTTTAGGGCCCTCAGCATAAAATTGGGCCACCCACCAAACGTCCGACCTTTCCAGGGGGGATTTAGGTTCCTCCCGGAGAGCGAGGACGAGTATAGGGTGGTCCAAAGATATCTGACGGACCTGGAGAGGTCGGACGGCGTCAGCTGGTTCGCCTACTCGCTGCAGGCGGAGCGTAGCCTAAAGGTGGCTATAAGGGGGCTGCCAGCAGACACGGACCCAGCCGAAATCACTGAGGAGCTCAGCCTGCTGGGGTACGAGCCGGAGTACGTGCGTAACATCAACGCACGTGGAGGACGACCCGGCTGCATCTTCCACGCAGTGCTGAGGAGGCAGACGGACATCCGTAGGATTTACGACACCACCACACTTATGTGCATGCGTGGTGTCCGCGTAGAAGCTTGGCGGAGCAAACGTGGGCCCGCCCAGTGCCATAGGTGCCAGAAGTTCAGGCACAGCTCGCACCAGTGCCACCGCCCTCTCGCTTGCGTGAGGTGCGGCGAGGGACACGTCGCGCGCGACTGTCCGCGCCCAAAAGAAGAACCGGCCACCTGCGCCAACTGCGCAGGCGATCATCCGGCCTGCAGCACCAGGTGTCCGGTCATGAAAAAAGAGGCTGCAAACAAGCGGGCAGGCACGGTCGCCGCCACAACAAACAGACGCCGCCCCAAAGAGAGGCCCCCTACTAACGCCGAGGATCATGAGGCCCCCAGCGCCACGTTGATGGCGGCGGCAAACGGGCCCACCTCCGACGTAAAGGATGTCGCTGCCTCGAGGCGGAAAAATAAGAAGCGCGGGGGAAGGAAGAGGGGAAGAAATCCCCAGCCCCCCGCGACCCGAACAACAGAGGGCACTGTCCCTGCCTCGGCGCAGGCGCAGGCCACAAACACTCCACACTCAGCTGAGCCGCCTGTTGTTGTTGTTGCTACTGCCGGCCCTGGCGAGCCGAGGAAGGGGAAGAAAGAGAGAGAGAGGACAGGTCTGCCCCATCCGCAGGCGCGGCTCCGGCCGCCGCGGAACCCAGGGAGCAAAGGCCACACAAACAACTGCAACAACAACAACAACAACAACAGAAACACCCGGCTAGCACCAGCGAACATCAAAAGCGCGCCACCCAAGCTGCTGGAGCTCGGCAGAGCCCGACCCAGCAGAGTGACTTCACGGCCTGCGCCATCAGGATACTTATGGACCTAATAAGGGCCATAAGGCAGGAACAGGATGCGGGCCTAGTAATCCTCGACGGACTGACGGAGTTACTCGCGTTGTACAATGCCTAGTTCGTTGAGGATTCTACACTGGAACGCCCGCGGCCTAAAGAACAAGGTCGCCCTACTCCGCCTCCTCCTCAAGGACCAACGGATCGACGTGGCGCTTGTGGGTGAAACACACCTGGGGCCTGCGGACAGGACCAGGTTCCCGGGTTACTTCACCTACAGGAGGGATGAGAAGTCGCCGCTCGGCATCTCCTACCGCGGGCTGGCGGTGCTGGTCAACCGAAGGGTCGTCCATCAGCCGCTCCCAGAGGTCACCCCAACGACCTTCCAGGCGTTGGGAGTTCAACTCCATGTCGCCGGCAAGGACATGAACATCTATGCCGCCTACCACCCACCCAGCTCCGCCCTAGACTGCGCGGAGCTGAGACGAGTCCTGCAGTCGCCGAACCCGACACTCCTTGCCGGCGACTTCAACGTCAAGCATCCGGCATGGAACAGCCGGATCCAGAACACCTGGGGCGGACGGCTCTTCGCGGACATCGTGATCCACCAGGGCCTCGGTTGCCAGCTCACCCAACAGGTGATAGACGACGAGCTGCAGTCGGATCACCAACCTGTGCTCGTCGTCCTCTCAGAGATGCCGACTAGACTCTCGCCTCCTGCGCCACGTCGCATCATAGACTGGGACACGTACAAGGATAAGTTGGGGACCACCACACCCTCTTGGCCCACCGAGACCGCCGCAGACGTCGAGAGGCTCGCGGGAGAGGTCACCGCCTGCATCCAGCGCGCCCTAGAAGAGGCGACCACCACACTGCCGACGCCGACGGAGGGGTTTGTTTACAAGCCCCTCCCCGCCCACATAAAGCACCTGATCGCCCAGAGGAGGCGCCTACGCAGGCGGTGGCAGGACACCGGCTGCCCTACGATGAAGCGAGACCTCAACCGTCTGGCGGAGAAGGTCAGGGCCAAGCTACAGGAGCACAACGCCGCGGGCTGGGAGGAACGAATCGACGCCGCAGAAGGGGACTGGCCGTCGATTCACAAGCTATGCAGATCGCTCACGAACACCCCGGCCCCGGTACGTCCACTACGCCACAGCGACGGGGCGCCCAGATATGTTGCAGCAGACCGTGCTGAGATATTCGCTGAGCACCTGGAGCGTCAGTTCCGGCCAAACCCAAGCACCGACACCGAGCACATCGCAGCAGTCGAGAGGCACCTTGGAGAGTACTTCGCCTCGCCGGTAGCCCCCGAAGAGGACCCAATATTCTTCTCCCCAAATGCAGTCAGACGCGCCATCCTCCGGACAAAGCCGAGAAAGGCCCCGGGGGCGGACCAGATCACTAACACCGCGCTACGCCACCTGCCGTACAGAACGGTGGCGGCGTTAGCGCGCTTGTACACGGGAATATTACGCACCGGGGTTTTCCCGGCTGCGTGGAAGGAAGGGCGCGTCATCATGCTGCCCAAACCGCACAAAGACGTCCTGAAGCCGGAAAGCTACCGGCCCATCACACTACTCTCCTGCACCTCCAAGGTGTTTGAACAACTCCTGCTGCGACACCTGCAAGAACACGTGAAACCGCGACCCGAGCAGTTTGGGTTTCGCTCGGAACACTCCACGACGCTCCAGCTGTCGAGGGTACTGCACCTGCTCACGTCGGCGATGAACAGGAGAGAGCGAGCGGTTGCAGTATTCCTCGACATGGAGAAAGCGTTTGACAGGGTGTGGCATGCCGGTCTGCTATACAAACTGTCGATGACAGACGCGCCCCGCCGCTTGATACAGGTGGTCTCCTCCTTCCTTACAGACAGGACCTTCAGGGTGGTGGTTGACGGTGTGCTATCAAGCACCCGCACCATCACAGCCGGAGTGCCGCAGGGCAGCTGTGTCTCCCCGTGGTGTTACTCCTGCTTCACCGACGACATCCCCACAACACCGGGCACCACGCTCGCGCTGTACGCTGACGACGCCGCGTACATTGCCACGTCACTTAACGTGCATCACGCGGCCGTCAAGATGCAGCGCGTGCTCGATCTTCTGCCAGAATGGCTGGCCAAATGGAGGTTGTCGGTGAACGTGGGAAAAACCCAGGCACTGACTGTCGGCGGCTACAAGAAACCACCACCCCTGAAGCTACAGGGGGCCGACGTCGAATGGTCAACCCAGGCCAAGTACTTGGGCGTCACCATTGACAGTCGGCTCTCCATGGCGCCGCACGTCCGCACGATCGTCGCGAGATGCAGGAGCGCCCGCTTCCTGCTCCTCCCGGTTCTCAATTCCCGCCTCCCGCTGCGTGCCAAGCTGGGCGTGTACAAAACGTACATCCGCCCCCTGCTCACGTACGCCGCCCCAGCTTGGCTCGCCCTCACGAGCGAGAAAAGCAAAGGGGCACTTAGAAGACAACAGAACATCTCACTTCGTAAGATCGTCGCCGCCCCTCGCTACGTGAGGAACTCCGTCGTCCAGCGGGACCTCGACATTGAGAGCCTGGAGGACTTCTGCGGCCGCCTCGCGTCCAACATGTTCGCGCGCGCCGACGCCTCTGCCTGGCCACACATCGCGCAGATAGCGCCATGGCACACGCGCCCGCCTGACGCGGGGCGCCCCTCGCGCTTACCTAAGCGCCTACCACGCGACCTCGTGACGGACGTGTGACGTCACCCACCGGATTTGACCACCGAGTATGTCGCCTCACCTACACGCGGCATACTCAAACAATAAGACTCCACACACACAACACACACAAGGTGTAACGTCGCGTCCTAAGTTAATATAGGCGCGGCGCGCACCCCCCACCTCATACCCACACGACTCCACAGTCACGTGACTCACGCGAGGATAGCGACGCGGGCGCGCCATCCACTCGCAAGCATGAGCGGTGTCACACATCATACAATACCGCTCACACATACACACTCGGCCCCCTAGCCCGGAGCGCATCGGCTAGCTTCGATAACGCTGCGGGCGGGGGCCCCCTCGCCTGGTAGGGGTAGCCCGAGCCGCCTCTGGCTGGTCAGCACCCGCCGGGCTTCACCCGGGGCACCGGGAGTTCCACCTGGCGGTGACAGACCGCCGAGGCGGCGTGAAGAAACGGTTAACACCGTGGCGCCCCTACCGACACAAAATGACACTAATTCACAGGCGAGCGGCGCAAGCGCGCTCGCCATTGGCCAAGGCCTACAAGGCCCACCCACTGACGGTGCCCGTGTGTTCACGGGCACACAAGGATCCCGCGGGACCAAGGGCGATGCCCACAACCCGCCTGCCGCAACCCCTTGCGGGGTTGCAGCGAATTCTACGACGGATCGGCAGAACTTCATTCGACGCCTGGCCGCCGCCGAGTGCACACGTGCGCTCCGCTCTCGCTGCCCTGCTCCCGCGCACCCCGCGCCCCCCGTCTCGGTTTCGCCGCTGAGCTACGTCCGTAGCATCCGCCGCCACGCCGAGCTCCGAAGGTCCCCGGGCCGCCCAGTCGTAGTGCAACTAGTCTCTGCCTTGTGCATTGACTCAGTCGCGCTGCGCCGTGTTGAATTGACTATTCGTAGTTAATTCGATACGTTCAAAACTGTCTTTTTCAAGACATATTTCCTTAACGGAAATCGACAAAACCACGTCCGCGTTATTTGCGCCCTTCAGGCGAAATCCACATTTTCGTGGTTCTTGACGGAAACCTCACGGTGCTAACGAAGTCAAGAGGGTGGTGACCCGACACACCCGCCGATCCCCTTCAGGGTGAGGCAGACAGTTGAAAGGGCTCTGACTGCGGCCTTGGGGGATCTCCTAGTCGCAGTCTGGTAGCATTTAATCCCCGTTTGTCCACAGCTGCACCCGGGACGTCTGGGTGTCTCTACCCCAGCGGCCCGGATCGGTCGCAAGACCCATAGGGCCCTGCCGCACAATAAGATCGGCGGCAGGTTTACTAGCTTAGGGCACACCCTAGTACTCACCTCCCTGTGACCCCAACAGGGAGAGAACACATCCCTGGGTTATCCCGCCCGGGGAGTTAGGTTTCACAGTGTTTTCCGGCCCTTCTGGCCAATTCAGACAGCAGTGGAGCTGGCGAGTTTGTTTGTGTTTTTCTTCTCGCCAGTGGAACACTAGGAAAAACTCAGGGTTATCCTCGTTTAAGGGAGCTGTCTGCCCGGGGAGTTTACGTTTCACGTATCTCCTCGGGATAGGTTTGGATAGGTATAGGTTTAGGCTATGTATCTAGTCCCCCCTTATTAAATTTTACCATAATGGCGCCTAACGCCAAAAAGTTATTAGAAGCGAAGTTGAGGATCCTCCTCAACGAGCTTATGTCCGACGACAATCCCCACATCAGAGATAAGTATGAAGAGCTACTCGAGCCCTTCAAAGATGAGTGGATGTACAAAGCGCAGTACAACACCAATGAGGCTGAAGGTACCGCACCTCAGTCCTCCTCAATCATGGACTTCAGCGATGCGCTGGAAACCCCCTCTGACACCTCGTCAGTCCCCGTCCCAATAGTAGAGCCCACAAAAGCGGCTGAGGAAACCCCTTCCTCCCCAGAGTTAGACAATGAAACCGAGATGGAAACGAACAGCTCGGAGGAAGTAACTGAGGCGACCTCCTCCTCAGAAACTTCCGACTCCTCCCCCTCCTCCTCCTCTGAAGACGACTACCAAATCGTCGGGAAGGGGAAGAGGAAAAAGGGAAAATCCCCATCGGTCCAACCTTGCAAAGCAAGTAAACCTATGGAACCGGCTGCAGGCCCTTCCCAAAGCCGTCCACTCAGTCCTCTAATCGCAGCCACCCCGGCTGTCACCTCTCCTCAGGCTGCCACCTCGGCTACCCCGCCATCATCCAAGAGTTCCCGTCCACCTCCCCTTGTCATCCACGACAAGGGAAAGTGGACGGAAATCTCTAAGGCGTGCAATGAGCGCCTTATCAATTATACTAATGCCCGTGCCATAGAGCAGGGCATTAAAGTCATGACCGCGACCCCCAATGACTACCGCGAGCTATCCAAGCTCCTGCGTCAGAGGGACATTAGATTCCACACTCACTCCCTTCAGGAGGACGTCCCGACCAGGGTCGTCATAAAAAACGTCCCCATAGAAATCTCCACACAGGAGATCAAAGAGGACTTAGAATCCCAAAAAATCCCCGTAGCCGAGGTGCACCGCATGCACCGCAAGACAGGAGGTAACACCAGTTTAGCCCCCTACAATATGATTCTCGTAGTTTGCGATCGCGTGGAAGGACATCATCCTATCCACCAGATCAGCAAAATCTGCGGTCTGTCTGGCCTCCGCATCGAGAAGCCAATCAAGTCTGGCATTCTGTCCCAATGCCATCGCTGCCAATTATATGGCCACGCGCAAAGACATTGCTTCGGCAAACCCAGATGCGTGAAGTGTCTGGGTGATCACGGCACCGCCGATTGCCCCCGCCCCAAAGACCGCTCACTCTGCAGCGAACCTCCCAGTTGCGTACTGTGTGGAGAATCAGGACACCCCGCAAACTACCGCGGATGCCCCAAAGCTCCCAAATCGTCGGCCCCTAAATTGGCTAAACGTGCCATCAATAGACAGCAGAGGGAGTGTCCCTCTCTCACCGAAAAACTCCCCGAGTCCCTAAGACCTCAACGCCCCAGCCCCTGGAACACGCTTAACCATCAAGCGCACTTCCCGGCCCTGAGGCCCTCTCAAACACCGTCACCTGCTTCACAGGCTATCCCACCGCTAATGGCAATACCTGCCTCACTGCCCTCTCCGCACAGCCCGATCTCTCAAGCGGCCGCGCCCTCAGCGCCCCGCTCCCCCCTTCTCTCAGCGCCCAGAGACCCTCGCCCCTCAGCGCCTAAAGACCCTCGCCCCTCAGCGTCTAAAGACCCTCGCCCCTCACCGCCTAGAGACCCTCGCCCCGCAGCGCCCTCAGCGCCTCGTCCACCAGCACCCTCAGTGCCTCATCCTCCAGCACCCTTGGCGCCTCGCCCCCCAGCGCCTTCAGCGCCACGCTTCCCAGCCAAGGTGCCCCAAGCTCCCTTCTCCTTTAAGGCCTCCAACCCCCCCCCTATGACCTGTGCACCGGCACTAGACCCATTCGACCCTGTCCGAGTCCTCGGCAGCACGTTCGCCGTCTTCCACTCCCCGCGAGCTCTCCAGATGACCAGGGACACCATCGCCTGCAACGGCGATTGGTTTTCACTACTCCAAGTCTACAACGCGTATCCCGACGTTACGCAAGCCCTCAGGAACCTCCCCCACAACCTAATCCGCAATGGATAACGTCCCCCACTCCAGTAGGTTCAAACCGAAATCCCTAAAAATAGGGACTTTTAACGCCGAAAGCCTGAACGGTCAACGTGATGAGATCGCCATTTTCCTCCGCGATCACCAATTAGACATCCTGTTAGTTCAAGAGACCTTCCTAAAACCCCACCAGCGAAACCCGAACATTGCAAACTACAAGCTAGTTCGCAATGACAGGTCTCGCTGCCACAAAGGAGGTACTCTCATATACTACAAAGCCAGTCTGTACTGCATCCCCATAGACCCCCCTCCCCTTAAAAGATTCGAAGTCTCCATCTGTCGGCTGGGCATGACAGGCCATCAACCAGTCACGATTATCTCGGCTTACTTACCGCCCTTCAGCAACAACATTCCAGTCGACTATAACGCAAATATGAGAGATGATCTTAAATCGCTCCTCAACCTAAGTGACTCCGTCCTTCTGGCGGGGGATCTTAATGCGAAACACCCCGCGTGGAACTGTCGCGTAACGAACAACAGAGGTAGTGCCTTATACAACCTCTGCTGTCCGCTCAACTTTGACATTATCGCCCCTATGTACCCCACTCATTTTCCAAATAACCCCAATCACAACCCTGACGTGCTAGATGTCGCACTTCTGAAGAATGTAAACTTGCGATTACATTCTATAGAAACGATCGATGCACTTAACTCTGACCATAGACCAGTAGTCATGGAGTTCGCTCCTAGATTAGGCCTCTTCGATCCCACTCAACCACCCCTCACAAAGGTGATCACGGACTGGGGGAAAGTAAGCGAATTGCTGAAATCCGCCGAATCCCCTCACCTAGACCAAATCCCCGACAACATTGAGACTGTAGCCGACACGGAGGCCGCGATCGGCTCACTCACGGAACACGTACAGTCTGTCCTGAACAGCTGTTCAAGGGAGGTTCCAGCGGATGATTACCGTTGGACTCTCCCGGACGACGTACGTGAACTTGTGACTGAGAAGAACGCGGCTATCCGTGCCTACAGTTCTTTTCCCTGCGCCAGTAACAAAGTTTTTATGCGCCGCTTACAACGCAAAGTAAGTAGTAGCATCAAAGAACTGCGTGAAGAACGCTGGAATAAAATGCTCAGTGAACTCGAACCGACCCATCAGGCCTTCTGGGACCTGCAGAGGAGGCTACGCTCTTCTGAGGCCACCACCGTGCCCCCTCTCATTCGACCCGATAAGACCGTCGCCTTCGACGACGACGACAAAGCCGAATGCCTGGCTGACAGCCTAGAGACTCAATGTTCTCCCAGCACCCTGCCAGTAGACCCAGCTCACCTCGCCGAGGTGGATGCTGAAGTCGAACGCCGGACCTCCCTCCCTCCCGTAGAAGACCCAGATGATCCCCTACCCTCAGTCACCCCTGAAGAGGTAGAGGATATCATCAAAGGCCTTAAACACCGAAAAGCCCCTGGCTCAGACGGACTCACCAATAGAGTATTTAAATTATTCTCTCCCGCCCTCATAGTGTTAATGACCGCTATCTTCAATAGCGCCTTAACGAACAATATGTTCCCTCAGTCGTGGAAGCGAGCCACGGTAATTGGCATTCCCAAACCGGGCAAGCCAAAGTCATCCCCCAGTAGTTACCGTCCCATCAGTCTCCTCAACGTCCTAGGCAAGATCTACGAGAGGCTTATTTATAAGCGTCTCAAAGATTACGCCGAAGCCAAGAGCCTAATACCGATGGAGCAGTTTGGATTTAGATCCCGACACTCCTGCGTCCAGCAAGTGCACCGCATAGTGGAGCACATCAGTGCCCGCTACCAGCGAGGGCTGATCACCGGTGCCTTGTTCTTAGACATCGCGAAAGCATTCGACAAGGTCTGGCACAACGGGCTGATATACAAGCTATATCGGCTCGGTGTGCCCGATCGTCTCGTACTCATCCTACGTGACTTTTTGTCGAACCGCACATTCCAATACCGCATTGATGGTGCGCTTTCAACCCCTCATCCGATTCGCGCAGGCGTCCCTCAGGGGTCGGTACTTTCGCCACTAGCCTTCACGTTATACACCAGCGATATCCCAAAGAGTAGAGTAGCCCAGTTAGCCCTCTTCGCCGACGACACGGCCATCTTTTACTCTGGTAGGAGTCCCATTAGAATCGCCCGTACCCTCCAAACTTCCGCAAACGCCCTAGGCGATTGGTTCCGGAAATGGAGAATAGAAGTGAATCCCGACAAGAGCCAGGCGGTACTTTTCTCTAGCCCCCGTCAACTCTTCCCCTCCACTCCTAGTCCGATCACCATGTTTGACAAGCCGATCCCTTGGGAGAAGCAAGACAAATATCTGGGAGTCATCCTCGACCGGCGCCTAAACTTCGGAGAGCACATCAAGACGGTACGTTCGCGTGCCGCCTTCGCTCTCGGTAGGCTCCACTCTATGCTGAATGCTCGCAGCAAATTGTCACTCAAGTGCAAATTGCGTATTTACACCGCGTGCATTCGGCCCATCATGACTTACGCGTGCCCCGTGTTCGCTCATGCCAAACCCTATCACCTCCACAAGATGCAGACCCTCCAAAATCGATTCTTACGTCGCGCCACCGGAGCCCCGTGGTTCGTCAGGAACGAACAACTCCACGTTGACCTCAAGATCCCTACCATCCAGCAGTGCATGAAACGTCTCACCAAGGGTTTTTTCGATAAGGCCGAAAAACACCCTAACCCACTGATTTCCTCAGCAGCTAGTTACGTCCCCTCCAACATCTCCAGGATTCGTCGACCTAGGACCACCCTCCTCACACCCGATGACCCCATCACCCTCCTTCAAGAGAGCCATAGGGAAACCAGCACACTTCGTAAACACAGATACAAACCGAACCGATTCAAACCGCGAACCCGGCCTCGCCGACGAGGCCCTCCGCCGCGACCCCCCTGTAACATCACCGCCCGACCCTTGCTCGACGAGCCAGCCCGCGACGCTGAGCGAGTAACGTCAAACTCCCCAATTAATGATCCGACCCAGCCTGTCCCTTGCTGCCCTCCCCTCAATGACGCACTAAGCCGAGGCCCGAACCCCACAGGGGGTGCCCTTAGTGATCGTTCATTTAATTGAATTCCTTAGTTTGTAAGCCCTGGCTGGGGGCCTTAAAGTAATTTTTGGCCACCACAGGAAAGTCCGGTTAAGCAGTCAAGCAACATCTAAAAAAAGTCGGCAGAAAAAAACCATCGCGACCACATCTCCTAAACCATCTTCACGACAGACAGTTTTACTGTGGTACTCGCAGAGACTCAGCTGCTAATAACTTTGAAAGTCAACCATTAATCACTATTGAGAATTAAAATCAGTGCTTGTGAACGACTCCAAACTCGGGTAAGTGTCTCAACATCTAATGTATTCGCCACATTCCTATAAAGTGTTCAGCTTCTCTAAATACCTGTTTATTCTAGATACTCGTAATATAGATTTAACCGCAAGCTCGGTGTCATAAGTTTTCTGAGCGCTTATCTGTTTCTTGGTCACCCGGGGTATTTGCGTCTTTGGGGTGATTGCGTCTAATCGAAATAATTTAAAATCTGTTTGAAAACCAACCTCTCCTGCCATCTAGTTTTGTTTATTTTGAATAAAATCATAACATATAGTTTCAATAGATGGCGTTGTACCGCACAAATTCAAATTGTCGGCCATATTGAAAATAACGTGTGTTTTGTCAAGTGGTGCTGCGCGAGGTGAGTGATTTAAATCCTTAAGAATCCATATTTTTTCTATGTTTTCCGTTTTTAATATGAAATGTTCATACGCAATATATTATAGTCTGTCTATACCGATAGTTATTTTTATTGAAATCGTTTTATTTGTGGAGAAATGAAGATTTAATTGTTTTAGGTTAGGTCTGTATGTTTGGGGTAAATGCGTCTGCTGTTTCGGGGTTATTGCGTCTATACGACGCATTTGCCCCAAAACCAGAGATCTTAAACCTTTTTTTTTGTGTTTCCTTGTAGTAAATTTTATTTCGTAACTAGGTGTTTCTTACAGCTTTGTTTGAATTCTTATTTTTTAAAGTATATAAGAGAAGTTTAGCGATTATATTTATTATAGTGAAGTTATCATTTTGTGTTGCAGGTACTTAAATTAGATCACAATGGTTATATTGAGATACATTGATATCGACAGATATTTAAACAGAAATGACTTTCAATATTACATAGAGCAAATACTTACCTGGCCATGGCAAAAAAACACATTTTATCTGGTCACATGAATGTTTCGGATGCGGACAGTCCCAAGCGACACCAACAGGACCTCGTCATTTGATTTTGAATATGAATACTCAAATTGCAAAGGCATTATTAGAAAGTTCATTCTTTTGGTGTCCATCTTGTACAATTTATACTTTGTACATGCACTATTGTATTGTGTATTGTATTTTGTATTACACTGAGGATGAATGCGAATATTGCCATGAAAATTTATAACTACACTATTGTTTTTTCTTTTAATAATTTGTAAGTTATAATAATAATAAATTCATTTATTTCAGACATGGTCCATAATTCAATACAGTATATAAAAATTTAAAAACACATGTACATTAAAATAACATAATCAATAAAAATAAAATTACACATACAATACAATTGAAATAAATTAAAATAGTACACATTAAAACAAAAATTAATCATACACGCATGTCAAATAAAACGAGGAGAGGCGCTAACATGAAGCTGCATCCACCTCTGTATCAGGGGCAGGTCCCACCGCTCGGACAAAACCCTCAGGAGACTGTTCGAGCTGCTTCGTAGGCGACTTAATAGTGAAGCGCTCCGCTTCCTCATGATCGCGAAAAAATCATCGGTCCGCGCCTCAGCAAACATAGTCGAAGCACTACAAAACCGCGGAAGCCCTAACAGTATCCTGAAAGCATTGTTGTACTGCACGCGCAGTGCGCTGTACGCCCGCTGCGTAAAGTTGGTCCACAGGCTGCACGTGTAGAATGACTGACAATATGCCTTAAATAAAGTCACCTTCACAGGTCTAGTACATCGCGCAAACCTGCGAGCCAACATATTACACCGGACAGACAGCGCCCTGCGCTCCCTCTCAATGTCCAGATTGTCACACAAGTCGTCAGAGACCCAGTGGCCCAGGTACTTGAAATGCTGCACTCTTTTTAAAGGAATTCCGCAAAGAGTGACGGGAGGTACATAAGAGTAACATTTGGTACCGGCTTTAAAGATCATGAATTCACTTTTTTGAGCATTGTAACTGAGCCCATGGGCCTCCGCATACGTCTCACAAGTACGCAAAAGTTTACGTAACGCACCGATAGACGGGCGTAGTTATGACGGCACTTGAGAGTTGAGACATTTAAGATTTGTGATTTTTATACACTTAAAGTTTTCTTTACGAAATCACAATGCAAACGATATATAAATATTCTTGAGTAATACTTAACATAACACCTCAAACTTAGCACAAAATTATATTACAACTATAATAATTCTATTTCAGATGTTAATCATTTGAAGATGGTGCGCAATTATAAAAAAAAGACTGTTACTAAATACACCCTAGAAACTTTAAAAACAGCAGTATTAGAAATAAAGAATGGAGACCTTAATTCATATCAAGCATCACGAAAATATGGGATACCGCGTACAACTATTGTAGATCGAGTCAAACAAAGGCGAGGTGTTGTTAAAGACACACGTGGTAGCCCAACAGAAATCGATCTCGAAAATGAAAGAAGACTAGCTGCTGGCCTACACACTATGGAGAAATATGGCTTCGGCCTCTCTTCAAATGAAACATCTATTTTAGTAACCAAATACATTGAAAGTAATAAACTTAAAACGCAGTTTAAGAATAATACACCGGGATATGATTGGCTTTCTGTTTTTCTTAAAAGAAACAAATTATCCTTAAAGAAGCCGCTAGCTGTAGAAATGTCCAGAAAAGCAGCGTGCGACCCCTTTATTATTGAAGAATATTTTAACACACTCGAAAGTTGTATTAACGAACTAGATTTAAAAATTTCCCCGGAAAGAATCTGGAATTTAGACGAATCTAGTTTCAGTAAAGATCCAGAAAAAACCAAAGTTGTAGGTGTAAGAGGTTACGCAAGTACTCGAACCATAGCATCCGCGGGAAAAGATAACGTCACGGTGTTATTTACGGCTAGCGCTCTTGGTGAAAAATTACCTCCACTGATCATATACCGGGGCAAAAACGTATGGGACCAGTGGATGTCTAGAAATGCGTTTGAAGGTACCTCATACGCAGCAACAAAAAACGGTTGGATAGAGTCAAAAGTCTTTGAGAAGTATATGCTCGGTACTGTCTTGCCTCACTTGTCCAAAGAAAAACCATGTTTGTTAATATATAATGGTCACTCAACTCACATTCAGTTAAAAATATTAGAAAAAGCCGCAGAAATGGGAGTAACCATTTTAAAATTGCCACCTCATGCCAGCCATCTTTTACAACCTTTAGATTTAGCCGTTTTTAAATCTATGAAAGACAAATGGGACGCAAAAATATTGGCGTGGCAGCGTTTGAACGTGGGAGCCAAACTACAAAAGGACCAATTCAGCCAAATCCTCGGAGAAGTTTGGAAAGAATTAGATCCTAAGGTAATTAGAAATGGCTTTAAAAAAGGGGGTGTGTTCCCATTCAATAGTAAAGTGATCCCAGACGAAAAATTTGATCCAGATTCTCTAAAAAGATTTCTAAAATACAAAAGTAAAAATATCGAATTCGACATACCAATTCTGTCCAGCTTATGCTTAAAAATATTAAATAAGGAGAAGAATGAGCGGGAAGCTAGAAGAAAACTATGTGAATATAATCAACAACAGAACCTTAAGATAACTACTTTGAAACCCTCGGAGGTTATAATACCCGGTACTAGCAGCGGAACCTCGGGAATCCAAATTCTTGAAAATCGTATTATTACATATAGACAAGGAGAATCGTTTGAGGATTTGTTGCTTAGCACAATAAAAAAATCGGATAGTACAGTTAAAGTAAAGAAAAGAAAAGCAGCGAAAGGCTGTGAAGTCATTACACGCGAATATTACTTGGAAAAGTTACGAAATGAAGAAGCAGAAAAGCAAAAACGTGAGGAAGAAAAAACATTGCGACAATCAAAAAGATGCACAAATAAAAGTAAACCTGCAAAGAAAGAAAAGCATATATCTCATAAGAAGAAGAAACTACAGAAGAAAATATTTTATTAATCAGATGAAAGTATTGATGATGAAATAATATTAAGTGATGCCACAGAATCTGATGATTGGAACACTTATTGTGAAAACGTTATTCAAGACGACAAAGAAGAGGACTGTTTTCTTGACCACGACTCTAGTCACGATCAAGTACTCAGTGAATGGAAATATGAAAAGAGAATCGATTCAAGACAGACAGTCACTCCGGACGAACCAAGGCGCCCTCAAGTTGACGATTGGTTAGTAGTTCAGTTTGCGACAAAGAAAACTGTAAAGCACTTTGTCGGAAACGTAATTTCAATGGATCTCAATTCCGACATAGTGACCCCAAAAGTCAAATTTCTAAGAATCAATAATAATAGTAAAATTGATTCATTCCATTACCCCGACGTCGAATTTGTTTTAGTACTCCGACATGAAGCTGACATTGTAAAGTTTCTTGAAAAACCTCAAATAACCCGAAGAGGTCATGTTATTTTTAAGGAAAATTTAAAAGTTTTTAATATCCAATAGAAAATAGCAATACTTTCTACTGACAACTATTATATTTTTATACTGATTTTGTTGGAGTAGGGAATTGATCTCACTAAAAGATATTTTGGTTAAGGTGTTATTATCTTATTTTAGATAGAGTATGTATTAATACTTAGTTATTTCATAAATGTAAATCAGGGTACATCGAATTTCTTATTAAATTGTTTAAGTATGTGGAACAGGAAATTCAGTGTGCTCCTCGAAGAGTAGGTAATACTTACCCGTAATTTTGATCTGATTTTACTGTGATAATATTAGAACTTATGAAAGATTTGATCTTGTGAACAGATAATACTCGTGGATAGATACTATTATAGAATTTTTTAGGACCCGCATTAAAATAAGTACAAATAGTTTAGTACTTATGTAAGGACTGATTTTGAAGCGAACCATAATTTGTGATTTTTTTTTAATTAAGGAAGATTTGATCTCGTTAAAAGTTCAATTAAAGCTAGGTATGTGTATACAATAATTTATTGAATTCTTAATTCTTACAGATTATGCCGGGTGACTTTTTTACCGTCTTTAAAAAATAGGGTGTCATGGATGAATGAACGGAGTAGAAGCATAATGTTTATAAAACCTAGATTGTTTGTTTTTTTCAAAATTCCTGTTGTTATTGTTATAATAGGAAAAGTTTATTACAAATGTGTAGTATTTTTATTGATAGATCAATTTAGAAATTGATCTGTCAATAAAAATACTACACATAGCTTAGATAGACTATGACATTGTAAAAAAAAAAATGCCATAAGCTTATACACCCTCCCCCCTTCCCTAATTTTCAAGACGGTTAAAAATATCATCCAGTTTAATAAGTATAAAATGGGAAAAGGTGTCAATGTCCACTGATTTTCTATATTAAGCAAACCTTATTTTGTTGTGATCATTATGTTATACGAATACACACAAATGACTCTCTACAAACTTAATAGTTTGAAATATTTTTTTTCTATCATTGTATCAGTGCCTTGTTGCTATTGAAAGATTGATTAAATTGTTGTAATGCTGAATAAAAACTCTTTTAATTTAAGCGTTTAATGCAGTACTGCCCACGCATCGCTCGCGGCCGTGCCGCGCGCCGCAGTCCTGCATCAAACGCCTAAATTGAATGAGCTCTGACTGCAAGTATAATATTCGTCTGCCGAATGTAACTTGATTCTGATTAAACTTCAAAAATGTTATGTTGCTTTTATTTAGCACCCATAAAAATGCATTTTTAGAAGAGAGTTTATTCTAATTTTGCGTTCAAAAATAAAATGTTCTGAACGTCTGGATTTGACAGCGGGTAAATGCGTCTAAAAAAATGGTCGCATTTTCCCAGTTTTTATGATTTCGCTTCTGATGTAATAGTTATTTAATATTTTATAATTTACTGAAACATTTGTGTACAAAACTTTGGTTGAAGTAAAACATATTTAGTTTAGCCTTCAAACATCACAGGTTTAAAACTTATTTAATGAAGACGCGTTTGCCCCAATACGGGAAAATGCGTCTAAAATTCCTCTTTTAAAAAAAAAGTATATTTACTCGTATTTACTGTAAATAATGAAATAAAAGATATTTTTTTTATACATTTGCGTTAAGGATTTTTCCAATAAATTTATAATTAGTGTGGTATGAATCTTTAAAAGCGTGTAAGGTAATTATATGACGCAATTGCCCCGGTTGACCTTAACGCCTACCGCGCATCAACTATAAAATCTCCGCACCAATACCGGTCCGAAAAATGTCGCAAACAAATATTGATCCCGAGCTTCTGTAATAACAAGTGTAATAACACTAAGTGAAATTAGGCCTATATTATGGGATAAAACCCTTGAAAAATTATAAAGATAACGACTTGCGAACTGCAGCATGGCGCGAAGTTTGCATTGTTTTGAGAGAAGACTTTCAAGAACTTGAGGAAAAAGAAAGACAAAGCTATGGTAAGTTTTTATATTTATTTCGTTTATCCTTGTATTGCTTCTTCTTGCCAAGGTACAGCTCCCACTTCAGAAACAAATAAATTTGTGAACTCTGTTCGTATTGTGTTGGCACAGCGTCCACCTCGTGTATTTGGCTCATTACGTACGTTTTCCAAAGATATCGTTGAACTGTTGCTGTCAATGTTCGCATATGAACTTTCATTGTGCATGATATAGTTATGAAGCACAGCGCAAGTTTTAACTATCGAGATAGCTGTACTGGTGCTTACGTCCAATGGACGATGAAATATTCGCCATTTATTTGCCAATATTCCATACGCGCACTCCACATAACGTCTGGCTCTTGTTAATCGATAGTTAAATATCCTTTTATTTTTATCAAAATGAGTTCCTCCATAGGGTCTCAACAGATTATAATGCAAACCAAATGCTTCATCACCCACTATCACAAATGGAACACGTGATTCCAAACCTGTAGAGAGAGGACGAGCTTCTGGTAAATCTAAACTGCCATCATTTAATCTTTTCCAGAAAGTACATTCTTTGAATATAGAGGAGTCACATTCTTTGCCATAAGAGCCTACGCTGATATAGGTGAATCTATAATTCGAATCCACTACCGCTAGCAATACAATGGAAAAAAAAATCTTGTAATTCATGTACATGACTTGGTTTCTTCATTCTTATGTGCTTCCCATCAACTGCACCAATACAGTGATGAAAATTAGCTTTATTATAAAATGCGTCAGCAATTTGTTCCCACTCATATTTTGTGTCGGGCAATTTCATAAACTCCTGATGCAACTTATTCCATATAACATTTGTTACTTCTATTATTATTGAGTTGATTGTTGAGACTCCCACTCGATATGTGTAATGTAAATCCATGTATGAACACCCAGATGCCAAGTACCTGCAAATTGAAAACATAAGTACCTAGTGTTATTACAAAAAAGTTAAAAAGACGTTTAACACATGTTTAACAAATAGCAGAATACCTAATACTGGAGCCTGTTGATGGTTCTTTCTCCGCCCTTATTCATAATTTATGTTTTCTTTTTCAGCTAAAATGGTCGTTAAAAAATGGAATCAGATAAGAGACAGCTGGAGGAGGAGTTTAAATGCGAAAAAGAAAATAAATAAATCTGGATCTGCTGCAGTTAATACCAAAAATACTGTTATCACGACCAGTTGTTATTTAAAAAAAAAATGGATCCGGCTGAAACACAAGACAGTGGCGGTAACAAAGCTATAAATATTGAAGAGGGGAGGGTGATACGGAAAATCCTATCCAAAATGAAGGAAGTGAAAATGAACCTACTATCGAACATGGAAGTCCAGGACAAGAAAATCCCGCAGGTGGTGCTAAACGACTTAAGAGAAGTGTACTACCAAGGCAGAGGCTTTCTGTAATGGATCAAAAAATGGCGAGTTTTATTCCTACACTAGCTTCACTCAACGATGATCAAATATTACAATTTCAAGCAGGTGTTATAAGTTTGTTGCAAAATATAAAAAGCCCCAACATTAACCAATGGTCCTCTCAACAACAATCTACTTATAATAACTACTCTCAATCAACAGGTTATTTCACACCGCATTACAGTGTTCAGTCATCGCCATCTGCACAATCAGTTGAATCGCAGAGCTCTGATTTTCCGGATTTCACTAATATCTAATTAATATTAACGATTATCTTGTGAAAATATCATACATACATACATAACTTATTATGTTTGGTAATAAATATTAAACTTTTAATATGAGTTTCATTCTTACCTTAAACATATTGCTAACTTTTCTTCAGGTGTGATGCTTTTTCTCATATTTGTATCACGTTTTTTTTAATCTTCATTCACCCTTTTTAAAAGATCGTCAAATGTGGTTGTAGTATATTGTGATTAATGAAAAGGGGAATTCTAAAATACAGGGCTAGCAACCCGACACTCCATTTTCCGTCCGCTTCACTGAATGGTAATTAATTATATTAATAAAACATATTTTCGATTGTCAACTATTTTATTTAGACAACATGTTATACAAGGCGTATACACATCAAATGGCGACGAGGATAAACAAGAATTTCGAAGCATAAAGGTACATTTTTACGGCTGAAACATGGCCAACGATTTTCGTATAGACGCTTTCAAACAAGATGGCGATATCTTGTGTTTTTTGGAAAGGATTGAGCAGTATTTTGAAGCAAATGAGACTAAAACGGAAAAAAGATGCTCAATATTATTAATAAGTCTTCACGAGGATGTATACAAAATTATAAAGAATATGTGTCATCCGAAGATGCCCAAGGAGTTGTCATATTTGGAGCTGCAGAATTTGTTAAAACTACGGTTCTAGAAAAGAATTTCGCATTTTAGAAAAAGGATTCAATTCGAAAAATTACAACAATTGGAAGGGGAGAGTATAGCCAAATGGTATGCTCGTGTTAGAGAATTTGCTGCGGGATGCAATTTTACGAGTGCATTGGAAGAACGTGTTAAGGATAAATTCGTTACGAGTCTGCGTCCAGGACCAATCCAGGAAAAATTATGTGAACAAGATGTTTACAAGTCGGTGACATTTTTAGTAGATATAGCACTGAATAAGGAAATGGCTTTGAAGGAGGTGCAGGAAGTACATCAAGTAACTCAGTACGGACAGGCCAGGACGATTAAAAGTTCCCAAAACACATTTAAAAAGACTGAGAAGAAAAAGGATTTATTCCATTCTAATACCAAAAACTATTACCACTGGTATTTGTTTCAACTCATATTTTTTTTCTATTCCGAACGGATACCACTTTTTAAATAATTTAATTTAATGTACGAACGAATACCAACAACTTGAATTTGGTACAGTCAGCGCAGTCAAACCTAATCAAAGTAAATTTGTTTTTCAATATTTTTATGTAATCGTAATATAATGCTTAAAACTTTCCAAATTCACTTCACTCCAATATTTTTACAAAGGTTAGCATAGGTAAGAGTAGTTTTAGTGAATCATCTTGCTATTTTTTTTACCTGCGAGAAAGGGTGAGTTTGCTCTATTGTTCCAAAATTCGAAACAACCAATCAGAGTCAAGTGTGACTGGAATGTTGTGCTTTGACTCGGAGAGAAATTTTATCTACATAAATTCCTCAGTACATTTCCGTGCGGTGGCGGTGGCGTATTGGTATCAGAGTGACAGTGATTTTTATTTATTAAGTTAGTATATTAATTTGTTCTTTTGTATAATTTACTTCTCTTTATTAAAATTAGTGTTATTTAAAATACCTATTATTTGATTTTTTTATCATAATCCAATCAAATGTAAAAGTTACATACAATATATAATTTTTTTTAGATATGTCTGAGGAAGCTGATAATCAGCCCTCAACATCTTCGGGAAAAACAGGAAGCTTGACTTTCATAACAAGAAATGGTGGCTTGGTTTTAATGAGAGCTGGTTACCAGTACACAAAAAAAAGGGAAAATAAAAATGGATGGACCCATTGGAGATGTGTGAATGTTAAAGAGTGCAGTGGATCTTTACAGATAAAGGTATGTTACCAACTTCTTACATAGAGTTTAACTGGCTTATTTATAATGGATTAGTGGAGCTTTATAAGGCCTTTGTAGGAAGCTTGTTAAAAAAATGGTATTCATAATCGTATTTTAGAGGTAAAAACACTCTTTATTTCTCCATTAAAGTTAATTTGATTTAAAGAAGCCATGACCCTTCTTTAAACGTTCGTTAACAATAAAATGGCCGACATCAATTCTATTCTATTTCTTTAAATGGCAATTAGTACCGATGCCGTTGTCGACAATTCTGCCATTGTCAAAAGTGAATTGGAATAGCAAGAGTAAAAAAAAAAACACTAGATAAACAAAAAAAAAGGGAAACAAATGGCCGACATCGATCAGTTGTTTCGTGTTTGACGTTCGGTTTACAATGTCAGTCAGTTAGTATTAAAATACCTACTTTAAAATCCCTACATAGCATTGTGGTTGTTCGCGTATAAAATTGTATTAGCAGAGATTCGATGCATTTTATCTGGATGACGAAGAATTTCGTAAATGGTACAGTTTTTCCAAAGAAACGGCTGCTTTTATAATTAATTTAGTCGGTGGTGTGGTACTTCACCAGAATTACAAGTATTAACGGCAACGGCCTTTGCCGCTTTTTCCCAGATTGCATGATAACAAATTCAACAAATTGTTCAAAAGACTAGGTAGTTCAAACTATTCCCTCCTTTACCTTGGTGTACGTTTTTTATGACAGTGTTTAAAAATGCATAGACAAATTTTCTGTGACCAGAGGCAAACAAACGTTAAAATCGACTAAAATCGCATATTTTTCTACAAAATGGCAACATTGTGTACGATAGTGGCGTTTAGTTATGGGAGCTCTAAGAAACGATTATGAATAAGAATTTTTATCGAACGTTCGGTAGGCTTAAGGTGAATGCTCCAGGGTAGCCCGCGAAATTCAAATTTCCATACGTTTTCTGCAATTAGCAGCTGAGTATCGGATATTTTATTAATAGAAACTAAATTCGCGGTACGTATGTATGTATTTACACAATTATACTTATTAAAACCTTCAATATAATTGTCTAACTTAGAGAAAAGATAAAATGTGCCATTTTAATAATAACTTTACGTTTAATATAAATTTTAACTTAGTGGGTTACATTGATAAATTTAACTAATATAATGATATAAATACATACATGCCAGTACCGCGAATTTAGTTTCTATTACCATACTATCCCATACTGAGCTGCAAATTGCAAAAAACTTACGATAATTTGAATTTTGCGGGCCACCCTGGAGCATCCACCTTAAAACATGTTTTAACTAATGAAGGTTTATACCTTCGGTAAGCGTTATATTATGAATAAGACAGTTAGTGTTCCATCTTTCAATATGTATTTTTATCCGAAAACTATTTTGCTAAAGCTATTTTGTTGTCCTCACAGGATGGCAATATTTCCAATGAGAAAAATCATAGCTGCGAGCCCGATGAATTCAAAAATGTAATGGCAAAAAAGCTGGATGATTTAAGAGATAAAGTGATGAAGTCTGATTTCGCCCCAATACCAAACATATATAACAAATTCAAATCACAATTCTGCGCTACTGAATCAGATTTGGTGAGAAATATCCCATCGTTTGCAAACATCAAATCAAAATTGTATTATGCAAGAAACAACGCAGCAGGTGTAAAAAAAAAAAAATGTAAATCAATTGATGAAGTAGAAGTTCCATTACAATTTAGAGATTTTTTGTTTTACGATTTTAAAGATGAGTCTTCCAATACCCGAATAATAATCTTGGTCAGTCCAAATCAACTAGAGAAAATTCCGAGCATTAAATTTTTTGAAAGCGACGGAACATTCGATTGCACCCCTGAGCCTTTTGTGCAGTTATATACTATCCACGGAGATCTGGGAAGTGACGAAGATCACACTCGTATAGTTCCTCTTATTTATGTTTTACTTAACAAAAAAACAGAAGAAACATACAAAAAATTATTTGAAATTTTGAAACAAAACATTCCTGGGTGGGAACCCGTAAAATTTTTAACAGATTTTGAACTAGCCGCAATGAACGCCATTACAATCGTTTTTCCGTCAGTTGTGATTAAAGGATGCTACTTTCATTATTCCAAAAATGTATGGAAAAAAGCAAAACAGTTGGATCTGACAAAAAATGCTATCACCCAAAGACATGTAAGACTTTCAGCTTTACTGCCTTTACTTCCTCGTAAATTCATATCAGAAGGATGGTGCTACATAATGGAAGACTGTCCTGATACTGACGCCATTCAAACATTTAATGACTACATGGTGTCACAATGGCTAGAGAACGAGAGTTTTGTAGACATTTGGTGCGTTCATGGTGAACGCCATCGAACCACAAATGCCGTAGAATCTTGGCATAAGAAATTAAACTCGGCTGTGCCAAAGAATGCTAATTTATATCAGCTTCTGAACGTGCTGAAAGAGGACGCAGATTTACAAACAGTGGTTGTTACTCAATATAAATCAAACGCACCCCCCGCAAAACGATGTGCACAGACAACTATTATGAAAAATTCGTGGATCACATACGTAACTGACCAACTCCTCAAAAACAAAATCTCCGTAGGTCACTGCTTAGAAAAATTAAGGGTTTAGCTACTAATTGTTGAAATATAAGAAATTTACACGTCATTTAGCTGATTATACTAATAGTTGATTTTCTGTGATATTTTATAATTCTTAGATTATAAGTGAATTATTCATATATGACGTTTTTGCAAAAA
Source organism: Xestia rhomboidea (assembly GCA_963853795.1). Lineage (NCBI taxonomy): Eukaryota > Metazoa > Arthropoda > Insecta > Lepidoptera > Noctuidae > Xestia > Xestia rhomboidea. The sequence continues at coordinate 2,989,957 of OY970778.1, read as the reverse complement.
AAAATTGCTGATTCATTGCTATATAGGTGAAGAATGACTGATTTGATTAAACAAAAAGTTGATTTTCTGTGAAATTTTACAATTGTTAGGTAAGGTTAGAATTCATTGCAAAAAAAATTGCTGATTCATTGCTATGTAAGTGATGAATGACTGATTTGATTATACAAAAAGTTGATTTTCTGTGATATTTTATAATTGTTAGATTTAAGGGGATGCATTCAGGCTGCTCCCAGCCATTTCCCCGCTAGATGGCGTTGAAGTCAACATTTTTTAGTTTATTTGGGTTTTTGTGTAATTGGAAAATTATTAGGTCGTAGGAGTAGCGCTAGCGATTAGAGGACATTGCGCTTTATCGAACTGGGTCATATCATTGCCACAAAATCCACCCAATTCGACACAATTTCGGATTTTAACATTTGCTATTGAACATAGTGTTGTTTACACACACAGACGTGGGTGAGTATCTAAGCCCTACGTTTACGAGGATTGACACTAGATGGCGTGAATGAAAAAAAACTAGTTTTTCATTTTTCTGTATGGGTAGATTGGGTTAGCAGAACTACAGAACGCCACCTGCTACTGTATGTACGGTCGACCAAGCTATTTGGTTTATATTTTACAATGTAATTTGTGGGTTAAACTTTTAACCAAATAGCTTGTTCGACCGTAAGATAGGTATAAAAATAAAAGTTTGTATTTGTTGGCGTATACTATTTATTTATAATTTTGGGAAATAAATTATGTCAACATTAATTACAATAAAACGCAGTTTTATTTTATTACATTACACTTTTGAATTTTTTATCAAAACAAGTATTTGAAGTAAATTATGCTGATTTGTAATAGTACCAATTATTACAATAATTAGACATTTCATAACACAGAAACTATAATTCTTATACAAGAGATAACATCAAATCTAAAACTAAGAAATATACCATGATAATGTCGATTCTAAACAAACTACTACCAAAATACAATTCGATTTATGTCAACATTAATTGCAATAAAACGCAGTTTTATTTTATTTTTTTATCAAAACAAGTATTTGAAGTAAATTATGCTGATTTGTAATAGTACCAATTATTACAATAATTAGACATTTCATAACAGAAACTATAATTCTTATACAAGATATAACAACAAATCTAAAACTAAGAAATATACAATGATAATGTCGATTCTAAACAAACTACTACCAAAATACAATTCGAACTAGAATCAGTTGATTTTACCCTGTCTGCTTTGAAAGTTCCTGTCTGGAAACCACTGCTACACTGCTGCTGCAAAGAAAACATAGGTAATTGGTAATATTTGTTACTTTTTGAGGAATATTATGTACCATTCACTTCAAAATATTATTTAGCTGCTCTAAAATAAAACTTTACTTCTCTTCTTTGCTATTTTTACTAGAATAACCTAATATATTCTATTTAGTTTAGACATTGAAATTGATGCAATTTATGAAGTGAAAAAAAGAGTAAAAGCATTGTGTACATACCATTCACATCTCAAAATGATTTCTGGCAGAATACAGTTTAAAAAATCTGATAATTTTGGTATTTTGCTGACAAATTCATTATCTCGACAAACTTCTATTAATTATAACATATGAAGTAGCACTTATCCATTTTGCTGACACGCATTTGGCCTTGAACCTGGAATAGAATTTAATTATAGTAAGAGAAAACCAGATATTGAAATTAATTAAAATGTGGACATGCAATAGAATTTTCAGTTTACTTGATAGTAATAATCGTGCTTTTTATTCATCACTAAAACATTATTGTCCAGTTTTAGAGCAAAGTTCTTCTTTTCTAGTGCAGCTGCCTCGAGGCTTATATTTGTCCTGGCCAATGATGGAAAGCACTTGATCTCAACAACAGCTCTCTCATTTTCAATTATACCTGTAACAAATTGCCATAAAATATAAAACACAGATGTAGCTTTTTATGAGATTTGATGGTTATTCTGGTTATTCTTTGTTTCTCGCAATTATAACTAGTGTTATGTTTGGCCACATTTGCCAAACACAAAGATAAAATTGAAGTTTGAAAAATAAATAACTTACCATCTGGACTGCCAGCTAAAAATCCAAATTCTTCATCAATAAAAAGGCCTGAAGGCCTGACAATTTTATTATATTGTTGCATGAACATACTTTTTGCTACACTCTCATATTGCTGCCCATATAACATGTCTTTTGTACAAATATTCTTTTTATACAGAATATCCTTTACATGATTGTGACATGGGGTCGTGATACGGCGTTTGCAAACCTATAAAGAGAAAAAGTCCAGATAAAATAAATGTATAATAATAGGGTTTACTTTTACATGTGACAAACAATAAATGAATTTGAATTTGAATTTAAAATCAAAATTGTCTATGTACATAATCTATAAAATACCACAATTTTACCAGAAATGTATGTTTTATACATATCTGCTAACATCATTATCACACCACACAACTCACCATTCCAAATTGACTAGCAGTCAAACGGTCACACCTATGAGTAGTATATAAATCATTTTCATGCTGCCCTACAGTAGAAGTTTCAATAAAAGCAATGTTTTCTGGTGACTTTTGGAATTCTGGTAACCGTTCTTCACACTGTATTTTCAACTGTTCTTCGTCAATATCAATAGGATCACAAGCTTCAGGTCCATAGTGCTTATCCGGACGGGTTTTCTCTCTTGGAGCAAACAATCGTTTGCGTGTCGAAGATTGCTGTCGTATTCTGCTTTGTTCTTTCCGTTTTAAGTATTTTTTTAAATGTTTCCCTGGGCTCTGTGTGGTCTGCTTTTTCCATGCAGTTTCATGCCATTTGTGTCCATTAGCAAGCGATAGTCCTGAAAACATATTTTTAAGTGTTATATTCCTAGAAAGACATGTTGCGGCGATATAAATTGGGTTAAATAAGGAAAGACTTTATATTTACCTGCCACATGAACACGTCGCTGGTAAGAACCCCCTTTTCCTAAACTAATTCGTTTTCCACAGTTAAATTTGTTTATTACGCTCATAAAGTTTTCTGCCACATTTGTTGTCTCATTTGACAAACGACCTGCCTTCAAAGCAATTTTTTCATTGGCTGCATAAATCAGAGCCCACACCTCTGGAGCAGTATTTTTGAGCCTTTCTACGAGATCTTCTTCCTTCTTTTCAGTTCCATCTGTCAATGTTTTATTGACATTGCAGTAATAATCCTTGCAGTTTTCATGTACTCCGAATACATGAAGCGGGCCATTTCTCAAATCTGCTGCCATAGTAGTAGCATGCTCACTGCTACACACGATTATTTTTCGTGCTACTAGTGTAAGCTTCATAACCTTTGGCTTCAAAATATTTCGCCCAGAAAGAGGGAGCTTATTTATTTATTTATTTATTTATTTATTTATGTACACACAAAATATTTTACAGGACAATATATTAGCATAGAAGAGCACAAAGGTACTGCTTATTTCTTAAGAAATTTCTTCCAGCAGACCTGCGAGAGGAAAGTTGGATAAGAAATGTAGACACAGTGTGTATAAACGTCAAACAAGAAAATTTTAATTTTAAACTTACAACAAAACTATATCTATTTATGAAATAAACATACATACAAATACATACACAAATAAAATAAAATAAAACTACTATTGTAAATATTTACCAAAAATATACATACATATATATGAAGAATATTACTGTATAGAAGAAAGGTAATGCTCTTTGACTTGTTTTTTAAAGAGAAATAAAGTCTTAGAATCTCGAATGTTAGGCGGAAGTGAGTTCCACAAACGTACTGCGTGAACAGAGAAGGAGTAGGAATACAGTTCGGTTTTATGGGATGGGAAATTTAGATGATGCTTGAGGTGGGATCTACAGAGAGCATCAGAAGGACGGGTATAGGAAAAACGATCGCGCAGGTAGCTGGGATATGCAGGGTTATAAAGGATGTTGTAAAGGAGACACAATATCCGAGTGTTCCTGCGAAGACGGATAGGGAGCCACTTGAGTTCCTTGCGGAAGTGAGAAACATGGTCATATTTCCTCAGACCATACACAAAACGAATGCAGAGGTTTTGTAAGCGCTCAAGCTTATTTAAAAGCTCCTCGGTGGCATCCAAATAGCAGGCATCAGCGTAATCAATGATCGGCTGAATCAGAGTTTGAGCTAAATAAACTTTGGTTCTATATGGCAAGAAACTCTGTAAAGATTTGAGCGAGTGAAAAGAAAAGTGAACCTTACGACTAACCTCATTCACTTGAGCTCGCCAAGAAAGATTGCTGTCAATTAAGACACCAAGGTCCTTGGCTGTTTCAGTATACGCAATGGTCGTGCAGCCCAGAGATAATGGAGTCAAAGATGATAAGTCAAGTGTAGTGCGGTAGTATCTGCTGCCTATGATCATGGCCTGCGACTTGGCAGGGTTAATCTGTAAGCCGAACGACTTAGCCCATTGATAGATGCTTTCCAGGTCATGATTCATGGCGTTGATCGCCGATTCCGCATCAGCCAGCAAGAAATGTCGATACAGCTGCAAATCGTCTGCGTAGAGGTGGAAGCTGGAGGTGATAACCTTAGTAACAGTGTTAATAAAAATAGAGAAAAGAAGAGGAGAGAGAACGCCACCCTGAGGAACACCAGCAGTAAGATCACACCAGTCAGAGTAGATCTCATCTTGGCGGACACACTGAGAGCGACCCCGAAGATACGAGTCAAACCAGGATATCGTAGAGGCAGAGAAGTTAAAAGATTGAAGGATCCCAAGAAGGATGTCGAAATCCACTGAGTTGAACGCGCAACTAAAATCAAGTAACACTAAAACAGTTAGAGATTTATTGTCCATAGCCCAGCGGATATCGTCTGTAACCTTCAAGAGTGCAGTAACAGTACTGTGGCCAGTACGGAAGCCAGATTGGAATGGGGAAATAAGAGCATTAGACGATAGATATCTGGAAATTTGACCATGAACTTGGCTTAGTGTTGGCCAAGATCTAAAAAGTACAAAATATAAATACAGAATAATATCCTTCACTGATCTTGAGATGACTTTACAAATTTGATTTATTCATTTACCTTGTAGAGTGCACTGGTATAGTTTTTGATTACGTGATTCTTGCATTCAATTTTTTTTATTATGTTTCCATAAGACACTTTCTCTTTCAATTTTGCAAACACAGAGGAGTCTCCGTCACCGATAAAACTCAAATAGCGAAGTTGATGTATTTCTTCACTCTTTTGAAAGCCTTCCACAATAATTTCCGATTCCATGGCTGTTGATGGTCCAGTAAAATTTTTGCAGCAATTATGTGCTTTCATATCCATGTTTCTCCTCTCATAATATTGACATGTATAACAATATTTGTTTCTAACACCAAGAAAAAGACACTTTTTAGTTTCTTTACCAATAATGCAGGCCTGGAAATGAAAAGCAACACTTGTAAATATTGCACGTATTAGAAATGTCTTACAGAACCAAATTCGTGTTTTGTAAAATATTAACTTACCTGACCTTTGAACCATGCTCCATATACAATCTACTTATACAGTAACAAATGGAATGCCGCGCCGTCTGAAGACACATCATAACCTTTTGGAATAGCAATTTGATCTTTCATAATAAAATAAAGCTGACATTGTTGGAATATCCATAGGACTTGTTGTGAGCTGCTTGTGTCCAGTATTTATTTAAACACTGCTCTCCGAACAATTTTATGACACATATTGCACTTGAAAATTAATTCACTTCGAAATCCATCAATTTCACTAACAAATTCAATTTGTTAGATTCACACATATTTCGATGTAGGTACATATTTCCAGAAGAAATGCCCACTCCATTACATTTACATCCTTCAAGTCCACAATGCGATGCCCAGATATCCCAGATAATCATTTAGATATTTGAACCAGCTTCCACAATCAATAAAATTGAAAATAATGTAATAGTATCGTAAATTCGTATTTCACAACCATGATGCAAATTGCAATATTCCAAATCATAGATAATAAAATAGGGTTGCGTTCGAAACCAAAGATCTAGAAAAATGTTAAGTTACATTTTATTTATCTTTATATTTCAATGTTATCTTTATATTCCTGGTAGAATTGGTCGACAAATAAGAAAACAAAATCAGATTAGATAAGTTACTTATTTAAAATAAAGCACAAAATAGATTGTAAGTAACTGATTTCTATTTGTTTCTGAACGCACCATAACAATTTGACGTGAACTAGCGAGAGCTTGGTAAGTTAGGTACCTACTACAAAATAAAACCAACTAATATTAATGTATGTCTGACTGTCTGTCTGAAACTGTTTGCAAAATGCGTAAAAGGTGTCCCGCCCGGCAAAGCTATATTTTGCACATGTTTGCAAGTTTAATTTTGTGACTACTTTGGTAGTTAACCGATTAATAATTATATCTATTGTTGACCAAAAATATATTCAAACACATTCAAATATTAAGAAACACTGACTTTGTACTCATCACTGCTACGTATGACGTAGGTAATTAGTATTATGACGAGATTTCATAAAAATCACGGGTCAACTTGCTGTTTCAAATACCACCGAAAAAAATAGAATTGCGTTTTTAGAATAAATAATTACTATACCTACGATAAATTACATTATAGTCTACTAAATAATATGAACTAAATATATACTAGAGAAATAATGCAATTTGAATCAATGAAAATGTATAGCATACAAAATTTAATACGCAAGAAATTCCGCGCGCAAATCATAGCGCGTCACAACCGAAATAAGAATGTATTTTATAACAGTCTATACAAGTGAACGAAGTTTGGCAACGCTTTGTTACGTCAACAATGCATGTAGGTCAAGGTTAGGAAGAACGGCATCGTTGCTTATAGCCTACCAACGACTATTTGTATTTATGTTGCCATACAACAATAATAAGTAAGAAAAGTTTAAAAAAAAAAAACAAAACATTGATGTTTATGTCATCAGTTTTATGTTATTTTATATTGTTTTTGTTTTGAACGGCTGGAAAGGGAATTAACCAATTATTGAACTTTAAGATATTGATTTATCAGAATTATAAGATCGTCTGCACGCCATCTAGCGTGTCAATGTCTAAACAACGCTTTTGGTTTGCTTGTCAAAAGTCACGCACACTACTAAAGAAGTGTCAAATTTTGCCGGGATTTCATTATTGTTTTTCTCAGTAAATAATGTAAGATAATGCCCAAAAAGGTCCGTTGCGTACACATTTCACTGTAGAGAAGTGATAAAACGATTAGTTTGAAAGAAAGAGTGTCTGTGTTTAGTGTATTTTACGAGACAAAAATGTATGGACGGTCGGTCAGAGCTTCAACCTTAAAGTGAATTTTTCATATTAGATATTGTTGCAAAAAAAAATGCTGATTCATTGCTATGTAGGTGATGAATGACTGATTAGATTATACAAAAAGTTGATTTTCTGTGATATTTTACAATTGTTAGATAAAAAGTGATTTATTTTTGTTAAAAATTTACCTGACATAGTTGTTATGAGATAGGTAGACGTGAATAAATAACTATGTCAGATAAATTTCAATATAAATTAAGAGTTAATTTTTTGAGATATTTTGTAATTTTTAGATTGTAAGTAAATTCTTCCTGTTTGATGTTTTTGCAAAAAAAAATATTATACAGGTATAGAGAGGAACTAAAATTATATTAAAGTTGATTATTTAAGTGATATTTTATCATTGAACAAGACGTTTGCTAACAAAATTTGTTTTTTTTGGAGTTATCTGTTTTTTTTTTCAATTAAAGGTCTTATATTTACATACAAAGCATTTTTACTGACTGTACCTTATATCTTTGAACTTGTTTTGGTATTAGTTTAAACAATGGTATCGGTTCGGAATAGAAAAAAAATATGAGTTGAAACAAATACCAGTGGTATTAGTTTTTGGTATTAGAATGGAATAAATCAGAAAAAGGACGGTGAGTCATCGTTATTAAAATGCATTCATTGCGGTAAACCAAACCATAATTTTTCAAAATGTAAATTTAAGTCATATAAATGTAAAGTATGTAACAAAATTGGACACCTAGCTATTGTATGTAAGAGTAAGGGTCAAACTCATAATGTAGAGGTAAATGAAGATACTGTCAATAATTCTATGGATATACACTCGAGAGCAATGAATCCGGGTCACTTAAAGAATCCTAAAAATCTCGGAAACTAAAAATGCTAGGTTAATACAATCAATTATATTTAATAGACAATGTAATACTCCTTAAATGAAGGTATTAAAACTTCTTAGTTATTGTATAGTTATATCATAAAAAAATCAAATTTGAAAAAGGGCCACTTTCGAAGATGGAACTACGAAATTACAGCATTTGGTTTTGCTTTTGTTTGTAATCTGTCATTTATGTGGGTACATAAACCATGTTGATAGTGCTCTATATTCATTATTCAAGCTGAAATTATGTCGCTTACGCCTGAAGAATGCACCAGAATACTTACAATGCTGGAAACCGGCCGGAGTCAGCGCGATACAGCCAGGACTGTCGGTGTGTCGCTGTCAACAGTACAAAGAGTTCTCCGACGTTACGAAGAAACTGGTTCTAACCTACGCAGACCAGGAACGGGCAGAACCAGGTGTACCACAGCACGAGAAGACCGATACTTGGTGAACACCATGCTTCGAAATCGCTTTCTCACAGGAACTGAACTCACAAATCAGTTTCGACGCCTCGGAGGAAGTAACCCAAGTGCATGGACAGTAAGACGTCGGCTTGCTGAATCTAACTTAAAACCCCTTAGACCTGCAAACGGCCCTAAACTGGAGCGTGGGCATCGTATTTCAAGACTAAGATATGCCCAGAGCCACGTAAATTGGAGTATTGAAGATTGGTCAAAAGTTATGTTCTCCGACGAATCAAAATTTATGCTCTACAAGCACGATGGAAGACACAGAGTGTATCGAAGACCAGGGGAAAGATTCAAGCAAGCATGCATCGAAGAAAAAGTAGCCTACGGTGGTGGGTCTGTACTTGTGTGGGCCGAAATTTCTTCTGAAAGTCGCACAGAGCTGGTGATCATAGAAAACGGCTCTTTAACTAGCGTAAGATATGTGGAAGAAATCCTCAATGATCACGTTGGTCCATTTATGGTCAATTTAGGTGAGGATGCTATATTTATGCATGACAATGCCCGACCTCATACAGGTAGGATTGTGAATGACTACCTTCAAGAGATGAACATTACTCGTATGGAGTGGCCAGCGCGCAGCCCGGATATCAACCCGATCGAGCATGCTTGGGACGAGCTAGGCAGATGCGTAAAACAACGAAACCCTCCCCCAATCACGCTTCGTGAGCTCAAAATTGCTCTCACAGAGGAATGGGAGAATATTCCCCAAAATCGTATAAGGAACTTGGTGTACAGCATGCCAAACCGCGTAAACGCAATAATGGAAGCACGAGGAGGCAATACGAAGTATTAAAATTCAAGAAAATCGTAATAAAGTTCAAAAATTTCATGTTTCCTATTTTTGTTTTAAGGAGAGATCAGCAGTTTTTTTCTTCATGTAATTTTGTGTTAATAAAATGTATGGTGACTCATATTTTTTTTACTTTTATTTAAGGAGTATTACATTGTCTATTAAATACAATTTATTGCATTAACCTATCATTTTTAGTTACCGAGATTTTTAACATTCTTTAAGTGACCCGGATTCATTGCTCTCGAGTGTATTTGCAATAGAGAAAAATATAAACTATGTTTTACCAATATCTATTAAATGTTGTATTGATAACAAACCGGTCCAAATGGAACTGGACACCGGTGCTGCAATTTCATGTTTACCTGAAAACATTTATTTATCAAAATTTTCTCACATTAAGTTAAAAAATTCAGATATTGAATTAAAAACATATAATGGTCATATTTTGAAACCAGTTGGAGAAATAAACTGTAGAATTAAGGTAAAAGATAAAGAGGTGAATTGTAGTATGATCATTGTTAAAAATGGTTGTAAAATGTTATTTGGTAGAGATTTGATTCAGAAATTTAATTTAGATATTTCAAAACTTTTACAAATTAACTATGTGCAAAGTACAGATGAGAAGTTGCAACTATTGTTACAGGAATTTGAGATATTATTTAAAAGTGAGTTGGGTATTATTAAAGATGAGGAAATTACATTAGAGTTAATTGCTAAAGACATAAAGCCTATTTTTCACAAACCAAGGCAAGTACCTCATGCTTTTAAAGAACAGGTTGAATCTGAATTAACTAGATTAGAAAAAGAAGGTGTTATTACAAAAACAGAAACATCCCAATGGGGGACACCTTTAGTTCCAGTTTTGAAGGAAAATAATAAAATAAGGTTATGTGCAAATTACAAAGTTACTTTGAATAAATATATTAAAGATGTTAACCATCCGTTACCTAGAATTGAGGACATTTTTACTGCATTGCAAGGTGGTACATCATTTTCAAAATTAGATTTAAGAAATGCATTTAATCAGTTGTGTTTAAGTAAGGAGAGTAGTGAACTCTTAGCTTGGTCAACACCAAAAGGAATATACCGAGTAAATAGATTGCCATACGGTACAAAGCCAGCTAGTGCTATTTTTCAAAACAAACTTGAGAAAGTATTGTTAGGGGCTCGGGGTGTTGTAAACTTTATTGATGACGTCCTAGTCACAGGTACTAATGATGTTGAACATTTAGAAAATTTAAAGGAAGTTTTAAGAAGATTCAAAGAGGCAGGTATTCGTTTAAATAAAAGTAAATGCGAATTTATGCAACCTAAAATAAAATATTTAGGACATTTTATTTCAAAAAGTGGATTATCCAAAGATATGTCAAAGGTTGACTCTGTCGTTAATGCACCTGCGCCTAAGCATGTTTCAGAAGTTCGTTCATGGCTAGGAATGGTAAATTATTATGGTAAATTCATTCACAATTTATCTATAAAACTAAAGCCTTTATATGATTTATTACAGAAAAACTACAAATTTTATTGGAATAGAGAATGTCAAAAGAGTTTCAATACAATTAAGAAGGATATTATTTCTGATAATGTTTTAATTAATTACAGTAGAGATATGCCTTTACGGTTAGCTTGTGATGGAAATGGAATAGGGGCAGTTTTAAGCCATATTTTGCCAGATGGGTCAGACAGACCAATTAGTTTTATTTCTAGTTTTTTCAAAGGCTGAGAAGGGTTATTCTATGATTCATAAAGAAGCGCTTGCAATTTATTGGGCAGTGCAAAAATGTTATCAGTATTTAATTGGTAGAAAGTTTGAGTTATTATCAGATCACAAACCGTTATTAGCATTATTTGGTGAGCACAAGAGTTTACCTCAAATGGCAGCAGGTCGTCTGCAAAGATGGTCATTATATTTGTCAAGTTTTGATTATACATTTAAACATGTAAAAGGCATAGAAAATGTTAAAGCAGATTGTATGTCAAGACTGCCATTACCATCAGTTATTTCAGATAATAACAGGAAGGAATGTGATTACATTAATTTTATTGAAGATCAGAATGTTATAGATTTAAATTTAATACGTTCAGAAACTAGAAAGGATCCAGTTTTAAGTAGTGTTTATAACATGGTCAGGTATGGATTTCCAAAACATGTGAATAGTGAAGTCTTGAAACCGTTCTTAAACAGAAAAAGTGAACTTTATATTGAAAACGGGGTTATCATGTGGGGTTATAGAGTAGTAATACCTAATAAATTACAAAAAAGTATGTTACAGGAACTTCATGTTTCACATGAAGGCATTGTTAAAATGAAAAATAATGCTAGATCTTATTTTTGGTTTCCTAATTTGGACAGTACTATTGAAAATTTTGTTAAATCCTGTCAAGTCTGTATGTCTGCGAGACCAGAACCACAGAAATCTAAAATTATAACATGGCCAAAAACAAATTTTCCGTATGAAAGAGTACATGCTGATTTTTTAGGACCTATAAGTGGTAAAATGATATTAATAATAATAGATTGTTACACTAAGTGGCCAGAAGCATTTATAGTAAAGAATTTAGAATCTAATACAACTGTGGAAAAATTCAGAGAATGCTTTAGTAGATTTGGTTTGCCTAAAGTAGTTGTTACAGATAATGCTGCTACGTTTTGTTCTAAGGAATTTTCTGAATTTCTATCTAAAAATGGTATTCAACATGAAACTTCACCATTTCATCCTGCAACAAATGGGTTTGCAGAGAATGCTGTAAAGAGTTTTAAAAATGCTATGTACAAGTCTTTGAATGATGTTAGAAATGGAAATGTGTCATTTGTAACTTTAATGCACAGATATTTATTTCATTACAGAAATTCAATTCATTGCATTACAAATATTTCACCATCGGAAGCTATGTTTAATAGAAAACTTAGATCTAGATTGGATTTGTTGTCTACTAAAAAAGAAAAAAAACAGTGTAATGTAGGAAAAAGAGAAGAAAAATTTAGAGAGGGAGAGTATGCTTACTGTAGGGACTATAGGAATCCTATTAAAAACAAATTTGTTAAATGTGTAATTGATGAGGTATTGGGACAAAGAACTTATCTATGTAGAGTTTTAGAAGAGAACTTAATTTGGAAACGTCATTTAGACCAGATTATAAGTTCTTGGCCTCAAGACCAGAACGAAGATTTAATTGAAACTAGTTCTGTAGTAGATGATAGTTTATTGCAAAATTCTAAGGATTTGAGAGATAATAATTATGATAAGCAAATAGTTCTTAATGATGAATCTAAGGTTATTGTTATCGAGCCAGTTTCAGAGATATTGCAAGAAGTAAATGATAATGTTAATATTATGCCTGAAAGTTTTAATAAAGTCTCTGAAGTTAGCCCAAATATTTCAAATACTTACCAGGATGCAAAAACTTGTAACAGTACGTACAGAAACTTACCTATTAATCAACCCATTGTTTCTAGTAAGGAGAATCAAACTTTGAGGCGTTCGGATAGACAAAGGAAAGCACCTCAACGTTTAAATTTATAAAGGGGGAGTATTGTAGTATATTGTGATTAATGAAAATGTTAAATTACTGGCAACACTATGTAAAAAGGGGAATTCTAAAATACAGGGCTAACAACCCGACACTCCATTTTCCGTCCGCTTCACTGAATGTTAATTAATTATATTAATAAAACATATTTTCGATAGTCAACTATTTTATTTAGACAACATGTTATACAAGGCGTATACACATCAGTGGTCATACTCATTCTAAAATAATTGAAAAATTTTGACTCATCTCTTCTCAAATCGCTCTTAAGATTCCGAAAAATACCCAAATTCAAACGTTGTGTCAAAATAGGATGAACCCATAATCTTCTATTTCGCTGCCGACGCCGATAATACCAATAGAAAATTAGGAAAGTATTCACGTCCATTTCACTTGATAACCGGCGTAGGAATGGTAAAAAAAACAGGATGCAACCGTGTTCATACGGCAGTCTAGTTTTGCGGGACCAGCTTTTTACTGAATCCAGCAAAACTGAACACAGCGTCCAGTTTAGCAGGATACCGTAAAAAGCCGATCCTGCAAAACTGGACTGCCGTGTGAAAGGGCTGTTATTGCTGTAAGTATATTTTTTGTTCATGTTACAGCAAATGAAAGGAATATATACGGATCTAAGATTTTTTTGATGGATGGCACAGAAATAGAAGACAATGAATCTCTCAAAGAACTCCAAAATGAGGTTATACTTTTAGGGGATAGTTGGGAACCTGATCAAAGCGATAATCAAAGTCACACAGCAACAGCGTCTACAATCACGGCTCCTAATTCACCAACGACAAGTACAGTTAGCAATAACAGCGACACAAGCATAAATAGCTTTGCGTTTGACATTCCCTATGACGAACTTCCAACGACGCTTTTGACAACAAAATTACATGATTGTGAACCGATTTCTAATACCGATGTCAACGCTATCGTGAGAACTGTAACAGATGAACTCTTCCAAGAATCAAAAGTAGCATCAAGATCAGCTTACAGAGTGGTTGCACGGGATTTGTGTGACAAATATCCACAACTATATGATAGAGATGCTGATACAAAAGAACTTATTAGAACAGGCTACCCTACCACACAATTTTAAAAAAAATTGAAGTAAGCGTTCATTATCTCCAGAGGCCGAATAAAAAAAGAGGGATACGTGCCGAGAGTCATCAGAAATTTGTGTGCAGGCTGTAAGGAATGGCAACCCAGTGATCCCGGTAATGTGGATCTTGAAACTTTATATTCTAAGAAGGGCTGGCTTAAATCGGTTTCTTCCATAAAGGAAAGAGATAAATCACAAGTTGAATTATACATGAACGAGACCTATGCACAGCAAAGGATATTTCTGAACTCGGCACTGAGATGGACGAGTCGAACGACCAATTCTTTTTTTCATATATAATAAATAAATAGCTTACTTTAATAGCCATCCATAAATTTCAACCCTTGTCAAAAACTGCCTATTGAAATATCGATGGAGAGAAATTACTTAGAAACAAAGATAAGCAAACGAAACCCAAAACACTTAGAAAGTAAAAATCTATTGAATTTAGTTTAAATAATATTACAAGACGACACTAGAAAAGCAATAAATTATATGTCGAAGTAACCTTTTTCGGAATATCTGGTAAACAGATGTGTAAAATAGATGCGGGCACAGCGACAACTTGGCGGGAAGCGGAGACACCATGCTTTTGGCCAATTAACAAACGTCTTACATAAGACAGCCATTGAAAACAGATTACTCGCGTTGTTTAATGTTTCTAGGAGGAGCCTATCTGGATGTTTTTGCGACGGGACACGGGGTCAGGAGGGACAGACGGAAGCTTGACGTCGAGTTGACACGGTTGCATAGCGATAATTATAGAAGTTTGATTGAATATTGTTTGTATTTTAAATAAAGTAGAAGCAGTGTATCTAAGTAATATTAGTGAAATCGAGACAGAGAGAGAGCTGAAATTTGGTAACGTATTCCAAGTTCAAATTTTGTGTTAAAGCAAGATCCTAAGCTAATTTACAATAACTTCAGTCACCCAATCTATTTAACGACCCAAGTAAATATGGACGATGCCGCAAACTTCGATATCTTATATTCACTAAGGCAAGTCACTAGAGCAACTTTGGTATAACCTGGACAAGGTAGCCTTAATACTATTTATGATAATGGTAATTTATCTCCTAGTGATAGCTTGTGTAGAAGTTTGTAGGAGATGGAAAGGTGGAAATTGTGGAGAAATCGCTTTGAATTGTATAAACAATGGTGGCGCCTTACACCAAATACTTGGGCGGAAATATAAAATTGTTTGCGGTTATCCCAGACGCAGGGAGCTGGTTGATTGAATAGTGGACTGTATTATTGCGGGGTTTCAAAAAGTACGTAGGTAGGTCTGACCTTGCAAATGCGACACGAATTAGGACGACGAACTTGCGACTATGGACAAAGGAATTTGGCAGGAAACATGCAGCACCACTGACCTGTATAATCGCCGTCTTCAACGTCTATCCTCCGCGTCGGTCGGCAGAGGGTTCGAGTCCTTGCTGGATTCAGGGGCAGCGCACGAGGGGGCGCACAGACGCCTTTCACCATATAAACACGCACTTTCCGTAGTGTTTTTGACAATAGTTCGTAAATGCACTCACGGCAGTTCGCAACCGTAAATTAGTAATAAATTAATTAGGGAGTATGTTCTTAGTAACGCTACTCTCGTTGAAGTGATCGAGCGTCTTCACACAGTCGTCACCGTCGTCGGCGGTGACAAGGTCAGCGATAGTCCAGGTGTGCATGTGGGAAAAGGATGGGATACGGTAGGATAGTGACGCAATTTGCAAGTCATTTCTACTTCTACCCTACAATGAGAATTATGAACAAATACGAAATCCAACATCCCCCCAGCCTTGAAGAAACCCTTCAAAAAAAAAAGGTTAGAAAAGCAAGAAAATCGCTATATTCAGCAACTTCAAGTAGCGGGTATTTGGTAAATAGAGCGGATAAATATAATGAAATTTCTAAACTAAACTTATCTAACATACCTAAGCTAACTAATGCTTATGAGCGAAAATATCTATAAATAAATATATTGACTATTGAGTCGGAAGCGGGCATAACCGCACTACTGGTCGTTTATAAGTACCGGTCTTAGTTTTTACTTCCGCTACGCGAACGACACCATCCTTTCCAGGGTATACATTGGTAACAATTCCTAATGGCCACTGCAAGGGTGGAGCGTTATCTACATTTAACAACACTACGGTACCGACTGTGATCGGGTTACACGGAGTATTCCATTTCTCGCGTTGTTGCAAATTATGTAAATATTCAGACTTAAATCGTTTCCAATATGATTGAACTATCGAATCCATTAAGGAGAAACGAGACAACAGATCTGTTCGTTCTTCGGATAAGTCGGCTGCGGGTAAACATTCTAGCGGAGAAGTAGATAGAAAATGCGCGGGAGTAAGTGCTAATGGCTCTGATGGGTCCGAGCTCAAAACATAAAGAGGACGGCTATTTAGCACTGCCTCAATTTGAATAAGAATGGTAGACATCTCCTCAAAGGTGAGAATTTGATTGCCGATTGTACGAAATAAAAGCGACTTAGTGCTCTTAACGTTCGCTTCCCATATCCCTCCGAAGTGACTTGCTGTAGGAGGGTTCATTCGCCACGTTATACGGTTCTTCGCGAGTTCATGACTAAAACTTTGATAATAATCAGCGGTTTGTAAAAACTCATGAAGTTCATTAAAATATTTTTTAGAAGCGACAAAATTAGTCCCGTTATCGCTATATAAGAAATTACAAGGACCTCTTCGCGATATGAATCGTTTAAATGCGTCGATAAACGAAGCAGAAGTTAAGTTAGTAAGCGTTGTAAGCGGCGCATATCGAATTAGTATCTAATTCGATATGCGCCGCTTTTGTTACGAGACAAATAAAAATACAAATATAAGCTTTTACACTTCGTACGCCCCGTTTGCGGTAAGGAGTAATATAAAGCGGCCCTGCGTAATCGACGCCCGTATGTAAAAACGCTTTGCATTGCTCTAATCTACATTTAGGCAAATCGGCCATAGGCGGAAACGTAGGCTTAGGATTAACTCGAAAACAATCATTGCATTTATGTATGTACTGTCGAACAACACGTCTAGCGGAAATAATCCAATATTTGGATCTTAATATCGAAATTAGTAACTGCGGCCCGGCGTGACAATTGTCGCGGTGATAAAATTCAATTAATAATTTAACAATATGGCCTTGCCCGGGAAGTAAAATCGGATGCTTAGAAGAATATTCAAGTGTCGAATTCGATAAGCGACCTCCGACACGTAAAAGTCCGTTACATAAAAATGGAAACAATTTCCGTAACTTGGCCGAACACGGTTGACCTTTAGAAATATTCTTAATATCTTCGGAAAAGTATTTAGACTGGATCGCGCGAATTATATCCAATTCAGCTGTATTTAAATCTTCAGCGGTGATTGTATCGTTTTGCGGCAATTTTTTTATAAATCGAAGCGAAAAAACAGTAGCTTCCAGTAGCTTTTCCCAAGTGGAACACTCTGAAGCTAATTTTAAAAGCGGGTTTTCATTATCTGTGACTTTAGTCACGTGCGAAACGGTTTTTTCTTCCGGTAATGAAGACCGGTTGGGTAAAAATCGCTGTATAGGCCAGTCTTGTCTAGGCAAGGAAAGCCAGGATGGACCCTTAAACCATAGCTCATGTTGAATGAGCTGCGAAGGCGTGAGCCCACGAGATACACAGTCTGCGGGGTTGAGTAAGCCAGCGATATGATGTAAGTTTTCAGGTGAAATATTTTCCTGAATTTGAGAAATGCGGTTGGCAATATAAGTGTTAAATCTGTGTGGCGCAGCAACAGACCAACAGAGTGCTACTTCAGAGTCCGAGAAAGCATAAATATTTTCGATTCTATGTCGCTTAGATAAAGTGTCATAAACAGTTTTAAGAAGTCGCGACATTAAAAGTATTCCGTTTAATTCTAAGCGTGCGAGAGTGATTTTGGGTTTAGCGGATGCAACACGCGATTTGGAGCACACGAGTGAAATAATAGGCGATTGATCGCCATTTACGACGTGCAAATAAATCACACAGCCGAATGCGGATTCGCTCGCATCTGAGAATGCGACTAAGGAAACCATAGAGCCGGTTTCTATACCTAGATGGCGTGGAAATGATAAATTAGATATGTGCGGTAATTCTGTTAAGTATTGTTGCCATATTTTAACAATGCGAGAAGGGGGTATATCGTCCCAATCGAGATTTAAAAGCCAGAGATCTTTAATAATTAATTTAGCGAAAAGAATTATAGGGCCGACGAGTCCTAAGACGTCGTACAACCGAGCGGTAGCGGATAAAATGGCGCGTTTAGTACAAATAGGTGGGGGACTTGATATTTCGAAAATAAAGGTATCCTGAGCGGGTAACCAACGCAAACCTAATATCTTAAATGTATTTCCATCGTCGAAGGAAATGCATTCAGGTTGACTGTGCGACTCGGGAATATGTTCGAGCAATTCCAGCGAGTTGGAGGTCCATTTAACTAAATCAAACCCGCCAGTTTTGAAGATCTGGATCAGATCGCTAGCTGTCTTGACTGCTTCCTCGAGAGAAGAAGCAGATGAAGCTACGTCATCCATATAAATGTCCCTCTCTAATACGGCTGCCGCAGTTGGCCAGTTATGCCGTTCATCGCTAGCGAGTTGACGTAGCGTGCGGAGCGCCAAAAATGGTGAAGACCGAAGCCCAAATGTGACTCGAGTGAACTCAAAGACCTCGAGCGGGTCGGTTTCTGAAAATCTATATAAGATTCGTTGATATTTGCGGTGCGGAGCATTCGTGTAAATGCATAAATACATTTGTTTCACATCTGCACAAAAGGCAATGTAATAAACACGAACATTCAAAAGAATATGAAATATATCAGCCTGTAGATTGCAACCCGTATATAGGACATCATTTAGTGATAAGCCTGTATCGGTCTTGGCGCTGCCATCTAGCACAGGACGAACCTTGGTTGTCGCCTTGTCGTTGCGAACTACAGGATGGTGCGGTAGATAAAAGCCTGGAGCGGCTAATGCCTCAGGTGCGGTGCGGGATAGTATACCCTTATTTAGGTAATCACGAATAACATCGTCATATTTTAATTTTAAACTTCCATCCTTGGAAAATTTCTTTTCTAAAAGAAGAAAGCGTTTTTTAGCCGTAGTATAAGAATTGCCTAGATTATTTGGGTCTTCTTTAAAAGGAAGGTCAACTGAATAACTGCCGTCGGAGTTACGAACAGTGGTTGAAGTATAAATTTTTTCACACTGCTGATCGTCGGGACTTAAAAATGACTGCGAAGGTAATTCTTCGACTGCCCAAAATCTTTCGACAATCTGGTGTAGCGAGTCAGAAGTAAAAGCACATAACGTGCGGGTAGCGGGTTGCGGAGAAATAATAGGAGCGTCACCTAAAATTAGGTAACCTAATGTCGTTTCAAGGGCAGAGGGCATACCATCATGTGAGCTTTTAATTTGTCCAGAAAGTAAAATTTCACAATAAAGTTTAACACCTAAAAGTATATCTATAGTTCCCGGTTGCGAAAACTCGTCATCAGCGAGCGGTAAGTTACGAATAAATTCAATAGACGCGGTATCAACACAGGTGTCCGGCAACTGTGACGTAATCTGTCCTACTACCATCGGCCTTATAGAATATTCGCACTTATTATTAAAGCGCGACGTGAATTTAACTGAAGTAACACCGAGAATTTTTTGTGAAGCTCCTCCAATGCCTTGAACTTCCGAATAGCGGGTTTGAGTATAAATAGGAAGCGATAGTCGCTTACAACAAGATGCGGAAATATAATCACTTTGAGATCCAGGATCCACTAGACATCTCAAAAAGTGAGTGCGGTTTAAAGAATCAACAAACTTTACTTTTGCGGTCCCTAACAACGTAGTCGTTTGATAACGAGCTGCTCGATCGTACGAAACTGTACAGACCGATGCATTATTTACAATAGTTGTAGGGTCATTAGAAGCGGCGAGTGAATGAGTCATAGCAGACTCTGCGTGACTGCTGGCCGGGGTAGGGCGCGGCGTGTCATGAGCGGTAGCGGGAATAGGATTAGCGGTGTTGGACACCACGGAGCCAACGTTACAATTTGTTTTATCATTTTGAGTTGGATTGAAATGTAATAAGGTGTGGTGTCGCTTTGAACAATGAGAACAAGTATGTTTCGAAGTACAAGAAAAAGTCTTGTGTTTTATACTTAAACAATTGTTACAGAAACTATTAAGTTTTATAAAATTATATCTTTCTCGCGGGGTTAATTTAATAAACGATGAACAAGAATATAAATGTTCATGTTGTTTGTCATTGCATAAAGCGCATTTATCGTTTACACTTGGACCACACCCTATGTCTGTATTCACAAAAGACTTTGACGGTTTAGGGGTGTGCTTAGTTTGACGCTGCTGTTTAGACTGAGAATGATTATTATCTATCGATTTACTAAGGTTCGTAGAACGAGACAAAACTTTACTTTGTTCCTTTATGAATTCAATTAAATTGTGGTAAGAAGGTATTTTATCTTTACGATAGGTAATTTCAAACAATTTAATTGTGTCTGCGTCTAACTTTTGCAGAGCCAAATGCAAGAAAATAAATTCGGTTAAATCATTAAGCTTTAATTGCTTAAGCGCTGCCACAGATGAATCAAAATTATTTATAAATGAATCTAGCCCATCAGAACTAGCCATGGATAGCGGTTTAAACTGTAACAATTGGTTTAAATAAGCGGATGCAAGTGAGCGAGGATCGTCATACTTTTGCACGAGTGCCTCCCAAATAATAATATAATTTTCTGCGGTTGGAGCCAACCCTGCGCAAACGCACGACGCCTGCCCAGTTAATTTACCTACTAAGTAAAATACTTTTTCACTATTAGTGAGCGATGCGTTATCGTGTATCATGCTTTTAAATTGTTGATAAAACAATGGCCATTTCTTGACATTACCGTCAAATGACATCAAATCAATGGGCGGAAGGCGAGAATTAGATTTTTGTAATGAAGGTTCAGGACACTCGGGTTTGTTATTGAGTAAAACCTGTTTTATAAAACAAAACATTTCTTCAAACGATAACCAGGAATCATATTCGACCTCGGAATCAGGGTTCAACTGTAAATTTAATATATTATAGGAATCTAAAGCTTGTTGATAATCATTACGCAATGTGTCAATATTTGAAGCACTAGAACAAAACGACTTAAAATATTGTCGTTCATTATTTGTTTTTTGTGCAAGTTCGAAAATATTTTCTACGCGTTTGTAAATAACATCACGTTTGACTACGTATAATGATAACTGGTTTTTATTAGTACTCGTAGTGTCGAAGAACAGGTCCGCATCACTACTCTTCCTCTTAGACTTAACCATTGTGACTAACTGTTAAATAGTATAGCGGCGGTAAGTACGTAACACGAATATGTTAACAAAATAATAAGCGGTTATTATCGTAAAAACGATTAATTGTAGTAGCGAAACTAAAATAAAATTATTGCGGGTGAGTGAAAAATATCAAAGAACTGGTATGCGAACGAGCGCTAACGAAGCGAGCCGAAGTTTACCGAACAATTACGAACAAGTTATCTAAAAGACGATCATATAGGAAACGATATAAAATGGCGGACCACAGAAATGGAATGAATTTGGAAAGAAATAACTTTTACGTTGTGTTGTACTATGCAATGCGGGTGCGGAAATAAAAGGAAATAGTTGTCGGTGCGGGAAAATACAAAGAATAAACGACAATCTATTTAATTACGTAGTACAGTGAATGTTTAGTTATAACTGACCATGCGGTTTGAATTTAGAGTGCGGCCAAAATGACCAAAAATAGTCCGGTTCGAAGTGACCAAAAAATATGGTGGCGCCTTACACCAAATACTTGGGCGGAAATATAAAATTGTTTGCGGTTATCCCAGACGCAGGGAGCTGGTTGATTGAATAGTGGACTGTATTATTGCGGGGTTTCAAAAAGTACGTAGGTAGGTCTGACCTTGCAAATGCGACACGAATTAGGACGACGAACTTGCGACTATGGACAAAGGAATTTGGCAGGAAACATGCAGCACCACTGACCTGTATAATCGCCGTCTTCAACGTCTATCCTCCGCGTCGGTCGGCAGAGGGTTCGAGTCCTTGCTGGATTCAGGGGCAGCGCACGAGGGGGCGCACAGACGCCTTTCACCATATAAACACGCACTTTCCGTAGTGTTTTTGACAATAGTTCGTAAATGCACTCACGGCAGTTCGCAACCGTAAATTAGTAATAAATTAATTAGGGAGTATGTTCTTAGTAACGCTACTCTCGTTGAAGTGATCGAGCGTCTTCACACAGTCGTCACCGTCGTCGGCGGTGACAAGGTCAGCGATAGTCCAGGTGTGCATGTGGGAAAAGGATGGGATACGGTAGGATAGTGACGCAATTTGCAAGTCATTTCTACTTCTACCCTACAATGAGAATTATGAACAAATACGAAATCCAACAAACAATATACATCACGCAGACCATGAATTACGCGAGATGGTTTAAGCCAGGAATTTAAATACACTACTGTAAATTATCATGGGATATTGTGGCTAAAGTACCTTGAATAAAACTGTGTAACCACCAACCAACCATTATGTGTGCATTACCTCTCCTCTCAGTTGTCTTGCGATTTATATAAGCTGGTAAATAATTGTCAATATTGTGTACATATGTGTGTTAATTTAATTTGTGTACGTCAGAAGGGTTTTTCGCTTGAGATGTTCCGTTTTCCCTTATCTGACTAGGTTAGGAATGGGACTCTCGACCTAGGTTCGTTACCATCTTAGCGAACCTTGGCCTAAATAAACAAACAGTTTCTTTCGTTCATTTTATTAAAATAAACGAATAATTTAAACCATAATCACCTCTTTCTTTTATATTCCCAGATTACCTGTGTAGAGAATTTAATAATGGAAGATTGATAAAATTAAGATCAAGTCGTAACAAGAGGCACTGTATTAAATCAGTGTAGTAAATCAGTTTGGATCTCCAATAATGAACTCTCTATATGTATACTGAACCTTGAATAACATGATTTTACGTTATTGGAATTAACCAAATATAATAATCTGTACTACTATAGACCAGGTCAGAGATAGAAACCCAGACCTAAGTCAGATACTTTCATTAGGGTTTAAGACTATAAGTTCCTTCTGAACTGAATTAAACCTAGTATACATCAGTAAAACCCAAACTGAGTGAGTAGAGACACTAACTTACAGTAACTCAATCAACACCTTGGTTCAAGTCAATAATCACTTGATTATTCTGGAGGAGAAATACTGTTCTTGAGAGAGAGACATTTCGGCTGTGTTGTGATATAATGCACATTAATATTTCCTTAACTCCGATAGACTGATGGTATTGAGAGACACGACTGGGCGACGCCTCTGGCAGTGATAACTTAGCATACCATTACACGCCATGTCTTGCAATCCGACCCCGACCTAGATTTGGCCAAATCTAAATATAACTCAAATATAAACACATATCAAAACCATGGTTCAGGGGGAGTGCCTGCCCTAAATGGGAATGTGGCAATAAAAAAATGCAAGTACCAGCCCTTACGGGATGTGGGAATCACCAACGCTTCGTAGCGTCTATATAAGGGGTCGGCTGCACCCCCTATAACAATGGTCAATGACCGAATTAATCGGTGTAGAGTTCCCCCATGCTAGAACGATATCAGTCAGACGTGGTGGCTGAAATAAGCCCTAACACACATGTATCAACTTACACAATCATTCTAACGTGTCAAATTGAATTTAACTTGTAAAATTCTTTATTAAATCCGAACAAGACTGATAAGTATTATACTAAATAATAGTATAGACGCGTTGAAACAAGCTCCGCGTTATCGAGTAGAATGATTGATAAGTCTACATTGTTCGCGCAGTGGAGTGTACTCAAGATTGACCTGTGGTCAATCTAAATCTAATTGTTGACTGAAAACCCCGAAATTACTCTCTTGATACAGTATTGTTTCCTAAACGCTGGTGTAAGGAAGTTCGATCCTTCCTAGATTAAACACAGTATTGATCACCAAAGGCTAATTAAGAAAGTTCGACTCTTTCTCAATATATTCATTCACGAAAACGAACAGACTAGACGATCAACGCGAGCCAACTCAGAACCTTGGTATGATGACAACACAGGCCGTCATCCGTACCGTTACAGGATCTGGTCACAGGACCAGGCCTACCATCACAGAATTTGATGCCGCGTGACCCAGGATCTAAGTACATATTCGAAATAACGATATGACTAGATCTATTTATATAAAATAAAAGAACACAACGTAGAAATTAATTATCGTGATTGCGATTGGGTATGTGAGAGAGAATTTAGAAATTGTGGAAATACTGAGAGGAGAGATAAAATACATACTGTGCATGTTATTATGTTTAATGTGTTGTACATTTAAATTTACCTTATGTATAGGGGGAGCAGAAATAAGCTGTATGCCTTACAAATAAATGTACAATTTACTGGATTCCAAGGAAGAGACTACAACGTCAGAAATATTTTCCTTAAGTCTATTTTCTAGATTAAGTTCTATATGAAGAGACTACAAAGCCAAAAATATTTTCCTTAAGTCTATTTTCTAGATTAGGTTCTTCAGGAAAAGACTACAACGTCAAAAATATTTTCCTTAAGTCTATTTTCTAGATTAGGTTCTTCAGGAAAAGACTACAACGTCAAAAATATTTTCTTTAAGTCTATTTTATAGATTAGGTTCTTCAGGAAGAGACTACAAAGTCAGAAATATTTTCCTTAAGTCTATTTTATAGATTAGGTTCTTCAGGAAGAGACTACAAAGCCAGAAATATTTTCCTTAAGTCTATTTTCTAGATTAAGTTCTTCAGGAGGAGACTACAACGACAGAAATATTTTCCTTAAAATTATTTCCTAGATTAGCTTATTTCTTAGATTAAATTCTTCAGGAGGAGACTGCGTGACTAGAGATATTAATATGTTTCATCTTGTGTTGTTTATCTTGTGTTTATCCCTAGCAGTTTACCAGATATCTGACGGGGAGGTTACTTAAACGGACGAATAAATTAACATAATACGGGTATAAACGGTTAGTAGAAAAGGAAATACAGTAGAATCGGATCGGGTTAATAATGGCGTAACAGAGGCGAACAAACGAAACGAAGTCGAAGTCGTAGGAAATCCGACATTAGAATTTATTCTAAATAAAATCAATGAGTCCGATAATATAATATTGTGTAGCACGGGAAATAAAGGGACCTCGGGATGCGACAAGATAGGAGTAGCTTACAAAATTTTAACTAACAAAGGATGGAAGCCGGGACAGAGTTTAGGAGTTGGCGAAGGAGGCCTTAAACGATTACTAAAACCTAACACAGGCGATGACGAATATGACTATCACTCAGTAATTAAAAGCGTAGGAATTTTATTAGAAAATCAGTTTGACAACGTAACCAAGTGCATCAAGATAGGTATTGTGTGTGAGCTTTGCGTGGTGAGAAAATTACATACGTATACCATGATTCACGAGCTCGACGAGTCGAACGACGTAGAGATTGATTACTCTTTACCAAAATTACCTGAGGTATGCGTGAGGTTGTACGGCAGAAGTATGAATGCACTTATCGATACAGGGAGCCAGATTAGCGGAATAACTAGAGAATTGTACGAGTCTATTCTAAGGAGAAATGAAATGTTACCTGAGATTGCTATTCCAGCCATTCAAATACAAGGAGCGTTCGGATCACGTAGCGAAAGTATGAATCGAATGGTTTTAATAGAATTCAAATTAGGTAGTACCTTAGTTGAAGCACCTGTTTTAATTATGCGGCGGTTACCTAGATCGTTAATACTAGGATATGACTGGCTAGAACGAGTAAAAGGAGTAGTGAACTGTCGAAGCGAACGGACGTTAACGACAGAACATTTGGGGGTTAGGACTTGCGTAAAATTGAATTCAGATTGCAAATTCGAAAGGTTAGGGGGAGAGACAAATGCAGCAACAATTAATTCGATACTAAACAAAGGCACTAGACCGGTAGAGCAAAGCAAGTCGAGTAAAGAGACGTATGGTGAAAAGAATAAGGAATATCACCTGGACGATTCCACTTTAAGTAGTGAACAGAAGGAACTATTATTATCTGTACTAGACAAACATAGTAAAGTATTTACAGACAAGCTAGGATTGACTAATAGGTATGAGCACGTTATTGAGTTAGTAGATGAAATCCCTTTTGTGAAGCATAGTTATCCAGTACCTCTGGCCTATAGGGAACAAGTTAAAGCGGAATTAAGTGAATTAGAAGGATTAGGTGTGATCAGACAGGAGGCAACTCCGTACTGTAGTCCACTCACTTTCACTAAGAAACGAGATGGGACAATAAGAATCTTACTAGACGCGCGCGAGCTAAATAAGAAGATGATTGGGGACGCCGGAACGCCACCACTCACGTCAGAGATTTTAGTCTTTTCACGGAATAAATTATATCAGTTTAATAGATTTAAATAATGCTTATTTTCAAATACCTTTACATCCAAATTCAGGAAAGTATACAGGGTTCTCATTCATGGGACGAACCTATACTTATCGCGTGTTGCCTCAAGGATTAAAGACATCTGTGGCAGGATTCTCGAGAGCAATGGATTCTATATTAGAAGGAGTACGTGAATTTTGCGTAAATTATCTAGATGACATTGTCATATATACGACAGGGGACATAGGGTTACATTTAGAACATCTAGATCGAGTACTAAACAAATTAGGAGCCGCGGGATTAACTGGTAGACTAGGAAAATGTCGATTCCTATGTGTAGAAGTGAAGTTGTTGGGACACATAGTAAATACGAAGGGGGTGTGTATGGATCCCGAACGAGTGGATACTAGATTTTCCCGTACCTCGAACACAAAAGCAATTACGAGGATTTTTGGGATTAATCAACTATTTTAGAAGATTTATTACGAAGTATTGCGAAGAAGTTAGACCGCTCTGTGACCTATTAAAACAAAATACAAAATGGTCATGGACGCAAGAAGCAAATGATTGTTTTGAGAGGGTTAAGAGATTATTTGTGGACACGATACTCCTCACACATCCAAATCCTAAGGAGACTTATTATTTGCAAACCGATAGCAGTAACCTAGGAGTTTCAGGTTATGTTTATCAGCTAAATGATGTAGGAGAGGAACAGATAATAGGATTCTGTAGTAAGTCATTGTCAGAGACGGAACGCAAATGAACAGTTACAGAACAATAATTATGGGCTATCATTTTTAGTTTATCAAAGTTTGAAACTTATTTAAGAGGGGCACGGTTAGTAATTAGGACTGATCATAAGAGTCTGATATTTCTACAGACATGTAAACTATTGAGCGCACGTATGATACGCTGGGTACATTACATAGGGCGGTTCGATTACACAATTGAGCATGTAAAGGGGAAGTCAAACACAGTAGCTGACGTGTTATCTAGACATATAAAAGGGACCACCGATGTATTAACTAATAAAACGGTGTGGCCTGAAATGAATTTGTTCAAAGTGTCGTTGGGACAGGTATTACGGGACCGATGGAAAAAAAAAGGTAGTCTCCAAGAGAGCGACAAGATAGCTAGTGAAATAATTAGACGTATGAAGATAGCGGACACACCTGAATCAAAACATTATGAACTCAAAGATGGAGTTCTATATAGGACAGACATAAAAGGAGACACTTTGAGATTGTATGTTCCCGAGAAATACAAAGGGATTTGATTGTTAGCATACATGAAGAAATAGGTCATTTCGGACGTTACAAGATCTATGCGTTGATGAAACGTCGATACTATTTCTCAAACATGTCTCGTTTAATATGTCGGGTCGTAAGAGCTTGTGAGGTATGTCAGAAGTCGAAACACGCGCCAGAGACACATACAGGACCGATTAAAACCGTGATAGCAAAGGAGATAGGGGAACGTGTTTTTTGCGATATATATGGACCTTTACCGAGTGGACGGTTCGGATTCAAATACATATTTGTAATACAAGATGCCTATAGTAAATTAATCAAATTATACCCGCTACGCAAAGCGAGTGGAAAGGCAACATTAACATGCATTAAGAAATTTCACGGACAGGTCAAGATAAAAACACTATGTTCAGATAGAGGTTCGAATTTTACTTCAACGGTTTTCGAGTCGGGTATTCCGTCAGCTAGGCATCGAATTAACGCACACATCTATTAGAAATCCGCGACCGAATTCGACGGAGAGAGTAAATAAAGAATTAGGAAGATTGTTCAGGACGTATTGCGACAGATCACACCAATCTTGGGTAGATTTAGTACCGAACATAGAGGATTGTTACAATCAAGTAGTACATACCACAACGGGGTATTCACCGAATGAGATAGTATGGGGTAAGAGGACCCTACTGTCAACTGATTTCGATAAAGACATAACAAGGGGAACCGATATACAATTAGAAACACTAGAGCAGATTCGTAATCAAGCACGACAAAATATAATCAAAGCAGCGGAGAATAGAGAACTTCATTATAACAAAACTCATAAATTAATACAGTTCGAAATAGGAGACCTAGTGAAACTTAAAACTTTTGCAAAGTCAGATGCCGACAAAAAGTTAACAAAGAAATTTATGCGGCTATACGAAGGACCTTATGTAATTGGAGCAGTTCCATATAGTAACGTATATACTTTAATTGATGTCCATACTGACAAAGTCAAAGGGAATTACAATGCAATACACCTGTTTCGCTACTACCGAAACAATAAATAAATTAGAATTTGCTATGGGATGGGACGAACAAAGGAGACAAATAAATAGACGATAAGATAATACGTATAGAGAGATAATACGTAGCCACCATCATAAAAAAACAGTAAACCCAAACTAAACAAACAAAGGGAGACTGAGTTGAAAAGGTTTATTGTCGTACTTGAAAACAAAATAAATAGACGTGGGAAATTTAAGGCTAGCGTGAGAATGTAAGGAAGGAAATAGATTTTTCAACGACCTAGTGTAACGATGGAGAGATATATAAGTACTAGGAGGTAATTAAACAAATCTATTTGGGGGAGTGTGAGATGGACGAGTCTAACGACCAATTCTTTTTTTCATATATAATAAATAAATAGCTTACTTTAATAGCCATCCATAAATTTCAACCCTTGTCAAAAACTGCCTATTGAAATATCGATGGAGAGAAATTACTTAGAAACAAAGATAAGCAAACGAAACCCAAAACACTTAGAAAATAAAAATCTATTGAATTTAGTTTAAATAATATTACAAGACGACACTAGAAAAGCAATAAATTATACGTCGAAGTAACCTTTTTCGGAATATCTGGTAAACAGATGTGTAAAATAGATGCGGGCACAGCGACAACTTGGCGGGAAGCGGAGACACCATGCTTTTGGCCAATTAACAAACGTCTTACACAAGACAGCCAATGAAAACAGATTACTCGCGTTGTTTAATGTTTCTAGGAGGAGCCTATCTGGATGTTTTTGCGACGGGACACGGGGTCAGGAGGGACAGACGGAAGCTTGACGTCGAGTTGACACGGTTGCATAGCGATAATTATAGAAGTTTGATTGAATATTGTTTGTATTTTAAATAAAGTAGAAGCAGTGTATCTAAGTAATATTAGTGAAATCGAGACAGAGAGAGAGCTGAAATTTGGTAACGTATTCCAAGTTCAAATTTTGTGTTAAAGCAAGATCCCAAGCTAATTTACAATAACTTCAGTCACCCAATCTTTATAACGACCCAAGTAAATATGGACGCTGCCGCAAACTTCGATATCTTATATTCACTAAGGCAAAAGTCACTAGAGCACCTTTGGTATAACCTGGACAAGGTAGCCTTAATACTATTTATGATAATGGTAATTTATCTCCTAGTGATAGCTTGTGTAGAAGTTTGTAGGAGATGGAAAGGTGGAAATTGTGGAGAAATCGCTTTGAATTGTATAAACAATATACATCACGCAGACCATGAATTACGCGAGATGGTTTAAGCCAGGAATTTGAATACACTACTGTAAATTATCATGGGATATTGTGGCTAAAGTACCTTGAATAAAACTGTGTAACCATTATGTGTGCATTACCTCTCCTCTCAGTTGTCTTGCGATGTATATAAGCTGGTAAATAATTGTCAATATTGTGTACATATGTGTGTTAATTTAATTTGTGTACGTCAGAAGGGTTTTTCGCTTGAGATGTTCCGTTTTCCCTTATCTGACTAGGTTAGGAATGGGACTCTCGACCTAGGTTCGTTACCATCTTAGCGAACCTTGGCCTAAATAAACAAACAGTTTCTTTCGTTCATTTTATTGAAATAAACGAATAATTTAAACCATAATCACCTCTTTCTTTTATATTCCCAGATTACCTGTGTAGAGAATTTAATAATGGAAGATTGATAAAATTAAGATCAAGTCGTAACAAGAGGCACTGTATTAAATCAGTGTAGTAAATCAGTTTGGATCTCCAATAATGAACTCTCTATATGTATACTGAACCTTGAATAACATGATTTTACGTTATTGGAATTAACCAAATATAATAATCTGTACTACTATAGACCAGGTCAGAGATAGAAACCCAGACCTAAGTCAGATACTTTCATTAGGGTTTAAGACTATAAGTTCCTTCTGAACTGAATTAAACCTAGTATACATCAGTAAAACCCAAACTGAGTGAGTAGAGACACTAACTTACAGTAACTCAATCAACACCTTGGTTCAAGTCAATAATCACTTGATTATTCTGGAGGAGAAATACTGTTCTTGAGAGAGAGACATTTCGGCTGTGTTGTGATATAATGCACATTAATATTTCCTTAACTCCGATAGACTGATGGTATTGAGAGACACGACTGGGCGACGCCTCTGGCAGTGATAACTTAGCATACCATTACACGCCATGTCTTGCAATCCGACCCCGACCTAGATTTGGCCAAATCTAAATATAACTCAAATATAAACACATATCAAAACCATGGTTCAGGGGGAGTGCCTGCCCTAAATGGGAATGTGGCAATAAAAAAATGCAAGTACCAGCCCTTACGGGATGTGGGAATCACCAACGCTTCGTAGCGTCTATATAAGGGGTCGGCTGCACCCCCTATAACAATGGTCAATGACCGAATTAATCGGTGTAGAGTTCCCCCATGCTAGAACGATATCAGTCAGACGTGGTGGCTGAAATAAGCCCTAACACACATGTATCAACTTACACAATCATTCTAACGTGTCAAATTGAATTTAACTTGTAAAATTCTTTATTAAATCCGAACAAGACTGATAAGTATTATACTAAATAATAGTATAGACGCGTTGAAACAAGCTCCGCGTTATCGAGTAGAATGATTGATAAGTCTACATTGTTCGCTCAGTGGAGTGTACTCAAGATTGACCTGTGGTCAATCTAAATCTAATTGTTGACTGAAAACCCCGAAATGACTCTCTTGATACAGTATTGTTTCCTAAACGCTGGTGTAAGGAAGTTCGATCCTTCCTAGATTAAACACGGTATTGATCACCAAAGGCTAATTAAGAAAGTTCGACTCTTTCTCAATATATTCATTCACGAAAACGAACAGACTAGACGATCAACGCGAGCCAACTCAGAACCTTGGTATGATGACAACACAGGCCGTCATCCGTACCGTTACAGGATCTGGTCTCAGGACCAGGCCTACCATCACAGCACCTACCATAACACATATTCTTGACGAGTGGCCAGTATTGTTAGAGGAGAAATATATGATTTCGCATTTTGATCGTCTTTGTGCCTTTAATTCTGGCCAGTGCATGGACGCCTTTCAAAACAAAACAACGGCATTGAACGAGCGATTGAAAGCTATGATCGCGAAGAAAAAAATGAAGTACACTGTTAATGACAATAATTTAAATCACAACCTACAAATGGTTGCAACTTATTTCAATGAAGATATAAAACACATATTCCAAACACATGAGGTATCTATAAATACATATATATATATATTTTTTCATTCATAATTTTCTTCTGGATGTGGTTCCATGCTAAATACTAATACAATTTACTAAACTTATTAACTTTTTCAGGAACCATTAACTAGGGTTCAGGTTACAACAGAGCTGTCCAAAGTAGCTGCACCTAACATTGTATTTTTAGGTGAGACTTAATTTTTATTACAATGATAAAATGCCTTACCTGCGAAGCATAACACTGTAAATTTCGTATAATTTATAATTAATAATAATATAATTTATATGTAACGTACAGTGTTGAAACGTGAATGTATTGAATAAACTTGTGGCCCTAGTGAAACAGGGTACAAGTCTCGCGCAGCTTAGTTGTAAAAGGGCATAAGTGTTACTGGAACTTACACCCTTTTTAAACTGCGCTGCCTGAGACTTGTACCCTTATTCACTAATAATCCACTTAACATAAAACGATACATTTAAATTAAGACTGACATGCATGTATAACCATTACCGGTAATATTTTATTATTTTATTTATGTAGTCTAATGATCAGTTTTTGAGGTCCCGGTTTTTAAAGTAAGTACGTTATTATACAATTTGGGAGCCTAAATTGCCTTTAACCAAATTAATTTTTAACCATTTTGTATTTTGCCCACAGATAATTACTTGCTGGTGGAAAAAACATTTGTCAACGAAACTGCGAGTCTGTCTACGTCGTTACAACTATTGATGGTGGCTTACTTCAACTTGAATATGGAATATCCAGTGGAGTGTCAAAACACATTAGAATTTATACAAAGGTATGTTTTTAAGATAAATCCTAAAGAAGCAAGTAAAGTCCGTAAAGGACGCACGCTGAATAAAGTATTGTCATTAATGAGTAAACTTAACATTATATAAAATACATTATATCATTTACATGCGGTTATTGTGGCGAGAATTTCTCCTCAATGATTTCGTACAATAACCATCAAAAAAGTCACAGGTTCTGTAAAAATGTTAAATTTCCGTGTGTTGATCCTAAGTGTAAGAGTATTTTCAATAATTATGAGTCTTTTAGAAATCACAATTTTAGATTGCATCAGCCTGGTAATAGTACTGATAGTCCACGAGTTGCCATTAATTCAACCTATTCTAAGTGTACAGAATGTAATCAGAGAATATTGTTAAAAATGTCGAATACCATTCAAGAATTCATGATATTCAATCTGGAAAAGCGGTAACTTGTCCATATAATCTTTCATTGTTGATTATATTTCATATTATATGAAACAACTTCATGTGGTTCGTCTACTTTTACTAGTATACCATCATTAAAAAGTCATGTGTATCGCAATCATTTGAATTCTGTTTCGAATTTGACAGATCAAGAATTTTTAAACCCGAACAGCATAGATCACGTTCAGCCTACTACTAGCGATATTCAAGATTGTAATATGTCTGACGAGTTAGAAGTCAAGACGGATCTTGATAACGATACTAAGTTGTTATTTTTAAAACCATTGCTGTTACTTTTACTCAAGTTAGAGACACGAAATCTTCTTTCTCAAGATGCTATTCGCAGTGTGGTGGAAGGTTATTCAGATGTCCATGAAAATTCTTTGAAAAATATTAAAATTAAATGTCTATATGCACTTGAAACTTATCCAGATTCTAAAGAAGCTATTGAGAAACATGTTTTCATATCGACCTATGAAGATAGTATGAATGGAAGTTGGTCTAAAAAGTTGACCAGCAAGTAGAAAATTTAAACTTTACTCGGAACTTTGTAACATTGTGTTACCAATTTCTATAATGTAGAAACAATTTTAACAAAATGTGTTCCTTACAATATGTACCCATTATAGACACCATTAAAACGTGGTTTGCAGATAAGACATTTCTTCAACAATTTCAAAATCTCAAATTCCCAAATTTCAAATTCTCAAAGTAAATGATGTTTTAAAAGATATAACATGTGGCTCAAAAATGTGTAATAACGAATTTATAAATAATCCAAACACATCAAAAATAATAATGTATCAAGACGCCTTTGAAGTTTGTAATCCCTTGGGATCATCTAAGATCAAACATAAAATACCAGGAGTTTACATTACGCTAGTAAATGTTTTTCCTTATAATAGGTCTAAAATAGATAACATGAAACTGGTATTATTGTGCAAGTAAAAACATTTAAAAGAGTTTGGTCATGTTAAAATTTTCGGTAAGTTAACGGAAGACCTTAGAAGCTTAGAATCACGTGGATTGTATATTAAAGAGTGTAATCAGGTTATTTATGGCACTCTTCTGACAATAATCGCTGACAATTCGGGAAGTCATACCATTGGTTTTGTTGAAAACTTTAATGCAAAACATTTTTGCAGGTTTTGTTTCATTGAGAAAGAACATTTTGCACAAAATCCAATTCTTTTAGGAAAAAAAGAACTATTGAAGACTATAACGAAGACGTAAAAATCTCTAACCAATTACATGACGGTGGTTGTTCATCGGTTCATAATCGAGGGGTTAAACAGACCTCCGTTTTTAACCCGGCGCACACAGGCGAAATATCGCTAAAAGTTGGAAAATAATCAAATTTACAAATTACACGTAATCTGGTTTTTATTGTTTGTTCGAGATTCTCAGTACAATGGTCTAGCTACCTGAGCAAGCGCTGCGCTCCCCCGGCTCCCCACTTACGTACTATCCCAGTCCAAAGTTTTACTTGTTAAGCAGCGGGTGTTTTGTTTTATTGAAAGTTAAAATTCAAGTGTAAATATTATTACGTTGTGCGGTGGAATTAACACATTGACTGCCATGTAGGGCACCGGTGACCGGAGGCGGTCTTGTATTAAGGCGCCACGTAGGACACCGGTGACCTCACGGTAAACCTATTTTCAGAGTTTATTTACGCGCCGTAGGACGCGTTTTCTATAGATTTCCTATTAGTAAGTGACCGGGATGGCGCTCAGGAGTAATACTTTCGCATGGTTTCTATGTAACGTAAAAATATTTTGAATTATTGAAGATAAACCTTCAATAACGTTAAAAATCCCAGAACATAACATTTTTTTTTAATCCAAACATATTTATAACTGGTATGGGAAGAATAATAAAACGAGTAGAAAAATTAAACTTTTTTAACTTTTAGTATAAAATTTTCCGTGATAGCACGTGTAAGCGACTGAGGTGCGCGGGTGCCCGGAGAGGTGACCGCACGGCGCCTTGGTAACAGAAATCATTACTTCTGTGCGCCATGTAGAGTACCGGTGACCTCGTGAAGTTTTTTTTAATTTTCTACGGAACCAAAATTTAATACTATGTATATCTAGACCCATAACATCAATTGGCACAATTTTTTTGTGATTTTTGTCATTATTACTCTGGCAGTTAATGTGTAGTGTTTTGGTGATGGATTCTACTCCTGGCGGTAAGGAACTATTATTATAAATATTAAAAAGTTACTTATAATTGTATCTCTATGTTATTTGGTATTTCTTCGAACAGTAGTCGCTATTTAAAGAGTTATCAAAGATCTCATAGAGTAAAAGTACCACCCATTAACCATACTGGTGACCCCGTGAAGAACAATGGAAGGGGATATGTTTATAGACGCACGAGGTGCGGCAACGTCACCGCCACCTAGCACTAGTGATGGGGGGATGTCGATAGACCCCAGCAATGTTTTCAAAGTTGGCGTACGAGTGCCCCCGTTTTGGGCTGAAGAGTCGGAGATTTGGTTTGCCCAGGTCGAGGGACAATTTAGTATAGCTGGAATAACTAGTGATGTCACTAAATTTAATTATGTCATCGGACATCTGGATAATCAATACTCTAGAGAGATAAAGGACATAATTATTAGCCCGCCTGCCACTAACAAGTATGACAAACTGAAGACCGAGCTAATTAAGCGACTAACCGCGTCTAAAGAAAAGAAAATCAAACAGTTATTGATGCATGAGGATCACACCTCGACGCGGAGCGCACGCTTGTAGCCTCAATTTTATAAACACGCGATATCGCTTTTAGCTTTGCTTTTTCATGTTAATTTCTACTATACTTCATCTGTCTATCATCTTCGACTTTCGTCCTTCCGCTACTACATACTGTGCTTGTGCTTGTGCTTGTGAACACTTCCCTATTGTGCTTTCTGAACCAATTGTTTGTTGTGTAAGGACTTGTGGACAATATATCCTTTGAAACGTGAGTTTGCCTACTTAT
Organism: Xestia rhomboidea; assembly: GCA_963853795.1. Taxonomy (NCBI): domain Eukaryota; kingdom Metazoa; phylum Arthropoda; class Insecta; order Lepidoptera; family Noctuidae; genus Xestia; species Xestia rhomboidea. The sequence goes on along the minus strand of OY970778.1, from coordinate 2,953,693 downwards.
TTATACTGCACACCAAACCATTAACCATATCTTTAATCCATGACGATGAATAAATTATTTGTTTTTTTTATTGATTTTATTTCAATTAATAACCTTAATAGTATTAGTTTTAGTTTTACTATATAATTTAGTAGTGTACTATAAATCAGTTAAAAAAATTGCAATATTGTGATTGTGATATTTTTATTACTAAACATTGTGGCAACACACGACTTTAAGTACCTTCTGGCCAATAGTTAACACGCGCGTGCGACACCGGGCGGCCAGTTCGCGCGCGGCGCTTGGCGACAACGGACGTGTAAAGTGAGTATGGGTGAAAAGTACCCGGTAGCGACGGTTCTTGTTACATTTTTTTTTATGTTATTGGTTATTTTATTTTGTTTTAGAGCTGGTTCATGATGAGTTCCCTAGTGACGGATCAAATTATAGAAGAATGTCTAGAACAAGAAGATAGTGAAGAAGAAAATGTGTCAGAAATAGAAGATGCAAGTGATTCCGATGGGTCTTCAGTGTCGGAAGAGAGTTTTCCTGTGGATGTACCGCTGAAGTACTTGAGGCGAGGTCGTAGTGATTTCGATGGGTCTTCAGTGTCGGAAGAGAGTTTACCTGTGGATGTACCGCTGAAGTACTTGAGGCGAGGTCGTTTTACTGGAAAAGACAAAAGAACTCGCTGGCAAGTTCGTGAGCCGCCGCGACGTGTACGAACAAGATCCCATAACATTATATATCATTTGCCAGGACCGATTGGCGAAGGCAGATCTTGTTCGTCTATGTTAGAAGCTTGGAATCTTTTTTTCCGGAAACGTGTTTACTAAAGATAGTCCAGTATACTAACATTTCGCGGGCCTGTGGACGGGGAGCTATGGGCTAGCTCGCCGTCCGTCCGTCTCATGACGACAGGCCGTGTCGACGGCGCGTATGTGTTCCACGCGCGCCTCAAAGAGAGTCAGCAATAGGGAAGGGGTCCGCAAGGGCCGAAGCCTGCCGGGGCTGCGGGACTATTCGAAAGAGATACCGTGGTCCCGGAACACAAAGGGCGATGAAGGAACATGGATGGGTTTTAGTCAGTAAAAGTCTGACACTCCCTCCCGCTCCGCCCAGAGCGGGAGAAGTCATTTGATGATTTCCCATCCAAAAAAAAAAAAAGTATACTAACATTTATAAAGAAGAGCTAAAGTCTAAATTCTCGAGAGAACGCGATTGTAAAAGTACAGATATCGTTGAACTTAGAGCTTTTTTTGGATTACTTTATTGCTCCGGAAGATTGCGAAGTGGTCACCTGAACACAAAAGATCTCTGGGAAAAAGATGGAAGTGGTTCCGACGTCTGTATAGCCACTATGTCACGAGAAAGGTTCCATTTCTTACTACGGAGTTTACGGTTTGACAATATTCGTACACGAGGTGAAAGAAGGCAAACAGATAAGCTAGCACCCATTCGCGAGATTTTCAAAGAGTTCAATAATAATATAAAAAAATATTATGCGTTCGGCGAAAATGTAACAATCGATGAAAAGTTGGAGAAGACTCGCGGCCGCTGTCCATTTCGGCAATACATACCCAGCAAACCCGGTAAATATGGTATAAAGATATTTGTCAAAGCGTCCTTATGGCAAGCGACAAAGTGGGAGTTATTGCTTGGAAACTACACATATGGCAATTAGTGTTTCAGTAAACTGCTTTAATACTGATCAAAAACATATGATTTGTTTGTTTGCTCGTATACTTAAATAATTAAAAATACAATTATTAAAATACATTTAATGTAAAACGACTGAGAAAATGCATGACTCTGAGTAGTTAGTGATAAACGTTATATGTTTCTGATTCGTTTTAAAGCAGTTTTACTGAAACACTATAGTTGACATAATAAATATCATTATTAATAAGCACACTATATTTATACTATACTAATTAAGCTGTTTTATCACTATTGAACTCTTAACAAAATTTTGGTGGTAACTGCTGCGAAAAAAAGTTCGCTTCTTTTACCAGTGGTAACTACTGGGAAATAAAAATGCCCAGTTACTTGGAGATAACTGGTAACAGCTGGGAATAACCCATCTGTTGCTTTCATGATTCATTTCCCTTTTGCGTCTTTCATCATGTGACCAGCTAGCTCATCGCCATTTCTATTGTTAAAAAAACACGGGTAATAAAGATAACACACATATAGGAAATAGGTTTCCGTTATAGGGATACCTATATATATTTTTTGTAAAATTACTTCATAGTTGATATAGTACACACATCTGTACACTCTAAGACCATTTTTTTCCTAATTTATTTTCGTGTCGAGTATTGCAGGCTGTGAGCGGTTTCGGAATACCCATCAATAATACTTTATTAGGCACTAAATAATTTACACACATGTGCTTACCCCTTCAGAGCGTACCGGCGTGATGTTATGTTATTATTATTATTATTTATTAAATAAAGGCCAACATGGACCAATTCACACATTACAAAAAATTAAATAACACAGAAATTAAAACACAATACAATACAAAAACCATTATCAGAAAAATCAATACAATTAAATGTCATCATACAATTAAAATTAAATACAATTAAAACAATATTTCCACCTTGGCCTTTACATGTACCATGTCACAGTGATACATGTACTGGCAGTCAAACCGCTGGGCGAAGGCGCTCAGGATACTAATTAATAATAATACTAATTTACGTGCTACTTAAAAGACTCATAATTATATAAACATATGAATCTTAATTATAAATATACAAATATACTGTAAGGCATATCTACGTCAAAAAAACGGAAATGATGTGCAGAATCGCCCTTTGGCACACATGTATGTACTTGACGAAGCCAAAACAACAGTTTTGTCCTGCAAATTCCTAAAAGAAACCCTTAGAATAATGATGTCCTCATTTATTGTATGGATGGATGTATTTGCGAAAATGTTATTAAATATTTTACAGTACACTTGTATCGTAATGTACTATTATTACTGTGCATAGGTCTCGTTACGTATATAATTATATATGTATTGGATTGCTGTTAGCTTTTAATTATATCGTTTTATATGTTACTGTAATAACCAAGACGGTTACATTTTTATGCAGGGCTCGTGTTGCCCGCAGGTGACACAGCTCACACATCAGGTTTGTAAAACTTATCTAGACCTCTGCTTAACCAATTGGCACCGTCTGTAGGAGTTTTTTTCATTGCGTGTATATATAATTGCTTCGTGTGGCACTAGATAGCGCTGTGTGTTATGTCCAGCGATATTTTAATTATATTATATTGTGTTAAGCAGAGGTCTAATTGCCGTACGAAATTAATGGTATAGTGAAACTAGCTACACCAGGCTCATTATTTTAATAGAACGCGACAGTTTATAGACACGGGGCCGTATGAATAAAAATAAAGTAAATCCTTGTGATTATAAGTATAAGAAGTCACTTCAAAAGAAGGTATAAGCTAAGCATTTACTTATTTATCTATGGATATCCTTTACCTGTACGAAAATCAATAAATGGTATTATTTTTATAATTTAGTTTTTTTATTAGATAACCTCCAAACTGTAAATTGCTTGTTGTTTGTGTATTATGACTAATAAAATTAGTTCATTTCACATGTTATTAGGCAATATTTTATATAGAATTCAATACAAATTTTGTACATTTACATGCTATCGATAATTCTCAGGATTTTGCAATTGGCAAGTTGTTTTTTTTTTCTTATGTATTTTAATAAATGCAGTCGTCGTCATCAAAATACTTGTGTGAAAATCATAGGGAATCATCTCTCGTCACGTCTGAATAATATAACTGTGCGCCTAATATTACAGGAGTGATATAGTATTTGTAAAATGTGTGTGTTTAAGCAAATTATTCGATAACAATGAAGTTTTTGGTTTTTAATTTGCTTTGAGGTCACACCATTTAATGAAGAATATATCACCCCTAATAAATGTAATATTGGGTGGACTGTTACTAATATAGATGCAGCCAGTGTATATAGGTTAGATCGGTTATTACCTTATTATCCTGATTGACTAATTTCCAAATGATTTTTTTGTCTTGATAAATACGGCTGCATTAATTAAAATACATAAGAAAAACTAACGGCTGGCTATGGCTAATAACTAAATCCGGAGAATTACCGACAGCATGTAAATGTACAGGATTTGTATTGAATTTTACAGAAAAATATCCCCTAATAACATGTAATATTACCTAATTTTACAGGTAAATAATACACAAACAACAAGTAATTTTACCGTGCCCATATTTAAAATCACAGTTTTCTTATGTAAATACACGTAAATTTTATCAGTAATATTACCGAATAAAAAGGAAAATACTTAAAAAAACATTAAAAATACATACATTTTGTAATAAATTCACATACGAAATCTGTAATAAAACACATAATAATTCTGTAATATTACAGAATACAATGTAAATATATATCACGGCAGGGAAAGCTTAGACTCCTTAGAGGAACACTGTCCACAATATTGGCGCCATCCGCCGCCATATTATCTTTCATTCTCTAGCCATCACATCGCCGTGCCATACGATTCTTCATTGTTGGTGGATAGGGTATTTGAATTCACACACAGCACTTGACTCAAACTCCAAACGTTTATTCCCATTAAGGCTAGGTAGACCAAGCAAAGAAGGTATTTAACGCTACCATCCTTTACGCGAAACGAGCCGTGCGCTCGCGTCGCCGCACAGTGGATCGTCCCCATACAAGAGGTCGGACATAGAATGAAAAATTAAAAAAGTATTTAATTTAAAAATATATATATATACAGTTGCATTCCTCTATTGAAGAACAACAAAAAATGTTACTACGCTTTTTTTATTTGACCAGCACTTTAGGAGCTATTCGATGAAAACTGTTATTTTTGTGCAAAAATGTCTGTATCTCATGATTCCCTCCTTGTTTCGATTTGCGGTTTTCACTACTGTCTTTTACCTATTTTATGCCACGTTTTCTTCAAGGACACATGGTGCCCGCAGAGCGCCTCTTTCGAGATATTTTGCCTATAGTAACTATCTTTGTTATTGTATTACTGATGGAATGGAGGTACATTAAGTATACTTATTACTGAGAATTAGTCATCACTAAGTAGTTCCTTAAATAACAGGTGCATTTGTGAGTACTTTAATGACTTATTAACGCTTTTGTTGCAATATAACAAAAGCGTTAATGAGTCATTAAGTAACGACTACCAGTACTTGCTTAATCTAATTAGTTATTGTAATTACCATGTTAACAGCCCTTAAGCTCTGCATTGTGATTGGCTCATATGTCATCATTAGCTTATCAAATTCATTACTAGTTGCAACTTGCTGCCCTATATATTTTAGTGTGTTTTGCAAATATTATTCGAGGAGGATTCGCTAGTGGTCCGTTGTCGCTAGTGTTGCGCCGCGCCAAAGTTGTATCATCGCTCGGCCTCCGCTGGCCGTCCAGCGAGACCACAGCGCCACCTCTGGCGTACCGCGCAAATACGTACAATCGTGGACGAAAACCGTGATCAGTACCGTCAAATTTGACACTAGTGCCGCTCGAATCGCCGTGGAATTTTCCACGACTTCAAAATAACGGCCATCGCGGCCGGTATTTTTCCGTGCGTCGTTGTGATCGCATGGGTGCCTAGCACCTGTGCGCTCAGAGCGGGGTACCACCGACCACCCGGTGCTGCTGAGCACCGTCGCGGTTGCGGTGGACCACTCCCTCGGGGGACTTCCTCGTCACCCCAGCCTTCATCAAGATGAGCAGTCCACCAAGTACGGTCCGGTCACAGGGGGGTCGTGCGGCGTCGCTCCCCATTATTGGGGGCTCGCCGCCCGGCACCCCGACGACCGCCGCCGAAGAGGACTCTGCAGGGCACTCTCGCCCCCCGTCACCAGCATCACCCGACGACTCACCAGCGCCACAACTGCCACTGAGCCAACCGGCGGTACCCATCCGCCCGCCGGCGTTCCGTCCCGTGCCAACCCAGCCTCCGGGGCCCGCCGGAGCCTGCAAGCGCACCCCCGCGATCCGCGCCACCGCTCCTGCCTCGCGCCCCGCGGCGCAGGCAGTGCGAGCGACCGCGTCACCCGCGCCCCGCGCAGTGTCCGCACACGCAGCGCCCCCCGCGTTCCCCGCACCCGTACCGGCGCGCCCCACCGCGCGCCCGCCCGCGCACGCGCGCCCGACTACCGAGGCGCGCGCCGCCCGCACGGCCTCGCCCGCTCCACGCCGCTTGCTGGCAGGCTCAGCCGCCGCAACCAGCGTCCACCTGGCGTCGCCACCACCACCTCGGAGTGCAGCAAAGGACTCCCCAGCAGCCATGTCACCGTGCTCATCACCCAGGAACTCCAGAGGTGAGTGGTGTGCTCAATAATACTGCCTCTTCTACGGACATGGATAGCGAGACGCTGGGTTTCGGGTACGAATTCCAGCTCGATGCCCGAGCCCAGCGCCGTCCTAGAAGCTCGGACGACGAGGCCGCCGAAGAGGCGAAGAGGGTCTGCGCTGGCTCCCCGCTCCCGCAGCGCGATCCGCGCGGTCGAGCCGGGGCCGGGTCGCCTTCCTTCGCCGAAGCAACCCGTCGACCACCAACTACCGGACTTGACACCCACCTGGACACGACGCCCGCTGCCGCAACCCATGCCCAAGGCACGAATGCAGCTCAACCTGCAACGAGCAAGGAGAAGAGACCACGCTACCCACCGCTGGTAGTGGAAAGGTTCCCAGACTGGGCCTCCCACTTCAGGGTATTGAAGGACAAACTGGGCCACCCACCCAATGCTCGCCCATTTCAAGGAGGGATCAGATTTGTCCCAGACTCCGAGAACGAGTACAGGACGGTCCAGCGGTACCTCTGCGACCTGGAAAAATCGGAAGGCCTGAGTTGGTTTGCCTACTCGCTGCCAGCGGACCGCAGCATCAAGGTGGCCATCAGGGGGCTACCGGCTGACACCAAACCGGAAGAAATCGAAGAGGAGTTGAGGACGCTGGGATATCAGCCGGAATACGTGCGCAACATCAACGCGCGCGGAGGACGCCACGGCTGCATATTCCACGTAGTCCTCAAGAGGCAACCAGAGATCCGCGCCATCTACGACACCACCACGTTCCTGTGCATGCGTGGAGTGCGCGTGGAGGCGTGGAGGAGCAAGCGTGGGCCCGCACAGTGCCACCGGTGCCAAAAATTCAGGCACAGCTCGCACCAGTGCCACCGCCCGCTCGCATGCGTGAGATGCGGCGAGGAACACGCAGCACGTGACTGCCCCCGCCCGAGAACCGAACCCGCGACCTGCGCCAACTGCGCAGGCGAGCACCCAGCGTGCAGCAGCAGCTGCCCCACATTCCGCAAGGAGGCGCGGATCAAGCGAGCGGGCACTGTCGCCATCACGCAACAGCGCCGACCTACCAAGGAGAGGCCACCGACCACGACCAACACGGAAGACCACGAGGCCCCTAGCACTACGCTGATGGCGACAGCAAACGGGCCCACGGACAAGGACGCTCCAGCCTCGAGGCGGAGGAAGCGACCGCGCGGAGGGAAGAACAGGAAGGGGAAGAACCCCCCCCCCCAGCGCAACTGCCACTACAACAACAACCTAGGCAGAACTCTGCCCCTGCTGAGGCGCAGGCAATCACAGCCGTCCCGTCCCTCACCACCACCACCGCCACCCTACAGAAGCCCGCCGCTGCAGGCGCCGGCAAGACAAAGGACAAGAGGAGGAAAGCGGACAAGACCGCCCCACCCACCTCGGCCTCAACCACCGCTCAAGGCACTCTGCCGCCCCAAGCCGACGCCCAAGATCAGCAGCGGCGCCGCGCACCTAAATCAGGCGCCCACCAAGACGAGCGACAGAAAGAGTTCACTGCCTGCGCCATTAAACTCTTGATGGACCTTATAAGGGCCATCAGGCAGGGGCAAGACGCGGGCACGGTGATCCTCGACGGACTGGCTGGACTACTGACGCTCTACAATGGCTAGCCCGCTGAGGATCCTTCACTGGAACGCCCGCGGCCTCCAGAAGAAGGTCGCCTCACTCCGCCTCCTCCTCAGAGAACAAAGGATAGACGTGGCGCTGATCAGCGAGACACTCCTGGGGCCTGCGGACAAACCCAGGTTCCCGGGATACCAGTACTGTACAGAAAGGACGAGAAGTCGCCGCTCGGCATCACCTACCGCGGTCTGGCGGTCCTGGTGAGCAGAAGAGTCGTCCATCAACCACTTCCCCTGGCATCACTGGCCACCTTCTATGCGCTGGGAGTCCAGCTGCACGTCGCCGGCGAGGATGTCAACATCTACGCCTGCTACTGCCCGCCCGCTGCTCCGCTAGACCTGGCCGAGCTGCGGTCGCTTCTCCACCGATCACCGCATCCCACACTCCTCGCAGGCGACATGAACGTCAAGCACCCAGCGTGGAACAGCAGGATCACGAATACCGGGGGAAGACGGCTCTTCGCGGACGCAGAAGCCAGAGGATACACGGTGTCCGGCCCTGAAACACCAACCCACTACCCTGATGCCCAGGCGCACGCACCGGACGTGCTGGACATCGTGATCCACAAAGGCCTGAGCTGCCAGATGGCACAACAGGTGCTGGACGACGAATTACAGTCGGACCACGTCCCTGTACTCGTCGTCCTCTCAGAAATGCCGACCCGACTCTCTCCTCCAGCGCCACGTCGAAGAACGGACTGGGAAAAGTTCTCGGAAAGGATGGAGACCACCACTCCTACTTGGCCCATAACCGTCGCCGCGGACGTGGACAGATTGGCAGAGGAAGTCACCGTTTGCATCCAAGACGCCCTCAATGAGGCGACAACCGCCGACACGCAACCGCAGGGGCTTGCCTACAAGCCTCTGCCCATCCACCTGAAGCAGATGATCGCCCAGAGGAGGCGCCTGCGCAAACGGTGGCAGAACACAGGCTGCCCCACCTACAAAAGGGAGCTCAACCGCCTCGCGGAGAAGGTAAGGGTCAAGCTACAGGAGCACAACGCCGCGAGCTGGGAGGAACGTATTGACGCCGCGGAAGGAGAATGGTCGTCGATACACAAACTGTGCAGACAGCTTGCGAACACCCCGGCTCCGGTGCGCCCACTACTACACAGCGACGGGGCACCAAGGTACACTGCAGCAGACCGTGCAGAGATCTTTGCCGAGCACCTGGAGCGTCAGTTTAGGCCGAACCCGACCAACGAAGCTGAGCACATCGCAGCAGTGGAGAGGCACCTTGGAGAGTACTTCGCTGCACCGATAGCCTCTGAGGACAACCCCATCCACTTCTCGCCTTGTGCAGTACGGCGCGCCATTATGAAAACCAAGCCAAGGAAGGCCCCAGGTGCGGACGGCATCACGAACACAGCGCTGCGCCACCTACCGTTCCGCACGGTAGCGGCACTGGCGCGTCTGTTCACCGGGATTCTGCGCACCGGAGTCTTCCCGGCAACGTGGAAAGAAGGGCGCGTCATCATGCTGCCCAAGGCGAACAAGGACATCTTAAAACCAGAGAGCTATCGGCCCATCACCCTGCTCTCCTCCATCTCCAAGGTGTTTGAGCAACTCCTGCTGCGACACCTGAGACAGTACACCACGCCTCGCGCAGAACAGTTCGGGTTCCGCGCCGAGCACTCAACGACGCTCCAGCTGTCGAGGGTACTGCACCTGCTAACAGCAGCTCTGAACAAGAAGGAGGAAGCAGTTGCAGTATTCCTCGACATGGAAAAAGCATTCGACCGCGTGTGGCACGCCGGTCTGCTGTACAAGCTGTCGAGGACAGAGGCGCCCCGTCGCTTGATACAGGTGGTCTCATCCTTTCTCTTCCACAGGACCTTCAGGGTGAAGGTGGACGGCGCCCTATCGGACATCCGTCCGATCGCAGCGGGGGTGCCGCAGGGGAGCTGCGTATCCCCGCTGTGCTACTCCGTTTACACCGACGACATCCCCACCACTGGCGGCACCACGCTCGCGCTGTACGCCGACGACGCCGCGTACATCGCCACCTCGCTGAACGCGAGACACGCGGCCGTCAAAATGCAGCGCGTGCTCGACCTGCTGCCTGACTGGTTGTCGAAATGGAGGTTGTCGGTGAACGTGAACAAGACGCAGGCGCTCGTCGTGGGCGCCGCCCGCCACCTCCCACCACCCCTGACTCTACAGGAGGCCGACGTCGCCTGGTTACCCCAGGTAAAGTACCTCGGGGTCACTATCGACCGTCGGCTCACCATGGCAGTCCACGTCCGCAAGTCAGTCGCTAAGAGCAGAGCTGCCCGCGCCCTGCTCCACCCAGTGCTCTCATCCCGCCTCCCGATACGATCCAAGCTGGGCGTGTACAAAACGTACATCCGCCCACTGCTCACGTACGCTGCCCCAGCTTGGCTCGCCCTCACTAGCGAGGCCAACAAGAAGCTGCTCCGCGCGCAACAAAATCTGTCGCTGCGAAAGATCGTCGCCGCCCCTCGCTACGTGAGGAACTCGATCATCCAGCGGGACCTCAAGATCGAGAGCCTGGATGACTTCTGCCGTCGCCTTGCAACGAACATGTTCGCCCGCGCCGACGCGTCTGCCTGGCCGCATGTCAAGGACATAGCGCCATGGCACGCGCGGCCGCCCGACGCAAGACGCCTGCCACGCGACCTGCTTGCGGACGATGACGACGCCAACCCACCGGACTGACGCACCCGAGTTTGTCGCTTCCACCTACACGCGGCACTCTCAAACACAACGACTCTACACGCACAACACACACTCGGTAATCGCCGTACACTAAGTCATCATCCGCCGGGCCTCCCTCGGGTAACCGGGGGTCTCACCGGGCGGTGAGAGACCGCCGAGGCGGCAAGAAACAAGCGACGCTCACACTAACAGCGTCGCGGCGCTCCTACCTAACACTACGACAACCATACATAGGCAAGCCGCGTGGACGCGCTTGCCCCAGGCCACGCCTACATGGCCCTCCAATGAGGTACCCGTAGTCACGGGTACCAATACAGAGACCGCGGGACTAAGGACAAGGTCCAAAACCCGCCGGCCGCGCCCTCTTGCGGGGGCGCAGCGACTTCCACGAGAAATATTATTCAGTTGTAATTTCAACCTCTACCAAGTGTTGTCATTATGGCTTTCCGTGGGTTTTCTACTTATCTTGATCTTTATGTTGCTCTTCGTAATCATAAAGATCTTCGTGACTATGAAAATTTATGTAATACATTGAAGTCGAATAGTAACGTCCAGTTAAGTGAAAATGATGTGTCGGATCTAAAGAACTGGTGTCGACGATTTTGCTATCGGGTTTACTCCAAATGGGTGCAATCAAGAAGGACAGTCGACAAGTTCATGGACAAGAACAGAGAGTGGTTAAGTTCCGATATCATTTGGCCAAATTGCTTTAAGGAAAGATATCATTTGGCCAAATTGCTTTAAGGAAAATATTGTTCACACTGAAGAAGCTAAAGATGAGACAGAAGAGGTAATCAGTCCATCAAAATCAGATGCATCAACTTCAACATTTAAATCTCCTCGAAAACGCTTTGAAGATTTATCCAGTAGACAGAAAAGAAGACGTGTTGATGAAAATATGGCTAGTTGCAGTCGTCCAGATGAGCTTTTACATACTGTTGAAAGTGCACTTAAGTCTGCCGGAAAAAATGATGTGGCCAGAATCATGAAGCATTTGCTGGGAAATCCTGAACATGCCTCAACCGTTCTGAATGTCCTAGAAACTAAACAGAATACTTTGCTTCGTTAAGTTCCTACTCACAAAGCACTTGCTCTTTACGTTCACATGCAGTTATCCAAGTGGCGTTACATCACACTTAGGGACTTTAGTTTTAAAGAAGGTCATGCGAAATACCCAAGCTATTACATGTTAGTGAAAGAAAAACTTAAGTGTTACCCGGCAAAAGAAGACGTAACTGTGACTGATACTTCCGCAAAGATACGACTCCAAGCCCTCCTTGATCTCACAGTTAGGAGGCTGATCGATTCACTTGAACCGAATTTTGATGCTGGTGAACAACTTGTGCTTCACAGTAAATGGGGTTTTGATGGAGCTTCAAGTCAAAGCATTTATCATCAAAGAACAACAACAAGTGAACAAGATTTATCCAGTGTATTTATGGCAAGTCTTGTACCTCTTAAGTTAGTGACTTCTAGTGGAAACACAATGTGGCAGAATGATCGGCCATCGTCAACCACATATTGTCGTCCGATTTCATTTACGTTTATGAAAGAAACGGAAGCAAATGTAAAGGCTGAAATGGATATATTTGAGAACGAGATTCGTGAACTGAACCCAACTGCTTGCGGCAATGCTACTTACTGTACGCACAATCTGTGGTTAACCATGATTGATGGTAAGGTACATTCAATCATATCGGGAACATCGGCAGCAGTATGTGATTTGTGCAAAGCTCGCCCAAGTGAGATGAATAATTTGGAAGAAGTGAGAGCTAAACCTGTGAACGAAGATTTATACAAGCATGGATTTAGTTCGTTGCATGCTTGGATTCGGTCTATGGAGTGTTTATTACACATTGCCTACAGAATGGACATAAAATCATGGCAAGCAAAAGGTGACGATAATAAAAGAATTGTTAAAGATAAGAAAGAAGCTATTCAAGCTGCTTTTCGAAGAAACACAGGCTTACTTCTGGATGTTGTAAAGCAGGGTAGTGGCAATACAAACACTGGAAATACTGCTAGAAGGTTTTTTGCAAACCCTGAAACGACTGCGGAAATTACAAAATTAGACGTCAATTTAATTAGAAGACTCGCTGTAATTTTGCAATGCATTTCCTCAGACGAAAAAATTGAAATCCAAAAATTCAAGTTATATTGTGATGAAACAGCAAATTTCTTCGTACAGTTATATCCATGGTATAACATGCCATCAAGTTTGCATAAATTGCTGATTCATGGATCGCAGATAGTGGAACACCTATCAGTAGTGCCTATAGGTTTTTTGTCTGAGGAAGCATCTGAAGCAAGAAACAAGGATTTTCGTAAATTTAGAGAAACTCATACGCAAAAGCACAGTAGCATCGCCACTAATGAAGACATTCTTCATAATCTTCTTTTATCTTCCGATCCTCTTCTAACGAGCCTACGACCGAGGATGCCAATTGAGTTAAAAAATCTTCATTTAGAGAACTGGACGATTTGCTCATACATGACCAGAGTGAATTGGAGCTTATTGACATTTCAACAGATACAATAGTTGGAGCAGTTTCGGAATGTAGTGACATTGAAGAAGATGACGACAATAATGATCATGATGTCGTTATTGATGAAGACGAAGAAAATATAGTTGTAAGTCTTATAGTAATATAATTGTTAGTAACTTTAAGGTAGTATTAGTTTATGTAGGAACGGAATGTTATGATGGATGTGTGGAATGAAACGTAAAGATAAATGACAGATGTGAAGCATGTTTAATGAAAGAGATGAAAGTATGGAATAGTCTAGGAGTGAAAGAGAAAGCAAGTGAATGTTAAACAAGGTGAAAGGAGAGAGACTGGAATGCGGGGAGAAAAAGACGAAGGACGTTACGACTAAGACGTGTTAAAATAAAATTCAAGTTAATTAAAGAAATCAGTGCTTTTATTTGGCCAACATCGAACTAATCCCACATATTTTTGGGGGCTCGTCCGGGATAGTTCGATATTTTCAGTTTGCTGGGCCAAAAGCACGGGAAAAGACGGGAGCAGAAAAACCGACGGAGCGGCCGGGGACTTTGCTCTAACGAGAAGACGACAGAAGACGGTAACAGTAGTTACAAAAGACTAGGCCAAGACGAAATATGGGTGGACACGGAAGCGATCGCCGACGAAGCCGTCAAGCGGACTATGACGAAGACGACCACGCGACAGCTGGATCGACGAGACAACCGTTCTGCCGAGATCAGGGAATATTCCATACGGAGAACTTGGTGGAAAAATTCAGCGGGCAAGACAAATCGTATTCGGTGGCTAAATGGGCGACCGACATAGATGACAACGCTGAAATATTCAAATGGACGCCCCTACAGACTCTGATAGTTGCCAGAAGATCTTTGACGGGAACTGCAGCCCTGTGGCTAAAATCGGAAAAGCCATACAAAAGTTGGGACGAGCTGAAGGCGGGTTTGCTGAAAGAATTTCCCGATTCAATAGATAGCAAAACTATTCACGAAATGATGGCCGCTAGAAAGAAGAAGAAAGACGAACGTTGTTTAGACTACATGTTAGTTATGAAAGAGATGGGAAAGCGCAGCAAAATGCCTGACTATGTCGCCATAAAGTACATCATAGACGGCATAATTGATTCAGAAGTGAATAAAATGGTGTTATATGGTGCTACTACGTACACGGAGCTCAAGGAAAAAATCAAAATATACGAAACAATTAAAGAAAAGATGGGCACAAGTTACGTGCGTAATAAGAAGCCTGAGAGCAGTGGTTGTAGTGCTGGTACGAGTAACAATAGGTGCTACAGCTGTGGAGAAAGAAATCACCAATCGTCACAGTGTCCTAATAAAGAAAAAGGGCTGAAATGTTTCAAATGCAACGAATTTGGGCATATCTCGACGCAATGTAAACAAAGCGGAAACATTCGGTCAAGAACGAGTGAAAAGAACGAGGAACGAGAATGGCGTAGTGAAAAAGTAAAACCGAACTCTTCCGAAGATAGACGAGCGATGTGCGTGGCTGACTTCACTCCGAGCGTTTACGAGGTTGGCAACTCTGACGAATACGGCAGCCATGACAGCTCATTTGACAGGCGTACCAACATTAGCGACAAGATGGCGAATGCAGTGGGAACTGACGCTAACTTCACGGATGTTTACGACGAGATAAAAACGCCAGCGCAAATACGTTTTGAAAATGCCTGCAAGACGATATTCATCAATAAGTGCGAAGTAACCGCGTTAATTGACTCGGGAAGTGAACTGAACTTAATGTGTACTGAGCTTTACGTACATTTAGGATCTCCGGAGTGTGTGAAAACCGCTACGAATCTAGTAGGTTTAGGAGGCAGTATAGTGTCGACGGAAAAGTTAACTGCTTCTGTATTGTTAGACGGACACGATTACAATGCTACATTTTATGTTGTTCCAAGGCATGCTATGCCATGTAGTGTTATATTGGGTCAAGACTTCCTCAAAGACGTATTTACTATAATGTCGAAAGGGTCAATACTGATTGCACCAAACATAAACAATTGGTTGTCAAAGGTTTGTTGTGTTGTTAGTCAGGATCAACCGTTTGTTTTAGGTAACATTAAGAATAAGCAGGTGCGGCAAGATGTTATTGACTGTGTGAAGAATTATAACCCTAAGCAGGTAAAGGAGGCACCAATAGAGTTGCGCATTGTACTCAAGGATGACATACCGGTGGCTCAGCGACCAAGACGTATATCTTTAGCCGAACAACAGATTGTGGAGAAGCAAGTTGCAGAGTGGCTCAAGGATGGTATCATTCGCGTAAGTTTTTCTGAATATTCCTCTCCTCTGGTGTTGGTCAAGAAAAAAGATGGCAGTACAAGGATTTGTGTAGATTATAGGCCAATCAATAAAAAGATTTGTAAAGATGAATTTCCTCTGCCTATTATAGACGATTTAATAGATAAACTGAGAGGTGCTCGTGTATTTAGCGTATTAGATTTGAAGAATGGCTTCTTTCATTTGAAGGTTAATAAAGACAGGTCAAGTATACTGCTTTTGTTACACACAATGGTCAGTATGAATTTTTGAGGGCGCCTTTTGGGTTGTCAGTTTGCCCAAAGTATTTCATGAGATTTGTAACCATGGTGTTTCAGGATCTTATAGCAAAAGGAATCATAGTCATATTCATTGATGATTTGTTAATTCCAGCTGTTGATGAATGCCAGGCTTTGCAGCGATTAAGAGATGTGTTGGATGTTGCATCACAGTACGGTCTGCAGATAAATTGGAAGAAAGCACAACTTCTATTCCGGCGTATAGAGTACCTAGGACATATTATAGAAGATGGGAAAGTACAACCTTCACAAGAGAAGACAGATGCCGTAACCAGGTACTCTGAACCTAAGACTATAAAGCAACTGCACAGTTTCGTAGGATTGACGTCATATTTTAGGAAATATATCAAAGATTTTGCATTAATAGCTAAGCCGTTAACTGATTTGTTAAGAAAAGATGTACCTTTTGAGTTTAATGATATTCAGAGAAGTGCGTTTAACGTGTTGAAGAATGCACTAGCTATTAGCCCTGTGCTAAGAATTTATGATCATCAGCTGATAACGGAGTTGCATACAGATGCATCCGCAATAGCATTCAGTGCTATTTTGTTACAGAGAGACCACACAGGTGAGTTACACCCTGTACACTACTACAGTAGGAAGACTAGTGAAGCCGAGAAGAAGTATAGTAGTTATGAGTTGGAAGCATTAGCTATTATTGAAGGAGTAAAGAAGTTCAGACACTATTTGTTTGGTAAGCATTTTAAAATAGTAACAGACTGTCAAGCTTTCCAAAAGACATTAAATAAAAAAGATTTATCAACAAGAGTAGCCAGATGGGTGTTGTTACTGGAGGAGTACGATTATGTTATTGAACATAGACCAGGAGGTAAGATGAAACATGCAGATGCCTTAAGTAGAAACCCATTTGTTGGAGTTACTGAATTAAGCTTACATGAGCGTATCAAGCAAGCACAAATGTTGGATGATGGTGTAAAGGCGATTATAGACATTCTGAAACTGCAGCCATATGATGACTATTCCTTTAGTGACGGTTTATTGTACCAGGGAATAGAAAGAAAGTTGGTGATACCGAAAAATTTGGAATTTGAGGTTTTGAGAAGGATTCATCAAAAGGGTCATTTTGGAAAAAGAAAAATGTTAGAATCTTTAGAACAAGATTACTACATAAAAAATGTAGGCAAGAAAATTGAAGAACTTTTGTTGTCATGTGTACCTTGCTTGCTAGCAACAAAAAAAGAAGGTAAGCAGGAAGGATTTTTGAACTGTATTGACAAAGAAGGCATTCCTTTGCACACCCTACATTGTGATCACATTGGACCTCTTTCAGAGACAAGGAAAATGTATAATTACATCTTAACAGTCGTGGATGCATTTACGAAGTTTGTGTGGCTGTTTCCAGTGAAGGGAACAACCAGCAAGGAGACAATAGATAAACTAATGATTCATCAACAGACATTTGGTAATCCTACGCGATTAATTTCAGATCGTGGTACTGCATTTACCAGTAACGAGTTCAAGGAGTATTGTGAAAAGGAAGGTATTCAACACATAACTATAACTACAGGAGTACCCAGGGGAAATGGTCAGGTGGAGCGCATACACAGAATACTCATAGCGGTGTTAGCTAAGCTATGTATTGAAGAACCATCTCTATGGTACAAGCAAGTCAGCCGAGTGCAGAGAGCACTGAATAGCACGTACCAAAGAAGCATTGACACCACCCCTTTTGAACTCATGCTGGGTACGAAGATGAAAACTAAAGAAGATATACAGATTTATGATTTGCTTCAGCAAGAGCATAGAAGTAATTTTGTACAAGACAGGGAAGACTTAAAGATGAAGGCGAAAGAACAAATAAGAAAAATTCAAGATGAAAATTGTAGGACATACAATAGAAAAAGAAAGGAAAGTCGAAAATATGTTGTAGGAGATATTGTAGCCATCAAACGGACGCAGTTTGGCAGCAGTCTAAAACTCAAGCCTAAGTATTTGGGCCCATACAGGGTCACCAAAGTCAAAAGGAATGATCGGTACGATCTTGAGAAGATAGATCGTATGGCGGATGGTTCACGAGTGACATCTTCCTCTGCCGACAATATGAAGCCATGGCCAGTGTTTGGCGATAGTGTTGAGTTAGGTGAGTAGGTCAGATCCTATCAGCGGTTGTGTTAGGTTAGGAAATACATGGTGGTTGTTCTTGACCTAATATTCCATTATGATGATGGTGTAGTTTATGTCATGTAAATGTTGTAAAATAGGAAGTAGGTATTGTAAACATGTATCGTGATGATGTTATGTACTCTGTGTTAGTCTAACTAAATTTTCATTTGATGTACAAGTTGAAGATGTGGATATTGTCTTGTTATTTCTAGTTAAAAAAAAACGAGTAAACAATACTGTTGTTGTTAAAAACTTAGTTTTAGATTGTGTTTATTGTAAGATGTAACTGTAAATAAATAAGTTTAGAGTTTGTTAATCTGATAAGTACCTATTAGTGATGTGGTTAAATGAAGAAGAGCATGACAAGGTGTGTAAAATTGTATTAAAATTAAGTTGTTATTGTATAAAATTCAAGATGTGAATGGTGTCGTTCTGTTAGTTCAGTTTAGATCTGACTGGGGACAGTCAGATATCAGAATGGCCGAGCTGTAGGAACGGAATGTTATGATGGATGTGTGGAATGAAACGTAAAGATAAATGACAGATGTGAAGCATGTTTAATGAAAGAGATGAAAGTATGGAATAGTCTAGGAGTGAAAGAGAAAGCAAGTGAATGTTAAACAAGGTGAAAGGAGAGAGACTGGAATGCGGGGAGAAAAAGACGAAGGACGTTACGACTAAGACGTGTTAAAATAAAATTCAAGTTAATTAAAGAAATCAGTGCTTTTATTTGGCCAACATCGAACTAATCCCACATTTATTTATTTTTTATTATAATCAATATTTACAATTTAGTTATTAGTAATTGTTTTATTTTTTATTTATAAATTATTATAGGTTTAAGTGTAATTTATTTAAAGATTTAAATACATTTTACAGTGTTATATTATATAAATAAAAAATATATAAATACGTATTTTCTTATTCATCAACATCATAAAACATTTCTTTTCTTTTTGATTTGTTATTGTTAATGCGATGTCACAACTCATTACCGATATTTTTTTTTTCAATATACATATAGAACTCACTAATGCACCTTTTCTTCATTTAACTTCTTATGTGTAATTCTTAGTAATTATAATAAATAATTAGATTAAGCAAGTACTGGTAGTCGTTACTTAATGACTCATTAACGCTTTTGTTATATTGCAACAAAAGCGTTAATAAGTCATTAAAGGACTCACAAATGCACCTGTTATTTAAGGAACTACTTAGTGATGACTAATTCTCAGTAATAAGTATACTTAATGTACCTCCATTCCATCAGTAATACAATAACAAAGATAGTTACTATAGGCAAAATATCTCGTAAGGGGCGCTCTGCGGGCACCATGTGTCCTTGAAGAAAACGTGGCATAAAATAGGTAAAAGACAGTAGTGAAAACCGCAAATCGAAACAAGGAGGGAATCATGAGATACAGACATTTTTGTGTTCGTTTCCATACAAAAATAACAGTTTTCATCGAATAGCTCCTAAAGTGCTGGTCAAATAAAAAAAGCGTAGTAACATTTTTTGTTGTTCTTCAATAGAGGAATGCAACTGTATATATATTTTTTTTTAAATTAAATACTTTTTTAATTTTTCATTCTATGTCCGACCTCTTGTATGGGGACGATCCACTGTGCGCCGGCGTGAACTTACGTGAACCCAAAGCTGAGCGAAGTGTCACTGTATAGGTAAGCGTGCAGTAGGACAACTTATTTTATTAAATTGTCAGCTTGATTTATTATAATACTGTAGTAATTGCAAAAACCTAACATATATATGTAATAAATTAATTTGAATGGATATTGTAAATGTAAAATGCTGCAAGTCAAGATTTATTCAATTATGTGACTAAGTTTCTTACATTGTTTTTATCTAAAGTAAAGTAAATATATTATAAAATTGTTAAAATGATTTTGTACAAGAAACAAATGTAATGTTACTGGCAATTTTATATGTTTAATATTCGAGGGGTTTGGCGCTGATAGTCGAAATACAGGCTCTGCCTAGTTCGGCTACAGATGACTACACCACTTATACTGACCTAAATTAGCCTGTTAAAACATTTTGTAACCTATGTCTAAGCTTTCTTTAAATAAACATTATTATTATTTTTTATTATTATCCCACGAAGCGACACGCGCTTTATTTGTTATATCTGTCACCAAACAGCTCACAATCTTTCGAGAGTTTACAATCTCGCGAGATAGATTATAATCTAGCTAGAGGTATTTAAAATTTTACGGTGTAAAAACACCATGTGATTGTTAGCGTGAAGATGAGTAGCGTCATTACATGACACACACACACTTCCAACTTCTTTATTGTCAGTTTTATTTTTTTTAATTTTTTGTTGTATTTTTTTATAAAAATATTTGCTAAGCATTTATTTTACATGATAATAGGAGTATCCCCAATAAAATGGAACTTAACATACCTAACTGTCGAAATGTAGGTGTATTGTACACATCTGCTTACCCGCTCAGAGCATACAGGCGTGATGTTATGTTATGATGTCGTTTAAACAATAAACATCCAAGTGATTGCTGCAATCTCGGTTAATTTGCTGTAACTTTTTGAAGAGTTCCGTTGTCTGTCTCTGAAACTCATCATCAGATCCATATTATGAAATTTAAATGGGACCAACTTCGGGGTATACCCCTTCCAACAAAAAAGAATCATCAAAATCGGTTCATAAACGACGAAGTTATGCGCGACACATAAAAAAAATATAAACGGTCGAATTGAGAAACCTCCTTTTTTTGAAGTCGGTTAATAATGTATTTCTACCATATACTAACAAATGGCAAAAGCAACGACGATAAAATAATATTTTAATCCAACCTTCCGCACTTTATACCTAGCTACTTGTTTTTATTTTTAATCCCCTTACTTCACAAACAAGAATAAAATTAATAACAAAAAACTTTCTTGCAAAAAATAAAACCGACTTCAAAAAACAAAAAAAGTGAAAAATACTTTTAGCTTCAGAAGTCGGTGACTTGTTTGTTTGATTCCGTTTTTTCTGCCACCATTTGTCACATTTTAGTTGTAATATCCTATACAAATATTTGCTATGCAAACTTCAATCTTAATTAGGTATTGTTTTTGTACGAACAGAATATTTTAGGATACTGAACCATTTGAAGGAAGCCCAACTAAACGTAACTACTGTAAATCGTTGAGGAATTCCCTCGACTGTCTATAGTCCCCATCATCAGACCTGTATTGGCACTTGTAACCCATATAGGTGCAAAGTTCGCATCAATAGAAATGAATTAAATCCAAATACAAGGTAGCTACTGTAAAACGTTGAGGAGTTCCCTTGACTGTCCTTCGTCTTTATCATCTGACCCCTAATGATAGCCACAACCCATCTAGGTGTAAAGTTCTCATCAATACAAATTAATCAAGCCCAAACACCCGATTACTGTTGTGAATCGTTGGAGTGCCCTCAACTATCTTCGGGTTCCATCATCACATCGACTCCAGACCTTCATTAAATAGAAGTGCTTAAAAAAAATAACAAACGCACTAGTCGCACTACGATTTTCAAAGGTTCCCCTCGATTTATCTGGGATGCCATCATCAGATCCTGGTTTTCTGATCATGGTACCACCCTTGAAATATCTTCTTTCGAACAAAAAAAGAATCATCAAAATCGGTTCATAAACGACGAAATTATCATAAGGTCAAATTAAGAAACCTCCTCCTTTTTTTAAGTCGGTTAAAAAATACCATACCATTATATTTACACTACGATCTATGAATAAATCGTTCGATAAATCAGCGGGACAGCCGTGCGCCAGCAAAAGGGACATAGGTCCTACCTCGTCAAGGCCCGGCGGGCGACTGAATCCACCGTACGCAAGCCGCTGTATTATATAATAATTAATTACACTCGAGAGCAATGAATCCGGGTCACTTAAAGAATCCTAAAAATCTCGGAAACTAAAAATGCTAGGTTAATGCAATAAATTATATTTAATAGACAATGTAATACTCCTTAAATGAAGGTATTAAAACTTCTTAGTTATTGTATAGTTATATCATAAAAAAATCAAATTTGAAAAAGGGCTACTTTCGAAGATGGAACTACGAAATTACAGCATTTGGTTTTGCTTTTGTTTGTAATCTGTCATTTATGTGGGTACATAAACCATGTTGATAGTGCTCTATATTCATTATTCAAGCTGAAATTATGTCGCTTACGCCTGAAGAATGCACCAGAATACTTACAATGCTGGAAACCGGCCGGAGTCAGCGCGATACAGCCAGGACTGTCGGTGTGTCGCTGTCAACAGTACAAAGAGTTCTCCGACGTTACGAAGAAACTGGTTCTAACCTACGCAGACCAGGAACGGGCAGAACCAGGTGTACCACAGCACGAGAAGACCGATACTTGGTGAACACCATGCTTCGAAATCGCTTTCTCACAGGAACTGAACTCACAAATCAGTTTCGACGCCTCGGAGGAAGTAACCCAAGTGCATGGACAGTAAGACGTCGGCTTGCTGAATCTAACTTAAAACCCCTTAGACCTGCAAACGGCCCTAAACTTTAGCGTGGGCATCGTATTTCAAGACTAAGATATGCCCAGAGCCACGTAAATTGGAGTATTGAAGATTGGTCAAAAGTTATGTTCTCCGACGAATCAAAATTTATGCTCTACAAGCACGATGGAAGACACAGAGTGTATCGAAGACCAGGGGAAAGATTCAAGCAAGCATGCATCGAAGAAAAAGTAGCCTACGGTGGTGGGTCTGTACTTGTGTGGGCCGGAATTTCTTCTGAAAGTCGCACAGAGCTGGTGATCATAGAAAACGGCTCTTTAACTAGCGTAAGATATGTGGAAGAAATCCTCAATGATCACGTTGGTCCATTTATGGTCAATTTAGGTGAGGATGCTATATTTATGCATGACAATGCCCGACCTCATACAGGTAGGATTGTGAATGACTACCTTCAAGAGATGAACATTACTCGTATGGAGTGGCCAGCGCGCAGCCCGGATATCAACCCGATCGAGCATGCTTGGGACGAGCTAGGCAGATGCGTAAAACAACGAAACCCTCCCCCAATCACGCTTCGTGAGCTCAAAATTGCTCTCACACGAGGAATGGGAGAATATTCCCCAAAATCGTATAAGGAACTTGGTGTACAGCATGCCAAACCGCGTAAACGCAGTAATGGAAGCACGAGGAGGCAATACGAAGTATTAAAATTCAAGAAAATCGTAATAAAGTTCAAAAATTTCATGTTTCCTATTTTTGTTTTAAGGAGAGATCAGCAGTTTTTTTCTTTATGTAATTTTGTGTTAATAAAATGTATGGTGACTCATATTTTTTTTACTTTCATTTAAGGAGTATTACATTGTCTATTAAATACAATTTATTGCATTAACCTATCATTTTTAGTTTCCGAGATTTTTAACATTCTTTAAGTGACCCGGATTCATTGCTCTCGAGTGTATTAAAAGGATTAAACTCTTTTGCAAAATGTAACCACAAATAATTGTTCTAAATGTTATTTACTTTGCTTAGATTTTTTTTTTTGAAGTAAATTTTCATTTTATTCAAGAACGATTAGAAAAACATAAAAAAATATTCGAATTAGGCTCCTGTTAGGATTTTTTTTTATCGAGTTTAGTTTTCGATATCATGTTTTGAACCACGCATTATCAAAGTAGATATAGTCAACTATAATATCTATATTTTTTTTGCTTTAAAAAATTACGATTTGTTAGTTTACTATTGAATCAAAGTTATGTAAAATTGGTAAAATTTGGTCTACCTGCCCTTAAACCATTTACGTACAGAAACTTAAAAACTTTCTAGAGTTCAGTCGTCCATTCGCAAAGCAATACGGTTGAGGAGAAGAATGGACAAAGAAACTCCTCACGCTATGAATGTTATAGTTAAAATTAAATTAGTTATAGTTAAAATATTGGGAACCACTGCGATTCGGAGCTCTTATGCGAATATGTATCCCATCTACTGCTCCAACACAGTTTGGAAAATTAGTTTTTTCATAAAATTGATCAGCTATATTTAACCACATTTCTTCAATCGGGCAAGGCATTTCTGTTTCTCGCAGCGTATTTCTGTTTCATCCATATCACTTTGCAACATTCTTTAATTATTCCGGATATTGTAGATTCTCCCGCCAGGAAGTCCAGGGATAATGTTTTAAAACACATTTCAGTTGATACATAGGTATCTGAAAATAAATTAAACTTAAATAATCATTAACTATTATATAACCTAGGAAATAAAATAATTATTCCGTTTTTAATTTTAATAATCATGTATACTTTCTATTTCAGTTATTGATCTCCAGAAAAAATGGAAGCATCTCCGTGATCTAACATAGTAATCATCAGAGAAAAAAGGAGGCCAATGTGCGCAATGAAGTTCTGCTGCTGCAAAAAGAGGATAACGCCTAGGGAATGCAATCTCGTCTCGCCGAGATCCCGATCTCGCGAGATCCCGGCATATTTTACGAGATTGTATCTCGTCAAATTTCGTACGAGATCTCGCGAGATAACGAGATCGACAAATGCAGCGTGACGACGTGTATTTCATAGCGCGGCTGCGCGCGAACTGAATCCTGGCTGGCCACAGGACAAGAGGGGTAGGCGGGCTTGCGGGGGACGAGGTCCGGCCGTCCGGCTCATTTTGCAAGGCGGCGCGCGTGCGTTTGTTTACAATTGCAACGAAATGATTTGTTTTGGAGACAGTTTTGTGTTTTAATTAGTTTCGCAGAAATATTACACTACAATTACAATACAACTACCAACCATGTCAAAAGTGTACAGTGAATATAAAAGTTCTTTAGAAGTATGGAAATATTGTTTACGCAATCAAGATGGTCTCACTGCAAAGTGCAAACTGTGTGCGAAGATTTTGAAAACTAAAGACCATTCTACAAAAGGCTTACATACACACTTGAAGTCTATACATCAGATAGATACTAAAAAAAGTGTTGAGGTTGAGATGCAGGCAAACGATGGTGTTCCCGGGCCATCAGCATCAAACTCTTCGGCTTCCGAACCAGCTCCAGCCGAAAATACTCTTCAGCAAGAGCAACCTTTGCCTTTGACTGCCCCATCATCAAAATCAACAAAAAAAAGAAAAATTACGGATCATTTTCATAGTGAAGATAATTCAAAGGAGATGAAAGTGTCAAGGATGGTTGCTAAAGACGGTTTATCATTTCGTGTGTTTTGTACCTCGCAAGACCTGAGAGACCTTTTTAGTGCTGCAGGATACAAATTACCAACATCTCCTAATTCAATTAAACTTATGGTGATGAATTATGGAATGACCTTAAAGTTAAAAGTTCAACGTGATCTTGCTGAGCTAAAGGACGATAACCACCGATTTACATCAACTTTTGATGAGTGGACTTCGTCTAAAAATAGACGTTACATGAACGTAAATATACATACGTGTAAGAACAATAAAGCTGTCTTTTGGAATTTAGGCTTGATCAGAATATACGGCAGCATGCCTGCAGAAACTGCAGTAGACCTTTTGAAGAAAAGACTATCGGAATTTGGCCTGTCTCTCGACGATGATGTGGTCAATATTACGACGGATGGAGCTTCTGTAATGACCAAGGTAGGGCGTTTGATTAGTCCTCTACAGCAGCTTTGTTACGCCCACGGCATTCAACTGTCCATAATAGATTGCATATACAAAAAACAAGATTTGCCTGTGTCTGCTAAAGATGAAATAGATGAGATTCCGAACTTGCCAGGAGAAGAAACAGAAACAAACTCTGATGATGAAGATGATCTTTTTTATTATTATTTTCCTACACATGAAGTAGATTTGGACACTGAGTACGCAAGTATCATAAAAAAAGTCAGAAAACTGGTCAAACTTTTTAAGAATTCTCCCACAAAAAACGACCTCCTGCAAGTTTACATTAATCAAGAATTTGACAAAAACCTACAGCTACATCTTGATTGCAAAACTCGGTGGTCCAGCCTTGCTGACATGATATCGACATTCAATAAAGTCAAACTATGTGTAAGTAAGGCTTTAATTGACTTGGGTCTTGATACCGATTCAGAATACTCTTTGAGTGCAGAAGAGTGTAGTGTTTTGACGAACTTAGAGCGAATTTTCGAGCCTGTCAAACTCGCCGTTGAAGTCTTATGTCACCGAGATTCTGACCTAGTTACTGCTGAAACTACTTTGAGGTTCGTGATACGCGAATTGGAAGAACAGTCGACGTCACTGGCAAAAAAGCTGGCCGAATCCTTAAGAATCCGTATATCTGAGCGCCGCACATGTTTGACATCAGTATTGCTATATTTAAGGAACTTTAACCAATACGAAAATGATTTGGAAGAGTATGCGCAAGATGAAACATTCATTATTTCCCCGAAGACCACTATCCGTAAAGAAATTAAAAAACTTATAGAAAGATTGCACTGCAAAACACAGTACAATTATAACTCACAGACGCAGGATGTCGATGTTGTTGCACCGGTTGCACAAGAGGACGATAAAGGCTTCGATATTGAAGACACTACAATGCCTCTTTCTGCCGTCTCCGCGGAAAAAAATATCACACTTCATGAAAAGCTGCAAAAATCGCTGAAAGCACTGAAACAGCCCACTGCTCGCTCAACAAATTCTACAACAAATACTTAAGACATTTTAATAAAAAAAGAAATGAATTTGTACGAAGCTGGTGGAGTAAGAGGGGAACTTTTAAACTTCGTACATAACTGCCTCTCAACTGTGGTTCCCACAAGTGTTGAGGCAGAACGAGCTTTTTCAGCAGCAGGGTATTTGGCATGCAAAATCAGAAGTCGTCTGTCAGATGATACTCTCGACATGATATGTTTTTTGAGAAGCCATTTTCAGACAAACTAACTTGCCTTTCCGTACCTTGATAACTTCATCTGACTTCTACTTTAAATTTTTTTTATTTGATTAATACGATCTCACAACATTTATTTAACAACTTGTGAAGTTAAGTTTTTGTTTTGTTGTATTTATTTACCATAAGTAATGTTCCTATTACTCTTAATTATTGAAACTAAAGTAATAATTTACAAAGGACTAAATATAGATAATTATTGTTTTGTTACCAACATTGTAAGAATTTGAACTGATTAGCTACAGTAGGTATAATAATTATAGACATAAACAAATGTTATTAGAGTTAGAGACAAAATAATAAGTACTCTGTTGATTTTTAAAATAAAACTTACATTATTTTTATAACTAAGCAACGCAGTTTCTATTTAGTTACATATCATGTCAATTACTAGTTCTTAAAACAAGCATTTGCATATGTTTTAATTGCGATTCTCTCAATCTCGCGAGATCCCGTAATTTGTTAGATCTCGCGAGACTGGGTTTTGAGTCTCGCGAGATCTCGCTAGGCGGAAATCTCGTACGAGATTGCATTCCCTAATAACGCCATACGTAGAAATGCTTCGTTTCTTAGATGTGTCAAGAGAAATGCGCCCTACAACTAGTAATATAGAAGCTGAATGTTATGAAACAAGTGGTGAAGAGAACCTACTACAAGTGACTGGAAGCGAATCGTCAAATCCCAGTTCCAAGCCTGCCAGTCGCAAAGACCAGAGTATGACACTGTTTCAGAGGTCATTAATTAACAGTATGGAGAAATCTTAACAAGATAATAGTGATTCAGATAAACAGCAGGCCTAGCCAAGTTACAAACGATTCGTATCGATTCGCTTTCTACAATCGTAAACGTTAAGTCACGTGGTCAAAACAAACGAATATAAACTTTTGTAGACAAGTTTACATCGATCAAGATGATAGAATGAAATGTATTCGTTTCTTCAATCGTGATCCCTACATCCCATATAAATCGTACCCAACTTACAGTTTTGACTAAACTTAAAAGTTTCCATTCGTTTGTTTTGACCACGTGACTTAACGTTGATAGATGTCATTCCCATACATTTGGTTAGTTTTCTATTAGCGTTAACGATTGTAGATTGTCAACTTGGCTAAGCCTACAGTTTATGCTGTCGTTACTCCAACAGATGAAAAATGTCTGAAGCACAAAATTTTGACTTCCGTTTAGATATTATGAATTTGGTGAAAAAATATAGATTTGCTACAACAAGTACAGTGCAACAATATTACATCCTGTCCGATCAAGGTAATCACCAACAAGGTCGTATATCATTGCCGCAGACTTCTCAGTTTGAACACACCGGTTATTATACAACTGACTACTATACGGACTCACCACAACCAGCGACCTCGCAGGTTTCAACTGAAGAAGATATTGAAGCATTAATGCAGAGTTCATCTGTTAAGTTTATTTTAAATTGGTTGATTCTGGATTATGTATAATTTTAATATACAAGTCAATAATATTAAAACATTAATGTCAAGAACAAAAGCAGTTATTATTATACCTACAACTTTCCTGTATCTATCTAAAATATCTTACCTCAATGTAATAGTCAGTCTTTCTTGAGGAGTAATGGAACATCGAAATTTCGTATCATACTTAGTTAAGGAACATTTTACAATCGTAAGGAGTTCATCAAAAGATTCTATGGACATGCGGTAATACTGAATAAATTTTGTAGGATACTCTCTTAAAATTGCATATAGACAATTAAATTGGCCACATGATATTCTCTTATTATTTAAAGGATGCACCCAATATCGACGTTTCATTTTTCGGTCTTGTTCTAAAGCCTCCCAAATAGCAATTATTTCGATAGGCTTCATTTTAAAATTCAGTATCACACAACACAACCGCTCTATAGATGCTAAACGCCGAAACTGACATGTGGCAGGACGGATGATAGTGATGATACGCTCGACGCATTTTCCGTTTGATATGAACCGACACATTCGACCGAATAGACGCGACCGATGATACGCTCGACGTATTTTACGTCAGATATGAACCTTCCCTTACCTGTACAGTAGTTTACTGCCGGTCCCAATTATGTTAAGGACAGTCTAAACATTAATTATTTGTAGTGTTAAAATAGTAATAATTTTAGTTTATAATCTTGCAACACTTTTTTGTGCTTTTTCCGTTGTGTTGTGGCAATACTTTTTTTTTTCTTCTTGTCTGATTGCTACGTGAAACGGTGTGCCTTCGACTGTATTTTATATTTTAAATAAACTCCATAAGTTTAATGTTCCCACGCATTTTATTTCGTACACTTACAAATACCACAACCTTATGACGTTTCTAGAAAAACTATATACTGAATGGGACCTAAATCGTTATCTACCCCCGCCAGAAGAAGAACCAGTGTCGGTGTGGGAAGACAGAAGCTGGGGTTCAGAAGTTTACAATCCTGAACGGAACGAAACTGGAAATGAAGCCCAAGTAGCCACGCCAGAAGGCGAAGGAGTGCAGGTGAAGGTGGAAGACGAAAGCTGCGGTTCAAAACGAAAGCTAAACGACGTAAATGCCGAAACAATGCAAAAAAATCTCAAATACTTCCATGAAATTTTACCCACCATGTCGAAATATAATGAACAACAAAACGTATGTTTCTGGACGGGAGTAGCCAATATTTTACAAGACATTACACCGCCTAGTCGGCCGAGTTAAGTTGGTGATGATGATCCGTCATCAGAAATTTTACGAGTGGCATACAACAATCACGACACCGACCAAATCCAAATTGTAAGATATTTGAAAATCGAAGAAAATGAAAAAAGTACTTCCATTAAAATCAATAAAATTGAGGTATAGGTATACATCCAAATTGTAAGATATTTGAAAATCGAAGAAAATGAAAAAAGTACTTCCATTAAAAATCAATAAAATTGAGGTATAGGTATACAGTGTGCCACAGATGAAAAAAAAAGTCTGAAGCACATAATTTTGACTTCCATTTAGATATTATGAATTTGGTTTAGAAAATATACATTCTACAACAAGTACACTGCAACAATATAACATCCTGTCCGATCAAGGTCGTATATCATTGCTGCAGACTTCTCAGTTTGAACACAACGGTTATTATACAACTGACTACTATACGGACTCACCACAATCAGCGACCTCGCAGGTTTCAACTGAAGAAGAGAGTTCTTCCGTTACGTTTATTTTAAATTGGTTGATTTTGGATTTTGTATAATTTTAATGTACATGTCAATAATATTAAAACATTAATGTCAAGAACAAAAGCAGTTATTATTATACCTAAAACTTTCCTGTGTCTATCTAAAATATCTTACCTCAATGTAATAGTCAGTCTTTCTTCAGGAGTAATGGAACATCGTAATTTCGTATCATACTTAGTTAAGGAACATTTTACAATCGTAAGGAGTTCATCAAGATTCTATGGACATGCGGTAATACTGAATAAATTTTGTAGGATACTCTCTTAAAGTTGCATATAGACAATTAAATTGGCCACTTGATATTCTTTTAGTATTTAAAGGATGCACCCAATATCGACGTTTCTTTTTTCGGTCTTGTTCTAAAGCCTCCCCCAAATAGCAATTATTTCGATAGGCTTCATTTTAAAATTCAGTATCACGCAACACAACCGATCTATAGATGCTAAACGCAGAAACTGACATGTGGCAGAACGGATGATACGCTCGACGCATTTTCCGTTTGATATGAACCGACACATTCGACCGAATAGACGCGACCGATGATACGCTCGACGTATTTTACGTCAGATATGAACCTTCCCTTACCTGCAGAGTAGGTTACTGCCGGCCCCAATTATGTTTAGGACAGTCTAAACATTAATTATGTTTAGTGTTAAAATAGTAATAATTTTAGTTTATAATCTTGCAACACTTTTTTGTGCTTTTTCCGTTGTATTGTGGCAATACTTTTTTTTTCTTCTTGTCTGATTGCTACGTGAAACGGTGTGCCTTCGACTGTATTTTATATTTTAAATAAACTCCATAAGTTTAATGTTCCCACGCATTTTATTTCGTACACTTACAAATACCATAACCTTATGACGTTTCTAGAAAAAATATATACTGAATGGGACCTAAATCGTTATCTACCCCCGCCAGAAGAAGACCCAGTGTCGGTGTGGGAAGACAGAAGCTGGGGTTCAGAAGTTTACAATCCTGAACGGAACGAAACTGGAAATGAAGCCCAAGTAGCCACGCCAGAAGGCGATGGAGTGCAGGTGAAGGTGGAAGACGAAAGCTGCGGTTCAAATTGAAAGCTAAACGACGTAAATGCCGAAACAATGCAAAAAAATCTCAAATACTTCCATGAAATTTTACTCACCCTGTCGAAATATAATGAACAACAAAACGTATGTTTCTGGACAGGAGTTGCCAATATTTTACAAGACATTACACCGCCTAGTCGGCCGAGTTAAGTTGATGATGATGATCCGTCATCAGAAATTTTACGAGTGGCATACAACAATCACGACACCGGCCAAATCCAAATTGTAAGATATTTGAAAATCGAAGAAAATGAAAAAAGTACTTCCATTAAAAATCAATAAAATTGAGGTATAGGTATACAGTGTGCCACAGATGAAAAAAAAAGTCTGAAGCACATAATTTTGACTTCCATTTAGATATTATGAATTTGGTTTAAAAAATATACATTCTACAACAAGTACAGTGCAACAATATAACATCCTGTCCTATCAAGGTCGTATATCATTGCTGCAGACTTCTCAGTTTGAACACAACGGTTATTATACAACTGACTACTATACGGACTCACCACAATCAGCGACCTCGCAAGTTTCAACTGAAGAAGAGAGTTCTTCCGTTACGTTTATTTTAAATTGGTTGATTTTGGATTTTGTATAATTTTAATGTACATGTCAATAATATTAAAACATTAATGTCAAGAACAAAAGCAGTTATTATTATACCTAAAACTTTCCTGTGTCTATCTAAAATATCTTACCTCAATGTAATAGTCAGTCTTTCTTCAGGAGTAATGGAACATCGTAATTTCGTATCATACTTAGTTAAGGAACATTTTACAATCGTAAGGAGTTCATCAAGATTCTATGGACATGCGGTAATACTGAATAAATTTTGTAGGATACTCTCTTAAAGTTGCATATAGACAATTAAATTGGCCACTTGATATTCTTTTAGTATTTAAAGGATGCACCCAATATCGACGTTTCTTTTTTCGGTCTTGTTCTAAAGCCTCCCCCAAATAGCAATTATTTCGATAGGCTTCATTTTAAAATTCAGTATCACGCAACACAACCGATCTATAGATGCTAAACGCAGAAACTGACATGTGGCAGAACGGATGATACGCTCGACGCATTTTCCGTTTGATATGAACCGACACATTCGACCGAATAGACGCGACCGATGATACGCTCGACGTATTTTACGTCAGATATGAACCTTCCCTTACCTGCAGAGTAGGTTACTGCCGGCCCCAATTATGTTTAGGACAGTCTAAACATTAATTATGTTTAGTGTTAAAATAGTAATAATTTTAGTTTATAATCTTGCAACACTTTTTTGTGCTTTTTCCGTTGTATTGTGGCAATACTTTTTTTTTCTTCTTGTCTGATTGCTACGTGAAACGGTGTGCCTTCGACTGTATTTTATATTTTAAATAAACTCCATAAGTTTAATGTTCCCACGCATTTTATTTCGTACACTTACAAATACCATAACCTTATGACGTTTCTAGAAAAAATATATACTGAATGGGACCTAAATCGTTATCTACCCCCGCCAGAAGAAGACCCAGTGTCGGTGTGGGAAGACAGAAGCTGGGGTTCAGAAGTTTACAATCCTGAACGGAACGAAACTGGAAATGAAGCCCAAGTAGCCACGCCAGAAGGCGATGGAGTGCAGGTGAAGGTGGAAGACGAAAGCTGCGGTTCAAATTGAAAGCTAAACGACGTAAATGCCGAAACAATGCAAAAAAATCTCAAATACTTCCATGAAATTTTACTCACCCTGTCGAAATATAATGAACAACAAAACGTATGTTTCTGGACAGGAGTTGCCAATATTTTACAAGACATTACACCGCCTAGTCGGCCGAGTTAAGTTGATGATGATGATCCGTCATCAGAAATTTTACGAGTGGCATACAACAATCACGACACCGGCCAAATCCAAATTGTAAGATATTTGAAAATCGAAGAAAATGAAAAAAGTACTTCCATTAAAAATCAATAAAATTGAGGTATAGGTATACAGTGTGCCACAGATGAAAAAAAAAGTCTGAAGCACATAATTTTGACTTCCATTTAGATATTATGAATTTGGTTTAAAAAATATACATTCTACAACAAGTACAGTGCAACAATATAACATCCTGTCCTATCAAGGTCGTATATCATTGCTGCAGACTTCTCAGTTTGAACACAACGGTTATTATACAACTGACTACTATACGGACTCACCACAATCAGCGACCTCGCAAGTTTCAACTGAAGAAGAGAGTTCTTCCGTTACGTTTATTTTAAATTGGTTGATTTTGGATTTTGTATAATTTTAATGTACATGTCAATAATATTAAAACATTAATGTCAAGAACAAAAGCAGTTATTATTATACCTAAAACTTTCCTGTGTCTATCTAAAATATCTTACCTCAATGTAATAGTCAGTCTTTCTTCAGGAGTAATGGAACATCGTAATTTCGTATCATACTTAGTTAAGGAACATTTTACAATCGTAAGGAGTTCATCAAGATTCTATGGACATGCGGTAATACTGAATAAATTTTGTAGGATACTCTCTTAAAGTTGCATATAGACAATTAAATTGGCCACTTGATATTCTTTTAGTATTTAAAGGATGCACCCAATATCGACGTTTCTTTTTTCGGTCTTGTTCTAAAGCCTCCCCCAAATAGCAATTATTTCGATAGGCTTCATTTTAAAATTCAGTATCACGCAACACAACCGATCTATAGATGCTAAACGCAGAAACTGACATGTGGCAGAACGGATGATACGCTCGACGCATTTTCCGTTTGATATGAACCGACACATTCGACCGAATAGACGCGACCGATGATACGCTCGACGTATTTTACGTCAGATATGAACCTTCCCTTACCTGCAGAGTAGGTTACTGCCGGCCCCAATTATGTTTAGGACAGTCTAAACATTAATTATGTTTAGTGTTAAAATAGTAATAATTTTAGTTTATAATCTTGCAACACTTTTTTGTGCTTTTTCCGTTGTATTGTGGCAATACTTTTTTTTTCTTCTTGTCTGATTGCTACGTGAAACGGTGTGCCTTCGACTGTATTTTATATTTTAAATAAACTCCATAAGTTTAATGTTCCCACGCATTTTATTTCGTACACTTACAAATACCATAACCTTATGACGTTTCTAGAAAAAATATATACTGAATGGGACCTAAATCGTTATCTACCCCCGCCAGAAGAAGACCCAGTGTCGGTGTGGGAAGACAGAAGCTGGGGTTCAGAAGTTTACAATCCTGAACGGAACGAAACTGGAAATGAAGCCCAAGTAGCCACGCCAGAAGGCGATGGAGTGCAGGTGAAGGTGGAAGACGAAAGCTGCGGTTCAAATTGAAAGCTAAACGACGTAAATGCCGAAACAATGCAAAAAAATCTCAAATACTTCCATGAAATTTTACTCACCCTGTCGAAATATAATGAACAACAAAACGTATGTTTCTGGACAGGAGTTGCCAATATTTTACAAGACATTACACCGCCTAGTCGGCCGAGTTAAGTTGATGATGATGATCCGTCATCAGAAATTTTACGAGTGGCATACAACAATCACGACACCGGCCAAATCCAAATTGTAAGATATTTGAAAATCGAAGAAAATGAAAAAAGTACTTCCATTAAAAATCAATAAAATTGAGGTATAGGTATACAGTGTGCCACAGATGAAAAAAAAAGTCTGAAGCACATAATTTTGACTTCCATTTAGATATTATGAATTTGGTTTAAAAAATATACATTCTACAACAAGTACAGTGCAACAATATAACATCCTGTCCTATCAAGGTCGTATATCATTGCTGCAGACTTCTCAGTTTGAACACAACGGTTATTATACAACTGACTACTATACGGACTCACCACAATCAGCGACCTCGCAGGTTTCAACTGAAGAAGAGAGTTCTTCCGTTACGTTTATTTTAAATTGGTTGATTTTGGATTTTGTATAATTTTAATGTACTTGTCAATAATATTAAAACATTAATGTCAAGAACAAAAGCAGTTATTATTATACCTAAAACTTTCCTGTGTCTATCTAAAATATCTTACCTCAATGTAATAGTCAGTCTTTCTTCAGGAGTAATGGAACATCGTAATTTCGTATCATACTTAGTTAAGGAACATTTTACAATCGTAAGGAGTTCATCAAGATTCTATGGACATGCGGTAATACTGAATAAATTTTGTAGGATACTCTCTTAAAGTTGCATATAGACAATTAAATTGGCCACTTGATATTCTTTTAGTATTTAAAGGATGCACCCAATATCGACGTTTCTTTTTTCGGTCTTGTTCTAAAGCCTCCCCCAAAAAGCAATTATTTCGATAGGCTTCATTTTAAAATTCAGTATCACGCAACACAACCGATCTATAGATGCTAAACGCAGAAACTGACATGTGGCAGAACGGATGATACGCTCGACGCATTTTCCGTTTGATATGAACCGACACATTCGACCGAATAGACGCGACCGATGATACGCTCGACGTATTTTACGTCAGATATGAACCTTCCCTTACCTGCAGAGTAGGTTACTGCCGGCCCCAATTATGTTTAGGACAGTCTAAACATTAATTATGTTTAGTGTTAAAATAGTAATAATTTTAGTTTATAATCTTGCAACACTTTTTTGTGCTTTTTCCGTTGTATTGTGGCAATACTTTTTTTTTCTTCTTGTCTGATTGCTACGTGAAACGGTGTGCCTTCGACTGTATTTTATATTTTAAATAAACTCCATAAGTTTAATGTTCCCACGCATTTTATTTCGTACACTTACAAATACCATAACCTTATGACGTTTCTAGAAAAAATATATACTGAATGGGACCTAAATCGTTATCTACCCCCGCCAGAAGAAGACCCAGTGTCGGTGTGGGAAGACAGAAGCTGGGGTTCAGAAGTTTACAATCCTGAACGGAACGAAACTGGAAATGAAGCCCAAGTAGCCACGCCAGAAGGCGATGGAGTGCAGGTGAAGGTGGAAGACGAAAGCTGCGGTTCAAAACGAAAGCTAAACGACGTAAATGCCGAAACAATGCAAAAAAATCTCAAATACTTCCATGAAATTTTACTCACCCTGTCGAAATATAATGAACAACAAAACGTATGTTTCTGGACAGGAGTTGCCAATATTTTACAAGACATTACACCGCCTAGTCGGCCGAGTTAAGTTGATGATGATGATCCGTCATCAGAAATTTTACGAGTGGCATACAACAATCACGACACCGGCCAAATCCAAATTGTAAGATATTTGAAAATCGAAGAAAATGAAAAAAGTACTTCCATTAAAAATCAATAAAATTGAGGTATAGGTATACAGTGTGCCACAGATGAAAAAAAAAGTCTGAAGCACATAATTTTGACTTCCATTTAGATATTATGAATTTGGTTTAAAAAATATACATTCTACAACAAGTACAGTGCAACAATATAACATCCTGTCCTATCAAGGTCGTATATCATTGCTGCAGACTTCTCAGTTTGAACACAACGGTTATTATACAACTGACTACTATACGGACTCACCACAATCAGCGACCTCGCAAGTTTCAACTGAAGAAGAGAGTTCTTCCGTTACGTTTATTTTAAATTGGTTGATTTTGGATTTTGTATAATTTTAATGTACATGTCAATAATATTAAAACATTAATGTCAAGAACAAAAGCAGTTATTATTATACCTAAAACTTTCCTGTGTCTATCTAAAATATCTTACCTCAATGTAATAGTCAGTCTTTCTTCAGGAGTAATGGAACATCGTAATTTCGTATCATACTTAGTTAAGGAACATTTTACAATCGTAAGGAGTTCATCAAGATTCTATGGACATGCGGTAATACTGAATAAATTTTGTAGGATACTCTCTTAAAGTTGCATATAGACAATTAAATTGGCCACTTGATATTCTTTTAGTATTTAAAGGATGCACCCAATATCGACGTTTCTTTTTTCGGTCTTGTTCTAAAGCCTCCCCCAAATAGCAATTATTTCGATAGGCTTCATTTTAAAATTCAGTATCACGCAACACAACCGATCTATAGATGCTAAACGCAGAAACTGACATGTGGCAGAACGGATGATACGCTCGACGCATTTTCCGTTTGATATGAACCGACACATTCGACCGAATAGACGCGACCGATGATACGCTCGACGTATTTTACGTCAGATATGAACCTTCCCTTACCTGCAGAGTAGGTTACTGCCGGCCCCAATTATGTTTAGGACAGTCTAAACATTAATTATGTTTAGTGTTAAAATAGTAATAATTTTAGTTTATAATCTTGCAACACTTTTTTGTGCTTTTTCCGTTGTATTGTGGCAATACTTTTTTTTTCTTCTTGTCTGATTGCTACGTGAAACGGTGTGCCTTCGACTGTATTTTATATTTTAAATAAACTCCATAAGTTTAATGTTCCCACGCATTTTATTTCGTACACTTACAAATACCATAACCTTATGACGTTTCTAGAAAAAATATATACTGAATGGGACCTAAATCGTTATCTACCCCCGCCAGAAGAAGACCCAGTGTCGGTGTGGGAAGACAGAAGCTGGGGTTCAGAAGTTTACAATCCTGAACGGAACGAAACTGGAAATGAAGCCCAAGTAGCCACGCCAGAAGGCGATGGAGTGCAGGTGAAGGTGGAAGACGAAAGCTGCGGTTCAAAACGAAAGCTAAACGACGTAAATGCCGAAACAATGCAAAAAAATCTCAAATACTTCCATGAAATTTTACTCACCCTGTCGAAATATAATGAACAACAAAACGTATGTTTCTGGACAGGAGTTGCCAATATTTTACAAGACATTACACCGCCTAGTCGGCCGAGTTAAGTTGATGATGATGATCCGTCATCAGAAATTTTACGAGTGGCATACAACAATCACGACACCGGCCAAATCCAAATTGTAAGATATTTGAAAATCGAAGAAAATGAAAAAAGTACTTCCATTAAAAATCAATAAAATTGAGGTATAGGTATACAGTGTGCCACAGATGAAAAAAAAAGTCTGAAGCACATAATTTTGACTTCCATTTAGATATTATGAATTTGGTTTAAAAAATATACATTCTACAACAAGTACAGTGCAACAATATAACATCCTGTCCTATCAAGGTCGTATATCATTGCTGCAGACTTCTCAGTTTGAACACAACGGTTATTATACAACTGACTACTATACGGACTCACCACAATCAGCGACCTCGCAAGTTTCAACTGAAGAAGAGAGTTCTTCCGTTACGTTTATTTTAAATTGGTTGATTTTGGATTTTGTATAATTTTAATGTACATGTCAATAATATTAAAACATTAATGTCAAGAACAAAAGCAGTTATTATTATACCTAAAACTTTCCTGTGTCTATCTAAAATATCTTACCTCAATGTAATAGTCAGTCTTTCTTCAGGAGTAATGGAACATCGTAATTTCGTATCATACTTAGTTAAGGAACATTTTACAATCGTAAGGAGTTCATCAAGATTCTATGGACATGCGGTAATACTGAATAAATTTTGTAGGATACTCTCTTAAAGTTGCATATAGACAATTAAATTGGCCACTTGATATTCTTTTAGTATTTAAAGGATGCACCCAATATCGACGTTTCTTTTTTCGGTCTTGTTCTAAAGCCTCCCCCAAATAGCAATTATTTCGATAGGCTTCATTTTAAAATTCAGTATCACGCAACACAACCGATCTATAGATGCTAAACGCAGAAACTGACATGTGGCAGAACGGATGATACGCTCGACGCATTTTCCGTTTGATATGAACCGACACATTCGACCGAATAGACGCGACCGATGATACGCTCGACGTATTTTACGTCAGATATGAACCTTCCCTTACCTGCAGAGTAGGTTACTGCCGGCCCCAATTATGTTTAGGACAGTCTAAACATTAATTATGTTTAGTGTTAAAATAGTAATAATTTTAGTTTATAATCTTGCAACACTTTTTTGTGCTTTTTCCGTTGTATTGTGGCAATACTTTTTTTTTCTTCTTGTCTGATTGCTACGTGAAACGGTGTGCCTTCGACTGTATTTTATATTTTAAATAAACTCCATAAGTTTAATGTTCCCACGCATTTTATTTCGTACACTTACAAATACCATAACCTTATGACGTTTCTAGAAAAAATATATACTGAATGGGACCTAAATCGTTATCTACCCCCGCCAGAAGAAGACCCAGTGTCGGTGTGGGAAGACAGAAGCTGGGGTTCAGAAGTTTACAATCCTGAACGGAACGAAACTGGAAATGAAGCCCAAGTAGCCACGCCAGAAGGCGATGGAGTGCAGGTGAAGGTGGAAGACGAAAGCTGCGGTTCAAAACGAAAGCTAAACGACGTAAATGCCGAAACAATGCAAAAAAATCTCAAATACTTCCATGAAATTTTACTCACCCTGTCGAAATATAATGAACAACAAAACGTATGTTTCTGGACAGGAGTTGCCAATATTTTACAAGACATTACACCGCCTAGTCGGCCGAGTTAAGTTGATGATGATGATCCGTCATCAGAAATTTTACGAGTGGCATACAACAATCACGACACCGGCCAAATCCAAATTGTAAGATATTTGAAAATCGAAGAAAATGAAAAAAGTACTTCCATTAAAAATCAATAAAATTGAGGTATAGGTATACAGTGTGCCACAGATGAAAAAAAAAGTCTGAAGCACATAATTTTGACTTCCATTTAGATATTATGAATTTGGTTTAAAAAATATACATTCTACAACAAGTACAGTGCAACAATATAACATCCTGTCCTATCAAGGTCGTATATCATTGCTGCAGACTTCTCAGTTTGAACACAACGGTTATTATACAACTGACTACTATACGGACTCACCACAATCAGCGACCTCGCAGGTTTCAACTGAAGAAGAGAGTTCTTCCGTTACGTTTATTTTAAATTGGTTGATTTTGGATTTTGTATAATTTTAATGTACTTGTCAATAATATTAAAACATTAATGTCAAGAACAAAAGCAGTTATTATTATACCTAAAACTTTCCTGTGTCTATCTAAAATATCTTACCTCAATGTAATAGTCAGTCTTTCTTCAGGAGTAATGGAACATCGTAATTTCGTATCATACTTAGTTAAGGAACATTTTACAATCGTAAGGAGTTCATCAAGATTCTATGGACATGCGGTAATACTGAATAAATTTTGTAGGATACTCTCTTAAAGTTGCATATAGACAATTAAATTGGCCACTTGATATTCTTTTAGTATTTAAAGGATGCACCCAATATCGACGTTTCTTTTTTCGGTCTTGTTCTAAAGCCTCCCCCAAATAGCAATTATTTCGATAGGCTTCATTTTAAAATTCAGTATCACGCAACACAACCGATCTATAGATGCTAAACGCAGAAACTGACATGTGGCAGAACGGATGATACGCTCGACGCATTTTCCGTTTGATATGAACCGACACATTCGACCGAATAGACGCGACCGATGATACGCTCGACGTATTTTACGTCAGATATGAACCTTCCCTTACCTGCAGAGTAGGTTACTGCCGGCCCCAATTATATTTAGGACAGTCTAAACATTAATTATGTTTAGTGTTAAAATAGTAATAATTTTAGTTTATAATCTTGCAACACTTTTTTGTGCTTTTTCCGTTGTATTGTGGCAATACTTTTTTTTTCTTCTTGTCTGATTGCTACGTGAAACGGTGTGCCTTCGACTGTATTTTATATTTTAAATAAACTCCATAAGTTTAATGTTCCCACGCATTTTATTTCGTACACTTACAAATACCATAACCTTATGACGTTTCTAGAAAAAATATATACTGAATGGGACCTAAATCGTTATCTACCCCCGCCAGAAGAAGACCCAGTGTCGGTGTGGGAAGACAGAAGCTGGGGTTCAGAAGTTTACAATCCTGAACGGAACGGAACTGGAAATGAAGCCCAAGTAGCCACGCCAGAAGGCGATGGAGTGCAGGTGAAGGTGGAAGACGAAAGCTGCGGTTCAAAACGAAAGCTAAACGACGTAAATGCCGAAACAATGCAAAAAAATCTCAAATACTTCCATGAAATTTTACTCACCCTGTCGAAATATAATGAACAACAAAACGTATGTTTCTGGACAGGAGTTGCCAATATTTTACAAGACATTACACCGCCTAGTCGGCCGAGTTAAGTTGATGATGATGATCCGTCATCAGAAATTTTACGAGTGGCATACAACAATCACGACACCGGCCAAATCCAAATTGTAAGATATTTGAAAATCGAAGAAAATGAAAAAAGTACTTCCATTAAAAATCAATAAAATTGAGGTATAGGTATACAGTGTGCCACAGATGAAAAAAAAAGTCTGAAGCACATAATTTTGACTTCCATTTAGATATTATGAATTTGGTTTAAAAAATATACATTCTACAACAAGTACAGTGCAACAATATAACATCCTGTCCTATCAAGGTCGTATATCATTGCTGCAGACTTCTCAGTTTGAACACAACGGTTATTATACAACTGACTACTATACGGACTCACCACAATCAGCGACCTCGCAGGTTTCAACTGAAGAAGAGAGTTCTTCCGTTACGTTTATTTTAAATTGGTTGATTTTGGATTTTGTATAATTTTAATGTACATGTCAATAATATTAAAACATTAATGTCAAGAACAAAAGCAGTTATTATTATACCTAAAACTTTCCTGTGTCTATCTAAAATATCTTACCTCAATGTAATAGTCAGTCTTTCTTCTGATATGGGTACGACAACCGGACGATAATGAAGATTACTTAATTCCGCGCATAACTTTAAAAGCACCGATCGATTCAAATAGCCCCATAGAAATGATCCGTCGTCAATTTCCTTTACAAATCTGTTACGCCATGATAATACATAAAAGTCAGGGGCAAACCATTTCAAAAGTGGGGATAGATTTAAGATCCTATGTCTTTAGCCTCGGACAGTTTTACGTTGTGTATCGCGTCCACTTATTCATGTGTAAAGAACCGCGAGAATTCACAACGTCTGACATAGATAACTTTATCCTCCCATGTGATATTCTATATTGCAATACCCCACGTCCGACGAGAAAGATTTTTTGGACCCCGACGAGTTGCCTCCTAATGTTGAAATTCTAAATTATTCGGCAAATATAAATATAACGTGGGTAACAAATGGACTTTATCCATCAAATCAACATTTTTTTTTTGATGCCATCGAAAATCTAAAATTAATTTGTTAACGTGTTTTAAACCGGAATACGTCGAAAGTACCATGAACTTCCTGTTCACTGGTCAAAATTCCACCGTGTCATTTTGGAAGAGCAATAATAGGTATTTCCTGTTTAATGGTCATGCCGTTGACGCCTCCGGCAAAAACAACCACCTAAATCCAAATATAAATGTAGCACGTTTATTTCAATGTTTCGATATAAATGCTTTAGCACAACTTTTGTTTGTAAGCGCTCAATTCGATCAATGGCCATAAATCACATGATACACGGTCCCTGTGGGCCGCCTCACAGGACCGACCTTCCATGTTGGGATAGTACGAAGGAGAAGTGCTCTAACTACTTTCCAAAACGCGAAACCGAAGTAACGCACCGTGGCGACAACGGGTTCATCCACCTCCGTAGAAGTAGTAATAACGAGGCAATAATTAAATTCAGAAACCGCGAAGTTACTGTCAACGATCTGTGGGTGTTTCCTTACAACGTCGCCATCCTCTTGAAGTAAAAATCGTCAAGTACTAATTCAAATACATGACCAAAGGTAAAGAGAGAAGAGGCGCGTGTCACGATAGTTGCCGAGGAAGATAAAAACAACGAAGTAGAGCAATACGTTACGAAACGACACATAGGTGCTTGCGTCCACTTATTCATGTGTAAAGAACCGCGGGACATTCACAACGTCTGATATTGATAACATAATCCTTCCATGTGGCGATATTCTATATTGCAATACCCCACGTCCGAAGGGAAAGATTTTTTTGGACCCCGACGAGTTGCCTCCCAATGTTGAAATTCTAAATTATTCGGCAAATATAAATATAACGTGGGTAACAAATGGACTAAATCCATCAAATCAACATTTTTTTTTTTGATGCCATAGTAAATCTAAAATTAGTTTGTTAACGTGTTTTAATCCGGAATACGTCGAAAATACCATGAACTTCCTGTTCACTGGTCAAATTTCCACCTTGTCATTTTGGAAGAGCAATAATAGGTATTTCCTGTTTAATAGTCATGCCGTTGACGCCTCCGGCAAAAACAACCACCTTACTCCAAATATAAATGTAGCACGTTTATTTCAATGTCTCGATATAAATGCTTTAGCACAACTTTTGTTTGTAAGTGCTTAATTCGATCAAGGCGAGAACAGCATACATTGACTTACAGTACTCAATATCGAAAACCAACAAATTCCCCAATTGTAATTGCGTCGGTTCCCAGCGTAGCCCAAAATTACCCCAAATTCTCCACGTTAAAACCGGTTAATGTTATAGAAAACATGCCGCTAAATTCGACATTAAAAAGAAAATAATCGAAAGCGACTCAAAATTAAACGCGAAAACACCGGTGGTTGTCATAGAGAAAATCCAGAAAATTCAGTTAGTTACCAGACTAGGTACACCATCATTTTTCCTAACGATCACATGTAATCCAAAATGGAACGAGTAATCCAAAACGGAACGAGATTCAACAATCCTTGTTATCGAGGCAAAAGCCACATGCGAGTCTATGCGCGCGAGTATTTAGCTTAACATTAGTACAACTGCTGAAAGACCTGCGATCGGTCGCATGGTTCGGTAAGCACATGTATATAATTTATGTGATAGAATTTCAAAAACGAGGTTTACCCCACGCTCATATAATATGTTTCTGCGTGGAAGCTGGGGAAGGCAAGTTGCGCCAAATGGTCATAACTCACATGATACACGGTCCCCTGTGGGCCGCCTCACAGGACCGACCTTCCATGTTGGGATAGTACGAAGGAGAAATGCTCCAACTACTTTCCAAAACGCGAAACCGAAGTAACGCACCATGACGACAAAGGGTTCATCCACCTCCGTAGAGGTAGTAACAACGAGGCGATATGTGGGTAGTTCTTTACAACGCCGCCATCCTCTTGAAGTAAAAATCGTGAAGTACTTTTTTCGAATACATAACCGAAAAGATGAAGGTAAAGATAAGGCGCGTTTCACGATAGTTGCCGAAGAAGATAGAAACAACGAAGTAGAGCAATACGTTACGAAACGACACATAGGTGCTTGCGATGCCGCGTGGCGAGTTTTGGAGTACGATTTGACGATGCGCGAACCCACTGTCCAACAACCGCCAGTCCTCCTCGAAAACTACCAAAGCGTATTCTTTAGGCAAGATTCGGTAACTGACGCCGCTCAAAGCAGTAGTTTGGCTCTGCTAGATTATTTTAACCGGCCGACCGGAGAC
The DNA here is from genome assembly GCA_963853795.1 of Xestia rhomboidea. Classification (NCBI taxonomy): domain Eukaryota; kingdom Metazoa; phylum Arthropoda; class Insecta; order Lepidoptera; family Noctuidae; genus Xestia; species Xestia rhomboidea. The sequence continues at coordinate 2,909,200 of OY970778.1, read as the reverse complement.
GAGTTCGAAAACCTGGCGTACTTGGACTTTTACGAAAAATACATAATTCAAAACGCCCGCCCAACTACAAAAAATGTGGATGTCCACCGATTACAAAACAAATTCGTCGCAAAAAGGCAGCGGGGGGTGAATGTAGCGGGTATTTTAGCGCCAACTAGGGGTGAACAATTTTACTTACGAATGCTATTGGCTTTATATCCGTACCACGGCTATAGTAATCTTTTGAAAATCGGAGGGTTGGATTGTCAAACGTTTTAGGAAGTCGCTCGAAATGTAGGCATCGCGAATGCCGAAATAGAATACGAGAGAGCTTTCAAAGAAGCTGTGCATCTTCTAACGGGAGCGCGACTTCGTCGATTTTTCGTCCTCTTGGTCGTAAACGGCGCTCCTGTCGGTTTATTGCGGGATAAATTCAATAATCAAATAAGCAAAGATTACCTCGAACGTATGCCAAATGATACCTACAGGGCCTATAAAACGAGTCTCATCCAAATCGACATACTTTTGTGTAAACACGGGACCAGTCTTGTAGAGCACCCGCTGCCCAATATCCGCGTTGATACCACCGAGTTAGATCAAGAGCAGATCGAATTCAATGCGTGCAGGTTAAATGCGTACGTCGAAACCATGGCAGCCTCGCTTATCTACCGATCAGCGCGCAGTGTTCTAGTTTCTTTGTAGAAGACCCGGTATTTAAACGTGCAAACAACAGTTCCATTTTCATAGATGGCCACCTGCCGGTACGGGAAAAACGCTTTTACTCAACGTGGTTGCAGCACATGTCCATGGCTCGCGTAATAATGTAGTTTTGTGTACGGCAACATCGGGCATCGCGGCACGCTTCGGTTAATGTTTATGACGAAGCTCCGATGGCTCATAAATATCTAATTCACTTGCTCGACTGTTCGTTACGCGATTTGATGCAAACTAGTGAACTTTTCGGCAGTAAAATTGACATTTTAGCAGGAGATTTCCGTCAAATTCCACCGGTGGTACCGAACGCGCGAAATTATGCCGACGTTGTCAATTGCTCTGTGAAAACGTCTTGGATTTGGCAACAGATTAAAATATTTAAATTATCAACCGCGCAAAGATCTAGGGAAGACGAAGAATTCTCGGAACAGCTATTGAATATCGGCTCTAATTCGATAGTCTCAGTTCCAGTCCAAACCGGTAGAGTCACACAAAACCTATTTGACGTGTCGCCCTTTGAATTTGTCACAGATCTCGATGATTGAATAGACTGTTATGTAGGTACGTAGGGACACAAGTGATACTACTGACAGCTATTAGCACACTGTTTAATTAGAATGGTGATGGGACGCAGCCCACGCACACATACACAATCTTGACACACACATATATAACATTTCCTCCCTTATTTGACCAAAATACAAGATAATTAAATAATAACAAGGTTACAGAAAAGGTTTGTAATCTACCCTGGGAATATTCCTCAACAGTCTGTCTGGATTCCTTGAAACCGGATCCGACACTGTATCTGCGTCTGCAGACGGTGGTGATTGCAGATTCGTCTCATCACCGTTCTCCTCAGCGGGAGTCTGTACCTGAGGGTTGCCAGTTGACGGCTCGCTATGACTGTTGTTAAAGTCGTCAAAGTCATAATGGTGTTGCGGCTGTTGTGAAGCATTACCCTTGCCACCTTTATATAATATAATTTGGTTCTTATGTTTTTTAACATCACACGACAAATTCAAATCTTGAATAAGGTAAAGCACTTTACCCAGTCTCTTTTTAATCATACCTCTGCACCAATGGTACTTAACATTATTTAAATACTTTTTATACATTATCTCATCCCCGGGGTTGAACACTTGTTTATTCTTTCTTCCACATGATTCAATTTGCGAACACTGTTGACGATTAACATTATCAGTGGGGGTTGTGAGAGAGGCCGCCGGCGTTTTTGGATTGATTAAATCCAAGCGTGACCTCAACTTGCGGCCAAACACTAGCTCGGCTGGTGAGAACCCTGTGACAGAATGAACAGAATTCCTATAGTCAAAAAGGTGTTTTAATATTTTTAACTTGCAATCACTTTTATTGCGCGAAGCGATAACACAGGATTTTATGCCTTTTTTTACAATCTTGACAAAACTTTCCGCTTGCCCGTTACTTTCTGGATTGTAGGCTGGTGATGTCAAATGGTCGATGCCGTTTCTTGAACAGAAGTTCCTAAATTCGAATGATGTAAACGCAGTCCCATTGTCACTTACTATTGTATGTGGTAGCCCGTACTTGGACATAAAATCGTATAGCTTTGCTATGACGTTTGTGGTAGTTGTTGACATAGTAACATCGTACAACTCCACCCATTTGGTGTGCGCGTCTACAACCACGAAAAACATCTGATTGTTTAATGGACCTAGGAAATCAATGTGTAACCTATGGAATGGCACTGGCGGGTACCGCCACGGAGAGATCGGCGTTCGCGGCGGGGACGGACGCAGCTGTTGACAGATATCGCACGAGTTGATCATTGCCTCCAACGCTGCGTCAACCCCTGGGAACCAAAACCTTGATCTAGCCTCTGCTTTGGTTTTCACAATGCCCAAATGTGAACGATGTAACTCGTGTAGAAGTTTTGAGCGCAACGATTCCGGAATAACCACCTTATGCCCTCTCATAAGACAACCATTTTCATTTGATAATTGTGTCCTACACAAATAATAGGGTTTAATACATAAATCCGACATTAATTGTCTAGGCCAACCTTGATTAACGTAATTAATTACTTTTGCTAAAGTGATATCTTTCGCTGTTTCTTTGCGCAATTCGTCCAGTGTCACTGGCATACTTCCTTCAACCACGAAGTTAACGTAAGTTGCCCGGTCTATAGGCGCCGCGGCTGCAGCCACGTGAGTGCCGCTGTCCCCGCGCTCCTCCGTCTGTTCCCGCTCGTGCTGTAAGCTCGCTCGTGATAAATAATCTGCGTTGTTATCGGCACTCCGAACGTACTCAATCGTGTAATTATACGCGCTTAAAAACAATGCATATCTTTGTAGCCTGTTAGCCGATACTTCTGGTATGCCCTTGTACGGTCCGAAAATAGAAATCAAGGGTTTGTGGTCGGTGCGTAGTATAAATGGTACGGATCGGCCATATAAATATTGATGAAAACGCTTTACACCAAAAATAATCGCTGTGGCTTCTTTCTGTATTTGCGAGTATCGTTTTTCAGCTGACGCGAGCGTACGGGACGCGAATGATATGGGCCGCTCTAACCCGTCGTTACCTACTTGCGATAAAATAGCGCCTAACCCGTGTGGAGATGCATCCACCGTTAATATTATTTTTGAGTTTGGGTCAAAATGTGTTAATACTTGTTCCGACGTTAAGCATTTTTTTATTTCATTGAATGCATTCTGATGAATTGCTGTCCAATGCCACTTAAGTCCTTTCTTTAATAGATTATACAAAGGACTAAGTATGCTTGATGCTCGCGGAACGAAATTCCGATAGTAGTTAACAAGCCCTAAAAATGATTGCAATGTGTTGACGTTAGTAGGAACGGGAGCGTGTACGATAGCCTTAACTTTAGACGGATCTTTCTTTAGTCCGTTCTTGTTGATGACATAACCTAAGTAATTTATTTCGTCTTTAAAAAATTCACATTTATCTCTTCGTAAAGTTAGTCCCGCGTCCTGAAGTCTTTTGAGTACTATATGTAGTTTTTCCATATGTAAATCTTCTGTCTTTGCTGTTATCAACACGTCATCTAACAGGCATAACACTCCGTCTAACCCCGACAAAACGGTTTCCATTGCGCGCTGAAAAATGGACGGTGCGCTCGACAAGCCGAATACCAGACGTGTATATTTGAACAAACCCCGGGAAGTGTTAATACACGTTATGTTTTGTGACTCATCATCGAGTAGAAATTGATTGTAGGCCATGGATAAATCAATTTTCGAAAACTGTTGGCCACCGTGTAGTTTAGAAAATAATTCGTGAACCGTCGGCAATGGATATTGTTCTATTAATAATTGTTTGTTAATGGTCACAGAATAATCTGCACATAATCTGACAGTGCCATCACGTTTGAGTACGGGAACAATAGGTGATGCATAATCCGAATGTTTAACAGGTTTTAACACTCCTAGGTTTAGTAATCGTTCTATTTCCATATCGACTTTGTCACGCAAAGCAAACGCAATGGGACGTGCTTTAAAAAATACCGGTTTTGCATCATTATTTAGTTGTAATTTTACTTTATAGTTTTTGAATGCACCCAGTTTGTCTGAAAATACTTCTGGGAACCGTATTTGCAACCATTCCATTGTGTTTTGACTATCGTTAAGAAAATTGACTCGAGTTAATTTTAACTTAAATATTGATATGAAATCGCGGCCTAGCAACGGTGGGCCGCCGTGACGTATAACGAATACATCTAGGGTGTGTGTGTGCTGCATATATGTTATTGCTAAACGCACATAACCCACACACTGCATCTTGTTTCCCGTGTAACTATAAAATCCTTTGTGAGACGTATGCAATGGTATATTCGCGAACAACTTTTTATATGTACCCTCAGATATGACTGTCACAGCTGATCCACTATCAATTTGAAATACTAAATTCTGGCCATTTATTGTGACTGTTTCTGTCATGGGTTCCCCCCGAGCCGAACAAATGTTGTAAAGCGACTTACCATCGTCGTCCTCGCTCACATCCCCCGTTAGCACGTAGTTAATTTTATTGCACATTCTACGTAAATGCCCTACTGTGTTGCACTTTTTACACTTATACTTTGCGAACCGACATTGTGACGACTTATGATTAACACGACCGCACACCGAACACTTTTCTTTCTCGGCACTATTAACCGGGTTGGCGCCATTTTGTCCTTTCACGATCTTGAACACTTGTGCTTGATCTGTTGACGACGACGTAGAAGCAGTAGCGGCAGCGCCTGCACGCGCGCATCTTATGCTCTCTGCTAGCTCCACCGCCTTCGCCAAGGTTAAAGTATCCAAGTCGCGCGCAAACAGTTTCTCCCGTTCAGGACCCGCTGCCATCCCCATCACGAATCGATCACGCAACGCCTCCTCAACATTGCTGAATCCGCAATGAACCGTCAGTCCACGTAATCTTGCTGCCCATTGCGTATATGTCTCGCCCGGCTGCTGCGAAGCTGCGTAAAAGTTGTACCGCTCGCTGAACCCGCAACGTTTTGGAGTGAAATGGTTATCCAATAACGCAATCAGATCCTCATACGGCACCTCTTGTACGTCTTTGGGCAGGGCTAAGTCTGCTGCCAACTTGTAGGTATTATCGTTGAGTGCGCTGAGTAGTATGGCTCGCCTTCTGGTTCCCGCCACATCATTTTCCGCATCGATGTTATTCGCGATGAACCATTGTGTAATACGTCCTTTGTATGTCTTCCAATCATTGACATTATGATCGAAAGTCGATAAAATCCCACAAAATGCCTGAGCCATTTTTTAACAAAGGATTTATTTTTACGATTGTAGGTAAACGTTTAAACTCGTCGCCACTGTTATGTAGGTACGTAGGGACACAAGTGATACTACTGACAGCTATTAGCACACTGTTTAATTAGAATGGTGATGGGACGCAGCCCACGCACACATACACAATCTTGACACACACATATATAACAGTTTTTCAGACGTTTTAAGACGAACCAGACGTTTGCTGCTACAGAGCAATTTTGTGCAACTATAATATGAACGTTAAGGAAATAAATGGAAACATTTTAGATCGCGTACCCGGTGAATTAATACATTTCATATATACATGCAAACGGCACTAAAGTTATAGTAGTAGGTCATTCTCCGCGTCTGATATGGGTACGACAACCGGACGATAATGAAGATTACTTAATTCCGCGCATAACTTTAAAAGCACCGATCGATTCAAATAGCCCCATAGAAATGATCCGTCGTCAATTTCCTTTACAAATCTGTTACGCCATGATAATACATAAAAGTCAGGGGCAAACCATTTCAAAAGTGGGGATAGATTTAAGATCCTATGTCTTTAGCCTCGGACAGTTTTACGTTGTGTATCGCGTCCACTTATTCATGTGTAAAGAACCGCGAGAATTCACAACGTCTGACATAGATAACTTTATCCTCCCATGTGATATTCTATATTGCAATACCCCACGTCCGACGAGAAAGATTTTTTGGACCCCGACGAGTTGCCTCCTAATGTTGAAATTCTAAATTATTCGGCAAATATAAATATAACGTGGGTAACAAATGGACTTTATCCATCAAATCAACATTTTTTTTTTGATGCCATCGAAAATCTAAAATTAATTTGTTAACGTGTTTTAAACCGGAATACGTCGAAAGTACCATGAACTTCCTGTTCACTGGTCAAAATTCCACCGTGTCATTTTGGAAGAGCAATAATAGGTATTTCCTGTTTAATGGTCATGCCGTTGACGCCTCCGGCAAAAACAACCACCTAAATCCAAATATAAATGTAGCACGTTTATTTCAATGTTTCGATATAAATGCTTTAGCACAACTTTTGTTTGTAAGCGCTCAATTCGATCAATGGCCATAAATCACATGATACACGGTCCCTGTGGGCCGCCTCACAGGACCGACCTTCCATGTTGGGATAGTACGAAGGAGAAGTGCTCTAACTACTTTCCAAAACGCGAAACCGAAGTAACGCACCGTGACGACAACGGGTTCATCCACCTCCGTAGAAGTAGTAATAACGAGGCAATAATTAAATTCAGAAACCGCGAAGTTACTGTCAACGATCTGTGGGTGTTTCCTTACAACGTCGCCATCCTCTTGAAGTAAAAATCGTCAAGTACTAATTCAAATACATGACCAAAGGTAAAGAGAGAAGAGGCGCGTGTCACGATAGTTGCCGAGGAAGATAAAAACAACGAAGTAGAGCAATACGTTACGAAACGACACATAGGTGCTTGCGTCCACTTATTCATGTGTAAAGAACCGCGGGACATTCACAACGTCTGATATTGATAACATAATCCTTCCATGTGGCGATATTCTATATTGCAATACCCCACGTCCGAAGGGAAAGATTTTTTTGGACCCCGACGAGTTGCCTCCCAATGTTGAAATTCTAAATTATTCGGCAAATATAAATATAACGTGGGTAACAAATGGACTAAATCCATCAAATCAACATTTTTTTTTTGATGCCATAGTAAATCTAAAATTAGTTTGTTAACGTGTTTTAATCCGGAATACGTCGAAAATACCATGAACTTCCTGTTCACTGGTCAAATTTCCACCTTGTCATTTTGGAAGAGCAATAATAGGTATTTCCTGTTTAATAGTCATGCCGTTGACGCCTCCGGCAAAAACAACCACCTTAATCCAAATATAAATGTAGCACGTTTATTTCAATGTCTCGATATAAATGCTTTAGCACAACTTTTGTTTGTAAGTGCTTAATTCGATCAAGGCGAGAACAGCATACATTGACTTACAGTACTCAATATCGAAAACCAACAAATTCCCCAATTGTAATTGCGTCGGTTCCCAGCGTAGCCCAAAATTACCCCAAATTCTCCACGTTAAAACCGGTTAATGTTATAGAAAACATGCCGCTAAATTCGACATTAAAAAGAAAATCGAAAGCGACTCAAAATTAAACGCGAAAACACCGGTGGTTGTCATAGAGAAAATCCAGAAAATTCAGTTAGTTACCAGACTAGGTACACCATCATTTTTCCTAACGATCACATGTAATCCAAAATGGAACGAGTAATCCAAAATGGAACGAGATTCAACAATCCTTGTTATCGAGGCAAAAGCCACATGCGAGTCTATGCGCGCGAGTATTTAGCTTAACATTAGTACAACTGCTGAAAGACCTGCGATCGGTCGCATGGTTCGGTAAGCACATGTATATAATTTATGTGATAGAATTTCAAAAACGAGGTTTACCCCACGCTCATATAATATGTTTCTGCGTGGAAGCTGGGGAAGGCAAGTTGCGCCAAATGGTCATAACTCACATGATACACGGTCCCCTGTGGGCCGCCTCACAGGACCGACCTTCCATGTTGGGATAGTACGAAGGAGAAATGCTCCAACTACTTTCCAAAACGCGAAACCGAAGTAACGCACCATGACGACAAAGGGTTCATCCACCTCCGTAGAGGTAGTAACAACGAGGCGATATGTGGGTAGTTCTTTACAACGCCGCCATCCTCTTGAAGTAAAAATCGTGAAGTACTTTTTTCGAATACATAACCGAAAAGATGAAGGTAAAGATAAGGCGCGTTTCACGATAGTTGCCGAAGAAGATAGAAACAACGAAGTAGAGCAATACGTTACGAAACGACACATAGGTGCTTGCGATGCCGCGTGGCGAGTTTTGGAGTACGATTTGACGATGCGCGAACCCACTGTCCAACAACCGCCAGTCCTCCTCGAAAACTACCAAAGCGTATTCTTTAGGCAAGATTCGGTAACTGACGCCGCTCAAAGCAGTAGTTTGGCTCTGCTAGATTATTTTAACCGGCCGACCGGAGACGAGTTCGAAAACCTGGCGTACTTGGACTTTTACGAAAAATACATAATTCAAAACGCCCGCCCAACTACAAAAAATGTGGATGTCCACCGATTACAAAACAAATTCGTCGCAAAAAGGCAGCGGGGGGTGAATGTAGCGGGTATTTTAGCGCCAACTAGGGGTGAACAATTTTACTTACGAATGCTATTGGCTTTATATCCGTACCACGGCTATAGTAATCTTTTGAAAATCGGAGGGTTGGATTGTCAAACGTTTTAGGAAGTCGCTCGAAATGTAGGCATCGCGAATGCCGAAATAGAATACGAGAGAGCTTTCAAAGAAGCTGTGCATCTTCTAACGGGAGCGCGACTTCGTCGATTTTTCGTCCTCTTGGTCGTAAACGGCGCTCCTGTCGGTTTATTGCGGGATAAATTCAATAATCAAATAAGCAAAGATTACCTCGAACGTATGCCAAATGATACCTACAGGGCCTATAAAACGAGTCTCATCCAAATCGACATACTTTTGTGTAAACACGGGACCAGTCTTGTAGAGCACCCGCTGCCCAATATCCGCGTTGATACCACCGAGTTAGATCAAGAGCAGATCGAATTCAATGCGTGCAGGTTAAATGCGTACGTCGAAACCATGGCAGCCTCGCTTATCTACCGATCAGCGCGCAGTGTTCTAGTTTCTTTGTAGAAGACCCGGTATTTAAACGTGCAAACAACAGTTCCATTTTCATAGATGGCCACCTGCCGGTACGGGAAAAACGCTTTTACTCAACGTGGTTGCAGCACATGTCCATGGCTCGCGTAATAATGTAGTTTTGTGTACGGCAACATCGGGCATCGCGGCACGCTTCGGTTAATGTTTATGACGAAGCTCCGATGGCTCATAAATATCTAATTCACTTGCTCGACTGTTCGTTACGCGATTTGATGCAAACTAGTGAACTTTTCGGCAGTAAAATTGACATTTTAGCAGGAGATTTCCGTCAAATTCCACCGGTGGTACCGAACGCGCGAAATTATGCCGACGTTGTCAATTGCTCTGTGAAAACGTCTTGGATTTGGCAACAGATTAAAATATTTAAATTATCAACCGCGCAAAGATCTAGGGAAGACGAAGAATTCTCGGAACAGCTATTGAATATCGGCTCTAATTCGATAGTCTCAGTTCCAGTCCAAACCGGTAGAGTCACACAAAACCTATTTGACGTGTCGCCCTTTGAATTTGTCACAGATCTCGATGATTGAATAGACTGTTTTTCAGACGTTTTAAGACGAACCAGACGTTTGCTGCTACAGAGCAATTTTGTGCAACTATAATATGAACGTTAAGGAAATAAATGGAAACATTTTAGATCGCGTACCCGGTGAATTAATACATTTCATATATACATGCAAACGGCACTAAAGTTATAGTAGTAGGTCATTCTCCGCGTCTGATATGGGTACGACAACCGGACGATAATGAAGATTACTTAATTCCGCGCATAACTTTAAAAGCACCGATCGATTCAAATAGCCCCATAGAAATGATCCGTCGTCAATTTCCTTTACAAATCTGTTACGCCATGATAATACATAAAAGTCAGGGGCAAACCATTTCAAAAGTGGGGATAGATTTAAGATCCTATGTCTTTAGCCTCGGACAGTTTTACGTTGTGTATCGCGTCCACTTATTCATGTGTAAAGAACCGCGAGAATTCACAACGTCTGACATAGATAACTTTATCCTCCCATGTGATATTCTATATTGCAATACCCCACGTCCGACGAGAAAGATTTTTTGGACCCCGACGAGTTGCCTCCTAATGTTGAAATTCTAAATTATTCGGCAAATATAAATATAACGTGGGTAACAAATGGACTTTATCCATCAAATCAACATTTTTTTTTTGATGCCATCGAAAATCTAAAATTAATTTGTTAACGTGTTTTAAACCGGAATACGTCGAAAGTACCATGAACTTCCTGTTCACTGGTCAAAATTCCACCGTGTCATTTTGGAAGAGCAATAATAGGTATTTCCTGTTTAATGGTCATGCCGTTGACGCCTCCGGCAAAAACAACCACCTAAATCCAAATATAAATGTAGCACGTTTATTTCAATGTTTCGATATAAATGCTTTAGCACAACTTTTGTTTGTAAGCGCTCAATTCGATCAATGGCCATAAATCACATGATACACGGTCCCTGTGGGCCGCCTCACAGGACCGACCTTCCATGTTGGGATAGTACGAAGGAGAAGTGCTCTAACTACTTTCCAAAACGCGAAACCGAAGTAACGCACCGTGACGACAACGGGTTCATCCACCTCCGTAGAAGTAGTAATAACGAGGCAATAATTAAATTCAGAAACCGCGAAGTTACTGTCAACGATCTGTGGGTGTTTCCTTACAACGTCGCCATCCTCTTGAAGTAAAAATCGTCAAGTACTAATTCAAATACATGACCAAAGGTAAAGAGAGAAGAGGCGCGTGTCACGATAGTTGCCGAGGAAGATAAAAACAACGAAGTAGAGCAATACGTTACGAAACGACACATAGGTGCTTGCGTCCACTTATTCATGTGTAAAGAACCGCGGGACATTCACAACGTCTGATATTGATAACATAATCCTTCCATGTGGCGATATTCTATATTGCAATACCCCACGTCCGAAGGGAAAGATTTTTTTGGACCCCGACGAGTTGCCTCCCAATGTTGAAATTCTAAATTATTCGGCAAATATAAATATAACGTGGGTAACAAATGGACTAAATCCATCAAATCAACATTTTTTTTTTGATGCCATAGTAAATCTAAAATTAGTTTGTTAACGTGTTTTAATCCGGAATACGTCGAAAATACCATGAACTTCCTGTTCACTGGTCAAATTTCCACCTTGTCATTTTGGAAGAGCAATAATAGGTATTTCCTGTTTAATAGTCATGCCGTTGACGCCTCCGGCAAAAACAACCACCTTAATCCAAATATAAATGTAGCACGTTTATTTCAATGTCTCGATATAAATGCTTTAGCACAACTTTTGTTTGTAAGTGCTTAATTCGATCAAGGCGAGAACAGCATACATTGACTTACAGTACTCAATATCGAAAACCAACAAATTCCCCAATTGTAATTGCGTCGGTTCCCAGCGTAGCCCAAAATTACCCCAAATTCTCCACGTTAAAACCGGTTAATGTTATAGAAAACATGCCGCTAAATTCGACATTAAAAAGAAAATCGAAAGCGACTCAAAATTAAACGCGAAAACACCGGTGGTTGTCATAGAGAAAATCCAGAAAATTCAGTTAGTTACCAGACTAGGTACACCATCATTTTTCCTAACGATCACATGTAATCCAAAATGGAACGAGTAATCCAAAATGGAACGAGATTCAACAATCCTTGTTATCGAGGCAAAAGCCACATGCGAGTCTATGCGCGCGAGTATTTAGCTTAACATTAGTACAACTGCTGAAAGACCTGCGATCGGTCGCATGGTTCGGTAAGCACATGTATATAATTTATGTGATAGAATTTCAAAAACGAGGTTTACCCCACGCTCATATAATATGTTTCTGCGTGGAAGCTGGGGAAGGCAAGTTGCGCCAAATGGTCATAACTCACATGATACACGGTCCCCTGTGGGCCGCCTCACAGGACCGACCTTCCATGTTGGGATAGTACGAAGGAGAAATGCTCCAACTACTTTCCAAAACGCGAAACCGAAGTAACGCACCATGACGACAAAGGGTTCATCCACCTCCGTAGAGGTAGTAACAACGAGGCGATATGTGGGTAGTTCTTTACAACGCCGCCATCCTCTTGAAGTAAAAATCGTGAAGTACTTTTTTCGAATACATAACCGAAAAGATGAAGGTAAAGATAAGGCGCGTTTCACGATAGTTGCCGAAGAAGATAGAAACAACGAAGTAGAGCAATACGTTACGAAACGACACATAGGTGCTTGCGATGCCGCGTGGCGAGTTTTGGAGTACGATTTGACGATGCGCGAACCCACTGTCCAACAACCGCCAGTCCTCCTCGAAAACTACCAAAGCGTATTCTTTAGGCAAGATTCGGTAACTGACGCCGCTCAAAGCAGTAGTTTGGCTCTGCTAGATTATTTTAACCGGCCGACCGGAGACGAGTTCGAAAACCTGGCGTACTTGGACTTTTACGAAAAATACATAATTCAAAACGCCCGCCCAACTACAAAAAATGTGGATGTCCACCGATTACAAAACAAATTCGTCGCAAAAAGGCAGCGGGGGGTGAATGTAGCGGGTATTTTAGCGCCAACTAGGGGTGAACAATTTTACTTACGAATGCTATTGGCTTTATATCCGTACCACGGCTATAGTAATCTTTTGAAAATCGGAGGGTTGGATTGTCAAACGTTTTAGGAAGTCGCTCGAAATGTAGGCATCGCGAATGCCGAAATAGAATACGAGAGAGCTTTCAAAGAAGCTGTGCATCTTCTAACGGGAGCGCGACTTCGTCGATTTTTCGTCCTCTTGGTCGTAAACGGCGCTCCTGTCGGTTTATTGCGGGATAAATTCAATAATCAAATAAGCAAAGATTACCTCGAACGTATGCCAAATGATACCTACAGGGCCTATAAAACGAGTCTCATCCAAATCGACATACTTTTGTGTAAACACGGGACCAGTCTTGTAGAGCACCCGCTGCCCAATATCCGCGTTGATACCACCGAGTTAGATCAAGAGCAGATCGAATTCAATGCGTGCAGGTTAAATGCGTACGTCGAAACCATGGCAGCCTCGCTTATCTACCGATCAGCGCGCAGTGTTCTAGTTTCTTTGTAGAAGACCCGGTATTTAAACGTGCAAACAACAGTTCCATTTTCATAGATGGCCACCTGCCGGTACGGGAAAAACGCTTTTACTCAACGTGGTTGCAGCACATGTCCATGGCTCGCGTAATAATGTAGTTTTGTGTACGGCAACATCGGGCATCGCGGCACGCTTCGGTTAATGTTTATGACGAAGCTCCGATGGCTCATAAATATCTAATTCACTTGCTCGACTGTTCGTTACGCGATTTGATGCAAACTAGTGAACTTTTCGGCAGTAAAATTGACATTTTAGCAGGAGATTTCCGTCAAATTCCACCGGTGGTACCGAACGCGCGAAATTATGCCGACGTTGTCAATTGCTCTGTGAAAACGTCTTGGATTTGGCAACAGATTAAAATATTTAAATTATCAACCGCGCAAAGATCTAGGGAAGACGAAGAATTCTCGGAACAGCTATTGAATATCGGCTCTAATTCGATAGTCTCAGTTCCAGTCCAAACCGGTAGAGTCACACAAAACCTATTTGACGTGTCGCCCTTTGAATTTGTCACAGATCTCGATGATTGAATAGACTTTGTTTTTCAGACGTTTTAAGACGAACCAGACGTTTGCTGCTACAGAGCAATTTTGTGCAACTATAATATGAACGTTAAGGAAATAAATGGAAACATTTTAGATCGCGTACCCGGTGAATTAATACATTTCATATATACATGCAAACGGCACTAAAGTTATAGTAGTAGGTCATTCTCCGCGTCTGATATGGGTACGACAACCGGACGATAATGAAGATTACTTAATTCCGCGCATAACTTTAAAAGCACCGATCGATTTAAATAGCCCCATAGAAATGATCCGTCGTCAATTTCCTTTACAAATCTGTTACGCCATGATAATACATAAAAGTCAGGGGCAAACCATTTCAAAAGTGGGGATAGATTTAAGATCCTATGTCTTTAGCCTCGGACAGTTTTACGTTGTGTATCGCGTCCACTTATTCATGTGTAAAGAACCGCGAGAATTCACAACGTCTGACATAGATAACTTTATCCTCCCATGTGATATTCTATATTGCAATACCCCACGTCCGACGAGAAAGATTTTTTGGACCCCGACGAGTTGCCTCCTAATGTTGAAATTCTAAATTATTCGGCAAATATAAATATAACGTGGGTAACAAATGGACTTTATCCATCAAATCAACATTTTTTTTTTGATGCCATCGAAAATCTAAAATTAATTTGTTAACGTGTTTTAAACCGGAATACGTCGAAAGTACCATGAACTTCCTGTTCACTGGTCAAAATTCCACCGTGTCATTTTGGAAGAGCAATAATAGGTATTTCCTGTTTAATGGTCATGCCGTTGACGCCTCCGGCAAAAACAACCACCTTAATCCAAATATAAATGTAGCACGTTTATTTCAATGTCTCGATATAAATGCTTTAGCACAACTTTTGTTTGTAAGTGCTTAATTCGATCAAGGCGAGAACAGCATACATTGACTTACAGTACTCAATATCGAAAACCAACAAATTCCCCAATTGTAATTGCGTCGGTTCCCAGCGTAGCCCAAAATTACCCCAAATTCTCCACGTTAAAACCGGTTAATGTTATAGAAAACATGCCGCTAAATTCGACATTAAAAAGAAAATAATCGAAAGCGACTCAAAATTAAACGCGAAAACACCGGTGGTTGTCATAGAGAAAATCCAGAAAATTCAGTTAGTTACCAGACTAGGTACACCATCATTTTTCCTAACGATCACATGTAATCCAAAATGGAACGAGTAATCCAAAATGGAACGAGATTCAACAATCCTTGTTATCGAGGCAAAAGCCACATGCGAGTCTATGCGCGCGAGTATTTAGCTTAACATTAGTACAACTGCTGAAAGACCTGCGATCGGTCGCATGGTTCGGTAAGCACATGTATATAATTTATGTGATAGAATTTCAAAAACGAGGTTTACCCCACGCTCATATAATATGTTTCTGCGTGGAAGCTGGGGAAGGCAAGTTGCGCCAAATGGTCATAACTCACATGATACACGGTCCCCTGTGGGCCGCCTCACAGGACCGACCTTCCATGTTGGGATAGTACGAAGGAGAAATGCTCCAACTACTTTCCAAAACGCGAAACCGAAGTAACGCACCATGACGACAAAGGGTTCATCCACCTCCGTAGAGGTAGTAACAACGAGGCGATATGTGGGTAGTTCTTTACAACGCCGCCATCCTCTTGAAGTAAAAATCGTGAAGTACTTTTTTCGAATACATAACCGAAAAGATGAAGGTAAAGATAAGGCGCGTTTCACGATAGTTGCCGAAGAAGATAGAAACAACGAAGTAGAGCAATACGTTACGAAACGACACATAGGTGCTTGCGATGCCGCGTGGCGAGTTTTGGAGTACGATTTGACGATGCGCGAACCCACTGTCCAACAACCGCCAGTCCTCCTCGAAAACTACCAAAGCGTATTCTTTAGGCAAGATTCGGTAACTGACGCCGCTCAAAGCAGTAGTTTGGCTCTGCTAGATTATTTTAACCGGCCGACCGGAGACGAGTTCGAAAACCTGGCGTACTTGGACTTTTACGAAAAATACATAATTCAAAACGCCCGCCCAACTACAAAAAATGTGGATGTCCACCGATTACAAAACAAATTCGTCGCAAAAAGGCAGCGGGGGGTGAATGTAGCGGGTATTTTAGCGCCAACTAGGGGTGAACAATTTTACTTACGAATGCTATTGGCTTTATATCCGTACCACGGCTATAGTAATCTTTTGAAAATCGGAGGGTTGGATTGTCAAACGTTTTAGGAAGTCGCTCGAAATGTAGGCATCGCGAATGCCGAAATAGAATACGAGAGAGCTTTCAAAGAAGCTGTGCATCTTCTAACGGGAGCGCGACTTCGTCGATTTTTCGTCCTCTTGGTCGTAAACGGCGCTCCTGTCGGTTTATTGCGGGATAAATTCAATAATCAAATAAGCAAAGATTACCTCGAACGTATGCCAAATGATACCTACAGGGCCTATAAAACGAGTCTCATCCAAATCGACATACTTTTGTGTGAACACGGGACCAGTCTTGTAGAGCACCCGCTGCCCAATATCCGCGTTGATACCACCGAGTTAGATCAAGAGCAGATCGAATTCAATGCGTGCAGGTTAAATGCGTACGTCGAAACCATGGCAGCCTCGCTTATCTACCGATCAGCGCGCAGTGTTCTAGTTTCTTTGTAGAAGACCCGGTATTTAAACGTGCAAACAACAGTTCCATTTTCATAGATGGCCACCTGCCGGTACGGGAAAAACGCTTTTACTCAACGTGGTTGCAGCACATGTCCATGGCTCGCGTAATAATGTAGTTTTGTGTACGGCAACATCGGGCATCGCGGCACGCTTCGGTTAATGTTTATGACGAAGCTCCGATGGCTCATAAATATCTAATTCACTTGCTCGACTGTTCGTTACGCGATTTGATGCAAACTAGTGAACTTTTCGGCAGTAAAATTGACATTTTAGCAGGAGATTTCCGTCAAATTCCACCGGTGGTACCGAACGCGCGAAATTATGCCGACGTTGTCAATTGCTCTGTGAAAACGTCTTGGATTTGGCAACAGATTAAAATATTTAAATTATCAACCGCGCAAAGATCTAGGGAAGACGAAGAATTCTCGGAACAGCTATTGAATATCGGCTCTAATTCGATAGTCTCAGTTCCAGTCCAAACCGGTAGAGTCACACAAAACCTATTTGACGTGTCGCCCTTTGAATTTGTCACAGATCTCGATGATTGAATAGACTTTGTTTTTCAGACGTTTTAAGACGAACCAGACGTTTGCTGCTACAGAGCAATTTTGTGCAACTATAATATGAACGTTAAGGAAATAAATGGAAACATTTTAGATCGCGTACCCGGTGAATTAATACATTTCATATATACATGCAAACGGCACTAAAGTTATAGTAGTAGGTCATTCTCCGCGTCTGATATGGGTACGACAACCGGACGATAATGAAGATTACTTAATTCCGCGCATAACTTTAAAAGCACCGATCGATTCAAATAGCCCCATAGAAATGATCCGTCGTCAATTTCCTTTACAAATCTGTTACGCCATGATAATACATAAAAGTCAGGGGCAAACCATTTCAAAAGTGGGGATAGATTTAAGATCCTATGTCTTTAGTCTCGGACAGTTTTACGTTGTGTATCGCGTCCACTTATTCATGTGTAAAGAACCGCGAGAATTCACAACGTCTGACATAGATAACTTTATCCTCCCATGTGATATTCTATATTGCAATACCCCACGTCCGACGAGAAAGATTTTTTGGACCCCGACGAGTTGCCTCCTAATGTTGAAATTCTAAATTATTCGGCAAATATAAATATAACGTGGGTAACAAATGGACTTTATCCATCAAATCAACATTTTTTTTTGATGCCATCGAAAATCTAAAATTAATTTGTTAATGTGTTTTAAACCGGAATACGTCGAAAATACCATGAACTTCCTGTTCACTGGTCAAATTTCCACCGTGTCATTTTGGAAGAGCCATAATAGGTATTTCCTGTTTAATAGTCGCAGACGCCTCCGGCAAAATCAACCACCTTAATCCAAATATAAATGTAGCACGTTTATTTCAATGTCTCGATATAAATGCTTTAGCACAACTTTTGTTTGTAAGTGCTTAATTCGATCAAGGCGAGAACAGCATACATCGACTTACAGTACTCAATATCGAAAACCAACAAATTCCCCCAATTGTAATTGCGTCGGTTCCCAGCGTAGCCCAAAATTACCCCAAATTCTCCACGTTAAAACCGGTTAATGTTATAGAAAACATGCCGCTAAATTCGACATTAAAAAGAAAAATAATCGAAAGCGACTCAAAATTAAACGCGAAAAGGCCGGTGGTTGTCATAGAGAAAATCCAGAAAATTCAGTTAGTTACCAGACTAGGTACACCATCATGTTTCCTAACGATCACATGTAAACCAAAATGGAACGAGATTCAACAATTCTTGTTACCGAGGCAAAAGCCACAAGCGAGTCTATGCGCGCGAGTATTTAGCTTAACATTAGTACAAATGCTGAAAGACCTGCGATCGGGCGCATAGTTCGGTAAGCACATGTATATAATTTAGGAGGAAGATTAAAACAACGAAGTAGATACGTTACGAAACGACACAAAGGTGATTGCGATGCCGCGTGGCGAGTTTTGGAGTACGATTTGACGAAGCGCGAACCCACTGTCCAACAACTGCCAGTCCACCTCGAAAACTAGCAAAACGTATTCTTTAGGCAAGATTCGGTAGCTGACGCCGCGCCGCTCAGAGCAGTAGTTCAGCTCTGCTAGATTATTTTAACCGGCCGGCCGGCCGGAGACAAGTTGAAGTCGAAAACCTGGCGTACTTGGACTTTTACGAAAAATACATAATTCAAAACGCCCAACTACAAAAAATGGAATGGAAGACCACCGATAACATGTCACAAAAAGGCAGCGGGGAGTGAATGTGCGCTACATTCACTCCTCGCTGCCTATCTTTTTTTGGGTAGCGCCAAATATGGGTGAACAGTTTTACTTTCGAATGCTATTATTATCCGTGCCGCGGCTATAGTGATCTTTTGAAAATCGGAGGGTTGGATTGTCAAACGGAAAGGAAGTCGCTCGAAATGTAGGCATCGCGAATGACGAAATAGAATACGAGAGAGCTCTCAAAGTAGCTGCGAATTTTCTAACGGGACCGCGACTTCGTCGATTTTTCGTCCTCTTAGTAAACGGCGCTCCGGTCGGTTTATTGTGGGATAAATTCAAAAACCAAATAAGCGAAGATTACCTCGAACGAATGTGTATAAAATGAGTTTCATCCAAATCGACAGACGTTTGCCTAAACACGGGACCAGTCTTGTAGAGCACCCGCTGCCCAATATCCGCGATGATGCCACCGAGTTAGATCGAATTCAGTGCGGGCAGGTTAAATGCGAACGTCGAAACCATGGCAGCCTCGCTTATCTACCGATCAGCGCGCAGTGTTCGAGTTTGTTTGTAGAAGACCCAGTATTTAAGCGTGCAAACAACAGTTCCATTTTCATAGATGGCTGGGGAAAAAAAGAGAATGGCGTGGGCTATTTATACGGAGGACGGCGCGGTTTACAATCAGTTATGGCAAAGCCTCTCTACGTGTATCATATCATCACCGCGACCGACATATCTTCGGAGTTACATTTTCTGCAACCGTACCCGCTAGTACATCGTCGAAATGAAGCGTGTAAAAGCGACTGCAAAAAGGAGAAGTATCAACGGATGGTGGACAGCCAGCGAAACTAAACGAACTTGCGGAGGAGGAACCAGCGGAGCAGATGAGCAGACCCAAGACCCCGACACCACCACCGGAGGAAGAGGAGACATCCCCGACGCAGAACTGGGACCTGGTAAGGAAAACTGTTTACCAAAATTATGTCCTGGGCCAGATGGGACTATCGAACCTGAAGAGCCAAGCGGATACCGAGTCACTTGGAGACACGATCGAGTCAGAAGATATTCAGACGGAGGTGGAAGCAAAGATCGAGTTCAACAAGACGATGGAAGCTTGGGAAAAATCGCTCAAGTCGGGGCGTATCCAACATGCACTGAAGGTCAATCTAACCAACTTTATAACGGACCTTATAAACTCATCGCTTACCATAGTGGAAACAGAAGACCCCATTGGCATCTCATATACTATTCGACGAATAAGCAGTGGGGATTTAACTCGACTGGGACGAATTATTCGACGCGGAACCTACAAAAATAAATCAGTTGACTGCCTGTCGTGTATACGCGAGTATCTTTATTCCGGCAATGGTCGTCAAGTACTACAAGACGTTTTCAGCAAAGAACATATTGCAACTTGTCAGTGCGCCGAGCATCACTGTGGAATGGGAGGGAAGAATCAATGGAAAACGGCGAAGTATGAAGCTGATTGTACCGAGGGGGGAAATTCAGTATTTCAACAACAAGGCGGAACATTTTAAGAAAGGAACAATGAAATGGACAATGCAGCTTTTCAAGCCGATGACGATCAAGATGGAGAAACCGGAGATCAAATTCCAAGCAAAATCAGGAAAATTTTGGATGGACAACAAGACTGTGCAAACTCAAACGGCGGAGCAGGTAGCGCGGACTGTCAACGAAACGCAGATGTTATTATACTTTTATGTCGGTGCTTTCACAGTAGCCGAAGCAATGGGACTATTTGCTCAGTCAAGTGAAGGGATTAACTTTGTGTGCTCCAAACCCTATGCAGAAAAAATCCGGACTTACATCCACGTCGCAAGAGTTTTGGTATTTTCGGAATCGATAAAACAAAGATTCGAAGGAGCCAAAGAAAAATTTGAAATCGAAAACGGACCAATAAACGAAGAAAATCAAGAAGAAATTAAGATGAAGTTTAAGGAAATTTTAAATATAAACAAGATTGATTAAGAAAAGTTCTTCAAAGAAACGTTCAAGCACTTTACAAGACAAAGTGAAAAGAAGAATAACCTGTTTTTCCTGGGACCACCGTCGACGGGTAAGACAATGATAATGAACAGTCTAGTTGAATGTCATTACAACTATTGTCGGCTGACTGGTTTAATATCAAACAGCAGCTTCAACTTTAGCGGGCTGTTACACACCAACGCGTGCCTGATGGACGAGTGCAAGCTGACAGACAACCAGTTTGAACAATGGAAACTGCTGGCTTCGGGTCTTCCAATGTCAGCGGACGTCGAGTACAAGGATCGCTGCGATGTTAAAGATGTTGTATTGTATACTTGTAGTAATTATCCTATTGAAATGTATTGTAATGTTCCAATGGCGCAAGACGCTGTAAAGTCTCGTACGATAACATTTGATTTAAAACAAAAGTGTCCATGGTATATTAAGATTAATCCGCATATATGGGAAGATTGTTGGAGTGAATATAATTATGTATTATAGATTAAGTTTGAAAAAATAAAAATACAAAAAAAGAAAATAAAAAAAATTAGATTAAGTTTTATATAATCAGTTAGGTTAAGTTAGAATTAGTTGATGTATGTTAAATATACACACATCAAAAGTGTTTAGGGATCAAGCATTTTTATGCGGATTTCTTGAGATTGAGATGTGGCTTTGTAATAAATTTATGATTTTATAAATTTATATGGATCCTTTTTGGTGCATTTCATAATTTGAATCAGGAACTGTGAATCAAATTCGAGTAAAAGATGAAAATCAGCTGTCAATATTTTCCCTATAAAAACATACAACGCATTGAAGACATTATTAGTGCTACTGTTTCCCTACTACTGATTAAAACCAACGTTATTATGGAGCGGCGACGTCATTTAAGCAGGGAAGAAATGCTCAGAGCCGTGGGAATGATAGAAGCTGGTTCCCGGCAACGTACTGTGGCTTTAGCTCTGAATACAAGTCAGAGTGTTATCAGTCGACTTTGGACACGTTACCGAAGCACTGGTACCGTGGCTGAGCGCCATGGAGGACGGTATCGCTGCACCACACGGAGACAAGACCGATACATTCAAATCTTAACTCGAAGAGCTCCAACAATAACCGCCATGATGTTAGCCGTGAGGCTTCATCACTCTTCAGGGAACTTAATTAGCGACCAAACAGTCAGAAACCGCTTGCATGAAGTGAACCTTCATTCCCGAAGACCGCTACGGGTACCACCTATAGCAATGCACAATCGTAGGATTCGATATCAATGGGCTCTTGAACACAGAAATTGGGCAGAAGAACAATGGCGTTTCGTGTGCTTTTCTGATGAGTCTCGTTTTGGTATGAGACCGGATACAAGACGTATACGACACTGGAGAACCCCTGGACGCCAACAGCGATTAAAATCCTGCCAGGAAGTCCATCCTTATAGTGGTGGAACCATCATGGTATGGGCGGGTATTTGGATCGGCGGAAGAACTGAGTTGATTTGGATCAGAGGCAACCTCAACGCTCAAATTTATGCTGAGACGATTGTATCAGACGTCATCGTTCCTCTACAAGTGCAAATCGGTCCTTTATTTCAGTTAATGCATGATAATGCACGACCGCACACCGCAAGAGTTGTAAGACAGACTCTCGCCGCAGCTAACATCAATGTCCTGCCCTGGCCTGCTCAGTCGCCAGACTTGAACCCGATTGAGCATGCATGGGATATGCTACAGAGAAGAGCTCTGCCGAATATGGAGGGTATCCAGTCGCAAGAAGACCTTTTTTTGTTGTTGCAACGAACATGGGCGGCCATTCCACAGCGTGATTTGGATGAACTCATTTTGAGTATGCCAAACCGATGTTCTTGTGTTGTTAGTGTTCGCGGTAGAAACACGGATTATTAATTGTTTAAGTTACCCAATAAAATTTTAAAGAAAACTGTTATTTCAGTCTTTTTTTCGAACTTTAATGTTAGTGGTTCAAATGTCAAAAATCCCTTTATTAGGAAAATGGCAAATTTCTTTATTAATGCAAAGGTGACTTGGTTTATCGTTACTGTGACAAACGAAAACACTTTATTTGATGAATCCTTAAAGAAAATTTTAATTAATATCAATCAGGAGAAAAGTTATTGCAAAAATATATGTTGATCCCTAGACACTTTTGATGTGTGTAGTTAGGTTAGATATTGTTAGGTTGAGTTAGCGTACCACTGGTCAGTTTCCTTACTCGTCAATTTCACTAATTCACCAGTTTACTCATTAGAAAGTTTCTGAATTCGCCAATTTCCTTATTTGCCAGTTTTACTAAGTTGTCAATTTACCTATATTTGATAAGACAGTGGCAGTTTATTCTAATTCTGCTCGCGGTCTGCTACTGCAAACCAATTATTTACAGTGAAAAACCGCTGGTTGGTAGTTATATGCCATATGTTTTACGTAGACTTTGTAAAAGTTTTTAATGGGCATATCCAAAGGAGATATCTAAAAATGTTGTCGATGATTGAGGTGTGGCTGCCAAACATCCCAATTATTTTTCTATGAGTTCAAACTTACTATTATACATGGAAATGACATAAAAATACCAGTTTCACGTCTGCCCCGTAACCCTCGGTGGTTCCTTGGTTCAATCAAAATGAAAATACTTTATTTCACATAGGCACTTATAAAACGTCGAAAAGAACAAATCAAATCATGACCAAAGCAGTTAAACAATATGAAACTAACGTGCTTCATCGACAAGGATGAATTTCGGGGAAATCCCCAAAAACCTAACGCGTGTCTAGATCTTTTACTTGAATGAAGACCTTTTGTATAATCAAATAAAGGCTGTATTTGTTTGCATTTTTATGAACTATATTATTTTTCTCTTTTGGTAATAACTGCGACTTATCGAAAACCTGTTTTTCTCATCAGTCTCGATCAGTATCCTGTTTTGAGTGGTTTTTTGTGATAATTCAATATGTTCCAGCAAGAATTAGTGATGAAAGTGAAGGAGAGCTATCTTTTTTATAATTTGAAACGGTGAAAATGCCTACGCATTGCCCGGGGATACGGCTTGTTTATGTGGGGCTTGTACCTACTAAAAAACACCGCCGTAAGCCTACAGTCGCCTTGGCGGATGAGTCGCGAAAACTGTTACGCATGACGTTCGCGGCAAGGAGAGCTTGCGCCAGGTACTCCAACCAAGAAATTAGCTCAAATAAGTAAGTTTCTGCATCAGAGAAGGGTTCTGATCGGGAAAAATAAAATTTGTTTAAGGACTGGTTAGTTAGGTTACGAGACAGAAAGGTTACACGAGATTGTACTTGGACGATTTCATGGATCTACTACAGTGCCTGAAGATTATTTTCACACTCATTCCTACTTATATTACTACGTATTGACACTAGCTGCGTTGATATACGGAGTAGCATTATGGTACTTCACTTAAAAAAATATGGAAGTAGTAGAAACTTCGTGTACATTAATGCCATTCTGGTAAATTTCTTAAGCTATTCAATGACAATACTCCATTTTTATGAAAAAATCTCTACGGAAGAGTCATTTACACAATGATAATTTACTTTTTTTTACAGTGAAGAACCAATGGTATGTAGTTACATGCCATATGTTTTACGTAGACTTTGTAAAAATTTTCAATGGGCATATCCAAAGGAGATATCTAAAAAGTGTTGTCTTTGCTTGGGGTGTGACTGCCATGGGGAGCTTTGTCAGAATTCCTCCTCGTGTGCCTGATCTCTGCCGGTCCCTCTCGGTACGTCTGGAGGGAACAGCAGCTGCTGGGCCGGTACACCCTGGGCGCGGGCAGTATCCTTCCCTAAGCAATGGGAAGAGATTCTTATTCTTCGGGGAATGTTACTGGCCGTGGCGAATATTCTGACACGGAGGGACCAACGGGGCGTTGCTCCGCGTGACCCTCTGAATCGCAGCAGAGGAGAAAGGGCGGCGTCGGGGTGCACTCACCCTGCCACCGAACAGACAGAGAAGGATGCGTCCTCCACTGTCTCAGTCGATCTCGTAATCCCATCATCGAAGTGTCGTGGTCACGTCTCGCGACTTCGATCGGGACCGAGGGTCTTGGCTTAATCGCTCGAACCGCGAGGTAGAAAACCTCTGTCACCGCGAGTCATCCGGAGGCGAGATGGCTTCGGCTAAACACATGCCGAAGTCAAACTACAATCTTTAATGGATCACACGATATTAAGACTATGTAAAGTGCAAGAAAACGATAAAAGACTTAAGAAATCTAGATATCATTGTTAAATGGGGTTGTGATGGAGCTGAACAAAATAGCTACAAACAAAAATTTTGATTTTTTTTTCAAGTTTGTTCAGCATTTCAATGGTGCCAATACAAATGTATGCAATGAATGGCCAAAGTGGTAAACAAATTGTTTGGCAAAACCCTTCGACATCATCAACTAAACATCGACCCATTAAGTTTGTGTTTGCCAAAGAAACTCCAAATATTATTGTTATCGAAGTTGACAAAATCAAAGAACAAGCTAAATCACTGGTACCTACTAAATTATTGTAAATGACATGGAAGTGTTAGTAAAGTCAACATAGATATTCTGTATGATAGACGGCAAAATATGTAATGCAGTAGGTATCTTCATATTCATCCACACAAACATGCTACATATGTGGTGCCAAAACCAGTGAAATGAATAACGAAGAACTCATTTTTAGGAAAGACGGTAAAAAGTGAATTTCTATCTCTGGGTATATCACCTCTGCATTCTTGGATTAAGTTATTTGAACGCATCTTGCACATAATTCGCTGGTTTGCGAGAATATCGACGTAATTCAAAATTCGGTCAAATTGAATTCTGTATACCAAATAATCATAAATCTTTGATATTTTATCGTGAACAGAGACGCAACGCCAATTTTGCGACAGCTTTCGTTAGAAAGAGACAGCGTCATTATTCACTTAAGTCAAAACACTCGAAGCGTAATCACAAATAAACAGTGTTGCCGTTTTAGCTACTTTGTAGCTAGATCTAGCGGATTTTCAACGGTTTTAGCCAAATTGAAAAGCATTTTAGCCACCAAAATAAATCTAGCCACTTCTGGCTGATTTTTAGATTGTTAAACCTACTTTTATTACTATTAGAAGTCTACCGACTAATATCACCATACATTACCAATCTACCACCAAACTAAAATTAGTTAATTTTAGGCAACACCATCAAATTATAGTAGTAGTCCGTTGGCATAAAGGCCTAGAAGCCATTACCAAAAAAAAAAAAGTAGTAGTCCGCATTAAGGCGGGGGCTCCCCAATGAATGTTTATGTTTAACGTAGTTCAGATCCGATCGAATGAAAATGTAGGCTATAACTATTACTATTAAGTCAAGTTTCTTTTGCATCAAGTCAATACTACTCCTGTCAAAATTTCAAAGGGAGCGGAATATGTTGTTATTGTTTAGCCGAAGACGCTCGCGAGCAGTTCGTTTTTTATTTTGCGCAAACACAGTGAATATTTGTGTGAATCATGGACATTCCGATGAAGAAAAAGAGTTATATTTCAAAGATATAGGACTGAATGGGAGAATAACGAAGAATTCAGACAATGGATAAAGCCAATTGCGAACAGTCCAACGAAAGCCTTTTGTACGTATTGTCACGTTGAAATTGCTGTTAAACTTTATGATTTGCGTAAACATAGCGAATCCAAAAAACCCAAGGCGAAATATGAATTAATCACAAAAAATAAACAAATTCAGTTTATTTCTACGCCTGGTGGTGCAAAGAACAGTCAAAAAGCCGAAGGTCAGCTGGCCTTGTATATTGCTGAACATAGTTCCATATCTAACATTGACCACCTTTCAGACCTTTGTAAATAAGTTTTTTCTGATTCAAATTGGGCCAAAGATATAAAAATGCATAGAGCTAAATGTACACAAAAAATCAAGTGCTTGCACCACATTTTAGGGAAACTCTTCTTCAAGATATTGGCTCTCCGAAATATGGCATTATTTTAGACGAGTCTACGAATGTCAGTGTATACAAATACCTTGGAATAGTTGTACGATATTTTTGCGTGAATATGAATAACATTGTGTCGTCATTTCTATCCCTGGAGCCTATTGAAAGAGCTGATGCGAGAGGTATAGTAACAACTTTAATAAAATGTTTAGAGTCACTAAATCTTCCAGTACAAAACTTCGTCTTTGCATTAACAGCACATCATTTAACCTTTTGAACGCCAGAGCATAAACGCATGCGCGTGCCCTCCACGCCAAGTCATATATTCACCTACCATTTTGTCACATATTCGTGTAGTTTGGCGTACGAGGCACGCACTTGCTTGTCACGTATATGTGACAATGGCGTTCAAAAGGTTAACGACCAGCGTGCCACTTTTTCAGACAAGAGCATAGAAACCAAGTCTCGTGCCATTTTCCAGACAAGAGCATGAAAGCATCAAGCTTTTACAGCACATTCTTTTATTACCAGTGTGCTACTTTTTCAGACAAAAGCATAGAAGCCAAGTCTTTACATTTACAGCACATCATTTTATGACCAACGTGCTACTTTACAGCAGGAGCATGGAAACCAAGTTTTTTCAGCACATCTTTTTATGACCAGTGTGTTACTTTTTTTTTTTTTTTTTTTCTTTTATTAAGTCGATTTTCCAGACAAGAGCAGGGAAACGAAGTCTTTACATCAACAGCACATCATTTTACGACCAGCATGCCACTTTTTCAGACAAGAGCATAGAAACCAAGTCTCGTGCCACTTTCCAGACAAGAGCATGGAAGCATCAAGCTTTCACAGCATATTATTTTACGACCAGCATGCCACTTTTTCAGACAAGAGCATAGAAACCAAGTCTCGTGCCACTTTCCAGACAAGAGCATGGAAGCATCAAGCTTTCACAGCATATTATTTTACGACCAGCGAGCCACTTTTTCAGACAAGAGCATAGAAACCAAGTCTCGTGCCACTTTCCAGACAAGAGCATGAAAGCATTAAGCTTTCACAGCACATTATTTTATTACCAATGTGCTACTTTTTAGACAAAAGCATAGAAGCCAAGTCTTTACATTTACAGCACATCAATTTATGATCAGCATGCTACTTTTCAGCAAGAGCTTGGAAACCAAGTTTTTACAATACATCATTTTATGACCAGCGTGCTACTTTACAGCAGGAGCATGGAAACCAAGTTTTTTCAGCACATCATTTTATGACCAGTGTGTTACTTTTTCATTTTTTTGCTGATTTTCTTTTTTTGAGCCGATTTTCCAGACAAGAGCATGGAAGCATCAAGCTTTCACAGCATATTATTTTACGACCAGCGAGCCACTTTTTCAGACAAGAGCATAGAAACCAAGTCTCGTGCCACTTTCCAGACAAGAGCATGAAAGCATTAAGCTTTCACAGCACATTATTTTATTACCAATGTGCTACTTTTTAGACAAAAGCATAGAAGCCAAGTCTTTACATTTACAGCACATCAATTTATGACCAGCGTGCTACTTTACAGCAGGAGCATGGAAACCAGGTTTTTACAACACATCATTATGACCAGCGTGCTACTTTACAGCAGGAGCATGGAAACCAAGTCTTTATAGCAAATTATCTTATGACCAGTGTGCCACCATTCCTTACAACTGATTACTTTTTTACCAACGCAGCTTGACTCTTTTAGACAAGAGCATAGAAGCATAAGATCGATACATTAACAACTCATTATTTTTTTGACAACTAAGCCTGACTTTTTTTTTCAGACAAGAGCACAGATGCATCATGTTTAACAATGCTTTATTTTGATCAATCTAACACTTTTTCAGCTTAACCTTTTTTGTAAGCATGACAACAAATTATTGAGACCAAGAGATATTTTTTAAGTTGATGTTTTTACAACACTTGATTTTTTGACCAACCTAACCCAAGTTTTTTTGCAACACACTATTTGTCCAACCTCTGACATTTTTTCAAACAAGACCAAAAAAGCTGTAATCGAAGGATTATTATCCCAATTTGTACATACTTAATTTAATGACAAACCTAACTTGACATTTTTTTCTGACCAGACCATAGAAGCATTAAATCTGGAAACCACGAGCCGAAACTAGCAATTAAAGACGACTATAGAACATATCTACCATCACGGCTTCCCGAACAAGATATGGAGCTCCATGGCAGTATACCGCCATCACTTTTCGCATTGAAATAACGATGACTGCGACTCTCCCTGTAGGTTGATTGCATAACTAAGTAATTTAATTATATTTTAAAAACGAAATAGTGAGGATAAGTGGTACAACTTCCCACACTAAAATGACGGCAACCAACAATTTTGTTAGGTGGTTTACAATAAGCGTTAATGCAATCCATCAATGGATAATTAAAGTTGTTTTTTTTTTATAAATTATTGGCAATCATGAATGCTATAGCAAAGCATTTGTGTGTGTAAGGAAAGTTTGTACAACATTGTTTCAGCAACATGTTTTATGTTGTGGGAAAACGCAATATTCTACACATGTAGTGTGTGTGAAAATGTTTGTAGCAACTCAAAAACATGTTGCTGTGCAACAATTTTGAATAAATTTTGTTTACCATGAAAACAAGGATTTACCTTTAGAAACATTTCTATCAGTTAAGGATAATGAATTAAAATGTAATGGAAGAAATAGAATATATTTTTTTAATTTGTTTTGAACAATGGCTCAGCCATTTATTTTGAATGCCAGTCCAGCAAATTGATTTATACATATTGCTATTAAATAAAGAATATAAAACAATATCTAAGTTCTACTTAGTTATTACATTAAGACAGGTTCTAGTCTATACAAATGAATATAGGTTAGAACCTTTCCTAACTGTGGGAACATTATAGCCTATAACAAAAAAAATAACTATTTAGTATATCAACTATCTGGGGTCTAGACATGGACTAGATAGAGCTGTGTGTTAATGTCCAGCGATATTAATTTATTATCCACCATGGAGGCCCAGTGTGGGTTGGTGGATGTTACATGCATTAGAATTTTTGGTTCTAGGACATTTTGGTTTCCTTACGATGTTGTACTTTATCTTTCTGAGAGCTATGGTGACAAAATATGTAGCTTTATTAACAACTTATTATTCTTAACATTTTAGATAAATTATAAGAATGGAGTTCTTTATCTTTGTTATTGTCCTTACAACACCAGCATAATTGTTCAAAACAACTAAACTCACACACAGTAAGATAGTTGATGAATTTCACAATTTTATTGCTAGTTATTGTTTAGTTGTACTAATATTTGAAATACAATAGTACTATTGTTGTGTACAAAAGAAATTAACTTGACAAACTGTACAGATTTATGGGTAACTTACATAAACTGCAGTAGTTGACCTTAAAAGAACATCAAAATTAGTTTTGTTTCATGTAAGGATATCAATATCTCATAATGTCTGAAGAGTTTCCCCAGCTAACTTAGTTTGACCGTGTATTTTAAACATCACCTAGCTCCATTTTGAACGCAGTTTTCCCAAAATGTACTAACCCAAATGGAAATTTCTACCATTTTCCAAAATAATTGTTATAATTTTTGAACAAATTTAAAATTAATCAGTCTGTTCTACGAAAACAGTCATTCAGTCTACATATAATTATTGATTACCATTACTATTTGCACTATCATCAACCTTAGCACTTTGACTTATTGCACTTTCTTCAATTTTAGATTCTTCTACATGATTGTCTTCAACATTGTCACTTTTAACTTCACTAGACTCAATGTAACTAACTTCTATCTTAGGTGATCGATTTTTTCTAGAATCTTCATTGCTGCCATCTTTGATTTCATCATCATCGTCGTCATCATCATCGCCGCCCCCCAACTCTTTTTCATCAACTTTCTCTGGAACCTCCTCCGAGGGCTCATATGAATGTCTCTGTAGTTTCTCAAGCCACATCTCCATAGACTTGCCCTCAACTTCACCCTTTACTATCACGGGGTATATGTGCTTATGTATGAACTCGTGAATTTCATCTTCTACGTCTGACCAAGTCAAACTGTCGTGGCTATCCTTAAATTTAGCATCGTATCTGTCGTAGTGGACCTGAAATGAAGAAGGAATGTTAAGCCTTGTTCAGAATAGGACAGAATTCAGAACGTTTGTATGTTATTTCTTGCATTAGATTCGCCTGTGTAATTCGTCACTGACTATAATATTATGCATAAAGCCCTCTTGTTCTGGTGGGAAATCATCAAATGACCCTACCCGCTCTGGGCGAAGCGGGAGTGTCAGACTTGTACTGACTAAAACCCACCCATGGTCCTTCTTAGCCCTTTGTGTTCCAGGGCCGCGGTATCTCTTTGAATAGTCCCGCAGCCCCAGCAGGCATTGCGACACGTGCCCATTGCGGACCCCTTCCATTTTGCTGGCATCTCTTTGAGGCGCGCGTGGAACACGCACGCGCCACAGCCTGTCGTCATAAGACGGGACGGAAGGCGAGCTAGCCCATTACTCCCCGTTCACAGGCCCGCGCCTAACAAGTAAATGCTCTCTAGTCTCATCTAGCTGAACCTAAGCTCGTAGTCACCTTAATGAAAAAACATAATTTGACCTGCAGGGCTATTACGAATCTTTCTGATATCCAGTGACTATCAAGCTTCGGTTGTACACCGAACTTTGATGGCAACCGTGAATGTCATAATATTGGTATTACGTATCACACTGAGTGGATATCACTTTACGGTGACTAACAGGGTTATACGTAACACGAAACTAACCTTATGACAGTTAATTGATGGACACTGAGCCCAGTTACTATAATTTCGAGCTGTCAACAGAGATGCGTAATAGCCCTACTGGGACTCGAACCCAAAACTCAACACTCAGTTCTTGCACTACATCCTATGCAGGATTTTTAGTTCAAAAGGATGGAAATTACTACATACATTTTGCTACAGATCAAAAATACATACCGTATCAAGAACAAGACCAAGGCCAGGCGCGGTGGGTATCATGACCTTTTCCTTGGAAAACACCCTCTCAAGTATGGCGCTATCTGTTTGACCACGCACCACTGCTATCGCCAAGCCAACCATCTTTCGTATCTGATGCAGCATGAAGCTTTGACCCTGGGTTTAAAAAGTTAAACGTTAATGTTGCTAACAAGGCATGTTACTACTTATATAAAGGGTTTTGTGATGGAATTCATAAACAGCACAATGATATTGTTCTCAATGTTAAGACAGCCTCCTCTCAGTGGAGATACCAGAACATGATGATGACATCTACCAACCCACACTGGTTGGTAAATGTCACTTGTCTTGGTTCTAGGACATGTTGGTTTCCTCATTATGTTTTCTTTCACTGCTTTGACAACAGTGGTTATAATATAAACTACATAAAGGAATTGCTGGCCAGCTCACTACTCTACACCTACTCTTTCGCATGGACTAGGGAAATAATAAAGCCCCAAGATATGGTAAGGATGAAATGGACCAGAAGTGAAAAATTCGCCTCGTTCTGACCGAAATTCTCGGACTGTAGTAATGAAATGAAATGATGTTTATTTTTGCAACTAAGTTTTATTACAAACACTTTTACACGTCCTAGGTTTTCGCGATACGAGAATTTCATCAAATTCCGTTAATTCCAGAGTTTTTGATCCTTTATCTCTAGTAAACAAGATAAAATAAACTGCCCGATCCACTTACTACGCTTACGCATGGCTTAAGTATGGAATAATTCTTTGGGGAAATAGTGTTGTTATCAATGAGTTGTTTATCTTGCAGGAAAAATTCGTTAACATAAACAGGTTGTTCGAAAACACGCTCGTAATACCCCAATCAAAGCTAAAATTACATAGCACTAGCCCTCCTGTTACATCAATAAAAATATAAAACAACAAACATTCATAATGACATCAGAATGGAACAGAATGACAAAATATTTATAAAACAAGTCAGAAACCTATTAATTGAAAATGATTTTTTTTTTTAATGATGACTTCAAAATGGACTCCAATTACTATTTATTTAATTTCGTTTTTTTTTATTTTATGGACATTTTGTACATGTATGTATTTTATCCTCTAATATTATTTACTTTTTTAAATTAATTTACTCGTTTTTAATTAAGGATGATTTTTTAAATGCTACTCATCATCATCCCAGCCTAGCTTTATCCCAACTATGGTTGGATTGGCTTCCAGTCTAACTACATGCAGCTGAATACCAGTATTTTACATGGAGCAACTGCCTTTCTGACCTCCACAACGCAGTTAGTACTGGGTAATTTAATACCCCTTGGTAAGACTGGATGTCAGACTTTTTGGGCCACTGATCTGATCTTTGACAGTAGTTACAGGTAGTCTGTAACAACTGTCAAAGATCTACATATGACAACCGGGACCAACAGCTTAACATGCTTTCTGAGGCACGGAGGAAACTCGGTATGTAAGGGTGGTCACCCATCCACAGACCGGCAAGCATGGCTTAACCTAAAGATCGACCCGAGCGGTTGTTATTATTTAGCCACAAGCTTAAATAATACTGTCAAAATGCTACCTGTCAAATAACAATATAAAAATTGTTGTGCCTGACAGGGTCCATGTGAACTTTAGTTTTGTTTTAAGATCTTGTAAAACACAATGCAATAAAGAAGTTAATATTCTCAATAAAAAAAATAGGATTATTTTAACATACCTTTACTAATAACACAGCAAATTCCATTTCCGAGTCAACAAAGACTCTGTCCAATGTAAAGCCCATCATAAATCGTAGAGATGAAGGATCTTGGAAATGTCTGGAACAAATGCTCTGGTTAAGTAGATATTATGCTATCATTCCAAAGTCCTCGTCACAAAAAGCTATATTTTTTGTAAAAAAAAGAACTTCGACCACGTTACGTCAGCGACAATACAATCAACAACAATTAATAATCACAAATTCAACCAACTTCTAAGTACCATACAAAACACGAACGTGACTTCATGGAACGTAAACATTTGGCTGCCATGTTGAAGTAGCTTCACGCTGACGTTGTCAATGCTGTAATTTTTTTGAGTGATCCAAAGGTTGTGAACCCAAATGTGTTTACATATAGCTTCTCATAGTCAACAGGTAGGCTGGCTAGGCACCAGGCAATCTATTATTAATTACATATTTCGGCAATATAATGCTATAGCATGTTTTGTATGCAATAAAATCTTCTAAAGTTTCGATTTTATAGCATACAAAACATGCTTTTATTGATATCAGCTATTGATTACTACAGGTGCAATTATTATGTGTTGCCGCTAAATTGAAATGGCGGAAGTTAGGCAGGCCACGCTTCATACTAAAATCTTCCAACCCCTTTTTTTTTTCGGGTGGGAAATCATCAAATGACTCCTCCCCTCCCGCTCTGGTCGGAGCAGGAGGGAGTGTCAGACTTTTACTGACTAAATCCTATCCATGTTCCTTCATCGCCCTTTGTGTTCCAGGCCCACAGTATCTCTTTCAAACAGTCCCGCAGTTCTTCCAACCCCTTATAACTAAAATGTAAACATGATCAAACTTACTTCTTTTCAGTAAAGTTATGATAACTCTTGGTTCCCTTATAAACTTGTAGAACCTTGTTCATTTCTTCTTTTTTTTCTTCCGTGATCCTATACTGCCTTCTCTCTTCATCTGTGAGGAGACTAGGCTCCAAGACATATGTGGGAAGAGTATAGCTATATGTTCGAGCATTGCACTTTGATTTTGAGTTGAATTTGTTTGTAACTCTTTTTATACTGAAGACTTTGATACATTCAGGCAGCCTTTTGTTTATTTCTCCTACGTTAACTTCGAGTGCTGCGAACAAAATCAAATATTATTTTATGATTTTGAGCATGTTTGTTAGTAACATATCAGATAAATCGTTTTTTATTCATAACCTGAGAATTTGTTTATTCCAGTTTGTCAGTTATGTTCAAGTCTCATGTTATAGGAGGCAAAGTATTATACAGAAAACCCAAATCAAACCCAGGAAGGACCCCATGCTCGGTAGTGGCGCTTGTGTTGTGTTGTTGAGCCAATGAGACAGTAATGTATCATGTGTTATTAATGTGCGAATACTAACGTAGTTTAAGTGACACAACCTGTCTGGCAGCGGACACACCCTTGTCTGTCCGAGAACTCCTTTGAAACTGGGCATTCTGTTGATTGTTGAAATCCTCCTCTGTCAAATATTTAGCCTCCATTAGTGCTTTCAATAAATCCTCCTCTATTGTCCTTACACCAGGGTTACTGTAAGTAAAAGAATAAAAACTGTTACACCCATATTCTCCAAAAGTGGTAGTGGCGTTGAAGGCAAACAATGTAAGGAAATTGTCCTTACCAACCCATCTTGGGTCCATCAACCACTTACAAGGAGACTACACACCTAAAAGTTTCTAAGTGCTTATTTACCAGGATAAACATAGTAATACCCAGAAGTAGAACTCACCGTTGCATGCCATAATAATCAACTCCACAGTACCCCAACAGAACCGCCATTTTCTTTCTCTTAATGCGTTCTACAGGTCTCTCACAAACTTTCTTCTGCTCCGTTTCCTCGTTCTCATTTGCATTTTCTGTTTGTTCCCACTGACGCTTCATGAAACGTTTTTTGAATCTCGTTGAATTCTTATTAGGAACTATATTTTGAGATTCTTTAGGACTTTCCTCAACAACTTTGATATCTGCGGTTGCTACTTCCATGGCTGATAAAGACCGCACTGGCAATACTGCAATGGACAAACAAATTAATGTTAAAATGGATTTTTTTGTTTGATTTGCTATAATTGTGATGTTTGACGTCCCTCTGACCGAATTATGGTGGAACATGAAACTGTTGTGAAAATGTTAATTGATTTTTTTGTAAAAGGTAATCTGTTTTCCAACCGCAAAAGGTAGCTGGAAATCTATTTTGAAATAACATTAAAATTGTTGTAAACCATGAGGACAGGTCATTGTAAGAACAGCGACATGGTATGCTGTAATTTACGTATGAGCAACCAACACCACACCACGTCACCAGTCTCAAAGGGGTACCTATCATATTACCCAGTACTAACTGGGTTGTGGGGTCAGATAGGCAGTCACTCCATGTACAATACTGCTGTAAAGCCGCATCTGATTATACAGGAAGCGAACATAATAAAGATGAAGATTTTTGGGTTTATTGAATATTTGAATTTGAGATTATTTTGTCTAACAAATCTGCCGGGTGCAACTTTATATGTCTACCGTTAAGCTTACCTAACATTCGAAACTAATAGAAAACGTAACGTAACAAAAACCAAATGTTCATTTGAAAAAATAACTATTCGACTTCCCATGTGTAATTTTTTTACCTGATCTAATGGGATGACTCGGCAGATTCCGCCTCAATGTATTAACGAATAATCTGAATAACGTGACAGACATACCTACAAGCAAGTGAAAACTATTGTTGATTAAAATTTAACACTTCAAACACGTTTTAATCAGCGTTTTACCATTTCGGCGTCACTGTCCGCCATTTTGTTACAATTTATATGTGACCATAGAGTATAGTATTATAGATGTGTGTGACCAAAGAAAGAGTAGAACTTATCGAACTTATGGTGTATGCTCCAACCATGGACATAACTCCAACCAGCCCGTGAAATTAAATTTTCTTACGTTTTTTTGCAATTTGCAGGCCAGAGCTAGGTTGTATGTTGATTAAAATATTCCTCGCGACTGTAAGACGTATGTAGTTACAGAATTATAATCATCATACAACCCTCCAAGCGCATAAAAGTGCAGGAATGACTTAGACCTTCTAAGCACCGCAATCGCATGACCCTGACCGCATAGATCTGCGTGACTACGTCCCGTCCTCACCACAGTCATAGATTAGAATAATCTAACCACAGTCCCTTCTGTCTGGCCTGCGCTTTACTTTTACTAGTCCATTTTTTATATCTTTTTACAGGGTGTTCGTTTTACTTTGTCTACGCAATTCATGGTATCTTTTGAGTACATTTTGACATTGCAACATATAGTTATTATATAAACTTACTGCAAAATATACATACCTATACATAAATCATAATAGTATACATAGGCAAATATGTAAAGAATCTTGCATATGAACGACTAACATACAGCGCATGTTTCACCCTGACGTGGCGCATGCGTACCTCGATAACGAATATGGGGCAAGGCTTTCAATCAGCATGGGTTGACGCAGTGCTCATAAAATGAGGGGTGGAAGTTCGGAACGTTTGGTCGTACGACCGTCTCGCCGTCGAGGAGAAACGCGTGCCAAACTTACGCGATATATCACCGTTATATTAGCCACCTTGTTAGGAGGTGGTGGCTCTGCTCTGCTCTTCCTGGTGCCACTGTACGCTGATCCAGCGTTAAGTGCTCTAGCAGCTGACTTCGATCCAGTGCCGGCAGAGTGCGTCACTGAGAGGCGTGATGACAGACTCGGCTTGGACAACTGCACCTGGGCCTCATGTAGAGAGGGGTGTACCAGCGACGCGTATAAATGTACACAGCTACACGTGAAGTACAAATCTCATGCTGAAGAGTGGCGTCCAGCAGTGCTGTTTGTCAATATAAAAGGATGTGGCTATCCACCTTTGGTTGACTGTGAGAATTTTACGACGAGCTACGGGTTTGTTGGTGCGAGGTATCCCTGTTTCTGGTCGCGAGCTGATACAACGGTCGTGGTACCGCGTTGGTCTCGAGGAGAGCAAGTGGCCACGGTGACCAGGACCTTGGCTGTTCCGCTGTTCCTGTCTGGTTGCGCCGGGATCGGCTTATGTGCGCTGCACTGCGAGTGCAAGCCCCGGCGTCGCCGCCGCCCTCCTCGTCGCCCCCCGCGTATGCCGACACTCTCTCCCGATGACACATCAGTCTACCGATTAGCGTAATAAAAAATAAAAAAAAACCAGCACAAATTATATTTTCGATAGTGAGCATGTAAATAACGATAATTATATATGTGTAAATGTATATATACGATGAAATTTTATGTCATATTCGTCAAACCAGTTTTTGAGGGTATAAATAAGGAAAATGGTAAATCATTGAGAATTTTAAATATTTATTGTAAAGATGCCAATAAAAAATAAAAAACGAAGATGAGTGTTTCCTTGACCTGTGTCATTTTTTACACTAATGGCCCTAGGTAGTGTTACATAGAGCAACCCAAAGGCTATAATTCCCAACATCTGACTATCATTGTCCCAACTTTGTTTGGGTCGGCTTCCAGTCTGACCGGACACAGTTGATTACTAACCAAACAGCTAGAATCATCCGTCAAAAATTATAAGTACTAGCAGAATACACTGTTGTAGTAATCCTTTATAAGCCAAGTCTAGCCTTTAGATCATTCTCGGGCGACATTAGGATTCAACTGCCAGCATACATGTACAAGGCAACATCCTTTGATTTTCCAATAGCAAGATATTGTTCAACCTTCAACTTGCATGGAACTTGGAAGTAAGGTAATCGTTGGAAGCTTTGTTTAAGAAAGTTAACAAATTAATAAAGAAGTAAAATATTTATTTCAAGGTTTATAATGTGTCTTTATCTTAGTTTTAGAGGTACAAAATAATTTTCATATTCAGTTCAGTCCAATGCCAATGTATACTACTACATATCCTTCAGTCTTCGAACAATCAATCAATTTCTACATTGTTAAACATGTACTTTTATTTTTATAATAATGTATTTTGAAGCTATTTATTCATATAGGTCATAGATAATTTACATTGCGTATCTTAGAAATATGAAGGGTGGAAATGCAATGAAAATTTCCTATAATTTTAAGCAATTTATATTTTTATAACATGGATAGATTCATTTATTTGTCGATAACTTCAATTAGATATCTTAGGAACTTAGAGAGAAGAATTTATATAATGTGAAACAGTAAAAAACATAACTGAAATAAAGTTACGAAAATGAGTTCCATTTTATTGTATCGACAAATTATGAATTCATAAGGCAGAATTATTTAGGAAGCTCAGTTTACTAATACCATACAGGTTATATTAAAAAAATAGAGATAGGATTAAAAAATACAAGTTTTATGTAGCAAATGATGATAATTTAAACATACTTAATAAACGAACATTGTTAGATGTGCAACACAAAATATTCCAAATAGTTTTCAT
The DNA here is from genome assembly GCA_963853795.1 of Xestia rhomboidea. Taxonomy (NCBI): domain Eukaryota; kingdom Metazoa; phylum Arthropoda; class Insecta; order Lepidoptera; family Noctuidae; genus Xestia; species Xestia rhomboidea. Next base: position 2,870,296 of record OY970778.1, on the reverse strand, counting down.
TAGGCCTTTGTGTATATAATATGACTATATATAATACGACTATGAGCATGCTCAAGCATGGTCATAGTCGTATTAATAGCCACATAATAGAAAAATTTGTTGGCAAACCAAAGGTGCTACACACATGTTAAGGAGCCTGCGCACTATACCGTACCATACCATGACCCTGTTATGGACGTATTGAGCACAGAAAATACATTACATGGACTACTATGACCACTAAAACGTATCATACCCGTGCATAATGTGGAGTGTAAACCATTTTCGGCGAAAAAATATTCATGATACACAATGGTGTTGGTGTGTGACGGAACGAGCCAGTTGGCAGTCTCATACTTTAATACAAATAATAATGTTTGCTTCTTTCGTTCTAGTATGGTCATGGTATGATAAGGTGTAGTGGGAAGACCCCTTTAGGGTCGACACAGAAAAACATACATTGGCGACAAACCTGGTCGTTTTAGCTCGTATATGGATGGCATGAGCCAGATATGTGTAGTAAATTATTGTTTCGACTTTGTTGGTTGTGTTGCCCAAACAAGCGTGTAGGACCCAAGTAAAACATAAAACTTTTCGACAAAACATAACAGTAATTTGCTAAAATTGTATTAATTAAGAGACCGTTTATAAACCCGCATAAAAATTACTTTCAAGGGCGTAGGGGATATATTTAGTAATCTTTTGAGACAACAAAAATAGTGTACGCGGTTATCGTTGCCAACGTCTTAAGTTGGTATTTACAGACACCAGCAGATCAAGCTACCCGAAACTGTAAAATTGTCCCCCAACCAACCTTGAAGCTAATGCTTGAGCGATAAAGTTAAAAATCTATTAAAGAAATTTGACAGATTGTATCAGCTTGATGTGCTGCCGTGTTTTTTGTAAAGAGGACTGCACTACTAAAGTAGGGCCAATTTAATAGACCACATTTTACACTTCATAAATCGTCAAAATACAACACCGTTACCTTGTAACGGCTGGCATAAAATATAATTTATTTCTTCGAAGTTAGAACTGCACAATTGCTTAACTTTTTTCAATTACGATTACATGTTCATTGTAATAATGACAAAATAAGGTAACTTTAAAATGTAGTAGTACTAAACTGACAGATGTCAAATGTGGTCTGTTAATTTGGCCCCACTGTAGGTACCCGTTAATATGAAGATTCCAGCATTAGACTCTCACAGATTTCAAAGAGACGACGCTATACAAAGCCGACATTTTTCTCTTACCAAATGGCCGAGTATAAAAAATATTTGTTTATGGATTAATTAGCAACGACATGACTTAATACTTTTTAGAGCATTTCTTAATCGGATCTTGTCTGTATCTATTATCCGATCACAAATGAGTATGGATAGTTACAATGACAGAAAGTCTCAAAAGTGCAACAAAGAAATTAACTCGTCATTGCATATCCCCGTTTCCCTATTGCAAGATTGTAAAAACCCTTAAAATAAGGTATTTAAATAAAATAATGTAGAGAAAATATGACCAAATATGTGATTAACCTTAGTATCAATCAACTCAATACGTAGTGTCGATAGAAAGTGGCTAATTCTAGTGTCAACTATCATTGGTCGATTAATTCGGGTTCGACACCACATATTTCGGCATATAACATTTTACACAAAAAACGTGAACATGGAACGGAATCTTACATTTCATTCATAAAAACATTAAAAAATAACTTAAACAGTGCACTATAAATGAGCAATAAAAAAACGTTTACAACAAGATTCTATTCCATACCACGATCCGAACATTCTTTCTGCTTATAAAACTTATCTATGCCTACGTAACATTCTAAATTCGAAACATAATATATGGCGGTAACAATATGGCTTCTTGGTTCCAAACCGCAGTAATTTTACCAAGATTTTTAGAGCTCGCGCAATGTTAGACGTATACATTTTGCATTTTTAATAAGATGGCTGTAGAGTAGAACGCACGCTATATGGCGTGCCAAACTGAGGCCATTTTTAAATAAATACCTATAGGTGACACGTCATAGAGTAACATTTACAAGCAGAAAGAAATAACATCGTTATAACAATAGTTTAAAAAGTACGTAATCACAACCGCTCTACACCCAAAACAGCAAAATCGATTCAATCAAATAATTTATTTTATAACATGACTCGCATTAAAAGAAATTGGCATAATTTACAATAAAAATTGCTATTTCGGATACAGTGTTAAAAATTTACTAGATTGGTACTTACAAGGTGAAATCGAGTTTTCTATAGACGAATGTTTCTTTGTGAAGGTAACGATTCGAGATATTGAGAATACTGATTTAATGAAGCATTTAACATGGTTTATTTTCGTTTTCTGATTGCCTATTCGTTGATTGTGGCCAAACAATTCATTATCTATGGTGTTTCGGTCAATCAATTGCAACTGATGAGAATAGACAATAGATTCACTAAGGAGATTTGAACATGCTTCCAAAACCGGTTTTTGAACTTAAGAAGTCCTCGACAGGAACCACTCGTCCATATAATTTCACCTTTAACAACGTATACTCAATACAAAAGTTTCTAATTATCATAAATTAAGGAAAAATGATCGTCAAAAGTTAACTTTGGCAACCATGTAAAGCTGTGTCCTCATTTGGCGAACAGTGAGTGGCTGACTGTACACTGACTGCACTGACTGACTATGAGCGGCGAATCAGAAGTAAACTCGATGTTCAAATCAGCCGCTCAGTACGCGCTGTATGGAGACTCAATTTAAAATTTATAGGGAGATGAAATGAATGCTAAGAGTCAGCCGCTCACTGTACGCCTAATGAGGACACAGCCTAAGTGATACATTACAGTATTATTAAGGCAGTCATACAATACCGGATTGACATAACATGGCGTCCTGTACGATACATTTTGGTTGACTTCAAAAGAGAGGAGATTCCCAATTTGTCTGTATAATAAACGCGGTGTAAGGCAAACTGAGACGAAAAGTATTACTAAGGATTCGAAACATGTTTTAGGCCTCCGGGGCTCTTTAATACAAAAATACCGACTAGGTCAAAATGAAGTGGGGTTTTTTAACCGAAGAAAAATTACAATACTGGTGGGTCTAATCTTATCATGAATTTTTGATACAAGTTTGCGCCGCGTCGTCCTTTCGTATATTTATGTTCACAAGATCGTAAATGAGTAAATAACATTTTATGTGTAATTTTTTGTATCCCCCCCATGTTATGTCAACCATACACTTCATAAGACAAGTCGAAATCACCATTAAATGCTAACCAGCACATACCTTGCGTTAAGTAGCTAATTCGAGATTTGGTGATCGACCAACAATTTCTCACTAACTATTGCTAATTAGGAAATGCATAATTGAGAAGTTTCTTTTGCATCCGAAATTAATATTTTTAATGGTGTTGGAACAACTTCTTGAGATAATATAAGACCAGAAAAATGAAAACTATAAAAAAAACAGCAAAAGTCACTAACAGACGGTCAAAATAAGTTCAGCTACTGTAATTGGTTGATTGAAATACCATAGCCAATATAACTGGAAATCGAAGTGGCAAAGACTAGCAATGATAAGCCAGTGACACGACAGGTGTCATTATGGCTTGATGAAAACGCTTCCTTATTATAAGAACATTGATTTGAAAAGAGTGGCCATGGAGTTTCTTGTCCATTCTTCTAAACGAGATCTAAGCTTTGGAATGGGCTACTATCACAGTTATTATAGCTGTGGCTGGACTCGAGGTTGTGTTTATGACTATTCCAAACAAAAGTGCTTATAACTTGAGTATTTGATATCAAGGCTCTGCGTTTTGAATTTTATTGCCGCGAAAATATACCTTCATCATGAGGTTGTCAGTCTGTTACCTTTATCATTTTGTTTATGTATTTTCTTGCAAGTGCAACATTTCAATTTTAACAATACTAGTCAAGCAACATTATTAAACTTCCCAATTATTTATTGCTATATGATAATATAATTTATTGCAAGTGCATATAATATTATTGCTTGATAATACACCACAAATTTTTAATTAGTACAAAAAAATGGTAATCTATCCGTACCCTTCATTGATCATAATTATTTATGTACTTAGTCAAAGGCAAAAAAACGAAATTCCAAAATTGTCTACGAAAATTTGTCATAATTGGTAAACTCATAACTGAATCAATCATTCATAACAATTGCTACTAGAAAATGACCACGCGAACGCGAGAGCGAGAGAAAACGATTAATGAATACTATTATGAATGGCCTGTACAATATTTTCATATATTGAGTGACATTTTGGGATATAAACAAACATTAATAACTTTGCTGTTTATCAATAAAATGTATTGAGACTTTACATATATAATAAAAAGACCTTTAATAAGCCCTATAAGTATTTATACTAATTAAAAAATAATGATGTATTCACCATTGACTATGGACATAATATTTGACATCTACCAATCCGCGCTTGGTAGATTATGTTTATATTCATCTTCATAAAATAGCTATGGTATACGAAGATAAAATAAAAGAAGTATTTAATTAAAATATGGGCAAACATCAACCATATAATATTACATACACTTGCTTATATTAAAGCATACTCGTAATAATCAGCTACGCTTTTAAACAACATATTCTGGAATATGCATACTAACCTATATATTGACTACAAATACTTTCGATTCCAATAATAAATAAGAGTTATTAAATATAGAAACATACATGATTCAATTTAAAAGCTAAAATGAAAAGTATTTATAGTCAACAGTCTGTATTCATGACTTTGTAGTAATTATCTGAATAGTCACAGATATTTTGTTGTTAGACAAGGTTAAATTGAATTAGCTAGGGGAACCGGAGTTTGGTGTTTGATACCTAAGTTCTGTTTTTAAATATAATAGTATCCCTTATCGTAACAGTTTATTTATATCCTGTTAATAGTAATAAAAGTAATAGGGTAGATGACAAAAAAAATCTAATTAGTCCGTCAGATAGATTTCCAAAAAATATTGGACACATTTTTTTTTCACGTAAAAAAAAATGAAGATGATACAGTGCGTCGAAAACTCGTGTGACGTCACATTTGAGTACAATTTTTACTCAAATGTGACGTCACAAGCTCCCACTAATGATCTTTGGCGCGTTTTATCTTCGTCAATTTTCATTAATTTGATAAAAAAAAAACACTTATCCAATGTTTTTCGATAATCTAACTGATGGACTAAACAAAATCATATTTATTTTTAGTCAGTAATCATCCCTATTATTTAATGTAACTGTCAAAGAATATTATCATGAATACAGACCCAAGTAGAGACAAGACATGATCATAGGACCACTTGAGACATTTGTGAGGCAAGACGATACCTCTTCCTCTCAAGCTCAACATTGGTATCTAGACCACGTTTCACAGCCATACTAGTTGACGGTTGCACCTCTAAACTAGCTTCAACAAGTCTACGGGACCTACAATACCTGTAGTCAACCGCTGTGTTCACACGATGCAGGGTCATGTCCACAGCTGTTGGTAACGTGTAGTATTCTTGAACACTGTTCTGAGGCACGTTAGAATCATCTAGGTCTAAGACTGAGTAGTTGGTGTCTGGTCGACGTTCGACGGGACGCTGGCGGTAGGATGTGTCCACATTCAAATGGCTTCGAGACGAAGTGCTGCAAGTACTTGAGGCCGGCGAGACGTGGAAGCTGGGCGACGTACAGGGTGTCTGGTCCGGGGATGTTCGAGCGCTGCTGTAACCTTGATCCAAATCCGACTCCACCGATGTCTCGCGAGACTTCAGAATTTGCATCATCCTGTAATGTAATTTTCACTTGTTATATTTTTGTTGTTGTTTTGGTGTGGTGTGGGGTAGGATTAAAGTTGTAGTGTTCAGGTATTCGCTTCGGTGTTATAACCAAGGATGGGATATCAACCGAAAGGGATATCGACCTTGTAGCTCGTAAGAGCGTCTTTTCGGCCTTTGATCATCATTAGAGTTTTATTTTATGCAAAGTGGTATTAATGACGTCTGGAAGCAGGTTGGTGACCCCGTGCCACAGGATAGGCTAGTTTCCAGCATCAATAAATTGCAAATCTATTTAGTCCGTCAGTTAGAGCATTGAAAAATAACAGACACGTCATTTTGTTTTTGTAAATCAATGAATATTGACAAAGATAGAACGCATCAAAACTCGGGAGTGGGGGGTCGTGACGTCAGAACGCACTAAAAATTATACCACGGCGTGACGTATTGATAATTTTAAAAGCGTCGTATCTTCGTCAATTTTGGTTTACGTAACAAAAGAAAAAAATACGGGTCAAATATTTTTTGATAATCTAACTGACGGACTAATTAGATTTTTTTAGTGCATAAGCCTATTATGAAATTGAGGGTCGCGATTGTAGTTGTGGTGGTATGCCCACGTCCCGCACTGTGTCGCACTCACCTCTGCAGCAGGCGCGCGATGGGCGCGACGGCGGCGGCCTGCCGGCCCGCCCGCGCCGCCAGCCACGCCGGCCACGCCGCCAGCCCCAGCTCTGCGCGCGCGCACGCCACGCACGCGCACCCCACGTCCACGCACTCCACCACCTTCAGGCGGACGTCTGGGGGGGGGGACAACATATTATTACTTCTATTCCCTAATCATCTATGAACGAATCTAACCAGATACTAAGGTAAGCATTTATATGTATTTTACATGGAGCGACTGTCTATCTGAATTCAAGATTCAGTCATGCGCGATACCGGCACAATATCTAAACTCCTTGGTAAGACTGGTCGACCGATTTACGGGCCTCTGACTACCTGTATCGCCAGTCAAAATTTATTAATGACAGCCGGGACCAACTGCTTAACAAGCTTTCCAGCGGTGTCCTCATATAATCTCACGGCCATCACGAAAATGAAGGTGAGGTTTGACTTCATGGTGTCAAAACTCAAAAAGATTAACGCCGAAATGTGACGGCACCCCACCGCGCTTAGGAAACCCAAGCTTTAGAGCAAAGAACAGCAAAAATTTTCTAAAGATGACCGAGTTCTAAAAATTTAATGAATACTTTGAGACAATACTACAATTGAGGCTAGATTCAAGAAGTCACACATAGAAAAAAAGGTATTGGGTGAATATATGGAATGTATAGCGTATTATTGGGTATATTAAGCTCAGCAATAGAATTCACAATACGCATACGATTCGCGGATGTGGGCAATAAGACTGCTGGGTTGAACTGTGATTGGGAGGGCCATGTCTGTAGAATTTATCAGGACTGAGGGGCCAGAGTCGTCACGCAGCGGGCGTCGTCGCCGAAGTCGAGGCCTAGAAAACGCTGGCGTGTCGCGTTTGTGATGAAGATTAGAGAAGCCGGAGAAAACCGCACAGAGAAGAATGGAAGGCTATGGGCCTGCCTATTTGCCCAGCAGTGAGACAAAATAGACTAAGAAAAAAATAAACAAAAAATCAACTTTATACAATTAAAAGTATAAAGGGTGTAAAAAACCTCTTAACGAAGCCGAAAGGCACTTGTTCTCCCCGTCATTACGATCATTTATTTGTTCTAGTTACCTTCTAGTTACGGAGATATTGGGGGTCAAAGTTCCAACTTTTTGACAAGTTTTTTTTTTAAATACAAGTTTTTATTGAAAGAATTTTACTTTAAACATCTCAACGACCCCCGACCTATTCAATCCACCCATCAGCACAATGCTTTGAGTGCGTTACATTGAGTTCTACCACAAAACATGATTTTTCACCCAAAAAAAAGTCGTTTCCGAGCAATAATTGCGTAAATTTACTTAGTTTGATGTACAGAATGCTTGGTTGACGGCTTCGTGGTGAGGTGGTTTACACCCTGTATACAGTAAAACTTACCAGACAACGTCAAATCCAAATAGGCCTCGAGTAACTTCGCCCCATCCCTCTTGAACCGCCTCACAAACTTGGGATGTCGAGTCGTCAGGTCACCGTCGGTCACCACATATTGGGCCAACAGCGACGCGTACGTCACCGGGGTTGGCGCCAACAACCTCCAGCGCACATGTTGGCCCACCATCCATTCTAACTGCCTGAATGTCTTACCACACAATTGGACACCACTAATTTTCGATAAAGTCTTTAGAGTGGGGGCTCGACTGAACTTTTCTTCGCTTTTTGCTGTTAACAATTTAAATCAGTATAAGTATTTGATGGAGAGGAGCTCATGGCTAAATAATAACAGCCGGTCGGGTCGATGTTTAGGTTAAGCTGTGCTTGCCTGTGGAAGGGTGACCACCCATTACATACGGAGTTTCCTCCGTGCCTCGAAAAGCACGTTAATCTTGGTCCCGGCTGTCATTTGTAAATTTGATGACAGTCGTTACAGGTAATCAGTGGCCCAAAAAGTCTGACAACCAGTCTTATAATCAAGTGGTACAGTATTACCCAGTACTAACTGGGTTGTGGAGGTCAGATAGGAACTCCATGTAAAATACTGGTATTCAGCTGCATCCGGTTAGACTGGAAGCCGACCCCAACATAGTTGGGAAAAGGCTAGGCAGATGAGTATTTGATGGATAGTTAAATTTTAAAAGTTTACACAGATAGTCAATAGGAAATAGTTTCTCGGACTTACACCAAGATTCTGAGTATTTAAATAGAAAACTATAGTCAAAGGTGTTTCCTTCTATGTTATGTATCAAATGTTGTACTTGAAATTACCTCGACTGCCTCGTTGGTCTAGTGGTAGCGAACGCGACTGCTAAGCATGAGGTCCTGGGGTTGGATTCCCGAGTCGGGCAAATTGTTATTGGGTTTTTCCATTAGGAATATCTCAGTAGCAGCCACGGAACATGGATTTGTGCCCGGTTGATGGCAATAGGGTCGCCTCCTATTAAATGGGACTTGTACATAACTGGCGAAATGTGGGTGTGCTATTAGGTACACCTCTGCCTAACCCTTCGGGATTACAGGTGTGATGTAATGATGTAATGTACCTACTTGTAACTTCAGTAATTCAATTCAGAAACAGATATCTGGTCGGCCTGTTTCTGCACAGTAGAGTTACAAGCTTTTTTAGATCTTTCTCATCATCATCTGCCTAGCCCTTTTCCAAACTACACTGACCTGCAAAAATAAGTACTACACTTTTAAAATTTCAATTTTTCCTGAATTATAGAAGTTAGAGATTTAACCTAAAAAAAACGTTATAAAGCAATTTCTATCAGTTTTCTTTGAAACTATCAACAAAATTAATCTATTTTTCGAGTCCTTTTTGTTTCGAAGTATATCTTGTGTAAGTACATAAAAGTTATTGCAATTTTGAAAGTGTGATATTTATTTTTGCAGGCCAGTTTATGTTGGGGTCGGCTTCCAGTCTAACCGCATACAGCTGAATACCAGTATTCTACATGGAACGACTGCCTATCTGACCTCCACAGCCTAGTTAGCACTGAGTAATACGATATCCCATGGTAAGACTAGTTGTCCTTTCGGGCCACTGACTACCTGTAACGACTGTCAAAGATCTACAAATGACAGCCGGGACTAACGGCTTAACGTGCTTTCCGCGGCACGGACGAAACTCGGTATGTAATGGGCGATCACCCATCCACAGACCAATCTAGGCAAGCACGGCTTAACCTAAAGATCGACCTAAGCGGCTGTTATTATTTAGCCACGAGCTCCTAGATCTGTCTGTTAAATACAATGATTGGTTACATACCTGCTAAACTCAAGCAAGCTAGTGCGACATGCGTCAGTCGATCTGCCCTCAGTCTATGCGCATCCATAAACAAGTCTAGCTGAGCGACCGCAGAGTGTAAGGTGGCGATGCACAGTCCCAACTTCTTGGTAACATCACGGAGCTGCTGCACTAAGGCGCCACGGAATTCCAACTGGAAAGTAGGTAAAGTAACAATGTTTTTACTATTATGTATTACGTTGCAGGTAAGCTGTGTGTATGTCAAAGAGGAATGGAGAGGAGCATGATGAACCTAAGACTACAAGACAAATGGAAGTCTATACGAAGATAAGGAACATCACTAAAGTGGCGGACGTTAGAGTAAAAACCAGAACACTGAAATGGAAATGGACAGGTCATATGATGAGAGCCAATACGGAAAAATGGACCAATAAATTCACAGAATGGTACCCAAGAAATGGAAAAAGACGTAGAGGAAGACAGATGAAAAGGTGGGAGGATGATGAGGTGGGATGATCTGCCAAAGTGCTGGCGAAGAACTGCTTTGGACAGGAATAGTTGGAGGGAAATAGAGGAGGCTTATGTCGCAAGACAGCCTGACCTGGTAGCTGATTAGTTTTAAGTTCATGTATTAAGTACTTGTTTATGTATTAAGAAGGTCAGAGTAAAGTAAGGCTATTTTTATTTTATTTATTAAGTTGCAGGTAGGACATGCGAACAATTTCGGTTCCTTTATAAAATCTAGGCAAAACCGGTGTTACTATGGGACCGAAACCGGGTTCCCGGCCCTAAAGGCAGATTTAAAAAAAAAATATGAAGGTATCCTTATAATGGGTGTTCTCTCAGTCATTGCTGTTTTGTTTTGTTCTGGACCATACTTGGGTTCCTTATAATTACGGAGATATTGGAGGTTGAAGTTCCAACACCACGCTTTTTAAATTAAGACTTAAAATGCATCCATTAGCACAAAGTTTTGAGCCCTAAAAAAAAGTCCTTTGCCAGCAATAATGTTTGCGTAGTTACTTAGTTAAACGGATTGCTTGATTGGGCTTATGATTACGTATATGAACATTTTCAAATGCTGGCAAGCTGGCAATGATGCCCCAGAGGTGCGTGTCATTAGTAGGTCATGGCTACAAATAAATTTGAGCTAGTAAGTATCATCTCTACTGCTTTAAACTCATGCTTGGCATAACGCTGGTAGATTGTGTTGATAAATGATAAACCACTTTCCTCATTAATCAGTCAAAAACCTCAGATTTTATTGAGGGTAAGTAAACTCGGTAAAAAGGCTGTGAAATGACGTAATTTAGCACATTGTGTCACTGGTTCAGCTAACTAAACCGTGTGGTTTACTTTCGTGACATTTCAGACATAATGGGAGTAGGCTACTTCGTTAGATTAAATCCCTTTTAATTACAGCCTTGTAGGTACTACATACAGGGTGTAAACAGCATTCTGTACATCAAACTAAGTAACTCTACGCAAAAATTATTGCTGAGAAATGACTGACGCCCGGTACCAACGGCTTAACGTGCTTTCCGAGGCACGGAGGAAACTCGGTATGTTATGGGTGGTCACCCATCCACAGACCAACCTAGGCAAGCACGGCTTAACCTAAAGATCGACCCGAGCGTCTGTTATTATTTGGCCACGACCTCCTCTATCAGTATCTATTATGGCATTATATTATTCAAGGCCCTTATTCATCATACTACCCACAGGAGGTGGCAAAAGTAATTTCATACTGGCTGAATATCATTGCATGAAATAGTAAGTTTTCTTTGGTTGAAAGAGCTCTCTTTTCTGTACTGAAAGATAATGTAACGATTATAATATTTGATCTCATTACATCCTCAGACCAATTAAAAAAGTAAAGACGGAACAGCAAAAGTGAGGCCCGTCAAATTACGTCTCGCCCTGTATACTCTGACTAAAAATAAGTGAAGACGGAGCTCTGCGAACAGAGAAGTGAGGCCGGTTTCGTAAACATGTTGTGCATTTATTGAGGCATAGTTTGATGTAAATGTGTGCGTGTGAGCGTGTATGAACAGTGCGAGACGTAATTTGACGGGCCTCACTTTGCTGTTCGCAGAGTTTTCCCATCTACACAACTACATTTTTTTTGCTTAACATTCAAAATCTGTCAGTTACTTATTCGTTACATTAAAGAATCTACCTGAAACTAGTTTGGCATAAACAAGATAAGTATAACACTTCAAATTGTATTATACTCGTCCCCTAACTTTTGGTACCCTAGCAAAGGTTATTTTCTTTGTCGAGAAGAAGCAGCTGGTTTATGGCATATTGTCTTGCAAAAATCTCAGATACAACAAAAACTTCTTTACAATTTCTTGTCGATGTAAAGTAAGGACACTTTTTTTTGTAAGGGCGTTATTGAATTATTACGAACAATGTCTGTCCGAGGAAAAAGCTTTATGTCATAATATGCTGCAATATATTACAAATCTCATGCAATCGTAATAACTGCAAGCGATTTTAATCTCTAATTCCTGTGCCGTAAAAGTGAATGTAGGAAAAATGTTTGCATGATGAAATATTATGTCGATTGAACAAAACATACATTGTATACTTACATAGTATGAATCATGATATTGTAATTACATTGAATGAAGTTTCTATAGTTTAGTAACCCTTCAATAGTAGGTACTTACATACTTAATCAAAATGTCCTGTTTGATATAATTTCATTATTGCTGATGTTATTTCGTCATTTGTTTTATTGTTACGTAACGAAATAAATACGTAATTATAATGTTAGTGACGCAAAACTATTTTAGGAAGTAAGTACCCAAAAGGAAACTGTAAAAACATTAACTGCACCAATGCTGACATAAATGGCTAAATTGGTGATTCTTTTACTTAATATGAACTATAACGTTTAAAAAATAAAAATACAGTGATTTGGTTGGATAGGACGAATGTTGATGGTTTATAGATAGTAAAAGTCGTATTAGTATAGTATCCCAAGTTATAATATCCCAACCGGAAAGCATATAAGTAGCAAGGTTACATTAATTATTCAGCAAGACATCATATCGATTTTAGATGTCTATGTTTTAGTACGGTCTATGATATTTGTGTCATAAAACGTAATACACCTGTCTACCAGCCTGTCAGTAACATATCATGCAATGTCAAAAAAACCGGCAAGTGCGAGTCAGACTCGCACACGAACAGGGGGTCTAAAATGGCCGCTTTAGCAGAATCTTAATATAAATCACGTTAAAATGTAATATTCTTAAAATAAACCTTATGACCTTATGACCATAAAGTCCATTTTAAGAATTTTAAATTTTTAACGTGATTAATTTATGATTCTGCTAAAACGGCCATTTTAGACCCCCTGTTCCGTACCACGGCACGCAAAAAACACGTTTCTTTCTTGTATTAGAACCCCTTTAATTTAAACTTTATCCTATTTTTATTATTTGTTGTTATAGACTTATAGCGGACATTTTAATACACTTTGTGGGTCAATTTAAAGTGTCTAACTATTACGGTTCAAAAGATACAGCCCGTGACAGACGGACAGACAGCGGAGCCTTTTTTTTTTCTCTCCTCCCGCTCTGGGCGGAGCGGAATCCCAGTGTCAGACTTTTACTGACTAAAACCCATCCATGTTACTTCATCGCCCTTTGTGTTCCGGGGCCACGGTAACTCTTTGGAACAGTCCCGCAACCCCGGCAGGCATCGGCCCTTGCCCTCAAAGAGAGTCAGCAAAAGGAAGGGGTCTCCCTTCCTTTTGCTGACTCTCTTTGAGGCGCGCGTGGAACACGAACGCGCCGTCGACACGGCCTGTCGTTATAGACGGAGGGACGGCGAGCTAGCCCATAGCTCACCGTCCACAGGCCAGACAGCGAGCCTTAGGTATAGGGTCCTCTTACCTCCCTTTGGGTATGGAAACCCACAAATTGAAATTGAAAACCCACATTTACGACTTACGTGAGTTTTCATTTAACTTTTTACTGGATATACTTCCTATGTGTTCAGTAAAAAGCTGTTACATAATTATTTTGAAATTATCTACAAACAGACCCATATATTTTATTTATTTGTGAAGATAGAAGTAGGTACTTACTTTTAATATGAGATTGATGCATTGATAACATTTGTTTATAATAAAATTTAAGTGCACATATCTCTCTTAAGTCATGTGTATTCCTGATATTTAATCAAGGCATTATCAGTAAAATCTGAATACTTACTGATTATTTCAAGTGCTCATCAAGGAATTTCTACATAATTATAATAATGCAATAAATTACAATAATACAACATAATTAATCAGCTAAGGGGAATTTTCTTTAAGTCTGTTTTGATAAACAAATACAGATACCGAGATTTTGGTTAATTGGAAAAAAAAAATCATGTACACGTTGAAACATGTTGAAACCTAACTGCACATATGAGTGATGCGAACCTGTTCTTTGGCAGTAGTGCCACAATGACATGAAAATTGTTTAGCAAAATTGCATGCTTATGCCTCAGACCAAATAAAAAACCAAGACAAAGCACTGCAAACAATGAAGTGAAGCCGGTTTTGTAAACATCTGTGCATTTTTTTAGCTTAGTTTATTTTATTTATTTATTTTTATTTTATTTATTTGGGACAAAAAGCAGTTACACATTGCAATATTAATAGTTAGCTTAGGTCTAATAGTAAACAAACGCATAACCCACACTATTGTCCACGGAATCATATCGAATTAAAAGAAAATAAGGAAACGGACGTATACAGAAAGGGACAGTAAGAAAATAAAAAAAGCTTGTAAACCTGAAAGCTCACACAAACCAAATCTGGACAGCACTCCCCGTCCAGATCTAGTTTGCAGTCACCAATCAGATCACAACATAACATCAGCATGAAGCAGTCATCGTTAATGATGACCAGAAAGTATTTAAATGGCTATTTTTCTAAATTTGTTCTGATTATGCGCAAAAATTTCTAAATTTTGAAAATGTGAGTTGTAGGTACGTTTCTAACAATCTGCGGAGTGGAGCTCTCTCCCCAGCATTTGATCTACACTTCTCTGTGTAGAACAAGCAGGTTACCCGCACTTCCCGCCGATTAACAGTCCTTGTACTACATAACATAGTTTATTTGAAAGCTCCATACAATTAAACCTATTGTTGCATATTAAATGTACAGCATCAGAATTAGAATTAGAATTTATTTATTTGTAAGAATGTAGTTTTACATAGTATGATGTTAATATATATTTTTTAAGTTCTATACACTCTACCACATTATGTGGTGTACAAATATTAAATAATTAAATGTCATTCTTATAACTAAGTACAATAGATGTCAAGATTTGTGATACAATAAGTCCAGTGTGAATTAATAAGATTATTATAATTATAGATTAAAAACGAATGTCCGAATTAAGTACATGTCATCTTGGATTGTTACAATATTCCATATATTCGCCAATGTCATAAAAACAATTATCTAATAACCAATTTGTCAGCTTTTTCTTGAACATGGGGACAGGAAGTTCCTTAAAAGAGTTAGGTAGCTTGTTATACACCTGAATAGCATTTATATAAACATTTCTCCTAAAAGTTTGCAATCTACATTGATCAAATGCATCATTAAATGTAGTTTGATGTTTCAGTTTAAATGTAGTTTGATGTAAATGTGTTCATGTGAGCATGTACACACTGAGCGGAGCTTAGTTTTGCGCTGGCTTCACTTTATTAGTCGCAGCGCTATGTCTTAGTTTTTTATTTGGTCTGAGGCTTACCCTTAGTAATGTTAAATAGATCTCATCCTAAATATTCTTACCTGGGGTGATTGCAGATGGATGGTGGGTTTCTCGGCCTCTTGTTCCAGTAGGTTCTTCCAAATTTCTTCTTTGTATTCACAATGGTACTCCTCATCTTGGTCTGTGAGTGACTGTAAAGAAAAAAATAGCTGAAGTAGGTACATCCATTATATTACAAACAAGGAGAAGGGGGGGGGCAACCCTTTCACCCCTTCAGGAATAATATTTCACCGCAAGTTTGTTTCCTAATAGCTATCACCTGGGGGTCCTCAAGGTGAGGGTATAATTCTGCAAATTGAGGACCTAAAATTAGCTATTGCGGTTCGTTTTAGGCTAGCATGCTCCATGTTGAACTGTATTTTGGAGGGAAGATGGTATTATCATCATGCAAATAGTATTTATTCATTCTATGACCATATTTATAAATAGTCTAGTTGCCGTCACTCGGTTTCACCCGCGTAGTTCCCGTTCCCGAAGGAGTACGGGGATAAAATATAGCCTATGTTACTCGCTGATAATGTAGCTAGCCATTGCTGAAAGAATTTTTCAAATTGGTACAGTAGTTTTTAAGTTTATTTATCACATACAAAAATACAAATCTTTCCTCTTTATAATATTAGTATAGACAAGGGACTGCCAAATTGATTTGCTGATTTTAAGTGCAACAGTTGAGCTTTAGGTCCTGGGAAAAAATTCTCGAGTTGGACAGAGTTGTTGGGTTAGAGGTAAGGTAAGAAGCGATAGTCTGGATTATGGCATAACAACCTCATTACATGGTACTTAAACATAATTTAATTAGTGAAATGTGGGTGTACTATTAGGTACAACTCTGCCTAACCCTTGGGGATTACAGGCGTGATGTTATATATTACAGCTGGGAATACTGCAAAGCTGGGGTTGACCCCAGGTAAGGTTTATTCCCGAGTCAATGATCAGCAGCTGGGAATTATGATTGCGGTTTGAATGATAATCGACTGTATGTTAACTCTACTTTAATTATACATCAAAAGTGATGTCCCCTCTGTTGGCAAATTTTGTACACAAATTTAATTTAAAAAAAAAAAAACAAAAACCAAACTAGTATTCAGACCATTGGTATTCAGTTGCCTACCCCAACAAAGTTGGGAAAAGACTAGGAAGATAATTTTCGTTTCCTAAATTTTTGGGTACATAGCAATCTATGAAAACACATTTGTTTGTCTTGTTTCGAAGACAAAGGTGTCTCAGATGGGAATTTTCACAATAGGAATGCAGTGTAACAGACATTAGTTATTGAATAATTTTACTATCCATCAAATTATGGAAATTATGTTATATTCACCAACAAACCACAATGACCCTTGTTGGTTTGTGGTTTAGGTGGGCTGGTCAAAAAATGAATTGTAATGTTTTCCTTGTGGCTTGAATTTAGAGCATTCAGCAATTTTAATAAACATTAAAAGCACCTATTCTCAATAAAATCATGAACAATACTGTTAAATAACAACAATTGCATGTAATTTTCCAAAAAATGTTTTTTTTTTTTTTTCAAAATTTGGACCCTGAGTGTGTCAGTATTATTCTCAAAATATTAAAGCAGTTTGGATATTTGGGATTTATTTAACATTTTTAAATTATTTATTTCAAGATCAAGAGTGTTTTGCAAAACAGCTGTTTTGTGTCATCATATTATGTGGCCAACTGGCCAGTCATTGAATTCAGTTTGCATCATCTATGCAAAACAACCACATTTTTACGTATTAATAAACAATTAGGTACCCTTTGCAATGCTAGTGGTGTAGAAAATATTTTTTACGGAGTATCAAATATATTGACGCCTCTATTTGGTCATGAAAAATGATCTGATTTTGGGATCTAAAATATCAAATATATTGACATGCTTGCATAATCGCGAAACCAAGTTTCAGAAGTATTACCTACGGTGCAGCATAATATTTCATAGTGTTTTCAATGTTATTTGTAACATTTTAAAGATTTAACAACACATGGCATGCCCTTACATTGGTTTCGAACTTTTCTTCCGTTCTTTCAAACTTCACACCGTTGTCCTGGGAGCCTCGACTCCTTCCGCTGTACAAGTTCAGTTTCGAGATGTTCAACGACTCCATTTTAACTTTTAAATACGGTCAGGAACTTTAAATTCTATGTAGAAAATTAACACGTCGACCGAATATGACGTGAACCACGTGGAAACAAGTGTCAAATAATGAAGCCGAAAAATGCAACAAAAGAAATTCTGTTGTAAAAATTATATGTCCCACACGTAAGCATCACTCTTCCCATTCAAGTAAAACACTAAAACTCCGAATAAATATCACAAAAACTTGTATTTTAATTTAATTTCGTCACATGGCATAGCGAGCTCGTTCGTAGCATTTTTGACAAATAGAAATGCGTGAACAATTTTTTTTCGTTCTAAAACTGGTTTCAAATTGGTGGCGCGCTCTCTAGTCATAAACAAAGAAGTGTTAGTTTCCCATGGATAAAAATCGACTAAGAACGACTCTACCTCCAAATAACCGGTAATGAAAACATTTTGATTTAAGAAACACTTAAATAATGGTGGCTTTATTAATTATTATAAAAATAACAATAAGATAAAGTAAAACGATCCCGCAAAAACATAACATATGCAAAAAAAAACATCGGTATTCCTCTGCCCATATATGGTAATATCGATGAGCGACAATCGTGCCAACTTTGCAAAAAAATATTATTGTACGTCATTTTTTTGGTAGACACAGGGATATAGCGGCTGACTGTGTTTCTCTAAAAATAATTAAAAGTACTGAGTGACCAATAGTTTTAGCATTACCAACTAAGTGATTAGTTAGCAAAAAGTGTTTATAAAATGTCTTTTTCTCATAGTAAGTTCTAATTTGAATCTTTGACGGGGCAGCATGGTTGTTGTAACTAGTGGGTGAAACATGATGATAAATCTGTCTATGTATGAAAATAATAGTGTTCAGTGGTTTTACAGTGTGGTTTTGTGTCCGCAGAGTATACTTGGGCGGCTTTACCGAGGACCCAGAGAGGTACACCGTTAGTTTTAGGCGGTGATCCGAAGGGTAGAAACTTCCTGTATACCAATGGCAATTCCGTTATCATACGAGATATTGAGAACCCCGAGATCGCGGATACATACACGGAGCATTCTTGCCAAGTGAATGTCGCGAAATATTCGCCGAGTGGATTCTACATTTCTTCAGGAGGTAAAGTTACGCATTCCTTCTATTTTCCTTGATATACAATTTTTAATTTGGAATGTGAGACTTGTTGCTGTGAACTGAGTTATTTTTTCTAGTTACGGTCATTGAAATTCTCTTCCTCATCCTATTATGTCATGTATCAATTGCGTAAATACTCATCAGTCATACATAATTCATTTTAGTGATACAACCATAGTATTCCTTGCATGTAGGACATATTTGGGACAGTTTTCCTGGATCGTCTTGTTTGTTTACTCAATTCTACTAATAGTTAAACATGCTTTGTTGTTATATAGGACTAGGAGACGTCATGCGGTTTCACCCACGTAGTTCCCGTTCGCGTGGGAGTACGGGGATAAAATATAGCCTATTTTACTCTCTGTTAATGTAGCTATCTATTACTGAAAGAATTTATCAAATCGTTCCAGTAGTTCTTAAGTTTAAACATGCTTTGTTGTTATATAGGACTAGGAGACGTCATGCGGTTTCACCCACATAGTTCCCGTTCGCGTGGGAGTACGGGGATAAAATATAGCCTATTTTATTCTCTGTTAATGTAGCTATCTATTACTGAAAGAATTTATCAAATCGTTCCAGTAGTTCTTAAGTTTATTTGTAATATATACAAAAATAAATCTTTCCTGTCTATAATATTAGTCTAGGTCTAGATAATTTTGATGAAACGTGGAGCTTGATGCCAAGCTCCACGTTTCAGCATACCAAAAGTTAAAAGCAAAAGAGAGGCCTATACCCAGTAGTGAGTGAAATTGGGCTGTGGATGATGATTGGAACATGTATCCACAAACTAAAGTTGTCTGAAAGAAAATGGTGTGAGGTTGTTTTGTCATGGATCTGTGTTCTGGAAGTATAACAAGATTGTGTGGATCGACTTTCCTGCATACCGAAGGTTAAATGGAATCCCACCGTAACCTTAGGTATATTTCCTTAAACAAAATTGTTGTAAATTAAAAATACTAAATATATCTACTGAAACAGACAATCTAATATTCTAAGCACTACATAAATTGAAGCCTTATTTTGGGTCTAGACACTAATTATGTTTTCAGATTAGGTACTGGATTGCTGTTAAGGTGGATGCTCCAGGGTAGCCCGCGAAACTCAATTTTTCTTACGTTTTTTGCAATTTGTAGACCAGTGCTAGGTTGTATGTTGATTAAAATATTGTTCGCGACTGTAAGACGTATGTAGTTACAGAATTATAATCATCAATACAACCCTCCCGAGTTCATAAAGGTCGAGGAATGATTTTGTCCTTGAAAAAGTTGTTCCTTGACTTTTTAGGGCTAGCCTGACGCTTTCACCTTAATCTTATTATAACTAATAATAGTCTAAGTACATACCTACCAGTTTCAATGATAGAGAGTTTTGTAATAATCGTGGAACAGTGACGATCTGAAATGAAGTTAAATGAGTCATGTGAAGAAAACCGTATTATTATTTTTTGTTATTTAATTCCATCATAGAATAAACCTTATAGATCAGATGCATGTAAATTTTAGTAAGTAAAATTTAGTATTAAGGTGTAAGCGTCAGGGTAGCCAGCGAAATTCTAATTTTCTTACGTTTTTTGTAATTTGCGGGCCATTGCTAGTTTGTATGTTGATTAAAATATTGTTCGCGTTCGGGCCACGTGGTAGGTAGTAGCAGAGAGAGAGATCAGGCATGGAACCAATGACTTAACATGCTAAGTATGTACAGACGCCAGCATGTGAAGCTACCTGAAACTGTCCAATAAACCTTGAACCTGCTCTAGTGATAAAGCTGAAAATCTAAAAAAAGAAAAAAAAAAGTAAAGACAAATAAAAAAAAAAAAATCTATGACACAATTTTGACAGATTGTAGTAGCTTGCTGTGTTGGTGTCTGTACAATAGGGTAGATGATAAAAAAAATCGAATTAGTCCGCCAGATAGATTTCCTAAAAGTATTGGACACAACATATTTTTTCTTTTTTCACGTAAACAAAAAATGAAGACGATACAGTGCGTCGAAAACTTGTGTGACGTCACATTTGAGTACATTTTTTACTCAAATGTGACGTCACAAGCCCCCACTCATGAACTTTGACACGTTTTATCTTTTTTATTAATTAGATAAAACAAAAAACACTTAGGAATCCAATATTTTTCGATAACCTAACAGACGGACTAAACAGAATCATATTTTTTTTAGTCAGTCATCATCCCTATTGTAGGTACTGTTATTGTCTTTCTTCATCCTTTATTTCCTTACTTGGTGTTGAAAAGTAACAATGTTATATATTTATCTGATAGTGACTCACTCATTATTTACAAAGTGTTCGAAATTTATCTTGTACATGCTATGTGTATGATTCATTAAATCATGTGCTGATAAAGGCACTCCCAATGAAAACTATGTATTTCAACAACAAACTTTTTTGCTTGTGAGCATTTTTTTACCCATCGAGATGGATGGACTGTGTGAATGCCAACCTCAAATAAATGGGATAAGTGATGAATGGATCCACCTGGTTTGTATGTAGGGGCTACTATCGTGGACACTCCCGCCTGATCACCACTAAGCTAATTTTTGCCTGCAATCGCAACATAGAAACGCTCTCTAGCCCCCCGCCCCGATGACTTTGTATTGAAATAATGAATGAAAAGATACCGATCGGCCGAGCGCACTGACGACGCACGCCAAACGAGAGTTTTGTTATTTTGCGCGCCAAATTGACGCTTTCCTAATAGGCCTAAACTTTAAGGGGGCGTGGCTCGGCGCCTCCGCATGATTTAAGCGAAAAAAAAATTAACTGATCAGGCGGAAAAGACCGCGACCTAATCTCCGGAACTAATGATCCAATTCAAAAAATTATTTCTCTGGCAGAAAGCTACATAATTCGTAAGTGCTATAGGCTATAAATTATATTTATTTCATGCATATTAGCTGAACTATCTCAATTTTTGCAGACGAATTCGCGGGCGAAGTGCTAGTGTTTAAAAAAAACCGGCTAAGTGCGAGTTTGACTCGCACATAAAGGGTTCCGTACCATCATAGTAGGAGAGCCCCTTTTAATTTTTATTATTTGTTGTTATAGCGGCAACAAATACATTATCTGTGAAAATTTCAACTGTCTATGGTAGCTATCACGGTTCATGAGATACAGCCTGGTGACAGACAGACGGACAGTGGAGTCTATCGTCTTTTTATCGATCGACCGCGGATACTGAAGCTTAATCTCGCAAGTCAACGGCTTACTGTAGTTAGTGACCGACCGGCTTTAGGCACGCGCCCTGTTAATCACGAGTATCGTGTCCAAAGTCGTGGCTCGTGATTATGAACTTAGAAGAAGGGTCGAGCAAGGTTTAGTGGGTTTTGGAGGAAATTCCCAGCCCAGAGTCAAGGTATAAAGGTCGACCAGTGATTTCATGGGACTGCTCACATTAGCGTATAAATGTGAGTGTACTTTACACCTCTGGACTTTGCCCCTCTGGGCGAGAAATACAGGCGCGACGGTATGTGGAATAACAGAGCAACTTCGCAAATTCACCAGCAATTTGCTCTACAGTAAATTTATCACCCAGTTTCGCTCGTCCCATAACAATTTTACGATCAACTATTGTGCCACAAGAACAGGTCCTAGCTCGTGCGCGATGGAAACGTAACGGAAAAACTAACAGATTTGCGTATCGAAAATACAACTATTCCAAAGCATTTTGTTTTTGAGCAAAAGTGTAATCGCCACAAATCGCTAGACATCTTTACCGCTAAATGTATCCCACCAAAAACATTTTCATCTAAAATGTTGCCAAGACGAGACCACATGACTCGCACTGTCAAAAAGTTATCAGATCTCATGTAGAGCCAAGCTTCTAACTCTACAAGGTTTATCTTCACAAACTCGACGCCTTAGTCAAAATATGTGGCTTGATTGCTGTGCTTGATTGAAATTGTTTATTTGGTACCTATAATCCAAACCCAAGTTATTATGGGTTCAAATTAACGACGAAGCGTTTCGAGAAAAGGTAGGTAGGCTCGTCTTGGCCCGGCACTACCGTGTCCCCAGATTTAAAACATCGCTGACTTAATTTTTCTGTCATATCGTACCGTTTTTGTCAATCTATAGAAGATTGACAAAAACGGTACGATATTTGAATCCTCCTATATGAACAGAGACTGTACAGTCGTGGTCTTTTCCGCCTGATCAGTTAACAATTTTTTCGCTTAAATCATGCGGAGGCGCCGAGCCACTCCACCTTACACTTTAGGCCTATTAGGAAAGCGTCAACCCTGGCGCGCAAAATAACAAACTCTCGTTTGGCATGTGTTGCCGATCGGTATTTTTTTATTAATTATTATATTATATAAAGCTGAATTACCACTGACTCACTGATTGACAGAATTGTTCTCCGAGATGGTGGATGGGGAGGTGGGTATATTTTTGCAGATTCGTAAACAACTAACTCTGAAACCTATGGGAAAAGTGCCAAACCTCCCCTTTTCACCCCCCTTCTCACCCCTCCCTATCGTATCTCGGAAACCAAGAGACTTGGAACATTTTTTTTTTCAGATTCCTATAGAGGAGGCTGGGAAAAGTAAAAATCATTTTTCAAAGTTGTCCCCCTTTCTCCCCTTCTCCCCCCCTTTAGGCGAATCTCGGAAGTTAAGAGACTTCGAACATTTTTTTTTTCAGGTTCGTATAAAGGGGCCGATTTTTAGTTAAATTCTTTTTTCAAAACTCCCCCCTCTCCCCCCCTTCACCCCTCCCCCAATCGTATCTCGGAAACTAGGACACGTAGCGGAATTTTGATTTTTACTATACTTTATTATTGGGGGGCGTTGAAATTTTTATACCCTCCCCTCCACTCCCCAACCTCGCCTTTCCGGCGGTAGGTAGGTCCTGAGTGGAGCGAACCTGCGAGACCGAGTTAAGCGAAGGGGGGAAGTGGCGAGCGAAGCGAGCCGGCGACCTCTGTAGCGTAACGAAGGTTGAGTGGGTGAAGCTCCCCTCCCCAACCTCCCCTATAATTAATAACGGCTGTAACTTAATAACGGTTAGAGATAACTATCAGGTGTTTGAACAAATATTATAGTAGGTGTCGAAACCTGTCCGGTGGTAGGTCCTGAGTGGAGCGAACGGGGGAGGTGGCGAGCGAAGCGAGCCGGCGACCTCCTTAGCGTAACGATGGTTGAGTTGGTGAAGCGTAACTCAGCAAACTTTAGGGTAATGTTTTTTATGGGAAAAGGTCTCGGTTTTTAAATAAGGTTTTATTAGGGGTCCGTAGGGGTTTTCATACTGTTTTAGGGGTAATTCTAACGGATTTTCCAATTCATTTAGGGGTGCCTATAGATTCTCAAAATTTTATAAGGGTAAGTAATACTTCTCATAAACACCAAACACGCGAGCTGCGCGCAGCTCGCGCACCCAAGCAAACTAGTTTATATATAAAGTCAACGGGGAGGGGACAGAGAGCGTTTCTATGTTTTAAGTGCAAGCAAAAATTAGCTTAGTGGTGATGATGCGGGAGTGTCCTCGATAGTACATTCCCGCCAAGACACTCCGAGGCAGGGCGAGTGCGAGATTAAGGTTGCGTTTCCACCAGATATGTGCGAGGATGTCCATAAAACTAATCTATCACATTCACATTGAATCATCAAGCTGTGAAAAAGAAACGATATAATTGGTTAGTTTCACGCACATCCATCGCTACGAATCCTCGCTCGGTGATCCTTGCTTGCTCTCAATCCCGTGTCGGTTTTTTGCGTGACGTCTCGGGACAGTCAACAAGAGTTCTACAGCCGTATCGAAAGCCTATTGCAAGTAGGTAGGTGCTTTATAAAACCATAACCCCTTTTGGCTTTGCCGTAGTCAGGTAAATACCTAGTTTGAATTTACGTTCCACGCGTTCGTACTAAGCCCACCGTTCCGCGTTCGTCAAATAGACGAATCGTCTGCCAAAATTTGGAACGGATGGCTGACTTGTTACCGAGTCGTTATTTAATGTTATTAAACAAATTGTCTAATTTAAAAATGTTAAGGTGAAAGAACTCCCGGTTGTATTCATTTTTGTGGTAATCGTTCAACTGATCGTTGCCAAGATTTTCATCACGATTTTCTCTTTGACTGACTTCGATGTTCTTTCTTTACAGACTTTTTTATCAAGTTGCTGTGTAGTGGCGTCTTTAGATCTTGATTAATTTATTGTGGTTTTATCGTTTTTAAATCGTTTTAGAACGGACTTGCAGCTCGAGACTTCGTCTTTATTTTATATACTAGCGGCACGTCCCGGCTTCGCACTAATGAATGGTGAAAGACTTTTTGAAAACAGACAAATCATTCCTCTTTCAAATATCAGTATAGACCAGCTGTTGCCCGCGACTATCGTCCACGTGACATTATTATAAAAATATTACTTTCCTTTTTAATCGGATTTTGTTAACGTTCATGGGCTTTATTTTTTTTGCACGGATTCCTAATTTTAATTTTATTAGGGTTCCGTACAAAACATAAAAATAAAAAACGGAACCCTTATAGGGTCACTCGTGCGTCTGTCTGTCTGTCCGTCCGTCTGTCACAGCCAATTTGTTCCGAATCTACTGGACCAAATCAGGTGAAATTGGGTAGGATGGTGTAATCCTATGACCCAAACCACTTTATTTTCAATTGATAGAATTCTTATAACTTTTCCTGTAAGTAATCTACAAGCAATGAACGATTAAAAAAAATAATAGGCTCAGTAGTAGGGTGGGAGGGGGAAATGGTAAATTTTCGTCTTCTTTCATGAATAAAATCAAAACTATTTATTTTACAATAATAACAAAAATAGAAGAAGAAGCGAAGAGTACCTGGAAGGATGTGGGGAAAGCCTTTGCCCAACCGTGGGACATTCAGGGCTATTAAAAAAAAAATGTCTATGACACAGTAAGGTTTGGAAAACGTTTTTTTTAATTTCCTAATTTGTCCCCCGAAAATGACCCTTATATTTATTAGCCTATACTGTCCCACTGCTGGGACCCTAATTATACTATAAAGGGTGTAAAACACCTCTTAACGAAGCCGAAAGGCACTTGTTCTCCTCATCATTGCGATCATTTTTTTGTTCTGGGAACCTTCTAAGTTACGGAGTTCCAACTTTTTGACAACTTTTTTTTAAATACAAGTTTTTAATGTAAGATTTTTACTTTAAACATCTCCACGACCCCCGTACTATTCAATCCATCCATCAGCATGTTTGAGCATCCAGCACAATGTTTTGAGTGCGTTACATTGAGTTCTACTACAAAACATGATTTTTCTGCCCCAAAAAAAAAAGTCGTTTCCCAGCAATAATTATTGCGTAAAATTACTTAGTTTGATTTACAGAATGCTTGGTTGACTTGGCTTCGATGATGAGGTGATTTACAACCTGTATAAAGCTTCTATTTCTAAAATTTAAGTGGCTTTAATAACTCATAATAATTTACATCCCGTATCGTATCTTAATATTCATATGGATGACAGCCACTGCAACGTCTTACTAATCAATATTAGTTCAGATACAGGTCACATCGAAGACGTTGCCCTGTGCGATAAGGCAAAGTACGTTGAATTCTTGATTATTCTTTCTCGACGAACGTAATATCAAAACAAACATGAATTCAAACCTTTGCTTTATATAATTTGCATGAGGCGTTTACCACATTTTTATTTAAGACATACTGAATATCCAATTATGTAATCTAATATGCAGTACTTTAGCATCTTGATAAAATCTTTGGAAAATGTCGTACGAATAAAATCGATTCAGGTTTGCGAGTGCGAAAGGGAATTATAACGGAAGATAGCGACGGCAAGACGACTACAGAGGTAGATCGGAATGTAATAGTTAAGTGTGTAAATGCATAGAATAGATACTATAAATATAAATAAAATTCGTGTTGAAAAAATCGTTGTGAAATTGCAGATGAATCATGGATGCTCTGTTTCTTGTTCTAGCATAAATCCTGACGGCTCGTACATATAAACACGATACGACGTCGCATCGTGCTACGACGCGGCATCGTTTCACGATGCGACGTCGTATCGTGGGTCGAATCGTGGCCTTTTTCGCAGCAGTGGCCTGCGAAAAGCTATCTATACAAATCAATAAAAATTAAAGTTTCTGTTCATAATTTCAAAATAAGTCTTTTACTGAATGCATATGAAAGCATATACTTACTGAGAGACTTATAACATTAAAAAAAACATTATTTTTAATTTTTCTCTGCCTGTCCGTTTGTTCCGGCTAATCTCCGAAACGGCTGGACCGA
The DNA here is from genome assembly GCA_963853795.1 of Xestia rhomboidea. NCBI lineage: Eukaryota > Metazoa > Arthropoda > Insecta > Lepidoptera > Noctuidae > Xestia > Xestia rhomboidea. Next base: position 2,843,368 of record OY970778.1, on the reverse strand, counting down.
TTTTGACGGGACCTTTCCTGACAGATAGCTGATGTTATAAGGAGTAAGGCTACTTTTATTTCAGAAAAATAATAAACGCCCCGTGCAAAAAAATTGTAACCCATCGGTTAACAAAATCCAATTCAACTAAGGAAGTAATATTTTATAATAATTTCACGCGGACGAAAATCGCGGGCACAGCTAGTCATCAATAAAAAACAACATCCAAAACAAGCTTCTGTCGCAACGAAAGCCGATAGCACAACTTTCAACAAAAAAAAAACTCCGATAAAACTCTATCTTTTATGTAATTCTTCTCCAAAACTTGTAGGTCTTATGCCATCACCCAGTATTATGAAAACATTCGTAACTAACACATTTATTATGATTCCTCGCACTATAGCGCTCATTGGCGCCCAGCCAGCCGACACTCGGATCACTCCAGAATTAAACTATGAAACCCCGTTCACGTTGTATTTACTAAGATCCGAATTTCTACATTATGTTGACACTTTATAAGATATTCTGGGCTAATTTTGTGTACCGGAAGATGTCCTGATTGCACACGAAATATGCAAGGCGGTTAAATCTGGAGGTGGTTTCACAGTTTCAACATTTAGAGCTCTTGTATTGCCACGAACTATGATCATCATTTCAGCTGAAAGACGTCCACTGCTGGACATAGGCCTCTCCGTGTCGCCACATTGACCGGTCCCGTGCGACTCGCATCCAGCGGGTTCCCGCAGCCTTCACCAGGTCATCGGTCCACCTAGTGGGAGGCCTTGCAACGCAACGTCTGCCGGTTTGCAGTTGCCACTATTGTACTTTTTGGCCCTATTGGTCGTCCGTTCTGCGAGCAATGTGCCCTGCCCACTGCCACTTAAGTTTGGCAATACTTCGGGGTACGTCGGGAACCTTGATTCTCTTGCGGATGTCTTCATTTCTGATTTGATCACAAACTATGTTGCAATCTAGTGGTAAAGTAATTATGAAGAGGTAACGGCCGCAACTTGCCTTTTAGGTCGTGGTAAAACTATAACTAGTGTTTTTTTTCACCTTCCCGCACTGGGCATGGCGTGGTAGATTATATGTCCCAGAAGTGGGTACATTCTAGGTTCATTATGCTTGTTATAGTAACTGAGAAAGCTTCTCTATTGTCGACCACCATAAGATATATTTTACTTCTTCCACAAGCTTCTTCAACTTATTGGCTAGAGTGGTATAAAACTGACTGCCCATAGGGTGCACCCAACGGACATTTCGCCAGTTCGTTTAATCCCATGTAACAGGGGGCAACCTATTGTCATTGACCTAGCCCAAAAATAGATGATACAAAATCGCGTTTGTCTATCTGGGCCCGTCTTGCGATTAAGATTTCTTGATAATCCGATGACTGGGGTTTAATACATCGATGCACGCAATTTTGCGTGCGATACGATCGTAAACACACGTCTGGTTCACCTACATACAGATGTAAATGCCGAGGTTTTCATTATGGTCATGTGTATCATTTAAATACGAATATGGTGTTTATCGGATAACGTGGATGGTCTTGAAAATTAATGTAAGCTGTGTGTCAAAAGTTAAATGACATAAGTCCAAACTTGTAATGGTTGTCCATACATAACGCAACTTAGATTTACGCATATTTTTTTAGGACTCCGACCGAATTGTCTCGGGTCACTTTCCTATCATAATCAGAAAAAGATTGGCATATTAGTAAATTTTGTCGTTCGTGTTCTCAGCGTGTCATGGCGATCTAAATTGTGTCCCCCTAGAATTTGGCTACAAGTTAGGCATCTTCAGTAGCGTCTGTCAGCTGGCCTTTTAGCTTTGGGCCATCCACGCCCTGACCTTTCCCTGGTATTGGTGTTGCTTGAGCTTATTTATTTACAAATACTTTTATCACTGCCTTTTTATATCGTTATAAAGATATGCGGATTACCTGATAATACAAATTTCCCAGTAGAACATAAAGTAATCAACGACTCGCTCGTTGTGTGGTGTTATTTTATCACATATCGATCGAAGTATTAATAATTATTGATAACGTTTACTTTGACATTGAAATCAGCGCTTAGCAGCAAAAATAAACTAGAAACTTTGAAACATTAAAAATAGAACAGCAATTTAGAGTGTGAATAGTATGGTTTCTGTTTATAGTAATCGGAATGACGTAATAAGTAATATTTCAATTGTAATTTCTGCACACGAAATAAAAAATTTCTTACGTTTTTTTGAAATAGTCATTCAATGGAATTAAATGAACTTAGCGGCTTGTATAGCAGATTTTAATGACCATAATTCTGTAAATACATACGTGTTACGATCGCGAATCATATCATCATCATCATCAGCCCGGAATCACTCACTGTTGGGTATAGGCCTCCCCTTTCTTCCGCCACACTTCCATACAGCCTGACACTGGTCGGAAAATTGCAAAAAACGCAAGAAAATTTGAATTTCGTGGACTACTCCGGCGTTTCCACCTTAAACCTCATCAAGTTCTGGTGAAGGTGTACGCCAAAGCATTGTTTTAAAATTGGAAAACTGTACCATTTCAGATGCATCCGGCAAGATTCGTATCTGGGATACGGTGAACAAGGAACACATCCTCAAGAATGAGTTCCAGCCAATCGGCGGTCCGATTAAGGATATCGCATGGAGTGCTGATAACCAGCGCATGGTCGCCGTTGGTGAAGGTCGAGAGAGGTATGTGCTTTGCTATAAGAGACCTTAGTAGCTAATCAGTTCAGATAGGCAGTCGCCCCGTGTATTATACTGGTATTCATCTTCATCCGTTTAGACTGCAAGCTGACCTCAACGTAATTGGGAAAAGGCTAGGCAGATAAATAAATAAATAAATATCACTGGACATTACACACAGCACCATCTAGTGCCACACTAAGCAACGAGGCTTGTGTCGTGAACACCAGATAGTTGATATACTACATAGATACTTTTTGTTTGTAAATACATACATAATATACATATAAACATCCATGACTAAGAAACAAATGTCCATGCTCATCACACAAACATTTGCTCCTACCGGGATTCGAACCCGGGACCCTAAGAACGTAAGGCAGCCTCACTACCGCTGCGCCATTCGGGTCGTCCGTCCGTCGATGATGACCACAAATGGTATTTAGTAACTACCCAGTTTTAGTGCTGTTATTGATAAACTCTCAAAAAAGATCTATCCTATTATGAACCTTAGCGGTTAGTTTGGTAGTCCCCTATCATTTTGTTGCAGTTCGAGGTTACATTACACCGGAAATTCAACGTAACATTTTTAAAACGTATTGTTAAATGTATAACATTGATGCACAGATTAGTTTCGCACTGCTTCGGTTCGGTGAGCATTAACTAGTTTTTAATAGTATTATATCTACACGTGTTGTGGATTTGTGATAAAAGCTAGTCATGACATCACCTCGTAAATATCGGCTGACAAATATAAAGGGTGTTAAATAGACCGTTAACGAAGCCGAAAGGCACTTGTTCTCCACGTCATTGCGATATTTTTTTTGTTCTACACTATACCTGGGAACCTTCCAGTTACGGATATATTGGAGATCAAAGTTTCAACTTTTTCACAAGTTTTTTTTTTCAAATACTAGTTTTTAAGGTCATACCTTCGTGACCCGTTTCCTTTCCATTGCATACATCATCACAATGTTTTGCGTGCGTTACACTGAGTTTTACAGTAAAACTTAATTTTTCGTAAAAGGCGTTTCCTAGCAATATTTTTTGCGTTGGGTTACTTAGTTTGATGTGCAGAATGCTTGGTTGACGGCTTCGTGAAGGATACGTTTACACCCTGTATAAATGTAACATTGGTTTACGTTTCCAGATTCGGGCATGTATTCATGTCTGAGACGGGCACGTCGGTCGGCGAGATCAGCGGTCAGTCCAAGCCGATCAACTCCGTCGACTTCAAGCCGTCGCGGCCGTTCCGTATCGTCACAGCGTCCGAGGACAACACCCTGGCCGTGTTCGAAGGTCCACCCTTCAAGTTTAAGTGTACCAAGCAGGTGATGTTTTGTTTGAAATGATTTCTTCAGTACATTTCTGTCTTTTTCCTACTCCTCCGCTATACTTTTTTGATTGAGTTCGTTGCGGGATCCAAGACAGTTAAATTGTTTCTCTGGGACTTCGTCGAGCTTCATTGTCTCGGCGCTTTTCTGGTGGTCGCCATTGTTGATTCTGGCGCACAGGGCTGGTCCCATATAAAAAAGTACATTTCTGTGTAATGTTTAAGGACCTCGTGGCTAAATAATAACAGCCTCACAGGTCAATCTTCAAGGTTAAGCTGCGCTTGCTAAGGTCGGTCTTTGGATGGGTGACCATCCATTACATACCGAGTTTACTCCGGGCCCCGCGTAACCAATGTATCACCATTGATCTCTGCTCTAAGTAAAAACTTGCTGATATGTAATTAATATTTTATGTTGTACAGGAGCACACCCGCTTCGCTCAGGCCGTCCGCTACAGCCCTGATGGCAGTCTGTTCGCTTCAGCTGGCTTCGACGGCAAGATCTTCTTGTTCGACGGCGCCACCTCCGAACTCAAGGGAGAGGTTAGTATTCTCACTATTTTGTCGTTAAAGTACATAAAGTTGTAGCATAACCACAGAACAGATGAAAGAGGTTAGAAAGAAAATAGTTCCTGATTTGTATTAGAACGCGTGTCGCCGCTAGTCTCCCACTCTTCAACTCCACTACAAGCAAGAGACCCATACGTACGAGCATTACACACACAAATAAACTACTCACACTTAGATCGCGAGCTTGCTATTGATTGTCACACTAACGCAAAAACTGTGCTTGACGTGCACTCACACACGCACACAATAAGAGCGTGAGTGTTGGTCGCAAGGCCCTTCTTACCTATTTTATCTGTTCTGTGAGTGTAACCAAGTCCAGTTGTCCTTTCAAGATTTGGTATCTTGAAAGGACAAAGACGAAGAATTATAGAGGCAAGGATATGAGAGGGTTTTGCGAGGCAAGGGAGGATGTAAAGGACAAAGGACCATGGGCATTTTTCTTTTAACTCTGGTCTTAAGACGAACAGAAATATATCTCAAATAATTGTCACTTCAATTTATTCTCCAACAACAAGTTCCTAAGCCTAAGCCATTGGAGAACAGAAATAGATCCCATTCAAATATGTTGCTTTTTCTGTGTTTTGACAAAGTTTTGATTTACTATTCAAACCTAGTTTTACAATGGGTTCAGTAACATAGCTTTTAAATCCCTTAGTCGACCACAGCTTTGAGCTTGTTGACCTTCACCCCGCAAGTGGGACATTAGAGTCAGGAGCGATTAGAGTGGAGACTCTGTCCGCTCACCGACCTCGGAAAAGAAGGTAGCACAGGTCACATACACACCGAGGTTTAGAGGCGGACCTCTTTACAAGCTCTTCAGGAATGTGCCATAACAGGCGTTGCACAGCCCTCTGTGCAACGCCTGTTTCGCGAAACCGCCAAAGTAGACCGCGAAATTCTATATTTTTTACGTTTTTTTGCAATTTTCAGATCGGCTCCCCAGCCCACAAGGGCGGTGTCTACGGCATCTCGTGGTCTCCCGACGGCAAACAGCTGCTGTCTTGTTCCGGGGACAAAACCTGCGCTATTTGGGACGTCGAGAGCAGGGAGAGGACTGTCCTGTTCAATATGGGCACCGCTGTCGAGAACCAACAGGTATTGTATACTTAGAGAGAGATTGCGTGTGTTGATTACGTGGACCAATAGAAACGCAGTCAAAAATTTTCGGTACTCGTTTGTTAAAAAAAACCCCTCCTGATCAGAAGGTCTAAATAGCTAAATGTCCAACAGCGCGAAAGGTCTAATGAGCAGTAAGTCTAATTAGCAAAATGTCCATGTAGCAAAACGTCCAACTATCAGATGGTCTGTATAGCAGAACATCTATTTAGCAAATAGTCAGACTATAGTGTGTGCGCGCACAGGGGCCGTGAGAGAGACACGTGCGCGCCGGCACGAGGGACTCACCGCTAAGTTTGGGCTGGCAAGCTAGACTGATAATAATGCGTACAATCACGCCTTTTCCCCAAGGGTATATATAGGCAGAAACTACAGACTACATCACTTGCCATGGTCCTTACATACTCTGTTTGCTTCATCCTCGCCCAAATATTGCCTTGGAAGGTGGACCGATGACCTGGTGAAGGTTGCGAGGATCCGCTGGATGCGAGACGCACGGGACTGGGACATGTGGCGACACTTAGGGGAGGCCGGCGTCCAGCAGTGGACGTCTTTCGGCTGAAATGATGATGATGCCTAAACATGAGGTCACACACGCAAGGCAGTCCAATTTAACTGACCAACATTACAATGTAAAATCTTCCCCAGGTATCGTGCCTCTGGCAAGGCAAGCACCTCTTGTCTGTGTCCCTGTCCGGGGTGATCAACTACTTGGACGTGGACAACCCGGACAAGCCCAAACAGGTGCTGATGGGACACAACAAGCCCATCACATGCCTAACCTTGCATCCTGACCGGCATACAGTGTATACGGCTAGCCATGATGGATGTGTCACCGCATGGAATGTAGAGAGTGGTGAGTTGCAGTATTTTTTATTTAACACTAGTTATGCCTGCAATTTCGCCTGCTTGGAGTTTGGTGATAGGGTAGATAACAAAATCAATCTAAAGGGTGCAAAACACCTTTTAACGAAGCCGAAAGGCAATTGTTCTTCCCGTCATTACAATCATTTTTTTGTTCTACAGCTACACCATACCTGGGAACCTTCTAGTTACGGAGATATTGGGGGTCAAAGTTCCAACTTTTTGACAAGTTTTTGTTTAACAAGTTTTTATTGTAAGAGTTTTACTTTAAACACCTCCACGACCCCCGTATTATTTAATCCATCCATCAGCACAATGTTTTGAGTGCGTTACATTGAGTTCTACCACAAAACATGATTTTTCACCCCAAAAAAAAAAGTCGTTTCCTAGTAATAATTTTTGCTTAGTTTGATGTACAGAATGCTTGGTTGACGGCTTCTTGATGAGGTTGCTTACACCCTGTATAGTGGCCACCACTTAAATCTGAAATAAAGTTCATTGCTCTTTCCTTAATTTCTCTGCGTAGGTATCCCGGCAATACATTATGAATCGTTTTTACTACTAGAAAAAGTCAAGGATCACGATAAAGGTCGTTTCGGGACAAGTTTATGTCATTATTTCTGTTTTCGCAATTACGTATTTGAATAAATGTATGCGGGGCAATGACCTTTAATTCCTACTTATCTGGCGAAGACTATAATTAGTCCATCAGATAGACTTCCAAAAAATTTTGAACACATGTGCTTGCCTTCTTCAAAAAATGAAGACGATACAGTGTGTCGAAAACTCGTGTGACGTCACATTTCAGTACATTTTTAAATGTGACGTCACAAGCCCCTTTTTTTTTGCGGATGGGAAATCATCAAATGACTCCTCCCGCTCTGGGCGGAGCAGGAGGGAGTGTCGGACTTTTACTGACTAAAACCCATCCATGTTCCTTCCTCGCCCTTTGTGTTCCGGGGCCACGGTATCTCTTTCGAACAGTCCCGCAGCCCCGGCAGGCATCGGCCCTTGCCTCAAAGAGAGTCAGCAAAAGGGAAGGGGTCCCCCTTCCCTTTTGCTGACTCTCTTTGAGGCGCGCGTGGAACACTCCTGCGCTGCCGTCGACACGGCCTGTCGTCATGAGACGGACGGACGGCGAGCTAGCTCATGCTGATGGATTTTGATTTGATTTGATTTAATAATAATAATAATCATTATAATAATTATTTCCTTTTTTGTTTGAAAAAAATACTTTCGCAAGACTCTAAAAGAGAATCGTCGTTGCCGTCGAAGTTGTGACTATCATTTAAATTGAACAGTAATTAAACAAAATGTTTTGTCCCCAGGCGAAGGTCGGCACATCGTGGGCACAGGGCACGGCAACCAGGTGAACGGCATGCGGGCCGGCGCGGGCGGCGCGCTGCTCACGTGCGGCATCGACGACACGCTGCGCCGGGCCGCGCCGGCTGCTGACGGTACGCTAGCGGGCCTGCTGTCGAGACAGAAATAACGACTAAATCGCTAACTTTCGATCGCTGATTACTAACGAATAAATTGGGTTGCAATAATGATGCTTGCGAGAAACGTGCAAGCAATCAGCGATCGAAAGTTAACGATAATGTCGTTATCTATGTCGAGACTGCCGACTCAGACGGCTTATTTTTTTCCAACGAATATCATTATATTTTAGCCAATGTATACAATAAATTGATAAATTATATACTAAAACCTTCTTCGAGAACCACTCTATCTATTGGTGAAAACAGCATAAAAATCGGTTCAGTAGTTTTTGAGTTTATCGCGAACATACTGACAGACAGACGCGGTGGAGGAGTTTGTTTTATAATATGTAGTGATAGTGATTATAGGAGAATATTGAGTATGAATGCAGATGGCTATAAGAGTAGAGGAAGACCAAAGAAATGATGGATGGACTGTGTGAAGTATGATATGGCTAGAAATGAGGTGTCTGATGAGATGACGAGTAATAGAGAAGTATGGAAGAAGAAGACATGCTGCGTGGGGCCCAAATAAATTGGGATAAGGGCAAGTGAGTGAAGATAATGATTATATCACGCCTGTAGTCCTCGAAGGGTTAGGCAGACTTGTACTTACTAATACACCCACATTTCACGAGCCCATTGCCGTCAAATGGGCACAGATACTGCTTCTAAGCTGCTGCTGCTGCTGGCTGCTTCTAAGAAATGTAATAAATAATAATAATGCCAGCCTATTACTGTCCCACTGCTGGGCAAAGGCCTCTTCCCATACAGAGAAGGCACGAGCATTGATCACCACGCTTGCTCAAGGTGGGTTGGCGATTTCAGACTTATATTAATTATAAGTCCAGGTTTCCTCACGATGTTTTCCTTCACCGATGTCTGTGATGCCCAAGATAAACTTAGAAAAGTACATATGATTTGAAAAAGTCACATTGGTACTTGCCCGGATTTGAACCCACAACCTTAGACATGAGAGGCGAGGCCGTAACCTCTGGGCCATCACGGCATGCAATGTAATAGCTTGTATTAAGGTGGATGCTCCAGGGTAGCCCGCGAAATTCAAATTTTCTTACGTTTTTTGCAATTTGCAGGTCAGGTTGTATGTTGATTAAACTATGAATCGCGGCCTTAAGACGTATGTAGTTACAGAATTATAATCATCAAAATCATCAATACAACCCTCCAAGCGCATAAAGGTGTAGGAATTAATTTTTTCAAGGTCAAAGTCATTATAATCAACATACAACCTGACACTGACCTGCAAACTGCAAAAAACGTAAGAAAATTTGAATTTCGCGGGCTACCTTGGAGCATCCACCTTAATGAGACAGTTTCCAGACGTAGTATTTAGTATGTCAGTCCCTCCCCCACCCCATAGCGAACTCTTATAGAACAACACAAACACTCCGGATCCTTTATCCTATTAACAATGTTGTTTTCCAGGTGACGTCCCAACATACACGGACGTATCGATACCGCTGGGCTCCCAGCCTCGTGCCATGGACCACATCATTGAAGATGATACTACCATCGTCGCTACTGTAAAGGAGGTAGGTCGAAATCTTGAGTTATCATAAAGACTGTCAGTGTAGTTTTATAACCGACTTCAAAAAAGGCCCTGTACGCCAAACAAAATAATGGTAGGTGAAATTCTGGCTTAGCGTGGAAGGCACGCGCGTGCTTTTATGATCTGGCGTTCAACAGGTTTTTTAACAAATAAATATCACTACTCCACAACTGATTTTTTAGAGGATACAGACAGACAAAGATTTTTCATCACACTTACACGTAAACAGTATCATAACAAGCAGGTTAACTTGGCCACAATGCCGGTATAAAACCCTCGACCCTTTTTTTCCCATGAAGCCCAAGGTCGGTAAGTATTTTTATTTTTATTTGTAGCACTGCACACAGGTCATGCAGGTTCAAGTTCAAGCAAGGAGTTTACATCAGATCGAAATTAAAAAAAATCTTAAAATGTTATCTAAACAGGAATTTTATTGCAATCTCGCTACATATTACTTTTACACCGTCATGGCTGTATACGTATTTGCCCTTAATGTTTCTGAACGAAACATTTGTATTATCTGTGGTGTGGGTAAAAAGCCCGCCATCCCATTAGAAAAAAAATCACGAATTTCGTAATATTAGTTGTGCTGACTTGTGTAGTAAAGCTGTATTTCATATATTTTTTTTTTATTGTAAGTAATAAGTTTTTCTGCCCTATAATTTTATTTATTTACTCGCAAATATGATGAAAAACATTGTATGTATCACGGACGGTACGAGAATTACGAAACTCGACTCTGAAAGCCCTCAGTTTTCGACTTCGGGCTTCTACTAGAGCCTCGATCGTAATTCCTTACGAAATTAAATAACCTAGATGAAAACAAAAAGAAAATTTTATTGTGTGTGAGAATTGACAAATAAATGCCAAGTCTGGAAGCCGTGTGATGTATAACAAAGCATGTGTTTGTGTCGCCAGCTGGCGGTGATCATCGGTACTAGCAAGCAGTCGAGCTTACCGCTGGACTACGAGCCGACCTGCGTCAGTATCGACACCGCGTCCAGACACGTCGCCGTTGGCGGTAAGTAGCTTTTGTACTGTATTGTATAGGAATGATGACTGACTAATAAAAAATATGATTCCGTTTAGTCCCGTCAGTTAGATCATCGAAAAATATTGGATACGTGTTTTTTGTTTTATCAAATTAATAAAAATTGACGAAGATAAAACGTGTCAAAGATCATGAGTGAGTAAAAAATGTACTCAAATGTGACGTCACACGAGTTTTCGACGCATTGTATCGTCTTCATTTTTGATTTACATGAAAAAAGAAAAAATGTGTCCAATAATTTTTGGAAATTATCTGACGCCAAATTTTTTTTTTTTCATCTACCATATTGTAGCTTTTGCAACCCGCCGCCGCCGTCGTGTTTCGCCTCAACGCAAACTCAAACTCAAAGCATTTATTTCAATTAGACCATTACGGCACTTTTGAATGTCAAAAATACAAAAAAAAGCAAAGCTACAGTCACTGTCAAGGCATAATAACTTCAAAAAGTACTGTATGTACCTCACCGCGTACCTCACCGCTACGCTGGCCGATGCGCAACAATCATTAGGTTCTAGGGCTAACGTGGCCGGCACATGTTCTCCAGCGGTCCACCTCTTTCCGTATTCCAACCCACAGAGATTCCAAGCAATGCGGAACAGCCGTAAAGTTTTTTTTTTCATTTTTATGATATTATCTTTCTAAAACACTACATAATAATATACTCTTTCGAATAATATCAGCTTACCAGCTCTCAATTTCCATAAGGTATAATATAGTATCCAAGTGGCAGCAGAACACTGACTCCTAAGTCACAGGTTTCCCTAGTTTAGGAGTCGTCAGGGTTTCAGCTTTCGTACGCCTTAACTATTGTGAACTTTAGCTAGATATTAAGCATATTGTAAGGATTTGTATTAATAAAGTATTAAAGACCTATTTGTTACGGTCACTATAGTAGGACCTGCAAATTGCAAAAAAACCTAAGAAAATTTGACATTCGCGGGCTCCCCTAGCGTTTTCACCATAAACGTGAACGCACACTTAACTTTACAATTACTTGTATGAAATCCTATAAAACCGCGTCGAATCGGACGAATAGATAACGTTATACGGATGAGAAAATGTTTCTTTCGGCGCGGATAAGTGTGCGTTCACCTTAAGTTTGATGTAGTTGAGTACCAACACAAGGTCCTACTCTATTCCTAAGACAGTAATCCTAATAAACCTTTAATAATTTGGCAGGAGCTGACAACAAAGTCCACATATACACCCTAGACGTCCGCACGCTCACGCCGGGCGTCACCCTGGAGCACCTGGGCGCCGTCACGGACGTGCGCTTCAGTCCCGACTCGCGCTACCTGGTGGCCAGCGACGCCAACAGGAAGCTCATACTGTACTCCACTGACGAGTACAAGGTATGTCGTAGACCTAACAGCGAGATGGCAGCGAAGCGGCGACCAGTTTCAGTGTCATATAATTTTATACTTTATCTTCATTATTGTAACACATAGTATCGCTAGTGGGCTGCCGCTGCGCGGGAGTCGTCCAAGAACTCGCAGCGCCGCGACCTTTTCAAGTTTATCAAGTGAGATTATGTCCCTAACACAAAAATCTCCTCCCTGAGACCCAATAGCCGCTCTGGTCTCGCATAGCCATGCCTTTTACTGATAGTTCTCGCTGTTCCACCCTCAGCTGGCCCACAACAAGGAGTGGGGCTTCCACTCGGCGCGCGTGAACTGCGTGGCGTGGAGCCCCGACTCGGCGCGCATCGCGTCCGGCTCGCTCGACACCAGCATCATCATCTGGAGCGTCGCGGCTCCCAACAAACATACGTACATTAAGAGTAAGTTAACCATTCTCAGTACTGGTAGCACACGGCGCGTGGGTTCGCGACAGTTAGGAGGGAGTGGATGGGAGGAACAGTCTAACAGAAATACACTGCTGCAGAAAAACAGCCAAGCTGTAGTGTGAGTCATGCGCCCGGAGAGATAGGCAAGGATTGTCACTCACTGAACGCCTGATAGTGAAAATCGCTGTCGAAGCCAAATATTGCTTGAGATTGAACAGGATAGAGAGATTTCGAAAGAAATACCTTTGCCCAGCTGTGGGACACAACTTACTCTTGCAAGAAAAATCCCTACTTCGTTTGGGATCGATGATAATAATCCCTTTCTAAAATACTTGAGCTGAGAAGGTGCCACGTTAATGCCGTTATCAGTAATGTTTTTACATCCTCATATGAATGCAAGCGTGGGTTCAGAACGCGAGCTGCGTAGTGTCTTAGCAGAATAATTATCCTGCAGCGACAAAAATAGGAATCGCCTGCTGTTAGCCTGTGTCATCCCACTGCTGGGCAAAGGCCCCACCCCCAATAACCTCCAAATCTTCCGATCCATGTCCAATATGGACCACTAGTTGTTGGCTCTGTCTAGCTCGTCCCGCCATCTCTTGCGAGGTCTACCGCGTCGCTTTCTGGCCGTGTGAGGGCTGCACATCGTGGTTATTTAGGCCCACAGCTTGTCGGCCATACGGCTGTCATGGCCAGGCCAGTCCCACTTCAGCTTAGCTGCATTGTGAGCAACGTCAGTAATTTGTGTTTTGGAGCGCGGTATGGTGTTGCGTATAGTTGGTTTGTTGGTTAGTTTAACGCCTAGGATAATCCGCTCCATTGCACGTTGGTAGACCTTGAACTTGACTTTTGAATGATTGTCAAAGACCAAGTCTGGAAATTGCACACACACATTCCATTATATTCCTAATTCTATGCTAATTACCTGTTTTTGTCAATTCCAGACGCTCACCCTCAGAGCCAGATCACAGGGCTAGCCTGGCTGGACGACGAGACCGTTGTGTCGGTCGGACAAGACGCCAACACGCGCGTGTGGACTGTGCCTAAAGCTTAGAACTTCCTAACATGCACTTTGGGGGAATATTCTTTGACTATGATTTTACATACATGCATAAACTCACGCCTTTTCCCATGGGGTAAGCATAAACTACAGCACGCTATCTGCTACGATCCTATGATGTACTATATTCTTACTAAATCTCGTGTTTAGTAAGATAATCAAAAGAATTAGTCTTGTTGTTCTCGAATTCGACATTATTATAAAATAATAAAAAATATCGCAGAACATTACACACAGCGCCATCTAGTGCCACACTAAGCAACGAGGCTTGTGTCGTTGACACCAGATAGAATTTATTCAGGTTTTTATTCAACGACTTTATAGATGAGAAATTCGATGATACTGTTTTTTACTTAAATAAAAATATGTGTAGTCTGCCCTTTTATTTAAAGATGTGCTATTTTTAAGACTTTTTATTTTATGCTAGCGGGCACACCATGCCGATTCTAATTAACTTTAGAACAAAGTCAATATAAATTATTTATTTATTAAAAAGAATATTTCCCCAAACGAATGTAATAGTATATAAATAACTCAGATTATCTAGCATGTATAAGAAGAATACTAATGTATTTATTTCGCTTACTACACTTAAGTTATGAACTGTCTCCGTTAGTTAACAATAAATATGATTTTTGTTACTAACAACGAGTGATGTTGCTCGCATTTAGAACTGTGGACTGGTTTACTCAAGTTATTTATTGCATACATACGTCTTTCACGCCGTTGTCACATTGGACGTAGGCAGAGTAACACAAAAATACGTGCTACGATTCTTTTATCTCTTTTACGACTGTTTCTTTATGGCTACGTGGTTGAAGTAAATTCAAGTATGAATATCGGTGCTGTTAAGTTATTTATAAAAATAGAGCAAGTTATAAAAATACCTGCATTTATTTCTAGTCTTACATCGGAATTTATAATAGTTCCAGTACCTGTCTTATCGTTATTCGCTCTCTACTAACTTCAAAACCATAGATGGATAATAATGACCAATGAGGGATTTTCTTTTTCAACTCTTCCGTAGTCGCTGGATAGATGGCGCTGAACTTGGTAAGTTACTGCAAGGAACGGAACGTCACATAATTTCACTTGGATGTAATGGTTATATTCGGAAGCATAAGCAAACGAAAGTGTTAGTCAACGAGCGTATGTGACGTGACGCAATGTTTTTTTACCAAGCGTTTTGGCTTGGGCACCTAGTAACGTAGTCAGTTCAACGCCATCTACAGAGGTCTTGGAAATTATTTTATTTTTTAATACTCAAAAAGAAAACCTCTCATTAATCATTCGGTTACGAAAAAAGGATGCATTCAAGATGTTTGGACAACCGAATTAAATTGAGATCCATGTACTACCTAGTTCACTGAAGATCAACCACTTCTCAAACTTATTACTTAGGATATAAGGGTGAAAAATGGCAGACTGTCTGAACTCAGTGGTACATGGATGTTCTGGCGCGTGGCTAAAACCGGAACTAACGATACCATCTAGTTTTTTTCAATACAATTTAACAAATGTTTGGAATTCTGTAATTGCCCAAGATAAAGTGTCCTTTATTCTAGGTTGGTTCCGTAGTTATTGCGTGCAAGAGTAACAAACACCCAGATATGCATACATCCTCACAAACTTTCCCATTTATAATATCAGTAGGAAGTTAGATTCTCCTGCCCTTATCCCAATTTATTTGGGGTGGGCGCAGCATGTCTTCTTCTTCCATACTTCTCTATTATATCCTTCCCTATCCTATCCTCCTATCCTTCACAGTCCTTCATTTACTCAAAATATTATGAACAGTTAAATCGTTTCTCACAAACCAGTCCTACTTCTAAGCGAGCATTGTGATTTTTGTTTTGTATTGAACTTGGTGCGATCTGAATGGTCCATTTTATACCCGTCGTTGCATATTAACGGTGTGAAATCGCATTTATAATGTCCTAGTGAGAATAAAATATTTAAATTATTTGGAAAGAATAACTTATTTTTAATTGGGCATCCTGAAATGAATGATTAGGAGATCACAATTTTGTGTTTTGCGAACATGAATACTAAACTTTGTTAGAAATATACTAAACGCCAATATTCAAAGTCGGCCAATCGTGGTCATACAACGTGCGAGCAAGACTGAATATTTAGTACAGGATTTCTATGAACTGAGTCTCGTGCCGTCTCGCTTCCACATTTCGTGACCAGTTGCTTTTGCCACGAATAGTTTTTATAAAAATGTATGTAGTCATTTCATGCAGAGTACTATGCTAAAAGAGGTGTAAAATATTAATGAAGTATTGTCCAGTATTAGAAATATTAAGATATCTACAATTTAACTAAAAATCCAATTGTCAATGTAAGTTCTATAGGTGTAATGATAATCGGTCACTAATATTTAAACATAATGTAATTAATTTATTATTTGTATATCATAAAAATTAAATTTAAATTCAATGCATTTCATAAACAAAAAAATCAAATCATTAGATTGCCTCACCGTACTTAAATCGCGCGAAAAAGCGCGCAAAGAGCGAATAGTGAGCTCGTCCGTAGCCGTACTGCATGGCCGACGTGGAATCTAATGATTTAAACTTTTTAAATTAGGTACTTTAGTGTTTTGTTTTGGTCACAATTCCAGTCTCTAAAGAGTTTGAAATTTTAACAAGGAGGTATTTTTCTGAATAGATTTTATACTATTTCACAAAGGTTTCACGTTATCTTTCCAAATAATACAGTCGAAAACGTTTTCTGAACAGTATTTTTATACTAATTTCTGATGTACTTTTTCTTAGTTTTACGCGATTT
The DNA here is from genome assembly GCA_963853795.1 of Xestia rhomboidea. Lineage (NCBI taxonomy): Eukaryota > Metazoa > Arthropoda > Insecta > Lepidoptera > Noctuidae > Xestia > Xestia rhomboidea. The sequence continues at coordinate 2,827,059 of OY970778.1, read as the reverse complement.
CTACTAAAAATGAAGTATGTAAGATGATAAAAATAAACTTGTATACACTTGTAATATGTATTTTATTATAATGAATGCCTACCTACTTACAGCGGTTCCAGACTAACTCGTACAAAAAAAATACAAAAATGTTTTATTTCATTATTACACGTTGTACATACATTATACAGTTGGTGGCGTCCCCTTTTAAGCATAATTATAGATGCCTGTGTCAGGAGGCGCCAAAACTCATATTAGTTCGTATCGGCTTACGCTCTTCATAACGCTGAAAGTGACTGTTAACTGTCGCCCGCGACTTCGCGTGTAGGTACTTCTTCGTGTTGTGCGAAAAAAAAGTAACATAATATATGTGCTATTCCAGACTAATTCTTCCTCTGTGCCAAATTTAATCTAGATCCGTTCAGCCTTTCTGGCGGGATTGAGTAACAAACACCAATCCAAACCTACGCATTTACAATAGGTAGTAGTAAACGTCAAAGCACACGTCAAAGTAATTCTTACTTTGACGTGTGCTTTGACAGTTCTTAAGGTGAATGCTCCAACCAGCCCGCGAAATTCAAATTTTCTTACGTTTTTTGCAATTTGTAGACCAGTGCTAGGTTGTATGTTGATTAAAATATTGTTCGCGACTGTAAGACGTATGTAGTTACAGAATTATAATCCTCAATACAAAAATCATCAATACAACCCTCCGAGTTCATAAAGGCCGAGGAATGATTTTGACCTTGAAAAAGTCGTTCCTCGACTTTTATGAACTTGGAGGGTTGTATTGATGATTATAATTATGTAACTACATACGAGTTACAGTCGCGAACAATATTTTAATCAACATACAACCTAGCACTGGTTTACAAATTGCAAAATACGTAAGAAAATTTGAATTTCGCGGGCTAGTCTGACGCTTTCACCATAAGGCCAGGTAAACTAGGCAAAGTAGGTATTTAACGCTACCATCCTTTACGCAAAACGAGCCGTGCGCTCGCGTCGCCGGCATGAACTTACGTGAACCCAAAGCTGAGCGAAGTGTCACTGTATAGGTAAGCGTGCAGTACGACAACTTATTTTATTAAATTGTCAGCTTGATTTATTATAATACTGTAGTAATTGCGAAAACCTAACATTTATATGGTAAAAAATTAATTTGAATGGATATTGTAAATGTAAAATGCTGCAAGTCAAGATTTATTCAATTATGTGACTAAGTTTCTTACATTGTTTTTATCTCACGAAGCGATACGCGCTTTATTTGTTGTATCTGTCACCAAACAGTTCACAATCTTTCGAGAGTTTACAATCTCGCGATAGATTATAATCTAGCTAGAGGTATTTAAAATTTTACGGTGTAAAAACACCCTGTGATTGTTTGCGTGAAGATGAGTAGCGTCATTACATGACACACACACACACACACACTTCCAACTTCTTTATTGCCAGTTTTTTTTTTTTAATTTTTTGTTGTAATTTTTTATAAAAAATATTTGCTAAGCATTTATTTTACATGATAATAGGAGTATCCCCAATAAAATGGAACTTAACATACCTAACTGTCGAAATGTGGGTGTATTGTACACATCTGCTTACCCACTCAGAGCATACAGGCGTGATGTTATGTTATGATATTGTGTAAACAATAAACATCCAAGTGATTGCTGCAATCGCGGTTAATTTGCTGTAACTTTTTGAAGAGTTCCGTTGTCTGTCTCTGAAACTCATCATCAGATCCATATTATGAAATTTAAATGGGACCAACTTCGGGGTATACCCCTTCCAACAAAAAAGAATCATCAAAATCTGTTCATAAACGACAAAGTTATGCGCGACACATAAAAAAAAATATAAACGGTCGAATTGAGAAACCTCCTTCGTTTGAAGTCGGTTAAAAATGTATTTCTACCATATACTAACAAATGGCAAAAGCAACGACGTCAAAATAATATTTTAATCCAACCTTCCGCACTTTATACCTAGCTACTTGTTTTTATTTTTAATCCCCTTACTTCACAAACAAAAGAATAAAATTAATAACAAAACACTTTCTTGCAAAAAATAAAACCGACTTCAAAAAACAAAAAAAGTGAAAAATACTTTTAGCTTCAGAAGTCGTTGACTTGTTTGTTTGATTCCGTTTTTTCTGCCACCATTTGTCACATTTTAGTTGTAATATCCTATACAAATATTTGCTATGCAAACTTCAATCTTAATTAGGTATTATTTTTGTGCGAACAGAACATTTTAGCATATTGAACCATTTGAAGGAAGCCCAACTAAACGTAACTACTGTAAATCGTTGAGGAATTCCCTCGACTGTCTATAGTCCCCATCATCAGACCTGTAATGGCACTTATAACCCATATGGGTGCAAAGTTCTCATCAATAGAAATGAATTAAATCCAAATACAAGGTAGCTACTGCAAAACGGCCCGGCGGGCGACTGAATCCACGTTCGCAAGGCGCTGTATTATATAATAATTAATTATTAAAAGGATTAAACTCTTTTGCAAAATGTAACCACAAATAATTGTTCTAAATGTTATTTACTTTGCTTAGATATTTTTTTTTGGAAGTAAATTTTCATTTTCTTCAAGAATAATAAGAAAAACATAAAAAAATATTCGAATTAGGCTCCTGTTCGGTTTTTTTTTTTATCGAGTGAAGTTTTCGATATCGTGTTTTGTTTTTTTGAACACAAATTATCAAAGTAGATATAGTCAACTATAATATCTATATTTTTTTGCTTTAAAAAATTACGATTTGTTAGTTTACTATTGAATCAAAGTTATGTAAAATTGGTAAAATTTGGTCTACCTCCCGTTAACTCGGTTGCCCCAGTGCAAAAGTGAGGTTACCATCACTATTCTGATCTTCGATCAATATTGCGTAAAAATCTCCGTGTTTCAACTTCAAAACGACTTATAGGTACGGTATTAAAAACAACTCAAAACTTTTAAATATTTATTAAGAATAAACTAAATTGTCTTTTATTAAATAAAATGTCTTTTTAAGCTAGCTTAGGCTAAATAATATAAACGTAGGGGTAATAAACATGACTAGAACATAATTGTTTTGTAAATGTCACTCCAATAATTTCTAAAGCCGATAAGTAGAATAATTCTGCGATTACTTGCTGGCATGCAAACAATTAACAATTGAAATTGTTATAGGTTTACTAGGTATTCTTCCTCAGTTAATTTAATATTGTCAGCAACAGCAGCAACTTTAAACGAGACTAAAAAGCTCTGTATATTTTTTAGTGATAAAATATCTGAAAGAACTGTATTACTTATTTAGGTCGTCCATTTTATGGTACCTTGCATAAAAATAAAATCATAAAAATAATTTAGTAACCAGGAGCGACATTACTATTCTTGAGGAACTAACGATAAAGCAAGGAATTCCTTTTTTCTATGACCTTTTTTTGTCCAGTTTAGCGTCAACCATTTTGAATTAAGATTATAGCGCCAAAAATTGCAATAATTATTATAAAAAGTGGCATAACTGAATAAATGTAGATATCTAGAATTCGTTAGTTCCTTTTATCACAGAATATAAATAAATTGAACATTTTAATACACAACACTCCTATAAATATCTTTAAAATGGATAATAAATACAGAGTAAAAATTACTAGCATTGTAAAATTGTTCTATAGGCACTTGCGTGCAAAGGCCATGTTCACCATTGTGAAAACGGTTTCACAACCATGGTTATAATTCCATGGGCGTAGCCAATAATCCCAAAATAGAAAAGTAGGAAAGCCGTACATAAATCTTTTAACTTTGTGAAAATATGAAATAACACCGCCATAAAAAAAAATATGTTTAAAAAATGATTACAACACATAGGTACCTCTGTCAACATAGCACGGTCGACAAAAGATCGTTTTAATTTATGTACTTTCAAAATATTAGCTATTAAAACATGGCCACGCCCATTTCGATACCAATGACAGTAAATAACATTAAAGAAATAAAGAACAATACACTAATATTAAAATAGTGTAAAACACAAAAATGTAACAAAAACGTCTTTTTATGTTACTTTGGTAATAATACCGTCGGTGGGTATTCAACAGTTTGTCACTTTTATCTAACTTAAATTCAATAACTTATTCAAACGTAGAGACAGTTTGTCCACCCCAGTGGCATTTATTTGGCGGCCATCTTTACTTAGGACTCTAAAAAATGAGCATTGCTGACAAGTGAAATTGACTTCTGCGCTCAATATGAAAGCTCAAAATTTCTACGCCGCAGTGAAGATGAGAAATTTTGTAACTTATTTTTTGTCTTAAATGGCAAATTACGGCATAGCGTTAGCGCTATTCTGTAAAGTTCATTTCGTGGTACCTAGGTACCTCTTAGTTTACCAGATGAAATACCCATTGCCGACTCTTAGTCACATCAAATTCACACTCAAGATTTTGTTTTTCCACACCATTTATTCCTAACTAGTGCTGTCCTATTTATACTACTTAAATTAAAAACCTTGTACTTATTTGTAAAACGGAGTTCACGAAGAGATTTATTAATTACTTAAAAAAAAAAACTCGCCCGTAATATTTGTGGCAAGAATTTGCATCGGCGTTACTCTTCTCTTACAAGAAGTACATAATTGTCCGTAATAGCTGTACATGGATCTTCTGGAGAGTGGTCTAAATCAAAATAACTGCCTCACAATTTTTTTCCCCTGGTAACGTCATTCTAGCGCCACGAGATCTTTGTAGCACTGTAACCGCTTTCTAAATTCGAAATGATCTTTACAGAATAACACTGCAGCAGTCAAGACATGTTAAGAAGCTTCCTCGCCGGAGCATTCGACTGTCGACTGTAATGTGACAGTCCAAGTTTCAAATTTGAGCATTACGTTACAAATAGACGCTCCCGCGTCGTTACAAATTGTATTATTACAGGCTACACATTGTAATGCTTGATTGTCCACGATGTAATGCTTGAATGTGCACTGTTACATTACAGAGAAATGCTCCGGGTGAGGTAGCGCTTTTACCGCACAGTTCACAAGTCACCTCTACCTGTCCTATGCTGCGGCGGCGCATGCCTATAAGCCACATGCTTCCTCAGCGCGTCCCTCGACCTGGATACGTGGGAACAGGCCCTGCAAGCGTGTCTTCTCCCTGCATGAGTCTCCATGTGCACCCTTAAGTTGTACTGGTTTGAAAGACGCTTGTTGCAGATGGTGCATACCGAACTGTTCAAGCGCCATTTCCTGTCGTAGGCTTCCGGTGGGTCTGTAATTGAGGATTAGAAATGTGTCAAGGACATTAAAAACCAGTAGGTATGAGAAAAGGTTTTTGTAACGCATTAGGCCAATTTTTATGTTTTTTAGGGGGGTAGTCTTTAAATGGAGCTGGGGTTTCCGGGAGCAGTCCAGGAGTTTGGTATTCTTACCTCACTAAAACTACCGTTAGCCCATGAGACTCAGGTGACTTAGCTATGGCGTCGCAACAGCCTTTTCTCATGCGGAGGGGAGACCCACAATCCAGAGCTACCAATTTCGGTATATCGTCTTTCGGAGTAGGTATTTGCCTTGCCATAAACGTTATGACCTCTACCAACTAACCTATAGTTGGCTAATCCACTATATAAAATTTGGGATTCAAAATGAATCAGATGTTAATGCACTCCCTTACTGGGAGCATTTTCAGACTCATTGACCTAGACGGCAGCTAATGCTCGTCAGTCGGTGACAATTTAATAATCCAAGATTCAATTTTGAGCATCACGTTATAGAATGCTCAAAATGGAATCTTGCATACAACATTCCGCCATAAGACGAATCGGTAAAGATCACTAGGTAGGGGATCTCAACGGGGTATGTCGTATGGGATTTCAACGTTAAGGCTAGGACTGGACTAAACGAAGTCCCGGGACAAGTAGGTAAACAGTTCGTCACTCCAACTGATGCACTATCAGGGCTACAGCACACAGACAAGACTGTCTTTAGACAGATAATAATTTCCCTACTAGTGCGAGTGAGAAAACATAGTCTGTCTCGCTCGCACTAGTAGTAGTAGTATAATCATACTCAATAATCATAATCAAACATCAAAGTGGACACAAGTGGAAACCTAATTAAAATCTCTTAAACTTGTTGTCCGCGATCTTCGCCCGCCTGAAATTTTTATACTTAACAAAAAAAAAAGTTTTAGCAACATTTTTCATTGATGCCTCGCTCGTGATGTTATTTAGCCTTCCTCGATAATAGTACATTATGATATTAGTGCGGTAAGTTGAAAATTACAGCCGAGGCGATAATTTTTATTTATTTAAGAAAGCAGAGGCTTTAATTATCAAAGCGCACGTATGTCATACGACATTTTATAACATATTTGCGAGGAAAAAAATAAAAACAATACAGCGAAAAGAAAAAACGCGCGGAATAATTTTTACTTGTTCACAAATTAGCGATGCGCGCGCATGAGCGCTTTTTTTTATGGCAAAGACACAAAAAACAGCCAGTAGTAGGTACCTACTAATAAAGTAAATTAATATTTTTGTGTTTTTGTTACAGATACAATGGTTGTAATTTATTGTCAAAATTAATTAAATTAAAGAATTAAATTTTTGTTAATTATTTTTCATCTCCCAAAGTTAATTTTATTAATAAAATGTTGACCACTTTTCTGACATAAAAACTCTTTGCTAAGATTTAAAAAAGTACCGTTCGGTTTAGACGGAGCATCTTGATAAACCGTGCATTTAACTTTACAATAACGCACAAGTACGTAATGAGATACATTACGATATTGAAATTCTTGAAATAAGAGACCCTTTACGAGCAAATGTGTTCTAAATGGGCTTTACAATATTAAAACATTTTTTCAATTCGAAACAGTTAAATCCTGAGATTAGCGAGTTCAACCAAACAAACAAACTTTTCAGCTTTATAATATGAGTATAGAATAAAGAGCTTCTTAAAATCTTAACTACGTGTTGTAATATTACATTAATATCTAAATTCAGTTATGGAATAACAATATACTGGCTGCAATCTAATTAGACAGCGCACTTAGGATTTTATTCACTTAGTAAAATCGTAATGCGAAAGTTTAGGACTTTGGAACTGACTTCGAAGGATACCTATTAGAATAATTTAAGCACATTAAAATTATGTTGTTATAACTTTATTAATTATGCTTGTATGTCTTTATCTCCAACTTTACACTTATATACGAAGGCAATTAAAAATGAAATAGAAATGCCCGTAATGCTGTGCGCGTTATTAGATAAGCATTGTCGTTGAGCGCGCTTAACTCATCAGAAGGTATGATTTGTATGAATGCATCATCAGCCTATAATGTTCCCACTGCTGAGACACACGGCTATAATCCACCACGCGGGCCCAATGCAAGTTGGTAGGATGTCACAACATGACGTCGAATGTTTAGCTGGTTCTAGGACATGCCGGTGTCCTCACGATTATTTCATTCGCCGTTTTTGAGAGCAGTGGTGATGAAATAAATTACACAAAGTAATGCGCCTGACTGTGTTCGAACCCACGACTTACTGATCGTAAGTCGGGGCCGCCACCATTGGGCCACTGCTGCGCTCTGTATGTTGTCTATGCTCTACTTTATCTGTATAGTATGAATGCCAATTCGTTAGTAAATATAGACCTAATGTTGACACATTGGAATACTTAAAGTTTTATTGGCCGACAGGCGAATTCTGCGGCCCATACTCTTAAAATCCCTTATAATGTTTTTTAGTTTCAGGTAGGTACAGGAAGTGGACGGGGAGCTATGGGCTAGCTCGCCGTCCGTCCGTCTCATGACGACAGGCCGTGTCGACGGCGCAGGAGTGTTCCACGTGCGCCTCAAAGAGAGTCAGCAATAGGGAAGGGGTCCGCAAGGGCCGAAGCCTGCCGGGGCTGCGGGACTATTCGAAAGAGATACCGTGGCCCCGGAACACAAAGGGCGATGAAGGAACATGGATGGGTTTTAGTCAGTAAAAGTCTGACACTCTCTACTGCTCCGCCCAGAGCGGGAGGAGTCATTTGATGATTTCCCATCCGAAAAAAAAAAAAAGGTAGGTACAGGAAATGGCCCTCTAATCCTCGTGGGAAGAAATGATTGGAATTGGGCTGGACTACAGCTAAACGAGGAAATGTAAAAGAAACGTGATGGCGCCACCCAAAGTTTGCTCAATTTTTCAAGTATATGCCGAAATAATTTTTATAGTCATTATTTCCTAGGTCTGCATTTGGCGGTATAAATAAAAAAGCAAGCGAATAGATGGTCATTCCTTTGTATACCTAGTCAGTGCCTTTAGTGCCTTAGATTACTATCTGACCATTCGTTTATAAAAGTAGGGGTCAGGTAAAATGCAGGGCACCGACTGATACCTATATATATATATAGGCTGATCATACATATTTTACTGTATAGTCATCAACTGATTAGCATTTTTCCAAATATGTTAGAGTCGGCTTCCAGTTCAACCGGATGCAGCTGAATACCAATATTTTACAAGAAGCGGCAGCCTATCTGACCTCCACAACCCAGTTTGTACTTGGGTAATACGATACCCCTTGGTAAGACTAATTGTCAGACTTTCGGGCAACTGACTACCTGTAACGACTGTCAAATATCTACAAATGACAGCCAGGATCAACGAAGGGTGGTTACCCATCCACAAATCAACCCAGTTATTATGAAGGGTTGCTCACCTCCAGAATTAACCAGCGTCGCAACCGGCGGTGTTCCAATCTTGTGTGTACTGTACAAATTCTGCACAATCTGGTCCAGCTTACTCAATCTATCCTTCTCACTCTTTCCCATGAAGTCAGACACGTAGCTTCCGTCTTTGTCGTTCGTTGGTGACAGTACGTCATCGTAGTTTAGTTTGGAGCTAGAACTGGAGTTGTCGTTGATGACCTGGGGCTGTTGGGGGTCGTTCTTTATCTCGGGGTTCACTGGGGAGTTGAATTCGTCTGGGGTCAGTTCGGGTTCTGTCGGTGTTAGTGTTGAGTTCTGGAATTTAAGAAGATTGAATTGGCAAAAAAATTGATAGCATTTTTGAAATATAGCTTTATGTCCTGCGCTTGTGTAATCTCTCGCCGATGATGTCGGATTGCCATCCCATCAGACTATTGAGGGAGTTCGGTGGCTATTACCCACCCCGGTCAGGAGAACTACTCGGGTCACTAGGGTCTTGATGCAATACTAAGGAACTGCTAGATAGAAAACCCTCACCGTATCGGCATCAGTAAGTCCCGAGACCTTCAAGGTCTGTGCAAGTCGGAGCAGCGATGGTAGGATCTTCTTGGACGCGGTTACCTCCCCGGTGTACATGAAAGTGAGGAGCAGTCGAAGTTCAGTCACATCGCAGCCCAGGACCACGACCAGTGTGTTGTTCTCGGCTTCCACTTCCTGGAAAATGTTGTGAAAGAGGATCAGCATAATTGTGGGTTCTATTTTTTACTTTGTTTTTGAGGATGCCTTCTTCCAGTAGGGCTATTACGTATCTCTGTTGACAGCTCGAAATGATAGTAACTGGGCTCAGTGTCCATCAATTAACTTTCAAAAGGTTAGCTTCGTATTATGTATGACCCTGTTAATCACCGTAAAGTGATATCCACTCAGTGTGATACGTAATACCAATATTATGACATTCACGGTTGTCATCAAAGTTCGGTGTACAACCGAAGCTTGATAGTTACTGAATATCAGAAAGATACGTAATAGCCCTGCAGGTCGGCCTTCTAGGGTTGTCGGCTGCTTATTCGGGCTATCCTCCGGGCTCCTTGAGCGTGAAGCTTCCTATGGGCACCCCCTGTATAGTAACAGCCTCGGCTTAGGGCGTTGCTGGGAGAGCAGCAACGGACAGGCTGGATCGAATCAAGATTAATATTTAAGGTTGATTTTTTTGACCGAGGGTCAGAAAGGTCTTTTTTTAAAGTCGATAGTACTTATCAACCCGAAGGTGATGCGAATAAACTAGGGAAATGTGGTGATGAGTAGAAGAAACCGGCATGTCCTAGAACCATGTCCACCAACCAAAATTCGGAGACATATGTGACATCTACCAACCCGCACTGGGCCCGCGCGGTGGATTATGGCTGTTATGTGTCCCAGCAGTGGAAACATTATAGGTAGATCATGCTATGCCATGAGTAGGAGAGGAAACCAAAGAAATGATGGATGCACGTGCACAGTGTGCAAGATGATATGGCTAGAAAGAGAGTCATAAGATGACGACTAATAGAGAAGTATGGAAGAAGAAGAATCAAAAGAGCGGTCCGACTGAATGGACCGAACTTTGGACTGGCTGCACCGGACATGGACAGATAATGTGCTGAAATGGTTCCTGCAGCTAGTCCGCAGTTTGGTCCAATCGGTTCAAACTTCAAAAGTGGTAAGTTGACATCTGAAATCATTCATAAACTGCAAAAACGTGAATAAAACGCCTGCGAAAGTCTTAAGCTCACCTTGAAAAGTTGAGCGAAGTACTGGCTGCAAGATGCCAGCACCAGCCTATGCGCCTTCACTGAGGTCCCGCTGGCACTTAGCGTGACATCAGTCAGGGCTCCGGTACTCAACATGCGACCTAGGGCTCCTATCAAGCTGTTCTGTTTAAGTAAAATTGGTATTTTAATTCTTTGCCCTGCAGCAGCTGTTTTGGAAAATCCGTCTATGACTCATCCATTTATTATTTGGTCATTAAATTCATCTTAGACTTAGCAAAATAAAACAGAATTTTATTCCATGAAAAAAGAAAATACAAAACTATAAATTATAGTGTTTTTAGAATAAGTACCTTTATTTGGGTGACTAAAATTAATTATATTTCCGAGTAAAGCTCGACGATAAAAGTGAATAATTGCCTCATTGAAATAAATATTCTGACTTTTTGAATAAAGCCTTTCATAGTTTTCAGGAAATCAATATCTAATAAACTTTTTATAATAATTTTCACAAGATTTTTCAAGCACAAAATACGAATATTGCAAGTACGTGTATCAAAGACGGATTTTCACTAAACAGTAAATGCTGCTATAAAATAATGAATTAATTTAGATCAATATTAGTTATAGCTCAATAGTCGATTAGTTGGTGTGCGTGTGATCTATTAGTAACCTTCTATTTAGTGTCATTGGCAAAGGTAACAAACAGGCTAAGCAAAGGGTGCTAATATTTACATAAAAAAATTTATTCGGCGCCAAAACAAAATCAAGCAATTTTTATATTAAAATGGTTATGTGGTGTTTCGTAAAGTTCAAAACTTCCCACAACTTTAATTCTCATATTAACAATTGAATACATTTAACAAAAGTTTTAAACATTTTTTAAATTATTTATTAAGCGTTTCTATTAAATAATATAGCGTAGTACTTCAAACAAAACGACTTCATATTTAAGGAAAATAAATAACACCGTCTAATTTTACACTACGCATCAAAAAACTTTTTAAAAACAGAATAAAGTCAAAATAAAAACGCTTTATAGGCTTTATGACTGAAGCAAAAAAAAAAAAAGAAACGTGTCCAAGGAAAAAAACTGTAAGTGTACCTGGTCATTTGTAGTGGGTGTGTTGATAAAATAAAATATTACTCACCTACCTGATGATTGTGCCAGCGCAAAGAAAACTGTTGTACATCCTCATCATCCATGGCCACAGGTATTTACTGTATAAAAAAGCACTAACAAAACTTCTTACGCTCACTAGTTCGTTGCACGTACGACGAGGAGACAATTATATTGTTAACGAATCCAGGCTGCTTTATTTTAGGTCGGTACGCCTGGAAAACCTGTAGCCACCTATTTCTGGAGCTGATTGTATTTATAAATCCAATGACATTCGGCGTGTGACGCGGCTGACATACCAAAACTCATCCAAAAACAGATTTAGTTCGCTCGACCGAGATGATTGGCATCATTGTTCGACTGTTTGTGCTAATTGATCGTTATTTCATGCATTGTGAAGGATTTCACACATAATATTCGAGAGCTGAGTACTAGTAGGATGAATGCGTTGCTGTCATTGCCTCGTTTAATTAAATTTAAAATGTTTGACTACCTACGTCACTTTTTTATTCGATTGTTTTATAGCATCTTAATAAGATTACCTACCGTGATTATTTTTATTAGTAAATGTAATCTATCTCTCAGTTTATGTAGTCATAAACTATGTAATTAACATAATCAGCCGCTGGCAAAGAAGTATTTCTGTCAACAATATTATGTTGAGAGCCGTAATTATGGATAACTACTTACATAAAGTTTTTAGACAAAGCCCTAACTCGTTGGCGACATTTTAGAGATTATTATCTGACATTGATAATATTATATTGCTGTTGAAGTATCTAAATAAAATAACCCATTTGCTTTTTTAATAAATACCTAATAATATAACGCTTTAATAAAAAAGTATAAAAAGAAGTCCGCACTGAAAAAGAAAACAAAGCTTGATTTTATTTTAATAATATTTTTAATATTCACTACACTTTTTTTTCGTACTCGTGAACAGTTTCGGTGTTATAAAACTCTTTCGTAGTATAATCTGGCTGTTTGTCGACGATCGCGTGCAATCGTTGACCTAATTCTGATTTTAAAAAGTTCCGTACATTTTCCCGCTCCGTTTGCGTTTCCGATTGTCAAACTTTTTAGGGCGTCGAGTTAAAATCAAATAAAGTTTTTTTATATTTTGTGAAAATATTTTTAAATTTTGCTAGTTTTTAAGTATTAAAACAGGAATAAACGTTCAGGTTCGCGTTTTGAATTTGTAAATGTCTAAGTAATTTTTGTTTGTTGGATTAGTTAGGTTGGCGCCATCCAGCCATTTTGTTTTGACAACATTCTGTGTGCGTCCCGGCAATTATTCACAGATAACAAGTCCCTTGAAATTAACTGAATAATACATAAGTTTGAATAGTAGATATCAAAATACAGTCCGTTCTCTATATTTTGAACTGCTTCTAGAATTGTTCTTAGAAATGGAAACTCCAAGTAAATCCGCGGAAGATACTCCGGATCCCGATTTCTTCAATAATACTAAAGCTGCAATTGAAAAGGAGCTCGATAAAATGAAGAAAATTGACAATAATATCAACCAAATGAGAGGTAAATAACGATTTTAGTTAGAACCAATGTGTAACCGGGTTACCGACATTCTGTTAGTGGAATAGGTATCATTAACGATAATGACTCAAATATGTCATTTATTTTTATAATTTTAGTTCACCTTGACCGTAATTTACATGTCAATTAACTGGTAATCAATACATTGGTATCTTGTTATAACTAGTTTTGATTGATGTCTTTAGGTAATCCGGTATTTCCTTATGTTGCTATTTACATATCATAACATCACGCTTGTAATCTCCGACGGGTTAGGCAGACGTGTACTTTGCACACACACCCACATTTTGCTAGTTACGTTAAGTCCCATGTAATAGTAATTGACTAAGTTACCGAAAAGCTTGTTTCAATCACAGGATTCTTTTTGTATTAGTACTACTTTATCATAATCTCTGTACCGTTTCTATAAACCAGGTACAAATAAATAAACATCGCTGGACATTACACACAGTGCCATCTAGTGCCACACTAAGCAACGAGGCTTGTGTCGAGGACACCAGCTAGTTGATATACTACATAGATACTTTTTGTTTGCAAATACATACTTATTATACATATATACATCAATGACTAGGAAACAAATGTCCATGATCATCACAAAATCATTTGCTCCTACCGGGATTCGAACCCGGACCTTAAGAACGTAAGGCAGCCTCACTACCGCTGCGCCATTCCATTGCTGCTACTGAGAAAATCCTTATAACCTGATAACAATTTGCTCGACCCGGGAATCGAACCCAGGACTTCATGCTCAGCAGTCGCAATTGCGACCACTAAGCCAACGAGGCAGTCGTGATGCGAATAGATATTTTATTACAGATTATAGTCACCCTTTTATGGGAAAGTTTCAAATATTTATTTTAACTTAGTAGGGTTACAGTGAGTACGAGAATCTTTTAGAATGTGTAACTTTAACTTTTTGGCGGTGAATTAGATGTCAGGGAAATGCAAATGGCGCCGTTTTTACACTGGACACCTATTCAAATACCTAGGTTTACAAAATAGTCTGCGTTGTCCAAATTCTTTAAGCGAAATGTAACTATAGGTACTGACTATGTAACTACTAGATTTTGCACTGAAAATACACTGCCCTGCAAAAAAAAGTATCACACTTTTAAAATTGCTATAACTTTTTAAGTACTTACACAACATACACTTTCGAAACAAAAAGGACACGAAAAATAGTTTAATTTTGTCTATAGTTTCAAAGAAAGCTGATAAAAATTGCTTTATAACGTTTTTTTTTTATTTTAAATCTCTAACTTCAATAGTTTAGGAAAAATTGAAATTTTAAAAGTGTAGTAGGACTTATTTTTGCAGGTCAGTAATGTATTTAAACTTTTGTTTTACTTTCTGACTAGGTACTATAAGAATTAAACAAAACATCGTATGTTTTTCCGAAGCGGTAGGTGAGGTGACCACATTGCGCCAATTAGATTTAGGTCCTACAATTATTATAGTCGAGCCGTCTATTGCCAACAACCGGCCAAAGGTCCACACTCAGGGCTGCTACTGAGGAATTATGAATGGAAACCTGGGTATCTAACCTAAGATTTAATAGGCATGACGACAGTATCAAAAAATCGCAAATGTATTTAGTCCGTCAGTTAGAGTATTGGAAATTAATGGACACGTATTTTTTGTTTTGTAAATCAATGAATATTGACAAAAGATAAAACGCATCAAAACTCGGGAGTCAGCTCATGACGTCAGAACTAGCTAAAAATATACCTAGGCGTGACGTATTGAGAATTTTAAAAGCGTCATATCTTCGTCAATTTTGGTTTACGTAACAAAAGAAAAAACACGGGGTCAAATATTTTTTGATAATGTAACTGACGGACTAATTCGATTTTTTTTGTCGTCTCGCCTATGCTCAGGAATCGCGCGTGCGACCACTACACCAAGTAGGCTGTCAGTTTGCGTATCAAATCAACTTATTTCTTAAGTCTCTTTCAGTTGAAGCCGCCTATTTAGAATCTGATTTAATATTGATGATTGATGCACCTACGTGGGAAGAAATATCTCAGCTCATTGGGATTGGGACTTCCCTTATGACGATGGACGATGTGACTGTCAAAAAAGAAATGAAATAATAAATATATTAATGAGAATTATGTTATATTTTACTTTATCACTCTCCCTTACCGTTTAGTTTTACTTTACCCATCCATGCCTAATTTTGTTATTAAGGGTGTAAAAAGACCCTTAACGAAACCGAAAGGAACTTGTTCTCCCCGTCATTGCGATCATTTTTTTGTTCTACACCATACCTTGATTGAAGATATTGGGGGTCAAAGTTCCAACTTTATCACAAGTTTATTATTATACATGTTATTAATGTAAAAACTTTACTTTAAACACCTCCACGACCTCCAAAGTATTCAATCCATCCATCAGCACAATGTTTTGAGTGCGTACAAAGAGTAACAAAACTAAAGGCCAATTAAGAGTTTTCACAGATAAAAATATCCGGATGATAGCGATGTGGAAAAGAACACTCACTAAACTTAGAGTAATTACAAAAAACAATACCATAGTCAAAGCCGGCTTTGACTGTGGTATTGTTTTTAGTAATTACTCTAAGTTTAGTGAGTTCTTTTTCTGCAATTAAAGTTAGTAAAAGTGCCACTTAGTCTACAAAACTTAGAAATAGTTCAGTCTAACATCATAACGCCTGCAATCCCAGAATTGTTAGGCAAAAGTGTACTTAATAGTACAGCCACATTTTGCCAGTTATATTTAAGTCCCATGTAAGGAGGCGAGCCGGTTGTTCGGTCTTAGTGAATATTATAATCAAAAAGTTATAACACATTGAATTTAAATATAAACCTACCTATGTGGAAGATAAGTGGATATGTGTGAACCTTTAAAACTCTGTTGAAAGTGTAGAGAACATTTTACGCTCAGAAAATCATTTACGTAGGTATCATTCCTTGACTTTTATACTATCCGAAGATTACGATATGGCAGACAGAGGTCTTCGAACTGATTTAATATTCCTATATCGCAGTTACATTCAACAGCATTCACAGTAAATAAAATACCAATTGTCAACATCAAATTCAATTCGATTTTTAGTCGTTTCACTCGGATAGAATTTCGTTGGCGAGTGTCGTAAAATAGCTAGCTACCGGCGCGCGGCGCGGCGCCCCGTCGACCGTTCCCGCGCTCTGAGTCTCTGAACCGAATAATTCACGAGAGTTCCCAACAAAACTCCAACTGCAATCCTTCTAGACCTTATCACGGCCATATAAGATCCATTTTAGATTGCACAAATCATTGTTAAGTTAGCAGAAACCGGCTCCAGCAAGCAGCCGCATCGAAAATCCTTTTAAAAAGAATTGAGCGTCCCCTTGCTGCAAACCTTTGCACAGATAAAGGTTTATTTAAAAATATATTATATAGTATATTAGTTTTAAAATATGTAGTGCAGTATATTCCGCTATATTACAAGCATGAAGCAGCATTTGTAACTTTAGGGGTGGGAAAACCGTAACTCAACGTTGTTTTTACGGTTATTGTTTACGGACCATTTGATTAAAAGAGAGAGTAACGGTTTTGCACAGTTCGTTTTTTGAGAATGAATTTGTCGTGGGTCCCAATCCCAACGGAGGCAATAGGCATTACCAATAATATTTTGGTAAAACATAGGTGTCAAACACAAAACTAATCAATATTGTATCGAAGTTTGTATTTCTATTGTCAATAATCAATAATCTACACTAATATTATAAAGAGGAAAGATTTGTTTTTTGTGTTTGTGTGTGTGTGTGTGTATGTTTGTAATGAATAAACTCAAAAACTACTGCGCCGATTCCAAAAATTCTTTCACCATTAGAAAGCCAAATAGAAATATTTTATCCCCGTATTCCCACGGGAACGGGAACTACGCGGGAGAACTACCGCGTGACGTCCGCTAGTTGTCAATAACTTGGAATAACTTCTTTAAGTAAGGTTTCGACAATCGTTTATTTTATGAAGCCGTCCTCCGAAACGAGATTATTTCGCTTCAATACTATACGGAAGGGATTTACTCTATCGGATAGCGAATGATAAAGTAAATAAAAGATTAGATTCACTTAGTTCAAACATATTTTATTGAAATTGTTTTGTTTTTTATGAAAGGATCAGTAATTTTATAATAATCTTAGAATATTTAATGTGAATAAGTTAGGTGTAAAAGCCGATAATACTTACCTAAGTTGGAAAAGACCTGAGGGCAAGGTAAGAAAGAGGCTATAGTTTTAAAAGCGACTTCTTCTTTACTTTGATTGATTATGTTGCTTTCTATTGGCGATGGCGGTGATGTACAAATCAAAAAAACATATATAACGAATTGACTAAGTTACCGAAAAGCTTGTTTCAATCACAAGATTCTTTTCGTATTAATACATTAAGTTTAACCGTAACGTTGTCGCCAATAGAAACTAAGATAATCAATCATATTAAAAAACCGGCCAAGTGCGAGTCGGAAACGCGCCCGAAGGGTTCCGTACCATTATCCATACAACACAAGACAAAACGGTAAAAAAAACACGTTTGTTGTATGGGAGCCACCTTCAATATTTATTTTATTCTGTTGTTATAGCGGCAACAGAAATACATCATCTGTGAAAATTTCAACTGTCTAGCTCTCACGGTTCATGAGATACACCCTGGTGACAGACAGACGGACGGACAGCGGAGTCTTAGTAATAGGGTCCCGATTTTGACCCTTTGGGTACGGAACCTAAAAAAGTAAAGTAGTAGTAGTAAGTAGTAGTGGGGTACGTCTAAAACTACAACTTTTTCATAATCTCCATGTTCATGTATTATTAAATTGAGACCATACGGTACACATGAACAAACTTATCATTGAATTCTTATTCTTTCTTAGTATGAAACAAGAATTTGTGTTATTTAATACAACTAAAATACCCGACTACTGAAAAATCACGCTTTAATAAAAATCTGAGTTTGCAAGGTATAGGCCTATGTCACCCGGGCCATAATAACCAATCGATTGACACCTTATTCATAAAAACCTGAAGAATAGTTTAGGCGCTACGGTGGAACATTCGTAAATACAAACATACATAGATTGCTTAAATAAAATCATAATGCTTCCTTTTGGCTTCGCCGTAGTCGGGTTATCCGAATCGTGAAATCAGCATTACCAACATTACAGAAACAAACAAACGGATTTGCAAACTAGCAAACCAAGTACAAATATTAAAGGGCACGCGAATATTGACACTGAAGTGAAAATTAAATAGAATCTGCAATCAAAAGCATAAAAATCTCTTCGGTACCCTTTAACCTTATCACATAATTAATGTGCACCCTCATAATTATCTATTTTCATGTAACGTGTGCTGCGTTGAAACTACGGAACGCCACGTGTTGTGAACCTAAGGGTTCTTACAGACGAGCGGCACGTTGCCAACTGCAGATAACTGCAGCCGTCGCCACCTGTCGACGGCTGCCGTCGACAGGTGGCGACCCCTTACATAACTCCACGCCTGTTAGTTTCGAAAGGTACGGTAGAGGTATACTGTATAGTACACCCACATTTCGCCAGTTATGTTTAAGTCCCATGTAATAAGGGGTGAGAATATAGATAGACGACCCGAATGGCGCAGCGGTTCTGAGGCTGCCTTACGTTCTTAGGGTGGTGTGATGAGCATGGACATTTGTTTCAGAGTCATGGATGTTGATATGTAGGTATAATAAGTATGTATTTACAAACAAAAAGTATCTATGTAGTATATCAACTATCTGGTGTCCACACAAGCCACATTGCTGGGTGTAGCACTAGATGGCGCTGTGTGTAATGTCCAGCGATATTTATGATTATTAATATTGCCATCAGCGCAAAGCCGGACTCCACGTCTGCTATTCCGGAATTCCTGATGAATTAACCCAATGATACTTTGCTCGACCTGGGAAATTAATCCAGGACCCCATTCTCTGCATTCGCGCTTGCAACCACTTATAGACCAACGGGCCTTAGTATTTTAACAGTTATTATACCTCTACAGCAGTAGAGAGGAGCTCGTGGCTAAATAATAACAGCCGCTCGGGTAGATCTTTAGGTTAAGCCGTGCTTGCCTAGGTTGGTCTGTGGATGGGTGACCACCCTTACATACCGAGTTTCCTCCGTGCCTCGGAAAGCACGTTAAGCTGTCGGTCCCGGCTGTCATTTGTAGATCTTTGACAGTCGTTAACAATTCAGTTCGCCAACAATAACCGTTTGTACTCGTTTAAAGATCACTATGATCCTGGCAGTGACATAAATAAGAGGTAAAATTGTACTTAAAATGTCACTTATGTCACTTTGGATATCTTCCTTGATTATCCATTGATTTGAGCTCCCGATACTTCGACGCAAGCGCCATGATCGCGGGTTCAATCAATGGATAATCACGGAAGATATCCCGTAAGTGACATTTTAAGTATAGTTATGAACCGTGAAAGCTTTAAACAGTGTTTGAGGTAAAATTGCTTTGAAATGCCTGCACTTTACCATATTTTTTCACGGAGTTTGGATCACAAGCCTTTGACGTTTATGTGCTTAGCTCACACAAGATACCTTTATGCCTCGTTCACATTTGGTAGAGTAAGCAGTCAAGTAGTCGGTAGAGTGATGCAATTTCCTAAAGAGTTTTCATCAACATTATTAAAAATGCTTTTATTTTGAAAAGTCCGGAAAAATTACGAGACCGGACGAGATTCCAAACGGAGCCCAAAAAGCCGGCCATTTCCAGACAAATCCGGACGAACCCTATTTGATAGGCTCGCCCCGTAATACATCGGACTTATAACTGGTAAAATGTGGGTGTACTATTAACTGCACGTCTCCCTAACGCTTCGGGGATTATAGACGTCATGTGATAATGTAATGTTGATAGGCATTCAATCCAAAGGTAACAATGACCTTTTAAAAGACTTGCTTGCAAAAGACCATTAACTCGACCCGTTTAAACGAGCCCTAGTTGTAAGCCTCAATACGGTATTGCGAGTACTTGACGTTACACGTCTTTGGATTCTTAGCTGTGGATAACTCTTTAAAAGGATTGATACTCTTATTTATTACTCAAAGTACAGTCATGGTCTTTTCCGCCTGATCAGTTGACATTTTTTTCGCTTAAATCATGCGGAGGCGCCGAGTCACGTCCCTTTAAAGTTTAGGCCTATTAGGAAAGGCGCATCAACTTTGGCGCGCAAAATAACAATGGCTCTCGTTTTGTGTGTATCTTTTCATTCATTATTTCTATACAAAGGGCGGAGCTAGAGAGCGTTTCTATGTTGTAAATGCAAGCAAAAATTAGCTTAGTGGTGATCAGGCGGGAGTGTCCTCGATAGTACATAAAACACGCTTCTTTTTCTTGGTGTGGTCTATAGTGATCACAAACGTGACTGCTAAGGAAGTCTTGTGTTCGAAGTTGAAAAGTTTCAACGAGTTTTTAAGAAATTATTATATTGTGACAGCTTCGTTGGTCAAGTGGTCGCTAGAACTGTCGATCACGAGGCCCTGGTCTCGATTCTCAGGTCGGGCAAAATATTACCATTAGGAACTTGCCAATACCAGCCACGAGTCTGGATTTGTGGCCGGTTGATGGCAAAACGAGGTTACCAACGTAGCCCGAAGAATTGCCATACTTAAATGGCAGTGGGCAGGGCACATTGCTCGCAGAACGGTTGGGGCTGAAAAGTGAAAAGGAAGACGTTGCGTTGGAAGGCCTCCCACTAGGTAGACCGATGACCTGGTGAAGGTTGCAGGGATCCGCTGGATGCGAGACGCACGGGACCGGGCCTATGTCCAGCAGTGGACGTCCTTCGGCTGAAATGAGGATGATGGCAAAAGAGACTCTCCTATTGCAACTGGCGAAGTGTCAGTGTATTTACTGTGCTTTCTTGTTTGAGGATTGCAGGCATTCTGTGGTTAAGTACTAAATTTAAAAAAATCCCAGTGGAAACTCGGTTTGTACCTACCAAAGACATTCAAATTTATTTGTATAAGTCTTTTTAAATCTCTTTGGTACCTACCCAGTTATTGACCTGAGCTAAATGCTGGTACAAATATAAACAGTATAGTGACTACATTGTACATTGTTAAATGATTTTATTGCTTTCATCCCAGACGACGTCACGTTCAACACCCGCTGCCGTGTCGACAACCCCATTTTTCTCAATCTTCGAAGAAAAACTGAGCAAATTTTGTAATGTAGAAAGTATTTATACATTGTAAGGGATGCTATACACATTTTTGGGTACATGTTTGACACAGCTGGGCGGCAGGACTGAATATTAGAAAGGATAAACATTGGTTCGGAAAATGAGCTTAGATTAGCTCGAATTGTGCTAAGCCGACCTTCAAGGAGGACGGTAGGAACAAACTAGTTTCCAAATATGTATACAGATTGCTCCGGACGCCTATCTGTCCTCCTCAACCCAGTTAATACTGGGTATCATGTCAGAGAAAAAATATTGGGTAAGAATATAGTGCCACTGATAATCTGTAACGACTGTCAAAGATCCACAAATGATAACCGGAACCGACGCCTTAACTAGCTTTCCGAGGCAAGAATGAAACTCGGAATGTAATGGTCACCCATCTACGAACTAACTTTGGCAAGGGCTGCTTAACCTTAAAGATCGACCTGTGCTGCTCTTATTATTTAGGTTATAAATGGTTATTTTTTATTTTATTTATAGTTTTATAGTGCAAACCCTAAAGTATTTAAAAACAAAAATAAGTTGGTAACAAGGCTCCCTATAAAACAGCTTTGTGTAAGATAGCGCAAATAACACGTCAGTCGTTGAAGGATTGAAAATTTATACGTTCAGGCTGCCTCCGGCGGAATAATTCGCTTATTTTTCACGATTACCGCCACCGCGCTCTGACAAGAGGCGAAGTAACAATTTAGATGTGAAAGTTTTTAAAGGAAATATTTTTATTACGCTGTTTTATGGGAGATTTATTTAAATGGACATCTTGGGGTAACAGTATTTGGAAGTGGAAACGAGAATGGGAAGGCCAAATCTTGGTCCAATGTAAATTGTCCATGTGGGTGAATTCTCTTCTAAATTTTCTTAAATTCTCGTGAAATTATTATAAAAAATATTAATTTCCTTTTTGAATCCGATTTTGTTACCAATTTCAAGGGTTTCTTTTTTGCACAGAACCCTAATTCTTATTCTAAAGATACAATAGCCTAAGTTACTCCTTATAACATCAGCTATCTGCCAGTGAAAGTCCCGTCAAAATTGGTCCAGGCGTTTCGGAGATTAACCGGAACCAACAGACAGACAGAAATTTTTATTTTGTAAGGTTATGCTGATGGATGCATTGTATTTTAAGTAAAGCTATATCATTTAAAACCTGTAATTAAAAATCATGAATTTTAACCCCCAATATAATTCATATAAAGTTATTTCATATAACAGTAGCTGTAGTGCAAAGTAAGTAAGTAGTAAGAAATAATAGTAACTTGAAGGTTCCCAGTAGGACCTACCTTTTATAGCAGAACTTTTTATGTCATAGTATTATTTTGCATACCAGCGGATAGCATACGAACCCAAACTTGTAAGTTCAGTCAAAACTGTAAGTTGGCTACGATTTATATGGGATGTAGCAATCACGTTTGTAGAAACGAATACATTTCATTCTATCATCTTCCGATGTAAACTTGTCTACGAAGTTTTTATTTGCTTGTTTTGACCACGTGACTTAACGTTTACGATTGTAGATAGCGAATCGATACGAATCGTTTGTAACTTGGCTAGGCCTGCAGGTATGGTCTAGAACAAAAAAAAACACAATGACGTTAGACAACAAGTGCATGTCAGCTTCGTTAAGGGAGGTTTACACCAATAATATTAAACTTACAAATGTATAATAATAAAATCTCCATATTTTGGCACGTCATATACAAACCAAGCGAAGCAGAGGCGAGTCGCTAGTTCAAAAACAAAATAAAAAACCGCACTCGAGTTCACAAACTCTTGTGATACTAAAGGTGAACGCACACTTATCAGAGCCGAAGAAAGCGAAAGAGCCGAAAGAATCGAATTTAAGAATTACTTGTATGAAATCCTATAAAACCTCGCACACTTATCCGCGTCGAATCGAACGAATAGATAACGTTATATAGATGAGAAAATGTTTCTTTCGGCGCGGTCGGTTCTTTCGGCGCGGATAAGTGTGCGTTCACCTTTAACCTAACTTTGACGACATGTCTGCTCATCTCTTCCAGTTATAACGTCGTAATATTATACTAGTCATTGGAATATGACATGAGGGAATATACTGCGGTAGACTATTAGCCGTGCCGACGTACTGTTGCCGCAAAAACGTTTTAAAGCACTGTGGGGATTCACTTCTCGGAGGAGTCTGTTAATGTATGTTATATCTTGCTGTTTCGAATTAGTTAGGTAAAGTAGAATATAAATAAGTGTGAAAGGCCAAAACTGGTCCAGCAGTTTTTGAGATATTTGAAAACATACAACATACATACGAGTGTGTGTTCGATAACCGATGACTTCGTGAAGGTTGCAGGGAAGTGATCCGCTGGATGCAAGTCGCACGGGACCGGGCAATGTGGCGACACTTGGGGGAGGCCTATGCCCAGCAGTGGACGTCTTTCGGCTAAAATGATGATGATGATCGATGAAACGGGGCTTCAAATGGTTCGATAGATACTTAACTCAAGGGTGGCCCGTGGTACACGGCCGCAGCGAGAGACGCCCCCGGCCACCGTAGGCGCGGGCCTGTGGACAGGCAGCTATTGGTTAGCTCGCCGTCCGTCCATGTCTCATGACGTCAGGCAGTGTCGACGGCGCGTTCGTGTTCCACGCGCGCCTCAAAGAGAGTCAGCAAAAAGGAAGGGGTCCGCAAGGGCCGATGCCAGCCGGGGCTGCGGGACTGTTCGAAAGAGATACCGTGGCCCCGGAATACAAAGGGCGATGAAGGAACATGGATGGGTTTTAGTCAGTTAAAGTCTGACACTCCCTCCTGCTCCGCCTAGAGCGGGAGGAGTCATTTGATGATTTCCCATCCGTAAAAAAAATGGTGGCCCGTGGTATCATCGGTGTACGGTGTAAGGTGGTTCCCGTTGACCCCACCGCCCGTACACCGATGATACCACCTTAGCCCTTGATACGGTTAGGGGCAAATATCTGCTATTTTATAAATTCGTCATTCCAACACGATCCCAATCTCATTCCATTGTCATTTTGCTAAAAGATCGTAATCTGCTAAATTCATAATGGTCCATCATTGGTTGGTCAATGGTCTCGTAATAGAATTGTGTTATAATGACATTGCGTATTGCAATTATTACAAAACCAGATTTCATTTAAGTATATATTATTTTTACATATTATATAATAGTGTTTTAGGCAATCTCAATATATGGAAGGCAGTTGACTCCATCCCCATTAACCATACACTGAACATCTGCAAGCAGTCGTGGATCTCGGCGGATACCTGGCAAATGATTACGTACAGGAAAGACCTTAAAGCCCAAGGATTGTCAAACCAAGAGGGAAGAGACAAATACTCGGAGCTCAGCCGCCTCATTCAGTTGAAATGTCGTCGCGACAAAAACAATTTCGTGGAGCGTATCTGCCAAGACATTGAAGCACACGCGCTCAAAATCCAAACTGCTGACCTTTTTAAGAAAGTGCGACTTCTAACCAACCAGTTCAAACCCAAAACATGGGTAATCGAAGACGAAGATGGCACCCCACTGCAAGATCTGAACGCAATCTCAGAAAGATGGCGGAAATACTGCGAATAGTTGTACAGAAATCCTAATGCGGCAGGTGATGCTCCAATTAATGAGTGGGATTGGATTTCGAAGGAACCTCCTATTATGTGCTCGGAGATTGTAGCTGCCATAGCCTCACTTAAGACCAAAAAAGCACCGGGGCCGGACCAAATCACAGCGGAGATATTAAAAGCTTCAGGTCCGGCGGGCATAGATGCTCTCCACAAAATTTGTAATGAGGTATGGCGTACTGGTGAGTGGCCAAGCGATTGGACAAAATCAGTCATCCTGCCATGACATAAGAAAGGCTCTACTTCGAAATGTGACAACTATCGAACCTTGGCTCTAATATCTCATGCCAGCAAGGTACTGTTACATATTATAAACAACAGAATTCGTCACTTTCTGGATTGGCAGATCCCTCAAGAACAGGCTGGTTTCGTAAAAGGCAAGGGAACGCGTGAGCAGATCCTCAACGTCCGCCACCTGATAGAGAAGGCATATGAGTTTAACACACCTCTCATCATGTGTTTTATAGACTACAGTAAAGCCTTCGACTGCGTAGTCTGGCAAAGCCTGTGGAAGGTACTTTTGGAGCTTGGACTACCGCAACATCTGGTATCCCTAATTCAAGCCCTATACTCTCAAAATAAAGGCAGTGTGAAAGTCAACCAAACCAACTCTGGTAGCTTCAATTTCGGAAAAGGCGTAAGGCAAGGATGCATTTTATCTCCCATCCTCTTTAACGCATATGGAGAATATATTATCAGACGTACCTGTGAAAACTGGGTAGGTGGTGTGACGATAGGCGGAACCAAGCTAACAAATCTCCGCTACGCTGATGACACTACTCTCCTAGCAGCCTCAGAGTCGGAAATGGTAGAACTCCTTGCAAGGATGGAACGTATCAGCATGGAACTGGGCCTACAAATCAACCACGCTAAAACTAAACTAATGGTGGTAGACCGAGCACATAATTTGGAGCTTACTGGCGCTCTTAATCTCGAAACGGTCGATGACTTCATTTACCTGGGCTCTAACATATCCAACACAGGGTCATGCGAAAAAGAAATCCGTAGACGCATAGGTATGGCCAAGAATGCTATGTCTCAGCTTCAAAAAATATGGAGAGATCGCAACATTTCGCGAAATACCAAAGTGAAATTGGTGAACACGCTGGTCTTTTCAATTTTTGGATACGGAGCTGAAACTTGGACCTTGAGAAAGGCCGACCGGGTTCGTATAGACGCCTTCGAGATGTGGTGTTGGAGGAAGATGCTTCAGATACCCTGGACGGCATTCCGCACCAACGAGTCCGTCCTACGCGAGCTCAAAATAAAGACCAGACTCTCTACGACCTGCCTTCGTAGAGTTTTGGAATTTTTCGGCCATATAGCGAGGAAAGATGGCAATAACCTCGAACAACTGATGGTTACCGGCAAGGTAGATAGGTATACGACCAAGAGGTCGCAGCCCTTTGCGATGCTCCGACCAGATAGGCTCTTCTCTCGAAACGAAACTTCACGATGCGCTTCACTTGGCCAAGGATAGACGGAGATGGCGAAACATCGTCAGGGAAAAAATTATTTCAAGGGAGGATCACGACCCTCAGTAATGAGGAGCACGACTTGAGGAGGAGGAGGAGGCAATCTGAAGTAGCAAGAATTTCGTAAACAGCACCAGTCAATCATTTGTCATTATGTACGAGTTTACCATTCTATGCCATTTCTTTCAATGGAGTGTCAGTGGTTGACATTGTTGGTCATTGGAAAGTCATAATGACGCCATCATATTAGTAGATTACCAAACTTGTCAAAATCAACAATTATGTAATCAATGATAGACACTATTGTAATAGCAGACTTGAGGCCCAGGTAGGTACTATCGTGGACACTCCCACCTGATCACCACTAAGCTGATTTTTGCTTGTACTCGCAACATAGAAACGCTCTCTAGCTCCGCCACGTTGACTTTGTAAAGAAATAATGAATGAAAGACAATACCGATCGGCCGAGCGCAATGACGACGCAACGCAAAAGAGAGTGATTATTATTTTGCGCGCCAAATTGAAGCTTTCCTAATAGGCCTAAACTTTAAGAGGGCGTAGCTCGGCGCCTCCGCATGATTTAAGCGAATATTTTTTTAACTGATCAGGCGGAAAAGACCACGACTGTACCGTAAGCAGATATAGTTTACACATACTTCACATCCCCATTCTAAAAGTTGTAAATAAAGTAAAGAAACGTATAACATTCACAATAAAAGGTGAGTTTTATGGCTTAGAGAATGTCTCTTTGTTTTTCTTTATTCGATTTGTTGCGAAATAAATGTGTTCTGTCGCACTTTACGATCGGCGGCCATCCGTGATTGCTACTTCATTGAATTCGCCCTTTTTTGTCTATTTCCGAATATTTTTTGGGATATAAAATTCGTTTTAGGAGTTTTATTGGGTGGAAGATGTTACTAGTGTTTTAGTTTGCATACAAACTTTAACATTTCGACATTTTGAGACTTACAAAGTCGGTTTTCCAATCATCTAGGTACTTCTTCTTTATCGTGAGGTGAGTGCCTAACCTGGTGTCAAAGGTTACATGCAGTCAAGAAATATCTCACAGGCATGCTGGTTTCTTCACTATGTTTTCCTTCACCGAAGCAAGTGATAATTATACAATACGCACATGCACTGTTTTAAGCTTTCATGGTTTAAAACTTGTCACGCGCCATGATCGCGCCATGGGCGCTTGCAACAGCGTCGAAATATCGGGAGCTCAAAACAATAAACAATCACGTAAGATATCCCGTAAGTGACAATATAAGTTTAATACGTACATGAATCCGAAAAATCAGAGGTACTATCGAGGACACTCCCGCCTGATCACCACTAAGCTAATTTTTGCTTGCACTTACCACATAGAAACGCTCTTTAGCCCCGCCCCGTTGACTTTGTATAGTAATAATGAAAGAAAAGATACCGATCGGCCGAGCGCACTGATGACGCACGCCAAACGAGAGTTATTGTTATTTTTCGCGCCTAAGTTGACGCTTTCCTAATAAGCCTAAACTTTAAGGGGGCGTGGCTCGGCGCCTCCGCATGATTTAAGCGAATATATTTTTAACTGATCAGGCGGAAAAGATCACGACCTTTTACAGGCAGTCCGATGGTCACACCTGCACTAGGTTATCACTGCCATATCTAGGTACTTATAAGTGCCTATAGGCTAGTCCTGGTTGTTGGCGATAAGCTCGTCCCCTATGACACGGGACTTGAACATATCTGGAGAAATGTGGACGTGCCATAGGATACATCTCAGCAAACCCTTTGGGAAAATCGGGCGTGATTTTGTTAAAGTAAGAACCTAGTGCATCCCTCCCATTTAATAATGATGTCCTTATGTCCTTTTGGGAACATAATAATTCTTGCAATTCCCCGTCTATCTTCAGTGGGTTATCTTGTAACATCCCTGTACGAATCTGTTTGTAGTTTGTAAAAGTATCTTAAGGCGACTACAGGAGCTAAATTAGCAACTCTATTTGTGGTGGTTCAAACTTCGTTTGAAATACTGTTAGAATAAATATCTAATCAGCTTGCACTACAAAGTGGTTGTTACGTCAGTCACTGCGAACCGAATAGTGCGAAATGAGTGGTTTTTTGCGATTTACAAAAAATCTATTGATTGGACTAAAAAAATAAAATACTATCATGCTATTATGTTGCTTGTGGAATTATTTGCTAAAAAATCAGAATGATCGCATGTATTTGAGTATGGTTATTACGTTAAAATATTTTTCTAGAGATAAGTTCGTGATTTTTTTTTATCGAGTAAAATTAGTTGTACTATGTTTTCAAAACACTATCACACTAGCATATATCCTGAAGAATATCATATATTTTTCTGGTTTTGTTTATAGCACTGAATCATATGAATTTTTGCATTATAAAACTCGCGTTTAGCTCCTGTAGTCCCCTTAAAATTCCTCTAAAAAGGGAAAGCACTTGGCTTTTCTACATTACGCGTGCACTCGCCCGGATACCTCGAAGGACGGAAAGGTCAAACAATTTTCTGAAACATTCCTGTCTCGTTCAGTGGCCACGTGTATTTCGAGATGTTATTTGCATCCAATGCAATCGGGAAAATGTTGAACTTTTATTTATTCAATTTATGCCCACGTTTATACAGATAACTAAATGTGAACTGTCCCTTCTTCGAACTTTTGTCAGAAATAGGACGATATCTTAAATACTATACGCCTAACAACATAACACCACGCCAGTAATCTCCGAAAGGTTAGACAGAGGTGTACTTAATAGTACACATATATTGCCAGTTTTTTTTTTAAATTAAATAACGCTGGACATTACACACAGCGCCATCTAGGTGCCACACTAAGCAACGAGACTTGTGTCGTGGACACCAGATAGTTGATATACTACATATATACTTTTTTGTTGTTGTAAATACATACTTATTATACATATAAACATCCATGACTAGGAAACAAAATGTCCATGCTCATCACTCAAACATTTGCTCCTACCGGGAGTCGAACCCGGGACCCTAAGAACGTAAGGCAGCTTCACTACCAATGCGCCATTCGGGTCGTCAATCGTCAGTTATGTATAAGTTCCATGAAAAACGGGGGAGCCTATTCCCATCTACAGGGCACAAGGCTAGACTCTGTGGTTGCTACTGAGAAATTCCTAATGGAAAAACCCCATAACACTTTGCCCGACCCAGGAATCGAACCCAGGACCTCATGCTCAATAGTCGCGCTTGCAACATTTCGACCAACGAGGCAGTATAAGCACTAAAGGCATTAAGTGATTTATGGTAGTTTAAACACTTAAGTTACCATTCTGCCTAACCCTTCAGTGATTACAGGCGTGATGTTATGATAAATTTCAGCCAAAATGAGAGCAAAACCCGATTGCCACCGTATTTTTCCTGCATCGTTATACAAAAGTAATCGAGTATAAAATCAGCATGACCTAATTAACGGCATATTACAAAGACGATAGCTAACAAATATACCGAGTGGGTCGGCTATCGAATCCGTGACTTATCTCCGTTGGCGCTCGGTGATCAACCTTCGTCACCCGCCACCTAAGTGCACACCAAAGATGGAGAGGAGAAAATCTACTTTGAACTACTTAAAAAATAACAACAAATGAGTATATTTTCACAGATGCTCCTAAGTTCACATGTTCTTAAGTCGTGTTTGCCTAGGTTGGTCCGTGGATGGGTGAAAGCATGTTTATAAGCCGTTGGTCCCGGCTGCCATTTGTAGAAGTTTGTCAGTCGTTACAAAATCAAAATCAAAGCATTTATTTCAAGTAGACCAGTTACAGGCACTTTTGAATTGTCGAAACAAAGATGAAAATTAAATGTAGCTACAGTCCCTCATACAGTCATACTTAACTCTGAATATTCGAATGTTTAATTATGTGCATTATTTTAAACCTTAGGAATCGAATATATTTCTTCTGGAGTGAGTGACAACGAGGAGCTCGTGGGTAAATGATAGCAGCCACTCGGACCAATCCTCTGGTTAAGCGGCGCTTCCCTAGGTTGGTGTGTGGATGGGTGATCACCCATTACATACCGAGTTTCCTCCGAGTCTCGGACTGTCATTTGTAGATCTTTGACAGTCGTTACAGGTAGTCAGTGGCCCGAAAGTCTGACAACCAGTCTTACCAAGGGGTATTGTATTACCCAGTATTAACTAGGTTGTGGAGGTCAGATAGGCAGTCGCTCCATGTAAAATACTTGTATTCAGCTGCATCCAACACAGGTGTATGTCTTTCTAGGCTCTCTAAGGATATTATATAATCTTTGAGGCCATTTTCCAAAACTGTATGTAGATTAGTTATTCGCAGATCAATACCGACTTAGTTATAAAGTGGGTTAAGGAAAACATGGCGATGAATCGTTTTTGAGTTTGTGAACACTCAAGGTGCCCACTCGATAGTGAACTGGTCTTTCATCATAGATTTTCTATAACAGTTACCTTCATTGTAGTTTGTAATCTATGTAATAATGTCAGCGCAAAATCAAAATCAAAGCATTTATTTCAAGTAAGCCAGTTACAGGCACTTTTGAATTGTCGAAACAAAGATGAAAATTAAACGTAGCTACAGTCCCAGTCACAAGGCATACAAACTGTGAAAGTACTGTAGTTGCCCATTCCCTAGCGTAGATCTCTATGGAGAAGAACGGGCAAGAAACTCCATGGACACTTTTTTAAATCAGAATATTTTTACAAAACCTTGGTTACATCATTCATGTGGAGATGGTAAATTATGTGAGAACAATGTAGCAAGATGTGCACGTTAAAAGTGTCCATAGTAAAAACAAGACAAACAATTCTAAAATAAAATAATTCATTCAAATAAGCCGTGGCAACCAAGAGATGACCAGTCCCAACTGACAGCGCCCGTTCACGAACATGACGCATGTATCAGCACCATTCAACTCAACCATTTTGAAGGGAACTAAATGATCCGACACACGCGCCACCATCAGTGAGACATTTGAGTGAGCATGACATACTCTTAACCGCCAGGGCACATTCAAGTCAAGAAAAGACGTAGGTTTCTAGCGACTGATAGCATATTAGTACATAGCATTCACACAATATGGGATATGCGCACCAGTCTTACCAAGCGGCATCGTAGTAATCGACGTATTTACGTAAACACAACGCGGTCGTGCTTTTATAAAACTCTATAGGGTTTTCTCGTCTTTTAAATTTATTTTAATTTGATAGACAGTATTTATTTCATCCAATCTTTGCCAAATAAATGACTACTGATTATGCTACATTTGTACAGTCAATATACTCCAGGCTTTTAACGTTTTGACCGCCTTAGTCACATATATGGGACAAGCATGCGCGTACACCAAACGACACAAATATGTGACAAAATGGTAGCTGAAATTGTGACTTGGCGTGGAGGGCACGCGCATGCGTTTATGTTCTGGCGGTCAAAATGTTAATATAAAATTGTCTCTGATATATTATTAATTTTCGTGGCATTTCTTGGTTTTCTTGTTCAGTGGTTTCCGGATGAGCCGGGTAGATTAGGTGATAGTAACGGTTCGTCGTACCGGGCCGTTCTCATTATAATAGTGCAAATATTTTGGGAAATTCATTAAGGTTGTTGAATAATTTTCTTTAAAGAAAATTGTGTGCGGAAAAGGTTTTATGGGGCCCAACGGATATTGTAAACATATTATTTTGATAAATAATACAGGGTGTAAACGGACCCTTCACAAAAAATATTGCTAGCGACTTTTTTTTTGGGTGAAAAATCATGTTTTGTGGTAGAACTTAATGTAACGCAGTGCATTTCGGCTATGTTAAGAGGTTTTTTACACCCTTTATTATATACTAACACCACTGTAATTAAAACGTGCAGGTCGGATAGTGCGGCACGCCTGCATTAATGATCTCATCCGTCGTGCTCTTGCCACCGCCGGGGTGCCAGCTGTATTAGAACCCACTGGCTTGGCGCGCGTCGATGGGAAGAGACCAGATGGTATGACCATAATGCCAGGGAAGTTGGGTAGGCCTTTGGTGTGGGACGCAACTTGCGTCGACACCCTTGCGCCATCCCATCTTCCTAGCACAGTGGGCTGCGCTGGGGCGGCTTCTGCAGGTGCTGAAAACCTCAAACGGCGCAAATACAATAATTTAATTGGTAATTATGTGTTTGAGCCGTTTGGGGTTAAAACACTAGGGCCATGGGGTCCGAGTGCCCACCTGGTATTTCAAGAAATCGCCAAGCGGTTGGTCGACTCTTCACGTGACCAGAGGGCGGGCCTATTTTTTGGCCAAAGAATCAGCATTGCCATCCAACGTGGCAATGCTGCCAGCCTTCTGGGCACTTTTCCTGTTGACAGCGATGTGGACGAATTTTTTGACGCCCTGTAACGGTTACAGGTTGTTACTTGTACATATTTTTATTATTATTTAGAGTTATAGTTTGTATAAAAGTAGTGTAATTATTTAAATAAATCTTTTTTTAAACGTGATTTGAAAAAGTTTCACCTTCTCTAAGTTTTGCAGGCTTCAACTACAGGTAACATAATTATATTTATTAGAAAATCTAAATTGTCTTGAAAAAATAATGTAAATATCTAACCTGACCTTTAATAAAAATTAAAAAACCCACATTGTCAGGATTTTCCTTCAATTCCGAACTTTCACATTATTTTTAATGATCATAAACTTTATAATTTTCCTACAAATAAGCTGTTAAAACTCTGCACTGCGTTGTACAAGAATATAAGAAAATGGCCGGGGCATAGTTCGATGGCGCAATTATAATAAATTTACTACGACCGTGTCGGCGGGTAGTTCAAGTTTAGTTTGGCTGCAAGAGACTTATATTGTACGGGCCCCTGGGGAACCACTGAGGTTAAATGTACAGTCGACGACAATGGTGGACAGAGGGGAAAATTTAAATTTATAATAATATAATAATATCGCTGGACATTCACACAGCGCCATCTAGTGCCACACTAAGCAACGAGGCTTGTGTCGTGAGCACCAGATAGTTGATATACTGCATAGATACTTTTTGTTTGTAAATACATACTTATTATACATATAAACATCCATGACTAGGAAAAAAATATCCATGCTCATCACACATACATTTGCTCCTACCGGGATTCGAACTCGGGACCCTAAGAACGTAAGGCAGCCTCACTACCGCTGCGCCATTCGGGTCGTCATTCAAAAAAAGTAAAATTTAATGGCGTCAAAACTCAGTGTCGTTATGATAGACTCCTTGGTAAGGATAATCAACACAAATAAAATATCTGCAATCTAAGTAAATAAATTTTATTTTTACCTTTAATCTGTCCACGAAGTAGACACAATAGTTAATCAATTGTGTCTCGAACAAATCGGTCCGTAGACAGATCATGATATGTGTTGTGACTTTTATTTTTGAAATCGTATATTATTTACTTGCCCATGGGACGCTTGAATATGTAAGTAAGACTTTACCAGTTATAAAAAAAAAAACATTTTTGTAAAAATTGCCATGTTTGTAAAGTAATTTATTATTTTTTATTAGATTTGAACAGTCGGTCAAACTCAAGTCAACTTATAACAAAGATTTCTGATTATTACGAGTTTGAAAGGTTTGTATAATGTCTGTCTAATTTGTTTAACTTAAGAAACCATTTTATTATTAATACAACCATCTGATATCCCAGTTTTTTCATTCAGTCTTTTCAAACAATTTTCCCACTTCCATGTAACTGTCACCAGTGGTTTCAGCGGTACCTTATCAGTCAGTCACTGTTGTACCACATAATATGGGAACGCTAACACTCATGTCGCCGTCAGTACCCCTCCGTTCAACTTAAATTAACTCGGCGTATATCAGGTCTTCCGTTAATCTGACATCTACATATGTTGTTGAAACGAAGAAATCGTCTTCTGTCCCTTTCTAAAGTCGTTTATCCTTGTCTCACTTAGATATATCAGATGGGAGTAGACGTAATTCGAGCCGTTTGCAACCTGAACGACTTTTACAGCACTTTCGAGTTGGGGCAGGGGATTTTGGCTTGAAATGAGAGATTTCTGTTTTGAATTTGGGTTCACCTGAAGTTTTTATAGTCGTAGTAGTATAATTGGCCTCAAATTTTATGTTTTGATGAAGATAAGGAGTGACTTAAGGTAAATTGCTATAGATGACGATGAAGAGTTCTTGATCATTTAAGTTTTGTGTGATATACAGGATGGAAACTTACAGCGGGGCAGTTAGGGGAACTAGCTTAACCGTTGCAGTTACACGATTGGAATGGAAATGGTTTTAGCAGACTATCCATAATTTGACGTGATTTTTTTTTGTTTTTTATTTTTTTATTTTACAAAAAAATTACCGTCATCTAGAAAATGGCCATTTATCTCAAAACATTTTATTGATGCCCATCGATCCTTTTTCAAATACTGATCAAAAACTTCTATGGACCAATCCAATCCAATAATGGAACTGCTCTACCATGATGTTCAAAAAATCCATGCTTAAAATTATAAATGCGCAAAAAGTAACTCTGACTTAAGTAACTTTTCATGACTTATGGTTGAAAAAAAAAACGATAAAATTAGGCATACAAGTAGACCATGACCGGGATCAGGACAAAGGATACTTTTTATCCCGGTAGAATGTTTCTTTGGGATATTTTTCAAACAGTACGCGGGCGACGCCGCGCGGTTAGCTAGTAGAGGTATAAATAGGGAATATAAGAACGAATCAGAAGATTTTTACCTCAAGGCCAGCTCAGCATACAACACATTGTGTGGATAAACAGCGTTACCAACGTAAATCCATTACCTCCACCAATTGATCGGCACCTTCCATTTTGCACGGCATGTGTTATAAATTCTACATTATTATAGACACCAACTTTTCAAGTAAACAGTGCCCTATTGTTCGCTAATTCGTTTGGGTGTGGTACTGTTTATAAGCGGAAAGCGTTTTCTTGTAGATTTACATCTTTTTCTCATAAATAGGCTATTACGAAATAGTCCCCTGCATTATAAATCTTTTAATTCACTATGGTATGGTAAACAGATGGATAAAAGACGCACGGAACAGAGAAGAGTGGCAGGAGGACGGGGAGGCCTTTACCCAACAGTGGGTGATTCCAGGCTGATATGATGATGGTGAATGAAGTAAGACAATCAAACACTGAACTAATCCTTTTCCTAAAATAAAAGTAGCAGTAGTATTTTTGCTGGCAGATACCTGATGTTATAGGGAACTCCTTATAACATCAGCTATTTGCCAGTAAAAGTACTACTGCTAAAGGTCCCGTCAAAATCGGTCCAGCTGTTTCGTAGATTAGCCGCAACAAACAGACAGCCAGACAAAAATTGAAACAAAGGTTCATCATTCAGTAAAAAGCTGTTATTTTGTAACAAAAAACTGACACAATCATCATTTTTATTTATTTGTATAATTAAAAAAGATAATGCCGTCGGTACCCGTTAAATAACGAATCTACATAATTGCAAAGGACTATGTGACGTTGAACCATATTAATAGAATTACCAAGATATGGAATCTTTACAAACGTACGTCACTCATAACTTGGACATTGTGATACATATCGCCGAGTCAGCCGCGCGAGCAGTCTCGCGGCCGGGACTGCCGGCAAATTCCGGGAAAATTCCCGGGCAATCAGACACAACGTCCCCCAAGAGGGAGCAACACTAGTGTGCCCACAATCACATGAATATTTTAACTGGATCCGATTTGAAAGCACTTTCAAATATTATTTTCGTGTTGCAATAGAAATCTTTTGTTGGTTCAAGTGGGAAGGATAAGGTTTGGTTATTTTATCTTTATGGGCAAGAAGGAAAAGATAGTTTGTTCATCTGCCAAAAACACTCTATTGTCCTTCTTTTAGGAAATTGCATAATAGTTAGGTTGACCGATGACCTGGTGAAGGTTGCGAGGACCCGATGGATGCGAGTCGCACGGGACCGGTAAATGTGGCAACACTTGGTGGAGGCATTTGTCCAGCAGTGGACGTCTTTCGGCTGAAATGATGATGATGAATGATAATGATAATAATTATAATAGGCGAGACGACAAAAAAAATCTAATTAGTCCGTCACTTAGATTATCAAAAAATATTTGACCCGTCTTTTTTCTTTTGTAACGTAAACCAAAATTGACGAAGATACGACGCTTTTAAAATTCTCAATACGTCACGCCATTGTATAATTTTTAGCTAGTTCTGACGTCACGAGCCCCCACTCCCGAGTTTTGATGCGTTTTATCTTTGTCAATATTCATTGATTTACAAAAACAAAAAAATACGTGTCCATTAATTTCCAATACTCTAACTGACGGACTAAATAGATTTGCAATTTTTTGATACTCTCGTCATGCCTATTCGCTTTTGCTCCTTTTCTCCTTACTGATCGAATTTCAGTCACGTCAGCGAAGTGACTGCGCAGAAGATTGTGCGCTAACACAGGTGTGCATGTTCTTATACTTTCATAGTCCGCTGAACACAGTCAGCTCAGCACTCCACGAGAGCAATTATGCCGTCATGGGCCAGAAATAGGTTAAAGATTAGTCACCAGTTTGAGGTTATATGAGATGATTGCTTCGTTGACCTAGTGGTCTAGGTTCGATTTCCAGGACAGGCCAAGTTATTGATATCATAAATTTGAGTCTGGATTTATGCCCGGTTGATGACAATACAACGACTCCCTATGCCCAGTTTCGATTGGACTCAAACATAACTGGCGAAATGTTATACTATTGGGTACACCTCTGCCTGCCTGTTAACTTTATGTTTATAATTATACAGGATAAATTATACAGGATTGCTATCTTCTCCAAGAGGACTTGAACAGACTGACGGACTATTGTTACACAAGTAAGCTTCATCTAAGCATTCCCAAGTGCAATTATATAAATAAAAAAAATAAATAAATAAATATCGCTGGACATTAACACACAGCACCATCTAATGCCACACTAAGCATCGAGGCTTGTGTCGTGGACACCAGATAGTTGATATACTACATAGATACTTTTTGTTTGTAAATACATACTTATTATACATATAAACATCCATGACTCCGAAACAAATGTCCATGCTCATCACACAAACATTTGCTCCAGCCGGGATTCGAACCCGGGACCCTAAGAACGTAAGGCAGCCTCATTACCGCTGCGCCATTCGGGTCATCATATATAAATTTTACCAAAAACAAAAACATTATTAGGTTTGTGTACTCTATAGGTAGTATCTCTCTGAACAAAGCAAGCTCAGTACGTGACCTGGGCATATTGCTTGATGCTAAACTCTGCTTGGATTCACATATCGAACAAATCATTAATAAAGCATACAAGATGTATGGGTTTATAATGAGATCAACTCATGACTTTAAACGGACCTCTTCGTACCTCTGCCTATATAAAACTCTAGTCCGCTCACAGCTTGAAAACGCAGTGCCAATCTGGAACCCGTGTTATAAAAAAAAATAGAAATCTAGAATTTTAGAAAATGTACAACGCAAATTCCTTCGTGCAATGTATTATAGATGTTACAGAGCGTATTTGCCTTATGACCAATTGCTCGATAGATACAAACTTTTGACGCTCAGCTCCAGACGGAAACAATTAGAAGCAATGACTTTATATAATATTGTTAATGGCAAATTTGACTGTATCGCTCTGAATAATGTACTGTGTTATGCTGTCCCCAGAACTGTTCATAGACGCCAGGTGCGTGCAGGTACACTATTTGCAATAGGTACCTGCCGATCTAATACTGGCGAACGTTCGCCAATTCGGCGTATGGCAGCATCATACAATAAAGAACTCGAACAAAGCGATATATTTACATGCTCCATGCAAAAGTTTCGAAGCCTTTTGTATGAGACACTTAAGCTCTTAGATTAATTAATGTTATGTAATTTAGTAATTTCTTTTTGTAATTGTAATGAGTTTTAACTTTCATGCATGAACAG
Source organism: Xestia rhomboidea (assembly GCA_963853795.1). Lineage (NCBI taxonomy): Eukaryota > Metazoa > Arthropoda > Insecta > Lepidoptera > Noctuidae > Xestia > Xestia rhomboidea. The sequence goes on along the minus strand of OY970778.1, from coordinate 2,788,698 downwards.
CTTTTCCTAGCAATTTAAGATAAAGTCATTAATGGTAATTTGTGGACAGCGCTGTGGGCTACGTTATTATTAAGTTATTTATGTTATCATGTTGTTATATCCCATAATGTAGCTGTTTGTTGTTCCCATTTGATAAAAATAAAAATAAAATAATAATAAGTTATTTTTTTTATTAATATTTTAAGATAAATAAAGGAGTTAATGAACTATGTCTAAGATGATTTGACATATTGTCTATATATTTTAATGACAATAATAATAAAGTATTTATTTCCCAAAAACATAGCACTTTGCACTGTATACATTGTTTAAAAATAATATTTACATTATGATGCAATAGTCTATCTTTTAAACTAGGACTAGCCTGTATCTTAAAAGATAGGGTTCAGCCAAGTGGACTCTGTTAATATTCACAACCAGAAACAAGTGAAGACAGTGTCAATGATTTGTACTAACAGCTGTACAGAAATGAAAAAAAATACTTTTATAGTATTTTATATATCCTTGTAATTTAATTTGTATTAAATTAAAATTATTTTCAGATATACACCTACCACTGTTTGTTTCTGCATCGCCCAGAAGTTGACTGGTAGAAAATGCCTTTGGCATTAAGTCCGCCTCTGTAATTTGTGTTTGAAGTGTTAAATAAATATTGGGTATTTAATAAATGTAGGGTAAGGTAGTGTGAAATAAATATAGGGTCGAAAATGTCCTACATAAGTGAAGCATCATATCCCCACTACAGTGAAGCAAAGCATCTGTTTCACACTGGTAGACGCTGCACTATTTTACTCCTGGTTTCGATAACGTACCTATTTTAAACGGATCATACGGGCGGGTTTCTGCACTTTGAATCTCAAATACTTTTCGCGTCGTATGTGGGACTAGTATTTATTCTTTCTATGATATTGTTCTAGCTTATTCTTCTCACGTAAAGGCAGAAACTGTACGGGAACAGGTCATGCCGTGTGAACTATAAACTAAAATTTTAGCCAGCAGGGATGTAAGTGCGGTTGATTGGCTAGAGGGTGCTGGACGTATAACTCGTGGAGGCGTTTCTTTACTAATATTTTTTATTTTATTTATTTTCTTAATTTGGTCTCGATAATAATAATTATTATACGAGCTTATGTATGGATTGACAGTGGTTGATGTTATTTCAGTAGTTTATGTTGTAATGTATGTCAGTAGTGTATATTGTAACAAAGACGTGTCTGACTTCCATTAAGAAAGTTAGCATGTTTTTAAACTGTACCTATGTCTGATGTCATCTTTTAAAATTCTGTGGGAAATTGCAGCATCCATATCTCGGACAGTATTTGTAAGAATATGTGGAATTTGAAAAATAAATATACTTTGCTTAATTTACTTAAGACCATTCTCTAGGTTTTAAATTAAACCCAACACACCTATCTTATTTACGAGGAGCTCGTAGCTAAATAATAACAGCCGCTCCGGTCGATCTTTAGGTGGGTGGGTGACCACACTTACATACCGAGTTTCCTCCATGCCTCGGAAAGCACGATAAGCTGTTGGTCCCGGCTGTCATTTGTCCATCTTTGACAGTCGTTACGGGTAGTCAGTGGCCCAAAAAGTCTGACAACCAGTCTTACCAAGTGGTAATGTATTACCCAGTGTGAACTGGGTTGTGGAGGTCAGATAGGCAGTCGCTCCATGTAAAATACTGGTACTCAGCTTCATCCGGTTAGACTGGAAGCCGACCCCAAAATAGTTGGGAAAAGGTCATCATCATCGATTTATTTTTTTAATGCCAATGGCATTAAGTCCGCCTCTGTACTTTGTGCTAGAAGTTTTAAATAAATAAATAAAGACGTAACATTTGTGTGCTTGTATGTAGGGGAGGAGGGACATTTGGAACTACTGATCCGATTCTGAAAATTATACTCTACGTTATCAGCATCCATCACGCAAGCGAAGCTACGGGAAAATCCTAGTATTGAATAAGCCAATGTTTAACGACCTGTTGGCTATTGGTATCGTTAAAAGTAGCTTACACGAGCACCAGTTTATGCACTCTTTACGAAAATTAAACGACTAGTCTCATAGGTTTATAGACTATTTGACGTTTTTCTGATTTGTTGACATTGTATTTATTATTATTTTATTTTTATAATTTTTTAAATTCTTATGTTAAATTGTGATTTGTATTTATCTCGTGTTTCGTATAATTTTCCAGGGGAACCTGAAATAAATGTTTTTTTTAATTATTTTTTTATAGACGGAGAAATAAGAAAAAAAGTCAAAAAGAATCTCTCCGGCGGAGAATCGAACCCCGGTCTCCCGCGTGACAGGCGGGGATACTTACCACTATACTACCGAAGATATGAGATAACTTTCGAAATAGTAGACTATGATTATTTGGAGTCGGCGCAGCATGTCTTCTTTGTCCATACTTCTCTATTACTCGTCAACTCATCAGTTTTGACGACCCGAATGGCGCAGCGGTAGTGAGGCTTTCTTACGTTTTTAGGGTCCCCGGTTCGAATCCCGGTAGGAACAAATGTTTGTGTGATGAGCATGGACATTTGTTTCCGAGTCATGGATGTTTATATGTATAATAAGTATGTATTTACAAACAAAAAAGTATCTATGTAGTATATCAACTATCTGGTGTCCACGACACAAGTCTCGTTGCTTAGTGTGGCACTAGATGGCGCTGTGTGTAATGTCCAGCGATATTTATTTCAATTTCTTGCCATACCTCACGATTTTTTTTTTCACGTTCAATAATACATAATGTAAACGGACCTTATTTTCTTATCTTTTTGGTGTGAAAAATACTCAAAACATTGTGCTGAATGGATGCATTGAATAGTAATAGAGGTATTTTAAGCAAAGTTTCATTTCAAACTGGTATTAAAAAAAAATAATGTTAAAGTTAGAATTTTGACATATCTCCGTAACTAGAAGGTTCCCGGGAATCCCGGGTATATATAGGGTCCAGCACAAACAAAATTTCACGATGACGGGCAGAACAAGTGCCTCTCGGCATGGTAAAAGTTGTTTGTACACCCTTTATACTGGCGAAAAATACCTATTACAGGAGATCCCGTATCAAAATCATCATCATCATATCAGCCCGGAATCACCCACTGCTGGGTATAGGCCTCCCCTTTTTTTCCGCCACACTTCCCGGTTCTGTGCGTCCCATATCCAGGTGTTTCCCGCGACTTTGACGATATCGTCAACCCAACGAGCTAAAGGGTATAAATAGACCCTTTACGAAGCCGAAAGGCTCTTGTTCTCCCCGTCAGCGTCATTGCGATCATTTTTTTTTTCTGGACCGTACTTGGGAACCTTCTGTCTAATTACGGAGATATTGTGGAGGTCAAAATTCACTTTTTCACAAGTTTTTTTTTAATACTAGGTTATAAGGTTCATAACTTTACTTAATACCTCCATAACTCGTAATTTTCAATGCATTCATCAGCACAATGTTTTGAGTGCGTTACATTGAGTTTTACCGTAAACGTGATATACAACCTAAAAAAAAGTCGTTACTTACCCAGCAATATTTGCGTAGAGTTACTTAGTATGATGTACAGAATGCTTAGCTGTCGACCAAAATACTCTTTTCAAAACCATGTCCAATTAAAAACCGGATAACTTCAAGATAAAAGCATTAACGTTGGATTCGCTATTATTACACGTTAAATTAAATAGAACCGAGAGCTTGGCAGTGCGCCAATTTTCAAACAATAACTTGAACAAACCTTACTTAGTTCAATGCAAGTCTTTTAGACGAAAATTGGCTATGAATTTATGTAGTTTTAAGTGAAATATGACGTGATAATGGTCCGTCATAGGAGCTCGTGGCTAAATAATAACATTCACTCGGGTCGATCTTTAGGTTAAGCTACTCTTGCCTAGGTTGGTCTGTGGATGGGTGACCACCCATTATATACCAACATTTCCTCCGTGCCTCGGAAAGCACGTTAAGCCGTTGGTCCCGGCTGTCATTTGTAGATCTTTGACAGTCGTTATAGGTAGTCAGTGGCCCGAAAGTCTGACAACCAGTCTTACTTAGGGTTGCTAACTGGGTTGCGGAGGTCAGATAGGCAGTAGATGGTCGTCGAGGGTCTTGGCTATAAGGCCATTGGCCGTCACGACAATCAGTACAATGATAGCCGAGTTCATATTCCACATGTCGCGAACCTCGTGTGCCAAGTCATGATTTATTTGTTTCTCTTTCTCTCTGCTTTCACGAGGTTCCTGTCATGCGGGATGGTAACATCGATTATCATTACGCGGCGCGCTGATCGGTCTATCACCACTATGTCAGGCTTATTGGCGACCATAGTCCTGTCCGTGATGATAGACCGATCCCAGTACAGCGTGACATGGCCTTTCTCGAGAACTGGGTCGGGCACATACTTGTAGTACGGTACCTCAGATTCCACAAGTTTATATTTATTGTTATAGTCTATTATTTCGGCGTTTCTTTCACGTCTTCGGTAGTATAGTGGTAAGTATCCCCGCCTGTCACGCGGGAGACCGGGGTTCGATTCCCCGCCGGAGAGTATCTTTTTGATTTTTTGTTTATTTTGTCCTTACACGTAATTGACTAGGAGTTAAGAATTTCACCAGCATAAAACGAAAGAAGAAAACACTTTTATTTGGCATAAACCAAAAGTGAAAAAAAAAATTGAATAAAAAAACTTAAACAGATAAAAAAAGAGATAATGTTATGTGTCTCACGGCTGCGCCAAATAGGCCCAGTTCAGCAAACTGCCGAGCAGCTAGTGCCCGACGCTGGTTTTCAACTGGACCTGAGATGGTGATGTGACGGACGTAAAACAGTGAGGCGAACTTATTAGAACAAAACTGTGTTCTTAAATTACCCACGAAAAGAGGAGTGTCTTCTGAAGCAGAATGATTACAACTAAAAAAATTGGTAGGTAATTACTTTATTAAGTTGAATGAAAGAGTCCTGGAAATATTTCAGGATGTAGGTTTTATTCGAAAACTCAGAATCTCGTAACTGCGTACTTGCACTGCTGTTTCGAAGAATTTTCAAACTGAAAATTAAGGGGATGTCAACACCAAAATGGGTGCACACTGTCTATTTGTATCGGAGTAAACGAGAGCGAGAGAATTACTGGGCGGCCAGGTTTTAGAAGAAAATAATGAATCAATATTGAAATTAAAAATTGTGGATTATTTGTGAAGTATGACTCGTTACCGGGTTCGGTATGAATATGTTGACTTCATGTTTTTAATTGCAGACCTATACGGCACTTTTCCTGTTGACAGCGATGTGGACGAATTTTTTGACGCCCTGTAACGGTTACAGGTTGTTGTATATATTTTTATTATTATTTAGAGTTATAGTTTGTATAAAAGTAGTGTAATTATTCAAATAAATATTCCTATACGTCAAAAAATAAAGACATAGAACCGTGACCACTCTTTGCAATTATTTTCTATCGAGCCGATTTCCTCCAATTATGTATCGAGTTCGTCCACGGTCTTTGAAATATGATGATTATTAACGTATGTTTTTTTTTGATGTGCTAGAACAAATAGTTTTTCTTAAAAAAGTGCTTAAATAACATCAATTAGGTGTGGTCAGCCCCTTAATACAACTGATTCTAGAAACAAAGCCCGACCTGGGAATTTAATCTAGGTCCTTTCGCTTGACAGTCGCGTTTGCAACCACATGAGCAGAATACAGGGTGTGAGGAACACCGACGCTAATACATGCGCTAATACATGCGTTAATACATGCGTTAATACATGCGTTAATACATGCGTTAATACATACGTTAATACATGCTTTAATACATGCGTTAATACATACGTTAATACATGCTTTAATACATGCGTTAATACGGCTACCTCGTATTCAACAAATTATTCTGAAGCCCCATTGAAATATTTCGTCGGTTATTTAAAAAAAAAACAGCCAAAAGCGAGTCGGACTCGCGCACCAAGGGTTCCGTACAAACTTTTTAAAGGACAAACTTAACTTTGCTGTTCAAACCCATGAAACGGCTATTGCTCCAACCGCAAATAATAAGTTTGTAATAGTAAAATCGCTTTTTTTATTATTAAACTACATATTTACGGTTTTCAGATTTTTGGCTATAAATGTGCTGTAAGATTATTACGATTTGATTGCTTCTCACCAAATTTCATGATTCTAGGTCAACGGGAACTCCCATATAGGTTTTCGCCCCAAAACGTCTAAGGTACTTCCGGTTGACTAGAATTGTCAATTTTGGTTAAAATCAAGGTCTCACAACGCAAGTAAAGGGAAAATTCCGAAAAATAAAAAAGTTGAAAATAAAGGTAAATTTTGGTACTTACAAAATCTAAATTTGACCATATCTTTTATCATGTTGACTCAGGACCTTGATTTTTGTACAACTAATAGGGACTATAGACCTCAGTATCTGATTTAAATTTCAACTTGGTAGATCCACCCGTTCCTGAGAAAATTGGTGGTGACAGACGGACACACGGACAGACAGACGGACAGACGAACAAGAAAGTGATCTTATAAGGGTCCGTTTTTTCCTTTTGAGGTACCGATCCCTAAAACAGCAATTTCCTACAAAACTCCAATATCTACGCGGCCAAAATGTATGGAACAGTTGTTTTTTTAAATTATCATTAGCATAGCATTATCAGCGTATAATGTTCCCACTGCTGGGACAAACGATAATTCACCACGCTGGCCCAGTGAGGGTTGGTAGATGTCACATGTCTTCGAATTTTTGGTACTAGGACATGCCAGTTTCCTCACGATGTTTTCACACATACACGATATCCCACACTGTCTCATACCAACATTTATCTGCCTAGCCATTTCCCAACAATGTTGGGGTCGGCTTCCAGTCTAACCCGATGCAGCTGCATACCAGTATTTTACATGGAGCGACTGCCTATCTGCCCTCCACAACCCAGTTAGTACTGGGTAATACGATACCCCTTGGTAAGACTGGTTGTCAGACTTATTGGGCCACTGACTACGTGTAACGACTGTCAAAGATCTTCAAAAGACAACGGGGACCAACGGCTTAACGTGCTTTCCGAGACACGGAGGAAATATCGGTATATAATGGGTGGTCACCCATCCACAGAGCAACCTAGGCAAGCACGGCTTAACCTAAAGATCGACCCGAGTGGCTGTTATTATTTAGCCGCGAGCTCCTCTCCCACGCTGTCTCATACCATTCAAATTAATTTCATTTTCAAAAATAATATTCCAATTGAAACTCCGAAGAATATCTAATAGCTCTGAAACTTTCAGTGAGAACTTCAAGTTTGCCTGTAGTTTCCAGTCCCTATTGAAGTTAATTAGCTACGTTCATATTTGATGAATAACTCCTTGGAGAGGTTCGTCAATGAATTGGGGGTGTGCAGTTTGGATATTGTTTATGGACAGTGGGTTTGAGGCGTTTGGCGGTTAAAATGCGTTAGAAAGAAACCAGAGCAACACGGGTTGATTAAAGGTTAATCAACCCTTGTAAAGGTCGTTTCGGGGATGGGTGACCATCCACTACATATCAAACCCTTTCTTAACTCACGCAGCACCTTAAGCCAGGTAGTCAGAAGACAAAAGGTCTGATAACCAGTCTTACCAAGGGGTATTGTGTTACCCAGTAAATAAGCGGTGACCATAGCTCCATTAGCTAAGCAGGCGCTCCATGTAGATACTGGTATTCATCTGCATCTGTTAAGTCTGGAAGCCGACCGCAATATAGTTGGAAAAATTCTAGGCAGATGATGACAAAGGAAGCTACGATAGCTACGGTTGGTTTGTGGATGGATGCCCATTGTTCTGTTCTTGGATAGGAAAGTACGTTGAACCAACCGCGTTGATTCTGCGATTGAGACACTCCTTAGGGGTATGACAATGTCTCATAAATTAAAACACACTCATGACTGGTAAAGTGTCGCATGGTTTACATGGTGGAATTGTCGAATGAGCGCTATTGGCATATATTCCTGAAATTGGTACGAAAGAACCGGCCAAGCGCGAGTTGGACTCGCGCACGAAGGGTTCCCGTACCATTATCAATACAACATTAGACAAAACGGCAAAAAAATCACGTTTGTTGTAAAGGAGCCCCCCTTAAATATTTATTTTATTCTGTTTTTAGTATTTGTTGTTATAGCGGCAACGGAAATACATCATCTGTGAAAATTTCAACTGTCTAGCTATTACGGTTCATGAGATACAATCTTAGTAATAGGGTCCCGTTTTTACCCTTTGGGTACGGAACCCTAAAAACAAGATGTCTTCGTTGTTTTTTATTTTTGAACCAAAAGAATCATGCCACAGCATACAGAGTGAATTTTCAAATCCGAAACTATGAGAAATACCGAAAAATACTCAAAGGAGTCTAGAGCCCGATTTTGATGAGAACTAAAACTGCATCATTGGGTTTTTGAAAAATCAATATTCCTAGCCAGGAATCGAACCGTTGGTTTGAAAAAATAACACCCACTGTATTATGACACCATATTTGGATAGCGTCGGTATTAAGGATCAAAATCTGGGAAGTAATGGTTTCTGGGAGGTCACTGTATTATACACAGACAGTTAAAATATCCATGAAATGCAATAACAAAACGCACGTTTATTATTTTAAAATGGCGTCGTGTGCCAGTAATTGGTTTTGCAGACCTGCTAAGTCTTGTTACAAAGTTCGTTTCTCGTCAGATCTAATAGTCTGGTTCAACATAAGCTGGTCAGCGGTGGAAGCTTTGGACGAAGATGAGGACCTGGCGGTGACAGCCCGCAACAGTAAGGGTGCCTCGGATCCTGTGCTACCGAGGGATCTTGTGTTTCGAGATGCGGAGAAGGGACCAGGTGAGAGTGACTGAGATATTTATAAGAGAAAGAGAGAGAGCAGTGATGGTCTTGTGCTAGCAGCGCCGACTGTGGGTTTGAAACTAGGTACATAGTCGCTTTCCTTTGTGTGATTGTTTAAAAATCCAACAGAAGTGCGGCCACTCTACAGCCATTGAAAATATTACATTAAAAAAATAGCATCAGAAGTTGGTGACAAAAAAACTATATCAAACAAACAAAAGACAACATGGAACAGACTCTCCGTCACATTGGCGTTCTCATAGAAACTGAATAATCTTACACACGATTCAAACTCGAACAACACATTTAGAAAAACCAAAGACATTCAAATTAAAAACAAACTTTTTAGAGCCAATGACAGATGTCATCGGTTCATTACTTATTTATTTATTAAAAGGAGAACCAACAGCTAAAATAAGTGAGTAAGAATTGTATAAGCGACACAGAGCCAATTACAGGTTCTCACGAGTAGACACAGAGATGGTAGTAGAAACCTTAGGATCACAAAATAGCAAGCACGTTAATAATACAAATACAAGTAATTAAAATAAGCAATAAGCACTAAATAAACACTCAGGTCAGTCATTGTTGACATGGGGAAAAACTAAGATATAAATTAAGTACGCGCTTTTAAAAAAGTTTGCATTCAGCCGAGTGCGAGTACAGAATAGGCTTTGACGGAAAATGGGTCAAAAGAGAACTCTTTACAAAGAGTATTAAAGTCCTTACTCGCTCGCACTATGTATAAGTTTTGCCTATAGTTGAATGAGGAAAAAGGAATGGACATAGGTGGATTAAATCTGACTGATCTCTGGGGGACATTGAAATGTTATTTATGCAGGAGACCAGGACAGTCAATCTCGTTATTATTATTTTTAAAAGAAAAGTGCAATCTGCAAATTGGCGGCGTTCTAAAAGTGGCTGTAAATGGAATTTCTTGCAGAGATTTAAGTAATTATCAGAATCTAAATATATAAAAGAAGAAACTGACTGACTCACCTATCAACGCACAGCCCAAACCGCTGGGTCTAAAGATTTCAAATTTGGCAAGTAGGGATCTAGGGGTGCACTAAGAAAGGATTTTTCAAAATTCAACCCCTAAGGGGGTTAAACGGGGTGTTAACATCCGGTTAATCACGTTATTATTTTAATTCAAGAGCTATCATATTTAATAAATTGTAAACATATATTTAAAAATACAACACGAATTATTGATTTGTTTGCATATTTTATAACGCTTTCATTAATTTTGGGTTTAATAAGAAGAGCGGGAATGAGGCCGGTGCGCGGGGGCGACGGCCTTATTGGAAAAAAAGGTGAACAGGTAGACTAGTGTGGAAATAGAAAAAAGGGGATAAAAGGTGTGAACAGAGGAACAGTGCTCCATCCAGGACTCCTTGAAGATCTGGGTAAGTGTTTATTCAATAGGGGCTTCAAAGTTTGTATGGGGAAACAAGATTAGTTAGACTATTTTATTCGAAACTTCACAGGAGTGCTCCTATTAATAAATGAGTAGAAACGGTTTTCAGGTTTTTTCAGAATACAACCTCAGAGGGTAAAATGGGGTGACAAAGTCTTAAAATCAATGCACAGCCTAAATCGCTAGGTCTACAGATTCAAAATTTGGCAAGTAGGTTCCTTATGTGGTCTAGGGGTGCACTAAGAAAGGATTTTTCAAAATGTACCCCTTAAGGGGGTAAAACGGGAGTCGAAAGTTTGAATGGGAAAACAAGATTAGTTAGACTGTTTTATTCGAAACTTCACAGGAGTACTCCTATCGATAAATAAGTTTACATTTGTGTTTCAGGTTTTTTCAGAATTCAAATTTTTATTTCTTTTTTTTTCGGATGGGAAATCATCAAATGACTCCTCCTGCTCTGGGCGGAGCAGGAGGGAGTGTCAGATTTTTACTGACTAAAACCCATCCATGTTCCTTCATCGCCCTTTGTGTTCCGGGGCCACGGTATCTCTTTCGAATAGTCCCGCAGCCCCGGCAGGCTTCGGCCCTTGCGGACCCCCTCATTATTGCTGACACTCTTTGAGGCGCGCGTGGAACACAAACGCGCCGTCGACACGGCCTCATGAGACGGACGGACGGCGAGCTAGCCCATAGCTCCCCGTCCACAGGCCCGCGCCTACGGTGGCCGGAAGCCACCACGTGGCCCCCGACGCCCGGGGCGTCTCCCGCGGCGGCCGGGACGTGTGGATATCTCCCTGTCCCGTTCCGCCACCTCCTTTGCTAGCATGACTGCTTCGCAGAAGGAGGTGTCTCCTCCCGCCCGATTCGGTGCAGGAACTTACCGAAACATCCGTGTCCGGTAAGAACCTGCGTCAGGCGGAAGGCGAGGACGCCGTGGCGTCTCTCCAGCCACTCCTCAAAGAGAGGACTTATCGCCACTATTGTGGCGTGCCCTGCACGGGGTTGCGACAGTCGCTCTCTCCATGTCGCCATGAGATCCCGCCGGAAGTCCGTCCGCTGAGCGACAATTTACCGCGGCAGCGGAGTTTCACCCCGGCGTAGCGCCTCCGCGCGCCACTCGTGTAGGCGCGCGAGGACTATCGCCTCCAGATCCCATGGCGGCAATCCGGCAAGGAGGCTCGCCGCCTCGCGCCTCGCGGGAGATCGTGCGATACCCCCGGATCAGCCTTACGGCCACCACCTTTTGGGGCGCGTTCAAATGGTTGGCAGCTCGCTGCCTCAATGAACGCGCCCACACCGGGGCCCCGTAAAGGGCCATGGACCGCACGACTCCCGCGTAGAGCCTCCGGCAGGAGGCGTTTGCCCCCCCCCAGGTTGGGCAGGAGCCGCCTGAAGGCAGCCCCTGTCCGCTCCAGGTTGGGGGCCAAACGTCGGAAATGCTCCACGAAGTTCCACCGGCTTTCGAGGACAAGTCCCAGGTACTTCAGCGTCGACTCGACGCCGATGGAAACTCCTCCTGCCATTACTGTGGATCCCGGAGGTGGCGCGTTCCGAGGCCCATGGAAGCACATGGCCTCGGACTTGTACAGTGCCACCTCGAGACCCAGTTACCGGATCCTCTCCACGACTATCGCAACCCCGCGTGTCAAGTGTTCGGCCGCCGCCTCGTGCGACCTCCCCTGTGCCAGCACCAGCGTGTCGTCAGCGTGGCAGACTACGCTGACACCGCTAGGGAGGTCGGCGCGCAGCACCCAGTCGTACCCGATGTTCCACAAGGGCGGTCCTCGAACCGATCCTTGTGGAACACCGCACGACATCTCTCGCCGGTTCCATTCTCCGCTGCGACCGGGGTAGATGACGGCTCTGTCCAAGAATTCAATCCCTAAAGGGGGAAATGGGGTAACAGAGTCAACATGGGTATTGTTTGTATGGTATATCGGGTCGGCTGTATTACAAAAACAACGATTTTAAGATTTAATGTGGCGGACCTGAAAAGCCATCATATAGGGTGCGATGGGGTTGAAATGTCTAAAAATCAATATGGGTGTCGATACCGAGATTATCAGGGGTGCTGTTAGGGTGCGATGGGGTTGAAATGTCTAAAAATCAATATGGGTGTCGATACCGAGATTATCAGGGGTGCTGATTACGAATAAGGCATTTATTTTGATATCCAGAAGATGGCGGATTCGATTTCTATACAGGGTAATTGTTAATTTATTGTGATAACGATGATGATGATTGTGATAATGATGATTGTGATGATAGCATTTGTGATTACGATGACGATGATTGTGATTACGATGATTATTATTGTGATTAAGATGATGATGATTGTGATAATGATGATGATGATTGTGATAACAATGACAATGATTGCGATAACGATGATTGTGATTACGATGATGATGATGATTGTGATGATTATGATTGTGATAAAGATGATGATGATTGTGATAACGATGATGCTGATTGTGATAATGATGATGATGATTGTGATAATGGTTATGATGATTGTGATTACGTTGATAATGATTGTGATAACGATGATGGTGATTGTGATGGTGTTTGTGATGGTGATAGCGATGGTGATAGTGATTGTGATGGTGATTGTGATTGTGACAGTGATGGTGATTGTGATAATGACGGTGATGGTGATTGTGATAATGATTGTGATGATTATGAAATTTGGCACATAGATTGTTTATAACCTGGATTAACACGTAGGATACTATTTATCCCTTTAGTATGATCCCGTGGGACAATCACCGAACTTCACGCGAACGAAGCCGCGGGCAACAGCTAGTGATATGATATAACGAATAAATCTTATTTGAATACTCTCAATACGATTTATGTATTTGCCATAATACGGGTTCCACATTTGTGACGCATATTCAAGGTGACTTCTGACAAAAGAGCAATAGAGAATCTTAAGGGTTTTGGCCTTCTTGAAACACCCAGCGAGTCTCATGATAAAACCCAGTGACTTCGAAGCTTTAGATACTATTTGCTCAATGTGCATGTTACATAAAAGTTTGGAATCGTGACAAACACCTAGGTCGCGAACACCGTCACATCTCTGTAATAGCTGCCCTTTAAGTATATATGTAGTAGGGAGAGGGACGCGTGTCCTGCTAAATGAGATAACCGAACATTTAGCAGGGGTCAAGTCAAGCTTATTAATTAGACAATACTCATCCAATCGCGCTAGGTCACATTGAAGAGCATCCATGTCGTCCTCCGATGATACTGCAGGGAAAATATTCATATCATCAGCGAAACATAGTAGTTTTGAATTAAGGAAACATGAGTCGATGTCACCCACATAAATAATAAAAAGTAACGGACCCAATAAAGAACCCTGAGGAACGCCACTGGGAGCTGAAACCCAGCTTGACATGTAGTTACTGATAATGACAGCTTGAGATCTATTTTCAAGGTATGAGGTCAACCAACGTAGTAGATCTCCTCTAGTACCATTATTAAAGAGCTTGGTCTTGAGAAAATTGTGGTAGATTTTATCGAAAGCCTTACTGTAATCCGTGTAAACCATGTCGACCTGAGCCCCATTATCCATTGTGTCCGTTAAAAAGTCATTGAGTAAAGCCAGGTTTTATACAGTTGAACGACCCTTAAGAAAACCGTGCTGAGCCTTACGGTTACTACCTTTTGGGGCGCATTCAGGTAATGGGCGGCTCACCGTCTCAAGGAACGCGCCGCGTATAGGGCCATGGACCGGAGGACTCCCACGTAGACCCTCCGGCAGGAAGCGTTTGGACCCCCCAGGTTGGGCAGGAGCCGCTTGAAGGCAGCCCCGGCTCGTTCCAGTTGGGGACCCTAACGTCGTAAGTGTTCTACGAAGTTCCACCGCCTGTCGAGGACATGTCCTAGGTACTTCAACGTCGACTCGACGCCGATGGAAACCCCTCTTATCGTCAGTAGAGATCCCGACGGTCTCGCGTTCCGAGGCCCTTGAAAGCACATGGCCTCGGACTTGTGCAATGCCACCTCGAGACCCAGTTGCCGGTCCTCTCAAAGATTATCGCAACCTATCGTCATGGTTTCGGCCGCCGCCTCGTGCGACCTGCCCTGTGCAAGCACCAGCGTGTCATCAGCGTAGCAAACCACGCTGACGCCGCCACGGAGGTCGGTGCGCAGCACCCAGTCGTTGCTGAGATAGGAGCCTTTTGACCTTGCACAGGACTAATCAAATAGTTCGTTATGTTCTCATGTTTACTTTATAAATAATTGTGTCAAACCTAATTCTATATTTTTGTTTCTTTTATGTCCTGTGTGAGATTAATTTTTCTTACTTCTTTTGATTACTTTTTCTTTCTTTCTTTCTTTCGTAACCGATGTTCACCTGTGATACTGTGAGATGTCATAACCTAGTGATACTGTGAGTGTATTTTGTGTCGAGTTCCAGTAGCGCACGTAGCAAAAGACAAAGAACGAGGGAAGACAGATTTGTCTGCTCCTAACATTTTTTTCCATCCACCCGCATTCTCCAGTTAACCACGATTATGGCGCTTGAAACGGCATCGAAATATCGGGAGGTCAAAATTAATAACAATCACGGAAGATATCCCGAGTGACAGTTTAAGTTAAAACAGTATCATTAGATTTTTAATAAATCAATATTCCAGGCCAGGAATCGAACCCATTGATTTTGAAACTACTACTTGCAAGGCACACCTTTTAAGAACGTTTTTCCTGAATTGAAACTTTTATCCAATAACCAGACTACCTATAATTAGCGTGTCTGTACGATAAGCGGCAGTTAAAATACAAGGAAAAAAAGCAACAAATATTACTAATACAAGCTTCCAGTACCGTTTGTTTAATACGGTGCATAGAGTGTAATTACACCCAAGTGTATAATGTGGCTTTTCTACCGACAATTAATATTTTTCTGACTTGTTCTTCTGCCTTAGTTAAAACACAGTGAGGGTTCATCGTCTAGGCAACGCAGTTGAAGAAATACTATAAACGTTGGCGAACATTCTCCATTTCATCATCATCTGCCTAGCCTTTTCCCAATTACGTTGGAGTCGGCTTTCAGTCCAACCGGATACAGCTGAAACCCAGTTTGTTACATGGAGTGGATGCCTGTCTGACCCCTACAACCCAATGGTGTGACACGATACCCACCACGATACCAGGCAGGACTGGTTGTAAGCTCGAAGTGAATAGGACTGTGCAGGTGACATCCGCCATGTACAGTAACGATACTAGCGGAAATAGTTCGTCAGGGATCTCTACCTGGACTGACCAGGTTGAAGTGTACGGAATAATTGACTCAATAATCGGTTGGACTGTGTTTGTGCTGACAATTTTCTCGTTCATTTACGGAGTAATATCTTGGAGCCTCATAAGGCAATTCCGTAATATCACAAACTATGTATATCTCAACGCAATTTTAGCAAATATCTTGGTGTTAGCAGCCATGGCGTTCCAAAGTTACAATCAAAAACTGTTATTAGAACTTTATCTTAAGCATACATGGCTATACAAAATACTGTACTTGGTATATTATTACTTATATTCAGCAAAGAACATGTGGTTGGTAGTTATATGCCATATGTTTTATGTTGACTTTGTTAAAGTTTTCAGTGGGGATATACGAAGAAGGTATCTTAAAAGTTGCCTTTTTGCTTGGGGTTCGCCTATAATAATAAGCGCTATGGGTGTTTGTGTATTTAGCTTTCATTATGATAATTATACTATGTTTATCGCGGTCTATATAGGATTTGTAGTTTTATATATGTCACCTTTGATAGTGAACTGTTTTTTGTACTTCATTATTTTATTTTCAATCTGTCGTAGTTTTAAGGCAAACGCCCATACAGGTTTGAACAACTGTCAACGTTTGTACCTAAGCACTTTAATATTTATATTTAGTGACATTCTATTGCTGTCAGCTTTTCTCATTTATTTTTTAAATTTTAATGTTTTCCTCTTACACCCATTATTATATATTCTATTAGAAATCGCTTATTTCTTTAGTGCTTTTATGTTGAATATTTTTTTCGTTGTTGTAAGAAGTAATCGGAAGATATGGCATGAATTTTATGTGAAGAAATTAAATGAAAGGTCGCTATCAGTTAGACATCAGAATCACAATATTAATATGCATGGAGAAGTCATTTGTGAACCTACAGATGATCGATCCAGGAATATTACAGGAATATATAATAATATTTAAAGATTCTTGAAATGTCTTTTTAACTATCTATACTTAAAAGTTTCCCATTGCATCTAAAATAATTGTAGAAATACATCCATAGTGCTTTGAATAATGTTGGTTTTATTTCTTGCCTTTTCCCAACTAAGTGCGAGAGTCATTCAAGCCACCAATTGCAGCTTAATACCAGTATTTAGCATTTGGCGCTTGGCTATCTGACTTCCAACACCCAGATACTGGGCAAAACAATACCCCTTGGTAACTTGTTATCATACTTTCGGGGCTGACGGTGTCCTGACTATCCATAACGACTGGCTCAAGGACTTCGCTCACAAGTGGTACGATGACAGGAGCGGGCAAGAGGGTTGAGGACCAGGAAGGCAGCGAAGCCGTTCTGGGTGAGCTAGAAAGGGGGGATAAGCAAAAAATGGACTGGAAGGGATAATTTGTGAATTCTTCTTACGCTGATGTCGTTCGCGTACGGTCTGTCGCGTACGTCAGCGAGAAATACAGTAGCAACGTCAGCGTCGCAATGTGGTGTTATATAGAACACAATGTATACTCGTACACGCGACCGACGACCGAGGGAGGGAGTCAAGAAGTGGCTGTGGTGATAGCACGCTAGACTAGACGGGCTATGTCCGCAGTCGTCTCCTTGATGTTTCGGCCCATATGACGTGATGTTGGTGGGGCCAAGGGAGGTGGGGGGTTATCAATAGCGACTGTCAAAGATCTGCAAAGGGCAGCGGGGACCAACGGCTTACCGTGCTTCCCGAGGTAAGAAAAATCTAATGATGCAGTTTAAGTATTCATCTAAATCAGGCTCTAGACTCTTTGAGTATTTGTCGCTATTCGTCATAGTTTCAGATTTGGCCGACCACGCGCACTTGAAATTTCACCTTGACCTGTATCCGTCAACAAATAGTACATTGTTCACCGGGAGGAGAAAGTGACCGATTACCGTCGAGGGTGTCGTTTGAAGCCCTCGCCTACGGTTCGGGCTTTAAAACACCCGAGATCGGGAATCGCATTTTCTCTCGAGTGATACATAGTGCTTTATACTACACCTACGAGGAAAATAAAAAACTAAATCTTTACTAATTGAAATTCTGAATCCTCAAACAACACACAAATTGAAAATGGCGCCAATGGCGTCTGCAATTTTCACATGTTCTTTTTTCAAATTGTTTATCCTGCCGCCGCAGGGTCGCACTGCCAGCCCGACACCATCCAACACACAGCTAGTGGCCAGTGTCATTTTGCGAACTTGGAGATAAAAACTCACTGTAAAAACTTTTTGGCTTTTGATATTTAGGTTACCGGCGCATAGTCTTACCCAAAATTAAAAAAGAAAAACCACGTAAGAAATGGATTTTCATACACTTTTCTCTCCCGCTCAGATGCGTTTTCTCCCCGCATATTTGTTCGATATGCAATGACGTACTTTCTACCGTAAATTTGATAAAGTATCAAGGTACTTTCCAAGCAGGTGTAGTATAAAAAATATTTTAAAATAAATTACCATTAAACGATATCAAAACTCTATCTATCTACTTTTCACAACACCTTATAAAAGATTTTACTGAAACCAAGCCTTATTAGAATTTCAATTTATCCCTTCAACATCTACGCGAGTCCATCTCAGATGTTCTCATCTGTGTAAAAACAAGGAGCCAATTAAACCAGATCTTTATCGCCAAAGATTTGTAGCGGGGGAATCGACGCGATGCTTAATTACGACTCCACTGTCTTACCAACTTTCTAAATAAAACTCTGATATTGGACTTTTTTTCCGTTCGAACTTTTTGGTGCCCAGAATTTGAACTTACGAAAAAAAACTTACTTTAAAAAATTCGGTGTGAATTTAATTTTGGAACGCTTGATTTCGTAGTGGTGGGTAGCCGTAGTAATTTGACGTATTGTGTTCGATTTTCAGATACCGAAAATTGGTTTTGCTTTTGTATCAAGAATTCCTAATCAGAAGCATTGATTTTGGTTAGTTTGTAGTTGGTACACGGTAAAAGCATGGTAGGTAATATCATAACGTACTGTGATTCAAAAGTCTTAAGGCTGGGGTATCTGCTAAATTAGAAACTCTATTTGTGGTGGTTCAAACTTCGTTTGAAATACTGTTAGAATAAAGTTCTAATCAGCTTGCATTACAAAGTGATTGTTACGTCAGTCACTGCGGCCCGACTAGTGCGAAATGAGTGGTTTTTATTTATTTGTAGCCTAATAAATCATTAGATCAAAATACCAATTTGTACACTTTGTGAAGAAAAAAATTACAACTATTTGTGTAAAAAAAAAACTAAAACTTAATGCCGTTTAGGAGCAATTACGAAATTTAGAATAAATAATGCTTCACTTTGAATATTTTTTTCATATAGTAATAATAAAGTTAGAATTATTTCAATTGTACCAATTAAAGTTTAGAGTCTAATAAGTAACATATATTTTTTTGCACATTTATATTCACTCATCAAAGAGGAGTTACATGGAGAAAACCTCTCGTTAGCAGATACCAGATACCCCTTAAAAATATTTTATTCCATTCAGTAATCGACTCGGAAAAAACCCCAAACTAACAACAAAATCTTTTTTGCGCTTACAACACTGACGTAGATACTAGAAAAAAAACTTTTGTCCACATTTAAACCGACTGCGACATTTCCTCTCCATTTATCACCGAAGCAACTGTTATGAAACAGAAACAAATTACACTGCCGTCTGATAAACTACTTTCCACCTCAAACCATAGACAAACGTGAACTCCATATTTTTCTTTGACTAACCAAAAACAAACGAATACGAATGAGCACTATGAACGAACAGATTTTAATTGAAAATGTTCAACAGCACAACTTCTAGAAGTGTTATATGAAACGAAATTCTAATTTAACAGATTGAATGAATGAACATACGGGCAAAATCCGCTATAATTTTGTGAATCGCCGAAATTTTCGCTGATCAGAAAGATTTGAGTATTGAAACAAACCGGTTACTCTGTTCTAAAAGTACGTTTTAGAAGAAAATGTAAACAATTGGTTTAGAAAATCGTGGTATTTGTGAAAGCCAATTAAATTGAGTGCTTTAATTTGATTAATTGTAACTTTTATGGCAATTTCCTTTGACAATTGGGTTGTTTGTAGAACAAAAAAAAAATAAAAAAAATTGTACATATAAATATTTAAGTAGATATTTTCATACTAATTACTTATTTGTGAAGATGGATGGATGGAAGGTTCCCTATCCATTTGCATAAAATTTTAAGACCTTAACTTAGCATACTTTTGTTACTCCTAATTATATTTTCGCATAACATTATTTACGCATAACAGCTTACGCATATTTTTTTAAGCATAATTTCTCTAATCATAATAATGATTAAGCATAACATTCTTAGGCATAAATTTATTTACGCATAATGATATTAAAGCATATTTTTTATAGGCATATCATAGAAGCATAATAATTAACTCCTAAAATGTTAGACACCCTGATTGGATTTACCAATTTAGTTTGACGATTGGAAAAAAAACCATATCGCCTGAAGCAGGTAATACATAACATATTTGTTTTGAACATAGTTGATTGTGAACATATGTGAGTTTTTTTCCCTGTAAGAAGCATGCAAACAACCATACACCATGCATGCAGCAAGCATGCAGCATGCAAACAAGCATACACCATGCATGCAGCAAGCATGCAGCATTCAAACAAGCATACACCATGCATGCAGCAAGCATGCAGCAAGCATGCAGCATGCAAGCAAGCATGCAGTATGCAACATGCAGCAGGCATGGTTTCTGTCACGGCTCCGACGCTGCGGGGCTCCGGCGGTCCCACGCGAGCTTATCGTCGCAGATGTGGTTCACGCTCACCACCGTGGCTCCGGCTTGCTGGCCGGCAAAGCCGGCCAGCCTCAGCCGCGGCGGCGAGTGTTAGAACCACCTGCTCCTCAGCTCGCGGGCCGCCTCGCCCCTCCGCGCCTACGCGATTTTAAATAACACTCTAGGGGTAGGGCAGACAAGACTACGTGGAGTCGGTTTCGCAGCGATTCGTTTCTGTCACTAACTTTTGCAGCTCAATTTAATGAATTTTTAATTCAAAATAAATACGTTAAAATAACTCAAATTTGATTCCGTTATTTCTATTAATTGTATGCCTAAATACTATTATGCTAATAGTCATTATGCCTAGTAACATTATGCGAATTCAATTTATGCCAAAATAAATTAGCCTTCAAGATGATTATGCCAACATAAACTGTATGTCAAAAAAAATATGGCAAAGTACTATTATGGCAAAACAAATTATGCCAAAACAGTTATGCCAAAGTATATTAGGAAAAAGAACATTATGCAAAAAGAAGGGATCCCTGGATGGAATGAAGGATGGATGTTTGTAACTCTTTCACGCAAAAACTACTGAACGGATTTGGATGAAATTTAGCACACAGACAGTTTATAACCTGGATTAACTTTTTATCCCGGTAATATGATCCCGTAGGACAAAACTTCTAAATTAAACAGATGAAAGTGTCGCTAATATTCCCATATGGTAAGTATTATTACTTACAGTTTGGCCGCTGAGAGAATGCCTTTCTGACGTCTGTCAGTTGGTACATAAGTTTTGAGCATAATTTTAACATTTATTGTTACTTGATTTAATGATATCGTTTTTAATAATATATTATTATTTGTTAATACGGCAAAATAACGATACTTATTTTTTTTATATTTTAATTTATCATCAAACATCTACCCTTACAGCTAACCAATGCGGTAAATGTGCCTTAATTAATATTTAACATAATTGTTCCTTATAACTAATACCTATAACTAATTACAAACAAAGCATTCCTTGTGAATTCACACAGAGAACCACAGAATAGGCCTGTCTCACTCGCTATGAGGTTGAGCGTGCGGAGTGCACGCGTCAGCGGCGCCTCCTTCAAAAGGTTGGTCCGAGCTCGCGGTTCCATCAGCAGTTCATGTTTATCGTAAATTCTTCGCCACTTCAAAGTTACATCGTCCTTTCGCTCACGACCTGTCAGGAACGCATCCTCTCAGCGGCCAAACTGTAAGATTTTAACGGCAATTCAACATTCATTGCGTTATATTCGTTATGGCTGGCAGCAGAACAGAAGATACGTTTTTTTAGATTTTTTTTAACTCCCGAAGCAATGGATTACTTATGTCTTTCAAAATCTTTCAGATTGTGTTTGAAAGTAAAGCAATTGGGGTTATTTACAGTTTAATGAAAATAAATACTCTTAGAACATTTTATAGGTAGGTATCTACTGCAATCGGGTAGATGGAACCAGTAACTGTCCGTAATAACAATCCTTTTTCAATTCGGCCCGGTTTCTGCAGTGTGCGAGCGTGTACCTTCCTAATCGGGTTTTTACGGCCACCAACGGCTTGCGTTTTGTTTCTCTATACTTCCTTATTTGTACTTTGTTGATAGAAGTTATGTGAAGTGAGGTATATTTTACGGTTTATCGCGACTTTTCTGTATTTGAGTTATTTAAAGAAAAGTGAAACGGATTATTTTTGGAAAAGACTCGTTTGCGAAATAACTCAATTTAACTTTATTTTTGGTGATAAGTACTGCCAAATTAATAGTGTTTTTTTTTTGTTACCATATTAAGGATACATTAGAATTATGAAACATCCTGTTCCAGAACATACCTACCCAGCACACGAGTCGAGTAGATCATCGCTCGCAACAGGATTTTTCAAATACGTCATAATAATGATTAATATTTAAGAAAGAAGAAAGAAAAAAAAGATAAACAATTTAAATATCTAGATCTGGCTCGCGAGGTGGTTGACATGTGGGACGTGAGTACAGCAGTCATTGTGCCGATAGTCGTGTCGGCCAATGGCTTAATAGCCAAGAGCCTCGACCAACATCTTAGGAGGCTCTCGCTTGGCAGCTGGATCAAGGGCTTGATTCAGAAAGCAGTACTTCTGGACACGGCACGTATTGTTAGGAGGTTCCTCTGTCAAGAGCCTTGACCACCGGCAGCTCGGACCCTGTTCCCAGCGCTGGTGGGCTACATTTTTTTTTTAATGAATGTATAGTTGTCACTGGATACATGAAGTGGGCTGCCGTTGTAAGACGACTAAAAAGTCAGGGTGTATGGATTTACTAGTAAAATTACTAGTAAAACAATTAGTAAATCACATTTTTCTACTCTTTTATTCGGAGCACAAAAACATTATTTCATTCCAAAGGCATAAACTCCTAAAGCACACAGGTAATTTCGAATACTACATAAGTCTGCTAAAATTACTGCTCTCACGTTCTCTTACATTATCTAAATGCACATAATTTAGGAACAGTACGAAACTTTGCATTCACATAGTAATCTTGGCATACTTTTAGTCTCAAAGGAAACATTTATTTTTAGCTAAGAGGTAAAAAGCCCACCTGACGATAAGTGGTCATTCGAAAGGGAGTTGCCTTACTGAGAGCTGAGCGAGGAATGAGCGGAGCGAGTTGAGCGGTGTGAGCACCAGACGCTTTTAAATCCGGTTCCATTTTGCATTTATAATGTAACAGTGAGATTTTTAAGCTTTTTCCATTGGGGTCACCTGGAATTTTGCTGAATAGTGCCTGTGCCTGGGAGTAAAACTGTGCCATTTTGATGGCGAAATTGGCACAATTTGATGAAACTAGCACTGGACAAACATGCTCGGTAAAGAGGAAAGGAGCCAGTGACAAAAACGTTAACCTACATAGCGTGTGTAAAATGTAAACTGAAGTCACATGTGTGCTTCTAAAAATATTAAATAGTTCCATTATTTCTCTACCCGCATAGTAAGTACGTATACACGGACAGCAGACGTATGAATGCCAGTACCCGCTAAAATTTTTATCACGACGTGACATGACTATAACATTTCTACTTTTACTGCTACTGGTCGTTGGTTTTGTCCAGCTCGTCTTGTCGTCTCTGGGTCTAACAGAAACGAAGAAAAGAATACAAAAAAAAATAGTGACAATTTGACCACAAGTAGCATTCATTTTCAGTACATTTTGTATTGTTACAAAGAGTTACCGCAGGTTTGACATGAGTTTTACGGTAGCTTATATGAATCCTATACATTTTTGACTTTCCCCATCATCATCGCTTGCGCTGATAGAATTTCTATTTGTCGTAGCTGTGTCCTCTCATCTCAAGTTAGCTCATCTTACTGTATGACCTTAGCTTATGCAAGGACCAGCCGAGTTTCTCACATGTTGCCTTTAGCAGAGTACTTGCTTAAAAGGCTCTTTTACTTAGCAACGATTTCGTTAGTGACTTTGTCCAAGATAGATGCATAAAACATTTTCTTGCGAGTTTCAGTTTAGGGTTCTCCGTTCATGTAAATTCGTGGAAGCCATCAATCGAGATCAGTTTTTGCTCTAGGTTTTTTTTGAGGTACTGTTTTTTCAGTATGTTTTGTTTATTATGTTGGTTTAGTATATCTTATAGCTCTTTTTACTAGTTAAACTAAGTAAAACAGCGTGTATTAGGTACTTGTTGTCTTAAAAAAAATCTTTGAGACTACTTGCAGGTGACCGCGGTTTCAAGTACTGCCCGTTAGCGTTAACGGGTTAATCAATACAGCCAGAGAAATGATTGAAATCCAGCGCCGTCTTGTCAAACTGCTCACCAAAAATGTTTCAAAATGCATTTTAACCAGCTCTTTAAGGTCATCTTCTTCTTCCTGCCCTTGACCCATGACCAACCACCACGCTATCATCTACTGCTTTTTCTTTCATATCATTCCTCACACAAGCCATCCATCTCTTGAAGGTCCAATTTATGATATTTTTAGCTACAAGCGCGGGTAAAACCAAAAAATGGAGTGACGACGCGTCGCAACTGTCAAATTGTCAACCCGGCCCGAACAATCCCGAACATTCGAATCATTTCGATGTTTCACATCTGCCAGGCGTCCCGTGACGGCTCACTTTTTTTTTGAAAGCCTATCCATATCTATTACAAAGCTAGCCAAGATTTCTAGGAACCCTCTAATAAGTAAAATGCAAACATAACTAGTGTAGACATGATAATATTTCCCTTTAACATCTGAAACCTGAAGAATATTCGTATATTTTTCGTATAACACAAATGTCATGGCTCGGCGGAGAGTTCCCGTTAATTTCTCTCAGTTGTATTACAATCGTGTAATATAATGCCGACTGCGGTGCCGGAGGGCCTATTCGGATAATGAGTAAGTGGATAAAGTAACGTCAGACCTTTTCGAGGAGGAAAATAATGAAACTTGGACACGGGGGAGTAACAAATCATGATATTTTATGTTGATGTTAAAAATTGGGCGGTGGAACAACTGCGATTTGGAAACCGCGCATCACAAGGATTATTTCGAAAATAACAAGTGAAATTCAACACAAACTCCGGACAGTTCAGTTTAAATTCTTAACTTAATGTTGGTGGACTCTATTTTCTTTTAAAGCATAAGGTTTTTAAAGTTTACAGCGAGCATAAAACGGACTTATGAAAGTCACAAAATGCGGAATATGCGTGCACTGAGTTTCCTCAGACTATTTCGTGAAACTACATTTTTAGAGACAAAGTGGTTTTATGGGCATTTTCAGGTTATGGCTTTATTTAAGAAAACCTAGGTTTCAGCGGTAGGTAAACCTTTTTATGGGTAAACAAATGGATTCTGATTTTTCTATCACTTTTGAGTCAGGCATTGAAACAAAGGTATGAACACATTTTTTATAATATTCCTTCTGGATGATCTATTGGCGTGTGGTCAAAATATGGCTTTCATGTTTTTTCAATACATTTCAACGTCATTCGAGCGCAAAAACATAAGTGTGCGTGAGAGTAACGTAACTTGACATTTCAGCACCTTCAGGCATACCTAACGGATGATGACAATTATGTTGTTCATTTTATAAACCTCCCATGACCTAACCTCCCCCTACCTAACAGTTAAAAAAAAATCCAATGTTATTTATTTTATACATCCCATTATTTTTACTTTTTGTTATTGTTTT
Organism: Xestia rhomboidea; assembly: GCA_963853795.1. Lineage (NCBI taxonomy): Eukaryota > Metazoa > Arthropoda > Insecta > Lepidoptera > Noctuidae > Xestia > Xestia rhomboidea. The sequence continues at coordinate 2,763,216 of OY970778.1, read as the reverse complement.
TTAATGTATTTATAACATTTTATTTTCATTTCTAGTTAGTATTTGTGCAAAAATTTTAGACTTTAAAATGTGTTTGTTTATGTTGTCGAGCGTATGGCACTCGTGGGCTGCAGCTGAAAATCAGCGTCAGGTGGTACACCTTGTGTTGCCATCTGGCATTATGCTGAGCTGAGGCCCTTTTGGCATTATTAGTTTTGTTTGTTTATTTATTTTGTGGAATTTTGTAAATGTTTTCAATGCCAAATAAACACAATTTTCTTTCTTTCTTTCTAACATATCTATCATAATATATATACATGTAAGTTACATACACCTAAGCAGAACTACTACTTGGATGCTATCACAGTTATTGTACACACATCAAGCTACCCGAAACTGAAAAATTTTCCCAATCAACCATAAAACGTATGCCTTAGCGATAAAGTTGAAAATCTATTAGAGAAATTTGACAGATTGTAGTAGCTTGTCTAAAATCACAGTGATCAGGGTTGAACTTCATCTGGCAGAATAGAATCGGACTTTTCCATGCTATTACCCTTTTAAAAGAAACTTAGAGGGGGAATGCTATCGCACGCGGCAGCATCGACGATGCGATCGGCAGCATCTGATTTCTCGCTCTAGCAAATGACGGTTCTGAGCGACAGAAAAGGATAGGATCATATAAAAGCGATTCCGTGCTGTTACATGAGGCGTGGATGAGGTTATGGGGTTGTTGCCTCTGACAGAACTATTATCTTTATTCTCGTTACAATAAAGTCGCGGTTGAGTTGCTGGTGTCTTCACCAATCTTCCAGTGAGATGTTCTTGAGCCCCTTGGGTTATGAGTCGAGCTTCACGATCACTAACAAATTGCACTTGTGCTGACTGGGCAGGTCCACTCAAATCTGTGTGGTTCTTCTTTCTTCGAAAGACCATTTCAGACGCTAATCTGCATAGTCCTAATATGACTTGACCAATGTCTGGTATTTTACTGGTTGCTTAGTTTATTTTGGCTGTTTCTTCTCAGAGTAGTCATGTATGAAACACCAGCTCCATTTAGTTTTAAAACATAACATGATGTGGCGTGTAAATAAGGGTTTTGTAAAACCAATTTACAGAAATAAATTGGTTTATGATTTCCACATCACTTCTCTCTTATTCTTCCTTAACCACGCTAAGTTTTTCTCTTCTCCCATAATTCCTACGACTAATTACATTTTCTCCGATGTAAATACAAGTTCGATAGTAGAATTATATCACATTAAGCGCTACGGAATACTGCTCTCAAACGAGTTGAGGCTCATTAAAATTTCACCCACTACCCATTTCACAGCGAGACTGAGCGAACGAATTATTAATTAATTGAAACAGTGAAAACCTATTTTTCTTACCTTCCATCTTAAGTTTGGAACGAAGTTTTAAATTGGAGTTAATAGTTTTTCGTAATTCTAGACTAATTAAAGTTTTATTTTTCTCCTTAACCTGTACGCGAAACAACACAAATACGTGACAAAATGGTAGGTGAAATTCTGACTTGGCGTGGAGGGCGTTTGTGCTCTGGCAGTCAAAACGTTAAAAGACGTTGGTTTTATCAGTATCCATTGCAACTGATAAACACAACATAATATCACGCCTGTAATCCTTGAAGGGTTAGGTAGAGGTGTAGTTAATTATAGTACACCTACATTACGCCATTTGTGTTTAAGTCGCATGTAAGCCTATTGCAATTAATAAAAGCTATACAAAAATTGTAACAGAGCTATATGAATGAGTTTTGACGGAATATCACGGAGATTCATTTGTTTAAGTATCATTTAAACATGTATTTTTCAAACGATACTTAAGCAAATGATGAGTCAAAGTATGGTTAGATATTAAAAAATATGTCGAGAGTGCGAGCTTTAAAAACAGCTGGAGAAAAAATATACTTTTATCTCTCGCTTGGAATTTAAAAAAATCTCAGAAAATGTACAAAGGAAATAACCAGGACACTGCCTTGGAAATGTCGTAGAAAAATACGAATTTGTATTTTTAGTTTCGAAAATTTTCATAGCTAAGGCAGAGTTTTTTGTGTGTAAAATAGCGTATTATTTTAATACCTTCCGGCTCTTTGTGCCCTTTACGACGAAAGGGTTGTAAAAAACAAAATAAAATATAATTGTTACTTTCAGTTTAGAAAGGTTAGATGAACTTGAAAGTTGATAAGAAAATGTAGAGACAAAATACTTGAGGAGATCTCATTTCACATTAAGATTTTATCTGAGACTATCACCACCAAACACAAATCAAAATTAGAATGACATTAGGAAGTCCCACGTTGGGCGCCAACTCACAATTTTTTCCAAATACCCTCCATGAAAAAAAAGAGAAACAAACCCCAACCACCCTCGGGTAAACACATAGTCTTTCTAAAAAGCGTAGTTGTACCAAAAAAAGGAGTTTATCTGGCGAAAATCCCCGAAATCCTGTAGCATTACCAACTACTACACAAGATTACTAAGTCCATCATGAAGATGGCTTGGAGCGTCTCGAAAGAACGCGCGGATATCCCTCAGTGTTTACCCGCAAACAAGTAACAACTGGCGATATTACTTCAATTTCTTCGACGGCTCTTATCTGCGGATACGAAATTGGACTTACGGATATTTGGGATAGCGAACAATTTTGGATGATAATGCCCATTTGGGGTAGATTATGAATGATTGAGCCTTTTTGATTTTTGAGCGCAATCTTTAGTTAACATGGCGATGACTTTTCAAATTGTCTGTGACCGTACTTTTTATTGCTTCTTAAGCCATTTAACTTTTTCTTAAAGACCATTGCGAACACAACGTTTTCATCAACTGAACTTACAAAATCTCCCATTTTTTGGTAGATATCTTGGAGGTTTAAATACTAATCTCTTTACTAAAGAAAACCTTGTATTGTGCCAGCCATCCTTCCAAGCCGTATGTCGAGGTACTAAGGGCAATCTCAGAGTAGGGATGCGATACGAAATGCCCGCTGTGCCCAAGGGATCTCTGTCTGAAACCTCGCAGAGATATATAGGCCTGCAGGAAAATATTAACATGATTCGTTGTGGCTTCCTCGTTGAGATTCCACCAACGGAATTAGGTCCCAGCTCAAAGATCCTATCTCGAATGTGAGATGTGCTCGATTTTTGTTATTTTCTCTTAATAAGATTTTGCGGGCGTGCTTGGTTTTATTGGTAGGCTGATTCGTCGTGTGTTTGGCGAAGATAGTTTGAATATGATAATATTCTCTTTATCGAATTTCGGTCCCGGGGGTCAATCTGAACGGAGACTAGCCATGCAGCTGGTGATCAGGAGATATTATAGCAAACACATGCTCCTTTTCTTAACTCTTACTATACGATGAGATGTCAATCAGATACGACCAAGATGAGATCAGACGTAGGACCAAGCAAAGCCCAGCTTGGTCATACGTCATAATTTCTTGAGTCCGGGCTGCTACTGTGAAATTTATACTTATATATTTCGGGTTGTCGGGATTTATTTCGCTAGGCTTGAGCCTTATGTGGGCAGAAGACGGGTTTCGAGCAATGAAAACACACTGGATGCGATACACTAACTATCAAATTACTTGAAATTACAATTTAACACAAACACACAATGAATCGGGTACAGTTTCAACTCCGCTGCGATCAGACCCAGAATGACCTCCTCGATACGATCTGTTAACTTCAGGACTCTGTAGAAGCACGCCATGGTGGGGTAGACTGGTAAGTAGGTCGCGTGATGTCACCACTGGCGCGCTTTCGATTCATTAGCCCGTCCGTACTCATGACCGGATCCGACATATATACACATCAAAAAAAGTGTGCGATCACTAGCATAAAATGATATAATTTTTTAAATTGAACTTTATCAAGAAAAAATCTTTGTTGTGTGTTTTCTTTTCACTTTTATTGTTTTATATTCTAAATCTATTTTTTTAATAAATAATCTAAAAAGAAGAAGAAATCATAATATAATCTACCGTAACAAAAAAGATTTAGATTTTTCAAAGTGATCGCAAACTTTTTTGATGTGTGTACATAAACTCACGCCTCTTTCCAACGGGGGGAGACAGAAACCACAGAACGCCACTTGGTACGATCCGTACTTACTCTTTTTCATCGTCGGCGGTTGCGAAATTCCCAAGTGAAAAATCTAATAACATATTTACTAAACAACCTGGGAACTGAACCTTGGGTCAGTGTACAGCAGTTCGGGTCCAGAGGGACGGCGGACTTGGGGACGTCCGCCGCCCCGCCGAATAACTGGACCCGAGGCGATGGCGCGTAGTGTTCCGCGCGCGCTCTATTGGCGTTGCGGGGGGAGTACACCTCGCCGGGGATCGTGGGAAGCGCACTAGTTCCCATGACAGACCCCTCCGCCGGCCCCAGGGCGGAGGACATCCGTGTAGATTTTTCACCCCGGCTACAAAAAAAAAACGTGTACAGCAGTTGCACCACTAGAAAGAACCAGTCACCAGATCAAAAAACCAGTCAATTGTTATTAAAAAGATCCTCATGTTGAGGCCTTGTCAAATCATCGTTATCACTGAAAGAACGTGCTAAACGATAACTTCTACGTAATAATCTAAACCTAAAAACTAAACGAAATTAGCTCATAAACACAATGCACACTCACACTATTACACACACACACACACACACACTCACACACTCAAAAACCCACTCAGATACATCACACTCCTTTTTTATTTATTTTTAAAATTTTGTTTTTCGGAGTCACCAAACACCAGTATATCCTTGCTTAAAAGGTGATCTCCAAATCATGCCTGATATAACTTTACTTAAGTAATTGAGATAACATTTTATTTTATGATTTTATAACTTCTAAGTATAATATTAGCTGCAATGCTATCTAGGACATACGTGGAATGCCTAGGATAAAAGTTGACCTAGCGATAAAGAGAAAAAGCGTCACACAATTTCATCTTCACAGTGAAAACGTAAAGAATATCTATGTTACCCCCAGGGTTAAAGTTATTAAAGTAACAAAACTTTCAATATGATTCAAACTTGGCCGCATTTTTCTTAAATCTTGGCACTTGGCAGTATTTCGCGAAGTTTCTACTAAAGGGATTAAGACTTCTTGTAACGTTTCGAAGTAAATGGCGCGTTAAAACGGTGGTCGCTCTTTAAAATTCCTTTCTACTCCATTTAGTTGTGATCAAATAGTGGAAAAATACATCTAGATTTTCTATACAGACGGCTGGAGGAATAAAGCCTTAGTGATAGTGTTTAGATATCTTTTGTTTTTATGTTACCTATTCGTTTTAAAGTCTGTTCCTTGCTTGTATCCTGAAAAAAACTAATTAGTCCGTCAATTAGATTATCAAAAAACATTTGACACGTATTTTTTCTTTTGTTACATAAACCAAAATTGACGCAGATACGACGTTTTTAAAATTCTCAATACATCATATTCATATTCATTTTATTTTGCATACCATAAGTTTTATAAAGATGTTACAATGGGCTAAGAACAATTATGGACCCTGTTAGGGCACAGCAATAAACAAGATTAACATTCTATTTTAAGTAGTTAATAATAGATACTATTTACAAACAGAGGGACAACTACACGATAACAATTATAGACATAGTAATAACTAGTAACATCATTATTTCAATACTATTATATACTATACATCACGCCGTGCTATATTTTTTAGTGCGTTGTGACGTCACGAGCCCCCACTCCCGAGTTTTGATGCGTTTTATCTTTGTCAATATTCATTGATTTACAAAATCAAAAAATACGTGTCCATTATTTTCCAATACTCTAACTGACGGACTAAATAGATTTGCAATTTATTGATGGTGGAAACTAGCCTATTAACTTGATTAAAATGACAGCTGTCAAACTGTAGGACTAGTAGCTTTGGTCATATCGAAATAAATAATAACATTTTTTTATTTAAGCCAGTCATTATTTTACGCTTTGTAAATATGGGTACTAATTAGGGCTAATTAAATCCTACCTACTAATTCTGCTAATATTGTAAATGCGATAGTTTGTTAGGATGGATAAATGGATGTTTGTTACTCTTTCACGCAAAAACGACTAAACCGATTTGGATGAAATTTAGAACATAGATAGTTTATAACCTGGATTAACACATAGGATACTTTTTATCCCGGTAGTATGATCCCGTGGGTCATTACCAAGCTCCACGCAGGTAAAGCCATGGTCATAAGATAGGTAAAATATAAAAACATGGCCTTAATAAAATTATCGGCTTAATTATGGAACTGGCTTAAAAATATCTCACGAATTTCCTTAGTATCAAAATGGAAATATTGCGGAAAAAAACCATATACTTCCAGCATACAAAAACAAACTGAAAACTATTCCCAGAGCGAACCGCTACAAAATAAATTATGAAAGTTATTGTTTTTGTTCTTATGTTAAATTATACAGGAGCAATCAATCTAAAACTTAACCGTTAGAGAAATTAAACTACAACGGTTAACTCAGGCCTTAATTGATGGCGTCTCGGTTAAATTTGGACAGTTAAACAATGTTGGCTAATCTAATTTGCGTTCGGTATAATTTATCAAAATTAACTCCGTGTTATTTTAGTTGGTTTAAGTATGTAGTGTTATGTTAACGGGGTGCGGTAAATGTTAATTTTGTGCTTTAGGGTTGTTTAAGAAGAGAGAAGAAGAAGGTTGAGAGGAGAAGGAGGTTGTTGTGGGTTGGTTGTTGTATGGTATGCATCGTTGGTCTAGTCGTCGCAAGCGTGACTACTAAGCGGGTATTGGGTTTGATTCCCTTGTCGGTTAACGTGTTAATGAATTTTCCCACCAGAAGTTTCTCAGTAACAGCCATGGAGACTGGATTTCTATTTAAATAAAAACTTTTTTTTCGTCCAAACCAAAAAGTTTCAAATATTCCGAATCGATTTGACTAAAACAAGTGGACCGACGGAAGCGTCGATTAAAATAGGTTCCAGTTTAAAGCTGAAAAGTTAGCCTTTTCCTGTACCATAGATATGCATGAACGTTGAATAGTTCAGGGAGAATTAAAAAAGTTGTTAGCCAGTAGCCCTGTAGGCTTAAGTTGATAAGGGCTGATAGAGACTGGCTTTAACGGCCCGGCCGTTTAGGAGACGGAACGATTAGTAAGTTCAGATTAAGATCATAGAATTTCATGTCTTAGTTAAATATCTTATTATTTGTCAAACACTTTTGTTATTATATATATTTTTTTATACTGTTCGGGAAACTTACAGCTAATATTAAATAAATAAATAAAATTTTATAAAAAAAAAATATAAGAGGTAAACGTTTACAGTTTTTCTTAAATATATGTCAAGTTCACTCATGCTTTGAGCCTGAACTGGTAATCCTGTGTTTCAGGCGAGTTCAGCAATGTTCACAATGTTGACAATGTTCTTAAACTATACAAATTCGAAGGCAATTTTCCGCAAAATACAAGTTTCCGCATGTAAAAAACACTGGAAACCAAAAAAAGTAAAAGAAAACACTACAAAAGATAGAGGTATACTTACAAAATACTTATATACATAGCATAAGTTATGCAACAAAACAACACGATCGACTACTACTACAAACTAAAAATTTAAATTTAAAAGAGAAAAATACTAAAAACTACAGTTAGACACAAATAAACTACTTATCCATAAAAAAGCTTTATGAGCAGATTAAGCAAATAAAAATGTTACATAAACATAACATCACGCCTGCAATCCTAGAAGGGTTAGGCAGAGGTGTAGCGAATAGTACGTTCATCCATTTCGCCAGTTATGTTTAAGTCCCAAATAATAGGGGGCGAGCCTATTGCCATCAACTAGACACAAATCTAGGCTCCGTGGGTGTTACTGAGAAATTCCTAAAGGAAAAACCTAATAACACTTTGCCCGACCTGGGGATCGAACCCAACACCTTACGCTCAGCAGTCGCCCTTGCAACCACTAAGACCAACAAGGCAGTCGCTTACAGTAAGGGGCGAGCCAATTGACATCAACCGGATGGGTTTCTTAATTTCAGAGTACTCACAAGTAATTACGAAACGGTAATAAATAGCACTTACCTATAACGACCATCTTTCACGCCAGTCCTTCCTTTTACAAAATAACCAAGCATCTGCCATTAATTGCGGCATAACTATTTTAATTAAAAGGTAAATATAACTGAAAACATTGTAAAAATGTTGAGACGAAGCGACAAAGTAGCGAACTGTGTAGTGAAACTCTAATTACCGACGTTGAGCACTTTCGACCTTATGTAACGAGACCGTAGCTTAGTGTGAATTGGATAAGGCACTTTACAGGAAATATAATGTTCATGTATTTTTTGTTTCAAATTTAGCTGCTTTTTTTTTTAATTGTCCTGACCTGAGTTGTGGAAGAATGTAGTGTATATAGCACCCACGATTAATGTAGCTTTCTGCCAGTGATTTTTTTTTTAGAATTGGATCGTTTTAAAGTCTAAATGGATAGATAGATAAAATGAAGATAATTCATAAGTTTGAAAGTTGCGCCAGTGAAAGATGAAAAGGAATCGTCTGTCTTGATACGGGCATGTGATGAGGAGGGAAGAATCACTTGTGAGTAAAAGAGTGATGAATATAAATATGGATAGATCTAGAGGGAGAGAAAGACCAAAAACCCGGCCAAGAGCGAGTCGGACTCGCGCACCGAGGGTTCCGTACAAACTTTTTAAAGGACAAACTTAACTTTGCTGTTCGATCCCATGAAACGTATATTGCACCAACCTTAAATAATAAGTTTGTAATAGTAAAATCCCTTTTTTTTTGTTATTAAACTACATATTTAAGGTTTTGAGATTTTTCTCTTTACATGTGCTGTAAGACCTTGCTTTTAGCCAAATTTCGTGATTCTAGGTCAACGGGAACTACCATATAGGTTTTCGATAGCACAATATCGGGAAAAGTCCGAAAAAAAAAGTTGAAAATTAAGGTAAATTTTGGCACCTACTTACAAGTTTTCGCGAAAATCTAAATTTGCCCATATCTTTTTATCTTGTTGACTCAGGACCTTGATTTTTATACATCTAATGGGGACTATAGACCTCAGTATCTAGTAAAAAATTCAACTTGCTAGGTCGATCCGTTCCTGAGAAAACGGTGGAACGAATGGAAGTGGACGAACACGGTGGTGACAGACGGGCCGACGGACAAGAAAGTGATCTTATAAGGGTTCCTATTTTTATCTTTTGAGGTACGGAACCCTAAAATAGATGGATGGATTGTATGAGGAATAAAATGAAGGAAAAAAGAGTAAACGATAGCGTGACGCCGGACAGGGGTGAATGGAAGAACGTGAAACTGGAATGGAACATGAAACGTGTTGCGCCGACCCCAAATAACAAGGGGAGGAAGATGATGAATTCAAAAGTCACATCCAAATTCATACCTTTCCAACATCCGAACTTCGCAGACGAACAAGAAAATTAACTAGCTACAAATTCATTCATTGACATAGAGAGCGAATCTGCATCGTCTGTACCACTCCATTTTAAACGAAACGAAACCGTATAGAAATTAATGGAAAATCTCTAATTGGACCTAAATGGAACAAGTACTATATTCCTAGAATTAGTTTCAACACTATTCCTGGAATGGATTTCGAAAAGGTATTTTTTTACTATTGCGCGAAAGGGATTTTGGTTAATACTTACTGTGTCTGTTCTAGATTCGAATTGAATTTTAAAACAATTTTCGTTTTAGAACCTGGTGTTTTTAGTTTTAGGTGTGGGAGTCAGATTTGTTTCATAGTTGTGTGTGCTGAATTGTTAATTGAGAGGAAATTTTATCAGTAACTTCCTTTCTTCGTCATATAAAATCTTTCGTTTTGATGCCTTATGTAGGTTTAAAGATTAAAACGACAACAGTTAAGACGTTTGACAGAGGAATAGTTTTCTAGAAAAATACATACATATTGGGAACGTTTCATGTTGTTAAAACTTTTAAAATAGAAAAGTTTTTACAACTAGAGTCGCTAGCAAAGTTACACATCAATATTCTCTGAGTAACATCAATATAATACGGAAACAAACTTTGGACGAAGAATATTTTTATAGTGTAAAGTTGCTTATAAACACCTATGTAGTTCTCAGGCTATGTGGAGTTACCATCTTCGCAGGGTAACCGGTAGCAGCTGAATGAGGGTACTGGTGGGACCTGGCCTCCCCTCGAGAGGCAACGGGTCGTGCTCCGTCACGCAGTCCCAGTGTGGTTTGGTGGACCCCACATATTCGCAAACCGCACCGACTGATTTCTGTGAAGACGCTTCAAGTACATAGGAACTAGTAACTGGTGGATTGTGGTTGCAGTCATCTTCGGATTTATCTTTGGTGGTATTTCTCAGAACAAACCCCATATTAAATACAAATCCATTAATAATAATTAAATTCAAGCGAGAGAGCCGCTCCTGTATCTACCAGGACGACAGAATAAGCTAGGAGTTTTCACACTCAATCACGTGAGTCACTCACAATCTACATGAATAATACACAGGGAATCGAAACTTTAAACGGCAAATAGATATTGACATAAATATAACAATAGTAAGCATTCTCTAAAGTAGCAGTTCTCACCACAAAGCGCATATATTTAACAAGCTTAAGCCCGCGGCATCGCCCGCGTGGTTATCGGTTATTGTCCCACGGGATCGTACTACCGGGATAAAAAGTATCCTATATGTTAATCCAGGTTATAAAGTATCTATGTGCCAAATTTCATCCAAATCCGGTCAGTAGTTTTTGCGTGAAAGAGTAACAAATATCCATCCATCCATCCTTTCGCATTTATAATATTAAGTAGGATAGGATAGTAGGAAGTAGGATTAACATCAAGTGGGACTCACTACAACTGTTATAAACGCAAATCTACAAATTGCATTTAAACAGGAATCCGTCCTACATCTACCAGGGCATCAGAATAAGGTAGGAGACTTCACACTCAATCACAAACTGCGTCCACGAGTTCACAGTTTTTGCTGGTCTCCGCTAATTGATCACTGCTCATTGGTCCACAAACTTTGGCTGGGTGCAACTGATTTATTTATTTTCCAGTTTCAGAGTGCGACAAGTATTTGAGTTTGATGTTTTTTGTACTGTTTGTACGAAGTTAGAGCTTATTTTTGAATAGTTTTGTGGTGGACGCAATGTAGTCGATTTGTGCTGCGTCGGTCTATAGGGTTAGTGCTAAGCATGGTCCTGGGTTTGATTCTCAGGTCGCGAAAAATGTTATATGGTTTTTCCACCTGAAATTTTCCAGTAACTTGAACATAAATGGGGAAATATAGGGTGTGTGTGCTATAAATAAATACATCTCAACTAGTCTGTATGTTTATTTAGGTCTTCTTGACTTTCAACAGCTTACTAACTTGCTTTATTTTTTCGTTTGTTATTTCATTTCGTGACCTTTTTGACCCGTATTAACTTCAACCAAAATTAATTTAATCACCCCTATTCAAAATCAAAATGGGAACTTTTTATCTCGAATCGAAAGCACTAGAACATCGAAAAGGTCCAATAACTCGGGGAGTAACTCCCAAATCGCTCGACGGTTAGTTGTCGAAAGTTGGTACTGATAAAATTAAACTCGGGAGACAAAAGGCCAACTTTTGTAGATAAAGAGCGACTTGATATCGTCGGATACGTATTACGGGAATTTGGCGACGGTAAACGGTGAACGAGAGGGAAGCAAACTGTCGAGATTTCTCCAATCTTGAGCCAGTTTTTAGTGATCCTTCGTTTTATTTCGCTGAGGCATTCAATCACGGAGGGTTTTTTAACCGAAAGTATACCTAATAGTATACGCACATTTCGCCAGTTATGTTTAAGTCCCATATATAGGGGGCCAGCTTATTGCTAGCAACCGGGTATATTTACAGACTCCGTGCTGCTACTGAGAGATTCCTGATGGAAAAACCCAATACACTTTGCACGACCTGGGAATCGTACCCAGGATCAGGACTCAGCAGTTGCGACAGCGAGGCAGTTACCACGACGACGAGGCGACGACGGTCTTTTGTTGCATCCATTTATATTACGAAGTTGATTAGTCTGGGCGGTGTTGAATACCGTTTTTTTTTAAATTACACCCTGTGATATCACTGTACAATCCATCTCTGGATAGTAGGTATCATCATTCGCTGTCTCATCTCATCCCACGTCCCAGTACTGCAGAATGCGTTGTTCCACCCTCCAATTTTTAACCTCAGCAGATTTGCAGCATGTAAATGGACCACAAGGAATCTCCCCAACAATTTACCCACGCCCAAAATTACTCAACAAAAGAATAAGAAAACCTTCCTTTATGATTGAAAACAGATTTATCATAAAACATGACAGCATTGTAAGCGAAAGATCAAACATGTCTTTATCCAATATTAAACTGAGGAATCGAGTAAAAACGAAGTCCTCACAAACAGATATAAAGCCTTCCTCTCACAAACAATCGAGTATTCCGTCTTGAGATAAGATTAAGGTTTTGTCTCCTACTGCGGTTTTGATAAACAACCACAAAACATGGCCGAGATAATATTGTAAGGAAATAATTTGTTTTCGCTTAGTTCTGGGCCTTTAAAGCGGCGATGTTAATCTGGTTGGGTTAGGCGGAATGCACAGAATTACAATTGAATAAAAAAATTGTTTATAAGGATTTTGTAGGCACTGGAAAAAGACAAAGATTTTAATAGTTAGATCCATCCGCTCGCGTTAATAGATGGTCATACTGCTGTTTACTTATGAATAATATAATATACTGTTTCGCTCACTCATGCTAAAAATGCATGCTGATATGTAGTTATGTACCGTAAGGGCGCATTTAATGATTTCAATCTTTGGGTAAAAGGTCAGTTACATTCTACGCTTTTTCTTTTTCTTCGTGTCGTTGGCATGACAATGTTTATATTTTGATAGCCCAGAACTTTACCACTTCTACCGCGTTGACGTCGGCAGCGCAGAGGTCACTTTTTCTGCATGTTTTTGTGCTAAGTGGGCGGCATAGGAGGGAAACATAGTTCTAACACCCTACACTGATGACAGACGTTCCAAGGCGCTGCTAAAGACGGCATTGTCGACCGTTTCCATGATCACCTTATACTCGGGGAAACTGATGGCGGTCTCAAAACTGAAGGCTTTGTATGACGAAAGCTGATAGAAGTCGTGCTTTCAACGCTCCTTCGTCGCCACGAATTTCAGTAATGCGTCTCTACAAGCTGCTGCCAGCTCAGCAATTCTGTGCTTTATTTTCCTAATCCATAAAGTGAGATTACCTTGCAGATGTATTTGCAGAAGAGTCTGTCATTAGTAAGTCTCCTTTTTAGAATCAGGGAAAGGATATATTGTCAAATCTTACCAAGGGGTAGCGTACCCACTAACTGGTTTGTGGAGGTCAGATGGGCAGTCGCTCCATGTAAAATACTGGTATTCAGCTGCATCCGGTTAGACTGGAAGCCGACCCCAACATAGTTGAGAAAAGGATAGGCAGACGATAATGATGATATTGGAAGTAATTGGAACCATCCACAAAGCTTTGCAGAGAGGCACCCGGAACACTGATAGGCCTTCCTGACCTTATGTGCCAATAATATAATAATAAATTTATTTATTGGCATATACTAATAAATTTATTTATTGGCATATAATAATAAATTTATTCTGTATTACAGGTCACCAGGTTTCCACTCGGAAAGTAATTTATAGTATCATTGTGTTAGATACCAATGTTAAAGGTTGGTTTAAAAAAATATGTATCATATGAGAAATAAAAGTATAAAGTATTATAATAACAAAACAATTTAGAATATTTACTTACGCACCACGTTGTAATATTCTAAATTGTTAGGTGTGTGTGTATGAGAAAGTGTGCGTGTGCTTGCGCTTGTGTATTTGTGCATGAGTGTGTGTAAGTGTGTTGTAATCATTATGATCACAGCTTTAGTTGATAAGAGATTAACTTTGACTGATGTACTTGGGATTATTGATGCCAGTTAGTCCGTTGGATAATTTAAACTTCGCAACCACTCATCTCTTTGAAGACTATCAACATCTAACTTTACGTAGAAATTAGTTTTTGCCTGTGGTTTTGAGACGGTTTTCTTGTTACTAAACTAAAGTGTAAACATGGATTTAGGTCGCGTTCTGCCCTCGCGCGAAGAGTTTTGTGAGAAGTTACAATCGCGCACGTCATGTGAGTAGGTACGTTCGCACCGCGAGTTGTGAGCAGTCGCAATGACTTGCTTTAAGGTGGATGCTCCAGGGTAGCCCGCGAAATTCAATTTTTTTTACGTTTTTTGCAATTTGCAGGTCAGTGTCAGGTTGTATGTTGATTAAAATATGATTCGCGGCTGTAACACGTATGTAGTCATAGAATTATAGTCATCAAAATCATCAATACAACCATCCAAGCGCATAACCGCGCTTTTTTATGTTTTTCCAAATTGTAATCTGAATCTAGATTTAACTTAAAAGTAATTTTGTATTGTTAGTACTGTAATTTTTATTTTGTTGTTTAATTGAAAATATTATTAGTCCGTTCGCATGTATTATATATATATCCCAGTTATACAGGGAAACCTATAATTGGCCATAGTAACTGTGACACGCATATTTTGTAAAATATTATTGTATCGCTGTTGGCTAAATAAATAAATAAAAAATAAATAAAACAAATAAAGGTGCAGGAATGACTTTGACATTGAAAAAGTCATTCCTGCACCTTTATGCGAATCATATTTTAATCAACATACAACCTGACACTGACCTGCAACTTGCAAAAAAAAAAAAATTGAATTTCGCGGTCTACCCTGGGGCATCCACCTTAAGGCTGTGGCCCCAACAGAGAGCATCTGACTGTCCGCTGACATACTCGAAGCCCACCCACAAGGAAATTTTTCGGTAATTAAAAAAAAAACCAGCTGTTCCATACATTCGCCCGTGTAGGTATTGCACTTTTGTGGGAAACCACTGTTTTTTTTTTACCGAAGAAAAATTTCTTAGTGGCTTATAATGTTGTACTGAATACTTTGTAACCGTTTCCTTTCACCCTGTATAGTTAGTTTATGAAACGTACAAAGTAAAAAAAAACAAAACCGAACATTCTTTTTTGCTAATTAAATACAATACATGAGCATGATTTTCAAATAGATTTTTAGAAACTTTAAATTGTAATCTTGAGCTAGATGCTCACAATATTTGTAAGCCTGCTACTGGCATAACATAGCGCTCGATTTTATCAATATAAGACCTGTATTTCTGTACCTGTGTTAACAAATAAAAAGTGATTTGATTTGATTTGAAACAATGACTTTTTCATTCTACTATCGAACACCAGCTAACGATTCAGCTAAGATGTTACCAACTTCAGAATCTCCGTAATACTCCTCCTCCAAGTAAAGATGTAGCTACCCGCATGGCCCTACCGCGGGGTAATTAATCTGCACCGAATACTAGACAATGGGGCTTAAGCCTTAGGTCCCGGTTACTAACTAGTTCTGATAACGGACTCGAAAGATTTGCCTCCTTGTTTATGAGGGAAGATTTGAAGACGGAGGATGAAAGTTGGATGTTTTATTGTAGGTAGTATTAATCTTCGGTTTCAGACGTTCTAGGATTAGTTTTAGGATTAAGGCCTTGTAATAATAACAGCCTTTATTACTAATAATCTAGTGGCATAAATTATACAGGGTGTTAACGGACCGTTCACGAAGCCGTCAACCAAGCATTCTGTACATCAAACTAAGTAACCCTACGCAAAAAATATTGGTGGGAATCGACTTTTTTTTTTGGGTCTAAAATCACGGTTTACCGCAGGTCTCAATGTAATGCATTCAAACACTTTACACATTGTGCTGATGGATGAATTGAATAAAACGGGGGTCGTGGAGGTATTGGAGGTATTTAGAGCAAATTTTAATTTCCAAACATCAAATCAATATCCTGGGTAATCCTGGAGAGGGCTATGCTCGGAGTTTCATTGCGCGATCGAATCAGGAATGAAGACATCCGTAAGAGAACCAAGGTCACCGACGTAGCCCGAAGAATTGCCAAACTTAAGAGGCAGTGGGCAGGGCACATTGCTCGCAGAACAGATGGCCGATGGAGCCGAAAGGTTCTGGCAGACCGCGAACCGGATGACGTTCCGTTGGAAGGCCTCCCATTAGGTGGACCGATGACCTGGTGAAGGCTGCGGGAATCCGCTGGATGCGAGTCGCACGGGACCGGTCAATGTGGCCTATGTCTAGCAGTGGACGTCTTGCGGCTGAAATGATGAAATCAATATCATCATCTACATAATATCCTTTTCAAAACTGTGTTGGAGTCGGCTTTTAGTATAACAGGGTGCAGCTGCATACCATTACTTATTTAAAATAGAGACAGTGCCTATCTGACCCCCACAAACCAAGTAACCCGAAGATGTGGCTGACTTACGACCTCCTGGCTCCAATATTTCTTTCGTGTCTCCCTCGGTATGTAATAAATAAATAAATATAAATAAATATCGCTGGACATTACACACAGCGCCATTCTAGTGCCACACTAAGCAACGAGGCTTGTGTCGTAGACACCAGATAGTTGATATACTACATAGATACTTTTTGTTTATAAATACATACTTACTTAGTATACATATAACATCCATGACTCGGAAACAAATGTCCATGCTCATCACACAAACATTTGCTTCTACCGGGATTCGGACCCGGGACCCTAAGAACGTAAGGCAGCCTCACTACCGTTGCGCCATTCGGGTCGTCAAATGGATGGTCAGTTGGTCACCCATCCACTGACCGACCTTGGCAAGTGTAGCTTTGTTCGGCTCGTGCCGCTGCTATTACTTAGCCTGAAGCTGCACTGCATCTACTAGTAGAGAAAGTAAAACCCTTTTATTTACTTACTCAACGACGTCTTGAAGTGCCCTTTATGTGAATCCATATGTGTGAACGGTTTTCTGTTCAATCAGCAAATGAGCGAAGACGAAAGTATTGTTTCAATTACTTATCGCAAGCATAACCGTGGTAAGAAGCTTTGCAGACGATATTCTAAAGTTAATTTTATAAAACTGTAGTGATGAGTGCTGTAGCCGTTTTTGATTGAAGAGCGGAGTCTCCCAGGCTTATATGCTTAAAAGAGGGCTCCAATCACTAGTTTTTAAGATTTACCTGTTAAAACATTAACAATTTTTTTTTTTTGTGAGAGACTAGCGTCTGCGGCTTCGCCCGCGTGGATTTCGGTTATTGTCCCACGGGATCGTACTGCCGGGAGAAAAAGTATCCTATGTGTTATTCCCGGTTATATCTGTGGGCCAAATTTCATCCAAATCCGGTCAGTATAGTTTTTGCGTGAAAGAGTAACAAACTTTCGCATTTAAAGTAGGATATAGGATAAACATTAACTTTGTGCTAAATACTTTTATTTTTCTACTTCATATTATTAATATAAATGGTTTAATAATATATTTCTTATTCTCATTTCGTTTATTCTGCATCAAGCAAAATTGCTGGGTACACTACATAAATACGAAAAACTTTATTCCGAAAGTCACAAATCAGAATTTCATAATTCCGAATGGTTTAAAATTCCGAATATGACAACTCCGATTTATAAATATTCCCATTTTCATAATTCTTAAATTTCGTTATTCCTATCGTTCATAATTACTATCCTCAAAATACCGAGTTTCAAATAAAAATCAAATAGATCGAATAAAAAAAGTCTGGACTATTGATGATACGAAACATTAAAAAAACGAATTCCGATTATTAAAACACCGATTAATTAGATTTCGACTATGTGACGCGCGCTCGCAACGCTCGCATTTTACATTACACAATACACACCCACTTTCTGTCACAAATATCGTCGTCGCTCCGCCGCGCCGGCCTTCGGCCTACGCTCCTCACGCCAGCTAGCAAGACCCAATGCAGAAAAGTTTATTTCCATGGTATTTGGTTTCTGTCACTAAAACCTAATTTTAGCAGTTTATTCGAAGTATTGAAAATCGGAATGTCGTTTTTCGTACCAACGATCCATCGAACATTTGATTCTTCGGACTTTTGAAAATCGGACAACAAACAAATCGTATTTAAGACTTTCGGAATAATAAACTTCGGGATTTTTAATAATAGACATTATAATTCTTCGGTATTACGAAATTCGGACTTTTGATAATCGGAATATTGAAATTCGGAATAAAATATTTCGGAGTATTTGGGTGTTCCCAAAATTGCTGTCTAAAATTTCGAAGGGTATTCCCTACCTCAAGTTTTCTTCGGTTTGACAAACCTTCAGGAAACCTTCAGGAAACTTCCATCAGATATAATATCCATTAAAATAAAAATAGACGGCAAAATAAATATACGAATAACCTCTCAACCCATATACGGAGCGCTAGTGCAAAACACAAACAGATCAATAAATCAGAATCAACATGAAAACATCCAGTAACATCTATCAATGAAACTAATATGGAAGCCCTGTTTGAACTTGAATACAAACTATCGAACAGGCCCGTGTTTATCAAACCGAATGATTGTATAAATACAAAACTTGGTTTTTGTATGGAGTAAATAGTAGATGGAGTTGTAAAGCGGGTGAACTGCCTAAGTGGCTGGCAAACAGGTGTTAAGATCCCATTTTCATTTATAAATGAGTTTTTTTGATGCTATATTTCAGTCTAAACTAAGAAGTTTAGGTTATTTTATTGATTTGATTCTGACTCCGATATTTTATGGCAAAGTTATAAATTAAAAAAATGTTTTTGTGATTGCATATTGTGTTGTCGGTTTGATACATTTATAATAAATAACAAAATTCATCAGTAATGATAGAATGTCTTTCGCACTACGTTCTATGGAAGTTTCCAAGACACGAATCACTAGCAACCGTCCCCTAGATGGCAGTGATTAGTATGCGGATACACGAAATCGTTCACGTCTTCTTTTTTTGGTGCATCTCCAATTACTGAAGGTTGGCCATCTACTCCGAATATTTCTCCTTGTCTTAAGCGAGGTAGAACAGCTTAGCACCACATGTAGTTCCGGTATATTCGCGAATATTTCTCAGCCAAGACTTTCTTCTCCAGCCGCGTTTCCACGCTTCTATTCCTATCATTATCAGGCAATCTATCTTTGTTTGACGGTTGGCATGAGTGCTCTGTCCACAGGTCGTTTACACTGCATATTAAACATTCCATTTACTTGCTACTCCGTGTCGTTACGGTTATGTATAACAAACCATTCAGCCATGTTGGGGATTCAGTTTTGTAATGAAACTAGTTCAGTGATTAGTCAATAGATCTTTAGCAAAGTTAGTTGTTTGCAAAATGATACGAAAATTGTTTTTCTTCATAAAACAACGCAAAGTAACACGCCGAAAGGAAAGGGGCTTAGCTTAATTAACCCACTGCTGGAACAGAGGTCACCTTTTTGTGAGACTGGTTGGGCCATAATCGACCAAGTAGGCTCAGTGTGGGTTGGTGGATTCTACAAGCCTTGGAATTTTTGGGTTAACAGTGGTGAAGAAATAGCTTACGCCAAGCAAAGTGCCTGCTTGGGTTTTACTCGCGGTTCGACTTGTTTCTTCAAAAAGATGGCAGACATGAGTATAATATACACACATTTTGTCTGTTATTCCATGTTATAGGAGGCGCCTACTGCTATCAACCGAAATCGAGAAAAAGCCTACACCTCAGGTCTCATTCACGAAGTCAGCGGCGGCGGCGCGGGCAGCGGCGGAGGCGCGGGGAGCGGGCGGTGAGCGGCGTATGAGCGGCGAGCGTCAAACGAGCGGTGCCCGTGCGACTGCATTAACGTAGTGTTGTGCAGTATTATTCAACTTATTATTATCAACTGAAATTTCAAAATTCCCGCCGTGTTGGAGCAAATTATAACTATGATTTTGGATAGAACCCCTATATGGGACATAATATATAAAATAATAGCAAGTACAGGAACCACAAAAATAGGGGGTTACTTAAACCGGTTATGGGAAGAAATTAAAACGAATGAATTATGTCAATAAAGTTGTTACATTAATTAATACGATTGTTAAAAACATATTTAATTAGTATCAAAAAGATGTTGTCGTCGCTGTTTAGACATTTCGTACGCGAATAAAGATATTAAGTTCTCGTAACACAACACTACGCCGCTCTAGCACCGCGCAATCTGCCCGCTGACTTCGAGAATAAGGCCTAACAGTTGCATTTGCGGCCGTTAGAATACTAGCATTCTTGGAATCGAAAATGTGCTTAAAAACACAAATCAAATGACCACTATCCACACACCCACGAAAAGCACCACGAGGGCACTTGGTAAACCTTAATGGCTCCTAATACATAATCGTCATTCGATTTGTATTTGTGGTCGGCACAGCATGTCTTCTTCTTCCATACTTCTGCAGTCACCCCCTTTCTAGCCAATATGTTATGTTGTGAAAAATAAATGATACAAACCAATCTTTTTACCACCATTTAAGTAAAGCGAGCTAGTTAAGGATGCGCCTGGCATTTAGAAGCTATTAAATAATATATTGTTGCCGCATCGTCGACATTTGATCGTGATAGGTCCCATTATATGTCACGACAGTCGTACAGTCATGGTAATCAATACGTATTTGCTAGCGCGACAGTTGACAATGAGGTCCTGGGTTCGATTCCCAGGTTAGGCAAAGTTTTTTTGGGTTTTTCCAACAGGAATTTTCTCAGTAGCAGTCACGGAGACTGACATTTGTGCCCAATTGATGGCAATAGACTGGCCCCTTATTATATAGACTTAAACATGACATGAACAGTGAGACATAAAAAGGCTAAAAATGACCATACTGTGATAAAAATAAATAAAATAACCATTGTGCCGAAATACAGGCTATGCCTAGTTCGGCTACAGACTTTAATTTCTTTGCCTAAATTGAAATTGTTGCCACATTGCCTTTGTAAAATAGTACTAAGTTGTTTGGAAATAAACTTTATTTTAACCTTATTTTATTTAAATATTATAATTGTCATTTTCATCCAAGTTAGTTTAGCTCGGAGAAAAAACTCACCACACTGACATAATAAGTTAATAACATAGTCCTCCTGGCCGATTTCAGCTTCGGCGTCTAAACTAAGCGGAGACTACCAGCCATCGGCGCAGTAGAAAATATACAGTAGGGCCAATTTAATAGACCACATTTGACACTTCATCAAAATACAACAACGTAACCTTGGCATAAAATATTATTAATTATTTCTTTGAAGTTAGAACTGCACAATTGCTTAACTTTTTTTCAATTACGATTACATATTTATTGTAATAATGACAAAATAAGGTAACTTTAGAATGTAGTAGTACTAAACTGACAGATGTCAAATGTGGTCTATTAAATTGGCCCTACTTTAGTGCATTGTGCACGGCACAAGTGTGTATGCGGACACAAGCCCCAAACAACTGTCAAAAACTGGGCTGAGAAATTTGTAATGGAAAAACCCAATAACACTTTGCCTGAACCCGGAATAGGCATGACGACTGTTTAAAAAAAATGCAAATCTATTTAGTCCGTCAGTTAGAGTATTGTAAATTAATGTACACGTATTTTTTGTTTTTGTAAATCAATGAATATTGACAAAAGAAAAAACGCATCAAAACTCGGGAGTGGGGGCTCGTGACGTCAGAACTAGCTAAAAATTATACCTAGGAGTGACGTATCGAGAATTTTAAAAGCGTCATATCTTCGTCAATATTGGTTTACGTAACAAAAGAAAAAACACGGGTCAAGTATTTTTTGATAATCTAACTAACGGACTAATTAGAT
Organism: Xestia rhomboidea; assembly: GCA_963853795.1. NCBI lineage: Eukaryota > Metazoa > Arthropoda > Insecta > Lepidoptera > Noctuidae > Xestia > Xestia rhomboidea. The sequence goes on along the minus strand of OY970778.1, from coordinate 2,741,411 downwards.
TTTTTTTGTCATAAAAAAAACTACCATACCATATACCATATACTGCATATACCCAAGACCCCACGAGCAGCAGTGATGGTTGCAACGAGACCATCAGGGCAGTTGATAACATACCATCGATACGAAAGACTTATGAATTCCGCAAATTGTTTACGTCGCTCACTGTACTTTAAACTATTTCTAAGTGTAGCGAAAATCGATGATATCGAGTTTAACCTAATCGAATTTGTTTAAATATTTCTCGTGACCTTTACAGAGTAATTACTTTAATTGGTTGACATGATAGTATTGTTAATCAAGATACTTATTGTTGATAAAATACTTGAGTTACACTTGAATTGAAAAGTCATTTGTTATGGGATTTGTAGTGGTTAGATGAAACTTGAACAATTTGTCTGTTTAAATGCGTGGATTTTTGCGATCTAATTTCTAGTTGATCATTATAGTTTTTCATTGTTACAGGCATTTTGCAGTCTTTGTTTACTGATTGTAGCTTTTTTATATTAAATAGTTTTGCGTTTGGCCGCAATTAACCTTGCCTCGAACTTTTAATTGATCTTCTAATTTATTAATAAATAAGCACGTATTCTATGGGCAAATCATTTAATCGTCAGACTTTCATCTACATAGCTTTTTCTCAGCTATGTTGGGGTCTGCATCCACTCTAATCAGATGCAGCTTAATACTAGTATTTTACATAGAGCGATTGCTGATCTTACCTCCAAAACTAGTAACTGACTATTAACAGTACCAGAGTAGGCCCAAAAGTCTGACAGCCAGTCTTACTAAGGGTTACCCTTAGTAAGACTGGCTGTCAGACTTTTGGGCCACTAATTACCTGTATCGACTGTCAAAGATCTACAAATGACAGCCGGGACCAACGGCTTAACGTGCTTTTCGAGGCACGATTTTTTAAATACTAATTAACGACTATTTTCAATAACTTTTTAGTAACAATGGAAAATGAATACTAGACAGGAATTTGTGTGAGGTACCATCTTATCAACTGTGGCAGTAATTAAGAGTCATTTGCCCGTTTATCATTTATTTTATTTTCTTTTATTGATTATGGGACAATAAACAGCTACAATATATAATGTTTACAAATAACAATAATATACATAATTATGAAGTATTCACAATATTGCAGCCAACTACATTATCCGCAATTCCGCATGTTAACAAAATTAAGATAAGGTAAACAGGTGCCACTAGATTTAGCATTAATCAGTTATATAATTTTAAGAAGAAAAAGAACAAAGATTATTAAAATAAACACAATACAATTAATACGTTATCTAAGAAAAGAAATAATAATTGAGGAAAAAAAAAGGAAAATTTTGGGATTATTCGTTATTAACACAAATGAGAATAATAGAAATTATATAAAATAAGGAAATTGACAATACAATACAATACAATTATAAATTCATACAATTCATTTATATAAATAATTAAAACGGTTGAAAAAAAAAATGTTAATAATAAATAATTCTCACTATTTCTTATTGTCATTGGCTAAGATTTTAAAAACATTGGACTTAAATTTCGATTTGGAACATACAAAAATATCAATATCAACGAAGTTGCTATTATAAGATTCCACCATACGACGAATAGGGCAACGTAATCCTGAATTCGTCCGACAGGTATTTACAGCGAACAATATACCTGCACGGACACTACGCTTACTTACAGTGCGGGGGACTACATAGCATAACTTACTTGTGAGATCCATGGAATCGAAGTGATTATGAACAATACCATGTAGTACGTTGGCTTCTAGAAACTTTCGTTGACGGTTGTAAAGTTATACGTTATGTGGCAGTTATTACGAGTAATCAGATGCCATAACAACATTGTAGCGCAAAGGCTAGCCTACTGACTCATGTTCAAACGAAATTCTAGTTGAAAAACTCGTGTATGTGGATGTAACAATGACTTTAGCGATAAAGCGAAAAAAAAACGTTTTTTTTCCAACAATTCGTTGTACAAGTCAGCGTAAACACGAAATTAAACGCTCAGCTTACTATTTGAGCATGCAATGGACGTCGTACAAATAACCGTAACCTACCGATGCAAACATCGCTTAGTTTTATGCCGCTGATCGTAAAAGTGTTTTATTTGTGGACTTGCGGTCGGTGGTGTATGTATATGGCCTTATTAAAAGGGGGATCGCACTTGTTTTTTGATCCGGTTAGGTCGTGTGGGTCCGGTCAAGTTTTACCGGCTTAATTACAGTGTAACCATTTGCAGCTGAATACCATGTTTCACATGAGGCTGAGCTGAGCTCCACAACCCAGAAATCACGGGTAGGTAATTTGATTTCCACAGTAATGGAGAACCAGAGTTTCCTCCTATTGAATCATGAATGAAGTAAAATTCAGGAGAACCAAGGTAACCGACTTAGCCAGAAGACTTGTCTAACTGAAGTGGCTGTGGGTAGGGTATTTGGAGGTACGCTGGAGTGCGGAATAATACTCGACAGTGTACTCAGTATTGATATTATATTAAGCAAAGCGAAGCGAGAGTTTAACAGAGATGGAAATGAAGTTATAGCGAGAATAGAGAAGATTTAGAATAAGGAAGAATATAAACCAAGTTGTAGGAGATAGCGTGAATGAAAAATGATTTTACGATAGAGAAAATATAACCGCGGTAGCGAACTAAAGCAACGTGGGTTCGCGATGAAGGCGTCTAGTTGACTGTCCGGCGATCCGCGTCGTCTGCGGCTGGAGCGGGCTGCGGAAGGCGGTGCGGCGCGCGGCGTCCGGGGTGAGGTATGCCAACAGGTTTCCGCCTCCGGCAGCGCTTGCGCATGCTGATGGCGCGCGCCTTCACGCCAACATGAAGAAAGGGGTAAGCAGAATTTGTGCTGTAATAATAATAAACTTATTAAGTTTTGTGGGTCAATAAATATTTGACGCCACAGGACCCCCTTACGAATAAAAGGGCCATAATTAAGGCACATATCGTTCAGGAAACTTGACTTTACGTCCTGAACGAGTAATGAGCATCGGTTGCGTCTCTTGCGTAACACGACTTCGTGCCTCCATGTCCTCACGCCAGGTATAGGCAGGCTTAACTCTGTCAATTGACACCTTGACGGTTTTGTTGTTGAGCACGATGTCGATTGTCTTCGGACTTCTTGAAATGACCTTATGAGGGCCGCTGTAAGGTGGTTCTAGCGATCCCCGAAGCAGATCTTGTCGCAAGAACACGTGCGTAGCGGTACGTAATTCCTTGTGCTCAAAAACTTTATGCTGCGAATGGTCGGATGCTGATCGCGGTCGTAATTCGGACATTCTTTGTCGTAATTGACTGACGAAATCTGGGTAATCTACCTTGTCGTTCGTTGCGGTGATAAACTCACCGGGGACTCGTAACTGTTCTCCATACACCAATTCGGCTGGTGAGCACTGCAGATCTTCTTTGTAGGCCGTACGTAGTCCTAGGAGCACTATGGGAAGAGAACTAACCCAATCCTTCGTACCATGTGTCATCATAGCAGCTTTGAGCGTGCGGTGGAGACGTTCAATCATGCCATTGCAGGCTGGATGATAAGCTGTCGTCCTCGCCAACTTGATGTCATACGTCTCTGCTAGATTTTGGAATAAGTACGACTGAAATTGTCTACCTTGGTCCGTTATAACCTTCTTCGGGCAACCATACCGAGCGATCCACTCCGACACGAATGCCTTCGCCACAGTCTCTGCTGTCATGTCTGGAAGCGGGATCACCTCAGGCCATCTGGTGAACCTGTCGATTATAGTTAGACAGTATTTAAAATTGGATGATACTGGAAGTGGGCCAATTAGGTCCATATTGACCTCTGCGAAACGAGCATCTGGTACCTCAAATTTACCTAGAGGTGATATGGTATGCCTTGTCACCTTTGACTTCTGACACGGAATGCACTCTCTAACCCAAGCGCGAACATCTTTCCTAAGAGAAGGCCAAACATAACGCTCACTAACCATCTTGATGGATGCCTTCGCACCAGGGTGGCTAAGGCTGTGCAACGTCTCGAACACGCGGCGTCTATGGGTAGCTGCTACAAATGGTCTGTGTTTGGACAAAGAAACATCACAATAAATTTGTACGTCTGAGTTTGGTACTTGCGTTACCTCCAGATGCAGTGAATGGTTACCCTTCAGAAGTTCCTGTAGCTCTGGATCATCACGCTGCGCATGGGCAAGCTCCATGACGTCAACTGGCGCGGTGACTACCTCAATTCGAGACAAAGCATCTGCCACCTGGTTGTCCTGTCCAGAAACGTGTTGTATGTCAGTGGTAAACTGCGAAATAAAATACAGTTGATTAATCTGTCTCGGTGAACCTTGTTGGTCTTTCTTTTTAAATGCACTAATCAGTGGCTTATGGTCGGTGTACACAGTAAAATTTCGTGCTTCTATCATATGCCGAAAATGTTTGATGGCCTCATAAATTGCAAGGAGTTCACGATCATAAGCGCTGTACTTTTGTTGTGTGGGGCTCATCTTCTTAGAGTAGAAAGCCAATGGCTGCCAGACGTCATCTACTCTCTGCTGTAAAACAGCTCCTATTGAAACATTGGATGCATCTACTACCAGGGCCAGCTGCGCATCTGCAACTGGGTGAACCAGCAGTGCTGCATCTGAAAGGCTACGCTTGCAATGCTCAAAAAGTTCTAATAACTGTGGAGTCCACTTCACTGGTTTTGATCCCTTCATACCTGGGCCTGCCAACAAATCATTTAGAGGGGCCTGTAATTCAGCAGCGCCCTTCAAGAAACGTCTATAAAAATTGAGCATCCCTAAAAACCTTCTCAAGCATTTGATCGTTTGAGGCGGTGGGAAATTTTGTATGGCCTTTACCTTCTCCTCTAGTGGGCGTACCCCTCCAGCCGAAACATTGTAACCAAGAAAAGTTACCTCGGGCTGTCCGAACTTGCACTTAGCCACATTCATGACCACACCGTACTCTTGGAGGCGTGAAAACAGCTGGCGTAGATGTTCTTCATGCTCCTGCGTACTTCTAGAAGCTACTAGAAGATCATCGATGTAAGGGAAACAAAAATCAAGATCACGTACCAGGCCATCGATGAAACGTTGGAACGTTTGTGCAGCGTTTCTCAACCCAAACGACATGAAGGGAAACTCAAATAAGCCAAACGGTGTCGTGATGGCTGTCTTCTCAATGTCTGCTGGATTTACTGGTATTTGTTGGTAGGCCTTGACTAAGTCTATGACCGAAAAAATGGTGCTTCCATGTAAGTGCTGTGAAAAATCTTCAATGTGACGAACTGGGTACCTGTCTGGCACTGTCCTTGCATTCAGCGCGCGATAATCACCGCATGGTCTCCACGTGTCGTCATGCTTCGGTACCAGATGTAAAGCTGATGCCCAAGGTCCGCTGGAGCAACGAGCTGTTCCCTCCTTGACCATGGCTTGAAATTCAGCCTTGGCAATTTTCAAACGATCTGGTGCTAATCGCCTTGGCCTGCAGAACACCGGCGGCCCGGGAGTGTATTAATAAAATGGACGGTAGAATGACGTACCTCTCTTGGTGCACCAGATGGACGTGAGATGTCTGGAAACTCTCGTAACAGGTCGTGGTACCGAGAAGTACCGGTAACAGCTTTGACGCTGGGTATCTCCGTCTTCGCAACAGCTCCGCTAACAAAGAGGTTGGTTAGACCATCAATCAACCTATTGTTGTAGCAATCCACTAAAAGGTTATAATGGGACAGAAAATCATACCCAATTATTGGCTTCGATACATCCGCGACGACGAACTTCCAGCTAAACTCCCTCCGTAGTCCTAAACTCAGCTGCAAATTAATATATCCGTATGTGGATATAACTGAATTATTAGCTGCGCTAAGGTCGTAATTTACCCTTACCCGCTTCTCATTTAAATAATTGCGAGGGTAGACGCACAGATCGGAACCAGTATCGATGAGAAAAAGTTTTCTAGATTGAAGATCTGTGATGAATAAACGGCTGGAAATACTGCAGCAATCGCTCGCCGTCATTAGCGACCGGCTTTGGCGTTTTCCGAGATGAAATCGCAAGGCTTATTACAGTGATGCGCTTTTTCTCCAAATTTGTGATGATACCAACAAAAATTACGGTTGTCCGCCATCTTGTAAGTGCGGCCTCTTGAACGACTTCTTGAACGGGAAAACCGCCGGTTACGACTCTTATCTGGCCTACCTGTACGAGATTGTCGTTCCACCTTCGTGGACAGCTCATCAAATTTCCGCGTGAGACTGGCTATCTCAGTACGCACTACCTCAAGTACGCTCCCTGCAGAGGACGAAGTGCTCGCGACCTGGGCCACCGGGTTCACCGGTGCTATCTCTAAAACCCGGTCAGCCAGCTCCGCAACAGCTTCCAGTGGCGTGGCAACCTGGGATGCTATGATTGCCTGCAGGCTGGTGGGCAGACGGCTGGTCCAGATGGTGCGCAGGAAGTCATCAGGCACTCCACGGCCTGCCAAGCTCTGTAGGTGGCGCAGAAATGCAGATGGCTTACGGTCCCCAAGCTCCTCGTGGACAAGGAGTTGTCGCACCTTCTTTTCCTGAGAAACTGATAAACGCTTAATTAGCTCGGCTTTAAGCTTCTCGTACTTATTGGTGGTGGGTGGATTTTCTAAGACATCTTCTAGCTGGGCCATAATGGAAGGCTCTAAATTACCCACTACAGTATAGTATTTAGTCGCATCGGACGTTATATTAGACAGGGCAAACTGGGCTTCAATCTGAGAAAACCATACAGTAGGTTTCTCTTGCCAAAAAGGAGGAACGCGTACTCTGACCTTTGCAATCTCTGATGATCCGAGCGCCGCAACCAAAGCTTCAGTCAATTCATCCGCCATCTTCGCAATGCCTCGCAGAATAAAATTTGCTCGACGTTAACGTGTCCTTCGCGAACGTTCCGGAATATTCTATGACGTCACGCGGTCACGAGGTCGCGCTACGATATCTACGCGACGGATCACGTCGGGGTCACCACTTTTGGAGGTACGCTGGAGTGCGGAATAATACTCGACAGTGTACTCAGTATTGATATTATATTAAGCAAAGCGAAGCGAGAGTTTAACAGAGATGGAAATGAAGTTATAGCGAGAATAGAGAAGATTTAGAATAAGGAAGAATATAAACCAAGTTGTAGGAGATAGCGTGAATGAAAAATGATTTTACGATAGAGAAAATATAACCGCGGTAGCGAACTAAAGCAACGTGGGTTCGCGATGAAGGCGTCTAGTTGACTGTCCGGCGATCCGCGTCGTCTGCGGCTGGAGCGGGCTGCGGAAGGCGGTGCGGCGCGCGGCGTCCGGGGTGAGGTATGCCAACAGGTTTCCGCCTCCGGCAGCGCTTGCGCATGCTGATGGCGCGCGCCTTCACGCCAACATGAAGAAAGGGGTAAGCAGAATTTGTGCTGTAATAATAATAAACTTATTAAGTTTTGTGGGTCAATAAATATTTGACGCCACAGGTATATGTGTCGCAGAACGGATACCCAATGGGGCTGAAAGGTTCCTAATGATGACCAAGTACCGGATGACGGCACCCCACAAGGTGGAACGATGACCAAGTGAAGGTCGAGGGAATCCGGAGTATCTGAAAAGCACAGAATCTCACAGAATCTGTCGATGTAGCTACGCTTAGATGAGGCCTTCGACCAACAGTGGACCCCTTTAGCCTCAAACGTCATCATCATTTGAGCTAGAAGACAGAAAACGAGTTATAGGGAAAAAAATCGCAAGCACAAAGTTAAATAGCAAGTGTCGATGTTGAATACTGATCAATAAAGATACAATTGATTCACTTGCTCATTTCGCTCTCAAAAAGCGGGACAAATATGCAGCCTTAGGGCCGAAGTATTAGGGCACGCCACGATAGTGGCGGTAAGTCCCATCTTTGAGGAGTGGCTGGAGAGACGCCACGGCGTCCTCACCTTCCGCCTAACGCAGGTTCTTACTGGACACGGATGTTTCGGTAAGTTCCTGCACCGAATCGGGCGGGAGGAGACGCCCGGGTGTTTCCATTGTGAGGATCGACCGGAGGACACGGTGGAGCACACGGTGGAGGTGTGCCCTGCTTGGGTGGAGCACCGCCGTGTCCTCGAGGTGGCGATCGGCGGCAGCGACCTCTCGCTTCCGGCCCTGGTTCGTGCCATCGTCCGGAGCGAGACAGAATGGGACGCCGTCACCTCCTTCTGCGAAGCAGTCATGCTAGCGAAGGAGGTGGCGGAACGTGAGAGGGAGATATCCTCACGTCCCGGCCGCCGCGGGAGACGCCCCGGGCGTCGGGGGCCACGTGGTGGCTTCCGGCCACCGTAGGCGCGGGCCTGTGGACAGGGAGCTATGGGCTAGCTCGCCATCCGTCCGTCTCATGACGACAGGCCGTGTCGACGGCGCGTTCGTGTTCCACGCGCGCCTCAAAGAGAGTCAGCAATAGGGAAGGGGTCCGCAAGGGCCGAAGCCTGCCGGGGCTGCGGGACTATTCGAAAGAGATACCGTGGCCCCGGAACACAAAGGGCGATGAAGGAACATGGATGGGTTTTAGTCAGTAAAAGTCTGACACTCCCTCCTGCTCCGCCCAGAGCGGGAGAAGTCATTTGATGATTTCCCATCCTAAAAAAAAAAAAAAAAGGGCCGAAGTATTATTTTGTCCCACTCTGGCAGTAGAAACCGTTTGCTCGCTGTATACATACAACGAAGTGTGCCTAAGTCGCGTTATGCCTAAACATCATTTCAAATAAGCGTTTGGTCTATATCTTACATTCCACTGGTTGCTGGGGGTGCGATGCTATCAAATTTGTGGTGGAGATCGGCCGTTGACTTAGAGAGAGGGGCGGTGACCCACGCTCTGGTTCTTTCCTAGTGCAGGAGCTAGCCCTGGCAATTCACCGCGGAAATGCTGCCAAGTGTCATGGGCTCCTTTGCGCCGGGAACGTCTAGGGACTGTGAATTTCTAGTGACTTTAGGTTTTTTGTAAACTGGTTTTATATTATTCGACATGTATTAATAATTTATTATAGTAACCTTATTGGTAACTATATTTTCGAGCCGTTTGGGGTTGAAACTCTAGGACCGTGGGGTCCGAGCGCTCACAGCCTTTTCAAGGAAATTTCTAAACGCTCAGTTGACACTTCCCGTGACCCTAGGGCTGGCTTTTATCTTGGCCAAAGGCTTAGTGTTGCAATACAGCGTGGTAACGCCGCCAGTCTCTTGGGGACATTACCAGTTGACAGCGTTGAGGAGGAGTTTTTTGATGCCATTTTTCAAGTTGTTAGTTTAAGTTAGTTTAGTTTAAGTTAGTTTAGTTTAAGTTAGTATAGTTTAAGTTAGTTTAGTTTAAGTTAGTTTAGTTTAAGTTAGTTTAGTTTAAGTTAGTTTAGTTTAAGTTAGTTTAGTTTATTTTAGAAATTTGTAAATTGTAAATAATGTAAACACTTAATAAAGTATATTTATTAATTGATTCACTTACTCATTACCATCATCTTCCTGCTCTTGTCCCATGTTACTCGAGGTCGGCGCAACACGTTTTTTTCTTCCATTCTCCTCTGTCAACCGTCACGCTATCATTTACTCCCTTTTCTTTTATATCATTCCTCACACAATCCAGCCATCGTTTCTTTGGTCTTCCTCTCCCTCTCCCTCCCTCCATCCATCAACATTTATAGTCATCTCTCTTTTAGTCACATGCGATTCGTCCCTCCTCATCACATGATCATTCCAAGACAAACGATTCCCTTTCAACTTTATTACTATAGCAACCAATTAAAAAACAAAAACAAAATAAACAACAAAGAAACAAACTAAACCACATCCAGAAAAATCGTTTCAATCAACATCCGGAAACAAAACCGTACAGAAACCGGATGCAATTGCGTCCGCTCCACAAAACCGGGTAGAACCGGGTACATCTTAATCGCATAGTGCTTCCATGTCTCTTGATAATAACCGAGCGATGTTCCGTCTAGTGGCAATTAGCTCCGGCCATGCTGACTCGGCTAAATCGAGTCTAGACTGAATCGCAATCTAGATTTTTATAGATTAAAGATAGTTAGTTAGGTCACAGAATAGTTAGGTTCAGAAGGCCTGCGCATTAGAATGGGTGAAAACATCATGCTGAGTGGTAACCGTCTAATCACAGTCACGACAAGCAGTGACATGTCATGGCAACTTTTTTGTTTCTCCCTCCCCCTCTCTAGAAAATATTCTGGGTACGTTTTTTTGTAATGGATTTACAATTTTTGTTGTAGTTTTATATGTGCGTCATGTTTTTGCACATAAACTTTTTTTTTTCAAAACGTGTGCGCTCAGAGGCTTAACTGACGCTTCAAGTAAGCGAGTGCATTCAGATTGACGGCTTGGCCACTGTTACGCGTTCAACACGCGTGTTGCGATTTCGACGAAAACAAATAAATTACTTGGTAGGAATTGGCTCCTATCAACTTTTTTCCACCATGGTAACTTGTGAGGACGTCGCGGGTGATGCGCCTGTGTATCGCGCACTCCCAAGGCGCGTCGCAAGTAGCATCCGAACTGGCGCGTAAGACCGACCAAAGGCCGATTTAGACCAAAGGAATGCTAGCTCATCCCAACTTTATGAAAATCATTTTGTATAAACTGGGCCAATGCATTCTTCTCTTCGTCTATTATATTATATAAAGCTGAATTACCACTGACTCACTGATTGACAGAATTGTTCTCCGAGATGGTGGATGGGGAGGTGGGTATATTTTTGCAGATTCGTAAACAACTAACTCTGAAACCTATGGGAAAAGTGCCAAACCTCCCCTTTTCACCCCCCTTCTCACCCCTCCCTATCGTATCTCGGAAACCAAGAGACTTGGAACATTTTTTTTTTCAGATTCGTATAGAGGAGGCTCGGAAAAGTAAAAACCAGTTTTCAAAGTTGTCCCCCTTTCTCCCCTTCTCCCCCCCTTTAGGCGGATCTCGGAAGTTAAGAGACTTGGAACATTTTTTTTTTCAGATTTGTATAAAGGGGCCGATTGTTAGTCGAAATCATTTTTCAAAACTCCCCACTCTCCCCCCTTCACCCCTCCCCCCATCGTATCTCGGAAACTAAGACACGTAGCGGAATTTTGATTTTTACTATACTTTATTATTGAGGGGCGTTGAAATTTGTATTTCCTCCCCTCCCCAACCTCCCCTTTGCTCCCCTCCGCTTTCCGGTGGTAGGTAGGTCCTGAATGGAGCGAGCCTGCGAGACCGAGTAGAGCGAAGGGGGGAGGTGGCGAGCGAAGCGAGCCGGCGACCTCCGTAGCGTAACGAAGGTTGAGTGGGTGAAGCTCCCCTCCCCAACCTCCCCTAAAATTGAAAGGGCTGTAACTTCATAACGGTTAGAGATAGCTATTAGGTGTTTGAACAAATATTATAGTAGGCGTCGAAACCTGTTCGGTGGGAGGTAAGTCCTTTTTTTTTTTTTTTTTTTAGGATGGGAAATCATCAAATGACTTCTCCCGCTCTGGGCGGAGCAGGAGGGAGTGTCAGACTTTTACTGACTAAAACCCATCCATGTTCCTTCCTCGCCCGTCCTGAGTGGAGCGAAGGGGAGAGGTGGTGAGCGAAGCGAGCCGGCGACCTCCGTAGCGTAACGATGGTTGAGTAGGTGAAGCGTAACTCAGGGGCGACGACAGGCAAACTTTAGGTTAAAAGGTTTTAGATTTAATTAGGGGTTCGTAGGGGTTTTCATACTGTTTTAGGGGTAATTCTAACGGATTTTCCAATTCATTTAAGGATGCTTATAGATTGTCAAAATTTTATAAGGGTAAGTAATACTTCTCAAAAACACCAAACACGCGAGCTGCGCGCAGCTCGCGCACCCAAGCAAACTAGTTATATTATATAAAGCTGAATTACCACTGACTCACTCACTGACTCATTGACATAATTGTTCTCCCAGATGGTGGATGGGGAGGTGGGTATTTTTTGACAGATTCGTAAACAAGTAACTCCCGCGAGTATGGGAAAAGTGCCAAACCTCCCCTTTTTGCTCCCCTTCCTCCCCCTCCCTATCGTATCTCGGACACTAAGGGACCCGTATTTTTTTGTTTTTACGGATTCGTATAGAGGAGGCTCGGAAAAGTAAAAACCAGTTTTCAAAGTTGTCCCCCTTTCTCCCCTTCTTCCCCCCTTTAGGCGGATCTCGGAAGTTAAGAGACTTGGAACATTTTTTTTTCAGATTTGTATAAAGGGGCTGATTGTTAGTCGAAATCATTTTTCAAAACTCCCCACTCTCCCCCCCTTCACCCCTCCCCCTATCGTATCTCGGAAACTAGGACACGTAGCGGCATATTGATTTTTATTATCATTTATTATTTAGAGGCGTTGAAATTTTCATACCCTCCCCTCCCCAACCTCCCCTTTCCGGTGGTAGGTAGGTCCTGAGTGGAGCGAACCTGCGAGACCGAGTGGAGCGAAGGGGGGAGGTGGCGAGCGAAGCGAGCCGGCGACCTCCGTAGCGTAACGAAGGTTGAGTGGGTGAAGCTCCCCTCCCCAACCTCCCCTATAATTGAAAAGGCTGTAACTTCATAACGGTTAGAGTTAGCCATCAGGTGTTTGAACTAATATTATAGTAGGCGTCAAAACCTGTCCGGTGGTAGGTAAAGAGACTTGGAACATTTCTTTTTTCAGATTCGTGTGCAATGCATTAGTCGAAATCATTTTTCGAAACTCCCCACTCTCCCCCCCTTCACCCCTCCCCCCATCATATCTCGGTAACTAGGACACGTAGCGGAATTTTGATTTTTACTATACTTTATTATTGGGGGGCGTTGAAAATTTTATACCTTCCCCTCCCCTCCCCAACCTCCCCTTTCCGGTGGTAGGTAGGTCCTAAGTGGAGCGAACCTGCGAGACCGAGTAAAGCGAAGGGGGGAGGTGGCGAGCGAAGCGAGCCGGCGACCCCCATAGCGTAACGAAGGTTGAGTGGGTGAAGCTCCCCTCCCCAACCTCCCCTATGATTGAAAAGGGCTGTAACTTAAATAACGGTTAGAGATAACTATCAGGTGTTTGAACAAATATTATAGTAGGTGTCGAAACCTGGCCGGTGGTAGGTAAAGAGACTTGGAACATTTCTTTTTTCAGATTCGTGTGCAATGCATTAGTCGAAATCATTTTTCAAAACTCCCCACTCTCCCCCCCTTCACCCCTCCCCCCATCATATCTCGGTAACTAGGACACGTAGCGGAATTTTGATTTTTACTATACTTTATTATTGGGGGGCGTTGAAAATTTTATACCCTCCCCTCCCCTCCCCAACCTCCCCTTTCCGGTGGTAGGTAGGTCCTAAGTGGAGCGAACCTGCGAGACCGAGTAAAGCGAAGGGGGGAGGTGGCGAGCGAAGCGAGCCGGCGACCCCCATAGCGTAACGAAGGTTGAGTGGGTGAAGCTCCCCTCCCCAACCTCCCCTATGATTGAAAAGGGCTGTAACTTAATAACGGTTAGAGATAGCTATCAGGTGTTTGAACAAATATTATAGTAGGCGTCGAAACCTGTTCGGTGGGAGGTAGGTCCTTTTTTTTTTTTTTTTAGGATGGGAAATCATCAAATGACTTCTCCCGCTCTGGGCGGAGCAGGAGGGAGTGTCAGACTTTTACTGACTAAAACCCATCCATGTTCCTTCCTCGCCCTTTGTGTTCCGGGGCCACGGTATCTCTTTCGAATAGTCCCGCAGCCCCGGGGAGGTAGGTCCTGAGTGGAGCGAAGGGGGGAGGTGGTGAGCGAAGCGAGCCGGCGACCTCCGTAGCGTAACGATGGTTGAGTAGGTGAAGCGTAACTCAGGGGTGACGACAGGCAAACTTTAGGTTAAAAGGTTTTAGATTTAATTAGGGGTTCGTAGGGGTTTTCATACTGTTTTAGGGGTAATTCTAACGGATTTTCCAATTCATTTAAGGATTCCTATGGATTCTCAAAATTTTATAAGGATAGGGAAATACTTCTCAAAAGACCAAACCCGCGAGCTGCGTGCAGCTCGCGCACCCAAGCAAACTAGTTATATTATATAAAGCTCGATTACCACTCACTCACTCACTGACAGAATTGTTCTCCCAGATGGTGGATGGGGAGGTGGGTATATTTTGACAGATTTGTAAACAACTAACTCTCAAACCTATGGGAAAAGTGCCAAACCTCCCCTTTTCGCCCCCCTTCTCCCCCCTCCCTATCGTATCTCGGAAACCAAGAGACTTGGAACATTTTTTTTTTCAGATTCGTATAGAAGAGGCTCGGAAAAGTAAAAACCAGTTTTCAAAATTGACCCTCTTTCCCCCCTTCTCCCCCCCTTTAGGCGGATCTCGGAAGTTAAGAGACTTGGAACATTTTTTTTTTCAGATTCGTATAAAGGGGCTGATTTTTAGTTAAAATCATTTTCCAAAACTCCCCCCTCTCCCCCCCTTCTCCCCCCTTCTCCCCCCTCCCTATCGTATCTCGGAAACCAAGAGACTTGGAACATTTTTTTTTTAAGATTCGTATAGAGGAGGCTCGGAAAAGTAAAACCCAGTTTTCAAAGTTGTCCCCCTTTCCCCTTTCTCCCCCCTTTATTTGCATCTCGGAAGTTCAGACACTTGGAACATTTTTTTTTTCAGATTCATATAGAGGGGCTGATTGTTAGTCGAAATTTTTTCAAAACTCCCCCCTCTCCCCCCCTTCACCCCTCCCCCCATCGTATCTCGGAAACTAGGACACGTAGCGGCATTTTGATATTCAATATACTTAATAATGAGGAGCGTTGGAAATTTTTATACCCTCCCCTCCCCATACTCCCCTAAAAGTCCTGAGTGGAGCGAACCTGCGAAACCGAGTGGAGCAAAGGGGGGAGGTGGCGAGCGAAGCGAGCCGGCGACCTCCGTAGCGTAACGAAGGTAGAGTGGGTGAAGCGTAACTCAGGGACGACGACAAGCAAACCTTAGGGTAATGTTTTTTTATACTTCTCAAATGTTTTAGGGGTTCTTGAGGGTTCTCATACTGATTTAGGGGTAATTCTAACGGATTTTCCAATTCATTTAAGGATGCCTATGGATTCTCAAAATTTTATAAGGGTAAGGAATACTTCTCAAAAACACCAAACACGCGAGCTGCGCGCAGCTCGCGCACCCACGCAAATACTAGTATACTAGTTATACTATATAAAGCTAGATTACCACTCACTGACTGACAGAATTGATCTCCCAGATGGTGGATGGGGAGGTAGGTATATTTTTACAGATTCGTAAACAACTAACTCTGAAACCTATGGGAAAAGTGCCAAACCTCCCCTTTTCACCCCCCTTCTCCCCCCTCCCTATTGTATCTCGGAAACCAAGAGACTTAGAACATTTTTTTTTTCAGATTCGTATGGAGGAGGCTCGGAAAAGTAAAAACCAGTTTTCAAAGTGGTCCCTCTTTCCCCCCTTCTCCTCCCTCTTTAGGCGGATCTCGGAAATTAAGAGACTTGAACATTTTTTTTTTCAGATTCGTAAGAAGGGGCCTTGAATTAGTCGAAATCATTTTTCAAAACTCCCCACTCTCCCCCCCTTCACCCCTCCCCCCATCGTATCTCGGAAACTAGGACACGTAGCGGAATTTTGATTTTTACTATATTTTATTATTGGGAGCGTTGAAATTTTTATACCCTCCCCTCCCCTCCCCAACCTCCCCTAAAAGTCCTGAGTAGAGCGAACCTGCGAGACCGAGTGGAGCGAAGAGGGGACGTGGCGAGCGAAGCGAGCCGGCGACCTCCGTAGCGTAACGAAGGTTGAGTGGGTGAAGCTCCCCTCCCCTACCTCCCCTATAATTGAAATGGGCTGTAACGTAATAACGGTTAGAGATAGCTATCAGGTGTTTGAACAAATATTATAGTAGGTGTCGAAACCTGTCCGGTGGTAGGTAGGTCCTGAGTGGAGCGAAGGGGGGAGGTGGCGAGCGAAGCGAGCCGGCGACCTCTGTAGCGTAACGATGATTGAATGGATGAAGCGTAACTCAGCAAACTTTAGAGTTATTTTTTTTATGGAAAAGGTCTGAGTTTTTAAATAAGGTTTTATTAGGGGTCCGTAGGGGTTTTCATACTGTTTTAGGGGTAATTCTAACGGATTTTCCAATTCATTTAGGGGTGCCTATAGATTCTCAAAATTTTATAAGGGTAAGTAATACTTCTCAAAAACACAAAACACGCGAGCTGCGCGCAGCTCGCGCACCCAAGCAAACTAGTCTATCTATACATATAAAATGCTTTGTCCTGAATGACTGACTGACTGACGTACCAACGCACAGCATAAACCGCTGATCGTAAAGACCTGAAACTTGGAGGGTGTATGTTCTTGGTATGACGTAAGCATCCGATAAGAAAGGATTTTCCGAAATTCTACCCCTAAAGGGGTGAAAAAGGGGGACAAAGTTTGTATGGGACAACGTGATTCCTTCGTCCAATCTATGTACTTCAAATTTTGCATAAACATTTTTGAATGATGGAAGACGTGTTTCGTGTTTTATTGAAATTCATCCCCTAAATTGCAATTTATTTTGACACAGTATTGAAAACTCAATTCGATTTTATTCAAAAAAGGTAAATATCACATAAAAGCTTGGTGCAATGCAAGTAAAATTGGATTGTCTCGAAAGTCACCGTATTATATTACCGCATTTGAAGGTTTCAAAGCTTTAGAGAGTTTATGCACTTTTAGGACACTGCCTCATAGGGACGTAGAGTTCGAAATTTGAAATGTAAGGACAATTAAAAATCCTATTAGAACGAACCAATTTCGACTTTTACGCAGACGAAGTCGCAGGCAAAAGCTATTCCGTATAAAATATATATAAAATTTCTATTTACATGAAATGCTTTTGTTCTAAGATTGTTTGGTCTAAGGTTGATACAGTTTGTAGGTCTTCGCATATTACGCTGACTCGATGTCGATTCTACCCGAACTCGACACACGTTAAAGCATTGAAATGTGAGTTTTATATCATTTTTATAAGTTTTAGAATTTAAAAATTTCCTTGAAAAAAGTAGACGACGTGTGAACCACGCGTGGTCCATGTTATGACCATATTGATATCTCTTAACGTACGTATTGATGTGTGTGCACCTCTTTTCACTAGTTGGCTTTCTGTAAATATCTACTCCGTGGTTTTGCTGATTCTGAACGTTGGTTTGTCTTGAAGAGATCTTTTTAAAGACTGAATTGATAAGCGACGGCATTTTAATGGAATGGTTCCCGTTCCGTCTCTTCCTATTTAAAATTCGTTCGTTGACTATATTTTTATGGAGTTAGTTGATAAACTCTCGGGCCATAATTAGTGCAACTATACAGAAAGCCAGTACTAATTGGGTTGTGGAAATCAGATGGACAGTCGCTCCATGTGTAATATTGGTATTCAGCTGAATCCGGTTAGACCAGACAACCTACATAGTTGGTAAAATGTTACGCAGATGATGATGATGACACAGAATGCCAACGCCCATCGCCAGTGACTCTTAATCACTGATTTATGGTTGACATTGAATTCATCATCATCATTTCAGCCGAAAGACGTCCACTGCTGGACATAGGCCTCCCCCAAGTGTCGCCACATTGACCGGTCCCGTGCGACTCGCATCCAACGGATCCCTGCAACCTTCACTAGGTCATCGGTCTACCTAGTGGGAGGCCTTCAAATGCAACGTCTTCCGGTTCGCGGTCGCCACTCCAGAACTTTTCGGCCCCATCGGCCATCCGTTCTGCAAGCAACGTGCCCTGCCCACTGTCACTTAAGCTTGGCAATTCTTCGGGCTACGTCGGTAACCTTGGATCTCTTGCGGATGTCTTCATTTCTGATTCGATCGCGCACGAAAACTCCGAGCATAGCCCTCTCCATTGCCCTTTAGGTGACTTTAAGGCTTCTGATGAGGCCCATTGTGAGCGACCACGGTTCCGTATGTGATCACACACACTGTTCATAGACTTAATTGACATCTAATTGTACATATAGTTAAATACTGCCCCTTTGGCCTAGTGGACGCAAGTGCTACTATTGAGCAAGAGGTCCTGGGTTCGACATCCGGGTCGGACAAAATATTATTAAGTAGATTTTTTATGAAGAACTTCCCAATAGTAACCACGGAGTCTGGATTCGTTCCCGCTTGATGGCAATAGGCGCGTCACCTATTAAGTAAGTATATAAAACAAAGTTAAGCACATAATTCACCTCGCTTCGTTGAAAACACATGCATTGTCTTTATGGAGGGTAAAATGAAAACATAAGTTTCCACTCTTGCTGAAGTATTTTCGTAATAATATGACGTCAAAGTTACTTAATTATTATCACACATTTACATGATATTTTGTATGGATGAATGGTGTCAAAGATGTTATCACTAGGACGGGAGTATACTCTGGAATAATGGTTGATATACATAGAAACCATCATCATTTGCTTAGTTTTTTTTTTATCTTGACAATGACAACTTAATATTATAAATAGGCATGACGACAGTATCAAAAAATTGCAAATCTATTTAGTCCGCCAGTTAGAGTATTGGAAATTAATGGACACGTATTTTTTGTTTTTGTAAATCAATGAATATTGACAAAAGATAAAACGCATCAAAACTCGGGAGTGGGGGCCCGTGACGTCAGAACTAGCTAAAAATTATACCTAGGCGTGACGTATTGAGAATTTTAAAAGCGTCATATCTTCGTCAATTTTGGTTTACGTAACGAGCCCCCACTCCCAAGTTTTGAAACTTGGGAGTGGGGGCTCGTGACGTCAGAACTAGCTAAAAATTATACTATGGCGTGACGTATTGAGAATTTTAAAAGCGTCGTATCTTCGTCAATTTTGGTTTACGTAACAAAAGAAAAAACACGGGTCAAATATTGTTTGACAATCTAAGTGACGGACTAATTAGATTTTTTTTGTCGTCTCGCCTATTGTACAACTTCTTTAAGCACGCGGAGTTTACCTATAAGTGATTATTGCACTGTTGCGTTTACATTTTTGCATGTTACTTTTAGCATACAACCTGTGTAAACAATTGTGTATTTTTAATAAAAAAGTTTTCTTTTTGTCTGTCTGTTTATTCCGGCTAACATCCGAAACGGCTGGACCTATACTGTCGGGAATTTTATTAGCAGATAGGTGAAAGTTTCCACCCTGTATAGGCTTAACTTGTGGATAACTCTGATAGCGCGAAGCAGGATTTTAGTTCCTATTTTGCGGCATAGATGTCACTAGCGTTCTTTTTATCAATTTGATTATTATGTAGCTGTCACTGATAAGTCTATCATAAATTATAGTGACGTCTAATAGCCATATCAATAAGGTCGTTATTGGATTGCAGCTGTTGCAGGTAAAATAAATACGAAAGCACTGTAATGCCTATCTGGTACCGTGCTTATAACTGTGCCCTGACCTTTAGCCGCGGGTAAGTAAACACTTAAGTTTATTAGTAAGTCAAGTAGATCTTGAAAGCTTGTGATAAAAAAAGGAAAAACGGTATTTTATTTCTACATAATATTACGATAAAATCGAATAGCAATGATCTATGTTAGGTCTACATAGATCATTGCTATTCGATTTTATCGTGTGTGTTTTATAGTGTGGGTAGTTATCTTATCCTATTAATATTAAAAGTAAGTAAGAGGAGAGAAGCTAAATAATAACAGCCGCTTGGGTTGATCTTTAGGTTAAGCTGCGCTTGTCTAGGTTGGTCCGTGGATGGGTGACCACCAATAGGCGAGACGACCAAAAAAATCTAATTAGTCCGTCAGTTAGATTATCAAAAAATATTTGACCCGTGTTTTTTCTTTTGTTACGTAAACCAAAATTGACGAAGATATGACGCTTTTAAAATTCTCAATACGTCACGCCTAGGTATAATTTTTAGCTAGTTCTGACGTCACGAGCCCCCACTCCCGAGTTTTGATGCGTTTTATCTTTTGTCAATATTCATTGATTTGCAAAAACAAAAAATACGTGTCCATTAATTTCCAATACTCTAACTGACGGACTAAATAGATTTGCAATTTTTTGATACTGTCGTCATGCCTATTACATATCGAGTTTCCTCTACTCTTGTTACTGAGAAATTCCTGATGGAAAAACCCAATAACACTTTGCCCGACCTGGGAATCGTACCCAGGACCTCATGATCAGTCGTACTTCCGACTTCTAGACCAACGAGGCAGTCAAAAAATAAATTAACAAAACTAGCACACAAGCAATAAATATCCCTTTATACTCACTCCGGTGACCATATAATAAGAATTTAATGTACAAATATTTTTGCTAAAAATATGACGGTATTCGCGACGGGGCATCGAAATATTAGGTTTGGGTCCAAATGGCCAATTTCCGAGATGTCCCACGTTTCGCGAATTGAATAACGGTGACACTAACGTAGTTAGTCGTACGGATCCGGACGGTTTCGTACGGTTGTGTGCGGTCCGGTTTTTTTCTCATTTACGGAAATGTCCGTCTGAGTCGTGAATAAGTAAACGGTTTTTATAGGATGTCTGAGTTTGAACTTTGTGTGATGAACAGTTAGCAAAAGGGATGACGTTACGATAGGTACGGCAATAGCGATCATTGACCTTTGGTGGGTTAATGATCGCTATTACTATGCTTTTCTGCCAATTTTTGATAAATTCTGGCATCCTTCATTAAATAAATAAATTTAAATAAATAAATATCGCTGGACATTACACACAGCACCATCTAGTGCCACCCTAAGCATCGAGGCTTGTGTCGTGGACACCAGATAGTTGATATAATACATAGATACTTTTTGTTTGTAAATACATACTTATTATACATATAAACATCCATGACTCCGAAACAAATGTCCTTGCTCATCACACAAACATTTGATCATACCGGGATTCTAACCCGGGACCCTAACAACGTAAGCAGCCTCACTACCACTGCGCCATTCGGGTCGTCAACATTACAACATTACAACGGAAATGAAGTTCTTTTTACCTACATGGAGATACAACTGCATATAAAGTATTCCCATGTAACCCAGTAACCAACCCAGTAACCAAACTGGGTATCACGATATTCCCAGGTAGTCCTACTGTTGGGGGCCACTGTTTTTACTTAAATCTAGTAAGATTTGAGCTGCTAGTTACGATATAAAATAAAAAGTTCAATCTGTTTTTGATATAAATTACCCTTTTAATTTGATTATTTACGGTTTTAGGAGACAACAGGACATAACTGCCAAATTGGAGCAAATAAAATGATGCTCACGTTACATAATAACATATAAATGCAGATTATACAGGGTGGATACAACCACATTTTGACACGGCCCGTAAAATAGCCTCATTAAAATAACGGACTCGAATTTCAGCTGTAACCTATCATTACTACGTATTATTGTGGCATTTCATGAATCTCATATTATTCCAGTTGCATGCTATTCCAGTGCTCGAAGAGATCGTGGCTAAATAATAACAGCTGCTCGGGTTAGCCGCACTTGGCTAGGTTGGTCTGTGGATGGGTGACCACCTACTTCATATCGAGTTTCGTGCCTCGGAAAGCACGTAAATCCGTTGGTCCCGGCTGTCATTTGTAGATCTTTGACAGTCGTTACAGGTAGTCCGTGGTCCGAAAGTCTGACAACCAGTCTTACTAAAGGGTGTCGTATCACCCAGTACTAACTGGGTTGTGGAGGTCAGATAGGCAGTCGCTCCATGTAAAATACTAGTATTCAGCTGCATGCGGTTAGACTGGAAGCCGACCCCAACATAGTTGGGAAAAACTAGGCAGATGATGATGAGTCTAGTCCGGTGAACTAATTTATTGCTTTGGTTTGCAACTGGAATAATTTATACCGTCACTGGATCACTGGAATTGGAGGTCTACTTTTCAATCCAGCGCGCAAATTCCAGCGCAACTGGAATCGTATAGACGACCAATCCTGTGCTGGTGGTAACGTCAAACAGTGAAGTTCTGATTCGTGCGAATAGAAGGTTTTTTGTGGCATCAATGTTGAAAACTACTATCTTTACCTAAAGTAATCAAGGAATTGAAATAACTTCCAACTTTTAAAAGACTTATTTGACGACCCGAATGGCGCAGCGGTAGTGAAGCTGCCTTACGTTCTTAGGGTCCCGGGTTCGAATCCCGGTACGAGCAAATGTTTGTGTGATGAGCATGGACATTTGTTTCCGAGTCATGGGTGTCTATAATTATGTATAATAAGTATGTATTTACAAACAAAAAGCATCTATGTAGTATATCAACTATCTGGTGTCCACGACACAAGCCTCGTTGCTTAGTGTGGCACTAGATGGCGCT
Source organism: Xestia rhomboidea (assembly GCA_963853795.1). Lineage (NCBI taxonomy): Eukaryota > Metazoa > Arthropoda > Insecta > Lepidoptera > Noctuidae > Xestia > Xestia rhomboidea. Next base: position 2,719,127 of record OY970778.1, on the reverse strand, counting down.
GTGTGTAATGTCCAGCAATATTTATATTTTATTTATCACCACCTAAACAATTTATAAATTGTAAGTTTTTACCGTTTTTTATAACTTAATTTTAGTTTATTACCAAGCGAATCCGTTGTTTACTGTATCTTAATTATTATGTGTTTCCTCATAGAAGTGAATAATTGTATTCTTTTTGAGCGAAATAAATTTCTTAAACCGTAAAAAGCTTTGAAAATGTAGACAATCGCCATTCCAGTCCAGCGCTAGATTCGTTCACTGGAGGAATGCTACTGGAATAATGTGAACCGAGCATAATATAGAATATCATGGATGTAGGTTATAAGGTAATTAGTCGAGAAATAATTATTAATTCTAGTGAGCGTCTTTAAATTTCCAACTGTATTGAAGAAAACTAAAATATTATAAGCTTATAGCCATAGGCTTGCCTTCTATTGACATACACTTGACTTTGACTTGACTTAAAACATAACTGGCGAAATTAGGTACACCTCTGTCAAAACCTTCAAAGATTACAGGTGTGATGTTCTGATGATGAAAGCATTCTATTACTTGAAGTCAACTAGCGGTCTATTTTTGTTGGCCAAACAATCACAAAATTGGTTGATCGGCAATCAAATTACTTGATATGGCGCTACGCAACAAGTGAAACTGATTGAGTAGTTTTTCAGCGGGAAGTGTTTCCAATAACTTTGAGGTTCATTGAGCTTCTGAGCGTTCATGGCCTGGCAGCAAAAACGACCCACTAGATATAGGTTATGGGTTCAAAGTACTGTGCCTGTCTGGGTACGAACCCAGGCCGGCTTTTATATGGCTTTACTTTGTGCATTTCATCACCATTGCTCTTAAAACTGTGATGCCTTAGTAGGTACTAAAAAATGAAGACATGTGACATTCATCCACCAACACTGGGCTCGCGTGATCCACCATGGCTGTATTCCTCTCACAGAGAAAACTGTGCCCTAGCTGTGGGAACGTTTAAGGATGATTATGCTATGCATAGGTACGCTTCTGTCATTCAATATCAAACCTTAAAAGATAAACAAAATGTGGTGCAAAACTTTGGTGTCTAGAGTCCATTATAGGCTGATTATGTTGTGCTTATGTACCAGTACCAGATTAACCAGATCAGAATTCATTACCAATATTTTATCATAGATCCAGTTACTAAAGATCACTATGTATTTTTACAGGACATTTTCATCATTATCTTGCCCTTGTCCTACTTTATTTGGGGTCGGCGCAGCCTGTCTGCAGTATTTCTACAGGACAATCACGCTCAAAATTCCGTCAACCAGTTGTGTTAGACTTTCCGGATTCCGACATGGTTCAGCCATATTTGCAACTGTTTCGTTTCTCGCTTCCGCTGAAAGTTATCAGAAAATTCAAGACGAATAGCTATGAAGGACAGACATTACAAAACCTATAAAACTTTTAGAATGCTCCGTCGCATTCTGTGAGGTATGAGTGAATGGAAGAATTCCGCCATTATCGCCGAAGGACGAAACTCGCACTTTACGGCCTTCGAGCCGGATTACGACCGTGTCTATCGATAAAAAGTCCCAACGTTGTCCCCTCTCTATTCTCCCTTTTAATCAATAGTGATTTTGACGTAATAGTTTATTTTTCGGCAACTTTTGAATATAAAAGTTTTTTGATTCGTTTTCGATTGGAGGTAGTTTTCGGTTTTCGTGTTAGAAAGTTCGGAAGTTTGGAATGGAATAGTGCTGGGCTGAAGATTTTTATCGCAGGTGCCTTCATTAACCTGTTTTCCAATAACATTAACTTTAGAATTGTAATGCTTAAAGCTAGTATTTTTTTCTGAGAACTCACTGAATAAAAAACACTATCTCATTTGTTATGCAAACGTTGGATATTTAGGAAATACTAGATTAAAATAAGACCCGACTATTTGATACTAAATTATAAATGCGAAATTATTAAATGGGTTAACAGATTTCTATGAATTTTACACACAGATAGACCATGACCTAGGTTAGGACATAGAACAGGAAAGAACCCAGTAGTACTTTCATTTGGATTTCGAGCATCCACACGGGCTAAGCCAAAGAGTATAATAATAATAGGGCTAAGCCGCGGTTGCAAGTGCACCTGAAAATCTTTTAGAAAGGAAGCTAAAGATTGAATTCAATATTAAACGATCCAAAGCACTTAATATCTACCTTACAAAGGATAAAATCTTCAAACTATCTCCTTTAAATCGTTGTAATAGAATCAGTAGTTCGCTTCCGATTTAAAGTGGCTTGAAAACAGAGGAGCAAGTATTTGCATACTGTCAGCGCAATTATAAGCAGCTTACTGCAGCCGAGCGGTGAGAGCTGAGCTGAAATTTCAACACAGCATCAACTATTTGGTGATTTTGTGGATGTATAACCGTAAAATTATGTGTAAACTGAAATGTAATACTCTTTTCATGGGATTAAAAAAAAAATCTTTGGTATTTGACTCGAAAACCGCTTACATTGAGGAACTAGCTGTTGCCAACTGTCGTTCGCGTGAAATTATTATAAAATATTACTTTTTTTGAATCGGATTTTGTAAAAAACTCAAAAAAAAAAACTCAAATCATTTATTTCAATTAGACCATTACGGCACTTTTGAAAGTCGAAAATACAATAAAAGCAAAGCTACAGTCACAGTCACAAGGCATAATAACTTGAGAAAGTACTGTAGTTGCCCGTTCCCTAACGTAGATCTCTATGGAGAAGAACGGGCAAGAAACTCCATGGACACTCTTTTAAATCAAAATATTGTTACAAAATCTTGGTTACATCATTCATGTTGAGATTATACATATATGTGAGAACGATGTAGAAAGACGTGCACATTAAGAGCGTCCAGAGTAAAATAATAAATCAAAAATTAAAAAAAAAAAGTAATTAAAATGAACGAACCGTGGCAGCCAAGAGATGACCAGTCCCAACTGAGAGCGCCCGTTCACGAACATGACGCATGTATCGGCGCCAAACAACTCGACCATATTTAAGGGAATTAAATGACCCGACACACCCCGTAAATTATTTCATAAGTTTCTTTTTTAGCACGGAACCCAAATCTTATACCAAAACTAGCTGTTGCCCGCGGCTTCGCCCGCGCGAAGTTCGGTAACTGTCCCACGGGATCATACCAAAAGGGATAAATAGTATCCTACATGTTCATCCAGGTTATAAACTATCTATGTGTTCATAATGATCACAATTATTATCATCACAATCACCATCACTATCACGATCACCATCATTATCACAATCATTATCACAAATACACAATCACTGTCACAATCACTGTCACAATCACTGTCACAATCACTGTCACAATCACTGTCACAATCACTGTCACAATCACTGTCACAATCACTGTCACAATCACTGTCACAATCACTGTCACAATCACTGTCACAATCACTGTCACAATCACTGTCACAATCACTGTCACAATCACTGTCACAATCACTGTCACAATCACTGTCACAATCACTGTCACAATCACTGTCACAATCACTGTCACAATCACTGTCACAATCACTGTCACAATCACTGTCACAATCACTGTCACAATCACTGTCACAATCACTGTCACAATCACTGTCACAATCACTGTCACAATCACTGTCACAATCACTGTCACAATCACTGTCACAATCACTGTCACAATCACTGTCACAATCACTGTCACAATCACTGTCACAATCACTGTCACAATCACTGTCACAATCACTGTCACAATCACTGTCACAATCACTGTCACAATCACTGTCACAATCACTGTCACAATCACTGTCACAATCACTGTCACAATCACTGTCACAATCACTGTCACAATCACTGTCACAATCACTGTCACAATCACTGTCACAATCACTGTCACAATCACTGTCACAATCACTGTCACAATCACTGTCACAATCACTGTCACAATCACTGTCACAATCACTGTCACAATCACTGTCACAATCACTGTCATAATCACTATCGTAATCACTATCACTATCGTCGTTATCACAATCATGATCATCGTAATGATAATCATTATCATCGTAATCACAATCATCATCATCACAATCACAATCATTATCATCACATCTTCTGGATCTCAAAATAAATGCCATATTCGTTATCAGCACCCCTGATAATCTCGGTATCGACACCCATATTGATTTTTAGACATTTCAACCCGATCGCACCCCAACAGGGGGATGTTGGTATTTCAGGTCCGCCTCATTAAACCTTAAAATCGTTGTTTTGTAATACACGCGACCCGATACACCATACAAACTATACCCATGTTGATTTTCAGACTTTGTCACCCCATTTCTCCATATTAGGGGTTGAATTCTGAAAAAACCTGAAATGCAAATGTTTTCTCATTCATCAATGGGAGCACTCCTGTGAAGTTTCGAATAAATAGTCTAACTAATCTTGTTTCCCCATACAAACTTTGGAACACGTTTATCCCCCTTAAGGGGTGAATTTTGAAAAATCCTTTCTTAGTGCACCCCTAGACCACATGAGGAACCTACTTGCCAAATTTGGAATCTGTTGACCCAGCAGTTTAGGCTGTGCATTGATTTTTAGACTTTGTCACCCCATTTCCCCCTCTTAGGGGTTAATTCTGAAAAAACCTGAAACCCGTTTCTACTTATTTATCAATAGCAACCCTCCTGTGAAGTTTCGAATAAAAAGTCTAACTAATCTTGTTTCCCCATACAAACTTTGGAACCCTGTTTAACCCCCTTAGGGGGTGAATTTTGAAAAATCCTTTCTTAGTGCACCCCTAGACCACATAAGGAACCTGCTTGCCAAATTTGGAATCTGTAGACCCAGCGGTTTGGGCTGTGCGTTGATATGTCACCCAGTCAGTCAGTCAGTCAGTTTATCATTTTATACATTTAGATTTATTTCCTAAGTGCCAGCTGTCTTAGAACCCAATGGCTAGGCACGCGCCGATGGGAAGAGACCAGATGGTATGACCATAATGCCATAGAAGTTGGGTAGGCCTTTGGTGTGGGACGCAACTTGCGTCGACACCCTTGCGCCATCCCATCTTCCTAGCACACTGTGCTGCGCGCAAATACAAAAATTTAATTGGTAATTATGTGTTTGAGCTGTTTGGAGTTGAAACACTAGGGCCATGGGTTCGAGTGCCCACCTAGTATTTCGGAAAATCGCCAAGGAGTTGGTCGACTCTTCACGTGACCAGAGGGCGGGCCTATTTTTTGGCCAAAGAATCAGCATTGCCATTCAAGTGGCAATGCTGCCAGCCTTCTGGGCACTTTTCCTGTCGACGCCCTGTAACCCTTTTTGATATTTGTACATATTTTTATTACTATTTATGGAGTTATAGTGTGCAAATAATGTAAATAATTAGTATGTGTTAAATTTCCTAAGTTACTCCTTAAAATATCAGCTATCTGCCAGTAAAAGTCTCGGCAAAATCGGTGAAGCGGTTTCGGAGATTAGCCGGTATATACAGCCAGAAAAAAAAAACCTTGAAATTTCACGTGGACAATGGTCGCGGGTAACAGCTTGTCTTAATTAAAACTAAATTACTACAATTCTGCCCCAGAAAATGGTAGCAACATTTCTAGCTTACACTCGTTTAAAATGCGTCCATCACTCACTTCGCTCATTCATAACTCCACTAAAATCACACAAAACAACACATTAGCTATCTAAACAAGGACGTTTATCACCATCACCCGTCACGGTTCCAGGTCGCAGGTAACTTGGTGAGTTGATCAACGAATGATGAATTGGAGCAATGGTCATCAATAATAACTGGTATTTGGTTCATTAGCGAACGCCCGGGGTTGGCGGTTTGGTGCGCTGTCGATATCGAAGCGATTGAATATTTTATTCGCTTACTCAAAAATTGATTGCGGATGAAGAAATTGCAGGGTTTTTATCTTTTTTGTAGATAGGCTTTAGATTATCTCGTGGTCTAGTGATAACAAGCTCAATTGCTGTGCATTAAACCTGGGTTCGATTTCCAGGTCAGGTAAAGAATTTTTTAGTAGTAGCGTGGTGTTTGGATTTGTGCACAGTTGATGGCAATAGGCTGGCCCCCTATTAAGTTACATGGGACTTAAACACAACCGCCGCAATGTACCGAAAATCTGGGTGATACGATACCACTAGGTAAGACTGGTAGTCAGAGTTTCGGCTTCCGACTACCCGTAATCACTGTCAAAGATCTACAAATGACAACCGGGACCAACGGTTTAACATGCTTTCCGAGGCACGGAGGAATCTCGGTTATAATGGATACCCATGGACCGAGCTGAGCAACCTTGGAGATCGACTCGGGTGGCTGTTTTTATTTAGCCACGTGCCTCTCTTAGAGCGACCGCACACTATAGACAAGACTGTCTTTAGACAGACAATTACCCTATTCGTGCAAGCGATAATACATAGTCTGTCTCGCTCGCACTAGTAGGGTAATTGTCTGTCTAAAGACAGTCTTGTCTATAGTGTGCATTACAAACATGGCACACTTTTCCACTTAGTTTTTTGTATCAGTATCCATTAGTTAGTCCATTCTTCATCATCCACAGCCACACACCCACTGCTGGGTATAGGCCTCTCTTTGCTTGTGCCAAGCTCCACGAGCTTGTGCCAGCCTCATCAAGGATATTCACGCAATGGCAACAATGCCATCTGCCCGTCTCGCTTCCGTTACTATCTATTCGTATCCACCTGGCAGTGTCCATTACTACCAACAATGAAATGAGAAAATACAAACAATTCCTTAATAATGAATGTGACCAGTCCAAGTGAACAGCTCACGTTATTTAAATCATTTACTTTGCAAACAAATCTTTACACAGGGAAAATTAAGAATCATCTTAGTCACTGCTATTTCGATGGTCAATGAATACAAATTAGGAAGGAAAAGAAAACCCATATAACAATTTGAGTGACTGTACGACCTGTACGTGTACAAATAATTTACTTTTTTCCTGGACCTAAACTGTGGTTAGGGGTAAACATGAAAGTAATCACAAAGCATTGTGATATGCATGTATGGCTGTCCATTCATTGAATACATATGAATATTAATGTCACCTTCTGACGTGTGTAAGATTTTTGTGGTTTACTTATTCCAGCTGTTTTGTTTAATATTTTGAAAGTTATACTTGTAGTGTTTTTAACACGCCTTTACTGGCTTTACCTGTAACTATGTAAACAAATCTTAGAAGTTAAATTTGACCCAATTCCCGAATTCAGATTAAGCTGAAATTTAGCATACTTGTTTCGTTTAGATGACAATGCATGGTGAACAAAGTGACGTCATTCTAAATTCAATATGGCAGACTCCCAAAGATGGCGTACTTGTTATTTTTTATGCATTCCCATGATATAGTATAGGGTATCAAATGAAAGGGTTTGCTGAGGAGATTTAAAATATTATATAAATAATATTATTATAAAGTTTTTTAAAATGTATAATATTTTTTGCAAGCCTTAATGTCGGTCCTTTACTTTGCAACAGGATTGTGCAGGACTCGGATAATAATGAGTTAGATCTTTCTTTCGATACTTGCGTTGCGCTCACAACTATGCGATAGTGTATGATATAACTTCTACCAATTAAATACGAAGAAAATCTGCCTTCCATATTAAGTACCTAATGACCTTGAAAAACAAAAGATAAAAAGTATAATAAAGAAACAACACGCGCTAAGTCAGCACATATTAATTTCAGAACAACATAACACAAAAACAACCCCAAATGTTCGCTACGTCGAAATTCGCCACGCTACCCATTTTCGCCACGCCACACCCACCCGCACCCGCTTAGTGCAATACATTTAATTCATATGTCTAACAGCTTTGCGACTTAATTGACTTACAGCCGCCTAATTCCTATTTGCAATTATATTTTCCAATTAAATTTTCCACTTTCTTCCCCCGGTAATGGATTTTGTAACAATTTTGATATTTTGGGGTTATAATTGTAATTTAAAAAGGGTTTCGTATTGTGATGCTTTTAAATGTGAAATTAATTGTGTTTGTGAGTTAATTTCGTTGTTTTGCTGTGTTCCCATTGTTATAATTGCTTTGTTTTTTTGTTTTAGGGATACCTGTGGATGAGTTGTTATGTTTTTATGCAGACTTAAGGGGCTGACAACACCTAATTGATGTTATTTAAGTAGTGTTTTTCAAGAAAAACTCTTTGTTCTAGCACATCAAAAAAAAAACACATGTTTTTCATAATTATTTCAAAGACCGTGGCCGGACTCGATACACAATTGGACGAAATCGGGTCGATAGAAAATAATTGCAAAGAGTGGTCTTAAAATCATCATTAAACGGTTCTATGTCTTAATTTTTCGACGTATGGGTCTGCAATTAAATACATGAAGTCAACATATTCTTACCTAAACCGCTAACGTGCCGTAGTTTATAAATAATCCACACTTTTTTTTTCAATATTTATTCATTATTTTCTTCTAAAACCTGGCCGCCCAGTAACTCTCTTGCTCTCGTTTACTCAGATACAAATAGACAGTGTGCGCGCATTTATGGTATTGACATCCCCTTAACTTCATAAAACGTTTATAGGTAGGTACATAGGTACTGTACTGTATTGAGGAGCTCGTGGCTAAATACTAACAGCCGCACACGTCCATCTTCAAGGTTAAGCCGTGCTTGCCAAGGTGGGTATGTGATGGGTGACCAAAGCACGTTAATGAAAATGAAAAAAATATTTATCGTTTTTGCCAAGTTTTTCTTACAAAGTTTCCTTTTAGGTGTTAAAGCCTGTGTTAGGAAACTCCACTCTTCCATAACTTAAATTAACATAAGCAAACTTGTTTTTTTTTACCATTATTACAGAAAAAATACAAGATGAAAACTACAAAAATAAGATAAAAAAATTAAAGTGAGTAAGTGAATGTGCTTGTCACTTAGACGGTGTGTGGGGAATGATTAAGTGTGAGTGAGTCTATGGGGAGGGGTGTGTGAGTGAGTGTATGATGTAATCCTGTGTGGGGGAGTGGTTATGCTTATGTTGTGCAGGGAGAGTGGATGAGTGAGTGAGTGTTGAGAATATAAGCGTGGGTCTGTGAAAGCACGGTAATATTATAATACAGTAGTGTAACTCGGCCGCATGATAGAAATAAATGCCTACAGCCGCGCGGTACGTAAACATGCGTTAGGGCTGCCCGTCTCCAGCATTTTAATTACATTTGCCTACTTTCTGTTTTAGTTTTGTGATTGTAAATATCTTTTTTATATAAATAAATGAAATACTTTGTATATTGAATAGGAAGTGTTCAATAAAAATGCGTGTTGTTTTTTGATTGGTAGAATGAGTACCACGTCTTTACTTTCAATTATGCAAACTAACAAAACACACATGCACCGAAGTTTTAACACAAGCGTAAGTAGGTAGGTACCTACCGTATTATGATTCATTCAGAACCCCATATAACTACCTATTTCACTCGTCTCAATAACTTTCCGTTACTCTATTCGCTTTATTTATTAATCCAAACACCTTTTTCTTCGTGAGATAAAAGGAAATACTTATCCATTAAAAAGACACACATTATGTACTACCTACTAGTAAGTAAAATTATTTTATAGTCTTACCTTTCAGAGTTTCCAGGTAATTTAAAAAAACTTATGTCTGAAATTCTGGATGCGTTATTGACGAATTCATACAACCAAAAACAGCACAATATTTCCTACTCGTCATATTAACTGATTTTTAGAGAAAAAATCGCGCGGTTATTGTTAAAAAAACAACACACCGTCCGTTCGACACTGCGGTACAGCCGTGACTGTCTGCGCCCCGAGCGCACCCCGTGATCGAGGCGCGTAGGTATAGCTCGCGTTTCGTCCGTTTGTATGAAGTTGGAGTACTGTATTATAATATTACCGTGGTGAAAGGGTGTGTATGGTGTGCTTATGGCTGCGTTAGTGGGATAGAAAATGATCTCGGTTTGTGTTTTATTTTAGCAGCGCCTCCATGTTTTCGTAGAAGAACGTTAAGACACTAACACTCACGTATGTTTTAATTTATGTAATAATTTTCTCTTTTAGTTACTGTAATTGGTTTTAAACACAACCAATAGTAATTAAATAAATCTCAATTTGACATTAAATAAATAAATAAGGATCAGCCATTGGTCTCGGCTGTCTTTTGTAGATTTTTATTGTATTACCCAGTACCAACTGGGTTGTGGAGGTCAGATAGGCAGTTGCTCCATGTAATATACTGGGATTCAGCTGCATCCGGTTAGACTGGAAGCCGACCCCAACGTAGTTGAGAAAAGGCAGGTGACGATTCGTGGACGATCTGAATATTTTTGGCCACACTTTAACGGAAACTTCTATGTGGAAAAGTGAACTATTTATTATTTTATGAGTGGAATTACGTATATCATCATCTGCCTAGCCTTTTCTTAACTATGTTGGAGTCGGCTTCCAATCTAACCGGATGCAGCCGAATACCAGTATCTTACATGGAGCGACTACCTATTTGATCTCCACAACCCAGTCAGTACTGGGTAATAGGATACCTCTTGGTTAGACTGGTTGTCAGACTCTCAGGCCACTGACTACCTGTAACGACTGTCAAAGATCGACAATTGACAGCCGGGACCAACGGCTTAGTGGAATAACTATATCACCGCATATTAATCAGAATACGAGCAGTATTATTAAATCCCACATAGGCACACGTCAGCATTACTTCCAAAGCCTATTGTACAGTTACACAATAAAAAAATCCATGATTAATTTCGTATGAGCTTCAAAATAACAAAAAGCCCTTTCCTAATTAAGCTACAGGTAATTTTTAATTATGGCACACAGTATTTTGTTACAAAAGTTATTATTTGTATCAAAATGTTTTCGAATCTACTGATTTTAACGGTGGAAGAGAGCAGCGGTGGCCCAGTGGTGGTGGCCCCGACTTACGAACAGTAAGTCGTGGGTTCAAACCCAGACAGGCACATTACTTTGTGTAATTTATTTCATCAGCGCTGCTCTCAAAACGGTGAAGGAAAACATCGTGAGGAAACCGGCATGTCCTAGAACCAAAAAATTCGAAGACCTGTGACATCTACCAATCCGCACTGGGCCCGCGTGGTGGATTATAGCCCATGAGAGGGATCTCATAGAGTGGAGGCCTGAGTCCCAGCAGTGGGAACATTAATAGGCTGATGATGATGATGATGATGAACTGTGGAACGCAGTATCTCTGCGACGGATTTGAGCTGATTGGGTTATAGAAGCCTCATAGTAATTTCACTGGTTGATATTGCTAAATAAAGGGTGTAAAAATACCATTAACGAAGTCGAAAGGCACTTGTTCTCCCCGTCTTTGTGATATTTTTTTTGTTCTAGAGTTTCTTGACCATACCTGGGAACCTCCTAGTTACGAAGATATTGGGGGTCAAAGTTCCAACACATTCACAAGTTTTTTTTTTTTTAATATGTTTTTAATGTTATAACTTTAAGGAGGACCTCGTGGCTGAATAATAACAGCCGCTCAGGTCGATATTTAGGTTAAGCCGTGCTTGCCTAGTTTGGTCTATGTATGGGTGACCACCGTTACATACCAAGCTTCCTCTGTGCCTCGGAAAGCACGTTAAGCCGTTGGTCCCGGCTGTCATTTGTAGATCTTTGACAGTCGTTACAGTGGCCCGAAAGTCTGACAACCAGTCTTACCAAGTGGTATCGTATTACCTAGTACGAGCGACTGCCTATCTGACCTCCACAACCCAGTTAGGGTTGTGGAGGTCAGATAGGCAGTCGCTTCATGAAAAATACAGGTATTCAGCTGCATCCAGTTAGTCTGGAAGCCGACCCCAACATAGTTGGGAAAAGGCTAGGCGGATGGTGATGAACTTTACTTAATTTAACTTTGAGTGCGTTACATTAAGGCTTACCGTAAAAAATGCGTTTCCCAGCAATAACTTTTGCGTATTAGAGTTAACTTAGTTTGATGTTCAGAATGCTTGGCTGATGGCTTCGTGAAGGGGCCGTTTACACCAAGGTGTAAAAAATATGGTGTAAGGTGTATAAATACTAATTGCTGATGTCGGTAGATATACAAGTATAACTACCGACATAATCAGCAATTAGTATTTATAACCACTGTAATTGGAACTAAACGCTATTTCTCGGTGTGAGGATGTTTTTTCAATACAGACCTTCTCCATTTAATTAACCGCTGTTTTACGTCAGTGTTACCCGGCTGTCATTAGTACATATTTGACAGTCGTTATGAGTAGTCAGATGCTCGAAATTCTGATACTGATACTGCTTAGTACAACTGTAGGGCTATTACGTATCTCTGTTGACAGCTCGAAATGATAGTAACTGGGCTCAGTGTCCATCAATTAACTGTCAAAAGGTTAGTTTTGTATTATGTATGACCCTGCTAGTCATCACCGTAAAGTGATATCCACTCAGTGTGATACGTAATACCAATATTATGACATTCACGGTTGTCATCAAAGTTCGGTGTACAACCGAAGCTTGATAGTCACTGGATATCAGAAAGATACGAAATAGCCCTGCTGGTGTCTGCTTGTCAGACTTTTGAGCCACTTACTATCGGCAACGACAGTTAAAGATCTAAAAATTACGGCGACGCCCACGTGCAACGGCTTGCAATGGCGGCTCGACCATATTGGTCATTTGACAGATCATGATTTAACGTGCTTTCTAAGGCATGGAGGAAACTTGGTATGTAATGGAATGTAACCCATCCAGGCGCCAACCTTGGCAAGCGTGGCTTAACTTTAAAGATTGACCCGTGGCAATTATTATTTAGCAGTCAGGAGTTATAATAGTGTTTTCAAACCCCGTTCGAGTCATTTACAAAAAGGAGCTCTATTAATACTAAGATAAAACTTATAAACAGGTAATTTATTCCTTTCAACAAAGATTTCAATTGGAAGAATGCCAACGACATTAAAATCATTTGAACTTAGATTTAATTAAAAAACTTACGAGTTATAAAGTTTTGCTGAAGTAGGGCAGGGCAGATTAGTTTAGCTTTTGCGTACGATTTTGCTCTCAGGAAGATTTTTTTCGCAATTTCATCTCTTTGAAGTTTTTAGTCCACGTGGGACTAAGCGACATACCTGTCGGAAATTAAGCGACGGAAATTGCGCATACCTATATTTTCTTTAAAGAATGCGCGACGTATTTTCGGTCTCACGTGTCTTATGCATTTTCTAAAGCAAGCGTAGCTTTCTATCGCGTAATTTAAGCGGATATTTTGTTATTTTAAGACCAAGGTATGCACAGGTGGGTATGATTAGCTTTGATCATTTATGAGGTGGCTATGTGGATGGACCGATGACCTGGTGAAGGTTGCGGGGATCCGCTGGATGCGAAACGCACGGGACCGGTCAATGTGGCGACACTTGTCGTCTTTTGGCTGAAATGATGATGATGATTTATGAGGTGCTATTCAATATTTAACTGGACGTTGATAAACCTCTCACGAAAACAGGGATCAGTAAGAATCGCAGGTTTTTCTCGTAGAAAGCCCAGCAATTCTACAAATTGTGTAATCAGATACAAAACTCTGTCCAAATAAAAATATAAATCTTCAAAACAACGAACTGAAAATTGTTTCAGGCTTTCAGGAACATCATAGTAAGAAAGCAAACATGGAGAAGCACCGTCCAGGTATAAATAGTACTATATCTCAACGAATAATTGAGTTTCAAGTTGAATTCCATTTTCAGACTTTGCCCAATGCACTAGGGTTGACACAACTATGTTTTGGGTCTCTCAGGGGTTGTGTGCATAACATGAAATGTTTCTTATTTCTTTACAAATACCTAGTTAAGGAACTGTAGTTATCAACATAGCTTGCAACATGGACTGTAACATAGCTTGCAATATAAACTGTAACATAGCTTGCATTATAGACTGTAACATAGCTTGCAATATAGCTTGCAACATAACTTGCAACATGGCTTGCAACATTGCTTGCTGGCTATATTTGTCATATTTCAATGCCGAGTTAGCTCGGAGATAAATAATCCTGGAGTGGAGAGTTGAGTAGAGTAGAGTAGGGACTCTATTTTCCGCACTTAGACTCTTATTCGGTCCGTTGTGCGTAGGTGTCCTGGCTAAGTTAGCCAGCCTAACTCCACCTAGAAACACAGAAGTTTCCTGGGAGCTTCACAGGCTTCGCGGAGCGACCTCACCGTTCCGAGGATTTGTTTACGTTGGGTAGCCACGATCGAGGTTATTTCTACTTAGGCTGAGCAGTCGTTTTGTTAGTCGCGGATGTAGACTTGGTATTGCCATTTTTGACTGCCTGCACCACCGACCGTGACCATTTGTTGTTATGAAGTTCAGTTGATCTCTGGCGAATCCATGTACGGAATTGTGGGAAAGCTAAGGGAAGGAGTGGGTACGGGCCTAGCACTGCCATCTCGGAACCTCTCTTAGCAAGTTCGTCTTCAGTGGAGAACGCATATCGGTAAGCGTAGAGTGAGCTTAAAAAGGTGGCTGGAGTAAGCTCGATTCAAAAAGCGAATAATAACGAAGAAAACTATGGCCACAAGTAGACTGGTTGAATTAATTGAGATACAATAGACTACTATGAAACCATTCTTTGAAAAGCTACACCAAAATTGATAGCCAATTAAATTAGTGGCTTAATGAGTTTTAGCTGTTCATTCCTTAAAAACGAAGAGGTCTTCGTGTATCATTCTGTTATCAACTTAGGTATGTTTTGCATGTGTTGAAGACGGCCACCATATTTTATAGTCTAACTTTAATAAGCTAGAAACAAAAAGAAAGAAAGAAAAAGTATTTATTGGACTCACACAGGACAAACAATAAAAAAATAAACATGAAAAATTGAAGAAAGGAAACCAAACCAAAATTCAAAAACCACAGTAACTAAAAAAAAACATACTTAAAGCGGCTAAAAAAAACCGTTCAAAACACATTGTGCACTATCAATAGCTTCGCACGATTAATATAATCACCCTACAAAGAAGAGTTTTAAGTCAAAGTTTCCAACATTGCCCTCGTGACAACCCTAATAGCAAGAGCTCTCCACCACAGCGCGTCCTAAATAAATAATACGATATTGTAAGGGGACGTTTTAAGAGCTATAGCCATGGCCGGGCATTTCACGAACTTTCCATACTTCGTACATAGAGTAGATAGTAGACAGAAGATCGAGTCCTAACATGAGCAGTGTCAGCCCAGTGGTAATAGTCCTGGACTGGTTGTGGGTTCGAACCCAGGCAGGCACATTACACAGAATTTAATTAGATTAGAGTTTAATTAGATTATATGTCTCTACTGCTTGGTACCTATTAATGTATTGTAAATACTCGAGGGGAATGGTACTGATAACCGAAATACAGGCTATGCCTAGTTCGGCTACAGACGCTAATTTCTTTGCCTAAATTGAATTTGTTGCCACATTGCCATTGTAAAATAGTACTAAGTTGTTTGAAAATAAACTATTTTTATTATTATAGTAATTTATTTCATTACCATTGCTCTCGAAACGGTGAAGGAAAACATCGTGAGGAAACTGGCATGTCCCAGACCCAAAAAATCGAAGACATGTGACTGACTACCAACCCTTCACACATCTTTTCATGGAGAGGTGGTTTGTGTTCCAGCTGTGAGAAAATTATAGGCTGATTATTCTGGGTCCGTGCAAAGAGCGAACCGCACACACAGACACGTTTCACGTACATTGAATGCAAGCGCACTCGTGACCGGCATTTTAGTTCTTCACGCAAACATAGACACGCTTCACGTACATACATCGAGTGCAAGTACACCCGCGACCCTCATTCTTTTGATATCTCCACGCACACACAGACACGTTTCACGTACAGCGAGTGCAAGCACACTCCCGACCGGCATTTGTTCCAGATCGCTGTACGTCCGTGTCTATGTGTGCGTGCGCCTATTTTGGCTCGTTGTAAGGAGTAAACCTTTTGTATTTATTTATTTTGTGTCTCATCCCTCGGTACGTGAGTTTGTTTATATTTTTACGATATTGTCAAAGTTAAACTTTTAAGAAGGTGTCTAGAAGGTATCAAGCCACTTTTTGCTGAGAATTTTTGATGAATATTTTTTTTTTTTACTTTTAGCGAAAAGGAAATGTTTCGGTGTATTTTGGTTAATTTGGTGTAAGGGAAGTTTGCTAAGACAGTGAATTGGTTAGCGGTGAAGTTCTCATTTTGTCGGTTTTGTATCACAGAAAGTACTAGAAATATGCAAATGCGTGTTTTTTTTCTACTGAGCAATATGCAAATTATTGATTTCGAAAATAGAACCCTTTGTTTGTCTACTTTGAACTTTACAATGATGGACACACTACTTTGTTTTATTCAATTCCTAAACGCTTCAGGTACAAAACTTAAAAACGATGTAATTGGATGTCCTCTAAGAAACAGTTAGTATTCACAGAATATTATATTTAAAACTAACACGTAGCCCAAATCCAGACAGAAATTTTGGAATTATATTGAACGTGCCATCTTCGGTTCCAGAATACGATTTCAGGAAATCGAGCTGACAAATTCCAGCCCGCATGCTTGAAATTCAGTCACTTTGGACTAGATTTACCATTTCGAAAGTCTTGACAATAAAATGAACATTTTGCAGAGAAGTCCATTATTAGGCATTTCACTTTCAAATGTTTTTTTTTTCAGTTATCATGCAATTATTTTTATTTTCGAAAAGAAATTACCTTATGCTGAAAGATACGCACAAGTAAATAGACCTGACAATGACAAATCCGGTTGTATGGTAAATCTACTTATGATTATTTACTTTATAGTGCGCATACTGAAAGTGTCGCAAAAGCAAAAGCTTTCGAATATATCGTGTTTCGATTAACTTTATAAATATTACTAGTTTGCTTGGGTGCGCGAGCTGCGCACAGCTCGCGTGTTTGGTGTTTTTGAGAAGTATTACTTACCCTTATAAAATTTTGAGAATCTATAGGCACCCCTAAACGAATTGGAAATTCCGTGAGAATTACCCCTAAAACAGTATGGAAACCCCTACGGACCCCTAACAAAACCTTATTTAAAAACTCAGACCTTTTCCGTAAAAAAAATAACTCTAAAGTTTGCTGAGTTACGCTTCATCCATTCAATCATCGTTACGCTACGGAGGTCGCCGGCTCGCTTCGCTCGCCACCTCCCCCCTTCGCTCCACTCAGGACCTACCTACAGCCGGACAGGTTTCGACACCTACTATAATATTTGTTCAAACACCTGATAGCTATCTCTAACCGTTATTAAGTTACAGCCCTTTTCAATTATAGGGGAGGTTGGGGAGGGGAGCTTCACCCACTCAACCTTCATTACGCTACGGAGGTCGCCGGCTCGCTTCGCTCGCCACCTCCCCCCTTCGCTCCACTCGGTCTCGCAGGTTCGCTTCACTCGTTACTTTTAGGGGAGGTTGGGGAGGGGAGGGGAGGGTATAAAAATTTCAACGCCCCCCAATAATAAAGTTCCAAAAAAATAGCAAAAATCAAAATTCCGCTACTTGTCCTAGTTTCCGAGATACGATGGGGGGAGGGGTGAAGGGGGGGAGAGTGGGGAGTTTTGAAAAATGATTTCGACTAATGCAGTGCCCCTTTATACGAATCTGAAAAAAAAAATGTTCCAAGTATCTTAACTTCCGAGATCCGCCTAAAGGGGGGGAGAAGGGGGAAAAGGGGGCAACTTTGAAAACTGGTTTTTACTTTCCCGAGCCTCCTCTATACGAATCTGAAAAAAAAAATGTTCCAAAACTCTGGGTTTCCGAGATACGATAGGGAGGGGTTAGAAGGGGGGTGAAAAGGGGAGGTTTGGCACTTTTCCCATAGGTTTGAGAGTTAGTTGTTTACGAATCTGTAAAAATATACATACCTCCCCATCCACCATCTGGGAGATCAATTCTGTCAGTGAGTCAGTCAGTGGTAATTTAGCTTTATATAGTATAATTAAGTAAGAAGATGTTCAAAAGGAATTTCAATGTCATCATCATCATCATCATTTGTCGAGCCTTTTTCCAACTATGTCGGCTTCCAGTCTAACCGGATGCAGCAGAATATCAGTATTTTACATGGAGCGTCTGCCTATCTGACCTCCACACGCCAGTTAGTACTGATTGTCAGATTTTTGGGCTACACGTGTAAAGACTGTCAAAGATCTACAAATGACAACCGGAACCAGCGGCTTAACATGCTTTCTGAGGCACGGAGGAAACTTGGTATGTAATGGGTGATCTCCCATCCACAGACCAACCCAGACAAGAGCGGATTAACTTGAAGATCTACCCGAGCGGTTAATATTATTTAGCCACGAGTTCCTAATAGCACTGAGTTCATTGTAGTTTTAGCAATTTATGATCAATATTTGAGTGCATTTTGGAGCTATATTATATTCCATTCTTTCGATGGATGGACTGTGTAAAGAATGATATGGCACGAAACGAGGTGTTTGATGAGATGACGAGTAATAGAAGTATGGAAGAAGAAGACATGCTGCGCCGACCTCAAATAAATTGGGATAAGGGCAGGAGAATGATGAAATTTCATTTTTTCATTTAGTAAATAATCAGAACAGCTAATGTACTAAAGGATTTGCTAAATGGTCTACAGATATCACAGAGCAGAACGAAATCTCCAACGTTTATAATACGCTCTGAAGTGGGATCTCCATTGCGAGCTACTTTAATATGTCATTCATTGGATATGTCTCATATGAATAGGTCGAGCTAGGTCTGTAAAGTGGGGTATAAATGTACCTCAATTAGCACTCGCTAGATCTTGTTTGAGGAAAGTGGGGGAAATTAGACGGTTCACATGCGGCTTTTAATTTTGTGGGTAAATTCGCTTTGTAATTCCCGAAGGGTTAGGCATAGGTGTCCCTGTAGCTAATAGCACACCCACATTTCACCAGTTATGTTTAAGTCCCATGTAATAGGGGGCGAGTCTATTGTCATCAACCGGGCACAAAAGGCATGACGACAGTATCAAAAAATTGCAAATCTATTTAGTCCGTCAGTTAGAGTCATCATCATCAGCCCGGAATCACCCACTGTTGGGTATAGGCCTCCCCTTTCTTCCGCCACACTTCCCGGTTCTGTGCGACCCTGATCCAGGTGTTTCCTGCGACCCTGACGATATCGTCAACCCAACGAGCTTTAGGACGGCCCTGGTTTCTTTGGCTGAACCTTGGCCACCACTCGGTCAAGGCCTTGCTCGGCAATCTCCGCGTCTAGCCAGATGTCCTGCCCAGGTCCACTTGAGGCGCACCACCCGGTCACCGACGTCGTAGACTTTCGTCCGACGGCGGATTAGAGTACTGAAAATTAATGGACACGTATTTTTTGTTTTTGCAAATCAATGAATATTGACAAAAGATAAAACGCATCAAAACTTGGGAGTGGGGGCTCGTGACGTCAGAACTAGCTAAAATTATACCTAGGCGTGACGTATTGAGAATTTTAAAAGCGTCATATCTTCGTCAATTTTGGTTTACGTAACAAAAGAAAAAACACGGGCCAAATATTTTTTGAAAATCTTCTTTTTTATCGTCTCGCCTAATTCAGACTCTGTGGCTGCAACTGAGAATTTCTTGACGGAAAACCCCAATAACACTTTGCCCGACGTGGGAATATTTAAAAATAAAACCTTTAAACAAGCAACACCCATTAGAAAGTTAGTAAAAGAAACATTAATTATGTTAGTTACAACTTACTATTTATTTAGAGACAAGCGTGTTGTTTGAGATGCATCTACGAACTATAGCCCCCAAATATAGGGGAAACGTACCTTCCTGCTATAGTCTTCAGGATGTAGTTGGCGCTGGCTTATACTCTACAGAGCAACGACGCAGACTTCTTTATAACGAGGGCTTGAAGGTCGTCGACGTGTGCCTGTGTGAACGTACCAGATGCACAGCAGAAACGGGGCAGCCCCGTCAAAATCAAGCCCTGGTCAAATTGTGTATTTAAATTTGTTAAAATATTTTGTTACTGCATCTGTGCCCTCACCAAACATGCTTCTATCTGCAGTAGCTAAACGACTGTACTATCGAGGACACTCCCGCCTGATCACCAATAAGCTAATTTTTGCTTGCACTTACAACATAGAAACGCGCTCTAGCCCCGCCCCGTTGACTTTGTATAGAAATAATGAATGAAAAGATACCGATCGGCTGAGCGCACTGACGACACACACCAAACGAGAGTTATTGTTATTTTGCGCGCCAAAGTTGACGCTTTCCTAATAGGACTAAACTTTAAGGGGGCGTGCCTCCGCATGATTTAAGCGAAAAAAAAATAAACTGATGAGGCGGAAAAGACCACGACTGTACGTATACTGTCAGTCATAGCACTGTTCCATGTAAAAAGATAGATAGACACACATATTTTCATCACATATTAATATTTTTTGCACTGGCAGTGTGCAGCGACTTTGTTCACGATGCATGTTGACTACCCCTGCTGTTTACGTCCCCGAGGAAATTTCGGTAAACTGTCGGATAGCCCGATATCATGAAAGGACATATCTGTTGCAGAATGCTGCATGCATTCTGCAACAGATATGTCCTACTTTGGGGTCATTCATAAATTACGACACACGGGGTGGGTGGGGGTCAACAAAGTGTATCGACACTTGTATAAATCTAAAGTATAACAACTTCATCTGGACTAACGTGTTAGGTGGTATAGTCCTATCTCCAAAAAAATTGCGAAAATTGATTTAATATTTAGGAAAGTGTTTACATATTGATGCTCGTAACTGTACATGGTCTAGCACTTGCCTTTGTGGAATTTTATTCACTATCACTGCTCTCAAAACGTCGAAGGAAGTCATTTTGGGGAAGCCAGAATCTTCTAGAATCAAAAATTCGAAGGCATTGTTGTGGTAGGTGTAGGTATATCTGAAAATATTTTATTTTATTTTATAATAAGATAAAATACTACTAGCATCTATAAAATACTATAAATGGATATCTAACTCTGTGTTTTCCCTCCTGCACAGATAAATTGGTTGAAGTGTACCTACAGGCTGAATAAGCTTCTGTCAATCAAAAACAAACCATAAACGAAAGAGGTTAATCCGCAAAAAAATTACCCAAAATAGAAAACACATAAGTACACAAACCCTGAACTTCCTTACACGCACCATTTACACACAAAAAAAAAACTTATCTCACACAAAAAGCCCTAAGATGGCGCTTTCAATTCCGTATTGTAGAATAACTCACAAAGAGAGCGCTATTCAACCTCTGCGATATTAAAGGTATTATCTGGCTAGAGGAGATCGATTACTGCCTGTGAACCGGCAATCTATAATAAGATCTCATTCTGTAGTACACCGCACAATGGTCGGGAAGCTTTGTCCAAAGGTATGGTGTAGCCAGGCGAGCGGTAAGATGGCGCTTTTTGGCTGAATACTAATGTGATATTTTGTATTTAGAAGGGTGAATAGCTACAAATGATTGGAGTAAGTTTTACGTAGCATGACTACCGTGAAAGCGGAAGAAACGAAAAATAAAATTACAAATTGTAGACAGATTTCTAACTGGTGCAGTTAAAAATGAAATGAAAAGAAATATTGCTTTAAATAGAAAGAGAGTCTACTCTTCTTTGAGTAGAGAAAATAGTTATCATGCTACTAAGAGGCGTAGCAAAAAAGGGACAAAAATCATACGCAATATGCGTACCAAGGCGGGCAATGATGATGATTGAATTCGTCGTAGAGCAGATAGTAGTACGGCCATGGTTTTACTTTTATTATAATAGTTTTGTTTTCAAAAGCATAGATATGGAACCTATGCGAGCAAGTTGACAGGTGTCTGCTTCTTACAAATCGTATTGTAATCAAATAATTTCATAACATGCTTGCAACTTATGAAATGCACAAAACGAATAATATTCGATAACTTTCCCAAAGAAAAATTTTTCTTACCTGTTACAAAAAGCGCCATCTTACAACCCTTCTCATAGAATAGAGATTCCTCTCATTAGCAATTTTACGCTAGCTAAAAGGCAATAAGGATTAGAAGCACTTAAAGCGGCTTTACCAGATCGTTCAATTAAGCTGGCCGGATCGTCTATTGATTTTTTACATCACGCTAATTTTTAAAGAAGGACTGACAGGATTCTGTGACGGTTTCAGTTAGAGGATATTAAGAATTTATGGGACAGTACTATTTAAAAGGCCGTATTCGGGGATTCACTGTTTAAGTTTGGGTATTTTTAAAAGAGAATTATCAAGAAGATGTGTTTAATAATGTATGAACCAGTGTTACGTAAATTCACTTTTTTAGTCATAGAATTAGATTTGATTGAAACGCTTACCGTACAAACAACAATTATTTATGTATTTTATGGGTACGTCCCGTCTGGTCACTTTCCCTTTTCGACAACTAAACAAAATAGCATCACAAAAGTCCTGTTTCGTATGAATGTATGTATGAGTGTTATCCTATGAATTACTATGCCGACTATTGTTTTTAGCCAAAAATCATTATTTTATTTTATTTTCAATTTAGTTAACAGTTTTATTAATGTTTACATGCTTAATATGAGGTAGATTGTACAAGGCTCGGCCATTTTATATTGTTGCATCTTGTTTTATGTAGTGCCTAAAATCTAGGCAAATTTTGCTTTACTTTACACAAGTGTTTTACATTTAAACGGTTACAATAAAAAAAAAACGCAAAACAAAAAAACGCTTGTTATATAGTTGGTGCCAGTTAAGATCGCAATAGCGATCATTGCCCTTTCCCTTATATCTCTTCCAACGAAACAAAACAAATGAACCATGTATCGGTTTTCGGTTTTCATTAGAAAAAATGTTGAAGATCACGATAGATTGAACAAGCAACATCCAAGACTTGAACAGGCTTATTTTTGGGTTTTAAAGAACTTTAATAAACGTAGGTGGGTCAATGACTGCTTTTGTGATCTTAACTGGCACCAACTATAGACGTAAGAATTGTCTATCTCCACGTATAAAAAAACAATGTTCGGGCTCAATAGTGTTTTTTTACGGGGTTACAACTTTTAACAAAATAAAATACTGTTGTAGTACATTTCGAACAAAGTTACAGATTATTTTAAACAGAAAATTGCATCTTCAAAACAGGCTATTTCAACTGCAAAGTAGGAAAAGAAACTGTCTGTTTGTATTGTCAGATACACGTAAAAACTGCTAATCCGATTGTCATGAAACCTTTTGTCCCCAACGTATTACATTCGTACGTGACCCGAAGATTTGTTTATCTAGCAGAATGAACCTTAAGGAAATGAGAATTGAGAAAATAAGAAGGTTTTCAGTTAATTAATCTAGTTAGGTAAACGTTTTAAATATCCTTGTCTTTAGCAGTGATCGCAAGGTTGAAGTATTCCTTTTTGAAAGAGATAGTAATAATGATGATGCCAATGATGTTGATGATAATGATGATGCTTGTAATGTTAATGCACATTCATAAGTGAATCCCTTTTGTGCAAATCTCGCTATCAAAATTAGGTTTGCTGTAAGAAAACCCAATTCTGGGTTAAGCTCGCCTTTGTACATAAGCTATATTATTGCAATTATATGTATATTTGTTTGTGTGCAATAAAGAATAAGAATAAGAATAGTTTGTCTAGTTTCATGCTACTGACGTTTAGGTATTTCCGAGAATCGGTTGAATGTCATGTAATATTTTAATTCAGGTTGTGTTATTTTATGGACTTTGGAGGTATGGTCGTATGTTCGAACCCAAGCAGGCACTTGGCTTTGTGTACATTATTTGATTACCATTATTCACTACCTCGTTGGTATAGTGGTGGCAAGCGTGACTGCTGAGCGTGAGGTCCTCGGTATGATTCCGGGGTCGCTCAAAGTGGTATTTGGTTTTTCTATCAGGAATTTCTCAGTAGCAGCCATGGAGTCTGCATTTGTGCCCGGTTGATGGCAACAGGCTCGCCCCCTATTACATGGGATTAAAACATCTATGTTGGGACCGGTTGCTTCCAGTCTAACCGGACGTAGCTCAATACCAGTATTTTACATGGAGAGACTGACTATCTGACCTCCACAACTCAGTTAGTACTGGGTTATACGATAGTCTTTGGTAAGACTGGTTGTGAGACTTTCGGGCCACTGACTATCTGTAACGACTGTCAAAGATCAACAATTGACATTGCTTTCCGCGGCACGGAGGAAACTCGGTACGTAATTGGTGGTCACCCATCCACAGACCAACCTAGGCAAGTGCGGCTTAACCTGAACATCACAAGAATACCGAACGATAAAAAGAAAAACACTCAAAACGCCAGCCACATTGATACTCACAAAAACGTATCATAAAAACCCTCTACATTGTCTTCCAATAAACTTAGTTACATAACTTATTTCCCCGGCTTCGCCTGCATTAGCGGTCCTATTAAAAACCGGCTTGTGTTCTCGTAATTAGATTTGGTAGTGGGTAGAGCAATTTTATACTTCAGTTTCCTTGCGCTGCCGTGGTGCAATTACTTAGCACGGATAATATAATTGTATGAAAACTTTCATGGTGAAAACTGGACGTTTTTGTAGGTATTTTGTCCTACTAATATCTAAATTTTATTTAATAACTTGAATCAAATCATTTTATTCAAGAAAAAAAAATTAATACTTATGTCAAATAAATAAAACCAGTTTACAACAAATCTTACGTCACTGAAATCCACAGTCCCTAGACGTTCCCGGCGCAAGTTCCCTACTAATATTATAAATGTGAAAGTTTGTGAGGACGGATGGATGGATGTTTGTTTTCAATACACTTCCTCGAAAACGGGTCCTTATCGCACTACGATTAGGTTCAACATGCCATGTATTTCACACACGTGGATTGTTTTCATTTTCCATCACCGCGTGCTGTGCCGCGTGCAGAAAGGAGCCTATTTCGCACGCGGCACAGCACGCGGGTGTTGGAAAATTGCCTCAGATAAAACTATACCTATACTTAGTACAAATTGGTGCAATGCCTATAGTCAGCGGTGATTGTTTTTTTTTCATTATTTCATTTTATTTCTTCCAAAGTGTATTGAAAAACGTCGTTTGATACACGTGGACATTTGTTATTGCATTTCTCAGCTCAAAAACACCCTCGCCTACGGCTCGGGAGTTAATTCCGCCTCGGATGCAATAACAAACTTTCTCCACTTGTATCAAAATGTACTATTGTTACTCTTCCACGCAAAAACTACTGAACGGATTTAGACGAAATTTAGCACACAGATAGTTTTTAACCTTGATTAACACATAGGATACTTTTTATCCCGGTAGTATGATTCCGTGGGACAATTATCGTACTCGGGTATAAGCTAGTAATTTATATCTGTTTTGACTATCCATCATGAATGTTGGCCTGTCAAAAGGATAAATATTGATGGAATATTGTTTGGGTGGTGAAATAGGTTTTTTTGATTTTTGAATGTATCGTCAACATCAAGGTTGTGTTCCCCGAAGGGCGTAGCAGAAGTGTTTAGTATACGCATTTTGTCAACTTTATGTTTTGATTCGTGTAATAGGATAAAACTTGATAGCCATGACACAAAATCGCTAAAGGTTGACAAATAAGAAGAATATGGGGCGATCTTATTACCATCAACCGAGCACTAATCGTAACTCCGGGTATCATTCAATTAGCTACAGGACTTATGTAATAACTTGGTCAGAAGCAAAAGGCCCTTATTAGGCTGTCTGCCCACTGGAGCGGAGAAGAGAGGAGAGCAAATTTTGACCAACAGAATAGGGAATGTGTATGTAATTTTTTCTTTGCTTAAAGCAATAAAATATACTATTATCAACCCAAGAAAAGTATTAAAAGTTAAGTCCAACTACTGCTTGTCGCTTAAAAATTATATTAAACTCCTGCAATTTTCTATGACAGTTCAAACGTCTGTGACTGTCGCGGCCATGATGTGACGTCATTTACCTCATTCTTTCTTGTTTACATCTATTTTTTGACCTTAATAAAGTAATTTTACTAATTGTATGTGCTTTATTCAAGCAAAAATTGCGATAACCATATTATAATAAAATCTTAGTGAAACTTTAACTATTTTTTAAATAAAAGTGTTTTTTTGACACATACACTTTGACGTTACTCGGTCTGTTATCGAGAACGACGTGTTTTGAGATTGCGTTCCGTTTTACCATAAACATGCTACGAATAAAACAATAAATTGTAAAATAAGTGATGTTTTAGGAACTTAAACAAGTGTACCACAATGTTCTAATGCTTGGAGCATTAGAACATTGTGGTACACTTGTTTAAGTCACAAGGCATTTTTAATGAATAAAAGGAGTTTTGTATATCTTGCATATTCCCTATTGTGTTAATCTAAACCCCACTCCGCTCATTCTATGCAATAGGCATGACGACAATATAAAAAAATTGCAAATCTATTTAGTCCGTCATTTAGAGTTTTGGAAATTAATGGACACGTATTTTTTGTTTTTGTAAATTAATGAATATTGACAAAGATAAAACGCATCAAAACTCAGGAGTGGGGACTCGTGACGTCAGAACTAGCTAAAAATTATACCATGGCGTGACGTATTGAGAATTTTAAAAGCGTCGTATCTTCGTCAATTTTGGTTTACGTAACAAAAGAAAAAACACAGGTCAAATATTTTTTGATAATCTAAGTGACGGACTAATTAGATTTTGTTTGTCGTCTCGCCTATTCAATTGGGCAAAGTTTGCACAGCTCCGTTCCTTTTCTTCTCCGCTCCAGTCGACAGCACACATGGTTTTTTTGCTGTTGACGGTTGAAATCTAATCTCAGAGCGAGCGTTTTCGGGGTCTGTCTTGTGCAATTTTGACGTTTAAAAGGTAGGTACTCATTTTCGGTTTTGATTTTTAAGACTCCTTTAAGCTATTCTGAAAAATACTTTTGTTTTGTTTATTTACCTACTAATAATATACTAAATTACGAAGCTAAAATATCTTATACAGCTGCAGATTCTCTGGAATGTGAATTCATTTTAACCAGAATGCAGCAGTACATAGTTCTCTGTAACCCTTTTAGAGGAAGCTTCTCAGTTCTGGGGAACTTTGTAATCTTTGTCTTTATGTTTTCATGACAGAAACAAAATAAATTGCATTAAAACTTGCAAGTTTCACCTACTTACGTTCTTCTTTTGTTTCACTTAGAGCTGATGTCAGACGCATCATTTGAGTGAGCGGTTAACTCGAGTGAATGGGATTTTTTTGTCATTACACGTTCACACGACACCCACATTACTTTCATTCAGCTTAGGAGGCGAGTGAAAGATACCGTGTGCCAAAATATGACATCGTTGGGAAGGTTCAGTAATGAATACTTGTTTCACTTTGGGTTTAATTTTATTCAGACGTTTCACTACGATTCGATCGACGATCACGAATGAAAGAGAGAAATTAACAAACAGTGAAGCGTCTGGTATCTGCTTTACAGACAGAACGTAACTCCAAGCATACTCGCACGAAATATGTTAGAAATAACAACTTTATTACCCTGAAAGAATAATATACTTACTGAACAAGTTTTAAGTGAGAGTGAATGGAAAAAAAGGAGTTGTGGAGGTAATACATAATGATGTTTTTAACCGTCTGAAAGGAGATTTAACAGAAAATAAGATTTTTGTGTTGTATGATGTCTTTAACTTTCGAACCAGTATTATTTTGTTAAAAAGTTTGTGGTTTACAGTATAACGTGATTTTTTTGAAAAGATTACAAGTACCTAACTCTTTTGATGAACATAAACAAGTAACATTGAATTAAATGTTTCAAAAAACCCGACCACAAATTGTATTATGTACCTATGTAAATATATATTTGTAATCTCCTTGTAATTTCCTTCATTTTAATACCCTATTCGATAGGTTTGGTTGAAAAAAAATACTAACGACTTGAATTTAGCGCCAAAAATCCACCATTTTTTTTTAAACATCTATCTTGGATTTTTGAGACGAATCTAATGAAATCAAAATATCGTAATCGTCGAAATCCATCCAGCTATTTGGAACATACGAGGTTATAAAGAAATTTACAAAGAAATATACCAGATACGCGCGAAATACATAACCCTTCCTTGGCAGTGTACAAAATAAACCTTTTTCACTTCTTAAAATGGATTTCAGAAGAAGAAGAGTTCAATTTATGACTTCAATTTATTCTCCCTCTGAAATTTAAATAGCTTTTATGTAAATAGCTAATACATAAACAGCGTTGGTGTTGTAAACATCACGCCCGCATTTTGATGAATGGTTAGGCAGAGGTATCTATCACCATACCATGCCATTTAAGTGATTATCGGATGCAAGCTGCATGCTTAAGTGACTGTGAAAGCCTTCGCGTATGAATTCTTGGCATCCTGAGATATCTAATGGGGATCATATTCATATGTATGTAGGTAGCTAAGTATCTCTCTGCTTACACCCTCTGTATATTAACATGTACTCTTGTAATGCTTCCGTCAGTATTACCATGTTCTAGTGGGACTATGGAGCGGGGATTTTTTGGGACAGTTACCAAAGTTATGTGATTATTGTTTTTCATAAGTAGGTTTTCATGAAAGCAGTGGCGGTAACCGTGTTACTGAACTCAAACTCAAAACTCAAACTCAAATAATTTATTTCAATTAGACCATTACGGCACTTTTGAAAGTCGAAAATACAATAAAAGCAAAGCTACAGTCACAGTCACAAGGCATAATAACTTGAGAAAGTACTGTAGTTGCCCATTCCCTAACGTAGATCTCTATGGAGAAAAACGGGCAAGAAACTCCATGGACACTCTTTTAAATCAAAATATTGTTACAAAATCTTGGTTACATCATTCATGTTGAGATTATACATATGTGTGAGAACGATGTAGAAAGACGTGCACATTAAGAGCGTCCAGAGTAAAATAATAAATCAAAAATTTAAAAAATAAAGTAAAAAAAATGAACGAACCGTGGCAGCCAAGAGATGACCAGTCCCAACTGACAGCGCCCGTTCACAAACATGACGCATGTATCGGCGCCATTCAACTCGACCATATTTAAGGGAACTAAATGACCCGACACACCCGCCACCATCAGCGAGACATTTGAGTGAGCATGACATTCTCTCATAGCCACCAAGGCATATTCAAGTCAATGAAAGATAACTAAATGTAAGTGGTGGCTGAACAGTACAAAGTACTCACACATGTGCTATGCAATTAGATAATACTAAAAACTGGAATCTATTCAATGCAAGTAGGTATATTTTTACAATCTTCTGCAGCTTCCACAATACATTAACATGGGAATCAATTCTTCTTCTTCTTCTTTGCGTGTCGATAGACTCAAATAATGCCCGACCAGTGCAATCAATTAGTTTGCAACTATGGTTGTGGAGCAGGACCAGCATGTAGCCAAGCATTTTTATCATCAATGTAATCCCCCAACTTATAATATGCTTGCCTACATAGTGTGCGTTTTATACAAGATTTAAATTTCGTCTCATTCAGTTGAAGAATGTGGGGAGGTATTTTATTGTAACATTTCAAACAGTACCCCATGAATGATGAATCTACTTTAGCAAGCCTGAAACCTGGCTGAACTAGTTGGTCCCTATTTCTAGTGTTATAGTGGTGTCTGTCACCTCTTTTACTGAATAAATGCAGGTTTTTCCTAACGTTCATGATGTTTTCATAGATGTATTGAATCTATTGTATATATGTATTGAAAATTGATGAAATGTAATAACAAATCACTGTTTATAATAATCTACATCTATCTACATCTACATCTACACTTCTACACTAATATTATAAAGAGGAAAGATTTGTATTTTTGTGTGTATGTTTGTACTGAATAAACCCAAAAACTACTGCGCCGATTTCAACTTCACCTTCACCTTCACAATTAAATTCTTTCACCATTAGAAAAGCCACGTCTTTACTGAGTAACATAGGCTATATTTTATCCCCGTACTCCCACGGGAACGGGAACTACTCGGGCGAAACCGCGTGACGTCCGCTAGTGTTAGATACTTTTTCAGGTACTGAGTGATCAGGTGACATCTTTTAAATTAGAAAGCTGGTCTTTCCTTTGCAATATCTAGCTACCCAATTTTAATGAATACACAAAATCTTCTGTTTCACACTGGTTAAAATTTCAAATTGATATAAACTCAGAATCGAAACATCTAAACCTTTTTATTTGAATAGTCAAGGAGTCGGTTTGTCAGATAATTAAAGCTACAGACCAACCGCATTATCCAAAGCCAAGAGTCCTCATCTGCTGCCTAGCCTTTTCTTAACTATGTTGGGGTCGGCTTCCAGTCTAACAGGATGCAGCAGAATACCAGTATTTTACATGGAGCGACTGCCTATCTGACCTCCACAAACCAAAGACTAGAGTACTTCTAAAAAATCCTCCTAGATTATTCCAGAATGTCTCCAAAACCCTTAGAACGTTGGTGACAATAAAGTGCATAGTAGTTAGCGCAAATTCTCGTTAATGCCATCGTTATGTTGAACAGTGTAGGCGCCGCGCTAGCGTTTACGGGTTTCCACCAATTTCTAACGTTGCTAGTGGAAACATACGGGAAGTCATCAGGAGCGTGCGCTTTGTTCTACTGCTTTTTTGTCTTAATAAATATGTATTGGCCAAAAAAAAAATACATCAGGGTCACTGGCCCCTTCGCTGTGAGAGGGAAAGAAAAGAAAGAGAAAAAACATTTTGACACAATACTAAACGTGATGCAAATAGAAAATAAACACAATTAAAAATAAAAAAGTCACGCAGAGAGAACATTGGAGGAAATATGCATCACATTTACGCTAAACGGCCATCACTCTGCATAAATCTGGGACATCAAGCGAGGCAGTTGCACAGCGCTGGTTCCCAGCGACAGCTAGCGTTAACGTTGACTGTGATCCACCACACGGGCCCAGTGCGGATTGGTAGATAATAATATAATATAACAATAATATATAATAAAAATAAATAATAATATAATATATAATATAAATATAACATAATTATCTTATTTTTTTTGTTTTAATTGCTGGTTTCTATACGACGTTTAAATGTTCTCCATGTTTAGAGCAGTGGTGATAAAATAAATTTGCACAAAGATTGCCTTTTTAACAAATAAGTCGCGGCCGTCAGGAACCACTGAGCCACCCCTCTACTTGCTGTTTAACTTTCAAGGCCCTTGACGTCTTAAAGCAGTATTGTTTTAATCTATCCAGAGTGAGGAAGAGACGAAGTTACAGGACGTCGAAAAAAACGCGACGGTTTCTCACAAAATACACAACCGTACATTACAAAGTGACTGTTTAAGAAGATTTCAGCGACACTGTGCTACGTGTTTATACCGAATGCTCCCAATTGCCCCTAACACCTAGATGTAATCATTGTGCGAAAGAAAGGGATTAAACTCTTAATGATATTGCTTCTATTAATCTTTTTATGCGAGTAGGTTAGTTTTTGTGCTAACGGTCCTTGCCTTTTAGTCTTGGCTAATTTTCTAAGGTTGTTTTCCTCAATGAGTTTTTAAGCTGACATGGTCACTAACAATATCACTAACACTGAAAACGGAATATTTACCCTTTGTTTTCATTTGTGTTTTGTTTTTATTTTATTACACGACTGCCCAAAAAAAGGAATGTTATGTTTTTTTAGGGTTCATGTTTGTGAGTTACTTTATTCCACCATAACTACTAAACGCCTAAACCGATTTCGATGTACTATCGAGGACACCCGCCTGATCACCACTAAGCTAATTTTTGCTTGCACTTTAAACATAGAAACGCTCTCTATCCCGCCCCGCCCCGCCCCGTTGACTTTATAATAAATAATTAATGAAAAAAATACCGATCGGCGACACATGCCAAACGAGAGTTCAACGTTCAACATCAATTGTTATTTTGCGCGCCAAAGTTGACACTTTCCTAATAGACCTAAAGTTTAAGGTGGAATGGCTCGGGCGCCTCCGCATGATTTAAGCGAAAAAAAAATTAACTGATCAGGCGGAAAAGACCACGACTGTACGTGGTATCGTTAGAATCCTTGTATTACTCCGGGTTACATAGGCTAGTGAAAAAAAAATGGATACTGCAATATGGATACCAAATTAAAGGGCTCTAATCATGAGGATTTTAAAATGGTAAATCATGACCAAATTTTTATTTTAAAAAATGTGTTATTTATTTATCTATTCAAGATACGCTCATACGTGCTGATGACTGGGTAGGTTTGTGAACTTACTCGTGATAAATGTACACGAAAATAAATAAAATGCGAAATTCTCCATCTTATTATAATCGTAACTAAAAAGTGTAATATTATTTTTTTATTTGTTTTTTATATTACAATCTAGCCTAATAAGGCTAATAAGCAATTTTAATCTAACTTAATTTGCTAAAAATAAAAAAAGTGTAATATAAAAAAAATAATTTCAAAAATTAAAAAACCCGAAAGAAAAAAAACATGAACAAATAATAAATTCTTATACGGAACAGGACCCATTAAATAATCTAGACTAAAATCATTACATCCAATATGGATCCCGACTGTTGCAGTCAATATGTTCCGTATTAGAATTTATTATTTGTTCTTTTCTTTTCAGTTTTTATTTAAAGTTATTTTTTACGCAGTCGGCTTTCTTTTTTTTTTTAATTATTTGCTTTTTTAATTTCTTTCTGCCAATTATTGTGTCTAAACTTTTGTCCAGTTTGTGTGCCAAGAACTTTTCAGGTGTTACTCGAAGTTCGTGAATCAATCATCATCATCAGCCTATAATGTTCCCACTGCTGGGACACGGCCTCCTCTCAATGAAAGGGAATGGGCTTTAATCTATCACGCGGGCCCAGTGCGATTGGTTAGATGTCACGTGTCTTCGAATTTTTGGTTCTAGGACATGCCGGTTTCCTCACGATGTTTTCCTTCACCGTTTTGAGAGCAGTGGTGATGAAATAAATTACACAAAGTAATGCGCTTGTCTGGGTTCGAACCTACGACCTACTGTTCGTAAGTCGGGGCCGCCGCTGCTCTCAATCAATGATCATCAATCATGGATCTTTAAAATTCTAATTACTGTTACTTTTAGTCTGTGTCATCCCACAGCTGGAAAAAGGACTCTCCCCATGCCTTCCAAGTCTTTCAATTTAGGGCTAATGTGGACCACTCGTTCTGTCTAGCTCGTCCCGCCATCTCCTGCGAGGTCGACCGCGTGGCTTTTGGCTGTGTCAGGGCTCCGTATCGTGGTATCGTATTAACTGGCATAAAAATAAAATTATTTCGGAATTTTACCCATTGTAAGACGCTCTCAGGTATTTCGAATCAATAGTTACTAGTATTACTTAAAACAAATATTTTAACTCAGTCTACAGAAACGTTATGCTTGTACATGAAAACAGGCTGACCGCAAGTAAAGCGTGCTTCGTTGATATCGAACCAATTGCATTACAATATACAGGATGGAAGGGACGTCGACGCTACGAATACGTGGTGACCGTTTTAGGTTTTAGCGTCGGTGTTGCTTCCACTCTGTATACAATGTTGTAAAATTTACAGGAAATTGTATTGAACATATCGTGAGGTAACCGGCATGTCCGAAAACCAAAAAATTCGAAGACATTTAACCTCTACCAATTCGCACTGGGCCCGCGTGGTAGATTATAGCCCATTCCCTCTCTTAAAGGTGAAGCCTGTGTCCCAGCAGTGGGAACATTTATAGGCTTATGATGGCTTACAACTAAAACCCCGATTACTGAATAGAATGAGCCCGCGGGCCGTAATAACGAATCGATTGACACCGTACTCATCAAAATCGGATGAATAGTTTAGGTGCTACGGTGGAACATACGTAAATACAAACATACGTACATAGACTGCCAAAATCATAACCGCCGCCGCCGTAGTCGGGTAAAAATAGTCGGAGTTTTCATTTTAGTCACGCAATATAAGATCCTACGTGTACCTACCTACA
This sequence comes from Xestia rhomboidea, assembly GCA_963853795.1. NCBI lineage: Eukaryota > Metazoa > Arthropoda > Insecta > Lepidoptera > Noctuidae > Xestia > Xestia rhomboidea. Next base: position 2,685,145 of record OY970778.1, on the reverse strand, counting down.
TTCAATCATCTTTGGTTTCTTCTTCGTTCGTCCCGAAGTTTTGTCCCACATTCCAAAATATTCTTAGTTCGTCCCACATGACTTTTGAATTATTGCTTCGTTTCAAATTACAAGTGATTTAAAAGTAGAGTCTACAAAATAACTAATGTATATTTATTTATTTATAATGTACCTACACAAAAATAAAAAAAACCAGACCATAAACAAGAGAGAAGTATCGGCTTTACCCTGAGTTGTGCTCTATCTTTGAAAACCAGCAAAAGAGAATACACCAAAAATGATAGGAACTTTGGCTAAAAGTTTCAGTGCATTTCGTATTACCATATTTTGCTAGTGGTTTCAATATGTGGCTCACATAGCCTGTGAAGACCGCAAAGAAATAAAAACGAAGCACCCACTTGCAATCAGCATGGTTTGGCAAAAATATTTGCTTATGATATTAAAGGTATGCTGAATTTTGCTGCAAAGAGCTGCAGGGTGCAACCGAGTATTTTTTTTTTTAATCTTAAAAATCTAGGTAGAATTAAATGGGACGTTTTTGGTTATGATGCAACCGCGAACTACGTTAAGCCACGGTCTTAAAAAATGTTTTAGTCATTTTCAATAAATGCTTTGCAATTTGCATATAAGTTTTACAATATCTTGCATTATGATGGATGAGTGGGCAGGCGTCACTCCCTGGAGTCTCGACAGAGATAACGACAAAATAGCTAACTTTCAATTGCTAATTACTAACGAATAAATTCGGTTGCAATAACGATGCTTGCGAGAATCACATCTTGGATGTAGAGAGACTTGCAATACCCGCAAGCATCGTTATTGCAACCGAATTCTTTCGTGAGCAATCAAAAGTTGGCGATTTTGTCGTTATCTCTGTCGAGACTGCCAGCAATGGGCGCCTGAGAGTGGACATCGCCGTAGACCGCGAAGGTGGTGAGACAATCTGATCATGGTCGCAGGGCAAACATCGCCAGAAATTGCACAAAACAGAGAGGTTTGGAAGGGGAGACCTTTGCCCAGCAGTGTGGCAGACTATGAAAATAAAGGATCCCTAGAAAAACGTATGGCCTCTTGGATGCCGCCGGATTTTGAGTAGACTGACTGAGTAATAATAAAATTATAAATATCGCTGGACATTACACACAGCGCCATCTATTGCCACACTAAGCAACGAGGCTTGTGCCCAGATAGTTGATATACTACATAGCTATACTTTTTGTTTGTAAATACATACTTATTATACATATAAACATCCATGACTCGGAAACAAATGTCCATGCTCATCACACAAACATTTTCTCCTACCGGGATTCGAACCCGGGACCCTAAGATGCCTCCTACCGCTGCGCCATTCGGGCGCTATTCGGTCGTCATATCAATCAAATTATTAGGGTCCTATTACCATATATTGATGTCGCAGCCAATTCTTATAACACGCCGTATTACATAATGGCGCGCCGGATTGAAAAACGTCGCCGTTATGTAATGCGGCGTCCTCACGTTCAGCCGGATTGTGGTGGCGATACGTTCGACAAAGCGGCGTCCAACGATTAGCCGTATTGTCAGCAAGAAGAAACGACCGAATAAAATACTGAAAATTCCGAAATTAAGGCGTAGTCAACGTAGCCCCGCTATGCGGGGCTCCTATTTCTGTCTGCAGGGTTTAAAGTAACCTAACCAAATCTAACATCGGGTGCCCTAATATATCGAGCTCGCTTCAATCGCTTTCAAAGCGGCGTATCGAGGATCGCCCGTTGGATTTGGGCGGCAGCTCATTCAATGCGGCGTACTTTATTTCAGCCGAATTGTAATCCGGCTGAACGTGAGGACAACGCATTATATAACGGCGACGTTTTTCAATCCGGCGCGCCTTTATGTAATACGGCGTGTTCTACGATATGCCTGCGACATTGACACCGAGCTACTAACAAAAGCGACGTTACAGTTTACACAAAATACTAAAAATAACAAAATAAACAGTATAATTATTTCTAAATTCACATTATGTCAATTATGTGTCAATTTGTATTAATGTTTTTTCTTTATTATTTTTTCTTAAATGTTTTTGTGTGTGTGGTACCACTGTCATTTAGTTTAATTATTGTTGTTTTATTTTACCATTGTATAACTATTTGTGAAAACTTCTAACTGGCCATATTGATGTTATTAACTAAACTATTGTGTCAGCCTAACTGTAAGTTTAAATAAAATATGGCGTTTGATAACTTTAAAGATTTTGTCTTAAGTTTACGCTTACGTGCGCGCGCCATGTTGAGATTCGTTAATTAGTAAAGGGCCTTAAAACAACGGTAAGTAGGTATAATAATCAAAGGCCCTCACCTTCGTTCCCACCTCAGTACGTTAATAAATTCAAGTAACTAAGTAAGGTGGTCGGTGCTTTTCGTTTCCTTTATATTTTCTTATCAGAGAAACACATAAGCTTTAATTTCTGATTATCTTGCCCCAACATTTCTATTGTGTTTGATTCTTTCCACATAAACAAGGAGGTGCGGGATACACCAAGCTCGTAATTATTTTTAATTGTTTAAAAAAGGACGAGATTTTTTTATTTTGTAAAAATAAAATTTTAATTGGGAAACAGCAATTTTAAAGTGGAAAAAGCAAAATTATGATTTTACCTCCGGTTACTTTATACTGAACTTTCGGTAGGATACATTTTTATTAATATTATTTCTAGTGAGTTTAAAAAAACTCCCCTTTTGTTTTACAATATATCTCTGCGCATGTCTCACTCGCACTTGTTCGGTTTTTCTGTAGCTGTAACTGTAGTTTTCAGTAAATTCTCGACACTTGTTGCAAAGTATGTTATCAGGAAAGACGTGTTGAGTATGATTAATGTCCACCAAAGCTGTTTTGTTTATTGTGTTGCATCTCACATAATCTAAAACGTTTCAAACGGCATTCAAGAACGTCATCCACTTACAGACAAATACCTGTGAGCGAGTAACTAAAATAATCAATAGCGCACATAATCTTGCATTAGAAAGATTGAGCGTTATTGTTGATGTATTAAACTTAATATTGCATGAAGAAATAAATAGTTTCAAATATTAATAAAAAATTAACGACAATTTATGTAGATGCTAGGGTTAAACCTATAAAATACCAAAACTTAACTAACTTGTTTACCAGATACTTTCACGGTGCTGAACCAGTTATCTTTGTTAATTTAAAGGTACATTCAAAAAATACTACGCCATTGGTAAGAGGGAACAATTTTCAATTAAACGATTGCTTTTTTCAAAGTCATTTTCAATCATCGGCCCTCTACAAGAACTATCCACATTATCTTACTGACATGAATACAATCTTGATATCTTACAACCTCAAATAATTAATGAGTACGAAAATACCTACAATATCGGAATTTCTATAACCAAACAAAAAAATAGCAACCCTCTCTCATAAATTCTGCTTATAAAATGTATATAATAGACAATAATATAAAGGAAACTACTTCATACAATTATGTTGCGACTCGAGTCTCCAATTACAGTGACATTACTGCATTTCCTTTGTAATTGGCAATTTGGTACGAAAGGTAAGTTTATACGCACAGTCCCGGAATGAATAAGCTATGCATCTGATAGATAGATAGATAGATAGATAGATAGATAGATAGATAGATAAACCATTTATTTAGTGCACACAAAAGACACAGCACAACACACAGAAGTACAATTAAATGATACATGATAAAAAACAAGATGCAAACATACAAAAAGAAGAACATATTTACGAAATAAGTACGGTAACACCATGACATACTTCAAATAAAATAACGATCATAATTATACAAAGTGCGGTGTGCGTCTCAAGGTTGCACCAAATGGGAGTCCAGCTCAGCATGTGTCAGGCATGCACCTGACGCTGATATTCTGCTGGATCCCTGTAGTGACATACGGACGTCGAGCAGACGAGATAAATTGGTGTTGTGATAAAGTGTAATTCATGCGCGGGGTGAAATTATGTAAGTATACCCTCAACTTAAATTAAGTATTTTACAGTAAGTTTACTTGCTGTGTTGGAAACGTTCTTGCTCGTTGAAGTGTGTTTTAATACTTGGGTACTTAATAAGTTAAATTATTATAATAATTATGTTTAATGCATATATATAAATGAATAATCTTATAATACTAATATTGTAGTAGCGTAGGTGTGAATAAGGATAAACGATTTGACTATTCTAAATATGTTTACAATAGATAAATATGGGTTCATGCGAAGGTATTATAATTAAAATTATTGGCCAACAAAAAGATCCACAAACAATGCAATTTCTAAGTACCCCCTTGTTCACAGTTTTGTGACCACGAGTTATGCTACAGATGGACAGGTTGACTCGGGAAGAAAACAATAGCTAGTTATATAATGGACGTGTTCGAAACAGTAATACCCAGTTTTTTTTGGGATTCAATAAGAAACTGCCGCAGTCGAACTCTGAAGGTACCAAGACATTTAAGATTTCTTATCGGTGGGGGAATATTGTTCCAGCATTTGGATGCGGCGTATCTAAAACTTCCCCTAAAAGCAGCTGTCTTGTGCGATTGAGTGGAGAGTTGCTGTGAGCACTGCCTAGTCGCGCATTCTCTTCTGCTAGCGATCCAGCTCAGTTTATTGTATAGGTAGGTCGGCTGCCTGTATTTTATAACCCCAAAAAGTATGCATGCCAAGTGCAACTTACGCCGCGACTTCATCTTGAGGATAGAGTGCTTATTTAAGAATGGCGTTACGTGACTTCTTGGTGGGATTGAGAAGCAGAATCGAGCGCAGGCATTTTGCACCCTCTGGATCAATCGCTCAGTTCTTGCCAGTATCCGAGGGCCAATAACTGTATCTGCGTGGTTTAGATTAGATAGCACGAGTGACTCAACCAGCTGGATACGCAGCTCCTCTGATAGATAAGGCCTTATTTTATAAAGAACTCTAAGCCGATAGAAACAAGTGCGCACTGACTCTGCCACGTGCGCTTCGTATCTCAACCCAACGTCCATGTTGAGACCCAGATTACGTGCCTCACTGACTCGACTGACAGTCTCACCCAGCAGGGTAACGTTGAGTGATGCCGGCACTGCGCTGATTTGGTTTTTGATTCCAAACAGCATGCATTTGGTTTTAGTGGGGTTAAGTACTAAACCGTTATTTTCAGCCCAGCATGCTATTCTGTCAAGATCTTCGTTCAGATCCTTTATCGCGATGTCATAGTCACTTGGCTTAAATGATATATAGACTTGTACGTCATCAGCATATATATGGTACCTACATTTCTTTAGGGAACTTATGATATCCGCACAATACAAAATAAAGATAATGGGGCCCAGTATTGTGCCTTGCGGGACTCCCCTGTCAACAGAAGTGAGTGATGAAACAAGAGATGATCCATCGCTCAGTCGTATTTCCACACGCTGCTGACGGTTGGTAAGATAGCTTTGGAACCAGTGTATCGTATTTTGGTCAAATCCATAGTAATAAAGCTTTGATAGAAATAAATCTATATTTATGCAGTCAAAGGCTCGCGAAAAGTCAAGTAGGACAAGAAGTGTGCATAGGCCCTTATCCTGTGCTGACAAAATGTTATCTGTCACGTCCAAAAGAGCCGTAGAAGTACCACGCCGTTTGCGAAAACCTGACTGTAGCTCTGGCAGAATGTGTTTTTCTTCTAGATACTTTGACACCTGCTGACATACCGCCTTTTCTGCGATTTTAGAAAGGCAAGGCAGAATACTGATAGGTCTCAGGTCCTTTAAATTGGTTGGATTTGTTTTTTTAGGCAATGGCCTAACGATAGCAATTTTCCAGACATCAGGGAAAGTTGCTGAGACAATTGATCTGTTCACAATGTTGGTGATGGATTTTAATGTGTGTGGGAGTGTAAGCAAAAGCATATTCAGAGTGACCCTATCACAGCCTTCAGCGTTAGATTTTAGCTGGCGGAAGTATTGCAGAATTTGATCAGCAGTTACTGGTTGCAATGAAAAAGCTAAGCTATCACCACCATAGCGATGACATTCAAAGAAGGTGCGTTGCGATGTATTGCAGACGGGGTTACCAGGAACACTCAAAAAGTGATTATTTATTTGGTTTGGATCTCTGAAGTGGGTAGGAAGGTCATCAAGTTGTTTCGTAGGCAATACAGTTTTTTTTAAATTTTTCCATAATGTTTTAGGATCCTTGATTTGGCCATTAATATTGAAGTTGAAATATGCAACTTTTTCTTTAAATATGGAAGTTACCACCAGAGATTTCAGCTGCTTGTAGTATGCCTTTTTGGAGTCTGATTTCGTTTTACGGTACTTGGCCAGAGCGTCATTCCGCAAGTGCATCATCAATTTTATTGTGTCTGTTATCCACGGATAAGACGGTTCCTTAATTAAACATTTCTTGACCGGAGCGTGCGCATCGTACATTGCTAAAATGTTTCCGTTCAGTTCCTCAACCATGTCATTCACATTATGCAAGCCGCAAATGTTGTCCCAGTGTATTTGTGATAAATCACTATTTAGCACTTCTCTATTTATTTGCTTAATGGGTCTGTACGTAATTGTATAGGGTTTATATTTGCTACGCCTAATATTAAACTCGCACACAACAAGTGAGTGACCATTTATTGAGCCATAGGGCTCAACTGATATCCCTTTGTGGTTGAGATTCGTACAGACAAGGTCGATTAATGTTTCGCTATGGTCTGTGAAATGGGTGGGCGAGCTTACCAGTTGTTTTAGGCTCATGCTATTCAAAAACTCACAGACTTTCTTACTTTGCCCGTTAGCATTCAGTAAGTTAACATTGAAATCGCCGAGCAGTATGAAGTGATCACATTTGACTAAAGAGCTAACAGAGTCAGTCATAGCGTCGAGAAAGAGGTCCAAGTCGAAGCGTGGCGGACGATACGCTGTGCCTATAGCAATTTTATTTCCATTGAGTGTAAGAGTGATCCACATTTGTTCGATAGTAACGTATCTAGGGTCAATTGGGGTGGACCAGGTACGAGCGGTCAGACCGCGTTTAAGATAAAAACCCACGCCACCCCCCCGGCCCCCGTGAACAGACAGCGGTCGTGGTATGTGGCGCAGGCGGTAACCTGGCACAGTGGGCGCTCGCCCCTCTTCGCCCGATCTTAGCCAAGTCTCGTTAACTGCTAATACATCGAAAGAGTGCCTTTCCACTGCTGCTACAAAATCATCGTGGTTAGTGCCAAGGGAACCTACATTTAGCAACCCAACTTTAAGGTATTTTTCAATCATTTATGTAATTCAATATACAACAGAACAGTGAAGCACTGTTGAAGACGTAAAATGTTGACGTTTTCGCGTTTGTCACGGAAGGTAAAATAAAATTAGTATTTGTAGTTCTGTGGCAATATTTCAAATGATTGTTAAAACTATATGCAACAAAGAATTTAAATTCATAAAAGTAAGTATAAGCAAAGACAAAATAGCCAGAGATAAAAACATTGTAAAGATAAGGAAATATATATAATAGTTTTATTACAGTAATTAATAATTTAAAGTAAATAATTGTAAATAAAAATTGTAGATTAGATATTGTAAATAATAATTGCATTTTTGCTAGTGTAAACAATGATTGTAAAATATAAGTATTTGCAAATAATGTAAAAGTCTTAATCAACATTATCTTCGAGATGTGTGTGTGAATATGTGTATTGTAGGGTAGGTGAAGGTAAATATGTGTAGTGTTATTATAAAACTGGTTTACACGTAGCTTACTGAGGCGCGCCGCGAGACACACACCTGCTAATACGAAACATAGCTTAAAATTAATAAACAGAGTCATTAATGTTACTTTTGACACGTTGTCACTTACTTTTAAAAAACTAACTTCAAAAATCCACATGACTGCATAATAAATTATTACCCTAACTAGAAAAAAACTACATGTAACTGGAGAAACAAAACAAACAAAAACACACGAAAGAGCTTCTCTAGAGTGCCTGTGCACTGGGTGGTGGTGCGAGCGGGCCGAATATGCGCAGTATGTCAGCCTCACAGCGGATGTGGCAAGTGGTATCACCGGGTTTGTACCGAGCGAGGATACGGCCACGCTTTGACCACACAAACTGCCAACCGAGGCGACTGCCCGCCTCACGCGCGCTCCGAAACAACTCCCGGTTCACCTTCGTAAGGCGCTCGTTGACATAGAAGCGCGTCGCAGGGCCTGGCAGATCGAGATCCGCAGTGGTCATGCCGCGACGCACTCGCGCTCCCTCCAGCAGCTCGTCCCGTAGGTCGCGGCGCGCGAGGCGCACGACGAGGAAGCGGGGGCGGGTCTCCACGGGTGCCGTCGCCTGCGTGGCGTTGATGCGCCTGCCTCCGACACGCTCCGCGCTCACGATATCGCGCGCTTTAATTTTGACGCCAATTTTAACGGCCACCAACATGGCAGTGTGGGTGGGGTTTTCTCCACTTATCTCAGGAATATTAGATATTTGGAGATCATTTGCGAGCAAGTCCTGGTCTCGGTCGTTTATGTCGCTCCTCAACTGGTTAATAAGGTCTACACTCGCCGATTGCGACACTTGGGGCTGAGCCAGTTTGGTCTCCATAATAACTACCCTTTCCTCCAAGTTACTCATTCTATCATTGGTTAACTTAACAGATGACCTTAGCTCCGACAGGTCATCGCGTAGCTGCTGGAACTCGTTTCGCACGATCTTCAGGAATTCCTCCTTAAAACTGTTTAGCTCTACTCTAAGGATGTCCAAGTTGAGCTCCTGAGTGGCATCTAGGGCTGTGCTGTTTATGGGGCTGGTGTCCATAATGTTAACCAGGCTTTCCTCGTGCGGAGCTGGTGTTGGTGCCCGCGACCGTACCGGTGTTTCAGCCCGGTTATCCCTCACCTGGTTCTTCTCGCACTCAGGGCAGTGCCAAGGGGTCGGTACAGGGCCTGCAGTCGGGACGGCTACGCACCCTCGATGGTACCAGTGCCGACATTTGCTGCAATTGACAGCCTCTGCTGACGACAAAAACTTGCCACAAGCACCGCACTTGGCCATGGTGTGTTGAAGCTTGTTTTTTTTACCAAGTTGATCAGACCAGGTAGTACACTGATCAGGCAACAGATGGCGCTATTTGCAGAAACAAGTTTATGGCAGTTTTCTACGGTGTGATAGTTCAGACAAACACCATAGGTTGAGCACAGCAACGGAGTATAAGATCGCACAAACCGAAGTTAAGTCACAAGTTGGTTTTCCGTTTCCCAGATAATTAACGTTATAAACTGTGGGTTTCGGGTACATAAGTATTGCTGGGGTTCACTAAAAAGTTATTTACAGTTTTTTTTTATATTACACAGCACTTAAACAGTAGAAAACAATGTTACTCGTAAATTGCACTGAAAAGATTATGTATTCAATAAACTTATGCGAATCAAGCTTGTATTTTTATTTATTCGCGAGAAGAACAACGCAAAGTTCTTATGGCTGTTTGACGTCCGTGACGTAACCTGGTCTGGTGGTATCTGGTCTATTTTTATATGCAAATTTTAAGAGAATATATTTCTGTAATTCATGTTGCTGAATGGAAATAGCTTTTTGTAAAGGTGAAGATGCAAGAGAATATGTGTTTAATTATTATGAGGTTATGTATTCCGGCAGCATCTTTAATTAAATTAGCTTTTGACGACCCGAATGGCGCAGCGGTACTGAGGTTGCCTTACGTTCTAAGGGTCCTGGGTTCGAATCCCGGTAGGAGCAAATGTTTGTGTGGTGAGCATGGACATTTGTTTCCGAGTCATGGATGTTTATTATGTATAATAAGTATGTATTTACAAACAAAAAGTATCTATGTAGTATATCAACTATCTGGTGTCCACGACACAAGCCTCGTTGCTTAGTGTGGCACTAGATGGCGCTGTGTGTAATGTCCAGCGATATTTATTTATTCTTAAATATGTATTTTTTTTCCTTGCCTATATTGATGGTTTCATAATAACTTCTAGTTACGGTGTAAAATGTATTTACAGTCGCCAGCGCATCAAGTTACCACAAACTGTTGACTAGCGACTGTACCTATGGTAAAAAAATGCGTGGAATATCACAACTAAAAACGGTAAAATAAAAACTGTTTTGCAAAATAATAACACCGACTTACAAAATAAAAAGTCAATGTGACAAAGTCATCAACTTGCAAAGGTAAAGTTATTTTTCACTTTTTTTGTGTTTTTATTTACGGACACACAAAATACTTTTCGTACCTACTTTACCTTTTTTTTTTGGAATTCGGTTATTTTTTTGCAAAAATTTTTTTTTGTTCATGTCTACTTGTTTCATAGTGTATTCCTACCCGCTGTAACATAGAGGTTTAAATGAACAATGTACATTTTGTCTTTTATTTAAGGATTGTTTCTTTCATTTTGAAACAGTCAAATTTCAAATAAACAGAACATGTTTATTTTGAAAGTCGTCTTACTGCTTTTTCTGAAGATCATTTGTTTATTTTTTGTATGCGGTACGGGAAAAATAGCTTCTGGAAGGAAAAAGAGGTCTTTGAAAAAAAAATGCGTTAATTTGGAGTGAAGTCATGATCATCATCATCACCACCATCATCATTTCAGCCGAAAGACGTCCACTACTGGACATAGGCATCCCCCAAGTGTCGCTACATTGACCGGTCCCGTGCGACTCGCATCCAGCGGATTCCCGCAGCCTTCACCAGGTCATCGGTCCACCTAGTGTGAGGCCTTCCAACGCAATGTCATCCGATTCGCGGTCGCCACTCCAGAACTTTTCAGCCCCATCGGCCATCCATTCTGCGAGCAATGTGCCCTGCCCACTGCCACTTAAGTTTGGCAATTCTTCGGGCTACGTCGGAGTTTTCTTTCTTCATTTCTGATTCGATCGCGCAAGGAAACTCCGAGTATAGCCCTCTCCATTGCCCTTTGGGTGACTTTAAGCCTTCTGATGAGGCCCATTGTGAGCGACCACGTTTCGGTCCTGTATGTAATCACTAGCAACACACACTTTCGTCTTGAGACACTGCGGTAAGTTGGACGAGAAGATACTACGCAACTTCCCGAACGCTGCCCAGCCGAGTCGGATTCGACGATTGACCTCTTCCAATATGCTAAATGTTATTTCGGTAGTGTTTCTTCTCAGAGTATTCGGATGATCCCATTTAGTTCTCAAATATACTTTATTATTAACGTGTAGCACTGTTTTTTTTTACAACAGTGAAATAAATACCTATCCTTTATCAAAAGAAACTAGTTCAACATCTTAATCCTACATCCTCCCGGTGTGTCCCAGCACCAAATCGTGTTATTTTAATAGGGCTGCCGTTAATAGGGCCCGTGTTAATAGGCCGATACGTGTTGAGCAATAAATTGTGCGGAGATAGGCCGCGCCGATTCTATTACGATATGTACGGGGTGAGTGCTGTAGGTCGACTACTTGAGTTTGGACGCTCGGTGGGGTAGACTTTTAATGTGGAGTTGTCCCCGTTGTTATTTGTCGAAGTCGTTCTTGCTGTTTTAAGAAAGTCATCATCATTCTCCTTCCATTATCAAAAATATTGCTTTCGTTATTTGCTAATTGAACCTAATTTAATTAAAATAACATAAAATCACACCTGCACATTTCGCCAATTAAGTTGAAGTCCCTTATCCCACAATTAAATTAGGCAATAGGCTCGCCCTATGGGCCCGTTGCCTAATTTAATACAATTTAAAACATGATATTGGTTCTTTATGTGTCAATAATTTCACCACTACATAACTCTTAACAACATAAATGTAGAATTGACAAACAAAAACCACAAATGCTTCAGTTATAATACATGCACTACTAGTCATAAATATCCAGTTTACCAGAAAACCTCTTGCAACCTAACACAATTATGCTGAAAAGCAATCAGTGTAGAAGAAAAATATCCTCATTTCACCCCCAGTCCGAGGGTCGGGAATAAAGTTGCCCACTTACACAGGCGCTCGGCAAAAGAATTAGCAAAATGTTAGGTTAGAACAATAAATTACTCGGAATCAAACCATTAGTGGCTGGCCTGAAATGTTTTAACATAACAACGGAAAAAAGGCTAGAATAGGAGCGATCTAGATGACCTAGTTTTGTACTTGGCTGCTAGGAGAATGAAGAAATGAGAATAGTTTGACGGTATTCTTGGCATTGCAATAAAAAATTGTGGTAGATACTATTACTCATTCTTCACTAAACATATCATTGAAGCCTGTTGTCTGTGAACCGTTGGAACAGAATGCGTTCAGCAACAATTTCTACGGGAGATTTAATTCGTAAACTTAACATTTTCAGTACACATTGTAATCATACCAAACTGAGGGGATCGCTTGTAGAATCAAAAAGTTATTAGTAAGAATTAAAACAATAACAGCAAGATGTACAAATGACAGCCGGGACCAACAGCTTAACGTGCTTTCCGAAGCACGGAGAAAACTCGGTATGTAATGGACGGTCACCCATCCATGAATCAACCTAGGCAAGCGCGACTTAACCTGAAGATTAACCCAAACGTCAAAATTAAAAAAAACGTCAAAATTATTTAGCCACGACCTCCTCCCAATCAATAATTAAAATAAAGAAGTTAAAAGGCAAACATTCGTCCGGTCTTATCGTCAGTAATATATCCGGGGGCGTATTACCAAAAACTTCCCAACCAAACCGCTAAACTTGTCAAATGAGCAGGCTGGAGTAACGAGAAAAGTTTTTTGATCATAGACTACCCCCCGATACGCCGGTAATCATAAGTTGGATCGGCGAATTGAGTTATGTGGTAATACTTCAAGTTGAGAAGGTCACTTGAGCTCAGTTTGCAGTTTTAATCTAGACTAAGGCTGCCTTTGAAGCTGAGACTAGCGAAGGGTGTGTAAAATTAACCCATAAGATCGCTTGATGTTCATAGCTGAGCTTACTTTAGCTCTGAGAGCAGTGACAGTCTTTCAGATGTGATGGGAAGACATCAAAAGTCAAAATATTTAATTCACATAGGCCTTGATGGGCACTTATAAAACGTCAAAAAAGGCGCACGGTTCGGGTTGGTCGTTTCCATGGAGAAGAACCGGCAAGAATATCCATGGTTCCCTCTCCATCATCAACATCATCAATCTCCTGCCCTTATCCCAATTCATTTGGGGTCGACGCAGCATATAAAGAAAGAAAGAAAAATATTTATGTGACGTCATTTATTAATTAATTAAAGCACACACACATAAAAGAAATAAAGACACAAAATAAGGAGGAAATCATATATGTGCTGTGTGCCTGCCGGCTGGGCCAAGAAGGTCCATTTCAGCATTCATGCCAGACAGGTGATGGAGATGCTGTCTGACGCTGGTCTTCCAATGAACCTTGAGGGGGTAGGTAGTGACGGAAATACAGTCTTCTTCTTCCTTACTTCTCTATTACTCGTCCCCTCATCAGACAACTCCTTTTATGCCATATCATCCTTCACACAGTCCATACATCGTTTCTTTGCTCTTCACTCTTATACCCATCTACATTCATACTGAGAACTTTCTTTACATCGTGCCCAAAGAGAAGACAATGTAAGTTAAGTATAGTACATTTTGATACAAGTGGAGAAAGTTTGTTATTGCATTCGAGGCGGAATTAACTCCCGAGCCGTAGGCGAGGGTGGTTTTGAGCCGAGAACTGCAATAACAAATGTCCACGTGTATCAAACGACGTTTTTCAATACACTTTTGAAGAAATAAAATAAAATAATGAAAAAAAACAATCACCGCTGACTATAGGCCTTGCACCAATTTGTACTAAGTATAGGTATAGTTTTATCTGTGGCAATACCCACGTGCTGTGCCGCGTGCGAAATAGGCTCCTTTCTGCACGCGGCACAGCACGCGGTGATGGAAAATGAAAACAATCCACGTGTGTGAAATACATGGCATGTTGAACCTAATCGTAGTGCGATAAGGACCCGTTTTCGAGGAAGTGTATTGAAAAAACATTTAATGCTAAAGAAAAGCCATCCATCCTGTTGAATAAAATTGTAAAAATAGCTACTAAATGGTATGAAATAAACTTTAAAAAAGACCTTTCTAGCCCTTCTAATGTTATAGAATTCTATACTAAGCTGGATGGGACTTACCTACCACAATTCCAAGAGGGAATTGGCTGTGAAATTGTTATCGTATAGACCATTTACAGATAAACGGTATTGGTTGTTACGTGCCAAGTGATATTAGCAAATCAATAGCCGTTTATCAAGGCGGAGTTTTCCAGTTTCCGTCAAGTTGACAGGTAGCTAGTTCCACACCCAATAATAAAAATACTCACTAACCACCAACCCGCATTGAGACTGCGTGGTGGATTAATGCCCGCTCCCTTTCATAGAGAGGAGCCAGTGTCCCAGCTGTGAAAATATAGTAGGCTGATTATGCATTTTGTAAAAAAACCTATTCATCAGACCAAGTGTAACGGGTAAAGGGTTTATAATAACCAACTTACAAAAATAAATATCATTTTATTCAAGTGACTTTCAGTCTGCGATAACGAGGACGACAAAATCAAAAATGGAATGCATTGACATAAGCTAACGAAATTTTATATTACGATGCTTATTTATTTATTTATTTGCTCTCATGCACATCACACAATCCGGATGTCCCTTATTTATAGGCTCTCAGGGCATGTGACAGGTTTTAAAACATATTATTTACACAAAACCTCATGTTAGTGAACTTAATATCGAGTGGGAAAAGGCAGTACATTATATTTTCCGAGCATCAATCAAACCATGAAGTTGTTGACTCTACTTTAAATCTAAAACTACATCAAGATGCATAAAAAACAGGGAGTTTCTCTCACAAGCGGTGGTATATCTTGCATATTTGAAAAGATGCTGGCTTCTCAAACGATGCCACTTTGCCTTGTCAAATGCAGAGAGCTACGAATTGACAAACATAAAATCCTTAAACATGTTTTAAAAATAGAATTTTTGTGGAAAAGATGTGTTGTCAACTCTAAAAACATGATGAGAAGTATTTTCCTTAATATGAGTTTATGTTTAAAAATGCTTCGTTAGCATTCTAGCATTCTAATTGGACATTTCTAATGTGTCATTACACCTGCACATTAGAGTTTGAGTCATCATCCGCAACCGTCAGGCAAACAGAGCTCTCAGTGTCTCGTGGCGAGGCGTAGACGTGGAGCATTGTTCCCAACCACGCTACCTAGGCGTCACTCTAGATAGATCTCTGACTTATAAGTTACACTGCCTTAAAACTAAACAAAAAGTCGGGACTAGAAATAACGTTCTTCGCCTCACATCCACCAGCTGGGGAGCATCGCACAAGTTCTCCGCACGACCAGCCTATGTCTTTCCTTTTCTGCTGGGGAGTTCTCATACCCAGTGTGGCACCGTTCGGCCCACGCTAGAGAAGTAGACATAGCGCTGAACGATACCTGTCGCATTGTAACAGGGTGCTTAAAACCCACCCCTCTTGCGATGTTGTATCCTTTGGCAGGTATAGCTCCACCAGACGTTCGGCGCGAAATAGCTGGTCGCATCGAGAAGGGAAAACAGGAATAAGATAACCGCCACCCCCTGTACGGGCATCAACTACCACCTTCACGCTTAAAAAGCCGTAAAAGCTTCGTGAGACACACGATTTCCTTAAAATATAGTGCTTCGGATGAAAGATGCGAATTATGGAGGAACAGACACCCCACCCCTCCTCACTTCATCAATCCAGCAGAACATCTTCCTCCTGGACAGGAACGGCAGTGGCCAATCTGGAAATCTCTTAACAGTTTGCGGGCTCAGGTTGGCCGCTGCAGAAATAATCTGGCCAAATGGGGTATCACCGACCCGTCCCATATACAATGTCAGTGTGGAGCCCCTCTGCAGGATATGCCACACCTCCTTTCTTGCCCATCCTGCACAGCCACCTGCACCTTACAGGATTTAAACGAAGCCAACGACAAAGCCGTGCAGGTGGCAACATACTGGTCGGGTATTATTTGAGTCTATCGACACGCAAAGAAGAAGGAGAACCTGCACATTATGTTGCAGTCGCTGCGATTAAAGTAGCCACCTACTGCGCACAAGAAAATAAGTCTTATCATGGACACGAAAGAAGAAGAAGCGCTAAAAAAGAATAATGTTCTATTATTTTTAATAAGCGTGAAAAAAAATTCGAAGACATAGTAATAGAATAATAAAAAAAATCTAACTAGTCCGTCAGATAGATTTCCAAAAAATAAGGGACACATGTTTTTTCTTTTTTCACGTAAACAAAAAATGAAGACGATACAGTGCGTCGAAAACTCGTGTGACGTCACATTTGAGTACATTTTTTACTCAAACGTGACGTCATAAGCCCCCACTTATGATCATCTTTGACACGTTTTAACTTCGTAAATTTTTATTAATTTTCTAGAACAAAAAACACGTATCTAATATTTTTCGATAATCTAACTGACTAAACAGAATTTTTTTTTTAATCAGTCATCGTCCCTGTTATGACATCACCAACCTTCTCTAAACCCTGGTAGTTAACGGCACACGCGCTCTGGCAGTGGGGAAACCTGTATCCCGGCAGTGGGAACATTATACTGGACATTATTTGGGAATGACTAAAAGATCTTTGAAAACAGGGGATAAATATGCACACACAGTACAATACAGTGCTTTGTACAGTTTTTACTTGTGCATAATTTTTTAATAAATAAATAATAACACGCCATACGTTCCAGCGTGAATCTAAGCAAGTTTAAGTAAGTTACTTAGCTTAGTAACTCCTTAAGCTGATCATAGCGAAACATTACAAGATCAGACAAGCGAACGATTCTCTTGTTATGCAAATATGACAAGTTGTAAGAGTAGATAGCAGACAGAGACTCATCTCTATATTAAAAAATTGAGGAAAATTTTCTTATAACTTTAAAAAAAAAGAATGATGGATTCTGTGACAATAAAGTTGTATTAATTCGAAAAACTTTAACATAAACATAACGTAACATCACGCCTGTAATTACCGAAGGTTTAGGCGGAGGTGTCACCATTAGTATAACCTCGTTTCGCCAGTTTTGTTTAAGTCCTTTAAAAAAGGGGGCGAGCCTATTACCGGGCACAAATCTAGACTCCATGGCTGCTATAATACCGAGAAATTCCTGATGGATAAACCCAATAACATTTTGCCCGACCTGGGAATCGTATCCAAGACCTCATAGCTAGCAGTCGAGCTTGCGGCCACAAGACCAATGAGGCAGTCCGAGGAAAAACTTTATATTATATACTTAACTTTATATACAATTATATCCTCTACATTGAATTTTTGATCACATCTGTTGTCACCAAAGAGTAAGCATAGGTGTACACCTATGCTTACTCTTTGGTGTGAACAGATGTGTACTGAAAATGGCCGTAAGTGTACACTTACGGCCATTTTCAGTAACTTAATAACAGGTATCGGTAGGTTGCTATCTCTCGGGCCTGTGGACGGAGAGCTATGGGCTAGCTCGCCGTCCTTCCGTCTCATGACGACAGGCCGTGTCGACGGCGCGTTCGTGTTCCACGCGCAAGGGCCGAAGCCTGCCGGGGCTGCGGGACTATTCGAAAGAGATACCGTGGCCCCGGAACACAAAGGGCGATGAAGGCACATGGATGGGTTTTAGTCAGTAAAAGTCTGACACTCCCTCCTGCTCCGCCCAGAGCGGGAGGAGTTATTTAATGATTTCCCTTCCGAAAAAAAATTGCTATCTCTGTCTGTTTGACATTTAGCTAACGGAACAATAGAAACAAAACTTCACAGAAAAGCTTTCTTTGATTTTTCTATGAATCAAGTGACAGGTAGGTGACGCGGGTAGGATATTTGAAGCTAGCTTTGTTTATAAAAACACCAATAGCTACGAGACGTGGGCATATTAACTGACATCTATACGTAAGTTATAGAAAACGGCCTTTAACCATTTTTCATCAGTTCGTTAATTAAAACCAAAACAGTTTAAGTTTTCTTCAAAGTCGTCCTAGGTACTTTAAATCAAGCGTTATTTATCTATTTTTAGGTTTTCACCCATTTTAAAAACAAACCAGAGAGCCTGGAGAAGTGGCAGCCAAGAGCTACTTTCAAATAAACATTTTATATTTGGAAAATGACTTTTATTAGGGGTGACATGAGGTTTTTGGTGGCGTTTTTTTACGTTTCTTCATCAGTATCACTGAAAACTGAATAAATATATTTTAAACTCCCGGTACTTCGGCTGTGGAGATTTGTATGTTGGTATTTCTCACAAGACCATAGCACGAAGTTCAGTCTCTGTAGACTACCTCCTCAATGGCTCATGTATCGGCGCTATATTACCAGCAGTACAATATAATTACGGCATAATTTGAGTGTGTCGCTACTTACTACGATACGTTATTTGCTATTCAATGATCGCGCGTTCCCATTGTTACTAGATTGGTAACATATACTGTATTTATCATCATCTGTCCTGCTTTTTTCCAACTTCATTAGTTATGTTGACGTCGGCTTCCAGTCTTACTGAATATGCCTGAATACCAGGAGATTACAAGGCCAGACTGCTTGTCTAACCTCTGCAAACAAGTTACTGAATAACACGACACCCCTGGGCAAGGCCGCCTGTCATGAAGGACACCTGCCACGACATCCTACCGCCGCTACACCGCGCCGCGCCGCGCGCCGCGCTACCTGTAACGACAGTCGAATATCTACGAATGGTAGCCGGCAGCAACAAAAAAAGTACACTGGCGGACCAGAAGATACACTGGCGCAGAAGAAGTGCGCCATTGTATTTTTTTGAACTTTCAGGATAAGCAGAACTCCTTGTGAAAACGATGTTCCTTTTTCCGCTTAGCCTTTTAGCATTGCTGTAATAAAACTTTTTAGGTTCGTTCCAGCAATAAGTGCTTCGTTATACGTACTAGAAATAACTTTGGTTCATGCTGAACGCTTCAAAAGTAAAATAATCACAAAAGCATAGGTACCTACGATACCTACCTAAAATTTTCATAAACGTTTCCTAAATAAATATTTACTAAAGTGACTTGGTACTGTCATTATGGGCAATCGCCCTTTATGGATCTAGTAAAAAGTTTTTCCAAAAACTCGAATCGATCCCGTGACTCTTCACTCCGGAACCGAGTCTCAACTATCGAACCACCAGAACTCAGAATCACGCATGTGCGTCACGTATTTTCCTGTATCTTCTTCCTTATTCCTTATCCGGCAAGAATAACTCTTTGTGATTGATATCAGCATTGATATTGTAAGGATAATGAAATAAATTATTATTTGTAGTTTGTTTGTTACTTTGTTACCTGCTGGGATGGGCCACCCAACGAAACAGCCTTCCTTTGTGAGTACCATAAAACCTCTCTCAAATATATTACGTTCACCCAACGTTGTTGTGAAAAGGCTCGGCAGATGATGAGTTTTCAAACGAAATGGGAAAGCGGAAGTAGAAAAACCGTTTTTCCTTTTATAATACTGGTGGTCTCCCATTTTACACCTGGGTCTCAAGTCTGCTATTACAATAGTGTCAGAATGTTCTATCATTGATTTCATAATTGTTGATTTTGACAAGTTTGGTAATCTACTAATATGATGGCGTCATTATGACTTTCCAATGGTCAACTACTGACACTCCATTGAAAGAAATGGCATAGAATGATAATCTCGTACATAATGACAAATTAATGACTGGTGCTATTTACGAACTTCTTACTACGAATGCTTAAAACACTAATAAATAATATGAAAAAATATGTATAAATGAAATCTGGCGGGTTTTATAATAATGGCAATACGATAATGTCATTATAACACAATTCTATTACGAGACCACTGACCGACCAATGATCGACCATCATGAATTTAGCAGATTACGATTTTTTTGCAAAATGACACTGGGATGAGAATGGGATCGTGTTGGAATTACGAATTTATAAAAATAGCAGACTTGGGCCTATTGGGCCCCTGTTGAGACCAGAAGCCAACTTCATCATAGTTAGGAAAAGGATGATGATGATGATTTGTATGATATTGGAAAGATGTCACAGTTATAACGTGTCACGTCAGAGGGGTACTGAACCGGCAGCGGCAGCGGTAGTGAGGCTGCCTTACGTTCTTAGGGTCCCGGGTTCGAATCCCGGTAGGAGCAAATGTTTGTGTGATGAGCATGGATATTTGTTTCCGAGTCATGGATGTTTATATCTATAATAAGTATGTATTTACAAACAAAAAGTATCTATGTAGTATATCAATTATCTGGTGTCCACGACACAAGCCTCGTTGCTTAGTGTGGCACTAGATGGCGCTGTGTGTAATTTCCAGCGATATTTATTATTAGTTCTAGCTGAAAATTCTTCTAGAATATTAACTACTCCTATATCTTTGACGGAGGAAACTGGGTAAGTAATGAGCGGTCACCCATCCACGGATCAACCTAGGCAAGCGCAGCTTTCAAACCATAGTCAACAAGTCTAGTAAGATAGTTGAAAAAATAAAGATTAGAAGTACGAATTTACACCCAAAATTCTCAATTCTCGTACCGTACAACCGTGGTAAATGAAACTTGCCCATTACACATGAACGTGACTTCGCCTTCCTCTGTAAACTTTAGACTATAGTTACATACATACATACTTGTACATAATATCTATTTAGTCTAGTTATAACTTAGACTTACTAGTTTATAGTAAGTTTGGATTTGTAGTTGATATTAACGTGTCAGTTTGGGAAAGGGGTCTGATTTTGTGTGGCTTGTAGCTATGTGACTAAATGGCTGAAAATATAACTGATTGGTAAGTTACAGGTGACACATATTCTATGAAGTTAAGTAATGATTAACGACCTTATAATCATATGTTTTTGCTTTTAAACGTCGTTTTACTTTAACTGGTGTTTGAGAAAAAAACCCCTTAATTTGACGGATTTGTGTCAGAATAAATTAAGGATGTCAGAAGAAATGAATTGGAAATATTATTCTGTTATTATTGTATTGTTCTGTGTTATTTCCAATATTAATATTTCCTCATGAGGGTTATTTGGTGTTTTGACTGATTCAAAAAGTGCTCATGTACTTTTTGACCACTATATATATATATTTCCAATATAATTATTTCCATAAATAATCAGTCTTGAGCAAGCGTGGTGATCAATGCTCGTGCCTTCTCTATGAGAAGAGGCCTTTGCCCAGCAGTGGGACAGTAATAGGCTGGACACCATCATCATTTCAGCCAAAAGACGTCCACTGCTGGACATAGGCCTCCCCCAAGTGTCGCCACATTGACCGGTCCCGTGCGACGCATCCAGCGGATTCCCGCAGCCTTCACCAGGCCATCGGTCCACCTGGAGTAGAGCCGGCGTATCGGCTAGTGTAGTGTGGGACAGTCTCGAGCTAGATGGACCGACCACCTTCAAAATGTGGCTGGGACAGACTGGATGCAGGAGACTTGAGAGAGGACTAAGTGCAGCTGTGGACTGCGACATGATATGGTAAGTGATTGAGAAGCCAGTTAAACTAAAGGCACATTGGTCTAACCGAATCATCTAACTTTAGACCGAGTTAATCAATTTTCTCCTTCTGAACAATAGGGTAGATGACAAAAAAATCAAATTAGTCCGTCAGATAGATTTCCAAAGAATATTAGACGCATATTTTTCTATTTAACAAAAATGAAGATACAGTGCGTCGAAAACTCGTGTGACGTCACATTTGAGTACATTTTTTACTCAAATGTGACTCATGATCTTTGACACGTTTTATCTTCGTCAATTTTTATTAATTCGATAAAACAAAAACAGGTATCCAATATTTTTCGATAATCTAACTGACGGACTAAACAGAAACATATTTTTATCCCTACTATGTCTGGTCCCTATTGTAATAATATCTTTTATAAAATATGAAACGCAAAACAAAAAATGTGAATAATTGTATTGAACCATGTGGATGTACTATTAGGTACACCTCTGTCTAACCCTTCGGGGTTTACAGGCGTGATGTTATGTTATGTATGAACCATTTCCATAAAATAGTGTTGCATCAGTCCACAATAAAAATTGTTGCCCTATCACACCATCTATTACCCTAATGATAGAAATTAAAATCAGACAGCTAATCATTTAATTTCCTCCACGTAACGCGTTTCATGTATGTAACTGTTCTTCCTCAATTGTATAGAGCCATCATATAAAAGTTATTATATTTCCTGATCCAGGTCTGTTCCAACAATAATACGGAACTGCAATAATGAGGCAGTGGCGGTGTTGCCAGCGTCCTATTTTTTGCCTTTCTTTGGGGAGAATTTAATTTTGTGTAGGCTGTTGAATTTGTGTCAGGTATAAATAGAAGTTTAATAATCTTTAAACTCACAGATTTTATTTGTTTAGCCTCTTTTCTGAGGTATGTAACAGGATTGTGTCCATAGTTAAGTGTTAAAATAAACAAGTATTAATACGTAGTGGACATAAGTTGCCTGATAAATAATTGAATTGGTTGAAATAAGCATATTGCGGAAACGAGCCTCTTTGTCGAACAATTGATTTGAGAATTAAGTAGCTATAAAAGCTGTTAAAATATATTCTTCTTCTTCAATCTATGATAGTCTAATCATAGATTGAAGAAGAAGAATATATTTTTTAGAACATAGCTGCTTAGTATTATGGCACAAATATCCTCTGAGGCTAATTTTAATTTACACACACACAAATATTTTATACTTATTTTAAACGCACAATTAATAGCAAACACAATTGAAACCCAACCAAACCGAACTTCCTCCCTGCCAAAACACACATACATACCTACAGAATCTCCAGGGTAATTTCCTGAATACACTGGCAACACCCGCAGTTAGCGCGAGGCGGCCTTGCGTCGCGTCCAGAATGCTAACCAGTGACGGACGGACAAAGACTCATTGTTGGGCCAAACACCTCGGTACGATGGGGCTCACGAAACGAAGAATGTTTTAGTATGTGTTTAGGTTCCGGGTTTTAAAATTCCCGTAGTACCACCAAGCGATCCAGTGGTACCACGGGAAGTTTTTTTTTACCCGTGGTACTACTGGGATTGGTACATACGATCAACAATCATAATCTCTACATTGAAAATCTCAAAACCATAATCTCAACAATTCAAAATCTCAACACTTTAAAATATCAAACGTTTAATTAATTAACAAGCCATAATCTCAACATAACTTATAAGTAATAAACATTTTGTAACTGTAATTCTAAAAGTATTTATGATTATGGTGTTGAGATTATCAATGTTGAGATTGTGATTGTTGATGTTATGTATCAATCCCAGTGGTACCACTGGTAAAAAAAAAACCCATAGTACCACTAAGCGATCCAATGGGGTACCACGGGAAGTTTTTTTTACTCGTGGTACCACTGGGATTTGTACATAAAATCAACAATCAAAATCTCAACATTGTACTACGGTACCACGAGCAATAAACCGTAGTGAGGGTGACGTAAACTTGTTCAGGTAGGCATTTTTAGATGACTCTGCCCTGGAGTGTGACGGCAGTGTTGTTCTGATGGTAGACTTTATATCGTCTCCTGGCTATCCTGTTGTTTGCACATCACAGGAGCTGATGGACGCTACTGAAAGTGCCAAACTCGTTCCTAAATTTTGGGCTGAATCAATTTGGATTGCCATCAACACGCTAAGAAGAAGAATATGATATTCTTCTCTTTAGATTTATACAAAAACAACAAAACGAAGCTCAACAAGAGTGTCGAACTCAGGATCTAATGCTCATCAGGTTCGCGATCACTAGAACAACGAGGACTGTCTTACTGTAACGTATGCTGTAGTTTCCGCATTTTTTGCTTCCGTATTCAGGTTGAAGGTAATAAACTAATGTGTTGTTAGGTAATTTGTACAAGCTTTGGAAATGCCTATAAACCTTTCAATACGCCACGCAAATGCAAAGGTGCTAAACTGGTGGAACAGACCGATATACTACAAGGTGTAAATAAACTCTTCACGAAGCCGGCAACTAAGCATTCTGTACATCAAACTAAGAAACTCTACGCAAAAATGATTGCTTGGAAACGACTTTTTTTTGGCGTGTGAAAATCACGTTTTACGGTAGAACTCAAGGTAACGCACTCAAAACATTGTGCTGATTAATGCATTGAATAGCACAGGGGAAACGGAGGTTTTTAAAGTAAAGTTATTACATCAAAAACTTGAAATTTTAATCTCCAATATCTCCATAGCTAGAATGTTCCCAGAACAAAAGAAATATCGCAATGACGGGGACAACAAGTGCCTTTCGGCTTCGTTTAGGCGTCTTTTACACGCATTATAGATCTCTCGATCTATATGTTTGTAAGCCTTAATCTCCGACGCGGACCCATGTGGGTATTACGGGTTGCTAGATTTCAAAGGTCTTCGAATTTTTTGGTTCAATGAAGAACTTTAACCGCTGGGCAAAAGAAAGAAACGAAAGAAAGAAAGAAAGAACGATGACCGCTGGGCAAAAGTCTCTACACGATGGTTGCCGGAAGACGGACGGCGCGCGCCGCCGAGGCTGACCTAGTAGAAGGCGGCGAGACGATTTGGACGCGTACCGCGAGGGTTGGTCCGAGGAGGCACGGGAAAAGAGCACATGGAAGGAATGGGGGAGGTCTTTGCCCAGCAGTGGGACAGTACAGGCTAACAAAAAAAAAGGAAGAACTAATCCCTTACCATCTATACAATCGTTTTGAAAGCAGTTCTGATAAATTCGCCCTATCCTATCAAAAATGATCACGGTTTTATCTCGTTGACAATGACATTTGGATAGCGTTTTCTCGCTCACTCATACTGCTGATCCATGCAAGATGTGCGAGCTAACCCTGCTCAGTATCTATCACATTATTTACGCGACCTAAGTAGGGCGAGAGCACATATAAAAATCTTTTTAAGGTTAATCTCCTCTTTTAGGGGAGCTATTTATTGGACCATGCTGTTCTTATTTTAAACCCATTCATATCTCCTGTCCACAATATAAACGGCCAGTCAATCCCTACCATGAACGAGTGAACATTACGTAGCGATCGCGTGAACCCATTCGATTGGAACGAATGAACGAACTGTATTGTGCAACCGTTATTGTATTTATTATAAAATATTCGTAGCTGTCTGTAATCGGTGATCTTGAACGATTTAGTGCATTTATGTAAATATGATTTATACCCACTGCGTGAGGCAAGAAAACCATGGTCAGCGTACCCACTGCTGGGACATAGGACTCCCCTTTGTGAGGTGTGGGAAAAACACCGGTGTCATATTTCACATGCCTTCGAATCTTTCGTTCTAGGACATGCTGACTTCCTCAAGATGTTTTTCTTCAAGGCTTTGGGATGCCAAATAATTATAGGGTGTAAATGACCTTTAACGAAGCCGAAAGGCACTTGTTATCCTCGTCATTGCGATTTTTTTTCTAGTTATGAAGATAATTTATGCACACAACAAGACACAAGCCTCGTTGTTTAGTGTGGCGCTAGGTGGCGCTTTGTGTAATGTCGAGCGATATTTTTTTTTTATATTGGAGGTCAACGTTGCGACTTAAATTTTTAACTTTAAACACCTCAATGACCCCTATATTCAATGCATCTATCAGCACAAAGTTTTGAGTACGTGACTCTTCACCCCAATAAAAGAGTCGTTTCTCAGAAATATTTTTTGCGTAAAGTCACTTAGTTTGATGTATGTACAGAATACTTGGTTCACGGCTCTTAATTTTTTTCTTAAAACAAACCTCAGTGCAAAGAAATTTTAGGCATACTCGGTAGTTAACATATTATGAGGCTGATCGAAGTAAACAACAGTTTAGTGTATGGGAGAAATCCTATACATTCAGAACAATAGTTCTTTGTTACGAATCGACACACTTAATTTTCCTTCCTTTTAACCAATACAAGTCGCCACAATTCGTGTGCCCCACAGCCAAGTACGAAATGTATGACATAGGCGGAGGATCGCGAGTGCAATACTAATTCGGGCCCTTACGACGCTTTCCTGGACAATAGTACTGTGCACTAGCATTAGTATCGGGAGGGCGTGCGCCGACGCAGCTACGCCGATGTGCTACGAACATAGCCGAACACACGTGAAATACTTCGACAAGTGTATTTAAAAACTGTGTTTTGAGTGAAAAAGTTGGAGGCGATAATTGGTGTTTGTGCTTTGTTTTTGAGTTTTGAGAACTGGTAATTAGTTTATCTACTTTATTAAGTTACTTTTATATGTTTAAATTAACAAGTGGACAAAAGAGTAGTTTACCATTAGTTAAAAAAACGGTGGTATCTCTATTAGCAATTTTTTAAAATCATAATCTGTTTTTTCACTTTTGTTATTTTACATTGTTTTGCCTAGTCGAAAATAGGGTAGTTCATCTTTATTTACAAAAGTTTCGGTGGTATCTTTTATACGAGTACAGGTTTATCTTTTCAAGTTCGCTTTTGTTACCACTTTCTAAACATTTAATAAAAAATAACAAGACAAAAGAAATTCCTCGTGAAAGTGATTGGTTATCCTTCTATGACACACGAGTTCCAATTTTGAATGTGAAACAATGCGTGTACCGAATTTCGCCGAAGGAGCACGAGGTTAGCCGAACGGTATCAATGCCGCGATAATACCGTATTATCTACGATCTGATTAACGTTACGATGATTTCAAATCAGTTTTAGTACTAAGTATTAGCGTTGTGAATGAGACTTGTGTAAACTATACTAAGACCAAATTCTGAATTGAATATTGCTAGATGTTTAGATATTGCAAAGTCAAAGGAATTAATATCAATAAACTTTCCCGATTTTCTTTTTCCCTGGACGATTCCAATCAGGTAAACATTTTAGAATTGTTTCGTATTTGAAATAAAATCGTACTCGACGATTGCAATCTTCGCGGGGTCGTTTCGGATCGGGTGAGATCGCCATCCGAATTGTACCGAAGCGGGATTCAAAATTGGAACTTCGTTTATTGTTTAACCGTTATTTTGTACCGTTACGTGTCCCTTCGCAAATCGAGAGCATCGAGACTCCTTTGTACAATGTTTTTTGTTGAGAGACAAGACGAAATCGTTACATTTTGGACTTTATGTCGAAGGATTATGGACTAACAGTTATTTTCGCAGTGTTTTCGTATGTTTGCTCAAGTGCATTTAACGATCTTTGATAAATATTGGCCGTTGACCCCAAATTTTTGTTTATTTATACGATACGCGCTAATTAAATGTTAAAAATGTACTGTTTTGGCGATAAATCCGTGGGAGTTATTAACATAACATAACATCAAGCCTGTTATCCCCGAAGAGTTAGACAGAGGTGTACCTAATAGTACACCCACATTTCGCCAGTTATGTTTAAGTTCCATGTAATAGGGGGCGAGCCTATTGCCATCAACCGGGTATATTATATTATTTACTTTACATTTTGAAGTAAGTTAGGTACTATTTATTGCTCGTGTTAGCAACTAAAAGTCTTGTAGATAAGTTTGGCGGCACTTAGCGTGCTTGCTATATCTAAGTGTCAAGTTAAAAATGTTAAGTGGCAATTTATTTACCATGTTCTTTGATTTAATGTAAATGCTCATATAGGGTGTTGTGATTCGTTGTAGTGCCAAGTTTACTTAAATGAGTATTGGCAGCTTATTTCAATTCAATTCATTGAATGCATTCCACAATTTGATCTTGGGCGATAGTTGGCACTTAAGGCGACTACAGGAGCTAAATTAGCAACTCTATTTGTAGTGGTTCAAACTTCGTTGGAAATACTGTTAGAATAAAGTTCTAATCAGCTTGCACTACAAAGTGGTTGTTACGTCAGTCACTGCGGGCCGAATAGTGCGAAATGAGTGGTTTTTTCCGATTTACAAAAAATTCTATTGAATGGACTAAAAAAATAAAACACTATCATGCTAATATGTTGCTTGTAGAATTATTTGCCAAAAAATCAGAATGATCGTATGTATTTTAGTATTGTTTATACTCGTTAAAATAATGTTTTAGAGATAAGTTCGTGATTTTTTTCTATCGAGTAAAATTAGCTGTATTATGTTTTCAAAACACTATCACACTAGCATATATCCTGAAGAATATCATATATTTTATGGTTTTGTTTATTGCAGTGAATCATAATGCTTTTTTGCATTATAAAACTCGCGTTTAGCTCCTGTAGTCCTCTTAATTGGTTACCGTCTTTTATTTTTGCGTGAGTATTACAAAAGGCTTTAACGGGCTAGTTTTCTTTAGAGGATGAGCAGCAAAATAGTGTATTTTACCTGATTAGGTAAACACGTGCGAATTAAAATTTTCATCATTAATCTGTTTTCGAACTTCAGCAAATTCGCTTACTTATTGCTTCTTACTAACAGATAATAGGAATATCCAGTAGTTTCGGAGATCAGGGGGAGGGGAATGGTAAATTTTCGTCTTCTTTCATGAATATTATCTTAACGAGCCCTTTCATTTGATATATGACTCGGTAAGGTTTCCAAAACTTTTTTTTTAATTTGTCCCCCGAAAGACCATTATATTGTTTTTTTTTTTTTTGTTAGCCTGGTCTGTCCCACTGCTGGGCAAAGGCCTCCCCCATTTTCTTCCATCTCTCCCGGTGTTTTGCCTTCTCTGGCCTTCTCTGGCCCTTATATTAAAAAAAATATTTATTTAAGTTCGTTGCACATCTGTTTATGGGTCATAGGATTACACCATCCTACCAAATTTCACCTGATTTGGTCCTGTAGATTCAGAGCAAATTGGCTGTGACAGACGGACGGACAGACAGACAGACCCACGATGACGAGTGATCCTATAATCCGTTTTTTTTCATTTTCTGTACGGAACCCTAAAAATAACGGTTAGTTTTGTTCACATAACGGGCAAATAAAAAACAAAAGTTACCAATCTAAAAATAAACAAAACCGAATGACTCCATCAATACAAATGATCTTATATAATAACAGATTGTCCTAAATAATTGCTTTTGAGCACGATTTTAGCCCAATTGCCTCAATCGAAGCAAGAAACGTAAACAAAGTCAATGTTTTTGTTTATTTGGGCAATTCTGTTCTTTGTTTTCCTTTTGTGAAAGTTGACAATTGTTTTATGACAACAGTCTTTATTTAGCAGTTTATTTAGGACATAAATACTGATGGATAGACAGATAAGCTTCGATTCGATTCTTTTAGCCCATTAGAAATAATCATCACCTTTGTACGAATTTGTCTGTTCCATTCTTGTCCGACTACGGCGAAGCCCAAAGGAAGGGTAATGATTTTAGCAGACTATGTATGTATGTTTGTATTTACGCATGTTCCTCCGTAGCGCCTAAACTATTCATCCGATTTTGATGAATAAGGTGTCAATCGATTCGTTATTAAGGCCCGGGTAACATATAGAAGGAGTCGATTTTCTTGTACACCCTGAATTTAATTACTTATGGCGTGTTTTTTTTTGTAGTCGGTTTTTTTAGTATTTGTATACCACACAAATTCTTGTTAATCACTGTATTTAAAGTTGTTTAAGCTAATCTAAAAACTTATAGATTGTCCTAATTTCAGAACAGTTACAACATGTATAAATAACATTGTATACGAGCCAAAGCACACAAAATATAATGTATTTTATTTTAAAACTAACCTGCACCGGAACCACGTTTCCCTGACTACGGCAAAACGACAATATATGATATCTATAAATAAAACTTTTTATTGTTTAACAGACATAATGGTTTGGAGATATTTATGTGACGCGAAACCTAGGTTGTACTAACATTTTGTAGTGTTTACACTCTATGCTAGAGGGGGTAAGACTGGAAGCCGACCCCTACATAGTTGGGAAAAGGCTAGGCAGATGATGAGGATATTCAGGATTATACAGACATGATTCAGTAATGACTGTCCAGTTGCTACGGAGCGACATTGGACACCGCATCAACATAGTTCCCTCCGGTATCGCAAAGGCGGGCGGGGCGAGTCGGTGGTGGACATCTCGTTCGCTAGCCCCGCTCTGTTACCGCGTGTCGTTGACTGGCACGTCATGGAGGGGGTGGAGACCTATTCCGACCACCGGTACATCCGGTTCGACGTCTCCACCCAGACCTCAAGCGCGCCGGTCCAACAGGCCCCGAGTGGTCCGCGTTGGGCGCTGAAGCAGCTGGACCGGGAGCTCCTCCTGGAAGCCTCGATCGTGCAGGCCTGGGTGACATCACCGGACAGGCCTGCCGACGTCAATGATGAGGCAGGGTGGTTCCAGGAGGCCATGTCCGACATATGTGACGTGGCAATGCCCCGAGTCCGGCCAGGAAGCGCCCGGCGTTAGGTGTACTGGTGGTCGCGAGAGCTGACGTCCCTACGGGAGGCGTGTGTGGCTGCACGACACCTGTACGCCAGGCACCGCAGGCTCCGCATTCGCCCACCGAATGCGGCAGCCATTGAGGCGGAGCTTTATGAGGGCTACAGAGCGGCGAAGACCGCCCTCCGCGAGGCTGTCCTGCGGGCCAGAGATCTGGCCCGCGAGGAGATGCTGGGGACTCTCGACAGAGATCCGTGGGGGCGCCCTTACAAGATGGTGCGGGATAAACTCCGCACCTGGGCCCCCCCGCTGACGCAGAGTCTCCGGCCTCAGCTCGTGGAGGACGTGGTGAGCGCTCTGTTCCCCTCGCGAGGGGAACACCCGCCCCCGCCTATGGCTCCGCCGGCTGCGGTGCCGGAAGCGGACCACGAAAGTGACGACGACGACGCTCCGGAAGTGACCGGGGTAGAACTGAGAGTGGCGGTACGCAGGCTCAGTGCCAAAAATACCGCCCCGGGACCCGACGGCTTGCCTGGCAAAGCCTGGGTCCTGGCCTCGGAGGCTCTCGGTCCCCGACTGGAAGGGTTCTTAAGCGCATGCTTGGAGAGGGGCCAGTTCCCGCTTCGCTGGAAGACGGGGAAGCTGGTCCTCATCCGGAAGCCGGGGCGCCCGGCGGACTCTCCGTCCGCCTACCGGCCCGTGGTGTTGCTCGACGAGGTGGGCAAGCTCTTTGAAAGAGTCATTGCAAACCGCCTCGCCGAGCACCTTGCGGGGACGGGGCCGGACCTTGCGGAACACCAATATGGTTTCCGCAAGGGGCGCTCTACGGTGGACGCCATCATGCGCGTGAGAGCCCTCACGACGAGGGATGCCGTGTCCAGGGGTGGGGTGGTCTTGGCGGTGTCTCTCGACATCGCCAACGCCTTCAACTCCATGCCCTGGAGCTGCATAAGGGAGGCACTCCGGTATCACCGGGTGCCGACCTACCTTCGTCGTGTGGTCGGGGACTACCTGCCGGATAGGGCCGTCATCTACCCCGGTCGCAGCGGAGATTGGAACCGGCGAGAGATGTCGTGCGGTGTTCCACAGGGATCGGTTCTGGGGCCGTCCTTGTGGAACATCGGGTACGACTGGGTGCTGCGCGCCGACCTCCCTAGCGGTGTCAGCGTAGTTTGTTACGCTGACGACACACTGGTGCTGGCACAGGGGAGGTCGCACGAGGCGGCGGCCGACACTATGACACGCGGGGTTGCGATAGTCGTGGAGAGAATCCGGCAATTGGGTCTCGAGGTGGCATTGCACAAGTCCGAGGCCATGTGCTTTCATGGGCCTCGGAATGCGCCACCTCCGGGATCCTCCGTGACGGCGGGAGGGGTTTCCATCGGCGTCGAGTCGACGCTGAAGTACCTGGGACTTGTCCTCGACAGCCGGTGGAACTTCGTGGAGCACTTCCGACGTTTGGCCCCCTAACTGGAGCGGACAGGGGCTGCCTTCAGGCGGCTCCTGCCCAACCTGGGGGGGCCGAACGCCTCCTGCCGGAGGCTCTACGCGGGAGTCGTGCGGTCCATGGCCCTTTACGGGGCCCCGGTGTGGGCACGTTCATTGAAGCGGCGTGCCGCCCACCACTTGAACGTGCCCCAGAAGGTGGTAGCCGTAAGGCTGGTCCGGGGCTACCGCACGATCTCCCGCGAGGCGGCGAACCTCCTTGCCGGATTGCCGCCATGGGATCTGGAGGCAATAGTCCTCGCGCGCCTACACGAGTGGCGCGCGGAGGCGCCACGCCGGGGGGAAACTCCGCTGCCGCGGCAAATTGTCGCTCAGCGGACGGACTTCCGGCGGGATCTCATGGCGACATGGAGAGAGCGACTATCGCAACCCCGTGCAGGGCACGCCACAATAGTGGCGATAAGTCCCCTCTTTGAGGAGTGGCTGGAGAGACGCCACGGCGTCCTCACCTTCCGCCTGACGCAGGTTCTTACCGTTTCGGTAAGTTCCTGCACCGAATCGGGCGGGAGGAAACGCCCGGGTGCTATCATTGTGAGGATAGGCCGGAGGACACGGTGGAGCACACTGTGGAGGTGTGCCCCGCTTGGGTGGAGCACCGCCGTGTCCTCGAGGTGGCGATCGGCGGCGGCGACCTCTCGCTCCCGGCCCTGGTTCGTGCCATGGTCCGGAGCGAGACGGAATGGGACGCCGTCACCTCCTTCTGCGAAGCAGTCATGCTAGCGAAGGAGGTGGCGGAACGTGAGAGGGAGATATCCTCACGTCCCGGCCGCCGCGGGAGACGCCCCGGGCGTCGGGGGCCACGTGGTGGCTTCCGGCCACCGTAGGCGCGGGCCTGTGGACGGGGAGCTATGGGCTAGCTCGCCGTCCGTCCGTCTCATGACGTTAGGCCGTGTCGACGGCGCGTTCGTGTTCCACGCGCGCCTCAAAGAGAGTCAGCAACAGTGAAGGGGTCCGCAAGGGCCGAAGCCTGCCGGGGCTGCGGGACTATTCGAAAGAGATACCGTGGCCCCGGAACACAAAGGGCGATGAAGGAACATGGATGGGTTTTAGTCAGTAAAAGTCTGACACTCCCTCCTGCTCAGCCCAGAGCGGGAGAAGTCATTTGATGATTTCCCATCCGAAAAAAAAAAAAAACAAAAAAAAGGTGGTCCGCCTGCTTGATTGCTAATAACATAAGAATCAGCCACTTAATAACCCCACAGGGTGGCTTAACTTGAAACTTAAAGGCAGTAAGTGCAAGGTTCATATTAATGAAAGAAATTAACATAATATCAATGCACTTATTCAAAGGTTAGAGACGCGCCATAAATAATCCTTAAAATGCACGTTAATCGTAAATTCTTGAATACAAATTGTAATCTCTAACACGGCTTCGTATATACAGGGTTGCCAGTATAAAAAAAAACAATAATAGAATGTGTTAGGAAGTCATATAGGCAATCGCTCCATGTAAAATACTGGTATTAAGCTGCATCTGGTAAGACTGGAAGCCGGCCCCAACATGGTTGGGAAAAGGCTTCGCTGATGATAGATGAAATGTGTAAAAATTTTGGATATCTATCTGACGGACTAATTTTTTTTTTTTCATCTACCCTTTTATGCGACTTGCTTGGCTTATGAATGTGTTATCGCTAATAATTACCGATACTGCTGCACTGTTGGACAATTGAATGGCAAGTTCATGGGTGTTCAGTGGCGGCACCATGGCCTTAATATGGGGTCTTGTTAAAACATTGAAATAGTAAAAAAAATTGAATCGTGTCAAATATGGAACATGTAGTTGGATACATGTTCCATATTTGACACGATTCTTTTTTTTTTTTGTTCTGTGGTTTTTTGGTCCTTACCCAAAGAGTTTTTGCTTTCTTCGTGGGCTTATTGAACCGTACGATTTATGCCAATTGAACTCCTTTCCTGCATGGAGACTGTTGCCCAACTAATAACGCTTTTCAAAGACAAGAGGTCCTAGACAGTGACATTAGAATGTCACTTATCAGCGATTATTGTAATGGAAAAGTCAAAAATGTGTTGGATTTAAAACTTTTATTTTTAAACAAAGTTTTATTAAAATAAAAAGACAAAAAGGGATCAACATTACAAACGTATACAGCCTTTCGTGTCCGTGCTATGCACCGTTGAGGAGTTCTCTCTTGAGGAGACAATCTTGGTTGCAGGAACAAGCCATGTCTGTCATATAAATGTATTGTCACTAGAACCAAACAAAAAAAAAACATATTCAGAAGTTAGCATTGATTCCAAATCTGAAATAAGGCCAAATTCGTTCTACCCTTCGGATACCTCAAGGGTCAAGTTCGTCTTGGGGTTCTTTTAAAAAAGGGTTAAGCCCGTCTCAACCCTAAACACGTACTAATGTGCAAAACAATGCATCGCTTACATTTCGCGCGGGGCGAAGGTTAGCAGACTTAATCCTGCCGCTACATTCCATTTGCAGCTAGAATTATTAATGTACCACTAACACTGCGCTGGCATCCGTGTTTTAGGTTGGTTTAGTGTGTATTGTCCTTTATTTTCGTCGCCGAAAAACAAAAACGGCAATAGACAATTTGGCGAGTGCTTTTTTATACTTCTTCTAAGTGTGTTGATGGCATCTAAATTGTGTATGGCAGGACTGAGTCACGGGTTTAGTAGCGTCCATAAGTTCCTAGAATTAACAAACATTATGAAACGCAGGACACTGTGAGCTTTTTTGAAATAAAAGTTTAAACAATATTCTTGAAAGAGGATGGCCAATACCTATAGTATACATTCTTTGATACCACTTACTTATATACTTACTTATATATACACTTAGCATCCGTGTTTTAGATTGTTTAAGGCGACTACAGGAGCTAAATTAGCAACTCTTATTGTTGTGGTTCAAATACTGTTAGAATAAAGTTCTAATCAGCTTGCACTAAAAATGGTTGTTACGTCAGTCACTGCGGGCCGAATAGTGTGAAATGAGTGTTTTTTTGCGATTTACAAAAAATCTATTGATTGGACTAAAAAAATAAAACACTATCATGCTAAAATGTTGCTTGATCGCGTGTATTTTAGTATGGTTTTTACTTCTACTAAGTTCGTGATTTTTTTCTATTGAGTAAAATTAGTTGTATTATGTTTTCAAAGCACTCTCATACTAGCATATATCCTGAAGAATATCATATATTTTACTGGTTTTGTTAGTTGCAGTGAATCATATGATTTTTTGCATTATGAAACTCGCGTTTAGCTCCTGTAGTCGCCTTAAGTGTGTTTTTCGATATTTTTGCGGTTTTAGAATATTTTTCTTTACTAGATCATTATGAGGTTCATGCAAAGACGAAAAATGTTGTATGGAAAACATTTGTCATAGACCGGTGCAGCTATTTTCCATTTTTATAAAAAAATAAAAAAAAATAGCATATTTTAACAGTAAGAAATGGAAAGTAGATGAATGCTGCGCTGTATAAGAATTAGTCCAAATGGTAAACTTTAGTTTTTTTATTATAAAAAATAAGACATTACGATCTGATAAAGACGAGAATTTCATGCAAATTTGACTCATAGATTAAAATGGAAAGTTGTATTTCCTGATAAAAGTTATAGTTTAAATCACACATTAAAATAAATAACCTGTATTTCAATGAACATTTGAAAGCTAGTGTCTTTATTCATGTGCTCAAAATCTATTAAAAAGAGTTCTTCATTTCGATGGTTTGACATTAGGTGTGAGTTTTTTTTTTAATGTTTGGTAATCAAATATAATAATGGTGTTTGGGTTCGTCTCATGGATTTGGTTCTAAACTGTAGGAGCAATATGGCTGAATACGCTTATTCTCACTTTTGCACACTTTCGAATTACTTCATAAAATAAATAAGTTAATTTGAGTGGGCTAGGCGCTTAATTAACGTGAAAAATAACTACTAAAACGAAACACAAAAAAAGTACTCGTCCCAAACCAAAAAATAAATTGCAAACAAAAATTACCATTTGTTTAACATTCAAAACGGCTGCAATAACTTATGCAACACTGCAGCATACCAAAACATTCCGCCAGTGTGTACGAAGATCAACCTTAGCCTTGCACTGGTCATAACAACCTCTTTATACGAGGCCAATAACCTCATGAATACAGCGTGTATCGAAAAGGTGTGATCAAATCCAAGGGTGTTCTAAAGAACATCAAACTGAATAACTTTCTTCAAGGGACCAACTTCGTTATCGCGAAAAAAGAATCTGGTGTTCCATACATTTGGGTCTTTATTTGTATGGGACAGCTGATTATTTTTTCGCTATGTTGGTCAATACAGAAGGCTGTTCAGTGTGATGGTCTGTCTACACCCATAAGACTGCTTTCACATTTAGGCGACTGAGCAGCGCGACAGTCGCGCGGCCGCCGGAGCAACAAGATTTCCCTGTTGGAATCCATTTTTGAAATGAAGTGAACTACACTGACCTAAACTGCGCCGCGGCTGTTCTTATAATGTTAAGGCATGTGCTTCTGCCGCGCTACTGTTGCGCTGCTAACGTCCCAATGTGAAAGCGGCCTAAGTGTCACACCTTTAAGTATGAACACAAATCTTTTTGATATACGCTGTATAGATGTTGATAGCTGGAGAGGGAGATGAAGACTTAAGAAAAGATGGATGAATGGATTTTGTGAGTATAGTATGAAAGAATAAATATTTGAGTTAAAAAAAACATGCTTTAGAGTGACGTCATTTTAATTCTCGTATTCTTCTCAGCAAACCCTTTCATCTGATGCCCATATCATGGAAATGCATAAAAAATAACTAGTCCCCCATCTTTGGGAGTCAGCCATAATTACTGGATTTAGAATAACATCACTTAGCTAAGTGACGTTGCCATACAAACGTGACCATGCATTGTCATACAAACTAAACATATATGCAAAATTTCAGCTTAATCGGAAACCGGGAAATAGGTCTTTGACTTCTAATTTTTCAGGCATAAAAGCGTGTTAAAAAGGAGTAAATGATAGCGAGATGGCTGACACAGATGCACCGACCCCAAATAACATGGGGAAAAAGGCGATAATGATGAGGTCAACAACCTCAAAATAAACCACAGATTATTAAGCTTTCGCATTGTATGCAAATGTTGCCAGCAGTAAAAAATGTGACAGTTTTTTTTTTGTTAATCCTCATGATGCATTGTTTTGAATGGATTTGGATTAGTGATTGGCCTAGATTTTTTTTTTAAGAGTTTGTTGATGGGTTTTGTCGATGGATTTTCGTGGTATTTTAAAGCTAAAATGATATTTTGTTGTGTTCGGTTTTAAAGAGTATAAAATATTTCGATGTATTTTTTCGACTTTATCAAATCAATAGCTTCACGTTATGCTGTCGTAAAACCTTAATACACATAAAGTCACGCCTTGTTATCAATGGGAGCAGGCAGAAACAGAAACTTCAGATCGCTGCCTACTACATAGCATAACATCACGCCTGTAATTTCCGAAGGGTTAGGCAGAAGTGTACCTAATAGTACACCCATATTTCACCAGTTATGTTTAAGTCCCATGTTATAAGGGGCGAGCCTATTGCCATTAACCGGGCACAAATCTAGACTCCTTGGCTGCTACTGAGATATTCCTGATAGAAAACCCAATAACACTTAGCCCGACCCGTGAATCGAACCGAGGACCTCGCGCTTGCGACCACACCATTATTACATACTCCGTTTGACCTAAAAAGGCGTACAAAAATAAAAGATCTGATAAAATAAAAACATTTCAACAGCCCCTGGTCTCAATATAAGAAAGTTATTTATTTAGAGAAAGAGTCAAGGTGACCTTAATTATTTAATAATGAAAAAATAAAGAAAAGAAATGCAAATTCTTTAAAAGAAAACATTAGGACGAAAAGGGAAAAAAAACCTTTTAACGAGAAAAAGTAAACGTATTTTTTGTTTGTTCGTCATAAACAAACGAAGGGAAACGAGACATTATTTCACTTAGTCATTTATACTTGTTACTACATAAATAGCTCTTTTTATGCGTAACGAATTGACTCATGCCTGGCTTCTCTAAACCGGCACTTACAATCAAATGTCCAAAATGTTATTGTGCTATTGGAATTTCAATTCTAGACTTTGAGACATCCCATATCTTAACCCTCAGGTCATGGTATACCTGTGTGTAACGTAATCCTTTCAGCCGAAGGTAACAGACAAACTGACAGACAAAATTACTTGAGCATTCATCAAACTCAAACTCAAACTCAAATCATTTATTTCAATTAGATTCATCTTACTTACTACTATTATAAAGAGGAGCTCGTGGCTAAATAATAACAGCCGCTCGGGTCAATCTTTAGGTTAAGCCGTGCTTGCCTAGGTTAGTCTGTGGATGGGTGACCACCCATTACATACCGAGTTTCCTCCGTGCCTCGGAAAGCACGTTAAGCTGTTGGTCCGGCTGTCATTTGTAGATCTTTGACAGTCGTTACAGGTAGTCAGTGGCCAAAAAGTCTGACAACCAGTGTTACCAAGGGGTATCGTACTAACTGGGTTGTGGAGGTCAGATAGGCAGTCGCTCAGTCTGACAACCAGTCTTACCAAGGGGTATCGTACTAACTGGGTTGTGTAGGTCAGATAGGCAGTCGCTCAGTCGGACAACCAGTCTTACCAAGGGGTATCGTACTAACTGGGTTGTGGAGGTAAGATAGGCAGTCGCTCAGTCTGACAACCAGTCTTACCAAGGGGTATCGTACTAACTGGGTTGTGGAGGTCAGATAGGCAGTCGTTCAGCTGCATCCGGTTAGACTGTAAGCCGACCCCAACATAGTTGAGTAAAGGCTATGCAGAAGAAGACTACTATTATAAATTCGAAAGTTTGGATGGATGGTTGTTACTCAATAACGCCAGAACGGCAGAATGGATCTAGATGAAATTTGACAGAGACATAGATAATACTCTAGAATAGCACATAGGCTACTGTTTTGTATCTCACACATACACATCAAAATTACAAATCGGTTTATGTACCCACGTAAGTATTGCGCAGTTTAGGGCATCGAACTTGTAAACAATATTTTTTTTTTCCTTCCATTAATGTTATTCATTAGTTGTTGTCTTGTTGTTGTTTTATCTATGACTAATTGCAATATGGGTGAGTCCCTGACTCATTTGTTACCTACTCATTGATAGAAATAAGTAGAAGTTTTGACCTAATTTGACAGTGAGTCAGTTACTTTCATTATGGTGTTTTACTTGTCTGCGGTGGGGCCGAAAAGGTTCAAGTTGGTGTATGTATGCAAGTATGTCTGTTCCTATGTTTCCTCATAGAGGTTCATCATCATCATCGTCATCCACAGCTCGACTTCACCCACTGCTGGGTATAGGCCTCTCTTTGCTTATGCCAAGCTCCACGGTCTTGTGCCAGCCTCATCCAGGATTTTCCCGCAATGGCAACAATGTCATCTGCCCTTCTTGCCGCCATCGCTCTAGTCTCATAGAAGCTAGTGCAGCGTGATTCCCGCGATCATGATGCTTGCAACAGCGTCGAAATATCTGGAGCTCATAGTAACAATCGTGAGGAAACCAATCCGCACTGAGCCCGCGTGGTGGATTATAGCCCATTCCGTCTCATAGAGAGGAGGCCTGTGTCCCAGCAGTGGGAACATTAATAGGCTGATGATGATGATGATGATAGTAACAACGGAAAATCACGGATATCATTCTGTAAGTACTTTAAGTGTAGCGTAATTCACTTGGTGGGATCAATTCTCAAATTAGACTAAAATAACCGCGAATAACTACATCATGCTGCATATAAAGTGAAGGACATCGTGACTATACTATCAGTGATACAGATGACTGTAAAGTCAAATATTTGTATGGGAATGATTTAAACTATCGAAGATCTTATGTTTATCATATTGACCGTCGAAGAAATATAAATCGCTTTGATAGAGATTGCCCTTTGTTTAAAGAAAGAAAAAGAAAAAATCATTTACAAGAAGGTACAGTACAACAGGTTCTTAAAAGTAAGTACGTATGTTTATCTCTTGTTCTGTCATTGATTTCGCAAATACCTATTAAGAAACAAAGAACGATAGATAGAAAGAAAGCAAATACATTTATTTGGCACATGCCACAAGTGCACACAAAACGGCTGCGCTAAATGTGCCCAGTTTAACAAAATGGCGGTGCAAAATAAGTCAGAGTCGGCCACAGTATTGTCGATCTATACTGACATTGACCCCTAACATGCCCCTGACCGTTCTATACCCCTCAAGGGTCGCAAGAAATGTCCCCGTCACCCCGTGACCCTTCTCACATGGTCAGACACTAATCAAATAACAAACTTAAATTGCTAATCACTTAATCAGTAGTTCGGTTGTTAAGTGGTCGTTAGAGCGATAGCTGAGAGTTGGGTTCTGGATTCGATCCTCACGTTAGGCATAGCCATTTTTGGTTTTTTGTAACTGTAAAATTTTCAGTTCTCTAGTCTTCACAAGGTCATCTGAGTATTATGGTTTTCTTATACAGCTAATATCTCCGTAAGTTACAACTTTTTTGAGTAAGTTCCAACTCTTTGACAACTTTTTTTAAAAATTCAACGAGTATTTAAAAAAAAAGTTGGTAATGTAAGATTTTTACTTTAAACATCTCCAAGACCCCCGTACTATTCAATCCATCCATCAGTACAATGTTTTGAGTGCGTTACATGGAGTTCTACTACAAAACATGATTTTTCACCCCAAAAAAAGTCGTTTCCCAGCAATAATTTTTGCGTAAAGTTAGTTAGTAAACTTAGTTTGATGTACAGAATGCTTGGTTGATGGCTTCGTGATGAGGTGGTTTACACCCTGTATAGGGCACTTTTTACAATTATGAGGGCTCTTTAGGCGCTCATATAACCTTATTTCAGCCTGCTGTACAGGTTGGAGTATAAAAAGTAACTTTAATACAGCTTGTATACAGCCTATACGCTGCTAAGGATCGTCTTTTTGCATTTGGAATGTTATTATTAATCATCATCATCAGCCTAGGTTTTAGAAGTAAGAAAAAGTCTTTGTCTAAAATTATACAATAGTCTAATTCAATCGAATGATTTTTCACTCAATGTTAGGTTTCATACTCTGATCCGGATGTTACCAGCCATCCTGCTTATACATCATGCCACCTAGCCTGTAGTATATGACCTTCAATTCGATAAACTAGAATAAAATAGAATAGAATACTCTTTATTATGTACACCATAAAAATTACAGATACAAATGTAAAACATTTTATAAAGGGTGACACTATAAAAGCGATCTTTTAAAGACAAACTTTGGATGGATTTAAGGGGGAAGGAGAGACAATACTGCAGGTAGCCTGTGGTGTACCATTTACATATAAACAATAAATACATACATATACACTACCAATGAACACAATTATCTACGTTAGGTACATAAAGATCTGAGTAATTAGGTGCTTACCAAAATTAACTTGTCTAAACAGTAATTTTATTTAATACCTAATCAATTTGGTTTCTTTAGAAATAACTAAACGTGAAAAGAAGATTGCCGGTTTTTTTGTCGTGCCGCGGAGGAATTTTGATGGAAGAACTCAATACCAATTTGTCCAACAATTTGTTTTTTTCGGATGAGAAATCATCAAATGACTCCTCCCGCTCTGGGCGGAGCAGGAGGGAGTGTCAGACTTTTACTGAAAAAAACCCATCCATGTTCCTTCATCGCCCTTTGTGTTCCGGGGCCACGGTATCTCTTTTGAACAGTACCGCAACCCCGGCAGGTAACGGCCCTTGCGGACCCCTTCCTTATTGCTGACTCTCTTTGAGGCGCTCGTGGTCAACGAACGCGCCGTCGACATGGCCTGTCGTCATGAGACGGACGGACGGCGAGCTAGCCCATAGCTCCCGGTCCACAGGCCCGCGAATTTGTCCAACCTGGGAATCCAATCCAAGACCTTAAGCTCAGAAGTAGTGCTTTCAACCACAAGTCTAATGAGGCAGTCGGGCTTCTAGCGCGGTCACATATAAATATACACTTTGGGGTGAACTCAGCCACTCTCATAGTAACTGACGATACAATAATAGATGTGAAAGTACCCTTAACGAAGCCGAAACGCAATTGTTCTCGTCCCCGTCATAGGGATATTTTTTTTTTCTCTGGACCATACTTTTTATTTACGGAGATATTAGGGCTTAAGTTTTTCACAAGTGTAGTTAAAGTACAAGTTTTTAATATTCTAACTTTACTTGAAATACCGCTAATGAACATTTAAAAAAATTGAAATTGAAATTCCTTTGTACTATTCAATGTTTACATCAGCACAATGTTTTGAGTGCGTTTTAGTTTTTACTTTTAGCCCGACTTTCCGAAAAAAAGTTATAAATAACCCAGCAATATTTTTTGCATAGAGTCAGTTAGTAAGTACGTTTGTGGAACTCACTTCCGCCTAACATTCGAGACTCAAAAACTTTATTTTCTCTTCAAAAAGCAAGTCAAAGAGCATTACCTTTCTTCTATACAGTAATATTCTACATATATATAAAAGAAAGCAAGAAAGAAAATTGTGTTTATTTGGCATTAAAAACATTTACAAAATTCCACAAAATAAATAAACAAACAAAACTAATAATGCCAAAAGGGGCTCAGCTCAGCATAATGCCAGATGGCAACACAAGGTTTTGCTGCCTGACGCTGATTTTCAGCTGCATATCTATATATATAAAAGAAAGTCGTGTTAGTTACTTCACTTATAACTCAAGAACGGCTGAACCGATTTAGCTGAAAATTGGCAGGGAGGTAGTTTAGAGCCAGGAGAAGGACATAGGATACTTTTTATCCCGTTCGACATCATTCCCGTGTGACTTGACATGTAACGTCAGTCACTATAAAACGTGGTATAACAAAAAAGAATCAGACTTGGAATAACAAAATTGACGTATAATGACAGCTATGTAATGACGTATGGATGACTATTTGATATTTGTAAGAAATCAATAATAAATATTTCAGAGAAATTAAATTGTTACCTACTTGAATCTATACTATAGTATTATAAAGCTGAAGAGTTTGTTAGGTTGGTTGAACGCGCTAATTTCAGGAACTACTGGTTCGATATGAAAGTATCTATTAGTGTTGGATAGCCCATTTATCGGGGAAGGCAACAACGAACCACAACGTTACAACGTTTATATAAAATCACGCTACAATCAATAGGAGCAGAGCATCAATGAAAAATGTTGCATAAAAAGGAATAAAATATTCCAGATCTTTCGTTGCGTGCGCTGCGTAAACGGTTAAAGATACGCAAATATCGTGTTTCACGGAATTGTTCCTCTTAAAAAGTTCTATAAAATCCGCGATAGCATTATTATGTCTATCTTTTAAGGGTGTCTCACACTCTCTCTAACCATCTCTCTGTCTCTTTTATATATCGCAGACGAAGTTGCGCGGGTCAGCTAGTATATATATAATTATGTATGTTTAATATAAGTAAATATTTACTATACTAGTATTTATTTTATGTGTGTATTTGTATTTGTATGTATGTTTATTTCAAATAGAAATATTTTTGTTTTCAGTTTTAATTTACATTTCCTGTTTCATCTTTTCTACACACTGCGTCTACATTTCTAATCCAACTTTCCTGTCGCAGGTCTGCTGGAAGAGATTTCTTATGAAATAAGCAGTACCTTTGTGCTCATCTATCTTAATGTTAAGTCCTATTAAGTATTTTGTGTGTACATAAATAAATAAAAAAAAAAAAATATAAAAAAAAATAATATAAATAAATAATAATAATATAAATAAAAATAAATAAATAAATAAGTTTGATATACAGAATGCTTGGTTGACGGGTTCGAGATGGGTTCGTTTACACCTTTATTGTTTGATACAAAACATGCTCTAAGTTTGTATTACCGAGAACTACATATTATTAACACACAACCTTCAATATTTTCATCTCTATCACTATTTCAAGCTTCTACAAAACTCTAGAAGCCAACAAGACCATTCAATTGTCATCCTTAACGTATCGAATCAAGCTTCATGTTCGCACTAAACTAATTACAAAATATCCAAGTTATTTAGCAC
Source organism: Xestia rhomboidea (assembly GCA_963853795.1). Taxonomy (NCBI): domain Eukaryota; kingdom Metazoa; phylum Arthropoda; class Insecta; order Lepidoptera; family Noctuidae; genus Xestia; species Xestia rhomboidea. The sequence continues at coordinate 2,641,289 of OY970778.1, read as the reverse complement.
CTATACTTGATTAGTGCTTATGTTATCTTTTAAAATTCTTTAATCATAACACTGTCACAATGATGGGCTAAGCATGGTACAGTTAAATAGTTAACATAACCGAATGTAGTTTTTTTATGCGGGCAACAATTAAGGGGGATTTAGTAGCAGTTTTTTTAAATTTCGAAGTATTAATTGTTTCTGTGGGAGGTGTTGTTTTCAGCCAGTACTGGGTTACATTCAATTAGGTATTGAAACTCCGTAGATGTCATAGTATCGATAAACATGGAAAAATAAAAAAGAAGCTGATTTTCTAAACTCCAATTTAAGGAACCACACTACATGTCCAGGAAAAAAAAACATCAAATCATATTTTTTAATAGTGTCTGGAAAATTGTTTCGTCAGCTAATTTAGTTCGTCCTTGTATAACACTCATAATCTATAAATGTAGGTAGTAGATTTCCCAAACCTGAGCCCAAGCAGTTGAAACCTATAGAGCAATCAACAATACGTCTAATATGCGAAGTGCCGCCATGATCCCTTTGAAGAACATTGCGTTGTTCGTTGTGATAAAAAATCCATAAAAAAAATAAAAGTCTTGACACACACACTCATTGACTGATACATCAACGTCCAGCGTATACACCTGGATCTAGAAAGTTATAAAACACAGGTCACCTTTATGACGTACACAACGAAAAAGGAGTTTTTTAAATACTTCGGGATCGAGAACTTGGCATATCTTGGTTGAATCACCTTAGCTAACTAAACTATAGCATAAGCCACTAGAAAAACACGACTGACAAAAACAAATAAACGTTCAAATTCTAAGTTCAAACAAGAGAATATGTTTGTTCAAACATATTTATTTAAAAACTGGAATTAATCATCGTAATAAAATCCACTTAAGTTGGTTTTGTCTTTTAAAACCTTATTTTCATCGAATTTCCTTCATTAAATTACTGGCGAAAAGACGAAACAAAAACGTCAATTTAAGAGGGACATTGCAGTTTTTCTTGTTTTTGAGTAGAGTCTAGCACTCAAATACAAAAAAAAAAACATTTATTTTTATTTAAAGCGCTCCTTATAGTAATAATCAAACCTCGAGCATATTCTTTTTTTAATTTTGTGGTTATATCTAGTTTGATTATTTCTCGAGGGAGCGCTTTAAATAAAAAACAAAATTTTACTTGTATTTGAGTGTGAAGACTCTTAAAACACTCAAATACAAGAAAAAATGTGATAGCCCTCTTAAGTCAAAGATCCACATTGTTGAACCATTCAGTAAATAAAAGTAGAGCTTATATCAATCAATAATAAGTATTATGACTCATTAACAGCTGCCAATGACAATGATTTTAAAATCATTAACATATTTGTATACTAGATTAGTGAGTGGCGTTGCTTGCAAGATATTCAATTTTACTAACATTTATCATACTTAAGGAGACAAGGATAGATATTAGCTTAATCTCGCTAGAGTTTGTGTGCATAATCAGTATTGTCACACTTCATAGACTGGCTAATACGTATTTTGGATGATCTTAAAGATACAGGTTTGTCATATTTATCCAATCAAGCACAAATCATTCGTAAACAACCTCAATACAAATTTTTGAAAAAGCTCTTATTTATCACATAAATTCAAGTTGTATCTTAAAATCCTTTTAGAAAGCATCTCCCGAACTACAGTACCTCACACAGACAAAACATAAATAATTTTAAGATCAAAAGGTAAACATACACTTTTTCTCTGACTCACAAAAGGGCTAAACGAACAACAAGAAAATTAAACAAACAATTAAAAACATTAGTCACCTTGACCGACCTACTGACTTGACCGGGATAGAAAAGTGTGTCAACGATAATTATTACGTATCACAAAAATCACTGCGGCATCGCTATTCAATACGATGCGGGCCCACATGTAGCGGTTGGCCTACAATACCACTCGTATATAAAAGATACCACGGAGATGCAACTCCAGTTCCAACTCAGCTCTTAAATGAGAAGTTTGTGTCCAATATTTTCGTATTTATTTTTTTAGAACCGGTTATGGGACATCCGATGTTGGCGTTAGCCGTCTGCGCGGGGCTGCTCGCCGTCGCCGCGTGCGCACCTCCGGGGAAGCCGTCCTTAGGCTGGGGCGAACGCACCTTCGCCATCGTCGAAGTGAACCAAGCAGCGACAGCATACAACCAGCTCGTCACCAAGAGAGATGCTGCTGATGTCACGGTCACGTGGAACGTCTGGTCCGGCGACCCAGCCCAGAAGGCCAAGGTGTTGCTCAACGGAAAGGAGTTCTGGTCTGGAGCTGGCTCTGCCACCTCAGCCGCCTTCAAAGTGAAGAAGGGTGGCAGATACCAGATGAAAGTGGAACTCTGCAACGCTGATGGGTGCAGCTACAGCGACTCAACTGAAATTGTGGTTGCCGATACTGATGGTAGCCATCTGCCACCCCTGGACTATTCCATTGGAGAGAGGAACAAGCCCTTCAAGCAGACTTCTGGGAAGGTCGTTGGCGCGTACTTCGTCGAATGGGGCGTTTACCCTAGGAAGTTCCCCGTAGACAAAGTGCCCATCCCCAACCTCACTCATCTTCTCTACGGTTTCATCCCAATTTGTGGTGGAGATGGCATCAACGACAGTTTGAAGGAGATCGAAGGCAGTTTCCAAGCTCTGCAAAGATCATGCAGCGGCAGGGAAGACTTCAAAGTGTCCATCCACGATCCTTGGGCTGCTCTTCAGAAACCCCAGAAGGGATTGGGTTCCTGGAACGAACCTTATAAGGGTAACTTCGGCCAACTGATGATGTTGAAACAAGCAAGACCAGACCTGAAGATCCTTCCTTCCGTTGGTGGTTGGACTCTGGCTGATCCCTTCTTCTTCTTCACCGACAAGGTCAAGAGGGACCGTTTCGTCGCTTCAGTCAAGGACTTCCTCGAGACCTGGAAATTCTTCGATGGCGTTGACATTGATTGGGAGTTCCCTGGTGGTAAGGGAGCGAACCCTGACCTCGGTGGTCCTGAAGACGGTCAGATCTACGTCACGCTGATGAAGGAATTGAGAGACATGTTGAATGAACTGTCTGCCAAGACTGGTAAGAAATACGAACTGACTTCAGCTATCAGCTCCGGTTGGGACAAGATCCAGGTTGTTGACTACAAAGCCGCGCAACAGTACATGGACCACATCTTCCTCATGAGCTACGATTTCAAGGGTGCCTGGTCCAACGACACTCTGGGCCACCAAGCAGGACTACACGCTCCCGCATGGAACCGTAAGGAAACTTACACAACTGACTTCGGTGTCAAATTCCTCTTGGCTCAAGGAGTCAGCCCCAAGAAGATCGTCGTTGGTGTTGCCATGTACGGCAGAGGCTGGACTGGAGTCAACGGCTACAAGGATGACAACCCATTCACTGGCGTAGCTACTGGCCCGGTCAAGGGGACATGGCAAGACGGAGTGGTGGACTATAGAGAGATTGCCACCGAAATTGCTCAAGGAAAGTGGGAGTACCATTATGATAAGGTGGCTCAAGCGCCTTACGTGTTCAGGAAGGAGACTGGAGACCTAATTACTTATGATGATGCGAGATCAACGATCGAGAAAGCCAAGTACGTGAGAAATAACAAGTTGGGAGGTTTGTTCGCATGGGAAATAGATGCGGATAATGGTGACATATTAAATGCCATGAACATGGGTCTCGGTAACAGTGCGTGAGTGAAATATGTGCGAGTTTTGTGCGAAAAATGTGATCGTAATCGTAAGTTTAGTTTTAGGCGAAATGTCTCAAATTTTATTTACATAAAAATTGTTGAGCGACTGAATTTGTGTATTTGTAAGTAATATAAAATTATTTTAAATCTTATATCGTGGTTTTTTGTTACTTTTACTAGTTTGTGCAGTTACATATGAAACTGTTTAACTTTAAATATCAGTCACACATTTACACATAAATTTCTCTAAGCCAATACAGCGAAATGGGGATAGTAAAGCCATTACAATATTTTCTTGTTTTGATGTTACATCGTAAATTTCATAGCGATCTACTACCAACTTCGCGATCCTGGGTTCGATTCCTAGACTGAAGTACGTTTTAGGTCCTTATTACGTTTATATTAGTGAAAGAAATGCCGCCATGAAGAAAATATTCACTGGTAGAGAATTCCTTGTGACATTAAGTCCGCAGATGTACTTACCATACTGTACCAACATGAAGTTAAACATAACATCACACCTGTAATCCCCGACGGATTTGGCAGAGATGTAACTACAGTACACCCAAAAGTTCCATGTAATAGGGGCGAGCCTACTGTCATCAACTGCTCACAAATCCAGACTTTGTGGCTGCTACAGAGAAATTCCTAATGGAAAAACCCAATAAACATTTTGCTTGACCTGGGAATCGAACCCAAGACGTCATGCTCAGCAGGCAGTCAAAGTTAAAATATATAAAATACAGAGCTTCATCGCTACGAGTCTCGGGTCCTCTATCCTGGTGACATCGCTAAATAACTACTTATTAGAAAAAAACTTTTTTGCAAAACATAAAACCTTTTTTGCAAATAATAAGCTTTAGAAGTCGGTGACCTTTGTTTGATTGGTTTAGTTTTTTTGTCACCGACTTCTGAAGCTGAAGTTATTTTTCACTTCTTTGTGTTTTTTGAAGTCGGTTTTATCATTTTTAGTTGTTCCCAAAAAAATATTTGCCATGAATTTATTTTACATTAATCATACCTAAACCAGTCGAAATCTGGGTGTATTGTACTCATCTGCGTACCCCCTCAGAGCATACAAGCGTGATCTTACGTCATGATGTTGTGTAAACAATAAACATCCAAGCGATTCCAGCATCACTGCAGATTTGCCGTCTATTTTTGAAGAGTTCCATTGTATATCTCCGAAGATCAGCATCAGATCTTCACCAAATTGAAATGGGACCACACGGGAAGCACCAGCTTTCAAATAAAAAAAGAAGAATCATCAAAATCGGTTTACCCAGTCGAAAGGTCTGAGGTAAAAACACAAAAAAAAAACAGTCGAATTGAGAACCTCTTTTGGAAGTCGGTTGAAAAGTTTACCCAACCAAAGTTTAAATAAATACAATACAGAACTTCATAGCTACGGACGACCCGAATGGCGCAGCGGTAGTGAGGCTGCCTTACGTTCTTAGGGTCCCGGGTCCGAATCCCGGTTGGAGTAAATGTTTGTGTGATGAGCATGGACATTTGTTTCCGAGTCATGGATGTTTATATGTATAATAAGTATGTATTTACAAACAAAAAGTATCTATGTAGTATATCAACTGTCTGGTGTCCACGACACAAGCCTCGTTGCTTAGTGTGGCACTAGATGGCGCTGTGTGTTAATGTCCAGCGATATTTATTTATTTAGCTACAAGTCTACGAGTCCTCTATCTTGGTGACATCGCTAAAGAACGACTTATTGGAAAAGTACGCCCAACCTCTGTGACTGTGTGTGACTAAGAGAGTCCATTATGTAAGTATGTGAGGTCAAGGGCACCTAATGTTTTATTTAGAAAGGTCATTGAACTTATAGTGAGCAGACCTTGACATTATGAGAGGATTTATTTAAAGTTTGACAGTTCTCTTTTGATATTTTAGGTGCCTCATACCTTTAGATGTCGCCTAGTCTTAACCTTGGGTATGCTGCCAAAACGACATCACGCGGTTTTAGGGTTCCGTAACTCAGTCGGTACCAACGGAACCCTTATAGTTGTCCGCCTGTTCCTCTGTCAATACCCTTTTTCTGAAGAAACGCGTGTTACCGCGTGTGGTATCAAGCTAAATCAATATTAAATACTCAAGTCTGCTTTTCCTTGGAGCAATGAAAAAAAAAAAACAAACTTGTAAGTCAACGCGATCAAAAGATATGACCGTTTATGTCGCATACTTATTTTGCGTTTTCACAAGGGAATCAAAATCAAGAAGCAATGTCTTACAGCACATGTTTTATATAACTTTAGTTTATTTCGCGAAACAAAGGTTAAAGTAGTACCTATCAGTCTATAGACTTCATCATAGATCCATTGGTCACAAGTGCTATCGCTGAGCATAAGCATCTTGGGTTCGATTCCTGGGTCGGGTAAAGCGTTATTGAGTGTTTCCATCAGAAATTTCTCAGAAGCATCCTTTTTGTTTGGTTTTGTGCGCGGTTGATGGCAATAGGTTCGCTCTCTATTAAATGGAACTCGAACATAACTGGCTAAATGTGAGTGTCCTATTAGGCTCACCTCAAACCTTCGGGGATAGCAGGCGTAATGCCCTACCTGGGAATTGAACCCAAAACATAATGGTCAGCGCGAATGGTAGCGCTTTGCAACTGAGACCAACAAGGCAGTTGTACTGCTAGGTACACTCTGTATCGAGGAGGTTTGATTTGAATCGTACGTTTGATTAAATATTCTTTATTCCACTACTTTTCCCAAGCCTGGGAAATGCCTAAGTCAAGTCAATAGGCCTGTATTAAAAAGAGCTGCCTGTATTAAAAGCTGATATTAAAAGGTTAACAACAGTAAGTACGTATTACTCACTTCTGAGGTAGGCAGGTGCTATATAAAATCGAGTTGTTTATCCGAATAAGTTTCTATAATGACACAATATCTATTTACAAATAAAACTAAAGTATATAAACTGACATGCAAAAATAAGTACTACACTTTTAAATTTTTTTTTTTTCCTAAACTATAGAAGTTAGAGATTTAAAATAAAAAACGTTATAAAGCAATTTTTAACAGCCATCTTTGAGACTATAGACAAAATTAAACTATTTTTCGAGTTCTATTTGCTCCGAAAGTATATCTTGTGTACCTAAAAAAATATTGCAATTTTAAAAGTGTGATACTTATTTTTGCAGGCTAGTGTATTTCGGTATTATTAATATTAAGATTAATCTACGTCAAAGAGTCCGTAAGGATGATAATAATATCACAAAACATAGGTAGTAGGTAGGTAGGATTATTAATAAACTTATTTTTAATTCGTAGATCGTCACTTTGATGTTACAAGGCTATAGAAATCATCTTCTGGTTTCGATTCTCAAATATTACGTATATATTTCGTTCCTAAATGGTTGACTTATGGCTCAGACATTACATCTCTTAAAACTACAATTGAACTGGCCTCTTACCTCTACAGAGTAAATAGAAAAAATATCCATTTTGCAGAAGAAGACTTTTTTTTATTTAGGTGGCGCATTGGCTGAGTGATGGGCTGCTGTGCTGCGTGTCGCGGGTTCGATGCCCGCACGAAACAAATATTTGTATCTACACGTAGTTCTTCCTGGTCTAGCTGTTTATGTATGTGAGATTAAATGTTTATAAACGCAAACCACTATACAAGAGAGTCCTAGTGCCCACACTAGGAATCTCTCCTGTATACAGTGGTTTTTTCAAAAAAAAACGCGCTCGGAAAAAATCTACAATAGGCTTGTCGACTGAAAAAATCTAATAAGTCCGTCAGTTAGATTATGAAAAAATATTTGACCCGTATTTTTTCTTTTCTTACGTAAACCAAAGTTGACGAATATACGACGTTTTTAAAATTCTTAATACGTCACGCCGTGGTATAGTTTTTAGTCCGTTCTGACGTCACGAGCCCCCACTCCCGAGTTTTGATGTTTCATTCATTGATTTACACAAACAAAAAAATACGTGTCCATTATTTTCCAATACTCTAACTGACGGACTACATAGATTTGCAATTTTTTGATACTGTCGTCATGCCTAGGTACATATGAACGTAACGACACATACCATTTCTAGGTTTAGCTGTTGTTCGAGAGATATTGTGTCATTATCAAGAAAAATATTAGTTAGTGAAAGTTTTTCACTAACTTGTCACCATACTAAAAACAGTTCGGCAGAGGTAATACAGAATATGTTCACTAATTCAGTTTCCAGTAAGCTCTCTACTCACCCAGTTATAGCAAAAGCCGCTATATTAGCATACGAAGGTCACTAGACTACTAAGATAACATCAATATGGACCAGTAACATCAATCCTCTATTGTATTCGATTACGGGACCAGACACAATGATACATCATAACTTCATAAGTTTTTGAGCGCGCGCATGCAGCAGCTTTCATTTGAATACTCTTCGATGCATATCAGTCCTTCCGCGAAAAAGATCGTGGGTTGTATTGTCACTTGAATATTTTAGTAAGAGTGGTCAGAATTGTCTTTTGTCTTTTAGTTGAATTGTGATTTCCGGGAACGAAGAATATTATGCGTTTTCAAAAGTCTCAAATGTATGAATCACGCGTGTATTTATTTATACATTACAAACTTCAATAAGTGTTTAAACATTGAACTTTTCTTTCAGGCGCTATATTCAAATAGTCATTCATTCAAACATTATCCAGGCTTCGGGCTCGTATACAGGGTGTAAACAAACTCATCACGAAGCCGTCAAACAAGCATTCTGTACATCAAACTAAGTAACTTTACGCAAAAATTATTGCTGGGAAACGACTTTTTTTTTGGGGTGACAAAATAATCATATTTTGTGGTAAAATCAATGTAACGCGCTCAAAACATTATGCTGGTGGATGGATTGAATAGTACGAGGGTCGTGTAAAAATGTTACATTAAAAACTTGTATTAAAAAAAAAACTTGACAAAAAGTTGGAATTTTGACCCCCAATATCTCCGTAACTAGAAGGTTCCCAGGTTTGGTGTAGAACAAAAAAATGATCGCAACGACGGGGAGAACAAGTGCCTTTCGGCTTCGTTAAGAGGTTTTTTTACACCCTTTATGTACACCATCAGCAGTGGATGTGCTTACCAGGTAGCTAGATGTTACTTGCCCAACGATTTACATGCCCTAACGTTGTTGCTTTTCCCATTCGTCCGCTATACTTTTCTGATTAATTTCGTTGCGGGATCCAAGACAGCTAAATTGTTTCTCTGGGACTTTGTCGAGCTTCATTGTCCCAGCGATTTTCGGTGGTCGCCACTGTAGATTCTGGCTTTCAGGAGTTGAAGTGGTTTGGAAATAGTGTGGCGGGCTAATCCCAAGTAAAAAAATGCCCTGACCTATAGATAACGTTTTCAAATCCTCTTGTTATATTGGGGAAACTTTTAACAGGGTTCAGTCTCATACATTTTTGACTTGTCCATCACCTTATGACTGTTTGGCTCTCAACCCGCGTAGCATGACCATCGGAGACACGAAAGAGAATCGACAAATCTTTTGTTCATCTGTCATTGAATCGACAAAATGACAGATGAACGTCAAGCTACGCGGGCTGGTCTTAGATCGCTAAATACTTAAACCAATTCCCACGTTGCTAATCAAATCGTACGGAAATCATTTCTCAGTACAATACCAGTAAAACGCTAAATTACTGAGAAATTAAGAACAATAGGATATCGCAACCTTTACCCCGCTTTGTTTAATTAGTACTTAGTGTCTAAAATAAATCGATGTTTTGCGTAATAAAATGTTAAGCGTAACATAACGCTGTAATTCCTGAAAAATTAGGCAGAGTTGTACGGTCGACCAAGCTATTTGGTTTTACATGTTACAATGTAATTTGCATGTTAAAATGTAAACCAAATATCTTGCTCGACCGTACCTATTAAAATCAGAATCACAGTATATTTTTTAAAGGCGACAATTTTTTTTAGGCCCACTTGAATGTTGCGTTTATTATTCATATTACACCAAAAATAAGTAACAGTTATATCATAATAACAAACGAAAGATTACATAGAAACGCAACCGGAATCTTAAAATCATAATAAAAAGTAATATTATGATATTTTTTGCGAGTCAAATCATTCCTGTTGTGGTCAATGTCATTTGACAGAAAATACTTACGTGAATAGGGACGTTATTTCCGTTTACAAAAAAAAATACGGTACCCAGTGGTAATCATATCTGCTTTAATTAAAACAGAATAGAATATAAAAATAAATATTATTAAATTGTGAGCATTTAATGCTATTTTTAAAGGTTTACGCTAAAATCGCGTAGATTGTATAAACAATCAACGTGTCACGGAGCGTTGTAAATCCGCCTTTTTAGTGGTTGACAGGCAACTTCATTATTTTGACATTTACTCTTTCTGATTATTTTGTTTTACGTAATAGTGTTTTTGCAGTTTTCGCATTTATTCCGGTTAGACAAGGCTTAGCTAATATAACCACTGTAATCTAGATATTTTAGGGAAGAAATCAATGTACGTTTCATTATTAAACGCCACAATTTATGTGGGTGGACTAATCTCCAAACAAAAAAAATTGTCTCCTTTATCTTTGTGACTTTCAACTTATCTTGAACTTTCAACTGACTGAAGATTGTTTTTATTATTTTGCCTGTTTTCTGTGAACGCTGTTGATTACATAGTTATTGTTCATTTTAGGTTTTTAAGTCTCTATGCATTTTTATGTAATTGTTTGTTATCCCAATAAAATAATACACTCATTTCGCTAGGAATGTTAACTTTTTAAAAGGATGCGAACCTATAGCCATGAACCGGACACAAAGGCTTGGTGGTTACTCAGGAATTCCTGATGGGCAAATCCCAATAACATAATACCCTACCTAGGATTCGAACCAAGACCTTAATCATAAGATCCACAGCCCTTACGACCACTACCGAGACAGTACCAATAGAAAATATTCAGCTGGATAAGCGAGTTTATATTCTTGTTTATATCTACAACTTTTTGAAGGCCAAAACTTCTGTTCGAATAGTCCCTTAGAGAGCTATCGAAGATCTCAAATGTTCAAAGCTTTTATGGAATGCATAAATTAGAATAAATCAATGTTTACACTATGTTCGGATATGTAGAATTACTTGTTATTTAAGGATACGATTATTCTGTCTTGGTAAGGGTAAGGTAATCTTGTAATCTATTGTATGTAATGGCATATGAAACCTATACATTGCAAGTAGATTATCTGTGATTCTCTAATGAATTGTAAATTCAGAGGTTATCTACAATTATAACTAACAAATCAGTCAACGTTAAGGTACTGGTAATTATAAACGTTTACTTGCATTGAGCGCTCTACTGAATGTAAAATTAATATGTTACAAGAAGAGCCTTTTCTCAACTATGTTGTGGCATCCGGTTAGACTGGAAGCCGGGGTGGCTTCCAGTCAAATCGGATGCAGTTGAATACCAGTATTTTACATGGAGCGGCTGACTATCTGACCTCCGCAACCAAGAATCAAGCTTCAAGGACGGATGTAAGATCGTGGGAGAAAATCTTTCATGATTTTCCAATGTTCTACTAGAGATGTCTTGTAAATGGTCTGAATGTTAGGAAAGAAATTAAAGAGGTCAAAAAAAATAACTACCGTTCTGTTGGGCTTCGCTGTAGAAAAACTCAAAATAGAAATAAGTCAATATCTTTACTTTAACATCTAAACTCACTTCTAGAGAAACGAAAGTTACTGAACAGGAATACATAAATCTAGATAACTTACTAAGCTTTCTCCACATAAAACAATATACCAAAAGACGCCTATAACGTATATAAACGTATTAGGTTAATCAACATAATCAACTATGTCATTGGGTACGGTGACAAAAAAAACTAATTCTATTCAAGACAATCGAATGCTTTGGGGCTAAGAAATAGGCGGATAGAAGCTAGATTAATATTTTATGAGGGGCGCATAGCTAAGTCTAAACAGCAGCACGAGTCGATCTTCTAGGCTGAGAATGCTTACCAAGGTCAGTTGTGGATGGGTGACCATCCCTAACACACCGAGACCCTTCCTTGCCTCAAAAAGTGCGTTAAGCAGTTAGTCCTGGCTGTCATTCGTAGGTAATTGACAGTCGTCCCGGATAGTGACAAGCCTGAAGTCTGACAGCCAGTCTTACCAAGGAGTATCGTGTTACCCAGTAGTGTTGGGTCAGATAGGCAGTTGTGTTAAATACTGGAATTCAGCTACTTCTAGTTAGATTGTAAGCTGACCCCAACTAATTTGGCCGAAAAATTTAGGCAAATGATGAGGATGCTCATGAATATTATATCGGTGATTAAATGTCACTTTGTCTAGGCTCTCCAGAAGGGTGCTAACATCTGCCTAGCCTTTTTCCAAACTATATTGGGGTCGGCTTCCAGTCCAACCGGATGCAGCTGAGTACCAGTATTTTACATGGAGCGACTGCCTATCTGACCTCTACAACCCAATAGCTGGGTATTACGATACCCCTTTTTTTTCGGATGGGAAATCATCAAATGACTCCTCCCGCTCTGGGCGGAGCAGGAGGGAGTGTCAGACTTTTACTGACTAAAACCCATCCATGTTCCTTCATCGCCCTTTGTGTTCCGGGGCCACGGTATCTCTTTCGAACAGTCCCGCAGCCCCGGCAAGCATCGGCCCTTCTTTGAGTCGCGCGTGAAACACGAACGCGCCGTCGACACGGCCTGTCATCATAAGACGGACAGACGGCGAGCTAGCCCATAACTCACCGTCCACAGCCCCGATTACGATACCTCTTAGTAAGACTTAATGTCAAACACTCGGCTTCTGACTACTCGTAACAACTGTCAAAGATCTACAAATGACAGCAGGGACCAACGGCTTACGTGCTTTCCGAGGAAACTCGGTATGTAATGATGATTACCCATCCATGGACCAACCTCGTCAAGCACAGCTTAACCTTCAAGGTCGTACCGTGCGGATGTTATTATTTAGCCACGAGGCCCTCAGAAGGACAGCGTTCTTATTATCATCTAAAGATAATCTTTCTAGCACGTCGAATACAAAAAAAAAACGAATTGAAGATTAGCCCTATATTTTATTTATATCAGCAAAAATGCAAGTCCTAAAAGTTCGCAACATTTTAATGCAAAAAAAATCAGAGCCGAAAATCTCCGTTTAAAATATTTTTATCGCCCCACCTGTGGCCGAAATTGCCCAAAATTATCGAATGCGTATGGTAATCAGTGTAACGGCATCTGAAATCACATTAAGCACTTATGTAAAGCACGTATTTATGTGATCACCCCATGTAAGGGACAAGATACTGATTATTACTTTAGAAGGAGCATCCGACTGGATCCTTAATCTGTTGTTGGTGCACCAAGAAGTTCAGGCAGAAGGTTCGTTTTGAAATGTGAATAAACTGCGTGTTATAGCAAACTTCTAGAAGTATTTATCCATGACCCAATGGAGCCAAGGTTAGGTGTCCTCAGTCTTTAAAATCTCTGATCAAAATGCAATTCTGGTGTAGGTGTTTACCAGAGGCGTCGGGGGCCACGTGGTGGCTTCCGGCCACCGTAGGCGCGAGCCTGTGGACGGGGAGCTATGGGCTAGCTCGCCGTCCGTCCGTCTCATGACGACAGGCCGTGTAGACGGCGCGTTCGTGTTCCACGCGCGCCTCAAAGAGAGTCAGCAATAAGGTAGGGGTCCGCAAGGGCCGAAGCCTGCCGGGGCTGCGGGACTATTCGAAAGAGATACCGTGGCCCTGGAACACAAAGGGCGATGAAGGAACATGGATGGGTTTTAGTCAGTAAAAGTCTGACACTCCCTCCTGCTCCGCCCAGAGCGGGAGGAGTCATTTGATGATTTCCAATCCGAAAAAAAAAAGGTGTTTACCAGACTTTACGTAGTTTGGGAAACGGCTCAGTACTAAGTACAGCCGAATTGCCTGCATCTCCTGTTTATCCAAGCTTCTTTTTGAAGGTTGCCGTGCGTCTGGTTGGGAAACATGACATATTTGAGTTTTTCCCAGTAAAGACTAGAAAATTAGCAACATACTCAACTTTGCTGGACGAATCTCGATTGGCCCATTTCGTATCCCAGCGGATATCCCGTAAGTTAATAAAGTGAGACTTCTTAACTCTCTGTTATCAGACTTCAGGTCAACAAACCCCGCTCACGCATAAACCCTCCGGTTTCATGGCCCAACACTGAACGAGTTCGTTCATACCGGTATGTCAACTGAACGGATCAACTAACGGCATTTTATTTTGTGTTTTAGTACTATCAAGTTTGTTTGTCGCTTATGTGGTACGACCTTTATGTATGTATGTACTTAGCTTGTGTATTGTGTTGAGTATTATTTCTATTCAGGTCGAAGATTCTAAATGGCATAGTTAAAGTTATCCGCGACTTAAGACTATACATACAGGGTGTAAACCACCTCATCACGAAGCCGTCAACCAAGCATCCTGTACATCAAACTAAGTAACTTTACTTAAAATTTCTGCTAGGAAACGACTTTTTCTTTTGGTTGAAAAATCATGTTTTTTGGTAAACTCAATGTAACGTACTCAAAACAATGTGCTGATGGATGGATTGAATAGTACGGGGGTCGTGGAGGTGTTTAAAGTAAAAATTTTACATTAAAAACTCGTATTTAACTGACGTCAAATAAATATTTTTATTTCTTTCTTTTTATTTAAAAAACGATGTCAAAAAGTTGGAACTTTGACCCCCAATATCTCCGTAACTAGAAGGTTCCCAGGTATGGTGCAGAACAAATAAATGATCGCAATGACGAGGAGTACAAGTGCCTTTCGGCTTCGTTGAAAGGTGTTTTACACCCTTTATAGTAGAACCCGACAACAACTGTTGTTCAGTAGCCCACTCGACACAACACCCGTCTGGTCGGAGGATCCTCCTTTTTCTATGGGGGATGAAGAGCTTTACACCCTGTTCTTCAAAAACATAAAAAGTGATGAACAACATTATCAACCACTAGTTTCTGCACGCCGAATCGCCCGCGTGTAGTTCGATGATAATGTCCCGTGGGATCTTACTACCGGGATAAAAATATCCTATGTTAATCCATGTCGAAACTATCTACTAAAAAAAATCATGCAAATCCCTTCATTAGTTTTTTGCGTTAAAGAGTAACAAACATACACACATACTCACATATATACAAACTTTCGCCTTTGTAATATTAGTGTGATTCTCAATCACAATTCAAGTGATCTAGAGTAAGCCACTGGGGTACAGAAATAAATAAATAAATATCGCTGGACATTACACACAGCGCCATCTAGTGCCACACTAAGCAACGAGGCTTGTGTCGTGGACACCAGATAGTTGATATACTACATAGATACTTCTTGTTTGTAAATACATACTTATTATACAATATACATATAAACATCCATGACTCTGAAACAAGTGTCCATACTCCTCACACAAACATTTGCTCCAACTGGGATTCGAACCCGGGACCCTAAGAACGTAAGGCAGCCTCACTACCGCTGCGCCATTCGGGTCGTATATACAAACTTTCGCCTATAAAATATTAGTGTGATTCTCAGTCACAATTCAAGTGATTTAGAGTAAGCCACTGGGGTACAGAAATACATGTATTATTTCTCACAATAAGGAAGGACGTCTCAAAATTGTTAAATTTCATTTGGAGTGTCTGCTGTAAGGTCATCGCACACTTAAGCACTGCAATGGAACAGCATCGCCTTGCCGAACGTGTCAAATAGTTTGTTTTATTCGTTAGCGAAATACGTTTATGAGAACCTTGTACACTTCCTAGATCCTTACCTGTATTATTTATTTATTTATTAATATAGGTTCACCAACAGCTTCTGTGTACAGCATTAAGGTATACATAGGTTTTACAGTCTTGGACTTACACAATCGCCAATTACAGGTTAACAAGCATTCACAAAAATAAGTGAGAGAGTAAGAGAAAAAGTAAGACAAAAATAAAATAAAATGAGTGTATTTTGTTCTAAGTCTATTTATTTTTGTAATTTCTTGAATTCGGAAGTACTTTGTCCTGTTGACACCATCACGCCTGTACCTAATCCCCAAATGGTTACGCATAATATACCTATATTCCACAGACATTTGGCCAGTTAACCCATGATCTGTCCACGAAGTAGACACAACAGTTAAACAATGGCGTCTCGACCAAATCGGTCATTTGACAGATCATTATTTACATTTGGCCTGTTATATTAAAAGAGGCATTGTTGCATTGTTGCATTGTTGTGACATATGAAATCTACCAACCCGCACTGGGCCCGCATGGTGGCTCACAGCCCACTCTTTTTGACGTTGTGTCCCAGCGGTGGGACCATTATAATTACGTTTGTAAGTACGTAAAGATTGTTGCTGGTGACTATACAAAATCCAGGATAATCTAGCATTTTCCTAGGTTGCATCATCAGCCTTGAGTCTGACTGCATTATTAGTCTAATCGATGTAGGTGCAGTACTCGTCTTCAAATCAATAATTAATAACAATTATATTGTTGTATGCTGTTTCTAGTAATGTGAGCATTATGTAAAGGCTAAAAAAGACCGTCGACAAAAAACGAATGAAACACGTTAAGATGCAGAATATTTTGTAACCCGTGAAATGGTCGCAACCATCCCTAGTCACCTCTGTGGCTTTTTCCCAAATATGTTGGGGTCGGCTTCTAGTGAAGAAAACTGGATGCAGCTGTAAACCAGTATTTTACATGGAGCGATTGCCTATCCGACCTCCACAACCCAGTTAGTACTGGGTAATACGATACCCGTTGGTAAGATTGGTTGTCAGACTTAAGGGCCACTGACTATGTGTAACGACTGTCAAAGATCTACAAATGACAGCTGGGGTTTAACATGCTTTCTGAGGCTCGGAGGAAACTCGATATTTAATGAGTGGTCACCCATCGACGGACCAACCTAGGTAAGCGCGGCAACTAAAGATCAACCCGAGCAACCTGAGCGACCCAGAGCAAGAACTAGCAAAAGATTGGCTAACACTGTCAAAAGATTAGATATTTGATTGGAATAATTGATTATTCCGTCTTAGTCTGCAGATAAATTAAAATCTACTATAAATAAATAAAAAAGCATCAGGTACCAGTTTTTGCTTAAAATTACAAAACAAGATTTTGGTATGATATCAAGAAGATGCGTCATAAAAACACAGTATATTTTTTAAAAACAACATTGACATTGTAAACACTTCATTGGGTCATCTGGGGGCCTCGGAGGCTCTCGGTCCCCGACTAGAGGGGTTCTTAAGCGCATGCTTGGAGAGGGGCCAGTTCCCGCTTCGCTGGAAGACGGGGAAGCTGGTCCTCATCCGGAAGCCGGGGCGCCCGGCGGACTCTCCGTCCGCCTACCGGCCCGTGGTGTTGCTCGACGAGGTGGGCAAGCTCTTTGAAAGAGTCATTGCAAACCGCCTCGCCGAGCACCTTGCGGGGACGGGGCCGGACCTTGCGGAACACCAGTATGGTTTCCGCAAGGGGCGCTCTACGGTGGACGCCATCATGCGCGTGAGAGCCCTTACGACGAGGGATGCGGTGTCCAGGGGTGGGGTGGTCTTGGCGGTGTCTCTCGACATCGCCAACGCCTTCAACTCCATGCCCTGGAGCTGCATAAGGGAGGCACTCCGGTATCACCGGGTGCCGACCTACCTTCGTCGTGTGGTCGGGGACTACCTGACGGATAGGGCCGTTATCTACCCCGGTCGCAGCGGAGACTGGAACCGGCGAGAGATGTCGTGCGGTGTTCCACAGGGATCGGTTCTGGGGCCGTCCTTGTGGAACATCGGGTACGACTGGGTGCTGCGCGCCGACCTCCCTAGCGGCGTCAGCGTGGTCTGCTATGCGGACGACACGCTGGTGCTCGCACAGGGGGGGTCGCACGAGGCGGCGGCCGAAGTTATGACACGCGGGGTTGCGATAGTCGTTGAGAGGATCCGGCAACTGGGTCTCGAGGTGGCATTGCACAAGTCCGAGGCCATGTGCTTTCATGGGCCTCGGAATGCGCCACCTCCGGGATCCTCAGTGATGGCAGGAGGGGTTTCCATCGGCGTCGAGTCGACGCTGAAGTACCTGGGACTTGTCCTCGACAGCCGGTGGAACTTCGTGGAGCATTTCCGACGTTTGGCCCCCAGACTGGAGCGGACAGGGGCTGCCTTCAGGCGGCTCCTGTCCAACCTGGGGGGGCCGAACGCCTCCTGCCGGAGGCTCTACGCGGGAGTCGTGCGGTCCATGGCCCTTTACGGGGCCGCGGTGTGGGCACGTTCATTGAGGCGGCGTGCCGCCCACCACTTGAACGTGCCCCAGAAGGTGGTAGCCGTAAGGCTGGTCCGGGGGTACCGCACGATCTCCCGCGAGGCGGCGAACCTCCTTGCCGGATTGCCGCCATGGGATCTGGAGGCAATAGTCCTCGCGCGCCTACATGAGTGGCGCGCGGAGGCGCTACGCCGGGGGGAAACTCCGCTGCCGCGGCAAATTGTCGCTCAGCGGACGGACTTCCGGCGGGATCTCATGGCGACATGGAGAGAGCGACTATCGCAACCCCGTGCAGGGCACGCCACAATAGTGGCGATAAGTCCCCTCTTTGAGGAGTGGCTGGAGAGACGCCACGGCGTCCTCACCTTCCGCCTGACGCAGGTTCTTACCGGACACGGATGCTTCGGTAAGTTCCTGCACCGAATCGGGCGGGAGGAGACGCCCGGGTGACACCATTGTGAGGATCGACCGGAGGACACGGTGGAGCACACGGTGGAGGTGTGCCCCGCTTGGGCGGAGCACCGCCGTGTCCTCGTAACGGCGATTGGCGGCGGCGACCTCTCGCTCCCGGCCTTGGTTCAATCCATGGTCCGGAGCGAGACGGAATGGGACGCCGTCACCTCCTTCTGCGAAGCAGTCATGCTAGCGAAGGAGGTGGCGGAACAGGACAGGGAGAGATCCTCACGTCCCGGCCGCCGCGGGAGACGCCCCGGGCGTCGGGGGCCACGTGGTGGCTTCCGGCCACCGTAGGCGCGGGCCTGTGGACGGGGAGCTATGGGCTAGCTCGCCGTCCGTTCGTCTCATGACGACAGGCCGTGTCGACGGCGCGTTCGTGTTCCACGCGCGCCTCAAAGAGAGTCAGCAATAGTGAAGGGGTCCGCAAGGACCGAAGCCTGCCGGGGCTGCGGGACTATTCGAAAGAGATACCGTGGCCCCGGAACACAAAGGGCGATGAAGGAACATGGATGGGTTTTAGTCAGTAAAAGTCTGACACTCCCTCCTGCTCAGCCCAGAGCGGGAGAAGTCATTTGATGATTTCCCATCCGAAAAAAAAAAAAAAAAAAAAAAAAAAAAAAAAATGGGTCATCTGGGGGGCCTACCATCACCTCTTACAAGCATAAGCATTTGGTCATCATCTGAATAGCGTTTTCCCAACAATGTTAGGGTCCACCTGAAAACTGAATACCAGTATTTTACATGGAGCGACTGCTTATCTGACGTGTGGAGGTCAAAAAGTCCCCCCCCCCCTCTCTCGATCTCTGATAACTGGGTTGTGGACCCAGTTAGTACCAGGTTATACGATACCACAAGGTAAGACTGGTTGCCAGACTTTTTGGGCCACTGACATAAGCAAGCATAAGCATTAGGTATCAGCATATAATGTTCCCACTGCTGGGACACAGGCCTCCTCTCTATAAGATGGAGTGGGCTGGAATCCACAACGCGGGCCCAGTGCGGTTTGGTAAATGTCACATGTCTTCGAATGTTTTTGTTTCTAGGACAAACCGGTTTCCTCACGATGTTTTCCTTCGCCGTTTTGAGAGCAGTGGTAATGAAATATTATTATTTTAATCTCACTTCAACACTGAAGTGAAACTTCACACGGCCATGAGATGCCGCTAGACGTCCTATATAGCTCTCTCTTTCCCACACAAACTAATTGTGCTTTAAGAGATGGTGGTCAACCCCTGCAAGCAGTACGGGTACAAATCGCAAAAAAAGGTTGTATATTTTTATGGCATTACATTTAATCCCCATCTTTTTTATTATATTATAAACACATACAGATTATGGTTATAGATGCATTAAAACAAAAAGGTGGTGTTATGGGTTTACTATGGGATTGGGTAAAGGTAAAAATATGGGATATAGACGTTAATATATTCTTTACATATCCCCATGATAGGGGACAAAATGTGATACCCAATTTTCTCATTTTATGGAACTGTGTTATTTAAATGTTTATGTAAAAACTACAAAAAGGATATACTTAGTTGTTTAAAGAGTTAGAAAATCTTATCGTAGAAAATTATCATGCATGAATCAGCAGTTATAAAAACTTGGCAAGATTGGAAATAAAATGAAAGAGTAGCACTTCAAGTGTAGGTACCTACTTTAAATCCAATGTCCCGACCTGGCACACAATAAAATTGTCTGCACTGCATAAAAAAAACAAAACAAAAAAAATAAAAATAAAATGGCGACCGTACGTTGTTAACATACCGGTTAGCACGATTCTCGGTGTAAATATTTAATTGAGAACATTATTGACGAAACTATATAAAGGCGGCCTATTTAGTCACGTCAGCCAGTGGAACAAAATAGTTCAATAATATTACTCGTGTTTGTTGAGATTTAAAAAAACCTGTTGCCATGAAGTTTTTAGTCGCTCTGTGTGTTTTAGCGATCGTCGCTTTGTCGTCTAGTACGCCTACGCCTAACTCAAGAGGTTGTCAGTATATTTTGGGAAGATGTAAGTTCAAGCTTAAATAATTTAACTCATAATAGAAGGTTTTTTTTTGTTTTAAACTATAGGTCAGCATGATTCTTTTGGCGCTTGAATGACGTTATCAGGAAAACGCTGTTGGTTGAGAAATCAAGTGCAGAAATTGTGTTGAAAACATGGACGTCGAACATGGCAGTGATCGAATAATTATTTATGTCTGAAATGTGACAATAATAATAATTTGAATTGCTGCAAAAGATTTGCTACTGAAAAATTACATTGATAGAATTTCGTTCCCAAGCGGAATACTCATATAATAATAATAACGTTACTCCTAAGTCTAATAAATAATCAAGAAGACTTCTGCAATTATTATTGTTATATTTCAGAGCAGTATTATGTCGAAGGTATGTTCCGTCGAAATAGGGATCCGTAAAATAAGTGCATGTCGAAGTCAGGTTTTTCGAAAGTGTGTGTTGTCGAAGTATGCTCTGTCGAAGCAATGAGTAGTCAAACTATTCTTATTCGAAATTGCGACTGTGTCGAAATAATTAACTGTCGAAATTAAGGATAACACTCCCTGTGTAATCGATTTCCAGGTCGTGCAAAGTATTATATTCATTAGTAGTAGGAATGACTGACAAAAAAAAAATTATGATTCGGCTTAGTCCGTCAGTTAGATTATCGAAAAATATTGGATATGTGTTTTTTGTTTTATCAAATTAATAAAAATTGACGGAGATAAAACGTTTCAAAGATCATGAGTGGGCTTGTGACGTCACACGAGGTTTCGACGCACGGTACCGTCTTTTTTTTTGTTTACGTGATAAAAGAAAAAATATGTGTTCAATATTTTTTGGAAATCTATCTGACAGACTAATTAGTTTTTTTTTGTCATCTACCCTATTGGTATTAATACTACACAGGCAGAAAGACTCCTATTTTTGCTTGTTCTCTGGATCTGTCACGGTCATTTGATCTTGTATGTTACGATGTTTTATGGCGTGAACTCGAATGTGAAACTACCTTACCAGCTGAAATAGTGTCGATATTTAAGTACAGGTATAGTAGTTAAAACAATAGCGTGAAGTGGACGAATGGTTCGCACTCGGACCTGTATCGGTTGGATTGCGGGGTGAGGCAAGGGGGGCTCAGCTCACCCAGGCTCTTCATTCATTCTATACATGAACCAACTGATCCTTGAGCTCGGCAGCACCAGTGTCGGATGTCATATTGACGGAGTTATGCTGAGCTGACGATAAGGCGACTGACCGCTATATGCGAATGCTATGCGGTGAATCATGGGCTTTTTTTTTTCGGATGGGAAATCATCAAATGACTCCTCCCGCTCTGGGCGGAGCAGGAGAGTGTCAGACTTTTACTGACTATAACCCATCCATGTTCCTTCATCGCCCTTTGTGTTCCGGGGCCACGGTATCTCTTTCGAATAGTCCCGCAGCCCCGGCAGGCTTCGGCCCTTTCGGACCCCTTCCTTATTGCTGACTTTCTTTGAGG
Organism: Xestia rhomboidea; assembly: GCA_963853795.1. Taxonomy (NCBI): domain Eukaryota; kingdom Metazoa; phylum Arthropoda; class Insecta; order Lepidoptera; family Noctuidae; genus Xestia; species Xestia rhomboidea. The sequence goes on along the minus strand of OY970778.1, from coordinate 2,619,360 downwards.
CGCGTGGAACACGAACGCGCCGTCGACAGGGCCTGTCGTCATGAGACGTACGGATGGCGAGCTAGCCCATAGCTCTCCGTCCACAGGCCTGCGAATCATGGGCTCAAATATAACGTCACAAAGCGAACTCATGGTTTTTAAAGCAGGCAGTGTGTCATATTCGTGTATTCCAACTGTCGCTCTTTGTGGAGAACCACTGCGAAGGGTGGACAAGTTTAAGTATCTGGGCCACTGGGTCACTGAAGATCTGAAGGATAATTGTGACATTGAAAGGGAACGTAGGTCGCTGGCTGTCCGTTGTAACATGCTGGCTCGCAGGTTTGCACGTTATCCGAAACCAGTAAAAGTAACGCTTTTCAAAGCTTACTGTCAGTCCTTCGGCTTCAGCCTGTGGGTCAACTTTACTCAGCGGACTTACAGCGACCTACGCGTTCAATACAATAATGCACTGAGAGTGCTTCTGCGGCTGCTGTGGCACAGTAGTGCGTCAGGGATGTTTGCAGATAATAATATTGATGGTTTTGCCGCCATTATTAGAAATAGATGTGCATCCCTGATGAGTCGTATTTGCGGCAGCATCACCAGTATTCTCAGTGTATTTGCAGGCCGGTGGGATTCCCCGATGGTGCGGAGGTGGATGCGGCTCCACGCTGAATTGTGATTGTACATTTTAATCTGTGTCTGTAGCCTACTAACACTAGAACTTAAGTAAAATTGTTACTAACACTATGGACTACTATGGACTCCGGTCTAAAATAAAAACTTTCTATTCTATTCTATTGGAAAAGCAATCTGCTTTGTGTCCATCTGATGGCAACTGGCACCCGCTCTTTGAAATATGACTCAAACGTTACTGTCCAAATGAAGATGTATTAAAGGTACATCTCTGCATATATTTATACGATTACAGACGTGATGTTATGTGAAATTCACGAACATACTCGAGGACGAGTCCTAATTATATTCGTAACGAGAGCAATACGAAAACTTTGTTGAACTGATTAAAACAGCCAACGGGATGCACTAAAACATTTTAAAATGAATTCAGTTTGATCACTTTAAGATAAAACAAATTTAAATGCATGGACAACTCTGTATGTACAACTAAGTGCACAGTGGATTAATACAGTATTTCAAGTCGAAACAAACATAGTCAGAATTCGCAATAGCACATGCCAGGCGTTTACACAAATTCTTATTATGCATCAAGAAACATTTTACTTGGTGAGTTACTTCACGCTGTCGCATCGAAGCAAGTGGTTACACCATAAGGTTCCGTACCCGAAGGGTAACCAACAGGACCCTATTACTAAGCCTCCGCTGTCCGTCCGCTTGTCCGTCGGTCTGTCAGTGGGTTGTATCTCATGATTTGTAATAGGTAGACAGTTGACATTTTCACGGAATCTCTATTTCTATTCCCGCTTTAATAACAAATAATAAAATAAAATTAAAAGTTAATGGGGCTCCCCTACTTCGATGGTACGGAACCCTTCATGCGCGAATCCGACAAGCACTTGATGCATGAATAGATGAGCTTAATTTTGGCTATTTCGTTAAGGAGAAAAATCGAGTTTAAAATTAGCAAAAATAATGTGTTAGCACAGTGTGGCCCAGCGTAAACGTATGGCCATAGGTTAGACCAGGATAAGCACATATTTTATGTTTATTTCATCAGCAATGCTCTTAAAACGGCGAAACAAATACCGATATTGAGAGGAAATCATCATGTCCGGAAACCAAATAAGAGACTTAGACATAACTGGAGAAAAGCGGATGTACCCACAATTCGAATTTTAATCTGTTATTTTATTTACAATTTACAAATCTATTAAAATAAACTAAACTAACTTTAACTAAAAACTTAAAAAATGGCGCCAAAAAACTTCTCTTCAACGCTGTCAACTGGTAATGTCCCCAAGAGACTGGCGGCGTTACCCCGCTGTATGGCAACGCTAAGCCTTTGGCCAAGGTAAAAGCCAGCCCTAGGGTCACGGGAAGTGTCAACTAAACGTTTTGAAATTTCCTTGAAAAGGCTGTGAGCGCTCGGGCCCCACGGTCCTAGAGTTTCAACCCCAAACGGCTCGAAAATATAGTTACCAATAAGGTTACTATATTTTCGCCGCTTGAGGTTCTCCGCTGCCGCAGCGGCAGCCCCTGCACAGCACGATGAACTAGGAAGATGGGAAGACGCAAGACACATGTAGCATCCCACACTAGAGGCCTATCCATCTTCCATGGAAACAAAGACATGCCGCCCGGTCTCTTGCCATAGTCGCGTGCCAAGCCATTGGGTTCTAATAAAGCTGGAACGCCGACGGTGACAAGAGATTTATTTATTTATTTATTTATATCGACGGATGATGTCATTTAAGTTCGCGTGCCGCGCAATACGGCCCACACTTTGCCACCAAAATGAGCAAATCGCTTCCAAAACGTTTCGTCTTTCTTTACGCTGCCTTTGAAAAGGATTGTTATTAGTTTTATGGTGGCGTCAATCCAACAAATCATTGACTTTTTACAGCTATCGCTAGTTGAATGTCAATTTGTGGTAAACAGCACGTTAAGCCGTTCGTCCCGGCTGTCATTTGTAAATCTTTGACAGTTCGGGTAGTCAGTGGGTATCGAATTACCCAGTACTAACTGGGTTGTACGGTCAGGCGTCCGCGTCAGGCGTCAGGTGTCCGGTAAGACTGGAAAAGGCTGGGCGGGTGATGATGACGATGGTACTGGTTGGTAGTAATGGATGTGGCTGATAAAATTTCATTGTATGTAGATCCTCAAGTGTCTCATAATAACCAGGTTCCTTCCTCAATTCTTAACGGTTGTATAAAACATAAATTTCTTTATGGTTATTTTAAGTAGTTGATGTGGCAACACTGTCAAATCTCCTGTCAAAAAACTCGTAAAACGTTGTAACGTGCTCCTATGTATATAATTAAAAGTAAATCAATAGTTCAACCACAGCAATTTCATTTATAATAACTTCAATTGTGTTATTCAACGGTACCTCTTCTTGTTACAGGCTACAAGCAATGTGAGGAGGGCACACACTCTTACAGCACCGGCTGTGGCTATCTGACTCCTGAAGCAAGCTGTGAAAACCCCCACCCTGTAACTGATACACGAGGAAAAATCTGTGACTACTCTGCCTGCCACTGCGACGAACCAACTGTCAGGGATCCCATCAGTAGAAAATGTGTCAAGGTTGAGGAGTGTCCTCCCAAGGAACAGAAGAAAGAGTAAAATGTAACGGTTTTTAAGGCTGTTCTGTTGACGAATGTTATGAAAAAGCCATATTTTAAATCTACTTTTTGTAATTAAATTGCGTTTGTGATATAAATTGGAGTCTGTTGTTATTTATTTTAATGCCCTTATCAACATCAACTGAAGCGCACAACATTTCTGGATAAACTGTACTTAGTTAAGAACGTAAATATATCTAGGGGTACCTACTCATAAAAATCACCTTTTCTCTAACTGGGTCCTGGCCATTATTCCACTTGTCATATTTATATGTACTGAAGGCCGGGGTCGATGATAAAATGATAAATGATGTTTAATTTGCAAATAGGTTTTTAAAAACACTTTTACACGTCATTTAAAAAAAAAAATACTATATGCGGCCGGTGTTTCGTACCTGACAAACTCAGAGATCATAGTCTCTTTTAAAGTCTAGACAATCTTGCTCAACTCACACGAGAACTATGCAGATTAGTGTCTGAGATGGTATTTTGAAGAAAGAACCACCCAGATTTGAGTGGACCTGTCCAGTCAGTGCAAGCATTTGTCATCTGTAGCTCGACTCCCAACTCAAGGAGCTCAACGACAATACCAAAGAAAGGACATTTGGGTAGGTCATATATTTAGTACTTAAACTGCCAGACAAACGTGAGAAAAAAACAACAACAAAAATAATCAAATAAAATTAATATTACATCATAAAAAAAAAACATGAAATTACCATTCACAATAATAAAATATAACCATATGTTGTAAAATGAATTAACGAAATATAAAATAAATCATGTCAAATCATTCAATGTCACTGTGTATAATAATAAACAAGCGAAGTCCAAAATTTCGACATTCACAGAGCAAATTAAATTGGAGCAGCATTATTTACTCGCGTATACTGGGATAAATAAAAGGTATAGAGTAAAACAAAATACAACTAATTTTACTCGATAAAAAAAATCACGAACTTGTCTCTAAAAAATTCTTTTAACGAGTAAAAATTATACTACAATAGATGCGATCATTCTGATTTTTTGGCAAATAATTCTACAAGCAGCATAGTAGCATCATAGTGTTTTATTTTTTAGTCCAATCAATAGATTTTTTGTAAATCGCAAAATACCACTCATTTCGCACTATTTGGCCCGCAGTGACTGACGTAACAACCACTTTGTAGTGCAAGCTGATTAGAACTTTATTCTAACAGTAAATCAAACAAAGTTTGAACCACCACAAATAGAGTTGCTAATTTAGATCCTATAGTCGCCTTAAGTTAGTGGTACACCCCGATTTTGCGGAACGAGCATTCTTGTAATCAACCGTGTTTAAAAACAATTCTTAGTATTCCACTAAGAATAAAATAAAGAACGCACAATTGTAAAGATTTTCCTGTTCAAAAAGTTACAAAATATTATTAATATTGATTGTAAACAAGAATAGGGATGTGCCTCGTTCTAGTGTGCGGATAAGTTCGGATATCAAATAAACGACAAACATGACTATGTGTTATGTATATGTTTTACTTTTTTGTGTTGTGGTATTTTATCATTTTATTAAAACTAAAATTGAAATACCTACTATTTCAATTTTAGTTTTATTCAGTTAATCAGTTGGCTTGGTATGTATGTATGTATGATTGGTAAAAATCACGGGATAAAAGCAAGGAGAATATAATGATGTTTTTGTAAAAGTCTAACACTCTGACACTCCTGCTCCGCCCAGAGCGGAAGGAGTTATTTTATGATTTCCCATCCTAAAAAAGAAAAAAAAAAGGTGTCTATTTGTGAGTTGAGTTTTAACTGCCATGAGCTTACCGTAAGAAGTTACGAACAAAGTAATAATAATGAAGTTTAAAACATTGTATTTCTTCGTGAATTTAACGCATTCAGCGAACGTAATTAAGCAGTAATTTTGGTTTCTACTCAATTTTATATTTGTGTTTCAAGCGTTACGTTTTTGATGCACTGACGCTAGGCTGTAATCACTTTGATTTACGATTTTAATTCTCATAGACGTCGCTCGTAAGGGCCAACCCATAACTATGTAAAAACATGTACAATTGATATCGTTTTCGTTAATAGGCATGATGACAGTATCAAAAAATTGCAAATCTATTTAGCCCGTCAGTTAGAGTATTGGAAATTAATGGACACGTATTTTTTGTTTTTGTAAATCAATGAATATTGACAAAAGATAAAACGCATCAAAACTCGCGAGTGGGGGCTCATGACGTCAGAACTAGTTAAAAAATATACCTAGGCGTGACGTATTGAGAATTTTAAAAGCGTCATATCTTCGTCAATTTTGGTTTACGTAACAAAAGAAAAAACACGAGTCAAATATTTTTTGATAATCTAACTGACGGACTTATTAGATTTTTTTTGTCGTCTCGCCGATAATGCAGTTATCTAACTTACGGTGTTGCCAACCTAGAAAAGTCGATTCTGATTGCCCTTTACCTAACAAGCTGACATGCTAAAAGGTGGTAGTGATAGTGACTAGCAAAGAGTATAATAATGATAAGGGAGGTGACTAATGTGAAGTCACAAGTCTCAAGTTCGAACACTAGACACGCACCTCTGATTTGTCGGATTCATATGCGTATTGTATGATTATTGACTTCGGTGAAAGAAAACATTGTGAGGAAACCAGCATGTCTGGGAGATATTTCTCGACGGCATGTTAAGCCAAGTCAGAGGCCTATGGGTGGCAAAAAAAAAAAAATCGAACCAATAAAAGAAAAAAAAATCGGTTTACGGTCGATAATTTAACGTGATAACGTCATAAGAAAACATTGATGAAAAATTGCGTACTTTTATTACTAAATTATCATTATTTCTCTTCTTGGATGATTTTTCAAAAATGCTGATACATGTAATTATTAATTACCAACCAAAAGGCTAAATTCTAACAACACCGTTAGCCGTTAGCTTCCAATCAAACGCGCCTACATAATAACATTTGAGATTTTTATTTCGAAAATTGAAGACTTTCCATACAAAACTCATCCTCTTTTCTAACTCTTTGGGGGTGGAATTATCAAAAACGCTAAGACACGTATAAATTAATTTTAAGATCCTAACTTTAAAACTGACTGACTTTCATACAAATTTTCATCCCCTATTTAACTCCCTTAGGGGTTGAATTTCGAAAAATCCTATCTCGATCCTTGTCTACATTATAAAGGAAACCACTGTGCAAAATTTCAGTTTTCTAGGTCCAAGGGTGAAAAAAATGTTAGGAGCATACAAATCTGTCTACCCTGTTTCTTTGTGACATTTTAAATTTAATTGTGAACCGTGATAGCTTAAAACAGTGTTTACTGAAATGATGTATAATCGAATAGTAAGAAAGAAGAAGAAATGCGCGTCCACCCTAAATAAACAGGGGCCTGATGGCATATCCAACTTTGGTCGAAAAACTCCGAGCACAAATCGGACATGTCAGAATATCATTGAAATTGACGACATTGTAGGGTATAGCTGTAGTTGACCTTCTTTCGTCTTCAAAGGAGTTGACCAGCCGATGCACATATTTACATACATAAACTCACGCCTATTCCCCATGGGGGTAGACAGAAACCACACCACACCACCTTCTACGATCCTTACTTACCCCTACATATTTCCTTACGCCTCGTCCACGTTTATACATCTGGCATAAATGAAATAAATAATGAATATTATATAAAATTAAATTATTAAAATTATCAATGTAATTAAATAATAATATATATTTAATATTATTAAAATTTTGTTTATATTAAATAAAATAATTATTATAATACATTTAATTATAATGTATCGATAAAATCAATCGACATTAGCCACAGCTCTACCAACTGTTTTTGCATATTATCATATCAGTCGTGACCTACTGGGTTTATAAGAGCATTATGAGACAGGCTTTTCAATCAGTTGAATCACATTTCTTGTTGGAACATTAAAAAAAAAGATAACACTATGAAGATTTTAGTCGCTTTGAGTATTTTGTCGATCATCGCTTTTGTGAACAGTACACCTCTTCAAAGCGGTTGCATATATGATCCTTGGGGACTATGTAAGTTATTTAATTGATATTATTGTGCTTTTTATTATTACTGGTTATGGAGATATTGAGGGTGAAAGTTCCAACTTTATAAATACAAGTTTTTAACGCTTTTTACTTTAAATACCTCCACGACCCCCGTACTATGCAATGAATCCATCAGCATAATGTTTTGAAAGCGTTACATTGAGTCGAACCGTAAAATGTGACTTTCCTTCCCAAAAAAAGGTCGCATCCCAGCAATTTTTTTTTCGTTGCGTTACTTTGTTTGATGTACAAAATGCTTGGTGGACGGCTTCGTGAAGGGTCCGTTTACACCCTGTATGTATGGGAAGGTTCTCGCACCTTAGGTAGTGTTTTTAAAGTACCTAAGCTGTATATAAAGTAGTTACTGTAAAAATAACGGTTAAGACATTTCATAATAATATAAGGAGGGAGTAAATAAAAGAATGTCACTATCGTGACTTGCCTTCCCCGTAAGAAAGAAGCGTGAATTTATAACTGTACCTACATAATTATTTTTGGAACTATATAAGAGATAACATCACCTACATAATCAATATATTTACTTAATCCAGTCTCCAGTCAAACCACATATTTTTGAAGAAGTAAAGAGTGAATTTTACTATGAAGATTTTAAACGAGTGAAACTCTGTGAAATCTTGATTATGCCTCGAAGTGAAACATTAAGAGGACAAAGTAGGCCACCCCTTAAAGTCTAGGCCTATTAGGAAAGTGTCAACTTTGGCTCGCAAAATAACAATAGCTCTCGTTTGGTGTGTGTCGTCTGTGCGCTCGGTCGATCGGGACCTTTTCATTCATTATTTCTATACAAAGTCAACGGGGCGGGGCTAGAGAGCGTTTCTATGTTGTAAGTGCAAGCAAAAATTAGCTTAGTGGTGATCAGGCGGGAGTGTCCTCGATAGTACAAGCAACGGGACGGGCAGGACAAGATATCAAGTGTCCCATCGTTTGTAGGGTAACACCACATTTATATTCTAGGGCAGATTTACTTAAGAATGTCCCACTGAACAGTCTTTAAATATACCCCGGACACAGGTTGACCGAAGCAAGGAAAACCAATCATTTTTTTTAATTTATTAATTGGTACTCGCGTTTCCTTTTTCCTATTTCACAAAAAGAGCCTAGTTGATATACTGGTTATCTTTACACTGTGACTGAAGCCGATGCAATTTGTAAATCGCAATTATTGTTCTAAAAGAACCGGTAGATAAATTAATTGACAAAGAATTGAAGAACATTAAATACAAAGTTAATTACATCTAGTGTAAATAGCACTAGTTTTAACATGTTGGGCAATTTTGGTTGAATGAATGAGCTTAATTTTGGTTTTGACTTTCCATCACAGTTATCGCTGATGTCTGTCTTTGAAAATCTTTTACAGTCCAGGTAGTCAGTGGCCCAAAAGTCTGACAACCAGTCTTATCATGGGGTATCGTATTACCCGGTACTAACTGGGTTGTGGAGGCCAGAATGATAGGCTGTTCTCTCAGTCATATAAAATTCTGGTATTCAACTGCATCTGGTTAGACTGGAAGCCGATTCCAACATAGTTGGGTAAAGGCAGATGATGATGATGGTAGGAACGGATATGGCTATATACTAAAATGTCACTTTATGCAGGTCCTCTGGTTTCTCTTATTAACCAGGTTCCTAGCTCAATTCTTAACGGCATTTCTTCTTGTTACAGGCATACATCAATGTGAGGAAGGCACCTACTCTTACGGCACCGGCTGTGGCCACTTGACTCCTGAAGCAAGCTGTGACAACCCCCACCCTGTAGCTGATACACGTTCAAACGTCTGTGACTTCTCTGCCTGCTACTGCATTGAACCGACCGTGAGGGATCCCATCAGTAGGAAATGTGTCAAGCTTGACGAGTGTCCTCCCAAGGAACAGAAGAAAGAGTAAAATGTAACGGTTTTTAAGGCTGTTCTGTTGACGAATGTTATGAAAATGCCATATTCTTTAATCTAAGTTTTGTAATTAAACTGCGTTTGTGATACAAATTGGAGTCTGTTGTTATTTATTTTAATGTTCTGTTATCATCATCATATACTAGCCTTTTCCCAACTTCGTAGGGGTAACAAATAAATTTCAGGACTGTCTATCATATATTCACAACCCACACATATGCACAAAGACTGTTGGTCAGAGTTTTTATTATTGATTAATAACAAAATAATATATTTAGTACACAATAAAAACTGTTGGTCTATTGGTTGCAAGCACGACTGCTGAGCATCAAACTCAAACTCAAACTCAAATCATTTATTTCAATTAGACCATTACGGCACTTTTGAATGTCGAAAATACAAAAAAGCAAAGCTACAGTCACAGTCACAAGGCATAATAACTTGAGAAAGTACTGTAGTTGCCCATTCCCTAACGTAGATCTCTATGGAGAAGAACGGGCAAGAAACTCCATGGACACTCTTTTAAATCAAAATGTTGTTACAAAATCTTGGTTACATCATTCATGTTGAGATTATACATATGTGAGAACGATGTAGAAAGACGTGCACGTTAAGAGCGTCCAGAGTAAAATAATAAATTAAAAAATAAAGTAATTAAAATGAACGAACCGTGGCAGCTAAGAGATGACCAGTCCCAACTGACAGCGCCCGTTCACGAACATGACGCATGTATCGGCGCCATTCAACTCGACCATATTTAAGGGAACCAAATGACCCGACACACCCGCCACCATCAGCGAGACATTTGAGTGAGCATGACATTCTCTCAGCCACCAAGGCATATTCAAGTCAATGAAAGATAACTAAATGTAAGTGGTGGCTGAACAGTACAAAGTACTCACACATGTGCTATGCAATTATATAATACTAAAAACCGGAATCTATACAATGCAAGTGGGTATATTTTTACAATCTTCTGCAGCTTCCACAATACATTAACATGGGAATCAATCCTTCTTCTTTGCGTGTCGATAGACTCAAATAATGCCCGACCAGTACATTCAATTAGTTTGCCCCTATGGTTGTGGAGCAGGACCAGCATTTAGCCAAGCATTTTTATCATCAATGTAATCCCCCAACTTATAATATGCTTGCCTACATAGTGTGCGTTTCATACAAGATTTAAATTTCGTCTCATTCAGTTGAAGAATGTGGGGAGGTATTTTATTGTAACATTTCAAACAGTACCCCATGAAAGATGAATCTACTTTAGCAAGCCTGAAACCTGGCTGAACTAGTTGGTCCCTATTTCTAGTGTTATAGTGGTGTCTGTCACCTCTTTTACTGAATAAATGCAGATTTTTCCTAACGTACATGATGTTTTCATAGATGTATTGACAAGGTACTGTCATGATATTAATTTCCTTAAACAGTTCTCTTAGAGAATCGCGTCTACGTAATTCATATATGGCTCTGATGGCTCTTTTCTGCAGAATAAATATAGACTCGATGTCTGCAGCCCGTCCCCATAGTAAAATATCGTATGACATAATACTATGAAAATAACTAAAATAGACTAGCCTCGCGGTATCAATATCAGTAAATTGACGGATTTTTCTAACAGCATATGCAGCTGAACTCAGCCGTCCTGCAAGAGATGTTAAATGAGGACCCCCATTGTAACCTTGAGTCGAGCGTGATTCCCAAGAAAACCGTTTTATCGACAAATTCTAGTTTGTCTTGATTCAATATTATGTCACAATCACTACTTTTGACATTTGGTAGAGCAAATCTAATGCACTTAGTTTTTTTCCCATTTAGTACTAAATTATTAGCGGTAAACAAATTATGGACCTGCAGTAGGGCGTTATTTACGTCGTCAAGATCAGTGGCACGTCTGTTTATCCTAAATATTAAAGAAGTATCGTCAGCAAACAACACCATATGCGGATGGTTGTTAAATAAACGGGGTAGGTCATTAATATATACTAAAAAGAGGAAGGGACCCAATATCGAACCTTGTGGTACACCCATTTTTACTTTTAAACCCATTGAATTGACACCATTTATTTGTACCTGCTGCTGTCTATCATTCAAATACGATTTTACTAAACTGAGCGCAAGTTTACCTAAACCGTAATGCTCAAGTTTCAAGATCAGGGTTTCGTGATTTACGCAATCGAATGCCTTCGAAAGGTCACAGAAGATTCCTATGGCATCTTGTGCTTCTTCCCACGCAGTAAATATGTGTTTTAATAAAGTGACACTGGCGTCAGTTGTACAACGTCCTTTGGTGAAACCATACTGTTGCTCGTGCAATATTTTATTGGTGTTAAAATGGTTAAGCATTTGATTGAGCATTATCTTTTCAAACACCTTGCTGAAAACCGGCAAAACGGATACGGGCCTATAGTTATTGGTGTCTTTACTATCCCCAGATTTAAAAAGCGGTATTACCTTACTGAATTTCATTAGATCCGGGAAGACCCCTTGATCTACGCACAAATTAAATATTAAGGCTAAATACGGTGCTACAGTCTCAATAATTGAGGTACAAGCTTTGATAGACATACCCCATAGATCTTCGGTTAATTTGATCTTGATTTGCTTAAAGGCTTTTATGATTGTTATGGGGTTTATATGTTGAAATTTAAATTCATTTGAACAGACTGAAACGTTCGCCTTCAATAAATCAATGGAGAGCAAGGGAGAGGAATTTAATGTTTCTGTAGTTTTAAGTGGGATACTGGTAAAGAAATTTACAAATTCTTGAATAACTTCATTATTAGAGCTAACGAGGCCACTTGAGGTCTCTAGTGTTATGTCATTACTTTGTTTTGTATTCCTATTTGTTTCACAGTTGATAATTTTCCATACCGTCTTTATTTTGTTTTCGGCTGATTTAATCTTGTTGCTAATGAAGAGAGATTTGGCTACCTTGCAAGAGTTTTTAAAAATTTTCGAGTAAGTAGCTACATATTTACTAAAAGTTTCAGTGTTTAAGTAAGGCTTAAGGCCGTACAGCTCAAACAATCGTTCCCTCCTTTTCCTAATACCCTGTGTTGCCCAGTCGCTGAAAATAAACTTTGGGCCAATAGTTTTAGTTTTCTTTTTTATCGTACTATTGAACTCGGTGTGCACTACCGAAAAGAATTCATCATACAATTCATTTATATTGTTTGTAATATGGCCTGGTATATTTAACTTGCTAATTAAATTATTATTAAACTTTTCTAAATTGCTGGGTGTTATTTGTCTAGTTTGAATCTGAATTCTTTGTAATTGTATATTGGACGCGAAAGCAACGGTCTGACCGCTGTGATCTGAAGGAAGGTAATTTACGATGGATTTATCTAAGAAGTCGCAGCAACAAAAAACATTATCAATGCATGTAGCAGTATTTGTAGTGATTCGGGTTGGTTCTGAAAAAACATTTGACAAATTAAATGATCTAAAGAGACTTAAAAATCTACTGCTGTTTACATTATTCTCCAAGATATTAACATTAAAGTCACCACAGATAATTATTAGTTTATTACCAGTTACAAGCTTTGCTAAAGCATCTTCCATTACTGACTCAAAGATAGAGTAGTTCAGGTAATTAGGGGGTCTGTAAACGCACACTACAACATGCCTATCTAGCTCAACACAAGACAATTCAATGCTATGTTCAACTGATAGATCGACAATATCATTACGAGGCTTAAATTTAATACAATTTTTAACTAAGATTAATGAACCCCCACGCATCTTAGATTTCCGGTAAAAGCAACTGCCCATACTATAATTCTCATAATTAATTTGCATTTCATAATCTTTCATCCAATGTTCAGTTAAACAGATAATATCAAACTTGGTTTTTTCTAAAAAAGTTCTATTTCTAATTGTTTGAAAGAAAAACCCTGAATATTCTGATGAAATAATGTGAAAGAATTCTGTTCAACCCCTTTTTGACAATTAATTAATTGAGAGCTAGAAGATACCTTAGAGTTGATAAGTTTAACTAAATTGTCACTCGTACCTTCTATTGTCGTAGTGACTAGTTTAAATCTAATATATTTGTATAATTACAATTAGTATAATTACTAATTTCAGTGGACCTATGTACAAAAAACTGCGACATACCACATATGTCTGAGTTTATATTAAAAGCTAATAGCCGAGCTATTTGACGTCTAAAACGAATGGGCAAGTACGCATTATTCCTAGTTGATTTCAATTTCTGAACGAAACTGTTAGTGTCGAAAAATATCAACCTGTCACTATAATGACTAACCAACAAATGCATGCGATTGTTGAGGTTATGGATATAATGATTTTGCCTGCTTGACAATTTCTTAAAGTACGGAAAGGCACACAGAATTATTTTCTTACATTTTAGTTTTAAGAGTTAAGTGACATTGTCAGTGATATCATCAATTTTAACGTTCGAACTATTACCTACAAGTACAGTTACAACGGCATTTGGATCTAATTCCTTTCGAGTTATGGATGACATTATGTGGTTATAAGAAGCCTGGGGTGTGTACAATAATTTTGAGAAGACCTTCAGGACCTTCGCCTGGTTGATGTCAACATTTTCGCCCCCAATTACTTAGGGCTTAAACATAGCTGGTGAAATGTGGGTGTACTATTTAGGCACACCTCTGCCTTACCCTTCGGGGATTACAGGCGTAATGTTATTTTATGTTATAAAAACTTTTGGGTGACCGGAGTAGTAGCAGAACCTGATAAAGAGTAGACTTTATGTTATTATTCAGAAGACGAAAATACAGTGTTGCAACAGCTAAATTCGTTAAAACTGCATATGCCAAACGACAATTTAACGCAAACTCTGCTGCTTGATATAACAAAATTAATAAAGTGATTAACATCTATCCTATGAGTACCAAAGACTGCAAAATGGCAATAGTTCAATGGCTAAAACCAAAGTCCTATGATTATATTGAACTATTGCTGCAAGCATCGTCAATATGAAGCAAAGAGATGCACACACGCACACGCACACATGTTTTTAAAAACCTATTTGCAAAACATCATTTATCATTTTATCATCGACCCCGGCCTTCAGTACATTTAAATATGACAAGTGGAATAATGGCCAGGACCCAGTTAGAGAAAAGGTGATTTTTGTGAGTAGGTACCCCTAGATATATTTACGTTCTTAACTAAATACAGTTTATCCAGAAATGATGTGCGCTTCAGTTTGATATAGAATTCTGAATAAATAAATAAATAAAATAAAAAGGTTTATTGCAGAAACTTGTACAACTTTTACAGTGAATCATACATAGGGACCTCCTTTTAAGTAAAAGATATACCTGTGCTAGGAGATCCCGCTCTTCAATGACACATTTTGTAATGGTAAAAGTAGTGTACAAAAAGATAGCAGAATTTAAACAAAAGTTACACTAAGATCTAAAACTAAACAAGACAAGACTTGAACTATACTAAATAAAAGAAAAAAGAAAACTAAACTTAAAGATATAACCTAAAATAGTGCATGTGAGTATGTGTGTATGAGTATGAGTATACACAATAACTATGACCACAGTCACTGTCACAATCACTATGACCACAGTCACTGTCACAATCACTATGACCACAGTCACTGTCACAATCACTATGACCACAGTCACTGTCACAGTCACTGTCACAATCACTATGACCACAGTCACTGTCACAATCACTGTCACAATCACTGTCTCAATCACTGTCACAATCACTGTCACAATCACTGTCACAATAACTGTCACAATCACTGTCACAATCACTGTCACAATCACTGTCACAATCACTGTCACAATCACTGTCACAATCACTGTCACAATCACTGTCACAATCACTATGACCACAGTCACTGTCACAATCACTATGACCACAGTCACTGTCACAATCACTATGACCACAGTCACTGTCACAATCACTGTCACAATCACTGTCTCAATCACTGTCACAATCACTGTCACAATCACTGTCACAATCACTGTCACAATCACTGTCACAATCACTGTCACAATCACTGTCACAATCACTGTCACAATCACTGTCACAATCACTGTCACAATCACTGTCACAATCACTGTCACAATCACTGTCACAATCACTGTCACAATCACTGTCACAATCACTGTCACAATCACTGTCACAATCACTGTCACAATCACTGTCACAATCACTGTCACAATCACTGTCACAATCACTGTCACAATCACTGTCACAATCACTGTCACAATCACTGTCACAATCACTGTCACAATCACTGTCACAATCACTGTCACAATCACTGTCACAATCACTGTCACAATCACTGTCACAATCACTGTCACAATCACTGTCACAATCACTGTCACAATCACTGTCACAATCACTGTCACAATCACTGTCACAATCACTGTCACAATCACTGTCACAATCACTGTCACAATCACTGTCACAATCACTGTCACAATCACTGTCACAATCACTGTCACAATCACTGTCACAATCACTGTCACAATCACTGTCACAATCACTGTCACAATCACTGTCACAATCACTGTCACAATCACTGTCACAATCACTGTCACAATCACTGTCACAATCACTGTCACAATCACTGTCACAATCACTGTCACAATCACTGTCACAATCACTGTCACAATCACTGTCACAATCACTGTCACAATCACTGTCACAATCACTGTCACAATCACTGTCACAATCACTGTCACAATCACTGTCACAATCACTGTCACAATCACTGTCACAATCACTGTCACAATCACTGTCACAATCACTGTCACAATCACTGTCACAATCACTGTCACAATCACTGTCACAATCACTGTCACAATCACTGTCACAATCACTGTCACAATCACTGTCACAATCACTGTCACAATCACTGTCACAATCACTGTCACAATCACTGTCACAATCACTGTCACAATCACTGTCACAATCACTGTCACAATCACTGTCACAATCACTGTCACAATCACTGTCACAATCACTGTCACAATCACTGTCACAATCACTGTCACAATCACTGTCACAATCACTGTCACAATCACTGTCACAATCACTGTCACAATCACTGTCACAATCACTGTCACAATCACTGTCACAATCACTGTCACAATCACTGTCACAATCACTGTCACAATCACTGTCACAATCACTGTCACAATCACTGTCACAATCACTGTCACAATCACTGTCACAATCACTGTCACAATCACTGTCACAATCACTGTCACAATCACTGTCACAATCACTGTCACAATCACTGTCACAATCACTGTCACAATCACTGTCACAATCATTATCATCGTAATCACAATCATTATCATCGTAATCACAATTATTACAAAGAAGTCGAATCCATCATCTTCTGGAACTCAAAATAAATGCCATATTCGTAATCAGCACCCCTGATAATCTCGGTATCGACACCCATATTGATTTTTAAACATTTCAACCCCATCGCACCCCAACAGGGGATGATGGTATTTCAGGTCCGCCATATTTATTCTTAAAATCGTTGTTTTTGCAATACACCTGACCAGATACACCATACAAACTATACCCATGTTGATTTTCAGACTTTGTCACCCCATTTTCCCCTCTTAGGGGTTGAATTCTGAAAAAAACCTGAAACCCGTTTCTACTCATTTATCAATAGGAGCACTCCTGCGAAGTTTCTAATAAAATAGTCTAACTAATCTTGTTTCCCCATACAAACTTTGGAACCCCGTTTATCCCTCTTAGGGCATGAATTTTGAAAAAATCTTTCTTAGTGCACCCCTAGACCACATAAGGAACCTACTTGCCAAATTTGGAATCTGTAGACCCAGCGGTTTAGGCTGTGCATTGATTTTTAAACTTTGTCACCCCATTTCCCCCTCTTAGGGGTTGAATTCTGAAAAAACCTGAAACCCGTTTCTACTCATTTATCTATAGGAGCACTCCTGCGAAGTTTTGCATAAAATAGTCTAACTAATCTGGTTTTCCCATACAAACTTTGGAGCCCCGTTTAACCCCCTTAGGGGTTGAATTTTGAAAAATCCTTTTCTTAGTGCACCCCTAGACCACATAAGGAACCTACTTGCCAAATTTGGAATCTGTAGACCCAGCGGTTTGGGCTGTGCGTTGATAGATGAGTCAGTCAGTCAGTTTCTTCTTTTATATATTTAGATAGTTCAAGTCTTGTCTTGTTTAGTTTTAGATCTTAGTGTAACTTTTGTTTAAATTCTGCTATCTTTTTGAACACTACTTTTACCATTACAAAATGTGTCATTGAAGAGCGGGATCTCCTAGCACAGGTATATCTTTTACTTAAAAGGAGGTCCCTATGTATGATTCACTGTAAAAGTTGTACAAGTTTCTGCAATAAACCTTTTTATTTTATTTATTTATTTATTCAGAATTCTATATCAAACTGAAGCGCACAACATTTCTGGATAAACTGTCTTAGTTAAGAACTCATAAAAATCACCTTTTCTCTAACTATGTCCTGGCCATTATTCCACTTGTCATATTTATACGTACTGAAGGCCGGGGTCGATGATAAAATGATAAATGATGTTTAATTTGCAAATAGGTTTTTAAAAACACTTTTACACGTCATTTAAAAAAAAAAAAACTATGCGGCCGGTGTTTCGTACCTGACAAACTCAGAGGTCATAGTCTCTTTTAAAGTCTAGACAATCTTGCTCAACTCACACGAGTACTATGCAGATTAGTGTCTGAGATGGTATGTTGAAGAAAGAACCACCCAGATTTGAGTGGACCTGTCCAGTCAGTGCAAGCATTTGTCAGTTATCGTGTAGCTCGACTTCCAACTCAAGGAGCTCAACGACACGACGAACAATACCAAAGAAAGGCCATTTGGGTAGGTCATATATTTAGTACCTACTTAAACTGCCAGAAACGTGGGAAAAAAACAACAACAAAAATAAACAAATAAAATTAACAGTTTGAAGATTTTACAAAAAAGATGATGAGCTTTTGGCAACTACACAGTAAGTGAACTGAGTGTAACCAGTTACAATAAAAATGATGTGTTTGAAGCGGTTACAGACACTTTTACATAAAATTTAATTTAATTATTAATTAATTTAATTATAATTAATTTAATTTAAATATATTTAATTTAAATATATTTAATCATAAAAAAATCATGAAATAAAATAATAATAAAATATAACGGCATGTTGTAAAATGAATAAACGAAATATAAAATAAATCATGTCAAATCATTCAATGTCACTTTTGATTGTGATTTTGTCCTTGAAAAAGTCATTCCTCGACTTTTATGAACTTGGAGGGTTGTATTGATAATTTTGATGATTATAATTCTGTAACTACATGCGTCTGTCAGTCGCGAACAATATTTTAATCAACTTACAACCTAGCACTGGTCTACAAATTGCAAAAAACTTAAGAAAATTTGAATTTTGCGGGCTACCCTGGAGCATCCACCTTAACGTGCTTACTCGAGTGGTGCTCCTTTTTTACCAATTTAGTGTGTAATCATGAGCATCGGTCTCGCGTGAAGATTCTTCACACATCACATAACATCACGCCTGTAATCCAGGAAGGGTTAGGCAGAGATGTACCTGTCCTTAAGGGGACTACAGGAGCTAAACGCGAGTTTTATAATGCAAAAAAGCATATGATTCACTGCAATAAACAAAACCAGAAAAATGTATGATATTCTTCAGAATATATGCTAGTATGATAGTGTTTTGAAAACATAATGCAACTAATTTTACTCGATAAAAAAAAATCACGAACTTGTCTCTAAAAAATTCTTTTAACGAGTAAAAACTATACTAAAATACATGCGATCCTTCTGATTTTTGGCAAATAATTCTACAAGCAGCATATTAGCATCATAGTGCTTTATTTTTTTAGTCCAGTCAATAGATTTTTTGTAAGTCGCAAAAAACCATTCATTTCGCACTATTTGGCCCGCAGTGACTGAAGTAACAACCACTTTGTAGTGCAAGCTGATTAGAACTTTATTCTAACAGTATTTTAAACGAAGTTTGAACCACCACAATTAGAGTTGCTAATTTAGATCCTATAGTCGCCTTAAGTTAGTGGTACATCCCGATTTTGCGGAACGTGCATTCTTGAAATCAACCGGGCCATTTTATCGTAGTAGTGTTTAAAAACAATTCTTAGTATTCCACTAAGAATAGAACAAACGAAAAGAACGCACACTTGTAAAGCTTTTCGTGTTAAAAAGTTAAAAAAATATTATTAATATTGATTGTAAACAAGAATAGGGATGTGCCTCGTTTTAGTGTGCGGATAAGTTCGGATATCAAATAAACGACAAACATGACTATGTGTTATGTTTGACTATTTTGGGTTGTGGTATTTTATCATTTTATTAAAACAAAAATTGAAATACTTACTGTTTCAATTTTAGTTTTATTCAGTTAATCAGTTGGTTTGATAAGTATATGTGTGCATGTATGATTGGTAAAAACACGGGATAAAAGCAAGGAGAATATAATGATGATTTTTCGCATAAGCACCAATGAACAAAACTCTCTCGAATGATTATTCTCTCTTTGAAATATGTTTAACTTCTTTTTGAATACGTATAAAAGTAAATTCGCAGTTATGATAAAAATCATCTTCAAAATTATCCTCAAGGTGTCTATTTTTGAGTTTTAACTGTCATAAGCTTACCGTAAGAAGTTACGAACAAAGTTATAATAATGAAGTTTAAAACATTGTTTATCTTCGTGAATTTTACGGATTTCAGCGAACTTTTGAACTAAGCAGTTATTTTGGTTTCTACTCAATTTAATATTTGTGTTTCATGCGTTACGTTTTTCATACACCGACGCTAGGCTGTAATCACTAAGACGTCGCTCGTAAGGGCCAACCCATAACTATGTAAAAACATGTACAATTAATATCGTTTTCGTTAATAGGCATGACGACAGTATAAAAAAATTGCAAATCTATTTAGTCCGTCAGTTAGAGTATTGGAAATTAATGAACACGTATTTTTTATTTTTGTAAATCAATGAATATTGACAAACGATAAAACGCATCTAACTCGGGAGTGGGGGCTCATGATGTCAGAACTAGCTAAAAAATATACCTAGGCACGCCTAGGTATATTTTTTAAACAAAAAAAAATCTCAAACGTCACGACGTATTGAGAATTTAAAAGCGTCGCATATCTTGGTCAATTTTGGTTTACGTAACAAAAGAAAAAACACGGGTCAAATATTTTTTGATAATCTATCTAATTAGATTGTTTTTGTCGTCTCGACTATAATGCAGCTATCTAACTTACGGTGTTGCCAGCATAAAAAAGTCGATTTTGGCTAAAAGGAGGTAGTGATAGCCTTGTGGTGTGACCATCGGACTGCCAAACATGGGTCTCAAGTTCGAACAAAACACACGCACCTCAGATTTTTCAAATTCATATGTGTATTGTATTATCGACTTCGGTGAAAGAAAACATTGTGAGGAAACCAGCATGCCTTAGGGATATTTCTCGATGGCATATTAGGCCAAGTCAGCCAGTCAGCCCATGGGCGGCGGAAAAACTCTGACACCAGGTTAGGCACTAACCACACGAAAAAAAAACCTAAAAATCGACCATATCATAGAAATATTCGTATGTAAGTAGGAATACTTGTCGTACCGGTTTTCGTCTCTCAAAGTATTTGATTATTAAATAAAATAAATCTATTTAATAATCAAATACTTTGAGAGACGAAAACCATTAAAAACTCATTAGAGATAACCACTACTATATAAAATCAATTTAACTGTCTCGGGCAGTAGAATACAATGGTCCAAGTAGGATGCATTGATCGCGTTTGTCGAGAAAAAAATGGTTTTCTGTAAAGTCGGTTTACGAACGATAATTTAACGTGATAACGTCGTAAGAAAACATTGATGAAAAATTGCGTACTTTTATCACTGAATTATCGTTATTTCTCTTCTAGGATGATTTTTCAAAAACGCTGATACATGATTGAATTATTAATAACCAACCAAAAGGCAAAATACAAATTTTCATGATATTAGTGATTTAACTTTAAAACAAAATTTCGTCCCCCTTTTCACCCCCTTAAGGATTGAAATTCTAACAACACCGTTGCGTTAGCTTCCAATCATACGCCTAGATAATTGAGATTTTTACTTCGAAAACAAAACTTTTCATACACACAACTTCATCCCCTTTTCCCCCTATCCCTTTGGGGTTACAATTATCAAAAACGCTGAGACACGTATAAATTAATTTTCAATCGTCAATCTAAACACAAAATTTTAAGATCCTAACTTCAAAACTGACGGACTTTCATATAAACTTTCATCCCCTATTTAACTCCCTTAGGGGTTGATTTTCGAAAAATCCTGTCTCGTTCCTTGTCTACATTATAAAGGAAACCACTGTGCAATATTTCAGTTTTCTAGGTACAAGGGTTTGGGCTGGGCGTTGATGCGTCTGTTGCAAGCGCCATGATCGCGGGTTAAATGGAGGATGCGGTTGGATTGAAATAATTCTTAGGAGGAGACAAATCTGTCTACCCTCTTTCTTTGTCTTTTGCTACGCGCACTACTGGAACTTGGCACTAGGTCACGGCAAAACGCACTCATAATGTCACTAGAATTTGTGGAAGATATCCCGTAAGTGACATTTTATATTTAATTGTGAACCGTGATAGCTTAAAACAGTGTTTACTGAAATGATGTATAATCGAATAGTAAGGAAGAAGAAGAAATGCGCGTCCACCCTAAATAAACAGGGGCCTGATGGCATATCCAACTTTGGTCGAAAAACTCCGAGCATAAATCGGACATGTCAGAATATCATTGAAATTGACGAAATTGTAGGGTATAGCTGTAGTTGACCTCCTTTCGTCTTCAAAAGAGTTGACCAGCCGATGCACATATTTATATACATAAACTCACGCCTATTCCCCATGGGGGTAGACAGAAACCACAGAACACCACCTTCTAAGATCCTTTTTTATTTTTTTCGGATGGGAAATCATCAAATGACTCTTCCCGGTCTGGGTGGAGCAGGAGGGAGTGTCAGACTTTTACTGACTAAAACCCTTCCATGTTCCTTCATCGCCCTTTGTGTTCAGGGGCCACGGTATCTCTTTCGAATAGTTCCGCTGCCCCGGCAGGCCACGGCCCTTACGCGCGCCTCAAATAGAGTCAGCAATAGGGAAGGGACCCCTTCCCTATTGCTGACTCTCTTTGAGGTGCGCGGAACACGAACGCGCCGTCGAAACGGCCTGTAGTCATGAGACGGACGGACGGCGAGCTAGCCCATAGCTCACCGTCCACAGGCCCGCGCCTTCGGAGGCCGGAAGCCATCACGTGGCCCCCGACGCCCGGGGCGTCTCCCGCGGCGGCCGGGACGTGAGGATCTCTCCCTCTCACGTTCCGCCACCTTCCGGCGGCTTCCCATTCCGCCTCGCTCCGGACCATGGATTGCACCAGTGCCGGGAGCGAGAGGTCGCCGCCGCCGATCGCCGCTTCGAGGACACGGCGGTGCTCCGCCCAAGCGGGGCACACCTCCACAGTGTGCTCCACCGTCTCCTCCGGTCGATCCTCACAATGAAAGCACCCGGGCGTCTCCTCCCGCCCGATTCGGTGCAGGAACTTACCGAAACAACCGTGTCCGGTAAGAACCTGCGTCAGGCGGAATGTGAGGACGCCGTGGCGGCTCTCCAGTCACTCCTCAAAGAGGGGACTTACCGCCACTATTGTGGCGTGCCCTACCTTCTATGATCCTTACATACCCCCTACATATTTCCTTACGCCTCGTCCACGTTCATACATCTGGCATTATTATAAATAAATAAAATAAATATTACATAAAATTAAATTATTAAAATAATTAATGTAATTAAATAGTTATATGTAATTAATATTATATTTTTATAAAATAAAATAATTATTATAATACATAAAATTATAATTTATAGATAAAATCAATCGACATTAGCCACAGCTCTAATAACTGTTTTTGCATATTACCATATCAGTCGTGACCTAATTGGGTTTATAAGAGCAATATAAGACTGGCTTTTCAATCAGTTGGATCACATTTCTTGTTGGAACATTAAAAATAAAGATAACAACACTATGAAGATTTTAGTCGCTTTGTGTATTTTGTTGATCATCGCTTTTGTGAATAGTACACCTCTTCAAAGCGGTTGCACATATGATCCTTGGGGATTGTTATTATTGTGATTTTTATTATTACTGGTTATGGAGATATTGAGGGTCAAAGTTCCAACTTTTTAAATTCAAGTTTTAAACGCTTTATCTTTACTTTAAATACCTTCACGACCCCCGTACTATGCAATGCATCCATCAGCATAATGTTATGAAAGCGTTACATTGAGGCGTACCGTAAAATGTTCCATCCCAAAAAAAGGTCGCATCACAGCAATTTTTTTTTTCTTTTTTTCGTTGCGTTACTTTGTTTGTTGTACAGAATGCTTGGTTGACGGCTTCGTGAAGGGTTCGTTCACATCCTGTATGTATGGGCAGGTTCTCACTCTCTCACTCGCAAAATAACAATAGCTCTCGTTAGGTGTGTGTCGTCAGTGCGCTCGGTCGATCGGTATGTTTTCATTCATTATTTCTATACAAAGTCAATGGGGCGGGGCTAGAGAGCGTTTCTATGTTGTAAGTGCAAGCAAAAATTAGCTTAGTGGTGATCAGGCGGGAGTGTCCTCGATAGTACAAGAAACGGGACAGGCAGGACAAGATATCAAGTGTCCCAGCGTTTGTAGGGTAACACCACATTTACATTCTCGGGCAGATTTATCTATGAATGTCCCCCTGAACAGTCTTTAAATAGACCCCGGACACAGGTTGACCGAAGTAAGGAAAACCAAGGATTTTTTTAAATTAATTAATTGGCACTCGCGTTTACTTATTCCTATTTTACAAAAAGGGCCTAGTTGGTTTACTGGTTATCTTGACACTGTGACTGAAGCCAAACCTATTTGTAAATCGCAATTATTGTACTAAACGAACCGGTAGATAAATTAATTGACAAAGAATTGAAAAACATTAAGTACAAAGTCAATTACATCGAGTGTAAATAGCACTAGTTTTAACATGATGGGCCATTTTGGTTGAATGAATGAGCTTAATTTTCGTAAAAGGTTAAAATACGTTTTGAAAGTAGAAAAAAAAATGACTTTCCATCACAGTTATCGCTGATGTCTGTCTTTGTTAAATCTTTTACAGTCCAGCTAGTCAGTGGCCCAAAAGTCTGACAACCAGTCTTATCAAGGGGTATCGTACAGTACTAACTGGGTTGTGGAGCCCAGAATGATAGGCTGTTCCCTCAGTCATGTAAAATTCTGGTATTTAACTGCATCTGCAGGGCTATTACGTATCTTTCTGATATCCAGTGACTATCAAGCTTCGGTTGTACACCGAACTTCGATGACAACCGTGAATGTCATAATATTGGTATTACGTATCATCACACTGAGTGGATAACACTTTACGGTGACTAACAGGGTCATACATAATACGAAACTAACCTTTTGTCAGTTAATTGATGGACACTGAGCCCAGTTACTATCATTTCGAGCTGTCAACAGAGATACGTAATAGCCCTACTGGTAGTAAAGCCGGATGATGATGATGATGGTAGTAATGGATATGGCTGAAAAAAATAACTTTATGCAGATCCCCAGTCTGGTTTCTCTTATTAAGCAGGTTCCTAGCTCAATTAACAGCATTTATTCTTGTTACAGGCTTCCATCAATGTGAGGAAGGTACCCACTCTTACAGCACCGGCTGTGGCTATCTGACTCCTGAAGCCAGCTGTGACAACCCCCACCCTGTAACAGATAAACGAGCACAAATCTGTGACTTCTCTGCCTGCTACTGCGACGAACCAACTGTCAGGGATCCCATCAGTAGAAAATGTGTCAAGGTTGAGGAGTGTCCTCCCAAGGAAGAGAAGAAAGAGTAAAATGTAACGGTTTTTAAGGCTGTTCTGTTGACGAATGTTATGAAAAAGCCATATTTTTAATCTAAGTTTTGTAATTAAATTGCGTGTGTGACACAAATTGGAGTCTGTTGTTATTTCAATGTCCTGTTAACACCAGCATCAGCCTTTGTAGACTAGCCAGTGCATTTCAGGGACTGCCTGTCTTACCTGTATAATCCACTTACTGGGTAAAACTAAACCCCATGGAAAGACTGTTCGTAAAACTTTTTATAACCAATGGAGTTGCTTATTTTGTATTACCATGATTACAAAATTATATACAAAGAACCAAAAAAAAAACTTTCGGGTGACGGATGACGATCAACCGAGTAGTAGCAGAACCTGGCAGAGAGAAAACTTAATACAAACACGTGATGATCATCTGCCTTGCCTTTTCCCAACTATGTTGGGGTCGGCTTAATACCAGTATTTTACATGGTGCGACTGCTTATCTTACTGTTCACCGCTGCACTGGAGGATGTCTTCAAGGTTCTGGACTGGAGAGGGCTAGGCATCAACGCCAATGGCGAGTACATCACCCGCCTTTGGTTTGCCGACGATATAGTGGTCTTTGCTGAGACCATGGAGGACCTCAATACAATGCTCGATGACCTCAGTAGAGCTTTCCGAAGAGTGGGTCTTACATAAAAACATGGCCGCGATAGTTCCGATTAAAGCCACGCGCCAAAACAAACAATGCAGCATTAAAATTTGACGTTTGATCGCGCGCCATTTTTGACAGCTGTCAAATTTACGGTGTTGCCAACCAAGAAAAGTCACTTTAACTAAAAAGCTAAACAGGCTAAAAGAAGGTAGTGATTGCCTAGTGGTGGGACCGTCGGACTGCCAAGTCATAGGTCTCAAGCTCTAACCAAAGACACGCACTTCTGATTTTTCGAATTCATGTGCGTATAATTATCACAGCCTGAAAGATATTTCTCGCCGGCATGTAAAGACAAGTTATATGAGAGACCCATGGGCGGCATAAAAACTCTGACACCAGGTTAGGCACTAACCACACGAAAAAAAAAGAGATCTAAAAATCGATCTTATCATAGAAATATTCGAATGTAAGTAGGAATAGTTATCATACCGGTTTTCGTCTCTCAATGTATTTAATTATTTAATAGGTTAAAAACTCATTACAGATAACTACTATAAAATAACATCTATTTAACTATCTCGGGCAGTAAAATACAATAGTTCAAGTAGGTCGTAGCTCGTATTGATCGTGTTTGTCTAAAAAAAAATAAACATGAAGGTTGTAATAGCTCTGTGTGTTTTTACTGTGATCGCTTTGTCAGCTGGTAAACCAAAGTCAGGAGGCTGTATCTACATTGAGGGACGATGTAAGTGTATATTATCTTAGATCATTCAATACACGTAGGTACGTACAAAGTAAAACAAACCTGGTGCAAAAAAAAAATCAGCAAAATTCTAAACAAAAAAGATCTAAGTATCCATTTTTTTATTCAATCATTATCTTAACGAAAACATAATATATTCAGTGATTTTGTGTAACTTGGCATATTGATGATATTTGTTTAGCTTAGTCTTAATATTTCATCTTTCTTTGGTACATATTTCTTCCAAGTATTTTCAGTAACTATTTTAGTTTTCACTAGTGTTGTTATTTTTACACTGACTTATTAGTATTATTTTATTGCATATTATACGGATGGCTATCAAAGCAGGGGACGACTAAAAAAATCTGGAGGGACTGTGTGGAAGATGTTACTGGCTAGAGAGGAAGTTACTACTGAAATAATTACTAATAGAGTAGGATTTTAAAAGGAGAAATGCCCCAAGTATATTGGGATAGTCGCAAGAGAATGATGACGAGAACCTTTTAAAAAATTAAATGTGAAAATGTGTGTAGTCAGAATTCAATAAACAAAAGTTTTATAAATAAAACAGCGGAATTCAAGTTGTGTACAATATTTTTGAAACTATTGACGTCGATTACGTAAGTTGGATGTTGTGGCCAAAGCCCTACGTCCAGTAGTGGACTGCAACAGGCTTCGATGTTTGTTTGTAGTTCGACACATCTCACAAAAATTCAGTACGATCTTGCCATTGTCCATCAAAATATTTAAACCTAACTAAATACACAACACACATACATACTTAAAAGCTTTATCTGAAAATAACGGTTACATCATAAGATCTTATCTTAAAATGTACATATGTACTTATCGTACCGGTTTTTGTGAAGCTAAGCAATTATGTATTTGTTTATAAACTATATGGTCATCGGAGCTATATAAGACGACCTATTTCGTCTAGCCGGGCAGTGCAATAATATAGCTCAAGCTAATAGCCCGTGTTTCTTGAGCAATAAAAAGTATTTTAGTTGTCATGAAGGTTTTAGTCGCTCTGTGTGTTTTGGGGCTTGTTGCCTTGTCGGCTGCTGGGCCTCAGAGATCGAAAAGATGTATCTACGTTGAGGGGAAATGTAAGTGTACTAAAAGACTTTTTATCTTAAACATAACATCGTACGTCATGTCTCATGTGTCATAAAAATAAAAACATTTATTTCAGGTCCGAGACCCATATAGAACAAAAATAGAAATACAAACACATAAACTCATGAAATATCAGAATTACATTAAAAATTCAAAAACATTATTGAATTAAACTAGATTAAATTAACAAGTCAAAATTAAAAATACACAAACGATCCAGAATAAAAAAATAAATGTCAAAATAAATACTCAAATTATTAAGGGATTAATTACTAAATGTGAAATTACACGACAGAAATTATACAAATAAGATAAACTAATAACATTAATTCAAATTGTACCATTCAAAGTGTACCATGGTAAAGTCACTTTTAGCCAAAGTTCCATGTAGAAGTGCATCAATATTTAAAAAAAAAAAATATATCTTGATGTTGATAGTGTTGTTTTATTTCGTAGGATACTGCAACTATCAATTTTATTAGAGAAGCGTCTAATAACGATAAAATATTTTATAAAAATACGTTTAAAATGTTTTCCAACGCTGACTGTTTGTTTCACTAATAAAATTACTTATCAATTTAGTCATTGATTAAAAACAATCACAACCAAAGCAAAATTAATATGTATTATTTGGGACGGAAAATTTAAATTGCGCTTTCTGCTAATGTGGTATCGGTGTGTGTACATTGTAGTTTAGTAAATTAATATTAAATTCCTGTAATGTCTGTGAAAATTCAAATTTAAAACAGGTTTGTACTTCCCGAAATTAATATTTAATTTAATGATGATGATGCCATCTAACCGATTTCGGCCACAACGACTGCATTCGATGGCTTTCTAGAGTGGTTGTCGAAAGCTTTGGTGTGCTGTTCTTTCATGTGCTTTCAAGTGGCTAGCATATCCAACTGTGGCCGAAAAACTCCGACCACAAAGCGGACATGTTAGAACACCATTGACGACATTATAGGGTACAGCTGTAGGTGGTCTAGCTTTAAGGTCATCACGTTTTAAACCTGACTGCGACCTTCTTCTCCTTTCAAAGGCGTTGACCTACCGATGCACATTTTAGTTTATCGATAAAATCAATCGACATTATAGCCACAGCTCTATCAACTGTGTTTGCATACATATCAGTCATGCCCGATAAGTTTTCAAAGAGCAGAAAGATTAGCTTTTCAATCAGTTGAATCACAAAACCTTACTGCAACCATATACACCTTTCCTGTTGGAACATTAAAAATAAATAAAACACTATGAAGATTTGAGTCGCTTTGAGTATTTTGTCGATCATCGCCTTTGTGAATAGCACACCTATTCAAAGCGGTTGCTCTTAAGACCCTTGGAGACGATGTGAGTTATTTAATTGTTATTATTGTGTTTTTTATGATTGCTGGTTACTAAGATATTGGGGGTCAAAGTTCCAACTTTTTCAATACAAGTTTTTAAGGCTATATTACTTTAATTTAAATACCTCCACGACCCTTGTACTATTCAATGCATCCATCAGCACAATGTTTTGAGTGCGTTACATTTAGTCCTACCGTATTTTCCAGCCAAAAAAGTCCTTTTTTATTGATGTCGTGTATGAAGTTTGATGTACAGAGTGCTTGGTTGGCCACTTCGCGAAGGGTCCGTTTCCATCCTGTATGTATAGGAAGGTTCTCACAGCTTAGGTGATATTTTGAATGTATAAAAATCAGTATATTTACTGAACCTTTGTTAGAAGGCATTAGTCGCTCTGTGTGTTTTGACAATCGTTGCTCTGTCGTATGGGGCCCCATATAACGGAGACTTCTACTATGATGACAGGGGATTATGTAAGTGTATTGGTTGTGTGGGTGGTGTTGATCCGTGGATGGGTGAGCATTACATACCGAGTTTCCTCCGTGCCTTAAGTCGTTGGTCTCAGCTGTCAATTGTAGATCTTTAACAGTCGCTTTGATTGTCAGTAGCCCGAATGTCTGACAACCAGTCTTACCAAGGGACATCGTACATCCTCTGGGTTGTGGAGGTCAGATAGGCGGTGGCTCCATGTAAAATACTGGTATTCAGCTGCATACGATTAGGCTGGAAGCCGACTCTAACATAGTTGGGAAAATGCAGCCAGATTATGATCTACAGGGTGTAAACCACCTCATCACGAAGCCTTCAACCAAGCATTCTGTACATCAAACTAAGTAACTTTACGCATAAATTATTGCTGGGAAACGACTTTTGTTTTTGGGGTGAAAAATCATGTTTTGCGGTAGAACTCAATGTAACGCACTCAAAACATTATGCTGATGATCCGGATTGAATAGTACGGGGGTCGTGGAAGTGTTTAAAGTAAAAATCTTACATTAAAAACTAGTAATAAAAAAAAACTTGTCAAAAAGTTGGAACTTTGACCCCCAATGTCTCCGTAACTAGAAGGTTCCCAGGCATGGTGTAGAACAAAAACTTGATCGCAATGACGAAGAAAACAAGTGACTTTCGGCTTCGTTTGGAGGTGTTTTACACCCTTTATAAATAGCGGTCGAGAGGCTTTTCATAAGGACACTAGTATCTTACTAACGTACATAACGGGCTTTTGCCCGCGTAGAGTTTGGAAATTGTTCGGAAATTTGGAACGTTCTACCGCAATGAAAAGGGGGTATATGTATATTCTATATACTAATTCAGATGTTCATACCTGTGTCAAATTTCATCCGAATCCGTTAAGACGTAAATAGTGTTACAGATATATAGACATAGTTACTTCCGCATTTATAATATTATGTCAGTATGGTTACGATTCTAGTAAAAAAATCATACGCAAACTAGTTTTCGTATTGTAATAATATCTAGATAGGTCACATTTATTTTCGTAACTCCGCGAATCGTTTAATTTCGTGTAATAAAATAGTTTATTTTATTCTTGTGTCCTACGTTGATAACTATTTACATTAACTACTCTATAAATTCAAAGAAATCTCATAAATAACTTGGCAGCACGCCTGTAAACCTCAAAGGGTTAGACAGAGGTGTTGCTCCGTAGAAAAAGAAGATTTTTTGTCTGAACTCCCAAAAAGTTGTCTCCTTAGTATACGCAAAATCAGCTTACAATGATCCCACCGCTGGAACACAAGCCTCCTCTTTATGAGAGGGACTGGGCGGTCATGAAATAAATGACACAAAGTACCTTCCTGGGACCGAATCCATGGCCGCGTGTCGGCACCATTTCCAATACCTCCTTAGTACCTGACTTCAAATCGTGCCTGTCCAGTTGTTCGCACATTACAGGAACTGATGGACGCTACTGAAAGTGCCAAACTCGTTGGCGAGATGATCCAATTCATATTGTCATCTACACGCAAAAAGTAGTCTTATAGTTTCTTAAAGTAACGTATTTTTCTCGCTTTATCTTTTAGGCCGTTGCAATGACCGTTGAGGTCAATACCCCATTTGTTTTGGTTCCGAAAAACAACATGTTTATAGTACGATTCTTTATCGTTGTGTTCAGGTCTCCTTACTCGTGATGACCTGAGTGCTAGACCACCTACAGCTGTACCCTACAATGTCGTCAATGGTGTTCTGACATGTCCGCTTTGTGCTCGGAGGTTTTCGGCTAAAGTTGGATAATAAGCTAGCCACTTGAGAGCACACAAAAGAGCAGCACACCAAAGCTCTCGACAACCACACTAGAAAGCGATCAATACAGTCGCTGTGGTCGAAATCTGTTAACTTATCTTTTCTAGTTTATCAGGGGTCACTTAGACACGGATATCTTTTATTTGTGTACTAAGTAAGATAAAAATATGGACACACTAGTTTCCCCTCGCGACTTCGCCCGCGTATTTTTTTAACTAACACAATATCTTCATAAAGGATAGCGTTTGTGTTATTCTGAAGTATTCTAAGCAATATTACTGAACAGTTTCATAAAAATCGTTCAGTCGTTTTGTTCCGGGTAAAAGGCGAATGATGATAATGATACTGGTTGGTCGTTATGGATATGGCTCCTGGTCCTGTCTCACAATAACCAAGTTCCATCCACAATTCTTAACGGTATTTCTTCTTGTTACAGGCTTCAAGCAATGTGAGGAAGGCACCTACTCTTACGGCACCGGCTGTGGCCACCTGACTCCTGAAGCAAGCTGTGACAACCCCCACCCTGTAGCTGATACACGTTCAAACGTCTGTGACTTCTCTGCCTGCTACTGCATTGAACCGACCGTGAGGGATCCCATCAGTAGGAAATGTGTCAAGCTTGACGAGTGTCCTCCCAAAGTAGAGAAGAAAGAGTAAAATGTAACGGTTTTTAAGGCTGTTCTATTGACGAATGTTTTGAAAATGCCATATTTTTAATCTAAGTTTTGAAATTAAATTGCGTTTGTGATACAAATTGGAGTCTGTTGTTATTTCAATGTCCTGTTAACACCAGTATCTGCCAGCCATTTTTTTTCAATCATTATCCTAACGAAAACATAATATATTCAGTGATTTTGTGTCATCATCATTTCAGCCGAAAGACGTCCACTGCTGGACATAGGCCTCCCCCAAGTGTCGCCACATTGACCGGTCCCGTGCGAATCGCATCCAGCGGATTCCCGCAACCTTCACCAGGTCATCGGTCCACCTAGTGGGAGGCCTTCCAACGCAACGTCTTCCGGTTCGCGGTCGCCACTCCAGAACTTTTCGGCCCCATCGGCCATCCGTTTTCCATCCGATTTTGTGTAACTTGGCATACTGATGATGTTTGTTTAGCTTAGTCTTAATATTTTATCTTTCTTTGGTACATATTTCTTCCAAGTTACTATTTTAGTTTTCACTTTTTGCATATTATTCGGATGGATAGCAGAGCAATGGAAGACTAAAATAAATGTAGAGGTACTGTGAGGAAGATGTTACTGGCTAGAGGGGAAGTTACTACTGAAATAATTACTAATAGAGTAGGATTTTAAAAGGAGAAATGCCCCAAGTATATTGGGATAGTGGCAAGAGAATGATGACGAGAACCTTTTAATAATTTAAATGTGAAAATGTGTGTAGTCAGAATTCAATAAACAAAAGTTTTATAAATAAAACAGCGGAATTCAAGTTGTGTACAATATTTTTAATCATCATCATCATCATCAGCCTATTAATGTTCCCACTGCTGGGACACAGGCCTCCTCTGTATGAGAGGGAATGGGCTATAATCCACCACGCGGGCCCAGTGCGGATTGGTAGATGTCACATGTCTTCGAATTTTTTAGTTCTAGGACATGCCGGTTTCCTCACGATGTTTTCCTTCACCGTTTTGAGAGCAGTGGTGATGAAATAAATTACACAAAGTAATGCGCCTGTCTGGGTTCGAACCCACGACTTACTGTTCGTAAGTCGGGCCCGCAACCACTGGGCCACCGCTGCTCTCCAGTTGCGGTGCTCCAGTGCTCTCTGTTTTTCGCTTAAATCATGTGGAGGCTCGCCCGCCACGCCCCCTTAAACTTTAGGCCAATTAGGAAAGCGTCAATTTGTTTCGCAAAATAACAATAACTCTCGTTTGGCGTGGATCGTCAGTGCGCTCGGCCGATCGGTATTGTCTTTCATTCATTATTTCTATACAAAGTCAACGGGGCGGGGCTAGAGAGCGTTTCTATGGTGCGAGTGTAAGCAAAAATTAGCTTAGTGGTAATCAGGCGGGAGTGTCCACAATAGTACATAAAAGAATTATCTGAAAATAACGGTTACATCATAAGATCTTATCATATAATGTACATATGTACTTATCGTACCGGTTTTTTAGAAGCAAAGCAATTATGTATTTTTGTTTATAAACTATAATAATAATGGTCATCGGATCTATATAAGACGACCTAGTATGTCGTCTAGACCGGCAGTGCAATAATATAGCTCAAGCTAATAGCCCGTGTTTCTTGAGCAATAAAAAGTATTTTAGTTGTCATGAAGGTTTTAGTCGCTCTGTGTGTTTTGGGGCTTGTTGCCTTGTCGGCTGCTGGGCCTCAGAGATCAAAAAGGTGTATCTACATTGAGGGGAAATGTAAGTGTATAAAACGCTTCTTATTTTTTTTAAACTTAAACAACATAATATCATATCTCTACGCAGTCCTACAGGATAAAGACAAAGAGTGTACCATGGTAAACTCACTTTTAGCCAGTTATGTTAAAGTTCTATGTAGAAGAGGGCGAGCCTATTGCCATCAATCGGGCATATTTAAAAAAAACACTTATATCTTGATGTTTCAGGCTTGTTTTTCTGAGATAGTGTTGTTTTATTTCGTGGGATACTGCAACTATCAATTTTATTATTTAAAACAAATTTAAATGCATTGACAAATTGTACAACCGTGTGCACAGTAAATATATTAATACTAGGCGACACTGAAAGTTTTTAGAACTGGCAACTTGTAAACGATATATAAAAATAAGTTCAAATTTTGAAAATGGAGCTCTTTGCAATATTATTGTGTATGTATTTTATTAATTTTCAATACACTTCCTCGAAAACTGGTTCATAACGCATTAAGATTAGCTTCAACATGCAATGAATTTCACATGCGTGCGATTTTTTTCATTTTCCAACACGTGTGCGGTAATGAAAAATGCCACAGATAACTATACCTATACTTAGTCCAAATTGGTTCATTGCCTATAGTCGGAGGTGAATGTTTTTTTTTATTTCGGCAAAGTAATAATCGTCTTTACGGCGTTAATGTTTTTTGAATATTTAAATTGTGTTTATAAATGGAGAAACATGATTATTTAAACTAATATTTACTTTTATAAACAAATTAACATTTACTTGTGTTCTAAATTCAAAAATATATATATATATTTTTTTTTGTATTAGGCTGTATAACGGCTTCATACCGTTGCTTCTCCTTCAACCTGGCGAAAGCAAAGCGCGGAAAAAAAGAAAAGAAAATCTTAGTTTCCTAATAATTCATGACAAAAATATTTTTCTTTCTTTTATTTAAGTTCTTCAAAAGTGTATTGAAAAACGTCGTTTGATACACGTGGACATTTGTTATTGCAGTCCTCGCCTACGGCTCGGGAGTTAATTCCGCCTCGGATGCAATAACAAACTTTCTCCACTTGTATCAAAATGTACTATTGTCATTTGTTTACGATTCGGCGGCAAGTGGGAAAATTTTCATGCAATGTTTTTATGATTTTCGATGTTATATAAGACAACAAGAAAGTTATGATAGACTTCGATTGGCCTTTCACGATGAAGCCTCGTCTCGTGCCACTATTTACAACTGGTTTAATGAGTTTAAACGTGGTCGCACTATATCTCACCGATGATCTGCGTGAGGGACGGCCTTCTACGGCGACGACTGACGATAACATCAGTGTTGTGCGGCGTATGATAGAGACTGACAAAAGAGTAACTTATCAGCAGGTTCGGACAGGCTTAGGCACCGGTATTTGTCAAGTGCACAAAATCCTCCATGAACATTCAGCGGTCAGGAAGCTTTGTGCCCTGTGGATACCTCATAATTTGACAGAGGCCCAAAAACTCCGTCGTGTTGATTGGTGTCGTGAAATGGTTTAAAGATTTAACGGAGGTGACTCAAATGCTGTGTTCGACAAATTTACGAGCGACGAAAGCTGAATTTATTGTTATGATCCTGAAACGAAGAGACAGTCTGCTGTCTGGGTGTTTCCTTCCGAGGAGTTACCAACTAAGGGTGAAGAGAGGTAGAAGCGTGGGAAAAAAGTTAGTAGCCTCGTTCTTGGGAAGGACAGGTTATTACGCAACAATTGTTTTAGAGTACACTACAATAACATGTACAATTGTTTGCCACTTGTCTTGGAAAAGTTTTGGAGAAACGACCTCGCAGTAGGTTCCTCCTTCGCCACGATAACGCCTCGTCGCACACCGCCAAGCAAACAATCGACTACTTGGCGACGTCAGACGTGCAATTACTAGGTCACCCGCCCTATAGCCCCGAGCTCGCGATTTGCGATTTTTATTTATTTCCAAAATTAAAATAAAAACTTCGAGGAAAACGTTTTATGGACGCTGAGGAAGCAGTGGCTGAGTTTCAAAAAGAAAGACTGCTAAGGACGCGTGGGCAAAGTGCTTTTATGAGTGGTTCCATCGGATGCAGCGATGTATTAATGTAAATGGACACTATTTTGATAAGATATAATAAAAACTTGCTAGTTTGTTCAGTTTTTGATTTTCTAAGAACTATCAGTGTCGCCCTCGTAAAATAACATACAATAATATTTCAACTCGAAACGAAAATAGTCGGAATCGGCTCAAAATCACATGCAATGCGTTTACACATGCGTTTCATGCAAGCATGCATGCATCAGGTAACAAGTTACCTATCTAATGAGTTAGCAAACGCTGTCGTATCGAGACAAATGGTGACTTTTTAGGG
The DNA here is from genome assembly GCA_963853795.1 of Xestia rhomboidea. Classification (NCBI taxonomy): domain Eukaryota; kingdom Metazoa; phylum Arthropoda; class Insecta; order Lepidoptera; family Noctuidae; genus Xestia; species Xestia rhomboidea. The sequence goes on along the minus strand of OY970778.1, from coordinate 2,583,317 downwards.
GGCTGCGGGACTGTTGCCGGGGCTGCGGGACTTTTCGAAAGAGATAGCGCGGCCCCGGAACAGAAAGGGCGATGAAGGAACATGGATGGGTTTTAGTCAGTAAAAGTCCGACACTCCCTTTCGCTCCGCCCAGGAGGCTATTTAATGATGTCCCATCAGAAAAAAAATATGGGTGCGGACAACTAACTTGAACTAAGCCTCCGCTGTCCGTCCATCCATTCGTCCGTCTGTCTGTATCTGTAGTTGAAATTTTCACAGAATGTGTATTTCTGTTGCCGCTATAACCACATATAATACAAAAAATATAGGGGGCTCCCTACTACGATGGTACGGAACCCTTCATGCGTGATCCGATTCGCACATGGCTGTTTTATAAATTAAGAATAGGAGATACCAGGGCCGACCTAAAGCGGGGTCAACGATATCGTCAAAATCGCGGGAAGCATAAAGGCCGCACAGAACAGCGAACTATGGCAGAAGTGCGTAAGCGCCGGTTTATTTGACTTTTTTTTTTTTTGATGGGAAATCATCAAATGACTCCTCCCGCTCTGGGCGGAGCAGGAGGGAGTGTCAGACTTCTACTGACTAAAACCCATCTATGTTCCTTCATCGCCCTTTGTGTTCCGGGGCCACGGTATCTCTTTTGAATAGTCCCGCAGCCCCGTTATTTGACAACCCTAACACCCGCGTTTTTGTTGGTTTACTGGTTATCCTTTATACTGTGACAGTTGCCAATGCAATTTGTAAATCGCAATTATTGTTCTAAACGAACCGGTAGATAAATAAATTGACAATGAATTGAAGAACATTATATTGTTATACAAAGTTAATTACATCTAGTGTAAATAACACTAGTTATAACATGTTGGCGATTTTGGTTGAATACATGAGCTTAATTTTGGCTATTTCGTTAAGGGGAAAAATCGCGTTTGAAATTAGCAAAAATAATGTTGGCCCAGCGTAAACGTATGGCCATAGGTGAGACCAGAATAAGCTCATATTTTATGTTTATTTCATCATTGAGAGGAAATCATGAAACCAAATAAAATACTTAGACATAACGGGCGAAGTGTGGACGTACTCACAATTCCACCACCAAAATGAAGAAATTGCTATACGCTGCCTTTCAAAAGGATTGATATTAGTTTTTTGGTGGCGTCAATCCAACAAATCATTGACTTTTCACAGTTATCGCTGGTAGAACCGATTCATTAATTCTATTGATACCTAGAAACCCTCTTCTTATTGTGTCGATGGTACTATAGTTTCCTCCGTGCCTCGGAAAGCACGTAAAACAACGGCTTTCAAACGACTAGCTCCCGTTCAAACGATTGGTCCCGGCTGTCATTTGTAAATCTTTGACAGTCGTTACATCCAAAAGTCTGACAACCAGTATTATCAAGGGATATTGTATTACCCAGTACTAACTGGGTTGTAGAGATCAGTAGTCACTACATGTAAAATACTGGTATTCAATTGCATCCGATAAGATTGGAAGTCGATCCCAACATACTTGGGAAAAGGCGGATGATGATGATGATACTGGTTGGTGGTTATGGATATGGCTTCTGGTTCTCAGGTCTCTCATAGGCTTTGTAGATTCCCAGATGCTTTTTAACTTTTGTCAAATATTTTTCTGTTTTACGCTTTTTGTATAGTAAGCAACGACCTATTGTCGGACCTACGCTGTCCCCCCATACTAACATACTAATGCTGTAACAAAATAATATTGTAATACCAAATGATTTGAAAAGAGTAACCATGGAGTTTCTTGCTTGTTCTTCTCCATGGAAACGACCAACGCGAACCGTGCACCTTTTTCGACGTTTTATAAGTGCCCATCTAGGCCAATGTGAAATAAAATATTTTGATTTTGATTTCACTATAACCAGGTTCCTTTAACGGTATTTTTAATTGTTACAGGCTTTGAGCTGTGTGAGGAAGGCACCCACTCTTACACCATCGGCTGTGACTATATGACTCCTGAAGCAAGCTGTGACAACCCCAAACCTGTAGCTGACACACGAGGACAAATCTGTGACTACTCTGCCTGCTACTGCAACGAACCAACTGTCAGGGATTCCGTCAGTGGAAAATGTGTCAAGCTTGAGGAGTGTCCTCCCAAGAAAGAGAAGAAAGAGTAAAATGTAACGGTTTTTAAGGCTGCTCTGTTGACGAATGTTATGAAAATGCATATTTTAATCTAAGTTTTGTAATTAAATTGCGTTTGTGATATAAATTGGAATCTGTTGTTATTTCAATGTCCTGTTAACACCATCGTCTGCTAGCCTTTGTAGACTAGCTAGTTGGCTGTAACATTTCAGGGACTGCCTGTCTTACCTGTACAATCCACTTACTGGGTAAAACTAAACTCCCTGGAAAGACTGTTTGTAAAACTCTTTAAATTTGTTTTATATTATAACCAATGAAGTTGCCTATTTTGTATTACCATGAATACAAAATTATATATAAGGAACAAAAAAAAAACCTTTTGGGTGACGGATTTCGATCTTCTGCAGCAACCGGAGTAGTAGCAAAACCTGGCAGAGAGAAAGCATAATACAAAAGCGTGATGATAGTATTCTGAATTTGGTATCACGAAAATTACTGAAGCGCGCAACAGTTCTGGATAAACTGTACCTAGTTATGAACGTAAATATAATCTGTGGCAGGGGTAACTACTCAAAAAAATCTCTGTTCTCTAACTGGGTCCTGGCCATTATTCCACTTGTCATATTTGTATGTACTGTAGGGCCCTGGGCCGGGGTCAATGACCTCACAAAACCCTTTGCTTTTGTCATTTTCAACTACACAAGGGGAATTGTAAATCCTCCCTTTTACACTCGTTACTATATTTTATACACAGACAGTCTAAAAATACATAATTTTATTCGTGTTATACTGGGATAAATAAAAGGTGTTGAGAATTAGACTATTTAGGTGGGTTTTATAATGCTACCGGCGTTCGTTCACCTTACAAGGGAGACCAAGTTGAAGGCTATTTTAAGCGGAAGATGGCGCCGAGGAAAATTTTGGTTTTTCTATCATGGGTGTCTTTTTTTTGGTTTTTGGGGTAGCTGATAACGAAAATGAGAAATTTTTCTGTAATCTTTTTGGATTTTCATTTTGACTTCATTTTCGTTATTAGCGACCTCGAAAACCACGATAACGACACCCATGACGGAAAATCCAAATATGTTCCCTGGCGCCATCTTGGATTTTCATTTTCGTTACGGCGACCCCAAAAATCATGAAAACGACACCTATGACGGAAAATCCAAAAAAATGCCTGGCACCATCTTGGATTTTTACTGTGACCTAATTTTCGACCGCGAAAACCATGAAAACGACACCCATGATGGAAAAAAACTAAAAATTTCCTCGACGCCACCTTTTTTTTTTTTTTTTTTAGGATGGGAAATCATCACATGACTTCTCCCGCTCTGGGCGGAGCGGGAGGGAGTGTCAGACTTTTACTGACTAAAACCCATCCATGTTCCTTCCTCGCTCTTTGTGTTCCGGGGCCACGGTATCTCTTTCGAATAGTCCCGCAGCCCCGGCAGGCTTCGGTCCTTGCGGTTCCCTTGCCCTTCCCTATTATTGCTGACTCTCTTTGAGGCGCGCGTGGAACACGAACGCGCCGTCGGCACGGCTTGTCGTCATGAGACGTACGGACGGCGAGCTAGCCCATTACTCCCCGTCCACAGGCCCGCGCCTACGGTGGCCGGAAGCCACCAAGTGGCCCCCGACGACCGGGGCGTCTCCCGCGGCGGCCGGGACGTGAGGATCTCTCCCTGTCCTGTTCTGCCACCTCCTTCGCTAGCGTGACTGCTTCGCAGAAGGAGGTGACGGCGTCCCATTCCGCCTCGCTCCGGACCATGCCACGAACCAGGGCCGGAAGCGAGAGGTCGCCGCCGCCGATCGCCACCTCGAGGACACGGCGGTGCTCCACCCAAGCGGGGCACACCTCCACAGTGTGCTCCACCGTGTCCTCCGGTCGATCCTCGCAATGGTAGCACCCGGGCGTTTCCTCCCGCCCGATTCGGTGCAGGAACTTACCGAAACAACCGTGTCCGGTAAGAACCTGCGTCAGGCGGAAGGTGAGGACGCCGTGGCGTCTCTCCAGCCACTCCTCAACTCGACTTATCGCCACTATTGTGGCGTGCCCTTCCTCGACGCTACCTTGGATTTAATTTTGACCTAATTTTTGTTATTAGCGACTCCGAAAACCACGGAAACGACACCAATGACGGAAAATCTTAAAATTTTCCTCGACGCCAACATGATAAATATTAGTGTTGGTCACCGAACATAACCTAAATTACATACATTTCCCGTTCAAACAATCAGCGCGCGAGGTGAGTTCCGTCGCATGCATTTCATAATTTTACGGTTTCACGTTAAATTGTAAGCAGTATGTTCGGTTGACAATCTTTCGAGAGTTTACAATCTCGCTAGATAGATTACAATCTAACGGTATTTTCAATTTTACGGTGACAAATACTTACCATAAATATAAGCAACATACAACGTTCCCATTGCTGGGACACCCGTCCACTGTTCCACCCCAAAATAAGTAGGTTATAATAAGTGTCAGATGATAGATTTCACATGTCTTCTTATTTATGGTTCTAAGTTATACCTTACCTTACCTATAGTTAAGTTGTAGATCTCACTTGCCAATTTCCTCACGATGGTTTTACTGTTTTGAGAAGGGACGATGTTCTTAGTTACCGCTTAAAATAGCCTTGAACTTACTCACCCTTAACACTTGCAAGGTGAACGAACGCCGACGGCATTATAAAACCCACCTAAAATGGTCTAATTCAAATATCCCGGTGTATAACGCGAATTAATAACGTATTTTTAGATTGTCTGTGTATAAAATATAGGTATAAAAGGGTGGATTATTTATTCCCCTTGTATAGGTAGTTGAATATGACAAAAGCAAAGTGTTTTTTAGGTCATCGACCCCGGCCCAGGGCCCTACAGTACATACAAATATGACAAGTGGAATAATGGCCAGGACCCAGTTAGAGAAAAGGTGATTTTATGAGTAGGTTTTTACACCTGCCATCTGCACCTTTTTGGTAAAAGGGGTGACAGACATAATTACAGTACTAGAAATAGGGACCAACTAGTTCAGCCAGGCTTCAGACTCGCTAAAGTAGACTCATCTTTCATGGGGTACTGTTTGAGATGCTATAATAAAATTCCACAAAGTATTCTTGAACTGAATGAGACGAAATTTAAAACATGCATTAAACGCACACTATGTAAGCAAGCTTATTACAAGTTGAGCGATTATATCGCTGATAAAAATGCTTGCCTCAATGCTGGTCCTGCTCCACAAGGACAGGGGCGCTTAAATTGATAGCATTAAATGGTATTGTTGGAGCTGCTGAAGATTGTACAACTACCTTTGCACTGTATAGATTCAATCTCTTTAGTATTATATAATCGCATAGCCCATATTGTGTGAGTACTATGTACTAGAAAGCTATCATTAAATGGAAACCTACGTCTTTTTTTTACTTGAATGTGCCCTGGCGGTCAACCGACATTTGAGTGAGCATGACATACTCTCAAGAGTATGTCATGCTCACTCAAATGTCTCGCTGATGGTGGCGCATCTGTCGGATCATTTAGTTCCCTTCAAAATGGTTGAGTTGAATGGTGATGGTCTATGCGTCATGTCCGTGAACGGGCGCTGTCAGTTGTGACTGGTCATCTCTTAGTTGCCATGGCTTGTTTGAATTAATTATTTTAGTTTTTGTATTGTTTTTTTTTTTTTGTTTTGTTTTACTGTGGACACTTTTAACGTGCACATCTTGCTACATTGTTCTCACATAATATACCATCTCAACATGAATTATGTAACCAAGATTTTGTAACAATATTCTAATTTAAAAGAGTGTCCATGGAGTTTCTTGCCCGTTCTTCTCCATAGAGATCTACGCTAGGGAATGGGCAACTACAGTACTTTCACAGTTTTTATGTCTTGTGACTGGGACTGTAGCTACATTTAATTTTCATCTTTGTTTCGACAATTCAAAAGTGCCTGTAACTGGCTTACTTGAAATAAATGCTTTGATTTTGATTTCATATATATTTACGTTCAAAACTAAGCACAGTTTATGGAGAATTTTTTTGCGCTTCAGTAATTTTCGCTTTTGTATTATGATTTCTCTCTGTCAGGTTTTGCTACTACTCGGGTTGCTGCTTATCTTCGTCTGTCACACGAAAGTTTTTTTGTCATGCCATTGTTTTTTTCATTTTGTTCTCATAATAGGTACATATGAAATCAATTTTCCAAGTCAATTTTTCCCTTAAAATTAACATAAGTAAATCAGTCTTGTAATGACTCTAGAAAAAAAAACCAAGTATTTAAGTAACTCATTTAAAAGCTAATTAGAAACTATATCTCAATAACTGAAATAGTAAAATAACCTACCATGTACACATTGTCTGATTTTACCAATTTGGCCATAGCTGGGAGACGTGTAAATTGGGCTCGTGAAACCTTCCCAAATGCTCTAATTTATGGCAAAATTTTAGCCCTGTAACGCCAGGTCCAAGTTTCTATGGAGTGTGAAACTTCTTATTTTACATCTTTATAATAAATTATTGTAAATTAGGTGGAAAGTTATATTTTACAACATTAGTTTAATCAATCCAGCAATAATTAACAAGACACAAAATGTAAAAATGTCGGACGCCACGATGACTTGTTGACAGCTCTGGAACCAAAGAGAAGAAAAACCTCGGACAGACAGACGGACAGACATGACGAAACTATAAGGGTTCCTTGTCAGAACTACGGAGCCCTAAAAAGGGCACGCTGTGGGGAGCGCTCGCTTGTACGACGTGTTTCCGGACGATATCGATCAGTCACGATTTTGACAGTAAGTCCTCTAAACGGAGGTGTAAGGATTCTTTGGACAATCCAGCAAGTCGGCCGTGGTCAGGACGGGAGCCGCGTATGTGCATTGAGCTGCTACAACCATGGAAGTACATGCCTACCATTCCATCGTTTACAGTATTTTTCAGTAACGGGGTTTTTGCATAATTATTCTCACTTTTGATTTCGATCGGCTGCTGATTGAGTGTCATTAAGCTCTCAGAGTTGTTTTTTTCATGGATACCCACTCTGTGTCGGGATCGGGACTTATAATAGATCATGAAATGCATCTATTTGTTTTGTTCATAAACGTGTCGATGGTAATCTAAATTAATTCCGCCCCCTTGAACCCTTTTTTTGTTTCAGCTGGGAAATCATCGAATAACCCCTCCCGCTCTGGGCGGAGCGGAAAGGAGTGTCAAACTTTTACTGACTAAAACCCATTCATGTTCCTTCATCGCCCTTTGTGTTCCGGGGCCACGGTATCTCTTTCGAACAGTCCCGCAGCCCCAGCAGGCATTGGCCCTTGCGGACACCTTCCTTTTGCAGACCCTCTTTGAGGCACGCGTGGAACACGACCGCGCCGTCGACACGGCCCCCTCGAACCCCTCGTAGTTCGTTTAATACGTGAAAAAAAGAAGTACAAACAGGTTTTAGTTAAAATTAACAGTAAGTCAGTTTATAAGTATATTTTTTCGTAGAGGATGTCAGGAATATACTCCGACTTCACGTTCCCATGTAATGTTCCCTGATAATGCCAAAAGAATACGCGCTGACGTGTGCAAAGCCACGGACACAGCTAGTATTAGTATAAAAAAATAAAAAGTCAGACCGACATTCTATCCGGGGGGGAGGGTATACCCGTTACTGAATTGTGCAGCTAAGATAGACAGTCCCTGAAATGTACTGGCTAGGCTAGAAGCCGACCCCAACGTAATTAGGAAGAGGCTAGGCTAGCAAATGATGTTGATAACAGAACATTGAAATAAATAACAACAGACTCCAATTTGTATCACAAACACAATTTAATTACAAAACTTAGATTAAAAATAAAATATGGCATCTTTGTAACATTCGTCAACAGAACAGCCTTAAAACCGTTACATTTTACTCTTTCTTCTCTTTCTTGGGAGGACACTCCTCAAGCTTGACACATTTTCCACTGACGGAATCCCTTACGGTTGGTTCGTTGCAGTAGCAGTCAGAGTAGTCACAGATGTCTGAACGTGTATCAGCTACAGGGTGGGGGTTGTCACAGTTGGCTTCAGGAGTCAGGTGGCCACAGCCGGTGGTGTAAGAGTGAGTGCCTTCCTCACATTGCTTGTAGCCTGAAACAATTAGAAATACCGGTAAGAATTGAGGAAGGAACTTGGTTATTGTGAGAGTCCTGAGGACCAGGAGCCATATTCATGACCACCAACCAGCACCATCACCATCTGTCTTTTCCTACTATGTTGGGATTGGCTTCCAGTCTAACCGGATGCCGTTGAATACTAGTATTTCACATGGAGGGACTGTCTATCTGACTGCTACAACCCAGTTAGTACTGGGTAACACGATATCCCTTGTTAAGGCTGGTGTCTGGTTGTTTGGGCCACTGACTACCTGTAACGACTGTCAAAGATTTACAAATGACTGCCGGGACCAACGTGCAACAGCCTAACGTGCTTTCCGAAGCACGGAGGAAACCAGTAACATCGACACGCTGGGATGAGGGTTTCTAGGGCAGAGGGCTTAGATAAGCTGACATTTAATCAGCGATAACTGTGGCGGAAAATCAATTTTTTTTTGTTAATTTCAAACACTATTTTAACCCTTTACCAAAATAAAGCACATTTATTTAACCAATATCGCCAAACATGTTAAAACTAGCGCTATATAAACTAGATGAGAACTTTGTATATGATGTTCTTCAATTCATTGTCAATTTATTTATCTACCGGTTCGTTTAGAACAATAATTGCGATTTACAAATTGCATTCGCCACTGTCACAGTGTAAAGGATTACCAGTAAACCAACAAAAATGCGGGTGTTAGGGTTGTCAAATAAACTCTTCCTAATTTATAAAAACTAGCCAAATGCGAATCGGACTCACGCATGAAGTGTTCCGTACCATCATAGCAGGGAGCCCCCTATATTTTTTGTATTAAATCTGGTAATAGCGGCAACAGAAATACACGTTCTGTGAAAATTTCAACTACAGATACAGACAGACGGATGGACGGACAGCGGAGGCTTAGTTCACGTTAGTTGTCCGCACCCTTTTTTTTTCGGATGGGACATCATCAAATGACCCCTCCCGGGCAGAACGGAAGGGAGTGTCGAACTTTTACTGACTAAAACCCATCCATGTTCCTTCATCGCCCTTTCTGTTTCGGGGCCACGGTATCTCTTTCGAACAGTCCCGCAGTCCCGGCAACAGTCCCGCAGCCCCCTAAAAAGTAACCATTTGTCTCGATACGACAGCGTGGGCTAACTCATTAGATAGGTAACTTGTTACCTGATGCATGCATGCTTGCATGAATTTGTGTAAACGCTTTGCATGTGATTTTGAGCCGATTCCGACTATTTTCGTTTCGAGTTGAAGTACTGTATGTTATTGTTAATTTATTTACTGTACACACGGTTGTACAGTTGTCCATGCATTTAAATTTGTTTTATCTAACGTTGGTGATCACACTGAATTCATTTTAAAATGTTTTAGTATATCCCGTTTGGTGTTTTAATCAGTTCAACTAAATTTTCGTATTGTTCTCGTTACTAGTACAATTAGGTCGTGAATTTCATATAGCATCACGCCAATAACGCCAATAATGGTCGAGTAACGTTTGAATGATGAGATATTTGATAGTGGACCCCCACTGCTTTATGCCCGGTTGATGACAATAGGCACCCGCGTATTGTCATCAACCGGGCACAAAGCAGACTCCGGGTTGCTACTCCAATTAATAACTCTTTTCCCGACCCGGGAATCGAACCTAGGATCTCATGCCCAGCGATAGCGCTTGCGAACACAAGATCAACAACGCAGTCCAATGATGAAGCTGTGTGCAAAACCAAGTGAAGCTGTTATCACCATTAAGTATAATTGTTTCGGTGATGGTAACATCAAACGCACATAGCATAATAAATAAATATCGCTGGATATTAACACACAGCACCATCTAGTGCCACACTAAACAACGAGGCTTGTGTCGTGGACACCAGATAGTTGAAATACTACATAGATACTTTTTGTTTGTAAATACTTACTTGTTATACATATAAACATCCATAACTCGGAAACAAATGCCCATGCTCATCACACAAACATTTGCTCCCACCGGGATTCAAACCCGGGACCCTAAGAACGTAAGGCAGCCTCACTACCGCTGCGCTATTCGGGTCGTCAATAATCAGCCTATAATGTTCCCACTGCTGGGACACCGGCCTATTCTCCAAGAGAGGGAGTGGGCTATAATCCACCACGCGGGCCCAGTGCGGATTGGTAGATGTCAAATTTCTTCGAGTTTTTGGTTCGGCCATGCCAGTTTCCTCATGATGTTTTCCTTCACCGTTTTGAGAGCAGTAGTGATGAAATAAAAATTACACAAAGCAATGCGCCTGTCTGGGTTCGAACCCCCGACTTACTGCTCGTAAGTTGGGGCCGCCACCACTGCTCTCTAAACGTACATAAATAATTCAAATGACCCAGCTGATCAATAAAAATCTCGTTTGTGACAAGATAATTAAAAATAATTACATTCGTCATTAACGACTTCAAACTTAGCTCCTCAATTAAGGCAATTAATTATGGAATGTTATTTTAATTGCTTTACTATATTTTTTTAAGTTTTTAGATAAGCTCCTTTATAAAAATGTTGTCATAGTTATTTCCAAGAAGTAAATTTAGACATTACACTGCGGAAACCATTTTAAAGTTAATAATGATTACATTTTAATTAATGTAATACCTATAAAAAAGCGGAATTCAAAGGGCCGCCATCTTCTATATGACGATGATACTAAATATTGTAAAGTAATCTTAAGACATAATATACAGGGTTATTTGTAAAACACCGGCAACCTCTCAGGACTATGTTACTAACACCATAATCAACAACTTTTGTTCTATGACTTTTAAAAATTCATCATATTTTAGTTCATCAGATTTTCATACAAAAACAAAAATATTTAAATAGAACGCTCTAAATGTTACGAAGTCCATGCGAAGCAAAAGAAAGCGATAGTACAATAGCGAGGGGAGCGGGGTTAGGGCGGCGGGGAGAAGAGCGTTCAATTTAAATATTTTTATTTTTGTATGAAAATCTGATGAACTGATGATGAATATGATGATTTTTTTAAAGTCATAGAACAAAAGTTGTTGATTATGATGTTAGTAACACAGTCCTGAGAGGTTGTCGTTGTTTTACAAATAACCCTGTATATATCATCACGCCTGTAATCTCCGTAGGTTTAGACAGGGGTGTACCATTTTGCTAGTTATGTTTTAAGTTCCGCGTAATAGGGGACTTGCCGACTGGGCACGAATCCAGACTCCGTGGTACTGAGATTTTCCTGAAAAAAAAAACCAATAACACTTTGAGCGACCTGGGAATCGAACCCAGGACCTCATGCTCAAGAGCCGAACAATAATAACAAATATAACTTAGTAACTGCATACACTTCCATATACTTCCAATGACCGCCATCTAAGCCAACACGGTATGTATACAGTTGTTAGGTTAGCTCACAGTAATGCATTAAATGAGTAATATGGGCCTTTTTTTTTTTTTTTTTCGGATGGGAAATCATCAAATGACTTCTCCCGCTCTGGGCGGAGCAGGAGGGAGTGTCAGACTTTTACTGACTAAAACCCATCCATGTTCCTTCCTCGCCCTTTGTGTTCCGGGGCCACGGTATCTCTTTCGAATAGTCCCGCAGCCCCGGCAGGCTTCGGTCCTTGCGGACCCCTTCCCTATTGCTGACTCTCTTTGAGGCGCGCGTGGAACACGAACGCGCCGTCGATACGGCCTGTCGTCATGAGACGTACGGACGGCGAGCTAGCCCATAGCTCCCCGTCCACAGGCCCGCGCCTACGGTGGCCGAAAGCAACCACGTGGCCCCCGACGCCCGGGGCGTCTCCCGCGGCGGCCGGGACGTGAGGATCTCTCCCTGTCCTGTCCCGCCACCTCCTTCGCTAGCATGACTGCTTCGCAAAAAGAGGTGACGGCGTCCCATTCCGTCTCGCTCCGGACCATGGATTGAACCAAGGCCGGGAGCGAGAGGTCGCCGCCGCCAATCGCCGTTACGAGGACACGGCGGTGCTCCGCCCAAGCGGGGCACACCTCCACCGTGTGCTCCACCGTGTCCTCCGGTCGATCCTCACAATGGTGACACCCGGACGTTTCCTCCCGCCCGATTCGGTGCAGGAACTTACCGAAACAACCGTGTCCGGTAAGAACCTGCGTCAGGCGGAAGGTGAGGACGCCGTGGCGTCTCTCCAGCCACTCCTCAAAGAGGGGACTTACCGCCACTATTGTGGCGTGCCCTAGTAATATGGGCCTTTGTTTGTACCACAAGTCGGGGTAGAAAACCATGATATAATAAGGTACTTGACCTACATAACTTATGGAGTTGACCATGGGTTTGACTTGAGGTAATTTTCTTCGGAAAATCTATAATACACTGGCCTGCAAAAATAAGTCACACTTTTAAAATTGCAATAACTTTTTAAGTACACAAGATATACTTCGAAACAAAAAGGACTCGAAAACTAGTTTAATTTTGTTTATAATTTCAAAGAACGCTGATAAAAATTGCTATAAAACATTTTTTCATTTTAAATCTCTAACTTCTATAGTTCAGAAAAAAATAATTAAAAGTGTGGTACTTATTTTTGCAGGCCAGTTTAGATCAGGGAAAAGCTAATGACCAAAATTGGTATGTTTTTTTGGAACATTTATGAGAAACCTAGGTGTATGGCAGAAAAGCCATAATTAAAAATCAATCAGTTTATACAGGGTGTAAACAACCTCATCACGAAGCCATCAACCAAGCATTCTGTACATCAAACTAAGTAACTTTACGCAAAAAGTATTGCTGGGAAATGACTTTTTTAGTTGGGGTGAAATATCATGGTAAAACTCAATGTAACGCACTTTGTGCTGATGGATGAATTGAATAGTACAGAGGTCGTGGGGGTGTTTAAAGTAAAAATCTTACGTTAAAAACTTCTATTTTAAAAAACTTAGAACTTTGACCCCCAATATCTCCGTAACTAGACGGTTCCCAGGTATGGTGTAGAACAAAAAAATTATCGCAATGACGAGGAGAACAAGTGCCTTTCGGCTTCGTTTAGAGGTTTTTTACACCTTCTAAAGGGAAATGAGGTATTCATTTCCCTTTATAGGGTGTAAAACGTATGTAGTTACAGAATTATAATCATCAAAATAATCAATACAACCCTCCAAGCGCATAAAGGTGCAGGAATGACTTTAGCCTTGAAAAAGTCATTCTTGCACATGTACAATCTAGCACTGGCCTGCAAATTGCAAAAAACGTAAGAAAATTTGAATATAGCGGACTACCCTGACGCTTTCACCTTAGTCTAAGGGCTACTACACACTATAGACAAGACTGTCTTTAGACAGACAATTACCCTACCAGTGCGAGCGAGAATACATAGCCTGTCTCGCTTGCACTAGTAAGGTAATTTTCTGTCTAAAGACAGTCTTGTCTATAGTGTGCGGTAAGCTATCTGTCCAAGCAACACGCAAATATGTTGGTGCTATATTTGTGAAAACGTACATAAAATACCTACTGGTGTCATAAATCAGAAATTCAAGTTACAAACTTGTCCACGATCAAGGTCGGTTAGAATCGTGCGATGTTCATTATTTATACATACATCGTACATAGATAAACTTACGCCTCTGTCCCAGGTGGTCGGCAGAAACCACAGAACGCCACCTGCTACGATTCTTACTTACTCCTTTCGCCTCGTTCACGTTCATCCATCTGGTCATTAATAATTACATACGTGTCCAAGATCTTACGAGTACTTCTTACTTCATCACTACATAGTATAAAACAAAGTTACTTTCTCTGTCCCTATATCCCTATGTATGCTTAAATCTTTAAAACTACGCAACGGATATTGATGCGGGTTTTTTTAATAGATAGAGTGATTCAAGAGGAAGGTTTTAGTATATGATTTGCGGGCAGGCGAAGCCGCGGGCATCAGCTAGTATATTATGAACGCGAAATTTTGTGAGGATGGATTTATGGATAGATGTATGTTACTTTTTCAAGCAAAAACTACTGAACGATTTTTAAGATTTTATGAAACTGTATATTAATATAGCTTATCCCGTGATCTGTCCACGATGTAGACACAATAGTTAAAAAATGGTGTCTCGACCAAATTGATCATTCGACAGATCAACATCACAATCATACTTCACAATAACACAAAAGCTATCATTTATGAAGATATTGTGTAAAAAAAAAGGTGGGCGAAGTCGCGAGCGAAAACTAGTGCGTCCATATTTTTATCTTACTCGTGGGTACTAAGTACACAAACAAATAATATATATCGGTGTCTAAGTGACCCCTGATAAACTAGAAAAGATAAGTCCAGATTATGTCGTAAAACAAAATTATTATATCTAAATATTAGTCCTTCCTAAAAATATTATTTTTCTATTTCAAACTTCACACATGACCCAAGAGCTGACTTTTACCTTGACCAGAAGCTAAGCACTGCCATACATCGTGGCAATGCCGCCAGCTTCTTGGGCAACCAGTTGACAGCGGTTAGGGGGAGTTTTATTGGTTAACTACTTCAGTTTATTTAATTGCTTTTTGGGTTAGTTCGATAAGCCATGTTTTTACATAATAAAATAGTCGTAAACATACTAAGTACTCATCATTATCTGCCTAGCCTTTTCTCAAGGCTTTGCTATTGTACTATTTGTCTGGATAAATATTATTTTATCCTCAATATATTCTTGATCTACACATTGTTGACCCTTATACTGCCCGCACGTGTGACGTGTGATGATGATGCCATCTAGCTAATTTCGACCACAGCGACTGCATTCGATAGCTTTCTAGTGTGGTTGTCGAGAGCTTTGGTGTGCCGCTCTATCATGTGCTCTCAAGTGGCTAGCATATCCAACTGTGGCCGAAAAACTCCGACCACAAAGCGGACATGTCAGAACACCATTGACGACATTGTAGCGTACAGCTGTAGGTGGTCTAGCACTCAGGTCATCACGAGTAGAGAGACCTGAACACAACGATAAAGAATCGTACTATAAACATGTTGTTTTTCGGAACCAAAACAAATGGGGTATTGACCTCAACGGTCATTGCAACGGCCTAAAAGATAAAGCGAGAAAAATACGTTACTTTAAGAAACTATAAGACTACTTTTTGCGTGTAGATGACAATATGAATTGGATCATCTCGCCAACGAGTTTGGCACTTTCAGTAGCGTCCATCAGTTCCTGTAATGTGCGAACAACAGGACAGGCACGATTTGAAGTCAGGTACTAAGGAGGTATTGGAAATGGTGCCAACACGCGGCCGTCGGTTCGATCCCTGGAAGGCATGATACTTTGTGTAGCTAATAAGACAAGGATATTTTTCTAGTAATTTGTATGTACATCTGGCGTAGTATTACTTTTTTTCACTAAACAACATTTTTTTTGAAGTAATGGCTAAAAATTACAAAAACAACAATATTGATTAGTGATGTTTTAGTTTTAGGCATTTTTCAACTTTAAATTATTAACAAAGGTCTGCTATGGTATCCTATTGAAATTTAAGTTATTATCAGTTTGATAATAACTTAAATTTCAATAGGTACTATAAAGGACACTCCCGCCTGATCACCACTAAGCCATTTTTTGCTTGCACTTACAACATAGACACGCTCTCTAGCCCCGCCCCGTTGACTTTGTTTATAAATAATGAATGAAAAGATACCGATCGACCGAGCGCACTGACGACGCACGCCAAACGAGAGTTATTGTTATTTTGCGCGCCAAAGTTGACGATTTCCTAATAGGCCTAAACTTTACGGAGGCGTGCAGGCTCGGCGCCTCCGCATGATTTAAGCGAAAACATAATTTTAAATGATCAGTAGGCTAATTCACGTAACTAAAGAAGTGCTGTTGCAGCGCAGTTGCAGTTAAGTTTCGATCAAAACAACGCTTTTCGTATTCTCTACCGCTGTCAAACACGCTCGCGTCAAGTTCGCGTCACGCGAGCGCAATAACGGCATTCTACTGTTGCGCGTCTTTGGTGCGTGCTTCGGAACGCAACATGATCGGTATTCTACTAAGTAAGAAAAAGCACTAAAATCTGTACTGGGATATTTTAATATTTTAATAACGTCATATTCATTGAAATTTAATCGATTCTATTCGATTACTCAGTGAGTAATATTATTTCTCTCATTTGGCCACACCATAAGTAAGTTTAGTAGAGTTTGGTTGTCGTACAGTTGACGTGCATTTCACGCGCAACTTACGCGCAGTTCAAAGATTACAAGAATACCGTTTATCACTCGAACTCGAACTTAACTGCAACTGCACTACAACTTCATCGGCGCGTCATAAAATTACGTGAATTAGCCCTCAGGTGGAAAAGACCATGACTGTACATAAGCACCGTAAATCCGTTTTAAATTGGCTTTAAATGATTTAATCTGGGATTATTCGTAAAAAAAAACTAAAAATTTTGCTTACTCAAAAACTACTGAATTTCGATAGAATATTTGGTGGCTTAATTTCTTGCATATTAATCTTACTATGACGTCCTGCAAGGATTACGTCGAGTTACCAGAAACCCTAAATAGCCAAAGTTACTACCGCATGTATAATTATATGTATAGTTGGCAGACTTGTCCCACAATTAAGTTGTTGGTTTTCTTCATCCACGTTTTTTTTTTTATCTCTCCTCACTTTGTATAATTTATTGTATGTATGTATGTATTTATTATTATATTTTATTCTTTAAAATTGTCTGTACTATTGCACCTACTGTTTTGTCTCTGCATCACCCTAAGGTAGACTGGTAGAAAATGCCAAAGGCATTAAGTCCGCCTTTGTACATGTGCCTGGAGTTTTAATAAATAAATATAATGTTATCTCAGTATGATTATACGATTCTCGTAAAAATATCATACGCAAACTTGTTTTCGTTTTGTATTAAGTAGGTGATAATATCTAGATAGGTCATATTTATTTCCGTAACTCCGCGAATTGTTTTTGTGTTTAGGCTAGTTCATTTTATTTCTGCGAACAACGTCGTTGATGACTATTCACGTTATCTACTCTATTAATTCTAAAATATTATCAACATCATGTCTCTAGCCTTTTCTCAGTTACATTGGGGTCAGCTTCCAGTCCAACCGGATGCAGCTGAGTACTAGTATTTTACATGGAGCGACTGCCTATCTGACATCTACAACCCGGAAGGTAATACGATATCCCTTGGTAAGACTGATTGTCAGACTTTCGGATTACTAACTACCTGTAACGACTGTCAAAGATCTACAATTGACAGCCGGGACCATCGGCTTAACGTGCTTCCGTGTCGCGGACACGGAACAAACTCGGTATGTAATGGGGACGGTATGCCCATCCATGGACCAACCTAGGCAAGTACAGCTTAACCTGAAGGTCGACCCGTGCGGTTTTTATTATTTAAATACACTTACATAATCCCCTGTCATCATAGTAGCAGTCTCCGTTATATGGGGCACCATACGACAGAGCACCGATTGTCAAAACACACAGAGCGACTAAAACCTTCATTGTAGAACTTATTCACTGTTCTTCAAAAATAGATGGTTCTAACAAAGGTTCAGTAAATATACTGATTATTTATGTGATGTTATCTCTTTTATATAGTTCCAGACATAATTGTGTAGGTACAATTTTAAATCCACGTTTTCTTACAGGGGTAGGCAGAAGTCATGACAATGACATTCTTCTATTTACTTACTCCATGTATCATCATCATCATCATCATCATCATCATTTCAGCCGAAAGACGTCCACTGCTGGACATAGGCCTCCCCCAAGTGTCGCCACATTGACCGGTCCCATGCGACTCGCATCCAACGGATTCCCGCAACCTTCACCAGGACATCGGTCCACCTAGTGGGAGGCCTTCCAACGCATCGTTTTCCGGTTCGCGGTCGCCACTCCAGAACTTTCCAGCCCCATCGGCTATCCGTTCTGCGAGCAATGTGTACTGTCCACTGCCACTTAAGTTTGGCAATTCTTCGGGCTACGTCGGTAACCTTGGTTCTCTTGCGGATGTCTTCATTTCTGATTCGATCACGCTATTAAACTCCGAGCATGGCTCTCTCCATTGCCCTTTGGGTGATTTTAGGCCTTCTGATAAGGCCCATTGTGAGCGACCACGTTTCGGTCCCGTATGTAATCACTGGCAACACACACTGGTCATAGACTTTCGTCTTGAGACACTGCGGTAAGTTGGACGAGAAAATACCGCGCAGCGGAGTCGGATTCGACGATTGACCTCTTTCCTTTTCCGGTGATGTAAGTTGCCCGGCACGTAAATATGCAGAGACCAACTACATCAACTCAATAGACTATGAGGGCGCCTAAGAGCGCCACAGTATATTATATTTAGTAGGCACACAAACAGGTAGCTTATCCTTTATTTGTATTTCTTCTTAATTTGTAATTATCATGAGTAATCAGCTAATAAGTGATCTAGATAGTTTTACTGTGTCTGAATCCAAAATCTGTAATGTTGAGGACTGTAAATACCTTCTTTGTTCGGGCGACAAATCGCTTACCTTGCTTACACAAAATATTCGCAGCATAAACCGAAATATGAACGGTTTTGAAGTGTTTTTACAAAGTCTTGACATAAGCTGTGATATTATTGTACTAACAGAATGTTGGTTGTCAAAACAGACAGTCAACTTACCATCTCTGAACGGTTTTTATTCATATAAAACAGACAGAAATACCAACCAAAACGACGGAGTTGTAGTTTATGTTAAAAATAATTTACGAACTATAAAAGAAGAACCAGTATTCCAAGACAGTAATTGCTTAGTCATTAAAATTATTCCCGATACAGTAGTCATGGCGATTTATAGGCCTTCTTCTCATAATATCGACAGATTTTTAGACTCACTCGACACAAACTTAAAAACCATAAGTACTTTCAAAAATATAATACTCGTAGGAGATATCAACATAAACATTTCCTCCGGGAAACCCGATACCCATACACACAATTACCTAAATATTTGTGCATTTCATGGACTTTTACCAGCTCACTATTACCCCACACATCAAAGCGGTTCTTGCTTAGACCATATCATTCTAAAATCAAAAAATCCATCCAAAACATTGGTTACTAATTCTGCGCTTACCGATCATCAAGCTGTTTTACTAACAATGCAAATAAATTCACCTAGAAAAAACTGCGAGCGTAGCTACACTAAAGTCAATATGACAAACCTTGAAAGTGACATACGCGGCATTAATTTTAACGCTATTTATGATTCTGGTGATGCAAATATCTCGTTACAATATTTCATAGATTCCTTACAATACGTAATAAGGAAAAACACTTTCACTAAGATAATCCCTAGAAGGTATAGTTGCATTAAACCGTGGATCACACCCGGTCTCGTTCGTTGTATAAGACACAGAGACAAACTTCACCTAAAATCCAAACATGCACCTGATGACGTAATACTTTCTGTTACCTATAAAAGATATCGTAATTTCTGTAATAATCTTTTGAAAAAACTAAAAAACCAGTATGATAAAAATGAACTCGAGAAGGCGGGTAAGAATAGTAAACTTGTGTGGAAATTTATAAAAACCAATACATTGAGGTCTAAAAATTCCGAACCTCCGCTAGATTTACTATCAATAGAAATAAACCCATTCGAAGCAACAAATAAGGTAAACCACTATTTTGTCAACGTTGGTAAAAACTTGGCTGAAAAATTCATAAATATTAGCATTCCTCCTACTCAAAGCACAACTAGGGCATCTTCCTCGTTACATTCTTTTGTATTATTAGATACGGACGTTAACGAAGTAGTTAGAATAATAAACGGTTTAAAGGATGTCTGTGCAACTGGGTGGGATGATATACCCAATAACGTACTTAAAAGATTTCAACACCTACTGGCCCCTCCGCTCACCCACATCTTTCAGCTTTGTTTATCTAAAGGGATATTTCCAAAATTGCTAAAAAAGTCTGTGGTCACACCTATTTTCAAGTCTGGAGACAAAATGTGTGTGAATAACTACAGACCCATTTCAGTACTAACGGGTCTATCAAAAATTTTAGAAAAAATCATAAACAGTAGACTGATAAAATATCTGGAAGATAACAAACTTCTTTCAGACAATCAATTTGGGTTTAGGCCTAAAAAATCAACTAACCAAGCAGTAAATAAATTGATTAATTACATTTCTACAAAGCTAGATAGGGGGATGCATACAGTTGGTATCTTTCTAGACCTTGCCAAGGCCTTTGACACTATTTCTAGCAATACTCTTTTGCAGAAGCTTGAAACACTTGGGATAAGAGGAGCACAGCTTCTACTATTATCTGATTATCTTAGCGATCGACAGCAATGTGTAAAAATTGGTCCATATACAAGTTCTGATCTTTCTAATACTTGTTTTGGAATTCCACAAGGCAGTATATTAGGTCCTACATTATTTTTAATCTATATTAATGATCTGTGCAGCCTCCCACTCGAAAATGGTGTTGTAATGTCTTATGCAGATGATACGGCTTTGTTGTTTGCAGCTAAATCAAGAGCTGAGGCCTATGAACATGCTCAGAAAGGTTTCAACATTGTATCTAATTGGCTCCAGAATAATTATCTAACACTGAATGCTGATAAAACAAAATACATTTCATTTACAATGAGAAATACAACACCGCACACTAACATACCGCTTACTAACCTAATAATTTACGCGCATAGCTGTAGCACATACGATGACACTGCATGTTCTTGCCCTACTTTAGAAAAAGCTGACCATTTGAAATATCTTGGTGTCACAATTGACTCCAATCTAAATTTCCGTAAACATATCGAGTTACTATGTACTAGAGTGCGCAAACTAATATATGTTTTTAAGTATTTACGTAATGTAACCGATTACAAATTAATAAAACAGGTTTATTTGGCGTTGTGTCAGTCTATTCTAACCTATTGCATAGCGTCCTGGGGTGGCGCGGGAAGTTCGATTCTTCTCCCTCTAGAACGTGCTCAAAGAGCAATTCTAAAGGTTGCTACCTTTCGTCCGTATAGATTTCCGACACAGCTGCTCTACAAAGCATGTAATGTGCTCACAGTACGGCAATTATTTATTCTTCACATTATATTACAGCAGCACTCTACCCTTCCCTATGATCCAGTTCCTTCCGATAGGAGAAGGAAGGACCTGGTTTGCACAAAGCCTCAAACTAGACATGCTTTTGCTAGTCGTTTTTATGTATTTTTAGGACCTTTTCTGTATAATAGACTCAACAAGAAACTAAACTTCTATAGGCTAAGTTATAGGCAATGTAGTTTTGTAATATCAGATTATTTAGCGATACTTAATTACACGGACACAGAAAAACTTCTAGAAGTCCTAGTTTGATTATGTCATCCCCCCGTATCTAATTGTACATATTTACTTAAGTTAGTTTTAATGTTTTTGTACCAATTTGATTTGTGTTATAGTTGTTAATAGATTTATTTCATTTAAAACTTTTACTGTCCTAATTAATTTATGTAATGTAAAGTGATGGCCTGAAACACAGGTTTAAATAAACCTAGATCAGGCAGGTCGCTACCTAACATTTGAACTCGACATTTTCGTTACTTGTGACTGTTAAATATTTTGTAGTGATAGTTTACTTCTAAGCACTAATTATACAATAGTTTAAGAAATAACACTACTGCACTTAAATGTACACTTTTGTATTATCTACTTTTTAAATAAATTATTATTATTATTATTATTATTCTCGAAGTTAGACCTACCTAACTGGACCGTTTGTCCCAGGTACACATAATCGTCTACAACTTCGAGTGTAGAGTCTCCGATCTTGATAGGAGTGGGTGTTGCATGGGCATTCAACATGACCTTGGTTTTGTCCATGTTCATTTTTATCTCCACTCTTTCTCCATGTTTACACACACGTTATGCAGATTTGATTATGAAATGTCTTAACCGTTATTTTTGCACTAACTGATTTATATACAGCTTAGGTACATGAAAAATACTAGCTAAGCTGTGAGAACCTTCCAATACCAACGGCCCCTTCACAAAGCCGTCAACCAAGCATTCTGTACATCAAACCAAGTAACTCAACGAAAAACATTTTTTTGTTGTAAAGCGACCTTTTTTTGGGATGGAAAGTCACATAGGACTTAATGTAATGCTTTCAAAACATTGAGCTGATGGATGCATTGCATAGTATGTGGGTCGTGGAGGTATTTATAGTAAAGTAATAGCGTTAGGAACTTGTATTTAAATCATGATCTGTCAAATGACCAATTTGGTCGAGACGCCATTGTTTAACTATTGTGTCGACTTCGTGGACAGATCGTGGGTTAAAAAGTTGGAACTTTGACCCTCAATATCTCCTTAACCAGTAATAATAATTAGTACATTTTTTAACAGTTAAAAGACTCACATCGTCCCCAAGGGCCATATTGGCAACCAATTGGAAGAGGTGTAACATTCACAAAGGCGATGATCGACAAAACACTCAAAGCGACTAAAATCCTCATGTTTGTTTTTTTAATTTATATTGTTCAAATTCAAATATTTATTGCTCAACACAGTACATTTTATACATTTCCAGATGTCAAGTGAATGCGCAGTCCACTGTATTGTACCAATTTAGGCATGCAAAATTTATAATTACAGGTTTTACAATTTCAAAAAATCCAATTAATACCACAAAGTCGAAAGAAAATAAAATCGAATTAAAACCATATACAATATGATATATTCAAATTAATACGTTCTACAATGACATAAATTAAAAATAATACCTTAAACAATGTCATAAAATCAAATTAATCCGTTACACAATGTCATTAATTCATAAATAATACCTACCTTGAACGATGTTATAAGTTCAAGTTGATATGTAAGTAATTAATGTCATAGATTCATAATAAGTAATGTCAGAGTATATAATATCAAAATAATTAGGAAATAAGTATCTAAATGGAATCAAGAAAACAAAAATATTTTTAATAAAATAAAATAAAATAAATCGGACTCACCATAATTATATGCATTATTATTATACTTACACACAAATTTCTGTCTGACAGGTATTCATTTATAGTGTAGTATGTCTTACTTATCAGAAGATTATTGAGTTGCTTCTTAAATACATTTAAATACATTACAAAGCATTAGGTAATTTATTATAAATATTTGGTGCCATTCCTATGAGGTTTTTATGGAATACTGCTTTTTTGTGTTGTCTAGTGCTTATTTTATATCTGTGTCGCGAGCTGTGTAGTTTTTCAAATAAGTGGAAATATGTCTTGACAAATACAGCCACCTCAAATATATACAGGCAGGGTACTGTTAAGATACGGAAATTTGTAAAGATCGGTTTGCAGCTTTCCGTGCTTTTTATACCGCATATCGCCCTAACACACCTTTTTTGCGCTCTAAATACTGTCTCTATGTTTGTGGAGTTGCCCCAATATATGATTCCGTATCGTAATGTAGATGTAAGGTATGCATGATACGTCGTGACTAAAACTTTCTGCACTGTTTTAGACTTTCACGGTTTTTCACTACACTTAAAGTACTTACGGGATGATATCCGAAAAAACTTAAAAAAACCAAAACAAAACTTAAAACTTTCTGATTTACCTCCTTTGCGAGAGTACGTAAAGCATATGAGTGTTGACTCAGACGTTTACGCACACTGTTAGTATGAGTTTTCCACGACATGTCTCTATCCAGTTCAAGCCCTAAAACCAACAAGAAACAAATATATGGTTGCAGTAGGGTTTGTGATTCAACTGATTGAAAAGCTAATCTTACTGCTCTTTTAAACCTTATCGGACATGACTGATATGTATGCAAAAACAGTTGGCAGAGCTGTGGTTAATGTCGTTTGATTTTATCGATAAATTATAATATTATAATAATGCCAGATGTATGAACGTGGATGAGGCAGAATGAGTATGTGAGGATAGTAGAAGGTGGCGTTCTGTGGTTTCTGTCTATGTAAATATGTGTATCGGCTGGTCTACTCCTTTGAAGGGGTTCGAATCCGTGATGAGCATGGACATTTGTTTCCGAGTCATGGATGTTTATATGTATAATAAGTATGTATATACAAACAAAAAGTATGTACGTAGTATATCAACTAGATAGTTGACATAGATACTAGTAGTACATTGATACTCTTTGTTCCATGACACAAGCTTCGTTACTTACTGTGGCACTATATGGCGCTGTGTGTAATGTCCAGCGATATTTATTTATGTTATACCCTACAATGTCGTCAATTGCAATGATATTCTGACAAGTCCGCTTTGTACTCTGAGTTTTTTGGCCAAAGTTGGATTTGCTAGCCTATTGAGATCACATGAAAGAGCAACACACCAAAGCTCTCGACAACCACCCTAGACAGCCATCGAATGCAGGCGCTCTGGCCGAAATTGGCTGGAAGGCATCATCATCATTAAATTAAATATTAATGTTGGGAAGTACAAACCAGTTTTAAATATATCACGACTCCGTCAGAAGTCACAGGAATTTACAATTAATTTACTAAACTGCAATGACACCCGATAACAAATTAGCACATAGCGCATTTTAAATTTTCCGTCCCAAATAATTCATATTAATTTTGCTGTTATGTAGTTGTGATTGTTTTTAATCATTGACTAATTTGATACGTAATTTAACTAGTGGATTAAATAGTCGGCGATGGAAAACATTTTATCAGTATTATGTTTACTTTTATATAAAATATTTTATCGATAATAGTCGGTTCTCGCTTCTCTAGCAATTGATAGTTGCAGTATTAAATTAAAACAACACTATCTCAGAAAAATCTAGAGATAGGTTTAAAAAAACAAAAGTGCCCGGTTGATGGCAAAAGGCTTGCCCCCTTTTACATGGAACTTAATAACTGGCTAAAAGTGAGTTTGCCATGGTACACTCTCCGTCTTACGCTTTGGGAATACGTAGAGGCATTATGTTCTATTTAAGGGGACTACAGGAGCTAAACGCGAGTTTTTGCTAAAAAGCATTTGATTCACTGCAATAAACGAAACCAGAAAAATATATGTTATTCTTCAGGATATATGCTAGTATGGTAGTGTTTTGAAAATATAATACAATTAATTTTACTCGATAAAAAAAATCACGAACTTATCTCTAAAAATTTCTTTTTACGAGTAAAAACCATACTCAATCAAATACATGCGATCATTCTGATTTTTTGGCAAATAATTCTACAAGCAACATATTAGCATGATAGTGTTTTATTTTTTTAGTCCAATCAATAGATTTTTTGTAGATCGCAAAAAAACACTAATTTCGCACTATTCGGCCCGCAGACTGGCGTAACAACCACTTTGTAGTGCAAGCTGATTAGAACTTTATTCTAACAGCATTTCAAACGAAGTTTGAACGACCACAATTAGAGTTGCTAATTAAACTCCTGTAGTCGCCTTAAATGTTTTTTAATTTACCCTTTTTAGTTGAGATATCCTACACAAATTCCAATCATATATCAATTTTACCATATAGGTAACGAGAAATTATTATATTATCATGTCATCAACAAAGACCATGAAGAAAAAATACGTATTATAAAAAATAACGAATAATCTACCATAGTAAAGTTAATTAAACTTTTATGGGATCACCGCGCAAGCTTTCTATACCTAATAAAAAAGAGTTCCGAAAATCGGACCAGAATGCACAGATAAATCGGTGTACATACGTGAAAAAAAATGCTGGTAGAATTACATAACCTCCTTCTTTTTTTAAGTCGGTTAAAATATTGTATAGAATTGTTGTTTGAATACAGCTGTTTTTTAAAACTTCTTTAGATTGAATTCTGAGAACACACATTTACACATTTATATTATAAAAAGGTTCTCATCATCATTCTCTTACCATTATCCCAACTTATTTGGGGAACATTTCCTTTATACATACTATATTAGTCTTCTCCCAGTCGAAAAAAAAAACTTCAGAATTTGCTGAAAAATGTCTTGCACTAGGTTCGTGTCACTTTGACAATGTCATGTATTTAAGCAATTTAATAACTTTAAACGTGCAATTCTTGTCTAAATAATTATTTATAATCTGAATCTCGGAAACGGCTCCAACGATTTTCATTAAATTTAGTATGCAGAGGGTTTCGAGGGCGATACATCGATCTAGCTAGGTTTCATTTTCAGAAAATTTCGATTTCCAAAAAAAGAAAATCGGTCATCCAGATATTAAAATATTATCTGGTACGGGGATAAAATTGTTTGGATACACTTTCATCGTCCCTCAATGTAGATACAGCCTCCTGACTTTGGTTTACCAGCTGACAAAGCGATCACAGTAAAAACACACAGAGCTATTACAACGTTCATGTTATTTTTTTTTTCTCGACTAACACGATCAATAAGCCTACTTGAACTATTATATTATTCTACTGCCCGAGACAGTTAAATACAACATGTAACGTAATTAACGCACACCCTCAGACACCCCAATTAGTTTATTATGTTATAATCATAATACATGCACTGAATTTTTAATTAAACATATCTAGGCAATGATTATTTAATAAATTAGTTTTCCTAATTCCGGAAGAATGTTGTAGTCACAGTACAAATCAACGAACGCACACAGTCGCATACGTAGGTCTCATACCTACGTATGCGACTGTGTGAGTCTTGCTAGCCTAGTAGGTATTCGCTCGCGTTCGAGACAGCTGTTAACGTCGTCGCTCGACTCAACTTCAATAGAAAAGTTCAATACATTTTAATGCCTGTTTTCTTAATTGATGTTTTAATTTAGAAAGCACTTCGTCATTTTTTATCAAAAGCGTTCACTATCCAATTTTTTATTATACACTAAACTAACGACTTAATACGTCCCCACAAAAAAAAAGTCGTCAAATCAGCTGATTGGGGATTCTCATCGAAATAATCCCATATTTCGTTTTGAAAACGAGTACGTGTACGAGAAACGGCTCCCCTGTCGATGGCTGTGTTCGGACGGAACGTTCCATGGCCACGAAGTAGCAGCTAACATAGTCCTACCCTGCGGTCTACTCCAGTACCATACCTTTGGTTGACTTGAATGTTCTGCCAGCTACATTATCACCACACTGCACCGTGCCACAGTCCACCATTAGTCACCATTTCACTGAACATTTTGGGTCAATTATTGTAAAGACATCGCGCGCGATACACTGTACGGAACGGAAGGCCGGGCGTGACTAAAATTGTTTACATTTCTTTAAGTTAGCCTTGATCGTAGGCGCCGGCGCAACCCGGTGTCATGGTGGCTATCTCGCTCTATCCCAGGTTTTTAATTTGCACGAGAAAGGGAACGAAAACCAGTATGACATATTTTACATTTTGTTGGTTTATCTATTGTGTCCTTTAACGAGTGCCTGTTTAATGTGTGCGTGCGGTTGAATCGCCAAGTTTACCTAACTGTATTTGTAACGACTTTAACTTACTTGAAATAAGGTTCATTTTTCTTTATTTTGTATTGAATGGCGGAATACAAATAAAACTGCACTTTTAAAAGTCTTATTGCCTTGAGTTACGGTCCATTTCAGTTTGCTTGGACTATACAGGAGTAGTGTGGCTATAAATTACGTAGCTTTATTATTTTTGGGATAAAAAATTACCTATATTAAAAATTATAGAAATCGATTCAGTAAACGATTCTGAACAAAGTAATTTCAGGATGTGCGTTAATTATGTTACGCGCGATGTCTTTACAATAATTGACCCAAAATGTTCAGTGAAATGGTGACTAATGGTGGACTGTGGCACGGTGCAGTGTGGTGATAATGTGGTTCTAGCTGGCAGAACATTCAAGTCAACCAAAGATATGGTACTGGAGTAGACCGCAGGGTAGGACTATGTTAGCTGCTACTTCGTGGCCATGGAACGTTCCGTCCGAACACAGCCATCGACAGGGGAGCCGATTGGCGTACACGTAGGTACTCGTTTTCAAAACGAAATATGGGATTAATTCGATGAGAATCCCCAATCAGCTGATTTTACGACTTCTTTTGTGGGGACGTATTAAATCGTTAGTTTATTTTAGTGCGACAACAAGACGTGCCGAGGATCTAAAAAATAGGATAGTGAACGCTTTTGATAAAAAATGACGAAGTGCTTTCTAAATTAAAACATCAATTAAGAAAACAGGCATTAAAATGTATTGAACTTTTCTATTGAAGTTGAGTCGAGCGACGACGTTAACAGCTGTCTCGAACGCGAGCGAATACCTACTAGGCTAGCAAGACTCACACAGTCGCATACGTAGGTATGAGACCTACGTATTCGACTGTGTGCGTTCGTTGATTTGTATTGTGACTACAACATTCTTCCGGAATTGGGAAAACTAATTTATGAAATAATCATTGCCTAGACATGTTTAATTAAAAATTCAGTGCATGTATTATGATTATAACATAATAAACTAATTGGGGTGTCTGAGGGTGTGCTTTAATTACGTTACATGCTGTATACAGGGTTATTTGTAAAATACCGACAACCTCTCAGGACTGTGTTACTAACATCATAATCAACAACTTTTGTCATCATATTTTAGTTCATCAAATTTTCGTACAAAAATAAAAATATTTAAATTGAACGCTCTAAATGTTAAGAAATCTATGCGAAGCAAAAGAAAGCGATAGTACAATAGTGAGGGGAGCGGGTCAGGGCGGCGAAGGCCCGTAAAAGCGTTCAATTTAAATATTTTTATTTTTTTAATGAAAATTTGATGAACTAAAATATGATGAATTTTTAAAAGTCATAGAACAAAAGTTGTTGATTATGATGTTAGTAACACAGTCCTTAGAAGTTGTCGGTGTTTTACAAATAACCCTGTATATCATCATATCCCATATTTTTACCTTTGCCCAATCTAATACTAAACCTATGACCATAACACAACCTTTTTTTATTTTAATGCATCTATAACCATAATGTGTATGTGTTTACAACACAATAATAAATATGGGGTTTAAAGGTATGCCAAAAAAAAAATACAATTTTTTTGTTGCGATTTGTACCTACTGCTTGCAGAGTCTGACCACCATCCCATTTACAGCAGTATTACTTTTTGTGCGAAAGAGATGGCTATACAGAACGTCGAGTTCCATCTCTTGCCAACACTAAAGTAAGATTTAAAATAATAAGATTTATTTCATCGCCGCTGCTCTCAAAACGGTGAAGGAAAACATCGCGAGGAAACCGGCATGTCCTAGAACCAAAAATTCGAAGACATGTGACATCTACCAATCCGCACGGGGCCCGCGTGGTGGATTACAGCCTGTTCCCCCTCTCATAGAGAGAAGGCCTGTGTCCCAGTAGTGGCAACATTATAGGCTGATACCTAATGCTTACTAAACTTGTCTAAGTAATTTGAAGCAAAAACTGGTACCTTATGCTTTTTAATTTATTTATGGTAGATTTTAATTTATCTGCAGATTCATCATCATCATCATCATCATTTCAGCCGAAAGACGTCCACTGCTGGACATAGGCCTCCCCCAAGTGTCGCCACATTGACCGGTCCCATGCGACTCGCATCCAGCGGACTCCCGCAACCTTCACCAGGTCATCGGTCCACCTAGTGGGAGGTCTTCCAACGCAACGTCTTCCGGTTCGCGGTCGCCACTCCAGAACTTTTCGGCCCCATCGGCCATCCGTTCTGCGAGCAATGTGACCTGCCCACTGCCACTTAAGTTTGGCAATTCTTCGGGCTACGTCGGTAACCTTGGTTCTCTTGCGGATGTCTTCATTTCTGATTCGATCGCGCAAGGAAACTCCGAGCATAGCCCTCTCCATTGCCCTTTGGGTGACTTTAAGCCTTCTGATGAGGCCCATTGTGAGCGACCACGTTTCGGTCCCGTATGTAATCACTGGCAACACACACTGGTCATAGACTTTCATCTTGAGACACTGCGGTAAGTTGGACGAGAAGATACCGCGCAACTTCCCGAACGCTGCCCAGCCGAGTCGGATTCGACGATTGACCTCTTTCTCGAAGTTAGACCTACCTAACTGGACCGTTTGTCCCAGGTACACATAATCGTCTACAACTTCGAGTATAGAGTCTCCGATTTTGATAGGAGTGGGTGTGACATGGGCATTCAACATGACCTTGGTTTTGTCCATGTTCATTTTAAGACCCACTCTTCCGGAAGCTCTACTGAGGTCATCGAGCATCGTCCTGAGGTCCTCCATGGTCTCAGCCATGACCACTATATCGTCGGCAAACCGAAGGCATCTGCAGATTAAGACGGCATCTGCAGATTAAGACGGATTAATCAATTATTTCAATCAAGTCTCTAATCTTTTGACAGTGTTAGCTAATCTTTTCGATAGTTTTTGCTCTGGGCTCAATTATCCCAGTTTACTGATTAATTCAAACTTATTTAAAATATTTGCCATCGAAACGCCAAGAAAATGCAATGATCTTGACTAGTTATAGTGTACTATTAATGGACCTGACTAAGGCCTACCTGCGAGGAAAGAAAACTACACACAGACATTACATACCGAGTTTCCTCCGAGCCTCGGAAATCACGTTAAGCCGTTGGTCCCGGTTGTCAATTGTAGATCTTTGACAGCCGTTACAGGTAGTCAGTGGCTCGAAAGTTTGACAACCAGTCTTACCAAGGGGTACCGTATTATCCACTAATAACTGGGTTGTGGAGGTCATCTAAGCAATTGCTCCATGTAAAATACTGGTTTACAGCTGCATCCATTTTTCACTAGAAGCCGACCCCAACATTTTTGGGAAAAGGCTGCAGAGGTGACCAGGGATGGTTACGACCATTTCACGGGTTACAAAATATTCAGCATCTAAACGTGTTTCATTCGTTTTTTGTCGACGGTCTTTTTAGCCTTAATTTATATGCTCACATTACTAGAACCAGCATACTAGTAATAACAACAATATGATTGTTATTAATTATTGATTTGAAGACGAGTACTGCACCTACATCGATTAGACTAACAATGCAGTCAGACTCAAGGCTGATGATGCAACCTAGGAAAATACAAGATTATCCTGGATTTTGTATAGCAACAATACCTAAAGCATAATCAGCGTATAACGATCCCACCGCTGGGACACAGGCCTCCTCTCTACGAGAGGGAGAGGGCTCAGAGACATCACGCGAACCCAGTGCGGCTTCGTAGATTTCATATCATACCATGCTCCCTCCCGTTTAATATAACTGGCCGAATGTCGTCCCCTTGTAATAGGTACATCTATGCGTAACCATTCAAAGTAGATCCGATTTCAAGAAATTACAAAAATAAATAGACTTATAACAATACAGGTAAGAATACAGATTTGTAAAGGCAGGTAGATCATAAAACTCTCAGAGAAGTCGCATAGAAAACACCGACCTCATTAACTGTTTACAGAATGAACCTCACTATAAAATATTATTCTATAAATTCGATGTATAAAAATGCAACGGGCACATCAGATAATGGTTTAATGGTCAATCAATAAAACAAATCATATGATTTGGGACTCGAGTATAGTGCTCTTTTTACACGATTTCCCAAAAAAGGAGTGCTACTTAGTGTTAGGTTTCGTGATTTTACTAGTTAATTTACTATGTTTTTAGAAATAATTTTATTTAAATGTATTAATTTAATAGCTTTATTCGTGTGAACACATCTTAAATGCTTTATATTTTATTATGTAAACTGGTAACATTAATTCCGTAAGAATGGCAATAGTTCTATCATTTGATTTGTAAAATTTATGGCGCGAGAATGAAGCGGTTCTCTGATTGGATCACGAGACTGACGTGGCGTGAAGTCGTGAGCCAATCAGGGCGCTGGATTTTCCCTCGAGAACGGCGGGATTCTTGGTCAGGAGCTGATGCCCGAGCGGGCATTCTGGGGCGGAACGTCGAAGACGACGGACAATTATTAAGATAGTTGCCTATCCGTTATTACTATAATAGTGTGGATTGTAACTAATTTGTTAATAAACCTATTTTAAAGTCGTTGGAGTTTTCCTTCAAGTGCTGCCGCCTTTGATTTATTATATTAGGTTAGTTAGGTTAGGTTCATGATTACCAATTTAGTTTGTCATCAGGAGCATCGAACTCGTTTGAATATTCTTCAAGACATAACATAATATCACGCCTATAATCCCCCAAGGGTTAGGCAGACGTGTACCTATTAGTACCTACACCCACATTTCGCCAGTTATGCTTTAATTCCAAATAATTGGGAGCGAGCCTTCTTGCCAGCAACCGAGCACAAATGAAATTAAGAAAAAATAACGATGATTTTTCTTTATTTTCAACACACACGGAATAGTTTAAAAACTACGTCATGCTATTTCAAGGTAATTGAATCAGGCCTTATTATCGTAGTAATGTTAAACAATTCTAAGTATACCACTTTAGCAGAAAAATAAGAATAAAATAAAGAACGCAACTAAACACACACACACGACGTGCACTTGTAAAGATTTTCCTGTTATTTTTTTCTTGATTGTAAACAAGGATAGGGCTGGGCCTTATTTTATTGTGCGGATATCAAATATACGAGAAAGTGTTAAACAACATTGCCATGTTCGACTTTTTGTGTGTTGTGATGTACTTTATAATTTTGTAGGTAATTCAATTTCAATTTTGCTCCTTTTATTTTGTTGAAACCATGACGGAAAAGTTGAAAATCGTTTGTCTTGGTCATAAAACGCATGTATATAAAAAACAAATACTGATGGATGGAAAGGAAGATGAAAACCCACAATTAAGTTGTTGATTTTCTTCATCTGTTTTTTTATTTATCTCTCCTAACTTTGTATAATTTGTTGTATGTATGTATTTATGTATTTATTATTATATTTTATTCTTTAAAATTGTCTGTACTATTGCACCTACTGTTTTGTCTCTGCATCACCCTAAGGTAGGCTGGTAGAATATGCCCAAGTCATTAAGTCCGCCTTTGTACATTACGTGCATAAAGTTTTAATAAATAAATAAATAAAACCAATGAAAAAAACGATGGATTGTGTGAAATACATGATATGAAAGAAAAGGGAGAATAATAGCATGATGACATTTGAAACAGGAGAATTGATGATGTTTGTTAAATATCACGAGATAAGAGCACGGAGATGATGATGATTTTTTGCATAAGCTGAATAACATAATAAATCTGTCGAAAGATTGTTCTCCATTTGAAAGATGTTTAACTTCTTTTCTATTACCTATAAAAGTAAATGCGCAGTTATGATAAAACTCATCTTTAAAATTATTCTCAAGGTCTGTTTTAAGCTTTCACGGTTCATAACTATACTTAAAATGTCACTTACGGGATATCTTCCGTGATTATTCATTGGACCCGCGATCATGGCGCTTGCAACAGCGTCGAAATATCGGGAGCTCAAAAACAATGAATAATCAAGGAAGATATCCCGTAAGTGACATTTTAAGTATTCTCAAGGTGTCTATTTTTGAGTTTTAACTGCCATAAGCTTACCGTAAGAAGTTACGAACAAAGTTATAATAATGATGTTTAAAACAT
The DNA here is from genome assembly GCA_963853795.1 of Xestia rhomboidea. Classification (NCBI taxonomy): domain Eukaryota; kingdom Metazoa; phylum Arthropoda; class Insecta; order Lepidoptera; family Noctuidae; genus Xestia; species Xestia rhomboidea. The sequence continues at coordinate 2,549,594 of OY970778.1, read as the reverse complement.
TGTTTTTCTTCGTGATGTTAACGGCTTTCAGCTAACTCTGGAATTAAGCAGTTATTTTGGTTTCTGCTCAATTTTACATGTTGTTTTTCATTCGTAACGTTCTAGCTAATGAATTATCTGCCTATTTTGGAGCCCCATCAGTCTCAATGTCTCTAGTGATACTGCTGAGCGTGGCGCAGCAGTAGCGGACCCCGCGTTCAACCTCCTCCTGTTCAATTCTCACAGGGCGGGCAAGTGTGGATTTAACATTTTTTTTAACGTAGCTGGCAAGGCCTGCAAGTTCAGGTCGTAAACAGCAGCTTTAAAACAAAGGTTTAAACTTTATACCCTGATATACAGGTGTATACAACCTCATGACGAAGCCGTCAACCAAGCATTATGTACATCAAACTAAGTAACTTTACGCAAAAATTATTGCTGGGAAACGACTTTTTGTTTGGGGTTAAAAATCATGTTTTGTGGTAGAACTTAATGTAACGCACTCAAAACATTGTGCTGATGGATGGATTGAATAGTACGAGGGTCGTGGAGGTGTTTAAAAATCTTACATTAATTTTTTTTTTTAAACTTGTTAAACAGTTGGAGCCTTGACCCCCAATATCTCCGTAACTAGAAGGTTCCCAGGTATGGTGTAGAACAAAAAAATGATCGCATTAACGGGGAGTGCCTTTCGGCTTCGTTAAGAGGTTTTTTACACCCTTTATTAAACATTTGCAAATAATTATTATTTCATACACAAATGATTTTCATTAGTTTATTTCGATTTTGTAATTTTTAATCTCTATTTTCAACACTTATCTTTTCAAATTTATCTTTTAACACCTAGTTTTATGTGCATGCTGTGGTCTTCTGTAACTGAAGGTACACATGTAACAAAACCTTGTGTATAATAATTGTGACATAAACTGTATCTGTGTATATCGGAATTCCATGCATGGTACATCACTAGTGGCTCTCGGTAAATATTCTGACCATGCTCACACGGCGAATGAAGCTTAAACACGATACAGGTTTTATATTTACATTTTGTGTCCATTGATAATACGTGACGACAATTTTTGTTTTAAATTAATTAAACAAAAATGTTTCCGCGTATTTGCCATTGCAGGGTCAGTAGTAAACTGGCCAAATGGGATTTGGACCCAAACACGGAAAGCACGTCAAGCCGTTGACCCCGGCTGTTATTTGAAGAGCTCTGACAGTCGTACAGGTAATAGTCAGTAGCCGGTAAGTCGATACAGTCTTACCAGTCTTTTTCAGCTGCATCGGGTGAGATTGGATGCCGAGCTTAATAGTTGGGAAAAGGCTAGGCAGATGATTTTAATCACATTGTTGCCTTTTCCTTCATCAATCATCATTTATCATCATCTGCATCAAAAAAACAAAAACCTCATCGTTAACTTTAAACAAAATACCCGAAAATTGAGAATTTATCTATATCCGTGAAAGGTGCAATGACATTTAACACAACATAAATACACTGGCCTGCAAAAATAAGTACCTATCACACTTTAAAAATTGCAATAACTTTTTAGGTACACAAGATATACTTTCGAAACAAAAAGGACTCGAAAAATAGTTTAATTTTGTCTATAGTTTCAAAGAAAGCTGATAAAAATTGGTATAAAACGCTTAATTATTTTAAATCTCTAACTTCTATAGTTTAGAAAAAATTAAAATTTTAAAAGTGTAGTACTTATTTTTGCACGTCGGTGTATTTTAAAACATTCCTAAAGTTAGGTATCTACATATTTCTCATTCTTATCGTTAAAAGCAACGTTTGCAAAGATAAACGTAGATAACCTAACAAACGAACAGCAACATCAATTAAACAGAAGACTACTGCAACAATTAGTTATATAAGTTCTTTGAAAGGAGCGCAACGCAGTCATATTTAGTACCTAGGTCCTAGTACCTAGATGTCGAGAAACTCGCCAAACTCCGGAGTCAAGAGAAGGAAAATTATTAATTACTAGCAAACGAACGGGCGACGGCAAAGTGAAATAAATAAAGAGCAACCGACAGTCGTCGCTTAGAACCTGGATGGGGTAGCGACACCGGTTATGAGCGGGTCAGTAAATTTAGTGTTTTTTTTTTTAGTTTTCATGCGGTGTAATCTGTTGGTAAACTAAAGCGCTGCGATTATCTTATTTATAGTATGTAGCGAAATAGCCAAGTAAAATATAAAAAAACAGCAGCGACATCTATGACACAAGATGAGAACTAAAAATCCTGCTTCACGCAATCAAAATTGAACGAGTTTAAGATATACAAGAACCCGATAACAACTGTTGGGCAGTAGCTCACCAGATAAAATACATGTCTGGTCGGAGAATCCTCCCTTTTCAATTTGGGACGAGGAACTTCACATCCTGATCCTCTTACCTCAGAAAGTATTTTACTCTATCCCCATTGGAAACAGCGTGGGTTTATGTTATGTACTCGAGCTATTTTTTTTTGGGACTGGATAATTAGCAATTTATGACTACTTTTGTTAGCTTGGGTTTTACCTGTTAAAACAAATGTATGTGTTATATATAATGAATAAATAAATAAATTTATTATATCTTTAATTACGTTTCTACTAATAACGCCTGTATAGTTAATTTAGCTCACAAATTAACCCAAAAATGTTTTCGAGTTACACTCCACATCTCTGTTAAAATTTAGTTCTGAAAAATATAGTTTTTGATTAAGCTGGAAAGTAAGATATTTTTTGGCGTGGTCAGAGAAACTTTTCCCTAGCCAATAACAGTGCCATCCACCCTATCTCTACCTAGCAGTAATTCTAAAAAGTTTTGTAACGCAATACCATTTATACTGAAAGATGTCTCGGGTTGCCCCAAAAAAGATATCGAATATTTCAACATTTTATGTTTATTGTTACACAAAATTAAAGATCAAACCTTCTGTCACACTTTTCCTTGAGTTTTTGAATGATCATCACATGAAAGGATAAGTTATATTCTATCTACAGCAGTGGTTCTCAACCTTTCTTGGACCAGGGACCACTTTGGTGCCTTTATCATCATTTTTAGCACGGGCCATAAGGCCCTAGATAAACATGAACACCGACAGGATTATATTAAGGGGGGTGAACCTTTAATTCACACAATGCAAACATTGGAAAATGGCATGAAAAGTGAGCTCGAAAAATTTTGCAATCATTCATACAGAAATCGGAATAAGTTTGTAGATTCTCAAAAAAAAATTGCACCTCGCCTCGCCTCGCCTCGCCTGATTAGGTTCAATTAGGTTGGGTTGAGTTTGCATCTTCTGTGCAAGTTAAAAAGAACAAATAACATTTTAACCTTTCGCGGACCATATTGAGGCTCCTGTGGAGTGTGGACCACCGGTGGTCCGCGAACCATAGGTTGGGAACCCGTAAGGGTGGTAAACCTTGGGAAGTACCTAATATTGGTAATGAATCAATAGAACCACTGATCTACAGTAACATTACAGAGAGGAAAGAGTTTATGTTTGTAACGAATAAACTCAAAAACGACAAGACGGATTTCAAAAATTCTTTCTCTATTAAAATGCTACATTATCCCTAAGTAACATGGGCTATATTTATTACTAGAAAAAAATAGGGATCCCTACTAAAACTTCAATAATGTAACCCGTGCGAAGCTGGGACGGGCCGCTAGTTTCTAGATGAAGCCATAGTGCTATAATTAGTCATTTGTTTTGTCTAAAGCAAAGTATTTCTGTATAAACACATAAACAGCTAACACACACATCACGCCTGTTATCCCCGAAAGGTCATACAGAGAGGTGTACTTGATAGTACACCCACATTTCACCAGTTATGTTTAAGTTCCATGTAATAGGGGGCGAGCCTATTGCCATCAACTGGGCACAATTTCAGACTCCGTGACTGCTACTTAGAAATTACTGATGGAAAAACTCAATAACACTTTGTGCGACCTGGGAATTGAACCCAGGACAGGTTCAGCCGTCCCGCTTGTCACCACTAGACCAACGAGGCAGCCTCTGTATAAACAGTATCTTGAAAGTTCTAATAAGCAAACGTATCGTTAAAAAAAACTGGCTAAGTGCGTGTTGGGCCATGCGCAGTGGTGGGTTCCGTAGTAGCTTTGTGAAACATAAGATAATAAATTTATTATGTTTTTTGTTTTTTCAATGCAAGTCTTTACCCGTTATAAATAAACAACTACTTCATCTTAGTTACTTTAAAGGATTTTTTCTAAGGATTTTGAATTTGGTACAAAATTATCCAACACCCAAGTTCAACGACTAATACTGCTAAACTAATAAAGTTATCTTAACTACAATAATTTTCCTTTAAAGTTTATGAAATGCAGATTTAGAGGGGCGTGGACCCCTACTGGAACAAAAATTTGCACTTTAAAGTTTAATATTTCGTAAATGGAGCATTAAATCGTAAAGTAGTATTAGCAACCCCGTAGTTATTATAAGACTAATCAACAATATCCCACACATAGGAGTAAACGACGAAAAAAAAATCATCCAATCATCCCAAATATTTTGCAAAATTTTATTTTACCACTTTGTTGGCGTAATTGACATACACACCCCTACAAAATTACAGCTTTCTAGACAGACAGACAAAACGAAACTATAAGGGTTCCTTGTCAGGACTACGGAACCCTAAAAACGATACGTTTCGTTCATTAAAATGAAAATAATAAATAAATATAATCAAATAATCGTCAGCCTACAACTGCCCTACATTCTTAGGCCGCTTCGATCGCACGCCACGGCAATTCTCATCCAGTTGCTATCAGCTACCCGGCCAAGACCGTTGCTCCACCGAGCCTGAGGACGGCTAACCTTACGCTCCAGATCCACAGGAACAACAGCTGTTCGTGAGGTTACCGGTTGAGGTAGGCAACCAAACACTATGTTTTACAGTGTATTTTTTCGTGAAAACAATAATCCTGGGTATTTATACACTTAATAGATATTTAGTTACAATAATACAAGTTTTATACACTTAAAAATTAATTAAAACTAATTTTAAATTACAGAGCAAAATTTTGACATGTCACTCAAACAGTGTTGCCATAGTGTCAACACTGGTTGAGTGACATGTGTGCCATGTGTAATCAAAGAATGTACTCCTGAACTACGCTCCACATTACGTAGTGCTTGCAAGCACTTTTTTGTTCTATGTTTAATGTAGCCTCAGCGCCATTAGGTTGCAAATTCATATTTATTAAACTACAACATACCCACTTACCCGAAACCCTTCAAGGATACTTAAAACTAACTCCAATAGTGTACAACAAAATTATTAGTTATATTCGGTGCTCCAAGCAAGGGTCCCGGGTGCGGCCTTCGAATCTATCCCATTGTCATAAACTGTACTATGGAAGGAATTAATAATCTTCTCTTCGTTGCTATATTTACAGACCTGACAAACTTAAGGTACGTTTCTGAAGGCTGCCGCAACAGCAAACAGCAGCACGACTGATTTCTATAATCATCATCATCATTTCAGCTGAAAAACGTCCACTGCTGGACAAAGGCTTTCCCCCAAGTGTCGCCACATTTACCGGTCCCGTGCGACTCCCGTCCAGCGGATTCTATGTAACTACATAATATTTAAACGTGTTGCGTCGTGTGTGCGGCATTGTCGTCAGGCGCTGCGGTCAAGAGGTGACCGCAAACTCAAAAACACTTGGTTGACAAAAGTCTTTCACAAAACTGTAAAAGAGAAATGCTCCTGCCATCAAAGTAGTGTCGTCGCGATCAGAATTAAAATCGCAGCGCCATAGTCGCTTGATGTTATGTCTACTGCAGCAGCATAGTCACTTGCGGTTATTGTCGCAACGTCGCCGGCGTTTGCAGTCTGCTGTCGTCTTTGGAAGCAAACCTTAATACTGTATTTAATAAACGCCCCAACAGACATCAGATTGTCAAGAGAAATTACTTTTTTCACCTTTATTATTTTCTGACTGGTTGTCAGTTGTCAGGGACATAGTGAAATGGGAAAAGTGCGTTCACTTGGTACGAGCTTACGAAGTTTGTAGTCATAAGAAGTTACAGAATATTGTAGAGAAAGCGAATTAATACTTATTACACCGCAATATAAGTTCCAAATCTAATGCCTATTTTCTCCAGCTCTAGACTAGTCCTTATAGATACTTATTGTAAGACCTAAGCTTTGAGTAATTATTTAAAGTTAAATAGTTTAATATATTTAAAATAATTTAAAACTGGTTAACGAATTGTTTTTTTAGAATTTCGATTCTCAATATCCCCATAAAGGTTCAAGGTATAGAAATGGATGCAAAACTTATATTGTCACGGAATATCTTCCGTGATTATTATATATTTTGAGCTCAGCTCGCTCAGCTCGCTTAGTTTTAAACCGTGAAAGCTTAAAACAGTGTTAGAAATAGATGCATTGAATGGTACGAGGGTCGTGGAGGTATTTAGAGTAATGACACCTTTTATTGAAATGGTAGGTATGGTTTAGAACAAAAAAAAACCGCAATGACGGGGAGAACAAGAACCTTTCGGCTTCGTTAGGAGTGTTTTTACACGCATTAAATTGTTATACTTCTCAGCTTTCCACTACGACACGGATCAAGTCCAGGTTTAATATAAGAGTATTTGATGGCACAAATATCACAATATTTGGGGACTATTCATCTGCCCGCATTGTGCGACGACTCACGATGTCTTCTTGATTTGGCCGATTTTAAATTGAAAAAGAATCATATCTTGTTTTTTTACTTTAATTTGAATTTTTTGCCAGACAAGACGTTTTTTTTTTTCAGAACTTCTTTTTGTATTACGTTTCTGTTATAATGATTCTGTTGGTTTCATTCTGTTGTTGATGATCTTTGATTAATAAGTATAGAAAAATCAATTTTAACATGACGGAGGACAGTAAGTAACATTACAGTCACAATAAATAGCAGAGCCTGTTAAAAAATAAACTGTGACCCGTCACGGGACGCCGAGTTGCGACTCGTGGTCCCACTAATTTGACCCACTGGTGGGACAGTGTGTCGATTTAATGGGCTCGTGGTCCCACTGTTTGGTGGGACCATCAGTCAACGTAATGCAGTCGCTCGTGGTCGCACTGATTTGGTCATAAGAGCTATAACACAAATATATTTGGTGTAGTCTCAGTAGTCCGGTTACAGTTAAGTCAAACGGACTTCTGAGTCGTCGAGCGACTCAGAATCAAGAATCGATGGTCGATCGAGGATTGACTCAGGAATTTATTATTAAATTATTTTATTTTATTATTAAAGTTTTTCCGCCTAAGGGGGATTCAAAACAGGAATAAGCCGAAAATACAAAAGGCTAGCATAAAAACGTGAAGCAAAATAATTATTTTTATTTCTAACAATGAACTTAATGAACAAAACTTAGAGTTTGTACTCTTTAAACAAATTTTTATATTTATCTTAACTTTTCTAAAAAATAACCAACTGTGATCTCCTGGTTTATCAGTATCTCAAGTGGCCAGTACCTGAAGAACTCACTTTAATTCAAGTATTTACTCTACGTATAAACTTGATGCAGTGGGGCCACGAACCTACGATTTTAACTATGACTGGTAGTCCCACTAAGCAGTGGAACCACGAACCCATGATTTCAGGGATAGTGGGACCACGAGTAATAGTGGTACAATCCCAGTGGGACCACGAGTCGTTACCCGGGACGCCTATGCTGGCAAATGTGAAACATCAAAATTATTTTGTACAAGTAATATGAAAAGAACAGATTACAACAGGAACTAAATATGGCTTAGTGAAAAGTAAAATAAAACAAAATGACTCGATTCACAAAAAGAAAATCCTTAGGCTGGGATCGAACTCGAAAGATTGTAACCCAGCGCTGTGCCCCGAGACCAGCTGGCTTGTTGTAAACCGTAGCGAAAATGTAGATCTTATACTGCTTCAACAGGACGGTAATGTTCGGGATTGTTCGGGCTGGGTTGACAACTTGACAGTTGGCGATGCGTTGCCACGGCATGCGTCGCCACGCCATTTTTTGGTTTTACCCGCGCCTATAGATGTTTCACATACATATATATAGTAGTAGGTAGTAAAATACCTACTATACAGGGTGGAAAGAATAGCGACGCACAAACGGTTATCACATTTTCAGAGCATCATTTTGAACACCCCACATAGAAAGCATTAATCGATCATTTAAAAAAAAATCTGCTGTTTCTTTTTTAAGTGAGAGAAACAGCTGATTGATGACCCGAGTTTTCCCAAATCTTACTCATCAGCTTCCTGCCCTTATCCTATGTTACTTGGGGTCGTCGCAACACGTTTTTTCTTCTATTCTCCCCCGTTAACCGTCACGCTATCATTTACTCCCTTTTCTTTTATATCATTCCTCACACAATCCATCCATCGTTTCCTTGGTCTTCCTCTCCCTCTCCATCCATCAACACTTATATTCATCACTCTTTTAGTCACATGCGATTCTTCCCTCCTCATCACATGTCCATACCAAGACTGTTTAATTATGTTTTTTTTAACATTTACAAAAAAAAAATATTTACAAAATTTTCCTACCTTTGTATAGTTTCTTTTTTTAACCTATTATTTGTGAATGAGTGAACATTAGTACACAGTAGGCTTTGTAGATTCCCAGATGCTTGTTAACTTTTGTTAAGTCTGTTTTACGCTTTTTGTATTGTAAGCAACGACCTATTGTCGGGCCTACGCTGTCCCCCCATACTTATGTACTAATGCTGTAACAAAATAATATTGTAATACCAAATGATTTGAAAAGAGTAACCATGGAGTTTCTTTGCCGGTTCTTCTCCATGGAAACGACTAACGCGAACCGTGCACCTTTTTCGACGTTTTATAAGTGCCCATCTAGGCCAATGAGAAATAAAATATTTTGATTTTGATTTCACAATAACCAGGTTCCTTTAACGGTATTTTTAATTGTTACTGGCTTTGAGCTGTGTGAGGAAGGCACCCACTCTTACACCACCGGTTCTGACTATATGACTCCTGAAGCAAGCTGTGACAACCCCAAACCTGTAGCTGACACACGAGGACAAATCTGTGACTACTCTGCCTGCTAAACGGCCGAAACTGCGGAAACGACTAACGCCAACCGTGCACCTTTTTTGACGTTTTTAAGTGCCCATCTAGGCCTATGTGAAATAAAATATTTTCATTTTGATTTTGTCGATTCCCTTTCAACTTTTCTGTAACTGGCGCAACTTTCAAACTTCCTCTACTATACTGATTCCTTATTTTATCCATTCTTGTCACACCACACATCCACGTGAACATTCTCATCTCCGCTACATGCAATCTGTTTTCATCCATCTTCTTCACAGCCCAGCATTCCGATCCATACAGTACGACTGGTCTAATCGCGGACTTGTATATTTACCCCTTTAAACTTGTATACATATTTTCCCGGGTCTTACTACGGGATCGACACCGGGTTCCGCATGTCCTAATCACAAAATTAAATTGTAAGATTTACGAATGGTGCACAAATTGCCAAACAATTCGTTCTCTAGGTAACGACTCGCGAAACGAAGACACAAATTACTGTGCACCTTGCAAATGTGCTACAGTTAGTTCTCCATTTATTCATCATCATTATTTCTAAAGCAACATAATTGCTTTAGAAATAATAATTGATTATAATAATATTCCTTCAGACCGAAATTCATCCGTGTCAGCGATAGGACGGGAGTCGGAAAAGACCGAAGGTTTACCGAACTTTTCGGCACGGAGCTGCCAAACCATGTTTAACCGACTTCAAAAAGAAAGAGGTTCTATGTTCGACTGTATGTTTTTTATATGTATGTTTACCGATTTCTCCCCCATTTGTGGACCGATTCTCAAAATTCTTTTGGTGAAGATCTGCTGCTGATCTTCGGAGATATACAAAGGAACTCTTCAAAATAGACGGCAAATCTGCCGTGATTGCTGCAATCGCTTGGATGTTTATTGTTTATACAACATCATGACGTAACATCACGCCTGTATGCTCTGAGGGGGTACGCAGATGTGTACAATACACCCAGATTTCGACAGTTAGGTATGTTAAGTTCCGTTTATTGGGGATAAGCCTATTACCATGACATGTATTGTTAACAACGTAAATAAATGCATAGCAAATATTTGTATATTACAACTAAAAAAGGAAAAATAAAAAAACTTTTTTGCAAAAAATTAAACCGACTTCCAAAACACAAAAAAGTCGGTGACAAAATACTGAATAAAACTAACAAAAATCACCGACTTCTGAAGCTAAAGCTATTTTTCACTTTTTTGTGTTTTTGAATTCTGTTTTATTTTTTGCAAAAAAGTTTTTTTTCAGTAGCAGCACTGAGAAAATTCTAATGAAAAACCATTTCGCGCGACCCGGGAATCTAATCCAGGGCCCTGACACTCAAAAGTCACGCTTGCGACTACGAGATTAGCTACACTATAACGACTGTCAAAGATCTACAAATGACAGCCGGGACCAACGGCCTAACGGGCTTTCCGAGGCACGGAGGAAACTCGGTATGTGATGGGTGGTCACAGACCGACCTTGGCAAGTGGCTGCTTAACCTTGAAGATCCACCCGCGCAGCTTTTACTATATTTAGTCAAGAGCTCTCGCCTTATTACATTGAACTAATGATGATGATGATGATGTTTATTTTTGCAAGTAGGTATTTACAAACACTTTTACACGTCAATTTTTAAAAACTAGATGGGGCCGGTGTTTCGTACCTGACTACTCTGAGAAGAAACAGCCGAAACTAACTCAGAGGTCATAGTCTCTTTTGAAGTCCAGACATAATCTTGCTCAATTCACATGAGGACTATGCAGATTAGTGTCTGAGATGGTCTTTTGAAGAAAAAACACACAGATTTGAGTGGACCTGTCCAGTTAGTGCAAGCATTTGTCAGTTATCGTGTAGCTCGACTTATAACTCAAGGAGCTCAACGAAACGACGAACAATACCAAAGAAAGTATATTTGGGTAGGTCACTTATAGTACTCAAACTGCCAGACAGTAGTGGGGATAAAAATAAAAAAATAAAATATGTGACCCACATTGTCCTCACATTCACAATACTTAATGAAATAAAATTAATAATAATTTACAAAATGAATGTCAATAAACTTAAACTCACAATAGCGAAGAAATAACAATACAAATCGTCTCCCACCCGCAAATCACTTGCTTTTCAATCGCTGACGCATCTCATATCTGGCTCGGTTTACAGTCATTACGTTAAATCGTGCAGGTTGCGCTCAAAGCTCAAAGACTATAGCGCACTATTTCTGTTTCAAGGAGTTATTTCAATGGTTGTTATGTATTTATGTGGAACTCGAAAGTAAGAACATTAAAGTTGTTAGAACCTTTTTTTTAAGGAGACCCTTGGTTTAATTGTAACAGTTATCGCTTTAAAGATCTGTTCGCTTTTATTATTTATTTATTTAACAATTACAAAAATACAAAAAAAAGTAGAAAGGAACAGAAAATAGTACAAAGTTAGTACTTATTTCTAAAGAAATCTCTTCCAGCATACCTGCGAAAGGAGATACTAAAAAAAGAGATGTAGACATAGTATGTAAAAAAAAAGAAAATGAAATACATAAAACAGATAACTATTTTAAATACAATATACAATACAAACGTACCTACTCATAAATACAAAGAAAAACATATAACAATACTATAAATACAATACAATAACTACTAATAAATATTCGTTCTTTGGGTCACGGGGTTGGAATCCCTGTAGGAGCAAATGTTTGTGTGATGAGCATGGAAAATAATTTGTTTCCGAGTAATGGATGTTTATATGTATAATAAGTATGTATTTACAAACAAAAAGTATCTATGTAGTATATCAACTATCTGGTGTCCACGACACAAGCCTCGTGGCTTAGTGTGGCACTAGATGGCGCTGTGTGTAATGCCCAGCGATATTTATTATTATTTTATTTTACTTATGCAATTATGACGAAATGGATTTTTATTTAAATAAAATATGTTTAGCGGTATATTAGCCACTAAAGGCTGTCAAACCTGCCACTATCTTCCTCTTAACGTGTCTATGGTAATCTAAATTGAATCAACTTAGAATTTTACTACACCTCATTTACACTTCAGTAGGCTTAGCCAAGTTGACAATCTACAATCGTTAACGCTAATAGAAAACTAACCAAATGTATGGGAATGACATCATTTCAACGTTAAGTCACGTGGTCGAAACAAACGAATAGAAAGTTTTAAGTTCAGTCAAAACTGTAAGTTGGCTACGATTTATATGGGATGTAGCGATCACGATTGTAGAAACGAATACATTTCATTCTATCATCTTGATCGATGTAAACTTGTCTACGAAGTTTCTATTCGCTTGTTTCGACCACGTGACTTAACGTTTACGATTGTAGAAAGAGAATCGAACCGAATCGTTTGTATCTTGGCTAGGCCTGCAGGTAAGAGTCATCTTCTCCACCTGAATATGCAGTTCTCTTTGCTTCAGCTATCTTGGTCACGGGGTCTGTGTATTACGTTGCTGCCTTTCAAATATTCTATCACGTCATGAACCATTCTCTCATCATTCATCCAACACAAAAGACGAACCTCCAGAAATAGAAACAAATTGACGTCGCAAAATCAATTCGCTGACGCGACGTTTTCCCCAAGTTTCCCACGATGAGGAACTCCGAGTGATTACATTAAATCGTGAGGGAACTCAAAGGTAACATGCTTGTGTGTCGTATGTCTGTATCATGGAGATCACAAAACAATTGGATGCTGAACGCTTCCGCTGAGAGGACGCTTCGGAACGCATTATGGGATTGTGGTACTGTTGGTTCTCGATACTGAAAGAGTGAGTTTGTGAAAATGTGATACTGGTTGTGAAACAGAAGTGAGGTATAATAAACCCATCCTACTTCCTACTAATATTTTAAATTCGAAAGTTTGTGAGAATGGATCACGCGAAAACTATTTAAGAGATTTGCATGAAATTTTGCACACAGTTAGTTTATGACCTGGATTAATACATATAATACTTTTTATCCCGGTAGTATGATTCCGAGGGACAATAGAAAAAATATAAAAAATAATGCATACTCATGCATTATTTTTTATATTTTTTCGATACATATTGTAAATATACTATAATGTAATGTCAAAAAGTGAAAATAAGACCAAAATCGGCCAAACAACATCAAAGTTATAACCAATAAAACTTTTATTTCTATCTCTATCTAGAAAAACGGAATTTAGTACGGATTTTGTAAGTCGATATGTCGAATGACCGTATGATCAATTTTTTTATAAATATTAAAAAAAAAACACTTTGCTATTTCTGACGTTAATACGTTTTGTTTAGAGTTATAAAAAAAAACCTGCAATTACCCTATTGTCGAACTTCACGCGGGTGAAACCACAGGCATTTGCTAGTGATAAATAAAGATTGAACAAAACCTGACAGGAAGAAGTTGTATTCATGGTGAAAATACTACCTAACACAAAATTGTCTTAGACTTCTATGCAATTAACTTTGTCAATAGCGCAATGCAATGGCACATTAATTAATAGGGTAAACGCGGCACACATAGGGCACACACTACCTACTACGCCATCAATTAAGTCAAGTGATAACTAAAGTGACAAGATAGTTAGTGAAACCACAGAAATGAGAAATAATGATTTAACACCTCCTCGTAAAGTAACCATTATTTTGATTTGCTACTTATACTAATGGATAGGCAATTATTTTTTTCCAAAAGACGAATATTTGATTTTATAAAGAATAAAACCACTCATTTCGCACTATTCGGCCCGCAGTGACCGACGTAACAACGACTTTGTAGTGCAAGCTGATTAGAACTTTATTCTAACAGTATTTCAAACGAAGTTTGAACCATCACAAATAGAGTTGCTTATTTTGGTCGGGGAGGTGCCCTAAACCGTAATATCCCCACAAAATCTCACTGACTGCACAAACCACTAGTAGCAGCCAACTCACTCGTTTATCACGTCTCGCGTTGATTATCACGCGCTGTCGAACCGCGGCCTGGCGTGACGATTTAATCGCGACAAACAATTTGTTTTGAAGTCGAACACTTTCTGTTTGTCTTGACAACTGGGGGAACGGAGGGTGGCTTTGAAGGCGGTTTTTTCTTCTTTTTGGTGATGTGTCAAAGGTTGATTTTGATTTGAGCAGTGGTGTGTTTTGACAAATTCTTTTTTTTTCCAACGTCTTTGTGTTTCGTAACAGTTCAGTTTTGACCTACTACTTCTGCCGGGGACCTGGACAAACTACCACAAACTATCAGCGATTACGCCGACGAAAAAAAAAAAAAAAAAAAGTGAATGATTAATGAAATATTTTTTTAACAAAAACAAAAAATCGTTTTTAAATTAAAAGAAGTAAATTTGGTTTTTCGTGTCCGTGCTATTAAGCAGAAACAAGTCATGAAATTAAATGCACATATTATAAGCTACCGAAAGATCTTAAACGCAAATTCAAAAAGAAATACGAAATGTTTTCTTTTCGATAGTTTTATAGATAGATGTTATCCATGGTTACGAAAAGTCTTACCCAGTGTCAATTTGCTTGTGGAGGTCAGATAGGCAGTCGCTTCGTTTAAAATACTAGTATTCAGCTGCATATGGTTAGACTGGAAGCTGACGCCAACATAGTTGGGAAAAGGCTCGGCTGAAGATGATGATGGTGTCGGGCCACACTATTCCCAAACTACTGCAACTCCTGTGCGCCAGAATCAACACTGGTGACTATCAGAAAAGCGCCGAGACAATGAAGCTCGTAGAAGTCCCAGAGAAACATTTATGGCTATACAGCCACGTGAACGCAATTTGTACTAAGCAAAGAGACTTACTTTGGTATGCCAAGAATGATAAAAGAGATCCAATCAAAGAGTATTTAATAACCCCAGCACGCCGTTTCATACAACATTGCTGGAGCGTTGTAATGTTCCAAATTCAAAAAACGCGATACTTCGCGTGTTCTTTTTTCGAAAATAATGACAATATTTCCATGCAAGTTTGAGAAAACATAATTTCCACTTCCCTCCATATCAGCAGGAGACAAAAGAAACCAAGGTCAATAGGCACAAAGGGACGTTTACAACTGGGATAAGCCTAGTGGCCTAGCACCACAGATCAGTATTAGCTATGAGATATCTACGTAAGTAAAACAACTATGAGCAATCTAGCAATTTGCTTTAAGGCGACTACAGGAGCTAAATTGCCAACTCTAATTGTGGTGGTTCAAACTTCGTTTGAAATACTGTTAGAATAAAGATCTAATCAGCTTGCACTACAAAGTGGTTGTTACGTTAGTCACTGCGGGCCGAGTAGTGTGAAATGAGTGGCTTTTTGCGATTTACAAAAAATCTATTGATGACTATAGGACTAAAAAATAAAACACTATCATGCTAATATTTGCCAAAAATTTGAATTATTTGCCAAAAAATCAGAATGATCGCATGTATTTGAGTATCGTTTTTACTCGTTAAAAGATTTTTTATAGATAAGTTCGTGTTTTTTTTTATCGAGTAAAATTAGTTGTATTTTGTTTTCAAAACACTATAATTTTCTGGTTTTGTTTATTGCAGTGAATCACATGCTTTTTTGCATTATAAAACTCGCGTTTAGCTCCTGTAGTCGCCCTAACTATCAATTAATCTTAAAGATAACCCCGAGGCAACATTAAAACGTCTAGGCACAGTTATGTAACCAAAGGAGCCAAGACCTGCTCCTAAAAATAACAATCTACCCTACCTACATTTAGGCAAACCCTTTCAAATTACTGCTGGTAATAACATTGTGGGCCTAAAGGCTGGCCACCTCCTTAGAGCCTATTTAGTAAACTTTATTGCCACGTTAACATTTTATTTCGAATGGTATTATGATAAAAAAGTATTAAGCTATATGGCTTTTCTTTCTTTTTTTTGAGAAAATTATAGATTTTCTTTTAAACTATGGCGAATGACAACCTTCAAGACAACAGGGTCCCCGTAAGAAATCGGTCATCTTCACCAATAATGAATTATCCAGTCGGGCTTCACTCTAGCCGAAATACATGGTAGATATAATGCTGTGCCCGACAGGAGACAATGTTCATATCTTTGTCCCGTACCACCTAAGTTCAGTTATGGAATGTATTAAATACATCGGTATTGACAAAGATGCGCAAGCTGATGCCATACATTCATATGATTCTAAACGGGCGTAGAAATTTTTCGGAGAAATTTTTAATACAAAAAAACCTGACTTTTTGACGTGATAACGTCTTTAAAATCGTTTTAGTCGGGTGACATGTTCAGAAACTTGTGTCACACCAAAACCTCACGAGCGCGATCGCAGGTATAACGAGAGAGAGACGGACCGATCTCCCGTCTCATCTCGAGCGCTGCCAGTCATTCCGTGAAACTTGTCACGCGGAATCCTCACGAGCGGAGGCTGGCATAGCGTTCGAGTGAGTGGACCGATCTTCCGTCTCTCTCACTCTAGCGGCATACAAATTTGAAAAAATTGTTATCTTCATTAATTCCTTACTTCCCAAAAACTTATATCACCAATAAGACGTTATCACGTAAACATCTCGATCGTAAACCTACTTTACAAACAACCAATTTTTTTGTAGAAAAGTGCAATTAAATGTATTAAACAGCTATTTGTTTCGGAGACGCCCCGAGTGGTTAGTGCCTGACCTGGTTTCAGAGTTTTTATGCCGCCCATGGGAATCTGAATTGGCTTTACGCATGTAAACCTTCAACCGAGCAATTAATATCTCTCAGGCTTCCTTATTTGGTACACACAGTAATAAATACAATTCACACAAGAATCCGAAAAATCGAAAAAGCGTGTCTTAGGTTCAAACTCGAGACCAATGACTTGGCAGTCCAACGGTTCCAATTGCTAGCTCTGCGACTAGCACTGCGGTTTTATCGCTAAAAGCAGTCTTTAAAGACCATAGAGCCAATCAGGCATAAACAAAATATCTTGGACTAAACCAAAAAGTTCGAACACATGAAAAGTTTCTATTTATACCATCCAATCACATTTCAAATCAAACCGTTCAGCTTCCACTCTTCGAATATCAAACGAAATAATATTCAGCATCGCAAAAGCCGCATTTGATCGACGTCTACCATTAACTCATACAGTTTACGAGCCTAGCTGATGCTGGCCACAATTGGGGGCTCAAAGGCCACACGCTGGGTCAGAATTCAATAAACTTGTCAATAACTTATATAAAATAACGTCCCACCGATGACCCTAGGCGCAGGCTTGAGCTTCGGGGCAAACAAATGTGTACAGTCTGTTTTATTTATTGTACCGGCTATTTCTGACGGTCATTTTTGCTGGTCGGAATCGTATCGGGAGTGTTTTTGTGACAGATTATTTTACTAAAGGTGCTGATTTTTTAAATTGGTTTCTTGGTAGGTTGCTCACGGGGTTTGTCATAGTTTTTTTTTTTTGTAGTTTGAAGGCATTTCTTTCTACTGAAAAGGTTTTACAGAAAGGGTTCGTTTACAAACAAAACTTAGTATCATTTTTTTGTAATAGTAAAATACTGATACTGTTATCCTGCATCATCCAACTGCTGGCCAAAGGCATGACATCGAGTTGTTTTGATGTTGTTTTGTTGGTTGGTGCTGTTGTTTGGTTGTTGTTTTGTTGTGCCCAATGTGGGCCACTGGTTTTGTCTAGATCACCATCATCATTATTCCCCTGCCCTTATCCCAATTCATTTGGGGTCGGCCCAGCATGTCTTCTTCCATACTTCTCTATTACTGGTCTTATCCAGGATCATCATTTGCCTAGCCTCTTCCCAACTATGTTGGGGTCGGCTTCCAGTTTAACCCGATGCAGCTGAATACCTGTATTTTACATGGAGCGACTGCCTATCTGACCTCCAGAACCCAGTTAGTACTGGGTAATACGATACCCCTTGGTAAGAATGGTTGTCAGACTTTTTGGGTCACTACTACCTGTAACGTGCTTTCCGAGGCACGAAGAAAACCCGGTATGTAATGGGTGGTCACCCATCCACAGACCAGCCTAGGCAAGCACGGCTTAACCTAAAGATCGACCCAAGTGACTGTTATTATTTAGTCACCTTGTCCAGGATCATAATATAATAAAATATAAATATAAGCATACATTTACTTTCCCAAAAAGCCGCTTAACTACTTTACCAAATTAAAATAAACAATTCACAGAATTCCTAGGTTTACTTTTAAAAATATTTTATATATAGTAGGGTACGTTAGGTAGGAAATGATTAGTTAAAAGCCAAACGTTTTTTTTTTGCCAAGTATACGAAAATTTTTATAATCCAAAAAGTTGTCAAAACTTTGTAGTGTTTTCACCCACCCATGTTTTTCAAATATTTCATATTCTCATACTTTAAAGAGAAATGTAAGTTGTATTTTTTCAGAATTTTCATATTTTATGGTACCAGAAAGCTCTCAGAATCACATTTTTCTTTTTAACTTTAAATATATTCATACTTTCGTGACATATCGTATTCGTATGAAAAAACAGCTTTAAGTAAAAATGTGTGGCTACAATATTTATGTAAAGTTAGGGAAATTATTTGGTTAGCAAATTGAATACATTACCATTCTTAGACAAGTGCATGAAATTGCTATAAATCATGATCTGTAAAATGACCGATTTGATCGAGACGCCATTGTTTAACTATTGTGTCTACTTCGTGGACAGATCATGGGATAACAATTTGATTACCAATTTTTTCTTTTTCGTGTGGTTATTGGCTAACCTGTTGTTAAAGTTTTTATGCCACCCATGGGCTTCTGACGTGGCTTTACTGCCGTCGAGAAATACCTCTCGTGTATGCTCGTTTGGTTTCCTCACGATGTTTCCTTCACCGAAGCAAGGGATAATAGTAATACAGTATGAACATGAGGCTGTCCGAATATCAGAACATTTCTTCTATAAGCCTCGCAATAAATAAATAATTTATGTGGGGATGACAGATTGAGTGAGGGAGAGCTACGATGTGTGAGAGAGAAAGGATACGAATGGGGAGTGTAGATTTTGACGGAAGACGTAAAGACGTAAAGATTTTTGTAAAGACTAGATAAATTAAAATAAAACAGTTCAAGTAAAGTGTTTGATTTCCCACATTTTCACGCCCACAAAAGTGGAATACTGGGAAATCAAAAAAAAAAACGGGCTAAGTTGAAAACTGAAAAAAAATTGACGACGTGACGACGACGACGTAAAAAACAATTTTCAGTTTTGAAGGCGGCCATTTTTTGGTCATCAGACGCAACGGGTTTGAATTATAGTCACCCAGAAGACGAAATGGCGAAGGCTGGGACAAGCCAAAACCCTACCATGCAAGGGTATTTTGCGGATGATATGGTGAAAAAATTCAGCGGCCAGGATAAAACATACACGGTATCGAAATGGATCCAAGAAATAGACGACAACTCTGAGATTTTTATGTGGACGCCGTTACTGCAGCTCATTATAGCTCGTAGATCCCTGGTGGGAACAGCGGCTTTGTGGCCCCAGTCTGAGCGACCGTTTAGATCGTGGGATGAGCTGAAGGTAGCGATTGCCAAGGAGTTTCCGGACGTATTGGACCAGAAGACAGCCCACGAAGTAATGTCCAGCAGAAAGAAACAAGATGATGAAAGCTGTATGGACTATTTATTAGTTATGCGTGAGCTAGGCAAAAGGGGAAAGATGCCAGATTATGTCGCTATAAAATACATCGTAGAAGGAATTAAAGACGAAGAAATTCATAAAATAATATTGTATGGAGTTACCACGTATCCCGATCTAAAAGAAAAAAATAAAATTTACAAAACTCTGAAAGAAAAAATGAAAGAGTCGAAGATGCGACGAAGTCAGCCGAAATATAGTGATGTGGTACAAAAAGCCGTGATCAGGTGCTTCAGTTGTGGGGAAAGAAGTCATCAGTCCAAAGAATGCCCAAATAAACATCTAGGGCTAAAATGTTTCAAATGCAATAGTTTCGGCCATATTGCGCCAAACTGCAACAAGGCGGAAGCATACAAACAGGAATCAAGCAATTTCCGAAGCGGCGGCGACCAAGCAGGTGCGATTTTTACAAGACATCAGCAGCATCCGACCCGGCAAGTTGTTGGTGAAAAACTACCAGGTGGCGTGAGTGTGTTGAGCGACACGAAACGCACGATGTTCACCAAGGAGGCCGATAACGTTAATTTTACGTCCGCGGGTGGCAGCACTGAGTTGTCAACTGCGAATGAAAAAGGTTTCAGCACTGATTTGGCAACCACGAATAAAAAAGAATATGACGTTTTGCTTGACAAGGACAACGATGTAAACAAAGATTTATTGATGAAAAAACCCCGGAAAACCGTGAAATTTTTTGATAAGGCGACGAGTGCATTGATCGACACTGGCAGCGACGTTAACTTGATTTCTGAAGAATTTTACACAATGATTGGATCACCGAAAAGTGAAATAATTTTCTTTCATTATTTGGGTTTGGACATGTAAAAGTGTGTTCTATGGGGAAAATTAAAGTTCCCGTTGTTATTGATGAACAAAGCTATAGTGATGTGTGTTTCCATGTGGTATCTAATGACTCTATGCCGTATGAGATTATAATAGGACATGAGTTCTTAAAAGATGTAACATTGTTTATGAAGGAAGGAAACATAATGTTTTTGCCGTCGAATGAGAATTGGTTGCGTAAACTTTCTTGTTATTGTACAGACATTCCGTACGTTATCGGTGGTGAAGTTAGTAAACATGTTCAGCAGCAGGTAAAGCATCTTGTCGAGGGGTATCGGCCGATGAAGACGAAGACGCCCCGGTAAGGTTGCATATTATCTTGAAAGATGACATTCCTGTAGCTCAGCGGCCACGCCGTTTAGCTATCAGTGAACAAGAAGAGGTTGAAAGACAGGTTGAACAGTGGCTAAAAGAAGGAATAGTGCGGGTGAGTTGGTCAGAGTATGCTAGTCCGTTAGTTTTGGTTCGGAAAAAGGATGGAGCTATCCGGATCTGTGTGGACTACAGATTGATCAACAAGAAGATGTTAAAGGATGAATATCCTTTACCGATTATTGACGACCACATCGAAAGACTTACAGAAGCTAATATTTTCTGGACGATTGATTTAAAAAATGCGTATTTTCATTTGCCAGTACATGAAGACTCGATTAAGTACACTGCTTTTGTCACGCATAATGGACAATATGAGTTTTTAAGGGCACCATTTGGTTTGACGGTCTGCCCTAAAGTATTTACAAGATTTATAACGACTATTTTCCATGAATTGATTTGTAGACGTATTGTATTGATTTTTATAGACGATTTACTAATTACAGCTCAGAATGAACTAGAAGCTGTAGAAAGATTGAAAGAGGTGTTAGATGTAGCGTCACAATACGGGTTGGAAATTAACTGGAAGAAATCACAACTTGTGGTAAAACGAGTGGAGTTTTTAGGCCACATCATAGAGGATGGTCAAGTAAAACCTTCAGCAGAAAAGACGAATGCTGTTAAAAGGTTCCCAGAACCTAGGAACACCAAGCAACTGCAAAGTTTCATTGGCCTGACGTCATATTTTCGTAAGTATGTACAACATTTTTCACTGATTGCGAAGCCGTTGACCGATCTACTGAAAAAGGATAGTATTTTTAAGTTCAATCAGGAACAAATGATTGCATTCGAGACGTTGAAGGAGAAACTGTCAAATAATCCAGTACTTAAGATTTATAATGCTAAGTCGTATACTGAACTACACACAGATGCCTCAGCAGTTGCGTACGCTGCTATTCTGATGCAACGGAGTGATGATGATGGAAGTTTGCATCCGATTTACTATATGAGTAGGAAGACATCAGAGGCAGAAAGCCGGTATTCTAGTTATGAGTTAGAGGCACTGGCTGTAATAGAAGGGATTAAAAAGTTTAGGAAATATTTATTCGGTAAAAAAATTAAGATAGTAACGGATTGCCAAGCGTTTCAGATGACGTTGGAGAAGAAAGACATGGCTACTTCACCACGAGTGGCCCGGTGGTTAATGTTACTTCAAGAATACGACTTCACCATCGAGCACAGAAGTGGAAGCCAGATGCGACATGCCGATGCATTGAGTAGATACCCTTATGTAGCTCAAATCAAATCAGACTTTTACGAGAAATTAAAAGATAATCAAGCTAAAGACACAGCTTTGAAAGCGATAATAAACATTTTGAAGGACAAGCCTTATGACGACTTTTGGCTTGAAAACTAAATTTTATTCAAGGGTCCTGAGAAACATTTCGTGGTACCAAAGAATATGGAGATGGAGTTGATTCGTAGCGCTCATGAGAATGGACATTTCGGTAAGAAAAAAACTATAGAATTGCTAAGAAAAGATTACTACTTTAAGAGTATAGACAAAAAAGTTGAAGATTACATTCGAACATGCATACCATGTTTGTTGGCAAGTCGTAAAGCAGGAAAGCAAGAAGGATTGTTGTCTCCAATTGAAAAGGGTGAGTTACCTTTGGATACACTACATCTAGATCACATTGGTCCTATGACTGCAACGAAAAAACAATACAATCATATATTGACGGTGATTGATGCATTCACAAAGTTTACATGGATATTTCCTACAAAAAGCACAACAAGCCGAGAGGTATTAGCAAAAGTACAGATTCACCAGCAAGTTTTTGGTAATCCCAGACGCGTTATTACTGACAGGGGAACTGCTTTTACCAGTAGAGAGTTCACAGGTTATTGCAAAGACGAGAAGATTGAACACATTACTATTACGACGGGTATTCCCAGAGCAAACGGGCAAGTGGAGAGGATTCATAGAGTAATGATTTCTGTTCTAACAAAACTTTGTATAGAACAACCAGGTAATTGGTACAAACATGTTAGTCGTTTGCAACAAGCGCTGAACAGCACTTATCAAAGAAGTGTCAATGCTGCACCTTATGAGTTACTCATTGGCACAGACGTGATTTTAATAAAGCAAGGAAGAAAAGTCGAGTCTATAAAGTTGAAGATGTTGTGGCTATACGACGTACGCAATTTGGAGTAGGCATGAAGCTCAGACCAAAGTACTTAGGTCCTTATCGGGTCACCAAAGTGAAGAGTGCCGATAGATATGATGTAGCTAAGCTGGATTCTGAAACCGAAGGGCCGAATAAGACGAGCAGTGCGGCGGATTCCATGAAGCCATGGCCTAGTGTGCAGGAAAACGATGCTGCAGATGACTGAGGTTGGAGGATGGATTTAGGAGTAAACTTTTATTTTATTTTATTTTCAGTTCAGACGGTAAAACTCTATGTTTTCTATTCCCTTGAATGTTAAGATTTGTTTTCGTTTATGTCGCAGTTATTTAAGTTATGTTTTGATGTTATGTTGTGTTAAGTGTTGTAGGTAACCATGTAAGATGTTTATTGTTATTGATTTTACTTTAGGTTTAGAGTTTTTATGTGTTTTAAAGATTTCTTATTTGTATTAGTCTAGGGACAGACTAATTGCAGGACGGCCGAATGTGGGGATGACAGATTGAGTGAGGGAGAGCTAGGATGTGTGAGAGAGAAAGGATACGAATGGGGAGTGTAGATTTTGACGGAAGACGTAAAGACGTAAAGATTTTTGTAAAGACTAGATAAATTAAAATAAAACAGTTCAAGTGGTTTCAAAGTGTTTGATTTCCCACATTTATATTTAAATAATTTTAAAAATTTCAATTTCATTTAATTTATTCTATTCTAATTTAATTTAATCTATTTTATTTATTTTAATTTAATTAAGTGAAATAAATTTAAATTTTTAATAGTTTTAATTTTCCAAACTGTGTATTTCTTGTTTAGTTAATGATTTAATTATCTGCACATAATGTAGTGCATGCTGTGCTTTTCTGTAAGTGATGAGGCGCTTAGATTTAAATTTGCAATGTACAAATTTTAATGTAAAAGTGTACTCATTGTTGAGAAGCCTTATAATAAATAAATAATACAGTATTTGAAATCTCTTTGACGGTAAATACAATAAAATTGACACCCGGAACTTAGTAACATCAATCCATATAATTTACACTAGAGGCCAAAAAGTTAGCTTTGACGAACAGTTTTGAATAAGCTCGATCGTGGAAACTTGGCCGGAAGTGATCAGTTAATGAATTATTTAACAGTTCAATAGGACTTGCTTGGAGGAAGTTGGGAGACAGAATTAGGCATGTGCCTTTAAGCTCTGACTGTTTAAGATCTTATTTAACTACTAGCGGACGTCACACGGTTTCACCCGCGTAGTTCCCATTCCCGTGAGAGTACGGGGATAGAATATAGCCTATGTTACTCTGTTAAGACGTGGCTTTCTAATGGTGAAAGAATTTTTCAAATCGGCGCAGAAGTTTTTGTGTTTATTCATTACAAACATACACACAAAAATACATATCTTTCCTCTTTATAATATTAGTGTAGATAGATGTAGATTCATTCATTTTCAAAATTGGTCAGGACAGATGGACAAGAATCGTCACACAGTGGGTGCTTGAAGACGGTCGTCGTCACCGAAGCAGGCCCAAAAACGCTGGCGTGACGATTTGGACTCGTTCCTGACTGATTGGACAGTGGAGGCAAAACACCGGGAGAGTTGGAAAGGAATGGGGAAGGCCTATGCCCAGCTATGGGAAAGAATAGGCAAATAAAAACACCGGCCAAGTGTGTGTCGGGCTACGCGCAGTGTAGGATTCCGTTAGTAGCCCGTTATGGCAATATAGAACGAACCCGTTGGTACAGCGCCATCTAGCGACAGCTTTGTTAAACTTATGATAATTTATTATGTTTTTTTTTATTTAGATTTTTTTTTCAATGCAAGTCTTTACCCGTTATAAACAAGCAACTACTTTATCTGAGTCACTTTATTCTACGGATTTTGTATTTGGTACAAAATTATCCAACATCCAAGTTTAATGACTATTACTGCTAAACTAATAAAGTTATCTTAACCGCTATAGTTTTTTTTAGTTAAAGTTCATGAAATGCACTCTATTTATCCAGATTTTTCAGCCTGCTGTTTAGCTTTTAGGGGTGGGGTGGGGGGGGGGCTTACTGGAACAAAAATTTGAACTTTAAAGTTTAATATTTCGTAAACGGAGCATTAAATCGAAAAGTAGTATTAGCAAATCGTAAGTCATTTTAAAATACCTATTCACCGATACTCCATACGATGGGGTAGCTACCCTAAAAAAATATTTTCCAAAATTTTATTTTACCACTTTGTCGGCGT
Source organism: Xestia rhomboidea (assembly GCA_963853795.1). NCBI lineage: Eukaryota > Metazoa > Arthropoda > Insecta > Lepidoptera > Noctuidae > Xestia > Xestia rhomboidea. The sequence goes on along the minus strand of OY970778.1, from coordinate 2,524,338 downwards.
TATTGATTATACACACCTACACCTCTACAAAATTACAGTTTTCTAGTACTAAATAAATAAATAAATAAATAACGCTGGACATTAACACACAGCGCCATCTAATGCCACACTAAGCAACGAGGCTTGTGTCGTGGACACCAGATAGTCGATATACTACTTAGATACTTTTTGTTTGTAAATAGATACTTATTATACATATAAACATCCATGACTCGGAAACAAATGTCCATGCTCACCACACAAACATTTGCTCCAACCGGGATTCGAACCCGGGACCCTAAGAACGTAAGGCAGCCTCACTACCACTGCGCTATTCGGGTCATCAGTACTAACGGTCTCTTAGCAAAACCTCGGACAGGCAGATAGACGGACATGACGCACGCACTTGGCCGGTTTTTATTTTATTTATTAGGGACAAAACAGGTACATGTAACCCAATAACAATTTTGCATGACCCGGGAATCGAACCCAGGGCCTCATGCTGAGCAGTCGCGTTTGCGACCACCAGACCAACGAGGCAGTCATAACATTCATTGTTTAGCAAAAAAGGCTTAGTTTTATCCTTCTTTTGTTTTCGGAACGAAACAAGAAGCAAATGTAAGGGATGCTACATAAATACTTGCGGGCGGTAAAATTGAATAATTATGTCGCACATCCTATAAAAATCTGTCAAAACACAAAATATGTAAATTATATAATTAAAATAAAATTATAGGTGGTGTTTTAATAGGCTTTTAAAAGTATATTCTATTTCTGTTGTATATTCCTTATATTACTTCAATTATAACACTTATCAGCTATCGGACATAGATTCGACTATTAGTCTTAACACCACAGTTTATTCCAACAAGATCAGCTATCTCGGCCAAGTGCCATGCTTTATAAAGTACCCCTTCCCGCCACAACATTGACGGTTAGGCAGTGTTGTCATTTCTCAAAAATAAAAACGAATTATTAAAATGTTTAAAACCCAACATAATATTAGTTATTAATAGATTACGAAAGATCTTAATGTATACATATCGCACATCCTTTAAACAACTGTCTTATCACAAAATATGTAGGTATTTTCGATAATATTTCAGTCAACTTTTATTGTCTTTGCTCTTTATTTGAAAAAAAAAACCCCACCTTAAGCATACAAAATTATGTGGCCAAATGGCACAAGAGAAAGTTTTTATGCAAAGCATCGATAAGAACACAAAAATCTTACATATAATCTCAAAACTGCAATTTTTGTGTTAAGACAGCTTTTTAGAGGATGTGCGATGTGTAGATAAAACTTCGTTAATTATCAGAATGCCGAGCCGAACGATATACTGCGAGTTCAGAGTCCTAACTGAGTTAGCCTATCAGAACGAGCCAAATATGTTTGCAGTAAATATGTGTGCAGTAAATATGTGTGCAGTAAATATGTGTGCAGTAAATATGTGTGCAGTAAATATGTGTGCAGTAAATATGTGTCCCATGTAATAGGGGGCGAGCTTATTGCCATCAACCGAGCGCAATTCAGACTCTGTGACTGCTACTGAGAAATTTCTGATGGAAAAACCTAATAACACTTGACCTACCTGGTAATCGAACCCAGGACCTTACGCTCACCAGTCACGATTTAGACCAACGAAGCAGCCTTTGTACAAGCAGGATCTTCAAAGTTCTTAAAAAAAAACTATGTAGTGTTTGTTATAAGAAGTCCGATATCCAGTTGTATCAGTAAACTTTTCAAAGGGCGATAATTACGGTACATCATAATCATCAGCCTACAATAGTCCACTGCTGGACATAGGCCTCCTCAATGGCACGCCACTCAACTCAATCCTCGGCAGCTCTCATTCAGTTGCTACCAGCCACACTGCGAAGTCCGTCGCTCCACCAAGACAAGCACGTCCCACCTTACGCGGGACGGCAACGTTTCGCGGTCTTCACTCAAGAACACGTCTACCTCAACGGTCATCGGTTCTACGGCTAATATGGTCGTTCCTTCAGCTTACTCATTCTTTGAGCTATGTTGGATCGGTTTTAATGTTTACCCTAAACAAAAGCGTCTGTGTCACCCCTAAGGAAAAGAAAAAAACGTAAGTATTCTTAAATTTGAATTTTCCCTCTCTGAGAATTTCATTTTTTCCTGAAACGGTTACGTTCGATAGGGAGAAAATTTACAGTATCTTAATACAAGGAAACGCCGTAAGATATTGTTGGAAAGGCTAGAAAAATGATGAGTTCGCTATTCGGAAGCTTTAGCACAATATCCCGGGAAGTATTTGCAGCATCTAAGCATCGCACTTTATGAAGGTAATTTTCTTTTATAAGAATTTCAGTTTTTCTTCAGTGTTGAGTATTTTGTAAGTGAAGTTGTTTCTTTTTACAATATAAAGGGCTTCATAGCTAACTATCTGAGCTTACAAGAGATTTTCTTTATCGTGTGGTTAGCGCCTAACCTGGTGTCAGAGTTTTATACCGCCCATGGGCCTCTGACTTGGCTTTAATCGTCCTCACGATGTTTTACTTCACCGAAGCAAGTGATAATTATAAAATACGCACATGAATTAAAAAAACAGAGTCCCTAGGCATATGTGTTGGTAATAGCTCTAAGATTAAAAAGGAAGACATTACTGACTGTGTCTCAGAGTTGTTAAAGTTAAAATGTGGTAAAATCATATTGTGTGCTTTTCCCTATTTTGAAAATTTGGGTAATAGAAAAAACAATTATATACATATGTTAAATAACCATGTACATTTTTTAGTAGGTCACTATAGTGACAGACTTATATATCTGGATATCAACACCATTGTTGGTAAACTGAAGTCGACACGGGGTAAGGTGTATCTACCTATTAGATGTAGACACAAAATAGCTCGGCTATTAGCTTATAATATTCACACAGACATAAATAGTATGTCTAAGTTTAGTCCTATTATTAACACTGCGACTATTAGTAGTAATACTAATGTACAGGTGACTTTAAATGAATATAGCATTAGTGCTATAAATGTTTACAATCATTGTACTGAGGAGGATCCATGTGTCACCGTGGAGAATTCTCATTTAGGGTATATTAGTGATAGGGTCTTGTTGTCTGAGGATGGCACGGGAGTCTCCGGCCTCACTCCAAATATTAATTTAAACTAGAAAGTGAGACAACAGAAGGTACCATTAACAATATTGTTAATCCTACCAACAGCAAGGTATCTTCTTGCACTCAATTAGTTAGTAAAAAAGGGCCTCAGCAGAACACTTTGAAATTATTCCACCAAAATATCCAAGGCATTTCTTCCAAATTATTAGAAATTGAATTGTTTTTAGAAAATAGTAAGTTTGACATTATTTGTTTTACTGAACATTGGCTAAAGGATTACCAAATGCTTATCAATTATGAGAACTATATGGTGGGTAGCTGCTTTAACCGTAAAACTATGCTTCGTGGAGGTTCCCTAATATTAATAAAAAATTGTTTTAAATATAAGCAACGTAATGACATAGTAGGTCTCTCAGTTGAACATTGCGTCGAACTGTCCTGTGTTGAGCTAGATAAGCATGTAATTGTGTGTGTGTACAGACCCCCAAACTATCAAAACTTTTCCTTATTTGAATCAATAATGGAAGATGTCCTGGCAAAACTTGCAGCCAGTAATAAATCTACAATTATTTGTGGTGATTTCAATATCAATATTTTAGAAGAAAGTTCAAATAGCAGTCGGTTATTAAATCTTTTTAAGTCATTTGACTTGACCAACACTTTTATAGAACCTACTAGAGTCACTCCTTCTACTGCTACTTGCATAGATAATGTTTTCTGCGATTGTGATTACTTAGATAAGGCCATAGTAAATTGTCTGCCTTCTGACCATAGCGGACAAACTGTAACTTTTAGGTGTAATATACCCCCATTGCAAAAAGTTCAAATTAAATTTAGACCTATAACTTCTAGCAGATTAAATAGGTATAATATTTCGCTACAAAACAAGTTAAGTGCTATGAGCCTTGACGATATTAATATAAATCAATTGTATGATCGTTTCTTTTCAATAGTTCACACGGAATTCAATAAAACTTTTGAAAAGAAGACAAAAAGTATTTGCCCTAAATTCATATTTAGTGATTGGGCAACTAGAGGTATCCGAAAAAGTAGGGAAAGACTATTTGAGCTTTATGGCCTTAAGCCTTTTATAAACACTGAAACTTTTAACAAGTATGTTGCTAAGTATTCAAAAATTTTTAGAAATACATGCAAGGTTGCTAAAGCCCTGCACATTAGCAACAAGATCAAAACAGCAGAAAATAAAATAAAGACAGTTTGGAAAGTCATAAATAACGAGACTAACAGGAAGAAAATACGTAACACTAGCTACACATTAGATACAGCATGTGGTCCTAAAAGCTCTGATCAGGAAGTAGCTCAAGAATTTGTAAATTTCTTTACCGATGTACCATTAAAAACTACAGAGGCTCTTATTTCCTCACCTGAACTCTCAATTGGTTTATTAAAGGCGAATGTGTCTGGCTGCCTGGCTGAATTTAAATTTAAACACATTAACCCTATGATAGTTATTAAAGCTTTCCGGCAAATAAAAATCAAACTGACCGAAGATCTATGGGGAATGTCTATCAAAGTTTGTACATCCATACTTGAGACTATAGCCCCTTACCTAGCTTTAATTTTTAATTTATGTGTAGACCAAGGAGTTTTCCCTGATTTAATGAAATACAGTAAAGTCATACCTCTTTTCAAATCCGGGGACAGTAAAGACACTAATAATTATAGACCTGTATCGGTTTTACCAGCTTTTAGCAAGGTTTTTGAAAAGGTAATGCTTAATCAAATGCTCTATCATTTTAACACTAACAGAATCTTACATGATCAACAGTATGGTTTCACCAAGGGACGTTGTACAACTGACGCCGGTGTAACCTTATTAAAGCACATATTTACTGCGTGGGAAGAGTCTCAAGACGCCATAGGAATTTTTTGTGACCTCTCCAAAGCGTTTGATTGTGTAAATCACGACACATTACTTTTGAAACTTGAGCATTACGGACTGGGTAAACTTGCAATTAGTTTGGTAAAATCTTATTTGAATGATAGACAACAACATGTTCAAATAAATGGTGTTAATTCACATGGTTTAAAAGTAAAAATGGGGGTTCCACAAGGCTCAATATTGGGTCCTTTCCTTTTTCTAGTATATATAAATGATCTACCCTATTTATTGAAAAACCAACCTCAAAATATGGTGTTATTTGCTGATGACACTTCCTTAATTTTTAAGATAAATAGGCGGGCCCAAAATCTAGATGACGTAAATAATGCCCTACTTCAGGTCCAAAATTGGTTCACAGCAAACAATTTGGTATTAAATGAAAAAAAAACCAAATGCATAAGATTTGCTTTACCGAATGTTAAAAGTAGTGATTGTGATATAGTACTGAATAAAGAGAAACTTGAATTCGTAGATAAAACGGTTTTCCTGGGGATTACGCTTGATTCAAGGCTACAATGGGGTTCTCATTTAACATCTCTTGCGGGGCGGCTAAGTTCAGCAGCATATGCCATTAGAAAAATCCGTCAGTATACTGATGTAGATACCGCTAGACTGGTTTATTTTAGTTACTTTCATAGTATAATGTCTTATGGCATTTTGCTATGGGGACGGGCTGCAGATATTGAGTCTATATTTATTCTGCAGAAAAGAGCCATCAGAGCCATATATAATCTTCGTAGGCGCGATTCTCTAAGGGAACTGTTTAAGGATATTGGCATCATGACAGTACATTGTCAATACATCTACGAAAACATAATGTACGTCAGAAAAAATCTGCACCTTTTTGGTAAAAGGGGTGACAGACATAATTACAGTACTAGAAATAGGGACCAACTAGTTCAGCCAGGCTTCAGACTCGCTAAAGTAGACTCATCTTTCATGGGGTACTGTTTGAGATGCTATAATAAAATTCCACAAAGTATTCTTGAACTGAATGAGACGAAATTTAAAACATGTATTAAACGCACACTATGTAAGCAAGCATATTACAAGTTGAGCGATTATATCGCTGATAAAAATGCTTGGCTCAATGCTGGTCCTGCTCCACAAGGACAGGGGCGCTTAAATTGATAGCATTAAATGGTATTGTTGGAGCTGCTGAAGATTGTACAACTATCTTTGCATTGTATAGATTCAATCTCTTTAGTATTATATAATCGCATAGCCCATATTGTGTGAGTACTATGTACTAGAAAGCTATCATTCACTGGAAACCTACGTCTTTTCTTGACTTGAATGTGCCCTGGCGGTTGAGAATATGTCATGCTCACTCAAAAGTCTCGCTGATGGTGGCGCATGTGTCGGATCATTTAGTTCCCTTCAAAATGGTTGAGTTGAATGGTGCTGATCTATGCGTCATGTCCGTGAACGGGCGCTGTCGGTTGTGACTGGTCATCTCTCAGTTGCCATGGCTTATTTTAATGAATTATTTTAGTTTTTGAATTGTTTTTTTTTTTCTGTTTTGTTTTACTGTGGACACTTTTAACGTGCACATCTTGCTACATTGTTCTCACATAATATACCATCTCAACATGAATGATGTAACCAAGATTTTGTAACAATATTCTGATTTAAAAGAGTGTCCATGGAGTTTCTTGCCCGTTCTTCTCCATAGAGATCTACGCTAGGGAATGGGCAACTACAGTACTTTCACAGTTTTTATGTCTTGTGACTGGGACTGTAGCTACATTTAATTTTCATCTTTGTTTCGACAATTCAAAAGTGCCTGTAACTGGCTTACTTGAAATAAATGCTTTGATTTTGATTTTGATTTTGATTATCACTCCTTATCTTACAAAAGTTATGATGCTTTAGCACATCGGCAACGTTTTTTTTAAAACACACATAGATCCAAGCCAAGTAAATGTAGTTTTGCGCGGGCATCAAGCTTGCAAACTATAGCATAGAAGCCAACCACTGCGTAACAACAACACCATCAAAGAAAATCACGCATCAAAAAGCAAGTTCGTTTAAAAACATCACAAAAAACGTAAAACCAAAAACAATATAAAAAATTACTGGAATAAGTTACGCTCATTCACTGTTTTTCCAGTAAAAAACGTAGCCGAGTTTATCATGTTTAAAAACCCGTTGTCAAACAGTGTATTTTCATTTACAATATTTTACGTTAAAAACAGGCTAATAGGATGTCGACAGAGTATTTAAGTGCATGTAACTACTTTGACTGCACGCCGCCGCCATACTATATGGTTTCCTGTTTGTATGGGACAAGTTATGAGAGAACAAATCATTTATTTCTTTGCAAACATGGGTAATAGGTACAGTCGTGGTCTTTTCCGCCTGATCAGTTTAAAATTTTTCGCTTAAATCATGCGAAAGCGCAGCCACGCCCGGGCGCCCCCTTAAAGTTTTAGCTTATTAGGAAAGCGTTGACGCTTTCCTAATAAGCTTAAACACTTGCCAAAGTTGACTTTGGCGCGCAAAATAACAATAACTCTCGTTTGGCATGCGTCATCAGTGCGCTCGGCCGATCGTTATTTTTTCATTCATTATTTCTATACAAAGTCAACAGGGCGAGGCTAGAGAGCGTTTCCATGTTGTAAGTGCAAGCAAAAATTGGCTTAGTGGTGATCAGGCGGTAGTGTCCTCGATAGTACATAGTTGTTCTTTTATAATAAGGTACTCAATCATTTTGGCGTCACATGGGCATGCAAATAATAGGTTTACAATTATAAATTTAAAATAAGTTGCATGTCATTGCAATTGCAATAAAAAAAGCTTTTATTTAACTTGCCTTATTAGTTATTTAGTTATTGTTATCTGACAACTGAATTTCAAACCGATTGAGCTGATATTTTGCACACAGCTTTGGTTCTGGTGACTACATTTCATGACAGACATGATTTGATCCCGCACAAGAACAGTTCGCCTCCTCACGCTAGAACGCGTCTCCTCAACGGTTAATACCACGGACACGGCACTTTGTGTACAGTCGACCAAGCTATTTGGTTTACATTTTAACATGCAAATTACATTGTAAAATGTAAACCAAATAGCTTGATCGACCGTACGTGTTCAATGTTGATAGATAAACCTAATTTTCTTCTTTTCGATTTAATAAATGCTAGAAAAAAGCAAATGAAAGGAATTGGGAGAGACCTTTGCCCAGCAGTGGGAGAGTACAGGCTAACAAAAAAAAATGATAGTTAATAGTAGATTGTATCATAAGAGAGCAAAATAATATTTTTACGGCGAGGGCGCTTTTTTGAATCCAGAGCAAAGTGAGGGATTCTTTAGTAGAATCTTGAACGTAGCGAGGGATTCAAAGTACGTCGCCCGAGCCAAAAATATATTTTGCGCCCAAGTGATACACTCTACTTTTCATCACCCACTATGAGAAAATAAATGGCGCCTCATATTTTATTCATTGTCACTTGAAGAACTCATTTTTCAAAACAAAACCATGAATTTCTAACAATCCGTGAAAATTGTCGAAAACGCGGGCTGTAGTTCGCGCGTTTTTAATTTGATTTCTTTTTTTTATTCAGCCGGCGGTGCGGCTTTAAGCCGTCGTACCAGCCAGTCTTTATTCAAACAATATTTGCGTTCGATTTCTTTGGCGCTGAACACTAAGATGATCCAAATTCAAGAAGTGCGTGGCAAAGATAATTGCGGCACACTTATTTAATAAAGAGGATAAAAAGCTCATTACTGCCCGCTAAAAGATTCTTATAGAAAATGTGGATGAAATGGGATGAAAAAACACTTATTAATTATTTATTGTCAGAGTCTGCTCATGACCCCGATCTTGCTTAATGTAAAATAATGGAATAGGTTTGTGATGGAAAGTTTTTAAAAATATTATACAGGGCTCTACATCAACTAAAAATAAAATCGCTATAAACTTATGACTTGGCGCCGTGTGAACATCAGATACGATTAAATACTTAATAACACTGTGTTTACAATCAGTGCAGTGATTATTTACTTTGTTTTTTTTTGTTGTAATACATAGCTCTTTATTATGTATTTATGCTCCGATTCATTATTGCCTTGACTACAATCTTTGTGAATGTTTTTGTTTTAAATAATTTTGTTACACTGTGATAACTAAATTGTATCTAATTTTTGACCTAAAGTCTGATTGGGAGCAAAGAACATAGTTGTTATAAAGAAAAAGGATAAGATAATCATAAACTCACTCGTATTTTACGATATATTTTGTCAGTTGCTATGTGTCAAAACGAATGATAAAAGTATTTATAGTAAAAATTCAAATCGTCTGTGAAATCTCTAACGTTACTAAACTAAAAAATATGGAAATAAAAAAATTGTATTTTTTTTCTTACGTTAACTTTTTTGTATAATTTTGTAATAGTGTTAATTTAACTATTATTTCATCTTGTCCTGTCCTAGACTAAAAAATACTTAAAAAACTGACTTACTAAAAAACTGTTTTTGAAAATCATCTTTTCTTCAATAGGCAAAACAAAACAATGTACAGTATGATTCACGAAAGATGACCACTGCGCAGAATATTTTAGGTCCCTTTGGAGGTGCGGGGTAAGGCGCGGGCGGAAAGCGTCAAGACCGGAGCGACGCCACTGGTGCTAACTTAAACATTAAAATATTATTTTGTCTTAAGTGTTTTCTTCATGAGTGTACATGCGCAGACGGCCGCCATTTGTGGTCATCTATTGTGAATCGTACTGTACATTGGTAGCATAAGAACCAATCTTACCAACAGCAAACCTTCTATTGTCTCCACAAACCAACTGTCCAGCCCTCTAAATCTAGCAGCGTCCCTTCCAACCGACCGCACCATGGTACATAACCATAAAAACCATTTTATGTACCACAACCACCCGATTTTCTAACATTACCCAACTAAAGGACAATTTGCTGGTACATCTTTGGCCTTTTTCAGGGTGAACGCATGGTGATCAGCGGTAGCGGGAGCAAGTATTTCACATTTTTGGGGGGCTCATGGTTTATTACCCCAGCCAAATGGGTTAATTTGTCAAGGTTATGTAAGTTTCGCTAGAAATGGTTGGTCCGTGGATAGATGATCATCAATGACGTGCCTACACCCAGCCATGTCTTTGGAATTAGGTAACAGTGGAAGCGCCAGAGTAACCCCTAAAATTTGCTTACGTTTTTTGCAATGTAAGGCTGTATGTTGACGGCGGCGGCGACCTCTCGCTCCCGGCCCTGGTTCAAGCCATGGTCAGGAGCGAGACGGAATGGGACGCCGTCACCTCCTTCTGCGAAGCAGTCATGCTAGCGAAGGAGGTGGCGGAACCTGAGAGAGAGAGAACCTCACGTCCCGGCCGCCGCGGGAGACGCCCCGGGCGTCGGGGGCCACGTGGTGGCCCCCGGCCACCGTAGGCGCGGGCCTGTGGACGGGGAGCTATGGGATAGCTCGTTGTTCGTCCGTCCCATGACGACAGACCGTGTCGACGGCGCGTTCGTGTTCCACGCGCGTCTCAAAGAGAGTCAGCAAAAAGGAAGGTGTCCGCAAGGGCCGATGCCTGCCAGGGCTGCGGGACTGTTCGAAAGAGATACCGTGGCCCCGGAACACAAAGGGCGATGACGGAACATGGATGGGTTTTAGTCAATAAAAGTCTGACACTCCCTCCTGCACTGCCCAGAGCGGGAGAAGTCAAACATGATTTCCCAAGAGAGAAAAGAAGGCCGTATGTTGGCCATAATATGATGTGCGGCATTACACGTATGTATGAGTATTACGGACGCTTAAAATAATAATGTATTTCTAAAAAAAACTTGTAAAATGGATCTTTATATAGTAACTATACGTAGGTCATAACGAGGAGATCGCAATAACGAGGAGAACAAGTGCCATTCAGCTTCGTTAAGGGCCTTTTTACACACATTATGCGTACTATTTTGACTGAAAGTTTAGTAAAAACGCCCCCGCCTCAACACCCGCTCTCGACACTCACCCTGGACGAGCCCTAATAGAACGATAGTCTGTTATTATAGTAAAGTAAATCGATAGGCTTTTCCAGATTGCAATTTATGGCGCTGAGATAGTAAGGAAAGTTTTTATGTTACGGAACCCTTGTGCGTCGTTTGGGTTTTTTGTGTGCGACTACGGAACCAGGATTTTTTGGATTTCGTAAGAGATTATGAAATTCTAGCGTTTTGTTTATTTTTGTGATGTTTTTATTTCGATTTCGAATAGAGAGTTCCAGTTCAGTTATCAATGTAGTAGGCGATCGTGATTTGTTTACGTTGAAAGCATAATTTCATCAAATTAGTTATTGTCTATTATTTTTAATAGAAAGTGATATTAAAGGTGAACGCACACTTCGAGCCGAAGGAAGCGAAAGAGCCGAAATAATCGATTTTTAGAATTAGTTGTATGAAATCCTATAAGACCTCGCACACTTATCCGCGTCGAATCGGACGAATAGATTGCGTTATACGGATGAGAAAATGTTTCTTTCGGCGCGGTTAAGTGTGTGTTCACCTTAATACGAGTTTTCCATTTTCGAGCGTTTTTAAACCAAAAGGAAATATACAGATTTAAAAGAATAGTCAATGACATGTTTTACTAAAGGTAGATACAGTAAAATTCTTCCTACCTAATGAATTTGCAAAGTATAAAAGAAATCTTAAAGATTTATAGGAGTTAATAGATTAATACAAAATAATTGTTATGTTTTTTTTTTTCATTTCTAAATATGTTTCTGTTTATATTTTAATTCTTATATACTTTTTAAATCTCTTTTGTTTCTTTTATATTTTTGTTGGCTTAGAAGTAAATGCAATGCTGCAATGCTGTGGTCTCCTTTATGTGAAGGAGTACACCTATGTGATACTTTTGTCGTCCATTAATTATTTCTCATGATCTGTGTATGTACATCGTTTGTTGGATTTGGTTCATCATCATCATCATTTCAGCCGAAAGAAGTTCACTGCTGGACATAAGCCTCCCCCAAGTGTCGCCACATTGACCGGTCCCATGCGACTCGCATCCAGCGGACACCCGCAACCTTCACCAGGTCATCGGTCCACCTAGTGGGAGGTCTTCCAACGCAACGTCTTCCGGTTCGCGGTCGCCACTCAAGAACTTTTCGGCCCCATCGGCCATCCGTTCTGCGAGCAATGTGACCTGCCCACTGCCACTTAAGTTTGGCAATTCTTCGGGCTACGTCGGTAACCTTGGTTCTCTTGCGGATGTCTTCATTTCTGATTCGATCGCGCAAGGAAACTCCGAGCATAGCCCTCTCCATTGCCCTTTGGGTGACTTTAAGCCTTCTGATGAGGCCCATTGTGAGCGACCACGTTTCGGTCCCGTATGTAATCACTGGCAACACACACTGGTCATAGACTTTCGTCTTGAGACACTGCGGTAAGTTGGACGAGAAGATACCGCGCAACTTCCCGAACGCAGCCCAGCCGAGTCGGATTCGACGATTGACCTCTTTCTCGAAGTTAGACCTACCTAACTGGACCGTTTGTCCCAGGTACACATAATCGTCTACAACTTCGAGTATAGAGTCTCCGATTTTGATAGGAGTGGGTGTGACATGGGCATTCAACATGACCTTGGTTTTGTCCATGTTCATTTTAAGACCCACTCTTCCGGAAGCTCTACTGAGGTCATCGAGCATCGTCCTGAGGTCCTCCATGGTCTCAGCCATGACCACTATATCGTCGGCAAACCGAAGGTGAGTGATGTACTCGCCATTGACGTTGATGCCTAGCCCTCTCCAGTCCAGAACCTTGAAGACATCCTCCAGTGCAGCGGTGAACAGTTTCGGAGATATGACGTCTCCCTGTCTCACACCTCGCTGCAGGAGTATAGGTTCCGAGGCTTGGTCCTGAAGTCGGACTGACATGGTGGCGTTTTTGTACAAACACTTCAACACCTCGATGTAAAGATAGTCAATTTGGCACCGTTGGAGAGACTGCAGTACAGCCCAGGTCTCGATCGAATCGAAGGCTTTCTCGTAGTCCACAAACGCTAGACAGAGGGGCAGGTTATACTCTTCGGTTTTCTGTATAACCTGCCGCAGCGTATGTATGTTATAGATTTGGTTAAGTTAATGTTAAATTGATAATAATAATAAATTACATTAAAAATTAGCATGAAGAAATTCTTATAAAAAAGTAATTAATATCTATGTACATTATATACATACTACAACTAGAACTCTAAATAATTACAAAAATAAAACTAAACTAAGTACTTACACATATCCAACGACGTCAATAGGCGTCAAAGTACTCCTCCGCATCGCTGTCATTCGGAAACGTGCCCAGAAGACTGGCAGCATTGCCACGTTGAATGGCAATGCTAATTCTTTGGCCAAAGAAAGAGCCAGCCCTCTGGTCACGCGAAGTGTCGACCAGTCGATGAGAGATTTCCTTAAAAAGGAGACGCGCACTCGGACCCCATGACCCGAGCGTTTCGACCCCAAACGGCTCAAAGCTGTAATTACCAATAAGGTTACAGTATTTGCGCCGTTTGAGGACCTCGGCAGCCGCAGCAGCAGCGCCTGCACAGCCCGCCGTGCTTGCAACGTGAATTATTATTTTATTTGGTTAATAAATATATTTTCTTCAAAATCCCTATATACCACCAGTGCAGATTGTTACCAATTGAGACAATTACTTACTTTCCATTCAAATTAAGGGAAAACGATGCCACTGTTTTTTCAAGCCACGTGTAGTCTACAAACTCGCTAATGGCAATAACTAAACTTAAAGGTTTAAACAACAAAACAAATTACACGAACATAAATATCACATACATCGCCAATAAATATTTTGTTCCCTATCTGTAAGCAACTCGATACCACTCGAGTAAAGCTCTCGATTTATTGCGAGAATCGAATAATTGATTCCAATCGATATGGAGGGGATGAATAAATCACCCCTGCCAATGCCCTGGGATTTGAATGACGGAGTCTGATCAAAATATAATAGAATCAAAAATGTCGTGTGTATTCTTTTATCTTGTTTACTGTTTTATGTGGTGTTATCTTGTTTAGGTAGATGGGCGTTTTTGTACGTATGAGTATGTTGAACATTAATTTTATACACGCTGATGTCCGCGGCTTCGCCCGCGTGACGCAGACGGCTTTATTTTGTTCCGACACCTCCAACAAATATTATATTTTAGTCAATGTATTCAAAAACTTGACAAATTATATACTAAAACCTTCCTCGAGAACCACTCTGTCCATTGGTGAAAACAGCATGAAAATCGGTGCAGCAGTTTTTGAGTTTATCGCGAACACACAGACGCGGCCTAGGTCTTTGTTTTATAATACGTAATGAAAGTGATATGTAGTGATAAGATAATATCAAATTATTGACGTAGCTCGTAGAGCTGCCAAACTGTAATGGGACTGGGCAGGCCATGTCTTCCAGATGGGCGAAAAGCTGTGGGCCCGAATTTCGCAATGCTGGAACCCTGAGACAGTTAGACGGGGTCGCGACAGACCAAGGATAAGGTGGGATGCCTTTTTTTCGGATGGGAAATATACAAATGACTCCTCCCGCTCCGGGCGGAGAAGGAGGGAGTGTCAGACTTTTACTGACTAAAACCCATCCATGTTCCTTTAACTAAACCATGTTCCTTCATCACCCTTTGTGTTCCGGGGCCACGGTATCTCTTTCGAACAGTCCCGCAGCCCCGGCAGACATATGGTGGGACGCCTTGGATGGCTTTCTCGATAATTGGAGAGAAGAGGCGCAGCATAGAGAAAAGTGAAAGGAATGGTGGGAGGCCTTTGCCCAGAAGTTATGAAAAAAAAAAAACGACATAATATCATCACGCCGAAAGGTTAGGCAGAGTTGTTCCCCAGTTATTTTTAAAGTCCCATGTAGTAAGGGGAGCGCCACCGCCTCCGCGAGATTGTCAGCAACATCGAAGCACTGCTGGCCTTTCTCGGGGAGTTGGGGTGGAAAATACGTGCTTTGACGTGGAGTTGCGGACACCAACCCGCTATACAATACAATACAAGGGGAGCGCCAATTGCTATCATCCGGGCACAAATATAAACTTGGGGCTGTTCCTGTGAGAAAAACTTGGGGAATCGAATTCAAGACCTCAGAAACAGCGCGGCAGTGCTTGCAATCTGGTGTTGAGTATTTCTTTTGTTTGATGTTTTATACAGGGGTATTGGAAAACTTAACGGGTAGGTAGTCGTTTCGTCCCAAAAAGTAGCCAGAAGTCTAAAAGTCTATTTAACATAACAACACCACGCCTGCTATCCCCGAAGAGTTATGCAGAGGTATACATAATTAGTACACCCACCATTCGCCAGTAATGTTTAAGTCCCATGTAAATGGGGGCGTGCCTATTGCCATCAACACAAATCCAGACTCTGTGGCTGCTGCGGAGAAATTCCGGATGGAAAAGCCCAATCAAAGTTTGTCCGAACTGGGAATCGAACTCAGGAACTCATTCTCATCAGTCGCGATTGAGGCCACTAGATTAACGAGGCAGTTTATTAATTTTGAATAAAATTATTGTTAAGATCACGGAAAACCCCTTGATTCTTTTCACTCTTTGTCGTACCAAAGATGGTCTGAAAAAGATCGCCAACAGCGAGGGAACAGCCCCATTGTCAGCACATCGTCGGTACAACCTTTTTATAATCTCATTATTTGATAATACAGAGAAAAAAATCCCTTATAAAATTTAAATATTTACTATTAGGTCTGAATTCCTCCTACGCTGGTGTCGGTCGCGTACGGTCGGTCGCGTACGTCAGCGAGAATTATACAGGGTGTTAAAGTAGTCGCGTGCCATAGCTTAGGGGTGAGTTCAGTATCGATAAAGGAACCCGTAAAAAAAAAAAATAAGTAAAACCAAAAGAAATTATTGCAAGATCCACCTAATTTAGTACCTACTAACTTAAATTAAAATAGCAATCGTTTAGAATTAAAATTATTTTATATTACTATTTGAAGTTAGTAGGTACTAAATTTTTTATTTTATAGGTGATAGGTTTTTTATAGGTTGATCTTGCATTTTTTTTTAAGGAAATATTTTTTTTGGATTTATTTTTTATTTTTTACGGGTTCCTTTATTGATACTGAACTCACCCCTAAGCTATGGCACGCGACTACTTTAACACCCTGTATAATAAAATACGGCTGACTTCAGCGTCTCAGTTTTGTGTATAGAACACAATGTATACTCGTACGCGCGACCGACGTACGCGACCGACGTCAGCGTAGGAGGAATTCAGGCCTTATGAGGAAGTTACATGGCAACCAAAGGCGCGGGCGGCGACACTTCATTCGCTTCTCGGGTAGTGACATCATAAAAAAATATTGTCGATCGAACATAAATCGTGAATTCTAAAATGTATTACTAAGTTTATATATAACTTTCATAAATACTGTTTTAAGCTGTCACGGTTTATAACTAAACTTATATATACTGTCCCTTACTGGGTTATCTTCCGTGATTGTTATTAATTTGACGACCCGAATAGCGCAGCGGTTGTGAGGCTTCCTTACGTTCTTAGGGTCCCGGGTTTGAATCCCGGTAGGAACAAATGTTTGTGTGCTGAGCATGAACATTTGTTTCCAAGTCATGGATGTTTATATGTATTATAAGTATGTATTTACAAACAAAAAGTATATATGTAGTATATCAACTATCTGGTGTCCACGACACAAGCCTCGTTGCTTAGGCACTAGATGGCGCTGTGTGTAATGTCCAGCGATATTTATTATTTATTTATTTATCTCAAAACTGTTATTTTTGTGTTAAGACAGTTTTTTAGAGGATGTGCGATATTTGAAAATCATCACAGCCGATTTCAAACACCACCTCCCCAGTCCTCACATTCTCTAATAACCGGACTAACTTAACTTAACTACAATAAGTTACAACTTGCTCTACCCCTCATCCGATGTAATAGCTCTCCTGTTTATCATTGGACAACCGATACACGGCGGCGTAATTGTTTGGGGCGTAGTATCCGCTATTAGGAACAACGTATGGTTGGTATGGTACATAAACTGGGATGATGGCTATCCCTGAAGAGAGCTCGAATTGGCTGTACAAGGTTTAACATCATAAACGCAAGACATCCCGTGTGCTCTCTCGGACTACGTAACTGAGCAACTTTCGTTCTACGGGTTCTTGAAATTCGCGAAATTGGACTTTGTATAGTCCCTGACTCTTAGTTGACGCATTTTAGGAGCTCGTGGCTCAACAGCCACTCGGATCAATCTTCAGGTAAAGCTGCGCGTGCCTAGGTTGGTTCGTGGATGGGTGACCACATACTTACCGAGTTTCCTCCTTGCCTCGAAAGCACGTTAACCCTTGATCTGACCACGAAGTAGACACAATAGTTAAACAATGGCGTCTCGACCAAATTGGTCATTTGACAGATCATGATTTATGCAACGGCTTAAAGACCTGCAATGCAGGTCATTTACAGATCTTTGTCAATCGTTACAGGTAGTCTGTAGCCCTAAAGTCTGCAAACCATTCTTACGAAGGGGTATCGTATCACCCAGTACTAACTGGGTTGTGAAGGTCAGATAGGCAGTCGCTCCATGTAAATTACTGGCGTACATCTGCGGTTCCGGCTAGAATGGAAGCCAACCCCAACATAGTTGGGAAAAGGCTAGGCAGATGATGATAATATGAACTGACACGATGGTAAGGTAAAACTAAAAAAAGTGCGATTCCGACTCGCACTTTATACCTAAAACAGGATGAAGATAGTACCTACGCTCTTCCGCAACTCTTAGAACTAACAACTCGACGACCCGAATGGCGCAGCGGTAGTGAGGCTGCCTTACGTTCTTAGGGTCCCGGTTTAGAATCCCGGTTGGAGCAAATGTTTGTGTGGTGAGCATGGACATTTGTTTCCAAGTCATGGATGTTTATATGTATAATAAGTATGTATTTACAAAACAAAAAGTATCTATGTAGTATATCAACTATCTGGTGTCCACGACACAAGCCTCGTTGCTTAGTGTGGCACTAGATGGCGCTGTGTGTTAATGTCCAGCGATATTTATTTATTTAACAACGCAAGTAAACATAATCACAAACAACAATTCAAGAACACAGCCATCTTCCACCCTACGCTCCTGACATACCCTCATACTCAAGGAATGGTGTAAATAAAATTGAATAGTTGCCCCCCGGGAGCTAGGCGCATGATTGGATGCCGGCTTATCGTGGTACTATAAACTAACATAATATCGTGGCTTGTTTCATAACCGTTAAGGAACTATAGGGTTGATAATATGGAGAAACTATGGTAGTTCTGAAGTGTATTGTCATAATATGTAACATGTTCTAGCTGGGGTACAAGATATTTCGGTAAGGAAGTTAAATATCGCTGGATATTACACACAGCGCCATCTAGTGCCACACTAAACAACGAGGCTTGTTTCGTGGACACCAGATAGTTGATATACTACATAGATACTATTTGTTTGTAAATACATACTTATTATACATATAAACATCCATGACTCGGAAACAAATGTCCGTGCTCATCACACAAACATTTGCTCGTACTGGGATTCGAACCCAGGACCCTAACAACGTAAGGCAACCTCACTACCGCTAGTTGTCTTGAGGTATTGTCAAATTCGCCGTCCGTCCGTCTCATGACAACAGGCCGTGTCGACGGCGCGTTCCTGTTCCACGCGCGCCTCAAAGAGAGTCAGCAAAAAGGAAGTGGCCGATGCCTGCCGGGGCTGCGAGACTGTTCGAAAGAGATACCGTGGCCCCGGAACACAAAGGGCGATGAAGGAACATGGATGGGTTTTAGTCAGTAAAAGTCTAACCCCCGAATACTGAAACGTCACTCAAAATTTAAGTAGCACTTATATTTACCAGATACTCAAAAGTGACGTTTGGCCATACGAAATTTAAAGTTTAGGAGCTGCTCAAATGTTAAGCAGTCCTTAAATTTTGAGTGAAGTTTCAGTATTTGGGGATGACACTCCCTCCTTCTCCGCCCGGAGCGGGAGGAGTCATTTGTATATTTCCCATCCGAAAAAAAGGCGTCCCACCTTATCCTTGGTCTGTCGCGACCCCGTCTAACTGTCTCAGGGTTCCAGCATTGCGAAATGCAGGAAACAGTGTCATGTCAGACTTTTACTGACACTCCGTCCTGCTCCACACAGAGCGGGAGGAGTCATTTGATGATTTCCCATCCGAAAAAAAAGGTATTGTCAAGTTATCATTTTGAAACTTTCGTATTCTCAAAGTTTTGACTGCCTCGTTGATATTGTTGGTTACAAGCATGACTGCTGAGCATGGGGTTCTGGGTTCGATTCCCGGGTCGCAAAAAGTGTTATTGGGTTTTTCCGTCAGGGAATTCTCAGGAGCAGCCACAGGGTCTGGATTTATGGTTGATTGATGGCAATAGGCTCGCCCCCTTTTACAAGGGACTTAAAACACGTAACTTAACTGGCGAAATGTCAGTATACTATTAGGTACACCTCTGCCTAACCCTTCCAGGATTACAGGCGTGATGTTATGTTATTATTCCATTTTCTGAACTACCTAAACATATCTTCGCCTCGGTATAGCATAATCCACCTATAATGTTCACACTGTTATTTTTCTCCACTATAAAAGCCGTTTTTTCTGACTGAAAACACTCCATCGGGTTCCGACCTTTCCGAAATCAAAATTGTATGACATCTTATGTACGTATTGCCTTACACAATGATCTTCTCCAATTCAATAATGTAAAAATAGAAAGAGGCCAGAGGGCGACTCATTGTAGACTAACTTTGCCCGTGAGTCCACCCGCGTGCAGGTAGGACATTGCACAAAATCTCAAACTCAAAGCATTTATTTCAATTAGACCATTACAAGCACTTTTGAATGTCAAAAAAAAAAATAACAAAAAAATGCGAAGCTACAGTCACAGTCACAAGGCTTAATAACTTGTAAAAGTACTGTAGTTGCTAAATGCATGACGGATACGTTCTACCAGGGCAAAAAGTCCTATCTCCTATATCGAATGTCGTAACCCAAATAAAAAGTCAAAGTCGGGGGAACACCTGGATAAGGGACGCGCAGAAAAAAGAGAAAAAAGGAGAGGCCTATACCCAGCAGTGGGTGATTCCGGGATAATAGGATGTGAACCCAAGTGTAATGTTCTACCTGAACGCCAAACTGCAAAATCTATTCTGCCGTTAAGGCGTAAAAAGGTATCAGAAAGTCAGACAGGCCAACATACTGACTGACAGTCAGATTGACCGACAGACAAATGGATAGCCAAGCTGAGATTCAGACCGACAGATACACAGACCATCCCACAGATAGACCTACAAAAGCAGTGATAGCCTAGTGGTGCGACCGTCAGACTGCCAAGTCATAGGTCTCAAGTTCGAGCCCAAGTCACGCACCTCTGATTTTCCGGATTCATTGTTGTTTATCACTTTCTTCGGTAAGGGAAAACATCGTGGGGAAACCAGCATGCTTTAGAGATATTTTTCGACGGCTTGTAAAGCCAAGTCAGAGGCCCATGGGCGGCATAAAAACTCTCGACACCAGGTTAGGCACTACCCACACGATAAAGAAAGAAGACCGACGGACAGACAAAGTTACTTTTGCTTATTTAATATAGTGATATAAGTAATCCATAGGTACTTATATACTGACTGACTGTAGACTGTGGACTATAAATAGCACAATCATTGCTTGTATCACCTTTTCCTTACGTTGTTCGGGACAACGAGTTTATTGAAAAAATCTCTGAGACGACTCTCGAACAAGACTTTGTAGTTTTATAAACTCTGACTTATTTTTAGATGTAATCTTCGAAGGAGTTGTACTCTAAATACATACCCACATTTCGCTATAGTAAGTGCCAGTTAAGATCGCAATAGCGGTCATTGACCCACCTACATTTATTAAAATTCTTAATTTTGAAATACAAAAACAAGTCGCAATCGCCATCTATCGTGATCTTCAACCTTTTTTCTAATGAAAAACGATACAATATGGTTCATTTGTTTTGGTTCGTACGAAGAGATAATTATTAGGAAAAGGGCAATGACCGCTATTGCGATCTTAACTGGCACTTACTCTAGTTATACAGGGTAGAACACTTACGCACAAACGGTTACCACTTATTTAGCACATCAATCTGAACCGGCCCACATAGAACAATTCATAGCTGGTTAAAGAACTTGCTGACTTAGCTTGTGACGTCCATTTGTTACGCAGATTGTGGCGGCAGTATAAAAGAACAAACATGGTAAAGCTTTTGATGGTGAGCGTCTGTCTTATGGCGATTATAAAGTCTGAAGGTGATTGCAACCTTGAGGTATGTACAGTCGACAAAAGAGTTAGGTATGCAGGCTAGCAATCTTCTTACTACTACATATTATAAATGCGAAAGGCTTATATTCAATCTGTTTGCAATTTCATCCAAATCCGCTCAGTAGTTTATGCGTGAAAGAATAACAAAAAATCGATCCTCACAAACTTTCTCATTTATAAATAGTAATAAGAAGATTGCTAGGCTGTATACCTAGCTCTTTTGTTAACTGTACATACCTCAAGGTTGCAAACACCTGTCTTTGGCTATTTGGGCCCATTCCTGTTGATAAGAGACCAGCCACGCCATCTCCTTAAAGATTGTTAACTAATTCATAAATAATAAAAATAAATATCGCTGGACATTAAACACAGCGCCATCTAGTGCCACACTAAGCAACGAGACTTGTGTCGTGGACACCAGATAGTTGATATACTACATGGATACTTTTTGTTTGTAAATACATAATTATCATACATATAAACATCCATGCCTCGGAAACAAATGTCCATGCTCATCACACAAACATTTGCTACCGGGATTCGAACCCGGGACCCTAAGAACGTAAGGCAGCCTCACTACGGCTGCGCCATTCGGGTCATAATAATAATAGTCGTCCTGACCGCTTTCGGTCACGGCAGCCAATTTTAGTGAAGATTAGTCATCGGCGCGGAAGATATTATAGTACAGAACTATGTTCGCAGACACAGGTGCACTCTCAACATAATACCGCCAACTTCTAAACTCCGGGCTACTACTGAAAAATTAGTAATAAATAATATAAGAAAAACCCAACAGCGATTTTTGTCCGGCCCGGGAATCGAATCCAGGACTGGAATCCCAACGCTCAGTAGTCGAGCTTGCGACCGCGAGACCAACGGGGCAGTCTAACTAATAATACACCTAGTTACCTACTTGGAAATAAAATAATCAGAAATAAATACACACCACACACTACTATTATAACTAGACAAAATAAAATTTAAATTAATAAAAATTTTTTGTCAAATAAAATATAGGTAAATAATGTCAATAGTAATAATGAAGGTAATAATGTCAAAAATAAAATAAGTTAATTTCAATACATAATCAAACCATTAATATTAAATAAATTTTCGTTAAGGTTCAATACATAATCAATACTAATAAATTAATAAATCACTATTATAAACTATTTTAAATTTTGTGGTGATTTTACATTTTTACCTGTCCCAGGCCCGATATACGGGTGCATGTAAGGCCTGCCAGTGCTGCATGAAAGGTCCGTCCGACCTGTTGGCAACAGCGGTATGAAGACTGTTGCCGCTGCCCCGCACTCTACTCGCTATCGAGGTCGCCCTCTTGCGCATGCTGGCATAAAACAGTCAATGGGAGGCTTGCAAACAATCCCGAATGAGGAGGTTCTCAATTCAACTGGATTTTTTTTTGTATTTGTTACCTCAGAACTTTCGACTAGGTGAACCGATTTTGATGATTCTTTTTTTATTTGAAAGCTGATTTTGTGAACATCTGATACTGATCTTCGGAGGTATACATTGGAACTCTTCAAAAATGGACGGCAAATCTGCCGTGATTGCTGCAATCGCTTGGATGTTTATTGTTTATACAACATCATGACGTAACATCACGCCCGCATACGCTCTGAGGGGGTACGCAGATGTGTACAATACACCCAGATTTCGACGAGTTAGGTATGTTAAATTGGAGCGTTCTTGTTTCGCGCGCGCCTCAAAGAGATGTCAGCAAAAGGAAGGAACCCCTTCCAAGGTCCGATGCCTGCCGGGGCTGCGGGACTGTTCGAAAGAGATACCGCGGCCCAGGAACATAAAGGGCCAAGAAGGAACATAGATGTGTTTTAGTCAGGAAAAGTCTGACACTCCCTTCCGGTCCGCCCAGAGAGGGAAATTTGACGATTTCCCATCCGAAAAAAAAGGTATGTTCTATGGGGGATACGCCCATTGGTAAAAATACACGTCATGGTAACGTGTATTTTTAACAATGTCAAATAATTTCATGGCAAATATTTGTTTGGGAACAACAAAAAATTAAAAATAACTTTAGGTCACCGACTTCTGAAGCTAAAGTTATTTTTCACAATTTTGTTTGAAGTCGGTTTTATTTTCTTTTCACCCTAAAGAACCGGACAAGAATAGACAGCGAGAACCTAACCTAACCTAACATTTTATCGTCTAAAAGTCTGGTAATCCACGGTTCTTAGAAGTACTGCCTCGCTTAGAATAATAAGCAGCACTTTGTAATATTCTTTTCATTGCAGTGTGAAGATAAAATCCTGAAGTTAGATGTTCTAAAGCTAGCTTTTACTAGTTGATATAAATTAGGTTTTAGCTTTATTCGAACATTGCTTTGACATCAATTTTTAAGGCATGGAAGTGATTTATCACTTGAAGTTAAGGTGCACTTAAAAAATACCGGCCAAGTGCGAGTAAGACGCGCGCATAAAGGGTTCCGTACCATCTTAGTAGGGGAACCCCCTTGATTTTTTTATTATTTGTTGTTATAGCGGCAACAGAAATACCTACACATTCTGTAAAAAAAAATTACTGTCTCCCTTTGTGTATTACAGATAATAGCCCGCTGACAGACAGACGGACGGACGGACCGCGGCGTTTAGAAATACGGTCCCGTTGGTTACCATTCGGGTACGGAACTCAAAAAAGCGACCACGAATGGGCAAACCGCAGCGGCTGAGCCGCTCCAATCACTACGACAGACCAATGTGACACGACTGGTTTGACATTTAAACCGTTTGCGACATTGTCGCTTGACGCTGCGGTGGAGCGGCTACCGCAGACCACAGTGACATATTGTGTTTTGTTATCTGCTGTCACAAATAGAGCGACTATAGTTGGTGCCAGTTAAGATCGTTATAGCGGTCATTGCCCTTTCTCTAATATCTCTTCCTAAAAAACAAAAAAGAATAACCGTGTATCGTTTTTCATCAGAAAAAATATTGAAGATCACGTTATAGACGATTCAAGACTTGAACTGGCTTATTTTTGGACTTCAAAGTTAAGAACTTTAATCAATGTAGGTGGGTCAATGACCGCTTTTGCGATCTTAACTGGCACCAACTATAGACGTATTTTTTTGTTTGACAAATGACTATCGCGAAATTGAAAAAGAAAAATACACTACCGTAGAAGTGTGAGGTTGCGTACGGAATTAAAACTACAGCGGCATTGATGCTTGCGGTTATTGTCAACCACAACGCCGGTCTGTCGTTGGCTTTGAAAATGTTTTGTAATTTATAGTTGGCCAAACGGGACTCGTATGTATGAACATTAACATAGTTACGAAAAGGTATTTTTTCCACATGTTTTGCAAGTCTTTTGTTTATTTGGCGAATCTAGAAAGTTACCAAACGGGATGTAGCCGAAAAGACGATGTGGTTAATTAAAGTTCGTAGTCATTTAAAGTGATTTTCATTTGCTTTTTTCAAGGCATTTTTTTCGGCTTAAAAGGGAGAAATAAGTAAGTACAGCACATTTGAAAACCGTAAGTTTATTTAATAATCCAACGTTCATTATATTAATCACATAATTCACATAGTTTTCTCTTAAAAATAACTTTTAGAGATTAAAGATTCTGAAGGCGTTTTTAAATGAAAAAGAAACAAACATGAAATTTCGGTGATATTTTTTTGTTCTTAAACCAGAAGTGTTATTTTTATTTCTAGATATGTATTTTATTTCGATATGTTATTAATAATTATTTTTAAATTATGCATCTTCAGATATACCAAACATTATTTAGAAAATCATCAGCAATGATAAAAAAAACGCCTCCCAGAATAAAATCTCAATTAATTTACAAATATTTAAATTGATATGGAAGAGTTTGTCTATAAATTCTATAATTATCTTAGTAACTATTAATAATTGTTGGCATCCTTCGAATTTACAATTTATTTATAGTCTTTGGAACATTTATTTACATAATTATCACACTGGATTTGATCCGTATGCTATCTCTCCGGCATCTGAAACAAAAGAGATTTTATTTTAAACACTGTTTTAAGCTTTAATCAATTTATTTGTTACGTTCATCACCGTCACCATCACTATCATGTCATCACCATCACCATAATTATGATTTATATGGTGTCGGTGCAGCATGTCTTCCTCTTACATACTTCTCTACTAGTTGTCATCTTAGACTTTCTAGCTTTCTTTCGTTACCATTCATTAGTAGAAACAAGTAAATAATGACACAAATAAATACTAAATTAACCGGTTAGAAAGGGTAAATTATCCATTTACAAATAAACTCGATGTTGTTGAAGCTACTGAACTCGCGTACCTAAGGTACCGGTCTCACTGCAGCCGCGCAGACGCGGAAGCGATTGTACGGGCGCAAGCAACCCAAAACTGTCAAATATTTCCAATTAACTTTGAAAAAAACTGAAAGAAATTTGGCAGATTGTAGTAGCTTGGCGTCTGTATGTCGTTGAAGTTAATTATTTTTTAATTCATTCATTCATTAATTACTGGTAAGTAAATTTTTGGCGTTTTAACATTTTGATGCAGTTTTCTAGAGAATCAAAAGACGTGTATTTTCAGCCAATCAGAAACAAGCAACGTCTCTATCTAATTTGAATTGAACCTAGGCATAGTTATGCACTCTTTCTTTAGTCCTCCTCAAAACTTTCCTCACGAAATTTTCCTCATTCCTAAGCATACGAGAACTCAGTCAAACAAATTTCTCGGTAATAGTTTCTAGCTCCTCTCGTTTATCGCTTACGGTGGGACAAATGCCGAACTCGCGTTAAGTACACTGAAGAATTAGTTTCGGGGCGCTACAGTGGCGAACAATAGCTGGCAGATTTGAGGTGAATAACGTTAGATATTTATTGGAATTTTGTCTACAGTTAATTTTGGTGGAGTTACGATTGTTTGGTTAATTTGAGATAATAAGTGGTTGTTTTCGGTTTATAATGTTATTATTTCAACAAATCTGTTCGGAAGTTGTGCCGACATATTAGGATTGCGATCACATCGCAATCATCAAGAAATAGTTTTAACTAATGAGGTATTAGTATATATCAGTATACATATTGAAAACATAGTACCTAGTATTTTGTAAGTTAAATCATGGGTGGTCTTCGCTGCATAAAAATACTAATCCGACTTAAGCTTAAAACATTAAAATGGTGTTTTTAATCGTCCTATATTTATGAAGTATAAATTTATGGCTAATTTTAGAACTACGGTAAAAGCTGCTATCGAATTATGCTCAAACGTAAACCACCTCTTATTTCAAGAAGATGTAAAGACAAACCCTATCTTGCTAACTATCTCCTCTTTTCACTAGAACCTGAGCTATTTTTGTTTAACTTCTTCTTCTTCT
Source organism: Xestia rhomboidea (assembly GCA_963853795.1). Lineage (NCBI taxonomy): Eukaryota > Metazoa > Arthropoda > Insecta > Lepidoptera > Noctuidae > Xestia > Xestia rhomboidea. The sequence continues at coordinate 2,497,666 of OY970778.1, read as the reverse complement.
TCTTCTTAGCGTGACGATTGCAATCTAACTCTCTTTCTGAGATCAGGTCTTGCACCAAATACTCTCAGCTGCTCTCTTCTCCTACCATATTCCCAGTTTTGGCTGGGGGGCTGTACGCTGACTTGTGTGGCTCACTGCTCGCCCCTCTGATGCTATATGTCTTGCTGTCACTGTCAGCACTTCACGGGGAGGTTCTACCTCAAGTAGTGACTCTTACCATATTCTAGGCTGTGGCTGGTGGGCTTTACACTGACTTGTGTGGTTCACTGCTCGCCCCCCCCCCCGATGCTGTATGTCTTGCTGTCACTGTTAGCACCTCACGGAGAGGTTCTGCCTTAAGTAGAGACTCTTACCATATTCTCAGCTGTGGCTGGTGGGCTGTACGCTGACTTGTGTGGCTCACTGCTCGTCCCCCGGATGTTGTATGTCTTGCTGTCACTCGACTCCAGCACCACTCGGGGAGGCTCGTTATCTAGACAAGAAAACCAGCTATAATCAGTTCATTCCTGTGGATTGATAGGAATAAAAAAACGGATAATTGTAGGTTTTGAAACTTTTGTGTACGTATATTTTTGTCAGAATAATTAAGTTTATTAATTCGTAGGGTAGGCGATGAGCTTTGAATGGGTTTACTATCTGGAGCATCCTAGATATTAAAGTTTGATAGCAGTAACGAGCAAATCTTGGAAACAGGCTGCCTTCAGCGCTGTGCTGTGGGTGCATAGCATAGCTTCATGCTTAGTGGTAACCTGGTCGCAGTCATAATGTGCAGCTGTTATCTTTTTTTTTGTTCCGTCCTTTTGATTGTATAAATATTTGTTAAGCGTTGTATATTTATTGTTTTTCGTCATTTTGTGTGATGCACGTCATGTCCCTGCGACAAATCTTTTTTTTTTCTTTCTTTAAGAGAAAACATCTGGTCATAAAAATAACTATATTTAATTTAAAACAACCTCGGCAGTCTTTTACTTCTTTGTGCTTAAGGTGAAAGCGTCAGGGTAGCCCGCGAAATTCAATTTTTTTGTAATTTGCAATTTGCAGGTTTGTTTGTTTTTTGCAATTTGCAGGTCAGTGTCAGGTTGTATGTTGATTAAAATTTGAATCTGAATCGCGGCTGTAACACGTATGTAGTTATAGAATTATAATCAATTAATTGCTGATTGCTTTTATCCAGCCTATTGACCAGGACTAGCTCTTTTGTCACCATTCTCACCAGCCTTAGGGTTCAATATGTCAGGTTTGGTCTCCAACTTGTCTGCGGGCGCAGGGTACGCGATGAGGAACCTCCTCCCCTGCGCGTCCACCTGGACGACGCTCTGCGAGGGTCGCTTACTGCTGGTCGTGGTTTCACCTCGCCTGGTAACAATAAACATAAGGTCATAACGTCTGTAATTCCCGAATGGTTAAGCCGAGGTTTAGAAAATTACATGCATATTCATATAAATTTTTCTTCACTTAAATAAATAAAATAAAATAAAAAAACCCAAGAAAAGTATTAAAAGTTAAGTTCAGCTTGTCGCTCAAAAATAATATTAAACTCCTGCAATTTTGTATGACAGTTCAAACGTCCGTGACTGTCGCGGTCATGATATGACGTCATTTACTTCAATCTGCTTTGTTTACATCTAATTTTTTGGCCTTATTATAGTAATTTTACTAATTGTATGTGCTATAATCAAGCAAAAATTGCGCTATCGGTATCATAATAAAATCTTAGTGAAACTTTAACTACTTTTCAAATAAAAGTGTTTTTTTGACACATATCTAGACTTTGGCGTCACTGCCGGCGGTATCGAGGCCGACACGTTTTGAGAGTGCGTTCCGTTTCACGTAACATAAAACAATAAATTGTAAAATAAGTGATGTTTTAGAAACTTTTATTAAACAAGCCTACCACAATGTTTTTATGCGCCAATACAAGGCATTTTTAATAAATAAAAAGAGTTTTGTATTTTTTGCATATTCCCTAACATTTTCTCAGTTATGTTTATCTCCCATGTAATAGCCCGGGGTAAAATACATAAAATGTTAAATAAAAAAACTTATAAAATAACATCAAGCCTGATATCCCCGAAGGTTATGGCAGAAGTGTACCTAGTACACCTACATTAAGCCAGTTACTTTTTAAGTCTCACGTAAAAGGGGGAAAGCCTATTGCCATCAACCGGTCACAAATCGAGACTCCGTGGCTGCAAAGGGGAAATTCCTAATGGAAAAACCAAATAACACTTTTCCCAAACCTGGAAACGAACTTAGGACCTCATGCTCACTGCACTTATATTTCTACTTCTTGCGGACTGCCTTTATGTTCAACAGTTAATAACTAGACATTGTAATCGTTCCTGAAAATATTTTATACAGGTTCCATATACCAAATGTAATACATCATTTAAGTACCTAGTCTTTTCCCAACTATGTTGTGGTCGGCTTCCAGTCTTACCGGATGCAGCTGAATACCAGTTTTTTACATGGAACGACTGCCTATCAGACCTCCACAACCCAGTTAGTACTGAGTGATAAGATACCCCCTGGTAAGACTGCAGGTTGTCAGACTTTTGGGGCCACCGTAACGAATGTCAAAGATTTACAAAATTGACAGCCGGGACCAACGGCTTAACGTGCTTTCCGAGGCACGGAGGAAACTCGGTATGTAATGGGTGGTCACCCATCTACAGACCAACCTAGGCAAGCACGGCTTAACCTGAAGATCGATTCGAGCGGCTGTTATTATTTTGCCACGAGCTCCTTACCGAATGTAACTCCTCACCGTATACCAAATCTAATACGTAGTAGTTAAACAAATAAACCTAATTAATATGTATAAAACGGAACACCATAGAGAACAGAATCATTAAAGTAATGTAGTAATGTGATACAATATTATTAGTATGCTAGCAATGAAGAAACCATACATTGTATCCCATACAAATTATCTTATTGGAATACAATAACATTGTTGATAACTACGAGATATATTTAATGCGTATTGTGTTGTAATTAACTTCCGTGTTCAACTATTAATAGGCATATACAGGGTGGAACAACGCCACCTGGAGGGAAAGTACTATAAATACTGGAGCTAGCAAAATTTACTCAAACGAAACATTCCTTTATTTTTAAAAAGAAACAACTCTGCATTCACAGATTTTCGAAAATTCGCTTGCCACACTCGGGAATCGAACCGACTAAAATTCGATAAAATAACAGCCTGTACTTTTTTGACATCTCATTCATATCGATCAAATCTCTCTAACAAAAATGATAAATTAAATTAAAGGAAAACCATTTTTACGCAAAGCACTTTTACTCAAAGGTCCATCCGATTACATAAGTTAGTACCTAATTAAAAAATAATTAATGGAAACGTTGATCAGATATAAAATTGAAAACTTCTTAAAACAGATAGATGAAGGTGTTACTAATTCCTTTTAGTAAACTGATTGCGTAAGAACTTTCATCAAAAAGTTTTGGAACAGTTTATTGGCCCACGTGTTCATAGACAAGCCTTAATGAAAGCATAGACACCCGACCTCTAACCACAAACTCCGCAGGTTACCTAAATACTATTTAAGACAATGGCGACCTCTGCTGTCCTAACTATAAAACGTATGGTCGCTACAGAACTTGGCCGAAGTCGGCTGGCTAAGCGCCAGGAAAGGCATTTACAGAGACCTTATCTTAAATAACAATTGACTAATAATAAGGCCATTTCAAGAGATCTTGGTGACTGTGGTGACTGCAGGGGTAATGCAGGTTTTTGGGGTAAGCAGTAGTTATGTTCTGAAGAACGTTATCAAGGGGTTCTGTCTAGGAGGTATTAGATCGCGACTAAACATCTGAATTGAACATTATCATTACTTGCAACTGTTTCATAAATTTTAGTTGTAGTTTATTTATAAGTACTTAGTTTATCCCCCCCACATTGAGCAACCACGAGAGCCACGCCATATTGCGCCTGACAAAATCATCGTACTAATCAACACTACATAAACAATCTGCTATGCATTTTTTTTTGCAAAACCAAGATACTTGGTCTCTCACATGTCACAAATCTAAAATAACGCACTATACTAATATTAACCCTATTGTGTCCACGAAGTAGACACAATAGTTAAACAATGGCGTCTCGACCAAATCGGTCATTCGACAGATCATGATTTAATAAGGATGTAAAGTTTTGTACGTTTGTAAGTTGTAAAGAGAACCAATCTTCGAAACCTGACCCGACTCCGATTTTTTTTTCACAAATGGAGAGCTATATTATCCCCGAGTATCATAGGTTTTATTTAAAACGTCCCCGAGGCATAATTTCTATCCATAACGCGAATGAAGCCGCGAATAAAAGCTAGACTATTATACAGGGTGGAATACACGGAGACTAAAAGGGTTACCACGTATTCATTTCTGAAAAATCGCTATGTAGGGGTACATAGCGATTTTTAAACGGTAATTTAAAAAAAATAAGCTTTTCCATCAATCTTGACCGTGTAGGTACCTATTGCAGTTTTGTAGGAAACAGCGGTTTTTTTAAGCTAAGCGGTAAGCAAGCCTAGCCAAGTTACAAACGTTTCATATCGATTGTCTTTCTACAATCGTAAACGCCTCGGCGTAAGCGATTGTAGAAAGCGCTAAACTGGTAGCCAAGTTGACACGACTGAGTCGATCGCTCGTTCTCTAATGTCTATGAAAAAACCTACACTTTAGTCTATGGTGAGCGTTCATTGTAGAAACGATAACATTCTATTCTATCATTTTGAACGATGTAAACTTGTCTACGAATTTTCTATTCGTTTGTGTTAATCACGTGATTTAACGTTGAGATGATGTCATTCCCATCCATTTGATTAGTTTTCTACTAGCGTTAACGATTGTAGATCGTCAACTTGGCTAAGCCTGCAGATTAAAAAAAACCGGTCTTGGAAAGGACATATATAAGCTAAATCTCATCATGGATACTGATACTTCTGTCCTTTTGTGAGGTGCAACTGACAATCATCCTAAGTTTAGCAAAGACATGACTTTACCTTACTGGCACAAGCAGTGGTGTCCGTCGGACTGCCAAGTCACAGGTCTATAGTTCGAACCTAAGAAACGCACCTCTGATTTTTCGGATTCTTTTGCGTATCGTATAATTATTAAGTACTTGCTTCGGTGACGGAAAACATCGTGAGGAAACCAGCATGCCTGCATGTAAATTTAAGTCAAAAGCCCATAGGCGGCATAAAAACTCTGACACCAGGTTAGACAGTAAAAAAAGACCGAACTGGTAACTAACTATAGCTCTTACAAGACTACCTTAATGGTACCAAAGTTCAGCCATATTCCATTGATGCAAACACCAAACTACGTCTTTGTCCAATAAAGGTGTCTCATAACACTCATAGAGAACCAATAAATAATAACTTTTGAATTCAAACCTGACAGAGTTGGAAACTTCCAAGTTTACACATAGTTACATACGGGAAGTTATCGATGCATGTTTTTGAACAGAACTATTGGTCCGATCTTAGATGAGATCTTCTTCATCCTTGTTTTAAATGCAAATGCAGGTGTAATAAATAAATAAATTAACATCGCTGGACATTACACACAGTGGCATCTAGTGCCACACTTATCAATGAGGCTTATGTCGTGGACACCAGATAGTTGATATACTACATATATACTTTTTGTTTGTAAATACATACTTATTATACATATAAACATTCATGACTCTGAAACAAATGTCCATGCTCATCACACAAACACTGAATGCTCCTACCGAGATTCGAACCCAGGACCCCAAGAACTTAATGCAGCTTCACTACCGCTGCGCCATTCGGATCGTCAAAGTGTGTAACTTCCATATGAACATTTTTAGTTCTTTGTACTTATTAACTCTTAAACCAGGAAAAAAAAGTTATCTAATTCATAGCAGACGCTGTAAAGGTCCAGTCAAAACGGTACGGACAAGACTGCGGACACCGGACTCTGACATACAAGGAGTAAACGAACCCTTTGTGAAGCCGTCAACCTAGCATTCTGTGTATCAAATTAAGTATCTGTACGCAAAAAAAAATATTGCTTGGAAACGACTTTTTTTTGGGGTGAAGAATCACGTTCTACGGTAAGACCCAATGTATCGCACTCAAATCATTGTGCTGATGGATACATTGCAATTGCAATATTAAATACTTAGAGAGCTGACGACACTAAACCTAGTTCGATAAGACTCCCAGATGATATATACAGGGTGTAAACCACCTCATCACAAAGCCGTCAACCAAGCATTCTGTACATCGAACTAAGTAACTTTACGAAAAAAATATTGCTGATATACCTAGTACGGGTGTCGTGAAGGTGTTTAAAGTAAAAATCTTTCATTAAAAACTTGTATTTTAAAAAAAAGTTGACAAAATGTTGGAACTTTGGCCCCCAATATCTCCGTAACTAGAAGGTTCCCAGGTATGATGTAGAACAAACAAAATATTGCAATGACGAGGAGAACAAGTGCTTTTCGGCTTCGTTAAGAGGTGTTTTACACCTTTTAAATAATTAGCCACGTTATTAATGGGAGAACACGAAAGATTCGTAAAATTATTCTTATGCGAATGCGGCACGCGTATTCATCATTCATCATCATTTCAGCCGAAAGACGTCCACTGCTGGACATAGGCCTCCCTCAAGTGTCGCCACGTTGACCGGTCCCGTGCGACTCGCATCCAGCGGATTCCCGCAACCTTCACCAGGTCATCCGTCCACCTAGTGGGAGGCCTTCCAACGCAACGTCTTCCGGTGCGCGGTCGCCACTCCAGAACTTTTCGGCCCAATCGGCACGCGTATTCAATCAGTACCAATCTAACGGAACCGGGTGATTGCTGACAAAACGCCGAATCCAGCTGCGCGGCGGGCCACTTTCAATCGCTGCAGAAACCACTTTCTCCAGTGTTTGGAAGATGCATCAGGGGTTTTTCTTCCACATAAATTGATCAGGAAACCGATCATATATACCTAATTATTATTTTTTTAATTGCGCCGCCACGCCGCGTTCCGGCAGGTTTTTTGCATTGCAGCATCGCCATTTCGTGTTCCCCCATTAATAACGTGACTAATTATATATATATCATCTGGGAGTCATATCGAACTAGGTTTAGTGTCATCGACTCTCTAACTAAAAGGGATTATGACGTTATTTAAAGTAAAGTTGTGACATTAAAACCAGTGTTAAAAAAACACTTGTGAAAAAGTTGGAACTTTCACCCCAAAGTCTCTAGCTAGAAGGTTGTTCCAGGTAAGGTCAAGAACAAAAAAAAATCGCAATGACGGAGAAAACAAATGCCTTTCAGCTTTGTTAAGGGTGTATTTACACCCATTATAATGTACAGTCGTGGTCTTTTCCGCGTGATCAGTTACAAAATTTCGCTTAAATCATGTGGAGGCGCCGAGCCACGCCCCCTTAAAGTTTAGGCCTATTAGGAAAGCGTCAATTTGGCGCGCAAAATAACAATAACTCTCGTTTGGCGTGCGTCGTCAGTGCGCTCGGTCGATCGGTATCTTTTCATTCATTATTTATATACAAAGTCAACGGGGCGGGGCTAGGGAGCGTTTCTGTGTTGTAAGTGCAAGCAAAAATTAGCTTAGTGGTGATCAGGCCGTAGTGTCCTCGATAGTACCTGAGGATCTGCCAGTGTTCAGTATCCGGAGGTGGTTCGCAATCTGTCTCAACACTTAACCGCCCCTTAAAAATAAGTACAACTGTTTTGATACCTAAATTAATGCCTATTAGATATATTATTGCACTGTTGTAATTTCAATTCTCAGCCTGAGCCCTGATCTATCAGAGAGAATCTATCTATTATTTAGGCGCCAGTAACTATTATTAGTGAAAACAGATAGGGAATATTATCCATATCATTCTTTAAACTAGCGACCCGACCCGGCTTCGCACGGTTGCAATGTACCTTCTATACATATAAACCTTCCTCTTGAATCACTCTATCCATTGCGGAAAACTGCACTTAAATCCGTTGCGTACTTTAAAAGATCTAAGCGTACAAACAGCGGGAGCGACTTTGTTACCCGACTACGGCAAAGCCAAAAGGAAGGGTTATGATTTTAGCAGTCTATGTATGTATGTTTGCATTTACGTATGTTCCAACGTAGCGCCTAAACTATTCATCCGATTTTGATGAATAAGGTGTCAATCGATTCGTTATTATGGCCCGGGTGACATAGGCCTATGCCAAAGGGCAAGCTGATTATAACGTTACCGATGTCGTGGATTAAATTAGTAATTATTTAAATTAGTAGCATGTTATATTAAAGTGACATTAAAAGTGAGTAAAAATAATTATAAAATTATGTTAAATAAATATGATTGAAACTTTAAATAATAAAATGTAATATTAATAGAATCTAATATAATACAATTAAAATTATCTTTTTTATAGTAATAAGTAATATTTTTTAAATTAATAGCATGATAAATTATAGTGAAGTGATCTTATAAAACGATGTATTATAAAATGTTCAAATGTATTTATGTTATTAGAAATAAAGGCTATTTGAATTGAACATAGGCTACATTTTAACCGACTTCATTTAGTAAACGGGGTTTAGTTTTAGAACTAGTTGTTTTACGAAGTCGGGTCATAGTTTTTTTAAACTTTTATTTGTTTTAGACTATGTAAAGATTATAATTTATATACTTACTTTCTCACAGCTAGAACGACGATGGCGCCTGCCGCTGTCAGAATAGCAGCGAGTCCCGCGAACGCAGCTGCCGTAGGAAACTTGGTCTCCGCTAGAGTGGTGCTCTCTGTGTCAATGAAAACATTACTAACATTAATCTTATCCGAACTTGAAGGAGGACGCGCGGTTTCGCGAGAAGTGGAAAGAGTGGTGGAAGGAGTGGGACAGAACAGCAGGCTTTGAAAAAACCCTTATAATAACATAACATCACGCATGTAATTCCCGAAAGGTTAGGCAGAGGTGTACCTAATAGTTCACCTACATTTCACCAGTAATGTTTAAGTCAGATGTAATTGTAGGCGAGCTTATAGGCCCCGGAGACGCCACGGAGAGTACAGTCCCGATTGATGCAATCTACCTATTAAAATATTAGTTTAAAAAAATACTCTACTCAATTTGAATTCTACTACTGGCTCCAGAAATGCTTTTATCAAACGAAAAAATGTTCTATTGCCGACAAAATCGTTGAACTAAATATTTCTAAAATCCAATTGTTGTTCGCCTGCTTTCATTTGCATTCTGGTTCAATTCAATTTAGGACTTCAATTACTGATGTTGAAAAGGCGAGTGGTTGCCAGATCAATGCCGATTGTTAGTTTATACAGGACGTAAAGAACACCCCTCCAAAGACTGATGGGGTGAATTCAGTATATCATAGGTACTAAGATGACCGGTACAAGAAATAATTTCAGGAACTTTAAGGGAATCCAATAAATTTGATTTGTGATTTCCTCATATGCAATGTATCGTTCCCGTGGTAAAACGCAAGTAGCGTACGGCAAGCGCGACGACGAATTCGATTAACTCTGTAGCTAGGTAGGAAGTGAACAGTTTCACGCGTCGGCCGTAAGAGTATTTCAACATTGATTGTTGTTTTTGTTTTTATTTTAGCCGTATTATTTACATAAATGGAGTGCTGCGTACAGAATAATGTAATTTTACATTGAAATAAAGGTTTGGTAACTGAATAACGATAAAGAAAACCGATTTTGATGGTTCTTTTTTGTTTGGAAGAATATTATTTCGCGGTGGTCCCGTTTAAGTCTGGCGAAGATCTGATGCTGATTTTCGGAGATATACAGGGAAACTCTTCAATAATAGACTACACAACATCATTACAAAAAAAAAACACAAGTTACCGACTTCTGAAGCTAAAGTTTTGAAGTCGGTATTATTTTTTGCAAAAAAGTTTTTTTTTATTTTTTCCCTTTTTATAATCTGCGATCTCAGCGATAGCCATTTTTTTTTTGTTTGGATGGGTAATCATCAAATGACTTCTCCCGCTCTGGGCGGAGCAGGAGGGAGTGTCAGACTTGTACTGACTAAAACCCATCCATGTTCCTTCCTCGCCGTATCTCTTTCGAATAGTCCCGCAGCCCGGCAGGCTTCGGTCCTTGCGGACCCCTATTGCTGACTCTCTTTGAGGCGCGCGTGGAATACGAACGCGCCGTCAACACGGCCTGTCGTCGTGAGACGTACGGACGGCGAGCTAGCCCATAGCTCCCTTTAAACCTTGGTTCAATCCTAATTATACACGTCTGCCTATCTCCGTGGAGATAACAAGTGTATATTTCTAAGTTACTTCCAAATTGACCAAAGACCACAAAAAAAATGATTTCCATTTTCACGTCCAATAGCCAGCCAGAATCCGACATTTGACCCTATTTGAACCACAATTCAGCTGTCAATGAATGGCGGGGGCATTTTGACATTTATAAACGTCAAAATCTCGAACGAACTGACGTAAGAACGTGCCAACTGTCAATTTTAAAAGAAGAGTGTTATCGATTTTAAAATGGCGAACAGTGAAACTACAAGGAACTATGTGAAAAATGGTTTTTATGGTTTTTTTTTCGGATTACAGTAGATACCTACCAGAATTAGTATTATTGTGTTGTGTGTGTGTGTATTAGGTGTTGACTTATACGGGAATTTGTTGTTTAGTTACCTACTGCTAGGAACGACACCGTATAGTTAAGGGGACCCCCTTGAAAGATATCTACACTAATATTATAAAAAGGAAAGATTTGTATTTTTGTGTGTATGTTTGTAATAAATAAATAAAAAACTCCTGCGCCGATTTCAAAAAATCTTTCACCATTAGAAAGCCACGTTTTTACTGAGTAATATAGGCTATATTTTATCCCCGTATTCCCACGGGAACGGGAACTATGCGGGTAAAACCGCGTGACGTCCGCTAGTGTATTATTAAGAACCCTATCTCACACCGACAACCCTAACATTGTAGATGTAGATACAGTATGATGTTACCGGGGAGGGGGTGGGGGGTTGTTGGGCTCCGCTGCCCGAGAACCTGTTGTAACGTTATTTCCACATTTTCATGCCTGGTAATTACCCTACTGCAGTGTGTGTAGCATCGCACATCACTATGAGCGACGCACGTCACTACACCCAGGCGCCGGAGGGATGAAGACTGCGGCGCGGGGGCAAGAGGAAGCGGACCGCGGGCAGTCGGCCGGCGCCCGCGACAGTGCACTCCAAAACACGATCGAAGCTACTCGTTACCGCTCCGCGCGACCGCGCTAGTCTACATATCTGTATTCCGCCGCCCTTTCTTAATATCCTATTATTGTACATAATATTAGCTACTCCAATATACCTTTGTTAAATCGTTCAGGTCGCATTATTTCCGACATCACCTCCAAATGTGTATTACACATACTTGAAACAAATAAAATATCTCGACTTGTCACTCGGGATTTTTGACATGTGGAATGTGAACTCGGCTATCATTGTGTTGTAAAGGCCAATGGCCTTTTAACCAAAAGCCTCGACGAACATCTTTCGAGGCTCGCCTTAGGCGGTTGGATCAAAGGCCTGATTCAGATGGCCGTATGGCCCAGTCAAGAAAATGTGAAAAAAAAAAAAAAATGTGAAATGTGTGCCATGAAAGTGTGGTTTTGGGCAAGGCTTTTTTCCAAAAAATATTACTCTCACTAAGGCTATTAAGTGATTATACTAACTCAACTCAATAAGAACGTTTTTCCTGAATTGGATCCAATTACCAGAATACCCATTAATTAGCGTGTCCGTTACGATAAGCGGTACCTAGAAACGACAAGGAAAAAAAACAATAAATATTACTAGGACAAGCTTCTAGTGCCGTCTATTTAATATGGTGCGTAGAGTGTAATTACACCCAAGTGGATAATGTGGCTTTTCTACCGACCATTCATATTTTTCTGACTTGTGCTTCTGCCCTAGTTCAAGCACAGTGAGGTCTGATCAAAGCAGTTTATGAAATACTACATAAGTAATTATAAACGTTAGCGAACATTCTCCATTTCATCATCATCTGCCTAGCCTTCCAAATTACGTTGGGGTCGACTTTCAGTCAGGTCGGGGCTGTAAGCACAAGACCACCACTGCTCTCTCTTCCCCTTATTAATCTCTCAGTCACTCTCACCTGCTCTCTTCTCCGCATCTCGAAACACAAGATCCCTCAGTAGCACAGGATCCGAAGCACCCTTACTGTTGTGGGCAGTCACTGCCAGGTCCTCATCTTCCTCCAAAGCTTCCACCGCTGACCAGCTTATGTTGAACCAGACTATTAGATCTGACGAGAAAAGAACTGTGTAAGAACATATAGCTTCTGTTCGCGGTTTCGCTCCCCTTATTTACGGAAATAAACCCACTTCTGTACAGTCCGTGCCACGAAAGATGAGACCTGTCACACGACTTGTATACGAGTTATTTGTGTAACGAAATACTTATTTTGACTTAAAGGTCCTACACGTCGTAAACCATCTTCCTAATTTGTCTTCTTAATGTTTTACTTCGAGGCATAATCTAGATTTCACAAAGTTTCACTCGTTTCAAGTAGTGTGACAGGTCTCATCTTTCGTGACACGGTGTGTACATAAGGAGACTCTTGTGGATAATGTAGCTTCCTTCCTTGAGATTTGGTTGCTACGAGAGAAATTCCTGACGGAAAAACCCAATAACACTTTGCCTGACCTGAGAATCGTACCCAGATCTTCATGCTCAGCAGTCTGAAGTCGTCTACACCTAATTGGTTGTTATAAACAACAAACAGGTAATTTTGACAATACGAAGCCGTGATTAGCTTTTTGTAAGCCGGGAATAAATTTACAGTTTGCAGTCTACATTTTAATATGCCCAATATTTTTGTTACATAAATAAAACCCCATTATACATATACGGGACATACACATCGTCACATCTGCCGGATATTTCGTTCCATATCATTATTGTAAACGGACATTTTGACATCAATATCATATTGATTTTGGTCCGCAAAACCAATTACTGGCACACGACGCCATTTTAAAAGATTAATTGTGCGTTTTGTTATTGCCTTTCATGGATATTTTACCTGTCTTGTGTCTGTGTATCAAAATGATCTTTAATCTCGTAAAGTACCTCGTGCCTAAATAACTGTCTTCAAGGTAAAGCCGCTCTTCCCAAGGTCGGCCTGTAGATGGGTGACCATCTTTTAAATACTGAGTTTCGTCGTGCCTCGGAAAGCACGTGCCGTTTGTCTCAGCAGTCGTTACAGGTAGTCAGTAAGCCTGAAAGTCTTACCATGGGGAACCGTTCTTCCCAGGAGGTACTAACTGTGTTGTGGAGATCGCTCCATATAAAATAATGGTTTTTAGCTGCATCCGCCCATCTGGTTAGACTGGAAGCCAGCCCTAACATAATTGGGAAAGGCTACCTTTATCCTTATCGGTATAAGGTTCATAACTGAGCAAAAATAACTGCGAAAGAACTGTACAGGTAGGCGGCCGTTATTGCATTTGAAATTCGAAGTTCTATTTTTGAATGGTTTGTTGTGAAACTCGTTTGGTGCATTGCACATGTATTGTTTATATTATTATGTTTATGGCAATCGATATTTTACGTTTGTAAAGTTTTTTTTTTGGGACCGCCGCTCGATCCGAAACCACTGCAACTCCTGTGCACCAGAATCAACAGTAGCGACCACCAAAAAAGCGCAGAGACAATGAAACTCGACGTAGTCCCAGAGAAATAATAAACTAAAGTGTTTAGTAAGAGATCCAAACGTTGAAAATAGCGATAAAATGATATAAACGCATTATAACTAATTGAATTAACATTTAGTCCTCATTTGATTATTCATTAATCATCTGCCTAGCCTTCTATTCTACTATTTTCCCAACTATGTTGGAGTACGGCTTCCAGTCTAACCGGATGCAGCTGAATACCAGTATTTTACATGGAGTAACTGCCCATCTAACCCCCACTATCTAGTTAGTACTAGGTAATACAATACCGCTTGGTAAGACGGGGTGTCAGACTTTTGGGCCACTGTGACTACTTGTCAAAGATCTACTAATGGCAACCGGGACCAACGGCTTAACGTGCTTTCCGAGGAATGGAGATAAGATCTAATCTCGATGCCTAATAATACCCTCACGAATCGGACAGGATTTTTAACACAGGTATTGTATAAGTGTTGGTGGAGCCCCCCAAATAAGTTAATTATATTATCTAGAAAGCAGAATGAACCCACCAACAAAATTAGCAGTGGTATTCCCCAGCACCCTTGCATGCTCGCCCAGGACATCCAACGTGAAGTGTTGGTTCAGGCCCCCGTCGTACCCGGCCGCGCATTTGACGGAGAGATGTGGCTCGTTGCGCAGGAGCAGCCGCTTGGCTGTGCAGTTCCGCGGGGGTGACGGCCGAGCTGTGGAAAATAAAATACGGTTAGAATATTGTTGTAATAGTTTCAGGGTGCAGTTGAGGTGGCTTAGGTACCTAGCTCTGATTCTCAGTGCGTCTACCATGTTTACTGCAGCACTTAGTCGCGAAGCTACTATTGGTACTGCACTGGCCTACAAAACTAAGTATCACACTTTTAAAATTGCAATAACTTTTTAAGTACACAAGATATACTTTCAAAACAAAAAGGATTCGAAAAATAGTTTAATTTTGTCTATACTTTCAAAGTAAGCTGATAAAAATTGCTATAAAACGTTTTTATTTTAAATCTCTAACTTCTATAGTTTAGAAAAAAAAAAATGAAATTTTAAAAGTGTAGTACTTAGTTTTGTAGGCCAGTGCATTATCAGGAAAGGAAACCCCATCCTTATTAGGTAGAACGAGGGATAGCACCAACAGAATACTGAAAATCTTAGTTGAAAAACACGATGCACCAATGCAAAGGCATTCTGTTCAGTTGCTCGGGAGCCAGGAGTAAGTATGTTATTGACACATTTGATAAGTTTTTTGATCGACTATCCATTGAACCAATGTTTACAATATTATGAATAAATTTAATAAAAATTGTGGAGATGAATATTAACTTAAATAGTTAATATTCATCTCCAGAATTTTAAGTCAATGTTATTCAGATATGCCAAGGCTACCGAACCATGCGTACATGGTCTAGAGTAGAATGCTTGTAATGAATGGCAATTGTATTAAATTGAAGTAATAAAAAATATACCCTATATCAAAAACTATAATATTTTAATTCAAAAACTTAAGAACTTATATCAGTGTCACTTATATCGACGCTATTATTTTTATAACACATTTGCTCGTAAAGGGTCTCTTATTTCACCAATTTCAATATCGTAATGTATCTCATTACGTACTTGTGCTGTAAAGTAAAATGCACGGTTTATACTTTTTTAAATCTTAGCAAAGAGTTTTTATGTCAGAAACCTGGTCAACATTTTATGAATAAAATTAACTATGGGAGATGAAATATAATAAATAAACATTTAATTTAAATAAATTTGACAATAAATTACAACCATTTATCTGTAAAAAAAACACAAAAATATTAATTTACTTTATTATTAATACTGGCTGTTTTTTGTCTTTGCCTTAAAAAAAAAGCGCTGATGCGCGCGCCTAGCTAATTTGTGAACAAGTAAAAATTATTCCGCGCGCTTTTTCTTTTCGCTGTATTGTTTTTATTTGTTTTATTTATTTCCTCGCAAATATGTTATAAAACGTCGTATGACATACGTGCGCTTTGATAATTACAGCCTCTGCTTTTTTATCGCCCTCGCCTACGGCTCGGGCAAGCAATATCGCCTCGGCTGTAATTTTCAGCTTACCGCACTTATATCATAATGTACTATTACAGACTACCATTGGATGGACCAAGATACTTAGAAAAACATTACAGTGTTATTTATCCCTCCTATAATTTGTTCCCAATTAATACCTAACTATCTAAACAAACTTATCCATCATATCTTATAAACAATCACTTCATCATAATTATCAGATAAGTCTCTAAATTTAAGCATAAAAATAAAAATGAAATTTCCTAAATTCCTCACCCACTCAATCAATTCAAGTTCGAAATACAAATCTCAGCGGCCACCAATTTATCTAACTTCATCGGACAGACTTTGGCAGATAATTTCTAGAAACTAAAGTACAGTCACGACCACCAATGTTTGGAATTTGGCAACATTATGACCTCTTTTAAAAACTTTTCACCCATTACATATAACATCACGCGGCTAATCTCCAAAGGGTTGTACCTAATAGTACACTATCATTTCGCCAGTTATGTTTTAAGTTCCATGTAATAGGAACGCGCTGCCATCAAATGGGCACAAAGCCAGACTCCGTGGCCGCTTCTGGGAAATTTCTGATGGAAAAACCCAGTATCACATGTTATTTTATTGTATTCATAGTATTTTTATGTTTTTTCTTTGTATTTATGAGTATGTAGGTAAGTATATTTTTTTTTTTCAAATTAAATTAGGATTTTTATTTATGTAGTTACAGAAATAAACCATATTTATTTACATTACATACATACCACAACTAGAACTCTAAATTACAAAAATAAAACTAAACGTAAGTAGGTACCTACATATATACAACGTATTGTATAAAACAAATAGCTTCATTCAATATTTTTATTATTTAGTCTGTGGAAAACGATGCATTTTATGTTCACCCTTTCGTTCTCTCTCTCACAAATTTTCTGTAATTCCAAGCAACCAGTTTGCCAATAAAATATTCATATCACAGTATTTTGTTAATCATTTAACAAAATATTCTTATATGTATTATATTTAAAACAGTTACTTGCTTTATGTTTCATGTACTTATTCCATTTTCTCATGCTGGAAGAGATTTCTTTAGAAATAAGCATCACCTTCGTACTATTTTCTGTGCCTTTCTACTTTTCTATATTTTTTTAAATAAATAAATCACTTCGCCCGACCCGGGAATCAAACCTCGGACCTCATGTTCAGCAGTCGCGCTTGCAACCACTAGACCAACGAGACCCACTCATGTTATTAAAAAATTGGTCGACTCCTATCACAAACGTAACTGGCGAAACGCTCGTGTTCTAAGTACACTTCTGCCATACCCTTCTGGAATTACAGGCGTGATGTGATGTGGTCTTTCACTGCAGTCGTTATTCCTCGAAAAAACGGTTTTGAATTTTGCTAAGTGTATAATTATGTTACTGTCAAACTGCTAATCAGTTAAACACTCTTTCTGTCTCGAAAATCTTTTTATAATGACCGCCTTTATAAAAAAAAATAAGAATTAAGAATAACTTTAGTAAAAAAGAATTTTGAAATAATCACAAACAAGGTTCTGCTAGATTTATACTTTTCCAAGAACACATTTACTATAGTTAGAAATTGTTTTAACCGATCAAAATTAGTTTGACAGTAATAAATAAAAAAATGTGCCCGCGACTGTACCTAGTGTAAATTAATAATTTCACCAAGTTAATTAAAACATTCCAGTTTTCCTAAATTGATCGGTGACCGGAGTTCGAAGGCTCCGTTTTAAAATACGGTCGAAGTTTTGCAATTGCGACTTCGGATCGTATACGGGTTTACGGCGAAACTTGCACTACAAGCAAGTCCTTACTTCAACTGTTTTGAATGTGATCCGTTTTTCTGTTCCGTATTAGTTACGGCTCATTGGTGTGTTCTTAAAGTTTGTGGGAGTGTATGTGTAAAGAAAGTTTGAAAAATAAAAGCTGTTAGGGTTTTATACCCGAAGGGTAACCAACGGTACCCTGTTACTAAGCCTCTGCTGCCCGTCCGTCTGTCTGTCTGTCAGCGGGCTGTATCTCATGAAGGCAGACAGTTGAAATTTTCACAGAATGTGTATTTGTATTGTCGGTGTAACAGAAAATAATAAAAATAAATAAAAAATTGAAGAGAGCTCTACCTACATACTACGATGTTACGGAACCCTTTAAGCGCGAGTTCGACTCGCACTTGGCCGGTTTTTAGTTCGGTAAATAAAATTAAAATCTCCAACCGGTAATCAATCGATTACCGGTTGGAGATCGGAGGAAAAACGAAAACTGTCGAAAGTCACTTGTTCTGCCCGTCATTATAATATATATCCCCGTATTTTTTTTTTCTAGACTTTTGACCCCTAAAATCTCACTATTTTTTTATTTAATTAATTAAATAAATGTTTTTAATGTTATAACTTTACTTTAAATACTCCCACGACCCCCGTACTATTCAATGCATTCACCAGCACAATGTTCTGATTGCGTTACATTGAGTCCTACCGAAAAATGAGATCTTTCACCCCAAAAAATAGTCGCTTCCCAGCAATAACTTTTCCGTAGAGTTACTTAGTTTGATGTACTGAATGCTTGGTTGACGGCTTCGTGAAGGGTTCGTTTACACATTGTATAGTCAGGGCACAAACGATACCATCATGAAATGGGTCAATAGGTTAATGACACTTGAAGTTTCAATCTTCTGATATTTATTTTATATATCATACATTTATCAATTTTGATTTAAATAATTACACTACTTATATACAAACTAAATAATAATAAAAATATGTACAAGTAATAAAACGGTTACAGGGCGTCAAAAAATTCGTCCACATCGCTGTCAACAGAAAAAGTGTCCAGAAGGCTGGCAGCATTGCCACGTTGGATGGCAACGCTGATTCTTTGGCCAAAAAATAAGTCACGTGAAGAGTCGACCAACCGCTTGGCGATTTCTCGAAATACTCGGACCCCATGGCCCTAGTGTTTCATTCAACCCCAAACGGCTCAAACACAAAATTACCAATTAAATTATTGGATTTGCGCCGTTTGAGGTTTTCAGCACCTGCAGCAGCCGCCCTAGCGCAGCCCACTGTGCTAGGAAGATGGGAAGGCGCAACGGTGTCGACGCAAGTTGCGTCCCACACCAAAGGCCTACCCAACTTCCATGGCATTATGGTCATACCATCTGGTCTCTTCCCATCGACGTCTTCTGATTATGTAGCTATCATTATCCTCGTTGTCTTTCCCATATTATCCAATTTTTTTTGGGAAACATGTCTTCTTCTATACTTCTTTCCTACCTAAGCCGTCTTCTCTTTAGTCAGTCTCAATGTGAGATAGATTTTACTTCTTTTTAACCGACTTCCAAAACGGAGAAGGTTTTTTTATTTCACCAGCATTTTATTTTTAATGTATGTACATTGTACACCGATTTCTATATGGCCATAATTTATATTTGACAAGAATATTTTGTAGGATATCTCAACTAAAAAAGATAAAATTATAAAAATAAACATTTTTGCATAAAAAAAAAACAACCGACCTCGAAAAAAACACAAAAAAGTAAAATTGTCTTGACTTTTGGAAGTCGGTGGCGATGGAGTCAATGAAACAAAATTGAACGCTCTAAATGTTAAGAAATCTATGCGAAGCAGAAAGCGATAGTACAATAGTGAGGGGAGCGGGGTCAGGGCGCCGAGGGCCCGTAAAAGCGTTCAATTTAAATATTTTAATTTTTTTGTGAACATTTGTTGAACTAAAATATCATGAATTTTTAAAAGTCATAGAACAAAAGTTGTTGATTATGATGTTAGTAACACAGTCCTGAGAGGTTGTCGGTGTTTTACAAATAACCCTGTATATAACTAAGTAATGCCTCAATAAACTCACTTCTCAATGTTGACATGCCCTTTCCGCTAGACGAAAGCAGACCCTGATGTTTTCCTTACATTACGCCGTTGGTTTGAAAATACACATTCAATAGTAGGACTGTGTGTTTTCAAACTGACGGCGTTAAGTAAGGGCTGTTTGATTCCTAGTTAACATACACATAGCATACACACATACATAGCTATGTAGATTATTTCATTCGCATTTTCGCAGAACTTGTGTAAGTGAATTTGCGACTGGCAGCCATAATTTCCTAGTTCTAGACTGTTAAGGCGACTACAGGAGCTAAACGCGAGTTTTCAAAATTGTAAAAAATAATGATTAAAAACCGGCCAAGTGCGAGTCGGACTCGCGTATGAAGGGTTCCGTACCATCGTAGGAGGGGAAGCCCCTTTTAATTTTTATTTATTTTATTTTTTGTAGCGGCAACGGAAGTACACATTCTGTGAAAATTTCAACTGTCTGTGTATTGACTGTTGAGCATGAAGTCCTTGAAGTCCTCCTGGGTTCGAATTTCGGGACGGGCAAAGTGTCATTAGATTTTTCAATCAGGATTTTCTCAGTAGTAGCCTTGGAGTCTGAATTGTGCCCGGTTGATGGTAATAGGCTCGCCCCCCATGTGGGTGTACTATTAGGTACACCTCTGCCTAACCTTTCGGGGTTTACTTGCGTGATTGGATGTTTAAGTAATACTTTTTTGTTATTATGTGAATTATGAATTATAATCATCATCATTTCAGCCGAAAGACGTCCACTGCTGGGCATAGGCCTCCCCCAAGTGTCGCCACATTGACTGGTCCCGTGCGAGGCCTTCCAACCTCCTTCATCCGGTTCGCGGTCGCCACTCCAGAACTTTTCAGCCTCATCGACCATCCGTTCTGCGAGCAATGTGCCCTGCCCACTGCCACTTAAGTTTGGCAATTCTTCGGGCTACGTCGGTAACCTTGGTTCTCTTGCGGATGTCTTCATTTCTGATTCGATCGCGCAAGGAAACTCCGAGCAAAGCCCTCTCCATTGCCATTTGGGTGACTTTAAGCCTTCTGATAAGGCCCATTGTGAGCGACCACGTTTCGGTGCCGTATGTAATCACTGGCAACGGACACTGGTCATAGACTTTTGTCTTGAGACACTGCGGTAAGCTGGACGAGAGGATACCGCGCAACTTTCCGAGCACTGTCCAGCCGAGTCGGATTCGAAGATTGACCTCTTTCTTGAAGTTAGACCCACCTAACTGGACCGTTTGTCCCAGGTACACATAATCGTCTACAACTTCGAGTGTAGAGTCTTGATAGGAGTGGGTGTGACATGGGCATTCAACATGACCTTGGTTTTGTCCATGAATTATACCTAATGCACGAAAACAATAAATTATGTACTCAGATTTAGTAAATGCTAAATTGTCTTCCTCTAATATCAGAATTTCAATATACCCATCAAATTCAAATGTAATTAATAAAACGATCGAAAACAAAATGGCTGCCACTATTCACTATTTATTTCAAACGAAACTAATCAAACGATTGTGTGTTTATTCAATTCACTTTGTGCTGGATTGCCAATTTTCGACAGGACACTTTTATGATGTTTAGTTATTTTTTTTTATTAATTATTTAGATTTACCTTCGAATGAACAATATTTTTCATGTGATGTGTTGGTCAGCCTATCTGATAGCAAGTGGTCACTGACTACACGACATACAATTTAAGGGGGAAAAAATTCAAATTGTGGACACTTAGTAGCACCACATTATACTGTAACATATAAATAAGATATCATCATCATCATTTCAGCCGAAAGACGTCCACTGCTGGACATAGGCCTCCCCCAAGTGTCGCCACATTGACCGGTCCCGTACGACTCGCATCCAGCGGATTCCCGCAACCTTCAAAAGGTCATCGGTGATACAGGATATCTTCCATGATAATCCATAATCGCGAGCCTACGATATTCGACGCTGTTGTCTTCTCTGTTTCTTAGTCTTTTGTTACGCGCACTTGTCGCGCGCGTTTAGTGTTTTGCGCGTCTTTTGACAGATTTCTCTGCACCTAACAATATATTTGCCACCCACCCGCATTCTCCAGTCATCCTGCGCTTGCAATAGCGTCGAAATATCGTGAGATCACAATAATAAATTATCGCGGTAGCAATAATCTATAATGAAAATATAAGGGTATAGTTGAACCATGAAAGCTTAAGGTGAATACTCCAGGGTAGCCCACGAAATTCAAATTTTCATAAAAGTCGATTGAATTACTTTTTCATAAATGAATTATCTTGTTTTTTTAATTGTATTTTTTTTGTTTGTTTTACTATGGACATTTTACCGTGCACATCTTGCTACATTGTTCTCACATAATATACCATCTCAACATGAATGATGTAACCAAGATTTTGTAACAATATTTCGATTTAAAAGAGTGTCCATGGAGTTTCTTGCCCGTTCTTCTCCATCTACGAGAGGAGATCTACGCTAGGGAATAGACAACTACAGTACTTTCACAGTTTTTATGTCTTGTGACTGTGACTGTAGCTACATTTAATTTTCATCTTTGTTTCGACAATTCAAAAGTGCCTGTAACTAGCCTACTTGAAATAAATGCTTATGATTTTGATTTTTGATTTTGATCATGAAATAGTCATTCAATCGACTTTCATGAACTTGAAGGATTGTATTGATGAATTTGATGATTATAATTCTGTGACTACATACGTCCCGCAGCCGTGAATCATATTTTAATCAACATACAACCTAGCACTGGCCTGCAAATTGCAAAAACGTAAGAAAATTTGAATTTCGCGGGCTACCCTTGAGCATCCACCTTAAGTAACACCATTCATATTCATAGATGCTCAAATGGGATATTCTCGTATTGAAAAAAATGCTTAACCATTTTGCACTGCAGGTGTACTTTAAACTTATATTTTCACAGGGATATCTTCCGTAAACGGAACGAAACGGAACGGAAGATATCCCGTACGTGACAATATAAGTTTAGTTTCAAGGGGTGAAAGCTTAAAACAATGTTGCGTGTACCTTAAGTTTCATCACTTTATTACACTCTATTCCACCTAATTTACTTAATTTAGCATTAATTAGCCAAAAACACAACACCGAGCTTAATAAACTACAAGATTTAAACACCCAATACCCACTTTGCTAAGAACACGGTGCGAACATTCGATAGGCTATAAAATTAGTAATTTCCTCAGTTATTTGCCCCGCTATAAAGTCGATTAAATTCTCTACTTTACGAGCAACTACGTGCGACTTCACTAGTGGCGCGGGACCGTGTCTGGCATTCCTAAATGTCAGATTCTTGATGAAAATTACTGCATTTTTGTCGACGGTATACTTAAATTGCAGAACCCGCATTGTGTGGGTGTTGCAGTTTATTTCAGTTATTTCACTGGTTGTGTTTTGTTTTTCTGTGTTGGGATTGGATCTTTTTAACCGACTTCCAAAAAGAGTAGTTTATCTATTTCATCAGATTTTTTTTTAGTTAGTTATAAATATAAATCCGATTGTAAAATTCTAATTGGGAGTATTTATTAAACAAATTTGAACTGCAACTTGTTTTTTCGTGAAAAGTGCATTGTGTGAAGGTGTTTACAGTGTCTTTTTTATCTTTGATGGCTGTGAAAAGGGGTCATACCTACAAGTTCAAGTCTGCTCTTTCTATTGGGAAGCATGTGTTGAATAATCAAGCCACCTCGAAGATTTACTTACTACACATACGTAATGTCGATGGACAAAGTTCGCTTGTTGCATATAGTCGAATTAGTCATAGTCGAATCTTGTTTGTGTCGACACAATCCCTGCTAAATTGAACGGCTTTGCATATTTTATTTGATTTTGGCGAAATGTATAGCAGCAGCGCTTAGAGGTTTTTAAGCATTAATTTTGTACACGAATCAAGTGAGTATGTAAAATCTTAGCCACGATCTTAACATAACATCGCGCTTATAATCTCCGGAAGGTTAGACAGAGAGGTTTAATTATTATTATTTAGGCTAACCTAACCTAACCTAATACTACACCCACCTTTCACCAGTTATATTTAAGTCCCATGTAATAGGGGGCGAGCCTATTGCTATCAACCGGGCACAAATCCAAGTTCCGTGGCTACTACTAAAAAAATCCTGATAAAAAAATTAATGGCAATAACACTTTGCCTGACCCGGAAACCGTACCCAGGAAATCATGTTCAGCAGTCGCGCGAACACTTAAAATACGAGGCAGTATGAACTAAACGCTGGAGGCATGTAAACAACTCATTAAAAAAAATAGACTGATTGATTGCAATTTTTTTATTGCAAATATTATTTGCTTGCAAAAGTTTTAATATTCTGCAAGACACGGCAAGAAATATCCATTTATCCAATCTCTATTATCGAAATAAATTATTCTTCTTATTTTTAGCCAATTACAATGCTGTTTTCATACAAAATGTCGGGCGTTATTTTTTAATTAACTCGGGCAACGGGCATGGGACGGTCGGAGTTCAATATATTATTTTAGGATAATTCTTTTCCTCAGAAAAACAAGGCTCTATTAGCGTCCCTCTTCGTAATGGGCGAAAAATATTAAAAGGGACGATGGACCTTGGATCGTAGAAAAAAAGGTATTTGTTGTTTTGGAAACATTGAACATTGTTTGAGACAGTATTTTGTGCATTGTTTTTGTTTTTAGGGTTACGTTCCTCAAAAGGAAAAAACGGAACCCTTATAAGATCACTTTCTTGTCCGTCTGTCACCACCGATTTTCTCAGGAACGGGTGGACCTAGCAATTCGAATTTTTATTTATACCAGATACTGAGGTCTATAGTCCCTATTAGATATATAAAAATCAAGGTCTTGAGTCAACACGATAAAAATATATGGGCAAATTTAGATTTTCGCAAGAACCTGTAAGTACCAAAATTTACCTTAATTTTCACGTTGTTTTATTTTTCAGACTTTTCCATTTACTTGTGCTGTAAGACCTTGCCTTTAATCAAAATTCAATATTCTAGGT
Source organism: Xestia rhomboidea (assembly GCA_963853795.1). Taxonomy (NCBI): domain Eukaryota; kingdom Metazoa; phylum Arthropoda; class Insecta; order Lepidoptera; family Noctuidae; genus Xestia; species Xestia rhomboidea. The sequence continues at coordinate 2,473,002 of OY970778.1, read as the reverse complement.
CAACCGGTCAATATTCTAAGTACCCGGGTCGAAAACCTATATGGTAGTTCCCGTTGACCGTATAGAATCACGAAATTTGACGAGAAGCAGTCTTACAGCACAAATGTAATGGAAGAAAAATCTGAAAACCGTAAATATGTAGTTTAATAACAAAAAAAAAAGCGATTTTTCTTTCACAAACTTATTATTTGCGGTTGGTGCAATAGCCGTTTAATGGGATCGTACAGCAAAGTTAAGCTTGTCCTTTAAAAAGTTTGTATGGAACCCTCGGTGCGCGAGTCCGACTCGCTCTTAGCCGGTTTTTTTTTTAGGAAAATATTGAGTATGGACATAGAAATACAGCGTGAAGGGGCAGTGACGTTAAAACGGTTACCAAGTATTCAGTGCATCATTCTGTACTCCCAACAGCCGTTTCTTACAAAACTGTAGTACCTACGCTGTCGAAATCTATGGAACAGCAATTTTTTTTTTAATTGTTTATTTAGTCGAATATCCATTTTTTTTTCTATTGTCCTTAATACAGCGTGTATCAGAAAGGTGTGTAAAAATTTGAGTTAAAAAAAAAACAGCTTTCCGGTACAAAACTTCAATATGTGCTCGTCCCAAATGTATGGGACTACCAGCAGATTTGTTTTCGCGATTTCGATGGTGGTCCCATGAAGAAAGTGGTTCAGTTTGATGGCCCAAATCACACCCTGAAATATGACCAGACCTTTCTAGTACACGCTGTATTTTAGAATAATTACATTTAATTTTCAATTACATCACAAACTAGATTATGCCAGTGGCTTCGCCCGCGTGAATTTTGATAATTGCCCAATGGTATCTTACTACCGGGATAAAAAGTATCCTATGTGTTAATCCAGGTTATAAACCATCTGTGTGCCAAATTTCATACAAATCCGTTCAGAAGTTGCTGTGTTAAAGAGTAACAAAGATCCATCCATCCATCCTCACAAACTTTCGCAATTTATAATATTAAGTAAGAAAGATTACTATTCTGAAACTAATAATTATAGTTGGTGCCAGTTAAGATCGCAAAAGCGGTCATTGACCCACCTACATTTATTAAAGTTCTTAACTTTGAAATCCAAAAGTAAGCCGGTTCAAGTCTTGAATCGTCATCTATCGTGATCTTCAACATTTTTTCTAATTAAAAACGATACTTACATGGTTCATTTGTTCTGTTTCGTAGGAAGAGATATTAGGGAAAGGGCAATGACCGCTATTGCGATCTTAATGGCACCAACTGTAGTAATAAGTTCCTTCACATGGCACATCTATTTTGTTTCCACACTCTAAGGCACCTGTTCCGGGTCGGCGCTGGCTTGATGGTGTCCTGACCATGAGTTTTATGGAGCCTGCCTCTTGAGAGATGGGAGGCCAAGGTGTTTAATGTACCAAAGTTAATTAGTCTGTCAAATAGGAAGGTAGTAAATCTTTCGAAATAATTTGTTTTAAAGGATCTACTTCTAGTTCTTAATTGTGATTGAGGTTCCGTATTACATAAACTTGATCGAGTTAAACAATTCCATGTCCCGTATTTTGGTTTTTTAAGCAATCATTCGGAAAACATGCTGACAATCTACCTGCACGCGTAGCATGACCACCGTAGAAACGGGTTTTGTCGACGGAAGACAAAATGACAGATTTCTTTTCACAATTGTCATTTTGTCGATTCTTCAATCGACAAAACCCGTTTCTGGTCACGCGTGCTACTGTGAGTTTACCTCCACCTAAACACTAGCGACTTGACAAGAGATTTGCTAGTATATTGTTTACTTCAAAATACCCACACATACACAATACTAGTATTATTACTTTCACATGGTGACACACATAACCTCCTCCTTTTTTAGAAGTCGGTTAAAAATTATAGCGATATGTTTTTTTGTAAGGCTATTTTTTGTAGCCACGCCCATTAGCCGCTCGGTAACGGAGCTGTATGTAACTTACCCGCTGGAACAATCTGGAACACACACGGTCTCTTCTGCCTGCCCACCGCGTTGATGGCGCGGCACAGAAGCGCACCGTAGTCACGCCCATTCATTAGCCGTACGGGAGAAGAGTTATATGTAACTTACCCGCTGGAACAATCTGGAACACACACGGTTTCTTCTGCCTGCCCACCGCGTTGGTGGCGCGGCACAGGAGCGCACCGTAGTCACGCTCACTCGCGGCCCGATAACGGAGCTCACTCGATGTACCGCCCGTTGATACTACACAAGATAATGAGAGAAACTGTATTCATAGTCATATAACAGTACCAATTTAAGACATTCAAACTCATTATATGACAAGCCATAGTCACACTAAGACCTCGATAAAACTGAAGATTCCACTTTTACACTTTTACACCCATTACGGGTGTAAAAGTGCCCTTAACGAAGCCGAAAGTCACTTGTTTTCCTCGTCATTGCGATATTTTTTTTATTCTAGACCACCTCTAGGGAATCTTCTAGTTAGGGAGATATTGGGGGTCAAAGTTCCAACTTAATGTAAAACTTGTTACTTTGTTTGATGTACAGAATGCTTGGTTCACGGCTTCGTGAAGGGTTCGTTTACACCCTGTATATTTGTATAAAAAATGACCGCATCGCTCTCTTTACCTCTTATCGTTTATTTTTTTAAGTAAGGCACTGAATGCTCTGTTAGTTATGCCGCATCTAGAGCGGAGGTTGTTTATCAAGAAAATTTTATTGTTTTTGGCCAGTATTTGATAATGCTGCTTGCATTGCAAGGTTGCACTTTTCCATGTGTAATTTTTTACTGACCTATCAAATTAAACAAGATGGCTAGTCACTATTTTTCCTATTTTGGGGACGAATTTCTATAACTGGCCGCTGCTGAATACCAATATTTCATATAGAGTGACAGCCTGCCAGGCTTCTATAACCCAGTTAGTGTCACAAAATAACTGTGACGACTATATTGGGTGTAAAAATACCCTTAACGAGGCCGAAACGCACTAGTTGTACCCGTTTTTGTTCTACACCATACCTGCGACGGAGATATTATGGGCAAGTCTTTTTTTTAATACAAGTTTATAATGTTATAACTTCACTTTAAATATAGGTACCTCCACCCCCTTTTATTCAATGCATCCATCAGCACAATATTTGAACACTTTACATTGAGTCCTACCGTAGAAAGGTATTTTTCACCTCAAAAAAAAGGCCGTCTCCCAGCAATAATTTTTGCATAGAGTTACTCAGTTTAAAGTATGAATGCTTGGTTAACGGCTTAGTGCAGGGTCCGTTCACACCCTACCAAATAACATTAAATCTCCAGCAGAATAAGTAAAGAGCTCAGAAATCTCAGGGATCTAATAATCATACTGGTTTTTAACTTACCATATCTTGCAGGCGACACCTGGAAGCTTTCGCCGCTGTTGTTGAACTGCCAGTAGAACGTGACGTCAGCGGGGTCCGCGTTCACTGTGCAGCGCACGCGCAGCGGCTCGTCCAGTCGCGCGCCAATTAGTAGTGGAGACGGTTGTGCGCAGATTGGGGCGTCTGTGTGGTAGGAACAAAGATATAGATATGAATAATAAGTGTGTGTGGAAAACACCGAGAGAGTTGGAAACGAATGGGGAAGGCCTTTGCCCAGCAGTAGGGTAGTATAAACTAATGAAAAAAAAAAGAATAATAATATGAAATATATGCTCAGAATAGGCTAGTTTCCACCATCATTCAATTGCCAATCTATTTAGCCCGTCAGTTAGAGTATTGAAAAATAATGGACACGTATTTTATTTGTTCCGTGCGGGAAACCCGAACCCGCAGCGCAGCAGTCAATCGCTCAACCACTGCGCAAACCGTGTCGTCGATTGTTTCAATGATAAACTCAGCGCCTCGACCGAACCGCACCGGGTTAGCCGAACCGCTTTGGTGTTTAAACCACCTGGGACAAGCTAATCTTGTCTGACCATGATAAGATATAAGGATGTCACATTTAAGCACTCACACTGTACTCTAAGGTACACCGACTGACTGCTGGATTCTCCCATCTGATTGGCCGCCCTACAGGTGTAGAGCCCGCCGTCCCTCTTGGTCACCCTCTGCAGAACTAGTGACTTGGTGCTGATGAAGACTCCTGAAGACATGTTCTGGCTAACTTGTACGTCCTAGGGGAAAAGATCAGGTTAAAGGGGTATTTAAACACTGTTTTAAGTTTTCACGGTTTAAAACTAAATTTATACCGTCACTCGGGATATCTTCCGTGATTGTTCATAATTGTTATTGTTGCTGTTTTTTTTCCATCCGCCAGGTTTCTCAAGTCAACCCGCGATCATGGCGCTTGCAACAGCGTCGAAATATCGGGAGCTCAAAATTATGAATAATCACGGAACATTTATACCGTAAGTGACGTATAAGTTTACTTTTAACAACTATTGTACCAAGCTTCGCAGATGGATCAGTAATTACTGTTTCTCAACAAAAGTAGATGTTAAATTGTGCAACTCACTAGTAATCATTTCTGGTTTTATTTGAAAGAGAACTCATAATACATTGCTTAAAAAATTTACAAAAATTGATCAACGAACTATCAATATTTATGAACTTTGTTTTGATTGTCGAAATTAAAGAGATTCAGATTGTCAGTGTGTTATACAATAAAGCGAACGATCCTCCTCGATTTTTTCTTTTACGACGTCAATTCATCCACACAAGATTTGGCACAGCTGTTTGTTTTTTTGTTTCGCTTAAACTTTTTTCACGAAGGCTGGTTCGAGGTGGTGCTGGAGAAGGATATGGGGGAAGCCTTTGCCCATCAGTGGGACATTCAAGGCTAAAGAAAAAATCAGGTGGGGCTGTGCCGGTGCACACGGCCGTCGGTTTTAACGTGACGTCTTTGTCAGCGAATCGTTTTCAGTGTTAAAGATTGAAAGAAAATCAATAACTGTTAATTTTTAACACTTATTGGTTATTTTTTATTTAAATCGATTGGTCTTAACAAACTCTGCAAATGCACGAAAGAATCATCGCGCTGTCACGTGTGAGTCGTGAGTTATAATGAATAGAATCCAGCGAGAGCGCATTCTACGCATTGCCCCTCCGCCGCATCAATCGATGCAAACTCAAGGTTTTACCAGTGAGCTATAAACCTAAATATCATTATTTAGCGTTTATAGTCGGATGACACTAAATTCATGTTTCAAGGATGAATTGTTTTGTAGTTACTAATGTTAGATGATATAACCCATTTCGTTACGCCAATTCGTTACGGTCGGGTTTTCTGGCATGGTACCCCGTGTATGGTACTGATTTTAAAGACGTTTCACGTCAAAAAAACATTTTGCGAATTTGAGTTTGAAACTCATTATTTACTCCAACCCCAAATAACTTATCAAAAACCAAAAAAAATAAACTTCCTAAACTCAACAAAAAGAAATCAACTCAACCTTTATGATCATTTCAACCAAGATGGCGATGGCGGTTGAAGTAAAAAACTTTGAAGAAGTAAGTAACGTTTGAATGAATCGTAACGTAAATACTTGAGGTCGACTCCAAAGCTCTCCACTTTGACCCACACACTCGAAGGGCCTCGTTGAGAAGAACTCAGCTCCTAAATTACCTTAATCGAGCTCCTCGATTGTGAACTGAGAACCTTTACTTTATTCTTTTCGGGTTTAGAATTTGATATACAATTTACTGAAATTATTGTCTACCTATATACCTTCATATTATACAGGATGTAAACCAAGCATTATCTGCATCAAACTGAGTAACCTTTGTTTTTTTTTTTCTGATGGGAAATCGTCAAATGACTCCTCCCGCTCGGGGCGGAGCAGGAGGGAGTGTCAGATTTTTACTGACTAAAACTCATCCATGTTCCTTCATTGCCCTTTGTGTTCCGGGGCCACGGTATCTCTTTCGAATAGTCCCGCAGCCCAAACCTTACGCAAAAATTATTGCTGGGAAACGACTTTTTTTTTTTGGGGTGAAATGTCAAATTTCACTCAAAACTTAGTGCTGATGGATGCTTTGAATAGTAAAATTAAAACCTTAAAAAGTAGTTTTCAAAAAAAAAAACTTGTGAAAATGTTGGAACGTTGACCTTAAATATCTCCGTAACTAGAAGGTTCCCAGGTATAGTGTAGAACAAAAAAATGATCGCAATGATGAGGAGAACAAGTGCCTTTCGGCTTCGTTAAGGGTATTTTTACACCCTTTACGGGGACGTAAACTGTTACAAAAAAAAAGCTGTTGTAAAAAAGTCTAGTGTCTCATACGAAAACCAGTATCTACACGGACAAAATGTAAGGAAAACCTGTTTTATAATTACCCGACTAGCCAATAGGAAGGGTTATGATTTTTTTTAAACGATGATTATATGCTTTTTACTTCTATCTATGATTTACAAATGTCAGGTGGGACTAACAGTTTAACGTGCTTTCTAAAGCACAGACGAAACTCGGTATCTAACTGATTGTCACCCATCCACGGACTGACCTTAGAATAATGATAAATATACTAAAAATACATTACTGTAAGGCCACGACTCACTCACGTTATGGTACCAGGAGATGCGGTGTTCCTTGGGGTTCGCTTTGATGTTGCACTCGAAGTACACGTCATCCCCCTCCTTGATGTCGTTGGGGTTGAGGGTGCTGCCTAGAGACATGGTCAGGACTGGTCTGTCTGTGGGAAAAGATTATGGGTGGCTTATATAATGCATTTTAGCTCCACGTATTAAATTAAAAAAAAATGAAAAAATTACTTCAATAAAGTAATTTTTTCACTTAAAAACAACACATTTATTAATGAACATGATTATTTATTTATTTATAATTGTCATCGTACTGGAGAAAAACCAATTTAAATATTATTAAGTTAATCTATGTATGATTTGCCGGAAAAATAAAATTAAGTTAAAACAAATGGTAAAACTTTAAGCATAAACTGTTCGCATTTTCAAAACATGTTGCTTGCCTTGCCTTCTGGCAAAAAATAAGTTATGTTAATTGATTATAATTAACAATATAAATATTTTTTTTTCTAAAAATGAAATATAGTTAGATCGATTAAACGCCCCCGAAAGACCATGCATACTAAATTTCATGAAAATCGTTGGGGCCGTTTCCGAGATTCAGATTATATAACACTAGCGGACGTCACGCGGTTTCACCCGCGTAGGTCCCGTTCCCGTGGAAGTACGGAGATAAAATATAGCCTATGTTACTCAGGGTAAATGTAGCTTTCTAATGGTGAAAGAATTGTTGAAATCGGCGCAGTAGTTTTTGAGTTTATTCATTACAAACATACACACACACAAAAATACAAATATTTCCTCATTATGTTATTAGTGTAGAAACATACATATTTAGAAGAATTGCTCGTTTATAGGTATTAGATAATACGAGTACGTCAAGTTAAGACATTCATGCCCCAAGATGAAATAAAAACCCTTAATGTTATCAAAATAGGCAATGAAAGTTTGTACAGAAATTCGCTATTTCTGTCGAAGGGAAACCCCACCGGTTTCACGATTAGTTTATTATTAAAAAAAATCATGTTGAGTACTTTACAAGTTCAGTAAAAGCGGGTAAGTTTCTTAGCAATCGCTGTGGTACGACAAAGTTCCGCCCGTTTGCAACGAACTTCGGAAATAGATTCATCAGGTCACTTCATTGGCTTTAAGTTCTAGTTAGTAACGAATTAAAATGTCGCATTTTGTTGGGGTTCTTGTGCGTCATTGGAGTTAACGATTTGATTTTTCTTTACCAGGATGAAGTTTCAAAACTTTGGAAGTACCAACGGAGAGTCTAGAATTAGAACTATATCGGTAGGAACGGATTCAATGGACTTCCATTGAAGGAAAACCTTAGCTCCAACTTTTATTGATAACTAGTTGTTACCTGCCAACTTCCTCCGCGTCAAATTACTATAAAAATATAACTTCCTATTTGAATCGGATTTTGTTAAGTAAATTTGTGAATTTCAAAGGTTTTAATTTCTTTGCGCGGAATTCTAATGGTTTTTCTAAAATAAGAGCCTTATTTACTCCTTATAACATCAGCTAGTAAATGTCCCGTCAAAATCGGTCCAGTCCTTTCGGAGATTAACCGGAACTAACACACAGATTGTTGCTCTGAGTTTATTAACGGAATCAGCAATTCAAAGGCTTGAAAATCAGAAATTTTTATGACAAAATTAGAACAAATAATGTTGCTTTGTGCTCTTCATGTCATTCTTGAATGTTAATATATTACCTGTAAAGTATTTTGTGTGTACATAAATAAATAAAAAATAAATGATCCGCGAATTACCCATCTCCACTACTTTGTTTTAACTAGAGAGAAGAAATGGTGAAGTAAACTTGTCTTTTGTTATTGTATTGAGATGATTTCATAAACCTAGACACACATTAATGTAGGAATGGAACGCGACGGATGCATGAGATGTGTGAAAGAGACATAAGTATAAGTGTGAGGGAGACAGGTGATGTATGCTAGAGATGACGTTAACGTTGAGGAAAAGAGAGGAACACAAGAGACAGGGGAGAACGACGCTAAGGTGTGAAAGACGTAGGGTGTTTAAATTAAGTCGAATTTTAAATAAACCTTTTAAGTATCAAAAATACGCAATTTCTTTTGACTCAAGTACCTGATCCCACATTAATATCTCTCTAAGAGCATGAAACAACTCTCACTCACTCCCCAACCGCTTACAACAACACTACTTAACATTCGTCAATGTAAATCATTGACCTACACTGCTCATTGTCCACTGCCTATATTTCAGCGCCCATTCGCAGATAGGAAGCGGTGCCCGTGGCCTAATTACAGGCATGCGGTCCGTCAATACGGTAGACTTACGGAATACGGAATACGGATACCTAGGTACGTGGTTAGTGACCGCAAACGTACAGTCGTGGTCTTTTCCGCCTGATCAGTTAACAATTTTTCGCTTAAATCATGCGGAGGCGCCGAGCCACGCCCCATTCAAGTTTAGGCTTATTAGGAATGCGTCAACTTTGGCGCGCAAAATAACAATAACTCTCGTTTGGCGTGCGTCGTCAGTGCGCTCGGCCGGTCGGTTTTCGACCTTTTCATTCATTATTTCTATATAAAGTCAACGGGGCGGGGCTAGAGAGCGTTTCTATGTTGTAAATGCAAGCAAAAATTAACTTAGTGGTGATCAGGCGGGAGTGTCCTCGATAGTACGTTGGTGATCTGATGTAGCCATTTTTTTGTGCCATGGATGACTTATCTTTGTTGTGTTTGGAGGATTTTTTTTCTTTTTTGTAACTGCGTTGTGCTTCAGAAGGTTTAAAGTCGCATGTGTCCTTAACATATAACTTTCCGTGAATGAAGGGTTAATAAGTACATAAGAGGAAGTCTGAAAGTGGCGCCGGTGACTGAAAAGTTGTGTGGTAATCGGTTGTCGTGGTATGGATATGTGATGCGGAGAAATGAGGAAAATGTAGTAAGGAAAGATTTAAGCATATATAATATAAATATAAAAGCATAAATATCGATGGGTATAAGAGTAGAGGAAAACGAAAGAAAGGATGGTTCGACTGTGTAAAGAATGATATGGCAAGAAAGGAGGTGTCAGATGAGATGACGAGTAATAGAGAAGTATGGAAGAAGAAGACGTGCTGCGCCCACCCCAAATGAATTGGGATAAGGGCAGGAGAGTGATGATGGATGAAGGGTAAAATTAAAATAACTAGCAAAACCGACAAAACCCGCAGACGCGATGGGAATCAATATCTAGACACAAGAAAAAAAAACTGACTTAGGTACTTCAAGTAATTACACAACGGGATTAGGATTGCACTGCTCCAATTCATTTTGTGTAAAATAGAAATACAATGTGAAAACATGATTTTTTGTATGTTTTTATTTATTAGCTATTCATACATTTTTTTTCTTCCAATTATACACTTGATGCTGATGGATAGTATTTTGTATACACAATGACAGGAATATTTACTATCTGAAGCATTATATTATTTTTGGAATTGCCGTGAATGTGAAATTCATAGTTGTTTCATTATTTTGACCGTGTGGGTATTGCACGTTTGCAGGAAACTGCTGTTTTTATTACCCGATGAAAAATTTATATGTGGGGGGGGGGGGGGGGGGCGGTAATTTATATGTAATTGGTTCCAGCTTGAAATCTAGGATAGTTGTAGACCTGATAGGTGGCCCCGTGCAAAGCGGGGGCGGGTCGCTAGAATGTTATATCTTGTCATGGTCCTTTGAGGTACATTCGCCACAAAGTAAATTCGTCACATTTTGTAAACTCCATACATTGAAAGTGTATTCGTCACATGCATAAAAAATATGTGTAAATTCGTCACAATTCTGCATGGGTATATATTTTTTGCATAAAGTACTGGTAGAAAACAAAGTTATTGAAATTTTTGTTTTCTCCTGCACTCCTGCACATTCTATCACGCGCTCGCTCGACTGTGAAACTGTGATTTTTTATGTAGGTTCAAATTACCAAAAAATAATGTGATTATTACTGGGATTCAATTATCTTTCTGTTGTTTTTGTTATAACTGTAATATTGCAGGCAAATCTGCCTATTGCAATAAATGTATATATAAATAATAAAGTAACCAAAAAAATATGTGATAATTACTGTGATTTCGTCTGTGGGAGAGTGTGTGAGAGGTTCGTCTGTGGACCGCGTACAGTGCAGACGTGCATAAATATTTTTTGCGAAATATAAAAGTTACTTAAAATACCCATTAACCGAATATAATACTTATAATTGTGTTACTCAAGTTTCTAAGTCAATTGAACTACCTGTGGGATTTTACAACCTTTACTGCGAAGAAACTCAACATACGAGCAAGGTAACCGCTCTTCACCCCCTCGGGGAAAAGAGACAAGCTCATTATTTTTTTTACTCATTCGCTCAATCGTTATCGCAACTTGCTCCACGAGTGGTATTTGTGCCACAGATCATGAGTGCGAAACAATCACCTCCTGGAAGTGGCCTGAGTGGTTCAGAACCAAATCTGTCGAGTAATGTAACAGAATCAGGTTTTCAGAACAGCCCTAATCAAGTTACATTCCGAAATAAACGAAAGTTTACCGACGACATCAAGGAAGAAATAAGCGAATTTCGAGAACAAATATTGCAAATGATGGTCACAATCACAACCAACCAAAAAGAATTTATGGATAAAGTAAGTGGAGATATTTCTACAATAAAGGAAAAAGTGGACGATATAAAAGTTACTCTAAATAATCTCGTAATAGAGCAAAAAAAAATAAAAACAGACATTTCAGAAGTACAATTAAAAGCCATTGCCACCGACAAAAAGCTTGAAAAAATACAATCTGAAATTGACACTATTAAGGAGAACTCAAAGTCCACTCCAGCATCGCTCGTAACATCGGATGCATATGAATCTATTATGATGGAAGTTAGAGAACGTGAACTAAGGAGCAAAAACATCATAATTGTTGGCATAAAAGAGCCAGTCTCAACATCTAAAGACAAAAGATCAGAAATGGACATGGACCAAGCTGTAAACATTATAAGGATGACCGGTGTAAATTGCTTACCTGAGAAACTTTTCCGTCTCGGGAAGTATAACCCCAATAAAAATCGTCCTCTAAAAGTATGCCTCAAATCATCAGAAACGACAATATCTATCTTACGTGGCAAAAATGATGTCAACAGTGACAATATTAAAATATACTCGGATCAGACACCCCAGCAACAAGAATTTCTGAAAAATGTTAAGGATGAAATTAAGTGCCGATCTGAAAAAGGCGAGAATAACTTAACAATTAAGTATGTTAGGGGTGTGCCAAAAATAATTCAAACTCCCGCAAAAAACTGAAGTCAAAAGACACTAGCCATAACCAAAACTCTCACACAAGCGACATCATAACCTACCAAATAAGTGACAACTACGACGATATTACTACGAGCAACAAATCTTTAAAATTCTTGTATGCAAATGTGCGCAGTATAGTGAAACCAGGGAAATTGGACGAACTAAAATGTGTGGTGGAATCTTTTCGTAGTAACATACACATTATTGTACTTACTGAAACATGGATAAAAACTGATGATGAAGCCAAAAGACTTCAAATTCCTGGATATACACACTACTACAACTACAGACACTACGTAAGGGGTGGTGGAGTATCAATTTTCGCTCACAACAACTTAAAACACCATTTAATCGAGGAATTATGTCTGAATGACAACCACTACGTATGGATCCATCTTGAAAAATATTCCCTCGACATAGCTGGCATCTATCGTAAACCAGACGCTTCTAATTTAAAAAATTTCATTGAAACATACACCAAGCAATTGCAAAAGCGGAAAAGAGTAATAATACTGGGTGATTTCAATATTAATGTGCTGAATTTGGATCAAACAGTTATTAAATACAAAGAAGAACTACAAACTAATGGCTATAGACTCCTAAACAAAGTCGAGGAGAGCTACTGTACCCGAGAAACCGCCACAACGAAAACTATAATTGACCACGTCTGCACAAACCTTGCTGAAGTCAAGTTTCATCTTGCTATAATTGCATCTGCTATGTCGGATCATAATCAAATATACTTAGAAGTAAAAAAACATGAACCAGAACCGCCTAGAAGAGTAAAATATGAAGCTATAAATTATGAAAAGCTGTATAATACTGTGAAAGAATGGAATAACACCAACGAAGACGATCTATACCAAGTACTTGAACAAAAGTTATTATCCAGCATCAATAGTAGTAAAATCACAAAACACAAAATATTGAATCCGCCCAAGCAAGATTGGATTAACAAAACAATTATAAATCTAATCAATAAAAGAAACATACTATGGAACATGCACAAGAAAAAAATAAATGATCAATTATTGAAGGAAAAATTTATCAGTCAAAGAAATGAAGTCAATGAAACTATACAACAAACAAAAAGTGTCTATTACCAAAATGCTTTTGATCAATGTCAGAAAAACCCAAAAAAAATGTGGAGTCTTATAAATGATCTCTCTAAGAATAAGGTCAGAGAGTCACCAGCACCGAGTAAACTTATTATGCGATCTGGAGTTTTGACTAATCAGACTGAAATTTGTGAGTGTTTTAATGACTTTTTCTCAAACATTGGATCAGTTTTGGCTAGTCAAATCCCCAATCAATACCATAACAATTTAACCCACACTAAAGGAGCGCAGGCAACTGGAACCTTGACCACACTTTCACAAATAAGACCATGCACCATAAATGAAGTAGAAAAAATAATTGAAAACTTAAAACTAAACACTAGCTCTGGCTTAGACGGTATAAACACAAAATCAATCAAATGCGTAAAAGACTTAATACTAGGTGAATTAACAAATTGTATAAATAAAAATTTACAACTTGGGACTTTTCCCGACAGCCTCAAAATGGCCAAAGTCAGCCCCATCTACAAAAATGGAAGTAAATCTGATCCAGGAAATTATCGTCCCATTTCTGTCTTGCCAGTTTTTTCAAAAATTTTTGAACGTGTTTTATACAACCGCCTCGATGAACATCTTACAGCGCAAAACTTTCTTTATAAAAAACAATACGGTTTTAGGCCAAAATCCAATACACTTTCTGCAACAGTAGATTTATTAACTAAAATTAAACTTAGTATCGACAAAAAGCAAATAGCGTTAGGAATTTTCATAGACTTAAAAAAAGCTTTTGACACAATAAGCCACAAACTGTTATTAAAGAAACTAAATGACATTGGTGTCACTGGGAATGCCCTTGATATCTTTAAATCTTACCTGGCCAATCGTTCCCAAGTGGTTAAGATTAACGAAATCCAAAGTAGTCCTAAAATTGTAAGTTTTGGCATTCCGCAGGGATCAATTTTGGGACCCTTACTATTCCTGATTTACATTAATAATATTCATGAAGTTGGACTTAAAGGCGATGTATCGTTGTACGCCGACGATACAGCTTTATTTTATTTTGGACACTCTGTAGACGCTGTTATGCGTGACGCACAGGATGATCTAAATCTTTTAAATATGTGGTTTCAGTATAATCTACTTACAATAAATATAGCCAAAACCAACTACATAGTATTCGCAGCAAAAAACAAAAAAATATCACACAGTTCACAATTAACCATAAGTAACCAACCTATCAAAAAAGTTGATCACGAAAAGTACCTTGGACTAATTTTAGATAACCACCTGAACTGGAAGCCACATATGGAGAGGGTTAGATCTAAACTGACTTCGCTCACGGGAGCCCTACGGAGTGTTGTCCGATGTCTTCCACGCCAAGTACGCTACAATATATATAACACTCTTATAAAACCTCACCTGGACTATCTAATAGAAGTATGGGGCACAGCGGCCAAAACCAATATTGAAACGCTACAAATAGCACAAAATAAGTTGATAAAAACACTCTTCCATTATGATTACAGTACACCAACACAAAAAATATACAATGAAACTAAGTTAATGAATATATCACAAACATACATATATAATACTTGCATCCTAATAAGAAAAATACTTAATAAAAACATTCACACACAAATACAGTTTACAAAGAAACATCAAATACACAAAATTGGGCTCAGAAATGCTAATGACATACAATTATACCCACCACGCACCAGCTATGGCAAGAAAAATGTGATGTACGAAGGTGCTGCATTGTACAATAAACTGCCAAATAGCATAAAAAATGCAAAATCCATTGCAATATTCAAGAAACACCTTAAATTACACATATTTAAAGCAAGCGCAGCTTAGTACATCTCATACCGCATCTAGTTGCGCGCGTTCCGTGTATGTTTACATTTTGGCTGGGTTAAATTTTTTACCGAGTACCTTACACTTTTTAAATATTTTGTAAGTACTTAAGTTTGTAATTATTTTGTCAAAACTGTACGTAAAAATCATGTTTTATTTTTAAATAGTTAATATTTCTCATGTAAGTGAAATTTCTTCTTATGGGAAATAAAGACATCTCAAACCTCATTTAATTTTCTTTTTATTATTTTACTTATAATTGTAATGTAAAGCAAATCAGCCACTTGCAATACATGTTTATTTAGAATTAGGCGTGTCACGCAGGTCACCCTGACCTAGACAACGCGGGCTTAAAAACGCACAAAACCAGACCATATTAACGTATATTTTAGCAGTAAGTAGAACAATGATTTTTATGTGAATTTCTGTGATTATGGGAAAAAAAGAAATAACGTTTTATTCATTAATGGTTGATCTTTCTGCTGTCTGTACGGAAATAAACAATATGGCGGATTTTCTTTCATAAAAATAGTGTTGTGACGAGTTTACACATACTTTTTATCGTGGCGAATTTACTTTGTGACGAATGTACAATAACCCTTTGAGTCCAAAAGCTTTAAAAACACAAACGCAAAGACCAACCCTAATAAACTCATGTTGTCCTCATCATAATTAAACGAACAACAGAATGCAAGTGCAGTACACCGCGGTGGCTGTGACGCTGTCATCTGATCGGATTGTCCACGTCACACCGGACACCCGGACACCCCGACAGATGGTCCAGATACGCTTTGTTAAAGTTTAAACATGTCGTCCGTTTTCAGAGATGAATTATAATTTTGGACGACCATTCTTGGGAGCTGTTTTAGTTTTGCCTGAAAAGTTTTAGACAAAAAGAACTGATTTTACAAAACATAATTCAATAATTTATAAACCCGTGATATATAGACCTAAACTGTTTTTATTTCATCATGTTCAGACATCAGTTTTGACGTGTGGGTTTTTGTAGCTAACTTGGGCTCAGTTGGTGGTCGCGTTGATTGCAGCGCAGCGTCTGCTGCATTTTTATGTCCTCTAATGTGACTATTAATAATTATAATAATATAGCCGGACATTACACACAGCACCATCTAGTGCCACACTAAGCAACAAGGCTTGTGTCGTGGACACCAGATAGTTGATATACTACATAGTTATTATATTATTTTTTATACATATAAACATCCATGACTCAGAAACAAATGTCCATGCTCAGCACACAAACATTTGTTCCTACCGGGATTCGAAATTAGCAGATCTATTTCACTCATTCGTGTTGTTACAATTTTATTGTTAATCTTTTCCAACATCACATTTACTAAGCGACTACCCAGCAGGTTCTATAAGTTGAAGGGGGACCGCGAAAATGGTGAACATTCATTTCTTATCCTTACCTTTGCGATTCGAAGTAAAGTAGGTGAGTGAACACTGTTTTAAGCTTTCACGGTTCATAACTATACTTAAAATGTCGATTTCGACGCTGTTGCAAGCGCCATGATCGCGGGTTTGAAATATCGGGAGCTCAAAACAATTGATAATCACGGAAGATATCCCGTAAGTGACATTTTAAGTATAAGTAGTAAGTGAGTAATCAAAAGCTACTTACAAACGACACTCATCCTGAAGGCGTCTTCCAGAGCGACCCTGAGCACCGGGTTGTCAGCTCTGCATCTGATCATTGCGCCATCGTCTTCTGGCTGGGGCAGCATGGTCAGCTTGCTGACTGTGGTCGTCTCGTTCGTGAACTCGCTGTGCTGTTGAGAAAATTTACTTTGTTGTGAAGATGTTGTGGTTGATTTTAAAGTAAGTATAGCGCTGTGATTTTAGGGATTGCTCTTTATTTCGAGATATTGAAGGTTGGATCTGGAGTAGGTCTTCAAAAAGTTGAGTCATTCATTTCATTCATTCATTTCTTCTTCTTTCTTTATCGTGTGGTTAGTACCTAACCTGATATCTAAATTTTTATGCCGCCCATGGGCCTCTGACTTGACGTTACAAGCCGTCGAATATCTTTAAGGCATGCTGCGTAATTTCCTAATAGACTTGTAAAGCTAAAAGTTCTTGAACTCATCTAAAAGCACTCCCTTATCGGAGCATTCGCCTGTATATGTACGTGTATTTCTATTCGTATGTACGAGTATGTGTATAACAATCCAAAATTCGATTCTTTTTTCGATAACAGTTTGCGCACTGTAATGCTCGGTTCTCCACTCTCACTGGTATATAATACTCAAATCAGTAGGCTTAGCCAAGTTGACAATCTACAATCGTTAACGCTAATAGAAAACTAACCAAATGTATGGGAATGACATCTATCAACGTTAAGTCACGTGGTCAAAACAAACGAATGGAAACTTTAAAGTTTAGTCAAAACTGTAAGTTGGCTACGATTTATATGGGATGTAGGGATCACGATTGTAGAAACGAATACATTTCATTCTATCATCTTGATCGATGTAAACTTGTCTACGAAAGTTTATATTCGTTTGTTTTGACCACGTGACTTAACGTTTACGATTGTAGAAAGAGAATCGATACGAGTCGTTTGTAACTTGGCTAGGCCTGCAGAATTGTTACCGCACCAGCGAATAGTCCCGGTGAGGTAGCGCCTTTAGACAATGGTGTGCTACCATTAGCAAAACTATATAAATAGTAAAAGCAAAATTGCAAATAATTAAGTTCCACGTGAACATGCATAATTATTACATCTGAAGAATAATTACTGACCAAAGATCAATCCAAGTCTATATCTCTTCCATTTTTACCCGGAAAGATAACTTATTACTAGAATATTCCACAAAATTATTTATTTCTCATACAGTTAGAAACCACAAATGGTCTCGAACAAAATGCAACAGTAACAAGGTTTTAACCTAATTGGAGGATACATCCGAGGAAATCTGCTAAATCATTTAAGTATTCAGTGTTGTATGCTCTGAGAATGTTTTTATTTATTTAACTTAGTCTTCTTTTTATTTTGAGGGATGAGAGGGGGTGTCACGTACATATCTTCGATTTTTTAACTCTGCTCGGGTTCGATTTTTAGGGTTCCGCACCCAAAGGATAAAAACGGGACCATATTACTAAGACTCCACTGTCCGTCTGTCTGTCTGTTCACCAGGCTGTATCTCATGAACCGTGATAGCTAGACCGTTGAAATTTTCATAGTTGATGTATTTCTGTTGCTGCTGTAACAACAATTATAATAAAAATAGATTTAAAAAGGCTCCTCTACTGCGATGGTACGGAACCCTTCATGCGCGAGTCCGACTCGCACGCAGAGTTTCTTGCCGGTTCTTCTCCATGGAAACGACCAACCCGAACCGTGCACCTTTTTCGACGTTTTCTACGTGAAATAAAATATTCTGATTTTGAATAGCTCAGTGGAGAACACACTGGTATTCAGCTGCATCTGGTTAGACTGGAAGCCATCTCTAACATCGTTAGGAAAATGTTAGACAGATGATGATGCCGGTTCCCTTCAATGTGTTCCTTCACCGTTTTGTATATACAAGCCTGCCACACTATTCCCAAACGACTGTAACTCCTGAAAGCCAGAATCAACAGTGGCGACCACCAGCGCCGAGATAATGAAGCTCGACGAAGTCCCAGAGAATGAATTTAACTGTCTTGGATCCCGCAACGAAATTAATCAGAAAAGTATAGCGGAGGAGCAGGAAAAACATAATTTCCAAACACTGTTTTAAGCTTTCACGGTTTAAAACTAAACTTACATTGTCACTTACGGGATATCTTCCGTGATTAATAAAATACAATAAAAAAAAAATATATATAATAATCACGGAAGATATCCCGTAAGTGACCATATAAGTTTAACATAATTTCCACTTCCCTCCATATCAGCAGGAGATAGAGAAAAACAAGGCCAATAGGCACAAACAGACGTTTACAACTGGGATAAGCCCAGTTGTTTAACACCACGGGTAAATATTAGTAGTTCCTAAGTTGTGAGCTGTGAGCTGTTACATGTACAAGTTGTGAGCTGTTACATTTAATTCCAATAATAGATATTGCAAAAACGCTTGAACGCACGGGTTCTAGTTTCAACAAGGTCTGTGACGTGTGACGTTTCTAGTTCAGTGCATAACCTCTTAATTTTATGAGTTTTTTAACACGGTGAACAAGTTGACATTTACCAAACCGCACTTTGCCCGAGTGGTGGATTAAATCTATACCACAGAGAGGAGGTATGTGTTCCAATGGTGGTATGGTGGGGTATAATGTGTTATGGCATTTTATGCTATGAGATTTATACTATTGTCTCTCAAAATATGAGTACCTAGACGTAACTAAACACTACTCTTTCTAGCAACACAGTCGAGATTCATATGAATATCCTCCAAATAAAATAATTTTAGCACCCCCAAAGGAATCCACGAAAGTTTTTATCTCGAGAAAAGAAAAAAAAACTGTACCCAACAAAAAGTACCTAAAGGCACAGTCCCAAGTTTGTATGATAACGCTCTGTTTGTTGTTCTGCGTCTGAGTTAGATTATGTAACAGATTAGCAAACACCTAAGTTTACCTACAGAATTAGCTGGGTTCCTCGCAGAAGACAGGACAACGAAAATTAATGACGCTCAGTTATCAAGACTCTAGTTTAGTGCTTGAGTTTGTTAGAATTAAGGGCTTGTTCTGGTGAGGCGATTTTTTGGTTAATTGTTGGTTAACACGTTTTTTTCAAATACATAACATAACGCCTATAATCTCTAAAGGTTTAGCCAGAAATGTACAGTCGTGGTCTTTTCCTGATGAGTTTTTTTTTTTTCAAATCATGCTGAGGCACGCCCCCTTAAAGTTTAGTATTAGGAAAGCGTCAATTTGGCGCGAAAAATAGCAATAACTCTCGTTTGATGTGCGTCGTCAGTGTGCTCGGCCGATCGGTATTGTCTTTCATTCATTATTTCTGTACAAAGTCAACGGGGCGGGGCTAGAGAGCATTCCTATGTTGCGAGTGCAAGCAAAAATTAGCTTAGTGGTGATCAGGCGGGAGTGTCCACGACAGTAACTAATAGTGCACCCACATTTCGCCGGTTATATTTAAGTTTCACGTTGCCTATTGCAATCAAACGGGCACAAATCCAGACTGAGGCTGCCACTGAAAAAATCGTGATGGAAAAATTCACTAGCACTTTACTTCACCCGGGTATCGAACCCGAACCGCATGCTCAGCAGTTGCGATTGCTACCAATGGACCAACGAGGCAGTTGAGCCTGTTATTGAATGTTCTGCCTATTTGCAACAGGCGTGCATGTATGAGACCAGATGTATAAATTTGGATGAAGCAAGTAAAAACCGGCCAAGTCCGTGTGTAGGGTTCCATAGTAGCCCGTTATCACAATATAGAACGAACCCGTTGTACAGCGCCATCTAGCGGCAGCTTTGTGAAACTTATGGTAATTTATTGGTTTATTTAGTTTTTTTTTAGATTTTGTTTTTCAATGCAAGTCTTTACCCGTTATAATCAAGCAACTACTTCATCTTAGTCACTTTATAGGATTTATTCTAAGGATTTTGTATTTGATACAAAAGTATCCAACACCCAAGTTCAACGACTATTACTGCTAAACTAATAAAGTTATCTTAACCACTATAGTTTTCCTTTAAAGTTCGTAAAATACACTATCATCATGAATTTTTTCAGATTTTTCAAGCCCGTAGTTTAGCTTTTAGCAAAAATGTGCACTTTAAAGTTTAATAATTCCTAAATGAAGCATTAAATCGAAAATAGTATTAGCAACCCCTAAGTTATTTTAAAAGACCTATTCAAAGATACCCCACACAATGGGGTAGACGACGACAGAAAAATTCATCCCAACTTCTCATGTCTCTACCCTAAAAAAAATATTTTCCAAAAATTATTTTACCGCTTTGTCGGCGTTATTGATATACACACCTCTACAAAATTACAGCTTTCTCGTACTAACAGTCTCTTATCAAAACCTCGGACAGACAGACAGACAGACGGACATGACGAACCTATAAGGGTTTATGTATGCATATGTATGTGTGCTCTACTTATGAACGTTGCATGGTTCTAGTTGTCTATGTTATGATAAGCTGGTCTGGATATCGACGGTATGATGCAGACGTAAGACATATCATTAGAAAGTGACTTTTTTGTGTTTTTTTTTGTACCGCGATAATGGAATGGCTCCGGATTAACGCGGCTACAATAAAAATAAAATTTCATTTTTGGATTTAGGTATCTGGTTGCGTCTTTTTACGCAGTTGCACTACTGTTACATCGAGATGACCTAAACAATTTAAGAAAAATACTCTCACTGGGATCAAGCTATGCTCGTAAACCAATGCCTGGCAAAACGTTGACAATTTGACCTTAATGCAAGAATCTCATTCGTCAACCTGGAAGTTATAAAACAGATGGGGCATTATCATCGTGTCCTTTGTCTTCGTTTATTAATTACAGGAACTGGTTCCAAACTCTTAGTCAAGTTCTGGGACCAGCTCAATTCACGCCAAGTAGACCGCACGTAAATCGTCGCATCTGAACAAGACCTTAGCTGTGGAAAGTTCTGGTCCCAAGTTGGTCTTAAAGTCTAACGAAGATTGCGCTAGAACTTTATCTAGTTATTTTTGTGTGTTTTTTTTTAGTAGAAGGTGTAAGTGGGTTGAAGTACTAATTGCGTTGGGATTACTCGAAGATAATTTGCAGAGTATAGGGCCGTAGTGACCCGTTTCCCCAATTAAAGAAAATTGCAAGAATAAATGTAATTTCCTTTGTAATAAGACAAATTATTCCTTGGCAGGGGTTAATACAGGATGGTATTTCTAAATAACATCTTGAGTCTGTTCTACTTTGTGTACCTAGGACTCGAACCTATGTGACTGAACTCCAAAGTTGAGGACGTTACCAAGTGCGTTACATTGAATCCTACCGTAAAACGTGACTTTTCACCCAAATAAAAGGACGTTTCCCAACAATATTTTTTACGAAGAGATACCTAATTTGATGTACAGAATGTTAGATTGACGGCTTCGTGAAAGGTCCGTTTACACCTTGGATTTGGGACACGCATCTAGACTGCGTGCTGCTAAAGTTTTCCAGTATCTCTTAGGGATTCGGATGCTCATGTGGTGCCACATATAAGAAGCACTTAAAATATACCAATGAGATTTTACCAATAAAGACGTCATACTCATTATAAAGAAATAAAAACATGGCGATATTCGAACGCGTCGTTCGAACTGACAACACCGGACGCCACTATCTCGTGTTCTCTGTCACTCATATGCAACGCACTACTTGTCTCATTCGTGTAGGTGACAAATGGACTCCAACGCGGCAGTGATTTTTGAGTAAAATAAAATTTATGATTTTCTATTTTAAATAGGCTAAACAGTACCAACAAATGAAAAGATACGTCCTTCTTGATTTTCACAGCCGGCCCGGTATAAGTATTGCACTTTCTGAACACACAATTTGCTATATTTGTTTATTTTCATACACAAAACTCCCGCTTAAACGTCAGTTCGCGTCGCGGCCAGACGCACAGGACGTACTGAGGTCACACAAGCTGATCAGCTTATGTTTGCATTGCCGCGCTGACATCGGTAAAACGTATCTACCTCAGTATTATACAGGGTTATTCGTAAAACACAGACAACCTCACAGGACTGTGTTACTAACATCATAATCAACAACTTTTGTTCTATGACTTTTAAAAATTCATCATAATTATTTTAGTTCATCAAATTTTCGTACAAAAATAAAAATATTTAAATTGAACGCTCTAAATGTTAAGAAATCTATGCGAAGCAAAATAAAGCGATAGTACAATAGTGAGGGGAGCGGGGTCAGGGCGGCGAGGGCCCGTAAAAGCGTTCAATTTAAATATATATATTTTTTTTAAGAAAATTTGATGAACTAAAATATGATGATTTTTTAAAAGTCATAGAACAAAAGTTGTTGATTATGATGTTAGTAACACAGTCCTGAGAGGTTGTCTGTGTTTTACAAACAACCCTGTATATAACATCATTGAAATATACCACCTACTTAGACCAGATACAGAATATTTTCGTAAACAACGACATTATTAGCTTGATAATATGGCCAACAGAAAATTACATTTATAAAGAGGCTTTGACATTTTTTACGTAGGCCGATTAGTAAACAAAACATCTGATGAGGAAACTCATTAATGAAATCTAAAAATAATCATACGATACGCAGACTTTCTAAGAAAATAATTATATTTCTGTTTACTGTGAATCTCATTATCTCTTTATAATAATAATTCTAAGAAAAAAGACTTGTGCACAATGAACTGTGTCGTCTTTCTAGGGTTCCAAAAAGGAAACCTTATAGTTTCGCTTGTCCGTCTGTCTATCGACAGCTTAGCTCAGAGACGCTTTTTCGTTTTTTCTTGAGTGGAAAAATCCTCCGTCTGGGGCAAACGGAGAGAAATGTCGGACTCTAACCGACTAAAATCCACTGTTCCTATTATTATCATGTGTCGGGGGCCCGGACAAATACCTTCAACATTGTCAAGCATAGCCCTCAGAAATTTGTACTCAGTAGACGAACTGTAATTTATAATTTCAATTTTCTATTTAAAAAAATGTTTTTAATTGTTATTGTTTTTGGTAATCATGTATTTTTAAATCTTGTATATTTTGTTTTTAATTATTGCTACATGTTTTATATTGTTGCATGTCACTTTAGAATTAATATTAATATTATTAATTATGATGTATCAAACACAATTTAAATTGTTCCTGATAAATAAATAAATAGTTCTGACCTATATTCGCACGCACCTCCGACTGATATCAGCCCGCCAATCCCCTCTTTTTAACTCAGAGACCCCAAAAACATATAGCTGATAGCATATAATATGGCGGTAATTTGGCTTAGGTATACATATAAATCATGGTGATATTCTTTTTCATGGTGTGGTTAGTGCCTAACTTGGTGTCAGAGGATTTAAGTTGCTCATCCAAGTCCGGCCGACTTGGACCACGCCGATAAAACGGGAAAATAAAATCATGAAAAAAAAAAACGGAACTGGGCTACATAATATTATTGTAAAGGCATTTCATGGTCTCTTACCCTTACCTTTCCCCTGGTATATCTTCTGTTCTCCCTGAACCACGTGACCTGGGCCGCTGGTCTGCTGCCGTGGGTCACGCAGATGATGGTGATCTCGGAGTCAGCAGACATCTGTCCCGGCTTGTTTGTGATCATCACTGAGGTTGGACGCACTGGGGGACAAAAATGCATGTTAAGTGATTGAGGTCAAAACCCTTAGTTCTTGTTGCAATAACTTTCAAAATAACTATGACATTATATAATCGATAGTAAAATCCGAGCCAGATTATATAATCTGGCTCGGATCTTACCATCGATATGGTGTACTGTCGATACAACGTATTATGACTGAATCGTGGCTGATTCCGGGCTGACATGATGATGATACTGTCGATACAGCGTATTATAACTGAGTCGTGGCTGATTCCGGGCTGATATGATGATGATACTGTCGATACAACGTATTATGACGGAATCGTGGATGATTCCGGGCTGACATGATGATGATATTACTGTTGATACAACGTATTATGACGGAATCGTGGCTGATTCCGGGCTGATATGATGATGATACTGTCGATACAGCGTATTATCGATTTGGCGTACTGTCGATGTGTCGATTTGGGGTCGATGAAACGATTTCGATACAGTGACTGTCGTCATTAAGAACCAGACCCGAATAAAAAAGATTCTGATGCTGATGCTCCTCCTTTTTTGAAGTCGGTTAAAAATGTATGGTACTGACTGCTACTGTTTGCTACTGAAAAGCTTTTGTCAATCCGTTGAAACTCCCGCGCTAAGTTCACACGTGCGACTCAAACAAAATTATGATGTAAATGTGTGACAATTAACCGTGTTACTTTGTCTTCATTTTGTTACTGAAATACTCCGGGAAGAGTGAAAAGTTATGTTTCCTTTCATCCTTTATAAAGTGCTCAAGTTACATTATGTTAATCTAATGATTATGTAGTCAAGTTGCTAAAACCTTTCGAATTCTTTCCTTAATCAACTCAGGAGACATGAAACCTTTTAAAGTTACAGCTCTTAAATATAATTATTAGAAATTATAGTTTTTTAAGCAGTAGTAGTAAATTTAGTGCAAAAACTAAATTTAGCCAGTTGATGAGAAAGGCCAAAATATCACAATCCTGTAAATAAAATTTATATATTATTATATTATATTATTATTAAATGTTTTTAGGGTTCCGTACCCAAAGGGTAAAAACGGGACCCTATTACTAAGACTCCACTGTCCGTTGTCCGTCTCATGAACCGTGATAGCTAGACAGATGAAATTTTCACTGATGATGTATTTCTGTTTCCGCTATAATAACAATAAAAAACGGAATAAAAAAATATTTAAGAGTGGCTCCCATACAACAAACGTGATTTTTTTGCTGTCTTGTCTATTGTTGTACCTATAGATAATGGTACGGAACCTTTCGTGCGCGAGTCCGACTCGCACTTGGCCAGTTTTTTTACTATAAGCTTGTTACAGTCTGTACTTACAATGCATCTCAACCCTGGCTGTCCTTTCATGGGGGCTCAGCAGTGGAGTGTTCGTAGCCTGGCACCGTATACTGGTGTTCAGCCAACTCCTCTCGGCTCCACCTATGCTGATCTTGCTGACGATGACCTTTCCGTCGTTCTTGAGGATCGTGTGGTCATCTATTTGCTTGTTGTTGATCAGCCAAGTTAAGGTTGGTTGGGGGCGACCTGGTGAAAGAAAAAGAAATGGGATTTTTATACACAAGTTAAGATTTATGAAGCTGTTTTAGCTGTATGTCAATAATTGCTTGAAACAGTGATATCCTAGTGGTGTCACCGTCGAACTGCCAAGTCAAAGATCTCGAGTTCGAACCCAAAACACGCACCTCTGATTTTTTGGATTCATGTGCGATTGTATAATTATCACTTGCTTCGGTGAAGGAAAACATCGTGAGGAAACCAATCCAGCACGCCTGAGAGATATTTCTCGACGGAATATACAGCCAAGTCAGTGGCCCATGAGCGGCATAACAAAAATGACACCAGGTTAGGCACTAATCACACGAGTAAAAAAAAGAAATTAGTTGAAATTACCCAAAGTATAAATTATGATGTAGAATGACATATTGTGTATTATGGATTTAAAGACTTCTTAATTACTTAAAATTGACATATATTGTGCTTATTAAAAGCGATCGTAGTGCTACTTTTATTATTAAACTATCTGTTGCCCGCGGCTTCGCACGCGTGAAGTTCGGTAACTGTCCCACGGCTCATACTAAAGGGATAAATAGTATCCTACATGTTAATCCAGGTTATAAACTATCTATGTGCCAAATTTCATAATGATCACAATTATTATCATCACTATGACGATCACCACCATTATCACAATTACGATCATTATCACAATCACCATCACAGTCATTATCACAATCACGATCATTGTCACAATCACAATCACTATCATCATCACCATCATCTTCACCATCATCATCACTATCACAATCACTATGACCACAATCACTGTCACAATCACTGTCACAATCACTGTCACAATCACTGTCACAATCACTGTCACAATCACTGTCACAATCACTGTCACAATCACTGTCACAATCACTGTCACAATCACTGTCACAATCACTGTCACAATCATTCAATTATTACCATCGTTACCATAATAGTTATCATCGTAATCACAATCATCACAATAAATCTAAAATAACCCTGTATTGAAGTCAAATCCACCATCTTATGGATCTCAAAATAAATGCCATAGTCGTAATCAGCACCCTTGATAATCTCGGTATCGACACCCATATTGATTTTTAGACATTTCAACCCCATTGCACCTCAATAGGGGATGATGGTATTTCAGGTCCACCATTTTCAATCACAATCGTTGTTTTTGTAATACACCATACAAACTACACCAAAGTTGATTTTCAGATTTTGTCACCCCATTTCCCCCTCTTAGGGGTTAAATTCTGAATAAACCTGAAACCCGTTTCTACTCATTTATCTAAAGGAGCACTCCTGCGAAGTTTTGAATAAAATAGTCTAACTAATCTTGTTTCCCCATACAAACTTTGGAGCCCCGTTTAACCCCCTTAGGGGTTGAATTTTGAAAAATCCTCTCTTAGTGCACCCCTAGACCACATAAGAAACCTACTTGTCAAATTTGGAATCTGTAGACCCAGCGGTTTAGACTGTGCATTGATTTTTAGACTTTGTCACCCCATTTCCCCCTCTTAGGGGTTGAATTCTGAAAAAACCTGAAACCCGTTTCTACTCATTTATCTAAAGGAGCACTCCTGCGAAGTTTTGAATAAAATAGTCTAACTAATCTTGTTTCCCCATACAAACTTTGGAGCCCCGTTTAACCCCCTTAGTGGTTGAATTTTGAAAAATCCTTTCTTAGTGCACCCCTAGACCACATAAGAAACCTACTTGTCAAATTTGGAATCTGTAGACCCAGCGGTTTAGACTGTGCATTGATTTTTAGACTTTGTCACCCCATTTCCCCCTCTTAGGGGTTGAATTCTGAAAAAACCTGAAACCCGTTTCTACTCATTTATCAATAGGAGCACTCCTGTGAAGTTTCCAATAAAATAGTCTAACTAATCTGGTTTTCCCATACAAACTTTGGAGCCCCGTTTAGCCCCCTTAGGGGTTGAATTTTGAAAAATCCTTTCTTAGTGCACCCCTAGACCACATAAGGAACCTACTTGCCAAATTTGGAATCTGTAGACCCAGCGGTTTGGGCTGTGCGTTGATAGATGAGTCAGTCAGTCAGTCAGTCAGTTTCTTCTTTTATATATTTAGATGTACACGCACGATAATTGTTTTCAGTTAGCACACGTCCTTAATCGGGTGAGACAGAGATTATAGTAATTAGCTGGCCTCGAAGTTTCAAATTCTGAGTCGCATTGCTCTCAGAAACTGCTATCATAACATCATTGATCTCCTTAATCAGTAAATTCAAAACACACTGCTTTCATATCTTTAACAAAGACCCAATTAAACCCGTAATTAACAAAGCTCTTAAAGCCAAACTCGAAGAAACTTTAAATTATAATCGAGCAAACAAATTACCCTCAGTAAAACCTCGGAAATTACAACTTGAACATGTTCCCAACTTAAGTACAAACAAAAAGGTCTAGGAAAACTATCAAACAATTAGACTAGGTCGAAGAACTTGGGTCTCGCTTGTAAATTTAGCAAATTTTGCGCTGCAGCGGAACTTTTAGCCGAGTTCCTCAGCGCTGCTGCGTAAACAAGCGAAGCGACCAACGAGGTTAGGTACAGTCAGACGTTACTACAACTTTGGGAACCTTCCCTTATCTAACTGCGGAGTTTAGATCCTTTTGAACTAACTATAGTGACCTGAGGTGACTTTCTGGAGATGTTAACTGGTCGGAAAGTTTTGCAAGCGTTTAGTAGGTAACTACCTTTTCATGTTAGCGGTAATGTGGCCTTGAATGGGCGTAGATTCAGCAGTGGACTGTGATACTGTTGCTTATGAATATTGTTGTAAACATATGTCATCAATCATCAGTCTATCTTAGTCATTATCTAGGGCCTCGATTGGTGGCAAAATTCGGCGGTTTTTAAATCCAGTCGATCTGGGGAGATACGATATTTTGCCTACAACATTTTTGTTTAAAAATACACAGTTTAATCAACCAAACTTTGGAAAAACGAACGAGACGCACAGGTGTTCCGTTTTACCCAAGTCATCACAGAAAATTCAGAAAAATCTAGCCAAAAATTGAGGTGCCATTTTTCTGTTTCAAAACATGGTGAAAATACAGCGCTCCAGGTCAAATGATAGCAGACTAGAAAAATTGTGTATTAAAATATTCATACAAAAATATTCGCCGGATATAAAAAGAATTTTAGGACACAATGACCAGATAGTGTCCCAAATAAATACCGAAAAAAAAACAAAATGGCGGACTATTAATTGGATTTCCATTTATTAGAGTGTGAAAGCGTAAATACCGGAAATTGTAGATACCATAAAGTGACCAAACTTTTTTGTTATTTATGGAATAATCTCAAAAATTGTTGGTGCGAAACGTAAAAATAATAAAATATTGATTTAGTTAGGTTTGTTGTTGTTTTCGGATACTGTTATTGGATTCGGGTGTATTGACAATGTATTGAATAAATTATTCGGATATAACGTCCGCTGCGATGCGCTGCAGCGCGGTCGATATGCAATTTTGTGTTTTTTCGTTCTTTTACGGACTTACCGAAGTTATGCTAAAGAAAATATGCAACTGTATAGTGTGGGGAACTTCTTTTAGCCTGTTAATGCCATTCCTATCTTAATGTCTACAAAAGTTCCTAGTTCTAGGCTTGGAAAAGGTTCTCTAGCTGTTTTTATTTTATGTAGACCAGAGGAGGATCGACTATCGGTACATCGAGGTGTTGAAGTGTTTGTACAAAAACGCCACCATGACAGTCCGACTTCAGGACCAAGCCTCGGAACCTATCCTCCTGCAGCGAGGTGTGAGACAGGGAGACGTCATATCTCCGAAACTATTCACCGCTGCACTGGAGGATGTCTTCAAGGTTCTGGACTGGAGAGGGTTAGGCGTCAACGTCAATGGCGAGTACATCACTCACCTTCGGTTTGCCGACGATATAGTGGTCTGGTGGTGGCTGAGACCATGGAGGACCTCAGGACGATGCTCGATGACCTCAGTAGAGCTTCCGGAAGAGTGGGTCTTAAAATGAACATGAACAAAACCAAGGTCATGTTGAATGTCCATGTCACACCCACCAAGATCGGAGACTTTATACTCGAAGTTGTAAACGATCATATGTACCTGGGACAAACGGTCCAGTTAGGCAGGTCTAACTTCGAGATAGAGGTCAATCGTCGAATCCGACTCAGTGTGTGTTGCCAGTGATTACATACAGGACCGAAACGTGGTCGCTCACAATGGGCCTCATCAGAAGGCTTAAAGTTACCCAAAGGGCAATGGCTCTCCATTGCCCTTTGGGCTATGCTCGAAGCTTCCTTATGCGATCGAATCAGAAATGAAGACATCCGCAAGAGAAACCGAGATAATTTGGTTGAAGTATACCACGTTCACGAGCACCTGCTATATTCCGGCCCAATCCTGGTGATTTTGAAGTAGCTAATCCACGTTATGATGACCATTTCTGGTAGAGGCTATAGGCACCCACACTTTTAAATTTTAGACAACGGCATTTATAGGGTGTAAAAAACCTCTTAACGAAGCCGAAAGGCACTTGTTCTCCCGTTCAGTAAGATCATTTTTTTTGTTCTACGCCATACCTGGGAACCTTAATATTGGGTGTCAAAGTTCCAACTTTTTTTTTTTTTTTTTTTTAATACAAGTTTTTAATGTAAGATGTTTGTGTTTTCTTTAAACACCTCCACAACCCCCGTATTATTTAATCCATCCATCAGCACAATGTTTTGAGTGCGTTACATTGAGTTTTACCACAAAACATGAATTTCACCCCAAACAAATTCGTTTCCCAGCATTTTTTTTGCGTAAAGTTACTAAGTTTGATGTACAGAATGCTTGGTTGACGGCTTCGTGATGAGGTTGTTTACACCCTGTATAACACTAAGTTACTGACTAACAGTTAGTTAGTTCTTCTTCTTTCTATAAAGTGTGGTTAGTGCCTAACCTGGTGTCAGAGTTTATATGCCGCCCATGGACCTCTGACTTAGCTTTATATGAAAAAAGACAAAGAAAGAAGATGTAAGTGACTGTTGTCAGTTTAAACTTTGTTTTATTAGGGTTTCGTACCCAAAGGTACAAACGGGACCCTATTAATAAGACTCCACTGTCTGTCTGTCTGTCACCAGGCTGTATCTCATGAACTGTGATAGCTAGACAGTAGAAATTTTCACAGATGATGTATTTTGGTTGCCGCTATATCAAAATAGTAAGAACAGAATAAAATAAATATTTAAGGGGGGTTCCCATACAACAAAAGTGTTGTTTTTTTGCCGTTTTGTCTAATGTTGTATAGATAATGGTACGAAACCCTTCGTGCGCGTTTCCGATTCGCACTTAGCCGGTTTTTCTATTGTACGAGGTGTTCTAGCTGTCTCATCTCTTAGTAATGAGAAGCATAACAAACGACACACTTACGAAAAGAATACTGAATCAAGTTTCAGGACAATCAGAAGTTTTATTTCAATAAGAACGTTGTTACACATAGTTCTAGGTTTTTCTCCGAAAGAACTCGGGGCGCTGGCGAAGTTAGTTTACTAACAAGAATAAGCGACTGCATAATATATGATATAGTATCGGGGAGAAGCTTTGGGTAGGTAGGACAGTGGTAGTGTTTGGCATTTATTAGCTTAAATTTGGTTTATTTTATATAAGAAATGAATAATGTATAATAATATATAATGTTTTTTTTTTAATTCATTCATTTTCTAACATTCATAGTTTACTGATTACTCAAACCTTTATTAAGTAATCAGTAAACTATAAACGTAAGAGAATGTTGATAAAATTTTATGAAGAGATGTTTGGTATAGTTTACGTGTTAAGGATAAATCCTAACAACCAATGTTTTTGTAATTTTTCTGACACCAAAAACTGAGCCTAAAATCTTTTATTTTTTCTTTGCAGTCTAAATGGCACTTTAACATAACATTACCTAATGCTGTTTCTCGTACTATCTACTTTTAAATTTTTTTTTCATTGTTTTCCTAAACAAGACTATCCCTCATACCCCAAAATCTTAGTCACAACACTATACCGACGACGCCGTTCGGGAAAAACTCGACAGCAAAATTGTATAAATTTTAACGAGCGATAAATATCGACACATTGCCTTAATCCGGAACTGAAAGTAACTGGGCCAAGGCACAGCCTTCTTAAGTCGACTTTTTAAATGCGACACCCTTTTTTGGTCTTATTTGTTTTGGTGGAGCAAGAATTTGTATGGAATTTCGTGCAGGAAAAACGAGAGGCTTATTGCTTTAGTACTGCGCTGAAAAATCGACGAAGACAGAATGTTTTCTCTTTAATCTTGGATTAAACGAGTCATGAAATCGTAATATAGATTGATAATGTAGTAAGGTGTGTACTGATCAGGTGTAAATCTAAAGGTGCCTTTGTACCGAACGAGCTCTGGTCCCCTTCAATCACATTTGCTAAGTGTAAACACACATTGAGCATTTGTTCAATGTTTTATCATTGTTTGCGTAGTATCTAGGGAAGGTGACGACTGATAGAAATGCAGGGAAGAAGAAGATTATTGCACTGAACCCAAATAAATCGAGAATGATGAGAAAGACGACAAAACCTAGAATCCTGGCATCTGGGTCCGCGTAATGGAATCATTGACACAGACCTCATCACTGGAAGACGGTCTCAGAGAGGACGTTCCAGCAGTGGGATCATTTTAGGCTGATATCTGTTGAGTGTCCACCCAACCAGCCAGGCCAAAAGAGGTGGCGCCTCCATAGAGAACGTGCGGTCGCTGGATAGGCCGCGCTTGGTGATGGGGCCCGCCAGGAATGGCGGGCTGATACCAGTCGGGGGTGCGCAATAATATATCTCCTGGTTACCAGACGCTTGGTGGTACTAGGAAGAGTGGGTTTTTAGTCAGTTAGAATCCTCCTCTCGCCCCAGACGGAGGCAAAAACCCATACACATTTTGTGAAAATTTCAACTGTCTACCTTTTACGTATCATGAGATACAGCTTGCTTGCTTGCTGACAGACAGACAGACGGACGGACGGACGGGCGGACAGTGGAGGCTTAGTAGTTGGGTCCTGTTGGTTACCCTTAGGGTACGGAACCCTAAAATATCTTTATACTCAGCCAAGAATTCACCTAAACGAAAGATAACTTATAAGACCAGCTATCATGCAACTTTCAACCCTAAAGCTGCAATTAGAAAACCACTCGTTATTCCGAAAAAGCTTTTCCATCAAAAGTGTCGCAGTTTTTATCAAGTTCCAAAGTCGTTTGTTTAGATTAGTGTGCAAAGCTGTGATGGCCGAGTTTAATGGTATAAAGTGATATACATGGTCACCCGTTCAGGCTGTGAACATATATATTCATTTGCGCGCCCGGTGTCGTCTCATCCGGACAATTTTTCAAGGAGATATTGTTGGGGTATGGCGTTAGTTCGGAGTTTATTATTGAGCTTATTTTTGTGGTTTATTATAGCAGTGGTAGACAACCACAGCAGGCAGTGGCAGTGGGGGTGGCAGTGGTGGTTGTGGTATACAGGGTGTACGCAACCTCATCACGAAGCCGTCATCCAAGCATTCTGTACATCAAACTAAGTAACTTTACGCAAAAAATATTGCTTTGTTTTGACGATCCGAATGGCGCAGCGGTAGTGAGGCTGCCTTACGTTCTTAGGGTCCCGGGTTCGAATCCCGGTTGGAGCAAATGTTTGTGTGATGAGCATGGACATTTGTTTTCCGAGTCATGGATGTTTATATGTATAATAAGTATGTATTTACAAACAAAAAGTATATATGTAGTATATCAACTATCTGGTGTCCACGACACAAACCTCGTTGCTTAGTGTGGCACTAGATGGCGCTGTGTGTTAATGTCCAGCGATATTTATTGCTGGGAAACGACTTTTTTATTTGGGGTGTAAAATCATGTGTTGTGGTAGAACTCAATGTAACGCACTCAAAACATTCTGCTGATGGTATGGTTTATGATATGGAATAGTACGGGTGTCGTGGAGGTGTTAAAAATCTTACATTAAAAACTTGTAATACAAAAAAACGTTGTCAAAGAATTAGAACTTTGACCCCCAATATCTTCGTAACTAGAAGGTTCCCAGGTATGGTGTAGAACAAAAAAATGATCGCAATGATGAGGAAAACAAGTGCCTTTCGACTTCGTTAAGAGGTGTTTTACCCCCTTTAGTAGTGGTAGTGGTAGTGGTTGTCACGCCCCCGACTTTGAGTAGGTATCATAAGTTGTGGATGCGAAACAAGGTAAGCACTTAATTTCGTGTCATTTATTTCATCACTGTTCTCAAATCAGTCAAGGAAAACATCGTGAGAAAAGTCCTATTCCAATCCCGATAGGAGCAAATATTCGTGTGATGAGCATGGACATTTGTTTCCGAGTCATGGATGTTTATATTTACAATAAGTATGTATTTACAAACAAAAAGTATCTATGTAGTATAACAACTATCTGGTGTCCACGACACAAGTCTCGTTGTTTATGTGGCGCTAGATGGCGCTGCGTGTAATATCCAGCGATATTTATTTATTTCTAACAAAACATTCAAAGACATTTCGTCATCTGTCTTTTCCCATCTATGTTGGGGTCGGCTTCTAGTCTAACCAGATGCAGCCGAATACCAGTATTTTACATGGAGCGACTGCCTATCTGACCTCCACAACCCAGTTAAGTAGTACTGGGTAATACGATACCGCTTGGTAAGACTGGTTGTCAGACTTTCGGCCTGAACCTGAAAACCTGACTGAAAACCTGTAACGACTGTCAAAGATGCTTTCCAAGGCACGGAGGAAACTCTGTATGAAATGGATGACTGGATTTAACCTAAAGATCGACCAGAGCGGCTGTTATCATCAGGGATGTTATGGAGCTCCGTAACCGTAACCGAAACTATCGGATATCCGAAATAAAAATATATCCGTAACCGTAACCGTATCCGTTTCACAAGTTTCGGATAGTTTCGTATAATTACACTAATTATTAAAGATATGTTGGTAAATAGAAAGACAGAGATGTTATAATAATTAGGAAAGTAAACCTCTGTTAGGTTTACTTTACTAATTATTTTAACATCTCTAAGTAATTACTAATTACTTACCTATATGACTGATTATAATACCAAATGATAACCTAGACTATAGTCTGCGCCAGATAAGTAGGAATTAAAGGTCCTAAGGTCTAAAAACAGAAATAATGACATAAACTTGTCTCGAAACTATCTTTATCGTGATCCTTGACTTTTTCTAGTAATAAAAAACGATTCATAGTGTATTGTCGGGGTACCTACGCAGAGAAATTAAGGAAAGAGCAATGACCTTTACTTCCTACTTATCTGGCGCAGACCATAGATAAAACCTATAAATAAAACCAAATTATTACATACTACACTCGAGAGCAATGAATCCGGGTCACTTAAAGAATCCTAAAAATCTCGGAAACTAAAAATGCTAGGTTAATGCAATAAATTATATTTAATAGACAATGTAATACTCCTTAAATGAAGGTATTAAAACTTCTTAGTTATTGTATAGTTATATCATAAAAAAATCAAATTTGAAAAAGGGCCACTTTCGAAGATGGAACTACGAAATTACAGCATTTGGTTTTGCTTTTGTTTGTAATCTGTCATTTATGTGGGTACATAAACCATGTTGATAGTGCTCTATATTCATTATTCAAGCTGAAATTATGTCGCTTACGCCTGAAGAATGCACCAGAATACTTACAATGCTGGAAACCGGCCGGAGTCAGCGCGATACAGCCAGGACTGTCGGTGTGTCGCTGTCAACAGTACAAAGAGTTCTCCGACGTTACGAAGAAACTGGTTCTAACCTACGCAGACCAGGAACGGGCAGAACCAGGTGTACCACAGCACGAGAAGACCGATACTTGGTGAACACAATGCTTCGAAATCGCTTTCTCACAGGAACTGAACTCACAAATCAGTTTCGACGCCTCGGAGGAAGTAACCCAAGTGCATGGACAGTAAGACGTCGGCTTGCTGAATCTAACTTAAAACCCCTTAGACCTGCAAACGGCCCTAAACTGGAGCGTGGGCATCGTATTTCAAGACTAAGATATGCCCAGAGCCACGTAAATTGGAGTATTGAAGATTGGTCAAAAGTTATGTTCTCCGACGAATCAAAATTTATGCTCTACAAGCACGATGGAAGACACAGAGTGTATCGAAGACCAGGGGAAAGATTCAAGCAAGCATGCATCGAAGAAAAAGTAGCCTACGGTGGTGGGTCTGTACTTGTGTGGGCCGGAATTTCTTCTGAAAGTCGCACAGAGCTGGTGATCATAGAAAACGGCTCTTTAACTAGCGTAAGATATGTGGAAGAAATCCTCAATGATCACGTTGGCCAATTTATGGTCAATTTAGGTGAGGATGCTATATTTATGCATGACAATGCCCGACCTCATACAGGTAGGATTGTGAATGACTACCTTCAAGAGATGAACATTACTCGTATGGAGTGGCCAGCGCGCAGCCCGGATATCAACCCGATCGAGCATGCTTGGGACGAGCTAGGCAGATGCGTAAAACAACGAAACCCTCCCCCAATCACGCTTCGTGAGCTCAAAATTGCTCTCACAGAGGAATGGGAGAATATTCCCCAAAATCGTATAAGGAACTTGGTGTACAGCATGCCAAACCGCGTAAATGCAGTAATGGAAGCACGAGGAGGCAATACGAAGTATTAAAATTCAAGAAAATCGTAATAAAGTTCAAAAATTTCATGTTTCCTATTTTTGTTTTAAGGAGAGATCAGCAGTTTTTTTCTTTATGTAATTTTGTGTTAATAAAATGTATGGTGACTCATATTTTTTTTACTTTCATTTAAGGAGTATTACATTGTCTATTAAATACAATTTATTGCATTAACCTATCATTTTTAGTTTCCGAGATTTTTAACATTCTTTAAGTGACCCGGATTCATTGCTCTCGAGTGTATTTGTATTTATATTTTACTTTAATCTATAATTTCCGTAACCGAAACTAACGGATAATTCGCAATAATTACTTATCCGTAACCGTATACGAAACCGATACAATTTTATTCCTTTATCCATATCCGAAATATTATATCCATATCATCTCTGGCAGCCTGTTAAAGGACCGTTCTGTTTTACAGGGAAGAGGGATTTTTATTAGAGAGAAAGCCTTATACGCTGTTTATGATATAAACAATAAAAAGTATTGTTTATATCATAAACAAACTAAATACTCAATTATTGAGCGTTTAGTTTAAAAGGTTAAAGGAAGGCACGTGATATATTATGTGACAATTATGTGTCTTATATTTAAAAAATAAATACTTGATATACCTATAAATGTAATTATTATCTGTTCAATATTTTATACTCGAATTGTTAAAATTAAATAATGAATTTACTAAAAGATTTTTGTAACAAACTTATTTTTCTATACGTCAACACTGATTTGACTCAATTAAAGGGTATAAAAGAGCGGAGCCACAGTGAATCAGTCAGTCATTCGACGCCTGGCCGCCGCCGAGTGCACACGTGCGCTCCGCTCTGTCGCTGCCTTGCCCCCGCGCACCCCGCGCCCCCCGACTCGGTTTCGCCGCTACGCTACGTCAGTAGCGTCCGCCGCCTCGCCGAGCTCCGACGGCCCCCGGCCCGCCAAGTCGTAGTGTGACTACAGTCTTTGCCTTGCGCTCGGACTTAGTTGCGCTGCGCCGTGTCGAATTAACTACTTGTAGTTAAATTCGATACGTTAAAAACTGTCTTTTTCAAGACATATTTCCTTAGCGGAAATCGACAAAACCTCGTCCGCGTATTTTGCCCCTTCAGGTGAAATCCACGATTTTGTGGTTCTTGACGGAAACCTCACGGTGTTAACGAAGTCAAGAGGGTGGTGACCCGACACACCCGCCGATCCCCTTCAGGGTGAGGCAACCCGTTGGAAGGGCTCTGACTGCGGCCTTGGGGGATCTCCTAGTCGCAGTCTGGTAGCATCTAATCCCCGTTTGTCCACAGCTGCACCCGGGACGTCTGGGTGTCTCTACCCCAGCGGCCCGGATCGGTCGCAAGACCCATAGGGCCCTGCCGCACAATAAGATCGGCGGCAGGTTTACAAGCTTAGGGCACACCTTAGCACTCACCTCCCTGTAATCCCAACAGGGTGAGAACACATCCCTGGGTTATCCCGCCCGGGGAGTTAGGTCTTACAGTGTTTTCCGGCCCTTCTGGCCATTCAGACAGCAGTGGAGCTGGCGAGTTTGTTTGTGTTTTTCTTCTCGCCAGTGGAACACTAGGAAAAACACAGGTGTAGCCTCGTTTAAGGGAGCTGTCTGCCCGGGGAGTTTACGTTTCACGTACCTCCTCGGGATAGGTTTGGTTAGGACTAGGCATAGGTTAGGTTATGTGCTAGATCCCCCCGTAGTTAATTCTGCCATAATGGCAACGCCCCGAACCGAGGAATTAAATTCCTCGTTAGGAGTGCTCCTAAAGCGTCTATTAGAGGACAATAATCCCTACATTAGGGAAGTTTATGATGGGCTCCTTGAGCCATTCAAGAAGGAGAACTGGGGCAAGTCAGACGACTCGCACTCAAGATCTCCCTCTCCTATTCCCCGACCCAACTCCGCCGATATGGACGTTGTGGTCAGCCCCGAAGCCCCCGATAGCTCGCCCGAAGTAATCTCCTCCTCCTCTGAGTCCTCACCATCCGAGCCAGAGGATTTCCAAATAGTTCAGAACGGGAAACGTAAGAAGGCTAGGAAAGCCAATGCCGGTAAGGCCAAGAAGGCAGTCACGGCATTGAACGCCCCCCTCTCCGCATCCCTTTCCCACATCCCCTCCACCGCCGGAGTAGCTGCTCCCTCAGCCGCGATCCCCATCAACCGCCCTCCCAGCCGTACGGCTACTGGCTCGGCTCCTGCCAGCCGCCCGGATAGTCCGATGGAACCGGTTCCATCTCCATCTCAATCTGCTTCGACCAAGAAGCTCACACCCCCTGCTCTGTACATCAGAGAAAAGGGGAAGTGGACTGTAGTGTCCAAGATGTGTGCGGATCGCAAGATCCAGTACACAAGCGCGACGTCTACCCAACAGGGTATTAAAGTTAAGGTCCCCACCTCCACCGACTACAGACAGTTGGTGCATGCCCTTCGTGGTAGGAACATCGCCTTCCACACCTTCTCCCTCCCGGAGGAAAAGCCGACCCGCGTGGTCATCAGGCGGATCCCGAAGGAGATCCCTGCCCAGGACATCCTGGAGGACTTAACCTCCCAGGGCATCCCCGTCTCGGCGGTTCACCGCCTTCATAAGAATAGGTCCCAAGGGGGTGACGAGTACGACATGGTGCTCGTCATCTGTGACCCAGTCGAGGGTCACCACCCAATTTTCAAGGTCAAGGCAGTCTGCTCCTTATCGGGCATCTCAATTGAGAGGCCCAGGAAGCAGAATATAGTTGGGCAGTGTCATCGCTGCCAACTATACGGCCATAGCCAAAAACATTGTTACGCACCGCACAGGTGCGTAAAATGTCTAGGCGAACACGCCACGGCAGATTGCCCTCGTCCCAAGGACAGGGCTCTGTGTACAGAGCCGCCTAGCTGCGTGCTATGCGGACAATCTGGCCACCCGGCAAACTACAGGGGCTGTCCCAAAGCCCCCAAACAATTCGCCAACAGACTGGCGAATCGCGTCCAAGCCCGTCAGCAGAGGGAAAGCCCCCTGACGAAAGCCCCATCCAAGGACCTCCCTGAGCGTCTCAGCCCACAGAGGCCCTCTCCTTGGAACCAGCTAAACCACCAGCGTGCCTTCCCTGCCCTGGTGAAATCCCAGCCCAACCCGTTGCCAATGCCTGGCTTAATGGACAATCCAGTCCCAATGCCCACTCCAGTGGCTCGGCCCCAGGTCCCTCTTCCCTCCCCTAGCCCCCGGCCTTCCAACCAGGAAGAGGAGAGTACTATCGACACCCTCATGAGGTTCCAGGTGTTTATCTCACCTGAGGCCGACTGCTTAGCAGCCGAGCTCAGGTTAGCTAAGGACCTGAAACAGATCAATGAGATTTACGCGAGATATCCTAGGATCGCGGAAGCCCTTCGTAACCTCAATCAAACCCAATAATGGATATCACACCCGTAGCATCGTGCACCCAACCCCGGTCCCTAAAGTTAGGCTTTTTTAATGCTAATGGCATGGGAGGGCAACGCGACGAGATCGCGTCCTTCCTTCGCGATTATCAAATAGACGTTTTCCTCATTCAAGAGACTTTCCTAAAACCCAGCAATCGTGATCCTAAAATTGCCAACTATCGTTTAGTTCGCAATGATAGGACACGTTGCCACAAAGGCGGTACGCTCATCTATTACCGCAAGGAACTGCACTGCATCCCCATCGACCCCCCTCCCCTAGAATCCCTACTGGAGGTTTCAATCTGTCGGCTAGCCATGACAGGTCATCAACCGCTTCATATAATGTCTGCCTATATGCCCCCCTCAAACACGTCTGAGAATCATAACCTCCTGGTTAACGATCTCACCAAACTCTTCGGCATGAGTGGTTCCGTTATCATAGCGGGCGACTTCAACGCCAAACATCCCGCCTGGAATAGTAGTATGACTAACCCGAGAGGGAGAGTCGTCTGCGATCTAGGCCAGACCATCAACTTTGATCCCATTGCTCCTATGGAGAACACGCACTATCCCGACACCACTAGTCATCGTCCCGATGTGCTCGATATAGCGCTGCTCAAGAATGTTAGCCTTAGGTTACATTTAATTGAGACGCTACACGAGCTTAACTCTGACCACCGCCCAGTGCTCATGCACCTAGTTTCTCGCTCGGGTATCTCTGACCCTAGCCAACCCACTCCTACCACCCTAATAACCGACTGGAAGAAAGTAAGCGATATGCTGAAATCCGACACGTCACCGCACCTAGACGGTATCCCCGACCACATTGTCTCAGTCGCAGACACCGAGGCCGCTATCGACTCGTTTACAGCTCACGTGCAATCCATTTTAAAGGATTGCTCTCGGGAAGTCCCAGTGTTGAGTGATCAACGCTGGAAACTACCCGACGACATCCGTGAACTGATAAACGAGAAGAACGCGGCCATACGTGCCTATAGCGTCTGGCCCTGCGATGAGAACAAAGCTCACATGCGTTATTTACAGCGTGCTGTAAAGAAGCGCACTAGTGAGTTTCGTTCGAATCAATGGGACAAGATGCTCAGCGAACTGGAGCCAACCCACCAAGCCTTCTGGCAACTTCAGAGGAAGCTGAGGTCCTCCGAGGAGGCCTCTTCTCCACCTCTCATCCGTCCTGACAAGAGCGTCGCTTTTGACGACTCTGAGAAGGCAGAATGCCTGGCCGACAGTTTGGAATCACAGTGCTCCCCTAGCACCCTTCCAGTAGACAAGCAGCACCTCGATGAGGTGGATGCAGAAGTCGAACGAAGGGCTGCTCTCCCTCCCGTAGAAGACCCCGACGATCCCCTCCCTCCGGTCACTCCAGACGAGGTGAAGGATATAATCGACAAGCTCAAGCCTCGGAAAGCCCCTGGCGCCGACGGCTTCACCAATAGGATTTTTAAAACCCTCCCCGCCCAGCTCATAGTCCTTTTGGCAGCCATCTTCAATGGCGCCTTGAGCAACAACTTGTTTCCCCAAGTGTGGAAAGAGGCCACCGTCATCGGTATTCCCAAACCTGGGAAACCGAAAGCTCAGCCTTCGAGCTACAGGCCGATCAGTCTCCTGAGCGCGCTCGGCAAAATCTATGAGAGACTTATTTATAAGCGACTCAGAGATTATGCCGAGACAAAAGGCCTCATTCCCGATCAACAGTTCGGTTTCAGAACCGAACATTCGTGCATACACCAAGTCCACCGCATCGTCGAACACTTGAGCGCTGGTTTCCAGCGTGGAGCGATGACGGGGGTGTTGTACTTCGACATAGCGAAAGCCTTCGACAAGGTCTGGCACAACGGCTTATTATACAAGCTGTATAAACTCGGTGTGCCGGACCGTCTCGTGCTCATCTTACGAGACTTTCTGTCGGATCGCACCTTTCGCTACCGCGTGGGAAAATCTCTATCTTCTCCCCACCCCATCCGAGCCGGAGTCCCTCAGGGCTCCGTCCTCTCTCCTCTAGTTTTCACGCTGTTCACCAGCGACATCCCAACGAACAAGAAAGTTCAGGTTGCCCTATTTGCCGACGACACGGCTATTTACTACACCGGCCGATCTCAGGTTTGCATCCATCGTGCACTTCAACAGGCCGCCGATTCACTCGGCGCTTGGTTTCGTAAGTGGAGGATCGAAGTAAACCCTGAGAAGAGCCAGGCTGTACTCTACCAGAAGTTACGCCATCAGCGACCGTCACCTGCCCCCATCACTATGTTCGGCAAGCCTATCCCTTGGGAGAAGCAAGCCAAG
Source organism: Xestia rhomboidea (assembly GCA_963853795.1). Classification (NCBI taxonomy): domain Eukaryota; kingdom Metazoa; phylum Arthropoda; class Insecta; order Lepidoptera; family Noctuidae; genus Xestia; species Xestia rhomboidea. The sequence goes on along the minus strand of OY970778.1, from coordinate 2,431,016 downwards.
TACCTCGGTGTCATCCTCGACGAACACCTGACTTTCGCGGCCCATATCAAAGCAGCTCGTAACCGAGCAGCCTTTGCCATGGGCAGACTCCACTTCATGCTAGTCAAAAAGAGCAAGTTGTCACTCAAGTGCAAGTTGCGTCTTTACACGGCAGTTATCCGACCTATCATGACGTACGCTTGTGTCGTATTCGCTCATGCCCATCCCCGCCACATCCACAGGATGCAGACCTTGCAGAACCGCTTTCTCCGTAAGATCACCGGAGCCCCCCCTTACGTCCGTAACGATAGTCTTCACCTAGATCTTAGAATCCCCACCATTCAGCAATTCATGAAACGTCTTGCAAAGCGTTTTTTCGACTCCTCTACTAAGCATAGGAACCCCCTGATCGCATCGGCCGCCCGATACGACCCATCGCGTATCAGCTCAGTCCGCCGTCCTCGGCACACTCTTGTCACCCCCGACGACGCTATTACCCTCTTACAGGAGAGTAGCAAAGACACCAGTACCGTACGTAGAAAATACAGATACAAACCGAAGACATACCGACCTCGCCGCCGAGGTCCGGCGCGTAATCCCCGTTCAATTCCCCCCCGACCCTTGCTAGAGCCAGCCCGCGATGCTGAGCCAGTAATTTCAAACGAGCCCCTAATTAATGACACTCAGATCCAGCCTGTCCCTTTGCTGCCCCCAGCGACGCCCTAAGCCGAGGTTCGTACCCCACAGGGGGTGCCCTTAGGCGTGGTCGCTTAGTTTTTAGTTATCATGCCCCTGGCTGGAGGCCTTAGTTTCAAGGCATCCACAGGTATAGTCCGGTTAAGCAGTAGCCAGTCTCTTCTAGACTGAACTGCGAGATGCCATTCCCAAAAAAAAAAAAAAAAAAAAAAAAAAAAAAAAAAAAAAAAAAAAAAAAAAAAAAAAAAAAAAAAAAAATGAATCAGTCAGTTGCTCTTCGGCTTCTAAGGCGTTAACACCTAAGGTATGAAATTATTCTGATTATATTGTTGATTTATTACTGTTGATGATGTATGTTTAAATTATATTTATGAATTATGTAATGTAACGTTATTATGATTATTAGATTATTTAAAATACGGGTCATAATTGTTATATACCCTACTACAATAATTAATTGTTTACACTACAAGATAAATATAATATTATTATGAATTGAATCCTTTTGTTTATATTTTCCTTTAATACCTTATAAGTAACAAAGATTAAATATTTACATACATACACAATTTTGTAACACATACTTCTAGTAACATATCTACATATATATATATAATATCTAACATCAGAAGTGGGATTAACTTCACCCCTGTTAAGACGTTTATTTCTAAGTTTCAGAATGGATTCTACTGTCTTGGAAGGACTTCTCAAAGCAATCAGCGATGCTGTTTCTGGTCGCCGCCATGCTGATGACGACGTGGCACTCCCGGTCTTCGACCCAGCAACTAGTGACAGCGGTGCGGAAGGCTGGTGTAGAAGCATCGAGGAGCTGTCAAAAGAATTTGGATGGAGCAGTATCACAACGGTCGCAAGAGCTGGTAAAGCTTTAAAAAATTCCGCTTTGTTATGGTTTGAGTCTTGGGTACCATCTGAAGGCCGAACATGGGAAAATTTCCGTACAGACCTCACAGACTTGTATCCAGAAAAACGGAACCTGTCTGAAAAACTGTCCAAGGCCGTGTTATACAATTCTGATTCTGCAGATTCCTATTGCGAATACGCTAGGGAAAAAGTTAGACTGCTACGTAATACGAAAATATCATTTACGGAAGACCAATTAATCGAATTGATCTGCGGTAGCGTAACCGATGTGAACGTTAGAATGGCTGCTTTCAACAGTAATGTTAAAACTACTTCTCAATTAATATCCTTGTTCTCCAGTTACATAAAACCCAAAAAACGACCAATAGAACAAAATGATTCTGACATTATAACAGGACAAAGTAAAGCCAAACGCCCAAAGTTAGAAAACCGAAATAATACTTCCGAAGAAAAAAAATGTTACTTGTGTGGTAAAACCGGTCACATAAAATTCCACTGCAATAAAAATCGAAATCCGCCATCTGAATCAGGGACCAGTACTCAAGGAAATAAGGTTTCTGATAGGGTTACTTGTACCTTCTGTAAAAAAGTCGGTCACAATGAATCAGTATGCTGGTATAAAGCACGTTTTGATTTAGAGAAAACCAACACAAATAAAAATGAGGTTAATTTTTTAGGCAAAGCGAATTAAAGCTTACAGTTGTATCTATTCACGATATTCCAATTGAATCCCTTATAGACACAGGTGCCAATTGTAGCCTAATCAGACATTCCATTGCTAAACAACTTGGATGTAATATACTACCATGTTTCAAATACCTTACAGGAATAGGTGGCGTTAAATTGGAAGTCTCCGGTAAAATAACTGTCCCTGTAAGATTCGATGACATATATATTGAACTTGATTTATTTGTTGTTAATGATCAAGCAATTAATTATAATCTTTTAATTGGTAGAAATGCTGTTGAATACTCTGATATTGAGATAATTACAGATTGTGAAGGAAGTAGAATTCGGAGAAAAACTCCTAACAATGTAGACTTACACGTAAATACCTTGCTCCAGCTAGATTATTGTAATATCCAAATGGAAGAGTTAAAATCAAAATTAATTCACTTGGAAGAAAAATTACAAAATCAAATTATAGATATTTTTGAGAGACATATTTCTATATTAAATAAAACTGGGTCAGTCACAACAGGCGAATTAAGGATTAGGTTAAACAGTGACAAAGTAGTAAACTATCGTCCCTATCGTTTGGCACCTTGTGAAAGAGATAAAGTAAAACTCATTATCCAGGATTTAATAGATAGCGATATAATTCGTGAAAGTGAATCACCGTTTGCAAGTCCCGTGATTTTAGTAAAAAAAAAAGATGGCAGTGATGGACTTTGCGTTGATTATAGGTCCTTAAATAAAATCATTGAAAGAGACACATATCCACTTCCTCTTATTGAGGATCAAATTGACAAATTAGGAAAGTCCAAGTTTTATATCTCAATAGATATGAAAAATGGTTTTTATCAAATTCCAGTGTCTCAAGACTCTTCTAAATATACAGCTTTCTCCACCCCTGACGGACATTATGAATTTATAAAAATGCCATTTGGCATTTGTAATGGGCCATCCGTATTTCAACGGGCAATTTCCAAAGCAGTTTCGCATTTAGATTTCCTACTTGTGTATATGGATGACATTCTTATTCCATTTTCAACTATTGAAGAAGGTTTAAAATACCTAGAACTAACAGTATCAGCTCTCACTACTTCTGGTTTTAAAATTAACCCTAAAAAGTGTCAATTCTTTGTTAACTGTATCGAGTATTTGGGCAGACAAATATCTCAAGAAGGTGTTAGGCCAAGTACATCTAAAGTTTCTGCCCTAATAAATTCACCAATTCCTCGTAACATTAGACAAGTACGACAATTTATGGGTCTGGCCTCTTATTTTAGGAAATTCATCCCAAATTTTGCAACACGTACTGCTTGTATAAGTAAATTAACACAGAAAAACCAAAAATGGGATTGGGGTTCTGAACAGGACATTGCGAGGAATTATGTACTAAATTACTTGGTATCTAGACCATTGTTGTCAATCTTTGATCCTGCTTTAAAAACCGAGTTATATACTGATGCTAGTGCTATAGGATATGGTGCTATTTTAACCCAGAAATATGATAGTGATTCTAAAGTCATCGCTTATTTTAGTAAAAGAACTACACCTGCAGAGTCAAAATATAGTTCTTATGATTTAGAAACTCTAGCTATTTATAACGCTTTGAAACACTTCAGAGTCTATTTACTAGGAATTAACTTTAAAATTATCACAGATTGTAACGCTATTAAATCAACAATGAATAAAAAAGATTTATCACCACGAGTAGCTCGCTGGTGGACATATATGCAGGATTTCCAATTTGAAATTACTTACAAGAAAGGACAATATATAAGCCATGTCGATTTCCTCAGTCGCAATCCTGTTGAGGTTCCCATGACTGTTGATAATACAGTAAATTTAATAAATGACCCGCAATCCTGGTTAGAACTTGCACAACAAAGAGACCCTGAAATACTATCAATTATTCATAGAGTACAAACGGGAGAATATGATTCAAACCAATATGTAGTCCGTAATAATTTGCTATATTACAAAGTTCAACCAAACGGGGAATTAAAACTGTACATTCCAAAGGGAACAAGATTGAGTATTTTGCGTCTCTACCACGATGAAAATTGCCATGTTGGCTTTGAAAAAACTATAGCTAAAATACGTGAGCATTTTTGGTTTCCTGCTATGACAAGTTTTGTAAAAAAATTTATATCTCATTGTTTAGTTTGCATCAAGCGCAAGGGTCATCATGGCCCTAAGCAAGGCTTCTTACACCCAATTCAAAAAACCGCACTTCCTTTCCATACAATACACTTGGACTGTACAGGGCCTTTTACCCAGTCAAATGAAGGTTTTAAACATATTTTATTAATAGTAGACGGGTTTACCAAGTTCTGTTTGCTTAAACCACTCAAAACCCTTAATGCCCAAGAACTAGTACCAGTTTTGCGAGATGTCGTCACCTTATTTGGAACTCCTTCTATAGTAATTTCTGATAGAGGAACTAATTTTAGCAGTGGTCCGATTAGATCATTTTTTGATGAACTAAACATAGAACATCACTTGATTTCCACGGGTACTCCCAGAAGTAATGGTCAAGTAGAACGTTACGTGTCCACTGTAACTGATATGCTTAACACTATGTGCAATGAACAGTCAGATTGGCCGAACGTTCTGTGGAAAGTACAACAATCAATTAACACAACTGTACAAAAATCCACAGGCTTTGCCCCTTTGCGATTACTTATCGGCGTAGACGCAAATATTCCTTCTGTTCAAGCTCGTTTAGACGACGTACTTGACGAAAATGATAGACAAAATCCAAATAACTTAGAGGCTGACCGAGAAATAGCTAGACTACGTCTATTACAAATAGCAGAAAAAATTAAAAAAACGTTTCGACGCCACTCGTCGTAACAACGTAAATTTTAACGTAGGAGATGTAGTGTATGTCTCACAGAATCATAGACGTAATGATAAATTGGCACCTAAATTTAAAGGGCCTTATGAAATATCTTCTATCCTTCCTAATGATCGTTTTGCTCTACAAGGTCTAGGTAATTTACGAAATATTTCAGTAGCCAAAGAAAAATTAAGATTCTGGCCAGGTGAATTAATTGATGAAAATATAAATGTCGAAAATGATATGGCACATTAAGATATATTGTAATAAATACTGTACTTCATCACATAACATAATAATGTACTGTTAATTGTAGAGGCATATTGTACGTCATTGCATATACATATTATTATACTGTTAATTGTAGAGATATATTATAATAAAATTTGTTAATTAAGTGATTTTTTTTATTAAAAAAGATAAATAAAAAAAAAAGAGTTAAAATCCGCTGGGCGATCGTTTACTTGGTGCTTGTCTATCTCACCAGCAGCGGGTGAATGGGACTTGCATGACGAGGTAACCGATAAAATTTGTTTCCGCTGGTCGGTCATTTGCTTGGTGCGAGTCTATCCCACTAGCAGCGGGTGGAGGGGACTTGACACGTCTAGGCAGTTGGCAAAACAAAGTAAATTGCAATAGTAGAAAAAGGGTATCTAATGTACTTCGAGAGCGAAGTACTTGTCAGTATGGCCGTGATATATTATGTGACAATTATGTGTCTTATATTTAAAAAATAAATACTTGATATACCTATAAATGTAATTATTATCTGTTCAATATTTTATACTCGAATTGTTAAAATTAAATAATGAATTTACTAAAAGATTTTTGTAACAAACTTATTTTTCTATACGTCAACACTGATTTGACTCAATTAAAGGGTATAAAAGAGCGGAGCCACAGTGAATCAGTCAGTTGCTCTTCGGCTTCTAAGGCGTTAACACCTAAGGTATGAAATTATTCTGATTATATTGTTGATTTATTACTGTTGATGATGTATGTTTAAATTATATTTATGAATTATGTAATGTAACGTTATTATGATTATTAGATTATTTAAAATACGGGTCATAATTGTTATATACCCTACTACAATAATTAATTGTTTACACTACAAGATAAATATAATATTATTATGAATTGAATCCTTTTGTTTATATTTTCCTTTAATACCTTATAAGTAACAAAGATTAAATATTTACATACATACACAATTTTGTAACACATACTTCTAGTAACATATCTACATATATATATATAATATCTAACACACGCTTCACTAATTAGGATTTATTGTTTAAAACTAATTCATGTTCCATACCCACACATAATTAGCTACAATGCTATTATCCAAACAAAGTCCGCTGCAACTAGAACCACACCCACTACGAAAAACTTTCATGTTTTGTGTCAACATAACTTATTTAATTTACACCCACGTATTCTGAATTTACAAGTTCTCATCTGCCTAGCCTTTTCCCAACTATGTTGGGGTCGGCTTCCAGTCTAACCGGATGCAGCTGAATGCCAGTATTTTACAATGAGCGATTGCCTATCTGACCTCCACAACCCAGACACTGATGGGTAATACTATACCTCGTGTTATTTATCAGACTCGTAACACCCTATAGTAGCTGTCTTAAATCTCTTTGAGAAAACGTAGAAAACTTCATCATTCTCATTCCCTTATCCCAATTCATTCGGGGTTGGCGTAGCATGTCTTCTTCTTCCATACTTCTCTATTACTTGTCATCTCAGTAGACACCTCCTTTCTAGCCATATCATCCTTCACACAGTCCATCCATCGTTTCTTTGGTCTTCCTCTACTCTTATCATCTTCCTCATTTTCCTCATTCCTCCGCATCACATGTCCGTACCACGATAACCGATTACACAACTTTTCGGAACAACACGGAACTCCACGCGGGCGAAACCGCGGGTATAAACTAGTATATCATACCTCATAGTCGTGTAAAAGCCGTCAGCCTATTAATGTAACCAGTAATTTTTCAACCTATGTGGCTGTTTCTAAATTACCTGCACAAGTTGTAATGACGCAATGCTTAAGCAATAATTGGACAATTATAAACTCCTAAGGGCTTAATTATTGACTCTAAGGAGGCAATTAAATTTCAAGTTCTCATTTGCATTAATAATAACAGTTTGAAACTAGAAACTAAACGCTTGATTGCTGCATGAAATATTTATTTTCAGACTGAAAATTATGGTTTCGTTAACACTTTCGTCTATAAATGCAGCACTGCAAGCACTCTATTGATGTTTTATAACAATAGTAAATAGACTGGACTGAATTGTCTAGTTTGCCTGCCTCGTTGGTCGCAAACACGACTGCTGAGCATGAGGCCATGAGGATTTTTTTTTTTTTTTTCGGATGGGAAATCATCAAATGACTCCTCCCGCTCTGGGCGGAGCAGGAGGGAGTGTCAGACTTTTACTGGCTAAAACCCATCCATGTTCCTTCATCGCTCTTTGTGTTCCGGGGCCACGGTATCTCTATCTCTTTCGAATAGTCCCGCAGCCCCGTAATAGTCCCGCAGCCCCGGAATAGTCCCGCAGCCCCGGAATAGTCCCGCAGCCCCGGGAGCATGAGGCCCTGGGTTTGATTCCCGGGTCGGGCAAAGTGTCATTGGGTTTGCCATCAGGAATTTCTGTCCTGATGGCAAACCCAATGACACTGTCGCGATGAATTCCTGTCGCAGAGTCTGAATTTGTGCCTAATGGCAATGGGCCTGCCCTCTTTTACATGGGACTTAAACAAAACTGGCGAAATGTGGGTAGTACTATTAGGTACACTTCTGCCTAGCCCTTCAGGAATTACAAGCGTGAAGTAATTTTATGTCATGTGATTGGCGCGACGACGACTACTTATCTGACCTATACCACCTAGTTTCTGGGCAACAGGGATACGTTTGGTCAGACTGATCGTCAAACTTTCGGGATACCACCCGTAACGACTGACAAAGATCTACGAATGACCGCTGGGGCCAACTTCCTAAGGCTCGGAAGGATCTCGGTCATATCGGGATGTTATGAAACATCTCCCAACTACAAACCAACCTTAGCAAGCGTTGCTGACTATTTACCCACAAGCCTTACTCTAAATACGTGTTTGAAAGTTTAAACAAATTTTCCTAAATGAGGCTATTTCATAAACATTTACGATTGCATGTCCGTTGCATAATTTAATACGCTGTTATTAAATTACAAGCGAACGAGATGTAATGGGATGAATTTTGTAGTGTAATTAGTGTAAAAAATACAGACTAACTAGCAGTTGCCTTGCCCGTGACTTCATATAGGTATACTTTGTATTTCAAAATTATTTGCACTAGTCTCGCGTGGAGGAATATTAATATGTATGGTTAGTAATGAATTTTCATCTTACTTTTTTTGACATTGTCGTTGGTAGAATGACAAAGTAATCGTTGCTTTATTTACTATAAAAAATGTTTTTCCAAAACTGTATATTTTGCTGAATAATTCCCAAAGTCAAATGTAATCAAGTCAAGGCCCATGGGCGGCATAAAAACTCTCACACCAGGTTAGGTACTAACCACACGATAAAGAAAGAGATAATTTTTTTAATTAATGATTATATTAATTAACTCCTTTCACCAAGAACTTGTAATCATCACCCTGAGAACGTATTACTTATTTTTGTTTACGGCTAACTCCAATTTATTGCTTGAACCCCACAACAAAAAAAAAAACAAAATGGCCGCAAATTATCTTAATCTACAAAGTATTTAGTCACATTAAATCGTCTACTAATCTTTTTTTTCTCCTCTCTGTAAAAGTTTCAGACATAGCTCTCTTGTTTCAAGACCCTCCCGAAATCTTAACTGAATCAACTTCCAGACAAATGGGGTACTGATACAAAATGTAGATGGTATATTTTTCACTTAGACTTGGGGAATTGAAACAAGTTTTACAAGTAGGATGAGACAATGTAGGGCAACGTCTATAATTGTCTTTGGAGGGGACTTACCTCTACCTACTCCAAGTTATACACATAGTTATAGAGACGTATTATTATTTCAATTTGAAACGTTGAAAAATGGCGTTATCCACAAACAAACGTGACGACCCCAATGGCGCAGCGGTAGTGAGGCTGCCTTACGTTCTTAGGGTTCCGGGTTCGTATCCCGGTAGGAGCAAATGTTTGTGTGATGAGCATGGTCACTTTTTTCCGAGTCATGGATGTTTATATGTATAATAAGTATGTATTTACAAACAAAAAGTATATATGTAAAAGTATATAGTATATATGTAGTAAATCAACTATCTGGTGTCCACGACACAAGCCTCGTTGCTTAGTGTGGCGCTAGATGGCGCTGTGTGTAATGTCTAGCGACATTTATTAAAAAAAACACACACAAAAAATGCAATAAAAGATTCCAATCTGAATATCGCAAGTCTGGAGCAGAAGATGAGGGACGCCTTGGAAGGCTTCCTCGCGATTTGGTGTAAAGAAGCACACCATCGAGAGAAGAGAAAGGAATGGCCTTTGTTCAGGACTGGGACAATTCGGGCTTAATCCTAATCCTAACTAATATCCTGTCCTAACTATAATATTATAAATGCGAAAGTAAGTTTGTTTGTTACCTTTTCACACCATTTTTTTTTTTTTTCGGATGGGATATCTTCATATGACTCCTCCCGCTCTGGGCGGAGCAGGAGGGAGTGTCAGACTTTTACTGGCTAAAACCAATCCATGTTCCTTCATCGCCCTTTGTGTTCCAGGGCCACGGTATCTCTTTCGAACAGTCCCGCAGCCCCGGCAGGCTTCGGCCCTTGCGGACCCTTTCCTTATTGCTGACTCTCTTTGAGGCGCGGGTGGAACACGAACGCGCCGTCGACACGGCCTGTCGTCATGAGACGGACAGACGGCGAGCTAGCCCATAGCTCCCCGTCCACAGCCCCGCGCCTACGGTGGCCGGAAGCCACCACGTGGCCCCCGACGCCCGGGGCGTCCTCCGCGGCAGCCGGGACGTAAGGATCTCTCCCTCTCACTTTCCGCCACCTCCTTTGCTAGCATGACTGCTTCGCAGATGGAGGTGACGGCGTACCATTCCGTCTCGCTCCGGACCATGGATTGAACCAGGGCCGGAAGCGAGAGGTCGCCGCCGCCGACCTTTTCACACCTAAACCACTGAACAGATCACCCGGAAATTTTGCGTGTACGTTGTCAGCTAAATAGAAACGGACATAGAGTATCCTTTAATCCCGAAAAAAAATTCTGTTCCCGGGGAAAACAACAGTAACGTTCTTTTGATAATAGATGGCGCCGCGTATGTTTCGAATCATGATTGAATTATATTATTATAGAAATTTTATAAGTGTGTAATGCGAGCGAAGCTGCGGGCAAAAGCTAGTAAAAAAAAACGGCCAAGAACGAGTTGGACTCGCGTACCGAGGGTTCCGTACAAACTTTTTAAAGGATAAACTTAACTTTGCTGTTCGATCCCTAGAAACGGCTTATGCACCAACCGTAAATAATAAGTTTGTAATAGTAAAATCGCTTTTTTTTGTTATTCAACTTTTCCCTTTACATGTGCTGTAAGACCTTCCTTTTTGCCAAATTTCGCTATTCTAGGTACTAGGTTCTATTACTAGGTACTAGGTGGGAACTACCATATAGGTTTTCGACCCAAAACCTATAGGGTACTTCCGGTTTACCTAGAATTGTCAATTTTGGTTAAAAGCAAGGTCTTACAACACAAGTAAAGGGAAAGTCCGAAAAATATAAAAAGTTTAAAATTAAGGTAATTTTTTTTTACTCACAAGTGTTCGCGAAAATCTAAATTTGCCCATATCTTTTTATCGTGTTGACGACCTTGATTTGTATACACCTAATAGGGACTAGAGACCTCAGTATATGATATAAATTTCAACTTGCTAGGTCCACCCGTTCCTGAGAAAATCGTTGGTGACAGACGGACAGACAGACGGACAAGAAAGTGATTTTAAAAGAGTTCCGTTTTTCCTTTTGAGGTACGGAACCCTAAAAATAAATAAAAGATATCTCCTAAAACAATGCTTTTATTGCCAAAAAGATCTCAAAACAATTTATAGAAAGCAATAAGACCAGCCAATATCGTGGCGATCTAACTCACAGCGTTGACACGAATATTTAGCTTAAGGCCCGGTAAATCCCTTTAAAAGTATTAAGCACTTTATTTATTGTCGCCAAGGCTTTTCTTAAGAACTGGGAAGTATTAGAGTATTATTTAGGTTTATCTTTATAGGCTAAAATGAGAACAGAGTGGGTCTTGAATAAAGAAAAGGGATGATGACTGACTAAAAAATATGATATTCTGTTTTGTCCGTCATATTAGATTATCAAAAATATTGGATACGTGTTATTTGTTTTATCAAATTAGTAAAAATTGACGAAGATAAAACGTGTCACAGATCATCTGTCCTCTGAAACTCCGAGACTGTAAATTGGCTGTGACTGACTGGCTCAAGAACAAAAGCTACGACGACATTGAGGCTATGATATCGTCACTTCCATAATTGTCTACTAAATTAATATGACTCCGGTCATGAAATCGTTAGTGGAGGAAGCCGTGTCTGACTTCTTCTGATCCCAAGACATTGTCGCAGGGCTAACCCTAATCCATTGTGAGGATCGACCGGAGGACACGGTGGAGGTGTGCCCTGCTTGGGTGGAGCACCGCCGTGTCCTCGAGGTGGCGATCGGCGGCGGCGACCTCTCGCTTCCGGCCCTGGTTCGTGCCATGGTCCGGAGCGAGACGGAATGGGACGCCGTCACCTCCTTCTGCGAAGCAGTCATGCTAGCGAAGGAGGTGGCGGAACGTGAGAGGGAGATATCCTCACGTCCCGGCCGCCGCGGGAGACGCCCCGGGCGTCGGGGGCCACGTGGTGGCTTCCGGCCACCGTAGGCGCGGGCCTGTGGACGGGGAGCTATGGGCTAGCTCGCCGTCCGTCCGTCTCATGACGACAGGCCGTGTCGACGGCGCGTATGTGTTCCACGCGCGCCTCAAAGAGAGTCAGCAATAGGGAAGGGGTCCGCAAGGGCCGAAGCCTGCCGGGGCTGCGGGACTATTCGAAAGAGATACCGTGGTCCCGGAACACAAAGGGCGATGAAGGAACATGGATGGGTTTTAGTCAGTAAAAGTCTGACACTCCCTCCCGCTCCGCCCAGAGCCGGAGAAGTCATTTGATGATTTCCCATCCAAAAAAAAAAAAAGGGCTAACCCTAAACCTAAACAGAAATCTTAACATATATAACTCATATACTATGCTATGCACACTCACACACACACAAACACGCACATACACACATTAACACACTTGCAAACATCTCACAAGTGCGCTCCTATTCAACTTTATTTTACTTTCATTTAATTTTTAACTTTAGTCTTTGAATTATATATATTTCTTTATTTTTATGTTGTGTTCAATTGCATTATAATGTTAATGTGGAAGAGCGGAGTCACCTAACACAAGCATCTCCTTGCTTAAAAGGTGATCTCCAAATCCTGTTTCTTTAAGCCTTATGTGATTGAAATAAACACTTTTTTTTTATGAGTGGGGCCTTGTGACGTCACACTTGAGTAAAAAATGTACTCAAATGTCTTCATTTTTAGTTACGTAAAAAAAGAAAAAATATGTGGCCAATATTTTTTGGAAATCTATCTGACGGACTAATTAGACTTTTTTTTTGTCATCTACCCTATTTTAGAATTTTAGAATGGATATATAATATGTGTAATATGTGTCGCGTAACTATAGATTTAAACTCGGATAAAGGGTAATTATACTGTAACGGCACTACATTTTTTTTTCAAATCGGCTACAGCAACGCGTGCTCAGGTGGAAGGTTTGCTGATGGATCGTTGAAGTTGTCAGGAGTTTTAAACCGCTCCCGTACATTTATTACCCATACATTTTCACCTTCAAATATTGTACTATTACATTTTGGTTTTAGTAGAAATAGTAAGCGACAATGCCTTCAGAAACATAGTCACATTGACTATAATAGTGTCTACACAGAACCCCACTTTAGTTTAGTCGCGAACAAATCTAAAAATAGCTCACAAAACTTCGAACCCACACTAATCACACTCAATCAAAACTACCACTTCTTACAACAGACCCATCCATTCAGAACGATTTCAAACAAATAGCAAAAACTTATACATCTCGCATCTCCGGGAAAGTTGCGTCGACTCCGCAAGAAAAATGCCCGCGCTTTGTTACCGAAACGTAATTTGTATTACTAATAGTTCGTGTTTTCCGATCCCCCGTTCCCCCTCGGGAGCTAGCGGTTTTTCTCGGTTATTTCATGGTTATTTCTCGGTAGAGTGTGTTCTTTGTCCGCCTGTCTGCGTGACTGATATCATAACTACTCTTTGTGAACGTTTCGGAAAGTAGTTCGATTGTTTTGTTCGATGGTTGTTGAGATTAGTGTTGTGGTTTCGGAGTTTTTGTTTGCTGAAGTTTTTTTTGGGATTCAATATGTTATAGTTTTTTGGGGAACAATAGATAAATATAATAATAGTCTTTATTATGTACACACACAGAAATCTCGCATGCCGAACGTGCTGTGGTTCCGTAAAGCTGAGGATTGGTGCCCTGGAACAGAAAAACAGGATCGCGGCAGACCACGAAAAAGTTGGCGGGACAAACTGGATGTCTTCCTTGGGAATTTGAAAGAAGCAGTACAGAATCGGGGCCGTTGGAAGGAATGGACGGAGGCCTTTGCTAATGTGAGATAATTTAATGTGTTCATCTTATAAATTATTTATTATTACGTCGGTGTGTAGCCCTATGTGTAAAAGTGACCTTTAACATCAAGCTTTGTAATCAACCAGCTGACTGAATACCTAATTCTTTTTTATCACAGCATGAGTCAATTATAGCTCGATATACCAAAGCAAATTTTCTTTCAATTATTTCTACTGTTCAAAAGTTAACTTCAAATGACACACATTCCGACATGGAATAGAACTAACGCTATTATTATCTGTAGACCAAATAAATATTAAATTTCATGCGATAATCCAGGAGCTACTTCTCGTTTCGCTATGATTGGATTAGACTTGATACTAAGACACTACAAAGTATTGACCTTTTTATCAAAACCTGAAAACCTACTTTTAATTTTCTTCTGTACTATCAATTTTATTCTTCTTCAAAACTTTGAGTAATATTTAGATGGAATAAAAGGGGATTATCTTTATCAATAAAAACATTTCTAGTAACTTTGAGAGCTTACTAAAATCTTTAATTGACTGATCGTTTGGAGATCGAAATATATCGAGGTATTTTGTTGCAGTGGCGAATCGAGGACGAGCCATTATGAGAAATACTCAATCAAACTAGCAAACCAATTCAATTCAGACCATTTTCTATTATTAAAATATCAGTAACTAGTATCACTCTTTCAGCACTGCAATTATTGTGACCGAAACAGTACCCACACAAAACTACGATTTATAATTCAAAAAATAAATATTTCATACAGCAATCAAGCGTTTAGTTTCTAGTTCCAAACTGTAATTTTGAATGCAAATGAGAACTTGAAATTGAATTGCCTCATAAGAGTCAATAATTAAGCCCTTAGGAGTTTATAATTGCCCAATTATTGCTTAAGCATTGCGTCATTACAACTTGTGCAGGTAATTTAGAAACAGTCACAAAAGCTGAAAAATTACAGGTTACGTTAATAGGCTGGAAGGCTTTTACTCGACTATGAGGTATGAGAATAGGCGAGACGACAAAAAAAAACTAATTAGTCCGTCAGTTAGATTATCAAAAAATATTTGACCCGTGTTTTTTCTTTTGTTACGTAAACCAAAATTGACGAAGTTATGACGCTTTTAAAATTCTCAATACGTCACGCCTAGGTATAATTTTTAGCTAGTTCTGACCTCACGAGCCCCCACTCCCGAGTTTTGATGCGTTTTATCTTTTGTCAATATTCATTGATTAACAAAAACAAAAAATACGTGTCCATTAATTACCAATACTCTAACTGACGGACTAAATGGATTTGCAATTTTTTGATACTGTCGTCATGCCTATGCTAAAGGGGCCGTGTTGTGTAACGCGAATTGATAAAATTAGGAATGAGTACATAAGAGGAAGTCTGAAAGTGGCGCCGGTGACTGAAAAGTTGTGTGGTAATCGGTTTTCGTGGTATGGTCATGTGATGCGGAGGAATGAGGAAAATGTTGAGTATGAATGTAGATGGGTATAAGAGTAGCGGAAGACCAAAGAAACGATGGATGGACTGTGTGAAGGATAATATGGCTAGAAAGTAGGTGACTACTGAGTATGACTATGTTGTTGTGAGTGATGTTCAACAGGTATGTGTTTACGCTCTAAAGGCGACTACAGGAGCTAAATTAGCAACTCTATTTGTGGTGGTTTTAACTTCGTTTGAAACACTGTTAGAATAATAATCAGCTTGCACTACAAAGTGGTTGTTACGTCAGTCACTGCGGGCCGAATAGTGCGAAATAATTGTTTTTTTGCGATTTATAATAAGTCTATTGATTGGACAAAAAAAATAAAACACGATATTGCTAATATGTTGCTTGTAGAATTATTTGCCAAAAAATCAGAATGATCGCATGTATTTTAGTATGGTTTTTACTCGTTAAAAGATTTTTTTAGTGATAAGTTCGTGATTTTTTTTTATCGAGTAAAATTAGTTGGATTAAGTTTTCAAAACACTATCATACTAGCATATATCCTGAAGAATATCATATATTTTTCTGGTTTTGTTTATTGCATTGAATCATATGCTTTTTGCATTATAAAACTCGCGTTTAGCTCCTGTCTTCCTGTTAAATGTTGGAAACAAAGACGTAAAACAAAAAATGTTTAAGAAAAGTTTATTCGGTATCTATTCGTATTTCCTCCCCGGACTCTAATGACTGCTTCCATGCGGTTCCTCAAGGAACGGATGAGAGCCACAATCTTGTGTTGTGGGATGTTATGCCACTCTTCTTGTGTAGCTGTTTTAAGCTGGCCAAGCGTCTCCGGAGCAGAATCTCTCGCTCGGTCTCATCTCTTCAACTAATAAATAGGCGAGACGACAAAAAAAATCTAATTAGTCCGTCAGTTAGATTACCAAAAAATATTTGACCCGTGTTTTTTCTTTTGTTACGTAAACCAAAAGTGACGAAGATATGACGCTTTTAAAATTCTCAATACGTCACGCTTAGGTAAACATTTTCAGCTAGTTCTGACGTCACGACTCCCCACTCCCCACTCCCGAGTCTTGATACGTTTTATCTTTTGTCAATATTCATTGATTTACAAAAACAAAAAACACGTGTCCATTAATTTCTAATACTCTAACTGACGGGCTAAATAGATTTGCAATTTTTTGATACTGTCGTCATGCCTATTGCATGTATATTAAACACAATGTAAATTGTTCACGAATAAATGAAATGAAAATAAATGACGAGTAATAGAGAAGTATGGAATAAGAAGACATACTGCACTGAGCCTGATAAGGGCAGGAGAATGGTGATGATGCTTTTACCTGATTAAGATGAAGCCAAAAGAAGTTCAATGTTTTCTCAAAGAGATTTAAGGTGGATGCTCCAGGGTAGCCCGCGAAATTCAAATTTTCTTACGTTTTTTGCAATTTGCAGGCCAGTGTCAGGTTGTATGTTGATTAAAATATGATTCGCGGCTGTAAGACGTATGTAGTTACAGAATTATAATCATTACATTTACATACTATTATATCATATTATATTTATACACTATCCGTACATATAACTGTCAAGAATGACTTTTTCATGAAAAGTCATTCTTGACAGTTACATGAACTGAATATGAATGTTTGATGATTTGGGTTTGACGCATTTGGTGCACATCTCAACATATGATTATAATTCTGTAACTACATACGTCTACAGCCGCGAATTATATTTTAATCAACAACCTGATACTGGCCTGCATATTGCAAAAAACGTAAGAAAATTTAAATTTCGCGGGCTACCGTGGAGCTTCCACCTTAAGATAGCTACTAAGTATAGGGCTTCACAAGTGGTCAGCAGGTCGAAAGTCTGACATACAATAAGATGATGAGGGACGCTAGCAAAAGTTTTTAATAAACTCATCTGCCTAGCCTTCTCCCATCTGTGTTGCGATCGGCTTCTATTCTAACCAGCAGTGCAAAATGAGTTTTTATCGAATCGAATCGATGTCGCAAGTACGTAACTTCTATTTTAACGATTGGTAGATTACTTTAAAATTTTAAAGATTTTAAGTACGAAACGACATTTTGACAGTTGAGATCGCCAATATCCGCTGTCAAGATCTGTAATTTACCGACACTTTGTAAAAGCGCGATAAGATAATAGTGATCTCACTGATTTTAAATGGATGGACTTATGGTTTTATGGACAGCTGAATACCAGTATTTTACATAGAGCGACTGCCTATCTGACCTCCACAGCTCAGTTAGTACTGGGTAATAGCTTAGGGTACCCCTTGGTAAGACCAGTTGTCGGACTTTCTGGCAACTGACTACCTGTAACAACTGATAAAGAGCTACAAATGACACCCGGTACCACCGGCTTGATGTGTTTTCCAAGGCCCGGAGGACACTCGGTATGTAATCGGTAGTCACCCATCCACAGACCAACCTAGGCAAGCACGGCTTAACTTGAAGATTGATCCGAGTGGCTGTTATTATTAAGCCACGAGCTTCTCCCTTTAAAAGGTCTATGATAAGTATATTTAAATGTGTGTTCTGGTTGCTTCAAGACAAAATTTTCATTTCTTCAGTCAATTTGAAAGTTGAGGTAATCCTTGTTATTCTTTACTTTGAAGCATAAAATCGTTTTTGTGAGAGGATTCACAAAAGTAAGGGGAATAAAACACGTAATGTGTTTGAGAGATGTCTTGAGTAAAATTTTAAGTGTACTTACATTGTTAGTAATTACATGATTTATTGAAACTGAGTATAGTTTTAACATTTCTGTGTACAAAAGTATAGGCTAGGTACATGAGATGATGACACACTTCTGAAAGCCTACCTCATCATCTCATCCTTTCTCAACTAAGTAACGATACCCCGTAGTAAGATAGTTGTCAGACTTTTGGGCCACTTCTTTCTTATCGTGTGCTTAACCTGGACCACTAAAAGATCTACAGTTGACAGACGGGACTAACGACTTAACGGGCTTTCCGAGGCACTGAAGAAACTCCTCATGTAGTGGGTGGTCACCCATCCACAGGCCAACCCAGGAAAGCGCAGCTTAACCTGAAGATCGACCCTTCCAATCTGGTTACAGAGATTTTAAAGTTAGTAGTTCCAACGTTTTAAACAAGTACGATTAAAACTAGATTTTACGAGAGCGTATTTTGAGTCTAATTTAACCTACTCTAATTATCTAGTAAACTTTAAAAACAATTACCTAAGTCAACATAAACAAGTAGGTATCTGCTTAAGTAAGCTGTTTGCTCAGGTTTAGCACTAAATGTTGTTTAAATAACTTTGTTACAACTAACTGAATTATTTGATTGTTTATTTCGAGAATTCTTAGGAATTTTGGAATGAAGGTAAATGAAGCATTTATTTCTGACTCAAAATCTGACGGATTATTTATTATTTGGAGTGTAGGATTATTTTCATGTTGAAATACCTAACTATTTATTTTATTTGCGACAACAGCCTTCAAGAAATTCTAAATATTTAATTACACACATATATAATAAGCTATGTAGGGTAAACACACTTTGTACGTAAAATTTTAAGACCAGCAACACAATTACGAATACACCCTCAAACATATATCGATCAATCTTTTCAAGTTAAATACTAAAATGGTATATTAGCATTAAACGTGTTGTAACAATTATATGCCTTAAATGATAAATCGTGGTTAATTACGATTTAGATAAAACTGATATTTAACGTTTTAAACTGAGTATGCTAAAATGGGAGTAAAAGAAAGAAAGAAAGAAAAAATATTTATTTGGGACAAGCACAATAATAAAGACCCCTTAACGAAGTCTAAAAGCACTTGTGGTCCAGAAAAAAATAATCGGAATGACGGGGAAACGTCATTCCGATCATTTCTTTGATCTGAACGATACCTGGGAACCAACGTTTTCACAAGTTTTTTTTTCAAGTTTATTAATGTAAACCTGCTATCAATTCATTTGTTTTATCATGAACTAACTATGTACACAGTTAATTAAAAACTATTAAATAAACTAACTAACAACAAACTGTAGAGGGCCTCGAAAAAATCCTTCTCAACGCTGTCAGCTGCAGGTAATGTGCCCAAGAGACTGGCGGCGTTGCCACGTTATATGGCAACCTACGACCTAGGTAAATTCTAGCTATTGGCTTTATAACTTTACTCTAATTAATAATTTTACCTCCATATTGACTAAACTATTCAATGCATACATCAGCACAATGTTTTGAATGTGTTACATTGAGCTCTACCGTAAAACGTGATTTTTCACCCCAAAAAACAAGTCATTTCCCAGCAGTAACTTTTGCGTAGAGTAACTTAGTTTGATGAACAGAATGCTTGGTTGACGGCTTGGTGAAGGGTGTAATTACACCATGTATGATCAAAGATCAATTTTAAGCACAAAATAATCGAACGATCCACGGAACCCTTTTTTTTCTGGATGGGAAATCATCAAATGAATCCTCCCGCTCTGGACGGAGCGGGAGGGAGTGTCAGACTTTTACTGACTAAAACCCATCCATGTTCCTTCTTCGCTCATTGTGTTCCGCGGCCACGGTCTCTCTTTCGAACAGTCCCGCAGCATCCACGGAACACTTACAACAACAATTTACCATTTTTTCAGCATAAATAACCTGAAAACAAAATTGCAACAAAACACAATACATTATCAATCCTTGTCATGAACAGGTAAGCTTTACTTATCTCAACGTCAGTTACTGGTCATGGTACTATAGCCGGCACAGAAAATATCTGCAATGCGCTCCACTGCTATTTTACGTCGAATGTGAGCATTCCTCGCCATTTAGATTTCATTATTAATGTTTGAATTTTCTTCAGCCATTTGTTCGAAGAAATTGCGGGTGTAAGTTGCTCTTGTTTTGTTTCTGTGTTTTGTAATTTGTGCAGTTTTGTTTTGTTATTAAGGCTGAGGGTTAATAATAACAGCCGCTTGGGTCGATCTTTAGGTTAAGCCGTTCTTGCCTAGGTCAGTCTGTGGATGGGTGACCACCCATTACATATCGAGTTTCCTCCGTGCCTCGGAAAGCACGTTAAGCCGTTGGTCCCGGCTGTCATTTGTACATCTTTGACAGTCGTTACAGTCAGTGCCCCAAAAAGTCTGACAATCAGTCTTACCAAGAGGTATCGTATTATTCAGTGCTTACTGGGTTGTGGAGGTCAGATAGGCAGTCGTTCCATGTCATCATCATCATCATCAGCCTATTAATGTTCCCACTGCTGGGACACAGGCCTCCTCTCTATGAGAAGGAATAAGCTATAATCCACCACGCGGGCCCATTGCGGATTGGTAGATGTCACATGTCTTCGAATTTTTGGTTCTAGGACATGCTGGTTTCCTCACGATGTTTTCCTTCACCGTTTTGAGAGTAGTGGTGATGAAATAAATTACACAAAGTAATGCGCCTGCCTGGGTTCGAACCCACGACTTACTGTTCGTAAGTCTGGGCCGCCACCACTGGGCCACCTCTGCTCTCATGTCGCTCCATGTAAAATACTGGTATTCAGCTGCATCCGGTTAGACTGGATGCCGACCCCAACATATGTATAATAGTTGGGAAAAGGCTAGGCAGATGATGATGATCTAATTTAGTAGCTGCTTGTAAGCAGTCCATTGGGATTATCATCTGCCTAGTATTTTCCCAACTATGTTGGGGTCGGCTTCCAGTCTAACCGAATGCACCTGAATACAAGTATTTTACATGGAGTGACTGCCTATCTGACCGACCTTAGGCCAACCTGAGGGCAGTCACTTTCAAACTGTTTCGAACGGCGTTTCGACATTCGTATTCTAAACTTATGAAAAATTTCAAAATGGCAACTTTATACCAACTAAATAATTTGTTCTTCTTGTGACATTATTGACAAGGTTCATGGAGGTTTTTAGGTAAAAGTTTGGAATACAACTATTGTTTTTAAATCTGGTTTCGGGTGTGAACGATAAACAAAGACAGTTAAAATTGAAAATATACTTATTTTGTCTATTTCCTGGTGTAAAATCGGGGTAACAATCACATTTCAGAAACTCAAGACACATTTACGTTTTTCTGCTAAACACAGAACATTCTATAAACACGCAGTCTATTTCAAAGAACGTCTTAAGTGAGTTTAACACATTGCTTGACAATTGTAAACTTGAAACAAAAGTTAAGCTGTTACGCGCTAAACAAGCTGCTCTGAGTTCAGAAGAGCCAATCTCGTGCTGTAGCACAAACAAGGCTAGGGGACGGTAAAGTTTTACAGTTGTCAAAGCTTTTTTATTGTATTTTTCAAGTACTCTTATTTGTTTTAATGACAATTTATGTTTTGTTATAGAGTCGTTACAGGTAGTCAGTGTCATGAAAGTGGGACAACCAGTCTTCCCAAGAGACATCGCATTACCCAGTACTAACTGGGTTGTGAAGGTCAGATAGGCAGTCGCTGCATGTAAAATACAGGTATTCAGCTGCATTCGGATAGACTGGAAGCCAACCCCAACATAGTTGCGAAAAGGCTAGGCAGATGATGGTGTTTTGTTAAAGAGTCAAATATGTAGTTCTTAAATTGTTGTTATAGTTTTGTAGTTCAAGAGAAAACATAAATAAAATAGTCCCGCTATGATATGTCGCTCTAAAATTGTCATAATCTCAATCTCGGCGAGGGGCGCCAGGAGTCCATAGCACAGGGTATCCTAGTTTGAACTCCTGACTCCCACAAACCTTTGTACCTCCAATATTTGTAACACCTCTATATCCCATGATCTATCCACGAAGTAGACACAATAGTTAAACAATGGCGTCTCGACCAAATTGGTCATTCGACAGATCATGATAAATTGTAGCTGTACTTTGTGGGAGAAAAATAAATTTCATTATTACTTTAAAACAGTTTTTGTCTCAGAAAAAAAAAATATAGGACACCCTACTCCAATATGATATTATGCATTATATTACTTTTATAACCCTTTATACCTTTTTTTTTCGGATGGGAAATCATCAAATGACTCCTCCCGCTCTGGGCGGAGCAGGAGGGAGTGTCAGACTTTTACTGACTAAAACCCATCCATGTTCCTTCATCGCCCTTTGTGTTCCGGGGCCACGGTATCTCTTTCGAATAGTCCCGCAGCCCCGGCAGGCTTCGGCCCTTGCAGACCCCTTCCTTATTGCTGACTCTCTTTGAGGCGCGCGTGGAACACGGACGCGCCGTCGACACGCCTGTCGTCATGAGACGGACGGACGGCGAGCTAGCCCATAGCTCCCCGTCCACAGGCCCGCGCCTACGGTGGCCGGACGCCACCACGTGGCCCCCAACGCCCGGGGCGTCTGCCGCGGCGGCCGGGACGTGTGGATCTCTCCCTGTCCCGAACCCTTTATACCTGAATTGTGGAACGCAAAGGTAAATGAATATGAAAACATCTGTTGTATAAACTAACAGATAGTAACTGCTTACCTCCTCTCAGCTCGCAGAGGAGCGTGAAGTTACCACCCTCTTCTAAAGGTCCGACCACGCCGGCGACGTCGCGGCCCTGCTCATCATACAAGAGCAGCTGGTGTGGAGGCACTGTTAACAAAATTAAATAAAAATTAAATCGTTTGCAGTAGGGCAGTGACCCAATGGGATTAATAATAATAATATCGCTGGACATTACGCACATCGCCATCTGGTGCCACTGCGCTTGTGTCGTGGACACTCGATAGTTGATATACTACATAGATATTTTTTGTTTGTAAATACATACTTTTATACATATAAACATCCATGACTCGGAAACAAATGTCCATGCTCAGCACACAAACATTTGTTCCTAACGGGATTCGAACCCGGGACCCTAAGAATGTAAGGCAGCCTCACTACCGCTGCGCAATTCGGGTCGTCAGATTAGTTATCATGTTGTTCGTAGATTTGCACCAGAACGGTTTTTTTGTATTAGTTAGTAGGATAATAGAGACTTCGAAAACAACCGTCAGGACAAAAGGACAACGACAGTACCGACTTTGTTTATTTAACCTTTATTGTCCCAATACTGGGCAAGTCTTTAAGTTGCTCCTCACTAGGATTTTCTGCTATATTGTGGGTACATTTACAAACATTCAAATTCATATTGACAAACGGGCAGACCCAGAACAATAGGCTTGTGTTCTGAAAAAATCGAATTAGTCCGTCAGTTAGATTATCAAAAAATATTTGACACGTATTTTTTCGTTTGTTACGTAAACCAAAATTGACGAAATACGACGCTTTTAAAATTCTCAATACGTCAGTATTGAGAATTTTAAAAGCGTCGTATTTCGTCAATTTTGGTTTTCGCCGTTCTATAATTTTTAGTGCGTTGTGACGTCACAAGCCCCGACTCCCGAGTTTTGATGCGTTTTATCTTTGTCAATATTCATTGATTTACAAAAACAAAAAATACGTGTCCATCATTTTCTAAAACTCTAACTGACGGACTAAATAGAATTGCAATTTATTGATGGTAGAAACTAGCATATTTCCTGTAGGCCATACAAATATTTGTTCCGTGCGGGAACCGAACCCGCGACACGCAGCTTATCAACCAGTTGCTCAGCCACTGCACCAACCCTGCTATAAAGTTCTCCTGCATAAGTCCCCAGTTGTCCTCGACTTTGGCAATCTCCGGCCAATCTCCCACAAATGCTTCTATGACGGACACGTTGAGTACATTAGTTTATCGCTACAGCTCTCAAAATCTTGAACTAGAAGGTTCTAGGCCAGAAAAAAAACCACGAACATGCATTGGCCCGTGTCGTAGATAACACAGGAGGTCCGCTTATTAGGCCGCGTTCCACTATGTCGTGCCGATTAATTTATCGTTGGTTTTTAGTTAGCAAAAATCGTAGACGACAGTAATCGCGTCGTCCTATATGTGAACACCTCCATTTAAATACACAAGCCACGACACTTAAAACTACATGATTATCTGTCGTCACGACAAAGTAGGAACGCGGCCTTATATACGCTTATAGACCTTTAAAAACAGATTTCAAAAAATCCATGAAACAACTCAAATGGTATTAATTTTATTGCTGTAAATCTTGTCGGCCTGAGGGCGTTTCTGATGCTCTCTCTTTGAGCCGCTCAGGCGCTCATGTTGAGTGTATACAAAAAACACCTACGATTGGAGCAACAATGTTCATTAGGTACTTTCGAGTGGTTTTGTAAAAAGAGCGTGTAAGTATACCTCGAAGAGTTTTTCATCCCGAGGCGATTGTGAAAATCTTCTCTTTTGTGTATTCTTTGAGTACCTAATCAATTGAATAAAAAAATAGAGAAGTAGACATTATTTTGACGACCCGAATAGCGCAGCGGTAGCGAGGCTGCCTTACGTTCTTAGGGTCCCGGGATCGAATCCTGGTAGGAGCAAATGTTTGTGTGATGAGCATGGACATTTGTTTCGGAGTCATGGATGTTTATATGTATAATAAGTATGTATTTACAAACAAAAAAATATCTATGTAGTATATCAACTATCTGGTGTCCACGACACAAGCCTCGTTTCTTAGTGTGGCACTAGATGTCCTGCGATATTTATTTTATATTCACGCCAGACGAAGGACGGTTTTTCGTATATTTAAATTGTTCGATCTCGTACTTAAGTCGAATGAAACAATGTTTAAAAAGTGAGGCGAGATTCTCTCTAGAGAATTCTCTTGCCCTTATCCCAATTTATTTGGGGTTAGTACAGCATGTCTTCTTCTTCCATACTTCTCTATTACTCGTCATCTCATCAGACACCTCCTATTAATACTATTCAAATGAGTATAAAGTCATTACGAAACAGAAGCGTGATTTTTGACGCGGTAGGGTAAATCTAACGGCCTGGGCACAGCTAAGAGCCTATAATATAAGCTATGCCACAGTATGCGTCGCCGGTAGCTGTGGCATACTTATAATGAACATTCTGAATAACGTAATAGGCATGACGACAGTATCAAAAAATTGCAAATCTATTTAGTCCGTCACTTAGAGTATTGGAAATTAATGGACGCAAACGGACGGACGTAAATCAATGAATATTGACAAAGATAAAACACATCAAAACTCGGGAGTAGGGGCTCGTGACGTCAGAACTAGCTAAAAATTATACCATGGCGTGACGTATTGAGAATTTTAATAGCGTCGTATCTTTGTCAATTTTGGTTTACGTAACAAAATCAAAAACACGGTTCAAATATTTTTTGATAATCTAAGTGACGGACTAATTAGATTTTTTTTTGTCGTTTCGCCTATTCGTCATAACGTACTTTCGGAGTAACGTACTTCGCGATGACGAACATTCTGAATAACGTAATTCGTCATAGCGTACTTTTGGAGTAACGTACTTCGCGATGACGAACATTCTGAATAACGTAATTCGTCATAGCGTACTTTCTGAGTAGCGTACTTCGCGATAACGAACATTCTGAATAACGTAATTCATCATAGCGTACTTTCAAACTAACGTACTTCGCGATGACGAACATTCTGAATAACGTTATTCGTCATAGAGTACTTTCGGAGTAACGTACTTCGCGATGACGAATATTCTGAATAACGTACATCGGAGTTTTAAACTTCGGAGTTCCGTAATCCAGTCCTTTATTTATTATCTCCCATTTTCTCCCATCTCTCTTTCTTGTCTACCATTTGTTCGCCGCTAGTCATTAGAGTATTTTTAACGAAGTCCAGGGTTTTCTTACGATATCTCCTTTCACCGTTAATCAGTGATGTCTAAGTAAAAACTACTTTTTTTTAACTTCATAGTATAACTTTGTGACAAGTCACATTGGCACTTACTGGGCTTGAATTCACAATTGAATCACAGGAAGCGGATCGGAAAAGAAACGCTTCACCACGACACAGTCCGTCATAAGAGCAAAATATTTAAACGTAAACTCACCAACAACATTCAACTTGATCTGGAAATTCCTGGTCGGAGAGTTCTTGAAGTCCACCCTACACCTGTAGATCCCCTCATCATCGAGCTGAACGGTGTCCACCGTCAGGGCCGAGGGTCTGGACATGGTGACGAAGTAGGCTCGTCTTCCGAAGGCGAGGGGGTCCGACCAATGAAGAGCCTTGTTGAAACTTCGGCCGCGAACGTCGAAACTGGGGACAAGGAAACATTTCAACAATATATAATAACAGTATATATAATAACAATATATCATAATAATCTTATATAATATAAGAGATTTCTTTTCTTTAGTTTGCGATGCCAAATATCAAAGATAGTAGAAATCCACCTTCCTATCAGTGTACTCCTATAAACAAGTAGTGTTTTTATTTTAAAACATGTCGGGTATTTAAAACATTACAAACATGCATGATTCATGTTTTGGCGTTGTGTCAGACATGTCTTCTTCTTAGTCTCTTAGTGTTGGGAAACGTCAATCAATAAATACAGTAAAACGGGGTTATTTGTGTTTTTGGGGATTATTTGATCCCCTAAAAACCAAAATGTTATTCGGTATTTCCATCAGGATTTTTTCAGTAGTAGCCAATCAAAGTGTTACTAGACATTGTAAAATAATAACTTCTACCATACACCAACCGACAGTTATCGATATTTTTGTTCAAAATTCTGGGTCATCCCAAATAGCTCCGTTTTACGGTACCCATTTTTTTACAAGTTTTGTTTACAAATTGGTCTATGGTCTTTAGGTGTAAACAATAAAAACGACTCTACATGTGGACATGTTTTATATCTTGGTGTTAACGGAGTAACATTATCATCAACATCTTTTTGCCCTTTTTCCATGGTACTTAGGGTTGGCGCAACACGTTTTTAACATTAAAAATGTACTTAAAATGTCACTTACGGGATATCTTCCGTGATTATTTATTGTTTTAGAGCTCCTCTTTCTTTAATAAGTATAGTTATGAAACGTAAACAGTGATTAAAAATGTAACAACAAAAGTTTAAAAAAAAACTTCGTTTATTACAAAAGTCACCTTTCTATAACGAATTCTTTGACATTGACTACAAATTCCTAATTGGTCTCAATTATTAACAAACAACACGAAAAAAAACAGCGACAAATCAAATTAATATTTGTGTCTCACCTTCAAGACATCACAATGTCACCACGATCGATATCCCAATTAAAGTCCCCTCTAAAACAGGCCCTTCACCCTTTACCGTAATATTTTTCATCAAAAACCACAAAAGAAAGCCCTTTTTTAAAACTCCTTATCTAAACGCTATGTATTTATCAATGTTCTGTCTACGTTGCACCGTAACATCAACGATCTACACTGAAAATTCAACCTTAGCACAGATTACCTAAGGTTGAAAATTCAGTGGCTGTGCAAACAATGGGTGTTGGGCCATTAAATCCGCCGTTGAGCGGGCGACAGCGATTCAGTTTGCGCTTTCCGTTTGTGTAGTCACGCCAAGTTTCCGGTTGTTTGCGACTAGTAGTAGGTATTACTAGATGCTAGATATACCTAGATAGTAATTGTAGTGTAACGGAACAATGGGCCTAGATTTATTGCCGTTTGTCTGTATATGCTGTAAGTATCGCTTTTGTGCTGGTTCAAGGAAACGAAAAACTGTGTGTTTGGTTTTTGTTTGCTGTTTATTAGACTGTCTTGGGCGAGTTGTGTTTCTACCCAGGTGTATTCAGTTGATTCCTTTTGGTGAACGTTTGTAAATAGAATTTATTTCACGAGTTTTCGTAACTGATTTTTTATTGCACTGTTTTAGACTTTCACTACACTTAAAGTACTTACGGGATAATATCCGTGATTTTCTTTCGTTACTATGAGACAGATGGTAGACCGATTTGTCTCCACTTATTAAATAATTTTCGTCCCACCCGCATACCTCTTCAGTATTCCCGCGATCATGATGCTTGCAACAGCGTCGAAATATCAGGAGCTCATAGTAACAAAAGAAAATCACGGATATCATCCCGTAAGTACTTGAAGTTTTTTTTTTTAACTCTCTTACTTTGTAACAATTGCTAATGCTGTTGGGTGGGAGCAGAGCTGACCTGTCTAAGTCATACTGTATATACTATAAACTAAAGTAACGTATGGCTGCTCCTTAACAGAAGTATGTAATATTTGTAACTGAATTTGAAAAAAATTAAGAAAGCAATTTACTTAGAAATTAAAAGCCAGAGCCAAACCTCGGGCTCTTTTAAGATCTCAAGGGAATTTTATAATCACCAAGTTTGGCAGACGATTTTGTGATCGTTTTCAGACAGAAGTACGCTGCTGCGCAGATCTTATGAGTCGGGATTTTATGATAATTAAATATGGAAACATAGCGCCTTTACACCTTTGTTAGTTAGAAACTACGCGAAACGGAAGTCTATAAATCTGTTTGCAACCAATAATTTAAATGGCTTCACAAAATAAAAAGTCTTATTTAAAGTACAAGACTTTGAATTTATAGCCTTTTGTCAGTATTAAGATAGGTATAGCGTCTATCTTTTTACGAACAACAGTAACACGAAGGCTTTTGAAAGTGATATTAAGTAAAAAACGGCACTGAATTTATTTCCAAGCACTTTTTGTAAAGTGTACCTGTGTTTTAATGAAGAGTTTTTTGTTCTTTGTGACACTAAACAGTGGTTTTAATAGCTGTTTTATCAGATTTTATGTGTATTCTTTTACTTTGAAACTGGTTTAATTTATTTTATGGCCGATGTAATAAATTATTATGTTCTTCGAAGTTTGTGGTTTTTTTTGGACTACTTTTAGTCTAGACTAGATCTACTTTGATTAAATACTGGGATATTCCCCCTAAAAAAAGAATGAAAGAAAAATTGTTTATTTGTCAACCACTGGACAATTTTTTTTTGCATATAAATAAATGATTTTTTTCTCGTCTTTCTTACTTGATACTGTAAGAAATGGAACGCAACAAACGTCATAGAGCTTCCCGCCGTTTCACAGCTTAGCTGTCAAAGTGTCTGTCAAAAAATTTTCTCTATACGTTAACCGGCAACTGATTTGTTCTTATTCTTCTTTCTTTCTTTTTCGCGTGGTTAGTGCCTAACCTGGTGTCAGAGTTTTTAAGCCGCCTATGGGCCTCTGACTTGGCTTAACATGCCGTCGAGAAATATCTCTTAGGCATGCTGGTTTCCTCACGATGTTTTTCTTTCACCGAAGCAAGTTTGTTCTTATTGTGAAACATATTTAAAATATAGAAACTTAATATTAACTGTTACTGTGCTTTATTCCGAGAAACTCCTACAGATACGGTGAGAAACAGGTCAAGGCGGCAAAATAGCTACAAACCTATATAAATAAAAAAATATCAGAATCCACAAGAAGTAACCATTGAAAAAGTATTCATTATATTTGGGTAACCGCAGAACTTTTAATACTTTATTGATGACGAGTAATAGAGAAGTATAATTTAAGAAGAAGACATGCTGCACCAACACTCAAATTAATTGAGATAAGGACAAGAGAATGATGATGATGATTTATAACAAGAAAAAACTTTCTAAATAGTAAATAATTAGGTCGAACTCCATCTCTCTTCCACCGCTGCTTCTGGAGCCCACATCTCAAATGAGAACATTGTGCAGAAAATAAACACGGGTGTAGACGATCGCTATCATTAGCGGCTGTCGAGAACAAAGTACATACACATCACTCCCCATCTTTGCCCAGCAGTGGGGCAGTAACAGACTAGTACAACATGCTCTCCTACCGCTGCCTGTGGGGCCCACAACTAAATGACAGCATTGTATACAACATAAACACTGTACGCGATCGGTCTCGTTAGCGGCGAGCAAGCACAAAGACTAAAGACATCACTCCGCCATACTCTGTAGGTCTGAGGGAGGTAGCTAACTACGTTGTCATGTGGTTTTGGGACATCTACTGTTGAGCATGAAGTCTAAGGTTGTTGGGTTTTGCCTTCAGATTTTTTTCTGTTGCAATGGATTTAATGAACTGGCAAAATATTTATTTTTGGTGTGGTTAGTGCCTCTGACTTTGGCTTTGAATGCCATATTGGTTTCCTCACGATGTTTTCCTTCACCGATGCAAGTGATAATTATACAATAGGCACATGAATTCGAAAAATCAAAGGTGCGTGTGTTGGGTTCGAACTTGAGACCTATGACTTGGCAGTCCGAAGATCACACCTCTGGGCTATCACTGCATAAAAAAGTGGGTTTACTACAGCTTCACCTCTGCTTAACCCTTAGGGGATTACTGGCTTGATGTTATGTACCTATAGTATACCCACGTTATACGTATAGTATAACAACATACCCACTGTCCGGACCGCTTGGTTTAACCGCTTCTGTACATGGCACTAGAATAGTAAATTTTGATACAAGTGGAGAAAGTTTGTTATTGCATCCGAGGCCAAATTAAATCCAGAGCCGTAGGCGAGGGTGTTTTTGACCTGAGAATTGCAATAACAAATGTCCACGTGTATCAAACGACGTTTTTCAATACACTTTTGAAGAAATAAAATAAAATAATGAAAAAAAACAATCACCGCTGACTATAGCCATTGCACCAATTTGTACTAGAACTAAGTATAGGTAGTAGATAGTTTTATCTGAGGCAATTTTCCAACACCCGCGTGCTGTGCCGCGTGCGGGAGGCTCCTTTCTGCACGCGGTACAGCACGCGGTGATGGAAAATGAAAAAGATCCACGTGTATGAAATACATGGCATGTTGAACCTAATCGTAATGTGATAAAAACCCGTTTTCGAGGAAGTGTATCGAAAACTAATTAGCGAAATGTGCGTGTACTTTTGATACACCTCTGCCCTACCTTTCGGGTGGTACAAGTTTTAATTTTATGTCTACACCATTTATCTTATTGTGCAGAGCATACACATAGGTGTACACGATCTCGTTAGTGGCCGTCGAGAACAAAGCACGGACACATCACTCAGGCATGCTCCAAGAAGGTTTTCTACCGTAATAACCTCTTCGGAGCAGCTATTACTAGGCTTGTGTCCTGAAAAAATCTAATTAGTCCGTCAGTTAGATTATCAAAAAATATTTGATACGTATTTTTTCTTTTGTTACGTAAACCAAAATTTTGTGACCACTGTCACAAAAACACTTTGCCCGATCTAGGAATCCAATCCAAGACCTCATGCTTTATGGCCTTGGATTAGATACCTAGGTCGAACAAAGTGTAATTGAGTTTTTCCATTAGGAATTTGTCAGAAGCAACCCCTTAGTCCAGATCTGTGCACGGTTGATGGCAATAGGCTCGCCTAATATGTCATGGCACTAGTACATAATTAGTAAAATGTGCTTGTACGTATAAGTATACCTCTGCCTAACCCGTCGAGAACTACAGGCGTGTATAACGTGTACACGATCGGTCTCGATAGCGGTAGTCGAGAGCAAAGCACTAAACATCACTCTGCCACATGCTCCAAGAAGGCTATTTACGTTGCCATGTGGTTTTGGTTCATTATTGGAACCACAGACCAGTAAATAGCCTAGGTGAGAGTTAGGTGTGTGTGTGTGTCCTGAGTTCGAACTGCCACCATTTTTTTTTTTTTCGGATGGGAAATCATCAAATGACTCCTCCCGCTCTGGGCGGTGCAGGAAGGAGTGTCAGACTTTTACTGACTAAAACCCATCCATGTTCCTTCATCGCCCTTTGTGTTCCGGGACCACGGTATCTCTTTCGAATAGTCCCGCAGCCCCGGCAGGCTTCGGCCCTTGCAGACCCCTTCCCTATTGCTGACTCTCTTTGAGGCGCGCGTGGAACACGGACGCGCCGTCGACACGGCCTGTCGTCATGAGACGGAAGGATGGCAAGCTAGCCCATAGCTCACCGTCCACAGGCCCGCGCCTACGATGGCCGGAAGCCACCACGTGGCCACCGACGCCCGGGGCGTCTCCCGCGGCAGCCGGGACGTGAGGATCTCTCCCTCTCACGTTCCGCCACCTGCTTCGCTAGCATGACTGCTTCGCAGAAGGAGGTGACGGCGTCCCATTCCGTCTCGCTCCGGACCATGGCTCGAACTAGGGCCGGAAGCGAGAGGTCGCCGCCGCCTCGAACTGCCACCTTAGAATAGCAGTGATGGCTAGTGGTGTGACCGTCGGACTACCAACTCACAGGTCTCGATTGCACCTCTGATTTTTCAGATTCTTGTGCGTATTGTATAATTGTCACTGACATCGTGATATTTCTTGACGGCCTGTAAAACTAAGTCAGAAGCACATGGGTGGCATAAAAACTCTGACACAAGGTTACGCACTAACCACACGATAACGAAAGACTAATCAAACTTCAAACAGTTGGACCATGAAATTAAAAACCACGCTATCGCGAAAAAAAAAATTCACACTCAAATTAAAATTTCATAATTTTCGCCCGTATAGCCCAGGCCTAATTGACAGCAATGTACAGCATAAACCTAGGTGCACACGTTCTACCTCGTTAGCAACCAGCGACTACATCGCACTAAGCCTCCGCCCGGCGATACTCGATAATCTCTGGGTAATAAATAACTGATTCGATGTACACCTAGCCTATAATGTACACATATACCGTGATTTATATAATGTATAGATACTTAATACAAGCAACCCTATAAATTGTGTTGTGCTAAGTCAGGTTGGAGATGATATTTTTGGCGATGTTGCGTGTTTTGGGTTAAATTATGGCTTTATTAGTATGCAGTAAGTAATGGTATGTTGGCTACAGATATGTTTAGCTCCGCAGAAAAGCTGACAGCAGTCCACTAACTGCCATGGCCCACCGAAAAAAACTCTATACCGACTGTGGGATAGTAATATTTTTTACGAAAATACTACGTTACCTAAAAACAGCTTTCTATCACAAAAAGCGTAGGTCTTGACAGAAGATTCTCCTAAATATACAGTAGGCTTAACATCGTTACTTACTACTCGAGATTCAACCCATCTACCGTGAGAAAATGAGCGTAAAAATAATTAAATTATTCATAATGCCCAGGTGTAAAGATGCCAAAGTTACCTGGTAAAGCGTTGTTTATGAATACTAAATTGACTGGAAATTATGCATATTTTATTAGTTTGTTAATTTTGGATATTTTTCTTGATTATAAAGTCTCTTTACGGTTTATGGCGTTTGTGGATTTTGTTTTATACGCCTGATGGATGCTCTCATTGGCATTTTAGTTGAAAGGTTTGTTACGTAACAATTAATCAAGTATGCAGTTATATATGTAGTATAAGAAAAAAACTGTTATTTGCCACCCACTTTTTTTTCGATATAGTAGGAAACAAATAACATAACATCACGCCTGTAATCCCCGAAGGGTTAGACAGAGGTGTACCTAATAGCACACCCACATTTCGCCAGTTATGTTTAAGCCCCATGTAATAGGGGGCGAGCCTATTGCCATTAACCGGGCATTAATCCAGACTCCGTGGCTGCTACTGAAAAATTCCTGATGGAAAAACCCAACAATACTTTGCTTGACCCAGGGATCGAACCCAGGACCTCATACCTCATAAAGCTTCCTTTGTGTTGTTCCAGTTTCCTTTGTGTTTTTCTCAGAAAAGTGTCCCCTAAAATTAGCCTGTCCTCCTTCTCCAGTCATCAATTGAACAGGAATTATATTTAGTTAAATACAGCGCCATAGCTCACGTACGCGTCACGCTTCGTTAACCCGACGGCTAACGAACCGTCTTGGATGTCGGATGTCGGATGGGTGTGCGGGCTGCTGGAAAATTGTGCGTGTTGGTCTGGTCGGTTGTTAATTGTTGGAGGAAGTCTGGTGTTTGGACGGGGTAGTCTTGCTAGCAAGCGTGGCGTGACCACTTCTATCTCTGTTCTAAAAAAAAAACAAACATCTACCATATACCATATTTTTGGTGAAGACTACTATATTATTCGGGATCAGGCTTACGTAAATGTATTGGATTATATAAGTAATGTATATTATGATCACTTTCAGGGGAAGCGCACACGACAGACTTTCTGTGTGTACAAGTCTGCGATAGACAAAAGCTCTGGGACTAATTTTGCGTGATTGATGTGTTTGACTACTTTTTTGTCCACTTTATGGATCTACTGAGGGAAAGGATCCTACTGATCGCCTTATAGAGTTTTTGTCTGTCGCACACAAGTCTGTCGTCTGCGCTGCCTCTAAGTGTGCAGTTCATTCTAGATACCAAATGCCTATCAATTATGAGAAGTATATGGTGGGTAGCTGCTTTAATCGTAAAACTATGCTTCGTGGAGCTTCCCTAATATTAATAAAAAAATGTTTTAAATATAAGCAACTATCAAAACTTTTCCTTATTTGAAGTGATTGTGAAATAATATTGAATAAAGAGAAACTTGAATTCGTAGATAAAACGGTTTTCCTGGGGATTACGCTTGATTCAAGGCTACAATGGGGTTCTCATTAAACATCTCTTGTGGGGCGGCTAAGTTCAGCAGCATATGCTATTAGAAAAACCCGTCAGTTTACTGATGTAGGTACCGCTAGACTGGTATATTTTAGTTACTTTCACAGTATAATGTCTTATGGCATTTTGCTATGGGGACGGGCTGCAGATATTCAGTCTATATTTATTCTGCAAAAAAGAGCCATCAGAGCCATATATAATCTTCGTAGGCGCAATTCTCTTCGGGAACTGTTTAAGGAAATTAACATCATGACGGTACATTGTCAATAAGCCTACGAAAACATAATGTATGTCAGAAAAAATCTGCATCTTTTTGGTAAAAGAGGCGACAGACATAATTACAGTACTAGAAATAGTGACCAACTAATTCAGCCAGGCTTTAGACTCGCTAAACTAACTCATCTTTCATGGGTTGGCATCATTCATCTTTCATGGTTTCTGTTTGAGATGCTTTATTAAGTATTCTTAAACTGAATGAGACGAAATTTAAAACATGCATTAAACACACACTATGTAAGCAAGCATATTACAAGTTGAGCGATTACATCGCTGATAAAAATGCTTGGCTCAATGCTGGTCCTACTCCACAAGGACAGGGGCGCTTAAATTGATAGCATTAAATGGTATTGTTGGAGCTGCTGAAGATTGTACAACTATCTTTGCATTGTATAGATTCAATCTCTTTAGTTTTATATAATCGCATAGCCCATATTGTGTGAGTACTATATACTAGAAAGCTATCATTCACTGGATACCTACGTATTTTCTTGACTTAAATGTCCCTGGGCGGATGTGAGTATGTCATGCTCACTCAAATGTCTTGCTGATGGTGGCGCGTGTGTCGGATCATTTAGTTCCCTTCAAAATGGTTGAGTTGAATGGTGCTGATCCATGCGTCATGTTCGTGAACGGGCGCTATCAGTTGTGACTGGTCATCTCTCAGTTGCCAGGGCTTATTTGAATGAATTACTTTGTTGTTGAATTGTATTTTTTTTTTGTTTTTACTATGGAAACTTTAACGTGCTTTATCTTGCTACATTGTTCTCACATAACATACCATCTCAACATGAACGATGTAACCAAGATTTTGTAACAATATTTTGATTTAAAAGAGTGTCCATGGAGTTTCTTGCCGTTCTTCTCCATAAAGATATACGCTAGGGAATGGGCAACTACAGTACTTTCACAGTTTTTATGTC
This sequence comes from Xestia rhomboidea, assembly GCA_963853795.1. Classification (NCBI taxonomy): domain Eukaryota; kingdom Metazoa; phylum Arthropoda; class Insecta; order Lepidoptera; family Noctuidae; genus Xestia; species Xestia rhomboidea. The sequence goes on along the minus strand of OY970778.1, from coordinate 2,395,172 downwards.
TTGTGACTGGGACTGTAGCTACATTTATTTTCATCTTTGTTTCGACAATTCAAAAGTGCTTGTAACTGGCCTGCTTGAAATATATGCTTTGTTTTTTATTTTGATACACATCTAACACGATGTGGAAATGTATGCCAATTAACTAGACAAAGATAAGCCTCTTACTGTCGCTTCCTGCGCCTCTTATGAGCTACTCTCATGACTATGTGAGCAATAGCTCAAGGTGTAATGTAATAAACATACATCAAGAATCCAATATTTAAAACGGAATATTTATTTAATCTGACTACGAATTCTTTGATATAGCTCTTGTAATACTAGCTCTACACATTTTACAATATCTTATCGTATCATTACGGCTTCGTTTTTTGATATACATACACAGTACATGTCCAAATAAAAAAGACCACATTTAATGAAATGTAAAGGAAAATGTAAGGTTAAATGTAAAGGACCTTCATCCGCCGTAAGGTGACCTTTTTATACCCCGGAATCACACAAGACAGTTCCAAACCCCATTACCAGCAAATATCTATAAGATAACAATAAATCGTGTCAAATAGAGTCATTACGATGATTTTATATCATTTTTATAGTTCTCAATTTAGTCGGGAGTTACGTCTTAAAGTCGGCTCCTATAAATCTAACGTATTTATGGAACCATTCCGCGAAGAGCAGGATGTTTTATTATTTTAGTTGAATATTGTTTTAATGGCTGTGCTGTTTTAGGTAAAGATAGGGGTTTTTCTCTTATCATACATGATATTATAAATGCGAAAGTTTGTGAGGATGGATGGATGGGTTTGTTACTTTTTCACGCAAAAACTGCTGAACTGATTTGGATGAAATTTGGCACACAGATCGTTTTTAACCTGGATTAACACATAGGATACTTTTTATCCCCGTGATTCCGTGGGACAACCATCGAACTCCACGCGGGCGAAGACGCGGACATAAGCTAGTTTTACATAATAAAGGATTATTTAAGATTTTACACACGGTGTCTTTGTATGAATATACGGCCAATGATAAAGCAGATTCAAAGACTATTCATTAGAAAATACTTAATTCGTGTTTTACAACAGTTGTATTATTAGTATTATTACCTACTTACTTATAAAGTTAATATTATGTTTCACATTTGCTTGTAAAGGGTCTCTTATTTCACCAATTTCAATATCGTTTTGTATCTCATTACGTACTTGTGCGTTATTGTAATGTAAAACGCACGGTTTATCAAGATGCTCCGTCTAAAACGAACGGTACTATTTAAATTTGAGCAGAGTTTTTATGTCAGAAAAGTGGTCAACATTTTATGAATAAAATTAACTTTGGGAAATGAAATATAATAAATAAACATTTAATTCTTTAATTTAATTAATTTTGACAATAAATTACAACCATTTATCTGTAAAAAAAAACACGAAAATATTAATTTACTTTATTAGTAATACTGGCTGTTTTTTTTGTCTTTGCCTTAAAAGAACACGCTGATGCTCGCGCATCGCTAATTTGTGAACAAAATTATTCCGCGCGCTTTTTCTTTTCGCTGTATTGTTTTTATTTGTTTTATTTATTTCCTCGCAAATATGTTATCAAACGTCGCATGAAATACGTGCGCTTTGATAATTACAGCCTCCGCTTTCTTGTAGCCCTCGCCTAAGCTACGGCTCGGGCTAGAAATATCGCCTCGGCTGTAATTTTCAACTTACCGCACTTATATATCATAATGTAAACAGTATAGCGTTACGGGTTTTTTTACTTGATTCTGAACGGTTTCCACAGTACTATGACACCTGTTTAAACCTTGTTTTCTTTGGGGGATGATCTTTGATAAATTCTGACCTTCGAAAGGAGTTGATTCTACAACTATTTTCAAAAATGGTAACAGTTTTATTGAAACTTTCAAACCTGTAATTTGTATGGAACTATTGTGCGCGACAGTCGAAATTCACTGCCGGCTTATCTGTTTCCCGATCTTTATAATCTAGAACTCTTCAAAGTTCGCTTGAATCGGTTTCTACTAGGCAAGCGAGCTTCAGCCTTGGCCACATCAACGCTTCATATCAGGGGAGTTGCGACCAAACGCAAGCCTATTTAGTGTAAAAAAAAAAACATCATCTTTCTATCTTTCCCTCGTTGGATACCTTCACCCCATACCTCCACTGAACCCGTGCAATAGTCAAGGAGCGACATTCCTTTTCCTGCCAACACACCTTAGCTCTTCGACTAAATCGCATCGCCTCGCGTTCAGCGGAACCCTTTAATCTCAGATCCCATTACGATTAATCTCGACCGATTTATCGTTCCCTGCAAATATAACTTTTGCCATCTTAAAACCCAATAAGTTATTGCAAACGACTTTCGATGTTGAGCAGTTCGTGTTTGTATTTCAGAGTTCTGTTTATGCTGTTAGGGGTACTGCGTGATGTATTTGCAAGTTTAGTTGTTTTGCGTGTTAAGTTTTTTAATCTAAGTTTTACAGCAATGTTTTTGTTTGCGAAGTGGCTTTTTTGTTATAAATGTATTTGACACATAATTATAGCCATTTAGAAAAAAAAAACAGTATACACGGATTGTAGCAGTTGGTGTTCTGTGGTCTCTGCCAGCCAATGGAAAAAAACCGTGAGATAACAAGAGTATGAATCAAAATGTACTACTAATAAAATAATTTGTGTAATTTATTTCATCACCGCTGCTCTCAAAACGGTGAAAGAAAACATCGTGAGGGAACCGGCATGTTGTAGAACCAAAAAAATCTACCAATCTACTGGGCCCGCGTGGTCGATTATAGCCCACTCTTTCTTATAGATAGGAGGCCTGGGAACATTAATAGGCTGATGATCATGATGAGACCAGGGTGATAGTTCTTTATCCTCCATAGAAAAGAGAAAATCCTCCTATCAGACGGGTGTTGTGTCTGGTTTCCCTATATAGTCTTAAGTCGCGGACAACTTTAACGGCGCGATTTAGGAATTTGATATTAGTTCTTAATTTGTGTCATAAATGGCGCTGTAGTACTTTTTGTACTATGTTACTGTAGTACTTTTTGTACTATGTTACTGTAGTACTTTTTGTACTATGTTACTGTAGTACTTTTTGTACTATGTTACTGTAGTACTTTTTGTACTATGATACTGTAGTACTTTTTGTACTATGTTACTGTAGTACTTTTTGTAGTGCCGCTACAGACAGAATCAATTCCTAAAATAGTACTATGTTACTGTAGTACTTTTTGTACTATGTTACTGTAGTACTTTTTGTACTATGTTACTGTAGTACTTTTTGTACTATGATACTGTAGTACTTTTTGTACTATGTTACTGTAGTACTTTTTGTAGTGCCGCTACAGACAGAATCAATTCCCAAAATCGTTAATTGAACACCGCTCGTTACCGCTCGTTAAATAAAATCTTTATTATGAAACTCCTAGCTGAGAAAGTTTTCGATATTACTAGCAACACAAATCTCTATTTTCCCAGAAATAAATTAAACGCGATTATAAATTCGAATTACTGAAGCGAAAAGGACACCCTCCTCCGTAGTTACTGAAAATGTCTGAAAACGACGATTTCCTATAATTAATACCGGCACCGTTACAATAATTAAAATGGTTGCCATCTTATATGTATAGGGTGTGCTAAATGTTCGTTTGATATTAACAGAGATGATTTTATTATGAAAAAGAATAAATTAATTTCAAAGGAGTATAGCGAAAAAAAAATACAATATCGCGTTCTTCACATAATTTAAATCTGAAACAAGTGCGCTACTTATTACGTAGTAAAGCTTACATGGCGTGATTAATTTGAAAAACTGTCACTCAGATTTCTATGATACAAACGGATGACGATCCTTTTTTAAAACACAATGTTTAATTTAACGCCCTTTTCTATGCACGAATTCCCCATTTAAATTTATTTTTCCCAAAAAAAATATTATTAGAACTTATTTCAAAAATAGCACGAAAATAAATATCATGGTAGAATAGGATGGCAAAATTCAGAGCAGCTTATTATTAAGCACTAAACAACTCAGTGCGTAATGCCGGACTTCTGGGAAACAATTAATTTTAAGAACCAGTACCTGTTACTAAAATAACAATATAACAAATCAACATTCCTGTGTTCCTCGAAAAGATAGACAGGTGTGTATACCCACCTACACATTTCTTCAGTATTATTTCAGACTCATATTTTAGTAGGCGAGCTTATTGGCATCAACCTAGTGTAGGCGGCTTCTTAGACATTTATAATTAGTCGTAGAACCTATGCCATTGAGTATTTTGAAGGTAGGGTAAGCGCAGTGGCTATGCGATTGGCTGCTGCACTCCGTGTCACGGATTCGATCCCCGCACGGATCAAATATTTGTATGGTACAGGTAGTTGTTTAGCTGTTTGTGTATGTGAGTTTAAATGTTTGTAAACGCATCCACGACACAGGAGAAATTCCTAGTGTGGGGAAACCTTTTAAAAAGTATAGGAGCAAAATATTTTTAAAATAAAAAAAAATAGGTACGTGTTCTTGAGTGGAGACTGCGAATTGACCAGCATAAGGTAGGACGCTCTCGGGCTAGGTGTAGCGAACATCTTCGTATCTGTATGAGAGTTGCCGAGGAACTCGCCGTGGAATGGCGTAAATGGAAAGGGCTATGTTCAGCAGAGGACTGATGACTGATGATGATAATGATGATGATGGGGGATCGAACTCGAGACCCCATGCTTATCTGTCACACTTGTAATCACTAGGTCGAAGATACCGTCTTAATAGAAATATCTAGAAAACACAACTTTCTCTTGAAATAAAAAAACCAACACCCTGTACATGGATATTATATTATTAATGAAACGAATTATTGGTCCATAAGTTGTGTTTTAATTGAATTTTATCTAATCTAATTAACTTCTGTCGCCGCTGATTGGATGACGGGATAATTAAAATTGTTATGGATACTCATATTTTTGTAGATTTAAATGTCTCTTTCTGGAGACGTTTTTTACTTGAACTCGTTTGAGGACACAGATATGTATTATATACTTGGAAGTCTTGTTGTAAAAATCCCATGGACAAATACGGACAGACAAGTCGTTCGATCCTATCCCATCTCTTCATATCTTTAATTTTAATTCTGGTGTGCATGTGTTCTTCATTATTCCTTTCCTAAACTGTTTCACCGATCATCATCATCATCATTTCAGCCGAAAGACGTCCACTGCTGGACATAGGCCTCCCCCAATTGTCGCCACATTGACCGGCCCGTACGTCTCGCAACCAGCGGATTCCCGCAACCTTCACCAGATCATCGGTCCACCTAGTGGGAGGCCTTTTAACGCAACGTCTTCCGATTCGGCCTTCGGCCCCATCGGCCATCCGTTCTGCGAGCAATGTGCTCTTCCCACTGCCACTTCGCCGATATTAAAAAATATATGTTTTCACTTATAGTGTCAACCTGGTGGTTTGTAACTGTAGTTATAAGCGTGACCTTTGTGCTCTTTTGCGTGTTCATAATTTACTGCATATTTAATTTATTTCTTGCGCTGCTAAGGACATCTTGAAAATTTTAAACTCGATTGAAACAGAACGACTATCAGGTCAGCTAGTATTGCAGTAGATTTTAGTGTGGGTCTGTTTCAAGGACCGTTTTGTATTTGATCTCATGTCTGCGTAGCAACAAATAACAGGCGCCTCAATGTATAATGTTTTATGTAGCAAAATTTACAAGATATTTTATGAAAATAATCAGAACCGTGTCATTAAAATTCCAAAGATAAACAAATAAACAGATATGAATATTTGGCTCACGAGTACACCACTATCACTTTCTTTTCTTTCTTTCTTTGTCCTGGAAAACTGTATTATGTAATGTGTAACTGTATCTGTATTATGTAACTGTAAAACATCTTGATTCCGGTGTGTAATCCCACATAGCTGCCATAGGTACATTCATTTGTAACAAGCAGCTTCAGCAGTAATTTATGAAAATGTTGTAGATGTTGGAGTCGGCTTCCAGTCTAACCGGATGCAGTTAAATACCAGTATTTTACAAGGAGCCACTACCTATCTGACTTCCACAACCCAGCTTAGTACTGGGTATAACGATACCCCTTGGTAAGACTGGTTGTCAGACTTTTTTTGCTTGTAACGACTGTCAAAGATCTACAAATGACAGCCGGGACTAACTGCTTAACGTGCTTTCCGAGGCACGGAGGAAACTCGGTATATAATGGGTGGTCACCCATCCACAGACCAACCTAGGCAAGCATGATTATAATAACAAGAGTCAAGCTTGGCATTCAAAAGCACAAACATTTTCAAACGTCACGTCTATAAGAGAACTAGATTCTATCTCAACTTAATGTCTAAAATGTAGTGTAGTCTGTGGTCGTTAGTCCGTCCACTTCGGGTCAATGTTACACGTGGGGGTAAGAATACGGTCATTAGATGGTCAGACAGGCAATTCTGTTTTAAGTACATATGTTTCTAGTGTTGTAACAATAGTGCTCGTTAGTCCGATAAACAAAGAGTATTAGTTTAGAGGTAGCCAGCATAAAGTTTTGGTTAACAAGTCGTACTACGCAGTTGTTCGGGACGGTATAAATCGGCTCCACCGTGCAGCAAAACCGAATATATAAACAGGATACTCACAAGCATTCTGTACATCAAACTACATAATACTGTCCAAAAAATATTGCTGGGAAACGATTTTTTGCTGTGGAATCTCACGGTTTACGATAGCTACATGTAACGCACTCAAAACATTGGATGCATTGAACAGTGCAACGGTCATGGAGGTATTTGAAGTAAAATTATAACATTTGAAATATGTATTTTAAAAAGAGAACGTGTGAAAAAGCTTGAACTTTAGATTTCAATGTCTCCGTAACTGGAAGGTTTCTAGGAACGATCCAAAACAAAAAAAAATATGCAACGACGGGAAATCCAGTACCTTTGGGTTTCGTTTAGGGGGGTTGTTACACCGTAATTGCTTCGGATCGTCTTTGTTTCAATAAAAACTGCCGATATGTGTGACTCGCCTTAAACACCCACATTTTTTAATACACGTGCCTACCCTTTTGAGGAAGACAGGTTAATGATATTACGTTCATTACAGTAAGTTCATGCATAAAATAATGTTATGTAGTCTTGTTTTATCACAGTTTCGTTAATAACATGGTGAAATACGTAATTATGCTCGAACTAGATATCGTGTAATAAACGGTATATGCATAGTTATTTACTTTCGAATGCTAGTAATTATATTGGATTTTGTTTACAATTTTCTATTTTTGTACGCGTTTCAGATAACAAACTCCGTTTGAGCCGAATATAAATATATTATATTTATTACGGTCTAATTGAGTAGAAAATATTAACATTTATTTGAGGAGGTTTTTCAGAATGTAAGTACACTTGATGTTTGATTTGTTTTTCTGAAAATTGTTTCCATTTATTATTATTATTATAAGCCTATATTGTCCCACGGCAGGGCAAAGGCCTCCCTTCCCTCCTTCCACATTTCGCGATCGAATGCGATTGTAGGTCAATCTTTTGCGAAAGAGTCTAGCTCATTACCAATATCATCGCAGTAATTTTTGTCCATTGCTCCTCCGACATGCAGCAGACGTGACCAGCCCAGTTCCATTTCAACCTAGCAGCTGTAAGGCCAACATCAGCTATTTAGGTTTTGGAGCGAAGTATGGAGTTTCTGACGCGGTCCGTAAGTTTGACACCCAGCATACTTCGCTTCCATTTAATTCTTTATTTTCAGCCACAATCGTTCCATGTAGCATAGTAGTATTACAGACTACACTACATTTTAGACTTGTTGAGATAGAATCTAGTTCTCTTAAAGAAGTAACGTTTGATAATGTTTGTGCTCTTGAATGCCAAGCTTGACTCTTGTTATTATAATCATGCCATTATCTACAGCATTTTGAGGAGCTCATGGCTAAATAATAACAGCCTCTCGGGTCGATCTTTAGGTTAAGCCTTGCTTGCCTAGGTTGGTCTGTGGATGGGTGACCACCCATTACAAACCGAGATTCCTCCGTGCCTCGGAAAGCACGTTAAGCTGTTGGTCCCGGCTGTCATTTTTAAATCTTTGACAGTTGCCCAGGTAGTCAGTGGCCCAAAATGTCTGACAACCAGTCTTACCAGAGGGGTATCGTATTACCCAGTACTAAGCTGGGTTGTGGAGTTCAGATAGCCAGGCGCTCCATGTAAAATACTGGTATTCAGCTGCATCCAGATAGACTGGAACCGACCTTAACATAGTTGAAAAAAGGCTAGGCAGATGTATATGTGGGTTGTCTCCAAACATAATTAATTCAACATCAAATAATTATATCATTTAATTTAATATATCAACCCAAATTAAACATATTATCAAACTCGAAATGATACGAAACAGTACGTATATTACAAAATCAACATTTACTTCAAATAACTTAATTTAAACACTCTAGGATCTTACACCGTGCAAAGGCGTAGCGCCTCTACGGCGTAGTGCTACGGTGCTACGGCGTAGCTGCGTAGATCGGAGTAATGAAGCGTACAGCAAATAATACTTTAATTTCGGAGCAGGTATACAGGACGTTCTCAATTTGTTGGGGGTTATGTTTCGATAGTATGCCGTACAAATGCAAGATGAGGGTTTTTGAGTTAAATAGTAGATGATTTAGATAATGTAGCGGAAATTAGAACGGTTATCGTCTTCTTATATTAAAGATATTTTAAAAATCTGAAAAATAGACCAATCGACGTATCCGCGCCGATAGCAATGTTTAAGGAATCTTTTTTTCTACTGAACCTTTATTTCAATAATTGTAACTGAGCAGTCATCAACTAGAGAACAACATTACTCCGTGTGACCTAAGATCAAGAAGAATCCCCAAGTTCTCTTATAAGGATACAATGCCACTCGTTTACGTTTTAATTATTAAAAATAAAGTCAAAACAACATTTTTAGCCCGTATTATGCAAGACAAACACTTGTTTGACAGTTAATTCTTGTTATAAACAAGAATTAATTCAACCTGTACATTAGATTGTGTTAAGAATCTTTTTGCAAATAAACTAAATAGTTTATTCGTCTGTGCTTGTTGGGAGTATCCACACGATATAGTAGTAACATATATGTATGTAATATGTATACATATAAACTTGTGGGCCATTCATCCAAATCAGTTCAGCTGTTTTCAATGATTCAGTGCCACTAAAAATTACGCGCCATAAACAAACGTTTAAGTTGTTTTATAATATCATTAAACTATCAGTACCCAATCTTTTAACTATTGAAGCTTTTACTTAAATTCTCTTATTGTTTTTTAATCATACAGCACTTATACCACTCCATTTAACCAACAAGTACATTAAATTACTCGTGAACAACTCACGTTACAAGTTAACATGCACGTCACAGTAGTAAAAACGTAATTAGTAAGCGTTGCTAGCTAAAGTGTTGCCAGCATTATGCATGCTGCGGCTCCAGTTCTGTGTGGGGGTTGCCATTATTTGGGGAGTTAGAGGGACTGTTCTTTGCGGCTTTGATGTTTTTACTGAGATAAATTCATGAAAACTGCCTCAATGGTCTAGTAATTAGCCATTAATTGCTCTATTAATTAGTAATTAATTGTCTAGGTCTAGCGCTGCTTCTTAGCATGTGGTCCTCGGTTCGATTCCCTGGTCAGTCAGTGTTGTTGAATTATCAATCAGATATTTGTGCTCAGGTTACTGGCGAAGTGTACTACACCTCTGCTTAAAAACAAACGTTATTTTATGATTTTATTATAATAAACTCCATGAAAAACAATTCTCGAAGCTTAAGGTGAATGCGCCAGGGTGGCCCGCGAAATCAAATTTTCTTACGTTTTTTGCAATTTGCAGGTTAGTGTCAGGTTGTATGTTGATTAAACTATGAATCGCGGGCGCGCAAGCGCACCTTTATGCGCTTGGAAGGTTGTATTGATGATTTTGATGATTATAATTCTGTAACTACATACGTCTTACAGCCGCGATTTATAGTTTAATCAACATACAACCAGACACTAACCTGCAAACTGCAAAAAACCCTGGAGCATCCACCTTAAGAGCTAAAAAAACTTACAGTAAAATGTAAACAGGCTTGCAAGATTCGACCTAAACAAACATTGCAAGTTAAATAAAAGCTTGTAAAAAATAATACTAGATGTCCCATGTCTCAAGTAGTCATTTTCAGCAATAACACCTCCTTGAATACCGTATGTGTCTTATTTTTTTTTATCATAATAATAATATCGCTGGACATTACACACAGCGCCATCTAGTGCCACACTAAGCAACGAGGCATCATGGCATCATGGCGAGGGATCATGGTCTAAGAAAGCATCACAATTCATCTCTATGCAGTTTTGTGAAACAATATCTGCAATAAATTGTACCTTTTCCTGGAAACAAAACTAGCAAACCACGTTCAGTTTTCAGAAAAAGACAAATTGGTACAATTTTGTTGTGAATGCGTGTACCAACAAAAATTCGCACAGAAAACAGAAACAAATATTTGTAGGTTAGACTGGAAGCTGACCCCAACATAGTTGGGAAAAGGCTAGGCAGATGATGATGATGGTTGGCATATCGCCTGGCGGTAACTAGTACCTATACCTTCTCATTGACCTAAAAACATGTTTGGCAAGAAGCAATGTCTTACGGCTATTTTGTAATTCTTACCTACGCATAACTGTTAGTTAATATGCCTACGTCTCGTAGCTATCGGTGTTTTTATAAACAAAATTAACGTGAAATATCCGCGTCACCTTCCTGTCACTTGATTCACAAAAAAATCTAAGAAAGATTTCCTGTGACGTTTTGTTTATAACCGTCCAGTAAGCAAAATGACAAACAGACAGAGATAGTAACCTACCTAGCCTTACCTGCGAGTAAGTTATTGAAAATGGCTGTTACAGCACATGTTAAGGAAAAAATCTCTCGATGCACAAGTCCATCTCGCACTTGGCCTGTTTTTTTTTAACTACTATGTTATTTATTTGTCCCAAAAATATCGCTTAATTTTGTCCCCAAAACACAGTGAACCTAGCCAAGCTACTTGCAAGTTGTTTCACTCCTCGCGACTACGAATTGAATCAGACGTCGCCGAAACCAACGGCGACACTTACAGCAGTTCCTACAGACATTACACAACCACATTCAGTAATACAGAGTGGAATATATAGGTAGCTCATACTCTATTATATATGTTTATTTGTCTATTTTATAATATTACTAGCTATTGCCCGTTTAAACATAATAAGCTCGCCCTATTACATGGGACTTGAACATAACTGGCGAAATGTGGGTGTACTATTAGGTACACTTCTAAATAGCCCTTCGGAGATTACAGGCGTGATGTTATGTTATGTTTATTAAATATAAATAATACATGACTGGGTCACGAATCTAAACAGAGTTTCCGCTTCATCGGTAGGGGGTTACGACCGGTAAAACGCGTTTATATTAACAATTCTGTTCGAATTCAAAACCCCAATTAGTATGGTTGGATGAATATCGAATATATTTCATAATTATTGTAATACAGATCATTAGAGCGCCTCTCCTGTTTTCATAATTCGAGGATGCCTGTTAGGTCTCGAGGACACGAAATCGACTACCCTGGGTTCAAATTCTCGGGGTCGAGTGATTTCCCCATTATGTTTTCTTTTTCTGTGACAGTTCAGCCCGGTTTCTGCTGTAGACTTATTTTCACGATTTACTGAATAACTGGCATGACTAAATAGAAAATGAACGCGTCTTCATACCCCTTTTTTTTTTTAGGATGGGAAATCATCAAATGACTTCTCCCGCTCTGGGCGGAGCAGGAGGGAGTGTCAGACTTTTACTGACTAAAACCCATCCATGTTCCTTCCTCGCCCTTTGTGTTCCGGGGCCACGGTATCTCTTTCGAATAGTCCCGCAGCCCCGGGTCTCCATACCCCTTTGGCTATTATAGACGTGATGTTATCTGTCTACCATGATTTGTCTATGGGTTCTAAACTCATCCAACAGATATTTCTAACTGGAATAATTCCCGGTTTCCACTAAAGCGGAGACGCGCGGAGCGGAGAGGAGATGTGCAGAAACCCACCAATCACATGAAGTTGCAGGTCTCTCGTCTATCCTATGATTGGTTGAAGCTTACACTTCTCTCCGCTCCACACGTCTCCGCTTTGGTGGAAACCGGGCCTAAGACCTGTTGACTCCGTTTTAGTATTTTTTTCAGTTCGCCCGTTTTGCCTACTTCTGGGCAAAAGCCTCCCCTATTTTTAGGGTTCCGTACCTCAAGAGGAAAAAACGGAACCCTTATAAGATCACTTTCTTGTCCGTCTGTCTGTCCGTCTGTCACCCGCGGTTTTCACAGGAACGGATGGACCTAGCATGTTGAAATATACCATATACTGAGCTCTATAGTCCCTACTAGGTGTATAAAAATCAAGGTCCTGAGTCAACACGATAAAAAGATATGGACAAATTTAGATTTTCGCGAAAACTTGTAAGTACTAAAATTTACCTTAATTTCCATTTTTTTTTTCGGACTTTTCCCTTTACTTGTACTGTAAGACCTTGCTTTTAACCAAAATTGACAATTCTAGGTCAACTGAAAGTACCCTATAGGTTTTGGGTCGAAAACCTATATGGTAGTTCCCGTTGACCTAGAACACATATAAAGGGAAAAGTCTGAAAACCGTAGTTTAATAACAAAAAAAAAGCGATTTTACTATTACAAACTTAATATTTGCGGTTGGAGCAATAGCCGTTTCTAGGGATCGAACAGCAAAGTTAAGATTGTCCTTTAAAAAGTTTGTACGGAACTCTCGGTGCGCGAGTCCGACTCGCTCTTGGCCGGTTTTTTTTTCTTATCACGAGGAAGCCATCCAAGGCGTCCTGAAATCTTCTCCTGGGTCTGCCTCGACCCCGTCTAGCTCTCAGGGCTCCGGTCTTACGATATTCGGGACCAAAAAGCAAAAAGAGCATTTTATCCTTCTTATTTATGCTTGAACGTTCCAAAATAATATCGAAACTAAGTAAACAAACTAGTTGTAAGTAGTGTCTCCTCGACGTTCTGCGAATTGAATTAGACTGTGCCGCCGACTAAACCAAGCCTGACACTCACGCGACGGTACCTAAGCTTTTTGTAATTGTTGGATTAACTAAACGTAATATATGTATTGTATATAGACCCACCTACTGTTGCTGTGGGTGGCATAATGTATGAGACAAGAGAATCCTTAAATAGTTGTGGTTTTATCAAGTAATACCTGATTTACGCTTATTTTGCGGGTGGAAACTGAATTTTTTATAAAATATTTTTATTTGAGAAATTTTGCGGAGAATGTAAGAAGAAAACGTATTGCGCCGTCTCCAAATAGAATGGGACAACAGCTGGATGATGATGATGATTATTTTTAACCGACTTCCAAAAAAAGGAGGAGGTTATCAATTCGTCTGTTTTTTATGTGTATGAAAGCGATATCTTCGCCAATTGTGAACCGATTTTGATGAAACCGACTTCAAAAACACAAGGAAAGTGAAAAATAACTTTAGCTTCCGAAGTCGGTGGCACAAAAAAACTGAATCAAACAAACAAACGTCGCCGACTTCTGAAGGTAAAGTTATTTTTCAATTTTTTTTGTGTTTTTGAAGGTGGTTTTATTTTTATCAATTTGCAAAATCACCCGAGGCCCTATTCAGGTGGAACTTGGTGTGCTTGTCATTAGACATTATAAATGTGTAACAAAAAAAAACATCAGATAAAACATTCATCCCTTTTAACCAGACATAATTCTAAAAAACCTGAGACAGATCTCAGAGTGCAACTCAAACTAACAAATAATACAATAAGACTAGTAATACAATAAGACTAGTTTCGTGTTCATTCAATTTATCCTTACCCATACAAAGGCTGCAAGAAATTGCTTTTAACAATAAAGTACATTTCTAATACAAAACATGTCTGTTTTTGGGTTCCGTAGCCAAATGGTAAAAACGGAACCGGAGACTATCAATTCGTCTAGTGTTTTTAAGGTTATAAAATCAAAACTGCAGTGCGTCTGTTCGTCCGTCTGTTTGTCAGCGGGCTGTATGTCATGATCCGTAAAAAGTTGACAGTTGAAATTTTCACAGAATGTGTATTTCTGTTGCCGTTATAACCAAACATAATAAAAATAGATTACAAATTAAAGACCCCTACTACGATGGTACGGAACCTTTCTTGTGCGGGTCCAACACGCACTTGGCCGCTTTTTTTCGTGTTGGAATATTCTACAAAAAGTTGTCGTAGATTTATTACTGTGCCTAAGGTGGGATAGTGCTTTTGACCTGGATCTATAAAGCTAGTTTCTTCTATTGTTATGTGTAATAGAGTAATAGAAAATGTTCATGAAGTTTGGGAATTGACGTCTCCTATCAAAAAGATTTTTAGAATAAAGTTCACTGTGTCAGGGTATTTTGGGAGAAGGTTTTTCTTTAAGTCTTTTCAATTAATTAATTGGCGGTAAAATGTATTTTTTCTGATTGAGCTTATGCTTGCAATTGAAGTGTGAGAGACTCGGTGCTAAGGTATAACAGCCGCACGGATCGATCATCAAGGTTAAGCAACTCTTGCTGCGGTCGGTCCGTGGATGGGTGACCGCCTATTAAATGACGAGACTACTAGGGTCCTTACCTGGGAAAGCACGTTAAGCCGTTGGTGCCGTTTGTCACACTTAGATGTTCTAAAGTAACGGGGGTAAAAAGCTCGAAAATCTAACAGCCATTAAGTATACCTAAAGGGGTAATTAAGCAGGCTCAAAGCGTCCAAAGACTGGGATAAAATTGTCAGCGATCCGTCGACGAAATGGGCAGACGACACTCTTGCCATCGGGAGAAAAACCAGGATGAGGCTGACACAGAAACTTGGTGATTGTCATAAACAAAGAGAGACCACAGGCCCTACTCCCTAACGCTTCGTCCGTATATTCGGATCTATCCGTCTCTCTCACTCACACTCATCTGCAGACGTGTGCGAGAGAGACGGATGGATCCGAATATACGGACGAAGCGTTAAGAGAGTAGGGCCCCGGTACCCAGCAACGCCTGGAAGACACTGATGTGAGTATCATCAGTGTAATTTTAGGCACTGCTAATAAATGTTTCTGTTACTCATATGATTTACGATATAAAATACTTTTTATCAATCATAGCTAGGTATAATGCGGAGTATCAGCACACTACCGCAGTTATTCCTATCGCTGGGCTAATAAGCTAACAGACAACGTCCGAACACGAACGGAATAACAACTATTGACGCAACCTGTATGTTATACAGCGTGATACATTTAGATATAAAGGGTGTAAAACACCTACTAACGAAACCGAAAGGCACATGTTCTCCTCGTCTATGCAATCATTTTTTTGTTCTACACCATGCCTGGGAACCTTCAAGTTACAGAGTTAATGGGGATTAAAGTTCCAACTTTTTGAAACCTTTTTTTTTAATACAAGTTTTTAATGTAAGATTTTTAAACACCTCCACGACCCCCGTACTGTTCAATCCATCCATCAGTACATTGTTTTGAGTGCGTTACATTGAGTTCTACCACAAAACATGATTTTTCACCCCAAAAAAAAAAAGTCGTTTCCCAGCAATATTTTTTGCGTAAAGTTACTTAGTTTGATGTACAGAATGCTTCGTGATGAGGTGGTTTACACCTTGTAGATAGATTTTTTGTAAAAAATCTTAGTAGTAGTAATTTAATATACTAAAATAATATGATTTTACTCAGTAATTGGGTGACGCTCCCTGCAAAACTCTGACATTTAACCGCACCTAGAACTAGACTGGAAATCGACCTCAACCTAGTTTGGATAAGGCTACTACGGATGAACGGGCGTCTTTTAACATAACATGACGTTTGGCGCAGATGTAATTTTAGTGAGCCCATAGCTAGGTATCATCTTTTAGTAATAATACGGCGTATATTTGAATAGGTCATGCCGTATTATCTATACAATAAAGGAAGCCGAACCAAGCATTCTGTACATCAAACTAAGTAATTCTACGCAAAAATTATTGCTGGGAAGTGACTTCTTTTTGGGGTGAAAAATCACGTTTTACGATAAAATTCAATGGAACGCACTCAAAACACTGTGCTGGATGTATTTAATAGTGTGGGTCTCGTGGAGTAAAGTTCTTACATCAAAAACATGTAATATTTCAAAAAAAACTTGTGAAAAAGTTGGAACTTTGACCCGAATATCTCCGTAACTATAAGGTTCCCAGGTATGATCTCGAACAAGAAACTGATTGTAATGATGAGAACAACAAGTGCCTTTCGGCTTCGTTAAAAGTCTTTTTACACAAGCTGAAGCTAGTATAAACATACTAGCTTCAAGTTCAGCTTAAAAAAAAGTCTCCGTCTCACGCATACCTGACAATCTCTTTTCAAAGCTCGATGTATCCCGGGCACTATACAATTCATAAATTAATTTCCATTCACTCGTGGTATAGCCATCAAATAAAAGCGATCACATCGGCATCACGTCCCTAGTAATTAGCTAGGCTGAAATACCGAGTGAATATGAAATAGCGTCAATAGCACGAATATTCGACCGGCACGTAATTATGTGTGAAAATCGTATTGTTTGATTTATGTTCGGACCGAATAATTAATAGACTGTTCTGTAATTGGACATTTACAGCCGTTTAGCAGTTTTGCTTTGTTGCTAATCTAAGAGGTTTGGGAAGCGGAAAATGCAGGTTAAATCGCTCATTTTCGCAATTTCATAACTGGACTACCTCGTTGGTCCAGTGGTTGCAAGCGCGACTGCTGAGCGTGAGGTCCTGGGTTCGATTCCCAGGTCGGGCAAAGTGTTATTGGGTTTTTCCTTAAGGAATTGATCAGTAGCAGCCACGGCGTCTGAATTTGTGCCCGTATATTGCAATAGGCTCGTCCTCACAAGAGACTTGAAACATAACTGGCGAAATGTGGGTGTACTAATAGTTACACCTCTGCCCAACCCTTCAGGGATAACAGGCGTGATGTTATGTATTACCTAAAGCGATTTTGAATACCTAAAGAGGCCTTCAAACTTATACACAAAACATTATTACCTTTTTATGCTGAGCTGAGGCCATTTTGGCAGTATTAGTTTTGTTTGTTTTTTTTATTTTGTGAAATTTTTTAAATGTCAAACGCCATGTCATTTTGTGCTAAATAAACACAATTTTCTTTCTTTTCTATTTTTTTTCTTTCTTTCTTTGTCAAGTTAGTTACACAAGCCTAAAATGTCCGTCACATGGTCTATCTATGCTAAGCTGGACTCCCATTTGGTGCAACCTTGAGACGCACACCGCACCTTGTATATAATAGTTATTTTATTTTATTTGAAGTATGTCATGGTGTTACTATACTTATTTCGTAAATATGTTCTTCTTTTTGTAAATTGGCACCTTGTTTTTTATCATGTAAATTGTATAATTTAATTGTACTTCTATGTGTTGTGCTATGTCTTTTGTGTGCACTAAATAAATGTTTTATCTATCTATCTAACTATCTAAGCAGTAAGTGTTGGATATTGTCCATGAGGGTGTGTATCTAAATTTACCCGTACATTAACAATGATGGAGGTAATAGGGTCACTTAGCTTGCCAAGTTTGGGCACAGCGGCCAGTAAGATCAATCGATTTGAGACACGACCTATAGCATGTGTCGCCATCAAACCCTTAATGAATATTACTGTTTCTAAACTAGCCTTAAATATTCTCTAATAAGTCGTATAATTATCATGTATTGTAGGTATATACTATGATGTGGTTCTTGTATTTTTGCTCCATTTAAAACTACTCGCTTTTATGCTGTGGTAAACCAGGCACATCAGGTTACAAATCGGACCCATCAACCGTTTCAACCTTCAATCGAGCGCACTGTGCGACCTATCGAAGAAATTGGTCCTTCGAGCCGGATCTGACGAGTGGACACTGCGAGTCATCGCAAGTATTAGATCCAAGTTGTCTTGTACCGTTTTTACCCGACCCATCGCACAAAACCAAAGACACAAGAAAAGTCCCCTACAAAAATTCAATCAGAAACAAAGAAAAATACTTATACCAAGCTATAAATCCGCCATCTTGCAAACAAATTAAAAGCAAAACATATTTAAATTTCGAGCCCAACATCGCCCGCAGTGCTACACTTACACCAAACACGGTTGTAGCGCGTGTAACGAGGCGTGACGGCGCGACGCGTCCCGCTCTGACACACGTCTAGTAATTGAAAATTTATATCGATACACGCGAAATTTGTTACGCTACGGTGTGATACGATACGCGGCACATATTGTTATTAACGGCCCTCATTTGGGAATAAGGAGATTATTTTGATAGAAATTAATTTGTGGAATCGAAAATGATTACGAAAATATCAGAATGATTTCTGGAGACGTGAATAAAGTTTGAGGAATTATCGTTTATGGTTTCTGTAAGAATCTACTTTTTGCTTTGATGTGAGAATTTAAGACAAACCTAGGTATTTAATCCAAATATACAAAGTACGTGGTTTAAAAGAAGATGTAGTGATAAAAAACCGGCCAAGTGCGAGTTTGAGTGCGAGCGTGAAAGAGGAACAAACATTCATACATCCTCACAAACATTCGCAGCTTACTTCATTAAATATTTTTAATAATAAACATAGCCTAGCGCTGACAAGATACGTTCTTGTCAGTCACTTTTCCTCTACGAAAATAAGCTGTGATATTTTTTATTCATAATATGGGAGAACCGAAACGAGGCTAGGTCGTGACTCTGGGGTGTCTACGAAGAATAATTTTGTGTGCTTAATATTTTATAGGACTAGGTGTACTATCAAGGACACTCCCGCCTGATCACCACTAAGCTAATTTCTGCTTGTACTTACAACATAGAAACGCTGTCAAGCCCCATCCCGTTGACTTTGTATAGAAATAATGAATGAAAAGATACCGATCGGCCGCGCGCACTGACGACACACGAGAGTTATTGTTATTTTGCGCGCCAAAGTTGACGCTTTCCTAATAGGCCTAAACTTTAAGGGAGCGTGGCTCGGCACCTCAGCATTATTTAAGCGAAAAAAAAATTAACTGATCAAGCGGAAAAGACCACGACTGTACATACGGCCTGGAAATGGCCTCAGGTATAGTCTCTGGATGCTGTCATTTAGAGAAAGATTTTTCGGTTCATATTATGAAATACAGATTGACAAAGGTGATAGATTTTTATGTTTAGTCATAAAATAGCAGTGAAGGGTAATTCCGATGTCGACAAATTATCGACAATTGAACTATATAAATGAAGTTGGATAACAAAACAAACAACAAACTGAACGGAGACAAATGGGACTAGCTACCAACAAGAAGGCTTTGCAACTTTTCTTCAACAAGACGCTTTCGCTTTCACCCAACCAAAATGAAGGTGCATTGCATCAAACAAACACAAAGTTCTAAACAACGTTTGACGGACCTTTCACAAAGCCGTCAACCAAGCATTCTCCACATCAAACTAAGTAACTCTACGCAAAAATTATTGCTGGGACAAGACTTTTTTTTTTGGTTTGAAAAATTCCGTTTTTGGTTAAACACAATGCAAAGCATTGTTCTGGTCAATGCATTGAATAGAACAGGGCATGTAGATATATAAAGTAAAGTTATAACACAAAAAACTTGTAAAAAATTTAGAAATTTGACAACCATTATTTTAATTTTTTTTTTTCTCTTATGTTAACACTTATTTTTGTGAATGCTGGTTAACCTGTAACTGGCGACTGTGTAAGTCCAAGACTGTAAAACCTATGTACACCTAAATGCTGTACATAGAAGCTGTTGGTGAACCTATATTAATAAATAAATAAATAAACCAGTATTTCCGTAACTATAAGGTTCCCAGGTACGATCCAGAACAAAAAAATATCGCAATGACGACGAGAGCAAGTGCCTTTCGGCTTCGTTAAGGGTTTTTTTACATCCATTGTTTTTTAAATGATTCTAATTTTGACAAGTGATCGAATCCAACTACAATTATTTGTCCGCAAAATGTAAGGTTGCCTTTAACAAACGTTAAATTAATCCCCGAGATTGAACCGGAACTATTAAAAACAAAAACTGTCACTCAAGTTAAAAAAAAAACTGCGCAAAAAGTACGCAACCACCCTCGAATACAGTCCCCAAAAAAAACCATAATAACAATGTTGGCACATATTTTTCAGTGCATTTTCACAGAAATTTTTTTGCTCACTGTCCATCGGCACGGAAGTGATTGTTAAAAGAGCGAACGATCTCGAAAACTGCAGATTCAATAGTTGCTCGTTCGACAGTTAACTCCAGATAGGAAAATATTTAGGAGAAAAAATACTGCGTTACTTTAAAACACTTGCCTAGACTTTAAAGAAGCTATATTTTTTCTGTCTGAAATGTTTGTTTCAATTTCTCGCCGGATTATAAAAAATATTTATTTGCAATTAAATACAACCGGATTAAACAAACTTTTTGGAAGTCGGTTGTAACCGCAACAACTTTTTTTCCGTTTTTCGATGTGGTTAGTTAGTAAGTTATTAACAGCCATCTGCCAGTAAAAGTCTCGTCAAAATCGGTCCACCCGTTTCGAAGATTAGCCGGAACAAACAGACAGACAGACTTAAATTACTTACATTCATGTGTATTCAGTAAAAAGCTGTTATTTTGACATTACAAACACACTTCAATTTTATTTATTTATATAGATTTTTTTTATTTATTTAAATATTCCACTGATATCAACCTTATATAATGAAGTTCCGATACATTCCCCATATTAAGACAGACGTACGACGTCAAAGCAGTAGTACGTACGTACTCAAACCGCTTGCAGCCCACAATGCCTTTGTGAACGGTATTGGCAGTCAGGCTCGCCTTGGAGAACAAACGAGATGTATTCCACTTACATTTGGTTTGACATGTCGAGTGGTTTGCTATGATTCAGTTCGATTTGTATATTGTGTCTCTTCAACTTGGGAAATAATTGTAGAATGTTTGGAGTTTACTACTCTATAACGTGATAAAAATGTTAGTTGCACATCACAGGAGCTGATGGACGCTACTGAAAGTGCCAAACTCGTCGCTAAATGGGCTGACTTAAGGTGGATGCTCCAGGGTATCCCGCGAAATTCAATTTTTTTTGCGTTTTTTGCAATTTGTAGACCAGTGCTAGGTTGTATGTTGATTAAAATATTGTTCGCGACTGTAAGACGTATGTAGTTACAGAATTATAATCATCAAAATCATCAATACAACCCTCCGAGTTCATAAAGGTCGAGGAATGATTTTGACCTTGAAAAAGTCGTTCCTCGACTTTTATGAACTTGGAGGGTTGTATTGATGATTTCGATGATATTTTTCCGCTTCACAAAAAAAAAATGTTCATAACATAACATAACATCACGCCTGTAATCCGCGAAGGGTAAAGCAGAGGTGAACCAAAGTACACCCACATGTCGCCAGTTATGTTTAAGTCCATAATAATAGGGACCTAGCCTAATGCCATCAGCAGGGCGCAAATCCAGACTCAGTGCCTACTACTGAGAAATTCCTGATGGGAAAACCCAATAACATTTTGCCCGACCCGGGAATCGAACCCAGGACCTCATGCTCAACAGTCACGCTTGCGACTACTGGACCAACGAAGCAGTCAGTCTTTTTGTTCATTTAAAAGTAATGAGACACGAGATCCCTGGCAGAAAAAAAGGTACTAGTCAGTCAGACATACTGTAAACAAGATAATCCTTTATTGGATCCTATTTTAACACCCGAGGTATTCTAAAAATAATATTATAAACCCTATTTTCCCTAAAGGATTAGCAGAAGTGTAAAAACAGCTATTTGCAAGATGTGATGAAGCCCCGGGCAGGTTAATTGCTACTGACCCGGCACAAATCGAAACTCCGGCTACTACTGAAAACATTGTAAATGGACATAAGTGACGCCAACAAAATTTTTTTTAGAATTGGATCATTCGTTCTGGAGATTACCCTACATACAACCTTACTAACAAATACCTCTTTATAATATTAGTATAGGTATTGGTATTGTGAATATTTTGTTGGCGTCGCCAAATGATTGTAAAACTTCTGTATATGAAACTTGCCTGCATCCACGAAAACCAAGAAAAATATGAAGCAAAAATAAGTTCAGTACATTTTCCTATCTTTAGAAGTCAAAGCAAAGCAAATACCAAGCACGCTATAACTTGCACCACACATACCGATCGGTAGGTAACGAGCCGTAAGGGTACCGCGTCACTTGTCTACCAAACGTTCCTTCGATGAAATTTCAATATACACACCCTATCTCCACCCCACAAACAAAAATACACTCTAACTTCCAAGAAATAAAGTTGAGGTTTGATTGGAAGGTGGGATGTTTCAATACAGGATGTTGCTCCGTCAACTATTCGGAAAAACGTTCCGTTTTACTAAAAACGTGATTTCTGTCAATAATAATGTGTTTTTGCTTTTCACTTGAGTGAACTCGCTGCTGGGAATAACTTTATTTTGTTTTTGCGGAGTGTGTATGGAATAATTTTGTGTTGAGAAAATATTGGGAGGAAATATAAATAAAGAAAATAACTTTTGATTTGGAAACAGTTTTGTCTGTAATTGTATTACTTTGTGATAACGTTGTCAATAGTCGCTTATTTGATTGCTGTAATAACAGATATTTTATAGATTCTACAATTTGTTATAAAATGATTCATCAAGATAGTTCTAAATTACATATTACGAAGATAGCAAAAAAAACTGGAGAACTAAATACATATTTTTCTGAAAACCATAATTAAATAAATAATAAATAAATATTGCTGGACATTACACACAGCGCCATCTAGTGCCACACTAAGCAACGAGGCTTGTGTCGTGGACCAGATAGTTGATATACTACATATACACTTTTTGTTTGTAAATACATACTTATTAAAGGTACATACAAACATCCATGACTCGGAAACAAATATCCATGCTCATTACACAAACATTTGCTCCTACCGGGATTCGAACCCGGGACCCTAAGAACGTAAGGCAGACTCAGTACCGCTGCGCCATTTGGGTCGTCAAATTAAAAAAAATAACTAGACCATACCATTATAACACTACTGCCTAAACCCTTTGGGTATACCCAAAGGGTTTAGGCAGTCGTGTCTATATATAGAGGCGTAGTATTATAATATGTTTACCACAGCGAACACCGTCCAAAATCTGATTTATAAGGTGGCTGCATGCCCAAAGATGTGTTCACTGCATTCGATGAAAAACCAAACATTCACTAAAAATTCAGACAAACATCTTTTAACAAGCCAAAACCTGTCGTAGTCCTGTCAAACATCACGCTAACAAGACAGTTTAGTCGATCGGCAGAGCGGGCGAGCACAATGCCGAAATACTTCGCAAGACTTCGTAACTGCATGTCTGAACTTATGCACGTAATTTGAACATACTTCGGTACATTCAATTTATCACATGTCTTCCTAACGTAAGGGTATTTACTGGAACTTCTGCGGGAGTAGTTCGCGAGTTTGGTGTATAAGTATCGTTTTTCTTCAAGGAAATTATTATTAAATGACTGACGGGATTATTTTAACTTCGCCAGATTTTTTTCGGTATTTACTTTTACTTGAGTAGTTTGCTAATGTCATCATTCATTCTCCTGAACTTATCCCAATTTATTTGGTTCAGTATTTATTAATTTATTAATGTAATAAGTATATGAAAAACCTAGTTAATAAATAACCGGTAGTGCTGTATCCTGCTAGGCCGGAATAAAAGCTAAACATTTGGCATTTGATGATATAGTTTTTATTGCGCCTGCAAAGTAACAACT
The DNA here is from genome assembly GCA_963853795.1 of Xestia rhomboidea. Lineage (NCBI taxonomy): Eukaryota > Metazoa > Arthropoda > Insecta > Lepidoptera > Noctuidae > Xestia > Xestia rhomboidea. The sequence goes on along the minus strand of OY970778.1, from coordinate 2,371,286 downwards.
GATTCCATAACTTAATATAATAAACATCAACCTGTAGATAATTGACCTGATATGTTGGGCTTAAAGAAAAAAGGAATGAGACACACACTTGCTGGCTTTGGCGATTTAGCTCGAGACTCTTGACATTAAACAACGTAATTTTCAAATCTATGGCTTGAGGTAAATCGATGACCTCGTTCAGCAGTCTAGTAGAGACAACCGCTACTGCTAGTGACCGTCGAAGTAGTTAGACCTTAAACCCTTAAGGGTAACATATAACTCAGTAATAGCACAGAGATCTTGAAATTCAGTAAAATATTAGCCAATCAGCTAGGACGACGCACTTTAGATGTCTGTTAGTTTGTTCCAGCTAATCTCCGAAACAGCTAGACCGATTTTGACAGGACTTTTACTGGCAGGTAGCTGATGTTATAAGGAGTAATTTTTATATAAGGAAAAAAAAGGATTAGGGTTCCGTGCAGAAAAAAAATTAAAACCATTGAAATTGTTAACAAAATCCGATTCTAATGGCGAAGTAGTATTTTTTATAATAATTTCACGCGAGAGAGGTTCGCGGGCAACAGCTACTAATAAATAAATTGATGCCGAACAAAAACCAGTAAATAAATCAAAAGTCAAGATATCCACCGATCGATATATTTTCCGAACTACAACGTATCTTTTTCACATTTTAAATAAACCGGGCAATAAATAAAAGCCGGATCTCACGGATAAACTGTTTGTTCCAAACGGGCCGAAGTTTCCACGTCCCGGGGACTGTAGCGAAGTTAAAATGTTAAAACAACTGCCGTTTTCAAGATAGGCTTCGGATACCGAGGAGTTATTAAATGGTGAGAGGATACTTTTACATTGTGGTTGTTTTTTTTTCTTTATCGTTTTTTTCACTTGGCCGTGGGAAAAGATTTTTGGGGATTTCACACCTGTGTTTGGTGAAAAGTTTTGTAGATTTTGTTTTTTTTTTTTGGAGTGGAGAGTTTCCAGGAACAGAATATATGGTAGGTAAGTAAGAATATACAGGGTGTAAACGGCCCCTTCACAAAGCCGTCAACCAAGCATTTTGTACATCAAACTTAGTAACTTTACGCAAAAATTATGGCGGGGAAACGACTTTTTTTGGAATGAAAAATAACGTTTTGAAAAATTACGTTTTGCAGTAAGCATTCAATGTTACGCATTCAAAACATTATGTTGATGGATGCATGGAATATAACGGGGATCGTGGATGTATTTAAAATAAAGTTAAATAAATAAATAAATAAATATCGCTGGACATTACACACAGCGCCATCTAGTGCCACACTAAGCAACGAGGCTTGTGTCGTGGACACCAGATAGTTGATATACTACATAGATACTTTTTGTTTGTAAATACATACTTATTATACATAATTATAAACACCCATGACTCGGAAACAAATGTCCATGCTCATCACACAAACATTTGCTCGTACCGGGATTCGAACCCGGGACCCTAAGAACGTAAGGCAGCTTCACTACCGCTGCGCCATTCGGGTCAAAGTTATAACATTGAAAAGTGGTATTGAATAAATTTCTTATGGTTGCCACTGTTGACTCTGGCTTTCAGGAGTTGCAGTGGTTTGGAGTAGTGTGGTGGGTTGTCGCAAAAAAAAACACGTAACGACTGTCAAAGATCCACAACTGACTGCCGGGACCAACAGATTCGAAGCACGGAATTCACTATACTCATGTCCTTCAGTTGGAATGAAACAACTAAATTGGATCATGAACACAAAAGTGGATCATGCCATTCAATGACTGCTATATCTGCCTTACATTTTAGCACCTCTAAATTCAAAGCGAATCAATTTGATTGAACCACGTAACGTGGGCGTTATATTTGATGACAACGAATTTATGACAACACCAGAACGTCTAGACAAGGTGTCATTCTATCAGCGATAACTATGATGGGAAAATCCAAATGTTGGTATAAATCATGATCTGTCAAATGACCAATTTGGTCGAGACGCCATTGTTTAACTATTGTGTCTACTTCGTGGACAGATCATGGATATAACATAACATCATCACGCTTATAGTTTCTGAAGGGTTAGGCACAGGTGTACATGTTATAGGGGGCGAGCCTATTGCCATCATCCGGGTCCAAATCCAGACTCCGTGGCTGCTACTGAGAAATTCCTGATGGAAAATCCCAATAACAATTTGCCCGACCTGGGAATCTAATCCAGGACCTCGTGCTCGGTTAGGTCTGATATAAGCTACCGAAAATCCCTAACTTGATTCTTGTAGATTGTAGAAAGTCGTTGTCAAAATACGAAACACTTTATAGCTATTCCTACTTGTCTAGGAAGTCCTCTAAAACTGATCACCCATCCATAAACTGTCCTTATACAAAGCAAGCTTAACCTTGATGAGACTTTTTTTTTTTTTCGAATTGGCATCTCGCAGTTCAACCAGAGAGGTTGTCGTCTGCTTAACCGGACTTTCCTGTGGGTGCCTTAAGTGTAAGGCCTCCAGCCAGGGCAACCTTGATGAGCCAATTGTACATCTCATTTGATATGTCTGTGTCTAAGCTAGCTTATTTGCACCAAAAAAGTTCACCAATCTAAATACCGACCGCAGAAAGCGCAGCTTAACCTCACAGATAAATCAATCGTCAAAGCCTATTTTATAGATATCGATACCTATAGTTTCTTATTGAATTTCACCCCGAGCGAAGCCAGGTATATAACAAGTATAAAACAAAATAGTTTTCAGGGTAGCTGTCCCAATTCTCAGTACGGTAAATGTTTACGAGTCGCGCGGGTTATAAATAAACTACCTCTTTGTCTTGTTTGTTACTTTTTCAATCTCATTTTTTCATTTTGTTAGAATAGATAAAACAAATATGTCAAATGGAGAACTACGTATAAGTCCGCTTTCATTTTGCGCTTGGATAATTTTCTTTTGTTTGTAAATAGAGTAACTAGTGACTCCATTTTATGTTCCCTTTGAGAAATTATTATGAGGTTTTCTTCGTCGGAGCTAACGAGAAATGTATCAGTAAGATTTTTTTGTCTGAAATACCAATACAATGAATAATATGTCTACTCTAATATACCACAATTTATTGAATTATTCCTGAAGATACCACCATTAATACAATCACTCTTTTATCCCATATGAGTGCACTCTCTTTTTACGTTATAGTCTAGTGGTGTGACCGTCGGATTGCCAACTCAAAGGTCTCATGTTCGAACCCAAGGCACGCACCTCTGATTTTCATCCCATCTGATTCATGTGTGCATTGTAAAATTATCATTTGCTTCGGTGAAGGAAAACATCGTCAAGATACCAGCATGCCTGAGAGATATTTCTCGATGACATGTAAAGCCAAGTCAGACGCCTATGGGTGGCACAAAAACTCCGACACCAGGTTCTTTTAGGCACTACCCACACGAAAAAAAGAAGTAGATCACCAATAAGGTCAGTTCTAAAAAAACATTCTGGACGGGTAAATCATTCTCTACCAAAATTGTCACTAAACCACTCGTTTTTTTCAAATTCAAATTAATTTGTTCCATTTTCAAACATCAACAAAAAAAACTATTCCAAAACCAACCATCCTTCACATGACATGTCAACAAAATATTTGTGAATATTTCAAAATTAGAACAGCTAGGGCGACACCCATTCTCGTTAGTGATGCACCCTAACGAGGGCGCGCTCCGCAAAACGGATTATCGATATCCCGCCATATCGGAGCGACAATCGATTGACAATCGTTCCGGGCTTACTCGTACATTAAAGCTTTCGCTCGCGTGATAGGTAAATTCTACTCATCTACCTTTATGGTTTGAATTTCGTACTTATTTGCTGATTTTCAGGGTAGTTTAGTAGTTTGGTTGTGAATTTAACGTTGAAATTCTGTTTGAATGTTAATGAAACAGAACACCGTTTTAAGTGTATTTTCAGATAACTTGTAATGCTGATACCTATATATACAGAATAAGCTTTTTGAGGTGATTGGTGAAATGGGTCCATTTTTTTAATTTTTTGGAATAGTATGGTTATTTGCCTGAGGTTCAAGGATGTAGCTGTATCATGTCACTCGACTCGATCAACGAGGCAGATCAACAACAGACCTATTTTACAATATTTAAGCTATATTCGCAAAGCAAAGGCGAGTCGATAGATAGCTCATCACTTACTCGCTCTGAAACTACATTGTCTACACCCGACATGAGACATTATCTGTCATATTGACCGGCACGAGTCGGATAAGCAAAGCGCCTACTATATGATTGACACGCCGCCGTAAATCAGCTTAGAATTGTTGCTGTTTAATGGTGTTTTATTAGTGTTTTAAAATGGGTTTTAATAACAAACTTTTTGGTTAGAAGGACTTGAGAAATGGTCTATACAGGTAGAACGTTTCTTTATTATTTTTCAATACACTTCCTCGAAAACGGGTCCTTATCGCACTACGATTAGGTTCAACATGCCATGTATATCACACACGTGGATTGTTTTCATTTTCAATCACCACGTGCTGTGCCGCGTGCAGAAAGTAGCCAATTTCGCACGCGGCACAGCACGCGGGTGTTGGAAAATTGCTACAGATAAAACTATACCTATACTTAGTACAAATTGGTGCAATGCCTATAGTCGGCGGTGATTGTTTTTTTCGTTTTTTATTTAATTTCTTCAAAAGTATTGAAAAACGTCGTTTGATACACGTGGACATTTGTTATTGCAGTTCTCGGCTCAAAAACCCCCTCGCCTACGGCTCGGGAGTTAATTCTGCCTCGAACGCAACAAACTTTCTCCACTTCTATCAAAATGTAACAATGTATTTTTGTAACAAATACCTGCATGCTACCTCGTTGGTCTAGTGGTTGCGCGATTGCTGAGCATGAGGTCCTGGGTTTGATTCCCAGGTCGAGCAAAGTAGCAAAGAATTTCTGAATCTCTGTGCCCGGTTGATGGCAATCGGCTCGCCCCCTGTTACATGAAACTTAAACGGAACCGACGAAATGTGGGTGTGACGTGACACACACTGGGTAATACGATGCCCTTTGGTAAGACTGGTTGTCAGACTTTCGGACTACTGTCTACCTGTAACCGCTGGACTAACCAGGAAGGCTAAATAAATAATTTTTCCTGGGAATCTAATTCTGAATCAGCTAATCGCAACCATGATGGTCCTTTCTAAGCCACGCATTTACACAATGGCTCTTAAATCTGACAAAACACTCCATTACCACTCCAGCAAGTGCCATATAAACAAAAAGCATTAAACAGAAAATCAAGAAGAATAACTCTTTGCAAAGCGCCATAAAGCATTATATCACACACATAAAGCTGGCATAATCAGGTCATAAAATAAACTTATCCGACTGTGGAAAAATTGCATCTTTGCTGTCTAAAGATCATAAGTTAGCCCAGCCCAGAAGCATCCTGTTTTGCCATTCTCACTCAAGTGACCACACAATTATGCCAATCGTACATCTTGCAGATGACTTAGTTTCTCGCTTCAGCTTCTATTCTCTTAGAATAATTCCGTAGTATGTTGATTTTAGTGCCTCGTTGGTCGAGTGTGTTAAATACTGGTATGCAGCTGCATCCACTTAAACTGGAAGCCAACCCCAACATTGTTGGGAAAAGGCTTGGCAGATGCTGATGACTATTTTTGTAACGAGTTCCCGATATTTCGGCACTGTTGCAAGCGCTAGGAAGGAGGTAACTGCTGAAATTATGAATAATAGAGAAGTATGAAAGAAGAAGACATGCTGCGCCGACCCACCACACAATATGACACATATGTTCACCAAAAAGTACCAGGCTGGCATGGACTCCAGGTAGTATGAATTTTAATAATTCTTGGTATAGGTACGGTCTTCTCTTTATTTTTTCATTACATTACATTACATACAGGAACAATTTTTAATTATTTGAATCAATTCTCGCTTATCCCATCAGTGGGGTCACGGGCGGTGGGGTCAACGGGAATAGACCAAATAAATTGGAATAAGAGCAGGAGAATGATGATATAACTGACGACTATTGGTACATACTGACCTTCTGGAATTTTTATCTTTAAGGTGTCAACAAAAACACAGGACATTATTCTCTTTCATATTATGTTATTACGGGATAATGAGCCGTGGGTCCATTCAGCCTCCATAATCACAGAACGAAGTAACAGAATTAGGTCATTTGCCGTTTATTGTTTTAATTGTTTTGCTGTCTCAAGCAACTGTTGAGTCTTTAACTCTGAACAGGAAAGCGAGTTTCGTTAAATTTTGTGCTTCGTTTTTGATAATTGGGTTAAGCTGTGCATTTGTTTAAAAGACCATACATGTGTGTGAATACACATTTCGCCAGTTGTGTTCAAGTCATATTATTAGGAAGCAACAGCATTAAGGTCTTAGCCCACATAAACGACTCCGCTCCCACCCGGCAAATAGAATTTAATTCAAATATGGGCTTTATGTATTGCTTTTTAGATATACTTCTGGTTTAAGAACTTTATTATTCCTCATTAAGAATTAACAATAATTCACTTACTGAGAAACTAAATTTAAATACAATATCTGCGAGCGTACGAAATCTACGTTCATTGTAAAAAAATAACAAATATGAGTGTATGCGATCACAACAACAACACAAGAAAAAACAAATGTACCTATTTAGTAGCTAATCACCAACCAAGCAAACACGAATGTAAACTAAAAGTAAGTTGTTTTACTAGATGTGGCAACAAAGTTTTTATTTTTATTTGCTCAATAAGTATGATTTCAGCATTTTTAGCATACTTTACATTCGAAACCGAGCAGTTTGACAGCGGTAACCGCGCTGACAGCGTGCTGTCTGCTAATTTATATTGCCAATGTAAAGTATACCTAAAGAGCAATACATAAAGCCCATATTTGAATAATATTATTTTTGCCGTGTGGGAGCGGAGTCGTTTATGTGCTTTATTTAGCTTTATTTATCCGTGATGCTAGGCAACTGGGCCTATCCCAGTTGTAAACGTCTCTTTGTGCCTATTGGCCTTGTTTCGTTCTGTCTCCTGCTGATATGGAAGGAAGTGGAAATTATGTTTTTTCCTACTCCTCCGCTATACTTTTCTGATTAATTTCGTTGCAGGATCCAAAAGAGTTAAATTGTTTCTCTGGGTCTTCGTTGACCTTGTCTCGGCGCTTTTTTGGTGGTCGCCACTGTTGATTCTGGCGCACAGGAGTTTCAGTGGTTTGGAAATAGTGTGACGGGCTTGTCCCATTAAAAAAAATAGTAGGAAGCAAAGTTATTACGGTCAACGGGTACGTACGATAACCAATCAACCTACACAATCCAGTATAAGCGGATTTTTCATTGTACGGAAAATCTATGCAAATCGAGACCTTATTATACTAGAACGGTACATGTCGATGTATGTATGTGTCGATGTGTGTATAAATTCAGTCTGTGGGTTGCTACTCAGAAATTATTAACGGTAAAACCAATAACAGAAAGCCCGATCTGGGAACTGTATACCCCGAAAGATTTTAGACTTACTTTCGAGGTCAAAACCGTTACTTTATTTTGTTATAAATACTTGTTCCGTTTTAAAAATCTTAAGCTATACCTATCAATTTCATGCCTTTGTCATCATCATCAGCCTACAACAGTCCACTGCTGGACATAGGCCTCCATCGCACGCCACTCAACTCGATTCTCAGCAACTCTCATCCAGTTGCTACCAGCCACCCTGCCTTATTAAAGCTAAACCCAGAACAAAAAATCCTAGGAAAACACAAACGCGACAATATTTCCCTCCTCACTTAAAACCAAGAATCTCCCAAGTCACTGAATCGCGACACTGCCCCATAAAGTTGATTTTATCACAATTAATGGATGGTCGCATAAACAAAATTGCGTTAAATTTAAAATGTCATTTACTACCAGTCTATAAGCATGGCATAAATGAAATTTCGCGGCCGCGTCCTGGAGCGATCGATGAGAGCTTGCAGGTATTGTAACTTCACTTACAGCGACCGCTATGTTATTGGAAATCTGTGACAGTTGGGTTTAATGGTTTTTAACTGACTTATGAATTTAGATCTTGTTTTAAATCTCGGAGAAGCAATTATTGTTGTATTTATAAGAGCATTGGTAGGTACGAGTATTTTAATTTCATCAGAGTCAATCTGTCAAAGATAATTGTATGGCGTTTACTAACATTTTTAGTCATTTGTGTAGTACCTACATAGGTTTTTTGGGGAATTTATGACTAAATCTTACATAAAAATTGAACAAAATAAGATAATTTATTATTTGTAGAGTTTTACAATTATGAGCTAAAATTTAATTGTAATAGACTGGCAAATATATACCCGAATGGCGTAGCGGTAGTGAGGCTGATTTACGTTCTTAGGGTTTCGGGTTCGAATCCCGGTAGGAGCAAATGTTTGTGTAATGAGCATGGACATTAGTTTCCGAGCCATGGATGTTTATATGTATAATAAGTATGTATTTACAAACAAAGTGTATATGTAGTATATCAACTATCTGGTGTCCACGACACAAGCCTCGTTGCTTAGTGTGGCACTAGGTGGCGCTGTGTGTTATGTCCAGCGATATTTATTTATTTTTATTTAAATATTGACACTAAACACTAAATATTATACGGCAAGGAGTCCACATTTCACTGCAAAGCACTGCTTACATGTATATTACCATTAGGTAATAAGACGTTTTTCTATAGACTACTAACTCTAAACTCGGCAAAGTTAATAATAATAATTATTAATACACTCTAAATAGCACACAGCACGCAGCAGACTGAGAGCAGCGGTGGCCCAGTGGTGGCGGCCCAGACTTACGAACAGTAAGTCGTGGGTTCGAACCCAGACACGCGGATTACTCTGTGTAATTAATTTCACCACCACTGCTCTTAAAACGGTGAAGGAAAACATCGTGAGGAAACCGGAATGGCCCAGAACCAAAAATTCGAAGACATGTGACATCTACCAATCCGCAGTGGCCCCGCGAGATTATAGCCCATTCCCTCTCATTGAGAGGAGGCCGTGTCCCAGCACTGGGAACATTATAGGCTGATGATGATGATGGTGATGAAACAGCAACACGAACCAATCAAAATCATTACACTAACATATCAGAAATGGAAAGAAAACAGCAAACATTATAATGTTTGCGAAGTACATAGATATATGTACTTAACTTCACTGCTTGCATGAGTGAGTCAAAAAGTGGGGCACTGTCCTTATATCGTGAACTAGCGACCTGGAACTTAACTCAACCGATATAAAACGGACGACGATTAAAAAGAGGACACGATGGTTTCACGAGTTTGGCGTAAAAGGTGTTAGCGAGAGGGCGTGACTTCGAATCCTATACGATGCACTTTTTACTGTCCATTGCAGCTGTATGTTTAGAAGCACTTATCTCACTAAGGTAAAAGCGCCAGGGTAGCCGAAATTTAATTTGTCTTACGTTTTTGCAATTTACAGGTCAGTGTCGGGTTGTATGTTGATTAAAATATGATTCGTGACCGGAACAAATGTGGTTTTAGAGAGAATAATAATTAAAATCATCAACGCAACCCATTTTTTTTTATTGTAACAACAATTCAGTCAACTCAGCCTCCTTTTTCAACAGGGATGAAGAGCTTTACACCCTTCCTCATTTCCCTAAGAGACCACTAGTTTTATTAGGTCTTCAATCACTGCAACTAAAAATGTTTTTGCAAAAACAATAAACGACTTCCAAAAAACATAAAAGTGGAAAATAATTTTACTTTCAAAAGTCACTGTTATTTATTCTTTAAAAAAAAGTTTTATTTTATCCTTTTTAGTTGGGATATCTCACACAAATCCTTGACAGTATCAATTTTACTTTGTTTGAAGTTATTATCAGATCATCCAAATAGACGAAGAAGATATAAAATGAAATCCACCAACCTGTAAAGCGGCTTCCCCCCGGCATGCCGGAACCACAGCACCATGTACACGCGGTCCTCATTGGAGTCAGGTTCGATATCGCAGGGCAAGGAAGCCGTCCGCCCCACGACGGCTTCGACTTCCACCGTCGACACTGGAACAAAGTCGACTGTCTTTCAATAGACTTGATCTTTTATTGACACTGTTGGGGATAGCGCACTCGGGGTTTAAGTTTTAGCGCGGCCTTTGTTTTTATTGACGATTCTTAGGGCTACGGCCATTCTGAAAATTGGCAACATCGCTTTAGCTGTCAAATATTTCTGATTTCTCAACGATGAATTCATCAAAGTGACTCGTTGGTCAAGTGGCCGCATACACGATTGCTGAGCATGTGGGCCTGTGTTCGGTTCCTGAGTCGAGCAAATTGTTATTGGATTTTTCCATCGGGAATTTCTTAGTAGCAGCCTGAATTTGTGCCCGGTTGACGGCAATAGGCTCGCCCTCTATTACGTGGTACTTAAACATAACTGACGATGTGGGTGTACTAACGGATACACTTCTGCCCGACCCTTCGGGGAATATGGGCGTGATATTATTATGTGAATTCATCAAAACAGCGAAATATTTGCCAACTAAGCGACGTCGCTGACTTTCAGAATGCACATTGCACAGCTCTAAGAACTTTGCTTAGAGCTGTACTTAGGTTACGACATGTACTCGTATTTATCTTCCACTTGCAGTTTGACAATAATAATTGTGCGACAGTGTCAGGAAAAAACCTTAGCCTAATTACGTACTAATTTTTTAGGCATTTATTAACCTAGGGGTCGCATAAAGGTGAAAAAGGGCGTACAAGACTTTATTTTTAATCGAAATAAAAGGCTATGAACACGTATATCGCCTCTCATAACCTTTAGTTTTCGAAGAATTGCTTATAAATAGAAGAATTAAAAGGTTTGTTTTGACGCCATGGCTCCCAAATCCTCTTAATTTAAAATAACACGTGCTTTAGCTAAGTAATAAAACTGATTTCTTAGAAAACCTTTCGCTTAAAAAATACCTTTTTTATTATAAACTACTATAATTAAAGGTTAAAGCTAAGACGTAAGTCTAAACATTCACTGTTTTAAGCTTTCACGGTTCATAACTATACTTAAAATGTCACTTACGGGATATCTTCCGTGATTATTTATTGTTTTGAGCTCCCGATATTTCGACGCTGTGGCAAGCGCCATGATCGCGGGTTATCCCGCAATAATGGCGCTTGCAACAGCGTCATAATCCCGGCAGATATCCCGTAAGTGACATTTTAAGTATAAATATACACTCGTCAAACATTAAAGTTGTAAGACTGTCTGCGTCCGCGTTGGTCTTAAAATATAAACTACGGAGTTTGAGGCTTAGAAAACGCTAGCGTGACGACCTAGAGGCGTTTGTGAGACTTTGGAAAGATAAAACCGCACGGAGAGAAAAGTGGGACGCTATGAGGGAGGCCTTTGCCCAGCAGTGGGACAATAGAGGCTAAAAACAAAAAAATGGCCAAGTCCGAGTTGAACTCTCGTGGAGAGGGTTCCGTACAATGGAAAAATCGAATTTTCCGTAAGTGAACGTATTATATAGAGTTTACCGCTTTATTTTCAATCGATAGAATTCTTATAGGTTTTCCTGTAATCTACATGCAATGAACTATATTTTGTATTTTTTTTTTAAATTTTAGGCTCAGTAGTTTCTGGGATCAGGGGGGGAAATGAAAAATATTCGACTTTTTTCATGAATAAAATCAAAACTATTTATATTACAATAATAACAAAAATATATTTGAGATCTTCATAACGAGTCCTTTCATTTAATATATGACACAGTAAGACTAGCAAAACATTTTTTTTTCTAATTTGTCCCCCGTAAATGACCCTTATTTAAAAAATATATTTATTTACTTTGCACATCTGTGTATGTCCACCATCCTACCAAATTTCACCTGATTTGCTACAGTAAATTCGGAGCAAATTGGCTGTGACAGAAAGACGTAAGGATTCTATTTTTTTAATTTTTTTGTACGGAACCCTAAAAAAAAGAAAGATAAACCAATACGACCCTGTTATTGTTTTATTACTGTAGCTATATTATCAGTAATAAAGCTTCGTAGCTGAATTTTTCACCAGCTTAGACATTTATTTTGCACAAAGCAAACAATTGTAAAGATAGACGAAATATCAAAACAAACGACCCCACCTGTTCAGACGAAATAAATGTATAATGTATAGAAATATGTACATAATAGAGAAATAATACCATACAGTCGTAATATGTTTTCAGAACGGGTTCGGGCCCAAAATAACATTGGATAGATATCATATTATGTTTTCTTAAAGATGTAATAATATTTACTAAGATACGTAAGAACGAATGGATGTTGTTATTCTGTTATAACTGTGTTTTGTTTTATTGGTTGTTCTACTTTATATTCGAAAAGGGTATGTCCTAATTACATTTTTACGTTAAAAGGGGGATATGAGCAAAAATCGACGATCATTAGGTATTCCTTTTGTGTGTCATAATCCGAATTCTATTTTTTGGTGTAGGATCATCAGAAGGACATACACTGGCCTTAATGGTGAAGTTCTTCAGAGAGGCTAGGGGCCCTACTCTCTAACGCTTCGTCCGTATATTCGGATCTATCCGTCTCACTCGCGCACGTCTGCAGTTGAGTGTGAGTGAGAGAGACGGAACGTTAAGGAGTAGGGACTCAGGTGCGTAGTACTCACAACTGACGTACGTGTATGACCAGATGTACAATAATGAGTTCCAATCAATCGACATTCTTTTTCTAAGTAAAAATGCATTTAGGAAGCAAATCCAAACAACCCTTGATCTGTCCACGAAATAGACACAATAGTTAATCAATTGTGTCTCGAACAAATCGGTCCGTTGACAGATCATGATAGGACCAACAAATTACTGCATATTTCGATATATACGCACACAAATTTAATTTATTTTTTCTTTTATATGTATAATCGCAAACATTTAAAAATCTAGCTATTAGTTCCAGGACAATGACCGTTGGTGTATTGTATTTGTGTTGTTACTAGTTTTAAATACTTTAAATTGTAATCTGTGGAGAACGTTGTGAGTAGCATAACTGTTTTAAAATGTAATATGTAAAATATTGTCACGAATTCTTATTGTGCTACGTTTTGTTTTTTCATAAATAAATAAATGTGTGAACGTGGACGAGGCATAAGGAGTATGTAATCATCGCAGTAGGTGACGTTCTGTGCCGGTGGAACTTCGCGGAGCACTTCCGACGTTTGGCCCCTAAACTGGAGCGGACAGGGGCTGCCTTCAGGCGGCTCCTGCCCTACCTGGGGGGGCCAAACGCCTCCTGCCGGAAGCTCTACGCGGGAGTCGTGCGGTCCATGGCCCTCTACGGGGCCCCGGTGTGGGCGCGTTCATTGAGGCAGCGAGCTGCCAACCATTTGAACGCGCCCCAAAAGGTGGTGGCCGTAAGGCTGATCCGGGGGTACCGCACGATCTCCCGCGAGGCGGCGAGCCTCCTTGCCGGATTGCCGCCATGGGATCTGGAGGCGATAGTCCTCGCGCGCCTACACGAGTGGCGCGCGGAGGCGCTACGCCGGGGGGAAACTCCGCTGCCGCGGCAAATTGTCGCTCAGCGGACGGACTTCCAGCGGGATCTCATGGCGGCATGGAGAGAGCGACTGTCGCAACCCCGTGCAGGGCACGCCACGATAGTGGCGGTAAGTCCCCTCTTTGAGGACTGGCTGGAGAGACGCCACGGCGTTCTCACCTTCCGCCTGACGCAGGTTCTTACCGGACACGGATGTTTCGGTAAGTTCCAGCACCGAATCGGGCGGGAGGAGACGCCCGGGTGTTTCCATTGTGAGGATCGACCGGAGGACACGGTGGAGCACACGGTGGAGGTGTGCCCTGCTTGGGTGGAGCACCGCCGTGTCCTCGAGGTGGCGATCGGCGGCGGCGACCTCACGCTTCCGGCCCTGGTTCGTGCCATGGTCCGGAGCGAGACGGAATGGGACGCCGTCACCTCCTTCTGCGAAGCAGTCATGCTAGCGAAGGAGGTGGCGGAACGTGAGAGGGAGATATCCTCACGTCCCGGCCGCCGCGGGAGACGCCCCGGGCGTCGGGGGCCACGTGGTGGCTTCCGGCCACCGTAGGCGCGGGCCTGTGGACGGGGAGCTATGGGCTAGCTCGCCGTCCGTCCGTCTCATGACGACAGGCCGTGTCGACGGCGCGTATGTGTTCCACGCGCGCCTCAAAGAGAGTCAGCAATAGGGAAGGGGTCCGCAAGGGCCGAAGCCTGCCGGGGCTGCGGGACTATTCGAAAGAGATACCGTGGTCCCGGAACACAAAGGGCGATGAAGGAACATGGATGGGTTTTAGTCAGTAAAAGTCTGACACAGGGAGTGTCAGACTTTTACTGACTAAAACCCATCGATGATTTCCCATCCAAAAAAAAAAAAAAAAAAGGTGACTTTCTGTGGTTTCTGCCTACCCCCATGGGAAAAAGGCGTGAGTTTATGTATGTATGTATAGCGCCAGTCTAGATTCGAACTTACGAACTCATAACTCATGGTTGTTTCTACTAAGCCACAGACTGCTCTCAACTACACTCTCTCTCTTTCGTAAAAGCCTTTTTTTTCGGATGGGAAATTATCAAATGACTCCTCCCGCTCTGGGCGGAGCAGGAGGGAGTGTCAGACTTTTACTGACTAAAACTCATTCATGTTCCTTTATTGCCGTTTGTGTTCCGGGGCCACGGTATCTCTTTCGAACAGTCCCACAGCCCCGGTGTAGATCAAAGCCTTAGTCCTGATTCTTAGAGCTGTGCAATGTGCATTCTGAAAGTTGGCAACGTCGCTTAGTTGGCAAATATTTCGCTGTTTTGATAAATTCAGATAATTACATCACGCCCATAATCCTCGAAGGGTCAGGCAGAGGTGTCCCCATCCATGTTCCTTCATCGCCCTTTGTGTTCCAGGGCCACGGTATCTCTTTCGAACAGTCCCGCAGTCCGTAATAGCCTTGGTCTAACATAAATTTGTCAGGTTACTATACTTAATTAAACAGATTCCGTTTAATACCTAAAGTAAAAAATTGTTATAAGTATGTATTTTTAGGTTAAGGTATTTATGTATGGGTCTTTGTTACCTGAAATAAATGTATTATTTTTATTAATACCTAAGGTACCATTGAGTCAGGCAAGTCATAAAGGTTACCTAAAAAAACAATATATTTTGAAGAAATACTGACTTGGTTTTCACAAGGTGAAACTGATTATTTTTTCTGAGAACTGAAGCCCTCCAGGTGAAAGCTAATTCTAGAAAGGAAAATCCCTTGTTGTTGATAACAAAAACTGAATTATGGTGAATAGATGAAAAAAGAGGTTTATCGCTTTTCTCATATTAAAAATCTTATTTTTAGGGTTCCATAGCCAAATGGTTAAAACGAAACCTGTACGGGCAGCAGCTCCGCACACTCGAGATGTAGTATGTAGATGGACGAATCACACGGGATGTGTACAGGGAATAAAATCACTGTTTTTGTGTCCGTTAATGATTGACAGTTTATTATGTAAACAATAAAATATATAATACTTAAAGTAGGTGACTTGTGGCGGGCGTAATAGCCTAGTCAGCGTATGTACATGAATCGATGAATTTAGCAACTGCAAAACACCCTTAGCATCAATTCACACCGAGACGCGACGCGACGCTGCGCGCACATTTTAATAGAGCGACTCAAAATATAACTTGATTTACTACACGAAAAGATACACATTTCATTGCGATGCGTCTCGTGGCGGCGCGCGACGCAGCGCGAAATCACTGGCCTCTTCCAGTACCGTCGCGTCGCTTCACGTCTCGGTGTGAACTGACCCTTATAGATTGTCTTGTCTGTTTGTCTGTCCGTCAAAAAAAAATCAGAAATAAACATTTCATTCATAAAAAATTTAATCACGGTATAAAAACATCGTGAAACAAGAAATAATAACTTGCGTTTCATGACTTAAAACTAGATAAAAGTTCAAAATTTCCTACCTAAAAAAACCTTCATAAGTAATAATTTAGCTCAATTTGCCACATAACTCGCGTTTGATTCTGCTGGCAGCAGCGTGGCAATGCGTCATGTATGCCAGTCCCCTCGATTAATCCTGGCAACTTGTCATCTACTGCAATTTATAAGAAACTTAAGACAGAATTGGGTTATTGGACCTGTGGCACGGTCTAGAATCTAGCGATGTAATGTAGGCATGTTAGACTTGGAGAATTACTGGGGTTTTATATAAGAAGTATTATACAAAGGTTGTATGCAGCTGTTTAGGCTCGTTTAGGTGTTTAGACACACACATATAATTATGTTTGTGTTATTAAACTAACTGTTTGTATTATTAAACCTACTTTAATACAGGGTGTAAACCACCTCATCACGAAGCCGTCAACCAAGCATTCTGTACATCAAACTAAGTAACTTTACGCAAAAATTATTGCTGGGAAACGACTTTTTCTTGGGGTGATAAATCATGTTTTGTGGTAGAACTCAATGTAACGCACTCAAAACATTGTGCTGATACATGCATTGAATAGTATGGAGGTCGTGGAGGTCTTTAAAGTAAAAATCTTACATTAAAAACTTGTAATTAAGAAAAAGGTTGTCAAAAAGTTGGAACTTTTACCCCCAATATCTCCGTAACTAGAAGGTTCCCAGGCATGGCGTAGAACAAAAAAATGATCGCAATGACGGGGAGAACAAATGCCTTTCGGCTGCTTAAGAGCTGTTTTACACCCTCTATTATTATGAACTAACGGTCCGCCCCGACTTTGCATGGATTAAAAGTACTAATAAAGAAAATGGCAAGGGCGTTCACCAAAAAATCACACAAACCTTGTCTAGACCAGTAAGAACATAACAACAATTAATCAGCAAAAGAGGCTACTTTTAATCATGAATATTTGGAGATATAAGAGAAACGATCCAATACAAAATAAACTCAATCAAAGTTAAACTTT
This sequence comes from Xestia rhomboidea, assembly GCA_963853795.1. Lineage (NCBI taxonomy): Eukaryota > Metazoa > Arthropoda > Insecta > Lepidoptera > Noctuidae > Xestia > Xestia rhomboidea. Next base: position 2,354,335 of record OY970778.1, on the reverse strand, counting down.
ATGCCTATCTTATCCGAAGAGTTAGGCACAGATGTACAGTCGTGGTCTTTTCCACCTGATCAGTTAATTTTTTTTTCGCTTATATCGTGCGGAAGCGCCGAGCCACGCCCCCTTAAAGTTTAGGCCTATTAGAAAAGCGTTTGGCGTGCATCGTCATTGCGCTTGGCCGAACGGTATTGTCTTTCATTCATTATTTCTATACAAAGTCAACGGGGCGGGGCTACAAGGGCGTTTCTATGTTGCGAGTGCAAGCAAAAATTAGCTTAGTGGTGATCAGGCGGGAGTTTCCACGATAGTATCTATACCTAGTGCCCCCAAAATTTGCCCAGTCATGTTTAAATACCACGTGATAAAGAACGAACCTTTTGCTATCAACCTAGCACTAAATAAACAGAAAAAATACTTTCAGTTATTTCATAAACAAATCAGGTTTATAATCCTTGCAAATTCGTCTCTGAGGCTTAAAATAATTCATGTTACGTCGACGCAAGCACTCTAAAATATCTCGTCCCTCCCAAAAATTTGCCGCCATCTTTGAACAGAATAATTTACGAATTTAGAACTCGAACAGCGAAATTATGAATAGCCTAATTTTGTAACGAGTACCTGAAACCAAATACCTTTGTTCAGCAGCTGTTTCCCTATTTTAAATTCAGTATTAAAGATTTGAGCGTTACGAGTTGTAACGTGTAACGTTTGCGGTTACAGCAACGAAGTAGTTTCTGGAACCACACACACGTTACCACTTTGCCACGATACATGCTCAAGCGACAAGAGTCTTGCAACAGAGACTGAGGGGAAACCAAATACGAGGAATTGGTAAGAGCACGCCACAAAACACCTGAACAGTACAGCCTGTGGACCTAAAATGGCCGCTTTAGCAGAATCATAATATGAAACACGTTAAAAAAATCAAATTCTTAAAATATACTTTATGTCATAACCGTAAGATCCATTTTAAGAATTTTAAATTTTAAACGTGATTCATTATTATGATTCTGGTAAAGCGGCCATTTTAGACCCCCTGGTATCGTCAAAAGGCGGAACGGGGTATGATTATTACATTTATTTTCTTTACATTTTTAGAGTTCCGTACCTCAGTCGGCAGTCGGTCTTATAGGATCACTTTGTTGTCCGTCTGTCATGACCAATTTTCTCAGAAACGCGTGGATGTATCCAATTGAATTTTCATATTAAATACTCAGGTCTACAGTCTCTTTCAGCGCGCGGTAAAAAAAACAACTTGTAGGTCAACGCGATCAAAAGATATGATCGTTTATGTAGCATATTTTGCGATTTCAAAAGGGAATCAAAACCTATAGGGTACTTCCCGTTTGACCTAGAATCATGAAATTTGGTAAGCAGCTAAGATATTGCTGCTTACCAAATTTCATGATTCTAGGATTTTTTAATCATTTTCATGATTCACCACAATGTGTAGAGGAAAAAATCGGAAAACCGTCATTATGTAGTTTTTTTTTTATCGCTAGACTCTGCCCCGTCGCACCGCGCAATTTTCCGCTGCAGCGAATTTCCCGTGGCCTTGGTACTGAGACGTGGAAAACAAGTGAAGCTCGTGGTTGTCGAGTCGCATCATCTGACGTCGTGAACAGCTTTATGCCTAAACATCATTTCAAATAAGCGTTTGGTCTATATCTAACATTGTCCATTTCGCGATACGACTATGTCGCAATTGGTCTAATTTTTAACCGACTTCAAAAAAGGAGGATGATCTATGTTCGAGCGCGCGTCATGGACTCGTAGCAGGTTCTAAATTTGCCTATATCTCGAAAAGTCTTGCTAGCTGGCATGAGGAGCGTAGGCCGAAGGCCGGCGGAGCGACGACGACATTTGTGACAAAGAGTGTAATGTAAAATGCGAGCGTAGCGAGCGCGCGTCATGGAGTCGTAGCAGGTTTTACAAGTGTAGTAAAGTTGAATCTTTTCTACAATACTTTCATTTTAATAAGCACCCTTAGTATAATTAAGTAAGTAATGAAGACCATCGCGCTCTTGAACTAAAACTCAATGAACCTTAGTCTCATTAAGCCTATCTCGTTATTGAACTAAAACGGAATTGACCTAAGTCACAATACCACATCTCGTTTGGTCTAGGCATAACGTGGTTATAGGTATACAGCTAGCAAAGGCGTTATATTATGTATAGGTAGTTCATATTGTAACTGCAAAATTCAGGTTTGAGAATTTTAGAGTAATTATACCTACTCTGAAATTACGCCTAAGTTATTAGGTTATTTAATTACGTCTGAACGGAATTAAATAAGAAAGCTTAATTTTAGGAAAACTAAATAAAATAGTTTCTAATAAAATCTTTGTTGAATTAGTTTGTTGTCCGTTCGTCTAGCCCTATAGACGCTTTTTTTTTCAGTGACGCCTGAAGGTTTTAATATGTTTAAATCAATATCAAATAGTAACTAAAGCCAATAGCCCCGAGATTTCGAAATCTATCAAGTATCAATGTACTATTTCTATATTTTCTATATTCTACTATTTTGATAATGAAAAACGTGCAATGACCAACCGAAATTCAAAATCCATTGCATCTTCATCGTCAGTCTAGCCTTTTCTCAGCTATGTAGGGGTCGGCTTCCAGTCTAACTGGATGCAACTGAGTAACAGTATTTTACAGTCTATCTGACCTCCACAACCCTGTTAGAACTGGGCTATACGAAACCCCTTGGTAAGACTGGTTGGCTGGTCTTTCCTTCATGCAACGATCAAGCCAACAAAAGTACTAGGCCAGCAGGAATCGAAGATGGTATTTCAATCACAAGTTTACTGTATGACAATATTAAACAGTAAGTATCTACACCTCTCAGATACCCGGAATATAACAATACATAACTCCTTGAACTTATGCTAGCCTAGTACGTTTTGGTGGATTATCAATGTATTATTTAAAATACGGATCACCGGAGGAGCAAAATAACTTTATTAATTAAAAAGCCGTTTTTCGTTTTTAATGTGACTGTACTCTGTGACAGCTATGTCGAGGCGAAACAAAAGACAGTTCATCAAAACCAAGAAAAATCACGAGTCGACGTAAAGGGACATGACAGGGAATGATTCCTCTGACTACCTGTAACGACTGTCAAAAATCTGCTTATGAAAGCCAGAACCAACAGCTTAACGTGTTTTCCGAGGCACGGAGGAAACTCATTATGTAATGGGTGGTCACCCATCCACAAACCAACCTGGGCAAGCGCGGCTTAACCTGAAGATCGTCCCAAGCGAATGTTAATATTTAGCCACGAGTTCCTCGACGACGAGATCTTTGTAGATCTGTATCAGTTCTAAAATACATTATAAAACATACCTATGGAAACGGGTATTTATCGCTAATTTTACCTTTAATATAAGCTCGACGTTTCGACCGGGTTGCACCAGCCGTGGTCGCGGGAAGACTGAAGTATTGGAGGTACCGCCACAGCAAAGCGAAGGTGTTATTTCAACTACCCTCACTTGGTTTTCATAAATGTTAATTAGGGCCGGTTCACACTAGGACAGCACACTACACTAACGGTGTCCGCATTCTGAGATGATTTCACTTGACGAGTACACTTAGTGATCACTGGATTCCAAGCGGTGAGAGTCTGAAGCCGTCTTCGCGATTGAAATTAGGATAGTTCTTGATCTCAATCGCTTCCCAAACCATTCTCTTATAATATAAATAGGTAATAGGTTCTTAAATAAATAAATAGTAACTTCTGAAACTTTCAAAACTTACGCTTATTCTATTCCACATTGCATATTCATTACTCTCACACAAACAAACCAAGGAACTGCGCTCTCGTTTAAAATATATCTCCATTTCACCGTGTTGTATTAAAGCTTGTGGTTTTCAATCTAAGATGGGATTACCTCATCGATTCCCATGAGTGTTCTGCGGCTTACAGATTATCAGGGGGATACATAACATGGGATGCGATCGCTAATACATAACGTCACGCCTGTATTCCCCGAAGGGATTGGCAGAGATGTAGCAGCCACCAAATTTCGCCAGATATGTTTAATAGGTTTAACATAACATAAGATGTTATGTTATGTTAAACAGTAGCAGTGATAGCCTAGTGGTATGACCGTCGGATTGCCAAGTCATAGGTCTCAAGTTCAAACCCAAGACACGCACTTTAGATTTTTCCAGTTTGTCTTCAAGGACCCACCAAGCAGACCCACCGGTGGGTCTCCGAATACTGATGTGTCTCCGAAGACCTACTAGTGGGTCGTCTGAGATTTTATTGTCTCGAAGGCCCACTCGGATAGTAGTTTTGGAGAAAAATGTCAACATGTATTTGCACAAACAAACAAAAACACATCCTGTCACCCCAAACGCATATACAGTCTCCGTTCCGTCGTGGGTAAGAATAGAAAACGTAGCACCATGTACGTTTTGTATAATTATCACTTGCTTACATGTGTTAGGTTGAGTGGATCCGCAGGTCCCGCCTGTGGGATCAGTTGACTAAAAAGCCAGGAAAACATCGTAAAGGAACCAGCATGCCTGAGACCAGCATTTCTCGACGGCATGTAAAGCCAAGTCAGGGGCCCATGTTGTGTATTGTCGATGAAATATCACACACCCAAAAAAACATGCCACAATCTTCAACTCAAGTACTGAAACATCCCCACAAAAAAGTACAGGAAACCTGAACCACGGGAAATTACGAAATCCCTTGGTTATTTCGCCCTAGGAAATCACCACGTAACTTCGAATTAAATCCTCCGTACGCACCTTAACCGGAATAAACCTTACCAAAGCTTACCTTGGTAAAATTTCAACACGGAAACGGAAATCTAAGAAAGGAACCACAGACGCTCCCATTCCTTTCCAGACGCGTTGATGCAAATTTATTTTTAAACTCTGTCTTCTGAAAACTCAACCTTACTTTTCAGGGGATGGAGTTGGTTTTCCCTCAACAGTTCCCCAGTAAAGGATCCTGCCAATATGCGGGTTAGAACAATTTGTAAGTGCTGGGACACACGGACTTTTAATTTGGCTAGTCGCTTCGTAATATGTAGTTGGACGACGAGTTTTTTATTGTAGAACTAACTTTAATTCGCTCGTTTGAATTCGGTAGTATGCAAACTCGGTTTTATTCGAGTGGTTTTAGAATTTCATTTTAGTTGGATATTTTTGGTCTACATTTTCAGGTGGTAGTTGAGTTCTTTGTGAAGGTGCTCGTGCGGGGAATTACTACCACGTTACCTAATGGGTGTAAAACGAAGCCGAAAGGTACTTGTTCTCTCCATTATCGCAATATTTTTTTTGTTCAAGACCATACGTCGGAGTCTTCTAATTACGGAGATATTGGGGTTCAAAGTTTGATCTTTTTCAATAGTTTTTTTAATACAAGTTTTTAATGTAAGATTTTTACTTTAAAGACCTCCACGACGTGATTTCACCCTAAAGTTGTTTGCCAGCAATATTTTTTACGTTAGACGTAGAGTTACTTAGTTTTATGTGTAGAATGTTTGGTTGACAAAATGTGAAGCGTCTGTTAAGACCTTGTATTTCTGCCACCTAACAGCGCCCCTTAAAGGCGCCCCTTTCGTCTTCCATACCTCTCTATCCTGTGCAATCTCTGGCCATGTTAGCCCCGAAAACAGGATCAGAAAATAATTATATTATTAAAAGCGTCATAAAAATAAAATATTATTATTAAAAATAAAACTGAAGCGGTGACACGTGGGTGAACCATACAGGTAGATACACCTACAATCCTTCAGGAATAATATAATATAATACCAGCCTATTACTGTCCCACTGCTGGGCAAAGGCCTCTTCTCATACAGAGAAGGCACGAGCATTGATCACCACGCTTGATCAAGACGGGTTGGCGATTTTGGACTTATATTAATAATAATAATAATGAAAATAATCTGGCTCGCGAGGTTGTTGACATGTGGGACGTGAGTACAGCAGTCATTGTGCCAATAGCACGACTATTGGCACAATGACTGCTGTACTCATGCCGGCCAATGGCTTAATGGCCAAGAGCATCGACCAACATCTTAGGAGGCCCTCGCTTGGCAGCTGGATCAAGGGCTTAATTCAGAAAGCAGTACTGTAGCCACGGCACGTATAGACGAGACGACACAAAAAATCTAATTAGTCCGTCAGTTAGATTATCAAAAAATATTTGACTCGTGTTTTTCTTTTGTTACGTAAACCAAAATTGACGAAAATATGAAGCTTTTAAAATTCTCAATACGTCACGCCTTGGTATAATTTTTAGCTAGTTCTGACGTCACGATCCCCCACTCCCGAGTTTTGATGCGTTTTATCTTTTGTCAATATTCATTGATTTACAAAAAAAAAAATACATGTCCATTAATTTTGAATACTCTAACTGACGGACTAAATAGATTTGCAATTATTTGATACTGTCGTGATGCCTATTGTTAGGAGGTTACTCTCTCAAGAGCCCTGACCACCGGCAGCTCGGATCCTGTTCCCAGCGCTGGTGGGCTACTATTTTTATATTTTTTTATTAATATTGTTTTTATATAAGGAATATTTTAAAATGTAAATATATGTTGTAAAATGAATAAAAGAATAATAATGAATTGTCAAAATTAAACGCATCGTCACCGATAACCGCCAGCTGTTCCCTACCCAATAACAAAGGTTATCCAGCATATATATACTACCTACTCCTTCATACATACCCTACAGCTGCGATCTATTCCAAACCATTGGTATCGGTGGCATACAAAGACACAATTAGTGCTTTGTCACGAAGTGCTAGGCAATCAGACCGATTAGAGATCATATGGCAGATTACTGGCTCTGTGCTAGACTGATGATGCGTGTTTCCTCACGTTTGACCAAGTGGTAGCCAATGGCTATAAGAGAAAAGTTTGTTAATAAAAATAAAATACGAGTACATTTGGCGGAGCGCAGTGCAGAGCATTTTTCACTGTCAAACTATTATTGACGTTGTCCTCATTAAAATAATATCTAAAATCAATTAACAATTCATTCCTGAAGAGCATCGAAGCGAAAGACGAACAAGAAGAGAAATATGTGGAGAAATATGTACGGACGGCTGCATTAATTCGTTACCCCTTTTATTAAGTGTCCTAATGCGTGACGGATGCCTAATTAATGCAGCTGTCTGTACAGCTTTATTATGCTGTTTTACCTGATGATACGGACTACGAGAACTATCACAAGAAATATTAAGTACTGAGGTACCTATTGCTTATTTATTTTAAAATTTAAATAATTTATTTTTTAATTTATTTAAACACCACAGCAGCTATTATCACAGGTTTAGGTACTTAATAACAATAGAGTAGTTATATTTAAAGGTACAATAGTTAACCAAGAATATAATTAATTATTTTGACAACCAAGAGTAATTTTGCAAAATGCGGCCCGTTGTATTTTTTTTTAATCGGTGAAATGGGATCAAAATTCCACAAATAATATTCGTGTAGCTGCAACGGCTAGTTCCCCTTACTGCCCCGCTGAAAGTTTCTAACCTGTATACAAGATCTTCTTGGTTCGAATCTGTAACTCTCCGCACAGCTCCAACAAACTCGCCGCAATACCCGTTCGTATTTCAGTTGGTAATATTATCTCAATCGGGAGGTATCGAAGCCGTTCGCTTTATACCAGCCCCGATTGAATGGCCGCGGTGTGAGCAACACATTTGTAGCAGAAAAAGGTAAATATTTTCAATGTAATTGAAGTTCAGGAACGTTGAAAAGACGAATTACCATCATGACATAAATTATGCAAACATGACGGTATGGGAGTTGAAAAAGAGTCTTGTAACATTACTTTTGTCAGTTGTGAGAAGCTGGGCTGCAGTAAGGCGATAGTTGAAATATATACAGATAGTTTTAAATGCTATAAGTGTGCCTTTACGACGTTTTCCTTCACCGATTTTTTTTATATTTTTTTTTATGTATGACCACTCGCAGCTGCAACTCGCTAAGGTTGCTTGACTGCTTAACCGGACTATCCTGTGGTGGCCAAAAATTACTTTAGGACCCCCAGCCAAGGCTTACAAACTAAGGATATAAATTAAATGAACAGTCACTAAGGGCACCCCCTGTGGGGTTCGGGCCTCAGCTTAGTGCGTCAGCAAGGGTCAGGCTGGGTCGGATCATTAATTGGGGAATTTAACGTTTCTTGCTCAGCGTCGCGGGCTGGCTCGTCGAGCAAGGGTCGGGCGGTGATGTTACAGTCCGCGTTGTTGGAGGACCTCGTCGGCGGGGCCGGATTCGCGGTTTGAAAATGTTCTTGTGTCTGTGTTTGCGAAGTGTGCTAGTTTCCCTATGACTCTCTTGAAGAATGGTGATGGGATCATCAGGTGTGAGGAGGGTGAGCCTAGGTCGGCGAATCCTGGAGATGTTAGAGGGGACATAACTAGCTGCTGAGGAAATCAGGGGGTTAGGGTGTTTTTCGGCCTTATCGAAAAAACCCTTGGTGAGACGCTTCATGCACTGCTGGATGGTAGGGATCTTGAGGTCAACGTGGAGTTGCTCATTCCTGACGAACCACGGGGTTTCCGTGGCCCGTCGTAAGAATCGATTTTGGAGGGTCTGCATCATATGGAGGTGGTAGGGTTTGGCATGTGCGAACACGGGGCACGTTTATGTCATAATAGGCCGAATGCACGCGGTGTAAATACGTAATTTGCACTTGAGTGACAATTTGCTGCGAGCATTCAGCAGAGAGTGGAGCCTGCCGAGAGCGAAGGCGGCACGCGAACGTACCGTCTTGATGTGCTCTGCGAAGTTTAGGCGCTGGTCGAGGATGACTCCCAGGTATTTGGCTCGCTTCTCCCAAGGGATCGGCTTGTCAAACATGGTGATCGGAGTAGTCCATCACCGATGTCCTCGATGTCTAAGATATAGTCTTGCGCATAGTAGTTCGCGACGGACATCGCTCAGTTTAGGTCACCGCTCCTAAACGAACTAGTTCGCTCTTCTAGTTCATCCGCTCCCAGCTCGAATCAGAGAAAGGCAGATCGTCTGCTCGTTTTGATACTGCTCCTGCACCGGCACGCGACAAGATTATGGATTGCTGTATTTTTACCTACAATTTTTACACTATAAATTATAAACAGTAAAAACCTCTGAATGAAAAGTATATAATTATTGTAAAGAATACCTAGGCTTATTGGTGCAATAAATATATACACTCCTTAGTTTAGTTAGTGAATAAAATGTTTCGTTTTTTTTTTAAGATTTTTTTTAAGTTTTGAAAATAATCTACAATTACATAGATAACTATAAATGGACATAAATAACTATAATAACGTAGTCACGCGAACTAACGAGCTTTGGAGTGGGGAATGACGCTCTCACGACTTAGTTCGTTCGCGAACTACACTAGACTACTAAGATTATACATAACTATAGATTGATTGATTCCAAGAAATCATGTTTCAAAATTCAACATTTGACAAAAGCAATATTCATCATCCATTTGCCTTTTTCCAACAATAATCAGAAGATCGACCCAAACGGCTGATAATATTTATCCAAGAGCGCCTAGAATTTCGACATCCCAAAAGAAAAAAAAAACAATTTAACAGCCAACCATTCCAAAACACACACCCACGCACCATTATTATCTTAAATAAGCTCAGCGACATATTCTTATATCGTTTTACAAATGGCGCTCGTTCATTCGCTTTAAGAGAGGCATTACTTCGGCAGCGATAGCCCACCGCAGATGTTCCTAATACTTACCATCTTGCTTCACAAAATGGAGATGGTAAATGGGTACAGGGATTTACAAGTTGCGAGTTGGTATGGTCATCATTGGTCTTTATGTTAATGAATATGAAGTTGGACTTAGTTTGTAGTCTTTGGCAGTGAGCAGAGTAACACACACATTTTGTTAGTACGTAAACTGGACTTACTGCTGTTGTATTTCCTAGTCGAAGAACTTAAGAGGGCCCTTCCCGGCGCGTCTATCGTCAACGCAAGCATGGTCGAAAAGCTTGTTGTTTCATCCAGAGCCATCGCGGTGATATTTTTTAAATTCCCCTGTCTTAACTAGCCCTGACCCCGCACTACTCGTCTCCCGCGCACCTTATACCGACTAACGCAATAACATTGAACGAAAAATATTTTTATACTTGTTCCAGGAAATACGTGTTTTTGAATAAGTCTTACAAGTTAGTGAATTAAATATTTGTCATATAGAATCTCCATTAAATGTGCAAGGCTTCTATCAGGATGTTTTCTTTGCTTTTATCAATTTTGAGTACATTATGAACGGCCAAAGTTCATGTCAAATTTGCAAAACAGCAACTTTTGGAGGCTTATACTGAATTTGTTTCTACAAATTTTTATTTTTTGCTTTGATAGAAGCCTAGATATAGTGCACAAAATCCCTACTAGTTAAAAAAATATATGTATGTGTAACAACGGCATAATTACGTACGAGCGTTTGTATGAAAAGTATGACGGGTTGAAGCGATATGTTTACGACCTCGATCAAGAGTTTTTTTTACAATACTCGTGCACAACCAGAACGGCTGGGTATTTAGTTTCATTTTGATGAAATCAAATAATGTACCTCATTGGTATGGGGGTTGCAAGCAAATTCTAAGATTTAGGCCCTCAGCAGGCCTAGCCAAGTTACAAACGTTTCATATCGATTCTCTTTCTACAATCGCAAACGCCTCGGCGTAAGCGATTGTAGAAAGCGCCAAATTGGTAGCCAAGTTGACACGACTGAGTCGATCGCTCGTTCTCTAATGTCTGTAGAAAAAACCTACATTTTAGTCTATGGTGAGCGTTCCTACCAAAGAGTATAGCGATCAACATTGTAAAACGATAACATTCTATTCTATTATTTTTAAAGATGTAAACTTATCTACGAATTTTCTATTCGTTTGTGTTGATCACGTGATTTAACGTTGAGATGATGCCACTCTATAGCGTTAACGATTGTAGCTTGTCAACTTGGCTAAGCCTGCAGGTACGATACTCGGGTAGGGCAAAATGGTTTTCTTATGCTAAGTAGGCTTGCGTTTGGCCGCAACTCACCTGATGACGCGACCTTTTGTGGAGCATTCTTGCCTAAAAGAAACCGGTCTAGGTCACAGATAATCGGAAAATGTACCTTTATTTCCCGTTCCATATATCCAATAGGTTACCTACTTACAATATAGCATTAAACGTACGTATAAACTCTGGCCCTTTCGGGAAATCAGATGCGATTCCTTATTACAAGAAAACTGTAGTTTTCTTTACCAATGCAATTTTTCTTGTACACAAGTAATACATAGTTCAGTTGAACTCAGTTTCATTTGTACTCGCGTGTGTAGTACCGGTAACACTCGTGTTTTGTTATTTCAATAGTTATTTCGTGTTGCTGGTCATAAACAAGACTTTTCTTTGTAACTTGGCAGAAACACTGGTCTATTGTCTGTACTGAATCTATTTCACAACGGTTTTTACTTGTCTTATTGTCTACCTTTGGAATTGATTTCTTTGATAGAATAGACCAAAGTGCACTTTAGTATGACTTGAGAACATAATATGCAGTTTATTTGAAAATAAAATACACATGAAGGCCACTTATGTTCAAGAGAGAGAGCTAGGAAAATGCGCTTTGATTTTGTTTATGGATGCACATGGGGATAGGTAGAGTCGAGGACTTGATTAGATAAGCCACTTTTGCTACTTTCCAATTTTGCACTTTTATACATTCACGAGTACGAATATTACCGACTAAACCCGATTTGCATTACACGGCTAAAATACGAATAGTGGCAAATGACTCATCAATTAAAGTCCTCGACTGTACATTCAAAATGGTTACAAAGAATGTGGCAATGCTGCCAGCCTACTGGGGTTCTTAAATGGCCGCTTTAGCAGAATCCTAATATGAATCACGTTATAAAAATAAAATTCTTCGATAATTTAAAGTTCTTTAGGATCATAATCTTAAGGTCCATTTTAAGAATTTTAAATTTTATTTTAACTTGATTCATTTATGATTCTGCTAAAGCGGCTATTTTAGACCCCCTGAGATTGACAGAACGACTGAACGACACGAATTTTTTGATGCGCGCCGGTTATTCTTTTCCCATTTTGATACTTTTACACATTTTATTATTATTTAAGATCTACTTGTAGTTTGTAAATAATTTACATAGTACCTCATTAGGTAGTAGTAAAATTTGTGGACAAGGAACAGAAGTTTTTCATTTTTTTATTCATTAATAAAAAAATGAAAAACTTCTGTTCCTTGTCCACAAATTTTACTAGCATCACGGCCACTTCATCAAGGCAATGGCTCCAACGATATCCACCCATTAAGGTGCTCTTCCGAAAGTGTCTCTTTAAAACACTTCCGTAGATAGTAAGACTGTCGTCAGTAACCGTTTTAATGCAGTAAATAAGAAACCAGTCGTGTCATTGTGATAGGCCCACCTTGCAACTGCAGGCCGCCTTCGGATGAGCACCTCAAAACTGCATCAAAACCAGCTCAGCATTTCCATAACAAAATCACACAAACGTTAACAGTTTCACACAATCATTATAACAAACAAGATCGTTACCAACGTATAATATACTTTACGCCAATCGCGAAACAGACATTTTTCCTTTTAAAAATATATATTAGGGCACATCTACACTGGCGTTTTATCGAGTGCTCGAGTCGTTACGAAATCATTACATTTTATGGCGCAAGCAAATGGGCTACTTGCTGTTCGAGCAGTATTTTAGTAAACATGGTGTGTGTACTAAATTTTAGTAAGATGTCTGACAGGATGAGATGGTTGTCAGTTTAGCTAGGTTTCAGTCTAGGATTACATAAGGTCATAACATCACGCCTGTAATTCCCGAAGGGTTAGGCAGAGGTGTACTATCGAGGACACTCACGCCTGATCACCACTAAGCAAATTTTTGCTTGCACTTACAACATAGAAACGCTCTCTAGCCCCGCCCCGTTGACTTTGTATAGAAGTAATGAATGAAAAGATACGCACTGACGACGCACGCCAAACGAGAGTTATTGTTATTTTGCTCTCCAAAGTTGACGCTTTCCTAATAGGCCTAAACATTAAGGGGGCGTGGCTTGGCGCCTCTGCATGATTTAAGCGAAAAAACTTTTAACTGATCAAGCGGAAAAGACCACGACTGTACCTGACGGTACACCCACATTCCGCCAGTTATCTTTCATTCACATGTAACAGGGGGCGAGCTTATTCCCATCAACCGGGCAAATCCAGACTTCGTGGTTGCTACTAAGAAATTCCTGATGGGAAAACCCAATAACACTTTGCCCGACCCGGAATCGAACCCAGGACCTTATGTTGTCGTGCTTGCGACAACTAGAACAACGAGGTAGTCTAGGATTACTTGATTATAATATTAGAATTATTTTTAAAATATTTTTTAGTTTAGCGGCATTTTGTCTACGTCACAATTTGAGTTCTGGAGCGCAGTGTGCATTTGATCTGTAAATTTAACGTTAAGTATGCTGCGCTCCATTGCCCGATGGCAAAACTAATATAAACAAGAACATTGTTTTTTTGTTTCACCATTGTATAAAAGACTTGAAGATTAGTCTTCCTCTTACTCTTAAGGAAATCTTTATTTATGTCAACCATTTCATATTATTCAAAAGAAAACTGACAGACACGAACCATGAATACAGTCCGTGCACGTTTCTCTGCTCATAATTTTGCGGCCGAACCGTTTTGTGGCCGTTTCAGAACCGTGTGAATAAACATGAGCCCTAAACATGAACCCTAAACATGAACCGTATGCGATTCGGAAATGGAACGGACGATATCTAGTTACGGCCCGGATGGAGTGCCGTTCAGTTTTTACTTATGAACGCTAAACTGCTAAGTGATTCTGGTGAAAACCGCCTGAAGAAAAATAACGGACAGTTTTATTTAGGCTGTGTTTGACCTTGACAAAGTTTCAGAGATTTTTTGAGAAATATAAATATTGTAGAAGATTGGAGTCCCTAACATAAACGCGCGAGATAAACGCAACGTAAATTCGAATGATTTAGAACTAAAATAATATGGCACTTATGATATTTTATTTTCTCGCGACAAACACAAATAACGCAAAATAAAATATTAAGGCGGTGTTTTCCGGGGTACTAAGGGGTGTCATAATGGATGATCCCCCATCCAGGGACTGCCCTCGGCAATCGTTGCTTAACGTTGAAAGATCGACCCGTGTGGCCTTATAGCCGGGAGCCTCCTCAAACAGAAATCTAATGTGTAAGAATCTGTAAGTCATAGAAATGTGTCAATGCTTTTGGAAGCCGTTGTTAAAATAGGTTTGAAAGCAATGACCACTTGTTTTCAAGTTTATATGCCACGGGGCGTCTCGAATTGATACCGAAGGCACGCACATCTGATTTTTCTGATTCATGTGCGTATTGTATAATTATCACTTTCTTCGGTAAAATCCTTTACCGAAGAAAGTGATACATAACACCGTGAAGAAACCAGCACGCCTGAGAGATATTTCTAGACGGCATATAAAGCCAAGTCAGAGGCCCATGGGCGGCATAAAAACTCTGACACCAGTTTAGGCACTAACCACACGATAAAAAAAGAACAAGCCACGCTGTTCACTCATGAACCTACAAGAAACACAGACAATCAATACATCTTAGTAACATCATTAAGTCAATACATAATGTAACAGGAAGCCTCTATCCAAGCCGGTATAAATAACAAGCCGAAACAGTGCCAACATTGGTACTAAATACATCAGCAAACATATCCATGAAAACATAATGCGGTATCTGATAACGCTAATATTTAGGTACCGGTACTACTACCGGGAAGTCGGGTGAAGAGAAGTCGGGTGTCTTGTAAGGATGGTGAAGATATGACGACGGATGGAGGGTTTTTGCAAGGTCTTGCTTTAAGTGGTAAAGATACAAATCTGAAGGTGCAACTGATTGCTGCAGTTGCAAAGCAATGATAGGTCGCACCGTCATTACTTATGAATGTTTTTCACATAACACCACAAGTGTACTATTGTAGGCGCACACCCCTACTAACCCCTAAAAGTAAACACACACACCAGTTATGTTTAAGTTTGATGTAATAGGGGGCGACCTAGTGCCATCAACCGGGCACGAATCCAGACTCCGCTGGCTGCTACTGAGAACGATGTTAAAACGCAATAACACTTTGACCGACCTAGGAGCTGAACCCAGGACCTTAAAAATAGATTACAATCTAGCCGAAACAATAAAAGCAATATAACCCCCCTCAGTTATCGGGCTCAAAATTGTTACAAAACTGTGTTGTTTTGGAGAAATCAAATTCTCGAACAAAAGCTTTTTGGAAATTTGCGACTCTACCAGACGTGTTCTTGAGTGGAGACCGCGAATCGGCATACATAAGGTGGGACGCCTTAAGGCTCGGTGGAACAACGATCTTCGCAGAGTGGCTGGTAGCAACTGGATGAGAGTTGCTGAGAATCTAGTTGAGTGGCGTGCGATTGAGGAGGCCTATGTCCAGCAGTGGACTGTTGTAGGCTGATGATAACACCAGAGATACGTTGTTTAACAAATTGATTTTCAAAGGATTCATTCGTTCATGAGCTATCAGATCCTTAACGGATTTCCAATTAATTCTAAATTGACTTCTGTAAATGGTATCTTGTTACTTCAAAGTAGTGGTTCCATGACAAGCACTGATGGGATAAAAAATGATATAACAAATTTTAATGAATCGCGTTGGTACTAAATGCTACAACTGAAGAATTCTACGAAACATACCCCAGTTTCCGTTCCTAGAATACACCATGTTTAATTTATTTACAAATTGGTATGAGACATTAAGAGGGATTTACGGGAAAACTAATTTATTGAAGGCGTTACAGGTATAACCATGAGTAAGAGATGTAATTATGCGTAGCTTTAATTACAATTGGTTGATTACGGTTCAATTCTCTGGTTGAAGGAGCTCACGTCTAAACACCGTGACTTTTTAGTCGACTTATAAACGCGGTCTGCTTAGTGTATCCGACATTTAAAAATACTTCTAGGCATGATTTTTTTTTTTTACCATTGAGAGGAAACAAAAAGGGCGAGAAAATTGAAAAATACGTATTTGTAAAATGTATTGCTGTCGCGCAGTGCCCAAACGACCGCGTGCAGAGCGCGAAAGAGACAACAGCTATTACGTATCTCTGTTAACAGCTCGAAATGATAGTAACTGGGCTCAGTTTCCATCTATTAACTGTCAAAAGGTTAGTTTCGTATTATCTATGACCCTGTTAGTCATCGTAAAGTTATATCCACTCAGTGTGTTAGGTAATACCAATATTATGACATTCACGGTTGTCATCAAAGTTCGGTGTACAACCGAAGCTTGATAGTCACTGGATATCAGAAAGTTACGTAATAGCCCTGCAGAACAACACCAATTAGAAGTACACAAAAACAACGTTTCGTAGACCCTGATAACTTCTTCAAATCATGACCGATTTAACTACTTTTTTCATTAAAAATTAAAGAAAGATTTTGGCCGTGTTCCTATGTTGTTTTTTTTTAAATCATTTAGTCAAATTCGTTTTCTGGATGTTTAAACACAGCAGAACATCTGGCCAATTTTTTAGGTTTTGAAGGTTCCTAACTCTTTTAATAAATAATTTATGAGAATAACGAAAACATAGGGACATGCCAATAGTGGTTATAGATTTTTTGGAATAGAAAATATTGCTCTACTGGCATGATCCAGGGAGAAAACAGGGAACTACGTTTGTATGGAAAAACGGCCGTGCTGTGTCCTCTTAATTAAGATCATAAAATAATTTATTAAAGGTATGCAGGTTAGGGTTCTTATGTAGGTACCAATTACAGATAATAGATAATTGGTTCATAGAAAAATAAATACGGACAGCGCTCGCAACAGGGTGTTACTAACTACGTCATAATAATGAATAATATTTTTATTTTTAAATTATTCAAATCTCATAAATACCTATCTTTTTAAAGAATGTTTAGTAGGATACATGAAGTGGGCTGCCTTTGTAAGACGACTAAAAAGTCACAGTGTATAATACCAGCCGCACAGGTTGATCTTGTAGGTTAAGCAACGCCTGCCGAGGTTGATCCGTGGATGACTGACCATCTTTACATATCGAGTTTCCTCCGTGTCACGGAAAGCATGGTCACAACATAAAATATCCATTCAGTAGGAGAAAATCACTTTTAAAAGTTGCTACTTTTATACATATTCAGGCTGGGTATCTACTAAATTAGCAACTCTATTTGTGGTGGTTCAAACTTCGTTTGAAATACTGTTAGAATAAAGTTCTAATCAGCTTGCACTACAAAGTGGTTGTTACGTCTGTCGCTACAGGCCGAAGCTATTAGGCTACAATTAAATAAAAACCATTATCAACAATTAAATAAAATCAATCATTAGATCAAAATGCCAATTATACACTTTGTGAAGAAAAATGTTACAAATATTTGTGTGAAACCAGTTGGACATCGCAGTTGTACCACGGGTCGGGAGTGAAAAAAAATACTAAAACTTAATGCCGTTTAGGAGTAGTTACGCAAAGAAGAAATGCTTCACTTTGAATATTTTTGTCATATAGTAATAATGAAGTTAGAATTATTTCAATTCTACCAATTAAAGTTTAGAGTCAGTCAATGTAACATATATTTTTTGCACCTTTATATTCACTCATCAAAGAGGAGTTACATGGAGAAAACCTCTCGTTAGCAGATACCACCCCCTTAATGTTCCCGACTTAATGTTGACGACCCAAATGGCGCAGCGGTAGTAAGGTTGCCTTACGTTTTTAGGGTCCCGGGTTCGAATCCCGGTACGAGCATATGTTTGTGTGATGAGCATGGACATTTTGTTTCCGAGTCATGGATGTTTATATGTATAAAAAGTATGTATTTACAAACAAAAAGTATCTATGTAGTATATCAACTATCACGTGTCCACGACACAAGCCTCGTTGCTTAGTGTGGCACTAGATGGCGCTGTGTGTAATGTCCAGCGATATTTATTTATTTATTTAATGTTCCCGACTGTACTTCTCTCTGTCCAACTTTTCATGGAAAAAAACACTAGTGATTTTACATTGTAATGTACTCAGAACCCCAAACGACTCACTATCCCATCGTCTCCAATGTCACAGACAGAGAGCCTTTGACATTTGACACCGGCACTTAAACTGACGTACATTGTGTTAATGATGCTGGGCGGATAACGAAGGGCACAATTATATTCAAAGTTAGTAATTTGAGCAGCGTTCCAATGTGTTTCTGATATCGCTTACACGTGTAGCAAGCGTGATGGTTTAACTAGGGTAATTTGCTTTTAGGACCTTAATAATAGTGAATTAATTATAATAACAATAATATAATAATAATAAATTTATTTCTCAAAAAACTTTGTAATATTTACAGAAAAAATAGTTTGGCAGTATTAATTTCTAATAAGTGGATGTAGCCACTGCAACCGAACTAGGCAATGCCTGTATTTCGGTTTTCAGCGCCTTTTCCTTCGATATTTTAACAATAAAATGCCAACAAAGAAATATGGTTGGTTGTACTACCAATTAAATTTTGAATGACTTAAAACTAACTTAAATGCTACATTGTTTTAAATTTAAAATTACCCATAATATAATAATCTGTCAAATGACCAATTTGTTCGAGACACCATTGTTTAACTATTGTGTCTACTTCGTGGACAGATCAAAGGATAAGCAAAATTGGTCTATAAGTGAGTGAGAATTGTTTATGAGTGTGTGTGAACTAGCAGGTGATTTATGTGGAGTTTGAGTGATGTGGGTGCGTGCGTGTGTTGGTGGGTGTGATTGAAGTGCTAATTTATGTATATTAATGCCCGTTTATGTCACAACTACTAAAAATATATTATTTTCATATAATAAAATAACGCCTGCAAACCACGAAGTGTGCCATAGTACTTTTGCTAGTTACATTTTGTAATAAATAAAGGACGAGCCTATTGCCATCAACCGGTCACAAATCTAAACTCCGGTTAAAAACTGAGAAATTTTTAATGGGATAACACTGCCCGACCTGGGAACCGAACTCAGGACTTCATGCTCATCCCAGACTGATTTTGTGTTTTAATAAGTCGAAAAATTAACTTCATGAGTAAACAAACACATACCCCCGAATACTGAAACGTCACTCAAAATTTAAGGGCTGCTTAACATTTGAGCTGCTCCTAAACTTTAAATTTCGTATGGGCAAACGTCACTTTTGAGTATCTGTTAAATATAAGCACTACTTAAATTTTGAGTGACGTTTCAGTATTCGGCCAATATTCACGCCTTTTCCCTTGGGGTATGCAGAAAATATAGAGCGCCGCCTACTTCCATCCGATGCTTGTAAACTGAAGTTTATGACAGAGCATTAAAAAATCACACAAGTTTTCATACTTGTGTGTGATTTTTTTTTCAATGCTCTGTGCTCGTCATCTACCTAGTCTTTTCCAACTATGTTGGGGTAGGCTTCCAGTCTAACTGTGGTTGCAGTTGAACAGTTGTACTATACATGGAGCGACTGCCTATCTGACCTCGACAACTTAGATAGTACTTATACTTAAAATGTCACTTACGGGATATCTTCCGTGATTATTGTTTTTTGAGCTCCCGATATTTCGACGCTGTTGCAAGCAAATAAACAATAATCACGGAAGATATCCCGTAAGTGACATTTTAAGTATAGTTATGAACCGTGAAAGCTTAAATCAGTTAGTACTGGGCTATACGATACCCCTTAGTAAGGCTGGTTGTCAGACTGTCGGGCCACTGATCTGTCAAGAATCTACAAATGACAGCAGTGACCAACGTGCAATCTGAGGTACGGAGGAAAGTCGGTATGCAACGGGTGGTTACCCATCTACAGACCAAGCTAGGCAAGCGCGGTTTAACCTGAAGATCGACCGAGTGGCTGTTATGACTTAGCCACGATCACCTGAGCCTGTATTGCTCTGTATAAACATTAAACACATATTACGCGAATGATCGTGGTGTGAACACAGGTTTAATAATGAAGCCTTTGTTTACCTGTTTGATGACCCAATTTTAATGCGGTTTTATTTTATTGGAAAGAGACACGTACTGTGGGTCAGTTACTACGCTGAAATTATTAAATATTAATTAACTCATGTACTGTCGAGTACACTCCCGCTTGATCACTATTAAGCTAATTTTTGCTTGCACTTACAACATAGAAACGCTCTCTAGAACCACCTCGTTGACTTTGTATAGAAATAATGAACGAAAAGATACCGATCGGCCGAGCGCACTGACGACGCACGTCAAACGAGAGTTATTGTTATTTTGCGCGCCAAATTTGACGCTTTCCTAAAAGGCCTAAACTTTAAGGGGGCATGGCTCGGCGCCTCCGCGTGATGTAAGCGAATAAAAATTTAACAGATCAGGCGGAAAAGACCACTACTGTACCTACCACATACCTTGTGAAAATTTCGCTTGATTTTTCTCGAGTGTTATTATCAGATCCCATATAAATATGTTATTATAAAATGCCTGTTTTACATGAAGTGGTAAGCATACATATACAGGACTGTAGGTACAGCAACATTGTAGCAGCTGTGATTAAGACCCATGTAGTATTTAGCGAGCCCATTGGCACCAACGGGGTTTTCAGATTTTGAATCCGAGCTACTACAGAGAATTTTCTAACTAAAAACCTTGAAAGGCAGAAAGATGTTACCTATCCTGGGATTCAAATCCAAGACTCAGCACAGCACTATAGCCGCCACCAGATCAATGAAGCAAGTAACAAGAAAACCCAAGGGAAGGGACAAGTAAAACAGATAACTGAATAAAATACTAAAGTTAAAAATTTGACATGATTAGTTACTGATGAACCTTTTAAAAGCGTGTTAAAAAAGACGTACTGAATCATGCATTCCTATAAAAATATAGTCCGTTAGTTCGAAAGAACTCCGAAAGAAAAAAAACATTTATTATTTTAGTAACTGTTAATGGGGCTTACAATTTTCTCAGAAAACTGTAATATTCTTTCAGCATTGATTTTCGTTATATAACTGGAGGCTATAGGACAATGTAAATAAATTAATGAAATAATTTCTATTTCATGAATATTGTTGAACCATAATGCAGGGTAAATAAAACACGAGCTTTTAAAGTATGCGTAATCGCTTTACATTTTACTTTGAGGCGACTACAGGAGCTAAATTAGTAACTCTATTTGTAGTGGTTCGAACTTCGTTTGAAATACTGTTAGAATAAGGTTTTAATCAGCTTGCACTACAAAGTGGTTGTTACGTCAGGCAGTGCGGGCCGAATAGTGCGAAATGAGTGTTTTTTCCGATTTACAAAAAATCTATTGATTGAACTAAAAAAATGCACTTTACATACAAAATGCATTTTCTAAGTTCAAGAATAAATCAATTGACTCGTAGCATACTCCATCGGTCCGCTACGAGGTGGCTACGAGCGCGTAGCACGCGTAGCAGTGACTACATTCTGTCCGCTACGCCGTAGCGACATGACTATCGCATCATACTATCGTCTAATCACTGAAGGTTGGCTTACGAAACATGGTTATACTTTTATTGTTATTAAGTTAGGCACTTATAAATAGAAATAACCAGCTTATGCCCGTGGCATCACCCGCGTGGCGTTCGATAATTGCCCTCACGATCAGAAGGTCTAAGTAACTAAATGTCCAACAGCGCGAAACGTCTAATAAGCGGTAATTCTAATTAGCAAAATGTCCATGTTGTCTCACGAGATCACACTACCGGAATAAAAAGTATTATATGTGTTAATCCAGGTTATAAACTATGTGTGAGCAAAATTTCATCGAAATCCGTTCTGTAGTTTTTGCGTGAAATAGTAACAAACCATCCATCCATCGTCACAAAGTTTCGCATTTATAATATTAGTAAGAGTAGGATAGTAGGATTAATTTAATTGGACTTTACTTGTTATTTTACTTCCGAAATCCAATTACTGAAAAATAATTAATATTCATATTTTTTGAGCTCAAAAAAAATAATACTTTACGCTATTCAAACGAGATTGACAAAAATGAATTCAATTCGTATCTATAATCGTTATGGCCGTAAATTATCTCACGGATTTTTTTTTATTTATAACTTATGACACTCGGGTATTGACACTACCGATTAGTGAAATAATTTTCGGAATCTGATCAGTAGTTTCAAAGATACCTTACATAGCCCCCAAAACCGAATTTATAATCTTACGTTACCTTACTTAATAAAAATTTGTGCAAAATAAATTCAAAGCTAGCATAAAAACGTAATTTTGGCGAACAAAATTCTATTTCGTAATTGCTACGTCAATCCAGTTTTATTGTACCTGTTGAAAATCAACTAAACCTTGTCCAAACTTAATAATTGAGGTAGGGTACAATATTAATTGAAGAGTGATTATAATTTTAATGAATAGTCTGTGTGTGACAGTGTGGAGGCTTAATAGTTAACTGATGAACTGTTATTGTTTGTCGAAAGCCGATTCTTACTAAAACAAACTACAAATGCGAAAGTTTGTGAGGATGTATGAATGTTTGTTCTTCTTTCACACAAAAACTACTCAACGGATTTGGATGAAATTTGGCACACAGATAGTTTATAACCTGGATTAACAAATACAATACTTTTTATCCAGGTAGTATGATCCCGAGGGACAATTATCGAAATCCACGGGGGCGAAGCCGTGAGCGTAAATTAGTATGTATTTAGATAATAGATGCCCGTTTTGGTTTAATTGATTCCTCAGTCGCTCCATGTCAAATACTGATATTCAGCTGCATCCAGTTTTTGTTTTCTTCACTGACACAAATGTCGGCACGCATCTCTTTCAGTGTTGCCATGCATAGACAAACTGTGGTGACGTTGGGTGCAGATAAATTATGATATTTTTTTATTCTTCAACCTGTATTTATTACACATTAAATATTTATATTTGTTTATTAGTATTATTTTGTCTTATAAATTTGTATTCGTATAACTGACCGACTTTGGGCTCTTCAGAATACCAGCGCCGTGACTTTTGTTTTTAAATGTCACAGCACCTTGCTGATATAGGTGCTTTTTGGACAGGACCAAATTGATTGTTTTTATTTTTATCATGTTTACTTTTTTTATATAATAGGCACGACGACAGTATCAAAAAATTTGCAAATCTATTTAATCCGTCAGTTAGAGTATTGGAAATTAAGGGACACGTATTTTTTTTTTGTAAATCATAAAATATTGACAAAGATAAAACGCATCAAAACTCGGGAGTGGGGGCTCGTGACGTCAGAACTAGCTAAAAATTATAGCATGGCGTGACGTATTGAGAATTTTAAAAGCGTCGTATCTTCATCAATTTTGGTTTACGTAACAAAAGAAAAAAACACGCGTCAAATATTTTTTGATAATCTAAGTGACGGACTACCTAATTAGATTTTTTTTGTCGTCTCGCCTATTTTGTCATAATGTCCCTTCTATCTTATTGTTTCTATTATGCCCTGTGTGAGTTTAATCAATTATTTTTCTTTCTTTTTTTCTTTCAGTTTAACTGGAAGCCGACCCGAATTGGGAAAATGCAGGCAGGAAAAGTTTCGATGTTAATCTTGAACATCATTAAATCGAAACGAAGAAGCTCTTCGCAAAAGTATTTATTAAGACAGATTTCGTTTCAACATTTTCGGTAGCATAGGATAAAAACCGTATCAAAATCCGAAATTAGGTAGTTCTTAGCCCTGCCGGGGCTGCGGGACTATTCGAAAGAGATACCGTGGCCCCGGAACACAAAGGGCGATGAAGGAACATGGATGGGTTTTAGTCAGTAAAAGTCTGACACTCCCTCTTGCTCCGCCCAGTGCGGGAGGAGTCAAACTCCAACTCAAACTCAAATCATTTATTTCAATTAGAACATTACGGCGCTTTTGAAAGTGGAAAATACAATAAAAGCAAAGCTACAGTCACAGACACAAGGCATAAGACCTTGAGAAAGTACTGTAGTTGCCCATTCCCTAACGTAGATCTCTATGGAGAAGAACGGGCATGAAACTCCATAGACACTCTTTTAAATCAAAATATTGTTACAAAATCTTGGTTACATCATTCATGTTGAGATTATACATATGTGTGAGAACGATGTAGAAAGACGTGCACATTAAGAGCGTCCAGAGTAAAATAATAAATCAAAAAAAAATAAAAAAAATAATTAAAATGAACGAACCGTGGCAGCCAAGAGATGACCAGTCCCAACTGACAGCGCCCGTTCACAAACATGACGCATGTATCGGCGCCATTCAACTCGACCATATTTAAGGGAACCAAATGACCCGACACACCTGCCACCATCAGCGAGACATTTGAGTGAGCATGACATTCTCTCATAGCCACCAAGGCATATTCAAGTCAATGAAAGATAACTAAATGTAAGTGGTGGCTGAACAGTACAAAGTACTCACACATGTGGTATGAGATTATATAATACTAAAAACTGGAATCTATACAATGCATATTTGCATTGTATAGATTCCAGTTTGAGTGAGCATGACATTCTCTCATAGCCACCAAGGCATATTCAAGTCAATGAAAGATAACTAAATGTAAGTGGTGGCTGAACAGTACAAAGTACTCACACATGTGGTATGAGATTATATAATACTAAAAACTGGAATCTATACAATGCAAATAGGTATATTTTTACAATCTTCTGCAGCTTCCACAATACATTAACATGGGAATCAATTCTTCTTCTTCTTCTTTGCGTGTTGATAGACTCAAATAATGCCCGACCAGTGCAATCAATTAGTTTGCAACTATGGTTGTGGAGTAGGACCAGCATGTAGCCAAGCATTTTTATCATCAATGTAATCCCCCAACTTATAATATGCTTGCCTACATAGTGTGCGTTTTATACAAGATTTAAATTTCGTCTCATTCAGTTGAAGAATGTGGGGAGGTATTTTATTGTAACATTTCAAGCAGTACCCCATGAATGATGAATCTACTTTAGCAAGCCTGAAACCTGGCTGAACTAGTTGGTCCCTATTTCTAGTGTTATATTGGTGTCTGTCACCTCTTTTACTGAATAAATGCAGGGTTTTCCTAACGTACATGATGTTTTCATAAATGTATTGACAAGGTACTGTCATGATATTAATTTCCTTAAACAGTTCTCTTAGAGAATCGCGTCTACGTAATTCATATATGGCTCTGATGGCTCTTTTCTGCAGAATGAATATAGACTCGATGTCTGCAGCCCGTCCCCATAGTAAAATACCGTATGACATAATACTATGTAAATATCCAAAATAGACTAGCCTCGCGGTATCAATATCAGTAAATTGACGGATTTTTTTAAACAGCATATGCAGCTGAACTCAGCAGTCCTGCAAGAGATGTTAAATGAGGACCCCATTGTAACCTTGAGTCGAGCGTGATTCCCAAGAAAACCGTTTTATCGACAAATTCTAGTTTCTCTTGATTCAATATTATGTCACAATCATTACTTTTGACATTTGGTAGAGCAAATCTAATGCACTTAGTTTTTTTCCTATTTAGTACTAAATTATTAGCGGTAAACCAATTATGGACCTGCAGTAGGGCGTTATTTACGTCGTCAAGATCAGTGGCACGTCTGTTTATCCTAAATATTAAAGAAGTATCGTCAGCAAAAAACACCATATGCGGATGGTTGTTAAATAAACGGGGTAGGTCATTAATATATACTAAAAAGAGGAAGGGACCCAATATCGTGACCTTGTGGTACACCCATTTTTACTTTTAAACCCATTGAATTGATTCAAATACGATTTTATTAAACTAAGCGCAAGTTTACCTAAACCGTAATGCTCAAGTTTCAAGATCAGGGTTTCGTGATTTACGCAATCAAATGCCTTCGAAAGGTCACAGAAGATTCCTATGGCATCTTGTGCCTCTTCCCACGCAGTAAATATGTGTTTTAATAAAGTGACACCGGCGTCAGTTGTACAACGTCCTTTGGTGAAACCATACTGTTGCTCGTGCAATATTTTATTGGTGTTAAAATGGCTAAGCATTTGATTGAGCATTATCTTTTCAAACACCTTGCTGAAAACCGGCAACACGGATACGGGCCTATAGTTATTGGTGTCTTTACTATCTCCAGATTTAAAAAGCGGTATTACCTTACTGAATTTCATTAGATTCGGGAAGACCCCTTGATCCACGCACAAATTAAATATTAAGGCTAAATACGGCGCTACAGTCTCAATAATTGAGGTACAAGCTTTGATAGACATACCCCATAGATCTTCCGTTAATTTGATCTTGATTTGCTTAAAAGCTTTTATGACTATTATGGGATTTATATGCTGAAATTCAAACTCATTTGGACAGGCTGAAACGTTCGCTTTCAATAAATCAATAGAGAGCAAGGGTGAGAATTTTAAGGTTTCTGTAGTTTTAAGTGGGATACTGGTAAAGAAATTTACAAATTCTTGAGCAACTTCATTGTTGGAGCTCACAAGGCCACGTGATGTCTCTAGTGTGAAATCATTTTTTTTTTTATTTCTATTTGTTTCACTGTTGATAATTTTCCAAACCGTCTTTATTTTATTATCGGCTGATTTAATCTTGTTGCTAATGAATAAGGATTTGGCTACCTTGCAAGTGTTTTTAAAAAATTTCGAATAAGTAGCAACATATTTATTAAAACATTCTGTGTTGATGTAAGGCTTAAGGCCGTACAGCTCAAACAATCGTTCCCTACTTTTCCTAATACCCGGTGTTGCCCAGTCACTAAAAATAAACTTTGGGCCAATAGTTTTAAATTTCTTTTTTAAAGTATTATTGAACTCGGTGTGCGCTACCGAAAAGAATTCTTCATAAAATAAATTTACATTGTTTATAATATGGCCCGGTATACCTAGCTTGCTAGTTAAATTATTACTAAACTTGTCTAAATTGCTGGGTGTTATTTGTCTAGATTGAATCTGAATTCTTTGTAATTGTATATTGGACGCGAAAGCAACGGTCTGACCGCTGTGATCAGAAGGAAGGTAATTTACGATGGATTTATCTAAGTACTCACAGCAACAAAAAACATTATCAATACATGTAGCAGTATTTGTAGTAATTCTAGTTAGTTCTGAAAACACATTTGACAAATTAAATGATTTAAAGAGACTTAAAAATCTACTGCTATTTACATTATTCTCTAAGATATTAACATTAAAGTCACCACAGATAATTATTGGTTTATTACCAGTTACAGGCTTTGCTAAAGCATCTTCCATTACTGACTCAAAGATAGAGTAGTTAAGGTAATTAGGGGGTCTGTAAACGCACACTATTACATGCTTATCTAGCGCAACACAAGATAATTCAATGCTATGTTCAACCGATAGATCGACTATATCATTACGAGACTTAGATTTAATACAATTTTTAACTAAGATTAATGAACCCCCACGCATCTTAGATTTCCGGTTATAGCAACTGCCCACGTTGTAATTCTCATAATTTATTTGCATTAATTCATAATCTTTCATCCAATGTTCAGTAAAGCAAATAACATCAAACTTGGTTTTTTCTAAAAATAGTTCTATTTCTAATTGTTTGGATGAAAATCCCTGAATATTCTGGTGAAACAATTTCAAGGAATTCTGCTCAGCCCCTTTATTACAATTAATTGATTGAGAGCTAGAAGATACCCCATAGTAGACACTGACAGGTTTAACTAAATTGTCACTCGTACCTTCTATTGTCCTAATGACTAGTTTAAATCTAAGCTAATATGTGTATAATTACAATTAGTATAATTACTAATTTCCGTAGACCTATTTACAAAAAACTGCAACATACCACATTTGTTTGAGTTTATATTAAAAGCTAATAGCCGTGCTATTTGACGTCTAAAACTAATAGGCAGGTACGCATCATTCCTAGTTGACTTCAATTTCTGAACGAAACTGTTGGTGTCAAAAAATGTCAACCTGTCACTAAAATGACTAACCAACAAATGCATGCGATCGTTAAGATTATGGATGTAATGATTTCGCCTGCTTGATAACTTCTCAAAGTATGGAAAGACACACAGAATTATTCTTTTACAATTTAGTTTTAACAGTTGAGTGACATTGTCAGTGATATCATCAAGTTTAATGTTAGAACTGTTACCTACAAGTACAGTCATTTGATGATTTCCCATCCGCAAAAAAAGGTAGTTCTTAGTCTATCCTGCTCAGGGAGACAGAGGCAGGCAGACGTGACGGGGGGACTTTGTCTATACAAATAAATACAGTTGAAGAGTGTTTGTAATTTCAACATAACTGCTATTTACTGAATGCTGTAATTTTTTTGGATGTGTTTCAACTACTACATCTTCGAAACGGCTTGACCGACTTTTGAGGGTACTATTACTCGCATATGGCATGGCATAAGGAGTAACTTACTTATTTTTAAAAGGCTAGGGTTCCGTGCCAAAAAAAAAAAAATGCACGCGGACGAACGTCACGGGTCACAGCTAGTTTTATAATATGTAATGATATGGATATATAAACAACTGTTTTCAACAACACACCGCAACTCATCGAACTATCCCACACAAGCACACACACGCCCTTCACAAAATATAGATTTTATCAGTGAAACATACTTTTAATTAAAACGTAATTAACCAGCGTTTTGTTCGCGCTGTGTAATAACAAGTGGCGCGTAAACCCTTTTGTTGGGCTTCATATAAAATACGTTCGCAAATTCTGTTCACTTTCATTATAGCTATCAATTTTATGGAGTAACTAGCTGCCGGTCGATTGGGTCAGGGATGGGTTTTAAAAAATCATTTGTTAATTGGACAATAATTATTTATTTATTATAAAACATAACATCACGCCTGTAATTACCGAAGGGTTAGGCAGAGGTGTACATGATAGTACACCCACTTTTCACCAGTTACGGTTAAGTGTCATGTAATAAGAGGCGAGCCATCAACCGGGCGCAGATCTAGACTTCGTGGCTACTGAGAAATTATTAAAGGAAAAACCCAATAACACTTTGCCCGACTTGGGAATCAAACCCAGGACCTTATGCTCAGCAGTCGCGCTTGCGACCAACAGAAGACCCTGGCATCACTTTGGCCCCTACCAGGATATCAGCGCTATGACGTTGTTTTTTTTTCTAAACTTCACCGGTCGGGCTCAGTGGAAACGAACTCCACGTTTCCACTGAGCCCGACCGGTGAAGTTTCGAGACGTATTAGAATTGTATCGAATTATTTAAATTAGTATAACTGTATGATATATATGTAAATAGTATGTATGTGTATGTATGAATGTATATGTATGAATGTATGTATATGTATGAATGTAAATGTATGAATGAATGTGTATGTGCCGCTACACATTGTACTGATGGATACATTGAATAGTACGGCGTCATGGCAGTATTTAAAGTGAAATTATAACATTAAAAACTTGTGAAAACTTTAGAATATTTCCAGGTATGGTCCAGACAAGTGACTTGCGGCTTCGTTAAGGGTCTACTTACACCCTTTATGTATACAAGAAGCAACTTTTAAAAGTGATTTTCTCCTACTGTATTGATGGATATTTTACACCCATTATATAATTAATTATCCCTAATTGCTCCATATATTACGTATTGGTAGATTTCAATTACTCTTATAGTATGTTCACTTACCCCATATCGCCCAATATGGTATATCTATATCGATAGCAACAATAAACATAGACTCACCTCATTCACTCCACTCATGAAAAGCACAAAACACCCCAAACATTTACACCATTCACTCTTCACTTTCTCACTCTCATGTGAAAATTTACCACAAGATCATTATATAAGCGCCCACCTGACACAGTCCACTGGCACGTCTGCCACAGTAGAATTATATAAACATACCCCATAGCCGGACACTGCCCCCTAAGATACAGGCCCAGCCTAGTTTAGGGGACAGAGTTGAACCTATTGTACGTATTTTTGAATGCTAAATTAAGAACTATAATCTGTAAACAGTGGAATGTACTTGAACTTTGTGGTAATAAATTATTATTATTCTTATAACATTTTTTTACAAATTGCCTGATATTATTGCAAAACCATAACTGACACAATATTGCCTAGAACTTCACAATTGAAACACCTCTAAATAACTTGTCGCTTCATTTTTGAAGTGCCAAGATACCCGTTCCGGGGTTGAAAGTACCCCAGCGGTGACGATATTTGATATTATTAAAGGGTTGTTTCGTCATAAAGCAGGTTTTGTATGTCCTTGACAATAATTAAGGGGTGTAATTCAAAACGCTGGTTTGTGTGTTATGTACGTGCTAATATATAATAGAACAGGCTTTTAAATGACGTGTTGTATTTCAATTATCAAGTAGCATCATGTTTTTTCAGGCATGACAAATATGACAGTCACTTGATATATTTTAACTTTTCTCTGAGGTTAGCAATCAATCAATGAAGCGGTTACAATCTTTATCTCCAATATGAGTTGACCAAAAAATTCTTATTAGTCCATCAGATTTCCAAAAAATGTTGGACACTTCTTTTTTCACTCACTGTCTTTTTTCACGTAATCAAAAAATGAAGACAATACGTAAGTCATAATACTAATAAGTCGGGAAGTGACGTCACAAGCCCCCACTTCGATTATTTGATGTGTATTATCTTCGTCATTTTTTATTAATTTGATAAAACAAAAAACACGTATCAAATATTTTTCGATAATTTAACTGACGGACTAAACAGAATCTTATTTTTTAAAGTCAGGAATCATCCCTATTTCGGTAGAATTTTACGTAGACCAGTTTGGATTTAATCGTTAACTTCAGTTATTAATACTAATAGAACTGAAGTGTGTTTGACTAATATCGCAAATTATGGCAAGTTTTAAAAGCGATTTTCTCTTCCTGAACTACTGATTTTTATTTTATGTTGTTACGTTAAGCTGCACTTCCCAAGGTCGGTCTGTGGATGGGTGACCATTATTGCTTATCTAGTTTCCATGCCTCGGAAAGCACGTTAAGCCGTTCTTGGACAGTCGTAACAGGTAGTCAGTGGCCGGAAAGTCTGACAACCAGTCTTACCAAGGGGTACCGTATTACTCAGTACTAACTAGGTTGTGGAGGTCAGACAGGCAGTCGTTCCATGTGAAATACTGGTATTTAGCTGCATCCGGTAAGTCAGGAAGCCAATTAAGTTGGAAAAGGACTAGGCAGATGATGATGTATGTATGTATGTACCTACTACTACTAATTATTGCCTTTAACAGTAATCGGCCAGTTTTCTGCCGGAAATTGTCTTCCTAAGTAACTAGAAACAATGCTGATACAACCAATCACTCTCCCTTCACTTAACACGCAATCATAGTAAATAAAATAACGAAATAAACAAAAAATAAATCCCCAATAAGATACCAAATCTGCTAATACATAACGATTGGATACATAAACATATTTGTAGCGGTTAAAGCGGAAAATTGCCTCCGCTATTTTCTCATTATCAATGTACTTATCTGGGAAATCATTTGCAAACGATTTTGTACTCTGTTTTCAATGTGATAAGGTTTCTGTAACGATGTTGGAGTAACTCATTATATGGACGTCAGATTCGGATCTAAAATATTATTTATTATGCAGCGTAAAATCAATAGGGAGTGTGTTTTGCGTTTTCTGTAGTCATATGCCTAAATGAACAATGTCCGATATCGACATCCCTCATTGTACGTATAAGTAATAAATACATATACATCGATCTCAGCTCAAAAATAGTCCAAGAAATTGTCCAGAACGGGTCAGAGCCCATTCGTCCCCTAAAATTCGTCCCCCAGCATAAAAGTTGTAGATTCGGCCCCTATATAGGTGCCCATTGGTCTCCTGGTAGGGGACCAATTAATATTTTAATAAAAAATATTATTTTTAAGGTACCCATTCATCTCCTCTAATAAATATACATTATAAGTTAAAGATTCGGCACCTATTCAGGTGCCTATTGGTCCCCTGAGATAAAATTAGCTATATTTTACATAAGAAACGGTTAACATAGTACACTTGTGAACAGTTTATTAACGGAATTAATTTAATAAATCATAACAGATCATTGAAAAAAGGGGCTATGATGAATGATAATC
This sequence comes from Xestia rhomboidea, assembly GCA_963853795.1. Taxonomy (NCBI): domain Eukaryota; kingdom Metazoa; phylum Arthropoda; class Insecta; order Lepidoptera; family Noctuidae; genus Xestia; species Xestia rhomboidea. The sequence goes on along the minus strand of OY970778.1, from coordinate 2,322,188 downwards.
CGTCATGATAATAATATAACCTGTCGATAGGCTTACGATGTAAAATTGTCTCACTACGAATGGCTTGTTAAAAAAACGGGTTACAAATAATAGATAAGGTGTTTAAAATTGGTAAGTACTCTCCAGATGCGCGGGGTGTGGAATGCCGAAGCGGGAGGGGTAATCTTAGCCAGAGTATCTGACTGTACCAGGACTACCAAGCCGCAGTATACACATATACATGTACTTATATTAGAAGAATAAATAAAAATAAATATTCTTCAGGGGACGAATGGGCCCCTCAAAAGTTCCAGGGGACGAGTGGGCACAGGGTGCGAATCTTAGGGGACGAATGGGCTCTGACCCCCCAGAACAGCCTGAAATACCAGGAGAAGCTGACTGTTCATGTAAATGAACTTGCACAGTCACTGAGTGGGGATGGTGCCCTTGAACACAGCCCGCTGAAGAGAAATGACATCCATCCCAAATCTGCACAAAAGTTTTTCTAAAGACAACAAGAAACAAGAATTAGGATTAACAATCAGAATAACAATTAAGAATTTTTCAACAAGAAATGGCTCTCGGACATGACACAATTTACAACATAAAGAAGTGGCTTATTGTTGGGGGAACAGATTGCCAGGAAGCAGAAACTTCAAAACATAAAAAAAACATGCAGGACGTAGCAAGTAAAACCTAGCAAAATGGGGGAATTAAATACCCCACTGACTCTAAGTACAAAAACCGGTGCACTACCGACGACCTATAAACGCCACGGACCCCGCCTTTGGTTAGACCGCTTATAGGGTTCATCACATTTTACATAATAATATGACTTTTTAATATATTTTTTTTCTCAAAAAAAATACAATTCACCTAATACACAATCTTAAAACTAAATATAAGAATTACTTATGTAGAATGAATAAACTAATTTATAGACAACTAACGGACGTCACGCGGTTTCACCCGCGTAGTTCCCGTTCCCGTAGGAGTACGGGGGTAAAATATAGCCTATGTTACTCAGTAAAGACGTGGCTTTCTAATGGTGAAAAAAATTTTGAAATCGGCGCAGAAGTTTTTGAGTTTATTCATTACAAACATACCCACACAAAAATACAAATCTTTCCTCTTTATAATATTAGTGTACTTACAGTGTATTATTGAAATTACAGTGTTGTGTAAAAGAAAAAATTAAGTGTACTACAGGCTCAAAGGCAAAGCTCTGTTATGGAAGTCAGATAGGCAGTCTCTCCATGCATACCGGTATTCAGCTGTATCTGGCTGGAATGGAGGCTGGCCGCGACAGATAACGTTTAGAACTAAAATGGGAGTGGCATTGTCACTTGTGATTATCAACTGCAACGCTGCTTCCTGCGATCTGCAGTCACCTCCAAAAGTGTACCATTAACTTGAGAATTTCACAAAACTAAAGCGGTAAACCGTGAACATAATACAAGTTCCCAGTAATACATGCCAAAGGAAACTGTGGCAGTAAGTCAGCGGCTGTTTTCTTATTTAAATGAATCCTTTCAACTTGAACCGTATTGGTCTACTGCGGAGAGCGAGTTATCTCTCTGGACCATGCTTTATATGACTGGAATTGTTAGATTAGCAGCCATTGAAATAGTTCAAGTCGTAGGCAGAGGCACTAGGGTTTTAATAGGAATAATTTCTGCCTTGCCTATATTATGGATTTCTTCTAAGCGTCAGATCACACCAAGACGCGACGAGACGCGACGCGATGGTACAATACTGGAAGAGGCCAGTGATTTCGCGCTGCCGCGCGCCACCGCGAGATGCACAGAACCAAATGAGTAGATATCTACTCTTGTGTCGCAACGTCGTCGCGAGGCATATCGTAAAATCGTTGGCAGCACGACGCCTCGCTGCGCAGTGAGACGTCGCGCACCGCAGTGGAACTTGACTACATTACGCCCCGCCGCGTTCTACCATTTTCAAGCGCATGAGAACGACAAGTCGCCACGGCGGCCTCAGGCTGCGCCTCGCGGCGTCGCGCGGCTTCGCGAGGCGCAGCGCCGCACTTGCACGCCGCGCGTACCCGCAATGCACCGCTGTGTCGCGATGCATTGCTCTACGCCACGAGGCGCCGCGAGGCGCCGCAAGGCAACACGAGGCGCAGCACTGCATGGTGCAACGTATTCTGACTTCTCACAATGAAATGTGTATCTTTTTGTGTAGTAAATAAAGTTATATTTTCAGTCGCTCTATTAAAAAGTGCGCGCAGCGTCGCGTCGCGTCGCGTCTCGGTGTGAACTGACTTAGCATGTAGTGCGTTTGCGGCGTCTCCCCACAGACAATGGCCCACCTCCCATCTTGCACCGCATCACCTGCGCACCTGATGATCTTATTGCTGCATCAGAGAGCGGGGTTCGCGTGGCTCAGTTTTGGGCTAAACATAACATTTCAACTATTTGCTATCGATACGCTTAGAAAAAGATTATGGACTGCCACATTGGCACCGTTACAAGTTTTGTTTTCTTTTATACTAACAAAAATAAATGCAGCATCATATTATACAATAGCTGCTGCTCTGTAGATGTACCCCAGATATTTGAGTCAATTACTCAGGCCCTCAGGCCAATCAATCAACCGTGTACTTTTCCGCCTGTTCCCATCTGTTCTATGGAGCAACAGACTGCATGTGTCGCTTTTCCCCTTATAAATGTAGGTGACAAACCCCGGCAGTTAAATTAGTAGGATTAGGGGATACACACGGTAAAAATAAACCCTTTTTCGCTTTAGGACAGATTCGCTTAACGACAGATTTGCTTTACAGCAGATAACTCAATAGCTTCAAACTCTCCCATAAACGAAGAGTTGGAGAATTTAGTTAAACCATAAACATCTTTCTTCTTCAGACATGCACACCAAATACACGTAGCGAAGAATGTGCTCGTGGGGAGATTACACAAGCACACTCTACACTTACTCCCCACAGACACGCACTACACTCATATACAACACAAGCACAACATTAAACACTTACTTATTAAAAAAAAATTACTACTTTTTTTTGTACTTTCTCTTCTGGAACGCTCTCGTCTCCCTCTTGGAGGTGGGCGTTAATAGCTGCGACACAGTATTTTCACGTAACACACATAACAAAACACTTACATTCAGTTTAACAGTGTAAACTGCACGAAGCCGTCAACCAAGCATTCAGTACTTTTACATTCGTACAGTCTTTTTTCTATAAAATTTTGGAACTTTGACCAATATCTACGTAAATATAAGGTAAGTTGACGTTAGACGTCAGCGGACGGACTTCCGGCGTGATCTCATGGCGACATGGAGAGAGCGACTGTCGCAACCCCGTGCAGGACACGCCACAATAGTGGCGGTAAGTCCCCTCTTTGAGGAGTGGCTGGAGAGACGCCACGGCATCCTCACCTTCCGCCTGACGCAGGTTCTTACCGGACACGGATGCTTCGGTAAGTTCCTGCACCGAATCGGGCGGGAGGAGACGCTCGGGTGTTTCCATTGTGAGGATCGACCGGAGGACACGGTGGAGCACACTGTGGAAGTGTGCCCCGCTTGGGTGGAGCACCGCCGTGTCCTCGAGGTGGCGATCGGCGGCGGCGACCTCTCGCTTCCGGCCCTGGTCCAAGCCATGGTCCGGAGCGAGACGGGATTGGACGCCGTCACCTCCTTCTGCCAAGCAGTCATGCTAGCGAAGGAGGTGGCGGAACGTGAGAGGGAGAGATCCTCACGTCCCGGCCGCCGCAGGAGACGCCCCGGGCGTCTGGGGCCACGTGGTGGCTTCCGTCCACCGTAGGCGCGGGCCTGTGGACGGGGAGCTAAGGGCTAGCTCGCCGTCCGTCCGTCTCATGACGACAGGCTGTGTCGACGGCGCGTTCGTGTTCCACGCGCGCCTCAAAGAGAGTCAGCAATAAGGAAGGCTCCGCAAGGGCCGAAGCCTGCCGGAGCTGCGGGACTATTCGAAAGAGATACCGTGGCCCCGGAACACAAAGGGCGATGAAGGAACATGGATGGGTTTTAGTCAGTAAAAGTCTGACACTCCCTCTTGCTCCGCCCAGAGCGGGAAGAGTCATTTTCCCATCCGAAAAAAGAAAAACAAAAAAAAGGTGACGTTAAAAACAAGTACCTTTCGGCTTCGAACAGAGTCTGTTTATAACCATTATAACAACGTTCATTGAACATAATATGAAGCTATAGGATTAGTAATTCCCATTGAAATCCTCCAATTTGTAATTATTAGCGTGTTACGCAATCAGATTGCAAGAGTAAAAATTAAGACGCAGTATATAAAAAAATACAGTGCACAGCCTAAAAAATTCAGTACACCAACGAACCTAATGTCAATACCATGTCAGAGATCCTTGTTAAAACTAAAGCTCGTCAGCATGGCTGCCCCGTTATAACGTTTTTTACATAGCGACCCGGATTTTCCAGCAAATATTTTTGTGACATATTTTTTTGTAACTCTGTACATCAAAAATATTAAGTGCGGGGCGTTGAAGGGTGACACTGCATTGAAAAAGCGTATAAACTGCGGCTATGTGAAATTTGATTGGGAGTTTATTAAAAAAGGATTTTTATTGATGATGGTGCCTTGGAAAGCACGTCAAGCCGTTGATACCGGCTGTCAATTGCAGATTTTTTTACGTTACAGATAGTCAGCGGCCTGAACGTCTGACAACAAGTCTTACCAAGGAGTATGGTCTTATGCAGTACTAACTGGGATAAGGAGCTCAAATGGCAGTCGCTCCATGTAAAATACTGATATTCAGCTGCATCCGGTAAGACTGGAAGCCGACCTCAACATAGTTGGGAAAAGACTAGGCAGATTATAAATATTCTTATGGATATAGACAGACGCGGTGATGTGTCTGAGATGACAAGTATGGAAGTATGGACAAAGACATGCTGCGCCAACCCCAAATAAAATGGTACAAGAGCAGAAGACTGATAATGATATGGATACGAAAGTGTGGATGTTTTGAATCCCAAGATGAGTACATCTTGGGTGTCCAACCACACAAACATGACCCTGTGACCTACACTCTGGTATCCAACAAGCAACACAATTACGCATATGTCAATGTATCCGCACCGGTAACAAATCGTCCGGGATATCGGTGACGTCACTCAATACGTCACTGCGTTGCAACATGTCACTGTACTAGCTACTAGAGATTACTAGCACTAAGTAATTAGGTACATGAGTCCTAATCAGAGGTCTACAACACAAGAAAGTGACTTTTTTAAACTTATGAACAGTCAGTCGATACAGACAGACAGGATCTTACGTGTGCAGGCGAGGGCTAGGCAGAAATCGTGCAAGCAGTGCCGTAGACGACGTTTTCAAGGGCGAAAACTTTAAGAAATCGTCGTTAAACGTTTGTTCAGACCCGAAATGTTTTGGAAGAAGTGCCTAACGAACGTGTTAGTGAACGGGCAGTGAGTAAATTTAGCAATTCAATATTTTCAGTCACGACCATTTTTTCTATTTAACTATAAATCAATTATAGAAACCCCACCTTTTGTTATTTTCTTTCATAAAATAAACAAACACACTCAAATGAAGCGAAAGTAATAAATAAAATAAGTAGATTATTCTAAAAAAAATATTCACTTTTTTTGTGTTATAATATTGCCGGTTATAATATTGCCCCTAATATTGCCGGTGTGTGTATGAACGTAGTTTCTGTCAACCCACCATGGGGAAAAGGCAGAAATTATAACATACTAGCTTTTGACCGAGGTTTCGCCCGCGTGAAGTTCGATAACTGGCCCATGGTATCTTACTACCGGGACAAAAAGTATCCTATGTGGTAATCCAGGTTACAAACTATCTATGTGCTTAATTTCATCCAAATCCATTCTGTAGTTTTTGCGTAAAAGGGTAACAAACATACACACATACAGACTTTCGATACCACGTCAAATAATCCAATCTAGAAAAAGAAAACCTACATTCAGAATACGAAAAAGAGACCAAATACATTACCAATAAAATGTAAATACCATTCAGCAGATAGCCCCAAGGGTCTCCCAGTTAATACGAGTGGACTTCCATTCAGCAGTCAAGCGTGAACCGATCGACTTCCGGTCGTCGCTTGTTTCATGTTTGAATTCGAAAATCAATAGAAGACCGAACGTCTGAATGTCGTTGTTTCTGTTCATTTCCTGTTGTTAAGGGTTAATTTATGGTGGAAATAAAGTGGGGATTTGAGGGTTAAAAGTTTGGGACAAGGTTAAGTTATGTTGTTAAGGTATGTTGTTAAGGTCAAATTTTGGATGGTTGAGTGGTAGGTGATTCGGGAAATAATGAAACATTACAGCTTTTTTTGCTGAAATATATTTTGTTGTTTTGTTCGGTCGTTGGACTACTGGTCGTAAGAGATAGTACTAAGAATGAAGTCCAGGGTTCGAATCCCAGTTCTGACAAAGTTTACCGTCGAGAATTTCTCAGTACAAAGTTTTGATTTGTGCCCGATAGGTGGCAATAGGCTCGTCCTTTTTATGGAAAACAGGCGAGTGCTATGTTATATATCATTGATACCCAAATACAAAATAAATATTTTAAGGTTCAGTATTTTCGCCAAATATTTAAAATTTAAAACTCAATCAATTATTTCCAATCATTTCATATAATATTTTAACCATATACACGAAACATATGCATTGCAACATCATTAATTTCATAAAGCGTTTGAAATGTTCAATAGAATATTTAAATCATAGCTATACTATACACTGGAATTCCGACCTAGTTTCACTGGAAACAAGGCCCATTTAATTATAGGTTTCGAAGTAAATCTCACTAGTAATTTAGAACTAGACAAATAACTTCGTGAGTAACGCCGATGTTAGCAATTGAAACTGTCTTTTGTGTGTGTACAGTCAATGACAAACCTTTTTACCCGACTGCGCCAGAAGGAGTGTTATGTTTTTCGAGAGTATGTATGTATGTATGTATGTATAATTGTTTGGCACACTCTGTGGCCTGAACGGCTCGATGGATTTTACCTTGAGAGGTGTCGTTAGATTCGTATTTACTGTGAGAGTGACACTGGGTATATCAAAATAAAAAAAAACAAAATGGCGGATTTCTGGCGCCAAATTCAAATGTTTGGCACGCTCTGCAGCCTGAACGGCTCGATAAAGGGCTCCTCATGAGGATTTTAAAATGGTATATCTAAGTAACTAAAAAGTGTAAAATAAAAAAAAAATAAAAAAACCCGACTGCCTATAAATAACTAATAACGTTAAATAAAAACTGAAAAGAAAAAAAAAACATTACATCATATTATATTGGATGATATTGGATTGATTTCATCATATTGGATGTAATGATTTTAGTCTAGATTATTGAATGGGTCCCGACTGTTGCAGTCAATATGTCCTGTTTCCTGAACTTGTTTTTTTCTTTTCAGTTTTTATTTAAAGTTATTAGTATTATATAGTAATAGTATATAATAGTAGTAGTATAGTATAGTATAGTATATTAATAGTATAAGTTATTAGTATTATATAAAGTTATTATTAGTTATTTATAGGCAGTCGGGTTTTTTTTTTTACAGATATCATTATAAATAACATCACGCCTGTAATCCTAAGGGTTAAGCAGAGGTGTAGCCAATAGAAAACCCACATTTCGCCAGTTATGTGTAAGTCCCATGTAATAGGGGGCGAGCCTATTTCCATCAACCGGGCACGAATCCAGACTACGTGGCTGCTACTGAGAAATTCCTGATGGATAAAACTAATAACATTATGTTTATATTTTTTTTTGTGATAATTTGGCAGCTAACTGACAATGCTAGAAGATAAGTTTTCAAGCATGATGAATATGAGTTGTGTCTTAAAGCTCTCGTAGCATCAAGGGGATTTTAAAAAGCTCTATCTTGCTGTATCTTGAATTTTGCCGTTCTCGTAACATTGTGACCACATTCAAGATCCTTTTTCTTAAGGGGGTGGTATCTGCTAACGAGAGGTTTTCTCCACGTAACTCCTCTTTGATGAGTGAATATAAATGTGCAAAAAATGTTGCTTATTAGACTCTGAACTTTAATTGGTACAATTGAAATAATTCTAACTTTATTATTACTATATGAAAAAATAGTTAAAGTGAAGCATTTTTTCTTTGAAATTTCGTAACTACTCCTAAACGGCATTAAGTTTTAGTATTTTTTTTTCACACAAATATTTGTCACTTTTTTCTTCACAAAGTGTACAATTGGCATTTTGATCTAATGATTTATTAGGCTACTATTAAGTAAAAACCACTCATTTCGTACTATTCGGCCCGCAGTGACTGACGTAACAACCAGTTTGTAGTGCAAGCTTATTAGAACTTTATTCTAACAGTATTTCAAACGAAGTTTGAACCACCACAAATAGAGTTGCTAATTTAGCAAATACGGCCTTAAATCAAAATGTCCTTTTTTTTTTTTTTTTGGATGGGAAATCATCAAATGACTTCTCCCGCTCTGGGCCGAGCAGGAGGGAGTGTCAGACTTTTACTGACTAAAACCCATCCATGTTCCTTCCTCGCCCTTTGTGTTCCGGGGCCACGGTATCTCTTTCGAATAGTCCCGCAGCCCCAGCAGGCTTCGGTCCTTGCGGACCCCTTCTCTATTGCTGACTCTCTTTGAGGCGCGCGTGGAACACGAACGCGCCGTCGACACGGCCTGTCGTCATGAGACGTACGGACGGCGAGCTAGCCCATAGCTCCCCGTCCACAGGCCCGCGCCTACGGTGGCCGGAAGCCACCACGTGGCCCCCGACGCCTGGGGCGTCTCCCGCGGCGGCCGGGACGTGAGGATCTCTCCCTGTCCTGTTCCGCCACCTCCTTCGCTAGCATGACTGCTTCGCAGAAGGAGGTGACGGCGTCCCATTCCGTCTCGCTCCGGACCATGGATTGAACCAAGGCCGGGAGCGAGAGGTCGCCGCCGCCAATCGCCGTTACGAGGACACGGCGGTGCTCTGTCCAAGCGGGGCACACCTCCACCGTGTGCTCCACCGTGTCCTCCGGTCGATCCTCACAATGGTGACACCCGGGCGTTTCCTCCCGCCCGATTCGGTGCAGGAACTTACCGAAACATCCGTGTCCGGTAAGAACCTGCGTCAGGCGGAATCAAAATGTCCTAAGTTACTTATAATATCAGCTATCTGCCAGTGAAAGTCCTGGCAAAATCAGTTCACACACAGACACTTCAACTTCATTACTTACTATTATATAGTTGGTGCCAGTTTAGATCGCAAAAGCGGTCATTGACCCGCCTACATTTATTTAAGTTCTTAACTTTGAAATCCAAAAACAAGCCTGTTCAAGTCTTGAATCGTCATCTATCTTGATCTTCAACATTTTTCCTAATGAAAACGACACACGGTTCATTTGTTTTGTTTCGTAGGAAAAGTTATTAGGGAAAGGGCAATGACCGCTATTGCGTATATCTTAACTGGCAGCAACTATACACTAATTCTTGTTGCACGTTTATCAATCAAATACACTTTTCCCGTTGACTACGTACACTGAATGATACGTACTCGTACATTCTATCGAATGAAATCGAATGACTACGTACACGTACACTGAATGATAATGAGCGTAAGTGTACGCTTTGAATGTAACAGGCGTTTATGTTAATTAATGGTTTCAGTTTTTTCAGTATATTTAACGAGTGTCAAACCGCTTATGCGTAACAAAAACATCAATTAAAAATAACCTTTTGGAATATTCCAGCTATTCAGAGCTTTTAATATGAAACACGTACTAAATTACCTGTTATTAAAGCGTTTAACAAATAATTGTACCTAGTAATTATAACGTTTCCTGTAGTTTGAGTTTGTAATTATAAAAATAGACTATCATAGCATCACGCCAATTCTCATAGGAATAGGTAGAGGTGTAACTATTACCGTTTGTTGTCCGTAGTACTACGGATCCGGGGCTGCGGGACTATTCGAAAGAGATTTCGTGGCCCCGGAACACAAAGGGCGATGAAGGAACATGGATGGGTTTTAGTCAGTAAAAGTCTGACACTCCCTCCTGCTCCGCCCAGAGCGGGAGGAGTCATTTGATGATTTCCCATCCGAAAAAAAAGTACTACGGGTAAATAATATCCCGTAGAACTACCAAGTGATCCAGTAGTACCACGGGAAGTATTTTACCCATGTTGCACTTGGGATTGGTGCATAAGATCAATAAACATTTTTTTTTTCTTTTTTGTTAATTTCATTTCAAATATCTGCATAAATTATATATGGATTGAAATCAATTATTTTGAATTTGAAATAATCTAACATTGTAAATTTTAACACCTTATGCTCAACTATTTATAATCTCAACATATTAACCTACGTTTCGCTGGTACCGGGCACGAATCTAAATGCCGGTCTGCTACTGATTCTATAAACTACATATATGAATCGCTGATGGAAAACCCCATAACACTTAGCCCAACTGGGTGCCAATGTTATAATAGGGTTTAAGTACATTATGTATGTCATAATATATTAACTCAGACTTATAGGTTAAATATTGTTAAGAAATCTATTGTCCAAACAGTATTTATTAGAAAAATACCGCCTGTCATACAGGTTTAACCTAGTACAGGCATCGTAGTTTGTTATACCAACATTATTTCTAAGAAATAAATTGTATTTTTTGTGCTAATTCTATTTTTGAATGAATATATTATTATTATCCTTTACTTATTTTTGAATATTCCTTACAAAAATATATTAAAAATTTAAAAATATAAAAAAATGTAGCCTGTATCGGGAACAGGGTCCAAGCTGCCGGCGGTCAGGGCTCCAGAGAGAGGAACCTCCTCATTATTATTAATGATCGGGAATCATTAATTATAATAAGGTCCACCACTTCGACACGAATTTAAAAAGTAATTCTTACTTTGCACTAGGTGGCGGACAGAGACACAACTTTTTAAAATTATTCCTTTCAGCCAACAGTGGCCAACGGAAATATTTAAAAAGTTGTGTCTCTGATCACGACCCGGTGGACATCGGGAATCATCGTTGCTTGATCAAACCTTAAAATCGTACCTTAGCATAAGCTAAGCAGTAATATCATACTTAAGACAATTAGACCAACAACGCAGTCAAGTCCTCATTTACATTTAGTTGAAAAGGGTAATACTGAAAAACTTGGTATAAAAGTAAGCCAAATTAATGGGTATGTGTGTGTGATGTGCCTACTCTCTCAAGAAAACAAACTTTATATTATGTTTACTATCATTAGTATCGGATATATTATTCAGCTTAGATAAGATTGTTTTGAACCAATTTAACTTAGCATAACTTACAAACACCCTGTATAGCGATACAGGGTGTTTGTAAGTTATGCTAAAGTTATTTGTAACCGATTGAGTAAACATTTATGGAAATTATATTTTCGGGAATTCTGATTGCGCTGAAGGCCGTGTGTTCGATTTCCGTTCGGTACAAATATTTGTACAACCTACAGTTACAGGGTGTTTGTTCCGGGGAAATGGACAGAATGAAATTGTACATACAATTTTAATCATTTTTCTTAGTAACTTATAACTTATTACATGATTGGTGAGTTTATACCTCTACTGAACTAAAGTAACAGGATATTTTTTAAAACATCACATTTTTTTCCCCAGATTGATGTTGGAGGACAACTAGTTTTACTGATCAAGAAAGCTTCTGAATCCACCATGGTCAGGTGTACTCGCAACGTCTCCAACCGGCAGAAATGGAAGCACATCGCTGAAAGAGCAATCCTCGGGGAAGTCAACGATCCACCGAACATCGCTCCGTGTCCGCGCAACCACGACCAGTTTGGCAAGAGTGTTTCGACTAAGAAGAAAAAGAAGAGTTTTACTAGTCGACAGACTTTTAAGTCACTGACTACCTGTAACGACTGTCAAAGATCTACAAATGACAACCGGGACCAACGGCTTAAAGTGCTTTCCGAGGCACACAGGAAACTGAGGATTTAATGATGTTTACTCATCCACAGAATCAACGTGGCAAGCGCGGCTTAACCTTGAAGATAGACGTGAGGCTGTTCTTATGTAGCTACTCGCCACTCTCGTCACTCCCTCTCGTTAAACCCTAAATATAAAAATTGACTAGCTGATGCCCGCGGCTTCACCCGCGTGGATGTCGGTTATCGCGACCAAAAGTAAAACTCCCAGATGGAGGCTTATTTTTTTTCGACACCTCCAACAAATATCATTTATATCTTAGCCAATGTATACAAAAACTTGACAAATTATATACCAAAACCTTCCTCGAGAACCAATCTATCCAATGGTGAAAACAAGATGAAAATCTATGCAGTAGTTTTTGAGTTTATCGCAAACAAACAGACAGAGAGACAGACGCGGCGGAGGACTTTGTTTTATAATATGTAGTGATAGTTTTATTAATGGATAATGGCCCTTTGTAAATATTTTGATTTATATTAAAACCTACACTTTCTATAAAACAAAATAATCGTCCAAAGCAGATTATCCGCTATTTCTCACACACCCTGTATAATCCGAAAAGATAGGAGAACCAGGAAGTTAATAGTATGTGTGAGTAACGCCTCGTAGACACGCACAGGGTGTGTGAATGTTGTGGGAAATAAAACTTGGTTTGACCTGGCATTGAAGGGCTATTAAGATTAGAATCTGGATAGTGAAAGCATAGAAATACGTACGACAAATACGGGGAAGAGACACCGATGTAATTTTGATTTTGACGTGATTGCACTTTTGTAGAAAATAGACGATTTTTTTTTTAAATTTGCGATGAAATCTTTCTATGGGGTCGTCCATTATTCACGTGAAGCTCGAAAGGGGGAGAGGGGTTTCGGAAAAAATCACGAAATATCACTTTGGGGGTAGTGAGTTATCACGTGTATTTATTTGTTATTGTCTGTCCGGACATTTTTATCACGGTGATAAATTTTCCAGAATTAAATTAGATTATAACTGTATTTAAAGATAATATTCAGATTTTTTTTTAAAGAAAGAAAGAAAGAAAAAGCATTTATTAGCCCGCACAGGACAAAACACATAAACAAAATGGTGAAATTATCAACTAATAAACATTAAACATAAAAAGAAAAAAAAGAAAGAAAACGTAATTGGTCCTGTACAAGGCCAAAAGGCCTATCTCAGCATAGTGCTGTAACATTAAAAAAACGTCACAGCGCTGGTATTCTGATAGGGCCTAAAGTGATGTGTGTGTGTGTGTGTGTGTGTGTTTAAGGTACTGTTCCAAAAAAATACACGTGATCTTAGGTACACTTACTTAAAACCTCACCACGTATCACCATGTGGGAGGGGGGGGGGGGGTCGAATCGAAGGTTAAGCTACGTTTGCCGAGGACGATTCGTGGATGGGTAACCTTCCATTTCATATCGTGACCTTCCATTTTTAGATATTCGTCAGGGTGTGTAAATGTGTAATTTAAAACTTGGGCTATTCAGATTTAAATCTGAGTAATGAAAGCAGAAATAGATACCTAACACAAATAGGTTTTATAATTGTGTTTTACGCATAGCATAATATTAATGGGGTTCGAGGGTAAACAAACACACGGGCTGATTGAAGGTTAAGCTGCGTCAGTCGAGGTTGGTCCGTGGATGGGCGACTGTCCAGTAATGGAGACCTTGGTTACCATAGGAAGCAGTCATTTGCCGTGTTCTACCGCTTATCTGACCTCCACAACCAGCTATGTACGTAGTATTTCACATCCATGTTAAATACTGGTGAACAAGTAGCTCGTAGCTAAATAATAACAGACGCTCGGGTCAATTTTTATCGACCCAAGCGGCTGTTATTATTTAGCTACCAGCTCCTGTGTGTAACACCGGTAAGATATTAGGTATGTATCATTATGGACAGCGTAAACTAATGACAAAATGGAAGCTGCCAACCAGTGACCCTCGAAAGCATCTCTAAGCACTTAATGGTCGATCAGACAACGGCCATCAAACAAGCGGCCATGTTATTACAGTTTAACAAGTGTAAATCAGGTCAGGCGCAAGTAAACAATACCTGCCATAGATAAGAATGTCATAATATTATTTATGAGCCCGAATTCAGCGCAAGCCTTTTTCCGCTTCCCTTGCATAGGAGTGAGTCAGGAGCGGTTGGCGTTTTAACTTTGATGTAACAAAACGCCAACCGCCGTCATAAGTTGACTGAAATTAAAAAATAATAATATTTTTACTATATTTGACATTTAGAAGTGTACTTCTAAATTTCAAATATAGTAAAAATAGTGTCATTGTATCTAGCAGTGTATTGCTAGATGTATGGCACAGTGGCGTTTTCCAATTTTGCAACACAACTCACAGTGTTTTTCTGGGTACCTGTATACATATATTCACAAAGTGTAGTTATATTGTTAACCTCATATTTATGCACCTAGCTTTAAACCTTAAACCTTAACAAATTAGTAACAACATGCACTGTTTTAGACTTTCACGGTTATTCACTACACTTAAAGTACTTACGGGATGATATCCGTGTATTCCCGCGATCATGATGCTTGCAACAGCGTCGAAATATACGAGCTCATAGTACCAAAGGAAATCACGGATATCATCCCATCCCATATGTAGTAACAATATTACAACAAATTTGATTGGCGACATATGCGTAGCACCTGAAAAATAACCGATCAATTTTGTCCGCCAGTGTGGCTAGAATATTTTTTTATACAAGCATCCTATCCTACAAAAAAAAAATTAGAAAAGAAAGAAAATACATTGATGGAAAATAATATTAATATAATAATATTAATATTATTATTAATAATATTGCACAGACTAAATACAACACCATCAACAATCTCACCGCGCTACCACTTGTCACTTATACCATACCCGCCAAATAAATAATTGCTCGCGGCACACAGCGCGGCAGTTGTTTTATCTTCTGGCGTATGATACACGTTACATGTTACACGTTACACGCTTCATATGCAAGTGCTTCCGTTCTGAACAGAGCCGTGGATCCTCTGATTATATTTATTTTTTTGTAGTTTAATATTGGCATTTTTTGTTTGAATAAACAATAATTTGAAACACTATACTTGACTCGTATTACAGAATGTCACTGAATACTCAAGGAATACTTAAAGCTAGTTTCAACGAATCAAATGCCGTGCTTTAGTATGGAGTTACGCTTTATAATACGAGCCTTAATCAAAAATAAAAAAGGTTGAAAATTAAGGTAAATTTTAGTACTTACAAGTTTTCGCGAAAATCTAAATTTGCCCATATCTTTTTATCGTGTTGACTCAGGGCCTTGATTTTTATACACCTAATAGGGACTAATGACTTCAGTATATGGTATAAATTTAAATTTGCTAGGTCCACCCGTTCCTGAGAAAATCAGTGGTGACAGACGGACAAACGGACAAGAAAGTGATCTTAAAAGGGTTCCTTTTTTTCCTTTTGTGGTACGGAACCCTTAAAAACACAGTGATCAGTTGTATGGCCTTTGATCACAAGACCAGCGGTGTAATCAAAAAACTAAGCTACATATTTTAACAAATCATTGATTTTACAGACAGTTCTTCGTGTTCCACCGATTTTCTGTTTTCAATACAAACTGAGACCCCAATCTAAATATCTATGGATGCCAAAACGTCTACAAAGAAAGAATATAGTCTGGAATAGGGATAGGCTACTGTTTTTGTCACAAATACACATCAAAATTTCCACGCGAACGAAGTCGCAAGACAAGACAAGACAAGACATTTATATATAGAAACTTGAGTCTACATGAGTACCCACTCCGATCCAGCCTGTCCCCTTGCTGTCCTCTCCCAGCGACGCCCTAAGCCGAGGCCCGTACCCCGCAGGGGGTGCCCTTAGCGTGTAGTCGCTTAGTTTGTAAGTTTTTTTGCCCTGGCTGGAGGCCTTACACTTAAGGCACCCACAGGAAAGTCCGGTTATGCAGACGACAACCGCTCTAGGTTGAACTGCGTGGTGCCATTCCACAAAAAAAAAAAAAACTACATGAGTATGAGTATTTAAATAATGCGATGAGTGCATTGTCTAAGTAGCTCAAATTGGTTTGTTTTTGTAGTGTTTTAGATTAAGGTCTGTAAACACACTTTAAATTTTTGTTTTATTTTGTCTCTAGTATTCATATATAGCAATGTCATGCATTCCTGTTATTTGCATGGTTACTGAAATGCTAATATCAGATGTTATTTGATTTGAATCGTAAGTGGCTGTGCTGTTGGTGTGCTTATTAAAAATAAATACATATCTACAAGATATGCAAGTTGTTCATAAACAAAAAGATCCATCATGTTCGGCCTTGGGGTATACAAATACAGGGTGTAAACCACCTCATCACGAAGCCGTCAACCAAGCATTCTGTACATCAAACTAACCCCCGAATACTGAAACGTCACTCAAAATTTAAGTAGCACTTATATTTAACTGATACTCAAAAGTGACGTTTGGCCATACAAAATTTAAAGTTTAGGAGCTGCTCAAATGTTAAGCAGCCCTTAAATTTTGAGTGACGTTTCAGTATTCGGGGGTAAGTAACTTTACGCAATAATTGTGTATTTAAGTATTGTGTATGTTTTGTGGTAGAACTCAATCTAACGCACTCAAAACATTGTACTGATTGATGGATGGATCGAATAGTACGGGGGTCGTGGAGGTGTTTAAAGTAAAAATCTTACATTAAAAACTTGCATCTATGTAAAAAATAAGTTGTCAAAAAGTTGGAACTTTGATCCCCAATATCTCCGTAACTAGAAGGTTCCCAGGTATGGTGTAGAACAAAAACATGTCGCAATGACCAGGAGATCAAGTGCCTTTCGGCTTCGTTAAGAGGTGTTTTTCACCCTTTGTATACATGGGTAAGAAAAGTCATAAACAAGGCTAAAAAGCATGATTAAATTAACAACATTAGCGAGCAACAGCAAGTTTTGTTTTTAATTAGACTTTAGGACAATTAAGACAGGAGCAGTGTATTTATTACAAGTGAAGTTGCAAGACAAGACTTGCGTCTTCACCACTGATAATGGAATCGATTCCTGCATTAGAAATACATTTGCATATCGTATATAGATACTCGCGATTTCTACGCAACGTGATAAGATACCTAAAAACTTCTTTTATTTTTCTTCGTCCACATTCTACTAAGATAAGCATAGTCTTTTTCATAACAAAAACTTCAGCAAAACGGATATTTTTACAAAGAAGCACAATAATACTTGTGCATTTTCTAAAAGTGGGTAAACAGTTGCAATTCCCGCCAGAATAACCATCTGATATATTAAATGTCACGGGTTTCTTTATCTTCAGAACATTTTTAAAAATAATGGACACTGAAAGTTTTATGGTGGACAATTTCTGCAACAATACAGGGTAAGTTTTTTTTTATGTTCGTGGCTAAATAATAACAGCCGCTCGGGTAAATCTTCAGGTTAAGCTGCGCTTGCCTCGGTTGGTCCGTAGATAGGTGACCACCAATTACATAACGAGTTTCCTTGGAAAGCGCGTTAAGGGGACTACAGGAGCTAAACGCGAGTTTTATAAAGCAAAAAAAGCATATAATTCCTTGCAATAAACAAAACCAGAAAAATGTATGATATTCTTCAGGATATATATAATAATACAATTATTTCATAAAAAAGGAGATTGTAGTACATGAGGCATACACAGAGTTATACAAATATATGCTAATATGACAGTGTTTTGAAAACATAATACAACTAATTTTACTCGAAAAAAAAAAATCACGAACTTATCTCTAAAAATTTATTTTAGCGTGTAAAAACCATACTCAAATACATGCGATCATTCTGATCTTTTGGCAAATTTTATTTTTTTAGTCCAATCAATAGATTTTTTGCAAATCGCAAAAAACCACTTATTTCGCACTATTCGGCCCGCAGTGACTGACGTAACACTTTGTAGTGCAAGTTGATTAGAACTTTATTCTAACAGTATTTCAAACGAAGTTTGAAGCACCACAATTAGAGTGGCTAATTTACCTCCTGTAGTCGCCTTAAGCCGTTGGCCCCGGCTGTCAATGGTAGATCTATGACAGTCGTTACAGGTAGCCGAAGTCAAACACACAACCAGTCTTACCAAGGTGTATCGTATTACCCAGTACTATAACTGGGTTGAGGAGGTCAGATAGGCAGACGCTCCATGTAAAATACTGGTATCCCGGATAGACTGGAAGTCGACCCCGACAGCACATGACGTTGCAAGCAATGCGAAAGCAACGCAGAAAATCGAGGAATAGAATTGATTCAAGCCAGTTCAATCGGTCGTAGAATCGGCATTGATTTAAAGTAATTGTGGTTTTATGATCATTGTGTCTAGCCTTGCTGTTCAGTGAATCGATTGATGAAAGTGTGTGCGCCTCACGTACTCGATGGAATGTCGGTCATTGTGTAATGTGATTAGAGACTTGCAATAATTCAGAGTGTTGCTTGCATCTCCTCGCTCGCATACCGACGTTAAAGTAAAACGTAAATCTCTTATATAGACTTCATAATGCTTAATAGATATCTATACAAGTAAATAAATTGAATGCATATGAAAATATATACGGCATTTTAACAAAAACACATTTTGCTTAAGTTTTTGTCTGTCTGTCCGTCTGTTTGTTTCGGCTAATCACCAAAACGGCTAGGCCGATTTTGACAGGACTTTTACTGGCAGATAGCTGATGTTATAAGGTCTTAGGCTACTTTGAACCGACTATTTTTAACCGACTTCCAAAAGGAGGAGGTTATCAATTCATCTGTTTTTTTTTTGTCTGTATGTCCAGCGACATCTTCGCCAATTGAAAACCGATTTTGATGGTTCTTTTTTTGTTAGGAAGAATATTATTTCGCGGTGGTACAGTTTAAGTTGGTGAAGTTCTGATGCTGATTTTCGGAGATATACACGGGAACTCTTCAATAATAGACGGCAAATTGGTCGTGATTGCTGCAATCGCTTGGATGTTTATTGTGTGTGTTGTATGTTGTGATGTAATCAAAAAAACAAAGTTACCGACTTCTGAAGCTAAAGTTATTTTTCAATTTTTTTTTGTGTTTTTAAGTCGATTTTATCTTAGAAAAATAATTAAGGTTCCGTGCAAAAAAAACCCTTGAAATTGGACAAAAAATCCGTTTCAGCAAGGGAAGTAATTTTTTTTTTATAATAACGAAGTTTGCGGGCAGCACCTAGTAACAAATAAACGCTAACACAAACTTAAGATACATAAACATTTTTCACCACACATCAAAATTCATAATCCATACACCACCCACAGCCTAAATATATCCAGCAGAACAACTTACATATAAATATACAAGCCACAGCGTATCAGTATTCAGTGCGAACAGACAGCTGAAGTAACGACCATGTGAGAACGAATTGGCTTATTTATTTTATTAGCGTTCCGTATTGGGATACGAAAACAAATTTCGCCAAGTCCCGTTTCGAGTTTGGCCAAGACTAATTTTATTTTGTACATAGATATTCTTTTGGTACGTACGTTTTATGTTTTGGGCTAAATGGGGAGATGTTTTGGGTGACTGCCTCGTTGATTTAGTGGTTGTAAATGCTACTGTTGTGCATGTGGCCCTAGGTTCGATTTCCAGGCCAGGTAAAATGTTAATGAGTTTTCGCTTCAGAAACTTTCAGAAGTCTGGTTTTGTACGAAACTAAAGTTATTTTCCGCGTTTTAGTGTATTCAGAAGTCGTTAGTTTATTTTATTATTTTTAGTTAAAGCATTCAAAACAAATTCTTGTCATGTGTTCATTTCACATTGTAACTACATAGAAGATATTAGGAGATCATCAACATTGATGAATAAGAAAAAATGTATTACAGAAGCTAACTTAAAAACTACCTAAGCAAAGTTAATATGAGACCACGCGCGAGCTTCCTCTACTAAACGAAAAATAATCACGTAAAAATCGGTTCATAATTGATGAAAATATCGATGAACACATCAAGGCAAAGCTTGTACAGTCCCTTATCTTCCCCATGATGGACTATGGTGATGTGTGCTACTATGACCTGAATGCAGATCTCCTCAACAAAATTGACCGACTTCTTAATAGTTGCATTCGATTCGTCTTCAATCTCCGGAAGTATGATCATGTATCTGCACATCGATCGCTTTTAAAGTGGTTACCTATCCGGCAGCGCAGAGCGTTGAGGGCTTCGACAACCTTGTTTTCTCTTCTTCACAAACCTACTTCTCCTTCTTATCTAACTTCTCTTTGTCTATACTTATGCTCTGCACACAGCAAGAATCTTCGGTCCGAGAATAATCGTCTTCTTCGTTGTCCTTCTCATCGCTCTGGTTTTATAAAATCATCTGTCTTTGTCCAGGCGGTCTTCCTTTGGAATTGGCTCCCTCAATTTATCAGGACGGTAACCCATCGGTTCACATTTAAAATGAAAGCTCGAGAACACATACACAAGAAGCTGCCAGATTCGTCTCAGAACTAAGTATATTTTGTTTTATGTATGTATTTAAGTATTTATTCTTATATTTTAGTTATAAATATTTTCTTTTTGGTTTTCTGTTATTAAACCTACTGTGTATTATCTCTGCATCACCCTAAGGTAGACTGGTAGAAAATGCCCAAGGCATTAAGTCCGCCTTTGTACAGTTTTTACTTGTGCATAATGGTTTAATAAATAATAAAAATAAATAAATGAACATACATGAAATATACATAATAACGTGTAACATAATACACGCAATACTGCATATAGTTATGAATTCCTAATAATGCCATAGAACAAAAGATATTCAGTTTTATGATCTTAGGCACCACAGGAGCGGTCATGCGTAAATTTACTATGTTAGACCCAGTATATACAGCCGAAAATAGAACCCCTCCTTTTTTTGAAGTCGGTGAAAAACATGGTCACTTCGATTCACAAATGATCTCTTGTAAATTTCTCTACTAATTTACATAGGCATAAGGTAACTTCCAATGTCTTTTCGCTTGTTATCTACTCTGTTAATGAATAGGCAATAATAATTTAATGGGGTATTCTGCTTGAAGATGATAAGCGATTTACTACTGTCATGCATACGTAATAGGGGCTATTAAAAGCATAGTCTTTATAACTACGCTGTTACGTGCACAAACTAAGGCAAGACTGTATTTTATGATAGGTACATAAAGGTCTATCTATTCATGCACGAAATCTCAGGGTTATTGTACTCATCATTATGAACAACTTTTACTATGGGACTAAACCCTGAAACGCGAAAAAAAAAATCAACTGTTCCATACCTTTTGACGAGTTATGCTAACATAATTGTAGGGAACAGCTGATTTTTTTTCCTCAATTCAAGGTTTGTCCCATAGTAAAAGTTGTTCATAATGATTAGTACAATGACCGGTCGCAATTTATCGATATCGTCCAGAAACACGGTGTATGCAGTCTTTAGTCGTTCGTTAAGTGATGGAATCGGTCGTTACTTTGTGTCTAAATCCATGATAATATAAAAATTTATCCGCCAAAAAATATGTCACAGCCGGGAACCCGCAAACACAACAATACTGCACTTGCTGAAGGTGCAATGGTTTTTATAAAGCTACCTGAACAGTTTCACGGTCAACGTTCTAAAATATAATCCTAGTGTGATCCTTAGTAAGCATGCTTTAGAACTCATTTCAACGCTTTTTCCATCTCTTTAATAAAAAACTTTTCAGAAATAAGATTAAAAAAAACTCTATAAACCATCTGAATCCAAAGTGATAATACAAAACTTTGTCCGTCAAACAAAGAAAGAAAAAAACTTATAATTTACGAAAAAAAAAAGCTCCAAAAGTATCCAGTACTTTCCAGCCAAATCTGGTTTTAATTGCTTCAAGCCGGTAATTTGAAGCGTCTAGACCGAATGAAACTCTAATAATCGCCCTTTTTAGCTAAAAAGTAGATTTTATATAGATATACAAAAGACTTAATTTGATAAAGAACTTGACTGTTTTTGTAAGTAAGTAATTGGTGTTCTTAGAAAAGTGCTTTTTGGTTCCTGGAAAATACCAAGACCACTACAAGTGTCTTGTTTTTCTAGTTTGAGTACAAAAACACAATACTTCGCGCCAGTACCAAAGTAACGGACGTTACGCAGAAAGCCTCTAGCAAGCTTAAATGGGATTGGACCGGACATGTCTGGTGCATATCTGGTAGAGAAATGGACGGATTTTAAGTTTAGTTATGAATCGTGATAGCTTTAAAACAGTGTTTGGTAGAGAAATGGACTGAAATGAACTACCGAGTGGGTCCCGTAAACGTGGATACTTACTGGATTCAAACAGTTTGAAATGGATGTTACGTCGATAAGAAAAGAAGAAGAACGGTAGATGTCGGCGCCTCACATATGCGTGGACAACCGCGGGGAGGGCGTGGGGCTCGGCGTACCGAACCCGCATACGCGAGCGCCACTGCGCGCCCTACCACTCACTGAGCTCACAGACGTCGGCCCCTCCGTGCATTTCTTTATACAGTCTTCACAAGTTGAATTTATGTTAATTGTAGCATTACACCTATTTCAATTCGATCCACAACTTTTATTATAAAGTCCCAACCAAGTCTATTCAATGGTCCTTCGAGCCGGATCACGAAGAAGGAATAGATGATGGTACGAGCTTGACGCCTACCGGAAAAACTGGCTGGCATTGTCAAAAGACGTAATTGTGAAGAAGGGGTGTTTGCCCAGCAGTAAAGAAAGTTTAAGACAGCACACTTGATGGTAAGCGGCCATTAACATCCATGGACCACGGATGTCTAAACTTCTAAAGTACCAGAGGCGACACAGGTGCGTTATCAACCCACAGATGAAGTAAAAATCAAATTCATTTATTAGCTTACACAACAAGATACTGACAGGATTTAAAAGCGGGTCCCAAACTTGACACAGCCTGCATCTTGGTAAACCAGACACTACACAAAGATAAAAAAATACAATGTTCTGCTAGTGCCGGATAAATAATTACATACGATCAATAATCAAAATGTAATTAGAGCAAGCTCAAATATTTCGTGCACCTGAAATGCCGATGCTCCACATAATAAGACACAGCAAAGCTGCTTACTGATTGAAAAACGGTTTACATACTTCTACTCCGGGCGAGCTCTTTCACAGAAAATGTAATACTCAAAGATCTTGAGAAGCAAGCGTGAGTGAGTGATCAATTGCTCTTACGTGCATTACTTGACCCTCTTGCTCCGATAATGCAGGGCAGTGACTGAACCTTCTGTGTATGAGAAAATGCATTTTTCAATACACTTCCTCCTAAACTGGTTGTTATTGCACTACGATTAGGTTCAGCATACAAAGATATAATACACACGAGGGCACTTTTTACTGCAGTTCTCGGCTCCATAACAACCTCACCTGCGGCTCGGGAGTGAATTCCGCCTCGAATTCAATAACAAAGTTTCACCACTTATATCAAAATTTTGCTATACTAGTCAGTGGCCCGGCAGTTACAGGCAGGTATAATTTTTCTTATAATTTCTCCATATTTTCCCATGGACCTACACGAGGTTGATGTTTTAATCTGAATATATTGAATTGAATTTCATATTTTATTTGCTTTTTATTACCATATCCAAAAGCTGGAGGAAATTCACGAAATTTTAAGCGTATGCGGGGCAATGATATGCTGGGGAATTCAGCACGTACAGTTTGCGTCATCGTGTCGTTATCGATAATCTTTAGTCATTTTACCAATAAGCCAGGGTGGTAACTAGTATCATTTTTTGGAAAATATCTGTTAAAATATATTTTTTTTTTTAATTAAACGCCGTTTGTAAAACGTTATGAAAACTATACGTCAGCAACTTGAATATAATATTATCATCATAATTTCAGCCAAAAGACGTCCACTGCTGGACATAGGCCTCCCCCAAGCGTCGCCACATTGACTGGTCCCGTGCGACTCTTTGATTTTGATTTTGCTCGCATCCAGCGGATTCCCACAACCTTCACCATAAACATATTATATTGGGTTAATATCTGAATTACATGATCTGTCTAGCCTTTTTACTACTTTTCATGCTGGGTTCGGCTTCCAGCGAAACTGGATGCTGTGGAATACCAGTAATTTTTATGGAGCCCCTGGTAAGAGTGGTTGTCAGACTCTCAGATTTCTAACTGCCCGTAGCGATTGTCAAGGTTTTACAAATGCCAGTGCACGGCATGGTCTCGGTAATTTCAGGATGGTCACTCATCCATGAACCGACCCTGGCAAGCGTTAACCTTAACTTTGAAGATCGACCCGTGCTGCTGTTATTTATTTATGATTTATTTATTTATCACTTCAAGCACTAAGTATTGAGGCGGACTTAGTGCCGGCATTTTCTACCAGTCAACCTTTGGGTGATGCAGAGACAAGCTATAGTAAACGTATATCTGAAAATAATTTTAATCAGTACATTAATAGATAAACTACAAAAATATAGGTAAAATACTATAAATATATATCAAAATATATATTTATGTAAATGAACATTTACACTGATTTACAAAAAATATGTATGTATTATTCTGTATTATTTTGCAACACGCCCGTCCTTCTGGAATCCTATAACTAGCCAAAGCGTATTTTGAATCATTACATATTTATCTCTTTCCGACTCCGACATTGCAAACAAAAAAGGGCAATATTTCATGCCTCTTATAATAAAAGCCATGTCACAGACTATTTTAACACGCACACCAATTAATAATAAGGATCTCCAAAGTAAGCAGTGTCGTATGGAACCCATTACATCATAAAGTCTCAAACAAGACTCTTAACCCTTCCTAATGCGCGGTCAAATTAATTTAACGGGTTCATTCGCTACCTTTTTATTATAGGGTTGAAAGTGCACGGTGTTTTCCTTTTTTATCTTAGGGACTTGGTTATTTTTTTTTGAAGTTATGTTTGTGATATTAATTGTGATGCTTTGTTGAAAATCTTGTTGTTCATTACGGGGTCAAATTGAAATGGTGAGCGAAACTTCGAATATGTGAAGGGTATCGATATTTAAACGCAATAGAACAAAAAATATTTTGTTTGTTAATGTTTTGTTTTTTGGGGTCAACAATCGATAATAATTAGTAGAAATATCAATTTAAAACTCAGTTGTTATTTCGCTCAGGGTCAAAATGTCCCATTCTCAAAATGTCCAAATCCCAAAATGTCCAATTCCCAAAATGTCCAATTCTCAAAATGTCCAATTCCCAAAATGTTAACTTCACATACATACGTGATAGATATATCGACAAGTTTGATTGGAAACGAAAAAAAAAAACAAATGAATGTCGAATAACAGAACTGATTAAACCTGAAGTCCCTAAAGAACTAATGGATTAAGAATTACCTCCCTTCGGATTATGATACAGGAACATAAATGAATGAAAACTAAACATAAAGATGTCTTCAGCCAGTAAGCCTCGACTGTACCTTACTGCTTACATTACATTTCTACTTCTCCCACATGAAAAGCAATTATTTTCTTATATATCTCGCAGATAAGAAAGAAAAACACAGCTTAGAGATAAGAAAGTTAAAGCACAAAAACAGTCTTATCTCTCGCAACATTTTTACGCCATTTCCAAAACTAGCAAAAAGCTTACCGTTAACTTATACCAGAAAATCCAATTTCTAACTACGACGATGAAAATATAAACAGTCATATTTTTCCCCCAAACAAAAAAATACTTTCGGTAAAAATATCTATCTTTATCAGTCGAAATTTCTCAGTTCAGTAGCCCAGAAATCATTTACGAATAGTCCAGAGATTGCTTCGGAAACTTGTTTTAGCCTAAAATGAAGACAGTTACACTTTATTGTATGTAACTGTTGATATCGGCAACGTAGTTTTTATTTATCGGATAGGTTATCGAATAAATCAGTTCTTGTGTACAAAACGACTCGTCTTACCTTTTTTCACAACTACCCAAAAAAGGAGTGTTATGTTTTCAAGGTTCATGTATGTATGTTTGTGAGTTTCTTTATTCCACCATAACTTATAAACGCCTAAACCGATTTCGATGTACGTGGTATCGTTAGAATCCTTGTGTTACCCCGGGTAACATTGGCTAGTGAAAAAAAAAATGGAAACTGCAATTTGGGTATCAAATTAAAGGGCCTTTCATGAGGATTTTAAAATTAAAAAAAAAAACCCGACTGCGTAAAAAATAACAAATAACTTTAAATAAAAACTGAAAAGAAAAAAAACAAGAACAAATAAAAGATTCTAATACGGAACATTGACTGCAACAGTCGGGACCCATTAAATAATCTAAACTAAAAGCATTACATTCAATATGGGTCGCGACTATTGCAGTCATTTTTTATTTCGATTATATGATTGTGGCTACGAATATTGACAAACAAAGCATAAAATAACTACTTATCCCTGGCGGCACCAGGCGCTAGCAGGAGCCATTGTGAATCAGAGGTTACGGCTCTGAGTTATGCGTTGTTGATCGTGAGTTCAAACCTTGGTAAACATTACTTTCTTTAATTTATTTCATCGCATAACCTAACATCACGCCTGTAATTCTTCGGGGATGACAGACGTTATGCAGACGTGTGCCTAATAGTACATTATATTCAAGTACCGTCGTAGTCCACCACTGCTGTGCTATTTCAGCACCACTGCTCTCAAAACGGTGAACGAAAACGTCGTGAGGAATCCAGCATGTCTTAGAACCAAATTTAAAGACGGCATTCATCAACCCGCATTGGGCTACAAACCGTTTATAATCAGACATAACTTTTCCATAGCAAATCAGAAACCAATATAGCCAGTACATAATGTGTTTTAGAGAACTAATCTTAAAAGATGGACTATCAAAAGCAACAAGCCTTTTGAAGTATAGAATTGGATACGGAATGGGCTCCACAGGAAATTTTATTCGAAGTAATTTCCTTGGATTCTTGGGATCAGTAGAGTAGTACGAGCTAGTGATGGACGATGCCCGATATTGGTTTCGGCTATTAGCGTTTTTTGAAATTGGTTTCGGCTTTTGATACCAGTTTGTTTATTGCGGAAACTATTGCTACCCAAGGACCGATTAGAGAAATATCATGAACTAGCTTTTACGCGCAGGTTCGCCCGCGTTAATCTAGAATTTGACAATTAAACTCACACGCAACTAAAGTTTCTACCCTAATAAAATTCAATCATGATTCGGAAGACACGTGGCGCCATCTATTATCATAAGAACGTTATTGTTGTTTTCCTCGGGAACAGTACTTTTTTTAGAGATCAAAGGTACCCTATGTCCGTTTCTGTATACCTGACCACGTATAATAATATGCAAAATTTTAGGATGATCGGTTTAGTAGTTTTGGTTTGAAGAGTTAACTAACAAACTTACTTTCACCTTAATAATATTAGTTGGGAAAGTTAGGATTTCTAACTTAACTGCTTTTATGTTGACGTAAAGCCACTTTTCGTTTTCGGTTTTTGCATCTCACTGATCTTGATTTGGAACTTTCCAATCGTATGCTGGGTTGGTAATCATATTTCCATGGGTTGCATCACTGTCAAAATGATCTTTATACCCTATATATATACTCTATATGTATACTCTATATGTATAGCGAGTAGTATTTGTTGTTATAATAATAAATTAATTTATTTCAGACATGGTCCATAGTTCCATACAGAATATAAAAATTTAAAAACACATGTACATACTACAGTACTTACATTAAAATAATCAATAAAAAATAAAATTACACATACAATACAATTGAATTAAATTAAATATAAATGAAAATAGTACACATTAAAACCATCAATAACAACATTAACCATACACGCAAGTCAAATAAAACGAGGAGAGGCGCTAACATGAAGCTGCATCTACCTCTGTATCAGGGGCAGGTCCCACCGCTCCGACAAAACCCTCAGGAGACTGTTCGAGCTGCTTCGTAGGCGACTTAATAGTGAAGCGCTCCGCTTCCTCATGATCGCGAAAAAATCATCGGTCCCTCAGCAAACATAGTCGAAGCACTACAAAACCGCGGAAGCCCTAACAGTATCCTGAAAGCATCGTGTACTGCACGCGTGCGCAGTGCGCTGTGTGTGTGCGTAAAAAATAACGACAAAATTTCAACTGTCTACCTATAACGGATCATGAGATACAGCCCGCTGACAAATAGACGGACGGACAGCGTAGATCTTGTAATTGGGTTCCGTTGGTTACCTTTCAGTTACGGAGCCCTAAAAACTACTGTACTAGAATCGATCTACGAAAATACTTACACAGTTATTCCAAAATCATTGCGTTCCATTGCAATGAACTTTTGCCATCAGCTGTCTATACCATTATGCTATTTATATTATTTAACAGTAACTAAGTTGCTAAAAGAAATCGATACGGACGATTTTTACTTGCCTCGCTTACAAACAGTCTAAATCAGACCAAATTGTACGTATTCACTCACAAAGCGAATAAAGCCCGTAACAGTATCATACTTGCAAAGGTTGCAATGTAAAAAGAAAATGAAACAACAAAATGTAGAGATTGCAGCCATTGAAGCAGTTTTATGTGGAACGAGCTGGGTTTAAGTTTACACAATAGTTTTAAGTCCCAGTACCTAAGTAAGTAATGTGAATGTTGAAATTGATATTTATTGGTCAAATAACTAAATTAGCTTTTTGTTGAATACAGGATAGTGAACTAACTAATATTACGTGTACAGAATTGAATAAATGACCATGTTTTTCAGGGCACTTTCAGTAGCGTCCATCAGCTCTTGTAATGTGCAAACAACAGGACAGGCAGGGCACGATATCAAGTGTTCCATCAAGTGAAGTCTTAATTTTAAGCTAACATTTGGGATATACACTGGCCTGCA
Source organism: Xestia rhomboidea (assembly GCA_963853795.1). Classification (NCBI taxonomy): domain Eukaryota; kingdom Metazoa; phylum Arthropoda; class Insecta; order Lepidoptera; family Noctuidae; genus Xestia; species Xestia rhomboidea. The sequence continues at coordinate 2,293,351 of OY970778.1, read as the reverse complement.
AAACTAAGTACTACACTTTTAAAATTTCAATTTTTTCTAAACTATAGAAGTTAGAGATTTAAAATAAAAAAACGTTTTATAGCAATTTAGGTTACCGACGATGAAGTTTGTATGTACAAAATTAAACTCTTTTTCGACTCCTTTTTGTTTCGAAAGTATATCTTGTGTACTTAAAAAGTTATTGCAATTTTAATAGTATGATACTTAGTTTTGCAGGCTAGTGTATTATAAATCTGTTGGTGTTACGCTCAGGATTCATAGAAAATTGCCCATGGTCCTTTATCGAACAGGTCATACTGTATTCGCAAAAAAAAAAACGTTTACCAACAGTTATGAGTTTGGCCGAAACCAAAAATTCCTGGTATCGGCCGATACCAATACCATTAAACATTATGATCATTCAGCGTTATCCCTGTATTAAAAGCGCAAAAATCCTTTGAACGAAACGGTTTCAGTGGTCGTATGTAAATACGGAGTTTCCTGTACCTAACGTTTCGATTGCGAAAAATCGAAATTGGTTTTAAACGAAAAAACTCCTTTGTGTATAATAAAACTAGGTTTGTATTTGTTTGTAACCTTTTTATGATTAGATGATTTGAGCTTCGATTTTATAAGTGTCGGAGATACATAGCTGCGTTGCGTAGGTGGAAATATTTATACCCCATGGCGTGGGTAGTTGGGGAAATACGAATACTTTTATGGTTCATACATATAGGGTGTAAACGGACCCTGCGAAGCCATCAACCAAGCATTCTCTAGATCAAATAAGTAACTACGCAAAAATTATTGCTGGGAAACGACTTTTTTGTTGGGGTGAAAAATCACGTTTTACGGTAAAACTCAATGTAAAGCACTCAAAACATTGTGCTGATTGGACGCATTTAATAGTAAACGGGTTATGGAGGTATTTAAAGTAAAGTCATGACCTCAGAAACTAGTATTGTATAGGATAAATATGTCGTCCCCACGTTGGAGTTTCAGTTTGTAAGGGAGGATTGATGTCGTAATAGTTGCCGGCGCAATGATAAGTCTTAACTGTCTTCAAGGAGGTTTTATTTCAGACGTACAGTTACAATTATGATGGAGGATTTCTAACCAGCCTTTTCCAAGGAGGGATGAAGGCAGGAGGTTATCCACACAGCCTTTTCCCAGGAGGTATGAAGGAGGGGAATACTGAGGTCCTCTTGCACAGAGAGAGGGCAATAAGTGTGTAAAAAGGCGGAAACACAGTTACCTGTCGGGGCGTAGTGCGGCGTAGGGCGGGGTGCTCTGGCCTTATTTCTGAACAGCTCATATCGAACCTATGCAGCGTTCAAACGTGCATAATGTTTTCTTAAATCTCCATGCTCATCACACAAACATTTGCTCCTACCAGAATCGTCGCTCCTACCGGAAGGGTCCCGGGTCAGCCTCACTACCGCTGCACCATTCGGGTCGTTCGGGTATAGAAACATATTTGCGTGTTGTGTCGTGTCGCATCATAACCTCCACCACCTCTCTGGCGCAGTCGGTGGCAAGCAGTCAGCGCCACGACACGCCACGACACGCCACGACACGTAAGTGTGTTTTCGGCATAACTGTGTAATTCAACAGCGTTTTGTTAAATTATTCCAAGTAGGACGTAGTCCACAAATGCACTGTCTTGATCACTTGATGGAGTAAGTAAAGCTTACTCTTGATGATGATCTTTCTTTAATGATAAAAACACGAATGTTTTAGTGAAGGTCATTGAATCGCGGAAAGTCTTAACAGCGCGATTCAGAAAAGTGACGTCACGCGTCAGCGCCATCTTGTATTCGAAAAGTGGCGTTTTATAGTATCTCTCTTGCATAATAGATGCCGTAAGTTAATTAAAACAGGTTTCTGCTACAGTATTTGAAAAAAAAACTTGTGAAAAGTTGGAACTTTGACCTCCAATATCTCTATAACTATAGTTGGTGCCAGTTAAGATCGACATTTATTAAAGTTCTTAACTTTGAAATCCAATCAATCTGTTCAAGTCTTGAATCGTCATCTATCGTGATCTTCAAAATTTTTTAAATGAAAAACGATACATGGTTCATTTGTTTTGTTTCGTAAGAAGAGATATTAGGGAAAGGGCAATGACCGCTATTGCGATTTTAACTGGCACCAAGTATAGTAGAACAAAAAAAATATCGCATAACGGGGAGAACAAGTGCCTTCGACTTCTTAAGAGTCTTTTTACACCCTTTATAAATGCTTTTATGGTTCATACATAGATGTGTTCTTTGAACTGTTTCATGGTTTCTTTCCAGAAAATATACCAGAGATTCAAGTGAACAGCATGCTTAGCCAAGTTGACAATCTACAATCGTTAACGCTAGTAGAGTGACATCATCTCAACGTTAAATCACGTGATCAACACAAACGAATAGAAAATTCGTAGACAAGTTTAAATCGTTCAAAATGATAGACTAAAATGTTATCGTTTCTACAATGTTGATCGCTATACTCTTTGGTAGGAACGCTCATCATAAACTAAAGTTTAGGTTTTTTCTACAGACATTAGAGATCGAGCGATCGACTCAGTCGTTTCAACTTGGCTACCAATTTAGCGCCGCCGAGGCGTTTACGATTGTAGAAAGAGAATCGATATGAAACTGTAACTTGGCTAGGCTTGCATTTTTAGATTCACTAAAAAACATCCCGCAAGTATTTTATTTATTTATTTATTATTAATTCATCAACAAATTTACATTTGTGTCGAACAGTGGGTTATAACAATAATAAATGCACACAACAAATTAAATACCCAAACATCCTAGTCAGGAAAAAAAAATAAGTAATAATAATATATTCCACATTGGTCATAACATTAATAGTCGTAAATTAAAAAATGAAAAAAAAAAAAATAATAATAATAATTGTCAATATAAAATTTTAAAAAATATTCCCCAAAAAATTTATTCCCCGAAGGATAAACAAAGGCTCCGCTGTGTGTCCGTCTATCACAGGTTTGCATCTTTTGAACCGTAAGAGGAGGTACTTGAATTTTTACAGAGGGCGTATTACTATAAACAATTAAACATTACGCCTGTAATCCCCGAAGCGTTAAGCAGAGGTGCAGCTAATAGTACACCCACCCACATGTCGCCAGTTATATTTAATTCCGATGTAATAGTGGGCGAGTCTATTGTCATCATCATTGTTGGTATTACTACATGGCTGTTATCTTTACCAATATAATAAAGAGTTAATATTTGTTTGTTTGTATGTAGAGGGTAATCTTCGGAATTAACTTATTCTAAATATTCTATCACTGGCAGAAAGCTACGTTATTCGTGAGTGGCCATAAATTATATTTCTATCATGCATATTAGCCGAGCGATCAAAATTTTAGCGGACAAAGTCGCGGGCGAACTAAATAAAAGGGAATCCCCATAAAATAAATGGTATACCCTATGTCACGAATCCGACTAACACTTGACCGGTCTTTTTAACCGACTTCAAAAAGGAGGAGGTTCTGTATTCGTCGGAACCTTTTTTTTTATCTATGTTCCCCGATTACTCGAAGATGGCTGGACCGATTTGGTTTTTTTTTTTTTTGTTTTTTTGATAGGGTATACTTCCCAAGTAGTCCCATGATCATCAAGTCAGGATCTGATGATGGGATCCTGGAGAAAAAGAGAGAACTCTTCAAATTTTATAGGCACACTTGAAGCGATTTGGGTAGTTTTTGGAAGAGTACTTTCTCGGAGTGGTCCCATTTCAATTTGGTGAAGATCTGATGAAGAACTTCGGAGATAGGCAACGGAACACCTCAATATATGATAGTAAATGGACTGGGATTGCTGAAATCTCATGTCTCTCTATTGTTTACACCAGCTCATAACATAACATCACGCCGGTACGCTGTGAAGGGGCAAGCACATGTGAACCACTGAAAAGTGAAAAATAAAAACTTTTTTGAAAAATAAAAAATAAAACCGACTTCAAAAAACACAAAAAAGTGAAAAATAACTTTGCGTAACGTTTGATTGATTTAGTTTTTCGTCACCAACTTCTGAAGCTAAAGTTATTTTTCATTACTTACAACGACCGCTAACAAATTAACCATCAGCGATATAGACTCCTAGGAAACTCTCTCAGTAAAGCCTACTTATAACCAAGAGGATACCAACAAAACACTCCCCATCAGCATCCCGCTATCAAGCAAAACAACAAATCCGCAAAGATCCGGGTGTAATTTATGCAAACTCGCCATACAACGGGGCGAAGATAATATTCGTGTGTCCGCCTGGACGGACGAACGGACAAAGCCTCATTAACATAATACCGCCTTTCCAAACGTTGGTAAAAGATACCTAGGAGTAGGCGCTTGGCAGCTCATTAGAGGATTTCAAGTGGTCAAGCTTAATTCTGAGTGTATTAAGGGGTTTGTTGTTAATGTCGGTGGTGAGAGAGCGATATTTACAAAATAGAATAGGGAAACTAGATTATTTTAGCGTGAAATCAAGACTATGTTCCCGGCATGGAATAGTGAAAATGTGTGTGTGTGAAGTTAATTTAGTGAATACTAAAGAAACAGAGGTGCTTGGCAAATTCCTTTACCTTTTTTTTCATATGGAAAATCATCAAATGACTCCTCCCGCTCTGGGCGGAGTACGAGACGGACGGACGGCGAGCTAGCCCATAGTTCACCGTCCACGGGCCCGCGCCTACGGTGGCCGGGGTCTACCACGTGGCCCCCGACGCCCGGGGCGTCTCCTGCGGCGGTCGGGACGTGAGGTTCCCTCCCTCTCACGTTCCGCCACCTCCTTCGCTAGCATGACTGCTTTACAGAAGGAGGTGACGGCGTCCCATTCCGTCTCGCTCTGGACCATGGATTGAACCAGGGCCGGACGCGAGAGGACACCTTACGGCTACCACCTTTTCGCGCGTTCAGGTAGTGGGCGGCTCGCCGCCTCAAGGAACGCGCCCACACCGTGGCCCCGAAAAGGGCCATGAACCGCACGACTCCCGCGTAGAGCCTCCGGCAGCAGGCGTTTGAACCCCCAGGTTGGGCAGGAGCCGCCTGAAGGCAGCTCCGGTCCGTTCCAGTTTGGGGGCCAAACGTCTACGAACAATTTGGTCACCGCGTGTTGGGTCACCGATTAGTTGACCTTCATTGTTATAGAACTGCATTAGGGGTAGGCGTGCGCTGGGTTATACCATATGTACCATGGGCTCGAACGAAATCTGCTCATTTTTAAAATAAAATCCCGTGCACACGTTGTCCACATCTGATTATCACCCTTAACTTGACACGAAGAAGAAGAAGAACTTCTATTGGTCCGCACAAAGAGTGTGCGGACCAATAGTAGTAAAACGACCAAAAATATGCGACCCTCTTTTACGTTATCCTTAGTTTTACAAAAAATCTATTCTATTGAATGACCAGCTTTTTTTGGCTAATAGGACTAAAACAAAAGAAAAAGGAAGAGAAAGTTTAGCGCTTCAATAGCGGCCGGATGCTGCAAACAAAAAGAGCCGTATTGGTGGTGAGATTTCATCCGTTGAGATGGTACCTATATTTCGCCTGTTATGAGCCTGTTGCAACCAACTAGTCAGTGGCCACAAAAGTCTGACAACCAGTCTTACCAAAGGGTAACATATTACCCAGTACTAAACGGGTTGTGTAGATCAGATAGGCAATTGGTCCATGTAGAATACTGGTATTCAGCTGCATCCGGTTAGACTGGAAGCCGACCAAGGCTGGGCGGATGATAATGCCTGAACCTGTTGCAACTTACCGGGCAAAAATCCTGCAGTCTCCAGGCTGCCATTTGAGTGAAAATAACTTTACCCAACGCAGTGATCGAACCCAGAACCAAACTCAGAGCAGCACTTATGACTACAAAATCAACTAACAAATCTCAACAAAAATAAATCAACAAATAAAATAAATCACGAACTCCCCACGACACATTAACAAAATCTACTGCCAAAAAATAAGACATAAAATACTACCACACTTAAGAAAAAGAATACCAAAGAAATATCCCATAATACATTTCTATATATTACCACATTATCACAAATACTGGCTGTCTACAGCGTTGGCAATACAAATCCTAGTGATAAAACACCTAGAGATTACGAAAAACGGCCTTTCAGCAACACGAAAAAAACTGTAATCAAAAAAGAAATGTCGCTACCTTCGTCACGGGACGAGATGTAGTGGAGGCTGGACATTTGGGGAATCGTCAGACAAATTCTTTGGTTCCCTAGCCGCATACAGCCGACATTGAATACCAATAGAATAATTCGACGGAATCTCGTGTACAGTATTATTCGTTGGTTTCTGAGTTAAGGTTTGTGTAGACGAGCTACTTTTTGGAACTTAATTCTGATAAAAATTAAAAAAACTTCTAATGATAATGCTGAACATAGTTATTAGAAGTTTTTCGTCAAGGTCAAGCCTTCGAGTTTCCTCCGTGCCTCCAAAAGCACGTTAAGCCGTTGGTCCCGGCTGTCACTTGTAGACCTTTGACAGTCGTTGCAGATAGTCAGTAACCCGAAAGTCTGAGAACCAGTCTTACCAAGGGGTACCGTATTACCCAGTACTAACTTGGTTGTAGAGGTCAGATAGGCAGTCGCTCCATGTAAAATACTGGTATTCAGCTGCATCCGGTAAGACTGGAAGCCGACACCAACAAATTTGAGAAGAGGATAGGCAGATGATGATTATCATATACCTATAATAGACATAGTAGTAGGTCGAACATACTCAATACTACATAGAAACGTAAAAAAAAAACTTTTCCCGATTATTCATCATTTAAAACTGTATACTACAAACCTGACAATACCACTATTATTCTATACTTTAGACTCATTTTCAAAAGTTTCCGCGGCGATTAATGGCAGGTACAACGACAAGTTATTAAAATTACGATATATGAGGAAACTTTGTTTGTGCTGCAGTTTCGATACAACACTACAATATACCAACTTTGGCAACACTGAATATTTAATTAAACTAGGGACAGTTTCTGAATAAAATACTGCACATTTAAAACTTTAGTTGGAAATATTTTTCAGTGAAAATGAGTATTGAAATACGGTACGGGGTGTATTATTTTAATTATAAATGAAAAACGGAAACGTGGTCGATTTTCGGTGTTTTATTAATGATGTACAAATCGAATTATGCTTTAATATGGGAAAATTTTATAATCGAGTCTCTGCGTTTATAATAATGGTGGTTTTGCTGATTTATTATTCCAGGCCAGCACAATGTTTTCACTGCGTTATATTGAGTCCTACCGTAAAACGTGATTCTTACCCCAAAATAAAAGTCACTTCCCAGCACCGTCTTCCTTTAGTTAGATGTACAGAATCCTTGGTTGACAACTTGGCTTTGTGGTAGGTCATTTTACACCCTGTATAATCAAGGTTTTTTATATTAACTTAAAACAAAAACCACTAGACAATCAACATTTTTATTATCTAACTAAGCCATTATTTCGGCAACTTTTCATCGCCCTCTTGTGTTTTAAAAGTTGTTCGTTTGCCTAAATATGCCAAAAAAAAAATTCCATTTCCAAAAGCTGTTATAGCTAATGGTGGCTTTATGAGAATTCCAATAATGAAGGTTAAGTTTAAGAAGGCTTAGGATTATGTAGAGAGGTCACCACGAGTCCAATCAGTATTTAGACTTAGGTGTTGTAATTACTTTGAAAGTTTCCATAAGTTGTATACTGCGTATCAGCCTCATGTTAGCAAAGGCGAGAGATATTGGTTGAAGGTTGACTGGAGTTGACTGCTTCGTTGGTCTAGTAGTTACAAGCGTGACTGCTGATCACGAGGTTCTGGGTTCGATTCCCGGGTCGGCTGACGTGTTATTAGGTTTTTTCCTAGTACATGGGATTTATGGTGAAATGTGGGTGTACTATTAGGTACACCTCTGCCTAACGCTTCGGGAATTACAGGCGTGATGTTATGTATGCATTAAGAGGTGATGTTTTTAAATTTGGATGTAGGTAATCTCTGAAACTACTAGCAGGAGTTCAAAATTTCTTTGACTGATGTAAAGCAACATTATTGCCGAGTGCCACGAGTGTGTGTGTCTTTCACGCAGATGAAGTCGTATGTAGAAGCTGGTACATAATTCAACCAGAGCTTGCGTAATCCAAAGTTACTTTTCTTTGAGAAAAAGACTTTTATTTTCAACACTTGAAACATATTTCTCGCCACTTCATCACACCAAATAACCAGCAACTTTTCCATCGCCCCCTGTCTCCTTCAAATCGCCCGCTTACCCAAATCCCAAGGGGTGTTAGAAATTCGCAGTATGTTCTGACACCCCGCAATGAATACTAACAGCGGCTTTCAAAAGAATACCAATACAGATTAAACCGGTGTCTGCACGTTTTGTATCGAGATATCAGTTGGAGAAAAGTTTGAGGACGTGTCTATAGGCTCAGCTGCAATTATCGTGTGAACTGTAACAATATTTGTGTTAGTTATTGAGTGTTATTTTGCAAAGTTACTTGAATATTTGTTTGGAGTGTTGATTATGCTGAAAGACTTCTTTTTGTTGGATGGTCCAAAATTGTACCCACGTACTTAGATTTCAAGTAGAAAGTTTCAGTTTCAATTGGTACCAATGCATCTTACAACCAGTCTTACCAAGGGGTATCGTATTACCCAGTGTCTAAACTGCGGAGGTCAGACAGGCAGTTGCTCTATATAAAATACTGGTATTCAGCTGTATCTGGTTAGACTGGAAGCTGACCTGAAGACCATTGGAACAAAGGCTGTTAAGCATGCGGTAAACGATATTATAAATGTTTATTTTTATTTACTTATTTATTTAAACTTCATGTACATGTGCACAGGCGGACTTAATGCCACAAGGCAATGACAAGGCAATGTTCTGTCTATCTCTGAATAAGAAGGGTATTTGGCGTGCAGTGGAAGAAGTACATACAGGATGTAAACAGACCCTTGACGAAGCCGTCAACCAAGCATTCTGTACATCAAACTAAGTAACTTTACGCAAAAAATATTGCTGGGAAACGACTTTTTTATGGGGTGAATAATAAGGTTTTACGGTAAAACTCAATGTAAATTAGTCAAAACATTGTGCTTATGGACGCATTCAATAGTAAACGGGTTATGGAGGTATTTAAAGTAAAGTTAGGACCTTAAAAAATCTCGTCTTTAAAAAAAACTTGTGAAAAAAATGGAACTTTTACCTCCAATATCTCCGTAACTAGTAGGTTCCCAGGTATGGTTTAGAACAAAAATATGATCGCAATGACGGGGATAACAAGTGCCTTTCAGCTTCATTAAGGGTCTATTAACACTCTTTATTAAGGTTTTTTTGTAAGTCTGCCTTGGACCTTATTACATAAGTAGATCTAAAAAAGCGGCTTTCAAAAGAATACTGATTTATGTATTGAAATATCAGGTGGGCAAAAGTTTGGGGACGTGCCTACAGGCCCAGCTTCAATTATCGTGTGAACTGTAACAATATTTGTGTTAGTTATTGAGTATTTTTATACGAATTTTCGAATTTTATTTGTTCGAGAATGTGTTGATTGAGTAAAGGCTTTTATGCGATAACTAGCAACGTTCTAAGGCATCCCTAAAGTATCACTACGTACCTAACAAAGTTGCAGATTTTGTTTGGGGATGTAACAACAAATCTTGGAGTTTAAGATACGAGTCCACAGTTATGTATGCTTCAAGGTGCTGTAAGCTTCAAGACAAGATCACAAGTTATGTTCATTTCTTTTACAATTTATTCATAGCTTGGGATTTGAACGTGTGCTCGAGAAACCTACTCTACGTTCAGCTCTGGAACCGCAGTAAGAAAGATACAATAATCTGTAACAAAGTTTATACTCGCGACCTAACCAAAGCAATCAGCCGCGCGAATACTCTATCATCAGATTTGCGCAGAAGCAAAACGCGTGATTGTCACTTTTTTCCTTCGCCTGAGAACAATTGCGCGGCGGTGTCTCGTGATCTGCCCTATAGCGGTTCTCACACGAAACACCACGCGTGTAAATACACATTTACGCGTGTGTGTATGAACAACTTTACTCTTTCATTTGTATTCGCCGCAACTGCTGTCGTGAGTGTCGCTTCAACGCGTCACCAAGCGGCCGGAAAAAATAAACGCACAATTTGCGTGTTCGCATGACGATCGCTTTGGTTAGAGCGCAGCCTGTAGCATAGTACCTTAATGCCTGATTTTACAAAGTTGTATGTTTACGGGGCGTCATGTCGTACACACACATTTCGCCTATGGCGTTAACCGTTCCGTGTAAAAGGGTTTAACTCTATAGCTGCTGTACTTATGTGGGACAATTCGACCCAGAAGATAAACTCACAATTGCACTACCCGACTTAGGGATTGGATGTATTTTGCAGTTAGTAGTTCAACCATTATTTTGATAAGTTAGAAATAGTTTAGGTGCAGGAAATCGTGGCAGATATTTGTGTACAATCACCTCTTTGGTTTCAAGTATTTGTCTACTGAAATGTAGTTGTGCCTATTATTCTTCACTGCCTAACCTTTCAGGATATACAGACGTGAAAATCAAAATCAAAGCATTTATTTCAAGTAGGCCAGTTACAGGCATTTTTGAATTGTCGAAACAAAGATGAAAATTAAATGTAGCTACAGTCCCAGTCACAGGGCATAATAACTGTGAAAGTACTGTAGTTGCCTATTCCCTAGCGTAGATCTCTATGGAGAAGAACGGGCAAGAAACTCCATGGACACTCTTATATTTTTACAAAGCCTTGATTACATCATTCATGTTGAGACGTTACATTATGTGAGAACAATGTAGCAAGATGTGTACGTTAAAAGTGTTCATGGTAAAAACAAAACAAACAATTCAAAAATAAAATAATTAATTCAAATAATCCAAATATGATGTGATTCAAATGTGATGTTTTGTTGTTTATTTGAGATTATGAAATACCCCTTTGCAGTACTATTCTGTGAAATTCATTTGTCCATTTCGAATGTCATTCACGAACAATAATCAAATACGAATTCATTTGTTTTTAAATTGACAATCATGTTACAAATTTACACTTATTGACTTTCGAAGTTTGTTTACACTTACACTTTATATCTACAGGCACATTTCAAGAATTCCAGTGAACACCAGTAGGGACTACGTATCTTTCTGATATCCAGTGACTATCAAGCTTCGGTTGTACACCGAACTTTGATGACAACCGTGAATGTCATAGTATTGGTATTACGTATCACACGGAGTGGATATCACTTTACGGTGACTAACAGGGTCATACATAATACGAAACTAACCTTTTGACAGTTAATTGATGTACACTGAGCCCAGTTACTATCATTTCGAGCTGTCAACAGAGATACGTAATAGCCCTACAGGCCTGGACAAATTAACTTTCTATTAGTGATAAAAGTAAAACAATGCAATATATTGCTGGTCTAGGCGAGAGATAATCTCTAAGAAAGCGTTTCGTATTTCTGAAACCAATTAATCAGAATTGACTTATATTAGTTACACACAGCTTAAATTATCCTATGCATGTTTCAAACGTTTGATTATTCCATCGTCAATGTCACTAATTGTCACATTTTCAAGACCCTCAGTTGAAAGTCAAAAGTGAAAGTTATTAGACGAAATAATTCCCTCACAATAATTTCCACAACCGACTGGCCAATTAAACCAAAAACACTAGGTCCGTAATAAAATAAACATGTAAAAACACAATTCATACTAATTATTAAGCCGGCGAAGTTGAAATAATCCGCCATACTTTATGAAATTAACCCAGTGGGAACAATATTTCGATATAATTGCGGCCGCCATATTGTAAACTGTTTACGGTTTTACACCCGCTACACACGGCCGGGTAGAACGGCCAGCGAGGCAGTTAAATTGGTAGTTATGATCCTGAATGCAGATATGAGGATTTGTTAGGAATCTAATTTAATTTTGGCGAAGTAGTCCGATGAATTATTGTGGGTTATTGTTTTATTGCGCTGCTTAATTGTAGAATAAGTTATCGTCCTCCTGACCTTGTCGTAATTTGTTTGGGGTTGCCGCAGTACGTATTTTTCTTGCCAACATTTATTTTAGCCGTCACCTTACTATTACGGTGAAAAAAAAAGTTAAAAAGGCAAAAAAAGATTTGTGGAGTGTTTGTAAGATGGCAGGGCTAGAAACTGGGATATAGACCCCTCTTTCTAGCCCCGCCATCTTTTTTTGCTCATCATCATCATCATCATCATCAGCCCATTAATGTTCCCACTGCTGGGACACAGGCCTCCTCTCTATGAGAAGGAATGAAAGAAAGAAAGAAAAAGCATTTATTAGCCCACACAAAACACATAAAATAAAATGGTGAAATTATCAACTAATAAAAAAAAAAACCACCACGCGGGTTCGGATTGGTAGATGTCACATGTCTTTGTATTTTTGATTCTAGGACATGCTGGTTTCCTCACGATGTTTTCCTTCACCGTTTTGAGAGCAGTGGTGATGAAATAAATTACACAAAGTAATGCGCCTGTCTGGGTTCGAACCCACGACTTACTGTTCGTATGTCGAGGCCGCCACCACTGGGCCACCACTGCTCTTTTTTTTTGCTCAGCTTCTTAATATTCTCTCTTGTCTAGACTACCCATCCACAATCTTAGAATAGAATATATTATGTACACCATATAAGTAACATTCTTAAAAGAAAAAACATTTCAGATAGGTTGACACTACTATACACTCTCATACTCTACACTTTGATTATCAACAGCTTCTCATTCTTTGGGAAGAACGAGTACTCTCTCAAACAGACTCTGACGAAAAGAAAAAAAACGGCCAAGTGCGTGTCAGACCACACAATAAACGCTTCCGTCAGATTCAATATTTACGACTGCACAATATTGATTTTATCGACAGCAATAGTAATTTCATGGTATTTCTTAAAGAAACTTTCCGTCTACGTCGGCCTTTCTACATCACTAACAAGTCTGCGTGATATACAGGGTGTAAGCGGAACCTTCACAAAGCCGTCAACCATGCAACGACGACTTTTTTTGAGGGGTGAAAAATCACGTTTTACCCTAGGACTCAATGTAACACACTCAAAATATTGTGATGATAGATGCATTTGATAGTAAAGGGACCATGCAGTTATTTAAAGTAAAGTAAAGTTGTAACTTAGACTTAAGAGCAGCGGTGGCCCAGTGGTGGTGGCCCCGACTTACGAACAGTAAGTCGTGGGTTCGAACCCAGACAGGTGCATTACTTTGTGTAATTTATTTCATCACCACTGCTCTCAAAATGGTGAAGGAAAACATCGTGAGGAAACCGGCATGTCCTAGAACCAAAATATTCGAAGACATGTGACATCTACCAATCCGCACTGGGCCCGCGTGGTAGATTATAGCCCATTCCCTCTCTTAGAGAGGAGGCCTGTGTCCCAGCAGTGGGAACATTAATAGGCTGATGATGATGATGATGAAAGTTGTAACTTTAAAAATGAGTATTTAGAACAAACTTTGACCCCAATAGCTTCGTAACTAAACGATTCCCAGGTATGGACACCGTCACCTCCTTCTGCGAAGCAGTCATGCTAGCGAAGAAGGTGGCGGAACGTGAGAGGGAGAGATCCTTACGTCCCGGCCGCCGCGGGAGACGCCCCGGGCGTTGGGGGCCACCGGGCCTGTGGACGGGGAGCTACGGGCTAGCTCGCCGTCCGTCCGTCTCATGACGACAGGCCGTGTTGACGGCGCGTTCGTGTTCCACGCGCGCCTCAAAGAGAGTCAGCAAAAAAGAAGGGGTCCGCAAGGGCCGAACCCTGCCGGGGCTGCGGGACTGTTCGAAAGAGATACCGTGGCCCCGGAACACAAAGGGCGATGAAGGAAAATGGATTGGTGTTAGTCAGTAAAAGTCTGACACTCGCTACTGCTCCGCCCAGAGCGAGAGTCATTTGATGATTTCCCATCCCGAAGAAAAAAAAAGGTATGGACCAGAACAAAAAAAAATATCGCACTGACGGAGCACCTTTCGGCTTCTGTAAGGGCTTTTTAATGCCCATTATTTCACTAATAAAGTATAATTAACTTTGGCACTTTCATAAGTATTATTCCTTTAATTATAGTAGCAAAATAACGGTGACAGTGGAGAATGGAAGGAAAAAAAACCTGCAAAGTTCGAGTCAGACTCGCGCACGAGGGGTTCCGTACCATTATCTAAACAACATTAGACAACACGGCAAAAAAATCACGTTGGTGGTATGGGAGGGGCGGGAACGGCAACAAAATCACGTTTGTTGTATGGGAGCCCCCCTTAAATATTACTTTTATTCTGTTTTTAGTATTTGTTGTTATAGCAGAAATACATATTCTGTGAAAAGTTTCAACTGTCTACCTATCGCGGATCATGAGATACAGCTCGGTGATAGACACACGGACGGACGGACGGACGGACAGACAGCGGAGGCTTAGTAATGTGTCCCGTTGGTTACCTTCGGGTGCGGAACCCTAAAAAGTATACAATAATATTGTTATTACAACACATTTGAACGTAATAAAGTTGTAGTACCTAGGTAATGAATTCATCTTATTGCTGAGATTTATTTCATTACAAACACGTAAAGTTTCATTTCTTTTCGCGCTGATTTGTTAGGAAAATTAAACAAAGAGTGTTTGAAAAGTATGGAATAAGCACATAAGTGATTTATACAAGTAAGCAAAATAATGTATTGGGTTAGTTATATGAGTTTTAAATCGGCTTTGAAAGACTCATCCAACGTTTAAGTTTTTTTATTGTGTTGCTGCTAGAATTGTTTTTTTTGTGTTACTGTTATAATTGTCTTATTATTTAATTTTTTTATTACAAAAATGGGCTTGCTATTGACCTTTATGATATTATTGTCTTTTTGTATGTCTTGACTTTAATTTTAAAAATGACTAATGTACTATTATATTTATAATAAACTGACATTGAACTATTACATTTTGATTTAATTGTGTTGACATTGAATAATTTTATTGTATTTTTATTTTTATTTAAGTTTTGGATTTGATGTGACATAATTATTTATGTTGTTAATTTTTAATTGTGTTACTTGAATTATGAATGTTTTTTTTTATTATTATTTTTGTTATTTCACACAATGTAAATTGTTTGTGAATAAATTGAATTGAATTGTTACGTCGAATCCTGTATGCAAAGTTTATGTTAGGTTACCTAAGTAGGTACTTTGTACATAATCCAAGTGAATAGAAAGCATAATTATTATACAAGTTGTAATTTACACCGACGGTAAAACTGTTATCACGTATTTCAGTATATAATTCAGAACTCCCTCAAATAGAAATTCTATTCATTAATTCAAAAAAACAACTGTTACATTACATACCTACATTTACCTATACATTTTGATACCTACAGTATTACAAGTTCGTAGGAAAAGGAAATTTTTATGTAGGGGGAAACTCTAAATGATTTACTGAATACGTGGAGCATTTTAGCGTCGTTCAGTCCCTTACACCCTGAATATTATTCAAATTTTTCATTGGCATTTTCTTACCGCGACTTTATTTTAATAGAGGTTTGAAATTACGTAAGTCCCTAATACAAGATGGAAAACTAGGTTATTATGTCTTTTTATTTTCCATCGACTTCATCGGGGATCGGCTTGCGTTTGGAGTGACCTATGTATCCAGCATACTTCTATAGGCTCATGATCATTTTTAGAAGAAACTTTCTATCACTGATTAGGTGTTTTAAAATTTC
Organism: Xestia rhomboidea; assembly: GCA_963853795.1. NCBI lineage: Eukaryota > Metazoa > Arthropoda > Insecta > Lepidoptera > Noctuidae > Xestia > Xestia rhomboidea. The sequence goes on along the minus strand of OY970778.1, from coordinate 2,277,596 downwards.
ATCTATACAAATAAATAAAATATCCGCCTAATCTCCGAAACGGCTGGGCCGATTTTGACAGGACTTTCACTGGCAGATAGCTAATGTAGGCTATAAGGACTAATGAAGGCTACTTTTGTTTTAGAAAAAAGATTTAGGTTGAGATGTAGGTAAAGGGCACGGACCACCTTAGAAGTTTTTAGAAAGGACTAAATAATTTCTAGATAATTCCAATATCGATTTGCAAACGTTTTCAGATCGTTAGCTACGCCGAATGGCCGGGTATGGAATTATGTGACGCCATTGTGTTAGCGCCATGCATTCATGCTTCGGTTGTTTGTGCCATAGAATATTGTATAGGTCCTATTGGTTGCTGCTGAAGGATAGGTAGTTGCGCTCGTCTGTCTTGTAATTTAGGGATAGCCTAGTGGTCACTTTGATTCTAGCTCGGTGTACTGTCGATGCTATTGATAAGTGTATTTTTGTATGATTTTATTTTGATAAATGGCAAAATGTTCCTTTCACCCTGTATTATAAGGGTGTAAAAAACCTCTTAACGAAGCCGAAAGACACTTGTTTTCTCCGTCATTGCGATATTTTTTTTGTTCAAGACCATACCTGGGAACCTTCTAGTTACGGAGATATTGGAAGTCAAAGTTCCAACTTTTTGACAAGTTTTTTTTTTTAAATACAAGTTTTTAATGTAAGATTTTTACTTTAAACACCTCCACGACACCCGCACTATTCAATCCATCTATCAGCACAATGTTTTGAGTGCGTTACATTGAGTTCTACCACAAAACATGATTTTTCACCCCAAAAATAAAAAGTTGTTTCCCAATAATTTTTGCGTAAAGTTACTTAGTTTGATGTACGGAATGCTTGGTTGACGGCTTCTTGATGAGGTTGTTTACACCCTATATTTAACTTTGTAACATTTCCCACCCCAAATAGGCGTCTCCTACCAAAATTCAATCCATACCTCATTCAATTCCCAAAAATGTCTATATTGATGGGGAATTGTATTGATATACGTGATACCAAAAATTGTGATTGCGTTTTCGCCATAATATTTGGAATTGTTATCATCAAATCAATTCATGTCAAACGTCACCCTTTCTGTCCCGAAAGGGGGAGACATGACTTTTGTTGTTTCCAAGGGGCTGATAATGATACGATATGCGAGAGACGGCTGCAGTATTAAGGCGACTACAGGAGCTAAATTAGCAACTCTATTTGTGGTGGTTCGAACTTCGTTTGAAAAAATATTAGAGTAAAGTTCTAATAAGCTTGCACTACAAAGTGGTTGTTACGTCAGTCACTGCCGGCCGAATAGTGCGAAATGAATGGTTTTTATTTAATTGTAGCCTAGTAAATCATTAGATCAAAATACCAATTGTACACTTTGTGAAAAAAAAAGTGACAAATAATTGTGTGAAAAAAAAAAAACTAAAACTTAATGCCGTTTACGAAATTTCAAAGAAAAAATGCTTCACTATGAATGTTTTTTTCATATAGTATTAATACAGTTAGAATTATTTAAATTGTACCAATTGAACACGTACGTAACGTTTAGAGTCTAATAAGCAGCATAATATATTTTTTTGCGCATTTATATTTACTCATCAAAGAGGAGTTACATGGAGAAAACCTCTCGTTAGCAGATACCACCTCCTTAATGGAGATTTACGATTGATGTAATAAAAATTGACCTTCTGTAAATTTCCTTTGCTTGCTCGCCAACTGACCTTCCCGTGTGTCCACAACCAAGACTAAAAGCGAAATATCCAACGTTTTGTTTACCGCCTCACAAAGAACATAAAATTTAAATCAAAGAAAAGCTGTTTATACTAATTAATATGCAAGTGACGTTTTTTTTAGCTTTTCGCGATATTTATTGCAGACGGAATTGGACGGATTAAAGGTTTTCCTCGTTTGTTTTTTGTTTCTAATGTTTTTATTTATTTTATCGGCTCGTCGGGTTAATGGAGCAAGCGATTTGAATTGCTAGTTAGTAGTTATTTTTGATCAGTTAAGTGGTGAATGGCGATTCTGGTTGGAATATTACTATTCTAGAATATTCTATGTTTTTAAAGTCATATAATCTTGATTTACGATGCTGTGCCCATGCTATAGGGGTTTGCAAATCAGTTGACCTTATTTTTTGCACCGTTCTAGGTCCAATTCGCTTGTCTTCACATGACATCGCAACAAAATGGGCATACATGTCAATCTCCTTGTTGCTGTGTTTCAGTCATAAAACAACAGTAACATTAAGGTTTCTCCTATCAATTCAATTCAATCATTGATTGCATCAAATATGGTAGGTACATGAAGTTCTTATTTAAAATATTTAGTAACACACATTTGGCCAATATATAGCATGCAATAGTACAGGGTTTTACAGTTGAGATATTTATTATTATGTAACTACATTTTTCAGTTTTTTTAAAGTAGACAACTTTACAGTTAAATATGTCTGTGCTTAATAGTATAAAATTTACAGGGACACTTTTGAAAGAACTCATCTATCGAATAAAAACACTCTTCCAACAACCACGTCCGCAACACTACACTAAACTTATTGAAGGGTAATTGGGTAATTGACCTAGGTAAAGCATTATAAATTAGGGGAACCATATAAACGCAGCTCCGCCGAAAAAGTTCTGGCTTTGGAACAGGCATTTCAAAATCTAAATGTGTAGGTTTCCTTTTATTTGTGTTATCTTTCCGTTCAAATAGTTCAAGATCCTACTCCTTCGCTATACTTTTCTGATTCATTTCGTTGCGGGATCCAAGACAGTTAAATTGTTTCTCTGGTACTTCGTCGAGCTTCATTGTCTCGGCGCTTTTCTGGTGGTCGCCACTGTTGATTCTGGCTTTCAGGAGTGTGTTGCAGTGGCTTAGGAAAAGTGTGGCGCGCTTGTCCCATTAAAATAAATATCCTTAAAATTTATGAGTTTTAGTGATCACATTCAGACTGGTTTAAAAAATACTACTCAGCAATTAATCTGACACACATTTATAATTGTAGAACAATATGTTACTTCACAAATAAAACACCAAACAAAAACATAGGAAGCTCTTTCCCAAATTCATCCCATTCGAGCAGGGGATGAAACGGGGTTCAGTAGTGATTAGGTGTAACAGATCCCGTGGGAGCTCCATGCTCAACCATCCCGAACACGTCTCACTCCTGATAAATGTTATTTTAAACACGTTCTCTTGTATCCTTGTGATAGAACGTGGTATTTTTTCGATTTAAAAAACCCACATTTATATCATCGCGCCTGTAATCCTTGAAGGGTTAGGCTTAAGTGTACCTATTAGTACACCCATATTTCGCCAGTTATGTTTAAGCCCCATGTAATAGGGGCGAGCCTATTGCCATCAACCGGGCACAAATCCAAACTCCGAAAAAACCTACATATAATATAATATCATTAAGTGTTCGGCATGTACAGCCGTGGTCTTTTCCGCCTGATCAGTTAATTTTTTTTTCGCTTAAACCATTCGAAGGCGCCGAGCCACGCCCCCTTAAAGTTTAGGCCTATTAGGAAAGCGTCAACTTTGGCGCGCAAAATAACAATAACTCTCGTTTGGCGTGCGTTGTCAGTGCGCTTGGCCGATCGGTGTCTTTTCATTCATTATATAAATACAAAGTCAACGGGGCGGGGCTAGAGAGCGTTTCAATGTTGTAAGTGCAAGCAAAAATTGTCTTAGTGGCGATCAAGCGGGAGTGTCCTCGATAGTACATTACACCCACAGTTAGCCAGTTATGTTCAAGGTTATGGAATGTGAGGAAGGGTGAGTTTATTGTCATAAATAGACTCAAAACCTGACGGGCTGCTATCGAGAATTTCCTGAACTCCAACAGCACATAGTCTGACCTGGTGATCAAACCGAAAACATCACGCTATAAACTGAATAGTAAACTTAACTCCGCTCTTTTGTCTAAAATTAGTCATTATCCAACAGAGAATTTGTGCTGAAAATGATTGAAATACTCAGCTTTACATTTGAAGCTTACGTTTATTTCAAAAAACCGTAGGTCTTTGTAAAAAATTAACCTACAAAACGAATTGCAATAGGTACAGTAAAGGAACGAAAGTGTTACCCATCAATATTTTTTCTTTAAATTTGTCACTTGCTCCCTGATATTCCTTCGACTATGTACTGTCACAATTCGGAATGGAAATGGCAATAGGCATGACGACAGTATCAAAAAATTGCAAATCTATTCAAATCAAAACTCGGGAGTGGGGGCTCGTGACGTCAGAACTAGCTAAAAATTATACCTAGGCGTGACGTATTGAGAATTTTAAATGCGTCATATCTTCGTCAATTTTGTTTACGTATCAAAAGAAAAAATACGGGTCAAATATTTTTTGATAATCTAACTGACGGACTAATTAGATTTTTTTGTCGTCTCGCCTATTGGAAAAGGCTAGGCATCCGCTGTCTAAGTGGAAAATTGCTCAACATTTTCTCTGATTGACCATAAAATCGAACTCGTGCCGTCCTCATGCAGGCCATCAGTTCACCAACTTTCCTAGAGTTAGTTAGAGCGAGAGCCTCTAGACACGTTTATCAAGGTTCTTGGCACACAAGAAAAAAATCAAGTCATTTCTTCACTATAAAACACAGAAAATTAACTCAACAAAGGCATGAAATAAAGAAAATTCTAAAGTTTGCCACTACAAAGGTTTCTCCTGTCTGTGCAGCGTTTTTGTATAAAAAGGACATCTTCTTTGCAATAAACTTACGTCCTTTGAAAATTGTGTTGCGCTTGTCATTTGTTTTCTAAACGCGAAACACTTGAGATTGTGCCTGTGCCATGGGTATGTTGACAGCATAGATTTCTGGGCTAAAGTTTAACATGATCAAAATGATCAGCCCACTGCTTGACAGAGGCCTTTCCAATTGAAAGAAAGAAAACATATTTATTTGGCACATTAAGTGCACCCAACACTATATAAAAGAGAAATATTTTTTTCAAAATTTTAGGCTCAGTAGTTTCGGAGATCAGGGGGGCAATAGTCAATATTCGTCTTCTTTCATGAATAAAATCAAAACTATTTATTTTACAATAATAACCAAAATATATTTGAGATCCTCATAATGAGCTCTTTCATTTGATATATGACACAGTAAGGTTTAAAAACTTTTTTTTTAAATTTCCTAATTTGTCCCACGTAAATGAATCTTCTTTAAAAAAAAAATTGCTTCGCACATCTGTATTTGGGTCATAGGATTACACCATCCTACCAAATTTCACCTGATTTGGTCGGACGGACAGACAGACGCACGAGTGATATTTTTGTTGGGCAATAATTGTTGTTTAGTTTGTAATTTTTTCCTCAGATACTTAAGGTGGATAGGTTTGGAAGTTACGGGTTTTATACCTCAGAGAATGAGCAAACTGAAGTGGCAATGGTCTGGTTACATTAGGCCGAAGAACCCATGACCGTTAGGGTAAACGTGTTCATGAGTGGAGACCGCGAATCGCCAGAGTAAGGAGGTATCCTCAGGGTCGATGGAGCGATGATCTTCGCAGGGTGGCTGGTAGCAACTGGATGAGAATAGGGATGATGACTTACTAAAAAATATATGATTCTGTTTAGTCCGTCGTCAAAAATATTGGATACGTGTTTCTGTTTTATCAAATTAATAAAAATTGACGGAAATAAAACGTCACATTTGAGTAAAAAATGTACTCAAATATGACATCACACGAGTTTTCGACGCACTGTATCGTCTTCGTTTTTTTGTTTAACGTAAAAAAAGAAAAAATATGTGTCCAATGGTTTTTGGAAATCTATCTGACGTACTAATTATTTTTTTTTTGTCATCTTCCCTATTGAGTAGAATGTCGTGCAATTATCTATGCATACACATAAGTATTAGTATGTCTCACAATATACCTTTTTTAGGGTTTTTAAGGAACCCTAAAAAAGGTATATTGTGAGACATCACGGCAGTGCCAAATAGGCCTGTTCTGCCTGTGTGCTATCTGCCTGGTTTTCAACTAGACCTGAAGTAGTTAGGTGATGGACGTAAAACTTTTTTGTACTTTGTGTTAATACTTATGTGTATGCATAGATAATTGCACGACATTCTACTCAATAGGGAAGATGACAAAAAAAAAAATAATTAGTCCGTCAGATGGATTTCCAAAAAATATTGGACACATATTTTTTCATTATTTCACGTAAACAAAAAAATGAAGACGATACAGTGCATCGAAAACTCGTGTGACGTCATATTTGAGTACATTTTTTACTCAAATGTTGACGTCACAAGCCCTCACTCATGATCTTTGACACGTTTTATTTCAGTCATTTTTTATTATTTTGACAAAACAGAAAAAACGTATCCAATATTTTTGACGACGGACTAAACAGAATCATATTTTATTAAGTAAGTCATCATACCTACTCTCATCCAGTTGCTATCGACCCTGAGGATACCTCCTTACTCTTCCCGATTCGCGGTCTCCACTCATGAACACGTTTACCCTAACGGTCATGGGTTCTTCGGCCTAATGTAACCAGACCATTGCCACTTCAGTTTGCTCATTCTCTGAGGTATAAAACCCGTAACTTCCAAACTTATCCACCTTAAGTATCTGAGGAAAAAATGACAAACTAAACAACAATTATTGCCCAACAAAAATATTTTCACAAACATCAACATTCTCAATCGTGAACATATTATTAAATCAAGCCTGTCCGTATAATCTATTTTATTAATAGCTATCCTATCATTAATAATCCTTAATAACCCCGGAACCGGAAGTCCAAGAAACACACCAATCGAGCCATCAAATAATAAAAGTAAAGTAGTTTTTCCCCTTCTTCATCAACACGGAAATCGTATTACGAAACTGTCTACATAATTATTATACACATATACCACAGTACTTAAAATAAAAGTTAACCGTTGCGTTAAGTTAGTATACTCGCATAGAGCCAGTTAATTGTGGTTCAGTTACACTTTATTTATTTTTAATCTTATCCGCTTGCATCACGTTGGGCCCTATCAGAATATCAGCGCTGTGACGTTTTTTTTTTTTTAAGTTACAGCACCATGCGGATATAGGAGCCTTTTGGCCTTCTAAAGGACCAATTTCGTTTGTATTTTTTTTTTAATAGTTACTAGCTGATGCCCGCGGCTTCGCCGGCCCGCAAATTATATACTAAAACCTTCCACTTGAATCACTCTATCTATCTAATACCCCATCAATATCCGTTGCGTAGTTTTAAAGATTTAAGCATACATAGGGATATAGGGACAGAGAAAGCGACTTTGTTTTATACTATGTAGTGATAATTACAAATTAACCATTCTACCTTGGTGTGTTTTGTCTTGGCGGGCTAATAATTGCTTTTTCTTTCTTTCCTTTTAACCTGTGTCGAATCATTATCATCATCGTCTGTCTAGCTTTTTCCCAAATTCGCTATCATCGACTTCTAGCCATCATCTTCATTCTCATAATTCCCCTGCCCTTATCCCAATTTATTTGGGGTCGGCGCAGCATTTCTTCTTCTTCCATACCTCTCTATTACTAGTCATCCCAGCAGGAACCTCTTTCTTCTTCTTCTCATCTTTTTTACTTCTAGTATATCCGCCAAATACTAGTATTTAATAATAGAGCTACTATATATCTAACCTCCAACCCCAGTTACTGAACTCAATGCATCTCTGCCTAAACCTTATCAGAAAAAAATCGGGTGGGGCTGTGTCGGTGCACACGGCCGTTGGTTTTAACGTGAAACGTCTGTATTAGCGAGTTTTTAGTGTTAAAGATTGAAAGAAAACCAAGAAGTGTAAATTTTAATATTTTTTTGTATATTTTTTTTAATTTTTAACAATGGTCGGTTATTTTTTATGTAAATCGATTGGTCTAAACGAACTCTGTAAATACACGAAAGAATCACCGCGCTATCACGTGTGAGTCGTGAGTTATACTGAATAGAATCCAGCGAGAGCGCATTCTACGCAGTTCCACTCCCCCCCTCCCCCCCCTCGCCGCCACCCCGCCCGGCTCTGATGCAAACTCAAGGTCTTAGCAGCGAGCTGACTATAATGATGCGCTAAATAATGACACTAAATTCATGTTTCTACGATGAATAGTTTTGTAGTTATTATTGTCAGACGATATAACCCATTTCGTTACGCCAATTCGTTACGGTCGGGTTTTCTGACATGGTATCCTGTGTATGGTACTGATTTTAAAGACGTTTCACGTCAGAAGAGTGACTTTATGTACGTATGAATGCTAAATCATGATCTGTCGAATGGCCAATTTGGTCGAGACGCCATTGTTTAACTATTGTGTCTACTTCGTGAACAGATCATGGGTTAATAATACTCTATCAGAAAAGCCTTTACTACGCAAATGTAATGAGAATTCCCACACTGGTTATCACCGCCAAACTAACAAAGCTATCGATTATAACTCAATGGAGGCCTAGGCCTTCAAGGCCACGTCACGAGTCTTCAAATAATTCAATACCCCAGAAGATTGGCTAAGTTTAGGGGCTGTGGTTTTGACTGAGAATTACCCCTTAGCCCTTGACCTACCCGGGTGTTAGAAAAGAGGATTGAAATTGATTTTCGATTGTTTCCAGTCAATTGGCCTTTGCAATTTTGGTTAAATAAAAACATCAATGGAATCAGCGTTTGTTTAGCGGTTATACTAAAATGAGATTATAACTTCACTCTAAAATTAGAGTGAAGTTATAATCTCATTTTAGTATACAACTGTTTTAGTAACAGGTTGTAACTGACTGTGCTTTATCAACTTGGTGATAAGCGTTAGTCAATCTAGTTAACGTTTCTAGGTAAGATCGAGGAGCTCATGGCTAAATCATAACCAGCCACTCGGATCAATCTTCAGGTAAAGCCGTTTGCCTAGGTTGTTCTGTGGATTAGTATGGACACCAATATACCTTGGGTAAGACTGGTTGTCAAACTTTCGGTCCACTGACTACTTAACAACTCTCAAAGATCTACAAATGTCAGCCGGGACCAACGGCTTAACGTACTTTCCGAGGCACAGAGGACTCGGACTCGGTATGTAATGGGTGATTTTTCATGGAGCAGTTTGGGAACTCTTTTTGCAGTACTTTGGGAATAACCCGTTCATCCATCCATGGATTAACCTAAGCAAGCGCCTCTGATAGTATAATAGACCACCCAATAATACTTGCAGGTACTAGAATCGGTCCCAAGACCTCAAGGTCAGTGGGCACTCAACCAAAGAGGTATCTTATCTCATCCTGCCTACGGTCCTCCTTTGTCGCTTCGAATTTAAACAACAACAAAAAAAAACTACGCGTCAACATTATGCAATCATTGATCAGAACCCTACCCGGCTTATAAAGGGAACACGTTCAATCTTCCGTGATGTGTGAATAAACACAATGTTCGGACCTTATTCTACTTTATAGAGCAAACACTTGCTTGCTTTTTTACTATGATTTGTTTTGCTTCTCAAGATCCTTTTTTGAATTAGGGCCGGGGAGAGTAAACAACTTTGAGTAAGACTTTTGGGTGATACTCGCAGTTTTTTCTGAGGTGTTTTACCTGTGTTGGTGTTTGTGTGACAATCTTTGTGATGCTGTGTATAATCATGTTTATTCATGGTTTTATTGTCTAAAAATATGTAATATAAATAAAAATTCCCAGCAAATGATAAGTTTGATTACTGGACTGCCTCGTTGGTAGCAATCGTAACTGATGAGCATATCCCGGGTTCAGTTCCTAGGTCGGGCAAATTGTTATTGGGATTTTCCATCAGGATTTTCTCAGAAGCAGCCACGGAGTCTGGATTTGCGCCCGGTTGATGGCAATATACTCACCTCCTAATACAGACTTAAACATAACTGGCGAATTGAGGGTGTACTATTAGGTACACCTCTGTCTAACCCTTTGGGGATTACAGGCGTGTTGTTATGTTATGAAAAAAATATCTGGATTACCAATGGTTGACAGGTAGAAAATGCTTAAGGCATTAATTAAGTCCACATCTGGTTCAACCTGTATCACTACGTAAAATATGTATGTAACTCTTGTTAATTTACTTAATTGAACAATAAATTTATAACACGGGCACTGACATGACGTACTTTTAACCCAAAAATTAAAACTTTTCACGCGGTTTTTTATGCCGTGTTAATAAATTATTCAAAAGCCATCACATACATTGAAAAGAGCTTGATAACACACCGAATAACATATTAATAATCCTTTCAAATATGTCTAAAATATTGTACAAATTGACAAAAGCGTTGAAAACGGAACAACTTGTGAGCATCCCTAATGAAATTGTAAATAATTACGACACTATAGCGTCAATAAATTAATATTTGCGGCGGATTGTGTTCATAAAGTATATTTAATACTATTGATTTAGTAATGTATTTCGGAGTTCAGTGAATATTTAGTAGAAGGTGTTTAATGTGGGTTTATGAGAGGATGTGCGGTCGTGGGAGGGTCGCATTTGGTGATGGAGCCCGTTAGGCATGGCGGGGTACTATTGTGGACACTCCCGCCTGATCACCACTAAGCTAATTTTTGCTTGCACTTACAAGATAGAAACGCTCTCCAGCCCCGCCCCGTTGGTTTGTATAGAAATAATGAATGAAAAGATACCGATCGGCCGAGCGCACTGACGACGCACGCCACACGAGAGTTATTGTTATTTTGCGCGCCAAAGTTGACGCTTTCCTAATAGGCCTAAACTTTAAGGGGGCGTGGCTTGGCGCCTCGGAATGATTTAAGCGAAAAAAAAAAAATGACCAGGCGGAAAAGACCACGACTGTTTCTTCAAAGAAAAATGGAGGTATTAAGGTACTGTTTCTATTCTTGTTTAGGAAAAGGACAATGTTTATATGATTTTAATGATTATTACTTAGTAAAACCATATTTGTTACGGTGCAAATTACACTTAAGAAAATTTGAATTTCGCGGGTTAACCTGGCGCTTCCCCATTAAGCAAAGCAGTCCATAATAATAATAATATTGATGTACAGCAGTCATTGTGCCGATAGTCGTGTCGGCCAATGGCTTAATAGCCAAGAGCTTCGACCAACATCTTAGGAGGCCCTCGCTTGGCAGCTGGATCAAGGACTTGATTCAGAAAGCAGTACTTCTGGACACGGCACGTATTGTTAGGAGGTTCCTCTCTCAAGAGCCCTCATCATCGGTAGCTCGGACCCTGTTCCCAGCGCTGGTGGGCTACAATTTTTACATTTTTAAATGTTTTTTTTTTGTGTTTTATATGGAAATTTTTTAAAATGTTAAAAAAATGTGAGATAATGAATAAAGGAGATAAAAATATTGATGTAATTATTATGGACTACGTTATACAATCACCAAGATGTTTGTTAAGCATTGAAAGGTATAGGAGGAAATGTTCAATTAGTAGTAGTGCAGCAGAATTTTTTTTCGAGCCTTCTCTGTCCCTGTCGTGGGCAAAGGTCTTTAACAATTTTTATTAAAATCACAAACATCTTGTTACTAAAATGTTATAATAGTCCATTGGCATTTATTTTTCGAATGGGAAATCATCAAATGACTCCTCCCGCTCTAGGTGGAGCGGGAGGTAGTGTCAGACTTTTACTGACTAAAACCCATCCATGTTCCTTCACCGCCCTTTGTGTTCCGCGGCCACGGTATCTCTTTCGAATAGTCCCGCAGCCATAGTCCATTGGCCTCTCTCTTCATTGGTTATAAGAAATAAAAAAGAAAAAAAAATATTTTCGTTTATAAAATATCAGCATTTTAGACTTAAATTAAATAGCTACTATATTCAACCCTTGCTAAAAACATAGGTAGCCCTTTTAAAAACATACATCAATATAATTGACTATAAAAACTTTATGTCTATTCTATCAATAAAAATCAGCAGAAAAAGTAAATCTTCTTGAGTATATGCCTACCTTTTTAGTAACAGAATTATTCCAAGTACTTGACTTATTGAACTTTTTCAGCCAGTCAGCTTTGCAAATTGATGGAGCCTGATAAATGGTACGGAGTGTAAGCGTATGTAAATATATATTGCTTTCTGTACCTTTTTATTCACATGTATGTACTTTTACATCACTGTACCTATTCATCATGAGCTCATTGTGAAGGAGTTATATTTCGCTAAAAGGTAGAGATCGAACGGGAATGAAGACCTTAATTGTAATGTTAAAAATCGTGCTTGGTAATTTTAAATGAATCATTAAAACCGAGGTTTCCTATTTTTGATAACGGCAGCTTATGTCGAAGTTTTACCAACTGAAACCTAACAATAGCGATAGTCTAGCGGTGTGACCGTCGAACTGCCAAGTCATTGGTCTCAAGTTCGAACCCAAGACACACACCTTCTGATTTCTCGTATTCATGTCCGTCACATCCATTATATAATTATCACTTGCTCCGATGAAGGAAAACATCGTGAAATAAAGAAACTAACATACATACATGAACCCTGAAAACATAACACTCCTTTTTTTGGGCAGTCGTGTAAAAACCAGCATGCTTGAGAGATATTTCTTGACGGCATGGCATGTAAAGCCAAGTCAGAGGCCCATGGGCGGCATAGAAGCTCTCGACACCAGGTTAGGTACTAACCACGATAAAGAAAGACCTCAAAAACAAATTCTGTTCAGGTATCTCATGCACCAATGTTTTCTATCCACGACATCCAACCAATTTAGAAAAAAAACTAGCTAAAGGTTAAAATGGGTGATGTAATTTATCTTAATTAGCATGGCTAGCAACGCCTACCTCATCATCATCATCATCAGCCCGGAATCACCCACTGTTGGGTATAGGCCTCCCCTTTCTTCCGCCACACTTCCCGGTTCTGTGCGACCCTGATCCAGGTGTTTCCCGCGACCCTGACGATATCGTCAACCCAACGAGCTTTAGGACGGCCCTGGTTTCTTTGGCTGAACCTTGGCCACCACTCAGTCAAGGCCTTGCTCCATCGGCAATCTCCGCGTCTAGCCAGCTGTCCTGCCCAGGTCCACTTGAGGCGCACCACCCGGTCACCGACGTCGTAGACTTTCGTCCGACGGCGGATTTCGGTGTTACGCACTCGATCCAAAAGAGTTATGCCGAGCATGGCCCGCTCCATGGCCCTTTGTGCCACTCGTACTCGCCTACCTACTAAAACTAAATAAATGTATATTTACCACTTAAGGCGCCTCTCCGACCATAATTAGCAACTCTATTTGTGGTGGATCAAACTTCGTTTGAAATACTGTTACAATAAAGTTCTAATCAGCTTGCACTACAAAGTGATTGTTACGTTAGTCACTGCGGGCCGAATAGTGCGAAATGAGTGGTTTTTATTCTTTATAAAATCAAATATTCGTCTTTTGGAAAAAAAAAACGACCGGTATGTTTATTATTAAATTTCCTATTCATTAGTATAAGTAGCTGTGGTGTTCTGCGTACACTAGTTAGGGTTTAGAGTAAAACCACCATATATCCAGTGTGGTGTCTTTGTTCAGGGTTGTACAAATAAAACACTGTTTCCAATATTACGGCGTTAGACGTGCTGTCGCTACGACCGTTCAGACTAGACAGAGCTCGGTCCATTGGCCCGCGCTCCCTCTAGCGTGCATCCCCACCACAGCACGCATAACTCATTTATTAAACACCACATCTCTTTTTTACAAAATATAAAGAAATAATAATAAGAAATTTTATCTTATTTTTCTTATCTGAATGATTGATTGATTTTGGTTCTTTTGTTTTTAATATTCATTTTATTGGTTGTTATTGTTATTTTATTTCTGAATGATTTATGACTTTTGTTTGATTGCCATCACTCACTGATGATTTTAATATGAATTATTTGAATTACGCATGTTCATCTTTTCATCACTTCACTTATCCTAAGATACATTAACACACTAAATTAAAGACTTTTTGTTAGGCTAGCAGTTCGCCTTTCAAAGCCCACAAAAGATTAAACTGCTAATAACATATTAACACACAATAATATGGGTCTTTATTGACAAATGTGCAAATTGTTTATTCACTGCTTTTGTTTGCTTGTTTGTATAATTTGTAACTTGTGTTTTAATAAATTGATTTATTTATTTATTTGCTTATAAAAGAAATGGCTGATTTAATCTTAACTTATTTGCTCATAATCAAGTTATAGTAAATTTTGAACTTCTCGAGTGGTTTAAATGAGGTTATTTTTTCCAGTTCGTCTTATTTATTATTTTCTTTGATTCCCAATGAAATGGAACTCATTTATAACTGACAAGTAGAAGAATTGTTCCATAAAACCATAAAATTAAATAGTGATTTTAATTTAATATCTTTGAATTTTTAGTTTTGATGGATTGATGATGTTTATTTTGCAAGTAGGTTTTTATAAACACTTTAGCACGGCATTTTATTAAACTAGATGGAGCCGGTGTTTCGTACCTGACTACTCTGAGAAGAAACAGCCGAAACAAACTCAGAGGTCATAGTCTCTTTTAACTACACTACAGACATTGCTCAATTCACACGAGGACTATGCATATTAGTGTCTGATATGGTATTTTGAAGAAAGAACCACACAGTTTTGAGTGGACCTGTCCAGTCAGTGCAAGCATTTGTCAATTATTGTGTAGCTCGGCTTAACTCAATTTGTAATATTGACTTGAGACCCACTTTTACTCGAGAATTAAATAAATGACCCAAGATGTAGGCTCTTTGGCTTTGGTTTTCTTGTTTGGCTTCTCTAATTTGACTGTGCTTGTTGTTTTGCAAGATTAGCACTCAAATGTATTGAGAAAGAAGAAACTGTGGTTATTTTAAATTTTGTTACTGTTGTGCAATTTAGTACTCGGCTGCTAAATATTAGCATTTTATTATGTCACAATTTTGAGAGTCCACACTCACATTTAGCTTGATGTCAGCACTATTTTCTTCCCTAATAGTATTTTCACTGCTGACTATTTATGTATCAGCACATACACATATATATATTTTCCACACACATTTACATATATATTTTTCGACACAGATGTCTATGTATATGCACAAATATTATACATATACACAATCATCTATGTATTTCTTTTTCCTCTTGTTCTGCAGTACTTTTAGTAATACCATTGAAACTACATTTTATGCAATCTGCATTGATTGCAGGGCCGGGACTAGTATCACCTTTGTGATTTTTGGTGCCATATTTAGGCATTTTATCACCTTTGTGATTTTTGCTGCCTCATTTAGGCACTTTATCACCTTTGTGATTTTTTGCTGCCACATTTAGGCACTATCACCTTTGTGATTTTTTGCTGCCTCATTTAGGCACTTTATCACCTTTGTGATTTTTTGCTGCCTCATTTAGGCACTTTATCACCTTTGTGATTTTTTGCTGCCACATTTAGGCATTTTATCACCTTTGTGATTTTTGGTGCCATATTTAGGCATTTTATCACCTTTGTGATTTTTTCTGCCACATTTAGACTTTTTATCACCTTTGTGATTTTTGCTGCCACATTTAGGCATTTAATCACCTTTGTGATTTTTTGCTGCCACATTTAGGCATTTTATCACCTTTGTGATTTTTTACTTTGTAGCATATTTTATGCGATTTGTATTATTTGCAGGCTTCAACCACTGACAGTCGTTTTGTTATATGTTAACCTCTCTATAGTGAGATATTTGGTTGCATGTCAATTTTATTAAGGCGGGTACTTGTTGCCTTTGTATTCTGACCATCGTGGAACTTGTTTAACGGCCTTTTTACGGTTTTAGATTACTCCTGTAATGGTTTTATATTATTGTTGTATCACGAGAATCAATATATTCTTTCTTAAACCAGTTGAACGATAGCAAACATTTAAAACTTGTCTCGTCGAAATTGTATTAGGTTAAATTATTTTCTTCAAGACGTTAGTGCTCCTTAAGTATTTTTTTTTCCAAAAGAATCCTACAGGTACCAAGTTTTAACCATGCATTGGTCGTATCCAGCCAATAGCAAAGAGTTCTGTGGGTACCGATAACGTGGCACTTAAATAAACTGTAGTTTGAAAGTTTCACCAAGGGTTCTATTATAAGTGCCTGTCAAGTGTAAACTAAGCAATACGGCTACTTGAAATGATACACGTCGGAACTAGGGAATATACGATAGGTACATGCATCGTATTTATTCCTTAATTTGTTTTTGATGACACCACAAAATGCATTTCGTCAAAAATTATCATTAGCCCTAATGGATTTCATGACACTTGTTCAATTTTAACAATAGGTGAGGTAATAATTACCTCCATTGCTTCGAAATTATCGAAGGGGTACTTGGTTAAAACTGGAATTTACGAGGAATGTTTTCGTAGGGCACGTAAGTTTTTGGTCAAAATTTTCATGTGATACATCAGGTTTTGATCGAAAATAATTTTTGATTAAATTATAGAAATTGATCTAGGCAATTTTATTTTTTTATTATTTTTTGTTTTTCTGAATTTCTTTCGAAATATATTTTTTTTTTGTAGGTGCGACGTATTTCATCTTTTTTTTTTTGTGTTTTTTTTTTTATAATATTTTATTATTAATGTCGAATCAAACAACTAAATTTCGTAACTACGTTCCGACATTCAGTCGTTTGAGTAAGTGGCGTAAGTACTAGTTTTTTTTTTTATTACTCAGTTCATCGATCCATGCTGCACAATCACATTCCTCAGCTTATCGCAGACGATCGCATATGCGGTATTATTTATGTAACAATACCTATCTCATATATTAATAACAAATTGTGGATCGAAATATAACACAATGAACAGTATTCGACTAACTTCGCTAACAGTTAATGAATTAAATACTGATTTGTATTGTACGTAATAATGTATTTTAGAATGATTACATGCTTCATAGAACAGAATGGAATATTCATGTACTGAACAGTAGTTTTTTTTTTTTTTTTTTCCATGTTTGGTGACATGGTAAAAGTTGTTTGTTTTCCTGAGTACAATCACGTGTTTACATAATAATATCGGTTTATGTACACCATACAAGTAACATTTTACACAGGGTGATAAAATGGGCGGTCTTATCACTAAAAGCGATCTTTTCAAGACTTATGTAATTATTTAGTTAAATAGTTACAAAATAAACAAAATTACGGAAATAAAAAAAAACAAATCACGATTAATACTAAATTTTGCAGGTCCCCTTATTATGTTCTTGGGACTTGGTTAAACATAACTAGCGAAATGTTGAAATATGCACATTTAACAACACTAGTTGACTCGCCAGCGTACCACCGTACGCTGGCGAGCACAGGCCGACAGTTTGACAACGACTCACTTTTAGTTTAGACCCGTGTTCGCCTGGTTGGTGATTGTTTTGTTATTGTGCTTTCGTGCCACTGACTACCTTTAACGACTGTCAAAGATCCAATGATCATTAATGACAGCGAGACCAACGCTCAAGGTGCCTTCCGAGGCACGGAGGAAACCATGTAATGGGCAGTCACCCACAGACCAACCCAGGCAAGCACGGCTCAACCCAATGATCGACCGTTATTATTTTTGAAACTGTACCTCACATAATTTCAAATCACTGCTTAAAAGCTTCAATTCAGCCAATGAATGTGTGTGATTTACTTTACATTGCTCACATTTATCACGTCAATTTAATCACCAATAATGCTGTTGAGGATATAATTCCCCTGAATATTGTTAAACAGTATCAATTAAATCACCAGCTATGCTGCTTCCGTATCATTACAATGATGATGTCTTAATGATCAGTTTATCTGTATATAGGTACTGCTATACAAAACCAAAAAAAATAGCTTTGTTATTTCTTTTGTGTCAGTAAATGACCAGGCATTACGCCAGCTTACTTGCTTCATTATGTTTTGAATCACTACTAATAAAATAACCAAGTTAATCGTTTCTAAAAACTGTTAGCAGTACAGCTGTGTTCCGATCTAATAAGTCATAGCACATTCCATCGTAAACAAATGAGAAATTCTATAGGCTGTTGTCGATGTCGCCTCCGTTACATTTTAAATTGTTTTGGTTACTTGAATCATAAAATCTGTTTGGTAATTGTAATAACACAATGATTTAAATATGGTGATTAGACTTACGTGAGCTGTTTTATCATAGCTAAAGAACTACACTGATTGTGGCGCGCACTTTAGTATTCCTTTAGTTATTATAACACTATTATTTCACCATCTCACTACGGGTTTCCCTTTTTTTTTTCACTAAACACACTTTCACTAAACACTTTCACTTTTTCACTTAAAAACACAAACTGTTTTTACACTTTACACGTTCACTTTTGTAGTTTTATCCTCGTCGCCATTGTGGTGTTCTGCGTACACTAGTTAGGGTTTAGAGTAAAACCACCATATATCCAGTGTGGTGTCTTTGTTCAGGGTTGTACAAATAAAACACTGTTTCCAATATTACGGCGTTAGACGTGCTGTCGCTACGACCGTTCAGACTAGACAGAGCTCGGTCCATTGGCCCGCGCTCCCTCTAGCGTGCATCCCCACCACAGCACGCATAACTCATTTATTAAACACCACAGTAGCAAATCAAAATAATGGTTACTTTACGAGGAGTAGCATGTTACAAATCATTATTTCTCATTTCTGTGGTTTCGTTGTGAGGGGATTTATTAAACAACAGGCTACTTAAAAACAAAAGAAGTAAATTTTGGAGTCAAGAATATGTGGATTTATTAAACAACAGGCTACTTAAAAAAAAAGAAGTAAATTTTGGAGTCAAGAATATGTAGAAATTTAATGTATTTTTAATTAGTTCGTTTTTCTTTTGGATCAAGAGGAGTAGGCTCCAAAAACTGCTCGCTCAAGGTCGTTTGCTCGGGGAGGCGCCTTAAACATCATCATCTGACGATCCGAATGGCGCAGCGGTAGTGAGGCTGCCTTACGTTCTTAGGGTCCCGGGTTCCCTGCCGGGGCTGCGGGACCTGCCGGGGCTGCGGGACTATTCGAAAGAGATACCGTGGCCCCGGAACACAAAGGGCGATGAAGGAACATGGATGGGTTTTAGTCAGTAAAAGTCTGACACTCCCTCCTGCTCAGCCCAGAGCGGGAGAAGTCATTTGATGATTTCCCATCCTAAAAAAAAAAAAAAAAAAAAGGGTCCCGGGTTCGAATCCCGGTAGGATTAAATGTTTGTGTGATGATCATGGACATTTGTTTCCGAGTCATGGATGTTTATATGTATAATAAGTATGTATTTACAAACAAAAAAAAAGAATATGTAGTATATCAACTATGTGGTGTCCACGACACAAGTCTCGTTGCTTAGTGTGGCACTAGATGGTGCTGTGTGTATTGTCCAGCGATATTTATTTATTTATTATTATCTCCTAGCCTTTTCCAAACTATGTTAGGGTCGACTTACAGTCTAACTGGATACAGCTGAATACCAGCTGGTATTTTACATGGAGCGACTGCCTATCTGACGTCCACAACCCAGTTAGTCCTGCATTGCTGTATTTTTTTTTGGATGGAAAATCATCAAATGACTCATCGGCCCTTGCGGACCCCTTCCCTTTTGCTGACTCTCCTTGAGGCGCGCGTGGAACACGAACTCGCCGTCGACACCGAACCACCTTCAAATGTGGCTTAGCAACAACTCTATGAAAGAAAAGTCAAAATATAAGGGTCAGTCACTTTGGGGATAAAATTGAATAATTTTCGCGTGACCTTTCAGAGAAGGTACTCCGAAATACACTCATGTTGCCATGTCTGTAATTACTTTCTTCGTTACTGAACACATTTTAATTATAAAACAGGTATTAATGAAGGTTTCAATGAACACATTTTAGGATGAAGTTGCTAGATTATTTATAAAATGTTGACCGCAACGATGCGTATTTTAGTACCTATCTTCATAGATAGTCTCTTTTGTTCATGTTTTTGAAAGTCAATGGATTTATTCATGAATGCCTGAAAAACGAAATTATTTCAGGAAACACTAAAGCCTAGAAGTCCTAGATTTTCTACACGCTTCGTGTTTCTACATCGTCGTTTAACAGGGTTGACATAATGGGTGCAAAAAGACCCTTAACGAATCGGAAAGGTACGTACTGTCTTGTTCTCCCCGTCATTGCGATATTTTTTTTGTTCTTGACTATACCTGGGAACTTTTAGTATTGGGGGTCAAAGTTCCTTCGTTCTATTGTTTTTCTCAAGTTTTTTTTTAAATACAAGTGTTTAAGATGACATGAACAATGATATTCACTATTCAATGCACCCAGCAGCTCAATTTTTGGAGTTGCACATTGAATTTTACCGCAAAACATGATTTTTCACCCTAAAAAAAGTCGTGTCCCAAAAATATTTTAAATGATCACCATATTTCATAATGTTTTCAAAAATAACTGTTAGTTAATGTTTCCTTCTTAATATTCAACGACACTCAGTCATTAATCAATAGTAAAGGTCACTTACCTACTAGACAGTACCAAAGCGTGTCCGTAACATAAGCATCAGACACGAATGGAGGTTCAGTTCAGACAATACAACGCCCACTATTTATCACTGATGGTATGGTAGGCGTTGCTTCATAAATGTGTGGGCTGATATTGTGCTTACCGTTGCAATGGGTTGAGACTGTGGTGGCATCTATCACGCCACATACGAACTATGCATCACCTGACGTCACACTATCGTGTAAGCATTGTTATCCGCTAGATTATAATTAACACTTATACAGCATTAACAAAAAAACTCAATGGCTCCGACAGCGTAAACGCGATTACAATGATAGTCCCATGGATTTCTGATTCATACTGTATTCAACAGCCCGACAATTACCGGCAGATCGAAGCGCACCAGATTCAAAACCCGTCTGGTAAAAGGGCAAATCCCATTGGATCCCAGGATGAGCTTTAAGGCCTGTTCCTCATATCTTTTAAAACCTGAATAATAATTATCATAAAATCGAGCTCCAAAATAAAGCGAACTCACCCAAATCCTCATTTGTTGTCTCTGTCCAGCCAACTTGACAGATCACTTTGTCCAGAAACACTGCAAGGAGAAGCGCGCGCCACGCCACTTTCGCGCCAATTCCAGCCGCCATCTTGCGTTCAATGGTGAACTGTCATCTTGACGTAACGTTCTACATTGTCTTTCGTCACTCTATGAAGGTTGGTGTACCTGAAAAGAAGATTTATTTATTTGTTTGAAAGTGGCGCCAATAACAGAGAAGATGAAGCGGAATCGACTGTCTTGGGAATAACATGTGATGAGAAGGGATAAAACACTTGAATATAATAATGTTGATGGATGGAGAGAGAGAGAGGGAGACCAAAGAATAGATGGTTGGACAGTTTGAGGAATGTTATGAAAGAGAAAGGAGTAAATGATGCCGTAACGGCTGACAGTTAATAGTAAATAATAGGACAAGGGTAGGAAGATGATTCATTCATGAGCAACTTGAAAGAAAGGTCAGTCGGGTTCCGTAAATATTCCGAAATGAAAGGATCTTCCTTTTATTTCGGAATATAGGGTGTAAAAACCTCTTAACGAAGCCGAAAGGCACTTGTTCTCCCAGTCATTGCGATCATTTTTTGTTCCACACCATACCTGGAAACCTTCTAGTTACGGAGATATTGGGGGTCAAAGTTCCAACTTTTTGGCAACTTTTTTTTTAAATACAAGTTTTTAATGTAAGATTTCACACCTCCACGACCCCCATACTATTCAATCCATCCTGATGGATGGAAAACGCACTCAATACATTGTGCTGATGCACAATATTTTGAGTGCGTTACATTGAGTTCTACCACAAAATATGATTTTTAACCCCCAAAAAAAAAGTCGTTTACCAGCAATAACTTTTGCGTAAAGTTATTTAGTATGATGTACAGAATGCTTGATTGACGGCTTCGTGATGAGGTTGTTTACACCCTGTATATCATTATTTAATCACCAACATTGTTTCTGAATCTATGTTTATTTATGTACCTATTTACACAAAACAGTAGATGCGCTCATAAAAAAGGTAGTGCTCCAAACTAAAAATTCCAATCATATTCCTGTACTGTCAAATATTCATTATTATCTGCCTTCTCTATATGATGTCTTTGTCCAGCAGTGGGACAGTAACATTGTTTTATTTGATATTATATCTGCATAGCCTTTACCCAATTAGGTTGGGGTCGAGTTCCAGTCAAACCGTCAAAAATGCAGCTTAGATTGCCAGTATTTTACATGGAGCGACTGCCTATCCGGTCCCCATAACCAAATTACTTTATATCACGATATTCCTTAGTATGACTGTTAGCAAATATGAACTAACATAAAAAAGAGTCAAAATATTGCAGCAGATTTTCTAAAACTTCGTTTTGCACGTCTGACAGCCTTGTTGGTCTAGTGGTTGCAATCGCGACTGCTGAACATGAGGTCCTGGGTTCGATTCCCGGGTCGGGCAAATTGTTATTGGGAATTTGGGATTTCCGTTAGGAGTTTCTCAGACACAGCCACGGGTTCTGGATTTGTGCTCGGTTGATGGCAATAGGCTCGCCCCCTATAACATAACTGGCGGAATGTGGGTGTACTATTAGGTACACCTCTGCCTAACCCCTCGAGGATTACATGTATGATGTTATATATGTTTTAAACACAATTCCTACAAAAAGATATTACTTTTCTATGTACTTAATTAAGCTATTAAAAAAGAGGTTTAGTAAACACTTAACAAAAGTTGGGTTTCGACAAACAAGCAAGAATTAAGTTCAAGCTTTTAATACCTAGAACAAATAGGCTAAAATTTAAACCCTCAGTCTAAACCTTACTTAAAGTGCACTTAGATCACTTACATTTTGATGTAAACTGCATTGAAAACCTAACTTATAGAATGTTTAAGTTATGATTCCCGAAAATTGTTGACCTAGTAAAATTTTGAACTGTTATTTTTTAATACTCTTGTAAGTATTAGCGTTTATAAATATCTTAGATAAAAATATGAATGACAAAAATTCTAACTTTACCTGGGAAATGCGTAGGGCGCTTTTACTAACATTAGACTACCCAAATTAATTCTCTCTTTAACTGGAAAATGCGTAGGGCGCTTTTACTAACAATAGACAACCTAAATGAATTCTCTCTTTACCTGGGAATTGAGTATGGCGCTTTTACTAACATTAGACTACCTAAATTAATTCTCTCTTTACCTGGGAAATGCGTAGGGCGCTTTTACTAACAATAGACAACCTAAATGAATTCTCTCTTTACCTGAGAATTGCGTACGGCGCTTTTACTAACATTAGACTACCTAAATTAATTCTCTCTTTACCTGGGAAATGCGTAGGGCGCTTTTACTAACAATAGACAACCTAAATGAATTCTCTCTTTACCTGAGAATTGCGTACGGCGCTTTTACTAACATTAGACTACCTAAATTAATTCTCTCTTTACCTGGGAAATGCGTAGGGCGCTTTTACTAACAATAGACAACCTAAATGAATTCTCTCTTTACCTGGGAATTGCGTATGGCGCTTTCACTTACAATACACTTCCTAAATGAATTCTCTCTTCACCTGGGAAATGCGTAGGGCGCTTTTACTAACAATAGACTACCTAAATTAATTCTCTCTTTACCTGGGAAATGCGTAGGGCGCTTTTACTAACATTAGACTACCCAAATTAATTCTCTCTTTACCTGGGAATTGCGTATGGCGCTTTTACTAACATTAGACTACCCAAATTAATTCTCTCTTTAACTGGGAAATGCGTAGGGCGCTTTTACTAACAATAGACAACCTAAATGAATTCTCTCTTTACCTGGGAATTGCGTATGGCGCTTTTACTAACATTAGACTACCTAAATTAATTCTCTCTTTACCTGGGAAATGCGTAGGGCGCTTTTACTAACAATAGACAACCTAAATGAATTCTCTCTTTACCTGGGAATTGCGTACGGCGCTTTTACTAACATTAGACTACCTAAATTAATTCTCTCTTTACCTGGGAAATGCGTAGGGCGCTTTTACTAACAATAGACAACCTAAATGAATTCTCTCTTTACCTGGGAATTGCGTATGGCGCTTTTACTAACATTAGACTACCTAAATTAATTCTCTCTTTGCCTGGGAAATGCGTAGGGCGCTTTTACTAACAATAGACAACCTAAATGAATTCTCTCTTCACCTGGGAAATGTGTAGTGCGCTTTTACTAACATTAGACTACCTAAATGAATTCTCTCTTTACCTGGGAAATGCGTAGGGTGCTTTTTCTATTAATAGGCGACTACCTCCTGAATCTACTTGAGGATTATAATGAGGTCTTCTTTTTTTATCGTGTGGTTAGTGCCTAACCTGATGTCAGAGTTTTTATGCCGCGATCTCTGACTTGGCCTTACATGCCGTCGAGAAAAATCTCTCAGGCATGCTGGTTTCCTCACCTAAGCAAGTGATAATTATACAATAAACACATGAGTCCGAAAAATTAGACGTCTTGCCTAGGATCTTAATTTCCGACTGTAACGTGAGCGACGCCGAGAGCATAAATCATCATCTGCCTAATCATTGTCCAACTCTATTGGGGTTGGCTTCCAGTCCAGCCACATGCAGCTTCTTATTTTACATGAAGCGACTGCCTATCTGACCTCCACATCCCAGTTAGTACTGGGTAATACAGCCGTAAGACGTAAGCCGTAAGCCGTAAGACGTAAGTGGTAAAACAGCCGGGACCAACAGCTTAACGTGCTTACCGAGGCACGGACGAAACTCGGTATGCCATGGGTGCTCACCCATCCACAGGCCAACTTAAGCAAACGCGGCTTAAACTGAAGACTGATCCGCGTGGCTGTAATTATTTAGCCACTAGCTCATGAGATCGCTCACGCACCAGATAAAAGTTTGTCCTTGGATTTTCAGCTTTAATCGACGGGCGCGCGTTGGAAATCCGAAATCAATGCATGGAGCTGGTTTACGGTTCAACATTCAATATTCAGTAACTACGTCGACTAGAGAGGTTTAGACGTGAATATCTCAATACCCAACAGCCACTATGAGACAACTTAAAATGTCACTCCTTAATAAATAGGAACACCGCAATGCTTTTCACAGCTTTTACGCAATATTTAAACTTTTTTTTACTGTGCGTGTATGACCAGATGTATGAAAGTGGACGAGACTAAAGGAGTATCGTAGCAGGTGGCGTTCTGTTGTTTCTGCTTATATAAAAAGTTAAGGCAGAGTTTAGGTATGTTTGTAAACTTTACATCTAATCATAATACCGTGCACCCCCGAGCAACGATAAATGATAAATTATATTTATTTCCGTAAGTTGATTTATACAAACACACAATACTAACTGAACTGAGTGAACTACATACAATACAGTACTACCAACTATATTGACACGTCAATATTATTGATTTCCAAATACATTTATTATTTTCACATAATATTATAAAGGGTGTAAAACGGCTATTTACGAAGCCGAAAGGCACTTGTTCCCCTCGTCATCGCGATCATTTTTTTGTTCTATACCATACCTGGGAACCTTCTAGTTACGGATTTGTTCTACACCATACCTGGGAGGGAACCTTTTTGTAACAAAGATAATTATTGCGAGTCAAAGTTCCAACTTTTTGACAACTTTTTTTTTAAATACAAGTTTTTAATGTAAGATTTGTACCACACCTCCACAACCCCCGAACTATTTAATCCATCCATCAGCACAATGTTTTGAGTGCGTTACATTGAGTTCTACCACAAAACATGATTTTTACCCCAAAAAAAAAATCGTATCCCAGCAATAATTTTAGCGTAAAGTTACTTAGTTTGATGTACAGAATGCTTGGTTGACGGTTATGGATGAAGTGGTTTACACCCTGTATATAGATTTTCGTTAGCTTATGTCAATTCGATAAATTACTATTAATTAATATTCATTAATTAACTTTTCTACTGGTATATCTCTAATATCGTCGTATTTGCCTATGACCTCTGATGAGACAGAGAAAGAGTAGGGGCTTAGAAAAAGTAGCCGCCTTTCCAAAAGAAACTCTTTTCCATAACCTAATGATGATCCTATTATCACCCCCCAATCACACTGATGTGTATTTTAATCAAGCTTCAACTCCAGAGGTCCTCGTAGCAAATACCTTGCAAAGCCATGTCAAGCTTCTCCTAAGCTTATATCAAGCCAATACATTCTTGACTTTTTCATCGCCTTATTCACCAAAAAAAAAGAAAAAACGAAACCTTTTCATAATTCCTAATTCATAATTATGAGACTTAATCAAGCTTCCACTCCAGGTCAAAGCAACCATTGAACTTGAAATCCTAAATGTTAGTTAACATGCAGCTCCATAACCTTAGGTAAAGGTTAATATGGCCATAAACTTAAAAATAACGCGCCCTTGCCCAGCTGTGTAATAATAATTTGTTGGCGAGAAACAAAAGGTAAAATTAAAATATTTTGGCGTTATTTCTAGAGTTAGTTGGTTATAAGTATAGTAAGTCATAAGCTTGTGGTTAAATTTAAGTTGATCTTCAGGTTAAGCCGCGCTTGCTGAGGTTAATCTGTGGATGGGTGACTACACTGACCACCAATTACATACCGAGTTTGGTTTAGTTAAACCGTTGGTCCCGGCTGTCATTTGTAGCTATTTGATTTGTTGGTACAAGTAGTCAGTGGCCCGAAAGTCTGACAACCAGTCTTACCAAGGTATTGGCATTACCCAGTACAAGCTGGGGTGTAGAGGTCAGTTAGGCAGCAGTATGTCTAGGCTGCCTAACAGGCTGGCAATACATACATAAATCTCAAATACCCATTCCATTCCCAAAAAATAATAAACTTCCCAAGATTCTAGCGCCACGAGCCACGGCTATAACATAAAATATTTCCTTCAAAATCAAATTAACCCTATTTTATAACCTACCTAACAATGTTTTCATCGTAATTCACTCGTAAATACAATGTAGTAATAATATCGTTGTCAGAACTAAATCACCCTTTTAACATGAAATCAAGATAAGATCTTTTAAACCAGGCCTGCTATGCCCTAAAACTAAACTAAGGGTTTAGGCTTCCAGTCCATTGACGCATAGAACTGCTTGAATATGGCGGGAAGGAGCGAAAAGAAGTAGAAAGAGGTTTAAGTTTGGACGTACGTGTTTTACTACATTTATATGTTTTTTTTTTCTTTTTATGAGCTTTGTATGTCCCACTGGTGAGCAAAGGCCTCAACCATCGGAGAAAACGGTGGAGCACACCGTGGTATTGTGCCCCGCTTGGGCGGAGCAACGCCGTGTCCTCGAAGCGGCGATCGGCGGCGGCGACCTTTCGCTTCCAGCCCTGGTTCAATCCATGGTCAGGAGCGAGACGGAATGAATGGGACGCCGTCACCTCCTTCTGCGAAGCAGTCATGCTAGCGAAGGAGGTGTCGGAACGGGAGAGGGAGAGAACCTCACGTCCCAGCCGCCGCGGGAGACGCACCGGGCGTCGGGGGCCACGTGGTGGCCCCCGACCACCGTAGGCGCGGGCCTGTAGACGGTGAGCTATGGGCTAGCTCGCCGTCCGTCCGTCTCATGATGACAGGCCGTGTCGACGGCGCATTCGTGTTCCACGAGCGCCTCAAAGAGAGTCAGCAAAAAGGAAGAAGTCCGCAAGGGCCGATGCCTGCCGGGGCTGCGGGACTGTTCGAAAGAGATACCGTGGCCCCGGGCGAACGAACACAAAGGGCGATGAAGGAACATGGATGGGTTTTAGTCAGTAAAAGTCTGACACTCCCTCCTGCTCCGCCCAGAGCGGGAGGAGTCATTTGATG
Organism: Xestia rhomboidea; assembly: GCA_963853795.1. Classification (NCBI taxonomy): domain Eukaryota; kingdom Metazoa; phylum Arthropoda; class Insecta; order Lepidoptera; family Noctuidae; genus Xestia; species Xestia rhomboidea. The sequence goes on along the minus strand of OY970778.1, from coordinate 2,249,834 downwards.
ATTTCCCATCCGGAAAAAAAAAAAGAAAAAGGCCTCGACCATATCCTACCAGGTGCTCTTTGCTGTGCCACCTCGAACCAGCCTTCGTGATGCGCGTCTACATCATCTCGCCACCTTTTCTAGGTCTCGGCGTCGTCGCCGTCTACCCTCATGCACCCATCGTCTGACACCTTTGCCAAGCGGTCGATTTGCATGCTGACCTGACCAATCCCATATAACTAAAACGTGTTACGGTCGCCAATCATGCAGGGTGTAAACGGACTCTTTAAGACGCCGGCAACCAAGCATTCTGTACATCAAACTAAGTAACCCTACGCTAAAATGATTGCTGGGAAACGACTTTTTTTTGGTCGAAAAATCACGTTTTACGGTAAAACTCACTGTAACGCACTCAAAACATTGTGCTGATGGATGCATTTAATATTAAACGGGTTATAGAGGTATTTAAAGCAAAGTAAACTAAAAACTAGTAGGTACTTGGAAAAAAAAATGTGAAAAAGTTGGAACTTTGACCCCCAATATCTCCGTAACAGGTATAAGGTTCCCAGGTATGATCCAGAACAAAAAAAAAAATATCGCAATGATGGGGAGATCAAGTGCCTTTCGGCTTCCTTAAGGGTCTATTTACACCCTTTATATAGTTTAACTTACAGCCTGACAATGACCTGCAAATTGCAAAAACCTAAGAAGAATTCAGCGGGCTACCCTTTTTATTTTTTCGGATGGGAAATCATCAAATGACTCCTCCCGCTTTGGGCGGAGCAGGAGGGAGTGTCAGATTTTTACTGACTAAAACCCATCCATGTTCCTTCTTCGCCCTTTGTGTTCCGTGGCCACGGTATCTCTTTCGAACAGTCCCGCAGCCCCGGAGCGGGCTACTCTTAACTGATAATGTTCACCTAGGTCTACATCTCTCTGCTCCAATGGAAAGCTGCCCTTACACCGTAATATAAGTTTTTATTACAAACTCAATCAGCCAGGCGACTTTAGTAACATAATTTAAGTACATAACTTAGTTTCTAATTATGTTACTTGAATAAGTCAAGGTCAGAAACATAATCGACACTGGCGTAAGTACTAGGTAGAGCTGCTAACTATTCTACAACGTTGTTGAATTAGTTCGGGAACTTTATAGACATGATGGATATCGATGTCTAATCAACTGATAATGGAGTGTTGATGAATCAACATAACATAATATTAAGCCTCTAAGAGGCAGAGGTATCGGTACCTAATTGTAATAGGCACCCCCACATTTCGTCAGTTTTGTTTAAGGTGCATGGATGCTCCAGAGTAGCCCGCAAAATTCTAATTTTCTTACGTTTTTTGCAATTTGCAAGCCAGTGCTAGGTTGTATGTTAATTAAAATATGATTCGCGGCTGTAAGACGTATGTAAGTAGTTCCAGAATTATAATCATTAAAATCATCAATACAACCCTCCAAGTTCATGTAACTCGATTGAATACTATCAAAAGTCATAATCAACATACTGCTACTAGAAAATTCCTGATAGGAAAAAGCCAATATCACTTTGCCCCACCTGGGAGTCGAACTCAAGACCTCATCTTCCGACAATTATATCAACGAGGCATTTGTAGGTAGGTCAAAATACTAATCTACGATCTTGTTGGATTTGTTGGTAAACTTTACAGACACAAAGGATATCAATATCTCATCATATTATAGAACGAGAATGATAGAATGAAAATTGGAACGAAAAATAAAACGTGAAATATGTTATAATTATTAATGGCCACACTGCGCTCCAGAACTAGCTCAAAAAGCCGCTAAACTAAAGTGGGACTGGGCAGGCCATGTCTGCTGGATGCCGGCGAAGCTGTGGGCCCGCATTTCACAAAACTGGAGCCCTGAGACAGCTTCACGGGGTCCCCGACGGAGGAGAAGATGGCGGGACCTCTTGGATGGCTTTCTCGTTAATTGGAGAGAAGAGGCGCAGCATAGAGAGAAGTGGTGGTTTTATATTCAGTGTGTACATAAATTGTTAAATAAAATAAATAAGTGGAAGGAATGGGGGGAGGCCTTTGCCCAGGAGTCGGACAGCTCAGAATAACTAAAAAAAAACAATATGAGTTTAAGTACTAATAATGTTGATCACAAACCTTTCTATACAAATTCCCTAAATAATAGTGAAAACCGTGACAAAATCCGTTGCATAGTTGAGAAGAACTTCGTTTTTCTTTAATTATTTTTTGTTATAGTCACATAAGCACAGAAGTAGTAGTCGGAATAAACTAGATAGCTATGACACAAATCCGTCAGAAGTGGAGAGAAGATTTGGAAGAGACCTACACTCAGCATTGGGTGTTCAAAGGTTGATAAAGAGAAAAAGTAGGACAGACGCGAAAGCGAATTTCTTACATAATGCGAATAGATAAGCATTATTTTTGTGAATGCTGGTTAACCTGTAATTGGCGACTGTGTAAGTCCAAGACTGTAAAACCTATGTATACCTAAATGCTGTACACAGAAGCTGTTGGTGAACCTATATTAATAAATAAATAAATTATTACAAGCATTATCCAATAATGAAACTTACGAACCCGCGACTCCCAAAATGACAAAACTTAAAATCCGCCTTACACGCGCCTCCCGAATCACACAGGAAGATCCCCCATCCGAATTAAATCCAAGTCATTTTCTTTGGAAAATTACAAACGAACAAACATTGAAGTAATCAAAAACTAAGTTTGTGACGTCACAAGTCAGGTACCAGAAGTTTAATTAATGGTACGCAAGTTGAAATAACTTCTGAGTTAGCTACCTCCTTGTAAACAAATAATTTTAGTATCTTATAAAGGTCGTAAAACGTCAAATTGTACTTGCTTTGGACTGATGAGGTTATGACTACCCTTTTTCTTTTGTTTTTTTTTTTTCTGGATGGGAAATCATCAAATGACTCCTCCCGCTCTGGGCGGAGCAGGAGGGAGTGTCAGACTTTTACTGACTAAAACCCATCCATGTTCCTTCATCGCCCTTTGTGTTCCGGGGCCACGGTATCTCTTTCGAATATGCCCGCAGCCCCGAGGTTATGACTACCCTGAGTTTGATTAACAACTCACGTCAAGTTGACTGCCACACAGGTCGATCTTTTAAGATAAGCAACGCTTGCCGAGGTCATTTTGTGGATGGGTGACCATAATAAAATCGGCAACCCGAGGGTCCATCTAATCAAAAATGCTTGCATCCCAAAGATACCATTCAAGATATTATTATAGGCTGGCAGTGTCCCAGTGACAACCAGTCTTACCAAGGGGTTTCGTATTACCCAGTACTAACTGGGTTGTGGAAGTCGCATAGGCAATCGCTCTATGTAAAGTACTGGTATACAGCTGCGTCCGGTAAGACTGGAAGCCGACCCCAATGTAGTTTGGAAAAGGCTAGGCTGATGATGACGATGCCGATGATGTAGTATCCAGCAATGCAAATACCCTCCCTGTACTCTTAGCACTTCTTTCTAGATCTGTTTATTAAAGACTAGCTTTTGTCTACCGCTTTGCTTGCGTTAGTTTCGAATTTGACATTCAATTCGAGTTGCACTCTGTTTGAGCTCACCAGATGGCGCCACTGTCGAGTAAGGTCCTGTCAATAATTCTATTTTATATACTTTAAAGTACCAAAAGCTTCATTAAAAGTTTATTTTATTACGTATAACAACATAGTATAAACTTCAGATACATATTTACAATATTCTCCCTAAAATTAGCAAGCATGAAACATTTAAAATCATTCTACCTCCAAATACTAACAAATAAGATCTTAAGTTGCTACTTAATATCTTCAAGTCATAATAAATCAGAAATTACTCAATCTAGACCACAATCGTAAGTATTAGTAAAAATACGTGACAAAAAAGCACGCAACGCGCGAACACTGTATGACATTTGACATTTCGGAAGACCCTACTCTACACGAACGCCTCTAGCGGCAAATTCATGCATAGCCCATTCAATCATGATTCGAAAGACACGTGGCATCATAAGACCGTTATTGTTGTTACAGTACTTTTCTTCGGGATAAAAGGAATCCTTTGTCCGTTTTTGCACACCTGACAACGTATATGCAAAATTTCAGGATGATCGGTTCAGTGATTGAACAGCCGCTCGGGTTGATCTTTAGGTTAAGCCGTGCTTGCCTCGGTTGGTCTGTGGATGGGTGACCTTCCTTACCTACCGAGTTTACTCCGTGCACAGAACGTGCAAAGGAAAGCACGTTAAGCTGTTGGTCCCGGCTGTTATTTGTAGATCTTTGACAGTCGTTACAGGTAGTCAGTGGCCCAAAAAGTCTGACAACCACCCAGTAATAACTGGGTTGTGGAGTTCAGATAGGCAGTCGCTCCATGTAAAATACTGGTATTCAGCTGCATTCGGTTAGACTGGAAGCCGATCCCAACATAGTTGGGAAAAGGCTAGGCAGATTATGATGATGATGATCGGTTCAGTGATTTAGGCTTGAAATATAACAAACAAACAGAGTTTACTTTCGCATTTATAGTATTAGTATGGATAGTTAGGATACCAAAACACAAAATTTTACTTTGTGTGAAACTAAAACAACAATAACGTCCGATAGACCGATACTATCCAAGTCTAGACATATTAACACGACTTGAGTCCCAAAAAAAAACCAAACACACAAAGCACCAACTTTTTTTACCACGACATGCACTACCAACTCCTATAACAACCTAAAAGGCTAACAAACGAATCCATTATACACTGTCGTGCATAAAAACCGTACCACAAACATTCGAAGTGAGCTGTAAAAACAGTTGACCCGTTTTCATAGATTTTTGCGACGGCCCATTCATGGTCAGATTAACCGGGGTAAAACACACCCCGCAATGTATGTTAATGCCCCCTATCACTGTCCGACAGCGAAGCGTTATTTGCATTGTATCGAATACACTGGGGGAATCTGGGGGTGTAAGGGTGTGGTGCCAGTGATAGCGGAGTGTTGGGAGCGTTTAAGTATTGGGTGTATTTTTGCACAGAAAATTGTGTTCAAAGAGAGTTGTGTGAAAAAGATTTAAAAGAAAAAAACCAACTTTTGACGTACTATTTGTAACAATGACATTCAATTTTTAATATTTTTAATTGATAATTTATGTATCTTCATTTCCGATATATGTTTATGATTTTAATTATTATATTTTATTATTTGGTTTATTTTTATTTTTTTTAGTATTTAATAATATTTTATTTCTATTATGCTTTATGGATTGGATCTGAAATTAGTTATTATTAAAAAAATATTATTATTATTAAAATGCACTAAACAAAGAAAATCAAATCGTGTTTATCTATCAATATTTAATGCGTTTACAAAGTTTCATGTCCTCTCGTGCGGAGACGATCCTGGTTACAAGACCAGGTGATGACTATCATAAAAACGTATTGTCACCAGAAATCTCTCCTTTGGGAGATTACAGGCATGATGGTATGTTATGTTATGTAACTGTGTAAAAGTCCAACCTAGATTTTCTATTTCCATACCTTGCCCTAGCCTTTTCCTAGTTATGTTGCGGTCGGCTTCCAGAATTACCGGATGCAGAGGTTCTACCAGAAATAAATTTTCTATTTCAACTTGTAATAATTATGGGAAAAGGCCAGGTAGGTAATCGATTCCTTCGAAATTTTATGCTATAGGACTATGAAGAAGAGAGTGTAAAGTTGTTCATCCCAGTTGTTGTCGGGTTTTTCTATATCTTTTCTCTTAAGTCGCGGGAAACTTTAATATTGCCAATTAAGAATTTGATGTTAGTTCTTCATTTGTCTCAATATTCTGATTTAAAAGAGTGCCCATGTCGCTGGGGAAAGGGCAACTACAGTACTTTCACAGTTTTTATGTCTTGTGACTACATTTAATTTTCACCTTTGTTTCGACAATTTAAAAGTGCCTGTAACTGGCCTACTTGAAAATTTATTTCAAGTAGGCCAGTTACAGGCACTTTGGCTTTGATTTTGATTTATCATAGATGGCGCTGTAGTACTTTTTGTACTATGTTGCTGTAGTATTTTTTGTACTGCCACTACAATGGTAAAGTAAATCCAATAAAATTACTCAATTCAGAAATAGGCAATTACAATTACAAAACTTACAACAACTATACACTTCCGTATTTCCCAACACAGTTTATGATCCATCGTAAAATATAGATTGTGTGTCAGCAGAAACAGTTACAGCTTATAAGCCAGCCATAAAATATTTGATTGGAGCCCGTTAACTCATAAACTGACGTTAACTTCAATACGGAAACATTTCGATACTTTTTTTTATATGTTTATGAGATTATCGTGAAAATTTAGAGCCAAAAATACCTTTAAAAACTATTAAAGCGGGCCACCACGCTTTAATAGTTTTTAAAGGTTTTGTTTTTATACCTTTTACTATGGAACCAAACCCTGAATGGCGAAAAAAAAATCAGCTGTTCAATACAATATGTTCGCATAATTTGTCAAAATGTATGGAACGGCAGATTTTTTTTTTTGCGATTCAGGGTTTGTTCCCATCCGAGGCCGCGGGACTGTTCCAGGGCCGCAGGACTGTTCGAAAGAGATACCGTGGCCCCGGAAGTCCGGAACACAAAGGGCGATGAAGGAACATGGAAGGGTTTTAATCAGTAGAAGTCTGACACTTCCTCCTGCTCCGCCCAGAGCAGGAGGAGTCATTTGATGATTTCCCATCCGAAAAAAAAAAAACGTTTTGGTCCCAAAGTAAAAGGTGTTCATAATGATGATGAGTACAATGACCCCTGACCAATGATGTAAGTACCAACTTTTATTAAGACACCTGAGATTTTTACTGAATTTGAGCTACGAAACATAAAATGGAAAAGACGATAGGCAATCAGCCCTCTTTATTCAGACGCGTTCATCAATGAAACTATGTACATCATATGAAGCAATAACGGGGCTTTTCTTTCCATGTCATTTCGTTTTTTTATCAAGCCCCACAAAGCAAAAAAGAAGAAACATATATTTAACTAAATGTAAACATCAAAACGCAATTGTTTGCGTCGTTATCGATACTTAGACATACTGACGGAAGCCATGGAGTTACCATATTCCATTTTACTTCTAAATAATGTCTTAAATCTCACCGCAAATTAAATGAAAGGATTTTTTACAGATTCCTGTGACAAAAAATTCATCCGCCCCGCTACCCGCTCACAGTAACACCCCAGTCTTATCAGGCAATCCTTTATGAGTCCATTCGTCCGGGTTAGTTCCACTTTTGCATATATGCGGTTTTTCTTTCATATTTATGGTCATCACAAGTTTGTGATAGCATTCGTCTCGCTTTGTGTATTTATTGCCTTTTTTATTTTTCAGGTCAAAGTTTCGGTACAATTGACTTTTTGTATGTTAAAAGGATGTTTTGGGGTGTGAATAAGTGAATGTTTGATTCGGATGGGATTTTCGGGCTTTTGTATAGAAAGAAAGAAAAATATTTATTTGTCGCAGGGGTATGAGTTTTTTAACATGTGTCGGAATGTTATGATGGAGGAGGTCGAGCCTAAATAACAACAGCCGGTCGAATCGATCTCCAGGTTAGGGCGCGCTTGGCTGGGTTAGTCCGTGAATGGGTAACGACCCAACCACCCAATATTTATACCGAGTTTCATCCGTGTCCTGGATAGCACATTAAGCCGTTGGTCCCGGATATCGGATCTTTGACAGTCGTTACAAGTAGTCAGCGACCCGAAAGTCTGACAACCGGTCTTACCAAGGGGTATCGTATCATTGCCGACTCTTAGTCACACCAGATTATCACACCAGTGTGACAAACAGGATTTTTTTTCTCGTTTGTTACACCACTGATTTTTACACACCATTTATTCCTAACTTTACCCAGTATTAACTGGGTTGTGGAGGTCAGATAGGCAGACGCTCCATGTAAATCACTGGTACTCAGCTGCATCCGGTTAGACTGGAAAGCTGACCCTACACAGTTAGGTAAAGGCAGGTGATGATTTGGCAGGAATATTATTTATGTCACGATTTTGTGGATTCGTTCAGTATAGGTTTAAGAGGCTATAATGTAAAGAGGAAGAGTCGTGCAAAATACGGGTTTGTCTCCACCGATCACGCTATCAGATCACGTTAGCCACGGATCACGGCGAGTTGTATCCACTGATACCATGTACTGTATTCTGTATTCGAATACACTAGATGCCGACCAAAACATCGTGGAAGACTTACAGACAGCTCATTTGTACAAAAACTTCACAGTTTTTAGTTTTCATTCCCAGTTCACTATATGGAAACACAAATGTTATCTAAATTGCGTTTCAAGAAGCAGTTTGGAAGCGGCTGTTATTTGGCAGCAGGCGGCTGCGACGCTAATAATGCATACATGCTAGCCAAATGGAGCTGCACCGATCTTTTGGCTACTTTCACTACAAGATACTATTCGTGAGTTATTGGTTGGTAAAATATTGTCTATACTTAGTACGGTTGCCGGATCCATAAATAAGATTCCCGGAGAAAATTCCGGATATTTCAAGAAAATTCCGGCTTTTTCATTCCTTAAAAGTGCAGCATACTCTTAATCTGCGATTTTTTTTGCACAACATTGATTTCATTGAAAATAGTAAAACGTTGCCATAGATTCCCGTTTTTCGATCATGCTTAGCAGCAATATCAACTGCCGGTCTGTCTGTCTGTTGGTTCCGGCTAATCTTCAAAACGGTTGGACCGGTTAAGACAGGACTTTTAGCGGCAGATAGCTGATGTTATAAGAAATAACTGAGGCTACTTTTATTTAGAAAAAAACGTTAAAAAAAACGTTGACTTTTGTTTGATTGATTTAGTTTTTTTGTCACCGACTTCTGAAGCTAAAGTTATTTTTCACTTTTTTGTGTTTTTGTGTTTGAAGTCTGTTTTTTTTTTTGTATCTTTTTGTTTTTTTTTTATGTGTGTGTGCTTTAATAACTGACGTCAAATAAATATTTTTCTTTCTTTCCTTCTTTCAAAAAAGTTTTTACTTTTCACTTTGTAGTGGTTCACATGCGCTTACCCCTTCACACGCTGGCTTCACCGGCGTGATGTTATGTTATGAACTGGTGTAAACAATAGACAGACATGAGATTTCAGCAATCCCAGTCCATTTGCTTTCATTTATTGAGGAGTTCCGTTGCCTATCTCCGAAGTATTTCATCAGCTCTTCACCAAATTGAAATCCGAGAAAGTACTACCAAAAACTACCCAAATCCCAAGTGTGCCTATAAAATTTGAAGAGTTCTCTTTATTTCTCTAGGATCCCATCATCGGATCCTGACTTGATGATCATGGGACCACCTGGAAAGTTTACCATTTCAATTAAAAAAAAAAAAACAAATCGTTCCAGCCATATTCGAGTAATCGGGGAACATACATAAAAAATAAAAAAGGTTCCGACGAATTGAGAACCTCCTCCTTTTTGAAGTCGGTTAAAAAAGGACAACCCTAAGGCTGCGTGCAAAAACATTTAAACCCTTGAAATTGTTTACAAAATCAGATTCAAATCTGTTTCTTCTTAGTCGTTTACTCTTGACAGAATGGTCATAGTTGTTTCCTATTCAAATAGAGAAGTAAGATTCTTTCATGTATAGAATATACTGTAACCAGCTTATTAGTAGCTACTGCTATGAGCCGTTTGTGGTCGAAACGTTCGGTCATAGGGCACGACTGCGCGTCTCCTTTTTAAGAAAATCTTTCGTCGACTGGTCAACACTTCGCGTGATCAGAGAGCTTGCTCTTCCTTTGGCCAAAAAAAATGCATTGCCATTCAACGTGGCAAAGCTGCCAGCCTTCTAGGCACACTATTCTTGTCGATGCGGTTTTTATACATGTACAATTTTTTTATTTTAAGTATGTAAATTGCATCAACAGTTAAGTCCTCTGACTGTACATACATACACATTAAGCAGTACACAGAAGGGTATGTACATTCGTACTACTAAGCACTTGTCAAGAATTCGCAATAAGAGTGAGTTCCCGCTAAACTACAGCACACTATGTAATACCTACGCTAACGTGAAATACATGCAAATTGCTTGTTCCGGCGAATATACATACATACATGTGTGATATGTACGAGTATAGTGTTTCTGCGACTACTAATAGTGATGGGACCCTTTCTGTAGAATTACAGAATTGCTGCTTAAATTGTGGTCTTATGATTTAAGCTTCAACATCAATGTAACCTTTCTAGTTATGCAGCAGACATGTTTTATCTCTCCACCACCCTTTACTTTTCGGATGGGAAATCATGAAATGTCTCCTCCCGCTCTGGGCGGAGCAGGAGGGAGTGTCAGACTTTTACTGACTAAAACCCATCCATGTTCCTTCATCGCCCTTTGTGTTCCGGGGCCACGGTATCTCTTTCGAATAGTCCCGCAGCCCCGACAGGTATCGGCCCTTAAATTAGACTTTACTGCTGTAGTGTGATCGGATATTCAAAACTAAATTTGGAATGTGCTTCATTAGAGACTCAAAGGTGGCTTTCTGCTGTTATCCCATTCTACTTGGGGTCGATGCAACACGTTTTCTTCTTCCATTCTTCTTTGTCAACATTTACTCTCTTGCGTATCATTCCTCACAAAGTCCATTCATCTTTTCTTTGGCCTTCCTCTCCCTCTCCATCCATCAACATTAATATACCCATCACTCTTTTAGGGCTACTGCACACTGTAGACAAGACTGTCTTAAGACAGACTATTTCCCTACTAGTGCGAGGGCGACAGACTATGTATTCTCGCTCGCACTAGTAGGGAAATAGTCTGTCTAAAGACAGTCTTGTCTATAGTGTGCTGTCACCCTTAGTCACATGCGTTTCATTCCTCCCTGTTACATATCTTATACTCCTATTATTAGAATGAATTATAACACCGTAAAGTTTACTTCAATCCTGTTGGAAAACGCTGTGATAAATACGAAACAAGAGACTCCGAAGCTTTTTAGTGGCGAAAGCGTTTTATTATATTAAGGAGTTCCTAATTGAGAAAGACTTTTTAAGTTAGTGCTCAATTATGTATAATTAATAATAATATTTTAAAATTGTATTTAATGTGTAATAATTTTAAAATTGTATTAAGTTATAAGTTGTTATATTTTTCAATCTTTTGCAGGCCTACGTTTTAAAATATAGCTGTACTATTATATGTTTTTTTCTGTCATCGTTTGAGGTTACCCATATTTGCAAAATAAAGTTATCTTTATCTGTAAGCGATTGCCAAAGTTTATGCCCTCTAGTCTGAATTAGGAAATCTCCTGAAATCGATATCGCTTTATATTTGGAATAACGGACATAAATTAGTGACAAAGTAATAAAAAGCACCGTTATCTCAGAGCTATATATTACCTATACTGCATTCACAAATAAATACTGGTTTTTGCAAAAATACTTTAATTACCGACAGGTGAGTTTTCACTACAACTTCTTCAAATATCTTTTCAGTAGTTATTCAGAAACCAACTCCATGTTACACACTTAGTACATATTTGCTTAAGTGGAAATAGCATCAATAGGAAATAGATTCAACAAAGTATTTGGGCCAACAATGTCAATCGACATAGATGGTTCTAAATGTGGTCACACGGACCATAACCTCTTTGATAGACGTTGCATAATGGATTAATACCTGTGCTTTACGTGCAACTCTTTGGGAAAAGCTTTATAACTACGTATAAAGGGTGTAAAACACCTCTTAACAAAGCCGAAAGGCACTTGTTCTCCTCGTCATTGCGATCATTTTTTTGTTTTACACCACACCTGGGAACCTTCTAGTTACGGAGATATTGGGGGTCAAAGTTCCAACTTTTTGATAACTTTTTTTTTAAATACAATTTTTTAATGTAAGATTTTTACTTTAAACACCTCCACGACCCCCACACTATTCAATCCATCCATTAGCACAATGTTTTGAGTGCGTTATGTTGATTTCTACCACGAAACATGATTTTTCATACCAAAAAAAAAAGTCGTTTCCAGCAATAATTTTTGCGTAAAGTTACTTAGTTTGATGTACAGAATGCTTGGTTGACGGCTTCGTGATGAGGTGGTTTACACCCTGTATAAGTATGCAATAGTAGTGTTAGATAAGTGATTTGGTCTAATGTTCGCAATTGATATTGGTGAGCATGAGGTCCCGAGTTTGATTGCCATTTCTTGCAAAATGATATTGGGTCTTTCCATCCGGAATTTCTCAGTACTAGCCCGGAGTCTGAACTTATGCCCAGTTGATGGCAATAGGCTCGCCTCGTATTACATGAAACTTAAACGTTACTGGGGAAATGATACACTTCTACCTATCCCTTAACAACTACAGGTTTGATGATGATGCCATGGATACAAGCGAAAAACAGACTACAACCCCTTTTTTTTCGGATGAGAAATCGTCAAATGACTCCCGCTCTGGGCGGAGCGAGCGTCAGACTTTTACTGACTAAAACCCATCCATGTTCCTTCATCGCCCTTTGTGTTCCGGGGCCACGGTATCTCTTGCGAACAGTCCCGCAGCGAGACTACTACCCCCTCGATCTACTTCGAACAATAAGTTGAAAGTCTCTTTCCACGCCACCATCACTGCTTATCCCAATTTGGAATGGGTTTTAAGTATTTTAGACATGATTATGTAACAATGATATTACCCGTGGGTTTTTTACCTCGTTGCTCTAGCCAGACCAACGAAACCAAACCCTTTTATTAGATATCGTGTGAATGCATACAAAATAACCAGTCCGCCATTTTTGAGAGTCAGCCATATTGGCTTGGGAATGATGTCACTTAGATAACCATGTATTGTCATCCAAAAGAAACATGAATGCAAAAATTCACCTTAATCGGAAAACGTGAAGTGGGTCAAATTTCACTTCTAAGAATTTTTATATAGTTAATTACAAGTGAAACTAATAAAAACGTGTTAAAAACTTTTTACTACTGAGAAAATCTATGCGAAGCCTAGGTCACAGCTGATTTTCAGATAATACAGCCTTATCCTCTACAAAACAAAGCGAATTACTTCAGTCACAATAAAAAACATCCTGAGATCAATGTTTTATTCGTTTCAAACACACAATTGATTCTACCCATCTTGTGTACGAAGAAAAAAAAATATAAAGTGTATTAGACGATTGTTTTGAAACGAGAGCCAATCGGATGCGAGTTGCTAGCCCACTTAGAAACAAAAGGGATCAAGTGTTCGCCAATCCTAATTGCGGAATACTGTAGCATTCTTTTATTGTTTAGAATTCATAAGGAATGTCTAGGTAGCAGCTTGCAGTCTGTATTTGTGCCCAGTTGATAGCAATACGCTTGCCTTGCCGCTTGTACATGGGACTGGCGAAATGTGGATGTATGACAGGACACAAGCCTATTGTAAAACTAATCACTATCACCACATTTTATAAAACAAAGTCCTCCGGCGCGTCTGTCTGTCTGTTCGCGATAAACTCAAAAACTACCGCACCGATTTTCATGCAATTTTCACAAATGTATAGAGTGGTTCTCGATAAAGGTTTTAGTATTTATAATTTGTTAAGTTTTTGTATACATTGGCTAAAATATAATATTTGTTGGAGGTGTCGGAAAAAAATAAGCCGTCTGGGAGCTTTCCTTTTAGTCGCGATAACCGACATCCACGCGGGCGAAGCCGCGGACATCAGCTAGAAAGGTATATAAGTATCTGGCGACCCGCTTTTCACCCGCTTAACCCGCTATATTGCAACTATCATCGAAATAGTTAGAGCCGTTTTCGAGAACGTGATAAAAATATTGCCCATTTAATGGTATAGTAATTGATGAACATGATGATGGAGTAATTGATTAGCCTTTTCCCAAATATTTTGAGGTCGGTTTCCAGTCTATATTATGGATGAATTTACTCATCTACATCCCAGGTACTCAATAACACGGTAACACTGGTCATAATTATTATCAGACTTAGATAGTCCAATGAAAATAAATTAATCAACCCGTTTTACTTTTGCATTAATTATGCATAATGTATTGTATTGACAATGTATTGACAAAATCAAGTGTTACACAATGTATGACAAGTAATGTATTGACAACCAACAAAGCATACACCAAAAATACATGTTTAAGAACTCATGTTGAATTTAACATTTTTAAATGAAAGAAAGAAAGAAAAAATATTTATTTGACGTCAGTTAATAAAGCACACACACAATAATATAATAAAGATACAAAATAAGGAGGAAAACATAGATGTGCTGTGTGGCCCACGGCTGCGCCAAAAAGGTCCATTTCAGCATTTATGCCAGACAGGTGATGCTGTCTGACGCTTGTCTTCCAATGAACCTTGAGGGGGAAGTGACGGAAAAAACAGTTTGAAACATAATATACAAATAAATGGTTACAAATAAATAGATAACGAGTAAATTAATTAAATGTGTATTTACGAGTTCGTATAAAAAAAAAAATGTATGTTATAATTGTATTTTTGTGTTCTAACGTAACACTGGTAACAATAAATTTAATTAAAGGCTGCCACGGCATGCATTAAGCATTGCATTAAACATTAAACACACACAAGAAAATGCAGTTACATTCATTAAAAAAGAAATGATTGAAAAAGAAATAATTTATGATCTATCTTAATAATCATTCTTTGTTGCGTTTATGGGCCGATAATAATAGAGATAGACTGCCGCGTTGGTTTAGTGGTTGCAAGCGCGACTGCTGAGCACGAGGTCCCGGGTTCGATGCCCAGTTCGGGCAAAGTGTTATTGCGTTTTCCCATCAGGAATTTCTCAGTAGCAGCCACGGAGTCTGGATTTACTCCCGGTTGATAGCAATTATCTCTCCCCCTATTACATGGAACTTCAACATAACTGGCGAATGTGGGTTTACTATTAGGAACACCTCTGCCTAACTCTTCAGAGATTACGCCCGTGATGTTATGTTTATAATAGAGATAATGTCTGACAAACAGTCGAAAAACTTACTATCGTAGAATATCGTGATAACCAGAAGCTAGGTTGTAAACGTCAGATAGGCAGTCACTACATATAAATTACAGGTATTCAGCTGCATCCGGTTAGACCGGAAGACGACCCCAACCTAGTTGGGCAGAGGCTTAATAGATGTTGAAAGTAACAAGTATTTGAATAAAATTGTGTAATCCGTTTTCCTGGAACCTATAAAGAGTGTAAAAAGACTCTTAACGAAGCCGAAAGCAACTTGTTCTCCCCGTCATTGCGATCATTTTTTTGTTCTACACCATACCTGGGAAACTTTGACCCCCAATATCTCCGTAACTAGAAGGCTAGTTACGGAGATATTGGAAAAAAAGTTCAAAGTTTCAACTTTTTCACAATTTTTTTTAAAAAACATGTTATTAATGTAAGAATTTTACATTAAACACCTCTACGACCCCCACACTATTCAAACCATCCACCAGCACAATGTTCTGAGTGCGTTACATTGAGTTTTACCGTAAAACGTGATTTTTCACCCCAAAAAAAAAGTAATTTCCCAGCAATAATTTTTGCGTAGAGTTACTTAGTTAGATGTACAGAATGCTTGGTTAACGGCTTCGTGAAGAGTCTGTTTACACTCTGTATGAGTTAGTAAGCAAAATCTCAAATTAACTACCATTACTAACATTAATAAAGAGATAGAGTTAGTAAACGTGGATGTACGAAATAATCTCTAACTCGATTTCTAAATTTCTTTCATTGATGAAAAGAAAGAAAGAAACAAAAAGAATTTATTAAACTCACACAGGACATAATAGAAACAAAAAGATAGAATTAGGTATGACAAAATTATTTAATAAGTAAACATGAGAAACATAAAAAAACAATTAAATTTGATTGGTCCTGTGCAAGGTCAAAAGGCTCCTATCTCAGAAAGGTGCTGTGGCATTTAAAAAAAAATCACAGAGCTGGTATTCTGATAGGGCCCAGAGTGATGAAAAGAGCTACACTATTACCGTGTACCTTAAGATATTATGTTTCTTCGACGCAGAAGAAGTTGCGGGAAGAAACTAGTTTTTTCTCAGAATCCACATTCCCAAATGAAACCTAAAAACTTTCTTTTGGATCAAGCCGCACAGCTAATTTAATAGAAATATTATTGGTTCTTTCCATTTCATAATTGTATAGCTCTTATTTATTAATGTTGGATTATGGAAGTTAATTTATTACAACTCAAAATTAAAGGCACATCTTAGGCTTCTATTCAAAAGGTACAGAAAAAAAAATTTGGTAGGTAAGTAACTGATATTTGAAAGCAAATAAATCTTCAAATAACTTGGTTTCTTTTCAAAAATAGTCAAAGCACTCAGGAAAATTACATAATTGCTTATAAGTAAGTGGACTTAAAGAAATATTGCCGTAAAAAAAAAACTAGAAGGTTCTGAAACTCAATTAGTTACCGTGCCGACATTACCGTGAATCGTATTGATATCAAAAAGTTTTATTAAGTAGCTATTTCAGATTTGTATTAAGTACTTTTATTGAATTGGTTAGAAGAAATGACTGAAATATGGCTTCGTTTTCTCTTTTCAAACTTTCACATGCTTTTAAAGTATGCTTTTAGTATTGCTTTTTTGCTTTTAAAAGTTCTATAATTTATGGTTATCCATAAATTATAGAACTTTTTTTATTTTATATTGACGAATTCAAAATTCATTTCCGTAATTTGAAATTAAAAACTAAGTTTTCATTTAAAACATCTTGAAACTACTTACACTGATAATATATTAAGCTGCAAACAACATCCCTTTGCCAAAACCAAAAAAAACTTAACACTTTCACAGACAAATTCGCAATCACCAAAGTTCACACACGATCGGAAATTCGGGAAAATTCGGGAGCGAAGCGCCCACCCCTACCGACGACTCGTTGCGCACTGATATAAAATATACCAAACGCTTGCACCTTCATGCTGTACCGTAGTATTACCCGACCGAGTTCAAAACCCGCCCTCATCGTTCCCACCCAACTTGATCGACGAACTTTTTGAATTAGTCGGATAATACACACATAGGTGTGTTTGAAAATGGAACTTTTCCGAGACTCGTTAGGTAGCAGAGTAAACACGCTTTGAAAAATTTTTCTAGCTTAGTACACACACAGGAATGG
This sequence comes from Xestia rhomboidea, assembly GCA_963853795.1. NCBI lineage: Eukaryota > Metazoa > Arthropoda > Insecta > Lepidoptera > Noctuidae > Xestia > Xestia rhomboidea. Next base: position 2,232,719 of record OY970778.1, on the reverse strand, counting down.
AAATTAGATTCTATGATGGTTTCTATAATGTTAGGTATCATTAGAGGCATGTCATTTACCGACACGACCGCAGTTATCGCCGCAAATCAGATGCAATGAGATCATTGTGGAGATACAAGCTTTTTGATGTTATAGGATCGGCAGATATCGATGTCGTTAAGTTTCAATGATAGCTGATATGGCTTTTGTTAAGTGCGGAAATCATCAGCATGTTTTGTAGATAATAATATGTGAGTTGGTGATCAAACTACGATATTTTTTCCGTAAATGTTTATAATTACTCTACAAAAGCCAAGTTAATGTCTTTTTTATCTGTCAACCTTATGATGATGCAGGGCAGATGCTGCAAGTGGCTATAGACCAGCTGTTCTTTTTGAGACAAAACTTCAACTTTTTGAGCTCCGTTCAAGTAATACGCGTGCGATGCGGATAGGTGCGCGGGACCATCCGAAAATGCGATGACTTCGGCACGTACGATTCCTGCGGCGCGTCAAAGTGCGCGCTGACCTTAAGGGCCGGCGCACATATGGCGGAGCGCAGCGCAGAGTATTTTTCACTGTCAAACTATTATCGACATTGTCCTCACTGAAATAAAAAAACATGCGGGCAGTCTTTGGAGACTGCCGATAGAAGTGAAAACTAAGTAACTTGTGAATAGTATCGTCGAGCTGTGTGCATTTTTTTTTCTTTGTGTATTCATTTTCTATCCCCCCTTCCCCCTCCCCCTCCACATCAGGCCCCGCCCTAGTCGTAGCACTGCTACGGGTTGTGCCCCGCGCAAACCTAAGTGGTGCTACGCCGTAGCGGATCAGCTACGCGTGCTACGAAAGGCGTACGTGACGGTCACGCGAGTTCTATGATTTTTGTTCACCCAAAAAGTGCTCAACGCGCCTAAAGAAGTTTTCACTTCAATAATATCTAAACTCAATGAATCCGAGAATGCGCGCATCCGCGCGTAGTCTGTTAATTGATTTGAGATATTATTTGAATGAGGACAGTGTTGATAATAGTTTCACAGTGAAAAATGCTCTGCGCTGCGCTCCGCCATATGTGCGCTGGTCGTTAGGAGCATACCTCGAGTATACACGACAGGACTTGCAGAGCGTAGATACTCACTTAAAAGAAACAAATGACGTTCGTTTGAAGTTCCTGTCATGCACGTTTCACTGTAACAATAAATTATATATTCTTACTTTCTTTATCTTGAACTGTTGTGAGGTATCACCAGATTGGAAGGTTCAATTTATTCATGTTCTGCTTTTACGACATACAAAAGTGAGTGTTTGTTAAATTAAAAGTGGAACCTGCATGGTTACGTAATATAACCAACTGAAAGATTTATGACACGCCAGAGAATAGTCTGCTACTTTTCAACTTACAGTTGAACATGTTCCTTTAATATTTGTACCACTCGCGTATCTTTCCAAGGAATGTATCTCCATTCCGAAATAAGTCCGGACGACATCATCATGTTCTGCCTAGCCTTTTCCTAACTATGTTGTGTTCGGCTTCCCGTCTAACCGTCTACCAGTGAGTATAGATAGGCAGTCGCTCCATGTAAAATACTGGTATTCAGCTGCATCCGGTAAGACTGGAAGCCGACCCCAACGAAGATGATGAAACGAAACCCCCCTAATAAATGGGACTTAAACATAACTAGTGAAATGTGGGTGTTCTGTTAGGTACACCTCTGCCTAAGGGCAGACGCTACAGACGTGATGTTATGTATGATAAAAGTAATCAAACGTTCAAAAAAGGTCAGGTCTTATCCGACTCGGCTGGGCAGCGTTCGGGAAGTTGATCAAGACGAAAGTCTATGACCAGTGTGTGTTGCCAGTGATTACATACGGCACCGAAACGTGGTCGCTCACAGTGGGCCTTATCAGAAGACTTAAAGTCACCCAAAGCCCGAGGGCTATGCTCGGAGGTTTCGTTGCGTGAGCGAATCAGAAATGAAGACATCCGCAAGGGAACCAAGGTTACCGACGTAGCCCGAAGAATTGCCAAACTTAAGTGGCAGTGGGCAGGGCACATTGTTCGCAGAACGGATGGCCGATGGGGCCGAAACTGGAGAGGCGATCGCAAACCGGAAGACGTTGCGTTGGAAGACCTCCTACTAGGTAGACCGATGACCTGGTGAAGGCTGCGGGATCCGCTGGATGCGAGTCGCACGGGACCGGTCAATGTGGTGACACTTGGAGGAGGCCTATGTCCAGCAGTGGACGTCTTTCGGCTGAAATGATGATGATGAAACGTTCGACGTTGTTAGACTTTCAGTATTAACTAGAAGTAACTTTAAAATGTCGTTTATCTACTAGCTCAAAAACCCCACAGTATATCTAAAATCGAGCTCAATTTCCATACGTTGACTAAACCAGCGTATCGAATGACAAGCGTTTGACAGACTATATTTTCTTTTAATTCCCCTTTCCGTGAAAAAGGTAGCGGGAAAATTTTGCCGCGGTATTGCACAGCCGCCATATTGTTTTTGTTTCGAAATTCGAAATGCATATAACTTTTGACATCAGTTGTTTATTTAGACAGTCGTGGTGGTGTTTGTCTATTGGTTTTGTGGCTGCATGGTATAAAGTTTTCAATTGATTTATGAAAGGTATTTTTGTTGCAACTACAGTCCTTTTTACTTTTACAGTTCATCAAATAAGTAAAAGAGCTCACACCTTAGGACCCATTAATGATAATATTTAACCGTGATGCTAGGCAACTGGGCTTATTCCAGTTGTAAACGTCCCTTTGTGCCTATTGCCCTTGTTTCGTTCTGTCTCCTGCTTATATGGAGATTAAGTGGAAATTGTGTTTTTCCTTTTCCTCCGCTATATTTTTCTGTTTCAATTGACAAGCGGAGGGTTTTAAATATGCAAGTGGCATGCAACCAAAATGGTTTATTGCTCACCGAAACACGTCGTAGGATCAAAACTGACGATCAGGTTTTGACATTTAAATACACTTTGAAACTTTTCCAATCTTCATCATAAGCAGCATGTCTGTGAGCTTCAAAGGGTTATGCACATTTCGTCAGTTGTGTTTAATGTAGGGGCCAACCTATTCCCATCAAACAAATGCTACTACTAATAAGTTTCTGATAGAATAACCCAAAAACACTTTACCCTACCCGAAAATCGAATTCAGAACCTCATGTTCCGCAGTAGCTCTTGATGCTTGCAACCAAGGCAGTTCCAATCTTGAAATCCACGATGTAGTCCCGATATCGATCGGTTAACCCGTTTAACATTTCAAAGTAATCTGAAATTCTCTAGAATACGCTTAAAATTGTCGAAGGAACTTCTTCCTGAAGCGTTTTAAAATAAAATTTTATAGAATGTAAATATTATTGGATCCCGTTTTGAGATGGGGAAGCTTTAGAAATCATATCGTAGCCAAACAGATGGTATTTGATCCACTTCTTACTACGGATTTACGGATACCGTAAATAGTTGCATTTAAGCTGTATATAAAGCGCAGACCACACCCGCCAGCTAGCTAGCGAGCAAGCGATTTGGCGGGCGAAGCGAGGCGAGGGTAACTATACAGGGTGTAAACCACCTCATCACGAAGCCGTCAACCAAGCATTCTGAACATCAAACTAAGTAACTTTACGCAAAAATTATCTTTAGGAAACATTTTTTTTTTGGGGTGAATAATCATGTTTTGTTGTAGAACTCAATGTAACGCACTCAAAACATTGTGCTAGTGGATGGATTGAATAGTACGGGGGTCGTGGAGGTGATTGAAATCTTACAAAAAAAACTATTGTCAAAAAGTTGTAACTTTGACCCCCAATATCTCCGAAACTAGAAGGTTCCCAGTTCCCAGGTATGGTGAAGAACAAAAAATAATCGCAATGATGAGGAGAACAAGTGCCTTTCGGCTTCGTTAAGAGGTGGTTATATACCATACCCTTTATATACTAAGCGGAGCTTTGACGAGCTAAACTATGTGGGTTCACACCGAAGGAAAAAGAAAAAAAACAGTAAAAAGAATCAGCTACTATTCGCGCTACTATTGGAAAGACGAGCGTCGACTAAGAAAAAAAAGAAAGAAAATTGTGTTTATTTGTCATTAAAAACAAAAACACTTTAAAATTGTACAAAATAAATCAATCAAAATCAAAGCATTTATTTCAAGTAGGCCAGTTACAGGCACTTTTGAATTGCTGAAAATAAATAAACAAAACTAATAATGCCAGATAGCAGCACGATATGTACCATTTGACGCTGATTTTCAGCTGCATCACACGACTGCGAAACGCTCGGAAACATAAATACCACAAATACTAACTATAAGAAAATGGAACGACTCTTAATTACCGGCTAGTCCGAAGAAGATCAAGACTACGAGGCCACTGAAAGTCTACTTGCCTGGATCTGCTAGATCACTAATATCTATCACATCACAAAGAAGGAAGCTGCCCCCCTAATTTCATCCACATACACAGATGCACATTCACTCAACACACCCACACACCACACCACACCCCACCACACTACACCACATCACACCTCACCACACCACCCCACACCACTCCACGCACCCCTCTTCCTTACACATACACACACAACACTTGCACATGGCACGACTCCCCACACAAATACACCTCACACATATTATTGCTTAATTAAAAATACTAAATATATTTTATAGATATTTCTCTTACCTTTTATTCTATAACTTGTATATGACTATGAGATTCTGCTAGTACGCTCATAATTTGCTTGTCCACTAATTTATGCGAAGACACTGCCTCCTAAGATACAGTATCTTCCTAGTTTAGGAGTCAGGGCTCAAATTTTGTATTGACTCATCTCTCGCGTTAATTTTCTGTCCCCTAGTGACTGGTGTGTACTTTAATGTGTCAAATTTGTATTTTGCGTCGCTTCAGGTTTCCTTCGTTTCTCGCTAGCTGGCGGTGTGGCCTGCGCTTAAGGCTCCGTTGTCTAGAAAAGTCTCTAGCTCCATTAATTTGTTTTGACTGCATTCGCTTGCACAAGACGCGTGTTCGTGTGGTTTGTGGCCAAGAGGTAAGAACTTGATGAATATAAACAAGCTTAAAGTAAAAAAAACATGTTTAAAAACAAGCTGTTGAATATAGGTGTGACGTCATTTTTTTGTTTCGTTTTCTTCCCTTACCAACAAACCCTTTTAATTGCTACCCATATCATGGGGTTTCGTAAAAATAACTGGTCGGCCATCTTTGGCAGTCCGCCATATTGGATTTAGAATGACGTCGCTTAACTAACCATGCATCGTCATCCAAATCCAACGTATTTGCAAACAAATTCAGCTCAATCGGTTCGAGATAACTGTTTTAAAATTCAGTAGCAAGATTTGATCTAAACAAACAAACAAATACACAAACATTGCAAGTTAAAAATAGGTAACCTAACACATAATAAAACAAAACAAGTAAACAATAACGAACAAAATAATACCAACTAATAACCAGGTTGGGATATTTGTTAGGAGTATCCAGTTTAAAATATAGTTTTTCTTATAATAAAATTGTTATGAAAATATGAAAAAAACGGAGTAATCTCATATATAATGCACTTTGTTTCCATCCAGCCAATAATTGGTTTCAGCTTCACTATGGCGTTTATTCTGAAAATGGCCGCTGAAAATTGCAGATATCCATCCCGATTCCACTTTATTTTAAAATAATAACGTTTCTGCTTTTGATGGAAGTCTAAAATATCAGTAAACTGTTGAGCGTTAGCTTGCAATACTATAAATAGTTGCATCAATAAGTTGATCATCATCATCATTTCAGCCGAAAGACGTCCACTGCTGGACATAGGCCTCCCCCAAGTGTCGCCACATTGACCGGTCCCGTGCGACTCGCATCCAGCGGACTCCCGCAACCTTCACCAGGTCATCGGTCCACCTAGTGGGAGGTCTTCCAACGCAACGTCTTCCGGTTCGCGGTCGCCACTCCAGAACTTTTCGGCCCCATCGGCCATCCGTTCTGCGAGCAATGTGACCTGCGCACTGCCACTTAAGTTTGGCAATTCTTCGGGCTACGTCGCGTCGGTAACCTTGGTTGGTAAGTTGATATTCTTCTTTAAATAATACCCGACCAATATAGAGGGTGTAAAAAGACTCTTAACGAAGCCGAAAGGCACTTGTTCTCCCCTTCATTGCGATATTTTTTTTGTTCTAGACCATATCTGGGAAGGCTCCGTAACTAGAAGGTTCTAGTTACGGAGATATTGGGGGTCAAAGTTCGAACTTTTGCACAAGTTTTTTTTTTTAATTCATTTTTTTAATGTAAGAATTTTACTTTAAGCACCTTCACGACCCCCGTACTAATAAATCCATCCATCAGCACAATGTTTTAATAGCGTTAAAAAAGGTAAATTCCCAGCAAAAATCGCGTAGGGTTACTTTGTTAAATGTACAGAATGCTTGGTTGACAGCTTAGTGAAGAGTCTGTTCTCGTCGAATCGTCCTGCACAGCTCTTTCGTTGGTTTCGTTTAAATCCTGGAAGGTGCAGATGGCTGTGCAGGATGATTTATCATCACCATGCTTACCAAAAAAATAGGCATGACGACAGTATCAAACAATTGCAAATCTATTTAGTCCGTCAGTTTAAGTATTGGAAATTAATGGACACGTATTTTTTGTTTTTGTAAATCAATGCATATTGACAAAAGATAAAACGCATCAAATCTCGGGAGTGGGGGCTCGAGACGTCAGAACTTGCTAAAAATTATACCTAGGTATGGAGAATTTTAAAAGCGTCATATCTTCGTCAATTTTGGTTTACGTAACAAAAGAATAAACACGGGTCAAATATTTTTTGGTAAACTAACTGACGGACTAATTAGATTTTTTTTGTCGTCTCGCCTATTGGTAGTAGCAGAACACACTCATCTGTTTGAGTGAATTGGATATGTGCCCGGCTGATGACTCGCACCCTATTACATGGGGACTCAAACGTAAAATGTGAAATGTCATGTGAAATGCGGGTATACTATTAGGTACAACTCTGCCTAGCTCTTCTTGGATTACAGGCGTGATGTTATGTTATGATATAAAAGCGATTGTCACGTGGTCCGTTCAGCTATTAAGCCATCACAAAGTACCAGACAGAGTTACTTTCGCATTAAAATATTAGTATGTAACCGTCATAAGATAAAACGACCACATCAAACGGAAACATATTGGCTCCATTTTTGTCAACGAGGTTACGACCCACGGGTCTTACGGACCATGTCAACCCCATGAAACTACATGCCGTGAAACTATCCAAGCTTAAATCAGATAATAGATAGGTAAGTACAGAAGTTCAGCATAATACACTGAGCGAAAACACATGCACGCTTCACGTACAGCGAGTGCAAGCGCACTTGCAATTGTAATTTCTTTGAGATCAATGGCTTCTCAATTACATTTTCTTGAAAACCTTCACAAACTTCAACCCGGGGAATATGCTCCGGACCATGGGAGCGCGTCATACGACTCCACGTCATCTAAACGCTACCTAACGCTAGGCCCTCGACCATACCGGGGGCACTCGCTCGCCACCACTAACTGTGAGCATACATCGGCCATTTTTATTTGTAATCCTTCTAGTCAATATAATACAGTCTTCATATCTTAAAAGCAGTTTTATTTAACCGAGGCCATCAGCATCATAACTGGAAACTCAAACAGTCAAAAAAATATTACTGCTTTCTAATAGGCATGACGACAGTATCAAAAAATTGCAAATCTATTTAGTCCGTCAGTTAGAGTATTGGAAATTAATGGACACGTATTTTTTGTTTTTGTAAATCAATGAATATTGACAAAGATAAACCGCATCAAAACTGTGAGTGGGAGCTCGTGACGTCAGAACTAACTAAAAATTATACCATGGCGTGACGTATTGAGAATTTTAAAAGCGTCGTATCTTCTACAATTTTGGTTACATAACAAAAGAAAAGACACGGGTCAAATATTTTTTGATAATCTAACTGACGGACTAACTAGATTTTTTTTGTCGTCTCGCCTAATCTAGTGATCTCATGAAGTTCGCAGTTAGATTCCCAGGTCTGCCAAAGTGTTAATGGGCTTCTTCATCAGGAATTTGTACTAACAGTTTGAATTCGTGTAAATTGTGGTTGTGAACCGGCTGTGGATATCAGACATAGATGTCCGTAGCCGCGTCCACAATTCGTCCGGTTTGACTGAACCTAGGTGATTTAAAATTAGAATATCAGGTTTAATTAGGTAATCAAACTGAAGCACTTAATTTGGAAACGGCACCAAAAATTGGCATCCGAGGACTCTTAAGGTATACGATCTCTGATCCATTCGTTTTTCTTTTCATTAAATACTTACGGAACAGACCCTCTGGTCTGTTCCGTAAGTATTTAATCGTAGCTCGTGGTAAAGCAATATCTCTATATTGCCTTACCACGAGCTACACGTGTCACGACTGCGGAGAAAACTAATCAAATAAACTTAGACCATACCACGAGTCATCGCGACTTGCGATTTGCGACGCGACGGCCTCACTTGAAGAGTCAACAGTCCACAATCCCTAAGAAATTCAGTGCCGTTGATTTATGGCGACAATCGAGTCAGAAAACGACCTTTGGACGGACACTACAAATTGTCGTCATCATTTGCACTTGTTTTTGCTCGTTGCATGGAATTGACCTTCTCTTTCTATATATTTGTTGTTTACAGGACCTCACGGATGGCCGTCATGGAATTTTCAATAAAACATGTCCATGATTGAAGGTTAAAGGCTACAGGTATGTGTTCTGAGAAATAGTAGGCTTGGATAGGTACTGGGTACAAGTTTAATTTTATTTGAGGAATAATATTACGTAGATACCTGTGTTAGACGTACCGCCCACGATGTTACCCTATAATACACGTGTTACAAACTAAAATCACATTAGAAGTCAGAATATCACAGCACTAGATTTTCAAAGGAGTTTCGTGCACGACTAACACGCTAATAACTAGTATGTGATTGGATGCTGGGTCCACTCTTGCGACAAAACAGTCTCAAACTTGACAAACAAAATTGTAACAAGACGGCTGTTTTATCTGCGACGGAAAAAAACTAGAAAAGAATTTATTGCTACAGGTGGTATAAAATGCTGGTGAAACATCAAAACTCATCTCTACACCTACACAACAGACAATGATAAGAAAAAAACGTCAAGAGTATTGTATTAGGGTATTTTACTCTACTTATATGAGAAAAAATCTAAAAATATATTATTAAGATAGCTTAGGCAAAAAGCAGTCGGAAAACGTTAGTTTTAGTTCATAAAATAGCAAACTAAATTTTAAAATTCAATTTTAAAGGTTTCACCTTTTTTAATCTGTTTCCTAACACCATTAAATAGATAGCCGCCATGTTATTACGTCATACGGCTATGTAAACTTATAAGTGTCAATTGTCAACGATCAGCGATTACTATTTGTTTACACAGCCAACTGACGTCACTACTACAGAGCAAAATGGCGTCCACTGCGTCTAGCGTTTTCATCAAATTACGCGCTAAATTTGAAAATGCAAAATTTAAATGCATTTTTATGGCACTTAACGTTTGAATAAAAATTTTGTGATTTTTTATAGTGGTTCATTAGTACTATAGAATCTAATTGAGACCCTTTTCTAAAATGGATGTAATACCTTATTCAGACACAGAAAACTAAACTACATATCTGCTGCCAGCCTTCTGGGTACTTTTCCTGTTGACAGCGATGTGGACGAATTTTTTGACGCCCTGTAACCCTTTTAATACTTATTCATACCTATTTGTATTACTATTATAAAGTTGTAGTTTGTTCAAAATATTAGTATCTATTTTTAAAGACGGTTGGTCCCAAAACACTACATATCTGGGGTTTCTTAAATTCATAAACACTGCTTTTAAAGTGCTAAAGAACTAAGCAGTGAGCATGGAATAACGCCTCTATGTCAAAGAAACTATTTTTCGTTTCGGAAAAAAAAAACAAAAAATTGTGATCAATATAAAGCGATTTTAGGTCGGAGTAGATTTTTCTAGGCTAAACTAATTCGTCCCAAGCACGTTAGGTTCAGGATCAATCACGACCCCAAACCTTGGACCAAAAAGGTAAGCTGTCGGGCAGTTTTACCTGGGAGGTGAAAATTACCTTGCTGACAGGGTAATCTTTTTATCACCGGAACGAGATTACTTTACTGTTCTTATTTGTTTTTTAGATGTATTCCGATACTTTGTCTAGTAGGTGAAACACTTGCACCATGAAAATAGCCTTTGTTGTTACGACATTAAGGACAATCATTATCATTATCCTGCCCTTAACCCAATTTATTTTGGCTCGGCACAGCATGTCTTCTTCTTCCATACTTCTCTATTACTCGTCATCTCAGCAGTCACCTCCTTTCTAGCCATATCATGATTGGTATAACTAGATCATTTGACATTAAGGCGTTGTCAATTTCAAATGGTCACCAAAGCTAATGTTCAGTTGATAAGAACTGATACAGAGTTTTCGTCCCCCCCCCCCCCCGCCCCTCTAAAAGCTAAACTGTTGGCTTGAAAAATCTGGAAAAATTCATGATGATAGTGCATTTCATGAGCTTTAAAGGAAAACTATAGCGGTTAAGATAACTTTATGAGTTTAGCAGTAATAGTCGCTGAACTAGGGTGTTGAATAATTTTGTACCAAATACAAAATCCTATAAAGTGACTAAGATGAAATGGTTGCTTGTTTATAAAGGGTGAAGACTTGCATTGAGAAACAAAATCTAAAATATAACGCGCTACTACGGAACCCTACACTGCGCATGGCCCCGACACGCACTTGGGCGTTGTATCTACTGCAGTCACGAGCAACTGCGTAGCATATTTTGGAAGCCGTACTTTTACGACATAGGTCTTAACACAAAGGCGATTCGATGGAGATTTCACACAGAATTTTGACAGTTGATTGACGATGCTGAGTTTAGTGCAAGGATCATCAAAATACACTTGTCCTAGGTTCACTTCTTGGGCCGGGCAAAGTATTATTGGGTTTTTCCATCAGGATTTTTTCCGTAACAGCCACGGAGTCTCGATTTGTGCCCGGTTGATGGCAATAGGCTCGCCCCTTTTCACATGGGTGTTCACGGAAATGTGGGTGTACTATTAGGTACACCTCTGCCTTACCCGTCGGGGATAACAGGCGTGATGTTATGTTATGTATAGTACACTCAGCGACATATCAAGCTATAAGCACATTTTTTTTTTTCGATTTTCACGTACCTTCAATGAGAGATGAACCTTTGCCTCGTCCACGTTCATACTAAATGTCAACAGCCGAACTTAATCTAAAACGCGATGTGCTATATTTACAACCGGAAATTGTAACTCTTTCTTCCCGAACTTTATCGCTTCGTAAGAAAACTAACATCTGACAAACCGGATACAACACACATTTATAGCTTATTCCCAGCCCAATTGTTTTGGACACAATTCTATTTTTGTACTATCTACGAGTATTTTTGTGACCAATTCTTGTTGTATTCTTGTATAACACGTATTAATACCCTGAGGGGAAGGTGTTTGTAAGGTTAGGTACCCTTGTACGGGTTCTATGCTCGCTTGTTGTGTTTATGCGTCTGGCACAAGGCAATTTCTCAGTAACGGTAAGAGGTAAGTCGTTGTTTTGGAAAATGTGTGTTGTTGTCAAATCATCATCATTCTCTTTCCCTTATCCCAATTTATTTGGGGTAGGCGCAGCATGTCTTCTTCTTACATTTAATTTAATTTATTTAGTATAGCATTAACCACTAACACTAAATTCAAAACCTAATCCTTTTACTCGGTCTTCTTACAGAACCACAAACATTCTAACACTATCGTCTTCCATTCATCAGCAAACAAGTCCAATCCAGGGTTGGTCTCCACGAGCGCGTTGAGCATCGTAAGCATACGCGGTATAGGGGAAGTGGATCGAGATACAGTGCGACTAAATGGGACATTTAACAATTTATGTTTCCTAGAGCGAATATTATTATTTGGAACAAATAATTGACACAGCTCCGCATGTAATTCCAAGGCGTCAGTATAACCATGTATAATTTTATACGCAATTGTTATTTGGCTAACAGCATGCTTGACTTTGAGGTGGATGCTCCAGGGTAGCCCGCGAAATTCAAATTTTCTTACGTTTTTTGCAATTTGCAACCTGAAAAAGTCGTTTCTCGACTTTTATGAACTCGGAGGGTTGTATTGATGATTTTGATGATTATATTTCTGTAACTACATACGTCTTATAGTCGCGAACAATATTTTAATCAACTTACAACCTAGCACTGGTCTACAAATTGCAAAAAACGTAAGAAAATTTGAATTCCGCGGGCTAGCCTGACGCTTTCACCTTAAAGGATTTCAAATTCGAATATCCTAAAAGAAACTTACAGAAGAACAAGAAACTTATGGATAGATAAATGGATAATATCCAAATACATACTTATCTATTACTCGTCATCGCATCAGACATCTCCTATCTATCCATATCATCCTTCACACAGTCCATCCATCGTTTGTTTGGTCTTCCTCTACTCTTATACCCATCCACATTCATACTCATTCTTTCTATTCTTTGTACTGTTTTCAAATGTATCTTGAAAAATTATACACGGTGTTACTTTTGCCATGAATTCTAGAAACCCGCTAAAGAAAGTTTTTTCGTCAGTAACCAAACCATAAAATCATTTTGATTATTATTTTCACAATATTTGTTATTTTAAACGTGCATTTCTATCGCAACAAAACGTTTCTTTCTGATCCACGATTCCAACACGGCTGCGTTGCGTTACTTCAGAATTCGATTGATCTAATCTACAAGGAAGCCATTAAAGTTTACCAACTTTTTAAACAAAAAGTAAATTCTTTGACCAAAAAGTTCCTATAACACGGAACACTGACAGATACCCGCCACACGTTATAATCCACGATGGTTTATTTATCTAAACTAGCAACACCGAGCTTTCCCTGCATAGAGACAACAAAATTTTTGTTTATTTTCCGATAGTCAGTTTTATTGTTGACGCTACTGTAAATAGAGGTAGCGTTCGCATAAAAAGGGTATCCGCGTTCAAAATTTGTTGCAGTCGGAGAATTTGTGGTGTAGAGAGCAGCGGTGGCCCAGTGGCGGCGGCCCCGAATTACGAACAGTAAGTCGTGGGTTCGAACCCAGGCAGGCGCATTACTTTCTGTAATTAATTTCGTCACCGTTGCTCTCAAAACGGTGAAGGAAAACTTCGTGAGGAAACCGGCATGTCCTAGAACAAAAAAATCGAAGACATGTGACATCTTCCAACCCGCACTGGGCCCACTTGGTAGATTATAGCCCATTCCCTCTCTTAGAGAGGAGGCCTGTGTCCCAGCAATGGGAACATTAATAGGCTGATGATAATGATGAATTTGTGGTGTTGGAAGTTGGAATAAAAAGTCAGTAGTTTTGTGATATTTCAGGAGTCCGGGTATAGCGATCGTTATGAAAGCAGACGGTTTTTTTTTTCTTTTTTGTGAAGCTCGATGAGGACGGATCTAAATTCGGTCAGAATAAAATTAGTCGTGCTATCGAGAATAGAATTTTCCGCTCATGTATGTAGTTTCCTATTCCTGCGTTAGCTGACATTTTGAACACTTCGATGAATTGATGAAATATTGAGCCTGATGGAGATTTTATTTTAAAAGTTTGTCTTTAAAATAGAGTTGTATAAATTCTGCAGCAAAACGTGAGCCACGTGTAAGTGGGTAAAGTCGGGGTAAATAGTTGTTCAAAAAATTAACTTAACTTTTGTGTAACTTAATCTTTACTAAAATAGTTGTATTAAATAACTTCAGCCCAGAAAATAGGCATGACGATCATCATCAAAAAATTGAAAATCTATTTACTCCGTCAGTTAGAGTATTGAAAATTAATGGACACGTATTTTTTGTTTTTGTAAATCAATGAATATTGACAAAAGATAAAACGCATCAAAACTCGGGAGTGGGGGCTCGTGACGTCAAAACTAGCTAAAAATTATACCTAGGCGTGACGTATTGAGAATTTTAGAATCGTCATATCTTCGTCAATTTTGGTTTCCGTATCAAAAGAAAAAACACGGGTCAAATATTTTTTGATAATCTAACTGACGGACTAATTAGATTTTTTTGTTGTCTCGCCTATTGACGCAATTAATGCGAAACCACAATATTATATCAATACATAAATCTATACAAATAAATAAAAATGAAGTGCCTGCTTGTAATTTCAAAATAACAGCTGTCTGTCTGTTACAGCTAATCCGAACTAGCGCGCGGCGGGACTGATTTTGACGGAGCTTCAACTGGCAGATAGATGATAATTATTATAAGGAGTAACTTAGGCTACTTTTATTTTTTTTTTTAAATTAGGGTACCGTGTAACCCTTGAAATTGTTAACAAAATCCGAAGTAATATTTTTTATAATAATTTCACGCGGACGAACGGCGCAACAGCTAGATAATACTGTAAAATAATTAAATGTTAATTTATCACCTACAAACCCAAGCAAGAGAAGAACAGCAACGACTTCTTCTCCAAAACATTGTAAGATCGAACCACGCAAACATTCCCGTTACCCAACTACCTAAAATTCAAATTACAAGTAAACTCGAAATAGAACTAAATTCGGGAATTGGAAATCCTTATTTATGAAGGTCAAACGTAGGCCGAATGTTTACGTAATTAGCTCAATAAACTTCCGAACGGTTATTATTTACGTACAGATCATTATTATCTTAGAAATGTTGTTCTCGTTTCGGCTATTAATTTTAAACTGTTTATTAAGTCTTTGATAGTGCTAAGCTTGTTTAAAGAGAGCAGTTTGGTGAATTAAAAAGGTTTTATTGTACCGATATTATGGCCAATATTAAAACGATGTGCAGCCAAGGAATCCTAATCTTATTCTATCCTAACTTCTAAACTAATATCATAAATGCGAAAATAAGTTTGTTTGTTGCCTTTTCATGTCTAAACCACTGAACCGACCATTCTGAAATTTTGCATAAACGTTGTCAGGTATATAGAAACGGACACAGGGTACCTTTCATCCCGAAAAAAAGTACCTGTTTTCGAGGAAAACAACAATAACGTTCTTATGATAATAGATGGCGCCACATGTCTTTCGAATCATGATTTAATTATGTATATTATTACAAACAGATTACAACCCGAATGGATTGTGAAATTCTAAATTAACGCGAGTGAAGCCGCGGGTGAAAGCTAGAGTAAATTAATGTTAAGCTCCTTAAGGCGACTACATAGGAGCTAAACGCGAGTTTTATAATGCCTGAAAGTAAGCAAATGATTTACTGCAATAAGCAAAACCAGAAAAATATATGATATTCTTCAGGATATAATATGCTAGTAAGATAGTGTTTTGAAAACATAATATAATTAATTTTACATGATAAAAAAAATCACGAACTTATCTCTAAAAATTTCTTTTAACGAGTAAAAACCATACTAAAATACATGCAATCATTCTGATTTTTTGGCAAATAATTCTACAAGTAACATATTGGCATCATAGTGTTTTATTTTTTTAGTCCAATCTACAGGTTTTTTGTAAATCGATCGAAAACACTCATTTCGCACTATTCGGCCCGCAATGACTGCCGTAACAACCACTTTGTAGTGCAAGCTGATTGGAACTTCATTCTCTTTATTCAAACGAAGTTTGAACCACTACAAAAAGAGTTGCTAATTTCGTCGCCTTAATGTTGAGTTTTGCTTGTCCCGGAAGTTCGACCCGCGTGGTTGTTATTATTGAGCCACGGGCTCCTCCTCATTCAGCATCAATGATTGACATTTAACTCTCAGATAAAACCATTTTAAGTATGGCAATAAAAGATCAACATTTTATTACAAATGTCGATAAGGTTTTAAGCGTAAAATATGTATAAAATTGTTGATTTTCCGCAGTAAAATATGCTGCGGTGTCAAATAAAATATTTATTGTATTCATAATTCGTTTATGGCAACATTTAAATGTTATTAATCGAATAAATCTTATCGCTGAATGTTTAAAATACGAATTTATGTATTTTTTAAATGTAGATTGAGATTCGTTGTGGGAATATTAAATGGCGACTTACTTCAATTTTTTTTTTTTAATGATTGAAAAATTAAATGGTCAGAATTACGACTTTTAAATTTGAATTTCACGGGATACCCTGACGCTTTCACCTTAACGTGCTTTCCGAGGCACGGAGAAAAATTGGTGGTCACCCATCCATGGACCGACCTAGGCAAGCGCGGCTTAACCTATAGATCGACCGGAGCGGCTGTTATTATTTAGCCACGAGCTCCTCAACGTAAGGACCACTGCAAAATTTAATTATTAAGTAATTAGTGCAAGTTATTGAATCAATTGAAATAAACCATGATGACAAATAATGCAGCGGTGGCCCAGTGGTGGTGGCCCCGACTTACGATCAGTAAGTCGTGGGTTCGAACCCAGGCAGACGCATTACTTTGTGTAATTTATTTCATCACCACTGCTCTCAAAACGGTGAAGGAAAACATCGTGAGGAAACCGGCATGTCCTAGAACCAAAAAATCGAAGACATGTGACATCTACCAATCCGCACTGGGCCCGCGTGGTAGCCCATTCCCTCTCTTAGAGAGGAGGCCTGTGTCCCAGCAGTGGGAACATTAGGCTGATGATGACAAATAAAAACTAAAATAGACCTGCAACGGAACTGTCTTCGCTGCAGACCGTACAACAGTTGGGCGATATTGTTAGTGGGTGAAACGTAAATATTTACATTCTATTAATATAATACTACCGCCATATTGTTTCTTTGGGTCCGCGGCACCGTGATGTTTCCTTTAATCGTACCTGTTTATAACGCTTCTTATTAACGGAAGGATTCGCAGAGATAGGATCCATGTGTGGTTTTAAAATGGAGATATTTTTTTATTTGGCAATTTGGTTCCCAAGCCATATTGGTATTTGCTTGAATCAATAAATTCAAATTTTGATCTTAAGAGCGCGGATCCAAATAGTTGGCAACGTCGCAAATAGCTGTCAAGTATTTACCTATTTTAATTAATTTTGCAATATTACTGTAAGGAAATAAGAAATTTGGCTAACTAACTTTCTAGAATATTAATAGTGAATTGCAATTAAAACAGGTAATTATTTGACAGATATTTGCGAGGTTGCCAACTTTCTGAATGCGACCTCTTAACAGAAGGATTAGCAAAGATAGGACCCATTTACATGGTTTTAAAATGGAGATATTTTTATTTGGCAGTTTGGTGGTCAAGCCATAATGGTATTTGCTTGAATCAATAAATTCAAATGTTTTTGTTCTTAAGATTTGTTGCTTTTTGCGTGGGAGCTTTTATTTGGTTTTATTATATAGGAAGAAACCATAAATCATATACATTTCTGTAAATTGGTTTTACAAAACACTTTTACACGTCACATCATGTTATGTTTTGGAACAGGGATGTTATGGAGCTCCGTAACCGTAACCGAACTATCGGATATCCGAAATGTTAATATATCCGTACCCGTAACTGTATCCGTTTCACAAGTTTCGGATAGTTTCGTATAAAGGCGGAGTCTAAATAAAACGACATGTTTCGACAGATTTTTGTTTCACCGCTCGCGCGCCACGTGAATCGTGCAGTTTGTTTGTTATTTCTAGTCATAACATAACTTCTTTCATAGCTAGTTACTTCAATCTAATATCCGTAACCGAAACTATCCGAAACTAACGGATAATCCGAAATAATTACATATCCGTAACCGTATCCGAAACCGATACAATTTTATTCCATCCATATCCGTCTCCAGATCCGAAATATCATATCCATAACATCTCTGTAGGCTTAGCCAAGTTGACAATCTACAATCGTTAACGCTATAGAAAACTAACCAAATGTATGGGAATGACATCTATCATCGTTAAGTCACGTGGTCAAAACAAACGAATGGAATTTTTAAAGTTTAGTCAAAACTGTAAGTTGGCTACGATTTATATGGGATGAAGGGATCACGATTGTAGAAACGAATACATTTCATTCTATCATCTTGATCGATGTAAACTTGTCTACGAAAGTTTATATTCGTTTGTTTTGACCACGTGACTTAACGTTTACGATTGTAGAAAGAGAATCGATACGAATCGTTTGTAACTTGGCTAGGCCAGCTGTTTTGAAACTAGATGGGGCCGGTGTTTCGTACCTGACCACTCTGAGAAGAAACAGCCGAAACAAACTCTCTGTCTCTTTTAAAGTTCAGAAATTGGTCAACTCACATGAAGAATGAGGACTGTACAGAATAGTGTCCGAGATTGTCTTTTGAAGAAAGAACCACACAGATTTGAGTGGACCTGTCCAGTCAGTGGAAGCATTTGTCAGTGATCGTGATTACTTCAGGTACAAACGAACGCTGTTTCATTTTGTGTATTTAAAAACACCCAAAACACACAAATTTCTTCTCAAAATTCATTCTCTATTACCAGTTCCCGAATATAAATAACTAAGCCGCTGTAAGATTCGAGTCACGTCCAAAAATTTATTGTTGCCGGTATAAGTTGAAAAGAACCATTCAGATAACGGAGAAAGCAAAAGTTCTTGCGCAGTTCTGTTTTGTACGTACTTTTATAAAGCCAAACGATAGTGATGCCTCTGCGTAAATTGTTAGCTATCGGAGTGGAGTTTTTGTTTTTAAAAATTGGGCATCGGGATATACTGCTATTTATTTAAAATTCATGCACAACGTAACAGATTTGTATCGCCGACATTTGGTGTGTGAAGTCAATACAACGTCTTGAAAACACTTATAGAGAACACGATCAATAAACAAAATGTACAAATTAAGAAACAATGTAAAGAAATTAACTGAATGCCTCATTGGTCTAGTGGTCCTGGGTTCGATTCCCGGGTCGGGCAGTGTTATTGGGTTTTTTCATCAGGAATTTCTTAGTAGCAGCCACGGAATCTGGATTTCTGTGCGATTAATGGTAATTTAACAGGCTCGCCTCCAAAAGGCTAGTTTCCACAATCAATAAATTGCAAATCTATTTAATCCGTCAAGTATTGGAAAATAATGGACATGTATTTTTTGTTTACCGAAATAAAACACATTAAAACTCGGGAGTGGGGGCTCGTGACGTCAGAACGCACTAAAAATTATACCACGGCGTGACGTGTTGAGAATTTTAAAAGCGTCGTATCTTCGTCAATCTTGGTTTACGCAACAAAATAAAAATACGGGTCAAATATTATTGATAATCTGACTGACGGACTTATTCGATTTTTTCAGTTGACAAGCCTATTACATGAAACTTAAAACATAACTGCCGAAAAGTGGGTGTGATGTTATGTTTTGGACGATTTAATGTAGTACTTACTATGTCACAATGAGCTTCTTTTCCTAACGTCCCGTTCACGACCTCACGTGGTCGGATTTAAAACGCAACATGCGTCAAGTGCCACGCGCTTGTGTCACTTATTTCCTTCGTGTGAGTGCCGTCGCGTCTCAAGCCACTTCGCGGTGACACGTGGCGTACTCTAAAAGCATTTTCTTTCATTTGTTTTCTCCGCGTTGGCTGTTTGAACACGAGTGTCGCTTACACGTGTAACTTTGTGGACAAGGTCATGTCATTTTAATACTCACATCTCCTTTCTAGCCATATCATCCTTCACACAGTCCACCCATATTTTCTTTGGTCTTCCTCTACTTTTATAGCCATCCATCCACATAGCCATCCATACCCATTCCATGACAACCAATTACCACACAACTTTTTAGTCACCGCCATTTTTTTTTTCGGATCGGAAATCATCAAATGACTCCTCCCGCTCTGGGCGGAGCAGGAGGGAGTGTCAGACTTTTACTGAGTAAAACCCATCCATGTTCCTTCATCGCCCTTTGTGTTCCGGGGCCACGGTATCTCTTTCGAATAGTCCCGCAGCCCCGACCGCCAGTTCTCTACTGTTACTATCGTCATGATTAAAAACACCAAAATGCCAGGTATTTCGCGGTCCCAAATTCACAGATAGCACATTTTATCCACAAAGCGGCTCCGAGTCCGACATTATTCGAGTATCCCAAATCAAAGTCAAAACAAGCTGTACGTGTGATCTAACGTATAGCTCAAAACTGTTGAGCTTTGTAATCTAAAACTCCCTTTGTCCAGTCGTGGGATGTTACAAGCCAACCGTATTTAACATAACATCACGCCTGTAATCCTCAAAGAGTTAGGCAGAATTGCCAAACTCCTAGTGGTAACCTCACCTAACCCACCCACTTGTCGCCAGTTATGTAATATGTTAAAGTCTCATGTAATGGGGCTCGTACCTAATGCCAACAACTGGGCATAAGTCCAGACTCCGTGGCTGCTACCGAGAAACTTCTAAGCACTTTGTCCGACCTGGGTATTGAACCCAGAACCCGTCGAACTCAACAGTCGCGCTTGCAACAAACGAGCCAGTATACACGCTAAATACTATAAAATCAACGTTTCCCAGGCATTACAATACATTGAAACCATTAAATCACCCAATCCGTTAACATCAATAATTAAATTATTGTTGCACCGAATAATAACACGATCAACAACACAAAATTATGTAAAATGGCCGCCAAGTTATTATATGTCGTAGTCTGAACTGTAAATCAGTCAAAACCACGTTTCACCGGTTACCATCATTATTGTAACAATTACTAACATAAAGGTTGTTTTTTTTTAACTGGGCGCTAGAGGTCCTGTAGGCAGTCGCTCCATGTAAAATACTGGTAATCAGCTGCATCCGGTTAGACTGGAAGCCGACCCCAACAAGTTGGGAAAAGGCTCGGCAGATAAATAACTAAGGTGATCCATAAAAACAGATGTTTAATATAGAAAATACATTTTAGGCCGGGACTCCACCAAAGCGAAGACGAGCGGAGATATGCGAAGCGGAGAGAAGAAGCGATGTGTGAGAGCTCGGTTAACAACACCCCTCTTCTCTTGTCTCGTCTCCATTACGGTAGAGTCCGGCCATTAACCTTTTATAACGCCATGGGCTGTAACCAGTCAAAACCGGTTTTGACCGCTTCACATTTTGATTGTAACGTATACGTATGTATATAACGTGTATTAAAACAATTAGGCGATGATTTCCAGTACATCGTCGCGCATTCACAGGGGGATGGTAAATGATCGATGAGCGGGATAACGGTACAGTTGATGGCGTGTGGAGCGAAGTGTAAGCCGAAGCGGGGCGAATAAGTGTATTGAGCACATTATTAATTTTTTAGCCATGCTCGGCATAACCCTTTTAAATCGAGTGCGTAACATCGAAATCCGCCGTCGGACGAAAGTCTACGACATTGGGGACCGGGTGGTGCGCCTCAAGTGGACCTGGGCAGGACATCTGGCTAGACGCGGAGATTGCCGACGGAGTAAGGCTTTGACCGAGTAGTGGCCAAGGTTAGGCCAAAGAAACCAGGTTCGTTCTAAAGTTCGTTGGGTTGACGACATCGTCCAAGTCGTGAGAAACACCTGCATAAGAGTCGCACAGACCCGGGAAATGTGGCGGAAGAAAGGGAATGCCTATACCCAGCAGTCGGTGATTCCTGGCTGATTTATGATGATGATGATTTAACTTTTAAGACATGAAGATTTTTTGAAATTGACTATGATATAACCGGTGCACCCGATGGCTTATGCTGAAGGGTATAAACTATAGCACCTGCTACCCATGCTTCGCCAAATATGTTTAAGTCAGCAAGCGATGGTGGCGTTCACGCAAAACACTTGGTTTGGACGCAATGGTACAGTTCGCACTGGTATGGCTTTGTTTTGGACTTCAGTATTTATTAGCCCTGGAGAATATATTGCTGACTTTCACCATGTGTTTAATAAAATAAAAAGTAATTAAGTTATTAAACTAATAAAAATACTCTTGGACCACCTTCATGTGGCTTTATTTTAACAAATGAACAGCGAGCTCAAATAATGAAAAACATTCTTTTGTTTTTTATTTATTGTGGGTCAAGTGAGACAGCAGGAGGAGCTTGTGGCTAAATAATAACAGCCGCTCGGGTCGATCTTAAGGTTAAGCCGTGCTTGCCTAGGTTGGCCCGTGGATGGGTGACTGCCCATTACGTACCGAGTTCCTTTCGTGCCTCGGAAAGCACGTTAGTCCCGGCTGTCATTTTTAGATCTTTGACAGTCGCTACAGGTAGTCAGTGGCCCAAAAGTCTGACTTCCAGTCTTACCAAGGGTTATCGTATTACCCAGTAGTAACTGGGTTGTGGATCTCAGATTATCGATCCATATAAAATACTAGTATTGAGCTGCATCCGGTTAGACTGGAAGCCAACTGCAACATTGTTGGGAAATGGCTAGGCAGTATCATACGAGACAACTTTAATTTCTACGTTTTTCATATTGTCTAAATATTCGGACTAACTACGAATGACTAACTTTGAACCGCTGCGAATTGTCCCACGGAAGCACGAACAGGATAAAAAAAGAATATCCATGTCCATCGCCATCAGATAAAAGAACGCCTCTAAACCAATACAATTAGCAATTTTGTAAAATAGCTGTGTATTAATTTTTGTGTACAATAAAGTATATTCTATCTATGTAAGTATGTAACCCAGATCAAGGTTTAACCTGAGTGCCAAATTCCATCGAAATTTATTCAGCCGTTACAACGAGAAAAACAGACGGTTAGATAGACAGAGCTACTATCGCATAAACAATGTTAGTATGGATGGATAACTTTAATTTCTACCCATTCGGTCTGTGGCTAGCTCACTAATTGGACTGAAAATAACAATAAATGTGGTACATAATACTTGTTTTAACGAACTTAAGGTGGATGCTCCAGGGTAGCCCGCGAAATTCAAATTTTCTTACGTTCTTTGCAATTTGCAGGCCAGTGCTAGGTTGTATGTTGATTAAAATATTGCTCGCGACTGTAAGATGTATGAAGTTAAAGACTAGTAAATTACTTTTTCAAGGTCAAACTCATTCCTGCAACCTTATGCGCTTGGTTGTATTGATGATTTTGATGATTATAATTCTATAACTATATACGTCTTACAGTCGCGAGCAATATTTTAATCAACATACAACCCAGCACTGGCTTGCAAATTGCAAAAAAACGTAAGAAAATATGAATTTCGGCGGCTGGTTGGAGCATCCACCTTAAGTGTGAATATTAAGGCAAACGCCAGAGCGTCGGTTGCGCTAGTCAAACGATGCAGTTGGGACACGCTGTATATAAACAAAAGCAATTCATATCCACGTATGTTTGATATACTTTACAGATGGTGCGGTTTAATACAGGTCTTAGCTAGATATAAGTTACAACAAATTTAAATGGCGGAAAAATTACATATCTACTCTATGGTGGTATTACATGATTAAAAACAAATCAGTAAAATGGCCCAGCATAGCTATTCACAACACTTCGATTCGATTTTCGATTCGGAAAGTCGTATGTCTATCTCGCTCGATTTCGTAATGTCAAAAAAAGATAGACATACGACTTTCCGAATCGAAGCGTTGTGAATAAGGGGCCAGAAACATTTTTTTTTTTTAAAGAATTGCACTTAATGTTCACATCACTAAGTTCACTAGCAAACACTAATCTGTCAAGCAAGAAGTTTTGACAGTCAAAAATAAGATGTTTGGTTCCAACAGGCAGGCAGACATGTGACTATCGCTGTCAATGCGTTTCTTGTTCGTATAACGACTTAAGACATAAGCTTTTTGGTAGCTTATGTACTGACATAAGCTACCTCATACATTTTTCTTACATCATTAGCGATGTCTCATTAATTTTACTTACATCATTTGCGATGTCTCATACAATTTCACTAACATCATTAACGATGTCGCATACATTTTTACTTAGAATATCAGTTATGTCTCATACACTTTTACTAATATCTTTAGAGATATGTCATACATATTTACTAACATCATTAGCGAATTCTTATGCATTTTGAATTTCATTAATAGCGCTCTCTCATACATTTTTACTTTATTAATTATTCCGCAATAACGTAATTTTTGTTTTCTTTCATCATCAACAGGCTTTATTTTTACTTAACATCTGTACACTTAAATTTTCACATACCCACTACGTAAATGACACAATTAGCAGTAAAACGGTAAGTACACAGGACACTATTGTTGTAAAATTAAAGTAGGTACATCAATTGACAAAAGTGTGAAACCTCTTTTGTTTTTCCGTTATTTTAAAACAAACTTTTCCGCTATGTAAATCTCCCAGTGTTGTTTTGTTGGACAAGTAAAAAAGGGAAGTAAAAAATAAGTAAAATACTCGTTGAACTCGCCTCTTTTGTCTTTGGTTTGCTGGTTGAAGTTTCAGTTAAGGGGACTACAGGAGCTAAACGCGAGTTTTATAATGCAAAAAAGCATGATTCACTGTAAAAGACAAAACTAGAAAAATATATGATATTCTTCATGATATATGCTAGTATGATAGTGTTCTAATAAATTAGTTCCAATAATTGCATAGTAATTATCTAGATTATTCTAATACAATACATAAATAGAAATTATTAATATAATATATTTTATAACACATTTGCTCGTAAAGGGTCTCTTATTTCACCAATTTCAATATCGTAATGTATCTCATTACGTACTTGTGCTGTAAAGTAAAATGCACGGTTTATACTTTTTTAAATCTTAGCAAAGAGTTTTTATGTCGGACAAGTGGTCAACATTTTATGAATAAAATTAACTTTGGGAGATGAAATATAATAAATAAACATTTAATTCTTTAATTTAATTAATTTTGACAATAAATTACAACCATTTATCTGTAACAAAAACACAAAAATATTAATTTACTTTATTAGTAATACTGGCTGTTTTTTGTGTCTTTGCCTTAAAAAAAAGCGCTGTCGCACTATTTGTGAACAAGTAAACATTTTTCCGCGCGCTTTTTCTTTTCGCTGTATTGTTTTTATTTGTTTTATTTAAGTATTTCCTCGCCAATATGTTATAAAACGTCGTATGACATACGTGCGCTTTGATAATTACAGCCTCTGCTTTTTTATCGCCCTCGCCTACGGCTCGGGCAAGCAATATCGCCTCGGTTGTAATTTTCAACTTACCGCACTTATATCATAATGTACTATTATAACACATTTGCTCGTAAAGGGTCTCTTATTTCACCAATTTCAATATCGTAATGAATCTCATTACGTACTTGTGCTGTAAAGTAAAATGCACGGTTTATACTTTTTCAAATATTAGCAAAGAGTTTTTATGTCAGAAAAGTGGTCAACATTTTATGAATAAAATTAACTATGGGAGATGAAATATAATAAATAAACATTTAATTATTTAATTTGACTAATTTTGACAATAAATTACAACCATTTATCTGTAACAAAAACACAAAAATATTAATTTACTTTATTAGTAATACTGGCTGCTTTTGTGTCTTTGCCTTAAAAAAAAGCACTGATGCGCGCGCCTCGCTATTTTGTGAACAAGTAAAAATTATTCCGCGCGCTTTTTCTTTTCGCTGTATTGTTTTTATTTGTTTTATTTATTTCCTCGCAAATATGTTATAAAACGCCGTATGACATACGTGCGCTTTGATAATTACAGCCTCTGCTTTCTTATAGCTCTCGCCTACGGCTCGCGCTAGCAATATCGCCTCGGCTGTAATTTTCAACTTACCGCACTTATATCATAATGTACTAATACTTAATGCACAGATCTAATATTCTAATATTTTTATATTCATAATTATACACCCAATAACACATTTAATAACTTATAATAATATTATTAAACTGCTACTTAGCCCTCTTCCTCTCTCCTAATGTTGCTGTGCCCGACAGGGTCCATATAGTTTATATATTTTTTTTCTTTATTTGATTACATACCATCTATGTAATACATATGGAATGCAATAAAGAGTTGAGATTTGTTTAGAAAACATAATGCAACAAATTTTACTCGATAAAAAAAAATCACGAACTTATCTCTAAAAATTTCTTTTAACGAGTAAAAACCATACTAAAATACATGCGATCATTCTGATTTTTTGGTACATAATTCTACAAGCAACATATTAGCATCATAGTGTTTTATTTTTTTAGTCCAATCAATAGATTTTTTGTAAATCGCAAAAATACCACTCATTTCGCACTATTCGGCCCGCAGTGACAGACGTAACCACAACTTTTTAGTGCAAACTGATTAGAACTTTATTCTAACAGTATTTCAAATTAAGTTTGAACCACAACAAATAGAGTTGCTAATTTAGCTCATGTAGTCGCCTTAATGAAGACGGTAGTTTGTTTAGATTCTAATTTAATTAAATATACTATGGCAAACCGCCCCGTCTTTGCACGGGTGGCAGTACTCATGTTTAGCCGGAGGACTTCGGGTTGATGGATAGGGGTGATCAGGTGATAAGATTTTAGAAGTTATCTTTTTTTTTTTTTTTTTAGGATGGGAAATCATCAAATGACTTCTCCCGCTCTGGGCGGAGCAGGAGGGAGTGTCAGACTTTTACTGACTAAAACCCATCCATGTTCCTTCATCGCCCTTTGTGTTCCGGGGCCACGGTATCTCTTTCGAATAGTCCCGCAGCCTTTAGAAGTTATCTACTGCCTCGTTAGAGATGTGGTCGCGAGCGCGACTGCGGAGCACGAGGTCCTGGGTTCGATTCCCAGGTCGGGCAAAGTGTTACTGGGTTTTTCCATCAGAAATTTCTCAGTAGCAGCCACGGAGTCTAGATTTATGCGCGGCTATTATAATCTCACCTTCAACAACATGGAATTTAAACATGAGAGGCGAAATTTGAGTGTACCATTAGGTAAACTTCTTTCTGCTAAGGGAATATTAAACAGGATCCATCTGTTTGCTACTAATATCAAGCTAACCTAATCTTCTAGAAAATACAACAGAATTACTAAATGGTCAACGAAAAAATATATCACCTCACAACACTGAACTTTATTAAAATAAAATAAGGAGCATATACCGTGCAGTATATCGCCGTCCTTGTCACATACGTAGTGCAGCATATTGCCGTCCTTGTCACCAGGTTTTTTTCGTGACTTAATTAAAGTCATTCGGTTGGTTTACAGCAGCGACATACTTTGTCCTACGGCTGTTGTTGGTACATTAATTGTGAGGAATATTTATTATTTAAAGGGTTTTACCTCGGGGGTCAATGGGGGAAGTGTACTTGTGGGGATTACTGGTGTGAGTTTGTTACTGTAAATGTCACTCTGTGAAATGGATAATAAAACCGACCAAGTGCGAGCCGGACATGAAGGGCTCCGTACCATTGTAGCAGCCCCCTTTAATTTTTATTTTTGTAGTGGCAACAGAAGTACACATTCTGTGAAAATTTCAACTGTCTACATATCACGGATCATGAGATAAAGCCCGCTGACAGACAGATGGACGGATAGCGGAGGCTTAGTAATAGGGTCCCGTTGGTACCCCTTTGGGTACGGAACCCTAACCCAACGCCTGTTTTTGAACAAAAGTGAACCATATGATACACCTCTGCCCACATATTGCACGTCATAAGTAATAGAGTCAGTGATGGCCTAGTGGTGTGACCGTCGGACTGCCAAGTCGTAGGTCTCGAGTTCGAGCCCAAGGCACGCACCTCTGATTTTTCGGATTAATGTGCGTATTGTATAATTATCACTTGCTTCGGTGAAGGAAAACATCGTGAGGAAACCAGCATGCCTGAGAGATATTTCTCGACGACATGTTAAGCCAAGTCAGAGGCCCATGGGCGGCTTAAAAACTCTGACACCAGGTTAGGCACTAACCACACGATAAAGAAGAAAGAAGTAATAGACCACGAGCCTATTGCAAGCATCATCATGATCTGTCTAGCCTTTTCTCAACTATGTTGGGTTCGGCTTCCAGTCTAACCGAATGTAACCAGTATTTTTTATGGAGCTGCCTATCTGACATCTACAACCCAGTTAGTACTAGGTAATACGACTCCCCTTATTAGTAAGACTAATTGTCAGACTTTCCGGCCAGTCAGTGGCCGGAAAGTCTGACAATAAGTCTGAAATCTGTAACGACTGTCAAATATCTACAAATGCCAGTCAGGACCAACGACTTAACGTGCTTTCCGAGGCACGGAGGAAACTCGGTATGTAACGGGTGGTCATCCATCCACGGACGAACCTAGATAAGCACGGCTTAACCTAAAGATCGACCCTAGCGGCTGTTATTAGTCAGCCACAAGCTCCTCTTCACCGGCAGTGGTGTATTTAATAAACTTATGAAATAGGTATATAATGAATTTGAAAAAGTAATTGGTATGTACTATCGAGGACACTCCCGCCTGATCACCACTAAGCTAATTTTTGCTTGCACTTACAACATAGAAACGCTCTCTAGCCCCGCCCCGTTGACTTTGTGTAGAAATAATTAATGAAAAGATACGCACTGACGACGCACGCCAAACGAGAGTTATTGTTATTTTGCGCGCCAAAGTTGACGCTTTCCTAAATAGGCCTAAACTTTAAGGGAGCGTGGCTCAGCGCCCCCGCATGATTTAAGCGAAATAACTTTTAACTGATCAAGCGGAAAAGACCACGACTGTACTTGTCAGGTTTGAAACCTTGAAATCTCGGGCCTCTTTACCTCCGGGCCTTCACGACTGCTATAGAAATTAATTATAAATATAATCCTCTTTAGGTACTTATTTTCAGCCTAGTAATAGTAATTTTGGTAAGTAGGTAGTAATTCCTCTAGAAAAATAAGCCTAGATACGCTATTAAAAAAATACGTTTATTTTTCAGTATAATTCGTTAATTGCTTCTTGATAGATCTCGAGGAGGTCCTTGGCAGGGCTTCATTTTCCTTAATAATATTAAATACCTAATAAAGACATACTCTATTTAAGTAGGGCGAGGGAAATAGAGGTTTTTTTGGAATATACAGGGTGTAAATAACTCTACGCAAAAATTATTGCTGGGAAACTACTTTTTTTTGGGGTGAAAGAATCACGTTTTACGGTAAAACTCAATGTAAAAGCACTTAAAACAATGTGCTGATGGCTTTAATAGTACGGGGGCCGTGAAGATGTTTAAAGTGACAATCTTACTTTTAAAACATGTATCTTACATAAAAAAACTTGTGTAAAAGTTGGAACTTTGACCCCCAATATCTCCGTAACTAGAAGGTTCCCAGGTATGGTCCAGAACAAAAAAATGATCGCAATGACGCGACGGGGAGAACAAAAGCCTTTCGGCTTCGTTACGAGTCTTTTTACACCCTTTATACAGGGTGTAAACCACCTCATCACGAAGCCGTCAACCAAGCATTCTGTACATCAAACCAAGTTACTTTACGCAAAATTTTTTGCAGGGAAACGACTTTTTTTTTAGGGTGAAAAATCATGTTTTGTGGTAGAACTCAGTGTAACGCACTCAAAACATTTTGCTGATAAATGGATTGAATAGTACGGGGGTCGTTGAGGTGTTGTAAGTAAAAATCTTACATTAAAAATTGGATTAAAAAAAAAGTTGTCAAAGAGTTAGAACTTTGACCCCCAATATCTCCGTAACTAGAAGGTTTCCAGGTATGGTCTACAACAAGAAAATGATCGCAAGGACGGGGAGAACATGTGTCTTTCGGCTTCGTTAAGAGTCATTTTACACACTTTATATAAAGGTGTATAGAAACTGACGAACTAAGCTGAATGGCTGCAGTATTGTCTCTCTATTTCCCTTAAACTCATCCACAGGTTGTCTTGTGAACAACCTATGATGATGTTTACTTTTTCATATCTGTAATATTTCGGTTGGTGATACAACAGAGTATTTACATTAAAAAAAAAAAAAAAAAAAACATTTTGTCACCCTATATGAAATGTTTTCATTAATGAATGTTACTTGTATGGTGTAAAGAATAAAGATTTGTCTATTCTATTCATTGTTTTGTATTCATGTAACAGCTAAACAAAAATCTATCAACATTTTTTCCCCACTGAATCGGTGCGGTCCATAAAATCGGCGAAAGTATTTCAATCTCATGTAGATTCGCTAAATGCCGTACACGCCGGGCTATTGCTGGGCTACTGCCGGGCTATGACCGGGCTATTGGGCGGTCAGCTTGGCTGTTTCATTTCCTCTGTACTCATACAAACAAATGCCTGCGTGTGAGGTGCCAGTGGTAGCGGGGAAAAAACAAAAAAAAACGATGGACTGTTTTTCTTTTATTTTCTTTCACGCACAAGGATTACAACAAGCCAGCTCTCCGGCCAGGTCTCGGGGCACAGCGCTGGGTTACAATCTCGTGACTTCGAGTTCGATCCCAGCCTGTTTAACGTAAAAATCTTATATTAAAAACTTGTACTTAAAAAAACATGTCAAAAAGTTGTAACTTTGGCCCCCAATATCTCCGTAACTAGAAGGTTCCCAGGTATGATGTAGAACAAAAAAATATATCGCAATGACGTAGAGAACAAGTGCCTTTCAGCTTCGTTAAGAGGTTTTTTACACCCTTTATATGTGTTCATCACCCTATGGGAACATTACAGGCTGCTTATAAATGCTCCTTCGATATCAAGCTGTCACTGCCACCCCACCTCCTCCCGAGGACCTTCAATTTCCTTTTTCCAGTCTATGATATTGAATTGGTTTGCTTCAACCGTTGGATATAATGGAACACTTATTTCATGTGTGAAATTGTCCTG
The DNA here is from genome assembly GCA_963853795.1 of Xestia rhomboidea. NCBI lineage: Eukaryota > Metazoa > Arthropoda > Insecta > Lepidoptera > Noctuidae > Xestia > Xestia rhomboidea. Next base: position 2,201,995 of record OY970778.1, on the reverse strand, counting down.
CTTGTCCTTACGTATGTAGGTAATAATACTAAATTTTTGTCGTGTATATAGTAAGAAATTATGTTTTGATGTGTCTGTTTATTTCAAACTGATACGAAGTTTTTAATGGTTAAACAATAACAGCCGCTCGGGTCGATTTTCAGGTTAAGCCGCAATTGCCTAGGTTGGTCCTGGATGGGTGACCACCTATTACTTACCAGGCTTAATCCGTGCCTCGGAAAGCACGTTAAGCTTGATTACAGGGTAGATGTAAACAAAAAGTTAAGACACAATTTGAGTAGGTACATTTTTAGTCAAATTTGACGTCACAAGCCCCCACTCATGATCTTTGACAAGTTTTATCTTCGTCAATTTTATTAATTTTATAAAACAAAAAACAGGTATCCAATATTTTTCAAAAATCTAACTGACGGACGAAACAGAATCATATATTTAAAGTCAATCTTCATCCCTATTGTAGATCTTAGACAGTCGTAACAGGTAGTCAGTGGCCCAAAAGTCTGACAACCAGTCTTACCAAGGGGTATCGTGTTACCCAGTACTAACTGGGTTGTGGAGGTCAGATAGGCAGTGTTTTTGTTTTGCTTTGACAACTTTGGTCTCTGACACACAATATCTTGTTCTTGAGTTGACTCTTCTTGCTATACTTTTCATGCGACATTAGTTCGAATAACTGAAATCTTTGCTGATAGGCACAAAAAACATTAAGGGGACTACAAGAGCTAAACGCGAGTTTTATAATGCAAAAAAGCATATGATTCACTGCAATGAACAAAACCAGAAAAATATATGATATTCTTCAGGATATTTGCTAGGATTTTGATAATATAATACAACTAATTTTACTCGATAAAAAATTCACGAACTTATCGCTAAAAAAATCTTTTTACGAGTAAAAACCATACTCAAATACATGCGATCATTCTGATTTTTTGGCTAATAGAGTTGCAAATAGCAAATAACTACAAGCAACATATTAGCATCATAGTGTTTTATTTTTTTAGTCCATCCAATCAATAGATTTTTTGGAAATCGCAAAAAAAACACTCATTTCGCACTATTTGGCCCGCAGTGACTGACGTAACCACCACTTTGTAGTGCAAGCTGATTACAACTTTATTCTTACAGTATTTCAAACGAAGTTTGAATCACCACAATTAAAGTTGCTAATTTAGCTCCTGTAGTCGCCTTAAGAAACTATTACAAAAGTTTATGAAAGTAAATAATGAAATGATTGAGCGAGCTTAGATAATACCTAAACTAATAGGTTATCTTTTTCAGAGAAATTTTTACTCTGAAAACTTTTAACATTACTGTGATCTCATTTTTATAATGGAAAACATAATAGCCAATTTCACACGCGAAAAAACAATACCTAATAAAAAAAATATGTCACAATAATATAAAAGAAACCCAAATGTAAGATATATCTGTATAACACAGTAATTGATTTTCCAAAATCCCCAGATTTTCGAGTAAGGTTTCAAATATTGCTGTAAATCCAATAAACTTGTTTCTACCGCTTACGGGTTGGTTACTAAAAGGGCACGTTTGATTTTTGTGCCTAAAATTAAAAATCTAGATATTTATCTTATACTCCTGTCTTATTGGCACTGTTGGAGAGATTTTTTGCGAACGCGAACGGCATTAATATTCATAAAATCACGCCTTTGGGTATCCAAAGGGTAGACAGACAGTGTACCTAATAAAACACCTACATTTCGCCAGTTAATAGGAGGCGAGCTTGTCGCCATCAACCTGGCAAATCCAGACACCGTGGCTGCTACTAAGAAATTCCTAATGGAATAACACAATAACACTTTACCTGATCTGGGAATCGAATCCAGAACTTTTTTTTAAAGGAGCAGTCCTCCACTCTATTCCCAAAAGACTGTAACTCCTGAAAACCAGAATCAACAATGGCGACCACCAGAAAAGCGCCGAGACAACGAAGCTCGACGAAGTCCCAGAGAAACAATTTAACTGTCTTGGATCCCGCAACGAAATTAGTCAGAAAAGTATAGCGGAGGAGTAGGAAAAACCGTGATTTCCACTTCCAAATTCAGAACTATGAAAACCATGAGAAAAACATCTGTGTAGCACTTGACGACCGAATGGCGCAGCGGTAGTGAGGCTGCCTTACGTTCTTAGGGTCCCGGGTTCGAATCCCGGAAGGAGCAAATGTTTGTGTAATGAGCATGGACATTTGTTTCCGAGTCATGGATGTTTATATGTATAATAAGTATATAAGTACAAACAAAAAGTATATATGTAGTATATCAACTATCTGGTGTCCACGACACAAGCCTCGTTGCTTAGTGTGGCACTAGATGACGCTGTGTGTTAATGTCCAGCGATATTTATTTACTTACAAAGAAACTATGCAGTAAAAAGAAAACTTCCAAATGAATTGCCATCCGGCCATCTGGTGTAGTGCCCTCTATTTAACCGACATTACAAAACGAGTGTAAAACGTTAGGGGGACAATTTTATTGCGTCGCGAGGACGACTTTGTACAACTCAATTTGTATAATTTGCGTCTGAAAGCTTGGATGTCCTGGCTGAAGAGCTAGGCTAACACTAGGCGACGTTTTACTGACCTAGGTTTAAAGAAAAATAATGGAGTTTATTTAAGTTTGGTATTAATTTAGACAGGTGGATAAATTGGATTTTTGTTACTTTCAATAATAGACACGGTGAAAAGGACGTCTAGACTAACGTACCGGTATCGATGAATTGAGTAAAAGTGATTATTTGAGTAAACGACATTTAGATACGATTTATAATGCGTAGGTTATGATTAATTGCTTGAAGTTGGAACTCAAAAAAATAACTCTTAGCTTTACTTTCTTTGATTCAGAGATTTTTGTAAAAGTATGTTTTATTGAAGAAAGATTTTCGTTATACGTTCTACTATCTTTCTGCTAGAAAACCCTGGGTTGCAAAATTGCTGTACATAGTTGAAAAAAACGTGGCCCCTAAATTCGTAATTATGGACTATAACTTTGGGTGTTTACTTTTCAGAAAACAAGCTCACCCTTTTGATATTGACGAGCTGATCAAAGTCCTCATCAGTCATCGCGGCCACCTCATCATCATCATCATCATCATTTCAGCTGCAAGACGTCCACTGCTGGACATAGGCATCCCCCAAGTGTCGCCACATTGACCGGTCCCGTGCGACTCGCATCCAGCGGATTCCCGCAACCTTCACCAGGTCATCGGTCCACCTAGTGGGAGGTCTTCTAACGCAACGTCTTCTGGTTCGCGGTCGCCACTCCAGAACTTTTCGGCCCCATCGGCCATCCGTGCTGCGAGCAATGTGCCCTGCCCACGGCCACTTAAGTTTGGCAATTCTTCGGCCTACTTCGGTAACCTTGGTTCCCTTGCAGATGTCTTCATTACTGATTCGATCAATCAAGGAAACCGGCAACCGAAACGCGGCCACCTACTTGACCCAAATCATAAAACATAGATATACCGTCGATACCAAATGAAGAAGTTGGCAAAAACTTATCGAGATATAAATAAATAACAAACATAGCGTAGCCTTCGCCTATCCTCCCTGAGGTGGGACTCAGACAAACAGGGTAATAGTAAGAAAGGGGTGTATAGGGGGCATTAGGGGGGGCGATGTTGGAATTGCATCAGAAGTGCGGTCGTTCGTCACGGCAGGACTAACTTCTGCTACTACTTTATAGAATGCCACAGAAAATAGTCTGAGGTGCGGCCGCTAAATGCGTTGATTACCTGAATAAACTTAGCAGGTTTCGTTTGTTGAAAGGGCCTCGTGGCTTATTTTATGTGTCTATCTTTGTTGAGGGGCTCATGGTAATTAATAAAGGCTACACGGTTGGATCTTTAAGGTTAAACAACGCTTGCCTAAGACAAGCTGTTGATGGGTGACCATCCAAAACACACCAAAACCCCTCCGTGTCTCGAAGTGCCTTGGAGAAAGAAAGAGCTCGTATGAGTGTTGATACTATAAGTATGTTGGGCATATCCTGCAATGCACAAGAAACATCACTGAGTTAAGATTTTTTTTTGGTATAATTTTTTCTGCTTTGTCATTTTACTATTGTTCATTTACATTTTATTGTGGTTTTCTTTTTATGATTTTTAATTGTATTGGCATTCTATTATTTGTAATATGTATTTTTATTGACATTTCGTATTTGTGATTTTTTATTTTATTTTAATTGACATTTTATTTGTAGTCTTTTATTTCAGTTGGTATTTTATATTTGTAATCTTTTATTTGAGTTGACATTTTATTTGTAATTTAAATTGTTTTTTTTTTCTCTATTCAAATGTGTATGTCAGTAACGTCAAAACCTAGCAAGAGCTCTAACTATTTATAAGACCCTTAATACCTACCTACCTATGTTTTACAAATAATTCTGATTCTAAGAAACTGTTCCTATTGCCAGCACCACAAAAGACAAAAAAACACCACGAATTCTCCACCACCACGCACCTAATGGCCACGCACAAAAATTAAAACAACATTTGTATTCACGGGCCCTAACATAAAGTTTTACAGTCTTCGTCAATTTAAATCAATTCTGAAGAACTCAGTTCCGCTATAAAACGGGTTCCGTATGCAAACGAATTAAATGGGGAAACGGAAGTCGGTAAACGTCAAGGACGAAATGTCAATCAATAATTTTGACGTTTGTTTTTAACAGGCTTTCTATAAGGGTACCTATCATTAAGGGTACTAAGAAGTATTACACGTTTTCTAGAGAGAAAAAGTGATAAAAAAAATATCATCCCTAGTTGTACAGGAGCTGGTGGCTCAATAATAACAGCCGCTTGGTTCAATCTTCAGGTTAAGCCTTGCTTGCCTACGTTGGTCTGTGGTTGGGTTACCACCCATTACATATTGCGTTTCCTCTGTGCCTCGGAAAGCACGTTAAGCCGTTGGCTCCGGCTGTCATTTGTAGATCTTTGACAATCAATACAGGTAGTGGTCCTTCGAGCCGGATAGAGTCAAGGCCTGTTTAGGTAGTCAGTGAACCGAAAGTCTGACGAGTCTTACCAATTAAATAAATAGTTGGGAAAAAGCTAGGCAGAAATGATTAGTGGTAGTGGTGGTGGTACCTACGTTGCCTCGAATTCAAATGGGAAATCTTTAATTGGCCTTCTAAAAACTTCTGATCTTCCAATTACTTCCTTGCCTTTCATGAATAAATGAGCCTCTTTTAACTTTTCGGCCTGTTATCAAAGTTGGTCTCAGTAACTAAGTTAGGGCACCCCGACCAAATGGTTTAGGACGGTTAGAACTGTGACTGTGAACGTGTATCCGTTTCGATTTAATATTTTTCGAATCCCAAAATCAACATTATTTGGGGATTAAAAATTCGCTATATTAGTATAAAAGTAGACCAAAGAAACGACGCCGAGATAGACGGTGTGAAGGATGATATGGCAAAAAAGGAGATGCCTGAGATGACGAGTAATGAAAGTATAGAATAAGAAGACGTGCTGCGCCGACCCTAAATTAATTGGGATAAGGGCATGAGAGTGATGATGATTCGTGTGTAGCGGTAATACAAAAAGTAGTACAGCACATAGAACAAAAAGTACTACAGCGCCATCTATGACAAAAATGAGGAACTAAACAGCAAGATACGTCAGAATCCTACATCGCGCAAGCAACATTATCCGCGACTCAAGAGTATATACAAAGAAGAGATTTAAAAGAATTAGGATATGATATATAGAATAGAGCGGACATCGGGAATAATGTCATACAAAAATTTTGATCCCGAACATTTTCGATTTTGACACACGAATGCTACCTGACAAGCGGGGTGTGACACTACTGACACTAGACAGAACGGTTTGTTACTAAGTAGTAACAAGTATATGGATTACGATTTTCTTTGTCTTGTCCCGTCTATCGCTCGTAAATATTTGAATGTCTTTGAGTATATACGAGAACCCGACAACAAATGTCGGGCAGTGGCCCACCAGACATAACACCCGTCTGGTCGGAGGATCCTCTCTTTTTTAAGGGGGATGAAGAGCTTTACCCACTGTTCTGCATACCCGCATAAGTGTGTTTTTAGAAAATCAAATTATTTGGGGATCGGTTCAATACATGTCCATTCGAATAACGTGTCAACGGGACTTTTACGTAGAAATAGAAGTTAGTAATAAATAGAACATAAAATCGCACACATCACCCCTGTTATCCCCAAAGGGTTGGGCAGAGGTGTACGACTCGTGCCACAAAAGATGAGACCTGTCACACCACTTGTATGCGAAATAATTGTCTAACGAAATACTTCTTTTGACATATAGATGTACACGTCGTAAACCATCTTCCTAATTTGTCTTCTTTATGTTTTACCTCGGGGCGTATTCAAGATTTCACAAAGTTTCACTCGTTTCAAGTGGTGTGACAGGTCTCATCTTACGTGGCACGGACTGTACGTTCGCCACCCACATTGCGCCAGTTATGTTTAAGTCCTTATAGGGGGCGAGATTATTGCCATCAACTGGGCACAAATCCAGACTCCGTGGCTCATCATCATCTTCATCAGCCTATTAATGTTCCCACTGCTGGGACACAGGCCTCCTCTCTAAGAGAGGGAATGGGCTATAATCTACCACGCGGGCCCAGTGCGGATTGGTAGATGTCACATGTCTTCTAATTTTTTGGTTGTAGGACATGCCGGTTTCCTCACGATGTTTTCCTTCGCCGTTTTGAGAGCAGCGGTGATGAAATAAATTACACAAAATAATGCGCCTGCCTGGGTTCGAACCCATGACTTACTGTTCGTAAGTCGGGGCCACCACCACTGGGCCACCGTTGCTCTCCGTGGCTGTTACTCAGAAATTCCCACTTACAGTTCGCCTGACCCGGGAATCGAACCCAGAACATAGAACAGAAAAACCTCATGCTCAGCAGTCGCGCTTGCCACCACTAGACCAACGAGGGAGTCCATAAAACTGATCAACTGAAACAACGCTCCATTCAAACCTTAATCACAAACTTTGAATACACCTGTCAGCGTAATTAGAAACCAATCCGAATGATCCAAGCGAATGAAACAATTATGCGCATTAACCAGTAAGTACATAGAGCGGCCGGGCAAACTGCGTAGCGACGCATAAATAGGTACCGTTAATTATCTTGCTTCGGTAAACGTAGATTCTACATATTTGCAAGTGGGAATTAGGTCAGAGGTGATACGCCGGCTCTTTAGTCAACTGATCCAAAAATTTATTAGGTCGACTGATCCCGCGGTATCCGCGTGTGTGGGACTCAGTTTACTAAAGAGCCATATGACTAAGCTGATTTAGGAAACAAAAACATGAACAAGAATGAACTAAAGATTCCTACAGACAACGTGCATTAATATGCTCTTCCAAAGGGTCCATTTCCACCTAGCTGAAAAAAATACTGTATCAGTATTGACTTAAGGAATAAAATTTGACGCAGACAAAGCATCTCCTCCGCGTGCACGAGGAAGCGCAAACGCCCAATTTTAAACTTAAAGGCAAAACTAATACAGTCCTTTATTTAGTGACATCAATAAATTGAGCGATGATTTTTCCGGTTTCCGAACGACGCGGGCTCAGGACAACAGTATCAGGACTGACATACAGGGTGTAAACAACCTCATCACGACCAAGCATACTGTACATCAAACTAAGTAACTTTACGCAAAAATTATTGCTGGGAAACGACTTTTTTTTGGGGCGAAAAATCATGTTTTGTGGTAGAACTCAAAGTAACTCACTCAAAACATTGTGCTGATGGATGGATTGAATAGTAAGGGGGTCGTGGGGGTGTTTACAGTAAAAATCTTACATTAAAACATGTATTAAAAAAAAAAACTTGTCAAAAAGTTGCAACTTTGACCCCCAATATCTCTGTAACTAGAAGGTTCCCAGGTAGAACAAAAAAAATGATCAAGAACAAGTGCCTTTCGGCTTCGTTAAAAGGTTTTTTACACCCTTTATATGCCGTAGACTGGATGGAAGATGGGAGAAGAAAGTGCTGTAGACCACGGAGGAATGTGGGAAGACAACCGACTAGATGGACAGACGGCCTCATTGAAGTGGCCGAAAGAAACTGGATATCCTTGACACAAAACCGGTAAAAGTGGAGAAATTTGAAAGAGACCTACCCTCAGCATTGGGTGGTCAAAGTTTGAAGAAGAGAGAGAGAAATCTATTGCCAGCTCATCATTCTCTTGCCCTTACCCCAATTCATTTGTGGTCGGCGCAGCATGTCTTCTTCTTCCATACTTAAAGCTATAGCCAGCTGTCTGGGTCATTTGGACAACTCATTAATGTGTTATAGCACCCATAGTTATAGTAACAACAATAAATAATATGAAATTAACGGTATTGGTGCAACTAAGCTTTATTTCGATTGCGAAATACGTCGAATTTGCCCGATACCGTCCCGTGGGCGCTATAAAGAGCGATTATGAGATTATTTTAGGAGTATTGCGTCCACCTGTACTCCGTATAGGTACTCAATATCATGATGTTATTGAGCGTGGTAAGGGTGCGGTCGTACACTCTGAAAAGTTGCGGTGCGGACTAATTCCGGACCGGTCTATAACCGGACTGAGGACTTTAACAAGATACTTCACTACATTATAAAAGAAAATATTTAATTGTCGCTGTGACATAACGCGCATACAAAGTGGATACAACTCGCCGTGATCCGTGGCTAACGTGATCTGATACTGTGATCGGTGGAGACAAACTCAATATAAACAACGCATGACAAACATTCAGAAACTAAATTCTGTGATTATCTATCACAGTCCGGTGTCCGAAGTCCTGTCTGGTCGGTTTGACCGAACCTTAAATACACTTACAAAAGACGGAACAAAACGTACAAAAGCGTTTTTAACTAGCAAGAGCCAACCGATTGTCGGTACGGAGTCAGACTTGATAAATAAAGGGTGTAAAAATACCCTTAACGAAGTCGAAAGGCACTTGTTCTCCCCGTCATTGCATTTTTTTTTCATATATTCTTTATAACACACAAAATAAAAAATATACACAATATTTAAATGTAAAGCTTATGTACAACAGCGAGCTTAACCCAGAATTGGGTTTTCTTAAAGCAAACCATACTTCTGTTGCGAGATTTGCAGAAGAGGATATATCTATATGCACAAACAATACAGTTGGCCCCAAAGTTCCAATATGTTTATAACTTATTTTACTTTAAATACAAGTTTTTAATGTTTTAACTTTACTTTAATACCTCACTACAATGCATCCAGCACAATTTTTTGAGTCCAAAAAAAATGTTGCAAAATGTTTTGAGTTTAGGACGAGTCTTACCGTAAACTTTTTGATTAAGTAATCACTTTTTTTTTAAATGTCACCCAAAAAATAAGTACATGTTTCCCAGGAACGTGGTGATTGGAACATACCCAGTATTAGGTGAATTCAGTGTGTGAATGATAACGATGATGAAAACCGTACAAAGCAAGGACAGATTACTACTAAGACAAAGCTAAAACCATTCTCTCATCCAATTTCATCTAAAGTTTAAACAACCAGCTAATTTCAGAAGGCGATTAAGCAAGCACTTCAATAAAACACCCTAGAGGCAAGTATCAACGTAAAATGCCCACATTTACAGCACAACAACTCTTGTGTGTGGGGTCCAGCTATTATACAAATTTGCCGGGCAATAAAGAATATTTATGAAGGCACCTTTGCACTGTAATTACCTTAGGTTGTAGACGAACAATTTATATGTAAAGCAGGTATTGTAATACTGCCCTGTTGTATACCTTGTAAGTATGGGGTAGGTTGTAATGATAAGGATAAGATTATTGGTTGGAGTTTACTAAGTAGAGAGTTAGGTGTTTTGTAAAATATGGCTCTGAGTGTTTCGTGATTTATTTGATGGAGTTACATAACAACACGCCTGTACCCCAAAGGGTTAGGCAGATATGTTACCTAATAGTACACCCACATTTCGCAAGATAAATCATGATCTGTCAAATGACCAATTTGGTCGAGACGCCATTGTTTAACTATTGTGTCTACTTCGTGGACAGATCATGGGTTAAGTCTTATGTAATATGAGGCAAGTTTACTGCCATCAACAGGCACAGATCCAGACACTGTGGCTGCTACTGAGAAATTCCTAATGGAAAATCCCAATAATTAATACTTTACCCGACCCGGGAATCGAACCCAAGACCTCTTGCTCAGCAGTCGCGCTTACGACCACCAGACCAAAGAGCCAGTGAATGGATGGAAAAATGGAATTTGAATTTACAAATTATTTTGTTGTGGAAGTACATTATGGCCTTTGTAAAGTAACCCACATCTTGCAGCTGATAATAAATTTAATGAGTAACTACCATTACTTTTTGTGAGCCAATGGTGATCTCCAGAATTTATCGAAGGTTACAGTCTTGTTTAGAAAGAATGACGAAGAGAAGTTAATGGTGGTTCAATATTTCACATGTTACCCAAAGATTATTGTTAAACAAAACAGGTAAAGTTCTACATAGTTTCCACTTTTTTCGGATAACTCCCGAAGGATGGAATTTGCAACACAAAAAATGCAGTGTGGCAGCATTTTTTGTGTCGCAAATTGTTACTACACCTTTGGGATCCAAAAACAAATTTATTTTAAACAGCAAATGCAATTTTTGACCTTGGAATCTCTGAATTCTGATCTGGTCACCTTCTAATTTTCGTCATCATCAGCCCAGAATTTTTCCAAAGCTGGTTCCCTTTTTGTTGGGTTCGCCTTTGAGTCTAACCTGATGCAGCTGAATACTTGTATTTTACATGGAGCGGTATAGCCTTTCTGGCATCCACAGCCCACTTACTAGGTGACACGACAGATGTTTTTTGTAGCCCATGCTTTTGCCACTTCTTCAGCGTCGTTGGTGGCAGCGGCCAGAGGTCACACTGACTATGTTTTTGGGTATACGCCTGCATCTTTGTGAAGTATACGACGCAGGGACGTAGGTTCGTAACAAAGAGGTTTAAAATATTAGAGCTATATAGGTACCTAATGATACAAAGGGTGAAAAAAAACCTAATTTTTTTGTTCTACACCATACCTGGGAACCTTCTAGTTACGGAGATATTGGGGGTCAAAGTTCTAACTTTTTGACAAAGTTTTTTTTAAATAATTACAAGTTTTTAATTTAAGATTTTTATTTTATTTTATTTAAACACCTCCACGACCCCCGTACTATTCAATCCATCCATCAGCACAATGTTTTGAGTGCGTTACATTGAGTTCTATCACAAAACATGAATTTTCACCCCATACAAAGTAATCGTACCCAGCAATAATGTTTGTGTAAAGTACAGCACCCAAGCATTCTGCACATCAAACTAAGTAGTTTGATGTACAGAATGCTTGGTTGACGGCTTCGTGATGAGGTTGTTTACAACTTGTACATAAACCGGTTTTTAAAGTAAAAAAACTAAAAACGTTGGAACTTTGACCTCCAATATCTCCGTAACTGGAGGGTTCCCAAGTATGGTCCAAATCCAAAAAAAAATATCGCAATGACGGGACAACAAGTGCCTTTTGGCTTTGTTTAGGGTCTATTTACCCAATTCACTTTCGACATTGGCAGAATGGTCGACATCGGCTTTGCTTGCCATTAACAAAAAATAGAATAGAATAGAATAGAATAGGGTCTATTTACAGCCATTATAGATACATAAAGCTACGAGTACATAATATGATGAAGAGATTAAGTTATTTACTTTGAGGATTTTGGTTAATTTAATTTCGTGTATTTCTTGTCTGATTCATTTCAGTAGAGGCTTTATAAATTCTAATTTTCCTATTACACGTTGTGCTTTATAATTTTGATGTTTTTTTTTCCGTTTGAGCGCCATTTTGGAACTGGGTTACCAAGAGATTCTGTTGTTGAGAGAGTAAATATCATATTGTTACAAAAAATAACAGGTAAAAAAAGGACTCAATCCACGTGTATTAAGTTTTCTTTTATCAACATTATTTTGAATAAAGGTCAAGGTCAAAAACAAGCTTAGTAAAGACTAGCTGACCCGCGCAACTTTGTCTGCGTCAGTTATTTTAAAACTGTGATATCTCATAAGATATATACATTGATACCAAATGATATAAGGGCAATTTTGTTCAAAATTAAATACTTGTGGTGCATACCGTATTTATTTGGATAAGGATTAATACCACGTTTAAAAAACCTTCGCCAATACAATGCATTATTAAGGATTATTAAGGATTTATAGCATGGTTGTAGATAAAAAAGGTTATAGTGAGTCAACCTTAAAAGATAGAGTTATGTTATAGGGGACTTTTTTTTAGGACTTTTTAAGAGAAAGAATTCCTTCATACATAATTGTTGCGTAACTTTAACCGTTTACTTAGCGCACGCAACGGAAGCTCTCAAAAGGAATAAATTTTCCCAGTTTTTGCAACATTTTTCATTGATGCTCCGCTGCTATTGGTCGTAGCGTGATCTTATACACTATTATTCTAAACTCGATCATCGAACTCGGAACGATTGGGACTGTTATTTTTTTTCAAAAAAATAACAATAAAAAAATATATAAATTTAATTTTTCGTGTTTTTCTTTATATTTTTCGAGTTTATGGCTTTCGGTTCCAGAACGACCTAAAAATAATGGTGTCTAGCCTTCCTCGATAGATGGACTATCGAACACAAAAAGAATTTTTCATTTCGTACCATGTTATCGAGATTAACGTGTTCAACCAAAACAAACAAACAAACTCATCAGCTTTATAATATTATAAGTGTAGGTAGATACGAAAAAATATGTCATGCGATTTTAATAATATGTTTACTGTAAATTGTCTCTAATTTCGTCTGCCCCAGTTTCACAGAAGCACAAATAAAAGAAGTTTTCAGAATGTTAAAATCATTCAGATTAATTTCATTTCAAGACCTATGAAGAACGAGGATGGATAACATTCAAGTCACGCCAAGCTCATGTCCCAGTAGTGGGATTGTAAATAAACTCACGCCTGAGTCCCTTGGGAATAAGCAGGGAGGACCTCACTCCAATCCCCATTGTTGGAGTGAGGTAGCAGGATCAAAGATGTTTAAATTGTATACCGTATGACTTTACAAGATAATTTATTGATAAATAGAATAGAATTAACTAGCTGATGCCCGCGGCTTCGCCCGCCCGCAAATTATATTCTAAGACCTTCCTCTTGAATCACTCTATCTATTAAAAAAGTCGCATCAAAATCCGTTGCGTAGTTTTAAAAATCTAAGCATACATAGGAACAGACGCGGCGGGCGACTTAGTTTTATAATATGTAGTGATAGTGATGTCTGCCTCGTTGGTTTAGTGGTTGCAAACGTGACTGCTAAGCATGAGGTCCTGGGTTCGATTCCCGGGTCGGGCAAATTGTTATTGAATATTTCTATCAGCGATTTCTCAGTAGCAGTCACGGAGTCTGGATTTGTGCCCGGTTGATGGCAATAGGGTCGCCCCCTATTACAAGGGACTTAAACATAACTGGCGAAATGTGTGTGTACTGTTAGGTACACCTCTGTCTAACCCTTCGGGGATAAGAAGGAAAGAAAGAAACCAAAATTGAAACAAATGTTTTAAATACAATATTACTAATTTTATGTTTACAATGGCGGTCTTATCGCTGCTCTATTAACCACTACATAGTTGATAGTTGCTTCGCAATAGGGATGATGACTGACTAAAAAAAAAATATGATTCATTTGGTCCGTCAGTTAGATTATCGAAAAATATTGGATACGTGTTTTTTTGGTTTTATCAAATTAATAAATATTGACGAAGATAAAACAGAGATCATGAGTGGGGGCTTGTGACGTCACATTTGAGTAAAAAATGTACTCAAATGTGACGTCACACGAGTTTTCGACGCACTGTATCGTCTTCATTTTTGTTTACGTGAAAAAAGAAAATATATGTGTCCAATATTTTTTGGAAATCTATCTGACGGACTAATTACATTTTTTTGTCATCTACCGTATTACTATAAAGCTACGACACATTTAAATGCCACCTACCCACCTATAACTATTTGAAAAACTCACATCCCACCGAAAGGATTGATTCCATTTAGTTATATCCACTTTTAAAATAACACCCCACCACCCACGCTACTACAACACAAAAATACCCTGACATTTACCCTTCGAAATACAGTGGAAGTTTGTAAGTAAACAAATAAAATTACTTCTATGTATAGCGCCCATTGATTACGAAAAGCAATAAATATGTTAGAGGTTCGCACCTGGGCCACGGGAGCGAAGAGAGCCGAGCGAGCGAAGCGGAGCGGGGTAACGTAGCTTAGAAATAAAGCTTTGTGTAGAATAAAGAGCGTTTTGTGCTGTCGTTTCGATATAGGAAAGCTAAGATATTGTTGCGAGTTCGATTCTGAATGTCAATGAACTGAGTTCGATTGTTTTTTTTATAGAAAATATACTGTCTCATGACGTAATCGTTCTGGCTGATTATGGATGTCAGTAATACCAAAGGGTTCAGTCTTTTAGGAACTTCCAAACGTCTTCGATACATGTACACAGTGTTCTTTTTACAAGCTTTTATTTAACTTGCAATGATTAATAAGATTTGTCAAATCTTGCAACTGAATTATAAAACAGTTTTCCCCAAACTACTGAGCTATAATTTTTAGACTGAATTTTTTTTTTTGCTTACACGTTCAGTTTGGATGTCAATGCATGGTTAGTTAAGTGACGTCATTCTGAATCCAATATGGTGGACTCCCAAAGATAGCCGACTCATTATTTTTTATGCACCCCCATGTGTTGGGTATCAATTAAAAGGGTTGCTGAGAAGAATACGAAAAAAACATGACGTCACTATATGTAAAAACATTTTTTTTTTTCCTATTCGCTTGTTTGCAGTTAAAAAAATATGCTGGCTTAATATGTTTATTATATGTAAACAGGGTGTAAACAACCTCATCACGAAGCCGTCAACCAAGCATTCTGTACATCAAACTAACTAACTTTACGCAAAAATTATTGCCGGGAAACTACTTTTTTTTTGGGGTGAAAAATTATCATCATCATCATCAGCCTATTAATGTTCCCACTGCTGGGACACAGGCCTCCTCTCTAAGAGATGGAATGGGCTATAATCCACCACGCGGGCCCAGTGCGGATTGGTAGATGTCACATGTCTTCGAATGTTTTGGTTCTAGAACATGCCGGTTACCTCACGATGTTTTCCTTCACCGTTTGACCCTCAATATCTCCATAACTAGAAGGTTCCCAGGTAAGGTGTAGAACAAAAAAAATATCGCAATGACGGGGAGAACAAATGCCTTTCTGCTTCGTTAAGAGGTTTTTTACACCCTTTATATCACTGCCACCAATAGACACCGTGCTGTAACGCCAACCTAAATGCTGATGCATGGCGGGGCTTAGGAACAAAGCAGCGGCAGTAATTTCTCATAATTTGTGTGCCTATTATATAAACTATAATGCTTGGCTGTAAAAATACTATTTTTTCGACAACTTTTCACCAGAGCTTTTCCCATACAAATCTGCAGTATCCATGGGCAGTTGGACTCGCTATTCATGCAGAGAAAGCATGAGTACTGATCACCAATCAACCGTTAATGTTTTTTTTCACTAATGTCAATGATGTCTAAGATAAACTTAAAAAGGACCTTCGACTTGAAACGTCACATTGGTATTGTACCAGGATTTGAACCACTTACCAGATGGTCCAAGGAATTTAGTGGATAAACCAGGTCGTGCTCGACATCTGGCTATTATTTTTAATTCTCCATAAAGTTTTATTCACACGAATCGTTTTCTTCGTAAAACGCACCATCAGAACAAGTTCTTGCCACTCGCTATGTAAATCGAAGTGCTCCACTTTTCAGAGTCCCGCATAAAACTGGAAAACGTTCTAACGTACGGAACCCGCATGCAACTTGAGTAGGATTACAGTCAGCTGATTTATCTTATCGTCTGGCTCAATAGGAAATGTATTATGCTGGTTGTTTGTAATCACCGTGTCTGGGAAAACGCATGGGAAATTCACTAAAGTCTATTAATACGTACCTATTAGCCTTGCCTTACTTCGATTTATTATCAAAGGTAAGGTTTTTCTTTCATTATTTTTATTTGTGAATATTCATTATAATATGTCATTGAAATGATTGCTTGCAATGGTATTTGAAAGTTTGCAAATACGTTTTTACAAACACTTTATTTTTAATTCGACGTGGCCGGTTTTTCGTACCTGAGTACTCTGACAAGAAACAGCCGAAACAAACTAACTAACAAATTAAGGTCACAGTCTCTTTTAAGGTCCAGAAATAATCTTCGTCAAGTCACAGACTATGCAGATTAGGCTTGAATTTCTACTACGCTGACGTCGGTCGCGTACGTCGGTCGCGCGTACGAGTATGCATTGTGTTCTATATGGCACCATACTGCGACGCTGACGTCAGCGGCGCGTATGTTTTTTTTGCTGACGAACGCGACCGACGTCAGCCTAGCAGGAATTCAGGCCTTAATGTCTGTCTGAGATGGTCTTTTGAAGAATGAACCACACATTTTCAGTTATGATATTGAAGTGAGTTGTTTTAATACTTGATCATAATCTCAGATTCTTAGATATTACTAAGTTATTTTGCCTGCGACGTTAAATCAGTGTCAAAATTACAGAGATATTTGCAGTTGAGTTGCTGTTGTTGACTTACTTTATGTAAAATATTGGGGTAGGCCCAATATTTGTTGTTTGTGTTATTTGTTGTGGGTTGGGGATGAATTTAACCTTAATTTTGACAACCTTAGCATTTATCATAACTTTAGCACAACATACAAATTGTGCCAAATACGATTTATTTGGCCAGACTTTTATATGAAAAAGTTCTCAAGCCAGGTAGAAATTATCAAGTTTTACTGATTTTTTTGCCAATAATAATATATTGTTTTTTTTTTTTTTATATAAAAAACTCGTTAAATAAAACATTATTAGACTTCTAAAAAGTTGCTAATATACCCCCTGCTATTGAACCTAATTATCATTATCTGCCCGTGTCCCATTCTGTTTGGTGTCACGTTGGCGCAAAACGTTTTCTACTTCCATTCTCCCTTGTCAGACGTCACTTCATCATGTACTCCTTTCTCTTTCATATCATTCCTCACAGAATCCATCAATCTTTTCGTTGGCCTTCCTCTCTCGGCAGATTTTAGGGGCGACAAATATGGGCCAATTTTCTTTTACAGAAATGAATACATCCATATTCCTAAATGTTGTTAGGTCCACACAAACAATTCAATAAGTATATAAATTTTCACCAGTTAGATGATTTTTTCTACAATTGTTTGAGTCGCGTTTATTGAAAAGAAGCTGCCGTTTCCAAGAAAAACTCGAAACGGCAGTAATCGTTGGTGTGAAAGGTTTTTTGGAAAGAAATTCTTGGTTAATCTTAACAAAATCGTTGGGTTGTAAAAGTAATCTTACAGGAACTAACAGCATTTATAGAGGTCGGAAGGGGCGGAAAAATATGAAAAGCCAACTGGCGGCAAACGTGTAAGTCCGCCACTGTGAACATCACTCTTTGGTTACATGCGTTTTATCTCTCCTCATTACATTTCCTCATGTTATTGAACCTAATATTTTACTCATATTTCCCTGCTACCCATACTAACCAACAACTCAAACACCACCAACTAACATACCTGAAACTACCTGAAATACCATTAACAAACAGGCAGATACACACAGGTACGCAACCGGACGCTTAGGGCGCATCCACACCTAATCGGATCTAGGCGCACGAATTCGCCCGAACAGCTCATGTGCAAAGGAATTGTATGGGTGAGCTGAGAGCTTAATACCGGCTGTGTATGTTGAAGTGTTTAGCCTATAAATGCTATTGTTATGTGATTAGGGGGTAGATAGAATTGTAAGCGTTGCTGGTAATCTGAGGTAGAAACTCCAATGGAACATTGGAATTTCGTATCGGCAGGTGTGATGTTGACCAAAACATTTACTGTAATTCTCGAAGGATTCAACAACAACATCAATTTATTTCAGGCTACAATGGCCCATAAATATATACCTTATAAACTAACATATATAAAGTAAATACAAGACTTGTGTTAATAAATAAGACTTAAAAACGATGTTAGTGGCACTTCACTAAGTCACACTTGTGTTGGCTGTCCAGCGGAACTTGTCCGCGGAAGCGACGGAACACCACGTCCTGCGGCCAAAAGTCTTCCTCCATCACCATGGGAAGATAACAATTCGGTATTCGCACCACGAACACCTTGAAGTTGACGTTGCGGCGCGACTCCAGTAACTGCACCCTCGGTGTGTACCTCGTCTTTTGGCGCACGTACTCCACGATGTCCTCCGCTTTAGTGGTGTAATGCAAGCGTGATATGTACACCGGTGTATTCGACAGAGGTGTATCTAGTGAGTGTAAAAAGAACTTTTAACGAAGCCAAAAGGCACTTGCTCTCCCCGTCATTGCGTTATTTTTATGTTCTGGACCATACCTTCTGGTTACGGAGATCTTGAAGCTACAATCGTAACTCCTGATAATGCGAACCTGGATTCTTTATCACAAGAATGTGGAGCACAAACAAAGAGAGGCCTATACCCAGCAGTGGGTGAAGTCGGGCTGTGGATGATGAAGATGATGGATTCGATTCCCTCATCAGACAGTGTACGTTATTGTTTCTCCATTAGTTGTTCTTCAGTAACAGCAAATAAACAAATACGTAATGATTTTTCTTGTTACTAACTTGAGTATTTTGGCAAAATCTTCAATATCTATTTCAGTGATCATTTCAACAGTTACTTAGCAAGAAATAGAGGATTTCTTGTGATCTTTGAAATAATCCATGAGCTTATAACGATGTTTTGTAGAAATAAGGAGGATTACCTCCTTATAACAATATAATTTTATATGACCTAAAATAATGGTTTTAGGTAATTTGATGTAATAATCAGTATGTAATTCTAGTATTCTGTTTATTGTGTGTTCTTAATTATTATTATTTTTGTTTAATTTGTTATGATGATAATTTGTATTTGATGCTATTTTATTTATTGTTTAATGATTTGTGATTCTACTTTGTACAAAATCCGCCCTGTAATTTTTAATAATCATTAATAAATAAAGTAAACTAAACAATATTTTAAAAGTATCAAAACCCTCGTTTTTAGAAAAAAGAAAATGAAATGAAAAATTCAAATACATAGATGAACTTTTGTAACAAAACATCGTTAATAAAACATCCCATCACTACCCATTCAGACAAACAATACAAAACCTTCACCGACCGGCGTAGCTAGTGATGTACATCGATAGGTCAGCCCGACTATCGATAGCTGCTCGACAAGGCATAAATAAACCATGAACAACCGTACACCTGCCAGAGTACACCGCCACGACAAATTGGATCACGGGTTTTAATGTTTTTGGTGCCGTTTGAAATTGATAGCTCGGGTATTGAGTGTTTTGAAGTCGGTTTTTTAAGGTTTTCAGGAGTTTTGGTTGTGTTTCCAAGTGTTTTGTTTGTTCCTTTTTGGGTTATGCAAGAGTGAATATTTTATAAACATGTTGCATGTTTTGTTGACAGTGTCATTCGTTTTTTAAATAATTTGAGCACACAGGATCCATTAAGATCTTAATTTTTAAATCTAACATGACCCAATTATCAAACTGCCGCCTAGTGTTCAATTTAATTGAATTTCATTTTCCGGAAAAATATGAAAAAATAGTGTAAACTACTTCATTACACACACAAAAAACGACAACCACAAAATATGAAGCTCTTTGAAGTTCAGAAAGCCTAAGGAGCGATTCCTATATTTTTATGAACATCTTTAGCAATCAAATCATAGCTTAACTTGTCAAAAATAGTAGTTTTTGACATTTAATTGATTAGGTATAACTGAGATGACATTGCGACTAGGTTTTGAACATTTTCAATTACGGGAATTGGCCTTCTAATGACCAACATGCCCTAAAGGTGTACACGAATCGATCGGCTGATTACGGGCACATCAGGTAATCACCGACATTCGTCTATACACACAACCACAGTTGCGCTTAGTTGGGAACGAATATGTGCCGCTAGAAATATATTATATTTAGAGTAGAATACATACGATTTAGGAGCAGATCACTTTAAACGTTTTTTTATTTTGATTACTACCAAAGCATAACATAAAATCTAAACGTAGTAGGGCTGGTCTGTTACCTCCCACCCCCGGGCCGAAATTCAGACTCCGGGTTGCTACTTAGAAATTTAACATAACATCATACCTGTAATCCCGAAGGGTTAGGCAGAGGTGTATCTAATAGTACACCCACATTTCGCCAGTTATGTTTATGTTCCACGTAATAGAGGGCGAGCCTATTGCCATCAACCGGAGCGCAAATCCAGACTCCGTGGCTGATACTGATAAATTCCTGATAGAAAAACCCATTTTTTTTTTCTATATGTTTAATTTTTATTAGTTGACAATTTCACCATTTTATTTTATGTGTTTTGTCCAGTGCGGGCTAATAGATGCTTTTCTTTCTTTCTTTCTAAACACTTTACCGGACCTGGGAATCGAACGCAGGACGTCATGTTTAGCAGTAGCCCTTTGTGATCACTAAACCAACCAGGCATGGACTCTTTTAAAGCCATAACACGATAGCTACACGATAACTGACAAATGCTTGCACTGACTGGACAAGTCCACTCAAATCTGTGTGGTTCTTTCTTCTAAAGACCATCTCAGACACTCATCTGCATAGTCCTCATGTGAATTGAGCAATATTATGTCTGGACTTCAAAAGAGACTATGACCTCTGAGTTTGTTTCGGCTGTTTCTTCTCAGAGTAGTCAGGTACGAAACACTGGCACCATCTAGTTTTAAAAAAATGACGTGTAAAAGTGTTTGTAAAAACCTACTTGCAAAAATAAACATCATTTCATCATCATTTCATTACATTTCATAAACGATCTCCACACTTACAATAAAATTCAATTTCACCACAAAAAAAAATACAAAATAAGTATGATGAGCAAGTCCTCAAATAAGAACGGAATCGAAAGGAAGACTCTCTCGTTTTTAGGGTCCCGCAAGCTTTGTAGTGAAGGGTTATCGACTCGATATCGGTTGAGAGCATAATCCCGAGCCGACTTGTTATCAGCGTCTTATCTTTGACTTCAGACGTTTCTTACTTTTGGGAGGAAATACGAGCTTTAATGCGATGGGTTGTGACTTATATTTTTGATGTGAGATGTGGAGATCGAGTGTTTTATAATGTTGAGGATTTTTTCAGGATATCCGCCTGTCTTTGTGTGGATTTGTTGGCACGACAATGTGATTAACGCAATTAATGTTGTTGAATTGAATCATCAAAATGAACTCCATTGGCGCTGTAAGTGCGTAAACTACTACGAAAACATAAAATAACATAGTATTACGCCTTTAACCCCCCTAAGGGCTAGGCAGAGGTGTAACTAATAGTATACCCACATTTCGACAGTTATGTTTAAGTCCCATTTGGGGCAAGCCTATTGTCACTAACCGGGCACAAATCCTGACACCGTGGCTGCTACTGAGAAGTTCCTGATAGAAACACAAAATAGCACTTTGCCTGACCCGGGAATCGAACCCAGACTCTCATGCTCAGCAGTTGCGATTCTGAGCACTGGACTAACGAGGCGGTTCTCGTGTGTTACTAGATATTTAAGAACTTTAAAGATTTTTTTATTTTGTATTTCCCGTTTTGTATATATTTTTTTTTTCAAATGATTATGAATTATTAATAAATGATTATATATTATTATTAAAGATTTTTATGATAGTTGTTAATACAATCAAAATAACATCGATTTTTGTATAACTTGAGTCAAAATCTCATTTATCAAAACGCGACGATTACCTAAGCAGTTCAGGAGATAAGAAGGCACAAACGAACATAACAGACTACGTAATGCATACGCAGTCTATTAAAATCATGACCATCTTTTTGCTTTACCGTAGTCGGGTAAATTGCCCATACCACTTTATAATACCTACCTCAATATTTTAATCAACCATCGATAAATGACAACACATATTTAAACATAATATCGATTCCTAACTCCTTTCTTCGAACACAAAGCAAGGAACTGAAAAAATAATTACGCGAAAAATTCCTTGTATTTTCTTTTCAAAATAATCAGACATTGTATAGAAATATGACAACAAAAGACACAAAACATTCGCTTATTAATTAGAAATTGATTGAAATCACTAAGTAAGTAACACCTGTGTATTCATTTAGAGGGTATATTAATATGTAGGGGAAAAATCGACACCTTTTGTGTTGCCGTTTTGGCGTAGGAAACGCAGAGTATTGAAAATGGAGTGTTAATACGAACCGATATATAACTTGTATCCAAATAGTGGTCATATTTAACCACCTAATCGTGAAAAAACGATCAAATACAGGGTTTAAACCACCTCATCACGAAGCCGTCAATCAAGAATTCTGTACATCAAATTAAGTAACTTAACGCAAAAATTATTGCTATTATTTACATTGGGAATCGACTATTTTTTTGGGGTGAAAAATCATGTTTTATGGTAGAACTTAATGTAACGCACTCAAAACAATGTGCTGATGGATGGATTGAATAGTACGGGGGTCGTGGAGGTGTTTAAAAATCTTACATTAAAAACTTGTATTTAAAAAACAAAGTTGGAACTTTAACCCCCAATATTTCCGTAACTAGAAGGTTCCCAGGTACGGTGTAGAACAAAAAAATGATCGCAATGACGAGGAGAACAAGTGCTTTTCGGCTTCGTTAAGAGGTGTTTTACACCCTATAGAATAGTTTCACCACAGTTTGATGCTCTGTACCAAAGATCATAAAAAGAACAGGTCTGCACCATACCCTTTGATATGACCACACCTTTCCGGTATACACTGCAGATTCGGCGCTGTCTAACTTTTGAATTCAAAGATGTATTTGGAAGGAAAAGAGGCTATCAGAAGCAATTGATGTCATAATAAAATAAATAATGTAGAAGATATGATCAAAATAAAATAGTGAATCAACAACTACAAGAACAAAAATTAATTGGTATCAAGCAGTTTCCGATGCACTATTTGATTGTAAGGTAGTGGATGGTGAGCTACGGGCTAGCTCGCTGTCCGTCCGTCTCATGACGACAGGCCGTGTCGACGGCGCGTTCGTGTTCATCATCATCATGAATCAAAGAGAGTCAGTAAAAAGGAAGGGGTCCGCAAGGGCCGATGTCTGCCGGGGCTGCGGGACTTTTCGAAAGAGATACCGTGGCCCCGGAACACAAAAGGCGATGAAGGAACATGGATGGGTTTTAGTCAGTAAAAGTCGGACACTCCCTCCTGCTCCGCCCAGAGCGGGAGTAGTAGGCATTTGATGATATCCCATCCAAAAAAAAAAGATAGAGGTCGATATCGATATGCTACATTAACGTCCGAATACTAAATCTACTAATAAGTCATGAAAAAAGAAAAACTTGTTTTAGTTTTCTCCATCCCCAAACATTCCATTTAGCTACTTCTCCGTGGTCAGGTCGCATCGAACTGCTATTACTTTTGAACTCTTTACAGCTTACTGTAATGACACATATTCACAATAGCTCATTTTCAGCTATTCAGTTATTTCTTTGAGTCATTTTCAGTGTCCTTTTTATTTTGTACACACCTACCTATAGCAGAATTGGAATGAGCTAAATGAGACAGTGATACTTATGTCCCCCATAACATTGAAAAAACTTAAAAGGATAGTTAAATATTGTGGGACTAGGCCCCGAATACTGAAACGTCACTCAAAATTTAAGTAACACTTGTATTTAACAGATACTCAGAAGTGACGTTTGGCCACACGAAATTTAAAATTTTGGAGCTGCTCAAATGTTAAGCAGCCCTTAAATTTTGAGTGACGTTTCAGTATTCGGGGGTAAGTATTGGAATTTTAACTTTTAGCGCTTCGCCGTGCCTTGAAAATCCAACACAGCAATTTTGAGAAAAAGATGAAGATTTAAGACTGCCTCGTTGGTCTACTGGTAGCAGTCGCGGCTGCTGAGCAAGAGGTCCTGGGTTCGATTCCCAGGTCGGGCAAAGTGTTATTGGGTTTTTCATCAGGAATTTCTTAGTAGCCTAGATTTATGCCCGGTTGATCGCAGTAGGCTCGCCCCCTATTACATGGGACTTAAATATAACTGGCGAAATGTGGGTGTGCTATAGATACACCTCTGCCTAAATCGTCGGGGAGTACAGGCGTGATGTTATGAAGATTTTTCTATTCAACTAGGCAAGAATACATAGTTATTATGGAACATTTCATTCAATACAGCTTCTATCCCCAAATTGCAACATACATCATCCGACCCTCAATATGGAAATTAATAAAAAATATTACACCTATGGACAGGCCGAATGGCTAGGGTTGCCAACCTTTGTAACAAGGGGTCATTGCCAGAACAAATAAAAACATATTAATTTTATTCATACTTGAAATATTGTAAGTGGACTGTATCGCATTAAAGTGTCAGAAGATGTTGTTTCGAAATGATTTAACATAGATATAGAGAAGGACCTCATACCCTCATGGCCAAGACTGCCTCATATGACTTGACGAATGTCCGTACTTTAAAAAGACAGTGACCTCTGAGTTAGTTTCGGCTGTTTCTTCCCAGAGTAGTCAGGTACGAAACACCTGGCCCATCTAGTTTTAAAGCATAACATGAAGTTACGTGTAAAACTATTTTGTAATAGTACATTATGATATAAGTGCGGTAAGTTGAAAATTACAGCCGAGGCGATATTGTTTGCCCGAGCCGTAGGCGAGGGCGATAAAAAAGCAGAGGCTGTAATTATCAAAGCGCACGTATGTCATACGACGTTTTATAACATATTTGCGAGGAAATAAATAAGTAAAAGAAATAAAAACAATATAGCGAAAAGAAAAAGCGCGCGGAATAATTTTTACTTGTTCACAAATTAGCGAGGCGCGCGCATCAGCACTTTTTTTTAAGGCAAAGACACTAAAAACAGCCAGTATTACTAATAAATTAAATTAATATTTTTGTTTTTTTTTTTACAGATAAACGGTTGTAATTTATTGTCAAAATTAATTAAATTAAAGAATTAAATGTTTATTTATTATATTTCATCTCCCAAAGTTAATTTTATTCATAAAATGTTGACCACTTTCCTGACATAAAAACTCTTTGCTAAGATTTAAAAAAGTATATACCGTGCATTTTACTTTACAGCACAAGTACGTAATGAGATACATTACGATATTGAAAATGGTGAAATAAGAGACCCTTTACGAGCAAATGTGTTATAAAATCAATTTACAGAAATAAATTTGATTTTGTTAAAAAGAGTCCGTGTCTCGGCTAAGCAGAACTCCTTTTTAACTGACTTTAAGGAACTATAGCTCCAATTAGTTCCATGCCTGTTACCAAGTGCTTCAACAGTAAAATGTTTTAGGATCATTGACGAAGATTTAAAAGACTTGCTCACAAAAATAATCTAAAAGACTCGCCAACCATACCATCGAACATCCCATAAAATAATACGGCTACCGAGATTTCCCATAAAATTTTATCAAATGCACAGATAAAGTATTAGTCGGGACGCACACCTGCGACCACGCGTTGCTGACGTCAGCATCCAGCCGCGATTTATGAAATCCATTGTGTAACCCGCCTTTTGTGACACTGTCATACGTGTGAGCTGAAAAATTAAAAGGAATACTTGATTTGTTTCTTTCTTTTTCCATTTGGGTGGGAAATGGTTGCGTAGAGTCAGTTTTCATAACTTGTAGGATCACGCTTGAGATTCTGGAGGGTTGAGCAGAAGTACAAGTAAGTAGCTTTACCCTCATTTCGTCACACACCAGACACCGGCCTGTAATTGACAAAATTCTAATGTTACGGAAAAACCCAATAACACCTTGTATGTCCTGGAAATCAATTCTAGCTCAGTACAGAATTGGTTAATTTTGAATGTTATGAATAAAAGGCTTTTGTTTCACGTTATTTTTCCACAAAAACAAAGCGGATATCCAGGTGAGATTTCTACCATTATTTTGAAAATTCATTCCGACCCACTCCCTAGCCTATTTCCCAGCAGTAGAAACGATATAAATAATAAAAAATATAATTATGCATGTATGGCATTCAGACTTAATTCTATTCTAAATTCAAAAACACTCACCGCCACATAAAAGCCGCGTAACTTGTTTCCCGCGGTATCATTAAAATTTATCCGCATAAAAAAAAATGGCGGCGGTTCCTTAAGGGAAATTTGAAGAAAAGCGAATACATCTTAATAAGCCTCCATCAGTATTTGTAAGTTGTTTCATAGTCACGTAATCTCGTTTGCGGAGATTAAAACTTGGTCGGCCGCTTAATCTCCGCCATGTTGGTTCCAGCCATGATTTATGAGATGGCGGCTAACAAACGAGCTGACAGCTTATATCTGTTAATTGCTAAGAGATTGTTTTGTTGTTAATATTTTTGAGTGTTCATTTTTTAGGCTTTCCGTACGGTGTTTTGGTCCAATTGTTTTTTTTTTTAGCTAGACTCGGACTTTTCAACATTTATTTTTCTGAAGATCTGACTCTACACGAACGCCTCTAGCGGCGAATTCATGCGCGATCTCATTATGCTAAGGAAAAGTTTATGTCAATAATTTAAAAGGTCGTTTTAGACTTTGAAAGTAATTGCGACTATAGTAGTAAATTTTTCTCCTCACTTCTAACACTCAGCCACAAACAACCCAAAACGGGCCGGAACGGGTGCTGAACGGCCCTCAAAGCCTCACTATAGAGAGGGGCAACCGTAACAGCTCCCCATAACAGTTCCACCGCCTGTTCCAATTAGCAGTTAGCACGTAACATGTTCCGTCGAGAACTGTTATTATTATTATACGTCAGTGGATCTGGGGGGATTGACGAGCTATGATGGTGGTGTATCATACGTTCTTGTGTGTATTCCCAGAAGTGTCTGCTGGGGTTTATAGTATACACTAGGCTTATACCCGTGGCTTGGCCCGCGATGAGTTTGGTTCTTGTCCCACAAGATCGTACTACCGGGATAAAAAGTATCCTATACGGTATTCCAGGTTATAAACTATCTATGTGCAAAATTTCATCCAAATTCGTTGCGTAGTTTTTGTATGAGAGGGTAACAAACCCCAAACAAATCCTCACAAACTTTTGCACTTATAATACTAGCTTCTGCAAGCGGCTTCGCCCGCGTGATGTGTGATAATTGTCCCATGGGATCTTACTACCGGGATAAAAAGTATCCTATGTGTTAATCCAGGTTATAAACTATCTGTGTGCCAAATTTTATCCAAATCCGTTGTGTAGTTTTTGCGTGAAAGAGAAACAAACATCCATCCTCACAAACTTTCGCATAAATAGGATATTTCACGTGTTTTGTTTTGCGTCCCATGCAATAGGGGTGAGGTTATTGCCGACTAATACCTCCAAATTCAGACCCCTAACTGGTATTGAGAATTGGAAGCAGCTCTAGGACCAAACTCAGGATATCATGCTTTGAAACCGGAAATTCTCAAGTATGTTTGTACACTAGTAACTATCATCTGAAACGCTTACAACGATCATAATCATTTCAACTGATTGGCTAGTTTAAAAGATTCTAGAACTTATCGGATTTATGTAAAGGATGATGGCGATGGGGCCTTTCACGACATAAAAAAAAACGTTTGGATTTAAATTGGTTAGAGCTTCAAGATGATAAACATAACATAACATCACACCTGTAATCCCCGTGGGGTTAGACAGAGGTGTACTTAATAGTACACCCACATTTCGCCAGTTATGTTTAAGTCCCATGTAACAAGGGGCCAGCATATTGCCATGAACCTTGCACAAATCCAGACTCCGTAACCTGCTACTGAAACAATCCTGATGGAAAAACCACTACAATAACACTTTACCCTACCCGGAATTCGAACCCAGCACTTCATGTTCAGCAGCCGTGTTTGCGACCACTAAACGGCGACAGTCCTCAATTTGTAAATAGTACCACAAATAAAGCCTCTATTAACAAATACCTACACACATACATTATACAATAGGTCCTATTGTATAAATAAACTAAAATTTATGAATAAACCATATTTACATTATATACATACTACAACTAGAACTCTATATAATTACAATAATAAAACTTAACGTAAGTACCAATATATATACAACCACGTGAATAGGCGTCAAAGTACTCCTCCGCAGCGCCACACATTATTGTATAATGTTTGGCTATTTAGTAACTACATAATTATCCATCTACATTCCTACCGAGGCAAACACAACTTAACATCCCAGATTGATTGATCCCTGCCCTTGTTACTAAGTTGTACGTAATATTTTTTTGTATACACTTAATTTACTTTCTTTAAGGATAAGTCGGGAAAGAAGGGTCTTTGAAAGGTCAAAGGCAGTTTTTCTTTTTGCAAATAAAACAATTTTTGTAGAAAATTACACATCATCTCCTTTAAGGGGAATACAAGAGCTAAACGCGAGTTTTATAACGCAAAGAAGCATATGATTCACTGCAATAAACAAAACCAGAAAAATATATGATATTCTTCAGGATATATGCTAGTATGATAGTGTTTTGAAAACATAATACAACTAATTTTACTCGATAAAAAAATCACGAACTTATCTCTAAAAAATTCTTTTAACTAGTAAATACCATACTCAAATACATGCGATCATTCTGATTTTTGGCAAGTAATTCTACAAGCAACATATTAGCATGATAGTGTTTTATTTTTTTAGTCCAATCAATAGATTTTTTGTGACTGACGTAACAACCACTTTGTAGTGCAAGCTGATTAGAACTTTATTCTAACAGTATTTCAAACGAAGTTTGAACCACCACAATAAGAGTTGCCAATTTAGCTCCTGTAGTCGCCTTAAGGAAACAAAGAATGTTGTAGATAACATTCATAAACATAATAAGAAGGTTCTAACTCCCAAGAATGGTTTATCTCCAACAGTGGTTCCCAACCTTTGGTCCGCGGACCGCCAGTGACCACCGGTGGTCCGCAGTAGCTTAAAATACGGTCCGCGAAAGGTTAAAATGTTATTCGTTCTTTTTAACTTTCACAAAAGATGCAATCTCAACCCAACTTAATTGAAAAACTATTAGAAGTGAGGTGCAAAAATTTTTTTGCGCTTGTTGCACTCACTCTTGCAAATTTTATAAGCATTTCTGCAAATTCTTGTAACTTATTCCTATTTCTGTATGAATGACTGCTAAAGTGTTTGAACTCACTTCGATCCTTCTTGTATCCTTCACAATTTTAATTATAAAGATTTTCATATAAATTTCCAATTTTTGTATTGTGTGAGTTAAAGATTCACTCCCCTAGAAATAATCCAGTCGATGCCCATGTTTACATGACACCAAAGTGGTCCCCGGACCAAGAAAGGTTGGGAACCACTGATCTACAACAATAGAATTCTTTGTCTGTAACACAACAAGACATCACGCCTGTAATTCCCGAAGGGTTAGACAGAGGTGTACCTAATAGCACCCCCACATTTCACCAGTTATATTTCAGTTCCATGTAATAGAGGGCGAGCCTATTGCCATCAACCGGGCACAAATTCAGACTCAGTGGCTGCTAGTGAGACATTCCAGATAGTAAAGGCCCAACAACACTTTGTCCGACCTGGAAATCGAACCTAGGGTATCATGCTCAGCGGTCAGGCTTGCGACTGCTAAGCATGAGGGGATATAACTCCCTCTAAATATCAGGATGGCAACCAGTCGGCTCACATTTAAAGTAAAAGCTCGCGAACACCTACATAAGAAGTTGGCAGACTTGTCCCATAATTAATTTGTTGTTTTTCATCATCGATGTATTTTAATCTCTCTTGACTTTGTATATTTTGTTGGATTGTATTTTTTTTTTCTTGGAAATTTTACCTACTGTTTTGTCTCTGCATCACTCTAAGGCAGACTGGTAGAAAATGCCCAAGGCATTAAGTCCGCCTTTGTACAATAAGTGCATAAAGTTTTAATATAAATACGATGCGATGGCGTGTTGTTATGTTATGTTCTTAGTATTCATAAAAACGGAAATAATTTGAATGATGATGAAAAAAACAATGTAAAATGGTGTTTTGTAACAACACTGCATCCCGTTCGCAACGTTTAGGTTTTTTCCGAAGATCATCGGTTAGAAATATAGCGAAGTAAGCCCGTCTTATAATCCACCGATGGGTGTATGAGATACGGGATATATCTTAGGATTTGTGGCCCATAAATATTGTGGCCATGCATTTGGGATATTCTAAGACAGTCTTGAGTTTTAAATACACATGATAAATGCATTGTACCGTTATATCCGTAACGAGGAAGACTCATAACAACACGCCTGTAATCCCAGAAGAGTTAGGCAGAGGTGTATTTAATAGTACACCCACATTTCGACAGTTATGTTTAAGTAACATGGTTACACACAACCGGTTACACATCCATACTTCCGTGGCTGCTACTAAGAAATTCCTAATGGAAAAACCCAATAACACTTTGCCCAACCTGGGAATCGAACCCAGAACCCAATACTCAACAGTCAACCAAAAAGAAGTCAATCGTTAACGTTTTTGTTTAGGTATTTCCCATTGGCATAGATGATGTGCGTTGTCATCTATGAATTTTTTAAATTAAATCAAAGCAAAAATATGAGCGAGAACGTTTGGAAAACTTTTTTTAAGACGCTTTGCAAAAGCCCGTGCATCGTTTTCGCTGCAGTTTTGAAGTAAATCACTGACCTTGGGTCAAAAACCAAGCTCTAGGACAGTACTCAAAACTCAATGAAGTAGTTTGAACTTCAAAGTTTCTGACTTAGTGAGTGGTCACGAGAGCTGTTTCCTGTTGCACTAATGGATGCAACTGAAGTTGGAACATTATCTGAAGGAAGATATATTCTTAGAGCTTTGTTGCACTATTTAGCAATGAACAACAACTGCAACTTTTACACATCATCTAAGTTGACACAAACTTAAACGACCCTTTTAACTTCGGCATTTCGTTAAACAGTGTATGAGCGATTTTGATTACATGTTTAGCTCATTAATATAATTAATATCTACCGACTATATATGATGATGCAGCAGTGGCCCAGTGTTGGCGGCCCCGACTTACAAGCAGTAAGTCGTGGGTTCGACCCCAGGCAGGCGCTTTACTTGAAAAACAACGTCAGGAAACCGGCATGTCCTAGAACCAAAAATTCGAAGACATGTGACATCTAACAACCCGCACTGATTATAGCCTATTCCCTCTCATAAAGCACTAAAGGTACTTTCTGTGCCCTAGTTACCTGGATCTACCACCTTGCTACATGGCTAATATATTTACTATAGATTAGGCAAAGAGTTCATGGATAGATCAAAGCAGACTCTTTCTTGACATTTTTTCCTGTGACACGTGACGTGCACGACAGAACACCATGGCCACCCCAAACATTAATGTTGTCAGGGACCCCCCGGGACTCCGTATAGACGGGCCCTTACGTTTTATACGTACGTTATTTGGACCCTCAGAGCCAAATTGTGGTCTTTATGAAAAGATGTCGCCCTGCGGTAGGAATTCATGTTCGTGTCGAGTTTTTAACAGAGATCTAATAAGATGGGTGTTACTGATAGGCTGTTGAGCTTGTTTTTGATCGGAAGGTTTTTTTGGTGAAAGGATTTGAAGCAAAAGGGGTGATAAAACGACAAAGACAACATTACTGCATATTACTCAAGGTTTGGTTTGAGTGAAAGGCGACTCACAAAAGGTATTTACAAGGCAGATGTGAGTGGCCGGGAAGGGACATCACCTTAGGAGGACATAGGTGAGGTTCTTTAGAAAGGTAAGGTGCGTAGTACTCGTAACCGGGTGTGTGTATGACCAGCTGTATGAATGTGGACGAGGCGAAAGAAATATGTAACGATCGAAGCAGGTGACGTTCTGTAGTTTCTGCCTATCCCCTGGGAAAAAGGTGTGAGTTTATAAAGGGTGCAAAAAACCTCTTAACGAAGTTGAAAGGCACTTGTTCTCCCCGTAATTGCGATCATTGAAAATGACCCAAAGAAATAACTGAATAGCTGAAAATGAGCTAATGTGAATATGTGTCATTACAGTAAGCTGAAAAGAGTTCAAAAGTAATAGCAGTTCGATGCGACCTGACCACGGAGAAGTAGCTAAATGGAATGTTATGGGATGGAGAAAACCAAAACTATTTTTTTCTTTTTTCATTACTTATTAGTAGATTTAGTATTCGGACGTTAATGTAGCATATCGATATCGACCTCTATCTTTTTTTTTTTGTATGGGATATCTTCAAATGACTACTACTCCCGCTCTGGGCGGAGCAGGAGTGAATGTCAGACTTTACTGACTAAAACCCATCCATGTTCCTTCATCGCCCTTTGTGTTCCGGAGCAACGGTATCTCTTTCGAACAGTCCCGCAGCCCCGGCAGGCTTCGGCCCTTGCGGACCCCTTCCTTTTGCTGACTCTCTTTGAGGCGCGCGTGGAACACGAACGCGCCATCTTTGATCACCCAATGCTGAGTGTGGGTCTCTTCCAAATTTCTCCACTTTTACCGGTTTTGTGTCATGGCTATCCAGTTTCTTCCGGGCACTTTAGTGAGATCGTCTTTCCACCTAGTCGGTTGTCTTCTCACATTCCTCCATCCTATCCGTGGTCTCCACTCCAGCACTTTCTTCCTCTATCTTCAATCAAGTCTACGGCATATACACGCACGCCCACATCCACTTTCTTTTTTCATATTTCGCATATCTACTTGAAAAATCCATTATTCCTATCTTCAACTATAAGTAATTGATGACCATTAATAATGCAAATATATTTTTAGATTCCAAAACCTTCACATTTGATATATTTATAGATCGTTCCCGAAATATCACAATTCCAATACTTTGTAATAAATTATTCTAACCCTAAAATCCGAAAGTTTTTACATTTTTTAAGTCGTCTCTCCCTTGGCAGTAGAGAGAATATTTCATTTTTTAAGGTTCCGTATATCTTTACCCATTAGAAACCTTTGATGCGAATTCTTCCTTTGGTAGGATTCGATTTGCCGTCTATTTGTCTATTACAGAGTATTAATAATTAGAGACAATCGTTCACAGAATACATTACTCTAGCTTGACGAAAAATATCACACAATTATTAAATTTAAAACTCAAGTAAACAAGAAACCACAAATAAAAACTGTTTTTAAACGTTTTCTGTGTCTGCTGTACTTAAAAATCGGTTTCATTTTTCATCGAACTGTGGGTAATTGCAAACCATATTTTACAACAAATAATACAAACAAGAGAAATGTAAAAAAAATGGTGGTAGGTGGTGCAGACTACAGGACCCTTGCGCAAGTCCGACTCGCACTTAGCCCGTTTATTTTTTTTTCCAGCTCTGCTGATATCTCGATATCTCTGGGGCCGGTGATCGATAGCTATCGGTGAACATTTAAATATTTGTCAACGAAGACAAATTGTAGTCGAGCTGTAGAACGATCACATGACGCTAGTGCTGGGAAACGTATCGATAAAAATATTTAATTAGGTTTACGTGCATATACTTGGGGACCCAAAGAGTGACGTCATAAAAATAATTGATGCCTCATGCCCTGTTATGAATAGTTTCCGAGTAATAGTTTCTTAAAAATGACATAGAAACCGCTTTAAAAAAAAAACTGTCGTTATTTTTACATGGCTACACGGCAGAACATTCTATAACGTTAACTAGAGACATTTTCTTATCTCATTAGTATCTGCAAGAGTTACAAAAACCCGTGTAAAAGTAAAATACTTAAAAGTAAAAACAAGGGTTAAAAAAAAAGCTACTTCAATCTATCAAATTTCTTTAATAGTTTTTCAATTTTATCGCTAAAGCATATATTCAAGATTGATTGGGAAAATTTGACAGTTCCGGTTAGCTCGGCGCTGGCGTCTGTATATCCTACAGTTCGGAGGAATTCTTTTTTTTTGCTACATTATTAAGTAATTACTTCAGTTCTAAAATAAACTATTACTCATAAAATTACTTCACAAAATGGAGTACTCCTTGATTTTTTTCCTCTTCGCACAGTTGCCCAATGTGGTAGTCTTGCTAGCAACAATGCTCAGAAAACTGTTGTCGCATAAATACATCGATATAATTTATCGATACCAACACATTGCTTCTCTAATCCGTAACCCAGCTAAAGCCAATCCATTTGATCTGTTGTTCTCAATATGAGCGATTACAATTCCGACTGAACTTTATTTGTTTATTTAGTGAATTGTTTTATATTGAAACGATTGTTTCGTTCGCACAACGTAAGCCGATTTGCATGGGAAAAGCTTATCCGACACAAATTAGCTGAAAGGTTTTTCTATAAGTACTCTATAGACGTCCGTCTCCAAGTTTTTTTGGAATAGATAACGTGGGGATACAGAGGTCGATAAAGCTACTCGTAGTCTCGTATGTAAAAAGTATTTAAGTAATACGCATTTATGTGTATTACCGAGCAAAATTTATTTTTAATTATACAAAATAATTTCGATGTCGTCGTCACATCTGCCAGGCGTACCGTGACGGCTCACTTTTTTTTTAAATAAATTTTGCTCGGTAATATGCATAAAAAAGTCAATATAAAAAACACACATAAAATCAAATAAAAACAAAATCACTCGATTCACAAAAAGAAAATCCTTATGCTGGGATCAAACTCGAAGTCACGAGATTATAACCCAGCGCTGTGCCCCGAGACCAGTTGGTTTGTTGAAAACCGTGGAGTAGATCTAGATCTTATGCTGCTTCAACAAGTCGGCAATGTTCTGGATTGTTCGGGCTGGGTTGACAACTTGACAGTTGGCGACGCGGGCCACGGAATGCGTCGCCACGCCATCTTTTGGTTTTACCCGCGCCTGTCATGAGTCATGAGTAGTAATATGTAGTACGGATAACTACATAGGTATAATGAGTGTAAAAGTACCCTTTAACGAAGCCGAAAGGCACTTGTTCTATCCTTCTTTGCGATCATTTTTGTTCTAGAAATCTAGAGAAAAAGTTCCAACTTTTTCAAATACAAGTTTTCAATATCATAACTTTACGTTAAATACCTCCACGACCCCCGTACTATTCAATGCACCCAATAGCACAATGTTTTCAGTGCGTTACTTTGAGTCGTACCGTAAAACGTGATCCACCACAAAAAAAACAGTCGTTTCCCTGCAATAATACCTCTTTTCGTAGAGTTACTTAGTCTGATGTACAGAATGCTCGGTTGACGGCTTGGTGAAGCGTCCGCTTACATCTTGTATAAATAGCTCAAGAAACACAAAAACAATTCCTAAAATACACTCAAAGATCCCCAACAAAAAATAAGGAATCAAGCATGAAGTTGATTGTCTAAGTTCCTCAAGTTGGAGTCGGTTAGAAAGAAATTTGAAGAATAAACCTGGCTAAGTATTATAATTAAGTTCTAAGTCATCAATCACCCGCGCGCCATCTGTCGGCCGGCGGAAGCTGGAGCGGGTATTCATAGTCTGGTGGGGGAGTTATAAATTGAGTTGGGTTATTGTTAAAGTAGCCTGTATTATCACTTTGTTTTTCACTTCATTTAAACACACCATGACGTTACTTGCGATCACAGAACAGATAAAAGAGGTTAGAATGGCCTTTTGGGCGGGGCAGGCGCGCCGCTCATATAAGTGAACGCTCATAAATGTCAATCGACCAACAGTCGAGCTCTTATTGTGACAAAGTACGAAGCGTGTGTGAGTGCTCGTCAAGCACAGTTTTTGCGTTAGTGTGACAATCAATAGCAAGCTCGCGATCTAAGTGTGAGTATTTTATTTGTGTGCGTAATGCACGTACGAATGGGTCTCTTACTTGTAGTGGAGTTGAAGAAAGGGAGACAAGCGGCGACACGCGTTCTAATACAAATCAGGAACTATTTCCTTTCTAACACCTCTTTTATCTGTTCTGTGCCTGCGATGTTCTTCAAAAATATCTGGTAGGTAGTACTTGCAAGCGGCGTGCGTGTATGACGCAAAAGCAGTATGCAAAAAGGAAAGGAGCAAGTAGAGGTCGTAGTAGGTGGTGTTTCGTAGTCTCTAGTGGCGGAACTTCATTCAAGCCTAAAAGCCTTGCTTGCCCTTATAGCCTTACTCTTCATGATGTTAAGTTTGCTGAACAGTCTGCTAGCCTTATGGGATTGCCGTATTTTGGCCCCTAGACACGCCACTGGTCCCTGCCAACGCCCGCGCGCGTGGGAAAATCGCGCGAGTTAATGTTTATTTTTATTTATGTACCTATATAGTACTGTTAGGCCCTTCGGCTTGCTGCCCTTGTCTCATGTTACTTGTGTTAAATAATATCGATAGAAGTATACTAATCTATAAAAACAGTAAATTATTTAATAGTCGATATAGTATGTCTATGGACACTATTCTATTACTAGTTTACCTCTATGCCTTTTGTCTGTGTTAGGAGATTTAAGAAATAAAATACTCTTCTCTATGGTACAAAAACAGCAACGTGTATTTTTATTAATATATAATACTCTGCTATAAAAACCCTTAAAACCTTTAAAATAACAAATAAAAACATAACAACTTGGGGATGGCCCAACACTTTTTTTCTTATCTGCTCTCAGTCTCACACATTTAATTTCACATAGGCCTTATAAAACGTCGATAAACATCGCACGGTTTGGGTTGGTCGTTTCATATGGAGAAGAACCAGCAAGAAACTCCATTGTTACTCTTTTAAACCGCCACTCTATCATTTAGGTGCTCCCTTTACTTCAACAGATAGACACCTCATACCATATTATTAGTTGTCAAATTGGGACAATGTTTAATTTGCATAATTTCAACAATTATACCGCTAAAGGTGAAATGAAACATTTCAGAAAAAAAACTAGGTATGTAGGTACCCACTTTTTTAATTCGCCTGAAACACAGGACTACCTAGTTCAGGCTCAAAGCATGGTTGAACTTGACACAGATTTAAGAAAAAATATAAACGTTTACCTTATGTTTTTTTTAATAAAATTTTATTATTTATTTACTTCAATATCCCATACCCAAGCCCTCACAGGCCCTCACTATAAATACGGCACAACTCAAACAGTTTACCTAGTAACTCATGAGGAACTTTTGTCGGCAGATGTATTCATCTAATTGATTATTCTTGCTGTGAAATTCAGGTAACTTTCCTGTACATTGACTATTCAGGACTTCAGTGTTTCCCATACTGGCTTCGTGGAGCCTTTTGTATGGAAAAGACGGAAGTTTTAGCTAGTCTGCAACGTAACTAAGCGTGTAGATATTTTAATAGGGTACAGTCTTTTATAGGGGGAGCTCGGGGCTAAGTAATAATATCCGCTCGGGTCATTTCAAGGCTAGGCCGCGCCTTCCAAGGTTGGTCCGTTGGTCTATCTGTGGATGGGTGACCACCCATTACATGCCGGGGTTCCTCCGTGCCTCGGAAAGCACGTTAAGCTGTTGGTTCAGGCTGTCATTTGTAGATCTTTGACAGTCGTTACAGGTAATTAGTGGCTCAAAAGTCTGACAACCAGTCTTACTAAGAGGTACCGTGTTAAACTGTACTAACTGGGATGTGGAGATCAGATAGGCAGTCGCTCCATGTAAATATTGGTATTCAGCTGGATAAATAGCGCAAAAATATGCACATGTAGGAAAAACAATAGGGAATATGCATGAAATACAAAACTCTTTTTAATTATGGAAAATGCCTTGTATTGGCGCATAAAAACATTGTGGTAGACTTGTTTAAGTTTCTAATACATCACTTACTTTACAATTTACTGTTTTATGTCGCATGTTTTTGGTGAAACGGAACGCATTGTCAAAACACACCGTCCTCGATAACGCCGGTATTGACGTCAAAGTTTATTGTGTCAAAAAAAAACCTTTTATTTGAATAGTGCTAAGTTTCACTCAAATTTATTATAATATTGTTATTGCAATTTTTACTTGAATAAAGCACATACAATTGGTAAAATTATTTTATTAAGGCCAAACAATTAGATGTTAACAAGGTAGATTGTGAATAATGACGTCACATCATGGCCGCGACAGCTACGGACGTTTGAACTGTCGTAGAAAATTGCAAATATTAATTTTGTGCGACAAGCAGTAGTTGAATATAACTTTTAATAATTTTCTTGGGTTGGTTCTGTATTTTATAGATTTATATGAAGAAAAAATTACGTGCATATTCTCCATTAGTATGCCATGCACCCAAACCTTTACTCGACACATGTTCCGCCCCTCCACGGGGCATTCTCAGGAGGTGTGTTAACATTGATTGTTTTTAAAACTACATATTTTATGACGATTTAAATATCTTTATTACTAGACTAGTTCACTTTGTACCACGATCGATTTTTCTTTTTATGTAACCTATTCTGGAAGGCGCTGGTGTCTTAATTTAATTATTAGTTAATTTAATAATGTTTTTTTTATCCTTGTTTAAATACCTTTTAATGACTTTTCTTACCCATGTATATATTTGTTATGCCCCAAAGGCCGAACATGATGGATCTTTTTGTTTATGAACAACTTGCATATCTTGTAGATATGTATACTCATGTTTCTACAAATAAATGTCTTGTCTTGTCTTGTCTGTGATACAATGATTTTGAATCATTAGTACAGGCACCAACGGTTCACTTTTGTCGGAAATGCTCATTTTTATTTGTAAATTGTTTTTATGAAACTTATAAATGTGTCTTTTCTGATAATAAATGTATTATTATTATTGAATATCATGGATTTCTGCGAAGTAACGCCTGATTCTATTACTTCAGATCAGAGTTTTTACACTCAGTTGTGACTGGGGCAAACGCGGAACCACGCGCGTTTAGTGAAACTGTAAAAGGTACCTACATTAAATACTCCAGTCACCCGTATTGTTGCAGGCCACTGCGACATTTGGTATATAACTCAAATAAACATAATGTTCTTTATTACTCATTCACTCGCCGAAATGAATGAACAAATAAAAAATTTAAATGACGCCATATTTCTTATGGAAACGACTCGAGAAATGGAGACGGACGCGGTTTTGTGGGGAGGAGCAGTCCACTATGAGATAAGCGATTGTGAGCTACTAAATTAAGTATGGAGCTACTTGTAGAACAGGCTTGCTTAACCTGACTGTCTCGTTGGTGTAGTGGTTGCAAACGCGACTGTTGAGCATGAGGTCCTGGGCTTGATCCCCAGGTCGGGAAAATTGTTATTGGGTTATTCCATCTGAAATTTCTCACGCCCTCTATTACATGGAACTGAAACATAGCAGACGAAATGTGGGAAAAAAAATACAATACAACAAAATATACAAAGTCAAGAGAGATTAAAATACATCGATGATGAAAAACAGCAAATTAATTATGGGACAAGTCTGCCAACTTCTTAAGTAGGTGTTCGCGAGCTTTTACTTTAAATGTGAGCCGACTGGTTGCCATCCTGATATTAAGAGGGAGCTATATCCCCTCATGCTTAGCAGTCGCAAGCATGACCGCTGAGCATGATACCCCAGAATCGATTTCCAGGTCGGGCAAAGTGTTGTTGGGTCTGTACCATCTGGGAATGTCTCACTAGCAGCCACTGAGTCTGGATTTGTGCCCGGTTGATGGCAATAGGGTCGCCCTCTATTACTTGGAACTGAAACATAGCAGACGAAATGTGGGTGTACTATTAGGTCCACTTCTGCCTAACCTTTCGGAGATTAGGCGTGATGTTATGCTTACTTAACCTCTAAAAACAAATGAAAGAATTTATTTTGAGTATGCCAGGAGTAACCGTGACAGAGCGACGTAACTTACGAACGAAACTGGTGATGCGTGCGTCTTTTGTTTATCGTCAATCTGTATACTTACTGAAACATAGCGCTGAAAACAAAACACATTCATATATGTTTATACCATACCTACTCTAAAAAGCTTATTTTATTCGCGCAAAACAGTGAATAAAAAGGCCTTAATTTATTCACTGTTTTGTTTTTATTCACTATTTTGGTGTTTGCATTTGGAACACAAAAATATATCCGGTCTCTATTTCAATGCTTACACAAACTCCTTGCGCTAATTTAGATTTGATTTGAATTTCTAGATTTGATTGGTCGATATTTGCGACAAGGAGTTTGGCATTAGATTAACAAATATTGTTTCACAAGTTGACCACCCTAATAATAATAATAAGAAAATTACGCTTAATTTCAGTCATTGCTCTAATTTTAATGTCCATTTCAATTAATGTAACAATTCTTATTGCTTGATTAAATTTCAATTTTCGCTTAAATTATGTCTTATCTCGTAGTCATGATATAAAGTATAGTATGCAACTCCTGAATAAAGTACGAATTTATATCGAGGGCCATGAATCACTCGCGTCGTTCAGGATTCTAACAGTTGAATCACTCGCTGCGCTCGTGATTCAATCATTAGAATCCTTCACTTGCTCGTGACTCATCTACGGCCCTCGCTTTAAATCCGTCCTTTACAACTAGTGAATAGTTGCA
Organism: Xestia rhomboidea; assembly: GCA_963853795.1. Lineage (NCBI taxonomy): Eukaryota > Metazoa > Arthropoda > Insecta > Lepidoptera > Noctuidae > Xestia > Xestia rhomboidea. The sequence goes on along the minus strand of OY970778.1, from coordinate 2,161,385 downwards.
TAATATACTATTCTTGGTTTAAATATAAATAAATACCTCTGGAAATTACACACACCGCCATCTAGTGCCACACTAAGCAAACAAGGCTTGTGTCGTGGACACCAGATAGTTGATATATGATATAGATACTTTTTTTGTATAAATACAAACTTATTATTAATATAAACATCCATGACTCGGAAACAAAAGTCCATGCTCATCACACAAACATTTGCCCCTACCGGGATTCGAACCTGGGACCCTAAGAACGTAAGGCCACATTACCGCTGCGCCATTCGGGTCGTCAATGGTTAATTTGACCAAGTATCTTTCATTTGGATGTTTTAATTCGTTTAGTCTATCTTAATTTCTGTCAAAACACACATTAATTTATTAACAGAGCATTCAAATACATACCCGATATGATAAGATGATATTTTAATTGACGACTTCGGAAGTAGAATTACCTTGCCATATAGAAAAATATTCGTAGAATAGATTCAGCTCGAGATCTCTCGGAAAGAAATCTGCTTGCAGAGTGGCGTTGCCTTTAATTTAATACAGTGAATTTAATTAATAAATTAGAAACGACTATTGTTTTTCACCTGCAAGATATGAAACGACAGCTCATGATAAAAATACCGCAGGGAGCTATGGAAAACAATGTGTGTTGTGGGAGACGTTATGTAGATATTGTTAAGTTTTATTTACAATTAGTTTTTACTGCTTCATTAATCCCTAGTGTAAGTCTAATAACAAGCTGAAAAGGGTTCTTGACCACAAAATAAATAGGTATAATGTCATCAATCCATATATTTTAATGATTTTGAAGTCAGTGCCTGTCGCCTTTTTCATTTTGGATGGGAAGTCATCAAATGACTCCTCCCGCTCTGGACGGAGCAGGTGGGAGTGTCAGTCTCTTATTTTACTGACTAAAACCTATCCATGTTCCTTCATCGCCCTTTGTGTTCCGGGGCCAAGGTATCTCTTTCGAATAGTCCCGCAGCCCCGATGCCTGTCGCCTTAAGAATATTATATTCAGTTTAATATTATCAACAATTGTCTCCTTCTTCTTCAAACTTTGGGACCCAAAGCTTAGGTCTCTTTCAAATTCTCCTTTTTTTGGCGGTTTTGTGGGATGGCTATCCAATTAGTTCAATTGCAATTGCATCATGATTCCATACAGTCAATCGAATCATGTTCAAGCAAATACTTTTCTAATAACACAAAAGCAGCGACAAATGCTTTTCATGTTTCTTAATGTTCTAACAAAAATGCACTAAAAAAAGAACCAAAACCATAAATTACCTCACTTTACCTCAAGTACTTACAAACACGGCAAAAAATAACTCACAAACAAATCACGTTATTTTTTTAATTTTCGCGAAACAAAAGGAATCCATATTTTTGTTTGACACGGCCAACCCTCTCGCTGCGAACCGTCTACGAAGCGGACGATTGTTCCCTTAGAAACCCATAATGATAATTTATTTGGTCCCTCTTTCTTAAAAATTCAAAACAATACGAGCTTTACGGAGAACATTCGTCACGGTTTCAAAATGAGAGGCTTCGTCATTTTCGCTTAAGTGTGTATAATAAGGTACGTTTACTTTGAGCTTTTCTTTGTTTATTATGTTGTGAAGTTTGTTAATGTGAGGTCTTTATTAAAGAAAGACTTTGTTGTGACTTAGGATTTTCAGTTTTCTAGAATATTTTTAAGGTAGTGGAAGTGTAAACGTTCACACAATCGACTAAGCTTTAAGGGATATCGAACTGATTTAAACTTCCCAAAAATAAATTATTTTAGATCGAGACCGAAGCCGTTTCGAGGATTTACGGCGAATTAGCATTTATCTTCTCGGAGCCTATAAAAATAAAACAAAACGGCCATCAACGCTCAGATTGACACAAATTTTAAAAGAGCTTGAAACAGCAATTTCTCTCCTAAAATCGCTGCCATTAAAATACAATTACCCCGCTACATTACTAAGAAGGTGCTTGAAGAACTTGAGTTAAAACGGTTTCGGGGTCAAGTGCGAACTTTTTTTTAATAAAACAAGAAAATTTGAATAGCCGAACGCCATCTGGCAAAGGCAACTTGTTTAAACTCCCCCACGGCAGGGGGAGGGTTAAAACTTGGGATTTTTTTCGCAAGAAATTATGATGTTATAGGTGAAGTTGTGATATTGTAATGAGATTTGGAATGGGATAGCGAGAGTTAGAAAGAGAGAGCGAGTAAGCTGGTGTGGTTATTACTTAATGTGGCTGGGACAAACGTAGCTGCCATATTTAAACAGATGGACGATTTATAAGACTTAGGTCCTCTTGAACCGCAAATCACCAAAAGTGTTTAACGACTTTAACACTAAAAGCATTTAAACCATCGCTGGATTTAAGCCTGGATGTACCAGAATTTTGTGATTTGTGCTGCAAAAGAACCTCGGAGATAATTAAAAACCAAATTCTACGAAAGAAGTGATTTTTTCTTTTGTATTATTTGGGACATGCCCGCCAAACTATTCCCAAACCACTGCAACTCCTGAAAGCCAGAATCAAAGAAGCACGATGAAGTCCCAGAGAAACTACAACCACTAGAGTCTAGACCAGCGATTTTTTTGCATGCAAAAACTAAAATTATGTATGTATCCCAAAGTCGCCCAACAGTTAACAAAATAAACTGTCAACAAGTACTTAATTAACATTGCTCGTACATTAACTCAACACTATGTAATTTAGCGCAAATCAGGAAAACAATACATTGTTTTAGGGAAAAAGGTTGAAAGATATATCTTTTGGCCCTTTTTCCAATTAGTTGCTTATTTCTTTTACATGTTACAAGGAAACTGTGTGGTTGTCCCTCCTTTTAAATAGTTTTCTTGAATCTTAAATAATGGGAGAATTTATTTTGAAACATATTAATCAAATAAAACCACAATAACTTTTCCACGAATGTAGCACCCATACTTGTAGATGTCTTCCTTTTTTCCAAACTATGTTGGGGTCGGTTTCCAGTCTAACTGAATGCAGCTAAACACCAATATGGTACATGCATAGTGTGGCTGTCTACTTGTAAACATTAAATTATGATTCAATAACCTCTTTTTTGGTCGGGGGTCCTTTTTGGGGGGAGAAAGCAACATAAATTGATTTCTGTTCGTTTACCTACTATATAAATAAAAACCGAGTGCCAACGAGATTAAGAATTTATGACTGTTTCCCTTTGACCTTTTCCTAAATCCATCGAAAGATAAAATTCAGGAGCAAGTCAATATCTACTAAACATTATAGTAAGCTTTACTTAATAAACTGACTATGCATAATATATTATAACAATTAAAAACAATTAAATAAACTAACAACAAACTATAAAAGGGCAACAAAAAACTCCTCCTCAACGCTGTCAGCTGGTAATATGCCCAAGAGACTGGCGGCGTTACCACGTTGTATGGCAACACTTAGCGTCTGACCTAGGTAAAAGCCAGCTCTTGGGTTGCGGGAAGCATCACCTAGGCGTTTCGAAATTTCCTTAAAAAGGCTGTGAGCACTCGGATCCCACTGCTCCAGAGTTTCAACCCCAAACGGCTCGAAAATATAGTTTCCACAAAAGTTACAAAATTTGCAACAGTCGCAACGGCAGCAAGGAAGATGTAATGGCGTAAGAGTATCGACACATATTGCGTCCCACACTAAAGGCCTACCCATCTTCCAAGGAAACAAAGACATGCCGTCCAATCTTTTGCCATCGTCGTGTACCTTTGGGTTTTATCAAATGAGATAAAAACACCAAAAAGATAATTCTAGTAGTCCAAATGACTTCAAATATTAAATCTACAAACTCGAACCGAAGGACCAAAGTTACCAAAAACCGTTCGATCCAAGATTGTTCGTTATCAAGTGACGTAGGTATCATTACGGTCGATCCGAACGGGGATTAACAGCGGGGTCCGCGAAAATAATTAACAATTCCAGCGACAGTTTGCCTATAAACGTTTAAGCTGGAGTCCGCGAGGCCCTCCAAATGGTACCGCCCACGGAGCCTATTATGTTGTAGGGGGAACGGACACTGGGGCAAAGGAATTAGAAGTTCACTTTCTTAACTATCAACTTGAGTCAATAGGCGAGACGACAAATAAAAACTAATTAGTCCGTCACTTAGATTATCAAAAAATATGGCGTGGCGCACACGTGGCGACATGTACCTACCACCTTTCTTTTTTTTTTTTTTTTAGGATGGGAAATCATCAAATGACTTCTCCCGCTCTGGGCTGAGCAGGAGGGAGTGTCAGACTTTTACTGACTAAAACCCATCCATGTTCCTTCATCGCCCTTTGTGTTCCGGGGCCACGGTATCTCTTTCGAATAGTCCCGCAGCCCCGGCAGGCTTCGGCCCTTGCGGACCCCTTCCTTATTGCTGACTCTCTTTGAGGCGCGCGTGGAACACGAACGCGCCGTCGACACGGCCTGTCGTCATGAGACGGACGGACGGCGAGCTAGCCCATAGCTCCCCGTCCACAGGCCCGCATGTACCTACCACCTAAGTTCACATTGTGGAATGCAATAAAAGTATTGAGTAAATAGATTTGCATTTTTTTTATACTGTCGTCATGCCTATTACAGATTTTTTTAGCAACTGTACCAATGCTGGGCAAAGTCCTTTTAAGAGCCCTTGACCCACGCCATCTTGAACCAGCGAGCGCTCGTGGTGTTGGTCCAGGTCGTCTAGCCACCTTTTTCGAAATCCAGAAATCGATCAAACTCCTATAGCCGACTATACCAAATTCCGGCTTTTTTTTTGGGCCTACGTTGCTACATCGTTTTCTAAGCTCAATATAAACTTCATGAAGGATTCATGTTCCCAGTGTCATTTGAAAAACACAGTCTTGTTAGATGAAGATGTATTTATTAGGCTGCATTTTTGTCAGTTTCCTCGACATCATTTCAGCCGAAAGACACCCAGCTGGATATAGGATTCTCCCAAGGGTCCTGTGCTTATCGCATCCAACGAATTTCTGCGTTCTCCACCAAGTCATCATACTACCTTGTGGATCACCTTCCAACACCGCGCCTTCTGGTACGTGGTAAGCACTTCAGAACCTGTGTAGCCATCAGTCATCTGTTCTGTAAGCACTGAGGAGCTCCCCAAAAAACATCCAAGAAAATCTATTTTAAATCTTCCTCGAGAGCCTCAACCCCGTGTACGTCGCCCCGACTCTTATTGCCCCTCCGTAACGTCGTATGGCCCTACAACGACCACTTACGGGCGTAAGAGGCATTTACGTGTGCGTCCCACCTTGCCGGCCTTTCACGGTTAATAATTAAATTCACTTTGCTGTGTAAAAAATCTTAGTTCTCTGATGTTGTTCTACAATTAGTAGAGGGGAAGTTTAATAGGGTGGGGACGTGGGGTAAATCTTAAGCGAAATTGGTGTTGAAATGTCAGACTGTTTGAAATGTTAGATGGTTTTTTTTTCTGTTGGAAATGTCCGAGTAGCAAGAGGTTATTTTTGGCTTTTTCGTGAGGTTGTCAACTACATACATTTTGGGTAAGAAAATTTCTATTTACTAGAAATTTCAGTCTTCGGTTTCTTAGGGCGAATCAAATCAAATCAAATCAAAGCCTTTATTTCAAGTAGGCCAGTTACAGGCACTTTTGAATTGTCGAAACAAAGATGAAAATTAAATGTAGCTACAGTCCCAGTCACAAGGCATAAAAACTGTGAAAGTACTGTAGTTGCCCATTCCCTAGCGTAGATCTCTATGGAGAAGAACGGGCAAGAAACTCCATGGACACTCTTTTAAATCAGAATATTTTTACAAAACCTTGGTTACATCATTCATGTTGAGATGGTACATTATGTGAGAACAATGTAGCAAGATGTGCACGTTAAAAGTGTCCATAGTAAAAACAAAACAAACAATTCAAAAAAAAAAAAAATATTCAAATAAGCCGTGGCACCCAAGAGCTGACCGGTCCCAACTGACAGCGCCCGTTCACGAACATGACGCATGGATCAGCACCATTCAACTCAACCATTTTGAAGGGAACTAAATGATCCGACACACGCGCCACCATCAGTGAGACATTGAGTGAGCATGACATACTCTTAACCGCCAGGGCACATTCAAGTCAAGAAAAGACGTAGGTTTCCAGCGACTGATAGCATTCTAGTACATAGCACTCACACAATATGGGATATGCGTTTATATAATACCAAAAATATTGAATTTATACAATACAAAGATAGTTGTACAATCTTCAGCAGCTCCAACACTACAATTAGTGCTATCAATTTATGCGCCCCTGTCCTTGTGGAGCAGGACCGGCATTGAGCCAAGCATTTTTATCAGCGATATAATCGTCCAATTTGTAATATGCTTGCTTACATAATGTGCGTTTAATACATGTTTTAAATTTTGTTTCATTCAGTTCAAGAATGCTTTGTGGATTTTTATTATAGCATCTCAAACAGTACCCCATGAAAGAAGAGTCTACTTTAGCGAGTCTGAAGCCTGGCTGAACTAATTGGTCCCTATTTCTAGTACTGTAATTGTGTCTGTCACCTCTTTTACCAAAAAGATGTAGATTTTTCCTCACGTACATAATGTTTTCGTAGATGTATTGACAATGTACTGTCATGATGTTAATTTCCTTAAACAGTTCCCTCAGAGAATCGCGCCTACGAAGATTGTATATGGCTCTGATGGCCCTTTTTTGCAGAATAAATATAGATTCAATGTCTGCAGCCCGTCCCCATAATAAAATGCCATAAGACATTATACTATGAAAGTAACTAAAATAGACCAATCTAGCAGTATCTACATCAGTAAATTGACGGATTTTTCTAATATCATATGCTGCTGAACTTAGCCGCCCCGCCAGAGATGTTAAATGAGAACCCCATTGAAGCCTTGAATAAGTAAAAATAAGTAATCCCCAGGAAAACCGTTTTATCTACGAATTCAAGTTTATCTTTATTCAATACTATATCACAATCGCTACTTTTGTCAATCGGTAAAGCAAATCTTATGCATTTCGTTTTTTTTTTCATTGAGTACCAAATTGTTTGCTGTGAACCAATTATGGACTTGAAGTAGGGCATTATTCACGTCGTCTAGATTTTGGGCTCGCCTATTTATCTTAAAAATTAGGGAAGTGTCATCGGCAAATAACACCATATTTTGAGGTTGGTTTTTCAGTAAATACGGTAGATCATTTATATATACTAAGAAGAGGAAAGGACCCAATATTGAGCCTTGCGGAACCCCCATTTTGACTTTTAAACCCTGTGAATTAACACCATTTATTTGAACATATTGTTGTCTATCACTCAAATAAGATTTTACCAAACTAAGTGCAAGTTTACCTAGTCCGTAATGCTCAAGTTTCAAAAGTAATGTGTCGTGATTTACACAATCAAATGCTTTGGAGAGGTCACAAAATATTCCTACAGCGTCTTGGGACTCTTCCCACTCTTCTCTTGTATTACGCCGCAAATATGTGCTTTAATAAGGTTACACCAGCGTCAGTTGTACAACGTCCCTTAGTGAAACCATACTGTTGATCGTGTAAGATTCTGTTGGTGTTAAAATGATGGAGCATTTGATTAAGCATTACCTTTTCGAACACCTTGCTAAAAACTGGCAACACGGATACAGGCCTATAATTATTAGTATCTTTACTATCCCCGGATTTGAAAAGAGGTATGACTTTACTGTATTTCATTAAATCAGGGAAAACTCCTTGGTCTACGCACAAATTAAAAATTAAAGCTAAGTAAGGAGCTATAGTCTCAAGTATGGATGTACAAACTTTGATAGACATTCCCCATAGATCTTCGGTCAGTTTGATTTTTATTTGCCGGAAAGCTTTAATAACTATCATAGAGTTTATGTGTTCAAATTTAAATTCAGCCTGGCATCCAGACACATTCGCCTTTAATAAATCAATTGAGACTTCAGGAGAGGAATTAAGAGCTTCCGTAGTTTTTAACGGTATTTCGGTGAAGAAATTTACAAATTCTTGAGCTACTTCCTGATTAGAGCTTTTAGGACCACATGCTGTATTTAATGTATAGCTAGTATTACGTATTTTCTTCCTGTTAGTCTCACTATTTATGACTTTCCAAACTGTCTTTATTTTATTTTCTGCTGTTTTGATCTTGTTGCTAATGTGCAGAGCTTTGGCAACCTTGCATGTATTTCTAAAAATTTTTGAATACTTAGCAACATATTTGTTAAAAGTTTTAGTGATTATATAAGGCTTAAGGCCATAAAGCTCAAATAGTGTTTCCCTACTTTTTCTAATACCTCTAGTTGCCCAATCACTAAATATAAATTTAGGGCAAATACTTTTTGTCTTCTTTTCAAAAGTTTTGTTGAATTCAGTGTGAACTATTGAAAAGAAATTATCATAAAATTGATTTATATTAATATCATCATGGCTAAATACACTTAACTTGTTCTGTAGGGAAATATTATACCTATTTAATTTGTTAGAAGTTATGGGTCTAAATTTAATCTGCACTTTTTGCAATGGTGTATTACTCCTAAAAGTTACAGTATGTCCGCTATGGTCAGACGGCAGACAATTAACTATGGCTTTATATATGTTATCACAATCGCAGAAGACATTATCTATGCAAGTAGCAGAAGATGGAGTGATTCTAGTAGGTTCTATAAAAGTGTTGGTCAAGTCAAATGACTTAAAAAGATTTAATAACCGACTGCTATTTGAATTTTCTTCTAAAATATTGATATTAAAATCACCACAAATAATTGCTGATTTATTACTAGCTGCAAGTTTTGCCAGGACATCTTCCATTATTGACTCAAATAAGGAAAAGTTTTGATAGTTTGGGGGTCTGTATACACACACAATAACATGCTTATCTAGCTCAACACAGGACAGTTCGACGCAATGTTCAGCCGAGAGACCTACTATGTCGTTACGCTGCTTATATTTAAAACAATTTTTTACTAAAATTAGGGAACCTCCACGAAGCATAGTTTTACGGTTAAAGCCGCTACCCACCATATAGTTCTCATAATTAATAAGCATTTGGTAATCCTTAAGCCAATGTTCAGTAAAACAAATAATGTCAAACTTACTATTTTCTAAAAACAATTCTATTTCTAATAATTTGGAAGAAATGCCTTGGATATTTTGGTGGAATAATTTTAAAGTTTTCTGCTGAGGCCCTGTTTTACTAGCTAATTGAGTGCAAGAAGATACCTTGCTGTTGGTAGGTTTAACAATATTGTTAATGGTACCTTCTGTTGTCTCACTTTCTAGTTTAAATTAATATTAATATTTGGAGTGAGGCCGGAGACTCCCGTGCCATCCTCAGACAACAAGACCCTATCACTAATAAACCCTAATTGAGAATTCTCCACGGTGACACATGGATCCTCCTCGGTACAATGTTTGTAAACATTTATAGCACTAATGCTATATTCATTTAAAGTCACCTGTACATTAGTATTATTACTAATAGTCGCAGTGTTAATAATATAACTAAACTTAGACATACTAGCCGAGCTATTTTGTGTCTACAACTAATAGGTAGATACACTTTACCCCGAGTCGATCTAAGTTTACCAACAAAAGTGTTGATATCAATATATATAAGTTTGTCACTATAATGACCTACAAAAAAATGTAAATGTTTATTTAACATGTGAATATAATTGTTTTTTCTGTTACATACATTTTCAAAATATGGAAAAGCACACAATATGATTTTCTTACAATTTAACTTCAACAACTCTGAAACACAGTCAGTGATGTCTTCCTTTTTAATCTTAGAACTATTACCAACACATATAGTAATGGTGGTACTAGGATCACAAACAGTCTTTGATACTGATGCCAAAACTTGTTTGTAGTTTGACCCTGGCATACAATTGTTTTGGGTACAATAACTCAGGTTATTACTAATTAATTTACCTAGCCCCCTACCTATACTGTCAGAGAACATAACTGAATGATTACAATCATGACTATTAGGAGAAACAAAATTACCGGTATTTGATATGCTGTCCTGAGACAAATTCTCAACCTGGTATACCCATACTCCATTACCTCAGGCTGAATAGTATCATGGTTGGTAACTGTCTGGCAACTACATTGGCCCATTACCAACTCATTTGCTGCATAAATATGTTCCCTAATTTGGTTCTGAGAAATCTTATACCTACTAGACAGGGAACTTAGTGAGTCCTGAAGTACCTGTATTTCAGACTGCAAATGCTGAGTATCAATTTCATATATTTTTATACTGTCCTCTTATTATTTAACTTATTAACTAAATCAACACGCTCTTTCCTCAGTGGAATATATTTGGAAAAGCGTTTATGTTGTTTCTTAAATTGATTACATTTTTTAATGATTCTGTTTAATTTTGCATATTTCTTAATCTTCCTATTACTAACTACAAAATTCTGTTTTATTAAGGAATCTTCAGTCAGATCAATAGTTATTAAGGAAGGGGGGTTATAATTACTTTTTAATAATTCATTATATAAGAAATTTGTTTCTTTAACCTGAGTACATTCCTTTTCTTTCTGTAACTTAACTATACAATTATTGGCATGAATTAACTAATCTTCAAGGCCCCTGATTTTATATAAAGCCTCCTCATATTGATACTACAATTATGGAAACCATCCGTGACCACCTTCAGTTTATCCCGTTCATCAACAACGTCCAAGTATTGCTGATGTAGGCCTACTAGCTCCCGTTTTAAGCTGGTGTTTTTGCTATTAACCTTATCGACCTCCACCTCACTCTCTTCTCTCTCCTGTAACAGTTGTTGGACTTGGAGTTTGGATTCTTTTACGACTTCGCAACGCCAAGTAACCCTTGGAAATATAGATTTAAATCAAATATATATGTACACTGAATTGACAAGCCGTGGAGAATAAGCAGGTGATACTTTTATAATATTTCAGCACAAATCATAATATATCTTGTTACTACTGCTGACGTTACATGAAATCAGCCAAAAACTCCGCGGTTGAGCCCTACGCTCAGTCATACAAAATGAACACAAACCTTAAATGGTTTTACGTATTTTTTATGCAGCCACAAAAATCCTTTTCACACATCAATAAATGGCTACCCAAACTTAATGAAAACCTACGCCTTTTAATACAAAACAGCCCTTAAACAACCAATTTTTAGTTCCACCAAACGTAAGTTAGGAGGGTGGAAAATTAAAAATTCAGGTTCGTACGCCCCGAACCGGGGTATTTTATACACGCATCATAAACCTAATGTTATTTATTGTGGCAATAAACGGGGAAAAGTGAAAATAACGAGTACACCATCCCTCACCCCCTTTTAGCCCCTCAATCGACGCCCTCACGATTTTTCTCGGAAACCCTCAGTTTTTTAAGTAAAATCAAACTTTGTTAGTGAAACCTCGTTTGGATGGTGGCGCAATTTCGCCTTCTGAACGCTGTTTTTAGCTCACAGGGTAGTTACAGGAAAAGCTGTTTAGTTACGCAACACACGACCGAGTTTAGAGGGAATTAACCTAGAGTTTAACACCTAATATCTTATGAAAGTGCCTAGACAAACTAGCATTTTATCAGCGAAAACGATAGTGGATGTCAAACATGTATTGGACAAAAACTAGCATCGGTAAACCCTATATCGATCCCGTTGAAAGTCTTTTTAGAAATACGAAATGATTTCCATTAATCTAGACTTTCAGTTTCTTTTAGACTTTCTCCATCTGCGTTGTGTCGCTGTCACGTCATAATTCACAGGCCTGCAAAACTAACACTACACTTTTTTTTTTCTGAACTATGGAAGTTAGAGATTTCAAATAAAAAGACGTTTCATAGTAATTTTTATCAGCTTTCTTTGAAACTATAGACAAAATTAAACACTTTTTCGAGTCCTTTTTGTTTCGAAAGTATATCATGTGTACTTAAAAAGTTATTGCAATTTTAAAAGTTTGATACTTAGTTTTGCAGGCCAGTGTATTTTATTAGCCTAAAACATCACCACTCCCACAGCTTCGTCGGTGGCAGCGCAGAGGTCGCCTCGGCTGCATGTTTTGGGGCTCAGTGAACAAGATAGGCTTTGGCTTTGGCGTTTGTGTTGTTTGATGCAACCCAAACGTCTAAAGTCCAAACCTCCCGAGACGCTGAAGACCGCAACAAATGGAGGCGCATCGTAAGGGCTACGTCATCCAAAGAAAATGCATCATCGTCAACCACGACCTTTCTGTCAAGAATGCACGACTGAGGAGGGAGGAACAGGATAGGACATGGAGCATGGTTTGCCTCACGACTCCACACCCACACCCTGCCGCTGATCCGACTAGGTGGCCCCACTTCACGAGGTTGGAGTTACATCTTCTAGGGGTTATCCTAGAAGATGTAACGTGCATGTGTATGTGCGTGTGTGTATGTATATCCAGCATGTTAATGCTGGATATACATACACACACGCACGCACAAACACACACGCACGCACAAACACACACGCACGCACAAACACACACGCACGCACAAACACACACGCACGCACAAACACACACGCACGCACAAACACACACGCACGCACAAACACACACGCACGCACAAACACACACGCACGCACAAACACACACGCACGCACAAACACACACGCACGCACAAACACACACGCACGCACAAACACACACGCACGCATTTAAATACAAATACACACGCACGCAAAAAACACAAAGAGAGCTGCTTAAGTAATTAATTAATTAACTATCGTTTATTTAATTTAATTTCTTTTTTGTTGTATTTTTATTCTATTCGTTGGCTTCATTTTCTTTGTTAGGATACCATGCACTTACGGGAAGAGCGAGACAGCTCCGACACAAGTACTATTGTAACTTACTGGGGCTGCTTCAATTTATGTATGACACAATGTTTGAGAAGTAATAAATATTTTGTATTTTTTTGTATTGTACATCTTCCCACTTGGATCTGCAGGTGGTGCAGGTATTGCATGTGGACCATTGAAACAATAGAACTTGGTATGATGTTTTTTTTAAACGATGAGTCTGAGACCCAGTCATGTACCTTTTGACCTAAATACATAAACTGTATTCAAAAGCAATTAGATTAAAGTCCAAGATTCCTCTATCAAGATTCCGACAACGACCATTTCCTCTTTTAAATGCAGTTCCCTCGTTTAATAGCGTGGCAGATTCTTAATAACATTTGAGTACCCGGAGGACCCTGAAGTCAAATATTGGATAAACTCCAAATTGTCTTTAATACTTTTTATAATTAGCCAATTTTACGCATCTGGGACCTTAAGTTCACCTACTTCGGGACTCCTACTTAATTATAAGAGACAATTAAGAGAAGTTTACAAGAATATTTCAGGACCAAAGACTTGGGAAATTGGTCTTTCGAACCTAGGTAATAAGGACAACAAATGCCGCTGAAACTTTTGGCAAAGAACATAATCGTCGTATTAAATAATTTAGACCTTAATAGCTTTCGCTTTTGTGAAATGATTTCCAGTTTTTGGGAATTATATAATTGGAGATGGAGATACTTATTACAGACAATCTTATTGTAGAAACTGTCGGGGTCTAAAAAGTATGAATGTCTATACCTACTTGTATAGTAGTCGTGAGTTTGTCGATGGCTTGTATTTTCCTGTCAAAGGTGATACAATACAACGATATTAGGGATGGCATGATTTGGCACGGACGGTTGGCAAAGTCGAATAGATATGTAGATATACTCGTACGTTCGAAAAAAGACAGATGGTTTAGCCTACGAAGCCAGACTTAATCAGCCACGAGAATATCTGTAGCAATTTTGACAACCCGAATGACGCAGCGGTAGTGAGGCTGCCTTACGTTCTTAGGGTCTCGAGTTCGAATCCCGGAGCAAATGTTTGTGTGATGAGCATGGACATTTGTTTCCGAGTCATGGATGTTTATATATATAAAAGTATGTATTTACAAACAAAAAGTATCTATGTAGTATGTCAACTATCTGGTGTCCACGACACAAGCCTTGTTGCTTGGTGTGGCACTAGATAGCGGTGTGTGTAATGTCCAGCGATATTTAATTGCTTCAAATTGGCTTTGTGGATCAAAAAACTGTGGGATCGAATGTGCAACATACGCAACGCATCCTTAAATCCTCATGAAACTCTGTTTTAGCGATTTTCGTGAAATTAACACAAGCCATGGAGTTCGTGACATGAAAACCTATCTTACCAAAGGGTATAGTAATACCCTTTGGTAAGATAGGTTTTCATGTCACGACTGCCTGTCTGTCCTCCACAACCCAGTTAGTACTGAGTACAGTACTAACTGGGTTGTGGAGGACAGACAGGCAGTCACTCCGTGTAAAATATTAATATTCAGCTGTATCCGGTTAGACTGGAAGCCAACCACAACATAGTTGGGAAAAGACTAGGCAGATGATGATGATGATAGAAGCAAAAGTTGCAAACAAAACCTAGTACTAGTAACATCATAAACGGAACGCTTGCAGTTTGAAGTTACCCATTCACCTAAGATAATCCCATAATCGCCTTAAACGGCAGCCAAAGGAAGGAATCGTCGATTTGTACCTCTTTTTACCTCTTTAAACACTTAAATCTGCATGAAAGCTTCGGGAAACTCCTCGATTCATTAAATTTTAAAGTGGTTTACTTAGAAACGTGGGGACGTCACTTAGGAAGGGTTTCTGTCCAGCTTTGAGTTTGTAATACGCTGCGTTGATTGATTGAGTTCTCGAGAAATTCTTCGTGAAATGGTTGAAGATAAAATATATGAAAAATAAACACATATAACACAGCTGGAGCAGCGGTGGCCCAGTGGTGGCGGCCCTGACTTACGAACAGTAAGTCGTGGGTTCGAACCCAGACAGGCGCATTACTTTGTGTAATTTATTTCATCACCACTGCTCTCAAAACGGTGAAGGAAAACATCGTGAGAAAATCGGCATGTCCTAGAACCAAAAAAATCGAAGACATGTGACATCTACCAATCCGCACTGGGCCCGCGTGGTGGATTATAGCCCATTCCCTCTCATAGAGCTGCTGTGTCCCAGCAGTGGGAACATTAATAGGCTGATGATGATGATGATGATAAACCAGCTGTACATTGGCGTAAAAACAGTGACTATAGCAATTTTCATCTCGCTTGAAAGAAAGAAAGAAAAAGCAAGAAAGAAAAGAAAAAGTATTTATTAGCCCGCACAGGACAAAACACATAAAATAAAATGGTGAAATTATCAACTACATTAACAACTACTTGGTGACTAGAATAACGTTCGCAATATGCTGGTGTTAGCAATTTGAGAAAAGTAGTTATTTAATCACCCGTACCACCAAAACAATAATGTTGCTTACCTTCGATAACACGTAAAGAATTCTGGTCTAGACGAACACAGTTATGCCGTTGTTTTGTGATTTTCTAGGGATTAATTCAAATAAATCATTTCACGTCGTAAAAAATCTTCGATATTGGAAATGGCGTTATGGACCACAAATGGACAGGGCACGTGATGGTGATGACAACTAGCAAGGCGCGGTGATGACAGGTGGAGTAAAGTTGTGACCGTGTGTCGTCCAAGGACTGGTAAATGAAATGTTAGTCGTCCGGTGACAAGATGGGCAGGTGACAATGTTGCCATCGGAGGAAAACCTTGGATCGGGCTGGCACATGAACCTGGAGATGTAGTCACAAACAAAGAGAGCATATACCTATATAAATGGGTGAAGTCATCCTGTAACCGGTTGTCGAGGTATGGTCATGTGATGCGGAGGAATGACGAAAATTTCGTGAGGAAAGTTCTGAGTATGAATGTGGATGGGTATAGAGTAGAGGAAGATAATTATGGCACGAAAGGAGGAGTCTGATGAGATGACGAGTAATATAGAAGTATGGAAAAAGTAGACATGCCGCGCCGACCCCAAATTAATTGGGATTCATCATCATCCACAGCCCGACTTCACCCACTTCTGGGTATAGGCCTCTCTTTGTTTGTGCCAATTGGGATTAGGGCAAGATAATTATGATAATGGGTGAAGCCATCCTGTGAATAAAGATGTCATTACGTCCACACAAATAAAAATCGACATGCCTACTTACTTAATCGTACTCACTTATTTTGATAGTGATGATGATGATGATGCCATCTAGCCGATTTCGGCCACAGCGACTGCATTCTGGTGGTGTGCTGCTCTATCATTTATTTATTTATTTATTTATTTATTTATAGTTAATTAAAACGGCACAAGTCCAATTACATTAATTAACATGGAATCATAAAAATAAAAATAAAAATAAGCATTCAAATAACATACAATACAAAAATAAAAATAAATTCAACGGTATACAATTCGTGATTAAAATTATTAATAATTATTTAAGTAAATGGTTAAATAAATTAAATACATCGCAAAGTAACATAAACTAGCATTTAACAGTGGACACCCTCGCATATTGTCTCTCACAGAACACCAGACAAGCACGCATTATCTTTCTCCATTCATCAGCAAACACATCGCATTCAGGGTCGGCTGTCAGGAGGGCGTTTAGCATCCTTAGGGTTCGACATACTGGGGATTCGGCTCTAGCAACAGATCTAGATAGCGGTGGCGCGAACAGATCATGACGGCGGCATTGACGGCGCCCCAGGTATTTGTCGGGCACGAATAGGCGGCAGAAAAGTCCGTGGAGTTCGGGGCAGTCAATACGTCCACTTAGGGTTTTACAGGCAAACGTGAGCTGATCAACGCCCCTTCTCACCTCCAACGAATTGAAACCCAACACCCCTAGAAGATAGTTGGTTGGGTACATGAAAGGAAAGACATTGTACAGCCTTTGATACAAAAATCTCAGGAAGGTTTTCTGAACTTTCTCAAGCATCAGCGTCTGAGACGCAGTATATGGATGCCAGACATCAACTTTCATCATGTGCTCTCAAGTGGCTAGCATATCCAACTTTAGCGGAAAAACTCCGAGCACAAAGCGGACATGTCAGAACACCATTGACAAAATTGTAGGATATAGCTGTAGGTGGTCTAGCTTTAAGGTCATCACGCTTTAAGTCCAGCTGCAACCTTCTCCTCTCTTCAAAGGACCTGCCGATGCTTTACATAGTATATAAAGTTTGTACATCCATTTAGTACCTACGCCCTAAATCGACCCATCAAAAACATCTTCCACCTACCATAAACATTAACATTTAAGTCTCGCATATCAGTAATATCAACAGCCCCAAAGGTGGCTCAGAATTAAATGTTATCAGATAGCCCACCCCCCCTCGCTAAGGGTCGTAAAGTCACCTTTATTACCAACTTTTACAATTTCAATGTGGCACCACTTTCGACACTAACGGGTCATGGCAGCTAGGAATTTAGGATAGCAGAGTTATAAGCGTTTGGGAAAATCATGTGGTGTTTTTTTGACTGTGGTTTGAAAGTTTTCGCTTTTATCTGGTTACGGTTTCATGCGTGGTATTTTTATAACTCGTCTGTGGAGGAGAATGTGTTTATCAGCCCAGGATGTTAGTTTCTTTGTGACGCGAATAGTGTCGGGTGATTTTGGTGATTCTTACGTCAATTGATTGGTTTTAGTCTTGGAAGTGTCACTAAAGACAGAGAGCAATTCTATATGACGAAAACTAGCCGCTATTTTATGATAATGAAAAATATGAAAGTTGACGAAAAAAGGCTCTGAAAAAATGGCTTATTTCACATAGCTTTTATTCCATAAATGAATTTCTCAAAAAATCCAACTGTCATTCTTACCATTACCGGAATGTATTGTAGAATTTGTAGAGAATTACTATTATAATAATATGTTGTTTTGTTTGTTTATTAAAAAATATTTTATAATCCTTCTGTTGACAATTTGCTTGTTTGGTTTTTTTGTTTTGTGTTGTGTAACTTTGAAACACCCTGGTCTTAGTTACCTAATTTAAGGTTTGTTTCACATTTAGTTAATGTATTTTAAAATTAGCATCTAAAACTATTAATGTTTGCATGCCAATTTTATGGCGAAATGTGTCATTGCTCTATATATTATTTTTACCATCTTTTGTACCACATTTATTGCAAATAAATAAATTTGAATTTTGACTTATGTCAAGTGGGCTATCATTCAATGGGTATTTGAAAATCATCTTTAGGTTTCTCATATTATATTTCATTTCGAATGCCCATTTCTGTTATTAAAGGCTAGCACAAAGGTTCAGAATCTGACAGCGAGCTTTGATTAAGGTGTCATCCATTAGTAAAAACGGGCCTTTGTTTCCACACGTGTAGGCATTTAAATCGCAACTTATTCAAAGGTGATGAAACAGGTCCTTAGTTCATCTAATTGCGTATTCTCTGATCCTTGTTTGGGCTATTTCCGATCAAAGTTAGTTTCCTCTATTCTGTAATTCCAATTTTAGAAATCAAGTAGTGAGGACCTCAATCTCCCGTCAAACCCACGGCAACAACCAGCAATCCTTAGTTTTAGAAGCCGATGAAGTAAACAAAACTTTTAAAAGCAAGTCTATTTACATTTCTTGATTGATGTTGTGTGTTTAGCGAGTTTTCAAATCGACGGGAATTTGCAATTTATATTCCGCACGGTATATTTTTATTGGTGACCTTTAAATATGAATGATTGAGATCACACCTACGGAAATTCGTTATGAATTTTTAATTGGTTGTCTATTTGTTTGCTCTTCGTTAATTTGATTTATCTTTGACATTTGCCGCTTGCCGATGTCGACTGTATGTAACATTGATTTCTACGACATCCTGTCGTGAATTTTTACGATGCACGTCGAAGATTTTCACTACACGACGTCCTCGCATCTTACCACGACGATATGATTTGACATAGTAGGTATCATCATCTGCCTAGCCTTTTTCTAGTTGGACTCGGCTTCCAGTCTTGCCGGATGCAACTGAATACCAGTATTTTACATGGAGCGACTGCCTATCTGACTTCCTCAAACCACTTAGTTAGTAAGACTGGCTGTCAGATTTTTGAGACACTGACTACCTGTAACGACAGTGAATGACAGCCGGGACCTACAAATGACAGCCGGGACCAACAGCTTAGCGTGCTTTTCGAGGCACGGAGGAAACTCGGTATGTGATGGGTCACCCATCCACGGACCAACCTAGACAAGCGCAGCTTAACCTAAAGATCAACCTGACCTGGCTATGTTAGTTAGCCACGAGCTCACGATTTGACGTAGCATGTGGGCCCTTTACATATGTATATTAATAGGTACCAAGGTAAAACAGCAGCATAATAATTAAAATTTAAACCGTCTTTTATGCGTGTTCACTACACGGTGTTCGCTAATACGACACGAAACGAATAATCCTATAAAATTTGAAAACCTTTTAAGGTGATTACCGTCAATTTTAACAGTGCCCTAAGCACTTAGCTGCTTTTAAACTCAACGACAGTTTTCGAATAACGAACTTAACGACGCCATCTTGATTAAGGTCATCTGTCAAAATGGCGCACTTTTCAGTAATTAGTAGCGACATCTGCCGAATTAGTTTGTCAACATTAAAGACTTTAGCTTACAATGAGTGCAAAAGTTGTAAGCTTAAGTACTAAGAAAACCGACTAATATAACATTGTTTTAACCTCCTTAGTTTGAATAGAATTGCGGCAATGGTGGTCCAATGCAGGTAGCAGGCCCGTCTCACGTGTTTAAGTCATGAGGTTCGCACCGAGGCAAGGACTTCACTTTGTGTAATTTTGGTCCCCCCTACTGAATTAAAAAAGAATATTCGAAATAATTAACTGTCAAAATTCAGGATGACACTCCAGTTTGATATTACGGCCCCAAAGCACTAACTTCACGTGTTCTTTAATCAAAAAACCTTTCTTCATCGTCTGCCTAGCCTTTTCCCAATCAAGTTGGGGCTTCCAGACTAACCGGGTGCAGTTGAATAACAGTATTTTACATGAAAGCGACTGCCTATCTGACCTCCACAACCCAGTTAGTACTGGGTAATACGATACCCGTTAGTAACCAAGAATAAGTACAAAAATAAACATTCAAATTGGTGGTTTCTTTTTATAGAATCAAAATCTGACAACCAACCAACTCGTTCCTCGTTACACTCTAACTAATTACATACATAAATAACTACAATGTTCATAATCGGAACATGTCGGTAACAATCAGTGATCAGAGATCGTATCAGAGTGTCACGCATAGCTATTGTACCATCCTCATTTGGGTAATGACCTGTCGAACTTGTGAGAATGTCATCGACTACGCCCTGTTCACGACCCTGTAGCGATGCGACTTCATCAATCGCATGCTCTTTCGCTCACGGCGACTTTTTGTAGCGATGGATGGATTGTGTGAGAATGATATGAAAGAAAAAGGAGTAAATGATAGCGAGACGGGGAGAATGGAAGAAAAAAACGTGTTGCGCCAACCCCAAGTAATATGGGACAAGAGCAGGAAGATGGTGACGATAATGATGATGCCGTCGTGTGTTTCTTAAACGCTGATACCGTGCGTTGATGGCATTGTCAATGCTATCGTGCGTTAAAAAAAGAAAAACCGGCCAAGTGCGGGTCGGGCCACGCGCAGTATAAGGTTCCGTAGTAGCCCGTTATATTCAAGCAACTACTTCATCTTATTCATATTCATATTCATATTCATATTCATATTCATTTTATTTTGCATACCATAAGTTTTATAAAGATGTTACAATGGGCTTACAGCTAAGAACAATTATGGACCTAGTATCTTAGTCACTATAAAGGATTTATTCTATGGATTTTGTATTTGGTACAAAATTATCCAACACCCAAGTTCAACAACTATTACTGCTAAACTGATAAAGTTATCGTAACCGCTATAGTTTTTCTTTAAAGTTCATGAAATGTACTATCATCATGAATTTTTCCAGATTTTCCAAGCCAACAGTTAAGCTTTTAGAGGGGGGGACGCCCTACTGGAACAAAAATTTGCACTTTAATGTTTAATATTTCGTAAATGGAGCATTAAATCGAAAAGCAGTTTTAGCAACCCCCAAGTCATTTTAAAAGACCTATTAAATGATACCCCCACACGATGGGGTAAACGACGAAAAATATAAACATCCTCACTTCACATGTAGGAGAGCTAGCCTAAAAAAAAGTATTTTCCGAAATTTTATTCTACCACTTTGTCAGCGTAATTGATATTCATACCTCTACAAAATTACGGCTTTCCCGTACTAACGGTCTCTTAGCAAACCCTCGGACAAACAGACAGACAGACGGACATGACGAAACTATAAGGGTTCCTTGTCAGGACTACGAAACCCTAAAAAACTTTTCAACGTGCGACTGAAGCGCAAAAACAAGGTGATAGCAGCGATACAGAATCTTGGTTTCGTGGGCGAAGAAACCACCTAGAGCATCGCGACCGTTTTGTATTTGCACCGGAGCATAAAGTCGCGGTGGGCGATGGTCCTACTCGTAAACATTTTCTTTCATTTGTTTTCTACGCAGTTGCAAGCTACAGGTTCAACCGTCACATGTGTTGCGATAACACGTCATGTGACGGTTGAACCTGGAGGTTGTGGCCAAGGGGTAAGACATCGAAGCACTTTAGTGTTATTCTGGAATTATTTTGGAAACGTTACCAGAAAAAG
Organism: Xestia rhomboidea; assembly: GCA_963853795.1. NCBI lineage: Eukaryota > Metazoa > Arthropoda > Insecta > Lepidoptera > Noctuidae > Xestia > Xestia rhomboidea. The sequence goes on along the minus strand of OY970778.1, from coordinate 2,139,763 downwards.
GAATTATTCTAATTGCGTTTGTTTGATGACATTTATTCCTTTCTACATAAACAAATAATCATCTAAGTTTGTTTTGAAATTCGAAGGACGTAACTTGATTTCATTCATTCATGGCCACCAGCAGGGCTATTACGTATCTTTCTGATATCCAGTGACTATCAAGCTTCGGTTGTACACCGAACTTTCATGACAACCGTGAATGTCATAATATTGGTATTACGTATCACACTGAGTGGATATCACTTTACGGTGACTAACAGGGTCATACATAATACGAAACTAACTTTTTGACCGTTAATTGATGGACACTGAGCCCAGTTACTATAATTTCAAGCTGTCAACAGAGATACGTAATAGCCCTACAGGACTGCCTGAATAGAAGTGCACTGCTGTATTTTAAACCATACTGAAATTACACTTACACATACAATGTTTCCCTTCACTTTTGTAGCAGTGGTGGTGAAATAATTTACACAAAGTAAAATGTGTACCTGGGTTCAAACCCACGGCCTCTCGTAAGTCACGGTCGCTACCACTAGGCTACCTGTAGGCTTAGCCAAGTTGACAATCTACAATCGTTAACGCTATAGAAAACTAACCAAATGTATGGGAATGACATCTATCATCGTTAAGTCACGTGGTCAAAACAAATGAATGGAAATTTTAAAGTTTAGTCAAAACTGTAAGTTGGCTACGATTTATATGGGATGTGTAGGGATCACGATTGTAGAAACGAATACATTTCATTCTATCATCTTGATCGATGTAAACTTGTCTACGAAAGTTTATATTCGTTTGTTTTGACCACGTGACTTAACGTTTACGATTGTAGAAAGAGAATCGATACGAATCGTTTGTAACTTGGCTAGGCCAGCTGAAGCCCTAGCACGAGCGTGCGATTTTGGAACCGAAATTACAATTATCGTATTGCATTTTAGTTAAATTGTGCAACAAGCACAATCAGTATCACTCGTAGATATGAATAAATTCTTAAAATTGTGAAAATGTTAAATGTGAAAAGAGTATTTTTAATTTTATAATTGACGTATTGACGTTACGTTTAGTCTTTAATGTAAGTTTACTCCATTTTTAAATTATTCAAAAATGTTTTTCTCATTATCTTTTGATCCACACTCCTTTGCCTCGTAAACCACATAAATTAACAGTTTTATACAAGTTTTATGAAAACGATAGGCTTATCTTTAGGCTAGCACCATAAACTAACTTGTTAGGTTGCCATGGCAACCGAATACATAACAAAACAGTTGGTAAGCGACACTGTTTCTTTACTATTTTGTTTTTCTTGTTACAAAATGTCTAAATCTAAAACTGGTGCCGTTTGGGAAGATAGAGAAGTCCTCTTTGACTTGCCTTTTGCGTAAGTACCTCCAAATTTGCCAAGCCTTTTCCAGAGTAACTACATCTTGCTGAATACCAGTATTTTACAGCTGAACACCAATTTTATTATTTCATAGAGCTTTAATATTTTGTTTTATTTGCCAAATCTTTCATCATATTAAAATAGTCTTTACGTTACTAAAACGGGACCAAAGACCAGTGGTTTTGGTCCTTTGATTCAACGTCAGCATAAATACGAGCACACGCACGCGTTTTATCCTAATGCAATGGTTTTCTCCAAGGTTTAAAACGTAAATTAATATGTTCTATATTCAAAATTGACAAATGAACATCATTCCCTATCGATACAGACATGTATTCAAATTAAATGATGTTTATTTCTGTAAGTAGGTCATTTTAAGATACAATTACATGTCAGTAATCTTTTTTTTTTCTCTATGTGGAAATCCGCAATCGATGTCCTCCACTCTGTGGAAAGCGGAGCGGTCTGTCAGACTCGAAGTGAATAAAACCACACCGTCGTTCACTCGCACTCTTGCGTCAGGGTCAGCAGGATTTAAATGCGACTTCCGCTGCCACGGACTACATCACTATCACTACATATTATAAAACAAAGTTCCCCGCCGCGTCTCGTGTCTGTCTGTCTCTATGTATGCTTATATCTTTAAAACTACGCAACGGATTTTGATGCGGTTTTTTTTAATAGATAGAGTGATTCAAGAGGAAGGTTTTAGTATATAATTTGTCAAGCGGGCGAAGCCGCGGGCATCAGCTAGTGTCAATATAATATAAATCGACTTAGCTTATCCCCGATTTGCAGTCCACTGCTGGTCCTTTACCAAGCTGTACCTCAACTCGTTGACTTCCACATCCAGTCTATCTCAGCCAATTTTTGGGAGCCGTCAACATCTACTTAATCATTGTAAAAACCATTACATTTTAAGTCTGATAATACGACTACAGGAAAAGCGGCTTTTCATTCTCTTTGCCATTCGGATGTCTGTCATAATCTTAAAAAAGATATTATCTTACTTGAGGCATTTTGCTTGTCAAAGTTTTGATATTATTTACTTACGCGTGTTTCTTGATAACATAACGTCACGGGTGTAATCACCGAAGGATAAAGCAGAAGTGTATCTAATCTGAATTACTCGCTCATTTCGCCCGATATATTTGGGACCTATTATGGGGCGAGCTCCGGGGTGTTATTGAGATATTCAAGGTAGAAGAAGAACCCAATAACATTTTTCTGTTTCTTGAAATTTCCAGATATTTAAAACTACGGCCTGGCGAGAAGATTTTTGATAGAATCGAACCAATAGAAGATACTAAAGGCAACAGTGGCACCAAAGGTCGTATGGTGGGTCACAAACTTGAGGATTATATGGCATTCGCTGGCTTCTCCCCGGATCAATTTATGTAAGGTTCAAAAAGATGGATAACGGAGGTTCTGTTCAATAAAAATCCGCCGAAAGACTAGAATGTGTTGCTGGGAGTTCGTATCGCCACTTTTTCTTTCCAGCTAAAACACTAGAAAGGGTGAACTGCCGGCGTTATGGGGTCTGTTTATAGATTGCTGATTGGTAACATGTTAAACCAAAACCAGTAAAGCAAGAAAAACCTTGCCAAGATCAAGCAGAAGGAGTTACTTAAAAATCTACATACCTATTTTCACCACAGAGCACGGAGACACCTTTTCAGCCAAAGCTATACTGATAGGCGGCATTGACAACAGATTCCAAACAAACCATCCGTGTTAACGTATACTTGCACTGCGATTTCAGCAATTGGCCACAACTGCATCCTCTCAACAAACACTAGGGTAGTCAACTCAGGTCTTCGAGGCACCACTCAAGCCCTCAACGTGTTAGCAGGTTACAAAGCTAACAAATACGAGTTTATCTTCACCAATCTGTCGCCAAACTGTGTCAGGCATTATACTTCTGTTGCTGGGGTGCATAAGTAAGTAAAGAACATTTTAAACAATCTTTCCAACAATCTTTCCAACAATCTTTCCAACAATCTTTCCAACAATCTTTCCAACAATCTTTCCAACAATCTTAGGAAACAGAGCCTCCTGATAAGTTGATAACGCATACCTAATCATGAAGATGAACAAGAAAGAACCAACCTCCGGAAGGGAGTGATGTAGCGGCATCTTCAACGCAGTATGCAGCTGCGAAATAAATGAAGTGCGAGTGACACCTGCATTGCTCAAGCAAGTCATCCGAGAGAATGGGATATATACAATAGCCCGAAGACAGGACAGGATCAGGTCGGAGGATCTTCTTTTTTCAATGGAGGATGAAGAATTATATATATAACCTTTTCCTAATATACCTCTATGGAAGTAGCAAATCATCATTCAGCAACTTTCGCTTTATTTTTCAGAGCATATACCGCCTCCAGAATGTACAGGGACCTAAAATTGAGAGGTGCTATTATACACAATAAGCAGTTGCGGATGTTGCCACTTGAAAAGGTAAGGCACGAAGTATCCTCATATCCTGTATTATTTACACACACATTCCTTTTCGGCTATTGGCGAACTTTACTCCTACCAAACGCACATACAGTTCCTCGATCCATCTTTGTCCTGCATAGCTATTCACAGCGCTTCGATTCGGAAAGTCGTATGTCTATCTCGCTCGATTTCGTAATATCAAAAAAAGATAGACATACACTTTCTGAATCGAAAATCGAATCTAAGCGTTGTGATTAAGGGACCTGGCCCCTTATTCACAACGCTTCGATTTGATTTTCGATTCGGAAAGTCGTATGTCTATCTCGCTCGATTTCGTAATGTCCATACGACTTTCCGAATCGAAAATCGAATCGAAGCGTTGTGAATAAGGGGCCAGATCTGCCGTGATATCGCCTAGTATTCAATGGGAGTCAATTAGTAGTTCTTAAAGTACTTTAGTACTTCAAGAGGCTCACAAGGCTCAATACGTGACAAAACATTGCTCCTGTAATCACAGAAGATTAAATCAGAGGTATTCCTCTGTCACTCAGGCCTCAAAGCCAGCCTTTTTCCATCAACCAGACACGAATCTATACTCCAGGCTACTGCTGAGAACTTCTAATGTGATGAAAAAACACTTTCCCAACCTGAGAAAGGAACCCAAGACCAAATGGGCAGCAGTAACGTTTGAGATGGCTAGACCAACGAGGATGTATACAATTACTTAATAATGCTGTTTCCAGATATGCCTACGCGAGCACAGCATTTGGAACCTGTCAAGTGACTCCGGAAACCTGGGGACCCTGATAGTCACAAACGTTAGAATCGTCTGGTTCGCAGACATCAATGATAACTTCAACGTGTCCATGCCGTATATCACTATTGAAAGCGTGAGTTTGTTCCAACTGACGAACCTTTGAGAGAAGAGTAAAGGAAGAATGTGAAACAGAGAGAAGACTGGAAGAATACGGGGGAAGACTTTGTCCAGCTAAGTGGTTCCTACAACATAGATTAAAAAAAACTATTCATTTTAGTTTTAGAACGAAAGCCTACGATTTGTCCAAGACCATTCGTCCAAGAAGATTCGTCGGTCCGAAATGTATCGGATCGACTGGTGTTTTACACATTTTATTCTTGTTTGTGGAACGAAAGACCAATAGCCAGTTTTAAGTTTACATACTAAATAATAGTAATATAATAAAATAATGTAATGGAAATATGTGAAACCATTATAAAGACCGTTTTACTATTTAACTTTCCTCCGTACAATTTCGTTTACATTTCCAGTTACTTTAAGCATCCGACTTTTGGTTGATTTGCAAGAAAATCCCAAAGCAATAAGACACATTATCCTTTATGATTGTAGGTAAACTAATGACTTTTACATTATTCCAGATTATAATCAAAGACTCCAAGTTTGGCGAAGCCCTAGTGTTTGTAGTGCGTCGCACATCTGGAGGGTACGTGCTGGGGTTCAGAGCTGACCCTCGTGAAAGACTGCATCCTTTACTAGCGGAATTGCAAGCGCTCCACCAAGCTTATAATGAGAAACCCATATTTGGCATTGAGCTTACTTGGAATAACGAGGTAACTAATTCTTCATTAAATGACAACATGATTATGGTATATCGAAGAGCTTGAACTTTCACAAAAACCCAATCCCAAAAGGAATACGCTTCCTTACAATTCCTAACTTGTCATGTTCTATAAAAAAAATAATAGTCTTCCTTTTCATTCACGTCACTTATTCAAACTTTATGAAAATAGGAGGTCCGTGGCTGACTAATAAACTGTTTTGGATTCCTCCAAAACAGTTTATTAGTAAACCTGCTCATTTCAATACGACAATTGTCTTCTTTACAGAATGTAAGACCCGGATCAGACGATATAGAAGAACTGGAAGAAATTGGCGAGCCAAGAGGTGAAATGGGACCAAACTTGTATTTAGCATCACAACTGGCCCAAAATAAAGGAGAAGCAGAAAGCCCGCCAGTGTATAGCCCATATCTAGGGCTAGCCATAGAACCATTGAAGGAAGGATTTACTTTAAAAAGTCTGTTTGAAGTACAGACTACTTCGTAGTGGCGCTGTTATCAGTGGTTTAGCAGAATACCATATCCTGTTGATTAGAAAATTAATTCATTAAAAACTCTACAACCTACTAGTGTGATTTGATTTTTGCCTTTTGTGAAATAATCGGCAAAATTGTAATCGGATTTTGCCATTAGAAAATCAGCAACAGCTACAGAGTCTAGTTATACATAACTTATCAAAACAAAACTAAACATGTACGTAAGTACACTCCTGCATTGCCCATCAGGGTTTACATGCATGATTCATGATGTTATTTTATGTAAATATCATATCAAAGTTAATATTCGTTACTAATTATCATGAGGGCCAGAGCGCCTAGAGCTAAGCAAAGAAAAGATTTGTTCAACACCCACAAAAAAACCATGAATTTAGTGCTCAATTAGTTCATATTTAAAACACGTAAAAAGAATCGTCATATTTGACAGTTCTTTTTGTTTGAGTGTAGTGTCATTCATTCATTTTGAATGTGACGTTTATGTTTGCAAACTTGTTGCAACTTGATTGTGGACTTTCACTTTTTATTACAGGCACAATTTTTATTTTAGAGTTCTATTTACAAAATAACATACAATTATGCATTCGTAATTCTATAAAATAATTAGAACAAGATGTTTTAACACTGACAAGAATTGATTTTCTTTGCAATTCGACCTTTTCGTTGAATTTTTAAGATTGTTTACTCTATAAGTTGCATTTATTTTGATACTTAATTTTATCAATAATGAACAAAGAAAATAACAGAGGCGCAGCAGGCCTGGTGAGTATTATACTTTTTATTATTTCTTCCAAAGAGTCTGAATAAAAGGCGCCAAAATAAATTAAAAAGTTATGGTTTTGTCAAAAATGTCATATTACTATCAAAACTGGGAGTGTGAGAAATGTGAACAAAATGTTTGTAAAATAATCATTATTCCTGGTAAATTTAGGTACTGCCCTGAGAATTCGGGCATAACCTTTGTTCATTCCTCTCAGTTGAGGGTCTGACCCCTAAGCATTGTCCTGTCACTGCCTTGTATCCTCATAAAATAGTGTAGAATAAGCAGTGATAACAATTATTCAGTCTTGTGTTGTGTCAACATGTTTTTAATACTCCAGTATTTTAAGAGCTGCATCCTTAAATTCCAGCGCCGCTCAGTGGCAGCAGAAAGGATACGTCTGAGAGAAGAATGGTCTGCATTAAAGGAAGTAGACACGGCGACTACTTCAAGGTATACGGGCAAAGTGCTCCAGAAGAAAGCTACAAACACTAGGAATACTCCTGCAGTTTTAAGTAAGAAGAAACAGCCTCCAAAAACTGCTAGTCAGAGAAAGGTAAGTGCCCTGCATTATATTTTGTTGATAATTTAATAAACAACTCAGCTTTTATCAAATTATATGTGTTTACAGTTTTATTTTGCCGTTGACTCTGGCAATCCATATAAAACAATGTTTATTTGATTTTTGTGGGTTTCATAAAAACCATAAAAATATCTGCCAAAATTTGACAATAATTATGTTCTCTGAAGCCGTTAAACTTTAAATTTACTGCTACCTACTGCAGCATAAAATAAAATCCTTGCTATTCTGTCATAATTATTTTAGAGTACCCCCAACTATGTATTTGTATTTAATCTAAGCATTGTTTCTGCAATATTTCGACAGCAATAGACATCATGCTTGCATATCAGAATATGGTAAGTATCAAATACTTTGAAAATTGGACTATCACTTGTAACAAATTTACCTACTTGGTGGCTAGTTTATTTGATATGGGGCTTCGCAGTTTGGTAAAAATATTAAAATTCTTATCTTAAAATTGCTTTCTCAAATTCTTTAGCAGCAACTTGTTGATAAATAACTACTATCTTGTATCTTGTAGTTTCCAATGTCCAATAATCGTCATAGTAATCAGTATTTTGGAACAGACAACCTACGTTGTCTGTAAAAAGCGTTGCTGTAATTAAGTAAACATAAAATTTGTTGAGACTATTGTCAACAAATTATGTCTAATTAATTATCATAATTTTACAATTGAAATGGTAATTTGGTTTGCCTTATTCCCATTCATTTTGATGTGGAATCTAAGACAGTTGAGCACATAGAGGTTTATAGTATCCAGCCTAGGTACTGTTGTGATGGCCTGTTTATCTTAGTTTTCAGGAGTTGGGAATAGGGCAATAGGCTTGTTCGAAACAACAACATATTTTTTTTTTGTAACTGAAATAAATACTTTGTTAATTTCAGGAGAATCCAACAGCAATGCAAACAGCATGCGACTCTCTTCGCGGTGTGGTAGCCATGGTGGATGTGGGGCCGGAGACCAAGGCTCTGCCGCTGAGGTGCACACTGGCAGCTTTAGGAGCTACTGTTGTTATTGACTGGAGTCCCCTTGTCACGCATTTAGTTTGGACTGATAGTGAGTTGACTTATTCCTTATAATATGTAGCATGTGACAAATTTTATAAAGGCCTAACTTTTCTGTTGAAAATGTTTCCCGTATAATTTTTTAAAAAGGAGTGTAAGGAGTGAGCAGCATGGCTCGTAATGGAAAGTGTACATTATTTTTCTTATTTAATGGATACTGTATCTTTCTACCTTGTGAACTTACAAGCAACATTGTAGTATATCTTGGTTAAAACACAACTCCCAAAAGCAAACGCTTCTTAATGTTAAGGTGGATGCTCCAGGGTAGCCCGCGAAATTCAAATTTTTACGTTATTTGCAGGTCAGTGTCAGGTTGTATGTTGATTAAAATATGATTCGCGGCTGTAACACGTATGTAGTTACAGAATTATAATCATCAAAATCATCAATACAACCCTCCAAGCCCATAAAGGTGCAGGAATGACTTTTTCAAGGTCAAATTCATTCCTGCCCCTTTATGCGCTTGGAGGGTTGTATGTTGTACCCTGGATCATCCACCTTAAACAACATGAATAATGGTCCTCCAGCCTTTCGGTTGGAGTGTAGCCTTATAGGCGCTACGGCGCGGCGCGAAGACAAGTCTTATTTTCATAGTGCCCCTAAGAGGACCCACTGACCAGACTTTCTCTTTTTTTTTAAATAATATTTTTCATTTCAACTCCATTCTTCTCCAGGTGGTTGCCGTGCCACCCGCGCTAAAGCCCGCGCGCTGGCCTGCAAGCTGGTGTCCCCGCTGTGGGTGGAGGCTTGTGCCGCGTCCAATACCAAACTCAACGAGCGCACGTTCCCTGCTGCTTCACGGCAGTCAGACTTACCCTCACCGAGGACATTGAGACAACTGCTGGTAGGTAGATATTTCTGAAACTGTTTCTTGACATGTTTTTGTAGTTGATTGATCGATTAGAAAACTTTAACAGGTGGCAAAAACTCAACGCTCTCTTGGCGAAGCTTCCAGTTTTTTTTTTTTTTTTGCCACACTAAGCAACGAGGCTTGTGTCGTGGACACCAAATAGTTGATATACTACATAGATACTTTTTGTTTGTAAATACATACTTATTATACATATAAACATCCATGACTCTGAAAGAAATGTCCATGCTCATCACACAAACATTTGCTCCGACCGGGATTCGAACCCGGGACCCAAAGAACGTAAGGCAGCCTCAGTACCGCTGCGCCATTCGGGTCGCAAAGTAATCAACTACATTACCAAGCAACATTGTTTGCCAGCAGAAATGGCGCGCCAATTTTTCTTCCATTTGAAGTTGTAATGATAAAAAAAGGGGGTTTTGTATGATATTATAAATGTGTGGTGTGCTCCAAATAAAAATAATAAGTAAAAGTGAAAATTCGGGCGCCAGGAGTACACACAAAACTATGCCTAGAATAGACTTACCTGCGGGAGCTGGCTTTTAATCTTCAAGCGGGAAGGTATCAATAAAAATCGACCATGAAAGTTACAGATCTATTTTATTACCCGAAGGCTGCTGGATGGGAGAAAAACACAAGAAAATTCCTTTCTAAAATTAACAGATATGGTTCTAACTAGAGGTGTAAAACTAAAATGGAAAAATTTTTATTTTATGGCCTGTCATTATTGCACTTTTGAAAATCTAAAATAAGTACCACAAACCATACTAAATTCCGTCGAATAAACTAAACCCGAGGAGTCAAAACATGCTCATCTTGGTGACCTCCACTGAGATGCCAACGGCGTCCATGATAAATTTTGGTAGAGGCGAGCGTTCAATTATTTAAGTTGAAGAAGAAAAATATAAGAAGAAGAAGAAAACGCCGTGGGGCGTTTCTTCCAAAATATTTAAATGTGGTCATCAGTAGATGATGCAATCCAAGCAAATATATGTTCAAGTTAAAAGATCCATCAAAAATATATGCTATCCAACTAGGATGCGGGGCAAGGGCAATCGGCTACCACACAATTGGGACTAGATGCCGCCCATCTGAAGGTATACTTCTAGATTAATTTTAGGAGCGCTGCAATTACGCCATGACCCAAAAATTGACGAGTCGAAAAGTGAGAAATGTCAAAGTGAACTTGACAGCGTAAAAAAAACTCAGTGTGACCACTACACAAATCCAAGTCAACCAAACAATGAATTTTTTATAAGGCAACACCCAAGCTAAACAGTCAATTAAACGACGAGAATATGCATCCATGTGACGAGCTAAAAAGCCTCGTTACAAAGTGCAATTTCTTTTTATTTATTTATTTATGTACAAAAGTTCTTATCGCCCGGTATTGAACCACCAGTTCAGCATCATCTGCCTAGCCTTTTCCCAACTATGTTGGGATCGGCTTCCAATCTAACCGGATGCAGCGGAATACCAGCTGCAGCATTTTACATAGAGCCACTGCCTATCTGACCTCCACAACCCATTTAGTACTGTCAATCAGTCAATCTGACAATCAGTCAATCTGACAATCAGTCAATCTGACAATCAGTCTTACCAAGGGGTATCGTATTTTAATACGATACCCCTTCGATCTTCGATTCTTTCTGATTGTCAGATCTTTTGGGCCACTGACTACCTGTAACGACTGTCAAAGATCAACCAATGACAGCCGCCGGGACCAGTTGGTCCCGGCCGACCAGTTGGTTGGTTGGTTGACCAGTTGGTCAATTGGTTGGTTGGAGTTTACTCCGTGCTTCGGAAAGCACGTTAAGCAGCTGTTTAACGTGCTTTCCGAAGCACGGAGTAAACTCGGTGGTGCCGTGCTTGCCTAGGTTGGTCCGTGGATGGGTCCACAAACCAGCCGAGGCAAGTACGGCTTAACCTAAACATCGACCCGAGCGGCAGTTATAATGTAGCCACGAGTATTCAACCACCAGTTAACTCACATCAATTTTCTTTACCTGTAATTGCAGAAAAGGGCTGAAATGGAGAATGTCCCTCTAATAGACTTACTATCAGACAGTAAGGATGAGGACAACGATGGCAAACCACGACTGAGGATATCTTCTGAAACTGATAACACTACTGACACGTCCCGGGATACTGTTGGTTAGTATGGTAACCTGCTATTCATGGAAATGATGACTATATTATGACCTTCCAAGTTCCAATGCTCTATAGCTATACCATTGTTCGTGAGTTATCTTCAGAGAATTTGAAATAGGGTAGACTCCATAAAACAAAAATTCCAAGACACCATCTCTAAAAACAATTTATTTTTGGCCTGAAAACCCTATTTATTTTCAATTATTTGAAATCAATAAATAGTTGAGTCATTGAGTTGACTAAACAGTGAAGTCACAGTTTGCTATTGCCATACAAAATCTATGAGAGAACCGCGTTTTAACAGCTCTTAAAAAGTATCTCAATTGATTGGTGTGTCATCTACCCTATTGCCAAAATCATCTTGCAGTTCAATTTGTCTAATTACGTAGGCAAGCACTGAAATGCGGAAAATAACCTTAAACCCTGCTTTATGTTGACTTTAGGACGGGTGCCTTTTTTGAAAGTCAGAAGTAACGGTTTTGCACTAAAACATGACGCTTTTTCGATAGCGAGATAGCTCGGAAAGACAAATCGTAGCCCTAAACGTCTAAGGTTAGTTATCACCCAGATAAAATTAAAAACTAACTATAAAATGAACTTTACTAACTTTCACTCACAGTTGGTAGTAAACGAATATATCGTTTATATTCTACTTCAGACATAGAATCCCGCGTAAACACAGCCCCTCGGCGCGCTATGGCCGAGCCCGCCAGCCGGGAGCCGCCCAAGTCGCGGCGGAAACTGTTCACGCACAAGGAGGCCGAGGACATCGACAGCTCCGATGAGTCTGGTATGTTACCCATTTGTTTAGTTATTATCATTATCTGCCTAGACTTTTCCCAGGGTCGGCTTCCAGTCTAACCGGATGCAGCTGAATACCAGTATTTAACATAGAGCGACTGCCTATCTGACCTCCACAACCCAGTTAGTACTCGGTAATACGATACCCTTTGGTAAGACTGGTTGTGAGACTTTCGGGCCACTGACTACCTGTAACGACTGTCAAAGATCTACAATTGACAGCTGGGACCAACGGCTTAACGTGCTTTCCGGTCTTGCACCTTACTGCTTTATTAATTTAATCTATTAATAAAGTAGTCTTCTGTCTCAGACTTCGTCCGCGTCGAAGTAACATCCTATCGCACTTTGTAATAGTGAAGAATATTTGAAGATTGCAGGCCACGTCGTCATTTTCACACCTAATAGTTCTGTTCAAACTTTATAGCGGTTCGAAACATCTAACCTAAAGCCGCGTTTACACAATTTTAGGTCTTGACTAAATAACGCGCAGACCGTCACTCGCAGCTAACTTCCGAGCTATCATAAAGTTAGAACTGAACTATTCCTCTAGTATAGATTGATTCAACAATCAAGAATTATCTCCAACAAACCACATTACAGATGGCGACAGAACTAAAAACAAAAGCAAGTTCACTCAACGTGAACGAAGAGACTTGGCCCGCGCTGAGCGAATGGCCAAGAAACTGCTGGCGGGTTGCAACCCGCAGTGTAACAACAACGTTGCAATACAAGCTACACAGGGGCACTTGAAACCGAAAATTGTAAGTATCTGCTTATTTCATAGTTAGTCTAATATGAAAGACAAGTTTGCACCATATACGCAATTACCAAAGTACAATTCAAATCAATGTTTTATAATTAAAGATTGAAACGGATTAAACATTAAACTTTATTTTATTCCAAACTAGCTGATGCCCGCGGCTTCGTCCGCCCGCAATTTATATACTAAAACCTTCCTCTTGAATCTAGTAAAAAAAACCGCATCAAAAACCGTTGCGTAGTTTTAGAGATTTAAGCATACATAGGGATATAGGGACAGAGAAAGCGACTTTGTTTTGATATAGACAACCTGTCATAGATGACATATATTTTATACCATAGATAATCATTACTATTCTAGAACACGCAGGAATTCTACAATAGTAATGCAGATATGCGTAGGCATTGGTGATGGGGCTCACTTGCCATCACTCGGGCTGTCTGCATGTTTGACACCCAATAACATTAGAAATACCAAAAATAAGACTCAGTCCTCACTAACAATGCAACGTTTTTTTTACAGGTCTTAACAGGCATGACCCGCCCCGAACGCCAAGCAATAACAAAATCAATCCAAAAACTAAACGGCTTCATACAGAAAGAAGTCAACAAGCGAACAACACACGTTCTCTTGGGCTCCTGTCGCAACGACGCAAGTTGCAGCAACCACCCCTCGAACATCACCGGCGTTGCAACCCACTGCGACCTGAGCAAGACTAGCTGCTGGAGCGACGCGACGGACAAGCGCGCGCGGACGTGCAACGCGTTGCTCGGCGCCGCGAGGGGCTGCAGGGTGCTGCACGCGCGGTGGGCGGGGCAGTCCGCGGCCGCCGGGAAGTGGCTGCATCATCATGGGTATGAGGTCGAGCATCTGAGGAAGATTTGTCAGGTTAGTCATCATATTATTTTTAATATTTCACTCATATGCAAGCATTGTTACCGCGTGGTATGGTGTAACTGGGTTGTGGAGGTCAGATAGGCGCTCGGTGTAAAATTCTGGTATTCAGTTGCATCCAGTAAAGCTAGTGGACGTAGTACAGATTATGAGGGTACCATAGAGTATATCGCGGCCCTGGAACACAAAGGGCTAAGAAGGAACATGGATGGGTTTTAGTCAGTAAAAGTCTGACACTCCCTTCCGCTCCGCCCAGAGCAGGAGGAGTCATTTGAAGATTTCTCATCCGGAAAAAAATGGTACCATAGAGTTGGAACTCCCGTGTAGAGTATTTTTTTTACTACATAAAGTTTGGATAAATAAGTAAGTACAAAGTATTGGCGCCTTTTTTCAATGACACTATTAAAGCTTTCTACGACTATGATTGCAGGCACATGCTTCATGATTTTCGATTTGTTACATTACAACTCAAAAGATGGCGCTAGTATTACGAAATTCACAGATACACAACCGTATTAATTTTTCTACGAGTATGGTATCAAATACTCGAAAAATTTGAAGGTTCTATTTATTGTAATATCACATTTTTCTCTTAACAGAAAGCCCGCGTCGAACGCACAGCCCTCGGTCGCCTACACTCCGAATACGCTTACGACGTATTTTACGGCATGCGCGTACATCTGAGACCAAACGCCGAACAAAGAGACGCCGCATTTAAACTACTAACCCTGTGCGGTGCTTCAGTTAACAATAACAACCAAAATTATGGCCCAAAAAATCAAAATAACGGCCCAAATAGCCAAAATAATGGTCCTTTCATCCGACCAACACAAATTACTGGTCCTAATAATCAGCAAATAGTAAATAATGAGGACTACGATGTAGTAATAGGGTGTGCAGCAGGACAGGTGAACTCTAAATGGGTGTTCGACAGTGTTGCCGCGGCTCGCATGAGGACTACTAGACGGTATGTTAGTGTAAACAGGTTTAGTCAGGACAGCGATGTTTTGTGTGTCAATGATGAGATTGGTGATAGGTGATGATGTCATTTCGGTGATGATTGAGGTTATGAGACTGTAGTTTTTAGATGTACTATAATAACTACTATAGCGCCAGCTATGACGCCAATTAAGGCAAGGGTACCCGGATAAACGTCATTTTGTATTGTGTTTTATACGTACGTATAGCAGGGATTCAAATGTTGAAAAAAAAAACCATACAAGTTTTACACTTCAATCTAGATATTTGGGCCGTGCGCGATACACGATTACTTGCACTGTTCTGCATCCAATTAAATCACAAATACAAGTGTAAATTTAAAAAAAAAAAAAACGGCCACCATCGTTGTGGAATAATATATGAAAATACCTCCAATTAATTTATTTATTTATTAATACCATTAATTTTAAAATCAAATGTTTTCATCTTTTCATGCACTCGCGCCGTGTCCTTTAGTCCCGAGCAGAATGTGATGGAGGTCGGACGTGTGCTAAATTTTTGGACGGCGCCACCCCTGCTAAGCTCTGTCATAAGCTGAGCGTATCGTATCTCCTTGCGGGGGCTAGGCTAAGCGATAAATGCCTACCGCGGCGCTCGGGTTAACCTCGCCTTAAGGTCGAACAAAGACGAACTCACTGGTGGTCGTGGCCAAAAATCACGCTGTCTCACCTGGCATCGTGCCCGACAGAGTGAGTTCAGTGAGATGCACGATAATTCATAATAAAGCGCGCGTAAAAAAAATACGTAAAGGCTTTTGGAAAATAGAGTTTTATGTAAAAACCCAATAAATCAATTACAAATAAAATTTATTGAATTCTTCGTTAATGGAGCTTTGTCGGTACCAACTTTGTTTTGGAAATTTGACACTTCTTTTATTTGCAATTTGCGCTCAAAGTTGCGTTAAAATTGGCAATAATAAAAACGAATCTTTGGTAGCTCGTAACTTTGTAATGGCTTTTTATTTTACTATTCTGTTTCCCCACAGACAAAATTAATAATAAGATTAAACGATATCATGTTTAACTTTGGATATACAGTGTCAAACAGTGGAGACCCCCGAAATTACTAAGTAAAAAAAAAATGTCGACTAGTGTCACCAAAATGAAATTCCTGCATCGCGCTATGAGATTCCTGGGAAATAAGAACATAATTATAGAAAAGCCCGACAACTAGCCCCGGGCAGCCCCGGGGCAGTAGCCCACCACACAAAACACCCGTCTGGTCGTAGGATCATCCTTAGAGGTCTTAGAGCGACTCGTCTTTCAGGAAGCAAAAACAGTAATTTTGAGGTCAATTAAAAATGTAACAGCGCGGTTAATAGCCCAGGAATACTTGTAAGAGAAACGTGTGTGTAGGAATCTCGACATAGATAGCGACAAAATCGCTAACTTTCTACTAACTACTACTAACGAATAAATTCAGTTGCAATAACGATGCTTGCGAGAATTGCATCTTGGATGAAGAGACTTGCATTTCTCTGGTCTGGCCTGGTTATAAGCAGACGTACAGACGGTTTTAAAAACTTTTGAGAAGCAATGGTTTATGAATTTCTTTCAAAATCCTTCGTAATAATAGTGATTGAGAGCGTTATAACCAATTGAGATGACTGACATATTTCTTTATTTGTTTTGAGATTCTGTTAAGTCTGAATTATTGCATGCGCCATGTTCAGAGATATTTTCACTAATTTTTAATTCCATTTGAAACGCTACTGGTAGCGACATCTATGACGATGGATACGAACTATCCTGAAGAGTATTGTAACCTGGATATTTACTTTGTAATTGTGACTGTTTTATACACTTCATGTTCCCTACAGTTTCTACTCAGTAAAATGATTAAAATATTATTTTCTTGTGAGTCTAGCGTAGGTATAACTTTTAGTTGTCGCCTTATGTTAGTGAACATTTTTATAATACGTACGTATTTATGTATAAATAAAATAATATATTTTTAATGTATTGCTCTCTGTAATTGTATTTTTTGTAAAAATATTGTAAAGCTAACAATTAGCATAAGTCTGATAGTTGTACTAAAACTATTTAATATTGGTTGTTTATACATTTGTTTGATAATAAATCATGTTCCCTAATGATATCGTTGTTTTAATTTTCTATATAACTGTCTAAGTACTTCTTTACAAAGGTCAAACCCCAAAAGATGTTTGGGCAGTCAACATATTGCAATTTATTTTTGTTGATTTTGTTGCCTCTAGTAACGTGTCTACCCTGGGGTCATCTTTGCTCTATGGCGAAACTAAGTATACAAAGAAAAGTTCTTTCTATATCTTTTGTAGTATTAGAGAATTTTGTTTGCATTCGTAAGTAACACCTAAGTCATTGCGCAGTGTTTTCACGAACACAAAGTGATACCTAACTCTGCGTAACACATATAAGCAGATGCCCCGTTTCGACCAACTCTAGGTGACATCCAACTCAATGCAATGCCTAATGCTCGTTTTCACCAACACTAAATGTCACCTAACTGAAGTAGAATATCTTACATTACTACTATAACTACTTCCCCGTTGATAAGGAAATAATTTCTACGTCTTTGTCTTCGTAGAAACTCGAGTTCATGGGTCGCCCCATGCTCGGGCAGACAAATGTCGAGAGAAAGAGCTTTGTCTATTCTTGGTAGAAAAGAAATGGAATGAGGGATTATCTTTTTAAACTCTTCCCCAGTCGCTGGATAGATGGCGCTGAACTTGGTAAGTTACTGCATTTCCAAGCGTTTTGGCTTTCGCACCTAGTAACGTAGTCAGTTCAACGCCACCTACAGAGTTCTTGGAAACTATGTTTTTTTTTAATACTCAAAAAGAAAACCTCTCATTGGTAATGCTACGCGTGCTGGTAAGTCTATATTCTCATATCCGGTAGATAGTGTTCATCCGGACTTAGCGCAAAAGTTAAAAAAAAAAACAATCTAGCATAGACAATGAAAATGTCAATAAAGTACAATGGAATGAATGAAAAAAACAATACATTCGCGTTCCCCGCAAGTCATGAAAGTTTGATGCGTACGAAGAACTGGCGTTAACAAAGTGATCACGAACAGACTGGCAACACCTTGTGAGACATGATTCGCAATTTAAAACGCACGTGCTGTTGAGGGCATTTAGATAATAAGTAGTACATTTTGATACAAGTGGAGAAAGTTTGTTACTGCACCCGAGGCGGAATTAACTCCCGAGCCGTAGGCGAGGGTATTTTTGAGCCGAGAACTGCAATAACAAATCTCCACGTGTATCAAACGACGTTTTTCAATACAATTTTGAAGAAATAAAATAAAAGAACGAAAAATATTTTTTCAATACACTTCCTCGAAAACTGGTTCATAACGCACTATGATTAGGTTCAAAATGCAATGCATTTCACACACGTGCGATTTTTTTCATTTTCCAACACGGAATGAAAATTGCCACAGATAACTATACCTATACTTAGTCCAAATTGGTTCAATGCCTATGGTCGGAGGTTAAAGTTTTTTTTTATTTCGGCAAAGTACTAATGCGTCTTTACGGCGTAAATATTTTTTGAATATTCAAATTGTGTTTATAAATAGAATATCATAGATAAACACGATTATGTAAAACTAATATTATATTAATAATTTTTTTTTAATTTTTTTTTTTTTTTTTTTTTTTTTTTTTTTTTTTTTTTTTTTTTATTATTATTAATATTATTATTTTATATTTATATTTATAGTATTTTATATATCCTTCTAATTTACCTTAGTTTTAATTAAATTATTTTCAGATGTACACCTACCACTGCTTGTCTCTGCATCACCCAAAGGTTGACTGGTAGAAAATGCCTACGGCATTAAGTCCGCCTCTGTACTTTGTGCTTAAAGTGTTAAATAAATAAATAAATAAATAAATAATATTCACTTTTTAAACAAATTAAAATTTATTTGTGTTCTAAATCAAAAATACAAAAAAAAAAAAACAATTTTTTATATTAGGCTGTTTAACGGCTTCATACCTTTGCTTCTCCTTCAACCTGGCGAAAGCAAAGCGCGGAAAAATGTGAGTTCTTTAAAAGTGTATTGAAAAACGTCGTTTGATACACGTGGACATTTGTTATTGCAGTTCTCGGCTCAAAAACACCCTCGCCTACGGCTCGGGAGTTAATTCCGCCTCGGGTGCAATAACAAACTTTCTCCACTTGTATCAAAATGTACTATTGTCATGAATTATAGTAACTATGATTTTAATTTTCTTTTTTTCCGCGCTGTGCTTTCGTCAGGTTGAAGGAGAAGCAAAGGTATGAAGCCGCTAAACAGCCTCATATTAAAAAATAGTTTTTTTTAATATATTTTTGAATTTAGAACACAAATAAATTTTAATTTGTTTAAAAAGTGAATATTAGTTTTAAATAATCGTGTTTATCTATGATATTCTATTTATAAACACAATTTGAATATTCAACTGGGGTAACGTTTTTCACAGGAAAAATCTAAACGAATGATCAGAGAGAGAAACATTGTGCATGGCCTTGTAGCTTAAAGTAGTGTCAAAGTGTGCCCCCAAAAATAAACTGTGTGCCCCTTCAGGTTTTCGAGATATTGCATTTCCTGCTGGAGTAACGGCTGGTTATCCGACCATTCGAATTTGGTCGGATAACCAGCCGTTATTTACATGTTTTGTTTTTTGTTAACATTAACTTAATGCGAAACATTCCAAGCTGAATATTTTCACCATATATTTTTGACTAAAGGCACACTAGTTCGAGCTGGTCCTTGTATTTTGCCGTCAAAGTTAAGACACCATCGTTTTGACTTTTAACAAGATTATTCAAAAAAGCATGCATGATCAGGTATGAAACTTTGTATGGTTATAATAGCGTCAAGACGGACCGAATACAGTTTTCAGCGACCTGATACCTTGTCTCATTTAGGCGCTGCGATGTTTTTTCAAATTTTCATAAAACCGCGATAACTTGGAAATTGTTTTATTGCTTTCAGTATTTGACCTACTTATCTTTTAGCCTTGTTGTGTCCCACTGCTGGGCAAAGGCCTCCAGAAGCAGCCCTCGCGGTGCGCGTCAAGATCGTCTCACCACTTTCTGGACCAACCTCAGCGATGTCCCGTTTCAACCGCGCGGCCACCTCATAATATTTGATGAAACTTTGCCAGGAATTAGTGCTAATTTGTTACTTCACATTCACACACCTCTTTTCGTGAATTTGTTCCAAAAAAAAATAGGCGCAATGACAAAGAATAGTTGGCCACTAGAACCGCCACTTGCCGTAGCCATCGCCCGTGATTACACAGAAACTATATCATCATCCATCATCCACAGCCCGACTTCACCCACTGCTGGGTATAGGCCTCTCTTTGTTTGTGCCAAGCTTCAAGCTTCTTTTTTTTTTGTTGCCGGGGTGGAAAATCCACACGGATGTCCTCCGCCCTCGGGCGGGCGGAGGGGTCTGTCGGACTCTAACCTACTAAAAACCAGCCGTTGTTTACATGTTTGGTTTTTTGTTAATATTTACTTAATGCGAAACATTCCAAGCTGAATATTTTCACCATATATTTTTGGCTAAGGGCACACTAGTTCCTTAACACCTACACATCTGGAATCGAGCTGGTTCCTTGTATTTTTGGCGTCAAAGTTATGACACCATCTTTTTGAGTTTTATCAAGATAATTCAAAAACGCATGCATGACCAGTTTTGAAACTTTGTATGGTTATTAGTAGCGTCAAGGCGGAACCAATACAGTTTTCAGCGAGCTTATACCTTGTCTCATCTCTCGTTTTTTCGAGTTTTCATAAAACCGTGATAACTTGGAAATTATAAATATTTTCTTAAATCTAATTGGGGCACTGAGGGGCACACATGAAGAGCTACGCGTGTATGTTTAATCTACAGGGGCACATGCAATGGTTTTAGAGATATACGATTCTGTAAAACGTTACCCCAGCAGGAAATGCAATATCTCGAAAACCTGAAGGGGCACACAATTTATTTTTGGGGGCACACTTTGGCACTACTGTAAGCTACAAGGCCATGCACAATGTTTCTCTCTCTGATCATTCGTTTAGAATTTTCCTGCTAGAAAAACGTTACCCCAGCAGGAATCGTTTTTTCCGTTTTTTTCCAAAACGACAGGGGGCACACATTTTTTATGTGGGGGCACATTTACAGCAGTTAGGGCACACATTATACGTTCCACTCATATATAACTCTAGGAGACACTTTCCTGCTGGGGTAACGTACACCCGAATCAATGAATGAATCAGGCATTTGATTATGTCCAACATAATATATTACTTAATAAACTTGATGCATATGGTATAAGAGGAAACATATTTAATCTAATACAATCATACCTACATGACAGGAAACAAGTGACGCAAATTAGTAGAATAAATATGAGCTCCAGACGTGAAGAGATTTTCACATCATGTGAGCGTACCGTCCGTCAGGGAGTTCCGCAAGGCAGTGTACTCGGACCACCCCTTTTTACTCTCTATATCAATGACTTTCCTAAATCCATTAAATATCCCATGACACTGTTTGCTGATGACAGTACTATAACAATACCATGTCATAATAATAATACATATGAAACGGACATAAAAAATACATTAATTGAAGCGGTAACGTGGCTGAATAATAATAATTTAAAAATCAATATAAATAAAACTTTGATTATGCACTTTAGCCAAAGATCATCATTATACTCTAGTCTTGACATCGAATATAATAATAATAAAATACAGATAGCTAATTCTACAAAATTTTTAGGTCTAACAATCGACAGACATTTAAATTGGAAATCGCATATTGAGGTCTTAGCCAAAAGAATAAGCAGTGGTGCATATGCGTTATATAAATTATCACGTACTCTAAATATAGAAGCGCTATTAACGGCCTACTATGGTTTAGTTGAATCCGTCATTAGATATGGTGTTATCTTCTGGGGTAATTCAACCGATAGGGATATCATCTTTAAAAGACAAAAGTGCTGCGTGAGATCTATGTTTAATCTAAAAACTACCGATAGCTGTAAAAATTACTTCACAAAATATCATATATTAACATTACCTTCAATTAATATATTAGAAGTAGTAATGTTCGTAAAAAAAAAACCACATTTGTTTCCTCGTATGGCAGACAAATTTCCAAGAAATAGACGTGATGATAGCAAACTATGTGTACACGCATCAAAAACTGCACTTATGCGCAAGAGTGTTTTTTGCATGGCACCAATTATCTACAATAAATTGCCCAAAAGTTGGAAAGAGCAAACTATACCGAAACTTAAACAAACAATTAAATTGTTTTTGGCACAAAAAGCATATTATAGTATTACAGAATTTTTAAACGACTCATGGTGATTATTATAAATAAATAAATATAACTCAGTGTAGTAAAGTCAAGTAGTAGTGGAGAACTTAAATATATTATAAATGTTTTTATAACTAAATGCCTTTAAAGTGATGTAAATCTTCATTGAGAACATACATTGTAATATTAGACAAGGTACATTAATAATAAATCACAAAAAACTTAATTTAATTTTTGTTTAACTGTGACTGAATAAAATATTTAATGAATAAGTGTAAAATTTAAAAATAATTGATTTTGTAATAGTAGTTGTATTTAATAAATTGGTATATAATGTATAACGTTTAAAAATTAAAAATCATTAATTAAATAATAATAATTGTACCGAAAATATTTGCACGCCATGAAAAATGGCAGACATGTCGTGAGCCACCTCTTATTTAAGATCTTGCATGCATGTATTATTTTTCTGTATGTAAACACATGTTTGAGCCAATAAAATTTCTTATTCTTATTCTTATTCTTATGGCACAGCGGTACTGAGGCTGCCTTACGTTACACAAGCCTCGTTGCTTAGTGAGTCACTAGATGGCGCTGTGTGTAATGTCCAGCGATATTTATATATATTTTTGGCGAGATACCAGCTACCTACTCATAACCTGAAAACTAAATATTGCATAACTTTTGTCTATTTACTTTTTGGCGTTTTCTATTTTTGTAACAAATTGAACAAATTAAGACCTTTCTTTGTATGCATCATTCGTCCATCTCATCTGCATTATATAGTTTGTGTAATCACGGGCGATGACTACGGCAAAGCAAGCAAGTGGAGGTTCTAGCGGCTAACTAGTCTTAATCATAGATAGCGTCTTAGTTTCTTTTGGAACAAATTCATGAAAAGAGGTGTGTAAAGTAACAAATTAGCACTAATTCCTGGCAAAGTTTAATCAAATACTATGAGGTGGCCGAGCGGTTGAAACGGACTTCCTCAGCGGCGCCGCCGTCCGTCTTCCGGCAACCATCGTGTGGAGACTTGCCCAGCGGAAGCGGTCATCGTGCATGCAGCTGGTGTGACCGACGAGCGGCACGTTGCCAACGGCAGATAAACTGCAGCCGTCGACACACTTTTACGCGGCATGCCACAACTGCAAGCGTCGCGACCCTTCGGCGGCTGCCGCCCGGCGTCGACGGCAGCCGTCGACACGTGCCGCTTGTCTGTAAGAACCCTTAGCCTAGCAGCCTTCTTGCCAACATCCACTATGCCCGTTTTGGAACGCAGCGTGGTGTTTTGAACCCTGTCTTGTCTTTTGACACAGAATGCTGCGTTGCATTGCCGTTCGGCAAACTTTTAGTTCTGATAATTAAGATTTTTATTACTGAAAAGTATTTTACAAAGACAGTTGAATGTTATTGTCGGAAATCGAACCCAGAACCACAAGCAGCTTACGTAACCACTAAACTAATGTAACTAACCAAAACAAGGAAGGAAAAATCAAAAATAAAAATTACAATTCATTCAACGATTTATTTTACAAATAATAACATGCGAGTATTAATATACCTACGTTATACAATACTAAAACATTGTCATAAACATTTGTAGAAGTCTAAATATAGAACAATAGCAGTATTCATGATCTTCCAATGAATTTCGTTATGTGGTGATAGTTAACAAGTAAATACAATGACATTCTCTAAGCTTTTCGGCGTTAATAATTACTATTTAAATACATTGTGAGCCTGCCCTTTCACAGTATAATTCCCGCTAGCTTATTTAATTTTTTCTCACCTTAAGTTGGTGTAAAATTGCTCGTAAATATTAAAACGTAACTATAAAAAAAAAAGTTCATGTTCTACAGGCAAATCATTCAAACCAGCTAGTCAACATAATCTATGAAACGGGCTATTACAGAACCAAAATTGACGACATACAAACTGAAGAGGCCATGAGCCGCAGAACCGATGACCGTTGGGGTAGACATGTACTTGACCGCGAATCGGCAAGCGCAAGGTGGGACGCCCTCAGGCTCGGTTGAGCGATGTTCTTCTCAGGGTGGCTGGTAGCTGCTAGATCAAAGCTACAGAGTTGCTGAGTGGCGTGCAATTGGAGTCCCGTCTAGCAGTGGACTGGTGTTTGCTGATGGTGATGAAGAAACACATTGTTAGAAAACAGTAAAAACGAAATTACACCTGTTATCAGCGAAGAGTCATGCAGAGGTGTAGGTGCCCAACCATAGTCCCATAGACCACGCACTTTATAATGTCACCAGTTATGTTTAAGGCCCATCCCAGCTAGCAAATAATTATCTTACAAATATCCCAAGACCATATTTTTTTCAGTCTTATATCACACTTACAGACACCTATAAGCGTGGATTTGGGCGCACTTTATAAGTATATTCACCCTTGCAATTGCCTTGTAATGGTCTCGCGAAGTGTATTTTCAAACTTACAAGCCTCTTGCTGATGCTTTTATAATGACAAATAAACTTACAAGTGACTTACAATGGCGCGCTGTAAGGGTAAATAACCCAAGTCCTCTTACTAATAAAATAAAATACTATTTTAAGGGTAATATCGCTTATAGTCCTCTTTGTGATCTCCTAATAAGAGTGTTATCACAAACCGCGAAGTCCTTGGAACTTTTGTGAAAATAATAAAGTATTATATTTAAATTTATATTTCCTACAAAAGGCTAGTGTGTATATTTTCTAATTTCGTACTCATGTATTTGTCACGCATTAAGTATATGCGATTATTAGGTTGCGAAGTAGTTTTTCTCGATTACTTTGAAACTTTAATAACAATATTTTCACGGCCCCTTTAAAAAATGTGTCTTTTACTTTATATATTTTTTAGTGATTTGTAAAATAATATCAAAATGTCGCCATTATGACCAACCACGACTTATAAGTGCTTTATTAGAGCAATATAAGTCCAGTACTCTTGTCTTAGGTTTATATCGCACTCGTAAAAGTCAAATTAAATCTAAAACCACTGTCTACGCGGCCATGTTGCTTATATTTTTAAGGTTCCGTAATATGTAAAAGCAAGCCAAACGACGAAGTCGAAGGATCTAATAGAAAATTAATGATAAGTGTACTAAATATTAAAATAGTCTATTACCTGATTTTATAACAATTTCTGGAGTCAACACAACAAGGAAAACAAATAACCCCTAATAGGGAATTGTTGTAGAACTTTTAAAGTGCTACTACTCTATAATATATCTTAGATGAGATAAATCACACTTTTAAAATACTAGTTTTACAGAAGTCTAATAAAACACTTAGTGTAGTCACTTCTAAGGTTGACTGTACTTATAAAATGACTTTATATGTATTAATTAAGAATCAAAGGCAATTAGACTTGTAAAAGGCGCTTATCATGCCACTGCTCTTATTAACATCATATAACGTTTTCTTAAATACGTCTATAAGACTATGTTATAAGTATGAATGCTCTTAAAACTTAAATAGACTATAAAATAGCACTATAAGAGTTCCTGCCTTAATCAGAACACATATAAACCTTATATAAAACCATAGCTCTTACAAGCTTTTGTTTGTAAGGGTAATAAGGGTTTCTGACTTAATCAGAACACGTATAAACCTTATATATGAAACCATCGCTCTTAAAGCTTTTGTTTGTAAGGGTATTTTGCTAGCTGGGATGATAATTCAATCCGCCTCTGATGTTCTAGTGAGTGATCGTAAGCGCTATGGCTGATCACGAAGTCTAGAGTTGTATTCCAGTGTTGGAGTATTATTGGTTTAATGCATCAAAAATTTCTCAGTTGCAGCCCGAAATCTGGATTTGTGGATACTAACATGACTGGCGAAATGAGGGACCTACGTGCAGGTACACCTCTGCCTAGCCCTGGGAAAAACAGGCGTTATAATGTTATGTAAAACTCACAACAATCTAGTAATCCTTGTGACATTTTATAAAACCGCCACACATTACATTCACATAAGCATATAGGCAGCTATCTAGCTAAATGATTCACTGCGTACGTCGTACCTACGTACAAGATACAACACAAAAACATTCTTGAGCCAACTTATGTAATTGAGCGCCATTGCTTTGTCCTGTTATAGATAAAATCATTGTTACGCTGCATCTTTGTTTACGTGCTTCGGAAAGCATGGAAAGATGGCTGGTTACTTTAGTCGACATGCTAATAGTTGTTAAGGGCCAAAATGATGAATGGCAGGATTAGCAATCCACTGCTGGGCAGCAGGGCTCGTATCTAATGCTCCATGACTTCCATGAGTTGTGAAGGTCGAACAGGTCAACGGCTGGACCTACAAACTAATTGCATAACACAATCCGAAGCATTTTGAAGTGTACAACTTTAAGTGCATAGGTAACCAGCGAAATACACTGGCCTGCAAAAATAAGTACTACACTTTTAAAGTTTCAATTTTTTCTAAACTTAGATGTTAGAGATTTAATATAAAAAAAAAACGTTTTATAGCCATTTTTATCAGCTTTGAAACTATAAACAAAATTAATTTTTTTTTCGAGTTCTTTTTGTTTCGAAAGTATATCTTGTATACTTAAAAAGTTATTGTAATTTTAAAAGTGTGATACTTATTTTTGCAGGCCAGTGTAGTTAATTTGCTCACGTTTTTTTCAAAATCAGGTCACTATAATGTTTAGGTTTAGCCGTGCTTGCCTTGGCTGGTCTGTGGATGGGTGACCACCCATCACATACAGTTTCCTCCGTGCCTCGGAAAGCACGTTAGGTAGTCAGTGGCCCAAAAAGTCTGAAAATCAGTCTATCGAATTACCTGGTACTAACTGGGTTGTGGAGGTCAGATAGGCAGTCGCTCCATTAAAATAGGCATGACGACAGTATCAAAACATTGCAAATCTATTTAGTCCGCCAGTTAGAGTATTGGAAATTAATGGACACGTATTTTTTGTTTTTGTAAATCAATGAATATTGACAAAGATAAAACGCATCAAAACGTGAAAAGTGGGGGCTCGTGGCGTCAGAACTAGCTAAAAATTATACCATGGCGTGACGTATTGAGAATTTGAAAAGCGTCGTATTTTCGTCAATTTTGGTTTAAGTAACAAAAGGAAAAACACGGGTCAAATATTTTTTGATAATCTAAGTGACGGACTAATTAGATGTTTTTTGTCGTCTCGCCTATACTGGTATTCAGTTGCATCCGGTAAGATTGGAAGCCGACCCTAACACTATTGGGAAAATTAGGCTAGGCACATGACATGATGATAAGTTTTATGTTGATAATTTCGCGGTCTACCCACCCACTGGTGCTTTGGGCTCTAGCTAAAGTTATTTTGACTGTCAAAACTACGTTACGAAAACCGGTATGTAAAGTGCTGACTCTTTTGAAATTGGAAGATATTGCTTGTCAATTTTCAAACACAAACAACCAATGGATATTGTTTATGGTCAAAATCTTGATTGTAGTTAAAGTTAGTCAGTTATGCAATTAAAGTGCGAAGGAGCAGATATTACCTAACAAATATGTTTACGGCATTAAGATATTGTCCGTAGTCGCCACGGTACGCGGGTTGGTGACCGCAGAGCATTGCTCTCGAGCCGGTGACGTTGAGGCAGTGAAGCTGAATGTCCGACTCTTACCAGGGTGTTAGGACTTAGGAAATAAAGAAAAAAAGTACAATTAGCACTAAACGTGACGCATACAAAATAAAAACAAATTGAGGGAAAATACACACCTATACATAGGTATATCACTACCTACTCGCAAAACGGCTTTCGCGCAGCATAATACTGTGACACAACGCGAAACAGGACAGGAAGTGGTTGGTGGTCCATCCCATCTCAGTGTTACAAGGTTCTAAAGTGTTCTCTTAAAACTTCTGGCTAAAAAAAAATACAATAGTTACTAAATGGTTTTTTTGACGGTTGAATGACATTGACAGAAGGCTG
The DNA here is from genome assembly GCA_963853795.1 of Xestia rhomboidea. Lineage (NCBI taxonomy): Eukaryota > Metazoa > Arthropoda > Insecta > Lepidoptera > Noctuidae > Xestia > Xestia rhomboidea. The sequence goes on along the minus strand of OY970778.1, from coordinate 2,111,736 downwards.
TTGTAAATAATTGTGAAATTGTCTGTGGAAATAGTATTGAAAAATAAAATGGCGGCATTTGTCCCGATTCAGGGTTCGCGCCAAAATAACCATGCATTGAGCACTTCCACGGTTACCTTTGATATAAAAGCTTCTTCCGGGGATTCTACACCTCTGGTTGAATATAATTACACAAAAAGAGCAGTTTTATTTTTTTCGTAAGCATCTCCTTGAACTGTGAATGATGCCTAATATAAATAAATAGAACTGTGAATGATGCCTAATATTTTTTAAAGATTTTTTGTGTTTTTTAAATGGACCCAGTTTGAATATAATAGAGTAATGAGTAAGTAATATTCGGCAAACTCAGGCTCAAACAATGCCAGAACTAATAATAATTTGTCGCTAAAATTCCTTCTTTGATACACGACACACAAGAAAACCCGTCTACACCCTTATTTAAACAAAACCAGAACCCCTTAGCAATGCAAGATGAGGCCCCGAATCTTACAAAAGACACCCTCAGCTACTCTCGCCTTTGTGTACTCGCCATCTGCGCCTGCGCCTGGCCGGTGAAACAGAAAAGGCCATTTTGTGACAGCTGCCAGTCTCCCGCGAAAAAAAAACTGCAAATGAAAAATATTCAGGGGCATATTTGTAGAATAAAAATCTGAAACTTCAATTTGTAAAGCTGTGGTGTTGTACGCATATTTTTAGGGTTAAAATACAAAGAGCTGAATGAGCCTTTTGCGGCAGTTGGACACTTGGAACATCTGCCAAACAAACCTGCCTTGATTTATAAAATAGATGCCCTTTATTATTAACATTTTGCGAAAACTAAATGAACGACAGTACACTCTTAATAAGAGAAAAAAAAGGTAAATATTTTAGTAAAAGGGGCCTAAATTAGCTTTAAAATCATTGTTACGTATTTACAAAATATAACTCCGTAATAAATAGAAAATTTCAAACAAAAAAATAAAATACAAATCGCAAGCTATTCAAAGCTGAATACAAAAAAAAATGGTACCTAGGTACCTACTTATAGAATTTAAGTTTCATTTAGATTTTTTTTATGTTAATTTTGATCAATATTACGTAGGTACCTACTTAAGTTAACTGTACTTTCATAACTTTAATTAATTACCCAATTACTAGGTTGGTACATAATTACGAAAACAGCTACCGAAAAAATGAGAACCTAACAAAGTATTATTATTACATAAATAAACACGTGGTTACACACATGTAGTAGATAAGTTCGTTAGGGTAGGGGACGGCAACCTTGACATAAAACCACCAGACCGTTGTGTGCTACACTTTAATTTAATAACAAACGCAAATGAATTATCTTATGGCGTAGCCATCTTGGATGAATAACGGATTATCTTGTAGTTGATACAGATTGTACAAAAAAAAGTAAACAAAAGAATAGGGATGTGCTTTTTCAGGAACTATGTTTAGTCGATATTTTGGAACGGTCATTTTTAATGGACGTTTTTTAAAAACGCGTGTTTGATATCATAATAAATGCTATAAACAAATACCTTTACTGTACTTTTCTCATAATAACGTACAATCGCTCATATTTCGCGGAATTATGCGTCCGCGTGAGTTAGATTTTTGTTAACACGGAAATACCCGTTGATATTAAACTAACATAACACGTCCGGAAAGTTAACCTTCTTATAGACATTTTTATCAACATTAATCATATTGAGCGATAATTGTAAATAACCACAAACATTTCTACAGATGGTTATTAATAATAATATTACTTATACATAATATGCATGTTGCTAGCTCGCTGCAGTCATTTTCATGTTTTGTTTTGTATTCGTTATTGTTGCAGAAAACTCTTGTCCATCTCACGACATCGACACCCAGTCATTATCACGGCTAGAATGACTTTTTACATTAAAACACAATTTCACTCGGCAGCCTACTGGGCCCACACCGTTTAATTGGAAGGAAAATCGATACGATAAGAAGAAGAACTCGGCAGCAAATAAACTATGAGGAAATATACTAGGTTTTTCATAGGCCATAAAAAGTACAGAGAAATTCAGAAGTAAAAGCTGTCATGAACCATTGAGGCCTAAACAAATAATTTCGCTAACGTTGACGTAGGTACTTTCGAAGTTTCTTTAATAAGTCTTTATGACTAGATTTAAAAACGTTAGACATAGAAAATAATTATGTTTAATAACTTAACGTTTAAATACTTTAGAGACTTATTTTTCAATATACCTATTTGGTTTTATTCATAAAAATTATTAACACGAATATCTTTAATAATATAATTATAAAGTTTTAGACTATAAGCTAATTTATCGTTAATGTAAATCAAAGCCCTAACCACTGTGTTGGGTTGAAACTGCCGAAATTTTTCATCCATCGACGAAAAACACTATTATAAATCGAAGATCCTCAAATAAATTAGGAACTTTACATGACAAACAGTACGAAATTTTGCAAAGCTAAATACAACACGAGAACAACTTTATGATATCAAAGAACACGGAAATAGGAACACAGAATGTTTCCTTAGGCGCGGTCATTTTACAAGCACCGTTAACAGATGCGGCATACAGATAAAGCTAGCGACTAGTAATGGAGTTAGGAGTCAGTGTGGCATTGGCAAATCATTAACATATTATGCAGTCGTTTAGTAATTGGCTTACAGGTTTATAGTTAACTTAGGTAACTGTAAAGCGATCGAGGAGGTTTTAAACGCTACTGTTTACTACGGTGTTAGAGGTATTTTATGTAAGGCTTTTTTAAGACTAACAAGAAGTTAATCGAAAGGAACGGACAGTTTCTTTTGCCAAATTATTAGGCTTCTGAAAATTAAGTAAAGGAATTTAAGCTGTAACGATGCTGAGGTATTTGGACAGTTATGGCCGTTTTAGGAGATGAAACGCTAGTTTAAAACATTTTTGATTGCTAATACCGTAGATTTTAACTAACTGTAAGAGATTTGATTTATTCCGACAACGTTTAAGGCTACATTGCGTCCCTGTTAAAATCTTTAAGTGTGATTCTGGCAAAACAGTAAAACATTACGAATGTAGATAAATGACCGGCCTAAGTTCACGAAAGTAAAGTTTTTGTTAATAAACCCGACCAAGATATGGTAGGTACCGCAATTCGTGAATGCCCCATGACAGCTGTTGCAATTTAAATCATAACGGTTGCACGGTTTCTCAACTTGCTTAGTGAATCATCTTTCCGCTTGATTCACGGCGTCGAGTTCATACGATAATACTATACCAAATAGAGAGTATCTACGTATGTCGCGATAAGCTTAATGGCTATGGCGCTTCGTTAGCATAAAAATGCCGACCGGTGTGACATCTGTTGACTTATTAACACGTTTAGCTTGGTGAAATGAGCTCCAATTAAAAAAAATCTAACCGGTTGTTTGACAGATGCTCAAAATTATCGAAAACGAAATAAAAATACCATCTGAACGATGAACTTGAAAAGTTGTACAAGGTGTTTCACAATCAATAAAGATTTATAATATAAAAATAGAAGGTTAAAGATACAAGCGATTTGTACCACTTTAAAAGAACCTACTTTTACACACATGCATGAGCCGAAAACGTGTAGGCACCTACCGCCATCAGACATAACTGTCGACGCAAAGCCATACCATAATTTACCGTAGGCTCTACACGATTTTGACAGATAACCACATATCGTAAGGTTATTTGACCTGTGACCGATTTTGAAACAGTGTTTTTTATCGTACCGGAAATATTGTTACTAAAGTGTTGCACATCACTAGTGCAGGAATAAAGGAACGTTTTTGCAGATATTTCAGAGAATAGGATCATTCAAATTATGAATAAGATGTTGTATCAACAGAAATGAATAGCAGGCACAGAAGAAATGGCAATGGGTATGTTGGTAAAAGTTTCAGATTGCAAAATTGAGATGGGGTCATTATCAAAGTTAACGGTCAAGTTCATTGTCGAATTAAGTGTTGTCAACACAATGTGTTCCGTCAAGCAAAATTAAATAACAAAGAAACATTGACACTGAAAAAGCCGGCGATTGTAAACATTAAGGCTAATTATGCATGTGCCTACCAATTAAATAGTTGGGTGCTAATCAATGACAGACAGAATGACTATGCAAATAATCATGAATAAAACATGAATGAAGAAATCAGCTGTTCCTAAATTGCCTGGCGTAGCCTAGTTTGTGCCAATCTCCGTAGAATGTCCTTCAATTTGGCGGTCTGCTACGAAATACTTAAGTATACTTAACATAGCACATTACGATTTACGACGAAACCGGTCTGCCTGCATCGACCGGTGTCTACACTATATCAATTCAGTCACCTCGGAACGAATAACTTTCTTACAATATGAATCACAAGCTCGGAAACTTTCTACCATCCGAAATATGTAGGTACCTCTGAGGTCGGGGTCTTAGAATACGGAAGTACAGATAATTAACCAGTGTTTTTGCAAAAAATAAAACAGACGATGCAGTAAGAAATGTTTCGTCACAAATACAATTCGACCTTAGAGCTGACTAGTGTTCACACAAAAGTTACAAATACATTAAGCTACAGACGATTTTTCTTAAGTGTGGGTACTTGCATGATGTCTTGCTTTACCTGATCCATCCACCACGTGTCAGCGGGTCCAAGTCTCAGTCCACGGCGCGGTGACCACAGGCAGGCCGGGATTGGTGCAATTTGATACAAGTCACAAAGTTTACACCGAATCACGGCCTAAGCGTGGCCACCGCAGTGAACGACCGACCGGCCGGTTAACGGGACTGCGCGCCGCGGATGCTGAGTGCCTGAATAGCGGTCTTCGACGGACGGGCCCGCTTGGAAAGGCCGGGACTGGTGCAATATCGCACACAAACCGAATATAGCACCAGTCACCGCCCAGCCACACGGGCCTCCCGGACAAAGGATGCCACGGCCGCTCCTGCGCCGCGCCCGCTCCGCGTCCTTCGCCGGTTCGTCGCCTCCGACGGACGCGCTCCTCCAAATACGTGAATGAATACTTCATTATTTTATAACTTGAAAGTTTAAAGTCACGCACTCGAGTTAAACGGAATGTTGCGCGCGTTTTTCACTAGAGCAGTTTCGCGGCCGTGTGCTCGCCACGGCGGCCGGCGACGGAATGATGAGTGGTGCGGGGAGCGACGCACGCGCAGCTGTCGCGCCGTCTTCCCCCCCGCGCCCACCGCACCCTGCGCCGGCCCTTTATCGTTCTGGGAAGTGGTTCCTGAACTTCCCGACAATGTTGTCAACGTGAAAATTTCACACGGCGTTTGGGGAAAATGTTTCTGATAATTCTTGAGATTTGAAAGTTGTGATCCTTGACACGCTCCGCGCTTGCAACGTGTCGGCAGCCGCAATGACGCATAACCAAGCTTTTCGCGTGGTTCGATTCAAAGTTCCTGTGGTCAGATTGTCGACTTGTCTCATTATAACAAATTGTGTACCTACCTAGTACATGGAACAAAAACAATAAACACTTTTATAGATTTTTTTCCACGTCATAATCACACCTTTTCTTAAGATAATATTGTCATGAATTATTTTTTTCGCTTCCGGCATAGAAATAAATAATTAACCGATTTAATTCTTAAAATAGTCTCGTTTATTTCAATCCGGCCGAAATCGTAGCCTTGAATGTGTAAATGAAGCTTAATTAACATAAACGATACAATCAATATTAATTTAAGACCACAATCTGTTTCGCGTGATTTGCATTCAATATTTCACATTACCCATTCGTAGAAAAAAAAAGGACGTAAGTTATTTTTAAAGTCTTGCAACCCCGAGGTTCGACATTCAAACCGTCCATCCCGCGCTACCTGCGAGCGCCATAGATTACGTAGCAAACAGAGAGGAACATAAAATCAATAAAATGCCCACAGTTGATCCAGCACGCAGAAACCACGTGGTAATTGATAAAAATATAGTCCATGTGTAAAAATGACGTAATATTTTCGGTCATTGATCAGTGGTGTGCCGATGATTCGGTTTATTTCACTATTTTTATGAATGGAGAAATAATTTACCTGGTCAACTGTGACGGCTGAATTATCTTTTTTTATAATATAGCAAGGTGATGCTGGCTGGTATACAATACAAATGTGTTTGTAATGCTGGCAACAAAATTACTGAAAATATCTCAGATAACATAATAATAGCGAGAAGTTATAATGAAATATTAACACGTCTTAAATCCCCAAAAGATTAGGCAGTCCCAACATAGTACACCCACATTTCGCCAGTTATTATGTTTAAATCCCATGTAATAGGGGCGGGGACGAACCTATCATCTTAATTAAGTATTTTAGTAGACCTAAAATTCACTTGCTCTCAATAAAAAGCTCAATAACAAAAACATTAATTACCTACTAATACTCATTGCTCAGACATGCTCTACAAACATAAATAAAAATAAAATGTGCTAGGCCTAAGCCTTATAAATAATGTGAGAATCGAACTAACGACCCTGCAGTCAAGCAGGCGCACATTCCACCGTTGCTTCATAATACCTATGGGTACTTATGTTTACTAGGGACAGTTACAAGCCAAGCACCAATATAATTCACTTAACACAATATTTTATAAGCGATTGTCTCCTACTGTATTGATTGCAATTTTATATTGTCATGAACAATTTAGTATTTTGGAACCCATATTATTATGAAATAGGTCTTTTCTCCAAGTTGCAATTGGGGGCGAGCCTATTACCATCAACTCGGTCCCGGCACAAATCCAGACTCCGTGGTTGTTGTGAAATTCCTGATTAAAAACCTAATATCTAACCTACACATTATAAAACATAATATGGAAACGGGTATTTATCGCGAATTTTATCTTTAATAAAAGTGTGTGTGATGGTGTGTGTGTGTGTTCTGATCGTGAAAGTTTAAAAAACGACAACCTAATAAACTTTTTCCGACCTGGGTATCGGTCCCAGGATCTCGTGGTCAGCACTAGCGCTTGTAACCAATAAATGAAGCAATCCATGGTGAAAATCGTTTTTTTTTGGGCATTATAGTATAATTTTTATTAATCCTTTATAAAACATTGAAGTTTACGTAAATAGTTTTGTGACGCAATTAAATTACTTAATGTACCTAGGTATTTTTAGATTAATTTTCCTCTACAATCGTTTAGCCGTCTGTATAATATTATTTTTAGCTTATCTTTTATTCTATTTTCGAAAAACTACCTAATTTATTTCTAAAACAATAACAAAAAGTTTTGAAACTCGCACAGACCCAGGGCAGAATAGCTTAGAAAAGGAAAGAAGCCTATACCCAGTTACCCACACAGCAAATACAATTACACAGCTATTCAGTGGGGGGAACAAGACTCCCAAAGTCTATGAATAATTGTAAAAACACTAAAAAATGCCAAGTCAAAAAATATAAGTAATGATAATTATTATACCTACCTGGATCAAAATTGCAATTGCACCGAAAATGCAAAAGCAATAGACATTTTTTATTTCTGCGTAGCTACAGGCAGGTAATGCTTTTGTTGAATAAAAGCATGGTCTTTTTACGAATCGAGAATAATCTCGAAAGCGTTTTTGAATGAAAAAAAAGCTATTGTTTGGCAAAACGCGGGAAGGATCGTTTTCTCAAAAGCCTTTTTCGAATTATTGCAAATGGGTTGTTTTCGTGTTATTTACGGAGATAACCTTTAAATATATGTATAGAAATTGAAAAAAAATAGTCTTACATTTTCATTATAATATTTATGTATTCTAACTCAATAAAAACTATAAAAAGAAAAATACGCTTAGGTCTGTAAGAATAAAAAAAACCTGTTTAGTGTTTGCCTACATTATGCCTTAATATTTGATTTGAATAGGTACATACGTCATCTCGAACACGAAACAGTTAAGAAATGGACAAGTATTTATTTACTTTTAAATCGTGACAATATTATTAATAGCGCGCTTCGCGCCAAATTATTAAAAAAGAAACAAGTTTAGTGGGCACTTTCTCTATCCTATTTTTTTAAACTGTTTTTTTATGGTTTTGGTCTATTTAGTTGTCTTATTAATTTATTATGTATCTTTGACTGGGTCACAGGACACAGATAATAAAAACTACGTACTGGGTATAATTTTGTTATCGTCTTCATGATTTTCACTCAAAGCACCAACCTAAATCATCGTAGGTGCTATTGGTGCATATTTTTAAGTAATTTTAAACTGTCAAAATAAAAAAAAAACACATGATCCACCAGTTAACAGAAAAAAAATACTTAAGTAGTGCATTTTTCATTTGTGTAGCTGTGGATTTTACGAATTATGAACCATCAATACCACAGCCTGACTTAGGATAAGTATTATTACTACTACCTCCTAAGCCCTCCCATCAATTTTCCACAAAGATTTTAAACCATTTAAATATCTTCTTCAATATCTATGTCTTAAACAATAGTTCACGCTCCATCGCCGCGTCCTTAAACAATAGCATCATAAAAACAGGCTGTAATAGTTCTATGTAAATCTATCTTTGTCTATTGCCGAATAGATTACCTTTAGAATATCTATTCTACCTGCATCTTATATTATCGAAACTTTATTGTGAAATACTATTGAAAACCGTACTTAGTTTTTAAATCCCCATTCATTTTACAACACTAGTATATTCCTTTTTAAAATTTGAAAAAAAGAACACAATATTTGCTACGATGCGAATTTTGTTCCATTTTAAAACAAAAGGAAGTAGCTTATATTTAGCAAAAGATTAAATACTATTCGCAAATACGACATTAAACCTTATAGTATACACAATAAGGTTGACGTGTTATGTGTTTGTCGGTAAATAAAGTTGGTAAAAGCGATGGCCTCGCCTCAAACTGATTCTCAGAAAACATAAAAATGTACGTTTTGGCCGATCAAAATTTTTGCGAAGAACCTACCGAGGCTATTGTTGCTCTCAATTGATGAGCTAACAGTTTCAAACGATTATAAAATGGCGATTTAATTAGTTAATTTAAAGAATTGATTGGTAATTATAGAATTTACTGAGAATGGCTGTTTGTGTGGCGCCTGTGGTTCTTTCAAATGTCGACGCGTGCCTTCAAGTTAGTAAAAAATACCTATGTTATTTGTTTACATAACATAACATCACGCCTGTTATACCCGAAGGGTTAGGCAGACGTGTACCTAATAGTACACCCACACTGCGCCAATTATGTTAAAGTCCCACGTAATATGGGGCGTGCCTATTGCCATCAACCGGGCACAAATTCAGTCTCCGTGGCTTGCTACTGAGAAATTCCTGATGGAAAAACCCGGGAATCGAACCCAGGACCTCAAGCTCACCAGTCGCTACCGACGAGGCAGTGTAATTAATTACACATTATTTAAAAAATGGGTCCACAATCTAATTAATCATTGTTGGTCTAATGTTCGTCAACGCAAGCGCAACATCTTTTTTTTTTTTTCGGATGGGAAATCATCAAATGACTCCTCCCGCTCTGGGCGGAGCAGGAGGGAGTGTCAGACTTTTACTGACTAAAACCCATCCGTGTTCCTTCATCGCCCTTTGTGTTCCAGGGCCACGGTATCTCTTGCGAACAGTCCCGCAGCCCAAGCGCAACAACTAAGCTTCGAATCTTGAGATTCATCCCTGAGTTGAGCTGAATATTATACTTTCATTCACATTGCTGAGTTCGCAATAGCTATATTACGCGCAATATTACTTAATAGGAATCTAGATTATTCCCAAGCAATGTGCACAGGCAATTAATAGGCTCGTCTCTATATTAGCTACATTTGATAAAAATCAACAATTTATTTACTTACTAGCCAAATGTCAACGACTCTGCCTTGAATTCGCGTAATACAGGTTCGAAATAAAAATTTTAATTGCGATGCATAACCCTCATTTGCTAAGGGGTATTTTCCACCCACTAACGGGGTTGTGGAAGCCACTGGTCGGATAGACAGCCGTTTGATGTACCTATGTATTCAGCTGCATTTGGATGGCTGAGGACGACCCTTGAGAAAAGTCTTTAAAGGGAAAAAACCGCCACACTATTCCAAAACCACTGTAACTCCCTCAAAAGCTAGATTCAACAGTGGCGTCCACCAGAAAACCACCGAGAAATGAATCTCAACGAAGTCCCAGAGAAACAATTTAATAGTCTTGGATCCCTCAACGAAATAAAATCAGAAAACTTGCGGAGGAGTAGGAAAAACCATTATTGAATAAAAGATTAAGGCTTGTCAGATAATGATTTGCTATAGGTACCAACCAACTTACACGTTTATCCATAGATTTGCTCTCCTGATCTACAACAACACCACAACTCGATCTACCTAGCAATGTGCTGACACGCTCCTTCAGTATCGCCGATAGCGTGAAGGTACAGGATGTTTAGACTAGTATAGAGCTGATGTGACAAATGGCCACCCGCCGTAGGTAGGTACTATGCGACGCCTACGCATGAGAGGGAATGCGAGGTTATCGTCAAGATGAAATTAAATATGTAAAACATCGCAAAAGGGAGGATTACCTGATAATAATATATCTACTGACAACTACGTTGGCCTAGTAATCGCAAACGCAATTCATGTGCATGAGGTTCAAATCCCAGCTCGGGTAAATTGACTTTTCGTCGGGCATTTCTCAGAAGCAGCCCGGTGTTTGGGTTTATGCCCGGTTGATGGCAATGGCTCATCCCCTGTTACTTACATGAAACATTAACAATGGGTGTATTTAGGAACACCTCTGCCTATCCTTTCTTTCACAGATGATAACTTCACGCCTTTATCAATAAGGTCATTACATTACTCTAGACCAGTATTCCTTCAAAGCTCTCAATTTGTCAAAAATACCTTTAATTACCTGCTTTTTAGTCAAGTTTTTGACACGAACCGTCGTCGATGAGATGAGACTGAGGCTAAATTTTGATAATTTTCAATTACGAGAATAAATTGGCCTTCAGTTTGTTCAGTAGGCGTAAAACAAATGAACGTTATTCAACTTTATTAAAACCTAATACGAACCAATCTAAAGCAATCACACACGAACAAAAAAGTGCATAGCTTCACGAAAGGTGCGTAAAGCTGCGCCTGCGACTGCAACTCGTGCGCACAACAGCTGCGTTCGCATCTGCCGCCCCCCGCCCCTCCGCGGGCACACACCCCCGTACACACCTGGCTAGACCTCACCGGGCAGACGGACAGACCATCATATAGGTCAGGGAGTTGTCACACATGACATATGGCAACTTACAACCCTTGTACAGAGGGTGGTTTGGAGGAAAGAACAGTTTTTGTTTTAAAAGAGATTTGTGTTTTGGTCGTCTGGTTGACAGGTGTACGATTATCTTTGGTTGTGTGCTTTTCTTTCTAGCAAGGGGTGTGGGTTTTCTTGGTATTTTCTGTTGTTAAAGGAGGTTCAGGGGTGAATATGGGACTCTCTGTTTGTTGTTGTTCACATATCCGATGTTGAATGCGTCATGCCATAAGAAATTATCATATCAGGTATTTTCCATTGATTATTTTGTTATGTAGTGTTTTATATTTACAGTTTATACTGTACGTAAACGGCACCCATGGATATGAAGCTTGTTATAATTCAAGTCAGAAGCAGCATCGCACGCCTAGAGAGCCATCCACTTTAATGAGTGATAACCTGAGAATTTCAAAAGGATAAACCCAGTACCTAACAGTTTACCGTTCGGGCGAACCGACCCCGGGGTGTAAGGTGTGACTCCGAGATTCAGCAGTGGCGCCTGATATAATTTAACCAATGGCTATTTAATAACCTGTTGAAAATTCGACGTAATGTTTGAAAAAAAGGAACTATTCGACAAGAGTAACCAAGAAAACCAAAACTATGAGTGAACTGTCAAAAAATATTCGCAAATCAGGATGGAATGAATGGATGAAGGATGCATACAGGTCACACGTTACGCTACAACCACAATATAAATTCGTCGAATTTCAAATAATTCATAGACAAAAAAAAAATAGACAACGGCGAATTATTTTTTTACTTTCTTCTCCACACCTCTAGGAACTTAATAAAAAGTCCCATGAAAATTCGATCTCTATAAACTTCGTTCCACCTTCTTGTCTAACTGCACTCGAGGTTTTCTTGCCTTGACTATCATGGTAGTGTTTGTCGCCGTAAACATAAAGGGTGTAAAAAAGCCTCTTAACGAAGTCGAAAGGCACTTGTTTTTCTCGTCATTGCAATATTTTTTTTGTTCTACACCATACCTGGGAACCTTCTAGTTACGGAGATATTGGGGTTCAAAGTTCCAACTTTTTTACAACTTTTTTTTTAATACAAGTTTTCAATGTAATATTTTTACTTAAACACCTCCACGACCTTCGTACTATTCAATCCATCCACCAGCACAATGTTTTGAGTGCGTTACATTGAGTTTTACCACAAAATATGATTTGCCACCCCAAAAACAAAGTCAGCCAGCAATAATTTTTGCGTAAAGTTACTTAGTTTTTATGTACAGAATGCTTAGTTGACGGCTACGTGATGAGGTTGTTTACACCCTGTATATTATTTGTACTTGCAGGACGTCATAAAACTATGTACAGATGGAAGGTAGATAAGAATTTATTGCGACGGGCTAGTGACCTCTACGGCCTCTACCAGACTGTAATGTTGTAATAAAATGTAAGTAATTTTATGAAGTTCATTATCATTCAGTTGATAACTAAGTTAATTTAATTTAATATACAGTCTAATAAAACCAAAAGCTTTAACATCGAACTAATCAGCTTTTATAGGTACTTACACAAAACGTATGTGGTCACTCTGCCTACCTCCTTACGTAAACAACATCGAGTTCGGCAGCGGTAAACAGGGTGTAAACCACCTCATCACGAAGCCGTCAATCAAGCATTCTGTACATCAAACTAAGTAACCTTACGCAAAAATTATTGCTGGGAAACGACTTTTTTGTTTGGGGTGAAAAATCATGTTTTGTGGTAGAACTCAATGTAACGCACTCAAAACATTGTGCTGTTGCATGGATTGAATAGTACGGGGGTCATAGAGGTGTTTAAAGTAAAAACTTACATTAACAACTTGTATTTTTTTTAAAAGTTGTCAAAAAGTTGGAACTTTGACCCCCAATATCTCCGTAACTAGAAGGTACCCAGGTATGGTGTAGAACAAAAAAATGATCGCAATGACGAGGAGAACAAGTGCCTTTCGGCTTCGTTAAGAGTGTTTTACACCCTTTATATCCACACTATGCCAGAACCTTTCAGTGCTAACATCAAGCCTGTAATCCTCGCAGGGTTTGGGCAGAGGTGTGCCTAATAGTTCACTCACATTACGCCAGTTATGTTTAAGTCCCTGTAATAGAAGGCGAGCCTAATGCCACCAACACAGATCCAGACTTCGTGGCTGCTACTTCCTGATGGACAAACCCACACTTTGCCCGATCTGGGAATCGAACCCGAGACCTCATGCTCAACAGTCGCACTAGCAACCACTACACCAACGATACAGAAACTTAAATTCCTTCTTCATAATCGTTTTTATCTAACAGCTAAAGGGCCTGTGACTTTACAGCTCTCAAACTCTTGAGTCAAGTGACATAAACATTTCTTTCACAACTAAATGAGGTGCCAAGTAGGTGAAGTGACACTGAAGTGCTCTTATGGTACCTTGTGGCACTCCACACTAATATTATAAATGTTTCATTAAGTAAATCGTATGGCGAAAGATACTTTTGGCCAAATTAATAAAAAAAATAAAAAACTCGACTGCATACACCCATTAAATAATCTAGACTAAAATCATTACATCCAATATGGGTCCCGACTGTTGCAGTCAATATGTCCTGTTTCCTGAACTTGTTTTTTTTTCTTTTCAGTTATTAGTTATTTTTTGTGCAGTCGGGTTTTTATTTTTTTAATTTTTATTTATTTATTTTAAGTAAACTTCTTAGTTACTTATGTATGTACCATTTTAAAATCTTCACGATAAATATAACCCTCCTTCTGGCTCAGTCGGGTAAAAGAGGTGGGTTCAGTTGGACCGATATACATTTAAACTCAGGTCATTTCACCAAAAACTAGCTGACTCCATCTGCTAGCCTACTACAATCATTAAAAAAAAAAAAAAAAACCTGATCCTGTTTAAATCCTGTCTATGCCACGTTCATATATAACTCAGGTCATACATCTACTCCGATCCAGCCTGTCCCCTTGCTGTCCTCTCCCAGCGACGCCCTAAGCCGAGGCCCGTACCCCGCAGGGGGTGCCCTTAGCGTGTAATCGCTTAGTTCTTAAGTATTTTGCCCTGGCTGGAGGCCTTACACTTAAGGCACCCACAGGAAAGTCCGGTTAAGCAGACGACAACCTATCAGGTTGAACAGCGAGATGCCATTTCGAAAAAAAAAAAACTGGTCATACATTCAAGCCGGTTGCAAGTGCATAAATACTTACGTTTCTGACCAATCTGAAGACATGAAAACGGCTACCCTCGTGGTTCCACCTTATCCAGTGAATCTGACTAAGCGTGGTACTGATATTTTATCTATCCTTGTTGTTTCAGGTCAGGAATCCATTTATTAAGTACTAGCAACCCGCCCCGGCTTCGCACGGGTGCAATGTAGATACTAATGTGGGTAATTTGTAAAACGAAGGTTTTACAAATTACGCTTGAATCACTCTATCTATTACTGAAAACTGCATTCTGTTGCTGCAAAACTGTTGCGTAGTTTAAGAAATCTACGCGTTCGTGGTCCACGCGCGCCTCAAAGAGAGTCAGCAATAAGGAAGGGGTCCGCAAGGGCCGAAGCCTGCCGGGGCTGTGGGACTATTCGAAAGAGATACCGTAGCCCCGGAACACAAAGAGCGATGAAGGAACATGGATGGGTTTTAGTCAGTAAAAGTCTGACACTGCCTCCTGCTCCGCCCAGAGCGGGAGGAGTCATTTGATGATTTCCCATCCGAAAAAAAAAAGGTACAGTACAGACAGCGGGATCGACTTTGTTTTATACTATGTAAGTATATTTTTCCAGCTACAAATCCAAATTCGGTTTCCGCTCTTTCATACAACAAATTACCCATGTACGAAAGTACCATCAAACGTTACAACCTACCCACCAATGTATCAGAGTGCGCGCCACACATATGCGCGTGCGTCTGTTGCCCGCGCATGCGCCGCAGCTGCCGGGGCCAGCTGTCTTGCAACCTGTCGCCGACGACGCTGAGTCTGATTTTATACTGTACTGTAATATTGGCGTCATAATTAGGCAGAATTGTTGATGTTAGTTATTTATGGTTTAATTATTAATTGTTTATGTGATTTTTACAGTAATGATATACGAGTTTATTAGTAGAACGTATGTAATGTTCTAGAGATCATCATCTGTATAGCTATTCACAACGCTTCGATTCGATTTTCGATTCGGAAAGTCGTATGTCTATCTCGCTCGATTTCGTAATGTCAAAAAAAGATAGATATTCGACTTTCCGTATCGAAAATCGAATCGAAGCGTTGTGAATAAGGGGCCTGTAGGCTTAGCCAAGTTGACAATCTACAATCGTTAACGCTAGTAGAAAACTAACCAAATGTATGGGAATGACATCTATCAACGATAAGTCACGTGGTCAAAACAAACGAATGGAAACTTTAAAGTTTAGTATTGTAGAAACGAATACATTTCATTCTATCATCTTGATCGATGTAAACTTGTGTACGAAAGTTTATATTCGTTTGTTTTGACCACGTCACTTAACGTTTACGATTGTAGATAGAGAATCGATACGAATCGTTTGTAACTTGGCTAGGCCTGCTGATCTGCTTAGCTTTTTCCCAACTATGTTGGAGTCGGCTTCCAGTCTAATCGGATGCAGCTGCCAGAATTTTGTTTAGTAACTGCCTGAAGCAATGTTCTAGCTAAGTATATCATTTAGTTATTCTATGTATGACAAAAAGAGGTATTTGTTAATGCATTTTGATTGAAAGAGGCTGAGTAAACATAGAGCAACCCACATTTAGCAAGAATTGTATAAGCCCCATTATAATAGGGTGTGTGCCCCGAGAATTTCATAGCGGAGAAACCCAGTTACAGTTTTGCCCGAGCCGCGAATCGAACCCAAGGGTCGGCTCAGCGGGCGGCCACTAGAGCCATGAGCCAGTTGACTGTTGTTTATGGTAATGGCTATAATCTTTAACCTGGCTATAGAAATTGATTTGATTCTATGGATTAGCGTTTCAAACAAAAAAATCTATTCAAAGTTTTGTTTCTAATTGATTATATTTTAGTAAAATTATTTTGATTTCAGTAAAACTAAAATACAAAGTAGGTACGGTAATTAATAATGTTCAACATTAAATGATATTAAATGATGGAGGTCGTAGTACAAACTGAACATTAAAAAAAACGTTTTTTTTTGGCCTACAGGCTAAAAAAAAAAAGTTTTGGTACTGTCCCACTGCTGGGAAAAAACTTTTTTTTTTTTCCAAAAATACATTAAGTGTTTTTTTCCAAGAACACTAAGTTTTTTTTTCCAAAAACACATTAAGTTTTTGTTCAGATTTTTGGAAACAAGATACTTAGCGAACGCAGTACAAATCAACTTTTATTCAACTTAGTTCTTCCCTACCGACGATGCGCTTACAATCTGTCATTACTGATTACAGGCCAGATGTTGCATACATCCTGAGCTTACTTCATAAATAAGTAGCTTCAAGTTATCGTATCGAATGTTAAGTTCTTTTATACCGGTACCCGATGTTATTATCAAGGGTCTATTATCATCATTCAGAAGACCTAGACAATGGACAATGATCGCTTTCAAACTTTTTGGTGTTTTCTTACTCTAAAAAGGCTTCGCTTTTCACGTCTGTAATCCCCGATGGGACAAGTAGAGTTGTACCTAATAGTACACCCGTATTTTGACCAGTCCAAGTCACATGTAATGCAGAGTGAGCCTATTCATCAAACGGCCACCAATCCATCATGGCTGCTACTGAGAAAATTCTGATTGAAAAACCCATAACGCAATGGCCAACCTAGGAATCGAACCCAGGATCTTATGCTCAGCAGTCACGCTTGCGACCACAAGACCAACGAGAAAATCAGAAATAATCTCACAAAAACGAAGATACCCGTATAAAAACTCTTCGACACCGTTCAGCGGTTTTGATGTGGAAATAGTACATTATTGTACAAGTGTGGAATGTTGATGATTGCCGCTGAGACTCCATTGAGACCCGAGCCGTTAGGTGAGGGTCTTAAGAAAGCCGAGGACGGTAATCATCAATACACACGTGTATCATACGACGTTTTTCAACACACTTGTGAAGAAAATGGCGGGAAAAATTAAGTTAAGTTTTCCTATGCGCGCGCATCTAACAATGGCGATCGGCCATAGACTAAAAGAATGAGGTTTCTTTTTTTTGGCTTTTCGTGGATAGAAAATTTTAGCCACGTACAAAATGGGGAATTCAAAGTTTTCTTTAATACACAGAAAACAAAAGTTAAATTTGAGTAAAAGTTTTATTTATTAAAAAAATTTAAGTTGAAATTATCTATTTAATTAAATACGAAGTTGCATGAAATGAGCAAGCAATAGATACATTCATTTATTTGTACTATTGAACACGATCTTTTTTGTATCGAATTTTTTTTAAGAACCAGCAACTCAACCAATAAAATAAAAAAAACCTATAACTCACTTGTGAATACTAGCAATGAAAAAGTCACAGTTTGATTACAGGTGTCATTTGCGGTGAAATTAGAGCCATTTTATGAGCAAGTGTGTTGAAAAGTATTATAATCACACAGACATAATAAAACAGGTCCTACAGAGGTACTTTCCAGTTTATTATTTATAATATTAGTAAGAATTCAGACTCACAAATTATCTATTTATTATTGAGTATGATAGAACAAGGCCACCTTGGAAAATAAATCATGCAATTTAAAATGAAGTCAATCATTATTTATGATAATCTCTCGATATTCCAAATTGGTAAATATCTACTCTTTAAAAATATTATTTATTTGATCAAAAATGCAGTTATTACAAATGTGTTTCTTGCTTATAATGACTTCCTAAACAACTTTTTAAAATCATCATCTAAGAAAGTAGCAAGTTTTTTTTGTTGTTGGTAATTTTCAAATAAACCTGATAATACTTTCAACGAGACTCAGAAATTCCGCCTTGTAGTTTGCCAAAGGGCAATGGAACGCAGCCTTTTGGGACTATGTTTAAAAAACAAGACAGGGTTCGAAACAAAACGCTGCGTTCCAATTAAAACAGGGATAGCAAACGTTCAAAGGCTGCTAGGCTAAAATGGGATTGGCCGGGTCATGACAAAGTCTGGCTGGGCAAAAGTCTCTACACTATGGTTGCCGGTAGACTTAAACTTTATCGCTAAAGCATTAGGTTCAAGGTTGATTCGGAAGATTTGACAGTTCTTTACGGGTAGCTTGATATACTATCGCTGTACCCATCCTAGCTTAGTTTGTTCCACCGTTACCTTATAACCTCGCCTCCCATGACGTCTGAGGTCGTGGTTTCAAATCCGGGCAAGTACCAATGTGACTTTTTTAATACATAAGTACTTTTCTAAGTTTATCTTGGACATCACAGACATCGGTGAAGGAAAACATCGTGAGGAAACCTAGACTTATTATACCTAATATAAGTTAATAAAGTCTGAAATCGCCAACCCGTCTTGAGCAAGCGTGGTGATCAATGCTCGTGCCTTCTCTGTGCGAGAAGTGGCCTTTGCCCAGCAGTGGGACAGTAATAGGCTGGTATTATTTATTATTATATACCTTATTAATGACCATTGTCAAGTAATGTCTTTAAAAAAAATACATAGCAAAACTCCATTTCTAGCAAGTTTGACAGTAAGTCTACATCTCTCTGCTCAGTTATCCCAAAGATTTTAATTAAGCTTTTAACAAAGATAACAAAAGTGCTAAGTGCTATCTGCATAGTCTATGCCCGGAGGTCATTCATAAAAGTTCGTGAGCTCTGCCTTCTTATAAATTGTTGTGAACGTTTTTCAAGCAGTGTTATTGAGTTTTTTCAACAGGAATATCTTATTTAGCATCCCGGATTTTGGATTTGTGCCTGGTTGATGGCAAAAGGCTCCTCCCCTATAACATGGGAGTCATGGGACATAAAACATAACTGGAAATGAGGGTGCACTAAATGTACACCGTGATTCGTACACCTCTGCCTACTTTTCAGTGATATACAAGCTTGAAGTTGGGTGTTTATCACCCCTTCCAATAGGCGAGACGACAAAAAAATCTAATTAGTACGGACTAATTAGATTTTTTTGTCGTCTCGGGTCAAATATTTTTTGATAATCTAAGTGACGGCACTTAGATTGTTAAAAAATATTTGACCCGTGTTTTTTCTTTTGTTACGTAAACCAAAATTGACGAAGATACGAGGCTTTTAAAATTCTCAATACGTCACGCCATGGTATAATTTTTAGCTAGTTCTGACGTCAGGAGCCCCCACTCCCTAGTTTTGATGCGTTTTATCTTTGTCAATATTCATTGATTTACAAAAACAAAAAATACGTGTCCATTAATTTCCAATACTCTAACTGACGGACTAAATAGATTTGCAATTTTTTGATACTGCCGTCATGCCTATTCCCTAACACTTAACTTACCTATTATCCTCATCATTCTCCTGCCCTCATCCCAATTCATTTGGGGTAGGCGCAGTATGTCTTCTTCCGTACTTCTCTATTACTCGTCATCTCATCAGACACTTCCTTTCTAGCCATATCATCCTTCACACAGTCCATCCATCGTTTCTTTGGTCTCCATTCCATATTCATACTCAAAACTTTCCTCTCGACATTTTCCTCATTACATCACCTAAGTCACCACGAAACTTGCTCACTCCATCTAAATAGATACATGCCTTTGGAATTTTTTCCGTGATTTCCCAGCAGTAGCAACTAGTTGTTGATCACCAGTCGCCAGTCGCCAGTGATATTTAAGCGCACGTGGGCTGGCCGGGTAACGGTCGGCCCGAATGCGACCGGTCTCAGCCGAGCGAGGTACAGTCGCGAGCATCAATACATGGTCGAGTTGAATTAGCTAGCGAGACTTCGCAGACGTGATGAGATATTTTTTGGCGTCAACAATCGCATGTAGTGTAATTTCTTGAAATATTTAAAGTTGCTTTTTGTATACGAACATTTAAACTAATACTACAATTGGGTAGGTAACTTAAATTGTACGTTCTACGGTTTTTGACATTACTTTTTCTTTGTTTTATCGTATTTTGATATCGATACCCATCACGTTTTTTATTTTTTTAATCACTGTCGGAGGAAAGCGCCGTCGCGGCAGACCGCGACGAAGGTGGTGTGACGATCTGATCTCGTTTGCGGGGCGAAGATGGCCAGATATATATTACAGTTCCAGTTATATATTTTGACGACCCGAATGGCGCAGCGGTAGTGAAGCTGCCTTACGTTCTAAGGGTCCCGGGTTCGAATCCCGGTACGAGCAAATGTTTGTGTGATGAGCATGGCCATTTGTTTCCAAGTCATGGATGTCGATAAGTATAATAAGTATGTATTTACAAACAAAAAGTATCTATGTAGTAGTGGTGTCCACGACACAAGCCTCGCTGCTTAGTGTGGCACCAGAGGGCGCTGTGTGTAATGTCCAGCGATATATTTTTTATTATTTATATCGCACAGGACAGAGAGGTTTGGAACGAGAATGGGGAGGCCATTCCCCAGCAGTGGGACATTCAAACAGGCCAACAAAAAAGAAATCACTCGTAGAATAAAGATTGCTTTAAAATAGGTATTTCTTTTCATTATAATATTGGTTCAAAAATACGATATTCGTAACAACATGAAATTGCAATCAATACAGTAGTGAAAAATCACTTCAAACACTTGCAAATTGCACACACGTTGGTGTTCGCGATTGTACATGCGAAGACGAGAGCGCAGC
The DNA here is from genome assembly GCA_963853795.1 of Xestia rhomboidea. Lineage (NCBI taxonomy): Eukaryota > Metazoa > Arthropoda > Insecta > Lepidoptera > Noctuidae > Xestia > Xestia rhomboidea. Next base: position 2,090,786 of record OY970778.1, on the reverse strand, counting down.
TTCGGATAACTTCGTGATACGAAGTTGGGGAATCGGCAGAGTATTCCGATTTTGAATTCAGATGCTTTTGATTGGCGGTCCAATTGATTTTGGAAGCTAATTTAGAATACTTCAGAGTTTACGTCTAGGGGCGAGCCTATTGCCATCAACCGAGCACAGATCCAGACTCCGTGGCTGTTACTGAGAAATTCCTGATAAAAAAACCCAAGAACACTTAGCCCGACCCCGAATCGAAACCAGGACGTGTTGCGACAACTATTTAAAACTGCCTGCATTTTGTAAAACCTCGCACTTATGTAAGTAAATACGTAGTTACAGAGCAAACCGTACCTCCTTTAAGCAAAGTCGGTTAAAAAGGATATCAGCTGTCGATCGGCCGACAAGAGTTATGAAGGAAATGGCTCGTTTAATAGCTTGTAATGTAGGACAAGCTCTCAAGCTGTTGTTCAAACTTTAATTATTGCAGCATAAAGTTTTACTGTCCGTCGTTCGTAAACGTTACGATTAGTAAGTAGATTATATGACAAATTGACAATAGGTAAATGTAGGAATTTTATGATGAGTGGATAATTGCTTTACGTTTATTAAAGGAGGACGACAGGTGATGGGTGATGGCAAAAAGTAAATAAATATGTATATCGATCGTCACTCACTGGACCTGGAAATCGCCGTCGAGGTAGACCGCGGCGAATGTGGTGTGACGATGTCATCTTGTTTGCGGGGTGAACATGGCCAGATTTTCCACAGGATAGAGAGGTTTGGAAGGACTAAAGGGGAGGCCAAAACCACTCAATAGGCTAATAAAAAAATAACCTCGTTCGTCTAGTGATCTAGTCCTAGTGGATCCCCGATGCTCTTTGTGTGATCAGGATACTAAATTTAGGACCTCGTTCATTCAATTTTGTCTCACCATGAAACGTTTGGTGCCGAAAGAAAGCATGACCTTCAATGCTTTTGGTGCCAAGGGCGGTGGAATTTCATTTTTTTTTTAAGTAGTGAAATATTGAAACGATGCCTGAAAGCTTGAAAGGGAAATAAAAGGGGCGGCTTAATATAACAGTCCCTAAATTAAATCATATTAATCATAAAGCCATTATAATTCTTGACATAAAAATAAACTTGCAATGTATATAACTGAGGTTATCTCTATGAGAAAATCCGCCAGTTCCAAGAGGAATGTAACTGTCCACCCCGTTAGAGTTACGAAGGCGTGAAGATATTAAAGTAAATAAGTCATTACGTCCTTTCAAAGGCCACTTAGCCAATATTACTTGGGCATGTGATGATGTGAAAATTAACAGGACTGGAGCTTTTATTTACAACTTTATGTGGAACGGAGATTGATTTAAATTGCAGGTTATTCAAAATTAAATTACATTAAATGGCTGAATAAAAATTATCATCATCTGCCTAGCCTTTTCCTAACTATGTTGGGGTCGACTTCTAGTCTAATCGGATGCTGCTGATTATCAGTATTTTACATGGAGCGACTGACTATAAATGGCTGAATGAAAATAATTTCTAAAATATTAAGGATTTTTTTGAACATACATTATATATAGTTCTTTAACTATAAAGTATGTTCAAAAAAATCCTTAATATAAGAAAATCACGGATATGATCCCGTAAGTACTTTTACTTACGGGATAATATCCGTGATTTTCTTTTGTTTCTATTCCCGCGAACATGATGCTCGCAACAACATCGAAATATCGGGAGCTCATAGAACCTGAAAAAAAAGGAAGGAAAGGAAAATCACGGATATCATCCCGTTAGTACTAACGTACTAACTACTAGTCTAAAACAGTGCATTAATTATAATGTTTGTAAATTCTAATTTGTTTATTCGTTGAAGTGTGCATGCTTTAATTTTCAAGCAAAACATGTATGATCTCTTATGCTTTAATAACACCCAAGTATGTAATGTATGTCCATGTTTTTCGCAATAAATTATCTTATCTTATCCAAATGTACACACAAGTGCTACAAAGATTTTTTGAGTCATTTAAGAAAACAACGCCCCATACCACTTATTAGGCCCGGATTGACCCACTCCTGGGCATAGCCTTCCCGCCATTCCTTCTACTTCTCACGATGGTGTGCTTCTTCTCACCAATTCGCGAGGAAGCGTCCAGCGTCCCCCCATCTTCTCCTCGGTCTGCCGCGACCCCTTCTAGCTGTCTCAGCCTGTCAGGGCTCCAGTCGCGATATTCGGGATTGGATTTTAATTGGATATTATTCAACCTAATTAATACAAAAATGAAGATTGTAATAAGCCACTATATAAGCAATTTTTTATTGCCCGTTTCCGATAAAAATTAAGTGGTTAAATAAAAGTAGGAGAAAGAGCATAACAATTTTCTCATACGTGTTTGTAACTAATCGGATGAAAAGTACCGATTGACCTTTTCGGCGTATTTCTGCGAGTCGAGTACGGTTACTTCACTTTGATGAGTCATATAAGTAGGGTTGCCATTATTGTTGAGAACTGATACGGGACTTATGGCAAATAAATAAAAACTGAAAATGGGTAGTAACGATTCATTATAATAAAAAAATCAATTGAAAACCACTACAACAAAAACAATTCACGCCAATCATGATAAATTAATCGAAAACCAGTTCAATTACTGTTGAGAAGAACCACCAGGAAGAGGTTCCTGTTTCTTTGCCCAGTCATATTTTGACGTAGATTTTACTTTATTGATTGAAATATTGATAAACGGGACATGTAACAATGCGGGACGTGATACTTAAATACGGTGACAGTCCCGTATATACGGGACGTATGGCAACCCTACATATAAGTGAGTCTACTAATATTATAAAGACGTAAAGTCTGGAAGTTTAGATATAAAGGGGATAATCTTCGGAACTACTGATCTGATTCCGAAAATTCTTCCACTAATGGGAAGCTAACATTATCCTCGAGTGTCATATAGGCTACATTTAAAACGTTTCCACGGTCCACGTTACCGAGATTGGCTGAATTAATTATATTGATACCTAGATTAAAATTGTCCCGGGATCCTATTACCGGGATTACAAGTATCCTATGTGTCAATCCAGGTTATAAACTATCTGTGTGCCAAATTTCATCCAATTCCGGTCAGTAGTTTTTGCGTGAAAGAGTAACAAACATCCTGACATACATACATCCTCACAAACTTTAGCATAAATTACTAGTGGTGGATAAGTAGGAAGTAGGATTCGAACCGTCAAAAGTGGAGAGATTTGGAAGAGACCTACACTCAGCAAAGGGTTGAAGAAGAAGGATAGACGACTAGCGCGTTCAAAAAAAAAAACCCTCATCCAGTCTCACCTAACTCTTGAGCTTTGTGTTCCTGACCTTCAAACCACTGATTACCAGAACCTCATTAATAATAAGCCACTTTGTTCCATTTCAGTTAGACTCCGGTGTTCAATGGTTTAATGGTTTCTGTGTAGCCGTGAGGTCAAATATCACTAAGTTTGATGACAGCCGACAGTGGCAGCGGGCGGGTGAACTGCAGTGAGTTAAGTTCGCGTAGTCTTTGAGTTGACACTGACACAATGACCATTGCATTGTTGTGAGTTCCGCGCAAATATTCTCGTATAAATGGTCTTTCGCAAAGTGTATAACTTGAAGCAAGTACTCTTGGTTTTAGTTTGTGGAACTAAGATAGGCTTAGGCAGCCGCTCCATGTAAAATACTGGTGTTCAGATGCATCAGCACTCGGTAAGACTAAACTGAAAATAGACGGCAAACGGTTAATGAGACGTCCAGACGTTGATTATGAATGATGATGTTGTTCCAAAAATGTAGCGGAAAGTCCTTCACGCGAATATCTGCAGCGCAAGTGTGATTCCAGCAAGTGTAGGATCCAACAACAACAGACAACCTTTCTTACCAAGGGTTGTCGTGTTATCCAGTAACTAGGTTGAAGTGGCCAGATAAGCGGTCTTCTTTACTGTTGTAAAATTCAGCTGCATTCGGTTAGACCGGAAGTCGGCCCCAATACAGGAAAAGGCTGGGTAGAATGGCCTGTGGACGGTGAGCTATGGGCTAGCTTGCCGTCCGTCCGTCTCATGACGACAGGCCGTGTCAACGGCGCGTTCGTGTTCCACGGAGTCAGCAAAAAGGAAGGGGTCCGCAAGGTCCTATGCCTTCCGGAACACAAAGAGCGATGAAGGAACACGGATGGGTTTTAGTCAGTAAAAGTCTGACACTCCTTCCTGCTCCGCCCAGAGCGGGGGAGTCATTTGATGATTTCCCATCCGAAAAAAAAAAGGCTGGGTAGAATGTACATGATAGCCGTTGTTAGTTGACTAACATTCAGAAGTTGGCTTCCTGAACCTTCTACAATTTTCCTGCATACCGCACCACTCCAATTAAAGTGTTTGATGTTATTCAGACGTAACTGTAAACATAGACAAACGCCCAACGTAAACAAGTCTGCGCCGCGGCACCGCTCGCCTTATCTTGAATATTATACTATTGTATTGAAAGTACACCTTGGGGCTTAGAGAGGCACCTTTTCTTTTGTTTATTTATTTTGGAAATAATGCTTTCTTTAGCTGTATGATTATTAAAAAATGAATTAGCTCGCGTTGGCAGTCGCAGGTGTGATAACTGCAGGGTTTTGGTTTCCTGTGCGACTGATGTGTGAGCAAAGTTTCACCATTGGAAGGCCTAGCTAGACCACAGATAATATAATGCTAGACAAAGGAACAGTCATGAGTATTATTAGCGATAACGAATATGCTTTTTTTTAATGAATTGGTTTGATTAAACTGCCGAAAAGCTTATAAATTATATCAATCGTCAATCCTGTTGAAACACAAATCTTTTTAAAAGCGATTGCGGCTTATTTATGGCCTTCATGGTCCTATCTGGTTTTTTCTTGTTTTGTGCCCGGTTTTGCCTAGTCTAGATTAGTCTCCAATAACATGAAATGACACAAATGGGCACTGTGGATGTGCTTGTTTGTGACCTAAATGTTATGAATACAATTTTCAAAACAAATATCAACGATTAAATTAAGAGTGTTTCTTGTTTTATTGGAGACAATAATTTAGTGTTTCCAGTTTTTATGCTTACATTTATAGAAAATAAAACAGCTGTTGTAGCCACGGGGTATTTAACAACAACAAATACAAATTGGCTAACTCATTAGCAAATAATCACTCACTATTATTATATCTTACTCACTATTTAGATAATTGATTTTTCGAAGTTTCTGTTATTACGTTTCGCATTCTACAAGTTGTTCTCAAAGCTGACTAGACAACTACACTGGCCTGCAAAAATAAGTACCTACTACACTTTTAAAATTTCAATTTTTTCTAAACTATAGAAATCAGAGATTTAAAATTAAAAAACGTTTTATTATAGCAATTTTTATCAGCTTTCTTTGAAACTATATACAAAATTAAACTATTTTTCGAGTCCTTTTTGTTTCGAAAGTATATCTTGTGTACTTAAACCATATCCAAGTATTACTCTGAAAACAAAAATATCAAGATAACATGAAATGTTTCCTATCCGCCAGTCATTTTCTAGGAGTGCTAATAAGAAATTCCTGATGAAATACTGCAATAATGCTTCGCCCGAACTGGGAATCGAATCCAAGACCTCAAGGTCAGCAGTAGCACTTGCGACCACTAGCTAGACCAACAATGCTGGCCATTAGTGTTATTCGTCTTTATAAAATAGATTATTTAATGTGGTTTACCAGTTCACAAATACCAGGTAATCGGTGTCAATGATCTTAGCTCCTCATTTAACTAAGTTACCAATGTTAAGATTAACTGTAACCAACACACGTAAATCTAACTGTGTCTATGCCACTAATTTGAATAATCAATTTAGGCCTAATCAAAACCAAAAAAAACATGGAAGTCCTGTTCTCGTATGTAAAACATAAATTTTTATTCGTTTATTACCGTTTTAAATGTTTTTTAAAAGACATTTTATAACACTTTTACGTAATTAAGAGGTCTTAATGAGACTATTAAATAAGACTAATTCTGACATAGTAGGCCACTCACACAATCACACCTATGGGTCGAGTAAGGAACTCAGATCAACTAAAAAAGGTTATCACGAAAAAAAAAAAGGTAATCGCGAAAAAAATAATCAGTTGTCATATTAAACAAAACTTCCATGAACTTCCCTGTATTCCCGCGTTGTCCCCGTAATCTGTGTCCCCGTAATCTGTGTCCCCGTCACGGGGACAACACAACAGAACGTCATAATTATAATTCCTTAGCTCAGATCAACAAAAAAAGGGTAAGTATAAGTTTCTTTAACAAGTCTGAGAGAAGATGTAGAATAGAAGTGCTATTTTGGCGTAACAGCAGCCATTTAATCTGACCCTATCTTACAGTAATGTCAAATGGTTCCCACAAAATCATTACCTACGCTTAGCAGACGAAGGGGTAACTGCAGTTGTTTTTTTGTAAACCAGTCTTGCACAGACATGAGAAAAAACTAGAAAAAACAACAATAATTATGTCTTTTAAGTATTTAAAATTTCTTTCAAAATAACTTCTGTACGGAACTCCAAAAATAAACCCTGCTAGGTGTATAAAGATTTATGTGTGAAAACATCAAGTCTATTTTTTTAAACAATTCTATAGCAGTTCACGAAATTCAAATTCGAAATCTAAAAACTTTTAATTCAACATGGTGGTCAGTGACTTTTATTGAGTTCCAATTTTAAAAACCTGTCGGATTAGGTTGTAAAATTTTTAGTGGAATACATTATCGAGGCATTTTGCATATATCTTAGATTTATCGATGAGTATAGTTGTATAATGGCTAGGTTACAAGAAGAACTAACACTAAGACGCTATACGGGTATAGTAGGCCAGTAGCAGACATTTGTGACTGTTCCTGAATCACCTTAAGCTAATTATAGCCTAATTTTTGTTTCCTACTTGTTTATTTTTGGGCAAAAATAAACGTGCTTAGATATTATGTTGATTTTATACCCTCATTAAAAGCGACGGCACAGATATCTTTTCAATCAATTTCTTTTTAGCTCATGTTCTTATTGTCAAGCAATTTATATAACGGTATCACCATTTTAGCGGCAATAAATAAAATCTATTGTCACAGTTCGTCGCAATTTTAACCAGTTTTTTTTGCCATATATTTCTAACTAAATGGCAAACAACGGGTTAAAATTTCATAAAATAAATTCCCCCTGTCAAGTTAAAATGGTCAATAGCACTACGACGGTCTATTAAAATTAAAATTGCCTACAAAATAAAATTTACATTTTTAACTGAATTTTTGCAATATCAGTCAATACCTGTCAAAACTTTCGATTTAAACGATACATTTGTTACATTTTATCTATGGCAAATAATTAATATATGTATTTTTAATTTCAAACTGAGAATATGAATGTAACAGATTGAATGAATGAACAATTTATACTGCCTTGCACGTGTTCTAATGAATAGTTTTGCATAATTTTTAGATTCCCTTATCATGTGTTATCTTAAAACATTTTAAATAAGAAAGTGTTGAGTAATTTGGACGACTTCCTAAACTTCCTACCAATTATTCGTTTTATTAATTAGTTGTGCACTTGACTCGAATTGGGTTACTTCGAAATTATGTACCTATAAAATAATACACAAATTGGTGCTAGCTTGCCGGAAAAAACACCAATAAAAAAAGCATAATAAATGATGATGATGAATGATGATTGACAGACGGAATCCAGTTTTGGAACGAATGAACCGTTCGCGCATGTGATGTGTTTTCTAAAACTACCCTCATTCACTACACAACCTCAGTAACTTTGCATTTTTGATAAATCTGCTAATATACAATAAGAAATTAGTTGTGGACCACCACCACCATTTTCTTTTTTGTGTCGTTAAAAGATTTTTTTCATCAAAGGACCGACTGCCCACATAGAAAAAATTATAACCCTTCATTTTGCTTTACAGTAGTCGCGTGGAAATAAATGCAATGTGCGTATAATATGTTCTGACGATTTCTTAGTTAGTCAGGTGCAACTTCTTAACTGAGCACGAAATAACGACGTGAACATCAATTTTAAAGGAATCGCAACCCGTGTAATGTTCTTTCCCAAGTTCAAAAACATTCGTTTCCAAACTTCGTGGTACAAATTCTATCTTTCGAATTTCGAACTGTATTGTCGATTGTCTGATGATCCCCGGAAACTTTACACAAAGGCGAAATTTTTTCAACCGTTTCTCAGAAAGGGCAGGTACCGAGTTTCTTGTACTTATTGTACTTGCTTAGGTAAAAATTGTTAACAATCCATCTTGGGTCTCTTCACGTCCTTATTTCTAAAGAATTTTATGATTTACGTTAAGTTTATATGAATAGGAACGCGGTCAGACAATGGATGCGGAGAAAGTTCTTACCGATATTTTTAATGTTTCGAAATTCGAGTTTGGAACAACGCCGTCTGTGTTTGTTGAAACATTTGAATACGGAATAGATATTTTGGAACATTGTAATTGACTCTTCAGTGTATTTTGCAGTTATTTTTTGCAATTTGAATATTAGATTCAAAAATTGGCCACCCCATGATCTCTTGCTATAGTCATCCACAGTTAAATTAAAAGTCTGCTAAGATAGTGGCATAATTCTAGAGAAAGATGACACAGTTTGAATCTCTAAAAAGAGCTGTAAGTAGTTACTTTTCTAGCTTTGTGCTCTCGTGGTGATCCGTGATTATATTTGTGACCAGAGACCAGACAGCATGATCACTATCTGAACGATGGTTCTGGGTAGGATTGGTCTGGCTGTCTATCATAATAAGTTATTTATTTTAAAGTCTTGCAATACTATAAGTATTGAAAATGATTTTTCCACGATGCAATGGTTTGGATAATCTCGTAGCTGGTCGAATATTTTACCAAGCAAAAGTATAAAATACACTATTCATCACTGCCCCCATTCTCCAGACACACATCCATCATCATCTTGATCTAACTAAAGTTTACTAATAAAAGTCATAGCTGACAATGAAAAAAAAAAGCCATCTATGGGCCCATAAACCCGTGCCGACATAATTTATTAACAATAAAATCAATGGTCCGTCACGCTACACAATAATACCTTTTTTTGACAAAAATGTTTCCGCCAGGTCGGTTACCCTGGTTATTGATCAGTTATTAAGAGATACGTGGGCGCATTGTGACGTCACACATGATGACAAGAAAAACAAGTTCCGGAACAAGTTCGATTGTAGATTTTTTATATGTCAGTGGTCTGGTAGTAACAGAAACGTGTCTTGGATCTGAAGAATGTATTGGTGAACAGCAGAAATCCATAAACTTTTATACTTATAGTCTTATTCCAAAATTCTTCGCTGAGCATTACAACTTGGCTCCTAAAACACAGACTTCTGGCGTAATTTAGGAGGCAGAAGTTCGCATTTTAATATGCCTTCACTGTACAACTTTATTCACTGTGATAAAAGTTTTTTTTTCCTTGTGCACAAATAAATTAAAAAGAAAACACCGTTTTTGCCTTTCCTGAAAACTTTAAATGGCAACATGACAAGTACTTGACTTGGATGACTTGTACTTCTAATTTAGAAGTAAGTATACCTACAACACAAAATCAAAATGGTTATTTAATCAAATTAGGCTGATAATGATCGGCAATTTTAGAATGTCAAAATTTACACGAGAAAGGCCCCCGAAATGCCCTGTTGCCAAAACAAGTATTATAATATCTGTGCCAAAACTCACAATTGGGGTGCGGGCTCCTACTACCTACGTGAGCGCGTTGCCTTGCAAATTTGAGCTCGAAATATTTAACGGTAGACCTTTACCTTGAAACTACCCTTTAAACAACCCTTGTGTTTTCTACAGACCCCTAGTTCCGGTCTCCAGTTCACCTTGAAAGTCCTGGGAGAAGAAACTGGCCGAAACGGTTATACAATACCGCCCATTATAATTCAAAAAGGGTCATTTTGATTTAAAAACTTATTGTTAAGATATTAATACAGGAAACTTTGAAGATTCGCGTCTAGAGAATATAATAAGACATCTGCAATCCGAGTAAGCTCCGTTGATTTTAAAAAGGGGATCTTGTAAGCATTTTTTGCCTATGGGTATCGCGGGAGCTTTTATTCTCTATCACTGATTGTCGCATACAAGTTGGGATAAGTAGACCTTTGTGTGCCCGAGGGTTGCGAGCTTAGTTAGCCGCTTTTTAAAGTTTTTGTTCGAGATTTTTCTTCAATTTTGTTATTTAAATATTTCTTTGTGTGTATCCTTAGAGCTTAAATGCTTTATGGCTGTATCTTGCATAGTTACTGTTACAGTGCTTGACATTTATGGTTGCAAAATTACTGACACATGTGGCTTTCTTTATTATCTTTTATTTACAAGAAATATGAGCAATGACACCCCTTTTGGAGCTACAAATTTTCTTTCTAAATTGCTTGGGTGATTATGATGATCCAATTCGATTATGGATCATTTAATTTGAGCTAACTTGCACATTCTTTAAGATTCACCGACCATTTTATTCAATAGTAACATTGGTCAAATCACTATGTCTTATACGATTCCGTATTAAACATTATTTTTTACTATTCCCTTCATCCAAATACCGTGGCAGCCCTTACATCAAGTACTTACATAGGTACGTCTGCGCCACAGAATAAATATGGACAGTACGGAAACTACCTACAAACGCTCGAAACCGCACACTCACACAAACATGCGCATCGACGGGACATTTTTCGTAACTTTTTTATTTACTTTTTTTTTAATTCTTTAGTAGTAAACAACGAGATTTGTAATACTAGATTTTTATTGCAAACAGTTTACGAACGCATTTCAATTCAAGCGCATCCAAATTGAACGCACCTAAAACTGGCACGTCTAAAAAGTATTTCACTCCATATCACACTCAGAGATGGCTCTGAATGGAAAGCGCCATGACAAAATGAAACGTATCCTGGATATTTTATAACTTGATCTTGCTTGAGCGTGTGCGCGCACTTTTCCTACTTCGCGACTTCACGAGCTCCCGCCGTTCGCGATTCGTGGTTCTGTAGCTACAGAAATGCCTGATTGTGATTTGTTTTGTTACGAGTATTACATTACAATATTTAAAAACCGGCGAATTTTTCCAGAATTTTCAAGTCAGCAGTTTAGCTTTTAGAGGGGGGGACGCACTACTGGAACAAAAATTTGCACTTTAAAGTTTAATATTTCGTAAATGGAGCATTAAATCGAAAAGTAGTATTAGCAACCCATAAGTCATTTTAAAAAACCTATTCAACGATACTCCACACGATGGGGTAGAGGACAAAAAAAAAATGCCCACTTAACATTTAAGGGAGCTATCTAAAAAATGCTATTCAATATTATATGCATATACAATATTTTGTGTACGTAAAACCTGTATAAAATTTAATTTAGATCGAAAGGGGGTCGCATTTAATATGTTTTACCTGTAAATAATAAACATGTTATATCTCCTGAATTCATTGATTTCAAAAGCTCATTTCAGTTTTTTATAATAGCTTATTGTATTTTACATCAATTACTGGATAGGAAAGATTATTTTTTACAAAATTTCCCAAGATATTGATATTTTTGCTACATTTAACCTGTTTTACCTGTAGAGTTTTAGTATAAGTATGTCTATTACTTACACTGAAACTAAACATGTTTAATACTTATCACAAAATTTTGGTAATCAAACTTGTATCCCTAAAATGAATAACAATCAAACACTTTTAGAGTCATTATGGCGTTTTCATAAAGACTCCTCAGCACTTGGATGTATCGCCAGTCTACTTGGCGTCGCTGCAGAGACTCCAGAACTGACCAGGTCTCGATGGAGTCAAAAGCCTTCTCATAGTCCACAAATGCAAGACACAGAGGCCAATTATATACTTCGGACGTCTGTATAATCTGCCGCACTGTGTGGATGTGGTCTATAGTGCTGTATCCTCCTCGAAACTCGCCTTACTTGAAAACTCGACGACTTCCAGCCACCCGGCTGGAAGTCGTCGAGTTTTCACGCTAGACGATTCGTGAAGACTCTTGAAGACAGCTTAAACACGTGGCTAAGGAGCGATATGAGTCTGTGATTTTTAAATAGGTCTTGTTCCTTGCTTCTGGAGTTCTCCCAGAGAACCTAATAGAAGACTTCCTCTCGGTTTCAGAAGCTTAGTCATTATCCCATCTTCACCAGGGATTAATCCATTCTTGAGCTGTCTAAGAATCGCCACGATTTCATCTTGGCTGACCACTGGCAGGTCTTCTGTTAAATGGTGGGTTAAGATGGCTCTAGAATCCTCATTTTCGAGATCAGATCGAGATGCATGCGATGCGTACAACTGGCCGTAGCAGTTTTCAACTTCCGAAAGAATCTCCGGCTTCGATATCCTACTAGGTTTGGTCAACTCAGTCAGGTTGCTCCTCCCAAGTGATTGAACGAACACTTTCTACCCTCGGTTTTGCTCAATCGCTTTTTCTATTGAGCTTGTTCTAGAGCATCGAAGGTCGCGTCGTACCAATTTTCTAATCGTTTTGTTGAATGCCTGTAATTCTGCCGAAGTGATGGGCAGGTTTTTACGTCGTTCCGTCATGGGCTCCTAAGTCTCTTCCTCAGTTTGGACTTCCTGCCCGTACGCCGCATTTTGCAAAAACGCGTCCCTTCGTCCTTGAGGGTTTCCACTATTTGGTCGAGCGACTGTTCAATATTACAACTTTTGTACCTAAATGTAATTAATAAACAGAGCAAAAGTATTTTGTAAATTAATCAAAGAACCGAAAATACCCGAAAAACCCGGGTAGCCAGTTTTGGACAAATCCCGAAAATGGTTTCGGAAAATGGCCGGTTTTAGATGCCCTAGCGCGTACGCAATGTGACAACTGCGTTCGATCGCTCTCGTTCTTACTGGTAAAAAAGCATAAATAGGACATTTATTTAGTTTTTTCTGTAGATACATTAGCAAACCTAGTAGAAGTATTTATCTAGTAAAATGGAATAAATAACTTTAATATAGTTATGTTGTTTAAACTATAAGATTTATAACATAATAAATGCATTTATGATCTTTTCACAGAATAATTCTTACCATTTTACTATTTAAATTATAAAATGTAGAAAGCTTTAACCGTATTTATTGTTGTTTAACTGTTTAAACTGAAACGGATTTAAGGCATAAGATTATTTATTATGTTATACTGGTAATTTTTTTTTTAATGTGAGGAGATACCACTTTTTCAAATTCATTATCTCTGCAGCCATTGGACATAGCATTTATTCGGTTTTACCAGTAGATAGAGCGTACAAAATTACATTTAACTGCATTTTTAACTCGATTTAGTAAAAAAATGCATTTATCATGTTTTCGCAGTAAGCAGACGATTAAATCAATTTGGAATACCAGTAACATCTAAAATAAATGACAGACTTGTGTTAATTCTGAAAAGTAAAGTTGATGCCATGAATGAAATGGAAAAGAACTGCTCAGTTGTTTTTGATGCCATGAGTTTGAAGGCTAATTTATTTTATAACCTAAAGAAAGATAAAATTATTGGCTTTCATGAGGTCGATGGAGTACAGTCACCGGAACCTGCTAAAAATACGTTGGTTGTGATGCTTCGTGGGATATTTATCAACTGGAAGCAACCTGTAGGATTTGCACTACTTTTCGAATGTAGAAACTATGACGAGATAGCTAAATGGATTGACAAACTTTTGGAAAAACTATTTGAGATAGGACTTAACATTAGAATATTTGTCTCCGACATGGGATCTGATCTATTTAACGCTGCAAAAAAAAGACATGTTTCCATAGAACGGCCATATTTCTTTATTAATAACAGAAAATTTTATTATATTTTTGATGCACCCCATCTCATAAAACTGGTTTACAACAATTTGATTTCCTACGACTTCCATTTCCAGGATCGTGTTGCTAAATACGAGCACATCGTTACATTTTATGAGAATGATAAACAAAAGAGTTTCAAACTTGCACCTAAATTGACGAACAGCCACATCTATCCAACAAATTTGGAAAAAACGAAAGTTCGCTATGCTACTCAACTTTTAAGTAATTCTGTCGCCGCTGGTATATCTACTTACGTAGATTTTAATCACATTCAAGAATCTGGGAGAGACACTGCTGAACTCATAAGAGATATGAACAATATATTTGATGCATTAAACTCATCAAATCTTAATGATAATTATGAATACAGAAGAGCATTTTGTGGAAAAGAATCGCAGATAACTTTCTTCAATGAAATGTTATCTTTTTTTCAACATCTGCAATTAATCAATCCGAAAAATGGAAAAATTGTTATTTCATCTGTTAAGTTTTTAAACGGCTTTCAAATAACAATTACTTCTATTTTAATGCTTTTTGAAGATTTAAAGTCAGAAGGGTGCACGTTTTTACCTACAAGAAAGCTCAATAAGGAAGTGCTTGAAAATTTTTTCGGACATATAATTCGAACCAAAAATGGTCTGGCTACCGAACCCACGAGCAGACAATTTATATCTGCTTTTCAAAAAACATTTTTTTCCAACATCATAAAACCTCCAAAAGCAGGTAATTGTGAAGACAATTTGGGAAAACTCCATAATCAGACCAGCCTATTGAGTCAACTGAATGACGAAACGTCACAAAATGAGGAACAAGAAACTCCCGGTATGAGCGCTGAAGACCCAGATAACAATGTTCAAATTATGAGCCCAGAATATAATCAAAAAGATATTACCGAAAAAAACTCACTTTTCTATGTATGTAGTTTTCTTCTTAAAAAATGCGGCGAACGGCACAACAATTGCCAAATTCTGAAATCATACATAAAACCAAATCAAGCCGCCCATAACTTTAGTTCAGAAAGTCACTACTTGAGATACAGAGAATACAGCAAAGATACTAACCGAAGCTTACTAGTTGTGCCACCAGATCATTTTGTTGAATATGTCGAGAAAATGGATGACATTTTTCGTTGCTGTTTTAAAAGAGAACATTATTAACTACAAAGTAGCAGAACTAATTTACAAAGAAATGAACAAAATCGCGCTCATAGTACCCTGTCCTTGTTTTCCAACAGTTTATTTAAAAAACTGTTCGTTAGAATGAGAATTTTTTACACAATTAAATTAAATAATAAAGAATTCCGAACGTGTCGTAGCAGAAGAAAGTATTTTTCTGTAAATAATTTGCAATAACCAAGATATTTTTAAGTAATAAAGGTATTTTTAATGAAATAGTTTTTAACTCCTAGGTATCACACGCATTTTCGGGTTGAAACGCGGTACTTGTCCAACCGCGGCTCGCTCCCGCCAAAACTTGTAAAAGGTTACGCCGTAATGACAAAGTTAAAGATATACAGCCTTACAAATAAAAATGTGTTATACCGCATCTATTCCATTCATATACTAAGTATAGTTATACCAGTTATAACTTAAGAATATATCGAGAATATTTTTTTACAAATAAACCGGGTATATCTTTGGTATAACAACTCTTCCGTTATGTCAAAATGCACGATTTGGCAACAGCGCGACCAAAAAGAAACTTCTAAAAAGAATCTGTCGAATGTAGAATAGGATGTCAAAAGTAGAATCTGTCAAATGTAGACTAAACGAAAAAAAGCAGTTTGTCTGTAAAAACTGTATGGACCCTTTGTCAACTTGACGTCTTTCGACCTTCTGAGTCAATACAGTTGTAATTGAATTTGTTTATTATTGTGGATAGAGAAATATAATTTTAAAAGTGAATATTAAAATGGCCAAGAGAGACCGATCAATCAACGGGGAGAACGATTAGAATAGAATAGAATAGTCTTTATTTAGGTACGTCCCCAGTACCTCAAAACAGAAGATAATCTCCGCGCGTGTCCATATTGAGAGATCTACCAATTAATTGGTCTAAAAACGTTACACCACCTTTAGAAAATTAATATTTTAACCTTAACTGCTCATCGCTATATAACAAAATCAAAAGGATTTTCTCTTTTTTTAATATTTTAACTTTTCTTTGAACCTGGATTAGATTTAGAATGTTATTTACTGGTTCTACCTCTTCTATTGCATCTAATTCCATAATCAAAACGAACGTATAATACTTAAACAAACACAAACCGTGGTTTTTTTAAGGTTATACTAGCTTTATACAAGGGTGGAGGCGCGAATAACCTAGGTTGTACGAAAACTAATGTCAAAGCTATACTTGGTAGCTATTCTTTGTTTATTTGTGGACATTTTGCTTATTCTTAGTTTATTCTCGAGTATAACTTTTTTACTACGTTTATTTGTAAGGCTGATAAAGTTCTACAAGTTGTTGTGTGTTAATATTAAACCTTTTTCCGTGTTTAAACTATCGTCTTTTGTTGAGATTAACCGACGCCTTAAGATAACCTATTTAAATTGTATTTGTAAGCTAGTAATTTCAATTCGATTGATTGATCACAACAGAATAAAAATGTTCTTAAAAAAAAAAGAATATCAACAATATTAAAAGGGACAACGCTATGGCTTCAATTAATAGTAATTATTGCATCATTAGTTTCTTTACTGTCCATATTTATACTGTGTCTTTGTGTGCCCGAGGGTTTCGAGCTTAGTTAGCCGCTTTTTTAAGTTTCATTCGAGATTTTTCTTCAATTTTGTTATTTGAATATTTCGTTGTGTGTATCCTTACAGCATAAATGCTTTATGACTGTATCTTGCATAGTTACTGTTACAGTGTTTGACATTTATGGTTGCTAAATTAACTGACACATATGGCTTTCTTTATTTTCCTTTATTTACAAGGAATATATGAGCAATAACACCACTTTCGGAGCTACAATTTCTTTTTCTAAACTGCTTGGGTGATTTTGGTGATCCAGTTCGATCACTTAATTATCGATCATTTAATTTGAGCTAACTTGCACATCCTGACTAGATCTTCAGGGAACTTAACATTTTATTCAATAGTAACATTGGTCAAAATCACTATGTCCTAAACGATTCCGTATTAAAAATTATTTTTTACTATTTCCTTCATCCAAAAACCCAAAAAAGTTTTATTCGACATCAATTCGCAATAAATCGTGGCAGCCCTTACCTACATCAAGTACTTACATAGGTACGTCTGCGGGACCAAAAACTCTTGCGCAGGTGTGCGCCCCATTGATGTGATCTGCCGGCTTTTCCACGTCGCTTCCTATGCCGTACAGCTGCTGAGGCCTGGACCAGTTTGTATTCACTGTACTTATGTATACGTAGGTATTATTTATAAGAGGATGGGATAATAATATATTATCGTTAGGTAATATTTAAATTGCGTTTTATTCGGGAGATACTTTTGTGAGATGTTGTTGGTTCAAGTTACCTTTTGTTGATTAAAACTTTGTACATAATAGGTACCGTTTCCTTTAGAAGTTTCTTATAATAGGGTTGTTTTTGACTGACCAGTTGAGTGACAGCCAGGTGAGGCCAGGTGGTCAATCAAAGGGTAAAATATTTGAATAGCGTTTTTAGTTCTCAGATTTTGCGCAACATTTTGGCCCAAATACTACAAAGGAACTAACAATAAATAGGTTTTTTCTTATGGCTGAAAGGTCATGGAAAACATTTTCAGAATTGTCAGTTTAGGGGATCTGTGGATCTGTCTAGTAAGCTAGATGCTTATTGGGTGTAAAATGGCACTTGGTCTCCTCGGCATTGCAATATTTTTTGTCTCCTAACGTACCTGGGAACCATCTATATTTACGGACGTATTTGAGGTGAAAGTTCCAACATTGTCACAAGTTTAAAAAAAATTGGTAGAAATTTTTAAAGTTATAACTTTACTTTAAATATTTACACGACCCCCTGCATCCATCAGCACAATGTTTTGAGTTCGTTACTTTGAGTCCTACAATGAAAAGTGATTTTTAAAGTCGTTTCCCAGCTTTACTTTTTGCGTAGTGTTACCTAATTTGATAATTATACAGAATGCTTGGTTGACAGCTACGTCAACGGTCCGTTTACACCTTGTGTGTAGTCGAGTTTGCGACTTAGGTAACTACTTAAATTAATAAGCTTTTAACATAATATCGCAGCTGCACTTTGATAGTTAAGTATCTCGTTTCCAAATTACAATAAACTCATATGATCAAAGGCTATTGTTTACTAAATCTAGTTAAATATAAAACCTCAGCAATTAACAGCAATTTATTTGACCTATCACGAATTGAAATCAGTTTCCTTTCATCGACTATTGCACCTAATTGTAAGTTGTTATTTGCGTGGGAACACATTTATTTGTGTAATTGTAATACAAGGAAATGTATTACTGTTTACAGTTAAGTTTGATGACATTACAGTAAATAGAAGATTTAGCCTAGATGTCGTCATCTCAAGCCAAGTACACACAACGACACATCAAACTATACATTTCCAGTATAACATGGCTCGTCTTTGTTTTTAGGGTGTAAATAGACGCCAGTTATGTTTAAGTCTCATCTCATCATAAGGGGCGAGCCTATTACCATCAACCGGGCACAAATCCAGACTCCGTGGCTGCTACTGAGACATTTCTGGCGGAAAAAAACAATTTACTTAATAAACACTGCCCGACCTGGAAAACGAACCTAGGACCTCATGCTCAGCGGTCGCTCTTGCAACCACTAGACTTACTTAAATAACTACATATCTAATTAATATAATTTAGAAGATAAGATATCGGATACGGGATACCTACTACCTGAATTAGTCAGTAGGTATCTTCTTATCCGGTCATTTTTTTTATTTTATTTATGTAGTTCACACGAAGCTTTTAACTACATATTTTTGCACGTGTTCATTTCCACCGTAGCTGCGTAGTAGCGTACAAGTAGCATGATCCTTTATTCTGCTGAAATCCCATAAGAAAGAACGACCTTAAACTTGTAATACAAGATTTAAATTACAAAATTTACAAAGGGTCCGCCATCTGCAACATCTTATTACGCTCTATTTAAATTCAATGCTCATTACCAAACTAATAATAATAAAACCGTTAGTGCTACACGTGTAGACGTTTTGGCATCACCTGACGCGACCTTGGACCGTCGGACCGCGCTGTCCTTGGACCAAGAGTCGAGGGGCGAAACAAAACGAACGCCGGGACAATGTTATGGCCGTTAAACAAGTCCTCGATGAATGCTCCGGAAGGTTGCCTCCCCTTGCTTTATTTGTCTATGGAAATCAAAAAAGAACGAATGAGATTACGCAATCTTTTCAATTTGTAAAATGACCGGACGATTTGGCATTTCAGCGTGTAATTTCATTGAATTTATGAATTTAAATATGTTCGAGCTTTTTCAAATTACGAAGGGGAGTCAATTGACATCCTTTTAATACAACTTAATAACTTGATTTTGGCTTTTATTCGCAGGCTGGCCGTTATTATCTGCTGGACCAATTTTATAAGCTTTTTAATAGCCCGTGGGTCCCATGGGATAAAGCTAAGTAGGTACCTACAAAAGCTATTCAAGTTAAGTAGGTCGTACCTATGTATTATCCAAAGAATCACGCTTTGTCGTCGAGGGGTCGACCAGAGGACTGAATAACTGCCAAAACGGTAGTATTCATCTATCTAAAAATACTTACTTAAATACATGGAGACTCGAGAATATTATTATACTCACCTGTACGTCTCTGCGTCGTTGGTTTAGTGATCGCAAGCGTGAATCCTGCAACATGGGGTCCTGGGTTCGATTCCCAGGTCGGGCAAAGTGTTATTGGGTTTTTCCGTTAGAACATTTTCAGTAGCAGCCATGGAGTCTGGATTTGGGCCCAGTTGATGTTAATAGGCTCGTCCCCTATTACTAACATAACTATTATAAACATAACTGGCGAAATGCGGGTGTACTATTCAGTACACGTCTGCCTTACCCTACGGGGCTTACAGGCGTGATGTTTTGTTATTGTTTTTAATTTATAATCTCACTTCAGTCGATTTTCTTACGTTTTTTGCAATTTGCAGGTCAGTGTCAGGTTGTATCTTGATTAAACTATGAATCGCGGCTGTAAGACGTATGTAGTTACAGAATTATAATCATCAAAATCATCGAAGTTACTTTTGTACAACTACATGATGGGTAACATTTAGTTATTTATTTATCAAAATGTCAATTTTGTCATCTGTTGTTGCCCACTGACGGTTAGTGTTTCCTATTGTTAGAGTGGGCAACAAGAACGTCAAGAATATTGAAAAAGCAAGTTGAGCTCAGACACAACGATCTTTTGGCGCGTGGTCAAAGTCGGAACTAATATCGTGTGAGCTTTAACTGTCTGTATTGATACGACATAAGAGCGTTGTCAGTGTCAAATTGTTGCCAGGTTGCCACTGATGCGGTTGACTGTATATTTCTTGGGCCAGCTCCATCATCATCGACGCCAGTACGACTGGGCTGATAGATATAAGCGTGGGGGGTCCGTAGTTTGAATCTCAGGTTAGGCAGTATTACCGAGATTTTTTCCAATGAAAATCTTCTGGTAGCCTAGCCCGGAGTCTGTCCATCCTCATGCTATGACCTAGAAGCTAGCTCGCCCGTTGAACGTTAAATTCTGAGTTTGATTAAAAAAAATAAACAAATATCGCTGGACATTACACACACCGCCATCTAGTGCCACACTAAGCAACGAGGCTTGTGTCGTGGACACCAGATGGTTGATAAACTAAATAGATACTTTTTTTTTTGTAAATACATACTTATTATAAATATTTATACATACATGACTCGGAAACAAATGTCCATGCTCATCACACAAACATTTGCACCACATTTACCGGGATTCGAACCCTCCGATCCTAAGAACGTAAGGCAGCCTCACTACCGCTGCGCCATTAGCTTTATCTCAGTAGTCTCTCTCTCAGTCTCTTTCCATCCGTCACTAGCTACTAGGTCGCCTAGGCTATAGCGCGACTGTTGGCCGTCGTGCTGGGTTCGATTTCCAGGTCGAGCAGTGTGCGAGTTTTTTTCCAATGGGAAAAATCCTCAGTAGCAGGCCGGAGCCATGTGCCACCGTTTATGGCAATAGGCTCAAATCACTCTTTATTAGATATAGCGGACGTCACGCGGTTTCACCCGCGTAGTTCCCGTTCCCGTAGGAGTACGGGGATTATATAGCCTATGTTACTCAGTAAAGACGTGGCTTTCTAATGGTGAAAGAATTTTTGAAATCGGCGCAGAAGTTTTTTAGTTTATTCATTACAAACATACACACAAAAATACAAATCTTTCCTCTTTATAATATTAGTGTAGAAGACCTAGCGAGGTCTTAAAACAAAACATAACAATGGTAATATAAAACATAGCGATGTTTTATATTATGTTTTAATTTCCTATGAAAAAAAATACCGAATGGAACTGGACTGGCCACGTCTGCCGTATGCCAAATAAGCTGTGGGCCAAAATAGCCGCTTTCAGGAGCCCTGACACAGGCAGAAAACGTCGCGGCAGACCTCGTAGAAGATGGCAGGACGAGTTAGACAAAACCAACGACCAGTGGCCCACATTTAGCCCTGGATTGGAACAACTGGAATCCCAGCAGTGGGATGACGCAGGCTAACAGTATGAGAAACAGCATGAAAAATATATATGTGAGGGGTTCAGAACGACCGGAGCTGCGGCACGGTTCGAAAGAGATACCGTGGCCCCGGAACACAAAGGGCGATGAAGGAACATGGATGGGTTTTAGTCAGTAAAAGTATGACACTCCCTCCTGCTCCACCCAGAGCGGGAGGAGTCATTTGATGAATTCCCATCCGAAAAAAAAGGGATTTCAGAACGATGTACTGAACCCTTTGTGAGTAGGTGTACCTTCCACCTCGTATAATATTTAGATACACCTATCGTTAACCACAGGGGAGCTGTCATGGGTAGGTAGAGGTACCTATGTATTTCGAGATATTTCCTCCTGGGCAGTTATAACGAAATAAATCCTTATAAATTCCACACAAAGGCACTGTACTGGTTTCTTAAATCATCATGCACGCAGCTGGGATCAAATCTCTAAAAGAGTAACGGAATTAGGGTCTTCCAAGGTCTTTAATTGTGCTATGTGAATTTGGGGGAATGAGCACAAAAGAACTAGGTACCTACCAACAGTTGTAAATTTATCTTACTATAAAAAAAAAACTGTTAACCGTGGGATCTTGTGTTCGATTTTCAGGTCGGGTTTTGTCGTTGGATTTTTTCCTACTAGCAGCACGGAACTTATCCATCCTCCTGCGCTTGCTTAGTCGCAAGCGCAACTTTTGATAGTGGGGTCCTGGGATCGATTCTCATGTCGCGCAGGGTTTTACCATTTTTTCCCTATGTACAATGGGCAAAATTTGCATTATCAGCCCGGATTCGTCAAGTTCCCGGTTTAGGGTAATAGGCTCGCTGCCTTGTTGGTCTCGTAGTCGCATACGTGACTGCTGAGTTGCCGCCCTGTCTTCGATTCCCAGGTCGGGCAGAGTGATAAGGGGTTTTACATCAGGAATTTTTCAGTGGCAGCTTGAAGTCTGGTTATGTGCCCGGTTTATGGCAAAAGCTCGCCTCGATACATAACTGGCGTAATGTGGTTGTTAGGGACAACTCCGCCTAACCCTTTGGTGATAACATGCTTGATGGCATGTAAGTTTATGAGATAGGAATTCGCATGTGGTAAGCATTAGGTGCAGCGCAGACGACAGACTATCCGTGACGCACTTTTTAGTCTGTGAAAATAGAACCTATATGCAAATAAATGCAGTAACGCAAACGACGCGCAAAGTCCGGCGCACAAAAAATCCGTGTAATTCGGGCAGATGGCGCCACGCCGCGCCGCTCAAAAAGTGCGCGAAAAAATAGAACGTTTGCTCCAACACGTGCTAACGCAGACGGCGCACACTTTTAGTATGCAATCTGCACTCGTTAGTGGTTCTGTCTGCACTATGAAGATGTGCGTCGTGAGTCTACGTAAAATCCACGACGGACTTTTTGTATGCCATGCAGACATTTTGTGCGACGCACTCGATCGCACAAAAAGTCCGTCGTCTGCGCAGGCCCTTATATACTCATAATGTAGGTACACCAAGGGACATAATTATCCCTTCAGTAAATAAAACTCTGATCTCAAGGGTATGAACTTCGAGACATTTTCTACTAGGCTGTTATTGCGCAATACATCCTTTTAAATTCCACACAAACAGTAAAATACTGGTTTCTTAAAATTAAGCAGCTAGGCTTATTCAAATCTTGAATAAGAGTAACGGAATTGGGGTCTTCCAAGGTCTCTAATTGTGCCATGTGAATGTGGGGGAATAAGCACAAAAGAGCTAGGTACTAACCAACAGTTGTGCGCAAAAAATTACTGTTATATGATAAATGAAAAGGGCAGATTTCAATAGGAAGCTTTTTTATTTCGTAAAACACGTGTACATTTTATGTAATACTGGTCGGTTATGTATGCTTTTTGTTGTCTGTTGAAAGAGCGGTTGCTAAAATTTTCGTTACGCTATTTACAGGATAAAGCAGAGATGATATTATTATTACCTAAGTATCTTTGGCACTCAAGATTTGAAATGTGATTTTGATCATAATTATGGTGCATCCACGCCGCAGTTACTTTTTGTAGAACAACGTTTCCAAGTGTTACTGATCAACCTCCGATAGCAAAATGTTAATTACTGTTTGTAATGTTGCCGTGTTTTATATTATTCGCGGTATGAACGCGATGAATAACATTCAACAAATAGTAACAAGTAGCCACAAAAGTTAGTGTGTTACCGTGTTGCTCCACAAAAAGTAACTGCGGTTTGACTGCACCATTAAGTAACAAATAGGTATTTGATTACTGCTATGAAGAACACTACTATTGGTGGATTTTTTTACTAACTTATTTTTTTTCTTTTGTTGATGACTTTGCTAATGTACTATTTGTTTTTAAACAGGGTGAAATACATCGACTCATAAAC
Organism: Xestia rhomboidea; assembly: GCA_963853795.1. Taxonomy (NCBI): domain Eukaryota; kingdom Metazoa; phylum Arthropoda; class Insecta; order Lepidoptera; family Noctuidae; genus Xestia; species Xestia rhomboidea. Next base: position 2,066,856 of record OY970778.1, on the reverse strand, counting down.
AATACCACGTGTTCAGTATATCATTCCGGACCCACAGAACCACACGGTAATTTTTCATCGGTAATCTAAAAAAAGAGTGAATGCGAAAGTCCAATTCCACCCCACAGAGCATCTATTTTATTATATACGGTTCCACCCTGTATGCCTAATCTAATACTTGTCATTGGCACACATAGACACGAAGATGGAAGTTATGCATGATTGTAATAATGATTGATAACACTTGCGCGTTTCTAATAACTTTTGTCATTTCTAACTTGAGATTCTATAACACATAATTTTAATATGGATTATCTAGCAGTTTTGACACTAGCGCGCTTCTTTACTTCCTGTCACTTTCAAACTTCAGGGCTCCGATTTTAAGGCTTAGCTAACATTGCCGCGGCATGCAATGGAAGCGAATTTTTGTGACTTATCTTTACAGTTTCAAAGTTTTACTCGTATCTAGTTAATACGTTACATAATAAATTGTGCTTTGTAAGATTTCATAAAAGTTCGTTTCCATTCAATGGCAAACTACCAAATTATTTTTATATCGTGTGGTAGAACAAAAAGTTTACATTTAACTCATGATCCTGACAACACGCAGGTTCAGGAAAACCAAGGATACATATGAACAATGACAGGTTTCCCATAAATCAACTTGAAAGATCATGTCAATGAATTAATCAAAATATTAATTCATTTCTGTATCAAACACACTGTTTAGAGACAAATGAAATCACAAAAGTTACTCGCTCGCTCGCTGACACAATAAAACACAAACTTGGTTTCCACCATTTATTTGAATTTTACTAAAAAAATTGAATAAAAAATATGGTATTTCATCAACATGTTATTTAGAAATGAATAATATACAGTTGTAGAAAACATTGTCCCGTACTGTGGTCGCCCTAGTGTTTATTATGGTACAGTTGTGGTAGGTACGACGGCCGCGTCTGTCGGATAGCGCCGCCCCGTGCGTCGGTCGTGTTGGTCGGTCGGTCGGGCTGCTGTTGGGTGTCGGACGTGGGTGCGCGGGCTGTGATTATGCTTCAATGGTGGGACGGCGCGTTGTGTTGTCAGTCTCACTCGCTGCTCTTAATCTAATCTTCTTCTTCGCCGCTCTCGGACTCTGGAATGAGATTATTGCATGATTAGCATCAACCCATTACAAATTAGCCAAACGCTGCGAACTTTCCGAAAAGAGGACTGCTTGCAGGACAGCAACAAGATGGTCTTACTATGGCTGCGAACTTGGCTAACAAATACAATATGCGAAGAATCTACTGTTCTTAACATCAGCTGTTATTATTGGTAGACCAGTAAATAACGAGAACCATTTACCTATGTAATTAAACACTGTAAATATACACCCAACAACCGCGGCGAAAGATTTTTTTTACAAGTAATTCTAAATTTCGATTCGTTCGGCTCGGATAAGTGTGCGTCCGTCCACCTTAAGACAAGTAAACACACAATTGGACAAGACATGATCATGCTATCATGAAATAATTTATAAAATAGGCGGGCATTACTGCTGCACCACATCAGATAGATCAATCATAGATACACTATGACCTAGATCACAATACATAATACTTCCCATCCAAGTCGAATGTTCCCGTGAGCATTTTAAGACTACTCACGCGAAAAAATTGCTCAAAACTTAGTAAATTATAAAAGTGAGCCATCTACCTTCTTCGGCGCTCTGTAGCCACTCGACGAACTTCTTCATCTGGTCGAGGAACATCATCTTGCCCTTGCTGGAGTTGGGGTCGCGGTACCACTTGAGGATCACCTCCTCGGACAGCACGTTGGTCTTGTACAGCATCACCACGAGCTTGCTGAACGCGCGCATGAAGTTCATGTTCTCGTAACAGTACTCTTGCACCTACAGATAGAACGAAAAACAGCATTTAACATTGAAGAAAAGGAATATTCTGCTTGCTGGTGGAAAATTGCCTGATTTGATCAATTGCTTTGCCTCTACATCTCTTTAAAGTGGGCCTAGACAAGAGACTATTTGGTTTTTATGTATTTATTAAAACTTAATGCACATAATGTACAAAGGCGGACTTAATGCCTTGGGCTTTTTTAACAGTCTACCTTAGAGTGATGAACAGTAGGTAAAATTTCCAAGAAAAAAAAATACAACAAAATATACAAAGTCAAGAGAGATTAAAATACATTGATGATGAAAAACAACAAATTAATTATGGGACAAGTCTGCCAACTTCTTATGTGTAGACTGTAGGAAAATGGTGGGCATCAAACATTGTCACGATTATTTTGAACCAGAAAATACTCCTCACAAATTAATCACAAGCTACAGCTAATTTTGCAATGCTTTAACCAGCCCTTTGTAAATAAAAACCGACCAACTTCCTATGCAAAATATATTTTAAAAATTATTCAGCTGGCTATACAGAACGATAAAAATAAGTAGACGCTCCAAAATTATTTCTTTAATTACAAATTAAAAATAACCAGTATAAACATACCTTAGAAAGTAAAGCAACCTCGGCCTTCGCGGACTGCGCAAACGCAGCCAACAGTGGCGTGTAGTGGCGCAAATGTTTGGCCGCCTGCTCCGCCAACAGCTCTTCTTTCTTGTTCCACTCACCACGCGACATCACACACTGCCATATCTGTCACCAACGTTGGACAAACATTAGTGTGTTGAACCTTATTTGTGTGGAGGTAAGGTAGGTTTCGTGTTGGATCAGACTGCCATATCGACAAGGCACAAAGAGATGGCGTGTCAAGCTCAGGACGGACCGAATAACTCAGTCTGAACTAGCTCGAAACGATTTCTAGTTGCACTCCGACTCGTCATCGAGTATCATCATTAGAACAAAAAAAAAAATGCTAGTTGATGAAATCATAAACTATCAGCTGGATAAAAAGGAATGGTTTCCTAATATAGTAACTGATTCTAATTCTTACTGAATAATAACAGCTAGTTTCCTGAAAATGAAGCAACAATATTTGATTGCCTGCTCACAGTGGTCTGACAATCTTTTAGTAATATTTGTGTTGACAGGCATTTCAGAAACTTTGCGAAAATCAATTGCAAACAAACTGTTAGTGTGACCTGAATGCACCAAAGTTTTTTGTAAAAAAAGATTTTGCGAGATGAAAACAGTAACTTTCTATAACTTTTTCTGGTTTTGCTATAACATTGTTTTTCGCTGTTTGTTACCTACTAACAATCTTCGGTGTGGATGCACCACACCTTGAAGCCTTCCTTCACAACATAGGTGTAAGTAATATTTCCCCCTAGCCGTGGCGCCCGCTACTCACAATGGCGACAACTTCATGGTCCGGAATGGCGTGCTTGACGGCCATGTCGCGCAGCTCCTGGATGAGATCTCGTATGGGCTTGTCCTCCGCCAGCTCGTCCAGCAGCGCCTGCGTCAGCTCGCGCCGCGCCTCCTGCACGAGGGGACAGACCGTGTTAATAGGGATGATGACTGACTAAAAAAATGTGATTGTTTACTCCTCCAGTTCGATTATCGAAAAATATTGGATACGTGTTTTTTGTTTTATCAGATTAATAAAATTTTACGAAGATAAAACGTGTCAAAGATCATGAGTGGGGGCTTTTGACGTCACTTTTGAGTAAAAATGTACTCAAATGTGACGTCACACGAGTTTTCGGCGCACTGTAATGTCTTCATTTTTTGTTTACGTGAACAAAGAAAAAATAAGTGTCCAATATTTTTTGGAAATCTATCTGACGGACTAATTAGATATTTTTTTGTCATCTACCCTATTACAATTAACAATACGACACCTGATGGTGTGAGCTTGCTCAAAAGTTTATATGAGGTGCCCTGTACTAAATCAATATCCTCATATCGTATACATGTAGATAAAAACGTGCCAGCTAAGTAAACTTAATTGTTTATTTAGACATAAAAAAAAAACTATCATTGGAGTAAGAGATGGAGCTAAAGCAAACTTTTTTTACCTGAATATCAATTCCAGATATGCTAAACACCTAGAATAATTCTATGAGAGAAATCAGTAGGCAATGTTTAAAAAATATGAGCTCTGTTGTAAATCAGCTGTATATCTCTCCAAAGTTTATGGAAAAAGCTTGGGATGGAGCTGTAAACAGCGATTAGATAGAAATCATGTTTTGCTATTTGGTACCCATACGCATTGCGTCTGAAAAGTATTGTCAAGAAGACCTTGGATCGACAAGTTACCTGCGAGGCCTGCGCGCGATGCAGTCGCAGCAGCTCGCCGAGTCCCCTGGAGGCGAACGACGACGCCAACACGTCCTCACTGCGACGGTTCAGGGGCAAGAACTCCAGCAGTCTGAGGAACACATCATTTTTAAACCAACTGCACATTACACATTGTAGGCCCTGTTTCCACTATGTCGTGACGATTTTTTTAACGTTAGTTTGCAAAACTCGTGGACGACAGTAATCGTGTCGTCCTATATGTGAACACCTCCATTTAAATACACAATTAAGCCACGACACTTAAAACTACACGATTATCTGTTGTCACGACATAGTGTGAATGGGGCCTTAGGGTGCTACCTCACTGTCGCCTTTAACCTAGCAGTGCAGGTTCGAGCATTACATCAGTGAGTAAGGAGAACCGGGCATTAAAGTAAGCAACTTGTAACTATCACATGTTTATGTACAAAATTGCATCTTGGTTTGTTGTATTACAGGCGAATGCTCCGGTGAGGCTCACCTTATGTAAAGGTAATGTAGCGGCATTAATGACTGTGTCGCAATAGTACGACAAGCCAGTACAATGACGCAGTGCTCTACCCTAACTTGTGATGTTGAATTTTACGGAAAATTCACCAGGATGTGTTAGGGAGCAGAGTCAAGCCTAGTACAAAGTCGTAGCAACTGCTTAGATATTTGAAAAACTTTCCAGACGTTAGTTTTTGGTTTTTTTTTTTTAATCACGACAGATTTCAACTTTGCCTATGTTAATGTCATGCCGTGAACCGGCAGAGACCACTGCAAGCGGGACTCATGCTTGTTCATGTCTGGTAGACTGCGGCTAAGGTTGTGTGAAGATCTGATCTCGTTTGGGGGGCGAACATGGCCAAGAGATAACACAGGATCAACGTTTAGCAAGAGAAAGGAGAGGCCTTTGCCCAGCAGTGGGACAGTTGACATTACATGACAACGAACGAAATCTGCTCATGTTCAAAATAAAATCCCGTGCACACGATGTCCACATCTGTTTACCACCCTTAACGAATCATCGACACGAAGAAGAAGAAAGACTTCTATTGGTAGTTCAATAGTAGTAAAACGCCGAAAAATATGCGACCCTTTTTTACGTTATCCTTTGTTTTACAAAAATTCTATTCTATTGTTTGGTCACCTTTTTTGACTAATAGGAATAAAAACAAAAAAAAGGAGAAGAAGAGAAAGTTTAGCGCTTCAATAGCGGCCGGATGCTGCAAAAAAAAAAGAGCCGTATTGGTGGTAAGATTTCGTTCGTTGAGATAGTACATTATACCTCAATACATTTAAATTTTGTGGAGTTCGGTAATAGGCATGACGACAGTTTAAAAAAATTGCAAATTTATTTAGGCCGTCAGTTAGAGTATTGGAAATTAATGGACACGTATTTTTTGTTTTTGTAAATCAATGAATATTGACAAAAGATAAAACGCATCAAAACTCGGGAGTTGGGGCTCGTGACGTCAGAACTAGCTAAAAATTATACCATGGCGTGACGTATTGAGAATTTTAAAAGCCTCGTATCTTCGTCAATTTAGGTTTACGTCACAAAAGAAAAAACACGGGTCAAATATTTTTGATAATCTAACTTACGGACTAATTAGATTATTTTGTCGTCTCGCCTATTGTCCCACAGGATCGTACTACCGGGATAAAAAGTATCCCATGTGTTAATCCCGGTTATAAACTATCTGTGTGCCGAATTTCATCCAAATCCAGTCAGCAGTTTTTGCGTGAAAGAGTAACAAACATCCATCCATCCTCACAAACTTTGACATTTATAATATTAAGTAGGACTATGTCATCGTCTCATCACCCACCTGCCTTCAAGTTGCCCCCTCTTGAGTGCGGTGACGAGGGACGTGACGCCGCGCTCGGCCTTCACGGTCGCGAACACTTCCAGCACAAAGTCCAGCGCGAGGTTGTCCTTCAGCAGGTGCTCGTTCACCAACACCAGCAGGACTGACGGCGGGACGCAGCCGTTGCCTGTTGACAATATGGGAGATCGTGAATAACAAAGCATTTCATTTTTATTAAATCATTCATAGACTCAGAATTTTTCAAGGGATTGGTCGGTTATTCAAAAAGTTGAATAAAACGATGATTGTGTCTTCTTTTTTTACACAACTACGCTGAAGTCAAAATGAAAGGTTATGATTTTAGCAGTCTATATAATATGTATATATTTACGTATGTTCTTCCGTAGCGCCTAAACTATTCATCCGATTTTGATGAATAATGTGTCAATCGATTCGTTATGCTACATTTTTAACCGACTTCATTCAGTAGTCGGGTTTTAGTTTTAGAACTACTTGTTTATACAAGAATTAATATTTTAACTAATTTCAACATTATTAAAAGTCCTAGGTAATTCACAAATTGAAATAACTGTTCCAGTTATCTCTTTTCAATTTTGCAATACCTTCTCCAGTCTCGGTGTTTTCTTATTGAAACATTGCGCAATATTCTAATGAACTGAAAGCGTTAAAATTTATTGTTTAAAAAGCATTTTTTATTGCCTGCACACAAAAGAATCTCCTCCTTCAATTAGCAAAAATGTCGTGCAGCCACAAATGGTCCACGCAATGAACGTGTTCCAATGATGGCCGTACTTTCATCTAGCACTACATCGACACCGCGCAACGCAGTACACGTTACATGGCTCTAATCGTGTGCATATTACTTTTAGAATTTATAGTTATTTCTAAAAGAGCTCTGTGTGACCCGGGATCGAACTCGCGCCACGTGCGTGGCATGTGTGCGGTTTGGAGCAAGGCTATGGGAGCTTCAAGATGTATGATGAAATAGGTGTATAGTTTGTTAAAATTGAACAATATGGTTAATGTCATTGTGATTAAAAAACACCATCATATCTTGAGATTTCGTCGTTTTACAATAACAGTTAAAATATATGTAGTTTTCTTTTACTTTAAAAATCCAAAAAATATTTCTTTTGTTAAAAATGTTTTTAGAGTATCTTAGGGTAGCCCCTAAGATACTCCTTGAAAATAAAAACATTTTCCAGTTACTGGGTTTTAGAAGTCAGATGACATTTACTCCATGTAAATGACTGAAATTCAGGTATATCAAGGCTAGATAAGAAGTTGATGATGATTAAAATGTAGAATAAGCAGTACTTACCGATCCACAGTGCGGTCATACGAGCTAGCTTGATGCGCTGTAGTGGCTCGAAACCCTTGAGGTACACAAGCACCTGGAACAACACACAACATTATTTATTGTTTCCTTTTTACAATATTTAGAAGATGCGATGAATGAGAGAGACATGCAATTTATTATCATTTTATTACATAACATCACGCCTGTTATCCCCGTGGGGTTAGGTAGAGGTGTACCTAATACACCCACATTTCACCAGTTATGTTTAAGTCCCATGTAATCGTAGGCGAGTCTAATACCATTACCCGCTTCTTTGTTGCTATTAAGAAGTTCTTGATGGAGAAACCCAATAACACGTTGCCCGACCCGGGAATCGAACCAAGGACCCTATGCTCAGCAGTCACGCTTGCGAACACTAGTCCGAAAAATCTAAAGAAAATAAAGGACTTTTCCAATACGGCTGAAAAGTAGCACTTTTTGAACGTCAAAATAACATAGGTCAGTTCCCCCACCTGATATAATTTATAGCGGGGGAGATGAAATGGCAGAACAAACTCCTCACCAACACATCTGTTCGATTAGAACTTATTTTATGAGACAGTATGCGAAGTAATTACAGATACGACAAAATACTAATAAGTCCGTCAGATAGATTTCCAAAAAATATTGCACACATATTTTTTTTTTCACGTAAACAAAAAATGAAGACAATACAGTGCGTCGAAAACTCGTGCAATTTCACATTTGAGTACATTTTTTACTCAAATGTGACGTCACGAGCCCGCACTCACGATCTTTGACACGTTTTATCTTCGTCAATTTTTATTAATTTGACAAAACAAAAAACACGTATCTAATATTTTTTGATAATCTAACTGACGGACTAAATAGAATCATATATTTTTTAATCAGTCCAGTCCTATTCATGTCAGCTAACCCACGCCACAGCATAACCAGTACTGCCACACGTGTTTAGTCTTGTGTACTAGACACATGTGCCGGCGTCGGCACTTTTGTGCTAGCACAAGGTTTTATGATTTAATTTAGCCCCAATATAATTAAGAAAAAGCAACGCTGACGACATGAGCGCGACGTGATGAAAAAAGGCGCAATAATTATAGGAAATGAGTAAGCAGTTTCATACGACGTAAGAACATAACGGTAGAAGATAAATTGTCAATCGTAAGGTATTGTAGTAATGTTGAAACTTATTTGGCCGCGTGCAAGGTATTGACTGTTACCAAAAAGTTCAAATTTAAGTAAGTTTAGTAGAGTATAAAACTGTCTTGCTCCAAAATGTCGCAATGTAGTTACAGCCGCTACTTTTTCACATTTTTAAGAAATTGTATTCACGTCAAATATTACGATTATTTACGATACATTAAAAATATCATTGGTATATTAAATTGTCGATTATTTCGATTGGTGTATTAGTGCTGCTTGCCTCTTTGGCCGAGTGGTCGCAAGCGCGGCTGCTGAGCAAGAGGTCCTGGGTTCGATTCCCAGGTCGGGCGGTATTAATGGGTTTTTCCATCAGGAATTTCTCAGGAGTCTGGATAAGTGCCCGGTTAATGGCAATAGGCTCGCTCCCTATTACATGGGACTTGAACATAACTGGCGAAATTTGTGTGTACAGTTACACGTCTGCCTATTCCTTCTGTGATTTACTGATTTGAAAATTATCATCCTGTCTAACTTTACATTTACTTTGGAAACACGAAAATAAAAACATAACCAACCTTTTTCATCTCTTCCTCAAACATCTTCTCCAAGTATTTGTACCGTCTCATCAGCTTCACAAATACCTGCGAACAAGTACTTAATGTGTTAGTATGTGTGTGTTACAAGTAGGTGCTAATGTGATGTTCAATCTTGTGTCAGAGATAATTGAACGAGAAAGGGTTTCTCAACACTGTGGTTTCAGGACTCTAGCCATGATTTTCATCATGTGAATACATTTCCTACAAGATAAATAGATGGATTCTTCGGCAATCGCATTAAATATCTGCAATTTATTGGAAAATGGTTTAATACAAAAATGGTTTAATACAATTTACTCCTGGGTTACGTATATTATATTGTATGTATTCATCATCAGCCTATTAATGTTCCCACTGCTGGGACTCAGGCCTCCACTCTATGAGAGGGAATGGGCTATAATCCACCACGCGGGCCCAGTGCGGATTGGTAGATGTCACATGTCTTCGATTTTTTTGGTTCTAGGACATGCCGGTTTCCTCACGATGTTTTCCTTCACCGTTTTGAGAGCAGCACTGATGAAATAAATTACACAAAGTAATGCGCCTGGCCACTGGCCACCTGGCCACCACTGGGCCACCGCTGCTCTCTGTCTCTGTTGTTAGTTTAGTGTATAAAATTAGTTAATTTAAGTTTTTAACTGTATTGTTTGTGGTACCACGTAGGTACTATATACTCTTCTGCAAATCTCGCAACAGAAGTAAGGTTTACTGTAAGAAAACCCAATTTTGGGTTAAGCCTGCCGTTTTACATAAGCTATATATTTTAATTTTGTGTGAAATAAAGAATTAGAATTTATTTATTTGTAAGAATGTAGTTTTACATAGTATGATGTTAATATATATTTTTTAAGTTCTATACACTCTACCACAATATGCGGTGTACAAATATTAAATAATTAAATGTCATTCTTATAACTAAGTACAATGGATGTCAAGATTTGTGAGTGTCAAGAATATGAATATGAAAACCTAAGTAAAGTTACAACAAAACGTTAGCTAGATATAATTTGATATCCACTCTGAAACACGGATTTGCAGTAAACTTCAATGAATTCTTGTGTTTTTTAGAAATCATCCTTCATAATTCAAGTTTTCATTCCCAGATCTTTAGAACTCGTAATATCAAAGTAAAAGTATTGTGTGTAGTTTCAAATCAATCTTCCTACTGCTATATAAAATGACTCTTTATAAAACAATGAGGATTACCATACCTGTTCAAAGTTCCGCATGGACTCCATGTCTTCGCTCGCGGTGAAGATGCAGGTGTTCGTTTTCGGTGATTCGCCGTCCATCGACACCGACCCGCCGGGGACTGGACGAGACAGACAAACAGGTCCATAAGTACATAGTAGTGTTGGGTGGTAGGTGTCAGAGAGGCACGTTATGTGCTCAGATAATAAATGAACGAACGAAGGTTTTGTCAACAGTTATGTTCAGGACTCTAGCCAAGTGTTTCATCATTTTAGTTAGTTTGTTTGTGGCAGAATAGACTTGCATATAGAAAGGGCTGACAGATCGAAAAACTATTTAAAATTATTGGGCTCGCAGACCAAAATATTGTTGCATCCAATCTGCAATATGTTCACAAGTAAGAGTGAAGTTGCTTAAGGCTGGGGTATCTGCTAAATTAGCAACTGTATTGGTGGTGGTTCAAACTTCGTTTGAAATACTGTTAGAATAAAGTTCTAACCACCTTGCACTACAAAGTGGTTGTTACGTCAGTCACTGCGGGCCGAATAGTGCGAAATGAGTGGTTTTATTTAATTGTAGCCTAATAAATCATTAGATCAAAATGCCAATTGTACACTTTGTGAAAAAAAAGTGACTAAAACTTAATGCCGTTTAGGAGTAGTTGTAGTCAAAGAAAAAATGCTTCACTTTGAATATTTTTTTCATATAGTAATAATAAAGTTAGAATTATTTCAATTGTACCAATTAAAGTTCAGAGTCTACTAATACGCGACATATATTTTTTTACATTACATGGAGAAAACCTCTCGTTAGCAGATACCACCCCCTTAATGATCTGCTATAGCTCGAACTGCTGCCAGATGTATTATGAAGCAAACATTTTTAACAAGATTTCTGGTTAAATGTGCTTTTCTGCTGGCCTCAGGTTCAACCAGACATAATGAACGTCTATTATCCTCCACCTTAGAGCAAAATACTCATTTCTAGATCACAAATCAAGTGTGGTACTTACGCAGCAGCCCCCCGGCGATGAGCACGTCGAATATGACCTCGCCATACCGCCGGTAGTCGAGCTTTGAGCCAGCCGCGTCTAAGAACTTGTAGGCCGCGTCGAGGTCGCCGCCGGCGCGCTCCAGTCCTTGCACGAGCGCGTCGCGGAATCCGTTCGGATCGTACTTCTCTTTCTCATCTGGAAACGGAGAAAGGGGAAGAGTTAGGGGGCGAGAAACAATGATATACTTGGTGGTATTTGTGGATGGTATGTCAGAAATAATTGAACGAGAAAGGTTTTCTCAACATTTGTTTTCAGGACTCTAGCCATGTTTTTCATCATGTGAATAGTGTTGTGTATAGCCATAATTAATCAGCTTGCATCTGATTAAATAGACAGTTGTCAGTACACAATAAATGTTTAATGGAAGTCTGCCTCTTATTTCATTTCTCATATTTTGTTAAAACGACAACCAAATTATAACAAGACAGTTAAGTTAACCCGATTTGATAACAATTGCGGAACACCTGATGTAACAATGAATAAGTCCCAAGGTACAAATAGTTCAAAGTACCTAGAAGTTTCAACACGTAAAGTGACACTAACTGAAATGGCAGGGACCTAACTAAATGACGTTAACTTGGAACTCGACCCCAATTCCCGAAAGGCCAACGTGGCCTTGATAACTATTGAATCAAATGCATCTAGGTACTTGCTTAGGAACATTAAACACTATTAGCGTTCCCATTGTTGAAACACAGGCGTCTCTATGACGGGGAGGGCTGTTATCCACCACGCGGGCCCTTCGTGGGTTGGTACGTATCACATGCTTCAAATTTCTGATTCTAGGACATGACGAATTTGCCCATTTTAAATGCTACGCCGATTAAAACCACATTGTCTAAAACAATGCTTCGCAACTGAATGGAATTGAGTAATACATCTTATAGACAATGACTTCTGTCCAAAAAGTAACACATTTTAGCCACGTGCTTCAAAATTAATAATGATACCAGTCTTGTCCCACTGTAGCGGGCAAAGGCCTATTTTCATACAGAAAAAACATGAGCATTGATCACCACGCTTGCTCAAGGCGATTCGAGACGTATATTTATTAAGTCGAGGTTTCCGAAATGAATGCAAGTTATGAAATTTATTAGGCGTAATTAAAAACCTCAAAATAATTATACAAACTCAGCTCACAACATAGTAAATGAAGCTAACTTACCTATCCTCGATTCGGAAGAAAATTAGGCCACTCAAGCACCAAGACTCAACACGTATAGCACCGTAACTTTGTACTCGTAATTCATTCCAGTATTTGCCAAGACTAGTTGGATTTCAACTTATCTCTCTCGGCGACCTACTTTTGGGTAGCTACGATAGTGGCAATAATGCTAAGCCCTGGTTGGTTCGCTTGCTGATTATTTTTTCTTTTAAAATATTTAATCTACAGTGAGTAGTTTGTAGGAAGTTATTGTAGCTTATGTGTTATCTTAGTGATATTTTAGCTGATAATAAATAACACTACTGTAGAATTGCCGGGTAGTAAAAAAATAATAAGTAAGTACTCAAATATTTTTCCCGAAATTCAGATCCCCAAACCATTTTCCTACTGATATTTTTATACAATTTCCTTTCCTTTTACAAAACTGTTGGCACATTTACTAAAAAAAAAAACAACCTTTTAAGCGGATTATCCTCACCCACTTAAATTCTCTAACCACAAAAGGATAAGCTTTTCAAAAACTAAGTCATAGGTTTAAAGGTCTACGCCCACTCAAGGCCGTATTTCATATTCATACATACGACAAAGGGATTGAGCAGACTTTCTAAAGTTGACAGATTTATTATACATATATACAAGTGGGATCAGCAGTTCTTGAGGTGAGGTTATCATAAAAGGTCAAATGCATAACTTTCACTTCACATTTAAATCTGATAACAACTAACATGGTTACAGACGGTAGGGTCAGTGGAGTTACGATATTTTAATTTAATTTATCTATTATCTTGAAGATAACCTTATTTGTACTAAATCCAACCTTTTTAATACCTAAATTACAATTGGTTGCATATGTCTGTAGTTTAATTGTTTGTTGATGATGTCACTCTTAAATGATTTCCTAGTTTGATCGACTGACAAGAACAAGTATCTTCCCACGTAAACGTAACAGAAAAAGGAAATTTTATTACGTAAATATTTCAAGAAGGCGAAGTAACGTGCCAAAATTAGAACAATCGTGAATTTTGGCAGAAAATAGTACAATTTTTTAGCGTCTAGTCGTGAAATCCTCAATTATATACTAGTGTGAAGGTCGTTTGTTTGTTAGTAAGACAATGCACACATTGTATATATTTTAGAACAAATTAAACTTTTATTCTGAGAAAAATAATCTGGTCTGAACATTTAGCAGTACCTAAATCAAGCAGTTTCTAATTATATTGACGTAACGAAAAGTTTTATGGATGAGCTCGTAGCTAAATAATAACAGCCGCTCGATCTTTCGGTTAAGCCGTGCTTGCCTAGGTTGGTCTGGGGATGGATGACCACCCTTACATACAGAGTTTCCTCCATGCCTCGGAAAGCATGTTAAGCTGTTAGTCCCGGCTGTCATTTGTAGATCTTTGACAGTCGTTACAAGTAGTCGGTGACCCAAAAAACACCCAGTCTAACAACCAGTCTTACCAAGTGGTATCGTATTACCCAGTACTAACTGGGTTTTGGAGGTCAGATAGGCAGTCGCTCCATGTAAAATACAGGCATTCAGCTGCATCTGATGTTAACGAAAAGTTTCATGTATGAAGTAATTGGAGTATGTAAGCATCATAGCAGTAGGTGGCGTTCTGTGGTTTCTGGCACCCCCAAAACCCCTCGACAACCTGAATTGAGAGAAAGAAATGTGTTTTGTTTTTACGAGTTCCATGAAGCAACGTGTTTGTCTATCAGCTACATTTTTGGCAAAGGTAGTAGTAATTCATTATTATTTTTGGTAATTACCCATAGTTGCTTTATGTGTTTACCAGCACAATGTATTCGAGAGCCAAAAGATGTTTAGTTGTTTTGATAAAAACATGTTTGGCCTTGTTGTTTTTTTTTTCATCAGCTATCTTTTCTTACATAAGACTTACCAATGCCAATGTCAGCTATCGTTATTTAATTAGCACTTTTTATTTATGTAAATCATTGTATTAAAATGTTCTATGATAGAATTTTAGATGACGCCATTTTGAGAAAAGAATTTCGAAGTCGCAAGTCATGTAGCATAGATAGATGTACACCAAAATTCAATATGGCGGCACCGTTTTCCTTTTGCAAACAAGTTTAATTTCCGTCTCATCTCTCAGAAACGTGGACAAAGCAACAGGATTTGCTTGTCGGAAACTATTTATTTGTTACTTTTTGACATGTTCATCTGAATTGCACCGGAATTCCCATCTCGCTTGAGCAAGCAATAAAAAGGCCTGCAAACATTACAACTTCTTTGGTGACATTGAATTTTTTTATAATCCTACTGTCTGTTTGCCTTGTGATAAGAACTGATAAATAAACAATTCATGAATAAAATAAAATTAAAACAATCTTTAGTTGGTATCATTTCCTGGCCTGAAATTAATCTTTAAACGTGGAAAAGATTAGAAAATTAACCCATGATAAAACCTTCATGAAAATTACTTAAAATGCCTTCTTAATGTTTGTCAGGTTTAAATCTCGAAAAACGGCTACAGGCTACACAGACTATAATTTTATTTTATTAGCTTTGGGCAATATTAAAAGGATGAATCACATCAAAGGATCGTGAATCACGAAGCTAAATACGCGCGGAGAATATTAATTTGGTATTAAAATTATTTTTAGAAACAATGTATGTATGTTGGTGTGTACATAGGCCTATTCAAACTCCAGCAATTATTTCAATAAAACCGTATACCGTAACCGTAACCGTATACCGTACCAAAATGTAGCTCTTCATGGAGAAGAACGGCCAAGAAACCATGAAAAATGTGTAAAAGAAATAATTTTAAGCGATGGTCGATCCTTTATAACTTGAAAAAGTAATTGATGGTGATATTTCTTGGCACGTGTTTGCAAATTTGGTGTGAACAAACTTTTGACGCCAACAAGGTCAACAAGTGTTGCCCAACCGGTAAAAACATTACATCGCGTGATGTATTTTGTAGTAGTAGGCAAAATTACATGCACATTTCTCCACGAGGGGAAGGGGCCAAAATCGGACAAAACCCCGAATTCCCACTGAGAACTTCCTCATGCTCACTGTCAATTCTTTCCTGGGACCGAAAACCCAGAAACTGGCTTAGAAACAAAGTTTGTAACCAATGAGGCTCCTAACAAAAGCAGAATAAAACCTTGCTGCTACAATGCTGAATTTCATACAAGACCGATATTTTACTGGTAGGGTTCGAAAACTGTAAGTTTCTTAGCAGTCACGTTTTTGAGCAACAAGGCTCTTCGTCAAGTTAAATAAAACGTGACATCAAAGAAAGCTAGTTACACAACAGTAAGTAAAGCTTCTGTACGTTGCTTATGGCGAAACATTCACACAAAAACATGTTGAAATCTATTTTTTTTCCCTCTCTTAACATAACATCACGCCTGTAATCCCTGAAGGATTAGACAGAGGTGTAACTAATAGTACTCATTTCGCCAGTTACG
Organism: Xestia rhomboidea; assembly: GCA_963853795.1. Lineage (NCBI taxonomy): Eukaryota > Metazoa > Arthropoda > Insecta > Lepidoptera > Noctuidae > Xestia > Xestia rhomboidea. The sequence goes on along the minus strand of OY970778.1, from coordinate 2,050,908 downwards.
TTATGCGTTAGGCGTTACGCCTATTGCCATCAACTGGGCGCAAATCCAGACTTCATGGCTGGTACTGAGAAATTCCTGATAGAAAAACCCAAATAACACTGCCCGACCAGTGAATCGAACCTTGGACCTCATGACTATGACAGCACTAGACCAACGGGCAACGAGGCAATTTTTGGCGACTACAGGAGCTAAACGCGAGTTTTATAATGCAAAAAAGTATATGATTCACTGCAACAAACAAAACCAGAAAAATATATGATATTCTTCAGGATATATGCTAGTGTTTTGAAAACATAATACAACTTATTTTACTCGATAAACTTATCTCTAAAAATTTCTTTTAAGAAGTAAAAACCATTACGACCATTCTGATTTTTTGTCAAATAATTCTACAAGCAACATATTAGAATCGTGGCGTTTTATTTTAGTCCAATCAATAGATTATTTGTAAATTACAAAAAAAACACTAATTTCGCACTATTCGGCCCGCATTGACTGACGTAACCGCCACTTTGTAGTGCAAGCTGATTAGAACTTTATTCTTACAGTATTTCAAACTAAGTTTGAACCACCACAAATAGAGTTGCTAATTTAGCTCCTGTAGTCATCTTAAATAAAATCTTTTTCATCTCTATCATGGGTTGAACGCTTCACCAGTGCAAACGCAGTTACATCAAAAAAGCTGCCTAAGAACAGTTGTAAAGCTACCTTATAAGCGAGCAACCTCGACACTGCAAGTACCGCTAGTGTACAAATACCGTTAGACGTTGTTAGCACCAGCGGCAGTGGAATATTACAGAGCGGATGGCGGGCGCGTCAGTGATCAGCTAATGGCACCCGCACTACAGTGGCCCATAATATCACTTAGGATGATGGGTTCCTGTTTTATGTGGTCTGTTAGTAAATTAAAGTACCTACCTCCGTATAACAGGTCAGAACGAATGCTATTCGATCGCTGGTCGGTACAAGTTAATATTAAATATGCCTTTCCGATAGAATGCATTGAGTATGTCTGGGACACATTGGAGGTCGGAAGACAAGTCGGAGAGAGGTCAAGGAAACGCTGGAGGAAATCGATGTATATAACGGCGTGGAACCTTTTACAATAAAGTCCCACGCTGATGTCGAATTTCATAAAATCGTGAGAATTGGAACCAAAATTGAGCAAACAAACCTCTCAACAATCTATGATTAGACCGTGAAAGACGGTTAATTAGCCAAAGAATCGGATTGAGGCCTCAAGCCAACAACAAAGTAGATCCCTAATATTCACGCTCTACGCTACGTCATACCTACAATTCACTGCCAAGCGACAGTAGTCGATTCAGACAAAATCAATCGAAAAATTACCAGGAAAATGTATTCGAATGTAAACAGGAAAATTTATATTAATCTATGTACGGCTTATTATTCCACGGAGGTGGCTACCTACAAGTATTATTTATTCAAAATTGTGTCGCTACTGTTTTTGCAATGAGTTTCTGATACCTATTTATGAATATCTGGTAGGGGAGCAAAATCACTACACATAAGGTTTTGTAAAGCCTTTCGAATTTTATCTCATGTAGTTCGACCAAATCAAATATTATATATTAAAATTAAGCTGATATATAACCAGCACTTTTCTAACATCAAAATTTACTAGAGACAGTCTCCTAAAACGCCATTACCTAGCCTTTAGCTTTGTCAGTTAAGGTATAGAAGAACTAGTCAACACATTTAACATGAGAATTAAACAGCCAGTAACTCCTGTTGGGAGTACTTATGTTATTTAGGCTTAAATGGCTTAACATAAGCTACCACAAATAGGTATATTAAATCCTATAAACTCCAAGCAACCTTGTTGCCAAGTCTAATCGATTAGCTGTATGACCCATGGGTACGGTTGAACTTGTCTTTAAAAGAAAACGAAGTGTAGAAAGAAAAGTGTTCGATACTTGCGATGCCAAGTTCACTCACGCCTTTTTCCCAAGGAGTGAGTCGGAAACGACGTAAAGCCAGTTACTACGATCCTGCATACTCTTTTTGTTTCGTCAACGGTCATATAAATCTGGTCATAAACGCAGGTCGGTTGCGAGTGGTATGCACCCTGACCTTTCTAAAGAACATCACCAATAAGGTCAGAGTATGTCCTTCTAGGGCGTCCCCTTCCGGAGTTTTATCTAATAAAATAGAACTATCCAACATTTACTCAGAAGCATCCAGTATTATGTGCCAGCTATTTCAATCCTACGACATATTCTGACAACGCATTTCCCACGTGTGACAAGTCGAGTGAAAGGTCAACAAAGATAGAATCTCTATCAGATAACGAATAAATCATTCCATTCCAGTCAAGTGAGTCCATTTGAATGTTTAATCGATTCAGAATCAGTGGCAGTCTTTGGACAGAGGTATTTATGTCCAATGCAACGATTGACGTCACAATTCCAACCGCGTTTGGTCAGAATGGAGGCCGGTTGTCGTATAATATGCCCGACCCCTACCTATTTGGGATCGAGTTCGGAGGATGGGGACGAGTTACGTAATCTATGAAGGCAGAAATCTATCGGGGCATTTGAAATTGACCTACATAACTGAAATAACTATTCAATACAGCCAGCAACTTAATTGTGAACGATTTAAAAATCGAACAAACTTTTGCTTGCTTTTTTTTTTTAATGGCTTGTCACAAGTCAACCTATGCGGCCGGCTTCTCTGTGGGTGCTTTGATTGTAAGGCCTACAGCCAGGGGCAAAAAACTTATAAATTAAGCAACAGCGCGCTAAGGGCACCTATGTAGTGTAGGGTACGAGCGTCGGCTTAGGACGTAGCTGGGCAGGGCAACAAAGGGACTTTCCTGGATCTGAGTGACTTTTGTTTGCTACCTCATAATAAAATTGTACGTTTATTTGTTCAATAGCCACAAAACGCAACTTGTATCGCAGGTTTATAGCAGTCCCGAGCTTTATAAGTAAAGCAAGGAACGTTCTTTCTAGAAAGGTCGGACTCAGCGATGCGCGAAGGATGCCAGAAAATTCTGTACGAAAAAGGTAAACTATCTATGATAACTATCAAGTTGGTATAAAAACAAAGAGTCTACTAAAAAAAATGACAAGTTTGTATTAAACAGCTAATTCCTGCAATACTTTACATAAATAATGGCAGGTTGGCCTCATTTGGACTAGCTCAGTCCCTTGACTCTAATAGGATAGATAAAACCTTATTTATAGTTTAATTAATTGAACACATTTTTATTGCTTTTATTGACACGATAGTAGTTTTAGTGTTAGGTTCTTTTCAAGTTAAAATGCTAATTTCAGTAAGATAACAATGAAGTTTAAAATATTGTTAAGTTAAATACGAATTTATATTGAACTTGACGTTACATAAACAAAAGATAAGAAATCAATACAAAACGCGCACATGGCCTTGTTTTCGCCTATTCAATTTTGATGGCGAGAAAGATGCAAGAATGACAACAAGGTCTATTCCAAGGGCTTCGTGAATGCAGATTAATAAAGAACCACGTGGTATTTTTCTTTTAGGGACATCCTCTATTTGGAACTCTAATAAAACGCCAATGAAACTAAATTGACCAGTCCAGGTTTTTTGTGCGAGATTGGCCAAAGAAACCACACAGAGAGAAGAGTAGAAGGAATGGTCCTTTGCCCAGCAGTGGGACAATACAGGAAAAAAATAAAAAAACATGCGACCATGAGCAGGACGATTGCGATAAAACGCATTCAATATCAACACGTCATGGATTGAGGATAAATAACAGTACCTAATTCATTTAATAACATTCCCATAGCTTGTATTTTATCATGATGTTATAGGTATGTTAGATCAGCACAATCGTACTCTGGTAGCATTGAGGGTATTGTCAAGTACAAAGTCCAGGCTATATTTGTAATGACAAGGGACAGTTACAACAATTGAAATAACTACTGGTCAGCAATTTAGTTATTTGCGTCACGACATTTTTATTAATTGCAATTAAAATGACTTTGTAATAAAAGGAATGATTTATGTTGGATACAAATTCATGTTTATTTTTTTACAGATAGACATGCCATTCCAAACATTTAAATACATAAAACTTATGTAATTGTTTGTTACTTGTAAATCTTAACTTCAATCAAGGTACACTATGATTAATTAAAAATCTAAACTCTTTGATTTATTGATTATGATTACAGACTACCAATCATTTCAATTAGTAGGTATGTTTGATTGTCAAAAGGTTATTGAACTTTTGTTACTAAGTCATAAAGAAAGCAAGCCAATTTACAACACAAAAACAACATAGAATGTTCCAGAGAGTGTAGAGAATGAGGTCAGACTTAAGGAGTTTTATTGTCCTTTGTAATGGCACCAAGTATGAAGCCAACGTGAACCTTGGCAAGCTGAGAAAATAAGCCAAGGTTGACAAAGAAAGTAGGTCAAAAATTATAGTAACAATAGAAAACTTTGTAATGAAATCTAGATGTATGATTAATGTGTCTGAAATTGCCCTTCTACCTTGAGCGTGAATGGTGATCAATACTCATGCCTTCTTTGTATGAAAAGAGGCCTTGTTCTGCATTTGGGACACTTTCGTGCTAGTATTATCATTAATTCTTGATAATCTCTAGAAATACATTATCTTGAAGCCATTCAATATTAAAAACAGTTTGTAAATTAGTATGTAAATAGAACAGTACTCCAACATTACCATTTTGAGAAAAAAAAAGTATATCTTCACTAGTAATTTTACAGTTTTAATGGCAAAGAGAAAGTAAATTCAATTTGGATTGAGGTCAGATGATTAAACTGCTGATGTAGGCTGAATAAATCAATAGCCAATGACAGAATAAAAAGTTTTGTTACATCATGATCTGTCAACGGACCGATTTGTTCAAGACAATTGTTTAACTATTGTGTCTACTTCGTGGACAGATCAAGGGATACTATAGATTGAGGTATCACTGGAATGTCGACATAAGAATCATCAAGACAAGAATTAAATAAAGAAATTAGTAACAAGCATAGTTAAAATTCGATATTTTTATTTCAGAAATGATTTCAAATTGAATTATTGTTGTTTAATGTTGGGTACCTACATAAAGTTAACCTACAATTATAGCAGGATGGCAATTGCAAGATGAAAATATTTACAATGCATTTTTGTTTACATTACTATTCCTAATGATTGCATTTCAATGATATGAATATTACATATTATTTTGAAACTCTTAACTAAACAGTAATAATTTTTAATTTATCACAGAAGGAAACTATGTGTCTAATGATGACATAAAAATGATTGAAGATATTTATTGATGGTTCAATTATGTAGTTTTAATAAAATTTTGAAATACATGTGGCTTGTACATCCTGATTACCAACAACATTCTACAAAGAAACATGGTTAAAAATATTGTGTCGGACAGTGTCACGGCCAAGGCAAACGTTATTAAATTAACGACCCGATGTTTATACCATCTCGCGTCTTCGAGAAACATGTGCACACTTCTTGAGACAAGCTAGGCCAACTTGTTCCAAGTTGACCCGCCTCGCAAACATGGAATCTGGGCAAGTGTCCAATATCTAAGTGAAATTAAGTAGTAATAAAAAATAAATTACCTCTTTTTCTGGTCTTGATCCGTTGACCCGATAATACTGGTTTTTCTACCTTCTGACTCATACAATATATTGCTGAAAAGAAAAACACGTGGCAATTAATAAAGGTCTATCCGTTATAAGGTCATCGGCCGCGGTGCGCCACGCAACCCCAGGCTCGACCCTTCGTCCTACTGTTATGGCGTCTAACCAAACGCGATCCACTTACTTCTAAATAGACGGGAGTACCGAAGAAGTCCAGAAGGAATATTCCACAACCTGAGTGATAACGAGATCACCTGGCTATGACTCAGCAAGGACTCCAAGGAGTTAAAGATTCACGATTCCCAATAAACGAACAAAGCAACGACGCGATATAAAGTAGTATGTGCACTGATACTTACGTAGTGACAGGTTATGTAGGAGCCTTTTACTCCTTTTGCGAGTTCTCTAGGACTGCGCCTGTTCAGAAAAGAAAGAAACGCTGCGCGATCTCTATTCCCCTGTGCTAGAGACAACGTGTTTGGACTATGGAGTCGCCGGATTTCCGGTTGAATTGCGACGATCGATTCAAATCTTCTCCTGCGTTTTCCTTTCTAGTTTATTCTGTTGATATCTTTGAAACTAAACGATAAGAGTGTATAGAGAAATTGACTTATATTTACGTAAACTATTAGAAGAAAGCACGTACAACGCTCCTAGGAGACAGAAATGCTTCAAAAGACAAGCCGATAGAAATTTACAATATTGTCATAAATCAGTACAATGTAACGTTTAATAAGAATAAAAATATTTTAAAAGACGACACAATAAATTTGATAAATTTTGTATCACTTTATTAAAAAATCACAATTTGAATGGAAAGTACTTGACTAAAAATGGCAGAAAAAACAAAACACCATAGACATTTTTTATTCATAAACATATGACCTGCGCTGGCATAGGAATTTAGAAAACTGACTTTAGTTGCAATATAGAAAATTAGAGAAATTGATGCGAAAATTTTACATTATTATTCTAAATTAGTACACTAATTCTTAATTTATTTTTTCTATTTTTATTCCTATTGATATTTCGGGCATGTCCACTTCTTAAAACTTCATACGTTTAGCATTAGATACAAGCAATAATTTAGTTTGAGTATGAGTGAAACAGAGATAACTGGCACCGTCTGTCAATCTGTCATTATTTTGATTTTAGGTTAGAAAAAATACTACTGACTGAACAAGTGAACAGTGACTAAAAACTGATGAAAGATATCGTAAGATAGATGTGTAGATATTCAAAATAGTCAAAGAAAAGTAACTACTTATTGCATTTACGGCACAGCGGCAGCTGTAAAACAGTTACTATGGCAAACTCTCTTATTTCAAAGGTTTGTTTCTAAAATTATTTTTAGGTTTTTCCAATGGTTCACAATCTATAAAATTGTTAATTAAATACACAAACTGCATTTTAATTTCCAGATGGGTGCACTACGCATGGCCCCAGTAATTTTCACGCAACCAGCTCGTACAACCACGAGTAAGCATTATATCCCGAAATTCAAGAAATTGCGAGCTCAAAAAGTACTCAAAGTAGAACTGCCCGATCCGAATGAAAATATTTCTGCGTTGAGTCCGGAAAGAATTAGGCAGAAGATGAAGGAAAGAGGAATTTTGCCCCCGAGGCCTTGGATGGAGCGTCCTTTCTATATTTCTGCGACAGGTTTGTGTGTTTTTTTGTAGTTGTGATGTGGTAGGCATAGTCTTTTACTCTAAAATGGTTAACATGAACTGTTAATGGCATAAGATCATACCATTATCCTATGGGTTAAGTGATGGTTGCCCATTGGCTAATGTACCACATAAGTGTGGATTTAAATCTAATCCAATCTTTGCTAGGTATATTGGTGAAAATTTTATTAATATGGTTCATCACAAGCATTTGGCTCAGCTACTTTTAATAAAAGACATACAATTAATGTGTCGTCAAACTGAGTTTCATTTAACTTGTTCTGTTTGTGACGTTTCTCCCTATCCCTCATTTACCCATTATCCTCAATTTTCAGGTGGCGTGTTCGAGCCCTATATCCCACCAGAAGGCGATGGCAAAGCCTCCTTCGTATCTACAACCCGAGCAAAACAAGCAGTACAACACCTCGAAAAGAAATCCAAGTCAATGATGGCTATACGCAAGATCAAATCTTTTGAAGAAGAATTTGACCAAAAAGAATTTGTTTTGCAAGCCCAGAACATTTACATCAAGGCTCATGAGAGTTTAGCAAATGATGATAAAAGGGCTTTAAGGTTGTATGTGTCAGAGAAGGCGTATCCCGAGTTTAGACATAACAGTCGTCAGAAGACTATCAGGTGGAAGTTCCTTGAGTCACTGGAGCCTCCTAGGGTGGTACATGCTCGGTGCACTGATGTGGTTAGCAAGGAGAATATATTTGGACAGGTTTGTTTGTTATTCTATTTTTCTTATGGAATTTTTAACTATGTGATATATATATATCTACTAGAGAGAAAAAATAATATCTACTAGACATAATATATTATGAGAGGTTGAGAGGAACTTTAGCTAATCTAAATTATCCACTTTTACTCTAATATCATTTAAGGTGCTCTTCTTAAATGAACTGTAAAGTGCTATGCTGTGGCCGGGGCTGCTCAATTTATGGTTACCCTGATACGGCAAGGACAAAACAGTTTTCTATGTGACTGTACTAACGAAAAACCGGCAGTCTCACTATCAATATATTCACGAGAGTTGCATAAAAATCCGTTGCCTTTGAAAGACCACGTTTACAGTAACTGTACTAACCAAAAATTTACTAATTTCTGATTAAATAAAAAAAATTGTATTTCTAATTTCTCTCGCAGGTGACGGTCCGCTTCCACACCCGCCAACAGCTTGCAGTCTACGATCGTTTCGGCCGCCTCTTACACGGCAGCGAAATCCTAGCCAAAGACGTTTTAGAATACATAGTCTTCGAGAAACACCTGTCGAACCTTTACGGAACCTGGCGCATCCATGAGAAGATCATTCCTGACTGGACGCCGCCTAAAACACCTTCGAAGTTAACTAGGATAATGCCTCCACTGGAACCAGAGATCGTGAAGGTGGAAAGTGAGGAGCCTAAGCAGTTGGAAGCGCCGCCAGCCACGCCTATAGCGCCTGCAGCTACTCCTGCGGCTGCCATTGCTGATAAATGAGTTTTAGTTTTGTAAATAAAGTGTAGTGTAAATTGTTTGGAGTTGTTTTTCTCTGGAATTGGTGTGAAAAGTGGATTTTTATTAGCACATTTTCATCTTTATTAACTAGCTAGTTAAGAATACCAGTGTTGAAGTCTATACTTCAACACTGGTTGGTGGCTGGTTGCTTCTCTATAGAAAGTAAAATATTTATGATGCTCTGTGATCCGAAGTTCCGAACCGTAATTAGAACATCATGCATCGATCAGTGTTTCTCAAAGTGTGGGTCGCGACCCCCCCAAGTGGTCGCAAAAACTAACTAACAATAAGTTTAAAAAGACAGATTATTTATTATGAGAATGTATTTATATAGCGAAGGTTGCGCTTGTTTTTTTTCTATAATTTCTCCCATCGTGGATCCGGTTTTGCTACATTGAGAAAAAAATGTGTTCAGTATGCATAAAAATGTATGGATTTAATATTTTTATCATAATGAAATAGATGAAAAAAAAGCGCAGGGTCGGGGTTCGCAAATATATTTCATACTATGGGGGTATTGTCATGAAAAAGGTTAAAAAACAACTAGATGGAGATAGATACGCCTAGGTACGCCATCTATTGGACTGGTTTCTAAAATAATGTTGCGAGGTTGTCATCAGCAAGTTTGCGTAATAAATAATTAGATGGCGCTGTTGAAATGTCAGTAGAGTCGAGGGGTCGGCAGGAATACCGGGGATAAACACGCTTGTAATCTCATGCGTCCGAAAATCATAGAACTTACGAGTGAAGTATCATTTATGCAGTTATTTTTACATGGATCATAAAGAGATTTCAACAGACCAAATCAAAATCAAAGGTCAAATGATGACTAAAGCTATAAAATTGGGTATGTAGACTCGGGTGTTCGAGATAAAAAGGCAAGTTCAAAATTCATTTGTCTCTATTTAATCAATAAAGTGGTTTCCCTAATTCATTCAGTCTAAAATATATTCTATTTTACACATTTTCAACGATGTTTTTTACAGTTTTTCAATGACTCCTCTACAATTTATTTACATTCAATTACAATAAACATAAATGCTCCTGTACTATCCAGTTTTAACTTAAGATTTACATAAAAACAATGTGTAAAGAAGCCATTTTACATTTTCTCATTCATTCGTAAATATATATGTTAGTGCAGTCTTATATAACTATGGATGGAAGGCACCAAAAGAAATACAAATATTGTATTTACAAATTATATTAATGTATACTATTACTATTATCTTTGCGTTGCTTCTATTGGGCGTCATTTACATTGAAAATAACTATCTTTGTAAGGGTTTTTGAGGTTATTTTGTTCTTGTTAACAAAACTTGTTATTTTATCTAGCTAGAAATGTATTTCTTTGTCAAAGAATATTAGCAATATCTTTATAAACCTGTATTATTTCTTTTAAAAAATCCTTTACCCAGTTAGTTACATCTCAATGTAAAATCAACCTAGTGCCTATAAGTCTTAAGGACATAATCCGGATGGCAAACACTTTGTACATACAATAAATTACGAGATTTATTCAATCTGCTAACAGCTATATTTACAATAATCCTTCATTTCCTGTCATCACTACTAAAGCTATTGTTACAGAAATAATGTTACTTATGTAAGAATGTATTTTTTTAGCAATTTTGCTACTGTAGTGCCAATAATTATCAATCACTGTGCACGTAACAAAATAACGCGCCGAAAACAACCTTCTCTATTGAAGTAGATTATTTAAGCTAGGGGAATTCTTCAGTGGACAATCCTATCATGTCTTGCGAAGGGCCCTGAAGCCGGGGGCGACTTTATGGACTCGGAGAGTCTGTCGTCTGTCTCTTGAAGTACCAAGCTCTGTAGCTCGGTGAGTTGTGTTCAGACGACGGTGGGAGCCTGGCGGTGCGTGGGCTTGGGCGGCAGCGGGGGAGGGGTGCGCGGCGGGGGGGTCGCGGGCGGCGGGGAGTCGCTCTTGTGCAGCCTCTGGCGCTGGGTCTCGCGGAGGTTCTCGAGGAAATCTGTTGAAGAATATCATGTTAGAAAATGTGTTGCAGATTTTTCTATTTAGACGAAAATTAAATTGTTTAATACATTCAGTAATTTATGGAGTAGTCACACGAGGATGATTGATAGATACGGCGCTCTACATCGCCAATCTTCTTTTAAAACTTAACGATCACTTTACGAAAACGTTTCGTAAATCAATAGAATTCTTCCTATAAATTAGGTCAAATCACTATGGCTAAAGCATTGATTTATTTTTTTACTGAGAGTACTTGTTAAACTTAATTATGATAATCAGGTAGTGAGTATACTAACCAGGTGGATGGTGATGTAGCGGCGGGCCGGGCTTGAGCGCGGCCCTCACGCGCGAGCCCGCCTGCCCCGTGCTGCCGCGGCTGCTGCCCGAAGCTGTGCTTACGCTCTGTAACAACGACATCACACTGTTAATACCACTGCTCCTATTTAGTTCAGAGGCGGACTTAATGCCGTAGGCATTCTCTACCAGTCAACCTTTGGGTGATGCAGAGACAAGCAGTGGTGGTTCCGTTTGTTTGTCGATCTGGGAATCGAACCTAGGAAGTCGTGCTCAGCAGTAGCGTTTGCAACAACTACACCAACGAGGCAGAGAGGAGGGTAATGTTTTGTCTCGGTATTAGTTACCTGCGCGTCTTGTGGGTCGTCCTGCAGCCGCACGGCGAGGTCGCTGAGGTCGTCGGCGTCGTCGTCGCGCAGCGGGTCGCCGGCGGGCCGGTAGTCGCCGCCGTCGGCCACGTCCACCAGCTGCAGGCGCGCGCCGTCCAGCTCGTGCATGCAGGTGTCGGGGTGCAGCGGGCGGCCGTCGCGCAGCACGGCGCGGGGCGGCAGCGCGTACTTGGCCAGCACGGGCCGCAGCACGTGGCGCAGGCGGCGCGCGGCGCGGGCGCGCACGGCCACGCAGCGCCCCGCCAGCTCGATGCGCACGACGCAGCGCCGCTCCACTACGGCCTCGCGCCCGCCCAGCACCGTGCTAGGGGCGGCGGGGTCTACGGTTGTGCTGTCCTGTCGGCGGAAGGTTTACTTTAGTTTTTTGAATAAAGAAAAGACGAAACTTTGTATGTCATATAAAAAAATAAAAAAAACTGAGAACATTTTATATTTTTTCGAATTATACTTATATTTTTTATAAGAAATTTTGCGTGATACAAAAAAAAAAGAAATAGGTAGGATATAATTATCTTTGGCAATTTTCATTCTCTCTCATCTTTCTAAAAGCCAAATGATTATCTCTGCTAACCTGATTGCCATCCTTCAGCAGCACATCATAGGTGGTACACAGCAGGTTCCGCCTCTGCAGCAGTCGGTCCACGAGCCGGCCGACCGTGACGCCGGGCTCCACGCCCACCACGGACGTGGCGCCATCTGGTAGCACCACGCGGCACAGCAAGCATTGACCTGGGGCCAGCTGGCTGGATTTCACCACCTGTTTAACAAAGAGAATATTGGGATTAGAAATGACGGGATGAGCTGGACTTCTTATGAGACTGGTTCACAATTGCAAAAGCTTAAGAAATGTAGTAAGAGGTAAGTGAGACCTTTGACCTGAGAGGGTCGTAATTGATTGCTCCATAGAAAATCAAGTATTCCTCGTCTGGCATAGCTTTTGGGCACTCACTAGATTGTAAACCACTCATTTTAAACGTGTTGATTATAGTAAATTCCTTTTTCTTGTAATTCAAAATTAAAGAAAAACATAAGAATAAAACAAATCTAATTATGCAAATAATTAGATTTGTTTATTCTTATGTTTTTCTTTTCAAATTACTTTATGAATGAATGTAAGTCTAAACGCAAATAATAACTTTACAAACAATTAATACATATTTAAAACGCGAAGCCAATAGTAAACAGATAAGCATAATGCCTTCTATAAATATAATAAGGTACACAGTATATAATGGTATATATAGAAACTAAATGTTTGTAAAGGTAAAACAGTTTATTTGTACGATCGTGAGGGATTCGTTAAGAAAAGTTCGTGCGTATTCATCGTGAGATTACTTGCTCAGTTTATATATTTTATTTAAGGTTGGCAGAATGGCTATAAGAGTAGAGGAATTATTGGTCTTCCTCTAGAATAGTTCCTCTAGTAACGGTGAATGGATCGTGTGAAGGATGATATGGCTAGAAAGGAGGTGACGAGTAATAGAGAAGTATGGAAGAAGAAGACATGCTGCGCCGGATAAGGGCAAGAGAGTGATTGATTCTAAGTATTTTATGGGGTAGGGGTGAAATTCTTTAAGTCATGTGGTTTTGCAAACCCCTATTGTGAATGTCTCTTCTCATAGAAATATTAGAACTACTAAAGCCGATATTGTAATTGATTATTGATCAAAACTTATATTGGAGCTCAAAATAAATAATAATCACGGAAGATATCCCGTAAGTGACAATATAAGCATGAAAGCTTTAAACAGCGTTTTTGGTCTATTTTAAGTTTTGAAATTTAAAGTAATAGATGGTTATTGAAAGTTTCTTAAATAATGTGATGAAAAGAGAAACAAGCTTGAAAGCTAAAATACCCATGTCTTTGAATCTAAAATGGTATAAAAAGAAAGCGTAAATTAGACTTTTACTTTGATTATTTCAGAGTCAAAGTTAAATTCTAAAAGTTTTCTATGAGAAAATCTTTTGATTTAATAATTCTAGTGTTTCTTTCAATACACAACCATGACTAGCCAATTTAATTTAGAAATTACGTTATTATTTGCTCAATTAGTAATACTAATAGTAGTAGTAGAAACAGTACAGCACGGTATACCAATATTTGCCACAAGATATCATCATGTTTTTCCGCACGTTACACATTATAGCGCGATTGTGCTCATATGCATATTTACTGATTGTCACATCCACTATGCTAAATCATTATTGCAATTTGTTTTAGAGAGGAAAACTTCGAATTATCTGGGTACTGTTTAGCTTGATAATTAGAAGAGTTATTTTGGTATTTGAATGGCAGGAAAATGTGTTCTTTTGTTGGGTTTGCAATACAAATACCTTTAGTATGATAATAATTGATGGATATTGGGTACTATTTTTGTTCAAAAATGAACAGGTTAAAACCTGTTAATATTGTTGCTGGTATTTGTTGTTATATTTTAACCTCCAACGCAAAAAGAGGGGTGTTATAAGTTTGACCGCTATGTGTGTGTCAGTTCTTAAACGGGTGAGCCGATTTGTATACGGTTTTTTGCATAAATAAACTCATATCTTTTTCAACCTAACCGCTACGATTGGTTTTTTAACTGTGTATTTCTAATTTTTCATGTCATTTTATCATTTGTTGAAATGTAGAGATATCTCGGTCCACTATATCGAGAGCCCTGGAAGTTTGGCGCCAATTGAATCACCGTTTATGTTAACATTAACATTCGTGTTATTTGTATGTTTATATTTTAACGGACATAGTGATAATAATGTCGGTCTGATAGCGTATTGTTTGTGCAAAAATGTTATAGTCAATGTTAGTGAAATGTCCTTGCTAATTTATTTTTCGGGCTTTTATTTTACATTCATATTTTTCGGTTGTGTAAAAGATGTTTTTTCGTTAGGGGTTTTTTGCTACAGAGGAAGAATTTGCTTAGATGTTTACTTATGGTATTGATAGACTATACGCGACTGTTTGCATACAAACTTCAGTCCTCTGTTTGACTTTCACAGAAGTATATTCGAGTTATCCCTTCTTAGCACCTTTTCACATATGTGGTAGGGATGTAAACTGTGTGTTATTGTCAGTCAAGTACAACAAGTACAAGTAAGTTGTATGGAAGTTACAATCGGACGTCTGCAGTTAGAAATTGTTATTGAGAGCACTATGTATACTAGTAGCAGTAAGGTCTAATTTCGTAGTTCAAGTGTTGCTGTAGATAAAATAAGGATAACTTACATCAGTGATTGGTGGTGGTTCGTTCTGCTGGGTGCTGTTGGATCGCTCTCGTCCAGTTCTGAGCTTCCACGGTAGCAGAGAGGCGCCTCCGCTGCGGCGACGCTCCGACGCGTTGCTGGCTGATTTTTTTAACTATAGGAAAAATGATTGATTAGTTACTTTATCAATCATTTTTGACTGGTTACGTAGTAGAATTATAGTACTATTAGCTAACTGATATCTAAAACTTTACTGTTAAAAAAAAACTTACTACTATACGTACCAATTACCCATGTTAGCAAAAAAAAAACGATTTCTTTGTTACAATTTTTTGTAAGTTACTTAATAATTAATGATTAATAATTTATTAACTGTTATGTTATTATGTCGCACCGCTGGGCAATGGGATATTAACGTTTGATTTGAATCACTCTTAATCTCCCAAGCCTTCTCTATAGAATGGAGCGCGCCGTGAGCCACCAACAACGAGCCCCGTCGATTTTTTGGTATTTAGGTGAATTAAAACATCTGATTGATATGACATTTTATAATAAATGCCTTGATATTGATTATATTACATTTGTTCTGTCGGGGGACTTTAACTACAATATAACCTATGAGAGTGTTACCTTGGTAGTGTCAGTTTCCGGCTCCCTGGTGGAAGCGTAGGGTAGCGGCAGGCCGCGCAGGTCTGCGCGCGCGCAGTCGGCGTGCACGCCGGAGCGCAGGAAGCGCGGGTAGCTGTCGAACTTCATCACGTTGAAGATCTGCTTCTGAGCCTGGCGGGACAAACAAGACAGTGGGTTAGGATGGTTGTCAAAGTCAATGCTTTAAATATTGCTCAAGGTGCAGGCAATGGGATTTTTTGTATATATGCCTCTCATAGAGAGAAGGCCTGTGTCCCAGCAGTGGGAACATTAATAGGCTGATGATGATGATGTATTCCCGCGATCATGATGCTTGCAACATTGCGTCGAAATATCGTGAGCTCATAGCAACAAAGAAAAATCACGGATATCATCCCGTAAGTACATTTAGTGTAATGGGATTTTTTTTAAACAAGCAGTTGTTTAAAATGGTGTCTGGTTGACCGTTTCTTTCTCAAAATATGAAATAGCGGTATTCGCTTATATAAAATGTTATCTTGAGCTTTCATTATTGATTCAGGAAGTGTTATTTTGCTTTCACTTATTTGGATTACTGTTTAATGTTAATAGCAATAATGTCGGCATTTCAGAGGTTATGTTATTGAATAATCGACGGTTATATTAGATATGGAATGAACCTGACGCAATAGAAATCAGTCAAGTTGATCAATTTATCTGTTGACCTCGAATATTATAATTTTCGAGTATCAATCGACATTCCTGACGCCATTACTTGAAGATAGAGTGTGAAGAAGTTACAATACCGACTACAATTGCAATTACCTCGTAAAGTTTGACAAGCACAAAAAATAAAAATTGATTGAATTATGAATTTCACGCCTTCTACCGTAGCGTGCATCTTGCGTAAATGTTTCGATACATGGAAGTATTACAATAGATCTGATTGAGTAATCAATAAAATAATAACTACTGACTGGTAGGTACAAGTTATTAAAGGCAATACAAATCGATGAGACTTTTCATCAGCAAAAATTACGAACTTTCATTCCATATTCAACTAGTTTTGGGGATGAATTCTCAATTTGCCAGCAATAAGACAGCGCAAAGATGCAAAGATTCAAGCACCAAACCTATTGTGTTTTGAATGCTAGAAGCATAACTTTAAAGCTCATTTTCCAGTTTCATAAAACTGTCGTTTGATTCGTTGTTTCTTAGCGTCAACCAGTTTTTGAGAGTCTTTTATTTAAACTTTTAATAGCGTATTAACGTCAGAAATAGCAAAGTGTTTTTTTTTTTTAACTATAAAAATACTGAGTTATAAGCATTTGAAACTGCTGATTAGACAGAGAGATCCGATACCTTTCAGGACGTCTTTCGTCATATCGACGTACAAAATCCTTACTAAATAGGGTAGATGACAAAAAAAATGTAATTAGTCCGTCAGATAGATTTCCAAAAAAATATTGGACACATATTTTTTCTTTTTTAAAACGTAAACAACAAATTAAGACTATAGAGTCCTGCTTGTGACGTCTCATTTGAGTAAAAAATTTCAAAATCTTTGACACGTTTTATCTTCGTCAATTTTGATTAATTTGATAAAACAAAAAACACGTATCCAATATTTTTTGATAATCTAACTGACGGACTAAACAGAATCAAATTTTTTTATTCAGTTATCATCCCTATTTCGGTTATCTAGAAAAAGATAGAAATAAAAGTTTTATTGGTCATAATTTTTGTGTTGTTTGGCCGATTTTGGTCTTGTTTCCACTTTTTGTACTTAATTATTTTTAAAGTATCGTTGACGGGCTCGGGCGCCTTGTCCTGGCGGTGGCGCTGTATGTTACCTGCTGGAACAGTTCAGGCGGCGCCGGCTCCGTGGGCAGCAGCAGCGCGGCGGCGCGCCTGGCCGCGGCGTCCACGTTGACGGGCTCGGGCGCCTTGTCCGCCAGGTGGCGCTGCCAGATCTGAGTCGCCAGCGCACGGCGCCGCTCCGGGCACGTGCAGGCGCTGTACTGCTCGCATGACCACCAGAACCTGAGGGGACGAGAGGACTGTTGCTGTTACACAAACAAAATAACTGGACTCGGTAAAATCTATATTCCTGCTAGAGTAGTGAAATAATGGATGACGGTTCTATTCTGTTAGAAACAAAACAACAACTAATCTGCAAGGATATCTAAAAAGTCTAACATACAATAAAATCACTGAAAATAACCCCAAACGATAAGCAAGTCCTCACGACCATCAGTGCACTTTAAACCCTGATCAATAAGGTAGTCTCACCGTATATTCTCAGCGGCGAACTCCTTAGCCAAGAAATGCGCGAAGGCCTCGGCTCCTGCTGGATCAGCTAGGAGGTGTTCCAGGCCGAGAGACCAGCGGGACACATTGGAACCGCTGCCGTTGGAGCTCGACACCTGGGTTGAACCTTCGCTCATTTGCTGTTGAGGGAAAATGTTGTTAGTCTTATTGTTCTTTATTACGAAGCAACAAGGATAATTTTAGGATAAAACAAGAATATCATCGAATAGTTCAAGGCATCCTTGAATTTGATACACTTCAGCAAGGTAATTTCGTTACACACTGGCAATGAATTTATTATGACAAATCACCGTTTTTCAGTTGATCGGAGTGGAAAACTTGTTGTCATCATCAATTATCGTCGAGCAGAAGATTTTTTCAAACATGAAGCAATGAAAGTCAATGGATTGTGATAAAAAGTGTGTACGCAGTTAGGGTGAAGGAGTCCAAGAGGTTACTTCTTCATCGGCTCGAGGACCTATTATCACCAGCTCCTCATCACCATAAGCTTACCTTATTATACATGTTACGATGCTCGTGATGGCGATAGGAGCTCCCCGCACCGCTGCCGGTTGTCCAGCGACGGAACGGCGATGACTGCTCGCTCTGTTGACAACGGAAAATATAGTGTTAGTTATGGTGTTTAAAGTCCTTTATGGTGTGGAGCAATATCTTCTATACTTGGGCACTGAGAACAAGGAGATTTAGGAGGCGTTGAAATTCACTTGCACGCCACGTAGTGAAATGTCATTTTTATCGAAGTATTTGCCAAAACTTGTAAAGCATTTAGTTACCAAGTTGACACTATAAAACAATGTGTAAATGCGTTTCTAAAACATACAATCGGTCAAAACACGTTCACGATATTTTGGAATGAACGATGGGTGTCTTCCATGCTAGATTAAATAGGTAAATACAATTAAAATTGGACTTTGATAGTCCTTAATCTACATGATTGTTTAAAAAGAAACATAACAACAGAACTAAAACTCATAAAGACACAATAATCTACATTCCGACGAGATAACAGCAATTGAATAATCCTAGTTTACAGCCTTGCACTTCGCAATCAAAATACTTATATGTCCATGTACATTATATATAATTTACATTGCAACATAATTTTGTACAATTACATGAGCAACGGATAAAAAAAGTTTATTTATTTTTATTTTATTTTACTTTATTGGGACATTAAACAGTTACACATTACAATGGAAATATGGCAGAATAAGTTTAAAACTAAGTTAAGTTAAAGGACTATGGGCAAAAGTGTAGTATCTAAAGTGTATCAAACCAATAGAGTCTCACTAGAACTCAAAGTTACCTAACGTTAATTGACACGAAAATGCATGCTTTTTGTATCGTATTTGTTAAACAAATAAAGGAAGAATACGCTGTATTCACAAAGTTCGCACGCACATTACTAAAACTTTATTCAGAAGTGAAATGACTTTGTTTGGACTTTTACCTTTTAACGATCTGCGTGGGATTACTTTTTCTTTCATAGCGTGATTATGAATTAAGTTTATGAGCTACTACTGAAGAATGGGCAGTTAAGTTTATTGTGTAAAAGTACTGACCGTAAAATTTTTTGTGAATAAGTACGTAAAAAATTAGATTATGCAAGCTCTGCAACCTAGCTTTTATAATAAAGATAAAGTAGGTAAAAAAATCAAAAACCCGTAATAATAAATTATGCAAGCTTTGAAACCTAGAATTATAATAAAGTCGAGTTTTTAAAATATAAATATTTAATATTCGAAGACGTATTGCATATTTACCGGATAGCAAGTCTAAGATTTTCATAAATAAATAAAAAACTCAAATCTAAGATTAGCATAAATAAATAAACATTCAGCTTCGAAGTTGTACTTTTATGGCGAAATATATAAATCCTTAATTCCTATATACATCGTTAAAGAATACAGGAACACTAGGCACAAGAGATACACCATATATTTTCGACCAATAGGAGCACACTAACACCACGCGACACTTACAACGCAGTTCATTCTCAAACCTGTATATTCCCTTTTTTTCCTCTTTCTGACGAACTGTTTTTAGAACGCATTACTAAAACAATGCGTAAAACCCTTTTAAGTCTTATAGGTATAAATTACCTAACACTCACTGATCACGGGACTGACCACAAGTTTAAAACTAGAACAACATAACTGTAGCTAGCGGAATTCAAAGGAAAACTATGTCATTCATAAAAAGAGGTGTTGAAAACTGTACGCTGAGAGTCATGCTTCGCAGTCCGTTTTTACATGATTGATAAGTAAGTAGCAGGGCTGTCCAAAATGTTTGCTGGTTAGTTTTTATGTCTCGAAGACACGAGTGACCATTGGAGTAGATAAATATTAGTCAGCAAGGTGGTAGCGGGGCTTACTGTCCAGGGGTAGAAAATATAAAGAATACTGGGCAGAAGTGACTGTGAATAGACAGGGCGCGTTCATTCAACAAAAATATCTGTTTGTTTGTTTTAATGAAACCTTATGAATCTATGGTGGCAGAATCTACTTTGAGAGGCTCGATGAGTTGAGAGGAGCAAACACACGTTAACACGACTGCATCAGACATTACACTGACTAATACTAAATAGGGTAATAAAGCCATTAAAATGAAAGGATCACCCATTATTATTCTACGCAAGTATAAAGTAGCAACGGAAGGAAGTCGTCTGCATTAGGTGCATGTGCAATATACACGTGGTAACAACCACATCGAGGTATAATGGCTGAACATTATTGGTCACACTTAATGAGCCGTTGTTGGAATACGAAGTGGTGTAGAGTCGGTTGATAAATTGAATAATTGGGTGTAAGTCATTGCACTCCTTGGGTATGACAAGTAGCTATACAGACTGAAAGAAACATACATAGATAGAAGAAGACTCCATCAAAAAGCTTATGGTGTAGTCGCTTCGTTTTCATCTATTGAAGTGTCAAGATCTGCAAGAAAGCGGACTTTCACCTGTGATAATGGTTAGCATACTAGCTTAGGGACTTAATCTCTCACTCTCATTCCAAACAAGCTAGAGACTGCAAAAGCCGTCAAAATGCAACTACCAAGCCTAACTGTCCGAAATCGCTTCTTATCCTTCAATTTAGACAACCGTTTCATACAGACAAATGATCCATCATCTACGCATCCGTCTGTAAATTCCGTTACAGATTGAGAATGCAATTGAAACGAATGCTCGCGTAGGAGACATGTGACATGGTCCGAGGAGGACCTAAATTGATCGTAATTGGTGACGGCCGCGCCCCCACTCAGCATTGAATGTGATTGCTCATCGGTTATAATGTTCCTGCCCTTGTTAAATGCTACTTGTAGTCGGTGCAACGTTTTTTTTTTTATACGTTGCTTCTTTGGTCTTCCTTTCACTCTTCATTCATCAACGTTTAATTTATCTATCTTATCTTTGGTCGTCCATCCATCCATCGACAATTATATTCATCATTCTTTTAGTCACATGTGCTTCATACCTCCTCGCTCATCACATACAAACATGGTATTTCTTACTTTACCCATTCTGTTTGTTTCGTGTGTTCCATTTAGATTCTAGACAGGCTTTAGGCTTCATTTAATTGCAGTTTATTCTCTTGCTGATACAGATTAATTGGTCTGGCAACGAGCAAACTTCTAATATGTGGTAGTAGGTAGTTGGTAGATACAGTTCTTACGTCAAAGCACATCCGAATCAACTCAATATAAGGACATTGTCAATAATTATATTTGGTTGGGGTTTTATCCCTGACTACAGGACTACACAAATGTTATATTAGGTAAACTACTGGCTTTGAATTGTTCCAACATTTATTTGCCTTAATATAATTCAGTTTGATATTAACGCATTACCTACCTTGACCAAAAATAACTACCGTACCGTAGTTACTTCATTAGTGCGTTCAATTCAAATTATCCTTAAACCGAACAAACAAAATAAGGTAAAGCTAAGTTTTATTACTAAATATGGGCACATTATTCTCTTAATATTAGCACAAGAACCTGAAGGTCGATTCAAAGTTAAACAGCCTCCTCAACATAAAGGACTTTGGGCAATTACCCTAGTCACAACTAAATTGTTGACTGTCAATTTGTCACGGGCATTTTATTAAAATACCTACGAAAGAAAATTAAATTTTCTTAGATATGTAGATGTTGTACCAACCCTCAATGAACACGTAGTAGCCACGTTAGTATGTTTGTACATCAAACTGACAGACAGGCTGTTTGCTAAAGAAAACCCGAGCGGCTGACATCCAGACGGCTGTTAGTTGAGACATGCTGATAATGTGGCACCATGTGGCTCTATGCTGGTGTAGTAAGAGGCTGAACTAAGGTGACAAGTCGATGAACTTTGAGGAGACTGAGCCAGTCGTTTATGACAATTGGTCCCATGAAGAAGAAGATAAATTTTCTGAGCAATTAATCTATGATTACACTAGGCCACCAAAGGCATTGCAACTAGTCAAAGTGACCACTGGACTAAAGAATTTAGTGGACAACCTGCAGACTTTGGAATGGTTAGTCAGAGGTGTGTCGGGGACTAAACATGACCATAATTAGGTATTGGTATCCAGTCATAACGCTTTCTATTTAATTGACGTGGGAATTCGTAAATACCCTATAGTCAGTAGTGACGTTGAAGTGTTTAAAGAAGTCATGGCTGTAGGTGTGGATATTCATAATTAATGCAGTCATAATGCCTCGATCTTATGCAACATTACATAAATATCACAATCAGATCATTACCAGACCACTGTACAGATTTGTCAACAAACTAATTATCAGAGTTCCAAGAAAAACAGCTAGACATGATGATTTTCTTCGCAACAAATTACATAAACTTTATATCTTTTTGAAGTTGTGTAAACTTATGAAACACGGTCATCCGCGAACGCTCCGTACACTAATAATTAGTATGTAATTACTAAGATCCAAAATTTTCCGCGAATTTGTTATAATGAGGAAACTGCCTTGCCTCGCGTAGGCGAGTTTTATTAACACAAACTGTAAAATATATGCTTTAATCGGGATAATATTTAGGTTGAAGATCGATTATAAATGGAATAAGAACAGGATATTATACTAGTAAGTACACAAGATATGTACAACAAAATTACCTCTTCTTTACCCTCTGAAGTATACCATACGACCATCTTCAACACACGACGTTCACCATGTAATAAATAGCAAATAACAAGAATCACATAAAAACTAGACACGCGACACAAAAATCACAATTTCAAGACTCTAGCTGTGAAATCTGTAATCAATTTCATAGAAGAATCCTTGAGACTTGTCACACACTAAACTTTTAACTGTCCTAAATCGAATTCGATACAAATTACACAGTAAATGGATACTATAACATTCGAAAATGTTTTGAAACAGTATTGTCCGAATATGAATCAACGCGACGGACCCTAGCGTCCGTGGTAACGTCCAAATGGATACTGACGACTGTCTGAACAGTATTGAATGCGACAGGACGTGGAGTGTCCCCGGTCCCGACTGTCGCCTGATTGGTGACACAATGCGGCATTACAATAACAATACTAGAACTAAACAAAACAGTTTCCGGAGGCTGTCGCGGTGTAAGTCATAAAGTTGATACATTATGGATTTTTGAAGTTCTTGACTTGGCCATTTGGGTATACCTTCAAGTAGAGTAGAAAAAAGTTGAGCCACCCAAAAACCAGTAGTATGTTTTGATTTCTCAATTAGGCATACATAAGTTTTTGACCAGAAAGAAGACAATGTAGATATCTTTGGCGTTGCAGAAAATCTTGAAGGAAATAGATTGTGAATAAAAAAAGAACCATCATCAATAATAAAGACCGAACAGTTTATTTTAAAAGAGACTTTGTGAAACAAAAATAAAATCTAAAACGTGTTCTTGTTGATAATAAACGAGTGGAATGTAATACCAGCGATATATCTGAAGCTCTGATCTAAATTCATAAATACGTTTGTTTATCATCCACATGCATGCTTTCAAATAAAATGCAACCTAATTCCGACTGCAAATATCTTGATCAACGATTGAGATTTCTAGACTAAACACCAATCTGAACAATTACGTTTTTTATTTCAATTATCTTCCTGCCGTTTGAGTTTACGTTTCTAAATTATCATATCGATTTCTGTAGTATCTATGAAGGTTTCTTTACTTCAGTAGACATAAGATTTGCTTGAATTCTCTGTCATCTAAAATTTATGTTATTGTGCTAAAAATCGCTGCCGCTTGTCTTATTTACTGAAAGACACAGGAAAACCGCGAGCCACGCAGTATGTCTGGCTAAACCAAACCAGGATAGTTTTATCATTCCTGGCTATCAGCCACAAGGTTCTCGAAACAGTAAGCATTGTGAACTAAACTTGAGGACAAGACCTATATCCACTTGCGTCAAATGTGATCTAGTGCGAAATCGCGCGACGTTGCCAGATACACCATTATCTCGATTTGTTTTCCGTGGGTGTCGGCTGACTAAAGGATTAACTGAAGCCGATAGAGCTGAATCTATCTGCATACTGACTGATAAAAAGGATATAAACCTGGTTACTGTATTGAAAGGTCAGACAGTTGTTATTCTTCGTGAAACGTTAACTTCAGTAAACAGTATCACGCGCAAACACAATAAGCTTGAAGCCTTTGAGACTAGAAAAGAGGTAACAGCGAAAATAGTATCGGAAAACAAAGGCTTGGTTGACGTCGAAGCGAACAATAATGAGTAAAGCACAGGTCAGTCAAGTCACAGTATAGACAATCAACATTCAGCTATTGTATCACCGTTATTGGCTTCAATGATGGACCACAGATACGCAGTCGTTATACAAATACGCCTTGTAAATAGTCAGGTGACGTTGGTTGCATCGACTTGTGCATTCGATCACGTTATTATTAGCATGTCACATTCGCTAGATAGCCTGCTGTAATAGAAATGAATGCTAATATTTTCTTTGGAAACGAACGATGTTATTTCTTTTCTTTCATTGTTTCGTAGATTTGACTGCTACGGTTACAATAGAAGTTTCTATTTGTTCAATTGCAAATATTGTTTTTAGGCAAGTCTTCGTCATCATTATCAGCTTTATAGAAATCTACTCTAATTTCTATAAGTTCTGTGCTTTTAGAGTTATCAAAGTCAAGCAACGATTAAGATTGAAATTGAAGAAAAAAATAATACAGTTTGATAACCATCAAAACAAAAAGCGTTGAATGATAAAAATGAGCCACTATCAAATCCACAGATGCTTTCTGCAAACTTAAACAAAACAATTCAAGTATCTAAAGTACAAGAAACATTAATCAATTTAATAGAAATTAAACTACTATTACCAGACATCCTGCGGTTGAACTCGTCAGTTACAAAGTACCAATTGATGAACCTGACTCACGCGACCCCGATACACTATCAAGTACTGAATGAGTTGTTATTTGTCTCCCCCACTGATTTATGCCTGTTGTGTAATGGTAGCTGTATCAACTAATATGTCAGAATTACAATTAATTGTATTGCATATCTGTTGTAGGCTTGTATCAGGAGTTACTGTTTCCTTGTGAACTATTTGTGTTGTCGATTTTGATTCAATTTCTTCGGAAGAAACTTTTTCATCTTCTATTTGTTCAACACTTTCATTGTTTCTTTCAGCGCCTTCTAGATCAAAGTTTTCGACTGACTAATCCGGCTATGGTTTATTATGATCATTTCATGTAACACCATTGAATCATCACATGTTATTGTTGATATTTAATTCATGGAATTGATTCAAAATGCGGTTAACAGTAAAAGAGAGACAGGGAGGAAAATAATTAAAAACTTATACTGAATCCAGTGTTGATTCAAATATATTAGTTATTGTTATTGCTCATTTATATTCCTCGTATTAGTGTTAAAACAATGTTACTAATTCTAGTAACTTTAATGGAATTAGGTAAAAGATTTGAGAATGTGTAATGTTTGAAAGTGACGATGGACAACTTCTAATCCTCTTTTCTCGATCATTACTAAGCCGAAAAACTTACACCTAATGCTCAGAGATAAAATCTGATCATCAAAATGCTGATGGCGGTGATGATAGCAATGTTTTGATTATCCGTCAATGTAGCGGCAAAGTAAAAGACAAGTTTAGAAACAAACTCCAAAGAGGTGAATGCTGATCTCAATGATGTAAGCAATGATGCAAATTCCAGATTACCTATTTTCTCGCAACAGAAAAACAATACCATCATAAAACTCAACTAGGACACCTATAAACAGTAACCCGGATAGCAAAACCACAGGATACATCATCAAAACGGTTTACGATTAGCCTGAATAAAACAGAACTGCAGGATGTCCTAGATCCGAATGGGAGGTTATATTACTTTGTGAGTATTAAGGATGATTGGTTTTGAGTCACTTTTGTTTAAGTTTGCAAAATAATTGGATATTTGCCAACAACATACAACATATTAGGAAAAGTGACGTTATAATGTTGATGGCTCGTAAGTTTTAACCGCACACAACGACAACAACAATACGATGAAATACCTACATAGGCTTCTTGAAATGAATGCGCTAAAACCTAAATTGTTAGAGAATTCATCAAAGAAGTCTTACTTCACAGGAAAAAGTTACAATATAAACAAGTTTTCTAACTTCTGCCATCTTTAATAGCTATAAGCAGTAGTAGCAGTACTAACTAAACGTACTAAAAAAAACAATTCAACCAGTAATTTGACTTTATTTGACCGGCTAAAATAACAAATGTGAAACTCCAAACATACGAGTTATGAATACTAATTTCGCCCCTCACATTCGCAACACCTTTAGAACAATACATTACATAATAAAGATTAACATTTAGTGGACAATACTAAGGCAGTTGCTACCTACATGATAACAATTTTCCGCTACTTGTCGAGACAAGAAAATTCGCAAAAAAAAATCAATAAAGGTGAAATATTTTCTGAACCTGGAAGACACTAAACGTTATTTCTTGAATAAGATTATATCAGAAAAATACAACACATGGGTTAAATATTCTGCGTTCCGGCATTCAAAGACCCGAATTTATATCACCGCCATAAAATTATCAGCCAACGACTAATATATCAAGCTCTGACGGTGATGGATGGATGAATGAGAAGCAGTAAAACATACGCATCCCATTCACACGGCTTACATCAGAGAAATTCTGCCAGAGAGTTTGTAAAGTCTACAGGCAACTAACCAGCACTTTTATGGTCCATAAAATGTATCCAAAAACAATGTTATATTAGATGATGAAGCATTAAGTTTACGTACAAGTCTGGACGTCATTGGAACCGGTCATAAACCCCTGGACGCGTACGAAGTACGTACATCTTAGAATAATTCACCATGTAGCCTGAAATGCATGGGGTCACAGGTTCCAAATTAGAATCTTTATTACTTGATTGTAATTAAACCATTGACGTCAAATGAACGTGGATGGAATACAATATAAGCTCCAAGTACCAAAAACAACAAAAGAATAGGTTTTGTTAATCATTTTCGGAGGTACCAGGGAAGGTGAAGAATTTTTCACTAATTTGTTCAGCCTTGAGATTCTCGCCCAAATCAACAGATTAACAGACAATATAAGTTAATACACATGAAGCCTGAGGACACTCAATTTAAATGACACACACATAAAATCAGATAACATTGATATGCAAAATGCAAAGGAAACTTCAAAAAATAAATTGAAAAATGAGAAAACTCACAATCCTCAGTAGTTTCGCCATGAATCTCTCACAAACTTCGGTAGGCATGTTAACACAATCACTAAAAATTGAAAGATACGGGATAAAAATAAAGTAGCACTTGAAAGATAAAAGGTAAAGTTTGGTTTCGCGGAAGCTGACGCGTGTGTTTCGCACGGGAGTTGCGCGAAGACTGAGGCGTACCGCCGAACTAGTGAGAACATACATGTACTCGTAGAAGGTGGCTGGTTTAATTATTCGATATCAGGTGTTATCACAGATACGGCGTCACTGAAGATATTCTGTAGCGGAACAAAATATCACTGTTCAGCGGGGTGGCAATATATTGAGGCTTTTACATGGAAATCTGGATTAGATGCAGATTGAAATCGCGTCATTCACAGAGTGACGATACGGATTTTGGAATTTAATCATAACGATAAAAGTGCAGAAATAACTCAGATATTAGTTATTTACTGGTTATTTATGTTTATTTGTAAATTCACGCTAAATTCAATGTTTTCAATATATTTTTAGTTTCAAGCGTCAGTGCGGTTGGGCCTGTGATTCACATTTCAAACATTCTGAGATTTTTGACTGATGAACCTTTTCTGCAAAATAATTGTTAGGACGTTGGTTAAGGTTATTCTTTACGAGAACGCCAGAAATATGCGTGGAGTAATGGGCAGATGGCTTGGCTTAGCGATAATGTAAATTGTTCTGCGAATATTCTAGAAGAGCTGTTTTGTAGGCAAAGTGTGAATGTATTTTCTGTATTTGTTTTATAAATTGAGCATAAAAAGTTATGATAATACAGCTGTCAGGGATTGCATAATTTTGTGAGTCTTTATATTAAGAGGCATTTATAGCCGACATTCTGAATTCTGTATTAAAAGAGTCAGCTGTTTTAAATATTTTGCCAAATGTTCCTCGAAGACTCCATAGAATATTTGTAGTTGCAGTATTTTGTTCTCTCACCCAAAGTTTACTCTTAGATGCTTTGATTTTCACAATATCATCTACTTCAATTAGCAGTTCAACCTATCCTCCAATTAGGTTAACAGCATTATTACTTCTGTTTACAAATATTTATAGTCTTTCTTTCTCGAAAAAATTTGCTAATTAGTTGATACTATAGTTCATTAATACAACAGGTGAAGCGGAATATTTTGCGCGCATTTCAAGTTCATTCAACTTTCGATACGGGGTTAGTGTGACAACTGAATTAGCCTATACTGAATGCGTTTTGAGTTCAAAACACATTATCAGAAAATGCCTATCAAATATTTGAGGTTAATAAAATGTTATCATGAATATGTTTGACTTTTTATTGGTTTATGTAGTTAGCTAATGTATATGTATTTTTGATAGAATCTTGATTCAGAGTGACCTAACTTACTTATGGAGTCTGTGAGGTCGATGTTCGTAAGTCTTCCGGTAATATGATGATGAATGATTCAAACAAAACGGTATCCCAATATGTATATTACTTATTATGGCATTATGAGCAGGACATCCCCGAATAAATAATGCCTTTAACAATATTAATTTAGCTATCTATAGGATTTACTTTTTATTGATATTTGAATGTCAACGAGCCGTAACTTGTTATCGCTTTTGTTTTGAAATGTATGAAAAAGACAGTATTATTTCATCAGTTGTGGCAAAGACTAGAGTACTAGAGTTCCTATTATGTCTTTATTTTCCTAGCCTGCTCTGTCTCCCTCTTGCATAAATGCCTCCATCCACTCTTTCCATTTCTCGCAAGCGCACGCGTCCTTCCATTTTATTATGACCTATTAAATTATTTAATTATATAGCCTTACAAAGAAAAAGTAAAATCTCTGTGTAATTTAATTCTTTGATTGCAGTTGTGTAAGTGACCAACCCGCACTGGGCCCGCGAGGTAAATTACAGTCCACTTCAACCCGAGAGGAGCTCTGTGTCCCAAGATAACGTTATAGGTCGCTATGTTTATGCAATGTAATGCAGTTTCCAAAAAAGTAAAATAACTACAAAATTATGTCATCCATGACACCAAATGTCACAATAATTATGAAGATTGCTAAAACAGTACAAGTAATTTTCATGACATTCACGTGCTCATTATATTTGTTTACATTTACAAGATAATCTATGAAAATAAGCATTGTCATGGTGATAAATGATAATTTAGACGGTGGATTAGCTGAAGAGGGCTCGATATAAGATATTGAAAGTACCAAAATACATGATACGATAGGTATATTAGGTGACTGAGGACGTGAAGAGCTGAACACAGACTTAAATTGACATGTTATTTTTAAGAACCAAAGTATTTAATAAGTCCAAAACATTAAAGTCAAGATCTTTAAATAAAGATTTTATGAAAGGTGCTTAGTCTTAACTGAAAGATTTTCTAAAGGAAAGGAACAAAAAGCAAGGACAAAGAAAATGGCGAAGGTAAATGATTGGCAAAATCATCCGGAAATATGGCGGAACACAATCTGAACTACGCAGAATTTCAGAGATGTGTGACTTTCCACTTCATAAGGGATTACCCATCCCTCAATCCTATCAAACACGGAAGGAGGAAGCAGAATCAATGCGAAACACCAGGATGTACGAAAAACAATATGTTGATAGCATAGGTTGATAGTGGTATGTTTCCAGCCTTAAGTATCAAATCATTGTAAGAGTTATCTGCTACAGAACGTATCGCAGATGTTTTTATCATTATCTTTTGTTTCTATGTAGATTTCAGAAGAGGTTCGACTGGGACAAGTGATATAGGACTCGTATTCACGTGCGTCTGACACATGTATCTTGTCAAATGTGATTAGTAACGTTCTTTGGAAAGAAAACACTGTTTTCAAAAAGGCTATGTTCCTATGCTTATAACGCCTTTGCTCACCTCGATATAAGGTTCCTTTTCTCCACAAAATATGCCCGACAATTCCCTACTGAAATAGGTACAATATCACACAATACTGTTATAAAATGCACAGTAATCTTATGAACAAAGATGCCATCTTGAAGCTAAAAATAGCCCGCATAAATAGCTCTCATGTAAACTTGTAATAATAAAGATAAGTGAAGATGCTGATAAAGCCGAGATTTCTTTCACATGTATTTGTTTAAGCTGTCCTCTGTAGGTGAGACGGCGGAATGCTTGAAACATGGAGGTGTTAAAATAAACAAAGATACGGTCTGGGTATACTAATCTGAATTCCAGAGCAGGATTTCCCATTGCGTGAGTGTTCTTTTCCCAAATTACTGTCGAAAAATCACACCTGTGAAATGTGAATCACACTTGTACTCCCGATGTTTATCTACGTGTATAATAGGTGCTGTACCGGTAATTTCACCAGATACCATGAAAAAATTCCATGTAATAACGTACGGGACGTCAGCCTATAGCCGCTGACCGGGCAAATCCAGATTCCAGGCTATTACTAAGAATTTCTTTAGTAAACTGGATTTACGATAATCATAATTTAATCTTACTTGAAACAACCATGTGTGGTGATGAGGCTCAAAATAAAGGCACAACAAGAAGCGTGCAAGAGGAATTGTCATCACAAAGCGGTAGAGGCGGGAGGCGGGGAGTGAGAATAATGATGCAACGGAAGATGCTGCTCCCAAATCTCTAGTTCATATCTCAGTCGCCCTTTAAGACGTTCATGCGAAGAAAGATTTTTCACGCAATCGGGGAATCACCAGATAGTACCTAAACATATTTAAATGATACCTAACTATAGAAAGGAAGACACGCATCGTCCACGTGAATTTAACAAGGGTAGGTAATACAATTGACATAAATATTCTACAAGATAATAAAACTGCAAGCCAGACACTGATACTGATTATATCGGCGGAATGTTGATTAGACAATGCAAGAATGATATATCTTTAGAAAGTTTAAGCGTGTAGATATCGAGTTTACAAAAAATAAGTAAACAAAGCACGCAAAAATGACATTAATCTTGAAATTGTTGGAGTAGAAATTGGAGTGATAAATTGAGTAGCTGTTCTAAAGAGATGGCACAACTTTTTTATTGTAGAGAAAGAACGATAGAAGCAACAATTTGTAATATGAAACAGATCTAAACTGGTATAAAAGCTAAGGAAATACTATTAAGCACGGAATCTCGACACCGACGCACAAAAACGTACAAATATTCAGCAAATTAATCTGAAATTTTAGTTAAATTTTCGATGTAACAGGCCATCGAAATTTTTCAACGGTAATTTAAATAAAAATCTGATGTTTCATACAATTTGACAGCACTTTTATAGGAAAATGTTGAGATGTAGATGGCTATAAGAGAAAAGCAAGACCATAGAAACGGATGGACTGTGTGAAGGATGATATGGCAAGAAAGGAGGTGCCTGTTGAGATAACGAGTAATAGAGAAGTATGGAAGAAGAAGACCTCAAACAAATTGGGATACGGGCAGGAACAAAAATCAGCCGTTTCCTATCATCATTAATGATCAGAAACAGTTGTTTTTTTAATTAGCGATAAAATATACGTGATAATCGTTTGTGTTCCGGTGTCCCTTCCACCCTTTACATAATGACGATGGAATACGCTTTGGCTTCATCTGCTAAAGACACTATTTCCATACACATAGTTTTTCTACCGGTATTAAAATATACTATTGTCGACCAGAAAATAAATGGAAGATGACACACGAGTAGAAGTCAATTTATGTCAACCTTAGCTTTTAAAATTACCATACCGACTGCATACAGGTTTTTCCTAGATCATCTCCCATGAAAACATCTAGATTTGCAGAACTCACGTGTTAGACACACAAGCTGCCAGTTATACGACCTCGAACTACAGACTCTTTATCAAAACCTACAACAATAGTAACAGGAAAAAAAGAAACGAATAATAATGGCATGTTCAAGAACCATTATATTTGAAGAAGATCTAATCGGTTCGTTGGGATCTTGATCTTTAGGCCTCATCCAAGGTGTAGGAGATTGCACGAGTTCAGTGTCATCATCATCATCATCATTTCAGCCGAAAGACGTCCACTGCTGGACATAGGCCCTCCCCAACTGTCACCAAATTTACCGGTCCCGTGCGACTCGCATCCAACGGATTCCCGCAAGTCCCGAAACCTTAACCAGGTCATCGGTCCACCTAGTGGGAGGTCTTCCAACGATGAAAATATCTGAAACCGCGATAAAGATCTATGCTTCAGAATCGGCCAGTCTTTTCACAGTTGTTATGCCTTGTGAAGGGACTATATCTTCATCTTTTTGTTTTCAATGATAAGTTTGTAATTCAACAGTGCCTGTACTGGTCTATTGAAATAAATGCTTTGCGTTTTCTAGCGTAGAGACTATGGTGGGCGTAGAATCGTTTCTACACGCTCATGCTACAACAAAAAGTAAAAAAAACGGCCAAGTGCGAGTCGGACTCGCGCACGAAGGGTTCCGTACCATTATCTATGCAAAAAAATCACGTTTGTTGTATGGGAGCCCTCCTTAAATATTTATTTTATTTTAATTTAACTATTTATTTTTTAAGTGAAAATTGAACTAAATATTCTGTGAATATTTCAAGCGTCTATACCTGTTGCCGATATTAATATCGAGCAACAAACGGCAAAAATAATCACGTTTGTTGTATAAGAGCCCCCCTTAAATATTTATTTTATTCTGTTTTTATTTGTTGTTATAGCGGCAACCGAAATACATCATCTGTGCAAATTTCAACTGTCTAGCTATCACGGTTCACGAGATACAGCCCGGTGACAGACAGACGGACAGTGGAGTCTTAGTAATAGGGTCCCGTTTCAAACCTATGGGTACTTTGAGGGATCTTGGGGATTTTGATTTAATTGTGACCGTACTGACAGTCCTAGTATAAGCGACCGATCGTCTTTTATTTTACCCCTACCCGCTCGCGATGCTCCGAGGTCTCCTAATCGCGCACGCTACCGCTCTAGTCTCCGCGCTTTCACCCTAGCTAAACGAAGCCTTACGGAGTTACGGCGCAAGACATCATTAGAATCATTTCACAAGTTCATCATAGTGATGTGATGCCATCACGTTTTGCTTTCTCACGTGGCGCGGTGCGATGTCGGTTGTGTTGTGATAGCTTTACTACAAATTGTAATAGATAATAGAAACTAGTAATAACTAGTGGTTTTTACGGCTGTTTCGTGATGTTTTATAGGTTTGGTCGAATAAGGCGAAGTGTGAAGGATATTAAGTACAAAGTTGTATGAAAATCAACGCACATTTCAGACAGGATTTCCCAGATTTTAATTTCCCAGTAGTTAGCATAAAAGGCTCTTGTGGTGTCGTGATTTCGTTTAAAAGGTAATTAAATGATCTTGCCCATAAGACAGACATGATCCTGCTATGGGTCATGAGTAAAACATTTTGATTACTTCTTGAGGTAAATAGATAATTCTCCCTTTCGCCAGCTCATAGCACTAGTTTTTCAAGAGCCAAGAGGCTTATGTTCAGAAGTGGCTTAATACAACCCGAAAAGATTAATCATGAGTATGTCACAAATTCATATCTAGTTTTTTCATTATCTTAGTAAATGAGTCACTGTTAAAATATTATTATTTATTTATTAAACAAGCACATGGTTATTCCAAACGTGAGTTAGGTTTATCTAAATTAGATTCAGATGTATTTACGAGTCTTGTACAAACACAATAAAAAACTAAGTAATCATGAAACATAATAATACAATGCCAACAAGACAGTTATTTCTGTAACGTTTTGTTATAAATTGCATGTTTTAATATTATTAAACACTAGCGGATGTCACGCGGTTTTACCCGCGTAGTTCCAGTTCCCGTGGGAGTACGGGGATAAAATAAAGCCTATGTTACTCAGTAAAGACGTGGCTTTCTAATGGTGAAATAATTTTTGAAATCGGCGCAGTAGTTTTTGAGTTTATTCATTACAAACATACACACACAAAAATACAAATATTTCCTCTTTATAATATTAGTGTAGATACGTATTCTGAGTATGAATCCAGTGCATAAAACAATAGAATTTATTAGAAATAAAAAACCCAAATGACGAATAACAACAAAAAAACAACGCAATATATTTACAATTAAACCGCTATATTGTCATTCATCCAAAGCATCTATTATTTGGAAATTGTCAACCACAAAGGGACACAAAGGTATAAAAATAGCAATTTATTGTCAACAAGAATCATAGTTATTTTTGTATTCATGAATGAGAGACTTTGATACTACGAATAGCGGTGACAAAATGTATACGTACAAACCAATGGTACATGTTGTAGTAAATCATCACCTGTCTTGTCTTTTTCCTAATTAAATTGGGGTCGTCTTCCAGTCTAACCGGATGCAGCTGAATACCAACATGGAGCAACTGCCTGCACAGCCAAGTTACTGGTGAATACGATACTCGTTGAAGTGAATATGGAGAGAAAACGAAATGGCATCGTAGTAAGCGCGTACGCATGTCGTTCTCTCTTTAAATACATGGTGTACGGACTTTCTATTGGATATTAGGTACGAGAAGGTATACACTTTTCTCTAAGGAATGTGAGCTGGTTTTAAAGTCAAGTTAAAGATTACCCTTTCTAAGGGTTGGAGAGCCTTATTTAAATATAAGCTTTTAAGAATCGGCCGCTAGTAAGTAGATATTATATTGTGCTCTTTTTAAATCTTAAATTTAACTTGTGATTTGACACATAAACTTGCATTGGACAGGATATCTTCCGTGATTATACTTATACTTAAGTGTAAGTTTAGTTATAAACCATTGTATATAATGGTGAGATGGGACTCTCCGATCTTGGGGCGGTGGATACGACTGCACGCAGTCAAGTAGACATTCCCCAGGATCGGCGTGCCTCACCCGGCTTAGAGTAAATATTACTAACATAGTTTATAAGTTTTCATTGTTACTAAAAAATATATATCTAAGTCAAATTGTTTATTATTATTAAGATACTAACAATACTAACCTAATACCTAAGCATCATTGTTACTAATACTAAAATAATAACAAAACTATAGATTTTAGTCTGAAATAAAGTTTAATTTTTTTTATTTTTTATAGTTGTTAAGTACCTCATAAGAACACGACTTTAAATTACTATGTCTTCATAAAAAAGCTTTTGAATCTTTAACATGGTTTCCTTGTATTTGCATAACTAATTTTGTACTTAAGTTAAGTAAATAAAGTAATACGTTTTTTTACAAAAGCATGTATGTACGTAAATACATTTGTAAATACGACAACTCAGTCTTTAATTTACATATTTCGTGTTTGACGTCAGACGTTGAGAGAATTTTGTTTCTAAATAAAATTATTGTGATAAATCCGGGATTTTTAATTCGAAAAATTATGATTTAAATATAGTAATATTATTTTGTTTTAATGTTTTACGTAAATAGACAACAATACGATTTTTCTTACAATTAATTAAAAACGTTAACGTATTTTTTTTCCTGAAAAAAGAAACAAAAAAGTCTCACATACCGGATTAAAGCTGACTCAACGATTCTTCTCAAAACCAATTTTCAAAATTCCTATCTAAATCTAAGACCGTAAAAACCGATACGTATAGATGGAACAAAAACTCGAATTTCCATACAGCACTTTCACTACACAACTGAGAATGATTATATAAGTTTAGAGGTCCGCATAACGACCAAAGCTGCCGACGTTCAGCTACTAACTAAGCCATTGTACTTGCGTCAAGCCTGAGGTTCCCACACGACACAAAAGAAACCAATTAACATCAAATAGACAATAATTGATGGAAAAAAATCTGGATCGGTCGTGCGTGTTCAAAACTTTAATGATACGGGATCCTACGTCTGATCACACGGGAAAATTGAAGGTATAACTCAAAGAATTGACAAGATAACAATGAAAAGCATGTTTAAGAATTTTCATGTCAATGTATCAAATGAGTTTTTAATGCAGAATTCTAGAACATTCTGAACTAATAGAACTAACTGGGTTGTGGAGGTCAGATAGGATAAAATACTGGTATTCAGCTGCATTCGGTTAGACTGGGAGCCGACCCCAAAATAGTTGGGTAAAGGCTAAGCAGATGATGACGTTGAACATTTTCTCAGGAATTTCTTAGTAGCAACCATGGGAGTATGGATTTGTGCCCGGTTGATGGCAATAGACTCGCCGTATGACATGGGACTTCTAGCAAAACTTAGGTGTGCAGCAGCTCTGCCTAACACGTCGGGGATTACAGGCGTGGAGTCATGTTGTGTACAGACATTAAGCTACCCGAAACTGTCAAGTTTTCCCAAACAACCTTGATCCTAATGCTTTACAGATAAAGTTGAAAATCAATTAAAGAAATTTGATAGATTGCAGTAGCTTGATGGGCTGGAAGTCTGTACAACATTTTTCACAGTAGGTCTGCATTGCGTCTGGCAGTTGCTACGCGGGTCTACGTAAGTGCTACGAAAAGCTACGAGTTTGCTACGTAGTAACAATGACCGGGTGTTTATCGTCTACGCCGTAAAATATAGAGGTCACGACGTTTTTGCAGATTATGTAATACTAACAAGATTATTTATAGTAGATACTTAATTTTGTAACGAGATCTGAAGATTTTAAAGTGTTTTTTTTTAAACAATTTCTAAAGTCATTTTAAAGATTTTCTTAAGCTTTAGGATTGAAATAATGTTTCAGAACCTTTGGTCACAATATCCTTCATACATAAATAACTACACGTGTCCGTTTCGAATTAAGCTATGATTAGAACAAGACCATTTAAAGTCCTATTAGTTATTAGAAACTAATTTTCGAAGAACTGTACAAAATTACAGAGCAATCACTACTTTGAAATAGTTTCATTAATTATTGAACAAGTAATTTCAGAACAAAGGACAATTACACAGCATGATCTTGGTATTTATTCCATACGGCATTTACTTCGAAACTTTTCCATAGTAACCACTATGGAAAATATATTTTTTTAAATTTAATTCATAGCAGTTGTGGAATCGTGTATCTATAGACAACAGCGATCGTCTTTATTAACACAAGTGCGCGGTTTCAATTGAGGCGTGTTTACACCAACGTGCCAAACGATACGTTTTAACATAATAACGTTTTGTAGTTGTATTTTTTTTGGGTGTAGAATAAATATTATCACCGGAGCGTTGAATGATACCTATGCATTAAGGTTGATTTATACCAAACGAACATGAGTAAGCTCGATTTTCTTGACATTTTAGTTTACGTAAAATAACTAAAAAATGCTATGAGTAAGCATGTGCTCGTTTGATCTAAACCCACCTTTTCATGCGGAATATTATACAGAGAAATACTGCCCGTCTGCTAAATGTCTAGAACTGTTTGGAAATGCTGAAAATATAACAGCAACATCACTAAAACGAGATGACTTTGCACTTTCAAAGCAAGTTCTGCAATGCATTCAGACCCTCCCCAGTTGTCAGTTTTCTCAGGCAGTCGCGCAATGTAAAATAATGGCATTGGTTAGACTGGAAGGCAACCCCAAGTCAGGAAAATGGCTAGGTAGATAAAATCCCCAGTTGTCATGCAAAATACACAAACAATCTGAACACATCCTTACCACCGTCTGGTTACCATGTATCGGTAACTGCGCACGCGCCACCGACACACAATGGCGGCCATC
This sequence comes from Xestia rhomboidea, assembly GCA_963853795.1. Taxonomy (NCBI): domain Eukaryota; kingdom Metazoa; phylum Arthropoda; class Insecta; order Lepidoptera; family Noctuidae; genus Xestia; species Xestia rhomboidea. The sequence continues at coordinate 2,012,942 of OY970778.1, read as the reverse complement.
GACACTTGTGTCAACACGGGACCAATTACCGAGTCCCAAACAACCTTAGTGCGTCAGTAAATAAAGCTTTTGTTCAAAGAAGTCGGTAAAGGAATTGGATTTGTCGGTTTTTAATTAAAATGTTAAGATGTCATATAATGTCCGAAAAAATGATTTTATTACAGTTCGTTTTTAGTGTATTTCTAGTTAGTCTTTCAAAGAACTGGGGAACGACTATTACCCATTATGAAAGCATCAATTACATTAGTGTCTCTTAGAGAGAAAATCAGGAGTATTTGTTTATATCCCAGATCATCATCCATCTAGCCATGTCCTAGCTATCTTGGGGTTGGCTTCCAATCTAACGAAATGTAGCTGAAGTGCTTGTATCCCAATTATAAATATAAATGAGACGGGTAGTGTCGGAAGTCGTAACCCGCGATCATGGCGCTTGCAACAGCTTCGAAATATCGGGAGCTCAAAAATAAACAATAATCACGGAATATATCCCGTAAGTGACATTTTAAGTATAGTTATGAACCGTGAAAGCTTAAAACAGTGTTTTTAGCATCAAAGTTTGCTAAAGCTAGTGGTGAAAGGTCATTCCTAAAAAAAGATGTCCAAAAGAAACGCAGATAAGAAAGATAGCGTAATACATCACTGTGTAGACACTAGACAAGTTCATTCGTGGCGGATTACTGTCTCACAATTACGTACCTAAATATTTGACACACGCTATAACTTCATACGTAGGTATATTATGTTGACAATTACATCTGTCCACATTATTTATCTTATAATCACGTAATGAGGACGTAATACGTCTCTCTTACGTAGATAACATTGACAGGTGTCAACTTTTTCCTAGCTCTTAACTACTGCTAGTCATGTGGCTCGTCATTTGCGTACTCGACATCCATTTTAAGATTGATGAGATAATATTCTAAACCGAATTGATCTGACCACAAGCAAACGCTTAGTCAGTCGTTTTTATCTAGTTTCAAAATTTATTTGTATATTTGACGGTGACCGGTGACAGATAAAAGCCAAAGGATGGGAGGCGCTATTGGTAAACCTTTGTGCAATTGTTTTGTTAAAACAAAACAAAAAAAACCAAATCGGTCTAGCCATCTTCAAGTAATCGCGGAACATACATAAAAAATAAATAAAAAAAGGTTCCGACGAATTGAGAACCTCCTCCTTTTTGAGGTCGGTTAAAAAGTATTGACAAAGCAAATTATTGGCGTTAGTTCTCATTTAGGACAAACTCCAAAAAATCCTTGTATGGCTATAATTTAGATAATTGAGAGAGTATGTATTGGTGAGGTCCTTCAGAAAGGTCAGGTGCATAGTACTCGCAACCGACGTGCGTGTATGACATGATGTATGACCGTGGATGAGGCAAAAGGAGTATGTAAGGATCGTAGTAGTTCTATGGTTTCTGCAAAAGGCATGAGTTTACGTATGTATGTATGTTTATGTATGTATGTTCGACTCAGTCTGATCTACGTTTTGGAATAAGGAATCGCTTCGACTTCCTGACTCTTAGACAATAGGGTATTTTACTCTATATGAGAAAAAATCTAAAAATATGTTATTGAGATAGCTTAGGCAAAAAGCAGTCGGAAAAAGTTGGTTTTAGTTCATAAAATACTTGTAGCAAACTAAATTTTAAAATTCAATTCAAAGGTTTCAGCTTTTTTAATCTGTTTCATAACACCATTATAATATTCGCCATGTTATTACGTCATACGGCTATGTAAACTTAGACGTGTCAACTGTCAACTTCAAATATCACTGCATTTGTTTACACAGCCAACTGACGTCATGACCACAGAGCAATATGGTGTCCGCTGCGTCCAGCGTTTTCGTCAAATTAAGCGCGAAATTTGAAAATGCAAAATTTAAATGCATTTTTGATTTGATGATTGAATAAAATTTTTGTGAAATTTTTAGTGGTTCATTATCACTAAATAATCTAATTGAGACACTTTTATAAAATGGGTGTAATACCCTATTCAAAAGTAGCTGGTTGAATTGCTGTCTGAGTTGAAACAAATGCTTTGGCTTTGATATCGTTTGAGCTTTAGATTTTTCCACAGAGAGCGGATTCAAAAACCAGATGTAACATCAAAATCAAACTCCCATTTCTACAACATAAAATCGATTTCTCCGGTCAATAAAACGTTACGTATAACAATAAACTGTGTAAATAAATACATTTATATACGAACGCTAAACAAGTACGTCACGCGTATGTAAAGTATATAAACAGTGGTAATAAATGACTCCCGAACGTGGACTATGTTCGGTCATCAGTCGTCATGGCATCACCTTGGGAGCACGACTGGATCGAGTGATTACTTCAAAATTGGCTTTCTTTTTCCATTGAGCTACGGAACCCCAAAACTATGGTTGGTAAGGTATGGAGGAAGGCATGCTGTGGCTGTGGTGACCCCAAATAATAAAACATGGGAGGTATTAACTTACGGGAGAAACTAATTTGTCTGACACCGTCGAACTAACAAAACACAAGTTATTTTCTCTAATAGAATTGCATAGTGAATAAACTTATACACAAAATTGTAATACGTTTTGAGTATTGTTAATCGTTTAGAGCATATGTGAGATTTAAAACCACTCCTGAATCTTGTTTTATGTCAGGTTTTTTAGTTTTCAATCAAAAACCGGTGGTAAAAGATTTAATTTCTGATTTGTAAGTATTTATTTACCTATCATCAGCATTATTTGCCCAGCCTTTTCCCAACTATGTTGGGGCTTCCAGTCTAACCAGATACAGGTCAATACCAGTATTTTACATGGAGCGACTGCCTATCTGACCTCCACAACCCAGTTAGTACTGGGTAATACGATACCCCTTAGGAAGACTGGTTGTCAGACTTTATTTATTTACCTATATTGTTCTTGGACTTATGCCATATTGCCAAAAATCCCAATCATAACTTTCCCATGTTGTTTTGCATGAAGTTTCAGCAGTATATCACAATACCCTTCAGCCGGAACTTATCGCCACATTATCTACCGACGTAGATATAAATTAACACTTAAATACCTGCCAACCACGCGGCCCGTGAGTGACCACTCGCTAGTAAACAATAACAATTGCCTCTGATTATCATACACTATATTACATGATTGATTCCCGTCGATTGTTTACTGGTCATTATCAATCAGTGTTTATCGGAAGACACCTGTGTATCATAAGTAGTTAGTTACTAAGGTCCTCTGTGATTAAACGTGGTGATAGCATATTTTGGGCTTTACCTGTTAATCTTCTCTTTATCGTATGGTTAGTGCTTATCCTGGTGTCACAGTTTTTATGCCGCCTATGGGCCTGGGTTTGGCTTTACATGCGGTCGAGGAATATCTCTCAGGCATGCTGGTTTCACCTCCTTCTGCGAAGCAGTCATGCTAGCGAAGGAGGTGGCGGAACGTGAGAGGGAGAGATCCCTACGTCCCGGCCGCCGCGGAATACGCCCCGGGCGTCGGGGGCCACGTGGTGTCCCCCGGCCACCGGAGGCGCGGGCCTGTGGACGGGGAGCTATAGGCTAGCTCGCCGTCCGTCCGTCTCATGACGACAGGCCGTGTCGACGGCGCGTTCGTGTTCCACGCGCGCCTCAAAGAGAGTCAGCACAAGGGAAGGGGTCCGCAAGGGCCGATGCCTGCCGGGGCTGCGGGACTGTTCGCAAGAGATACCGTAGCCCCGGAACACAAAGGGCGATGAAGGAACATGGATGGGTTTTAGTCAGTACAAGTCTGACACTCCCTCCTGCTCCGCCCAGAGCGGGAGGAGTCATTTGATGATTTCCCATCCGAAAAAAAAAGGCATGCTGGTTTCCTCGCTATATTTGTACTATTTATTCTGTCGCTATATTGTCCTTCACCGAATAAAATAATAATTATTACAATACGCACATGAATCCGAAAAATCAGAGGTGCGTGTCTAGGGTTCAAACATGAGACCTATGGTTTGGCGGTCCGACGGTCACACCACTAGGCTATCACTGCTGGTATCTGGTAATATGCGGTTGTATTTTTTATCGATGATCAATTTGTCAATGTTATTGCGTAATGTCGCTTCTGTTAGATTGGCTATCAGCTGGCATTGTAGGATGTTGTTTTGGCAGTAGCATCGACCTGCAATTGTTATGCTCGTCTTATCTCAAACTATGGAATGTTGTGCCTTTTATACTTCTTCGTCAAAGTTAATCTCTTAATTTATTTGTGAGCCCGTCTTCATATCCCAATTTATGGTGGATTGGCGCAGATGTTGTTAGCTTCCATACTTCTTTAGTAGTACCGACTAATCTAGGTAGACATTCCCTTTCAAGTCATATCACCTGCCTAGCTATATCATCGTCCACAGATCCATCATTTTCTTGGTCTGCTTACTTGATATCTGCCTACAGCCAGTATCCACATATTTTTCTTGTTACTGTTGTGTTTAGTTTCAAAAAGCCGCATCTTATCAATCGCAGTTTACAGTGTCATTGCAGCACTTGTGAGCCACACGGCGAAACTAAGGAGTAGTAGGGAACGTTACGGTATCGCAAACGGTATTGAGTGCATTCTTGTAATGTCGTCTACACAGCGGTAACTAGGAGACATCAGACATGTGGCTCTTTATGTGATGGATCTTGTTGTAATCGATGTGGTTCAGTGCTTACTGTAGTTGCTATCACATGGTTTTTTCTATTGTAAGTATAGTATGTGATGATTAAAACGGATTTAGTCGCCAGCAAGCTGTCAAACTTCTCCAAATAATTATAAACCATAATGTTGATGGTAAAATTCAAATTCGAATGAGACAATTTGACAATTTGCAGTCACTTGATGGGCTCGCGAATGTGCATCGCTGCTTGACATAACAGTAACTAGATTCAGGCGACACACTTTAAGCTTATCTTTCAGATTAATAAGACGATTATCCGAAGAAACTCACAATATTAGATTATTTGCTGTTCAGTTGAATACATTTTATCAATATGACTGTCTCAGACCAAATAAAAAACCAAGACACAGCGCTGCGAATAATAAAGTGAAGCCGGTTTCGTAAACATGTGTGCATTTTTTGAGCTTAGTTTCATTTTATTTTGATGTAAATGTGTGCGTGTGAGCGTGTACGCACAGAGCGGAGCTTAGTTTTGAGCTGGCTTCACTTTATTGTTCGCAGCGCTATGTCTTGGTTTATTAGGTCTGAGATGACTGTATAGCGCTAAGCGACTTAAACTGTCAAATATCAAGATGTTAAGACTACTTGAGTCACCAATCTGAATCCAACAGATATAGTAAACAACTTGATGAACAAGCGTTAAAACAAAGCTATTTTCCGGACGGTAGCTTATTTTGTTTATCTTCGCCTGTAGGCCACAGATATTAGCTGGCTTTACTTATCAAAGTAATCATGTAATGTCAAGTGCTCAGTCTGTGCCAACCCGGGAATAACCCTGTGTTTACTGGTGTTTGCTGAAGCTATATTGTTGTTCGATATTTGTGTGAGCTTGTTAAATACAAGGTGCAGTTTTGCATCCTAGTCAAAATTTAGGAGCTTGCCACAAAAGACATAAATAATTTAATCAATTTAAAAATTACGATATCTGGTCAATAATTAATAAAGCTGCTATTTTAAATTGTTTAAATTTGACAGTGTGTCGGAATAACACGAAAGTAATAAATAGAAGCAACCATTGCGCGACATGTCGCTGTGTGCGATTATTTGTGTGTGTGAAGACGCGGTTTCAGGGCTAGTAACAGACGGGCTGCGTTTTAATACGGGTGGTTTACACTTACCGATTTCCGAAAATAAATAAATATAACTGATGAAAAAAAAGTTGAAAATTAAGGTAAATTTTAGTACTTACAAGTTTTCGCGAAAATCTAAATTTGCCCATATCTTTTTATCGTGTTGACTCAGGAACTTGCTAGGTCCACCCGTTCCTGAGAAAATCGGTGGTGACAGACGGACAAGAAAGTGATCTTATAAGGGTTACTTTTTTATCTTTTGAGGTGCGGAACCCTAAAAATGACAAAATAGCCAAAACTCACACATGACTATATTATGATGACATGAAGAAAATCCTACCTATTTATATACAGTCTTAGCCTAATTTTATCCACACACGTGATTTAGGTACGTGACAAGTGAAGCCCTTTCCGACATCAACTGATTGATCGACATCACACTGTTATTTACTTTACCTACATACCAAAATGATGCATTTGTATAAGTTCAAAGATACAAAGGGATTATTATCTCAGGACCGGAGACAATCCATTACGTTATTATCTATTAGGACGTGTGTATCCTTTAAAAACTAAGATTATCTTAGATTTTTGTCGGAAAATACGTCATACGGCATACCAAGACAAAGATAGAGGGAAGACTTGACTTCTATGTATGAGACTCATTCTCATCATTCTCCTGCACTTATCTAAATTTATTTGGGGGTCGGTGCAGCATGTCTTCTTCCATACTTCTCTATTACTCGTCATCTCAGCAGTCGCCTTCTTTCTATCCATATATCATCCTTCACACAGACCATTCATCGTTTCTTTGGTCTTCCTCTACTCTTATAGCCATACTCAACATTTTCCTCCTATGTATTAGACTGGCCATTATAAAACTGAAGCCTGAAGTGTGTGAACATAGGGGGGTACATTATTCTTAAAATGTCACTTACGGGATCCATCCACCCGCATTCTTCAGTAAACCCGCGATCATGGCGCTTGCAACAGCGTCGAAATATCGGGAGCTCAAAAATAAACAATAATCACGGAAGATATCCCGTAAGTGACATTTTAAGTATAGTTATGGGAATCATCGATACGAAGAAGAAGTATAGTTATGAACCAAGAAAGCTTAAAAAAGGGTTGGGAACATTATTTTATCGTGTTTGTCAGAGAGATTTGATCCATATGATTGACTCTATCGATTGACTTAAAAAAAGTACAGAATGTTATTTTTTTTCCAACTTTAGTCGGTTCGATGCCCGAGCTTGGCAAGCGAAATTTCGAAAATCTGTGAATGCAGATTTGTTTCTTTTTAAAAATAAAGGAATGTTTCCTTTGAGTAAAATTTGCTATCTCCAGTATTTAGAGTACTTTCCCACCAGTTGGTATTGAAAAATTCCAACCTGTATAGGCTTGTATAGGCTTAGTACATGTATGGATAGGTACGTCATCTTGACCGTGACTTAATTAATACAGAAAAGATTACTGTTTCATTTACGTTTAATGATGCGAGTGATTCTAATCAATAATAATTTATGAAGAGATGATTGCAGGAGAATTGATAACAAATAATGGATATTACAAACAGAAATGGACTGAAGTTCGTCTAAACAAACACACAGTCAACTGTAAAGCATCAGTTTTAAATCAAGTTTTCTTTTATGTTATAGAAATTGATTGTTGGAATATTGTATTCAAACAAGTTGCCCATAACAAATTGTAAGAAGGTGATTAAAGTACATAATCTGAAGTACTTTCGTATGACGTACTTTTGCAGTTTCTGTACAAAATATACCTACATAAGTTTCTTACGTAACATCGTTTTCCCTTCATTCTAGAAGGACCTGAATGAACATCTACAGGGTGTAACAATACCGTTAAGGCGACTACAGGAGCTTAATTAGCAACTCTATTTGTGGTGGTTCAAACTTCGTTTGAAATACTGTTAGAATAAAGTCCTAATCAGCTTGCACTACAAAGTGGTTGTTATGTCAGTCACTGCGGGCCGAATAGTGCGATAAGACTGGTTTTTTTCGATTTACAAAAAATCTATTGGTTGGACCAAAAAAATAAAATAAAATAATTCTACAAGCAACATATTAGCATGATAGTGTCATGCTAATATGTTGCTTGTAGAATTATTTGCCAAAAAATCAGAATGATCACATGTATTTTATTATATATATTATTGTAAAATAGTTACCTGCCTACCAAATAATAGTACAATATTCTTGCTAATTGTATGTTATTCTTTTTGTAAAATATAATTCTAATAATTCTTTAAATCTAGTTTTCATGTATAATTTAACTTTTAATTTTTGGCTGTGTACGTCTGACATTTTTAACTCCTAACTTTAAGTATATTGACATTTTATTTGGTTTCATGTACATTTTAATCTCTAGCTTTTAAGAATTCAATTTTGCTGTGCCCTGACAGGGTCTACAACGGCTCTTAGCTCTAAGCCTTTTTGTTAACACCATGTTTTTACCTTGTGGAACGCAAATAAATGAATATGAATATTTTAGTATGGTTTTTACTCGTTAAAAGATTTTTTTAGAGATAAGTTCGTGATTTTTTTTTATCGAGTAAAATTTATTGTATTATGTTTTCAAAACACTTTCCTACTAGCATATATCCTAAAGAATATCATATATTTTTCTGGTTTTGTTTATTGCAGTGAGTCATATGTTTTTTTGCATTATATAATTCGCGTTTAGCTCCTGTAGTCGCCTTAACGAAGCCGAAAGGCACTTTTCCCCCCGTGATTGCGATATTTTTTTTTGTTGGGGACCATACCTGGAAACCTTCTAGTTACGGAAATATTGGAGATGAAAGTTCCAACTTTTTCACAAGTTTTTTGTTTTAATACTATTTTGTAATGTAGTTTACTTTAAATACCTCCATGGCCCGTTTACTATTCAATGCATCCAACCGCATAATGTGTTGAGTGTTTTACGTTGAGTCTTACCGTACAAAGTGTTTTTTCATCCCAAAAAAGAAGTTGTTTCCCAGCAATCATTCTTGTGCTGACTTACTTAGTTTGATGCTTGGTTGACGGCTTCGTGAACATCTTGTAAATGGTACTTACCTATAACAAACAAAAAAACAAATTTTAAAGTTTGAGTCTGCGGGTCTGTTTGTTCCGGCTAATCTCCGAAACGGCTGGTCCGATTGGCGGGACTTTTACTGGCAGATAGCTGATGTTATAAGGAGTAACTTAGGCTACTTTTATTTTAGAAAAATAATTATAGTGCCGTGCAAAAAAATGAAAACCCTTGAAATCGTTCTAAAATCCGATTAATAAAGAGAAGTAATATTTAAATAATAATTTCACACGGATAAAGGGTGCGGGGCACAGCTAGTTCAATAATAAGATGAAAGAACTTTCATGACTTACGTTCGTTTATATGTCACTCTCAGAGTATCAGATAAAGACCAAACAAATATGTTTTGCTCAAGTTCACTTGGGAAAGGAATGGTAAATATACACATGTCATTCAAGAATTTATTACGTGTAAGTGTAATATTGAAACAGGACATAAATATTGGTCTGCTGAAAGACCGCAAGCGTCAAAGATTTTGGTGACTATGTTTGGGTTAGAATACATTGACAACTAAATAGTCTGTCTCTACAAGTAGTCCACTACATAACGTGCCCAGTTTTTCTCTCTTCTACTTTTTAAAGGTGCAATCAAACCGACCGCGACCGGACCTGACCTCGGACGCCTGGACGTTGACAAATAATGAACTGAAATATCTCTATATGTCCAGTGTCCGCAGTTAGTCCAGAATCCCGTCCAGCCAGTTTGATCGCACCATAACTGGGGTATCTGCTAAATTGGCAACTCTATTTGTGGTAGTTCAAACTTCGTTTGAAATACTGTTAGAGTAAAGTTCTAATCAGAATAGTGCGAAATTAGTGGTTTTTATTTAATTGTAGCTTAATAAATCATAGATCAAAAAGCCAATTGTACACTTAGTGAAGAAAAAAGTGACAAATATTTGTGTGAAAAAAAAATACTAAAACTTAATGCCGTTTAGGATTAGATAAGAAATTTCAAAGAAAAAATGCTTCACTTTGAATATTTTTTTCATATAGTAATAGGTAATAAAGTAAGAATTATTTCAATTGTACCAATTAAAGTTTATAGTCTAAAACGCGACATATATTTTTTTTTGCACATTTATATTCACTCATCAAAGAGGAGTTACATGGAGAAAACCTCTCGTTAGCAGATACCACCCCCTTAAGAGAAGTTAAACAATGCTGGGCATTGACTGGACCGCTGACCACAAATCTCACTCAAAAACTCTTTTGGGGTGAAGAGGTCAACCACCAACTTTATGCTGTGTGTAATCCTAAATCATCGACGAGCTACTGTAATTATGATGACATAATATTTGACGGCGCAGCACGTGGCGCCATCTGTTTATTACGGAAGTCACTAGGAGCTACCGATGAAGGTCGCACTGTTTGATGACTGTCAATGTATAGTGGAGCGTCGTGACGTTAGTTGACGTGGCGACTGCAATCAGATCATCATGAACGGGAGCCACTGTCGTTACCATGTCCCAAGAGAAACTGCGGGCCTAAAATGGCCGCTTTACCAGAATAAATAATAAATAAATAAAAAATAATAATTTAAATTCTGAACGTGATTCTTATTATGATACTGCTAAATCGGCCATTTTAGACCCCCTGTTATATTCCAGTCTAATCCTGATGATATTGAAGTAGCTGATTCACTTTCTGATGACTACTTCTGGGGCCCTAACTAAAATAGCCGCCTTATTATTATCCTTTTTAGGCCCCCTGGTAAAGGGCATCGTGCGCCGATATAATTATCTATGATAGTTGTACCATGTCGCTTGAACCACATGGCCTTGCCATATAACTGGACCACACCCATTAAATTATATCTATTACTCATTATGTAATACTGATTACTACACTGTGTTTACGTTAAGAGCCATCACATTGCTATCAATACTCATTTAAATAAATAAACAAATAACTATCCGACCGTTGCTATGCAAACTGCTGACTAACCAGAAGATCTACACGGTAAATACAACTGTATCCTTTATTAATAAGATGGATTTTCCGATGTTTATTTTAATGTTTCAGAGTTTTTCAGTATGTAGTGCAAACTAAAAGTAACTATAACCAAACCCTTCCCCCCCCCTACCTTTAACCTTAATGGATAAGCTTGAATTTTCGTGGACAAGTTTGTTTAAATGTTTCAGTTGTTCTTTAATAAGTGATAAGATTGTTTTGTCCCGGCATAGTGGACGCTGTCTGACTGTTTGTCAGACTAGCATGATTCGATAGTTGAATGATTTTTATCATCGGTCGATAAAAAATCTGTTATTATAGTAGGATTTTCTTGTAATATCACAGCGACATCAATGTCATAATGAAACTTCTGATATGGGTACTTGTTATTCACGGACATTGACATAATATCACGCATTTTTTTCAGCATCATTGTCGCATCATTATAATCAGCATATATAATATATATTTGACCCAATCACCTTTAGCAAAGCACTAAACGGGATGTTACTGAGAAATATTTCACGAAAAACCGAATAAAACTTTTAAAGTCGAAAAGTGCTCTCATCAGCAACAGACGGGGCAACATACATCATAAATGGTCATTATGAGCCTAGCCTTTTCCCAACTGTGTTGGGGTCGGCTTCCAGTCCAACCGTATGCAGCTGAATTCCAGTATTCTAAATGGAGCGACTGCCTATCTGACTTCCACAACCCTGTTAGTACTGGGTAATACGACAGGCAACGTAAATATTAGTTAGTAAAGCAAAGAAACATCACTGTTTCTAAGAAAGCCCCAGCGAATTCTCTGGCATTTAACAAATTATATCAGCGTACTTCGATAAAAGTTTTATTCGTCTAGACTACAGCCGGTAATGTTCAATACGGAGTCTAAGAAATGACCACTTTATATGCTGATACAGAGATAACATATGGAATAAAGTATCTGCAGTTCACACCAACGCTCAAAATGCCTAAGGAATTAAGTGAATTTCTCATAATGTGCAAGGGTAGATAGTACCTGCCACCTTAGAACGTATGGTGGTTTCTATTACAAGTGTAATCTTTGTTATTCAATCTTTGATATCGTGGATTACTGTGAATGGCCCTGCTTCATATAACTAAAAAGATTACTGCTACTAAGCGAGGTATGGATGATTTCGATAACTACTTCTTTTTGCATTGTTTTCTAATACCAAGATTACTATCATGCCAATTCTTCGCTGGTAGTAATAACTACACTATTATTATTATTCAAATTATAAGCAGTTTTATAAACCTAAGTACAGTACGGCCCTTTTAGGGCTTTACTTACATTGCCAGGAGAGTGCTTATGATAAATGTAAATAAATGAAATTGTCTGTGGAATATGTATTGGAAAAACCAAGATGGCGGCGTTAGGTCCGACTGAAACTACAGCCACACGCTAAGAGCACCATACAGCACTATAATTATCTGCGCTACTAACCCATATTTAATTTCCCAACACTCTATACAACGGTACACTGTCAACTGTCAACAACTGTCATGTTGGTAATGAATAGTAATTAGGAGAAACTGTGAAATTGAAGTTTAGGCACAAACCTTAACTAAAGTAAAGAAAGTAGAACAAATGGTAGGTCAAGACGGTACTACAGGTAGACGTTGATTAATCTACACAATACGGTACATGAAAGAAAGTAAAATCATCTGAACATGAATGAAAGCTACCGTGAAAACAATAGTGAGACAAACACAATTATACTGATTCGTACAAAATACAAATAAACAATAACTTACTATCCTACGGAATTAATAACTTAATTCTATTCCCTCTCTTTGAAAGGAGGCCGTGTCCCAGCAGTGGGAACATTATATGATGATTTTACGGAAACATTTACCAATTGTGGTTTAGTGGAAACATCGAGCGTAAGTTCTATCTAACCCAGGCTTCCAATACGGTAAGGACTGACCGGCATGTGCTAGAATCAAGAAATTGAAGAGTCGTGACATACGAATCCGCACTGAAACACTACCTTTCGCAGAGAGCCTTGTCCCACCAGTGGGATCATTATAGGACGAGCAGAGATACGACGAAGCGACACCATTATATGGTTGAAGTTCCATGGACCCGAACAAACAGCTATGCTTCCACATTTATCGTGCAAGCCTCCAGTCTGTGAAATTCAGTGCCTCTCTGTTTCCCGATCATTATAATCTGGATCTCTTCAAGGGTCTAGTGAATCGGTTTGTTCTAGGCAAGCGTGCTCCACCCTGCCGCATCATCGCTTCATATCAGGCGAGTTCCGGCCAAACTGAAGTCTATTTAGTGTAAAAACGGCTGATTATTCTACGATAACTTTATATTCTTCTTCTTTTCTTATCTTGGTATCAGACGTGTGGACTATAAGCAGATGGGGTGTAGAAGAAATGATGTGTAGGGTGCTAGAGTACTCCCAGCGGAGCCCACCCTTCGTTTTATATAGTCAACCTTCAGCGACTATTGTCGTCAAAGAGATCTCGTCGTTTCTTCAGTCGACGAATTGTATCGGGGATAGTAAGCTGTCCTGCAAGCTGATTTCGATGCTTTTGTAGTCGTGACTTGTAGCTGGAGCCATAATAGTCTACCACTTCTTTAACCATTGGTAGGTTAAGAATTTCATGGATCTCCTTTGTTTTGATGAACCATGGCGCATTTGATATTTGCCTCAGGATGTGGTTTTTAGCCCTTTGTATTATTGTTATATTGGTGCTACATGACGTACCCCATAGTTCAATACCATAGGTCCAGATTGGCTTTAGCACAACTTTGTATATGAGAACCTTTTTATCAATTGCTAGTTTTGAGTTCCTACCCAGCAACCAGTAGAGACCCTTGTAATTGAGGTTGATCTGATCTCTTTTTACTTGCACATGTTTCTTCCAAGTGAGTCTGCCGTCTAAATACATTCCCAGGTATGTTACCGAGTTTTGATGAGGCAACGATAACTATATAAAAATACATTAACAGACAAAGCCTCTTGAAGGCCACTAGTCTACACGGTCAAGCCTTCACCTCCAGTATCATATCACTAAGCCACCACGCAAAAACCACAAACAAACACAACATACTCCGATAGATACAATTCACGGAAAAACATCGCGAAAAATGTTCATAACACAGTACGGCCTAAGCGATTCCCGGTACGATATAAATAGCAATACGGCGAATCGACCAAATTGAGGCGGGATTAATTAAATACATTGGCTGTAGACATAACGCACGTGTCTATTGTTTTGTTTTAATATGGAGTCGTTTAATTTGATTAATATAAGAGAACAACTTCAGTCTCATGTGACATCTATCAATTTGCACTTCGTCCGCGTCGTGGATAAAGTCCAGTCTCTCTCATTTTTCATAGACGTGAAGCCGGAGTCCAAGCAGTTAAAAGATTGTAGGCCGATTATGATTGAGGTTTTGAAGGAAATGCTCAGTAGCAGCCACGGAATCTGGTTTTGTGCCCAGATGTTGGCAATTGTCTCGCCCCATATTACATGGGACTTAAACATAACTGGCGAAATGTGTGTGTACTGTTAGGTACACCTTTGCCTAATCCTTTGGGGATTATAAAGGGTGTAAAAAACCTCTTAATGAAGCCGAAAGGCACTTGTTCTTCCCGTCATTGCGATACTTTTTTGTGCTACACCATACCTGGGAACCTTCTAGTTACGGAGATATTGGGGGTCAAAGTTCCAACTTTTGGACAAGTTTTTTTTTAATACACGTTTTTAATGTAAGTATTTTACTTTAAACACCTCCACGGACCCCGTACTATTTAATCCATCCATCAGCACAATGTTTTGAGTGCGTTACATTGAGTTCTACCACAAAAAATGTTTTTTCACCCCAATAAAGTCGTTTCCCAGCAATAATTTTTGCGTAAAGTTACTTAGTTTGATGTACAGAATGCTTGGTTGACGGCTTCGTGATGAGGTTGTTTACACCCTGTATATTGTATGTATCTAGGAAAGGGATGACTCCTACATCGACGTCTAGAAGATGATAATTACGCTGCACTGACTTCAAATAAATTGGTCTAAGAGCAGGAGAATGATGATGAGGATGATGGGACCGATTATGTTGTTTTTATGTACTTATCATACCTTCAGTTTCCCCCTTCAGCGATTCAAAGGAAAATCATAATTGTTTTTTTAATTGATCCGGCGGCACGTGAATACTCAACCGTTAATTACGGGCAATTGCCTATTTCACTAGGTTCACGTGAATTTCATACGGATGCCAATTAGGCTCAATTGTAGTAACGACTTCCATTCAGTATCGGTTATTTTTATCGTTTCAGTCTGTGAACGTGTGTTGTTCTGCACGGGTCAGCAGGCATGCCAACATATGGACGCTTTACAAACTTTTGTCAAATGGATTGGAACGGATCACTAAACTATTATTTGCTATAGTTATGTTGTACTGAGTGGTACGGCAAGAGAATATATTGAACTGCTTGGCAATAATGATTCCGATATCCGAATTTATTTGGTGTTTACCATGTCTTCTTCTTCCATTCTTCTCTCAGTATTACTGAGGAGACACTCCCTTTTAGCCGTAGCATCTAGAACAGCTTAACAAAATAATGAAGTACCCAATAAGAATCATCTAATCAGACCAAATTAAAACCGTAGTTCTTGTTTATTTCAATTTTACGATTATAGCAAAAATAATGCTAAAACGTAATCTCGTAATTATTTTACGATCCATCATTCTAAGTTCCGACAATCCAATAAATACAATATCGCCAATACTATGCTTAGAAAGGCTTAAACACCTTAGAATCAATAAAAATATCAAACAAGTAATCGATATAAAATATTTTATTACAGTTACAAAATACCTCAGATAGAAATAGAAGAGTTTGCTAAATGTCTAACGAGATTGACAAGAATCAGTAAATATTGGAATGTAGTCCCCTAACATTCGGCGCAGGCAGCTGAACGGTCAACTGCGCGCTAATCTCGATTCTAGGAAGGGTTTCGTTTATTGCTTATTTTAAGCAGATAAGGAAGGTCGAATATGATTAGTGATCTTGTCAAAAGTAAGGAAATCGAGACAAAATTGTTGATTTGTTTATTTATGTGCCAGTGCCTTTCAATTTTTTTAAATGTCTGCAAATCGTTAGGTCCCACGTTAATTTAATCAACCAATACGATACTATATAAATAACTTGCAATAAACATTCACATATTATTGTCATTATCATTTCCTCATTAATGATACGGATTAAGTACTACAGAATGTACATACGATAGAGCTAATTAAAGTGGATATGAATATCATTAATAAAATAATAATAAAACGATATGAGGCGCAGTTAATACTTTCACAATTATTGGATTTGATTATGATAACGATTAGGTAACGTCTGTGGGAGCCGACGGACAGAAAAAAGAGGAAACATGTATTATAATAATAGAAATTATGAAATTAAAATTAAAAGCAGTAATGCTGACCTTTCTATTGGTCCTTAACCCTAACACAATTAAAGACCTTTGAGAGGGCTAAAGACAATGCTATAAACGGCGACGAGGTGACAAGGCGATGGCCTCACATATGAACCAACGCACGACAAAGAAAAAGATGACAAAAAACTGTAAGCAGTTGAAGATTTAGATGCTCTTAGTAAAGTGCTGAAAACAGAGTATGTATCTTTATGTAGCTTAGAAAGTGCAAAGTATTATCAAAGATGATTATCGATGAAAGTACCAATAATGAAGAAGCTTTACATGCACGTTTCTACACCATTACAGAAATTAGACGCAGATTCAATTAAAATTTCGTAATTAATACCATAGAGGACCTTACCCGTGGCCGACATGAACAAAGGACATCCCGATAACGGAGCCTTGGGTCCAATTTCGACACTATTGACTGTGATAACAATGCAGCGGATGATCAAACAAAAGAAGTTATTGTCTTTGCGACAGACTCTACCGGCTAATTGTAAACGATTTTACAAAAGATATACAAGATTTTGTTGGTTCTGCTACTGGCATTTGCATTTTTAATTTGAAGTGTTTTGTAATAGTGGGTTGTTGATTAGATGTTCTTGTTTTAGTTAGAGATAAATATTAGCTGTTGCATGTTTGAAATATGAATAAATAAAAAGTAATTAATAAGCCAAGGCGTGAGTTTATTTGCTCGTCTGTTAGTAATACTCAGTTTTATACGGTTAATGAAAGGGTTTGCATATTGCTCGATGCAATTGGAAAATAAAACGGATATGGTGTGAAATCAGACGTCCTTGTAAAGTTTTAGAAATGGCAGACATCCTGTGACCTGTCGTAACTTGAACCATCAACAGTTTCTGGTTTAGACAAAGAAAGTTATTTAGCTGTCAATTTTTTTAAGGTTTGAGGAAATGATCACTACTCTTGAAAACTAGAGAAGCAATAAATAACTATCATCAACCGTCTGAAAAAAATCATCCTGAAAATCATCTCCACTCCAGGCATAAAAATGTAAAATCAAAGTATATTTACATTATGATTTTGATGAACCTGCTTGCTAGCCAGCTGCAGCTTATGAGGGTACAGCTCCTGCAGCCGCTGGCACAGATGTGCGGCACTGTTGGCAAGACGAGCCATGATGACCAGACTCCTGTCAGTCCCTCGTCACACACAAGAACCACGTGCTCGATAACACTAATCTCCGATTACATCGTCATCCCACGCTTTGACGTACCACTGTTTATCTCGGGATTATAAACACTTGGGAATATTATTTTTAAACTTTTTTAACAAACTCACACTGATAATGTTAGTGTTTATTTTCGCGGCAAATACGATAAAACATTCTGGTGTGCGAATGTAGATTTATTTGAGGAGCGATATGCGTGCGGTATGCTTGCAGCAGTCCGATCGACTGATCCAACTGAAGGCAAAGCAGGTGAGGCTACCGTTCACACGTTCGTACGTCACAAGCTGGATGCAAATTGACTGACAACTGATAAGCCAAGTCGTGGGCGCGACGCTTTACATTCTTGACACTTTAATCCTGAATACCAAGTTAAGTGTTTACTGATGCAGTTGCATAGCTACCATGTTAAATGTGGCATCTTAGAATGGCTCGATTCAATTCGTCTAACAGTTCGCCGCTTGGCAGTAAAGTAATATGTTTAGTACAGTACGACAGAGACTTAAATTCCAAACGGGTTTTAAAATTCGAAGAAATAGATGTTATTTTAATACGTACAATGTTACCAACGTAGTTAGGCTTTCATTTCATTTTCACATTGGTATGCTGTTGGACATTCGCAGTGTTGTGAATACACGTATGGTAGAAGCAATTTTATCTACTTGCATTTATGGCACGCCGATGTGTCTGGAATTTATTAAGGAATCAATAACAATTGCGATAACTTATGATATTCGATAAGTTGATACTAGAGGATTTATGAGATCAAGTTGAATTTATTGCAGTAGGCTATTTTTAGAGTTATTGATGACAGAAATGTTGATCGGCAGAAAATGGAGCAATGAGAGCCATTTTCCAAAATATTTGAAGCATACAAAACCGACACTAATCCTAAGAACGTAACGAATGAAATTGTATGGAGAGACAATCGTCGATATGGAAAATAATGAAACAACCGTGTCGGCACTAAACTCTGCTAAAATAACACGTTACATGCGTTCACTGTTCGTTTGTTGACCCAAAACGCTCTTAAAAATAGTCGATAAAACGTTTGCAAGCTTACATTTCCAAATCGATTATATATCAATCGACGTGTAAAATATTACAAAAAGTAACTGATTTCGTTGACGATGGTGATGAAAATACCATAATTTATACTCCAAGTCTTTTTGGGGCTGTCAGTTATTTGCTGAGTAAGAACACCTGGGTACAGGATACGAGCACTCCAGCGCACACGACAACAGAAATAGGCCATCATAAGGGCGAATTTCCCGAACACAGACAATTACCATGACCAACCATATGGCCGGTATTCTGCACTGGAAGTGCCCCGTTTAATAGCTCAACGCTGGTTAATTGCAGAACTAGTCATCAGTCAAAATAGATATACAAGTATCATGAAGTTTTTGTGCAAACATTCGTGATCGGCGATTTATGATTATCTTAAACCATTTCTAACAGCTACTACATAGTTATGTAAACTTTGGTGCTGAAGATACTATGCAAACATGATATACTTTGTGGCAAAACAGGTGAGAATTGGATGATACCAGTTATGTTCAAGATGTATTACATTAGAGTGACGTCACAAAATTTGTGAAGTGGTTTAAAAACAAACGCAATTTCTTGAAAATTGAGAATTGTTAGATGTTAAATATTAACACATTTTTCCTTCCACATTCTTTCCTGCTATTTCTATGATTTTCTTTTTTCTTTCTGAAAAAGATTTCTGCTATTTCTGCTGAATGGGTTTGTTTTGTTTGCTGTACCTATCTCAACGAACGCTTTATATTTTTTTATCAAAACTCGATTCTGCTTCTTCCTTTTGAATGTTATATTCTACATCAACGGTAACTTCAGAATACGTCCCACAACATATTTTCTTGCATTCTATTGTCCAAATCGACGCCACCGTTATTGGCACCTCAAATAGTTTTTATTTCGTAAATTATTTTCGCAATGGCTAGGACATGTAAGTCGCGTGAATTGGTAAGTCGTGAGACGTCGCGGTCTGTTGTCGAACTTTGTCCAGTCGTGATTAGCGATGAATGCACTTTTTTACGTGTTCAGTTTGCGTGGACTTTCGGAAACACGTTTCGTTATTGATTAAGTTGATAGAAGTTTATTTTTCTATAATGACAGCACGTTTTTCTACACATGACAATAAACGAATTAACATAGCGCTGTCTGGAAAGCGATCTTATTACAGGGGCTCGTCGGTATTTCAGAGACAGCAATTTTGTAGTTTCACTATCTGTTACGAATTTACGATCTATCTTAAACAATATAGTCATCCTACATCTGTTCTCGACAAATTAATAGGATATGACCAAATTGAACTCTAAATAACTTCGAAAAACACGACTCCAGGTAGCAATTCATGTCAACGAATTGCTCTAATCACAACATGATTTTCAATTTCTAAGTGCACGCTTGTCAAAATTCAATAATTCTATTATCATCATTACATTCAGGATGATGTTGGGACTTCCTTGTTTCTGCAGTGCCTCCGAGATGTTCGCGCAGGTCATACTGTCAATTTCCATGCCGTCATTCGGATAAAAGTCGTGTCACTTATGAGGAGGGTCCGCACCCTCCTCACGACGGGAGTCACAACAGCATCTTGAAAAACAGTAGCTGAAGATGTTCGTGCACCTGTGTTGGCATTTCGTTCGTCTCGTGATTTCTAGGGTGGTATAGGGATACCAATAGGGAGATACCACCCTACAAATCATGATATCTTTAGATGTATTATGATGTGTGTTGTCCTTTGTAATTGTATTTAAGTACTAACAATAGTTTCAAAGTTTTTGTATAACTAACCTTTGGATCTAGTTGTCCCAAAATAAATATATTTGAATTTGAATTACTCTCCTGCTCTTATCCCAAATCATTTGGCGTTAGAACATTTCTACCCATATCATCTTAGTCCAAAATTCAATATTATACTCTTCCAAATCTGTGTACGTGCCAGCTCCATCCATGTGGCAATAATACCCGTCACCGCAAGTGCTAACAGCTCGTCCGGTATCGTGACCGGACCGTTTCACTAACGAGATTCACACGCCCGTCCTAATTCGTAGCTTATTTCGTCCGGCGTATGGTCTGACGCAGAATTTTCCGTATCAAAGAAAATGCTTTTAGTGTTGCGTTGACTGATTTCGTTTTACTTTTGTTTCTTGATGGCATGTATCTGTTGTTGTTTGATCGGCTGATTGTTTATTGTTAATATTCTCAAGGTTGGTGCCACGTTCGAAATCAATTATCTAAACGGGAGCAACGTTCTTTAATGTTGTTTTAATTCTAGCTACGTGTCCTGTTGCTCGTACACCCCGAATCTTTAAACCTTTGTTTTTGTTAGTCTCATTGTCTTAAGACGTTACATTAGTTATGTTGTACTTCTCTACCTAAGCCGCAGCTGGGTACATAAGTATAACCACGCCACCGAAACATGCCAGAGTGACAATATACAGGTTTCTAAACATAGCATTATCTATAACATCCTTTTGAAATATTACTTTGTCCTTACAAAGCGAAGTGCTAAGTACGTTAAATGGTCTGTTTTGTTTAACTGTCTATCTATAGTATATTGGCCTCTCTTCAGTACTAGGGCACCTAGTGCTTATAATCAAGTTAGAAGCAGTTATCGTAAATTTTCCTTTTATGTAATACATTCTAATTGGTAAAGTTAAAAGGTTTTCTGTAATTTATTTCTGTTGGTTTCATTATTGGATAGGCATTTAATGCTTTTGTTTTATCAGTCTTATGACCTATGGAATTTCCCATCATTCAATTTCAATTCAAACTTTTATCGCCTTTGAACTCGTAAGGGGTGAATTAAAAAAAAATCCTCCCGTAGTGCATTACATTCCTCAATATAGGGAACTCTTATGGCAAATTGCATGTTTATAAACGTTTGTATGACTTAGGCGGTTTAGGTTGGGCGTTGCCTGAATACAATATTTTTATAATGTGGATTATTTGATAAATTGCATAATTTATTTGAAGAATTTGCCTGCCCTGAACAATAGATTTGAATTATGCTTTATATCATCTTATCGTGACGCAATAGCTGCCCATTTCCGTAATTTACTAGATAGTTCGTGTAGTAAATAACAAGAAATAGGATCTATTAATCTAGTAGGAATATAACGAGGCTATTTCTAGTAACTTCTGCTGCAGCAATATGTTCTTCGAAAAATTTATATTTCATGCTCATTATACAGTTATTTTTAACATTAGAGGGCTGTAAGCTGTGTATACAGGTTTGTTTATAGTTACTGTAGTACAGTCTTTGCATGACATAAACGGAGTTCGTAAAAATAAATACAAGCTTATATTAGAGCTTTTTTTTAACCATGATCATATTAAATACGTCTTTTAACTGTAAGAGAACTCTGCAAAAATTCAATTGCAAAAATATAGTCCTTGACATACCATATCCATAAAATATAATTCAGTATTTATTAACACAATCCAAAAATAAATCGCAACGATTTACATAACCCATGATAACCTTCATCTAACATCCTTGCATAAAACGGAAAATTTTCAGCAACATTGATAATAATCCAAATCATGTGTCGAGTCTGTTTCCAATCATGCTTGTCTTTGACAATATTTATGTTTACAGACATTTATTACCCGTTTATTATCGGATGGACGGACTAACGCCCTGACCACGGCCTCATTCGATGCTATTTAAGATGCGACTTGCATCAAGCAATATACACGCGTGTCACTTCTTTCCTTCGCGTGAGTACACGCGCGCCGCAAGTCCGCAATAGGCTGGGAGCTGGATGGAGCTGAGTGTGCAAAATTAGAGGATTTTATAAACTGTTTAAAACTCCAGAAAAGCTTTAAACAGATTATGATTCTGTATTTTACGAGAAAATTATTGAACCATTACTTTTCCTAAGATATCAAATCACACCGACCACAAAGTCTAAGCAATTTCTTTCTTTTTCTCTGCAACACCAATGTCGCTTGACCGTGTAGGTCGTGGCCAAGCGGTTAACCTGATATTTGCATGATCTATTTACTGTAATGGTTGTTTGTGCAATATTATTATGTTAATGCCTGCAAGGCCCTGAAGTTTCGATGTAATAGACTGAATTCCGGTAACAATATTGTGTGTTCGTGTGATTCATAGTGTAACGTTAGTGTGGAATAAACCCCCTAACTCACAAAGGAGGTTTATTCCACTTTGTCTAATTTGGCTGTCCTAAATAGCAGTTAATAATTGGTTAGTTAAATGGGGGCTCTTTAGTCAACTGATCCCGCTCATTTTGATCCCGCGGGATCAGTTTACCAAATTATTATTTTTATGTCATTTTCTTTGGGTAGGTCCCAATCTGACCAAAGAGGTCAAACTACATATTTTGAAATATAAAACGACATTAGCAGATTTTCAACCAATGACGATGTATAGTAGTGTATATACCTTCCCCATTCAGACATGTAAAATACATAATAAGCCTTTTATAAAGATCTAAGTAAAGCAGGATAACGGACATGTTTGTATACTTTAATTACTACTTTTAAGGTAATCACGGACCACAAAAACAACAAGGTACAGAAATAGAATATAATGAGTTACAGTCATATTTCTGTGGTTAATTATAAATGTAGATGCGCTACATTTTCCTTGTAAAATTCCTTCAATCATAACCTATTAACGCCTCCCACCTGAATTCAAGATGGCCGCTTTTCTGACGTTCATCCCCGAAATAAAGGAGGATGTGTCACTCTGTTGAGAGAAGTTTAGGCACCGTAGTGATTGATCCGACCTACGATTTGTGGGTCGTAGGTACGAAGACGAACCCAGACAGGCGCATTACTTTAAGTAATTTATTTCATCACCTCTGCTCTCAAAACGCTGAAGAAAACATCGTGACGAAACCGGATCTCCTATTATATGTAGAACTAAGAATTGGAAGACATGTGACATCTATCAACCCACATTGGGTCCGCGTGGCCCACGGCCTTTTCCAAGAAGGGATGCCTATATCCCAGCAGTGGGGACGTTATACGCTGACTATGAATCACTTTGTCCTTTTCATGTCTACGTGACTGCCCGCACTGAGGCGTCTAAGACTCCTCCTTTACCGAGCAAACGATCCATTGTCGTCCACTGACGTCACAGCAAACTGAATTAGCAATAATTGGGTTAAGGGCATACTATTGTCCATGGTAAAACTATGGTAAGGTGTATAATTAGAACTTTGTGTTCTGTAAAAGGTATAGTTTTTGACGCATGTCGGCGGTTCAAAGAAGTGGACAATAGGCTTCAGATCTAGGTTTTCATAAGTGTTTGTGACACTAATGTTGCATACAGATATTATTATTATTATAACATTTATTTCGGGCTACGCCTATAGTGTTGGTAACAAAGGTCTTAAAGACTAGTGTTACTAGACATACAAGTCTATATGTTTGTTGTTTGTTTATATGTTTAGTTTATATATGCATACAGTTGATCTGAAGACTATTAAAGAGAAAACAATAGACATATTGATGATAATTTTAAAATACAGAGAACTCTTAAGTTTTTTTTTTAAATGGTCCTAAAATATGCAAAGTATATCTTAAACAAGAAAATCTCAAGATACCATCAATACTCAGAAACCTTAGAAGCTTGAAATCTGAGCAAGCTTAAGATGTAGATCTAAATGTCAAACCTATGCAAATGCAACTCCTGCGCATCTAAAAGTGAAACTTGATACGCGAGTAAAATTGTTACCGTAACTACTTCTATCACTAGTGGTAATTTTTAATGATAGTTTTAACACTACCCAGCCATATAAAACACCTGGAGTAATGTATGTAAATGATATTTAATAACAGGGATTCAGTTACAGCCGTTTTCTATGATAATATTATGACTGTCTAATTTTAAATTACTTAAATGAAAGTGAAATTGAACTGCTTGTAAGTGATGTACGGTTTTGTGTTTAAAGAATAGGCATGATGACAGTATCAAAAAATTGCAAATCTATTTAGTCCGTCAGTTAGAGTATTGGAAATTAACGGACACGTATTTTGTGTTTTTGTAAATCAATGAATATTGACAAAAGATAAAACGCATCAAAACTCGGGAGTAGGGGCACGTGACGTCAGAACTAGCTCAAAATTATACCATGGCGTGACGTATTGAGAATTTTAAAAGCGTCGTATCTTCGTCAATTTTGGTTTACGTAACAAAAGAAAAAACACGGGTCAAATATTTTTTGATAATCTAACTGACGGGCTTAGATTTTTTTGTCGTCTCGCCTATTGAATGTAATTCCGAGTAATACTGACACTGGTATATGTTGTAAAATGTCGCGATTAGATGTAACAAATATGAGGAGGAGTAATGAAATCATTACTCCTAGTCAAAAGATATTTCAATTAATTTAACTACCCAAGAGTCTTAGCCTAGATAAAGCGACATTTTGCTAGCCATAACTAAGACGAAGAGACATTAAAAAATAAATGGGACTGACAAACGCTATAGAAGACGTTGTATCAATCCTGTTAAAAGTCAATACGGCAATACACAGTCACATGTTTAGGCCCTGTGAACACAACAATGAAATCAAACCTAAACGAGCAGATAAAATCCCAGCAACTAACAATTGTAAAATAAAATAAAAACAATAATAAACTAGTTGATAATAGAGACAAATTGCTACCAAGACACGCGATAAAGACGTCTTCACTATAAATGGACAAAAAATAGACACCATGTATAAAAGGATGCAATTTTCACATTCCCACGGGGACGTGAGAAATTGATGGAGTTACTGGAAAGGAGGATTAAGTCACGTGTTTATTGGAATGCCAAGAGTCAATGATAATTAATGTTGATAGGAAACCGTTTCTAATTTTAACCACAGTAAAGGTGTGTTCAATGAGGGTTTTCTGAAATGGCAAAACCACTAGGTGGCAGCACTGGCGTAAGGTCTAAACATCTATCTAAATACACGAGTTTCTTGTAGTTCATTTATCTTTTAAATCGTTAATAAAAATGCCTCCGTGTAGTGCCGCATAAGTTACCTTTTATTAAGTTTTTCCTTGTACCACTGACTTTTAGCAGTACTAAGAAGCTGAATCTTTAGTTCGGGCTACTTTTCTTTGTCCGAAATCCGAAATCTAATTGAATTTATATTGTAAAACAGTCCAAATACGATGAAATTTCGGTAAAAAGTTTCACTAGCATACAATTCGACAGTTGTTTATATCAGACGCCTACGTAGCGACATCTGGTGTCAGATAAAATCCGAAAAACCCTCATTGTTTCTCTGGGACTTCGTCGAGCTTCATTGTCTCGGCGATTTTCTGATGGTCGCCAATGTTGATTCTGGCGCACAGAAGCTGCAATAGAGTGGCAGGCTTGTGCAAAAGTAAATGTGTATACTTAAAAACAAAAGAAAAAATAAAAATAATAATGTGAGTGATGTGTGTGTAGTGTGTGTGTGTGTGTGAGAGTGTGAGTGCGCGCGCGTGTGTGTGTGTATGTGTGATGTGTGTGTGTAATATTTATGTGTGTCTATTGTTGTATTTCACAACAATGCAAATGAAAACAAAGATGCTGTAGATAATTATGTGGTTGTAAGTGGTGATAATGTCAATTTTCTCCGAGTTTTGCTGTAGTGAATATTGGACGATCTGCAGGCATTTGAAGAAAATTCCAAATCCATTGCCTTATTTGTTTAAATATTGCTAGAGAACGTCAGTAAAGCAATAATGTGTTCTTGAATTGACAAACTGAAAGGCAGCGCGAATTCTATTGAGTTACGGATTCCCAAAGTGATACTGATAGATGTTGTTATTAAGGATCAGAAATTTTGCAGTGCTACTAGAAAAGGGGAAAACATGTAGTCAGATAACAACCACACCGACATGTATTTGCTTCTAAGTAGGTAGGTGTACACAGTAATACTAATGGATATTATGACTGGTAGTAATCCGCTGATGAGGGAGAGAAATCTTGTATCCGTCTGTAATCTTGGGAAAGTACTAACTGGAAGGACAGGTTCGTATAATAGACAGCCTAGACGAAGATCATAAAATTTCCAATAGATACCTACTTATGGGTTATCAATTAAGATCACCATACCCAGGCTACGATTACGTGTTAAAATTTATAGCAGTACCCGATGGAGGCGAAAACCGAACTGGCAATTGAAGATGGAACTCTTTCGCTTTAAAAGTTTTTGGTTAGATTTTAATTATCGGCAAATTCTTAATTATGGTGAAAGAAAATAATGTTGTGAGCATACATGATAAACAAAACCAAACAAAACACGATTAAAACAAACATTCTGAAGAAGTCTCAAGAAATCGATTTGCGAGCAAAAAGAGCAGTTTTTATATCAATTACAGGACGTAATTGATCTAAACACTTCAGTCAAGGAAAATGATTTATTTTGAGAAAATCCGTGCTGCCACGATTACAATTTGTATGAACGTCTTTATTCTCAAAGACGTAATAGCATTGTCAGTTATATTACACGCTTTTTTCCAACATGTGAAAAATACTATTATATTTTAAGGTAAAGATAGACTATTTAGTTATCAATTTAGCGATATACTAACACGTACATTCCATGTGTACTCGTCACCTCATGCCAAAAGCAAGGACCGCAATTCTTGAAGCACTTAAAATACTTAGCGGGTGGTTGGTTTTATCGGGCTGGTTAAATCCAGTCATGGACTACGTGACTATTGGCTAGAACCGTAATGTCCTCTGCTGGACCTGACCTTCAGGGTTTTTCATAAAGCTAATCGGCATAAATAGTCGTTACGGGAGTGAGAGGACAGAAAGTGTGACAACCAGTCCCACCAAGGGATATAGTAATGCCCAGTAACTAGGTTGTGAAGGTAAGATATGGCATTCGCTCCATGTAAAATACTGGTATTCAGCTGCATCTGGTTAGACTGGAAGCCGACCCCAACGTAGTTGTAAAAGCTAGGCAGATGATGATGATAATGAGGATAGATCGTCTTCATCGCGTTTGACAGCACTGACCAAATAAGGTCATGTGTAGTGTGACATCTGAAAGGGTAACAAACTTCCGGCCCAACCCTAATCAATCAAGGAATTTACGACCTTGTCGATTGGTCAAAAGACTCATTCACGAGCTATTCTCGTATCTACCCAAAATTAACCCACAAGAATGCTCAAAAACCCATAACTTCATTCAGAAAACAGTGGAGCAAGAATTCAAACAAACAGGCCATTTACCCGGCACCTATAAATCATGTAGTAGTGCGCCGTAATTGTCGTGCGGCGATCATCAGCGGTGCTTACCATAGAGACGTGCGTCATGACCGAGGTACGGCCGCTGAATGATAAGTAGTTAGTGGTGTGTGCATATTGGTGGGTAGTTCGCATGGAATTGGCGAGGGTGGATATCAAGATATTCAAGATAGAATAAATTACAGGTATGAAAAGTAAACATTTTACATAGAGTGACGAAGCGGGCAGAGTGGAAATTAGTTTTCTTTGAAGTGGATTAATTTAGATGGGGTTGAAATTAGTTACTTCGTGATGATAGATAGAATTTTGCGAGAATTCGAGTGTGAGGAGTGCAGAAAGGTGACAATGTATTCTTGGAGACTTAACAAAGGGCGAAGACGAAGTCCTGAGGACCTAGACAAGCGACAGTCGCGTTTCGTATTGCTACCAAGACATTCAACAGGATTGACATTAAGCTTTACGGTAGCTAATGTAAGTCTAATAGACTTTTGACTTTTTTACCATCGTTATTATTGATGATAGCTGTTACATAATTTTATCTAGGCCTGAAACTACATTAGGAAAAGAAAGACCAATATACCTTTACATTTTTCATCAATCGTTTAATTACAAAAAGCCTGCATTTTCTTACTGACTACAATCTAATAGCATGTAGACAAAACATTAAAATGACAATGTAAATGATATTGATACGATTATAGACGAGTGACTGTACAGTAGCAAATATAGGATGACAGTGGTTGCGGTTAGAAAAAACTGGCCAAGTGCGAGTTAGACTCGCGCATGAAGGGTTCCGTACCATCGTAGTAAGAGAGGCCCCTTAATTTTTTTATTATTTGTTGTTATAGTGGCTACAGAAATACATCATCTGTGAAAATTTCAACTGTCTAGCTATCACGGTTCACGAGATACAGCCTGGTGACAGACAGACGGACAGTGGACTCTTAGTAATAGGTTCCCGTTTTTACCCTTTGGGTACGGAACCCTAAAGACAATGCATAAATATGAAGCATTACTATCGGTACTGTAGATCGCTCGTCAGTGTTAACAAAGCCAGTATAAACTGGCCTCTTGTTGTATTAAAACTTCGTTCTTCGCTAGGTAAGCTTAAGGTTAAAGTTGTACTAAAAATGTGTGGTTGATTGTACTAAGAATGGTCAAGCGTTGAATATTAAATGATCGGTACCTCTGACGCCTTTGACTTTTAAATTGTCAATAGACGATCCTTATTTGTGTATACCATAAACTATGGCGCGAAGAATGTGGATTGCACTTCCAATTGCATTAACTTGAACAGTGTTTTATTTACCTATTTAAACATAACAACACGCCTGTAATCCCCGAAAGGTTAGACAGAGGTGTACCTAATAGCACACCCACATTTCGCCAGTCATGTACAAGTCCCATGTAATAATTATTATTATAATTAATTTCTACGTTGCTATAAATAGGCTCCGGAGAATACCTTTTAAATTATACTTACGTGATAAGTATACGATAAGAATCATGTCTATTTTACATACAATACATAATACATAAGGTTTCTATTCATCATTCATTTACCCATATCACTTAACAAGTGAACCATACAAAAGACAACTGCTTTTAAAAACCAACTTTCCATTAAAAACATAATTTATCTTTCAGAACAGAATAATGTTTTTTAAAGATCTTTATTCGTCAACCTATTCATAATAAAACCATCAATGAATGCCACAAAGAGTTGAATGGATAAAGGAAACGGTTGATCGGTACAGACAGGGAAAAGCATTATCAAATCAATCAATTCAATGGTTATAATTGAAGGAAACGTGATCTGGATCTATAAACACTAGCTGATGCCTGCGGCTTCGCCCACTTTACAAATTATATACCAAAACCTTCCTCTTGAGTCATATATTTTAAAAAAACCCGCATCAAAATCCGTTGCGTAGTTTTAAAGATCTAAGCATACATAGGGACAGACAGACGCGGCGGGGGACTTTGTTTTATAATATGTGGTGATAGTGAAGTACTTGTCATTACTTGGTACGTTCTTTTCGTTCAGTGGGCCATACAGTATACGTGCTCCTTATAATAAGTCTATTGTTGTAAATCTGAATGAGGGAAATCTTCGCAGGCAACTTGGTCTGAGTTGCAAACAAACTGTTAAATAAGGCAGAGTTGATTGATTGTGGTTAGTAGCGACATCTATACGGTGACATACGAACATTACTGACGTATGCTACATCACGATAGCACAGTTATCCGCGCGATTAACATTGTATCTAGCACTTTATACTATTTATATTGCTTTGCCCTAGCAGGGTTCATTTATGAAACCTATATAATTTGTGACTACTTGTAAACTACATGAATGCAATAAATTATGATTAACTTAAGGTGGAATCGCCAAGGTCGTCGAATCGTATTTTAATCAACATACAACCTGACACTGACCTGAAAATTGCAAAAAACCTAAGAAAATTTTAATGTCGTGGGCTACCCTCGCTTCCTCTTTTCCTCAACAACAACTGTCGGACACTCGGGCAGTAGCCCAAACCCGTCTGGTAGGTGGATCGTCAGTTTTCTAGAATGAGGAACTGATGTAGGTACACTCTGCCCCCATACGAAAAAAAGAAAAATATTTATTTGGAGTCAGATAATTAGCCACACACAAATTACTATAAAAATGCAAAATAAGTTGGAAAACATAGTACGTAAGTGCTGTGTGCTCACGGCTGCGCCAAAAAGGTCCATTTCAGCATTCATGCCAGACAGGTGATGCTGTCTGACGCTGGTGTTCCAATGAACCTTGAGGGAGAAGTGACGGAGAACAGTTTCAAACATAACCTACCAGTACCTAGTATAAGGTTTACTTTTTTTTACGGAAAAATGGCCACTGAAGACGGTAAATATAATATCGTGATGTCACTTGAAAGATGTCTCTGTAAAGTTGAGACGATTTGTAACTGTTTCTTTCCTATATTTATCTACAAACATGTTTTCAAACAGCCTTTCAGTTATAAAATAACGTGAAAACAAGGAAAATGTAACAAACATTAGTTTAGCCGAAGGTTCTACCGTCAAGACATGAAAATATTTGCCTTTCTCATACCGGCGCAGATATAGTTAGCGATCTTGTACTGTACTGGTATTTTTCCTTCTGGTCTCAAGATAAGTGTCATAAATATGGTGATAATTTGGTTATTTATTATGTCTATCAATTCATCCATCGTGTTGTTATGGAAAGGTTTTCCTCTTCCGAAAGTTGTAAAAAAGAAAAATAACCTCCAAATTGAAATCAGAAAAAACAATGCTAGGTAAGTAATTGAAGTGTAGGCTATGAGAAAAGATGCCGCCGCGGGAGACGCCCCGGGCGTCGGGGGCCACGTGGTGGCTTCCGGCCACCGTAGGCGCGGGCCTGTGGACGGGGAGCTATGGGCTAGCTCGCCGTCCGTCCGTCTCATGACGACAGGCCGTGTCGACGGCGCGTTCGTGTTCCACGCGCGCCTCAAAGAGAGTCAGCAATAGGGAAGGGGTCCGCAAGGGCCGAAGCCTGCCGGGGCTGCGGGACTATTCGAAAGAGATACCGTGGCCCCGGAACACAAAGGGCGATGAAGGAACATGGATGGGTTTTAGTCAGTAAAAGTCTGACACTGCCTCCTGCTCCGCCCAGAGCGGGAGGAGTCATTTGATGATTTCCCATCCGAAAAAAAAGGCTATGCGAAAAGATGGACGGAATTGGGCAAAAAGAATGTATGACTAGGAAGGAAGTGAACCAGAGATGACGACTGACTGAAATGAAAGACATAATACAGAAGGAATAACCCCAAAAAAAATTGGTAAAGGGCTAGAAGAGGATTCTGGTGATATGTTGAGAGCATTGACTATGACTGACCTTACTAACAAACAAAAACTTATTCAAATGCAAGGATGTTTCGACGCCGCCATTTTGTTTTTTCAATGGACTTTTACAAATGTTTACCAGTAGCGCCCTCCTGACAATGTCATTCAAGAAGATACATACAGCGACCATTGTACTGCAACGCCACACCCTCAACGTGCATACGTCAAATCATGACAAATATTTGGTTTACGTAGCGTCGGCAAGACTGCACCTACCGCTAAGCGATTGGACACACATGACAAAAGCTTGGTGTAGGACTGAATTCATTTTATGGATTTAATATTCTATCCATCTATCTATTTTTTTAAATTTATGAATCTTGAAACAATGGATTTAATGCCTACTTAGGATTTGGTTTTTAATGTCATAAACCTTTTGAACGCGTGCCCTCCACGCCAAGCCACAATAATTCACCAACCATTTTGTCACATATTTGTGTCGTTTGGCGAATAGGGCACGCGCATGCTTGTCGCGTAATGTGAATGACAATGGCGTTCAAAAGTTTTAACAAGTTAATAACTTTAGTTATTGTAACCATTTAGGTACCAAAAACCGTCGAATTTCTTAAGAAGCGGAACATTAATAAATTATAAGATTACGTTTTAATCATTTAAAATTCTACCTGTCCTTGTATAAATTTGTATGTCAATGAAATGAGAGAGCACTGAACTATCATAATGACTAAAGTAACATAATTATTTATTTAAGACTTTTATGAATAAGAGAGTAAGTCTTTGTTTACGTTTCCAAATATAGGTAAACGGTAATGAAGGTGTGTTAGTTGTGGAGATAGACACACCTACTTCTTCTTTCTAGAATAACTTGTATTCGAACATCGCAATCAGTCAGTGATCTAAACTTACGGAATAATCGTAACCTACTAAAGGAACTTCTATTTTATGAATGCGGGATCTTGCCCCCGATATCGCCTAATAGAAAGCGTTGAATGAGGTTTACGATGGAACAAGTGTGCCCAGAAGAAACTCAGTGGCTTTCAATAGGGATGATGACTGACTAAAAATATATATGATTCTGTTTAGTCCGTCAGTTAGATTATCGAAAAATATTGGATACTTACGTGTTTTTTGTTTTATCAAATTAATAAAAAATGACGAAGACAAAAAGTGTCAAAGATCATGAGAGGGAGCATGTGTCGTCACAGTTGAGTAAAATATGTACTCAATTGGGACGTCACGCGAGTTTTCGACACACTGTATCGCCTTCAATTTTAGTTTACGTGAAAAAAAATATGTTTCCTTTATTTTTTGGAAATCTATCTGACGGACTAATTAGATTTTTTTTTGTCATCTACCTAATTTCCCGAGCGCGACGCAGGGTGTGGCGTTGATGTTCATACGTGCAGCGATTAATAAACGCCTCAAGTTCGTATCACTGCCGCACAATTCCTTCCTATCTAACACGACATCAGTGACGAAATAAATATAGAACTAAAAGCCATTAAAAAAAGACTAAATATTACTATTAGACGCCATCCATCACTGTAATAGCCCATTTACACTGCCCACGAAGTCGCACGCGGTGTATTTTTGGCAATCAATATTGAGGACGTGGGAGATGTGAGACAATCAGTAAATAGGACGACGACCGGATGATGGCGTCATCTTAATCGTCGGTAGAGTACACTTGCACTTTCGCCAATATTGTTGTCGTAGGCTAGGTCACGTATGTTGTCGTTGTTGATGATGCCACATTAGTTAAGATAACAATCCATTTTCGTGTCCCTTCTTCTCCATAGGGCATTATGGAACGGGTTTTAAGGGGACTACAGGAGCTAAACGCGAGTTTTATAATGCAAAAATGCATATGATTCACTGCAATAAACAAAACCAGAAAAATATATGATATTCTTCAGGATATATGCTAGTATGATAGTGTTTTGAAAACATAATACAACAAATTTTACTCTATAAAAAAAATCACGACTTATTTTTAAAAATTTCTTTCAACGAGTAAAAACCATACTCAAATACAAGCGACCATTCTGATTTTTTGGCAAATAATTCCACAAGCAACATATTAGCATGATAGTGTCTTATTTTTTAGTCCAATCAATAGATTTTTTGTAAATCGCAAAAAACCACTAATTTCGCACTATTCGGCCCGCAGTGACTGACGTAACAACCACTTTGTAGTGCAAGCTGATTAGAACTTTATTCTAACAGTATTTCAAACGAAGTTAATAATTTAGCTGCTGTAGTCGCCTTAATATTCTGACTAATTAACCGAATTCTTGACAGTCATAAAGTATGAATTGATAGGTACAGAACAGAAGGCCGTACATCAGTGGCAATTAAACACAGACGTGAGACCTATTGTACCCAAAGTCCTTTAAAGACTAGCACATTTGCAAAATCGGCATTGACACGCTTGGCGGAGGATTGGTGACTGAAGATGGCTATCTCTACTAAAGACAAAGGATGATGCTATCAATATTATTGGCATCAGAGCGCTGACAACCGTCAATACCATGGGCGCCAGCAGCTGGGTGCAAGGGAACTTGCACCCCCCTGTCCGAAAAGAAAATACATAGAAAAGATTTACCTAGATTCAGACAAATTTATCCGAGGCGGAAAGCAAAAATGTTCGAGCTAACTTCGCTCGCTCGTACTCTCGTTTCTGTTTGTATGAGTAAAAATAACCTAATTTTCCGAGCATATCCTACAATATTCGAGTTCGCTTCGCTTGCTCATAATTATATCTTATGTCATTTGCGTGCATAAGCTTTTCTTTACAAATATGCAGAATATATAATAGGCTAATTCTATAATAAAGGACAAAGGAAAACCTACCACATTCGAGGTGGGTGCTAAAATGTTCAAGCTCGCAACGCTCGCTCTTGAATACTGTTTATTTTGGATTTGATTTTCTATAAATCGACAGAGTTGGAGTAACTTTGTACGAATTGACCGAATTGACGCAGGTATGTACTCTGTGGAATTTATAAACGAAAATGTAACATATATTATCCGAGGTGGAGTGCAAAAAAAATCGAGCTGTTTTCATGGAGCTAAACATGCACCCTGGAAAACATCCTGCCGGCGCCCATGGCATGGTCAATACCCCTCCCGCACCGCGCAGCTATCTGAGGTACCATCTCAGTTAACCGATAGGCAGGCCTATCGCTGTGTATGCAGAAGCTGACGAATTTCTGGGACAGATGGCTCACTTGAGAAGTAACAACAATAAAACATGTGTACTTTGTAATTAGATACTTGATACTAAAAATACAACAACGTGATAATTTGAAGATCTAGATATTATTTGCTTTGTTCTATTAATAGCCAGTACATATGCTTATCAGTGGTAACGTACTCGTGTTATTAATAGTTCCACAAGTGTTTCTCACGACACAGGTGCAGTAACCGTGACTATTACTGATCTAATTTATGCAGCTTTTATGTACTCCAACTACCGTGACTTTACGGGTCAAAGTTACTTTATGGAATCAATTAACGAATAACCTTTAAAGAAAAATGTATCTTGTCTGACATAGAATACTGAACAGAAAGAGATGGGACATCTCAGTTACATCGTCAGCGGTCGTGAGTGTAAGTGAAACACATAGCTTTAGCAATTTCTCTCTTTAAATTTACGAACCAAAAAAATTGGTGCTGTTTTCGACCAGAATGTTTGTTAGTATGTATGTCTGCAATTTTCTCAAGGACTATGGAGACTACTATGGAGATGAGAATATTATGTAGAATTGTTCAAATAAAGGAGAAGAGAAGAAGAGGGGTCAAGTACGAAGTAATCCAAAATACTAACTAGTCACTACCCTTTTTTTTTTTTTTTTCGGATGGGAAATCATTAAATGACTTCTCCCGCTCTGGGCGGAGCAGGAGGGAGTGTCAGACTTTTACTGACTAAAACCCATCCATGTTCCTTCCTCGCCCTTTGTGTTCCGGGGCCACGGTATCTCTTTCGAATAGTCCCGCAGCCCCGGAATAGTCCCGCAGCCCCGGAACTAGTCACTACCCTTATATTCGTTTTCTACTATCTCTTTTATCTTGTCTTCAAAAGAAAGAGATAGGCCTATATGGGCAATTTAAAATAGGACCTTATGCATTGTAACAGTGCCCTTACAGTTAAACCAGTGATAGTGCAGGGGTGGTCACCTGCCGTGACGGGGTGCGCAGGCGCAGGTGCCATGACACCTGTGTTTGCGATTTACAAACGAACTTTTTGGAAGCATTGGGAATATGTTAAAGCTGTTTAAAAGTTTTATTTATAGACATTGTTGTATACTAATAAAGCAATACTTGCTCCCATCTCATCAACGATAGGAAGCCTGTGGGACCAGCGTCCCAGCAGTGGGAACATATAGGCTAATTATACAATTCTTGCTACGTAGGTTTTTTCGTTAGAAGGTCGATGTAGGGTTGTTCGTTGTGTATTCTATGGTACATGACACGCTGGTAACTAAGCAAGATTTTGTGCGATTTAGCAAAGCAAGTTGCTATTTATAATTTGACTACAAACAATACAGCTGTAGTGTCACATTATGTCAAGTATTCATTTTTAAATAAGACAATTCGAAGCTGTTTCTTGGCAAAAGGTTGGCAACCCCAACATGTCAATCAATTACATATTTTAAATATAATAATTATGTACAATGAAAACTTACATAATTTGTAAAAAAGCACGTTTGTTTCTTTTTTAACCGACTTCTTAGAACATTGACATTAAATTTAAAATATATTTTATTAAAATCAATAGTACACTGTATTGACGCAGATGATGATGCAAGCATTACAAAATCCTTATCAAAGGTTCAAATACCTTTGAACGAAACTGTTGTACAACACTGCCTAAACCTAGGAAGGCACGTGCATAATACATAAGGTATTATATATTAATAGCCACATGATCGATGGCAGACGGCTGATAACGGAGACTGATTGTAATTAGAAAATATTCCACAGGTGAGACTACGTATTAAACTGATTGTTAATTAGATCATCTTTTATGGAGGTTTAAAGGGACAACTTCCATAGGCTGATTCTTGAAATTTAAAGGAATTTGTAGAAGGATACGTCATCATTTTCAGCAGAGAGATTATGTCTTAGATGACATAGAATTATACTATAATCTAGAAATTATGGTAATATTTCAGAAGTGCCACACAATTCTGGGACAGAGCAATCTCTGTGAGAACTTCTTAAGCGGGTGGTATCTGCTAACGAGAGGTTTTCTCCATGTAACTCCTCTTTGATGAGCGAATATAAATGTGCAAAAAAAAATATGTTGCTTATTAGACTTTAAACTTTAATTGGTACTTGTCTATGTTACTACTTGAAATAATTCTAACTTTATTATTACTATAGGAAAAAAATATTCAAAGTGAAGCATTTTTTCTTTGAAATTTGCAACTACTCCTAAACGGCATTAAGTTTTAGTTTTTTTTTTTTTCACACATATTTGTCACTTTTTTTTTTCAGAAAGTGTCCAATTGGCATTTTGATCCAATGATTTATTAGGCTACAATTAAATAAAAATCACTCATTTCGCACTATTCGGCTCGCAGTGACTGACGTAACAACCACTTTGTAGTGCAAGCTGATAAGAACTTTATTCTAACAGTATTTCAAACGAAGAGTTGCTAATTTAGCAGATACCCCAGCCAGATTTGATATGCTTGTGAGGTTCTCTTAGAAGATTAAATGCAATATGATAAGGATGTATGAATAATTGAGTTCCATAATAAATTATGGTACCAAATGAAAATCTTTTACGGTAAAGCAATTAGTTGATTATTATAAGTTACCGGGGTTAAGAGTCAATAGGATCAATGTGTTACATCTGTTTAAAACAGGCAGTGATTGCTAATAACTTTGATAACAATTAAATACAAGTTATAATCCCAACACATGCGCGGGATTCCACGCAATCTATATTTTCTTTTCATCCCGGATCTCAAAAAAACTCTTGCGCATAATCGTGAAACTAAAACAAACAGTTCTTTAACAGTGGAAGTTGTAAATCACATCGGGAGAAATCGGATTTCCGGCGAAGGAAACGAAAGAAAAGTTTCATTTCATACTTCCGTTTCATCACAACGATTTTTATAATAATTGCAATGATGTCATATTCAAATGAAAGAAGTTTGTTCTTGGTGACACCTAATCTTTTCTGGTAGTAACTTTTCTAACAAAACATTAGGTTTGAATGAGAACAACGAAGAAAGACAATTAACACACACTTTTAACACGGTTTTTGTCCCAGTAAGACTATTAGAGGCTAACTTGTTTAACTTAAAACTTTTTTGCAAAAAATAAAAAGACTTCAAAAAAACAAAAAATTGAAAAATAACTTAAGCTTCAGAAGTCGGTGAATTTTGTTTGTTTGATTCAGTTTTTTCTGCCACCGACAAAGAAGCTTTTTAACTTTTTTTTTTGTTATTTTGAAGTCGGTTTTATTTTTTGCAAAAAAGTTTTTATTTTTTTCCATTTTTAGGGAACTCTTTAATGTAATAAACAGCAAATCTGTCGTGATTGCTGCAATCGCTTGGATGTTAGCGATTGCAGCAATCACGACCAATTTGCCGTCTTTTATTGAAGACTTTCCCTGTATATCTCCGAAAATCAGCATCAGATCTTTACCAAACTTAAACGGGACCACTGCGAAATAATATTCTTCCAAACAAAAAAAGAACCATCAAAATCGATTCACAATTGGCGAAGATATCGCTGAACAAAAAAAAATAAACAAGCAGACGAATTGATAACCTTCTCCTTTTGGAAGTCGGTTAAAAAGGTTATTTATTATGCTTTCACAAGACTGGTTCGTCAGACTTTCGGGCTTTTGAATCTACGTAACTGTCAAACATTTGCAAATGACAGCCATCGAGGCACAAAGGGGTCTCGGTATGTAATGTATGGTCGGCCATCCACGACTGTGAACTCTTTGTTACCGATACGACTGAATTCCCACATTCGAGAGCATCCTTGGTCAGATGAGTCATTCTGTTTTGGCGGGCTGCATACAAAACAATAATATTTCATAACTCTCTTAACGTCTAGTCTACCCGTGAGATTCCAGCATTGTTTGTTGTTAAAAACAATTATAATATCGCCATGTTTTCACAATTACTCTGCAGTGAAATCTTTCCGTTTGTTTGTATTCGCATCTAATGTTGCCATTCCAAACGCGTTAATGTTGTTATTCCGTACTATGATCGTAATTTTTGCAATCGATTCCATATTAAAACAACATAAATACTTAGACTTTTTCCCGTGAAAGCAGAAACTACAGAACACCACCTGCTACGATTCTTATTACACACAAGTGTCTATGTAGGTAATATACTATTTGTCTACACTATAAGACAATGCGGTAGGAATCGGGTTCTAAGGTACCTTCGGGCCTGATCATTACATATTTCTGTTGCTTCGTCCACGACCCTAAATCTAGCCTAGTAGAGTACTTCTTACGCACTAGACCTTTCTGGAGAAAATTACCAATAAGGCCAGTGTGTCCTAGCTAGGGCATTCCCTCCCAGGTTTCCACTCACATTTGCCATATTGTCACTTTCTGTCACCTTCCATTCATCCTCTAACATGACCAAACCTTCTAAGCATACTCTTTTCATTATTTTTTAAACAAAATTATTCAAATTAGTTCTAGAACACCTGGCAACCCTAATTGCAATAAAGCGGACCATACACGTGGCGTTTAGTCGTGACCATGGCATTAATAGGGACTCGTAATATTTGTCGTGTCGGTACTGCGACTGCGCGACAACTGACAACGTTCATCGCACCTGAACGAGGTCGGTACGACATACGGAGCCAGGTTAAAGAGCTTCACACATTACACAGGCTTGACGCCGAATCCACTCCGACTGGACTCAAAGTAAAATTAATGAAATGTGAGCTTTATTTCGTATTCCTTAGTGTAGAATTATCAATGAATGAAGTGTACGACGCGTAGGCCACGCGTGTTGAAAATTCTGAAGCTAGCATTTCAATGCACTGTTAGTCAGCGTCGAATATGTGTAATGTGCGAACTCCTTGGCATCCTGTTAACTAAAAAACTGAATATTATTTTGGGTTTCTGAGTCAATTATTGAGAAGGTGTGGCGCATGTTAGAGGTAAATGTCCGACATAGAATTTAGCAGTACAACAGTCTTCGTCATCTGAGGAGCTCGCACCTAAATAATAACAGGCGCACGGGGCGATCACCCAAGGTTAAACAATGCTCGCCTAGGTCGGCCCGTGGATGGGTGACTATCATCAAATACCGAGTTTCCTGCGTGCCTCGAAAAGCACGTTAAGCCATTGGCGCCGGCTGTCATTTCTAGATCTTTGATAGTCGCTCCATGTAAAATAATGATATTCTGCTGCATCCGGTTAGACTGTTAGCCGACCCTAACATAGTTTGGGAATAGGCTAGGATGAAAAGCCTTCGTCGGGGTCTATCTACGTGAACATTGGATGACAGTTGAATATCAACAAGTATGTTAACAAGCTTCTGGTTTTATTGATCGGGTGGAATTAAAATGTCAGGGAGAACTGAGAATTTAGATTTAATTATCCTCTAGTAGCCGACTGCTGTCATCGTCACGCAAGGTGAAACTAATTGGATGCATGAAAGAGGACATAACATTAATTTTAAGGTCATCAAATCAAATCATCGTTATTTGTGTACATAGGTATTGAAATAAAGGTGGAGAATAATAATCAAAAGTGCGATCTTTTAAGACATTTTTAACCCAGGCTTAATATCAGAATAAATATACAGAACTAATCTTCATTAAATAATTGTATGTTTTGTATACCTCAAAATTGTAATTGGCCAAGTTACTCTAAGCTTGGGAAGCTTAGAGTAACTTGGCCAATTACAATTTTTCCAACCACGATCGGTTAACCAACATTTATAATTAGAACACCAATAAATTATTGTAAAATCATCGTATATTATTATACAGCCGAGGATTACCGAGTAATCCCGAAGTACTGGGTAATCCTTGCTCTACCGAGAAGTCAAAACAAATGAAGTACTTTCAGCAAAGCTTGAGTCATGCGCGGGCGCATACGATGCGTAAGCATTGTTAGAGTATACGTCACAGTTGGAAGCCGTTGCTTTCTAAACAGAGTAAATGTACTATATTTAGCTTCAAGCCCTTTTATGGGATTCAGTAAGACTAAACGGACTTTAGACTTTAATGTGAATGACCATAAGTAAGAAAATTGGCTGAATCATCAACATTATAATGTGATTATTGAATACTAACATTTGCCCGCGCTTTTGTCGTTGTTGAAGTTAAAAATATTCCACGGGATAGTACCATCGGGATGAAAGGTATCCTCTGTCCTAAACTAAGTCATGATCTATCCATATTTTAACATCGTATTCGTATCGTTTAGTCGTAAAGATACTGAGTTACTTTCGCATTAATAATATAAGTATGGATGTAATAAGCAAACGACGTCAGAAGACCAAAATTCCAAAGGGGTTACCCTCCACGGTACACAATGATATGACTCACAAATACATAGCAGACACAATACAGATGGAACTCTTGGAATTTACATACAGTTCTAGGAATACTACTCACAGTGGAATCATTTGACTAAAAATACTATATGACTGTGACCTGTGTCAAGATGATACAAATAATGAAACAAGAAGCCTCAGGGTGACTACGAATAGAGATGTATGGAAGAAGAAGGCACGCTGCATCTATTGAATAAATGAGCAGGACGATGGCGATAAACGGAGGAAGAAAGTATACATAATGATAGCTAAGAGAACGCAATGCACTTAGAGAAGAAGTCATACTGCATCAGCTGCTCCAAATAAATTGGGATAAGGGCTGTGGGATAGAAGAGACAATAGAAGTAGAGGTGGTAGTATAGTCATGTCCTAGGGAAGATGGAAATTGCAGTGGACATGATCTCTACATGGCAAGCTGACCTGTTGAAAGAAACGAGGAACCAACGCAGCAGTAAATCTCAATGGAGATAAGACTAAAAATGATAAGACCTTATAAAATAACGACGAATGCAAGTGATGATAGAGAAAACAATCATCATCTGCCTAGCCTTTTCCCAACTATGATGGGACGGCTGCCAGTCTAACCGGTTGCAACTGAATACCAGTATTTTACATGGAGCGACTGCCTGTCTAATGAAGGAGAAAACATTAATACAGGAAAATCATAAAAGGTAGCCACATTTCGCCAGTTATGTTTTACATTCCACTCAACACCAATAAACGTACTATCTATTAGGTATATCATAACTAAGATACCAATACTGCAAGTTCGACTGACTCATCATTTTGAATAAGGTAGATAATCCGAAAGCAAGTCAGCTTGCATAGTCAGCTGCGTTATACAACATTGGCCAGGTTGTATTTACTTTATCTACCCTCCGAGATAAAGTTACTTTCGTCGACCCAACTGTATTAGCAAAGGTTTCTAGTAGATTGTGCTAAATTAGTTATTAATCAACACACTGTTTTAAGCTTTCATGGGGGTAAGGTTTAGAAACGATTCGCCTTAATTGGGGGTTTGGGGGGATGGGGGGAGTGGTATATAGTCACCCCCCACTTTCACCCTCTGCCGGAGATGCGTAGCCGCGGCACCGCTCGCTCGGCTCGCGCGTATGGTCACAGTTCTAACCTAACCTAACCTTTATGGTCGGAGTGAACGGAATCCCTTCGACATAGTTTTTACGATAAACGATTAGTCGGAAACAAAAAACACCAAGACACTTTTAGCCTATATAATAATAATTAATATTTAGGTGTTTTATACCATAGAATCGAGAAAATAAAACTTTTTTGGGAAAAAAACTGTTTTTTTCTGTGCCTCGTTACCGTATTTTTTTTTCCTCTGGCAGTTAAAATTACATGGGGGCGCTTCAGATCAAATCTTGACCCCCCCACAGTGACAGAATCTTCCAATTCAGGCGACTCGTTTCAAAACCCAAACCTTTCACGGTTTAAAACTAAACTAAAAAGGAGAAGACACGCCGAAGAAGAACGCGGAAGATAACCCGTAAGTGACAGTACAAGTTTAATCAATAATTGTGTCTGTGGTAGTATTAGAATCATCATCTCATAGGATATTCTAGTCACATCATCCTCTCATAGGTAATACTCATCACATTATCTCACACGTAGGTAAATCGTTTGTTTATTCAGTACTTATTTATTAAAATTTATCCAGCTAGTCTCAGTTTCCTAAGAAACACCCAGTAATATGTTAAGTTTAAAATAACTAAACAATCATCACCAAAAAACTAAAGCAACAAGAAGCACACAAGTAAAAACAAACCGTAGTTTTGGCAGGCGGCTTGCGCGCGCGCAATGACATATACGCGCGATCCATCGCTGCTACAGCACCACTCGTCCCACACAACATCACTATTAATATTTAATTTATTAATGAATATGTACACACGTATTCACTGCACCAATTAGAGGTTGGAACAAACGCTGCGCATGAGTGTAGACCGGCGCGTCAACGGGGACTGCGCGAACGCCGGTACTCGACCCTCCCCCCGCTACCCCGCTACTATTTTCGGAGCCCTGTGGCCTGTGGTTTCCCCTTCAACACAGGACATTTTGAACAGTAGTTTCACTTAACGCGGAAGTATAAAAGTGGACATTCGAAAGCGATTAAAACAAGGATGTAGTTAGTAACATATAGCCTTTTAATATTTAGTTATTGTATTTTTTCTGTAGTCACTAACATTAAACATCTAGCTACTTAGGAAAATGATTTTCTCCTACTGTATACTGTATATTGAAATTAATACTAGTATGAAATACGTCGAGTTGAAATTGATATTCCACGACAAAATCGCCATTGGATTTTGTCAAGTGTATTCATATTAGTGTTCGCAACTGTACTACATCGTACATAATATAATTATTAAGAAGAACGCAGTACAGTGACAGTGACCGATTAGAACAGTAAACTATAGTCGGTATCACACAATAACTCGCAAACAAACAAGTCGGTTAACGCCTGTTTTGTGTTTGATCTTTAACTATGGTTAACTGACATGTTATTGCAAAAAGATAACATATTCTACATGTTTTTGTACATACAATTGACCTTATAAAAGTGCATATTTTCTCGAACGACAGATGGTATAATCAATTAGCTTTAGCCCGAATTCTAACAGATATAGCACAACAATGTTATTGTACTCAATCTGGCTAGTTGGTAGAGTAAGCACCTTCAATATAGATGTGTGGTAGTCGGTCGTCGTGGTATAGGCATGTGCGGAAGAATGAGGCACATGTCGTGAGGAAAGTTTTGAATATGATTGTGGATGAGTAAAAGAGTTTAGAGTAAAATCGAAGAAACGATGGATGGACTGTGAATGATGCTATGGCAAGAATGGAGGTGGCTGTTAAGATGACGAGCAATCGAGAAGTATGATCGAGGACCAGCTGCGCTGACCTCAAATAAATTGGGATTAAAGCAGGAGAATTATGATGTTATCGCTTTTATAATGCCAGTTAATCTAGGCCTGCAGGTGATCAATTGGCCTAGGTCAAAACCTTCGCCCTTACTATACGCTTTCAAAGTAAACTGCTTCGTCTAAGGGTCAGACTACTGTCTAACTTACTGTTCGTTCAACAATGTGTCACTATATCGGATCGGCAAATAGTTTTACTAACAGTTATGGCATGTGTTAATCCCCTACACATTTGCATGTCGGCGCGTCGCG
Source organism: Xestia rhomboidea (assembly GCA_963853795.1). NCBI lineage: Eukaryota > Metazoa > Arthropoda > Insecta > Lepidoptera > Noctuidae > Xestia > Xestia rhomboidea. The sequence goes on along the minus strand of OY970778.1, from coordinate 1,968,648 downwards.
ACATTTTTTGTTTGGGTAACATTATTTTAATGGGTTTTAGCGTCTAGGTTACATCATCAGGTATTTTTAAAATATATTTTGCAGATAGTCTTGATCTTAGGGCAAGGTTACTCGCAGAATATGTTTAAGATAGTAAACGATAAGTTCAACTGCGGTCAAGGAAAATAGCACAGGTTACAGAGAAAATACACGTTCGAGATGTGACGTTTTTCAGGGTTCCGCCAAATGGAACTGTTGCACTTCGAATGGAAGGTTACCAACGGGACCCCGTTACTAAGCCTCCGCTGTCCAAGCGTCCGTCCGTCTGTGAACGGGCTGTATCTCATAATCCGTAATAATTATAGACAGTTGAAATTTTCACAGAAGGTGTATTTCTGTTGCCGCTATAACAAAAAATAATAAAAAGGGGCTGCTCCCCTACTACGATGCGATGGTACGAAACCCTTCGTGCGCGAGTCCAACTCGAATTTAGCCGGTGTTGTTTTAGGAGTTGGGTAGGCCTAAATTACCTCACACCTAAATCAATCAAAAACTTTAAATCTCGTACCTTAGATTGTAGATTTTGTTCCGTAGTTACTTCTACTGTTATAAAACTGTCCAAATTGGATTTGAAGTTGTATTATCCCATGATCTGTCCTCGAAGTCACAATAGTTAAACAATGGCGTTTCGACCAAATTGGTCATTCGACAGATCATGATTTATAAAACATGGTAAAATAGTAAAAATATTTTTTTATAAATATAGTCAATATATTATAAGTTGACTTACTGTTTACATTGTACTTTACGACATATCCGGACTATTCAGTTCCCCTCCTTTATTTTATTGTGGGCGTGGGGATAAAGTTCTGCGTATGCGCATACAATACTACGAACGGTACGAACCATGCTTGTTGAAAAGTGGAGGAAAATGGTCTTGAGAATCTCAAGAATATGACTACTGGCGAAAGATTATAACCGAACGTGTATTGCACATTTTTAATAGGTACCTACAATCGTTTGAGCACTTGAATTGGAAACCTTAAAAATCTTAAAATACGCGATGATTCTATTATGTGGAATTGTGGATATCATCAACTCACGCGAAACTCCTGGGCGAGGAAGCACGGAACCGAGAAATATTGCAGAGCCCTGCAGTGGGTGATGCCAAGCAGAAATGATAATGACACTACTATAAAAACTGTAAGTGAGATGACGGCACGGTTGGTGCTGTGATTAGCTGCTGGGCTGCGTGTCACGGGTTCGTTTCCCGCACGGAACAAATATTTGTATGGCCTACAAGCTATTCCGGATCTAGCTTTTTGTGAGTTTAAATGTTTAAAAACGCACCCACGATACAGGAGAAATTCCTAGTGTGGCCCGCCCTGCTAATACTTTAAGGGGTGTAAACAAACTCTTAACGAAGCCGAAAGGCACTTGTACTCCTTGTCATTGCGATAATTTTCTTTGCTCAACACAATACCTGGGAAACCTTCTAGTTACGGAGACATTGGGGATCAAAGTTCCAACTATTTGACAACTTTTAAAAAAAATACAAGTTTTTAATGTAAGATTTTTACTATAAACATATCAACGACCCCCGTTCTATTCAATCCATCCATCAGCACAATGTTTTGAGTGCGTTACATTGAGTTCTACCACAAAACATGATTTTTTACCCCAAAAAATGTCGTTTCCCAGCAATAAATTGTTTTCACACCTAAATTAACACAGACAGAATATTTCATATTTCTCATATTTGGAAAATAAAACTCTATTCTATTCTAGAACTTGTACCTGTGCAAAAGAAACCAAAAATGTAACCCCAATAAATTATCGATCTTCAAACTCACGGTGGATTTTGAACATAAACTTTACCAAACACGTTTGCGTCGCAGCTGACTGGCATCGATGATACTCAAGCAAGTCCAATTACGCCATATGTCGACCCCTCCTCCCCATAAACGTGCGCAGGCGCATTCTACGTCCGCGCGACGTACGTGCGCAAGAGTATTATGGCGGACCGTGCACTTTCACGTAAGTATGGTAAGGTGTGTGCTTGAATTATTGGTATTTGAAAATTAGTGGTCACTAAGTTGTACAGGTCAGAGAGAGTGTCAGTCCATGTACAATACTGGTATTCAGCAGCATTCGATTAGACTGGAAGCCAACCCTGGGATATTTGAAAATTCGGAGGCCTCAATTCAATCGTAGAGATATCTTATACGTTAATATCAAGAAAACGGGACGTAAGCAAAACTTGCTTTTGGTAGTATTGCATCCGTAAACTACAAAGATTTGCTTGGCCAAGGCACTAAGCAGATATTGTAATTAAATTAATTAAATTCGCATCAACATGAATGCTACTCATTAACCAACGTTGACCATTGACCGTCCGTATCGCATAAATAAGTGTGAAAGAAATGGAATGCCACAGCTGTCTAAACTCTTGCGCAAGTTGTGACTCGTGACGAGCCAATGACACGGGTCACTGGGTTGTTCATTGATGATCGATCGGTTCATAATAACGAAGTGGAATGCTCATCAATTGGAGAGGTCAATAATGGGTATAACCTGTTCTTATTACTATTGCATATTATTAGAAGGCGTTGGATAAAATAACAATGGTCATGTTAAGTATGTACACACGGCGAAACATCAAGCTATACATTTCGAGTATAAAAACATCCTAGGTATTTTTAACCGACTTCAAAAAGGAGGAGGTTCTCAATTCGATTGGTATTTTTTTATTTTTATGTATGTATACCGATAATGCTGAGATTTACGATCCGATTTATGTGATTCTTCTTTAGTTTGATGCGGAATAGTTACCATTTGGTCCCATAAAAAATAATTTGTTTATGAAATGATTCTTGGGGAAGCCCACAAGTCTATACTGCTGGATTTATGCAGCTTCGTTAGGCTTATATTAATCTGATTTTACACAGAAAGCCATTCATCATTCGCCATCATCGTTTGTAAAAACCCGTTTTTGAAGTAAACATTTCAAACACTCAATTTCTAAAAATATATTCCTGTAAATTGCATTTTTATCAACAGCGTCAACTTATTGACGACACTTATCGACGTGTACTCGGCTTGACCCGATGTAAAAAAGCGAATAGTCTGACGCGGAGTCCAACTGTGTCATCCGAAAACGGGTCAAACCTATTCGTCGTTGGATTCCAAAGCTGACCGACCTCATACAGTCCTATCTCTATTTTCGCATATCATCTCCCCTCGCTGTGAGGTCCACGGATAAGATAACGGAAGTCTAATAAGTCTTTCCTTGAGTTACGTAAGATGCAGGGAATACATTTTATTATGCCATCATCTCCATGAAATGCACTGGTAATAATATATTGCACTGTTAATTATGCGGTCCATTTCCTGACAGATTATTATCTAGTTTGTCATCAATTCCATTTATGTTATTGACTTCTTTAAGATACTTTAGTATACAATTATGATGAATTAGCGTTAGACAGCATGCTTGGTATCGCTGAACTTAACCTTTTTGGCGTGGTTGTGAGGCACATAGAATCTCATGTTTTATTTTATGTCACTTTAATTTTGGTCATATGATATGGTCCTTGAGCCAAATAAACATTTTCCTTTCTTTACTGACTTGGTTTACCAGTATCTGTCATTGACAAGTTTAACTATTAAAGCTAAATCGTAAGATAAGATATACGTTCATTCGGGTGTCTTTCGATTTAGGGATCCGAAATTTCTTTCAACCAGTCTAGCATTTCTTGCAAGAAATTTCGTATCCGCACCACAACTAGGCCTAGCATACACTATAAGTAGGGACAAGGACTAAGGAGGTCAAGGCCATCCCTACTTCTATTTTGATCGCATGGGATATAAAGATTTTTTTTAATTATGTAAAAGGGCTTCCTATTACTGGTCGTTATGCTGTTCAACCAGTCCTACAGGATGCAATAAAACTTTAATGTACAAAGGAAGCAGAAAGCCGATCTGTATCAGCTACATCCGAAGAGTTTCCCTACAATTCCTCTGTAATATTGTAGGTACACATTTGTGGGGCCAACAATTACCTCAGTTGCGACAACGAGCCAATTAGGGCACGTTAATAAACTTTAATCGCTCACAATTAATGAACGCTCTCTAAATTGTTGTTGGTACTACCGGTTCTCGCTCATTACCCGTGTGTTGTGTCTAGAAGTCTATTTATGTAGAACACCTCTTTTGGTCTAACTTGCAGCCTAGTTTGAATAAACTGAACTTTAAAATCCCTGTTTTTATTACTTTTTCCATTGTCTGTCTAAGAGAAGAATTGTAACTCATTGAATTATTTGCAGCCAATGATCCGCCAAAAGTGGAGAGATTTGGAAGAGACCTACACTCAGCATTGGCCAAGGGTTGAAGAATAGAAGAGAGAGAGAGTCAATGATCAAGAGCCATTATGTTTATTCATCCCTAACTTCTTATAAGTTTTAATTGTTACAAGATAGCTTAAGGGGCTACTAATTGATGAACAGATGCTGCATTTCAGATTTGTAGTTTACTAATCCGCACAGGGTGCGCGTTGTGCATTACGGTCTTACGGTTACGGCGCACTCCATGTCACCGAGGCCTGTGTCCCAGCAGTGGGAACTTTAATGGCTGATTATGATTATAGTTTGTGTAGAAGTTCTCACTTGCATCGCACATCGAGAATCAAAACCGTAGTAGGAGAAAAAACCGGCTCCAGCACCCGTGTTAACATCCATGCTATCCCGACCTGTCTTTAAAGACCAAATAACCGTATCCATAGCATTCATTAAACGTTTTTGTTAATCTGCTACTACATCGATAGAGACGTTTTTATAACGATATTTCTTAGAAAGAAAGAATTGTTGATCGATTGGATTACCGAGAAAATTGTTTCATGAATGAATGCCAAGATGAAATGTTTGGAGAATCTCGTGATGAATCAGGTTATGCTATTTCATTTACGTAGGAATTAATCTTTGTAACTTGAATAAAAGAGTCGCGATAATTTGGGATTGGAGTAGGTATAGGTAACTAGTACATTCAGTCAGTGCCCTGAATTACTTTACGCCTACCATCTTCTACCGAAGAAGCAAAAGTAAAACCTGAAGGGTGCCTGTCGGGGCTACGGGACTGTTCGAAAGAGATACCGTGGCCCCGGAACACAAAGGCGATGAAGGAACATGGATGGGTTTTAGTCAGTAAAAGTCTGACACACCCTCCTGCTCCGCCCAGAGCGGGAGGAGTCATTTGATGATTTCCCATCCGAAAAAAGGGTGCCTGGTGATCGGGTAATACTTGAAGAATGATTGTATTCTTCCATTCATTAACATGCCTTCTTTAATACCAAAACAATGAATAGAATTGATATAATAATAGTCATAATTCCCACGCCAAGCAAATTAATTGGTGATCACACTGCCTTGTTTACACATGCTTCTGTCAATCATTTTAACATGATCATTAAAAGGGCTTCTCCATCATCTGGTTATTATAATTCAGGTTATTTTATCCGCTAAATTCTGTTTCCTATAATATTTGGCAAATACTGGTTTTTCGCTGCATCCAGTTAGACTGGAAGTCAACCCCGAAAAACAGTTAGAGAAACGCTAGACAAATGATGATCGTATTTCATTTGGCACGTAGAGCTTCTCCGGACAACTACAGGAGAACTTCATGAAGCTATTCTCTCTGTTTTCTATAACCATGCATAAAAAGAAGGGATCAACCTCTAAAAAATCGTAAAAGCATTTAAAACACCATGGCGTGTTAAAGCATCTTAACAAAAAACAACAATAGCACGTCAGCAGGAAGCAATCACAGTCAACTTAAACTTTAAAAAAAAATCAATCAAATCACTGTAATTGTATCGAACATTAAAAAAAAAACCTCAAACCGTCTCGTAGACCGGATGCTGTCGATTGAGTGGTCCGTGACTAAATCCTTAAATTACCGTATTGATTGGGACAATTGGTAATGACCGTGAGCTAAATGGTGGACTACTGGTATCGGATTCCGGATAATTTGTGGAAGAACAATCAACCCTGATTAATCCTTGGCACAAAGGGAGGAAACAGTTGGAGCATTTTTTTTTTGTTTCCTGCCTTGATACTGGACTGGGTCATATTCTTAATGTCAATGGCAAAAAGTTCAAATATGTTTGGCCCAAAATTCATGTACTATACAGGGTGTAAAGTGTAAACAGACTCATCACAAAGCCGACAACCAAGCATTCTGTACATCAAACTAAGTAACTTTACGCAAAAATTATTGCTGGGAAACGACTTTTTTTTTTGGGGTGAAAAGTCATGTTTTTTGGTAGAGCCCAAAATAACAGACTCAAAACATTGTGCTAATGGATGGATTGAACAGTAGGGGGTCGTTGAGGTGTTTAAAGTAAAATACTTACCTACATTAAAAACTTGTATTAAAAAAAAAAACTTGTCAAAATGTTGGAACTTTGACTTATGTGACTTGTGACTTAAATGAAGTATGGTGTAGAACAAAAAAATGAACCAATGACGGAGAGAACAAGTACCTTTCGGTTTCGTTAAGAGTCTTTTTACACCCTTTAGAGGTCACGGTCACTGACGTGACGGTGTCAGTTTTCCCCTTTATGCCCCATGCAATACGGTTGAAAAGGGGTCTACCAGCAGTGAACTCAGTAGTACGTGAACTCCACTCACTAATGCGGTCATAAGGTCATCAAGTGCTCAGGTGTCAGGACATTCGGCGCAAACGCACTTGATATCGGAGCCATCCATGAACCTCTAACTGTGTCTTTGCTCAGTCTGACTTGGCAAGCCTTGATTTTGTGGACTGACTATGTCTCATCGTATTCCATCTATGTATTTTGGAGTCGGAGTCCAGTCTAACCTGGTGCAGCTGAATAACAGTATTCTACATGGAGCGACTGAGTTGCCGTCTGTAGGCAATTAAGTAATTACGAAAGTTTTCTACCTTGCAAGTACCAAGAAACCATGACAGCATTGCCGTTATATTACAGTTGAGCAATAAGGAAGCTGTAATTATGATCGAAACTGAAAAATTAAATCTTGACAAAATCCAGTCCACAAATATTTGGAGGAGGAAATACTAATCTTAAAACAATATTACCATTTGCTTTTCTTTTGGCCATAAACTTTATAGCTTATCATTTCACGCTTGTTATTAACACACAATCGGAACAAATTTCACGACGCAATATATTATTAGTTAAACCTTACAAGTATCAGCAAGGTTCTTCTCGCATACATACGTTTCCAATTCTGACTGAATACTGTAAAGAACTAATTAAAATATTATTACGTTTACTTGTTTGGGAGTATTATCATTCAGCGGCAAAGAGGTTATAAAAACAAATAAGGCAACCAATAAACTTCAGTGCAATCGCGTGGTAAGCCCTCGTATGCACGGGCGACTTTTTAACTTGACGATTTTTTTTTCAATGCTTTTGACGCGTTTGTACACTTTGTTGAATTCTCAAACCTCGGCTGAACAAAGAGAGTTGTAAATCCAGTGGGCGATAAAAAGGGCTAACGTGCAGTGACCAGTCATTTACCATCATACACCCACGCGAGCTCATATCAGCGTGAAGCCTAATATGTAGCGTCTGATCTTTCCCACAGGGGTTAACGACCCGGGATTAAAGGGGATCGCGTCAATGACAGCAATTGTTTCGACACTACATTCATTAACACTCGTATAAGTGTGGATGAACCCACTGCATTCCGAGATACACTCAGGAAACTCGCATGAAGTCTTATTCCAAGGGGTATAACTAATACTCTTATAGAAGGGACAGTGGCCTAAGTATCTGAATCATAATAGCAACACGGGTTGAAACTATGCTTTGGGTCAGTCCGTGAATAGGTCAGCATCCATTACATACCGAGACACTTCGTGGTTCAGAACCAAAGCAGTTAGTTTCGGATGTCATTCATAGATGTTTGACAGTCGTTACGGGTTAAGTAACCATGCGTTCTACAGTTTCTGCTTACCTCCATGGAAATAGGCTTGAGTTTAAAAGTATTTAGTAGTAATAAAAATATCTTTATGCCACGTCCAAATACAGGCCAATCCATAATTTTAGTAGCGGGGTTACAGACACAGGGTGCGCCAGACATAAAAAATAATCTAGGATGACGCGACTGCAGCCGCACCGCGTCTAGACGAGGTAGTAATCGTTCCCACGTCGGTTGTCGACCCCGTCGTCAAGAGGACCCCGCCTCAATGAAACGGTAGAGAACGAGATCTCAATTGTTTTGGTGGGCAGAAACACTCATAACATGTTTAGTCGCTCTGTATCTCGATCCACTTCCCCTATACCGCGTATGCTTACGATGCTCAACGCGCTCGTGGAGACCAACCCTGGATTGGACTTGTTTGCTGATGAAAAGAAGACCGAGTGAAAGGATTACTTAATTTGGTGTTATTGGTTTATGCTGAAAAAAATAACAATTTTATAGGTCTGTGGGGAATAACTAAGCCATCTTGTTTTTACATAGACAATATTTACCAACAGCGGCCTCCTGACAATATCATCCTAGCAATAAACGCTGCACTACACATTGGAATAATGTCAGCAAAAGCCCCATGCGCAGTCCTCAACATCCAGGTCGAGAAATACAAAGATCACACCTACACTATCCCAACTGGATACCGATATCCTCCACAAAAGTCCCAATAACTTGCTGATAATAACCGAGCTCATGAGGTTCGTGATAAACAATGGGTCGAGTAAAAGCTGTTTTAACTATTTCAGAATTAACTGAAAGTCGGCTTCACAAGAAAAGCTAAGAATACAAAGCAGAATCCAATTGATCGTCATAAAAGCACCCATATGCACTTGCCCTGTTTACACGCAATGTACTCACTAACGACTTGCATTAATCAAAGTGTAAACGAAGCACCAAAGGATGTTTTGACAAGATATGATTAAAGCTAGTGGGTTTCTGCGTTTGAACGAGACACCGGATGATAGCAATTTGTGTACGTCTATCAAGATTTTACTAATGGAACATGGCGAGATCTTCAACGACCCGCACTTAAGATAGAAAACAGTTAACAGACAAAGGTTGAATTTTAGAACGATATTCAGACATAATTTAAATCTAGATTTGAGCAAAACAAATAATAAGCAATATAAATGACCTTGAAAGCTCTAATAAATACTCTAAAACACCGATTTTAATGGTTATTTTAAACTCTCAAGTGAAGCCAAACAGGCAGAGTCAGAATTTAAAATTAAACGCAAACCACAAGCATCAATATTCGTTGGGAATATCCGCACACCAAACAAAGACTTGAATAAATATGGAAGCTTCAAACATGGTTTCTTTAACAAGACAAGTTACAAGACGTCTTTGTGTTCGTGAGGTGTCAAGTACAAAGTAAGTTTGTATTGAGGACAGACTTTTAACACTTGAAAGACCAAACATAGCTGTGGATTGATTCATAGGTACCGGCCGGTGCGAAAGAGTTTGGTGTCTACGCAATAAAAGTAAAAAGCGATACGAGGAGATTTATGTCTTTATTCGCCTCGTTTAGATCCGAACTGCCTCGTTAGTTTAAGAGCTACCGCAGACTATAGACAAGACTGTCTTTAGACAGACAATTACCCTACCAGTGCGAGCGAGAATACATATAGTCTGTCTCGCTCGTGTCTTCTCCTTGTCTTGTCTATAGTGTGAAGGTATAGTGTGCGGTAGCCCTATAGTGGTCACCATGAGGGTCTGGGTTCGATTCCCGGGTGAGGCAAAGTGTTATTAGGTTTTTCAATCAGGAATTTCTCAGTAGCAGCCACTGCGTCTGGAATTGTGCCTGATTGATGGCAGTAGGCTTGCCTCCTAACATGGGACTCAAGCGAAATGTGGGTATATTATTAGGTACACCTCTGTCTGACCCTTCGGGGATTACAGGTGTCATGTTATGTTAGATACAGATTCGTTAGAAATACGTGGCACGACGATAATATCGCCGCGATTCTCTCGCTCGTGAAGGGTTGCGCCACAGCGGAGCATCGACGATGCGCTCGGCAGCACGCTCTAGCAAATGACGGTTCTGAGCGACAGAGCATAGAAGCATGGTAAAATGCGATACTGTGCTGGTGGATGTGGCGCAACCCTGTCCGTTTTCACCAATAACTAGAGCGCACCGAGCAATTGTTTGGCGGTGAAGAAATTTTAGTTCTCCTCGGTATGATAATTTATTTGAGAAAATCGTTCCATTTGGTGAGAACAGCCCATTACAAATGCAAAATATACATGAAATTCGAGTTGTTAACTTCGCCGGCAGATAAGTTAAACTTCGCACTAATGATTTTGATGTTTACGCGAATATTATGCATTCAAATTGAGATAATTTTACGGTCCGTTTCACACGGACATTATTTAGCGGTGATTTATGTTTGATCGTTGTTGTTTTGTTTTCAACTAACATTAGCAATGATGAAGAATCGTTTTGATAAGTAAACTGGAACGAAAACTTGTTAATTAATAAACTAATATTGTAAAGATTGAGAGAGAGAGAGAGAGATTTGATGTTTACTTGTGTGTTTGTTACGATTTAACTTATGAACTACTCAACCGATTTTAAAAATTCTTTCACCGTTAGAAAGCTACATCTTTACCGAGTAACATAGGCTATACATTATATTGATACCATGCAAATAAGCCGAGCTATCACAACTTTCGCGGACGAAGTCGCGGGTGAAGTGCTAGTTAGGTATATTGTTATGTAAAATCAAATGACATGTAGTAAATTATTACAAGAAACTGCAGCCAGGACCAGCCAGCAACAGGCAAGTATACAAAATTGCATTTCTCGCTATCACAGCTTTCAACCCCATTATTCTTGAAGTCGTGACTCCAACGGAACCCTCAAGATATCCTTAAAAGTACAAACAAACACTACCGCCAACTTAGTTGCACCTCACACCGATAAACCAAAGTTCAATAAACACCGGCACAAAACTTTTGGGCCCGCAACCAGTACAGGATTCCATCGCCATATATGAGACTGGCTCGAGGGCCTGCAAATGTCAGCTCAAATTAACATAGCGTGAAGCCAAGAGGTAAGGTCAACCAAACACTTGAAGTACAAAATCCTCTCTTATTGCTACGGAATAAAGCCACTGTCAGTAATGAATTGAGGACAGGTTAGAATAAAACCTGAGCTACGAAAAACTCCTTTATTGCAACGGAATAGAGCCTATGATAAAGATGACAGATGGACGCGTAGTTGATTGCAGTTCGCAGAGTATTTTTATCTTGAAGATGATGTGTACTTGAGTGGTAGAAGAATAATATGGATTGTGTATTTAAATAAGGCTATTGTGAAGATGAACTTGCAATCAAAACAGTGTGCGGTCGGGTTGAAGACGATCTCAAAAAATTGCTTTGGATATTCAATCGTAAACACATGTTTATGGCTTCTGTTTCAACGCAATGTTATTAGAACAGTGGTTCCCAACCAGTGGTCCGCGGACCACCGGTGGTCCGCCGCAGGAGCTTCGAATATGGTCCGCGAAAGGATTGAAATGTTATTTGTAATTTTTAACTTGCACAGAAGATGCGAGCTCAACCCAACCTAATTGAAAACCTATCAGAGGGCAGGTGCTAAAATTTTTTGATCTTGCTGCGCTCGCTCTTGCATGATTCATACGAATTTGTACAAAAATCTTCAAACTTATTCCTATTTCTGTATGAATGGTGGCTAAATTTTTTGAGTTCGCTTCGATCGCTCTTGTATCATTCACTTTCTAAAGGTTCTCATCACATTTTCCAATTTTTGCATGTGTGTGAGTTAAAGATTCATCCCCCTACATATAATCCTGACGGTGTCCATGTTTATCTAGAACCTTATGGTCCCTGCAAACAATAAAGACACCAAAGATGGTCCCTGGTCCAAGAAAGGTTGGGAACCGCTGTATTAGAAGCTTCCCCGCGTTTTGGAAATTGAAACGGACTTATCCGTCAAGGCGGTCTGGATCATCATCACGCGTTTAATTCCCGAAGGGTAAGGAAGAGGTGTACCTATAGTACACCTACATTTCGTCAGTAATGTTTAAGTCCCATGTAGTAAGTGGCGAGCCTATTACCCTCAACCGGACACAAAACTAGACTCCGTGGCTGCTACTGAGAAATTCCTGATGAAAAAACCCTATAACACTTTGCCCGACCTGGGAATCGTACCCAGGATTTCAGTTTTTGCCCTTCGTGTTGTTTTGTGACTTCTCCGGCTGGATAGCTTACGGGGAGTTATGACGATGATCAGACACGTAACACACCTCCAACCGAACTCACGTCATTACTGTATCTCATTTCGTATATAACGTGTCAAAGATATCATCGTCCAACCACACGGCTATCCGAGCGTACAAAATCGTAACTTATTATGTCACTATGTCATGTTATTAATACATCAGAATAGCGCTCTTCCATAAAAAAACTTGTTATTATTTTTCGGGTTGAAAAATTTCGTTTTACTATTGTAGGCCTAAGTAAGTCGTGGGTTCGAACCCAGGCAGGCACATTACTTTGTGTAATTTATTTCATCACCGCTGCTCTCAAAACGGTGAACGAAAACATCGTGAAGAAACCGGCATGTTCTAGAACCAAAAAATTCGAAGACATGTGACATCTACCAATCCGCACTGGGCCCGCGTGAGGAGGCCTGCGTCCCAGCAGTGGGAAACATTAATAGGCTGATGATGATGATGAATGTAGGACTCAAAGTAACGCACTCAAAACATTGTAATGATGGATGCATTGAATAATACCGGTTCGAACTTCATAAATCAATGAATGAATCAATTCTACATGGTTCGTTACACTTACAGCGCCAATCGTAACAAAGGATTACGCTCATCGACCATTATCACATAAAGTATAATGTTTTCAGTGCTAGTCATTTATCAGTCGTTTTTCAGATCATTGCGTCATATAGTTGCGTAGTTTCAGCCGTCTCGCTCGGCTAATTGATTGCACTTAGAAATGGACTAACGTATCATACAGTTATACTTAACAAGCTGATAGGGCCGTCAAAAGCTTTGACTTCGGTGCCTACGCCCGTGTTATATTCTGGATTCAACAACTTAAGTGCCTTAGTTTTTGTCTATATTACTCAACTAACATCTCATTAAACGCCTAATTCCTTGCCCTATCATCCTTCACACAGTCCATCGATCGCTTTGGTCTTCCTCTACTCTTATACCCATCCAAAAAGGTTCAACAATGCTAAACAAAAATTAGTAGCCGCAACTTCCACCTTAAGAACACCTGCAAACTGCACACGCCCTGCACGAAAAGGGGTATGTGTCACCAAACAGCCTAATTTGCGTAAATATTATAATTTTGCCGACTTCTTTACAACAACGCAAATTAACATAACGGCTATGACATAGATGTGGTGTGGTGTGGTGGCACATTTTACCACTCAAAAAGTATCGCGCAGGTAGCAGGTAATGTACAGTCGTGGTCTTTTCCGCCTGATCAGTTACATTTTTTTGCGCTTAAATCATGCAGAGGTACCGAGCCACGCCCCCTTAAAGTTTAGGCCTATTAGGAAAGCGTCAACTTTGGCGCGCAAAATAACAATAACTCACGTTTGGCGTGCGTCGTCAGTGCGCTCGGCCGCTCGGTATATTTTCATTCATTATTTCTATACAAAGTCAACGGGGCGGGGCTAGAGAACGTTTCTATGTTGTAAGTGCAAGCAAAAATTGGCTTAGATAAGGCGGGAGTACCTTTCAAAATAAACCCGTACACATAGAAAATGTGGTCATTCGTTAGATAAAAGGAAGCCGCACGTGTAACAGTGGACGTTTCCGGCTACTAATTAGTTTAATTAACACTTTGTTGTAGCGGTCAACGGTCAGGCGTTAACTGGCTCCCAAGCGTCAAGTTACAGTGAAATCAAAACCTGCTGTTAAAGTAGTAATGGTGCAGTAATTGACTTATGTAGATAAGAACCATCGTTTAGATTTCCTAACGGTTATAGGAGACGGTTTTAGTGAAGTAGAGATACTTGTAAATTAGGAATTAATCAAACCAAGCAGCATTCCTGAGAGATATTTCTTGACGGCACGTAAAGCCAAGTCAGACGCCCATGGGCGGCATTAAATCTCTGACACTATGGATAGGCACTAACCACAAGCCTAAAATCGCCGCTTTAGCAGAATCATAATAAGAATCACGTTAAAAATTTAAAATTCTTAAAGTGGACTTTATAGTTATAAAAATAAAGTCCATTTTAAGAATTTAATTTTTTTAACGTGATACATATTAGGATTCTGATAAAGTGGCCATTTTAGGACCCCTGGTTTTCATTGATTGCGGAACGATTAATAACCACCAGCTGAATCAGCTCACTAACTCGTATGGTGAGATAACAATGAGCATTAGATTCCCTATTGTAACATATGTAATGCTACTGGTTTACACCTGGCTAGGTACAATCCAGCAGAAATCTATGCTTACTGTATCATATAATATTCAACACACACCACACACTATAGATACGTATCTATTCTATTAATTTCCCATAATAACTACCAAACACACAATCGAGGTTCCAGTAACAGTTCCCACGAGTCTATCTGGCAATCAGCGTTTAACCCTACCAGTCATTCGATACTATTCGCACCACATGGTAGATTTACAACACAGATACCATATATGTACGTGAGGATGAACTAGATTTAAAATGTTTGTGTAATTATTGTAGTTATTAGCGTTTGTTTGTCTGTTGAACATAGGATTAGTTGGTATTTACTGGTTTTGTTAATTGAATTACATTTAGTAGGTTTAGATTTGTATGGTTTCTTTGGAATATATTAAGTGAAAAGCTGGATAGAATTTGTGAAAGGGGATGTAAGATGAAAGGGTGTGACGGCCGATGAGGAAATATGTATGGAAGAAGAACACAAGCTTCTCTGACCTTGGGTTCGTGCAGACATCTACGCCCCCACATAAAGGGTGTAAAAAAACCTCTTATCAAAGCCGAAAGGCACTTGTTCTCCCCGTCATTGCGATATTTTTTTTGTTCTACACCATACCTGAGAACCTGCTAGTTACGGAGATATTGGGGGTCAAAGTTCCAACTTTTGAAAGTTTTTTTTAAAATACAATTTTTAATGTAAGATTTTTTGCTTTAAAACACCTCCATGACCCCCGTTCTATCCAAAGTCGTTTCCCAGCAATATTTTTTGCGTAAAGTTACTTAATTTGATGTACAGACAGAATGCTTGGTTGACGGCTTCGTGATGAGGTTGTTTACACCCTGTATTAAATACACTAGCGTCTAGCGAATCCTATCCCGTAAAATCAGAGTTATCCGCGCGAATAACATATTACAGAAGGCTGACAGCCACCGTCGGGCATTATCCCACAGATTACCAGACAGAACACGTCTTGTCGAAAGATATCACCTTCGGGATCGTAGAATGAGGAAGTTTCCATCATGTTACTTACACTTATAAATGAACATTAATATAAGTAAATCAGTGCAATTTAAAAACAAAGAGAGCAAGAACGACGCCATAATTGTTGTATTACAGTATATGTATACATGCTAAAAGTAACATTATTCAACAATCACATGACTTTAACAATACAAAGTATTATGCATGACCAATAACCGATTAATCACATGATCCACACAAGAATAACAACACTAGTGACAAATGAGAATCCAATTGATTCACATTTACCTATAGACCTACATTCAAGTATCCACACAATAGAGAATACACACACAAACAAACACACACGTATAGATGCTATAATTTTCCCAAGCGCGAGAGTGCGTACGGTCAGACATAAACACTGGGTTAGCTCATATGTTTAGACTGAACGCGCCTAATTCACATAAGAAGATACATGATCTTGTATCAACTATTGAGAAACATTATTTTGATTTTGTGGCCGTTGTTTGCACTCCCGACCCGTGGTACAACTGCGATGTCCAACTGGTTGTACTACGGAGAAGTAAATTTACCCATTGTGGATCTTTGACAGTCGTTACAAGTCCGAAAGTCCGACTTCCAGAAGTATTACTGGGGTAGGATGTAGCAAGTAGTTGTGGAGGTATCATAGGCAGTCGCACCATGTAAAATACTAGTATTCAGCTCCATCTGGTTAGACTAGAAGTCGATTCCAACAAGGTCAGAAAAAAATTAGGCAGCTGATGATATTTCGATATGTGTTACAATTCTCTTAAATGTTTTTTATATGTTTTTCGAAAGCAGTAGGACCCATTAAATCCAAGAATGCCAATTATAGGTAATAATAAATACTTTCCGGCAACAAAGAAAACCAGAGCCGTCACCATACATAATATAGGGAAAGAGGATGTGGCTCCTAGCCTACAATTATAATTTCTTGCGGTATTTTCCTGGGTAAAATCTTCCTAAATTGTAGTCAGCCGCAAATGACTATATTGAAACACTGAGGACAGGATAAAATATAAGCCCAGGGTCACCTTTAAAATCTAGTCTACAAGAAATAACAAAAACTGAAATTACCTGAATGTTTTAAAGAAAAAACAGCCAAGTGCGAGTCGGACTCGCGCACGAGTGGTTCCGTACCATTATCTATACACACATATAAAAAAACACGTTTGTTGCATGGGTTTTTTTATTTTTTTTATTATTTATATTTTAAGTGAATATATAACTAAATATTTTGTGAATATTTCAAGCGTCTACTTATTGCCGTTATTAATATTGAGCAAAAACCGGGAAAAAAATCACGTTTGTTGTATGGGAGCCCCCCTTAAATATTGTATTATTCTAATATTTTATTCTGTTTTTAGTATTTGTTGTTATAGCGGCAACAGAAATACAACATCTGTGAAAATTTCAACTGTCTAGCTATCACGGTTCATGAGATACAGCCTGGTGACAGACAAACGGACGGACGGACAGTGGAGTCTTGGTAATAGGGTCCCGTTTTTACCCTTTGGGTACGGAACCCTAAAAAAGAGCTCAAGCTATAAACGTAGACATAAAAAAGAAGTATATAAGAAAAGTAGCAAAGTCTTCTGCAGTTTCTGTCAACCCAATGAGAAAAAGCTTGAGTTTATTTAAGTGTTTTAAACAAAAACAATCATAGTTAGCTATTAGGAAAACCCGACACTACAGTAATACTATAGGAATTCACTAAACACAACGGTGCCACGCGGGAAGTGATTGAGGAAAGGTGTTCCATATAAATAATGATGAAACGTATTGCGTTCTTCAATGTAGTACGGAATTAACAAAGTAATCTTGTACTATTTCGAGCAAAAAGTAGCTTTTCAAATGGTATTGGAAATTCTCTAGACAGTAATGTAAACAGAGGAGGAATGCTACATTGTAGAGATGTTGAGAGGATAGAATATAATATGGCCAGGTGTAGAAAAGCACTCAATTGAATTCGAACAGTACAAGGTGAATTGCAAGGGAAATTGATGGTATTTTAAGCATTGCATTATTGATGAAACTGTATGATGCACAAAGTAGGAGAGGTTCTTGTTTATGAATTTATGAGTGAGTGTAAGCTCAAAGTAACAATTCAAAGTAAACATTCGCAATATAGCTGCAAGTTTCCCCAGGACATTGCGAATATCTTTTTCAAGCAAGCGTAAATCTCATCATGCACATGTTTTCTAATTAAATACTTAACACAATTATAACAACTACACACATTAGAACTAGTGGCGATAAGAGTATTAGTACCGTATGACTAACTATTCCAATATTTATTTTAGTAACACAAACTAAAACATCAAATTGACTCACGCCTGCATCCGTGTGCTAAAATCGATTATTGTTTTCAGAAGAAACACTTTGTAGGAACTCACAAACAATCATATTTGTTATGAAACACTTGAAGAACAGAACACAAAATCAAATGCACTTTCGTAGAAAACAGGAATGAAATCCTGGTATCATCGATATGTATGTCGATGTTTTCATTGTCACTGAATACACAAACATGTTGATCTTTAGCATAAGAAATTGTTTAAGACACTGGATAGAGATGTTCAATCAACAGAGAACTAACAAAAATTCAAGCACATTTGGCACTTTCACCAAAAAAAACATCAAAATTGTTTCGTTAATTCGTGGATTTTAGTACAAATGACAGACATACTAACGTTTTAATGCCTCGAATCGAAATGAAGTAAGCATTAAGGACAGTGGTGTTTACTATGACTCAGGGTGACACCGATGGCAGCATCACTACGAATCGCTGTTTGTATTGCGCGTAGGCATTTAAACCTAACTTACGATTGGCAGCTTACTATTGGCTATTTATTAAAACTGTGCGGCATTGATCATGTGTGTGTGACAGATGTTTTCCCTTTTATAGCCAGGAATCCTACACGGTGAGGTTTGTCGATAGTTAGTATTTAATTGCAACATTTTAATTGTTTCCGACCACGTGTCCCAGAATTATGTTAGCGGAAGCTCTTGATTGCTACTCGGTCGGCGAATTTATTAAAGAAGGCGACTAAAGTATTTCATAAATAAAGTTATTCCTATTTATGTCTCTATGCTCAAGTTTATCACCTCTTTCACTGCTTTCATATTCATATTCAAACTCTTCAGTTTTAGGCGTGTTTTGAAACAAAATCAATACCTGACACCATATTCTTAATCTCTAACATTAAAGCATCTTACACCATCATCAATCCCAAGAAACTGTTTGCAGAACAGGTGTACTCCAGATAACGTCTCAACAACACCTGATCTCTCTTTCTCACTTTCGTATCTGTTCATATTGTCATCTCTTTCTTCCATATGCACCGTTGCTGCAGGGGCTTTGCCCTCGGCACGTGCGATACAGTTCCGTGCCTAGCGGTTATAGAACGATCTGCTAATATCGTTCGTGTATTAAAGCTATCAATGTTCTCTTTGGGAGTGATGACATTTACATTGAAATATTTGTAAGTAGCCAATACTTAAATAGTGCAAGTTTGTTTAAGAATAGCAGTATATGATACACTTAATCAAAATAGAATATCTTGTATGATAATTCCATGACGTAGA
The DNA here is from genome assembly GCA_963853795.1 of Xestia rhomboidea. NCBI lineage: Eukaryota > Metazoa > Arthropoda > Insecta > Lepidoptera > Noctuidae > Xestia > Xestia rhomboidea. Next base: position 1,949,636 of record OY970778.1, on the reverse strand, counting down.
CCTTTGTCTTGATATTGATTGCAAACACTGTTCCTCGGTTGATGATGTTTGGTTACAGTACGCAATGTTATATCACTTACTCAAGGCTGCATCGAAGTTATTGTTTTGTCAGGTGTACCGTGTACATCCGGATGGATCTGCTTTTATACTTGAACAGATTTGTTTCGATCGTAATCGGTATAACTATATACGGTTAGCATGGAATTAAAGAAAGGACAATGCTTTTATAATATCATCAACAATGGCAGCCTTGTTAGACCCAGTTCCTTTCTGCCTTTTGTGCCATGGCTCCTTGGTCTGTCTCGTTCAGGACTATGCATCTATACATATTCAGGTACATTTCACACAAAAAACATAAGAACTATGAGAGGAAGACTAAAGAATCTACGGATGGACTGTGTGAAGGATGATATGGCAAAAAAAAGAAGGTGTCTGATGAGATGACGAGTCATGCTGGGCCGATCCCAAATAAATTAGGATTAGGGCATGTTAATGAAATGATGAAACATAAGAACTATGTCATCTTACAGTTATAGATCTAGGATAAATTTTACGTACTACTACCGAGTTAATTGACAGTCTGCCAGTTTTCACCATTATGCCCTATGTAATAACGTTGAAAAGTGATCGACCGTCGGTGACCTCAGTAGGAGTACCTAATTAATGAAGAAGTATTCATAATACAACTTACTTTACGGGATTGTAAACTATCCTCGACCATACTTAAAATGTCACTTACGGGATATCTTCCGTGATTATTTATTGTTTTTGAGCTCCCGATATTTCGACGCTGTTGCAAGCGTCATGATCGCGGGTCAGCTGGAGAATGTGGGTGGATGGAAAAAATTGTTAGGAGCAGACAAATCTGTCTACCCTCTTTCTTTGTCTTTTGCTACGCGCACCACTGGAACTCGACACTAAGTCACGGCAAAACACACTCACAGTATCACCAGGTTTTGTGAAGTTCTTATTATGTTGCTGGCTGCTACTTTTGAGCATACTCAATACTGGATTCCACGTACTTGACAATTTGAAGCCATCCTCGCGATTGAATTTTTTGTATTTCCTTATTTCAATTGCTTCTCTTGTCAGCCTTGGAAAGTAATGTTTGTCTGTTGACAAAATACGTGGCTTGTGGAATTCAATCCAGTGATTGGGCCCTGACTGCAAGAGGTGTTCAGCTATGGCCGATTTCTGCTCATCGTTGTTTTTCACAGCCTTTATGTGCTCTTTGATGCGGCATGAGACAGTTCGCTTCGTTTGACCGATGTATGAACTACCGCAACTGCAGTCGATTTTATACACCCCAGGATGTTCGAGGATGTGTGTTGTGTTGTTGTTATGAACCGTGAAAGCTTAAAACAGTATCCTCGACCACTTCTCAGAACACCTACACATTTCCACACGCGCCATTTTCCCAAGACAGAAAGTAGGTATAAATATAGGCTGTGCTATAATTAGCCACAAGGCTATGTCTGGAGGAAAACCGGCGCGGAAACGACCAGTCAAGTCTATAGACCGCTGAATGACAATGCGACGCCATTGTTGTTGCGTATGCGCATGGTAAAGAGACACGACTTTGTTGAAGATTTTGTATGGAGGGTGTGTGGGTTAATTATTGGTTGGAACAATACAGAAAGGTGTTACGGAAATTAAGCAACGGTGGACTTCCAGAAGTGCAGAATAAAAATGATGCTGGACAGTTTTCAAATATTCTTCAGTTACTTACTGAAGAATCCTGTTATCCCCGAAGAGTTAGGTAGAGGTGTATCTAACACTACACTCACATGCCAGTTGTTTTTTAAATCCTATGTAATAGGGGGCGAGCCTATTGCCATCAAAAAGGCACAAATCCAGAATTCGTGACTGGTACCGAGAAATGCTTGATAAAAAAAAAAACAATGAAACTTTGCCTGACCCGGGAATAGAACCCAGTACCTAATGCTCAGCAGTCGCGCTTGCAAACACTAGATCAATGAGGCAGTATTTAATTTATTCTAAACGTTTTATTGTATTTTAAAAGTGCACAGATCCAATTCTGCAAATTCTCCTTTTCTTTAACAAGAGAAAGCTTCGCACTTGTGTTGTAGTGTTCTTACAAGTTTTTCATCAATAACACAATTTTCAATAAACCTTTTTGCATCTAACTACGCTTTCATGTCATAATTTCAGATGTTTATGTAACAATTAAGTGCATCTAGCATGCATTGCCAACCAATTACGAGTTTTTATAGTTTTTACACCATAGACAATGGAAAACAGTCCTCCATTCTTTTAAAATTAGTTTCATCTGCATTGGCATCATCACGCAAGGTTTAGAATTAAACTAGCGATCCGCCCCGCCTCTGCTACGCACGATTATTATGACTTGATAAAACATGAAGAACATTTTTCAAATGAAAAAAGAAATGCTGTTTCAGAAGTGCAATACCTACGCGGACAAAATGTATGGAAATAGAACAGCTGATTTAAAAAAAAACAGCGAAAAATTTCTGTGTGGGTGTTCGGAAATTGTAAGTACTGAAAACATGTTATGATCGTTTGCGCGTCGATGTCCCTTCCACTCTGTGTATTATATCTAAGTTAAACATTTATTTATTCACATTAATACCTATACACGTACGACACAAAAACAGACCTTCCTGAATAAATTCTAAATGATGTTGAAGTCCGTATCAAAATCCGTTGCGCAGTTTAAAAATAACAAGACGGACCAGACAGACTAGAAATCATCATCTTTTTCAGCCTAGCCTTTTCCCAACTACTTTGGGGTCGGCTTCCAGTCTTACCGGATGCAGCTGAATACCAGTACACAGACAGACAGACAAGAAATGTGACATCAATTAAGTATATGCATATAGATAAGTGAAAATGTTAATTAACTTGCTTCTAGACGGTTCCTGACAGGGATTAGATAATCGTGTCAATTGCCACTTGGATGGCATAAAGGGTTACTTAATGTCGTTGCACAGATGTATGAGCTCACTTATACCGTGAGTTATGATAGCCGCTATGAATGCAATCTGTGAATGCATCTTTGAACGGTTCAATATCATTGACCTATTTGGCTGGCTGATTGATTATTTGATTGATGAATAAATTCATTCACTCACTCATATATTCTTGGTTAGTTCAAGGGTGTTTTGGTTGGCTTGTGTACTGGCCGGATCCCCACCGTGGGACCTGGAGGCGAAGACCCTCGCGACACTGTACCAGTGGCGCGAGGGGGCCAAACATCGGGGCGAGAGGCTGGTGCACCGACAGATCACGGTGTACCGGTCTCAGCTCCGACAGGTCATGGTGGCGGAATGGCGGGGGAGGCTAGAGCGTTCCACCGCCGGCCTCGACACAATCGAGGCGATCCGGCCAGTACTCGACGACTGGCTCGGGAGGAGGCACGGCTCCCTGACGTTTCGGGCGACGCAGGTGCTCTCGGGGCACGGCTGCTTCGGGAAGTACCTGTGTCGCTTAAGCAGGGAGCCGGACACCCGGTGCCATCACTGCGTCCACTGCACGGAGGATACGGCGCGGCATACGCTGGCCGAGTGTGCCGCGTGGGATGAGCCGCGCCGTGCCCTCGTAGCAGAGGTTGGAGGAGACCTGTCGCTGCCGGCCGTCGCTCGCGCGATGGTTGGCAGTGCAGAGTCCTGGGACGCAGTGGTGTCCTTCTGCGAAACCGTCATGTCGCAGAAGGAGGCTGCGGAGAGGTTGAGGGAGGTCGAGACCGCTCTCCCGACCCGCAGCAGACGCACCGGGCGTCGGCAGAGGGCAGACAACGCCCTCTTCCGGCCCCCCTAAATAGGTCCAGGGGCGACGGATTCGGGGACATCCGTCGCCCCCCATGACACTGGACCCGAGACGGCGGCGCGTCGTGTTCCACGCGCGCCTCTCCGAGACGTAGCGGGGGGAGTTTGACACCTCACTCCCCCCGGGACGAGGCCCGCAGGTCAAGCGGGCCGGCACTAGTCCGGGGCAGCGGAAGTCGCATCAGATCCCGCTGCCCCCCGACGCAAGTGTGCGATGGAACACCGGTGTGGTTTTAGTCAGTACGAGTCTGACAGACCTGTCCGCTCTCCCCAGGGCGGAGGACATCCATTGAGGATTTCCACATCGAGAAAAAAAAAAAAAAAAAAAAAGGGTGTTTTGGTTAAATAACCTGACTTAAGTAAGTAGGTTGTGGAGTTCAGATAGGTAGTCACTGAATTTAAAATTCTGGTCTTTCTTTCTTTATCGTGTGGTTAGTGCATAACCTGGTGTCAGAGTTTTTAAGCCGCCCATGGGCCTCTGACTTGGCTTAACATGCCGTCGAGAAATATCTCTCAGGCATGCCGGTTTCCTCACGATGTTTTCGCACATGAATCCGAAAAATCAGAGGTGCGTGCCTTGGGTTCGAAGTCGAGACCTATGACTTGGCAGTCCGACGGTCACACCACTAGGCTATCACTGCTCAAAATTCTAGTATTCAGCTGCATATGGTTAGACTGGAAGTCGACTCCAATGTGGGAAAAGGTAGCTATAGGTAGATGATGAACTAGACTTGAAACGAAATAAGCTTTGCGATTTGCCAATTGAACCAGCAATATAAACGCAAGTGCAGACTCAATCCATGACCCATATTAGATGAGGGAACTGTAGGGCTATTACGTATCTCTGTTGACAGCTCGAAATGATAGTAACTGGGCTCAGTGTCCATCAATTAACTGTCAAAAGGTTAGTTTCGTATTATATATGACCCTGTTAGTAACCGTAAAGTGATATCCACTCAGTGTGATACGTAATACCAATATTATGACATTCACGGTTGTCATCAAAGTTCAGTGTACAACCGAAGCTTGATAGTCACTGGATATCAGAAAGATACGTAATAGCCCTGCAGAACTACCGACCTCAGTTCGGCGAAAGAAATTGGTTATTTTCCTGTACATTTAGGCCAAAAGACAAACGGTATCAAATCCTATTAATATTAATTCTGTAAATATGTCAAGCGGTCAGTTCCGTATGATATTCATATCACCTGAGTCAGCAAGTGAACGACCTATCACCCGCATCTATAGTCAAGTTAAAGTAATTCCTAAAATTAAGTAATTAATTATATGCAAACATTTTTATGCAATAGACAAGAATTAAAACGAAGTAGGAACCGTCAAAGAAAGCAAAGCTAAGCTAACTTTTTACAGTTCAACTTCAAGCAATTGCTAACCTACAGAATAAAAATCGTTTCTTAAATAATTACTTTTCTATACTAATATTATAAAGAGGAAAGATTTTTTGTTTGTACCGGATAAGTTCCGAAACTACTGGACCGGTTTTAAAATTTTTTTCACCAATAGAAAGGTAAATTATCAGGTAGTAACATAGGCTATAAATCATATTTATATCATGCAAGTTAGCTGAGACATCACAATTCTTGCGGACGAATTCGCGGGCAGAGTGCTATACCTACTCAATAATCACTTTGACTTGTTTATAGATACGGGTGTAGGTAATTATGGGCTGAGGACACGGTGGAGCACACTGTGGAGGTGTGCCCCGCTTAGGTAGAGCACCGCCGTGTCCTCGAGGTGGCGATCGGCGGCGGCGACCTCTCGCTTCCGGCCCTGGTCCAAGCCATGGTCCGGAGCGAGACGGAATGGGACGCCGTCACCTCCTTCTGCGAAGCAGTCATGCTAGCGAAGGAGTTGGCGGAACGTGAGAGGGAGAGACCCTCACGTCCCGGCCGCCGCGGGAGACGCCCCGGGCGCCGGGGCCACCACGTGGTGGCTTCCGGCCACCGTAGGCGCGGGCCTGGGGACGGGGAGCTATGGGCTAGCTCGCCGTCCGTCCGTCTCATGACGACAGGCCGTGTTGACGGCGCGTTCGTGTTCCACGCGCGCCTCAAAGAGAGTCAGCAATTAGGGAAGGGGTCCGCAAGGGCCGAAGCCTGCCGGGGCTGCGGGACTATTCGAAAGAGATACCGTGGCCCCGGAACACAAAGGGCGATGAAGGAACATGGATGGGTTTTAGTCAGTAAAAGTGTGACACTCCCTCCTGCTCCGCCTAGAGCGGGAGGAGTCATTTGATGATTTCCCATACAAAAAAAAAAAAAAAAAACGTAAGTATGGGCTGATTTCTTCAGTAAGTGGCAGTTCCTATTAAGAATGGGACACTTGGGTTGATTCCCTATTTAGAGTATGGCAGCCCTAATTTAAAAACTAGATTAGAACAATATTTTCGAGAAAATTCGACACAAATTAAAATAGGTTAACTGCAGTCATTACTGTTATTAGTTCTTTTCGTTTTTGATGTTACCAACTTATCGGGCTGTCAAATAACATCTGGGTCGATAGAATGTTTTGATCAGTGGAGCTGGATCGAAACGTGTTAAAATTTTATTGAAATGTAAGCAAATCAATTTGTATATTTTAGATATCATCAAGTAACGTGATGGAGGAAAAGTTTTTATGCAAAAGGATGCAAGAAGTAAACAGATTTGATCAAAGAGAGGACAAAGATAACAGGCTTGTGTCCTGAAAAAATCAAATTAGTCCGTCAGATGGATTATCAAAAACATTTGACGCATACTTTTTCTTTTGTTACATAAACCAAAATTGACGGAGATACGATGCTTTTAAAATTCTCAATACGTCACGCCGTGGTATTATTTTAAGTGCGTTCTGACGTCACGAGCCCCCACTCCCGAGTTTTGATGCGTTTTATCTTTGTTAATATTCATTTGATTTACACTAGATTTGAAATTTATTGATAGTGAAAACTAGCTTATTTGGTGTAGAATTTTACGCCACCATCAGCCTAATTGCGTAACACAGTCACAATGGTAATGCATTTAGACCATCATTATCATCATAACATAATATAGGATTGTGATGATATGTACTTGTGTCATCATCATCTGCCTAGCCTTTTCCCAACTATGTCGGGGTCGGCTTCCAGTCTAACCGGATGCAGCTGAATACCAGTATTTTACATGGAGCGACTGCCTATCCGACCTCCACAACCCAGTTAAACTGGGTCAGATTTTTTAGGCCACTGACAACGACTGTCAAAGATCTACAAATGACAGCCGGGACCAACAGCTTAACGTGCTTTCCAAGGCACGCAGGAAACTCGGTATGTAAGGGTGGTCACCCATCCACAGACCCAACCTAAGCAAGCACGGCTTAACCTAAAGATCGACCCGAGCGGCTGTTATTATGCCACGAGCTCCTTTATGTACTTGTGTGATACGCCGCAATTCGGGTGCTGGGTTTTTCTTAGCAAGGCCATGTTTTATTATAAACTTCTGTCCGCCAGTTAATCAAAAGATCCTTGTTACACCAAAAATAAAGAAACCTTGCCCCAATAAACACAGAGATCACGCCTACAATGATTTACAAAGGAATCTGTCTGAACACAAAGGGATAACTATATTTACCACAGAACACAAACGTTGTTTACAATATTATATTTCTGGGATGGTTTTACGTAATCTTGACAACGTATAGATCTTTTTGTTTTGAGATAATAATGGGATTTAATGGATTTTTCAGAGCGACGTCGTCGACCTTGGGGACCGGGCGGTGTGCCTCAAGTGGACCTGGGCAGGACATCTGGCTAGACGCGGAGATGGCCGATGGAGCAAGGCTTTGACCGAGTAGTGGCCAAAGTTAGGCCATAAAAACCAGGGCCGTCCTAAAGCTCGTTGGGTCAAAGTCGCGGGGAACACCTGGATAAGAGACGCACAGACCCGGGAAGTGTGGCAGAAAAAATGGGAGGCCTATACCCAGCAGTGATTCCGAGCTGATAGGATGATGATGATGATTCAGAACTAGCTTATGCCCCCGCAGCTTCAGTTCCGTAAATGACCCACGGGATCGTACCACCGGGATAAAAAGTATTCTATGTGTTAATCCAGGTTATAAACTACCCGTGCGCCAAATTTTATCAAAATCCATTTCATAGTTTTTGCGTGAAAGAGTAACGAACATCCTTCCACAGTTTCGCATTTATAATATTAAGAAGAAGAAGATAAGATTTGTAACACTTCAAAGATCTCAATGAATTGCATGATTGTGCAAAATTATAATAGCTTGCTTGTCTTATATTACAGTCTGTATAATAATTTCCCAGAACTTAATTTTCATTCGATCTAATTACGATATAATAAACATAACAACCACAGACTAGCAATTCATTGAATGATAAGAAACTCATTCACAGGTCCTCCATTCATTGCCTAAGCTAAGATAACCCGTCACGGACAGTTTGCATAAAAACCCGGTTAATTATCAAAACAAACAGATATATTATGTAATATGCTATCGAAAGCGCGTGATAGTTACGTACTTGCTAAACAAATTATAGTCACATGTTTGTCTACTGTTTTCAGGCATCAGGGCTTTTCAACATTTTTATGAAAATGCGATGAATATCATTCCTGTTTGAAACTTTAAGTAATTTTTGGTGTTCGATTAGCTTAGACTCCGGAGTCTGTAAGTACGTAGATACAATCTATCTATATGAACATTAGTCGTTTATAGATAGAGGGAGGCCTAGAAATCACTGGCGTGACAACCTAGAGCATAGGCATTTGTTAGAGATTGGCCAGAGACAACCGCACGGAGACAAAAGTGGAAGGCTATGGGGAGGCCTTTGTCCAGCAGTGGGACAATATACGCTAATAATAAAGAAAAACAAAATTTAAGATGAGATACCAGGCCGAGAACTAAAACTCTAAATAAAGCAAAGTAATCAAAATATCCAGCTCAAGGGACCTCCATTTCGGGTTGCGACTCATCTGGCGGCAAGGAATCGCATTTTTACATGCTCCTATCCGTTTCTGTCGCTCAGAACCATCATTTGCTTGAGCGAGAAACAGAGTACATATATTATTCTTCTTCAACTTTTTAGCACACTCACACACGGTAGGATGTGGCGCAACCATTAAAGCTCAGATTGAGCCTGAATTAAAGTATCTTTTTGCAGAGAGTCACGCGCGTCTCAAAGAGAGTCAGCAAAAAGGAAGGGGTCCGAGGTCGATGCTGCCGGGGCTGCGGGACTGTTCGAAAGAGATACCGTGGCCCCGGAACACAAAGGGCGATGAAGGAACATGGATGGGTTGTAGTCAGTAAACGTCTGACACTCCCTCCTGCTCCGCCCAGAGCGGGAGGAGTCATTTGATGATTATCCCATCCGAAAAAAAAAAAAGGTAAAACAAGATCAGGTATCAACAATCATAATAACTCGTTATCCAATCGATTATTTACAAAACAGTTTTCAAACGAGCGGCAACCGTCAATAATTAGACATGTGCAAATTATTGTAATTAAACCGAGTTCGGAATCCTCGGTTCGATTTATTCATTCAATGACTATAATCAGCGGCCATCGTTTATAATTTCCATACTAATCTGGTGAAAGAAATTCATTGTAATGCATTAATTAGTGTCTGTAATTAATTCACGTCTCATCAATGGAATGCTGTCTTGGAAGCCGCGTGATCAATTTATCTTGAAATCACATTTACTAATGAATCGAGGAATTGAAATCGATGAAAGGAATCTATTAAAGTTTTCTTAGTGAAAGGAAACTCATGAATTCATGCCGTCTACAGATATTGGAGAAAACAATCACGATTGTAGTTTTTTTATATGGCATCTCCCAGCCACTCCCAGGTCCTTTTTAGCCTGGCTTCTGCTTACCCGGACTATCCTGTGGATGCCTTGAGTGTAAGTCCTCCAGCCAGGGGCAAAAAGCTTATAGAATAAGCGACAGCGCGCTAAGGGCACCCCCTGTGGGGTACGAGGCTCGGCTTAGGGCGTCGCTGGAGAGGGCGAAGGGACAGGCTGGATCTTTTCCGTAGTGGTTTCACATCACAAGACATAAACAGTAGAGCTTTCAAAGCGTTTCAAATGTCTGCAACGACAAGATTGACATAAGAAATCTAATACACTTCAACCAACTTATTTGTGCAGACGGGAAAACTCAGAACTAAAAAAAATGTACCAAGTTTGACGTATCTATGCAAATTTTCTTGACAAGCAACGCCACCTTGAACTGCAGACTTAAAATGGTCATACATACAAATTTTTTTTTTTTTTTTTTTATTATTTAGTTAGTGTCACGTCTAGGCCCTATGAAGTGGCGAATAGAAAAGGCTGGTTACTCGGCCATTCGAAGAGAAAGACAGGAACAGTTAGCTCAAACAAACATAACATTTTCAGCTCTTGGACTTTGCATCCCAAAGGTTACTGTGACTACCACACACAGAAAGGCCACAACAAGAAAACAAATTAAACAAGCAATAAAAGCCAAGCAATATATTATTTTAAACGTTTGTTTGTCGGCTCCACCGTCGGAAATAAAACGGACGAGGTCGCGAGCCAGACTAGTTTATTGCATACTTCGGCTTAGAACTGAATCTATTTTATGATGTGGTCTTTGATCATGCATTTCAGGTGTAAAGGTTGGAAAAATGATTGGAATTCCGTTTGATGAATTCCTAATAGGTACTTGTGCTCCATTATAACTGCTATTTTTGTACATTCAATTTCTAAATATTCTATACTAATATTACAAAGAGGTTTGTAAGTTAGTATGTAGGGGTATAATCTTCGGTACTACTGATCCGATTCCGAAAATTCTTTTACTAACGAGAAGCCACATTATATCCGAGTGTCTTAGGCTACATTTAAAACGTTCCCGTGGGTTATTTTCCGTACATAACTAGAGGAGCTAAATTAGCAACTCTATTTGTAGTGGTCTAACTTCGTTTGAAATACTGTTAGAATAAAGTTCTAATCAGCTTGCACTACAAAGTGGTTGTTACCTCAGTCACTGCGGCGGAATAGTGCGAAATGAGTGTTTTTTTGCGATTTACAAAAAATCTATTGTTTGGACTAAAAAAACAAAACACTATCATGCCATTTGCCAAAAAATCAGAATAATCGCATGTATTTAGTATAGTTTTTACTCGCTAAAAGAATTTTTTAGAGATAAGTTCGTGATTTTATTCTATCGAGTAAAATTTGTTGTATTATGTTTTCGAAACAATAACATACTAGCATATATCCTGAAGAATATCATATATTTTTCTGATTTTGTTTATTGCCGTGAATCATATGCGTTTTTGCATTATAAAACTCGCGTTTAGCTCCAGTAGTCCCCTTAACAAAATAAACGTAGACAATTGATTTGTGCCCGCGTTTTCAATCCATATAACTATCATTTTACAAGTTTAACACACAATACCTTACAACACCTCATCCATATTTCACCAGCACCGTACAAGCACATAAATCTATCCATTACCCAACTATTATAAAATATGAGCTAAGTTTGGTTTGCTTACTCGTAACGTGCAAACAGGAAAGATGGCCAGTAATGAACTAATTACTTGCATAATCACTAAGTTGGATGAGGTAAATAAAGGTAGGTTATGTTAGGTTTCAGGAATTCTGTGTAGATAATGATGTTTGTTCTGTTTTGAGGACAGACGAGCTTATATTTAGCTCTGTATTGTCAAGGGAACTTAAATACAAGGTGGAAACAGACTTGCTGTGGAACGAAATATCACGTTTTATGGTAAAACTTAATGTCACACACTCAAAACATTGTGTTGATGGATACTTTTAATAGAAAACGGGTCATGCGAGGTATTTAAAGTAAAGTAATAACCTTAAAACATAGTATATAAAAAAATTGAATGTCAGAAGTCTTCTGTTTTTGCCCACAAATTACACCTTTGTACGAATGCTCATACCTTTACTGTACAAGATGCGTTTGCCTTGCAGTGAGACAAGAGACAACAATAGGTTGGCATTATTAAGCATAGCTCAAACAACCGACAATCGGGTGCTAATGACATCATCAGATCCTGTGTCAGTTTCAGGGCTCCAAGGTAGCGTGGTCCGACGATTAGTGTCAAGGATGTAGCGAGTGACAAATAACGTTGTCATTTGCTTGTGGTTGGTTATATCATTATGATTTGAGTCCAGAGGGCCCAGAAAAATGACAATCGCTTTCAGAGCTTTTCGTATTTCTGCAATAGGATTTATATCGGCTTTTCGGTAGCTTATGTCAATCCAATACATTTGTAGTGGACAGACAATGAATACTACAGCAACATAGTACAAAAAGTACTACATCATAACACCACCATCTATGCCACAAAGGAAGAACTAACATCAAAATTCAGAACGACCCTTTTAAAATTATCTGCGACTCTACTTCGATTTAGGCAAAACCCGTCAACAACTGCATGTCGGGCAGTGGCCCACCCGACATAACACCCGTCTGGTCGGAGGATCCTCCCTTTTCTATGAGGGATGAAGAGCTTTACACCCTGTTCTTCATACCCCTATACATTATTGAATTTCTGTCATTAGGGCCCCCTAATGACAGAAATTTCTTCCTCATTTAATCCATAAATGACGTCACACTTAAGGAGGGCGGGGGTCGACGAAGTGTGACATTGTGTGACAACGGGTTGAGAGGGGTCCTAAATTTTGTGACGTCACATTTCAACACCTTAAAAGAGAGAGAAATAATCAATCGTTTTTAGTTTTGTTCAATTTTTGAAATGTTTCATTTGTTGTTAATTTTATTTAAAAAGAATTTAAATCGAAATAAAACTAATTTTGGAACTGATATTTTAATTCAATAACTTGTAAATTGGAAAATATGTGACGTCACACTACGGCGGGGGGGGGGGGGGGGTCAAAAAATCATGAGATTAATAGAATTGCCAAACTTAAGTGGCAGTGGGCAGCTCACATTGCTCGCAGAACGGATGGCCGATGGGGCCGAAAAGTTCTGGAGTGGCGACCGCGAACCGGAAGACGTTGCGTTGGAAGACCTCCCACTAGGTGGACCGATGACCTGGTGAAGGTTGCGGGAGTCCGCTGGATGCGAGTCGCACGGGACCGGGCAATGTGGCGACACTTGGGGGAGGCCTATGTCCAGCAGTGGACGTCTTTCGGCTGAAATGATAATGATGATGATGAATTTATGGATGGCCTTATCGTTGATGGAATGTCTCTTTGCCTTTGCCAAATTCTGTAGTTTTTGACTCTTTACGTTTACGATTCATTTTTCAAGTTCAACTCTTCTTCTTTCTTCTTCAGGTGACTATGAGAATGAAGATCTAGTGTGGATATAACAAATACTGAGAGCAGAAAAGATTATCAGATTTTGTGGTTATGACCACAAAATCTGTAGTATTTTTCGAATATATAATTTCTTATTATATTCGAATTGGTATTACCTGTTTTATATTATACTAATAATATAAGGAAACGTAGTAACGGGATTCGCAGTGCTCATTAAAACCTAACGGTCATTTTTATCTCGAGTGCGTTTAAAATAAACTAAAAATAATTTAGTCAATTATATTTTAAGTAAGAATCGACATGCTTCACGATACATACGTGAACTTTGATAAACCCAAAATCCTTTATCACTTTGCCTTATCAAATTGGCTTGGTCTTCAATAAGGCTAGGCGATGATTATTGTAAAAATAAAATCTTAAAATTACATATTAGGTGTCATTTAGAGTTACTCATAAGAGGCATTAGAGTGGGACAAAAGCGAGGAGGATATATGATATACAGGGTGTAAACAGACTCTTTGCAAGCCGCTAACCAAGCATTTATTCCATCAAACTAAGTGACCCTACACAAAAATTATTGCTGGGAAATGACTTTTTTTTCGGGGTGATAAACCACGTTTTACGGTAAAACTCAATGGAACGCACTGAAAACATTGTGCTGGTGGATGGATTGTATAGTGTGGGGGTCGTGGAGGTGTTTAAACTTAAGTTCTTACATTAAAAACATGTATCTCCGTTACTAGAAGGTTCAAAGGTATGGTCTAGATTTAGAACAAAAAAATTACCACAATATTCGCAATGATGGGGAGAACAACTGCCTTTCGGCTTTGTTAATAGTCTTTTTACACCCTTTATACACAGCTTTCACACTATCATGCTCAAGCGATGCCGCCCCCATCATGCGCAGGCCACGCGTAAGCCCCAGGTGAGACAGTCCAATACTGGGACATTGGATACACATGCCACTCTGGCGTGTCATAAATTGTGGTTTTGTTTTTCTGTAGGGCTATTACGTATCACAAAAGATACAGACAGACAGCTCGAAATGATAGTAACTGGGCTCAGTGTCCATCAATTAACTGTCAAAAGGTTAGTTTCGTATAATGTATGACCCTGTTAGTCACCGTAAAGTGATATCCACTCAGTGTGATACGTAATACCAATATTATGATATTCACGGTTGTCATCAAAGTTCGGTTTACAACCGAAGCTTGATAGTCACTGGGATCAGAAAGATACGTAATAGCCCTGCTGGTACTAGTTTGTGTGTTTAGTAACCGAATGGACTTTTTTTTTTAGGTAATTAATACTCAGTAGTGGATGGAGCAAGGCTGCCAGCAATTCAAAGAGCATAAAGGAAACTGTTATTTTGTCCAAAAATATGTTTTACTCAGAAAAGACATGCTGAACTCATGATAAACCCAAAATCCTTGACCACATAGCCTTATCAAATTGGCTTACTCAAGTTCCAGGGTACCAAATCAAATAACTATTTATTGCGAACAACAAAGTGCGTATGGGTTAGTAAATAAGTACTTAAGAACTATGTTAGTGGTATTTAGTTACATTCATTCAAAAGGCCGAGATCTAAAGACCCTTAACGAAGCTGAAAAGCACTTGTTCTCCCCGTCATTGCGATCATTTTTTGGTTCTAGAACGTACAGTCGTGGTCTTTTCCGCCTGATCAGTAAATTTTTTTGTGCTTAAATCATGCGGAGGTGCCGAGCCACGCAGCCTTAAAGTTTAGCCCTATTAAGAAAGCGTCAACTTTGGCGCGCAAAATAACAATAACTCTCGTTTGGCGTGCGTCGTCAGTGCGCTCGGCCGATTGGTATCTTTTATTCATTATTTCTATACAAAGTCAACGGAGCGGGGCTAGAGAGCGTTTCTATGTTGTAATTGCAAGCAAAAATTTGCTTAGTGGTGATCAGGCGGGAGTGTCCTCGATAGTACCTGGGAACCTACTAGTTCCAACTTTTCGCAAGTAAATTTAGTCTTCAAATTATAATAATTAATTAATAACACCACCAGAACCCACACATACTAACCCTCTAAGAGCATAACAAACTACCTTCTAAGTTTACAAACAAACTCGCTTACACTATCAGTTCAATCTCCGACTGTCAGTGGAGAGATGACTAGATTATCATAAATTATGTAGATGCTATCTATTCGCGGCCAGACTATGTTACATGAATTACGATGGCCAGGAATTGAATCTTGGAATGTTCAGCCAATTAACGTTCTTCATACGTTTCAATTAGTTAATTGAAAAATGTTGGATGAAACTAATTATATATCTATGTGAATGAAAGACCAACTGACGTGTTTTATTACTGTTACAGTTAGCCTGTATCGTCCCACTGCTGGGAAAATGCTCCTCTTCATGACCCGCAGCTCTTATGCTGTAGGGTTAAAGTGGAACTTCGTATGTTTTGTCCAGCTCGTACCGCTTAATTCTGCGAGTTGGCTGGCCTTCTGGGTGTGTAATGGCTCCACATAGTGTCTATATCGGCCAACATCTCATTGGGCATATGGTACACCTAGCCATCATCTCACTTTAGCTTAGTGGCGATTAGATCGTTCATCATTCTTCTGCCCTTATCCTGATATATTTGTGGTCGGCGCAGCATGTCTTCTTCTTCCATACTTCTCTATTACTCGTCATCTCAGCGGTCTTCTCCTTTCTAGCCATATCATGATTATATATTTTTATTCATTTATGATAACCGACTAAAATTATAAGTATTTTGTAAATAACATAAACAGTCCTATTTATGCCGTGCAATATTATGCTAATAGTGGTATGTGTTGTAAATAACATCAACAAACAGTCATGTGCTAATTTAGTACATACTTTACAGTCATGTAACAAGGACTATACTTAATTAATTACTTTGCCAAGTACTTAGTACAGTGACAGACTTAACGACTGCTCTAGTCTCAGTTAATTGATTGATTCATAAGAAAAATAACAGCATCTTACAGTAACTTGCGAAGTTACATAAACAACAGGAAACGAGTATCTGAAAGTCAAGTCATTTAGTTAAATCGCGTGCCGGCAGACAATTGTAACACAAAACCACTCACCAGCAGATTATCCACGGAATTATATCCGCAAATCACGTACCCCATCACTTTATTCGCCATTTTGTTTTTATTATAATCACCATTCACTAATCACCAGAACATCACCAAGGAAACACGTCTTTTGAACTTAAGATTCTCTTATTCACTTACACACAAAGCGGAAAAGAGAAAGCACTATAAATCCAATTAACAATCAATTATGTCAATTGTTGCGCAAACACAAGCAATTTTGATCCTAATTGTGTTCACGTAAGGTTGATAACGGGCGCACTAGTACATGGTTACGAAACTTTTAAAGTGTTAATTTGTATTTTGTCATGTAGAGTAAGAATTGGTATTTTTTCATTAAAACGTGAGCGTGTGTCATGATGAGCGGACGGCGAGTGACTGACTGATTGTTTTACCGCGGGTGCTGCGGGAGCCATGCGGGAACATGGCTTGTAAATAAACGGAACAATGATCGTGGCGTGCGCATAACAGATCATCTGGACACAATCTGACTTGTTAACTGAAAAAAGTGAAGATTTCATAACAGCGAGTCGTGTGCCAACAAGTTTATAAGAATTAATGAATAGTGGAATTTCATCGGACAGATTTTAAGAAGTTAAAGTTTTTTCAGACAACATTTTGATAACAAAACTTTTTTCATTCATGAATTTAACAAGATCTGAATTAACTTGGTGAAAAAAAACCTTTAGAAGATCTAGGTGACTTAGCGGTTAAAGCAGGTCCATCATCAATAATGAAAACACTCCATGAAGACGAAAGCACGTTGTCAAAATATTAAGAAAAACATTTGCTTTCAAAACTTCGAGTACATTCACAGCAACCAATTAAATGTCTGACGCTACACAGAATGAAACATCAAAGAAAACGTGTTCAATTAAAGCCGTAATTAAAGTCATTGGCAATCTGCCTGTAGTTTGTAGAATTAACGATACTGAAGTGCCATCAAAGAAACATATATAGCTACAGATACTAATACAGAAAAACTTTCGCGAATGGACGGAGATCACGAGTGCTGTTGAGCTGCTCCACCTCACCAATGACAAGGAGATATATCCGAAGTTGATGGCTAACCTTCAGTAATTGCAGAGGCGCCAAAAGAAGAAGCTACAAAGAGTTTAGTATTTACTGTCGCAATATAAAAGGTTACTGTATCCGTAGTCACAAAGATTTGTCCTGACCTGTGAGGTCAATATGATCTTTCTTATTTTAACATCGGCAACTAAGAGTTATTCAAGAACATGCAAATAATATGTATTAAGAACTAAGTTGGACCTTAATCTATGGCCTGCCATCATCATCATCCTTATATTTGCCATCGTGGTGAAAGCATTAGCCAATCCAAAAGACGTCTGCTGATTGCCCAGGGTGCGCCGGACGTATCAGAAGGTAGTAGAATTCGTCGCTTGGGAACGCTCCATTCATGCACCCAAGTCGGTCGGCCCAGTTCATGGACGGCTCAGATCTCAAGTAGTGTGTGTGAATGTAGCGTATCTCCACAGACAATGGCCCACCTTCCATTTTGCGCTGTATGCCCTGCCGCATTTGACGATGTAATGACTGCATCAACGAGCGGAGTACGCATAGTAGAATTTTGGGCCAAATATATTTTATGAAAATTGCCATTGACACACTTAGAAGAAGATCATCATCCTCTATCACACTTATCCACCGTTGAGCATTATGCCCACGTTCCTAAGCCACAAACTTTCTATACATCTCTAGCCTTTTAATTTAAAATTATAAAATACTTCCAACGCTAAAGTAAGCACGAACCATCATAAAAACTACATAACACTCCTTACTACATCCTAAAGAACATCGCAAAACTTCCATTAAAAATAAACATCCTGCCTTCAAAACGTGAAACAACGAGAGCATTGATTTGAGCACCAGATAAGTCCTGACATCCTGACCCCAGATATCGCCGAAAAGAGGCCGAGATGCCGAGATTCTAACCTTGCCGAATGCGGAACTCGTCGCAATTAAACGAGCTATATTCAATTATCTTTGCTTGTTGTTCTGGAGGGTAATACTTTGTACGCCTGTCTGGAGCCCGCCCTGCCGACTACGCCGGCGGGAAACTCCGCTGCCGCGGCAAATTGTCGCTCAGCGGACGGACTTCCGGCGGGATCTCATGGCGACATGGAGAGAGCGACTATCGCAACCCCGTGCAGGGCACGCCACAATAGTGGCGATAAGTCCCCTCTTTGAGGAGTGGCTGGAGAGACGCCACGGCGTCCTTACCTTCCGCCTGACGCAGGTTCTTACCGGACACGGATGCTTCGGTAAGTTCCTGCACCGAATCGGGCGGGAGGAGACGCCCGGGTGTCACCATTGTGAGGATCGACCGGAGGACACGGTGGAGCACACGGTGGAGGTGTGCCCCGCTTGGGCGGAGCACCGCCGTGTCCTCGTAACGGCGATTGGCGGCGGCGACCTCTCGCTCCCGGCCTTGGTTCAATCCATGGTCCGGAGCGAGACGGAATGGGACGCCGTCACCTCCTTCTGCGAAGCAGTCATGCTAGCGAAGGAGGTGGCGGAACAGGACAGGGAGAGATCCTCACGTCCCGGCCGCCGCGGGAGACGCCCCGGGCGTCGGGGGCCACGTGGTGGCTTCCGGCCACCGTAGGCGCGGGCCTGTGGACGGGGAGCTATGGGCTAGCTCGCCGTCCGTTCGTCTCATGACGACAGGCCGTGTCGACGGCGCGTTCGTGTTCCACGCGCGCCTCAAAGAGAGTCAGCAATAGTGAAGGGGTCCGCAAGGACCGAAGCCTGCCGGGGCTGCGGGACTATTCGAAAGAGATACCGTGGCCCCGGAACACAAAGGGCGATGAAGGAACATGGATGGGTTTTAGTCAGTAAAAGTCTGACACTCCCTCCTGCTCAGCCCAGAGCGGGAGAAGTCATTTGATGATTTCCCATCCGAAAAAAAAAAAAAAAGGCTATTAACTATCTGTGTGCTAAAATTCATCCGAATCCGTTAAGAAGTTTTTGCGTGCAAGTGTAACAAACATACTGTATGCATCCATCCATCTAACCATCGTCACAAACTTTCGCCTTTATAATATTAGTAAGAAGTAAGAATCGCTCTCACAGACGTCTGAATCCCAGCATTGGTAACAGGATAGGCTGATCGTGTGACATAAACTTTGGGCGTGTTTATTGTGTGCACTAGAAGTTGAAAATACCAGACATGAGCGTGGTCTATGCAGAGGAAATTAAGGAAGAGGCCAGTGACACTTGTGATAAGCGCGATTTCAATTTAAATTAACGTTGACCCGAACTATTTTCGTCCGTTTTAATGTGTCATGTACATTGTACACTATTTACTGTAGCCAAAACTGTAACACGAGTCATGCTTTGAAGTAACATTAGCGTAACGCTAGTAAATGAAAAGAAAATATTCCACTCTGCCCCATCATATAATCCCACAGTAGCAGTAGGACAAAGATGAATTTTCAAATTGGCGGCGATCACTTTCCAATCAATGTTTGAATTTAAGAGTATTTGATATTTATAGTAATACTGTTTACGATAAAGTTAACAAGAATAAAAAAATAAACTAGTCTGAAACTGTAAAGTCGACTATGTTTTTTCAAACCATTGCTTTATTAATTCTTTAAACCGAATCCTAAACCTAATACAGGGTGTAAACAACCTCATCACGAAGCCATCAGCTGTACATCAAACTAAGTAACTTTACGCAAAAATTGTTGCTGGGAAACGACTTTTTTTAGGGTGAAAAATCATGTTCTGTGGTAGAACTCAATGTAACGCACTCCAAACATTGTGCTGATGGGTTGATTGAATAATACGGGGGTCGTGAAGGAGTTTAAAGAAAATTTCTTATATTAAAAACTTGTATTTAAAAAAACTTGTCAAAAAGTTGGAATTTTGACCCCCAATATCTAAGGTATGGTGTAGAACAAAAAAATGATCGCAATGACGGGGAGAACAAGTGCCTTTCGGCTTCGTTAAGAGGTTTTTTACACCCATTACATTTTTCCCGAAACAAATAATGGTACAATTTGGAAATCAACTTTTTTTAAAACCGTTAACTCACTGCTGGGTCTTCCTTTTCTCCTTCCAAAACTCTCTGTTTTGTGCAATTTTTGGCCATGTTTGGCCCGGACATCAACATTCCGCTTTGTCGGGATCATGCATGTGGGACATTATGACAGGGCAGAGTGGAATAATCCCAACAAAATAATATACTTTTAAAACGATCCATAAAATTATGTAATAAGTTATAATATATTATAGTTTCATGTGTTCCGCGGGAATGTAAACATATTCGCACCTTCGTTTAGTCATGGCGCCAGTTGTTATGAAACTCGGGGAAAGCGTTCAGTCGTTTCCTATTGTGTTCCAAGTTTCTTTAGCAAAGAATAGGTCTTTTTTTCGATACAGTATATTTTTTGCTTTCTTGTAAATGGAAATTAGACTTTTGGTCTTTAAAATCAATTTGTGGCAAGATAAAGCGTATAGGAATTTTGGGACTGAATTTTCGGGATTGACATGGTCAATAACGAACTTAGAACTCTTTGAGTCAAACTGACACATATATTCATAGTTTGTTGTCAACTAACCGACGAAATCACAGCATAGTGCGACACAAATTGGGACAAGGTAGGCTGGTTTCCCTCTCATAGAGAGGAGGCCTGTGTCCCAGCAGTGGGAACATTACTAGGCTGATGATGATGATGATGAGGACGGTTAAATTCAGTCAAGTTCCCATTCATCTATCACCAGCAACAGTATATTATCCCGTATCTTATTATTCTGGAACATCATACTTTTTCGATTACCAAATTTAGGAACACCGAATCTCAACTGCATTACATCATTGCTGTTATCTTCACCTACATCACCTATTTCCTGGATCCTCTCATCGAAATTCATTGAAACACGACAATCCATAAATATGAATGGTAAGCAATAAAACCTGCTTGTTTATCTGAACGTATCTATTTCAGTGGCCGGCTAGAATCAGGTCAGCCAATGTCCTCGATCGCGTCTGAGACTGTATCAATCTATCAATCAGTGTGTTAGTTGTGTTGAATTGACAGTTTTATTGAGTATCGGGCTATATGGGCAAATAGGTCTGTGTGGCCAAGTATAGTTTTTGAGTACAAAATACGTTATGTGTTTAGAGGCTATTTTTGTCTGCTCATTGCATGATAGAATCTGCTTTACATGTCAGACAGAATTAACAATGGAACACTGACTCATAGAAGGGACTTGATTTTGACTGTACCTACGTATTCGTCTTTTGGGAGAGATGTCCAGTTATTTTAAAGTTCGGACGCTTATTATTCAACGGTTTTCTTTTAAAGAAAAAACAGGATACTGCAAGGTCGGTTGGAATGGCGTGCAATAGATGAGACCAACACTCATCACAGAGTGGATACCGGTTGAATAAGCGCATAGAGAAAAATCTTAACCGACTCTCGCAAAAGAAAAGTCATAGACGCCTTGACAAACCTTTTCAAGTGACAATCCTTTGCATGCTATTAAGGCAATGAACAGACTGCAATATTTCCCAAACCTAGTCACACATTATCACCAATCTTTAACAGCCCCAATCACCAAAACGATCCGTAACCATAGACAAAATAATATAGTGACCATAAACAAAATTACCAATCACACTTATGACCATATTGAAAGGCGGCGTGTTGCGGAATAGACATGAAATTAGTACTAAAACTAAAATACTAAAACTGGTATAGAAATAATAGCTCAACTCCTACTCGCAACTATAAAGCGAGACGATATTAATGTGTTTTAGCATTTAAAACGAAATGATTTTGGTTTTACTGCGTTTGCGGTGCGGGTAATGGCGAATTACCATAGACATTAAACAAAACTTATGAAATCAAAATCAAAGCATTTATTTCAAGTAGGCCAGTTACAGGCACTTTTGAATTGTCGAAACAAAGATGAAAATTAAATGTAGCTACAGTCCCAGTCACAAGGCATAAAAACTGTGAAAGTACTGTAGTTGCCGGGATATCTTCCGTGATTATTATTTATTTAGCGTCCTCGGGAGCTCAAAATAAATAATAATCACGGAAGATATCCTGTAAGTGACAACATAAGTTTAGTTTTAAACCGTGAAAGCTTAAAACAGTGTTTGACTTTAAACAAGATTGAATAAGTAGTAACGTAAGTTTTTTTTCCTAGAGCGAATTGTTAAGGAAAATACTGCCATAGTGTTTTTTGGTAAACTGATTAGGGTGACTTGTAAGTAGTATAAGTTAAGCGTACTTTACACTACGTGGGCCCTTTTTATGCATGTATTGTTAAAATCATACGCAGATAGCATATCAAAGTTTTGCATCGAAATTAAAAATACTCAAGGCATTAAGTCCGTCTTTGTACAGCCGTGGACTTTTCCGCCTGATCAGTTAAAAATAAATCGCTTAAATCTTGCGGAGGCGCCGAGCCACGCCCCTTAAGGCGACACTAGTCACGGGCTCGAACTCATTGGTAGGCGTGGCCAAAAAGCATGCTGTCTCACCTGGCATAGTGGCCGACAGAGTGAGATGCACGATAATTCAAAGTAAAAAGCGCTCGTAAAAAAATACTAAAAGGCCTTTGGAAAATCGAGTTTTATGAAAAAACCAATGCATAAATCAATTACAAGTAAAATTTATTGGGTTTTTCGATAGTTGTGCTTTGTCGGTACCGACTTTGTTTTGGAAATTTGACACTTCTTTTATTACTAATTTACGCCCAAAGTTGCGTTAAAATTGGCAATAAAAACGAATCTTTGGTAGCTCGTAACTTTTTAATGGCTTTTTATTTTACTATTCTGTTTCCGCACAGACAAAGTTAATAATGAGACAAAACGATATCATGTTCAACTTTGGATGTACTCCAGTGTAGTACAGTGTTAAACAGTGGAGTAATACCCCCCCGAAATTTCTATGGACAAAATGTCGACTAGTGTCACCTTAAAGATTAGGTCTATTAGAAAAGCGTCAACTTTGGCGCGCAAAATAACAATAACTATCGATTGGCGTGCGTCGTCAGTGCGCTCGGCCGATCGGTATCTTTTCATTCATTATTTCTATACAAAGTCAACGGAGCGGGGCTAGAGAGCGTTTCTATGTTGTAAATGCAAGCAAAAATTAGCTTAGTGGTGATCAGGCGGGAGTGTCCTCGATAGTACAGTGTTTTTACATTATTTGCAAAAAGGTTTTAACAAATAAATTCAGGTATCTATAGCGCTATCTCTGTCACTCATACCAATGTGTCAGTCTCACTCTAAATCTCTATGTATCATAAAGTTATAAATACTCCTGGGGACTGTACCTATATAATTCGTTTATAATTATTATGTCTTGTATTTAGATGTTAACTCAGTTATCTTTCCTGTTTGCTATTGTATTCAGTAGTGATGTGGTGTTATGAAACATCGATATCGATGAAGTATCTATTTTGGGTTAAGATATGCTAACTGTTATTCCTTGCTAAAACGAGAAACTAGTAACGAGTTTGTTAATAAGCGTAGGACTAAGCTAAAGGAGATCTGATAAGCTTCTACTGTTGACGTTAATACACCGTTTACTAAGAAATATGATTTCCGGAGATTAATTCTAAAATGTGTAGGTTTGTTTGTTTGGGGCCCACTGTTCAAATAATGATGTTAATTAGGCCAGTTGAAGACTTTCGAATTAAGAATTTCTTAATAATACTTATTATACTATTCAACACAGGTATTACCAATTAATTAGTTGAAACAACCTTATTTCATTTTCTTAATTAGCAGAGAAAACGCATGTCTCAGTGCACGCAATTGAATTTGGCAAAAAAAGGTGTTCAGTTTCGTTAAAAGGAACTCCTGAACAATATTTTTGTTAATTAATTCCCTAGAGGGGGAATCTTATATGGCGCACGACTTGTGGACCGATAAATTAATTTCTATCAATCATACAAATCAAAATACTCTTGCAAACAGTGTCGCTGTGGATCTCATTACAGTGCCCGGTTAAGTAATCCTAATTCCAATTTTATTAATGGGTACCCAATTGGCTCCCCATTCCCAAGGGAGCAGACCATGACAGTTGACAATAGACGTAGTGGCACGACATGCGGGCCTAACTCAGCTATCTCACGGTACATATCTATTGGTTCTTATTGAGAGGGTGATAGGCTATAGTGTCTTTGTTCTCTGATGATAGATTTGCTTTAGATACATTTTAAATGAGCAAACGAAGAAGCTTCCGCTAAATACAACGTCCAGGCTAAATACGAATGATAAAAGGACAATACATTTGCCAACAACCAACAGTGGAGTAAATCCTGCAGAATGGATGATGTAGTTTGAGAGCAAGTTAATAGCTAAATTGCGATAATTAATTAATAACCAATTTAAGGTATCCAAAGCATTGGATCAAGGAGCGACCAAACTTATCAACGCGGGCTTGCCTGAAAGCTTGCCAGAAAGGGTCATCATCATCATCATCAGCCTATTAATGTTCCCACTGCTGGGACACAGGCCTCCTCTCTATGAGAGGGAAAGCCAGAAGCCGATTTTATTGCATGGATACCCTATATCCATGCAATAAAATCGAAAAAGACATCATTCCCATCGTTTCGGTCCGGACGGAGAAACTTTTCATAATCGTAATACACAACTACAGCATTCACCATTTATTACCATAACAAGTTACTCGTTTTACTTTATAACCTCCGATAACGGAATCAATTACATGAACACATAGCCAACAGTTATAAACAGTACATATTATCTGTAATTGGATGTACTTTCTCATTCTAAATGGATCATAAACTTCTTTGATATAAGGTCGTTGAGTGCCTTTTTATGAACGTGTATTTGTCGCAGATGTCCAGTTAACGTCATTACGCGGTGTTTTAATAAGTCTTATCTATTTTGCATCGTTAATTAATAAACTGTTATTTGTACTGATGTAACAATTACCAATAATCACCTATTATGAGAACGTTTCCCTTTCTCGATCGATTTATAAGTAAGTCTGTAGATACAAAGTGTAAACGGAGCCTTCACGAAGCCGTCAAGCAAGCATTCTGCACATCAAACTATATTAGGAGCAGAAATTACATCGATACTTTTTCACCTTTTGATTCTCCCATGCCTATTTAGATGGCTGTTTAAATAACACAATCGCAATATGTGTGCAGCTATTTCACGCCATTGTGTTGCGGGGCCCGGCACATCCGCTGCTGTGCGAATTCGTTCACATGATACATCAGCATTTTATAGCTTGCTGAGCTAAATGATGATTTATATCTTTGAATGGTGTTTCCGCTATGGTATATTTTTAGACTAGATTCTAGGATTAGAAGATAACTAGGTTATTCAGGTCGTCTAAAATTAGAGTCGCTTTTTAGCAACGACATGGCTATGTTTTTTAGTTGTATAATATCTCGATGTGTAGACACACATCAGAGAGAGACATAACTATTAAAGCGCATTGAAACGACCTTCAATAGTGCATCCCGAGTAGCGACATTGCTAAAGAGGTATGTAGTACGGGTGTTAAGTTCCTGAACCTAAAAGGGGAGGATACTTCGACCAGATGAATGTTGTGTTGTGTCTGCTAGACTAATGCCCCAAGGTTGTTTTGGCCTATGACGAAGCTATGAGGCACTGGTTCTCCCATTCATTGCGAGATTTTTTTGTACTGTACTATACCTGGGTACCTTCTAGCTACGAATTGAAGGTCAAAGTTCAAACTTTTTCAAACGTATGTGAGCAGTGTTGCTTAGTTTGATGTACAGAATGCTTGGTTAATCGCTTTGTAATGAGTCCGTTTTCACCCTGTATATCCGTATCTCACCGATATTTCTGCTTAAGCAAACTTCTGCAGCATAGTTCGTATGTGGTGTTTTAAATGCCGACACATTACCAACAACCCCCTAATAGGCTAGTTTCCACCATCAATAAATTGCAAATCTATTTAGTCCGTCAATTAGAGTATTGGAAAATAATGGACACGTATTTTTTGTTTTTGTAAATCAATGAATATTGACAAAGATAAAACGCATCTGAACTCGAGAGTGGGGGCTCGTGACGTCACAACGCACTAAAAATTACAGCACTGCGAGACGTATTAAGAATTTTAAAAGCGTCGTATCTTCGACTATTTTGGTCTACGTAACAAAAGAAAAAATACGTGTCAAATATTTTTTGATAATCTAACTGACGGACTAATTAGATTTTTTCAGGACACAAGCCTATTGCTGACTAGCTAATATGAGATTATATAGCCTATGAGGGTGACTAAAGAAAAACAAAAACAAATTTTCCTCTAACTAAGCAAAAATAATTAAACCAACAAGTTATTCATAACTACTATTATTTATATACACTAAGACTATTTATTCACGCCGCCAGGCAAACTGTAAACAATGCAACTGGAACACAACTGATTACAGGCGTCCTTACGTGATTCACAGCTTCTAAATATAGACGGCCCTTGGCGAGCTAAACAAATATCTGATAACCGCAGATTGCTACTGAAATAGAACGTTTTACTACGAAGTGTAGGATGCACCTGTTTTGGGGATGACTTAGGGTCCCGTTTGTTACTCTTCAGGGACGGAACCCTAAAAACGGAGTTAACGGAAATTGATTAGCAAATTTATCACGTTTTGTTTCAAATAACACCGCTGATGTCACATAAGGACTACCGCACACTATAGACAAGACGGTTTTTAGACAGACAATTACTCTACTAGTGCGAGCGAGACAGACTATGTATTCTCGCTCGCACTAGTAGGGTAATTGTCTATCTTAATACAGTCTTGTCTTTAGCCCTAACGTAACATTCTAACCAGATGCAGCTGAAAACCAGTATTTTACATTTATTTATTTAAAAATCTTTGCGGCATATTTTGTCTTGACATTCTGTTGTCAATTTGTCAGTGCCCAATATTTCAAGTAAAATTCCTGTAAAACTGATAATTTTAAGGAAAACAGTGACTTAACCATAGCACTGTAATCTTGGTTACCCTACCAGAGAGACACAGTTGATAAAAGATCCGCATTTCTTATCATTAGAATGTATAAATGGTAACGTTTGATTGTGCCGACGATCTCTCAAAACTTTCCCAAGGACATGAACTACTCTTATTTTATACATTTTATGTATTTATACCTACATTATGTTATAAATACATATGTACCTATGTACTATGTTATCATATCTGAATGATACACATTTCAGATGACATCCTATTTTTTTATCTAGATCGAATTGATTATCTCGCGAAAAAAGAAATGATTTTTCTTAGTAATCGAGAGCTAAAAATAGAATTGAAAACTAAAAATATCCACGGACAAAAACATTTTTTAATTTTTTTACGAATTTACCTCAAGGAAAAGACTGGTAGGTTTACAGTGTCTTGGGAAAGGCCTATTCTTAAGTACTAGACTATAATATATAGACTGCGATTGACTGAATTGAGAATAACTATTAAATTATCGTCAACATCCGCTTCTTGTTTCGTTTGTTTTCATGTCAGCAATTTTTTTAATTTTTTTTTTTCATTTTATAGGCCTAAGTGCGTATCACGTAGAACGCTGGCTGTCAGAATTTGTCGGCGCTTATAGTTAGAGAACCCACGGCACTAAACCTAGCCTATAGCTACACGAAATAGCGATGCTGCAATGCAATTAACCTGGAGGCGCTATTAAAAAAAATCATTTTTAGTAGTAGTTATCTAAAAATCGTTTTTTTTTAAATAGCGCTGCCAGGTTTTTGGCATTGCATTTATTTTTTGGGGTGAAAAATCGTGTTTTGTGGTATAACTCAATGTAACGCACTCTAAACATTGTGCTGATGGATTTATTGAATAGTGCGGGGGTCGTTGAGGTGTTTAAAGTTAAAATCTTTCATTAAAAACTTGTATATAAAAAAAGTTGTCATTAAGTTGGGACTTTAACCCCCAATATCTCCGTAACTAGAAGGTATGGTGTAGAACAAAAAAAATATCGTAATGACGAGGAGAACAAGTGCCTTTCAGCTCGTTAAGAGGTGTTTCACACCCTTTTTATATCATCTGAGAGTCTTATCGAACTAGGTATAGTCACGTTTAGTGTCGTGGGCGTCTCTAACTATTATCAGCGCCGACCTGCCAGCGCTAACAACCAGCGTTCTACGTGTATAGCCCCTAATTAAGCTCCGATTCTGATCCAAAATCGATTTGTGACCATAAACTTGGAAAGATCTTAGTAATGGTATTCCCTGTTTTTTTTCTATAATAAAAAAAAAAAAAACATTTATTTCGAGCAACATTAACTCATATGTAGAGTACACACAAATACAAATAACACACAAAGGATAGTAAAATAAAATAAAATAAAATAAATAAAAGGACAACATCTAACCGGCTTTGCTGACGGCAACATGCCTATCACAGCAGTGCCGTATGTATGGGCAGTCCATCCGGTCCGCGATCATCGCCAGGACAGCATTGGGGCTGCCCCACACCCTACGCACCAGTGACGCGCCACGCTTGCGCATGGTAGCATAAAAGCAGTCAGTGCGCGCCTCAGCGAACATACCTGAGGCGCTGCAGAAGCGAGGCAGCCCCAATACTACCCTGAGCGCGTTGTTGAACTGGACGCGGAGGGCCCCGTATGATGCACGCGTGTACCTCGCCCACAGGCTGCACGTGTAAAGGGACGTGCAGTACGCCCTGAAGAGCGTTATCTTAACCTCCCTCGAACAGCGCGCAAACCTACGTGCGAGCATGTTCGCCCGCACCGACAAGGCGAATCAAAATAATATAATAAAATAATAAAATGTAATTAAACATATGTTAAAAAATAATAAAATGTAATAAATCATATGACCATCATCTGCCTGGTCTTTTCGCAACTATGTTGAGGTCGCCTTCCAATCTGACCGAATGCAGCTGAATCGTCATTGTCCTGCCGATATTCCAATTTATTTGGGGCCGGCGCAGCATGAAATGAATGCAGCTAAATACCAGAATTAATAGATAAAAGCAAATAATAATATGTGATTAAATTAAATCCTAAGCATTAAAAAGGTTGTCTAGGTTGTCTGTAGATCATTTTGAAGAAGGTCGTGCTACGCGCAAAAAGTATACTTGGTGTATGCTTTGTTGGTTGTCCTTAAATAAATAAGCGTGTATGACTAGATGTATGAACGTGAACAAAACAAAAAGAGT
Source organism: Xestia rhomboidea (assembly GCA_963853795.1). Classification (NCBI taxonomy): domain Eukaryota; kingdom Metazoa; phylum Arthropoda; class Insecta; order Lepidoptera; family Noctuidae; genus Xestia; species Xestia rhomboidea. Next base: position 1,920,262 of record OY970778.1, on the reverse strand, counting down.
AAGTAAGGATCGTAGCACACAAATACCGTGGCCCCGGAACACAAAGGGCGATGAAGGAAAATGGATGGGTTTTAGTCAGTAAAAGTCTGACACTCCCTCCTGCTCCGCCTAGAGCGGGAGGAGTCATTTGATGATTTCCCATCCAAAAGGAAAAAAAATAAAAAATAACGATCATAGCACATCTGCTACGATCCTTAGTTACTCTTTTTGTTTTGTTTCTATAGTTTCTGCTCACCCTCATAAGAAAAAGGCGTGACTTTGTTTATACAACGTGTAACAGAAAGGGTATACGTCATATGGAAGGCTGTGCTACTAGACTATCAAACGGAACAACTATCTCCATGGGACCACCATCGTAATCGTATGTTGGTCAGTAGCACACCCTTCTATAATAAATAAATAAATATCGCTGGGCATTACACACAGCGCCATCTAGGTGCCACACTAAGCAACGAGGCTTGTGTCGTGGACACCAGATAGTTGATATACTACATAGATACTTTTTGTTTATAAATACATACTTATTGTTCTCGGAAACAAATGTCCATGCCCATCACACAAACATTTGCTCCTACCGGGATTCGAACCCGGGACCCTAAGAACGTAAGGCAGCCTCACTACCGCTGCGCTATTCGGGTCGTCCTATATAAGTACATCCTTTCTGTTATTTAATTATTATAAGTAGCCTCTTTATTCAATAATGAATGACTTAAAAACAAATATATCATAAAATTACTATTACATAAAATAATGTGCATGCATAAAATAACAAAAATAATACAATTCATTCATGATTAAAATATAATATACTTATATAAGTACCACTAAGTTCTCCGCACAAACAGAGCAACAATAGGCATGACGACAGTATCAAAAAATTGCAAATCTATTTAGTCCGTCAGTTAGAGTATTGGAAATTAATGGACACGTATTTTTTGTTTTTGTAATTTAACGAATATTGACAAAGATAAAAGGCATCAAAACTCGGGAGTGGGGGCTCGTGACGTCACGTCAGAACTAGCTAAAAATTATACCATGGCGTGACGTATTGAGAATTTTAAAAGCGTCTTATCTTCGTCAAATTTTGGATTACGTAACAAAAGAAAAAACATGGTTCGAATATTTTTTGATAATCTAAGTGACGGACTAATTAGTTTTTTTTTGTCGTCTCGCCTATTGGGCTCAACCACAACACAACCACAGACACACCGTGACACCCAACGTGACTCGATGAAAAGTGTGGAAACTAATACAATAAACAACAACTACACGTGACGACACTTCGTGCCCATCGAGCACAAGCTAATAACCAACGCCAACAGCTCTTCAAACTAATGCTACACTAATAGGATCGCTATTTGTCATCAGGGCTTGAGGTGACTTTGACATGAGAGTGGGATTTTTAATTTATAAACATAACATCACGCCTGTAGTCCCACGAAGGGTTGGGCAGAGGTGTACCTTATAGTACACCCACATTTCGCCGGTTATGTTTAAGTCCCATGTAATAAGGGGCGAGCTTATTGCCATCAACCCGGCGCAAGTCTAGACTCCGTGGGCTGCTACTGAGAAATTCCTGCCTGTGGACGATGAGCTATGGGCTAGCTCGCCGTCCGTCCGTCTCATGACGACAGGCAGTGTCGACGGCGCAGGAGTGTTCCACACGCGCCTCAAAGGCAGTCAGCAATAGGGAAGGGGTCCGCAAGGGCCGAAGCTTGCCGGGGCTGCGGGACTATTCGAAAGAGATACCGTAGCCGTCACCTACGATCTTTATTTCCATACTTCTTTTGTCTCGACCACGTTTATATATCTGGGGGCCTAAAATGGCTGCTTTATCAGAATCATAATATGAATGGTCCGTAAATGGTCTTTATGGTTTTTGGTTATGACCATAAAGTCCATTTTATGAATTTTAACGTGATTCATATTATGATTCTGATAAAGCAGCCATTTTAGGCGCCCTGGTCATACGCACGAGAAAACAACTGCCAACTGTTTATACAATTTTCACCATCATTTCCAGAATTTATTCTGGAAGGGTAATGTCATAAGAAATAAATTTCGATATTTGAAGTCATAAAAACGTGACATGAAAAAGAAAAGGTGGATCGCTAGTGCTCATACAAACGTCTCTATAAGCCATCATAAATACCTCAAACTAAAAATACCACCTAAATTCGCAACAAAAATAAATACACTTACGTCACAGATAGCACTACCGTTTAGCTTAAACTGTCACCAAAAATAACCAGTTAATCGCTTCATCTAGCCATATTTTTAAACCTCCCATTCATGTGATACGTGGAGTTATATGACGTGTTATGTTCGTATTAAATCAATTATCTTATCTAAATCCTAAGGGTGCTCCAGTTCTTACCAAACATCTACCCACGTGTGTGACGTAGAATGTACGATATTTAGGTAGCCACGTTTGTTTACAATACTGTTTAGCCCCTAATATAGGGATGGGCAAGTGAAAAAAAAAATCGATATTTATATATATTATTATTTATAAATTAAAATTAAATTAACCTTTAATTTCAGACTACAGTCCATAGCTTTGTTAGTATTTTAGTGTTAGTAACAATAGTGCTTAAGTAATTAGGTTAGTATTGTTAGTCTTGACCATTTAATTATTTATTTAAGCCTATGACTGTCCCCACCCAGTGTCTCTGGAAGGGACAGTCCGGTCTAGCAGCAATCATCTTCAAAATGCTGTTGTCACTACCATGCAGGCGCTGCAGTAAGGAAGCCGCTTTCTTTCGCATGATAGCGTGGAAGCCATCTGTGCGACTTTTATTGATTTATCGTATCGACATTTAAAAAAAGTATCGTTAAGTGTCGATGACTATCGAGTGAAAAATATCGATATATCGTCAGTTTTCGTATGATTATTCATACATATGAATAGATATGAAGTCAACAGTATTTTTTATTAATTTATTTAATTCAATCAACTTTGGAAAAATTGAACAGAATGAAAAAAATATAAAATCAACGTAACAATTTAAATCAAATTCACAAAAACAAACAAAATTGATACGGATTCGATACTCTAAAATAAATATCGAATATATCGCGATTGAAAATATCGACGACAGTAATGTAATTGTATTAAATATCGATATTTTTACATATCGATATTTTATGCCCATGCCTACCCTAATATACAAGGTGTAACATCATAAACGCAAGACCTCCCGCGTGGTCTCTGGAACCATGAAACTGAACAGCTTTTGTTCTAAGGCGCAACGCAAACAGAAGGCGGCGCGGCGAAGATACTGAGAATAAATCACTTTAAATTAAACCTTAATTACTATGACATGCTGTTGAAAATGGCATGGCCAAAGAAAGATAGGCACGCGGCGCCGCGCGCCTTTCTTTGGCATCGCTTTTTCAACCGCATGTCATAGTAGTTAAGGTTTCATTTAAAATGATTTATTCTCAGTATCTTCGCCGCGCCGCCTTCTGTTTGCGTTGCGCCTAAGAGTTCTTGAAATTCGCAAAACGCGAACTGACGCGATCAGCTGATCAACAAGGCTACTCAGACTGTAAATCACAGCACAATTTGCAGTCAAACTGATATTAGCGCTGCCCTGCCTCCGGTACTTACATACAAGCCTAAAAGCTTGGCTTTTCCCTATGACCTACTAATTCTGCATGATGTTAGGGTTTCTGATCAGGCTGCTTGCCGTATTGTTGGCCCCTAGTGTGTTGTCGAAGTACGTACTGTCGAAGCAATGAGTAGTCGAACTATTGTTATTCGAAATTGAGACCGTGTCGAAATAATTAACTGTCGAAGTTCAGGATGACACTCAGGTACGCCACTGCGGTGTATTTGGCCAACAAAAGAGTACAATCGTGGCAGCGACACTAGACAGAATACGGGCCCCGCTCAGCTCAAAGCAGCCTACTGCAAAACGCCTAACCCTAAGGGACCACTAGGGGGAATCTGCCAACCCTCAAAGCTGGAGTAAGAGCGAAGAACCAGCAAGTCAAAAATTCTTGCATGTAAATAGGCTTTCTTACAGCATGTATAACACGTCACAGTCTCACAGGTCTTATCTCAAAGCCGGTAAGCCTTCAACTAAAACCACTCTAATCGCTTCATTCGCAAATACGTATATTTTTAGTCTCCAAATTCGGCCTTTGAATCATGCATAAAGGAGACACCAAACTCTTTATAAAATGTCGTTATTTGGCATGGCATCAGTCAAGAGCTCGTTTACATTGTACTTTTGAGACCAGCGGTTTACAAGTGGATATTTCAAGATCATGCTTTTGTTTTCATTCTACTTTATTGGGGATTAGTGCAGCATATCTATCACCTTTATAATTATTTATAACACATTTGCTCGTAAAGGGTCTCTTTTTTTTTAGTTAGCCTGTTCTGTCCCACTGCTGGGCAAAGGCCTCCCCCATTTTCTTCCATCTCTCCCGGTGTTTTGCCTTCTCTGGCCAATCAGTCAGGAACGAGTCCAAATCGTCACGCTAGCGTTTTTTGGGCCTGCCTCGGTGACGACGACCGTCTTCAGGCACCCACTGTGTGACGATTCTGGCCCATCTGTCCTGACCCATTCTGGAAACGTGACCTGCCCAGTCCCATTTCAACCTCGCAGACTTGTCGCCAACATCGGCGATGCCTGTCTTGGAGCGTATTGTGATGTTGCGTATTCGATCGGTTATTTTAATGTTTAAAATGCTACGCTCCATCGCTCTTTGGCAAACCTTGAGTTTGGACTTCTGAGCTTCCGTCAAAGACCAAGTCTGGGCGCCATAGGTTAGGATAGGCAGGATACACATGTCGACGAGCTTACGCTTAAGTGAGATAGGAAGGTCGCCCTTCATAAGCGCCTTCATGGACCAGTAGCTTCTCCAGGCATTTTCGACGCGACGGTCGATCTCCTTGTCCTGTCTGTTGTTGAAGGAAACTAGCTGGCCCAGGTAAAGGGTCTCTTATTTCACCAATTTCAATATCGTATTATATCTCATACGTACTTGTGCGTTATTGTAATGTAAAACGCACGGTTTATCAAGATGCTCCGTCTAAAACGAACGGTACTTCTTAAAGTCTTAGCAAAGAGTTTTTATGTCAGAAAAGTGGTCAACATTTTATGAATAAAATTAACTTTGGGAGATGAAATATAATAAATAAACATTTAATTCTTTAATTGTATTAATATGTTTGTGTTTTTGTTACAGATGTAAAATATTAATTTACTTTATTAGTAATACTGGCTGTTTTTTGTGTCTTTGCCTTAAAAAAAAGCGCTGATGCGCGCATCGCTAATTTGTGAACAAGTACAAATTATTCCGCGCGCTTTTTCTTTTCGCTGTATTGTTTTTATTTGTTTTATTTATTTCCTCAAAAATATGTTATAAAACGTCGTATGACATACGTGCGCTTTGATAATTACAGCACTTATATCATAATGTACTAATACACATCTCTAACAACTGGTTAATAAAAGGTGTGATGCCAATAATTGCCCCCTGGCCTTTTCTTGGAAAAAGAAACCATACCATACATACCAGACCATACCACCATACTATGTCATACCATATCATTTCCACACATTTCGTTCTTCGTTTCTTCCTCTATCTTATAGCCAGATAAGCATAAGTAGTAGTGTGAATGTACACTATTACGAGAGTTTCTTTCAAATAACCGTAAAGCAAATAAACGTTTGTAATGTTTATCATCGAGTTCAACAGAACATACGTCACTGAAACTTTATTGTAAGCGAACTAGAAATGATATTCTATTGTTTATTTTATTGAGACGTCACTTCTTGGGTGGTGTGCAGTAAGGAATTTATATCCTAGAAACCTAGCTATATTATTACTAGAAGGCTAGTTTACTGCCCGCGACTTCGTCTGTGTCAAAACTAAATTAAAATTTGCCTCAAATGTTTTGAGTTAATGAAATAGTCATTCATTCAATAGGGTAATGTACTACTAAACGTAGTTTGTATTTATTATGTAAAAAAAAAAAAAAATTGTAAGAAACGCAAGTAATATTTTGAATTTTTGATCAATCAACACACAAGCTGATACTGACCCGCCAATTACAAGATCGTATGAAAAATGTAATTCGCACCTCAACGACGCTCCATCTCCTTAACTTAATAAAAAAAACGATTAACAGTGGCTAACGTGAAAAATGCTGAAACCTTAACAAGGTATATTATTAAGAGTTAAGAGCCACAAGCCCTCGTGTAGCCGCCAATTCTCTGCACTCAGTACACTGACATCGGCCAATTACGACTAAATTAGCCGCGCGGGCTCGCTGACCGAGCAACACCGGCGCCGGCGCAGACACACCACATATGGCCGACAAATAAGAAGGCTCACTGCAAAAGGAGGTGTGTGTTATTTCGCAAGGAACGTAATAAATTAATTATAATAAAATAGCACTAAAATATCAGGCTCTTAGGTTACGTCTAAAAGCATAAGCATGTCTGGCACGCCCTGAGCGATATGGACTTGGAAAGATACCTATGGGGGCGCCCATTGCCCAGCAACATAATATAAAAGGATTCTAGGCTAGAAAGAAAGTGGGCTAGAATTTATTAACACGAAGAACAGCATGGCAGAAGAAAGGGGAGACCCTTTCCAACAATGGGTAATTCCAGGCTGAAATGATGAAGTATTGTATTATAATAGGTTTAGCCGACACGAATGATGAAGGGAAACAGTAGAGCATCCTACTAGGGCATTCAATACCTACAAAACACAGATTGTACACGCATCAAAGATATTTCTATCACCAAACAAAATAACACCAATATCATCCACCAAACGTATCAGTAGGCTTAGCAAAGTTGACAATCTACAATCGTTAACGCATAGAAAACTAACCAAATGTATGGGAATGACATTATTTAAACGTTAAGTCACGTGGTCAAAACAAACGAATAGAAACATTAAAGTTCAGTCAAAATTGTAAGTTGGCTACGATTTATATGGGATGTAGCGATCACGATTGTAGAAACGAATACATTTCATTCTATCATCTTGATCGATGTAAAGTTGTCTACGAAGTTTCTATTTGTTTGTTTTGACCACGTGACTTAACGTTTACGGTTGTAGAAAGAGAATCGATACGAATCGTTTGTAACTTGGCTAGGCCTGCTGACCTTTTGTATCTATTTGTTCCGCGGTATTAAACGCATGTATACTGGTGTATACGTTGTGTGATGTGCGGTGTGTGTATAATTGTACTCGACAGAGTACAGCGTAGCGCCGCGTGTAGTTAGGTAGATATGTATGTATGTGAGCAATCATCAATGTAAGTTTATTGGTGCGGGCGCACACTTTGGGATTTGTGATTTCGAATAAAGCTTTTGGGCAGGAAAAAGTCAAAGTCAAATTGTTTATTGCTAAATCCATAATGTACACTTACAGGTGGTAATAAGAACAGAGAAACAATTATGGACCCTGTCGGGCACAACAAATTTAGTAAATATGTAGAGAGGAAGACCGCTTTATAACTTTTCAGTTTGAAATGTTTCATATCCTATTAAGTATTTTGTATTTCCATTTATTTACCTATTCTATTAATATTATACTTTCTATTATTATCAATCTATTATTTTCTTATAAGTATATTTAATTGTATTTAAAACTTGCTTATTTGTTTAGTTGCTTGAAAAATGGTCATTATTTTCAGCGTAGTACGTTCAATTTCAATTTAATCACAAACAAGTCTTTGCATGATATATCACACATTCTATCCTCTCTGTAAGATGAGGCAAAATGCTAGTTTAAAAATATGACCATTGATAAAAAGATAGTCTTGGTTTTTTGAGTCTTACAAGAAATAAAACAAAATAACTAAAGGTATTTATCAGAAAATTTGCCTTCATGTCTTTAGGCTATCAATAAGTCTCCTCTCCTTTTCAGTTTTGTCGGTCCAAGGCATAATTTAATAGTGTGTTTTAATAGGCAATTTCGTTTTAGACAAAGCTCAGACAACATAACAATTATGTACGACTACCAACCTGCGACAAATAAGTCGCAGACGCAACCACGCGGCCACACTAACAGCGATAAGCCAAGAATGTTGGCCGAGTATGAATGGGCGTCCATTCATAGAATCGACGGACGACATTACTAAAGAATGCTTTGATTCGAACTACTCGGAATCGAGTGTTCGATAGTATCGATAATGTAACATCGAATTTATTTGTATTGGAGTTCAGAATTGAAGAAGGAATTTAGAATTGATTGAATACAAAATCTTTTTTAAATGCTGACCGAAGTGTTTATAATTCCAGTTACTATTTTAATGTTTGTGTTAACAACATCATTCGCGTATTTCTTGAGGGATTAGGTAGCCAATAGGCTAGAGTGTCGATTTACATAACAACACGCCTGTAATCCCCGACGAGTTAGACAGAGGTGTACCTAATAGTACACCCACATTACGCCAGTTATATTTAAGTCCCATGTAATAGGGGACGAGCCTATTGCCACCAACCGGGCGTAAATCCAGACTACGTTGGCTGCTACCAACCAGAAATTCTTGATAGAAAAATCCAATAACACTGCCTGACCTGGAAATGCTCAGCAATCGCGTTCGCGACCGCTAGACCAACGAGGACGTAAATTGTCGATTTGAGCTGTGTAATAGGCGAGACGACAATAAAATATCGAATTAGTCCGTCACTTAGATTATCAAAAAATATTTGACCCGTGTTTTCTCTTTTATTTCGTAAGCCAAAATTGACGAAGATACGACGCTTTTAAAATTCTCAATACGTCACGCCATGGTATAATTTTTAGCTAGTTCTGACGTCACGAGCCCCCACTCTCGAGTTTTGATGCGTTTTATCTTTGTCAATATTCATTGATTTACAAAAACAAAAAATACGTGTCCATTAATTTCCAATACTAACTGACGGACTAAATAGATTTGCAATTTTTTGATACTGTCGTCATGCCTATTCTTGCCCTTTGTGCAACTCCAGCTGAACTTTGAGGGACCTGTCCGAAGCACCTACTAAGTTTGTTGGAACTCCACGAACTGACGAAATATTAAATTATGTAAATGCAATGAATACTTTTAACATTACACATATTCGGAAGAGCCATTTTCTAGAATTGAGACTTCCTGGCTTAGAGATAGGACTTATTTATACGCTGAATAGACAGAAGACATGAGGTTCTCGTTAAATAATACCCTGCTAATCATTACAATATGATGTTACACCAATGATTCCATAAGACACTAACAAAAAGAAAAATCATATTTTATTGACATTTTCGTCTATTTGGATATGTGACGACGGCGGCGCCAGTCAATATACTGATGGCGCCAACGTGACAGACTGACAGGACGTCGTAAAATCATCGAATTGTTATTCTAGCATGTTATCAACTCATACACTTTCGTTTTTTATATCACTAAGTTGAATGATAATAACTTCTTTTTATTTTGAATGTAGCATAGGATATCACGAAAGAGGTGGCAAGATAAAACGAAAACGTTTTTTTCGAACCTATTGAGGGTGACAAGAGGATGAAGAGGATGAATGAAATGGAGGTGTCACCATTCAGGGAACAATTATTCAGGTAATTATTATTAATTAGTTCTATACAAGCTTTGCAGTTAAAAAAACAAAACTTCGTATTCAAGTTTCAACCACGTAAGGCCGAACTGTTGACGGATTCACTCACTTTTAGATAATGTATCTAGGGCCTCAAATGGGCCAGGCGCAGTTAAACAATAAATATGAAGTAGTTGATAAAAGTCAAATACAATTGTACACGGTGGAAAAGCCCCACAGATTCCAAGAATCGTGGAAGCAGTATGAAAGACCTTTTTTTATAGGAATTATTACATCCGTAGCATTGAATTAACGCCAGACTTTTGACGTATGCACTGACATCTGGCGGGTGCAAGGATGCACTAAATAATATTTTATTATCACTGTAAATATACTCCTATAGACGTATTTGAGTTCTACTATGTCATGATATCAGGTTGAAATTACAATGATCGTCACACGTTCGTTAAATGCAGAAACTGTTATTTTTCGAGAGTCAGACTTAACGATTTTCGACCTAGTTAGTAGTAATAGTTTGGATAGAATTGAGCTGTCTATGTCTTTGACTATAGACATACAATACTTTCTTCTAGTATTAGTAGCGACACCTATACAGCTACATAAACACTGCGTAGTTATTTAAAGAACTACAAAATAAAATGTTAACTCTCACTCAATAGCCCCAGGACTACATGACAATTTTGGCTCGGTTATTTATCAAACAATATTCTTAATTTTTGAGAATAGTCTTATAAAACACAAATCCGAAATAAACTGATGTAAGTACTTAGTAGACTAAAACATGACTAAAACCAACAGGTCTACGTGTCCGATTTAGAAATTCCCGACAACGGAACCAACCATATTGACTGGATATCACTCTCGCATCGTAACTCCAATAAAACAAAACAACACTAACCTGTGTCTCCCTGAGATCCGGCTCACTGGCCGCCGCCGGCAGCAGCTCGGCCTGCAGGTCTGCGCTGGCGCCGGTGACGTCACCAGCACTAGCGCTGATCGCCCGTCGCCGCTCCTCCTTCTGGCGCTCGCGGTCCTTGCCCGACGACAGCATGTGCTTCGTCTTCGAGAGGATGTTTAGAGGTTTTATTGATTTGCGTACCTGCAAAATAACAATTATGTTTAATATTATAAGTTACTACTCACTCAATGTGAATGTGGTGCTCCCGACCAGACCATAGTTGATTTAGAAATGTGTTGATTTAAAAAGTGATTGTTTATAAAATTAATTAATTAAGTTTTTTAATCTTCTGTTTATACACATGGGTTTACTGTAAGATAACCCAATTCTGGGTAAATTATATTGCAATTTGTATGGATATCTTTTATGCGCAAAAAGAATAAAAATAAGAATCGCCTACTTACTGGAGTGTCCTAAGTGTACCTACCCTGTACTTACAGAACAACTTACTAAACGCAACTGGACTTGTAAGTAAATTGTTGGCCACCTACTGCACTCATTTGATAAGACGTTAGTCGATTCAAAATAAGGAAAAAACTGTCTCGTTGTTCTAGTGGCTGGTTTGACGTCGTTGCTAAGCATGAGGTCGGGTCCGAGCCCCAGGTTCAGCAAAGCGTTATTGGGTTTAAAACCAGGAATTTCTCAGTAGCAGCCGACATGTTGGTTTTGAACCCAGTTGCTGGCAATAGGCTCGCCCTTATTACATAACTTTTTTTTTCACTCATGAAGTAAGAATTACAAAACACTCACCTTGCATTTAACGCTGGCAGGATGCACAAAATTATCGTCATCCTTATCTCTCACTGGGGGCGGATCTCTCAGCCCTAACACCAGCATATCATCCAAGGAGGCTTGCATATGCCGCCTCCTAGAAGGTCTGGCTTCCTCATGAGACCTTGAAGAATACATAGACACGGAATCCATACTAGCTTTACTGGTCCCTCCAGAAATCACAGTCACATTCTCCACAGATTCATTTGACTGCCAATCAGGAGGATGTCTTGGCCTCTCCTCGTATATTTCCACCGAGTTGAACTTCTCAGCGACGGCGTCAATCTCAAGATCCATGTCTAACTGCGGTGGAATAAATTCGTAGTGATGACCTTCAGATTCTGTATACACTTGATCGTAGACCGCACCGTTCACGTAACCTCTGGAACTTGAAGGAATGTTCCCGTAAAGGTTGTTGTAGTTATAATTATCGTCTTCGTTTCTAGGGCTCACGTGACGTACTGTTTGAAGGTCATTCGCGTTGAGGATAACATCGTCTAGATTCAGAGGTCTTCCTTGCCCCCCAAACCCGTCTACAACAGGGGTTGTGTTCGAAAGGAAGGAACCATCAGCGTCGAAGCTACTGCAGCCAACTAACCCGATTGGTCGTCGAGGCATGTCTTGACGGAATCTGCTTGGTGCGGGTTGCTGTCCAGCGAAGTCTACTACCAGAATTCTGTCCGCTATATTTCGGCAGTCGTTATGAAAACCGATGCCCGAATCGCTGTTACTGGAGGTAGTTGTTATCTCGCTGTGATTGCTCGGTTGAGGGGAATTTGCGACGAAATCTTGAGCTTCTATCCTTTCTTCATGTCTACACGGACGTCTATCACGAGGCACCCGGAATACCGGTCTGTTACATCTCGAAAAGTTACCAAGCGCAGGGCTGTCTCCTTTTATCGTGAGCTTAGAGATCTGTTGCAAATTCGGGCTAGAGCAATCCTCTGCAGGTAAAGAATACATTCCTCTAATAACACCAATCACATATTCAGCTGAAGGTGGAAACTCCAAACATCTTTCAGCGACTGGGTCCCTAGTACACGCGATTTGGAATTCTCTAGCTCTCGTTATATGAGCTTCGTGTTCCGCCATTCGTGGATCTACGGCAAAAACATGGCAGCTGTGGGAAGCTTCGGCTTCTGAAGTTTCGGCTGACGTCACTAGTCCGAAGTACCTTCTATCAGCGTCGGAACCAGAACCTGCGTATACAATTCTTTCACGTTGGTATTGAGCTAAGACTTGGCCGTTTGGGCGACGGAGAAGCAGCGAGTTTGGGAGAACTGAGAGAAGCACAGGTGCGGCTGGACGTCGTTCCTGTCTTAGCCGCCTGACTGCAGTTCTAACGTCTCCTGGAGCAGCGTTGGAAGCAGCTTGTGGTGTTTCTATGGTGCCTAGGTACCCGACCACAGCGCGGCATTCGAGCCTGGCTGCGTGGTTCGGTGTCAGTTGAGCTCTGCTTAGGTTCTGGAGGATCTCGTTGACGCCTGATGTGCTGGGCGCCGCGTGACAGGCTGGAAGTGGAAGGGTGAGGGGATTAGTTGATTGTAAGGGATGGTTTACAACACAATGTTACCTAAAATGAGACGAAAAACGATACACAAGATATCATGCTAAATAACAAAGTAAGGGTATTGGGAAATTATTTCTTTGGTGTGTTTACATGTCTTTACAACCTGTCTTTGGTTGCTGCAATTTTTTATTAACATGTATTATGAGTTGACTTTTATTGTTATGTTAAACAAAGTCAACTCATACCTGTAATCCCTGAAGGATTAGGCAGAGGTATACCCAATAGTTCATCCACATTTCGTCAGTTACATTTATGTCCCATGTGATAGGGGGCGACCCTATTGCCATCAACCGAGCACAAACCCAAACTCAATGGCTGCTACTGAAATATTCCTGATAGAAAAAAACCCAATAACACTTTGCCCGACACAGGCATTGAAAGTAGGACCTCATTCTCAGCAGTCCCACTTGCAACCACTTGACCAACAAGACAGTCAAACTTTTATGGATTGCTAATTTAATTTTAGATTTTAAAATACTGGATATTGTTTCAAAATAGTACCTTATAGGTACTATTTTGAAACAATATCCAATATTTTGTAAGTCATTAATGCATTGAAGCAAAATAAATTAAAGTTTTAAATACAAAAATTAGTAAGGTGCGTAACATGCAGTGTTAGTATAATAGCAAGGAAGGCATTTAAACATAAAAATATTGGTGTTAGACCTACAGGGAGTTGTTCCAGGACCTTTTTAAAGAAGATAATTTAAATGATTATAGCAATACATGCCAATGCAAGGAATTAAATAATTTATTTGTGGTATCAATCAAGGGATTCTGTAAATGGTACATAACTGCAATTATAATGGCTCATAAAACTAAAACTTTTATTTATAAGACATCAGTAAAAGCTGAGATTTAAATAATTAAATATTACTTCATTAAAGCAGTATTAAAAACTCAGAATTACTTTTGAGTCATGAGCAAGAATTGGGCATTTTGGCCTTAGGGTTCTTACAGAAGAGCGGCACGCTGCCAACTGCAGATAAACTGCAGCCGTCGCCACCTGTCGCCTGCTATCGTCGACGGCAGCCAACACACATTTACGCAGCATGCCACAACTGCAAGAGTCGAAAGGTGGCAGTTTATCTGCAGTTGGCAACGTGCTGCTCGTCTGTAAGAACCCTTACTGGTGCGCCCAATTCTTGCTCATAAGAATTGAACAGGCACTCAGTTTATCAGATATTATTTTAAAGTAGGGGATAAAATAATGGCAACATATTATTTTAGTGCACAGTGCAAGCTACAACACAAAACATTGATAGTGTGATGTTGTAATGCACTCACATAGTAACTGTTGTCAGTTGATCTGCAAAAAAGAGTAAACAAAGCACTTTTTAAGTTATAAAACAGGTATTTAACGGAAAAATGGGTTGCACATCAACGTGGTTATGATTTGAAATGTACTTAATTATTTTGTAAAATTCAAACACAATGTAAATTGTTTGATAAATTATCTCATATTTTAAGGTTTTTATTTAAATAATTTCACTACTTTTATATAAACTATACCTCTAAATAAAAAAAAAATGAAAAAAATAAATAAAAATAAAAAAAAATTTGATAAATGAATAAATAAATAAAATAAATAAATGTTTGTCACAAAGAAGAAGAATGGAAGAAGCACTTAAATGACTTATTAGAAATCTGGTTTTGCCAAGTTTTAAGTAGGCTGCTGCATCCATTGATCACCAATGGATGTTTCTACAACTCGTAAAATACCAATCAAAGTTGAGTACAAATCAAGTTGGCCACATGTCTAATTGTTATGGAATTTTTCCAATAGATAAGCAATAAAACTACTAACTCTATCTATCACCTCTATAAAAAGCATTTATGATAATTATTATTAATTTATTACACTGTTATCTGACCACCGTTGGGGAAATCTATTTAAAAAAAAAAACATACTAGCATTCTGTAAACATACCTGGATGGTGCAGCATAGCTTGCGGCCTACGTCTCGGCGGCGGGTGACGTCTCCTAGTCCTCGCTCGCTCCTCTGGCTCTGTATCCTCGGTATCTGTCGGCGGAGCCTCCCGAGGGGACACCGACAGCGCTATAGCCCCCGGCGCAGTCGCCACTAGGCGAGCCACGGAGGCATGCGGCGCCCGAGCCACGCTAGCGCCGTCCACAGCCAGCAGAGCATCCCCCGCACGGAGACCAGCGCGCTCCGCCGGCCCTCCCGCCGCTACCGCAGACACCACACACGGCCGCTGCCCCGCTATCGTGAACCCGAAGCCCCCAGCTCCTCGCGCAACAACAACACGTCGCTCAGCTGTCCGCGCCAGCGCCGCACGGCGACGTCTTCGCCGTTGCTGCTGAGGCACCATCACAATATCTTCACAAAACTATTGTTCTTCATTCAAACAAACCCATTTTTGGTTTTCTATTAATATATACAAGACTAGTTTATAAGAAAAAGGATAATTCCGTTAGCTACAAGCACAGTTTTATTTTAGAAAACTAGAAAAACGAGAAATAGGAAAGTTTCGAGGCCTTCTGTAACTGACATTTAGAAAGTTTGAACGCGTTCAAAAGTTTTCGTAAAACTTTTGATAACTTTTAAAGCTTTAGTAAATAAATTAATTTGTGAATTTGATTAATTAACAAAGCCACTACAAATACTAAAGATTGTTAAAAAAAAACGTGAAAAACCAACTCGAAAGGCTTTTGTGATACCAAGCCTGGTAACCCAGAACCAGGAATGAATAATTTCTAAACTGGAAACCCATTGAATCTATTGTCAAAATAACCACGGTATGCTGTCAAAGTAAATAACCCACGTTGGTTTGTTATTTTGTGATAACAATTTAATTATTACTAATTCTATTAATTGAATAGTGTGTATAACAAAAAACGAAAATGACTGTAAGTATTTATACAAATAATTACATACTTTATAGACCTAAGTCCTCACAAAAATAAACATAACCAAAACATACTTTTTAGACAGCTTAAAATCGCAATTTTCACTCAATTTTACAGAAAAAAGGCAAACCTAAGATCAGCAAGGTGAAGAGGAACAATCAGACTACGAATAAAATGAGGAAGAAGGGTCAGCTGAAGCTGCAGAGGCACCAAAGGCATACGCAAAAGCAGAAGCAACCAGTTCAACAGGAACAGGTTGAATACAGCAGTGAGAGCGAACCAGCGTCAGGGGATGAGTTCGGAGACATGTTGGATGATGAAGAGCAGCAGTACCTTATGAGCCGGCTGGCCAAACAGCCGTCTTTATTGTCGAATGTACCAGAAAATGAGAAGCAGAATAAAAGGTTAGTGCCAGTTGTACGAGTAGATTTATTATGAGAAAAATACATATAACAAATGAGACTGATTACTAGCAGGTTGTAGCTTATATTTAGTTAATACTAAGTTGTGGGTTTAGTTAATTCATGGAACAAATGATCATGGATCAGTTATTCCAAACTTTGTTGTGCATGTGTGCTTTGGTTACACACCATTTTCCTCTATTTTCAAAGGATATTAGGGCCAATTTAAAGCTTATTACCAGTAACACAAGACATAGTTCCAACTGTTAACATGCCTTTACAATCACCAGGTTAAAAAAACGCAAGAGAGAGAAGAAAGAAAAGATGCCAAAGCCTACTGCGGGCAGCGACAGTGGAGCCGAGAGTGACGGTCTATCCGACAGTGATTTAGAGGAAAAATATGAGAAGGAACAAGAAGAACGGCCGGTGAAGAAGATGAGGGCATTGTTGCCTATTAAGACGAAGGAAGGATTGATGGAGAGGTCTGAGGAGTGTGAAGGTTTGATTTTATTTTATTTTATTTATTAGGGGACAATAAACAACTACAAAATGTGTCGGAACAGGGTGAAAATAATACAAAACATAACAATATTGCATGCCCACATTATCCGCATATTAACAAGAGAGAATAATGCTAATGAGTGCCACTAGATAGGTATAAAAAATTATTATTATTATTACATGGCCATTAGCCAACAGGTTCGCCGCTCACGAAAGAATCTGTCTACATGTTGGATAGATTATAAGAAGGCCTATGATTCCGTGCCTCATACATGGCTCATGAGGGTGCTGGAGTTGTACAAAGTAGATGCAACTCTACGTACCTTCCTGATGTCATGTATGGGGCACTGGAGAACAGTTCTTCGCTATCCAGGATGTCGACAGATCCAAGGGAACAGCGAACCGATAAGGATCGAGCGTGGTATTTTCCAGGGTGATAGTCTGAGTCCATTGTGGTTTTGTCTAGCCTTGAACCCTCTCAGCACACTGCTGGAGCGTTCAGGTCTAGGCTATCTGTTGAGGAAAGATGGTCAGGTCATATCTCACCTTCTTTACATGGATGATCTGAAACTCTTTGCCCCCAACAATTTGCAACTGATGAAGCTACTGAAGGTAACAGAAACTTTCAGTAGCGCCATCAGGATGGAATTTGGCGTGGACAAATGTGCAGTCATGCATGTAAAGCGAGGGGAGATTATGGAATCCGTGGGAACCCAACTCTCGGATTCCATACACCTTAGATCCCTCTCCTCAACAGAAACCTACAAGTATTTGGGTATGTTAGAAGTGTTAGGCATTAACTTAACTGGCATGTATTAGACACTAATGACCGCAAGGAGGAATGGCAAGGCAAGGAGCTTCACGGACGCTTTTACCGGGCACTACATGGCCCGGATGTAGACTTCTTAGCGTCCGTATCCTGGCTGCGCTTTGGTGACCTCTTCGGGGAAACCGAAGGTTTTGTCTGTGCAATAATGGACGAAGTTATGACGACGAATAACTACCGGAAATACATTGTGAAAGATGGCACGGTTGACATATGTCGGGCATGCCACCGTCCGGGAGAATCGATCCGACACATTATTTCTGGGTGTTCTAGTCTGGCTAACGGAGAGTACTTGCATAGACACAACCTTGTTGCCAGGATTATCCACCAGCAACTTGCTTTGAAGTACAACCTTGTGGAATCAGAAGTGCCATACTATAAGTATGCGCCCGACCCAGTTCTCGATAATGGTAATATCACGTTGTATTGGGATCGACCTATCACCACTGACAGGACTGTTGTTGCCAATAGGCCTGACATTGTGGTGATAGATCGATTGGAGCGTCGCACAATGATTGTTGATATAACGGTCCCGCATGACGAGAACCTAGTGAAAGCAGAAAAAGATAAACAATTTAAATATCTAGATCTGGCTCGCCAGGTTGTTGACATGTGGGACGTGAGTACAGCAGTCATTGTGCCGATAGTCGTGTCGGCCAATGGCTTAATAGCCAAGAGCCTCGACCAACATCTTAGGAGGCTCTCGCTTGGCAGCTGGATCAAGGGCTTGATTCAGAAAGCAGTACTTCTGGACACGGCACGTATTGTTAGGAGGTTCCTCTCTCAAGAGCCCTGACCACCGGCAGCTCGGACCCTGTTCCCAGCGCTGGTGGGCTACTATTTTTATATTTTTAAATGTTTTTATATTAGGAATATTTATAAATTTAAAAATATGTCATAAAATAAATAAACGAAATAAATAATTATTACATCACATTAATAAAAGATAATTATAGAAACAATAAATAATTATAGAAATATCAATTATAGTAATTAAAAAATAAAATAATTTACAAAAAAAAAAACGAAATATTAATTACATCATGCAAATTAGAAAATCAAATTGATTTAATTGTTTGGCAACAGAGTAATAATACACACTAAAAACAAATAAATAAGAAAGAAAATAAAATCTAGACTAGCTTACATTCCTAAAAACAGTATTGGTTCATAATAATTAGTTTGGTTGTCTTTGTGTAACGTTGTGCAATGAATAGTTCCTAATGCAAATAAATGGTATTAACCGCTCGGTTTGGTAATGTCGCTGTTGGGCTTCATTTAGTTTCAACTAGCTGATGCCCGCGGCTTCGCCCGCCCGCAAATTATATACTAAAACCTTCCTCTTGAATCACCGCATCAAAATCCGTTGCGTAGTTTTAAAGATTTAAGCATACATAGGGATATAGGAACAGAGAAAGCGACTTTGTTTTATTCTATGTAGTGATAAAGGGATTATTTCAAATATGAGTTGTTGTTTATCGCAAAATTCTGTCAACAAAATTTTCAACTGTTTATTTATTTATTTTGTTTAATTATTCATATAACAATTTGCACTGTGTTTGAATTATGTAGTACATTAATTAATATTTTATAGCTAAAAACAATAAACTGCAGGTATTTCATTCATTGACAATAATTTGTTCAATTTTCATCAATTGTCGGGCTTTTTTGAATCAACATTTTAATATAGCTTTGAGTCCATTGTTTGACTCGAAGCTATATTAAAATCTCAAATCGCAATATTATTTATATCTAAACAAAACATATCCTTATTTCGTAGACTCAGAATCCGAAGATGAACAACCGCATCCACCTAAGAAAAGCAAACAGACAGACAAACAATCAGATTCCGAAGATTCAGCCTCCGACTCTGGCATGGAAGGCACGGAGGAGGGTGACGCCCCTCCTGCAGACGGTGAGGAGAAGGTGGTGACTGCTGTGGAGCTGTTAGCAGCTAGGAGGGACAAGCTGCAGCATGATAAATTGAGGATAGGAGCGCTGTGCTCTTCTCTACTTGAGAGTCCTGAGAAAAAGGTAAGTTCGTCATGTTTCAAAGACTGTTTTAAGCTTTCACGGTTCATAACTATACTTAAATGTCACTTGGATATCTTCCGTGATTATTTTTTATTTTGAGCTCCCGATATTTCGACGCCGTTGCAAGCGCCATGGTCGCGGGTTAAATATCGGGAGCTCAAAATAAACAATAATCACGAATGATATCCCGTAAGTGTCATTTTAAGTTTGGTCAGGTTTATTTTGACTGTATTTTGTCCAATATGCCAAATTCGTATTTGCGGGAACAGTACAGTAGTATGTGATGTGGAAAACTACTTAGGTCATTAGAAGCTTTATCAAGCAAGAAGCAAGCATATAGCCAGATTCTAGGAACATTAAGAAGTTTGTAAGAAAAAAAAATTCTCAATGTTTATACAGCCAGTAGCGTCTTTTACACAACGATTATGACCCAATTTATATGAATCTGTGATGAATATATCAAATAATACATGATATAAGTAATCCCTGAAGCATTAGGCATAGGTAGAGTGCACCCGAATTTCACCAGCTATAACTGAAGTTCCATGTACTGGGGACAAGTCTCTGCAAACCCTGAAGCACCTAAGAATAACTAAGATCTTAACTTAAAGTACTTACGGGATGATATCCGTGATTTTCCTTAGATACTATGAGCTCCCGATATTTCGACGCTGTTGCAAGCATCAACAGCGTTCTTCTGATGTTCGTATTCCCGCGATCATGATGCTTGCAACAGCGTCGAAATATCGGGAGCTCATAGTATCCAAGGAAAACCACGTAGTACCGTGAAAGTCTAAAACAGTGAACTAAGATCTTAATTATTATTTCATTATTTTCAGCTAAAAAACCTGTTTCCAATCCTATACCTAATGGAGGACCGTTTGAAGGACGGGTCATTGAACCTGCACTCTATCCGCAAGCTCGCCACTGTGTCTGCCTATGAAGTGTTCAAGGATATACTGCCGGAGTACATGTTACGTCACCAGGATTACTCGAATATTAAATGTGGGTCTTTCTTAATACTTTTTACTTCTTCATATTTTTAGGCCTCAATAATAAAGATGAAAAGGAAGGAGGCATTAAGAAAACCACCTTTATGGCGACTACAGGAGCTAAATTAGCAACTCTATTTGTAGTGGTTTAGATTTCGTTTGAAATACTGTTAGAATAAAGTTCTAATCAGCTTGCACTACAAAGTGGTTATTACGTCAGTCACTGCGAGCCGAATAGTGCGAAATGAGTGGTTTTTTTTTCGATTTACAAAAAATCTATTGATTGGACAAAAAAAACAAAACACTATCTTGCTAATATGTTGCTTGTAGAATTATTTGCCAAAAAATCAAAATGATCGCATGTATTTTAGTATGGTTTTTACTCGTTAAAAGAAATTTTTAGAGATAAGTTCGTGATTTTTTCTATCGAGTATAATTAGTTGTATTATGTTTTCAAAACACTATCATACTAGCATATATCCTGAAGAATATCATATATTTTTCTTTTTATTTATTGCAGTGAATCATATGCTTTTTTGCATTATAAAACTCACGTTTAGCTCCTGTAGTCCCCTTAAGAAAGGTAACTTAGTCAGTTACAGCCCCAAAAGGGGTTTTTATACAGTGTGTGTGTGGTATGTTTTATAAATTTTCAAATTCCTGTGTGAAAATAATCGTAGTATTGACTTGGTCAATTTCAAAATAATACACATTTTCGGTATCTTAAAATGACAAAATGTTATCTTACTAATTAATTTTGTATAAATCCACAGTAAAGAAGGACACATTATCTCTGTACAAGTATGAAAAGGAATTGCTCGAGTTCTACAAGAGATATTTGCAGAGGTTAGAGAAAGCGGCTGGAGTGTTACGACGAAAAAAGGGAGATACAAGGTACTTATGTGTTTTTTGACATACTTAATATAAACTCAGGTACCTATTGAACTTTATTGATATACACCATCAAAATTCTTACATACTCTACAAATAAAACTATTACTATTTCCTTAAAATAATCTTCAAAAAACAGCTGCTCGAGTCAATCCTAAGGTTAAACCGTGCTTGCCTGCATTGCGCTACATGTTAAACCTGGTCTGTGGATGGGTGACCACCCTTTCATACCGAGTTTCCTCCGTGCCTGGGAAAGCACATTATGCAGTTGGTCCCGGCTGTCATTTGTAGATCTTTGACAGTCGTTACAGGTAGTCAGTGGCCCCAAAAAGTAACAACCAGTCTAACCAAGTGGAATCGTATTACCCAGTACTAACTGGGTTGTGGAGGTCAGATAGGCATCCAGTTAGACTGGAAGCCGACCCCAACATAGTTGGGAAAAGGCTAGCAGATTATGATGATTTTCGAAAAACGTTTTTTGATGATAGGTCTAACAACAACACCATCACAAACTCAAACTTTTTTGTTTAGCAGTTTGAAGTACATATTTCCTTATGACTTTATGTCCGGGGTCCCATTGCTAAGCCTATAAATAATTTTAGTGGCTCCTTAACCCCTATAACTCATGTTAACCTAGTTATTAAACTGTTGTTCAATTATTTCCTTCACAGAAAACTGGACGAGCACGCAATGTCCCTCGCCCTAGTGTCGCTCCGCTGCATGTGCGGCCTGCTAGTAGCGCGACCGCACTTCAACTACGCGACCAACATAGCGCAGTCCGTGGTACCACACCTTGACAGTAAGGACGAGAGGGCACGGAACACCGTCACTGAGTGCTGTACTAGTGTGTTCGCAGAGGATAATAGAGGAGATATTACGCTCACTGTAAGTTTATTTTGATGTTCTTTTTTTGGTCAATGACACGAGGAATGTGGTGGTTCGCCTAGACTTTTTTTGCGGCCCTGTATGCCCCAGAAGTTTTCAAAGATAAAGTTGAAATATCTAATGTGTCTGTAATTTTATCAAAATTAAAGTAAAGCTGCATTTTCAAAGGTTTCGTTTTCACACGACTTTTAAGAGCACGATTGTCAGTCTTAGATAATATTTTTACGAGGAATCCAAAGACAGACTCATTTAACATCATCATAAAGGAGCTTATACTCTATACTATCTAGAACCTATACTTCATCAGATTACAAAAATAAACTTATTATAAGCCCCTTCTTACCCCAGGTGGTCCGTCTAATCAACCAGTTAGTAAAACGTCGCAACGAGCGCCTCGACCCGGCCGCGCTAGACTGTCTGCTGACCCTCAAGATACGCGACATCGACATGGACGCCGAGGCCGAGATCAAGAACAAGAAGAAACAGGACGAGAAGCACAAGAAGAGGATCGTTAACTTGTCTAAGAAGGAGAAGAAGGTAAGAATAGCATAGAATAGTACTGCATAGTCCGTTTAGCGCGTAGACAGAGAATGCTATAGACTAATTGATATCTTTGGTCGCATTCACACAAGAAAAAGAGCGACTTACGCCGATATCGTGTAAAGAAATGAAACAGAACGATGAGATTTTTTGTTTCACTCCGCGTGCCATGTTTTTCACACTACTGTGCTAAACAAAGTTTGAATAAATATAATGAAATAAATGAATAATAAATGAAAAATACAGTTATATGTAGTATAAAGTTTAATTATTTATGTTATATTTTGTTGTGAACAATTTAGACTTAGTATTTATACCATTTAAACCATTTTTATTTTTATGTTTTGTCTCTTTCTGTGACACGCTTTGCAAGTGTCTGTAGCATTCTCTGTCTACGGTTTAGCATGTGGTCATAGTTAGTTCTAAAACCGCCATCTTGTTTTTTCAATTAACTTCAACAGACGATTTTACAAATTCACTAAATGTCCTGATAATGTCATTCATGGGACAAAAAATCATTCAGTACTATAATAATATCTTCAACTCTTCATTCAGTCACTGGCAGACTACGAATACCCGCTAGGTCTAAAAGTATAAACGTTTCCATGAATTTAAGGACGTTAGCGCAAAACATAGAAGGCCTTGTATAAAACTCTGTCCATTTCTTTCGACATTAAATTCCATCGGGCACACAATTTGTTATGTAATGACTGAAGTAGAAGATTATCTAAATATTTTTGACGAATTTATTTTTTTGTACTTTTTCACTAAATGCGACACCGAAATAAATGCGTAAATAAATTCGCATTGTGGGATTTCAATGCATCATCAGCGACGATGAGAATTAAAAACCAATAGAGCGCTTTGTCAGTGGAAATGAGCGTAATAAGTCTTTAAAATCGATATTCTAGACAAAAATTTAAATACTTGGACACTGAACTAACCCTTACGCATTATTCGTATTTTCAGCGAGCAAAAAAACTAAAAGAGGTAGAAAAGGAGCTCCTAGAGACCCAGGCTCAAGAGAGCGAGATGGCGCGACGTAAACAGCTGACCGAGGTCACCAAGACTGTGTTCCACATCTACTTCCGGCTGCTCAAGACGGCGCCCAGGTCTAGACTGTTGGCGGCTGCACTAAACGGATTGGCTAAGTAAGATTCTATTTCTTTTCTACGAAGTTAACAATCTTCTTATGTAAGAGAAACGCGTATGACAGTCCCATCTATTTGTATCTTTACCAGCTTTTGGGCGCGGCTTTGTTCGTGTTATATTATATTCTTTGTGTAGATTGTAAAACTGTAGTAGTTACAATTACTTCTATATTTTTCGCTGGACAAAAATTACGCCAAATTGTCCGTCGTCTTTGACATAGGTCAAAGACCAGATTCAAAATGGTCTTTCTTTTTTATTATTGAAGCTACCCTTTAACGCCCAAAGAAAATTGCAAAATTAATCAATACAATGATGTTAAATCCAAAATATTTTTTCGCCAGATTCACCCACGTAATAAACCTGGAGTACTACTCGGACCTGGTGGCGATCCTGGCGCGGCTGGTGGCGGACGAGCAGACGGGCGTGCGCGCGCGCCTGCAGTGCGTGCGCGCCGTGCTGTGCGTGCTGGCCGGCGCGGGCGACGCGCTCAGTGTGGACCCGGCCAAGTTCCACGCCTATCTCTACTCCTGCATGCTGGAGGCGCATGCTGGTGAGTTCTGTTTCACTGCTAGTGTTTGGTGCGGGGGACAGTTATAGGGAAAACATCCATCGATATCACAAGTTTGTTGTCTCATCTTTGCAGAATCGTACCAAGACTTCCTTATTATGAGCAAGTTTTGTAATTTGCAAAATCGAAGGGTATTCTTAGCCATTTTAGGTGAAATGCATTGAGATAATATTATATAGTACGTGCCAATAACTTCATTTCGTCTTTTTTTTTAATGTAATCAGTCAATTATTTTCAATAAAATGTTCCAGGCAAGACCCACGCCGACTCTAAGATAATCCTGGAGGCAGTGACGCAGATCTGCGCGCGCGCACGTCGCGTGTCGCCTGCGATCCTACAGGCCTTCGCCAAGCGCGTCACCACTCTCGCGCCGCAGCTCAGCCACAACGGAGCGCTGGCCAGCCTGGCGCTGCTGCATCAGCTCGCTCAGGTATGTCACACCAATAAATAACACCACGCCTCTAATCCTTGAAGGGTTAGACCAATATTTATATACAATGTTCTCTGTGGGTTGGGCAGAGGTGTACCCACACTTCACCAGTTGTTTTAGTGTTATGTAATCAGGGCGAGCCTATTGTCGTTAACCGGACTGAAATCCGGACTCTGTGACTGACTTAGAAATTCCTGATAGATAAACGCGTGAATTAAGAATTGAGGTCAATTATCATTAGGGCGGGTAAAACGCCAAGATCTACCATTACCACGTACAAATTCGTTTTCTACAACTGTCTGTCAGTTGTTGATTAGCTAAAAGTATTCACGTCTATGGTATTCTATGTACCTCTAATGTAAATAAATAAAAATAAAAAAACTAATAAACCAGTTTCCATTACTTCCATAGCAAAGCAAAGCCGTCTCAACCCTCCTCGAAGCAGACAGCGAGGCTAGCGGGTCAGGTCGCTTCGACCCGACGCTGCCCTCGCCGGAACATTGCAACGCGCACGCGGCGGGGCTACACGAGCTGTGCACGCTCGTGCGACACTACCACCCCACTGTCAGGAGCACCGCTAGCGCAGTCATGAAGGGAAACTTGCCGCAGGAGTTGAATAAGATGTGAGTATCATTGTTAGTCATGATTTTCCCCATCTGCCCCTTTGAAGGGACAGAAGCAAATGGATGGACTACAATACACTATGCGTAGAGTGGTTGTTCCCGAAGGGAAACCGACAGGAATCGGGTTCTTAGGTGCCTTCGGGCCTGCTATATGTAATTACCAGCGGGGTAAGTGCTTAGCCTACTCGCATGTCCAATGTTGTTTATTTTGGCAATTCAACAATATTCATTGCGTGATTTATATTGTTGAATAGACGTTTTACTCAATCATGCGAAGCAATGGATTACCAATTTCCTTTAAAACCCGTTCTTCTTCCTTGTTGAAAAACTAGGAATTGGCAAAGTATGGTCGATTTGGGGCCTGTCTTTTATAACTTTGTACATCCAAACGTGCCAATGATAGCCTCTAAATAATTGTACGCCACTGCAACTGAATGGTTATTTAACCTTTTGACCGCCACGTCAAAAACGAAAAAGCGTGCCCTCGGCGCCAAGCTATGAATTCATCATATAATACCTACAAAATAGTAGTGAGTTCGAAATAATATCGATAAAGCACTAACTATTTATTTTTTAACCTAGAGTATGTTTTTAATAAAAGGTCTATACCGGAACAATATAATACAGGAGTTTTATTTCATTCCGCTTTGTCCTTTATGACGGAAATAATAATGATATGTGTCACAGTTTCGGCGTTAAATCCACAATTCAAAACAACAATCGATAAAACCAAGTCAATACTATGACAGCAATATGTTCAATTATGACGTACTTTCTTGTCACCTTATGATGACAGTGGCGTAGCTGGCACGACTTTTTTAATTTGCTCGCCTCTGCGCTAGAGGTGCGCTACCGATATTCATAAATAATATCGAAATAATAATAAGTATTTTGTTTTAATGGTTGGTCATGGTCTCATTATACTAAACGCAAAAATATTGATCTACGCACAGTTAAACTTTGCATTTTTGGCACATTAAACGAGTGTCAGAACGTTTTTATTTAGCTGCACATAATTTGCATCGCTGACTTTTGCCGGTTAGTATTTTAACAGGAAAATGCTCTAAGGCATCATTTTTATGTAATTAAATAAAAAAAAGTACATTAAACGAGCTGTGGTATTTTGGTCGTAAATATACGACCCTGACTAAATCGTCATGGACCCGAAAATATTTGTCGGATTAATCCGACGTAAGCGGTTAAATAAAAGGTTAATAATGGATGACCGCATCCATTGTTAATAATATTTAATAACAGTAAAGGAACTACCCTATTTAAAAAAAACCGCGTTTGACGTCATGGGTATGTCAAACATTGACGACTGTGGCGTCCCCGGCATAGACATTACAACAGTGTGAAAGAGATGGGCATTACAGTCATTACATTTAATCGATAATCAACTAACACTCGACTTTTATAGAGCGCATAGCTCAGTATTATAAAATTTTCTTGATTTCTCAAACATAAAAGTTCAATATCAAATGTTTTTTTATTTACTAGTGCAGAATTCAGAGTAAATAAAATATAACGTTGGTTGCCGTCGAGGTTGATATTCTTGTTGTATTGACTGCTACCTACATCACTACGTGTCCTGTTATGGTGACTATGGCGTCACTATGTTTTTCGAACTTTATGACTGGTTTTGTTTTTTGTCATATTACGTTACTAAAGATGAAATCTAATGAAAGCAATTCACTTCAAATAAATTAAGAAGAGTCAGGGTACATAATTAACAAGGGACATAAACAAAACAATGCTGTTTTATGACATTTATTTACGTTTAAAATTCTGTCACGCAGTCGCGACCGTGGCGACCATTTTGGTTTGTCGTCTATACACGACTGTGGCGGTCAAAAGGTTAAAGCGGACCTCTTGTTTATAACATATATCTTATGCGCAAGAGTATTAGATAAACTCAGGAAAATATGTTTAGATTTGAATAAATATCGCACCTTTTTGCTGGCGGGAAAACGCGATATAAGACTGTCTTTTTCTTTCCCAGGACACCATCCCACATATTCAAAGTGTACGACGGCTCAGAGATGGCGTTCAAGCCGGCCATCCCACCTCCGAAGAAGGCAGACACCACGAACAAGAAGCTCGCACACAACCACTTGTGGGCGCAGACTGACCTCAAGCAGATGTGCGAGGCAGTCGAGAGGAGTGTGGACATGGTCATCAGTGAGAGATGAGAGAATAAATTTATATTTTAGTCAACATTTTACGTTTTATTTGTGATCCTAAGTAATGTTATAAATTGTCGCTAAATAACAACAGCCGGTCGGGTCGATCTTCAGGTTAAGCCGCGCTTGACGAGGTTGACCCGTGGATGGGTGACTTGACTACCTTTGACAGCCGTTGAGTAGTGTCCGAAAGTGGCAACCAGTCCTGTCCAAGAAGTGTCGTAATATTACCCAGTACAAACTGGGTTGTGGAGGTCAGATAGCAATGATTCTCTATGTCAGATATGCAGTTGCTCTATGTAAAATACTTGTATCAGTTGTATCCGGTTAGACTCGAAGCCGGCCCTAACAGTAGTTGGGATAAAGCAGGCAGATGATAATAAACTAATGTGTTGTGAAAGTGTTTGTGAAGCCCGAAGTGGCGAACGGATTTTATCATCCCAACATTACGCTCCCGTGGGTAAAACTCCCACGCAAGCGAAGCCACAGGAAAACTTATTATAAGGGGAAATTAAATACATCTTTTGCCTTTGGAATAGTTTATTGACATATTTTTAATGACATACATAATACTAAATAGTAGGTGGTAGAACGCGATCATCATTTTTTAAACTATCTTACAAACTATGTGTATCCTACTTGACACTTATTTTATAGTGCGGAAGACCTACAAAATAATTATATATTTACACTTTTCATTTGAGATGGGTCGTATTTCAGTGCAGAAAGATTAATTTACTTGGCCATCATATTTTGCCCACACAATTAAATACAGCATTAAAATGAAGGCAAACATTTATATCATAACTAGCGGCCCGTCCCGGCTTCGCACGGGTTTGGTAATATATTTTTTTTGTTTTATTGTAAATCCTTTAGTCCACCAAATAGATGAATATAATCTGCCGACATATGTACCTATTCATATTTTTGTACTAATAATAACAGACAAATAATTAGCTGAATTATACGGTATTTCGTTCACTACAAAATAAATTTAATTAATTTTATAGCGTCAACAACACGTGGTATTATGCTGTTAAAATGTAGCTTATATGACACGTTCGTAGATTTACCATAGCAGCGCCATCTATTGATTACTTACTCAACCCAGTCGAAAGGTATCGACATCTGTTAGAATCATTTGGAGTTAACAGATAATTGTGACTGTCAAATAATAACAGACAATTAGCAATAAATTAAAATTGCGACTATAATTTGAGATTTAAACTATCCTATCTCTCAAGTTGGATCGAACTGCACATGGTGTGCGAATTTTATTATAATCGGTTAAGTGGTTTAGGAGTCCATCGAGGACAAACATTGTGACACGAGATTTATATATATTAAGATAAGATAAGATATTATTAGCACTACCGGTATTCAGCTACTAGACATCACTGCGCCAGCTTCTCATTCCACTCCCGTATGTTGTTGACAACGAGTTTTACTCTCTTGGCTCGCGCCGCCTCTAGCAGACGCTTACATTCCGCGCGTTGAGTCGTGATGTAATCTTGTAGGGCTGTCAGTTTTGAGCACCAACTGAAATACAATATATTTAAGAGAAGTTCATTCATTTGACTGGAACTAGGATCTTGAATATGAGTTTCAAATAGACCAAAACAATATCACACCTAGATTTCCTATAGATACATGCTGAGGTGTATAATAAGTATTCATATTTCACTAGTTTTGTTAAAAGTCCTATCTAATACAGAGTGAGCACATATGCCAAGCACAAATCCACACTCTGGACTGCTAATAACAAACCCAATGAGAGTCCAGCCCAGGAATCGAAGACCTGGGGTCCCTAGCTCAAGATCCAGTCTATGAACACAAACAAACGAGGCCAAGCTATCACTATGTAGAAACAATACTAATAGAGTAAGATATAAGACAACTGCGGGAAATGCTCATTCAACATTATTTTTTATTAAATACCGTCGTTTTTTCGTGTAATATGAACTGGTAACTCGCCTGTTATTCTGCTGTTCCCAAAACTGTAGCTCTGCATCCACTCTCTGGTACTGTGCTTGCTGCTGCTTCAACTCTTGCATCCGCGCGTTGAGTTCTCTCAGTTCGGCAGCGGAAGCGGCGACGTCGTTGGCTTCCTTACTAGTTTCGTTGTCTAGCATGTCTTGCTCACGTTGCACTGTGGTTTTCATCTCGCGGATTTTTGCGCGGGTTTCATCCTGTTTAGGGAGAAAACAGTGGATACAACATCAGTTGAGAAACTCTTAAAGATGCCTAGAAGCAAGCACACGCTTCTAGACATCTCAGCATCTGTTAATAGGACAGCTGAAATATTTTCAAGGTATACAAATAAATGTGCCTTCTTGACCAACTCATAAGGGTATTAATTTGACATGTTACAGGTTGAGAGCAAACATATAACTAGTAAAACATTGAAAAGTAATGCCAATAGGAACAAATGTTTGGAATTGGTCACTGTACACAAATCTATACATAGCATATAACTAAGCCGCTCCCGCTGTTTGTACGCTTAGATCTTTAAAACTACGCAACGAATTTTAATACAATTTTCAGCAATGGTGATTCAAGAGGAAGGTTTATATGACATTGCAGCCGTGCGAAGCCCGGGCGGGTTGCTAGTTAGTAATAAATAACATACAATAGCAACCACAGATTTTCAAGAAGCCAATAACTTACAAGTAAAGCAGCACGTTTCCTAGCCAGCGCCGTCTTTTCCCTCGTTTGTTCCGCTCGTTTCTGCGCCAGTAGCGTCGCCAGTGAGCGCAGCGCGTCCAGTCCGCGCGACACGCTGGCGGCACACTTGGAGCTCATCAGTTCCCTGGGACACCAAACAAATGTGTTACTAGTAGCTTTAATCACCAAATTCAAGGTATTTTTTCAGTTAAAACTTTTACTGGTACTGTGACAAGGTTCCATTCTTCTCCGAATCAACTGGCAATGGAACTTATGTCAAACCCAGTTACTTTCTCAAGACTGAAAAGGAGGTCACCCCAATACCTACTAAATAAGTATGAGTGACCTCTAGTACCAACGGTGTGGGACAGTAGCTTTGTAGCGTTTAGGAGCAGTAACTTATACCTGAATGTCCTAGGACGGATTACAATCATAGAAACCTGACATTCAGTATTTATTTTGTCTTTGGCTACAATATTCATTAAGTCAGGTGGCAAACAACTAGTCTCTTACTTCTCGTCAATGGCCAGCGAGGCGAGGTCGGGGAACTGCGCCGAGAGGTGAATGAGTCCCTGTTTGTACTCCACGCAGCTGTCGAGCGTCTTTTTCTGCCACAGAGCCAGCTCAGTCTCCTTGCTCAGCACCATCTGCGAAAATATTTGTTGTATGGTTAAATTAAATTTAAAAGAGCAGAGCCTTTTATAGAAAACTCTCATTTTGTCCCATGTAATATAAGGCGAGCCTATAGCCTTTTTCCATAAAACTTGGCTTGATCGAGGAATCGAACCAATAACCAACTTTCTTTTTGTATCTATTAATTTAGACGTTTTGTGTAGCTTTTTTGCTCGCAAGGCAACAAAGGTTGAGAGTAATTAAGATAGTTTCTATGATAAGTTAGTTACCTTCCCAATCTGTTCCGCGAGCGACCGCTTGGAGTCCTGCACGCGCAGCGCGTAGTCCACTTCATCCAACAGCTTAGTGCGCTGTTCCACACTGAGAGGCTGCGTCTCCAGCTCTTGTTTAAGTTGCATGCTCTCCGCTCTGAGGTAAACAATTATTATGAAATATAATTTGAGAATAACAAAAAAATATTGAAAGTATGAAACAGCTGTTAATTTTTTTGTATGGAATGGAACAGCTGCAATTGCCTGTCCAAGGGTAGTTGAATGTCGTTTTAATATCCAAAACCCTCTTTGCCGCTGTTTGGTATCATGTAACCCAGTGTAACTGGGTTGTAACTTGTAGTCAGATGGAAAATCGTTTCTTAGTAAAGTAGTGATATGATTGGAAGCATGCACTTAGGGAAGAGGCAAGGCATGATGACTTACGTAGCCCTGTCTATCTCCACATCGATCTGTTTGACGTTGTCGGCCAGGTCGGTGCGCAGCGTGGCCTGCACGTCCCGCGCCGCGCGGTCCGCTCGGCGGGCGGAGCGCGCGGACTGCAGGCCGGTGAGCAAGGCGTCGCGTCGCTCCACGCGCCGCGCTTCGTCGGCGCGGGCGGCGGCTTCTACTTCGTCTTCGAGGCAGTGCTCGTATTCTGGAAAGATATGCGTATTAGATTGTGTCATGCACGTAAGTTGATCGAAGTAAGGAAACGTGTACAGGTGGAGATTCATAGATGAATTCGGTGTAAATATGGTGCTGTTCCACAAACGATGGAGCAATTATTAATATCGGATTCTGCGTGTCGTTGTATCTAAATTACAGGGACTGATAGAATCTACTAGAAGCGAAACGACTGAACCGAGGTCACGATAGATAGCCTGGAGAACTGAATAAGGTTATTTTAGACTTTTCACCCAGATTTATAACACTAATAAGATGCAAAATTTACGAGTACGCATAAAAAGTCGCAGGTAACGGCTAGAATAATTAAACTTACTTTTGATGGTCTGTTTCAACTCTGCGATCTTTTCCTCATCATTGCCGAGTAACACTTTCAGATTCTGAAGGTACTCTTCATTTAAGTCCTCAAACTGATGGCCAGGATCTTGAAATCTAAATGGTAAGTGGAAAATATTAAAGAAAATATATATGTGGCGTATCTTTCTGTGGCTGGATGAACACCTGATATCAAAATAAAACTAGAACAAGATTGACACAAAATAGAGAAGAAAAGCGTTCAAAGAAGAAGTCGTAAAGTTCGTTCAGGCTACAGTGGGATGAAACATTACAGATAAACAAGTATAGCACCTAAAACGTCGTCAGTAAATTCAGCTACCAGTTGGTCGAGAAAAGTTGTATTTATTTGGAAAAGCATTTAACTAGTTTTATTCTGTAACATGCCACATACCTGATCCAGCACTTGTACAAGTAGTCCCTGCGGAGACACGACAGCTCGTCCTTGCCGACGTACAGCCACTCGTCAGACACTGGCATTTCCTACAATCAATACAAGACAATAACAATACGTAAATAAAACATAAAATCGCCTGAGATTATAATAAAAAACGACTGAAAATGATCTAAAGACCTAGCCAAGCGTTTCGTATTTTTACGGTTTTCACCCAGATTTTTGACTGTTTTATTATGGTTTTGCCAAAGTGACAATTTATCAAATGCCACTTTGTATCGGCCGTCTGATGGTCTTGATTCATAGTGTATAGCAACACTGTTTTATTTAGGGATTAAGAGGATACAACACGGCCGTTTTTCCATACAAACGTAGTCCCGTTTCCTCCCTGGATAAAGCCGGTAGAGCAATATTTTTTTTTACAAAAAATCTATGATTACTATTGGCATTTCCCTATGTTTTCTAGACATGAACCTTCAAAAACTTAAAAAATTGGCCAGATTTTCCGCTGTATTTAAACATCCAGAAAACAAATTTAACTAGATGATGATGACCACACCAAACCAGGAGCAAGCCTGACCCGGACAAGCCGGATACACCAGGGGACACTCTTTATTAGGAAAGACATGCTCTGGGATGGGAGAGGGAGCCCGACCAACCGCAGCCAGTCGGGCACAATCAGCCGACTGTGCAGCCTAGAGCCAATATGGTACAATCCATAGGAATGAGCATTGGTGTTTTGACCTTCGTTTGATTGGTCTCTTATAACATTAGAGAATCGTGTTTGTTTCTGGTGGTTGCGATTCCATTCGTTTTGGCACGTCTTATTTAAACATATTAATTACTACGCGTTTAAGTTTCATTGTCTGTAGTATTTGTACATCCTAAAAACAAATATGACTAGATTATATTAAAAAAAGAAAACAAAGGAACACGGCCAAAACCTTTCTTTAATTTTTAATGAAAAAGTACCGTTAAATCTGTGAAGTTTTTCAGGGGTCTACGAAACATTGTTTTTGTGTACTTTTGGTATTTTCTGCTTTTGTCTCTTTCGCGCTCTGCGCGCGGTCGTTTGGGCACTGCGCGACAGCAACACATTTTACAAATACCTATTTCTCAATTCTCTCGCCCTTTTTGTGTCCTCTTGAGCCGCAACTAATACCCGACGCAAGCGGGGCGAGCCAATGTGCTGTGGTGATACTGATCCTGTGCCGTTGACTAAGGTCAGATAGATAATAATAGCATTTTTAACTTACAATATGGTTGACGAGGTCCAACAAGTATGCTATCAGGGCCAACGCGTGCGGGAACGCGTGCAGCGTGTTGACTGTCTTCAGCCACGACTTGGAGACTGTGCCGGGGTACAGGAGACGCTTTGATAGATGTGGGAGCTGTTGAAGAATAAAACAAGCCAGTCATTTAAAAGGGTCATTAACAATAACAATATTAAGATTTTTCTTTACAGCAATACTAAGAAATATTGCTGCCTGTATTAAATCAATATTCAAAAGAATGCCGAGGCCATAATTGTGTAATTAATGATAAGTTGACCTCGAGAGCATTAATTATTTCGCACTATTTCATGTATTTACCAAAAAATATTATTCATCAATATTTTTTTCAATACACTTCTTCGAAAACTGGTTCTTATCGCACTACGATTAGGTTCGACATGCAATGTATTTCACACGCGTGCGATTTTTTTCATTTTCCAACACGTGTGCGGCAATGAAAATTGCCACAGATATAGATACCTATATTTAGTCCAAATTGGTTCAATGCCTGTAGTCGGAGGTGAATGATTTTTTTTTTTAATTTCGGCAAAGCACTAAGCGTCTTTACGGCGTAAATATTTTTTGGATATTTAAATTGTGTTTATAAATAGAATATCTTAGATAAACATGATTATTTAAAACTAATATTTACTTTTATTACCAAATTAACATTTATTTGTTCTAAATTCAAAAAAAAAAAAAAAACATTTTTATATTAGGCTGTTTAGCGGCTTCATACCTTTGCTTCTCCTTCTGGCGAAAGCAAAGCGCGGAAAAAAAAAAGAAAATTGAAATCATAGTTTCATATTAATTCTTGACAAAAATGTTTTTCGTTCTTTTATTTTATTTCTTCAAAAGTGTATTGAAAAACGTCCTTTGATACACGTGGACGTTTGTTATTGCAATTCTTGGCTCAAAAACACCCTCGCCTACGGCTCGGGAGTTAATTCCGCCTCGACAGCAATAGCAAACTTTCTCCACTTGTATCAAAATGTACTATTTCATGTGGCAGTGACAAATTTTTGTTTATTGCTACAGATTTCAGCGACCATGAACGGGAACCGTGGTCGGCTGTGTTTGAGGCCCGGTTTTTACCAAAAATGGAGACGAACGGAGTGATGAGGCGACATTCGGGAATTGTCTAATCACATCGCTCTGCGCTTGGGTGGAAACCGGGCGTGTGTGCCTGGTAAAAGCATCTAGGAACTAACCTTAGTAACATAATTATCAGTGTTAAGCTTAGCATCTCTAGTTATAGCTGACAATAGCGCGGCTGCAATGTCCACGAAGCGAGCGATGGTGAGAGGTCTGATGAGCGCCATGCCGGGCCCGGCGCCGCCGCTCCGCGCCGTCAGGGCTTCGCCCACACGCCCGCACTCGGCGCGCTGCCATTGTACTGTTGAGATAGGCCTGAGAGAGGACAAAAAGGACGAATATTTTATTGGCTATAGTATAAGTAAATAAATATCGCTGGACATTACATAATACACACAGCGCCATCTAGTGCCACACAGCAACGAGGTTTATGTCGCGGACACCAGATAGATAATATACTACATAGATACTTTTTGTTTGTAAATACATACTTATTATACAAATTTATACAATCAATCATAAAGAATCATTTCTTCGTAAAATCAAGGCAAGGCAAGTGGCAAGGATACATACAAGGACTTATACAGCATCCATTAAAACAAATTTTTGAGTCCAAACCAGTGGTTCCCAAGTTCCCATTATTATTATTATTTTATCTATCAATGTAGGCAGGTAATAAGCTACTCAAAAAAGTAAAAAAAAAAAAAAACTTCCGGTGATGACAGGTAGTATTTCAGTGAAATTGGTCATATTGAGACTTTTAAAAGAGAGAAAGCATTTCAAAGCTTTATGATTCTAATTATCAGATTTTTTTTATTAAAAAAAAGCTTACGTTCCTCATGCAATCCTAACAGATAACGCGAAAAAATAATATTGCAAATTTCTTGCTTCAATTTTTTTGTCCACAAGCTTGAAAAAAATGTAACAGAAATGCAGCTGTCTACTAAAACGAAAAAAAATTGGGGACCTCTGATCCAAACCAATCCCAGTCCTTACATAAGTGCACAAATGATAGTTATCTTACCTCTGATCTTTGATAGTAACAAAAGCTAAAGCTCTATCGAGAGAAGTCTGCCAGCTACGACTTGCACGATCTTCTGATGGAGTTCTCTGCAATCACATCATTATGGGGTCATTAGTACTCTATTTAAAAATACGGTTAAAAGAACACAGTTTGTGGTAAACAATTTAAGAAATGTAGGTCAATGTGTTTTACTAGTTAACAATATGAAAAATATACTTACAACAGGTGTTGTAGTTGGCCTGGCAGCATATTGGCTGGATCTCATTGGTGTCATGGAGGATTGACCGAATCTCTCTCCTTGCTGGGAGCGGGATCTCTGAACAAATATCTTACATTAGTCTTCTGCACACAGTCATCATCATTTAGCTGTCATGCTGTACTGAATCCTAGTATTACTTTGGATCAAAACATTACTGGATAAATGAAGGTGTACATCACTGTCTGACCTTCTTTGAGGAGCACTTGATTGTGGTTATGATCTACTAAGCTGCAAATATCAGCCAGAGTCCAGTTCACTTAATGAACTTATTAAATAAAACAAATTCAGTATTAAATTAATTATGTAATAGATCAATACATATTTTGAAGAATCGCTTTTATTTTGCCATATAAGTAAAAAATACAACGCAAACTTACTCCATTCAGAGGTATCTTGGTAGCTGAAGCTTCCCTGCTCAGCCTACCGCCCCCGAACGTCCCTCTGGCGGTATCCGCACTGCTCGAGCGGTGTCCCGCAGCGCTCGGCCGCCGCGCCTCACTCGACAGGCGGTCTGTGGAGCCCGGGCGACGGGGCTTCGGCAGTAAAGATGCTTTGCCTTCTAGTCTGGAGTTATTATTATGATGAATATTGTTAGAATTAGTGGTTTCAAGTAAACATGATCAATAATTGTTGGTTAATCAATAAATAAACGGGTTATAGTCACAATACAACAGTCGCAATACTGTTTGTTTTGTAGATAATTTTGTGAATAATACAAAACTCGTACCTTGATTTCCGCAGCACGCTGGATTGACCAGGAATATATCTATTTGGATTCATTGTTGGAGAAGTATAACGCAAAAGAAACAAACAATACGAAAGAATTACAATTTATTACACTTTTCATTCACAACAAACTCGACAAGTTATCGTTTGAGTTTGAAATTCAAAAAGCTGTCAATAATCAAAACAAACTGTGACCACAGATATATACAATTTCCAGATCGATGCGTTCACAAAAACATAAGGCATGTTACACACAAAAGATTTATTAATGTTGTTTCCAAATTCTTAGGAAGACTTCACAATTATTTCCTTATTTAAAATGTTTTCGGCTTCAAAAACCAACTGAGGGAATGTTGGGTCTAGTAAACACAATTTTATGAAGTTGCTGAAACCATTTGGTATGTTTGAAGTACTCGTTACGTCTAAAAAAATATTCGGAAATTAAAAACTTCCATTGCTCTCAAGGATTGGACTGTATAATTATTCAGGAGTTCTTCAGTTTACAGTGGCAAATCTATAAATTTTACATACCTTTAATTTCTAATGCATGTCTTAGGACATCATCCACATTTTTAAATTTGGCATTGATGACATGGCTGGCTTGCTTAATATTGTGGTTTACTACAGGGAAATGTTGACCAAGCGTTTGTAGGCATTGGGGTACATTGGATTTTATTTGAAACTTTATTTTCCTGATCTAAAACAATTATTATACAAATTAAAATATCTATCACAATTATAACGGCGAATTGGGTTTTCTTACAGCTAACCTTACTTCTGTTGCGAGATTTGCAGAAGCAGAAGAGGTTATATAAGTGCACAAACAATCATTTTTGTTAGAAGGATCTTTTGACCGTCACTTTACGGTGAATAACAGCCCGGGTACATAATACGAAACTAGCCTTTTGACAGTTGATTGATGGACACTGGGCCCAGATAATATCATTTCGAGCTGTCAACAGAGATACATATAGCCCTGCAGTACTTGTTTAGATGTTTAATAAACTTACTTCTTGGCAAGAGTTGTTCACGACAAGGATGAGAACATCGTCTTTATAAATCCCTTTTATTTTATGATGGATGTTAAACGATTCCAAGATCTTTGTGTCTGCTGTTAGTAAAAGTTGATCGTAATGAACACGTAGGAATGAGTTCGATACCTTGGAATCATATTTGGTCCAACTTCCTCTCCATAACATTAGCTTATCAATCGGGGTTGCCCAGAAATCTAAAAATAAAAGCTTATAATATTATCACTTTTTGCCAAAACAACTTATTAGTAATGGAGGCCTATTACTTGTGTAACTATTCATTTTGAGTTATTTTATTAATTTGCTTGTTGGCACAAAGTCGAATGTTTCTCAACTCCAAACGAGTTCCCGCCAATCTTGTATTTCTTTTTTTTTTTTTGAGAAATGCTTTGTGTACCTCAGACTTCTTGTGGTTCAATGGAGCAAGTTGAAAGCATATTCGCTAATCCGGAACGCATCAATAAGTTTAACAAGTCAACTGGAACCATTCACTGGAACTGGCATTCCATATAATTATTATGCCCATTTGACATTGGCGGGCATGATTTATCTTCCATCTCTTTTGTTAAACAGTATATCAAGCTAAGTCTGTCTTTCTCTTTCTCAAACAAATGCTGTCAATGTTCTATGTTGTTAGTTGTAACGAATGACTGTTGGTGACACCTACAAAAACACAGATTTTATGAATTTTACTGTTTTCTCTACAGTTTTATGAAGATAAAAGTTCAGGATGTCGGCAGGGACATATTATTTCGTCATCGTCGGGCACTCCGATAACCCAATATTTGAAATGGATTTCATTCCAGTCACTAAAGAACCAAAGGTATTCATTCCACTATTTCGTATTTCCTCCCTAATTTACCAGGTTTCCATCTTCAGGAGTAATTGAACCACTGTCATATTAGGCCATATTTCGCTGTACCCAATTCATTTATCGTATCTTAACATTATGATTGCAGAAAGAAGACAACAGGCATTTGAATCAGTTCATAGCCCATGCAGCCCTGGATCTGGTAGATGAGCATATGTGGAAAGTTACGAACACGTACTTGAAATCTGTTGACAAGTTCAACCAGTGGTTTGTGTCTGCATTTGTGACTGCTAGCCAGGTAGGCATAATGAGCTTGTTACTTTTGCCCTCCTCTTTGTAGAAAAGATATTGCTTTTTGGGTCTATGTTGTGGTATACCACAGAATACCTGATTAGATCTTCTCCTGAACTACATATCACACTAAAGTGGTCACAAGCATAATTTGGTATTACAGCTGCTATTTATCAGTTGATCAGCCGTTACACAGATCATCCAAATATTGTTAGGTTACAACTAAACCATTTCCCTAGATACAAATTATTTTAAAACCTTTTCAATACGTATTTTCCAGATGAGATTCATAATGGTCCACGATTCCCGCAATGAGGACGGCATCAAGAACTTCTTCACAGATGTATATGAGGCATACATCAAGCTGATGCTGAATCCGTTCTACAAAGAAGACACGCTCATCACATTACCAGCGTTTGAGAAAAAAGTACAATTTCTAGGCAAGAAGTATTTAACATAAATTTATATTAGTTGTAGGGAATAGGATGTATTTATTTGAGATAGGATAAGCTACAAATGTTATACATAGAAAAAACAGTCCCTATCAATACATATGCTTACATGTGGTGGGAATATTAGCAGTATGCTATTAGTCTTATGTGCAGTCTAACTGTATGATGTGCTAGATGTTATCCACCTAAATATATCATCAACTGACAGACATGCACTGCTTAATTAAACAGCCAGTTCCAATTTTGCACTTGTTCCTGTTATAAACACTGAGATAAGATTTTTGTTATTGCAAAATGGACCTGCTCATGACCTCGATAATGCCTGATGAAAATTAACCCCTATTGAGCTAATAGAGGGTGCAAGTTTGTATGGAAACCTGTCATTTTTCTTACGGGAAATCCTATAGGGCATTATGGCTTGTGTATGTCCAAGCTTATCTGAGAGCTGAAAATTTTTGATTAGTTCAATGATCTGGGACTGCACTTTTTAGTGTGTCAATGGCAACCTACATTGATCCAGCTCAAAATTTGGTGAAGAGTTTGGCACTTTCAGTTGCGTCCATCAAGCTCCTGTGATGTAATTATTTTTTCTAATTGGCTTCTTACAGGTCAACATAATAAATAATAAATATCGCTGGACATTACACACAGCGCCATCTAGTGCCACACTAAGCAACGAGGCATGTGTCGTGGACACCAGATAGTTGATATACTACATAAATACTTTTTGTTTGTAAATACATACTTATTATACATATAAACAACCATGACTCGGAACAAATGTCCGATGCTCATCACACAAACATTTGCAACATAATTCATTAACTGTTAGCGAAGTAGACACAATAGTTAAACAATGGCGTCAGACCGATTCGGTCGGAGTTCACAGTTCAAGGACTATGGGGCTGGCTTCTGATTAACCAGCCAGCTCCCGTGTTGTTCGGACTTTGTTTTCTATTTATAGCAAAGAAGGATGGATGGTTATATTATGTTATGTTATTAATTGTGCTTATGAAAGAGTGTATCATTGTAAAATAAAAGATGTAAATATTTCTTATAATAAATTACTTTTATACCAAAAAATATCAATCACATTAATTTTATTTCCAATTAGTTTGAAAAAGTCTCAACTACTTTAATTATAATACTGAAATATTAATTTAGTATCTAAATCACAATGTCACTGGGATGTTAAATTTGGTAATAATACAGGACTATGCTTTTCAATAAAATTTAGAAAACTAGTTTGCCAGGATTATTCCACTCTGCCCACTTTGTTCTACTAGAAGATTTTATGGTAAAAAGTAAAAATAAAAATCCTGGTTGGATATAGGGGATTTTCAAACATACGAAGTAAAGATTGTAGCAGGCGGCATTCTATTGTTTCTGCCTGCCCCTGTGGGACAAACGCCTGAGCTTATATAAGCAAAGCATTAAAAATAGGTTTCAGTCAAAAACTAACTTTTCTGTCTGCTATAAATCTATTGATGAGAATTATTATTCTTAAAATTTCAATTTGGTGGGAGACAGAGTGTAATCCATTAGCAATACCTTTTACTTTGCAATTTAACCATTTATCATTGGTACACTATTCAAAAAAATACACAAGTCTCAAATAAGAATATAATTCAAGAACATGCATGGTGAGCAAGCTGCTTCATAATCCAATTATCTGACAGTGTTGCAAGTCAACAAAAATCGCGTAAGAGGACCTTATACTTAATACTTATTTCTATGTTATGTAGGCTGCAGCCAGTTTAGACTAACAAATATGAATAATTGGATAGCTAGTATAGTAGCTAAGTATAGAGCAACCATAACTAGGCCCTCATTCGGTTTTTCTGACAGGACTCGCTGTGATTAAGAACTTTGCCAACTTTAGTAAACCATTCTCAATAATATTCCTGAGAGCAACATTTCTTTAGTGAAAGTAATTCAAACTCATGGTTTTCGTGAATAAGGCACTACAAATTCAAGCAGAAACTATGATAGACCATCAGTCCATCAAATGCTTGACAGTGTTCACTGAATGAAGTTTCAACAAGACTTGTCATTTACTTGAGAGTGGTTGAATAAAACTGGCCTGTCTATGCAGAAATTAAACATGGGACAACTGTGAATTATCTGTAAGTGAAATCTGGCTGCATGCACCCTTTACTTCAATATTTCAACAAGATAGTTGGTGGAAAATCACCAGGTCGTAATATATTATTAGTTATTAACTCATAGCCTTAAATTAAAATTTAATCTAAACTTCAGTACAAATCTGGGAGGTCCAAGTCATCATCTGGTACACTTCCAGTTGAGAAATCATCTGAAAAAGAGACAGTTAATATATTATAAGACATACAAGAAATATAATTGCATTCTTGCTTCACTAAACATAGAGATGAAACAGGAAGGGTATTTAAGGGATATAGAGGTAATGTACATCAAATATCAACTTTCCCAGTTTCAATAATTGTAACTTATCTACAATAATATTATATCCAATATTCTTTCACCATTAGAAAGCCTGACTCAGTAACATAGGCTATATTTTATCCCTGTACTCACACGGGAACGGGAACTACGCGGGTGAAACCGCGTGACATCCGCTAGTATACAATAATATTTTGTTCAGCCCAGTAATTGAGTTTTGTTAAGTAGTTTTACCTTTAAAGAACTCATCTTGGTATGAGCAGTTGAAGTCCATGCTGTATCTCTTGGTAGTTGGTGGAGGGGTGTTGGGTGGGGAGAACTGCTTCAGGATCGCCGGCTCTGGTACTGGCAGGTAATCAAATAAGTCTCTGTGGTGATTGTCTGTGGCAAGAAAAGGATGTGTGGTAAATCCTCTTTGAATGGAGACTACCAATCTGGTTTGGTGGTTGTTTTTTCATTGAATGTAAATTATGGAGTTTATTGTTAGGCTGTTGCCTGCAACTTCATCTGTTCAAAAAGATGCCTATGTTCTTCTCCAGGTCCTGGGTAACCAGTGTTTCAGGAGTGCAAAGATTTCAGACAGGATGATTTACTTCAGCATCAGTATTAATTATGGATTAAATAGCTAAGAGTAAGGACTACAGAAATTCTATGTACCATGGGCTTGAACGAAATCTGCTCATATTTAAAATAAAATCTCGTGCACACAATGTCCACATCTGTTTACCACCCTTAACAAATCATCAACATGTAGAAGAACTTCTATTAGTCCGTAGTAAAACGAAAAAAATATGGGACCCTTTTTTACATTGTCCTTTGTTTTACAAAAATTGTATTCTATTGTTTGACCACTTTTTTTTGACTAATAGGAATAAAACAAAAAAAAGTACCAAGGAAGAGAAAGTTTAGCGCTTCAATAGCGGCCGGATGCTGCAAACAACAAGAGCCGTATTGGTGGTAAGATTTCGTTCGTTGAGATAGTACATCTATGTAAATGGTCCAGTAGAAATAAAAAAACTAAACAACAACTCTAACTTTCCAAACTCACCATACTTGTATGAGGGTTTGTGGAACTCCACATCCTCACCACAGAGTTCCTTATCATTGTTCTCGTCGGTGTAAATCATGGACCCTACATTGACAGCTCTCGGAGTGAACACATTCCTCACTGGAGTATTTCTTAACGCCTTCCCCGTGTTACAGAGAAAAGATTTCTTGGGCCCTTCGGACTTCTTCATGGGCTCGTTAGGCTTAACTGGGCCAGACGACACGATTTTTCCCATGTTTTCTGAAAGAAACAGAATTTCCTTTTTTACAATGGGGGTAACTAGCTCATGCTGATGAAAAATGATAGAAAAAAAAAGAAACACGCTGGTTCTCTCAGGGAAAGGGCCAGCAACCAACTATGATTAAAAGATGTCATGAATAAAATGATAAAGAGTGATGGAGATAAAAGTTCTTACCGATATTCGACAGAGGTTGGCGCGAAACATTTTTCACAGCCTGCCTGGTGATGTGGTCGCCGAAAATTTCGAACAGTGATTCGGCCATGTCGTCAGGGACATAAATACAAATCAAAGTCAAAAACTAAACTCGAATTGAATCGAAGACAGATTATTTTCAATATTTGGAATCGCACAAACAAATACAATCGTTGAACGCCAAACGGTTTTTTGAATAATTTGTTTTGTTTTTTTACCGACCTATATCTGTCAAACGTGTTACGAAGTCTTTTAACACACAACGCGCAACGGTCTCAAAGACTACAAAAAACCGAGGCTAATAACATTTACACAATTTCTGAACGGAATCGATTGTGTCAACAAATTGTCAAAATAACCAATCTATTTTGACAGTTATTAGACTTATTCATTTCAAAACAAACTCACGCGTTTAATTTATTTCATTATTTTCAGTGAATCAGATTTCGTAGTCTGTTGGTCAAGTTATAAACCTGTAAAATGTCTGAAGATAAGTCTTCCAAGAGCAATGGGCTCGGGCCTGACCCCATGCAACGTCTGGCTTCATTCAAACCACCCCGTGATCTCACCTTGGGTGGAATAAAAACTAATAAAAAAGTATTCACACCGAATTTGAACGTATCCAGGAATAAAAATAAAGGGTAATTATGCATTTCAATTATTGATTAAGTTCTCATCGATTTGGATTTATTTAACTCAAAGATTTACTTCCATGAAAACAATACCTATGTCTGTCAACAACCATTTTGATCATGGGACTCTTGCATTAGACTTTTAATAATTACTTTTAATTAGTACTTACTAGTTTGTAGTCAACACAAGTTAAGTGTGTTCCAAATGGCATTGTTTCTGAATAAATCACAGACACAGCCATTTACTTTCATGTTGCAAGAAAATAATTTATTTGCTCCTCTGATATATATCAAATCAGTTACATTCAGATTTACAGTATGCTTCTA
This sequence comes from Xestia rhomboidea, assembly GCA_963853795.1. NCBI lineage: Eukaryota > Metazoa > Arthropoda > Insecta > Lepidoptera > Noctuidae > Xestia > Xestia rhomboidea. Next base: position 1,875,711 of record OY970778.1, on the reverse strand, counting down.
TCAATTCTGTAAAAAATCTAAATAATTGATGTACAGGCATCAGAAATTGTCTTTCCCAAAACATTTCCATTACTTTTTCTATCATATTTATTTAGCTCAACAGGGGAGAGTGATAACAAATTTAAGGCCTTGTCATGTCTGCATATGACTTCCATTTTCTTCAGCTAAGATATACTTAATTTATATAAATTGTTTCTGGTTGTGTGTTTTGAAGCTGTCTTAGGATTCTTACGTCGACGACTGGCGACGCTTGCAGTCGATCCCAACTGCAATAGATTTACACAACACGCCACAACTGCAAGCGTCGCCACCCATCGACGGCAGTCGTCGACAAGTGGCGACAGCTAAAGTTTATCTACCGTTGGTAACGTGCCTCTCGCCTGTAAGAATCCTTAGTGGTGAAACTGTTGTGTTGTTTAAGTAACTCATTACCCATAAAATAATCTAATCTTAGTTTTTCATAAAATATTTCCAGCCCATCAAAACCTAACCAACATAATCAGCGGAAAGATGACAAAGACAGAAAGGAAAGAAGAAATGACAGAAATAAGAATTTCAGAAATGGACCCAACATTATTAAATCTAGTGGAGTGTTCTCCGAAGGTAATTATGATATTATAATACAGCATGGAAGTGACATCTACACACAAACGGCTACCACGTAATCAGTACATAATTCCAAACACCTCCACTTAGAAATTTTTCATTACAATATAAAAAAATGTTGTTCCTTATGATATACGACGACCCGAAGGGCGCAGCGGTAGTGAGGCTGCCTTACGTTCTTAGGGTCTCGGGTATGACAATGGACATTTGTTTCCGAGTCATGGATGTTTATATGTATATTATTATTTACAAACAAAAAAGTATCTATGTAGTATACTGTGGTGAATGAGAAAACATGGAAAATGAAAAAAAAAGTGTTTGTGTGTTTAACAACTTGATTAACGCAATCAACTATCTGGTGCCCACGACACTAGTCTCGTTGCTTAGTGCGGCACTAGTTGGCGCTTGGTGTAATGTCCAGCTATATTTATTTATTTATTTTGACCCTGTAGGTATCACACTTTTGCAGGAAATATCAGTTTTTTGTTCATGTATGCATGCATGTATGACCAGATGTATGATTGTAGATGAAGCAAGAGGAGTATGAATGGATGCAGGAGCTGGTATTCTGCAGTTTCTATCTTACCAGTATTCATTCTGATTCAGTTTCCACAAGAGGCAATTTATTGACATTACTTTATGTAACAGCCAACCAAAAGTGGTTTGGGGACAACATGGCAAGTTGTTTATGTATATATGTCCAGCACAGACACTTGTCTGCTTTATAGTGCAGCTTAGGTCCACCCAATGGTAGGGCATTATGTTACCCTAACTGGAAACTATCTCGCATCTTTCTAATCTCTAAATCACCGACTTCTTGACAGTAGGGATGATGACTGACTTAAAAAATATGATTTTGTTTAGTCCGTCAGTTAGATTACTTATCGAAAAATATTGGATACGTGTTTTTTTGGTTTTATCAAATTAATAAATATTGACAAAGATAAATAAATAAATAAATACCGCTGGACATTACACACAGCGCCATCTAGTGCCACACTAAGCAACGAGGCTTGTGTCGTGGACACCAGATAGTTGATATACTACATAGATAAAACGTGTCAAAGATCATGAGACTGATGAGGGCTTGTGACGTCACATTTGAGTAAAAAATGTACTCAAATGTGACGTCACACGAGTTTTTGACGCACTGTATCGTCTTCATTATTTGTGTACGTGAACAAAGAAAAAAAATGTGTCCAAAATTTTTTGGAAATCTATCTGAAGGACTAATTCGATATTTTTGTCATCTACCCTATTCAAAGTGCCTGTAAATGCTGTAATTGAAATAATTGCTTGGGATTTAATTAGCCAACCACATATTCCAGGTCTGGGCAGTGCTGAGCGACATTCGTCGCGGGCGTCATACAGCAGCAGAGAGTCGGATACTACGTCAGTACAGGCTATGCAGAAGCCCACCATTAGAGTTAAGGATGTTATTAAGGTAAGATGGAGTATCTGGAGTAGTTGTAATGTAACGCCGTACGGTACGCGAGCCCCCCCGGTCGCCGGAACCGTATCGACAGCCTGCTGTACTCCGGCTAATTGATCCGATTCACCGATCAACTCGAATTAATCGCTTGAACTTGCAAGTAATGTTTTATCTCGTTTCATCTGCTCCTGCCCTTATCCCAATTTATGTGGGGCCGGCGCAGCATGTCTTCTTATTCCATACCTCCCTGTTACTCGTTATCTCACCAGACCGAAGCATCAGACACCTCCTTTCTCCTCCTTTCTTGCCATGAAGTGTAACTTTGTTGTGTAATGTGTTTTATTTTTGTTACTCTCTTCAGCTGTTTCTTTGTATATCTCACACGCCGTTTGTACCGTTTGGTCAATTTATACATAAGTTTAAATAAGTGGAAACTTGTAATTGGCTGTAATTGGTTTTTTACATATAACTTCTGACCACTCGAATATATTAGCTGTAAGTTTTCTTAAAATAAATAAAATATCACCCTTCACGTCTGGTCACGCCAACAATAATTCGGTCTTGAAAACGTATCAGAACCAACCTTCGATACTAGCGGACGTGTTATTACAGTGAATCGGCAGTGAAAAAAGTCGAGGCGGAAAAGAGAGGAAGAGAAGGGACATGCAGCACTCACCAGGGGCAGGCCAGCGGGATCCAATCTCCTTCGGCTTTCACACAGCAGAGTTTCACTACGCGGGTCGCGCGACCAATATTTGAATATAGTTATTTCTTATTACACTGGGTAATCAAACACAACGCGTTTGGCGGAGCGGGACTGTACTTATTATTGCAGAGAAAGGCTCGAGATGATCCTCGTCTCTTCGCGGGTGATCAGACGAAAAGCTCGTCATGCGGTGCGGTGGTGGTTCGAGAGATCCGTTACACACGGTTACACGTACGTCCATGTGCAATTTCTTCATCGAACTGACAGCTGTCAGTCCTCGTTCTCTCGTTCTCATGTTCACATTTTGAATGATGCTAAAAGCGCTGCATGTGCAGGTTGGGAAAAGGAGCGGGAAATACAAACTGCCTCATATTATAAGAGTGAATCTATCAAATCAGTGTTGGCGTTACCATTTCCACCCCCCCTTAATGGGTCACCATTAAAAAGCGAAAATAAGACGAAAGAGAAAAATATTACTATGACTCTAGGAGCGCTCAATGCGCGCGGTGAGATAAATAGTTCCGTAGAGTCACGGCGAAGCGGGATAAGCTAATAACTTACGTTACAAACTAAAGCGATGCGGTATTACTAACTAACTTAAACTAATGCGAAGTGCGGTTTTGTTGATTATTGTCTGGGAAGAGGACACAAACGAACGACCGGGCGCAGGTAAGTTCCCTTGGCGGTTCTAACTGTACAGACGCGCACGACGCCGTCTTTAGACGGATGGACGTTCTCCACAATAGCTAATGGCCAGGACAGGGGCGGTGAGTTATCATTCATTACGACAACCACGGTTCCTGCTGTTATAGGAAACGATGGCGTGTTCCACTTCTGCCTAACCTGTAGACCGTGTAGATATTCCATCTTCCAACGACTCCAGAACGACTGGACCAACTTGTCCAGTAGCGAGTGTCGGTGAAGTAAACTGACAGGGTCAGAGTCGACTTCAAGCGCGGGTAAAGAAAATAGAGGCGCGGTATGCAAAAAATGGCTTGGCGTAAGAGCCGTGGGCTCTGCGGGATCGGAACTCAGTACTGTCAGCGGGCGTGAGTTTAGGAGACACTCAATTTGAGTGAGAACAGTACAGAGTTCTTCGTATGATAGAAGCTGCTGTCCGACGACTCGGAACAGATGCATTTTCACAACTTTCACGACACTTTCCCAAGCGCCTCCGAAGTGTGGAGAGTTGGGACAGATAAATTTCCAAGCTATCCGACTCTCAGCGTACTCTTCCTCCAACTTTGGGCGATACACAGTATTGAGAAACTTGTATAAATCGCGGAGGTAAGAGTTAGCCCCCTTAAAACATGTACCATTATCAGAATACATGATCTGAATCGGTCCTCGACGGGCGAGAAACCTCTTCAGCGCGGCAAGAAAACTGGGAGTGCTGAGGTCCGTGGCGACTTCGACATGCACGGCACGAGTCGTAAGGCATGTGAAAATGCACAGGTAGGCCTTCGCACTGTGGACGCCACGACGGCGCACAGGGACGTACGGCAGAGGACCAGCATAGTCACAGCCTACGTGCGTGAAAGCTTTAGTGACCTGACGCGTGCGATAGTCAGGTAAGTCGGCCATCAGCGGATAAGTTGGGCGCGGTTTTAAACGAAAACACGTATTACACATGTGGACGCGCTGTCTCACAACGCGGCGTGCGGACAAGATCCAGAACTTTTGTCGAAGAAGCGACATCAATAATTCTGGTCCGGCGTGTAAATACTTTACATGATAGAAATCAATGATCGAGTTTACGACGGGATCATTGCGCGGTAAAATAACTGGATGCTTTTGAGCATAGTCCAACGCGGAGTTAACGAGTCGACCTCCTACGAGGATCAGACCGTTTTCAATGAAAGGCCTCAAGCGGTTGAGAACCTGCGAACAAGATTGATTATTCTTAATATTAGAATAATCCTCTGCAAAGTGTTGACTTTGCAGGGTGCGAAGAATTTTATTTTCAGCGAAATTTAATTCATCAGCAGACACTGCAATAGTGTCGCGGCGGGGTAACAATTTTGCGAATTTACAAACGTATACAGTTATACGAAGCGTTTTACTCCATGAGGAGATGCGGTTAGCGAGATCATATAAAGCACAATGCTTTACAGGCGAGTACACAGCGTGTGTAAGAATTTTTTGTTCAATAGCAGGCGGAGTAAATTGGTCGTCAAGAGGCTTGAGAGGCCACTTAGACGGATCCAATGTAGCCCACTGGGGCCCGTGGAGCCACAGAGGGTGCGCGGTTAATTTCTGAGGCGTAATGCCACGTGAGAGAACGTCTGCGGGATTTTCAGTCCCCGCGACGTGGTAGAAGTTGTCAGCAGAGATGTTTTCCGTAATCTGAACAACGCGGTTTGCTACAAAGGTTTGCCACCGACGTGGCGAACTTTTGATCCAATATAACACGACCTTAGAGTCAGTGAAAGCGAATACCTTGATTGGAAGATGATGCGAGTAATTTTCATAAACTATGCGTAACAGTTTGGACATGAGAAGCGCGCCGCAGAGCTCTAAGCGTGCTATCGACAGAGGCTTGGTAGGAGCGACCTTGGACTTTGCGCAGACAAGCTGGACAGTGTTACCGGAGGCGGCGGACACATGAGCGTATACAACGGCACCGTACGCATGTTCACTTGCGTCCGAAAAGGATAGAAGAGTAAGAGTGCAGTTGTTAGAAACGCCTACATGACGCGGAATGCGTATGTTATTAAGAGCCGGTAACTCGTCGCAGAACTGCTTCCACATTTTAACAATGTGTACCGGTGGGGTGTCATCCCAATCGAAATTAAGATGCCAAAGCTGTTGGATCAGTAACTTAGCATACACGACGGCGGGAGCCACGAAGCCCATTATATCCCACAGTCGGGCGACTGTGGAAAGGATGGAGCGCTTAGTGCACTTCACATCTGCGGGAACCGTGATTTTAAAATAAAATACGTCATCATCAATACACCAATGCAGGCCTAGTATTTTATGCTGCATGGTCTTATCAAACTCAACCTCCGTAGGGAGTTTGTGCGAAGCGGGAAGATTATCTAGTACAGCACGACTGTTACTGTTCCATTTCACGAGATCCCACTGAGCTCCTTTGAATAAGTCAATCAATTGTCGTGACGCAGATATCGCTTCTTGTTCCGTGGGAATCGAGAAGGCGAGATCGTCCATGAAAAGCGACGTAGACGCGAATTTGCTGGCGAGAGGATAGCGCGCGCCATCATCTTCGACTAAACGTCTCACAGTGCGCAATGCATGGTAGGGACTTGATTTTAAACCGAAACAGACGCGGTTAAACCTATACAATTGTAGTGGGTCTTGTGGAGTAAAGCGATAAAGAAAACATTGATAACGGCGGTCAGCTTCGCGCATGATAATCTGTAAGAACTGCTGGCGACAGTCCGCGGTCAATGCGATCGCGTGTAAGCGGAAATTTAATAATATTGTAAACAAGTCGCCTTGCAAATTCGGACCTGAGTGCAGAATAGCATTCAATGATTGCCGGCCACCAGAAGTAGACGCGCTGGCGTCTAGAACCACGCGCAGCTTAGTCGTTGTCTTATCTTCGCGCACGACCCCGTGATGCGGTATGACGTATATGGGTGTTGGGTCGCGGGGATCGTACGACGCAGGAGAAACGTAATCTTTCGCAAGATAATCCTTGATTACGTCATCATATGCAGACCTAAGTTTAGGCGAAGCTTCTAGCTTTCTTTCGAGGCATATGAAACGCTTGCGGGCATTATCAAAAGAATTCCCGAGGGAATAAACATCCTCGTTGAATGGCAGTGCTACAGTGTACCTACCACTAACGGGATCGCGGGTTGTCGTGGACTTATAAAATAATTCACATTCAACATCAGAGGGGTGTTGAATGGGCGGTGCGGAGGGAAGCTCCTCGAGCTCCCAAAAACGCCTGACTAATGAGTCAATAGCGACAGGCTCCTGAGCGAGGCAACATGTCAGGGCCTGGGTGGTTTGATGCATAGGTAACGTAGGCGCGGAGCCCATTATTACGTAGCCTAAAACAGTACGCAAAGCGCGCGGCACCGACGTGTAACGATTGTGAACAACGTCGGGGAGAAGTAAATGCGGGAAAAGAGAAGCACCTATTAAAGCGTCTATCTTACTGGGCACACCATATGATTCGTCGGCTAGCGGTAAATTATGTAGATGTGATAAATCACTGGTATTTATCAAAGAGGTAGGCAGTAAGTCCGTTATCTGATCAACAACAAGTAGCGAAATATCAAATTTAATGTTGCTGTCGAATCGCGAATATAATTTAATATTAATCGGACTAGTGTTAACTACCTTCTCAGCCCCACCGAACCCCTTTACAACAGTACGGTTCATGTTTTGAGGTTTAATACCTAAACGATCACAACACTCGTTAGTGATGAAATCGCTTTGTGAGGCGGAATCTAGAAGCGCGCGAATAATGTGTGGATTCCCTTTAGAATCGTAGGCAACGACTTGAGCGGTTGATAGCAAAACAGTCGTGGACTGCTTGTTATGTGTGAGTGCATTACTCGAACACTGATACAATCGGGAATCAACAGATGCACACAGCGTAACATCTGACCGTGCCGTAGATGCGGCTAGGTTCGGAGAAGTATGTGCAGGCGCACTGGCGGGGGGCGCCGCAGCGGCGAGCTCGACCAGCTGATTAGCGGGAGCGGCTTGTGCAGAGTACCCAGGGCGCGCGGTACTTGACTCATTGAAGTGTAACAATGTGTGGTGATTTAATTTGCAAACGCGACAATTTGACTTAGACGAGCAATTAGCGACTCGATGTTTTAAACTAAGGCAGTTAATACAGGCATTGTTATCCTTCACACACTTATAACGTTGTTGTGGAGTCATTCCATTAAAATCGGCGCACTTGAATAAGTGTTGATGCACAATATTAGCGCATAGGCACTTGCACGCGGATTCAACCGTTGTGCTTAAATAGGTTTGACACTTCGGCGGCGAAGCGGTATTTAAACGCCGATTAGAGTTAACCGGACGCTTATTAGTTGAAGAATTTGGCTCAGTACGTTCTAACACTTTGGCTCGATTTGAAATAAATTCGACTAAGTTATCAAAGGTAGGTATTTTTGTTGAGTATTTAATTTCAAACGCGCGCACGGTCTCAGGGTCTATTTTCTGTAAGGCGATATGAATCAGAATTAAATCGGTAAGGCTATCCATTTTAAGGTTTTTTAAAGCGGCGACTGCGCTGCTAAATTTCTCAGTAAATAAATCAAAGTTGGTTGCTGAAGCGCATTGGAAAGTTTTGAACTCAAACATTTGATTTAAATACGTAGAAACCAACATACGCTTGTCGTCGTACTTATTAATGAGCGCTTGTAACAACAGACTATAATTTTCCGGACATGGAGATATCCCGGCGCACACAGACTGGGCTTTACCGGTTAGTTTCCCCAATAGGTAATACAATCTATCGGCATCAGTGAGAGATGGATTATCGTGTACGGTCGATTTAAAACTGGCATAAAATAGTGGCCATGAGCGAATGTCACCAGAAAACTGGACTAATTCAATCGGCGGGAGTCTAGGTTTAGACTTGTGCGGAACACTATCGCTATGTGGCGAGCATTGCGACTGCACTCGCTTTATCCTACCATACAGAGACTCAAAAGCCATGAGACTCTTATAGTCAGGCTTAGCGGATGGGTTAGATGTCAATAAACGATTATTATATTCGTCCAGAACCCGTTTGAATTCATCGCGCAATGAATCAATTTGTGAGGATTCGTCAAGAAAACTTTCCCTTAGATCGGTGTTCGAAGAAAGATCGTAAACCTTTTGAGCAATTTCAAAGATAGCTTCGCGTTTAGCTTGCAACGTAAGTAACCGTGTATCTTCTGCATCGTCATAATCAGAACCCGAATCACTAGTTTTCTTTGCTTGTTTAGGCATAACGAAGTTTGTAAATTCAATCTATTGTAAACAAGCAGCTGATCTGGGGTTCAATAATACGATGAAATTAAGTAGGTCACTATTTTGCGTAAAGAATAAGCGGAGAATGGCTTCCTACTACTTCCTACTTTGTTCGGTTAATAATGAACTAGAATGCATGAACAACTTAAATTGACTGTGAGTTAACGAATGAATGACCGAATAAATATGAATGTCAAATCAAATATGGCGAACTTTTACAACCTTTTTAACATTTCATACTACACGGCAAGACAACAATTTAATTTGAGGGTAGTTTAATATAAAGTTGTACGAAATTAAAACTCGAATTTATCCAAAGTAAGCGTTATTTAGGTACTGAAATAATGATTAGATGGAGAGTTAATATGTTTATCTAGATGAGTAAACACTTATTTATGAGAAAGATCAACGCAATGTCGATCCACGCGGTATACTACAATGGGGTAGATTTATGAATGTTTCTCCTATTAGGGCCTATTAAATCCTAATAAGGGCGGCTGGAGGGTTCCAGTATTTAAAAAGGATCAGAAATCCGGCTCGAAGGACCACAAATATGGTCACGCCAACAATAATTCGGTCTTGAAAACGTATCAGAACCAACCTTCGATACTAGCGGACGTGTTATTACAGTGAATCGGCAGTGAAAAAAGTCGAGGCGGAAAAGAGAGGAAGAGAAGGGACATGCAGCACTCACCAGGGGCAGGCCAGCGGGATCCAATCTCCTTCGGCTTTCACACAGCAGAGTTTCACTACGCGGGTCGCGCGACCAATATTTGAATATAGTTATTTCTTATTACACTGGGTAATCAAACACAACGCGTTTGGCGGAGCGGGACTGTACTTATTATTGCAGAGAAAGGCTCGAGATGATCCTCGTCTCTTCGCGGGTGATCAGACGAAAAGCTCGTCATGCGGTGCGGTGGTGGTTCGAGAGATCCGTTACACACGGTTACACGTACGTCCATGTGCAATTTCTTCATCGAACTGACAGCTGTCAGTCCTCGTTCTCTCGTTCTCATGTTCACATTTTGAATGATGCTAAAAGCGCTGCATGTGCAGGTTGGGAAAAGGAGCGGGAAATACAAACTGCCTCATATTATAAGAGTGAATCTATCAAATCAGTGTTGGCGTTACCAACGTCTTTAACTTGTTTGTGATCTCAAAAATATTCCCCCAGATCTGGATAGAGATTTAAAAAAGCGAGGCTACTTCCGACGAAATTGAATCTTAAAAAATATATTTAGATCTCGCGAAATCTAGAATCTTGAGAATCAAGATTGCATACTAAAAGTGTCTTGTTGGGGCAGATCATGGCCATAGACTCGCCAGCATTTTACATGGGACTTGAACATACCTAACTGGCAAACTGAACTTCTGATCATCCCTTCGGGCAAACAAGCGTGAAGTTATATTCACTTGCCAATCATTCAATTCCAGATTGACAGAGAACTAGAAGAACAAAAGATAAAGTCGGTGATGAACGATGGCAGCAACATGGCGGACGAAGAGGCCAGTGAGGACTGCAAGCGGGTGGACGAGAGGGATGCGCCCATCAAACTGCCAATGGATGATGGTGGTATGTATCTCTAGAATGTTCTAATTTTTGTTAGGTGAGAAACAGATCTGCAGACCGAATGAAGGAGAAGAACACAATTTGATTTTGCAAAAGAAGGTTGTATGTCAAGCAGCGTATGCGGTCAATGTGCGCATGTGTGAAAGTTAAGATAATTATAATAGTTAAAAGTAAGTTTGAAGCTTTGTAGTATTTTATCTATTGTGATATTTAGATATGATTTTATTGGATGATAGAATCAGCATGGTTGTGTGAAACATAGTAAGATTGAGGGCGAATTTCGCTATTGAAACTGAAAGCGATCAGCACATCTAAACGGCGTTCAAGTGCTGTCAGTGTTAATATTTTATAGCAGCTCTTAAACGCGTTCACTTTCTTTGGTAAAATTCGCGAGTAGCCCTCGAAATTAAATTTTCTAACGTTACACTTAAACGCGCGCGTCGCGCTTTCTAACGTTTTTTTGCAATTTAATTTAATCCTATTGACAGCTTTAGATGAGACAATCATTCAATGGGATTAAATGATCTTAGAACGTTGTATTAATGTTTATAACTTAGTAAAGCCATAATAGTTACGGTCGCGAATCATATTTTGTTCAACATACAGCCTGATACTGACTGGCTAATTGTAAAAAACATAAGAAAATTTGAATTTCGCGTGTTACCCTGTTTTCCCCTTCTTAAAGTGTCTTCGCATTGAGCGTAGATCTAGCGGAGGCGTAAGTCGATATGTGTCGCTAACGCTGCGTCTTCATGACTGCATGACTGATGGTTTTATAGTTTATAATGAATAGAAAGTTCTGCAGTTACGCGTTGTAAGTGTGCTAGCGCAGGGCCTACTCTGCGTATGCGATATGCGTTCAATATGCGTGTGCGTGAAGTTAAACATAGTATTTTTTTTTGGAAGCTTCATTGAGTGTGATATTTAAGTATAATTTCATTGGATGATTGAAATTGCATCAAGAATAATGTTTTCTTTTTAACCCTGCGTCTGAACCTTGAAAATAATGTGTAATTTTTATTCTAAGGGCGTCTGCTAACGCTCGGGTGCAGTTGCATGCTCCCGTGTCTGTATTGAAGAAGTATGAGCAACCCTAAAAGCCGTGGCTTTAAACGGCGCCCATAGTTTCCTAAAGTTATTGTTTTCAGGACTCTTTCTGACGGTTTATTCGTGTCGTCGTCATCATAGAAGTCTAATATTGAATGTTTTTTCTAGGCTGGTCCAAATCCAAAGTAAAACCGGCCGTGAAGGTAAAACAGGAGGTGATCGTCAAGCGCGAGCCGGAGGACAACGACTGCGGTACTCATTTGTTTATTGTAATGTCTCGGGTTATGCGGTTAAGGAGATACACCGGTTTTCATTTTTAGTTTGATTCCTTCCTTATTTCCTGCCCTTTTTGTATGACTTTTGACTAACAAATTAACTCACGACACTAATCGTAATTATGAATGCTTTTAACCGTTTCTAATACTTTAGTTAACATATTTTGAGTATATTGAGTAATAATAATAATATAATATCGCTGGACATTACACACAGCGCCAGCTAGTGCCACACTAACCAACTAAGGCTTGTGTCGTGGACACCAGATAGTTGATATACTACATTGATACTTTTTGTTTGTAAATACATACTTATGATACTTACATATAAACATCCATGACTCGGAAACAAATGTCCATGCTCATCACACAAACATTTGCTCCTACCGAGATTCGAACCCGGGACCGTAAGAACGTAAGGCAGCCTCACTACCGCAGCGCCATTTTTTTATTATTATTGATTTTCTCATCTATACCTAGTATTGATAATATTTGTTTTGGACAAACTCCATTTTACGCCTAAATCTAAAGTTTTGGACTATCCAGTCCCTTTGAGGTCCGATCCCGCCATTCCTTCTCATAAAACCCAACACCTCTTAAAAAGGTCACATTTTTTTTCCACTAAGTTCAGTGTACAGTCTCCAGCACATCAAATTACCACAAAGTGTCAAATTTCTCCAAATGATTTCAAACCATAAAATTTGACAGTTTGTAGTTACTTGATGCAGTGTCGAATGTACCTCGACTTATGACCTTGTAAGTCATATACCGCTTAACTCAAGGCCTTACAGTCCTTACATTCGCAGCTTTACACCGCCGTGCGAACAGTTTCCATCGGCGGATGGAGCGGATATAACTAGTTCATAATAATGTACTTTCGATGCATTCCTTGTGTAATCGGAATTGTATTTGTATTGTTTTTGTACGGGTTATGTTACTAACTACATTTATTCAGCTCAATTCAGCTTTTGTACATAGAATACATCACCTGCTAAGACTGAACGGATCATCATTCATCATCTGCATCATTTTCCGGCGCTTATTCCAATTTATTTGGGGTCGACGCAGCATGTCTTCTTATTCCATAAAAAAATGAACGGATGTGTAATAAAAAATATATGGCAAAAATATGTCTATTAATATAAATGTAAATTGTCTATGAATGCAATTGCTTGGGGCTTTATTTCTACATAATTATATCAGTCACTAATACTTTGCTTGCTTAACCCCTGGGGTCTTTAACTCCGCATATAAGTTGCATCTATAGTTATTGGATAGTTTTATGGTCATTATTCTAGTGCGAAAGAAAGATAGAGCTATACAGGATGTCTATCGCTATCCCTTTTTCACAACAGAATTACCATGATGACTTTAAAACGAACCTGTAAAGCCCCTGTAATGGTATAATTGTAACAGGTGGTGGCTTGGGGAGAGACCACTTACCGACCTGGAATCAGCTTGAATCGATCTAAAAATTGTAAACGTTCGGTACGTTTCACGCATTCTGTACATCAAAATAAGTAACTCTACGCAAAAATTGTATTATTGCTGGAAAATGTATTTTTTTTTGGGATGGTAAATCACGGTTTACGGTTTGACGTGCTGATGGATGCATTGAAGGGTAAGGGGGTCATGGAAGTATTCAAAGTTATAACATTAAAAACTTGTAAAAAAGTTTCAACTTTGACCTCCAATTACTCCGTAACTAGAAGGTTCCCAGGTATGGTGTAGAACAAAAAAATTATCACAATGGCGGGGAGTACAAGTGCCTTTCGGCTTCGTTAATGGTCTTTTTATTGGGTAACTATTACACCCATTATGTCCATGCAGTAAAAGCGAAAAAGACGTCATTCCCCTCGTTTCGGTTCAGACGACGCGACACAGCGTCGCACTATTCGCTTTTATTGCGTGATATAAAGCTCTGATCGGCTCAAGCTGATTCCACGTCGATAAGTGCAGTCACTTCCTTATTTGTATATCCACTACACAAGGACACCGACTCTAAAACGGTTACCAAGTAATCAGGGGGCCTACCATGAAGTCTTAAGGTGGATGCTCCAGGGTTGCCCGCGAAATTCAAATTTTCTTACGTTTTTTGCAATTTTTGCAATCATTCCTCGACCTTTATGAACTCGGAGGGTTGTATTGATGATACGACGTAACTACATACGTCTTACAGTCGCGAACAATATTTTAATCAACATACAACGTAGCACTGGTCTACAAATTGCAAAAAACGTAAGAAAAATTGAATTTCGCGGGCTAGCCTGACGCTTTCACCTTAAAGCAGGATCGTTTTAATCTTATTCCAGAGTGAGAAAGAGATGGCGCTAGACGTCCTCTATAGCTTCGTCTCTTTCCCACACTGGAATGACATTAAAATAATCCTGCTTTAAGACGTCATGGTAACCATGCTGTACATCATTCTGAACAACCCCGATATAGTATTTTTTCAAAACAGCCTTTCAATACATTTTAACAGAATAGGTTTGCAGTTTTGTAGAAAACAACAGTTTTTTTTTAAATAACCTCCGAATATCACGAACTCTTCACGAAGCCGTCAACCAAGCATTCTGTACATAATTCTATCTTTTTGTTTCTATAATGACCAGTGTCAGTTTAATGAATACTTTTTCTTTCTTTACATCAAACTAAGTAACTATACGCAAAAATATTGCTGGGTTTTTTTTTGGGTGAAAAATTACGTTTTACTGTAAAACTCAATGTAACGCACTCAAAACATTATGCTGATGGATGCATTTAATAGTAAACGGGTTATGGAGATATTATCTAAAGTTAAGTTATAGCCTTATAAACTAACTAGTTTGCTTGGGTGCGCGAGCTGCGCGCAGCTCGCGGGTTTCGTGTTTTTGAGAAGTATTCCCTATCCTTATAAAATTTTAAGAATCCATAAGAATCCTTAAATAAATTGGAAAATCCGTTAGAATTACCCCTAAATCAGTATGAGAACCCGTAAGAACCCCTAAAACATTTGAGAAGTATAAAAATAACATTACCCTAAGGTTTGCTTGTCGTCGTCCCTGAGTTACGCTTCACCAACTCAACCTTCGTTTCGCTACGGAGGTCGGCGGCTCGCTTCGCTCGCCACCTCCCCCCTTCGCTCCACTCGGTCTCGCAGGTTCGCTCCGCTCAGGACCTACCTACCACCGGACAGGTTTCGACGCCTACTATAATATATGTTCAAACACCTGATGGCTATCTCTAACCGTTATGAAGTTACAGCCCTTTCTATTTTAGGGGAGGTTGGGGAGGGGAGCTTCACCCACTCAACCTTCGTTACGCTACGGAGGTCGCCGGCTCGCTTCGCTCGCCACCTCCCCCCTTGGCTCCACTCGGTCTCGCAGGTTCGCTCCACTCAGGACCTACCTACCACCGGAAAGGGGAAGTTGGGGAGGGGAGGGTATAAAAATTTCAACGCCCCCCAATAATAAAGTATAGTAAAAATCAAAATTCCTCTACGTGTCCTAGTTTCCGAGATACGATGGGGGGAGGGGTGAAGGGGGGAGAGTGGGGAGTTTTGAAAAATGATTTCGACTAATGCGTTGCCCCTTTGCTTGCTTTGTTTGCTTGGGTGCGCGAGCTGCGCGCAGCTCGCGTGTTTGGTGTTTTTGAGAAGTATTACTTACCCTTATAAAATTTTGACAATCTATAAGCATCCTTAAATGAATTGGAAAATCCGTTAGAATTACCCCTAAAACAGTTTGAAAACCCCTACGAACCCCTAATTAAATCTAAAACCTTTTAACCTAAAGTTTGCCTGTCGTCGCCCCTGAGTTACGCTTCACCTACTCAACCATCGTTACGCTACGGAGGTCGCCGGCTCGCTTCGCCTACCACCTCCCCCCTTCGCTCCACTCAGGACCTACCTCCACGGGGCTGCGGGACTATTCGAAAGAGATACCGTGGCCCCGGAACACAAAGGGCGAGGAAGGAACATGGATGGGTTTTAGTCAGTAAAAGTCTGACACTCCCTCCTGCTCCGCCCAGAGCGGGAGAAGTCATTTGATGATTTCCCATCCTAAAAAAAAAAAAAAAAAAGGACCTACCTCCCACCGAACAGGTTTCGACGCCTACTATAATATTTGTTCAAACACCTAATAGCTATCTCTAACCGTTATGAAGTTACAGCCCTTTCAATTTTAGGGGAGGTTGGGGAGGGGACATTCAGGACCTACCTACCACCGGAAAGCGGAGGGGAGCAAAGGGGAGGTTGTGGAGGGGAGGAAATACAAATTTCAACGCCCCTCAATAATAAAGTATAGTAAAAATCAAAATTCCGCTACGTGTCCTAGTTTCCGAGATACGATGGGGGGAGGGGTGAAGGGGGGAGAGTGGGGAGTTTTGAAAAATGATTTCGACTATCAATCGGCCCCTTTATACAAATCTGAAAAAAAAAATGTTCCAAGTCTCTTAACTTCCGAGATCCGCCTAAAGGGGGGGAGAAGGGGAGAAAGGGGGACCACTTTGAAAACTGGTTTTTACTTTTCCGAGCCTCCTCTATACGATCCCGTAAAAAACAAAAAATACGGGTCCCTTAGTTTCCGAGATACGATAGGGAGGGGGAGGTAGGGGAGCAAAAAGGGGAGGTTTGGGACTTTTCCCATACTCACGAGAGTTATATATATATATATATAAAATTTTGAGAATCCTTAGGAATCCTTAAATGAATTGGAAAATCCGTTAGAATTACCCCTAAATCAGTATGAGAACCCTGAAGAACCCCTAAAACATTTGAGAAGTATAAAAAAAAACATTACCCTAAGGTTTGCTTGTCGTCGTCCCTGAGTTACGCTTCACCCACTCAACCATCGTTACGCTACGGAGGTCGGCGCCTCGCTTCGCTCGCCACCTCCCCCCTTCGCTCCACTCGGTCTCGCAGGTTCGCTCCGCTCAGGACCTACCTACCACCGGAAAGCGGAGGGGAGCAAAGGGGAGGTTGGGGAGGGGAGGGTATACAAATTTCAACGCCCCTCAATAATAACGTATAGTAAAAATCAAAATTCCGCTACGTGTCCTAGTTTCCGAGATACGATGGGGGGAGGGGTGAAGCCCCGGAGAGTGGGGAGTTTTGAAAAATGATTTCGACTAATGCATTGCCCCTTTATACGAATCTGAAAAAAAACAAGTTCCAAGTCTCTTAACTTCCGAGATCCGCCTAAAGGGGGGGAGAAGGGGGGAAAGGGGGTCAACTTTGAAAACTGTTTTTTTTCTTTTCCGAGCCACCTCTATACGAATCTGAAAAAAAAAATGTTTCAAGTCTCTTGGTTTCTGAGATACGATAGGGAGGGGTGAGAAGGGGGGCGAAAAGGGGAGGTTTGGCACTTTTCCCATAGGTTTCAGAGTTACATGTTTACGAATCTGTCAAAATATACCCACCTCCCCATCCACCATCAGGGAGAACAATTCTGTCAGTGAGTGAGTCAGTGAGTGGTAATCGAGCTTTATATAGTATAACTAGTTTGCTTGGGTGCGCGAGCTGCGCGCAGCTCGCGGGTTTCGTGTTTTTGAGAAGTATTCCCTATCCTTATAAAATTTTGAGAATCCATAGGAATCCTTAAATGAATTGGAAAATCCGTTAGAATTACCCCTAAATCAGTATGAGAACCCATAAGGACCCCTAAAACATTTGAGAAGTATAAAAAACATTACCCTAAGGTTTGCTTGTCGTCGTCCCTGAGTTACGCTTCACCCACTCAACCTTCGTTACGCTACGGAGGTCGGCGGCTCGCTGCGCTCGCCACCTCCCCCCTTCGCTCCACTCGGTCTCGCAGGTTCGCTCCGCTCAGGACCTACCTACCACCGGACAGGTTTCGAAGCCTACTATTATATTTGATCAAACACCTGATGGCTATCTCTAACCGTTATGAAGTTACAGCCCTTTCAATTTTAGGGGAGGTTGGGGAGGGGAGCTTCACCCACTCAACCTTCGTTACGCTACGGAGGTCGCCGGCTCGCTTCGCTCGCCACCTGCCCCCTTCGCTCCACTCGGTCTCGCAGGTTCGCTCCACTCGGGACTTTTAGGGGAGGTTGGGGAGCGGAGGGTATAAAAATTTCAACGCCCCTCAATAATAAAGTATACCAAAAATCAAAATGCCGCTACGTGTCCTAGTTTCCGAGATACGATGGGGGGAGGGGTGAAGGGGGGGAGAGTGGGGAGTTTTGAAAAATGATTTCGACTAATGCATTGCCTCTTTATACAAATCTGAAAAAAAAAAATGTTCCAAGTCTCTTAACTTCCGAGATCTGCCTAAAGGGGGGGAGAAGGGGGGAAAGGGGGACAACTTTGAAAACTGGTGTTTACTTTTCCAAGCCTCCTCTATACGAATCCGTAAAAAAAAAAAAAAACGGGTCCCTTAGTTTCCGAGATACTATAGGGAGGGGGAGGAAGGGGGGCGAAAAGGGGAGGTTTGGCACTTTTCCCATACTCACCAGAGTTACTTGTTTACGAATCTGTCAAAAAATACCCACCTCCCCATCCACCATCTGGGAGAACAATTATGTCAATGAGTCAGTGAGTGAGTCAGTGGTAATTCAGCTTTATATAATATAACTAGTTTGCTTGGGTGCGCGAGCTGCACGCAGCTCGCGTGTTTGGTGTTTTTGAGAAGTATTACTAACCCTTATAAAATTTTGAGAATCTATGGACACCCCTAAATGAATTGGAAAATCCGTTAGAATTACCCCTAAAACAGTATGAAAACCCCTACGGACCCCTAATAAAACCTTATTTAAAAACTGAGACCTTTTCCCATAAAAATCATTACCCTAAAGTTTGCTGAGTTACGCTTCACCCACTCAATCATCGTTACGCTACGGAGGTCGCCACCTCCCCCCTTCGCTCCACTCAGGACCTACCTACCACCGGACAGGTTTCGACACCTACTATAATATTTGTTCAAACACCTGATGGCTAGCTCTAACCGTTATGAAGTTACAGCCCTTTCAATTTTAGGAGAGGTTGGGGAGGGGAGGGTATAAAAATTTCAACGCCCCTCAATAATAAAATATAGTCAAAATCTAAATGCCGCTATGTGTCCTAGTTTCCGAGATACGATGGGGGGAGGGGTGAAGGGGGGGAGAGGGGGGAGTTGTGAAAAATGATTTTGACCAACTTTTTGCCCCTTCTTACGAATCTGAAAAAAAAATGTTCCAAGTCTCTTAACTTCCGAGATCTGCCTAAAGGGGGGGAGAAGGGGGGAAAGGGGAGCAACTTTTAAAACCGGTTTTTACTTTTCCTAGCCTCCTCTATACGAGTCCGTAAAAAACACAAAATACGGGTCTCTTAGTTTCCGAGATACGATGGGGGGAGGGGTGAAGGGGGGGAGAGTGGGGAGTTTTGAAAAATGATTTCGACTAATGCATTGCCCCTTTATACGAATCTGAAAAAAAAATGTTCCAAGTCTCTTAACTTCCGATATCCGCCTAAAGGGGGGGAGAAGGGGGACAAGGGGGACAACTTTGAAAACTGGTTTTTACTTCTCCGAGCCTCCTCTATACGATCCCGTAAAAAACAAAAAATACGGGTCCATTAGTTTCCGAGATACGATAGCGAGGGGGAGGAAGGGGAGCAAAAAGGGGAGGTTTGGCACTTTTCCCATACTCACCAGAGTTACTTGTTTACGAATCTGTCAAAAAATACCCACCTCCCCATCCACCATCTGGGAGAACAATTATGTCAATGAGTCAGTGAGTGAGTCAGTGGTAATTCAGCTTTATATAATATAACTAGTTTGCTTGGGTGCGCGAGCTGCGCGCAGCTCGCGTGTTTGGTGTTTTTGAGAAGTATTACTAAACTTATAAAATTTTGAGAATATATAGGCACCCCTAAATGAATTGGAAAATCCGTTAGAATTACCCCTAAATCAGTATGAGAACCCTTAAGCACCCCTAAAACATTTGAGAAGTATAAAAAAAACATTACCCTAAGGGTTGCTTGTCGTCGTCCCTTAGTTACGCTTCACCCACTCAACCTTCGTTACGCTACGGAGGTCGGCGGCTCGCTTTGCTCGCCACCTCCCCCCTTCGCTCCACTCGGTCTCGCAGGTTCGCTCCGCTCAGGACCTACCTACCACCGGACAGGTTTCGACGCCTACTATAATATTTGTTCAAACACCTGATGGCTACCGCTAACCGTTATGAAGTTACAGCCCTTTCAATTTTAGGGGAGGTTGGGGAGAGGAGCTTCACCCACTCAACCTTCGTCACGTTATGGAGGTCGCCGGCTCGCTTCGCTCGCCACCTCCCCCCTTCGCTATACTCGGTCTCGCAGGTTCGCTGCACTCAGGACCTACCTACCACCGGAAAGCGGAGGGGAGCAAAGGGGAGGTTGGGGAGGGGAGGGTATAAAAATTTCAACGCCCCTCAATAATAAAGTATGGTAAAAATCAAAATGCCGCTACGTGTCCTAGTTTCCGAGATACGATGGGGGGAGGGGTGAAGGGGGGGAGAGTGGGGAGTTTTGAAAAATGATTTCGACTAATGCATTGCCCCTTTATACGAATCTGAAAAAAAAAATGTTCCAAGTCTCTTAACTTCCGAGATCCGCCTAAAGGGGGGGAGAAGGGGGACAAGGGGGACAACTCTGAAAAATGGTTTTTACTTTTCCCAGCCTCCTCTATACGAATCTGAAAAAAAAAATGTTCCAAGTCTTTTGGTTTCCGAGATACGATAGGGAGGGGTGAGAAGGGGGGCGAAAAGGGGAGGTTTGGGATTTTTCCCATAGGTTTCAGAGTTAGTTGTTTACGAATCTGTCAAAAAATACCCACCTCCCCATCCACCATCTGGGAGAACAATTCTGTCAGTGAGTCAGTGGTAATTCAGCTTTATATAGTATAATATTTGAAAAAAAAAACATGTGAAAATGTTGGAACTTTGACCCCCAAAATCTCCGTAACTAGAAGGTTCCCAGGTATGGTGTAGAACAAAAAATATATCGTAATGACGAGGAGAACAAGTGCGTTTTGGCTTCGTTAAGGGTCTATTTACACCCTTTATTATTATGTAACCGTTTTAGCGTCTTGCGGTGTCCGTTCTACCCTGTAATTGACTGCAATATAAACTAGAGTTCCCTTGCAGTATTGACTGAAGCCGAAGAAAAGGTGCGCCCCGATATCAAAGAAGTGTTCGAAAACACCGACGTCGTCAATCTGCTGCGGAGTGATCAGCCGACTCTCATATTATTACAGGTGAGATGGTTACAGGCAATTTAGGCATTAATTCAATTCATTGTCCACTAAGGGTGTGCGTGTATGATCAGATGTTTGGAGGTATGAAGAACAGTGTGTAAAGCTCTTCATCCCCCATAGAAAAGGGAGGATCCTCTACCAGACGGGTGTTGTGTCTGGTGGGCCACTGCCCGACAGTTGTTGTCAGGTTCTCGAATGTAGTCTTATGTCGCGGATAACTCTGCTTGTGCGATGTAGGAATTCTGACGTGTTTCGCAGTTAGTTCATCATCTTAGTCATAGATGGCGTTGTAGTACTTTTTGTTCCATGTAGCGTAGTACTTTCCGTAGTGCCGCTACAGATGTATGAACGTGGACGATGCAAAAGGAGTATGTAAAGATTTTGACCGTCCACCCCCCATGGGAAAAGGCGTGAATTTATGTCCATGTGTATGGGGTCAAGGCCACTTGGTTAAGCAACGTGGTTGACTACCAAACGTATATCAACATTGTGTGCCTTGAAATAAAGTCAAAAATAAATAACCTGGATTTAATTTGAGTAGCGCTGCTGGCCGCTTTGGAGCGTTCGGCCTGTAGGAAGATTATGCGGAGGAATGAGGTAAATGTTGTACCTACCTAAGGAAAGTTTGGAGTCTGAATGTGGATGGGTATAAGAGTAGAGGAAGACCAAAGAAACGATGGATGGACTGTGTGAAGGATGATATGGCTAGAAAGGAGGTGACTACTGTGATGACGAGTAATAGCAGTAATAGAAAAGTATGCAAGAAAAAGATATGCTGCGCCGAGCCTAAATAAATTGGGATAAGGGCAAGAGAATGATTGTTTCTTTCATAAATCATGATCTGTCGAATGACCAATTTGGTCGAGACGCTATTGTTTAACTACTGTGTCTACTTCGTGGACAGATCATGGGATAAAGTGCATAGTTGTACAAATACACTTATTTAACACAGCAAAACTATTATAATGACAGTTACCAGATTCGCTGCCAGGCCGCGGCGGCAAGATGGAAGATGACGTGCCACCTCGACGCAAGATCAACGACGAGCCCTCCACCTCCAACAGCGAGGAGAAAGTGGACAAACCGGTAAGTATACGTGGCTATACAGGGTGGAATTTGTCAATGCCACTTGTAGGGAAAGTACTCTACATACTGGAGACAGCAAATTTTACTCAAAGAAAAGATTCCTTTATTTTTAAAAAGAAACAAATCTGCATTCACAGATTTTCGAAAATTCGCTTGCCACACTCGGGAATCGAACCGACTAAAGTTCGAAAAAATAACATCCTGTACTTTTTGACATCAATCGATAGGGGCAATCATATGGATCAAATCTCTCTAACAAACATGGTAAATTAAATGAAAAGAAAACCATGAAATCTAAAGAACAGTTATAAATTCAATGGGATAAATTCAATAAGATAAGCACTTTTATTCATGGTTTTCTTTTCATTTAATTTATCTTGTTTCTTATAGAGATTTGATCCATATGATTGACCCTTTTTTTTTCGGATGGGAAATCATCAAATGGCTCCTCCCGCTCTGGGCGGAGCAGGAGGGAGTGTCAGACTTTTACTGACTAAAACCCATCCATGTTCCTTCTTCGCCCTTTGTGTTCCGGGGCTACGGTATCTCTTTCGAATAGTCCCGCAGCCCCGGCAGGCTTCGGCCCTTGCCCCCTTCCCTAATATGATTGACCCTATCGATTGCTGTCAAAAAGGTACAGAATGTTATTTTTTTTTAAATTTTAGTCGATCCATCCCGGGTTCGATGCCCGAGTGTGGCAAGCGAATTTTCGAAAATATGTGAATGCAGATATGTTTTTTGTTTTCAAATAAAGGAAGGTTTCCTTTGAGTAAAATTTGCTATCTCCAGTATTTAGAGTACTTTCCCTCCAGGTGGCATTGAAAAATTACACCCTGTATCGTCCTTTTAGTTATTACACCAGCAGCACTCCAATATCATTTTTGGGATTTATGTGCCTAATGTATAATTATCACTTGCTTCGGTGAAGGAAAACATCGTGAGAAAACTATCAGCATGCCTGAGAGATATTTTTAACGGCATGTAAAGCCAAGTTAGAGGCCCATGGGCGGCATAAAAACTCTGACACCAGGTTAGGCGCTAACCACACGATAAGAAGAAGAATAGCAACGTTATAATAAGGAAGATAAAGTTCACTGTGATTTTGACATAGTTGTCAGTAGCAAAATGCCCAATTGCAAAAGTAGGGTTGGGCCTGACCTACCACGGAATTTCATTTTCCTTTTTTGCTGCCGAGCACACCGTCGATACTGCTGCGTGTGAGAGCACTCCCGCTGTTTCTCGCTCTAGCAAATGGCGGTACTGAGTGAAAAAAAAAGATAGGAGCATGGAAATGCGCGATTCCGTGCAGATATGCTGCTAGATGAGGCACAACACAATAGCAATCTTATTGCGGCAACAAAGATCAGTATTTTTTGGCAGTGATGAAAAGGCAAAGGTATAGTTACTAACTAAGTTGTGGAAGTCAGATAGGCTGTCGCTTCATGTAAAATACTGGTATTCAGCTGCATCCAGTTAGGCTGGAAGCCGACCCCAACATAGTTGGGAAAAGGATAGGCAGATGATAATGAAAAGTCAAAGCTAGAATAACTAAAGGAACAGTAGGCGCAAAAAAAAACATTTCCTAAAATGATAATTTTTAAGCAGCTGATCACGAAGGTCAAAAACTTAATCTTATCGTAGTAACGTATGCGCAAATAACACCCGAATACTGAAACGTCACTCAGAATTTAAGGGCTGCTTTTCATTTGAGCAGCTCCTAAACATTACATTTCGTATGGCCAAACGTCACTTTTGAGTATCTGTTAAATATAAGTGCTACTTAAATTTTGAGTGACGTTTCAGTACCTATTCGGGGGTAAGACTATCATTCGCCCCCTGATTAGTCATGTAATTAATTTAAAAGGTCAGATCAGTAACCATGTATGTAAAGTAAAGTTTTCATGAAGGCACGGTTGGTGCAGTGCCTATAATAAGCGAATGGTTGCTACGTCGCGTGTCGCAGGTTCCATACCGCAAGGAACAAATATTTGTGACTTACAGGTAGTTGTTCCGTGTATGTGTGTTTAAATGCTTGTAAACGCACCCGCGATGCAGAAGAAATTCCTAGAGCGAGGTAACATAAAAAAAAATGTATGTAAACAGCTGGTCATGAAGGCCAACGCTTCCGTGTGTAGTTATGTAAAAACAAATTAGCCGATTTGCTTTTACTCCAATTAACTATAACGACTCCGTGTTACACGGGGCCCTTTAAACATAAAAGTCATATAATGTTTCGCGGTCTAAGGACATTGGGGTGCCCTATCGACCTAAACACTGTCAAGCGTGTATTTTCATGTGACGTAGTTGTATACTCTGTATTGCTTGTAGAGCAATTACTAGTCGACTACCGCCAAAAGCGATTTGATCTAAATAGCCTCAAGAATTTCCAAAATTGGCGACAAAATCATTCAAAACTTCCTAAAAGAGCAACAAAAAAGTTAAACACGTTTGTCAGGTGTGGGGTTCGAACCCACGCTCCCTCTCGGGAACCAGAGCTTAAATCTGGCGCCTTAGACCACTCGGCCAACCTGACATATCATTTGATGTCGAAATAGCGCTACTATATCTGTAGTGAATCATACTGCATGAAATAATTGTGAAACTAATCGGATATGCATGACGCACTGTGAAATCTTAATGACAACTATCATACAATTATGATAACACTCACATTATGCGGCAACTAAACGAATCCATGAGTATAAATTTATTGTTGGAATTTCAACTGTCGACACTGTGTTGAGCGTTTATTCACTTAGGTGTTACCTAGTGTTGGTGATATCGAACATTTTTATAGCTCGAACATTTACTTTATTCTTACTTGGGTGTAGTAAGTAGGCGAGAATTTGCCTACAGCGATGCGGTCGGTTAGGTTTGATTCCCACACTGAAGACAAAGTAGGTACGTTAATACAAATAGTTGTGTGTGTACAAATAGTTGTACATAAACAATTATAAAACAGGTTTACACGTCACATCGCAACCCGGAACTGGGGGTTAATGAACCTATTTCATATTTGTTTTGAGTCTAACCTTCTTGTATTTTTAACCGACTTCCAAAAGGAGGAGGTTATCAATTCGTCAGATTTTTTTTTTCCTATATATGTTTTTTTTTTGTAAGAAGAATATTTTTTCGCGGTGGTCCCGTTTAAGTTTGGTGAAGATCTGATGCTGATTTTCGGAGATACACAAGGAAACTCTTCAATAATAGACGGCAAATTTGCTGCGACAGATTTGCTTTCTATTATATTGAAGAGATCCATAAAAATGCAAAAAAAATAAAACCAACTTTAACACAAGTTTGGAAAGATGATGTATTTCTGTTGCCATAACGACAAACAACAAATACTAAAAATACAGAATAAAGTTAGTATTTAAGGAGGAGTCCCATACAAGAAACGTGAATTTTTTGCCGTTTTTTGCTCGATATTAATAACGGCAACAGCTAGACGCTTGAGATACTCACAAAATATTTAGTTGTATATTCACTTTAAAAATAAATAATTAAATTAAAATAACATAAATATTTAAGGGGGCTCCCATACAAAGAACGTGATTTTTTTCCCGTTTTGGCCAATGTTCTATAGAAAATGGTACGGTACCCCTCGGGCGCAAGTCCGACTCGGACTTGGCCGGTTTATTTTCGAAGTCTACCTACCAGGCGTGATTTTTGTTTGCAGGTAGACAATAGATGTCGTTTGTCTGATTTAGAAGAAGGCCGCGTCGGGAAACTGTTGGTGCATCGGTCTGGACGTGTCAGCTTGTCTCTAGGGGATACCTTGTTTGAAGTAAGTGTCCTTAGTACTTCCTTATTTGTGTCAGGGAGTCTGTTGTGTCCCTTTATCCCCAGCTTAGAAAAGAAGATCATTCCTTTGATATTGATAGGTTATAAATAATGAAACGCTGCGCTTGTTAGAAAGGGGGGCGCTTTCAATTCAAACTTTTCGTGTCGCACCGCTGCGGTGCGTTTGTCGTATTGCGCACGGAAGTTCGTTGTGTTTTCATACAAAGCGCGCGGTGGGGTTGGCTTTAGTATCGTGCGGCACGCGGAGGGGCGTAAAAGAGGTTAAAGCTGGTAGGGATTGGGTTCATTTTTCATCACTCTTATTACACGGTAATGCGTATTTTTCGAAAAAATGTTTCTAACCTCAAATCAGTTATAAAGCGAAAATGGAACGTTAAAATGGGCGATTGACAACCAAATCAGTTTCACATATTGTCTATGGTGCAAAATGACGTAAAAATTGGCAAACGGAACGTAAAAAAATAATAATTAATATATAGAAGGTAGGAATAATTAGAAGGGTATGGCGGGGTCGAATGAGCGAGCGAAGCGAATTAATAGACCCCGCCATACCCTTCGTAGTTATTTTTTTTAAACCATTCAGAATTAGGACTCCGTCGACCGACCCTCCCTCAACTGCGCCACGGTGAGTGGTATAGGATACTACTAGGACTTGGGGCACCCCGACGTTAGGTTAGTTAGGTTCCCTTAAACCCTGCAGACAGAAATAGGAGCCCCGCGTAGCGGGGCTCCGTCGTCTTCGCTTTTTAGACGAATATAAAGTGTTTTGAGGTTAGGTTATAAAAATTAGTCTTTCTTAAGATTGGTGCGTTGGCTTTACATGAGAGTAGTGTCAGGGCAGACGGGGCACCTTCCCCGTCCCTCCCCAACCTTCGCGTGCCGCACGATACTAAATTTTTACCGCGCGGTGCGACACGAAACGTCAAATTGAAAGCGCCCAAGCGTAGACAGAGGTGCATAGAATAGAGCCACCCCAGGGGGTGATCCTGTTACCTCAATAGGTAATGCAAAAACTGAAAACATTGCTCTTCTTGGTGTTGGGACGAGACGTTTCGTAGTTGCGCCCGCAGCTACTAGATTGGACCAACGTGGTAGAGGTTTGATGAAATATTCATTAACTATCAATATTTATAACTCCCTGTCGCGTTGGTCTAGTGGCGCAAGCGACGGCTGAGCTTGAGGTCCTGGGTTCGATTCCCGGGTCGGGCAAAGTGTTGTTGGGTTTTTCCATCAGGAATTTAGCAGTAGCAGCCAAGGAGTGAGGACTTGTGCCTGGTTGATGGTAATACTCGTATTCATATTACATGGGACTAAAACATACAGGGTGTAAACAACCTCATCACGAAGCCGTCAATCAAGCATTCTGTACATGAAACGAAGTAACTTTACGCAAAAATTATTGCCGGGATACGACTTTTTTTTTGGGGTGAAAAATCATGTTTTGTAGTAAAACTCAATGGAACGCACTCAAAACATTGTGCTGATGGCTGGATTGAATAATACGGGGGTCGTGGAGGTGTTTAAAGTAAAAATCTTACATTAAAAACTAGAATTCAAAAAAAAAACTTGTCAAAAAGTTGGAACTTTAATCCCTAATATCTCCGTAACTAGAAGGTTCCTTCTCAGGTATGGTGTAGAACAAAAAAATGATAGCAATGACGATAAGATAAAAAAAATCTAATTAGTCCGTCAGTTAGATTATCAAAAAATATTTGACCTGTGTTTTTTCTTTTGTTACGTAAACCCAAATTTACGAAGATATGACGCTTTTAAAATTCCTAATACGTCACGCCTAGGTATAATTTTTAGCTAGTTCTGACGTCACGAGCCCCCACTCCCGAGTTTTAATGCGTTTTATCTTTGTCAATATTAATTGATTTACAAAAACAAAAAATACGTGTCCATTATTTTCCAAGACTCTAACTGACGGACTAAATAGATTTGCATTTTTTTGAAACTGTCGTCATGCCTATTTACATGTCGCTTGATATTTTCTGTAGATATGAAAACTGTTTCGAAATGTTCTCATTCTCCATTCCCAGGTGTGCATGGGCACGAAGGCAGCTTTCCACCAGGAGGTGATGTCGGTGGGCACGGACGACGCGTCGCGCTCCGCCAGCCTGGTGGCGCTAGGAGCCCTGCAGCACAAGCTCAACCTCGTGCCCAACTGGGAGACCATGTTCCAGGATATGTCTGTGTAGTGTGCCGACAATAAATGTTGAAAAATGTTAACGTTCGTTTTTTTAGTTGTTAAACGTCACTTTTTGGACGCCACAAAATTACATACGACAATACCAAAACAAAGTGAGCCCTTAGCTAGTTCCTAGTGTTAATAAAAACTCCCCAGCGACACATCTGTCTGTTAGGTTAGAAGACAGCTGCATTATCTAAACGTATCTAATTTAGTGCTTGTTTTTTATTGTAGAAAACCAACTTAAAAAAAAAAAAAAAAGTAAAATACAAAAAAGTGAAAAATAACTTTAGCTTCAGAAGTCGGTGACAAAAACATTAAATCAATCAAACAAAGGTCATGGATTTAGACAACATGGCCACAGATTAAGTACGATACTGTGTAACTTGTATGCAGAGCACTCTTTTGTTCAAGAAATCTTGAGAGAGATACTATTAATTTGGATAGAAGAATAATAATGAGAAAGTATAAAAAAAAAATCTTATATAATTATTTATTGTACCTAAATTATTTACACAAAACAAACTAAACAGGTATTTCTAAGCAGTAGCGCTTGCAGCCTTATCTTCCTTAGTTTCTCTCTTGATCTGTACGTCCCTGCCCTCATACTTGTTGCCTCTGAGGTCTATGGCAAAGTTGTAGTCTATGGGGTTTGCTAGAGCATGCTCTATGGCAGCTTCCAGAGTCTCTGGCGTTATGAATGTTGGACTCAGTTCCTGCAAAAATAAGATTTTTTAATAATGTTCAATAAACATTCTTTGATAATTAGAGCGGTTGAAACAAATGTAGAATATTAAATTGGGAATTTTGAGACTTAACTATTTTTTATATACAATCACAGCATATAGAGTAACTAACCCTTAATTATGATGACCCTCTAAGTTAAAATTTGTTGATGTCAATCGATTGGTAAGTGCAAAATTTGCCTATTATTTACCTGTTGTCGTTTGATTTCCTCGGAAGCTCTCGCGATCCTCTCCTTGAGCTTCTGATCCAGTTTCTCCATCCGCTTCAGGGCGTACTCCTCAAGCGCGACCTGCTCCACCTTCCTCCTCTCGTCACGCTCTCCCGCGACCTGCGCGTTCCACTTCTCGTTCACCTCCACGCACCGAGCCCATTCCTCCGCCTCCAGGCGTTGAGACATCTCCGAACTTGCACTCTCTGTCGTTGACTTCTCTCTGATCATCTCCTCATGGTAGAACCTCCTTATAGACCGCATCTGAGTCTTATAGTTATTGTGAAGACGCATAAGCTCTAGACGCTCTTCTTCGGAAATTACGGGACGTTTAGGTATGCGATAAATTTTACTTTTTGCGACTGGTAGCCATCGAGGTTTTCTGTGTGCTTCCGCGGTCTGTACTAGCATTGGCCAGGTACGCTTTAGTAACGAATTGTGAGCTAGCATAATTTTTAATAACTTTACCGTTTTTGTGCTAATTTGTTTACAAATTAAATCTTTTTGGGAAACACTAAACCTAACCTCAATCTTCTAAATTTTATATTGAATTATTGACAATCCGTGTCAGTGTCAATGTCAGAAGCACGGAAATTCTCGCTCGCTATGAACGCAGCCACCTTGGTGGGATTCTAACCATTTTAGTTAGTCCCAAACCTATTCTTACTGGTAGTTACGGTTCATGGCAGCAATAAATGTAATTTGTTTTATAGAGTATTTCTATCTATGTAAAACATCAACCGGTCTCTAAGGGATAAATGATTATTTTTCTAGTATCTTTATTTTACTCTTTGTGTTTGTAACAATAAAACTTAGTTTCTGAACTTTTTACTTTTTTATTTCAATATTGTCAAAGTAATGTCAAATTGTCAATGGTGTTACTGGTGTTGTCAAAGCGGGCTGAGCCGGGTTTCGCTCATAGAGTATAGTAATATAGTGGTTTCGCTGTTGGCAGCAATAATTGTAATATGTCAAGAGTATTTCTATCTATCTTAATCATCAACCGGTCTATACGGATAAATGATTATTTTTCTAGAATCTTTAGTTAACTCTTTGTTACATTAGAACCTAGTTTCTGAACTTTTTATTTTACTAATGTCAAAATAATGTCAATGGTGTTGTTAGAGCGAGCTGAGCCGGGTTTCGCTGTTTATTTATTAAAAAATCAATGATCACATTATCTTGAACTGAGTATCAAGATGATAAAAATATCTGCTTTGAATGAAGAATCGGAGGAAGACAGCGGATCCGAAGAGGAAGTGACGAGAGAGGCATCCGAACAGATAGCATTGCAGCAATACGCGAATGCACTTGAGCTTCAAAGAAAAGGTAATCTAAAAGATGCCACTCAATTGCTTAAGGACCTCCTTGACACGGAACTGCTATACGATGTTCAGAAACCGGCGCAAGGCGAGAAAGTACCCGGTCCTTTGTTTAATTTAAAGTATTTATCGTATAAAAATCTAGCGACGATGTTAACCGCATCGGAAGAAATAGACGCGGCTATAGAGGCGTACTGCGCGGCTGCAGAGCTCGACGACACCGATGTCACGCTGTGGCACCGCCTGGGACAGCTCTGTATGCGGGCCAAACGCTACGAAATGGCGCTACATGCCTTCCAACGCGGCGCTGACCGCAATCCTCGTCACTGGCCCTGCCTCGACAAGATCGTGCTCCTGCTCCTCGGTCTAGACTATAAAGAGGAATGTATTTCAACCATACATGATGCACTGCAATTAGACCCTGGATACCTGCGGGGCCTTGCATACAGAAAACATATATTTACAGTCTATTCTTACATAAGGGACTTTATGGAATATCTTAACCCCATTTATAAATGGAATGAAAAAGAAGATGAGCCAATTGATGAGGAAAAAGCTGAGAAACTTTTAAAAGAAGCAGAGGCTATCAATGAAATATATCTTGAGCAACAGAGAGCTGAGCAATTCAAATATGTTTTGCCTGAATTAAAGTTAGTTAAACCCATAAGCAATTTAAGCTGGAAAGCAGTTGGAGACTCACTAGTTCATATGCATCACCATATGTCAGAGCACTACTTTAGTCATGCCTGTAAACTTGATATTATTTTTGAGAAAGAAGATAAAGTAGAAACTATGGAGGTGTGTGAGGAGCCCAAAGAAATAGAACCAGAAGATAGTAAAATTGAAGAAACTATACCAGAAACTGAAAAGAATTCAGAAAATGTATCAGAGAATGAAAACAATGATTTATCAGATAAAGACAAAGCAGCAACTGATACAGAAAAGATGGATAGTGATGCTGAAATGGTTGCAGAAACTGCTGAAACACTGCCTGATAAAGCAGCCAAGAAAGGCCCAGTTAGAAGGAGAGGTAGTGCCCTCAGCTTTCTAGAGATGTGGGAATGGTGTACTAAGCGGAGATCAGGACGCAAGAAACCTGTCAGCAAACAAGAACAAGATGACAATATCTACGAGACACTGCGCAAAATGGTGCCTATTTCTTTAGTGCCAGAAATGGTTGAAAAGAAAGAAAATCAAGCAAGAGAGACATCTCCCGACACATCAGACCTTGATAAACTCTTTGAAGAGAAAGATAAACCTGAAGAAGCAAAGGCGTATTTTGGATCAGAAGATGAACAAACAGATGTCAAGAACTTCATCAACCAGTATACAGAAAACAAAAGAGATATAATTGATATTTTGAAAGATTACCTGAGTATTTTAGCTGTTAAGTGGAGAGAGAAATGGCCACTGGGCCTACCAGAGGTATTTGTTGAAGCTAACAAATGCTATCTCAATCATATTGATGTTCCAACATGCGCCAGTGACAATGACGAGGAGCTGCTACACTATACCGCTGTCAACTTGTTAGTAGAAGAGTTTTCACTAAACGAGAAGTTTAATACAACTCCCCCAGATGACAAGCAAAAACATGATTTAAGTGTGATTGAAACAATAGGCATCACACTCAGTTTAAAACCTCACATTTTCGAAAGCACCACATGCTTAGAACTGACTCTACGCCATCTCTGGGTAAAACTCCACATTCAATTGTTGAACAAATGCAATGAGTTTGCTCTAGACTGCTTGTACCAGCTTCAATATGAATTCGAAGCCATGGGGGACCACCATGACACATACAATCTAAATGTTGTCAACTTTTCATTTAAACCAACAGTCAATGAGAATGAAATTTTAGCTGGTATAAAGTTCCTGGAGAGAAATAAGAGGCTTTCTACTGTTATGGAGTCATATGAGAGAGGAAACTATGAGGATGTGTTAACAATAGTAATTGATACTTTTGAACACTGCAAGACCATGGCTAGGAATGAAGAAGAGGTATCCCTAGATTTTGCAGTACACTTATCTGTGATATTAGACACTTACTGGGCTTTAGACAAGCCTGAGGAATGTTTCAAATGGTCTCTGACCTGCTTACATGAAGCTTTAAAGCATTACTTTAGATTTACGACAGGATCTCAGGAATATGATAAGTGGACCCTTACAGTTGTTAAGATACTTTGTTGTATGGAACATATTCTCACGACAGAAGGCCTGACATGTTTGGATACTGTCTCTCCAAAGGAACTTAGTCAGGGTTTAGAAGATCTCATTAGGATAATTGGCCACCAAGTAGAGACAAATGCATCTGAAATGCCTTTTGGGACGGTCATCCCATGGATCATAGTGCATTACATATTGCAGAGAGAGGAGGATCAAGGGAGGGTTAGAATAGACAGCGAAAAAGTTGCGTGCGATGAAGTGCCTAATCCTTTAATGGTTTTATTTCTTGCACATGAACAGCTGGGCAAGCGGGGTTGGTGTTGTAAGTCTGAAGCGAAACTACTCTATTTTACTTTAGACACGGTGGTCCCGAGGTTACGATCACCGGCATTGGCCAAATCTCTAGACCAAGTAGTCCAGTACATGGAACAATGTGTTTTCTGCTTATTTGGGCATCCTGGAAGAAAGAATAAATTAAAATACCTTGTGGATCATAATGTAACACCATCAACTTTAGACTGGAAACGAGCACAGCAATTATATGAAATCTTTAGACCTTCGATGTTGCCGGCTCTGGAAGGCAAGCTGCCGGGCATCACGGCTGACACCGAACAGTTGTTCCATAAGATACTTGCACTTCTGCCTCCGGAATGTGACCCTCAGAAATACCTTCCAGAAATTGACAAATTCATTAAAGGTTTGGAAGACAAATTGCCTTATACTCCATCACTATTACCGTACAAAATGAAGGACATCTATTTTTTGCTCGGCGATTACTATTATAAAAAAGAAGAAGTCAAACTCGGTGTTAAGTTCAACATGTTAGACGTTGCAGTGAACAACGACAGAGTAGAATCGTGGGCGAGGATATCTCTAGCAAAAGCTGTCAATTTAGATGCAATGCTAAGTTCTTGTAAGAATCTCATCAACCACGAAAGAGAATATTTGAATCCTGCAAAATCTGTGTTACGATGTTTTAAAAGATCCTTAGACTTGGATCCCACGCGTGGTACCATGTGGACGGAATATGGAATGTTCGCGTATACGGTCCAGTCGTTTTGCTCGCGAGTGTTAAAACAGGCGAGCGAGTCGTTGAGTATGGAAGATTTCGAGTCTCTGGAGAAGCAGAAAGAAGATATGTTAGATACCACGCAGAAATCTTTCATTACTGTACTTGTCGATCTAAATAGCAGTGCGGATGATGATTCCTGGCAGTTTTTCTATATGTTGGGTAAAGTTGGTGAGAAACGTAACAAGTCACCATCTGTTTACTTAGACTATTACATGAAAGCCGTGAAAAGTTTAAAGGATAATGATGCGACGTATCCTCTGAAGATTAATTACAGTACGCCAACCCATTTGTGCATACAAGTGTTAGAGTTACACTATCGAATTCATGCGTCTATTTTAAAATACATAGAACAACATGAAAACAAGCCTATACCTGCATCAGTGGGCAAGGTTTTCTCAACTTGTATTGAAGAGTGGAAAAAAGGTCCTTTTACTAGAAAGCCTAAAAAAGACGGTGTAGCAGAAATGGAAACGAACACAGAACCAAAACCCGCTGAGCCAGTTCACCCGGCTAACATTCTCAAGCGATCCATCAGCGACGCCGGCGAAGAGGAGTCTCATGAAGCCAAGCGGTTGAAGATGGAAGCTGCGGCGGCTAAGGTCAGGAGGTCCGCCTCCTACGACACTGAAAGAACGCCTAAAGAACCGATCTTACAGAGTACAGAAATTACCGACGCAAAACCTGTTGCGACGGCAGATGAAAATAAACAAGAAATTGTTGTTATAGACGAAAAGTCGCCGCAATCGACACTGACCTCGCCCCCACCACAACTAGAACCGCCACCACCTGTCAAAGAAAAAACACCTGAAATAGAAAAACCTGTGGAAGAGAAAAAGGTAGAGACGGATGGTGAGAAGAAAGATGACAGCTCAAGTAGTGCGTCTTCCTCGTCGTCATCAGACTCCAGTTCCAGTGAGTCGTCTTCGGACAGCAGCAGCGACTCCAGCAGCAGCAGCGACACCTCCAAGTCTTCGAACGACTCCAAACCTCTCACAGAAGACGAGATTATGAAGATCGTATCCGCCTGCCTCGACGCACTGGAAGACTGCGCGAGCCGCTTCCCTCCAAACTATAAAGCTATATACAGAATCGCTCACTATCACTTTTACTACAAAAAGGGTAAAGATATCGAGAGATGTAGAGACCTCATGTTATCCAACTTCACTTCAAGATCGGGCCAAAAATTGGGAGGACTATTCAGTGAAAGGAAACCCTCGAACTTTTTTAATAATATATGGAAAATCCCTTTAACAGAAGTAGACAGGCCGGGCAGCTTCATTTTCCACATGAATCGCTCTGTCCTTCTAACTATGGAGATATTGAAAGAGATAGACGATCACAAGACTCTTTTGGAACTGAGCTTGCACTTGCAGAGAACACCTGATCTCGACAAGAAGTACGTCCGCGACTCCGACAGAGAGGAGCTGGCTCAGCAAGCATTCTCGCTTTGCGTTCAATCTCTTAAAGGACAACTGACCAAGTTCAGCCAGCAAGCAGACCTCAAGAGCAACGAGGTGGAGCGCCAAGCTCTTAACAGTTTAATGCTGGATATTTACAGAGCGTACCAGAAAGTTCAGAAACAACCAAACTCGAAACAATTCACGAACTTATTAATCGAGGGTTACAAGCTAGCTACGAGTGAGACGATCGCAGAAAATAGTAATCTAGTAGACATCAGCATGAAGTACTGTCAGAGGTTGATTCAAAAACTGAAGTATGAAGCGACGATGGCTAGTATGGATAAGAGTCAGAATGCTCAAAAGAAACAAGCTGCTAAAGCTGCTGTCGCGGAAACTGTGAAGGCTATCACGCCCACTGTGTCGAGTCTGCCGAAACCCGACCAGAAAGCTCCGCAGCCTTCGACGTCGTCGTCGACGGCGACGACGTCAAGTTTGCCGAAGATGTCGGCTAACGACATGGCCGCCGCGTTCCAGAGCTTCATGCCGTTAATGAACGACCCCATGCAGCAGGCTGCCGCGGCTCTGTCCTTATCCTATCTGAGTAACATTAACGCTCTAGCATATGGCCCGTCATTACAGACCGCGTTGCAGAGTACTCTGCAGAATTCGTTCCAGGCGGAGTTCTACCGTCAGTTCTTAGGACAGAACTTCGCGTCCTCGTTCATGCCGCCTGCAAAGAAGCAGAAGCGCGGTCCGAAGCCCGGTTCCGTGCGGCCTCCGGTGAACCCTCAGATGAAAGGGTCCAAGTCTTTCACTGCGCCAATGCCTGCAGTGAGCAAGGCTGCGCCCACATCTACTGTAAGCGCGCTTCAGAAGTCTATTTCGACTCCGTTGGCTCCGAGTATGGGTTCGGTGCTCCAGAACTTGCCTGCGTCGATGTCAGCCAACCTGTCGTCGTACGGCGCGGTGCACTCGTCGCACAGCTCGCACACGATGCCGGCGCAGGCGCACATGTCCACGGCGTCGACCGTGAGCGCCGCCATCCACACGAAGCCTCCCATGCCGCACCAGCAGGTCAGTCCGGGGAAGACGTTGCAGGAGAAGCTGGCGGAGCGACAGAAGCACCTCCCGATATCCAAGAGCCACGAGATCAACCAGTCCATCAGCAAGCTGCCATCCTCGCTGACCATCACCAAGACCTCGGTACCCAAGCAAGGGCTGAAGAAGCCAGACGCTAAGAAACAGCTGCCATTCACAGAAAGGCCCAAACCTATCACTTCTGATGAAGTTATAGTACTAGATGATGATTAAATTATGATATTTACCAATTAATGTAGAAAGAACTCTAAAATATGTATCATGACTTATGTATAACTTTTGATTCAATAAATAAAATACAATCAGATAAACGTATTTAATTTATTTCTTATAAAATATTCATTATTTGACTATTTACAAAATAATGTAAGTATAACAAAATAATTGTAATAATCGTTACATTACGTTACATTGCTCTCATAACATGCTTAATTGATTAATATCAGTGATCGTAAGGAACCATTAGAGGGCTTGTATTGGTGACTTTTAGCAAAATCAGTATAAAAGCTATAATTTATTTTGACCAGTCCGTAAAAAACCTAATTGATTCCTCTTTGACAAGCAATCACAGAATACACTACGTTTTCGAAGTTCATTATGGAAGAGACGATACCTTATGCATTTCTGCCTTTTATTGTGATTATGATCAATGTCAGTCGCTTTAACCTTTTAGACTGGAAGCCGACCCAAAAAAGCTAGGCAGATGACAATGAACAATCTCTGAGTGTACCGAATTTCACATTTATATTATTTTAAATACCGTAATACCTGATTATGATGAGGTGTTCAATATTATGTTTTTCATTCATTAATTGGTATTATTAAGATTCTCACAAAAAAATGGCGCATCTGGATTCAGTATTGCATTGTCAATCATATTTGACACTATATTTCTTCTTATTCCTCACCTTAGAATTATGATATTGTCCCATGATCTGTCCACGAAGTAGACACAATAGTTAAACAATGGTGTCTCGAACAAATTGGTCATTTGACAGATCATGATTTATAGTAGTTTCTATGTTTTACATCGTAAAATAACTGCATCACTTGATAATAAAATATGTCTTGTGTAGAATGAAGGAACATTATTACTCGATTTGTCTGGAAATGTTAGCCCACTGAGGAGAGGGCACTATGCGTCCTATGCTCTCTCTCTCTTGCATTAGTACAATTATTTCTGAACGTCATAAACGAGTTGAAAGACCAAAAACACTTGTGTGCGTCAGGATTGCTCCGCCAAGTTATCAAATCAGAAAATGGTTTCAGCCAAAAATTTGTCGATATTTGTCAAAATCGAAAGAAACAAACCCCGTATTTGTCAAAGCAGAAATAAAGAAGTTATAAGCGTTTTAAGTTGGCCGCGCAATCCTGACGTCAAGGACTGCGCGGCCACGGAGATCTCAGCAACTACTTGGGATAGAGAAATAATTCCTTTTGTCAACTCAAGTCTGTATTTGTCAAGATTTGTCGAAAAATGAATCAAAGCTCTATATCAATATTATAATTAAATATTCGCCTTGAAAGTCATGGCCGCGCAGTCCTTGATTTGCTATTTTGTTTTTAGTATTTTTTTTATTAAAATTGAAGACTTCATATAGTATAGGAGTTAAAAGGAGAAAGGTCTTAATTTGTCGAAACTGACAAAAGCTTTAAAATACGACTAAAGTGTAATTAAACAGACGAAATCAATTTAAAACACAAAACTCGTGGCCGCGCAGTCCTGACGTTACTTTAAACCATGATATCTCAATAACTATAGTAGCTAGGATTTTGCTGTAGACGTCCATATAATCCTTATATTAACCCCATTAAAATGACATATCCTTTTACCCTCAACACTGTTTGGGACGCGAGTAATCTCAAGAATTATGTTACCCCATACAATGTTCTAGTAGAGTGACCATAATTTCAAGACCATAAGTTCAAGACAATACAGTCTAAGCGCATTTCTGTTCTGGTTTCTATTGTTAACTGATAAAAAACTTTTTTAATATTTAGATATTCTTATACATTATAAACAAAATGTACAGAATTATATTAATAGAATCTTGCAAGTTACTGCTCGTGGAAATGTTAATTATATCTAAAATAACGTTATAAATAGATATACACTATTTTAACAATTACTTACAGTAGAAGCACTAAAAAAAAATATCATTTAAGACGTGCTCAAGAATAAATGCAGCGTTACATTCACAATTATAATGATATATTTTAAAATATATCGAAGCAATTCTTATTCTTAATCTGTTTGATTCTTCACTGTTAATATAACGCTGTTATATCGTTATTTCTGTGATTATTGTCAAATAAATTGAGTATACATAAATACTCTTTATTCCCAGGGTCAGTAAAAAAAAACACTGAATCAAATGCACGAGTAAATTTAATATTTTTTACAGATAAATCAGTAAAATTACTATTTTAACATTATTCTAAGTTGGTCTCTTCGGCCGCACTACAGGAGCATCGACGCGAGTTTGCCTATTGCGCTCTCTTTCTAATATTGCTTTTCATTCGCACAACTGCTGGTCAGCGGACCACCGCGCTCGCGTCGAATCGTCACGATACCAGTATTATATCTCAACGGACTGTTACTGCTGTACGTTGTGGATCCGACAGTGATATTCCGATAAAAAGGACATAAGTGTGTATTCAGTGAGAGACTTAGTGTATATTTAAACGTGATATAAATAATTACGTGATATTAATCAATATGGTGAGTTATTTATTTTTGAATTAAATTTGTTAACGATATTTATTTTGTGTTATCTACCACCATACCATGTTAAAACTTTTACCAGTTTTGCTGTAGTCAGTACTTTTACATAGGTACCTAGTTAAAAAGTAGATCGGAATAAAGTCCTAACAAATTAGGCCTTAATGAACAAGGATGGAATTTATTGTGTTTTATATAATTAATAATAATAAATAAAGCCTGGGTAAGGTAAACCTTTCCCAGGCTCTCTATTTAAAAACTAAATAGAGCGTTTAAGGTTTTGCCTAAACCAGACGCAACTTTTAACTCCTGGTAATCTCAAATTATTAAAAAGCAGTTATAAATAAATAGATATTTAAAAATATACTTTTTAATTTAATTTTCAGATAAAAGCGGGTCGCAAAGGAAAAGTCAATAGTGAAAAATTTAAAAAAATATTTCTTAAGTACGGAGATGTATGCAGAAATCGCAGTATTAAATATAATGATCCAGTATTTAAAACAATATCTAATGAGTTAGATAATACGATAGCTCCTTATGCAATCTACAAAGCATTGAAAAGGCACTACGACGAGTATTTTCAAAATGATGAAGATGATAACCTTTATTCACCCCGAGTTCAGAGTAGTTCATCTTCTTCACCGTCGCGTCATAGTGTGGCTTCATTATCGCTGACATATCAAGACAAGGTGAAAACATTTAGTTTTACAATGGACGAGCATGAATGGAAAAAAATTCAACCCGTGATGGTACATTATGCTAGAAGAGATATAAGGACCTCATCGACACACCAAAAATACAGGAGTCTGCCAAAGTTTAAGTGGGCGACTTTTTTGAGAGAAAAGCTCTGGGAGTTATCTAAGCTACCATGTACTTGGAACTTTAAAAATAAGAAAGTTGACGGTGAAAATAACATTTCGTTATTTGGAAAGTGCTCACAATGTCAAAGAGAAACAATAATAAAAACCGAAGCAATTTCTGAAAAAACTGTAAGATTTACATGCGATATACTTACTTGTAAGGAAGAGAATGTACCACACAATCCTAAAAAAAAATCAAAATTAACTCCATACAAAAGAGGTAAATTAGCAAAAATTCTACAGTATAAGCCTGCCGTAGTCGTACAAAAAGAACTTGCGGCCAAATTAATTAAAGACCCAAATCAAGTTTGCCCACCAGTGCTGCCAAGTTTAGCAGCTCTCCGCCAGATCAAGTATGAGAAACGACAAAGCAAGAGACTTCATGCTCACCCAATTTTAAGTATACTCATGATGACTCAAGAGGTACAGAACTTTATCCGTGAAGTGACATTGATACCGTGTTTTCATTTATATTATTGGTCTGATCAGCAAATAGAGTACTATACTAACTAT
This sequence comes from Xestia rhomboidea, assembly GCA_963853795.1. Classification (NCBI taxonomy): domain Eukaryota; kingdom Metazoa; phylum Arthropoda; class Insecta; order Lepidoptera; family Noctuidae; genus Xestia; species Xestia rhomboidea. The sequence continues at coordinate 1,835,731 of OY970778.1, read as the reverse complement.
TGTAATAGTTTTTCTAAAGTGACCATTACTGTAGATGCAACTGGATCTTTTTTTCAGGCTATAAAGCTTCCCGATGGAACTACACTAACAAAACGACTATTTGTATATATTGGCATGATTGCTTCGGATTCAATTAAATCTACTCCAATTTTTCAAATGGTTACCGATTCTCACAATAAAGATTCAATTGCAGCGTGGTTAAAAAAATGGTTAATTCAAGTAAGGAGCCCGCCACATGAAATTATTACCGATGACTCATCAGCATTAATTGCAGCTAATGTTTCAGCATTTACTACGTTTAGCAGTATAAAAGATTATGTTAAACGATCTGTTTTAGTCTTAAGTGGCCGCAATTATGCATTACCTGAAGTATTTATTAGGCTAGATAAAAGTCATTTTATCAAAACAATTTATAATTTACGTTGCTTTGAAAATAGGGATATAAATGTTAAAATGTTATACGTTCGTTGCATTTTGTATATGAAAGAATGTGAATCGTTTCAGCAAATTAAAACTCTCATTACTGATGTTGTAAGACTATGTCTAACCGAATACGATAACCCAGAAAACCCTGTTTCTGTTTATATTCAGAAAATAAGTTGCACCTTAGGTAATACTACATATACGGAACCTAATGAAGACACCGATGAGAAGGAAAATATTCACGAAAACATAATCCTCGACGATGATGACGGTTTGCTCTCATGGTTTGATGAAATTGTTGAGAGGGAAAAAAGCCTAGATAAAACAAAAAGTTCGTCAGAATCACAAAACTCTTTCTACATGCCTCATTTAATAACAACGCTCAAACGGTTACTCCTAAAGTTACCCCTCTGGAGTAATATTATGTGCCCATTATATAAATCACAAAACAAAGTACCAACATCTTCAGCTATAGAGAGCTATTTTAAAACTATGAAAAATTTGTTATTCACAACAAGGTCGAAGAAATATAACATTGATGAATATTTAAATATGCATTATGATTATTTATTAGGTGAAATAAAAATTGCTTTAAATTGTTTAAATAATTTCGCCGACATTGTAGACAAAAAGGAGAAAAACATTAAAAGAAAACGAGGTAAGACTAGGAAGCGAAAAATGTTACCATTTGAAAACAAATGCTGCAAAAAAGAAAAACCTAGTGTAACCAAAACGTTTTTAAATGATTCGGTATGCTCAGTAATTCCTACGTATGTTGAAAACTGGAGAGGCGAAGGTGTTCCTAAAGATGATTCTGCAAATAAACCTGTAAATATAATGTTTTTAAAAAATAGTAATTTTACTGTACAAGATATATCAGAAAAAAATATTAAATTAACAAACACTTGTGCATTTGATTCCGTATTTTTTTTATTGGCCCACGGATTTAAAGAGTATTCATGCATACGCGATTTATTTGACAATAATTGCAGAAATAGGGATATAACAGCGTTTTTACAAATCCTCTGTAACTCTGATAATAACAGTGAAGAAGCAAACAAATTAAGAATAAGAATTGCTTCGATACATTTCAAAAACAATCATTATGATTGTGAATGTAACGCTGCATTTATTTATGAGCACGTCTTAAATGATATTATTTTTAGTGCTTCTTCTGTAAGTAACTGTTCAAATAGTGCATGCATAAATTCTACCCCATCGAGAAGAAAACATGTGTTTATACCGTTAAATTTAGATATAATTAATATTTTCACCATCAGTAACTTGGAAGATTCTATTATTATTCATGATTGGGAAAACAAGCAATGCAGAAAATGCAATGAAGTAGTTCTATTTCATTATACCTTGTCAAAAATTGTTACATTCGATTTAAATGGCACGCAAATGGTGTTTTTACATGAGGTACCTAAAAGTATAATAATTAAACAAAACATTTATAAATTATTAGGTGCCGTAGAATATGTTCCTCCAATACTTGGAACAATAGGGCATTATAAGTGTCATATTATAAGAAATAGCGGAATGCTTTGTTACGACGATAACAAGAGTAAATTAGAAGAGAGTACAAACGATTCTGTATATATCCATTTTTTAACTTATGTTTTAGTAGAGGTGTAAGAGCCGATGAAAAACATTTAAAGTTGAAGAATAATGATTTTGTTGATTTTTGAAATCTTTATATTTGTGCAATGAATAAAAATATTCAAATATTAAACAAGTTTTTTATTTCGTCTTATTTAGTATTTTATTTAAGTTTTTGACTAACAGAACAGAATGCCCTTGAACTGTGCTGTCATAGCCAGTTTGACAAAGATTAAAAACAAATCGAAATTATGGTCACTCTACTAGAACATTGTATGGGGTAACATAATTCTTGAGATTACTCGCGTCCCAAACAGTGTTGAGGGTAAAAGGATATGTCATTTTAATGGGGTTAATATAAGGATTATATGGACGTCTACAGCAAAATCCTAGCTACTATAGTTATTGAGATATCATGGTTTAAAGTAACGTCAGGACTGCGCGGCCACGAGTTTTGTGTTTTAAATTGATTTCGTCTGTTTAATTACACTTTAGTCGTATTTTAAAGCTTTTGTCAGTTTCGACAAATTAAGACCTTTCTCCTTTTAACTCCTATACTATATGAAGTCTTCAATTTTAATAAAAAAAATACTAAAAACAAAATAGCAAATCAAGGACTGCGCGGCCATGACTTTCAAGGCGAATATTTAATTATAATATTGATATAGAGCTTTGATTCATTTTTCGACAAATCTTGACAAATACAGACTTGAGTTGACAAAAGGAATTATTTCTCTATCCCAAGTAGTTGCTGAGATCTCCGTGGCCGCGCAGTCCTTGACGTCAGGATTGCGCGGCCAACTTAAAACGCTTATAACTTCTTTATTTCTGCTTTGACAAATACGGGGTTTGTTTCTTTCGATTTTGACAAATATCGACAAATTTTTGGCTGAAACCATTTTCTGATTTGATAACTTGGCGGAGCAATCCTGACGCACACAAAACACTTCAGTCTCACAACGAATTTTCTTCTACCCTCATTGACAAGTGACGCAAGTATTTCCTAGATCAGTGCAGTACCCTCATCTTGTAGAAGTGCACGAGCATTTCGCTGAGGTTCCATCCCATGATGATGGTGAAGAAATAGGTCAGCACGAGGATGGGTAGCGGCAGGAGGAACGCACGCGCGTTGTGGAGCATCGGGAGATCTGTAGGACAAGAGAATACGGAAAGTGGAATTATAAAACGAACGAATAAAAAAAAACGTATGATATACTGTTTTAATAACTTGAGCGGTATGAATTTGAGTAGGCGAAAAATTAACTAAACTAACGACGAATATTGATTAATAAATAAGTCCAGAACGAGCTTACAAAAAGTGGGTTGCGATTAATCCATTTCAGATATTAAAATTCTAGCCGTGCGACTAACTTTATCGTATGGTTAGTGCCTAACCTGGTGTCAGAGTTTTTATGCCGCCCATGGGACTTGGCCATCTTACTGACTAGCTAATATTCAACCACGGAATGAGCATATTCCATATATTTCTTGCCAGTATGAGAATAGTTCCCCTGTCCCCATTAATGTATACGGTAGACACTAACCTGAACCAACAACTTTTCCATAATCTGAAAGTTAATTTGCAATTTAGTTTTTGTACAGTCACGGACAAAAATGCGTACACACATCACGAAATTGAAGTGTTTTCCAAATAGCTCCTAACACTGGAAAATAACATTGTAAAAAGATTTTAAGAAATTCACTTAAATTTCGCTATGTTGTATGTTGTATGTACATTTTGCTCATGACACAGTGCATACATAATCATTGTTCCGTCACAAACAAAATTTTGCTCACAAAATAAAAAAAATAGATACAAAGTGCAATAATATAGCTAAAATATATGTACGCCCGCCCGCAAATTATATACTAAAACCTTCCTCTTGAACCACTCTATGTATTAAATTATAAAAAACCCGCATCAAAATCCGTTGCGTAGTTTTAAAGATTTAAGCATACATAGGGATAAAGTGACAGAGAAAGCGACTTTGTTTTATACTATGTAGTGATTTACCGAAATTTTGTGAAACTATCTATAGTCATTGTGTTATATTTTGATGAATAGTATCTGTCAACAAATTCTATTACGAAGAGAATAAGATTTCATATATTTGTGTGGAAAAATTCGCAAGTGTATACATATTTTTGGCCCTGACTGTTCAGTAGGAGTGCCACTTACTGCTGTATCCCAAGAATGTGATGTATAAGTAGTAGATGATGGAGGCGAGCCAGAACGAGTTGGCGATCACGCACGAGAAGAAACCGTCATGGAATAGTATATCTGAAAAAGAACAAAAATGTCCTTAGACAAATTGCCTTAGTTTTTATAGGGGCACAGATAATATAATACATAGGAGTATGAAGAACAGGGTGTTAGTTCTTCTTCGTTTTAAAAGAGTGTCCATGGAGTTACTTGCCCGTTCTTCTCCATAGAGATCTACGCTAGGGAATGGGTAACTACAGTACTTTCACAGTTTTTATGTCTTGTGACTGGGACTGTAGCTACATTTAATTTTCATCTTTGTTTCGACAATTCAAAAGTGCCTGTAACTGGCCTATTTGAAATAAATGCTTTGATTTTGATTTTTGACTTCCCCCATAGAAAAGGGAGGATCCTCCGACCAGACGGGTGGTGTGTCGGGTTTTTCTATATTATAGTCTTGAAGTCGCGGATATCTTTCATAGCGCGATTTAGAATTTTGATGTTAGTTCTTCATTTGTGTCATAGATGGCGCTGTAGTACTTTATGTAGTGTGTTGCTGAAGTACTTTTTATAGTGCCGTTACAGTATGATGTGCCAGTTACTTAGACTAGATCACTAGATCCTGAGTTCTATGTGCTTCTGGGTGCGTCGTAGGGAGGTTGTGTTACAGACAAACACCCCACAGATACGGTTATTATGCTTCGCCGTTTTTCCTGTTCGTCATGCACAAGTACTGGCAAATAGCAGGTCTTTACATATTGGTCTTACAGTAATCTACAAGAAAAATCAAAATACTTCACTTCTCAATAAATTTTCTCCTACTTTCAGAGCATAATGATATTATCTTCAGTGATTAACAGTTTGGTAAGCTCTACGGCGCCTGGAAGACGTTATAGAATCTAGTCTAGGTACTAAAATACACAAACCCAATCACTCTCAAAACAAAGCGCAAAGTGTTATAGGGTTTTTCCATCAGAAATAAATTACCTCGCCCTTTACATGGGACTTAAACATAACGGCCAAATGTGGGTGTACGAATGAGTTCACCTCTGCCTAGCCCTTCAGAGATTCAGGCGTGATGTTATGATGATGGCACTCACTCTCAAAGAACACGATCTGGAAGAAGTGCAGCAAGGACAGCGGCGGGAAGAACGCGTTGATGTGCACGTCGAACGCGTAGCCCCACTCCACGTCCGGCCCGTCCTGGTCGCGCCGCAAGTACTTGTTGCAGGCGAACCTGGAAAATATCGCATAGATATTGTGGCATCCACTTAATCCCGAGTCCGGACCCTTGAGTGCGGCCCTGTACAGCGGGGGACCGCGCGGGGCGAGGGAGCGGCAGCAGCGCGCGCGCGACGCCGCGCCAGTGCAGCGAGAGAGACCGCGCTCAAGGGTCCGGACTCGGGATTAAGTGGATGCCACAATATAATAGGGAATATGCACGTAATTTTTTCTTCACTTAAATCAATAAAATACAGACTATCAACCCAAGAAAAGTATTAAAAGTTAAGTTCAACTACTGCTTGTCGCACAAAAATAATATTAAACTCCTGCAATTTTCTACGTCAGTTCAAACATACGTAGCTGTCGCGGCCATGATGTGACGTCATTATCCACAATCTGCTAATTTTTTTGGCCTTAATAAAATAATTTTACCAATTGTATGTGCTTTATTCAAGTAAAAATTGCAATAACAATATTATAAAAAAATGTAGTGAAACCTTTAGCACTTTTCAAATAAAAGTGTTTTTTTGACATAATGAACTCTGACGTCAATACCGTCGTTATCGAGGACGGTGTGTTTTGACAGTGCATTCCGTTTCATCAAAAAATGCTACATAAAACAGTAAATTGTAAAACAAGTGATGTATTAGAAACTTAAACAAGTGTACCACAATGTTTTTATGCGCCAATACAAGACATTTTTCATAAATAAAAAGAGTTTTGTACTTCATGCATATTCCCTATTATATCATGATCTGTCGAATGACATATTTGGTCGAGACGCCATTGTTTAACTATTGTGTCTACTTCGTGGACAGATCATAGATAATTAGCAAGAGATTCGATACAGTTTTTTTATATGGCCAAGGCCTAACGGATCTCCAAAATTTTAGTAATACGATACCCCTTGGTTAGATTGGTTGTTAGACTTTCGGGTCACTTACAGCTGGGACCAATGGATTAACGTCTTTTCCGAGGCACAGAAGAAACTCGGTATGTAATGGACGGACCATCCACGGACCAACCTTGCCAAAAACGCTGCTTTACCTTGATGATCGACCCGTGCGTCTGTTACTATGCAGCCACGAGGTCCTGTGCCGCTGTGCTATCATCTAGAGCAGCGTTCGGCAACCTTTTGGCAGGCAAGGGCCACAAGGTGGCAAAATAAACTAAAAGCGGGCCGCACTTAACCCATAGAAAAATGAAAAGCGCGTTCTTAAGGTTGCACTAGTCGCGGGCTCGAACTCAACGGTGGGCGTGGCCAAAAAGAAAGCTCTCACCTGGCATCGTGCCCGACTGAGTGAGTTCAGTGAGATGCACGATAATTCGTAGTTAAAGACGCGCGTAAAAATTACAAAAAGGCCTTTGGAAAATCGAGTTTTATGTAAAAACCACTGGCATAAATCAATTACAAATAAAATTTATTGACTTTGTTTTGAAAATTTGACATTTCTTTTATTACAAATTTACGCCCAAAGTTGCTTTAAAATTGTCAATAAAAACAAATCTTTGGTAGCTCGTAACTTTTAATTTTCCGCAGAGACAAAAGTAATTAATGAGAGAAAACGATATCATGTTTAACTTTGGATGTACAATGTCAAACAGTGGAGTAATTTCCCGAAATTTCTATGGAAAAAATGTCGACTAGGCACCACAGGCACACAATACACGATGTGGTAGGCAATGGACCTTAAGGCTGGATCCACACTATACGGTCGATTGCGGTTCGTACATGCATTTATTTTGATAATTATAACTTAATAACAAAACATTCACGGGCCGCAAGTAAGACGTCCGCGGGCCGCGTGTTGCCGACCGCTGATCTAGAGAACAGACTCACCATAGTATTGTGGACACCAGTACTCCCATACCGATGAAGTCTACAAACACGACGAACAGCACGAATAACGCCACCTTGGCGGCGGACAGGCTCAGCGCCAGTCCCAGACATATTGATGATACTGGAAATTATAGAAAGAGTTTATAGTTTACACAATTTTCCAATATACGTATGGTCTGTCCAGAATATTTAGAGTTTTACCAATTTGGCGAGCGCATGAAAAAGCAATGTCTGTCTACATATAATGAGCAAAAATGATGAGACCAATAAGAGTTGTATTGGTTAAATGTAGGCCTATGGTTTATCTTATAAAGTATTAAAAAATAAAAGGCCCGTTTTGACATTTGTTAGCGTAATAGTAATAGAGTTCAATTTCCGATAACGGTGTCAATTTACTATGGATTTGATGCTGTCAAAACGGACTTAGATTTCGTCGACTTTAAATGTATGTAAAATGTCTATGAATGCAATTGCTTGGGGATTTATTTCTACATAATTATATCAGTCACTAATACTTCGCTTGCATAACCCCTGGGGTCATTAATTCCGCATATAAGTTGCATATTCTTAGTTATTGGATAGTTTTAGGGTCTTTGATTTCGTCGACTATAGTAGTTTTGTAGTGGATTCTATGCTACTCCTACGACTTAATAATTTTCTAATTACACAAAAACCCAAATAAACTAAAAATGTTGACTTCAACGCCATCTCTCGGGAAAATGGCTGGGAGCAGCCTGTATGTTTCACCTTAATGAATAGAGTAACCTGCTTTCCTCATTTTTACTTCTCAAGTTCTCATTGGTTTAGCTATTCTTTTCTTGCCATAATTATCATTAATTTGTCCACTATCAATTTGTTTGTAACTTGGAATACAGGTTTTTACAGGGTTCAAGCACCAGTCTCTCACAAAGTTAATTCCATGTTCGTGCTCCACTGTAACCTAGCATTAAGAACTTGTGTAGAGAAAATAAATTTATATTTTATTTTTTATTTGTTTTTTTTTATATTCCTCTACTTTTATAAACATCCTTAGTCGTACATTGATTGTATACAAACAAGATGTAAACAGACTCTGCACGAAGCCGTCAACCAAGCATTCTGTAAGTACAGTCAAACTAAGTTATTCTATGCAAAAATTATTGCTGGAAAACAATTTTGTTTGGGGTGAAAAACCACGTTTTACGGTAGGTAGGACTCAATATTACACACTCAAATCATTGTACTGATGGATGCATTGAAACTTTCAATGCATCCATCAGTACAATGATTTGAGTGTGATTTGATACTTTTAATTTGAAAGTATGGGATCTTGGAGGTTTTAAAAGTAAAGTTGTAACATCAATTTTATTAAATTTGTGAAATGTTGACCTCCAATATCTCTGTAATTAAAAGGTATCCAGCTAAAAAAAAAGATTGCAATGACGGGGAGAACGAGTGCCTTTCGGCTTCGTTTAGGGTCTTTTTACACCCATTAGGTAGATTAAGAAAGGAGGTGTCTGATGAGATGACAAGTAATAGAGAAGTATGGAAGAAGAAGACATGCCGCGCCGACTCCAAATAAATTGGTATAAGGGCAAGAGAATGAATGTTGATAGAAACAGAATTTTAATAAAACATAGTAAGTTGGTAAGCTGTATACATAAACTTTTCACACACTTCAGTTACACTTCAATTAATTTGACCCATTTAACAGTTTAACAAACTAAAGAGGTCGATAAAATTCTATAGATGGTTGATAAGATAAAGACCAGGTATTTTCTGTCTACTGTGGTATTTTTCTGTCTACTGTTGATGGATGAAAAAGGAGAGGAAACCCAAAGGAAAGATGGATGGAGAAATGAGATGTAAGAGAGAGAGAAGCTTGCTGCATGCTTGTTTGCATGCTGCATGTATGGTGTATGCCGGTTTGCATGCCTGCTGCATGCATGGTGTATGCTCGAGACAACTAACAATGATAAATAAATTAATAAAAATCGCTCGACATTACACACAGCACCATCTAGTGCCACACTAAGCAACGAGGCTTGTGTCGTGGACACCAGATAGTTGATTATACTACATAGATACTTTTTGTTTGTAAATACATACTTATTATACATATAAACATCCATGACTCGGAAACAAATGTCCATGCTCATCACACAAACATTTGCTCCAACCGGGATTCGAACCCGGGACCCTAAGAACGTAAGGCAGCCTTTCTATCATTTGCACCGCTCCTCCGCACCGCCATTCGGGTCGTCGTGATATTTGTTAAGTTACCAACATTTCACAACTTAATAATAATTAGACAATGTTATAATGTGTTTATCTGAAATTTTGCCATGTGTTTTTTACTAGACGTTTTATCATATTAGACTAAATAGTTTTATGTCTTTTGAGTGGTATATCAAATGATTTTATATTCAATGTAGGTTAAGCTTATAATAAATAATAACTTTAAATTATATCAATTGTATATTAGATTAACTGATTTTTATACAAATAAAATTATAGATTCAGTTTTTATGTCTTGTAAATATTAGAGATTTTGTAATTATATCATATATATTACTTACCCTTTATAATGATTAGGTAAAACATTTTCAACAATTTAAGCTATAAAGAAGAATAACTAATTAGTAAATAAGCAGTCAAGTATAATACTTACAGAATAACCATACACTAAGAAGAACTAAGAAAGCTGGGTCATCTCTGGCAAACTGTGATTTTGTATCTGAAATTGGAAATAAGTTTATGATGAAAAATAATGGAAATTATTTTTTAGGACTAAAATATGAATAGACAGCTAAAAGTTCACAACATTAAGTATTTAAAACCCATATGTTTTGCCAAACCTATTTTGTTTTGGGGAGGACCCTTTGAAGAGCCTTAGTGAGTTGCTCACATGCCTAGTTCATAGCCATAAAGTTGCTTTTAAATTCCTCTTTACTTCTACTTACTCTAAGAATGTTTAGACTATGTTCTTTGAACTTTCTTCTCATAGATGTCAAGACCTATGGCCGCAAACAACGCCGTTGACTTAGGTACTGGTAATGGAACTTGCATCCAAATAAGGGACGTAACTTACTAAGATACAGAAGACGGTCTCGTAGTACTTACGTTTTCTATAATTGAAATTCCTAAACACTCTCTGTGGCGCCACAAACAGATATACCATTTGCCAAGCAGCGAATTCAAAGTCCATCTGATTGAATTGAAACAGTCTTTTGATGTATTTGTAGCGCTTCACAGCCGCACTAGCTGTCGTAGGCTGATAATTAGCAGGCGCTGGCAAAGGAGACGTACTTCTTGGATAGTTACTCGTTCCAGGAACAGGCGATGTAGGATACTTCATTTTGAACCGATTTTGATACCAAAAGAAACAAAATCACGTCATTCAGACTTTAAAGAAAGTTTAGTATTTATTCTTAAGTGTTATTAAGGCGGTATAAAGGAAGTTAAAACATGTTTATTTATTTTAATCAAATAAAAACGTAAGATTAGTCACGGCGTAACGTCAATTTGTTTAGCCGAAATGGAAACGTCAAAACGTCACTAATGTCAACGTCACATGTCACATTTGAGTTTGTCTCTTTCAGATGTTTATCGAGAAAAAGAGACAGGTATAGTTTACATGCTCAATAGGTGATTTTTTCATGAATGACGTTTACGTTTGGACGTTTTCTCATTTATTTTTACGTTCGGAAATGACTTACGATTTAATTCAATGATACAAAGCTGAAATCAAAAATCCATATAAGTTACGAGATTATTTTGACGATTGAGTTGAGTACACGGGCGTGGGATTCCAGCTTCTGAGCACACGAGTAGGTCAAATGACCCATTATAAAGCTGGAATACGAGGAGAATATTCATAAACTACTGTGAGATTGTTCTTGATTGGTAAATTGTTTGCAATCAACTCGCCTAAATGCTAAAATTTTAAAACTGACTTCGCTTTCTAATGCATCCTACCCTTTTTAGTTTTGTCTAAGTTGACGGAGTTACGTTTCGTTTCGGAGTTACTCTATAACCTAACGGAGATCTCTTTATGAATGAACAAAAAGAACCTAACCGGGGCGGAGGCGGGCTGCTTAATTTTGAAACTCTTCTCTCTCGCTCTTAAAAGATAACAGGTTCAAAAAAGTGTATTTCTTGACCAGCGTTAAACCTAGTATTAAAATTAATCAAATGACTAAAATCCTGACTATTGTAACAGTTTCTCCCCATAGGAAATGAAGATGACGAACGGGCATCGAAAGCCGAGGCAAAATTTCATCGTTGGAAACACCAACGATGAAATTTTGCCTCGGCTTTTGATTCCTTGCAGCAGTGCAGTGCTTTGTTAGAAGCAGACAAAGACGATTTCTTCAAGCTGAAGCTGCGAGCACAATAAACACTGGGTCTGTGGCGAGTGCGGAACGGAAGCTGCCCAAATGATGGAAGATAAAGTGAAAGGGCCTACCTGATACCTCATAATACGACTTCAACCCTTATAATTATATAGACGAACCTTTGTTTGTGGTCACACAGAAATAAGATACGACGACGACGTCTGTTACAGTGATAAGCTCCCTTATTATTATTCTCTTTGGTGGCTTACCACCAAAGAGTATAATAATAATACTATAATAATACTAAGCTACGCTAAGTCGAACTTTATCGGACACTTTTTATAGGGTTCCGTAGTCCTGACAAGGAACCCTTATAGTTTCGTCATGTCCGTCTGTTCGTCCGTCTGTTCGAGGTTTTGCTAAGAGACCGTTAATACAAGAAAGCTGTAATTGTGTAGGGGTGTGTAGGTACTCCCTCATTATTATTATACTCTTTGGGTGTGTATATCAATTACGCCGTGGCAAAATAAAATTTTGGAAAATATTTTTTTTAAGGTATTTTTTTACCCCTACATGTGAAGTGGGGATAATTTTTTTTTTCATCGTCTGCCCCGTCGTGTGGGGTACCTATAGTTGAATAGGTCTTTAATGACTTAGGAGTTGCTAAAACTATTTTTCGATTGAATGCTCCATTTACGAAATAGTGCAAATATTTATGTTCCAGTTGGACGTCCCCCCCCCCCACCCCTCTAAAAGCTAAACTGCTGGCTTGAAAAATCTAGAAAAATTCTAGATGATAGTACATTTCATGAAATTTAGAGTAAAATTATTAGTTTAGCAGTAATAGTCGTTGAACTTTGGTGTTAGATAATTTTGTAACAAATACAAGAACAACAGAATCGTTCTGTATTGCGATAATCCTAGTCTGCGCGTGGCCCGACACGCACTTGGCCGGTTTTTTTTTGTCATGTAAACGGTCACACAGATATTATGGAAATTTATAATATTGTTTGAGGGTAGTGTACCTATAGTTCGTGTTTAAATGGAATAATTAAAAGAAAAACTATGAAATATTTATTTCTAATTTTATTTATCTTAAAACTAACAGTCAGTTAGAACATTATCACAATACATTTTATTAATTTAACATCATTTACTTCGTCATTTTAATTAGAGAACAAGTTTTACATAAATTAGGTAAAGTGCAATACATTTCAAGTGAATTTAAATAAATTATTACTTAACAGAACATCACGCCTGTAAACCCACATTTCGCAATTCATATTTTTCCAGACCTGGGAACCGGACCCAGGACCTCATGCTCACCTGAGGCTGTCAGTAAGTAAAAACAAGCAAATAAATTATTGTTTGAATTTAAATATTATTTTATCTTACGATCAACTTAGACAATATTTTATTATTATGAGTTCATTTGGTAACATTATGGGAGATGGTAAAGAAGCACCTGAAATATTTTTATTATGTTGGTATTAGTAAGTTCTATTCTACTACTAGAAAAAAACCAGACGTATTGAGAACCTCCTCCTTTTAAAAAAAAGAAGTACCTTGCAGTATCGTAGTTACATTTTTCTTTGCTTATGTACAACATAGGGACTGCATTTTCATTTAAAAATAATTTGAAAAGGCATTTATACATTTTATCGAAAGTGTAGCATGAAATATTGCTTCGAACTTTAAAGTTTCCATAATAATTATTATCTCTCTCTACTAGAACATAATTTAGATAAACTTACAAACAAACACTTTGACTGTAGGCACATTAACGTAAGAATTAATCCTTTACACAGTATTTTGCAAGAGCCAGTTGGAATAATGCGTAACCCTGGTGTACACGCCAGGGTAACCTGGCTCGCCGCACTTGTTTCCGAACGAAACTACGCCGATCTGCGTCCAGCGACCGCCCACTTGCAGCATGAGAGGACCGCCGGAGTCACCCTGGAACGTCAAATTGAAATGTAAGAAAAAGTCAAATCTTTTTAGTTTTCACAGATTTAAAGTAGGGATTCTATGTAGGGTTCATGGCTGTACCAAATGTGTTGGGCCCAATGGGGAAGACTGAGATGGCGCGACCATAGCTAGGTCTCAATCGGAAAAATGAGGTCAAACTATTTTGAAATATCTGTGTATAAAATTACATTATAAGATTTTCAACCAAAAACGATGGTTGGAACCAGCTATGTTGCCATCCCCATTGGCTGTCTGTTATTTGTATATCTTACTAGAGAACCCGCTCATGCATGACGTCCGAGTTTCAAACCGCATTAATATAAAGTTTACAGAAGATTTTTTTTTCTTTACCTGACAAGCATCCACACCGCCCCTCGCGTACCCAGCACACAGGAAAGTGTCGGTGATAGGCTGGAAGTACGCCCGGTCGCAGTCCTCGTTCCTCCACACCGGCAGCTTGGCCTCCAGCTGCTTGGAGCTCTCGCCGCCTCCGTACCGCGTGGTGCCCCACCCCACGACGGTGGCCACGGAGCCGTCGAACGACTGCCTCGTTAGCTCGCCGTGGGGCAGGCAGATTGGGATCACATATTTCGATTTCTGGACGTTTTCTGTAACAGTTGGAAGGGTTTGTTTGTGAATAATATATATCGATACGGCCTACTCCTTCACGTTTAACAGAGAAAAAGCATGACATTAAAAGCACAGGATTACGCGATGCTAAATGTTACCAATCATCTCTGGAGTTGTCTATTCTTAGCGATGCTTGTTTTTTCTAACACGCGGGCTATTAACACTTGCTAAGATTTCAGGCTCTTATTTATAGCTTTAACAGATTTTGCCATACGTAGAAAATCGGTTTTTGATTACAATAAGATATTGTACTAACTTACAAGCTCTCGAAGTACGGCATAAAAAAGAAATACGATCCGGGTTATTTCAAAAAGTTTAAATCTGGAGTCTCATCTTTACCTGACAGCACAAGGACCGCTATATCGTTATAGAAGCCGACCCTGGAGAACTGATCATGTGCGCGGACTGCAGTGACGCGCAACGTGACAGGCCGGGACGGCTCATCATCACGCGCCAAGTCTACGTCTCCCAGACGTACGCTGAACTGCCGGGCTGGGAACCTGAGGAGTTAGCAAAGGATTAATTCATTCATCAGATTCGTGGTTTTCTGCTGTAGTTAAAGCAAGCATATAGTAGGAGGAGTTAGGAAAGTTTATGCCGGGACGATCCAGTAAGTACTAGTCTTTGTCTGCGGCTCCACCTTCGTGATCTTTGTAAATTATCCCATGGGAATGAAGTATTCGATGTCCTAACCCAGGTCATGGTTAACCTGTGTGTGCGCTCAATTTTACCAAAATCCGTTAAGCTGTTAAGGTGTGAAATGGTAACAAACAGACAGAGATACTTTCGGATTCATAATAGGTATGAATTAGGAAGTATGGATGTCAACAGCAACCTAAGTAAACAATTGTAAGGGAACGCCAAGACTTCAAGAACCAGGGTTCAGATAAGAGTTGTATTTCATTAACTTAATACTTACGGTCTCTGCTTAGAATCTCTGGTACAATGAGCAGCAGTGAGAACATGCTTCTTCCCCACCAGCGTGCCACCACACCAGAACTCCCTGCGCTTGCTGCCGTGAAGGTATATCGCTGCCATCCACGGCCATGCGCCCGGCTTGGCCTCTGTACCACCCACGATACGACCCCCTTCGTCTTCTCGTTGGCCACAATCTGGAATCAGGTTATAGTGATATGTTATTCATGGTCCTTTACTGGTTCGGGTCAAACCAGTACGGACAGATTCCGGACACCGGACACTGGAAGATCCTGCAGTACATTGTATGTCATAATCCGGAGGTCGGGCAAATTTTAATTGGGTTTTGCGTGAAGACTTTTTCAGTAGTAGCTCGGAGTCTGGTTTTGTGCCCTGTTAGTGGCAATAGGCATATAAATAAGAATAAATTACATTTTATTAGAAGGTTTTCAACTAATGATATCGTCGGATTAAGTTTATCTAAATTATGTTCTAGTAGAGTGAGATAATATTGTGTAAACTTTACATTGAACATTTAAATAACCAGTGAAATGTGGGTGTACTATTATTAGGTAACCACCACTCCGGGGATGATTGTTTAGTTTTCTCCAGAACAATATAATTGCAATATTGTATGGCAAAATGGAAAATGTTACACTTACCTTTATGAGCGCGAGGGCAACAACTCGTGCTTTTATTACAGCTATACATAAGTTCTATTATAATATTCTTACCCTCGATATCAACAATATTGGAGAAATTATCGATAACAGGTGGCGTGACTGTGTAGTATGAAGTGGTGGGCAGAGTTCTCGGTGTAGTCACCGTGGTGGGGGTCGCAGGCCTCCTGCTCGTGGTCGCCGGTCGTCTGGTCGTGGTTGGCGGTCGTTTTGTGGTCGTCACAGGTTTGGGCTTCTTGGTCGTCAACACCAGTACAGCTGAAGGCTTTCTCGTCGTTCCTGGCTTGGGTCTAGGCTTCTGTGTCGTCACTGGTACCAAGTACGTCGGCTTACTTGTCGATGCAACAATTGGTCTCTCTGATTGCGGAACAATGGCGTCTTTAGGACAACACACTCCAGGCACAAAGAGATCTTTGAAACACAAAGACTCCCTGAGATTCACCAAGTTTAATAGCAGTTGGGGACAGTTGCTCAGGTCCTCACAAATGCCTTCTTCACCTTCAGGAGTCGTACAATACTTGGCGTCATCATCATCATCGTCTATACGATCTGCAGTCGCTATTTTAGTTATAGGAGCATCTGGTAATACGTTCGGTAACGCTTTTTTCACTATAGGTGCTATTTTATCAGTTACGTTTCTGCCTAAAACATTTTTACTAATAGTGTATAGTGCTTGAGGTAGTTGTTGTATGGTTGGGTCAGACTCGTTCCTTTCATGTGAGTCATTGACGATATCTACTAAGTAGTGACCTACAGTGTTTATGGCACCTAAAGTTTCAGATATTCTGTTAAAAGCTGAGTCTGATAGCAGTCTCGGGTCGTTAGGATTACTTGGATCTGCTTGGATGAAACCAACAGAAGATCTGCTGTCGAAATACTGAGGTCCTTGGAAGTTTTGGGCTTGATTGTATTGGTTTTGACTATACTGGTTGCTAGAGGCAAATTGAGGTTGCTCATATTGATTGTTGTGTCCAAATTGAGGTTGCTCATACTGGTTGTTGTGTCCAAATTGTGGTTGCTCATACTGATTGGTATGGCCAAATTGGGGTTGTTCATACTGATTGTTTCCGTAGTAAGGACTTTGTATGACTTCTGAGGATCTTTTCCTTGGTGAAGAGAACTGATGCCATGGCGGGTTTCTTTGTTGCGAGTGTGGGCTCCAATCACCCGGTGTCCGCATGTAGCTCACTGGAAAATAAAGATTTGTTTAATGATTTGTTGACGAGTTGGAAGGGAGTCGGTGGTTAGGTGCATTGATGCGTACCTACCCGTGTGGTGGTCTGCGAACTGGCTTTCTGCTGGTGTGCTTAATATTAAAGTACCTGCAACAAGAAAATGGGGATGAGATTAGTGCAAAAGTTATTGTGAAAGTGAGTTCCAGTTTGTAATTCCAAAAATAAGTTGGTCGATCTGACCATGGACGCTTTAACTTTGAGCTAGCCTAGGTGTAGTAGGGAGTTTCAATTTTTACTGGTAAGTTCCAACGACATCATTCGTCCATACATCCATTAAATATCAACAATAATGGTGTCTAAGTTTTCATCCTTTATTTATTATGACGTTATTATCTTTAAACCTAAATCGAAAACACGAAATAGGTAGTAGGAGAAATCGTGAGAGCGACAATGACTCGAAATTTCAAAAATCGTCCTACCATTTTGGATAATCCCAAAAAACCGGTTTGCAATCGTAAGCCATAGATCGATACTGATTAGGAGAAACTTTTAACGTTTCCTTGATGATTTAACGGCTTACGAAAAACAAGAGTGAAACGAATGCTTTCTCAGTAAACTAAGTTTTTGTTTTTATTTGCCGAGTTAGTAGTGAGGTGTCGTGATGAGAGTCTCGTGATAGAATGTTTTTAACGAAACCGACGACGCGAGATTGCACTCGTGATTATTGTTTTTGGCGGAAGTCACGCAACGTTTGGTTTGAAAAGATTGGTTATTGGTTGGCGCAATCTTATGAATGTTATATGGCTGTTTTTTTTAATTTTTCATGTAGCAAGGTGTGGGATTGAGAGCGAGAGGAAGACCAAGGGTCGTGCGATGGATGGATTGTGTGAGGTTTGGTATGAATGAAAAAGGAGTAAATGATTGCGTGACGGTTGGCAGAGGAGAATGGAAGTAAAAACGTGTTGCGCCGACCCCAAGTAGAGAGATGATGAAACAAGGTGTTGTTTTAATAAAACTGTCTGTTGAGAATGTTGAGATTAATGGTGGATTAATCTTGACTTTGTTGATTTTTAACATAACAGATGATCATGGTTGGTGTCATTAATTAGACAGACATCGGAACTTCTGAACATAAAATAATAGATAGGTACCTAAGTATAAAGTCATTAGCGTAGATATATCATCTCTGTTTAAGAAGAGATGGTCATTGAGATGAGGGTCCTAGTGTAAGAAAACGTATCCTGGGTGCGGAAGATGAGGAAAACCGCAATTGCTTAAATGCATGATCTGATAAAGTTGGGATTCGATTGGGAAACATTGGTGTCGATTCTGGTTGTCCACAAACTAAACTTAATTTAGGCTATTGCTATCTTTTACTAAAAGGCAGTTCGAGAAAAGGACGGCTATAGCTATGAACTAAGTTAGAGATGTCTAACTAGTTTATGCCTTGCACTTCACCGTGTTTTTAGTCGACATGTTTTTACGTGCAGGGTGCACGTAAAAACATGTCGACTCATTTGTATGGAAATATTAGTTCCAATTCAATTTGACAGCTCTAAATTACGTCCGTCTCTTTCTCGTTTTATTAGAGAGAAAAAGATAGCAATAGCCTAAAAGTTTAGTTTGTGCACAACAGAATCGACACCATTGGATTTAATATGTTTGCAACACACTTAGACCCTGTTGCCCTACTGTCGAGGTAGCTCCACTCTAGGAGTTTCCAGTTACCTACTTCTTTTCACTACTCGTCTAATTAATTGTATTAGATTTATGTCTCAAACTATACTTTCCCCAAGACGTGAGTTATGACCTGCAGAAATATAGGTATTATGTTGTATCGAAAGGCTATAACTTATCCTGATATAGTCAAGTATTCGCGACCTAGTTTCTCGCGAGAACTTACAATTTCTCTATTGAATTTCAAAATGGCTTTGTAATTAGACTAGGGTGTTGAACATGGTCGGAAACTTAAAGCAAGATATTTCCATATTTAGTAGACATAGACTTTACTTTGTATGGTCTGACAGCTGAATGCGCTTATTTTCAAAACTTCATTAAATTCATGAGCAGCGTTTCCTCATATTATTGAAACTTACTTTATTCTGTGCTGCCAAGCATGACTAATATGAGTCTTATTAATTTCATCGGCGCCCATTGGGGAGGTACCCTTAAAATAATGCCGTGGTGCGGAGATTTGTATGCTGATAGACCTCAAGTAACATGGGACAATGCCAGGAAGACGATGAGTATTTTTTTCAGAGAGGTAAGTATTTATTTTTCTTTGTTCCTAAACTGGTTATCGTAGGTACTTATCTTCCTAACTAAACATCATCTAAAAACGATACTCATTCCTCCTCAGACTCCAAACATTAATCTTTTTATGTTCAGTCAGATTATCATAATTTGGCGCGTAAATCCAGCGGAATTAGCATCCAAGATGGCGGCGACAGTGATGTGCGATTACCTCGCATTATGGTCATTGTGACTCAGTAGAAAGTTTATGCAAACTGAGGCAGTTATGTAACGTGCCTTGAAGACGGCTTTTGTTTTCACGTTGTGATGAAATGGAGGAATTTAGGCGTGATATTAGGTGGAGCCGGAGAAATAGGCGATGACCTAGTTTGATTTTCGAACAGTGATGACCTACTTTTTTGTCAGAGACACGAAGAGAACAGGGAATGGTTCGATGAATAGAAGTGGTGGGTTTCGATAACAATGACGACCTTCACAATTTTCATCCCTTATTTACACCCTTCAGGGTTTTTTAATAATCCTTTCCTTAGTGCTTCACTCTTTTATCACCAGCGATTAAGGCTGTATGTCAGTGAATGAAAGAATGATTAAGTGGATTTTGTGAGTCGTACAGTACTTTTCTAGAGATTTATTCGCTCATATCAGGGCCAGGGCCCCTGTGAGCGAGCCGTAAGGGACGGGAAAAAGATTGCTTGTTTACATTTTGTTTCGCATGCGGGCTTTCAGTTTACCAAAGCATAATAAGTGTGTCATGACTATGAAGCCCTATTTTATACCTATAAGCAGCCAGACCCCCATGGGCAGCATACAAAACTGACACTAGTTTAGACACTAATCACACGAAAAAAGAAGAAACCAATAGATTAAAAACATTGTAAAAAAGCTGTGTAAACTGGACAAGTCTCCAGATATCTCTAGAATAGTACGAGGGTTGGTCCGAGGAGGCACGGGAAAAGAGCACATGGAAGGAATTGGGGGAGGCCTTGTGATGGGGTTTATTTATAATAACGTTGTGTTGTATAAATTACTTTAATTAATACTATTGCGATTGACAATATTCTTTTCACACGACAAAATTGAGACAACTCGTTTTTTCTAATCATGGTCTCTTTGGTTTAACCGACAGTGCGGTGGCCAGTGCTCACACCTTTGCCCAGCAGTGGGACAGTAAAGGCTAACAAAAAAAAACTATATACAAGGTACAACTATATACCTCATCACGAAGCCGTCAACCAAGCATTCTGTACATCAAACTAAGTAACTTGACGCAAAAATTATTGCTGGGAAACGACTTTTTTTTTTGGGGTGAAAAATCATGTTTTGTTGTAGAACTCAATGTAACGCACTCAAAACATTGTGCTGGTGGATGGATTGAATAGTACAGGGGTCGTGGAGGTGTTTAAAAATCTTACATTAAAAACTTGTATTAAAAAAAAAAAGTTGTCAAAAAATTGGAACTTTGACCCCCAATATCACCGTAACTAGAAGGTTCTCAGGTATGGTGTAGAACAAAAAAATGATCGCAGTGACGAGGAAAACAAGTGCCATCCGGCTTCGTTAAGAGGTGCTTTACACCCTTTATAATAGATATAGGTAGGTAATTAGATCTGCTTCTAAAATCAGGTGCGTAGTACTAGCAACCGGCGTGCGTGTATGACCTAATGTATGAACGGGGACGATGCAAAAGGCGTATGTAAGGATCGTTCAGGTGGCGTTCTGTGGTTTCTGCTTACCCCCATGGTGAAAAGGCGTGAGTTTATGTATGTAGATCTGCTCCTCTTTTTATAACATGCAGCGAGGGATGATTGAATAATTTGATCTTAAACACGTTATTCCGAATAACTTCATCTCGAAACCACTCCAGATTTATATATCAATGAAAGGCGATCTCATTACCGATGTCTAAACAAAATAACTCTTGAACCTCGTCCCTCCAGTCAGAGGTAGCAGGGTAGCCGGTATCATTACCAGTCATTCATTGCCTCATTAAGGAGAGAGACGGGTAAACAAACGATGTAACACTAGTCTTCACGGCGTTTGTGACGGCAACTGGGTTAAGTACCCTCTTAAGCATGTTCTTTGCGTAAATAAAGCAGAAGGACAGCGGTTCTGAAAAGATGCATTGGACTGTAGAACGGATTTGATGATGTGAAAAAAAAACCAGACAAGTTTTCCAAAAGGTTGACAATCTATACAAATCTTATAAAGAGGTAGTCTCTAAATAAGTTTGGTTGTAGGAGGCGAGGAAACCACTCAACCGATTTCAAGAATTCTCCCACTGATGAAAAGCTCTTTTGCCAAGTAACAAATCTACACTATTGCCGGGTAACAAAGAATTGTTTTGCGCACGGGCGAAGTCGCAGGTAGAAGCTAGATTATTATAAATTTCCCCAGCCAGTACCTACCTACCTGAAAATAGTTTTTATTTAGTTTCGGTTCGAAAAAAAATGTCAGTAAGTAATTATAGTCGCTGGAAAGTATGCATGCAGTAAAAAAATGTTTAGTTTCGAAAACTACGGGATATATTTGTTTGGACTTAGAAAAGATGTCCTCAAACAATAAGATGTGCAGAAGGAAGGACCTTGGAAACTCATTTGCAAGTAGTATAAGGATGAACGCGTCCCAAGTCGGGCTGCGAACGGAGAGCTTTTTGCCACGGTTTTATGTTTGAGAGCCATTGATTCGGAACTTATTTGTCCGTCTTAACATCTTTAAATACCACTTAATATACCATATTAGGATACCGTTTACTGGTCATTATTGCCTTCTATTGACAGCAATTGTTCCTCTATTTGTACAGTCTTTATAAGTCTTGTGAAATTGGAACATATTACCATATTTCAGGCAGCAACTGAGAATGATCTGTTGGAAAAGCCAATTAAGAGGGCTATTACAGTTTTTCTTGTTTTTGAGTGTTTTATGAGTCTAGCACCCAACAACAAGAAATTTTTTGATTTTTATTTAAAGCGCTCCAATCAAACTTTCTCGGGCATATATTTTTTTTTAATTTTGTGGCCATATCTAAACCATAATCACACATCAAAAATCTCAGTTTAGATGAATCATTCCCCCTGCGTCGAGTCTCTTTACGTCGACTTGTGATTTTTCTTGGTTTTGGTGAACTGTCTTTTGTTTCATCTCGACATAATTATGTGTGATTATAGTTTAGATAATCATGGCGTCAAAATGAAAAAAATATGCCCGAGAAAGTTTGATTATTTCTCTAGGGAGCGCTTTAAATAAATATCATTTTTTTTTCTTGTATTTGAGTGTTATAGACTCTTAAAACACTGAAATACAAGAAAAAATGTGAATAGCCCTCTGATGTAAACTATAATGAGCTTATAAATCCTACTGCCTCCTCTCTTAGAGGGAATAGGCTACTATAACACATTTGCTCGCTCGACGCAGTAGCTGATGCTCATTAGGTAGTTATATGGAGCCAACACATCAAAGTCACATGTCTATTGAACGCGTACAAGAGTTGCCGATTTGCTGGCGTTTGTGTGTAGGCTCCAGTATCGTTTGCAACGACCAACGAAGCGGTTCAAAAGTACCTTCGTCCAATTGTTATGTCTAATTGCGATCACTGCTGCCATTGGCTGGCACGGCCCTTTGGTACTGTTGTGACAATAGTTTTGCACAACCTGTGGTCTCCACCCTGTATAAATGACTAGCGTTCTGCCGCGGCATCGTTCGCTTTACGATCGGATATTATCACAAAGGAAACAACAGAACAGTAAGTCGTGGGTCGAACCCAGGCAGGCTCATTACTTAGTGTAATTTATTTCATCGCCACTGCTCTCAAAAACGGTGAAGGAAAACATCGTGAGGAAACCGGCATGTCCTAGAACCAAAAATTCGAAGACATGTGTCATCTACCAATCCGCACTGGGCACGCGTGGCGGATTATAGCTCATTCCCTCTCATAGAGAGGAGGCCTGTGTCCCAGCAGTGGGAACATTAAAAGGCTGATGATAATGATTATCACAAAGGAACTTTTTAAATATAGCCTATGACACTCGGTGATAATGTAGTTTCCCAATAGCGAAAGAAGTTCGGAATCGTATATCAGTAGTTTCTCACCCCTACATCCAAACTTACAAATACAGGGTGGAAACTGTAAGCGGGGCAGTAAGGGCAACTACCATAATCGTTGCAGTACACGAATATGGTCTTAGGAGACTATCAATTTTGACGACCCGAATGGCACAGCGGTGAGGCTGCCTTACGTTCTTAGGGTCCCGGTTTCGAATCCCGATAGGAGCAAATGTTTGTGTGATGACCATGGACGTTTATATTATGTATAATATGTATGTATTTACAAACAAAAAGTATTTATGTAGTATATCAACTATCTGGTGTTCACGACACAAACCTCGTTGTTTAGTGTGGCACTAGATGGCGCCGTGTGTAATGTCCAGCGATATTTATATTTATCAATAGTTTTTGTGAAGTTTTGATCCCCATTCACAGATTTTCAAAGAATGTACAGTTCGCAAGAAAACATGTATTTTTACAAATGTATTTTACAGATGTTTTTATTATTAAGTCAGAAATTACGCTTTTCCCATACATTTCGTGGGAAATCACTAGTCGTGAGGCAACAGGCTGGAGACTCAAAGTTTGGCTATTTTCGAATGCAATCAATACAGCTATTAAATCAGGTCCGCTGACCAGCCCGGACAGCGGACATTCACCCTGTGCAGTTTATTGATCAGCGCAGGTAGCGTTCGATTGGACGTTGCAATGATTGGGGAATGGGGATCATTTCACAAAAAAATATACATAGTCTCCAAAAACCATTTTCGTAAGCCTTACTACCCCGCTGAAAGTTTCCACCCTGTAGTTTACCTCTTTCTAATATTTAGTATAGAAAATACGAATATAGAACTTAATAAAGTTTCAAGTGTATCTATGTATTTTCACATTATCAGGACAGTAATCCGATGTTCCACGTCAATTTGTACCGCCAACTAGTATCAGATAAGTGAGTTCTAGAAACAGGTCCATTATAAGCTGACCTAAAATTCGTCCTAGATAGCGGTTGTCAAGGCTTACCGCTAATAGACAACTTTCAAGGAAATAATGTTGACCTTATGTTATATGGAAGATAAATAGAGATACCAAAGTTTGTTTTTTATTTCTAACGACCTGTAGGGAAGGTGAACGTAGGACTCAGTTTTGTTCATCAAGAATTTCAGTTTTAATTAATTTTCAGTTTTAATTCTACGCTTTGCAATGGGCAACTACAGTACTTTCTCAGTTATCATACATTGTACTTGTACATACTGTAGCTACATTTTTTATTGTTATCTTTGTTTTGACAATTCAAAAGTGCCTGTAAATTGGTCTACTTGAAAGAAATGCTTTGATTTTCATTTTTAAAATCAGTGGCATTTCAGCTTGGAAACAAATGAATGCGTGGTTATAGTCTGTAGGGGCATTTTGTTTATAATGATGATGTAGATGAAGTTATTGTTATGATGAAGTTTTATGATGATGAAGTTTTAACTTAAAGAATTAAAATATCTGAACTGGTAAATGTCTATCACAGTAAAAGAAGAAAAGAAAATCTTTCTTGAGAAAACTCAGGTGAAGCCAGTGAAGGCTTTTAGTCGGGTTGTTATGCATATCATACCCGATAGTTCTTATAAAAC
Source organism: Xestia rhomboidea (assembly GCA_963853795.1). Classification (NCBI taxonomy): domain Eukaryota; kingdom Metazoa; phylum Arthropoda; class Insecta; order Lepidoptera; family Noctuidae; genus Xestia; species Xestia rhomboidea. The sequence continues at coordinate 1,810,842 of OY970778.1, read as the reverse complement.
TTCCCGCTTTATATTTTCTTCGAGTTTCTACTTGGATCAAAACTTTAAATCATAACTTTCGTAAAACAATTCTTGTTCTAAGATTTGTTGGAAATCAAAAGGAGATTTTATTACCGAGCCGGCTCCAGTTATAGATTGGTTTTCTGCTTACCACAACGAGAATAAATAGGCGTAAGTCTACGGCAATGTGTGTTGTAGAGCTTCTTCTATTTGTTTGGGATTGAACCAGCCAGTTACCAGATTCGTGGTAATATTTTGTCAGGAACTGGGGAGAACTTCCAAATGGTTTGAATGAATTCTGATGATTCGAATTGTAGAAGCTACCCGAAACTGTCAAATTTTCCCAATGAACGTTGAACCTAATACTTTAGCAATTAAGTTGAAAATCTATTAAAGATATTTGATAGATTGTAGCAGCTTGTTGTTCTGGAGATTGTACATTTCTATAGCATTCAGTGAATACAGTGACCTCGTCCAAAGCCCACCCTTATAGCAGCTAGTTCCTATGACTTATTTCCCTAGCACTTAGTTTTTCCACACTGAAATAAGACTATAGGAGTACAGGTAGTACTGCTATATGAGCTGATGGTAAGTCCCCTGAAGGTCTATATGTATAGTGGAGGAGTTGCACAGCAAGGAGGTGTGTCAATAATCACACGCTGCTTCTGTAGTGCCAGTTGACAGCACTGCCATATTCTCTTTTGGCACCTGCAGAATTGCAGGGACGCACATATAATGGCAGCTAGTTCAAAGGCATAAGAGATATAATCTTTCTTTCTTTATCGTGTGGTTAGTGCCTAACCTGACGTAATATTGAAATCAAATGTAACAACAGCTCACAACTTAGGACCCATTAATGTAAGGAAGGGGTCCGTAAGGGCCGAAGCCTGCCGGGGCTGCGGGACTATTCGAAAGAGATACCGTGGCCCCGGAACACAAAGGGCGATGAAGGAACATGGATGGGTTATTTGTGGTGCTAGGCAACTGGGCGATCCCAGTTGTAAATGTCCCTTTGTGCCTATTGGCCCTTTTTCGTTCTGTCTCCTACTGATATGGAGGGAAGTGGAAATTACGGTTTTCCTACTCCTCCGCAATACTTTTCTGATTAATTTCGTTGCGGGATCCAAGACAGTTATATTCATTCTCTGGGACTGCGCCGAGCATCATTGTCTTGGCGCTTTTCTGGTGGTCGCTACTGTTGATTCTGGCTTTCAGGAGTTACAGTGGTTTGGGAATAGTGTAGCGGGTAACCTGGTGTCAGAGTTTTTATGCTGCCCATGGGACTCTGACTAGGCTTTACATGCCGTCGAGAAATACCTCTCAGGCATGTTAGTTTCCTCACGATGTTTTCCTTCAACGAGATAGCACTAAGACGTTTTAAGAATACATAAGAACATCGCATAACATAATTACAGAGCGCTCGTTTAGATGCTTAGTTTACAAAAATAGGCGGTTCCCCAGTGAAGCAAAGATTTAATTTATTATAAATAAATAATTATTAGAATAAAATATTATGCCACAAATAATATAAATTAATTGATTAAATGTATTTTTTTTATTTATTTAATTTTTAATATTATTATTATTTTTTTTATTATAAATTATTATAGTTTTAATAAAAAAATGTATAATAAGCATAACATCATAAACATAACGTCACGGTTGTAATCCCAGAAGGGATAGGCAAAGGCGGTCCTAATAGTACACCAACGTTTCGCCAGTTATGTTTAAAACCCATGTAATAGGAGCGAGCCTATTGGCATAATATTATCATAGACATGAAATTTCAGATTCGCCTCTAAGATTTCAATGATTCTGCAATTAGTAGTGTCTAGCAATTTCTGGTCTCCAGTAAACCCGCGATCATGGCGCTTGCAACAGCGTCGAAATATCGGGAGCTCAAAACAATTAATAATCACGGAAGATATTCCGTAAGTGACATTTTAAGTATGAGCATGCATGACGCACAAGTCCATGCATGCATGTGTAACTACTGTCGCAAATTATGTAAACGTGATTCATCGTATGTCCTTGTAGTGCGTTCAGGAGCCCCTTGATAAGGAAAGTTTCCTTTGCACTTGTAACGTATATAAGTCGTTACGTAAACATTGGCATTTTCAAGGGTCCTGGACTTCTTGTTTTGGGATGCAAAACAATTGATACAATTGATTTTATTTGTATGATGGTTCTGCCTACCCTTTCTTTTCTCAACTATGTTGGGGTCTAACCGGATGAAGCTGAATTTGTATGCAGTTAATCTTTTGACCTTATCCTTGTCTTTGACAAAGAGATGATTGGATAACCTGGTTTTGTGTCTAAAGAAGGAGACCCAGCTTGCATTTCTAGAATAGCCACCACAGTATTCGAAAGAAACGAACGATTATCACTTCACTCATTAGTCACCATAAGTCCAAGTAGGTATTATTGATCCTCCTCCATCATCCTCAACACCATACCGCTAGGCCACGGATTACATGCTCAAGCGACAAAACAATGCCACGAGTCACAACGACGTGACAGCACTCACGCGAACGAAACAAGAGAATCACGCGTGTGACGTTTGACGCAAAGCGCGTTGCAATCTCATCGTCCGAGGCCGTCCAAAAGCCGTAAAAGGCAAACAAAAACAAATGACAGTGCTTACGCGTACAACACTCCTTATGTTACATAATTCTACGTAACTATTGGAACCTAGTTGGTCCACCGTCCGTCCATCCTCAACACCTTACCAATCGATGCGCAAACGCATGAGTAACATTACGATAACGAGACGTATTTCCCCGAGGTTGCGCCATAGAGGCCGGGGTGGGGCAACCACACGTCCTTAATATTGGCTCCGGTATACGTGCTTCTGATCATCTGGCCCCGATTGGTTATCCTGATAAGCCGGATCTTACCAACCCGCTTTCTAGCCACTAATTACATTTCCGCTTCCTACCTTGGTAAGATTGTTCAGCCACCAGGTGGTAGTTTGGCTGACTGCTCTGAATCCGCTATTAATAATAATAATCTTTATTTTTCGGACAACAGTGATCCATCGTGTTAGTAAGTAATAATAATAATAATAAAGCCTTTATTATCCTTAACAATTACACTTCTTACAATATAATTCATTAGCATTTCATTAAACCTAACGTTTAACAATACATTACATTACATTTCATTAAATATTTAAACATTCCATTTCGCATAGCTTACATTTAACATTTCATCACTTATATCATTTCAAAAATATTATAAATATTAAAATTATATCTTTACTCTAAAATTATATCTATAATTATAATTATAAATATTATATCTAAATATTAGAATGTGCTAATGTTTTATAGAAAAAGTTTTAAAATCGTATGAAATGTATGAAAGTACCTTTAACCATTGAAAAACCAATGATAGTAAGTAATACAATAACTTATTTCTAGTGTTAGTAGCTAAAATACAATAGAGAAGACAGAGTAAATAGTATTGTGAAACGGACATCCCCAGATTAATGTTCAGTGATTGTCCTTCTCACAAAACTTTAATAATCGGAGAATCGATACTCTCTGCCATAGTTTGTATTAGATACTTAATAATTTATTTATGTCTGGATAGCCATGACACAAAACCGCCAAAAATGGAGAGATTTGGAAGAGACGTACACTCAGCTTTGGTTACTGCTGAACTTAAGGTCTTGGGATCGATTCCCAAGTCGGGTAAAATGCGATTAGGGTTTTTTCTAAGTAGCAGCCCGAAGTCTGGATTTGTGCCCGGTTGATGGCAATAGGCTCGCCTTCTATTATTTAAAGGGATTTAATCATATCTGACGAAATGTGGATGTAAAACTAGTTATTTTTTAGATATTATTTTGTACCCTATCATAATGTTTTCCAATTTAACCCAAAAGGTTGACTGGTATAGTTATAGTTTCATAAGGTTTAAAATATGTATAGTTTATTATTTTTGTTGAACGTAATTTTGTGTTACTTGGGCCTTAGTTGTCTGATAATAAAATGATTGATTGATTAATTAAGACCGCCTATGTACTACTATTGTACATGAAGTTTAAATAAATAAATAAATAATGACACCTCTGTTGAACTATTAAAGGTTAACAGGCTTGATGTTATAATGATGGTTTGAAAAAAACATACTTATCAGAAAAAAACGATTCTCTCGGAATGATTGTTATCGAGAGGCTCTCGGATGTATGTAGGTCAAGAGCATAATAATATATGAACGAGGAGCGAGCATTATGTAAAAGATCCCTGAAGATTCCAGGCTCTTCCAGAATCGTCGGCTATGCAAGTGTATTGAGCATACCTTTTAACGCTGACCAATAAAACGAAACCCAAGGCGGAGTTTCAGGAATACACCTTCAGCTGTAATTCAGTATTTGCTGTTATTGTCGGTTTTGTTAAGTGTTTATTTGTGGCTTTTTTTAAAGAGTTTTTAGTGTGTTTTTGACTGCCTCGTTGGTCAAGCACGACTAAATGAGGTCCTGGGTTCGAATCCTAGGCCGGGCAAAGTGTTATTGGGTTTTTCCATTAGGAATTTCTCAGTAGCCGACACGGGCCACGGAGTCTAAATTTGAGCCCTGTTGATGGCATTAGGCTTAAACATAACTGGCGAAATGTGGGACTACTATTAGGTACACCTCTGCCTAACCCTTCAGGTATTACAGGCGTGATGTTATGTAATGTTTATTTAAAAACTTTTTTGGATGTACGTCACAAATGCCAACGCCACTCCTGTAGACCTGACGAGAACCATAGTAAAGTCGGAATGTTAGTCGCGTTTAAGGTGGATGCTCCAGGGTAACCCGTAAAATTCAAATTTTGTTACGTTTTTTGCAATTTGCAGGCCAGTGCTAGGTTGTATGTTGATTAAAATATTGTTCGCGACTGTAAGACGTATGTAGTTACAGAATTATAATCATTAAAGTCATCAATACAACCCTCCAAGTTCATAATGGTCGAGGAATGAGATTTTCAAGTTCAAAGTCATTCCTCGAATAATTTATTTCACTACCGCTGCTCTCAAAATGAAGAAGGAAAAAGACAACGTCGTAAAAAAACCGGAAAGTCGGACATGTGACATCTATCAACCCGCGCTGGGTGTATTACGGCATACTCCCTCTTCCAGAGAGGAGGCCTGTGTCCCAGCAGTGGGATCGTTACCGGCTGATCATGTGCATGCATTCGTGCAATATGCGAATATGTTGCAAGTTTAAAACACATTAAACTAATGGTTTTAGCAATAATGTGCACAATATCTTATTGTTGCATGTGAAGCGGCACTAACTAGCCGTCTTGTGAAGAAATAAAGTTTTTATACATAATCATGTTTAGCCATGAGAATAGAAACACATTGTGGGTGTGACGTCTTGTTTTTTACTTGAGTACTGCGTGATTTATTGTTGCAGGTCTAATGGTAGCAGGTACGACAGTAGCAACCCGGAATTTGAAAAATGGCGGTATAATACCCCCGTGCCTTGAAAAGCACATTTAAGGTGGATGCTCCAACCAGCCCGCGAATTTCAAATTTTCTTACGTTTTTTTGCAATTTGCAGGCCAGTGCTATGTTGTATGTTGATTAAAATATGGCTCGCGACTGTAAGACGTATGTAGTTACAGAATTATAATGATCGAAATCATCAATACAACCCGCCAAGCTCATAAAGGTGCAGGAATTACTTTTTCAAAGTCAAAGTAATGCCTGCACCTTTATGAGCTGAAATTTGAATTTCGCGGGCTGATTGGAGCATCCACCTTAAGCCGTTGGTCCTGCGCCTGATCTCTCCGGTCGTGTCGGATTGCCGTCCCTGAGGACTATGAAGTAAAGGATCAGAGAGTGCGCCTGTGTCTTCGCACACACGCTTGCACTATAATACCTCCCGCGTCGATGGCTTATCTCCGTTGAGTTTGGCCGCCGCGACCGAAAGCGGTAAGGAGGACTAATACAGGGTGTAAACCACCTCATCACGAAGCCGTCAACCAAGCATTCTGTACATCAAACTAAGTAACTTTACGCAAAAATTATTGCTGGGAAACGACTTTTTTTTTGGGGGGAAAAATCATGTTTTGTGGTAGAACTCAAAGTAACGCACTCAAAACATTGTGCTGATGGATGGATTGAATAGTACGGGGGTCGTGGAGGTGTTTAAAGTAAAAATCTAACATTGAAACTTGTAAAAAAAAGTTGACATAAAGTTGGAACTTTGACCCCCAATATCTCCATAACTAGAAGGTTCTCAGGTATGGTGTAGAACAAAAAAATGATCGCAATGACGAGGAGAACAAGTGCCTTTCGGCTTCGTTAAGAGGTGTTTTACACCCTTTATAATTAATTTATACTATGAACAGAAGCTTCCTCTCATTCATTTACCAGTTCCCCTAGTACTGTTATGCACATAATACATTTCGTAGAACGATTATCTCTGAAATCCAAACGATGTAGCCAGTTCATACATTTGTAACTATCCACACATACAGTTGCCTACTATTACATCAATCTGGAATTTCCACTCGGAATAGATACTACGGTTTTCTGTTTCGTAAGTATTTTTTACTAGCCTTGTTCTGATTGCAATATCGCATTGTTTTTCGAAGTTGGTATGCACTGAATGTAGGCGTGTTTGTTCGTACCGTTACGTTGTTCAATAATTATGTACCTAGGTTAGTTATGTTTTGTGATTTAGGTTACAAAGTAAGTATTAAGAGTTTCATATGTGCACTGCATGCATACATTTTAAAAAGTACCACCATTGTGCTGCTGAGCGTTCGTACTGGCGAAACATTCACATATAACATGTTAAGCTGTAACTTAGGTATTAAAGATTGCAATGATTGGAAAACAGAGAGAAAATAGAGATTTGAACATATTTTATGTGAACTTTTCGTTACATCAGTTAAGTAGGTAAGAGTCGGTAATAGTTTTCTTCAATTCTCTTGAAATAACAAGCTTTACTTTGAAGTAACAAAATAAACCGATTTCGTACAAGATATTTCAAATACTAACACATCACTAAGTTTTGGTTCTGGTGGTTTTACGAGAACCTTCCAATACACCAAAAACATATTCATAGATACTTTACAACCAATATGGGCAGCTCCATAAAACGGCAACGAAAGTTTGATCCTAAAATAATCTGATGACTCACCATCGAAAGTTAATTCTCACGATCAAAATCACAAACAGACAATATGTAACATAAGTATAACCCACTAGACTTTGTCCGCGGCTTCACCCGTGCCTTTGTAGGAAATTAATTCCGCGATAAAAAGTACATCACCCAGCACCATCAAGATCTGTCTGTATGACAAACATTTAATCCGTTCAGCTATTAATTTGTCAAAAAGCACAGAACAGATAAAAGAGGTTAGAAGGGCCTTGTGGGCAGGGCAGGCGCACTGCTCATATAAGTGAACGCTCATATGTCAATCGATTGCTCATTGGTCACTGTAACATGTATGTGTGAGTGCACGTCAAGCACAGTTTTTGCGTTAGTGTGACAATCAATGGCAAGCTCGCAATCTAAGTATGAGTAGTTTATTCTTGTGCGTAATGCACGTACGTATGGGTCTCTTGCTTGTAGTGGAGTTAAAGAGTGGGAGACAAGCTGCAACACGCGTTCTAATACAAATCAGGAACTAACCTTCTAACCTATTTTATCTGTTCTGTATCAAAAAGTAACACAGACAGATACACACAGACAGACAGGCAGACATATAGACTTTTAAAATAAATTATTCTTATTGTTAGATAGAGTTACTAACGCTTTATTAACCGACAAGAAAAACAGAGGAGCTTCTCAATTCGACGCTTATATTCAGGGTGGCAGACAGCGACACAAACGATTACCACGTGCTCCAAACCCCCACATTAAATATTACATCGGTAATTAAAAATCTTCCTACAAAATGCAACACCAACACCTACATAATATTAGTATGGTTGTTCACAAGAACACAATAGGCCTAAACTAACTCTTAATATAACAAGCAGTATAAAGAACACAATAACGACAGTAACAGTTTTCATCTAGATAGAAGCTGTAGAATTATAATTTCATCAAGATAAACCAATTAACATTCATAAAGTAAGTTTAGCTACGGTAGAATAAGGTGCAGAAGTTTAATTACGTACAATACTTCAAAACATGTTTGTGGGGGCTCGTGGCTAATTAATAACAGCCAGCGAAGATGGTTTTCCTAGATCGGTTTGTGAATGGGTGACCATTAATTATAAACCGAGTTTCCTCCGTGTCTAAGAAAGCACGTTAAGCCGTTGGTTCCGGCTGGCATTTGTAGATCTTTGACAGTCGTTACAAGAAATCAGTGGCCCAAATGTCTGATAACTAGTCTTACCAAGGGGTATCATATTACCCAGTACTAACTGGGTTGTGGAGGTCAAATAGGCAGTCGCTCCATGTAAAATATTGGTATTCAGCTACATCTGGGTAAGACTGGAAGCCCAATATGGTTGGGAAAGGCTAGGTAGATGATGACTTGAAAACATGGGAAGCTACCGTTGACATAATTATGATAATAAATAAAGTCATCTCGATGAAGAATCTGAGTCATGATGTTCAGAGAAAGTCATCAATAGAAAATATCGGGGCGTTGGTATTGATGTTAATAAAACGAAAGAAAGAAAAATTTGTATCCCGCTAAAGGTTAGGCAATAATGAATAGGTTATAGGGAAAAGCCTATTACCAACCATGCACCGGGAACCTACATACAAATCTAGACTCCAGGTTGTAACTGAGAAATTCCTGACAGGAACCAATAACACTTGGCTCGTCCTAGAAATATAACCCAAGACCTAACGTTTATCGGTCGCATTTAGGCCCCTAAACCAACCAGGCAGACAACGACGAGAGAGAATTATTAACAAAGAAAATATCAAAATAATAAAAAACAATAAAATGTAACCGGTTTTAAAATATTCTCAATGTCTGTTAACCTTCTTGTTTTGCATTCAAACGTAAGTGGCAATTCGCGTTCAACAATGGGTTACATAAGATGCGCGCGCGCTTCTGACATCACCGGCTTTCACTCTCGTTCGGATATCGCGGTCAATGAGTCAAAAATGCGGGTTAATACTGTCTACGTTGCTGAGCATGTAAATTGTAGATTTATTTGTGAGATAATAATTAAAAAAATAATTTCGCTTGATCTGGGAGAGACCAAAGATTGAGCCCTGTGGAACTCCGTAGAGAAGAAATTCTCCCGGTTGTTTTTAGGTACCTTTTCAAAACATTATAAATCCGAAAGGTTGTTAGTCGGTTGGTTGCTTTTTGCTTTTATCACGAAGCAGCAGAACAACGAGTAGTAATTTAACTTTAATTTTGATGTTTCGTCTCTAAAAATGAACGAAGAAATAAATGCCACTTGGTCTAGTCTAGAAGCATGTGGGTATAAAGGTCTATTGATAGATGGAGAGGGAGAGGAAGACCATAGAAAAGATGGATGGATTCTGTGAGGAATGATATGAAGGAAAAAGGAGTGAATGAGAGCGTGACGATTGACAGGGAAAATTGAAGAAAAACACGTGTGTGCCCAAAGTAACAAGGAACAAGGGCGGGAAGATGATGATGGTGTAGAAGCATGTGGACAAGAGTTTCCTAAATAACGATGGTGAGCACTTAGTTCAGAAGTCATTTAGATTCATCCTCTAAACTTTGGAGTCTAACTAAATTAACTTTTGTACGTCATTTTTCCCGATCGGAAATCCTATCGGCACAAGGTTTATAAAGCTATAAACTTACATTTCTGCGAGTGTCCTATTTACATATTAAATCAGCAGCTAAAAGGTGTTATTTAGCCGACATTAAAGCGAATATTAAGCACCGGTACGAAACCAGTTGTACGCATATTTAGCAGGTTGAATATTTTCTCACGTGCATAGAGACACTACAGCATCTAGCTGTCGCTGACAATTGCTAGGAGCGCTATTTGTTTTGGAAAATGGTTAATTACACTTCAATTTTGTATTAAAGCAAGACGAAGTCCGTGTTTCCTAGACGCTCTGAGAAGAAACGCCAAAACAAAGGTCAAAGTCTCCACTAATAACCATCAAACCCACAAGAGGTAGATACAATGAAGGTCGGAAGAGTCAGTCGTGTCTAGATTCTTAGGTTCTAGTCGATGGTCCTGGACTTTCAAAATGTTGAAATCAATCTTGATTTTCAGGCATTGTGGTGGGGTTTCAAAAATAATTTTAAGAAACTTGCTGACTATTAAAATAAGTGCAGTGGAGAATTCAAATTAACAGGTGTATTAATGTAATTAAAGAGACACATAGCGAACATAGTTGAAATATTGAAAGTGTTGGTATCGCGCCATGTATGTAGGTAATTGATCGACTTGATATCCGTATAGCTGTGAAAGTATGGAATGTATTCATTACTTCGTTACATGATTAGAAACAAAGAAAATAATATTTTTGAGAATTTGCAAAAGGCAAACCCATCTTCCATACCGCATAAAATTGAGAGAAGCCAATTGTGTTTCAATTTGTACTCAAATCATGAATACCAAATGACTCAGACTTCGCAAGATGTTTTCGCAGAAAAATGCATTTCAGGATGTCCTGTTCTCAAAAATATTGACAAACACGTTATGTCATGACATTAGCAATAGCAAAGTGTTTTGCAAACGGATCTAGACTTTGCAGCTGTCATATTACGTTGGATAGTTGCAAAACAGTTAGCAACAGCTGGTAATACGTCAGTAACATGACCAAAGTATCATTCATGCTGTTGAGTAATCTTTTGTGATGGTTCCGATTTGCATAACTCAACCACGGATGTTTTTGTGCAAAAGAAAGGTTCGTTTGTGGATGTGAATGAAAGGTAATTGCATGCAGATGACATGACAATGCAGAGAGGGACATTGCTCTTTTGGCGGTTGAATGACATTGACAGAAGGGTGCTGTTGATAAACAGATGTGAAATTGTCTGTGGAAAGTGTATTGACAAATCAAGGTGGTGGCTCTAGTTCCGATTAAGGCCACGCAAAGAGGTGTCGTGGTTTGCAGTTGTTATGGGCAAAAGATGAGGAGGAATTAAATATGTTGAGGAAAGTTTTGTAAGAAGGGAAGATTAAAGAAACGATTGATTGAACGTGTGAAAGATCAGATGAAGAAGACATGCTCTACCGACACCAAATAGATTGATACGAGCAGAAGAATAACGATGATTACTTAAGGCTCGTATATATAAAAAAAAATGACTTAGTGTTCAAAATATGTTGTGTTGAAAATGAATACGTAAAAGTTCTTATTGTGATGTGGCATGTCTTGAAATATATATTTACATGACCGAGAATTAGATATATTTTTACAGGATGGTCAAATTTTTTAGTGATCAAACGTGTTGCTTCGACCCGTACATTCGACCGTAACATGGGAAGGATGTTAATGAGAAGTCAAGATTCGTGCTTTATTTTCGTGACCTATTGATAACTCTGACTCTACATAATAAATACCATTTTGTAACTAATATTGTCAATAGTTTCGCTTGTTCGTCTATTATATGTAAAAGCATTCTGTGACATCGAAACAGAACGGATTCGATTATATTATCTATCGGAAAGGGTTCTTGTCATAGATTTTCTTACTGGATGTGTTAGGTTTAACAGTAGACAAAACTGTCACGAATTCATCATATCTGATCATTTTATTAATTTAAGAGAGCTATTACAGTTTTTCTTGTTTTTGAGTGCTAGACTCTTAAATCACACATCTAAACTGAGATTTTTGATGTGTGATTATGGTTTAGATATGGCCACAAAATTAAAAAAAAAATATGCCCGAGAAAGTTTGATTATTTATTTAAGGTGCGCTTTAAATAAAAATAAAAAAAAAATCTTGTATTTGAATGCTAGTCTCTTAAGAGCGGCCAACCCGCCATACTTTTAGCGAGAATTTTGACAAACGCTCGTGCGTGATTATGCCGTTGTTGAACATATATCTTTGATTTTTTTGAACTAATAGGTATCTTGTGTATATCTAGGCTTCTATCAAAGCAAAAAATAAAAATTTGTAGAAACAAATTCAGTATAAGCCTCCAAAAATTGCTGTTTTGCCCAAATTTTACCTCAACTTTGGCCGTTTATAATGTACTCATAAATTGTAAAAGTAAAGAAAGCATCCTGATAGAAGCCTTGCAAATGTAGTGGAGATTCTAAATGACAAATATTTATTTCGCATACTTGTAAGAATTAGTCAAAAACATGTATTTCCTGGAACAAGTTTTATAAAATTTCGAACCCTATTTTTCGTTCAATGTCCTCTAAACGGGGCTCCAAAGTTTGTATGGGGAAACAAGATTAGTTAGACTATTTTATTTGAAACTTCACAGGAGTGTTCCTATTGATAAATGAGTGGAAACGGGTATCAGGTTTTTTCAGAATTCAATCCCTAATAGGGGAAAATGGGTTGACAAAGTCTGAAAATCAACATGGGTATAGTTTGTATGGTGTATCTGGTCAGGTGTATTACAAAAACAATGATTTTAAGATTAAATATGGCGGACCTGAAATACCATCATCCCCTGTTGGGGTGCGATGGGGTTGAAATGTCTAAAAATCAATATGGGTGTCGATACCGAGATTATCAGGGGTGCTGATTACGAATATGGCATTTATTTCGAGTTCCAGAAGATGGTGGATTCGACTTCTTTAAAAGGTTATTTTTGATTTATTGTGATGATTGTGATTACGATGATAATTATGGTGATTGTGATGATGATGATTGAGATGATGATGATAATGATTGTGACAGTGATTGTGACATAATGATTACAATTATTATCATCACTGTCTTGTGACAGTGATGATAATAATTGTGATCATTATGAAATTTGGCACATAGATAGTTTATAACTTGGATTAACATGTAGGATACTATTTATACCTTTAGTATGATGCCGTGGGACAGTTACCGAACTTCACGCGGGCGAAGCCGCGGGCAACAGCTAGTGTTTGTATATTTATTTGTAGGTACATTACATTAGTATGAAATGTAATAAAGCTTGACAAAACGCCATGCGCGTTAAGAATCGTTCTGCCGTGAAAAGGTTTTACTATTGTGTGGCTAAAAACGAAAAACGAATAAAAGAAAAGTAGCCGCGTTGAGGCACTCATAACACTTTTTTTGGTAGCGATTGAACGCCCTCAAAAAGCTTAACAACAAATCTATGATCGGCATACAGTATGGGCAATAACACGGAACACCACCCAAATATAAAACACGTGTAGGCTGTAGAAAGTCGAAAGTGTTTAATGTCATTCTGTTAAACACGCCATTTTCTTTTGTTTTCAATGTTGCCATTGTTTTTAAATGCGTGTGATGATTGCGGAGCATCACAAGATATACGGTTGTCAAGGTTTAAGAGGCTGTTTAGCGTTTTTATGTAAGCTTTTCGTGATTTGTTTCATATAATTTATGTAAGAATGGTCAAGGTAAAGAAGCTTTTATAAAGTTAGTGAAATTATTGTATTTGCCATTAACATGATTAATTTATTATGCATGATTATTTTATTGTAAGTAGGTTAGGTAAGTATGGATATACTTTTTGGCTTGGACATGTGCATATCATTATGACAAGATGAAGACAAGATGAGCCCACTTAACTTAGGAGGTAAAAAAGGAAAATGTTATTATTTATCTCGTCTCCTCGCCGTCCGTATGTCACTACAGGGATCCAGCAGAATATCAGCGTCAGGTGCATGCCTGACACATGCTGAGCTGGACTCCCATTTGGTGCAACCTTGAGACGCACACCGCACCTTGTATATAATAGTTATTTTATATTATTTGAAGTATGTCATGGTGTTACTATACTTATTTCGTAAATATGTTCTTCTTTTTGTATATTGGCACCTTGTTTTTATTTTAATCATGTAAATTGTATCATTTAATTGTACTTCTGTGTGTTGTGCACTTGTGCTATGTCTTTTGTGTGCACAAAATAAATGGTTTATCTACCTATCTTATTGGAAAGAACTTAATCATATTATTTCCAATAGAATTGGAACGAAAACAGTTACCGATATTCTACAAGCTTATCAAACTGGGTTAGTAGCAACAGAACACAAAATTAGAAAGACCTGGTGTGTTAATGAGGCTCACTCCTAATGAGGTATGTTTTTCTAGAGTCCACACTCACACTAACACAAACTCGAATAAGATAATTAAAACGTATACGATAGCTTCCGGCTCAAATTTGCAAAATCGTTATAAAAACTACTAGGGGTCTAAAAGTTATAACGTGATTTATCCTATTATAATTCTGCTACAGCGGACATTTTAGACCCCCAGCGTATTCCTCGAAGGAGTAGGAGGAATGCATAGCACATCAACATTCTGATAGTTATATTTAAGTCTCATGTTTCCTTTTAACATGAGACTTAAATATAACTGGCCTGGCCTCAATACAAATTCAGACTCCGTGGTTGTTACTAAGGATTTTTCCAACAGGAATTGTTGGGAAAAACCTGAACACTCTTTGCCCGACCCAGGAATGGAACCCTACATCATAGCAATACCGCTTACGACCCAGTAATATGTCAGTTAGAAAACTATCTTTGCGTTTATATGCAAAGACACGGCGCACATAACTTATACTCCGCACGAGTCGCGGAGTCGTGATAGTTGTCAAGGTTACTGCGGTGTTACGGTGAAACTTTATATTATGATGACAAGCCTGATGGTGTTTTAAATGTCCTTTGATTACTTATAGGTACAAGTCCTTTACATTGTTTTTGAAATTGCAAATAATATAATATATATAATCTACACTAATATTATAAAGAGGAAAGATTTGTCTTTTTGTGTGTATGTTTGTAATGAATAAACTCAAAAACTACTACACTGATTTCAAGAATTCTTTCACCATTAGAAAGCCACGTCTTTATTGTGTAACATAGGCTATATTTTATCCCAGTACTCCCACGGGAACGGAACTACGCGGTTGAAACCGCGTGACGTCCGCTAGTTAAATTAACCTATGATTTCAAAAAACGTGATGTGTGTAGCTGTGTAGAAGCCATTGCATAAAAAAAACATGCGTTGAAGTCTTTTATTAGGTGGTGGTTATACATATTAGGTGTAATTTTATGATGCATCGTTGGTCTAAGGTGTTTGTTGGTTTTGATTTCACTGTTATTGGGTTTCTTCATCAGGAATTCTCAATAGCCGCCTGGAAATGAATTAGTGCCCGGATGTTGGCAATAGGCCCTTTTAAATGGGAAAAAATACTAATAAAAAATAAACATAATTTGTTAAAAAAATTAAAAGCCCGACTGCATAAAAAATAACAAATAACTTTAAATAAAAACTGAAAAGAAAAAAACAAGTTCAGGAAACAGGACATATTGACTGCAACAGTCGGGACCCATATTGGATGTAAAGATTTTAGTCTAGATTATTTAATGGGTCCCATTTTACTTCTTTTTTTATTTTGATATACCCAGTGTCACTCTCACATTAAATACGAATCTAACGACACATCTCAAGCTAACATCCATCGAGCCGTTCAGGCCACAGAGCGTGCCAAACAATTATACACATACATACTCTCGAAAAAAACATAACCCTCCTTCTGGCGCAGTTGGGTAAATAGCGAAATGTGGGGTTACTGCTGGGACAAACAGGCGAGAGATCGCTTAGACTGCGTATTTTGGCGAAGGCAGAAAGGCAGGACCGCTTGATAGGAAAGAGATAAAACATAGCTCGCGAAAACAGCTTTAGATACACATACTGCGGTCGTTCCACGTTTAATAGTACATTATGATATAAGTGCGGTAAGTTGAAAATTACAGCCGAGGCGATATTGCTAGCCCAAGCCGTAGGCGAGGGCGATAAAAAAGCAGAGGCTGTAATTATTAAAGCGCACGTATGTCATACGACGTTTTATAACATATTTGCGAGGAAATAAATAAAACAAATAAAAACAATACAGCGAAAAGAAAAATCGCGCGGAAAAATTTTTACTTGTTCACAAATTAGCGAGGCGCGCGCATCAGCGCTTTTTTTATAAGGCAAAGACACAAAAAACAACCAGTAATACAAAAAAAAAAAATACTATTTTTGTGTTTTTGTTACTGATAAATGGTTGTAATTTATTGTCAAAATTAATTTAATTAAAGAATTAAACGTTTATTTATTATATTTCATCTCCCAAAGTTAATTTTATTCATAAAATGTTGACCACTTTTCTGACATAAAAACTCTTTGCTAAGATTTAAAAAAGTATAAACCGTGCATTTTACTTTACAGCACAAGTACGTAATGAGATACATTACGATATTGAAATTGGTAAAATAAGAGACCCTTTACGAGCAAATGTGTTATAAAAATTATAATGGTGAAGTTTAAAAACATGGAACGTGAGCCAGTTTCATGCAACGAATATCCGTGTTAAATCTAAAGCAATATTCTCGCATGATCTAGTCTCCAATATGGCGGCTGGAGGTAACTTGTTTAGTGTCGTATGACACAAACTGGGTTAGCTGAGGACTGGCGGGGAATGTCAGCTATAAGGGTCGTAATCTCATTGTATCTGATCATTGTAGATGAATATTTTATGATCTAAAAAGTAGGGTGAAAATAGATGCACTTCTAACTCTTCTCTAAGACCAGCTTGGCCTTTTGTAACTCAAACTCAAAGGATTTTTTTTAAACTAACTAAGTGTCCTCGCGGCTACATCTGCGTGGAGGGTGGAAGATATCCCACAGGAATACAATATGTCTCAGCCCAGCAGGGCTATTACGTATCTTTCTGATATCCAGTGACTATCAAGCTTCGGTTGTACACCGAACTTTGATGACAACCGTGAATGTCATAATATGGGTATTAAGTATCACACTGAGTGGATATCACTTTACGGTGACTAAGAGGGTCATACATACTAACCTTTTGACAGTTAATTGATGGACACTGAGTCCAGTTACTATCATTTCGAGCTGTCAACAGAGATACGTAATAGCCCTACAGGTCTTGTCTATATGTGTGAGAGCATGCCAAATTCCCTTCACCCCACAGCTCACCCATTTTAAGGAGTGTAAAGGCAACAGATAGTCGGGCAGAGGTACTTTCGATTTGACATGGATACAGTTAATAAAAAAAAAGTTACTCTAGCATAAACTATCAAAATTAAACTTCAACCTCATCATCATTATTACAGTCTTAAACAACCACTGCTGGACAATGAATATACATAGGTTGACCCAAACGTTACTACATCAAGGGCTCGAGGGCCTCTAGACAGCGATAAGACACGAAAGAGTCAAAAATTGATTGTAATGACATAAGCTATCGAGAAGCTTATGTCAATCATGGTGACAGCTGTTATAGAAATACGTAACACATTAAAAGCAATTGTCACTTGTCAAAGCTGTACTTTTCGTTTCCTGTGGGTTATATCTTACATTTGTCTGACATATAACAGTAACTACTATATTACTCAGCAGTCGTTTAGATGCTTAGTTAACATAAATAGGAGGTTTCCCAGTAAAGCACATAGGTCTTAAACATAACGTCGCGCCTGTAACCCGAATGGTTAGGTGGAGTTGTACCTAATAGTACACCCACTTAGGGGGAGTCTATTGCCATCAACCGGGCACGAATCTAGACTCCGTGGTTGCTACTGAGTTTCTGAAAGAAAAACCCAATAACACTTTGCTCGACCTGGGAATCGAACCCAAGACCTCTGCTCAGCAATCACGTTTGCGACCTCTAGAACAGCAAGGCAGTCTCAAATAAAACGAAAAAAAAAAGTTCCTAAGCGAACCTGGAGATAGAAAATAGGCCGCGATAATCCGATTACTGAAGCGAAAATAAAATTCAGAGAATTGTTTTCTGTTTACAGCAGTTGTAGGGAATAAACATTTCCAGGAAAATTTTACTGCAAAAACAGATAACAACGCTTGTTAAATCTGTTTTTGCAGTAAAATATTCCGAGAATGGAAAATTATTTTAAACGAAGTACGAAGTTACGCAGTACGCTTCGTACCTACTAATGAAAAATAATTTTAAACGATTTTAATGAAATGATATTTACTGAGTATTAAATTGAAAACGGATAGCTGAATGAATTTATTTACAGACGAAATAATCAAATCAAAATTGCTCAATGATAAAAGTTGTGTAACGCCCAACATTTTCCGATAGTCGGCTATAAAATTTTGATTGGAGTTTTGTTAATTAACGAACTATTTAGTTCGCGGAAGCTTTTTGAAGTGAACCACTTGAGCTAGTTTGATGCCAGATCCTCGATTGGTATGGGTACCTATTTTTCTATGAAATTATTAGGAAAAAACTAAGACCTATTGAATCCACAATGGCTGAACCAAAATTCGTTTTTAGTAAGCTTTAATATATTATAACTTTTAATAAAACATATAACATCACGCCAATAAACTCTGAAGGTTTGGGTGGAGTTGTGCCTTCGCGTCTACACCCTACGAGCCTATTCAACCAGGCACTTAACCATACCCCCATAAAAAGTAAATTTATTATTTATTCCGACTGTCAAAAAAGTACCTATTATACGCTATCTACCGCCGAAAAAAAAAACAAAATAACTTGACAGCTTCATTTTTTAAACGCGCGTAGATAGTTAGGCACTGACACAAAAACGGGCACGTAGCAAATTAATCGATTAGATCGTAATTGTTACGTGAATGTGATAATCGATCATGCAATACCACAATACGCTAAGTAACGTAACAATATCACGACTTCTTGTGTGCTACATAAAATAGTAATGCGTTTGGTACACGTCATTTTCAATTCATAAATTTATGGGTAGGTACTTGTGTTGAAAAGCTGATTTAAGGGCGCTGTTTATAGAAAGGGGTCCGCAGGTGGTAGCAAGGGCCGAAGCCTGCCGGGGCTGCGGGACTATTCGAAAGAGATACCGTGGCCCCGGAACATTAAGGGAGATGAAGGAACATGGATGGGTTTTAGTCATTAAAAGTCTGACACACTTCCCCCCCTCCCTCTCGCTCTTCTCTCCCTCTTCTTCTTTCCCACCATCCGAAAAAAAAGGGCGCTGTTTATGCTAAGTTATTGCGAAATTGAAAATTTCTTACGTTTTTTGCAATCACCAGGTCAGTGACAGGTTGTATGTTGATTAAAATATGATTAGCGACCGTATAACAAATAATTGAGAGCGCGCTTCCTCCTTAATTCTAATCAAATTATAACGGCTTGTTGTTCCTATAGGTAAATCCACCACTTATTTACTACCTACCCCTTAATGTACCTATCCAGCAATCAGTTTACTGCTTCCATTTAGCTTCGGTTAGAGATAGGTACCTAAATAATAAGATTTAAAAGTGCATGATCGAGGAGCTCGTGGCTAAGTAATAACAGTCACCCGGGTCAATCTCAGTAACTCCTTGTAAAATACTGGTATCAAGCTGCATCTGGTTAGACTGGAAGCCGACCCCAACATAGTTGGGAAAAGGCTAGGCAGGTGGTGAATGCCTGGAATGCCTGGAAGCTTACCTTTTTAAAAAACGAGAAATGTAACCATCTGTGTTTGTTTTGGTTTCGGTTAATTTCTATCATTGTAAAAGAGGGTCATTTAGTGCCTTTAGAAGGATTCTCAGGAATGACTGAGAATCCTTCTAAATGCACTAAATTCCCACTTCTTTATTTGTACTGTACTGTTAGTATTTAGTAGGTACTTAAAATTTGTGAAATAAACTTTTCCATTTGGAACAGACGTATAAAAACTCAGCTGTAGTCTGGTGCAGTCTGTAGCGAAACAAAAGCGCCTCCACTCTTTTGCTGCGTCCATTTTATACTTTTTTCATAGAAACCTCCTCGGTTAATTGTTACAAAAGAAAAGCGCGGCTTTCTCTGTTTAGTTTCTAATTTTAAATGAAATATTTTAGTACCTACGTCGTTACGGAGAGATTTTTAAAAATACTAAGTAGTAGCGTGTATTTTATAAATTGCGTGTGTGGTGTGTCTTTTGTAAATTTAATAACTGCATTGTAAATGTTGATGTTATGAACAAAGTGAGTGTGGTGAACAGTGTTTTGTTTGTCAGAAATCCAATTACCGTAGAGAAAATAAAAATTTCATGATCAGCTTAAAACGTTCCCAATGTTGGGAAACAGGCCTAGTGGAGGTCTGTGACAGGAGGTGGGCTAATAGGTAAGCCACCACGCTGACCCAGTGCGTGCTTGGGAAGTCACATATCTTCGAATTTTCTAGGACATGTCGGTTTCGTCACGATGTTTTGCTTCAACTTTGTTATTATACTTAAAACGTCACTTACGGGATATCTTCCGTGATTATTTATTGTTTTTGAGCTCCCGATATTTCGACGCTGTTGCAAGCGCCATGATCGCGGGTTAACTTTGTTATTTACAATAAAAATTGTGCTTACCAAAGATCTACATAATATAATAGGTACCTTTGATATTATTTTACTTATCGTCGATTTAAGTAGCCATTTAAGCACGTGTCTTCTACTTTTACTTTGGCACATTATACTATCCTACCCCAAATTCTTTCAAAATGCTCTAGAGTTCCTTGCAAATAGAAGATGAAAAACTCTTGCATATGAGTTTTACGACTGAAACAGTTATTGCTTATAGGTAGGTACGGTCGGCAACAAAAATACCCGAATGCAGTTGCATTTCATTAAAATTTCCGAAGTAGTAAACTAGCCCCCGAATACTGAAACGTCACTCAAAATTTAAGGGCTGCTTAACATTTGAGCAGCTCCTAAACTTTAAATTTCGTATGGCCAAACGTCACTTTTGAGTATCTGTTAAATATAAGTGCTACTTAAATTTTGAGTGACGTTTCAGTATTCGGGGGTAGGACATTTATAAAGTTGACATAAAACATACTTTATACCGCGCCGGTTTTATTAAATTACTATAATAATTTGTTCCTATATTATAAATGTATGTATCAGTAGCTCTGTAATTGAATGTCCTAATTATCTCTTGTATACCGCAACACAAGCTCACGAAGAGAAAAGCTTGTTGATAAGACGCTGATAAGGGTAACGTGGCCTGTGCTTATCCCCGGACATTTAGTGAGCGTGAGTTTAAAAGCCTTTCTGATATGAACGATAACCCTTATCGAGTCGAGAGTCGAGACGGTACAATCGAGTTGGAAATAGTTAGAATGTAGTCTTTATCGCCCTTAAGGTGACAACCTGTCCAAGAAATGTAACATTAATTTAAGGTTTCAATCAAGACATTTGTAGGCTATTAACGGACTTAAGTCTAGAATACGAGTTGAAAGATGATATGGTTCAGTTCTAGTCTAAATAGTATTTAGATAAGATCGTATAGTTAATGGTTATACCTATGTCTAATTGATTTAGTAATTATAATATGGAAACATCGTTCGTCCGATATATCCATATTATAATTAGGTACTAAATAAATTGTGTATGTACTGTTAGTGCACTTACAACCCGCTAATTTAATTTATATTTATAATCTACGTTTGGTAAATTGTAGTAATTTTTAGTAAGTTAAGTTTTCCAGTAAGCCAATAGTGAAAAACAATTACAGGAACTTACAAAAACATAAAAATATAATTTAAATTGCGATTTATCCCCGAAGCTGTAAAAGAGCCTAGGTTCTGGTTAAATAGGTCAAGAAAACAATAAGAACTCACCAAAAAGTCCGAAAACAGTAAGACACCGCTTCCCGAAACGAGCGATATCCGCCATAATAACAGCTCTAATGTAACGATTACGTCACGCCACTTTCACTGCGCGACCACACAATAACATTCTACAACCACTTATGAAACCGGGGACGGTGCACTCCAGAGTTCGACGCACTACGAAAAAACAAATAAAAAACTATCCCAAAAAACTTTATGGTTTTCGAACGAACTCCGTGTTGAGTTTGACGTTGACGTTTTTTTTGGCGGGAGATTTTGACATAACGCGTGAGGCGCGCTCACTCTCGTAATGGACAGTGAATTGGCCGCGGTGGTGCGTTTTGCTTTTACTTTCTGCGTTCAGTGGGGAGTATCGGTTCGCAGGTCCGTCTCGGTGATCATTGTCCTCAGCTCAGATGTAGGAAAGTCGTAATAGTACGACGGCACGAGCGTCTTGACACTAATTGCTGGGGACAAAAAAGGCTGAATGACGCCAGAGCATTAGTACAGTTCCTGGTTCAAAACGTTAAGAATATTCTTAGATTTATAGAGAAACAGTATTGATTACATAAGTGAAAGATGCCACTGATGTGAAGAAAGAAAATACTTCGACAGAAACTTTGCAGTTTTTGGCGACTGTGAGCACAAGTAACTTGACTTGAGCAGAGAGATGATGAGAAAGACAAGACATACGTAATTTCCTTTTTATGTATCAAAAAGGCATTCTTGTTTTCCAGTTCTACTATTCGTAAACTGCAGCTAAAATATCAAGAACTATCTACAGGTACTAGTATTAAGTAGGATTTGCTGCCGTATCCCGAAAAGCTCCTCAACTTTACACCTAAACTTGGAGCTCAATAAAAGGTGGTGAGTATTAAAGCATTAATATTGTTGCAATTATGAAGAGGGCTATTACAGTTTTTCTTGTTTTTGAGTGTTCTGAGAGTCACTCAAATATAAGAAAAAAAAATGAATTTGTTTAAAGCGCTCCCTAGAGAAATAATCAAACATTCTCGGGCATATTAAAAAAAAAAAAATTAAAGTTTGATTATTTCTCTAGGGAGCGCTTTAAATAAAAATCTAAATTTTTCTTGTATTTGAGTGCTAGACTCTTAAAACACTCAAAAACAAGAAAAACTGTAATAGCCCTCTTAACAACTAGCTGATGCCCGCTTCATCGCCGGCCCGCAAATTATATACTAAAACCTTCCTCTTGAATCACTCTATCTATTAAAGAAATCGCATCAAAATCCGTTGCGTAGTTTTAAAGATCTAAGCATACATAGGGACAGACGCGGCGGGCGACTTTGTTTTAAATTACAGACGCCAGCACTAACTACCCGAAACTGTCAAATTTTCCTTATCAACCTTGAAGTTGAAAATCTATTAAAGATGTTTGACAGATTGTAGTACCTACATTTTATTATCTGTTAAGCCAATGTAACCAACGTTAAGTGAATTAAAATAACGTAACTTTATTATTTGAGTGTACGTGCAGTGGCTATTGTAAAATTTATTACCTTACCTTCCTACAGAAAGAAAAGAAAGATAAATTACACATGACGTTAAGGGCTACTGCACACTTGAGACAAGACTGTCTTAAGACACTATTTCCCCACTAGTGCGAGCGAGCGATAAATAGTCTGTCTCGCTCGCACTAGTAGGGAAATAGTCTGTCTGTTACTCGTTGTAGGGACATCGACAAATCGCAAATTAACCTATGGGAATCATGTGCATTTCATGGAAAAACAAAATTTGTTTGTCTATGTCCTCTCTTCCACCCTTTATTGTGTGTATTGTAAATCTTTACGCACGTTACCTTTTGTGTGCACAAAGTGTAAAAAGGCGAACTTTGATTTCTGTTAGTATTTTTCTTTTTGTCAACGTAGTTTCATCGCTTCAAGTAGTTATGCATTAATGCATAAATACTTGAAGTGAACTACGTTAGTCCGTCTTGTATAAGAACTGGGAATTAAGTATAGTAAAGTATCTTGTTTTAGGTCAAGCATATATAAAAAAACAACCACAAACAACAGTTCAATGCCAAACCGAAGGAAAAATATATTCATAAACATGCAACATAAATATAAACGTAAAAACCTAAGTTACTCAACACAGCCGCTTCTTAAAATCGTATTTCAAAAGCGGCAACTCGAGAAGGTCCGGCAACACAATGTTGACCAAAAAGTCTACAAGTCTACCTACATGCATGGCCCGCTGTGCACACAGTGGTTACAAATAAACAATATTGTGTAGTTTTTTCCTTGTTAGTTCAAGAATTATGGGGTTTTAATTGGACGTGTAGAAATAAGCTCTTTGTATGTGGGATTTGATATTGCACACATCAAGGCCATAACACACATATGAGCTTTGCATCAGATCGCCAACACCTCACCTTAGTTTTACTCGCTGTTCCCGATCCGAGGCGATGCCATTACGGTGCCCATTCAGGGTGGCGATTTAGTCACATGCATCCGTACAAGGGGGTGATTCTATACCTATATTAAAAAAAACTGCTATAAAACTCATTTTATTTAGGGTCGGCGCAACACGTTTTTTCTTCCGTTCTCCCCTGTCAAACGTCACGCTATCATCTATTCCTTTTTCCTTCATATCATCGACACAATCCATCCATCGTTTCTATGGACTTTCTCTCCTTCTCCATTCATCAGCATTTATATTAATCACTCATTAAGTCCAACGTCTTCGTATAAAAATCATCTCAGATGAGAGAACTTTCATACTGGCAACGATAAGTGTGCGTTGCAGTATGGAGTTCATAAAAAGAATCCCGAATGGCTATAGGCGATGCGAAGCCCGTGCAGTGCTTATAACTGTGTGGTGACCCTAATTATGTTTATATAAGACTCTAATCGTGTGTCCTAACTTGTTTTAATGTTATTGAATACCAAACAAGCTTAACACCAGCAAATGGTACCTATGTGGCCACCGCCCGCCGCGTATGGTCATCTGTGGAGACAAGATTGTTTGCTACTTAAAATCGTTAAAATATGCATTATAATTTATAGCTCCAAATTTGCAACAAAAAATGTCCACTCGTGCGAAGTCGGGACGGGCCTTCTATAATATGAATATTTTCTTCTTCGTCGATCTGGATAATGTGCTAATATTTTCTAGTTACAATGTAAAATTGATACTTGACAAGGACCTGTGTGATCACTACTAAAAGGGTAAAATTAAAACTTTTGTGCAAAAAATACCGACTTCCTAAAAAAAAACACAAATAGTGGAAAATTACTTTACTTTCGGAAGTCAGTGACTTTTTTAATTTCATTGACTTTTTGCCACCGACTTCCGAACGTTTTTTTCCATTTAAATACAGTTAACATTTAAGGAAACATCCTCTAAAATACATATGTATTATCTCTATGAAACAGCACTAACAAGCAAATGAAAATGCAAATTTCATTTGCATCTATAATCCGGTCTCTATTCATCTGTATTTCCAGCGAGGTATCACAAACCAAACAGAGCCTGTAATTACACCGGGCGGCATCGACACCCGCCCACATGCAGCAGAAACAGGTCATGTATGTAGGAGTTCCCGGAACGTTCTCAAAGGGCTCCGCCATTAGCTTGTTAGTGTTACATAGAAGCTGTACGCACGTACAGCGGGTTCCAGGAAATCAAGGAACGCTATTCAGTTTCAGTATTTGCAATTCCGATTTCCGCGTATTCCCGAATATTCGTGCAGGTTGGTTCTGCTTCCTACTTTATAATAACAGGAATGGATAACGGTTATCACAGAAATGTTTAACATTATTACCACGGGGTTTACACCTAATACTTGTTACGTTATGTATAAAACATGTACTTATAATACATTAGCACTTCGCACGCGACTTCGTCCGCGAAAATTGTGATAGCTCGGCTAATTTGCATGATATCAATATAACTTATACAGGGTTATTTGTAAAACACCGACAACCTCTCAGGACTGTGTTACTAACATCATAATCAACAACTTTTGTTCTATGACTTTTAAAAATTCATCATATATTTTATATATTATTTTAAAAGTTGATCAAATTTTCATAAAAAATAAAAATATTTAAATTGAACGCTTTTACGGGCCCTCGCCGCCCTGACCCCGCTCCCCTCACTATTCTACTATCGCTTTCTTTTGCTTCGCATAGATTTCTTGACATTTAGAGCGTTCAATTTAAATATTTTTATTTTTGTACGATAATTTGATGAACTAAAATATGATGATTTTTTAAAAGTCATAGAACAAAAGCTGTTGATTATGATGTTAGTAACACAGTCCTGAGAGGTTGTCGGTGTTTTACAAATAACCCTGTAGTCTAAGTATGTTTCTCGGTACAGATGTAGCTTTCTAACGGCATTTTTTTTTTTTAAATCGGTCCAGTAGTTTTTAAGTTTATTTGTTAAATACAAATCTTTCCTCTTTATAATATTAGTGTAGATGTATTGACTGTTACCGTTGTTTCCTTAATGTACTGTTAACTATAATACTTTGTTTACCTCTTTGACAAGTTACCTCCAAATTGGAAATAGGCTGGCTCCCTACGTCCCATCATCATCATCATCATCATCATTTCAGCCGAAAGACTGCTGGACATAGGCCTCCCCCAACTGACGCCACATTGAGACGGTCCCGTGCGACTCGCATCCAGCGGATTCCCGCAACCTTCACCAGGTCATCGGTCCACCTATTGGTACGTAAACATAACTGGCGAAATGTGTGTGTTTACTATTAGGTGCATCTCTGCCTACACTCGGGGGATAACAGGCGTGGTGTTATGTATGTATCTCCAGGTTTTGTACTCAATTAGTATGTACTTACACCATGTTATAGGTGCATATGAACGAAAACAAACTAAAATTATTTGATGTCGAACCCGTTGGCATAAAGGCCTTCGTTCGAATCGGGCACAAGGTTAGGGCACCTACATCCGAGCCTGAAATTTCAATACCATTTCAATTTCCCCAATCTCCACCCGCCCGGGTTTTGTATAAAAAATTCTTGATGTAAAACAATAAATTCTCATCCCGGATGCGCAGACAGGCTTCATCCTGCCTTTTGTGAATATCTCAACTGCGTTTAGGGGTGTGAAAATTGTGGTTACGAAATATGCCAGTAGGGAGAAACCTCTGCCGATATTTTCAATATTTCTTGAGTTTCTGTGACCTATATACAGGGTGTTAAAGTAGTCGCGTGCCATAGCTTAGGGGTGAGTTCAGTATCGATAAAGGAACCCGAAAAAAAAAAAAAAAAATTGGAAGATCAACCTAATTTAGCACCTACTAACTTCAAATAGCAATATAAAATAAAATCAGGCTTTATATGTATAGTATAATTTTAATTCTAAACGATTGCTATTTTAAGTAAGTAGTACTAAATGGGTAATAATAGGTTTTTTTTGATTTTTATTTTTTTCGGGTTCCTATAACGATACTGAACTCACCCCTAAGCTATGGCAAGTTCTGTGCTATGGCACGCGACTACTTTGACACCCTGTATATTAAGTTCCTTGAAGATGTGTACTTACCTACATTATTAATAGATACACCGATATTTAGCTATTTTTCTGCGCCATTTTATTTGCATATTTTCAGGCAGGAACACTGGATTTGATCATTTGACAGCCCATGTAAAGATTTTGCATCAAGAAAAATAATAACTTCGGTACTATCATATAATATACAAAGTCTATTTCAGAATCAGAGAAGTCATCGTTGGGTAACCACCAACCACATTAGTCAATGGAATATTTGTAGTTACACAACACAAAAGTTGTTTTTTAGTTTTTTATTAGTCATTACTATTACCATTCTGTAAGATGTGGCTGATGACTAATTTTAAGATCATCGTAACGTCTGCAATGTGCCTTGCCAGTTGCCACATGTATGCTGTGTTCGCAATTTAGTTTTTTAGACTTGTAAATAAAACTCAGGTGGCGTTGTAACTCCAATTTTTTATGCCTTTTTTCAGTAGTATGTACCAATATCTACTAGTCATTCTAAAATCAACTTCACTAGGTAACTCTGTCTGTTCTTTTCTGTTAGGATTAAATTTGATGTAAGCGAGAATAACATAAATCATAGAAACGAAGATTTTATTTTTCCTTTACGTAGGTAACAATCCTACGCAACTTCGTTCATGCCGCTACAACACAACTATAGTCACAACCCTAGCATGAAGTCATCTATATTCAAAAGACTTGAGGCCCATTGTGTTGGACCCACCAGGTGCTATATTAGGTCTTAAATAATACCCTTCGTATTTGAAAATTCACTCCACGCGCTTTATTGAGAGCGCCTGCCATTTTATTTCGCGCAACGACCACGCGCTGCGAGAATATCTTTTGTGCAGGCGCTCAAGTGTGGGTTTGTAAATGATTTCAAAGGAACTTTTATGTTTTATTTTCTTTTATGAGATTGCAGGATCTTAGTTGAAGTTAATTGAATTATGACAGCTGTATTTAAATTGATGATTTTGGTTATTGGTTCAGTGACTGTAAATTGTGGGGAGGTGCCTTTTTAATCATGATAAGAACCATGTAGCTGTGGATGGTTTCGATAAAAACGTATACATGTGCCTTTTTATGAATTTAAAACTTTATTTCTAAAAGTTTAAATGATAATTTTTTTTAAAGATTATCGTCATCATGACATTTGTCACAAATGACTGTGTCGTATCGTAACTGTATGTAAAACACCTTAAAAAATAAATTTTCGAATATTCACTGCCTACTTTCGACATTGGCGGAAATCGATATTTCCCCTCCGATATCAAACGCGAATCACGTACGATAATTACTTAGTCCGGATCATGTCCGACGAATATAGACTTATGAATGGCTATCATAAAATTAAGATCAATGTATTTACCTGCACGATACTTCCTCTATTACTCATAAATATAACATCAAGCTTGTATTCTACGAAGGGATAGGCAGATTTATGTTTTGGCCAGACTAGACCCAAATTTCGACAGTTAGGTATGTTTAAAATTATCAGAAACAGAGAGAGAAAGAGTTTTGTTTGTTGTTCATTATTAGTTATGTTTAATTCCCATACTGGCACCACTTTCAAACTTCCTTTTCATATCATCACAAAAATAGTTACTTAATACTTACCTATATTAATTATTAGAAGGATACTTCCTGTTGATCTAATAATGCCTCTAGAAATAATAGGCACGTGGCCTGTGGAGAGGATACGGATATAAATAGATAGACACGATACGGATAGAAATAGACGAAGATCGGCGTTTATTAATACAGGTAAGTTAAGGTGAATGCGCCAGGGTGGCCCGCGAAATTCAAATTTTCTTACGTTTTTTGCAATTTACAGGTCAGTGTCAGGTTGTATGTTGATTAAACTATGAATCGCGGCTGTAAGAAGTATGTAGTTACAGAATTATAATCATCAAAATCATGAATACAACCCTCCAAGCTCATAAAGGTGTAGGAATGACTTTGACCTTGAAAAAGTATATTCATACACCTTTATGAGCTAGCCGCGATTCATTGTTTAATCAACATACAACCTGACCCTGACCTGCAAATTTCAAAAAACGTAAGAAAATTTGAATTTCGCGGGCAACCCTGGAGCATCCACCTTAATACAGGAAAATTTTGTACCTACCTACTTAGAAAATAAGAATGAAACTACAGAGAAAATAATCAGTTAGCAGAAAATACGCGCACATCTCGCCAGTTGTTTAACTGTTGAAGGCCCGTTTAATAGGATAATTCCACATAATATCACGCCTGTAATCCCCAAAGGCTTTAGGCAGAGGTGTACCTAATAGTACATGCACATTTCGCCAGTTATGTTTAAGTCGCACGTAACAGGGGAAAGCCTATTGCCATCAACCGAGCACAATGTCTGCACTCTGTGGCTGCTACTGAGAAATTCCTAATGGAAAAATCCAATAACAATTTGCCCGATCAGTAGGGCTATTACGTATCTCTGTTGACAGCTCGAAATGATAGTAACTGGGCTCAGTGTCCATCACTTAACTGTCAAAAGGTTAGTTTCGTATTATGTATGACCCTGCAGTCATCACCGTAAAGTGATATCCACTCAGTGTGATACGTAATACCAATATTATGACATTCACGGTTGTCATCAAAGTTCGGTGTACAACCGAAGCTTGATAGTCACTGGATATCAGAAAGATACGTAATAGCCCTGCTGGGCACCGAACCGTGGACCTCGTGCATACCAGTCGCACTGCGACCACGAGACCATCGAGGCAAAAAATATCTTATGTCCTAACCCAAGTTCTCTTTGTCTCAAGACGAAAGTCTATGACCAGTGTGTGTTGCCAGTTATTACATACGGGACCGAAACGTGGTCGCTCACAATGGGCCTCGTCAGCAGGCTTAAAGTCACCCAAAGGGCAATGGAGAGGGCTATGCACGGAGTTTCCTTGCGCGATCGAATCAGAAACGAAGACATCCGCAAGAGAACCAAGGTTACCGACGTAGCCCGAAGAATTGCCAAACTTAAGTGGCAGTGGGCAGGTCACATTGCTCGCAGAAAGGATGGCCGATGGGGCCGTAAAGTTCTGGAGTGGCGACCGCGAACCGGAAGACGTTGCGTTGGAAGGCCTCCCACTAGGTGGACCGATGACCTGGTGAAGGTTGCGGGAGTCCGCTGGATGCGAGTCGCACGGGACCGGTCAATGTGGCGACACTTGGGGGAGGCCTATGTCCAGCAGTGGACGTCTTTCGGCTGAAATGATGTTGACGATGAACCCAAGTTCATCTAGCACAGATCCAGACACGGGATGCAGATTTTTTTATTGGAAATCCCTAATAACACTAACCCGAGCTATCTATAGAACCTAGACCACCCGGCACATCAGTCACGTCATTATATAATGCATTTAGATCAAGGAGCTTAATGTACATACGGCTATACATCACGCTATACATATCCAGTATTACCTGACCTCGCTTTGTATGAGCTTCTCGTATAATGTAAGATCAGCTTGATTTGGTTTTGAATAGCTTGATTGGTCGTCGTACGTACTACAACATTAATTCCACGATTTATTGTATTGTGCAACGTTAAGCCTCGTATCCACTAGGCAACATTTGGAGCACGAAATGTTGTACAAAATATTGCTCAACGTGTTGAAAGTCAGCGCGGAACTTATGTTTAGCAACTTTTGTTTTAAAATGTCACTTACGGGTTACCTTCTGTGATTATTGTTTGTTTTGTTTATATCGGGAGCTCAAAAATAAACAATCAACTTTTGTTCGTTGAGAACGATGCAATAATAAACTTGTAAAAGTTAAAATTCGCTGAACGTTGAAATGCACCGTCTACTGTTTTCCCCGTTTCAGTGAATTTGAAAGGGTCTCGCCCAAACCCACACGAGTGCCGAATCAAATGTCAGATATAAGGTTACACGTGGTAACACTGACACGTGCTCAGCTTGGGTAATATGAAGTTTAACGAGTGTAAAAGTTTCAGATTCCAGTAATAATACGAACCGACCGTATAGTCGTATGTGCCGAGTAAAGGCTGTGAGGGGGTGGCTGTGTAATTAGTTACTCTGATTTTATCTTGTTCTATTTTGGACTACCTCGTTGGTCGAGGGAAGTAGAAATTATGTTTTATTTACTCCTCTACTAATACCAGCTGTGATATTTATTTTAAATGTTACAGCACCATGCTGAGATAGGGGTTTGGCCTCGTACAGAACCAATTTTAGTTTAATGTGTTAATTTTAAGTATTTTTCTTATGTTTACTTTTTATATAATTTTGTTTTTGTGTTAGTTTTAATCATTTTGTTTTGATAAATAAATACTTTTTCTTTCTTTTTTTCTCTTTACTATTATTTTCTGATTAAATTCATTTCTTTTTGCGGGATCCGTCGAGCTTTGATGCCTGGGCGCTTTTCTGGTGGCTGACACTGTTGATTCTGTTGATTAGGCGGCAATGACCACTTACCATCTGCTGGCATAAGGGTTTATTTGCCACCCCTTAACATAAAACAATGCTCGCAAAATCATGTAGGTTACTAAACAATCTAGACAGCCGAAAGGCGGGACTAGCTTGATGCATAAAGTTAGATTTGGTGCAGTGTCAGTTCAGTGAAGAAAAAGCTTTTGCCTTTTAGTGAGACAAAATAGGCTAAAAATAAAATATAATAAACAACCTAGAAAGCACCGCAAAATGCATTAAAAGGGTTGGTAGAGCATTTCTATTGCAATCTGTTTACTTGTCGGATGTGTAAAAGGCGGCCATGACAGTTAATATTTGGTGGTGGACGTCGATGTCTTTACTAGGTGGTGGAATTGTAGGTTTTGTGGTCTGAGGTAAGAGAAACAGCGATTTGGAATCGTACAGAATAAATGTAATGGAAATAAAAAGTATCTGATACAACAATATTATGATGCGAGTAGAGAACGTGGAGCCCCATTTGGAGTCCGATAGGAGTGATAAACTAGAGAATTAAACGGTTAAAGGTGCTCAATTTACAAGCATATTTACGAGATGTACATGTTTAACGACGACGTCTGATTGTACTTAAAATGTCACTTACGGGAAATCTTCCGTGATTATTTATTGTTTTTGAGCTCCCGATATTTCGACGCTGTTGCAAGCGCCATGATCGCGGGTAAACTACAAAAACAAAAAAACAAAAACAAAACAAAAACAAGAAATAATCACGGAAGATATCCCGTAAGTGACATTTTAAGTATAGTTATGAACCGTGAAAGCTTAAAACAGTGGACGTCTGATTGTATTTCACCAATGTATGGCAACATGATCAGAGTCTTTTAAACCGTGTCTATTTGTGGTATGTCAGTTAGTCATTTGCAACAATTGCAACTAAAAACTCTAACTAACTCTAACTACGTTTGTGATGTGTTAATCGTGTTCAATTTCATTGGAAAATTCGCACTCAGAGATATTTAGTTCTGAGAGCGACCGGTTTCATAAAATCTTTAGTGGATCCAACTTCGTTTCTCTCAATAATTTAGCATATCAGGGGGCCTAAAATGGCCACTTTACCAGTTTCATAATAGATATAATTAACATGAAGTACGTTACAATTCGAAAAATGGTCACAAAGTGACAATTCATTTAACTGCGTCTATGACCATATGACTATTTTTTTAATTTTTTTTTCGCTCGATGCGAGTCGCACGGGACCGGTCAATGTGGCGACAGTTGGGGAGGCCTATGTCCAGCAGTGGACGTCTTTCGGCTGAAACGATGATGATGACTATTTTAAGAATTTTAACGTGATTCATATTATTACCCTATTATTCTGCTACAGCTGACATTTTACGACCCCAGACCATTATTGTCAACATCGCACGCCGCTTGTGACAAAGACCACATACTGCCTTGAAAGCATCGACGCCATGTCAAACTTGTCACCGAAGCGCCCTCGTTTCTATCGAACCCACAATGTACTGTGTAGACACCACAATTTTCTTGTTGTTGATACATTACGCCTCATCTACTTTACTAACCTAATTTCTATGACAAGCGAGTTTATTCTTTACCTTACGAGTATTTTTTAGTATTTCTGTTTGTCTTCTGTGCTTTATAATAACTCAAGGTATAGAAGACCTGGATAAATTATTTATACAGGATGTAAACCACCTGACCACGAAGCCGTCAACCAAGCATTCAGTACATCAAACTAAGTAACTTTACGCAAAAAATATTGCTGGGAAACGACTTTTTTTATGGGGTGAAAAATCATGTTTTGTGGTAGAACTCAATGTAACGCACTCAAAACATTGTGCTGATGGATGGCTGGATTAGACGGGAGTCGTGGAGGTGTTTAAAGTCAAAATATTACATTTAACACTTGTATTTAAAAAAAAGGGGGTCAAAAAGTTAGAACTTTGACCCCCAATATCTCCGTAACTAGAAGGTTCCCAGGTATGGTGAAGAACCAAAAAAATGATCGCAATGACGGGGAGTACAAGTGCCTTTCGGCTTCGTTAAGAGGTGTTTTACACCCTTTATTCCATCAGAGACAAAAATAGGTGTTATCCTTTTGATAGCCGCTGTAATAAATACCACTTGTCTAGGATTTAAGGTTTTCTTCGCATTAATAGGTTGGATTTTATTAAGAGAGTATTTCCGAGTTACACCCATTTGACCAACCTTTAAGATTGAAGCACTGTTGCTTGAGAGCCAAAATATCTTTGAGCAAATACATCATGATATGTGCTCGTGCCATCCTCAAAAACGTGTTCAAAATTCACATGAATTCGTTTAAAAAGATCGTTTGTACAATATTACAGCATACACGTAGGTGCCATAATGATTACACGAGCTCAAACAAATTACTGTCCATATTGCAGCGGCCATGTCTGTGCCAACGAAAAAGAAAAAATAAATAGGAACCTACACATGGCGGGAAAATTGAGACGGCACGTGTCAGCCATTTTGTACGAGATATGCAGATGTTTTACAAAATTGTGTTTTACTATTTTGGATAAAAATGTAGTCTTTTGAGTTTTTATCATGAATTTTATTGTAACCATAGTTGCTGTAAAAGCATATTTTAACGCGTTACCAAAGCGGAACGAACGCAACCATCTTGGATTTTCAATAAAGTATTCATTTTCACAAAATGAACGCCTATAGGATGACGCACGCTAGACCGTGCCGGGTCCGAGCCGAATGTCGGCCGCAGCACAATCCATTGTCCGTTGCTCGGAAGCGGCGCGAAAGCGTGAGTGTGTCCATACAACAACACAGCACAACAACATTGCACGGTCGACACTCGGCTCGGACCCGACACGGTCTAGCCTGAGTCAAGTTTCACTCTGTAATTATATTTTACTAGTGTCAAAAACACTTCACAAATATTTAACATTCAATGACATAACCTGTAAAAACTTCCACTTCTCAGCCGAAACAAAAAAATCAAATTTTGTACTGTAAACTTACCTCAGAAGGGAATCATAGAATCGAAACAACGAATAAATCAGCGCAACAACAATATTTATTATAAATTATTCAGCCTAGTTCAGTACATATACAGTAGGTTTCACATTATTTTACTAACCTTAAGACTTGTCACTCCGGTGACTCGTTCACGAGACTGATTCGCGTCGGCGACTTGTTAAACTGACAATTCACTTCAATATCAAAATAATTTAATATCTGACAGTGACACTGAAACTTTGGAAGGATTTTTAAATGACACAACGTAACTCGACTATAACAAGCTTATCCACGAACTGTTTACGAATATAAATCTACCCTCACATTGAAAAGTATTGTTACAGTACTTTTCCTTGTTTACTTTTACACTAACGAGCTTCCTCAAACCGACCTCTTTAAAAGGTTAATTCACTTTTTAACAATCTTCTAACTAGCCTCATTCATGGCCACCCAAAAGTGTCGGAAAGTTTTAGAATTTAGGGAAAGATGATGGTTGTAGCGCGAATTCAAAATTTCTGCTCCTGAGAGAATGTTAACTTGTGTTTGGGATTCTTTAGAATTGTGATGCTGGTGGTGATTAGCCTGCACATTCCAAAGGTTAAGTTAGCTCGTTTAGAAACGTTGTATCAAGTTTTGAAAAGAGGTTTTAAACATGAAGAACCTTGAAAGGTCTTAGGTGTTTTGTAAAAATAGTTTACAGGAAAACGAGTATCATAGAAGCATACGATGAGAAGAATTGTTGCCAAAAGTTCAGGGTTGGGTTAAGGGGCAATTTCTACAGATACTGGGCCCAGTGTAGCACTTTCAAACCTATCTTAAGTGAAGGTCTAATCAATAACATTTTATTTGAAGATACCAAGACGCTAATGAGATGGATTATTTGATGGAGCAATACTGCTGGGTGTAAAAAGACAGAAAACAAAGCTAAATGTCATAATTATGTTCTTCCCGTCATTCCGAGAACTATCGGTAATAGAACTTTCTGGTTACGGGGTTATTGAAGGCCTAAGGATCAACAACGACATGTTATAAAACTTAACTTATACATCACCACGATCCCAGTACAGTTGAATTACCACAATGTTTTTCGTGCGATACTTTGCCTACTACACACATAAACGGCGGTGTTTAAGCCCAAATTTTTTTTTTTGCTCAACTCACCTAGTCTAGTGGTCGCTAGCGCTACGGTCAAAAATTTCTCAGAAGCAGTCACGTGCCATCTAAATTTAGGCCCTGTTGATGGAAATAGGTTCGCCCCCTAT
Source organism: Xestia rhomboidea (assembly GCA_963853795.1). NCBI lineage: Eukaryota > Metazoa > Arthropoda > Insecta > Lepidoptera > Noctuidae > Xestia > Xestia rhomboidea. The sequence continues at coordinate 1,775,014 of OY970778.1, read as the reverse complement.
TACATGGAACTCAAACATTGCTGGCAAAATGTGGGTATACTATAATAGCACCGACACTTCTACCTAACCCATCGGGGAAATATACTTGATGTCATTAATATAAATCAACACGGTGAGATGCTGTCAGCTGTCACGAGGCGGCACTACTGTCACGGAATCACGTCACAGCTTCACAAGTAATTGGATAACTCAGAAAGTCCGCAGGAGTTCATTTCCGGGAAACAGATCTGTACCACGTGCGGATATAAATAATAAACGGGATGATATAACAATAGACGTCTAAAAAGAGAGGATTCTACCATTTTCTCTTAGACGTCTATTGTAGGAACATCCTGTTTCAGGCGCTTCCTTTTAATCGCTTCGTGTTATTATTAACTATAGCTTCCACCCGCGTGGAGTTCGATAACTTTCCCATAATGAATCATCTGTGTGCAAAATTTCATCCAAATCCGTTCAGTAGTTTTTGCGTAAAAGAGTAACAAACATCCATCTATCTTCACAAACTTTCGCATTTAGCCATAATATGGTATATTCCCGGCTGTCCCCACCGGACTGTCCCCAGCCCCACTGGTGGTACCTGCAACTAAAGAATAAAATAGAATTTGTATTTATAACTGTTGCCCGCGAAATATTTCTTCCCGATTTGAATCGGATTTTCTTAACAATCACAAGTACAACAAACACAAGAGTTTTATTTTTTTTGGCACGGAGCCCCAATCCCGTTTTCCCAACTAACATTCTCTCGCATTTACTCTTTAGAGCATCATCTATCTGCCAATAAAAGTTGTCCCGTCAAAATTGGTTTAGCCGTTTTGGATATTAGCCGGAACAAACAAACAAAGAAACAAATATTAAAAAAAAATATTCTTGTTATTAGTACCGTATGTACTTTCATATGCATTCAGAAAATAACTGTTATTTTCAAATTACAAACAGATACTTCAGATTTATGTGTTTGTACAGATTTAAGTTATCCGCCGCTAAAAAAACCCATTATTTTTGTATGAACTGTGTGAAGAAAATAAAACCGACTTCAGAAACACAAAAAGTGAAAAATAACTTTAGCTTCAGAAGTCGGTGACCTTTATTAGTTTGATTGAGTTTTTTTTTCACTTTTTTTGTGTTTTTGAAGTCAGTTTTATTTTATGAATTGAATTTTTTACCATTTTTTGTTGTAATATACCATACAAATATTTGCCATGTATTTATTTTACATTGTTAACAATGTCATGGTAATAGGCTTATCCCCAAGAAACGGAACTTAATATACCTAACTGTCGAAATCTGGGTGTATTGTACATATCTGCGTACCCCCTCAGAGCATACGGACGTGATATTACGACATGAATCATGATGTTGTATAAACAATAAACATCCAAGCGATTGCAGCAATCACGACAGATTTGCCGTCAATTTTCCATTGTATATCTCCGAAGATCAGCATCAGATCTTCACCAAATTTAAATGGGACCACCTCAGGAGTATACTATTTCAAATAAAAAAAAATTGAGAATCGGTCTACAAATGGGGGAGAAATCTGTGAACACAAGTAAAAAAAAAATACAACAGTGGAACATAGAATCTCCTCCTTTTTTGAAGTCGGTTAAAAACCTAACGGTGTGCAAAAAAAATCGTGCTCGTTTCGCTAGCTCCTGCATCCTACATGGCTGCACTTCGCCTGCTAGGGTTAAAGACGGCCCTACATACATCTCCACCTAAATACAAATCAAACCAAATCAAATCATTTATTTGCGTCAATATGGGTAGGTACATGAGGTGAAACATACAACTGAAGCTCTTAAGCCATATCCTACCATAACAGGTGTGCAAATATCTATTACAATAAAATAATAAATCGTACATTAATACATGTTACATATTTAACCATAGCAAATATTATTATTAGGGTATTTACGACATTCATTAGTTATATTATTTTATTACTATTACATACCATAACTTACAAAAATTAACATGTATCATTTAAAAAATCATTAACATTGTAATAGGCTTTATTGATCAAGTAAGTCTTTAATCTATTCTTAAATGATATAAAATTATTTTCTTCCTTTATTTTACTAGGTAATTTATTATAAATTTTAGGGTCCATACAAAATGCACTCTTGTCAAACATAACCGTTCTATGACGTAACAACAACACAATAAGGCACTCTCATCCATTTTCCCATTGAAAATACCAATGAAAGAAATAATTAAAAGCACATCCGTATCCATTACGCCCCGAGCGTGTTTTTGTTAGTGCCAGTAACAGATACCGCTGCCGTATCCGGAAAAACTGTCAGTCCATACATTGTTTGATTGATACACAACCAGGCTCTGCTACTGAAGCTTTTACGGATCCTTTCATGTGAATAATTTTCTGTGTCCTGTTCAGTTTCAATAAACACTGTAGTGATATAAACTTACCTTTTTGTATGTTCGTGTTTCTCTGATTATTGACATGTTTTCTTTGTTATATTTCAGGTGAGATTTCCGACCTAAATAAAACACGTTGTGTGAACGTGATTAACTGACAGTTATACGTAAGTAAATTATAGAAAACGGGCCTTAGCCGGTTATGTTTTAAGTCCCATGTAATAGGGGGCGAGCCTATTGCCATAATCTATACATATAATAAAATCGTTGAGACCAAAAAATCTGTACATTGAAGATTTAAAAAAAAAAACAGCCAGGGTGACTTAAAATAAGTAACTGAACATATTAAAACCATTTTAAAAATTTTTGTTTGTTTGTTTGACCGCGCATCACGTAAAAACTACTGAACCTATATTGTTGTAATCTTCACAAATCTATTTAAATAAATTTAGAATAACATTTAGGCTATAGAAATTTTGGATTTTTTTTTAAAAAGGGGGTGAAAAGGGGGGGTAAAGTTTGTATGAAAAAAAAAATTAGATTGTTCTAGAATCATGAAACTCGGATTAAATACGTATTAATAAAAATAAAGAAATACCTGTCTTAGCATTTTTTTTAAATCTCTCCCAAAGACGCAAAAAAGAGGGTTTTGTGTTTAAAATTAATAAACTTCAAACAGCTTTACAATCAAAACCAATGAAGTGTAACATTTTAAAGTTGCTACATATACTTCATATCTAATACAGGTAAATATAATTTCTCAGTTTTCTCGAAATTTTATTTTTGAGGTGAATACGCACAAAATAGCGGAACTCAAGAAAATCAGCTTTCCTCAGTATAAGTTGGTACGAAATGTTTGTGCGCGCATCACGTCAAAACTACTGCATAGATTTCTTTAAAGGCTTCTTCAATATTTAGGCTATATATTATCACGCTACTTCCTTAAGGGGGTAGCCAATTTTGCATTACGTTTTCAACGACGTTTCAGTCATGACGTAAGTACATGAGAACGGCTATTTGTGGCTTATGTCGACGAAGTAAATAGCCTAGCGGTTTCATCACCGCTCTGTATTCTACGGGGTTGCAGGTTCAAACCCCCCCAACATTATTTTCACTTTTTGTGATTTGTTTTTATTTATTTTTTATGTTGTGAGATTTCATAGATTTCTTTTTGTAGGTATTTAAATTGTTTGCATTTCTATATTTCTTATTTTTTTTCGTGGTGAAATATGTTAATATGTTTTTCCATAAAGTAATAGAGAAGTATAGAAGAAGAATAGAATCATGCTGCGCCGACCCCAAATAAATTGGGATTAGGGAATAAGAGTATGATGATTTCTCCAAAAAGTAGTTTAGCGAACATCAGAAGCCTGATAAATTCACGTGGTCTTGCCGTGCAAGAACTGTACCGAACTTTATTGTGTATGTAATGTGAGTGTATGAATTTGTGTGATTTCTTTTATGAGCCTGTGATACTAGAATTAAATGATTTTATTTTATTTTATTTTATTTTATTATTATGTCTAGATAGACATAATAATGCTATCGCGATGATGGAGAGATGATGATGATGAGATGGTTAGAGAGAGTGTGAGACACAGTTAAAAGATTTTAAGGGTGTCTCACACTCTCTCTAACCATCTCTCTGTCTCTCTTATATATCGCAGACGAAGTTGCGAGGGTCAGCTAGTAGTATTATGGACATGAAGTTTCGGATTTGAAATATTAAAACGCATCTGCAAACAGATGGGTTTGGTGATGGCTGTGATTGACCGATCGAGGCGATTCTCACAGGACACAGCGCGTCTGCGCGGACTAGCGGTGAATGAACTTTGAGGGTTGTATAGATGATTTTAATGAATTATATTATATAAAGCTGAATTACCACTGACTCACTGATTGACAGAATTGTTCTCCGAGATGGTGGATGGGGAGGTGGGTATATTTTTGCAGATTCGTAAACAACTAACTCTGAAACCTATGGGAAAAGTGCCAAACCTCCCCTTTTCACCCCCTTCTCACCCCTCCCTATCGTATCTCGGAAACCAAGAGACTTGGAACATTTTTTTTTTCAGATTCGTATAGAGGAGGCTGGGAAAAGTAAAAATCATTTTTCAAAGTTGTCCCCCTTTCTCCCCTTCTCCCCCCCTTTAGGCGAATCTCGGAAGTTAAGAGACTTCGAACATTTTTTTTTTCAGATTCGTATAAAGGGGCCGATTTTTAGTTAAATTCTTTTTTCAAAACTCCCCCCTCTCCCCCCCTTCACCCCTCCCCCAATCGTATCTCGGAAACTAGGACACGTAGCGGAATTTTGATTTTTACTGTACTTTATTATTGGGGGGCGTTGAAATTTTTATACCCTCCCCTCCCCTCCCCAACCTCCCCTTTCCGGCGGTAGGTAGGTCCTGAGTGGAGCGAACCTGCGAGACCGAGTTAAGCGAAGGGGGGAGGTGGCGAGCGAAGCGAGCCGGCGACCTCCGTAGCGTAACGATGGTTGAGTGGGTGAAGCTCCCCTCCCCAACCTCCCCTATAATTGAAAACGGCTGTAACTTAACAACGGTTAGAGATAACTATCAGGTGTTTGAACAAATATTATAGTAGGTGTCGAAACCTGTCCGGTGGTAGGTAGGTCCTGAGTGGAGCGAAGGGAGGAGGTGGCGAGCGAAGCGAGCCGGCGACCTCCCTAGCGTAACGATGGTTGAGTTGGTGAAGCGTAACTCAGCAAACTTTAGGGTAATGTTTTTTATGGGAAAAGGTCTCAGTTTTTAAATAAGGTTTTATTAGGGGTCCGTAGGGGTTTTCATACTGTTTTAGGGGTAATTCTAACGGATTTTCCAATTCATTTAGGGGTGCCTATAGATTCTCAAAATTTTATAAGGGTAAGTAATACTTCTCAAAATCACCAATACGCGAGCTGCGCGCAGCTCGCGCACCCAAGCACACTAGTATAACTATATAAAGCCATAATAATATGTATTTGTAACGGCCGCGTATCATATTTTGATGAACACACAACCTGACACTGACTTGAAAATTTGAATTTCGCGGGCTACCTTAGCACACCCTTATTAATTACCGTTAATAACCACCATAAACCCCGCTAAATAACAAAACAAAAAAACAACCAAAAAACGACCATTTCAATACGATCTTCAAAAAAGGCAATTAAAGCAAATGACTCATTAACAATGGACCTCCTCGTCAGCTAGCCTGTAACGTAACGTGTGTAATTATGCTCTCCTGGTCCTTTCAATATAATTGCAGTACTATACCTCAGAGGAACAAAGAGGAGTGACTTGTTCAAGTTTCCCTCTTTGAGAAGGTAACGAGGTAACTTATGTGTATTACTTATGTAGTTTACATATGGTAGGTGGTTATAGAAGGTTGACTATGTGGGAAGTGCGATTTTAATCTGGAAAAAAGACGCTTTTATTTTTTGCGCCAGAGCATAAACGCACGCGCGTGCCCTCCACGCCAACCCACAATTTCATCGCAAATACCTACAAACAGAATAGGGATTGGTCGTTGGCGTAAAGGCCTGCGCTTGCTTTTGAACGCCATAATCACGTAAATGTGACAATGGCGTTCAAAGGTGAATACAACTTCAATATGGGGATGATTTAGAATCTACAGTTCCTACATCCAATTCATTCAGGAATCGTCGTTGAAGTAAAGAGCAAAATAATTTACACATACACGTGAAGAAGACTCAAGGTCAAAGGCCCTATCTACGAACGTACAGCGTAACATCTGCTACGTGCGGCGTAGTACCTGCTACGTACAGCGTAGCATCTGCTACGTGCGGCGTAGTACCTGCTACGTACAGCGCAGCATCTGCTACGTGCGGCGTAGTAGCTGCTACGTACAGCGTAGCATCTGCTACGTGCGGCGTAGTACCTGCTACGTACAGCGTAGCATCTGCTACGTGCGGCGTAGTACCTGCTACGTTCGACGTAGTAGCTGCTACATAATATACTGTAGCACGTATTCTAGTCATCATTTTGCACCACTGTATTATTGTGATACTTCTGAAACATTTTTTTTAACTGACATTTCAGGTGAAGTACGAAATGCTCTAACTTTTCTGTTCACACTGTTCAGTCACATTTGAACCTGTCTAGAAAATTAACTTTGAACTTAAATTACTTATGTTATGCCTACCTAATGCCATCGCGCACAGTTCAATCAATAGATCAATCTAAATTAAGCTAAACTTTTATACTAGCATGTAGTTTCGCCTATTGAGAATTTACGTAAAATATACACAGAGAGAGAAGGACTATTTCTGTCAGACATTTCTGGGAAATTGAATCTAAACTGCGCCATTTTGGGGGCGTTGCGGCGAGCCACTGTCATAATCTACGGCTTGCGAGATGTCTGGGACTATAACATTAAGACTGTGGCTGTGGCTACGGGAATCTGAGAGGTTGAAGTGGTAATTAATAGTCAATATACAGGACATTATATATATACGGGCCTATGTCCAGCAGTGGACGTCTTTCGGCTGAAATGATTATGATGATGATGAATATGCAGACCACGAGAGATGGAAAACCATTTAAGGCTTGTGTGACAATCTCTAGATGAGCACTACATAACAACATCACACCTGTGACCCCGGAAGGGTTAGGCAGCGGTGTAACTAACAGTACACCCACATTTCGCCAGTTATGTTTAAAGTCCCATATAATAGGGAGCGAGCCTATTGTCATCAACCGGGCAAAAATCCAGACTCTGTGGCTGCTAGAGAGAAATTCCTGATTGATAATCCTAATAACTGTTTGCCCGACTGCTAGTCAAAATTTACCCAATTTTTCCGGAAGTGGTATAAGACCGCCAGGTTTTCGCCCGTGGTCCCGGCCCCTTAGTCTCTGGAATCCACCACGAGTATCTTTTTGCCCGTGGTTCCTTCAAGAAATATATACTGCCGAATTAAATTGTACTTAGATATTTGAAATGCAGTCATTGACATTTTTATTCAATTTTATGTCATTTTTACATAAATATAATTACATTTGTGACAGAAAGTGGCTGAATTTTTTTTGCATTTTTCAATCCTATAAGGGCGGCATGGGCACCGGACCGTAGGCCGACGAAAGAGACCGGCGGAGGCCCGGCACTTCGGGGACAGAAGTCAAAGAGTGTTATTTAATATGCGAGCGAAGCGAGCGCGCGTCATCTAACCTCCGTGGTCCCTTAAAGGGAATACGAGAAGGGACCACGGGCGAAAAAGGAGACCGCCCATTGTGTCAGTGTCACAATGGGCGATCCAGTCGCCCCCTATATAAGTGAAATGTTTTCTGTTATGAATGTCACTTGTATGGTGTACATATTAAAGAATATTTTAATCTATTCTAAAGTTAACCGTGTTTTATTTGGATCCCACAGCAACAACCAAAACTGTTTTGCTCTTATATACCATTTTTGCAAAAAAATATTTTGTTCTTGTGTAATTGCTAACGACATGTGCTGTCTGTGTTTGCTTCGTTAGTATTGATTTTTAACCGACTTCAAAAAGGAGGAGGTTCTCAACTTTTTGGTTCGGAACCTTTTTTTTATATATGTTCCCCGATTACTCGAAGATGGCTGGACCGATTTGGATTTTTTTTGTTTTGTTTGAAAGGGTATACTTTCCAGGTGGTCTCATGATCATCAAGTCGGATGGGATCTTGGAGAAATAGAGAGAACTCTTCAAATTTTATAGGCACACTCGAAGCGATTTGGGTAGTTTATGGAAGAGTACTTTCTCGGAGTGGTACCATTTCAATTTGGTGAACATCAATGGAACTCCTCAATAAATGATAGCAAATGGACTGGGATTGCTGAAATCTCATATCTGTCTATTGTTTACACCAGTTCATAATATAACATCACGCCGGTACGCTGTGAAGGGGTGAGCACATGTGAACAACCAATGATGCAAAATTATTGTATCACAGACACCAGAAAGAAACACGAATCACAAAATTGTACAAAAACACGTGTATCCTGTCCTCTGTACCTCTGTTGTGGAACTTTCCTGGAAATTATCCATTTGAGCGTAGCCGTAACGCACCGTCTGATTCCAAACGTAATCGTTTGGGCAAAACTTTCTAAATGAATAGTCACTACGTAGACGGGTAGGCCCGTGTTTTTTATTAAACCCGCACCCGCACCCGCTCTAACTACGCATGAAGGAATCCCCTTTTTTTTTTTTTTTTAGGATGGGAAATCATCGAATGACTCCTCCCGCTCTGGGCGGAGCAGGAGGGAGTGTCAGACTTTTACTGACTAAAACCCATCCATGTTCCTTCATCGCCCTTTGTGTTCCGGGGCCACGGTATCTCTTTCGAATAGTCCCGCAGCCCCGGATGAAGGAATCCCTAACAAACAATTGATGAAGGTTGGTTATTTTTGAATCAAAAACGTTAACGTGACTTTATCAATGACAAGGTTATGTAGGTACAAGGTGTGTATCCGGTGGAATATCTGATCGGCGAAAGTGTCTGTCTTCTATAAGGCATACCTTTGTATTCTTTATTTAAGGAGCACTTGGGCACTTCTGGACCGAAGGTAGATTTTTATAAGTCGCGGTACTGAACTCTTGATATACTTTATCATACTTGCAAACTTCTGGTGATTTATAAATATAACATCAAACCTGTAAAATACTGGTATTCAGCTGCATCCAGTTAGACTGACAGCCGACCCCAACATAATTGGGAAAAGGCAGACAGATGATGATCACGCCTGTGCTGATGAGTTGATATGTTATTTAAACAAGAATGGCGAGGTGCTTTAATTTTACCTGTAACTTATTCTCTATTAGGCTATAGGTGCCTAGCCTTTAGGTACAGTCGTGGTGTTTTCCGCCTGATCAGTTAAATCATGCGGAGGCGCCGCCACCGAGCCAAAAGTTTAGGCCTATTAGGAAAGCGTCAACTTTGGCGCGCAAAATAACAATAACTCTCGTTTGGCGTGCGTTGTCAGTGCGCTCGGCCGATCGGGATCTTTTCATTAATTATTTCTAGTCAACGGGGCGGGGCTAGAAAGCGTTCTTATGTTGTAAGTGCAAGCAAAAATTTGCTTAGTGGTCATCAGGCGTGAGTGTAGCGTGTCTCGATAGTACAAACTAAAACTCAAAGCATTTATTTTAAATTGGACCGTTACAGGCAATTTTCGGACGAAACTGCATAGCCATGACACAAAACCGCCGAAGGTGGAGAGATTTGGAAGAGACCTACACTCAGCATTGGGTGTTCAAAGGTTGAAGAAGAGCACTTTTGAAGTTTAAACACAAAAGGATGAAGCTGCAGTCCCAGTTACGAGGCTTAATAACTTGTGAAAGTACTGTAGTTGGCAGTTGCTCATTCCAAAGCGTAGATCTCAATGGGGAAGAATGGGCAAGAAACTCCTTGGAAATTCTTTTAAAACAAAATATTTTTACAAGATTTACAAGGTTACATTTTTCATGTTGAGATTATACATTTATGTAAGAACAATGTGTATGACATGACGTACACATCAAGAGTAAAAGCTAGTTATCCAACTATGTTAGGGCCAGATGGCTAACCTATCATACATCTACAAGTGACTGCGAGGGCGAACAACGTGCTTACCGAGGCACCAAGGAATGTCGTTGTACTATCGTGGACACTCCCGCCTGATCACCACTAAGCTAATTTTTGCTTGCACTCGCAACATAGAAATGCTCTCTAGCCCCGCCCCATTGACTTTGCATAGAAATAATGAATGAAAAACAAAACCGGTCGGCCGAGCGCATTGACGACGACGCATGCCAAACGAGAGTTATTGAGAATCCGCAAGATATAAGCGAAAAAAAAAAATTACTGATCAGGCGGAAAAGACCACGATCTAATCCTATATTTCCCTGATATTACCATATATCTCTAATTTCGCTTAGGTATACACAAAGTTGTCTGATAACAAAAGCCAAAAGTCAAGAAATTATTCAACAACGTACTCTCATTGATTTCTACGACTCTCATTACTAAACGTATACATTTGCATCAAGATTACCATAATTTTAGTAGCTCGCGCCAAGAAGCATGACTGTCAAAAATATCAAGTTCTCATCTTGTGTGCATTGGTTCTATTTATAGACCGATGTTTAGCCAATCGATTCTGATCGGGTCCTTTCAATCTTTGGCTGTTCATATTGCACAAGATGTGAGCATAATATATGACATTTCTAACTTTGTGAAGAAAGTACCAGGAGAGTATTAGAATGTAGGATGTGTCTTTTGGCTCCTTTGAAACTTTGAACTTTAGTGTATGTATAATGAGCGTCTTATTTGTGCTGTTCATGCATTTTTGTTTGCTGTGCCGTCTCCAAATAAATTAGGATAACGGCAGGAGCTTGATAATGATGATGACGATATGCCTTTTTTTTCTAGATAGGCAGTTGCTCGATGTAATATATACTAGTATTCAACTGCATATGGTTAGATTGGAAGTCGACCGCAACATCGTTGTAAAAAGGCTGGACAGATGATGAAGCAATATTCTTTTTTTTTCTCTTGCTTTCAGAGTGCTGCATCAGTCATATCTGTGACTGATCGGATATCCGAAATTGCTCAAAAATTCGTTGTGCTACATCAAAGTGGGAATTATATGAAAGCTTTCAGAGTTGTCTACTAATTAATGGATTGGCTTCCATTCATCAATTAGTAGCGCTTAAAAGTCTCTCACATCCACCAGACTGCACTCATCGGTAAATGCTTAATTGAAAACCGATAAGTAGCCGGTCCTATACATTAATTACGTATCATTAAAATAACCAGTTATGTATTTATAGTGGTCCCAAAATTAGTCTCCCTTAAAACAATCTTTTTTTCTTTCTCTCTCTCTCTCTTTCTTCTTCAACCTTTGGTCACCCAATGCTGAGTGTAGGTCTCTTCCAAATCTCTCCACTTTTAAAGCAGACCAATTTAGGAAGCACTGCTTGATTGTTTGTAGCCCAAAAGTCTTTCCAAGGGTTTTGTTTTGTCTAACTGGGACAACCTTGAAGCGACTGCCTATCTGACCTCCACAAGGAGGTCAGATAGGCAGTCGTTTTAAGTAAAATACTGGGGACCCCAACATACTTAGTTGGGTAAAGGCTAGGCGTAGGCAGCTGATGATAACCGACGATATAAGTACTAATTAAATTAATTAATAACGATAGTTAAGAATCGGGCGTAAGTAATTTGTTAATTCATCCAAAAAGGCTGTACCTAAATATATATAGGTCATTCATGACGCGATTCAACACAGGAATGGTGCCCTGAAACAGCGATACGAGCCCATGGCAGACCACGAAAGAGATGGCGGCACATCCTCGATGATTTCCTTCAGGATTGGAAAGAAGAAATATGGAAGGAGTGGAGAGAGGCATTTGTCCAGCAGTGGTCAATACGGGCTAGAGATTTTTTTTTACCAAAGTTTGCACTGTCCATATTTTAAGTGGTTTCTTTGTTGTGTTTCTGTTGCGTTCTTTCAAAATGTTGTGATGAAAGTTTTCGATGGGGTATGGTAGGGATGGCTATATGGCTGTAGGGGACGACCAAAAGAAACGATGGATGGACTGTGTAAAGTATGATATGGCTAGAAAGGAGGTGACTACTGTGCTGCGCCGACCCCAAATCAATTGGGATAAGGGCAGGAGAATAAAGGTGGTCAAAATACGAAAATAAGATATATTCATCATTTCTTTTTCCTAGTGTGTTATTTTCGCCATTTTTCTGCTGATGATAATTATCAGCATTGATGTTTCAGGAGAGTAGGGGTAAACAATATAATGGTAAGTGGCTGTTATTAAGGCTTGCAGGTGAGCTCCATAAATACAGTAGTGTGGGAGCGAGGCGCCGGGCGCGGTGGGAATGAAGTTAAGCCGTGGATCGAGTACATTGCTGGTTGAGGCTCCTTTAAGCAAAGAGAAAAACAAAAAAAGAAGAAAAGTTATGTTTTATTTTGTAAGTAACATCAAACAAAATGCCAATAAAAATGTAAATTGCTTAGCAGTCGACAAACAGTTTATACCTATTCATCATCAATATAAAATCTTAAGTTGGAACTGTAGCTCCGTCTTCTTTTTTAAATTAACTGATAAATATTTTGACCATTCAAAAGTACCTTATAACTGGTCTATCCGTATCCATTATAATATTATAAATGCGACAGTAACACTGTTTGTTTGTTTGTTCTTTTTTACGACTAAACGGCTGATGGGATCGTAATTAAGTTTGGCAAGTAAATAGGTAAGTAATACCCTGGGAAAGGACATAGGTTATCCTTTTTTTGTTTCACACATACACATCAAAATTTCTACGCGAACGAATTCAAATGTAAGTAAAACTTGCAGAACTGAAACAGTTATTAGTATGTACCACAAACGAAAACAAAAACGTTAATTGGTGCAAAATGTGTATGTGTAAAAAAACCGGTCAAGTGCGTGTCGGGTCACGCGCAGTGTAGGGTTCCGTAGTAGCCTGTTAATGATAATATATATAGGCGGGAAAAACGTGTGCGCCTTCAATGGTTGGGTCATGCCGGTTTTAATGTACTCTTTCGGCATACTCAAATGGACTCAGACCGAACTCGATGACCTGGATAGAAGAGTTCGTACACTGCTGACCGAAAACCGGATGCATCACCCACGATCATCGGTAATGAGACTGTGCATCCCGCGGAAGTGCGGAAGTCGAGGATTTTTAAACACGAAGACCCTCCACGGTGTACAGTCTCAGAGAATATTTTTTAAAAGCCGAAGTGGGATATGCACCGACATGTGGTCGCAGTGGACAAGGGACTCACCCTGCTGTCCGTGGCTAAAGAGAACTGGCGCCAACCTGAGGTACTTACCACCGATGACTGCAAGGAAGTATGGCAAGCAAACAGCTTCACGGGCGCTTCTACCGGGCTCTTCATGGGCCCGATGTAGATTTTCTAGCGTCCGTGGCCTGGTTACGTTTCGGCGACCTCTTTGGGAAAACTGAAGGTTTTGTCTGTGCGATTATGGACGAAGTTATGTTGACGAACAATTACCGGAAATATATTATGAAGGACGGGACGGTTGACGTGTGTCGGGCATGCCATCTTCCGAGTGAGTCCATCAGACATATTATTTCTGGTTGTTCTCGTCTGGCTAACGGCGAGTACAACAACCAAGTAGCCAGGATTATACACCAGCAACTTGCCTTGAAATATAAACTTGTGGAATCTGAAGTACGGTACTACAAGTATGTGCCCGACCCAGTTCTCGAGAAAGACCATGTCACGCTGTACTGGGATCGGTCTATCATTACTGACAGGACTATTGTCGCCAATAAGCCTGACATAGTGGTGATAGACCGATCAGCGCGCCGCGTAATGATAATCGATGTTACCATTCCGCATGACAGGAACCTCGTGAAAGCTGAGAAAGAGAAACAAATACACGAGCGGCACACGAGGTTCGTGACATGTGGAATATGAACTTGGTTATCATTGTGCCGATTGTCGTGACGGACAATGGCCTTATAGCCAAGAGCTTCGGTGACCATCTATCGAAGCTCTCTTTAGGCGGTTGGATCAAGCGCCTGATTCAGAAGGCAGTGTACTCCTCGATACGGCTCGCATTGTGAGGGGGTTCCTGTCTCTGCAGCCCTAACCACCGGTGGCTTGGACCCTGCTCCCGACACCGGCGGACTACTATTTTTTATATTTTTAAATGTTTTTTATAAGAAATATTTAAAAATGTAAATATTAAGATGCTAAGATTATTATAGGAGATATATATACATATAATATTGAAAAATAATAGATCAAATTTGACGTCTGTTAGTTTAGCAACTACAGCAAATACTTCATCTTAGTCACTTTAGAGGATTTATTCTAACGATTTTGTATTTGGTACAAAATTATCCAACACCCAAGTTCAACGACTATTAATTACTGCTAAACTAATAAAGTTATCTTAACCGCTATAGTTTTCCTTTAAATTTCATAAAATGGACTATCATCAAGAATTTTTCCAGATTGTGCCCGCAGTTTAGCTTTTAGAGAGGGGGGAATGGAAAAAATATTTGCACTTTGAAGTTTAATATTTCGTAAATGAAGCATTAAATCGAAAAATAGTATTAGAAACCCCTAAGTCATTTTTAATTATTATATATTCAATGATACCCCACACGATGGGATAGACGACGAAAAAACAATTCATCCTCACTTCACATGTAGGGGAGCTACCCTAAAAAAATATATTTTCCAAAATTTTATTTTACTATTTTGTCGGCGTAATAGATATACACACTCTACAAAGTTACAGCCTTCTAGTACTAACAGTCTCTGAGCAAAACCTCGGATGGACGGACGGACAGCCGGACATGACGTAACTAATAAGGGTTCCTTGTCAGGACTACGGAACCCTAAAATCTGTAACAATTTTACGACCACTAACGACTGTGCATTTTTACTGTAGTTTAAACGTTGTACGATTGAGCCAGCCAATAAAATAAAAAATGTCAAGTATTCGTCCAGCTTTCTTATATTTATTTTCCTTAACTAAATGTACAATCGACCATAAATATAAAAAATAACAAGGTCTATTTTTAGCCCCTGACCAAAAAAGAGGCGTGTTATAAGTTTGAAGTGTGTATTTGTTTATCGGTTCGTCTATGTATCTGTCTGTGGCCTCATAGCTCCTGAACGGATGAACCGATTTTGATTATTTTTTTCTATGTAACTTTTAAATTGTTACAACCTTAGGGTAGATTCAATAGGGCACGCCACAATAGTGGCGGTAAGTCCCCTCTTTGAGGACTGGCTGGAGAGACGCCACGGCGTCCTCACCTTCCGCCTGACGCAGGTTCTTACCGGACACGGATGTTTCGGTAAGTTTCTGCACCGAATCGGGCGGGAGGAGACGCCCGGGTGTTTCCATTGTGAGGATCGACCGGAGGACACGGTGGAGCACACTGTGGAGGTGTGCCCCGCTTGGGTGGAGCACCACCGTGTCCTCGAGGTGGCGGTCGGCGGCGGCGACCTCTCGCTTCCGGCCCTGGTCCAAGCCATGGTCCGGAGCGAGACGGAATGGGACGCCGTCACCTCCTTCTGCGAAGCAGTCATGCTAGCGAAGGAGGTGGCGGAACGGGACAGGGAACGATCCACACGTCCCGGCTGCCGCAGGAGACGCTCCGGACGTCGGGGGCCACGTGGTGGCTTCCGGCCACCGTAGGCGCGGGGCCGCGGGCCTGTGGACGGGGAGCTACGGGCTAGCTCGCCGTCCGTCCGTCTCATGACGACAGGCCGTGTCGACGGCGCGTTCGTGTTCCACGCGCGCCTCAAATGGGTTTTAGTTAGTAAAAGTCTGACACTCCCTCCTGCTCCGCCCAGAGCGGGAGGAGTCAAGTGATGATTTCCCATCCGAAAAAAAAAGGGTAGATTCAATTTAATCGGAATTATTGACAAACAAAAGTCGTGAAGTATTTATGACATCGACTTTAAAACACTTACGCTGGGTTTTAAAAAAAAAACTACCAAACCTGAATCGTATTTAAATTGATTACAACATTTCTTAAATATATTCTGGTGACCTTGATAGTATCTATAAATAACTCAAAACATTTCAGGTACACATATATTTCTTATCAGATCATTCATCTTGCAGGTAGGCCGACAAAACGTTGCGTCAGAACTTTTCACAACTTCTTTATTTTAAACTGTCGTTTACGCATCGTCGTCCAACATTTATGACAAGTGCCAAAACGAATTTAGACAGACGCCTGTCTATCCGAGACAGACAGAGCGGATAATAGGTGGATTAGTTTTCATGTTTCACCGACTAATTTTTGAGTATAATTGTTACATTTCACGAACGCGCGTCAGTCATTGCAATTTACACCTTATTGCAATAGTGACATGCGTTTACAAAGTCTAGTATTTTTTTTTTGTACTTTTGTGTTCGCTGTAATTTGACTGACGAAAATGCTAATTGATGATTATTTAATAAGCTTAGTGAAAAGAAGAAAATGTTTTGGTGCATTTTTCGAAATACGATGTCGTTATTCTTAAAGTTGTTAGGATAAGAAAAACATTGACAGCATTTCGTACACTTTTTTTAGTGTGTTCGATCATTTACATTTTACGTGAAAGTGCGTCACCCCTTGCAATGTATACTTTATTACAGTGACATAAGAGTCTACGTATATATTTTTTTGTATCAATATTGTTAGCTGGAGCCAAATGACAAAAGACAGAGCATATGGGCAGCTTTGGAGGAGGCGCTTACCCAAACTGGGGTCCTCGCATATGAAGATAACTAACAAAACTAACAACTACATTTAAAACAAGAAACTAACACATCCCACTAGAAATTAAGTTAATATTGTAAATCAAGCAAGGAACAAACAGGCTTATTTATTTTTATTTACATATTTTATTATTGTTAGCTGCAATTTAGTCCAAGAAAATGGTAATTGATGATAGTGTTTGTGAAGTAAGCAACGATTTAATATTATTGTCGGGCCTAGGCTGTAAAATTAACATTGTAAAACAGAATTTTAAAAGAGTAACCATAGAGTTTCTTGCCGGTCCCCTTCTCCGTCCGACGACCCACCCGAACCGTTCACCTTTTCTCGATGTATTTTTTATAATTTTAGAAAAAGAAAGAAAGATAAAGAACGGGCTGATAGAAAGGGCCCGAGCTCTCCTAACGATACGCGCCGTGTCCAGAAGTACTGCTTTCTGAATCCAGCTGCCAAGCGAGAGCTTCCTCAGATGTTGTTTGATCATTGGCCGACACGACTATCGGCACAATGTGACTGCTGTACTCACATATAAGTTATTAGTAAAGTTCAATAAAGTTAGTTTAATAAGTTCGTTAAAGTTTAATAAATGGCAATCAGCTAGGGTTAGACAAAGATAATGTTTGGTTTTAATACATCTATCATTTTTGTTATTTAATACATTTTATTGTTGACATTCTGAGAAAATTTATGGATCAAGTTGCTTTGACATTATTGTTTTGATAGCATTATGGGATTATGGTATTTTCTGCACGTTTAACTTAATTTAAATTTATGATGATATTTCTATACGCCATCTCAAACACTCTGTAACACCTACTTTAACAAATAAACATTCTGATTCTGGGTTAGTGACATAAGCTTTGTTTTTGTATACAAATATTTGTACGCAATATTATGGCAGGATATGCTGGAACCAAAATTGTAACATCTGTTTGTACCATATTCTAACAATAGTACATTTTGATGCAAGTGGAGAAAGTTTGTTATTGCATTCGAGGCGGAATCAACTCCCGAGCCGTAGGCGAGGGTGTTTTTGAGCCGAGGACTGCAATAACAAATGTCCACGTGTATCAAACGACGTTTTTCAATACACTTTTGAAGAAATAAAATAAAAGAACTAAAAATTTTTTTGTCATGAATTCTTAAGAAACTATGATTTTTATTTTATTTTTTTTCCACGCTATGCTTTCGCCAGGTTGAAGGAGAAGCAAAGGTACGAAGCCGCTAAACAGCCTAATATAAAAAATACTTTTTTTTATATATTTTCGAATTTAGAACACAAATAAATGTTAATTTGTTTATAAAAGTAAAAAATAGTTTTAAATAATCATGTTTATCTATGATATTCTATTTATAAACACAATTTCAATATTTAAAAAATATTTACGCGGTAAAGACGCATTATTACTTTGCCAAAATAAAAAAAAAAACATTAATCTCCGACTTAATACATTGAACCAATTTGGACTAAGTATAGGCAGTATAGGTTATATAATATATAGGTTAAAGCCTTTTACCAGCCTTCCTCTCCTCGGTCTACGGTACCGAAAAATTAACCAGGGATATTTTATCTTTCTCACTGGTTGATTTTGAGGTGCCGTATTTGACCGATGCGTTGAACGCTTGGAAAATGGCTTGTCCCAATACGGATTTGCCCGACAACCTGTCCTCCCAGAGACAGTGGGACGTGCCGCTCTGCATTATTGTACGGAATACCTTTTTACACACGTCAATCAATACTGTGGAGCGTGCCCGCCTGCTGGCCGTGGGGGAATGGGAGTCGGGCTTGTGGCTTCAGGCACTTCCGTCATTCATCATTGGCACTATGATGGATGACGCATCGTTTCGGGTCGCTACAAGTCTACGCTTAGGCGCACCTTGTGTTGCTCCGCATCGGTGTCACTGCGGTGAAGCTGTCGACAGCCTCGGACACCATGGCCTGTCCTGCTACAGGAGCGCAGGTCGCATTGCACGGCACGCCAGCATTAACGACATTATTCGCCGAGCTCTTGCCAGCGCCGGCGTACCAGCGGTTTTAGAACCAAACGGCTTGGTGCGTGACGATGGCAAGAGACCGGACGGCATGACGTTAGTGCCTTGGAGCGTGGGTAGGCCTTTGGTGTGGGACGCAACCTGTGTCGACACCCTTGCGCCTTCTCACGTTGCAAGCACGGCGGGCTGTGCAGGCGCTGCTGCTGCGGCTGCCGAGGTCCTCAAACGGCGCAAATACTGTAACCTTATTGGTAATTACAGCTTTGAGCCGTTTGGGGTCGAAACGCTCGGGTCATGTGGTCCGAGTGCGCGTCTCCTTTTTAAGGAAATCTCTCACCGACTGGTCGACACTTCGCGTGACCAGAGGGCTGGCTCTTTCTTTGGCCAAAGAATTAGCATTGCCATTCAACGTGGCAATGCTGCCAGTCTTCTGGGCACGTTTCCGAATGACAGCGATGCGGAGGAGTACTTTGACGCCTATTGACGTCGTTGGATATATGTAAGTACTTACGTTTAGTTTTATTTTTGTAATTATTTAGAGTTCTAGTTGTAGTATGTATATAATGTAAATATGGTTTTTCAAAATAATAAATGTTTTAGCTTCTTTTATTTAAGTTATAGGTTATCTGTGGCAATTTTCATTCCCGCACACTTGTTGGAAAATGAAAAAAATCGCACGCGTGTGAAATACATTGAATGTTGAACCTAATCGTAGTGCGTTATGAACCAGTTTTCGAGGAAGTGTATTGAAAATAAACATTTTTTTTATTTGATTTGAATAGTGACGCTGTCCACCAGAGGTTTTTTTCTGTTTTGGCAGGAGTGGGAAATCCCCGCGGACACCTCGACTATTTACCTTTTATTTTATTTACTACAGGAATTTCTCTTGTGAAACAGTCGAGGTAGTGCCGGACTCGAACCGGCTAAAACCACACTCCTGCCCCGCCAGTGTAATGTGTCTGACATTATCAGAGACCTTATCGGAAGTGTCCACCAGAGGTTGCCATTGTAAATGTTTAAAAAAATGTTGTAGCCGTGTCCTCCAGTGGTGGCTACAGTGAATTATTTTAAGAGACATTCTCACTGGCCTCCCCCGGGGAAAGTGGGACTTTATCCACCCGGGGTGGACAAGCAAGCGGTGGACAGCGGGAATAAACCGTCCTGTTCGTACGTATATCCCAGGCATTTATTCAATAGAGTAGAGGACAAAAAAATCGAATTAGTCTGTCAGATAGATTTCCAAAATATATTAGACGTTACAGTGCGCCAAAAACTCGTGTGTCGTCACCTTTGAGTACATTTTTTACTTTAATGTGAAGTCACAAGCCCCCACTCATGATCTTTGACGCGTTTTATCTTCGTCAATTTTTATTAATTTGATAAAACAAAAAACACGTATCCAATATTTTTCGATAATCTAACTGACGGACTAAACAGAATCATATTTTTTTTAGTCAGTCATCATCCCTATTGAAACGGAGGCCTTACTTTTCCATTTCTGTAGTATTTTTTTTTCCTCTTGGAGTGGAAATAAACAGTTATTAAATATTTTTAATTTTTGATTTTATTTATTTTATTTTTGCATGTTACGTCTATGTGGTAGATACTTATAATAATGTCATTAAATCCAATAAACGTAATAAACGTTAATCTTCCTTTGTTATAATACATAGTTTAGGTATCATTATCGCCCCCTAGTAACGCGTAACATTCTGCGAGCCAGCAATGGACATCTTCCCAACATTATCCATCAAATATTCGTGAAGGCTGGCAGGCGGCAGGGCCGGATGCTGCGCGATCTCTCCGATCAATAGCAACGCCCGCCATCCCGGGCTCAGTACCGCGCCCGAGCCCGCCCCGCAAACATTACTGCACCTTTTTTTAATATCCTTTTTTTTTAAATAAACAGTTTTGTAACGGCCATCTTTATATGAGGTCGTTTTTGTTTTAATTCGGAGTTGTGACGCTGCGGGGTCGTCTAGAAATGGGACTCTAGAGGTGAGTTCGATTTTTGAATTTGTAATTTTTTTTTAACTTGTTTTTTTATATTGTCTGAATCCAGGTGTTTCTACATGGTTAAATGTGTTCTACGGTTTTTAAGGTCTTGGTAATTTAATTTTTGGAGATGAATTTTCAAGGGGTGTGGTTGATAGTCACATTTTTTCAATCGATCGGTGTAAAGTGTTAATATTTTTTCAAACTTTAAATTGGTACTAGGGGTACCACTTATAGTTAACACTATTTTAACCCCCTTTTATTATTAACAAAAATTTAAGATGCGTGATGGATTTATTGATAAAATAGAACAATAGATTAGTCTACGATTATAAACATTTAGGATAAGTACACGCTTTTAGGAATAATTGCAATTAATCGATAAATGCCAGCTGATACAATGGTATCCATTTTGAAAAAACTTGTGATCCATTTAAAACTGAAAATAAATAATCTACAAAACAATACTAACTACTACTAATTACTAAATAGACCTACTCATTATATTCACATATCTATTTTCAAAGAAATTATTGTCATACCAATGTTAGTTATGTTGATCACGGCATGAATATATATATATCAGTAAAAAAGATAACTGCAATTTTATATTTACAAGTTATTACTTTTTCTAAAGAATTATCATGATAATTTTAAACTAATTACTGCAACGAAGTGATAACTTTAACAAATAAAATCATAGAATAAAATATAATCAATAATTAATCTAAATACGGAAACTATACCCATAAACTACTATAGCCATTTTAAATTTTATTTGACACATTCGATTGCTGTCAATAAGAATCAATTTTAAATTCAGAAAAAAGAGTAATTTGTTGCCCAAAATGTAAAACAAGTAATACAGGTAACATTACGTCTCAATCATTGACGGATTGAGATAAATCGGGACGTTAGAACTCCGATCGAACTGGGTGGGGCGTGGTAATAAGAAGGAAAAAAGTCTACAAGTATGCATGCCTGAAAATGGCTGAATATTGCAATGCGTTGATTGAAATCGTTATTTCATTATTGTTGTTTTATTATTAGCTTGCAATCATCAAACACTGAAGATTTATCTCACTTACTTGCTTGACTTATCTATTCATTTTCAGAACACTAAGTACAGATTCCGTTTACCATGTAAAAAGAGACAAGAGATTTTTTACGATTTTTTTTGTCAAGCTTTCCCTAGAGAGTGTGTGGTTTACATCTCTGTCTACCCCAAGCGGATGCAATCATCGTTATGTTATGATTTGGTGGTTTTATATTTCTGGTTTTATTGATAGGAAACGAGGTAATCTCAGTATTGGCTCTCGATTAAATAAATCTATAGGTAATTGGAATAATTTCAAACTGCATGTCAGTTCTAAATGAGTTCATAATAAATAATTTAACTGATATGACATTGCATGTGGCACATTATACGGCCTAGAGCTACTTGTTATGTAGCTAGAGGTGCCTGACACATGAAATGTCAAAATTTTACATGAAATGACAGTTAGAGTAAATATTTATGTCTCATTCCTATGCAATGAATTTTTTTAGCGTAACGGTGTCTGATATATTTATTTACTAAATATCTACTTTACGGTTTACAACATAATGTGGGTGACACTGCAAGATAAAAACTTAAAACTAGTGCTTAATAAACAATGAATTATTCTCTCAATCGATTCTATCGTATTTTATGTAATCGTCTCTCGATTTCATAAACAACTTGACAGACAGATAATTATTATGAACGCGCCCTTTTACATCTGCAGTAAAGCGTTGTCTGTACTGGAAACATAAATAGGAATCATATGTCAGTTGCAGCTTGTTTGTATAATTAAACTAGTAAACTAGCTCTGCAATTGACTGGCAATCAGCTCTTAGTAAAAAAGATAGGTTTTTACAAAATTGCTACCATTTACCAAACTGATATCTGGAGCTCGTGTCTAAAGGTTCAGGACACCGAGGTCGCGGTACTCATTTGTAGAGCTTTTACCGTTGTTACGGTTAGCGGAGACCCGAAAGTCTGACAACCAGTCTTTCCAAGGGGTATCATAATTACCAGGTATCAACTGGGTTGTTGAGGTCAGATAGGCAGTCGCTACATGTAAAATACTGGTATTCAGCTGCATCCGGTTAAATAGTTGGGAAAAGGCTAGGTAGATGATTACAAAACTGTTGCCATTTCCATCATGATCAACATTTTACTCTTATCATCAGGTTGCAATATCCATAGAATTAAAGTCAATGGATCACCAATAACTTTAAATCATGAAACCCTACCTTTTCTTTTACTGACTAAAACTCATCCATGCTCCTTCATCGCCCTTTGTGTTCCGGGGCCACGGTATCTCTTTCGAACTGTCCCGCAGCCCCGGCAGGCATCGGCCCTTGTGGACCCCTTCCTTTTTGCTGACTCTCTTTGAGGCGCGCGTGGACGCGCCGTCGACACGGCCTGTCGTCATGAGACGGATGGACGGCGAGCTAGACCATAGCTCACCGTCCTTTCAACCATAAAGACAATAAATTGACAACAAACGGTCTTTAAATTGAATGATAAGGCACTTTCAAATACCAATAATAAAGGTGATTGGGCTGTGGCAGACATTCTAGCTTTTGCCGAGAAGTAACTCGTCATGGGTCCTTATGGGAAAGGCCTACTTAAAAGCTAACTGTAGGTGGCGCGACCATAGCTAGGTCTCAATCTGACCAAAGAGGTCAAGCTATTTTGTTTTTTTGAAATATAAAATTACATTATCAGATTTTCAACCAATTACGATGCTTGAAACAATGCGAGTGCCATTAGTTTCATAGTTGCTATTCCATTATGTGAAAATCACTAAACCGACTGCTTCATCTACTCTTCCAAGCAAATAATAGGTTTTAAATGTCATTTAAACACTATCCACAAAGATTCATGACATGAAAGTTGCAAAAAGAAAAAATAAACTTAAAAAACAATAATTAATTGCCGCAAATGTCAATAAAACTGTAATGTTTTCTAAGTGTCATATTCTTGAACGACAGCGTTCCATTCTACTGCCAATTAGAGCTATTGATTGGTATTTTTTTTTTATTACGTTAATAAGTAAAATTTCTGAGTACCAAGAAATATGTCCCGTAGGTTTTGCCATTTCCAATCAGCACATACTCATTTATCTTTCTCTTCTTCTATTTTCCATTTAATTAAGTAATTAAGAAAACAGCAACCGGTATCAATATCTAATCTATTTCCCGCTCCCTTTGACATTTCCCGAGAGTAATACGCGGGAAAATCGACCTCTTCGCATTGACATTTTAATTGCACACCCGTGTCAAAGGTATCGCCGTGTTCAGCCAAAGGAGTCGCGGTGGCCAGTTGCCGAGCGGTAGCCGTAGTGAGCGGACGTCTATACTATCAAAGTACTATATGAGAAATAGTTTGATCAGTATAAATCGGTAGTTTTATAAAATAGTGCAGTGAAAAAATAATGTTTTATAAATAAAAGTGAGGTTTAAATAAAATAACGTGGAGTAGCAACGGGTTTATTTTTACTTTCGGATTTATTTAACGGTGAGTTTTTGACTTTGTATTCAGATAGGTATTCAGAATGAAAGGACTTTAATAAATATAAGCTAAATAAACTTAATCACAACAAAGGAGCCCCTAATAATAAAAAAATCTAATAGTTTAGTTAAATACCAGTAATTAAAACAAAATAACTGTCAATTTTTTAATTCATATGACAAAATTTATAGTTTCAAATTAATAATTATTATAATAACGCTGAAATATCTTCTGACAGTCAGTTGACAACGTTACAAGACAAACATATATATCTTGTAACTATATTTTGTTCTGTCTGGCAATTGTCCAATTGGTAAAAAATCAGTAACTGAACTGAATCTAGAATTATTAAACTGCAGCTTTATTTAACTAGGATGTGTCGTAAGATTTTTTTTTTTTACATTAATTGTAACATAAGGTCACGCCTGTAGTACCCGAACGGTAAAACAAAGGATAATGGAAGGGAGTTATTTCCAAGTCTCGTTTGATTTTATTTTTAACGGTTTCATTATTCGATTTTATTGATTTTATTTATTTATTTAACAATTTATGTACACACTATATATAAAAAAAGTAGAAAGGAACAGAAAGTAATACAAAGGTGATGCTTATTTCTAAAGAAATCACTTCCAGCATTTTACTTCTTTGATTTTAATTTCATGAGATTGGTGATTTTTATTGTATCTCTATGATTTTATAATTAAGTGTTTTTGTATTACTTTAATGAAACATATTAGTTTTCAAATTATTGTTATCTATTGGTGAATTTTAGTTGTAAAAAATCCACTATACGGGCTGGTACTGAAAAAAAAATTATAACCCTTTGTCCGATCTGGGAATCGAACCCAGTACTATTTTTTCTAAGTTTTCTATTCTGTAGGATATTCTCATTTGTCACGGGTACTGAGAGTCGGAAAAAAACTGGTAAGTAGGTACTGGTACCTATTCAGCTTTATCCGGTTAGACTGGAAGCATATAGCATATCAACACAGTTAGGAATATCCTAAGCAGATGTGGGTGTTTTCCCTTCAGTATTTCTACTAATTACGATTCGCAAGTAATTTATAGAACCAAAGTTCTACAAATTACAACTTGCATACGTTTTACTTTAACTAGTAAAAGACTTGCGAAGGTTTAACGAGTAACGTCTTACATAAGCTCTACGAGTTTTGATTTTCCCTTGTCACTTTGACTTAGGCAAATAATTATAAACGTTTCTTTCTTTCTTTCTTTCTTTATTCTTTATTGCACACAAACAAAAAACAAATATACATAAATAATTGCAATAATATAGCTTATGTACAAAGGCGAGCTTAACCCACTGCTTGCTTCTTACATTACTTCATTTTGTGCAAGTCAGAGATGGAAACATCTTAGCCTAAACTAGTGCTAAGTAAAGTTTATAGATATCGGCCGCTCAGTAGAGCCCTATTACTGTAACATAAATATTAACATTTGTTTAATAAAATGTTAAAAGTCTGAAGAAGTGTTTTGTCACACTGTATTTTTTATTACTCCTACTAGCAATTTCTCCTTATATTACGGTAAGCTCCAGAGGAAAAATACCTTAATTAAGTCAACCACATTTTCGACAAATAAAGTAAGAAAACGAAATTACAAAGGTTCCGATTTTCTTTTGTTCGAAACCTTAAAAAAAAACAAATTCAAATGTCAGATATTATTCTATTTGACATTTCGATTAGCTTGTAACCTCTGAACTTTCAAAAGTTTAAAGGTTATTTGGTACAAAGGGAGCACAGGATGTCCTATTAGCTGTGTACCAAAGCAAACTGATGCTTCCACATATACTTTATCTGTCTGTGCATTCATCTCGTTATATTTCTGCAACGAGCCGCGAACACTATTGAAATATTACAACGCTTTGTAAATAGGTTTTCAATTTTTCAATGGGTACTTGCAGAATTGTATTGCAATTGCAATACGATTAAGGTTGTGTTGTGCTGTTGAAATAATCTTGAGTAATGATGGTTTAATTTAGTTTGCTTTGGTGGTGAGTTGTAATTTTTGGTAATCCTCTTTTAGTGCATAGTATGAGGGTTATTAACTAATACGTTTATGTTTCCAATGCTGGAATACTGGCCTCCTTTAAAACGGTAAAAGGGAGCGTTTGTAATCCACCACGCGGGCCAGGCTGGTGGATGTCACGTCTTACTTCTTACTACTATTATAAACGTGATAGTTTGCGAGGAATGATGGATGGATAAACTAATTTAACAGATATGAGACCTAGCTAGATCCATTTTTAGCTCCCTTAAACCCCTTTATTGCCACTTTCATCAAAATTGTTAGATCCGTTTTTTGCTAATTTAAGAGGAAACACTGAGGGCGAGATAATTGAAAAATAGGAATTTGAAAAATGTATTGCTGTCGCGCAGTGCCCAAACGACCGCGCTCAGAGCACGAAAGAGACAACAGCAGAAAATACCAATTAAAAGTACACAAAATCAACGCTTCGTAGTCCCCTGATTACTTCTTCAAAACGACTACTCTTTTCATTAAAAATTAAATAAAGGTTTTAGCCGTGTTAATGTTTTCCCTTTTTTATATAATTTGGTCAAATTTGTTTTCTGGATGTTTGAACACAGCGGAAAATCTGGCCAATTCTTTAAGTTTTTGAAGGTTTTTCTCTCTCTCTCTCTTCTAATAAATAATTTATGAAAAAAGGAAAACATGCTAATAGTAGTCATAATTTTTTTGGAAAAGAAAATATTGCTCTACTGGCATTATCCAGGGAGGAAAAAGGGGACTACGTTTGTATGGAAAAACGGCCGTGCTGTGTCCTCTTAATAGTGTAGAACATAGTTTGTATCGGAATAAAAATGCGCGGATTTAGCTTCAGGCAGCAGCTAGTACATACATAAACTCACGCCTTTTGCCATGGGGTGGGCAGTAAGTGCAGATGTCACATGTATTCAATATTTTGGTTCTAGGACAAGCCGGCTTCTTCACGATGATGAGTGAGACTAACACTGACTTAAAATAGATGTGGCTATCAGACTGCACTCAACACATTTGTTCCGTGTACCGTCTGCTGCATGTGATCTGTATTTACTCCCACGCGAGTAGTTCTGTAGTAGATTACCTGTTTATGTGCAACACATACCGCATGGCAATTGAGATGCAATATAATTTACATTGTAACACATTAAAGTACTTACTGTTTGATGTTTTAACGATAAAGGCGGGTACACAGTTGAGCATTTATTTGTAACATAAAACATATCATTACACGTGTAATCCCTGAAGGGTTAGGCAGAGGTATATCTATATAGCACATCCGAATTTCGCGAGTTATGTTTGAGTCCCAAGGAAAAAGGGCGAGACTTAAAAAAAAGCTTATTCCCATCAACCGGGCACAAATCCAGACTTCATGGCTGCTACTGAGAAATTCCTGATGGATAAACCCAATAACACTTTGCCCGCCCTGGGAATTCAACCCAGGTCCTCAACGAGGCAGTGTGTATCAAAAAGTACGCAACAGAAACACATTTAATTTCATTCGAATTAAATACACATTCGATTATGCCGCTCTACCTATGACGAATCAGACCTTTTAATACGTGTGTGGCACCTCTCAACCCTTTGATCACCTAAACATGACGTTATTATGTTTTATTTATACTTTTACAAACGAACGATTGCGTGTGACATTTCATCGATCTAAGAAACGAGGGGAAAAAACGTACGAAGTGAAGTGGAATTCAAAAAACATAAGAAGAACGTTACAATTCCCAAAACCAGTTAATCGTTCGCTAGAACGTCACCGTGGAAATACTTTTAAAGTGAGCCCTTGCTTATAACGTACCATTCCCAAGTCCAGGTAGATTTCAAAAGTTTGGAAAAGGAAGGTATGTATCGAGTAAAATAATCGATTTGGACGGGGCTTTACTGGCAGCTGGCTGACATTACAAGACGTAACTTAGGGTCTTTAAGAAAGAATTAGAATTCCGTACAAAAAAAAACTGATTAAAAAAGGGAAGTCGTATTTTTTTATAATGACTTCACGTGAACAAAGTTTGCAAGCAACAGATAGTATTAAATAAAAATGTTCTATATGCCCGCGTCTTAACGTAACGCGAAATTATGCGTTGGCGCGCGCGGATCGCATTCTCACATACAAGAATACCCACAAACAAACTATTAATAACCTAGTTAATGAGCCGATTTGTCTGTTATCAGCTGTTTTAGTTCAGTTCTACGGTAAAAGAAAGTCGTTGGAAAATGTGTTGGTAGTCACATTGTTGACGTTATGTGATTTGTCTTAATGATTCTAGTAGGTATTTGTTGATTTTTTTTAATGTTTAGAGATACTGTTGTCTGAGCAGGAAAAGATTTAATTTTTTTATAGAATTGATTTTTTTGCAACAAAGCAAAACTTTGCTATAATTTTATCTTTCTTTTTTTTAAAAAAACCATAGAACTTAAAAATAAATCACCACAAATTAGTTAGACCAATAATAAAGAATAGATGTGTTAAAAAGACATGATGCGTCCACAAATAAATTAGCAGAAGGGTAGGGAAATGATGTCGATAATTATGAAATAGAGTAAACTCGGGATCTCCTAGCGCAGGTATATCTTTTACTTAAAAGGAGGTCCCTGTGTAAGATTTACTGTAAAAGTTGTACAAGTTTCCGCAATAAACCTTTTTTTTTTAAATCTGTTTTAATTTATATTGTTTTAATATTAGGAATATTTAAAAAATAAAAAATAGGTTATAAAATAAATACGTGAAAAAATAAAATAAAATAAAATACATAAACCAACTAACAACAAACTATAAAAGGGCATCAAAAAACTCCTCCTTGACTCTGTAAATTATGAAATTGGTTAATATTTTCTAGTTGAAATACACGAAAATCAAAGTCCATCGCTCCATCGCTCACGGCTTTAACGGAAATAAAAACTGGTAATGGATTTGTCAAACCAATATTGAAATTATATCAACCAACCCGGATAAAAAAATTACCAACTGTCGAAATCAATACATGCTGTTTAAAATGGGATTTGTCAGATTAATTCCGAAATGCGCTAGAAAGCACGCTCGTAGCAAATTTCTGATCCACTACGAGTAGGCGTAGCTCGTAGCTCGTAGCCGTGCTACGCCGTAGCACTTTCATTATCCTTTGCAGGACGAGAGGACGAGAGGGCGGAATTTTAGTTTTTTTTTTAACAAACAAATCGGACGATTTTTTATTATTTTTGGCTCTGTAATATCACGCCTGGATTTTCATAAGTGGGGAAGGCGGAGGTCTATAAAGGTATATTTAAGTCCGTGCCAGGCTATCACTGTAATTATATTTGTTATTGCTAAATTATAACAGCCACTCGGGTGGATCTTCAATTTAAGCTGCACTTGTCTAGGTTGGTCGGTAAAATGGTGACCACGCAGAGTTTCCTCCGTGCCTCGGGATTTACGTTAAGCCGTTGGTCCCGGGTGAAATTTGTAGATCTTTGACAGTCGTTACAGTTAGTAGCCTGAAAGTCGGACAACCAGTCTTACCAAGTGTATCGTATTACCCAGTACTAACTGGGTTGTGGAGGTCAGACAGGCAGTCGCTCCATGTAAAATACTGGTATTTAGCCGCATCAGGTTCCCAACATAGTTCGGAAAAGACTAGGCGTAATAAAATCTATCGAACAAAGATCAACGACTTTTTTTTTTTTTGGTAAAACAAATAACATTTTTCCATACCAGAAAATCAAACCCAGGGGACCTCTAAAAGGGCACGCCACAATAGTGGCGGTAAGTCCCCTCTTTGAGGAGTGGCTGGAGAGACGCCACGGCGTCCTCACCTTCCGCCTGACGCAGGTTCTTACCGGACACGGATGTTTCGGTAAGTTCCTGCACCGAATCGGGCGGGAGGAGACGCCCGGGTGTTTCCATTGTGAGGATCGACCGGAGGACACGGTGGAGCACACGGTGGAGGTGTGCCCGGCTTGGGTGGAGCACCGCCGTGTTCTCGAGGTGGCGATCGGCGGCGGCAACCTCTCGCTTCCGGCCCTGGTTCGTGCCATGGTTCGAGCGAGACGGAATGGGACGCCGTCACCTCCTTCTGCGAAGCAATCATGCTAGCGAAGGAGGTGGCGGAACGTGAGAGGGAGATATCCTCATTTCGTCCCGGCCGCCGCGGGAGACGCCCCGGGCGTCGGGGGCCACGTGGTGGCTTCCGGCCACCGTAGGCGCGGGCCTGTGGACGGGAAGCTATGGGCTAGCTCGCCGTCCGTCCGTCTCATGACGACAGGCCGTATCGACGGCGCGTTCGTGTTCCACGCGCGCCTCAAAGAGAGTCAGCAATAACGAAGGGGTCCGCAAGTGCCGAAGCCTGCCGGGGGGCTGCGGGACTATTCGAAAGAGATACCGTGGCCCCGGAACACAAAGGGCGATGAAGGAACATGGATGGGTTTTAGTCAGTTAAAGTCTGACACACCCTCCTGCTCCGCCCAGAGCGGGAGGAGTCATTTGATGAATTCCCATCCGAAAAAAAAAAAATGGGGCCTCTAAAACAGGGTCTCTATCAGCAATAACGACGACAGAAAAGAAAACCTCCAAAGGCCACGCGCAGTGTAGGGTTCCGTAGTAGCCCGTTATATTTTAGATATTGTTTTTCTATGCAAGTCTTCACCCGTTATAAACAAGCAACTAACTACTTCATCTTAGTAGTGACTAGGATTTATTTTAAGGATTTTGTATTTGGTACAAAATTATCTAACACCTTAGTTCAACGACTATTACTGCTAAACTAATAAAGTAATCTTAACCGCTATAGTTTTCTTTTAAAGTTCATAAAATGCACTACAATGATGAATTTTTTCAGATTTTTCAAGCCGGTTGTTTAGCTTTTAGAGGGAGGGGGGGGGACGCCCTACTGGAACGAAAATGTGCACTTTAAAGTTTAATATTTCGTAAATGGAGCATAAATCGAAAAGTAGTATTAACTAAACTTACTACCGATACTACGACCTATTCAACGATACCCCACACGATGCGGTAGACAACGAAAAAAGAAATCATCCCCACTTCACATGTAGGGGAGCTACCCTAAAAAAATATTTTCCAAAATTTTATTTTACCACTTTGTAGGCGTTATTCATAAACACACCTCTACAAAATTACAGCTTTCTAGTACTTACGGTCTCTAAGCGAAACCTCGGACAGACAGACGGACATGGCGAAACTATAAGGGTTCTTTGTCAGGACTACGGAACCCTAAAAAAACACAGACAAGCTCCTGTCGAAAGTCGTTGCAGCAATATGAAACGCTTTTTCCACAGGTACAGGCTCTGAGGACCTATAGCTCAGCAGTACTCTTGCTACGTGACTCAACGAGCCGAGAGAAATTAGTCGATGAACTTTAAAACTTAACGTTAATTTGAACCATGAAGATCACTGAACTGGACATAATATTTAAATCAAAGTGTAAATGTCAAGTAACTTTAAATAGTTTATTAAATTACAAAGGAATTAAACTCTTTGACCTATTGAAAACATAAACAGACTTTAGTTTAAATGTCAGTTAGGAGCTAGTAGCTAAATAATAACAGCTGCTCGGGTCGATGTTCAGGTTAAGCCGCGCTAGCCTAGGTTGGCCGGTGGATGGGTGACCACCCATTACATACTGAGTTTCCTCCGCGCCTCGGAAAGCACGTTAAGCCGTTGGTCCCGGCCGTCAATTGTAGATCTTTGACAGTCGTTAAGTAATCAGTGGCCCGAAAGTCTGACAACCAGTCTTAACAAGGGGTATCGTATTAACTTGTAGAGGTCAGATAGGCATTCGCTCCATATAAAATACTGGTATTCAGCTGCATCCGCTTAGACTGGACGCCGACCCCAACATAGTTAGGAAAAGGCTAGGCAGATGATGAGTTTAATTGGCAGTTCAGGTTCACTTAGTAGTTTACTCTAGAGCACGCTAGATGGCGTTGTTAACGTATTAACATCCGCCGGCCGCCATGACAGGAAAATGGCGACTAAAGTAATTGTAAAGTTACAGGGCTGAAGTTAAGTTAGTTACGTGTAACAAGTACAAGGTTCTCGTGCATGCCTGTGTTTTTAAACCTACACTCAGTACATAACCTAATTTATCTAAATAAGAAGTAAATGTCCATTTTTATTACTAACAAGCTTAAGAACAATGATAAAAACTTTATGCACATGTAAAAATCATAGTACAAAGGCGGACTTAATGCCTTAGGCATAGGTCTTGAGTTTTAGATCGTAGGTTTGAACCTACGATCTATAACTCATTGGTCACGGCTTTTCCACTTCTCCTCCAAACATATAGCACCTACCTTACTTACAATGATTTTCTTGATACAAAGTAAAAGTCTGGCCTTTGTTGCCTTCTATAAAATGCAGTCACCAAGAAATATGGTGATTGTGAATAAATGTAAGAATGGACCCATTTATGCTAAGAAGGCTTTCAGAGTAAAAGAATGGTAGTCGTATACTTAATTGACTCCGTAAAGACGTAATAAATAAACTGTGCTTCGTTAAATATTCAAATCATGTCTGAGCACTTACAGAAATAACGCTTCTGGCTTGGAAGTCGCGACGTTTCCATCTCTTAGCGGCTTAGAAGGCTGCTCAACTTATTTTGAAAATGGGCCAATATTTTGGTTTCGTGTCAACCATCTAGTAAATAAAACCTTGAAGAGGCTTTTATTATCACAATTTACCAAAACTTTGTCGACTTTTCCATAGAAGTTCCAGAGAAATAGGAGACTAGGATGCAAAAGCGAGCTTGAGTTGGAAAATCTTAGGTTCTCTTTTTGTATTTTTTTATGATTTCTGTAGAAATCACGGCAAACTTGGACTGTGGAACTGGAAACGAGTAGTGTCAGTGCATTGTCGCTGCTGGCTGTTATTGCGATTGGGAAGCTTTTCCGCTGCGGTTAGATTTTCATGGTTATTGCAAGTTTTGCCAGTCATCGCGTTTTGCAGGAATTAGATTACCTATTAAAATACATGACATTTCATTTTCCAACTTAAACTCAATTTCAAGACCACAACCCTCATCCCATCCAGACATTTAACTCAATTTCTTTAATACCCCGTACCTATAAATATACCTAAAACCAAACTCGCTCTTGGCTATATAATATCGTTAACTTACAGGTTATGTTTAACCTTACTTTAAAATAAATACAGCAGGTAAATTGTTCACTTTTTATTTAAGTTATTTGATGGTCAGCCAGGCTTGTTCAGTAGCCTGCTGACAGATTAACTATACTTAGGAGTCTTAGGTTTGAACCCACGCAGACAGAACACTTTGTGTAATTTATTTCATCGCCAGTACTCTGAAAAGAGAGGACCTCGACGTACGAGACGAACAGAGAGGAGGCTTCTGTCCCAGCAGTGGGAACATTAGGACTAGTACAAACTTCACCGACCGAGCTCCTTCCAACAGAGCTCTAACTACTGTTTAATCAGCTCTATCATACATAAACTCACGCCATTTCCCATGGGGTTAGACAGAAACCACAACGCCACCTGCTACGATCCTCACATACTCCTTTCGCCTCGCCCACGTTCATACATCAGGTCATACACGCGCGCCGGTTGCGAGTACTACGCACCTAATCTTTCTGAAGACCCTCACCAATACGGTCAGTGTAGGACCTTCTTTTCTTATCGAAAATCTTCTGATTCGTCTCGAGACTACCAGCCTCAATTTCGGACTTGCCTTCAACCGAGACAATACGAAGATGATGATAGTAAGCCGGGCTGGAAAAAGCAGAATTGAAGTACAGAGCAAAGCTAACTGCGAAGTTGTACAGAGCTATATCTACCTCGGCTCTACTGTCTCCAATACCATCGCCATCACCAAGTTGGCAGTGGAACGGCTGGGAAAGATTTGGGGGGACAGGAGGGTTACCAAGAAGACGAAGGTCAGATTGATGAAATGCCTAGTCTTTCCGATCTTTTTCTATGGTGCCGAAACTTGGTCTCTGCGAATGCAGGATCGCCGTAAAGTCGACGCTTTGGAGATGTGGTGCTGGAGACGCCTTCTAGAGATCCCGTGGACATCGTTTCGCACCAATATTTCCATCCTCAAAGAGCTTCATGTTAAGGACCGGCTTTCGTCTACTGTGCAACTACGAATTTTAAAGTTCTTTGGGCCCATCACTAGAAGTGAAAATTCAATGGAGAGACTGGTGATTCAGGGCCAGGTGGAGGGCAAGAGATCACGCGGCGGATCACCAACTCGCTGGACTGACCTGATCAAGAAGGCTACTGAGTCCACCATGGTCCAGTGTACTCGCAATGTCTCCAACCAGCAGAAATGGAAGCACATCGCTGGAAGGGCAATCCTCTGGGAAGTTATCGAACAACCGAACATCTCTCCGTGTAACTCGTCTACCCAACCACGACCACTCTGACAAGAGTGTTTCGAGTAAGTAGAATTACCTTCTAGGGCGTCCCCTCCCGGCGTTGACACTCACATCTGCCTTGTTAATACCTCTAGAATCGAAATAATTCAAAATAGTTTCTAAATACGTTTCCATTAGTCGCCATTTAGTTTTGTAAACAAAACTTCCCAATCTGCCGCAGCCCCTTGATTTAATATTTGCGTGTTCCTAACTCAAACATTTGGACGGTAGTTTGTAAATTAACCGAACATTTTTGAGGGTAGCTACAGTATGTAGGTCGGTACTTACTGTTACAGTTAATGACTTTAATTTTTTATTCAGTTAATAGTTAATCGCTCACCATTTTTTAGGGTTCCGTACCAAAAAAACGAAAAAACGGTACCCTAATAGGATCACTTTGTTGTCCGTCCGTCTGTCTGTCAAGACCATTTATCTCGGAAACACGTGTAGGTATCGAGCTGAAATTAAAATTATAGGTCTACAGTCCCTTGAAGCTTTGAAAGAAACAAACTTCTAAGTTAACTTAAAAAGGTTAACTTAAAAAAGGTTAACTTAAAAAGATACGGCCGTTTATGCCGCGAAAAACGTATATTTCGACACTCAAGGGAATCAAAAATAGGTTTCTTCCCGTTGACCTAGAATCATGAAATTTGACAAGAAACAAAGTCTTACAGCAATTACAGCACATGTAAAGGAATACATCTGAAAACCGTAAATATGTAGTTAAATAACAAAATACCTACAAGTTTATAACGGAACCCTCGGTTTTTTTTTAATGGGAGTTGGTTGTTATTTGTGCGTAAAATATTTGGTGTACTCTCTTTTGTTTAAAGAAACAAGGGAGTATGTTCTAGTTAGAAATGGGGCAATTATTAGATGGTGGTTGGCTTCATAACTGGCGAGCTGTGGGTACACCTCTGTCTAACCTTTCGGTGTTTACAGGCGTGATGTTATGCTCTAAAAGTTTTGCAGTGGACTCTGGTACTAAGTAGGTTGCAGTGGACTCCGGTAAATTAAGTAGTTTGGTGTAGAATTGTGGATTGCAAATTTAAAACACTATATATTATCAAAAGAAAATTTAAAAAAGAATGTTGACCGTCTTTATTTCTGTAAATAATAGTGGGGGTACTTTTATGAAAGCCTAAAAGCTTGGCTTGCCCACGACTACTCTTTATGATTTTAGGGTTTCTGAACAGTCTGCTTGCCCTAGGGGCTTGCCGTATTGTTGGCCCCTAGGCACGCCACTGCTAAATAACTATATATATGTCGCAGGCATATCGTAGAACACACCGTATTACATAACGGCGAGCGGTATTGCAAAACGTCGCTGTTATGTAATGAGACATCTTCACGTTCAGCCGGATTACAATTCGGCTGAAATAAAGAACGCCGCATTGAATGAGCACTTCGCGTTCGTCAAAGCGGCGTAAACATGCCGCCCAAATACAAACGGGCGCATTGTCGATACGCCGCTTTGAAAGCGAGCTCAGTGAGCTCGGTACTTAGGGCACCCGATGTTAGGTTTGGTTAAGTTACTTTAAACCCTGTAGATAGAAATAGGAGCCCCGGGGAGCGGGGCTACGTCGACTACACCTTATTTTCGGAATTTTCAGTATTTTATTCGGTCGTTTCTTCTTGCTGACAGTACGGATAAACGTTAGACGACGCTTTGTCGAATGTATCGCCACCACAATCCGGCTGAACGCGAAGACGCCACATTACATAACGGCACCGTTTTTCAATTCGGCGCGCCATTATGTAATACGGCGTGTTATACGAATTGGCTGCGACATTTACATTAAAAATAAAAACAACAAAATAACCTAAACTCACAAACAACCTGAAACAGCAGCAAAAAAACTCCTCCTCAACGCTGTCAACCGGTGGTAATATGTGCGTTGAAGTTTTTAACAGGAAAAAATCATGTAAAGATATTTCCCATTTCAACGAGCCAAAAATCGAGTCTATCCAGATGAAATTATAATTCCCGAATCAAGGGTTTAGGGGATCGACCCTGTAAATCGTTTTATGATCGGAAACTCTTATAAATTCGATTTCCTGCGGGTTGACAACATGTCTACCAGGGATATTAATTTATCGATTTTGTAATTTAAATGGGTCTCCATGTGTGATTTTACATAAATGTAACATGATACATGGATAGCAGAAACTACGGATGTCTGCTACTGATCGCCTTTTTGCTTCCTATATACATAACATAAGAAGTTCCTTTTGCTTCATCTGCGTTCATGAATCTGGTCGTAAGTGTACAAGTGGCAAGTTTGTATGATTCTTTGATGTTTCTTTTTCATTAGGAATTTCTCAGTATCGGCTGGACTTGCCCAATAGAAATTCAGACGTGACTTTAGACGTTATTTAAAACTGCGGAGAAATTCCGTTAGATACCTACTTACTATAATATTCTAATGCTATTTAACAATATTCATTACTTTGCCAAACAGAAGAATTTTTCAACTATTTAAAGCGTGGTATTACGATTTCCTTCAAAATTCTTCGGACTGTGATTAAAAGTGTGTAATAGTCCTGGTTTGCTTGAAATTGGTTAGTACCCATGCCAAGATTGTTTGATTAAATAATTGACACGATAAGATCTACTTGGGAAAGGTTTTCTTTCAAACCATTATTTCGTTAATGGATTTCCGTAGCGTGTTGCGTATAATGATGCCAGTCAGGCTTGTTCTAAAATAATATGTATGTAGA
This sequence comes from Xestia rhomboidea, assembly GCA_963853795.1. NCBI lineage: Eukaryota > Metazoa > Arthropoda > Insecta > Lepidoptera > Noctuidae > Xestia > Xestia rhomboidea. Next base: position 1,737,727 of record OY970778.1, on the reverse strand, counting down.
AAATAAATGTTTTCTTTTCTTTTAAAGATCTTATGATGAAGCCTGAGACAAATAGTCATTGTTTTCAAAGCGTGTCGTATACATTTCCATAGTATATATTTTTGACGTTTTCGCTGCTAGAATGTCACTTTTTCAAAGTTGGATATGCTAGCCACTTGAGAGCACACGAAACAGCAGCACACCAAAGTGTAACTGTCTATGAGTTTAAATGTTTTTAAACGCACGATACAGGAGAAATCAATGGTGAGGGGAAAAGTAAAAAAAATACTCTCGAAAGCCATCGAATGCAGTCGCTGTGTCCGATATTGGCTAGATGGCATCATCATCATCATCATCACTTTGTTTAAGCCGTCAGGTTTACAAACTGACACAAGAATCTAACATTTACATAAACACACACAGAAATCAATATCCGGGACAGGGAATCACATTATAAAACCCATTTTCCTGAAACTCACAAACTATCTCTACGGTTAGGGTTGCCATCCGTCCGGATCGGTCTAGACATGTTATACTACTTGGTCCCTTGTCCGGACTTTGCCAGAATATTCTAAATAAGAGAAAATCCTCTTATTCGAGAAAATTCTGACAGAAGAAACAAGAAAACGTAAAAAAAGATCGAAAAAAGAAAAGTGTCCGAGCATTCTTCATTCTTTGAAAAGGTTTTTGTCAGGACTTTTTCATTGAAATGGCAACCCTATGTACGGGGCAGACAGCATCAATAATGCAAGATGGCGGTCGTCCAACCACGTAAACTTTCACGATGCACTTTATTTATAATACAGCGGGAAAGGTCGGGAGGCGACCCCATTAACTTGTGCTCAATCATAGAAATTACAAGTTGGGCTATTTGTTTATGTTGATGGAAATATGTTTAGCCTGCCCATATACTGACTGTAAGTAATGTGACAACGAGAATGCTCTTAAAACCATTTAATATGATAGTTCTCGTTGTCACAATTACCGTTATTATTTAACTGATAAAGGCAATAATTATATAATTTAATACCTCTAACAGTTAAACAACTGGCGAAATGTGGGCGTATTTTTTTTTTGTTTAATTTCTCTGTATTTCTATAAATATAGTTCCAATTTTATTTCCTAAGTAGTACATTATGGATGAAGAAAACGTGTTGTGCCGACCCCAAATAGAATGGGGAAAAGGCAGGAAGACTATGATGAAGATTATCTTTATTTAGAGAAGATTATCTTTTTTTTGAGAAGATTATCCTTTTTTAGAGAAGATTATCTTTCTGTATTAACTCACCTGTATTAATAAACGCAGGTTTTCCGACTGTATTTATCCTTATCCTGTCTATGTTATAAAACCTGTCTATCTATTTATATCCGTATCGTCTCTACAGGCCACGTGCCTGGTATTATATCTGGAGCCATTATTATATCAACAGGAAGTATCCTTTCAATAAATGTCTATTTTTAGGATGATAGGAAAAATAATTTTGAAAATGGAGCCAATATCAGAATAGTTGAAAGGAAATCGTTTGGCTGGGTTTGAACATGTTATAAGGAGGGATGAAACGCATGTAACTTATAGAGTGATCAATTTATATGTTTGATGTTGATGGATGGAGAGGGGGAGGAGGGTTCTGAAAAGATGGGAGAATTGTATGAGGAATTATATGCAAGAGAAGGAAGTGTATGACTGCGTGAAGGTGGACTGAATGGAAAAAGAATACGTAAGGATATGGCGCATAAATTTAATAATTTTTTCAACACATTGCAACTGCGCATTCAAATTTTAATGCATACAAAAGAATAAAAGGCAATGTAAGTTGTCAAACGATTTGGATATAAAAGAGTACAAGGCAATTTGTGAAAGGAAGTCAATAGTTATTGATTAATAGAATAATGACAGTTTATTGCACAGGGCCATGTCGGCAACTGCAGCAGAACAGCGTTAACGAGCGCTGAATAAAATATAAATCGCTTCAATTTAATTTAAAATTATGCAGGAATGACAGAATCCCTTTTGTTATGCAAGTGATTTTGTCATGTTCGATGGTTTGGTATATTTGTTGATGAGAATTTTCTTTATGTAAAGTAGCTCGTAGCCAGTTAATAACAGCCGATCGCACTTGTCTAAAGGCCGTTATCTATAACTTACTTACGTATAACTGTCAGTTAATCTCTCGTAGTTAATAAGTCTCGTAGCTATCGGTGTTTCTATAAACAAAGTTAGCTTGAATTATCCTATCCGCGTCACCTACCTGTCACCTGATTCATAGAATAGAATAGAATTTTATTTTGCAAATATGGGTAATACATAATAGTTGTTATGACATAATATAAAAGCTCAGCCATATTTTACCATTCGGCATGCAAACATTTACATCAAATCAAAGAAAGCTTTTCTGTGACGTTTTGTTTCTATCGGTCCGTAAGCTGTTAAACAGACAGAGATGGCAACCTACCGATACCTGTTATTAAGTTATTGAAAATGGCCATAAGTTGGTCCGTGGTCATCCACGGACCAACTTATGGCCATTTAGTAGGAGATTTAGTAGGACATTTATTCGAGTAGAATACGGAATCTCGACGCACAAAATATCGATAGTCAATGAAACCGAGGGTATATTAATCGGTAGGTTGCTGTCTCTGTCTGTTTGACGGCTGACCCACGCCCGTGTCCAGACCTTCCTCGGAAAGCACGCTAAGCCGTTGGTCCCGGCGGTCTTTTGTAGATAGTTGAGGTCAGTTTTGTTTTTTTTTTTTTTTTTATAAACTCTGCCCCACACTAGGAATTTCTCCTGTACCGTGGGTGCGTTTACAAACATTTAAACTCACATACACGAACATTCAGACCCGGAACAACTATCTGTAGGCCATACAAATATTTGTTCCGTGCGGGGATCGAACCCGCGACACGCAGCGCAGCAGTCAATCGCTCAGCTACTGCGCCAACCGTGCCGTCAGTCTTACCTTTGTAGAGGAAGCAGTCGCGCCATGCAAAATACTGGTATTCAGCTGCATTCAGTTACACTGGTAGCCGACCTCAACATAGTTGGGAAAAGCTGGGCATTCTATCTAAAAATTCCTTCACTTGAATATAAAGTCGCCGGGAAATTGTCAATCTTATTTTTATGCAAGAAATTTTATAATTTCCAACAATGGTTTGAAATTTTCTTTGAGCAGAATTTTCTTTCATGTTGGGTTTCATAGTCAGGTAAATAGGCACTGGGTAGCATCCTTTAACTTATGAAAGTCAGATAGTAATTTACAATTCCTTGACGCCACGCCACTGTACCTATTTGGAAAAAGTCTAGCATAGATGGAAATCCTTTGTCTCATGATACTTCGCCCTTCGAATGTGTTTGTAGAATTTTTTGAACTTTGTGGCTTGTTACATTATCGCATTATCATCTGCCGAGCCTTTTCCCAACTATCTTGGGGTCGGCTTCCAGTCTAACCGGATGCAGCTGAACACTAGTATTTTATATAGAGCAATTGCCTATCTGACCTCCAAAACCCAGTTCGGGGTTATATGATACCCTTTGGTAACTTATTGTCAGCCATTCATAAACGCAAACACACACACACGCATACACACCCACACCACACTCACACATTATGTTCTTACACACACGCACGATAGTAATAAGCAAACTAATAATATTGTAATACTTACACTTGCACCGCACCACACTTGTAATTTCAGCTCGATCATGGTGGTGACGGAAGTGACTGGTGCTTATAGCACAGGAGTCTTCCTAGTTTGAGCCCAGTTGCACTTGTGTAGTATCTTGCCACTAAGTTAGTCTAATTAAGGTACAATAATTGTAAATAGGTTTAAGTCTTGAACAAATAAATATTGTTTATTTTTTGATTGTTTAATGTCACTCTTTGGGGCACTACCTGTAACGATTCAAAAATCTAGAAAGGGCAGCCGTGACCAACGGTTTAGCTTGTTTTCGAGACAAGGAGGAAACTCGGTATGTAAAAGGTGATCACCCATCCACAGAACAACCTTGTAAAGTGCGGCTTAACCTTGAATATCGACCTGTGCGGCTTTTATTATTTAGCCACGAGCTCCTCATACTTGTTGAATGGTGTTTTTTTTATTTTTAAGATGATAAATATGTTGTTGTTTGTTCCAGACGGAGGATGGAACTCCCGCGGCCATCATGCGCCCTCGTATTGGTGTTGTTATTCATCACTCATCGCTCAGAGTGAGTACATTGTCCTCCTATCTACCTTCCTTCTTGATGACCGTTGATCACTTTTAGATACCCACTGGCTAAGTGGCTTATAGGCATGACGACAGTATCAAAAAATTGCAAATCTATTTAGTCCGTCAGTTAGAGTATTGGAAATTAATGGACACGTAATTTTTGTTTTTGTATATCAATGAATATTGACAAAAGATAAAACGTATCAAAACTCGTGACGTCAGAACTAGCTAAAAATTATACCAAGGCGTGACGTATTGAGAATTTTAAAAGCGTCATATATTCGTCAATATTGGTTTACAAAACAAAAGAAAAAACACGGGTCAATTTTTTTTTGATAATCTAACTGACGGACTAATTCGATTTTTTTTGTCGTCTCGCCTATTGGCTATAGATATAAGCGCTGATGTTGTGAGTGCTTTGAGACTGTCTCGATGGTCTCGTGGTCCCAAGCGCGACTGCTGAGCACGAGGTCCTGCATTCGATACCCAGGTCGGGCAAAAAGTTATTGGGTTTTCCCATCAGGAGGGAAACCGACGTTAATGTTTCGTTTATAAATAAATGAAAAATTATCTGTGTGTGTTTCTGTGTACCGGTTTATTTTATACGTTGTGGCTTTTGTGCAAGATTAGCTGGAGAAAACCACACGGAGAGAAGAGTTTTGGAAGGCTATGGGGGGGGGGGGGTCTTTGCCCAGCAGTGGGACAATATAGGCTAAAGAAAAAAAATATTGACTTTATACGCATTCGTATACAAAATAACATTTCCCGTAACCCGTCTGTCGGGAAATGCCCTCGTCTACAATTTTAAACGTAAGATGTCTGTGATTTATGCTGGAGAACTTTTCTAACTTAATAATAAGCTCGCCGACAGCTTTCTGACTTTGACATATTTATTATTATACGAGTTTTTACGTCAAGATTTATTATTCTGTACCTATTTATGTGAGACGGACGTATGTTTACATACCTAATAGCGATATATGAATAAACAATGATCTATTTTTACTTGGTTTTTGGGATTAGAAGGTAAAATATAGTCTGTCCCTATGTACTATGTATTATTTTGCTGAGTAAGTAGTAAATTATTAGTAGAACAAATGTTTATTACGTAATGATGTCTTACGGAAATGAAAGACCGTGGCGTATCCATTAAGACCGGGTTAGAGAAAATAAGAAAGAAAGAAAAAACAATATTACGACTCGTAAAAAAATATATATTTTTACCCGACTGCGCCAGAAGGAGGGTTATGTTTTTCGAGAGTATGTATGTATAATTGTTTGGCACGCTCTGTGGCCTGAACGGCTCGATGGATTTTAGCTTGAGAGGTGTCGTTAGATTCGTATTTACTGTGAGAGTGACACTAGGTATTTCAAAGTAAAAAAACAAAATGGCGGATTTTTGGTGGCAAATTCAAATGTTTGGCACGCTCTGCAGCTTGCATGGCTCGATAAAGGGCTCATCATGAGGATTTTAAAATGGTATTATATGGTATATACCCATTAAATAATCTAGACTAAAATCATTACATCCAATATGGGTCCCGACTGTTGCAGTCAATATGTTTCCTGAACTTGTTTTTTTCTTTTCAGTTTTTATTTAAAGTTATTAGTTATTTTTAAGCAGTCGGGTTTTTTAATTTTTTTTATTAATTTTTTTATAACTGAAAAGTTCAGCGTGGAGTGTGATCTTTAGTTTTGATTAATTTCATTAAACATAACATAACATCACGCCTGTAATCCACAAACGGTTAGGCAGAGGTGTGTACCTATTAGGTACCTACATTCACATTTCGCCATAAGTTATGTTTAAGTCTCATGTGACAGGGGACGAGCCTATTGCCATCAACCGGGCACAAATCCAGTAGCAGCCACGAAGACAGCTGCTACTGAGAAATTCCTGATAGAAAAATCCAATAACACCCCTAACTCCATTCCATTTCGTTAAATGCTTGATAAAATAAAACTAGTTACTATGTCAAACATTCAGCCGTCGCAAGTTACTATATTTTTCGAGGTAAAGGCTTATCAGATAATTCATCGTTAGTATTTACAACTACCATTAATCATAAATCGTATGGTAATATAAACTCATAAAGAGCAATATGTTTTATCCAACAAATATTATGATTTATAGTAATTGTGCACACATATCTATCACTAACGCTTACTGGGCATCATCATTTAGATAAAATATTAGAAGGCGTATGATGACTTATTTAATCTGATTTATCACAAAGAACTAACATTACTAAGTAGTAGGGGTATCGAACCAGTACCAATGACTCAGATCAACAAAACATATTTTCATTTATCTAAACATTTTCTTGGGCCTGTGTAGTCACTGAGGTAGGCCCAAGAAACGTTGCGTGACCATTTGGACCTAACCTAACTTATTGTCAATTATTTTTATTTTATTTTCGGCTGTGAAATCATCAAATGACTCCTCCCGCTCTGGGCGGAGCAGGAGGGAGTGTCAGACTTTTACTGACTATAACCCATCCATGTTCCTTCATCGCCCTTTGTGTTCCGGGGCCACGGTATCTCTTTCGAATAGTCCCGCAGCCCCGGCAGTCATCGGCCCTTGCGGACCCCTTCCTTGTTGCTGACTCTCTTTGAGGCGCGCGTGGAACACGAATGCGCCCTCGACACGGCCTGTCGTCATGAGACGGACGGTCGGCGAGCTAGCCCATAGCTCACCGTCCACAGGCCCGTAACTTATTGACCTAAGTTGCCATCTCCGGCCAAAAAAAGACTTGCCGCGAACATAATCAAATCGACAAAAAGATTACTACCGACATTTATGACGCAGATGAAGAACTAAAATCAAAATCCTGCATCGCGATATTAGAGTTCCACGCATGGGTTTAGAAAAACCTGAAATCAACCGTCGGACAGTAGCCCATCAAACACAACACCCCTCTGGTCAGAGGAGGTCCCTTTTCAACGGAGTACTGAGACACTTTACACCCTTAACCTTATACTTCAAAAATTGTTTCTCTGGGACTTCGTCGAGCTTCATTGTCTCGACGCTTTTCTGGTGATCGCCACTGTTGATTCTGGCGCACAGGAGTTACAGTGGTTTGGGAATAGTGTGGCGGGCTCGTCGCTTGTAAAAAAATACTCCAAAAAACACAAAGAAAGTTGGAGAGGAATGGGGGAGACCAGCAGTGGGACGGAAAAGGCTTATAAAAGAAAAAAATGTTCTTAACGAAGTTTCTAAGAGCAGTTTTGACAATCCAAAATATACTGACTGCCGGCTTCTCTCTTCTCTGAGCTCATAATAAGCGGGATCTCTTCAAAACTCGACTGAAACGGCCTTTTCTAGGCAAGCGTACTCCATCCATCGAAAACATTGTGAGGAAACCGGCATGTCCTAGAACCAAATAATTCGAAGACATGTGACATCTACCAATCCGCACTGGGCCCGTGTGGTGGATTATAGCCCATTCCCTTTCATAGAGAGGAGGCCTGTGTCCCAGCAGTGGGAACATTAATAGGCTCATGATGATGATGAGGATGTACTCCACCCACAGATAACTTCACCCTAGATCGCATCACCGACGCAAGCCAATATCGCGTTAAACAACCGTTTTTCACATTACTATCGTCGTTATCACTAAGAAAGTCACCTTGTTTTAGACATTTTTGCCGAGTCTATGATATCACACACTCTTTTTATTTTTAACGTAGACATATTAATAAATCTTACACAGTTTTATTTACTAGACGTTCATTCATATCGTCCGCCCAAGTCCGCCCACAACTCGACCAACTGGGTAATTTTCTCACTTCGTCGTTCATTTATCTACCAAAGAGTTTATTATTTAATTTCCGTACAAACTAGGATTGTATAGTAAATTGAACGACGTAAGCATTTTTTTTTCTATAGGCAGCAAAAGTTGATTAACCTTTTAACTGCCAGAGCATAAACGCACGCGCATGGTCATGCCACAATTTCACTTACAATTTTGTCACATATTTGTGTCGTTTTGAGTACAGGGCACGCGCTTGCTGGTCACGTATGTATACGTGACTCACACGCCCGCTCGTCCGTGCGGACGGGTGGTGGCGAAGATCTTGTGGGCGATTCAGTGTTATATAATTTTTATTGAGCTAATTATTTAATTAAAACCAGAACAGAAGCAAATAACTCTATAAATATGAAATGCTGAAATACAATGAATCAAATAAGTAATCTACTATCCATTAAGATTAATGTATATTGTAAAGACAACGACGACTTTGTCACTGACTTTAAAACGGTCAACATAAAGTGTTAGTAAGTGGTATTTAAGTCCAGCTTGGTCTTTCAATAATTTAAAAGTAACGATTGCCTTGTTATTATAAGTAGATAAATTATTAACGAGTTGTTTCTTTAAGTTTGTCTGGTGTCACACCCACAATTATTTATTTATCGTTAACCTAGCTGCCTGCCCCTGCTTCAACACACTAACTTTTAAAAATACATTTAAACCTGAGAAATGATAGACATATTATTCCTTATTATATTCCAACTTTTCGCTGTCATTATTTAGCTTACCTTTGATCAATCTTTGTTGGTTTATACAACGAAAATTTGCCATTCTAAGACACGTTGTCAAAACAAACGATGTTAGACAAACCTGAAGTGACGTGTTGATAAAATAAATCAAGATTAGTCCCTTGTAAATTATTTCAGTCCGCTCAACTATATTGGTACTTCTGAAGAATGAGAATAGGGAATAAATATATACATTGATGCGCCCTTTTTTTCTAAAGATGCACCCCTTTTGCTAACTGGGGCAGTGTATTCTTTATTTAAAACAGGTATTAACAAACTCTTATGTAGGCTATTTTTATAATTACTTATCTCCTTGCCATCGGCATGCGGCATCGTTTTGGCACAAAATGCTATGCGTTGAAAAATGTCAGTAATTTTTCAGTTCAATGAGGCGTAGTGCAGACGACAGTTTGATATGTACCGTAAGAAGTACCTAGATGCAAAAGTAGTTAAATACACAAGGAAAAACGGCTTTTTTTTTCTAGATATAAAACCCACTTCGCTATTTTTAGTTTTCATTGATAGCAATATAGAATTAGATTTATCACCCATCAAGAAGCGCATATGGTTGCCGTGATCCTTTAAAATGTAGCATTTTATTGCCATGCGTGTCTACCGATCACTTATATATGCCTGTTTTCTAATAAACTACAGATTTTATAGATCGAGGTATTTGTCGAACATATCGCCATTGTTTGTATCTAAATCATGCTATTGTTAACTTAACCTACTACACTTAAAACGCTTTCCTACAAATCCATCGATCACAAATATTTATTGACTTCACTCCTTTAGAACGTTAAGATAAACAAAACAACTTACACATCTTTATCCGTGTCTTGTACTCAATAAACTATTGTTTTTACCTCAGTAGTAAATATGGGTTAGAGGGCACTCGTCCACTTCGAAACGGACCAGCTACCAGTTGCCCATGACATAATCTGTAATACAATATTCCCACACAACATATTAATTTACGCCTGGAACTCCCGAAAAATAAACAATTCTTTATTATTCTTAGTGATTTAAGTATCTCTTCAAAACATTCCTCAGAAATTCGGAATTCTTGGCTGCAATAAATAAAACTGCTATAATTTATGTACGGAAGATATCTCACGTGAAAATGTAGATGTCCAAGGTATCAAACATTTCTTGAAGTTCAAATTCATCATCATTAACCTAAATCTGTCACTACGGATTGTTAAAAGGGTATTTTAGTAAAAACTTTCAAGATACGATACAATCTAAAGTTTTATAAGTTAAGTTAGAGCTTTTTGTTCATCATTTCGTAAACTGGTTTTATAATTAAAGTACTTCTTGATTGCGCTGATGACACAATTATGGCGAGCGTCGCGATTCAGTTTCCATAAAACAAATAACAATTCCTATATAATATGTAGTTTGCGCTGCATTTGAGTGCTGCCAAGAACAATATTGCAGAGAAAATGTCACCACACAGACGTTTTGCTAGTTATACCGACGCGACGTCCGATTATGTTGTCAACACACGTCATGAGAGAATCGGCAAGGCGACAACCTAATCATTAATAACAGAAAAAGATTATAGCCGCCAGAAATCACTTAATACATTTACTGCTAAGCATAATTATTTAAAGCATCGTTGCAGCTCATTTTAAAGACAAAAATAATGATGTTGTAAATTCGAAATACTTTGTTGTCTTTACAATATACATTAATAGCACTAAATAATGTAAGTGTCTTAAATCTTCTAGTAAGCGAACAATAAATAAATTCATGGATAACCATCCAATAAAAGTATCAACCTATCATGAATTACATCTAATTTACCTACGATTTAGTTGTTCAATGCTCTCCATGTAACGGAACTAGGGAATTAATTGTAACTATATTATATTCGAAAGGAGACATAGAATAAATTCAACCGACACCTTAAGTAAAGACAAAGACAAAAACGACAATGTAATAATGATAAAAATAAAACTCAATTCATATTTTATTCACAGATGCATGAACGGTGGGAAGATAAACTTCAGGGAGAAAGAGAAGCAGATTTTAGATCAGATCCTGGGCCCAGGACGGTACGACGCCAGGATCAGGCCCTCGGGGATTAACGGCACTGGTGAGAAACGCTTGGCTTTGAGCTTCGTAAGGTCCGTGGTCGAAGCGATGGTTAGGGAGGCAGGACTAGGGTTCATAGACCTAGGTAAGGACTAAGGTAGTGGTAGTGGAGCTGTGGAGGTGGAGGTAGTGTTAAGGATGATAGACATAATGGCAAAGGTAGGAATACGTATTATCAGTGTTATGAGGGAATAGTTTGGCAGGAGAGGGGTCTAGAGTTTATGTGTTTGAGAAATGAATAATCTGGCTTGCAATACTAAACTTGACATATCAAAATGAAGAGATAAAAACAGGCTTACCTGTTCCTATCTTATTAATAGATTGGAAGAAGGAAGGTTTGGAGATGATTGACGAGGTGACGAAGGAATAAATGTAGGCGGTTCTAATGGCGGTTAGGTTAGTAGACTTAATGGCAAAAAAAATAAAGAAAAGGCAGCACTGAACAAGGGAAGAGGCAGATATCTAAAAATAAATAAATATTACAGTATATAACAATGATATTATCTCATCGATTTGAATATGTCTTTATTACTTTGACGCACCGGTATCGGAAATCATAAACTTGTTAATGGCCAAGGTATAAAGATGTAGTCTTTTGGGAATGATCTATCTACGGACATGAAACAAAGCTTACGCAATATGTATTAATGCGTCTGGAGTTTTGTTCCAAAATAATGTTACATATTATTGTTAGGTATTTCACCATTCCATAACAATCATAATGCAGTAGTACTAAAGGTACTCTTGTAAAATACTGGTACCTATTCAGCTGCATCCGGTTAGACTGGAAGCCGACCCCAACATAGTTCAGACGAAAAGTAAGGTTACATTAGGTTATTGCCCTTATTTCTGTTAAAAGCTTAGATCGTAAGTTTGTATACAGCAACGATGATAAATCTATTTCGTATTGGGGCAGAGCACTTAGAGTTGAAGCCAACTTTTGTAAGGAATACCTGTGTAAAGAATTCTACAAGTCCAACAAAGAATAGGGAACCATCTTCGAGTAGTTTTGACAGCCATTTATCGTTGTCAGTTTCAATGGCGTCGCTAACTTTGCTAACAATTTCTACTAGATTAATGATAAGTCTGATAGTATTTGTAAAAGGCCTTTTACTCTACGTCATATCAGCGTCTTTTCATCCATAGTTAAACTTTGAGTCTTTGCTATCAATTGCTCAAACTGCTCGTCCTAAAGAAAATAAAACTAGATCATATAATATACTGCTTCTGGCGGCTTCCGATTAAAACTTTACTTTAAATCTAGTAACAATACTTCATCATCATCTGCCTAAGCTTTTCCCATCTATGATAGGGTCGGCTTCTGAACTAATCTAAGGCAGCTGAAAACCATTAGGTGACATGGAGACTCAGCCTATCTGAACCTTATATTCTTATAACAGTGCTTGCCTTTTAAGCATACCAGTGTTTATATCCGTAATTTGTTGTTCAAATGGTATAGTCACACACGGTAGTCCATATTTACCGACGACTAAATTCAATTTCCCTTCGTCGTCGGATGTCTCTCTAGCCTCATTTACAAATGTGTGATGAATTCCCTCCTTCTTAATGGCTTCGTCATACCGTCTAATGCTTGTATAAACAACCGTATCTTCCATTAGTCATTTGTTTACTCCACCTGTTAGTGTCTTATCTTCATACGTCATTCATGAGAGCTCCTCTACATGCAGTTGCCATATTCCTGAACTTGGCAATGTATGAGCCATTTTCTGCACTCCCGGATGTATTTTATCAGTTTTTGGCACTTGTGAATGGGAATGGAGTGTAGAATGGTGTGAAATGGTCTTCGGTTATTAGTGGTAATGGATTATTAACACTCCCTCTTCATTTTGAAGGTTAAGATCGTAGTTTTAAATAATAGATGAGTTAGGAGACCTAATTTAAAATTAAATTAAGAATTGTGTGGGAAATAATGAAAGAAGTATCTATGTTAGGTATTTAAAAAGTTTATGGCCTGGGGATGTTTCACATTCTTAGTCATAGGTAGGAATAATACTGAACGCGATGATTACAGATAATTTGTCTAATAGAGTAACAGCTGTCGCTTCAACCACATATGGACCAAAGCTAATAGAAACATGTAATAGTGAATTGTAACATAACGCGATAGAGTTCAAATTGGTTGACTTGCTGACTTAATGGTAAGAATTTTGTTTTCCATCTCTGAAAGGATTACAAAAGACGCTTCCGATGTAAGGTATTTTTTGTTTGTTATGTACATGACTATGCTATTTTTGATTTGGTTTTAATCGTTTTAAAAACAACCTAAGATCGTAAATATACATAGTTTATTTGAAATATAAAAATAAATATTTACTTAGACACCAATTACCAACTGGCTTTTCAAATATAATTGAATATATAACGTAAGAAAGGCAGACATACGATGTCACTACACAATTTTTTTAGAAAGACTAAATGGCAATTGACTTCGCCAATTTTACATCAGAAACTCGTATTAATACGCTGCATTTTTCGTCTATTCACCTCCGGAATTTGTCGTCCACATGTAAGCAATATAAATGTACGTCGAATAGAGATTGTGCCTTAAAATAAACCGGGGAATGTGCGTATTTTGATAGTTTTAGGCTCATTGTCGTAATCTGAGTGTTTAGTAACAGTTTTTACTTCTTCAGTGAATAAAAGTTCATTTATTGCATTTTAGCCAATGTCATCGGATTCTTCGGTCATTACTTTTGGCAGTCGTTCAAATATTTTGTTTTTTATTACTGCAATTTGAGAAGTCTACTTTCATTCGAGATTCTTAATACACTGGCCTGCAAAAATAAGTATCACACTTTTAAAATTGCAACAACTTTTTAAGTACACAAGATATACTTTCGAAACAAATAGGACTCGAAAAATTGTTTAATTTTGTCTACAGTTTCAAAGAAAGCTGATAAAAATTGCTTTATAACGTTTTTTTATTTTAAATCGACTTCTATAGTTTAGGAAAAACTAAAATTTTAAAAGAGTAGTACTTATTTTTGCAGGTCAGTTTAGTTAGTCATTTGGTTTCTCCTGGTTCATTTTACTGTTTACCTAGGTATCTTCTCCAAAATGGAATTTTCTCCTTGGTTTGATACTGGTTTTTGCTCATTAGCTGTAATAAGTAATATATCATAAAATACGTAAGACCTACCGACTACCAAACTAGCTTCTTAAAAAACCGGCCTACTTAAAATCTTTCTTCTTTTGTTCTTCTTATAACTTCTTGAATCAATGCGGCGACAATATTGATCAATTTGATCCTTTTTGGTAACTTATACTGTTTTCTCAAGTTTTACGGTTGCATCAGCCTTGTTTACTTCGTAAATTGCTATAGCTATTTTCCTATAGTGTGTGGATGATTCTTTGAAAGGTTTTTAGCTAATATCTTGGATATTGAAGGGAAGTCATTTGTCTGGCTGTCGGAACACATTAGCTTGATAATGCGGAAAAAACATCATACCGCTATACTTGTACATATGTATTTACGATCGATTAGGTAATGTTTACTAACGTTTTGGGCAGAATATCGATAGCGGTTCCCTTTACTTAACCAAGTAATAATCAATAATTAGTATCCAAATCATCGCTACTTTTTTATCTGTACCTCTAGGAAACATTTTTTCACAAATATTTCAACAGCAAGATCAGTATTCTGAAGTGATACACAAAAAAGCATCAAAGTGCCACTCAGGCGCTACATCTCGTAATTTCCAAGTTCATTTCGTAACAAAAGAGGAACGTTACGTGAAAACCATAAATCACGCCACAATTTTTTTCCCGCCATCTTGTAAAGCTTTGCGCGCGAATCTGTAATGGAAAAACATTTCTTGGAGCTCTTAAGTGAGATTTTTATGACTTTGTACAGTTTTTGTGTTAATGGAAAGGCATTTAGATTGTAAGAGGTTTGTGGAAATGTGAAAGTCAGCAGAGTTAGCGGGTACAAGTAAAAGGATAGAAACGTATCGTTGGGCACGTTTTTATTAGTTTCATTTTTATTTCTCTTGCTCCATTATAAAGGGGGCAAACAAATTCCTTGTGATGACGTTTCTTAACTTATAGTTCCATACTTGTCCTTACCAAACTCAAAAAAAACCAACAATCTTCCCGAAGAGTTTTCACCATCCTAAGAATCATTGAATACGATTCACATTCAGTCTTCAAAGAATGTATTTGTGAGATCCAATCCATCATTTAAGACATGAATGCGAAATTGGATAAACGTTGTATAATGCAAAATGGCAGGATCCTCGTTGGATCTTTTATTGGCGAATGTTGTACAAGAATGAAGAATGACGATGAAGAAATTACAGGACATGAATTGCTAACAATTCTGTTGTTAAACTGTTGGAGTGCTATATTTGAACGCTTGCTTAAGATTTTGGAGAAATAACAAGTGACTAGCGGGAATGGTAACTTGTAAGAAAAATAATTACGCGTCGATTTCAATCCTCATTTTGCATTGGTTGACAAAGGAGACGCACGTTGATAAATTACCTAAACATTGGTTGTCGTTTTAAATCGAAATGTACCTACCAAAGTATCCAGGTTCAACTCTAATGATTTTCTTCAACAATATCCTTAAATTAATCACACACGTTTCTAATAGAGTTCCAGCCATTGTCCCCATCGTCGGCTACCATTGAATTGACCCCAAATAGACCCCAGTTTCATTAATCACCTCTCTAATGGGTCAGGGCTGTCATGCTTCTGAATCAATTATCCATGCTCTAAAAAGCCCAGGTCCAGCTGGAAGCTTGAGATTAATGGTTTTTTCATTTTGGTCTTTTGGAAAAACGTTTCTGACAGCAGAACTTTATAGGTTATTGTTAATAGAGAATTTGTTTTTGAATTTTTATTGGTTGAAGCTCCTACTACTGCTCCAATAGTTTCTTCAAATTTATCATTATACTAGCTTTTGACTGCGGCTTCACTCGCGTGGAGTCCGGAAAATGCCCACGGGATCGTACTTCCGGGATAAAAAGTAGCCTATGTGCTATTCCAGACTATAATCTCTGTGCCTAATTTCATCCAGATCCGTTCGGCCGTTTTGGCGTGATTAAGTAACAAACATCCATCCATCCAAAGTTTCGCATTTAAATAGTAAGTCAGATTGTTGGGTCTTATCACACTTTTTGCCATTTATTTTTTCGTCTCGTGTGTAAGGGAGAGAACTAAATTATCATCTAGGTAAGTCGACAGCCCTGTTTATAAGCTTTCTATTTGCGGTGTGCCCGGCTGTCAACTACAGACTTTTCAACCATTTACTAGCAACTCATTCGCTTCACGTTTGAGAAACGCTTTTATTCTACATTAACTTACCTAAAATAGGGTTTTTGTTCAAAAACGGTTATTTCGATTTTAATTTTGTCGTTTTTCTCATTCAAAATTACGGCGATCATTAATATTTTTTAATACATTTATTTTCTCTTTTCTTTTAACAAAAAGTAGGTAAGTACAGTTATAAAAGTTAGTAAAAGTAAGTTCAGTTAAGTTTTAAAATTGAATACATCTAGTACTTCTACAAAAGAGATATCGATTTTTTTTTTAAATTAACTCCGATCTTATTTTAACGAATCGTTAAAGCTTTAATTTGATTATAAATAAATAATAACCAGTTTCCATTCAAACGTTACAATGTTAATAATAAAGTATTAATTTCCCTTTCGGGCCACCTATTTACGCATGGAAACTAACGTTGAATTATTTATGTGTTAACTAACACGCGAACGGTTACTATTTCCTTATACATTAGATTAGACTTAAATCGTTTTGACCTAGACATATTCGAAAACAATCGCTTTTCGCCCTAGTAAGTTATCAAAATGAAATAATAATTTGGCCTGGAATTGATTGACACATTACGACCGCGTCATTAATTATATTGGTATCTTCAACATCATCGCCTTTCTTAGTTGCTTGTGTGATAATATTTTCGTCTGTGCTTTTATACTTATTTAGTTCTTATAAATCTGACTGAATAGTCAACAGAATTAAAACAATTGATTATTCGAATTCACTGAATGGAATATCGATTGTTACTGAATGATTTATTAACGAGACAGTCTGATTGATACAATTTTAATTGTTTAATGGACTGGTAGAGAGGACTCTGAACTTTTTATTATTGATTTGTCTGAAACGTTTTAACAGATGGCCCAGCTGTAGTTAATATAAACCTGTTCGTGAGAAGTATTACTACTATAAGCGACATAAAGATGGTTAGTAACGAGAAAGAGAGAGAGAAACGTAATATTTAATGTTAGTTTCGTTAGATCAACAGTATAAGGTGTCCTTGGACAAGACCACAAGCTTTGATCATCAAGGAGTTGGGAAATCAATGAAATGTACTGGATTGACAGTAACGTGGTCGGAAATGTCAATCCATATAGATCCTTGTGCTTTCTTTTCCTTGACGATCATAGATTGCCGTCTTTTACAAAAGGGAGTAAAGAGGTTGTAGCGTTTGTTTATAAATAAGTACAAAATTAGTTAATAATTACAAAATTAGAATGACCAATCGTTGTGAGTTCAGTGTGAGGAAAAATATTAAGACTATAATTTTCCAAGCTCGTACCTGCACTTTTTGAAATACCTAAGTAGGAAAATTTAGTTAGGCAAATTAAAATTTAGATAATATAAAGACCTAAATTAGGCAGATTGGCACGTAATAAAAAAATAGTTAAAAAAAACATTCAAAATTTTGCTGTTTTCTTTTTTGTTTTCATATTGGTATGTTTTTATTTGTTGATAAGGCACGTACATTTTGCTCATAATTACGATCTTGGACAAATTAATATATAATTTGAACGTAAAAAATACATGAGAAACAAATGTTACAGCCTGCTTAACTTTGTTTCTGTTCGGGAGCGGGCGTGTTTCGGTAAACGAGAGCAGTTCCTTCATTTAGTTTTTCATTAAAATATTTTTTTTTTATCTATGGAATGATTGTTTTTTTTTTTTCATGTGCTGTCATTTTATTTTGCCGATGTTTTTCTTGGTGATCCCAATTGAAATCCTTGTTATTATTAAATTTATTTTCTGTGTTGCTATTAAGTTGTATTAATTTACTTGATAGGTTTCCCATAGCTTGCGTATACAGGTAATTTATATGAATAGCTTAATAACAGTTAATTAAGATTAACAATAAAACTGTCAAATCTACGTGCTAATTTGCTAAAAAATATTGTACCGCTTTCAACAAATATAGGTAAAATAAAGACGCTGTAAACAAATATAATTATGTCAAAAATAGGAAATCAAACTTTATTAATAGGTAATAATATAATACATAATATATAATACATATAATAGGTATGATATGAGTATGATGCTACACAATAAAAATATCATAATATAAAATATATTTCATTACTTATAATATCTGCAGTAAACTTGCGTTTTTTCGATAACAAAGGCATTGGATTAGGTATAGGTAGGTACTATTAAAAATCCTTTGACAGGTTTCGTGACACCATATCTATCAGTTACTAACGAAATGTTGCAGTGCTATTAAAATAATCGATAAAATATCCGGATCACGCGATCAAAACGATTAGTTTGTAAAAAAAAAAACTAATTGTCACGAAATATCAAATACTTTATATCCAGCAATTATAATTTATTATTGATCCAGTTTTATAAACCAGACTTGGTTCATGGGTATTATCAGATGTAACTAGAAAATAAAATGACTAGTTTCACTTTATTTATTCACATTTATGGCGGGTTTTTTAAAAGTGAATATCGAATACGTTTAAGGTGAAACCGATAGCGTCGTTATAAAGCTATTATTAGGAGCGATATTTTATTATTTATTCTGTAAAAAGCACTAGAACGTTTTTAGACGACGTTTTCATCTCAAGTGGAATATTCCAAATATTAGGAAGGCTCAGAAATTGGTGCTTTTGTGTTAGGCAATTTCTTTGTTAAATATTATAGCTATAACAAAATTAGATAGGTGCCTTAGAGTCGCGATTCTAAGCAGAATTTTCCGAACTATGGTTCTTAAGTGCTCGAAATAAAATAAGTAAAATAATGTCAAGCCCTATCTCAATTAGGGCCGCCGTATTTATTTAAATCTTGTAAATTGTACATAATATTAAACATACGTACATCTAAGTTGTCTGAAAAAACAGTACTTATCAGAAAATTCGCCAAATCGTGACGAAAACCAAGCATGTTGGTAGAACAGTAAACAGTAGGTAAATGAACTTTCCATTAAAATCATAAATAAATTAAATTCTAAATTCACTCCGACAGTTAACTTAATCCAGATTAACGCGGAACAAACTAACAAACCCTATTTAACGAGAACCACGTAGCTTTCTAAAACAAAATGTTAATTTCCGGCACACGCTATGTTTTCGCTCCAAGACGGTGTTCTCCCAACCCCGAAACGTGATGTAGCGTTTTTTCTATCGACATTAAGAAAAGTGTAACGCATAATATAATTTTATTAATGGAATACAGAAATACTACGGAACATAGTGAACCAGTATAAACTAATAATATTAGGTTGGTAAGAGGCGAAAATTAATAAATCCACCATTCTTCGAAAACTATTCTCTTATTTTTTTTGTTGTTTTTTTAAAGCTTGTTTCTTTGTCTATTAATGTCATTATAGATAATTTATAACTAATTTAGAGAATCCCAGCCCATAAGAGCAATAATAATAACTTTTAAAAACTTACAATTATGTTTGAACAATAATTTCTTCTTATATATTTTTATGTAACAGTTTTAGTTGTTTATTTTATTTCTAAATTAAAAGATACTGCTCTATATTACACTAACACAAATTCTCGTTGACAAGCCGACATTAAGAGATTGTTTGCAGCGTTTTGTTTTAACCCAATGTCGTTTGATTTATTAAAATGTTAGAGGTTTTATTTGATCACAATTATATTTATGTTCGTTTGTGTGATTATTCTGTCGGATCATTCATGAGCATAGTGTACATTATGTTTACAGGTGGACAGGTGAGTCGCTAGACTGATGATATAACGCGCATTCACAAACTAACGTTAGGCCGTAGTATCATAATAATACCGTGATTTATCGTATATTTTGCTTGGTACTTAGATGGACCAGCGGTAGTGAGCGTCAATATATTTGTCCGAAGTATATCAAAGATCGATGACGTCACAATGGTAAGTCAATAAGGACAGACTGGGCCGCTACTAGTGTTACAAACGTATAAGTTCTCTGTATCCACCTTCCGGTGAAACAAGTCAAATGAATGGGCAACTCTCTCCTGTTGACTAGGAGTGATTTACCCGACACTATTTGTGTAATGTTCATTTTTTCTTATTCTTTATTTTTTCCTTTCGATTTCTCTTTAATCCCGTTTGGTGTTGACGACCAAAATCGTTTTTAGACGCGCGTCTGTTACTTCTTAGATCGCCAGTATTGGTATAATTCTAGCTTTATTTATCATCTAAAACTAACCTATACATAGAATAACAAATATAGTCATTTAGTTTTTAGTTTTGTTTCTTTTTTAATTTTAGACTGGCTGGTTGTCCTTATGAGTTCATCTGACGGGACATTAGCTTTCTTTAATGAAATGGACTGATCAGTCGGGTCAGATCTGACGTTGTTGCGATCAGAATCAGCTCCACTTCATTATTATCTTTAAGCATCTAACATTATCACCAACTTGCGTACTTCTCTCACGATGCTACTCGTATAGTGTGGTTAGGTGTTTTATATGAAGCGGTACAAACAATAAATAAATTTAAATTGTTGTTTTCTGTCGTTAAGGCTATGCGCCAACGTTAGTCCATGTCAACATGTATCTACGGTCCATCAGCAAAATAGATGATTACAAAATGGTGAGTGTTTTCACATGACCTGATGTAATCTGTGACATTTTTATTATAAACTAAAGTTTAGATTTCTCTGTGGGATTTCGCGATCCACTGCTCTACCGCTGGTGCAACCCTCTAGTTCCTTGGCCCGCGGCAGCAGTGGACCGTGCCCTGTATTAGATCTGTCTTGTCAACTTCGTTTATAATAAAAATTAAATATTATGCAATATCTGCACTACGCTAAACATTCTCAAGCTATTCGTAAATATTGTGTTCGTGTTTTTGGTTATTTTCTTTTCCCCTTGATTTTTCCTTTGGTTACTCTTATTTGTGCACTTTCCTTTTACCTTCCTAAATGTATCATTTAACCCACCCTTAATGTTAAAGTTAAATGTTTAACTAAATCTTTTCCTAAATTAATGTACCGTGGTGCGGTGCCGCGCACATTATGATTTTATTTTATGTTTTGATTTTATATTAAACTCAGACTTCCTTAGTCTGGCCACGTTAAAATAATAAATCCTACATCTAAATTTTACTGATAATCAAAATTGTCGCTTAATTTTCTTCAAAAAAAAATTCTTTTCTGTTTCTTTTTTTTCTATTCCTTATTGTTTTCTTTAGTTTATATTTAGAGAGCGCTCCTGCGGGAGCGTCTCGAACTGTAAAAACACGTACAGGATGGACTATTGGCACTAAAATTAGATAGCACTAAATTATTGATCAGCAAACTCAACCGCTTCGGTCTCACAGCACTGATACGTTCAAAATTCAATTTGAACTCAATTGCCCTAGAAACAAAAGATGTAATCACGTAATGTACTAACTGAAACAATCCGGCCACGCTTCTAGGTACCACCGGGGACGCGGCCCGCACCAGACACCATCATTTTATTTATTTTCCTTATATTTCTTTGATCATGCTTGTTATATTGATTTCACGCAGATGAGGAGATTATAAAAACTATTTTGGTCGTGTACGTTGATTGTAATTAATTGTTGATATGTCTTGTTCATGTGAATTTGTGTTGTGTAATCGGGACTTACCGCCGCGCCCGCACTCGCCTTCGTGCTTGGAACGGTGGCTGCCCACCAATATGTGACACCCGACCCCAAACAACAGCTAGACGTATCGTAGCTCTAGTTTACTGGCCGATTGTGCATGAAGGTAATTAAGCATTCCTTCGACGAATGCTGGGAACGGTAAGTTCGATCTGGGCTTCGCTTCTGTGCATGTCGCTTCGACTTGTGACGCTCGAACGTTCACTTTTGGATAAGAATGATTTTTATTTTGGCCAGTGGAGTTAACATTAGGTTGAGAGACCTTCATTTCCTTCATGACATGTATTTTGAAACCGATATCTTTAAGTTCATCGTCTGTGTGAAACCCATCAGCATCTCTTCTATCATTAACATTTGTGTAAGTGTGACCACTTGTGAAAATCGAGTCCAAAAGTAAATTTTCGAGTGAGCATGTTTGAACTTCTTCTGTAAGCATCTGCCGGCTTTTGTTGTACGATAATTCATTTGACTTGCTGAGATGTCGAGGGATCCTCTAGTGCATTGTGTCTTGATGTCAAATTAATTATTGAGCGAACCTTCGACACCGTCCCTTCCCTTAGTTGTAATATATCTATATTATTATATATACCATGTTGTGCCAGTAACATCTCATTGGAAACTTTTGCACTTACTTTTAACTTAGGCACTATGTGTTTTATAAGAAAAGAAGTTTCCAAACAGGCTGATATTGGCACAAAACAAAACCACGTTTAAAGCTTACTGGTAAAATAAAGTCATTAGTAAATAGCTTGGTGCGTTAACTAAAAGACTAGAAGATAAAGATAAAAATTAAAGTGATGAAGCTTTTAGATGCACAGATGCAAAGAAAGCAGAGTGAGAAGATGTGGTCAACATAGTATGACTTGGTGTTGCATTGAAATATTGTCAAAATGGCCAGCAATATTGTTAAAAGATTTGGTCACAAGGCTGCTGTAAATACTGTACATATTAGTCATTTAGAGCAATCATGAATCAAATTCTCTATAATCATTTTGAACAGTTTCTTCTATGTTTCCAGAATAATCAGACGAAATAGTTAAGTGTAAAGTGTTTGACAATGTCTCAATGTATGTGTTCTGTTTAATGAGAGCTTGCTACAGGTGGATATAATGTTTTCAGGAATACTCTGTACAACTAACATTCCGAGAGCAATGGTTAGATGAACGGCTGAAATTCAATAACTTGGGAGGTAAGAGAACTAATCAATACTATACAATACAATACAATACTGTGCAATACTATACAAACACTGTTTTAAGCTTTCGCGGTTTAAGACTAGACTTATATTATCACTTACGGGATATCTTCCGTGATTATTATTTGTTTTGGGCTCCCGATATTTTGACGCTGTTGCAAGCGCCATGATCGCGGGTCGACTGGTGAATGCGGGTGGATGGAAAATAAATCGGAAACTCAAAACAAATAATAATCACGGAAGATATCCCGTAAGTGACAATATAAGTTTAATACTATACAATACAATACCATACTATACAATACTATACAATACTATACAATACTACACAATACTATACAATACTATACAATACTATACAATACTATACAATACTATACAATACTATACAATACTATACAATACTATACAATACTATACAATACTATACAATACTATACTATACAATACCATACAATACTATACAATATTATACAATTCTATAGTAACTAGGTATAATGTCGATTTTAAGGAAAGTATAAGATGAGATTCCGAGCGATACCTACAGTAAAATGCTCAAAGACAAAATTTTGGTGGAGTCTTTGAGGCAATAAATAAAAGCTAAAGTGTGTTTCGCAATTCCATGTAATCTTGTAATAGAGCATTAACGGTAGTATATCATTCTTCCAGATTCCAATCTTGAGCCTTTAAATCCCCAAATTGTTCCAAATCTTTTTGATCGAGATATAAAACCTTGCCAAGAGGATATCTCCATTGGATTGAATTTTCTGAATATGTCCAAATATTGGTACAAAAATACAGATAAGTACCACCAGTACTGAAGATTGATTTCAACAATAGTTTCCATACAAATCGAGATTCATTTTTGACCATCGATAGATCCTAAAATAGGAACCCTAGATTCCTCAATAGTACTTTTCACATTAAAATAACTTGCTGACTTAATATGTTCTCCCCAGGTCGCCTCAAATACCTAACCCTGACCGAAGCCAACAGGGTATGGATGCCTGACTTGTTCTTCTCCAATGAGAAGGAAGGCCACTTCCACAACATCATAATGCCTAACGTGTACATCCGTATCTTCCCCAATGGCAACGTGCTGTACAGCATCCGGATCTCTCTCACGCTGTCGTGTCCCATGAACCTCAAACTGTACCCCCTGGATAAACAGACCTGCTCACTGAGGATGGCCAGTTGTGAGTATATTATTTTTTTGCTTTCTTCGTCATCCTCATTATCTAGCCGTAAGATGTCATCTGCTAGCCATAGGCGTCTTCCAAGCACAGCCATAAGGAATGGCCTTTACCTGGATGTGAATCTAGCGGGTTCCTATGAACTTCACCAGGTGATCGGTCTACCTTGTGGATGTAATAGTTATGAACACTATTAGAAGCAGAGAAAGTTTTAAGGAAGCCCTATATTTAAGATTTAAAAAAAATTGTACTGTTTTAGACTTTCACGGTTTTTCACTACACTTGAAGTACTTACGGGATGATAACCGTGATTTTGTTTTCGTTCGATGAGCTCCCAATAATTACGGATATCATCCCGTAAGTACTTTAAGTGTAGTAAAAAAAAATTGCATGCAAAGATGGTTTAGTGACAGATTTTGCCATTCCTAATTTTGCACATGGAAACAATAATTCTTTTTTTTAAATAAACTATCTATACGGCCAGATATCAACCAGACTAGACCAAACAGATTGCGTTTAATTAATTTCAGATTCGAAAATTAATCTAACCGAAAAAATAATCTAAAAGAAAACAATTGTTTTCTTTTAGATTATTTGCCATTAACGGCTCAGCTATAACCGTTTACCAACGGTAAAACAACATGTCATGTACAAAAATTACTTAGCCCAGCTGCTCCCAACAGTTAGCGGCAGATATTTGGGCGTACCGTTTACATTTCATTACGAAATAGCCTTGTTTACACTGTGCTAGTGATGCACGTTCTGATTCGATCCGATACTTTACAGTATCGATACCACAGGATGCGGTATTACGATATTTTGGATAAATAGAGACGAATGTGATAATTGCTTGGATTGTTATAAAAATACCAGTCATCATCTGCCTAGCCTTTTCCAACTATGTTGGGGTCGGCTTCCAGTCTAACTGGATGCAGCTGAATACCAGTATTTTACAAAAATCAAGTTTAAGAAAGAATGAACCATAAATATCACATTGTCCTAAATTGTATGATCAGTACAATTCTTAAGAAAAGAAAAGGAGGACAACACATTCCTAAAAGTATTTCTGATTTTTTACCTAGACTCTTACAATCCTAGAAGTATCGCAAAGTTGCGATTCGAATCGACCTAAAGTATCGATACAAATGCTAGAATAACAACAACACCATCTATCTTAATTAGTTTTAGGTAACATTTCAAGTCACTTTTAACATCTCCTGTGTATAACCAGTTTACTTGTATTTCCTGGATAGTAAAAAAACTGTGCGACTCTACACTGTGAGCTGTCTTCACGAATCGCATTGATTTTCATCATCCTGTAAACAACTGCCTTCGCTTTGTAAAAAGCTGTTTGTTTAATTGTCAGTCTGTTTTTTTTGTAACGAGTTAAGAATAGTTTTTGTTCGGGAATCAAATTCTAGTTAAAACATGAATGTAAAAAAAAAAATGCTAATCAGTATGACTAGCATTTACTGTTGTTAAATCATCTGTATGTTTGACCCTATATGAGCCTCCGCTATAAATAATTTTAATTGAAGCCCTATAGACAATCTTGACATCAACATTTCTAGCAATCTTCAAGTTGTCGTCACAACCAATTCCCTTTTTATTTCGAAACACATCATCATAAACGTTTCTTTTGCAGACGGCTGGACCACAGATGATTTGGTATTCTTGTGGAAGGAAGGTGACCCTGTCCAGGTCGTGAAGAACTTACACCTACCACGGTTCACGCTTGAGAAGTTCCTCACTGATTACTGCAACAGTAAGACTAATACTGGTAAGTGTTTGTGATCCTCATGCACATAGGTTCTACATTTTTCATGTTGAAGAAGAATTTCAAGGTAGCGTAACTGATTTAGAAGTCAAGTTGATGCAAGTGGTCTGCTCCGGCAAGAACGTTGCTACCATAATTATATTAAGAAGAAGTAGAAAGAAACATGAGAAAACCATAAGCCAAAATACAGAACATTAGTTGCTTTGACTGAACAATCTCCCTGTCACTGTCGCACAACTGCAAGTGTAAGATAGAGAAGGAAAAACTAAGTCAAAGCACGTAATAATCAATGTTTCACAGTATAAATCAGAACATCGTAACTGAAACTATGGAATTTGAAATGCCCTAGGTACAAAACCTCCATCACCATAACGTTGCTCCTCTTCCAGGTGAATACAGTTGCCTGAAGGTAGACTTGCTATTTAAGCGAGAGTTCAGTTACTACCTCATCCAGATCTACATTCCGTGCTGCATGCTTGTCATCGTGTCTTGGGTGTCCTTCTGGCTTGACCAGGGAGCCGTGCCTGCAAGAGTATCACTAGGTAATGTCAACTGTTTCATCAAAGCTATCTTACGGAATCGCGCCTTTAGTTCGAAAGATTAGGTAGTCAGTTAGATGCAGTAACGTCTACAGAATTGTGTGTTTCTGTCAGATTTTAGTTTTTCATCTTCCCAGAAGCATTCACTTAAAAAGTTATCAATTTCAAAGATCTCGTGTCTTTGAAATTGCTTGAGTTCCTGTAAGCAAGCGGGCAAGCATATAGTCGAATATTCCAGAACACAATGGATATTTCATGTTAGAAACTAACTGCCCACATTTCTGGGAAGTAATTAAGTTAACTAGACGCCAGCGGTGCCTGATTCCTATTTTATAAAATTTGAAATGAATACCTATTCAATCACTGGAACCAAGCACGAACACAGTTCACAAATTCTTGGAGCTTGTTTGTAGGGAACTGTTTGCTTGTTTGTAGGGAGTTTCCAAGAAAGCTTGATGTTCTGGGATATTATTTTTCATTTTTACTGCTTCACAGAAAACAGTTACTGCAATATTGACTTTTTATTGTCTGATAAAGTATTCGACTAAACTTAGATAGTTAGTATACTCTGCGCAGTTTATAGGCAGGCTCTAACCATTTGTTTCCAAAACTCCAATTGAACCTAAGGTTTGATTGTATGGTGCAGGTATTTTCTTTCCATTATTTTTTTTTTCTCTTCGCTTTAGCATGAAACTGGCTTAAACCATCTGGCCTGGTAAACTTGTAGTATAATCACGTATTGTCTGTTTCAGGAGTGACCACTTTGCTCACGATGGCGACTCAGTCATCAGGCATCAACGCCTCCTTGCCACCCGTGTCCTACACCAAAGCCATTGATGTCTGGACCGGCGTGTGCCTAACTTTCGTCTTCGGAGCGCTACTAGAGTTCGCTCTAGTAAACTATGCCTCTCGCTCCGACATGCATAGAGAGAATATGAAGAAAGCGAGACGTGAAATGGAAGCAGCTAGCATGGACGCTGCCTCCGATCTACTCGATACTGATAGCAACGCCACCTTTGCTATGGTGAGCTCAAATCTATTTTTCGAAGAGGATCTGTTTTTTTTGTGATTGATAGTGCTTTTGGATTGAATTATAGTTACGCTTTGACACATTTTCTTAGATGTTCTGAGTGGTATTTTGTCAATTTTGATACCTAGTTATAGTTCATTACAATATTTTTGCATATCGTCTAGGCTTTTTTAAATCTAGACTTAAATGAATTGAGTTTGAATGACGTGAATGATTTATTTGACTGATTGGATTAATTTCATCATCTTTGGTTTCTAATTATGTAGTGAAGACGACATTTTTTGTAGAATTCGTTTCTGTACTTGAAGTAATTTATTATTGCATCTCCATGGCCATCAATTTGCATGCGTTTCATGGAGATAATTTTGGTAGTTCAAAAAACATCGAGAAATGTAAATTCTAAACATTTAGTAGTTGTATTCAAAAGCACGTAGCCATATAATTTAGTTAAAGATGCAATATGTCCCGCCTCCCTGACTGGTCTGCAACTAACAGAAACCTCTGGTGCGCGGCGGCGTGGTGGATAACAAGATGCGGCAGTGCGAGATCCACATCAACCCACCACGCAAGAACTGCTGCCGCCTGTGGATGTCCAAGTTCCCCACTCGCTCCAAGAGAATAGATGTCATCTCACGGATCACCTTTCCTCTCGTTTTCGCTTTGTTTAATCTGGCTTATTGGTGAGTATGATTCCGAATGTTTAGATTGGGTATTGATTGGGTATTCTCCTCCACAAAGAATAAAAAATCAGTAACCTAATTCACCCTCTGTGTTGTGAACTCCCTAGAATTAAATTTTGAGGTGTGGTGTTGGATCTGAATTAACCATTCTTCTTTGCGAATAGATATTAATATTATACTCCTCCCGTAGATGTAACAAGAGGTGACTAATGAAAGTCAAGAATGTGCAATATCCAGTTACCCACCCGTGTTTTAATCATTGTATTGTGAGTTATTGTGGAAAATCTTTCAGGACTATAAGTAAGGAATGAAGTCAGCTCTAACGCCGTCACTTCTTGACAATTCAAAAGTGCCTGTAAGTGGTATAATTGAAATAAATGCTTTGACTTTCAAACAATCATTTTAGAACTTATAGGTTTTAATACTTAGAAAAGCCTTATAAATCCATGCCTTTTCCGAATCGTCATCATCGATGTCGGGTTCGGCAGACGTGTACGTAAAGCTATGTCTATGTGGTCAGGTCGACGTACCTGTTCCGCGACGAGGACGAGGAGAAGTGATTCTCCGACTCCCTGGAGAGGGGCGCGGGCTCGCTAGTGCGCCTGGTGGCGGCGGTGCTGCTGCCGTACGTGCTGTTCGCGCTGACGTACGCACTGTGCTTCAGGCTGGGCGGGCCGCGCGCCGTGGGCGCCCTGTCCCCCCTGCCGCAGCTGCCGCTGGTGCAGCCGCGCCGGCGCCGCCGCCGCCGCATCGCGCGCCGCTCGCTCTCCGCACCACCGCAAGTCTAAAACTCACCCCATTCATTTATCGTGACATAGTTAGTGCATTCTTTTAATCACCGTCTTCCTTGTGGCAGATTCCCACTCAGTATTCGTTGGCTTTAGTGTAATTATTAGTATTGCTCAAAATGTCTATATGTATATAAATGTGCTCCTGTGCCGGTATAGACCAGGCTTCTGTTTTTAAGCTTACAGATACAGGTCATGAACATTGTAAAACAAAATTAATTATTAATTGATCGTTGAACAAACGGTACGTCTATTTCGGCACTTATCAAGTCCTTACTTATTGTGTACAAAAAAATATCTTACTTTCCGAGAATTAAAAATTTTCGATAATTTTACCAAAAATATGACTCCTTGTATGGATTCGTACGTAATCTTACCTAGGTTAATATGTATTAAAACCACACATGTGGTTTCTACATGATAGGTACTTTAACCCTTGAAGTGTTAGGTATTTAAGAATTAGAATGGAAAGGCTCTAATGATGATGTGAAGGGTATTTTAACATTTAAGTATAATATTAGTAGTTGAAAGTATGCGAAGAACTTTATCTATTAGAGAAAAGAGGCTCGTTTTACTCTAGATTATAGATTACATGTCGGAACTGCCGGAGATGGACAGCTTTATCGTTCAATATTGAAAGGTAGATACAGTTCATTCAATATCGTTACATCGACTGCAGTTGACATCCTTGATTTGAAAGTCCACCATTTTGAAGCTTCGAATTTGTACTACCGATTGATAGATTATAGCTGTTTATTTGTGGCAGGCGTAAATGGCCTAGTTATGTATCGTGTAGGTCTCATTTATGACACATAATTATTTAAGATAACACATACATACACTCGAAGGAAGGAATTTATAAAAATCGGTCATTATATTATAAGTATTAATATTTGGGTATTTTCTTGCTGGAAATTTTAATATGTTAATGTATCACGGAGGCCAAACAATATAATAAAATCATAATTCAGAATCAAACGCTGTTTCAAAAAATGTAAGACCAATGTGGACATGACGACGGGATACCATCAGATAGAAATATTTAATTCAACTTATTCTACATAAATAATAATGAGATAGCTTAGTAGCTTCGAAAATGTTTCAATCGTTGCACCTCCAACATAATTAGTGTATAATATTAATGTATTTGATGTTTTATCTAATTGAAATAATAATTTTCTAAATCTACAAAAATCGTTTATTCTCGTTAACCTTGATGACGTCCTTGGTCGTTTTCATAGTTCAAATTTATCCGAGAATGTTATTGTTAATTAGTATTCACAAGTCATTTTCTTAAAAATAGTTCAATAGTATTACAGCTTCCTTGATTATTTGCACATTAAGATTTTCACTAAGACACGTAGGTAAATGTGTAAATAGTTGGGCCTGCAACTTTCTACACCTGTGTCGCTCATTGTACAGTTACCTATATTTAAAATTACAATTATATCATTACAAACAAATGATAAGATTTTATTAACGTTAATTTCTCTGTCTGTACGTATCACGACTGTGTATATATTACTCAATGTTTCCTAATTATATTATTCGTAGGTAATTGTCCCTTGAGCTATTGTTTCAAAGTCGTGTGTCTATCTTAGTCACATTTGATTACATTTTAGTTTTTTCACCAGGCCCGGTGTTACTTCATCGTACCGTATTCATTTGCCATTCCAAACATTGTAATCGATCTTATTACAAGTTTTATTTTATTTTGAATCCATGGCTCAAGGGACATAATATGGATACATTTGAATCTACTTCTCAATGTGTAAATGTATTCTGACACCCACATTTAAAATATCACTAATGCTGTGTTCGGCTGTTAAATACAATAAGTCGTACATAAATGACTTAGTCGCATTCGTTTTTATGATTCGGCGGAGAGAACTAATAAGTTTCAAAATCTAAAAGATGACACCAGGCCTCAGGTGTATCAAAATTTGTTGACCTGGCTTCTCATTCTGCTCTTAAATAAATGAGTGATGTCACCTAGACACATCTTGACTCTTCGCTGCAGAAAAATGTTAAATTTAGATTTATCTACTACAGAAGCAAGCATACGGTCCACTATTTCAAAACCACAGTACGTTGTTCTTCTCAGTTTGGCTTCGAAAGCTCTGGAAAAGAATTTATAAGGCTTTGATTTCACACGATTGTTGCTCATTTTTCTCTTCCGTCCTTTAATTTGAATTAAGGTCTTAAACCCACTATGTGCAACACTGTAATCGTTTAGATGTGTCCTTAAAAATATGTATTCTTGGGCTGTGACGAGCGGTAGCATCTTCATTCACGTAATATAGTAATTTCGTTTACCATTTTTGTAGGTAAGGAAAATATTAGCCATGTCCAACGCTCAAAGTCTCGTAGACGTATTAGGCACACATATACATGTAACCTTTCCGTATGTGTGTTAATTATTGTAGACTCGATGTCTTAATTGTTGTTATCGATAATACTGCGATCTGAAGGGGTTGTAGCCAGTAGTTTACTCATTATCCAATTTTAATCTATGTGGAGTACATTATCAATCAGAAAAGTAGACGTTAGTTAAGTTACTACATATTTACAATTATTATTAATGGTTCCATTAGAAGGATATATAAATGTATTATTATTGAAAACAGCTTCTCGAGGTACCATAATGAGTTCGGTGATACTTCTAGGATTTGCATTCGATAAAATTAATCACAACAGTAATATCGATGACGATTTGACTGAGTCTTAACTGCCGCGTGCGGACAAAATTATTAAAACATTTCCAATACATGTTCTACGCATGTTATTGCCGAAACCCTCACATTTAATTGTAAAGTCAATTAAATCACTGTATAATAATACATTTTCAACATATCTGTCACTGTTTAGATTTCGTTTGGTCCAACGACAGAGTTACCCTTGACGTATATTGAAGACCCAAACTGAATTACGTAAATCTGCTACGAGTAGAAGGAAGATTTGATCTTTACTTTGAATCTGAAAGAGGTAATGCATGAAAGTAGGTTTAAGTAACTGTAAAATATATAATGACCAGAATTAAGATTTTAGAAGTCAAAATGGTCGATTTACCTCTTAAGATTATTCTGTAAAGGTAGATAGATCCAATCATAAGCTGTGTTAAACATGATTTGACAGAGCTCATGACTGAGCTAGGTCATGTAAGATTAAGAATACATCCGAGGGTGACAAAGAATGATGTAATACCTTCTTCTCTATCCATTTCCATTTAATTGTAAAGGAACGATGTAAAACAATGATTTTAATAAAAGTATAACGAAATATGTAAATGTGTTTTATTTAATAGACCAAATTGACCCACCTATACACACTGACATAATATGTGCAAAAGTAGATACTGAATTACTGATTGATGGATCATGAGTTTAGAAATAAAACAACATTTTTTAATAATTATATTCAATAAATAAATAAATATTACAATTACAATCACTGTAATTCATAAATGATCCAGCCGCTCATTTACTTACTAATTAGTACATATTATTATAAAGCCTTAGGCAATACATTAGCAGGATCAGTAGTCTAGTACTGCAAAACATAACATGAGGGGTACCGCAGGGGAGCATCGTCGATTTGACCAAAGCATTTGACTTTGTCACCCATCTCCCTATTAAAACAACTAGCAAACGATACATGATAACAATAATACCTTACACCATACTTGATACTGTAGATACATAACATATTCAAGTAAACGAATACGAGTTTTATTAAATAAATTTTGAATGGCACACACCGACGGATTCTAATGAAGTTTACATTTTCCCATCTCGTTGACATGCTCGTATTTTTTCTCCTTCCAACTGTAAAAGAAAAAAAACATTTTCGAAATGGATATACATATTATGGAGTATGATGGCTCGAGCCTCAAAACTTGTAGCTTTATAATATTCTTTAAAACAGTGTCTACACAAGTATACAACGTCTAGTAGGTATCTTACTCGTACTTACATATCTACTAGGTAGTAGATGGGTTAGGCAGAGGTGTACCTATTAGTACCTACACCCAAATTTCGACAGTTATGCTTAAGTCCCATGTAATAGCGGGCGAGCCTATTGCTACCAACCGGGCACACAATCCAGACTCCGTGGCTGCTACTGAGATATTCTTGATGGAAAAAACCCAATAACACTTTGCCCCACCCAGGAATCGAAACCATAACGTCATGCTCAACAGTCGCGATTGTGACAAATAGACCAGAGGCGGTTCAAATGCTTTAAGGGGTGATCATTTATAAAGATCATCTGAAGAAAGCTCAAAGATGTGTCGACGACCGAGTCCGTCAACGAAGATACGGGGCCCGTCCGAAAGTAGCTTTGAAATTAACCCTACTCCCTAATATTTTCGGATTCATGAGTTTTGAAAACACATCGGAGTAAGGACAGATGACCAATCGTGTTGTCATTCATTTTTAGTTCGGTCTCCTAAAGAATCTTATGTCCCTAAGTGATACGGAGTGGGAAACGCCCGTAACTTCGACCGAGACTACGGATTTCGTGCTTAGAGAGTAGGTAGTCCTCCAGATAGGTAAGTACGTCTTACGAAGAATTAGAAAGACAAGGGACCCCAAAGTAAATGCAATAAGGCTTAGGCAGAGGGAGAATATCTAACTACCTACTCATGATTGTGAACCTAGAAAGTTTACTGAGGAGAAAGGAACCAAATCAGAAATATCGACCTAATCTTAATAAAATAAAGAAAAACGTATGCGTTTCTTCATTATTTCAGAGTTGATAGCTGTTACCTATTCATGAAGGATGCGAATCTATCATACCTTATGAAAGTTTACACTCAAGATACTTGTTGTGCTTGTTTTTTTATTAGAAATTTTAGAGCTGTGCAGGTGGCTATATACATTATGGTCTATCACCGTTTAAGTTTCATCGACACGAAAAAAAGAAGATAAAAAAACAAACATTGTTCAAGAGAACATAAGTGAACATACATAATGCTAGACTTTATAAGAATCTCTTTGAACTCAAGTTAGCTCAACTTAATTAAGGTTTTCCCCTAAAAAGGGCTTTGTAAACATTTATTACAAATAGCTCAGATGCATAGTAAAAGACGAACGCTTTCCTTGGTATGGAACATTAATTAACAATTTATAGAACGCCCAACTCAAGGTCCTGCAAGTAAGATAAAACACAGGCGTATCAAACGCCTCTGTTTCCGTACGGATTTCGCAGAAGTCTATCTCTAAATAAGTATACCTAGTCAAATTACACTTCGTTATAAACTGGCTATAGGAATCCTCTTCAAATAAATGAAAATATGAAAGACACTTGTAAATCGGTTATCGTGATATAGACACGTAATGCGGAGGAATGAGTAAAATGTAGTGAGGAGAATGTTGAGTAAGAATGGCTATAAAAGCAGAGGAATACCAAAGAAACGATGGATGGTCTGTGTGAAGGATGATATGGCCAGAAAGGAGGTGACTACTGATGACGAGTAAAAAAGATTGTGCCGACCCCAAATAAAATTGGGATAAGGCAGGAGAATGATGATGAAAGACACTTACCACAATAAGCTTGTAGATTTGTAAAATCGCCTCCTCCGGGTTACAATCATAATTGCCTTGTTCCGAACTGATGGATCTCTTCCCGTTGCCCCAGCCGGAGCTGAACGTCAACTGTGCTTCTATGAGAACAGCAATGGCCGCTACTAGCAGGAACACGACCAGAATGCGACACATTTTGATGATTTAGGTGCTAAGTATACGTTCCACAGCCCTGCTAAACACAGAATGGTCATTGGAAGAAAGGCCCCGAGTTTTTATATCCCCTTGTCTTAATTATAATGTGCCTTTAAGGTTTTCTATGCAAATGAAATGAAGCCTGTCCAATGTTAATGAAATGCCCACATTTGATGGCGTAGGTACCTATATCTGAACTTTGTCGTGGTGGAATATAATAAAAATTGTTTTTCGAGTGTTTTTTGGATGTTTGATAATTTTTCCAAGTGACCTTTCGCCGTCTGTACCCAAATCACTCATTTTTGAGGCAGGAGGACAATAAAAGGTCACCGTCAGGAGAGATTTTCTGTTTATTTATAGTCCGTCATAACATAATTTATTATTTATGCGAACTATCCCTTTGGTCTTTGGTCGCAAGAGCGACTACTGTGCGTCCTCTTAGGGTCGATTCCCAGGTCGGGAAAAATGTCATTGTTTATTGAGTTTTCTCAATAGGAATTTATAGCAGCCCGGAGTTTGGAAGACGGCATTGTGATGAATAACCCCGTGCCTCGAAAAGCACGGATTTTTCGATCCATCGGACTATGGGAGTGAGGGAAGAGAGGGCATCTCGCAGTTCAACCTAGAGAAGCTGGCTTCTGCTTAATCGAACTAATCCTGTGGATGCCTTGAGTGTAAGGCCTCCAACCAGGGGCAAAAAACTTATAAACTAAGCGACCACACGCTAAGGGGTACTGTGGGGTACGAGCCTCGACTTAGGGCGTCGCTGGGGAGGCAGCAAGGGTACAGGCTGGATCTGAGTTTTATTAATTAGGGGCTAATTTAATACTACCAATGGCTCAGCATCGCGGGCTGGAGCTTGCTTGAGCCAGCCCGCGATGCTGAAGGGAGGGGAGAGGAAAGAGAGATAGAGCTGTCTATAGCAGTAGCCACCTGGTGATAATATTTTTAGGTACCTAGGTATATAGAGCTAGGGGAGCTAGCTATGGGACGCGGTTTTTCTCTGTTTAACAATTTGACAAAGAACTAGACGAATTATTCTTTTTCCCAACCCTCAGTCTTGTCCGTCCGTCCTCTATCTGTTATGGAGGTATGATTGAGCAGGTACAATACGTAACTCGTTTGAAGGACAGGGTGAAGAAATAAAAATATTACTTACTAGATTCTGCCAGCGGCTTCGCCCGCGTGAAGCTAGATAACTGCCCCATGGGATCTTACTACCGGGATAAAAAGTCCTATGTGTTAATCCAGGTTATAAACTATCTGTGTGCAAAATTTCATCCAAACCCGTTCAGTAGTTTTTGCGTGAAAGAGTAACAAACATCCATACATCGATTAAGTTTTTTATATTATGTGTCTGTTCGTTCTAAGTGGATTTTTATATCTGGTAAATAGAATTATCATATCATTTCATTTCATTAACATTAGCAGGATAGTAGGATGCATATAGCTAATATGTACTAATTAGGTAACTATCAAAAGGAAGCATTAAATTATAACAAGATAACAACGTTGTTGGATACTTATTTACCAACATAAAGGTACGTGTTCTTAAGTTTGTCCCATGCAAGTATCAAACGGTCAGGCACTCCGGGCAACTGTTGAGTTTCTAATGGAAAAGCCCCATAAAGCAATACTGTACCAACCTGGGAATTTATTTATTTTTTATTTTTAAACTTTACAATACGGGGCAGGCCTATTGCCATAAACCGAGCACAAAACTAGACTACGTGGCTGTTACTGAGAAATTACTGATAGAAAAATCCAAGAACACTTTGCACGACCTGGGAATCGAACCCCGATACTAGACCAACGAGGTACATGGCACTGGCATCTCATCATGTGGCAGCTCAGCAACATTTTTTTTCTAATATTTTTTATTATAAAATAATTATTTATGTATAAATATAATTATTGTTACAAAATAATAAAAAATATATAAAATAAGTATTTAAGTCATGTTTTTGTCCTTTAAGGATCATACTACCTACTACAAAGATAAGGAAGGATAACGTAAACATCTCAACCTATTATATATAATTTTATAGACCAATCAAAAGCAATTAAACAGCTCCCGACGTCACAACACAACCAATCAGATACAAATTAAAACTTCTGCGGCTTCTTTCAATTCATCTTCACATATAAAAGGCTCAAAATCTCTTACTGTAGCATCACATCCTGTGCAACTCTTTTGTCTTTAACTGTCAACTGTTTCTGTGACTGTCTTTTGTCATTTACGTCATCATCATCATGAATTACGTCAGTCTCTTCATCCTGATTGTGGCCTGTCTGTGTGTGTTCGCTGATGCCCAATTGACATTTACGTCCAGTTGGGGGGGCGGTAAGAGGGGCGCTGTTGCTGCCACCATGTCCTGCAGGAGTGAGGAAACTATTGCTGCCATTTATAAATTGATCCAGGTATGTTCATTTCATCTCTTAGTTTATGGATAGAATTTGTTATTCAGTAGTTGAAAGTGCAAGTTTTATTGCATGTGTGTCCGAAATCAATTTCCGAACGGATTAAACCTAAGTATAGAGTATATAGGATGTTATAGGTTTTCATAACATGAAAATTATAGTGACCTTTTTTCGTGTGGAATTCCTCATGGATGTCCTTCGCTTTGGGGTCTGTCAGACTCCTAAGTACTGACTAAAGCCACCACACGATGTTCTTTGACTTCCTTGGATCGGGGATTGTAGACTGACGATTGTTTAGTCGTCTAGCCACAAATCTCGCACTGTAGCACAGAGACGGCTGAGAAATGCTCTACTTCTGTGAAGAGAGAGACGGTCTACTAACTCCTACTTATTCTAAAACTAAATGTGCGGTATTTAGGAGTTCGTAAGGCAAAGTAAATAGGTGGCCCTATCCTACCAAACCTACATGCTTTCACCATCGTGTTGTTGAGTTCTAGTCTAGATAGTAAAGATACTATCTAGAGATAGAAGTATCTTTTGGCAATAGATTCGCCCCCTATTACGTGAGACTCAACGTAACTAGCGAAATTTCGCTGTGCCTTACCCTTCGAGTAACAGGCGTGATGCTATGTTTATAAAACAAACAATACATTATTCTAATATAAAAACACGAGGCTTATAAAGTAATTTCTGTTTGTTTAATTATTTTTTTTTTCCAGAATGAGGCCGAGAAACTCCTCCTCTGCCAGAAGCCCTGAGCACAAAACTTGCCGAAGTTTATTATCAAACGTCGCCGCTATGATTAAATGGAAAGTTTATTTTATAATTATTGTTGTCACTACACGGTTTTGACGCAACTTGGATCCACGCTGTGTTCTACAATTTGTTGATTCCGCTTAAAATAATAAATATAATAACTATGCTTTGCTAATTAATTTATTTGATTTACCTACTACAGTTTCTTGAAAATACCTACAGCCATACCTACAACCATATAAGCTGAATGCACAGCTAGATTAATGAAAGTTTTAGTTTCAATTTTCAAGGTCCTTATAAAGTATTAGGAAGGTACAGTCCGTGCCACGAAAGATGAGACCTGTCACACCACTTGAAACGAGTGAAACTTTGTGAAATCTTGATTATGCCTTGAGGTAAAACATTAAGAGACAAAGTAGGAAGCTGGTTTACGACGTGTAGGTACACCTATTGTATATGTCTTTCGTGGCACGAGTTGTACCTACCCATATTTATTTACCTATTAAATTTTAGCACGATGGCCATGCTAATATCCCCATACTCATAATGTTCTATTTAAATTCCATGTAGGTAATAGGTGGCGTAGTCCATATTCTTAGCTGCTACTGAAAAATACGCTATAATCGAACCCTAAATCTCACGGTCAGCAGTCATCCTATCTAGCGACCATGACCAAGACCTAGTAGCGAACTAGCCAGTTCGTGTGTAGGAAGCACAGCGGTGGTAGGAATAACCTGCATCAAGAACCTCTCGGTGACTAGCTCGACTTCTAACCGTTAGGATTTTGTCTCTTGATTTTGCGACCGTATTATTCTACGAGGTGGAAACAGACCCTTCGCGAAGCCGTCAACCTATTCTGTACATCAAACTAAGTAACTCTACGCGAAAAATTATTTAGGGGAAACGACAGAGGAAGGAAACGAGAGGCAGCCGTCGACGCGCCGGCGGCAGCCACCGACACCACAACTGCAAGCGTCGACGGCAGCCCTCGACAGGTGGAGACGTCTGCCGTTTATCTGCAGTTGGCAACGTGCCGCTCGTCTGTAAGAACCCTAACTCAATTTTACTTCGCCGTATTACATGATGCAAAATATTGAGTGGAATTTCCGCGAAAAACATCCAGGCGCCCGAGCGGTCTTCAATAGTCAACATCTCTTGAGGGAAAAAGCACGATGGTCATGCTAATTTTCGCCTTCACTGCATCCAAGCCGGGTTCTTCGAGTAATTAAACCAACATTTCGCACAACATTTCCATAACTTATCGTCGTAAAGTATATCGTGGTATGGACATGCATGTGATGCGGAGGAATGAGGAAAATGTAGTGAGAAAAATGTTAATTATGAATGTAGTTTTATGAGTAGAGGAAGACCAAAGAAGCGATGGATGGACTGTGTGAAGGATGATATGGCTTTAAAGGAGGTGACTGCTGAGTTAACGAGTAATAGAGAAGTATGGAAGAAGACATGCTGCGCTGACCCCAAATAAATTGGGCCTTCTTCGTCACTATAAGCAAATGCAAACGTGAAAAAATATCTCAGTTCAGTTAAATTTGAAAATTAAAATACAATGAATAAATTTCAAAAATGTATTCAATAATCTATGTCATAATAATGTAAAACTATTTTAAGTCTTGCTAATCTGTAAATATTTTATTTGGACCAGTCCTGTACCCAAATTGCAAGTTTTACCAAACAACCATTTTTTCTTTTAATTGAGCAAGTCAAGCATTGTTCCCAATAGGGAATTAACATGTATTTTGTTCTTTTCATTATCAACCTAAGAAAAGTATTAAAAGTTAAATTCAACTACTGCTTGTCGCTCAAAAATAATATCAAACTCCTGCAATTTTCGACGACAGTTCAAACGTCCGTGACTGTCGCGGCCATGATGTGACGTCCTTTCCCTCAATCTGCCTTGTTTACATCTAAGTTTTTGGCCTTAATATAGTAATTTTACTAATTTGTATGTGCTATATTCAAGCAAAAATTGCGATAACGATATAATAATAAAATCTTAGTGATACTTACTACTTTTCAAATAAAAGTGTTTTTTTAAAACATAGACTCTGACGTCACTTCCGGCGTTAGGGCGTATACACGTAGAACGCTGGTTGTCAGCGCTGGCAGGTCGGCACCGATAATAGTTAGAGAGCCCCCGACACTAAACGTCGTTCGTTAGGTCTTCCAGATATATAATTAGCCACGTTATTAATGGGGGATTACAAAACGGCGATGCTGAAATGAAAAAATCCTAAAAAAAAAATCGATTTCTGATCATACTAAAAATCGTTTTTTTTTTTCAAATTAGCGGCTTCAGGTTTTTTGCATTGCAGCATCGCTATTTCGTGTTCCCCCATTAATAACGTGACTAATTATAATATAACATCAGGGAGTCTTAACGAACTAGGTTTAGTGTCGTGGGCTCTCTAACTATAAACGCCGACAATTTCTGACAGCCAGCGTTCTACGTGTATACGCACTTATCGAGGACGACGCGTTTCGTTTCACCAAAAACATGCTACTTAATATAATACATTGTGAAATAAGTGATGTTTTAAAAACTTAAACGTTGAAGGACCAAACTTCAATCAATGCAGAATTCATAGCACACGGTTTTAAACAAGTGTACCACTATGTTTTATGCGCTAATACAAGGCATTTTTTATAAATGAAAAGAGTTTTGTAATTCTTGCATATTCCCTGGTTACGCCTCATCTAGCAGCACGGCTATTATATAGCAGTCCCGCTATGTATCTCGTTCTAGCAAATGACGGTTCTGAGCGGCATAAGGATAGGAGCATGGAAATATTCGATTCCGTGCTGCTAGATAAGGCGCAACCCTTATACAGGGTGGCGAATAATCACCGGTGTGGAGGTCAAGGAGTTGAGTCTGCCCATCTTATTAAACAACTTTCCCAAAAAAACTAATATCCGATACATGGAAAAAAAAATGCTTTTTAAACAGGCATCAAACCAGTCTGTCTAATTTTGTATAGATAACTGGATTATGTGAGTTTTTTTGGGAAAGGTGTTTTAAATATGACAGTCAGACTCATCAGCTTGAAGGAAACAAATAGCTAAATCGCCATCCTATGTTCAAAATCAAAATATTTTTAATTTTCACAAAGATGAGCACTTATAAAACTTTGATCCTATGTTCATTATTCTTACTTTCAATTATAATGCATGCAGACAATGCAGTACCAAATCATAAGTGTATGCGGTTTAGTTTTCAGGTGGCCTACCATGACGTCTTAAAGCAGGATCGTTTTAATTGCGTGCGAGTGAGGGAAAGAGATGGCGCTAGACGTCCTCTATAGCTCCGTTTCTTACCCACACTGGAACGCGATTAAAACGATCCTGCTTTAAGACGTCATGGTAGGCCACCAGTACTGAAATGTAAAAGACAGACATAAAATAAAAACTGCTTCTCTTTTCTTTTAAACAGCAAAATTATTTTTAGAAACACGTTTGTCGGTGAAACAATAAAGTCTACTGACATACTCTGCTAACTGACTCTGGATAACATGTATTAAATAAAATTATAAGATAAATGTACAAGAAATTAAATGCCAGTTCTTTTAAAAATAAGGCGTTGAGCAGATGATGGACTACTTTTCCGCTAGACTTCTTAAATAGCTAGAAATAACTTCAAAAAACCAATAGACAGGATTTATTTCTACCATCATTTCAGTCCAGCTGGAAAAAATAGTCCATTATCTGCTCAGGGCCTAACCGAAAGTATTTTAAATGTCCCACATAGTTTCTAATAACAGACTGTTCTCAACTATGAAGCAGAAGGTGACAGTACTGTTGTCACTCCACTTGTGTCCAAAGACATCCTGCTGGAACCGGTGTGAGGAATATCATCTTCGTCCAAGAGTTCCCTCATCCTTCTCTTATAAATTTCGCTGTCCGGGTTGTTCTCTTGATTCCTACATCTGTCAAGCTTCTTTTCAATTAACCTGACTTTCTCACGTGCAGGACTTTCAACCATCTTCACAAGTGATCTGATCTTCCGAACAGCTTCAATGAGTACCGCTAATTTGTCCTGCCCAGCATCTCTGAATAGCATGTCTGTTACGTAACTGTCTAGGTTTTCTTGCTCTTTGCTAGCTGCATGTAGGACAGCAGCCAAAGCTATTTGTGATGGAGCATATAATAAGCAAGCGTCAGTCAAAAATACCTTTTCCAGGAACTCGTCAATACCTCCTCTCAGACGTTCTG
Source organism: Xestia rhomboidea (assembly GCA_963853795.1). Taxonomy (NCBI): domain Eukaryota; kingdom Metazoa; phylum Arthropoda; class Insecta; order Lepidoptera; family Noctuidae; genus Xestia; species Xestia rhomboidea. The sequence continues at coordinate 1,695,695 of OY970778.1, read as the reverse complement.
GGTTTGCTAATGAGCATCTTGTTTTAATATCAATTAGGAACCCTTCGACAGGTCGGAAGGGATTGTGAATAGTTAAATGGTAGTTTAGCTGCTGCATCAGTAGTAATTCATTGTTCAGTATAATATCAGAAGCCTTGTCCCTGTCACCTTTAATATTAGCCACGAACTGACCGATGGACACGTTAAATTCTTCCACTTTGCAAGCCAAATAGACGCAGGTCGCGAGAATTTCCTTCGGATGATAGTCCATAGTCGAATTGTAGAGGTAAAATCGTTTGAAGTATTGAAACGCGGTTCCAACAACACCCTTTGGCATTGGAGGGCTGAATCGCTTGCAGAACTCCTTCAGGTGAAGTTCGTACTGTTTCAGAAGCAGTCTTTCCTCGTCAGGAGATAAAAAGAAATTGTACCGTTGAAATTCGTCAATGTGTGTTCCATGTTTCGAAATATAGTTAAGGTTATGCTTTTCTCGCAGAATGGCTAGCTGACCCTCGTCGCTGAATGTCCAAAACTTTCTTTGGGAGCTCGTCGAAAACATCTTTGTAACTTTTTGTCTGATTTCTTGGGTTTCAATGAATTACAAACACAATAACAATCCGCACTGCCACAAACGGCCTCGTAGATTTGACTTTCTGACAGTAAAATTGACAATATTGACATTTACCATTTGCGCCGCGCTGGGCTGCCTTGTTAAAAATACTATATAGAAAAACAGCTGATTGTTTCCTATTCTATAATCATTAAAAAATCATGATCTTCCGTATGGTACCTGTATAGTATCTTACTGTGATCTTACTATAAGATTTATGAATACGACTCACTAAATTCATGATCTTCTTTGCTTTTGCAAGACATTATAATATTTTTAACGTGGCTACATTTCCTTATCTGACTTAACAGTCCATCAAACGCAGCAATGTTCTGAAATATGGACCAGAATTACAGGTTAAAATGGAAGAAAAAATATTTTCCCCTGTCTAGTCTTACTTAATTTACTTGCACTAAAGTATTTATCAACGATCGGTTTCTTTTGAACACATGAATTTTTATTTTACAATTCTATTTTTACGATTGATGGTGCTAAGTCGTTCCTCGTAAATAACAGTATAGGAACGTGCTCACGCGATTTTATCTCTTTCCCACTTGTTGCGTTCTGGTTCTCCATCTCAGACGCATTTGAGTCATCTTCAGTGAGTGCTGCTGATTGTCATAAATTACAGAAATTAGACTATTTTTATATCAATAATCATTTCAATACGTTGATAACAAGTGAAATCAAAATGTCGCGACCGGGTGATAGACCAAACCAAGCGCAAACATACAAACTAGTCGTCGTCGGCGGTGGCGGTGTGGGAAAAAGTGCAATCACAATACAATTTATTCAGGTATTTATCGCCGTATTTGGCCGAGATCCGGCTGCGGAACAGATGTTACAATATTCTAAGAGTTTCCATTAGCAATTCTGGGAACTGGTTGGTTTCTTTAGTAATTTAAATGATGCGTTCATGCTTAAAAATAGTGTCTGTGAGGCAGTCGATGTCAAGGCCTGTTTGAAGGCGACTCCGCCCACTGGCGTCACCGCATCTGGTGCTGAAATGCTATTGTTTGGTCTTCCAGAGCTACTTCGTGACGGACTATGACCCCACCATCGAGGACAGTTACACCAAGCAGTGTGTCATTGATGATGTACCGGCTAAACTGGACAGTGAGTACACCTCCTTACATTTATGTTACCCTGGTGTTTTATATTGTGGGTGGATTGAAGAAAGCTAATTATGTCTTAATATGAAAATATCAAGGGCACTGCTTAAATACTTTGTTTTCAATGGTATTAGTCATGGCTACCTGTTGCAGCATGATCAAATTTCTGCAAATAGCTATCTAAATTTATTGTATAATTCACTTAATTCTGTGTAAATGATGCCAATGACTGGTCAGCTGAGATGTCTTTATTTTATTATGATAATGAGTAGAACGCAATACTCATCTGTTTTAAACCATAATCAAGAGTAGAACTTTCAGTCAATATCTCACTTTTTACTGCTGGACGTCAACCTCTACTAGGTTCTGCCCTGTAAATAGTACTCTATCTTTTATTAAGCATCACTAGGAGTACTTACCATTAAAATGTTTCTCTAGCCACATCGAAAATCCTATTCCCGAATCAAACAATGTAATCATTATATTTGTTCATAATTATTATCTCTGCTATCAAAAACTTCTGTATCACAAGATAAATGATGTTAGATAAAATCTTACAGCTTCATGAATCATCTTATTTTCTTGCTGCTATATGGGATGCATTTATGCACATACCATAAATAGAAGATATACTTGATTCACCTTGTGCTAGTTAGGAAGATTGCATTTCAATAAATTCAAATGCATGCATGGTATTTACTGTTTATTGCATAATATATCTAATATGAACTAATATTATATAGAGGAAAGATTTGAGTTTTTGTTTGTTACGATTTAACTCAAGAACTTCTCGACCTATTTAAAAAATTCTTTCACCATTAGAAAGCTACATCTTTACCGAGTAACATAGGCTATAAATTATATTGATATCATGCAAATTAGCAGAGCTATGGCAATTTTCGCGGGCGAAGTGCTAGTATCTGTATAAGAGCAAGATATACATAATATTTTCTTGTAGTAACATGATACCTTCTAGCCAATATGTCTGTCTCCAAACTTAAATGCAATTTACGGTTACCAAATATTTAGTACATCATTCTGAGCCTATATAGAAATTTTTCATCGGTTATTAAAAAAGTGTCTGCTAATAAAGTGCAATACCTACATTACCTACACGGTCAAAGTGTAGGGACACCTGTTTTTTTTTTAAATCCGTTGTTTTCCAATCCATCATTAAGAAGGCAATTAAAGGTTTTTCTTGTTTTTGAGTGTTTTAAGAATCTAGCACTCAAATACAAGAAAAAAAAAGATTTTTATTTAAAGCGCTCCGAGAAATGGGGCATATATTTTTTTTAATTTTGTGGCCACATCTAAACCATAAACACACATCTAAACTGAGACTTTTGATGTGTGATGTGTGAATTTTTTCTTAAAACACTCAAAAACAAGAAAAATTGTAATAGCCCTCTTAACGGCATGAAATGTCTTTGTAGATTAAAGTTTATAATTGTTATGTTATTATCATCATCTGTCTCCCTCCACAGTCCTGGACACAGCAGGTCAAGAGGAGTTCAGTGCGATGCGAGAACAATACATGAGGTCTGGAGAGGGCTTCCTCCTTGTCTTCTCAGTAGCAGACCATGCCAGCTTCGACGAGCTGTACAAGTTCCACAAACAGATCCTTCGCGTCAAGGACAGGGATGAGTTCCCCATGCTGCTTGTTGGGAACAAAGCGGATTTGGAACACCAGAGGGTGGTAAGTTCCTCTCTTTAATATAAATTATTGAATAATTGCATAAAGGCCAAAACACATACAGAAGATACGACACCGCTATGTGGCGCGTTCCTACATCGTCTCATTAAAACTGTCGATACAATCAGTGGGTTGTCTTAGGGGCGGACAATTCTGTGCCAATTATGTTCCCGAAAAAGTGGATTGCCCCGTATTTTCTGCGACTTGGTGCTGCATTTTCTTGTCAGCCATAAATTAAGAAGGGGCAAAGTTCAGGCTTTGACTTTCGAAACCCACTTTTAACGTCCTTAAGGTAAGTGCTTTTCGAAAGTCAGAATTCAGAGTCCATTAAAGTAAATGCACCTTCATTTACTTTAATGGACCAAGATTCTCCTACTTTAAATGTTGCTGTACATTTTCGAGCTCTTGGAAAAATAATAAAAGTCATATGACTCGTTTTGTAATAAGAATTAATCTAGTAAAACTGCTACAGCAATGATGTCATCTTATAAAACAGTGTCATTGCCAGTTTGACCTGAAACTAGACAATACTAGAGAACAGTCATAGTAATAAATACATACATGTTATTATGCCCGTTTTCACTAAAAACTGGGCGTCACCTAAATAAAAGCAGTCTGCTAGATGTTCAACCCTCGATTCAGCACTGAGAATTGAAATTACAGTGCAATAATACTTAAGACATTCATTATAGTCTCGCTTAGAGTTGGTGAAAACAGGCATTTTGACTATCGTGATAAAGATCACAAATTATAACATTAACATTCCATGATGGTACCTACAATGGAATTTCCGAATGTCCGATTAAATCATAGGGAATCCTGAAACCACAATGTTTTCATGTTTACATACGTCAGGATTTATGAATGACGGTTGTTATTGTACATAGTTGTTTGTTTTTATCGTAAACACATAGTAAACACGTATTCTTCCTTGTTTTGCAGTACCTACAATTATAAAAAATATCTATATAAAATGCCTGTTGTGTTCATTAATAATGTCGTTATCGTCGATGGCTCAATTGGCAACCAGATGGGTTCGACCGCCACTACTCGGGATGCATGATGTACAAACAGCACAAATGCGCAAATCATAAACCTACCCACCACTATATAATATTAACCTACTAACGGATGGCCGCGGCTTTGCCCGCGTGGATGTCGATTATCGCGACCAAAAATAACCATAAAATTTTGCTCCTGTTCCCGCATCCCTCCGACAAATATCATTATATTTTAGCCAATGTAAACAAAAACTTGACAAATGAAATACTAAAATTTTCCGCGAGAACCACTATATCGATTATCGATTGGTGAAAACAGCATGAAAATCGGTCAGTAGATTTTGAGTTCATCGCGAACAGACAGACAGACGCGGCGAAGGACTTTGTTTTATAATGTGTAGTGATATAACATTAATTAGTTCCACTTAGTTACGAAAAGAAGATGCGAACCACCTCCTCCTCCTCCATCCTTGCCACTTCGGGGCGGAGATTACAGGCGTGTTGTATTTCGAACAAAATCTTAAATCAGGATAATTGTTTTCACATAGTTTCCTTTAATCGGTACAGCGTAAATTGCTGTAGTAACCAAGGGACACGATGTCCTTTGAGGAAAATGAAGCTGGATACATCCATTCCACGAAAATTATAATAATTTCATTGTGTGCATCATTTTTACACAGTTGTAAAATATCATAAACAAATGTAGTTCTACTTATTTGTTTATGATATTTTTCTCAGAGTGCAAAAAACTATTGTTTATACATATTTATTTATACCTAGCCTCTTGCCGCCTATATTAAAACTACATACATCTAATTTACAGGTTTCACTGGAAGAGGCACAAGCCCTATCGCGCCAACTCAAAGTCCCATACATTGAGTGCAGTGCGAAAGCAAGAATGAACGTCGACCAAGCCTTCCACGAGCTGGTCAGACTAGTCCGACGTTTCCAAGAAGCAGAGCGCATCATCATCAAGTCAGACTACGGCAGTGGCAAAAAGAAAAGATGCACCATCCTGTAACACACATTATACAATTCGTTCTACATTCAAAGTTCGCGCCGTTTCGATGACATGTTTTTTTTTATTTCTGCAAAGAAGTATTGTTTATTTTTTTTTATTCTAGAGATGTACTGACTATCTAAGAAGGGTTTAGTCGGTTACCAAACAATCCAATTTTTGGAAAAGCTTTAATTAAAAAAATGTGTTTCAGCTCACTCATTGCTAAACAATCAACGATTGAATAGATAGTTTGTACATTGTTGATGAAATTATTCGGGTTGTAATTATAATTAATATTTGTCAATACATCTCCATCTTTATCTACTTCATTAGTTTTCTATTGCATAAAGTCTTCTTATTTTTATATTTATTTATTACATTTTAGTTCTTAAGCATTATTTGCTTTCTTAATAATGAAAAAGCACATTGAAATGCAATTCACCTTTTTTATTAATGTTCTCGATTAAAAATAAACGTGATACATACACGTATTTTTAAAACTTTGGTACTAATTCGTCTCTAGTGCCATCTTGAAGTACAGTGTCGAAATTTTAGTCCGAAATATTGCCTACATAATGTGGCTTTAATTTAAAAGATTTCTAGCTACTTACTTGGACTTTTTACTTGAAGGAAAGAAAAAATTATATGCTTTCTAGAATTTTTATAAATTAAATCCGTTTATCGTTAGTACGTACGTAGTATTCACAGTGATGTTCGCTGATTATTGTATTTTTTTATACTTTGGTAGCTAACAAATATCTTTTTACACACATTATCAATTATTATCAACAAACCAAGGGGTTATAACTGAACAAGGATTTTCTTGGCATACACACATCAAAAAAAGTTTGTGATCACCATGATCACTAGCATAAGCTGATATAATTTTTTAAAGTGAACTTTATTAAGTAAAATTCTTTGTTGTGTGTTTTCTTTAAATAGAAATACCCTGTTTGAAATTGAAAAATAAAACTATTTTTTCATAATATAATCTACCGTAACAAAAAAGATTTCGATTTTTCAAAGTGATCGCAAACTTTTTTTGATGTGTGTAAAAAATGCTTTTCACAAATATCAGTTTACCTTGAGCACATTTTTGGTATGGAACGGTGCTTATAATGATAACTTTATAGTCCTTTAGCACAATTTTCGTGGGATATAATCCCATAGTTGTTTACAGGTCATTTTTATTTGGTTTGCGTCATCATAAGCTAAAATTTCTGTTGCTAAGCGTTTATTTGCTTTCATAAAACTTGATATTTCTATCGTTTCGTTTTTTAAATAAAATTTTTTCAAATATTAATTGTCTATAAATAATACATCGTCGGTTAACGTAAAAGTTGATTAAAATCTATTGACTGGTTTAAAATAAATAACACATGATTAATAAATGAAAATGAGTGGAAAATTATTTAAATATGTGTACCTATAATATTCTAGACGTCTAAATACCAAATACTAATGTGTATAAAATATTTTTGTTAATTTTTTGTCGTTCAATAATTAATTTTAGGTTAGCATTAGTAGTCTTGATTGAATGTGTCATTTGGATAAAATAGTTTTTTTTGTCAGATAGACACAATTTTATTCAACCGAATTATAATCGAATAAATAAGCAATTTTAATGTAGAAGTAAGTTTACAGTGCTGGTAAATTTCTTTATAATTTTATTCAAATGATACATTCAATTTAATTCAAGCAGTTTTGAAATGTATATCATAGAACAGCTTTCTGATTATTGGTAACGACAGAATGACAGAAGTCTTTCCTCAAACTTGCATCGCTTTCAAAGTCAACTTTATTCTTGTTACTATGATCTTTACTGTCATAATCTTAGTATTGGAGTGATAGTTTGATTCAAAATTCCATTACAAGTTGCACCAATAACACTATGAATGAACGAAATTAATGTTTATAAATCATAATCTGTCGAATGACCGATTTGGTCGAGACGCAATTGTTAAACTATTGTGTCTACTTCGTGGACAGATCATGGGATTTATATAATCATAGTAACGGACTATGTGCCAATGACAATATAAAGGTCCCATTAGGGTCCCATAGTAGCCAAATACCTAAGTCGATTGGATCAGGAATTTGTCAGTTACAGCCTCGGGAGTCTGAATTGTGCCTGGTTGATTGCAATAGGCTCGCCCCTTTTACATGGGACTTGAACGTAACTGGCGAAAAGTGGGTCTACCATTAGGTACACCTCTGCCTAACCCTTTATTACAAAATTACAAGCATGAAGTTATGACAAATTACCTCTAACCAGAAAGCTTACAAACATTTCATAAGTTAATTTTAAAAAGAGATATATATTTTTATATTGTAGTATTGGTTTTTACACATTTTTTGCTAAGCATGTATATAACTTAGTTGGTGCACAACTGTTTTGATATACATATTTACAATGATTTTATATCAATTTAGCTTTTAATGTAAACTGTAGAGAAAGATGTTTTACAATAATTATTGTTTTTATCAGCTTTATAAAGTTAGGGAAAAGATGTTTTTTGTGAACGTTTTTCGTGGATGTTAAATTGTTCACTGAGATTTGAACAATCTTTATGAAAATAATTAATGAAATTATATAAAAACACATGTTTAATGGAATCAATATTATTTATTTATTTTAGCGACTGCATTAAATATTGTACAGTCTGTAACAGTATTTTTTTGTGTTGTGAACTCATTCAGTATGCAATTCAGTGTCTTATGATTATTTCTACATAATATTAATTTAAATACCAATTCAATTTTTACGTTGTTGTACCTATTGTATAATAGCTTATATAAATTAGTGTGAAATCTAGTTATTTTAGCAACAGGTAACACTTGAATTCGAATTTCAGATTTCATCACATCATCAGGTGTTACCAGACCTATAAAAGTTAAGTCAGAGTTGCCGTGTAAAAAAAAAACCTAGAAACTCGACTTTTAAATAAATTGTGAGCTTGTTTGGTGTATGAAATAAATGATTATTTCCCGTGTGGCCCCTTACGGGTTTATTGCCCATACCATGGAGTTTGCAACGTATGGTAACACAGTGCAGGTGCAATATTTTAAGAAGAGCTTTAACTTGTGGCGGTCTATCGCCCTAACCTACTAAAATGAGAACTGTTGTCCAGCTAATTATTGTATTTGTAAAATAAATCATTGTAACATATTTTTTGGCTTTTTATTTAAAGTTTATTATTAGACTAGCTGACCCGCGCAACTTCGTCTGCGTCATAGAGATGGTTAGAGAGAGTGTCAGAGACACCCTTAAAAGATAGACATAATAATGCTATCGCGGACTTTTTATAGAACTTTTTAAGAGGAACTATTCCGTCATACACGATTGTTCAAAAGAAATATTTTTTTCCTTTTTTTGCAACATTTTTCATTGATGCTCTGCTCCTATTGATTGTAGCGTGATGTTATATAAACGTTGTAACGTTGTTGTTCGTTGTTGCCTTCTCCGATAAATGGGCTATCCAACACTAATAGATACTTTCAACTCGAACCTGTAGTTCCTGAAATTAGCGTGTTGAACCAACCAAACAAACACTTCAGCTTTATAATATTAGGGATAGTATAGAATCAAGTAGGTAACAATTTAATGTCTCTAAAATATTTGCATTAATCGATAAAATATTCTGTTTTTCTAAATAAGGGCTTCCCTCGCCAGCCTTCTCGGCCTTACGTTATCATCTTTAGACACTTGATGACAGTCATACTCCAGCTAGGTCGAAAGTTCTCATCAAGGTGCATAAAATGAGCCCAAACGCGATATAGATGCTGTAAACTCTTGATGACCTCTTGCAACTGCCTTCCGTCTCCATCGTCAGACCTTCGATGTAAGTCATACTCTAGCTAAGTATAAAGTTCTCATCAAGGTCCATGAAATGAGCCCAAACACGATATAACTGTTGCGGACCTCTTGCAACTGACTTTTGTCCCCACCGTCAGACCTTCGATGACAGTCCAGGCAGGTCTTAAATTCTCACCAAGGTGCATGAAATGAGGCCAATAACAATATACCTGTAAATATAATCTACGTATACTGCGTATGGATTAAATTGATTATTGCGAATAACACAGCACAGTTCTTGCACGGCAAGAACACGTGAATTTATCAGGCTTCCGTTCGCTATACTACTTTTTGGAGAAATCATCATCATACTCCTGCTCATATCCTAATTTATTTGAGGTCGGCGCAGCATGATTGTATTCTTCGACCATACTTCTCTATTACTTTTTGGAAAAATATTTCACGAACAAAAATAAGAAATATAGAAATGCAAACAGAAATGTAGGAAATCTCACAGCATCAAAAAAAAAATAAACAAATCACAAAAAGTGAAAATAATGTTGGGGGGGTTGGAACCTGCAACCCCGTAGTTTACAGAGCGGTCATGAAACTGCTAGGCTATTTACTTCGTTGACATAAGCTACACATAGCCGTTCTCATGTACCTACGTCATGACTGAAACGCCAGAGCGTAAACACATCGGCGCCCCTTCTACGCCAAGCCACAAATTCAGTACAAAAACCTACAAAAAAAAATAGTGATTCTAACATCTTAACGAAAAGTTATCCATAACCAATGAATCCGTGCTTTTCGTTCTATATTTTTTAAATAAATATTATTCGTTGCATTGGTCTTTTATTTAACTTGACCCTATTTGGTATCATACTATCATTATTAAACAGCAGTTACTAAGTTCTAAGCAACCTAAAAGCAAACATTAGAACTACAAACGAATAAATCAATAATAAGGTACATCACTAATCTGGTTCGTGACGTCATCCGCCGACGTGAAGACACGTCTCTGGCGTGGCTGGCACGACTTTTGACAACTTTCTCGCATGCGAGTAGGGATGTGATCATGTGATATTGTGGTACATAAAAAATAATAATATTTTATTATTTAAAACAATTTAATCATTTTACATATAATTATTAGTCGGATTCTTCGAAACTTGGCAAACTTATGTCATCCAAGTCCTTTTGCTGTCTTACTTTTCTTATTACGTTCAGTATATTGACATATGTGACTGACCGTTTTTCTTCTGGCACTCGATCCAATTCAAAAGCGACCAGTCTTGCGAACGCCGCATTTCGTGGGTCGCTAGGTCCTGGTTGGGCAAAATCCAGATGAAAATGAAATGACAGTATTCATTGTTCTAAATGAAAAAAAAAATACATGCATATTCCCCTTTTTACTGTGCCTTAGGTGCCGGTTTCATATTTATTAGTGTACCTACTTATAATACTTACTTTGTATAAGTATACCTACTTTTTTTAGCTAAATTCGAAATGGAATTAAAAGAGAAAATATACAAAATAAATGTAAGTAGGTATAATAATTTGTATCGTTAAAAGTAATAGACGGAACCATTTACCTTTTTAATATTTTATATTCGCTTTTGTTTTCCTAACGCATCATTTAATATTAAACAAAAACTACGTACCTATCTATATATGAAAAGTTTGATCATAAATAAAACTTACCTCTAAATCGTCCTCGTATAGAGATATTGCTTCGGAAAATTCGTCATCCTCTTCTACATTTCCTAACACACGAAGGAGTTCTTCAGTAGTCATTTGACTGTCAGCCATTTTTAATATAGCCTCGCACAATAATAATGCTTCAAATTTTAATATTACCACCGATCATAATAATAAATGTAGTAAAGCACTAGCAGACTCCCGTAGCGCTAATGACGTCACCGCTTGACGTCCATTCCCGTCTGTGGCGTACAGGTAACTGTCTATGAGCTCTTACATAGGGATGCGCGAGAGTGGACAGTAAACTATCGATTTAAGGATATCAATAAAATTATAAGTTCTTTTCCACATTTTTTTAAATATTATACATTAGGAATATTCAGATACGAATATTTGTCAGTAAAAAGTAATTGTCAAAGTAATAGTAAGCTACTTTCAATAAAATATTTCATAAATTTGGAATATAAGTTACCTTACCTACCCATCACTAGCTGACGTGTCTTGACGTCTGTGGCGTGGGGAAATACACAATTTTACGGATTTCGATTAGCAATATTTGACGATTGTTTTTTCTTGTGAATTCAAATAATGAATATATCTTTGTGTCAATTTACAATATTTCACTAAAGTAGTTTGAAATAATAGGAAAAAGAAACACAGAAAACTTAATTTAGTATATTTATTTTGTATTTAAAAAATGTCGTTTTCTTGACGTCTATAGACGTCGGTGGCGTGTTTGGCACGATTTCGTTAGACGTCTATAAACGTCCGTGGCGTTCAAAAGGTTAAACAATTGAAGTATACGGACATAATGCAAAATTGCCTACCCCCTTAAGGAAGTAGCGTGATAATATAGCCTAAATACTGAAGAAGCCTATGCAGTATTTTTGACGTAATGAGCGCACAAACATTTCGTTCCAACTACTTATACCGAAGGAAGCTGATTTTCTTGAGTTCCGCTATTTTGTGCGTATTCACGTCAAAAATCAAATTTCAAGAAAACTGAGAAATTATATTTACCTGTATTAGATATGAAGTATATGTAGCAACTTTAAAAGGTTACACTTCATTGGTTTTGATTGTATAGGTATTTGAAGTTTATTAATTTTAAACACAAAACCCTCTTTTTTGCGTCTCTGGATAAGATTTAAAAATAATGCTAAAACAGGTATTTCTTTATTTTTATTAATAAGTATTTATTCTGAGTTTCATGATTCTAGAACAATCTAAAAATTTTTTTTCATACAAACTTTATCCCCCCTTTTCACCCCCTTTTTCCAAAAAAAAACAAAATTTCTATAGCCTAAATGTTATTCTGAATTTATTTAAATAGATTTGTGAACATTTCAACAATATCGGTTCAGTAGTTTTCACGTGATGCGCGGTCAAACAAACAAACAGACAAACAAACAAAATTTTTTTAAATGATTTTAATATGTCCAGTTACTTATTTTAAGTCACCCTGGTTGATTGTTTTTTTTATATCTTCAATGTACAGATTTTTTGGTCTCAACGATTTTATTATATGTATAGATAGATTACAAATGACTGCCTCGTTGGTTTAGTCGCCACAAGCGTGACTGGTGAGCATGAGGTCCTGGGTTCGATTCCCGGGTTGGGCATTAGGCTCGCCCCCTATTAGATGGGACTTTAACTCAGCTGGTGAAGTGTGGGTGTACCATCAGCATCTGCATCTCTGCCTAACCCTTCGGGGATTACAGGCGTGATGTTATCTTGCTTCTACAAAGGAAGCCTCGAGTCTGAATACCTCGAGCTCTCTACTAGACCATCATTTTATCTTTTGCTAGACTAAGGGATTATGATTGTATTCCCATATGATTTTCTTAACTTTGCCATGATTTTTTACATTCTTCTCCCCTGTAATCTGTCAAAAACCCGGTGCCCGGTTAGTTTTTGACATAAATTCACGTGGTAACCCGACCAAATCTAGAATGTTATAAAAAAGCGGCCGCGCAATACATAATACCAACCTTCTAAAACTTATCAAATAATTAAAAAACTATCAGCATACCAAATTTAAAAATCAGCTTACCAATTACAGAAGCTGTATTATAATTATCTATTGCACTTAGATGACGATTTTCGACAAGATCTGGCTGGGGTTCTTGTTCATGATAATTTTAATTTCTTCTAGAACCAGGTCTTTAGGCCTACAAAATAAAAGCTAACTCTTGTTTTTGAGTCACGGGCAACATTGCATGGCGTTTTTGTATCAGGCAATACACAACTATTTGTCTCCGTGAAAACGGAGCTTTAGAGTAGATACATTCAAATAAAAGCCACAAAAACTAACTCGAACGATGATTTATTAGATTAATCTGGTTTAATCACATTATATTACATTTATAAATAGTCTACGCGTGTTTATTTCCTGGCTGCGAGGGCAGACAGGTCGGCGATGCAGCGGTCCAGCGTCGCCTTCTCCTGGTCGGGGGTGATGGCCTTGGTCACGTTGATCACCACCCAGTCCACCAACTGTCTCTGGGCCAAGCGACGTTCCACGTTGGACTTCTCCAGCTGGTAGTCCAGGCGACGCTTGACCTGGAATTGAGGAGTGTGGGGTGAATATTAAGCTATAGTTGTTGCGATTTAGCTTGTCAATAGCGGTCATTGCCCTTACCCTAATATGTCTTCGTACGAACCAAAACAATGAACCATGTATCGTTTTTCATTAGAAAAAATGTTGAAAATAACGATAGATGACGATTCAACACTTGAACAGGCTTATTTTGGTTTAAAAAGTTAAGAACTTTAATAAATGAGTCAATGACCGCTATTGACATCTTAACTGGCAGCAACTATATGTAAACATTGTTGGAAATGCTAAGCTATTAGCCCAACAAAAGTTAAATAGTCGTCGCCTCTTAAGGACACCTGCAAGCAATACTTAAGAGGCATACTTGCATAAAGACAGGGCAGAAGAATGCAAAATTTCTTTATAAATAAATGCAGGTTCCTAAGTAAATGTAGATGTCTACACAGATTTTGGATGTGTGATTATGGTTTAGACATGGCCACAAAATTAAAAAAAAAATATGCAAGAAGTGGAGCGCTTTAAATCAAAATCAATTTTTTTCTTGTATTTGAGCACTAGACTCTTAAAACACTCAAAAACAAGAAAAACTGTAATAGTCCTCTAAATCCTGTAGTTAAAAGCGGGTTCTACTTAGGTGGTCTATAAGTCTGCGGCTCAACCCGCTTTGAAATGATCATGTCTTACGCCTCGCCCGCTCAGTAGCCCACAGGTGTATTTATATCCGAACATGATTTAAAGGGGCACATGCCGCAGACCAAGTTGTTCTGAAGTCGGCAGGCTAACCTGCTGGTACCCTCCATCTTGGCCCCGGCGGTTCTGGTGTGGTGACTCTTGTAAATTCACTCAATTATTCTCCAGATTTATTCAATGGTTGTTTAAGAATTTAACAGTACTTACTACTACTACTGTAAAAGTAATAATCTACATTTATCATGCCCTAACACATTTACAACAAAAATATTTAGATCTATTACTTTTTCTTTGTATCAATATCTTCAGCAGGGCAACAGCACACAAAACATATCTATTCACCTCATTGTAAGTGTTCATGAGACGTTCCCTGTACGCAGCCTCCAGTTGCAGCAGAACATTCTCCTTCTTAGCCTGGATGAGCAGCTCCTGGCCTTCCGCGCGCCACTGGGCAGTCTTCTCAGACTCTACAGCCTGCTCCAAGCTCTTGATGGAGTCTGTGCGGCTCTCGTTCCATTCTGTTTCGATGGTCTGGAAAGTGAAAATGAGTTTGCTGATTATACAAATAAAAATTCAAATGTGGAAGAGGTAATAGTTGTGTCGAGTCGACGCGACGTGGGGCAGAATCATACATAGTTGTTAGAGTTTTGATGCTCTGCTTGGGGTCGAAAGTTGACTACACTTTTATTAGGTATTCAGTTAGAACTCGCCTATTGTTAGTGAAAAAGAGCATATAAGTGTTGCATGTTACTAATAACACACTATTGATCTTTTTGTGTCCGAAATTAAATAAATAATATAAGTTAAAAAGATTGGCAGGCTTGACATTGGTCTGTAAAGAACAGGAATAATAGAAAAGGTTTTATGCATGTATTTCTTAGTATCCTACACATCAGGCAGTTTAAACGAAAAATAGATAAATTAGAATGATTGATCTCTGATTAAAAGAATCATTCTTGTGGAACATAATAGGGTTCACCATAGTAGGTGTGTGTTATACTACAAGCATGTTCTTGATTGATACAGAATTTATTATATAATTCAAATGTTTCTTAAATGATGGTTACCTGTGCAACAACCAATTTATAGAAAAGTTGTAGAGCATTGTCTATGTCTCACAAGTTGGTCTGTCTTTTTCTTACAGTTTCTATTTATACCATATTATATGCTAGATACTATAATAATATTTCGAGATAGAAGAAAGCCACTTACTTCAACTTCCTTGTCCAACCAAGCAGCGATGTTAGGTCCGAGCTTCTTAGCAGCAAAACCGACCATGAGGAGCAGTGACAGACCGGTGTAGTACTCGTGCTCCATGACATAGATCTCCTTGCTGCATAGGTATGTGGCCAGACCCACTCCGAAGGTGTATGGCCCAGTCACACCGGTCTTTGAGTGGAACAATTGAAACCTGGAATTGGTGGTTTTTTAGGCTTTGAGATTGTGTGTGTGCTTTTGATTGTTCACTTGCGAGAAGCTTGGCACAAAACAAGAGCTAAGTAAGCCCACTTTTGGGCAAAGGCCAAAGCTACTCTTCTCTCTATGCCATTTTCTCTAATCTATCTATCACAAACGCCTCTAGGTTTTCTAGGCCTCCCTCGCTGACGACGCCCATCTTTTGGTACCTTTCTTTTAGTCACTAGATAAACTAAACTGCTGACATGACCGTGATCCCCAGAACCATTTTATTTTTATTTTAATATTCATGAGAGAAGAGTGAAAGGCTATAGGGGAGGCCTTTGCCCAGCAGTGGGACAAAAGAGGCTAAGTAAAAAAAAAAAACAAAATAGTCATGAATATTACCATTCTTCAGGAATGAAGCCAAGCCTGACTTTGCCAGGCTCTCCTCGGACTGGCCGGGGGAAATTTGTTTCATCGCGGACTCCTGACACTGCTGAGGCAGAGCCTCGTGCGACCAGGGCTGTGGACTGTCTGGTCGCAGCTGTAAAGTTAAAAGATATTTTTAATAATTATGTTACTTCATGGAAATAGGTCTGATGTAAAAATAAATGAAATACTTAAAAAAATGTGGTTTCTTTTAATAAGACCATGAAAAGATTATTATGAAGGGATATTACAATACACTGTATCCCAAAAATTAGCAGTAATGACACTAATCAGCTGCAGTGCGGAAAATTTTACTATCAGCTGCTATGTACTTGGAAACCTTTATTATAGGTTATAATACAAATATATGCTCAAAAAGCAACATTGTACGGCTGAAACAACTTAGTTAATATTCATAACTCATAGAGTTATCTTGTAAAAACTCTAATTTTCATCTAAATAATTTCCACAATCGCGGATACACCCGTCAAATCAGTGATTACATAAACCTCCGTAACCCAGGGTTAAGGTTAAAAACTAAACATTAACTACACATTTTATAACTTTTATACGATCTGTTCGTTAATTACACATACCTGAACGCAAAGCTACGCGCGATAGCATTTTGTAAAAGCAATTTACAATTTACTTTACGAAAATCGACAGTCCCCGAGCAAAATGTACTTTGCGTTAGGAATGTACTACAGACAGGCACTAAGTTATCGATAGATTAAAAAAAATAGTCGATCGATTAAAATAAGATTAATGTTGTATTTTTGTAATACATAATATTTTATACATATTGAGAACATTATAAATATCAAGAAAATAAATTGAATAGAAACTAATTACGTATTGTAACTTACTAAGTCAGATAATAAGTTATTTTAGTTGTGTAGTAGCACCACCTGCTTCACAGCATTTGATTTTATTACTTGGTCATGATAACACTCGATCAATAACAGGCTTGAACAGGCTCACTCAGCTCACTGGGACTCTATGACACTAAATTTCTATTTTTGTTTAAAAATATTTGTGGCTGTTGGGACCCATGCGAGGGGAAATATCAATATTCGGTATCATTCTTGAAGGATTATTGCTTAAATCCTTGTTTCTATTTGTAGATGGAGAGATAGGAGGCTGTGCTAAAATGCACCACTGGATCTGCATGCGACTGGTGATTAAATATAATTATTAATTAATAATATTATCTTTCCCTCGAAAGCTTATAATTTCATCAACTTTTTGTTACTATTGGATTACTCGAAGCTCAATACTCATTTCTTTTTGCCCATGTTTACAGACAAACAGCCAGTTTTGTTTTAGAACCATTATTGATTTTTGAACGTAAAACGTACTGATTTCTATTCGTTTTTGAACGCCCCACAAGTCGTCAATTTGACGATGGCGATTGACGTGTGTATCATTGATAGGAAAGTGAGATTGTAGTTTTTAAGTGTTTTTGTGCGTAAACATAAACTTTTTCTAATTATGGGGCTGATCGCATCCTGCTGTAGACCTTCAGCTTCCGAAGTGTTGACTCCTGACTCAGTGAGTTGCCTTATTTATCATACCTAAATCGTTTTTACATCCAACTCTATTTTTTGCTGGTCAATATTATTTAATTTTCTAGAATGGGTAGGAGTATCGCTGAGACTATTTTAAAAACTGGTTTTATTGCGACATCGATTGTCTAATCAGTCCTTCAGCGTGATTTTTAGCCGGTAGACACTTATCCATAGCCGTTTGCTTTTTTGAAAAACACCTTTGTTTATTTACCTTTTAGCCTCTGTAACTCTTCATCATCTAGCCTTTTCCTAACTACGTTGGGGTTGGCTTCCAGTCTAACCGGATGCAGCTGAATTACAGTTTTTTTAAACATAAAAAAACTGTAATTCAGCTGCATCCGGTTCTTTTTATATATTCTGCATCCCTTTGGTTTGACTCGTTGGTTGTTGGACTTTCGGGTGGTTGGGGTTTTATAATAGTGCATCCACACAGCAGTTACTTTTTGTGGAGCAACGTTTCCAAGTGTTATTTATTGCTAGTTTATTTTGCCATGTTAGTATATGTTAAGTAATGTTGCCTTTTGAAAATAGTCAACACGTAACAATTGATAACATTGAGACAAGCCCGTCACACTATTGCCAAACACTATGACTCTTGAAAGGCAGAATCAACAGTGGAGACCACTAGAAAAGCACAGAGACAATGAAGCTCGACGACATGTCAGAGAAACAATTTACTGTCTTGGATGCTGCAATGAAATTAATCAGAAAAATTGTCAAAGATCTATAAATGACAGCCGGGACCTATGGCTTTATGTGCTCTGAGGCACCAGGGAAACTCAATATATGCATGGTCCCATCCAGACCAATCTTGGCAAGTGGTGTTTAACTTCGAATTTGACCTTCTGAAACTGACCAAACTAAACAGGCCGTTTCCATAATTCTCATTCTAATAAAAAATCTAGTTTCTTTGCTTTGCAAAATAAAGACAATTTTATTTATGAACGTCTCACATGCTACTAGGAGACCAGACGTCGCCAGCAGAGCGAAGCGGCCGAACGTCGCGCCGCCCAGGAGGCTGCCCGTGGGGTCAGGGACCCCAACAGGGTACTGCGGAATCAGAAGAGGGCTGAGGAGATGGAGAAGAGAGAACAGGAACAGAGCCAGCAGGGTGGTCCTGGATTAAAGGTGGGAATAGGTCACGGGAAGCATCAACCAGGCATTTTGAAGTTTCCTTTAAAATGGTGTGAGCACTCAGACCCCACGGCTCCAGAGTTTCAACCACAAACATCTCGAAAATAAAGTTATCTCATAATGTAATGTTAATCATAAATACAAATGGTAAACAAAGCATAAAAAATACAATAGAGTTGCAATCAATATTTTATGCAATTATTAAAGTAACAATCAGACAAGGGTGCCTTTTTAAGGAGGCAATATTTTAACACTCACTGGAATTTCATCTCTCTTCAATTAAGCTGAGGATTAATAATAATAATGAAGCCATTTATTCAACAGTACGTAATACAGTTTCTTTAAATCAGAGTTATATAAAATCTAGGTTGTCTTCTGCTGATTGCCAATAGGCAAAGGCCTCCTCCAACCTTTTCCACTCATTTCTGTCCTTCGCAACCCGGCTCCAGGTCACACCTGCGAACTTGACCAGGTCGTCTTCCCATCTTTGGCGGGGTCTTCCCCTCCTTACGCCGTTCCTGGGGTACCATTCTGTGACCTTCTTGCTCCACTTCTCCTTCCCTCTGCTCATATGCCCAGCCCATTTCCATTTTAGTTTCCTAACATTTGTTGCTATATCCCGAACCTTTGTTTTTTTCCTAATGTCTTCTAACCTGACTCGATCTTTTTTCTTGATTCCCATCATGCTTAATTTCTTATGCATTTGCATATGTTTAATTTCTTAATGTTCAATGTAGTGGGGGCCCATGTTTCACTTCCGTACATCAATACAGGGAGAATGCATGTGTTGAATACTTTAGATTTAATTGATATGTGCAGTTCTTTGTCTTTCATTATTTCTTTCATGCCCCAATATCTTTTCCATCCGTTTGCTATTCTCCTGTTAATTTCTTTTTCAATGTTGTCTGTAGGTGAGATAATTTGGCCTAGATAGATGTATTCATCCACATATTCTATCTCATTTTGGCCAACCATGATGGTTTCATTTTAGGTCCGTTGGTCATTGCTTTCGTTTTTTCCATGTTCATTTTTAATCCCACCCTGTGACTTTCTAATGCCAGTCGGGAAGCTGAGGATTAAGTATCTTATACATAGAGTGCATCCAGGTGCTAGAAAAAAGAGTGTTGATGGAATCTCAACACTCGCCTAAACACTGAGATTTAAAAATCGTATACAAAAAAAGGACATGGGCTACCATGCGTCCCCACTGACAAAACATTTACATAAAACACTTACAATTGAAATCTCTATTTGTCTATCTCTCTCTTCTCTTACTTGCAATCTTTTATCTCATCAATCAACATGTTCTATGTGAATTTTTCACCAGCGCAGACGCGCACCACAGACTACTTGCAGTATAGTATTTCCTTCTACTTTGATCCTTTCATAGGTTGTCTTGAAAAGAACACTTTAAGCGGGAGCACCGCCCATATTGACGACCCGAATGGCGCAGCGGTTGTGAGGCTGCCTTACGTTCTTAGGGTCGGATCGAATCCCGGTAGGAGCAAATGTTTGTGTGATGAGCATGGAGATTTGTTTCTATGTAAGTGTGTTTGTTAAGTATGTATTTACAAACAAAAAGTATCCATGAAGTATATCAACTATCTGATGTCCACGACACAAGCCTCGTTGCTTAGTGTGGCACTAGATGGCGCTGTGTGTAATGTCCAGCGATATTTATTTATATGTTTTTATAAATTTTTTGTTGTGTGCACTTATGGCATGTGCCGAATAAATGTGTTTTTCAATACACTTCTTCGAAAACTGGTTCTTATCGCACTACGATTAGGTTCGGCATGCAATGTATTTCACACGAGTGCGATTTTTTTCATTTTCCAACACACGTGCGGGAATGAAAAGTGCCACAGATAACTATACCTATATTTAGTCCAAATTGGTTCAATGCCTATTGTCGGAGGTGAATGTTTTTTTTTTAATTTCGGCATAGCACTAAGCGTCTTTACGGCGTAAATATTTTTTGGATATTCAAATTGTGTTTATAAATAGAATATCATAGATAAACATGATTATTTAAAACTAATATTTACTTTTATTAACAAATTAACATTTATTTGTGATCTAAATTCAAAAATAAAAAAATAAACCATTTTCTATATTAGGCTGTATAGCAGCTTCATACCTTTGCTTCTCCTTCAACCTGGCAAAAGCAAAGCGCGGAAATAAAGAAAATTAAAATCATAGTTTCTTATTAATTCATGACAAAAATATTTTTTGTTCTTTTATTTTATTTCTTCAAAAGTGTATTGAAAAACGTCGTTTGATACACGTGGACGTTTGTTATTGCAGTTCTCGACTCAAAAACAACCTCGCCTACGGCTGGGGTGTTAATTCCGCCTCGAATACAATAACAAACTTTCTCCACTTGTATCAAAATGTACTATTTTTTTTCTTTACACTGCTACACATAAATTGTTTAGTTTTTTCATACCTGTACAGATCAAGCTACTACAATCTTTCCAATTTCTATAATAGATTTTCAACTCATTTGGTTCTAGGTTGATTGGGGAAATTTGACAGTACCTCGATGTGCTGAAGTCTGTACATTCTATGGTGTACATAATAAACAGTATTCTATATTCTATCTAATAGATAACTGTGCTTATTTGTTGATTGCCTCAGTAACTAAGATTCTTTTTTTCTATTTTTACAGTGGACAGCCGACTGAGATCAGGCTGCCAGTGGGAGCAGTCAGAATGGTCAGACTGCTGCCAGTGGGAGCGGTCAAACTGAACCCAAGAGCCCTGAAGACAAAAAAGAAAAATACAAGTATATGAACTGATTGCAACATGGAAAACCGCCACAAATTTGTTCTACAAAAAATGATGTTAAAACAGATCTACACAGAGTGAATTGTCTGTGGAATACAATAAGTTAAAGCAAAAATAAAAGTGCTCTGTTTAAATTAAACAATGTCTAAACAAGGCAATTTTTTTGTTGCTTCAGTTTTATTATATACCACAGACAAGGAACTTTGTTCATATAAACATACTTTAGTAATAGAGTAGTAATAAATGGAGGAAAAAACTTCAGTAAGGATCTTACAAGGTTTGTCTCTCAAAATGGAAGGAAAACATTATAAAGAAATGAACTTAAAAATCGAAGACATGTGACGGTCCACTCCCACTTACAAAGAGGTCTATAAACCAGCAGGGGAAAAATAGGCTACTTATATTTATGCTATGATGCAAAGCAAACCATTTCTTATTACTTTGTGTTATGCACTATAATAGTGCAGCAATGCACCCTTTCACATATCAAAACTGAAACTTACATGTGTATTCTCTGTACATCTGATATTGAACCTTATTTTTGGCGAAGTTTGTTTGAAAATCCTGTAAAGTATTTGGTAGGGCTTTATAAAAATGTAACATTGGAATTATAAACTCTATGCCAGTCAAATAAGGTTCAATATTATAGTATGTTTGTCATATTAGTCTATTTTCTGTCTGTTATGCCTATATTTTAGCCATGTAAGAGAAATTGATTACTTTCTGGATGAGTAAAAAAACTCGAAAGTACTTATCTATTTTTGTGAAATCAATCATGATCAAAAATAATGGCTTTAGTTTTTATTGGGTTAATAATTATATTGTAAAACTTTAAATTACATTTCATAAAAGACATTTTTCTCAATTTTTCAATATCCCGTATGTATACACAATAGATGTAGAACAGTAGTTTAATATTACACTAGAAATCAATATTGTATATAACCAGGATTTTGGTATATTGATTTATTTTTACAAAACTCACGTAGATTATCTTGATATATTATTACTGGAACTTGAATATTTAATGTTGGTGAATGGAGAGGGAGAGGAAGACCAAGGAAACGATAGATGGATTGTGTAAGGAATGTTATGAAAGAAAAAGGAGTAAATGATAGTTTGGTACGGTTGACAGAGGACCCCAATTAACATGGGACAACGGCAGAAAGATGAAGAATATAACTGGAACTTAATTACACAAATTATTACGCAGAACTATTACTCCTGTATTAATATCATGCATTGTATGAGCGTGGGTTTTTTGTGTCCATTTTTAAGTGTTAGTAGAAACAAACAATGTCTGCACCACAACATGAAATGAGAACAGCGGTGGCCCAGTGGTGGCGGCCCCGACTTACGAACAGTAAGTCGTGGGTTCGAACCCAGACAGGCGCTTTGCTTTGTGTAATTTATTTCATTACCACTGCTCTCAAAAACGGTGAAGGAAAACATCTTGAGGAAACCGGCATGTCCTAGAACCAAAAATTCGAAGACATGTGACATCTACCAATCCGCACTGGGCTCGCGTGGCTGATTATAGCCCATTCCCTCTCATAGAGAGGAGGCCGTGTCCCAGCAGTGGGAACATTAAGGTGGATGCTCCAGGGTAGCCCGCGAAATTCAAATTTTCATACGTTTTTTGTAATTTGTAGACCAGTGCTAGGTTGTATGTTGATTAAAATAAAGGTCGAGGAATGATTTTGACCTCGAAAAAGGCGTTTCTCGACTTTTATGAACTTGGAGGGTTGTATTGATGTTTTTGATGATTATAATTCTGTAACTACATACGTCTTACAGTCGAGAACAATATTTTAATCAACTTACAACCTAGCACTGGTCTACAAATTGCAAAAAACGTAAGAAAATTTGAATCTCGCGGGCTAGCCTGACGCTTTCACCGATGATGATGAACATGAAATGTAACGTTGAAACGAATTCCATAGATGTTGGGTTACAATTCATGTTGCACTGAATAAGTTTCGTGACTTTGAGTTACATTTGCACTAGTGTGTACCCGTTAAGGTTCTCGTTATCTGCGTCTAGTTTAAAAATAAGTTTCCGGAATAAAAACCGCCTAATATTGGTTTTTTTCAAGTGAAATTATTACTGTATTATATCTATTGTTGTACCAGTAGAATGTAGAATATTGATGTTCATTACCCACAATTATATTACTCTGAATGTTTACAATATAAGCGATATTCTTGCCAAAACCATATAATTGTCTATGTTTATAATTAAGTGTTTAATAAATGTTAGATATTGCTAATAATTTATGTTGTAGCCACTTTGCGAAACAGTTTGTTTTGCAGACTGTCTGGATCCTTCTGTGAGGATAGCATCTCTCCAGTATTCCCGCTAGGGAAGATGAAACAGGTGTAACTTCCTTAAAGCATAGTACACCTAGTAGTTGGTATATAAAGTGTGATACTGGTTTTGGGATCAAAACAAGCAAAAAAAAAACTTTGGAATTCATAACTTTAGCTGAAGCTCGTATTTTGGCGATAATTATTAAAAATATATACAAATCGAGCATTTCTTATCTAATCAAATTGGCCTACTGAATGTAAATATTGTGATTGAAAGTAAGAAAAAATTGAAGAAAAGAATAAAGGAAGTATTAAAATCATCTATTGCTCAAAAAAATATATAATAGTATACAACATTTTAGACCTGATATTATAAATAATCAGTATTTTTCTATTGAGACAATCGTGACTATCATATTATATACTAATCAGCGATGTGGCTACTACATACGCACTGATTGTTAGTTATTTATGGCATTTATGTTAAAAATGTATGTAATTAAATGTGATAGAGATCTTGTTTTTGTACTTTCATTTCAAAAACCACTTTTATATTTTTGGGATTGAATGTTCACGTCCTTTAGCGTAGTGATGGGTTGGTTAAGATCAAGAATCATCATCTCAATAATCCGTACCACTAGCATGTGCATTCGCGGCACAAGATATAAAGGACTGCTCCGTCGCCGAAGCCAAGTTATTTGGCTTCGGCGACGGAGCAGCCCTACCTAGACAAGACTAATCTGGATGCGGCCGACGAACCAAGAAGACGTCGATTGCAATTATGATACCATGAGTTTTGCTGCAGCAATACTTATTGCAGGTCGGATAGCGTGGCACGCTAGAATTAATGACATCAGACGTCGTATTCTTGCCACGCGGGTGCCAGCTGTTTTAGAACCAAATGGTTGGCACAATAACGATGGGAAGAGATCAAACGGTATGACCCTAATATTGCCTTGGAGTTGAGTAGGCCTATGGTGTGGGATGCAACTTGCATTGACATCTTTGCGGGATCCCATCTTCCTAGCACGGCGGTCTATGTCGGATAGGCTGTATAGCAGGTGCTGAAAACCGCAAACGGCCCAAATACAATAACTTATTTGGTAATCCTAATAGTAGTATGTACACAGGCGGATTAATGCCACAAGACATTCTCTACTCGTCAACCTGTTTGAGTGTTTGAGCCGTTGGGTTGAAACACAAGGCTATGAGGTCCGAGTGCCCATCTAGTCTTTCGGGATATCGCCAAGCGGCATTATTTCTGTTGAAAACGATGCGGATAAATTTTTGATGCCTTTTATTTCTGTTACCCTTTTGATAGATACTTGAACCTACTTATTTTTATTTAGTAGTTTTTTTTTTAAATAGGTAATGTAAATTTAAACTGATCTCTTTCCAGGGTTGTGGTATGTTTGAGACATTAATTCGGGGAATTTACGGTATGATTAAATAATTGGGAAAATTGATTAGAATTCTATTAACGTTTTCAAAATGAAACGAAACGTTTCTGACAATCATCTGTTTGCGGAAATATGTCAAAATTGACAGGTAAAGTGATAAAACACCGCGCGTTTCTCGATCCGCGATTGGTGTCGGTTTGTTGTGATTATCTCGTATTGTATCAGTATTATTACATAAAGGAATAATGTCCAACTCGAGAGACGGCGATAAGAAGGTAATAAATAGTTTTATCATAGTGTGACAGAATTACGTTTGTTATCGCACGAGTGCCAATCAGTTTGTTAGTAGCATTTATTTATCTTCCATGACCTTGCTAGGGTTTAGAGGTCGACAATGGGTCACTCAAAATAATTAAATCTTCCTTCCATATTTCGCACATGTCGTGGTCATGATAATCAAACAGTTTTAAGAATGAGAAACTACTTTTATACAGGTTAATAGACTCCGCGCACTGCTTGAGCATGCTGAGTTTGACGTTAAAAAAAAATTGTGCGCAAAATGTTTGGCGCCTATTTTTGAAATAGAAAGTCAGAAAGTGTACATAGGCATTCGTTTTGGCATAAATTCAACAATTTTCTAAAATGAAAATGCAACTTATAAAAACTTTTTTGGAGTACATAATTTCATTTTCTTGTACCTACCCACATGACATGCAAAAATAATAATTTGATAATTGTAACTGGTTTTTATTACCTTGAGGAGGCCTTACCTAGCCTTGAGCTGAGATAATCACTATAAAATGTGCTTCGTCATTACATAGATACCACCTGTACTTACCTACACAATTTTTATACAAAATACATTTTTTATGCTAGATAACATTAGCACTTAGCTGGCAAACAATATTGTGTGTATAGGTAATAATTAATTACTAAAGGCAGGTGCTAGATGTATTCTTTGTTGTACTTAGATATTACTAATTAAAAAAACTTAACTCTTGTGTCTGCAAAATAATATGATAGTATGACCACATTCAAATGTTGGGCTATTATTCAGAAGAGCTACAAAATAATGCAAACTTTGTCTGTGGACATACTTATGTAGATCAATCTTTCTGCTTACAAACTCCTTGCAGCAATAACTTTCGAAAATTCTTGTCTATGGTGCTTAATTTCTTTTTATTCACAAACCTTTCAGGCTGACAACAACAGGCTGAAGCCAGCGGTAAGCTTACTTGGCTACATTCTTCTATGTAAAAGTTTTTAACATTAAAATTACGTGTATCAATTTGGTGTAGATAATATTTTATGTGGATAATGGTGTAGCATTTGACTAGAATATTTTTCTTATTCTCTTTCTTATATTATTTTTTTGTTTGTATCATGTAGGTTATAGATTATGATTTTCAATCAACAAATGGGTCAGTGGTTCTTTTTTAATGTTTGTGTCTGGTTACAGATTTTAGAATCTCATCATTTCCATTGTCATGCTTAAAGCTGTTGATAACAATTAGTGTATTTATAACTAATTAAATAAATAAGCATGTTCATTTAACTTAATACTTTTTAACTTATCCATTTCTTAATTTTAATCAAGTAGTCATGTTTTAATGTTAACTTTTAGTACTAATTAACAAGTAATAATTTTATATTAGATTTGTATAAAAAAAAACATCAATGATCATTTTCTTACCTTGTATGCGTATGCATGATTCTTATATTTTAGTCTTAAATTAACCCATAATTGTACAAGGCGGGAAAAACCTTAGAGAAACCTGAAACCCACGTGCGTAAGTATGGAGGAAGGAAAAAAAATATTTTTTTCCGGGACTTTTTGCTAGCGCTACCTAAAATAGTAGCAAAATAGCAGCATGTCAACACATTCGACTAATGGTCTAGAATCAGCTTACTTAAAAACGCACTTTCATTCTTAATGACGAGATTAAATTTACAGAAGCAAAAACTTTTTATTGAATCATGTATCTCATTCATATTTATATTTTATGAATAAGCTGTAGGAATGATAATCGGAAACCGTTTTCACAATGTAGGTACGATGTAACAACCTTCTCTGCCCCCCCCCCGCCCCCCTTGGCAAAGCTCTTTTCCAATTTTCCCTCCCAGGGAAGAATCCCTATAGGAGAAGCTCGTGGCTAAATAATAACAGCCGCTCGGGTCGATCGTTAGGTTAAGCCGTGCTTGCCTAGGTTGGTCTGTGGATGGGTGACCATCCATTACATACAGAGTTCCTCCGTGCCTCGGAAAGCACGTTAAGCCGTCGGTCCCGGCTGTCATTTACAAATCTTTGACAGTCGTTAGGTATAGTCAGAGGCCCAAATAGTCTGACAACCAGGCTTACCAAGGGGTATCGTATTACCCAGTACTAACTGGGTTGTGGAGGTCAGATAGGCAGTCGCTCCATGTAAAATACTGGTCTTCAGCTGCATCCGGTAAAACTGGAAGCCGACCCCAACGTAGGAAAAGGCTAAGCAGATGATGATTTTTTCCGATAGGCATGTTTGCTCCTGCATTTGCGTTGGGGTAGGGTGCCGCTAGACGGTAGCCCATTGCGCTTTAAAAGAAGACCTATCCAAGGCGGGTTGCAAAAATGTTCATTGCCTCCTCTCTCTTTGAAATTTGCCCTCTCCTAAATTCAAAACATGGAGGTATACATTATAGGCTTATACGTGAAACGAACCACTCGGAACACTCACTAAGACGGTCTTCTATCGTTTCACCAAACGTGGTGAAAATTCGTAGTCGCGAAAAACCCATGTGAATGTGCCCTTAGTAAACAGCGTAATAACGCCTTCTCATTGATTTTCAAACTAATTCACGTCACCATTTTCCAGATAATGCGATTAACCACCGCGCGCGAAATTGTGACACACCTATTTTAATTTAACAACTTTGTAGGCGTTCTATCAAGGTCTTGAGGAAATTACGACTTCAGCATTGATTTTATGTGAACTAAAAATAGAAAACCCCCGTTAAACTATATTTAACAGTTTGGAACACAAAGGAAACTAAAATAGATCCAAGCTATAACTGTCTTTTCTCGCAGTTAACACAAGAAATCATCGTAAGACCTGTAGGAAAATTAGTATGTATCTTGGGAACTCGTTCCGGGTAAGAAATGGGTCCTAAGTCCTGTAAAGCCCGCTTCCTTAGTCTTCGTCATGTCGATGATTTTTATATTAAAGCTCAATGAGCCAACCAGAACTCTGCCACATCGGCAGCGTTAGCATTTTCTTCGGATAGGTCTCAAAAGTGCAAGAGGAGTTGCCCAAAGTGCAGGACAGGAGATGGGGCATGGTTTGTAATAGAGGCCGCCAGAAACGACGTCCACGTACCGATGCACGTTAAGATGGCATTACTACATTTAGAAAAAAAGAAGATTTTAGGGTGGGTGTGGCATTTCGGCAAGTGTCTCTTACACACACTGGGCGTGAACAATGTGAATAGGCATTTACTTATCCTGTTAATATGTTAATATAATCACTTATTTTGCATCAGCTACTAGATGAACAGTAAGACCGTAGGGTGTGTCAGCAAATCTGATGTGATGACAACATAAATGTAGTCAATATATCTTGTTTGCTACCAAGCAGCGTCAATCTACTTTTCGCAAGTCAGCCTCAGAAAATGCAGTCTCATTCAAAGCTTCTACAAAAAATCGAAAAGTTAGTGATCTTCGCTATGATTAGCAGATTTCCGCTAATTCCGTTATCATAATTTAGTCGATAAATAGATTTCATTCTGATATGATTAAGCATTAACATTATTACAACATGATTTATCATATATTTATTTGGCACACACCCACTCGAGTCCATAAAAGTAGCTTTTAAACAGTGCTAAATTAGGTACAGATTATGAATGGAGTGTAAAATACGACTAATTTTACTCTTACTGACTTAACTTACGCTGATTATGACTATAACTTACTCTTTACCATCATAAGTATTAACAACTGAAGTAATATTTGTTATGGGTTTGGGAGAGTCGCGTTAAATCTAGATATCCTAGATGTTAACTTCTTGTTAGAAAGTGATGGACATGTTGTAATCCAGCCGTAAGCAAAAGGGCCCATCTGCGGAAAAAAATGGACTTGATAAATATAAGCCCTTTATAAACAAACAAAAAAGGCGCATATAATAAGGCTCATTTCTCTCCGATTTGATGAATAACTTGTGTCACCGAACGAAGAACATAAATCTCTGGGGTAACCTCTTTTGTTAAAACCTTCAGTACTGCCAGAATCCAGAGACCCAACTCTTCGACGCATACAAAACTGATGCAGACTTCTCCTACAGAATTGCGGTCAAACAAATTGTTTTATTGCCGTGCACTTATTTAATTGGCTACTGGTTTAGCCGTCAGGTCTCGAATAGAGACGAATTAATTTATCGCTAGGACTTAACGACCGATGACCGCAATGGACCCACCTTCCATTTTGCGCCACACATATTTGAATTTTTTGCCATCGTTATGCTAAGAAGGACGACCTGCTGCTTCTAGAGATCAAACTATAATATCCCGGAACACGTATTAGAACCTAACAGTAACAGCAAATTGACATGTTTTGTTATTTGCTTAACACATCGCTTGACTGCAACATGCTAATTTTAACAAAATCAATATTGTTATCGACGTGTTATTTTTACATCATAAATATTGCTCCTTACCTAGAGGATTGGACGTGTCTTGAGTAAGTCTTGACCGCCGTAAGTGTAGGCGAAGTATGAAAATTGTTTTTCATGAAAACGAGATAGAAAACAGGAAATAAGTTAGCTCAACGTAATTTTGAAACGTCAAACGAGTCCTTATGCCACCTTTGAGAATCTTTTTCTAGTATTTTTTTGTACATCACGCTAATCTGGCGGCCAAGGTACAAGGTTGAAGTAGTTAGTTATTTGATGTTTTACTGCAGCTTATGCAAGTTTGTAGATAATTATGTATATACCTAAATGTAGAAGGTGTGAAACTTACTTGCACGAATATTTCAAGTGCATCCTTAGTTTTTAGGGTTCCGTACCTCAAAAGGAGAAAACGGAACCCTTATAAGATCACTTTCTTGTCCGTCTGTCACCACTGATTTTCTTAGGAACGGGTGGACTTAGCAAGTTTAAATTGAAATTTACGCCATATACTGAGGTCTATAGTCCATATAAGGTGTATAAAAATCAAGGTCCTGAGTCAACACGATAAAAAGATATGGGCAAATTTAGATTTTCGCGTAAACTTGTAAGTGCCAAAATTTACCTTAATTTTCAACTTTTTTATTTTAGGATTTAACTTTTTTTTCCCTTTACTTGTGCTGTAAGACCTTGCTTTTAACCAAAATTGACAATCTAGGTCAACCGGAAGTACCCTATAGGTTTTGGGTCGAAAACCTATAAGTATGGTAGTTCCCGTTGACCTAGAATCACGAAATTTGCCAAAAAGCAAGTCCTTACAGCACATGTAAAGGGAAAAGTCAAACCGTAAATATGTAGTTTAAGAACAATAAAAAAAGCGATTTTACTATTACAAACTTATTATTTGCGGTTGGAGCAATAACCGTTTCTAGGGATCGAACAGCAAATATTAGATTGTACGGAACCCTCGGTGCGCGAGTCCGACTCGCTCTTGGCTGTTTTTTTTGTCTTTTTCCGTAACTCTTCTATTATAAAGTTATGTCACTACCAATCATGAATATGGCTACTTGTAGACAATATTTCAAATCGTCTGAGTTAATAATGGTTCAGACGCATGACGATGATAACTTATCAACTACTTATATATTATTTGTCACAATCATAGCAGTCCGTAGTCGGCCATTGCGTTCTGAGCGAGAACGCGCATCGTCTCCCGCTCAAATCTTTTGAATTACGAACGTGCCATAGTGCTTGTGTTTTTTTTTTAATAAGAACAAGGAATTAATAACTAAAATGGATATACTAAACAAGGTTGGTTTAAGGATTGTTTGTTCTAATAATGATAAAGTTTTTCTTGTCCTCCAATGTTGTTTGGCGGTCATCGGTTCGAATTGATAATGCGGTTGTGACTTGTGAATGAGTGAGTTCTGTTGATTCTCATTAACTCATTGGATGCGTGACCTGCATGTCTACCATCACAAAACTTACCATTTTTTTGTCAAGATATTTAAAGTAGGTATTTCGATTTTAAGTGGGTTGCTGTAGTAGTTGTTTTCGTTGTTTTCTATATATTTTTTATATTTTGTAATAAAACTGACTTAATACAGTTAAAAACCCCTCAAGTACTGCTTTTTTATTTCAATAGCTATCACCTAACTAACATACACACATGCGTCATAATGCTACAGAACATAATGGACTAGAACTTGAAATAGTCTTTATAGTTGCAATGTCATTTAAATAGACGGGAATGTGTGATTACAATACTAAATTAGGGTTGGCAAAGTACTTGCAAAGTAAGAATTACAATATTTAAACAACTATACGTTGGTCTCGAGTAGGGTATAAGCAGGTATCAAGCTGAGTTTTACATACGTCATATTATACAACTTTCCCAAAGAAACTCAAATCTCATTCGTGAAAAAAATATACTTTCCATACAGGCACCGAAATAGTGTCACCGTTATTTGAAAAAAAAATTTTTTTCAAGAATTTTTATTGAGTTTCTTTCAGAAAATTGTTTATTATGAAGGGTAGACTCACCTCCTTGAAGGATACGAGTCCCAATTTAATCAACAGGTAAAGACTCGCGACGTTATGATTTAATTTTAATTAATTTACCGTTCAACTACTTCAATATTAAATAAGTAGCAAAAACTTGTGCATATTTACAATTGTTAAAAAAAAAAGTAAGTACCTAATTGATATTTTTTTTTCGTTTTATTGAAAACCGGTGGGTGTAGGCTTCCTACTACGGAATTTTACATAACGTTGTTATTCATTAGCTAACTATTTATGTCATTTACTTGTTAAACACATCGACAGTTTAGCTTGTGAAGTTATCTAGAGTTATCGTGCGCTTATCAAATTTGCTGCCTAGCAATTATGACCTTTATTATCAGCCCACGCCTCTATCTTCCTAAGATATTGATATATAATTATAATCAGTGCGATGGCTGTTGTCTACAATATACTTAACGTACCTAATTCTTATCTTATGTTAGTGCATTTAGGTACAAGAATAGCTCGTCTTGCGGTAAAAAGATTAGCTAGACAGCAAGGTCAGTCAGGGCTGACTGGCCAGGGTAGGTGGTTCAGTAGCATTTTTTCATTTAAGTGTCGATGGAGTTTCTTGCCTGTTCTTTTCCATAGAGATCTACGCTATAGGGAATGGGCAACTACAGTACTTTCACAGTTTTTATGTCTTGTGACTGGGACTGTAGCTACATTTAATTTTCATTTTGTTTCGACAATTCAAAAGTGCCTGTAACTGGCCTACTTGAATAAATGCTTTGATTTTAACCTACTTAACCCAAATGTTTCGCCAACAATAGGGGGATTTTTGTCTTTATATTTTTTGTCATAACAAATCAATTGACTAAATGTTTATTGTCTAATGATTGTTTGCTGTAATAAATCATTTGATTAAAGATTTTCATTTAAGGCGACTACAGGAGCTAAATTAGCAACTCTAATTTTGCTGGTTCAAACTTCGTTTGAAATACTGTTAGAATAAAGTTCTAATCAGCTTGCACTACAAAAGGATTGTTACGTCAGTCACTGCGGGCCGAATAGTGCCAAATGAGTGGTTTTTTGCGATTTACAAAAATCTGTTGATTGGACTAAAAAAATAAAACACTATCATGCTAAAAGGTTGCTTGTAGAATTATTTTCCAAAAAAATTAGTTGTATTATGTTTTCAAAACCCTAACATACTAGCATATATCCTGAAGAATATCATATATCTTTCTGGTTTTGTTTATTGCAGTGAATCATATTATGTTTTTTTGCATTATAAAACTCGCGTTTAGGTCTTGTAGTCCCCTTAAGTGTCCATGGAGTTTCTTGCCTGTTCTTTTCCATAGAGATCTACATTTTGAAACAGGCAACTCCTGACAATTAAAAGTGCTTGTATGTTGTAATTCAATTCAATACATTTATTTCAGACCTTTCGGTCCATAGAGTGTTAGTAGTAATATCTATAGATGCTTTGATTTTGTAAAATTGACAAGGAAACAGCCAGTTCACTTGCAGCTTCTTTTATGTTCTTTGAGGATCACAATTTTATTCGGAGTGTTAGTGTTTGTAGTCTTGCCCGAGTACAATATTGTTTTACAGAGTACATGTACTATAAAAATTATAAAAAATAATTGCGTACCGTATGTAAATGTCATATTGTCGTAGTTTATTTATATCAAATTCAATACGGACAACCTTAGTGTGTTTGAAACGTCAACATAATAATAGGTCTATCTACATAGATTCATCGTTACAACTGCGCAATATACTGATGTCAATTTTCTGTATGACAATCAACGCGAATAGACAAACATTTATGAATAGCAGTTGTTAAACTGTTTTTATTTTATAGCATGTGTTTTTTATATGAATATCAGTTAAAAACAAACGTAGGTAGTAAGTATATCTATGGTTAAAAACAAGCGATAAAATAACTTGTACTTAACCGGAAAAAAACTAGTTTTTAAAATGTTTTTTGGGCAACTTTCGTTTACTTATTAAATCGATCGTTCAGCTACTTACTACGGGGAAAATTACATTTGTTTACTAGCAATCGATCATTAATGATTAAACTTAAAATGATTGATAACCCTATAAATATATAAAATGTTGGAACAAATAAATAATGAACATACAGTAACAATTTTCTATAGTCTGTGGTAATTTGCGCGGGAAATCGTATGACGTTAGCACGTGTACCTAAGTACTGTATCGTATATCTTTACGTCATATTTTAGGGTTCCGTACTCAATAAAGATTAAGTAATTGAAAATTAATTATACGGAACCCTTCATGCACGAGTCCAACTCGCACTTAGCCGGGTTTTTTCTATTATTTTAATTGACAATAATTGCTTTCCAAGCCAAAGAAGCACACTAGACTTTCATTAAAATATGTAGAATACCTACTGCAGGTCCGCCTTTACGTCTTTTGTTTTGTAAAAACTATAAAAAAATGCCAATTAAGTATTATCTGAAACAATAAATTCGCTTTTTCCTGATTACAAACTCGTAAAAAAATGTCAGAACGTTTTGGCCTCCTTTTGTCGCAGTTTAATTGTAATGAAGACCATCCATTGATTAGCCGATAGAGGTAGGTAATAAAAAGTACAACCAACTTGCTAAGCAATTGATATTCAAGGTTTCAATTACTTGCTAGCTTTCGCCCGCGGCTTCGCTCGCGTCCTCCCAATCATCCCACGGGAACGTTTTAATATAGGTACATAAATGTAGGTCCTGTGACTCTCAGAGATGTTGTAGCTTCCCATTTTTGAATAAAATCGGATCAGTAACTATGAATATTACCCCTACCATCCAAACTTACAAAGTTAAATGTAGTTGCACTGTTTTAGACTTTCACGGTTTTTCACTACACTTAAAGTACTTACGGGATGATATCCGTGATTTTGTTTTTGTTTGATGAGCTCCCGATATTTCGACGCTGTTGCAAGCAACATGATCGCGGGAATACTGAAGAGGTATGCGGGTGGGACGAAAATTAAATGTAGTTTTTTTGTTCTTATCCTGTCATGTGTCCCACTGCTGGGCAAAGGCCTCCCCTTTGTCCTTCCAAACCTCTCTATCTTGGGCGATATCTGGCCATGTTCGCCCCGCAAACAAGATCAGATCGTCACACCACCTTCGCGGCGGTCTGCCGCGACGGCGATTCTCTCCGCCAGCCCAGCCAGCCACTCCCACTTTAGCTGGGCTGATTTTTCTCCGACATCTGCAACCTGAGTTAAAAATATTTTACAAATATATCAAAATATTTCTTTCATTTGCCGATATTGAGGAAAGCTTATATATTTCCATGAAACGTTTTCATGCCCGAATAAGAGCAAGAAATACAATACATTATACAAGGTGGCTATTTAGTATTTTACCTGCATCCGTCAAAGAGGTGATTCTACCCGTAAGGGTTGCGCCTCATCTAGCAGCGCGGAATCAAAATTTTCATGCTCCTAACCTTATCCGTCGCTCAGAACCGTCATTTGCTAGAGCGGGAATGCTGTCGCACTGGACATAAACGGAGGAGCATGGAAAAATCCTATTCCGTGCTGCTAGATTCGGCGCAACCCATACTTACTCGCTCCGTAAAAAAGTTAAATACTGCGGGCCTACCATGACGTCAAGCAGGATCGTTTTAATTTCGTGCCAGTGTGGGAAAGAGATGGCGCTAGACGCCCTCTATAGCTCCGTCTCTTACCCACACTGACACGCGATTAAAACGATCCTGCTTTAAGACGTCATGGTAGGCCACCTGTTCTGTTACGAAATAGTCCGCCTACTGTTGAATGGGAATTTGTTTTTTTTTTCACGAATCGGATTTGAGCTGCCTAGCAAAAGATGTTTATTACGACGACGGGTAGAATCATTTGCTTGATGGATGCAGATGCCTCAGTCGCCCTCGCCACGCCATAGATTTAGATTTGCCCGCGTGGAGTTCGATAATTGTGCCAGGACTCCAGGAGATCATATTACGGGGATAAAAAAAAATATAAAAAATCCTTTTTTTTTATTTCTAATACTTATGACATACTTAACAATCAAATGGTAGGAAGTACCTTTTGAGCAAAAAATTACTTGTATTAGGTACTTCCGCTCTTCCGGTTTACGTTAACATTACATAAGAAAGAAAATTTATAATAAAATCAAATCCAAAATCAATATAAAATAAGATACCAAAATAATAAAATTAAAAGCAAATAAAAATGATAATAAAATAAAATACAAATCATAATTCCTATGCGTGTATCATAATTCCTAAAAAGTATCCTATGTGTTAATCCGGGCTATAAACTGTCCGTGTGCTTTTCATCCAAATCAGTTCAGTAGTTTTTGCGTGAGAGTGTTACAAACAAACGTCCATCCATTCATCCTCACAAACTTTCGCCGTGTGATATGTATTAGTAGGATATATTTGTCTAAGCTGTATGGCAGTCGCTAGAGGATTACTGTTTGATGTTAATTAAAAATGCGTTAAATTATTAATAATGAGGTCACGGGTTTCCCTTATCTTTCACCAAGTTAAGGTTCAAAGAAAGGTTGTGCATTATTTATAATGCAGATAAAATAAATCGAATCAAGTGGGACGGTCCGCAGATAAATTTAATTATGTCAATATGTTACGCCACAGAAAAAAATATTCTTGTGTTCTCTTAATTAATTAATTGTGTCATATTATTGTTAGCTGACGGTGACGTATTCTAAATAGACTTTATTAACCTTTTGCACGCAGGAGCGTAAACGCATCGGCGAACCCCCCTACACCAAAAAATAATAATATTCCAACATCTTATCGATAACCAATTAATCATCGTTTTCGTCTCATATTTTCGAAACAAATATCACTGTAACATCATTATTTTATTTTATTTGACACTATTTGGTATTATCCTATCATTAAACAGAAAAAAAAAACGGTGAAAAACGATATTTTTCTTATCTAGGATTCCGTACATTTTCAGCTTATCGCTGGAGGATACGCCTTGTTTTTTAACAAAGCGGTAGGTACTAATATCATAAATGCACATAGCAATACGAATTCGATACTGATTTGTTACGTTTATGTTACCGTTGAAAAACCTAGGTTTACTGTAGCGAATCGTGAATGCATTTGTACAGCTGTTTAAAGATAAATATTTTTCTTGAAAAAAGCTTGTCAGGGTCCTGTACCCAAAAGGTTAAAAACGGGACCCTATTAAAACTCTACTGTCCGTGTTTGTCTGTCACCAGGCTGTATCTCATGAACCGTGATAGCTAGACAGATGAAATTTTCACAGAACGTGTATTTCTGTTGCCGCTATAGCAACAAATAATAATAAAAAATATATAAATCATGGTCTGTGGAATTACCGAATTGGTCGAGACGCTATTGTTTAACTATTGTGTCTACTTCGTGGACAGATCATGGGATACGTTAGTACGGAACCCTTCATGCACGAGTTCGACTCGCACTTCGGCGGTTTTTTTCTTTTCATTGCATGATGTTTGTAATGGCTTTGCAGAAGTCAATTTTAATCAAATGACAATCTAAGTTAATTAGTTTGTTTATTTACTTTTACTCGTAGTTGTTTATTTCTGTAGTTGTTTACTTATTTATCTATTATTTACCTGAGGATGGGGTAAGAAGCCGTAAGTAACTTACGTCCTTTTAGTTTTTTATTCATGATCTCTTGGTGGAAAACGAAATGGGCCTAGCTAGGGAGAGTTTTTATCGAGTTAACGGAAATTTAAATTTGTAGGTAAGACGGAAAAAATGAAGTTTGCCTCGTTGGCTTAGTGGTCACAAGCGTGCCTGCTTAGTGGTCCTGGGTTTCATTCCCGGGTCGGGCAGTGTTATTGGATTGTTCGATAGAATTTCTCAATAGCAGCCACGGAGTTTGGATTTGTGTCCGGTTGATGGTAATAGGCTCGCCCCCTACAAAAATAACATTCATTTATTTTCAGGCTACTTTGACAAAAAAAAAAGTAAACGTAACTGGTGGAATGTGGGAGTCCTTGTAAGCTACACCTCTGCCTAACCCCTCGGGGATTACAAGGCGTGATGTTATGTTAAATTGAAGTTTCCATTTTAGCTTAATGCAATCGAATAGGTTTTGTCAATGATAAGAACAGCCCAGTTTTTGTTAACTGTTAATAATCAGTTTCGCGTATGAATGTGGAAGGATATATGAGTTATGAGTAGAGGAAGACCAAAGAAACGATGGATGGACTGTGTTAAGAAAGATATGGCATTAAAAGAAGGATCTGATGAGATGACGAGTAATAGAGAAGTATGGAAGAAGAAGACATGCTGCTCCTACCACAAATGAATTGGGATAAGTACGACAGTCGAAAAACTACACTTAAAGTACTTACGGGATGATATCCGTGTCTTTGCTTTTTTTTTGTATTTTTGACATTCAAAAGTGCCGTAATGTTCTAATAAAAAAAATGCTTTGAGTTTGAGTTTATAGTTGACCTAAGTATACGCGTCCAGGCGTCAACTATAGGTCAGTTATAATAGGCGAAACAATTATAAGGCGGGTTTTTCTGGTTTTATATTAACCATACTTAGGCCTTTTTTAAATCCAAGTACCTAAACATGACTCGGACTGCCTCGTCGGTCTAGTGGATGAAAGCGCGGCACCTGAGCATGAGGTCTTGGGTTCAATTCCCAGGTGGGATAAAGTGCTATTGGGTTGCTCATCAGGAATTACTCAGTATTCGCCACGGAGTCTGGGCTTGGACCTTACTGAGCACAACAGGCTAGCCCACATAACAGGCCCACGTAACATAACTGGCAAAATTTGTGTGTACTATTAGGACCGTCCTGCCTAGCCCTTCGAGGATTACAGGCGTGATGTAATGTTATGTAAACATTTCATTTTAACCAGAAATTATTTCGGCGATTCGACAATGTCGAGTCCATTCTGTGTTAAATTATCCATCCATGCGCAAGCGCGATAAGCCCGAATTATCGAATCAAACGCAGTCAGCAGAAAGAATTGCTCATGAACGGACGTGTGTGACGAACCTCATGTTGCTGTTTGTTTTGTGAATAAAATAATTAGCGAAAATCATGGATTTTGAGGCAGAACTGTGCAGGTCTTGGGTACGTTCAGTTATGTCGACTTCTGATGTCCTTGTTACATATTGGTTTAGTTAGATAATTGGGCTATTTCGGTTGCTATTGTCAAATAGATTAATCTGACCAGAAGGCTGAGGCAGGAGGATAAGACTACGCAATATTGACCCTTATAGTTACTGGTACTTGGTAACGCTATAAAATAGAGAATCATATTAAAAACAGAAGATTTATGTGAAAAAATGCGTGGAATTTGTGTATGAGATTTGACGTCGGAATTGGTATCCATAACCAAAGCCCAGAATACAAATACATTTAATTAGTGGCCTCTCTAGTCGTTGATTTTAGTCAAAATAATATGTAGATTTCGGTTATTTGCATGAATAATTGTATTTATTCATGTGGGAAACTCGGTACCGGTCACAAATTAAATATGTAATTACGACGAAGTTATTTGAGTACAAGTTTTCTACATCTACACTAATATTATAAAGAGGAAAGATTTGATTGTTTTTTTGTTTGTTTGCATTAAATAGGCTCCGAAACTACTTGACCGAGGGAAGCTGTTGGGAAGCTACACTATCTCCGGTAAACATAGCCTTATTCAATTTTCAAAAAACTTAGGGATCCATACTACTACTCCAATAATGTAACCCAAGGTGTGAAAAAATTACAAAACTAAATAATAATAATTAAAAAACTTTCTTACATCGTGTGCACTGCGAAAACTATTGATTATAGAACAAAATAATGTACTACGTCTTTGCAGAACATATAATTATCTACAAAAAATATTGCGACAGCATATGTCTAACTATTACTTATAGTTATGTCACAATAAGTGTTTTTTTTTCATTAAAAAATATATATATAAATGCCACCGCTATAAAAGCTCTTTTATTTATACTTTTGAATTAATCCTTATCAAAATAAATGTTTAAGTCTGCTTCAATACCATTATATGACTTTTTGAATTATTCAATTTGGACATTCCATTCGAAAGATATCACAAGTTTAAAATACCCGTGCGAAGCCGGGGCGGGCTGCTAGTCGTAGATAAATTTTCAACGTACCTACTATTTAGTTACTATTTATTACCTACGTATTCCAACACACATCTACCAATCCGCTTAATGTGACATCTACCAATCCGCACTGGGCCCGCGTGGTGGATTAGAGCCCACCTCATAGAGTGGAGCCCGGTGTCCCAGCAGTGGGAACATTAATAGGCTGATGATTGTGTATTCCAACTACCTATTGCGTTGGCCACGTGTTTATACACTGAACGCAAGTATTAGCATATTTCTTGCATTTCCTAAGAGTACACTGGGCTCGGCTTTCAGGCTTACCAGTTTTTTCATGGAGCGACTGCCTATCTGACATCCATAACCTATTTATTGGGGCGAAGGTATAATAATTAATGAGTAATAAAGAATCAAAAAGTATTTAATATCAAAGAAATTTTTATCGTTAATTAATGTATGTAACTATGTAGGTAATTTCGGAAAACAAACAGGATGTTAATTTATAAACACCCTGTATCTAAGATAAGATTTAATCTACACACTACAATAGATAACGAATACTGTTAGTAACTAACAAAAAGTTGAAGTGGCTTTTAAATCGCGTTTTCAGTGCATGTCATTGAGGATTTGTTTTGATTTACACCATCAATTAACTGGTCAGGGAGTTGATTCTAAAATGCCAATTAAAATACAAATTAGTCTGTCTAACTAATGTTAACTTGTGATTGTGAGATTGGCTGAATTAACTACAGCTAGTTAAAACAGTTTATATTGACAGTGTACAGAGGCTCTAGCAGTCTAGCACAAGCGCGCGGTGTAACGTAACGTAAATACGTCGTTTTTTTTCATTAATTATCTTAGAGCATTTTAGTTTAATTGTTTGCAACACGCACGATCAGTATCATCCACCATCATCCACAGCTCGACTTCACCCACTGCTGGGTATAGGCCTCTCTTTGCTTGTGCCAAGCTCCACGCTCTTGTGCCAACCTCATGCAGGATATTCCCGCAATGGCAACAATGTCGTCAGCCCATCTCATATCATCCATAGATATGAATAAATTCTTAAAATGATTAAAATATTATACAGGGTGTAAACGGTCCCTTCACGAAGCCGTCAACCAAGTATTTTGTACATAACACTAAGTAACTCTACTCAAAAATGATTGCTGGGAAGCGACTTATTTTTTTTGGAGTGAAAAATCACGTTTTACGGTAAAACTTATACAGGGTGTAAACAACCTCAAGACGAAGCCGTCAACCGAGCATTCTGTACATCAAATTAAGTAACTTTTCTAAAAAAATATTGCTGGGAAACAACTTTTTTTTTGGGATGAAAAATCATGTTTTGTGGTAGAACTCAATGTAACGCACTCAAAACATTGTGCTGATGGATGGATTGAATAGTTCGGGGGTCGTGGAGGTGTTTAAAGTAAAAATCTTACATTAAAAACTTGTATTTAAAAAAAAGTTGTCACTAAGTTGGAACTTTGACCCCCAATATCTCCGTAACTAGAAGGTTCCCAGGTATGGAGTAGAACAAAAAAATGATCGCAATGACGGGAAGAACAAGTGCCTTTCAGCTTCGTTAAGAGGTGTTTTACACCCTTTATATCCTGCGTAAGGTACCACATGGGCTGCCAGGATTTCGGTAATGTAGCGATGAGAAGTCAGTCATAAATGCTTTGAGTTTGAGTTTGAGTGCACGTGTACGGCCCGTCACCGCTTCGGTTCGATGAAAACTAACGCTGTATGTGCGGTTACCGAGATGTTGCCCCAGACCATTACAGATCCTCCTCCATAAGCAACAGTTTCCTCGATGCAACACTGAGAATAACTGTCTTCAGGGCGACGATATACACTCTGACGTCGATCACTTCCATGTAGACTCACCCTGGTCTCATCAGTGAAGAGTGCGTTACGCCACTGCTCTAACGTCCAATCCCTCTCGAGCAAATTCAATTCGTGCTTGACGGTGGGCTACCGTTAACGCTGGGCCTGTTGCAGCTCTCTTTAGAGTCGGGTTCCGTTCAGCAAGTCTCCTTCTCACGGTATCTGATCTTATGACCACTTGGCGTTTGTCACGCAGACTTTGTTGGATTTGAACTGCGTTGAGGCGGCGATTTCGCAGAACAGTAACTTGGATATAACGATCATCTGCTGCTGATGTAGCCCTAGGTCTGCCCGTACCTGGACGGCGCTCGAATGCACCACTCTCTAGGTATCGTCTGTAAACTTGTTGCACCGAAGATCTGCTGATTCGAAGTTTTGGAGCGACCTCACGTTGCGCAACGCCTGCTTGAAGTAGTGCTACAGCTTGAGCTGCTTCCTGAGGTGTCGTATCCATCATTGATCTAAAAAAGTAGTACAAATACAATGTGCGTGTGGTTTGAGGGCCACTTAGTTAAAAAAAAATGAAAATGTGCTTAGGATTTAGTGAACATTCCCAAAGAATTGTGAAAGTTGGAATCAGTTTTTGTGAAAGTCAAATAAGCCGGTTATGGACTGCAAAGTTGGGCCCTCAGTTCTCACATAGAGGATTGAGGGCCCGCCTGTACCTGATAAACTATGGACACTACAGAAAAAGTCTTTATGCCAAAGTCTAAGCTAATGCCAAATAAAATTAGTAAAAACAAGATTTTATCGCAAAACGCTGTCCTACTTTGTATATTTACTTTCAAAATGGGCCCTCAATTCTCATACATGTAAAAGTTTATTACGCAAATAAAATTAAACCATTAACTTACAGCTACTACTTGATATCATAATATGCTACTAAATAAATTGTAAAAATTTGTGAAAGCATGAACAGGTCCCCACGTCTTGTGGTTTGAAAGTTGTGGCCTTGATAAAAATTCGGGCCCTTAGTCCTCCATTTCTTTTGTTTTCCTTTTAATACACTTAACGTATTAAAGATAAGACAAACACAAAATT
This sequence comes from Xestia rhomboidea, assembly GCA_963853795.1. Classification (NCBI taxonomy): domain Eukaryota; kingdom Metazoa; phylum Arthropoda; class Insecta; order Lepidoptera; family Noctuidae; genus Xestia; species Xestia rhomboidea. Next base: position 1,652,843 of record OY970778.1, on the reverse strand, counting down.
GTGTCTTTTTGTGAAATTAATTGTGAAACAAATTCGATACCAGGAAGAAACTAAAAGACCCTTTATTTTATAAGAAAATCGAGTTTTATATTTTTATTCTCTGAATTTGGAAATAGGGTGACCACAATTTCTTTCAGATTGAAGCAAATTTTAGTAAATGTAGTGTCATAGGTTTTAATAAACTTTCTTAGATTTGTAGGGTTTCGTACCTACCTCAAAAGGGAGAAACGGAACCCTTATACCACTTTGTTGTGTACCTGTTCATGCTTTCACTAATTTTCACAATTTATTTAGTAGCATATTATGATATCAAATAGTAGCTGTAAGTTAATGGTTTAATTTTATTTGCGGAGTAAACTTTTACGTGTATGAGAATTGAGGGCCCATTTTGAAAGTAAATATACAAAGTAGGACAGCGTTTTGCGATAAAATCTTGTTTTCACAAAATTTGTTTGGCATTTATTTATTTATTTATTTAACACTTCAAGCACAAAGTACAGAGGCGGACTTAATGCCGTAGGCATTTTCTACCAGTCAACCTTTGGGTGATGCAGAGACAAGCAGTGGTAGGTGTACATCTGAAAATAATTTAATTAATACTAAGGTAAATTAGAAGGATATATAAAATACTATAAATATATATAAATACTATAAATATATATAAATACTATAAATATATATTAAACTATTTAGGCATTAGCTTAGACTTTGGCATAAAGACTTTTTCTGTAGTGTTCATAGTTTATCAGGTACAGGCGGGCCCTCAATCCTCTATGTGAGAACTGAGGGCCCAACTTTGCAGTCCATAACTCGCTTATTTGACTTTCACAAAATCTGATTCCAACTTTCATAATTCTTTGGGAATGTTCACTAAATCCCAAGCACATTTTCAATTTTTTTTAACAAAGTGGCCCTCAGACCACACGCACATCAAATACACGCGTCTGAGCAAACGATAGACACAATCAAAATAAATGATAAGAAATATCTGACTACCCTCATTGTAGAAAAAAAGAACGCTAATCGTGAACTCTCGTCAAAACAGCAAATCGTTAGCATTGTGTTTGTTGCTTGATTACAAAGTGAGTTGACGGTACTTAAGAATAAATAAATAGTCATTTTAATCAGCATGAAACGCATTTTCTGTAGGTATAACTTTGATAGTTGTAAGTTTTATATTTTTTGAGAAAATCGAATCAGAGTTCCAAGGTAGCGGGTGGCCCGGTTTATTTGCTGTCCAGTGTAGTAGGTTCCCAGGTATGGACCAGAATTTAAAAAACTGACGTATTTACTTTACGTTTACATCGCTTGCTCGTGCTAGGGTTTCGCAACTTCAAGAAGATGAAGTAGAAGCCGACAATGATCCAGTCTTATATTAGACTTTGACTAAATAGGGGATAAAAATATTTTAAATTCTCTGCTTAACAAAACAAACGTCAATTAAAACTTTTTTCTACATTCACATACACGACTACAAGTAGGTCGTAGTAATTAAATTATATCAGCAAACTGAGCGTAAAGAAAATATAACTGTATAGTTAAAATAAAGCAAATTAATCTTGCTGGTTTAATAGAGACCAGCATAGCTATTCACAACGCTTCGATTCGATTTACGATTCGGAAAGTCGTATGTCTATCTCGCTCGATTTCGTAATGTCAAAAAAAGATAGACATACGACTTTCCGAATCGAAAATCGAATCGAAGCGTTGTGGATATTGGGCCAGGGGGCCTAAAATGGCTGCTTTATCAGAATCATAATATGAATCACGTTGAAAATTTAAAATTCTTACAATGGTCTTATGGTCATAAATAAATAAAATAAATAAATATCGCTGGATATTACACACAGCGCCATCTAGTGCCACACTAAGCAACGAGGCTTGTGTCGTAGACACCAGATAGTTGATATATGGTAAAATGGTCTTTATGGTCTTAACCATGGTCATAACCAAGCATGAGATTGCAATTGATTGCATCGCATGAGATTATAAGCGTTATGAATATAAATGTTGATGGATTGAGATTGAGAAGAAAACCAAAGAAAAGTCGAATGTATTGTGTGAAAGAAAAAGGAGAAAATGATAGCATGACACCTAACAGGCGGAATGGAAGGAAAACCCAGGTTCCGTTGACGCCAAGTAACAGGACAAAGGCAGGAAGATGGAGGCTGCGGCCTTCTACAGTCACGCTAAACAATTAATTGGTGACCAAGTAAATCTACAGTCTACACTAATATTATAAAGAGGAAAGATTTGTATTTTTGTGTGTGTGTTTGTAATGAATAAACTCAAAAACTCCGGCGCCGATTTCAAAAATTCTTTCACCATTAGAAAGCCACGTCTTTACTGAGTAAGATAGGCTATATTTTATCCCCGTACCCCCACGGGAACGGGAACTACGCGGGTGAAACCGCGTGACGTCCGCTAGTATTTAAATAAACAACTAACTCAATGGCATTGCAAAGCAAAGATTATTAGGAAAACAAAGTAAGGCCGATGTGTAAGCTCTGTTGGCTGCGTTGTTTGGTCATACATACTTGTTTGAGCAAGTTCTTTCATATTTATACAGGGTTATTTACTGGTTATGACTCACGATAAGACGACTCCTAAAATTGTTTGTAAAACTGAACCATTTCGTAGAAATGACTTTTCAAAAGTTAACTTAGGGCCTATTTCCAATCTTCAGATAACTTCTAAGCTTCACGAATTAGAAGAGGTTGAGATTGAAGTTCTAAAAAAATAAAATAAAATATCAAAAAAATTAAAACACTTTCTCTTAAATGTGACAACGCGATTATCAATTATTCTGAGCTCCCGATAACACGTATGAGTGACAGTGGAAGTTTAGTTATAATCCGTGAGAGCTTCAAACACTTCAAAACTTTTATCTGAGGAATAGCAAAATGTAAAATGTGTCAAAAGCCGTGTATAATTATATATTCTTCTAAAAAGTTATCTGACGGTTGAAAGATACAAAGTAAAACCTTCACCGCAAAAATGTACGGAACATATTTTCAGTAATAGTGCCCGGGGTAATCATGTACTGAAGTCTTAAAAAGGGTCTATCACGATGTCCCTTTTTTTTTTGGATGGGAAATCATCAAATGACTCCCGCTCTGGGCGGAGCGGGAGGGAGTGTCAGACTTTTACTGACCAAAACCCATCCATGTTCCTTCATCGCCTTTTGTGTTCCGGGGCCACGGTACTAATCTCTTTCGAACAGTCCCGCAGCCCCGGGTCCGGGTCACGATGTCCCTAACTCCATGTTGAATAACCTCTTACGGTAAGGATATCGGTTAGATCACACAGTTCAATAGGTAGAACAGATCGTGCATAATATTTTTATGGAAAACTAGCTTTTGACCACGGCTTTGCCCGCGTGAAGTTCGGTAACGGAATAGAAAGTATCCTATGTATTAATCCAGGTTATAAACTACCTGTGTGCAAAATTTCATCCAAATCCATTCAATAGTTTTCGCATGATAGAGTAACAAACACCCATCCGACCTCACAAACTTTCGCATATATAATAATTAGTAGGATTAGTTTTGGAAAATGAACTTTTAGCCCTTTGTAGTTTTCTTCCTATTAAGTTCCCAAAAACCTCAGTAAAACATTAAAAACTGAATCCCAAATCTGCCTTTCAGATCCGCAGTCACCAAAGAACCCCGTCTGGGTCCCGGGACTTCAAGGAGGCGACGAAGCGCGATGCTCTCACCCGGCTGGAGGTGGACCTGGAGCGACTCCTCGCCACCGTCCACGACACCAGGCGCCCTCTGGTCGAGAAGGAGTTCAGGGGGTTCAAGAACCTCTTCGCCAGATTTTTGGCTGAGCGTAAGTGGATTCTGGACTTTTATTAAGGTTTAATAGTGGCTGTACCCTCACGAAGACATTCCAGGGACAACCTCGGTGTACCTCGCTTGCTCTCTGCACTTTGTTGGAGAAGTAGAGAGAGCTCTCGGTCGACGGTGTACAGCCACCATTATAGAGTGCAGCGGGAACAGCCCAGTATTAAAATTGCGCCGATAAGTTGACAACTCCTGACCAAAAAATTCACTCTCTTAGGCCGTTTTCTATAACTTACTTACGTACAACTGTTAGTTAATATGCCTACGTCTCGTAGCTATCGGTGTTTCTATAAACAAAGTTAGCTTGAAATATCCGCGTCACCTACCTATCACTTGATTCATAGAAAAATCAAAGAAAGCTTTTCTGTGACGTTTTGTATCTAACGGTCTGTAAGGCAAATTTCAAACAGTTAGAGATAGCAACCGTCCGTTACCTGTTAGTAAGTTATTGAAAATGGCCGTTAGTCACGAGGCGAACCTACCGGGGCAATGGATATTCTGTGATCAACAATTTACCAATAACTGTTAAAAAGTTCCAGTCAGACAGCATTGGCTTGTTAAGATAGGATCCCGTTTTCAACATTTAGTTACGGCACCCTAAAACCGAATTCCGGTTAAGCCGAGATAAATTGCTGGTTTTGATAAGTAATAACAATAAATAGGCGTATTGTATTATTTCTGAAAACTTGCACTAGATATAACCATGGACAATTTTATGTGAACTATTATATCATTCTCCCATTCTACCACCATGGCTGGTAACAACAGTACGTTTAGCTTACATATACAAGGCCGTTAGTACGGAACATCGAGTTTTTTTTAATGTTCGGCAAAAATCAATCAATCAAAGCATTTATTTCAAGAAGGCCAGTTACAGTCACTGCTGAGTTAATAAAATAACTGTAAAAGTACTGCAGTTACCCATTCCGAACCGTAGATCTCAATGGTGAAGAACGGGCATAGAAACTCCATGAACACTCTTATAAATCAGAATATTTTTACAAAACCTCGGCTCGGCTTTGTAGTGTGTCTTTGTCACTCATAACTTTGTCTCTTTCTAAAGCTCGATATTTCATACCAATGGGGAACTGTACTTTGATCCCTAGTCCTTGTGTTGAAGTAACTGGACTCCGAACTAAAAAGAAGTGTGTGATTTTTAATGCAATTGCACTAATTCCATTGAATTATGTTGTTACATTCCTTTCCCAAGCTCTTTTGAAATGAAAAGTACGAAACTTTATATCCCTAGTTCTCAAAATCAAATTGTGCTAATAGGCATGACGACAGTATCAAAAAATTGCAAATCTATTTAGTCCGTCAGTTAAAGTATTGGAAATTAATGGACACGTTTTTTTTTTTTTTGTGAATCAATGAATATTGACAAAAGATAAAACGTATCAAAACTCGGGAGTGGGGGCTCGTGACGTCAGAACTAGCTAAAAATTATACCTAGGCGTGACGTATTGAGAATTATTAAAGCGACATATCTTCGTCAATTTTGGTTTACGTAACAAAAGAAAAAACACGGGTCAAATATTTTTTGATAATCTAACTGACGGACTAATTAGATTTTTTTTGTCGTCTCACCTATTCTACCATAGTTAAACCAAAATGACATACATATTACATTGTCCCGTTCATTTCAACTGACTAGGTACTTAAAAAAAATAGATACAAAAAAACCTTAAAACCTATAACATTCTTCCTACAGAGGGTCCACATGAAGGCCTATCGTGGGACAAGATCCAGAAGCTGCCGGAAGGCGCGGTCATCGACTACTCATCACTGATCACCCCTACCACAGACAATGTTCACCATATGCTGGACAAGCTGGTTGTGGTCAAACTCAATGGTGGTCTGGGCACGTCCATGGGATGTAAGGGCCCTAAGTCCGTTATACAGGTCAGGAATGATCTGACGTTCTTGGATCTTACTGTACAGCAGATTGAGGTGAGTTTTAATAGATACTAGAATTATTAATGTAAAATGACGTCTACCTGTCTGCTATTTGTTTTGTTTTGACGTTAGAAAATGTTTTTTTTAATCAACTCACAGAATATATAAATATGATTTTTAATCCTGCTTTACATTTTAAACGGGAGAGCTTAAAAGCACGCGCGTGCCCTTCACGCCAAGCCACAATTTCACCTATCATTTTGTCACATTTTTCTGTCGTTTGTTGTACACGTGTCGGGCACGCGCTTGCGTGTCACGTATATGTGAAAGTGGCGGTCAAAATGTTATAATGCAGTTGCATTTGAGAATTGGTTCGTAATTTATGTATTTGCACAAAGAATAATGTTATTTCGGATAGTTACACAAATAATAGTATTTATAACATTACTGCTCTGGCTTTACAAGGGTGCAATTTTGTAATTAAGATAATTAGACATGCGGTTAGCCAAAAAAATGTTTTATAACATACTAGCTGATGCCAGCCGCGTGGATGTCGGTTATCGCGACCAAAAGTAATCATGAAATTTTGATCCCGTTCCCGCAATCCTCCAACAAATATTATTAAATTTTAGCCAATGTATACAAAAACTTGACAAATTATATACTAAAACCTTCCTCGAGAACCACTCTATCATCATAAACTACTGCACCGATTTGTGTGCCGATTTGATACCGATACCGATTACCGATACCGATTTTGATGCTGTTTTCACCATTGGTGAAAACAGCATGAAAATCGGTGCAGTTGTTTTTGAGTTTATCGCGAACAGACAGACAGACAGACGCGGCGGAGGACTTTTATAATAATTATGTAGTGATTAAACTTTGTCGTGACAACACCGAAAACAAAAAAACAAATAGTCGAGCCAATCTTACAAATTTTTCACTTCACATTTTCAGGACCTGAACAAAACTTACAAATGCAACGTGCCCCTAGTCCTAATGAACTCGTTCAACACCGACGAGGACACGCAGAAAGTCATCCGCAAATACCAGGGTCTGAAGCTGAAGATACACACCTTCAACCAATCCTGCCACCCCAGGGTGAACCGCGAGTCCCTCCTGCCGGTCCCCAGGCATGCTGACGTGCATGCTGACATTGACTCGTGGGTATTTCTTGATACTAGCATGTAGCAACTAGTAACCCTCAACCAAGCCTGTCACCACTTTTTTGATGTAAAACCAAAAAATGGCGTGGTGACGCATGCCGTGGCGACGCGTCGCCAACTTTCAAGTTGGGCCTGTCACCTGGCTCGAACAATTCCGAACCTTACCGACCTGTATTCGCCACGGGTTAAAACAAGTCAGCTGGTCTCGGGGCACAGCGCTGGGTTACATTCTCGCATTCTCGTGACTTCGAGTTCGATCCCAGCGTAAGAATTTTCTTTTTGTGGATTTTCTTTTTGTTTTTATTTTCTTTTAATTTATTTGTTAGTTTTTATATTGACTTTTTTTAAGCATATAGCTTGTACAAAATAATTTCGAAGTTTCACATCTGCCTGGCGTCCGTGAGTGTGGCTCACTTTTTGTTTGTGGTCCGCGGTTGAGAATCCTCATGGATGTCCTCCGCCCTGGGGCAAGCGAATGGGTCTGTCAGACTCTAACTGATTCAAATCCACCCCGGTGTTCCATTCTCACACTTGCACCGGGGATCATGGGAACTAATAAAAAAACTAATAAAACAATACCATTAAAAAAGAGAAGATATAAGCAATTACTTTGCAGCTTAAAAAAAGTAGCTTTTTAGGTTTAAACACAAAAGAGCAAGTTAAACTATCAAGTCAAGTCCAGTTATAACTGCTCTTTCTAAAAAGCTACTTTTACTGTAAACTATCCTTACCTATACATTTGCTATGAAAAGTCAAGAAAGCATTTGGCCTTTAGAGAATTCGCCCTGTCCTCTTGTCCAAGTGCACGTTTAGCGCTATACTCTGCTCAGATGCAAAACCCACACCGATTTGAGGCAACGTTAGATTAGATATAATCACTACAACGCTAATAAGACACCCGTTGTGTTTTTATGGGAAGTCCATTTTCAAGAAATACTCTATAAAATTCAAATATTCTTTCCAGGTGGTACCCCCCCGGTCACGGCGACTTCTACGAGTCCTTCTACAACTCAGGTCTTCTCCAGAAATTCATCAAAGAAGGAAGAACTTACTGCTTCATCAGCAACATCGACAACCTCGGAGCCACCGTCGACCTGAACATCTTGAATCTCCTTCTCAGCCCAGACAACCCTCAGAAAATCATCTCAGAATTCGTCATGGAAGTCACTGATAAGACCAGGGCTGATGTAAAAGGAGGTACTCTTATTCAATATGAGGACAAACTGAGATTGTTGGAAATCGCTCAAGTACCAAATGAACACGTGGACGATTTTAAATCTGTCAGTCAGTTCAAATTCTTCAACACGAACAACTTGTGGGCGAAATTGGATGCTGTTCAACGCGTAGTGGAACAAGGGTCTTTGAACATGGAGATCATTGTCAATAATAAGCATTTGGCTGACGGCTTGAACGTCATCCAACTAGAAACAGCCGTAGGAGCGGCCATGAAATGCTTCGACGGAGGAATTGGAGTCAACGTTCCAAGATCTCGTTTCTTACCCGTGAAGAAGACCTCGGATTTGTTACTAGTGATGTCCAACCTGTACAGTTTGTCGCACGGCTCGCTAGTGATGTCCCCGCAGCGTATGTTCCCGTCGACTCCTCTCGTGAAGCTGGGTGACAATCACTTTGCGAAGGTGAAGGAGTTCCTGAACAGGTTCGCGACGATACCGGACCTCATTGAGCTGGACCACCTCACTGTGTCCGGAGATGTCACTTTTGGCAGAGGAGTTTCATTGAAGGTCAGTGTACATAATACCTTCTTTTGACGACCCAAATGGCGCAGCGGTAGTGAGGCTGCCTTACGTTCTTAGGGTCTCGGGTTCGAAACCCGGTAAGAGCAAATGTTTGTGTGATGAGCATGGACATTTGTTTCCGAGTCATGGATGTTTGTATGTATAATAAGTATGTATTTACAAACAAAAAGTATCTATGTAGCATATCAACTATCTGGTGTCCACGACACAAGCCTGTTGCTTAGTGTGGCGCTGTGTGTAATGTCCAGCGATATATATATATATATTTTAATACTACTTGTACTTCCACATAGGTTGCAAACACTTCTGAGCATGAAGCCGATTCGATTCTAAGTTCGAGCTGTTTTTACCCGTAATTTCTCAATAGCAACCCCAGTTTGAATTTATTAATATTATAAAGATTTAAAGTTTGTAGGTAGGGAGTAATCTCCGAAACTAATGAGCCAAAATAAATAAAAAAATTCGCTGATAGAAAGATACATTATTCGTGTATTATATTTAAATGACAAAAACTGTGATATCTTGGCTAATATTATTAGCCAAGATATCACAGTTTTTGCGGAAGAAGTCGCGAGCGAAGTGCTAGTCGTTAAATATACGAAGCAATTGTTTTTATTTTGTATAACTCAAATGAAAGTGATTGTCATACCAGTACAATATTAAATTGATGAAAATGTATGTTTTTTTTTTTTTACAGGGCACAGTGATCATAATAGCGAACCACGGCGACCGTATCGATATACCGTCGGGGGCGCTTCTAGAAAACAAGATAGTTTCCGGAAATCTCCGTATTTTGGATCACTAAACAAATCTTTAGATTCAATACTAAATTATAAGTAAAAAACCTGGGCCTTTCTAACCACCTCTTATAGCTGTAGTACTTTACTTCGGCGTGGGAAAGAGACGCATAGCGGTATCTCTTTCACACACAGAAGTAAGAATTTAATACTGCTTTAAAGGATCAATTGGCAGGCTTCTAGAAACTGGTTAAATCAATTAGAATTTATAGTTAAACATTGTTTTCAATCAGAAATATTAGTTTCTTGTATTATTTTTAATCCAAATCTCTATACAAATTGACCATCACTATCACTACATAGTATAAAACAAAGTCGCTTTCTCTGTCCCTATATCCCTATGTATGCTTAAATCTTTAAAACTACGCAACGGATTTTGATGCGGGTTTTTTTAATAGATAGAGTAATTCAAGAGGAAGGTTTTAGTATATAATTTGCGGGCGGGCGAAGCCGCGGGCATCAGCTAGTTGTGCAAAAATTAAACTTAAAAATACTACTGTTAAATATGTGAAAATAGTGAAAATTTGAAAAAAAAAAAAAAGATTTTGTAAGTTTGAAACTTATTAGATGGTTTTTAACAATAGCTGAAGTAAAACTATAGCTAATTATGAGAAATTTAAAATATAATACAAAATCGAATAATTAATAAATTATGATTTAAAATTGAGCACGGTTCTGCCATTTTCCAAAGTAATTGTAATGATTTTGAGTAGTTAAAGGGTGCATTCTGAAAGTTGGCAACGTCGCAAATGGCTTTCAAATATTTAACTCTTTTGAGAAAAGAATACGACGACTTTTCCAACATGAATGTATTCAGAAAGTTGGCAACGTCGCAAACAACGCAAATTAACACTGATTAGTTTTAAATCGGCTCTAAGCATAAGTTTTTGGCATTTTGGCAGAACTACGTCCAAATTATTGAAATTTCGATGAATTATTTAATAAAATAATGTTTTATATTTATTCCCAATTTTCTATTTAAAATAGAGTAAATAGCACAATTTTATAGGGTCTAAATATTATAATAATGAAATAATATGCTGCACTTAGATTTTTCTTATTTATTTTCAGTGTGCATGTCGAAATATTTTCGTTAAGCTTCTTATTTATAATTCAAATAATAATTAAGAATAAACTCTTATTTCTTATATTTGTAAAGTTTACCTAAGTGGATGAAATATAACTTTTAATATAAATAGGGTTTCTGTAAATTGTAAAAAAAAAAACTGGGTTTTGAATTTAAAGTAATTTATAAATAATGTTTTTTTTAAATTACACTTTTGTTTTTAAAAACGAAAGATAGATGTTATCTTAATGTTTGATAAAGTTTTTACTTATTTTATAGGATTAGTGACAACAAACAAAAGCAATTTAAAATGCAAAGCTGTGCAGTAATAAAAGTTGTTTCGTCAAATTAGTGTAGTTTTTAATATTTTATATTGTTTCCAAATGAATTCATAGCAAGAAAATAACACGAGAGTGTATGTCGTGTATATTCACATTATTTCTTTACTTTTAAGCGGTTCATTTTCGAATGAGTTTGTGTGTCCCTTTCTCTGCCTTTTCAATACAACTTCAACAAAAGTTGTTTTACATTGTTTCAGAAACTTTTTTTTGTGTTCCAGTGTAATATTAATGATCTAATTGAAAAATAAAAAATAAAATACAAGATGTTGCTGTAACAAAGTTGCGCAATTTTTGTATACCTACCCCCCTCTCAAACACTTGGTACACATGTAACCGAACTGTTTTAAACTCTATATTAAACTGGATACGGTTGAAAATCACGGTTGAGGCTTTTTCATTTGTTTACCAAGAGAAGTTACAAACAAGGTTTAATGGTTTGCAATACAAAAATACATTATTTAATTAGTTTAAGATTTAGTGCCATTAACTTTGTAGGTCAAACTGTTGTAATTGTAATAAATATTATTATTAAAAAAAAAAAAGTATGTTTTATTTTTTCCACTCTTTGAAAGGGTAATTATAAAAATTAGAACATTGTCCGCGTGGATTTCGTATTTAACCCGACAAAATTTCCCTGAGTCATCATTAAATTTTTATTATGTACACCAACTTGGCTTCACAATAACAGCCGAGAGGGTCGATGCACAAGGTTAAGCAGCGCTTGTCAAGGTTGGCCAGTGCGTGGCAGTTGGTCCCGGCTGTCATTTGTAGATCTTTGACAGTCGTTACAGGTATTGTAAGCATAGTGGCCTGAAAGTTTGACAGCCAGACTTACCAAGGGATATTATGGGTTGTGGAGGTCAGATATGCAGTCGCAGTCGGCTAGTCGCTCCATGTACAATACTGGTATTCGGGTTCCTTCTATCTGGCAGAATCTTGATGCTCCGAAATTTATTTGGCATAACACACTTGGCATAACTTTCTTTATACGAATATTTTTAAGGCATAAAAAATATTTAATATAATTATTTTTTGGCCAAATGTTTGTGTGTCCGAATTTACAATGGCATACTTTTAAGATGGCAGAATTTTATTTGGCATATTTACCTTTGGCAATGTTCATATTCCGCATAATTTCGTTTAGAATAACGTTCATTTAGAGCGACGATTATTTGGTATAATTTCACTTGGCATACTATGAAGATGGCAGAATTTCATTTGGAATAATTTTATTTGGCATTATTGCCATTTCTTCATAATAGCATTTTTAACCTTAATTTAAAATTAAAATTTTGTCTTAAAAAGTCAAATGTTGTGCTACAAAAGTTAGTGTCAGAAACGAATCCACGTAGTCTCGTCTGCCCTACCCCTAGAGTGTTATTTAAAATCGCTTGGCGCGGAGGGGCGAGGCGGCCCGCGAGCTGAGAAGCAGGTGGTTGTAACACTGGTGAGCGTGAACCACATCTGCGACGATAAGCTCGCACGGGACCGCCGGAGCCCCGCAGCGCCGGATCCGTGACAGAAACCATGCCTGCTGCATGTTGCATGCTTGCTTGCATGCTGTATGCTTGCTGCATGCATGGTGTATGCTGGTTTGCATGTTTGCCTGCTTCTTACAGGGAAATAAATCCACGTGTTCACAATCAACTGTTTTAATGAATTTTCTGTGATGTGATAGACGAGTCTTTCCATTATTATGCATATGAAATGTATGCCAAAAGATGATTCTAACTGTAAACTTTCTGAGATATGATAGTTCTGCCTTTAAATGACTATCGATATAAAATTTATGCCAAAAGATTATTCTGAATGTGAACTTTCTGCGATAAGATGGTTCTACCTTTAATTCTTATGCATATAAAATTGATGCCTAAAGATGATTCTGACTTACAAAACTATGCGTTTTGAACGTCTGATAAATGAGTGTCTGCCAAACGATTTTCTGCGAAATGAAGTTTATGCTATACGCTGGTATGCAAAATAATATTATGACATAAAAAGTTCTGCCATAAAGGGTAGACCCCTGGTATTCAGCTGCATCCGGTTAGACTGGAAGCCGACTCCAATATATGTAGTTGGGGAAGGGCTAGGCAGATGATGACGTAGGAACAGCAACTTGACCTAATTCAGACACGTAGGTTATTAGTTTTTAGGTTTAATAGCTCTCGCCAGAGAAAAACCCCATAAAAAAGTTGTTATTTGAATAAAAGGGAATGAAAACAACTTATTAACAGTAAATAATTTAATAAATTAATTTTCCCTCATATTTCTTCACCGTAACAAATTTTTACTAAAAATAACTTAAAATCTAATAATTAATTATATTACTGACTGGTCGAGCGATACAAATAGGTATAAATAAGGCTTGAATTACTGTCGCGCTGACGGTCGGCTGAACTGCGAATGTAGTTTAATGGGTGTAAAAAGACGACCTGACCCTTAACGAAACCGGAAGACATTCTCCCCATCGCGTCATTGCGATATTTTTTTGTTCTGGACCATACCATATAGATATAGATCCAGCTTTGTGGCATTTTTTGTTTAAATACATGAACGAGATTTTTCACGCGAACAAAAAACGTAGTTTCCCGCAGTTATTTTTGCGTAGAATCACCATCTCCCTCAAATATATCAGCTTGATGAAATTTGGGATCATTATTAGCTTTATGTTGAATTGTTCAAAGTCTGATATACAGAATACTTCGTTGACGGCTTCGTGAAAGGTCCGTTTACACCCTGTAGATGGCCTTTTGCTTATCTAACCTCCACAACCCAGTTAGTACTGGGTAATACGATACCCCTTGGTAAGACTGGTTGTCAGACATTTTGGGCCACTGACTACCTGTAACGACTGTCAAAGATCTACAAATGACAGCCGGGACCAACTGCTTAACATGCTTTCCGAAGCACGGAGAAAACTCGGTATGTAAGGGTGGTTACCCATCCACAGACCAACCTAAAGATCGACCCGAGTGGTTGTTATTTTAGCCACGAGCTCCTCACGCGTTTGACTAATTATAAATATTAGCACTTCTATAAACTATGGCATAATATAAAAGTGAAATATTATCATCATTATCATGTTAGGTCAGCTCTGGGTTGTTATCTGTTAGGCAGTCGCTCCATGAAAAATGGTATTCAACTTCATCCCGTTAGACAGGAAGCCGGCTCCAACATAGTTGCGAAAAAGTTAGACAGATGAGAAGCTTCTTGCTCCTTCTCCATAGAGATCTACACTTTGGAATGGGCAACTACAGTTTTGGAGGATATGTTTAGGATAGGTCTGATAACCTGACGGGTCATCGCCAAGCGGCTGGTCGCCTCTTACCGGGATCAGAGGGCTGGCTTATTTTTTGGCCAAAGAATCAACATTCCCATCCTACATGGAAATGCTGCCAAACTGCATGGCAAAATTCATTTTTGACTGCTTTTAAAACACGTATTTATTATTATTTATAATCTGTTTTAGTTTTTAAATACCTATAAGATTTAATTTGACTTTGAGTTTGATGAGACTACGACTACTACTACTATAGAAGAGTGGATTAAGTGTCATCATAACTCCGTAGTGGGTTCGTGCGTTTCCGTCGGCATTCGGCTGGCGACGAGGCTGCCGGCGGCCGCCATTGCTGCGAGTAGCGCACTGGCTGCGCAGGCGACCCATAACGTGGGCGTATGCAGCAGACACGCGCCGTTCGCTGAGTGTGCGCATGTTAGATCTTTAAAACATAACATCAGTTGTACCTTTTGATCCATTTTCCTACCCATATCCCATTATTATTTGGGATTTGCGCAGCATGTCTTCTGTTTCCATAGGCAGAGTTGTATCTAATGGATGTAAAAAGACCCTTCACGAAGCCCAAGGCACATGTTCTCCCCGTCATTGCGATATTTTTTTTGTTCCGACCAAAGTTCCGACTTTGAGGCAATTTTTTAAATAGCTATAAGTTGCAATGCTTCCATCAACACAATGTTTTGGGTGCGGTACATTGAGTTTCCCAGCAATATTTTTTGCGCAGTTACTTATGTAGATTGATGTACAAACAAAATGCTCGGTTGACGGCTTCGTAAAGGGTACGTTTACACCTTGTTTAAGACCCCCACATTTCGCTAGTTACCTATGTATTTGTGTACTTCTTCGTATCGCTTGCACGACATTATATTATATTTTACTGTCCCCAAAACTACGCAACTTTCACGGCTTTATCGGTGGCAGCGCAGAGGTCTCATTGGGTGCTTGTATTGGGGCTCAGTCGGCGGGGGCGAGCCTATTGCCAACAACTGGACACAGGTCAGTCGCTTCCTAGGGGACAGGTGCTTTGGGCCTTAAATCGAGAATCCTGGGCGGAAGCCAAAAAGCCGGTCATTTGGGACAAATGATATCCCTAGACTATTCCTACAAAGGGCAGTACTTACGACTGATGAGCATGTAGATGAGGTGTCCGAGCACGAAGGACAGCAGCGCCACCACGGCCAGGGAGCCCCCGACGGCCGTCACCTTGTCCCCGGGCCGTACGGCGCGGAGCACCGCCATCCCTTGCATCAGGAAGCTCGACGCTGAAAACGATAGGATATTTATTAACCATCAAAAAACCCATAACATCACGCCTGTATTTCCCCCACAGGTTAGGCAGAGGTGTAGGTACTATAGTACACCCACATTTCGCTAGATGTGCTTAAGTTTGTAATCTATCTATACATCTATACATATAATAAAATCGTTGAGACCAAAAAATCTGTTCATTGAAGATTTAAAAAAAAAACCAGCCAGGGTGACTTATAATAAGTAACTGAAGATATTAAAACCATTTTAAAAATTTTTGTTTTATTCATATTCATATTCATATTCTTTATTGCACACAAAATTAAAAAATATACACACAAAATTCAAATATATAGCTTATGTACAACGGCGAGCTTAACCCAGAATTGGGTTTTCTTACAGCAAACCTTATTTTTGTTGCGAAATTTGCAGAAGAGGATATAACTACTATGTTTGACCGCGCATCACGTAAAAACTACTGAACCGATATTGTTGAAATGTTCTCAAATCTATTTAAATACATTTAGAATAACATATAGGCTATAGAAATTTTGGATTTTTTTGGAAAAAGGGGGTGAAATGGGGGGGTAAAGTTTGTATGAAAAAAAAATTTTAGATTGTTCTAGAATCATGAAACTTAGAATAAATACTTATTAATAAAAATAAAGAAATACCTGTTTCAGCATTTTTTTTAAATCTCATCCAGAGACGCAAAAAAGAGGGTTTTGTGTTTAAAATTAATAAACTTCAAACACCTATACAATCAAATCCAATGACCTTTTAAAGTTGCTACATATACAAATTAGAAAAACATAGCATATTTTAACGATGATTGCATATATTTCCGAGAAATTAAATTGTTACCTACTTGAATCTATACTTATTATAAAGGAGAAAAGTTTGTTTGTTTGGTTGGTTGAACGCGCTAATTTTAGGAACTACTGATTCCAGTTAAAAACATCTTTTAGTGTTGGAGAGCCCATTTATCGAGGAAGGCTATACGTTATATAACATCACGATACAATCAATAGGAGCGGAGCATCAATGAAAATTGTTGCAAATACAGCGAAAAATTATTGCTTTTGAGAGCTTCCGTTCCGTGCGCTGCGTAAACGGTTAAAGTTACTCAACAATCATACATGTATGACGGGATTGTTCCTCTAAGTCCGCTAAAGCATATTATCTGCATTTTTTTAGGTTGACTCACACTCTCTCTAAGCCTCTCTCTCTCTTACGTAACGCAGACGAAGTTGCGCGGGTCAGCTAGTCTATACATAATAATAAAATCGTTGAGACCAAAAAATCTGTACATTGAAGATTTAAAAAAAAACCGACCAGGGTGACTTAAAATAAGTAACTGACATTATAAAAACCATTTTTAAAATTTTTGTTTGTTTGTTTGACCGCGCATCACGTAAAAACTCTGAACCGATATTGTTGAAATGTTCACAAATCCATTTAAATACATTCAGAATAACATTAAGGCTATAGAAATTTTGGATTTTTTGGAAAAAGCGGGTGAAAAGGGGGGGTAAAGTTTGTATGAAAAAAAAAAATAGATTGTTCTAGAATCATAAAATTCAGAATAAATACTTATTCATAAAAATAAAGAAACACCTGTGTTAGCATTTTTTTTAAATCTCATCCAGAGGCGCAAAAAAGAGGGTTTTGTGTTTAAAATTAATAAACTTCAAACACCTATACAATCAAAACCAATGAAGTGTAACCTTTTAAAGTTGCTACATAAACTTCATATCTAATACAGGTAAATATAATTTCTCAGTTTTCTTGAAATTTGATTTTTGACGTGAATACGCACAAAATAGCGGAACTCAAGAAAATCTGCTTTCTTCGGTATAAGTAGTTGGTACGAAATGTTTGTGCGCGCATCACGTCAAAACTACTGCATAGATTTCTTTAAAAGTTTCTTCAATATATTTTAGGCTATATATTATCACGCTACTTCCTTTTATTTCTTTTTTTTTTTTTTTCGGATGGGAAATCATCAAATGACTTCTCCCGCTCTGGGCTGAGCAGGAGGGAGTGTCAGACTTTTACTGACTAAAACCCATCCATGTTCCTTCATCGCCCTTTGTGTTCCGGGGCCACGGTATCTCTTTCGAATAGTCCCGCAGCCCCGGCAGGCTTCGGCCCTTGCGGACCCCTTCACAGTTGCTGACTCTCTTTGAGGCGCGCGTGGAACACGAACGCGCCGTCGACACGGCCTGTCGTCATGAGACGTACGGACGGCGAGCTAGCCCATAGCTCCCCGTCCACAGGCTCACGCCTACGGTGGCCGGAAGCCACCACGTGGCCCCCGACGCCCGGGGCGTCTCCCGCGGCGGCCGGGACGTGAGGATCTCTCCCTGTCCTGTTCCGCCACCTCCTTCGCTAGCATGACTGCTTCGCAGAAGGAGGTGACGGCGTCCCATTCCGTCTCGCTCCGGACCATGGCACGAACCAGGGCCGGGAGCGAGAGGTCGCCGCCGCCGATCGCCGCCTCGAGGACACGGCGGTGCTCCACCCAAGCGTGGCACACCTCCACAGTGTGCTCCACCGTGTCCTCCGGCCTATCCTCACAATGATAGCACCCGGGCGTTTCCTCCCGCCCGATTCGGTGCAGGAACTTACCGTAACATCCGTGTCCGGTAAGAACCTACGTCAGGCGGAAGGTGAGGACGCCGTGGTGTCTCTCCAGCCACTCCTCAAAGAGGGGACTTATCGCCACTATTGTGGCGTGCCCTGCACGGGGTTGCGATAGTCGCTCTCTCCATGTCGCCATGAGATCCCGCCGGAAGTCCGTCCGCTGAGCGACAATTTGCCGCGGCAGCGGAGTTTCCCCCCGGCGTAGCGCCTCCGCGCGCCACTCATGTAGGCGCGCGAGGACTATTGCCTCCAGATCCCATGGCGGCAATCCGGCAAGGAGGTTCGCCGCCTCGCGGGAGATCGTGCGGTAGCCCCGGACCAGCCTTACGGCTACCACCTTCTGGGGCACGTTCAAGTGGTGGGCGGCACGCCGCTTCAATGAACGTGCCCACACCGGGGCCCCGTAAAGGGCCATGGACCGCACGACTCCCGCGTAGATCACGCTACTTCCTTAAGGTGGTAGGCAATTTTGCATTATGTCCGTATACTTCAATTGTTTGACGTTTTAGTCATGACGTAAGTACTATGAGAACGGCTATTTACACCTTATGTCAGCGAAGTAAATAGCCTAGCGGTTTCATGACCGCTCTGTAAATTATGGGGTTGCAGGTTCAAACCCCCCACAACATTATTTTCAATTTTGGTGATTTGTTTAATTTTTTTTTTGATGCTGTGAGATTTCCTATATTTCGTTTTGTATTTAAATTGTTTGCATTTTTATATTTCTTATATTTTTTTTGTGAAATATTTTTCCAAAAAGTAATAGAGAAGTATGGAAGAAGCATACAATCATGCTGCACCGACCCCAAATAAATTGGGATAAGGGCAGGAGTATGATGATGATGATGATATCTCCAAAAAGTAGTATAGCGAACATCAGAAGCCTGATAAATTCACGTGTTCTTGCCGTGCAAGAACTGTGCTGTGCTATTCGCAATAATCAATAATCCATACGCAGTTTACGTAGATTATATTTAGAGCTAAATTGTTATTGCATTTCATGCACCTTGGTGAGAATTTAAGACCTGCCTGGACTGTCATCGAAGGTCTGACGATGGAGACAAAAGTCATTTACAAAAGGTCCGTAACTGTTTGCAGCAGCTTTATTGTGTTTGGGCTCCTTGATGGGAACTTTAAACTTAGCTAGAGTATGACTTTCATCGAAGGTCTGACGATGGAGACGGAAGGCAGTTGCAAGAGGTCATCAAGAGTTTACAGCATCTATATCGTGATTGGGCTCAGTTTATGCACCTTGATGAGAACTTTCGACCTAGCTGGAGTATGGCTGTCATCGAGTGTCTAAGGATGATAACGTATGGTTTTCGAGGGAAGCCCATAATTGGAAAAACAGTATATTTTAGCGATTAATGCAAATATTTCAGAGAAATTAAATTGTCACCTACTTAAATCTATACCTACTGTAATATTATAAAGCTGAAGAGTTTGTTTGGTTGGTTGAACGCGCTAATTTCAGGAACTACTGGTTCTAGTTGAAAGTATCTATTAGTGTTGGATAGCCCATTTATCGGGGAAGACAACAACGAACAACAACGTTACAAGGTTTATATAAAATCACGCTGCAATCAATAGGAGTAGAGCATCAATGAAAAATGTTGCAAAAAAAGGAAAAAAATATCTTTCGTTGCGTGCGCTGCGTAAACGATTAAAGTTAAGCAACAATCGTGTATGAAGGAATTGTTGTTGTACTTTTTAGTTCTATAAAAAGTCCGCTATAGCTAATGCTATAGCGGACTTTTAAGAGGAACAATTCCTTCATATTCATTAATTGCGTCGAGAGTGTGAGACACCCTTAAAAGATAGACATAATAATTGATGTCTATCTTTTAAGGGTGTCTCACACTCTCTCTAACCATCTCTCTGTCTCTCTTATATGACGCAGACGAAGTTGCGCGGGTCAGCTAGTAAATAAATAAGTCCCAAAGACATTCCAATATTTACAAGTTCATTTAAATCTCTTTGTTAAGTCCCATGTAATAGGTGAGCGAAAATTACGCAATTTGTTGTAAGTTGTAAACTAACCAATAATATCGCTTCTTTTACACAGCTTGATGTATTCTAGCTATGTAATTGGTTAGTTCAAAACAAATCCCTCGCTACGCAGCCTCGCTCATGTTGGAATAGCATCCAACAATCGCGTAAAAAAAGTCGGCTGTTCCCTACAATATGGATCGCATAAATCTTCAAAATGTAAGGAACAGCCGATTTTTTTTCGCGATTCAGGGTTTGGTCCCATTGTAAAAGTTGTTCATAATGATGAGTACAATGACCCCTTAAGAGATTCCGTGTATAAATAGATAGACCTTAAACACCAGCTAAGGGTGAAAGAAACGACAACTGTAATCAATCATGTCCATCAGAAATGACTTCAAATGTCATGAAAAATAGGTCCTGCACAATATACGTTTTGGTTTAACGATGGGAAAACACCGATGACATAAACTGGTGCTCCCACATATGTATCTGCAGCGGCATATATAATCGCATATCAAGAAATAAACGAACAAACACTTAAAGAGCAACTTGTACAGAGAGCACTTGTACTCAGATAGATAAAGCTAAGTACCAAAGTAAGGTACCTACGGTGGTGACGCATTTATAACTAAACAATTGAAATGCAAGTAAGATACATAAGAAGTAATAATACAAGTCCAATAATGAATGACAAAAATATAGCATTTGGCATGTTTACATCAGATTTATCAACAGATTCGCACCTGCATACAACACCGCATTTCAGAATAATGGCATTTTTACGTGAGGATTATATCTCGCTCTCCTCAAAATATGTCACGGGAATAGATAATGTACTAACTAAATGCCGCTGGTTTGCTTTCATGGGGGACATATATACGGTCAGTAAAGAGCTTCTTATAAAAAGTTATAATCTTATATTTATAAATATAAAACATTTTTCGGATAATATATTTATACCCTTTTTTTTAAACCATTTGAAATTGCATTGATATCCATCTTGCAATAATAATAACAGAGCCCATGTAGATCTAAATTACTATATGGGACGCCTGTAGAAGATTAATACATGAACAGGAAAACAGCCTAGTTCAAGAAATAACGATTTGAATAATTACAAGTATTAATTATTACACGAACAACCCGTAAATGAATACACGAACTACCCCTGAATTAATACATGAACTGTCTCTGAATTAATACACAAACTACTCCTGAATTAATACACCAAACAACCTGTGAATGAATACGCGAACTACATCTGAATAAATACATGAACTGCCCCTGAATTAATACACGAACTACCCCTGAATTAATACATGAACTGCCTCTAAATTAATACACGAACTGCCTCTAAATTAATACACGAACTACTCCTGAATTAATACACGAACAAGCTTCGTCAAACGGTCCAATGCATTATCTGACCCGTTTAAACTCGAGTGCGGCGTTAGGCAGGGAGGTCTAACCTCCCGAGGCTTTTTAATATATAATAATATGTCAATATGCTGCTTGTTGAGCTCAGCAGCACTCACGTCGGATGCAATATAGATAGAGTATATGTTTAAATAACTTAAGTTATGCAGACGACATGGTGCTGCTTAGCCCTACTATCTGTGGAATTAGAAAGTTACTCGCCATTTGTGAACGATATGCCGAACAGCACGGGCTAAGATATATATGTATAAACCTAAAAAGAGTGAGCTGATAGTGTTTCGAGGTAGGATCAAAAAACAAATGGTTCAATTTTGCAGAGAGTTGCCCACTTAAAATATTTATGCCACATTGTCACTGAAGAGTTAAAAGACGACTTGGATATGGAGAGTGAGCACAGGGCACTGGTTGTGAGGGGAAATATGATTTGCAGAAGGTTTTATGGCTGTTCAGTTCCCGTGAAACTAACTCTTTTTAATCCCTACTGCCAATCATTTTACACCAGCAGCCTTTGGGTTAACCATACCCTAAAAGCAGACAAAGCCCTGCGCATTCAATACAACAATGCCTTCAGGGCGCTGTTGCGGCTTCCAACATTTATAGTAAATATTATAGTGTTGTGATCGCTACCAGCACAATTTTGATAGCTTAAATCTCGGATAGGTGACGCTTTAGAAGATTTTGTCTCAGTTAAAATTTGTCTGTATTGATGTCAGCTATCGATTGATACACGTTTTATGCGTGTCTGGTCAAATCAAAATTGTGCTGAAGATTTCAGTGAATGTGCTTTAACTTTGATAGCTCATATATCTAGGAAACGTGATACTTTAGAACATTTTGCCTCATACAAAACTTGTTTGTATGAGGCAAAATGTTCATACCAGCTATCGATTAATACAGGTCTTAGGCGTGGCCGCCACTATAAAAAAAATAAAAATGGCGGTATTTAATCCGGCCACTCTTCATACAAAAATGTTCCAAACCCTTGTATTGTATATTATTTTTTTGGTATATGTGTGTACTCCACAGGTGTACTCAGTGTGTAGAATTGAAAATCAAATCAAATCAAATTTATTCGTAAATGTAGGTTTCAATACAATAGGATGTTAGAATAAGATGGTCAGTTCGCTACATTTTACCCGAGAGCATACAAATAATAATAAAGTGAGCGGTGTCGAAACAACAGACACAATCCAAAATGAAGAAACTCGATTACTTACATACTAACACACAATTCCTTACGTACTAGCACACAATTTACCAATGTCCAAAAAAAAGTAAAAAATAAAAAATCAATGTCAATAATCTAAATTTAATATTGCAATAGGCTAAATGTCAGCGTCCTCCATAAACTCAGTTGTGGAGTAGTAACATTTATGAATTAAGAATTGTTTTAGTTTCTTTTTAAACATATTATTATTAAGATTCTTTATCTGTCGTGGAATTTGATGGATTGATGTGTTGCGAACGTGGTTTTGTGCTGGGCTCTTGGAAGAAGATCTACTTAGCTTATTTGGGTTTGGCGGAAGCAGTCCGGGCTCTAAGAAGTGATCGGAGCACACAGTTGCCTTATTGTCAATTTTACAGTCAGAGTAGGCACTCTCAAAAAGGTAAAGGTAAAATGAATGTCAATAATGAATGGTGTGAATGATGAAGGAGATTTTTAGTGATGACTTTGAATGTGGGTCTTTGTGCTTTTTCCACTCTTCAAACATTGGTTTTTGTTGCACAGCCCCATGCGGCTATACAACTAGGAGAGTACTTTGAGAAGAAACACCAAAACAAACTTGTCATACTTTCACTTTAGGTACATATTTTGTGATTACACAAGTCATCATCATCATCATTTCAGCCGAAAGACGTCCACTGCTGGACTTAGGCCTCCCCCAAGTGTCGCCACATTGACCGGTCCCGTGCGACTCGCATCGAGCGGATTCCCTTAGCCTTCACCAGGTCATCGGTCCACCTAGTGGGAGGTCTTCCAACGCAACGTCTTCCGGTTCGCGGTCGCCACTCCAGAACTTTTCGGCCCCATCGGCCATCCGTTCTGCGAGCAATGTGACCTGCCCACTGCCACTTAAGTTTGGCAATTCTTCGGGCTACGTCGGTAACCTTGGTTCTCTTGCGGATGTCTTCATTTCTGATTCGATCGCGCAAGGAAACTCCGAGCATAGCCCTCTCCATTGCCCTTTGGGTGACTTTAAGCCTTCTGATGAGGCCCATTGTGAGCGACCACGTTTCGGTCCCGTATGTAATCACTGGCAACACACACTGGTGGATTACACAAGTGAATCAAACCTATTATACTTCTCGTTGACCTAGAATCATGGAATTTGGCAAGAAGCAATGTCTTATAGCACAGATGCACATGTACCGTAGAACAGTGTAGTAGAACTAGTGAGAATGATTCGAAAATACATGTGTAGTTTAATAACAAAATACCCACAAGTTTATACGTAACCCTCGGTGCGCGAGTCCAACTTACACTTTGCCGGTTTTTGTAGTTCTGGATCACACCAGTTAAGGAGAAATTGGAAGTCAAAGTTCCAACTCACACACACGTTTCAAATGTTTTTTACTTAATGAACTTTTCACTGTACTACTCAATGCATTCAGCACAATGTTGTTAGTGATTTTCATTCACTAGAGTTTCCTCCGCGTTTCGGAAAGCACGCTCGTTACGGTTAATCAGAACCCCGAACGTCTGAAAGTTGTTTCGTGTAAAATATTCAGGTTAGATTGAAAGCCAATATAGTTGGGAAAATGCTAGGATGGTGATGATGAACATGTACTCCTAGTTTTGAATACTCACCGGAAACTGCGAGCATGATGGTGTACACGACCTGGTAGGCAGAGTAGGCTCGCATGCACGAGCTGAGCGTGCACGAGCCGCGCACAGCACGCTGCGAGCCGGCGGCGCACGCGCAGCCGTGGAACAACCTGCAACATTACAGGGGATGGCTTTCTAAACGGTAAAGTGTATGGGATGTCATTCTATTATTTTAACATCCAAATATAGGAACGTACCTATACTACGTGTCCGGGTCTGAGGGTGGAGGAAAGGGGCTTCAAAATACCATTCTTGGTCACAAGGGCGGGGGAGGGCTTAGATTTTCGTCTTGTTGTCAATATTCTCTACGGAAATCTCGTGCTTTTTTGAGCTATATTTAAATATTTTTTAACTTTCTGTCTGCAAAAAATATTTTAAAACCATATTTATGATCACTACGTGAGAACTAGAGGGGGAGGGGCATAACAATTGAAAAAAATGGGTTACATCACGTAGTGTTAGGGACGTTGCCTAAGTTATAAAAGTGCAAGTTTTGTCGGCGGAGAAAACACAGGAGCTGATGGACGCTACTGAAAGTACCAAACTAGTCACCACATTTTGGGCTGACTCAATTTAAATTGTTGCTAAGAAAAATAATGGAACTAAATAATGCTAACTATATAGTTTATATTTGCGTTTGGGTGGCTTCGTGGTCGCTTTCAGAAAAGTTGTGAATAAGAAGACTTACTGGAATGCGTTGAGGTCTTCGTAACTTGAACAGCCGGCGTGGCATGGAGAGAAGTACGTGACGCCAGTGTCCAGCGCACACACGGGGCTGTAGCCGTAGCGCTCAGAGTTGCACCTGTAACGACGTTATTATCTATCAAACATATACAAGTGAACAGCGTCCAAGCAACCGAACGATATGGGCGAGCCTATTGCTATCAACGGGCAGGAAACCAGACTCCGGGCACTTACTGAGAAATTCCTGTTGGTAAAACCCAATAACACATTGCGCGACCTGGGTATACAACCCAGGACTCTGGCTCGACCACCAGAAAAGCGTCGAGACAATAAAGCTCGACGAAGTCCCAGAGAAACCATTTAACTGTCTTGGATCCCGCAACGAAATTAATCAGAAAAGTATTGCGGAGGAGTAGGAAAAACCATAATTTCCACTTCCCTCCATATCAGCAGGAGACAGAACGAAACAAGGCCAACAGGCACAAAAAGAATAAGAGTATGTGAAGATCGTAGCAGGTGACGATTTGTAGTTCCTGCCGACACTTATGACATCGGTTTATATACAATGATAACTCACCCACAGCTGTTGCTGCAAGCAGGTTGATGGTAGCTACCAGACTGCAGCCCATTGATGTTCCCAGTGTCGCAGCCCACCGAAGCCATCACCACGAAGAAGATAGTCACGAAGATGGCGATCACTCCAGCGACGCGGGAGGCTGTGTTGGACTTCACGCCTTCCGGCCGACGCGCCGAAAAGCGGACGCGGAAGATCTATGTGGAAAGATCAGTATTAATGCAAGTTGTTTGTAATTAGTTATAGGTATTAGTTATAAGTAACAATTAAGTTAAGTATTCATTTAAGGCACATTTACCGCATTGGTTATCTGTAATGGTAGATGTATGTTGATAAATAAATAAATAAGTTTTTATGTTGGATAGGTCCTATTGCAAAAAATGGATAATAAATTCAGTTTGGTCAACTGTTAGATAATTTAAAATACTTCAAATTGTAAATATTTAGTTAACGTTTTAAAGTAGGCTAAGAATCCTATTAAGAAGCGGTGGAACAAACTTCCCTGCAATGTGTTACTGAGATATTTTTCCACCACTTCATAACTTCTTGCAGCTGTATGTTAAGTTAGAAAAACTTCATCCTATAATGCAACGAAAGAATTCAAGCTTCAAAAGTTATTTTATGTACTTACATCTTCATGTAAGTACATAAAATAACTTTTGAAGCTTCAATGCTTTAATGCTTCCATTATTAATTCAATTGGTCTAATATAAACCAACAACTGCCCGTAAATTATTCAGGGCAAACTTTATTGAAAAACCAACCAAGTTCAAGAGCTTTCAGAGTCACAACTTTACTGAAATATTGACTGACAGCTCTTGAACGCCACTCAGATCTGTTGATTGATATCAGTTTTATTAACCCCCGACGCAAAAACGACGGGGTGTTATAAGTTTGACGTGTCTGTGTGTGTGTCTGTCTGTGGCATCGTAGCTCCCGAACGGATGAACCGATTTTGATTTTGTTTTTTTTTTTTTTTATTTGAAAGGTGAATAGGCGAGACGACAAGAAAAATCTAATTAGTCCGTCAGTTAGATTATCAAAAAATATTTGACCCGTGTTTTTTCTTTTGTTACGTAAACCAAAATTGACGAAGATATGACGCTTTTAAAATTCTCAATACGTCACGCCTAGGTATAATTTTTCGCTAGTTCTGACGTCACGAGCCCCCACTCCCGAGTTTGATGCGTTTTATCTTTTGTCAATATTCATTGATTTACAAAAACAAAAAATACGTGTCCATTAATTTCCAATAGTCTAACTGACGGACTAAATAGATTTGCATTTTTTGGTACTGTCGTCATGAATATTAGTCAGGAGTGTTTTTATCTATGTTTAATGAAAATCGGTCCAAGATGGCCGCAGCCACAAAAAGGCGGATTACAGATTTTTTCACAATTTCCTTTAAATGGGTATCAAATGAAAGGGCTTGACTGGTAGAATAATGTACTCTATATTGAAAGGGAATGAGGAATATTAACTAACGAAATGAAAACTAAAAACTTGAAAATTATTTTTTTGTCGATAGTGATGAATTATTTTTAGTTTGACTAGGTACTCAATTAAACACCAAATTACCTGAATCTTAAAACGCAAGAAAATAAAAGAAATTAAATGCATGAAATTAAAATTAAATAAATAATTTAAAAACCCCCGAGAAATTACAAACGTGAAACCCGATAAAATACGTGTCGGGGATTTTTTATTTAATGTAACTTGTTGGTGAAATGAAATGAAATGAAATTTATTTATTTGCCAGAATATAAGTGCTTACATGATAATTGGTAAAATAAATTTAGTTTCACTATATTCGACTTATCAGTCGTGCAAATATTTCTAGTACATGCATAATAATATCATTAAATTACATCAATGTCATTAATGTCATTAGTCATACACAATATACTCATCATTGTCATAATAGAATTTACAGCAGTCTTGCTTTGATTAATATTAGTTAGGAATAATGTTCATTATAAAATATATTAAATTAAGTAGTTAGTAAATTAATTATTATTAGTAATAAAATTATATCTCACTGTCACGACAATTCATCAATGTATTAAGTAATTTATAAATAATGACAATTTAAATAAGTCTTCGTTAATTCATTTACATCATGTCTGTTTAAAATTTAAATAATCATCTATTGAATAAAAACATCTGTCACAAAGCCAATTGGTTACAGTTCTACTAAATTCTAAGTTATTAATTTTTCTTATTTTTTCCGGTAGTTTATTATAAATTTTCACCGCCATATTGTAGCAGTTTCTGTCACATCATTTTAATCGGCTACGAGGTACTACCAGAGGTTTTTGTACTATTTTCCTTTTAAATTGGGCCTTTTCTTCCTGCTCAAAAAGTGATAGGTGGTTTTTAACGAATTAACACATTTCGAAAATGTATAGGGATGGAAGTGTAAGTAGACGCTTGTCAGTGAACACTGGCCGGCACGAATCAGACCACATGAGACCAAAGATTGACCGTATGCATTTTTTCTGGGCTATAAAAGCTCTCTGGGCGTCTGTAGAGTTTCCCCATATGATTAACTCATACCTCAATACTGAACATACATGACTGTGATATGCCATTAATGCTGTTTCTTTATTAGTATTTTTTTTTATTTTGCGAAGTGCGTAAACGAATTTGTGAATTTTTTTACAAACAATATCTACATGAGATTTCCAGTTACAATAACTATCAATATTTATTCCTAGAAATTTTATTTCATTTACTTCTTCAATGGTGTTATTATTATATTTTATTGGCAAGTCGATTGTGTCTTTTTTGTTTCTTTTGTTATTATATGTCAGGAATGTCATGAATTTAGTTTTCTCGGTATTTATTTCTAAATTATTTACAATTAACCAGTCATGTATACCCTTTAGAGCGTCATTTGTGACCTTTATCGCCTGATCAATAGTAGCTTCTTTAGTCAATAAGGTAGTATCATCTGCGAATAATACGGTGTACTGATCCGTTGATTCTGGCAATTCGTTTATATATGCTATAAATAATATCGGGGCTAGCACAGTCCCCTGTGGTACGCCATAGTGATTCGTTAAGTATGGGGACCTATAGGTTACCTGAGTGTTAGTCTCTGGATGCATTTTTACAATCTCTGTGCATTGTTTTCGACCCCTTAAATAACTTTCAAACCAATTGTAGGCAGGGCCTCTTTTGCCGTATTGTTCTAATTTATTCAATAATTTATCATGGCATACCATATCGAACGCTTTGGTCATATCCAAAAACACAGCTATTGGAATTTCTTTTTTGTCTACTGAACTAAGAATTTCTGTTATTAATTTAAAACATGCCAATGTAGTGGATTTATTTTTAATAAAACCGTTTTGCTGTTTATTTATTACTCCATTTTTTTCAAAAAAATTCATAAGCGGTACCAAAGTATTTGGTCTGTAATTCCCCGCTTCTGTTTTCGAACTCTTTTTATGTAGTGGTTTTACGTCGGAGAATTTTAGAGCATCCGGAAAGGTTCCGTTTTCCAAGGACAGATTTATTAAATAGGTCAATGGCTTTAGTATAGCAGATATATTGTCCTTTAATATTCGAGTTGTAATACCATCATACCCTGCTGAGTTCGTATTTCGTAACTCCATTATTATTTTATAAACGTCCACATTATCATCTGGTTCAAGATAGATGGAGTTTGCTAACCTTCTTCCCATTTTTGGTTTGTTTTTTGGGTGCTCGATAGATTTTGGTTTCGCGATGTTTATGAAGAAGTTGTTGAAATATGTTGCAATGTCACCTCCTTTGTCCAAGATGCGTTTTCCATCCGAAATTTCCTTGATTTCATTGGTTGCATTGTTTTGTTTTAGACGTTCATTTACTATTTTCCATGTGGCTTTACACTTGTTTTTAGCTTTTTCTATAGTATTTTTATTTTTACTGCTTTGAATATTGGCAACACATTTTCTCAATATTTTACTATATGTAGTGTATTTTAGCTTGTTTTGTCTATTTTTGTTTTTGTAATATTCGTTTTGTAGTTTTCGCTTAGTTACAAAAGACTTTTTCAAGCCTTTTGTAATCCATTTTGGGTTTGTCGAGTTTTGGTTCATTTTGACTTTTATCAGTGGGAAACACAGATTAAAAAACAGACAGATATCATGATGAAACAAAGAAAACGCTTTATTTACGTCTGTTTCATCAAATATTTCTGAGAAAGACATATTACTTAGGTAATAATTAAACTTTTGCAAGTTATCCATACTTACGTCTCTTTTATAAACAAACCAATGTTGTTTAACAAGATTTCTTGCTTTTGTTTCTATTGACAAAGTTTGCCCCGTGTTGTGATCAGACAGTCCTAATTCGTGAACCTTCCCCTTCGCATCTTTTATATCACTAATTATATTGTCAATACATGTTTTTTGTCGGGTTGGTTCATTTATATGGAATGTCAAATTATAATTGTATAGAATATTGATAAATTCATTTTTATTTTTAGTGTCAATTAGAATGTCAATATTAAAGTCACCGCATATTATATTATTATATTTATTATCTTTGTCATGTATCCTATTTAGCACTATTTGCAGTTTCCTAAGAAGTATGTTCATGTCTGAATTTGGAGTTCTATACACACAAAATAAGTTAATGCCATATTTTTGTAGTCTTATACCGCATATTTCAAAATGTTTTTCAAGAGTAATATTTTCTAACCATGTTATGTTTTCGTATTCAATGTCTTGCTTTATTAAAATGCAAACACCGCCACGTCTCTGATCTTTCCTGGAGTAGTAACTCGCCAATTTATAAGATTTTAATCTCATGTTTTCTTCATCTCCCGATTTAATAAATGTTTCAGTTAGACATATAAAGTCTACCATACATTGTTTGTCTCGAAGTAAGTTAAGTGTCATTTCAATATCATCGGATTTATTTATAGCACCAGCAATATTCTGATGAAAAACGACATGGTTTCCATGAGCTGTTTTAGGTACAAAAAAAGGTTTCATCGTGAAGTAATGAAGTTCTCTTTTACTTAGATCATATTATTTGTCCATAATATTTCACGTTAGGGATCTAGTGCTCTTACCATGACGAAGAAAATGATGACGAGAGCTCGGAATATATCGGAGAGAGCTCGCGAAGTCCGAGGGTCATGCCGAAGCGACTCCACACGATACCTCGCCTGGAAATAAAATATATCTAATTGGTTGTCATTGTATATAAGTTGATCCTGGTATAGATAGTCAGGTCTATTGAGCTGTTGAATATACAGCGTATACCAGAAAGGAGTGGTCATATTTCAAGGTGTACTACAGAGCATCAAACTGAACCACTTTCTCCATGGGACCAACATCGAAATCGCGAAAAAAAGCCCCATTTGGGTATTGAAGTTTTGTACTGGACAGCTGATTTTATTTTCGCGATCTCGACGGTGGTCCCATGGTTACCTTACTTAATCTACCTAGCCTATTATGGGAGAGGCCTATGTCCACTGCTGTCATAGGTTTTTAGGCGTCACGAGACCTGGTCCCCCGCCTTCCTTATTCAGTAAGACCCAGCCACGTTTTAAGGTATTTTGTACATCTATAGCTGGGGGCGATACGCGGTCTCCACTACAAGACCTTCGACACACATGATCGGCCTACGACCACTACGCCACTTCAGCTTGTTTACTCTGAAAGACCTTTAATAAACTGTGGAGTCATCATCACCTGCTTAGCCTTTTCCCAACAATGTTGGGGTCGGCTTCCAATCTAATCGGATGCAGCTGTATACCAGTATTTTACATGGAGCAAGTTCTGTTGTATAACCGAGCTGTTGTTGTTTTTCACTAAAATTGTCAGTACTGAAATAAATTAAATGACTCGTAACTACTGTCAACTGAATTCAGTACGTATTGATGGTCACTCATCCACAGACTGACCTCGGCAAGCACTGCCTTGAAGAACGACTCATGCGGCTGTTAGTATTTAGCCTTAATTTAATGGTTTGATAATCACCTGAACGTAAGCCCTGTCGTAGTACACGTAGACCAGTACGGCGGTGCTCAGACAGGAGAGCGCCAACGTCTGCGTCACCAGCGCCTTGTTGCGCACCAGCCGACCAAGAGACGGCAACAATCCTGAGGAAATTTGTTTTCTAGTCAGAAAGGCAACATCATCTTTTATATATTTTAGGATCTCCAACAAACCTTTTAAATCCTTTCTTTTAACGAGCCGACGACGGCCTGATAGTACCTAAATGGTGACGGTGGAAGAAGGTATTTTCATATAATCCCAAACGCTAGGCTTGCCCTTCTTCTTCTTCTCAGCACATTTGCGTCCACTGCTGGACATATGCCTCTTGCATGACCATGTCTCGCATCCAGAAGCGAATGGAGGACTTTCCATTCGCTTCTGGATGTGGCGGTTGGTTGGCTATGGCTTGCCCTAATAACTTTCTTTCTTTACTATAAAGATTTCTGAATAGTCAGACCAACTTGCCCGCACTACACTTTGAAACACCCGAGGCCTCACAGAAACAAACCACGAGTAAAGAAACGAGTATAGTAGCATCAAATACTCATTCATAAAAAAAAGTATTTAATCATTTCAAAAATAGAGACGGAGGGGGTCTACACTAAAAATTCCTTTGGCCACGAGGTACACTCTCAGCCGCACGTGTTTGGAACAGCAACTGCGGAGACAACCAATATTAAAGTTTCTTTATCACGAGTACGGAAGCAGTCGATATGTCGCTTGATACAATAAAAACCTCACAATAAAAACTACCTACCAGTGTCAACATCAGAATCCCTCCCCTCATCCATTCCCTTGAAGGAGGACATTCTAGTGGGGAACAGAGTGAAGAGAAAGGCGAACATGAAGGTCAGCATGCATACGGACAGATGGGCCTCCCACCAGTCCTCGCGCTCCGAGCTGGGTCGCAACCAGTTGCTGCCGCTCAGACCCAATGAGAGGCGGATGGAGATCAGGATTCCTGAAAGTGTTGGTAAGAGGAATTTAATTGAGAGATTTTTCTTTCGTTTGATACTAACGTAGGGATAGTTCATAACTAAACACATCATCATCTAAATGTTTGAGTTAATAAAGAATAAGCTCTTCCATTTGCCAAACTTAAGTGGCAGTGGGCAGGGCACATTGCTCGCAGAACGGATGGCCGAAAAGTTCTGGGGTGGCGACCGCAAACCGGAAGACGTTGCGTTGGAAGACCTCCCACTAGGTGGACCGATGACCTGGTGAAGGCTGAGGGAATCCGCTCGATGCGAGTCGCACGGGACCGGTCAATGTGGCGACACTTGGGGGAGGCCTAAGTCCAGCAGTGGACGTCTTTCGGCTGAAATGGTGATGATGATGAACGTCTTCCCTATAATGTTAGGGGTCGGCTTCTAGTCTAATTGTATGCAGCTGAATATTAGTACATATTTTACATGCAGCGACTACCTTTCCTCCTCCAAAACACAGTTACTGGGTAATACAGACCTAGTTGGACATTGGCCTCTCCTATGCATCTACACAACCCTTTGAGAGGTATATTCTGTATCATCTACCTAGACTTTTCTCAACTGTGTTGGGGTCGGCTCCAGTCTGACCAGATGCAGCGGAATAGGTATCAGTATTTTACGATACTAATTGATACGACTGGTTGAGTAAACAGAATATTCTTTTGTGTCGACCTACAAAATTCGAAGCCAATCTTCTGTAGCTATCTATTTTGTGTTACACTTACCGTAAAAATATGGCCCATTCTGAGGGTCATGGTCGTCTAGGTACGTGAGACCGTGGGCCCAGATGCTGAGCTTGGTCAGCGCACACAGCACCGCAGTGATCACTAGGAAAGCTGTTCTGGCTGCTACGTTGTTATCTGAGGCGACGTTGATAACTGTCTGCCCACCACACAACTCTGAAAGAGGTTGGAACAGGTTAGTGAGGGTCTTTCTTGTTACTCAATCTATAAACCGTCTCCGGACTTAGGTGGGAAGATGTAACTCCCTACTGATAAAGTGGTGCTTCCTCGACGGAACAGCAGGTCGTGCCAGTGTCACCAACTATGTTCCCTATGTTACCTTGTCTTTTGTGCCCAAAACATACACTCATCAGTATTTTGCCACCGACGACTCTGCGCAAATGGCAGGTTTTGACCCAGAAAAAATTGAAGTACTGTCGTGCTAGCATAGAATCAACCCATTCGACCTTTCGTTGCTTAGTCCAATACTTGGTTACTATCACATAAGTCTCGCCCAAGTCTCAACTTCCGGTTGTCTGTCAACCAAAATGCAAATCTAGGAAAAAATCAACTCGGTGTTAATTAAGTCAGAAGCGGGTTGGTAGGTTCACCAACTTACCCACACTAGCAGGATTAGACTTAGCAAAGGGGAAGGCGAGCACCATGAGTCCTGCGGCTGACGTGGCTGCCAGCCAGCCGGAGAGGGCCAGTTGTCTTCGTCCTCGACCCCACCAGGCTACTGCAGCACCCAGGACAAACTCTGCGCCCGCAGCGCCCAACATCACATAGTCTGGAATATATTACAATTGATTAGTTGTAGTGAGTAAATAGAGAGGGAGAGCAATGCTAAAAAAGGTGAATGGATTGTGTGAGGAATGATGTGAAAGAAAAACCGGCCAAGTGCGAGTTGAACTCGAGAGGGTTCCGTACAATGCCAAAGTCTAATATTGAGTTAACCACTTCATTTTCAATTGATAGAATTCTTATAGGTTTTCCTGTAATCTACAAGCAACGAACTACATTTTGTATTTTTTTCAAAATTTTGTAGGTTTGGAGATCATAGGGGGGAATGGTATTTTTTCTTATTCTTTCATGAATAAAAT
This sequence comes from Xestia rhomboidea, assembly GCA_963853795.1. NCBI lineage: Eukaryota > Metazoa > Arthropoda > Insecta > Lepidoptera > Noctuidae > Xestia > Xestia rhomboidea. The sequence goes on along the minus strand of OY970778.1, from coordinate 1,618,459 downwards.
CAAAACTATTTATTTTACAATAATAACAATAAAATATATTTGAGATCCTCACAACAAGCCCTTTCATTTGATATATGACACAGTGAGGATTGCAAAACTTTTTTTTTAATTCCTAATTTGTTCCTTTAAAATGACACTTATTTGAAAAAAAAAATACTTTGCATGTGCAAAGTATTTTTTTTGTGTTGGGTCATAGGATTTCACCATCCTACCAAATTTCACCTGATTTCGGAGCAAATTGGCTGTGACAGACGGGCGGACAGACAGACAGACGTACGAGTGATCATACAAGGGTTCTGTTTTTTTTTCATTTTTTGTACGGACCCCAAAAAAAAAAGGAAAAGGAATAAAAAAGCGTGACGGCTAATAGATGAGAATAGAAGCAAAAACCCATGTTGCGCCGACCCCAAGTAATATTCCTATATTACTTGGGGTCGGCGCAATATGGGTTTGGCGCAAGGGTATAAAAATGAAGATGTGGCTATGAATATGACTGGAGACAATCCGCAATCTTGGCTACATTATCCCATGATCTGTCCACGAAGTAGACACAATAGTTAATCAATGGCGTCCAAATCACTCATTCGACAGATCATGATTTAAGCTCCAAACAAGAGAAAAGTTTGGCTAACCATCCGACGGGTGGTGGCCATTTTAGACGCAATCTTGAGTTCCATCGTAGCAAACAATCGTGTCTGTTGTGTTGCCTGTTCAACCCTTAGAAACCAATACAGCAGGTATCAGAATGGAGTACAAGGGAGATAATATAATGTTCACCATCAAACTGCACAACTTCTCCAAGGGACCAAAACAGTACCCGCGAAAAAAACAGCAGATATTGAAGTTTTGTATCGGGTGGTTAAATTTTTTTCAATACACTTCCTCGAAAACTGGTTCATAACGCACTACGATTAGGTTCAACATGCAATGTATTTCACACGTGTGCGATTTTTCTCATTTTCCAACACGTGTGCGGGCATGAAAATTGCCACAGATAACTATACCTATACTGCCTATACTTAGTTCAAATTAGTTCAATGCATTAAGTCGGACGTGATTTTTTTTTTTAATTTTGGCAAAGCATTTATGCGTCTTTAACGCGTAAATATTTTTTAAATATTCAAATTGTGTTTATAAATAGAATATCATAGAAAAACATGATTATTTAAAACTAATATTTACTTTTATAAACAAATTAACATTTATTTGTGTTCTAAATTCAAAAATATAAAAAAAAACATTTTTTTTATATTAGACTGTTTAGCGGCTTCATACCTTTGCTTCTCCTTCAACCTGGTGAAAGCAAAGCGCGGAAAAAAAGAAAATTAAAATCATAGTTTCTTATTAATTTATGACAAAAATGTTTTTCGTTATTTTATTTTATTTCTTCAAAAGTGTATTGAAAATCGTCGTTTGATACACGTGGACATTTGTTATTGCAGTTCTCAGCTCAAAAACACCCTCGCCTACGGCTCGGGAGTTAATTCCGCCTCGAATGCAATAACAAACTTTCTCCACTTGTATCAAAATGTACTATTTCGAGATTACGATGATGACCCTATTGAGAAAGTAGTCCAAATTCATCAATAAATTTAATATGAACACCCCTGATGCTGAACCTATAACGGAGCATTCGCCTGTATTGTAACAATCCAAGATTCGATTTTGTAAAGAAACAAGTGAATTCCTGTCACGCTGACAGTCGGTCGCGCACGGTCGGTTGCGTACGTCAGCGAGAAAAACATTAGCAAATACGCGCCGCTGACGTAAGCGTCACAGTATGGTGCTCTAAAGAACACAATGTATACTCGTACGCGCGACCGACGTCCGCGCGACAAAATTCAAGCCTGATGGCGCTGAGAACCGAGCATTAGCTCGTTTCTCCTCAGTCACTGATGTAATGCTCGAATCTGAACAGTTACATTGCAAATGCTCCCGGTGAGGTAAATAACCATGATGAAGGTTTACCTTCTACGAGCGCCGAGTGGTACCCCTCATTGGCATCTCTCCTCAGCAGCAAGAACACGTTGCTCTCCAGCAGGATGACGATGAGGAAGGCACCCTGCAGGAACAGGTCGAAGGTCTTCAGCATCAACACGTAGGTCCGCAGGAAGTACCATAGCTTGTGGAAGACTGAGGATGATAATTTGTAGGTACAGTCAATGGCAAAATGTGTGTATAGAAATTAAGTGTTAGTGAAGGATCTTCAAGGTTAAGCAGTGCTTGCCTAGATTGGTCTGTGAATGGGTGACCATCCATTACATATTGAGTTTCCTCCGTGCCTCGGAAAGCACGTTAAGCCCTTGGTCCGTGGGCCCGAGAGTCTGACAACCAGTCTTCAGCAAACCATGAAGATTGACTTAGAGATGCCACTATAGGTACTTATGCTCTTGTATATTATGTGCCCAAATAATTTCTCTATCATCCACGTCATTCAAGATTTGCTTCTCTTCGTCTTCTAAACATGACCAAAACATATAAGACTATGTGTTACGTAATATTTCCAAATTCTCTTTATTCTAGGGGGGCAGCAGATGATTAAAATCGAAAATCGGATGATTTTGCTACAGTTATCTTTTCAATCCGATTTGTATCCAAGTAGGGTTCCAATTGTAATCAGGAAATGCTCACAAAATCTCACAATTTGATTTTGAATATCCGAAAAAAAATAAGAGGATGCTTGCCTCATTCATAAAAAAAACCTGTCTACGTCGCGTGTACTAGAAGGGTGTGGTCATAATTCAGGGTGTAATTCAGACCAAAAAAAGCATGCGGAAATATAATCAGCTGTCACATTTGGGTCGACACACCCTCTCATATAACCATATACCCTTTTTTTTTTTTTTTTGCTCTGGGCTGAGCAGGAGGGAGTGTCAGACTTTTACTGACTAAAACCCATCCATGTTCCTTCCTCGCCCTTTGTGTTCCGGGGCCACGGTATCTCTTTCGAATAGTCCCGCAGCCCCGGAACCATATACCCTTACAATGCGCTGTATAATTGAAGTAACTTTTCTCTGGATTGGCACATTTTTTCCTACATTAAAAGTTTCCGAAATAGGAAAATCTTATAATAAAATACTATGTACGGAACATTGAGTATTAAAGTCATTGGTACGGAACCAAATCTCAATTGTTTGCCTCCCACAGTGGGAGCTAGCTTATCTACATAATACGGATTAATAGATAATTAGCATTAATAATTCTTCTCTTATCTAAATTCTATAGCGATAATTTTGATAGGCAAATAAATTCCAGTAGTATTTAAATTTTATTTACAGATTACACAGTCTAATTACTCTGAGGATAAACGTGTCCGTTACTAGTTAATAACTTGGAATTCAGTGAAATATTAAGGAGTCTGCTCACTACACCGTACCATTACATGACCGTGCTATGAATGTATCAGATATATGACATGGATTAATGCCACTAGAACGTATCAACAGCGTATAAACGCGCTTGAAACGCGTTTGGAGTGGTCATCATAGCGGTAAAACCGTAAATTCTTTGTTTTGAAAAGCATGAGACTATATACCGTTCCATTACCGTCGCGTGCCATGCACGGAGTGTCGACGATTGGCGAGTACAATATTTTGCCGCCCGTGCTGATACGCAACTTGAATGGCACGCGACTGGGCATAGTCTCATACTATTCAATAGAAAGAATAATGTTATGCCTGATACGTCCGTAGCACGGTCATGGTATGTTACGGTGCAGTGGACAAAGCCTTTATCCAGCCTTGAATGCAGCACGCCCTCCCCTCCCCGTTGCCTCCCCGAATTCTACAACCAAGTTTCTAGGCAGTACCCATTCCCCTTGATGGGAGGGCCTGGTTAGCAGACATACGTTACGAATGTAACAACTGCCAAAGATCGAAATCTAAGTGACGACCAAACTCAACGGCTTAACTGACCGAGGCTCTGAGAGGTTTTCAATCAAATGTAATCGATGGTCATGGATCACTATAATTATGGAGGCTGTACACTCTTGCCGAGACACTCCGAGACACTCGGAGACAGGACGAGGGTGTCATATAATTATGTTAAAAAACCCTGTCTGATCCGTGAGGGTTTTATTAGGTAATCGTAAGGAGATCATGTTCTATTTTTATAATCCTTTTTTCCGATAAAAATAAAATATACTAAAATGAGGAAACTTCTATGGCAACACACGGGCGCGAGCGGTCGCTTTATGGGTAGTGACGCCATTTTTTTTCTTTTAATTAATATTTTTACTTTCATGAATATTTAATGTTTATTTTTCTATTTGGCAATGTCATTGGCATACCTATTAGATATGCCCCTTTTGGATCGGACAGGGTTTTTTTTTCAACATATTGTATAGTAGCGCTTGTCTTATAACCTTGGTGTTCCTCGTTTCCTCTCCTTCCGTGTCGGACTTTTGAGAGACGTCCGGGGAGAGTCATAGAGAGAGCTCGCGGTCGAGAGTGTACAGCCACCTTTACTTTTTAGTCTAGGTCCTTATTCCTTTTTAGTACTTTTAATACAATAATAATAAATAGAAAATAATCCTTACTTGTTTTTCCTTCTAACATCAACATTTTGATCGGCTGTATTGATTTACACTCCACTTGTTTTTGTTACACTTCACAATAAAATTTACAACAGCATGTCTTAAAAGACTATTTCAAAGTCCATTAAATAAATGAGTTCACAGGAATGTTTTTAATCATAATATCATTATAGGAAAAATAATACTAATAATATCACAGTAAATAAATCTAACTAACTTCAAACAATTAGCGTTTGGAGAATAATTTAACTATAAGATAATATTTGATAAAAACATCACTAAATCTCGTACTTATTTTGGCTAAATCAAAATTGTTAAAGCACGCGTGCTCAGCACGAGATATCTCCATTCACTAGCTACGGTTATCAGTTAAACAAACTCAAGTTATCAGTCGGCTATCGCGAGGTACCAAATCATTACTTTGGGATGATAACACGGATAAAATGACGTCAAAAGCCGGAATCAAATAGATAGAACGACATTTTTATGATTTTATCTAGTTATCTACATAACAACCTTTGTTTGTTTGTTTCTATTTGAGTATTTTTCTGTATTTCTCATACCTGTAACCACCATTCTATAATTCGACTCATGTAGAAGAATTATAGAATAATAAAAACATCGACGATATTATGTCTGTGGCTGGAGTGTAAGTAGCTGTAGTAGTGCAGTAGATGTATTGTTTTTGACTATACAAAAGGGCTTGTAACGGGTCTATTTTAATTAAATGCTTTGAGTCTGTGCCTGTGTTTGTAATATCAGCGGGAACGATGATGGAAAACACAAAAAATATATATAAAAGACTGTCATATCATGGTACTGAAAAGCTTATCGGAATATCCGTTGAATGTCGCATGATATAAATAGAAATCAAATTATCTCATCAACCTTAATCTTGAAATGTACTCCTCCGCTGCCACCACCACCACAACCACCCTTTGTGTGGTGGAAACCCATCGCCAGACACCTTTAAAGTATGTTAAATTGAAAGTGAGCTTACGTCATTCAAAAACTTATTCTGAAAAGTAAAATTAAAGTCATAAAATTCAACGTGAGCATTTATTAAATTAAAATCACTTGGTTGCGTCTTCAGAGTACAAAAATATTTTAGTGACAAGAACTACGCTTACAAATACCATTAGATCTATAAACATTAATAATAACAGTAGTCAATACTTATAAGTAAATTATAACTTAAGTCTTACAACAGTTAAAGTGAGAGCTTGATTGAGATTTACTTAACGTGGCGTCAAAATGTTTCACTTGCGACGAGGCTACCTCGATTTGAGTCAAAAGCTCTAATGATTGCTCAACATACTATACAAAATTTAGTAATATTAGAATACCTACATAAAATATCACTGAGGAGAAAGAAAAAGAAAGAGTAATTAATAACGTAACATAATACAATTTTGTGACACAAACGAAATAACATCAGGCAACTTAACAAGCGATGAAGAAGAAAAAAACGCATATGGAGCTGGACAAAACTATTAATCAGTGGCCCACATCAGCCCTGGATCAAGAGAACTTTTGCCTGACAATGATTTGGGACTACTAACAATAGCAGAAAAAATACATTCAAAAAAATATTTTTGCAAAAAAACACAAAAATACGGAAAATAGCTTTACTTTTGAAGTCGGTGACTTGTTTGTTTCATTGACTTTTTTTTTGGTCACCGACATCTTATGTCATTATATACCAAATGAAAAAAGAATCATGTAAACCGGTCCACAATTGACGGAAACATCGCTGAACTCCTTTTTGAATTCGGAAATCGAGGCAGCCTCGTCAGAAGTATACAAAACTGTCTAAAAATAAAAGCCTTAAATTAAATAAGTCGAATCGATCACAGTTACGTCGAGTACCCTATAACATTCTCTTCGATCCAGGGTACGAAGTGCGTCACCCTGGAGTACACGCCAGGGAAGTTGGCTTCGGCACACTTCTTGCCGTAGGAGACCACGCCGATCTGGTAGAAGAACGTATTTAAGGTTTCTTGGTTCCACTGAAAAAGAAGAGGGTCCATTTTAATTGACAATAAAACTTTTGTTTTTAAGAAGTATCAGCAGCAGTTAGCTTATTTTATTCTCAGGTAAACAAACAAGATTTTTGACGGAAGAAAGAAAACACGTCTTTGTTTCTCCCAAAAAGCGTATGGAATTAGAAGTGCCATCCATCCATCATAAGACTGGATTTACAATGCGAATCATCATCATCATTTCAACCGAAAGACGTCCACTGCTGGACATATGCTTCCCTCAAGTGTCGCCACACTGACCGGTCCCGTACGATTCGTGCGTCAAGCGGATCCGAATCCAACCTTCATCAGGTCATCGGCCCACCGAGTGGGAGGCCAAAGGCAAAAAACAAAGGGAATCGAATCACGGACTTCATGCTCAGCAGTCGCTGCTTGTGACCACTAGGCCAACGCAGCAGAGAGCGGAACTGTCAGTTGTAATAGTGGGTACTCACCACGGGCTGCATGAGCGGTCCCCCGCTGTCCCCCTGGCAGGCGTCCTTGCCTCCCTTCTTGAACCCTGCGCACAGCACCCTCTCGTCAATCTTCTGCGCCTTGTACGCGCTGTACGCTTGCACGCAGTAATCGTTGCCGACTACTGGCAGCTGCAGGACTTGCAGGTGCGTGGCTGCTGGACCACCTGTGGTAAGAAATTAGGTCATGAACATAAATGATGACAAGGAATTGGTAATGCTTTTACGAAGACGGCATTTTTGGAGATCTGTCATCCTTTAAAACAGGGCATAACAAGCTCTATGAATAAAAATCATTGTACACTTATAGACATTGCACAGGATCAACATCAGCGTTACCTCATTATTACTAGCAGATATGATGCCGTTACGTTGCGTTGCTATAAATGTGCGCTGCATTATGGAGGTTCATAGAAAGAATCCCGAATTATTTTATCGATAAGAAGAAATAACTTACGGAATTCAGTGTGTCCCCATCCAGCGATCATCGGGTTGTAGTTCTCGAAGGTGTTGGCTCTCAGTTGGCTGTCCTTCGGGATGCAGATCGGCCTGATCAGGTCTGCCACGTGGAAAATAAAGCATTCTAGATTAATCTCTTTAAAATACCTACTTTTCTAAACATATCGCGGGAAAGTTAAAAAAAGTCGTATAACTTCGGTTTCTTATTCAGATCACTTCTGCCGATTAAGTCAATTGATTGTTATACTTATAACCACCACGATAAGCTTATAATGTTCCCCATTGTAGCAGCATAGTACAAAAAGTACTGCAGCGTTATTTAAGACGCAAATGAAGAACTAACATCAAAAACCAGAATCGTGTTAATGAAGCTATCTGCGAGTTAGACCCTGCCTGTAAACGTCGGCCACTAGCCCACCAGACACAACACCCGTCTAGTCGGAGGATCCTGCCTTTCCAATGGGGATAAAATACTTTAAAACCTGTCCCTCACGCTCCTAAACAATGATGATGATGATGATGGCGCCATCTAGCCGATTTCGACCACAGCGACTGCATTCGATGGCTTTCTAGTGTGGTTGTCGAGAGCTTTGGTGTGCCGCTCTTTCATGTGCTCTCAAGTGGCTAGCATATCCAACTTTGGCCGAAAAACTCCGAGCACAAAGCGGACATGTCAGAACACCATTGACAAATTGTAGGGTATAGCTGTAGGTGATCTAGCTTTAAGGTCATCACGCTTTAAGTCCAGCTGCGACCTTCTCCTCTCTTCAAAGGCGTTGACTTGCCGATGCACACGACGTCTCCACTCGGGACGATTTTGTGCCTGCTTTTCCCCACACTAAGGAAACAAATCAATAACCCATTGCTAATACGAGAGAAGAAGTCTTACCCGTGAACGTAACCTCATTATCTAGCACCAGGATCCCAATGTCGTTGGTGAAGGCAGTCGCGCTGTACTGCTCATGTTTGATCTTCTTCTTGATCAGGATGTCTATTGGGGTTGCGCCGTCGTCTTCACTAGCCAGATCTAGCTCGCCCAGACGTATTACGTAGCTGGAAAATAAGATAGAAAATAAAATTAGAAATAAAATTGACAATGGTTTATTTTCCATGTAGGTATTAAATACAGGAAGTATTAATTTGTACATAGGTTGAAATGACATGAGAAGCTATTAATAAAATATCATCATCACCTGTCTAGACTTTTTTCTCAACTATGTTTGGGTCGGTTTCCAGTTCAACCAGATGCAACTGAATACCAGTATTTTATGGAGCCAGTCTGAATTTGTTTATTTAGCCCATATTATAAGGGACTTAAACATAACTGGCGAGAAGCGGACATATTGGAAATCTCTGCAAATCCTTTTGGAGTGTATAAAATCATATAAATGAATACAAAGTAAATGAACCGTGATTGTGTAAACGCAGCCTTACTTGCAAGTTATTATAAAGTCGAATGACTTCTATAAACGCTCGATATGTCACTTTATAGCCCATATCTGCCTATTTATAGAGTTCACTTATAAAATAGCGTTAATGTTCTGTGTCCTAGTGGAACCATAATGTTACGCAGTTGGTCAAGTACAACCGGGATATAAAAATATACTGCGGCGGTGCGCGTGAGTTTTATGCACTTGCAGTATACGGGCTGTTGTTGAAGTAAGCACCTATTATAAAGGTACTTAAATCGGTCGAGGATTCAAGAAATCAGTGAACAAATACGAAAAAAAAAGATGCTGATGGAATACATAACCACCTTCTTTATTAGAAGACTTGACCGAATTGGTCCCATTCGATTATTTTATTAACCGACTTCTAATAAAGGAGGAGGCTATGTCTGGCACTGCCTGATGATTTCAGTAAGTATTAGTTCACCGTTGTTTGTGCTTACATCAATCTAGTCTAACTTCAGAAAATTCAGACGGATTGCTTACCACTGCTTTAGGGGCCGTCCATAAATTACGTCACATGAATTTTTGACCCCCTCTCCTGTCCTTGTCGCAGCTGGCTTTGCAGCTGGCTGTCATTATTACATCTACAAATTAGTGAATTAAAAAAGCAGGTCCGAAATTTGTTTTATTTCGATTTAAACTATTTTTTATAAAATTAACATCAAATGAAACATTTAAAAAATTTAACAAAACTAAAAACGATTAATTATTTTTAGATTTAGACCTTAAAAGATTTTGAAATGTGACGTCACGAAATTTAGGACCCCTCCCACCCCCTTGTCGCACAATTTCACACTTCGTCGACCCCCTCCCTCCCCATTAACGTGTGACGTAATTTATGGATGTTTTTTTTAATTTATAGGGAAAATGCAGAACCAAATGATTTAAAATTAAAAACGCCTTCTACAGTTTTCAAGTTCTTATTTTCAAAAATGTTCTCGAGCTACGAAAACACACCTCAAGCTACTACAATCTGTCAAATTTCTTTAATAAATTTTCAACTTTATCGCAAAAGCGTAACTAAGTTCCAAGTTGATTGGGATAATTTGTTAGTTTCAGGTAGCTTTATGTGCTAGTCTGTACTTTATAGACCCAAGATTTAATTGCAAAACTCATTTTGTTTATGAGTAAGATCTTTATATTATGTATTTAAGAATACGTAACACCCTGTATATACCTACGTCACATTGCGCGCGCGCATCTTACTCAATTCGATTACAAATAACAACCGGTTTGCCTCTGATGAAGTAACGTAAGTAATTCAGCCTGAACTTGACGATCGATGAGTTCCGATAGCCCTTTATGTGTTAACCTGTTTTCTTTACATGGATCGGAAATCGGAAGACGTACGTAATGCCATGGTTGATAAAAGTTTAGGTAAGATAAGAAAAATTAGGACAGGACATGTCGGGTCTTTGAGATGTCATGATAAGAATATTTTGCGAGTTCTGGATACATTGATGGAGCAGTGGTGGCCTCCGCTTAAGTGTTATATATGTTAAAGGTTCGAAAGTTTATTTGTTTTGTTGAAAAAACAGAAAATTAATTTCTGTCATTTATTTGAACGCCACTGTCCACAAGACGGCGAAGGAACATCATGGGTGAACTGACATTTAGTACAACCAAAATTGCAAAGACATGACATCCACCAATCCGCACTGGGCTTGCGTGGTGGATTATGGCCCACTCCCTTCTAGAGTTCACTTGTGTCAAGTTGTGTCCAGTAGTGGGAACTTGCCACGTGTGGCTGATTTTTCCCCAGGAGACGATGCTAAAAATGAAGTCTTGTGCATTCTGAGCCATTTGCTTCGCACATGGCTGTTTGATTAATAGGTCCCTGACTGAGATAAGTGTATGTATTGCATTTGCTTCGGGCGCAAAAGTCAAAGTAGGTACATAGGCTAGGCATTTTAACTTGACATAGGAAACAACATTGATCTGACATTGTCACTGTATTAGCACTACAGGCGTCATAAACAATGATTTTCACCATGACCCCACAATGCGTGGGAAAATAAGATGACGTTGTAAAATTCCATGAATTTGTATCAATACGACATCCATTCATGATTTTCCATGCTGGTGTCAATTTTATAAAGTGGCTGTATTGTTTGTTGTTATTAAAGTCGAAACCTATGTTTGTATCGGCTCTTTACAAGGTTTTTGTGTACAGTGGCGAGACAGGGTAAAGGCAGAGCAGAAATAGTACAGGCGCCCGCATGCACCGCACCTACACCCGCGAAGCCGGATTACAGCGATCACCGAACAAGCGGGAGCACCGAGGCCCTAGCAATGGGTCGAGTTCTATTCTATGTCTTGGACTCTTGGTACTGACACGCTTATGTACTCCTCACATGCAAACAAGGATTTGCGAAGATCCGGGCAGTATTAGATCTTACGAGGGAGTTTTCTACAGTGTCTGAGTGTCCCATTGGAAAAAAAACCTATTAAATAAAGGGTGTAAAACGCCTCGTAAAGAAGCCGATACTTGTTCTCCCCGTCATTGCGATCATGTTTTTGTTCTACACCATACCTGGGAACCTTCTAGTTACGGTGATATTGGGGGTCAAAGTTCCAACCTTTTGACAACTTAAAAAAAAAAATAAGATTTTAATGTAAGATTTTTACTTTAAACACCTCCACGACCCCTGTACTATTGAATCGATCCATCAGCACTTTGTTTTGAGTGCGTTACATTGAGTTCTACCACAAAACATAATTTTTCACCCCAAAAAAAAAAGTCGTTTCCCAGCAATAACTTTTGCGTAAAGTTACTTAGTTTTATGTACATAATGCTTGGTTGGCGGCTTCGTGAGTAGGTGGTTTGCACCCTGTTAATAAGGGGACGAACTTTCAAAAACTCGTTAGTTGTTAAAGTAACTATTCTGCAATAAATGTATATCATGCTTCTAGGGCCAGTTGTTTTAACTGTGCATCTTCTGTCATTAAATCAAGATTTTAAATAAGTAGTTTTTTATGTTAACTAAGAAATACTCATGTAAGTTTATTAGTTAGTTCATAATAATTGCACACCTGTAGTGCAAACTTGCTAGCTGCCTTGACGAGCTAACCGCAAACTATTGACTTAATTTTGAGCACCTCGTTACGAGCATAGACAAATAGCCAGCCGGATTCTAGCTATACTAGGTACCTAGGTACTTTTGTTACCATCTTCATTTAAAAAAGGTAGGATAAAAAAAGAATAGAGGGTTGGTTGGAATTTTCTCGTCTCCAGTTTACTATATAAACCTATGAATTACTTAAAAACTGTGGTTCTAAAAGTCTTTGTCAATTTATGTTGTAACCTAACCTAACCTATTGCCATCAACCGGGTGAAAATATTCAGAATAGATTTGATTAAAATTCTCAGATATAATACCTGCACGAAATCCTGTCACTTGTAAAAATCTAGCCAAGAAATTGTTGTTTTGCTTGCTAGGTAAGTATTTTTAGTTTATAATTACTTGGGAATTCCGCATCATTGCTATAACAATTTCTATGAATAGAATATGCGATATTTACTTTACAATTTCGCGTAATGTGCCCCTGCGCATCATTATGTGCAAATATAACCTCGCGGAAGTATCGTCAACATTGCTGTTTGTGTAAATTATATCTCGATGTAAATCCGCCATGAATAAGTGTAGGGAGGCGTGACCGTTTCAAAATGTCTAATAAATACATAACAGGCTTAAATAACTGCAGGTTACTTTATTCACGAATATTTTTACATTAAATAGGCTTGCGTTTGGTCAAAACTCGCCTGATATGATGCGGTGTAAAGTAATTGTTACCATTAATACAATAGTACATTTTGATACAAGTGGAGAAAGTTTGTTATTGCACCCGAGGCGTAATTAACTCCCGAGCCGTAAGCGAGGGTGTTTTTGAGCCGAGAACTGCAATAACAAACGTCCACGTGTATCAAACGACGTTTTTCAATACACTTTTGAAGAAATAAAATAAAAAAAACAAAAAGTATTTTTGTCATGAATTAATAAGAAACTATGATTTTAATTTTCTTTTTTTCCGCGCTTTGCTTTCGCCAGGTTGAAGGAGGAGCAAAGGTATGAAGCTGCTATACAGCCTAATATAAAAAATGGTTTATTTTTTATTTTTGAATTTAGAACACAAATAAATGTTAATTTGTTAATAAAAGTAAATATTAGTTTTAAATAATCATGTTTATCTATGATATTCTATTTATAAACACAATTTGAATATCCAAAAAATATTTACGCCGTAAAGACGCTTAGTGCTTTGCCGAAATTAAAAAAAAAAACATTCACCTCCGACTATAGGCATTGAACAAATTTGGACTAAATTTAGGTTTAGTTATCTGTGGCAATTTCCATTCCCGCACGTGTGTTGGAAAATGAAAAAAATCGCACGTGTGTGAAATACGTTGCATGTCGAACCTAATCGTAGTGCGATAAGAACCAGTTTTCGAAGAAGTGTATTGAAAACAATATTGTAGACGGCCCCAAAAATGTTTCGTCAGATTTAAATGTTTCGTCAGATTTACCAGTCTTCTTCTTCTTTATCGTGTGATTAGTGCTTATCTAGCCCGCGTAGCATGACCACCGTAGAAACGGGTTTCTTCGAAGAAAGAATCTACAAATCTTCCTCCTCTTCCTCCTTCATCCTCTGTCATTGAATCGACAAAATGAAACCCGTTTCTACGGTGGTCATTCTATGCGGGCTAGTTAGGCACTAATCATCGTCATTCGTCTGGTGTCAGATTGCATATGCCACCTATGAGTCTCTAACTTGGCTTTACATGCCGTCAAGAAATATCTCTCAGTCATGATTTCCCTGGTTGGCTGGCCTGGCTGGTTTCCTCACGATGATTTCCTTCACCAAAACAAGTTATAATTTATTATACGCACATGAATCCGTAAAATCAGAGCTGGCCTTGGGCTCGAACTCGAGACCTACGACTTGGCAGTCCGACGGTCACACCACTAGGCTATCACTGCTGTGGTTTTACCTATTATTTCAGTAACCGACGATAAAATTCAAAGCTGATGCCTCAAACATAGTCAGGTCAGGATGGGTCACATTGAAATAGCCTTGACGAGTATCTTGTTAAGTGCGCCCAGGACGGGTCAGAAATACTCACAGGTCCTCCTCATGGTTGTGTATGCAGTGGGCTGCAGTGAGCACATGTCGAGAGCTGATCAGGGATCCTCCGCACAGCCAGCTGGTGTCACCGGTTCTCTTGCTCTTGTAACCCAGGAGAGCCATCCAGGGGAAGTCACCTGGTGCAGAAGTATTTGTTAATAATTTGTATTATTTACAATATTTACACACTATAGCTCTATAATAGTAAGCTGTCAACAGTGCCCAGAAGTGCCACGTTGGATGACAATGCTGATTCTTTGGCCAAAAAAATAAGCCCGCCCTCAGCTCTGGTCACGTGAAGAGTCGACCAACCGCTTGGTGATTTCCCAAAATACGAGGTGGGGACTCGGACCCCATGGTCCTAGTGTTCATAATTTTTTATTAGGTTCGCTAATCGAATTTAGATCATAGACATTCCTGGCCATTTCTTAATTATGATCTTTTTGCTGAGGAGTTTCTTTCGCCACATATTCTTCCCGGCACAAATACTAGGAAGTGGCTAAGGGCGGGCACTTTGGCGAACTGTCATGTTAATTAAAGTATTGATTCTCAGCACAATTTGAATATACTTTTGATTTTGGAGACGGCGCGGTATGTTTTCTTGCAAATATTTCTATTTTCCGTTATCTCAGCAGTACCCCATTCCTAGTTAACTTATATAATGTTCCACACATCTACTCTGTCGTTTTTCTGATCAGTCACTACAGTTTTATAAGTTACTGTCACACAACTGTCAGAACAGAAAGATATTTAAGAACCAATCTCAGCTTTGAAGTCTTACCTAGCTTAGCAGGTATTCCTCCCACGACTCTACTGAAAGTAGCATTGCTGACTCCGCAGACGGGGGGCTCAGGGAGCTCTGACACGAAGTCTCCATCACTGGTCTTGGGTGCTGGGGTAGGGGCAGGGGTTGGAGCTGGGGTCGGCGCAGGAGTGGGGGCGGGCGTCGGCGGTGGTGGCGCAGGAGTTCCGGGTATACCTTGGCGCGGGCAGCATACCTGAGAGAAAAGTCGTTTAACTATAGCAAATATTTCCGGATTTACAGGTCGGCTGATTTGGCCGAAATCTGTACCAAGTGTGGTTGTTACGGTCTCGAGGTTGGTCGCCTATTAACAGTCGAAAATATTCTTTAGGTCGGAACTGTTCTGTCTATTAGATTAGAAACAAATCGTTAAAACTGTATATGTAGTTCGAAATTATTCGAAAGAAGAAAATGAAAATGCATTTTTTAATTGTAGACATAGGTGGTACAGTGGTGTTACAATAAATATAATATAGCAAGTCCATCCATGTCTTGCGTTGAAGCGTACAAATCTGATCCATACTTATATAAATCAATTATCAATTTCTATACAAATCAATATTATTATAAATGAGATGTCAATGTCACAATAATATAAAATAAAAATTGATAAAAAAATAAGATTATTACATGTCACATAATTAAACGAGTATTAACAATTTAATTTTAATAATATAATTTAATTCACAGTCAAGGTTTTACTAATATAATAAATCGGATTTAGCAGGTCTAGTATCTTTCATAACATTTTGTAACCAGAAATTCGTTTAAACATTTTTGGAACAGATCTTTATTGGTAATATCTATGATTTGTTTAGGTAGTTTATTATAGATTTTGGGAGCGATACCTAAAAGATTTTTACTGAAAACGGCTTTTTTATGTCGTGTTGCGCATATTGTGTTTTTGTAGCGTATGCTCTTTGGGTGGTTATATAGATGTAGATTTGCTTTGACATAGTTGGCTACTTCATACATATAAAGACACGGCAGTATAAGTAGCTGAAGTTTTTGGAAATGTGGCTTACAACTGTCTGTGCTTTGTATGCCACACATTGTCCTTATGCATTTCTTCTGTGCTTTAAACGCCATTTCTCTGTCTGGTGAGTTCCCCCAAAACATGAGTACGTAGAGTAATGTTGATGAGACATATCCGTGGTACGCTGTTAATAGCGTTGCCTGATTTGAGACTTTTCTTAGGTTATAGATGGTATAGGAACATTGGCTAAGTTTTTTGCATACGTTTTCAATATGTATTTCTCAGTTCATGTTTTTATCTATCCAGATGCCTAAGAATTTTGTATGATCTGCCTCGCGAATACTTTTGTCACCATATCGAATGTCTGGTTTTTTATGGTTTCATCTTTGTTCAAATGAGATGTAGTTTGTTTTTTCTAGGTTTATTTTTAGGTTATTTTCGATTAGCCAGGTTATTATGTCATTAACATTGTCGGTTATCTCTTTTTCAAATTTCTCATCATTTTGACTTTTGAATAATATTGTGCTATCGTCCGCGAATAAAATCATAGGATTATTTATCATTTTAGGCATGTCATTAATATATACGATAAAAATAATGGTGCAAGGACCCCGCCCTGCGGTACCCCGAATAAACATTCGCGGCGTTCGGAAGTATATATAATTTCTGTTTTTGTAGAGGGGCTGATTTTATTGATGCATGTAAATTGTTGCCGATTCGTAAGGTACGATTTAATGAGTTCAAGGATATTGCCTCTGATGCCACATTTTTCTAGTTTGTTTAAGAGTATTTTATGACTAACGTGGTCAAAGGCCTTTGACATATCCATAAATAGTGCGACTACAGGAGTTCTATTGTCCATATTGGTCAGAACGTGTTCCACAAGCGCATATAATGCGGAATTAATACTTTTATTTTTCCTGATGCAGTATTGTTCGCTGATTAGGATTTTATTGGTTTCTAGAAAGGAATATATGCTTTTATGCAGTACTTTTTCAAATATTTTAGAGAAAACCGGAATAAGTGCGATCGGTCATCAAGATGAAAGTCGAAACACAATGTTTTGTTATGTTAGTAGTAGTAGTAGTAGTAGTTTTTTTTTTACTAAGGTCTTCTTTCTATAATAGAGCAATGTTATAATAATTTTATTTTTATTCATAGTTGTGTTCTCATTTTTATCTGTCTTAACACTAATATTCATATCTTGTCTTTTAAATTTAATTGTAAGTATGTAGGGTCTATGTATTTCATGTATAAAGCCATTTTTTCTTTCTCTTAAGTTAACACTTATTTTTGTGAATGCTGGTTAACCTGTAATTGGCGACAGTGTAAGTCCAAGACTGTAAAACCTATGTATACCTAAATGCTGTACACAGAAGCTGTTGGTGAACCTATATTAATAAATAAATAAGATGAAATATTAAGCTCAGATAACCATTTAATCTCGCAGAAAAATCGTTATTTAACCTCTAGAGATAAGATGCAGTCAACAACAATTCCCAATCATCTAAAAAACACAACAACAAGGTCAGCAGAGATTATCCTACTTAATAATATAATCCTACTTATCATTAAATAAGAAAGTTTGTGAGGAGGGATAGATGGATGTTTTTTACTCTTTCACGACAAACCTACTGACCGGATTTGGATGAAATATGGAACACAGATAGTTTATAACCTGGATTAGCACATAGGATACTTTTTATCCCGGTAGTACGATCCCGTGGGACAATACCGAACTCCACGCGGGCGAAGTCTTAGATATATCCAAATTTCACCATTAATTTCACCTGACTATTTTTGGTCATAGAGGGCATGTTCTTGACAACAGCAGGATACAATTCAAGACTCCAACTGTTACTGAGAATTCCCGGGAAAACTAACCAGGGATTGTTTTCTAAGCATTTGCCTTACCTTAGGAGAAGTTCCCTCAAAGCCGCAATGAGCTCTCCTCAGCAGCTGCACAGCGTTAGGGTTGGTCCTGGACTCCTGGAGGAGGCTCAGGTACGGCTGGCAGTTTTGCAATGAGATGCAGCTGCCGATGCCACCGTCCACTGTCTGGCAGGTCTCCACTGGAAATAAAGGGCTTGTTTAGATTGGAGATTTAAAAAGTGTGAAAGTAGACCGTCGCTTTTTGAGGGTATAATTTTTTTTTAGTCATCTATACAAATAATAATAATATTCCTCCCGACCATTTCCGGTTACTGACCAATTCCTAATGGAAAAACCTAATGACACTGCCCGAACCGGGAACCAAACCCAGGACCCCACACGCCCAGCAGTTGCGGTTGCGGTCACGATAGTAGTGTACCATGGAACACTTTACAGTCTAGCTACAAATCATAAAACTTTTCTTATTTCATTCAAGATTTTAGGTTTACGCTTGTATGCGTATTTCTTTCTCCTTCACTTACTAAGCAACATTTTGCTCAACATTTGAATTGGCTATGTAAATGGATAGTTCGTGTACTTAGCTTACAACTATTTTTCTTCAATTTGAAGTATTTACTCAAAGTATCGAACTCTCGACCATTGAGCAGTTGAGGAAAATGCGTAGACCTATGTATAGATGGACCATAATTATCAAACGAGTGTGTACATTTCTGAAAAATTAGACGTATAGATAAGATGCTCGTATCGTAAATCAGTTTACGAACGTGAGAATAACATAAAAATAAAAACATTTGATTTATGGATCTCTTACTTTCTAGATGTCTAGAGGGGT
The DNA here is from genome assembly GCA_963853795.1 of Xestia rhomboidea. Lineage (NCBI taxonomy): Eukaryota > Metazoa > Arthropoda > Insecta > Lepidoptera > Noctuidae > Xestia > Xestia rhomboidea. Next base: position 1,599,894 of record OY970778.1, on the reverse strand, counting down.
GTTTAGTCTGAACGGACCAAAATGAATGGACCGCGGTCCGTTCAGATGTAGACAAAAAATGTCTACGTCCGAACGGCCCGGTGTCAAAAAAGAACATGAATAAACTTCATCAAGTACATTCGGGTGCAAAAGGACCACTCGTACAGGACCAATTTCGTTTGTTTTATCTTTTCATAGATTATTTACATTTTTATATAATTTTGTTTTATTGTTAATCAACCATTTTTAATTTAGTCCTGTGCGAGTCTAATAAATACTTTTTATGTCTTTCTATTTCGGTTAACATACTCTTGGTAAGTACTTACAACAATATAATATATTGTTTGACGAAGAAGTCCTTTTAGGTTTCTAAATACTTATTGCTATGCTTATATTATTCACCTACATTTATCTTTATCTTGTTTTAGTATTCATTTTACTTACTTTTGAAGTCCGGACAAATGATAAGCCAAACTTATCCAGACGGATATCAACCCTACCTAGTTTCCAAATATACAGACAAACTCAACAATTTAATTTTATGAGGTAAATTTTATGATGAAATATAAAAAATACACAACGAGGTATGTAAATTATCACATTGAAAACCGGTTTCCGCGGCTTTGTTGTGACAATATAGGTAGGTACTGCTATTTAATTACCTGAAGAAGTACAAAGACCGTTTAGTAATGTAAAGATACAGTGGGCTGCACATCAGTGGCAAGAAAACCAGTAAAAGTTGACCTTACTACGGCCAGGTCAAGCTCAAGATGTTGACCAACGATATGTGGTCGACTGCATGCATCTTTTTTTTAATTATTCTATTCTGTCCCACAGCTGGGCAAGGGCCTCCCCCATTCCTTTCCAACTCCCTTGGTGTATTGCATGCATCTACAAGGTGGCGCAAAATTAATCACTCTATCGGATGATATAATTTTTCTAAATGGCGTCGTACGTCAATCATATTTGATATTTGTGAACTACACAGCTGCAGAATACAAACAGACAAGTAATGGAGCGCTATACTCGGCAAGCCACAGTGGATATTGTGAAGGAAAAAAAGGTGTCCTGGTCACGTAATCTCCCATTTTGGCGATTTGGCATGGCCAGCAAGATCGCCCGATTTAACCATCCCAGACTTGTTTTATTAGGGCCACTTGAAGTCACGGGTTTATGGCAACAGGCCTGAAACAATTGCAGCCCTTAAGGAGAATATTCGACAGGAATACGAACAGTTATCACTGGAAATCCTGCGGAAAATCATGGAAATGCGAAAACGGGCACAAATTGCATCAACACTGGCGGCAGCGGCAGCAATTTGGCGGATATGATCTCTTCCACTTAACAGAAAAATTGTAGAGGTCCAAATAAAGATTACCATTACTCAATTTTTTTTTATTTAGTTAAAAAGTTATTCAAAAACAAAATTGGATGATTAATTTTGCGCCACCTTGTATTACAGAAATATGGTCAAATGATGGAACAGCTATTTGGTCAAAATGTATGGAACAGCCATTTTTATTATTACGGATTTAAAAAAATCTATGTGGCCAGCTTTCGGAATGATATACTGAATAAGTGCAATAGTAACCGCTGTGCGTCGATGTTCCTGTATAGAGAACGTTTGACAACCCGATCTTACGTGATCAATAGCAAGGACATTTGACACTTTGAGTCCATTTGAATGCAACACCCGTCTTCTCGTACATCGGTAGGTTTTTATTTATTTTGATCTAAATGCTACAATATACTTCTTTAAATGTCACTTGTTAGTTGGGATCATATAACGCTGTTTTTTGTTTGAATTTAATCCATAGATAATTTTAATTCTTTTCTGCATTAAAAAAAGTGTTTAGGTATGTAAAAGGTTGTCTCATAGGTAATAAGAGGGCGAGCCTTTTAGGGATCCGTTGCCAAATGAAAAAAAACGGAACCCTTATAGATTCGTCCTGTCCGTCTATCTGTCTGTCCGTCCGTATGTCACAGACATTTTACTTCGAGACTGTTGGCACCACACAGTTGTACTTTTGAGGGTTTTGAAAATAAATATAGTGATTTCCCTCCATATTACATCTAACTGAAACGAGAGGGAGTTACTGGGCGGCCAGGTTTTAGAAGAAAATAATGAATAAGTATCTAAATAAAAAAGTGTGGATTATTTGTGAAATATGACTCGTTAGCGGTTTAGGTATGAATACGTTAACTTCATGTTTTTAATTGCAGACCCATACGTCAAAAAAATAAAGACGTAGAACCGGTTAATGATGATTTTAAGACCACTCTTTGCAATTATTTTCTATCGAGCCGATTTAGTCCAATTATGTATAAAGTCCGTCCATGGTCTTTAAAATATAATGAATATTAACAATTTTTTTTTATGTGCTAGAACAAATAGTTTTTCTTAAAAAACTGCTTAAAAAACAACAATTAGGTGTTGTCAGCCCCTTAAGTCAATGGTAGATGAGATATTCGTCGTTTGCGAAAAATTGCTATCCCCCCTTTAATTTTTAAAGTAATAGGAGGAAAAATCTGAAAATTTGTGGGTATTTATAACATAAAATGAACTTTCAACGAAAATTGAACACGAAAACGAAAAGTTTTTAGATTTGCGCACTAGTATTTTTTTCCTGTATACATGTGATTTCTTTTAGTGTCACAAGTCACTTAAACAACACACATTTAATAAAATTGTTGCCCTTTTTAGGGTTCCGTACCTCAAAAGGCGAAAAAAGGAACCCTTATAAAATCACTTTCTTGTCCGTCTGTCACCATCGATTTCCTCAGGAATGGGTGAACCTAGCAAGTTGATATTTATACCAAACTATCAACTAAAGTCTATAGTCCCTAGTAGGTGTATAAAAATCAAGGTCCTGAGTCGAAACGATAAAAAGATATGAGCAAATTTAGATTTTCGCGAAAACTTGTAAGTACCAAAATTTATCTTAAATTTCAACTTTTTTTTTATTTTTCGGAATTTTCCCTTTACTTGTGCCGTAAGACCTTGCTTTTAACCAAAATTGTCAATTCTAGGTCAACCGGAAGTACCTTATAGGGTTTGGGTCGAAAACTTATATGGTATAGTTTCCGTTGACATAGAATCACGAAATTTGGCAAAAAGTTGTGTCTTACAGCACATGTAAAGAGAAAAATCTAAAAACCGTAAATATTTAGTTTAATAACAAAAAAAAGCAATTTGCGGTTGGTGCAACAGACGTTTCTAGGGATCAAACAGCAAAGTTGCGTTTGTCCTTTAAAAAGTTTGTACGGAACCCTCGCTGCGCGAGTCCGACTCGCTCTTGGCCGGTTTTAAACAGCATCCGTCTCCTGTTACTTCAACATCAGTAAAAATAGTTACAATACGGTATCACAAAAGGCCACATATCTACAAAAAGTTTGACCCGAACTGACCACTCACTGACCTTGAAGTAACGAACACAAAGACAGACTTTATGATTTGATGCTTAATAAGAAAAAAAACACATGATCGCCGTATGTTACTAATTTGATACGTTAACTACTACATTTTATTTTTAATTCTATATCCGTGTCAAGTAGGTACTAATTAGTAGTTGCATTCTAAGGTATATTTTATATATTATTATTATTTATTTAGTATCTAAAACCATTAACACTAAATTAAATAACTAATCCTTTTCCTCGGTCTTCTCGAAGAACCACAAACATTCCAAGATGATCGTCTTCCATTCATCAGCAAACAAGTCCAATCCAGGGTTAGTCTCCACAGGGCACGCCACAATAGTGGCGATAAGTCCCCTCTTTGAGGAGTGGCTGGAGAGACGCCACGGCGTCCTCACCTTCCGCCTGACGCAGGTTCTTACCGGACACGGATGTTTCGGTAAGTTCCTGCACCGAATCGGGCGGGAGGAAACGCCCGGGTGCTATCACTGTGAGGATAGGCCGGAGGACACGGTGGAGCACACTGTGGAGGTGTGCCCCGCTTGGGTGGAGCACCGCCGTGTCCTCGAGGTGGCGATCGGCGGCGGCGACCTCTCGCTCCCGGCCCTGGTTCGTGCCAGGGTCCGGAGCGAGACGGAATGGGACGCCGTCACCTCCTTCTGCGAAGCAGTCATGCTAGCGAAGGAGGTGGCGGAACGTGAGAGGGAGATATCCTCACGTCCCGGCCGCCGCGGGAGACGCCCCGGGCGTCGGGGGCCACGTGGTGGCTTCCGGCCACCGTAGGCGCGGGCCTGTGGACGGGGAGCTATGGGCTAGCTCGCCGTCCGTACGTCTCATGACGACAGGCCGTGTCGACGGCGCGTTCGTGTTCCACGCGCGCCTCAAAGAGAGTCAGCAATAGGGAAGGGGTCCGCAAGGACCGAAGCCTGCCGGGGCTGCGGGACTATTCGAAAGAGATACCGTGGCCCCGGAACACAAAGGGCGAGGAAGGAACATGGATGGGTTTTAGTCAGTAAAAGTCTGACACTCCCTCCTGCTCAGCCCAGAGCGGGAGAAGTCATTTGATGATTTCCCATCCAAAAAAAAAAAAAAAAAAGGGTTAGTCTCCACATGAGGTATGATTATTACACAATATAACAACATTCCTTGTAGTCCATGAAGGGTTAGGGAGTGTGCTTATTTTTATAGCTAATATTTAATGATTTTATGACTAGGTTGATCTACGAATACGCATGACGACAGTATCAAAAAATTGCAAATCTATTTAGTCCGTCAGTTAGAGTATTGGAAATTAATGGACACGTATTTTTTTGTTTTTGTAAATCAATGAATTTTGACAAAAGATATAACTCATCAAAACTCGGGAGTGGGGGCTCGTGACGTCAGAACTAGCAAAAAATATACCTAGGCGTGACGTATTGAGAATTTTAAAAGCGTCATATCTTCGTCAATTTTGGTTTACGTAACAAAAACACGGGTCAAATATTTTTTGATAATCTAACTGACGGACTAATTAGATTTTTTTTCGTCTTGCCTATTGCTGATCATGCATCGTGTTTGCGGCCTGATGAAATATTATCGTGTTCATTATCATCATCCGCAGCCCGACTTCACCCACTGCGGGGCATATGCCTCTCTTTGTTTTTGCCAAGCTCCACGCTCCTGTGCGAGCCTCATCAAGGTTTTTTAATTATTATTTTCACTTTATTTTGTGAAAAAGTCCTCATTCATCGCAAATTCTGGCAAGGTTAGCCATTTGTCATTAATATAGGTTATGATGATAAAAACATGAGTGAAGCTTATCAGTGAAGATTGCCAGGTCATCTGCACAAGGTGGACTTGTCCGTCCCCGTCCCGACAGCCGTGACACACTGAACGGGATTTTGAAGATTAAAGACGGAATAACAAGACCTTTAGGAATGGTAATATTTTTGACAAACGAGACTTGGTCTGAACAATTAGAGTTAACTAGCTGTTGCCCGCGGCTTCGCCCGCGTGGAGTTGGATAATTGGATGAAAAGTACTACTCGTAAGTGTTAATCGAGGTTATATAATACCTGTGTCCAAAAATAGCTAGGTAATTCAGCATTTTCCAAAATTCAACCCCTAAAAGGGTAAATTTATTACCTTCTTAGGGGTTGAATTTTGGAAAACGCTGAAATACCTAGCTCATTATTTTTGCCGCACTCAATTCATACGAAATTTCATGCATATATGTCCAAGGAATAAAAAGTTTCATACAAACTTTTGTGCTCTATTTCACCCCCTTGGGGGTTGAATTTAGAAAAATCCTTCCTTAGTGGATGCCTACGTCATAAGAGGAATACGTGTGCGAAATTTCAAGATTCTAGCCCTAAGGGTTTGGCCTGTGCGTTGATACATCAGTCAATCACTTTTGCCTTTTATATATATAGATAGAGAGAATAGTATACAAAACAATACTTATAGGTATAAAATACATAAACTATTTTCAAAAGTGCAATGTATATGTAAAGTGCAATGTTTCAACATTGAGGTTTTATACCTAATATTTTTGTTTTTTTGATAAATTACATTTTATTTCTGTTTCCAACAAACACAAAAACTAGATGACATGTGGACAAACTTAGAGGTCACAGTTTAATTACTTTTTTACTTTACTTTAAAGTTCAGACATAATCTTGGTCGGACGATGAAGATTAGTGTTTGAAATGGTATTTTGGGAATTACACACGATTTAAAAAGTTTGTTAGATGGTGGTTTGCTATCAGTAGAAATACTTGATCTAGGAAAACCAACTTTACTTTTACGATTTTAAGATGCTCTCAGAGTGAAATACATAGTTACCATGGACATGTGGTTGACCCTACAGGTAACAATCGAAGGGTATAGAGTGATTCACTTATTAACAAATCTTTGAGAGATGGTCGACTATATTTAAAATGCACATGAGGAAAGGTCATAGAAAAGACGTGATAACAGATTGATTACGAGCGCATTGTGGTAAGTAAATAGGCTCACGACGGTACTGAGAGTAATGATATTAATGAGTTTTTAGTTTACCTTTTGATAGCATTTTTAACAAATGAGATCGAATAAGGATCGCAGACTCCTGATAGGGTTAATATTCCGTTAATATATTCTAATTAAAAACAAATTAGTAATCATTCAATCATCTTTATAATCCGCAACAAATTCGACCACTTTTTTTGTGATCAACACATTCGAAAGCTTTAGTAAACTCGAAAATGCCTTGGGGAACTCCTTCCAAGTACCAAGGCGTTTTCCAGTAAGTTTAGTGGGTTAATTACAATAAGTTAATAAAAAAAATACCATATTTTGTTAAAACACATATATTTGTTATTATTAACTTACTGAATGGTCCTGAGTTTGATTCGAAGTTGAAGTTATTTCTTGATTCCGATTTGACAGTCGGTGGTGCTGGTGTCAGAGGAGGTAACGTGGTACCCTCTTGTGGTACACTTGGAACATCATCAAAGCTTACTGCGTCATTCTCTGCGGGTACTCCGGTATCTGTTAACAGTTTCATAGATTTAAAATAATATTAATTTATAATATTTTGTCTATAGATCCCTATTTGGACATACTACTTATTATTATTGGAGAGCAATTAAAAACAACGTTCCGGTTCTGTCAATATTTCGAAGTCTTAGGTATATGTTTAGCACTAAACATAATATTTTTAAAACATCATAACAGGTATTCAGTGATTTGTGGTTAAAACAGATCTTAATAATATTCTTATTTAGTATTAAATTATGTTTGAAGTCAAGTTGCAAAACTGGTTCAATCAAAATATTAATCGAATCAGATTAAAACCAAACAGGAAAAAATCTAGCAATGTGACCTATGCTAAAATCTGTTGGATTCGTTTTATATTAATTTTCTATTAATTTCAACGACCTATAAAATACATAAGTTACGAATTAAAAATCATAATTGCTTTACTGACTTTGACTTTACAACCTCGGTCAGTTGTTAGAAAAATAAAAGTATTTAAAATATTAATAAAACTTTAAAATTCATATTTTTATGAACTGGGGACTTAATGTGATTGCTGCACTGACTTTATTTTATTGGACGACATTCAAGTCGATTACCCAATCTATTGATGACACCTGCAATGCCAGAGGTATCGCAGATTACAGAGCTACATTATGACTGCTTAAAATTTGCAGTTCAAGGTGGGTCTGCTTGTCAAGAAAAAATGCATTGATATGGCAAGGTACATTCATTATTTGAGTTCTGTTTTCCCGCCTGCACAGTTGGTTGAAATGTAAGGATGTCATGTGCCTCTGACTATACTGACACGGGGCATTCATACTCTCCAAACCGGAACGTAGAAATTCTATGCTTGGGGCCAGAAATACAGTGCTACAAGGATCTTTTGGGGCTCAAATGACGTTGACAGGCACTATTGACGAAAAAACAAAATAGCGGCGCTTGTTCCAATTTTGGCCACGCCACAAATGATCCATGGTACAGCTATAGGTACGGTGGCAGTACTTCCCCGGACAAGTTCCACAAAGGACTCAATAATACTCATAATAATTGCCAAATAAACAGTTTTTACGAGTCAAAAGGCGTGTAAATAAAAAGGTGATACGTAAAACGTAGGCACGTAATGGTCAATGACTCCTATTAACTGACGTAATGTCAAAAGGTTACATTTTAACCTAAAACACGTGTCAATAACCTCAAACAAAAATTTAAAAAGAACTTGTTTTTTATTGGATACCTTAACCTCATAGACATCTTTGACGTTCTTCTTTAATAAATTGACTGGGAAAAAATCCTATAGCGTTAAGTCCGCCTCTGTAGTAATACTAAAAGTGTTAAATAAATGTATATTACCTTCATTAGGTCCCACGTTGTTATCCTGGTTATTCTCATTCTGGTATGCACCATTTGCTCCATCTTGAGGTGGTTGATAGACTGCACCATTATCATAAGGTGGTTGGAAGTTACCATTAGTTGGGTTTGGTTGGAAGTTAACATTCCCAGTGTTCTGTCCATTCTCAGTATAAACTGGACCATTTGTTGGAAAAGCTATTGGTCTTCCAAAGTTTTGTCCATTATTATAGTTATCGTAGCCGTTCTGTGTGGGTCCTTCAGGAACTTCCACTATGTATACAGTATCTGGTTGATTGTTGGGATTGATGACTGCAGGTCTGTTAGGCTGCTGGTTGAAGAAGCCTGATAGTCTGTCCCTGTATCTCCTTCCCTGCCAGCCATTGTTACGGTTTTCTCTTTGTGGGAAGAAACCTGTAGAAGAAAACTGGAATTGGATCATTTGTTTTGGTATCATGTTTCTGCTTTCTTTTACAAAGACTGATTTTCATTGATCTAGTATTTTATTCCAGCTCTGCATAGCTATTCACAACGCTTCGATTCGATTTTCGATTCGGAAAGTCATATGTCTATCTCGCTCGATTTCGTAATGTCAAAAAAAGATAGACCATGATACGACTTTCCGAATCGAAAATCGAATCGAAGCGTTGTGAATAAGGGGCCTGGATTCCATACGCTGGACGTAATGTGGCTAGTACTGACATTGTGTTAGCCGTTCATAGCCCAATTCACTAGATTGTAAAATACTGGATCAATGTAAAGCGTTAAGGCTGCCTTGCCACCAGAGATGTTTTGGCAAATAAGCGTTAAAGCTAAGCTTCGAAACACAGTCTTCTTCCACCAGAGCTAAGTGGTGTAGCGGAGCATATAGTATGTGCTATGATGATGGACTCGATGAGAACCATGTAAAAAACTTAGCTTCGTTGAACCCTTTCAAAATTAAGCTATGAAAATCAAATGATCCTGCTGGTAGATGTGCACATCTTTTTACACGGCGTAGGAGAGAGAGATGGGAAAACTGGTAACATGAATTGTGCACAGAATTAAAGACCCCCAAGCAAATTGTTATGTCGGGTAATATCATTAACAGTCTCCTGTATCATACAAAAATACACGATCATGTAAGAAACATCTATTTTTTTTTACACTATTTCAACGCTGGTGGGTCTAGAATCACACATTGAATTTATAGTGACAGTTTGCACAACGTTGTCCCTTTAAATTAAGATGTCTGGTGGAAAAACAGCCGAACTTAAAGTAAGTAAAATAAGAAATGATGCCAAACTGCCGATGGACCAAGCTGATTCCACATCGCATTTCACGATTGCAGAAAAATATTGCTATTATCTCATAGATACTTATCCTTAACTATATGTATACAGCATAAAAATCACGTTATGTCCTGCTTTGGTTGACGCGTTATTCCGGTTCAATACTGGTTCCGGATTTAACTACTTTTCAAGATCGTTATGACAATATAGGTTTGACCGGTTATGGTTTTTGACGTCATATGAAATACCAGCGCCATTTTGATCGTAGACCAATTACTGCGTTTTAATCTTAATTGTAAAATGGGATTACCTGTAAACGACGAATTTACCAACAACCGCGGAGTAGGCGATAGCCTAATCAACTCATATTTCGCCTGTGCACTAAAGAGATACAGGCCTTCTTAATTTAGGAGGGAATAGGCGACGTCGACGACGCCGACGTCGACGTCGCCTACGACGTCCTACGACGACGTCCAGTAGGGTTCGTGGATGTCTCATGTCTTCGATTTTTTGGTTCTAAGACATGCCGGTTTCCTAATGACATGTTTCTTCACCGTTACTCCGAGGGCAAAGGTGCAATGCTTCAAATATTTTGGCATCAGTACAAATGATTGAATAAAGATTTAATAGAAACGCAAACAAAATAAAATGGCAGGAAAATATGTGCTCGAAACTTTAAAATGCATCATTGTGACTATTGAACCATTGGCGATTGTTTCGATGCTAATAGACCTATTGGTCACAATGACTTCTTGTATCATTTTATGAATCTATTGAACCAATGCACTATTATAACTAACTTTATATTTTTTATAATAGTATGTATCGTTTTGCTGTTGCAGCTACATCTAAGATAAGGGGGGCTATTAAAATGTACTTAAATTAATGTTTTTTCACATGTAGCTTATTGTTACACAAATGTATTGTTTTGATATTGCTTTAGTTTTTTCATATCACTTTTTATCTAGTCTCTTTCGAGACAAAATACATTAACATTATCTTTCTCTTGCTACTATTAAATAACATTTTCTTTTCAACTTACATCTCTATTACCAAGATCACCCCAATCACCCCTTTTGACATCGTTGCCTAAATAATGTGGATCGTGCCCACGCGAAGCGTCTTTAAGTTTGGTAGTCTTATCTACCGTTTAGCCGTTCTTTATTCTTTCCGTTTTTCCATCCTGTTTTACTAGGTACTCGCCAAATACACAACATCGATTGAACATTGTGTACTTATCTAAATTTTTGGCGAAATTCAAATTTTCATCACAATGGGTAAATTAAGTAGCCATATAGCGGCAAAACATTGAGATAGCTGATCGGTAAAACGATTACTTGTTGGTTGATATTTAAATCAGTTTTTAGTTTCTCCTGTAAAAAGGTGTCGTGCAAGGTCCTGCACTGACGCCGACGATAAGTATGATTAAGCAGTGTGACTACATGTTTTTTTTTATGAAAATTACTCTGTTTACATTATCAAACTATACCCCAAACATATGATGAGGTAATTCCACGCAGGTTACTATGTACTTGGTTTTTTTCTCTACATAATAAGTCGTTATGTTCAGTGTCAATTGGCACCGTTTATTGCCATGGAGGAGTCATTTTGTCATTTTTATAGTGGCTACACGCTAACTTGTTTTTATTTTCATAGATTTCTATGCAAACTCTGTAGTTAGGATCTTTGATACTACTTATGTCATTTAAATGCATAGTGTAGGACGTATATAAGGTTTATGATGACGATTGTATTAAATCGGTAATTATCAAAGGGATTTATAATAAGAATTAGCTATAGAGCGGACGTTGGGAATAATGTCATACAAAAATTTTGATCCCGAAAATTATCGATTTTGACACACGAATGCTACCTGACAAGCGGGCGTATGACAGTAGACAGAACGATTTGTTACTAAGTAGTAACAAGTATTTGGATTACGATTTTCTACGTCTTGTCCCGTCTATCGCTGGTAAATATTTGAATGTCTTTGGTAATTATAATTCTCTTGTCTAGTTTTTTTACATGGTTTTTACACTAGTTTTGTTTTTTTAAGAGGGGTGTGGCAGGCTAAGGGTTGGACCTCCCGAAATATGTCACAAGTTGAAAAATTAAAATGTTGAAAATGAAAACTATTTAATATTGTGTAATGTGTAGGTAGGTATGTACCTACATACCTACTTGGTTTGTGAATGTATGTAGGTGATTATAAAGTCATTTGAGTGCAGATGTTTTGTTAAAACTGAAATCACATTGCAATGATACAGGTACTAATTTGTTTCTTTATTATGACCTTTTATATGATATGATTCAACAAAGTATCGGTCAGTTGTAGCCATTTACACTTCGCTAATGACAAGTCAATTGGCCATAATTCCAATATTTTGGAGGAACTCAACCGTAACGTTCAAGGGGGAATCACAAACAAACAGCAACTCATGGGGTTTTTCATGTAAACTAAGGGAAACGAATAGTTTAGTTGAAGTATAAACCGCCTCATTATCTGCCAACACTTTTGCTTTCAGTCTAACTGAATGCAGCTGTATTTTTACGCTACTTGGAGAGGACTTCTTTTTTGCACGGAGTGACTGCCTGTCTGACCTCCCCTTGAACAGACTAGTTGTCAGACTGCGGCTTCTGACCAGTCTGAAAATCAGTCACTTAGTCAGGTATTCAGAAGATTATTTAACCAGTAACCACGGTCAAAGATGAGAACTGAAATTGCACAGTTGTACGACATGGGTATAACAGGGAAAACCGGCCAAGTGCGTGTCGGGTCACGCGCAGTGTAGGGTCCCGTAGTAGCCCGTTATATTTGAGATTTTGTTTTTCAATGCAAGTCTTCACCCGTTATAAACAAGCAACTACTGCATTTTAGTCACTTTAAAGGATTTATTCTATGGATTTTGTATTTGGTACAAAATTATCCAGCACCCAAGTTCAACGACTATTACTGCTAAACTAATAACGTTATCATAACCGCTATAGTTTTCCTTTAAAGTTCATGAAATGCACTATCATCATGAATTTTTCCAGATTTTTCAAGCCAGTAGTTTAGCTTTTAGAGAGGGGGGGGGACACGCCCTACTGGAATAAAAATGTGCTCTTTAAAGTTTAATATTTCGTAATTGGAGTATTAAAACTAAAAATAGTATTAACAACCCCTAAAAAGACCTATCCAACGATATCCCACACAATGGGGTAGACGACGAAAAAGAAATCATCCCCACCTCACATGCAGTAGGGGAGCTACCCTAAAAAAAATATTTTCAATTATTTTATTTTATCACTTTGTCGACGTAAATGATATACATACCCCTACAAAATTACAGCGTTCTAGTACTAACGGTCTCTTAGCAAATCCTCGGACAGACAGACGGACATGACGAAACTATAAGGGTTCCTTGTCAAGACTACGGAACCCTAAATAAGACGGAATGTGAATTTCATAAAAAATAATTTCCGACCGTGTTTTTTTAAATCTGTATTAGATCATTATACTCATATTTGCTGTGTAAATAAAAAAATGCCGGATGCGGTCTCCAAAGGTGCTAACTACGCGGAGCGGTTTTTTCGTTTCATGAGGAAAATGACGGCATACAATGAGCGTACTTAGATAATTTACACAGTTCCGTGTCTGGCGGTGGTGTTGCCATAATTAAGTTCAAAGAGTATGGTTCATAGCCCGATACAGGGAGGTCAAGGATAAGCTTCTATGATTCTGTGTTTTGTTCGACATCATCATTAATTTAGGATGACATAACGAATGTCTATGATATTCTCAAACAAAAAATATGTATGTTTTTGTCTATGTTCGTTGAAGGGGATTCCCTCAATAAATATAATAGATACTGTTCACCACGATTCTTATGAAGATAATTTAATTACACCAGAAATGTTTTATAATGTCCAAAATAATATAAAAAAACATAACGATTATTCTGAAACCATGACCAATCCACAAAAAGTTTGTAAGTAAAAGACTCAATAATTAAAATACTAGAAATACAGGCCAAGCAGGTTTTCGTTGGAGAATCTAAATCATGTTGTCGATTGATACTTGGTTTAATTTGTTTTAGCAGGAAGGAGAAAATCTAGCTTTATCTTAATCAATTTTAAAACAGCTAGTCTAAAGAATTTAACTGCTAAACGAGGACTGTAAACCCATCATCAATCACAAGTAGCACCTTAAGTAAACACACACCACAATAAAGTTTATAAGTGTTTTTTCATTATATTATCTTTGAGGAAAATGCATACTATAAATATTATAAATGCGAAAGTTTGTAAGGACGGATTTGGATGAATTTTCGCACACAGATAGTTTATAACCTGGATTAAAACATAGGATACTTTTTATCCCGGTAGTATGATCCCATCGGACAATAATCAAAGTTCACGCGGGCGAAGCCGTTAGCAGAAACTAGTGTCAAATATTTTGTTGGCATGGTGTTTATCAGTAATAGTCTGAAGTCTGGATTTGTGCCCTGTCGATAGCAATAAATAGGCTCGCCCTTACTACATGGGATTTAAAATTTTGCGAAATGATTTGTACTATAGGTAGGTACGCTTCTGCCGAACCCTTAGGAAATAACAAGCGCTATGTTATGTTGTATTATGTTAAACGGCATCGTTTATCTAAACTTCTAAACTAATATTATTAAGAGGAAAGATTTGATTTTGTGTTTGTTTGTTACGATTTAACTCAAGAACTCAACTGATTAAAAATTCTTTCACCATTAGAAAGCTACATCTTTACCGAGTAACATAGGCTATAAATTATATTGATATCACGCAAATTAGCCGAGCTATCACAATTTTCGCGGACGAAGTCGCGGGCGAAGTGCTAGTTCTTCATATTCAAGTTATTTGACGATTGAAAAATCGGCCTATAACTAGTAGACTTTTAAGATTTACCTATATTATAAGTGACGTCTTAAGTCTTATCAATATTTATCATAACTTGATGAAAAGGGGAAGCTCTTCCTTATTCACATCCGTACCATTGACCTTTTGATCTTACGATAACATCATTTGTAAACAATCATGTTAGAACACATGATACCAAACGTCAATCTTATGTTTTTTACTTAGATTGTTTTTCTCGTTTTTGCTTCAAATGTACGTTATTGTCGAGTAAATTATTCGTCTACCTCCGTTGTATTTTTGTTAATGTAAATTTTATTTACGTTGGTAAATTGAATGTTGTTTTTGTAGAATCCAACTCAATGCATTCTACATAGCAGAATTCAGAATGCATGATCCATGGCCATAAGGGTTTTAGGCCAGAAATTAAGCAAAGGCAACTTCACGTTCTTCATAACGAGTTCTTCACTGATAAAGCCTTTTTGGTCACGAACTCGAATTCGGTATTCAAAATGTGGAAAAAAAAACAAATGAATGTGTTTTGCTACATGAATTGTAAAAAACCGCAGAATGATGATCGTTATTATAGCAAATCGAATCTAGCTTACAAGTAATTAACTTTTTTCTTCGCACTAATTGCGAGATGTTGATGTTATTGATAAGACCTTGCAGTTTTGTGTAAGGTCACTCATATTTATGTGTTATTTATTTATAAAGATAGGAAACGTATTATTTACAAACAATTATCTGTAAATACAACTCAATCAATATCAAAAAAAAAAATGCTGAAGACATTTTTTTACAAAAGAAAACTTTCAGCAGAATTTACTTACCAAACTGACACACCACAGTTTGCACACTTAAACATAGACACAGAAAAGCACAAAACCCTTTAGCCATCATCACTTCACATACGTCGTGTTACCACGACCACTCAGACTCAAGTGACACTTCGGCAACGACCGATTGTGACCGACAATCAACGAAGACTGAACTTCACGGCCGGCCTGATGTGATATAAGCATAATGATTGCTTGCGTCACTGTTAAGGGAAATTCATTTACAGTGAGTATATTTGGGTATTTTCTTACGCTATCCGGAATGGGGGGCAGTTTGTGGTATTGACAAGTCTGTTTTAATTACTGACGGGGTCAGCAAGGTTGGTGGTTCACGATAATGTCAATCATCTGCCTAGCCTTTTCCCAATTAGTTGGGGTCGGCTTCCAGTCTAACCGGATGCAGCTGAATACAGTATTTTACATGGAGCGACTGCCTATCTGACCTCTACAACCCACTTCTTACCGGGTAATACGATACCCCTTGGTAGGGCTGGTTATCAGACTTTTGGCCCACTGACTACCTGTAACAACTGTCCAAGATCTACAAATGACAGCTGAGACCAACTGCTTAGAGTGCTTTCAGAGGCACGAAGGAAACTCGGTATGTAATGGGTAGTCACCCATCCACGGACAAACCTAGGCAACTCAAGACTTTTCTTCGTAGTGCCGGTAAGTAAATGTGATCCTCGCCCATTAAAACCATAGTGTTAGACAGTGTTAGCAGTTCTCGGCTCAATAACAACCTCGCCTACGGCTCGGTTGTAAAATCCGTCTCGAATACAATAACAAAGTTTCCCCACTCATATCATAATGTACTATTATGTTTTCATTTCAATCTTTAAACACTAAAAGTGACTTACTGACATATAGGGAAATCTACCTAAATAGTAAATGTCTTTTTAATTATGTACTCAGTGACAGACAATGACAATTGCACAGTCTAAACGCTTTCTAGGATATTAAAGTTTGTAAGGAAATTCGTAATTTTTGGAGATGGAAAATCATATCGGGCACAAGCCTGGGATAATGATGAATACAACTTACTTCATTACCGCTTCTGAAGAATGCTTTATTAACAACCGGTTAGTTAGGTAATTGAATACTTTGTTTATTTATATAATTTGCATCTTATATCCATTTGCATTATTTGCGTTGTAGGTGTTTATCTTATTAATTAATTTGTGTTATTTAATGGTTATGTTACCAGCAAAGAATATAATATCTAGACATTAAATGCCACTTGATCAGGTACAGTATGAAATAAAAGAAAACTCAACAGGTCTAGTATCAACCATTTCTAGGAACGCACCCAATTACCAATCACCTGTATTGATGGCTTTCACGCCATCATGCGCAAGCGATGCGCCTCCGTCATGCGCAGGGTACGCGTCAGCCCCAACAGCATCCTGAAAACTAAAGGGTGTAAAAAACCTCTTAACGAAGCCGAAAGGCACTTGTTCTCCCCACCAGAGCGATCATTTTTTTCCATACACTTCCTTGAAAACGGGTTTTTATCGCACTACGATTAGGTTCAACATGCAATGTATTTCACACGCGTGCATTTTCTTTATTTTGAATGTTTTTTTTTAATTTCGGCAAAGCAATATGCGTCTTTGTAAGGCGGCAATATTTTTTGAATATTCAAATTGTATTTATAAATAGAATATCATAAATTAACATTTATTTTTGTTCTAAATTCAAAAATACAAAAACTTTTTTTTATATTTGGCTGTTTAACGGCTTCATACCTTTGCTTCTCCTTCAACCTGGCAAAAGAAAAGCGCGGAAAAAAAAGAAAATTGAAATCATAGTCTCTTATCTTAATTCATGACAAAAATATTTTTCATTTTTTTATTTTATTTCTTCAAAAGTAAATTGAAAAACGTCGTTTGATACACGTGGACGTTTGTTATTGCAGTTCTCGGCTCTCAAACTTTCTCCACTTGTATCAAAATGTACTATTGTTCTACACCATACCTGGGAACCTTCTAGTTACGGAGATATTGGGGGCCAAAGTTCCAACTTTTTGTAAAGTTTTTTTTTTTTTAATACAGGTTTTTATTGGAAGATTTTTAACCACCTCCACGACCCAAGTACTATTCAATCCATCCATCAGCACAATGTTTTGAGTGCGTTATATTGAGTTCTACCACAAAACATGATTTTTGACCCAAAAAAAACCCGTTTCCCAGCAATATTTTTTGCGTAAAGTTATTTAGTTTGATGTACAGAATGCTTGGTTGACGGCTTCGTGATGAGGTTGTTTACACCCTGTATAGCTGACAGTTGGGACAGTCCCAGGGGCATTAGATGCGCCTACATGCCACTGGCGCATAATTAATATTTTTTTCATCCCCCCATCTCGGAAAGAGTATTTTTGCTCTTCGATATCTGAGTGCAAAAGTCGTTTTTATCCTCTAGAGGATAAAGTAAATTGAATTTAGAACATCGTGTGCACTAAGTTTGTGAATTCAAAACATCATTAAACCTATTTACTTCTACCTCCATGGTGCCGAATTCATCATAGGTACAACCTTTTTTATATTGTTAAAAACTCAGACTCGGAACCTTCTTGGTGTACTTTTATAATTTGCTTTGCGCGCGCCATTTTCTTGTCAGGTCAATTGTTAAAACCTTAGGTTAAAAACAAGTGAAAAACGTAAAATAAGTGGTTTTGGCGACGAAGAAGTTTATTTGACGCCAACAGAATTGACTGAAACTGTTAATAATGCGCAAATGAGCTTTCTCCCTCAACAATCACGCGAGAAGGATTTGAAACAGTACGATATTAAAAAAATTGAAAAAAAATAGGTAGAAAATGCATTAAGTCCGCCTTTGTACAGTTTTTACTTGTGCATAAAGTTTTAATAAATAAATAAATAAATATTACACCCAACTTAACTAACTGTAGCAACGTTACTTTAAATTTTTCTTAATTGTACCTAAGTATTATTTGTTATAATTTAAAGATTATTCTGTAATACTTACCTACCATAATGTAGTAGTTAACACCTAAACTGAAATAAAAGTATCTTGTGATTGTAAATGTTTTTTTTTTTGCATTTAGTCATTTCCTCGCTGAGGTGGGATGAAAAGTTACGTGTTGCACTCGAGTGCAAAGATTTTTCACCTCGTGCTCTTTTGATTCCCTCGCTAACGCTCAGGATTCTAATTTTTGAATCACTCGCTGCGCTCGTGACTCAATTTTAGAATCCTTCGCTTGCTCGGTTATCAAAATTGAGCACGCGGTTAAAAAGCAACTTTGCACTCTTGTATAACAAATAACTATTTTGTTTTTGTTCTTCGGATAGATATAAGTACTAACACTAGTTTCTAAGTTGTGTGTTGTATTAAACAAATGGACTTAGTCTGAATAAAAAGTATTTTATTTTATTTATTATGTAATATTATGTAGATCAGAGTTTTCTTTGGTTTGGGGGTATCGACGGTTATGTAAATGATGACACTATAAAATGTTTATAGTTATAACACTAATGACAGATGCTGACTGCCTCGTTGGTGTAGTGGTCGCAAGCGCAATCGCTGAGCATGAGGTCCCGGGTTCGATTCCCAGTTCGGGCAAAGTGTTATTGCGTTGTTCCATCAGGAACTTCTCAGTAGCAGCCACGGAGTCTGGATTTGCGCCCGGTTGATGGCAATAGGCTTGCCCCCTATTACATGGGACTTAAACATAACTGGCGAAATGTGGGTGTACTATTAGGTACACCTCTGTCTAACCCTTCGGGATTACAGGCGTGATGTTATGTTATGTAATGACACATACAATTTATAGTAAGTAAATTTTTTATTTTTTTTTTCGTATGGGAAATCATCAAATGACTTCTCCCGCTCTGAGGGCTAACTGGGCGGAGCAGGAGGGAGTGTCAGACTTTTACTGACTAAATACCATCCATGTTCCTTCATCGTCCTTTGTGTTCCGGGGCCACGGTATCTCTTTCGAATAGTCCCGCAGCCCGAGTAAGTATAATCAAGTGTTTATCTATAAGGTAAATAGCTAGATTACTATAATTGCGGTCATCTGTCAGTTAATGGCATCACTATGTATTTCATTATTATTCTGCAACGTAAATAAATACGTGTTTTATTTTTAAACTGATTTTAAGAAAACAGTAAAGGATTAAAATGATACAATAATATTTTGTTAGATAAAGTTCATTTTAATTTTTATTTTGGCCCAAGCTTTTCCCGTTTGTGTCACTTTTAAAAACTATCGACGCATCGGTTATTAAATTTTAATGTTGTTGAAAATATGCATGTAGGTACTGTACTCAAGTATTTAAACAACCAAATCAAAATTTTAGACAAATGTAAAAGAAAACAAATAAAAAAAGATATCTAGTAAAATAAAACATAAATTCTACAAAAAACCGCGGGCAGGTATCTCGTTGACTTGAACCCAAGAATTAGGATACTAGACCGGGAAGGTGAAAGAGTCAGGGGCAGCCCGCAAAATTAAAAGTTTCTTACGTTTTTTGCAGGCCAGTGCTAGGTTGTATGTTGATTATAATATTGCTCGCGACTGTAAGACGTATGTAGTTACAGAATTATAATAATCAAAATCATCAATACAACCCTCGAAGCGCATGCAGCAGGAATGACTTTGACCTTGAAAAAGTCATTCTTGCACCTGTATAAGCTTCCACCTTAAATGGGTGTACAATTATTCTTAACGAAGCCAAAATGCACTTGTTCTCCCCGTCATTGCATTTTTTTTTTGCCTGGCATGGTCTTAACTATGACTATGCCTATCATATGATAAGAGGAAAAGACAAATGGAGCTAAATTGTGACACGATGGTATCCTAGAGTAGATAAAAGGAAAGAGGTAGACCACAAAAAAGATGGGATGACAACATAAGACAAGTGGCAGGCGTCACATGGAACAGTGGCTCAAGAAAGACATGAGTGGAAAAGGTTGGAGGAGGCCTTTGCCGACTGGCAAACAGATCTACAGAAAATAAGTAAAATAAATCAATAAATAAATCTAGTCCTTTATTTGGATTTTACTTATGCTTATGCTTAAACCTTATTATGTTTACATTAAATTTAAGTTTTCTAAATATTGTTCTTTTCATTTAATATGGATCTGAATAAAAGGCTATATTATTATTATTGTTATGACTATACCTGGGAACCTTCTAGTTACGGAGATAATGGGGGTCAAAGTTCCAACTTTTCCATAAGTTTTTTTTTTTTTTTAATACAAGTTTTTAATGTTGTAAGTTGACTTAAAACACGTCCACTCACACATTCATCAACACAATGTTTTGATTGCGTTACATTGAGTCGTACTGTACAACGTGATTTTTCAACCCAAAAAAAGGCGTTTCCCAGCAATATCTTTTGCGTGGAGTTACTTAATTTGATATAGCCAGGGTAAACTGAACCTGGGGTGCGAAGTCAGAAGTCCTCCACGTGTGTCCGGCGGCTGCTCGTCCCTCTCGATACGTCTGGAGGGAAGAGCAGCTGCTGGGCCGGTGCACCCCGGGCGCGGCAGTATCCTTCTCCGGGGAATGAGGGGAAATGAGAATTTCCTCTTATCCCTCGGGGAGTGGTACTGCCGCGGCCAATTATTCTGACATGGGTGGGGTCCGACTCGGACCAAAGGTGCGTTCCTTTGCGTGCCCCCCTGGTCAGCAGAGGGCATAGCAGAGGAGTGAGGGCGGGCTCGGTGTGCACTTACCCTGCCTCCGAGCAGACAGAGAAGGATCGTCCTCCTCTGTCACCGCCGGTCTCGTAATCCCACCGTCGAAGTGTCGTGGATCAAGTCTCGCGGCTTCGACAGGGACCGAGGGTCTTGGCTTAACCGCCCGGACCGCGAGGTAGAAAACCTCTCTAAAAAGTCACCCCGACCCTTGAAAGTGTCAGGAGGGGTCGGGGGTGCGTAGCAGCCCGGTTCGGGGAGATCGTCGTAGTGGGAGTCTACTTCTCCCCGAACCGAACTCTCGCCGAGTTCCACAACTCTCTCGCAGAGTTGAGTGTCGTCGTCGGAAACCATTCCCTCCCCGTGCTTGTCCTCGGGGACTTCAATGCCAAGAACTTGGCTTGGGGTTCTCGTTGCACAGACGTGCGGGGAAGGATGGTGGAGGACTGGGCCCTGGAGAAGGGCCTGGTCGTCCTAAATCGGGGTTCTGTCGCCACGTGTGTGAGGATGCGGGGCGAGTCGGTGGTGGACATCTCGTTCGCTAGCCCCGCTCTGTCACCGCGTGTCGTTGACTGGCGCGTCATGGAGGGGGTGGAGACCTATTCCGACCACCGGTACATCCGGTTCGACGTCTCCACCCAGACCTCAAGCGCGCCGGTCCAACAGGCCCCGAGTGGTCCGCGTTGGGCACTGAAGCAGCTGGACCGGGAGCTCCTCCTGGAAGCCTCGATCGTGCAGGCCTGGGTGACATCACCGGACAGGCCTGCCGACGTTAATGATGAGGCAGGGTGGTTCCAGGAGGCCATGTCCGACATATGTGACGTGGCAATGCCCCGAGTCCGGCCAGGAAGCGCCCGGCGTCAGGTGTACTGGTGGTCGCGAGAGCTGACGTCCCTACGGGAGGCGTGTGTGGCTGCGCGACACCTGTACGCCAGGCACCGCAGGCTCCGCATACGCCCACCGAATGCGGCAGCCATTGAGGCGGAGCTTTATGAGGGCTACAGAGTGGCGAAGACCGCCCTCCGCGAGGCTGTCCTGCGGGCCAGGGATCTGGCCCGCGAGGAGATGCTGGAGGCTCTCGACAGAGATCCGTGGGGGCGCCCTTACAAGATGGTGCGGGATAAACTCCGCACCTGGGCCCCCCCGCTGACGCAGAGTCTCCGGCCTCAGCTCGTGGAGGACGTGGTGAGCGCTCTGTTCCCCTCGCGAGGGGAACACCCGCCCCCGCCTATGGCTCCGCCGGCTGCGGTGCCGGAAGCGGACCATGAGAGTGACGACGACGACGCTCCGGAAGTGACCGGGGTAGACATGAGAGTGGCGGTACGCAGGCTCAGTGCCAAAAATACCGCCCCGGGACCCGACGGCTTGCCTGGCAAAGCCTGGGTCCTGGCCTCGGAGGCTCTCGGTCCCCGACTGGAGGGGCTCCTAAGCGCATGTTTGGAGAGAGGCCAGTTCCCGCTTCGTTGGAAGACGGGGAAGCTGGTCCTCATCCGGAAGCCGGGGCGCCCGGCGGTCTCTCCGTCCGCCTACCGGCCTGTGGTGTTGCTCGACGAGGTGGGCAAGCTCTTTGAAAGAATTATTGCAAACCGCCTCGCCGAGCACCTTGCGAGGACTGGGCCGGATCTTGCGGAACACCAGTTTGGTTTCCGCAAGGGGCGCTCTACGGTGGACGCCATCATGCGCGTGAGAGCTCTCACGACGGGGGATGCGGTGTCCCGGGGTGGGGTTGTCTTGGCGGTGTCTCTCGACATCGCCAACGCCTTCAACTCCATGCCCTGGAGCTGCATAAGGGAGGCACTCCGGTATCACCGGGTGCCGACCTACCTCCGTCGTGTGGTCGGGGACTACCTGACGGACAGAGCCGTCATCTACCCCGGTCGCAGCGGAGAATGGAACCGGCGAGAGATGTCGTGCGGTGTTCCGCAGGGATCGGTTCTAGGCCCGTCCTTGTGGAACATCGGTTACGACTGGGTGCTGCGCGCCGACCTCCCTAGCGGCGTCAGCGTTGTCTGCTATGCAGACGACACGCTGGTGCTGGCACAGGGGAGGTCGCACGAGGCGGCGGCCGAAATAATGACACGCGGGGTTGCGATAGTCGTTGAGAGGATCCGGCAACTGGGTCTCGAGGTGGCATTGCACAAGTCTGAGGCCATGTGCTTTCATGGGCCTCGGAATGCGCCACCTCCGGGATCAGCAGTGACGGCGGGAGGGGTATCCATCGGCGTCGAGTCGACGTTGAAGTACCTAGGTCTCGTCCTCGACAGCCGGTGGAACTTCGCGGAGCACTTCCGACGTTTGGCCCCCAAACTGGAGCGGACAGGGGCTGCCTTCAGGCGGCTCCTGCCCAACCTGGGGGGGCCAAACGCCTCCTGCCGGAGGCTCTACGCGGGAGTCGTGCGGTCCATGGCCCTTTACGGTGCCCCGGTGTGGGCGCGTTCATTGAGGCAGCGAACTGCCAACCATTTGAACGCGCCCCAAAAGGTGGTGGCCGTAAGGCTGATCCGGGGATACCGCACGATCTCCCGCGAGGCGGCGAGCCTCCTTGCCGGATTGCCGCCATGGGATCTGGAGGCGATAGTCCTCGCGCGCCTACACGAGTGGCGCGCGGAGGCGCTACGCCGGGGGGAAACTCCGCTGCCGCGGCAAATTGTCGCTCAGCGGACGGACTTCCGGCGGGATCTCATGGCGACATGGAGAGAGCGACTGTCGCAACCCCGTGCAGGGCACGCCACGATAGTGGCGGTAAGTCCCCTCTTTGAGGAGTGGCTGGAGAGACGCCACGGCGACCTCACCTTCCGCCTGACGCAGGTTCTTACCGGACACGGATGTTTCGGTAAGTTCCTGCACCGAATCGGGCGGGAGGAGACGCCCGGGTGTTTCCATTGTGATGATCGACCGGAGGACACGGTGGAGCACACGGTGGAGGTGTGCCCTGCTTGGGTGGAGCACCGCCGTGTCCTCGAGGTGGCGATTGGCGGCGGCGACCTCTCGCTTCCGGCCCTGGTTCGTGCCATGGTCCGGAGCGAGACGGAATGGGACGCCGTCACCTCCTTCTGCGAAGCAGTCATGCTAGCGAAGGAGGTGGCGGAACAGGACAGGGAGAGATCCTCACGTCCCGGCCGCCGCGGGAGACGCCCCGGGCGTCGGGGGCCACGTGGTGGCTTCCGGCCACCGTAGGCGCGGGCCTGTGGACGGGGAGCTATGGGCTAGCTCGCCGTCCGTACGTCTCATGACGACAGGCCGTGTCGACGGCGCGTTCGTGTTCCACGCGCGCCTCAAAGAGAGTCAGCATCAGTGAAGGGGTCCGCAAGGGCCGAAGGCTGCCGGGGCTGCGGGACTATTCGAAAGAGATACCGTGGCCCCGGAACATAAAGGGCGATGAAGGAACATGGATGGGTTTTAGTCAGTAAAAGTCTGACACTCCCTCCTGCTCAGCCCAGAGCGGGAGAAGTCATTTGATGATTTCCCATCCTAAAAAAAAAAAAAAAAAAAAAAGGGTAAACTGAACCAAGGAGTCCCTATAATGCACGTCACTGTAATGCACACACCAGCAATGCACGACACAGGATTGCACAACACAGGAGTGTACGTCACTGGAAAAGGAACCATCGCAATGTCTCCAATTGTTGGGCTGTACCTTGCTTGTCCGACCCAACAATGCACGGCATGATAATTGGCGACATCACGTGATTGGCCGATTGGTTGGCCAATCAGGTGACTCGGAATTTTGTGTTTTGAATTCCAATGACGTACATTATTATGTCGCGCATTCTCGGCCTGTACCGAGAGTGTCCGACTTGATAATGTACAGCACATCAAATGGAATCACAACAAACAGTGACGTCACATTAAAAAAAGTAAAAAGCCATGTGACACTAGGGACGGGTGATACACAGATTTGATTGATTCATGATTGATTTTATTTCATTTGACGTATGGTTGACGTTCAATCAAATATAGTAATCTGTGTCTCTGTGAATTATTCGTGTACCAGTTATGTTTGGTAAAAACTTTAAAAATGCAGTTTGGGTTTTCTTGTTGAGTTCTGGTTGTAAGGCACCCTCCTACAGCTAAATTAGGAAGAAACTCAATTATTATGATACCCTATGATTATCAGTGTGTAAATTATTAGAGCTCTTTATCTGGGGGCTGTCAGTTTGGTCCCTTTGGCTTTGTTTCTGATGTAATTAGTCAATCCTTGTAGGTACTCTATATTATGTACTAATATGTAGGTCCTTACTATCTGATAAATAAATACCTGTCCACAAAACATTCCTACATAATTACCTACAAACACCAGCTGTGGAGACAGTGACAAGATCTACAACATAGCACGTAGCTTTAATACAGAATAAAAATAGCAATACATAAGTAGGTACCTACTATATATATACCTACGTGCTAGCAGTCTAGCTATGAAAAAATTTCATCAGTGTTTATTTTATTAAAACTAGGAATTTTGTAGAAGGTTACCTTTAGCTGCCATCATAATAACTTTCTAATGAATCTTATTTGTTTTAGATTTTCACTGCGATCGTAAGATGTGTGCGACTCAAACTTGATGGAGATGATTATAAAAGCAATTAAATATTTGATGCGAACGTAGTCCATACCACAATTGTCTTGCTGCTTGCTGCTTAAGAGGACCGCAAGCCTAGCATAGAATTCCATTACAATAAATATGTTATATGGTTTCATCGCAGAAGAAAAGAACAATTTAGTAAAAATTTAATTGGCTACACCTAGTCAACAACCCTACCTGTCAACTTGTCAAGTATCGAAAATAAAATTATTAAAAAAAAAATTAGAATTATTATTGAATTATTGGATTGGTATGCAGTGTCAAAAGTGCAAGAAATAACTGGCGAGTAATGGATCTCATTTTCTATGCCGAGGTACTTGCCAAGGAACATTCCATAGGAATTGTGTAAAAGGCTTGATAGCAGACATGAAAGCAGGTAGAACACTAATTTTTTGTAATAATTGTGAAGATGAAGAGTCTGAGGAAGAGGAGCTGGAAGTAGAGGGACAAGGGTTCGAAAAAATCATAAAGGGTATACAGAACAAAGTCAATTCCCTTCCAGGATTTCAAAAACATCTAAATTCCATTATAACTAGCATGGCGGTTTTATGAATGCATATCTCTCTATCTAAAATAATCAAAAAAACCAAATAGGTAGGTACTTAATACTTTTATTTTTGATACAGACGAAAATAATAATTTCTTATTTTTTTTACTGTAGGTTCTTATCTGATCACATTTTAGAAATCCATGACAGTTAAATAGCCTTTAAAATAGTAGGTACCACCTACTAATTGTTTGTTACATAATTTTATTTGTAATTAAAATTAAGAAATAGGTAATATATGATGATCATTATTTTAAAAATGTGTAAGAAAATGTAATGAGGAAAGTTTTGAATATGAATGTGGATGGGTATGTGAGTAGAGGAAGACCAAAGAAACGATGGATGGACTGTGTTAAGAATGATATGGCAAGAAAAGAAGTGTCTGATGAGATGACGAAAAATAGAGAACTATGGAAGAAGAAGACATGCTGTGCCGACCCCAAATGAATTGGGATAAGGGTTAATTAAATTAATTATATATTTAATTTCATTATCTTTTTTTCACTCTTCCTCGTCCGTAGTAGGTACGTCTTGCAGGATACTCCTTTCCCTTGTTCACACAGATCCCGTGACCTTAAATACATCATCTCTTGATCTCTATTCGTAGCTTGCTTCTTTCCATGATACATAAAATTAACATTAAATAAACAAAAATGCAGTAAGTTTAAATATTATCATCATATCAGCTATAGGAAGTCCATTATGGAACATAGGCCTCCTAAATAATATAGTATATACTTTTTAGTTAAGTAAGACAAGTTGATTTAAAATGAACGTCAATATGGCGGGACCACGCCAAGTTTTGCGAATATCATGGGAATAGGATATAATACAATATTTCTACTATTTCATACTTTCATAGAAAAATTCTACACCCATTAAATTTAAAAATATTCTGCAAAGAAAGTGGTCCCTCTATTTTTATATCAAAATGACGGGACCACTATTCATTTGATGAGAAACACATGGCGGGTTCTTAAACTGAACACACAACATTTCAATACGAAATAGTACGAATTCGTTTGAATCGTTTAAAACTACGAATACTTTTAAAACTGTAATTTCAATAAATAAATGTTTATCATATTTACATCAGAAAAGCGCCTGAAGTAGTCGTACTATTTCGTATTGAAATTTTGTGCCATCAAATGAATCAGTGGTCCCGTCATTTTGATATCAAAACAGCGGGACCACTGTCTTTGCAGAATAATTTAAAACTAGCTTCTGCCCGCGGCTTCGCCCGCGTGTAGTTCGATTACTGTCCCACGGGATCATACTACCGGGGTAAAAAGTATCCTATATGTTAATCCAGTTTATAAACTATCTATGTGCCAAATTTCATTCAAATCCGTTCAGACGTTTTCGCGTGAAGGAGTAACAAACATACACACTCACAAACTTTCGCCTTTATAATATTAGTGTGATACCATATTCTCATGATATTCGCAAAACTTGGCGTGGTCCCGCCATATTGACGTTCACGAGAACTCCGCTACTGAATTTCGAAGTACGAAATTTCGCAATTTGTGAGATCAAATGTATATCATTGGCATTACGATGTTCGTTAGTTTGACAGTACAATGTCGTGACGTTTGAAATTCCGTAGGTAGTTTGTGATATATAAAGAATACATACAGTACGATGTATGTACTATCACAACGAACGAAATCTCACCACCAATACGGCCCTTTTTGTTTGCAGCATCCGGCCGCTATTGAAGCGCTACACTTTCTCTTCCTTGTCCTTTTTTTTGTTTTATTCCTATTATACAAAAAAAGGTGACCTAACAATAGAATAGAATTTTTGTAAAACAAAGGATAACGTAAAAAAGGGACGCATATTTTCGGCGTTTTACTACTATTGGTCCGCACACACTTTGTGCGGACCAATAGAAGTTCTTCTTCTTCTTCTTGTCGATGATTCGTTAAGGGTGGTAAACAGATGTGGACATCATGTGGACGGGATTTTATTTTGAACATGAGCAGACTTCGTCCGTTGTCATAGTACGTCAGTTCGAAAGTGCACTAAAGCGATTTTTTTTCCTGTTGTCACCATGCTGGGCAGGCGGGCTGGAAACCGCATTTATTTTATTCTTTTTATTGACTAAATTACAACCATTCTAACACACGACATACCATTCAACCATTGTATCTCCAGTACCTAATACTGGACTGGACAGATTTGCATTTGAATTAAGTTAGTAGATAGTGATACCGTCAGCAAAACCTCATCAAATGAAATCTGCTTTTGACTTCAGCGATATGATAACATGCATTAAAACTCTAGGAAATACTGTGGCTCTGTTTCGTCTACATCGCGTAGAAAATAACCAGGACCAACAGTAACGTGCCCTCCGAATCCGAAGCACGGAATCATCTTACTTTCTAAACAATCAGGTGATTTATTTAACCTGCAATGCCCTAACTAAACTTGGAACAGTCCCATAAAGATATTTTTGTGAGACAGTGTCCCCACCGGTAATCAACCCAGAACCAAAATGTACTCTGTGCCCAGAACCTCGGATCGCGAGCCAAACACTCGGATCACTAGACAATGGAGGCTGTTAATTTGTTGATGATCTAATAAAAATAGCTAATGGTTTATCATCATCATTGCAGTCCACTGCTTGACACCACCTTGCACCCTAGGGTCTAGTGGTTAAATTAGTCTTTGAAATTTTGTGTGTTCAATGGGGTTGGCCGGTGAAAGCTGATTGTAGATGGCGTGTCCAAAGCTTGTCCTAATCTGACCAATGAGGTCAAACTATTTTGAAATATAAAATAACATTGACAGATATTCAACTCGATTTCTAGCTGTCATTTGTATGGGACAGCCAATCCAGTGTTTGCATAGTCAATCAAAATCAAAATCAATCAAAGCATTTATTTCAAGTAGGCCAGTTACAGGCACTTTTGAATTGTCGAAACAAAGATGAAAATTAAATGTAGCTACAGTCCCAGTCACAAGGCATAAAAACTGTGAAAGTACTGTAGTTGCCCATTCCCTAGCGTAGATCTCTATGGAGAAGAACGGGCAAGAAACTCCATGGACACTCTTTTAAATCAGAATATTGTTACAAAATCTTGGTTACATCATTCATGTTGAGATGGTATATTATGTGAGAACAATGTAGCAAGATGTGCACGTTAAAAGTGTCCACAGTAAAACAAAATAGAAAAAAAAAAATTGGTTGTTTGTAAAGTAGGTTTACGATCGAGATGTTTACGTGATAACGTCTTATTGGTGATATAAGTTTTTGGGAAGTAAGGAATTAATGAAGATAACAATTTTTTCAAATTTGTATGCCGCTAGAGTGAGAGACGGAAGATCGGTCCACTCACTCGAACGCTATGCCAGCCTCCGCTCGTGAGGATTCCGCGTGACAAGTTTCACGGAATGACTGGCAGCGCTCGAGATGAGACGGGAGATCGGTCCGTCTCTCTCTCGTTATACCTGCGATCGCGCTCGTGAGGTTTTGGTGTGACACAAGTTTCTGAACATGTCACCCGACTAAAACGATTTTAAAGACGTTATCACGTCAAAAACAATTCAAAAACTAAAATAATTCATTAAAATAAGCCATGGCAACTGAGAGATGACCAGTCACAACTGACAGCGCCCGTTCACGGACATGACGCATAGATCAGCACCATTCAACTCAACCATTTTGAAGGGAACTAAATGATCCGACACATGCGCCACCATCAGCGAGACTTTTGAGTGAGCATGACATATTCTCGACCGCCAGGGCACATTCAAGTCAAGAAAAGATGTAGGTTTCCAGCGACTGATAGCATTCTAGTACATAGCACTCACACAATATGGGCTATGCGATTATATAATACTAAAGAGATTGAATCTATACAATGCAAAGATAGTTGTACAATCTTCAGCAGCTCCAAACAATACAATTAGTGCTATCCATTTATGCGCCCCTGTCCTTGTGGAGCAGGACCGGCATTGAGCCAAGCATTTTTATCAACGATATAATCGTCCAATTTGTAATATGCTTGCTTACTCAATGTGCGTTTAATGCATGTTTTAAATTTTGTTTCATTCAGTTCAAGAATGCTTTGTGGAATTTTATTATAGCATCTCAAACAGTACCCCATGAAAGAAGAGTCTACTTTACTTTAGTCTATGGTCCAGTGTACTGTACTGTACATAGTAGAGGTCAGCGTGCACGCACCGCTCGGCTCACTCGTCCGGTGATTTATGCAACCGAATAGGAACACCCATCTTCTAAACATTGTCCGAAATAGCACAGGCTCCATAATTTTGTATATTGCCAGATTGAACTATTAGCCGCCAAAATGTGCCTTCTTATGGTCGGGGGGTTAATGGGCCATGTATGAAAATTTTAAATTGTGTCGATTTTTTTTCTGCATAATATAGGAATAAGCTAATACTATCTACAAAAAAAGTATCAGATTTATCTGTTAAGTATTTCCAGAGAAATAAATTATTCTGTTAGAGGCGGCTATCGTCGGTACGCTACGGATTTTTATTCAATTTCCTTAGCCTACTCAATTGAAAATTAAAAAACTGTCTGACATCTATCATAACTTGTCATAAATAACCTCACTATTCACGTCTTGCTTGTTGTGTTTGTTTGCGATTATAAGGATAAATATCTTTACGACGACCCACAGTCTCATTCTATATATATTAGTCTATGACCCACAGGCCTTAAGGGCATCTAGGGTTAATCCGGGCAGGAGAAAAAATTCATGAATTCATGTGACAGCGCATATTCCCTTCGTTTGTGTTATCCCAAGAAGCAATATATCTTTATTACTCTGTGCCAAGTTTTTATTTAAAGTTATTAGTTATTTTTTACGCAGTCGGGTTTTTTAAATTTTTAAATTATTTTTTATAATTTACACTTTTTACATAAATAAACCATTTTAAAATCCTCATGTATCCAAATGAACAAGAAATAATTCAAACTTTTATTTATTTACTTTTATTTATTTACTTTTATACGATTTGTTATTTCGAATTACATTCAAACATTTATGTTGCATATATTTTTGTAATCACCAAACCGTTCATTTTGATACCCCACTTGATGGTATTAGAAGAAAAAAAAAATCGAACTATGGCACCCCATATCCACGATTTTTATTTGTTTTTTTTTCTTTTTTAATTATAATGTAGCCAGTGACACTCGCGCCATCAAGAAGAATCTAACGACATATAATATATCCAAATCCCTCCAACCGTTGAGGAGTTACGAGGGAACAAAGAAACGGACATACATATTATATGTCCTATGTGTATACATACAGGTCAAACACAATAACCCTTCCTCTTGGGCTTCGCCGCAGTCGGGTAAAAAAGGCAAAGCGTCTAATAATTACCTTCACAAGATAGGCTTATCGCGTGCTAGGTATGTTATTGTACTACGCCTATACCAAATTTCATTAGATTCGATCGGATAGTTTTCACTACAGAATAGTTTTTGTTATAAAAATCGAAATTTCTTTTTTTTCACAAAACCATAACTAGACCGTGGGTTTTCGCTGAAGTAGTCTTTGCCAAATGATGACTCATGATAGTCCTTAGCAAAAAAAAAATTTGGACCCCTGTAAACGGGCCATCCTGTATATACCTACCTTGTTTTATTATTTTAATAAGCTCCTGTTCGCACTTTCGAATATTGTTATACCATAGATAGGTACTAAGTTTGTAGTTTAAACCTTTCTCAGTTTTGGGGTGGGTCCTGTTCCTGTAATACAGTTTGCCCTAGCTCAGGCTCGCTCCCACAACATTAATATTAAGTGAACTAGCTATATGTACCAACCGCTGATTGAACTAAATGTTAGGAGGAGAAATAAATACTTTTTATTATTATTATATAATATTATTTATTATAGTATCGACAGTATTGACATATGGCGTTACTTTCGATATTCTGAATAGTTTTCCAGGTAAACTATCGATAATAAAAGTATTAAATGTACAGACCTAGCCACGAAAGAAGAGCGTGGCCAAAATAGGAACTAACATTTTTGTACTGTTTTATGTGTTCGGTAGAGACGAGTGGCGCCCCCCTTCAGCATCTTCTTTAATGGCACGGACTGTAAATATAGTCGAGTGCAATTAGACAATAAGGTGGAACGAAGTTTATAGTGGTCGGATTTTCATGGGACTTTTTTTTATTTAGTTCCTAGAGGAGTGGAGAAGAAAGCGATTTGCGACTAGAGGAACCAATTATTTCTTGAAAAGTATTTCATCCGAGCTACCATTTTGGAAATATACAACGTTTTAGATAAATAAAATAAAATTCGGAGACCCATAATTCGGAAACGGTGCGTCACAGGGTCAGACAAGGTTAATAAGCTGCTGCAAGAATAAAATTTTAATCAAAAAACATTTTTAAAATAAGCTTTCTTATAAATGCACTGAAAGTGAAAAGAATAAAATAAACCCTATAGTAAATTAAAACGAAAATTTCATAAAAGCTTGTCGTGCGAATGGTAAAGGCAAAAGAAAGTCTATACGCGACAAGCTTTTATGAAATTTTCGTTTTCATTTACTTACTATAAGGTTTATTTTCATCTTTTCAGTGCATTTTTATAAAAGCTTATTTTTGAAAATATTTTTACATTTATAATTTTGTCAATCATTGAACTCGTATAACAATTTTCGGCGCAGGCCAATGAACGCGTACCTTTAGGGCCGAGTCATACCGGAATGGCAGCGGCCGGCAGCGACGCGGCGAGCACTTTCAGTGTGAAATAATTTTGAACTTTATCCACATACTTATAAGACCAGTATCGCTTGAAAAGCTTTAAAAGTCGCGAGGCTGCCCGCGGTGACGCGAGCGGCCGCAAGCGGCCGCCAGCGGCTGCCAGTGACACCGCGAGGCCGCTCGCGATACCGCGGGCGGCCGCGCAACCTATCAAGCGATACTGGTCTTATAAGTATGTTTTCCTTTGTTTGTTTCTTTCTTTTTCTTCCGCAATAAGTGCTATAATAACCAAATTCCATCATGTTCACTCCAAACACACGAGTTTCCTTGCCGAATGTAGAAACTAAACTAGTCAAGAGGAGACTTGGCGCGTGGGGTTTGGAGGTCGCGCGAGGCCGCTGGCGGCCACAAGCGGCAACGCCGGGGGACGCTGGCAGCCGCCTGTGGCCGCTGCCGGCCGCTGCCATTCTGGTGTGAGTCGGCCCTTAGGGTGAACTGTAGGCCTATTACGTATCTCTGTTGACAGCTCGAAATGATAGTAACTGGGCTCAGTGTCCATCAATTAACTGTCAAAAGGTTAGTTTCGTATTTTGTATGACCAGTCGCGAACAAATATCACGTCATCAGAGTCACCATTACTCATTTTGACAGACGCTTCCGTATCGATATTTTTAATATTGCGATTATGTAAGCATAGTGGACATCAACTTGACCGCATAATAGTCAATAAAAAATAGAGTGGTCAACTGCTGAGGCGAAGAGCACCGTACCCGGGCTGTAAGTCACCGTAAAATGATATCCACTCAGTGTGATACGTTAAACCAACTAACTACTGTTACTAAATAATCATATTATAAAAGCAGCATTAAAAATATGCATACTTATGTATGTATATTTGTAATGCTGCTTTTATAGATTATGGAGGTGTGTTAAATAATATTGAAATAAATGCTAATCTAAAAAAACAGTAATTTATTCTAGATAATCGATGTTGTATTTCATTTTACCTCTTTGCCTTTGTCTGTGGTAGGAGATATTAAGAAAAAAAAAACACCTCTCTGGTATCATAAAACAGCAATGTGTATTTTATTTAATAATTAATACTCTGATATTAAAACCCCTAAAACCTACAAAATACCAAATAAAATAATAACAATGAAAAACCGCTGTCAAGATATTTTATGACCAACCTTTTCAATCATTCAATCAATGAAATCAATCGTCTTTCGGAACAGCACTACCTAGTATCCAAGTCTCAAAATTTCGAGGCACCTGATTGGCCAACCAATCGGCCAATCACGTGATGTCGCCAATTAACATGCTGTACATTCTTGGATCGGACCAGCAAGGTACAGCCCAACAATTGGAGACATTGAGATGGTTCCTTTTGCAGTGGCGTACACTCCCGTGTTGTGCAATCCAGTGTCGTGCATTGCTGGTGTGTGCATTGTCATGCTGTACAATATCAAGTCGGACAATCTCGGTACAGGCCGAGAATGCGCGACATTGGAATGTACGTGATTTGAATTCCGTGTCGCGCATTCCTGTGTCGCGCATTCTCGTGCCGTGCATTGTTGATGTTGAGCATTGCTGGCTCCCGAACCAAGGTGTGGCTATATAAATTATGACTAAGTATTTCTAATTTTCCACTGACCGTAACGCCTGAAACTTAACATCTGCAATTTTTACTGACATTGTGTTCAAAGAAATATGCTTGCGCTTCTAAGCATCACTCCACATATATTTTATCTCTGACACCAGCAACCCAACAACAATTTTATGTTCACTAAAATAAAGTTCACTGTGGCTTTGACGTCGGTGATGGCTAAAGTAATCATTTTTCACGTTTTAGTGTGTTTTTTGGAAATCGGTTTTTTATATGTCAGTGATAATAACTGCGAAGAACTATACTTTGTTTTAGAACACTGTTGTTAAAAAAAAAATAAACAATTGAATAAAACCTCACCTGCTAGAATTTTCCCATTCTTCTTCCTTCCTCCTGTCCTAGTTTTCTTCACCACAACTTGGTACCGATTCTTGGTATTATAGACCTGAGTCGGAGCGTATCCTGTGCTGCTTATATTGCCACTGAGCGAGTAAATATTGCCTTTCTTCAGCCCATACGCCCCATAGTTTGGATAGCCTTCTAGCCCGGACCCATAGGTATGGTAATTATTCCCTGTAGTATACACATATTGATAGCAAGGCTTTGACCCACCGTAAGAAGGAGAGCCAGACCATTTTTTCCCATACCCATACGAATACTGACAGCTAGATACACTTGGAGTTTGATACACAGGATAACCATGCTCGCTGCCTCCGTTTCCATGGTAACCATTGCCGTATAAGCTTTGGAATAACGCGTCCAGGGCTTCGTAATACTCCGGGGAATGTGTAGGAGTTGGTGGTTTATACACTAAAGGTGTTTTGACACACCTCTGGGTATTTTGGGCTAATATTAAAAACACGGGGAAAGACTGGATCAAACTACAAATAGTTCCTTCACTCACCGTCATGGTGCATCACTAGTGGAATATCGAATAAAACTGATCTGAAAGTTGAGATTTTTTTGTGATTTCACAAAAATTGGGTTATCAGTCGATCAGTTGTTATTTGTTTCGTAAAACAGTTTTGAGTGTTGTGTAAGGATATGCATCAGTTGTTTCTAAATGACATATTTTAAACTATAAATTATTGTATTGTATTGTCATAGTCTAATGGTGATTATGTTACTGTTTGATATCGATATGATCTGGAGTTTCCAAAAATACATAGGCAACTTTCTATTGTGTTGGATTTATTTTTGTTCTGATGTAATTAATATGTAATGTTTATTGGTTTTTCTAAATCATGTTCTCGATAAACGACCTAAGTAATCAAATAAATGATAATACCATATTACCTAATGCAATTGTTAACAGGAATCAAGAAGACAACGTCTCAGTTGGTTTCGGCTGTTTCTCAGTCAGGTACGAAACACTGGCCTCATCTAGTTTTAAAAATGTTAAAGTGCTTTTTAAAAAAAATGGACAGAAAGAAACTTGATTTAGATGATTATAATGACTTATGAAATTGCTTGTCACCGGATTGGTCAATGGAGAAACATCCGACTACAGGGAAAACATTTAGATATCCTTAATAACAACGTTAGACCACAAGGACAATAATTTCCGGCTAATCATTATTAGGTACTTCAAGAGAAAGGACATTACCTTGTCTACTTATTACAATAAACAGGTAAACGCAGCTAGGGTTGAATTTACGAGAGTAGCGTGCAGCGGTAGCGGAAGTGAAACTTTTACTTGATCTGATCAGCCTTAGCGATTTTCGTTGTGATCAGTCCCGGTTTTTTTTATCACTCACTACATAGATAATAATTTAAGCCTTATAACATAGTAATGTAAGAAACAACCTAGCATTTACGATTTTCCACCTTAAAATCATACCAGCCCAATTTAAAAGTCTAGGAATGTATGATGTGACAAACCGTGTTAATTCGGAATTGCTAATTAGAATTCGCTCAATCGCGATGATCATAATGTTCATTATCGTCTTGTATTATTAACTTCAATAAAAGAGTATGAAAGAAGATGATATATGCTTCGTAGCCCCCAAATATACACATTCTAATAAGTGCAAGAATTGTAGATGATATCGGCTTTGACAAAACAATGGACTTCCTCGGGCTCCCCTAACGTCATCTCATGACATATACAACGATATACGAAGTAGGTCTATCTTAAGCTGCCTTTGGCATACACATTCACTAAGTCATAAGTCATTTATTTCAGAACAATATACATTGTGTAGAAATTTTGTAAAATAAAACAGTACAAAAATTAAATTGTGTAAAAAGATTAATAACATATCATCTAACTTTCTGTGAATAATCAATAATAATAATAGAATGTCAAATATAAGTAAAAAGAAAATAAAAACAAATTGTTATAAAAAGGTCCGTAATAATATGTCATCTAATTGTAAAAATAAAATGTCAGACATAAAATTTATAATTATACTAGAGATATTAATTATGTCATTTAATAATCTATGAGTAACACAATAATAAAACAAAGTGACATTTAAAAAGAAAAAGCAAACAAGAAAAAAAAAAGTAAGTATAAAATAAAATATTAAGTCAACATAATTATCATTTACAAACTAGAACAAAAATATTACGGTTCTCGCTTATCGTCTAGGTACTCATCGACGCTGTAATAGCCCTTCCTCAATAAATATGTCTTCAATTTGCTCTTAAATAAGTTAGCGCTTTAATGCTTTTGAATTCTAAGGGAAGCTTGTTGTAAAGAAATACTGATTGGTACCTAGGACTGTGATGAACCACGTTTATTTTCGGTTGGATTGTGTTAGGCAAGTCTTTCCTACGTGTACTAACTCTAACTTGTCGTTGGTCCTCAGTTTCAGAGTTGGGCAAGTTCTTAACAAAACTGGTTAGCAGCACTAATATATTTGTTCTGAAAAGCATTCAATGAATCACAGCTAACATTGATCATAAGTCAGCTTTAAACGACACAATAGCACAATAATTAAAGTTAATTTCAACATCCACTGCTTGCTAAGTATGCAAGACTGGAACCAAATCTCCTAATAATCGGCCAATGTATTTAAAAGTTAGACATTTATTATGTCAAGCACGGAAATCCAATCTGTCACTGTCATGGAACAAGGTTGTTAAAGACATTTTTGTTTATTACACCTAACTTTCAAGTTATACCATGTCTGGCTTATATCCTATTAGTCAGTAGAGAGAATAATGGTAAATATTACATTGCTTGCTTTTGCCTACGGCTTCGCCATGTGGTGGTCGAAAATCAAGCCATTGGATCGTACGCCCACATTCCGCCTTTTAAGTTTTTAAGTCTCATGTTGTAAGAGGGGCGAGCCAATTACCAGTTACCGTTCACAAATCCATTGCAGACTCTGTGGCTGCTACTGAGAAATTTCTGATGGAACAACTCAATAACACTTTGCCTGGCTTGGGAATCGAACCCATGTACAGCAGTAGTGTTTGTGACCACAGATGTACGTCCAGTGGTTAACGCGTACAAACTATAAAATAGACAGACAGACAGACAAAGTTACTTTCGCATTGTATTAGTATGGTTATGGATTAGTCAGACGAGAGAACAATAAATACAATTTTATATTCTTGTGACATTAACTGGAAACTTATAAAAATGGAAATTCTCGACACACGGAATTCCGTTTCGATTTATATTTGTTAGATTCTTTGAACGTGCGTGTGAGTAGGTGGGAGTAGGACTTGAGTAACTTATTCAGGTTTTTTTGTAGCTACTTTTTTCTCGTTAGGCGTCAAGGATTTCGGCACGGCAAATCCAATTTCTAATGAAACCTCGTCTGATTCTTAGAAATTACTACCAGCATATAAGTTTAGACTATAAATAGAAACTTTTTTTGGAGCATGTTGTTGTAAGTGCGTGAATGGTATTCAATGGCATTACGCAAATCGTGACTTGATGAAAATTAATCACTCAATTGTAGCCAACAAGACGGGCAGACTGATTCAAAGGTCTATTTTTTTTTTAAGTTTCGTCAAAAATGCAGTCTTGCATTCGGCCTCATTGGTCTAGAAGTCTAGATGTTGCAAGCGCGTCTGCAGTAACATCCACTAAGTCTGAATCTGTGTCCGGTTGATGGCACTATCCCCTTATACATGGGAATTAACATAATTGGCGAAATGTAGGCAGCCCCGACTTAAAATCAGTAAGTCGTGCGTTCGAACCCAGGCAAAGGCGCATTTCTTTGTGTAATTTACGTCATCACCACTGCTCTCAAAACGGTGAAGGAAAACATTGCGAGGAAACCGGCATATCCTAGAACCAAAACATCGAATACATGTGAAACCAACCCGCGCTGGGCCCGCGTTGTGGGTTATGCCCACACCCTCTCATAGAGAGGAGGCCTGTGTCCCAGCTGTGGGAACATTATACGCTGATTGTGCTGGGTGCCCCTGCTTAACCCTTCGGACATAAGAGGCGCGTGACTTGTCCGGATATACTGGTCTACAGAAACGGCAATAAAGATTATATAACACAGAATACCTACCAAGCCAAACTAACCGCAAAGCTCCAAAAAATCACGAATGAAACGTGCAAAACTTCACAATTATGTTTTCATCTCAAGTTTTTTTGGCTAAAACGTTTGGTACCGGCTGAGAATACAGAAGTTTTTTACTTGAATCCAGCAAGGTCAACGGTGTTGACCGATGACTCAATACAGGCTTCTTGTATTTTGCCGAAGCATTTTGAACTTCCACTCACAATAACAAGAGAACTCAACGTATCTTCGGTTGTTTTATCAGAACCTACTTACATGTGGTAAACCTATCATCTTCCTGCACTTGTCCTATGGTTCTTGGGGTCGACGCAACACGTTTTTTTTTTCTTTCCTCTGACACGCTTTCATTTACGCTTCTTCTTTCATATCGTTCCTAACACATCACGCCCCTTCCATCTTGTCTTTGTTACTCCACTCCCTCTTCAGCCATCAATATTTAATATTTTTAATTCTTTTAGTCCCATGCCACTTTAATTATGTTGTAAAGTCCCGTTCCCATGTAATAGAAGGCGAACCTATTGCAATTTATCATCATCATCATCATCGTATTAACGTTCCCACTGCTGGGACACAGGCCTCCTCTCTATGAGAGGGAATGGGCTATAATCCAACACGCGGGCCCAGTGCGGATTGGTAGATGTCATATGTCTTCGATTTTTTTTGGTTCTAGGACATGCCGGTTTCCTCACGATGTTTTCCTTCCCGTTTTGAGAGCAGTGCTGATTAAATAAATTACACAAAGTAATGCGCCTGTCTGGGTTCGAACCTACGACTTACTGTTCGTAAGTCGGGGCCGCCACCTCTGGGCCACCGCTGCTGCTGTATTGCAATTAACCGGGCACAATAGACAAATCAAAATTCCTGATGGATAACCCCAACTGCACTTTTCCCGGCCTGAGAATCGAATCCGGGCCCAATTCTCAGCGACAGACATACAACAGGCATTTAATACAAATTTTCTTTAGTGACCTACAAATTAAATTGACTGTTTAACTTAATGTAGTATTCATTGAAAAGTTTAGTACCAACAGAAATTAGCATGAGAGAAATGGAAGACCAAGACATGCGCCAACCCCAAATAAATTGGGACCTTATACCAATCTTTGACAGTCGTTACAGGTAGTCAGTGGCCCTAAAGTCTGACAACCAGTCTTACCCAGTTCTAATTGAGGTGTGGAGGTCAGATAGGCAGTCGCTCCATGTAAAATACTGGTATTCAGCTGCATCCGGTTAGACTGGAAGCCAACCCCAACATAGTTGGGAAGAGGCTAGGCAGATGATAATGAGGGCTGCCCTTAGGTATCCCGTATTATTTTTATTCATTCCTCTGAAGGAATGACTAAAATGAAATCAAAGAAAGAGTCTTTGATTTATTTTATGTACAATTTTATTTACTACCTTGTTGTAACATTTTTTAGCTAGAACAAAGCAAGGCCAGTTCCAGTTGACTCATATTCTGACAAGCTTTGATACATTTTGATTGATTGCCCACTAATGTCCGGTCGCCCTTTCTCGCTCGAAGGTTTCATGTTGACAATCTTGGATATGTTGTGACTTACAAGTCTGTTCGATGTTGTTTGGTAATTAAGGGCCGGACTCCATCAAAGCGGAGAAGACACGAGAGGAGCGGAAATGTGTTGTAAGCCACCAATAGAATTTAGTTTTTTACTATGCTGTTTTTTTGCTCCTTATTTATTTAGTTGCGTGTTTGTCGTGGTGCAAATGTGACGAAACGCGTTTCTGTCAACATGCGTTTTCTGGCGAAATGCGTTTTTGACCACTTGTATTACTGGCGACATACTTGAGATCCTTCTTGTCTCCTCTTAGCTTTGGTGGAAACAGTTGAGCAGAGAGAAAAGGGGATGTCTCGTAATTGTTTAGGCCAGCGGAGACGACGTGCGGTGAGCGGTGTGCTGTGAGCAGCGTGCCTTTTGCACAACTCCGCAAAGCTTCGAACATCTCCGCTTTGGTGGAGTCCGGGCCTTATCTGAATGCTTTGTAAGATGTAAAGTAATCTTCGTAATAGCTTTGCTAGCCTAAGTTTGAATATCACTTGCACGCCGCTTGAACGTCTTCAATAAAAACTTGTTTTTTTTTTGCCTGACAGTTACGTACATAATTTTAACCCCAGTGGCCAACGTCAATTTTTGAAAGTAAGCCCTAATAAAGGATTTACAACATTCAAACATTTATCCCTTCATCCCTGTTTGTTATTTTTCTGGTGGGGAAATCTTCTCGTGCACAGGACTTACTTAAAGGAGAAATCCTTCAACGGTTGATGTACTTTACGTACTTACTTAAGTGAAAGGCAACGCCACTAACCCTATTTCAATTCATATATCAAATACTAACATAATAACACCATGCCTACATTCGGCATGTATTTTTCTTCACTTAAATCAATAAAGTACAGTACTAAACCCAAGAAAAGTATTAAAAGTTAAGTTCAACTACTGCTTGTCGCTCAAAAATAATATTAAACTTCTGCAATTTTCTACGACAGTTCAAACGTCCGTGACTGTCGCGGCCATGATGTGACGTCATTTACCTCAATCTGCCTTGTTTAAATCTAATTTTTTGGCCTTAATAAAGTAATTTTACTAATTGTATTCAAGCAAGAATTGCGATAACGATATTAAAATAAAATCTTAGTGAAACTTTAACTACTTTTCAAATAAAAGTGTTTTTTTGACACATAGACTTTGACGTCACCACCGCCGTTATCGAGGACGACGTGTTTTGAGAGGTTCCGAGGACGTTCCGTTTCACCAAAAACATACTACATAAAATTTAAATTTTTAAATAAGTGATGTTTTAGAAATTTAAACAAGTATACCACAATGTTTGCGCTAATACAAGGCATCTTAAATAAATAAAAACAATTTTGTATTTCTTGCATATTCCAGCCTGCCTCTTGCCACTAACCAGGTACAAATCCAGACACGGGCTACTGAGAATGAAAAAAATACGAAACTACACTAAACCCAATAGGAATCGAACCCAGCATTAGCGATTGCGCCCTCTAGACTAACAACGTAGCTAGACAATTAGTAATGTATATAAAACCTTATAAATCCTTTTCAAATGCAAGGAAATGTCGCCATTCTGAATGACAAAACACACACAAACCTTTCTAAGAACGAAATATAATTTAATATTATAATATCGAAACTGTGAACACTTAAATAGCCTCAATCATTCTTTTAGAACAATCGAATGCTAGTCTAATGCTTTTGTAATGCCATTAACATCTTCATTATCAATAATTTGGCTAGTATAATGCTTCTGTAATGCGATTGGCAACTTCATTGACCGTAATATGGCTTTTTTAATGCGATTCGCAACATATTTGGTCACAACAATGCTAATATAATGCGCCTGTAATGCAACTAAACAACTAATTGTGAACTTATTTATGATCTAAGGCGTATAATTTGTGCCCAAATAAGCATTACAGTAGCCGTATAAACGTTTGTAATGCTATCATAGAACTAAATCAAAATGCGAAAACGATACAAAAATGCTGTAAGTCGGCCGATATACTGCTTTGATGTGTTACTTGGT
The DNA here is from genome assembly GCA_963853795.1 of Xestia rhomboidea. Taxonomy (NCBI): domain Eukaryota; kingdom Metazoa; phylum Arthropoda; class Insecta; order Lepidoptera; family Noctuidae; genus Xestia; species Xestia rhomboidea. The sequence continues at coordinate 1,557,518 of OY970778.1, read as the reverse complement.
GCCATTCTGAATGACAAAACACACACAAACCTTTCTAAGAACGAAATAACTTAAAAATGACTGCCTTATGACACACTGTTTTAATATGTTAATTAAAATTGACCATTAATGAGTAGCTCGAAGGTACGCCTACACGAGTTAAACTGGTATTTTATGTACATAAGGCTTTTTGCTTGGTAATGGCACTTGGCAATATTTGCGGAGTATTGCGTCTTATTGATAAATCCTTGGGTTTTAAAGTAATGTTATGTTTGTTGTATTGTATTATTGTAACCTGTAATTCATCATCTACCTGCATTTTCCTTTGTTGGATTTGGCTCCTTGTCTAACCGGATGCAGATGAAAACCAGTATATTTTACTTCCGCAACTGATATACTACGTAGCAAGATATCCCTTGGTTATTATACCATAGACTAATATATATAGAATGAGGGTTATACTGGTGAGACGATTTGGACGCGTACCGTGAGGGTTGGTCCGAGGAGGCACGGGAAAAGTGCACATGGAAGGAATTGGGGGAGGCCTTTGCCCAGCAGTGGGACATTACCTAAAGGCTAACAAAAAAAAAAACTGGTTGACAGAGAAGCTCGTGGCTAAATAATAACAGCCGCTCGGGTCGATTTTTAGGTTAAGCCGTGCTTGCCTATGTTGGTCTGTGGATGGGTGACCACCCATTACATAACGAGTTTCCTCCGTGCCTCGGAAAGTTAACCCGTTGGTCCCGGCTGTCATTTGCAGATCTTTGACAGTAGTTACAGGTAGTCAATGGTCCAAAAAGTCTGACAACCAGTCTTACCAAAGGGTATCGTATTACCCAGTACTAACTGGGTTGTGGCAGTCGCTCCATGTAATAGTACATTGTTACCCTAGGGGTGAAAGTGACTTATTTAGTCCCGAGACGGGGTTTGGTGCCCGAGCGCAGCGAGGGCGCTAATAGTTCGAGGGACTAAATAAGTCTTTAACCCGAGGGAAACACTGTGCTTTTCATTACGAATACAAGGAAAGTAAAAATAAAAAAATGAATCAACTCGAAAAAACAAATGAAGATCGGATTGCCGCTTTCCCGCCTATTCTGTTTTATTTTTCTATGGCCGGCCAGCTATTCAGCCATTAGCTATTTTTCATTTTCATCATCGAAAAAATGGTAAATACTTTGCCCAAATCTATGTTATTTTAAAGAAATAGTTGAAACTTAATTATAATAAAGTTATTTAAAAAAAATATATATTTTTTTTTTTTTTTATAATTGGACAGTCGTCAGTTGAAAACGATTCCCCCTAGGGCTGAAAAGTATTACTTTCAACCCGCTCCTCAGGCAACTTCAGACCTACTTTCAGAGTATGAGTAATGAAAAAAAACAATCAAATCTTTCCTCTTTATAATATTAGTGTAAATAAGAAAGAGACGATGAGACGAGAAATCCTAGATTATATCCTCGCCTTCATATCCTGATTGGTCTTTTGTCTCCGTATCAATGGAAATGCAGTCCTCAGAAAAATCGTTGTTAGTCAACCAGGCTACTGATTTACGAAATCTCTAACGCCTGACTATAGTATTTCGTGGTATCCATGGTATTTATTCAATGAATCAGTCGTTAATTTACGATCTGTTGACGTAGATACATGGTAAAGTTTACTCATCTTCTAAGAAAGATACGTGAAAAGAATTTAAAGTGATATGTAATCTATAAATGTTTTTATTCGTAAGTAATAAGGTAGGATACCTACAGGCACGTACACAGAGGGGGGGGGGGATAGTTGGGATTTATCCCCCCCCCCCCCCGAAATCCGACTGAAAATAAACGGGATCATAAACACTGCAAAGTACGTAAATTATAGTACCTACAGTGATTACATCGATTTTTTATACACTTCACATGATTGTTTCAATGTTTGTTCACCCCCGAACCAAAAGTTTGGAAACGTACTTGGTTACCTACCTTTTTTTTTTTTTTTTTTTTTTTTTTTCGGATGGGAAATCATCAAATGACTTCTCCCGCTCTGGGCTGAGCAGGAGGGAGTGTCAGACTTTTACTGACTAAAACCCATCCATGTTCCTTCATCGCCCTTTGTGTTCCGGGGCCACGGTATCTCTTTCGAATAGTCCCGCAGCCCCGGCAGGCTTCGGTCCTTGCGGACCCCTTCACTATTGCTGACTCTCTTTGAGGCGCGCGTGGAACACGAACGCGCCGTCGACACGGCCTGTCGTCATGAGACGAACGGACGGCGAGCTAGCCCATAGCTCCCCGTCCACAGGCCCGCGCCTACGGTGGCCGGAAGCCACCACGTGGCCCCCGACGCCCGGGGCGTCTCCCGCGGCGGCCGGGACGTGAGGATCTCTCCCTGTCCTGTTCCGCCACCTCCTTCGCTAGCATGACTGCTTCGCAGAAGGAGGTGACGGCGTCCCATTCCGTCTCGCCCCGGACCATGGCACGAACCAGGGCCGGGAGCGAGAGGTCGCCGCCGCCGATCGCCACCTCGAGGACACGGCGGTGCTCCACCCAAGCGGGGCACACCTCCACAGTGTGCTCCACCGTGTCCTCCGGCCTATCCTCACAATGATAGCACCCGGGCGTTTCCTCCCGCCCGATTCGGTGCAGGAACTTACCGAAACATCCGTGTCCGGTAAGAACCTGCGTCAGGCGGAAGGTGAGGACGCCGTGGCGTCTCTCCAGCCACTCCTCAAAGAGGGGACTTATCGCCACTATTGTGGCGTGCCCTGCACGGGGTTGCGATAGTCGCTCTCTCCATGTCGCCATGAGATCCCGCCGGAAGTCCGTCCGCTGAGCGACAATTTGCCGCGGCAGCGGAGTTTCCCCCCGGCGTAGCGCCTCCGCGCGCCACTCATGTAGGCGCGCGAGGACTATTGCCTCCAGATCCCATGGCGGCAATCCGGCAAGGAGGTTCGCCGCCTCGCGGGAGATCGTGCGGTACCCCCGGACCAGCCTTACGGCTACCACCTTCTGGGGCACGTTCAAGTGGTGGGCGGCACGCCGCTTCAATGAACGTGCCCACACCGGGGCCCCGTAAAGGGCCATGGACCGCACGACTCCCGCGTAGAGCCTCCGGCAGGAAGCGTTCGGCCCCCCCAGGTTGGGCAGGAGCCGCCTGAAGGCAGCCCCTGTCCGCTCCAGTTTGGGGGCCAAACGTCGGAAGTGCTCCACGAAGTTCCACCAGCTGTCGAGGACAAGTCCCAGGTACTTCAGCGTCGACTCGACGCCGATGGAAACCCCTCCCGCCATCACTGCGGATCCCGGAGGTGGCGCGTTCCGAGGCCCATGAAAGCACATGGCCTCGGACTTGTGCAATGCCACCTCGAGACCCAGTTGCCGGATCCTCTCAACGACTATCGCAACCCCGCGTGTCATTACTTCGGCCGCCGCCTCGTGCGACCCCCCCTGTGCGAGCACCAGCGTGTCGTCTGCATAGCAAACCACGCTGACGCCGCTAGGGAGGTCGGCGCGCAGCACCCAGTCGTACCCGATGTTCCACAAGGACGGCCCCAGAACCGATCCCTGCGGAACACCGCACGACATCTCTCGCCGGTTCCAGTCTCCGCTGCGACCGGGGTAGATGACGGCCCTATCCGTCAGGTAGTCCCCGACCACACGACGAAGGTAGGTCGGCACCCGGTGATACCGGAGTGCCTCCCTTATGCAGCTCCAGGGCATGGAGTTGAAGGCGTTGGCGATGTCGAGAGACACCGCCAAGACCACCCCACCCCTGGACACCGCATCCCTCGTCGTGAGGGCTCTCACGCGCATGATGGCGTCCACCGTAGAGCGCCCCTTGCGGAAACCAAATTGGTGGTCCGCAAGGTCCGGCCCCGTCTCCGCAAGGTGCTCGGCGAGGCGGTTTGCAACTACTCTTTCAAAGAGCTTGCCCACCTCGTCGAGCATTTGGTTACCTACCTACCGACCTAGTGGTTTCTGGTGGTTACCAACGCCTTAGATCATTTATAATATCAGAGGCATGGCTGGGGCGTTTGTGTTCCATGTTACTAAGGTGGATAGTGTCAGGTGTTTGTTATAACACATTTATATTACAGGCGTGATGTTATGTGTTACAACAGCAATGCTTCCAAAACTAAGCTCCAAAAGAATTCAGCAATCTATCAGAAGCGTCAAGAAGTGGATGCTACTGACAAATTGAAGTAGTACGGTACTCCGTTAATGGCCGAGTATACTTGCAGATATAGCGGAGTAGCTGAAGTGATTTAGCAAAAGGCGATTAACTCAAATTCGACCTCATCATCATCATCATCATTTCAGCCGAAAGACGTCCACTGCTGGACATAGGCCTCCCCCAAGTGTCGCCACATTGACCGGTCCCGTGCGACTCGCATCCAGCGGACTCCCGCAACCTTCACAAGGTCATCGGTCCACCTAGTGGGAGGCCTTCCAACGCAACGTCTTCCGGTTCGCGGTCGCCACTCCACAACTTTTCGGCCCCATCGGCCATCCGTTCTGCGAGCAATGTGACCTGCCCACTGCTATTTATTTGCTCGCGGAACGGAAATTCGACCTACTCGCTACAAAATTAATGGATTTAGTAGAAACAACATTTAGACTCCATGATTTAATAAAACACGAATCGTACGTTTAGCTATGTTTGTCGTAGTCGGTCCGTGGCTAGCTGACCATCCAGTACACATCAAGATGCCTCCGTGATTTAGATAGCACGTTAAACCGTTTATCTCGGCTAATTTTGTCGGCCCTGGGATCTTTGACCCCAAGGTGAAAAGATTGTCACTTAGGGCGTTCACTTACGTCATGGCATTCCCGGCCACCATGTGCCATTAAAAAAAAACCATTTATAAATAACTTATATATTGACTCATTTATTCTACGATTTCTTGTAAAACGTATCTCATTTGTCAGATCGGAATACCGGAAGTTTTCATTGGACGGAACTGACATCCGCAAAGTAAACCCATTCGGTCAGTGTTTATTTGTATGTAAGAATTGAATTTGTGATCTCATTCCGACTCTTGATACATAGTGCCGACTTTATAGGCTCGTAGTTTATTAAACCTGGTACCTAGCGAATGTGGAAAGTGTTTATAATTTATATTGAATGCCGAGGGCCCAAAGTGAAATAATTGACAGCGATATAACGATGTTGCAAAAGTTAAAAATATATGGGACTGACCCATGGCCGTGTAAATACAGGAAAATAAAAAATTAATTATTAGGTACCAAAAATGTTAAAAGATATTGCATTAAGTAGGTATTTAGGTATTGCAATATCAGGCTTAAAAACCCAGAAATCCAAAATCTAACGCAAGGCCATTTTTCCCTCGACCCTTAACCTAAATTGCGTGTTCTTTAACATAATTTTTGTGCCTAATACATGAGTAAGTGTACCTACCAAACGCCTTGAGAAATTACGTTATGTTTTTCCTTTTAATAAGGTTTACCTACTCAGTACATGCTCAGTACAATCTACAGACATGCATTGCTGTCATACCACGTCAATATTTCACTAGAATTTATAACAAGTGATATCAAAACAAGTTTTTTAAACAGTCGGGGATTTTAAAAGAACACGTTTTTAGTAAAATTATATATCCTTTGTGATTATGATGTCACTCAACTGGTTTCGGTAATATTATACGTGTTTGTTCTTTTTGATCGTCGGCTGATGGTGTGAGGATGTTGCTAGGGGGATTTAGAGACTGAACTACCTCATCAGACTCCAACTTAGGGCATCTATTTCAATAATGAATAACTTTGTGTGATTGCCAATTTAAAACAGCAGTGGCGGCCGAGTGATATAATCATCTTTGTTTCGACAATTCAAAAGTGCCTGTAACTGGCTTACTTGAAATAAATGCTTTGATTTTCATGATTTTGATCGGCCGGGTCTAATGAGTACAATAGATCATAATTTTGAACTCAGGCAAAGTTTGTGTAAATTATTTCATCACCATCATCTTTAACCACAATCCGACTTCACCAAATGCTGGGTATAGGTCTCTCTTTGCTTCTGCCAAGCTCCACGTTCTTATGCCAGCCTCATTCAGGATATACCCGAGATGGCAACAATGTCGTAATGCCCATCTCGCCGCCATCCGCTCTCCAGGAAAACTTCGTGAGGAAACCGGCATACCCAAGAACCCAATCCGAAGACCACTAAGATATATGCAAATCGATGGGCCCTCGTGATTGTTTACGGCCCACTGTCCCCTCGCAGAGGGAGATTTGAAATTAGACATTTCGAAGTGGGCCATGGCAGTTGGTGACCCTTTGGGAGAAAATGAACGCGGGGAAATTGACCGTATTTTCACAAAAATGGCAAAAATTGGTTCCTATGAACCTCAAATTGGACCACACTAAAAATTAAGTCAAACAAAGAGAAGTGTTAAATACACAGCAGTGGGTGAAGTTGGGCTTTGGATAATGACGATCAAAAATGAAGTCATTTCGGAAATGACGACCTTATCAACAATCTGTACTAGCTTGTATATTCAAAGCATGCTTGTATATATTGATCAGTTAGCGGCAATATAATAAGTGATTCAAGCGGCTTACAATGAGGTCAGGGTCTGACCAGATGACCACTCAGAATCTGACTCGAATGTAAAATATTTATGCGTTAAACAAAAATCTTAAGGTGCTGCTAAACGGGCAATATTTTTAATGCTAGATGCGAGCTACAATATTGTAAAAACATGTAATCCCGGCAATATGTCTGAACCTATGGTCATATATATTTGTTCTTGTACACGGGCTACAAAATATATGCCACTTCACGAAACAACAATAGAACTGGCAGGGCAATATCGCCGTACTTTCGATTCCCATTCGATCGTCCTGCAACCTGCCGATAACACATAATACAAATACATTGGCTATACCTGAAACGTGTGGCTATATGGCCCGGCTATATTTAAAATATTGTCATAGAATGCATAGCCTGGCTGTTATTGCTAGTAATGTTGCCGGCAACTGTATTGTAATAATAATATTTTTTATAATTTGGCCCGTTTTGAAGCACCTTAAGTAAACTACTGGTTTTTCCCCAAACCGTGGTCAATGTAGTCTGTTAAATCGATTTATTTGCTGGTTAAATTAAGTGCATTCAAAATCATGGATAGTTCGGAAAATCCAAAGAACAAATGACCAAACAAATAAATCATGGTCAAATGACGCATATCGATTGGTAGTCTACTGGTATTACAAAATCTTGCCATGAACCAAACCAGATCATAGTTTATAATTGCAGTTCTCGGCTCAATAACACCCTCGCCTACGGCTCGTGTGTTAATTCCGCCTCGAATGCAATAAAAAACTTTCTCCACTTGTATTAAAATGTACTATTTCCCACTTTGCCTTTAATTATATGGTGCAACATAGTTGCAATCCCAAAAACTTACATTTTTAAAAGTCTCTCTGACTATGTAACCTTGTGATAGTTTTATTTATGATTATAATTCTGAGCTGCAAATTGTTGCTAAAAACGAAATAAAAATTAGATTTTGCATTTTGTTAATTTGTGCTAGTCAATGAAATAACCCCTGATTTTGGTTAGATTGATCAAATATTAACCGCTACCTATACATCAAGGATGGGTAGTATTTGAATTACAGGTAGTTGAAATACATAATAATTAGTATAATTGCAGTGTGTATTGGTACGCTCTGAAAATCACTGTTATCAAATATTTAAAAATCGAAGCACGTTTGGACACTTACTTTAATATTGATATCAAACAATTTTATCCCGTGGTTAACCACAATTCGATTTTTATAAGCAAAGATAAATGTAAAAATCAAGCATTTGAGAGTATTTTACGCAATAAAATAGAATTTCATTGATATCTTTGATCTTGAACGCACCGGAAGTTTGTTGAAAGTAGTATAAAACCTAACCTTGCCCTTGTTTAATGAACACTGATCACGAGCGTGAATCTTCACATTCACAAGGTAAGATATCTGTGTAATATAGCGGTAGTAAAGAGTGGCTGGTATTTTTGTTAATCATCGCCGTAATACCCCGAAGGTTTAGATAGTTTGAAGATGATTGTATTTATTGTTACTCATACATATCACGCCTGTTAACCCCGAAGGATCAGACAAATAAATAAATAAATACCGCTGGACATTACACACAGCGCCATCTAGCGCCACACTAAGCCACGAGGCTTGTGTCGTGGACACCAGATAGTTGATACACTACATAAATACTTTTTGTTTGTAAACACATATACACATCCATGACTTGGGAAGAAATGTCCATGCTCATCACACAAACATTTGCTCCTACCGGGGTTCGAACCCGGGACCCAACGAACGTAAGGTGGCCATACAACCACTGCGCCATTCGGGTCGTCAAAGGTGTTCCTGTTGAATCGAATCAAATCGATTATGTAGCACATCCCTAATGTAAGTGTGTGAGCAACCCTATGGTTGCCATGGAGTGTTGATTCGTAATTCAAATAGCTACGTAAAAGGCAAATGTCGATTTTAGTATTTTAATATACAATATTAAGCAAAACGTTTACGTTATTTTCTCATCTTCCCTGCTTGCCGCTCCCAACTCCAACAAATGGTAGCAGAGCGTGGTTACAAGGAAAAATGAGCGCCACTGCCTCATACCATATTCAAGCTCTCTCCAAAGAAAATTATGATACGTGGTGCGTGCAGGCTGAAGCAGTTCTAATCAAAAATGGACTGTGGGGATACGCCAGTGGATCAATCACCGAGCCAAAAGAGGAAACAGCAAAAAGTAAGTTTCATGAAAATGACTTGCTTGCTCGATCAGAGTTATTACTGATCATCTCACCGTCAGAACTTAAACAAGTGCTCGTAAGACATCCAACGAGCTATGGCTTAAGCTAAAAGGAATTTACCAAAGCAAAGGTCCTGCTCGGAAAGCAACTTTGTTAAAACGGCTGATATTAAAAAAGGCTGATAAAGATGACGTCCGTGAACACCTTAATAACTTTATTGACATCGTGGACAAGCTAGCGGATATGGGCGTTAGCTTGCATCCCGATCTACTAAGCATAATGATGCTTTACAGCCTTCCAGCTGCTTACGAGAATTTCCGTATAGCAGTGGAAACTCGTGACACCTTACCGTCTCCCGAAGAACTGAAAATAAAAATCGTTGAAGAGAGTGAGGCACGAAAAAATATTGTCTGTAAAGAAAATGAAGAAGCCTTTTTCACAAAGAAAGGAAAATATTGCCAAAAGTGTAAAAAGAAAGGTCATACCACTCAGGCGTGCTGGAGTCAAAAAATAATGCTCCCAGAAAAAAAAATGAAAAAACACCTGAGAAAAATTTCAATGTATGCCTAAACACAGGAAAGGAGGTTACTAATAACAACACGTGGTATCTTGATAGCGGTTGTACATCGCACTTGTGTGGTAAAAGCCTCTTATTTAACAGCATGACGTCAGCGTGCAGCGTCAGGAAATTTAAAGCTGGCCTCAAATAAACATTATGCAACAATTGAAGGAAAAGGAAAAGTGACAGTTTTCAAAGAAAAAGAAAAATTTAATTTAAATGACACATTGTTTATTCCTGATTTGACAACCAACCTATTGTCAGTAAGTAAAATAACTGAAAAAGGAAATAAAGTTATATTTGAAAAAGAAAAGGCTTACATTATGGAAAATGATGGAACAGTAATACTGACAGCAAAGAAAAGTAACGATTTATACTACCTCGAATTTGATGAATCAAATGAGACCGCAAAATATACACGCACACCTGGAAATGATAGCAAAATCATGCAGTGGCATCGAAAACTTGGCCATATCAATGAAAGAGATTTGGTAAGGATGGCAAAAGAAGAATTGATGTATGGACTTGATGTAGGTGAAGAAAAACTTGATAATTGTGAGACCTGTATAAAAGGAAAACTATCAAGATTGCCATTTCCGCGTCATGAGGAAATAAACACTACTGAACCATTGCAAATAATCCATAGTGATGTGTGTGGTCCATTGGAATATGAGTCTATAGCTGGATCAAAGTATTACGTAACGTTCATTGATGATTATACAAGGTACTGTTGCATATATTTTATTGCACAGAAAAGCGAAGTATTTGACAAATTTAAGGAATTTAAAAGTAAGGTGGAAAATTTTACCAACTTAAAAATAAAGAATTTGCAATCAGATAACGGAAGGGAATACGTAAATAAAATATTTGACGATTATCTGAAACTGCATGGAATCCAAAGAAGATTAAGTACGCCTTATACTCCGCAACAAAACGGAATCAGCGAGCGCAAAAACAGGTCCCTCATGGATAAAGCCAGATGCTTAATGATAGAAGCAAATACACCAAACCAATTGTGGGCAGAAGCAGTATACAACATGTTACATAATTAACGCACATCCTGAAATTACTTTGTTCAGAATCGTTTACTGAATCGATTTCTATAATTTTTAATATAGGTAATTTTTTATCCCAAAAATAATTAAAGCTACGTAATTTATAGTCACACTACCCTTGTATAGTCCAAACAAACTGAAATGGACCGTAACTCAAGGCAATAAGACTTTTAAAAGTGCAGTTTTATTTGTATTAATACAAATTCCGCCATTCAATACAAAATAAAGAAAAATGAACCTTATACCGAATAAATAACCGTAAAGACTTTAACTTGCTTGAAAGCAAGTTAAAGTCTTTACAAAAACAGTTGAAGTAAACTTGGCGATTTAACCACAGGCACACACTAACAGACACTGGATACAAAGGAAACAATAGTTACCCATACCAACAAAATGCGAAATATGTCATACTTGTTTTCGTTCCCTTTCTCGTGCAAATTAAAAACCTGGGATAGAGCGAGATAGCCACCGGGCGGCGCCGGCGGCGCCTACGCTCAAAGCTAACTTAAATAAATGTAAACAATATTTAGTCACGCGCTAACTTCCGTACAGTGTACTTATGCAAATAGTTTTTCGCGCGCGATATCTTTGCAATAATTGACACAAAATGTTCAGTCAAATGGTGACTAATGGTGAGGACTGTGGCACGGTGCAGTGTGGTGATAATGTGGTTCTAGCTGGCAGAACATTCAAGTCAACCAAAGGTATGGTACTAGAGTAGACCGTAGGGTAGGACTATGTTAGCTGCTACTTCGTGGTCATGGAACGTTCCGTCCGAACACAGCCATCGACAGGGGAGCCGATTGGCGTACACGTAGGTACTCGTTTTCAAAACGAAATATGGGATTAATTCGATGAGAATCCCCAATCAGCTGATTTTACGACTTTTTTTGTGGGGACATATTAAATCGTTAGTTTATTTTAGTGCGACAACAAGACGTGCCGAGGATCTAAAAAATAGGATAGTGAACGCTTTTGATAAAAAATGACGAAGTGCTTTCTAAATTAAAACATCAATTAAGAAAACAGGCATTAAAATGTATTGAACTTTTGTGTTGATGTTGAGTCGAGCGACGATGTTAACAGCTGTCTCGAACGCGAGCGAATACCTACTAGGCTAGCAAGACTCACACAGTCGCATACGTAGGTATGAGACCTACGTATGCGACTGTGTGCGTTCGTTGATTTGTACTGTGACTACAACATTTTTCCGGAATTAGGAAAACTAATTTATTAAATAATCATTGCCTAGACATGTTTAATTAAAAATTCAGTGCATGTATTATGATTATAACATAATAAACTAATTGGGGTGTCTGAGGGTGTGCGTTAATTACGTTACATGTTGTATACTGCCAACTATTTACTAAATAGAAGTCCATCAAAACCACTGAAGGGAGAAACACCGTTCAAGAAATGGGTGGGACGAACTCCATCAGGAAATCACTCATCGTTCATGGGGTACTGTTTGAGATGCTATAATAAAATTCCACAAAGTATTCTTGAACTGAATGAGACGAAATTTAAAACATGCATTAAACGCACACTATGTAAGCAAGCATATTACAAGTTGAGCGATTATATCGCTGATAAAAATGCTTGGCTCAATGCTGGTCCTGCTCCACAAGGACAGGGGCGCTTAAATTGCTAGCATTAAATGGTATTGTTGGAGCTGCTGAAGATTGTACAACTATCTTTGCATTGTATAGATTCAATCTCTTTAGTATTATATAATCCCATAGCCCATATTGTGTGAGTACTATGTACTAGAAAGCTATCATTCACTGGAAACCTACGTCTTTTCTTGACTTGAATGTGCCTTGGCGGTTGAGAATATGTCATGCTCACTCAAAAGTCTCGCTGATGGTGGCGCATGTGTCGGATCATTTAGTTCCCTTCAAAATGGTTGAGTTGAATGGTGCTGACCTATGCGTCATGTCCGTGAACGGACGCTGTCAGTTGTGACTGGTCATCTCTCAGTTGCCATGGCTTATTTTAATGAATTATTTTTTGAATTGTTTTTTTTTCTGTTTTGTTTTACTGTGGACACTTTTAACGTGCACATCTTGCTACATTGTTCTCACATAATATACCATCTCAACATGAATGATGTAACCAAGATTTTGTAACAATATTCTGATTTAAAAGAGTGTCCATGGAGTTTCTTGCCCGTTCTTCTCCATAGAGCTATCTACTATCTACGCTAGGGAATGGGCAACTACAGTACTTTCACAGTTTTTCTGTCTTGTGACTGGGACTGTAGCTACATTTAATTTTCATCTTTGTTTCGACAATTCAAAAGTGCCTGTAACTGGCTTACTTGAAATAAATGCTTTGATTTTTTTGATTTTGAATCACCTTAATATTTTCGGAAGCAAAGCTTTTGTACTTCAGAAAAGAAGAAAGGGAAAACTATCGGCAAAAGCTACACCCGGTGTATTTATGGGTTATGCTAAAAACGCAAAAGGATTCCGAATTTACGTCCCTGAAAAGAATTCTGTAATAATCAGCAGGGATGTTAAAATCATAAACAAAATGTTTTATGAAATAGAAGAAAACTACTACAATTTTGTTGAAGAATCGGGACAAATACCTGAGAAAGAAAAACAAACAAAACAAAAGAAAAATCAGAGTACTGAAGTAAACATAGAAATAAACAATAATAAAGAAAAAGTCTCAGAAAAATCGGAGACATCTAAAGAAAACACAAGTACAGAGTCTACACCAAATATCATGCCTGACACCAATTTTGATGAATCATCATCAGATGAAGAACAAGAAGCTTATGTTGACGCACCTGAAACAATGACTAGGGAAAGGCCGAAAAGAGATATCAAACAGCCTACTTGGATGAAGGATTATGATATAGGAGTTTCAGAAGAATGTCAGTTGTCATCAGAAATAGCTTACTCGTTTGAAGATAATGATCAAACTGAAGACTGGAGTGATGCTATCCGATCTGAAATTAGATCACACATTAAAAATGGTACGTGGAAAATCGTAAAGAAGGAGAAAGGTATGAAAATCATAGACTACAAGATGATCTTAAAAAGGAAAGTGAGCCCAGAAAACAAAGTAACAAACAAAGCACGACTAGTGGCTAAAGGTTTCACGCAGCGTCCGGGCGATGATTATAACGAAACTTACGCACCCGTTGCAAAACTAATTTCTATAAGAACTATATTTGGTATTGCTGTTGAGGAAGGCCTACATTTCAACCAAATGGATGTAGTGACAGCATACTTAAATGGAAATATTGAAGAAACAATTTATATGAAATTGCCTAATTACATAGAGAGAAATGTAAGAGAGATACTAGTTGCTGAGTTTGAGTCTGATGATCTAACCGTCTACAATAAAGCAAAAGAGGTTTTAACAGATTTAAAAAGCATAGAAGGAGAAAAAGTCTTTTTATTATTAAAGGCTCTTTATGGACTTAAGCAGGCAGGGAGGCAATGGTATATCAAACTGGACACAGAATTAAAAAATATTGGCTTTCAGGCAACAAAAGCAGAGCCCTGTGTATACACATACACAGAAGGAGGAGTGCGTGCCATTATTGGAATATATGTCGATGATATATTACTTGCCTGCTCATGTCAAAAGAAGATGAAAGAAATAAAAGAAATGCTTAGTCAAAAGTTTGAAATGAAAGATCTGGGAAAACCAAAATGCATACTTGGCATAGAAGTATCATACAAATACAAGGACATTTTTATTAAGCAAACAAATAAAATAGACGAAGCTTTGAGAACATTTAAAATGGAAGAATGCAAGTCTACTACTACACCGATAGAACCAGGCATTGCACTAGAGTCAAACAAGAAGGAAATACTAGAACTGCCTTACAAAAATTTGATTGGCACGTTAATGTTTTTTGCTGTAGCTACAAGGCCAGATATTGCATTTGCTGTAAGCTACTTATCGCAATTTATTGACTGTTTTGATGAAACACATTTCAAAAGTGCAAAACGTGTTCTAAGGTATCTAAAGGGTACAAAAGATGTCGGTTTAAATTTCAAGAAGACCGGAAATAAACTATATGGCATGGCTGATGCTGATTGGGGTTCATGTAAGATAGACAGAAATTCCTTTTCCGGATATTGTTTTAAATTTGCTGGAGCTCCTATAAGCTGGGGATGTAGAAAACAAAGAAGCATTGCGCTATCCACAGCAGACGCCGAATATGTCGCTCTCACAGAAGCTGTTAAAGAAGCAGCGTATCTACGAGCATTATTCAATGAAATGAATATAAAACAAGAAAAGATACTAATATTGAATGATAATCTAGCAGCAATAAAGCTGTGTCAAAACCCAATAGTATCTTCGAAGTCGAAGCATATAGACCTCAAAATGAATTATATCAGAGACTGCATCAAAGAAGGAGTCGTGGAAGTCCAATATCAACCTACAGAAGATATGGAGGCGGATCTACTGACGAAAGGATTAACAGGTCCAAGACTTGCACATTTAAGAACCAGTATGGGCTTACATTAGGAGTGAGAAGGAGTGTTGCATCGAATCAAATCGATTATGTAGCACATCCCTAATGTAAGTGTGTGAGCAACCCTATGGTTGCCATGGAGTGTTGATTCGTAATTCAAATAGCTACGTAAAAGGCAAATGTCGATTTTAGTATTTTAATATACAATATTAAGCTGAAGCGTTTACATTATTTTCTCATCTTCCCTGCTTGCCGCTCCCAACTCCAACAGTTCCTAATAGTACACCCTTTCGTCATTGAAGGAATATTCAAACTCAGTAAAACGATTCTATTCCGGGTCGGGCAAAGTGTTATTGAATTTTCTAGCAGAAATAAATCAGTAGCGGTAACCGTGTCTGGGTTTGTGCCCGGTTGATGGCAATAAGCTCGCCCTTAAACTCCTCTGCCTCACCCTTCGGGGGTTACAGGCGTGATGTTATGTTATGAATACAACTAAATGGTAGCTTTTACGACTCTCCCAGATGTTACTTAGGCAGGTAAGTAATCCTACTTCACTACGTAGTATAAAAGAAAGTCGCTTTCTCTGTCCCTATATCTCTATATATGCTTAAATATTTAAAACTACGCAACGGATTTTGATGCGGTTTTTTTAATAGATAGAGTGATTCAAGAGGAATGTTTTAGTATATAATTTGCGGGCGGGCGAAGCCGCGGGCATCAGCTAGTAATGTTATAAATGCGAAAGTTTGTGAGGATGGATGGATGGATGGTTGTTACTCTTTCACGCAAAAACTACTGAACGGACTTGGATGAAATTTTGCACACAGGTAGTTTATAGCCTGGATTAAAACATAGGATACTTTTTATCCCGGTAGTAAAATCCCATGGGACAATAATCAAGCTAGCCGCTAGCTTCTGCTATTAAGATATATTTCTACTAGCATCTGCAGGTTTTCGGCGTAACCTTAGCTCTTCAATAAAACACAGTGTGGTATAAACATAGTATTTATTTTCCTTACAGGCTAACTATTTAAACACGTTATGGCTCGCAATGGTCATTTACTTCAACTTGAACATTTATATAATATTTACACATTTATATAGTACATAGTATTTGTATTGTGTCCACGTTTTTATGACTTGTCTATGGACTGGAATGATTTGTGTTTGTGTATAGACTCAAATAATAATTTATTTGAAAGAAAATCCAGATCTCCCGCTATATTAAAACATTATTAAAGATGGTGGCTTTTATTTTTTTTCACTATTGTCTTAGGTCTATCAATAAATGTAGAATTTCTTCATAGTTATGATTGTAATTTTATTTTTCTTCTGGAATGTCATGAAGCGTAAACAACTATACAAAAATAAACACATTTGAAGACACCGCAAGAAGTGGATTGCACTGAAGTTCATTTAAAAAAAAAATATATTATGACTGTCACACGAACGAAGGCAATTAATAAATAATGTAAATTATTAAAAAATAATCTTCGTTTGATGCAAATTGTTTAGTTGTGCAATAGATGGCGTGTTAATGAAAATAAAATATTTATATATTTACATACAACTTAAGTAAGTACATATCTGCATAATAAAGACATAACTATTTGTTTGATAGAATATTAATTAATTGACATGTAGGACAAGCCATTTATCTGTAGGTTTGTGGTCATTTACACCCGTTTTCTATAACTTATTTACGTTAGTTGTATGCCTACGTCTCGGAGCTATCGGTGTTACTATAAACAAAATTAGCTATAAATAAGTATCCTAACTGTCACTTGATTCATATAAAAATCAAAGAAAGCTTTTCTGTGACGTTTTATTTCTAACGGTCCGTAAGCTAAATGTCAGAGATAGCAACCATCCGTTACCTGTTAGTAAGTTATTGAAAATGGATCTCAACAATAAAACAATGTGTTAGGTACTACCGGGTTTACTGACGGACGACTAATATTCAACCTTATTGCTTAGGGCATTAGATTGAAAAGTGGCAGACCGTCGGTGCACTGGGTAGTACAGTCCCTAGCACATATTCAAAATTCTCCAAATGATTTTAAATCATAAATTGTTTCATGGTTAAGTTCAAAATCGAATGCGAAAATTTGACAGTTTGTAGTACCTTGATAAGCTGGAGCTGCTGTGTAATTGCAGTCATGATTGTGAGTTTTGAACGTCAACTTTAGTTTATTAAACAGTTAAGGTTTTATTTGTAAACAGTATGATGTTCATCAATTTCGAAAACCATTATAACATCATCTAGCTAGACTGCTAGATAGACAACTCAATTGATTTATAAACCACCTAAGGGACACATTAAATCTTTTAAACACATAATAAAAACCCGGAAAATATATGATTTATGTATACAAGTACCATTATGTATTAACATAAACACTTAGTAATCATTCCAAGTGATTGATGCGAACTTGATGATATCCAGGCAAAATATCCTTGCGATGACTAGTTTTTTTACTGTGTGTAGTTTTGAAAATGATCTGTTAGTGCAACCCACTCGTTAAGCCCAATTGATAGATAATAATGACTACAAGGCATATTATGGCTTTACTTATTTTTAATTTAATTACTCTAAATATTTACAAAATTCTATAAATTAGTTTTATATTTGGTGGAATGTATTTTGCACACTCTGTGTCAGTTTTGTTTAGTTCCGTTTGGGGAACAAAGGATGATGCCTTCATCCTTCCTAAGAATTAATTTTAAGACCTTCAAGTGGGATTTTGGAACTCCCAAGTTCCACTTCAAGGTCTTAAAACACTATATCGTTTTATGTTCGTATTCCGTTAACAAAAATCTTGTATAGTAGATAAATCAAGATGTTTCATTAATTTGTTATACTTAGGCATGAAAAATAATTGCCAAAAATACTAAAAAGTAATTTTGAGTTTTGAAAACCAGCATTAAAATTCGTTTTGAATTGTCAAGAAGTATTTCTGTCGCTTATTATAATTGTAGCTACAGGTTATTCTGACTTGTCTGAGTTTAATTTAATATTTGTATTTTAGTAATATTCTCAATTCTCAAGGCCTTTCATTTGATTGAAAGTGTCTGTGTCAGCCACGACTTGCTCTTTATTCATTGTTTTATGAAGCGACTTCAGTATTGCTTTGACCTAGATGACATCATTTTCGTCAGTCCCATCAAACAACTCCCTCAATTTGATATCACAGTCAATAACTGTAAGTATTTCTTCATCCTTTCCTTTCGATCCTCTATCTTCTATGCTTTAAAGTTATTTGCTTCTCTTTTCTAAACTTTCACGATCAGAACACATTATAAAACATGGAAACGGGTATTTATCGGCCCGGCCTTAATTAACATTTATAATGATCAAGTGAGGGTAGTTGAATAAACACCTTCGCTTTGCTGTGGCGGTACCTCCAATACTTCAGTCTTCCCGCGACCACGGCTGGTGCAATCCGGTCGACACGTCGGGCTTATATTAAATACCCGTTTCAATATGTTTTATTTTTGCTTATCTTCTCGTCGTCATCATTTTTCCACCCTTACTCCATGTTACTTGAGGACGACGCAACAAGTTTCACTTCTATTTTTGTTAGTTATTAGCCTGTCGTGTATCGCCGTAGGTGCTGATGCTCAGTTGGAGTGGTTCCTGGCGGGGTGCGGGGGGTGCGGCGCGTGCGGGGGGTGCGGGGGGTGCAGCGCGGGGTTGGCGACGGCGATGATGCTGTCTCCTCGCGCCGCTACCACTTGGGGACGGGATTCGTCGGCATCCTGAAATGAGGAATAATGGTATTATTATAATATACAGCGCTGATTTTACTTTCGTGGTCCCATGTAGAACGTTGTTCAGTTTGATTGTCTAGATCTATTATGAAATATCACACTCCTAAATTTAACACTGAAGCCTTTCTGATGCCATGCTGTATTGACGTTCTTAGATAGTCTAACTAATGTTATTTAGGATTTGTGATGTTTAGTAGGATGCTCATGAGAAATGTGATACTATTGGAAACTAAACCTAAACAAGGAAATCAATGTTTGACGAAGATTTTTAATACGTAAATGTTGGCCACACTAATTCTAATTCCGGGAGCAAGAATAATAACTGATTAGAAACGGTGCTCACCGGTGGCGGAGTACTGGTACTGGAATATGAACACCTGGAGTCAGCGTCGTCACTCTCAGCTTTCACGCCCCACCAGCTGGAGACAAAGAAATTAATGTTTAACTTTAAAATAACTTACAATTATTTAACTATTTTTCTTCTAAGATAAAATAACACTATTGTGATTGACTGAAAGATTCAATGAGGCTGGTAAAGAAGCGTCGGGAAAAATCAAAAACATAGAGAGTCTATGCTGTAAGGTCCTACTAACTGTCATACTGTGTATGGTGAATATGATGATGATAATAATGAAGAAGTTAATAAGATTCGATCTGGCAATACAAGGGAAGAGTTTTATTTGACCATTTAAGTACTAGAAGAAAGACTATCTTGTAAAAGAACCAGTTCTAGTTAAAAATAAAAGATACCTATTGGAATTGCTTCTGGCTGCGTCAGGACTTGTTCGGACACCGTTGCCTTCATCGCCTTCCTAGATATAACAACAAAACATTTTATTACTAACTATATTAACAATAAAATGTTGTTATTTAGACTCTTGCTTTATGATGTGCTGTTTCTAATAACTGTAATATAAGTGAAACTATCTGAGATATTTTTTGTCTGATTTTCTTTTTAATTATATTTTTGGTACTGTTCAAAAAAAGACAACGCAAAAGCGGAGTTTTAAAATGAAAGTATAAGCAACAAAAAATAACTTTAACATACCGTGCAAACTTAAAATGTTAAATATTGAATTTTCTACTCACCGAGTCAGTATTTTGCCAAAACCATTCTAAAACAAAATGTACTACTGTGCATACCATATTAAATGAATGAGAACAGGCGTTTGATTGAGTCATGCTTACCTTTAACTATAAAAATGCAAATAAAAAGTAAATACATGTACGAATAACATTTTGGGTGTAACAAATAACATAAATAATTTCATATGATACCGAGAAATAGAAGAGATTATTAGCAACTCTGTTAAAAACAACCATAAGTTTTAGGAGTACCCCAAGGAAGGTTTTTGGCCCTTTAATTGTATGTCATATTTTTCTTCGGAACTTTTTTTAAAAACTGATAACAAGTTATCTTATTCTAGTTGGAAACGAGAGACCTTAAATGGATCATTCCAGTTGTGTTCCAGTTGGTAAAAAAATTCCTTTTAGACTGTTATTGCGATTTTAGACCGTGGACTATGGAATCTTTTGATTTGAAATGAGCAATATCGTCATTTATTGCTTCATTCATTTTTTTCAAAACAAAACAAAGTTTAAAGTTTGACTTGAATGATAGTATCAAAATTAGTTAGTTCAATAGAAGTTCATCCGGTTCAAGTTCTCTCATTAAAGAATAAGAGTTATAAAAAGATGCCTCCAATAATTTAGACTATAATAAGGTCTGTTGGCAGTTTATCCTGCCTGGTGAAAAGTTTATACCCTAGCTACCAAATGTCAAGTGAAAAGAACCTATACCAGTATACAGATTCCCTCGTCTGTCTTGTCATAAAGATTCCACAACCCACGTCGCCCGACCGTCCCATCTACTTATATCTTCTTGTGTTAGTGCCAGTCAGTGGCTATATACCCTATGTTAGTGCCTGTGGCTATATCCCTTATGTTAGTGAGTGTGGCTATAGCCCCTAGTGTTAGTCGGTGAGGTCTACAGTAGAGAGCGCCACCTGTCGCGGTCGCTTCGCAGGCGTTTCGTCTTCGTCGCGGTCGCGCTCCTCGCCTGTTGACGCTGTTGGTGGGAGGCTGGCAAGGAAAAGAAGAAATGTGGTTAAATGCTATCGCTAGAATGGGGGTGACTCATGAGTTGAAGACTAATAGAGAATTATGGAAGAAGACATGCTGCGTCAACTCCTTCGATCAACAATTAGCAACTATCGCTAGAACGGGGGTGACTCATGAGTTGAAGACTAATAGAGAAGTATGGAAGAAGACATGCTGCGTGAACTCCTTCGATTAACAATTGTTGCTAATTGTTGATCGAAGGTCAACTCCAAATCAATTGGGATAAGGGCAGGAGAATTATGAAAGTAGGTTTTAACAAACAAATTTCAATATGAAAATGACAGACAGGACAAATCAAACACCATCGTAATCTAAATGTGATGGTCAGTGTCGGTAAAAGTGGCAATAACGACATTTTTTTCACTAACGCCAATCCGGAAGGTACTACTTGTGAATCTACGCTTTTATGAAGACGAAAATTACGTTATTGTATTCAGACTTGATGGCTCTTAGTTATTTTACAAAGCAGGAACATGTGTTATATGCTTTTAATCGTTTTCTTGACGCGTTAGTGTTTTCATGTCTAGATTACTAATCGACACAGACAGACCAGAATGTATTCAAAAAATTATCTCACGTGTCTCCTCCGTGTTCTTAAGTATGTGTTATTACTAGATTTTTGTATTTTTTCTTAAATAGGTCATGATTATTTCAATCCTTTTGTAATTCGTTAGTCACAGATAAACAAAATAGAATTGATTAAAATTTTCTACACGTTCCCATTGCAGAATCTGATAAACATATTATTCTAAGGAAAAGCACAGACAGATATAAATACTGTAAATTATTGACTACTGCAGTTGCAATTTGAAATATTCATCTAAAATCTCGACTTACATTTTGTTACTCATTCGTCGAATCATTCAAGCTCAGTAAATCTATAAGAGAATTTAGAATTGTTTATCTTGGTGATACAAAACGTAGGTAAACCATCATTTTCCTAGTACCTACTGCAAGCAGATCGTTGATCTTATGTACCAATCGCAGTGGTACCACGGGTAAAAAAAGTGGTATCACTGGGTCGCTTGGTGCTACGGGATTTTTTTTACCCGGGCAATAAACAAGGCCCGGCTCTCTATAATAAGATAAATAAGCACTGTCCAATAATATATGGTATATCATATTACAAATGTAAAAAGGCTGTTTACTCATTCCTACAAGATAAAAATTACGATGAAACGGAAAAGTTCATAACTAATTTAATTTGATTCACTTGTTTATTATTATTATTTTTTATTATTTTTTTTCGTTGCTCTGATAATTTACTACAGATACTAAAAAAAAAAAAAATTATTTTACTATAAAGATGCACATCAAAATCTCACTAACATACGTTTCGGTCATACAATTTAATCCGCTACAGTTTATGACTCGTAACCTGTAGCGAAAGACAACTTATTCGCACGGCATTCACATTTGGTCACAAAAAATACTCACCTACCCACTTGTTACATGATTCACTTTTAGTTTATATACTTACCCTATCATTATATTTTCTATACTTGCCAATTTACTTATTTTTAGTTTTAAGCCATAATATAAGGAGAAAAACAAATATGTATATCTTATAGTTAAACATCAACATTTGTTTGTAGTAAGCACATCATAATGTACTATAATGCATAATGTGTACGATTTTATTGTTTCTTTCCTTGGGGACCGGCACTGTACTCCTTAACACAGGTTATCTATTAACCTAGCTAGGAATACAACACCTCACCCACCATTTTATTGTAGTCTTTGTACACTATTTTATAGCGATTCTGTTAGTTGTTACATGTACTACAATGTTTTTTGATGAATAAATTATTATTATTAAATAATCTAAATATTTTGGACGTGCGTTTATGGCCAGCTATTTGGTGGATGAAGCAAAAGTCTTAAAGTGTAACATAATAAACGGTCTTATCTATCAAGGGTCTATTAAGGGTCCTATCACACCCATTAAGAAAATAAACGACGCCTTCTATAACACCAGCTCACTAGCATCACAAGCAGCTTTATTCGCTCTCGTATAAATCTGAGACTGTAAGAGCAAACTCACCCGTGCTTAGAATAGTGCAGGCCGGCCCTCCTGACCAGCTGCCTCGCTAGAGGGAACAGCTCGTCCCTTCGCGTCAGGAGTGCCGGCACACAGCGGCAGATCTGGGCTGCTGCTTCGTTTACCATCACCTGTGGGTTGAAGAGAGAAATGATTCATAATATCACGTTTATTCAGATAGAACAACCTAAACCTTATGGGAAATGACGCATGAAAGACCGCATGGCTTGTAGACGTGTCATATGTGGCCGTGATCGTCAGCATTGAGGGAACGCCAAAAAAAGAAAAGAAGTTTGGGAAATGAATGCAGACCTATTTCCTAAAAGGTTAGGATTCGGTTTTTAAATTGTTGGCACACAAACAATCCAATTTTCACATAGGTCTTTCTTTCAGTTTATCAAAAAAATAGTAAGTACCTGTCTATGATAATTTAGAAGTAATAATGATCGATCAATGAAGATACTAACCTCATGTAGCGTCAACGGCTTCTCAGGCTTCCTCTTACAGTCAAACCTCCCATATATCGCCGCGTACTTCCTGATCTCCTCCATCCGCCTCGGATCCGACTCCGGCATCATCATCACCATCTCCAGGTCCTTGCACATCTTCTTCTTAGTGTTCTGCGGCTTCGGCTCCAGCTGGGGCAAATGCTTGCTCAACTTTTCAGCTGCCGCCGCCAACTTTTGTACATGAACATCTAAGAGAACAGGTGTCAACTGAACTGGCGATGTGACGGAACTCGGACTGGAACCAGATGATGCAGGAGGACAGGCACTTTGTGGAGAGAAGGATCTAGAAGCAGTAGACGTTACAGGGGCTGCGGGAGCGGGCGACGGCGGTAAGACTATTTTAGCGAACGTATTCGCTTGGTGTACAGGACTGGCGTTGGGGGCGGAGGCAGTTGAGCCACAACTATTGTCAGGGGCGCCTGGAGACGGACTGTACATTGGTCTAGAACTTTCTGGAGAGGCGAGAGTCCTTGGTAAGACGTTAGGTATAGACGAAGGCATGTTGAGGAGTCTTTGGTTACATTGAATGAAAGGATTCTCGGAGGGACAGAGGTTAGGAACGATCGGTATTTGGAAGAGGGCGGGGTTGTTGACCCATTCTTGGAGGGCTTTCTGTAGACGTCTGACGTGGAGAGGCTTGGAAGCCATGCCCACTAGGGCCATTATTTCAAGGAATTCTTCCTCTCCAGCGTCGCAGAGCTGTTGTACATCGTCTCCACCTAGAATGGTAAAATAGAAGCTAAAAACAATGTAAGTTTCCGTAAATAAATTCATAAATGTATAATAATGTAATGTATGTGACTCATATGCAAACAAAAGGAACTCGACAAGAAGTTACTTAAAAAACTCGATCCAAGCAAGCACGAGAAGAATAATTATTTCTCAGAGTCCAAAAAAACGGACTCCGATAATCAGTTCTTTACACATTCACATGACAGAAAAAACTGGACCATTGTTGCAAACAGATAGATTAGTCCCATAAACATTAATATGCAAGACTTTCTTGCGGAGTTGTGGTACCAGTTAATTTCGCTATGATTGTTCGTAACAAAACGTGAGATACCGTAAAAAAATAAGAGCTCACACACTAGTTTTAATTTAGGCAAATATGCAAATACCGACGTGACCATTTTGCAAAGGGGCGCCGAGAAAAAAAACAAAAGGATAAGGCTGACTGGCCGAACCCTTCCTTAGCTCGAGTAATCGGCGGTATTAAAAAAGTAAAAGATTAAAAAAGTAATTTGCATGTCGACGCTGAGCGCGCGTTTTTTAGCAATATGGAGATTCTGTTGAGTTTTTTTTTACGCCTTTTTCTTTATTTCGTTATGAGAAAGTGTTTTTTCTTGTGTTCCTATGATCTTGTGTTTGGTATGGAGGGACATGTTATTATCTTTTGATAGTTTTTTTTTTGTTTTATTTTATAATTTCTGTAGATGATTTGATGTCGAAAATTCGGAATATTTATGAGCACATTTATTGTTTGACATTAAAATATTCAGCAAAGGTTACTATTTCTGAACGTTTTCTTTTCGCCTCCCTTTCGGTATCTTGTTGTCGGTCAGACATTCGTATGTTGTACTCGAGACTTTTATTAACGATGTGGATAAAATAATAACGTTTAGAAAAGCTAGCAATCGTTTCATCGCAAGAATGAATACCAACCCATCTCGAGCAGCGTGTCGTAATAAGCCAGCAAGCTGGCTCGCTGCATCACCCTGTACAGTTGCAGCTCTGCCTCGTTTGCCGGAGCTGACGTC
This sequence comes from Xestia rhomboidea, assembly GCA_963853795.1. Taxonomy (NCBI): domain Eukaryota; kingdom Metazoa; phylum Arthropoda; class Insecta; order Lepidoptera; family Noctuidae; genus Xestia; species Xestia rhomboidea. The sequence goes on along the minus strand of OY970778.1, from coordinate 1,532,528 downwards.
ACCACCACTGGAATAGACAATATAGACTGTTAGTCATAGACAACATTAGAGGTCTTTTGTTTGAATAGTTCACTGTTTGAAAAGGGTGTCAAGTTTGACTTGTGAAAATATCATAAAAGCGTTAAAAACGTTGCAGGGCAACGAATAAGTATTGTTGTTAGTTTAATTGCAGAACAATAATTTTGAGCAGACTGAGGAATTTAGAGACAACCGAAGTGGCCGGAAAAAACTGGATAGCCATGACACAAAACCGTCAAAAGTGGAGAGGGTTGGAAAAGACCTACACTCTGCATTGGGTGGACAAGGGTTGAAGAAGAAGAAGAAGAATTATGAGCAAAGGAACAACAGTTGCGTTGCCTTTATTTATTGAAAAACCGAGATACATAATAATACAAGATAAAGACTAGGTAAATGGTTTTAATGGTCTATGATAGCGGGCCAGTATAGGCTTATCAATAAAACTGCCTTCAAAGTTGATACCGATTTCCTCTCAAAACCGATAAAAAACACGAAAAACAAAACAAAAATATTCTAGAAAATAAAGCCTGATCATTTGCGTGTTCCAAACAATTTGAACAGTCAGAAATCGCGTGAGGAGACGTGCATATAAAAAATAACCCCTTTTAATACAACCCCTGCCATTACCGAAAAGAATAGAAACGAACGACCGTTAGCGGAATAAAAATAAATGAATAAGTTTTACATAAAGACTCCTTTGTTAGCAGACGGGTTAACCAATGCAATGTGTGCGCGGGAAAAATATCGATCAGGGTTGCTACGAAAAAAATGTCGACACCCCTACTAGTACACTATTGGGTTTTGTGTATTAAAAAAAATGTGGGGTGGTTAGACTCCACCCCGGGTCGCAGGTAAAAAAAATATGTGCCACCAAAAAAATGGTTAAAAAAAATTTTGGGTTGTCGTTAAATACGTTTGTATATTCGTTTATGTAAGAAACTATTATGTAGTATCCAGACACATTGCGTGTGAGTTAGATATTTTGATTTAAGTGTTATTTTTAACCCTTAATAACTTCCTTACATACCTCGGAAATACAACTGCTTAACTAAGTTTTACCTAACTGTATTTTAAACTAAAACCCAATTAAGTATTTGCGTTTACGGTTTGAGGTCTTTCGAAATTATTGAGAAACAACGATTGGCAAAACAGTGACGTATTACAATTGTAAGTATTATAATACGTCACTGTTTTGCCAATGGTTGTTTCTAAACAATCATCATATTTCATCATTAATGTTAGTAATTAGAATTTTTAAAATACTTAATTAGTTAAAGTCTTTAACCTTACATCAAACTCTGTCAATACCAAAAGAAATACTGTAAGAAAGTCTACGATTTATCAATTTATTCAAAACAAAGAACAATATTCTATATTCAAACTTTTTTGTTTCTACACAAAACAAAAAAAAAAAAGTTCACATGAAAAGTATGAGAACTCATTTCTTCAAAACTTAACCCTGTCTCTTCCGATGCACTTTTTTACCGGCAAAAAAAAGTATTTCTCACTCATCCGATGTCCAAAAAACACATTAACATAATCTTTTTGAGTAAAAAAATCGCCACAGTCGTATGCAAATTTCAATTTGATTTAGCGAAGGGGTAGCTGCGACCACAGTGAGTACTTTTGTTTTTTTTTTTCTCTTTAAAAAGTGGTCACGTAGACATTTGCATACATGTATGTATTACAAGTTAATTTTATGCATCTCTCACGATGTCTTGGCGTTTTTTTGCTGATTAGTAAAAAGTTTTTTCTTGTCTCCAGTTTGTTAGTGCACCTTTGTTTAATTAGCGTGCGGTACTCATTCGTGAGAAGATAATGTAGAAAGTATTTTTTATACTACTTGTACTTTTTGCTGATTTGTTTCTTTTTTGTTTTATTTTATATTTTTAGTGACTATATTGCATCTGCCATTATTTATGCTGTTCTGGTTTTGGTATGCATTTATTAGTTTTGAAAAATTTCAAGTATTTTACTGGAAAATGTATCAACATAGTTGCAGCGTTGTCGCAGATGCCAAAATTACATTTCAAACATACATTTAGGATTAGAGATCTTGATAACAGCATTACGGACAGAGTTATTTTAAATTACTTAGTGTAGTTCTGCTCTCGCTTAATTAAAAAATTCTGGTATGAAGAAATTTAACAAAAAATGCCAAGACAAGTCGACACAGCCTGTGAATTTGCATACTAAAATGGTAGCAGGCCGGTCATTTTTATCAAATGGTATCATTAAGGGCATGCAAATAGAGTCGAGTAGAGGAAAAGGTGGGTCGGAATGGGCACGAGTGAGGAAAGCTGGTGCTCCAACTAGTTGTAGGGGTTGGTTTTTGTTGTAGATAGGGCTATCCCTATCTAGTCTATAGGTAAGTATATAGTAGTAATAAGGAAATGAATGAATAGGATTTAATTTTTTTAAACCCAGGAGACGAGATTATTTAACTATTGTTTAAAAATTGTTTCTTTTGAATGTTAATTAAATGAAATACTCAAAAAGTTAGAAAATAATCAATAAAACTAGAAATGAATCGAACCAAGTAAGTTTATACAACCTAATTATTGAGCCCCTTTATTTACGACGAGACAGGATCCCACAAGAATGCAAATTAATATCAAATGACATAATAACTGGTAATAAACTAAGTCCCGCAAGAAAAACAAAAATTATTAGCATAACAAACAACTTCCTATCTAATTACCTACTCGGTTACCGCAACACACGTGCATCTCGCACCGTGCGAAAATAACAACTAATTCCATAATACGGTAATTAGCTTGTGAGGGTTAAATCGAAAGGAATAAAAAAAACTTGATCCTTTATCTATGATGTGCTCGCGCATAATTTGAACGCATCTTTTTTTTGACGGGATGATTGTCTTTGCTTATTTGGCGCCTTTTTTTGTTTTTATCCACTTGGTTAAAAATGTTAGTTAAAAATCCGAAAATCATATTTTTATTTACAGGCTCAAATCTAAAAAGAAGATAGAGACAAGAAAACATTATTATTAGAATAAACAAAAGAAAAAATACAGTTCTTACCTAGGTACTAATAGAAAATAGTGATGATTTGTTTGAAAGTAAGTTCTGTGGTTCATTTCTTTGCGGCCATTAGAGGTCCTAATGTTTGCTATGAGCTCAAACAAATCATCAATACATGATAAAATCCATTCACAAAGCTCACACATCTTACAAAGCGTCTTCACATTATCATGCGTAAGATTAACGCATAAACAAAAACAGTCTATTGTCAAGAATTTGAATAAGCCACACAAGAGATTCGCTATGAAAAGGCGCTAATGACAGTCGAAGACAAAATGGCGGGGTGTGCTTACGCATGCCATTAGATCCTTTTTAGCACTTGCATGGTGATTGATATGCGTAATATTGTGCTGATTTATGAATATTTATGCGGTATTGTACAGGTTGGGTTCACGAGGTAGGTTTTTTTTAATTTTTTTTTTTTCTATTGGTAAACTTCCGTGCGAATATTGTGCCTGCGTCTGTCTATGCATCTTGTTAAAAGTTTTAATACGTATGGTTTTTTTTCATGGCCATCATCAACATTCTCTTACCCTTATCCCAATTCATTTGGTTTCCAGTGTCGTCTTCTTCTTCCATACCTCTGTTTTACTCGTCATCTCATCAGACACCTAATTTCGTGCCATATATCATGCTCCACACATCATTCTTCATGGTCAATGCCTAAAAAAATATTAAGGACCGACGTATGAATCAACGCGGTACGAATTTAAAAACATATCATGCCTAGCCTTTTCCCAATTATGTTGGGGTCGGCTTCCAGTCTAACCGGATGCAGCTAAATACCAGTATTTTACATGGAGTGGCTGCCTATCTGACCTCCACAACCCAGTTAGTACTGGGTCATACGATATCCCTTGGTAAGACTGGTTGTCAGACTTTTTGGCCACTGACTACCTGTAACGACTGTTAAAGATCTACAAATGACAGCTGGGACCATCTGCTTAACGTGCTTTCCGAGGCACGGAGGAAACTCGGTATGTAATGGGTGGTCACCATCCACAGACCAACCTAGGCAAGCACGGCTTAACCTAAAGATCGACCCGAGCGGCTGTTGTTATTAAGCCACGAGCTCCTCTTACTAATTTAAAAACATAGCAGATTAATATTATATTTTGAATTGTATAATTTCCAATCTTACGTTTACGCAAAAAATGGAAATAAACACAAAATGACAGGTTTTAATCGTTTCTCTTAATCTGATTAATTGAGGTAAACTAATTACATTTAATCGTGCACAGGTGAGGCAGAGTGTAGTGTCTCAATATGTAGGAGTTCTAGTCTTTACAAATAGGTATTCGAAGAAGTATGTATGTGTAATGTTACGTTTTTGCCGCCATGTAACCAAAGATGAACTGTGATGAGTTCTTAGTACTTAACTGGCTGACACAATATTTTAACTTGTGGAATCAATTGAAAAGGGATTATCAAAAAATATCTTCATAGTTGAGTGGCCTCTGACTGCTTCGTTCGTACCAAGATTTTGTAACAATATTTTGATTTAAAAGAGTGTCGATGGAGTTTCTTGCCCGTTCTTCTCCATAGAGATCTACGTTAGAGAATGGGCAACTACAGTACTTTCTCAAGTTATTATGCCTTGTGACTGTGACTGTAGCTTTGCTTTTTTGTATTTTCGACATTCAAAAGTGCCGTAATGGTCTAATTGAAATAAATGATTTGAGTTTGAGTTTAGTAATTGCAAGCTGCACTACTGCTGAGCATGAGGTCCTGGTTTCGATTCCCCGGTCGGATAAAGTTTTATTGGGTTTTTCATCAGGAATTTCTCAGTAGCAGCCACGGAGTCTGTAGTTGTACCCGGTTGATGCTAATGGCCATCACCCTTGCTATTGAGACTTAAACATAACTGGAAAAATGTGTGTGTGTTGTACACATATTTTTACCTAACCCTTTTGTGGATTAAACGCGTGATGTTATATTATCTTAATAAATAAAATTAATTTACGCATAAATGCATATCTATCCACCTACATATTATCATTATCAACCTCATAAAGTCGCATTATCTTTCTTTTATCATTTAAAGTAATCAAAATCACAGTTTTTATTTGTGTTACCAAACGAAACTAATGACAGTCTGTGAAAAAATCTCGATTATATAAATTCTAATCCCACATGACTTCCGCTGACGTAGGGTTAAGAAAAAAACCGACAAAAGACAATGACTAGTCGATTTACATACGAGATTAGACCGAAAAAACTTTCCTCATACGATTTGGGGTTCCACCCAAAAAAGATTAATAAGAATCTTTGTTGGAGTTTCCAGAGAGGGCTGCGAAGTCAGTAAAAGTTAAATTCGACGTCAGCTGATTAAACATTGTTCATTTCTATAGACTATACGTAACAAAACCAAAAAAGGGAATAGAGTATACATATATTATGAATCGTGTAAAGTCAATTAGTACTCTACTCAACCAGATATCGAAAAATACTATGTTGAATACCGAAATGGTTTGTCTGATTTTAGAAATGGTAAAAAAGCTTTCTAATATTTTTAAACTATGGCTGAAGGCTATTAAGTGAGCCTTCAGTCACACATAAAATTAAATATCGGTTTGACTGTTTCTTTTATTTTAATTTTCATAAACACATACAGAACCCTCGACATTAGAGTATGTCTCATCCAACTGATCAGTTTTTTAGATCTTTTTCCACCGATCGAAAGTGAGATTTTTCGGGCAGGTGGCACTGACCCAAACGCTTTTTCTAGTAATTAATCAGTGTTGCATCTGTTGGGTAATTACGACCCACCGGCCGCATTTGAAGGGTTAATCAAATATAATAAAGAAATTAGTTTGACCGGCATGTGTTTCTCCTGGTATGCAGTTTAAATTAGCCTCTTAGACTTAATTTTGGAGTAATTATTAGTAATTAGTTCGATTCAATTATTAAGTAATTTCGTGTTTTTCAGATGAAATGTGTTACTTCGCATTTGGGTATTTTTTAAATATCTACGATCATACTTAGCATTAATCGAGTCAAAGTTGAATTTATAACATAAAATCTTTAACAATAATGTTTGTCTATAATAGGCGAGACGACAAAAAAACTAATTAGTGCGTCAGTTAGATTATCAAAAAATATTTGACCCGTGTTTTTTCTTTTGTTACGTAAACCAAAATTGACGAAGATATGACGCTTTTAAAATTCTCAATACGTCACGCCTAGGTATATTTTTTAGCTATTTCTGACGTCACGAGCCCACTCCCGATTTTTGATGCGTTTTATCTTTTGTCAATATTCATTGATTTACAAAAACAAAAAATACGTGCCCATTCATTTCCAATACTCTGACGGACTAAATAGATTTGCAAGTTTTTGATACTGTCGTCATGGCTATTATTAATTTATTGACACAGTCGGCTCTGCTTTGTTTGTTTATCTTGAAGTCCAATAGTCAGAAGGGGAAAAAGAATTATAGAAAATCGTGTTTAGGTCTTAGCAAAAACAATAACACTTTCTAAAAACAATATAGTGGGTGTAAGCACTTGTTCTGCCCGTCTTCGACAATACCTGGGAACCCCCTAGAGACAGAGATATTAGGGGTCAAAGTCCCACCTTATTTTTTTTTTTTTTTTATATACATACAAGCTTTCAATGTCATAACTTTACTTTAAATACCTCCACAAACCCGTACTATTCAATGCATAAATCAGCCCAATACATTGACTGCGTTACATCGAGTCCTGCCGTATAACGAGATTTTCACCCCAAAAAAGTTGATTTCCAGCAATAATTTTTGCGTAGAGTTACTTAGTTTGATGAACAGACTTCTTGCTTGACGGCTTTTTGACAGGTCGGTTTGTAACACCTTGTTTACTTAATAATCTTAAGTTTTGCTTAACTAATTCTCTTTCATTGAAATAATTATTTCTTTCTTTCTTCAAGGAGGAAAGAAAGAATGAAGATAAAATAATATCTCGTTTTTCTATGCCAGGTGACAAAGCAAGTTTTTTCTAATCCAGTCTTATCTTAAAGAAACCAATAAATCTAATTTCTCGTATGTTAACAACTTTATCAGTGGTCTATCGAGGAAATATTTCACTCTATCGCAGTGACCGCCCGAGATTGACAATAAATCGCTAACCCAAGGGTTTTTATGCTGATCCGACCCCGTTTTTTGTCTGAGCGTAGGGCTTTCACGAGAATAAGAAGTTCCGTGACCCCGATATACTACTCTGTGTAAAAAGTATCGGGAATATGTCAATAAAAAGACCCGCGTAAAAGAGGTCGTTCTAATTTTTTTACTGCATGTTGGTAGCACTGTACTGATTAAGCGCGCAAAATTTGAGCGGGATCTGTCATTTAATTTGTTTTAAACTACACTTTTTGTTGGTGATAGTTTTGAGTCCTCGGCGATTTTTACAATGGAAAATATTGTTGAACAAAGAGTGTGCCTTAAATTTTGTGTTTCGAATGATATTTCATGTGGTGAATCACTAAAAATGTTGCGAAATACCTACGGCGAATTGTGTATATCGAAAACAAGGGCTTATGAATGGTATAAGGCTTTTAAAGAAGGCCGAGAAGTAGTAGTAGACTTGCCTCGTTCTGGTAGACCTTCAACCGCTACGACCAAAGAAAACATCGACAGAATCAAGAAGCTAGTGCTCGAAAATCGACGTATGAGTCTGAGAGAGTTGGCTAGTGAGGTGAACATATCTTTTAAGTCCGTCCACAACATTCTCATTGACAATTTAGGCATGAAACGCGTCGCCGCTCGACTAGTTCCAAAAGAGCTTAATTTTGTTCAAAAAGCGCAGCGAAAGCATGTCGCTGAAGACATTGTTTCCCGAGCTTCTACGGATCCGACCTTTATGAAACGTATAATAACTGGCGACGAGACATGGGTTTATGAGTACGACATGCAAACAAGCCAACAGTCTTCAGAATGGCGTCTCGAAAACGAGCCGAAACCAAAAAAGCCGCGGCAAAGTCGCTCCAAAATCAAGGTGATGCTGACAGTTTTTCTTGACTACCGTGGTGTGGTTCACTCCGAATTCCTTCCAGAGGGAGAAACAGTGAATAAAGAATATTATTTAGGCGTCATGAAGCGTTTGCGTGAGAGTATCCGTCGAAAACGTCCAGATTTGTGGCAACACAACTCATAGATGCTGCACCATGATAATGCACCATCACACACAGCCATTATAGTGAAAGAGTTTTTAGCGAAAAATTCAACAAAAGTTCTCGACCAAGCACCGTATTCACCTGATATGGCTCCGTCTGACTTTTTTTTATTTCCCAAGTTAAAATTACCAGGCCATACCGCAAATAGCCTATGAAAAATGTATGGAAGACTGGGTGAAGCGGTGGAGATGTTGTATTGCAAGCGATGGGGCCTACTTTGAAGGCGATAAAATAAATTTAGATGAATAATCTGTATTTTTTGTTTTATTGACAAATTCCCGATACTTAGTACACAGAAGGTAGGTATCAGTAACAGTAAGTAAGAAGAAAAAATAAACTTTTAAGTGTGATTTTAGTACTGCTTCATAAAATCTTCACTTATTTATTCATTACATTTGGGAAAACAATAAACAATGAAGTCGAATACTTGAAATGAATCTATAGTTGCTGCCAGTTAAGGTGACAATAGCGGTCATTGACCCACCTACGTTTATTAAAGTTCTTAACTTTAAAAACCAAAAATAAGCCTATTCAACTGGCAGCAACTATCATAAAAATCTAGAAGAAGGAAGAAATAAATATAATTTGCGCTAAATATGACGGCTACCTTCTATAAAAAAAAAGCTTTATTTTTTTCGTATTATTATCGTATTTTGCATTGTAGAACTTATCACAAATACGAAATAAGTTTTACTACTTATGCAAAATTCGATTTTAAATTGATAGGTAGAAAAATACTACGCCTACTACTACTACTACTACTTATACTAATACTACTAAAAATACTACGTAGCCTGCGTACTACGCCGACTACGCCGTAGCAATTGGTTTTTATTCATTTAACAATGATTTAATTACATAACTTTGTGATTAGACAACCCTACGACTGAACCGTGCTCTCATCCTGACTAACGCGTAACAAAAAACAGGTTTGAGTCGACCCCTAAGTAAATTGTAAAGTGACCCAGTGCGCCACTGAACAACACACATGTACTTTTTGTTGAACATTCTTCTGTAAAAGGGAACACTGCCATGGGAAGGTTTAGCTTTGTAATTATTACGCAACAATGATACAAGGTTAATTACTTGTTGTCAGCCAGAGCTTCAATTAATCAACCAACAAGATTTGTCTCTTGCCTAGGTTGGCCCGTGGGTGGATGACCACTCATTACATACCAATTTTCCTCCGTGTCCTTTCCCGGCTGTCATTTGTAGATGTATTGTAGATTTTTATAGGTGGTCATGAAGCCTGAAAGTTGGGAATTGGGGTTGGACTAGGCTGGGTCGTGGAAGTCAAAAAGGTAGCCGCTTCATGTAAAATACTGGAATTCGGCTGCATCCGTTTAGACTTCGAGCTAACTCCAACATATTTGGGAAAAGGCTAGGCAAATTATGATGATACTGAAAAGAGAGAAGACTTGGATCAGATTTTCGAAAATCGAACTAATCTAATCTATCGTTTAGGACACACATTTCAACGAGATTCACACTGCCTTAAAATACCATAGAGGTTTTTGTATGGACGCTGTTTTCAACATCCAACAGTCATAAAATAGAAAGAATTCAGAAATATCCTTTTTAACTATACCGTCTTGCACCTATCAAGAATCAATTAAGCACTGCTTCCTTTGTTCTAACTTCAAAAAGCAATAAATAGGACGGCCACAAAAACGTTTTTCCCCTCAAGCGCCACTTAGGACTTTTACACATGTTTCTTTGTTACCCAAAGCGTCTAATTGATACCCTAGGGCCCGAGGGTTTCGTACTTAGCACCTCTACGGCCAAGACTTTTTCAAAGTTACTTTTTTATAAATAAAGAGTGCGTTTTGAAAAAATAACGTTCTTTTTAACCACTGGTAGGGTTCAATTTATGAAAGGAGTTAGGGCTGTCTAGTGTCTATTGTCTTTGGTCCGTTTTAAACTAATTCTAGGCGTTCTTAATAAGAAAGCCTAAATGTATTGAGACCGTTGGAATCGGCTTCGCTTTATTAGAGAAAATTAGCAATAGTCTCATATATTATGTATAATAAGTAATTATGTATTTTATATGGATAGTATTTGCGAACTTTAAACTTTTAGCTAACTTGTTTTCAGTTTAACACTAAGCTTTCTAAAACACTATCACAATCAGCTTTGTCCTACGCCTGACTTTGTTATTTATTTTTATCAACCTCAAATCTAGAAAGCACTAGATACTTTATCGGCACTCGAAACTACAACTCTTAAAATCATTTAGTAGGTCAAAATAAAAATAATAACCCACAAATTCACTTCCGCATCGCCTCTAATATGTAACAAAAAATTAAAATGTCTGGCAACCCTATCCGTCTCGCGGCTAGCCATCTGTCAGTGAGTGACAGGCGCGGGTTAACCCTTCAACGGCGACCGTGTTTACACTGGGTACTATTGACACGGTCTACTAATTTATTCGTTTCAGCGTTAAATGAAGTGCATTGCCTGTTGATTGTAATTTGAAGTTGAACATTTTGTACAAGTAGGTACCAAAAAAAATATAATAAATAAAAATTATCTTTGAATTTTGATTCGTAAAATGCTATTCAGTTATAGAATTCGTTATTAGTTGAATTTGTTCAGTTCAAGATATTATTTTTCAGAATTGCTCGATTGATCAATGAAGTTGAAGGAAAGTTATCCAGTTTTGAGGAACAACGTAGTTGTTACTTTTAAAATTATTTCTGAGTAAATAAATAGGAAAATTTATCACGCTAGAGTATTTACAAAAGCTTTAGAAGAATATTCCGTTTACGTAGTTATCAAATAAGTTATCACGATCGAATGACACCAATGGCCTCAAGCAAGAGCAGAGTCCAATACTAAAGAAGCCATTAATGTAGCAAGAAAGCATTCACATTGAATGGATGTCTATTTGATACTTAGATAAGCACCCTATCTGTAGAATCTTGACCATGAGATCCGTTCGACAATACAACCCTTTTCACCCCATCCCTTCGAAACATTACGTAACCAAACACTCACGGTCCACCCAGTAATGAACTTTTTATCTGTCCATATCCTCTCATTAAACCTCAAAACATCTTCCCGGATGTTAATTCCGAGGGTCACTTATTCCCACCAACAGAACCTTACGTACACGAAAAACAAACTAATAATTTTTAATACTAGCAACCCTTCCGTGTTTTTTTAAGTCCGAGGAACACCAGTCCATTCAGCCTCTTCCGTGAGAACGTCAAACATGACCATAGAGAAAAAGTGCGCCGTAAAAAATGAAATGGGGGCGAGTGGACAGTTGTCTTATAAAAACTCCTTGCTTAGAAATGAATAATAAATAGGTTTGATGGCGTACTATCTGATTTAAAAATGTAAAGGTGGCTTTGATGTTGCGTTTTATATTAATGATGGCCATATTCGATTTAAATGATGTGTAAATAGTTCATAATCTGTTGGGTTTTTAACGCTGTTAACAACTTTATATTTTATTGATCTCTACGTAGAACGTAAAAAGATTTTACACTAAAAGCATTTTTTTCAGATAGTTTGTATCATGTGAACTCTTGACCGCTGCAAAAATGATCTCTAGTAAGTGAAATCTTTGCAATTTCATATTGAGAAATTTAGTTTACCCATAATATCGGTCAACATTTCATCACCCTGCACCAGATTGACAAGCTGAGTTAACTCCCAAATTAATTTATACACGACCAAATTAGTTATTCCAGAAATAACTTCACATATCCCAATTCCCTATCTTATCAAAACAAACCGCCATTCTTTAATATCAAACATTCATTCTCACGTTCGTTTCATTAAGTTTTTTTTTTCTAGTTTTTTGGCTCTCATCCTCAGGCAGTCAGGCACTCCTCCCTCGCCTACAGGTGTCGTTATAAAAAAATATTAACCATAGACTGTACGTCAGTATGGGTTCCCGCGTTTTTCTGTTGTCAAAAGTTTTTCAATTGAGGTTTTAATTGTATTGGTTTTAAATTATGATGAATAGGGATTGAGTATTATTAGCTTTTAAGCTGCTATGGGAAAAATAAACCTTGAACTTGAAGGGGGATCTATAAATACATTTTTCTCAAACCTGCAGGGAAATATTGTCATTATTTTCGAAAAAAGAACACGCGAAGTATCGAATTTACGGACAAAGAAAATCAAATCCATTGCAGGAGCGTTTTTTGAATTTGGAACATTACAACGCTCCAGAAATGTTGTATGAAATGGCGTGCTGGGGTTAAATACTCTTTTATTGGATCTCTTTTATCATTCTTGGCATACCAAAGTAAGTCTCTTTACTTAGTACAAATTGCGTTCACGTGGCTGCCGAAAGGCAGTACAGCCATAAACGCCTTTCGGCACAGATTATAAATAGGAAATTGGCGGCAAAGCTGAAAATTCGTCTTGATTTATTTGATTACATTTTTACACTCTTCATAAATTAAATAATTAATATGAGTTCCAACGGTTCAGAGAGTGAAATGGGGATTGATTGTACTCCACCAAATTTAAGATCAGAAGCCAAATTCAGTAAAAAATACATGAAAGTATAATTATGAAAATGTTATGATTTCGAAAAACGAGAAAAGTGAAAATTTTCTTCGAAACCGTATTTTTGGCGCATTTTAATGAGATTGCTAAAACTAAAAAGGTAAAGTTTTCTTTTTGCCTAGGTATATGACTAATGTAACTTTTAATATTAATTAAATTAAATGTATAATATAAAAAGTATGTTTTTTTTCCCTGCATTTTCTAAACAATAAATTATTCTTATTCTTTTGAAAAAAGAACTCTAAATGCCTCAGCGGAAATGGCAATTGCCTGTCTCGTATTAGTAAAGTCCTCGCCTACGGCTCGGCTTTCAAACTCATACTCGACCTGCAATTGCCTATTTCACGACCTTTACAATAATGTACTATTAAAATGTAAAAATCATCTTCCCTAGTTTGCTAAGTAATACCTAGTTATGATTGTTGGAAACTATTGTTATTTTCCAGACCATGATGGGACTGACGACGACAGTGTTATAAAAAAATCACAATTAAATGCTTAGTTATCGAAGAAAAAATTTACTACAAAAATGCAGCAGTCCATAAAATTTGTTAATTTTATGGACTGCTGCATTTTTTATTATTTTTTCTTTGTTTTTTGTTTGTTACTAACATAGCTTATAAGTAGTGTGTATTACTAACATCATATGGATCAAGGTCTGAAATAAAGTTTTTTTTTTTCATTTTTTATTTTAGTAGTAAATTTTTATCTTCGAAAAGGTGTCATACTTACTTAAAAAAATAAATTTCTATCTTTGACAAGGTGTCATAATACGGTATTTCAATATTACATATATTAACGCTTAGGTCAGACATGTAAAATCACAAGAAAGAAATAAGAAGATGAATTAGAATGTGAATACAATTTGTCCGTCTGTCTGTCCACAACTCGATTCCACTGGCCGAAAAAACTGGAAGCGAGCAATAAAATTAAATATAATGACGAATACATCGACACATGTCACTTCCGATGGGTCGGCCATTAAAATCAGTTAACCCTAAAACGCATCCGAAAAACCAATGTCTCAGATCGACAATTAAAAAGAAATAAAACAAATCGTGGCGGGAAACAACTGTTGTCATTTTTTTTTAACCAACAGGTGGCAAAGGGTTAGTGATGTTATGCCTATAGAGAAAGCGTAACAAATAGTATGTCTAAACATGTGTTAGGTACGTTAATTAATTACTGGAGAAATTGAAAGTTACCCCTTTGCCGCGGGCGGTAATTTTTTCTAGTTAGATTGAAATCGAATGGGCAATGAAGGATGTAATTTATTACGCTCTAGGTGTGATAATGTTTTTGTGATGTCAGCCAGGCTGTTTGAGTCAGGCCACGGTCACTGCCGTTCGTAAAAATAAATCTGTCTATAGGGATAGGTATGAGAAAGAAGGAAAAAGCGAGCGAGTCAGCTGTCCCGTCCCGTGTAACGTCTGGAGGTCAACTGAGGGTACGATTCACTAGATAACTACTTAGCCATTCATAGAATGGCAACAAAGGAATATTGAATTACTAGCTGATGCCCGCGGCTTCGCCCGCCCGCAAATTATATACTAAAACCTTTCTCTTGACTTATTACTCTATCTATTAAAAAAACCCGCATCAAAATCCGTTGCGTAGTTTTAAAGATTTAAGCACACATAGGGATATAGGGACAGAGAAAGCGACTTCGTTTTATACTATTTAGTGATGAAATAGGAAATTAGAGGCATGGATCTGAAAAGAATCAATTACTTAACAAAACGCAGGCAAAACGCTGAATTTGTAGGTACATACAGATATTATCTTTCTGGTACTCTAAAAAATAATAAATTAATTACCTATGTAATCTCGGCATCAAACTGAATTGGCAACAGTTTTTGTTTTGCTCATATCGGTGGGTACGTATTTTAATTAAATGTATGTGCTTATTTTAACAAAAACAGCACTAAAAAAACGAAGAAGACATCAAAATCAAGCCATACAAATCATAGCCCCTCAAAAAGTTATAAAAAACATGTCCTTTAAAAATCATTTTTCTCAAAACAAACAAAACGATTCGCGGCTCATATCCTGCCATTACAATAATTACAACACACCGCCTGTCAATCGTCACCTTATTGCCTTATAATAAGGTTTTTAATCGCATGTTACTTTAATATGAGAACTACATATTTAATAGATTAGGTACAGCCATGTCATTTGGGTCAAACGACAGTTGGCTTTGATTTTTTTCTGATTCTAGTAATACTTGTGAAGTGACTCGCAAGCTAGCAATGTAATAAGTAAGTTTTCATATTTTGTGGTCGTAGTTTTAATAATATTTGCGGTTTGATAAAATGACACAAATTTTTACAAAGTAACAAACCGAGAAGTTTGAGTTAAGAATCGAAAAATCTAAGATAAAATCAGTTAGTCTAAAGTTTAAGTTTAAGTCGATCATTCGCCTTATTTTAGAAAAAAAACCACATCACACATCGTTTTAGGGTTATTACTTAGGTACTGTAAAATTTTAAATCATTAAGGAAATAAAATTACTTAAGTAATAGGAATATTTAGTTAAACATGTTAGGTACTTTTTTTTAGTTTTTTAAGTCCAAAGAAAATTCAACAAGTATAGGTATTTTACCAAAACGTATAACATTGAGCACATCATTATTTTATTTTCAATATTAAAAGTCACAACAATGTGACAGACATCCCCTTCAACACCTGTCGATACAGAAATAAATAATTGGACCAATACAAACATTTGGTTGAGGTCTTTGACCTTTCTCGTACCAAAAAATCGTACCAATTCAATCCTTAACTTTCAATGTCAAGGTTCATTTTCAATTGTCGAACGTAACACTGTATATTTTTTCGGATATGTATAGGACGTATTCGTATAAGTAAGTTATATCAATATGACTTCATAAACGATGAAAGTTTTAGAGAAGTAAGCTGAGAGTTTTTTAATATTTCCACTAGCTCGTTCATTAACAAAGAAAATCCCAAAATCAGTCTTATATTCCCTCAAAAACTAAATTCAATTCAATTATTTCAATTATCCGTTCGGATATCCGCCTTAGTCCAACACTCCACTGCTACAATTGTCCGAAACGGTAACATCTGCCCCGCATCTGCTGATCATATCGGACCTGTCCGGTAAAAATCAACGCACCGCGGCAAACGAAGGGTTGGCTTCGAGTTAAAAAAAGAATATCAACGGCTTAGAGTTGATTAAAGATTAAGTTAGATTAAGATTATAGAAGCTTATATTAGAATTTTGTTTTCTTTTAATACATTGTTTTTATTTCATAAAACAAAATAAATGCAAGACTCGTTTAGATTGAACAAAGTTTTTTTTTATTGGAACTTACAGCACTCTTCTTATAATCTCTCAAATATCTTCTCTCAATCTCGTCATCATCAGCCTATGAATATTCCCCAGCAGTGGACACAGGCCTCCTCTCTATGAGAGGGAATGGGCTAAAATCCACCACGCGGGCCCAGTGCGGAATGGTACATTTTCCTTCACCGTTTTGAGAGCAGCGGTGATGAAATAAATTACACAAAGTAATGCGCCTGCCTGGGTTCGAACCCACGACTTGCTGTTCGTAAGTCGGGGGCGCCACCACTGGGCCACCGCTGCTATCACAATCTCGTATTGTAGTTCAATACATGATTCTGTCCTGTGTCAATTTTACAAAATATTTACCAACGTCATTGTCACTTAAGGCTAATTTCACCATCATTGAAACTGAACGTCATCAGCGCATCAAAACTGCGGACAAGAGCTGTCAGTGCCGTCAACATTGTGGTACATGAATTGACGCTGACAGCTGTTAAACTCAATTTAGATAATGCTGATCTCGATCAGTTGGATTTTACCCTAAAGCGATAATATTTCCTTGTGTTTTAAACACGCTTCTTTAGATTGATTAAAATAAAATTTAAAAAGCTTTTTAAAAACTTTCGCGGTGTTAACATACTAAAAAAGCAATCCCATAATGAATGTAAGATCAGATATTACTTGTGTTTACTGTGTGTTAACAATAAGTAAACATGTTGACATTATTCATTACCCTGGCGATAAATTATACAACATGCAAGTATTTTAATCACATAAAATTTATGTATTTTAAAGTTTTTAGTACGTACTGCTTATTTTTTATTTCAGGCTACCATTGTGATTGAACGCACTGTTACAGAAGCTTTCATAAAAAATCTTTGAAAATGTTATCTTTAGCGGACACCAAAATTTGGGTACCCAGGTACCAAAAAGTGGTCTTCAAAATATACAGGGTCACATACATAGCAAAAACGTAGATGCAGTGACGCGGCTGAAGATTTAGCCAGTTTCGCAAGCTAATTAATTTGATACGACAACCTGCCTACAATTTTATTAACAAACCTATCTACATTTCCAGAGTTACTTAGATTAAATCATTATAAGTTGGCTAACTCTATCTATTGGTTAACTCTATCAAGCTAAGCAACACTGAAAACGGAATATTTACCAAGTTTCAGTGCTTGCGTATTGCGTGCAGTGTTAATGGTAAAAAATATAATATCCATTATCTTTTAATCTCGGATTGTATTTTGGAGTAAAATCTGGGCAATCCAATCAATTATTTCAAAATTAAATTGTTTTTGTTTACCCCAAGAAATAGTCGAAACTCCACTAAACTCGAAAGTCTGTCAATCTCCTAGAAAAAGCCATGAGTACGCACAAACCGCAGCAGCTGTGATTGGCACAGTATCGTTAACGATCTTAAGCACACGAGTAACCTACTTTCGAGCTCGCTAAAAAACTAACAATCGTTCTCTTATGTATGGCAACTGAGCACAAAAACATCGGGCAATTGCAGGCGATTTAATGTGGACATTATGGAAGATTGTAAATGTTTAGCTGATAAATGTGGCTGTTGGATTGTGACTTGTGAGGTTCTGTAGGTCTTTATTTATTTATTAGTTTCTACCCTTGGCTCTATAGCCACCGCCAGCCACTCCTATAACGTGGTTCTTTTGCGTCAGATGCCACAGGAACAGTGCCTTACAAAAATCAGCCTATTACCCCCACTGTTGTCATAATCCACAACGTGGGCCCAGCAGTGTGGTTTGGGGGAAACCGTGATCTAAGTATATACATTTGAAAAAAAATCCTGTCCTTTAAAAACTCTCTGGTCCTGATCTTTTTTCACTTCTAGTCTAATGAGGAAAACCAGTTTGTGGAGAAGATTTTCATAGACTTAATGCCATTTTATTGGTAGTCATAATCATTAGTGTTTAGTTTGATTCGTGATAAAGTTATTAACATTTAACATTTTTACATCGGGTCGGAATTTTGCCGAAGCCTTTGATGATGATAATCTGTAGTCGCGAACCAAAGCGCGCGAAAATAGCCACAGCGCGCCAAAAAAACAGATGCTCAACTTTCTGGACTAAAATAAACATGGATGGCGCGATTCGGCGCTAGCCACTTATTATAAATAATTAATGATTCCGTCCTCTCTTATGCACGATAAAATGCCATTACGGTTTTCATCGGTGGACTTGCAAAAAATAACGTGAGCCGCCGCCCGAACCCGTCCCAAACAAAAAACACGCTTAAAAGAGTGCGCGAGCATCGCTGAAATTCCCGCCGTTTCTTACCGCTGCCCGGTCATTTGACTCTGACCATTATCTGCGGAATTAACAACGGTAAAAAAATACGCGATTCGATAAAAGTATATAGGCGTTGTCGCGAACAGTTTTTGTAATATAAATAAAGGGTACTGCGGGCGCTACGCCAGTCACCGACAGCGGCCGTAATGGCGTCAAACACGATAAATATTGCTACTCATGAAAATTCAGCGACGCATTATCCGAGCGAGTGGCCCTGAAAAACATCGGACCTCATTCCTTTCGAGATATTTCATCACATCTTAGACTAAAAAATACATCATCGCTGCAGTTGCGTGTTTATTTTTATGCGACAAAAAACCAGAGTCATTATAATGTTCCGTTTTACGTATGTGGCAAGCGGTGCGTTATAATATCAGAAATGACAGACGCGTCATTCCAACTTAAGTCAACGGACAGTAGCGTCGCGGACAAAAAATTATAAAAACGCCAAGACAATTATACGATTTGCATATTCACACAGCGGTATTGTTAAATAAGCTGATTCAACGAATGAAAAGAGAAAAAAGAGGCGTTTTTTTCAAATACGTTTCGCTGTTTTCGAACGCATCTTTGCGTAACCGTGTTCTTTATTCGAATTGTATGACTGAAAAGGCATTGTTTGAGCGGGGGTGTGCTAACAGGAGCAGAAAAAAGCGATCGTACAATTTCTGTGCTCTTATCTCAATCATGACCCTTTAAATATTTTTATATTTACCGACCTACTTGCTAATTGCAGTTCTTTTAATTTACAAATCCTCTATAAAAAAAACTAGAAATCAGAAATTTAGCGCTGGTACTTCCGCAGAAACAATATGATCCTCCTATACGCAACAGTTTACAACACTTTTTGAAAGTAAAAGACAGAAAGCGCATGGCTAACGGGCTCTAAATTGACTTAATTTATTTAAATATTTGTTATAGACAATAGGAAAGACATAAGTAAAGAGACAGCTTAGCGACGGGGGTTATAATAAATAAACTACAAGTAAGAGTGCAGCCCCCATTAGTTATACAGTAGCTTTAGAACAAAAACTACGTTTTGTGCAGCCAATTTAATAAAAATAATTCTTTAATAGTGCTTAAAGCATTTTTTACTCGACAAGCAGTGACATCTGTAGCATTATTCTTTAATACCAAACTGTTACGAATCCGCACAATGTTGCCAACATTTAAAAAATCGAAGAAACTAATTAAGATGACCTTTTAACTCTACTCCGTTTCATAAAGAAAAAACCTTCATGTCAACCGCTTAAGTGGCGTGATATTTCACACAAGTCGAAAAACTTAAGAATTTGTAGTATGTCGATGTATGGCTACCATTCGCTATATATTGCTATAAACGGAGCCAATAAAAGTAATGACAGGAGGTTTATTAAGAAAACATGTCGACGGTTTAGCACTCGTATATTGGTCTTTCGGGCCAGACCTAAAGGACATTTAGAGCTAGTTAGTTTACAACACAACTATTTTCTGCCATTTTAAGGTTTATTGTTACCTACTCAAACATATTATTAGAATGACAAGATAACAATATCAATCAGTGTACCAACTGTTATGAATGTTATAATTAATGCAAAAGTAATTCTGTCAGTCTTTCTAATACTTTCACGCTAGGTACTTCACATGGGATTATTTTATTCCGGTAGTAAAAATAACATTATTGTGGGATTACTTCCGACCTCCACCTTGGCAAAACCTAAAAAACTAGGTCATAAAATTCATGCTTTTTCAGTAGCACACCTAATTACAGAAAATATCAAAGTGGTCTTTCCGTATCCGTAAGGAACAATTTTTTTAGTGTAACGAGCAAGTATGTAAGAACCGTAGCAGGTGTTGCTGTAGCTTTTGCTTACCCCATGGGAAGAAGGCGTGAGTTTATGTATGTAAATCCAGAAAAAACCGCTTATTACATATTCTATTTAAATGGAAAAATGTGACAGGTTATCCGGCACATTTTTCATCTGAATCAAGTTAAAACAAAAGTTTTTATTTCATGAAAGGAAGCGAAGTACAGAGGCGCATACATTTGTATGTTTTAAAATATTATGTATGATATCATGCATGCTAGAGTTTCGTAAAAATTGGCTCGCATCTACATAATATGCAGATTTTGTTGTGCTTGCTTAAAGGTAAGCTCTTTCATGGGTAGCGAGACCTGAGAACTTAGACTGATGAAGATTTTTTTGCCGAGTTGCCCTGTGTGTGTGTAACCCAGAATCTCGCGACTTGAACTTATATACAGGATTCGGTTTCATACATTGTGTCCGTATGGGTTTATCATAATTATTTGACAACTAGGTGTCTAGAATAATGTAAGGAATCCATAGTTTGTAAAATGTTGTCTCATAATACTTACATCGTGTAATTTCAAAACTGTTTTTTTTGTAAACTGCTCCATTACAAATAATTAAAATCTATCGTTTTTTTTTTATTTAAATTGATAATTGATGTTTATTTCTCAAGTTTGTTGTTTGTTTTTTTCTGCCATAAGCTCATCCATATTAATTTTACCTTCTATGTTCATCCTAATTTCTTCAGCAACTGTAAACTCTTTGACGTATTAGAGCTAAAAGTCCATAGACTTTCACAGAATCGAACTTCCCCTTAACAAACATTAGTTAGCAAGGCAAGGCAAGGCCTGGCTCCGTCCCGTCTGCCCACGGAAAAAACTTCGCTAAAAATAAAAGTATTGCACCGCGCCTTAATAGGGTTCCGCGGGAACGGAGGAAATCGCTAGAGAGATTTGAACTAATCTTAATAGGACCTACTTGTTAATCTTTCTTGTTTTGAAGTCAGGATACTTAAGGCAGTTGAATTTTTTAAATTGAAAAAAAAAATTGAAATAAATGGTAATAAGATATTCATCATCATCAGCCTATTAATGTTCCCACTGCTGGGACACAGGCCTCCTCTGTATGAGAGGGAATGGGCTATAATCCACCACGCGGGCCCAGTGCGGATTGGTAGATGTCACATGTCTTCGAATTTTTTAGTTCTAGGACATGCCGGTTTCCTCACGATGTTTTCCTTCACCGTTTTGAGAGCAGTGGTGATGAAATAAATTACACAAAGTAATGCGCCTGTCTGGGTTCGAACCCACGACTTACTGTTCGTAAGTCGGGCCCGCAACCACTGGGCCACCGCTGCTATATAAGGAAATAAGATATTATTTGTGAACTAATCTTAACATAGCTGACACAGCCCATAACAGATAGCTTTAATTTAGTTTAGAAACTTGATGACTTCCGGCTTTTCATGAAGTTTAATCGGGTTGCTTATTTGATAAAACTAGTGGTCGCCAGTGGTCGAAATTCAACCATAATTAATTTAAAAACGGGAACAAAGTTTTTGCTTCACGTATTAATAAATTGTCAAACGTCAACAAAGTCGTTGCCATGACGACGTATGTGTCCGCATATGTATGCGTGTATATGTGCGTGTTTCAAATACTACTAGTATGTGTAATATTTTATTTATTGTTTTTTTTTTATGCATAATTAAAAAAATATATTAACATTCTGCACTCCTCCTCTATATAAACTATAAGTGAGCGAAATTTCATACTCCTCTGTCCGCGCAATTTTCGTAAAAAGGGGTAGAATGTTTTCTCTTCACGTAATAATTATTACGATAAACATTTCCCGACAGTGAACTTTGTAATTATGTGAAAAGTCCTAAAAAAATGTAGTAGGAATGTTTCCAGTGGCATTTTCCTAAAAACATAATGTGTCGGACTTCGTGTGTCCGATGTCAGCTTTATCAAATACCAACAAAAATAGACGCTACGGAACCCCCAACCAATACACATTTTTTTCGAACCAACCATTTTGTTTCATTTCGCTCAGTTTTTCAGGCGCACGGCAGACATAGTTATACTTTATTACCAACGGATTAAATTCAGTCAAGATTTGTTTTTATTAACTTGCATTTTTCTGGAACCATTTTGCATAATGCCCTTTTTTCAGAGGTTTACGCGAAACGAAAAAGAATGTTGACACTAGACTTGATAGTAGTTTTGTAGAACAAATTAGGATTTGGTTGCCCATTTCACCTGCATTAAGATACAGTTTTTCTGCAGATTAGACTAATGTAATGTTAGTAATGTTTTGGGCTAAAAGTGTTCTTGAAAGCCAGAGTTTGAGAAAAACTGTCGAGGAAAAGTCGCTTTGTCTTTTGAATTTAAACCTAGGATGGTGATGATAGCAATTACCTATGTATTTTCATTTTCCCTGCATGCCATTTTAGGCACTGAATTAAATAGCTCCGTACGCAAAATACGCGTTTTGACGTGGAGTTACGGACACCAGCCCGCTATACAATACAATGAATAGCTCAGTATAACTGGGGTCTTTTATTTACCAATTCTGTTAAATATTTAATAAATTCCATATTCCTATGAAGATGTAGATATACTTAGCTATTTATGGTCGAACAAAACCACAAAACAAAAGTACAACATTCATATGATAACTTCTCCTCACAATAATATATGCTTTTTTAACTACATTTCCAATGAGAATGTGACAAAAACGTATGATATTCAACGACGCACGCGATGGGAATCGAACCCGTTGCGTCGCGTAATTTGCGTTTTTCTGTACCAAGCCTGGCGTCGGTTTGTCTTGGGATGAACGTTTTTGTCTTTGCCTCGCTTCTTGATGGGTATAGCGCGGTTATGAAGTTTTGATAGTTGCTATTTGAAGACTCATATTGGCAAGCAACGCAAGGATTTAATGTACTACATTGTTATTGAGTTGATTTTCTTCAGATTTGCTTCTATTTTTAGTAGCAGCCTAAGACATAACTGGCCAAATGTGAGTGTATCTACTATTGGGTACAGATCTGCCTTATCTTTTGGTGATAATATACAGTGCGATGTTATTTACTTGTTATTGTTTGTAAAAATCTGGTTAGTTACCATAGAAAGTTTATTTTTATTTTTAGGTCTAAAGTTTCAAGACCGTGTCTTTAATTAGATTGGTTTTCAACACCATCATTGACTGATCTTTTAAAAGAAAATTGTAACTGTAATCATCATTAACCTATTAATGTTCCCACTGCTGGGACAAAGCACTAACTTACTGCACTGCTAACTGCTGCTGTACTGTACTAACTGTAATTGTAATAATACAAACAAATTGAGAACAACCAACTCCTTTTTTGAGTTGTACACTCAAAAAAGGAGTTGGTTTCCAATTTCTTTCTTTAAAAATCAAAAACTGAAAAAAAAATGGTACCAAGCACGTTGATTATCTGACGTGAAATTAATTATTTTTTCTCTCACTTAATTCTACTTAGTATTTGATATGAATATTGTAAAAAAAATTGTACCTTCCAATGTTTACACAGCATTCTTGTGTCTAAATTAGGAGCGTAAAATAACGATAATTTTGTCATAACGAATTGAGTGATTAGCATTCTTGTCCCATTCCACGAAGTAATGAGTTTGTACTACATGAGTTTGTAGAAAGGGAACTAGTCGGTATCTTTCCTTCTCTACAATATGTTAAGTATTAATTATACTCTGTACTTACAAGCTAAATCTTATGGAAAGACTTCCCTATTCTCAAAACACTACAAAATCTGTAATTTGGGGTTAAAATGTATTTTTGAATTGCTGATTAGGCATTGCTTGTACATAATGTGTCTTATAATTACACAAGACATTTTTATTATGGTTGTAAGGATAACCACACTAAAATCCTTGCAGAATAATAATCTATTAACCAAAGTAGATAATTATTTTGAATAAAGACCAATATAAAAACTATCAAGATTTTGGGCAAAAAATCGTGCAAGCAACGTGAAGAAGAAGAATGACAAATATTAAAAATCCACACAAAACTCAAATGTCAAATCCGCAAGTATCAAGACATATCAATCCACAGCACATCTAGAGTCAGGCCACAAAAACGCCTAGTTGCATGGATGTCGGAAAAACCGTGGAAACGACGGAAAAAGTACGCTCACACTGAGAACTGAGAAAAACTGGCCACGGCTGTGAACGATTGTTCTTGCTGTACTTACGTCTTGTTTTAATTAGGAGACTCGGGACGATTAGGTAGATGTTTTTTTTGACACAAATACACTTAGTTTTCCTGAATTTCTTTTTCGCTTATTGATGCCATGTACGCGGTGGCAATTAGTTAATGATTTCTTAAGTTGTTTAGATAAAACATAATGATAAGCGAAGTTGTCTTTGGTGGACGATGGCGCATGAGGGCTTAGAAATGACTTATTTACTTCCGACTTTTTGTTTTGGTCCTAAAGTCCGTCCCACATGGCCCACAGGACCAAAACAAATACGGGTCGTTGTGATAACCAATCGTTATAGATTATATGTTCTAGTCTATGAATTTCAGTCAAATATGAAAGTTATGTTACGTAAATCCTGCGTACTGAAATTATTCAAGGAGAAGCGAGTATTAGTAAAATTAACGGTTCGTAAGTTGTGACACCTATTTAAACGCATAGAAATAAATTGGGCTATAATAATTACCTAAATAGCTGAAATTCTTAGGGATGGTTTTGCCCACCAGCGGTGTTTGAACACAATTGTTTGGAAACGTTTACAATAACTAATTAAAACTTTTCAGATGCTCATAAAATTTTTTCAGACTGAGACATCGTAAGGTAACAAAAAATGTATCCATTTAAATCTAGGAAGGAAGATCTGAATATTTTTGTAAGTAAAATAGTTTTGAGAAGAATAATTATTTTATTCGTAAGTACTACCTATATTCTTTTCATGAATTCCATAAAGGGGAAATTGTAGTACTAACTACTAAATGAATTGCTGGTCGCTACTAATATACAATGTGCTGCCTCCTGTTGAAAAAGTTTCAGGTACTGTTGCCGCAAACTTTTAAATTCATATAAAATTCCGTCCAAATCACATAAACCCGTAAATACGATGAAAAGTACCGACGGCATTTAAAATTGAGCAAAAAAATATAAAACATTAACAAATTAATTGCACTGCGTGACTTACTGGTCCCATTCACATTTCGTCCGATGATCTTATTGGAGCCATTCGGCTGCGGGCCGGCGGGGGCGTGCGGCGCGGGGGGCACTACCCGTCCCGTTTCCTCGCCCGGGCTTTCCATGTCACACCTCTCGCTCGCACACATCAACCCGACACCCGCCAATTCGAAAACTTCACAAAAATATTGGCAACTTTTTACGAAAAAAAAAAATTACATTTCTAAGATAAAAAGCCCGATATTCACAGTTCGAATTTAAAAAATATGAATTTTGGAACAATGGCGTGACGAACTCCGATTTTGGCGGTAAAGTTTGAAGGGTAGCCGTGACGTGTCGTGATGACGCGCGCGCCTCGACTGCCGGCCGCCGGCGGAGCCCTAGTGCAGCTGCATCGCCCCGCCCAGCACCCCACGCGACCCCTCCACGTGGCCCCACGCTTTCCTTGCCCTCGGCTTATGTAAAAAAACATAAAGGCCTTAAATTTGGTGAGTGTGTGTTTGCGTTGTGCTGGTGTGCGGGGAAGGGGCCGAAAGGGTATTACTTGAGGGTCGACGGGCGATCATTATACTTTTTTTTTAAATCAGTTGTTCTTATCGATCGTGCTAAGTTTAAATTTTCGGTCATGGTAAGACTGCTGTGATTAAAGCTACAAGTTACCATGTCTGGTGAAGAAAACGAGGAAGATTAGTTTAGAACAAATTAGACATCAATTAGATTGATTAGTTATCCGTATAAGCCATCGCCTTCTACGGGAGGATAAGTACGAAGAATATTTAAAGAATTTAGAGAGTGGCGAAGATTTTAGAAGTGCCGACAGTGCCAGCGCTGTGTCTGGATTTCTAAGAATGTGTTGTACCTAATAGAAAAGAGATAAAACAGTGCTGTATATTAATCAGCTATTGGGGAAACAAAACATGTCTTAGAAACTCTGATGATAGAAGAGACACTCTGTAATGCACAGGTCGCGTGATTAATTAATCCATGATGGATTGTACTCTCCTGAGGAAAGGATTTTGAAGTCCTGAAATCGTTTTGCAGGTTCAACAAGCGGTATTATAGTCATTTATTGAGGAATTCGTAGTCCAAAATTGGAATCTGGTCCAATACACGAATATTTCTATAAAGATCTTCATACATGTTTGAAGATCTTTAGTAACATTGACCGGAATCAATTTATCAAGGCGAATAGGCTTTTCGGATTTTGATCGCACGCATTTGCCCGTCAGTTACGCATGCGTTACCCTAGGCTTGAACTCCCACAGTTGTCAAAAGGGTTAGGCCCTAACCCGTGACGGTTATATAAAAACCCAAAAAAAACCTGGCACATAATATTTGAGGGCACATCGCCCTCCGCAAGCTGTAAGAGTAAATCAACGGACGGCGGAAACGAGTTATTTATAAAATGCTCAGTTTGGACATAATACGACGGCTTCACTCGCAAACTGTGGACTTTTGAGTTAAATGCGGCAAAATGGGCCTCATTAAGGTCCAGAGCTAATTGAGACGAAGAATTTTGAAGACGGCGCGTTGGATGAGAGAAAGATGTTACCAACAGAACCTACATAATTCTGTAAAATCTCGCTTAAGTTTTTCAAGAATAATGTTTGCTATAAACCCTTGGAAATTATGGAGACTAGAAAAAATGGGGGATACTTATAATTAATATTTCGATTCAAAGCAAGACGTCGTTCGTGAAACTAACATCCCTATCCATATGCTAGGCCAGAAAAAAAAAAACAAAAATGATTGCAGGAAGAGATACAATCCGCATTGTACTTCATAAAGCGAAATAATAATATATAGGGGAATGATTCAACTACAACGGAGTTCACAATATGCAAATACTTGGAGCCAACGCGATAATAATAGTGAAAGGAATAGAAAGCAAAGGGTTAGGACTGGCGATGGTGGCGATGATCGAATGCTTCGAGAGAGTGAACTTATGCAATGTTGGGGACTTGGCCAAATGTATCCTCTGAAACACGTCCTTTGTTTTTTGGAAGAAGATTATGCTAGATTAGAATACATGCTAGTAAAATAACTAAATGATAATGTAAGTATAGATTGTCCCAAAAAAGACATAACACTCTTATGTTACTGTGCTTATTTACCTCCGTTTTGACCCTGGACGACAAATACTTAACCCATCAATGTTGAAGCGGTACCTTCAGAAAATCAAATTGCTATTCATGAGAAAGCCAGTCGATACTGATATCAGGAACTGCCAAGATTTGTACAAATAATGCCATCACTTTGATATTAGTACTTTTGACCATGAAATATCTCAGTAGGTCATCTAAAACCAAAAGACTAAGCCTACACTATCGTCCTAAAAAATCAGGTAGATAAAGGCTAAACAATTCACCAAACTTCTATCTGACGAGAAAAAACATCCCACAGAATGTTTCGTGTCGGTATCAAATTAAAAATGATAATCAGCTTGCAAAAGCTTAATTCGGTTGAGATACGAAAGCGGACCATTCTCGGAAATCGTAAAAAATACATAAAACTGCCGACCCAACAACGGTATACGGATGATGTTGCAAAAAATCCTATATTTCGGGTTAACAGGCCTTTGGTATATGGGTTAATATAATTTTCTTGTGGGCTTATTGGCCGAGTGTATAATTTTGTTTGTGTCTTCGTGTTTCTTTTTTTGTATTTCGAACAGGATCTCATTACTTCGCACGCTTTGCGGAGATCAAATTTAAAAGAATCACAGACAAAAATAAAATATTTTTACAGTCAAGTTTTCTCGCCGCTCTAGGAAGTCGTGTATTCAGCCTTTTTTACATCGAGCCTACAAAAAGGTGGCACCATAGTTTTCCCACAGTGCTGCCGTTAGTTTATCATCATATCGACATATTTCTAGCTATCTAGTGTTGCGACAACCTTTCACCGGCTCAAGGAAAAACCTACACTGCCTTAAGAGTCGGTCGGATATTATTTACAGAAAAAGTGAGGTCATGAAAACAGCGTGTTTACACATTTATACATATTTAAGTATAAATATTTCTTTATTTTTTCACGTTAACAAAAAATGAAGACGATACAGTGCGTCGAAAACTCGTGTGACGTCACATTTGAGTACAGTTTTTACTCAAATGTGACGTCACAAGCCCCCACTTATGATCTTTGACACGTTTTATCTTTGTCAATTTTTATTAATTTGATAAAACTAAAAACACATATCCAATATTTTTCGATAATCTAATTGACGGACTAAACATAATCATATTTTTTTAGTCAGTCATCATCCTTATTAAGGTTGTCTAATGTCTAGTTCACTTTTCTTCAGTAGTTCGTTTCTAGACTCTAGAAAGAACAAAGTACTGATAGCACAAAAGTGCATCTAGACTTGTGCATACGAATGTATCGTTTCAATCAACTGCTAAAACCGCTGCCCGCTCCGCCCATCGCCCCGCGGTTTCCCTAGCCCGCGTGTACAGTAAAGACACTCTCGAATGAGTATTTTCTCACGCTGACCGGCCTCTCGCTTCTCTACATACTAGCTGTTAATTCCACACATTGCTCGCTGAACATTTTCATATGTTAGGCAAAGATTCGAGGACTAACTGGTGCTTTCTAGACGAGATAGGTAAAGGTATTAGTCGTCTTGACTTGTCACCGTGAGAGGTTATGACGAAAATGCGAGGGAAAATGTAGACACGGAGTGACGAACTCAGCAGCAAATTAGCAGCAGCTCTGGACTTAGGTGGAATAAGGGCAGGGAAACCTTTGGCCAGCGGTAGTACTAGCAAATAAAACAATAGTGCTTTTTCTAATATACAAAGTATAAGGGACACTGATATAAACGCCGGCGGTACTTACATCATTCTGAAACCCAACACAGAAAATTTTCATCGATAATCATTCGGTAATATATTATTTAGTAGCTACTCTATTAAAGGCTTTCATTTTGTGTTATGACACGTTTTTTGTGCCGGCTGTTCTTCACTTTTTCCCGCGGTACTTGAACAAATAAAAAAAAAGAAAAGTGTTAAAAACATTTTCTTTTAAGTAGGTAGATACGACGACTTGGCTAAAGCTTCACAAAACGTGCTGGTGGTAAGTCATTGGAAAACCCCTGACAGAGAAGAATGAAAACTTGATTTTAGAGCGAGAGTTTCAAAGTGGCATGCGTGGCAGTAATGAGACTGATATGATCAGGATTCAAATCATCCAATAGCAAGATACTTTACATTACATGACATACCGCCTTGCAAG
Source organism: Xestia rhomboidea (assembly GCA_963853795.1). Lineage (NCBI taxonomy): Eukaryota > Metazoa > Arthropoda > Insecta > Lepidoptera > Noctuidae > Xestia > Xestia rhomboidea. The sequence continues at coordinate 1,502,958 of OY970778.1, read as the reverse complement.
AACTTTTAATAAACTGTAACAGCCAACAGCTTGAATTAACTCGGCTCTTTACACTTTTTACACATCTCGTCAAAATTAAATACTTACAAAATGAAATATTTATAATATTAGGGATAAAGCAGCTATAAAAAATATCATTATACATAAACGCCCATTCTCCAAACAAGAATTTCATCGGTAACTTTTTATCAGGCTGCAATTTTCGGAACGCGACCATCATTTCGAATCGTTTGCGCGGGAAAAACTATAAAATGGCCGACGGCGTGCGTCCGATGCAAATTGCGCGCGGAAAAAGCTCGCGAGCGGTAAAAACTGAAAGGAACTCATAGTATTTCATCGACGTCGCCAGTTATTGAGCGGGGTTAATGTTTTTGTGTAGATTCCAGTGGTGGCGACGAGGCGACTTTTTGCGCGTTGCGGAGTCTGGGAAGCGCTCGGCGGCAACTCTCGTCGCGGGCAAAAACCAAACGAGGGCCGCCATAACGCTGCTAACCGACGCAAAAACGTTGCGACATACGGATAGAATTAATGCGGCGACTCTTTAATTTTCTTCAAGAAAGCGCGGGAGGAAATGGTGTAGGTAATGAGTGTTGCCAGACGCAAAAACTATCTGTATAATGACGTAGCTCATTTATCCAGTTTATTTTTCATCATAATGTAAAAAGTGAATGCAGGAATGTTTTAAAAGCCTCATTCCTATTAGACACGATTGAAGAATGTTAGATCTAATAAGAAACGGGAGCGTATAATGGTCGTCCATTTCTAATGGGAACAGATTGTATGTAAGTAATCAATTGTGGTGGCTGTATGGTGTTATTTGTTGTTTAGAATATAATTTTACATTCAATGTGGTTTTAAATGCTTGAAGGCCAGAATAAAACAATTACGGGATTGATATAACCACTGCCTATCTCATGCGTATGTAACTATTTGAATACCTTGTATTGGTAAAATCCCGAGGTTTTGGTTCTATTAACATAACATCACGCCTATAATTATGCTTATAATTCCCGAAGAGTTATGCAGAGAGGTGTACCAATAGAACACCCACATATTCCGCCAGTTATGTCAAGTAGTGTTAAGTCCCGTGTAATGGGGACCGAGCCTATTGTCATCAACAGGCGCAAATCCAGTCTCCGTGGCTGTTACTGAGAAATTCCTGATGGAAAAACTCAATAACAATTAGACCGACCCGAGAATTGAACCTAGGACTTCATGCTCAGCAGTCACGACTGCGACCATGAAGTTTGTCATCTACCCTATTGAAAACGAATGTGACATCAACCGAAGTTGAAGGCATTAATAACTAGGGCTACCCAATGACTACCTACTAAATATGATCAAATGAGAATGTTTTTTACACTCTTTCTGGATGCATTTGAATGAGTAATTACATATGACAGGCAGTTCTTTAAATTCAGCGCTAATATGGATCTTGGATGGCCGTCCATTTTGTCCAGCTCGTCTCGGTCTCGCCATCTTCTGTGAAGTCTTTCGCTACACCTTCTGGTTGTACTAAACCTAGTCAACTTGAAGGTGTAGCGGAAAAAGTTGTGGACCAAAATAGCCACTATGTGGAACCCCACATAGTGGCTATTTTGGTCCACAACTCATTGGATCAGAAGATCTGAAAGTCATGGGAAGAAGCTTTAGACACGCGGTGGGATGCAGGAGGCCTTTCATCTTCTTGTGTGTAGCGTGTGGTTAGTGCATAACAGTAACAGATAGTTAATAGTTATTTTTGGGTCAATAAAAAGTATTTTAGTTTTATTACCTATATAACAATAACTTACATATTTTTAACATTTTTAAATATTTCAAAATAAAGCACTATAAAAAAATATTTAAAAATATAAAAAATAGTGGCCCACCAGCGCTGGGAACAGGGTCCGAGCTGCCGGTGGTCAGGGCTCTTGAGAGAGGAACCTCCTAACAATACGTGCCGTGTCCAGAAGTACTACTCTATTTTGATTGGTTAGTGGTTGGGTTACGTGACTAATTAGTTTACCGGAAGTGAAACGTTAAGATGGACCTTCGAGCCTACGAAACATAACGTAAAATAGTAAAAAAACAGTAGAATAGGATCCATCAACTTAACATTCTTACAATGATCTATACAAAAAAGCTTTTAAGAATTTACATAGGTATAAAATAAAGTTTTTATTGATGAACTATTTACATAATTCAATGGAGAGTAAAGTTATGCTAGGACATCTGCTTATTTTTACTGTAAGTACAAGTTATTGAAATCAACACAAGTTTTTGCAAAGTCCTAGGTAATATAAACCACTTGAAATGAAAATGTCTACATGGGTGAATGTTTCCATTTTCATTCACATTCTTATGATTACAAAAACATAAGAATGTGAATGAAAATGGAAACATCTTATAAGACAAAAAGAGAAGCTGCATGTGCATCGTCTGGAAAAAAGTTTACCTTCGGTAGCGATAACAGAGGTTTAACTGAAAATCTACAGAAATAATAAATAATCAGTTATTATTTCGTGTGTTTTATCTTGTTAGACAAAGACAAATATTTTTTTATTGATAAAAGGACCGTAGTTACAAAGTTAAGTTCAAGACATGTCCACCGCTACAAGCGGTAACAGATTAAGGCATTACATTCACACTATACAAAACCCAAAGTTTAAAAGATGACGAAGTAAGAAAGCGAAGTGTGTTTGTAATAAAAATCCACCTACAGATATGAATAATGTAAAACGCCTGCAAGTAATTCATTAGCAATTAGGCGTAGATATGTTTTACTGCTTTGCTGTTAACTTTTTTTTGTTAGACCACTAAGACACTTTGATTTAGATTAGAGACGTAGGTATATTCATCTAAACTTACGAACCACACAGTTACAAAATCGATAGATTACCTAATTTGGCAAACAGCGTGCCGTGAGCATTATGATACTGCGCAACAATATGGACCCGAATGTCAAGTCTACATCCGCGACTAACAAAACGACTGCTCAGTCTATGTTGGAAGAACCTCAGAATAATAATAGAGACAATAACGGGCTATTGCCCCCTAAACAAACATCTCTTTAACATAGGCGCCATGGACAGCCCACTCTGCAGGGGCTGCTTTGACGCCGAAGAATCAGCCGCCCACGTCATACTGAAATGCGAGGCCATGGCTACCCAACGTAGGTAAACAAATCCTCGGAACGGTGAGGTCGCTCCACGAAGCCTGTGAAGCTCCCAGGAAACTTCTGTGCTTCTGAGCGGAGCTAGGCTGGCTAACTTAGCCAGGACATCTACGCACAACGGACCGAATGAGAGTCTAAGTGCGGAAAATGGAGTTCCTACTCTACTCTACTGTGCAACAATTAATCCCAAAGTCAGACTTTTAGGACCACATTTTAAATGCATGAAATCTATAAAACAAACACATAAAATTAAACAAAATTACTCGATTCACAAACAAAATTACTAAGTAATAACTTTATATAAAAACTGAACTGAAAAAAACAAGTTCAGGAAACAGGACATATTGACTGCAACAGTCGGGAGCCTAAACGGGACTAAAATCATTACATCCAATATGGTTTTATTATTATGGTATTAGTACTTTTCTATGCAGTCGGGTTTTTTATTTTTATTTTACACTTTTTAGTTACTTAGTTAGACCATTCAAAAACAACCTCATGATGAGCCCTTTATCGAGCCGTTCAGGCCATAGAGCGTGCCTAACAGTTATACATACATACATAAATACATACTATCGAAAAACATAACCCTCCTTCTGGCGCAGTCGGGTAAAAAGAAAATTATTAGGCTGGGATCGAACTCGAAGTCACGAGATTCTAACCCAGCGCTGTGCCCCGAGACCAGCTGGCTTATTGTAAACAGTGGCGAATATGTAGATCGCTGCCTAAACAGGTTGGTAATGTTCGGAATTCGGTGCCATGATCGGGGTGTCAAATGCCAAAATGAAACTGGCGCGAGACGGTACTGTTTTTTCTTGGCTAGCTTCCACTAAAAAAATATAGATGGCGCTGTACATGACTTATTGTGAATAAAATTGTTTTCGGGGTCCGGTCGTAGGCAACTCAAGTTTTTACGTGCAGCAGATAGCGGTGTCCAAATATTCAGTGCCAGGTCGTATTTTATTTATAGAAATTATAGCCAAAACGAAAAAAGTAAATTGCATTGCAACAAAAACGCAAATCGAACGAAAACAGACGAACGCACACAAACTAGGAAGCATGGATAGGTCCATGCTAGGGAGGAATACTTTTGAAAGGTAATGAATGATGAACGCCAAACAAATGTTTTTTATTTTTGCATTTAGGTCTAAATTCTGAAAAAATCTACAGAAAGGAGTTAATACTTTCCGATCGCTCGAACGCAAGAAAAAACTTTAAGCTACTACTACTTTTTACTATAACTACATTTTTTTTATTCATAATACATTCCGTGCCTTGAACAAAATTTATTTCCAGTTCGGAAACAAAACGAAACTTTTTGTCAAGTCTCAAAAGACTAGTACCCTAATTTGGATATCAACAACAGATTTGAATTTTGTTTGAAGCCGAGCACCGTTCAACGGATTTTCTGACAAATTCAAATAAAGTGACGAGTTTTTAGTGAAATTATTCAAAAACAATTGTAGTGAAGTGTTTATTTGCTAATATTGTATGTGCATTGTGTTAAGATGACGACCGACAAGATTCGGAAGGACAAGAATCAGAACATTCAGGTTTCCATACGTTTGAGGTAATTTAAAACCAAGTATAACTTGAAATAATGAACGAATTTTTCGTTAACGACGACTCACTGGATTATTCGTTGTTTCGTCATAATTCCTTATAAACTCTTCAAATCTGCTTTGAAAGATTGCATATTGCTAATTTGTGCAATTCTCTATCTGTAATAATCATGCTGTATTATGTTAGACAAAATTATATGTCCTCAAAGCAATTGATTAAAAAAAAACCATCAATTTGCTGTCGTCCTGGTCCACAATTCTTGTTATTCAACTATCATGACTAGATCATTTAAATCTAAACAAACAATGATTCTCTTATTCTTGTAACAAATTCCACTCATCAATGAATCCATAACTGAATGATTGTACAATAATCTTATCCAAGTCCTGTGAACTAATTATTATTGAGGTGCAGTATATATTCTTCTGTAAATAACAAGTACTAAATATGCTAAGATGAAGTCATGAGGTGTGGCATATATGTAGGTCACTGACATAATTGCACGAATAGTGCAATCATTTGAGATCAGCCTAATGGATGGGGAAATGTAGGATGTACTGTGTGGAAGATGATATGGCTAGAAGAGTCTCATGAGGTCATGACTAAGAGAAGTAAGTATGAAGTATTACGACATGCTGTGCTGACCCCAAATGTAATGGGAGTCAGGCAGCGGTGCGATGATGATACAGTAATCATGAATGACCCCATGAGACTTCAGTAGAGTAAAAAAAAATTTAGTTAATTTTTAAACATTTTGTATAAATTTAACTATTACTGATGTTTCAAAGAATTTACTCGGAACCTAGATGCTTTAATTAAGCAACTCTGGGGCTGACTGTGGTCATAATAACTTTTTAAACATTCATCACATCTTAAGATATGTGACCATGCAAGTCAATTGTGGTTAATTTTCCATCAATTGCTCAATTGCTTCACCCCAAGATAACCTACTGACAAAATCCAGTCCTATGGGACTTTAATTACTGATGAGAAATTTTATGTGGGTTTACACCCTGTTTATGTGATCATACAATATTGCTAAAGTATGTCTTATTTGTAGTCTCTCAGCTGTAATGTCATGTGAAGTAATGTTCTTTGTTATTGGGATTGGTTTCCACACTAAGTCATTCATATGGACCATGTTTATCACAAATTATTCAACAATGGCTACTACGTATCCAACATCTAATAGATGAAGAAACATTCTTCTCTGTTACAAATCTGAAAATGTAGTGAATTCATGCAATACTGTTCTGCAGACCCCTAAACCAGCGAGAGAAGGACATCAAGTCGCTGGGAGTGATCGAGGTGGTGAACAACCGCGAGGTGGTGGTGCGCCAGTCACAGCAGACCTCGCACACTAAGAAGTTCACCTTTGACCGGGCTTTTGGGCCCAATGCTAGCCAGGTAATATAGTATGATGTTGGTGTTTCACATAGCGGAGGCCTGTGTCCTAGCTGTGGCAATGCTAAAGGCTGATTTTGTATTCAATTATAGACTTTCAAAATATTATCATAGTTTTTAATGTTTATAGGCTAGTGATAGCCTAGTGGTTTGTCGGACTGTCAAGTCGTTGGTCTTGCATTTTAACTCAAGACACCTCTCCATTCACCTCACCTCTGATGTTTCGGATGCTAATTTATGCATAATTTATAATAAAATTATCTCTTTTTTTGGTGGAGGAGAACATCATGAGGAAACCTAACCAGCATGTCAGAGGCCAATGGGCAGCATAAAACTCTTCATTATTTCCATGCTCATAGCCACCAATTCCACATCATCATCATCATTAATCCATTAGTTCTTCCAAAATCACCCACCACACCTTTTGTAACAATATACCTCTTGTTTCCAGCTCCAAGTATATCAAGAAGTGGTGAGTCCTCTCATAGAGGAAGTACTCAATGGCTACAACTGTACGGTGTTTGCCTATGGGCAGACCGGCACTGGCAAGACACATACCATGGTTGGAGAGCATACCGGGACTGACACGCACTGGCAAAATGTGAGTAACTTTGTAACTTTTATTCAACTAAGTCTACCTATATTAAATGGGCAAAACACACACAAATTGCAGGTATCCTATAGATACACGTCTGCCTAACCATTCACGGATTACAGGCGTGATGTTATGTGTACCAAAAACTACTGCATAATCCTAACAAAACCCATTTAATCTTAATGTCTCCAGGACCCACTAGCCGGCATAATCCCTCGCGCACTCTCCCAGCTTTTCGACGAGCTTCGTCTCACCAACACGGAGTACACAGTCCGCGTGTCCTACCTCGAGCTGTACAATGAGGAGCTGTTCGACCTGCTCTCCAGCTCCGAGGACAACTCCAAGCTCAGGATCTACGAGGACGTGACCAGGAAGGGGTCCAATATTGTTAATGGGTTGGAGGAGATTACGGTAAGTGTTATCGATAACACGCCCAATGTGTAATGGACCTCTATGATCTGAGCACACGAACAAATAGTCAATCGTATGCTCAGCGCCTTAGTGTGAGGTACATTGGCCGAAACTTCACAAGACCTGTCTAAAAGTACGTCGCATTTTCGAATAAGGGTATAATTCGGTCTTGAGCGTAAGTTTTACATAAGACCTACAACAACGCAACGTAATTAATAATTACCAGTTGGTACCTAACATTTGTCATGCATACAATACGGGCCAACTCTCTATGAGAGAGAGCGCTATAATACACCGCTCGGGACCAGTGCATGTAGATGTTGCATGTTTTCAAATTTTTGGTGGCAACATTATTTTTTTGGGTTCTGTTAAAAATGTCACATGTGCGGCTGCTGTGCATGAGGTCCTTGGTTCGATTCCCGGGTCAGACAAAGTGTTATTTTGTGTTTCCATCATTTTCAATTTCTCATTAGCAGTCACGGAGTCTAGATTCGTGTCCGGTTGATGGCAATAGGTTCGCCCCCCCCTATTACATGGAACTTAAACATAACTGGCGCAATGTGGCTGTACTATTACATACACCTCTGCTAATCCTTTGTTGTTTACAGGCTTGATGTGATGTTATTTGTCTTATTCTGTGTCAGGTTTACAACAAAAATGAGGTGTACAAGATAATGGCACAAGGTCAAGAGAGGAAGAGGGTTGCCTCTACACTGATGAATGCTCAATCAAGGTATGTTGGCATATTGTGCTTGTCTTTAATTATTCAGCTGCATCTGCAGGGCTATTGCGTATCTTTCTGATATCCAGTGACTATCAAGCTTCAGTTGTACACCGAACTTCGATGACAACCGAAAATGTCATAATATTAGCATTACGTATCATACTGTGTGGATATCACTTCACAGTGACTAACACAGCCCGGGTAGGGTGTAGCTCCTTTCACGAAAGCCACTTCAAACTCAGTTGTCATCAATGTCAAACCAATGACGTCATATTTGATCGCGACTGGTCATACATAATACGAAATTAGTTTCGTATTATGTTACTGCACTGAGCCCAGTTACTATAATTTCGAGCTGTCAACAGAGATACGTAACAGCCCTACTGGTTAGACTGGAATCCGACCCCAATAGTTGAGAAAAGTCATGTCTTTTACATTGATACCCCATGTCCCATGTGTGTCAAAAGCGATCGCTGCGCGAATACGGGGTCAATGGTCGTCGCAATTATTTGTTCCCAAAATCTAAAGGGAAAATAAACACTTGAATTATGAATTAGGACGGTCATAACTAATGACGAAACCATAGTAGAAATGAGACTTAAAAGTTTATCGATCATTATCCTATTTTATTACCTTGTTATTGAATCCCAATTATTTTATTTCCTTTTCTGAATTAATTGTAAATATTTTTTTAATACAGCAGCAGCCTTCCCAATGGCAAAACTAATATGTAGTAAGTCTTTATAAGAACAACGTTAAATGGTTTGTTTATGCTTCTTCATATATTTGTTTATAAACAATAATGATCGCTGTTTTGTTCATTGGGTTGGTTACTGCAATGTTATGCTGAGGAAGCATGATCAAACATGATAATTTAGGTATCTAGTAGACTTTAGACTAGATCTAGACTAGAGGTCTAGATTGTGAAGATACTGGATTGAGTAGCAAAGTTAGATTCATCTTCCTAGTAACTGTTTACAAGTATTATCATTATCATTTACTATTTGTGTTGAGTTCCCGATATTTCGGCACTGTAGTAAGCGCCATGATCACGGATAAACTGTACTATTGCGGGTGTTTATGAGATATTTCTTACACGTTTTACGCGCTCGGAACCGCTTTGTTTTAGCAAGTTAACATATAATTTGTATTGTTTAGCTAGTAAATAGATTACAGTAAGTTCTAGTAAGTTGGTAAGTTATGTATATTCGATTCTATCTCGACTTGCCAGGCCGATTCGAACATTATGTGTGGCACGGCTCTCAAAACCCACACGCGTTCGCTGAAAAGAAGTACTGTGCACAGCAATGTTTATTTAATTACAAGTAACTAAAACTATAACTAATAGAGATAAAATAAAAAGAAAAGAAAGAAAGAAAAGAAGAGAGAGAGAAAGAGTAAAGATATAAAAGTATCTATGTAGTATATAAACTATCTGGTGTCCACGACACAAGCCTCGTTGCTTAGTGTGGCACTAGATGGCGTTGTGTGTAATGTCCAGCAATATATATTTATATTGCTGGACATTTTTTTCAACAAAGTAAAGGTTTACACTCATAAATTCCTTTATTATGCTGAGGGATGGGCGTTTTGCTTGAATATGACGAAATGCCCAATACAAAATAGGCATAGAAAAGAATATCTACTAACTAGCGGACGTCACGCGGTTTCACCCGCGTAGTTCCCGTTCCCGTGGGAGTACGGCGATAAAATATAGCCTATGTTACTCGCTGATAATGTAGCTATCCATTGCTGAAAGAATTTGTCAAATCGGTCCAGTAGTTTTTAAGTTTATTTGTAACACACAGTAATACAAATCTTTCCTCTTTATAATATTAGTATACTAGATTTAGATAATGTGTTCTTTCTTCTTTTATTTGTTTACTTCAATCAGCAAACCCTTTGTTCCAGCCGCTCCCACACCGTCTTCACCATCGTAGTCCACATGAAAGAGAACAGCCCCGAGGGCGAGGAGCTGATGAAGATCGGCAAGCTGAACCTGGTGGACCTGGCGGGCTCCGAGAACATCAGCAAGGCGGGCTCCGACAACCCCGCCAAGAGGGAGCGCGCGCGGGAGTGCGTCAACATCAACCAGTCGCTGCTCACGCTCGGCAGGGTCATCACGGCGCTGGTGGAGCGGCATCCGCATATACCGTACAGGTATGGAGGACTAGTATTAACTATTACCGTGTGAAATCTTGACGACAAAGTCGCTACAAATATAAGCTATTTATTCACCAAGGGGAGTAGGCACAGATTACTAAGCGAGTGTGCATTTGAGGCCCGACGTGAAGCACACGAGTTTAGTAATCTGTACTTACCCTCGAGTGATATATACTGCTTAATATTACACTTGCTTACAATGTCATCAAGACTTAAAAAAAAAAAAACAAAACGCGTTAGTAATGGATTACTACCATGATTTTCAGGGCAGTAATGAAATTCAATACAATAAACTGCCTAGATTTTTAAGAAGGTTTAATGAACAGCTTTTACTGGGGTAGTATTGGTACACTTACTTAACAAGTGTAGTATAAAATACTATTTTACCGGACATTTTTCTACGTTATTCGCATTGGAGATGACGGCCAAAAATTGCGTCTTTACCGAAACTTTTATTCTTTGTTTCGGTAAAAGTTCGCCGGCTGAACGCAAGGATTACAATACATGTTTGCGACGATCTCATTGGTTTGGTCCCGTCTTTACGTATTGTTTTTTGCTAATTTCACCACTTACGGCTATCTTAATTCACTCTCAAATATGCTATTTCACAACATAAAAAAACACCTTTCACAGGGAATCCAAACTGACCCGAATCCTCCAAGAGTCTTTGGGCGGTCGCACCAAGACCTCAATCATCGCGACCATCTCCCCGGGACACAAGGACCTAGAGGAAACTATGAGCACCCTGGAGTATGCCCATCGCGCCAAGAATATACAGAACAAACCGGAAGTCAACCAGAAGATGACGAAGAAGGCTATATTGAAGGAGTATGCGGAGGAGATTGATAGACTGAAGAGGGACTTGCAAGCTTCAAGAGATAGGAATGGTAAGCAGTAATATTGCTCTAAAAAAATTCACGAAAAATGAAATTTATAAAAAACTTGAGAGGTGTCAAGGGACACCCGGATGAAACGAAGTTCCTTTCGATTAATTAGTGAAGGAATTGTAATAAAATTTTATTTTTTTCATAACAAAACATTCAACCACGTACTTCCCACCCCCTCACCCCACGCAAGGGTCGACTCTGCCGATGCGTGTCTCTAACTTGCGGACGCAATTAAGGGCGCGTTTGCATATCAGGTAAAATTATGCTGTTTTTCGGTACAATTTTATGGCATAACCAAACAAAATCCAATATAACTAATAACTACCTCGTATAGATTGGTTCTTCATCTTCAAATAATAGGAACTTGATCATTGAAAATTTTAGTTTTTTATAATGTAAAATCGATCTGTCGTTGCCATTTTCCCTAAAATTAACGATACAGGGTTGAGTTTAGGTACATTTTTTGTGCTATTATTAACATATTTTACTATTTCTAAAAATACTGTATTGTGGCAAACATAATCAATTCTTAATGCAAGGATTTTTTTTTATCTAAATGATTTATATAGTTGCAGAAAAAATGAAAACCAAATCTTATTTTTTCACATTTTTTGCTATTCTGGATGAATCTTAATCGATTGCATTAGGGGTTATTTTATTTTGGATACCCGTCTTGATTTATTGCACAAACACTTTGAATGAAACTTTAGTCCGCGCACGGCCGCCGTCGAGAGTGGACACGTAACGCCTGTTTGGAGCGGCTCGAGTTGAAAAAGATCGCTGTACAAACACAAAATATTCGATAAACCAAATTTGATACTTGACAAGGCAAGATTTTTATTATTTATTAGTTATGATGAGACCTTACCTCCGGACTTGATAAAGTGATTGGTGACTGCTACTGGAACTCCTTGACGTGTTGTACTAGGTGAGCTGAGTTTGGGCTCGTTTTGTTAGTTATGATGAAACCTTACCTCCGGACCTGATGTAGTGAACTGAAGATGTACTTCGATGATTGCTACTGGAACTCCTTGACGTGTTGTACTGGGTGAGCCGAGTTTGGGCTCGTTTTGTTAGTTATGATGAGACTTTACCTCCGGACTTGATGGAGTGACCTGAAGGTGTACTTCGGTGATTGCTACTGGAACTCCTTTACATGTTGTACTCAAAAACAGGTTTTTAAAAGAATCGAAGCTTAACTATTTACTTAGGTTTATTTGTAACAAATACAAAAATGTACTGTACATGAATATGAACTACACTACATTATTACCAACTGGACGAAATTATGTAGTAAACCTTGCAAGATCACTATTAAAAGAAATATTATGTTTAAATTATCATTTCCAACTCTTTCAATATGAGCAAATTATGCAAAATAAATATAAAAAATCCGTTGAAAACAAATATGTTCAGGTCAACTTAGACTCTGACAAAAATGTACCAGTAAATAAATTAGACGATAAGAATCAAACAGCGGAAATAGAAATACCTACGAATACTTTTTTTCGTGAATAAAAATCTAAACATTATGCACCAAAATATTGCAGGGCTGTTAGCAAAATCTGACATGCTCACTGTGTGTATATATGAGTTATTAGAAAAAAGTATACAAGTGGACCTATTATGTATTACGGAGCATTTCATGATGGAAGGCTCTGAAGTCCATCTCAATATACCTAACTACTGTTTAGCTGCCTGCTTTAGTCGTAAGGAGAATAAAAGAGGCGGTGCCTGTATACTCATAAAAAATGATCATCAATGGAGAGAATTACCGAAAATCGCTAAATTATCAATAACCGGTATTTTTGAATGTTGCGCCATAGAACTTATAAATTATAGAGTTGTAATTGTGTGTATATATAGAGTACCAAATCCAAGAAATTTTGATGAATTTATGAATAGATTGGAGATGTTATTACGTGTTCTGATAAAAAAACCATTTAAAAATGTTGTACTGGCGGGTGATTTTAATATAGATATATTGAAGAAAAACAAACAGACTCTAGAATTTGAAAATGTGTTATTAAATTTTAATCTAACATTATCTATACGTCAACCTACTCGTTTAAAGAGCAATACATGCATCGACAATTTTGCGCATAATTTTAATAAGTGTCGTAAAGCTATGGTCTTGGAACTAGCTTTGTCTGACCATACGGCACAATTACTCACTTGCCCGATTAGCACCTCAAACACTAGGAATCATTGGCGGACCACTGACGGGACTATAGCAAAGAGAACATAATTTAGTACTAAATGGGAAAAAAACTAAGTGCATTAGATTTGCTCTACCAAATGTCAAAAGTAGTGATTGTGACATAATATTGAATCAAGAGAAACTAGAATTTGTCGATAAAACGGTTTTCTTGGGAATCACGCTCGACTCAAGGTTACAATGGGGTCCTCATTTAACATCTCTTGCAGGACGGCTGAGTTCAGCTGCATATGCTGTTAGAAAAATCCGTCAATTTACTGATATTGATACCGCGAGGCTAGTCTATTTTAGTTATTTTCATAGTATTATGTCATACGGTATTTTACTATGGGGACGGGCTGCAGACATCGAGTCTATATTTATTCTGCAGAAAAGAGCCATCAGAGCCATATATGAATTACGTAGACGCGATTCTCTAAGAGAACTGTTTAAGGAAATTAATATCATGACAGTACCTTGTCAATACATCTATGAAAACATCATGTACGTTAGGAAAAATCTGCATTTATTCAGTAAAAGAGGTGACAGACACCACTATAACACTAGAAATAGGGACCAACTAGTTCAGCCAGGTTTCAGGCTTGCTAAAGTAGATTCATCTTTCATGGGGTACTGTTTGAAATGTTACAATAAAATACCTCCCCACATTCTTCAACTGAATGAGACGAAATTTAAATCTTGTATAAAACGCACACTATGTAGGCAAGCATATTATAAGTTGGGGGATTACATTGATGATAAAAATGCTTGGCTAAATGCTGGTCCTGCTCCACAACCATAGGGGCAAACTAATTGAATGTACTGGTCGGGCATTATTTGAGTCTATCGACACGCAAAGAAGAAGAATTGATTCCCATGTTAATGTATTGTGGAAGCTGCAGAAGATTGTAAAAATATACCCACTTGCATTGTATAGATTCCGGTTTTTAGTATTATATAATTGCATAGCACATGTGTGAGTACTTTGTACTGTTCAGCCACCACTTACATTTAGTTATCTTTCATTGACTTGAATATGCCTTGGTGGCTGAGAGAATGTCATGCTCACTCAAATGTCTCGCTGATGGTGGCGGGTGTGTCGGGTCATTTGGTTCCCTTAAATATGGTCGAGTTGAATGGCGCCGATACATGCGTCATGTTCGTGAACGGGCGCTGTCAGTTGGGACTGGTCATCTCTTAGCTGCCACGGTTCGTTCATTTTAATTACTTTATTTTTTAATTTATATTTTACTCTGGACGCTCTTAATGTGCACGTCTTTCTACATCGTTCTCACATATGTATAATCTCAACATGAATGATGTAACCAAGATTTTGTAACAATATTTTGATTTAAAAGAGTGTCCATGGAGTTTCTTGCCCGTTCTTCTCCATAGAGATCTACGTTAGGGAATGGGCAACTACAGTACTTTCTCAAGTTATTATGCCTTGTGACTGTGACTGTAGCTTTGCTTTTTTGTATTTTCGACATTCAAAAGTGCCGTAATGGTCTAATTGAAATAAATGATTTGAGTTTGAGTTTGAGTTTGAACATAGACAAATTCAAATCTTACCTCAATAGCCTATCGTTTGCTGAAGTATATGAAGCTAAGGACCCAAACATTGCTTATAATGCCTTCACAGAAATGTTTTCTTTCCTATATACACAGTGCTTCCCTGAAACTCTTATCTCTGTAAAAGTCAAAAGAAGGCCTAGTTGGGTCTCTCATGGTGTTAAAATATGTAGCAGAAAGAAACGTCATTTATTATGGCAATATAGACAAAAACCTACCGAAATGAATAAAAATAAATTTAAGAGTTATTCAAAATTGCTTAAAAAAATAATCTATTTAACTCAACGCGCACAAAATATACATAAAATTAAAACATCAAATAATAGATCTAAGACTACTTGGGAAATAATAAACCAAACAAAACTAAACTTACCAAAAAATACTATAGACAAAATTCGAAATAATAATGAAACTGTAACTGACCCTAAAATTATTGCAAATATATTTAACAATTACTTTATAGATAAAATTAAACCTATGACTAGTACGGGAACCACAGTCAATAAACATATTTTAGCCAGAAAAGACTCGATGTTCATGGCCCCAAGTCTATCACTTGGTATATTAAAAATTATCGCGGCCTTAAAAAATACAAACAGTGTAGGATACGATGGCATATGTACAAAAATTGTTAAAACTGTAGCATATGAAATCTGTGGCCCCATAAGCTACATTATTAATTTAAGCATCAGTGAAGGTATATTTCCGAATGCGTTAAAAAAGTCTATTGTAAAACCACTATTTAAGAAACAGGATAGGGAGTTAATGGAATTTTACAGGCCAGTTTCATTAATACCAATATTCTCAAAAATTATCGAAAAATATATTTACAGGGAAATTAATACCTATTTTGAAAAAAAAACAAATACTCTGTGACGAACAGAAAGGATTTAGGGAGAAAAAAACAATTAACTTGGCCATATACGACTTCTTGCATACTGTTATGACAAACATGGACAAAAATACACCAGTCTGTGCCATTTTCTGCGACATGACACAGGCATTTGATTATGTCCAACATAATATATTACTTAATAAACTTGATGCATATGGTATAAGAGGAAACATATTTAATCTAATACAATCATACCTACATGACAGGAAACAAGTAACGCAAATTAGTAGAATAAATATGAGCTCCAGACGTGAAGAGATTTTCACATCATGTGAGCGTACCGTCCGTCATGGAGTTCCGCAAGGCAGTGTAATCGGACCACCCCTTTTTACTCTCTATATCAATGACTTTCCTAAATCCATTAAATATCCCATGACACTGTTTGCTGATGACAGTACTATAACAATACCATGTCATAATAATAATACATATGAAACGGACATAAAAAATACATTAATTGAAGCGGTAACGTGGCTGAATAATAATAATTTAAAAATCAATATAAATAAAACTTTGATTATGCACTTTAGCCAAAGATCATCATTATACTCTAGTCTTGACATCGAATATAATAATAATAAAATACAGATAGCTAATTCTACAAAATTTTTAGGTCTAACAATCGACAGACATTTAAATTGGAAATCGCATATTGAGGCCTTAGCCAAAAGAATAAGCAGTGGTGCATATGCGTTATATAAATTATCACGTACTCTAAATATAGAAGCGCTATTAACGGCCTACTATGGTTTAGTTGAATCCGTCATTAGATATGGTGTTATCTTCTGGGGTAATTCAACCGATAGGGATATCATCTTTAAAAGACAAAAGTGCTGCGTGAGATCTATGTTTAATCTAAAAACTACCGATAGCTGTAAAAATTACTTCACAAAATATCATATATTAACATTACCTTCAATTTATATATTAGAAGTAGTAATGTTCGTAAAAAAAAATCCACATTTGTTTCCTCGTATGGCAGACAAATTTCCAAGAAATAGACGTGATGATAGCAAACTATGTGTACACGCATCAAAAACTGCACTTATGCGCAAGAGTGTTTTTTGCATGGCACCAATTATCTACAATAAATTGCCCAAAAGTTGGAAAGAGCAAACTATACCGAAACTTAAACAAACAATTAAATGGTTTTTGGCACAAAAAGCATATTATAGTATTACAGAATTTTTAAACGACTCATGGTGATTATTATAAATAAATAAATATAACTCAGTGTAGTAAAGTCAAGTAGTAGTGGAGAACTTAAATATATTATAAATGTTTTTATAACTAAATGCCTTTAAAGTGATGTAAATCTTCATTGAGAACATACATTGTAATATTAGACAAGGTACATTAATAATAAATCACAAAAAACTTAATTTAATTTTTGTTTAACTGTGACTGAATAAAATATTTAATGAATAAGTGTAAAATTTAAAAATAATTGATTCTGTAATAGTAGTTGTATTTAATAAATTGGTATATAATGTATAACGTTTAAAAATTAAAAATCATGAATTAAATAATAATAATTGTACCGAAAATATTTGCACGCCATGAAAAATGGCAGACATATCGTGAGCCACCTCTTATTTAAGATCTTGCATGCATGTATTATTTTTCTGTATGTAAACACATGTTTGAGCCAATAAAATTTCTTATTCTTATTCTTATTCTTACTAGGTGAGCCGAGTTTGGGCGCGTTTTGTTAGTTATGATGAGACCTTACCTCCGGACTTGATGGAGTGACCTGAAGGTGTACTTCGGTGATTGCCAAAACGAGCCCAAACTCGGCTCACCTACAATTAACTTGGCCATATACGACTTCTTGCATACTGTTATGACAAACATGGACAAAAATACACCAGTCTGTGCCATTTTCTGCGACATGACACAGGCATTTGATTATGTCCAACATAATATATTACTTAATAAACTTGATGCATATGGTATAAGAGGAAACATATTTAATCTAATACAATCATACCTACATGACAGGAAACAAGTAACGCAAATTAGTAGAATAAATATGAGCTCCAGACGTGAAGAGATTTTCACATCATGTGAGCGTACCGTCCGTCATGGAGTTCCGCAAGGCAGTGTAATCGGACCACCCCTTTTTACTCTCTATATCAATGACTTTCCTAAATCCATTAAATATCCCATGACACTGTTTGCTGATGACAGTACTATAACAATACCATGTCATAATAATAATACATATGAAACGGACATAAAAAATACATTAATTGAAGCGGTAACGTGGCTGAATAATAATAATTTAAAAATCAATATAAATAAAACTTTGATTATGCACTTTAGCCAAAGATCATCATTATACTCTAGTCTTGACATCGAATATAATAATAATAAAATACAGATAGCTAATTCTACAAAATTTTTAGGTCTAACAATCGACAGACATTTAAATTGGAAATCGCATATTGAGGCCTTAGCCAAAAGAATAAGCAGTGGTGCATATGCGTTATATAAATTATCACGTACTCTAAATATAGAAGCGCTATTAACGGCCTACTATGGTTTAGTTGAATCCGTCATTAGATATGGTGTTATCTTCTGGGGTAATTCAACCGATAGGGATATCATCTTTAAAAGACAAAAGTGCTGCGTGAGATCTATGTTTAATCTAAAAACTACCGATAGCTGTAAAAATTACTTCACAAAATATCATATATTAACATTACCTTCAATTTATATATTAGAAGTAGTAATGTTCGTAAAAAAAAATCCACATTTGTTTCCTCGTATGGCAGACAAATTTCCAAGAAATAGACGTGATGATAGCAAACTATGTGTACACGCATCAAAAACTGCACTTATGCGCAAGAGTGTTTTTTGCATGGCACCAATTATCTACAATAAATTGCCCAAAAGTTGGAAAGAGCAAACTATACCGAAACTTAAACAAACAATTAAATGGTTTTTGGCACAAAAAGCATATTATAGTATTACAGAATTTTTAAACGACTCATGGTGATTATTATAAATAAATAAATATAACTCAGTGTAGTAAAGTCAAGTAGTAGTGGAGAACTTAAATATATTATAAATGTTTTTATAACTAAATGCCTTTAAAGTGATGTAAATCTTCATTGAGAACATACATTGTAATATTAGACAAGGTACATTAATAATAAATCACAAAAAACTTAATTTAATTTTTGTTTAACTGTGACTGAATAAAATATTTAATGAATAAGTGTAAAATTTAAAAATAATTGATTCTGTAATAGTAGTTGTATTTAATAAATTGGTATATAATGTATAACGTTTAAAAATTAAAAATCATTAATTAAATAATAATAATTGTACCGAAAATATTTGCACGCCATGAAAAATGGCAGACATATCGTGAGCCACCTCTTATTTAAGATCTTGCATGCATGTATTATTTTTCTGTATGTAAACACATGTTTGAGCCAATAAAATTTCTTATTCTTATTCTTATTCTTACTAGGTGAGCCGAGTTTGGGCGCGTTTTGTTAGTTATGATGAGACCTTACCTCCGGACTTGATGGAGTGACCTGAAGGTGTACTTCGGTGATTGCCAAAACGAGCCCAAACTCGGCTCACCCAGTACAACACGTCAAGGAGTTCCAGTAGCAAGTAAAGCAAGTGTAGCGCCATGTCTAGTAGTCAACGTTTTTGGGCTGAAATCGGGATGATAACAAGACGAAGTTTCGTTCCTATCACCATTATGATATAAAAACGACAGCCTTTTTACTGTTGTAATCATCATTGAAATGCCACTGGACCAGCCTATAAACGGTTGAAAAACATGTTCATCTGTCTTTATACCTTTTCTGTGGATATATTTTCAAACTGACCTTTTTTTCCAGGCGTATACCTAGCCAGTGAGACTTACGCGGAAATGACGCTAAAAGAAGAAGAACAACGCAAGGAGATTCAAGAGCTGCTCCTCAAGAAGCGGGCCATGGAGGAGGAGAGAGACCGCATGGAGGGGGTGTTCCAGGAGCTGAACCAGACCCTGGAGGTGAAGAGCAATGAGCTGGCCAGCACCGTCACTCAGCTCGAGGGCACGAAGAAGGAGTTGGCGAGTACGAGCCATGTAAGTATACCTTAAAGTTATGCTTTCTCAAAACTCAAACTCAAATCATTTATTTCAATTAGACCATTACGACACTTTTTAATGTCGAAAATACAAAAAAAAAGGATAGCTACAGTCACAGTCACAAGGCATAATAACTTGAGAAAGTACTGTAGTTGCCCATTTCTCATTTGAAAATGTTATCTTTCAAAACTTTCCATTTTTTAGAGCGCCGTCTGTGTACGAAGTTCAAGGTGTTTTCAAATTTGTATGTACAACATGTATTAGAATGGTGTGGCCATAATATTAAGGATGTGGTACAGTACATACTATTCAGCTGAACAACTTTTGTCTCTCCAACACCAAAATCGCCAAAAAATATTCAACTGTCTCATACTAAACTTCAAACCTACTCGACCCAAGGGGCAGCTGGTTATTTTACTTTCTGATACACGCTGCATAAATAGTGTCCAGTTGAACACTTGAAGTAGTATGTAATACATTCTTGCTTTTCAATCCTGATGATGTTTTGCTGATATGTAATAAATTACAAGTTTTTTTTTTTCAAAATTTCCATCTTATTTCCCAGAAACTGATCCGCACAAAGCAAGCATGCGAAGAACAACAGGTGCTGGTATCAGCTCACTGCAGCACTGAGGTAGCTCTGTCCGGGCAGGCTCGGGAACTGCTGGCTACTGCCGACGTGGTCACTCAGCACGTGGCCTGTCTACACGACACTGTGGACAAGCGCAAGTAAGTTCAACATCACATAATTATCATAACGTCACGCCTATAATCCCCGAAGTGTCGGGGTCTAATAGTACACCTGCATTTTGCCAATAGGCGAGACGACAAAAAAAATATAATTACTCCGTCAGATAGATTTCCAAAAAATATTGGACACATTTTTTTTTCACGTGAACAAACTGACGTCGAAAATTTGTGTGACGTCACATTTCGGTATTTTTTTTTAGCATAAAGCGACGTCACAAGCCCCCACTCATGATCTTTGATGCGTTTTATCTTCGTATTTTTTTATTAATTTGATAAAACAAAAAACACGTACTTACCTAATATTTTTCGATAATCTAACTGACGGACTAAACAGAATCATATTTTTTTTAGTCAGTCGTCATCACAATTATTGTAATAGGGGGTGAGCCTATTGACATCATCTTCTCGACTTCTCCATCTTGAAAGGTTTCTGTAAGCATTACATAAAAACTGAATCTTGCTATGATGGCTCTTCAGACCACACTCCTGTGATATTAACGGTCAGCGCAATGTTAGTAGAGTCCTCGGGTCCAGACAAATTATATAACAAATACACTGGGCATCATTCTAGGAATTCATTGAAGGAAATATCCAACTTAGAATACCTCTTAAAAACGAAGCAGATATTGAGAATGCAACCAAGTATATAATAACTTTGATCCAAGAAGCCTGCTGGCTCAACACTCCTGCTACGGACTCCCGCATGAGACACTACAACTATCCCATAGAAGTCAAAAGAGCTGTTCTGGAAAAACGAAGGCTAAGACGGGTTTAGCATAAAAGTCGGCTCCAGATCGGTAAAACCAACTTCGGAAAAACGAGTGCAGAACTAAAATATATGCTTCACAAATGGCACAATGACATCCTGGAATATCAACTGGATTCACTTACAGCCAGTGCGTCCACTAACTATTCGCTATGGAAGTTTACAAAAAACTATGACAGACCACAAGTAGCCATACCTACTCTAAAAACCGATTGACGGATGGGCGCGCACCCCTCAAGATAAAGCAGATACATTTGCACTACACCTAGCCAATTATGTGTGTTTTGTCCGAATGAGGCAAGTGATCCAGAGTCCGAGGAAATGGATTACATTATCAATCAGGACTTGCAAATGTCGCCGCCACCAGCCCCAATAACTGTACGAGAGGTCTGGAGGACAATCAACAAAGCGCTGAAAGATAAAAAAGCACCAGGATTCGACCTCATCACAAAAGAAGTGCTAGTGCAACTCCTACGAAAAGCCATAGTATTTATTACAACAATCTTCAACAGCATGCTAAGAGTCACAATATTGGGAAAACCAGCGAATGAAGTAACCTCTTACAGACCTATCAGCCTACTACCGATCTTATCTAAGGTATTCGAGAAACTGTTACTACACCGAATAACGACGCCAAGTTCGATAGCACCCGAGACATTCCAACACACAACAATTTTCAAGAACTTCCCGTAGATGGAGTCGCCAAGACCGCTGGCAATGAATTTTACCTTAAAGCGACCACCAAAGTCAAGAAAACCGGTCACATTCCTCCTATTATCGTGGATATGAAGACCAACTGGACCCATGAGGCTTTAAAGGATAAAATTTCTGAGTTTTCGAACCAATATCACCTACAATACAGAAATGGAGGCAAGGTTGCCATTTTATGCCACACTGCTGAAGGCCACCGGTCAGTTAAGGATGGTCTTCGTCATCAAGATGCTTCCTTTGTAACCTTTACCCGGAAGGATGAAAAAATGCCAAAATCAGTGATTCGTGGACTTCCGGCCTATGTCGAACAAGAACTACCGGAAGAGCTGGAAAAAATCGGTTTCACCGGTGCATCAGTAAAACCCCTTAAGTCCCGCAGTGGATTGGATAATCCCTGTCCTCCCTTTCTAGTACAGCTACCAGCAGGAGCTGATATTACAAAATTTCGGCAAATAAGGTACCTGTGTAATTGTGTGGTGTCTGTCAGCAAGTTCAAGCCAAACCGAGCTTATGGCACCCAATGCTTTCGCTGCCAAGAGTTTGGTCACGCATCCCACAACTGCAACAGGCCTCCTCGCTGCGTGAAATGTGTTGCTCCTCACGCGACTGCCTCGTGTACCAAGTCCGACCGCACTGAGCCTGCGCAATGCTGTAATTGCAATGAAGATCATCCCGCGAATTATAGCAAGTGCAGTGTCCGAATAGCATATCTGGCCAGCATCGAGAAAAAGAAGGCTTTAGAACGCAAGCCCGTACCTTCAATGATGGCTACGAAATCTACGCTGGTTCTGCCAAATCTGATGCATCCGACGTTGCAACCAACATTAACTTCAAATCAGAGATCCTGGCCTACTGTAGGAATTCGCGACACAACAGTGATTAAAAATCAGGTTCCCATAGACCATCCTACGACTGACTCAAATGATGAAACTACAAAGGAGATGTTTGAAATCTTACTAACATTAAAAAACATAAAGTCACAATTTGCTGCTTGCACGTCTTGGTTGGACAAGGTCATGCTGGTTCTCTCCCATCTTGGTAAATATGTCTGATTCTGCAGAACTCCGATTATTATCCTGGAACTCCGATGGAGTACGTTTGAAGATCCATGAGCTACTCGATTTGGCGGTAAGCGTTCTATCTGTTGATATTATTGGTATTTGTGAAACTAGAATAACCCCAAATTCAATGTTAGTTACACCTGGCTTTACCTGTTATCGCCAAGACAAACATCTTACTGGCCGTGGGCAAGGAGTTGCTATTCTTGTAAGAAATAATCTTACTCATTCGGTCTTAACTCTTCCAAACACTAAAAATATTGAAGTTGTTGGTATCACTGTCAAAATATCAGGAATTGATCATATTGTGTTGTCTATTTACCAGTCACCCAATCTGCCATTGCTTCGTAGTGACCTTGAGTTATTGTTCGGCTTGGGTTCCCATGTTGTTATCATGGGAGACTTTAATGCCAACCACTCACACTGGCTCAGTAGCTACACTAACACGCGAGGCAGAGTTCTTTTCAAACACATGCTTGAATCCGACTACGTTATACACAGTCCTAGTCTACCTACCCAAGTGAACTATTGCCCCAATCGCAAACCAACGCGCCCAGACCTGGTGTTGTCCTTGAATGTAGGCTGCATTAGTGATATCGAAACGATTATAGCATTGTCATCAAACCATTACCCCATATTCTTTACCATTGGAGGCTTCCCGAGTCGCAAGGTAAAAACCCAGTTCTTTAAATTTCACTGCGCCAATTGGAGTAAATATCGTTCTCACCTCAATAAAAATATAACGCTTAGTTCTAAGACGTTTAACACCAATGAAGAGATTGATAATGCTATAGGTCATTTGCAACAAACTATCATTGACGCCAGAGACTCTTCCATACCGTCCACGACTGCTGGGTTTAGCAATACCCCTACCAAGCTACCCAGATATATTAAAAAACTAATTCGGTACAAAAACTACTTGCGTCGTATTGAACAGAAACTGCCCAGTGGTTACCTTAGAAGGCTTAACCGTAGTAATATAAACACTCTACAAGCTCTCATAAACACAAATATCCGTAACCATCTTGATAACGTCTGGAATGCCAAACTGGCTAAAGTCGATAACCCCAGTCAAGATATCTGGCGTGTAACTAAATCCCTCAAACCTAGATCTGCGAACATACCTCCACTTAAGCTTTCCAATGGGTCTCTGACGACTACCGAGGCTGAACAATGTAACGCGTTGGCTAAAGCCTTTTATGAAAATATGAGCCTTACCACTAACTGGGTTTGTGACTCTGAACTTGAGTCTGAGGTATCAAAATCCATGTCGGTCATTAATAATTATAATTTTGCTTCTGGTTTAATAAAGCCGGTTAGGCCTTTTGAGATCCGTAAAACGCTGACTAGGCTTAAATCCCGTAAATCTGCAAGTCATGACGCGATCCATAATGTACTGTTAAAAAACTTGCCACAGAAAGCGATAGTTTACATTACAAAAATCTTTAATGGCTGCTTTGGCCTGGGCTATTTTCCTAAGATCTGGAAAAAAGCAAAAATAATACCACTTAAAAAACCTGGAAAAGACAGTACTTCACCTACAAATTACCGCCCTATAAGTCTGCTACCGTCTATTGGCAAAATGTTTGAGTCTGTAATTTACTCAAGACTATTGCAGGCCACTGGGCAGTTTCTGATCCAACAGCAGTTTGGGTTTCGTGCTACTCACTCAACTACCCAACAACTGGCTAGGGTGTGCGAGCATATTTCCCATCACCTAAATCTCAAGAAATCCACTGGTATGTTTCTGCTGGATATCGAAAAAGCATTCGACACTGTGTGGCACGAAGGCCTGCTACACAAGTTGCTCACTCTTGACGTGCCTATGCCCCTCATTAAACTTTTACAATCGTACCTTGCGGATCGGAAATTCCAAGTACACATCGGTAACACCATTTCATCACCACACAGTATCCCAGCTGGCGTCCCGCAGGGCTCTATTGTAGGACCCTATTTATTTCTCATTTTTGTTAATGATATCCCTATTCAGCCTCGAACGAAATTAGCTTGTTTCGCTGACGATACTGCGTCTTATACCTCTTCTGACGATACCGATTTAATTATAGGTCGCCTACAATATTCTATTGATTTGCTTCAGGACTATTTCAAGAAATGGAAACTTAAAATAAATGAAAATAAGACTGAAGCAATATTTTTCTCTCGTGCTAGGCAACCCCCCACAAGAACCTTAAAAATAGCAGGCCATAAAGTTCCTTGGAAAGCATCTGTGCGTTATCTTGGGGTCAGATTGGATAACCGCCTAAACTGGTCCAAACATATTGCTGACTTACGTTTGAAGGGCGCCCAAGCCCTTGGTGCTTTAAACCCCATAATGAACCGCAAAAGCAAATTAAGTAGCGGTACTAAATTGAGGATTTATACTACACTTGTCCGTCCGTGTATAACGTATGCTTGTCCTGTTTGGAGTGGCACATGTCTTTCCAACCATCACCTACTACAAGTTATACAAAATAAAGCTGTAAAAATATCCTACAATACTAAGTTTAAGACAAATCTTCAGAAGTTACATAAAACCATTAAACTTCCTTTGTTATTTAATTATGTTTTTAAGGTTTCACTAAAATTTTATAATAAGAACAAAATCAATACTATCAACCCGTTGATTTCAAATCTATGTTCATCAACAGTAGACAAATTACCGTATATCGATAGATACGGCACTTACCGCCTACCACATCACTACCTTTTGTTTCCACCGACCGAGGTGCGGGTGACCAGCGACTTGACCCCTGAGTCGCACAATACTATCCCGGCCACGGTCGCTAATACGCAAGAGCGCGGGCGGCAGGGAGGCTCCGTCCGCTGATAGTTGACTGGTCGCGCGTTTGCTTGTGTTTACATACGTAGACTGCGTGATTTAACTTTTTCGTCTTACCTACCTACATGCAAGCAGTTAATTGTGACTAACTAAATAATTGACACTTTTGTTATATTGTTGTGCGTTAATATTATGTTATTACTATTTTAGACTATCTATGTTTTAAAAGCTTTGAAAGGCGAATTGTTAGCCTAATAAAGTGTTTTAATTTTTTAGTGTGTTAATGTAGCTTAGGGTAAGTGCATTTTGTTATTATTATTTGATGGTAAATAAAGATATTTGAAAATGAAAATGACTACACCGAATGCTAACCCTACTCCAGAAAAATAATGATATCCCTAATCACCAGTTTGGCTTCAGGCAACACCACTCCACAGTGGAGCAAGTCCATAGGGTAGTGGATAAAATAAGAAAGACTTTAGAGGAGAAAGAGTATTGCTCTTCAGTCTTTCTTGACGTACTTGACGGCTTTTGACAAGGTCTGGCATAAAGGACTACTCTGAAAAATCAAGAATAGCCTCCCCCACAGTTACTATTGCTAAAATCGTACCTGGCAGATACAAGAATATACTCTTTCAGGTGAAGGTAGCCGACTCCACTTCCAGGTTCCACCAAATAGATGCTGGCGTGCCATAAGGATAAGTCCTGGGACCTGTACTGTATACCATATATAACCACCTCATCACAAAGCCTGTCTGTACATCAAACTAAGTAATTTTACGCAAAAATTATTGCTGGGAAACGACTTTCTTTTTTGGGGTGAAAAATCACGTTTTACGGTAAAACTCAATGTAACGCACTCAAAACATTGTGCTGATGCATGGATTTAATAGTACGGAGGTCGTGGAGGTGTTTAAAGTAAAAAACTTACATTAAAAACTTGTATAAAAAAAAATTTGTAACTTTGACCCCCAATATCTCCGTAACTAGAAGGTTCCCAGGTATGGTGTAGAACAAAAAAATGATCGCAATGACGCGGAGAACAAGTGCCTTTCGGCTTCGTTAAGAGGTGTTTTACACCCTTTATACGTCTGACCTGTCAGAAGATGAGAGTGTCACTACAGCCACATTCGCAGATGATACGGCAATTTTAGCAAGCGACAAGAACCCTGTGCTCGCAACACAAAAACTACAAACAAGCCTCAACAATATTACCAATTGGCTCCAAAAATTGAGAATAAAGGCTAGCGCATCAAAATCCGTACATGTTACGTATACACTGCGACAAGGAAATTGCCCTCCTGTACACCTGGGAAAAAATACTCTACCTCATCAAGACAGTGTATGATAACTTACTTTTTTACTAACTTGGACTACACCTAGACCGACGCCTTACATGGAGACACCATATCAAAACTAAGAGGCAAGAACTCAAACTCCGATACAACTCGCCTCTCCTGGATACTGGGCCGAAGCAGCAAACTAAGTGTAGACAACAAACTACTCATATACAAGAGTGTTCTCAAACCTGTCTGGATGTATGGTATACAACTCTGGGGCAGCGCTTGTGACTCCAATATCATAATAATACAGTGCATCCAGAACATGATCCTCAGAAACCTATGCAATGTCCCATGGTACATCACCAACGCAGAAATACACCATCATCTGGATATGAGTATGGTGAAGGAAGAGAGCATCATCATAATAACACTACAGAGACATACAAAGGGAAGCTGGAAAGACACCCCAATAAATTGACGGCTAAGCTAACAACTAGTAGCTACAAAACGGCTAAAGCGGAAAGACATATTGACCATATAATCCACTTCTATGGTCTACTGATGAGGAGATGACCTCACTGGAGGACACACTCAAACTGCCACATCCTACATCTCATCTGCTTATAGCATAGCTGATTGCAGATAAAAAAAAAACATAGGCCTAGATGCCACTAATAAAACGTCGAAAAAGGTGCACGGTTCGCGTTGGTCGTTTCCATGGAGAAGAACCGGCAAGAAACTCCATGGTTACTCTTTTCAAATCATTTGGTATTACAATATTATTTTGTTACAGCATTAGTACATTAGTATCGGACAGCGTAGGCCCGACAATAGGTCGTTGCTTACCATACAAAAAGCGTAAAACAGACTTTACTAAAGTTAACCGCCTGACCGGAGGCCCTACTCCCTAACGCTTCGTCCGTATTTTCGGATCTGTCCGTCTTTCTCACTCACACTCATCTGCAGACGTGCGCGAGAGAGACGGATAGATTCGAATATACGGACGAAGCGATAGGGAGTAGGGCCCCTGGACTTCAACACAGCAGTCACGCTTGCGACCGCTAGACCAACGCGGCAGTAGTTTTCGCCTGCCTACCCTCATGGGAAAAAGGCGTAAGTTGATGTATTTAATCCAGTAACTTAAGTAACTATTTTTCCCCAGATCTGTGGAATCAAGTAACCTGCAAGTAACGCGCACGTTCCGCGAACAGTCGGCACAGCAGCGCGGCGCCATCAGTACCGGCGTGCAGCACCTCGCGCACTCCGTCAGCAGCGCCCTCGACAACCTGCAGAGCGCACTAGGTAAGTAAAGGGTGAAAAAACCTCTTAACGAAGCCGAAAGGTACTTGTTCTCCCCGTCATTGCGATCATTTTTTTATTCTACACCGTACCTTCTAGTTACGGAGATATTGGGGGTCAAAGTTACAACTTTTTCACAAGCTTTTTTTAAATACATGTTTTTAATGTAATTTTTTTGCTTTAAACACCTTCACGGCCCCATACTATTAAATCAATTGAGTATTATTCTTTCATTATTTTTGTTTGTCATAAATGGAATGATCATAATTATATTAAGTTACAATTATATTAAGTTACAAATTATATATAAGTTTTATAACAAACAATTTTTAGGTTTTGTTTTTTCGCTATAACTAAAAAGTTATATTAAATTAAAAATACATTCTTGAAGCCTGTACCGAAAACACGCCGACAGTTCCCGAATAAACAGCTATATTATAGTGTTTTGACGTATCATCGAATGTGCCACTAATCTTGACGACGTAAATAACGCCCTACTGCAGGTCCATAATTTGGTTTACCGCTAATAATTTAGTACTAAATGAGTAAAAAACTAAGTGCATTCGATTTCCCTTTCCCTTCATTAGACTTCCCTATATCCCATACCTCTACTTTATAAACTTTAATAAAGTACGAAAAAAAGACGAAATGAGAAAAATGTGTGTATTATTATGTTAACAGATACATACACAATTTCGAGCACGCAGACGCAGGAGCAAAACAAACAACAGTTAGAGAACTTGGTGCAGACCGTTATTGATACTATGAATGAGGTAAGATTGTTTTAAGTAACTAGATGTTTTCTGCGGCTTCGCTGGGCATAGAAGTCGGAAGTTACTCCCCGTACTGGCCTAGTTGTTTGCCAAAATTTCATCCAAACACGTTCAGCATTGAAGACGATTATGTGACTTGTGACCTTGATGTTTTCCTTTTTTAGATAAAATCCGCAACATCAGAAAGCCACAACACTCTCGTCCAGTCCAGCCTGTCGCACCGCTCCGCACTGCAGTCATCCGTGACGTCACACAACGCCGCCGTGCAGGCCACGCTGGCGGCCCTCCTGCACAGCTTCGTGACGTCACTGCAGCACGCACGGGCGACCGACGTCAGGGGGATCGTCGACGCCTTCGTGCAGCAGTGGGTGAGTTGTCAAGCAGACGCGTTAGTTATATTTCCTTTGATTGGACACATTTAGTTAGAAGGAGAACCATAAACCATTAAACGAACTCAGTGCGGTTTGGAAAATGTGCCGGTTTCTTCACGATGTTTTCCTCTTTCGTTTTAGAGAGTAATGGTGATGAAATTAATGACAAATAATAAAGCGCTTGCTAGAATATGCATGACGACAGTATCAAAAAATTGCAAATCTATTTAGTCCCTCAGTAGTAGTATTGGAAATTAATGGACACGTATTTTTTGTTTTTGTAAATCAATGAATATTGACAAAAGATAAAACGCATCAAAACTCGGGAGTGGAGGCTTGTGATGTCAGAACTAGCTAAAAATTATACCAAGGCGTGACGTATTGACAATTTTAAAAGCGTCATACCATCGTCAATTTTGGTTTACGTAACAAAAGAAAAAACACGTGAACTCACTATCTACGTCATCTAACATTGCTGACTGCTGTGTCTCTATTTATGTTGCAAGTAATTTTTACGGGGTATCTTTCTGTTTCCCAGTACGCAGGTGAAGCAGCTCGCGTGTCATCTCTACGGCGAGCTCACGCATCATTCAGCTCTTGCGCAGACTCGTACAGCCAGCTGCGCGCGCAGACAGCTCGCAGGCAGCGCGACAGCCGGCGCGCGCACTGCACGCGACGAGCTAACAAGGCGCAGGCGTGTCTCGCGGTATGTAATGCCTTCATTTTTGTAGTAAAGACTTATCGAAAGATTTCTTGATACCCAGTAAACCCATAGCCAAAAAACTGTAACGCAACAATGTATGTATCGAGAAACCAGGTTAATTGTTCCAGTTGAGTTCTGGTTATTTTGAATAGTCTCTCAGATAGACGCGCATCTGATTCGAGATGATTCTAAATATCAGATTCAAAAGAAACAGCTAATAAAAACAGACAAAAAAAAAAGAAAACCGTAATCACCAGAAAGCCAATTCCAAGTCCTCACGTTTAGACTTATAATAATAATCTATGCTGTAAACACAAACACAGTCAACACATAGCCTTATAATGCCGTTCTTTTACAATAAACTTATACCAACAGGAAATAAAAGAAGAATCAGCACGTTTCCAAAAACTCATAGCACAGCAACTTACTGACATCGAAACTGAACGACAGCAAACAGAAAATAGACTCCAGGAATGGATGGAAGAAGAACGAGAAAGAATATCAAGACATGTGGCTAGAGAGAAACAAGCTCTAGAGGACAGACTTGCAAAGAAAGTCACAGAAATAGAAGTACACAAGAAGATGTTAGAAGAACAGATGGAGCTCTATAAGGAATGGCAGCAGATACAAGAGGAGGCAGATAGAGAGGGGCTGGAGATGGCGGAGGAAGATTTGCAAGAGAGTGAGAATGGGTGGGAAGAGTGCACTAAAAATATCAAGAAGTATGGGAAGGAGTTTGAAGAAGGTATGTATTTCTTCAAACATTTGTAACCTGCCTTTGAAAAGCGGCAGTTTTTGAATAGGCGAGACGACAAAAAAAAATCGAATTAGTCCGTCACTTAGATTATCAAAAAATATTTGACCCGTGTTTTTTCTTTTGTTACGTAAACCAAAATTGATAAAGTTATGACGCTTTTAAAATTCTCAATACATCACGCCTAGGTATATTTTTTAGCTAGTTCTGACGTCACGAGATAAAACGCATCAAAATTCGGGAGTGGGGACTCCCGAGTTTTGATGCGTTTTATCTTTAGTCAATATGCATTGATTTACAAAAACAAAGAATACGTGTCCATTAATTTCCACTACTCTAACTGACAGACTAAATAGATTTGCAATTTTTTGATACTGTCGTCATGCCTATTGTCTACTTTCTCCCTGTCATATGGCCAACCAAGGCTTCATAAGTTATGTTATAAAATAGTGATTATACACGTTTAATTTTAGGTCGTTCTGGAACCGAAAGCCATAAACTCGATCATCGAACACCAAAACGATTGGGACTATTTTTTTTTTCGTGTTTTTTATATATATTTTTTTGTTATTTTTGAAAAAAAAAAATATTTTGGCTGGCATTATTATACACGATTATTTTTACTGTCCCACTGCTGGGCAGAAGCCTCTTCTCATACAGAGAAGCTATAAGCATTGATCACCAGTTCACCACGCTTGCTCAAGACGGCTAGGCGAGTGCAGGTCCCATCGATTGACTTAAAAAAAATATCAATGTGCAACATATAAACTTCGGTCATGTTTATTTACGTGATATTGAAGACTAAAGTAAAAAACTCGTATGTTTTGTAACTCCATATTTTTCCCCGAAAAAAGGGCCTTTGACTTTCAAACAAGCCATTGATGCGACTTTTTTGCAGGCACCAACGCCATCAACGTGGACATGGAGATATTCAGTAAGAACGTGGTGGAAGTTGTGGAACACGTCAACAACGAGATGCTCAGGGTGCTGGACCAGACCAGGGCACAAGTTGAGGTATGTACTACTGCCATCAGACGCTTTGGCGTTCATTCGGCATCTTTCACTGAATACAAATTGAATCAAAGGTATAAAGGTTGGAGTAACGGCCACCATGGCTCATGCACAATGGTCCGCTCTAGGGACTAAGTGCGGAAACCTAACATGATAAAATCAAAGTTTAAAAAAAATATTCATTAGTCAATCTATCCAAAGCTGTTGGTTTCAGGCACTCGTTATCTCTACCACTCGCTCTATATCTCTCGCTAACAGTGCAGCCCCGTGTAATTTTAACCCGAATGGCGTAGCGGTAGTGAGGCTGCCTTACGTTCTTAGAGTCCCGGGTTCGAATCCCGGTTGGAGCAAATGTTTGTGTGATGAGCATGGACATTGTTTCCGAGTGTGACATGGATGTTTATATGTATAATAAGTAGGTATTTACAATCAAAAAAGTATCTCAAAGATCACTCAAGTTCACGACTCAAGCCTCGTTGCTTAGTGTGGCACTAGATGGTGCTGTGTGTAATGTCTAGCGGTATTTATTTTATTATTATTTATTTTATTGTTATTCTACAGCAAGAAGTATCGAACGTGATATCGACGGACTCGGCGACGTGCGCGCAGTTAGTGCAGGACGCAGGTACCACTCTCACCGACATCGTACACAGCGCCAAGCTGGTCACTGACGCGCTCGTCAACAAGATAGAGGTAAGCTCACAAACATCCCCGTAGGGTCCACAGATATAGATAGAGCTAGATAACGCTAGAGCTGGACATAGTGGCCACAGTCGCGCTGGGAGCTACCTCCGGGTACCGTCGGGCGTCGCGCCTGCAGTACACACACGTGCTGCATGTCCGCCTGCTGGTCGTGGTGTCGCGCTGAGGCTGCATCGGGGCGCCGCGCTAGTTGGACGTCAATTTAAAAATCTAAAATGCCTTATTGAATACTGTACTTCTTAACGTATCGATGGCAAAAAGTTCAAATGTTAAGTAAGTTGTGTTGGTAAGTTAAGATGGGCTGTCGGGAGACGCCGCATGCGAACTTGAGGTCTGAGCCGTTCATGAACCCAAATATAAATAATACTGTACTGTAATAGTTTTATTCTGATTTGTCTCCTTTTGTTTGCAGTCAAACTCTAGCTGTGCGATCTCCCAGCTATCATCCCTCTCCACGTCGACGGGCGAGCTGATCGCGCTGTCCCGCTCGCACCACACGTCTCACTCGGCGTCAGTGGCACAGGCGCGTGCGCACGTGGAGAGCTTGCAGGCGCAGCTGTGTGAAGCTCTCGCGCAACACGCGGAGTTAGAAGGACGGTACCTCAGTGACGAGTATAAGGTGTACTCGCCTACAGGTTAGTTGGACTTGACACGTATTTATTTCTTTAAACTTAGCACACTGGTAGTACGGTTGACCACTAATGACCGACCGTGATCCGTACATTTGAATCAAGTTGGTATTGAAATGATGTATGGGACAGTTCTTTCTTTCGTGTGGTTAGTACCTGCAACTACCGTATACTATAGACGCGCTTCCAACCCTAGGAAGTATTTCATTGTACATATTACGTTTCGCGAGTAAGAAATATTCAAGTTCAAGCGTATTTCATTTCTCTCCTTAAGTCTATAAACTTTTAAATCACGGCATATTATAAAACTCAGTCCGCTGTTGTGTCTGTCTGTCTGTTCGCGAAAAACTCTAAAACTACTTCACCGATTTTCATGCTGTTTTCACCAATGGATAGAGTGGTTCTCTAGGAAGGTTTTAGAATATAAGTTGTCAAGTTTTTGTATACATTGGGTACAATATAATGATATTTGTTGGAGGTGTCGGAAAAAAAATAAGCCGTCCGAGAGCTTTTCTTTGGTCGCGATAACCGACGTCCACCACTAACTGTGTATGTCCCCAGGCGCGACCCCGGCCCGCAGCGCGTACCGCTACCCGCGCCGCCTGGCCGCCACGTCGCCGCACGACCGGCTGCTGGCCAGGTTCCGCGCCATGAGGCGAGACACTGATGATGTACGTTTTATTTATTTTTATTAATAATGTATGTAGCTATCACTGACAGTCCCGTGTGAATGGAGACGAAGGAAACGGCAGCGCATGTACTCGTTGAGTGCCCGGCGTCACCCAGGTCCACGAGTACACTCTTGGGACACCGAGATCCCTTGCGGATGCCCTGAGAAGATGATCTGCTTCTGGAGAGAAGTGGTCCTGTTGGAGAACGGCCATCATGGCTCACGTACAATAGTCCGATTTAAGGACTTAGTGTGGAAAACCAAAAACCTAACACAGAAGATGTATATAGCTGCAACTCTTTCCGACGCAGAACTAAGATTATCTTACCACTCTCATATGAGGTAGTGTTACCGTCCTTGATTCCCCAAGTTGTGGTTGCAGGACTGCGTAGTGATAGAGTCGGACCAGGAGGGCCCGGCGGCCAGCGACTCCGACTGCTCCACGTCGGAGGACTCCGCCCTGTTCGCCGCCCCCTCGCCGCCCCTCCCCCTGCCCCTCCCCCCGGCCGCTCGGAACAAGAACATCGTCAAGAGCACATCGGAGACTGATATACTGTATACTATGAAAAAGGTAAACACTCGATATCAATTGAAAAATTCTTTCAGCAATGGATAGCTACATTATCAGCGAGTAACATAGACTATATTTTATCCCCGTACTCCCACGGGGACGGGAACGTCTGCTAGTTTAAAATATCTTTAGAATATCCCCCATATTCTAAAGATATTTTAAATATTATTAGGTCAAAAGTGAAGAAGAAAACTATGATTGAAAGTTGTTAATACATACTTCACAAAAAAAATATATGACACTTAGAAACATTTTATAGCAAATTTTCATCTAATGTAATGTAATTTTATATTTTTACGAACATACTA
Organism: Xestia rhomboidea; assembly: GCA_963853795.1. Classification (NCBI taxonomy): domain Eukaryota; kingdom Metazoa; phylum Arthropoda; class Insecta; order Lepidoptera; family Noctuidae; genus Xestia; species Xestia rhomboidea. The sequence continues at coordinate 1,468,156 of OY970778.1, read as the reverse complement.
CAAGTATTTGATGACCCATTACATACTATTATGAAATAATTTCTAAATAAGTTGCAATCATTCTCTTTTGAATTTTTCTGAGTGTGTCTACAGTAATGATGCATATTCGGACGCAATGCCACAAACCATGCTCAACCACTCAACTAACAATGCTGATTCATTTCGTATTAAAGATTAACTAACCTCTAGTAATCTTTGCTACATTTTTCAATCAACAACAAAATTAAGTAATATGAGCGTGACGATAGGTCGTGGTGGAGCAAAATGAAACGTAGTGGACTGTATAACAAGATATATTGAGGAATAGAAATTAAAATACAACGTTCGGTTGGAAATTGACAATAATAAATTAAGAAACGCGTCGCGACAGCCGACTGGTGCGGGCCCGGCTGGCTGCCCGCTGGCCCCGCACCCCCCGCACCCCTCGCACCCCTCGCACCCCCCGCACCCCTCGCTCACGGCGGCGGTCTCAACATAATGCGTCATATTTTTTTCATTTGTATTTAGGATCTGAAATGAAATCGGTGTTCCTAGATTCAAAACAAAATCTGTAAACAACCAGCCCACAAAAGTAGCAAAATGTTTAGCATTTAAGATAGATGTAAGTTTGATGCTGTTATATTGCCCCAAGATTCATTCAAACATTTTCTAATTTTCTTTCACAGCAACAGGAGAACGCCAAAGAGAACGCAGACCGTTCCGTTTCAAACAAGAAGCCTTCCAAGCTACCGGCGCCCTCGTCTCATAAGAAACCTCTTGTGGAACGGAACGCTAACTGATGACAGTGAATATACCCCAGTACACTGTCCTGTACCTTTAGTTTAGACAGCGTGAAGATATTGTGTTCAATGTGAGTCGCGAATTTTCGCCGATAGTGGCGCTAGTTACGCTTGGCCCTCGCTTGGAATCCCTTTTCGTGCTATTGAAATAGTTTTTCGGGTGTAAAATAGTGTTAATTCATCAAATATTATGAAAAAGTGACTATGCGACAATTTTCGCCATTTTTCTTTGAAAAATCTCACCGATTTGGTATGATATACGGATTTGGATAGATATACGTTATTTTTATAAGAAGTAAATATGTATTCCGTGTGTCTATGCGTATGTGTGTCGATATGTATTCATAGTTAGTTTTATTGGGACAGTTGACAAATTGTTTAACAAATTGACGAAGATAAAACATTATGTAGTTTTTAAAATGCTATATTTTTTAATGATATCGTTAGGCGTGACTTACACGAACAATCTAGTAATAAGAATGTTGTATAAAATGAGTACAATATGCTTTATTTTGCACACAGGGTAAATAAATTAAAAGCGAAAATCTGAAATAATCTGAAACGAAGCCTTTTCCCTACTTTGCTGGCGTCGACTTCCAGTCTAAATCGAATGCAGATACCAGTACTTCACAAGGTACTACTGCCGATCTGACCGTTATAACCCAGTTTTCGATTAACACGATACCCCTCGGTAAGACTGATTGTCAGACTTTTGGGCGTCTAACGACAAAATTATTATGTCAACTGTCGTAATAGTTATTAAAGATCTTTATCGCTTGTAATAATCTCTTGATATTTATAATTTCTAATTTTCAAGGAGAATTCGGATTTTATTTTTCATTAACGCCATTTTAATATATTCTAGAATAATTCCCAAACAATTACATCTTTATTCATTTTATTTTAATTTTTATAAAATAGTTTTAATTTTAATGTCACTATATTACGTTAAGATTTATAATGTTCGCTATATTATTTTAGATAATTATATTATTTAGTGTGCCACATATCAAATGTGTATCGATAATGATATCGAATAGTTTGTCAGACAATATATTTAACCATGTTTAAAAAGTATTTAAAAATAATTCTGATGGGGCCAGTACATGTCCATACTTAATAAGGTTTTCGTTATTTAGTGATTTGCGGGCCTTACAATACAGCCTTAAGTACTATACTATAAGGCAGACATCAAATTTTTGGATTGAATATTACTGTTAATCCAAGTCTTGTTTTTTTTTTCCGTGTGTTATAAATACAAGCTCATTCATGTATAAAATGAAGCAAATATTTGATATATTTAATACGAAATTAATTTACAACGCTTTTCTGTATTCACGTGAGTGTAAGCTCTGAATAAAATATGATTTACTAATATAGATATGTGTAGTTTTGATCTCTTACATCAAACCTAATTTTAAGTCTATTCGAATCCTTGCGTCCAATTGATGTTATTTTCTCTTGAACGAAAATCAATTTTACGCTAGTGTAAATTAAGTTGATTTCAGAACAACTAAATATTGAAAAGATCATTAGAAATTTCTCAAGAATAATGAAAAAATACCTACCTCCTCAGATATATTAGAGTAGTTTTTCTTTAAACAGTTAACAGTTTCGCTGGAATGTAGCTTCATGTATTTGTTATTGACAATTTAAAAATCCCTATAACTGGTATATTTGAAGTAAATACGTTTTTAATCATTATTGCGTCATAGGTAATATGGGGCGGGCGTATTGCCATCAATCAGACACATCTCCGCTTCGAGGAACAAGATAAAAAACATAACGAACTGAAAATAAAACAAAGAATAATTTAATCGTATTTATTATCATATTATAGAGTACCTACATTTACAAGTAATTGAACTAAAAAAAGGCTGATTCGTATCACGCGACCTGTACTATGTATGATTTAGAACACACTGCATGTAATATAACTAACGACCCCTTGATCCTAATCTAACTGTAAAGATCCCTTGATCTTCTACTTTTTACTTTAAATTATGAATAAAGTATTCGCCAAGTAAGTCTTATTACCCGACTGACTGGGCCCTAAGCCACGGTTATAATAATTTGACTAAAACTTTAGAATTAATGTTTTTGCGAAATATCAAATCAGCCTGATCCATGCGCTCAATAATATTTACAACCTCACAAGGAGAGGTACCAGATTCCACCTGAATTTTATGTTAAAGAAGTTTTGTGTACTTATTAATACACCAAACACGCACTTTGAACGTGGATTTACAAACACCAGCTTGATACAACGCACAAAAGAATGATTCTAAACTAATAGGTAGTAAAGTCGACCTCATAGTCACCTCGCTAAGATTGAATATCACCTGCATGTCAAAACGAGAACGTTTACGAGCTCGTCAATACATCAAAATGACTGAAATTTTGACGCACACAAAATAAGCGTAAAAGTACCCCTAGCGTGGTGGAATCCGGCGTAAACTAATAATAAATAGTTTATTTTATAATCCGACAATTATGGCTGGATACTCTACGAAAAACACATCTATTGTGTATTTTTAACAGCATAGCCATTTATGTATAAAATAAAAATAAATAAACATAAGAGACTGCCACGTTTTATATTTTGAAATAAAAAAACTGATATTCAAAGTCTAAAATTCGAGGTAGTATCTCGTTGCAATAATACAAAGTAAAAAAAATAAATAGTTTTCTTTTGTATAATTTTCAAAACTACAGAAGTGTAGGCAGACTCTTATTCCATGTAGAATACAAATATTTAATAAGAAAGATTCGCCCCTGCCTCATTAAAAACTGATTGTTTTATTTGAATTTCAATGGCGGAACCATTAAAATTTCAAAAAAAACATATTCATTTTATTTGCGTTCCACAACGTTAAAAAGGTATTACAAAAAGGCATATAGCTAAGAAAAATAAAATGGAGGTTGTTAGGGCACAGCAGTATAAAATGCTTCGCTCACTCATGCTCAAAATCGTACCTATCTGCCATCATGAATGTTTTAACTCGTTCTGCTCAGATAAAGCGTTAAATACGGCGAGGGCACATCTAACAATTTAAATCTTTGATAGTATGAATAAACAACTAGAAATACTAATTGTGAATGTAAATAATTTAAATAATAGTTATTGTTTGGTTTTTCGTACTACAACTAAGATTATCTGTTTATTACTAACAATATATTATTTTTACGGGTGTCTATGGAAGTATTAAATAAATATTTTGCTCAAGGAAGGCTTTCTATTATAATGACCACAAAATGTATTGCACTGGAGACTATTTAACAGGTCAGGATTAGAACTTTTTAACAGGTATCTCTAAATAAACTTAGGGCTTTATTTAATCGACTCGACGCCCAAATCATGGATCATGTGTTTTAATAGCTATTCAGTGCCAAGAGACTAGTTATGAAAATTTCTATGCCCTGATTTTGTAAAATCTGACCATACTGCTTGATAAAAAAATTAAGGTTAATAACTTTTTAAGTCTTGCGAATTGTGTGTCAAAAGTAGAAAGCCTTAATACCGAGATCTGACTAATAACAAAAGTTATAAAACATTGCCAAGTCTAAAAAACTACAATTTAGAAAAAAAATACAAAATAAATTCGACTTTACCTTGACGGGGGAGATGGTGGGAGAATGTCTAAATGCCGACAAAAATAAATAACGTAATACTAAATAAATAACTTATATGACTAAACAAGACGTTTTTAAATATTTACATTACAGCAGCGTAGTCGAGAGTAAAAGTTCGGTCATACCGGTACGGACATTATGTGGACGTCCGGACACCGGACAGACAATATTCTGTCCGTATATCTGTCAATGTCTATTGTCTATGTCTGTGTCCACGGCTAGTCCGCAGTCTGTCTGAATTGGTTTGACTGAACCTTAAATCAAATACTGTGCATAAATAGTAATAATTTAAAATAAATATTATTTAAATGCAGATATACAGTCATTTTTTATTATAGTACCTAAGTCCTAATTCTACGAAAGTGTTTCTTTTTATGGACTTCAGTTGGTAAAGATTCAAAAAGTAATAACAGTGAGTCCTAAGCACCTACTAAACACTGATAAGAACTGGCTTGACTGAGTTGCCATACAAAATATTCACATCCCACATTTTTTTTCTTTCACCAAATTCGTCAACTATGCAAAAACAGTGAGTATCTCACCTATGCGTATCCGTGTATGTATTTTTTGCATCAACTACAAAAAATCCCCAATTTAATTATAAAGGCCGAAACTCACTAGCAACTCCGGCTTTTATTTTCCAAAATCGCCAACATAATCGAGCCTTGCTTTAGAAATCCTAGATTCACTCGCTGTACTATAGGTTGTTCACGGATATGATTTGGTTGATCCAGCCGATGAATGAGGACACCTTGACGTAGACTCCGGGCACGTCTTGCCGGCCGCAGCCGAAGCCCCAGGACACCAGACCCACGAGTTCGTAGAAGCCATCGTCTTGGCATACGAGGGGACCACCTCCGTCACCCTGTGGACAGATGTCGGGAGTTAAGATATTGAACAGCTATGTAAAGAAGGCAAGTGCCTTGTTGTTATGGCAATTATGGGCCTGCCTGCAGTATCAACCTAATAGTAGATTGTATCATAAGGGAGCAAAATTATATTTTTACAGCGAGGGCGCTTTTTTGAATCCAGAGCGAAGTGAGGGATTCTTTAGTAGAATCCTGAACGTAGCGAGGGATTCAAAGTACGTCGCCCGAGCCAAAAATATATTTGCGCCCGTGTGATACACTCTATTTTTCATCACCCACTATGAGAAAATAAATGGCGCCTCATATTTTATTCACTGTCACTTGAAGAACTAATTTTTCAAAACAAAACCATGAATTCTGTGTGGTTACCCGTGGTCCCAGTGGGTCGACCCATTACCGGGTCCATGGGTAATTTTAATTACCCGTGGTCCCATGGCATTAGGGATTGTTTCCTGGACTTCTGAAAATATCGATAGAAAATACAAAGCCATAGTAACAGCATATCATATCCCACGACCGAACTAACGACCCGAATTTCTAACAATCCGTGATAATTGACGAAAACGCGGGCTGTGGTTCGCGCGTTTTTAATTTGATTTCTCTTTTTTTATTCAGCCGGCGGCGGCGCGACTATAGACCGTCGTACCAGCCAGTCTTTATTCAAACAATATTTGCGTTCGATTTCTTTGGCGCTGAACAATAAGATGTTCCAAATTCAATAAGTGCGCGTAAAAGATTATTGCGGCACACTTATAACTAGGATTAAAAACTCATTACTGCCCGCTAAAAGTTTCTTATAGAAAACACCACCTTTGGGTGCACTTAAAGGCGAACCAAGTCGTCCTTTTCGAAAAGATGGGATGAAAATGCTGTTGCAAACTACCAATCGCTAAAAAATAACGAAAAGCTCGTTTCCCGTAACATTGCTTGCAAGTTTGCGACAAGTGCACATCCTAATTATAATAATGGACCATCGTAATGGATGTTGAAAAATAAGTATTTATATTGTGGGTCAGGATTTTTTTTCAATATACTCAGATTTTTTTTTCCTTGAAATAGCTTCGTTATAGCTGTTAGATGATTCCCTGAAAATATTTCGTGTATGAATAGATACACCTTATATAGATCATCATCACCTATGTTGTCAATGGTTATAAAAGAGATGAGACAATGAAGGACATGCATGTCCTTCATTATACAGTCCGTCCATTGTTTCTTTGGTTTTCCTCGGCTAGAAGAAAACATGCTGCACCAAATAATATGAGATGAGGGCAGGAGAATGATGTTGATCTATCAGCGAACCATTCTTAAAAGACTTCAAGCTACCAACCTGGCACGCATCGTTCCCAGGCTCGCCACCCGCACAGAAGGAGCTGGCGGGCAGGATGAAGATCTTCTCGGTGACGGCGTTGACCTTGCGGATGCACTCGGCGTCGCTCACTATCGGCAGCTCAGCCTCGCGCACGCGCAGGGGGATGGGGCCCGCTGGGAATTAAGGATAAGTCAGGTAAGACGGATTTTCAAGAAAACAAAAGTGGCTATAATAATTATGTTTATTCACAAACATTTGGTGCATTTTTTTTATGAAATACGTTTCTATCAAAAATGAACCTTTTGTGGCTTGTTTAAAACCACGCTACACTTCTAGAAAATTTCACTTTTCTTTCAGACAGATAACTTCTGACAATAAACAAATTCTGAGTGTCTGCGTATCCGGAACTTTCTTACGGGCCATTCGAATAGATTCCAAAACTGATAGTTTTGGTATTCGTTCTCTGGGAAGTTTATGTGGCTAATTATTGTCACGTGGAATTGGATCCATCGATTGATCTAGGGTTAAATAAAAAAGTATGTCAAAATGAAATGAGCCCAGCGTGCAAATTCACGTGACTTTTCCAGCCAGTTTGAACACCTCCATCCCGTCCCGAATACCCTGCCGGGATTCACCTGTTTGGCGATAAGTGCTCTTAAAACCTTGCGGACTTCACATGACACTGGCCTCGTCAAAATTATAAAGAAACCTAATATCGATGGCATTCAAGGAACACTTACTTTCTCCCATGTACCCGTAGCCAGTGACGGTGCATCGCTTGCCGGCCGCGTGGCTCACTCCTCGCGCCGGTAGACACACCAGGCACACTCCTGTGGAACAATGGAAATATTGAGATTTCTCTTTCACCAGAAACGCCTGTAAATGTCAAATGAGACATAACACCACGGGTTGCGGTTAAAGTTATTAACTAACTAGCTTTTCCCTGCGGCTTTGCCCGCAAGTACAGAGATAAAAAGTACCCTTCGACTTAATGAAGTCATGGTCTATCCGTGTGCCTCATAGAATACGTTTAGCGGTAAGACGCACACTTCTTAGAGCCGACGGAAACGAAAGATTCGAATTTTATAATTAATCGTATGAAATACTTTGAAACCTCGCAGACTTATCCGCGCCGAATCGGACGAATAGATAACGTTACGTTCGTTTCGTTAGACGCGGTCGATTCTTTCGGCGCGGGCTAGTGTGCGTTTACCTTTAGGCATCAAAAATTAACAGACACACAAACGGCGTTACTACTCTTTCACTTATAATAGAAAGCATACTTAAGCTCAAATTAGGTATCAATTTTTTTATGGATTGCGTGGCATTATACTGAGCGATGTCCTTTTTGTGTGGATGTGTCGCATGGTTCATTTTCACATCATTTACCAAAAATACCAAACTACCCACCTTCTTTAAGCTCAGCCTTCCCGTGCAGCTTGAGCAACGCTATATCATTGTCCAAGGTCTGGCTGTTGTGGTTGTGGTGGATGTAGGTGGTGGCCACCCTGAGGGTCTGGGCGCCGGGGGAGCCGTACTTCCGGGTCAGGTCATGGTCACCAACACGGACGTAGATCGCGTCGCCGGAGCGGACAATGCTGTAAAGGTTTTGGAAATTAGTATCAAAGGTTATTATGCCAGCCTCAAAGTAATTGGGGCAGCAAGGCCAGGAAGATGATGATGGCATAAAATCAAGCTTGAAATCACCGAAGAACTAGGCGCATTTCAAGCATTATGTTTAAGTCCCATGTATGTGTCCCTTCTCACCCCTATGTGAGAGAAATTCTTGATGGATAAATCCAATAACACATACCGACTTGGGTATCGAACCCACGTTCTCATTGTTAGCGGAAGCGCTTGCGACTATAGTTACTAGATCTACGAGGTTTGATTATTTCATGACTGAAATCGCCGACGCACAAAGTGCAGAGTGATCATAAAATATTTGCTCTACAATAAACAATTGCAATGAGGTGCGTAAGTCTTACTTCTGCCTAGGACCCCTCTTTTAAGAATAAAGTAGTATTACGAGACGGATAGATATCCCCTTTTATGATTACCGGTGACTAAATCGCCACAATAAATTAGTGCTGCTTACTTGGTGACACAGTGCGCGGCAGTGAGCACCCACTGCGTGCCGATGAGCGCGGCCCCGCAGAGGTACTGGTTCAGCGAGTTGATGAGCGCCACCTGCCAGCACCACTCGCCGCGCTCGCCGTCCTCGCCGCCCATCACGCGGCCCAGGCGCCGCGCCGAGCGGGACGTTGTGCCTGGGAACGTGAATGATCTATTACATTCTAGACTAAGGTAGATAGACACTATAAGGACGGTGCTGTAAGTAAACATTTGTGAACTTTCATAGAAACTGACAGACTGCCCGCGATATAAGTTTCAACTGTTTTCACCTGTGTAAAAGCCGAAAATGTGCCGAAAAAAGTTCACGAGCGGACACAGTGAGTTTTGTGTGTCGGGAACAAAATCGAGTTGCGAATGACAGTGGTAGCGGTGCCGAGTGAAAAAATGAACTAGAAAGAGTGTAGACCGATTTGTCTGCTCGTACCATATTACTTCACTCTATGGCTCGTACCCACCCACAATAACTTCAGTTTATCCGTGATCATGGTGCCTGCAACAGCGCCGAAATATCGGGAACTCATAACAAACAGTAAACATGGCAAATATCCCGTTTCTAGTATTAATGAAAATGCTCGCGATAGTTTTGACAAAGTCATAAGCTGCTTTTGACACATAGCTTGAACTCAGTTACTTTTACAATTACAGTTACTAAATTCGGACACGAATATTATTTGAAAATGCGTCTGTAGTCGCAGCTGGCGCGTCGCGTCGCGACGTACTCTGTAGCTGTCATTTAACAAAAGTAGATTTTGATGACGTCTTACCTTTGACTCCGCACACGTATTTATTGTATTTCTCAGTGGAAGACAGCGTTGTGCCATAGTTCGGATCGTACGGGGCTGAAATGCAAGGGTAAGAAAAAGTTAGGTAATTCAAGTTATAATTTTTGTATGCGTTATTATTATTAATAGGCAAGGGCTATCTAAATAAATAAAACATCAAAGGCGAATTTTAGCATTCAAAACTGAACGTGATTGGGTCATTTAAACATCACATTTTCTTGTAGAAAAGGAATACTGCTCTTGAACGCATTTTTGATGTTCTGATAGCTTTCAGTTTCATTGATAAAATTCACCTTTATTGATATGGGGTCTATGTATGTATGTATGGAATAAGAAGACATGCTATAATTGGGATAGGGGCAAGAGAATGATGTTTGCTATAAAAGGAAAATTCACACCGGAAATCAGCATTAATAAACAGGGATCTTATATTAAAATCAAGCAATTTTATACCACTACAACCAGAAACAAATACCTACATTCAATTTGACTTAATAGAACGTTATTTTGAGATTCACCAATAGGCGTAGTATGTGTGTTTGCGAGCGTGGTGTAATGCTGGTAATTGGTCGAGGGCTGCGGCAGCGGCAGCGGTGCCGTGTCATTGGCTGGACGGCCTCCTACCACTTCTAGCACCTTGGACTTGGGGGCACAGCACTGGGTGCCTGCCTTCTTGCACTTGAACACGTCTGTCATCTCCGCGTTGCCTGTGAAAAAAATGTGTGTGAGAAGATGATCCGAGTGTTGCCATGTCGAAGAGATGTCCATGCAGCATCTCAATACTCACGGAAGCAAGTGAAGGAGAGCAGCGACACGATGCAGGAACCAGGACAGTCGGGGCGAGGGTCTGCTGGTGCTGGAGTCGTGGTGGTGGTAGTGGTGGTCGTGGTCGGACGTCGCGTGGTGCGGGGTGGTACTCTGGGGATGAAACGTAAGTCCTATATTAACGATACACTCTTGAGCGGTTTCCCTGTTACGGAAAGTCAAGTAAGACTGTCAACCGCGCCAGCAAGTTACTGCTAGTTGACCGTTATATTGTAGCATTCTCGTTTAGATTGAGCTGAAATGAAAGAAGCGCATTCATAGTAATTGCAGAATCTGCAAGATGAAAACGAGCATAATCATGATTATATTGAGCAAATTATGTAAGCAGCAAGAGAGAATACTTAGTGATCCCGAAGATTCATACACATTCTATTTGAGTTAAAATTTTGCGTGGTTCTTTAATTTGAGCCGTTTATCTAAGTGGCTTCATTTGCACAAGTCAAAACCACGTAAGACGCCGCTACTACAGTAGCCAACGGCTAACGTACGCATGTGTGCTTAGCTGGCTTTGTATGACAATATAGATGACAAATGAACCGCTCAGATACCGTGCGAAACCTCTCCGTGCACATCCTACTTATATGTATTGAACAGTGGAATTGTTACATACCTAGTATTGTCACAGCACACGTATCCTTCAGTGCTGCACTCCGTGCGCTGCAGGATCACAGCCGGGGGGTTGCAGAAGGCGGCCATGATGTTGTGCATGCAGTGGCCGGGGCACCGCGGGAGAGGGGGCTGGAAACACAGGGCCATATCGTTAGGAAGGGCCTACAATCCGTCTTGGATCGTCAAGTTAGTTTTTATGTGATGAAAGGACCTAAGACAGTTATTATGGGATATTTAAGCTCAAAGTCCTATTTTTTATGCTACGTGCATTTTTTTTCGTTGCATTAAATAAACCAAGTATGAAATGGAGAACCCCGAGACAGGTAACCAACAGCATAACACTCGCAGAAAACGCTGATGAGACTAAAAAGTTTTGGTGTGGCGTTCGCGAAAAGTCGGATGAGATTCCAGAGAATGCCGCAAAATGTGGGAGGCACAGGACAAGTCATTGTGGCGAAGTTTTTGGGAGATTTAGGGAATTACCCCACTTATCGACTTCGGCTAGTCAGAAATAGATTAATGTCCATACAATACTACAAAGTCGGGCCCATATCCAGAAACGTACGTTGACGTAACTTCTTATCGACATGGGCTAGTCAGAAAAAGATTAATGTCCATACAATACTACAAAGTCAGTCCCATATCCAACAACGTACGTCTTCCAGCTAAGATGACAATGATTCAAATGATGATGATGAATAAAAAACATCTCCACTCAAACACGAACCTTACGAACTCTTACCGGCTTAGTCGGTCGATGCGTGGTGGGCCTCCGTGTGGTGGTCTCGGCAGCCTTGTTCTCGGTGATGCAGCAGACCCCCTCGTTGGCGCACACAGCGTCCTCGTCCACGTTGTCACAGAGCAGAGAGAACAACCCTGAGATGCACTCGCCGCGGCACTTGTGTCCGGGCCTCTGCTTTGGAGCTGGTGTTGTCGTTAGCTGGGGAAACGGAGTTATTAATTTTTGAGGTGTAAGCTACACTTGTTGAAGTCGATCGGTGGATGGGAGAAATACGGTGAAAGCACGTAATTCTATGCTCTTGTTACCCAGTTACACAGTTGGATTGTGGCGGTCAGATAAGCATTGGCTCCATGTGAAATTATTGATATTCAGCTGCATCCGGTCGGACTCAAAACGTATCCCAGCAAAAATGGGAAAATGCCATATAAATGATGACAAAACGAGGTCATTTTACAATATGTGTGAGCAATAAGTCTATTGCTCACTCATAGCGTTGACGTAATGACCATGCATTACAGTTTTAAATGCGAAGATAATATTTTCTATTTCAGTAAGATTTTATCAAGAAAGTAGGTATACCAAGATCATAAATCACTCGATAAATAACTTTGAGAAAAGTAAATATTTACCGCAGTAGTTGGCCTCCTGGTCGAGTACTTCTTCTCGTTCGGCACGACGAGGTCCGGAGGAGGTCTGTCTCCGTAGTTATCCTTGGAGACGCAGCACAGCCGGCCCTTGACGCAAAGGTCTGGGGAGTCCAAGTAGGCCTCGCAGTACTGCGACAGGCGGGCCTCCACGCACACTCCTGGGCAGGCTATGTTACCTGTAACAGTGAAGAGAACATGGTAAGCGTCACAGGCTATAGTAAGATAAAGTTATGAAAATAAAAACAACAAACAAGTGCGTGTCGGACTCGCGCACCGAGGGTTCCGTACAAACTTTTTAAAGGACAAACTTAACTTTGCTGTTCGATCTCCAGAAACGGCTACTGTGCCAACCGCAAATAATAAGTTTGTAATAGTACAATCGCTTTTTTTTTCTTTTGTTAAAAAGCAATTTTACTATTACAAACTTATTATTTGCGGTTGGTGCAATATCCGTTTCTGGGGACGAAAAATAAAAAATAAAATTAAGGTTAATTTTGGTAAATTTTGGTACTTACAAGTTTTCGCGAAAATCTAAATTTGCCCATATCTTTTTATCGTGGTGACTCAGGACCTTGATTTGTATACACCTAATAGGGACTAAGACCTCAGTATCTGGTATAAATTTCAACTTGCTAGGTCCACCCGTTCCTGAGAAAATCGGTGGTGTCAGACGGACGGACAGACGGACAAGAGGGTCTTATAAGGGTTACTTTTTTACCTTTTGAAGTACGGAGCCCTAAAAACCACATTTGGAAGGATATAAATCAAATCAAAAGTCATACAAATTAGGCTGAGAGTCAGCGTTTTTTGAATGTCAAATATAACTTATACGGTCGCATAAAACGAGTGCTCTTCATCACTTCTTATAGTGTTTGAGCTGGGGAAAAAGAGGCAGATCAAAATCCCCGGCAAAATATAAAAGTCTGTTAGGTGGCAAAGAGGCACTTTACTTTAGGCAAAAACATCGCGAGGAAACCGACGTGTCTTAGACCCGCACAATTCGAAGTTGTGACCCGCACTGGGTCCGCGTGGTGGAAAACGTTACGGTCCATGCCTTCACAAACCGGAATTTTGTATCCCACTCCCAGCAGTGGGAACAATTTTAGCCTGATTATGCTAATCCTAATAGTTAATAGGGTGTACCTAATAATTACCACTGTTTTTGTATTTGTCTTGCGGCGCCTGCGTAGTGGGGTCGTCGTAGTCGTCGTCGGCGACGGTCGTGTGCCGCGTCGGCCGCGGACGCTGCGTCGTCATCTGTGTCTCGTTGTCTGAAAGATTTGATGATTAACATTATAGCTGGCTTATAGGACAGAAGCTGTAGAGTATTGTAAAAACATTTAGCATTTGGTAGCATTTTCTTGTCTGATATAAAAACATACCTGGATCACAAAAGGGCGTGACGAAATGTTATTTTATAATCAAACAATACATTTAGTTAAGGTTTACATTAAAGTGATGTCTAGTGCAGTGGGCAAGAAGCGAGATCCTCATCCTTGTTTTCAGAAGGGCAGACAGCACATTGTGTAATGCCAGGGAATTGGAGAAACTCACCTTAGTTTAGGATTACAAAATCAATAAAAAAGTTTTTCAGACGAAATTCCGGACATCGGACTTTTCTTTCCTTTGAAAATATTTTTTTTTCTATTTTTTCAATAAGATTTTATTAATATAGAAAGATTTGTTGCTAACATTGCCGGGTACTTAAAATATAAATCATTTATAAACTACTCGCAATACAATTATGTAGCTAAGTTGATTTCTACGTTAATTTTATTAAAAACAAGCATAATAAACTTTTTTTATTTTTCTCATTTTTGGTAATCACGGACATTTTGGATTTCCCGCCGACATTCCGAACACTGAGAAATTTTCCGATTAGAGAACCGATTTCATCGAATATACAGAGGTGTGTATTAAAAATTCCTTAAATTTTGTCGTCGTTATGCTTTTTATTCGGTATACTTCATATGACTTTCCACTTAAAACCAATTAAAATATAAATCCAACTTACTATTATTCTCATCAGCACAGCACTTCATGGACTGGCTGGGGCATTCCACCTCCTCCAGCACCTCGTTACAGAGCAGCGCCGCGAGCGTGTGCATGCACGTGCCCGGGCAGTTCTTAGCCTCCATTTGCGTGTCCAGCGTGTCGAGGAGACCTGGAAGGTAAGGGAATTACGGGTAAGAAAAGCTTTTCGCACTGAGTTAGGGCTACTGCACACTATAGACAAGACTGTCTTTAGACAGACACAGGTGATTGTCTGTCTAAAGACAGTCTTTTGTCTTTAATGTGCGGTAGCCCTAAGTAATAGCTATAAATAGTGGATTGACGAAGGGAATAGCTACTATCGCCGTCATTCTCTATTCTTATTGCTCTATTTTATTAGTTAAGATACTTAATTGTATATGTGGCCCTTTTTATAAATAAACGATTTATTATTATTATTCCGACCTCGCCGTCGAGATCCGTCGCGACTTCCCCGTTCACGCCCCCCCGATCCTTGCTCGAGCCAGCCCACGACGCTGAACCAGTAGTTTTAAAGCAACCCCCAGATCATCTCACTCAGATCCAGCCTGTCCCCTTGCTGCCGTCCCCAGCGGCGCCCTAAACCGACGCTCATACCCTAGGGGTGCCCTTAGCGTCCTGTCGCTTAGTTTATAGGTTTTATGTCCATGGCTGGAGGCCTTACTCTCAAGGCACCCACAGGATAGTCCGGCTAAGCAGAAGCCAGCCTCAAAGCCTACCTGCTATCACCTGCAAGATTCTATGCCGAATAAAAAAAAGGGAATGGCCACTCTTATCAACACGGAATTGGAATGAATCGGTCGGCATGGCACATGGCACCAAAGACGAGGGGAGTGGAAAGGAGACGTGCGGAAATCACACATTCACCAATCTCATTTGCTGAACTCCACAACATCTATTCTTCGCTACGCTTGTCTTCGCGTTGGTGAAAAATGGGCCTGAGCAGTATTTCCAAGCAATAAAACTGACGTGGCCTTCTTTTTCTTCGTCTGTGGAAATATAACTTCGGAAACCCGTAAAAATCAATCCACTGAATCCACTGTCAACTGAATTGAAACATTTAAAATAGCTTTATCGTTTGTTTTGAGACCAAGAATGGCCAGAAAAGAGGTGTCTGATAAGATGACAAGTAATGGAGAAGTATGGAAGAAGAAGACATGCTGCACCGACCCCGGATAAATTGGGATAAGGGCAGGAGAATGATGATGATGGTTATAGGAGCGAATATAGGCCTCATGTATTGACAACGCCATGAACTAAGGCTTCATTTCCTATTTCAGTCGGATACCGATCTCCCCGAGTGTCACTGATAATAATCTAAAGTTCTACATTCTCGTACTGTGATATTGGATTAATACCATTTGCCCTGGAGTTTATGTATCCCTATCACGATGACCACAAAGTCCTAGGCTTAACCTCAACCGTAATCTAACTGGGCCATCGTCCTTAATTACTGAGGCCTAATTTCCTCGTATTTTGCCGCTGTTTACAGAAATGGCAGGCGCCTGCGCCGAGTCCGTTAGTATCGTCCGCATTCTGCGCACGCGCTGCGCCGGCGCTGGCTAGCGGCTATAGTGAGCTGTATAGTGTACGAATGTGTGCTTTATGAGGCGACTTTGCGCTGGTATCAGGGTCGAACAGTTTAGTTACCTGTAGATAAGTTAAACAACTGGATCAAACAGAAACATTTGCTTGGATCGCTCTATTTATCTGTCAATCAATCAAATTTATTTGAGGCTGCAACGATTGTCCATAGACAAATATTTTACAAACTAACATGTATAAAGTAAATATAAACTAGTGTTAAAATAATGCAAACAAGCAAACAATGTGTGTTGTGGCAAAACATGTATGATCTCATATTCTGGATTAACACTAGACACATAGGTACCATGTTTTACGCAAATAAATGATCTCATCTTAAATAAGATTAAAAGCTAAATTAGGGTTCGCGGCTTAGGTTTATTGTAGACCTCTTTAGAATGTTATTTTATGTTTTCCTGTTCTCTTCATAATTATATTTTGTAGGCATTTAGACCTCTAAAGATTCATCTATAAAAGTACCACATTTGTTTCCAATTATTTCATTAACTGTAATAATTGAACAGTGTCAGAAGAGTATTAATTTCATTCATAATTTTGGCATGTTAGGTGAGAAAATAAAACAAACCAAATTACTACCCAACACAAATAACCCTGAAAGTAATTTCACCTCCACTACTATCCAATCCTTCAAATCCAAAACTAATAAATAACTCGAACCATCTTCAACAGAATCTAATCTCGTTTCATCTCATAACATCACTTGAACCCGTGCGGCGACATTCCTCAAGCCCCATGGTGCTCTACAACGCAGTGCCGTTAGCTCCTCCCGGCCGATGGATGGGTGACCGTCACCCCCCCTCCCCCGGCCTGCGCCCGCGCCGCCCAGCGACCTCAAGCCACTGACACAGAATTAGTCGGAGCCAAATGAAAGGAAAACAGACGACGACCTCGTTGATAAGCGGCAGCGGGTGATACATTGTGGACTGTGGTGTTGTCGTTTGAACAGAGCATAATAGTGTACCTGCATATTCTGCAAAAGAATAGACTGATCTATAGGGCTTTTACGTATCTCTGTTGACAGCTCGAAATGATAGTAACTGGGCTCAGTGTCCATCAAAATACCCTGTTAGTCACCGTAAAGTGATATCCACTCAGTGTGGTACGTATTACCAATATTATAACATTCACGGTTGTCATCAAAGTTCGGTGTACAACCGAAGCGTGATAGTCACTGGATATCAGAAAGATACGTAATAGTCCTGCTGGTGTATGAATTGCCAAAACGCTACACTACACACTACAAATAGCGCCTACGCCTAGTCAGTGAAACTTGACGAATCCCGGAAAAACGGTTAACTGCTGTCTTGGATCTTGTTACGAAATTAATCAGAAAAGAACAGCATTGTCGTCAACGTAAGATTATTTAAGTAAACTGTAGCTAATATCAGCATGTTTGACGATTACAGAACGCCAATTCCACCATGATTTCACACATTTACTTATTTTTTGCAGTAAACAAATTCGTAAACGTAATTCCTTCATAATGAATTCTGCACTATATCCTCTCTTTCTCTCATGAATTACGCCTCTTTCTGGTGGCAAACCGTTACCCGATGACCTAATGCGCGGCGGGCGGTGAAATCGACCGCAAGCGCCGAAAACGAAAGTACATGCGTGCGCGCACGACACCGGACGATGCCGGCTTCGCTGAAAGGGCGGCAGGTAGCGCCACTGACGACGGAGAAGAACGAAGAAGATAGGTACAAGGTGTAAACAGACCCATCATGAAGCTATCCACCAAGCATTCTGTACATCAAACTAAGTAACTCTACGCAAAAATGATGGCTAGGGAAACAGGAAACGGCATTTTTTGGTGGTGGGAAATCACGGTTTACGGTAAGATTCAATGAAACGCTCTCAAAACGTTGAGCTGATGGATGCATTAAACAGTAAAGTTAGAACTTTGATCTTACGATATCTTCGTAACTAGGATGTTCTCAGGTATGGCCTAGAACAAAATAATCAACGTAAAGACGGGGAGAATTAGTGCCTTCCGGCTTTGTTTTTACACCCATTAGATAGACAAAAAGAACTTACTTTATTGCACACTAAAATTAATACACAGTATACATTATTGCTAAATCTATGAGTACAACGGCGGTCTTATCGCTGATAGCGTAATCTTCAAGGAACCTTTGGATTTACTAAACGAACTTACAAACTTAAGAAGAATTAAGAAACCTGTGGCAGAGTGACATATATTTTACTTAGCGTGTCGATGGCAATCTAAATTCTGTCAGACAAGTATACTTACTAAGCACCCTAAACACAAGTTATATCTTACATTGGGTGCCAGAGCTCATCGTAAACACTCTTTTCCCTAGTTGTAATGCTGCATAGTGCTTAGATAAGTGTTTCCTGTACAATGATTGAAGGTAATAAATATTTTTTTTTTTTTACTGGGTCACGATTTTAGGGCTTTCAGTAGCGTCCATCAGTTCCTGTGATGAGCAAACTACAGGACTCGTAGGACACGGAATTAAGTACCCTATCGTTCGTGGAACAGCGCCACATACAATGGCATAATAATATGATGTCATACTGTACAGATATTGATAGAGAGGTGCGGTGTGCGATGGGATTACCCATCTGCAAAAATTTACGTTTTGCCAAGTCTCGAAATATTTTTAAAGACCAGCTGTTTTTATTGTTTTGTTTTTCCCTAACAGAAAAAAAATGACAACAACCCTATGAAATCTCACTTAATATTTGAAGCCATAATCAATTGCTCATTATGATTATTTATGATATTGAAAATACTCTTTTATTGTATAGTATATTGAACTTCAAATAAGTACCTAAATAAAACCGCAAAATCAATCAGAACATGATATTAATAAATTATTGATTGACATATTGTGGTTTTATTTAAACTCGGAGTTCATCATCCTTAGCTTTATAAAACGTAACTGTCTGTTGTAAAGATCTCGAAAACCAGTTAGCCAATTTTGTGTTATTTTTCTTTTAATTCGTGGATTCGTTATTTTCTGTTTCAGGAAGCAGCTTAAAGTGATAATTGCGAACTACAGCGAATACTAGGAGTAACATAACATATCACCACGCCTGTGTTCCCGAAGGGTTAGGCAGAGGTGTATGTAATAGTACACCCACATTGCGCCAGATATGTTTAAGTCACATGTAATAGGGGGGCGAACCCATTGCCACCAACCGGTCACAAATCCAGACTCCGTTGCTGCTACCGAGAAATTCCTGCTGGAAAAACCCAATAACAATTTTCCCAACCTGGGAATCAAACCCAGGACCTCATACTCAGAAGTCGCGATTGCGACTACTTTTTTTTTTTTTTTTCGGATGGGAAATCATCAAATGACTCCTCCCGCTCTGGGCGGAGCAGGAGGGAGTGTCAGTTACTGACTAAACCCATCCATGTTCCTTCATCGCCCTTTGTGTTCCGGGACCACGGTATCTCTTTCGAATAGCCCCGCAGCCCCGGAATTGCGACTACTAGACCAACGAGGCAGTCAGTTATATCACAAATAATATAATACTTCGCCGTTATATGAATGTATTAACCGTAAGAATATTTCATTGTCTTTGGTTTTTGTATATTAGTCCATATGAGCTACTACTATTTTGTAGTTCTAAATTTTTAAATGAGTATATTTATGTTAGTTTTAAAGCAGCGCTGTAAGTTCCATCTCATGTAGGTGGTTCCGAATTTTTCCTTAAGACTTGGCATCAATCGCGTTAAAAAAGATAGATTTAATGTAGGTAGTATTTTCACGTTTTTGTCCTAAAGAATCAGATCAGCGTAATCTCTGGCAAAATATTGTAAACAACGATGCCCACTCGTTGTTGCACCTTCACCTGCCAATGCAGTCACGAATGACATTGTACCCAAAACTGTGGGATTCTCATCACGATTTGTTTTTATCGGCATTTCTGTTATTTCCCGCCGTACAGAAGAATCATTACATTTCTTGACTTACATTCATTTAATTTTGTACAAAAGATGTTTTTACAATAGTCTTGTAACCAAAAAGTTTAAAAATCGTAAAAAGGACATCAAGAAAAGTTCCACAAGTTCCTAAACGTTTTCGAATTCTAATTCGACTCTTTCACTGAGAAAATATAATAATACAATTATTACTATAATTATCTATTAATGATTGTTTTCAAATCTATTATTAACTCAGGATAGACTAACTGTAGCCGATAACTATTTAATAATCAATAGATCAGCAAGCGGGTGCTTTCTACGGGGTCGACGACCGCGCGAAAGTCGCAGCCACGGCTATGATACAACTGCGCGGTGACTCCATGTGACGATACCTTGTAATTTCACGATTTACAGCCTTTTTACAGAGAAAATAAACTAATTTACAATTAAAAGAATAAGTTTACATTGAGTCTCAAATGTGAGAACAAAAGACTTCAACGCGTTGCTTCAATTAACAATTAAAACAAATTGATGGAATTGTAAACAAGTTTTCAATTTGTAATTGGAATTACAGATTTGAAAAAGGTGCCCTTTTTCACGAATTAGCTTCGAATTGTAATGACTTTAGTAACTTTTGCCACAAATTAATGAAACACATGACCTACATACATTTCAATACCAACATTGTTTTAAAATAACTTCAAAAGTATTTCTAAAGAAAACAATAAGCTAAAATATTCCGGAACTACAAATGAAACTCAGTATAGCACCTGAGCAAATAACTAAATGCATTACATTCTGTAGCGTCTCAGCCATGTTTTACATATTAATTCACTTTCAGCCGGTCGCGTGAGGTTTTCACCGAGTTTCAGAGCATCGCGAAATAGTAATTACATGTCAGTCTAATACATGCACGAGATACTCTGTTATTTCAGTTTTTATATAGCTATTATTTTAATGATGTTTGTGTCGAGCATTATACATAGCTAATTTTTTTTTAGTCTTATTTGTTTTAATGTGATAATTTGGTATAAATCTAAGTATTGTGATATAATATGTGGTTAGTAAATTACATATAAAAGTGTATTATTATAGTACTAAGAGCCAGAGAGAGTTGTTATTTTATCTACACTAGTACTATAAAGAGGTGAGTAAAGTTTGGATGTTGGAGGTAATCTTGGGAACTAATGATCCGATTATAATTATTTTTTAACTAAAGGGAGGCTACAATTTCCCGGAAAGATATAGGCTATGTGAGAAAAAACAACGTTATAGGATAATTTCGACCAAAACAAAGGCGATGCCGCGGGCCAAAGCTAGTGGCCAATATGATAAAAATAACCCCACATCGTACCGAAGAAAACTAGTAGTCATTTCATAATCTACTTTTTACCAACACGTTACAATTAACTCTTAACCCCAAAACAAAGATTCCCTCACTCAAAACAAAGTACAACAAAACCAGATTGTCAATACTCAATGGTAATCGATCGTGGGAGCGCTGGTCACCCACCACAGTCCGGCGTCGTCGCGTCTGCAGGACTTTCTCTCACACCCCTCCTCCCCTCCCCTGCCCTCCTCAATACCCACCCCTCTCTCTTCCCCACCCCCTCCTCCTGCCTTCCCCTCCATGGTCAAGAGCTGCGAGATTACGCGACACTGAATGTGATAGAGGTTGAATAATCTGTTATATTGCAGCGTCGTCATGTTTTTATACTTTTTTTATCAACTATGGTCGTGGTTTGTGGTTGATTTGGGCGTTTTTTTTATGCAGCTGAAAAGTGGTCATGTAATCTTTGGAGTTTTTTGTTTTCCTGTAACAGTATGACTTGTGTTGCTTTTCGTTTTTTGACTGTGTAAGAGAATAGGTATCATCAGACTCGTTTAGACGTAATCCATTAATGTTACTGCTGCTCAATAATTTTGTTTAACATTAAATGTTTAAGTTGAGTTCAAAAACCTTCTTTTTGCCAATCAAAAATTAACATTGATGTGTTTTTATTTTTATCATGGTTTGCTTTTAGAATACATCCAAAAATATCAATCAAAACATATTTAAACATAAAGACAATACCATTTACCACCTTGCACTGAGCAGTGCTATTGGGTTTTCCCATAAGGAATCGACACGGCGAAGAAGATCAGGAATTTCTCAGTGTCAGGCGTGGCAGCCCCGAGTCTGAATTTGCCCCCTTTTCATGTAACTTAAACGTTAATGGCGCAATTACACTAAAAAGAAAGAATCCTACTTTCAACTAATACATTTAAAAATGCGAAAGTTTATATATGAGCATGTACTCTGGGTGTCTGTATGTTTGTTCCTCTTTCACGCAAAAACTACTGACCGGATGTGGATGAAATATGGCACACAGATATAATAATAAATAAATATCGCTGGACATTACACACAGCGCCATCTAATGCCACACTAAGCAACAAGGCAACCCCAGATAGTTGATATACTACATATATACTTTTTGTTTGTAAATACATACTTATTATACATATAAACATCCATGAATCGGAAATAAATGTCTATGCTCATCACACAAACATTTGCTCCTACCGGGATTCGAATCCGGGACCCTAAGAACGTAAGGCAGCCTCACTACCGCTGCGCCATTCGGGTCGTCAAAGATAGTTTATAACCTAGATTAACACAAGGGATATTTTTTATCCCAGTAGTACGATCCCGTGGGACAACTACCGAACTCCACGCGGGCGAAGCCGCGGGTATAAGCTAGTCTACAATAATTGTTACACCTGCATAATATCTATGCTTCTCGCTATAGAATGTATAACGAAGTGAAATGTCATCTCGACTCGCATGAATCATGCGCCTGCACGTATCGGCGTGTCAAACGTACGCCGATTAATTAACCGGCCGACGAAGAGGCTTTCTTTTTCGTCTGTTGCTTGCCGCGGTTACGAAACAGATGGGTGACTCGGTTTTTCAGAAATTGTATGTTTGCGGATGTTTTGTTAAAAGATTTTGTGTGAGTAGTGAGTTGTGTTGCTATTTTCGTGGAACTTGTTCTACATGATGTTAGATTAGCAACGGATTTAGGTATACTAATCTATGTCATACGACCTCTTCGGCATTTCCGATTCATTCATCTCAAACTCTGGAATTGGTAGTGCTCAATTAAAGATAAATATATTAACTGAGTTTCCATTTTGAATCAGCCTTTAGCCTCAATTTCTTCTCTCTTCTTTCTTCTGATTATATGAGTGTTTTGATTTGTTTTCGGAATCGATATCTTCATCGTCCAAAGAATGGCATTCTGTCCACAATGTGGTATATTTTGTTTTGTGGTAAACTTTACTACAATTGTAAAATTATCTCAATTAATTCATCAAAAAATTTATTTGATTGAACTCGCAAACGCGTTGATGTCTTTTGTACGCGCGTAGAGTTCGCGCGGAATTGGCACAAGAATGCCATAAACCTAGTAACATTGTGGCATTCATTGTAATTTGTTCTGACGAAACTGTAACTGACTGCGAGTCTGTGATCATTGCGATGTAAGATCTACACTCTGAGAGCGGTTAGGAGTATAGTACTCTAACAATACAATTATTTTACAAGTAATTATGGCGTTAATTCTTCGTAAAACATGTTTTTAATTTACCTACCCACAACACAGCTCAATATCTTTTAATTTCATCAATAATCTATGTAGGTTCGTAGTTTTTTATTAATTTTTTATCTGTCAAATCATCCTTGATAAAAAGATGGAAACAAAGTAAAATTATAAAAACCTTCCGATATCAATATGAGTATTTCGTATTAGGAATCGGTAAACTCGTCCTGGGTCCGATTTAGCTCAAGAATCAATTGATTTTGTAAAGTAATCACATTAGTTCTTACTTAGTTACCAATAATAGCCTCGCCCTTATCAATTCTCCAACTCTTATCAAATTATTTTAGATAGAACTCGGGAATTGTAGTTTATTGTAGAAGTGAAGTAAACGTTTTCCAATCACTATCAATGATAAGGTGCGTGTCTGCGCCCGCGCATGTTAACGGCGCTCGCGCAACGCACCGTTACGCGCGCCCCATATACCACGAGCAACCATACTTAGCTACTATCGCAGCGTGATAGCACACTGTTTTCATTACATCAAGAAAGAAAATGATAGATACAAAAAAATATAGCGAATTATGAAAAAAGGTGTAGGAAATAAATATCTACTCTATGTTAAAAGCTGCTCAAAGCTGCGTCAAAATAGTCTATTTCAGCAGTAACGTTAGCAGAAAATTGTGAATAAATAAATAAATGATCGACTGATTGATTACATTTTAGGGACAAGTCACGGAACACATTTCTACCAGATATTTGAATGACAAACAATGCCAACGGGACTTGATCAGCTACAGTTAAAATGATGAAAATCTGGCATTATGGAGTGATACCCTTTTAAAAGTTGCTATAAGAAGAGAACAAACACAATCCTAAAAAAGAAAATAACTAAGTCAATAGTTATAAGCAGCTGGCATGGCGATCGCCGTATCTTTCGTAGCGAAATAGTTGGTACGAGGGTAGCAAGGCACAAAAGGGTGCCTAATTGACTGTGGCTGATAAGAACGATGACGACGTCGAAGAAATAAGAAGTTAGGCCGCGTAATTAAATTATCGTTGGTTTTAGTTGGCAAAAGTCGTGGACGACAGTAATCGCTTCGTCCTATACGTGGACACCTCCATTTGAATACACAAGCCACGACACTTAAAAGTACACGATTATCTGTCGTCACGACAAAGTGGGAAGCGGCCTTACGGTTTTTATACAATTTTAAATTGTATAAATCATACAGGATAGTATCTAATCTCGACAGCCAGACTGAGGCAAAGATGGCCCATGTCTAAAAGTGGACCTTACTGTCTGAATGATAAAATGTATCCTCCTGATGAACATTCGTATCGTGAAAACAAAGAACACGAAGACAACGTAACACAAGATGGTTCCGTACAATCAATTAGTTATACTTTCCGTTTCCGTTCGAACAAAAAACGAGGAAGTTACTTGTAACTGTAGCAAGGTGCATGAAATTCTATGAAAACGTGTAGGAAATAAATATTTTCTTTTATTGCTGTATTTAAGTAAACATAATATTTTAAAATCTATGTAGAATGTTATTGGCAGTAACAAAACGAAGGAGAGTAGGAATCTCATAAGGATAACGTGATCTTCTTGCGATATTCTGTATTATTATTGAATATATATTTATTTAGATCTATAGAACTTTTACATGTATCTTAGTTGGATTTTTACTGAGTCTAAAATAACACGTTAATGATGACGTGTAAAGGACGCCTATTCAAAACTTAGTAAACTGTGTTTGTAGACATTGCCCTAAATACGTATTTGTATTCTCAACTCAAAAGGCGGACGGTTCAAACGATGTCATTCAACTTTATACTAAATATGTAAAACTATAAATTAACACCCACTCGTTCAATATAATATTCAAACATTATGAAATGTGCAAAATTATTTAAAAAAATATACAAAGAGAACAGCAGAATAGGTGATCACTTAGAACATTAAGAATAAGTAATATTTGGGTGAATAGATATGAAATTAACTCTTATCATATATGAAGCAAATAATGGATTTTTTCTACGATGTATTCGTTCACCGTAAGTTAATGTTTTTCCAGATTCTAGGGGATAGTTCATCATTATTCTCACAGGTACTATGTTTATAAGAATTTGTGTGGTATACTACTACTAAAAATCCACTACTGAAAAATCACGCCCTAATTAAAATCGGTAAAATTGACTCCTCCTATTATTGAAGTCGGTCAAAATGTAGCCATGTTACCCGGGCCAAAATAATGAATCGATTGACACCTTATTCATCAAAATCGGATGAATGGTTTCAGCGCTACGGAGAAACATACGTAAATACAAACATACTTATATAGACAGCTAAAACCATACCCCTTCCTGCTTCGCCATAGTCGGGTAAAAAGTAAACTCACATCCATAAGTACGAGTATATCCGAACGTGAACCTAAGTCGACCACGAAATTAAAATATTATAAGTATAAATTACAAGACTACAATTACAGTACAGGGACGTGTCATGTTAACTGTGCTACTAACCATTAGCAATTAAAAGACTTACACCATGAGCTTTGGCACAAATTAAATACAATAGGTCAGGTAAATCATTAGAATCGAGTCTAAGGGCCTGTTTCACGTACGATTAAATTCCCGTTAACTTACTTGGCAGATAATTTCACACAAATTCTGTTCCATTTTTGAATTTATTCTGTAAGTAAGGGCTATTCGGACATCTTGAAATTGGCCCTAAGAGTCTAATATTTATCACCGCAAACAAGAATGTAATTAACATCAATCTGACAATTTTACTCATCATGTGCTTAACCTCTTCCCGCCAGTCTAACCGGATGTAACCGAATACCAGTTTTTAACAAGAAGCGATTGCCTATCTACATCATCTTTCTTACTGTAGTGCACAAGTCCTACGTGGGTTGAGTTTTGCTTGTTGACAACCGTCTGCAGCATTTGGTCTTTTGGGCCCAAAGCGGTTTTTCACTATGCTCAATAATATACACTGGAACAAAACTTTAATATTAAACTATAGTTTAAGCCTTCTTATTTCTGGGTACCTACATCGCTTATGGAGTACACAACAGGGTAAATGTAGCGTGGAAGCGTTATTGGTCCCTAAAAGAAATTACAAAAAGTCAGACAATACCAATAACGTTAAAAAGCAAAATATTTGAGTCCTGTATAGGAAGTATCATTACCATGACCTACGGTTTTCAAACATGGCTTAACCAAGCAGGTTTGTAATTTCTAAGCGTTTGCTGAGTTAAGGACTAAGCAAACGCTTAGAAATTACAAACGTGCCAACACAACATGGAAAGAAGTATGCTTAATGTTAAGAGGAAGGACAAATTAAGCCTTAAACACAATAGAGGGTGTTCCTGCGTCACATCGGACCACACGACGGCGTATCACGCAAGATAAAAAGGCCGAAATGGAAATGGGCTGGTCACCTAATAAGAGACAAAAAGGCGAAATGGGCTAAATTAGTAGCTGAGTGGTACCCAAGAGAAGGCAGAAGGAACAGAGGACGCCCGACACGAAGGTGGGACGACGATCTCAACGCGACAGCGGGGTCAATGTGGAAGAGGCAAACCCAAGATCGTGCAAGATCTGCTACGGCAAAACAATCTTCGGAAACCGATGTCTGAAGAACAATTTATTTTTCTTATTAAGTAAATAATATGTGTAACTAGATTATAAGATTGTTAATAAAGGCTATTCTATTCTACATAGCTTATCAAACTCGACCAAGAACACAGTAGTTTGTCACTGTGAAATTGTTTTGCCACTGCAGTAATAATCTGGCCAAATGGGATCCATGATGTACAACCACCTGCACATTCCAGGATTTGATCGAAGCGAATGTGAACCATGTGCGACTTATTCGTCACAGATTCGAGTGGAATTCAATTGACATTATAAGAAAACGAAAAACAACTGACTTGTTTTCTTAAGAGTGTGTTGGAATGCTCATTGAAGAAAAATTCTATAAATAATACCGATAACTCATCAAAAGATTAGTAATTTGTGGAGTAAACTGTTGGTCAAATTAAAAGGTTGACTTTGACTTTGGTTATTTTGATCGATTGGAATCTCTATATTGAGACTGCTTACTGTAGTCTGTTGGCAACAGTGTGGATGATGATGTAAATATTCAAGCTATTACACCGGTAGCTTCAAAACCGGAACACAACATTTAAAACCGTTTGTCTTCAGATTTTACGATCATGGTACTTCCCCGGACTCTCACTAACTACTCTACGAGTACGTGCATATCTAAGTTCCTACGATAGTCTGTGTATATTTGAATTTATAATAAAGTAAGTACTTCGTAATTCTTCAGTTTAATGCTCTGTTTCCTTGTCTAATAGTTAGAATGTCCCCCGGATGACGGATGTGGACCAAGAAAGTTTGCAGACGGTCTTAAAACAATGTGTACAGACCGTAGCCGCCGCAGATGCAATGAGATCTTTCTACCTACCCTATAAATGACCTAGCGTGAGGCCGTGCGTTACTGTTCTCAGTTCGAAAGCTAGTCTGGTCTCAAAGTTCAACGCTATCGCGATCAAAACACATTTCTTTAATTACTTTTCCGTCTCCTTCACTGAATATTCTCTAATTAATCAAATCTACGCACAGATCAGTTAATTGTTAGATCAAAAACCTGTTACTTGATATTTTCATTAACATACGTCCGTCATATATTTTTTTGGAAAGTTTCAATACTTACTCCGCGTACCGTTATTTTGTTGGTAACACCTTTTTATAATATCTCTCTCTATTTAACCCAACGACACTGGCTGGTGCTTCGGAATGTAAGTATTACAAACTTTTCATATTAGATAGAAAATGGCGCTGTAGGAAATTAGAAAATGTTTCTAGCATAGACTAGTTGAGCTTGAGACGGACGGAAAATTAAATAGCTTAATGATAAGTGTTGTTTGTTCTGTAAATTAGTTTTTTCAAACACTTTTACACGTCAATTTTTTATACAAACTAGATGAAGTCTGTGATTCCTATCCAATACTCCGAGAAGAAACACGGAAACATACTCTTAAAGCAGTAGTTAGTATCACACAAATCAATGATAGTTCAGTTAAGTCCGTAACACACTGACCCAAAACCGGGATCTGTTAAGTTTAGTTCTCACCGGAGAGCAGGGAGCTGGCGAAGGATTCCTGGCCGTGAGAGCGGGGCACTATGGCCGCGATAGCCAGCATCACCACGCTGAGCCGCACCGCTGTCATGGTCACTGGTTGCACTGTCCGATAGCGCTGTCTCCACTGTCTCGCATGGCGCGTCCACTGCCCGACTCGCGCGCGCGCGCACTGTTTTCCACCACCACTAACGTGTTTGGGTGCGTAAGCGTAGGTCAGTGAGGTGAGCAATTGAACAGATGCGACGACGGTTCGCGCTTTTGAAAGTGACTGAGGGCCACAGTTTTCAAATATAGGCAAAGCATACACATAGAGCCAGATTTCAACACGCACAGTAAGGACCAATTCTACGTGTGCACTCTGATTTTTTTGAGTTTTATGCTGAATTACCGCTGAATGGAGAATAAAATAGGAAAAGCTTATTTTTTCACGAAACGATATACCTACTGTAACCCGGGCGCTACTGGATAAGTAAATAGTTACTACAAAAATAAAGAAGCAAAAATACTCGATTTCAGGCTATTGTTACTATATGATTTAAAAATCGTTCAGGTAATGGCAGAATAGGTCCAGACGCTGAGCAACGCCTCTAACGGTGCCTCGACCACTGACCAATTTACGGAGTAAGTACTGTTTTTCCATTCTAAGATAAATAACAAAAAAAACTCATAAACTTACTACACGCTCAACTGCACATAAGCAGAAACGATTGTAACCTACCTGTCACATCTGCACATTTATAATCTGTGTCCAAATTAGCATCATTTAACGGCAAATGCTGGTTACCGCGGATCGATATTATTGCAAGCAGTACCAGCGACGTGGACACGTGATGGCCCATGAATGGCTACGTGTAGCCCATGAATGACCACGTAGTGCCCGACAATGATTATGTAGTATAGTATATCTTTGTGGGGCTGCTTCTTACACCAATCATTATGACCATAACCCCAGAGTTGTATAGAGTGTAAAACGATACGAGGACCATTGTTCCTCGCCAAGTAATCCTTATTGCATTATTCTTGCTACTTCTCGTCGATTGATACATAATGTTATTTAATACGAAAGTAAACCATTTATCAAGCTTTTATGGCTGCTCGGATTTCGATGAGGCACACGTAGAGACCAATGATCTGGGTTAGGACATACATATAAGATATTTTTATTCTATGAAAGGTAAATAATATAATTATTGATTGGAGTATGGTATATTGCAAACCATTTGTGACGTTATGTATTATGTAGGTGTATTGATGCGATATTTAATTAGCGTATTCATTTGATAGCAGCAGGTTAGCAGACTAAGTAGGTACATTTTTTTGAATCCAAACCGAAATCTTGTTATGACATTAAAACGGAACCTACCCTTCTACTCGATTTTCTGTACTGTTCCGTGAGATCTTGAATGAAGAAATATTTACAATTTTCTTACCAACGCCTTATTGTCTTCGGTGTCTGGTTTCACTATTTATCCATTGAAAGACTCCGTTTCCGCTTGATCAACTAAATGTTATTAAAATTAATCGAATTTTCTTAAATTCTCATTGGCGTTCCAATGAGAATTTAAGAAAATTCGATTAATTTCTTTCTTCTCGATTTTTCGGCCGAAATGAAACGGCTACTGTGCCGACGAGTAGACTGCTGAATGGCGTCTTGAAGGAGAGTATTTTTTATAAATTAAGCCCGCCAAAAAAAACCTTTTTGAATTTGATATTAAACTTTGGTTCATCCATTTTGATGATAGAAGTAAATATTCCCGCAACAGTTTGAAGGTAAATAAACAATTATCTGCAAGTAAGTACCTAAGTACAAGTATCCATCTAAGGTGCGTCTACGCAGTGCCTAGCGTCGGGTCGTTTACCCCAGAGGGACCTGTCCCCATAGCTGTCACTGACTACTTTCGCGGGAACTCAGCACTTGATATAATTCATAAGTATAAGATTAATAGATACGTTGGTATCTATTAAAGTGCTGCAACAAACTACGATCTAATCTATGCTCCAACTAATGTTGTATTGTAAATGTTTATGCTAGCGTGCTAACTGCTATAAATAGTAAACAATTTTCTTTCCCCTTCTTTTTATAATGGAGCTTGACAAGATGAGTTAACCAAACTATCACAGACCGCACAGACTTTATCGCACCGATTTAATTTTCCTCACATCTTAAGTTGGAACTGGCATATTGAGCGACGTCTGATAATAATAAACACAAACACTGTCAATTTCAACACACGCTAAAATAATTATGATTCTGCAAAATTGGCTATTTTAGACCCCCTGAACACTCTCCAGCAAGACTGAATTGCGATAGTACTTTCCTGTAACAAACATTTTCACAAGGGCTACTTGTACTTTTTGATATTTTTTCTTTACTCTTTTGTTTATGTCACCAAAGATATTCCCTACTGTTTTTATATTTCTATGATAGTCACGCTTCTTTGTTAATACTACTTATAGATTTCATAAATTAGAATATGCACATGAGCATCGTCCCGCCTGTCTCCTAATTTGTAACATCTAGTGACCAACGCGTGTGCAATTTTGACAAAAGACCGTATAATGTATTACAATTTATTCAACAGCAACTAACTACACTACATCACCAACTTTTACTTTTAAAGTGAGTGTAAGTTGGTCAATATTTGTCGTGTCATACACACTGAGCGTCGGCTGTAATTCGCACCTATTAGGAGAGATAGTGCTCAATGCAAGATGACGAAGGTTTGGGTAGGGCAGGGCGGATTTAATCGGAATCTTATTATGGGATGCGCCCCAGTTAGATGCACGATCTTTAAAAAAAAAAATCTGCTGACCCAAAGCTGGTGTCCCTTTGTGCGACACTGCCGTAATATTATAATTGGCGTGTACCCACCACCGCACGCAGCTGCAACGTTATAAAATATAAATATAGACACATAAAATAAAATATCACATTATAGTAGAGATGTCCCTCCTTGGCCAGGAGGCTACAACTTATAGTCCCACCAGTGGGTCGATGGCCGTATACTTCAACCTAGCGCAACAACTTATAGTCCCACCAGTGGGTCGATGGCCGTATACTTCAACCTAGCGCAACAACTTATAGTCCCACCAGTGGGTCGATGGCCGTATACTTCAACCTAGCGCAACAACTTATAGTCCCACCAGTGGGTCGATGGCCGTATACTTCAACCTAGCGCAACAACTTGATGTTATGTATGTATGTTGCGCCTTTAGATAATCGAAATGGCCTGGAATCTCGCTTCGGAATAGCCAATATCGATTAAGACTTTCTTAACGAATTAATTTATGTATTGATTAGGGGTTTATTCATGAACGCTGGTTAAATTAAGTTATGATTGCGTTGAACAGCGTTAATTTATGACAAACCTCTTTTAAATTAGTGGGTAAGGGTTGCGCCACACCTATAAGGACGAAATCGCACTTTTCCATGTTGCTATCCTTTTCTATCCCTCAGAACCGTCATTCGCTAGAACCCTTAGTCTAGGCCCCGCTCTGGGTCTTTCAAACGCGGGTTTTTGGTTTTGTTAGATCGTATTGTCTATGAATAACAAAGTTGTTACTTTCGATTCGAAACATTTTCCTTAGTGTAGTAATTATATACCAACATACTTATATTTATGATATACTAGCTGATGCCTGCGGCTTCGCCCGCCCGCAAATTATATACTAAAACCTTCCTCTTGAATCACTCTATCTATTAAAAAAAACCCGCATCAAAATCACACACAGTTGCGGAGTTTTAAACATCTAAGCATACATAGGGACAGACGCGGTGGGCGACTTTGTTTTATAATATGTAGTGATTATTCCTAATAGGCACCTACGCAGTCAGGGTAAAACCTAGCTCACAGAATAAAATCATTCACCCAATAAGCATAATTATGTGGACATTACGGTACATATTAGCTAGCGGGCAGTGGGTTCGACTCCGGGCAGACCTGTTTAGAACTGTAAACTAAAACAAGTGACGGTAACGGCTAGTGTAAGAAGAGAAAGTTTCTTGGACATCATACGTTTAGTTAGTTGTCTCGGCGGTCAGCTGGCGATTTACAAGTATTTGCCTTACTACGTAATTGTGAAGCCTAGTCTTATACTAAGTGTGTTGGGGTCGGCTTCAGGGGGAGGATAGGAGTTCATTCGAAATGACATTAAAAATTTTCACGACTCGATAATACCTATGAAAGGATGATTTCGAAATGCTTAGTTTGCTATTAAAATAAAAACTCATTTTCTCTCTAAATTCTTCTCCCCATCTCTGTTTAAACAAAGGAAAAGCCCCGTAGCACGCTAGTAGAAGAGTATGTAGTTTCTAGATTAGATAAAGTCGCGTTTTTCTTTTACGCTTGGCAACAGATTCGTTATTGACTAGAAACCATTTCGTAACGGCGCTGTAGCAGTAGAAGTAGATTGATTGTCATATCTCAACCAGCGCAGCGGTGGACTGCAAAAAGCTGAATTAATTGATTGATTGTCAGTTTTGTATTTATAAAAACGAGGGAATTAAAATTAGAAGGAAAGGAAGATAGAAAGGCCCACTAATAGCAAGATTCAGACCAGAAGATATCAGTAACCCTCCAGGCAAGCGAAGTAAATAGTGATTATGAATATCTCCTTTAATCGTAAGTTCATAAACAGTCCACAACGGTGAGTCAATAGGTACAGCAATCAACATTAATGTGCTGATGACACGTAATATCTCCAAAACAAACAACCCATGCAATAAATACATTTAAAAATCAAAACCCGTCGCCATATTTCAAGATTTCATTGACCAATAAAAGGATCACGAGTGTGTATACTTACAAGCGCTGAGGCGGCCATTAATCTCTCAAAGCAGAGGATATCGGCGTGCGCCGGCGCAGCCGAGTCAAAACACGACGGATCGTTAATTTGCGGCCTTGTGGACTCCCACCGGGGTAACGGGACTTGGCAGACGGACTGGCCGGCATAGAAGATTGTGTAGAAGAGATACGAGGTTTTTGACTATAAATACGAATTGGTTTTTATAATAGGCTTCTTAATTTGTCTTTCACGAGTTGCAATATAACTATGACACGAATACCATGCACAGCTAGAAGTCTATTCTTATGAACTCAATGTAACCAAAAGGATATCTGCAGTATATCAGGAGTGCCCTCAACTTTTTCAAAGGCTTACAGGGTTCGAAGGTAGCCTGTACCGAGCAGTTCTTTTGTGAAAACGATCCTTAGAAGGGACCGACGAAGAAGAGAAGAGATGAGTCGTGATCTACCTAGGGGATCGTCGTAGGATAGCACTTTTGTACGCTAAAGAAGAGCCACCTAAGACAGCAGCTATGCCCCTCCGTTATACTCAAAACGAATAAACGTGTCTGCACCCCTACTCTTTGCCCCATCACCGATATCAACAACATTACGGCTCAACTCTTTCATCGGGAGGTCCCACCGTCCCACGCATGCCCTCCCTCCTCTCCACTCCCTGCCTGCCATGCGCCCGCGCAGGCATGCGTGCACGCATTGATATAATTTCAATACTTTGTGGCTAACATCACATTTTAAATACCTAT
This sequence comes from Xestia rhomboidea, assembly GCA_963853795.1. NCBI lineage: Eukaryota > Metazoa > Arthropoda > Insecta > Lepidoptera > Noctuidae > Xestia > Xestia rhomboidea. The sequence goes on along the minus strand of OY970778.1, from coordinate 1,433,995 downwards.
AACTTTATACATGGCACACGGATTTTACAGTTGGTTCTGATCGTCCTAAAGTACCGTTACCAATAATATGTAGGTAGGAGGTACAATAAAATAAAAGTATCATCGGTTTTGGATGTGTTTTGATATGAGAATAAAATATGAGTGTGCTAACTGAGTGACGTAATGATACTTACATAAAGATTTGCTGAATTTAATTCCGATCTCAAGCCACCATAATATGTCGACCACTACCTAAGATCCCTAATCCCACACATCTCAGTCACTTTCGTCCAATTTCCATCCTTCCCTTTTTATCCAAAGTACTCGAGGCCTGTGTACACAAGCAATTCTCCCACTTCATTCACAAAAACTCCCTCATCAGTCCATTCCAATCCGGGTTCAGGCCCGAGCACAGTACCGTTTCTGCTCTCCTTAAAGTGACTGACGATATAAGGCGAGGTATGGAAGACACTAAAGTTACGGTCTTAGTGTTGATCGATTTTTCAAATGCTTTTAATACCGTCAGTCACGAAGTCCTTTTATCCATCCTCTCCTATCTCATGGTCTCTCCCGAGGCGTTGGAATGGTTTTCTTCCTATCTTCAGGGGCGTCAGCAGTCAGTACTTGCTGGTGAGTCTAACTCCAGTTGGTGTAATCTTGAAACTGGCGTCCCTCAAGGCGGTATTTTATCTCCACTTTTGTTTTCTATTTTTATTGATCTCATAACTACCGAACTTCAGTGTAGGTACGTATCATCTCTACGCTGATGACTTACAGCTTTACTGTCAGGCGGGTGTTGACAGCTTATCCGGGGCGATCGAGGAGCTAAATCGGAATTTACGCGTAGTTAAAAACTGGTCTGATCGTTTCGGTGTGGCGGTTAACCCAACTAAGTGCCAGGCTATAATGGTAGGGAGCCCCCATAGCATGAGAAGGCTGAGTGGTTTAGCGGTGCCACCGGTTACCTTTGACGGCACAGTAATTCCGTTTAGCTCTGACGTCAAGGATCTGGGTTTGCATGTTGACACTTGCCTTGACTGGCGTAAGCAGGTTGCGATTGTGAGCAAAAAAGTCACCGGAACGTTGCGGTCGCTCTACCGGCTGAAAAATATTCTCCCATCACACATTAAGGCAATGCTTGTACAGACCCTAATCTTCCCCATGATTGACTATGGTGATGTGTGCTACTATGACCTGAATGCAGAACTCCTCAATAAACTTGACCGACTTCTTAATAACTGCATTCGATTCGTCTGTTCGGCTGTTAAGGTGGTTACCCATCCGGCAGCGCAGAGCATTGAGGGCTTTGACAACCCTGTTTTCTCTCCTTCACAAACCCACTTCTCCTTCTTATCTCACTTCTCATTTTCAATATTTATGCTCTGCGCACAGCAAAAACCTTCGGTCCTCCAATAACTGTCTTCTACGCTGTCCTTCTCACCGATCTGGCTTTATAAAATCCTCCTTCTTTGTCCAGGCGGTCTTCCTCTGGAATGCGCTTCCCCAGAGTATCAGGACGTTGACTAGTCGTTTCACCTTCAAAGTGAAGGCTCGAGAGCATATTCACAAGAAGTTGGCAGATTCGTCTCAAACCAAGTTGTTATAGTTTTTTTTTCCTTGTTTGTCTCTCTTAACTTTATATATTTTGTTATAATTAATACATATATACATACTATATATGTATTTATTCTTATGTTTTAGATATAAATTTTTCTAGTCTTTTTTTTCTGTTATTGCACCTACTGTGTATTATCTCTGCATCACCCTAAGGTAGACTGGTAGAGAATGCCCAAGGCATTAAGTCCGCCTTTGTACAGTTTTTTACTTGTGCATAAAGTTTTAATAAATAAATAAATAAATATGAATGTAATAATAATGATTGTGCTCTAAATACAACTCTACCTAACCGTTAGGGGATTACAGGCGTGACGTTATGTACCATGAAGCCATTTCAGGTTCTGAATTTTAAGTTGGAAGTAAGGCGCAACCATGCCCTTGTAAAATATGTTTTTATGGTTTTTCGTGGTATGCTGAATAATCCACAAATATTAGAATCGTAGGGATTGCTCGTTCCAGACAGGAGGCTACGGTTGGGACCAAGGGAGGGGCTTTTTAAAGTTCCGGCATCCCGTACTAACTTATTTAAGTTTGCACCAGTGTGTCGTGCAGTAAGAACACTCAATACTGTCTCTCGGCGTTTGGATTTATTTTTTTTGCTCTTTGGCGGAATTCCAGAGAATGACACTTAGTATGTTGTCAACTGTGTAACTTGTGCTTATACATGACTACTTTTGTTACCTGGGGTCCCACCTGTTAAAACAATTGTATGTGTCTATACATATAATAAAATCGTTGAGACCAAAAAATCTGTTCATTGAAGATTAAAAAAAAAAAACCAGCCAGGGTGACTTGAAATAAGTAACTGAACATATTAAAACCATTTAAAAAAATTTTGTTTGTTTGTTTGTTTGAACGCGCATCACGTAAAAACTGCTGAACCGATTTTGTTGAAATGTTCACAAATCTGTTTAAATACATTCAGAATAACATATAGGCTATAGAAATTTTGGATTTTTTTGGAAAAAGGGGGTGAAAAGGGGGGGTAAAGTTTGTATGAAAAAAAAAATTTAGATTGTTCTAGAATCATGAAACTCAGAATAAATACTTATTAATAAAAATAAAGAAATACCGGTCTTAGCATTTTTTTAAAATCTCATCCAGAAGCGCAAAAAAGAGGGTTTTGTGTTTAAAATTAATAAACTTCAAACACCTATACAATCAAAACCAATGAAGTGTAACCTTTTAAAGTCGCTACATATACTCCATATCTAATACAGGTAAATATAATTTCTCAGTTTTCTTGAAATTTGATTTTTGAGGTGAATACGCACAAAATAGCGGAACTCAAGAAAATCAGCTTTCCTCGGTTTAAGTAGTTGGTACGAAATGTTTGTGCGCGCATCACGTCAAAATTACTGCATAGGCTTCTTCAATATTTAAACTATATATTATCACGCTACTTCCTTAAGGGGGTAGGCAATTTTGCATTATTTCCGTATACTTCAATTGTTTGACGTTTCAGTCATGACGTAAGTGCATGAGAACGGCTATTTGTGGCTTATGTCAACGAAGTAAATAGCCTTGCAGTTTCATGACCGCTCTGTAAACTACGGGGTTGCAGGTTCAAACCCTCCAACATTATTTTCACTTTTTGTGATTTGTTTAATTTTTTTTTTGATGATGTGAGATTTCCTATATTTCATTTTGTATAAGTTGTGTGCATTTCTTATTTTTTTCGTGAAATATTTTTCCAAAAAGTAATAGAGTAGTACATAAGGAAGAAGAATACAATCATGCTACCCCCAAATAAATTGGGATAAGGGCAGGAGTATGATGATGAGGATGATTTCTCCAAAAAGAAGTATAGCGAACACCAGAAGCCTGAATAATCCACGTGTTCTTGCCGTGCAAGAACTGTGCTATGCTATTCGCAATAATCAATAATCCATACGCAGTTTACGTAGATTATATTTACAGCTAAATTGTTATTGGCCTCATATCGTGTTTTCGGGCGGGAGGAGACGCCCGGGTTCTTCCATTGTGAGGATCGACCGGAGGCCACGGCGGAGCACACTGTGGAGGTGTGCCCCACTTGGGCGGAGCACCGCCGTGTCCTCGAAGCGGCGATCGGCGGCGGCGACCTCTCTCTCCCAGCCCTGGTTCAATACATGGTCCGGAGCGAGACGGAATGGGATGCCATCACCTCCTTCTGCGAAGCAGTCATGCTAGCAAAGGAGGTGGCGGAACGTGAGAGGGAGAGATCCTCACGTCCTGGCCACAGCGGGAGACACCCCGGGCGTCGGAAGCCACGTATTGGCCCCCGGCCACCGTAGGCGCGGGCCTGTGGACGAGGAGCTATGGGCTAGCTCGCCGTCCGTCCGTCTCATGACGACAGGCCGTGTCGACGGCGCGTTCGTGTTCTACGCGCGCCTCAAAGAGAGTCAGCAAAAAAGAAGGGGTCCGCAAGGGCCGATGCCTGCCGGGGCTGCGGGACTATTCGAAAGAGATACCGTGGCCCCGGAACACAAAGGGCGATGAAGGAACATGGATGGGTTTTAGTCAGTAAAAGTCTGACACTTCCTCCTGCTCCGGGAGGAGTCATTTGATGATTTCCCATCCGAAAAAAAAAGCTATATCGTGTTTGGGCTCATTCATGCACCTGATGAGAACTTTCGACCTAGCTGGAGTATGACTGTCATCGAGTGTCTAAGGATGAAAACCTAAGGCTGTCGAGGGAAGCCCCAAATTGGAAAAACATAGTACAATATTTTAACGATGATTGCATATAATTCCGAGAAATTAAATTGTTACCTACTTCAATCTATACTTATTATTATAAAGGAGAAAAGTTTGTTTGTTTGGTTGGTTGAACGCGCTAATTTTAGGAACTACTAATTCCAGTTAAAAACATCTTTTAGTGTTGGATAGCCCATTTATCGAGGAAGGCTATACGTTATATAACATCACGCTACAATCAATAGAAGCGGAGCATCAATGAAAATTGTTGCAAATACAGCGAAAAATTATTGCTTTTGAGAGCTTCCTTTCCGTGCGCTGCGTAAACGGTTAAAGTTACTCAACAATCATACATGTATGACGGGATTGTTCCTCTTAAAAAGTCCGCTAAAGCATATTATCTGCATTTTTTTAGGTTGACTCACACTCTCTCTAAGCCTCTCTCTCTCTCTTACGTAACGCAGACGAAGTTGCGCGGGTCAGCTAGTTAACGAATAAAATAAATAAATAAATTTCCTATTCCATTAAAACGCCATATTATTTACTAGCACTACGCGTTGTGTGCGTGTTCGTCGAAAATCCAGTGCAATAAAGCCGAATGTTTGAAAACGTATATCGAGTTAAAAGGAGACTAGGTAAGTAGAGGAATAAATTTAAAAGAACTCAAGAGTATTTTTGTGTTTTCTTAGTAGACCGGGTATACCTATAAGGGACTGCCTTCGTAGAGCAATGGTTTTTTTTTTAACAGTGATAGCAATATAGAAGAATAGTACATTTTGATACAAGTGGAGAAAGTTTGTTATTGCATTCGAGGCGAAATGAACTCCCGAGCCGTAGGCGAGGGTGTTTTTGAGCCGAGAACTGCAATAACAAATGTCCACGTGTATCAAACGACGTTTTTCAATACACTTTTGAAGAAATAAAATAAAATAATGAAAAAAAAACAATCACCGCTGACTATAGGCATTGCACCAATTTGTACTAAGTAGGTAGGTATAGGTATAGTTTTATCTGAGGCAATTTTCCAACACCCGCGTGCTGTGCCGCGTGCGGCTCCTGCACGCGGCACAGCACAAGGTGATGGAAAATGAAAACAATCCACGTGTGTGAAATACATGGCATGTTGAACCTAATCGTAGTGCGTTAAGAACCCGTTTTCGAGGAACTGTATTGAAAAAAATATTTATTCGTAGCAAGAACATGACATGTATACCTACAATATTAGGAAAAGCAAACAATAGACATACAACACATTTAGACAAACACAAACACCTCGGTTGACACAGGGTTGTTTTGAATGATGCATATTAAAAATATATCAGAGAACATTTATAACTTGCATACAAAAGATATCAATTCGTAGCATTTGCGCCTGCTCTCGCAATTCACGCCAAGAACAGGGGGTCTATAATGGCCGCTTTAACAGAATCGTAATATGAATCACGTTAAAAATTTTAAATTCTTAATATAGACCTTATGATTATGACCATAAAGTCTATTTTAAGAAATAACATTTTTAACGTGATTCATATTAAGATTCTGCTAAAACGGCCATTTTAGGCCCCCAGGTATAAAGAGAAGACTCGAGCCTACACGAAAAACTGGGATATGCTAGTATGAGCAGTCAGAACTTGCTCGCTTGGTCTCGGATATCCTTGACGACTCCAGAGAACGCGCGACCTGAGTCGCAAGTATGCGCGAGGCGACGCTCGATGCCCGCGTCGATTTTCATACACATTAGTAGAAAATTTCTACTTGAAAAAATGGTAGTACGATCCTATTTTCAATGCAGCCCATAAATACTGTCTGATCTGACCCTTGGTCAAATTAATGACGTCGAGTTCTAGTTTTTCACCAGAAGCCGCTATTGAGAGCGTCCGGAGCGGAATGTTTTAATTAATTTTAAATAATGTATTAATTTATTGACCAAATATTTCTTAGTTTAATTTAATTTATTTATCTGTTATTTTGTTTTTATTACTATCAATATAATATTACATTTAATTTAATTTGATCTTGTTTTATTTGTTAGGACTCTAGATCTATTTTGTTTTACACTAATTTTATCATTAATAAATTCACAATTCATTGCAATAATATTAATGTAGAATGTAATTTAAATAAAATAGTGCATGTGGTGGTTAGCCTATAACTAATTGTTGCACTTATAAATGTATATATTGTGTACTTTAAATAAAATGAAATGTGTAAACAATTGTAGGCTAACCTTAATAAATAAAAATAAATGTTAACTTCTTTAGGAAATACTTAAGATAAAAAATCATGGTAAAAAAGAAAACGAAACAAAACTTCTCTTGAGTTTATTATGCACAATCACATCTTACGCTAAGTTTTCTTCTTTTATCTTACACTTACATATTTTATTTACTGGTATAAAACGACTATGTCACTGAGTACAAAAAGTCAAGGGTTCTGTTCTTTGTCATTTGGCTACGGAACCCTATTAAAACTGAGGTGAAAAAGTGAATTTGAGTGATGCAAAACTTTTAGGCCGCGTCCTAACCAAAGCGCTAGTCGTGGCGTTCATTTTGTTCGACGAACCAGAACGCGTGGTCGCACCGACAGATCTTTCAGTTTTTCGAACAAATGAGTGGTATATGAATGCGACGATCTACTATTTTCGCTTCGGTTAGGATGCATGGGAAAAGTAATATTATAGGTTGCTAGACACTTTCATTTTAAACTTATTTTCATAAAAACAGGCACTTTTCATATGAATCCAATCAGTGTGTAAAGATAGGCAGAAAGAAAAAACGAAAACAAACAAAAAAAAAACTTGATTGTCATTACGTCAAAGGCCATAAATAAAATCACTGCTTAAGTCTATACTTAAGCAGTGATTTTATCTATGGCCTTATATGGTTTAAGTACCATAACAGATATCTTAATTTCATACATACAAATCATTTTATAAATGATTTTTTGTCGATTTAACCGAGTATCATAATTTCTTGAAAAATTGATGCTCGATTTTTATGTACTTAATATGAGTTTCCCTTTCAATAATCAAGATAACATTTTGACAACTAAACAATAAAATTCAACAAAAAAACAATGTAACCACTACAGACTTTGGTCAGTCATATACTTATGTCAAAGGGGAAGGTTAGTTAAAGCTCATTATAGATGGCGTGGCCATAGCTTAGGGGCCACCCATACATTACGTCACACGTTAAGGGGGTCGACGAAGGTCACATTGTGTGACAAGGGGGTGAGAGGGGTCCTAAATTGCGACGTCACATTTTCAAATCTTTAATAAAAATAATAAATCATAATCATAAATAAATAATTTGTTAATTTTATTAAACATAATTTAGATCGAAATAAAAGTAAATTCGGAGCTGTTTTTTTAATTCAATAATTTGTAGATGAAAATTGCAAAATATGTGACGTCACACTGGGGCCCCCGGGGGTTCTCACAAATATGGCCAGCTGTGACAAGGACGAGGGGGGGTCAAAAAATCACGAAATTCGTGTAACGTAATTTATGGATGGCGCCCGAGTCCCAATATGACGAATGAGGTCAAGGTATTTTGAAATATAGAATGACATTGACAGATTTTCAACCAATGAGGATGCTCGATACTAGCGCCAATAGTTTCACAGTAACCTTCCCCATTGTTGAGAAATACACCCCCTAAGTGTCGGTACGGGTACGTACCGACACTTAGGGGGTGTATTTCTCACTTAGCAACACAATATACACAAAAACGACGAACTTTTGTGGGCAATGTTAGGTGCCTTATCAACAACACAATAGATATTGCGTTATAGATTTACCAGCAAGGCAAAGATGAAAGTAAAATGTTTGACTTAAAGCTTTAGGACCAAAGCGGAGACAAAATGAGTGAAGAGACGTAAGGAAACCAACGAATCTCATTGGTTGAAACTTGAAATCCAGAGCGCATCAAAATCTAATTTTGAACGTCTCCGATTTGGAAGAGCGAGCTTAAAATGTATGTAAGTTTACCTTGATCTTAGCCGAGCCTGTCGACGGACAAGCCACCTTACATGATAAACTGTACAGGCGTCCAGAACTTAGCAGATAGGCTGTCAGGTAGACAAATACATGTGAAATTTTGGAAAAATCATTGTTTTGCTGCAATTTGATTTAAGTTGTGTGTATTCATTCTAAGATTATGATGTTGCAATAGCGAACGCGTTTTGCAGTTCCGGTAAACTCCCGAATTGTACCTTAAATATATGAAAATGTTGTACTTATTTACATAAATTAATGGATATTTTATAGTTGATAATGATAAATGATAACATACTTTTTGCTAGTCAGAAGTCTTACATTCTATTTTGTATGTAATATTGGACATTTTATATGCACTAAGTATTCGTTGAAAGCTGCTTAATTAATAAACCAAAATAACACACGTACTATCATACCTGTAGTCCCTTATAGGGGGGCAGTGGTGTATCATACACTAACATATCGCCGGGTATTTCAAATAGTCGACGAATACATAACCCCTAGTCTTTTTAAGTCGGTTAAAAATACCTGGCGATATGCAATAGGGCGAGCCCATTTTTTTATACAAAAGTATCAGTATAACACTGAGATTACCTTACTTACAAACCTAAAATCTTACCACTATTTAATATTAGTCAAAAATAATATATATTCTTGTTGCGTTTTTCGAAAAAATCATGATGAAAAGGAACCACAATTTGTATGATAAAGATAATAATTGACAGAAGCAGTACAGCAACTCTCGGGCGTTAATATAGTACTTAACGCTTTAGAAAGAGAATTGTCTTCGGCAGTTCTCACACGACACCGCTGGTCCGAGCGGACTGGCGGTGCTCCGCGCGGAACAGCGGTGAGCGCCGCCCGGCCGCGCGGTCGGCCAGTGTGATAACCGCCACACAAGTATGAGTGACGTCGACGCTCTACAAAGCCAGACTCTCTGAAACTTGTGCCATATAAACGGGTACGTTAGTACTAAAAGGTGTAAACAGAACCTTCACGAAGCCGTCAACTAACCATTCTGTACATCAAACAAAAAACAAAAAAATCATCAAAACTTTTTTTTGGTGTGAAAAATCACGGTTTACGGGAGGACTCAATGTAACGCACTTGAAACATTGTGCTGATGCATGTATTGTATATTGCAGTCGCCATGGAGGTATTTAAAGTAAAATTGTAACATAAAACACATGTACTGTCGTGGACACTCCCGCTTGATCACCACTAAGCTAATTTTTGCTTGCACTCGCAACATAGAAACGCTCCCTAGCCCCGCCCCGTGGACTTTGTATAGAAATAATGAATGAAAGACAATACCTATCGGCCAAACGAGAGTTAGATTATTTTTAACGAGAGTTATGTTATTTTGCGCGGCAAATTGACGCTTTCCTAATAGGTCTCAACTTTAAGGGGGCGTAGCTCGGCGCCTCCGCATGACATAAGCGAAAAAAAATTTAACTGATCAGGCGGGAAAGACCACGACTGTACATGTAGGTATACATGTAGATATTTACCTCTAATATCTCCGTAACTAGAAGTTTCCCAGGAATGGTCAAATCCAAAAAAAAATATCGCAATGCCGGGAGAACAAGTGCCTTCGGGTTTGTTAATAGTACCTTGACACCCATTATAGTTTGTTGTTAGGTAGCTTTTAATAGTAATAAAAAAAAACATACTTATACATAAACTCACTTCATACATCACACACGCACGCTAGTTGCAATTAAAAATAAACGCAGTGGTTAGTGCACCAAACTGGTTAGGATGAGGTAGTCACTTTGAGTCCCAGTTGTTGAACTATTGGCATGAATCTACTAAGGAAAAGCTAGCTATTATACATAAGATAAATTATTGCAATATATATGTTTATTTGTTATTTTAGAATAAGAAAAATACAAGCATGTTGTTTAGGGACAACTTATTCTCTATTCACATAATAATTTAGTTTTTATTATATTTTTTTTTTGTGAATTTTTAATCACCATTAATTTGTCTGTTAGATACATACTTTACTCATAATCTACTAAGCCCGTTTTGATTAAATTTAACTGCTTGGTAGCTTAAGGTACTTTCAGTGCCCTTTAATATAACCCTAAAATATCTATAACTTTTACAAATAAGTGCGAAGAAAAGTTACAACCCGTATAACCTTCACTTTAACCATAAAGGGTCTTGGGCAAAATGTGCGTACGTTCAACAGAATTGAAATATGTGTCAAATCATAACTCGTGATAAGTTCTCAAATTCATACTATAGCGACCACTACCAAAGTCGCCAGAGACCTGAATAATATTGAAGATTTGACTACAATAGTCATTTATTTTAGAGATCATGTTGAAAATATGATAATAAATAAGCAGTCACTTCATATAAAATAGTAGTATTCAGCTGCATCCAGTTAGACTGGAAGCCGACCCCAACATAGTTGGATAAAGGCTGGATACAGTAATTCATCCAAGTTTGGCCATGGAGGTACTAGAATCGATCAAGGACTGTAGAAGCTGTTACGGAGCCCCCTTGTTAAAGTAGGTTTATTATTCAATTGACTAACAGGTCAAATCTTTGTCACAGTACAGGAAAACGCACAATATTATTACTTAAGTACTTCATGTAATTCAATGAAGTGAGCTAATTATGTCCTAATTCTATTTGAGATATATTTTAATTCTGTTGGTCCTACGCCTAGAGTTCATTGAAAAATGCCCATAGTCCTTTTTCGAAGTTTAAGTTAGGTATAACCTTACTTCGTATTTTATACTATATAAAGCTGAATTTATATATAAGGTTGAAAGAGGGAGGTTACATGCAAAACTTTTACATCTAGAGTAAGTTTTTGACACCAGCCTATTACAGGTTCAATACCATGACAACCAAATGAATTAACTGGGGCCATATTATGACACATGTTGTTGGTAACACTTTGGCCTGGAGCTGGCCTAGCATAGCATGGCTTCAATAGAATCTGAGGCCGGCTTATACTAGTTTTATTACCACTGATGTGTGGCTTGCTGTTCTGAGAACCCTTTTCAGGTTTCCAGTTTTTACAACTAAACTTTGTATGTAGTAGCAGGATTATCGGAAAAAGTTTAGGACAAAACATTGAAGCATCATTCTAGTATTTTATTGGAAACTGAGACGAATTTTCGTAAAAATACGAACTTGAAAAGTCCTGATATAATTTCGTGTTATTAACCTTTTGAACGCCAGAGCATAAACGCATGCGCGTGCCCTCCACGCCAAGCCACAATTTCACCTACCATTTTGTCACATATTCGTGTCGTTTGGCGGAGGAGGCACGCACTTGCTTGTCACGTATAAGTGACAATGGCGTTCAAAAGGTTAAAAAAATTAATCTTAGTTTCTGACAATTCGGAACGATTTTACCAATTCTTTATTTAAGCTTTATTTATCCATACTTTTACATACTTAGTTATTTATTATTTTGTTGTCCATGTCCAAACAAATAGACAGTCAAATTAGAACAAACACACACCGCACTATCGACTAGATCACATCACTCCTGGTCCATCACATTCCTCATGTATTCTTCTAACTCTTGGTCCAGTTTTGCCTTTGTGCAGGCCATGTACTGATCTAGCTGGGCATCTAGCTCCTCCTTCGTCATCAGCTTGGCTTGGGTCTGGCTGCGAGTGACGGCACCTGTGGACGAATTGTTGAATCATGAGACAAATTGATCATCTCACAAGCCTTCCCAAACTATGTTAGGGTTGGCTTCCAGTTTAATAGGAAAACAAAAACCAGCGTTTCAATGAATCAACTCCCTATCTGATATCCAAAACTCAGTTACGGGGTAACATAATATTTGGTAAGACTGACTCGTAACAACTGTCCAAGATCTACAAATGACAGCTGAGACCTAACAGAGAAAAAGGCCAGAACAAAGAAAGCCTAAGATAAAATATTGTGTATCTTAGAAGGGACATTGTAAATAATTTTTTACCATGGATTGTAGATCCAAGTTGCATGTATGGAACGATTTGTAATAAGCAATGCAAAAAGCCTTTGGGGGAAAAGAAGTTACTCAGTTTGTACAAAGCATAACTTTCAATGGCAGTATATTTAGATAATGAGTCACACCAACATATCAAAATAATACTATGAAAGTTACATTGCATTTCATGCGCATACTCGTGCAAATAATAAAAGTTTTTGTTTCATCGAAATTGGGCCAGGATTTCCAAAGTTACAGAGTTGTAAAGTATGACTTTGCGTTCCTTCGCGAGCTACTGCGATGACGTCACGTCGTGATGTCCGATTGCGGGTGATGCGGAGTGTTTACGTTCATATAAAATTTGATTTGTAAAGTGGTTTGCAGTTATTATTTTAGGTGTATGTGTTTACATTTTTTTTTCAGTAGCCTTGTATGACCCACTGCTGGGCAAAGTCCTCCCACATATCCTTCCAGGTAATTTTCTCCTGCTCCACCTCGGACCAGTTATTAAATTAATGAATTAAAATTATTCGCAGCGCACCACACGACGTCACACGTCAGCGCGGTCGCTTAGTCGGATTTTGCAGCGGAGGCCGTACTTTAGCGTTTAATATCTGTAATTTTTGAAGATAGGAAAAAGAAAATAGATTCTTTTTTTCTCAAGTTACCTATTTTTTAGACATGCTGATAGCAAAAAACGTTGGTGTGACTCATTCACCCTATCAGTTTGTGGAGGGCTGTTCCTTACACCCTGTATCGTTGACATAAACGAAATACGAAGGGAAGACGTTTTGAGGGACTGTCTTATATGAAGATTGTGAGAATAAATTACTTTTGATTTTGATAAAGTATATTTACCTCTGCCCCTACCCCTGGCCCCTCCACGTCGAGCCACTTGAGGCCTTTGAGTCGGTTGAGCTTGAGCTCCACTGTCCTGTTGCTGGGCAGCATTCTGTTGTTGCACATTGTTCTGTTGCTGCACATTATTCTGTTGCTGGTTGTTACGTTGGACCCCTCCCCTACGCTGTTGTGTTCCTCTCCGCTGTTGAGCGCCACCACGCTGTAGACCCCCCCCACGCCTCACGAATCCTGTACGCCGTTGGAAACGAACGCCTTGTTGCATCCCCCTGCGTCTTTGTACCCCCCTGCGTTGTTGAAAGCCGTTTTGAAAACCAATGCGTTGTTGAAAGCCGTTTCGAAATCCAATGCGTTGCTGAAAGCCGTTTCGAAATCCAATGCGTTGATGAAAGCCGTTTTGGAATTTTTTCATCCTGAAATATTATATTATATATTATTTCTTTTGAAAATAAATAAATATCACACCACACCAAGCAACGAGGCTTGTGTCGTGGACACCAGACAGTTGATATTATACTTCATAGATACTTTTTGTTTGTAAATACATACTTATTATTATACAAATAAACATCCATGACTCGGAAACAAATGTCCATGCTCATCACACAAACATTTACTCCTAGCGGGATTCGAACCCGGGACCCTAAGAACGTAAGGCAGTCTCACTACCGCTGCGCCATTCGGGCCGTCGAAATGAAGACTATTTCTGTGCAGTCTTAGAAACTAGCAGTAAGCATTTAGTACTCGATTTTGGAATGGGGTTGTCCGAAGAAGCTTTGTTTAAATTATATTATATAAAGTTTTGGTATACACTTAAACAGACAGTCTGTGCTTATTCAATACATCCATCAGTACAATGTTTTATTAGTATTTTTTTAGTTATTTAGTTTGATGTCCATATACAGTATGCTTGATTGACGGCTTTGTGAAGTGCCCAGTTACAGCTCGTATGTGTTATATTTACCGAATGAATCGCCCGTTGTAGCCGCGCAGCGCTTTCCCGCGCCACGCGTTGTTTAATGATGCTGTGTCGCTGGGAAGAGAGAAGAAACCATGAGGTTCGATGCATTTAAGAACAAATTCATATTCACTACAGCAGTAGTGGCTCAATGGTATAGGCCCCTTACGACTTGTGGATCATGGGTTTGAATTCGAACCCAAGCAACTTTATTGCGGGGATTACTTTGTGTAATTTATTTCAAAACTAGGACACAGACTTTTTATTCTTTTTTCGGATGGGAAATCATCAAATGACCCCTTTCGCTCTAGGCGGAGCGGAAGGGAGTGTCAGACTTTTACTGACTAAAACCAATCCATGTTCCTTTATCGCCCTTTGTGTTCCGGAGCCGCGGTGTCTTTTTCGAACAGTCCCCGCAGCCCCGGCACTCTCTGTTCCCTAACTGTCATTGTTGTATGGGACGGCAATCCGCCTTGTTGGTGTCATGGTAACAAGCGTGACTGCTGTTACATGGGGTCCTGGGGAGTTGGTGGACACCACATAAACTTCCTCCTCCTTTTTGTTTCATCGTATTTTAATAAGTAGTGACAGAAAATAAAGTGCTTGCCTGGGCTCGAGCCCACAGCCTACGACACAAAGTCAGAGCCATTACTACACAGCCACCACTGCAGAGTTAACTAAAGCTTATTTAACAGATTTAAGATTCTGGTAGAACAGGTGGCGACATCGACTCAGCACCAAAAAGGAAAAAAAAAGAGTTTTCTTTCAACTAAGTAGTAATGTTATACAAAACCGATCACATAGGACGTATTTTTTGCTTAGAACCAAAACAGTGCAGAAATGTTATATGAAATCTCATTGTTGCAGTTTTGCATTAATGCAGTTTTTTATTTTTTATTTAGATATTAATTTACCACAGAGGTTTACTGTCTTCCATTAAGTTTAATATAAAATGTTGCATTCGATCAAAAAGATCCCGGCTGAAAATAAAAATCGGCTGAATAAAAACGACTTGGTGAAAAAAATAAAAAAATATTCACAAATAAACCAAACCAATAGTAGAATAAATGTTCCAAGTAAAAGTGCAAATTTATCTTTTAATAACTGCACTTTTGATAATTGTAAGTTTTAAATGTTTGAGGAGAAGATGAATTAAACTTTGTTTTCATTAACTTGAGTTTTTATTCTGAGTAGGTATATTTTATCACGGTAGGTAGTTGAAAGAAAAGTAGATTACTCACTTTACTAAAGCGAGTAATTAATGCGCTCGTGTTAACACACTTTGCGCTCAATGCAACAATCTACTATTGTTTCATGGTACAAACCTTAGATTGTTATTAGACTGACGCCAGTTTAGTCTGCTCCTCATACTATGCTGGCTCAGGTTGCCGAAGCTGTTGGATCTAACGAGCCCCGGCAGGTTACTGTCGCTGCCGAAGCGGCGCATTCCACCCGCCTGCTGGTAACCTACTCGCCCCCTCATTGCTTGCTGCAAATAATTGAAGACACCACATTTATTCAGTTCAAACAGATTGTCTGACAAGATGCAAATTCGAAAGGAGTAGGTAAGGATCGTAGCAGATGGCGTTTTGTAGTCTCTGCCTATGGGATACAGGCGCGAGTTTAATACAAATTCTGGGCTAATCGAGAATTTTTAAATAATAAAATAAATCAAAGTTTATTTCGAAATCAACAGGTTTTAGCAGATACATTGTAGAGGCCTTCTTTTAAGTATGGAAATACCTGTAGTAACAGAAGACCTCAAGACCAATCCAGGCACTTTTAAGTTGCCCAGTAAGTCAATTTGAAAATTGAAGCTACAGGACTGCCGCTCAAAGGAGATGCCAGAAACGCTGACCAGGGCAGACGCACGGCGCCATATTATTTTTATATGGAAACGCTTTTCCCATGAGGGCCAGGTAGAACCTCAACTTAGAAGCCGCGCTAGCAATGATTCTTGTGACAGTCTTCAAAAAACTTTTATGATGCATGAGCACCAATACATATTATGTTACGAGCCAAATTCAAAATAAGGTCAAACTAGTTTGTTTTAGCCAAAGTTATCGGGCTAGGGCTCATCACTAAAAGACGATCATAAGGCCATCCTGACTGAATGGGTTAGGTTAGAACTGTGACCAATCACGCGCGAGCCGAGCGAGCGGTGCCGCGGTGCCGCGGCAGCGGCCTGCGAGCACTACATCCAAGCTGATAGGCAAAAAAAAACTAATAAGTCCGTCAGATGGATTTCCAAAAAATATTGGACATATAATTTTTTCTTTTTTCACGTAAACAAAAAATTAAATCGATAAAGTGCGTCGAAAACTCGTGTGACGTCACATTTGAGTACATTTTTTACTCAAATGTGACGTCACAAGCCCCCACTCATGATCTTTGACACGTTTTATCTTCGTTTATTCTTCGTAATTTTTATTAATTTCACTGATTATTTTATTATTATGTAAATATTCGCTACTGTTCGCATCTTACTTTCAATACAAACTGATACACGGCTGCTAATTGAAAAATAAAAGAAAGAAGAATTTAATTTCGCAGGCTGCCCTTGCATGTCGATTAACCTTTTGAACACCATTCTCAAAGATATGTGACAAGCAAGCGCGTGCCTTGTACGCCAATGAAATTTGTGACAAAACATGTGCGGTACACTATAACATGGTTACAATTACATGGTTTTAGAATCCCTATTCTTTTAGTGGGTATTTGCGGTGAAATTGTGGCTTGGTGTGGAGGGCACGCGCATGCTTTTGTTCTGGCGTTATAAAGTTTAAAGGGGAACCATTACAGGAAAAATGTTAAACTATAAACTTCAGTGATGTTACATGTAGCATAGAAGATGAAATAGGTAATTTAATCAATCCTTTTTAAATGTACTACTAACACTCTGTCTTGTACAAGAAACTTAAAAAATGTCTAGGTCCAGAAGTGAGAACCTTCTAATCTTGCAGCCTTTTTTGGAACTCATTTTACATAAAGTTGCAATGGTTGTCCCATATGTAATTTGACCTCTCCGGGAAATACAAGCTTGTTATTCTGAGATCACTTATTCGTACCAACAGTTAAAACCCATGTATAAGACGCAAAAGGGCTGGTTTCCAACAAATCGGAGAAGCAAGACGGTGCGGAGTGGTCTAAAATTTGACAGTGTTTGGTCAGTTCCCATACATCTAATTCTGTTACACACACATGTCTGTCCACATACTATTGTAAAAACAACATACTGTAATCACCAAACATTTTCTCTAATTATTGATTGTTTTGTGGTCTATCTTCTGCATAAAGCTAATGATAAACTGTCTACTTTTGTTCCAAATTCAATTATCAATTGTAGTATTTGAAAACAAGAACCAATGGTAAAATATGAGCCGTCAGTAGCCCAAAATATAAATCAAAATCATAATCAAAGCTGAAAGATGACACTGACAACAACTATAGAAATTATTAAGCCAAGGTCAAAAAAGTAAAATATTCTTCTTGAAATGTTCTCTATGTTCACAATAATCAATTTAACTACATGAGTTTCTGAGAAAGTATGTTGTATTTGCTATTTACTGATTATTACAGAACTCGTGTTATTTACCCGTTTCTCCAACCGGCGTGTGACCTGCTTGATCAACCGGTCGCTGTAGTTATAATTTTCGCTTATTAGAGAGCTTTTAGAGCTCGCCGAGCCTATAGAGCTCCGTCTTGATCGCTGCATTACAACATGGTCCAGTGCCGAGTCAGCCATCAACGAGAAGCGTTCGTTGAGGCTCATCGTCGTCGCTTGAATACCATGCACTTTCTGTATCATCTTTACAAACTGTTGGCCAATTAGTAAAATGGAGAGAACGTCAACAGCCACAGAAAAACGAACAATAACTTGCACTAATGAACGACAATCGCCATTCCTGTTGAAATAACTCTTAATTCAGCGTAATTTGATACAATTTTAAGATGGAACAAACACAGGCAAACTGAAAAATGTTCAATGACCGATGACGCTCGCGCGCTGCGTGAAAGAAGTTTATTAATATAATCTGTGGCAGTGCGCCGAGCAGTGTTGCCATCTTGGATTTTTTTAAGGCGCTAGGTCAAGAGTAAAATGTCACCAGATTTCAGAAATTTAAAAAAAAAACCACCAGATTCCGCTAAATTTATTACATTTTATGTCTCAGAATATAAAAGAAACCCCTATTTAAATTATGAACAAATATGTACCTAGGAGATCCTAAAAAAATGTTTGTTGTTTCGTATTTTTTTAATTTTGTGTATTAGTCGGAAGCAAGGAACTTATATACTAACTGGAATGATTATGAACAAAATGCAAAAAAAATAAAAATAAACTCTTTCTCAAAAGCTTAGAGTTTCAATTTGTACAATGGATTCAATACAAAAGAAACGTTCCGAGCGAGAAACCAACATTGGTGGATGGTGTCTCTGTCTTGCCTTGTCACCGATGTAAACAATATGGCCGATACACTTTCGCGTTGAAGTCATTTAAGTGCTTTTTATTGTATTTAATTGAAATAATCAGCTTTAAATATGGTAAAATTGTATTGTGTAAAGGCGTGTAGTAGTGAGGGGTATGCTGGTTGTGGAATTTCGTTTTTTGAACTTTGGTTGTTTATTACGAATAGGGTAACCAATGTTTTAGATTGGCAAACGGGAAATATCCAAATAAATTAAGTAAGTAAGTTCGAAGTTTCGAACATCACTGTCGTACATAGTAATCAAAAGTATATTTTTATTTTATAAATTAGAAACATCGCACATGGTGTCGGTATTAACGAGTTTGCTTTTTAAATAGAAATATTGAAAAGAAAAGAGTCCGCCGCACCGTGCCGTGCCATGACGGTCCTATGGATTTTTTCATGCTTCTCCAGCAAAATAATCCATTTGGTGAGCTGCAAGTGAAAATGATTGATTTCGGAAGGTAAAATAAATATTGGCGAATGTTACTAAAACATTTTAGGTAAACAGTCATAGCATGAATATGTGATTTTCGAAAATATATAATTTTAACGGAGTCCTCGAATCCCCGAATACAAAAGTCGTCTGGATAGACAGGTTGCAAAATGGATAGTTTGCAACTGGACTGTACAGACATATATTTCACAGACAGATACAGACAGATGTACAGACATTTTAAGTTAAAGGTAATAAATTAACATGAAAAGTTAATGACATCCACTCTTGTAGCTATCTCACCTAGCCACTCAACAGCCCCTGGCTGCTTTAGCAGCCAGTAGCCGTTTTGCGAAATGTCCCTGGCTGCTAAAGCAGCCAGTAGTGCCTTCGTCCAACAAATGCAATAAAAATTTATTAAACTGCTATTTCTAGAGCTTATTCCTCTTGTAGCAAACTCTATACTATATTCCTCAACGTTCGGACCAACAATAGCAACACTATTCCATCGACAAATGTCAAAATAAAAGTAAAAACTTTAGTGTAAACAAACTCCGCCATTTCTGACGTGTGGCGTCGTATTTCAATTGTTCTGTTATGTATATTGTTATTTTCGGATAGTGTTATATATCAAATTAATCGTGAATAAGTCGAAAAACTGTGCTACTATATTATTATAAAGGAAATCTAGTTTTCGAATCTCAAAGTTGAGTATTTCGCCTCCGAAAAAGTGGTAGTTTTAAATACCTATAGTGATTGTGTTTATACAAGAAATAAGTGTTTTTGTGATTAAAACGTGTGTGTTAACGGAAAAACAGTGCATAATTAGTATTGTGAGCATATTATTAAATTGTATATACAAAAACAAGTGGCTTCGTAAAGTTATAGGTACGTAAATAACCGTGTTCAAAAACAGTCATTGGTGCAGGCCGCGTCAAAATAAACAGTGAGTATGCAAATTCTAATTTAATTCTAATTAGACTATCGTAAATAAACTAATAAGATTATGGACTTATTGGAAAGGAAATATAATCTAGTTTATTTTAAAATTATTTTAATTGAAATTTAATATTTAGAAAAATTCAAATTAATATTTTAATAGCGAAATATCCGTTTTCATCACTGTTTTTCAAGTTCTAATTTTTTTTTGAGTTTCAAATTAATATCGGTTTTTTTTTTTTATATATAGATTCCATAACTATTCAGCTATTCACTGTAAATTTTATTTAGCTATAACTCTTGCAGTTTGCGATTGTTTATCTAAAGTGTCAAATTACATGCGAATATTTCGCAATTTTTTGCACCCTGGGCGGTTTGGTAAAAAAAAGTCGCGCGCGGGGCGAGTGAGTGGCTAGAATGCTATTGATTTGCAGGTCATCATCATGAAATAATAAAATAACAGTAGTCTGTAACTGTCTCAAGAGTTAGTATGATTATTGGACACCCTATTAGAAAGAGATAACATCCATACTCGAAGCTTTCTCGCTCGGAACGTTTTTGGGTTGCCCGTCCTCATTCCAGTTAGTATATAAGTTCCTTGCTCGGAAGATAGTTTACAGAGGCAGCTGGCAACACTATAAGATTGCGTTCGGAAATAAGTTTTTATCTTATTTCCAAACGCAATCTTATAGTGTTTGTGACGTCGTCGCCAGCCGAGACTAGAGTTTTTACTACAATTTAACAAACTTTAAACATTATGTATTCGGTAAAACTTGACAAAAGTAGTAGAGGGTGTAAAAAGGCTCACAGCGAAGCCGAAAGGCACTTGTATGTTCTTCTTGTCTTGGCGATCATTTTTTTGTTCTTGTTGGGGGTCAAAGTTCCAACTTTTGCACGAATTTTTTGATGCATGTTTTTATTTTTAAACATCAAATCGAAAAGGATTGTTACATTTGTGAAAATTGACATTGACATTGACATTCTGACAGTGACATCTATATAAACCATTCGTCACGTCAATCACACTTGCACTTTCGGCGAGCGAGATATTTGATTTCGAAATAATTTCATATTATTTTTCTTGTAAAAACGTGAATCAAAAGTGCTGTAAATATTTTATAAGGTACTTGAGCTTGGCTACTATTGATAATTGAGATGTTAAGTGGTAGTTTTGTGTGATTATATGCGTAACTAAGTGTTGTTTACGTTATAGGTCACAAAAGGTTACGCAGAGTTCGGTAGTCATGCTGGAGGTGCTTATAAGCGGTTGTCGCGAGGACTGGCGACTCATTTCGATCCAACCACCAATGCTGGAGGGTAGCAACGGGACGCCAGTCGACGAGTTCGATTGCAGCGACATGGACGCCTGCTATGAAACATTTGATAAAGATGGGTATGTTTTTATTACCATTTTCGTATTTATTTTCAGGGAAACTATTTGGGAAGTAGTCCTCGAAGTCACCGTTATTCACAGGCCAGTGTGGTAAATTTAAGGCAGTCTTTGCAATCAGTTTCTATAGAAGAAATTGTGAAAAGTTTACTTTCAATTTCTCAGTGAAAGTTTTGGCTGTATTAGTTTGTTTCCCTTGTGAACTTGAAATGCTTGTTGATGAATGAAAGTAGCATTCTATCTCCTTTCTGTTTTGGAAGAAACCTTCAATTTAAAAACTTGAATTAGGTTCATTTCCTGAAATGTAACTTGAAGTGTTTGGTGTGATTGAGAGCAACTTTGATATAATAAAACTAGTTGACAATCGTCTAAAATATATAAAATACTATTGCTTATAATAGTACCAACATGAGTTGGTATAATTTAAATTAATTTGTTATGCAAATTTTCAAATGACATACCTAAGTTTAACTTTTATGCGCAATTAAAAGACTGAATGAGTAGTAAGTTTAAATTAAATTACCATGTTATTATTTTAACGCGTTTGAACATATACCCAAGGATTCATTTTCTTTTGTAGGTAGGTAGGTATGTAATGTCTACTTCAAGTTTCAATTAGCACTCAGGATCTAAATCATAAAAAGAAATGACTCAGTATGAATGCAATTGATTTAATTGTAAATAAATAAATTTGCTGTATCCTGTTTGACTGGAAGCCAACCCCAACATTCTTGGTATAAATTAGGCCGATAATGAATATTTCTTTCTATTTTTTCCTTGAAAATGTACTATTAATTTGAGCAGTGATGTGGACGAATTTTTCGACGCTTTGTAACCCTTTTTGATACTTATCATTTGAGCATGCAATGTCACATCTTTTTCTAAAAGCTAGACTTCCCTGCTGCAGATTCAGTCTTTCTCCTAATTTAAATAACTGATTAGAATATAAAAATTATTTGATTATTCAAAAACTAAATTCCTCAAGTGTCTAAAGCAAATACTAAGAAAGTAAGAACTGTAAATAATTCATTTCTAGTCCAATAAATAGTATATTTTTTTAATGAATGTAAGTAACAATGTTTTTGTCTTGTTTTGTTCAGCTGGTGTAAATCGTTTCTATGGCATTGTTCGTGTTCGTGCGCGTCCTGAGTACACATGAGTGACGGCGCATCGCGGATGCGGAATCCGCGGCGCAAGGAAAAATTACTCGACATGTTGGAACTTGCCTGTAGTGCGAGTGAGCGCGCACATATTGCGGGCCGGAACAAGTCGTGTTTGTTCCGTGCGCCGCGCCGGGGATTTCCCGAGCGCTATTCCTCGTCGATGCATAGTTAGGCCCTTTACATATATATAGGTGCTGATGACGATGGACTGTTTCTCCGCCGCCGCCGGACAGATATGGCCGCTGAAATGAATCCTGTCCATTGGTTGCGGCGCTATCTTCGAGTTCCGTATCCGAAGGGTAACCAACGGGACCCTATTACTAAGCCTCCGTTGTCCGTGCGTCTGTCTGTCACCGGGCTGTATCTCATGATCCGTAATAGGTAGGTAGACAGTTGAAATTTTCACAAAATGTGGTATTTTTGTTGCTACTGTATATTATTTCTTGTATAAAGGGGCTCCTCTACTACGATGGTGCGGAACCCTTCATGCGCTGTCGCAAAGGCTTCTATCTGGCGAAAAACTGTTTTTTCGCCAGATAGAAGCCTTTGCGACAGCGCATTTACATGGTCCGTTTAGGGCTTTCAAGAAAACGAGAGTACAATTATTCGGCAGTTCCATCATACAAAAACAAAGGCAAACATGCATGTGATGTCACATAACAACATTGCATCGACAAATTACGCGCGCTTTATCGATATTTTCGTCAAGTTCGGCGTCGAGTGATCTCGTTACCGCATATCTATTGTTTACACACATCTCTATAGCTTTGTTTTAATTTAATTTTGCATTGCCAGTCGTAGAGGTGTACTTAGTTATGATGGAAATATTTAGGAAAATTCGTTTAAATCGCGTTCTTCAAATGCGTACCAACCTGCATTGGATCCGCGTCTTTAATTACGCATCTCTCTCATTTAAAAGAGGAATTGAGAACGTTAAAACAGCACTTATACGGATATAATTAGTGTACACTAATCATATCCATTATATCCGTGTAAATGCTTTTCTGCCCTACTAAATAGCCACGTGCGTCGACAAACGTGCTCACTCACGTTTAATTCATATCCTTATCCATTTCGCCAGTTAAAGCTCAACTTTCCTTAAACTTGAACAAAGTTAAGGAAATATCTTAATATTTTATCATTTGTTACCGTGCTCCGTTAGTTTTACCCTTTTAAGCACTAATAAATGAGAAACTCACACATTGGTTTTTCTGTAATAAGCTAAAACTTTATTTATACTTCCTCTCTTACTACAGAAACAAGAAGCTGAAACTTTGTAAAAAGTTTAAAAGCTAAACCTTACCACATTGCGTCGAGTTCAGAGGCCAAATCTTGCCAATTCTTTTTTCTAAAGCGCCAATCCAGACGGTGGGTTGCTTCTGAGAAAATCCTGATGATAAAGCGTAATAACTTATCCTAACTCTGGAATCCAGTAGTTAGATAGCAGTAGTTTCCAACCAATAGCCAAATGAGGCAGTATCTCTGCCTGCTCTCGAAAAAAAGAGTGTTTTTCTTTGTTCTCTTGCCAAAACGCGTAGCTGACCCAGTCCTCCCCCCTACAGGGACGGGAAACTAAACCTGGACGAGTTCCGCGTGATCTGCAAGGCTCTCTTCCGGAACGACAAGGGTCACATCTACCCGCTATCCGAGGAGAGGGCGCGCCACATCTTCCAGGTGTTCGATAAGAACGGGGACGGCTTCATCGACAAGGAAGAGTTCACCTTCTGCTGGAACCATTGGATCAAAGTGGTGAGTTGACTTTAAACGGTTACATTCAGGGATCCTTTTAGACTCGTCAGTTTTGGGTCAAAGAAGACATTGAATTCAGGATCAAAAATCAATCTAGGCTTTTGAATCGAAGAAAAATGTGACAGTCTCCCAAAACGCCCACCCTTCACCACTTCCTAGTGTTTTAACTGGGACGAAGTAGTAGCGTAACAAACTTCCAGCATTACATTTTCTGTAAGTATTACGGCTGACGAACACGTTGGATCGTAATGAGCGAATCTTGCGAAACTGTTAGGTCTTTCGGTCTCGTTTTCTTCATCAATGCTGGCAAGTTCAAAGCTTCTTTTTGACTTGAAAAGTTAGTCTACGCTTATCTACTCGTAAATTACTACAAAACTTAAAGTTGGAGCTTTGATATGCAGTTGGCGCCAAAAGTAGAAGGAACTTGGTTGAAATCCTGAACTTACCGCACAAATATTTTATGAGAGGTTTTTCCCCGTAGATCGTGCGGCCGGTGAGCGCGTTCCTGATCGTGGACGTGCAGAACGACTTTATCTCCGGCACCCTCAACATCAGCAAGTGCAACGCGCAGCAAGACGGCAGTGAGGTCAGTCACTTTACATAATTACGTCGGCACATGACTCACATGACATGAGCCTTGCCTTTTCCCAGCTGTGTTAGACCTGGTAAGACACCTCTCCTACCGCCGACCAAGAAGCCACTCGCTGTCGACTATTTTCACGATCCCGTGTCTCTCCATAGCCCGTGTCAGTAAAGAGAAACTAAGGATATAATTGATCCGCCGCGGGAGACGCCCCGGGCCGCCGGCCACCGCAGGCGCGGGCTTGTGGACGGGGAGCTATGGGCTAGCTCGCCGTCCGTCCGTCTCATGACGACAGGCCGTGTCGACGGCGCGTTCGTGTTCCGCGCGCCTCAAAGAGAGTCAGCAAAAAGGAAGGGGTCCGCAAGGGCCGAAGCCTGCCGGGGCTGCGGGACTATTCGAAAGAGATACCGTGGCCCCGGAACACAAAGGGCGATGAAGGAACATGTATGGGTTTTAGTCAGTAAAAGTCTGACACTCCCTCCTGCTCCGCCCAGAGCGGGAGGACTCATTTGATGATTCCCCATCCGAAAATTAAAAAAAAGGATATAATTGATCGCTGACTGTACACACCGCCGCGCCGGGCTGACAAGGTCTCTGTCAAACGAAGAACTCGTTCTTAGTTGCCATCTCTATCCGCTCCTCGCGAAGTTTGGGGTTTTCGTCGGTGGGATAGGTCATAGGTGCCATAGGATGTATGGCATATGCCTCTTAACTGTTTGTCAGACTTTCGGACTTCTGACTAGACATAAAGTTGTCAAAAATCTACAAATGACAGCCAGGACGTAACGCCATGGGGACGTAATCATGGACCTTATGGACGGCCCATGTCATTCCCTTTTACAGCATGCCTGATTGCCACTAACCGGGCACAATGATTTCGAGCTACTATTAATCACCCCCATCCTCAGCAGCCCTAGCACCCGAGAATCCTAAGTCTAAGTCGTTTCTTTCCCGGACTCCTCTAAAGCGGAGACGAGTGGATCGGAGAGACGTGCGGAAATCCACCAATCACATTGGTTGAAATCTATATCGCATCTCTCGCTTCTTCTGCGATTGGTTGGACTTGCACATCTCCTCTCGTCTCCGCTTTGGTGTAGTCGGAGTCCAGGCCTTACAGAACAAACGAGGATAAAAAAAAACAGAACGTAAACAAGTGATACGCAATTTTTCAAAACCTATAAATCATCTTTATCAATTTGAATATGTATGTCAAATATCTCTGATAAAAATTTGTATTTCATTCATCGATAGCACAATATACACTTGAGATAAAAATTTACAAAAGTCATATATTTACCTGATATGATTAGTAAGTACTTTAGGTAAGTGTAAACTCGAAAAAATGCTATTATCTGAGTAATTGGAAGCCCGGAAATTGATTTACAATCAATCAATCTTGAGTTGTAAACTTACGTAAAAGGTACCTACACTACAAACTAAGTGCAGGGGAAGCACAACGCGCTGCAAAATTGCGGCAAAGCGCATTAGGAATCTGGAGTGGATATGAATGTGTCCAGAGCAGAGTCCCCTAGCGCGAATTTTACCGTATTGCATCGTACACACTGAGTTCGACGTAAGTTTTAAACTGGAATTCAAAAAGTGCCTCTATCATACGTGACATACGTCATCAGCATCAGCCTTCAGCAGTCCACTGCTGGACATAGGCCTCCTCAATCGCACGCCATTCAACTCATTCTCAGCATCTCTGATCCAGTTGCTACCAGCCAACCTGCGAAAATCGTCACGCCACCGAGCCTGAGGGCGTCCCGTTTCACGATCGCCCCTCGTGCTTAGGTTACAAGGTTGCGTTCAAATCTCGTTTGAAGCGCGTATACGCGCGTCATCTGCGGGTCGTCTGCGCGTTTCAAATACGGCGTGTGTTAGGGGCCTTACGTTTTCCGATTCGCGGTCTCCATTCAAGAACACGTCTATCACAACGGTCATCGGTTCTACGGCTAACACGACCGGCCCGTACCGTTCGTGACTAATGTTGACAGCTCGAACATTAGGTCTGGGGGGCCTATTTCTTAAATGCCCTAACGTACTGGAAACAGGTGTTCTTATCCATTGTCCCATGTATTGTGGACCAGCAAAAAACCCAATGGCTCCACGATTTCCTGAACCAAACAAGTACATAGAGGTGAATTTCCTCAATTTTTCCGTACCGCACTAATACGTCACGGTATTATTTCCGATAAGCAGCTACACGGTATGCTAATGCGCTCGATATGGGGGACTAGCACGAACGCTGCTCACATCTACTCGTATAATGTAGCGTGAGGCCTTAATATAGCGTAAAATGGGAGTGGAATCATTGGGTGCATTGGAAAATTTGCCAGTGGCTTTTACAGACTGGGAAGTTCTGACTTTGTTTAGGAGAATTGTCTATCCACACACATGTTTGAATTAATGATACAATGTACATTTGCCTACATTATTGTTCATTATGTTGCGTTTTTGTTTGAAAGACTGCCTCCATTTCAAAACGGCACTTTTGCAAAACGGTCAAACGACTGAACTGATTGATTTTGATGAACCATCACCAACATCTGCCTAGCCTTTTGCCAAGTATGGTGGGGTCGGCTTTCATTCTAGCTGGATGGACCAGAATTTTATATGATTGTGACGAATGTTGGCAGGAAATACACAATGTTCTTTTCATGCCGGAAAATCTTAACCATAAAGACCAGCATGGCTCTTGATAACTTCGAATGCATTTTTAAAGCACGAACTAATGCGTGATTCGTGAATAGAGCTCTAGAGATCCAGTAAATATAAAACTGATAACTGGACTAGAATGTATAGACACAAATCTCATAATAACTAAACTTCCGTCCCAAAGCTACCAGTCGGCATATCAACCAATGCTGAAGAAACTAGCACAGGCATTTATAAAAAATATAGATAAGTATGTACATAACTAGGTAGAGATACTTCATTTCTGGCTTCCTAATTTCCCAACCCACAACTACCTATATAAGGGAACTAAGTTTTCAAAGTCAGATGTTATCAGATGACAGGCGAACGCTTCGGTCGATCCCAGAGATACCGATACCGATACCCCGCCCATGTTGTGGTACTTACGACGAGATATGGGCGTCTGCTGTGACTCCGTGAGTCGGAGCCACCCATTTGTATAAATTATTTATCGTTATTAGGCACCGGAATATTCTACTTCCTTATACGTGACTAGTAGTTGCGTAGAATAGCAGGCATTTGATGTAGGTACCCATGTCACAAATTGGTATCTAAAGCAATCATTTCCACTCATAATTGCTGGCTGGGCTGAATTTGATTGCAAATAGCTTTTAACGAAAGCAGAAAGAACACAAATGATTAAGACATACACCATACAATATTCATTATCCAGTTTTTTGGATGTATATAATAATAACACTGTAGGTTCTGTAATCCATAGCGGCGACCACCCTGAAAAGCACTCCATTTTTAGCACATAACAAATATTACAAAATTTTGATGAAAATCCAGAAAATCTAAACCGCCTTCAAATTTGAGCTCACCCACTTAAAATCTAATAATCCCCCTAGTCAGTAATGTTTACTTACGTCAACATTCTCTGATAAAACTGACTCATTCAGAGCCAAGTATTTATAGCCAAAGTCACTGACGTCACACATTCTCTGTCGTCACCGATTACGTCGAAGTCCAAAGATGATAATAAAATTATTGCATCATTTAGAAGATTAGAATAGAATACTCTTTATTATGAGTTGGACCATATAAATTTCAGATACAAATGTGTTGTAGATGATGCAAAAGATAATCTTTTGAAGGATTAATTAACATAACATCACGCCTGTAAACCCTGAAGGGTTAGGCAGAGGCATGGTCTAATAAGTAGTACACCCACATTTCGCCAGAAGTCCCATGTAATAGGGGGCGAGCCTATTGCCAAACATGATGAAGGAAGATGTAAATTAAGATGATTAGCAGGCTGCCTTTATTTACCAACTAAAGATATTTGGACTCTGATCGAGTAGTTTTAGTCAGTAACACCAGGGGAGCCATATATGAGGTTTTTACTTTTTCCCATAGCTGGGCAAAGACCCCCTTTCTCTTACCAATCCTCTCTGATTTGTGCAATTTCTATCCATGTTTGCCCGCCCCTCAAACATGATCAGAGCGTCACACCTTCGCCGCGGTCGACGTGGACCTGTGAGGACATAAAACAGAAAAAAAAAATATTTTGTGAAACCGGGCAATAGGCAGTCTAAAGGCAGGTCTCGAGGCTTCGTAACAGTCTGAGGCACCTGTCCTTGGAAAGATCATTAAAAAATACAACCATCACCAAACAAGAGCCCCCAAACAAAGCGTGGTAACCATGGCAACACAAACGCAATTGGAAGTCTTCGAACATTGATTAGCGAGGTCCTCAAGCGTCGGCGGCGCATGTCGTGACGTGTGCAACACACGGCCGTGTGCGCGACCAATCGGAGGTAATCAATGGCCGCTGTTAGGTCGATACTATTGCCGTGAGGCGTGGAGAGATGATGTAATTATAGATGTTTTTATTAGTATTACCCTGCGTAGGTAGGTTTTAAAGTGATGTGGGATCTTTGAGGAAGCTCCCTATAAATGTGTCATGTCCTTTATTCATCGAAGGGGATTGAATTACAATATCCCTGAGTTTTATGAATCTTTGAAATATTCACCGTTATTTACACAGTATTTTTTATCCCAACGTCGTTCTTGTATCCTGTCTATATGGGTACTAGACTTGGTGAAAGAATTTTTCAAATACGTGGTTCCGGAGATTACCCCTTGCATAGGTACATGCAAGTTCACAAAATTCGTTATCTTCTTTTATAATATTAGTATACATATAATAGATAAGTTACAGTTACTAACATAATCTACAAAAGGTATTAAGGCGACTACAGGAGCTAAACGCGAGTTTTATAATGCAAAAAAGCATATGATTCACTGCAATAAACAAAACCAGAAAAATATATGATATTCTTCAGGATATATGCTAGTATAATAGTGTTTTGAAAACATAATACAACTAATTTAACTCGATAAAAAAAAATCACAAACTTATCTCTAAAAAATGTCTTTTAACGAGTAAAAACCATACTAAAATACATGCGATCATTCTGATTTTTTGGCAAATAATTCTACAAGCAACATATTAGCATAATAGTGTTTTTATTTTTAGTCCAATCAATAGATTTTATGTAAATCGCAAAAATACCACTAATTTCGCACTATTCGGCCCGCAGTGACTGACGTAACAACCACTTTGTAGTGCAAGCTGATTAGAACTTTATTCTAAGAGTATTTCAAACGAAGTTTGAACCACTACAAATAGAGTTGCTAATTTAGCTCCTGTAGTCGCCTTAAGTACCATTTCTTTGAGGAAAACTTGTTATTTTAAATTATATATAACTAGGTACCTAAATAAGTAACAAGTACACAACTGCATTTATTTTACTTGTAATGAGCAAGAATAACGCAATAATATAAAAAAATGCTTTAGTAAGTGTAGGTTAGTAATCGCACGAGTAAAGTACTACTTATTAAGTTATCTATTTCATACTTGTTTCAAAAGAAACTTTATTTTATTCTTAAAGATTAATATCTATATAGAAACAACTCGTTTCATTTCTGTATGAAACCTGTAAGTAAGTTCATGTTGAAAGACAACGTTTAAGGTGGATGCTCCAGGGTAGCCCGCGAAATTCAAATTTTCTTAAGTTTTTTGCAATTTGCAGGTCAGTGTCAGGTTGTATGTTGATTACAATATGATTCGCGGCTGTAACACGTATGTAGTAATAGAATTATAATCATCAAAATCATCAATACAACCCTCTAAGCGCATAAAGGTGCAGGAATTAATTTGACCTTGAAAAAGTCATTCCTGCACCTTTATTTCGCTGGCTACCCTGGAGCATCCACCTTAAGGAAGAAACTATTACCGTTGAATTTTACTTACAAATAGCTTTTAAGTATGAACTTATTCTAACGATTAAATATTTCAAAGTTCACCGCACCTTTTATTAGAAGTTAGAAAACGTAATTTTATTCAATAAATATATCATTTGACAATAACTGTTTCGATAGAGTTCCTTCCAAACATTATCCAAATATTTCCTGTGAACATGCGACAACATTGAATAAAAGTAACTTTTTCCGATGTTTATTGTAAGTAATGTTACTAAGTTTTGACGTGACAATTAAAGTTTGTTAAACGGAAAAAAAAAACGGGAATGAACCCAAATTATAGCTATTTTATACCAGCTATAGCTACGTCAGAAAACTAAAAAAAAAGGAAAACGCGCATTAGCACTTAGGCCTAGATAGAGATGGGTATTTTTGTTTTTTTTTAAAAGCATTGTCATTGGCATTGTCTAAGTCCGTCAACGAAGAAACAGGGCCCGTCCGAAAGTAGCTTATACTTTGAAATGAACCCTACTCCCTAATATTTTCGGATTCATGAGTTTTGAAAACACATCGGAGTAAGGACAGATGACCAATCGTGTTGTCATTCATTTTTACTTCGGTCTCCTAAAGAATCTTATGTCCGTAAGTGATACGGAGTAGGAAACGCCCGTAACTTCGGCCGAAACTACGGATTTTGTGCTTAGAGAGTAGACCTCATCTTACGAGGGAACAAAGAAACGTACAGACATACAAGACAAACATATACCTAGCCCTCCTTTTGGGCTTCGCAGCAGTCGGGTAAAAATATCCCTGTAATATCCGAAGGGTTAGGGAGAGCTGTACCTAATAGTACACCCACATTTCACCAGTTATGTTTAAGTCCCATGTAATACGGGGCGAACCTATTGCCATCAATCGGGCACAAGGCTGCCTCCGGGCTGTTAATGAGAAATTCCTGATGATGAACCCAATAACACTGCCCGACCTGGGATTCGAACCTAAGACCTCATGCTCAGCAACCGCGGCCTTGCGATCACTTCGAGTCAGACTCGAAATTCATGAACAAAATAATATTATTTTAGCAAGCATCTGTTTGCAAAATCCATCCAAACAATTCGTTCTTACATAACGGAAACGACAACACAATGCATCAACATAGCCATTAGAGTAACTCATGCGCATCGTCATTATGATCATCTGTAAACCTGCGCGGGATTGTCCCACGGGGATGCGTCACCATTCACGTGGTTCACTTGAATGATGTATATCGCAGCTGTTTATAGCTTGTCGTAAAAAGAGTATGTATGCTGTGTCATGTCACAACATCTTAGTAATTTCCTGCAGCAACATTTTATGCTACTTAAGAAACGTTTTTTGGTTTAACGGTACCTACAGCTGCACTGAAGTAATATTAATCGCAACTCCACAAACCGTTTTGTTGAACTATTCAGGGGCTCAGGGCGAAGTTCACGATGAAACTGAACACGATCAGTACATCTTAACTACGTTCAAAAACTGTCAGTGTCATCTTGTAGAAAAATGTAACTGACAGTAATTGTATTCGATTCGCCCGAATGTCAATCTGATACTATTCATAAAAAGTGTTTTTTTTTTATTTAAATCTAAAACCAGTATCTGCCATCATTTGTTTTAAGCTGGCTAGATGACGCTGCTGCACTTCTTATCCTGTTTGGGGCGCCTAGACAAACACTGCGACTACGGATAAACATAATAAAATATCATAGTTTAAAAATTAAAAAACACGGTTTAAGTGACGCAATCTTTGGGAGTCCGCCATATTGGATTTAGAATGACACCATTTAGCTAACCATGCATTGTCATCCGAACATAAACATCTTTGCAAAATTTCAGCTCAATCGGAAACCGGGAAGTGAGACAAATTTAACTTCTTAGATTTTTTTTCATAATTAGTTACAGGTGAAACTAATAAAAGCGCGTTAATGAGAGAAAAAGACGAAACGTCGTCGTTTAGAACTCATAAACGTTCCATCATACCTATAAGATATTATCAGACCAAAAACATCGCGTGAATGCAGCAATTTAACACTTTTAGAAGTCCAATCGGCACAAAGGTGGAATAGAGTCGTAACTCAGTGTTGCATGTCGCGAGGTACCTGTACAGGGTAGGTATCCACGTCGTGCCTGCAATCAAATAATAGACTACTTTGAAACTGGCCACGAAAATAGATGATGCCAACTTTTGTTGATTTTTAAACGTTTTTTGAGTCACTTTCGCTAGGAGAACGAGGTTTTAAGCTTTTCTGTGATCCAAGAAGATAACCTAACTTCCGTTCTATTAGAATACGCTTCGAAACTTACTTTCTTTTCATTAACAAAAGACAGAAAAGAAGTGCCTTTTTTAACCCCCGACGCAAAAACGGAGGGGTGTTATAAGTTTAACGTGTCTGTGTGTGTGTATGTTTGTTTGCTGTGGCATCGTCGCTCCCGAACGGATGAACCGATTTTGATTTTGTTTTTTTTTTTGTTTGAAAGGTGAATTAGTCGGGAGTGTTCTTAGCTATGTTTGATGAAAATCGGTCCAAGATGGCCGCCGCCACAAAATGGCGGATTACTTACATATTTTTTACAAATCACTCAATATGGGTATCAAATGAAAGGGCTTCAATGCTCCAGTAGGTTGAGGAGGAAATTGGAGTGATGACTTGACTGGTACCTAGGAACTAACGAATTATTTTTCATTAAGATTTTTGACGGATAAAAAACCTTACCGACGGATTAAACACCAAATTACCTGAATCATAAAACCGAAGAAAAGAAATGAAAAAATAATTAAAGAGTCCCTACAAAAAGCATGAAATAAAAAATTTAAAAACCCCCGACAGAAAAAAAAAGTATAAACGTGAAACCTTATAAAAAGAAAAAGACTTAAGAGTCGTTGACGTAAAAATCACAAACTCACACTTTACATCTAACTTTTCATCATAAAACACATAGTCTTGCAAGAGGCCGATTTACCACTCACCATCAATAGCGTATTAGTTTGCTTTTTACTTACCAACCTAATTAAAAACACTCTTCCTACTCTGTAAACTTTCCTTCAACTTATTGAAGTCAATTAAAAATCTCTCAACCTTTTCACACCCTCTGCTTGTAAAGCCACGTAATCATGCACCACCACCAGCAAGTTTCACTCCAAACTACGTCAGAACTGTTAAATTGCCTGTCAAATCCGAGACTTAACCCAAAAATAATGTTGTAAAGGTTAATTCGGGCCCGCTTGAAGTTCACACCTATCGTGGGATCGCAATTAGGCTATCAGTCAGATAGGCCCGTGCCTGGTACGGTGGTACCGCATTGGAATTGGAAGGGTTAAACGCTGAAAATTGGGTTCCCTAAAATTGGTTTTTTGACTTGTTTAGGTGAGGCGTGAATAGCCATAGATAGGTTGGCTATTCACTATTTGAAAACTAGCAGTTGTCATTTCGTCATCTATACTAATATTATAAAGAGGAAAGATTTGTAATTTTGTATGTAACGAATAAACTGAAAAACTACTGGACCGATTTGAAAAATTCTTTTAACAATTTATAACTACATTATCAGCGAGTAACATAGGCTATATTTCATACCCGTACTCCCACGGGAACGGGAACTACGCGGGTGAAACCGCGTGACGTCCGCTAGTTTGTAAATATTTACATCGGTGCTTGGTTAGGATTCTGCCATCATTAGCAAAATCCACCCCATTTAGTTTAAGATATTCTGTCGTCTAGCAAATATATGCCTCTTCTGGATATTTTAATGATTAATTTGATTTCATTTTTAAGTATTGGAGAAAACAGTCCTAAGATTTAACTACAAATATCCTGACCCTCACAAGGATCCAAGCCAGGGATGCTTACAAGACTGGCAAATGACAACTTATCTCAGAAAACAGTGCCCAAAAGCTTCGTAAAACGAAAAAAAAAGGTCTTACGGAACCAACTTCCATATAAGCAAACATCCTTCTTTAACAGTTCCGACAAGGCCTTGTAGAAGATATAGGCATAGGCACGTTGCCAAATATAAACCCACGTAAAAAACCCAAACTAAGTCAAGTCTAAGGAAATCGATAGATTCATGGCATACCTCGTGTATCTAGAACTGCACTGTCGGGCCAAGGTTACTGCAGGAAAGGGAAATTGAAGTAAATGCACCATCTGGTACGGAAGGAACTTAGCAACATTGATTAATTGTGAAAGTTTTGGTAATGAAAAATGTACGTGGAGTTTTTTGGCTACGGAATTTGATGCGGAAGTTTTAGACTAGCTTTATATCATGGGGAGTCTACGCGACCTCAAATCAGTTAATAATAAGGAGTGAGAGGTGATGATAGTGAAAGCATAGTCCGGTTAGGCAGAAGTCCCTTAGTCATTATTTTCAATTATCCATATACAGCACTTGCAGCTGTACAGTTGCAATTAGGTGAATTAGGATGCAATAACATGCGTAATTCTCATACGTCTGAAAGCACCGTTTAAAATTTAAAACGAGTGCTACACTTATATGAATTATAAATATAACAATACGAAAGATCAATCCATACGGAAAAGAGTATTGATGCGTACGTTCCTTCATACAAAGAGCCCTATTTCAAAGGAATACGAATCGATGCTGACAGGTGTGATTTCACGCTACAGCGGACTGACAAAGGCCTTGAGCCGTAGCCCGCCGCCGTTCACAACACCCGTCTGGATGGAGGATTCTTCTTTTTCCTTCAATTGACGATGAGGAACTCGACCTGTCTTTTATACCTTTACTAGTTAAACTTTAAACTGTTATTTTTTTTATTTTTTTTAACGAGGTAATTTATTTTATTTTATTTAATATGGGATAATAAACAACTACAACATATTTATTTTATAAGGTTAACAATGTGTAAGTAATAGCCTTGCAGTCAACTGCATTATCCGCAGATAGACAAATTTATGGATAAATATTATGGTTGCCACTAGATGGCATTACTAAAATTAACTATATAATTAAATATTTCAAAACAAATATAATTAGATAAGTTACTATAAAGCAAGCTATAGTTACAAAACCAAATCATGTCAATCATCAAACCAATCACCAACCGTTATGGCGGTATACATATATATTTTTTTATTCACCAAGAGTTTCAGTCAATGTTGTTTAAACTTAAAGCATATTCGATTTTAAGCACAATGCAAGGATATACTTGAAACTTAACTGGATTTCCTACAGTTATGCCTATTTTATTTTTAGTTAATTGTGTCTCACTGCAGGGCAAATGCCTTCTTTCCCTCTTTCCACTTATCCCTATCCAGTGCTGTTATTCGCCAATCCTTGTGAAAAGAGTCGAGTTCGTCCCGCCATCTCCTTCTGGGCCTGCCGTGTTGCCGTTTGCTACTATTTGGGACCCATTGTGTGGTTACTTTAGCCCATAGCTCCTCCGGCATGCGACAGATGTGGCCAGCCATCCACAATTTGAGTTCTGGAATGCAGTATCGAGTTCCTTATACGATCAGTAAGTTTGGTTACTCCTCTCCATTGCTTGCCGGGTCTGCCAGCCCCAGTTATGCCTTGCATTTTTATAAGTTTCAACAATTCTCCTTTAGGCAAAGTGACTTCTCGCCGATATACCAGACGTCTTTCCATTAAGTTTTCATCCATGAATTAACAATTAAGTTTTTGTGTCAAAGCTCTCTTTGTGTCAGACTCGAAGGAAATTATCGCCTGGAATATAATAAATATAAATAAATAAATATCGCTGGACATTACACACAGCGCCATTTAGTGCCACACTAAGCAACGAGGCTTGTGTCGTGGACACCAAATAGTTGATATACTACATAGATACTTTTTGTTTGTAAATACATACTTATTATACATATAAACATCCATGACTCGGAAACAAATGTCCATGCTCATCACACAAACATTTGCTCCTACCGGGATTCGAACCCGGGACCCTACGAACGTAAGGCAGCCTCAGTACCGCTGCGCCAATCGGGTCGTCAATCGTCGGAATAGCAATTTGCCAAGGCGTTAATGCGTAAATAATGTGCCTTTACCGCGAGTTCGGTAACTATTTCTAATAGTTTCGTCTATAAGGAAGTTACCGGGTGTTAAGATTGTAGTTAGTTAAAACTTTTAGTTTTTTTCATAGCTTGTGATTAGTTTAAAAGTAAATTCCGGTTAGGTGATGTCAGGAATTTGCGCATAGGTTCTGTCCTAGATCCAAAAGAGATTTGAAGGTTGTCAACTGTTATAAGAGCGACATACCAAGCTTTGTCATCATCATCATTTCAGCCGAAAGACGTCCACTGCTGGACATAGGCCTCCCACAAGTGTCGCCACACTGACCGGTCCCATGCGTCTCGCATCCAGCGGATCCCCGCAACCAGAAGCGCTCATTGAAACACAGCCTAAGCTAATATCTGTTAGAGTAAAGGAAATGCCCAACAAAAGAGCATTTATCTTTGGTAGTAGTCAATGCACGGGGTTGGCACAAAACCCTATAGAATCAAGACAACCGTTACAACAGATACCAATTTATATCAATAATAAAACCTAACGCCAATACTGAGGAAATATTAGATAGCATAAAAATGTTCGAGATAACTCCTGAAAACCGTAAGTATTATACTTTGTATTGGCGAACATGACGCTGGTAGAATTATGACTGAATTATGTGTATTTTTGAAATGTATAAAATGTCCTAGTCTAGTGCTAAAAGTCCTTAAAACTGATCACCTAAATGAACACAAAGTAAATTATACTTTAAGACTACTTAGTAAACAATCGAATGACTGCAAATTTGTGAATTAGGTACAATGATAAATTGAACGTTTTCAATACTAACGGGTTATGCGGCAAGATTAATTCAATTCTAGATCAGATTGACTACGATTCAACATTTTTATAAAATAATAATAATAATAAAATAGTTTATTGTCACAAAAGAAACATACATTAGTATACACTGATTAACGAGATGCTCTGAATATACAAAGCAATTATATATCCCCCTGCTCCATTTTATAATCTACTTGCACAAAGACGCCTTATATACGGAATCGAAACCGATGCTAAAAGAGTCTAGTACTCAAACTAATGATGTTGTCGGCGTCGAGGAGGTCATCCCTGGCACCTCTAATGACAACCTCATAAGCGAGTCCCAAAGAGATAACCTGTGTGCCACGGGTACACAGACGTTTTTCGAGACTTAATTTCTTAAGAGTAGTTCACCAAAACATCGCTGGTTTACTAAGCAAAATTCATTTGATAGAAGTACATTTATCAGAGCTTTCGGATCTTAAAATGTGCACGTATATTATTTGTCTGTCTGAAACGTCCATAGAACGAGGTAACGAAAGTCTCATAAAAATACCTGGTTATGGTTTGGCAACCTCTTACTGCAGGTCAAAGAAACAAAGCGTGGACGAGTATCTATACTCGTAAAAAAGGGTACTTTATTTAAAGAAATATCATTTTTAAATCAGCATTGTATTGATAATATCTTTGGAGTGTTGTGGCATTGAGATCCTAAAGCAAAATCTATGTATCTAGTGCATATACAGAACTCCAATTTCTAACATTCACAACTTTTTCGAAATACTTGAACCTGTGCTTCATTTTATATCACGTAAATTTAAGAAAAAAAATGTTTAAATAAAGCTGTTCAGTTGAATTAACACCAGTTAAAACACACTTACTAAATCTATCCTTTAAATCTGGAAGTTTTTTCCTAGCCTACTCAAAAAATCTGTTGTAAAACCTTTCCACAAAAAAGGTGACAAGGACGATCTAGATAACTACAGACCAATCACTCTCATACCCATAATATCAAAAATCTTTTAAACTTCTTCTTAACGTGTCGATGGCAAACTTTTGTTAAATATGTTTGGCCCATCTTTGAAACTGCCATGTATAAACGCCTTACTCAATTCATCGATAAGCATTCTACTAAAAACAATACTTTTTTCAAAAGGAAACATCCACAACATTAGCATGTTTTAACCTAATTCACACAATAGTTACTCATCTAGATAAGCGAATTCAGACAAAAGGCATATTTTGATATGTTGAAGGCTTTTGATTTCGTATCACACAAATTGCTAATAGACAAGCTAGAAAAATATGGATTACGTGGCCCTGCACTCCAATGGATAGAAAGCTATTTAGATAACAGATTACAGTGTGTAGAAATCGAAAAATAACGATAGTCAACGAGAACTAAAGTGATACAGATCAAACTATAAACATAACAGGTCTGGTGTGCCCCAAAGGGGAGTGCTTAGTTCCCTGTTGTTCCTACTTTATATAAAAATGACCTTCCTGAAATGACTAATCACCCCCTGTTTTCTGTTCGCTGATGACATATTGTTAATAATGACATCGAATAATACTGACATTAATAAATATACAACTGACATAAATAATACAATTGAATCAATAATAACATGGCTTGACGAAAATAATTGAAGTGTAAACCTCACAAAAACTAACTTTATTCAATTAACAACATATGGAAGAGAAAATAAGACTATATACATCAATTATAGAGGACTTAAATTAAACGAATCGACATTTCTCGGTATCACGATTGATAACTTCCTGGAACTCCGTTTTTGAAGCTGCTGAGCATGGTCTCCATAAGGTTGCAAACTGGCTCAAGTCTGCCCTTCTTACCCTAAATATCGCCAAAACGAACTACATTTGCTTTGCTATAAATAAGCGCACACTTCCCCCCCCAAACTTGGTATTGAGGATTCATACTTGTGACCTCTCTTATACTACGCAATGTGGGTGCGAAGAGATTGCATGTGTTAAATCCACTAAATACCTTGGAGTAATCCTGGACCACCGACTTTCCTGGCACCCTCAAATTGAAGCTATAAATGATAGGATCCGTAAACTCATATGGGTCTTTAAAAAGTTGAGACATGTCACCTCTCAGGACCTCCTAAAGCGTATTTATATTGCATTGGCACAATCAGTTATGTGTTATTGTATTCCCATCTGGGGTGGTGCCACTAAAATAAAATTCCTTGAAGCAGAAAGAGCCCAGAGATGCTTGATAAAAACAATGTTCTTTAAGCCATTTAGATTTCCTACTGACGAACTATATCTAAATCATAAATTATTGTCACTTCGAAAACTTTATATTATCAACTCAGTACTTAAACTACATAAAATATTACCTTACGTTTATAGAGCTCAAACAGGTAGAAGAAAATGTTATGCGGCCACTGCTCCTCGCTGTAGAACTCTTTTTGCCAGGCGTCAATTTCAAGCCCACTCTGCCTATCTGTATAATAAGCTACACAACAAATATACAATATACAACCTTCAATTCCATGAATGTAAAAAAACAATCGTTCACGTGCTCGAGCGGCTTGGGTACTGTGATATAGAGAACATATTATTTAAATACGAATTCTAGACAATATTCGTGACTTCTAGTGGTACTTCCCGATCCCAAGATATTACATCGTAGGGCTAGAAGTCTCCTAATTAGGAGTCAATTTTACACAGGCTATATGAGAAATAGTACGTTCTAACTACCATAAAGGCACACACACACACACACACTCACCCTCACACACACACGCACACACAATCACCACACACACACACACCACACACGCATGCACACACACACATAAAGAGAAGTCATACCAGTATCTCTAACTTTTCATTCATTGTGTACTTGTTTGTAATTACTTAAAATAGTTTAGTTATTT
Organism: Xestia rhomboidea; assembly: GCA_963853795.1. Classification (NCBI taxonomy): domain Eukaryota; kingdom Metazoa; phylum Arthropoda; class Insecta; order Lepidoptera; family Noctuidae; genus Xestia; species Xestia rhomboidea. The sequence goes on along the minus strand of OY970778.1, from coordinate 1,393,591 downwards.
GTTTACCTAAAAATATGTTGATCCGAGGGAGGAGCAGAACCACCCAACACAAGCATTACTACATGCTTCCTGGGAGGTTCTAGCCACAGAATAATATTGTGCAAGAAAGTTACAGAAATAAACTATTTTAATTTAATTTTAATTTTTAATTTAATATAAACTGTAACTGGAAATCCCACGTCAATAAAGTATGCAATAAAATAAACAAATTCGTGTACGCACTCTCGAAAACGTCAGCATTGAAAACAGTATTATCTGCATACTATGGGTACGTTGATTCTGTGTTGAGGAATGGTCTTATCACCTGGGGATACTCAACAGACAGTCAGAGAGTATTCATCGCACAGAAAAAATGCATCCGCACCATAGCGGGAATACGCCCATGGGAATCCTGCAAACCTTTTTTCAAAAAGTTCAAGATTCTCACCCTTCCAAGTCTTCTTAACTTTGAATGCGCTAAATTTGTGAAAATGCACCCGGAGTTGTTTAAAAAAGCTCATAAAATATTTCCAAAAAGTAATAGGCATAGAAATAGAATAGTTTTGCCCATAATTCCTAGGACAGCAACAGCAAGAATAGCTATGCAATGTGTGTTTGACTTTGCATAAAGGGTGTAAAAAACCTCTTAACGAAGCCGTAAGGCACTTGTTCTCCCCGTCATTGCGATCATTTTTTTGTTCAACACCATACCTGGGAACTTTCCAGTTACGGAGATATTGGGGGTCAAATTTCCAACTTTTTGACAAGTTTTTTTTTAATACAAGTTTTTAATGTAAGATTTTTTCTTTAAACACCTCCACGACCCCCGTACTATTTAAGCCATGCATCAGATCAATATTTTGAGTGCGTTACATTGAGTTCTACCACAAAACATGATTCTTCACCCAAAAAGAAAGTCGATTCCCAGCAATAATTTTTGCGTAAAGTTACTTAGTTTGATGTACAGAATGCTTGGGTGTCGGCTTCGTGATGAGGTTGTTTACACCCTGTATTTAACTGCTATACCTGACAGTATTAAAAAACTTACCAGCTAATAAATTTGCAAGTTGTCTTAAAGTATGGTTAAGGAAAAAGAATTTCCATTCAGTAAGTGACAAATTTAATAAGAGATTGGTAAATAAAATATAACGGTAATTATTTAACCGCTGACAGTAATATTATGAAAAATGTATCGAATTTTATTTGACATTGAATTATGAATTTAAAATTCAAATATTTATTGCTCAACACAGTACATTTCCAGATGTCAAGTGAATGCGCAGTCCACTGTATTGTACCAATTCAGACATGCAAAATTTATAATTATAGGTTATACAATTTCATAAAATCCAATTAATACCACAGAGTCGGAAAGAAAATAAAATCGAATGAAAACCATATACAATGTGATAAATTCAAATTAATAGGTACGTTATAAAATGTCTTAAATAAAAAAAAAACCTTAAACAATGTCATAAAATCAAATTAATCCGTTACACAATGTCAATAATTCATAAATAATACCTTGTATATTGTTATAAGTTCAAGTTAATATGTAAGTACCTAATTAATGTCATAGATTTATAATAAGTAATGTCAGATATAATGTCAAAATAATTAAGAAATATCTAAATTGAATCAAGAGAACAAGGAAAAAAAAATGTTTTTAATAAAATAAAATAAATCGGACTCAAGTATTCACCATAATTATATGCATTATTATTGTACACACAAATTTCTGTCTGACAGGTATTCATTTATAGTGTAGTATGTCTTACTTATCAGAAGATTAATGAGTTGCTTTTTAAATACATTTATATCTTTAATACATAACAAAGCATTAGGTAATATATTATAAATATGTGGTGCCATTCCTAGGAGATTTTTATGGAATACTGCTTTTTTGAGTTGTCTAGTGCTTATTTTATATCTTTGTCGCGAGCTGTGTAGTTTTTCAAATAAGTGGAAATTTGTCTTGACAAATACAGCCACCTCAAATTTATGTATGCAGGCAGGGTACTGTTAATATACGGAATCATCGTAATAATGAATTTGTCAATTTTATAATGTCAGGGGGAACTGGGGGTACTAAAAATAATGAGTGTCAAATTTTAAATTTTGATTACTAATATTATTGTCAGATACTAATTCAATTTCATCAATAAAATACCTAGTCATTAAAAATTTGAGAGATACTTTATGGGTCAGTTATGTCTTTGTCTTTTAATCTAAGTCTTTGTATTCCTACAACCGGCTTATTATTTTTGCACTTATTTATTATTTGCCATGTAGCTTTACACTTATTAGACGCATTGTTAATGTGGTTATTATTTTGGGATTTCTTAGTCAGACGAAATATGGTTTTTAAGCGTTAAGGTGACACTAGTCACGGGCTCGAACTCATTGGTGGGCGTGGCCAAAAAGCATGCTGTCTCATCTGGCATCGTGGCCGACAGAGTGAGTTCAGTGAGATGCACGATAATTCATAGTAAAAGTGCGCGTAAAAAAATACGAAAAGGCCTTTGGTAAATAGTGTTTTATGAATAAACCACTGCATTAATCAATTACAAATAAAATTTATTGAATTCTGCGATAATTGTGCTTTGTCGGTACGGACTTTGTTTTGGAAATTTGACACTTCTTTTATTATTAATTTACGCCTAAAGTTGCGTTAAAATTGGCAATAAAAACGAATCTTTGGTAGCTCGTAACTTTTTAATGGCTTTTTATTTTACAATTCTGCTTCCGCACAGACAAAATATATAATGAGACAAAACGATATCATGTTTAACTTTGGATGTACAGTGTCAAACAGTAGAGTAATATCCCCCCGAAATTTGTATGGAAAAAATGTTGACTAGTGCAACCTTAATGATAAATATAATGGATCTGGATTACTAATTTATGTTAAGACCGAAATTGTACCAATAGTTTGTAGCAAATAAATTGATTTGATTTGAACCTTCACCAGATCATCGGTAAACTCAGTGGGAGGCCTTCCAACTTCTAACGCAACCAAGCCTTATAATTATGAAAAAAGAAATGAGGCGTGCGTCTGGCTATGCGTGTAGTTTATGGATGACAATAGACAAAACTAAACGATGGTTGGTAATGGTAATGGTGGCTAGTTTACATGACCCCTTTGATCATAATTGGTGAAATCTGGGTGTAGGTATTATAATAAGTACGACTTTACTCTAATCTCTAAATTTAAATTATTATGGTATTGTTAATTACTAAATGTGTTCTTCATGCTAAAAGTATAAGCAAGATGTAAAATCTAAATGTTTGTACGGTTGAAATGCCGAATATAGTGAAACCCATAGATCTTAAGAATTTCTTATAGTTACCTATTTTCTTGCAAATAAATACAAAGCTTTTTTTAACTTTTCGTTCATTCTAGAATCGAAGATTACTTATTGGCGATGATTATGTTCAATTAATAAAATCCGACTGCTTTAAAACACAATAGAAAATAAAACTTGCCTAACCTAATTTAATCAATAGCTCTCATTGAAAACAACCTTTAGTGACTATCATTCTCATGGACAGTGAGTGAAGGACGAACGCTTCAATGGATTATCTTTAACCATTGTTATTTTGTATTCTGCAAATTAACGATCATTATTATGTTTTAACAATTTTAATACAAACGGAATGGAACTCTTGGTTTTACCATATAAACAGCTATCATTTCGGAAATCCCAAAATCGCGTTTGTTGCACAGTCGTGGTCTTTTCCGCCTGATCAGTTAAAAAAAAAATCGCTTAAATCATGCGGAGGTGCCGAGCCCCTTAAAGGTTAGGCCTATTAGGAAAGCGTCAACTTTGGCGCGCAAAATAACAATAACTCTCGTTTGGTGTGCGTCCTCAGTGCGCTCGGCCATCGGTATCTTTTCATTCATGAGTTCTGTACAAAGCCAACGGGGCGGGGCTAGAGAGCGTTTCTATGTTGTAAGTGCAAATAAAAATTAGCCTAGTGGTGATCAAGCGGGAGTGTCCTCGATAGTACAATGGTTGTCTGTCGTATCGCCACAAGCTTTATGCCAATAGCTCATGTGGTAGTACAGAGATTAGTAAGCCAATCAATGAAGTTCATAAAGGGGCTGAACCTCCAAGGTGCGGTCATAATAATATAGTAGAATTACGGAAAATGGTCTTTGCCAGTTTTCTAGCGTAAACAGTCACTGTATCAACATTCTTATCCTTACGAGCGTCGTTCAAGAAACTACATCGTTTGTTTTCTTTAGCAAACGATACCCTATCGACTTAATTATAAGGGAGCGGTTTACCAAACCCATTTGCCGAATTAGACGCAAAATGTCCGTGTTTGCTGATTATAATGGCTTCTGAAACGTTTCCGGACTGATATTTATAAACACTGATTAATTTCGTTAATCCTTTTGAAAAGCAGGCTTTTGAAACCACAAATACGATCAACAATGGTGTTGCCACAATGGTGGTGCCATCAATAGCCCGAATGATGGCGGCATTGTTGTAAGTAATAGCTTTGAACTATACGGTCATATTTGGATACAGACTTGTGTATGAGGGCGCGGTTTCATTGTGAGCTAGCAACTAGGAGCTACTTTGTAGTTCAAGAAGAGCTAAACTAAAAAAGATAGGATAGAGACGAATGGCAATCTAGTTTACAAGTTTTTAGGCAGTCGCTCCATGTAAAATACAGGTATTCTGATTTATATTAGACTGGAAACCGACCACAAAATAATTTTAAAATGCTAGGCAGGCGATGATCCGCCAGGTATGTCATCTACCCCGGTCGCAGCGGAGACTGGAACCGGCGAGAGATGTCGTGCGGTGTTCCGCAGGGATCGGTTCTAGGCCCGTCCTTGTGGAACATCGGTTACGACTGGGTGCTGCGCGCCGACCTCCCTAGCGGCGTCAGCGTTGTCTGCTATGCAGACGACACGCTGGTGCTGGCACAGGGGAGGTCGCACGAGGCGGCGGCCGAAATAATGACACGCGGGGTTGCGATAGTCGTTGAGAGGATCCGGCAACTGGGCCTCGAGGTGGCATTGCACAAGTCCGAGGCCATGTGCTTTCATGGGCCTCGGAATGCGCCACCTCCGGGATCAGCAGTGACGGTGGGAGGGGTATCCATCGGCGTCGAGTCGACGTTAAAGTACTTAGGTCTCGTCCTCGACAGCCGGTGGAACTTCGCGGAGCACTTCCGACGTTTGGCCCCTAAACTGGAGCGGACAGGGGCTGCCTTCAGGCGGCTCCTGCCCAACCTGGGGGGGCCAAACGCCTCCTGCCGGAGGCTCTACGCGGGAGTCGTGCGGTCCATGGCCCTCTACGGGGCCCCGGTGTGGGCGCGTTCATTGAGGCAGCGAGCTGCCAACCATTTGAACGCGCCCCAAAAGGTGGTGGCCGTAAGGCTGATCCGGGGGTACCGCACGATCTCCCGCGAGGCGGCGAGCCTCCTTGCCGGATTGCCGCCATGGGATCTGGAGGCGATAGTCCTTGCGCGCCTACACGAGTGGCGCGCGGAGGCGCTACGCCGGGGGGAAACTCCGCTGCCGCGGCAAATTGTCGCTCAGCGGACGGACTTCCGGCGGGATCTCATGGCGACATGGAGAGAGCGACTATCGCAACCCCGTGCAGGGCACGCCACAATAGTGGCGATAAGTCCCCTCTTTGAGGAGTGGCTGGAGAGACGCCACGGCGTCCTCACCTTCCGCCTGACGCAGGTTCTTACCGGACACGGATGCTTCGGTAAGTTCCTGCACCGAATCGGGCGGGAGGAGACGCCCGGGTGTCACCATTGTGAGGATCGACCGGAGGACACGGTGGAGCACACGGTGGAGGTGTGCCCCGCTTGGGCGGAGCACCGCCGTGTCCTCGTAACGGCGATTGGCGGCGGCGACCTCTCGCTCCCGGCCTTGGTTCAATCCATGGTCCGGAGCGAGACGGAATGGGACGCCGTCACCTCCTTCTGCGAAGCAGTCATGCTAGCGAAGGAGGTGGCGGAACAGGACAGGGAGAGATCCTCACGTCCCGGCCGCCGCGGGAGACGCCCCGGGCGTCGGGGGCCACGTGGTGGCTTCCGGCCACCGTAGGCGCGGGCCTGTGGACGGGGAGCTATGGGCTAGCTCGCCGTCCGTTCGTCTCATGACGACAGGCCGTGTCGACGGCGCGTTCGTGTTCCACGCGCGCCTCAAAGAGAGTCAGCAATAGTGAAGGGGTCCGCAAGGACCGAAGCCTGCCGGGGCTGCGGGACTATTCGAAAGAGATACCGTGGCCCCGGAACACAAAGGGCGATGAAGGAACATGGATGGGTTTTAGTCAGTAAAAGTCTGACACTCCCTCCTGCTCAGCCCAGAGCGGGAGAAGTCATTTGATGATTTCCCATCCGAAAAAAAAAAAGGCGATGATGACTAGTTTTAGGGACACATGATTAACAACTAAAAATCCAGCTTAAAATTCTGATATACAGCCGCATCCAGTTAGACTGGAAGCCGACCCCAACATAGTTAGAAAAAAGCTTTTCAGATAATGATCTAATTTGGGAAACTGGGTAAATGAAAAACCTCATTAAGGCGACTACAGGAGCTAAACGCGAGTTTTATAATGCCTGAAAGTACATGATTCACTGCAATAAACAAAACCAGAAAAATATATGATATTCTTCAGGATATTTGCTAGTATGATAGTATGTTTTGAAAACAAATACAATTAATTTTACTCGATATAAAAAAACACGACTTATATCTAAAAATTTATTTTAACGAGTAAAAACCTTACTAAAATACATGCGATCATTCTGATTTTTTGGCAAATAATTCTACAAGCAAAATATTCAAATTCAAATTCATTTATTGCAAATATGGGTAGTTATACAGGTGGGTTTTTGGAGAACAGGAAAGTTGTTAGTGTCACCATATTCGGCACTAGGCATGCAACATTTAGTTCGGAACGTGGTTAGTCCCTAAATTAAAAATTTAAATACATTAAAGTTTAAAATTACATGTCTATTAAATTGTCAATTAGAGTCAAAGTAAATAGTGTCAAAGTAATAATGCCAAAGTTAAACTATTATGCTAAAATGTCAATAATTAATCATTGTGAATACGAAATTTATGTCAAACTTAAGTAATAAACATTATTCAGAGTTTGTCACGCAAATATTCATTAACACTATAATAAGATTTTACCAATAACATTTTTTTAACCTTACATTTAAATATGTCGATACTTTTTAAGTCTAAAATACATTTTGGTAAATGGTTATAAAGTCGAGGTGCCATCCAAAAAATACTATTGCTAAACAAAGCAGTTCTACTGCTGTCAGGAAAATATATTTTTTTATTGTTACGTTGACTTCTATAATTTTTAAAATAATGCAAGTTGCGTTTTACAAAGACTACGACTTCCAATATATATAAACATGGTAGTGTTAATATTTTTAAGCTTTGGAAAAAGGGCTTACAACTATCTGTTGGTTTTAAACTACATATTGCGCGGATACACCTCTTTTGCATTTTAAATACAGCTTCCTTTTCTGTAGAATAGCCCCAAAACATAATGCCATATCTCAACAAGGATCCTACGTAACCATGGTAAGATGCTAAGACCGCACTGGTACTGACCGTTTTTGCAAGCATATATAACGCGTAGGACTGCTGACTTAATTTGAGACATAAGCTTTCCAAATGTGACTTCCAGTTGAGGTTATAGTCTATATGTAAGCCTAAAAATTTAGTTGTATTGATTTGTTCAATCTTCTGTCCTTGGAAATAAACATCGACGTTTGTTTGTTTGCCATTTCTATTCTTAAAAGTCATAATTTTAGTTTTGGTTAAGTTTATTTTTAAATTATTTGATGTCAGCCATTCTATAATAGTTAGTAATGTATTTTCTACTTCTTCTTTTAGTTTAGACAGCTCTTTACTGGAGAATACAACAGTGGCATCATCAGCAAACAAAACAGTCGGATGGTTCGTAATGCGCGGCAAGTCATTCACATAAATTATAAATAAAAGTGGTCCTAAAACACTGCCTTGCGGTACCCCTATTTTTACTTCTCTATATTTTGATGAGTAAATTATTTCTCTTTTAGTCTTAGCACAAATCCTTGTGATCTGAGTCGATTGTCTCCTGTTACTTAAGTAGGACTTTATTAGATCATAAGCACTGCCTCTAACACCATAAGCAGACAATTTCGATAACAGTATATTGTGGTCTACATTATCAAAAGCTTTGGTAAGGTCCATATATAATGCACAAGCATGATTCTTATTATTTAAATTACGCATTACTTCGTTTAAAAAATTATAGACTGCCATATCAATCGATTTATTTTTTCTAAACCCCGATTGTTCATCTGCAAACAAGTTATTCTTATGAAAGTAATTGTAAATATTATCATATATTGCTTTTTCAAATACTTTTGAAAACACTGGTATAAGAGCTATGGGGCGATAACAATTTACGGACAGCCTATCTCCCCTCTTAAAAAGTGGTTTGATTATTGTTACCTTTAATTTATCAGGAAATACACCGTGAGTAAAACATAAATTTATAATATGACTTAGAACAGGACTAATTTTCAAGGCTACATGTTTTAGTATACTTGTACAAATGTCATCATATCCAGTGCTTTTGGTATTCTTTAGATTTAATATCAATTTAAGTACATCACCGGGAAGTATTGGATACATATACATAGAATTAAGCTGAGTATCAAGACTGCTTGGTGTACTGTGTGGCAACTCTGAATTTGTATTGTCAATAAAAAAGTCATTAAAAGAGTTAGCTATCGATGATGCATCATTTATTAATTTACCATTAACAGTTAAATTGTGTATTTCACTATCTGGTATATTGCATTTAGAGTCATTTATTATGTCCCATGTAGCTTTGCATTTATTGCGAGCTGTGTGTATGTAGTGGTTGTTTTGTGATTTTTTTGTAAACTTAATAATGCGATTGAGTCTAGATGAAAGAGCTTTGAATTTTGATTTATCGCTATGGTTTTTAGTAATTCGATATTTCCATAGTAGTTGCCGCTTTCGTTTACAACATGCTCGGATTCCTTTAGTCATCCAATTCAAACGTCTTCTAGTGTTAATTTTAATTTTAATTAGTGGGAAACATAAATAATAAAATAATTTAAAAATGTCATAGAAATTATTAAACGCTTCATTGGGGTCATCATTTGCAAATACATCATGGAATGATAAAGAACTAATGCATTCTTTGAATTTTTCAATGTTTTCTTGACTATAGTCGCGTCTCTCAATAAACCAATATTTGTAAGTACACGTTGCTTTAACAGGGCAGGTGAGCAATTGTGCTGTGTGATCAGATAGTGCTAGCTCAAGAAGTTCACCTTTACAACCTCGAAAGTTTACCATAAAATTGTCCAGACATGTTCCACTAACTATTCGTGTAGGTTCTTTAAAAATAACTGTAAAATTAAAACTCTTAAATACCCTAGCAAATTCCATAGATGATGCATTTTTTGTCAATGTATTAATATTAAAATCCCCACATAAGATAATTTTGCCTTTAGTTGCGCACAGGACTCCAAGTAACTGTCTCAACTGTTCCAGGAAGAATAATATAACTTCCCGATTTGAATTTGGCGATCTATAGACGCATAACACCCGCAAATTGTGGTCCAATAGTTCTACCCCAGCACATTCCATTACACTTTCCTTGCAATACTTTTTAAGACCATCTAATGGTTTAAATTTAAGGCTATTTCGGACCAAGACACATGTACCACCACGACGAGTACTACGCGAATATAGAGACCCAAGTACATAGTTTTCCATTTTCAGCAATTTAACATCTGTTTTTTAGCATATTATGTTCTGTAATACATAGAATATCCACTGTCTTTTTTTCATCATATAGTGATTGTAATGATACTGATAACAAGTCGGATTTGTTAATAAGACCATTGATATTCTGGTGAAGGATATTAATATGTTTGTACACGAAAAAACTCAGATGCACAATGTTCATTGTTAGTCAGTTCAGAAATATTTAGGTCAATCAATATATTGTTCATAATTTGTTCAAGTATAGTCATGATACCACTTCGATTTATTTTGCCGGTTTTGTAAGAAAACATGTCGAGGGATAGGTCACGATTGCTATCAAAGTAGTATAAGGAGCCATTATTATTTTGAAGGTCCGAGCAAAGAAGATTATTGAATATTTCCACTTTATAATTGTATATTGGAGCTCCTGTTTGGTATGTGGCACCACAGATAACTATATTAGTATGGGCAACGTTTTTCAGATGTTCCTTTAATGTTTTTATCATGTTTATATAGTCATTCTCATCTTTAATGTCATTTTCTTCAATGAATAATATACAATAGTCATTTAAAGTGAAGTGCTTTAATTTTTGTTCTATATTCTTTAGCCGTTCGTATAGTGTACGGTTTGACATAATATAGTGGCAGTAATCAAAATATTCTGAAAAAACACTTACTATTGTAGTTAACGAGCCTCTGTTGACACCACTGAGAATACATAGTTTGTTCTTATGTTTCGGTATCGCAATGTTACGTGCGAGCTGTTTTCTATTTCTACCCTGTGTTTTAGTCTGAGGTGAAGAAGTTACTTGTTGTTTTGATTCATTTGGTGTTTGAATGTTAATTGTTTGCGTAGCTATATTGTGCCTCAGTACTTCTTTATCAACTGAACTGTGTTTTGGTTGAACTAATTCGTCATGAAGAGTAACTTGTGTGCATTTGAATATGTCCGGACTTCCAAATCTTGAGTAATCCTCACGGTGTTGTTTATGTAAAGACTCTCTAAGTGGTGTAGATAATTTTGTTCTTTTATTTGGCGTTCCCACCTCAGAAGCTAACTTCTTAGTTACCTTTTCTACAAGTTTATGTTTTGTGTTCATATTCTCAATAGTTATTTTTAATTCTGTGTTTTCAATAGATAGAATATTTATCTCTTCGTGAGCCGCCTGCAACTGTGAGTTAAGTTCACTTATTTGACGTTTGAGGTCTACCAATTCTTCATTATCATCATTTCTAATATTTGGGACGCTATTATTAGTGGCGCCATCTAGTGTTGAGTTGTTAAAACTATCATCGAAAGTTTCTATTGCTGATTCGGAACGTCGTCGTCGTCGAGACCGTAGTGTAACATTCTCATCGGAATCCATTTTGTACCAATGTTTTAAGTTAAGTACTTAATAAAATATAGGAAAAAATCTTGTAAGAAGTAGGATTCGAACTCGATGCAATCCGTGTAGCCGTACGCTGAGACCCAACGCTCAGCCGCTGCGCCAAACACCCATTACGTGGTCGTGTTGAATTAGGTGAATGGATACCTCTTGTTCTAATAACGTTTTACGTCACGCGTCGAGCAGGTCCAAAGTTCAAGTCTTTGTTAGAAGAACGTATGTTTAGAACGGTTAAGATTTAAATTATTGTCTTTTCTTTCTTGTTTCAATCACTGTTTTTCCATGAGTTAGGCTAGTAATAGTTTATATTATCACAACATTCACAGTTTATGTCATATATTAGTTATTTATTGATAATTATTGGAATTTTTCACAGCACTTGTATTGTTTTTAACTTCACTTATTGTAAATCCTCTTCCTTATTAACATTGTCACATATGTATAGGAGTGTCCTTTCACCAATAGTCTTTGTTTTATAACTTAATTATTACTTATTGATTATTAAAGATTTTAAATAACGGAGCTGTTGTTAGTATCAACCGCGGCGCCGCGAGCGACCAACCGTTATTAATCTAACTAATAATATTAGCATCTTAGTGTTTTATTTTTTTAGTCCAATAACTGATTTCTTGTAAATCGATCGAAATCACTCATTTCGCACTATTCGGCCCGCAGTGACTGACGTAACAACCACTTTGTAGTGCAAGCTGATTAGAACTTTATTCTAACAGTATTTGCCACAAATAGAGTTGCTAATTTAGCTCATGTAGTGTAGTCCTCAAGTAATAAAGAATAATAGGTCCCTTGAGATCTAACTTACCTAGATTACACTGTAGTTTATTATACAACTATCTGATAGTTAATAGCTCTCAATAAGACCGCACCCTTAACTATAAGGTCACATTAGTATCCAGTCTTGTATAAAAGTCTTTGTAAATGAATGTCTTCAGGTTGCCGATGTGATTAATTTTGTCATTCGCATTTTTGCTGCGGGTAATATATTTGGTGGGGCACGCTAGGTTTGGTAGTTGATTTAGTGGTTTGACGGTTAAGTCGATTTTCACTTTATGTATGTGTCGTGGCTAGATCTGAGAATGGATCACTTCATGATGGAGTAGATTGTGTTAGGTTCCAGCATCTTTACTTTTGTACCTATTGGCCTTGTTTTGTTCTTTCTCCTGCTGATATAGAGAGAAGTAGAAATTATGGTTTTCCTACTTCTCCGCCATAGTTTTTTGATTTCGTTGCGGGATCCAAGACAGTTTTACAAAAATGTTTCTCTGGGACTTCGTTGAGCTTCATTGTCTCAGTGCTTTACTGATGGTCGCCACTGTTGATTCTAGCTTTCGGAAGTTGCATTGGTATGGGAATAGTGTGGCAGCTTGTCCCAAAGAAAAGTTTCATCTTATAAAATGATCGGCCACATCATGAACTGATTTATTTATTTATTAAACGTAGAAACACCAATTACAAATATTATAACCTTTGGAAAAAGACTCTTAGAAAGGTTTTCTGCACCTTTTCGGACATCAGTGTTGAGGCAGGCGGTGTAAGGGTGCCAGAACTGCCAGACACAGGCACTCAATTGGCTTCGAACCAGAGTGCAATGGTGTATAGTAGTCGAAGAACATTAGGATTGCGGAAAAAACGAGCAATTCTAAGATCTTACGCTAATCTAACGCTATCTAACTATATAATATAAATCCACGCTACACCAACTATATAAATCTACGCTAATCTAAGGCTACGACATAAATGTGTTCTTTGTTGGCGGTTTTGTCCAATTAGTTGATTTTGTAGTAAAGCCACAAGTAAAGCTGCGGTATCTTTCTGGAGCTCAGGATCTTCTTTGGGCGCTGCAAAAACATAATATTTACGATTTTTGCAATGATTGCTCCCGTAACGAGATTCTTTGTAAATCTGAAATCATAAACGTCTGCTTATTTTTTTATTAATATTTTATGTCTAACCCATTTTCGTTTATTTTTACAGTTATAAAGTCTCTTTTGTCATGTCAAGTTCTCATATTTTGGGCCATATTTGATTTGATTATCCTCGCAAAATTCTGTTCATAATTCCATTCCATTGATTAAAACGGTTTCCAGTACCAATTTCTTTTTTATACCCTTTCCGCATACGAAAGCTGCAGACCATCTCCCTGACTCATCCAATACATACGAAAAGAAAGAGACAAAACATACTAAGACCATTAACTAAGCGGCTACATAATCCACGCAAACTTTATCGTTTGACGTCAAAACATCTTCATACAAGTTCCTATTTATATCCGTTTCAATGTCAAGCCATAGCCTGGGTTATAGCCTGTATTGCTGGCTATATTGTAGACTGTATTACAGGCTATATTCCAGTCTACATTGCCATATATTAAGGTATTAAACCTTCGGTACCAACAACGGTAATCATTTACATGGCATTATTGACTATACCCTGCAGACGCGGGTATAACCACATTATCATGTATTGAAAGTGAATTATATCAAATAGGTATGATGTTATGGAAATTGTTTAAATTATGGCGAATTCTAGTTCTAAAATTCAAAATAAACGGCCTATTAGATTTGACATTAGGGTTACCATACATGCTGAAACGCCGACCGGTACGTTTGAAATTGAAGTAAGCTAAACGCTTTTCGAGGCCATCTGCCTAAGGTTAGCAGAAAAGCCGCGTTGTCAATTGTGGTAAATGCGTTAATTTACGACATACCCATACGGAAGCAGTGACTTCGAGACAAACACGAGCGGAACGAGAGCGAAATCACGATTCTGTTCTGATAGCTCAACCCACCCACTTCCCTCAAATTGTGGTTCTTTTAACCACAATTTTTAAACCGGCCGCAACTTCTACACTGGGACAATTGACTTAATCTTGTTTCTAGCGTGCCGATGGCAATCTAAATTGTGTCGGCCCAGAACTGAGCTACTAAGTAGTCTACAGCCTTCAGTAGCAGTCGAGTCCATCAGTTCCTGTAATGAACCATCAACAGGACACGATATTAAGTGCCCCATCGTTTGTGTGTGGTCATCTTTGTTTCGACAATTCAAAAGTGCTTGTAACTGGCCTACTTGAAATAAATGCTTTTGATTTTGATTTTGTACAGCACCGACTGAGTGCAGGCTTATTGACCAGAACAAATAACTTATTAACTGGGACATGTCCCGGACTCCCGGTGTACCGGGACGCATGGCAGACCTACATTAGCTAGAAGGTTAGGTCTTAGGACATACAACGACAAATTGGTTACGGTATGCCATTGTTTTACGTAACGACTTAGCCACGTTTATCACGCTATACCATATTAAGTTATTTTAAAAAAATATTTCGCCAGCCATCATGCCACTTTTTACAGAAAAAGAATAGACAAACTTTTAATAAAATAACCATAATCAGCTTGCACAATGCTGGGATAAAGGCATTCGAACTACATAATGTGTTTCAATAACTTAGCTTACCTAAAGACCATTTTAAGAATTTTAAATTTTATTCATATTATCCCTTGATCTGTCCACGCAGTAGACACAATAGTTAAACAATGGTGTCTCGAACAAATTGATCCTTTGACAGATCATGATCTATAATTCTGATAAAGCAGCCATTTTAGGCCCCCTGTTTGATTTCCAGGTCGGAAAATATTGAGTTGTATTGGGAATTATTCGGAAGAGCTTGTGGCTAAATAATAACAACCGCTCGGGCCGATCTTCAGGCTAAGCTGCCCTTGCCTAGGTTGGTCCGTGGATGGGTGAGCACCCATTACATACCGAGTTTCCTCCGTGTTTCGGAAAGCACGTGAAACCATTGGTCCCGACTGTCATTTTTAGATCTTTGATAGTCGTTACAGTGGCTCGAAAGTCTGACAACCAGTCTTACTAAGAGGTATCGTGTTACCCAGTACTAACTGGGTTGTAGAGGTCAGATAGGCAGTCGCTCCATATAAAATACTGGTATTCAGCTACACCCGGTTAGACTGGAAGCCGACCCCAACATAGTTGAGAAAAAAGGCTAGGCAGATGATGATTGGGAATTACTTAGTACTTATCAGTCCGCCGGAATCTATAATTGTGCCCGGTGAATGTCAATGGGGCGACTCCTTATTATCGTATCCGTTTAAAGCATACAGTCGTGATATTACGTACTGAAATACCTCTTTAACTTGCAGGTGGTAGAACCAATCAACCGTCTGCTGGACAGCGTGCCGTTCGACGCTCTGTTCTACTCGCTGGACTGGCACCCGCCCGACCACGTCTCGTTCATAGACAACGTGCACATGAGGGAGCTGCATCCTTCTAGCCCGGTGAGTCAAAGACATTTATATTTTATTTTTTTATTACAAAATGGGCCTGCTCTTGACCTCGATCACGCCTGATGAAAAGCGATGGATGAGGTCTATGATGGAGCGAGCGTGCCCAGAACATGCCTGTTCACTCTTGCTTTGAAGGCAGACGGGTTAAATGTGGGAGGGAACACAGATGGCCGGCAGAGAGGTCCAGAGTTTTTCTTCTTTGTGTGCCAATCTGACTAACGAAAATACCATAGCTTTCGTTAGCTATATGGTTCGCTGTAAATGTGTCTCCCATCGCAACGAGACTCCTATCCATTAGATTGATAGTCTAAAAGTATTTGTGATTCATTATAACTACTGACAAAAAAAAACCTAATTAGAACATCCATCCTCCCAATCGATGAGTCAACCACCAAGTCCTGTGGCTATCCACCACTGTCTAAGGGGAAATTTTTTAAAAGGTGTCACTGTCCGTGTCCGCCATCTGGTGAACAGCGAGGATTTTTTTTAAATTGTATCGCTGTCCACTACTGGTGGACAGGCCAGGGGCGGACATCGGGAATCATCGCTCCCAATGAACCTATAAGAATACTTCGAAAATGACATTTGGCGGAAACTATCAAAAAGTAATACTAACATACATAACTAATTTGATTGTTTTGTTCTATTCATAGAGTTGTAAAATGTAAACTGTTTATTGCTAAAAAATACAGTACGAAATCCCGCTAGTACCATAACGAAAAGCCTACGGTATTTCGTGTCATAAAAAACTAGGACTAAGTAAGCTCTAAATTCACAAGTTAATCCAACCTGCTGTACAAGTACAAAAAAACAAAACAAACACAAAACGATAAAACATATTTTATTACTCGTTTAAAGTTTACTGGCTCGTTGGTCGAGTGGTCGCGAGCGCGACGCTGAACATAAAGTCCTGGGTTCGATTCTCGAGTCGGGCAAACTAGTGTCATTGGGTTTTTCCATCAGGAATTTCTCAGTAGCACCTGGATTTGTTCCCGGTTGATGGTAATATAGGCTCACCCCCTATTACATGGAACGTAAACATAACTGGCGAAATGTGAGTGTACTATTTAATTAGGTACTTACACCTCTGACTAAACTTTCGGGGATTCATGCGTGATGTTATATTCAGCGGGCCTACCATGACGTCTTAAAGCATGATCGTTTTAATTGCGTGCCAGTGAGGGAAAGAGATGGCGCTAGACGTCCTCTATAGCTCCGTCTCTTACCCACACTGGAACGCGATTAAAACGATCCTGCTTTAAGACGTCATGGTAGGCCACCTGTTTTAGAGTTAAGACAATGTAATTGATAGTACACTAGTATCTTTAATATTTTAATCTGCATGGCATTGGATAAATTAGTCCAGAGTTGACTTACTGGCCTGGACAATGACGTCATACGAGCATCTGCTGATCTGCGTGTCTTAATAACTTATGGACATCGCATGGAACAGAAAATATCAACTACATCTAGGTGGAGTGTTTAGTTTTAAATGAAACAATTTTACAGCCATTGTTCTTCCAGTATAAAGGGTGTAAAACACCACTTAACGAAGCCGAAAGGCACTTGTTCTCCTCGTCATTGCGATCAATTTTTTGTTCTACACCATACCTGGGAACCTTCTAATTATGGAGATATTGGGGGTCAAAGTTCCACTTTTTGACTTTTTATTTTTTAATACAAGTTTTTAATGCAAGATTTTTATTTTTAGACTTTAAACACCTCCACGACCCCTGTACTTTTCAATCCATCCATCAGCACAATGTTTTGAGTTTGTTACATTGAGTTCTACCACAAAACATGATATTTCACCCCAAAAAAAAAGTCTTCCAAAAAGTTTCCCAGCAATAATTTTTGCGTAAAGTTACTTAATTTGATATACAGAATTGACGGCTTCGTGATGAGGTGGTTTACACCCTGTATGTATCTGAATGTTGAGATGCATGTGACAAGAATGGATAAAGTAAGGAATGATATTAGAGGAAGTTTGAAAGTCTGTCTGTTACAGAAAAGTTGAAAGGAATTCGTTTGTCTTGGTATGGACATGTAATGAGAAGGGATGAAACGCATGTCGCTAAAAGAGTGATGGATATGAATGTTGATGGATGGAGTGGGAGAGGAAGGCTAAAGAAAAGATGGATAGCTTGTGTGAGGAATGATATGAAAGAGAAAAAGGTAAATGATGCCGAAGACAGGGGAGAATGGAAGAAAAGAGACCCCAAGTAGAATGAAACGCACCTTTTACGCAGTGTTCTGTAAAAACAATCCACATGCGTATCTGCGAACATCCCCGACGCACTACAGAAGCGGGGCAGCCCCACCAGCATCCTAAACGCGATATTGTACTGAACGCGAAGAGCACTGTACGATCTTTGCGAGGTACTTCCATCTAGCTCACAGGATGCACGTGTATAACGAAGTACAACTCGAAAGAGCGTGACTTATTAATAAAGCGTCTTTGCAAAACATTGAGTTCAGGGTTGGAACCAGGACGATAAACAATAAAGCTTGGAGTGGTAAATTATGCCCTCAGCGAAGTTCTCATAAAAATGTCAATAAAAATTTAATGGTACAAACTTTTTGAGGACATCCGATTGAATTCGAACTTGACCTCGATTTTATTTTAAGGGTTGTCTCTAAAACAGACATAACCAAAAATAAAACTGAAGGTACTTATTCGAAAAGATTTATCGTTTCACTTTTAAAAATCTTAGACTGCAAAACTTTTCTGGTATATTTTCATTCTTTTGGAAAAATACCATAACAGTAAAAGAAACGTTTCAATTTGTTTTTTATACTACGCAAGCCCGTTTGGCCGCGCACGCAACTCGCCTGAAGTGAAGCAATGGTGCAACCTAGGGTGGAGCATGCTTGCCTAGAATAAGCCGATTCACTTGAACTTTGAATAGATCCAAATTACAATGATCAGGGAACAGAAAAGCTGGTAGTGAATTCCACAGATTGGTGATTCGCTCCATCCCCTCAAGTCGAACCGTTCGAAATTCTTACTACGAAACTCTATAATGCAACGCGCAGTTATAGACGCCAGTTATAGGGCCAGTGGTTATTTCGAGCATCCCGGGTGCTCTCCCTGCAAAGGCAACGGACCGGGCTGATAATGACGGTTTCGTGACGGTGCAAAGGAGGAAACGCCGTCAGCGAAGTTGTAAGAATCGCTCCGGCAAGGCACTTGTGGAGCCCAACGTTAAAACTGCTGCGCCGCAAGCCGAACACCCCGGTGTACATCTCTCGCCTACATTACACCACTGAGGCTGAGGACATCGAGGAGTACGTGCGCCTAAGATTGAAGTACACGCCAAGAGTACAGCTTCTGAAGTCGCGCCGCAACGTCAATTTCAAGGCGTTTGTGGTGCGCATCCCAACGTGTATGCTCCATTTGGTGTTGGAAGAAAGTTTTTGGCCGCAGGATGTGGTGTTCCGTCGCTTCCGCGGACAAATTCCACAAGTTGTACAAAACGTCGTGCCAGTGAAGTGAAGTGCTACTAACATAGTTTAAATTGCTTATACTAACAAAAATTGTTATTAGTATGTATTTTTAGGTTAAGGTATTTATCTATGGTTCTTTGTTACCTGAAATAAATGGTTTATTTATTTATTTATAGACATCGAAATACGGCACTGCCTCGGATCGGGATCAGCTAGGACAAATGAGCCGATGATAATCCATTCAAAATCCGTCCGTTTAAAATAGGGCTGAGAACCAGTTCTTTATAAACGTTCAAAATAACAAAAGACTGGCCCCAAAGTGCACCTTGTTACTACCGAGACCGGTGGGCACAAAAGGGAGATAGAATATTTTATAATATGTAACATACAAATAACATTAACAAAAGAAGACATTTCAATTAGAGTGGCACAATGGGCGGGCCCTTCGGTAAAGCGATCTTTTCAACAGAGCCTTTGGATGGATTAATGAT
Organism: Xestia rhomboidea; assembly: GCA_963853795.1. Lineage (NCBI taxonomy): Eukaryota > Metazoa > Arthropoda > Insecta > Lepidoptera > Noctuidae > Xestia > Xestia rhomboidea. The sequence goes on along the minus strand of OY970778.1, from coordinate 1,374,177 downwards.
AATCAGGAAGACAACACAGGAAACAGGAATACAGGAAGAGGGAGAGAAAATAATAGACGCATTATCTTGCTTTTGGGATCAATTTTGTGCAAAACACAGATAAAAACTTGTTTCGTCGACCCCAAGTAACTTTGGACTGTAGCGTGGTCGTCTTGTGAATAAATATCACGAGGAGCGACCGTAGGTAGGACGTCTCCGGAGAGATTTAATGAAATATAAAAAAGTCCACCAGGATAGTATTTTTTAATAATTGTTGATTTTATCTTTACACTTTCAACGTACAAGTCTTTCTACATCGTTCTCACATACATTTATAATCTCAACATGATTGATGTAACCAAGACTGTGTGCCAATATTTTGATTTAAAAGAGTGTCCATGGAGTTTCTTGCCCATTATTCTCCATTGAGATCTACGCTTTGGAATGTGCAACTACAGTATGTTCACTAGTTATGTCTGGATTTGTAGCTTTAACTTCTCGGTTTTTGGCAGTTTAAAAATGCTTTTAATGGTGTCATTGAAAATAATGCTTTGTGTTAGTATGAAAGTATGTCGGTCTTCGCCTCAATCGGAAGTCACGCCGATGTCGCTACACTATAATAATGATTGGCAGTGTTGTAGCACCTTACCAGGGACAATGGTAGAAAGAAAATGTCACCTGCGAATCAAGGAGCTGATTAACCAATAAAGCTATCTAGTATCGAGACTAATATAATAAAGGGGTAAATTTGGATGTAACCTTTGGAACTGATCCAATTCCGAAAATTCTTTCACTATTGATAAGCTACATTATCCTCGAGCGTCATAGGTCGGTCCCGCGCGATAGTTCCCGACCAAAACACGAGCAAAGTCGAAGGAAAAAGCTAGCATTTCATATTTTTTTCTTATGCCAGCCAACCCTACATTGGCACGAGTAAGTCTACCGTGCGTGCTCGGGTCTCGAGCGCCCGGCTCCACGCATCCCTTTGTTACTCAATCGTCATCAATCGATATTCATCGCGAATCACTTTCCGTTTGAGCTCGATTAGTTATTTATTATTAGCCGCTATTAATAGAAGTACCGCGGTGAGAGACACGAATTGGAACAGCTTTTGGGGTGGTGTAATTGGTAATTTGACGCACGCCCCACTTGGGTTGGGCGACTTTTCATTGTAGTGTCGATGATGTTTTCAAAATTAAATCAAGAACAAAGGTCATTTATTTAAATTGGGCTGAGACTCGGACTTGTTTATAGAATGTACGTATACTTTATTGTACACCACAATTAGTATACGAGTGGTGTATAAATTATCGTGCACAATACCCACTTAATAATAATTTATAATTCAGCACCTTTTGAAAGTCACAAATTAAATAAGACAGCCACCAAAGGTTTGGGAGAAGAATTGGCGGAACAACTCAACAACACTTCCAAGCAACCTGAAAACCAATATCTCTTCGATTTTCGTTGTCAGACTTTATTTCTTCTGACAACCCGTACCTAACGATTTTAAAATATATTGGAATGACAGACAGGACCAACGTCTTAACGTGTTTTTTTTATGTAATTGTAATTGTTGGTATAATCAACGAATCGTCATCAATCTTTTCAAAAAGCTAAAGCTAACCTTTTTTTATTTATTTATTTATTTTACTATTTATGTACACACAGTATACAGCACAGGAAAATACATTTAAAAAATATGAGTACATAGGTACTGCTTATTTCTTAAGAAATTTCTGCCAGCAGCCCTGCACAAGGAGAAATGAAAAAGAAATGTAGACAATGTGTGTGAGAGAAGGAAGAGAATACAGATTATGTGCCTTACCTAACTTAACCTATACTTTCCTATCTTCTACTTGCTCTTGATAATAATATTTTGTACTCAACGTGCAGGTATCGGCCGACAAAGCCCAGGCGTATGACACGGTGGTGTTCGCGGGCCCTCCGCCCATGAAGCAGCGCCTGTGGCCGCGCCACTGCGTGCAGGACACCTGGGGCGCTGAGCTGCACAAGGACCTGAAGGTAGGTAGCTCAACGCCTGGTTAACAACCATGAAGGAACCATGGAGTTCTAGAGTTCGGCTTCCAGTCTAACCGCAAACAGCGGAATACCAGCATTTCAAAAGTAAGTTCCACAACCTAGTTACTGGGAAATACGATAAGATACCCCTTGGTAAGACCGGTCACAACCCTTTTAATTTTGACAAATAATAATAAATCTTTTATGCTGGGTAAACGATCGTCAAAAACACCGTAATCAATTGCCTTCTCTGAGTGTAATATAAAGCTATTGCTGCCGAAACTTCCTAAAGTTGATCTCACAGACAGCACGCATGTAGGTAGTCTTAATCATGGCAAATCAAATTGTCATTAAACTTTCCACCAGTTTCCGATCATTATACTCTCCTTACTCAACTTCGATCGTATAACTTTACTATTATATAAATTTTCATCTGGTTTTTGCATAAGTAAACATTTTTATCATCCTTTCAGATTCTGGAAGGCGCAGTAAAAATCTACAAAGGGACGAACCCAGAAGTAGATTCATACTCCGTGTTCTGGGACAACAAGAAGTTGACGGACACCAGCCTCAGCAACCAGCTGCGTCTGCGAGGAGCTACCGACATCTACATCTGCGGCCTGGCGTATGACGTGTGTGTGGGTGAGTTACACGACATCATTCTACTGGTAACTTTAGAGGTAACCGTCCGGGGCTGCGGGACTATTCGAAAGAGATACCGTGGCCCCGGAACACAAAGGGCGATGAAGGAACATGGATGGGTTTTAGTCAGTAAAAGTCTGACACTCCCTCCTGCTCCGCCCAGAGCGGGAGGAGTCATTTGATGATTTCCCAACCGAAAAAAAAAAAAAGACGTAACCGTAAGAAGCTGATACTGGGTATCACTCTGCCACCTGTGAGAATAAAAAATAAATAAATATCGCTGGACATTACACACAGCGCCATCTAGTGCCACACTAAGCAACGAGGCTTGTGTCGTGGACACCAGATAGTTGATATACTACATAGATACTTTTTTGTAAATACATACTTATCATACATATAAACATTCATGACTCAGAAACAAATGTCCATGCTCATCACACAAACATTTACTCCTACCGGGATTCGAACCCGGGACCCTAAGAACGTAAGGCGGCCTCACTACCGCTGCGCCATTCGGGTCGTCAAGAATTTACCAACCCAGTAACTAGTGACGTCGCGCATGCCTTGCCATTATAAAGACAAAGCTGAAATACTCGACAAATGCGTGTACACTTAAAAGTATAACACTTCAACGCTTCTTGGCATAAGACATAGGTATAGTGGTAGTGCTGCCACAGACAAGCTTCTTTCTAAAGAGCTCTACTACTTACTGGCCATTGGCTGCGACTCTATGGCTCTGCTTAGTGTTTCCTCATCATGTTGGAGTAGGCTTCCATTCTTACCGGATGATACCAGTATCTTTTGATATAAAGTAGTATAGAAGTGATTATGTTTCCACAACCCAGTTAGATCCTGGGTGACGCTACTTCTTGGTAAGACTGGTTGTGGCTGGCTACCCGTAACGTCTGTCAACGATTTACTAACAATAACGTCCCGGTGACCAACAGCTAAAGATAGTTTCCAAGAAAGATAGTTTCCTTTTCATACCAAGATAACTCCGAGGGATCTTGGTATGAAAAGGGAAGATCCATTGACTCATCGCGGGAAGCGTAACTTTACCGTCTTTCGCTGCTTGTGACTATAATTTCTAGTCACGCTAGCCAGCTATTGTTAAGGCTGTGGTATCTGCTAACGAGAGGTTTTCTCCATGTAACTCCTCTTTGATGAGTGAATATAAATGTGCAAAAAAATATATGCTGCTTATTAGACTCTAAACTTTAATTGATACAATTGAAATAATTCTAACTTTATTATTACTATATGAAAAAAATATTCAAAGTGTAGCATTTTTTCTTCGAAATTTCGTAACTACTCTTAAACGCAAATATTTGTCACTTTTTTCTTCACAAAGTGTAAAATTGGCATTTTGATCTAATGATTTATAAGGCTGCAGTTAAATAAAAACCACTCATTTCACAGTATTCGGCCCGCAGTGACTGACGTAACAACCACTTTGTAGTGCAAGCTGACTAGAACTTTATTCTAACAGTGTTTCAAACGAAGTTTGAACCACCACAAATAGAGTTGCTAATTTAGCAATACCCCAGCCTTAATAAGATATAACTTTGTGTAGGAGCTACAATAGCGGACGCCCTGGCCATCGGCTACCGCTCCATCCTCATCGAGGACGCGTCGCGGGGCGTGGACCTCGCCGACATCGACAAGACCAAGTCCACCATCGTCAACAACAACGGCGTTATTGTTAACTCTGATGAGGTAAGGGTACTTTGTTATATTATCTTCTGCTCCTCATTCTCATGGCACTTTAGGTAATAAAATAAATTAAGAATCTCTAGTACGGATCTCTCAGGAAAAGTATGCGTTTCGGCAATTATAATATATCTCCGGAAATATACCCGCGATGACGAGATCTAATATTTAAGGTGTTCCGACCATGAAAATATTTTCCTAGTTTGGGTGACCATTATTTAAAAAATATAAATGAACAACAGTAAATTTCAAAAATAAAATTTTATTCCACAGACAAAAAACAATATCTATCGATGGAAAAAATCAGCTGAAAGTCCGATTTGTAGTAACAACTGTTGATAAAATTATCTAAATTGCAGGTGATAGCAATGGTGGAAGGGCGCGACCGACGGCCGGAGCTAGGCTACAAGCTGGCCATGGAGCTTAAGAACGCCATGGAGGACAAGTGAGAGCCGTTACCAGCAGCTTACGTTACTTAGCACAGATTACTTCTTTATTTATTGCCTTTCATGCCAATAGGACAGTGTTAAGACCGTGTCCTGATCAAAGCGATCGCCGTTCGGTGAACCCTGGACGCGTGGTCGCCCCTGGCGGGCTAGTTTTTCGAATAATTGCAGGAAATATGAACTCGGCTTATCGCTTTGGTTAGGACGCGGGGTAAGTCTTCGCGATCTCCAGTGATTATATTGTATTGGTTTGTCCAAGAAATAGACAAAGTGTGTCACTTTTTAAAGCAGGTTTATATTGAGACAGTGATTGTCGTCACTGTCGAGCCAGTCCAGCGCTGGCAGACAGCACTGGCACGACAGAGCGCCCGTTTAGTATCCCCGCCAGCGAACTCAAGCCACCTGCGACTGTCGACAGTCACCGTCTCAATATAAACCTGCCTTTACTCACGTGGTATCTGGAAGGAATAAAAATGGCCAATATCACCGGAACCCCAATATCACGTTGCAAAACAAAAACGCTCTTTGCGGCCCACCTGTAGTTTGTTATGGTAAATACATAAAAGTTATGATGGATTGTCGCAATGCGTCGCATTTTGCGATCCAAATCAATGTGCGCCGCTTAACATATTCCTTGAGTTCGCGAAAGTGTACGTCGGCCCGTCATAATTACTAACTTAGTAACTTATTTATTTACAAGCTAAAACATTTATTACGATGTTGCCAGCATGGTTTTTATTTTTGCAATGGCAACATTGGTCACACAAGTTAAGAGTTTCTCAAAATTTGTTAGTGTTAGTTAGTTTTTGGCTGTAACATAGTTGAAACTATAGTGATAATATAATTCCGCTAAAGCTAGTAAAATCATAATTTTAATTATTAATGTTATTTTTTTTCCCCAAAATCTTATGGCAATGCGTGTCTAATGCACTCTTAGTGACAAAATGAAAAATAATTTTAATTATAATTAAAATTACTTTTGAATTAATTTTCTCAGTGTTTCGTTTTTATTTACTTAATTTATTAACTTTAAATGTGATTGGTTGGGTGAATTCACTTTTCCAATGTTATGTTTTTATTAACATTAATGTTAGGGTAAAGGTACTTTAAAGCACCTAAAATTACAATTAGGCTAACTAAATTATTTATTTATTTTAGCGTATTACAAACATCGTTCCTAAACTTTGGCAACACAATTTGATTCTAATGTAGTATAGCTATAATTGTACAACAATGTTGCAACTATAAAAAATTACGCACTTGTAACAATTACAATAATTTAAAAATGTAGGTACTAAATAGAAAGAGTACAACATTATGTTTAAGAATGGATCTTTTAACATAAAACGTGTAAAAAATTAAAATGGATGCACGACTGCAGTGAAATCGCGACATATAAATATATATTTATTTAATAAAAAATAAATATTACGGTGGATTATTAGAAATCTCATATTTGTCATGACATCTACCTTTTTCAGAACAATATTTATTAGTTTTATAATTTATTTTAATAATTTGCCAATAAGGTTGTGTCTTAACCAAAGCGACCGTCACGTGGACACGACTAGCGCTTTCATTTTGTTTGGCCGGACGAAACCGAACTCGTTTCGCCGACAGAAGGCGTTTTCATATTTCAGAACAAATAAGTGACATGCAACCGATCGCTTCGGTTAGGACATGGGGTCAATCAGTTTGTTCCAGTGTTTGTTTTTAATAATTTATTTGAAACTTAAGTATGTTAGTTCTAGGTACCTAAGGTACATGTACTTAAGTGAATGTTTTCGTTTATAAGAATTATTGCACTTTCATTACCAAACGAAAAAAGTAAATTTCGAATAAATAGTTATATGACATAATCAGTATAACGTTCCCCCACTGATGGGACACAGCCCCCTCTAGTGGCAGAAGACGTGGCCCATAATCCACCACGCTTGCCCACTGTGGGTTGGTAGATGTGAAATGGGCATCCAGGTCAATAGACAATCTTCTTTTTTATAATGAAAGCGTTAGTTAAAATATAACGTTAGAAAGACCAGAAGAATTGCATTTTATTTGCATTCCTTCTATAGCGCACCTATTTTAGACATTCCTGTAGATTTAAACTAAACAAATAACTTATGTGAACGATGGATTGTACCGAAACTTTAACACATCTTCGAGCTTAGCACTTGCAGGGTAGACAATAACGTAGGTGGTAGTCTAATAACACTATTATATTAATAAAAAATAGGGTTTTATCATACAAGTGGTTTTTTTGCGAAAACGATGGGATTTAAATCACTCTAAATAATGTCTTCTTTGCTGGGACACAGGCGTCCTCTCCGTGGTCCAGTGCGGGTGAATATCATGTCTTTGAATTTAGTTTCAAGACAAGTTGACCTACGTTATTTTCATTTCAAATCACTTGTAATGATAATTATCTCAAAATATTTTTGGTGCGATCCTTCGTGATTTTAATCGATTCAGATTGTGTGCCGTCCTTGTCTGTCATTGTGTATGTGAAAGAGACGGAATGATCTGTCGATTAAACTACACTATGTGTAGTAATATTCATATTTATTATGAGTGTGTGGCTTATTTTTATTAATACTGACATTGAATGTAAAATATTTGTTGATTATATTGTATAAAATAGCTGTCGAATATAATAGAACCTCATAAATGCTATAAGAGAATGGGGTAAAATGAGACTTACTGGATACACCTTTTTAGTTTAGTACACGACCAATCAAGCTATACAAAACCAGTTTGTGCGGATCTCTCATTGTACGGGAAATCTATACATAGCGAGGTCATGTTGTACAGGAATAGGGAATATGCAAGAAAATCAAAACTTTTTTTATTCCATAAAAATGCCTTGCATTGGCCCTTATAAACGTTGTGGTACACTTGTTTATCTTTCTAAAACAACACTTATTTTAAAATTTAATATTTTATGTAGCGTGTGTTTGGTGAAACGGAACGCAAATTCAAAACGCATCGTCGCCTGTAGTGATGTCAATCGTTATGTGTCAAGTAACACTTTTATTTGAAAACTACTTAAAGTTTCACTATGATGTTAAATAATAACGTTTTTGCAATGTTTGCTTGAATAAACACGGGTAAAACTTAGATGTAAACAAGGCAGACGGAAATGACGACAAACGCTATGACATAAATGGCCGCAACACTCCCGGACGTTTGAACTGTTGTAGAAAATTGTAGAAGTTTTTTTTTTTTGACGGGAACATATTTTTTAATTATTTCATTGGGTTGATAGTACTGTACTTTATTGATTTAAGTGGAGAAAAAATACATGCATATTATTCCCTATTGTATAGCTTGATGTGTCGCGGTGTGTACATAAGGTTTATTTTCCTAATCTGTGGTTAGTAATAACAAATGAGTGTTTTATTTATTTCATTGTCCTTATGGCACTGTATTCTTCTACAGTCGGCTTATGCCTTCATTCATAATACCTACATATAACTAAGTAGGTAGTGTGGCTGACTTTCCAGGATGATCTTATGTTTTATTCTGCTGTGTAATCATAAACCTTAAAACACAAACCTTATTAAATACTTACTATAATTATGACACTGAGATGTATTTCAACCATAGTGTAATTGACACAGAAAACGGGATATTTACCATGTTTACTATTTGTTTTGAGTTCCCGATATTTCGTCATTGTAGCAAGCACCATGATCACAGATAAACAGAAGATATTGCGGGTGGGTGTTTAAGAGCTTAAACATGGTAAATATTCCGGTTTCAGTGTTAATAATAATGTTAGTGACCATGTCCGTTTAAGAATAACAATAGTGTAGTTCCAAATATGCATTTAAAAAATCTCAGTATTGTTAAATTATATACTTAACTAGACTAATTATGGAACACGAAACTACGACAAACTGTTATTTGTTCATGACATCACATAAGTATAAGTTCTTTTGTTCTCATGTAAAAGGTTACACTTCAGTAGCAGTTGCAAAGACACACCATAGCGATGGGATAAGTTTACGTAGTTACGTGGAAACTCCAAAAGCCGCAAAATCCTCGCGTAGGTACTTTTTTGATGTACTGACTTTTAGGCGTTTCATCGTCTAGCACGCGTGAGGAGACGCTTTATGTCAGCATCGAATAAGCAATACTGAAATAGTCCTTTATTCAGATACATCAAAAACATGTGCGATTTATCCGATTAGTAGACATTGATCTTATGAAGACATTGTAAGTTTTTGTTGTTTTCATAACGATATTATGTTTATTGTGACATTTTTTATTTCATGACATAATACAATCTTGTTATTTATGTTTTAATAGTTATATGTATTGTGAAAGTTGTTCCTTTTAACATTTGGATTCGATACAAGTTTTGTTACTTATATTAATTCTTAATGTTTTACTTTTGTCAGTGTTAATAAATCGTTGCCGAGTGATCGTCATCAGTTGCCTTATCTTAATAAATGTGATAGCTTACAGTTAATTGTTCCTGGATTTGTAAACTGAGCACTCAATACAAATATTCAAAGATAATGCTTGTTTTATTTTGAAAACTTCAAGTAGCCTCAACTAATAAATCCTTCACCACCTTTTTAACGAAACAAAAAACTTAACTAATATAACATCTCGCTTCACGCCTGCGTTACCCGAAGGACTAAGTAGAGCTGTATAAATACTTAGTCTGCATACCCTAAACAGGCAAAATATGGTTTGTGCACACATCGCCAAATTTTTAAATTTGGTATTACCTGTATTTCATGCAAATAAATGATTTTTATTCTAAATGGCGGTCGACGACTTTTTCATATCTATAACAAACAAAGAGAATCACACACATCCCAATTACGAACTAATAGATTCTATAAGTTCAACTATTTACTTAAGACAATCTTATGAAGAAGTCTCAAGAACCATAAATTCGCTAAACGACACAAGAGCTGTTGGTTATGACTGCATCTCTACAGGTATAATAAAAAAATGTAGTAAAGAATTAGCAGACATTATGTCACCTGATAAATTTATCATTTTTTCAAGGAACTTTCCCTGAGAACCTAAAACTGTCAATAGTAAAGCCGTTCCATAAGAAGAATTCAAAACAAGATATATAGGCCCATCACATTGATCCCGATTTTATCAAAAAAAAATCGAAAAAATCATGCATTTACGAATAATAGACTTCTTAGATAAATTGAATGTCATAACAAAAAACCAAAATGGCTTTCAAAAAAATAAATCGACAACACTTGCAACTTTCTCAATAATCCAAAAAATAACAGAAAACATAGACAAACGCAATAGAGTTGCTGCCATTTTCTTTGATATGAGCAAAGCTTTTGGTTTCGTAGATCACAAAATCCTACTAAGAAAATGCGAGCTTTATGGAATCCGTGGGAATGCACTTGATTGGATTAGAAGCTATCTAAGTAATAGAAAGCAATGCGTTGAAATAAATCAACTCAATGATCATCTTGTATCTACTCCATCGAGGTCTAGTTTTGAGTCAAACAATTTTGGAGTCCCTCAGGTAAGTGTCTTAGGTCCTCTCTTATTCCTTAAATAATTATGTAAATGATGTCCCTCTAGTACCAAAACATCAGTGATTTCTATTTGCGGATGATATATCTGTTATCGTACCAGATGAGCTAAATATAAAGTACGAAAATGCACTAAACAATACCATAAATACAATAATGAATTGGCTCAAAAGCAACAACCCTACAGCTAATATTTCTAAAACTAAAATTCTACAATTTTCAAACTATAATAAAACATCCACCATACCCTTAGATTTACATTATAACGACATTAAAATTGAAGAAGTCCTGGACACTAAGTTCTTAGGTATAACCTTAGACAGGCACTGTAACTGGAAAGCTCACACAAATCGCATCTGCACTGATTTAAATAAATTTGTCTTTGCATTAAAAAGGCTCAGGAAATTGTCAAGCATAAAAACTACTATGGCTGCGTACCACGGCTACGTTGGGTCTATCATCAGATACGGTCTGCTTATATGGGGTAACTCCTCGTACGCCAAAAGGGTTTTTATAACACCAAAAAAATGTATAGAGCCATATGTGGAGTTTGGCCGTTCGAATCATGCAACCTCTATTTAAAAAATTAGGATTACTCACTCTCACTAGTCTATATATACTAGAAGTGGGAATATTTGTAAGAAAACACCTATCTCTATAATAAAGACTGAGAGAAAGAAGACTGAGACTAAGAAACTTAAAAAATGGCTGTTAAAATGTATTTTACGCAATAAGTGAGGTTTTAGCCTATAAGCCCAAATGTACCTAATGGTTTCACTGCACGTACTAACATATTTTGTTTGTGTATCATCAAGTGGTAATTGTTGTAGTGTAGTGTGTATTGTACCTACAATGTTTTGTAAACTTGTTGTGGTAATTGTTGTACAATAGACATTATGTCAGTTTTTAGCCCCTAAGTATATAATACCTAATGCGATGTTGGCTTAGTTTTTATTTTACAATATTTACATGCTGAATTATAGTAAGCGGAATATGTAGAACCTATAACTTTAACACCTCAATGTACCATATTTCACGTAAATAAATATTGAAAGTCGGTTTAAAAAAGTACATTATTTATTTTCTAACACCATATTGTACAAAACATTAACTATAGATAAAAATAGGTGCATTAAACTTAATCTACAAGAAAACCATCATATTATGTCTCTTTGGGACAAAACGTAAATTAATAATATCAATAAATAAATATAATATCAATACAGGTGTATCTGTACCCGAGTGTCAATCACATTAATCTTGAGACCATAATGAAAATCTAACACAAAAATAAACACAGAATATTTAAACTACAATTGAGATGTTGATCTAGTGAGTGACTAGGCTAAACAAAAAATGAGAAATACACAAATAATTTATAGCATTCACGTAAGTACAACAGCCTAATGTCTGTGTGATATGGTATCAAAACAAATGTACCCACCCAATTCTTAAAACGTCGACAACAATAACAATTCTAATTAATTTACATAATGTGGGTAATTAAAAGTCAATCACTTAGTGCAAACCATCGTTAGTAATTAATATTAACAGGAAAATAAATCTGATAATTATGAACAATTATTTAATCAACATTATTTTATAATTTAACTAGCTGATGCCCGCGGCTTCGCCCGCCCGCAAATTATATACTAAAATCTTCCTCTTGAATTACTCTATCTATTAAAAAAAACCCGCATCAAAATCCGTTGCGTAGTTTTAAAGATCTAAGCAAACATAGGGTCAGACAGACGCGGCGGGCGACTTTGTTTTAAATAATATGTAGTGATAGTGATGTAGTGACTCTGATTCATGCTGAATTACAATTCATTAATTCAAAATAAATTAATTCCCATTGACTTAAATCGGACAATAATTTTCAGTTCACTTAGAAAAACTGATGTGTTAGCCATCATTTAATAGAATACATAACAAGATTTATCACATTGGTGCAAAGTACAGTAAAAAACGGTGCTCTAACATTAACAGGACGTAATATACCTAGAATTGTGCTAATTATGTATACATATATTTATATATATAGTGGACGTAGCTCTGCCATAATGAGTCGTCCCATAATCACTTCATAATTCAGTTAAATACGTCAAAGTAATCCAACATAATTATTATATGAGGTATTACTATACTTAATATTCAATAATATCAGAGAGGAAAATGTGAGGAAAGTTGAGAGTATGAATGTGGATGGGTATAAGAGTAGAGGAAGACCAACGAAACGATGGATGGACTGTGTGGAGGATGATATGGCAAGAAAGGAGGTGTCTGAAGAGATGATGAGTAATAGAGACATGGAAGAAGACATTCGCTACCGACTCCAAATGAATTGGGATAACAGCAAGAGAATGATGAGTAATATCAGCATCATATACATCCAAAAAGTGTGCTCAGAATAGATTTAAAATTTATCATTTTGGGGTTTTTTTGGGATATTATTATGTGGTTTTACATATTTCGGCAGAACTACACTCAAATATATTCTAGCATAATTATTATCACATTTATAACTACAATTATATTGGGAGGGTATATCGTACTTTATCCCTACTTACACAATCTTATCACCCAAATTCTGGTAAGGCCCCATTTTATCTAACAAAATTTAAATACATAAATATTGATATTGTACTTATACATATTAATATTATTGTAAACTAAATTTAATTGTCATTTGGTACAAGCAATTGAGCAACTATTTTGCAGTGTAGGTACTTTTAAAACTAGGAATATTAAAACTAAGCTATCAAAAAATATATGAGTTTGTCATTCAATAAATTAAAAACTAAAATAGATAATAAGGTGTAAACATGCATTGAAGCCAGGTCATTTTTCGCGCGCAATTGTTTTGTGCATTAAAACCTATTTGCTTCACGATCAGTATCGAATTCGAATCGTGCAGAACTTTCATAATGCTAAAAAACTCGAAAACTAGTATCAGTTTTGGCTCTCCCGAATTTCACGAGTTCTTTCACCAACCAATTCTTATTTAAGAATTGCTTTCTTTCTTCTAAGTACTGCCCATTTCATCAATAACAAAATAATAATAAGAAAGTACTTATTTACAAATAAGTACCTACTTTCTAAATTGGGAGTCATCATAAATTACTATCACAAAATAATCATCAAGTCTTTATGTACTTGAAAAAAAAAAAGATTATTTTGTGATAGTAATTTATGTTGGCTTGACTTGGTTATGGCTGTACACATGTAAAAGCTATACAAGACTAATTTTACAAGACTTAGAGCAATTTTCATATTAAGAATTCATTATTCATTATTTTTTAACAAAGAAAAGACCTGATATTTTGCCCTAAAAGGAACAATAACATTTAATATCTCATTAGTATCCCACCTTTGAGCGCATTAAATATTGTGTAGGTACAAGTACACATGACTATGAAATCGAGCCTGTTACTAAAAATACAAATATACATAAGTACATAAACTTTTCACTGATACGTAATATTAGACAAAACTTCTTTGCTAAGCTTTTGTGCAATGAAATCTAGGATTGTGAACACCAACTCCCTTCGACTTGCCATGCACCCCATGAGGATTTGGACGGCCCTCACGTAGTCAACTGGGTCCAGTCTTCGGAGGTAGTTAAATACAATGTACAGTAACTCGTTTAGCTTCTCTTTGACAGATTCCCATAGTTCTCGGAGTGATATGACCGCTGTAATAAACAAAGAAATAATGATTTCATTGCATACTTGGTCTCTTGACTTTGTAAGATTCTGTGTGTGTCATGTTAAACCATTCAGATTATATAAAATAGTTGAGAAACAATATCAAGTTAGCTGGAAAGAGGATGGAAGATTCTTGTATGAATCGTGGCCAGCCTACCATTTAATTTTATTTTCAAAATACAGCCACTCATAAAACCTATATTATGAATAGCTGGTATCAATACAAAAAGTTTTCGGTCACATTTCCGAAATATAAGCTTTCACAGTTGTGCTAATAGCGAAGACTATGTCTGACAGCTTATGTCCCGGAAACGTGACGCGTTTAATGCTTGCCGTTATTTTTAAAATAAATTGGCGGATGTTAGGCAGGTCAAATAATTCAAAGCCCTTTCTAGGGCCTTGATGAAAGTTAATAAAATTAGTATAGGAAATTGAATAAGTGGTCCGTTTTATCTAAGGTCTAAAAGTACTTTACTTAGTAGAAAACACTAAATCAGTAATAATATGATGTCACCATATTTATTTTATTATACAAGGAAACGTTGCTTACTTGATACTCCAAGCCCTGTGGCTCCACCAATCCCGGCACCCAATGCTGCCCCGAGCCTACCCCCTGCATATCCACCCAATAGTCCACCAGCAACGGCCAGAGCAGTCGTCATTAATGCAGCATTATTGTCCCATACTATGCGTATCTCGAATGTATCCGCTACAGAGGAGATAAGAACAGAAAATTAAATTAAAATATGATTGAAGTATAACAAATTGAATTTTATTAAGTACATGAATGCGCTCCATGTATTAACATTTTGTCTGTGTTAAATTATTAGCAATTCCCTACACTTTTAGGATGTATTGTATCTATGTTGTAATTTTTTGCCAAAACTGTACGTAAATTCAATAATGTTTTTATACTAGTTAATATTTCTCATTCGATTTTTTTTCGTGATTCAGGGTTTGGTCCCATATTAAATGTTGTTTATAGTTATGAGTGCAATGACCCGTCGAAGTTTATCAATATCGTCCGGAAACACGGTGTATATGTATGGAATGACAATTTATGTGGGTAACCAAAATATTTTTAAGAAAATCCCCTTTGCCTTGGTTGAACACAAGTGTTGGTTTTTATATAAAGACAGACAATTTATGTTTAAATCATGATCTGTCAAATGACCAATTTGGTTGAGACGCCATTGTCTAACTATTGTGTCTACTTCGTGGACAGATCATGGGATACGAGTTGCACTGGTAACAGACATCAATTCATACTCATGTGTTCACAAAGTTTCTTAACATCAAACTACTTTGTTATCATGTCTTTAATTTTATTTCTGGAAACTCGAATTGCTGACATAATATTTTGTCCCGGCATTGTCCACATGATAAGATAGGTAAGTATGGCTTATAAGAGGTTATGAACATTAGAGTATTAACTTACTTCTTAATTTTAGTGATAGCATAACAGGCTCTGTTTCTTTCTCCGTAACTTAAAACCGTACTTCAAGGAAGTAATAGCGGATAATTTTCATGCGTGTGGACAACTTGTTGCAAAAGAAATTCAATTTATTACCAACGGTGGGTATTTCTAGGTTTATTATTTCGACAAGAGTACCAATTTATTCATACTTGACGACCTTCGTGAATGTACGATGGTGAACTCAACGTAATATACAATAATATACTTTTTTAAATAAGTTACTTACCAATTTGCAAAAGTATTTGTTCAATCCAAACTCGGTCAAATCTCAGTTCACGTTCAGTATAAGCTTCCATTTGCATATCCATTTTGTATTTTTTATGATTATTTGTCGTGTGTGAATACTGTTAATAATTACGAAAATAATCAGACGTAATTTAATACAATTTCTTGGCAAATAAACAAAAATAATACAAACGTCACTGCTAGTTACATGACGTAAATAAAACAGATTATAAATTATTCCGTACGTTCCGATTCCGTCTAAAATTATGGTCTAGACAGAACAGCACTTGCAAACCGACTGATTGGAGAGAAGGTTTCCATTTTGTAATGTTATCAACCTAATGAGCGAAAACGTACTTGCGACATAATGCTAATTAGGTATACGACTAATGCTAACAGTCGTGAATACCTAAGCATTCGTAATTATTATTATTCAAAACAAAAGTTTGATTCTTCGGTTTGGTCATAGGACTTGGCATAAATCCAAACACATCTAAAATAACTGACGTTCTTGGCTCTGAATCACTATTATTACTATAATGCAAGTAATTAGCCGACTTCAAAAAGGAGGAGGTTCTCAATTCGATTGGTTTTTTTTTCAAGTACTTATACGTACACCGATTACGCTGAGATTTATGATCCGATTTACGTGATTCTTCTATAATCTGATGCGGAATAGTTGTCATTTGGGTGTACGTTACCCCAGCAGGAAAGTGTCTCCTAGAGTTTTAGGAGTGGAACCTGTGGAACCTGTGGAACGTTTAATTAGTGCCATAACTGCTGTAAATGTGCCCCTACATAACAACCATAACCATCATCAACCGGCCGTTATTTACATGTTTTGTTTTTTGTTTATATTTACTTAATGCGAAACATTCCAAGCTGAATATTTTCTCCATATATTTTTGACTAAAGGCACTAGTTATTGGTTTACACCTACACATCTGGGATTGAGCTGGTTTCTTGTATTTTGCCGTCAAAGTTATGACACCATCGTTTTGACTTCTAGCAAGATTATTCAAAAACGCATGCATGAACAGTTTTGAGACTTTGTATGGTTATTATTCAAGACAGACCGAACACAGTTTTCAGCGAGCTTATACCTTGTCTCATTTAGGCGCTGCGATGTTTTTTCGAGTTTATAACCGCAATAACTTGGAAATATAAATATTTTATTAAATCTAAGGGGCACACATTATGAGCTACTCGTGTATGTTTATTCTACAGGGGTAACACATGCAATGGTTTTAGAGATTTACGATTCTGCAAAACGTTACACTAGCAGGAAATGCAATATCTCGAAAACCTGAAGGGGCACACATTTTATTTTGGCGGCACATTTAGGCACTAATATAAGCTACAAGGCCATGCACAAAGTTTCTCTCTCCGATCATGCGTTTCACTTTTACAGCAGATAAGGCACAATTAAACGTTTCACTCATTTAACTCTAGGAGATACTTTCCTGCTGGGGTAACGTACACGTCATTTGGTCCCATACAAATTTAACGTAGTTTGACTTTTTGTGCCAATAGCTTGCATGTTTATTGTTTAGACAACATTAAGACGTAACATCACGCCTGTATGCTCTGAGAGGTACGCAGATCTGTACAATGCACCCAGATTTCGACAGTTTAGGTATGTGTAAAATAAATGCATAGCAAATATTTTTAAAGGATATTACAACTAAAAATGGAAAAATAAAAATTTTTTGGCAAAAAATAAAAACGACTTCAAAAACAAACAAAAAACGGTTTTATTTTTTGCAAAAATGTTCTTTGATACCACTGGAACAAAGCGGTGTTCTAGTTGATTTAAAAAAAAGAATATTTTTCCTTTTTTTCTGGTGGTGATTACGAAAATATTCTCTTGATTCGCAATTCGGTTGATGAACAAGGGGTCTAAAATGGCCGCTTTATCAGAATCAAATTATGAATCACGTTAAAAAATTTAAATTCTTAAAATAGATCTTATGTTCATAAGCATAAAGTCCATTTTAAGAAATAACATTTTCAACGTGATTCATATTAAGATTCTGCTAAAGCGGCCATTTTAGGCCCCCAGATTTTATTGATGGGTTGCCTGTGACTGATTAGGTATACCATAATACTTCATTTAATGAAAACAAGCCCGTTCTCGGATCTCGGGATTCCGGTGTAGGCAGCTTCCACCGCTTATATGGCCAGTGAAAGCCAAAACACCGACATACTACACTAAGAAAGTACCTGGCTGTTTTTCATAATTATTGCTTCTTTTTTCCAAAATGGCAATCATACAGAAGTTCGGGGGATTTCCCTTTAAAGAATAAAAACGGGTTATAAACCTTATTTCCGTCACGATAAGGTTGTCTTTTGGTATCAAAACAGGGTATTCCCCAATTTGATATAAGGTTCAGTCTGGTATTCGGTATTCGCATCATTATTACGTATAAGTAGACACTTTAGTTAGATAACTAAACCCTGTAGGTACCCATTTAATGATTGATGATAGGTAATGCGTGATGTGTTATGCGTAAGTATACCGACGCCTGAGTAGTTATTCAGGCTTCAAAATTACTACTTTGTGCAATTACTCCATACCTAAGTATTCTGTAGTAAAGTTAAAATTTTGCAGAACTTAAAATAATACTCAATGTATTTGTCTTACTAAGCAACTAAGTAGGTACATGGATGAAACTCCGAAGCGTTCGAGTGAGTGGGCTTTGTTTTTTCCTGACCGTTTTATCATGACTAAACCACCACAAACGAGTATAAATAGAAACCTACAATGTTGTTTGCTCTGTTGGAGATAATGATGGCGTTTTAGCACTGAATTAGGCACAGCCAGCCAGTTATCGCCTGTTTCCGGTGGCGATATCAAGAGAGAAGAGGAGAGTTATGTACCAGAATAAGCAGCGACTTGGTGATTTACTGCGCACTCTAAGTATATAGACTTTGCTTAGGAGCGGTTTCGCACTACGTCCGATCCGAACCCGCTCAAAGGGTCCGTTTCCACCTAGCGTCTGACTCTGATGAAATACGAGTCGTAGTTATGAATGGGGTTAAATTAACCTCTAAGGTTGTATGAATGATTAAAACTCTGTATACTTATGTGCAACTCATTTTTCATCAACATACCTGACACTTGACCTGTAAATTACAAAAGCGTAAGAAACTTTGAATTTTGCGGGCTACCTTGGCGCTACACCGACCTTAGTACAAAATTCAACGGAGCGCCTCCTCGCGCGTGCTCCAAGTTGCGCGAGCGCCCCCAATACAGTCCTTTGTTCAGTGACATCAAAAAAGATCGCTAAGATTTTTTCGTTTGTGGAAACGGACCGTAATTCTTTGTGTACAGACGTGATGGAAAATGAATATTTGATTTCAGGTGTTACTGTATGTTCATATAGGTAAGCTTATCTCCAAAACCACCCCCGATTTTGAACCGAAAGGTGTCGACTGGCGCCGTTCGAAGTAGTTGCGGATCGCTAGTGTTACTAAATGTAGGTTTTTAGTTTTGGTTTTGTTTATCAGGTCATGGGATAGGTGAAAACATGAAAGTTGCATTAAACTGGTTACCTACTTTGTGTTAAAAACAACTATTATTGTCAAGACAATTTATTTATTACATTTATAGGAATTGTTTATCTTTTAATAACAATATTATACAACAATACATGTACCTACTTGTGATATCTATTTATTTCATAATTATAAATTGCATAAAAAATATAAATACAATGCTAATACAAAACGCTTATGTCTAACTTATAAATAAAACATTCATCATCCTAATATACAATTATTCTAATTATATAATTGACCAGCCATTATATTATTATGCACATATGATATGTAGTTACTTAATTCCTAATAACAATCCACTTAGCAATAATTATCTTTGTACCACATTATCCATATTAATTAGTCAAGATTAGCAAGTACGTCACATTTCCAATGTCATAAAATTTTAGATTTATTATATCAATATAAAAATATATATTATACAAAATCATTAAGTCAAAGTTTATTTATTAAAATACTCTGTCTTCATTAAAATGAAAGTAATAGCATTATATAAAATTAAAATAGCTCATAAACATCATTTAAATTTTAAAACATTACCCCTCAATATTGGTTGTACAATTTATTTAATGTGACCACGGGCACCAAGAAAATTATTATTATTATTAAGCAGCAGTGATGCTTGATAAAATCTTCTTGCCAAGGATACCAGAAGCCGTGTTCAGTATGATCATAGCGAGCTGGGTTTTGTCCCCAGGCTGGGTAAGGAACATGGCTGCCCGCTGATAGTCCTCTAAACCCATGCCGGCTAGGTAGTCATACACTATGTCAAACAATTCTGACAGTTTGTTTCTGATGTCCTCCCAGATACTTCTCATGGAAACGACTAGAACAAAAAGAGAAATTCTTTTGAATTTTGTGAGGGTAGTTGCAAAATTTGGGAAAAAATCTTTTGTGATTTCCTAAATCAAAAATAGGTAAATCAATATGCTTCAATAATAAATACTTACAGTTGATGATTTGCATCAGCTTTGTAAAGTCAGCTGGCAAAACATGAAGCAACCCACTTTCATTAGTTGGGTGACTGGTTAACTATTACATTTGCAGCTGGATATATACTGATAAAATAGCCAATACTTATTTTTTAAAACATTTGTTGGAAGCTGTTAAATAATAATAATTTACAGGAAAAAAGAACTAAATCTACCCTACAACCAGAAAACCATAATCATATTTTGTTCGTGAACAGCTAGTTATTAAGAAGATATTGTAATGAAACTCACCAACTATGCCAAGCCCGCACGCACCTCCAACTGCTCCGCCAAATGCAGCCCCCATTTTCCCGCCATAATGTTTACCAATAAGGCCCCCGGCTATCGCAAGCCCCGTCGTCACAAGCAAGGCCCCCTTCGCCCTCTCATCGCTCATAATCACGCGGAAATCGAATGAGTCGCTAATAGTCAGGATTATATTTTCGATAGATGCAGGATCAAAGGGTAAAGCGGCGGCGTTCCTACTGCCGGAACCTCCGCGGGTACACACCTGCTCAAACCCAGTGTCGGAATCAGAACCCGAATCACACATTTTATTTATATACACTTGTCAAACAGGATTACACGTTAAATAACGACTGGTATGAAGCGAATAATCTGATCAAAGAAAAACTGAGACAGGGGTTTTTGTCAGTTTTAGCAACCACTTCGTGCTGACGACCGATGTTGAATAAATTTATAAATAAAATAATTCGTAGCTGTCGCGGGTGACGGTATAACATAGAGCATCAATTACATTTCATACGGAATTTTGCAACCATAGACAAGACTGGGTGATATTCTCGTTATATTGATGAGTATTGATTGGTTCGATTTCTTCATCTGTAGGTTTCAAGGTATGATTCCGAACCACACTGCACGCAGCAGTGTTGTCGCGGCTTTACTGGTCCCCATACAATCTCGGAAGCTTATATGAGATTACATTCCGAGCTAGGCAGCAATGTCGCGGCAGCAATGTAGCGGCAGCACTGCTGCGCGTCAGTGTCACCCTACCGCTGCGACAGACCAGTAGTGACGCGTCTGCCGCCGCAGCAAGAGTACCTACGTGAATGTTGACAAGTAAATTGACAATAAAAGGATGAATTTCTCTGATTCAGAAGAGGTACAGAGCGACACTGCCGCCTTGCTCGGAATCATCGCGGCAGGCAGCACTGCTGGGCAGCACCTTAGTGGCAGCACTGCAGCAACAGAACTACTGCTTGTTGCCGAGTTCGGAATCACACCTTCACGTTTTTTTTTATTTCGTTTTTTCGATGATTATCTGCGGTGTCACTTCTCCCATGACTGCGTTGCTACTGCCACTACTACCAGTTGGGTGATTGGGTCACTAGCGTTGTAGCACATCGTGATATTTTGTGATTTTATAATTTATTTGTAGGAGAGCGGTACATACGTCGTTAAATACGTCGCGCCTTGTTAGGACGACGTTACGGCAGTGCTACCCAAGTATATACAGGGTGGAATTTTTCAATGCCACCTGAAGGGAAAGTACTCTAAATACTGGAGATAGCAAATTTTACTCAAAGGAAACATTCCTTTATTTTTAAAAAGAAACAAACAGATTTTCGAAAATTCACTTGCCCCACTCGGGAATCGAACTGACTAAAGTTTGAAAAAATAACATCCTGTACTTTTTTTTATATCAATCGATAAGGTCAATCATATGGATCAAATCTCTCTAACAAACATGATAAATTAAATGAAGGGAAAACCATGAAATCCAAATAACAGTTATAAATTCAATGGAAAAAGTTCAATAAGTTAGAGCACTCGACGACCCGAATGGCGCTGCGGTACTGAGGCTGCCTTACGTTCTTTGGGTCCCAGGTTCGAATCCTCCCGGTAGGAGCAAATGTTTGTGTGATGAGCATGGACATGTGTTTCTGAGTTATGGATTTTTATATGTATAATAGGTATGTATTTACAAAAAAAAGTATCCATGTAGTATATCAACTATCTGGCGTCCACGACACAAGCCTCGTTGCTTAGTGTGGCGCCAGATGGCGCTGTATATAATGTCCAGCGACATTTATTTATTATTTATTTACTTCCATTCATGGTTTTCCTTCAGTTATAAAGTCAATGGGATAAATTCAATAAGTTATAGCACTTTTATTCATGGTATTCCTTTCATTAAATTTATCATATTTGTTAGAGAGATTTGATCCAAATGATTGACCCTATCGATTGATGTCAAAAAGGCACAGAGTGTTATTTTTTCGAAATCTAATCGATCCATCCCGGGTTCGATGCCCGAGTGTGGCAAGCTAATTTTCGAAAAACTGTGAATGCAGATTTGTTTCTTTTTAAAATTAGAGGAATGTTTTATTTGAGTAAAATTTGCTATCTCCAGTATTTAGAGTACTTTCCCTCCAGATGGCATTGAAATGAAATTGTGCAAAAAGCGTTAGGGTAGTCCGCGAAATTCAAATTTTTGTCACGTTTTTTGCAATTTGCTGGCCAGTGCTTGGTTTTGTGTTGATTAAAATATGATTCGCGGCTGTAAAACGTACATAAATCATCTAAATCATCAATACAACCCACCAAGTTCATCAAGGTCGATTGAATGACTTTTTCATGAAATAGTCATTCACCATCCACCTTCCATCCGAGCATCCACCTTATTTTAAACACTTGAGGTAAAATTCTGGTTTTCCTACCCGGGTGCAAGCCAGGTCAAGGTAATGGAATGGTTCCGCTCTAGTTGTCAAAAACATCTGTGGTTTGCTAACGGTTTTATAATCTCTGGTCTGTGATCCTGTCACTGTCAGCTGTCTGTCAATTTAAGTCATTGTCAAAATGTCAATTTTGGAGGTTTGTTTTCATGTTTTGGAGGGTGTTGATATCGTTCGAATTAAAAAGCTGCCTCTCTAAGTCAGAACTATGATGCAAAAGATAAATGCGCGTCTGAGCCAGCGAATAGCCCAAGAATCACAGCTTCTAGCTGAAGAGAAATGGATTATAAACGCGCTGAGAAAAGTGAAACAGCAAAGAAATAGTTTACAGGTAAGTGTACGGACTTACGTCCAGGTTGTTAACCGTTTTCTGCTTTCCATCCCAGGGATGCTGGTAGACACTGGTCACTAACCCACTGCAATTTGTATTTACGGACGGAGGCTGGTGTCCGCTAATGCACGTCCAAGGCGCATAAGTGTGTCTAAGGGTTGCAACTCAGCTAGCACCTAGCAGCACGGAATCGCAATTTTTCATGCTCCTACCCTGTTGTCTGCGGGAATGCTAGCTCACATATGCGTTCGGCAGCAACTAGTACGGGGGATAGTACGGGGTACGGGATATCGGTCTTCATTTCGTATCAATTAAATTGTTTGGGTGTATGTCCACTTTGTTTGACTCAATCCTCACTGACAAGGTTCATTACAATTTCAGATCGAGCGATTTCACTTAGATAATCTTCGAAAATCTGTACTCTATGAAGGTGTTGTGAACAATAATGAGGCTACAGACACTCCTCATACCACCTCTGAAACTACAGCTCCTCAGCCACCGCCACCTGAGGAGCCACAAAAGGCTGCTCCACCACAGGAAAATAGAATATTCACATCTTTATCCCAGTTTGACATGCCAGTGGCTGGCATTGATGATGAGATGATCAATAATGAGCAACTGGATCTGTCTGTAACCAACTCTGTGTTTAGTAAGTGTGGTATTTTGTGTGTGATTTATTATTAGCTGTTCGTTTTCATAACATGTAATAGAGCACAAGCCTATTGCCATCAACCAGGCCATTCCAGACTCCATGACTGCTACTGAGAAAATCCTAATGGAAAAACCCAATCTTTTTCTTAGCATGTCAATGACAATTGAAATTGAGTCTGCCCAAAATTAGGCAATGAGTTTGGCACTTTCAGTAGGGTCAAAAGCCAATAACACTCTTGACTTGGGATTCAAACCCAGGACCTCATGCTCGGCAGTTATGCTTTGTGACCACTACACCAACGAGGGTATTAGTTTCTGCTTGCATTTGTGTGGTGTTGGTCAAGAACCAAGATTTAAACCGCATTGTTAACCTCATGTAAAGTGTTACAAGAACCCAAAAATTTATTGTATCAAGACGTATTGCAATAAAAAGTCATCTATAGGTAAGCTTTTGGTGGATCCTAACACTGTTTTCTGCATTGAGAAACTAAAGTTGAAAATACCAACCTTTGAAATTCTAAATTTTCTCTGTTAAAAATATTTCTAGCCAGGAAAATAACCTGTTCCTTTTAAAAAAAGAAACTAATCATTACACCATTCAATAGTGTCTCTAATCATCTGTATAGCCTTTTCGCAACCATGGTGGGGTCGGCTTCCAGTCCGAATGCCACTGAATACCAGTATTTTACATAGAGCGTATGCCTATCTGACCTTCACTTCCACTAGAAAAATATGCACTGTATAACTTACAACTTCGTGTGTATTGTTTCCACTTATTCCTTGCATTATAAAATTATATTAAACTAACAGAACATTGACAATTCCAGCCAATCAACAATTCAATGAATTTGACATAGAAGAAGATGAGGAAGAGTTCGAAGAAGACGACATGGAGATAGAAATGAACATGTTGATGAATTCCAAGACTCGCAAGTAACAGAGGAATAACAATACCAAATTGACACCCCGGCACGTTATAGAGACCTATAAGTTTGTTTGCAACACTGACGAATTGACAGTGATCTTTATTTCCCATATGATAAGGTGCTCTTAAGTTACTGATACTGACAAGTCTATCAAAATACAATGATTTTTAGTATTGTTGCTGTACTGTAATAAAATTGTTAATACTCCTGTGTCAACTTACTTGTCGAAGAGTTTAAACTGGCGCGAAAATTTGCTTAATTTCCTAATGTTGTCTACACGCGACAAGCGACGTTGACTCTGTCGAAAACAAACTAAAGAACTTGTATAGAGCTTGCCACGGCTCATACAAGACTTGTGGAGCGGAGTTAGGGTACTCACGGGACGAGTTCGCGTGTATCCGAAGCCTTAAGCAGGTAAAACAATAGACGTGCGTAGTAGCTTCCCATGGGGCTCCGCCTGTTTGATTGGATCTATAATATGACTTGTATTAAAATAATTTAGGTGTAACTACAAATAAATAAGAAAGGGTAAGCAATAAGAGATTAAACACATTGAATGGAACAGTACCATTTTTTTTTTACTTTAAAAAAAATCTTATCATCTCTCTCCGCTTAAACAACTAATTAGTAGAAACAAGAGTTAAACAAATTGACATAAATCTCCTGGAGATTTAGTAACAGACAGGAGTCTACGTCAAGGGGTATGAAATTCATTTAAAATGCCTCAGTCCTGCATCCCTGCAGAGGGAACAGAGAAATAAAAAGAAAACGTGTATATTAACAAAGAATTTAATAAAGTTTGTCTTACATTTACCTTTACATACAATAAACCATTAATGTATGCTATATACAAATGTTCATACAACAGTTTAAAACTAAAAAATATGTTTTCGAGACCAAATCGTGTTATTTTATGGAAACCATTGGAAATGGCACATTCGTCCGGCAAGGGAAAGTAGCAAGTTTGTTTATAATTTAGGCACTGCTATTCGTTACTTTTGATAAGTTAAAATAATAAAATGACATGATCACAGCTATGTGTTCAAATCTTTAGCCGAATCCTTGTTAGGTGATGTACGCAGTATGCGATTGATCTTAGCCTGTACAAATAAAGTAAGAACCACATAGCATGGAAATAGCTAAAAACAGTCATCTTTTAATATGTGAATTGTTCTAGTCGCTTAATGCGTACATTGCCTAATACTTTTATACTGACAAGTTAGCTGTGCAATAAGTTGAAGATCATTGTTAAAATAAACATCTAGGAAAACGAGCAGAGAAGCAAGGATAATAATATAGACGGCGTAGGCATCCGTCAAAATATACACGTGACGTCAATGCTAACGTGGTAGGTATAGACGATCTCGTAATTGCTTTACCAATTTTGACAATAATTATCAGTAAATAGAAGCTTCATTAATTACGACAGTTCCCAGATGGTTCAGTCACGAGTGCCAATATGTAAACACTTAACAACGTATTTCATGCTGTTACGAACATAGTACTCTAAGTTACAATCGTTATTTTTCGCGAAAAAATGCTTTTACATTTAGGAAAGTGTATACATATTGGTCCTCGTGACTGTAGACGACGTGTGTGTGTGTGATCTGGATGTCCGTCTATCTTTTTAGGGTTCTGAAAACACCTTCAACCTCGCTCCACACACGTGTCCTAGTAGTAGTGGGTCGTATATAACCTGACCTAGCTTTGTATGAGCTCTCCATACGATGAGAGATCACGGTTTTGTTTAGTTTGATTGGTCGTCATGCGTACTACTTACAACAGCAATCTTATTTTAGCGACAATAAAAATCACTGCGATTATGACAGAGATGTAAATTCAGAGGACATTGTTGAACTTTGATATGCAAGTGACATTTAAGTTTAGTAGCAATTACGAGCTTGAGTATACCGACGATTATGAAAGATCTCTAAAACTCCAGGCTACAAAGTACAATAAAAAATAGTTAGCATAAAACCCTGTCATAAAAATTAAAATTAGCTGTTTTCTAATTGCACAACTAAGTCGCCAGTACATTACAAGCCATGTACAATACAATAATCATGAAATACATCTATAGGTACACTACCAATCATGTTCAGTCTTTCATTCATAAACATTAAGTGTTCACTCACGAATATCATTCACTCTAGCGGCGACGATTGACTTCTGTCAATGTCAGACATGTACAGTAAGACTAAATTCCAAGCAATATTCTGGTATTCAGTTTTCTTTTCTTGCTGACTGTACAATGTACTTTAGCCGCGGAAAAATGTCGCAGTTATCTTTTAAAGTTAATGTTACTTCATGGAAATGTGTCCGAAAATAAAATTATATAGTTTATACATATAAACTCACGTCGTTTTCCTATTGAGGGTAGGTAGAAACTACTGAACGCCACTATAGTGTTATACAAGACTGATTAGTTGATGTGAAAATAATTACTTCTCAATAATGATAATAATGGGCTTTGTCGAAGTCGGGTAGGCAAAGCTTTAAGTTCAAAAATAATCAGTTGCCTCTTCTGAAGCTATATAAATACAGCATAGCTATATAGCTACAACATACTGAAATAACCCCCTTTAAAAAACAACTGCAACATTAAACAGAAAAAAAAAACAACTAAAAATATTACAATAAATTAATGAAATATTAACCCTATGTAATCGCAACATGGAAAAGCTATTTGTACAAGGCATAGTTTATACATCAATCATATTATTACATCTATAAGCTTGCTTCATGGCTTTTTTCAAAAACCATAATAATTGTGATAATTTTTAAATGAAACCTTCATTGTATAAAGATAGACAATATTGAAAGGACATACATGTAGATTTGTTATAGTTACATATTAAAATAATACAGTATTGGGTTGTAAATATGGCGCATTGCTTTTTAGAAAGAGACAACAGGTATGAGCGACAGAGAAGTTTTCCAAAACCCGATATGCCATATTTACGACTGGATACTGCACATACAATGGATCCTATAAGATTCTTGGTCAAGAGTCCACTGAAACCGAGTATTGTACTGCAAACGTCATTTCCATTACTATCCTGGGGATGACTTGCAGCGCTCATCATAGATACATTCTACTGCTACTGTATCAAATTTCATCTAAATCCGATCAGCCGTTTCGGCGCTGAGTAACAAACACTAACAAAACTTTGGCTTTCGCTTGCAGTGGATTCTCAACACTCTTTACGTCATACATATAATCCTCCATGTCTTTTACATTACAATAAACATACAAATAGGCAGATGTCTTTTACCAATCGATATCCAAATCATACTAAATTCGACATCTACTCATCGTCTAACATTAGTGGATTATATTGCAATATATGAACATCTCCTGCGTAGGCTTATCTCTGGCCAATCTCATGGCCGCCGCAGTCGGGAGGATATTATTACATAACATCGCGCCTGTCCCCAAGGGGTAAGGCAGAGCTATACCAACAGTAGGTACACATATCGCCAGTTACGTTCCATCCCAAGGGGCGAGCCTACAGTCAAATATTAGTATAATATAAATGTTACAACGCTACTATCCATGTCACTGAAGTCTAAAACGTTCACCACACGCCGCACTTAAGAATTTCTCTCGTACCTGTCACGTCACAGTGGTGCAGTGGTGCAGTGGCACTGGTACAGTCAGGCACAGAAGTATTGGGTAATGTCGGAGTGCTTGCGCTTGTGCAGCGCCGGCGCGCATCACGAGCTGCACGACGTGTAGAACAGGATGTAGGCGGCGCTCGACTTCACCTCGGTTGATGAGATTTCTGTCACAACGTGGTCGTCGTATTTGTACCATCTGGGGAGGTGGACTTGCATGTTAGATCAACATTTTTAACAAAAGAATAAACAATAAAATTACATGATGACGATGTATATAAAAATAAAGTTGAACCAAGTTTTAAAATTGTAGATGCCTGTTTAATTCGTGTTGTACTTCGAAGCACGACCATGAACGCATTCATTATAACTTTTGATGGGAATAAAATCCTTTAAATTTATACTATTTTTAATTAGAAATTTTCACCTCTCAATAATTATCGTAGATATACAGATCGTGCTAGCAAGATTCCTTCCTAGCACGACCACGCTAATAGTTTCCGAAAGAGGCAAACCACACGCATCCATACAAACACCAAGTAGAAAAAATGTGATCTAAAGGGTGTAAAACACCTCTTAACGAAGCTGAAAGGCACTTGTTCTCCTCGTCATTGCGACCATTTTTTTGTTCTACACCATACCTGGTAGCCTAGGCTTCTAGTTACGGAGATATTGGGGGTCAAAGTTCCAACTTTTTTTAAAAATAAGTTTCTCCACGACCCCCGTACTATTCAATCCAACGAGTGCGTTACATTGAGTAATACCACAAAACAAGATTTTTCACCCCAAAAAAAAACTCGTTTCCCAGCAATAATTTTTGCGTAAAGCTACTTAGTTTGATGTACATAATGCTTGGTTGATGGCTTCGTGATGAGGTGGTTTACACCCTGTATAAGCAAAAAAAAAAAGTCATACTCACTTCCCATAAACGCTGCTCTTACAATACGCCGTATAATGTCCACCTTCCATCGACCCATAGTGATTGGACACCGCATAAAGGTTATACGAGTGATTGCTCGGACAGTTCAGTGCAAACTGCCCCATATCCAAGTCTTCTAGAGGAAAATCTATGTACGTCTGCTTCTTCCTATACGCATTACACATATACTCCTTAGGATCGACGTAAAACCGCTTGAAGTGTATGACTAAGACTGGTGGTAGACGGGAAATGTCTAGTTTTTTGACGGCGTCTCGTTTTTCCTTGCAGTTCGGACAGTTCCAACCGGGTATTGTTTCGCCGTTTAGGTAGAGTTTGAGGCAGTCCTGTGGAGGAATGGAAAGTGTTTATTTATTCGCACAAAATTTGTAATGGTAGCAGACTAATCAATGACACTTTTTGAACATATCAACAACGACGGGGTTTGGGTTTTCTATAATTTCAAGTAATATTTTCCAAGAATAACTTACACTCAACGAGCACCTATTAGCGTTAGCCGGCAGCTCGAGCGACAGGTTGGAGAAGGACTCGTAGGTGACACTCTGCTTGCCGCACACGGTGCACCGGACGGTCGACTTGATCTGCCCGTAGAACAGGCGCAGGATGAGGCTCTCCTTGGACTTGGTGTACTCGTGCCATGCCTTCTCTGAGGGCGCGAGACTGTCCTGTAAACGAAAGTGTTTCGTGTTAAACGTCAGGTCTTACGACAACATAACGCCTGTAATCCGTACAAGTGAATGAACCTTTTTTAAAAATTTGGTACTTACTAAATTGTTTATAAACAACCGAGTCATTCACGTCGCTAAGATTCTGTTTATTATCTGCAAAAACACCACTTTTGGTTGGTTTTGAAGTGGGGAAAATAAAATTCATGTTAACTTAAAAGAGGAATGAACTCAATATCGAACCTTGAGGAACGCCTACTATCATTTCAGACCCTAATGAGTTTATACCGTTTACCGGAACTTTAACCTGTCTATCATTTACGTAAGATCTTAGCAAGTCAATAGCTGTATTTTTAATCCCATAGTGATCGAGTTTCAATAGAAGTGTGTCACGGTTTACGCAATCGAACGCCTAAGAGTTATTGCATTTCTTTATTAAGGTGACACTGGCGTCAGTTGACGACTCCCTTTTAGGTGAGGTCTTTATTAAAGTGTCGTAAAATTTGATTGGACATTAACTTTCTAAGCAACTTACTGAGAACTATCAGAATTGGCAGAGGCCTATAATTTTCAATCAGTGAACAATGAAACTATTTACTGTGTTTAATTTGATCCGTAAAGACTTGGTCTACACTGGCGTTAACTTTGAAAACTAAATAAGGCGCCATAGTTAAGACGATAGATCTACAGAATTTTAAAGACATTTGATTCCGAAGATCTGAGAATTAGGACTTCTGGCCATTAATCCTCGAGAGCTGCTTACCTTGTGCGGCGGCACGTTGATGCTGAACTGCAGGTCGAGGTGCAGCCAGTCCATGAGGATGGTGAGGAACTCGTGCGAGTCCTGCTGCTCGCAGCCACGGAATGCGCGCTGGTGCTTGCCGACCTCGTTCTGGACACGAAAAAAAAGATGATAACTTAAAACATTTTTCGGAGACATGAGCCCATCCCAGGCTCATCGGTGTTACAAACTAGTGGTCATGAATTTTACCCCATTTGTAACATTATAGGTATTCCCACTCATTTAAATTCGAGCCCGGAAGAAAAGTTTCGAGTTGTTTTATTTCGAAAAATACACAACTTTTAAAATATGAGACTGAAAACACTCACACAAGACCTGGGCAAGAGGATGTCATCTAGTAATGAGATACGTACCCGGAGGTCCCTGGTGGCGATGAACCGGTACTGTCCGGACCACAGCGCACGCACCACCGCCGCAAGCTCTTCTGCTATCGCGCCGCGAGTGCTGTGGGACCTGCACACAATTAGCACCAAATTATAGCTTATATAGCAAAAGCCGTAGCGAGGTAGGCCCTGTGTTGGCTGCGGAGTTATAGAAGGTTAGGACCATTCTACGATCTGGTTAAGGTTGTGGAATCGAAGCTCTGGGCCATGGCCCTATGTGTAGTCGTGGATGTTCTGCAGCACGGCCACTTGTTTAATGTTTTATTGTTCGAGTACAGGTCACATGTTTTGACATCAATATGACTGTCTTTTAGTGTCGCCCAGTTCATGGAGATGGTTATTATAGCTATTTCCTAAGTAAGTTACCTGTTGACATGTTCCAGGTACTGTCCGTTGCAGAAGTAGGTGACGAGTATGGCGGTGTTGTTGAGGCACTGGATGATCGAGTTCATGTAGCACGTGTTGCCCAGGTTTTTGAGCCCCGTCAGTCCGCGACCCTGGGTAGAACAGCTTAATTAGTTATAGGACTAACATATTCCACTTAGTCAAGTTCAGAAGCAAGTTATTTATGGAGTTGACACTTATTCTAGTTGGATACATCCGATTCGGCAGTATTTATTGAAGATTTGTTCTTCAATAAATACTGCCGAATCGGATGTCAACGATGTCAATGCCAACCCAAAGCAATTTATACATACGGATCGTGCCGATCGACAAACTCAGTTCGGCACCTATATCGATGAATCATATTTGGATCGGTTCGGCATAATTTGAGCTAAGTGAAACGGTTTTTTTTCGACTGTATATCTACATTTATATTTAAGTCGTATTCAATGGTTAAAATGACATAACCTTTGAATCAAATTCAAACAATATGCGAAAAGGTTTTGCTAAAGACTTCTTCCTTATGTCCGTGAAAACCGTTGGCAAAACCACAATTGAAGAAAGCTCAGGGATCCCCCTCTTCATAAGAAAACTTACGGAATCTTGCTGCTTCACCTTTGTTGGCCTTTATAGGCAGTTAAGATCTCTCTCTTTTAATCTATCCAATCCAATAAATAAACCGGTGAAAAATTGTGCACGCTTTGTTGAATGTTCTTGTCTATAAAATAAACTCCATCGATGAACATACTCAGGTTACCGTTAAAAGAACTAATGTGTTTACATCCGTGCTGACAATAGCTAAAAGGGATGAAACGGACGGTACTGCCAGCCTTTATAAAAGCTTGGTTGAACGCCAACCAATTTATTACCGCTAAACTTATCAAACTTTTACGTCCTGTTGCTGAGATCTTCATTATACAAGGTCTAATTCAATTGGTTAGCGAAAAGTGAAGTTTATTTTAAAAAAACTATTTAGGGTCTGCAAGTTATTAACTACGTGCGATCGTTGACCCCAAGTTTTATTGTGTTTAGATATTGATAACCATACCGTCTGTAAAGTTACACTAGCTTATTTTTTAAAATTTTGAATAGAGTTTTGAAGAGAGACAAAGTTATCTGATCAAGCAAAGTGAGTGATGAAAAACGCAAGAGTACTCAAATACAGAGAGGCGGTTTAGCCAAGGAGGTGAAATCTACGCGTCTTTTTTACGAATCAGGTATGTGGTTTTTAGTTTCATAGCAAAGGTGGTTTAACATGATGAGTAGCATTACCTTCTTGATGAATGCAGGTGACTTACTCGCCACCTTGTATATAGAACCTAGCTGAACTTTCGTTTGAGAATACCTTAAAACATAAGTGTTCAACAAAAGTGCAAAAAACGCCATATTACATTCTTACTACAATATGCCATTAGCACATTCCTCGCGCTGGTCTGTGCCCTGCCATATAACATATAAATAAAGACACATTGCGGCGAGACCGATGGCTATCGCGCTGGAAGGTCAGAGGGCGTCTCTCAAGGGCAAGTTCACGGCGAAACTGCGGCACACTGTAGTTTTCAACTCACTTTAATTTACTGAGGGTAGGGTTACCATTTCTATGTTAGAAAAGTTGTAGATTTACAAAAAAACGTACTTGTTACTTTAAAACACATCAGGCCTGTATTTGCAAAGGGGTAGATAGAGGTGTAGGTACAGTATTCTCAAATTTCGCAAGTTATGTTTCATCACATATGGAGGGCGTGTTTATTGATATTAATCGAACACAAATCTGGAGTTCTAGACATCGGAATTCTTGAACCCCAACTAGGGATTCCCACCCAGCAACACAATTGTTTAACAGACAATCAATAACAATTCGATGACTTTCATAAGGAAATTTCTAATCCATGAATTCAGAAATTTTCAAACAAACAAGCAGATTATATTTGAAGAATTCGTCTGCTCGACATCGTAAACAAAACAACGCAATGAATGTTGTTGAATTGCCTTAATGAATGGCATTGCTATTGTAAGTGTGTTATTCAATTACCCCGCAGGACTCTATGACCAGCAGTTATACTTGCTATTACTAGAGCAACACAAGGCGTTAACTAATATTATTTACCAATATTTTTTTCTTAAGAAAGATTTTTTTTATTGAGAAAAACCTGTTCGAATTAATTTAATATAGCATCACGCCTGCAATCCCCAAAGAAATAAATAGCGAGCCCAAATTACTGAGGCAAAACCCAATAACACTTTCCTGCCCTGGGAATTGGACCCACGACCTTGTGCGACCACTAGAATCAGAGGCACTCGAATGAAAAGTCCTGACAAAGTTCGGGTGGTAGGTAAAAAAACCGGACATGTCCGAATGAATACTAAAGAATGGTCACCCTAGCAGAATGGGTGTGCGAGCGGTCCTAATATAGACTCGACAACTTGATTGGTAGTAGTCGTGAATATTTGAAAAGGTCGGTGCAGTTTCTTGATGCCGTATTACACGTTCCATGTCGATTCATGTATTTTTTATTAGTGTGATATGCCCTTTGTATTGATTGTATCTTGAATTGTAGCTTCTTAATTGAGTGTTGAGACGGAAATGTAGGGTGAAAGTTTAGGATTTTTAGAGAAATGCATAGCCGTAATAAACTTGGATTTGAAGAAAACAATTATTTTTGTTTATCGAAAAAAAAACACTGAAATAGCTACTGCATATTTATTGATTTTTATTTTTCCTATTTCTACGCATCTTGTTCATTTGCAAAATGAGGCCTGCTTATTTGTGTTTAGGGATCTTTTTAAGCAGGCAAAATGAAGACTTGCCTGTTTGAGAAAGGAAGATTTTGCGATACAGGAAGATTAGTTCTAATGCGCGGGAGCTAATAGTGCTTCAAGGTATACCATTTGGTATTTATTATTATAGCTACAAACTATTACATAATTATGAATCTAAATGCCTCGTTGGTGTAGTCGTCAGAAACGCGACTGCCGTCTTTGCCAGAGTTCGATTCCCAGGAAGAGCAAGTCTTGTTGGGTATTTCGATAGGAATTTCTCAATAGCAGACCGGAGTTTCAATTGGTCAATGGCAATATGATCGCCCCCTAAACATGACTTTAGAAATGGCGGCACACAGCTCTGTCTAACTCTTCGGGAAATTTGATGTGATATTATAAGTAATCTAAAGGAAAAGCACAAACAGATGTCTTATTTCTATCTAAAAATACAACTTACACGTCTAAACAGCCAAACGATATGATTCTGTGAGTACTTGAGCCGGACTTTGACTTTGAGCACCATGTTGGCCGTGTCCAGCGGGATGCATCGCCGCTCGTACCGCAGAATCTTGAAGATAGTACCGCCCTTCGTGAGCGCTATCGCAGCGCGGTCTTCCTTCTTGCACGGTATTTTAGGGCTTAAGAGTCTGATGGGTTAGAGCTGAAGTTGGTTTGACGTGGTTTTCTGTTGTTGGTTTATTGCAGTACTGAGGTACTGCAAGGCTTTTTCTTCTTGGTCTATCGCACTATTGGGGTTTGAATTGTCTGTGTTGACGCCGTCAGAACTTTTTGGTGTTTGTTTAAAACATTATTTTCTCAGCACTGTTGTGTTCATTGTTTTTAAAGTTCAATTTATTATTAGATTATTGACTTTTAGCTTTAATTAAAGCAGCTGATATTGCAGTTCATCGTTGTATGTTTGTTTTATTTAACACTGTGTTAAAAGTTCTCTTATCGAAATTAAAACTTCTTTATTTTACGCGATTGTAAAATATTTGAGTAAACACATTATTCCAACAAGATTACACACAAAAATACATCCAACGATGCACAAAAAAACTGAACAATACAATCACAAAAACACTTCTGTTGTTTATTTTACCAAG
Source organism: Xestia rhomboidea (assembly GCA_963853795.1). Classification (NCBI taxonomy): domain Eukaryota; kingdom Metazoa; phylum Arthropoda; class Insecta; order Lepidoptera; family Noctuidae; genus Xestia; species Xestia rhomboidea. The sequence goes on along the minus strand of OY970778.1, from coordinate 1,338,653 downwards.
TCATTGAACTTGAAAGAATAATTAAAACCTCAATTATCATAGCCAAACAAAAGGTTTGATTTAGTATATCTAGACAAAGGAAAAACTAAAATAAGTAATACTAACAAATACAACATAAACAACGTAGATAAAATTGACGGGAGCATTACACACAACACGTTCTTAGAAAAAAAAAATCGTATAAGTATGTTGTTTTTCACTTTCGTTTATTTATTTTTAATGATTTTAAATATTTTTTCGTCCGCTGCTCACGTGTAGTCGTGAGCATAGTCGAGTACGAACTGAGTTTACGTGTTCACTTTCTGTCGTAGTTAAGGGATGGGGTGTAGGGTGGCGTCTTCAGTATTCATTAGTTAGGTATGTATGTCTATGTGTGGGTAAGTTGTACGTTGTGTTTTGTGAATGTTTGTAAGTTTAGTCTTAGCTCGGATAAGCCTGTTTATGAGATTGTCATTAGTACTCGTATGCACTACCTCTGGATTGGCTCTCCTATTGGATTTTTGCATGATCGACCGGTATAGACAGAGCCTGAAATAAATTAGGAGGCCCTTGCCCCGAGGCCTTATATGCAATTTTAGCTTATTTTATCTGAGACAATGATGTAAAAAATTCCGTGCTCGTTTCGCTCGCTCTCAAAGCCTTTTCTTGAGTCTTACCTTACCTTACCTTTGACAGATCATGATTTATTGGAGAATGTTGACATTGCGACCATATTGTGCAAAACAGCAAGAAATCTTGTCTGGTGTAGTCTTGTTAATATTTGGCTTCCAATATTATTAATGCAATACAGGGAGATACTTATTTCTTAGATTTTAGTATTATTTATGTGTAAAATGCCTACACAGTATAAGAAAAGGCCAGGAAAATGAGAAAATTCACTCTCTTTTTTGCTAATGCAGAAGAATTTCCAGCGCAAGCTTCGAGAGGACGGGAAAGCTAAAACTGAAAGTTATGAATACACTTTGGGATACACTTTAGCAATGAAAGTTTCATGTAACATATGGATCGAGAGAAACTCCGAACCACACAAGTATTATAAGCTCAAGAATATATAAGATCTTATATTTTTCAACGTATATCCCAGAATGTCCACATTTCTTTCGTGTGAGTATATGCATAAAAAAGGCGCGTGTACACTGTTTGTTTAACAATACATTCACTTGATTGATGGGGTCTGTGTGCACAGGGCACGACCGGCGAACAACAAACCTTTTTGGCAAGATTTCGTCTAGAAAAATATGAGCAGACAAACATACCTACGAATGTTTCTTTTGAAATATTGCGGCTTTACAACCATCTAAGTCATTGACTCTTACGTTACTAGACAAAAAGCATTTTCGAGTAATTTACGTCGCGTACATACCTATCTCGTATCTGTCTGTGAGTGAATATTATCAGGTAAACGGTATATCTTAGGCCAATAAAATAAATAAGTGGACGACAACTGTCTCGCACAGTCTCGTAAGGTGTATAAAGCCTACCTTTATAACAGCTTTGTTTGCTAATGGGAATCAGACTACTAAGTCACAGGAACCTACACCTAATTTAGGAGTCAGCCAATTTTTTTGTACCTTTGTAGTAAACCTTGTGTTGATTTTCTTAGTCATTGGTGGCTTTTGGTGAAATTAAAGATTTATTCGTTTACATATTTATAGGAAACTCAAGTACAACGGGAATATTAACGACTGATTACGTATCTTTTGTTGCGACAAGGTTGATTGATTCCTAATCCAAATCATCATCATCTGCCTGAACTTTTCCCTTATTTTTTTATTTGGTACAAATCCGCCACCCTATTCCTAAACCACTACAACTCCTGTGCGCCAGAATCGACCAGTGGCGACCACCAGAAAATCGCCGAGACAAGGAAGTTCTACGAAGTCCCAGAAAAAGAATTTCACTCTCTTGGATCCCGCAACGAACTTTTTCCTACCATGTTAGTTTTCAGTTCAACCGGGTGCAGCTGCAGCCGAACCATAATTTAACATGGAACGACAACCCTACCCTCACAACCCAGACACTTTGAAGCTCGATCAATGTGGCTATAATAACAGACGCATTGATCGATCGAAGTGGCTAAAATAGCCACGAAGCCCAATGGGGCATTTTGGCATTTAATTATTTAACATTGCACTAGAAACTAGAAAGTGAAGGTAATTTACAGTGACGTGGTCGTCAGCTAGTTAATAAGTGAGTAGCTAATAAGCCGTGCTCCTCGCGTGTGCCACGTGGGTATCGCCGCGGAAGGGATTATATCTTACGTACTGACTTCCATGCACGTCAGACTGTCACGCGATATATTGACGCTGGTCAGCATACACGAATGGGTGACATTACTTTTTAGAGAAAATCACGACTGTTTTATTTTGAAAGGGGTAGGCAGTATAGTGAAGAGCTCGTGGCTGAATAATAACAGGCGCTCGAATCAATCTTCAGGTTAAGTCGTACTTGCCTAGGTTGATCTGTGGATGTGTGGCCATTCATTGTATACAGAGTTTCCTCCATGTCCTCGGAAAGCACGTTAAGCCGTTGGTGCCGGCTGTCATTTGTATATCTTTGACAGTTGTTACGGACGGACAGTCAAAATCTGACAACTATAGTCCTACCATTGGGTATCGTATTAACTAGTACTAACGTGGTTGAGAAAGACGAAGAAAAGAAATAAAAAATATTTGTGGTGGTCAGATAGGCAGCATCTTTAACCCGCACTGGGCCTACGTGGTGGATTATGACCCGCTGCCTTTCAGAGAGAGGCCTGTTACCCAGCGGTCAGAACGTTAAGACTGAGTAATTATGTTTATCTAATCGGTGCAAGTCTATTGCTATTCACCTGGCCACAAATCTATCTGATCTATCAGATTCTGTTCTAAGTTTTACTATTTAGTCGGTTAGTAGTGTAGAATGTCACCCACAGAAATAATAATTATATGTAAACTTTACGACACCTGGGTACACTAAAAACGTACGAAAACCGTAACCTTTCATAATAAGACTGACCTATAACTGTTACCTTTAACTGCCCCATTCCTGCACCTATTATAATAATAATGTAATAATCGAATTTCCAACAAAGTCGAGGTCGGCACTATTATTTAAATCGCATACATATTGCGGTGGCCGGTGGCACATTAATCATGCTGACTGGAATTTATTGTTCTACCTAGGGGCTCGGTAGACGGACTAATTAATCGGCGTTAGTTATTTAGTATTAATTATATATGTGGGGGGAGGTTTTTGGTATGGCATAAATTACTCACAAGACCATAAAAAGCCGGCTCGTAGCTGATTATTATTAACAGTAAAACGGCTGCTACCCGCCCAAGGTTAAGCAACACTTGCAGAGTTCTTTCATTGAATGGGTGACCATCCATTACATACCAAGATCAATAGTACCTAAGAAAGCACATCGGGCCGTTTTTCCTGGTAGTCATTTGTAAATCTCACGTTCGTTACGGGTAGTCAGTAGCCCGAAATTCTGACAACTGTGTTTTGAAAACAGATACGCAGTCGCCCCATGAAAAATTCTGGTATTCAGCTGCACTGGTTAGACTGGAACCTGACTCAAACATGGACATAGTTGGTAAAGGGCTAAGGAAGATGATGCTTCATAACAACACAGTGAAAGGTAGAGAAGTAGAAGAAAAAGGAAATATTATAGGATTCTTTGTACTTTTAAATGAACGACTGTCGTTATCGGGAAGCAGTTGTACATCAACGTTGGTGTCAGACTTAGCATTATACGTCAATCACCGTCATCGTCGTCAATGCAAGATAATTTGACGCGAGCACCTACGTATATGAGCATTACATAGGTCTAATTAACGTGTTCGAATTACCTAATTACCTAACACAATGCACAATTTATCTTTCAGTTGTTTTATTTCACGGCATCTTAATGGAAGTTTTTATGTGAATTTACACCACAAACTATGGGGCTGGCTTTAAAGGTCACAGTTCAAGTTTACTTTGTACTAAGAGACGGTTCTTAATACATTGCACGTGTATGAGCGATATAAGTCGCTATAGGAGGTGGCTGTTAGTTGTGAGACGGCTGATAGATTGCCTTAAACTTAACGGGAAATATAAGTAGGGGCTTTAGTTAAGCTGTTTATTTTAAACATAACAGAACGGCACTTTTGTATTCAGAGATATAAGCAAAAGTGTACAGTTACATTCACAAATCGCCAAAAAATTTGCGGCCCCCTTCATGTGGTGATTGTGACCACCGGTTTTATTGAGGTAAAATTACTAAAATTTTCGGTCTTATCCTCGACGACCGGGCGCTTTTTAAAAGTTCCCCAGAAAACCTAAAAACTGGACACAAATGGCAAATGCCAGTCTAGCTGCTACATATAAGGAAACTACTAGTGTGCAAATCTCTTAGCCTTTTTGAACACGTCCTGACAAGTTTTTGGAAAGAAAGAACCCACTCTTCGATTTACTTACTTATTTATCTTACTAATAGCGTCTTTCAAAACGTCGAGTAACAAGGTCATACTGGACAAGGAAACCTAAAGAAAAATCACTCTATAAATAATCATAATTAGTGACAGTTCCACAGCTTAACAAACATGTGAAGTTCACTAGCAAATAAACTTACAAATATTTGGAGTGGTTGTGAAGCCGTATAAGACACATGTGTGCACGCAACGGAACATGTGAGACCATTGAATTTTGGCAGGCTTAGCGGGTCAACGTGATACGTTTGTCTTGACGTGTTGAAGTGGGACTGATATGTCTGCAGCCACCTTTCCTCTCAATTAGGACGAAATGAGGACGTGGGTTTTGGGGACTGCAGTCTTATGCTTTTTTTTGACGTTTAAAAAGTGCTGATTATCAGCCTAATTGAAGGAAATAAGTTTTGTTTTGATCCTGCGAGGTGGGAGAGGGACGTGCTTGCTTGGTAATGATAGGGTAAATGGTCAGCGCCGTCGAAGGACATATCAGCAATATCAGAGACAAAGCAGTTGCCATCCCATACAATGTGCCAAGTGCTAATTAAACAAGCACAAGGGTGCTGGCTGCTGATCTAGTTGAAGGTAACCAGCTCACAGGAACGGTGATTAACTCTTGAAGTACAAATAAAATAAATAAATATCGCAGGACATTACGCACAGTGCCATCTAGGTGCCACACTAAGCAACGAGGCTTGTGTCGTGGACACCAGATAGTTGATATACTACATAGACATTTTTGAAAAAAAAAAAAAAATGGTTTTGCTTTCTTTGCTTTTGAAATGATGGTAGTACTTCGATGGACGACATTTTTGGTACTTGACATGACATGCGACCGACCATGTGAGAACATCGAATGTGCGGTGTTTTGGACGGATTAGCGGGTCACGATTTGTGTCACGTTTGTCTTGACGTGCTTAGCGTGACTTGGTTATGACGTGCGGTAGGGGTAAGTGATGGTTTTTAGGAAAGGGGAGGCCAGCAGGAGGGCGGAAGGCGCGTGAAGGTTAGTTTTGATAATTAACCATCATGTAGGCTGTGTAGGCACTTGATGGTAAGTTGTGACTGCCGTTTGTGTGCACTTGTGATAGGTACTGGAAACAGAATGCATTGTCCTTCCAACGAAAAAGGTGAGATGTGTCATAATAGGCGAGACGACAAAAAAAAAACTAATTAGTCCGTCAGTTAGATTATCAAAAAAGATTTGACCCGTGTTTTTTCTTTTGTTACGTAAACCAGAATTGACGAAGATATGACGCTTTTAAAATTCTCAATACGTCACGCCTAGGTATAATTTTTAGCTAGTTCTGACGTCACGAGCCCCCACTCCCGAGTTTTGATGCGTTTTATCTTTTGTCAATATTCATTGATTTACAAAAACAAAAAAATACGTGTCCATTAATTTCCAATATTCTAACTGACGGACTAAATAGATTTGCATGTTTTTGATACTGTCGTCATGCCTATTATGTTATTAAACCGACATCGAACTTCTTTCTGTGGATTCAGTTTCTATTCCCAGATTAAACTTATTGGGTTTTTCAAGTAGGATTTTTTAATAGAAGCCCGGCTAGTCTTACTATAGCTTGCAGTCAGATAACTGAAGTATAACTGCCAAAACGAGAATGCTATGCAGCTCTGTCTACCCCTATCGGAGAATATTATCGTAAGGTTATGTTATATGTTTTAAATGCAAATGAGTGTCCCACCCATGTTTATTATTATTGATGAGCGTGTAATGGCGCACGTTTGCGGTAGTTAGGCGGATTAGCGCACGCGGTGGGATTCCTTGCCTTGACTGCGATGCTCGTCAGCCCACGCCTAGCAGTGCATTCAGTGCAGTGTGTCAAGTTTGTGTACATTTAAGAGAAAAATGGAGAACGTAAGTGTGTTATTAACGGCACTAGCATGTTAGTTCGACTTGATATGATAGGATCTTTTTCTGCTTTTAAACATTTGTGGTTTGATCTTTCCCGAGTTCATTAAATAAGATGGCAATTGCTTTCGTCCATCTGAAGCCATAGTTATCCATTAATCGATATTAAGTACCAGTAGACATGTTCAGTTAACCATGTCAAAGCTTAGTTTTCCTACTGTTTACAACGCCACTGTATTGCACAAACAATGCATTGACGTCGTAATGAGTCGGAAAGTGCGTGCGTCCAACGGCTTAGCATATCAAAATGAACCTAGTTTTCTGTGTACGCTTATAATTATACTTTATTAAATAACGTATGCTATTTAGATAAGTCTGTTAGTTCCCAATATGTTTTAATACTATTTCAAAAACATGCCACCGGCTATCTTAGTGACAAGGTCTGACCTAATTTTTGAGAGAGAGACTTCTGTATATTCGCACAATTGGAGACCAGCGAATTATGTAGTTCCTATGGCAAGTATTAACTTAACCGTAGGTCAGTTACAATTTGCCATTGACCTTAACATAGTAGCAGTAAGTTAAGCAGCCGCGTTTCCACTATGTCGTGACGATTAATTTATCGTTCATTAAGTTGGCAAAAGTCGTGGACGACAGTAATCGCGTCGTCCTATATGTGAACGCTGCCATTTAAATACACAAGTCACGACACTTAAAACTACACGATTTTCTGTCGTCACGACAAAGGAGCCAATTTCGAACCACGTACAAGTATTAAAATTTTATGAATTAAATGGCTATATCAAGAACCGAATATTTTTGACGCCTCGTCCACGACCTCAGACGCGACTAGCGTCAACGAAACGCGCGGCCGTCACTTATTAGTTTCGCCGTAGTGCCGGCGCTGCAACAGTTGCCTCACGGTGTATCATACCATAACATGCGCTAAGGCAAGCAATTATGTCTTTCTTTTGTTTTCTCCTGCAGTTGTTGTCAAAACGTGTTGCTTGAGAGTTCGTGGGTAAGTGGTAAGTCTGGCAGCTAGATATTCATACATCAGATATAAACCTTTCAGTTACTGTTGGGGGGACAGCACAAACATTCACACGCCAATATCGAATGCACATAGATATAAGCTGACAGACTCGTCTCACAATTAATTTGTTGTTTTTCTCTTTCTTTGTATTTTATATCTCTTTACCTTGTAATTATGTGCAATAAAAGTTTTAATAAATAACTAAATAAGTTCGGGAAAAGGCCGATCGGCTAACGGACTCTGCTTGCATCGAGCCGATCCAGACACGATTCAACTATGACAGATGCCGAACGAAGCTTTTCGACCACCACGAGCCAAATATACGCGTAATTATCGTTTCAGGCAGGCTTTGTTGTTCATCAAATAGTGCAAAATGTGCCAACTCAAACATATGTAGCACCCTAACTATAAAACTACTAGATAATACAACTTACACGTACCACATCTCCCCAAACAGGCTGGAAGTCCCTCTGGTGCAACTCACTAGAGGGCGCCACTTTCTGCGGCTTCGTACTGCGGTCAAACTGCGGCACGCAAGTCTCCTCTTCATCTGAAGATACCTGGGGAACGGGTGAGGAGTTAGAACCATTGATGACCAGTCTATTAAGTTCCCACTGCTGGGACTCAAGCCGGCTTTTTGTGAGATGAAGCAGGTTTTAAGAGTGTAATCACATTAGCACGCGCGGATCAGCGTGTTCTAGTATCTCTATCTCATATCTGTCAAGTACAGGCGTCATTTGTGGTAGCGTGAAGTCCCGTCTCAGCATCCGCGTTAATTCGCATTGGAAGATCTTTAACGTGCGACCGGACCACTCACTTTTGTGACAGAAATGGGAAGGGATGCAAGAACATGTTATTGCGTGTTAATTCGATTTCACCCTAATCCACCACGCGAGCCCGTTTTGGTGGATACATCCTATGATTAGTTGCTAATTAATAGGCTAGTTTCCACCATCAATAAATTGCAAATCTATTTAGTACGTCAGTTAGAGTATTAGATAATAATGGACTTTTGATTTGATTTTGTAAATCAATGAATATTGACAAAGATAAAATACATCAAAACGCGGGAGTGGGGGGCTCGTGACGTCACAACGCACTGAAAATTATAGCACGGCGTGACGTATTTAGAATTTTAAAAGCGTCATATCTTCGTCAATTTTGGTTTATGTAACAAAAGAAAAATGCGGGTTAAATATTTTTTGATAATCTAACTGACGGACTAATTAGATAATCTAAGTGACGGACTAATTTGATAATCTAAGTGACGGACTAATTTGATAATCTAACTGACGGACTAATTAGATAATCTAAGTGACGGACTAATTTGATAATCTAACTGACGGACTAATTAGATAATCTAAGTGACGGACTAATTTGATAATCTAACTGACGGACTAATTAGATAATCTAAGTGACGGACTAATTTGATAATCTAACTGACGGACTAATTAGATAATCTAAGTGACGGACTAATTTGATAATCTAACTGACGGACTAATTAGATAATCTAAGTGACGGACTAATTTGATAATCTAACTGACGGACTAATTAGATAATCTAAGTGACGGACTAATTTGATAATCTAACTGACGGACTAATTAGATAATCTAAGTGACGGACTAATTTGATAATCTAACTGACGGACTAATTAGATAATCTAAGTGACGGACTAATTTGATAATCTAACTGACGGACTAATTAGATAATCTAAGTGACGGACTAATTTGATAATCTAACTGACGGACTAATTAGATAATCTAAGTGACGGACTAATTTGATAATCTAACTGACGGACTAATTAGATAATCTAAGTGACGGACTAATTTGATAATCTAACTGACGGACTAATTAGATAATCTAAGTGACGGACTAATTTGATAATCTAACTGACGGACTAATTAGATAATCTAAGTGACGGACTAATTTGATAATCTAACTGACGGACTAATTAGATTTTTTTAATCATCTACTCTATTGTTGCGGTATGTGCATGGCATCACAAACACAAGTAAGCTAACGTGGTGACCCATGCTCGTTTTAAGAGAAGCTCTGTAACGCAATGCCCTTTGGTTTATAAGAAGAGACGTTTGCCTTGTAGTCGAACACTGCAGGTCTGAATCATTGTGTTTTTAACGTGGCTCACAGTTTCTGCCACCGCAGCAATTTGTTTTTGCGAGTTTTTTTTTCGTTTTCAAGCAAAAAAAATTCTGCTTGTCGCTCTGTGACAACCACGGATAGCACTACCAGTATTCCGTCTGCGGTCACCGCTTGACCGCAGCAATAAGCATAGCATAATCAGCCTTAAATGTCCCCACAGCTGGGACACAGGCCTCTTCTCTACGAGAAGAAATGGGCTGTAATCCACCACTCAGGCCCAGTGCGGGTTGGTAGATGTCACATGTCTTCGAATTTTTGGCTCTAGGACATGCCGGTTACCTCACAATGATTTCCTTCACCGTTTTGACGCAAAAATATCTATGGAACGGACTTAGCTTAAGCAACAGTCTCGTTTCATACTAAAATGAACTTTATTTCTACAAACTTTATGTTCGTATTCATATGACGCTCGATGACAGACGCTTGTAGGAATATGCACATTAACTATTAAGTTAATGTCATACGAAAATAAACCTTATTCGTAGTATCAAATAGGATTTACTTTAGGATGATGCGGGACCATATTGAGCTTGAGCTTAGTCTAAAGCCCATTGTAGTCCACGAGCTAAGCTAAGTAAGTTTACCTTAGGGCGCGTTCCCACTATGTCGTAACGTTTAATTTATCGTTGGTGTTTAGTTGGCAAAATTCGAGGACGACAGTTAATCGTGTTGTCATATATGTGAACACCTCCATTTAAATACGCAAGCCACGACGCTGTTTACAGCGTCACGGCACGATAATCTGTCGTCACGACATAGTGGGAACGCGTCCTTAGTCGCAATGCTAAATAGATTTTTCATACTTGTGTACAGCTATGCGACCTAAGATAAATTAACTTAGCTTAGCTCTTGGACTGCATAACTGAAGTCTACATATCATTGCCTGAGAGTAGTTTAACTTATTACTACACCTTACACCCATGCAAACATACAGACACACAAACAAGCAACACAAGTAATGGAAGTGTAGTAATGGTTACCTTGGCGATATTAGGCGAGGAGTGAGACCTATTGAGTCCGGCGGCTCCCGGACTGTCCGGGGACATCATGTACGAGTCGCCGTCCTCGTCCTGTTACAGTACGGCTTTGTTACGGCAGGCAGGCGGTCAGTATTCAGTCAACACGACAAATCAGTTTCATTACTAAGTGCACTACAAAACATAGCGTAGCGGTCCCACCGCTGGGACACAGACTTGCTTGCTGTGAGAGGGAACTGGCCACGAATCCACCACAATGTGAGGATGGTGGAGAAATATTTGATATTTTTTTAAGAGCATGAAAATCTATTGAATTATTTAGTGCACAAAAATCTTTTGAATTATTTAGTGCACAAAAATCTTTTGAATTATTTAGTGCACAAAATATCAGTTACATTGTTTAGTGCATTAAATATCAGTTTTATTATTTAGTGCACAAAAATCTTTTGAATTATTAAAGTGCACAAAAATCTGTTGAATTACTTAGTGCACAAAAATCTGTTGAATTAATTAGTGCACAAAAATCTGTTGAATTAATTAGTGCACAAAAATCTGATGAATTATTTACTTAGTGCACAAAAATCTGTTGAATTATTTAGTGCACAAAATATTAGTTACATTGTGTAGAGCATTAAATAACAGTTTAATTATGGCACACAAATCTGTTGAATTATGTAGTGCAAGAAATGTCAGTAAAATTATTTAGTGTGTAAATGTAGTGTAAAAACATAAATAATGAACAAACGGACATTGTAACATAGGGTGCAAACAAACATGCATAGTATACCAGCACAATGTTTCCCCATTCAAAAGCAACCATAAATAATAATAATAATACACTTGACAAAGTAGGCAGTTGACTAATTTTCAACCGAATTATTGGAATGCTAAAGGCATAAGTGGTCAACCGCCTAGTTTGTAGAGCGTACCTAAGGCACCCGGCCCAATGCCGACGGAATAGCGAGTACATCTAGTTACTAGATACTACTTGTACAGAAACGAGTTCCGAGTGTGTAGTTCAGATAGTTGTGTTGCTGGGCGAGTGTTATGAGCAATTCATCGATTTAAGGATAGGAGCGAGTTCGTTCTCTTGTCACTGTGATATACCAGTGGAAAGTTAGTGATTCATAGTTAATTTACTGCCTCTCTTACAAGGGATCTTTATTTACATTCTTTTTTATTATAAATAATTAAATTATGTGCTTTCCTAAGACACACAGCGTTGGTATGAAGAAAGCTGAAGTAAATTCGCCTTCAATTGGTTATCTATGGTTAAAACTTACCAAATTGTCCTTGATTTTATACCAGTCTCGCTCTTTCACCAGCGTGCATCCTTTTCTAATCGAGCAGGATGCTTGACACAGAGCTGTCAATGTCATAGCGTTTGTAAATTTTGCCGGTAAAACGTCGAAAATTTTTCCAAAGTTTAAAAAAGTGTTGAAATACAATAATTTATTGTAATAAATTAGCACACAGTGTTTATTTAGTGCACTTGTCGTCTTTTCTGTTGGGAATTAGTGATTTATGATGAATCCGGACGAAAGTGTGCGGGTAAGTGTCGGAGGTGAACTTAGTTCGAATGTTGACGCTCCGGAGGGAGATCAGCTTTCGAATAGGGTGAGACCTGATGACTCGTCATCATCATCATCATCTTCTTCATCCTCGGAGGATGAGGAGGGCATAGCTTCACCTCCGCCCAACAAGAGACGAAAAGTTTCACGTAAGTACAAACAAGTTCAGACATGCTCGGACCCCCGTGTTGAGACACTTATTCAACAAGTAGGCTTTATATCTAGTTATTTAACTAATTTACCTCTTCTACCGACTAATCCTATTCAATCAGGACAATCGTCGGAACAGCGAGAAAGCGATCTGAATACATCCACATCGAATTTTTTGAGAAATCCGACAACTTCATTGTGTAAGCTCTATATAGGTGAACTTGGTACAGAGTTCGACGAAAAAACAATTATTCCACACGCTGACAAAGAACGATTGCAAGAATTAGCCAACCTTCAAAAATTTGATACTCCTTCTTGGAAAAGCATTCGGTACAAAAAAGCTTTACAATCATGCATTGCTAGTCCTGGTTTTGTAGGTCTTAAAGTTAATGAAGAGTTGTGCCATTTTAACAAGAGTAAAGATTATTTAGCTCCAACTGAACAGTTATTAGCAGGTTTGTCTAACAATATTTTGGAACAAAGACAACTATTAAGATTAGGGTTACAAGGTTTGCTTGACTGGGCATCGGCAAACCCTAATAATTTAAATACTAACACATTATTTGAAAAGATTTCTTGTATTTTTGGTCCAGGGTCATATAAAAATTCAGAGACTGCAATGCAGATTGTGTGTGGTAAAAGAGCATGCATTGAAGTAAGACGGGACCGTATTTTAAAAGAAATCTCAAATCCAAATTTTAAAGCTACACTACAAAATGTTCCACCAAGTCAAGAATATCTATTTAGCCGAGAGGCTCTGCACCCTATTATAGCTTCTCTAGGTGGATCTCAGGTTTGGCTTAATACTCCAGCTTACATTAGAGAGAAAAAAGCTTTTAACACACCTTATGTTCAAAACAAAAAACATCACGGACATAACAAAAATCAGAACAAAGATTACAAAGTAGAAAAGAAAAGATTTAAGAAGAGTCAGCCCTTTCGTAAAAATTACACAGCAAACAACACTCCCCTCAACACCAATAATAAACAAATCTGACTATCAAACCAAAACATTCAGAGGGGGTTGTCTAAAGGACCATGCCCATTTATGGCAACAACAGGGAGCAAACAATTATATTCTGAAATTGATAACAGGTGGCCGCATTCCATTTATAAAGAAACCTCCCCTTCGTTATCTAGACAAACATGTGTTAAAAAAGTTTGCAACCCGGACAACAAAAGACATGACAGACATGATCTTTCAGTTGAAACAAAAGAAAATATTAGAGACACCGCCAATACTCAACCCGGGTTTTCTATGTCGAATGTTTTTAGTAAAAAAATCAGACGGTGGCCTACGTCCCATCTTCGACCTCAGAGGTCTCAACTCATATGTGTCAGTGAAACATTTTCATCTGATTTCACAAACAGATGTAGCCAATTTCTTGCAGATAAACGATTGGTTAGTGAAAATAGACATTCACCAGGCCTATTTTCACTTACCAATTGCAGAAACACACAGGAGATTCCTCCGTGTGATCTACAACAACGAGGTGCTTAAGTTAACGGCATTACCTTTTGGCCTGTCATCGGCTCCAAAAACGTTTGCCACAATAACAAATTGGATTGCGGAAATCCTGCGAGTACAAGGTATCCGCATAATTGTATATTTGGACGATTTTTTCCTAGTCAATCAGGATCGTACAGAACTGAATTCTCAAGTTGCGGAAACACTGAGAACATTGGATACCTTGGGATGGCACATAAATTATCAGAAGTCTGTTCTGCAACCTTCCCAGGAAGTGGAGTATCTTGGCCTGGTTTGGAACACTCGGCAAAACTGGGTAAAACTTCCGTCCAAAAAGATAATAAAAATAAAACGAATTATACCCAAGATGTTGAGCAATGGAAACAGTTCTCTGCGAGAAGCTCAGAGTTTATTAGGTTTGCTGAACTTTGCAAATTACGCAGTTTCAGGAGGTCGACTACATTGTCGCAGAATGCAACTGTTTCTAAGATTATTCAATCAAAACAGACTACGAGAAAAAAGAAATCTTCCACTGCCTGTTCAACAAGACCTAAAATGGTGGTTAAAGGCAATAGCTGCTCAACACAGCTCAACAGCAATAGTCAAGAGAAGTGTGACTCACTTCTTGACCACGGATGCAGCGGACTCAGGGTGGGGAGCCCAATTAAACAGCACTTACCTGTCAGGGAAGTGGACACCTTTCCAAAGACCCTGGCATTCAAATCTAAAGGAAATGTATGCCGTATTTGCAGCCATAAACAGTCAGCGGATGACTCTACAAGGTGCACACATACTTATTCAGTCCGACAACAAAACCCTTGTAGCATACCTCAGAAACGAGGGGGGGGGGGGGGACACATTCCCTTGCACTGCTAAGGCTGACAACCAGGCTCCTAAAACTCTCAGAGCAGTTACATTTAACCCTCTCAGCCACTTACCTCCCGGGGAGTCTAAACGGAATTGCGGATCGCCTATCAAGGGGTCGCAAAGTACCGGAGTGGCATCTTCTACCCCAAGCCAAGGAGGCTATATTCAAGGTGTGGGGCGTCCCAGACGTAGATCTATTAGCGTCAAGAGAAACGGCTATCGTACCAAAGTACGTAACATTAGATTCCAGAGACTGTGACGCAGTTTTCTGCGACGCCTTCAGCCGACAATGGGACTATCAGCTGGGCTGGGCATTCCCCCCACCCAGCTTAATACCAAGAGTACTAACTCACTTGAACAATGCAAAAGGAACGTACATCCTAATAGCACCAGAGTGGACCAGATGTTTCTGGCTACCCGACCTGCGAGCGAGAGCCATAGCAGAGCCACTTCCGATTTTGAACCTGCGGAAGGTCTTAATAGATCGGACTACAGGCAAATGCCCAGCACAAGTGGACAAGTTGACTCTCCTTGCCTGGAAAATTGGGGGTGGGCCGACCAAGTCTCTCACTGGACTGTTGAGGAACAAAACTTGTTAAAAAGTAGCTGGCGGACATCTACTTTAACAACATATAAAGCCCCAATCAAAAGATGGTTATCCTGGTGTGACACCAATAAAATTAACCCTAAAGCACCTGATGGTGTGCAAGTTGCAAGATTTTTGGCAAAATTATTTTTAGAAGACAAACTAGCATATAGAACCATTATCTTGCATAAATCAGCTGTCTCAACTTACTGTGCAACATCAGAAGTAGATATATCAAAACATTTTTTCATTCATCAAGTTCTAAAAGCCATTTCACTTGCTAAGCCAGCAGTACAAAAACTACCAATATGGGATACTGCAATATTATTTAACTGGCTAAGGACTTCAACAAATTCAGGTTCTTTATTTGAATTAGCTAGGCGAACAGCTTTAATACTTTTGCTAGCCTCAGGTCGTAGAATTCACGATCTCACATTATTAGAAACCAGCCCTGAAAATCTTATTTCCACGGAAGATGAGATTAGTCTTTGGCCAAAGACAGATTCAAAGACACACAGACAGTCAGGTTGGTTGTTGCGGAAACACCCAGACCATCGTGTCTGCCCTTTTAGACACATTAATAACTTTGTTGAAAGATCTGAAAATAGAAGAAGCATGGACAGGACTGTCACAAGTTTATTTATTTCGCTCTCAGGAGAATTAAAACCTGCGTCGAAGACCATGATTGCAGGTTGGATAGGTAGTATTTTTAAAGAGGCTAACATTGATGCTCCACCGGGCAGTATCAGGGCAGCTGTAGCCTCTAGAAGTTGGTTGGAGAATAGACCTGTGCAAGAAATACTTGACAGAGGAAACTGGAAAAGCATTAAAACATTTCAGAAATTTTACTGTCGCCCTGTGAACAAAATTGATGATACCAACTCCAATGTTGATTTACTGCAGTTAAATTTTTCTAATATTGATTAGTTTAATGTATGTGTTGTGTTGTGTTGTGATCATAACTTTTTAAAGACTTAATTAACCTATTTCTGAGAGATAGAAGTTTAATTAAGAATTATTTTCTTGCAATAATATTGATTATATATTGTTGTTGATTTTTTTTTTAAGAAATTATTGATTAAGTAAGGAATGTTACAATTTTTTGTTACAGTGAGTTATAATAAAACTGATTTATTTGCTAGAACAGTATTATACTTCATTCATCATAGCGTTTGTATTTATCACCAGCAGATAACAAACAGGTCTTCATACCAACGCTGTGTGTCTTAGGAAAGCACATAATATGACTGTTTTGCATTCTAACAAAACAGGTATTATGTGTTGAATAAGACACACAGCGTTGCAGCAAGTCTCTTGCTGGTGCATGGAAGACTCTATGACATTGACAGCTCTGTGTCAAGCATCCTGCTCGATTAGAAAAGGATGCACGCTGGTGAAAGAGCGAGACAGGTATAAAACCAAGGACAATTTGGTAAGTTTTAACCATAGATAACCAATTGAAGGCGAATTTACATCAGCTTTCTTCATACCAACGCTGTGTGTCTTATTCAACACATAATACCTGTTTTATTAGAATGCAAAACAGTCATATTTTGTATGTTTTTAGGGAGTAATTTTCAGAATTACTAATGTACGTTCCCACAGCAGGAACGTGTCTCCTAGAGTTTTTTGAGTGGAACGTTTAGTTAGTGCCTTATCTGCTGTAAATGTGCCTCCGCGTAAAAAATGTGTGCCCCTGTCGTTTTGGAAAAAAACGGAAAACACGATTCCTGCTGGGGTAACGTTTTTCCAGCAGGAAAATTCTAAGCGAATGATCGGAGAGAGAAACATTGTGCACGGTCTTGTAGCTTATATTAGTGCCAAAATATGCCCCCAAAAATAAAATCTGTGCCCCTTCAGGTTTTCGAGATATTGCATTTCCTGCTGGAGTAACGTTTTGCAGAATCGTATATCTCTAAAACCATTGCATGTGCCCTGTAGAATAAACATACACGAGTAGCTCTTAATGTGTTCCCCTTAGTTGTCATCGATATGTATGAATCCGTCGCTTTTTAGTAGTCATTTGAATTTGGTCGGATAACCAGCCGTTGTTTACATGTTTTGTTTCTTGTTTATGTTTACGTAATGCGAAACATTCCAAGCTGAATATTTTCACCATATATTTTTGACTAAAGAAACAAACAACACATCTGGGATTGAGCTGGTTCCTTGTATTTTGCCGTCAAAGTTATGACACCATCGTTTTGACTTCTAGCAAGATTATTCAAAAACAACACAGAACAGTTTTGAGACTTTGTATGGTTATTATTAGTGTCAAAACGGACCGAATACAGTTTTCAGCGAGGTTATACCTTGTCTTATTTAGGCGCTGCGATGTTTTTTCGAGTTTATGAAAACCGCAATAACTTTGAAATTATAAATATTTTCTTATATCTAATTGGGGCAATAAGGGGCACACATTAAGAGCTACTCGTGTATGTTTTTTCTACAGGGGCACATGCAATGGTTTTAGAGATATACGATTCTGCAAAACGTTACTCCAGCAGGAAATGCAATATCTCGAAAACCTGAAGGGGCACACATTTTAATTTTGGGGGCACATTTTGGCACTAATATAAGCTACAAGGCCATGCACAATGTTTCTCTCTTTGATCATTCGTTTAGAATTTTCCTGCTGGAAAAACGTTACCCCAGCAGGAATCGTTTTTTCCGTTTTTTTCCAAAACGACGGGGGCACACATTTTTAATGGGGGGGCGGGGCACATTTACAGCAGATAAGGCACTAACTAAACTAAACTAACTAAACTAAACGTTCCACTCATATAACTCTAGGAGACACTTTCCTGTTGGGGTAACGTACACGAATTAATGACCCGATTCCGAAAAGTCTTTTAGTAATGGGAAGCTACATTATCTCCGAGTGGCACTGGCTATATTTAACCACAACGCGAGCGAAACCGCGGGCAAAAGCTAGTCTATTATACGATTGTTGACAAACTAGTCGCTGCTCCGTCGGCGCGGGCAGTGAGTCAGGTGTTACATAGTGACGTACCCCATGCTGCGCCTTGTCCAGGTCCGGCTTCCTGTTGTCGCGCGCGTACTGCAGCTTGCGCTTGCGCTCGGCCTCCAGCAGCTCGCGCGTGCGGTCCAGCTGCTCGCGCTGGCCGCGCACGGCCGCGATGCGCGCGCGGGCGGCCGCCAGCGCCTGCTCCGACACCATGCGCGCGCGCTCTACAGTCAGAACACATCTTAATACGGATGATGACTAACAATATATAATAATAAGATTTTGTTTACTTCGTCAGTTAGATTATCGATAATATTGGATACGTTTTTTTTGTTTTATCAAATTAATAAAAAATATGTGCGTGTGGACTGAAGGACCATCCTGGTATTTCGCAAAAAAAAATAGTAGGATTTAGTAGAAGTCTAAAAACAATTGCAGAACAAATCTGGGAATTTGTAAACAAATATTTTAAAAACTACAGCCCTTAAAGTGTGGTCCTCAGTCTCACAGACCATCAGCAAGATCTCGGAAAGTATCTGAAAAATTAAGGTTTTGTGACTACAGACATTTAGTAAAGAATTTGTAAAAGATATTTACTGAATAACAGATCACAAAGCATCAAAGATAAAAAATGTATAACGACTAAACTGTGGTCCCTCAGTCCACACAAGAATGATAAATATATTAGTGAATATTACCGAATGAAATAAATAAAATCTATCTTTTTCTACATAAAGATTTAGAAAGGGTCTTAAAAAATTCTAGAAAAAAATGGAAAACAAATATTGACGCAATTTGAATATAGCGATTATTAAATCTGGTCCCTCAATCCTCACCTCCACTGACTGATGCGCATGTACTAGCCGATAGAAGAGACGAATATCCGAAAGAGTGGACTTAACTTTTAGTAGAAAGTTTCTACTAAATAATAGCTATCTAAAATTGTGTATTTCTTACCCCTAAGCTGAAATAATATAATTTTTTAATCCTATGAAAATAGATAGAGTAGTGTGACCACACTATTAAACGAAATGTAGACAGTGCTATTTATACTTTATTTAATATATCATTAGACGAAATTAAAAAAATATTGTACGGTTAATTTAATGTTATATTACATGGCGTATGTGTATTTAATAAAAAAATAAAATTACAAAATTAACTAATCACTTATTATAATACTGTCATTTAAGTAAGTGAAATTTGAATTTAATGAATATAAGAATATTTTTTGGTCAGTATCTACTTTCAATAATTTTGAGTTGTTGAGTATCATAGCAAAAGAAACGCTCATTCATAAAACAGTGACATTGGTAGTGGCCAAGGTCGCCTTAAATTAATTCAGATGCGCCCATGATTTTGTAGGTTTGTTCTTGACTGTTATGGTAACAGAAACATTTGTAAGAAGAAAAAATATCGTGCAAATTAATTTTATCATCCTCAATTTTGTTTTTCTTAAAACCCCTTGTGCAGAGGAGTCTTGAATGAGTCTAATTTTTTTCCTTCAACATGTTGCTCCATTTGTACATTGGCAACGTTTTATAATGTCTATAAGTACTATCGTGGACACTCCCGTCTGATCACCACTAAGCTAATTTTTGCTTGCACTCGCAACATAGAAACGCTCTTTAGCCCCCGCCCCTTTAACTTTGTATAGAAATAATGAACGAAAGACGATATCGATCGGCCGAGCGCACTGACGACGCACGCTAAACGAGAGTTATTGTTATTTTGCACGGCAAATTGACGCTTTCCTAATAGGCCTAAACTTTAGGGGGGCGTGGCTCGGCGCCTCCGCATGATTTAAGCGAAAAAACTAAACTAACTGATCAGGCGGAAAAGACCACGACTGTCGGTTGAAGTACTACTCCGTTTCTATATACACTTAAGGGTTTCATTTTTCTCCATTTATAGGTATGTATCAAGATTAAATGAAAATGATTTGGGTTAAGGGTAAAATCGGTTTATCTCGCTCACCTTATTTTGACTTAACGAAAAAACACCCGAATTTACAATCGAAAATTCTCAAGTCAAAATATCTGCTTTTTTTAAAAAGTCGGTAGGCTTTTTGTACGTTGAAATCTCTACTTTCTGCTGGTGTAACAAAAAACCGGCCAAGTGCGAGTTGAACTCACGTAGAGAGGGTTCCGTCTAACTGTCAGTCAGCCTGTCACAGCCAATTTGTTCCGAATCTACTAAATTACAGGATATTCGGACATAAAAAGGTAAGTTTCCACTAAATTTCGTGAAAGAAAAAAATGTTTTGTAAAAGATAAAAATAAAAAAACAAAAACTTGGTTAATATTTGAATTTTTCACATAAATTTTGAGGTTATGTGAAAAAAGAGATAGTACAAAAGTTGTTGATCTTTTTATTACGTACAACTTGGCCATTCTACTTTTTTCCATAGGACTTGTAGTCTTGCCGGAAATTGAGATAAACCGTTTTTCCCCCTTGAGATAAACCCTCCCACTTCCCGACCTCAGATCACCCGTAAATTATTTTTCCTTTCATTTTTATTGTATTCTCTTTCATTTCCAATGGGTTTCATCCTACTATGTTTTTTTTCGTTTTTTGACCATTTTCAGAGGTATCTGCACTGGTCTATTCTGTGCTCAAGTTCTTCAGATAATATCTAAAAAATTGGATCATTACATTTGATAATTGGATCTTGCAATTGTTCAGTTGCTTAAAAATATACCATTGGCCGACATAGCTTATTTTTGGTTTTCGACCTCTGGCCATTATACCACTGTAATAAAACATTTATGGATTTTAGAGGAAGACTTTATAAGAGTCCTACTTAAAAGTAACCATCAAACACCTTTCAGGAAAAGCACGCAAATTCTGAAGCGAAAACCAATTTCAATATCATCATACTACTTTTTAATCTCCGTGGATATCACAACTACGAACTGACACGTTATAATTTTTATAACTAGCGAAAATGATACGCACCTGTGCTAATAATTAGACGTTCAAAGAGTTATTTATCGCACGCTATTATCAACATGGGAATGAACAATATTGACAACTGATTATATATATTTATAAAAGAACGAAAAATATTTTTGTCATCAATTATTAGGCAACTATGATTTTATTTTTTCTTTTTTTCCGCGCGTTTCTTTCGCCAGGTTGAAGGAGAAGCAAATGTATGAAGCCGCTAAACAGCCTAATATAATAAAATGTTATAACCGACTTCAAAAAAAGGAGGAGGTTATATGTTCGTGGGTATGTTTTTTTTTAATGTATTTTACCCGATTTCTCCCCCATTTGTGACCTTTGTTTGATTGATTGGGTGTTTTTGACAGCGGCTTCTGAAGCCTTAAGTTATTTTTCACTTTTTTGTGTTTTTCTTTGTTTGTGTTTTTTTTTGAAGTTGATTTATTTTTTGCAAAAAAGTTTTTTAAAATATATTATGTGAACTTAGTACACAAAATAATATTAATTTGTTTATAAAAGTAAATATTAGTAGTAAATAATCATGTTTATCTATGATATTCTATTTACAAACACAATTTGAATATTAAAAAAATATTTTCGCCGTAAAGACGCATATTGCTTTGCCATCTCGGCCACCCAGGACGCTACATATATGTCTATGCCTACCCACAATATAGATAAAAATACTTTAGCCATAGTTACAAAAACAACTTCCATAAACCTTTATAACTTCTGTCCAAGACTGCTTAGCAATACGCACCTTTTTTTTGTTATAGAAGATCTTTACTGTTAAATGACATAGATAATAAATATCGTCTAATGATATCTACACTAATATTATAAAGAGGAAAGATTTGTATTTTTGTGTTTGTGTATGTTTGTAATGAATAAACTCAAAAACTACGGCGCCGATTTCAAAAAATCTTTCACCATTAAAAAGCCACGTCTTTAGTGAGTAACATAGGCTATATATATTTTATCCCTGTACTCCCACGGGAACGGGAACTACGCGGGTGAAACTGCGTGACGTCCGCTAGTATTGAATAAAGTATAAATAGTACTGTCTACATTTCGTTTAATTGTGTGGTCACACTACTCTATCTATTTTCATAGGATTAAAAAATTATATTATTTCAGCTTAGGGGTAAGAAATACACATTTTTAGATAGCTATTATTTAGTAGAAACTTTCTACTAAAAGTTAAGTCCACTAGACTTTCAAATATTCGTCTCTTCTATCAGCTAGTACATGCGCATCAGTCAGTGGAGGTGAGGATTGAGGGACCAGATTTAATAATCGCTATATTCAAATTGCGTCGATATTTGTTTTCCATTTTTTTCTAGAATTTTTTAAAACTTCATGTAGAAAAAGATAGATTTTATTTATTTCATTCGGTAATATTCACTAATATATTTATCATTCTTGTGTGGACTGAGGGACCACAGTTTAGTCGTTATACATTTTTTATCTTTGATGCTTTGTGATCTGTTATTCAGTAAATATCTTTTACAAATTCTTTACTAAATGTCTGTAGTCACAAAACCTTAATGTTTCAGATACTTTCCGAGATCTTGCTGATGGTCTGTGAGACTGAGGACCACACTTTAAGGGCTGTAGTTTCTAAAATATTTGTTTACAAATTCCCAGATTTGTTCTAAAATTCTTTTTAGACTTCTACTAAATCCTACTATTTTTATTTGCGAAATACCAGTAAGGTCCCTCAGTTCACACGCAAATTAAAAATTGACGAAGATAAAACGTGTCAAAGATCATGAATGGGGGCTTGTGACGTCACACGAGTTTTCGACGCACTCTATCGTCTTCATTTTTTGTTACCGTAAAAAAAGAAAAAAATATGTGTCCAATATTTTTTTGACTAATTAGATTTTTTTGTCATCTACCCTATTGTATAAGGTCAAAGCCGTCCGTCATTCATGTAGCTTTCTACGTTTACTAGACGCTGGCATCACGTAACACTGTTCCGTGATTTTAAAAAAAAAACAGTGATGCTCATCATAGACGTCCAGCGAAATGAAGTCTCATTCAATCGAAAGATCAGCACACACTGCGACGTAAAATACTCCAGCATGTTCTTTACATGATATTCTAGAAAAAAAACATGCAATGAGCCCACATGACGCTTCTTCTCACAAATAGGAGATCTATGTCTCAGTAATAGGAACATTATAAGCTCATTATATCTTCTTCTTCCATACTTCTCTATTACTCGTCATCTCATCAGACACTTCTTTTCTTGCCATATCATTCTTCACACGGTCCATTCATCGTTTCTTTGGTCTCCCTCTACTCATATGCTCATCCACATTCGTACTCAAAACTTTCCTCACAACATTTTCCCCATTCCTCCGCATCACATGCCAGTACCACGACAACCGACTATGCTATTTACCACACAAATGATGTAATACGGTACCTTCAACATCCCCCGCTTCGGTCTCCTCCGTGGAGCTGCTGATAGTGTCGGCTAACTTCTCGGCTTCGTCTCGCTCTCGCCTCTGGTACTCTTCTAACTGCTCGCGAAGACTTTGGTTCTCTTGTTCCTGAATAGTTTATTAATTCATTACTATTGTAACCTATAGACGTTTTAGCTTTGAGAATGTATAAATGGGTTGGTTACAAATAAAAACTTGCCACTTAAACCATAATTTAACTGCTCTCGGTCTGTGCTGAGGCTATTTCAAGTTCAACTCGCACATCTTATGATCTTCTTTCGTCGTTATAATTAGGCGGAGATTTACCAGCATGCTGGCACCGCACGACGAGTTTTTGCGCTTGCGGGAAATGGGAGATGTCTTTCAAAATTCCAATTGTAATTTATGTTTGCTGTACAATGCGATATAGAGGTATAAGAAACATGGACTAAAGTTCCTCCATGGACTACGACGCTTGTGCGATACAAGATTTTTCATAACGTCGGGTGTGATGACTAGTTCGTATGTAGCGTTATAAATGCCGTCATAAACATATGTCTTTCCTGAGTTTTGCCTCACCATATCATACTGCTTGTTCTCCAGCTGCATGAGCTGCGAGATGATCTCCTGTTCTCGCAGCTTGTACATCGCTCGCAGGTCATCTTGTTCTTCTCCTTCTCGTTGTTCTCGTACTTTCTCCCAATCCTGAGACAGAAAAAATAAATACATTAAAATCTAGTTTCTGAGCATTATGCATTAGCATATGGGTATCACCCAGTATACGCTTTAAAATTCGTTAATTTTCCTTGTTCGCGACCACAGTCGACAAGACGTGCGTCTACGGACACGCGCGTGCCTCGCTTGTTTCCATGACGACGCGTCACAAGTCGCGTCGCGGTAATTCGTGGCATGCTCTATCTAAGAAACTTATATAATTTGTTTTCTCTGCAGTTGCCAAGCAGTTAGAGCGTATTCTAAACCGGTTTCGTTTCTACACAAACTAGGATGTTTCTGTGCCATCCCTTCTTATTGCCCTACCTGTTCGGCCTCTATTCGCTGCATCTCGAGTGTGAGCGAGGTGTCGGCGATGCGTTCCTGTTGTTCTAAGATCAGTTGCATGTTGCGCGCGCGCTCTGTGTACACCTGAACTGCTGCAGCCTGTAACAAGGGGATAGATTAGAAGATGGACACTTTACATTAAGCAGAATTTGATTAAAAACTCTAAGAACTTCTGAACTTCAAAGGAGGTTAAAAGAAAGTTTGTACGAGTGTCCCAAAAGGAGGTTTTAGTATGATCGGCTTCTCCTTGCATCTAGGCCTTCGGCGTTACCGACATTTATCGTTGGCAGGGTGTACGGTCATTTGCATTTCACACATTTACTTTACCTGTGACAGTAGCAACGTAAAAGGAGCCACAATGTAACGAAAATAAAGCTCACTGTGATTTTGATACAAACGGTCAGAGGTAAAATAAAATGAATGATGGGTTAGAAAACATCATATCCATCGTTTGTAATACAGCTTCCAAAACACCGTAAAAGAAAGAAGTTTGTGTGTCGCGTGAAATAGTGTTGCTGGCCACATGGTATGTTGCAGCATTGCTGGCAACATGATGATGTTTCGAGATTTATGCAAGAACATACAAGAACCCTGAAATGCTATGTCTCCATCTTATTGCAAAATACATCCTACGAGCGACGAAGGTGCAAGTAAACGTACTCTTCAGCAGGTAGCGCATAGTCTGGTCCGGAGTACCGCACTAGCACTCGGTGTTGGAGGAATCGGTAATATCCCATTTTGCCAGATTATGTTTGTACGCAATAGATTCATAGTTTTCAAAACTGTCCTCAGTGGCTCACAGCCGGGAGCCAGGGGTAGTTGGGGCTTCACGACGTCGTGAGGGGGGGGACATCTCTTGGCATAGCTTGCTGTGCTCTCGAGTCTTGTAACGCCGCAGTGTAGCGCAGGAAGCTTGTGCGACTTTTAAGCCTACCCGGGTTGGCCGACACGGACACGGGCTGATGAGGAATTCTATGTTACACTCTATCATAAACTCGTATAAATGGAACCTGTTACCTTACTACTCCTGTCTACGACAGGCTCCCCTGGCTTGCCGCCTCGTGACACTGGCGGCGCGGCGCCTGCAGAAGGGCTCAGGTCCGACCAGTTCGGGTAGTCGATCTCACCTGCAAGGACAACACATAAATATAACATTGTGCTTGTTTTAGCAGGAGAGGCAGATGCTGTATTGTAAGTCCTGATAGCTATAGCTGATAGATCTCGCCTGAGCATGAGGTATGTAGACTTACCCAGCATGTCGTCCATGAAGTCGTCCTGGCGAGGCGGCACACACTGCGGGTTGGTGGTGAGGGCGGGGTACTTCAGCAGCCAGTCCTCGTAGCCGCCGTGCAGGGCCAGCGGCTGGCGCGAGTACTGGACTTTTACGTCCCACTGGAATACACAAAATTATCTTCATTATACATATTTATGTCGTTACGGGACCCCAAAAGCCCGATTTAGTGTTATCAAAAGGTTTACCCAATGTACCCAGTACCCATGGTGGTGGCTTATACTAGAAACCCGACTCCTAGTTGCACCATACCCCCATAGTTGGAAAAAACTATGCAGATGATGATGAAAGGTATACCTTGAGGAGTATAGTCTTGAGCAGATGCAGCGTCTTGCCGGGGATGACGGCGGTGCTGTTCCAGTCCAGCATGATGATCAGCTCCATGGTGGCGCGGTCTGCCCAGACAGGTCGGGAGGCAGAAGGGAGGTTCTGTTCTAACACGTTTGCTGATTGCCTGTGGATTAGAGAGGATTTATGAACAAGTGACACTAAAAAAAAACCCTTACTGAAGCCGCTAGGCACTTGTTCCTCCCGTTGTTGCTTTTTTTTTGTACTGCTCCATATCTGGGAACCTTATAGTTATATTGAAGGTCAAAGTTCCAACTTTATCACATTCAGCACAACGTTTTGTGACATTGACCACTACTGTAAACAGTTTTTTCTTTCGACAAGCTCTAAATACTAGATTATCATCTTAGGCATGATTGCAGATAGATTCGACTATTTTAGTGCGAATGTCTGCTCTAGAAGATTTCCTGGCATTCAAAAACAGTACTTCAATTCCCTGGGTAAAACGAGTTCAATAACGCGTTAATAGAAAAATCTAAGTCCGTCTGTTAGATTATCAAAAAATATTTGACCCGTGTTTTTTCTTTTGTTACGTAAACCAAAATTGACGAAGATATGAAGCTTTTAAAATTCTCAATACGTCACGCCTAGGTATAATTTTTAGCTAGTTCTGACGTCACGAGCCCCCACTCCCGAGTTTTGATGCGTTTTATCTTTTGTCAATATTCATTGATTTACAAAAACAAAAAACACGTGTCCATTAATTTCCAATACTCTAACTGACGGACTAAATAGATTTGCAATTTTTTGGTACTGTCGTCATGCTCATACCCTTCATTTTAGATTAGTATATTTGTATCAAATTCTAATCATTCAATTTTCATCGATCTCAACTTGTCCACACTCTCGGAAGAAGCACTATTTCAGAAATACAGTAAATGACGATCCTAAAAAGTAAGTACTTGATGCCCTTACCCAGGAGAAATACACTCCTCAGGCACACTGATACATGCAGGACAGTTGATATGCGACTCCACATAGTCCTTCCCGGGCCTCGCGTCCAAGATCATCACCTTCAGCTTACCACTCTTCAAAATTGTGTACAACTGCTCACTCTTGATTGTCACCTCATCAGGACCTGGAACCAAAGAGCTTTATGTAATAAGGTGGAATGTGACATAGACTAAATTGTTTTATTCACCTTAGGCAGAGTGCATTTGAGGATTTTCAGGCTTCAGTTCAGTAAAAGGTATCCCTATGGGGAAACTTGACGAATTAATAGCAGTTAAGTCCATTGGTTTTAGGAAAGTAAAAATGAAAAAAAAAAACATTGTTTATTCTGTGTAAATGATGAGGATAACTGACAAATTATTTCTGTTTTCTGAAATACCAAAGAAAATAATTCAAATCATGAATTTATCAGATAGTTCCTCTGTTATATTGTGGCACCAAAATAACTAGGCTATATGGGATTTCCTCCAGATTTCAAATAATGTTCAAGTGTATTAAGTCATATGAGACAATGTCACTTTTAGCCACCTACCAACTTTGGGTGGGCTTCCATTATGACCCGATAAAGCTGAATACCAGTATCTTACATGCAGTTTCTAACATCTGTGCTCCACAACAAGGGGAATAGTGTGTTACCCAGTAGCTGTCCGATATGATTTGTTTGTTCCTAGCAAAGTATGCAAGCTAAGCGTACCATGACAATAATTTGTAATCATTTGTCAATGATTAGACTGATAACAGAATGATGGAGGAACAATAGGAGGTGATTATTTTGTAGTGGAACTTAATTAATACTCCATCAAACTAAATTGCTTTAAAGGCTTGTATAGTCTTACCTTCACAACTTTGTATGTAGAATGTTTCTAAAAACTAGAATTCCTAATGAACAAAATAATTTCAAGTCCAAGTTAGTTATTTATTTCTCAGAAAAATAGGTTAGTTTTTTGAGTAACTGAAAAATAAATAACTAACTTCATTTACAGGATGTAAATGAAGCTGGTTATTTATTTTTCAGTTTAAAAAACTTCATTTACATCCTTTATTTATATTTCTATACGTATTATTTTATATATATACATTTTTAGGGTTCCGTAGTCCAGACAAGGAACCCTTATAGTTTCGCCATGTCTGTCCGTCTGTCTGTCCGAGGTTTTGCTAAGAGACCGTTAGTACTAGAAAGCTATAATTTTGTAGAGGTGTGTAATGTGTATATCAATAACGCCGACAAAGTGGTAAAATAAAATTTTGGTAAATATTTATTTTTATTGCAGCTATATAAAAGTCATCCCCACTTCACATGTAGGGGACATGTGAAGAGGGGATGATTTTTTTTTTCATCGTCTACAACATCGTGTGGAGTATCGTTGAATAGGTCTATTAAAATAACTTAGGGGTTGCTAATACTACTTTTCCATTTAATGCTCCATTTACGAAATAAACTTTAAAGTGCAACCTTTTGTTCCAGTAAGGCGTCCCCCCCCTCTAAAAGCCAGCATGATAATAGTGCATTTCATGAACTTTAAAGGAAAACTATAGCGGTTAAGATAACTTTAATTAGTTTATCTAAGTTTAGTTTACTAAGATAACTCTATCAGTAATAGTCGTTGAACTAGGGTGTTGGATAATTTTGTACCAAATACAAAATCCTTAGAATAAATCCTATTAAGTGACTAAGACGAAGTGGTTGCTTGTTTATAACGGGTGAAAACTTGCATTAAAAACAAAATCTAAACTACGGCTACTACGGAACCCTAGACTGCACGTGGCCCGACACGGACTTGGCCGGTTTTTTAAATATTAATTTAAAAAATATAAAGACATTTAAAATATGAAAAAGTTAGTTTCATATTTTAAATGTCTTTATATTTTTTAAATTAAATAATTTTAATTAGTGGAATTTAAACCACATTGCCAAATGTAAAATGATATTTAAATAGGCTTGTGTCCTGAAAAAATCAAATTAGTCCTTCAGTTAAAAATTTGTTGACACGTATTTTTCTTTTGTTACGTAAACCAAAATTGCCGAAGATACGACGCTTTTAAAATTCTCAATACGTCACGCCCGGCTATAATCTTTAGTGCGTTGTGACGTCACGAGCCCCCACTCTCGAGTTTTGATCCGTTTTATCTTTGTCAATATTGATTGATTTACAAAAACAAAAATACGTGTAACTGACGGGCTAAATGGATCTGCAATTTATTGATGGTGGAAACTAGCCTATTCTCAACCTTCTTTTCTCTTACAATTAGGGAAAGCTGATTTGTATGGATTCATAAACTAAAAATTATTGTTAAGAACTTACCTGGTAACCCAAGAGGCTGAGGTGCTTCAATGACAGGTGTGGTCTCTGTTGTCTTCTTCCGGTTCTCATCTATCTTCTGTTTGATCAGCTCGTTTTCTTTTATGTCATTCAATCGCTTTGTCTTCTGTTCCTTCTGGTATCTAAAATTATTACAATACCATATTTTTATTGCACTTTCTTAAAATTCCTGTTCAATAATCACGAGTGTAACAAAAACCTCAAATAAAACAAATTATTTGTTGAAATATGTTAGAATTATAATTGAAATACTCAGTTTGTATTCTACTGTGTGCGACACAAACATAACTGGCTAAATGTGGATGTTCTATATACAGTATACGACTATACGGGTTACAACACATTGAGAAAACAAGTGTCACAATATGGTGTAGTCAATTATCGTAGTAGGAAAATGTACTGATGAAAGTATGAATGTGGGTGGCCATAATAGTAGAGATAGACCAAATAAACGATTGATGGACTGTCAAGGATATTATGACTGACAGATGACAAGTAATAGTGGAGTACGGAAGAAGACTTTTTTCTTAAGTGCAACAAAATATCAGGCATCTTTCTCTTTCCCTTTTCCCAATTTATTTGGGGTTGGTGCAGCATGTCTTTTGCTTACATACTTTTCTACTACTCTTTATCTCATCAGACACCTCCTTTCTTGCCATATCATCCTTCACACAGTCCACCAATCTTTTATTGTGCAACAAAATATCAGTACAGGAGTATAATACATTCAACTCGTAGAATTTGAACAATTGGCCATTTTGAATTACAATGTTTAAAAAACAAACATAAGGTTGTTACTAGTATTTTCTGACAAAAACTTTAAAGTTTATTTACATAATAACTTACACAAACTTATCAATTTGTAGATAAGCAAAGAAGTATGCAAATTCAAATTAAATATATCCATAACCAAAACAATTCTTATCATAAACAAGAGTTTTAATTTCTTACCTGTCTATGAGGCTGTTCTTCAGCTTCTCAGCATAATCTATTGCCTTGTTCGGGTTCTTAGCACCCAACATGTTGTTAAAATAAGACTTGTCCTTCAAATAATCCTTGTCTTTGCTAATATAAGCTATCACGCGAAGGTATTTCATGTAGTAAACATAAGAGTACTCTTCATCTCCCTTCTCGCGAGCCTCTTCCGCACTTTCGAATAATTTTTGAGCAGTTTTGCATAACCTACAAGAAAAATTTCATTTTAACATCGATTTTTCGGTTACAGGCGAGATTTTTTTGTCTGAAAATGCTGATATTACTTACAGAGTAGCTCTTTTCGACTTCAAATCTGGTACATTGTGTAATTGGTCCAAATCCTCTATACATTTTCCAAGGTGAAGCTGTATTCTTCGCGTTTCTGTCATGATGAAATTTTGCGCACCCTTACGTCTTATTCGAGGTATTACCGCAATTTAAAGTCTCCGGGACTACGGAATCCTACATTTGTTAGATAAAACACAGAGATTGTTGTAAAAATTCACTGCAAACAAAAATTGTGAATCAAATCAGAAAATGTCAAGTTTTTTTTTATTTGCCAGTTTTCAATACAGATTAAAATTTACTAAAACGCTTCGTTGTACGCATCTTTTTAAGCACAATTGTTCACAGGCTCGCCAATGCGATACCATGTTTTGATAAAATGCAACGTGGATTAAAACTTATTTCTGGTAAATATGGTAATTATCTGGACTAAACTTTAATGAGTTTATGTTGGCACCAACTTAAATGTATGATAAGTATGTATACTACTGAATAACTAACTAAATACTTTTTATTATTCCTCTTAGTTCAATTTTATTATTCTATGTACGAGCTACAGTGGCTGAAAATTAGCAATTGCTCTAAATATTTGGGAAAGTGCCAGAGAAAATCTGTTGTTTTCGCTTAGCTTATAAATGACTAAAAATGGTAATAATTTAAGTGGAAAAATAATATAAGTGTTGCTTGAATAGTAACTAAACGAAATGAAAGGTTACCTTCATCTGTGCATTGACATATTTTTGACGTAAACAGCACAGCCCGCAAGTCAATAGCATATGTTGGAAACTTGACACGCTATTTACACCTTTATCACAAGGCTAGAAATACCAGTTTGGCATTCCCAATTCTATTGCTTTGTGTGGGAACAGTACAAAACGCAAATAGCGCAGGAGCGCAAGTTTTCATGCGCAGTGGTTTCTTCCTCAATTTCCCTGGTCGATCGTGGTTTTCCATTTAGTTTTTCAGCTGATCACGCTTTCTACAGCCGCATAGCAGACCATCCGTGTCGTGGGTCATGTGCGAATCTGTCGCAGCGTAGTGAATATCGCTGAGTGATTGTGTTGTGTAGTTGTTTGAGTAGCTAGTGCCAGTGAAAATGTTTTCAGGACTTACGAATCAGGTTAGCTCGTGGATGGGGGCTGCTAAGGGCGAACCCCAAGATGAGGAGGTCCCAACCCCAACGAAGGAACCGATGGGCGAAGCAGCAGCGGCTGTGGCGGAAGCCGAAAAGCTAAGGTAATGGAATTTTATTGTTTACATTCTTCTTACCTTGGTTTTATCCGACAATTGCGCCATTCTAGGCGTATTCTATTCAAACGGGTGTTGCACACAAAATTCTTTACTATTTTTATTTTTTCAGGTCTAGCAAAGATTTCTTGCTTCCTTCCCAGATGCAGATTCTTACTTGGTTAGATATTGCATATTGCGCAGTTTTACGACAAGAATTTAATTAACCGTTTGTGACAAAGCTTTCGTAAATTATTGATTTTCAGATGTAACAATGAATTTCAATCTGGGTCAAATATTTTTACCATTGCATTTCATTTGGTATGGAATGGGAGCACCTACATTTAACTCTAGAAACTCATTTTTTGCAAATTCTTACTCTTTTGTAACCAAAGATTTATTTGTTAAGGAATCTCTCTAGAATGAAAAGAGTTCTAGATTTTTTTCAAAAATTTTCTTTAGACAAAGGCTGAACCCAGACTTTAGGGTTGGGTTGAATGATGTAATAATTGCAAATACCTGCAATTGAAAAAACCTTGAAATCTACCTTGATTTCAATAGGAACATAATATGCAATGAGAAGTAAGAAACCCTAGGACCAAAACTACATAACACTAAAAAATATTCAAATTTATTTCAATCTTTTTGATTTTCAGTCTTCAACTACCATAGACATTACAACATTTTCTCTTCTCCATATTTAAACATGATTTATTTTTCACAGTCCCACAAAAGCTGGCAGCAAACTGGACCTCATCACCAATGCAAAATCCCAGTTGACCGGATGGCTTGGTTCTGGCATCCCTATCCCTGGTCTGAGGAAAGCAGAACCGACATCAGTGGAACCTGAAGCTGTGCCAGTAGAACCGGCAGAGGTTGCGGAACCAAGGGCTGAGGGCAAAGATGATGATGATAATTCTAGGTATATTAGGTACGAGGGGTTGGCGGATGTAATGAGTTGGATCGGAGTTCTGTTACCTACGCTTTTTCTGTTTTAGTTGTATCGGTTGGTGTGTTGTTACTGATAATTTGGGGAGATAGAATTAAGAATTTATTTAGATCACCAACCACCACCATTTGGTGATAATGACTAAAATATTGTTAAGAATTTTAAATTTTCCAGGAAAATATTTAATATTGTCAGTAATTTTGTAAAAAATCTTGTACATTTTTTGTCCTTCCAGTCTTTGTTATCATCATAGTACCTTTCTCTTTAGATACTGGACGCAGTAAGTAGTCATCCATTAGTTAATTACTACCTTTATCAGAACACCATAAGGTAGCAAGAAAGCCAGTGGGCAGCCTGATAAGATTACGCAAAAGATAATATCTTGATTGTAAGTGCTTTTAATCAATAAGCCCTAGTTCACACGGGCAATTTTTTAACGCCACGGTTTTTTTTGCGCACTGGCTTTTAAGTTTCGGTATTTAACCGATTGTTGTGGATCAAAAATCGTGTTGTCGGATTTTCGACTCTCAGCGCAAAACAGTGCGTTGAAAATTCAGTGTGCGTATAAAGAATCGGCCCTTGTTAACGAGGGTTAACACTCAGTAACAACACACCAACCCCATATATTGATATAATTTGACAAATTATTGCAACACAAAATTTTTTATGCTCATGAATATTGTTACTAAGCCTTCTACGACACAAGGATGCTTTTGATATGGCACAACAAAATTGTATTATAAACAAATTCGCTTCGCTTATTTTAATCACTAATTTATTTTCACAGCTTTTTGGCACATCTCACATTGAAATTATCGAGCACCTTAACAATATTTTTCACTCGAAATATTTCATAATTTTTGCATTAAATTCTTTCTTTACCAATCTTGTCAAATTCATATTTGACCATTTAAAATTAATTCGTGACGTTTACACTTCCTGCATAAAATAGATTCAAACACATCATGTTTAAGTTTTTAGCAGAATGATTACATAACATACTATAGGGACTTCATGAAAATTACTGAAACATTTTAGAAAAAATTAGAGAAAACTCACAGACTTTAGACATATTTTTCTAGATGCACACGCAAACTATACAAACTCATTTATTCTGCTCAAACCCCATTTTTAATTTCTCATTGTTGTGCATTCTCTTAGTGTACTGTTTTTTTTTGATAAAATCTATATTTTTGGTCTTGTCATATTCTCGGATTTAAACCAAGTTTTATACTTAACTAGTCTTGTCTTTTACTTAGTACATTACGTAACGTATGCGTTTTCGCAAACACTATGGGGCAACTAAACGTAATGCCTCCAAAAAAGTGCACTGCAGGATTTTCAACTCTTGATTTAGTGCAGCAAGTTACAAATTCAATAATGCAATAAAATTTAGGCGAGGCCTTGTGTTATCGAAACCGGCATTAGCCTTTGTGCATTTTTGCTACATCCCTGTACATAGACGCAAAAAAATACATCGACCATTGAAACCATCTCTTTTGTATTTGTCATTCGAATTTAACTAGACATGAATAAAATCTCCATAGCTCTAGATATGAAGTTTACTACGCCTTAGTTAAAGCGTTTTATTTCGATTCTCTCGCTGTAAAACCATGAAAACGCGTTTAGGTAAATGACGCAACTATTTGCGTCTTATCTCGAAAATTAGAAGTAAGATTGAATCAGCTGATTACTGTTAGGAGTAAGGAAAATGATTTAGTTTTTCATATACTACGGGGAAAAATTACGCCTGTTCCTTCTTTCCGTAGAAAAGGCTCCTCTTTTATATTTCATGACAATAACAGCGAAGGGTGGAAAATTCTGAGAAAAGCCTTTGTTCAACAGCAGAAAAAGGTTGAATATAATAATCATAATTTATTTATTCACAAATTCTTCCTTTAGGATTACCGTTACCAAGTTCAGATTTGTTTTCGGGGTATATCATTAAAGAAAATAGACGACGAATAGAGAAACATGATAGAAAAACAAACACCGCACAGACCCCAAACAAATTAGAGTAAATACAGGAGAATGATGATCATATCCTTAAAGAAAATCAAAAGTCGTATATCTTCAAATTAGGTTCAGAATAAGTACTTTTTTGAACGTCAGAAATTACTAAGACCCACAAAACTGCGCTCTTCACCACTTTCTAAAATTTTAGCTGAGTATTTTTAGTGTTTCAGCAAACCAAAGAGGCGCGTCTTTCGATGAATCACGATATACCATCGACCTCTCCGCTAGGGAGGTATTACGTAATAGTTCAGGGGCCAGGGGGCAATAAACGAATCATTCGCTTCAACTTTGTGCTTAGCTTGCCCGATCGAGGTCGCAAGCATATCGAGCGAGGACCTGTGAATATATTAGTGCTATCGATTTTCCACGCAACCCGTGATTCGGGGTAATGGCTGGTGGTTTTTTTTTATTGTACAGTTTTTTAAGAATTCATTAATGATTCGCAGAACTAGTGCTGCAGTTACAACTTTAAAGAAATATAAACAATATTCTCTAAAATGCAGGTAGTTATCTACTCTTTAGTGATAGAGGAATCTAAACCTCACATAGTTATATTTTCTCAGAAGTCTTCGAGTTATTTTATTAGCCTAATTTTCAAATTAGGCTAAGAATCAGCGCATATCGCAGTCTCCCAAAATTCACACCCTTCGCCAGCCGTTTGATATCAATCAGGGTTCCTCGAAATTACCATACATATCGGAAGACCAAGAATACTGCTTAGCTTACTATAACAGTACACTACTATAGGTCCCTCCCTTCCTCGCCTTGAATGTGTTCCCAAGACCCTACTCCCCAGGGTTGGTTCTAACACGTGTGTTAACTAAACCTGTAAACTTGGACGCAGCGCCACTGGTGGGGCAGACAGCCGGCCGGCTTCGACTGGAGGCACTCCTACTGAGGAGCAACCTGGAGGCGTCGGAAACGGTATGTATTGGTAGATATTTCTAGATTTTTATTTGTTGGAAGAAGTAGAGTCAAGACTGTGGAGCAAAAGCAACCGTGAATTTCCATGGTAGATTTTCTTTGGTACTTTTAAAACATCGTCTCGAATTGTATTTTTGACGCCGAAATCAGACGCTTTACTCTGGAGATTTCATTGTTGTTTAATTCCATGTTCACACGACACCGAAGGAGCAATGTGATCATTATTTTGCTCCTTTCGTTTATTTCATTCATCGTTAGCTCGGTTCACTAATATATTATTTTTTGAATTTCTATTCGTTATGTGATCAGACTCTTCTCTTCAGGTGAAATGTGACGAATGAAAGGCAATAATGAACACCAATTCAAGCGTCTGCTATCTGTTTTTATAAAGCTAGTTTGAGAAACACAAATTATATTTTTCAAATGGTTTCGCAAAGAAATCTAGTTGTCTTTGTTTCAAACTTAACAACTGTGGTTTACAAAATCGGCTCTTAAGCAAAATACACGGTTGAATGACTTGACTGGTCTAGCATTATTGTAACTAGTCCCTTTAACTAAGACCTTCGACAGACCCAGTTATTATGTAACTGCGTATTTTCAGAACTGGATAATAAAAGGGACTGCTGTATGTACCACTTGACAGATTTTGATTAGGGGTCAATTGGACGTCTCCGGAAAATGTCAAAGACACTGTATTTTATTTTCTGGTCCTTTGTCCCATAACGATGTTGCCTTTTTGTTGAAGGTTTTTTTGCTATTAGTTTGTAGTTTTGCTATTTTGTTTTTATTCCAATTTTTATTTCACACATTTCCAGGTAGCGAGAGTAGAAAACTGTTCACAGTTGATGCTATTGAAGTACCTGATATGCAAGAGTGTTAGTAATGTATTTTATGTTTTTTTTTCTTAATTTTTGTTGAAATAAAACTGGTTTTATTGACACCCAAATAGCTTTAGCGGTTACAGAATACAGATTACGTTTTTCTGTGTAAAAAAATACGAAGCATATTTTTTGGCTTGAAATTAAACGATAAAAATGCAAAGCTGAAAAATTGTTCGTGAGGTTAAGGCCTATTGTTGTCGGTTTCCATTTTTCAGGCATTTTTCATCAGGTGTGGTTTTGTGTGACGATAAAACTAGTTTTGTTTCAAACCTTTTATTTAATGTTTTTATTCCTATTTTTATTGAACAAAGCATTTTTTTTAAAAGATATGAAGAAGCAACGGTCTGTAGCACTAACTAAAGCTTTGTTAAACGAGTGCTAAATTAAATTCTTCGTCACTAAAGTGTCTATAAATTGCCTCTCGTCTTCTCAAAGAGATGTTTGCAAAGCCATTAGAAGTCAACACTACCTCGAGTCCCTTTTTCGTACTTCAAGTAACGTTCCAACAAAGAAAAGTAGCACTTGCAGAAGTAGATCTAAAATTTAGAGCTACTTTTTCCGGTCCTATTACAATTCTAGGTCCCAAGTTTCTTTCTTATATACATTTATGAATTGTTGATATTTTTGTTCTCAAAGTAAGGGGAAATATCTTCCTCTCGCAGAGAGGAGACATGGGTCCCAGCGGTGAGTGAGAACGTCGTAGCTGATTATATTTAAAGGCTCAAAAGAATTTACATACATACATAGTCTCAATCAATCAATCAGGTCGGCCAATCGCGGTCCATTTCTGATCATAGGCCTCTCCCAAGCTGCACCACATCACCCTGTCTTCCGCCTTCTGCATCCAGACTAACCCAGCCACCTACGACAGTATCTGGACCAGAATAGTTTCCACAATAAATATCTTCAACGTCTATCATTTCGACAGTGACAACCAAGGCAGTTGCCGGAGCCAAGTCCCTGGGCAACTTCCTCTACTCTGCCGTGAACAAGGCCGGTGCCAAGGTCAGCGAGGCCAGCGCCAAGATCAAGAAGACCGTCGAGGAAAACGTGAGTAATTAGTACTTAAGGACCAGTAGGCCAAATTCCGAAAATTACAATTGTATTCTTGATAAAAAGGGTTTATCTCAAAATAGAAGTTGATAATTTACACCTTGTACAAAAATCATGATCAACAGTAATAATATCAAAGGCCTTTGCCAAGTCAAACAATTAAGATATTAATAAGCAGTTTTTTCTGCATTTGTTGTCAATATTGTGTTCTTTGAAAACTGTATTTGTGTTCTTTGAAAACTATATTTTGAATACAGCACACATTGTCTGCACAAACAGTTTAAGTAATCGTTTAAATACCCATTGTCTGTAGCAATTCTATATCAAAATAATTCGTGTTTATGCGTTTCACATCGATTTTTTTTTCTACTACAATTGCCGGGTGATTGTCCAAATTTAAAGTACTATTTCACTGTGGAAAATTTGAAATAACGTGTCGGTAAAACCAACTATATTATTTACATAGAATTGTATAGAAATCTGCAATGAGGTCCCCCAGGGTGCGATTATAGGCCTATGGGTTGTTTGGCTAAGTAAAGCGGGTTGATTGCTCTGATCTCGATAGATTACAGGGCAGGCGTGTTACTATGCGTCCGCTAATGTCGCCATTGAGGTCGGCTCATTGAGAACGTTTCGTTTTATTCGAGGCTTTGGCCAAATGGTCCTTCGGATAAGTGGTGGTTATATTTTATTTGTGTACCCTTAAAAGTGCTATGAGACCAAATGCTCCCAGTTTTATCAAGTATGTGGTTTTATTGTAGCATAATTAATTTCACAAATGAGGGTTTATCATTCATGAAGATACACTTTATATTATATTACTAGCTTTTCCCTCGCCTTTGCTGCGTGGTTTTTGTCAAAATTATCCCATGGGAACATACTGGGCTAAAGTTATCCTATGTCCTAACCCAGATCATGCTCTACTCTACCAGTCATATTTCATCGAAATCTGTTCAGTCAAAGTAGCTTTTGCATTTATAATATTATTATTGGTGTTGTGATTTGTGAATAAGAGCGTAATTTAAACCGAAACAGCTGCTGTATTTTCACAGCCGTTCATTGACAAGAAAATTCAATGTCAATAACACGCTTTCTTATATTATTATGACAAAGAAACTACTGTAGAATATTAGGTTCCAGTGTTGGCATACTGCGCAACACCATTATCATTTGTTCAGGCGTTTTCTAGGCTAGACGTGACAAGATAAATAGACAAAGCAATTTTTGCTTTTAATATAATGTAAATTGGTTTTCGCAGGCCTTTTTAGAACAGACACATAAAACTCATTTATATCTGTAAGTAGCCAAGTTATAAATATTTGGCAAGTTGTTCGGATAAGTATTTTGGCAGGCGTGAGTAGACAACTTACTTATGCCAATGAATTGGGCTATTGGCAACGTCACTAAAGTCTAGTCACATCCTTGTACCAATTATTTTCCCACTTAAACAATATTTTTTATGGTTGTGATCATTAAATTGAGTTTAGAATGACTAGATGTTACTGTTCCTTTATTTATTACGACATACTCGTATTTGCAGGTAACTAAAATATATACCATAAATAAGTGCTTTTCGATTTTGATGTTTGAGAATTTAAAATAGTGGTGCGTGCTTCAGTTTTTAAAGTTAGTTTTCCAAATATACACAATTTAAGTTTTTTTATGAACTTAACAGTAGCCTAACACTGTATAGTTACGCATGCAATTATCTCGAGTGACTGAAGTTACATCTACTGTATAGTGCTTTACCATTAGCCTTGATTGCGTTATTGGATGTTAGCGAGATGACAACGTTGGGCTAAGTAATGAGTTGCTCTGGTTGCCGTCTCTGGACTTGAGTAGGAATAAGCAATCATAATGTAGGTGCTGTTGATTAATTGTCCTTATTTTCAAGAAGAACAAAAAGGGTCTTTGTCCTGCAGTGAAGAATCACAAGGGCTTTTGTCCTGCGTTCGTCTTAGCGTATCGATGGATGGCAATCTATATTGATACGCCCAGAAATTAGTAACGAGTTTACCGCTGTTACATCCAATCAATTCCTGTAGCGTGCAAGCATCAGGGCACTCAGGAAACTATATTAGCTGTGCCGTTGTATGTGCTACAGCATCAAATTTGCACTCTCGGCCGGAACTATCCTCATATAAACCTCCACGGCCTTCTTCTTTTTGTACCGATGGGACATTGGATATTTTTAATTCAGTTTGTCCTGCTGGACCATACTGAATGGCCAGTCCCCTGTCCTGTGAGTCAATCATGAAAGGCTGTCTTCGTTGGAATAGAAACAAAGAAAGTTGAATAACACCAGGCCGGAATCAAGCTTTGCTTTGGAATAAAACAGTTGCAACCGTATTTTCAATGTATTGAAAACACACTTCATTAGTTCAGTCGCAAAAAACGTGCTTTGTTTAAACTGTATTCTTTCATTCTGCATTGTCTATAGAGTTTACTGCACTTTACTAGGGATTTTTGACTGAAAGTAATATTAAACTGACTGCCATGATCTGCTTAGTTTTATTCCAAGTTTGTTGGTGTATGTTGGGGTTGGCTCTAAATTTTCTCACTCTCATAGTCCGATTGGATGTGCCAATCGGCAATCCGACACGACTGGAGAGAGATCAGGCGCAGGGGCAACGGGTGTTTTTACCCGTCCGTCTGTTTGCTCTTCCGTCCGTCTGTCTGTCAGCGGGCTGTATCTCATGATCCGTATGGAATCCTTCATGTCCGACTCGCACTTGGCCGGTTTTTTGGCTGTTTTTGAGAAACAGGAAATAAAAAAATGAATATAGTAATAATAATTTGATGCTCCAACGTCTTCCAAGGATGAGGCGGGCACGTTATAGTGATAATACTAGTATGACATTACAGTGTAGGAAATTATCTACAACAATACCCGTAACTAATATAATTTCCAAAACATTAATGATGTTTAACTTGGAACACAAACTAGAAGAGTTAACGGAACTCGCCGAAATAGCGTCCATTAATTAAGTTAGATAAGAAAGTCATTAACGGGAACAAAACTGAGGCTGAGACCAGACGAGTGCGTCGCGAGATAAAAACTTTTGAATTACTTTCGAAGCTAGAATTGAGTTATCGGAGATCAGTTCGCGTGAGTTTTTTTGATGGGTCGTTGGGAGATTGTTTTGAAGTATTTTTGAGGAGTCTTAAAATAATTTTCAGACGGCATTTTCTAGATCATTCTCTTGTCCTCATTCGAATTTATTTAATGTCGTCGCAGCGTATCTTCTTCTTCCGTACCTACTCTTTATTACTCGTCATATCAGTAGTCACCTCTTTTCGTCCACCTCTGTTCTTATCATCTTTAACACAGTCTTGTATCCATCGTTTTTTGAATTTGTCTTCAAGGCTACAAATATCTGTACCAACGGTAAAAATTTTCATGATGTTCCATCCTTTCTATGCTACTTCTTGGTAGGTGGATTACGGGTGATATATTTGATAACAATTAACTAATGTTTTTCTATGCACAACGATAAACAAACATGTCGTACCTACCTATCACAATATAAAATTACGCAGAAAAAGACATGATAACATAACTTCACGCCTGTTTCCACCGAAAGCTTAGGCAGTTAGGTATAGTACCTACACCCACGTTTCGCATGCATGATATTTCCCGTTATCTCTGAATATGAAACACATGAAGTGTTAGCTCATAAGCGTTCACAGTTGGGTGGTAACCATATACACGTATAGAATAGAATACTCTTTTTATGTAAACACCACGATGCCTCGATAAGAAGGACAAACTAAGCTGAACAAGCTTTTTCCATTAAGTTACTGCTGTGCCGGGTGAGTTGTTAAGACAATGTTGCAATTTAGACCGAAATACATTCACTTTAGAATAGCTAAAGTCGAAACTGCAGACTACAATGCACGATAAAGCTACCCTAATGTACCAAAACTATCCAGGCTCGTAAACATTCAAATCAACTAACTTTAAAATTCATCATAGCTTTAGTTTAAAACAAATGGATAATCCAAGTGATTAACTTAATGCATTTCCTGAAAACAAGTGCATTTTTCATCGAAGTACCAGACACAGTTGACACCACAAAACACAGTGTTCGATCTCCCTGAAGTGGAAACTCAGACAGCGTTAATTCCTCAGCAGTTGGAAAGCATGAGTGCGTTATTTGGCCTAGAGCCAGGTCTAGGAGAAATAGGGCGAGGCATAATGCGGGTATGACGCAAGGGGTCTTTGTACCCTTAGCTGTGACAGACGGATAGACAAAGATGGCGGGACAAAAGGTTACTCGTTAAATATTGGAACGATTGTTGAATGTCGCGGGTCTTTGTGTCCTATTTGTCTAGCCACTATTTGCTTGCGTTCAGATCGTCCTGATTTTTTTTTTCGTGTAGGCAGAGTCAATAATGTATTGTAGCCGGTAAAGTGTGGGTTTCTCGTCGAATAGTTTTTATGTTGGTACTTTTAGATTTAGAAAACAAAAGACTATGACAATACTTAACTTAGTCTATGTATTAACCTGCCTGCGTAACACAGCAATGGCAATGCCCTTAAATCAGACAATACACCAACATGTATTGAACGATGTACGCTGTTGATTGCAATAGATTTGGAATTTCCTTCAAAATCTTTCGTTTTGTGATTGAAAAAGTGCTTTAAGCAATTAGGAATACAGACTATTCTTCTTTTAAGAAGTTTTATTTTACATAGAAAGTATTCTACATTTTCTACGGTTATAGTTTCCTTCTCAAAGAGAGGAGGCCTGTGCCCCAGCAGTGGGAACATTATAGGCTGATTATTATGCATAATTTCAGAATTGCCTTCATTTGGGGCACTAAATTAAGACCACACTTTTCCATTTACATAAAATTCGTTAGCCAAAATGCCAAATAAAATCTCTAATGAATATAAAATACCGAATGACGTCACCGCAGAATCCTTACTCCCACCGTGTTTTATTCAGAGGTTCTCATTCACAATAGAATATTGTTTCATTTTCATATCCAGCGGTAAAAGGCGTCGTTTTTCACAGAAAGGTTTCAGGGGTAGCGATTTGATCGGATTACACTTGGAACTTTGTGACTTGCTCTTTCTGGGTCCTTTTCTGAAAGATGCGGAAAGTGATTTCTATTTTTAACCGACTTCAAAAAGGAGGAGGTTTCGTCGGAACCTTTTTTTAATTCTTTTTTTATGTATGTACCCCGATTACTCGAAGATGGCTGGACCGATTTGGATTATTTTTTTGTTTGAAAGGGTATACTTCCCAGGTGGTCCCAAGATCATCAAGTCAGTCAGGATCTGATGATGGGCTCCTGGAGTAATAGAGAGAACTCTTCAAATTTTATAGGCACACTTGAAGCGATTTGGTGGTAGTTTTTGGAACAGTACTTTCTCGGAGTGGTCTCATTTCAATTTGGTGAAGATCTGATGAAGAACTTCGGAGATAGGCAACGGAACTCCTCAATAAATGGTAGCAAATGGACTGGGTTTGCTGAAATCTCATGTCTGTCTATTGTTTACACCATAACATAACATCACGCTGGTATGCTGTGCAGGGGTAAGCACATGTGAACTACTAAAAATGGATAAATAAAACACTAGACGCGTGACAAAAACACTAAATCAATCAAACAAAGGTCACCGACTTCTGAAGCTAAAGTTATTTTTCACTTTTTTGTGTTTTTTTTGAAGTCGGTGTTATTTTTTGCAAAAAAGTTTTTTAGTTGGTATTGTGATTACTTGTAGTGGTAGAGGAGCTCGAGCCTAAGTAATACCAGCCGCTCGGCTCGATCTTTAGGTGCTTCCTTGGTTGCTCCGTGGATGGGTGGCTGAGTTTCCTCCGTGCCTCGGAAACCACGTTGAGCCGTTGGTCCCGGCTGTCATTTGTAGATCTTTGATAGTCGTTACAGTAAATCAGTCGCCCAAAAGTTTGACAACAGTCTTTCCAAGGGTATCGTATTACCCTAGTACTAACTGGGTTGTGGAGGTCGCATAGGCAGTCGCTCCATGTAAAATACTGGTATTCAGCTGCATTCGGTTAGACTGGAAGCCGACCACAACATAGTTGGGAAAAGGCTAGGCAGATGATTTGTAGCGATAGTTTATTCTGAGAATTCCAAAATAAAAACATTTCTTTCTTTATTTCTATATCTATAAGCACCGTGATTATTATTGCCATTCACGTGTCTCATTTCGTTTGTCTTAGTTGTTTTTACGACGACTTTTTTTTTCACCTTATCATTATTTATAACACATTTGCTCGTAAAGGGTCTCTTATTTCACCAATTTCAATATCGTAATGTATCTCATTACGTACTTGTGCGTTATTGTAAAGTAAAATGCACCATGCATGCATGTTTATCAAGATGCTCCGTCTAAACTGAACGGTACTTTTTTATATCTTAGCAAAGAGTTTTTATGTCAGAAAAGTGGTCAACATTTTATGAATAAAATTAACTTTGGGAGATGAAATATAATAAACATTTAATTATTTAATTTAGTTTAATTTGACAATAAATTACAACCATTTATCTGTAACAAAAACACGAAAATATTAATTTACTTTATTAGTAATACTGGCTGTTTTTTGTGTCTTTGCCTTAAAAAAAGTAATTTGTGAACAAGTAAAAATTATTCCGCGCTATCCTTATATTTTTACAGTCATATATTGCTTACGATCAATTTACCATTTTTAACAATGCCGAATACTAGGCATATTATGTTAGTCTTATTTAAACTTACAATTATTTACGAGTCAATCAATTTATGATCGTTATGATCGTTAAATTACTAGACTGAAAAAAGAGTTGAACCAAATAAAAAAACCTTTAAAGAGTTTTCAATAACAAAAAAATTGACCCCAATTCGGACAGACATTTCCTTCGTTTCCACAACTTAACCCTCAACTCCACAGGGGTCACATTCTGTCCCACATAGCTAACAAACCGTGACAAGAAACCAGAGTAGTCTCAGTAGAGACATTCCCAGTAATGGGGCCTCTAATTGAATTTGATCAGGTATCCGTATAGATCACGGAGACGCCTCGACTGCTGCAAGAGACGGCTCAACATGTTTCATAGTTTTCATTTAAACCAAATGTTTCACCGTTTGCTCCATAAACGACACAAATCTTCTCTTTAAAAATCGAATGTGCGTATGTACG
The DNA here is from genome assembly GCA_963853795.1 of Xestia rhomboidea. Classification (NCBI taxonomy): domain Eukaryota; kingdom Metazoa; phylum Arthropoda; class Insecta; order Lepidoptera; family Noctuidae; genus Xestia; species Xestia rhomboidea. The sequence goes on along the minus strand of OY970778.1, from coordinate 1,293,731 downwards.
TAATTCTTCTCCTAATAAACTTGACCGCTTTGATTTTTTTTTGAATACCTGAGTATGAATGTAGATGGCTATAAAAGTAGAGGAAGACCAAAGAAAGGAGGTGACTGCTGAGATGACGAGTAATAGGGAAGTATTGAAGAAGAAGTCATGCTGCGCTGAACCCCAAATAAATAGGCTTGTGTCCTGAAAAAATCTAATTAGTCCGTCAGTTAGATTTTCAAAAAATATTTGACACGTATTTTTTCTTTTGTTACGTAGACCAAAATTGACGAAGATACGACGCTTTTAAAATTCTCAATACGTTACGCCGTGCTATAATTTTTAGTGCGTTGTGACGTCACGAGCCTCTACTCCCGAGATTTGCTGCGTCATATCTTTGTCAATATTCATTGATTTACAAAAACAAAAAATACGTGGCCATTATTTTACAATACTCTAACTGATGGACTAAATAGATTTGAAATTTATTGATGGTGGAAAAAGATAGATAGCCTATCGGGATAAGGGCAGGAGAATGATGATGTTGATGCTGATGGGGTCACCTGCATAGTTCTTAGCTATAGTTGAACCCAATAGTCTGTTGTCTATATCCAGAAAAGGATATGACGTCTGTCGCTGGCTTATAACTGACAGTTTAGTTAGAACAACGGCTAGTGACGGAAGATTTGCGCTTGAAGCATGCTTGAAGCGCTATTGACGTAACAAGTTTTATTAGTACCGTCTCTAGGTGGTGGTGTGATTCCATGTTCTGTGGGCATCCAAGAGCTGCCGCTCCCAATTTTCAGGTTATCACAGATAATTATTGCAATTAACTAAACAGCTGCAATTATTCGGTAGGTACATTGTCAATTATGGAGCTGGAAGCTTTCAATAAATTCTCACTATCTTGTATTGAATAACAGCTTATTCATTTATACATTAATTTGATCGAAAACGAATCTCCTGGTTTGGTGATGATTGATGAATATGGTAGGTACAGAATATGACAGTTCAGGTGGACGCACACTTATCCGCGCCAAACGAATCGACCGTGGGCGAAATAATCCACCGCGGCGAAAGATTTTTTTTTCCTAAATTTTCATTTCATAGGAATTCATACAAGTAATTCTAAAATTCGATTCGTTCGGCGCGGATAAGTGTGCGTCCACCTTTAGAGAGCTTTCTAGCAAAGGCATATACATAGCAACATCACACATACCTGAAATTCAAAGAAAACCTGAAGTCTTTATCATACAATATGGAATATAAAATTCTCCAACACAATACAAAGCATTTCGTCTAAAATGTCGTCGCGCGTCTACAATCTACATACCAACTTACAATGCCCGAGGTAACGTTATCCCCATACTCCCCAGTGAATTTTACTATATTCCTTCCGTTGTAGAAATATCGGGTAACGTCTAGAACGTTCTCGAATGCTCTCGAATTAACGTGATTTTTAGACCGTGAAACATTTGACGTAAGATGGCATCTATGACGTAAGCTTTTGTAGGAAAACTAGTTGCTCCTAGGAAATAAAATTGATGGTTATGTAACAAAAAAAGACTTGGAATAATTAGTTAGATGTTTTTGCTCATGAAGTCACGATGAATAGGGTGGTGGTTAGACTGCTGTCACATTCAGTAGAGCTTAGGTAACGGCATTATTGTCTTTGAAGAAACCTGACCTTTTCTTATTAGATAAAGAACGGAAGAATATTTCTTATTAGCAGTTTATACCTTTTTTGCCTGGCTGATAGCAATAGGCCTTCATGTTAAAGGAGTTATACATATAGGTGAGGTCAGTCTTACCAAGGGGTGTCGTGTTATCCTTAAAAAGTTCGTGGAGGTCAGATAGGCGGTCGCGAAATGGTTTTTTATTTATAGAGTGGTTATATGTGGGTGTGTTAAATACATTTTACCTTCCTTTCTCATCCCTTGTGGGAATAGATATATTATGTCAAGTTATTTTACTATTTTTATTTAGACAGAACTAGTTGTTACCGATAATAAAACGACAGGCAGGCACTATCTGCAATGTTATACGAACTATTGTCGTGACCTGGTACCGAAGTATTTTATCCTTTATTTATGAAGAAAACTAAGTATGATATTGTAATCTGTTATTGATACCAAAAAACATGAGGTAGTTAATCATGGGATATCCGATGACATGTCATGTATAGGTTTCTTTAACAAGGCCGGAATGAATGGCTTTTTATTCGATATGGAACATGTAATTTCCTTTGAGCCAAGAGGCGCCAAGTTATTATTTTGTCTTTCCAAACGTCTCTATCTTGTGCGATCTCTGGCTTGTTTTTCCCGAAAAATGTTATTCGAATGAACTAGAACCAGGATTGGACACAACCAATACTTATCCCCAGCCTTGTGATCCTAGATATTGCGCTTTAGTTATTTACCAGGAACACATAAACTTCAGAAATGACTTAGATGGAGGTGGCATGGAGATGGCCCTTGTTACGCTGGTGACAATTTTATTCTTTCAGAGATCATTTGAATAAAAAGATTTACATACGTCGATATCCAAACTATATTGCCGATTCTCCGAAATCGGTTTTGATTTACAGGAAAATCTAGTTTTTTCCTCTATATTAGATCATGGATACCGGTATCCAATGAATAAAATTCAATATATTTATCGTGCCTACCCCTTGCTGGTATCTCTCGACCTTTTTTGACCCTTGTCAGGTACCGCATATCGTTTTTTTATGGCCTTTTCTGGTGTGCCAAATATATTTCACCTGTGCTTTGGCTTTTGGCTTAAACTAGGGAAGTTAACCGTTGTTAAATGGATGTTGTCGACCTTATTTGGGGTGCAGCGGCCATTTTGTTTTTCATAACGGCTATTTCGTAGCTAAAGTTACTTCTGAATTGATATTGAGTTGTTCTAACTTATTATAATGGACAGGTGTGTTGCTTGGGAGTTTTGTACCGCCACGTTTTTGAAGACTGTTGAACGTTATTGGGCAAAAGGCGTTTTTTCTCATCCTAATTTGAATAAGTTTCTTTTGAATGTGATAGATATATATATTATATAGTAGTTTACATAGTTTTACTATAGATTGCAGAGATTAGGAAACTTGAAATGGAGTCAACTTATCATAACAAAATAATTGTGATTTATGTGAAAAGGAATAAGACAGGTTTTGTATTTTTTGCTGCCGTTTTCCTGGTTCCCTTTTCATGTAACTTCAGGATTATCTTAGGACCACGTAGAAAAACACGGGATATTAGAATATCCCCATCGGGCTCACTACTCATGGGGCGGAAAGTCCCTTTGAACTTCCCAATGTTGTTTTTGAGATTAGGACCGGTTTCAGCCTTTGATCTCGACCGTGAAATCTAAAAGTACACGTTGCGGAATAAATACAGACAAAGGAAATCGCTTGGTTAAAGTAAAATCAGTTTTTATGTATTTACGGATTTCCGGAGTTATCCACATTTAGCGTTTTTACCTTTACAAAACCCGCTTCTCGAAGTTCACATAAATAGAGCTCTGAGAGAACATGAACATGAATTTCGAAATACGGGTTTTTGTAAAGAGTTACAACAAAACCGACGAGACGATATGTGGTTACTATTAAGTACACCTCTACCTCACCCTTCGGGGATTACAGGCGTGATATTATATTTATGTACTTTATGAACTCACGGCTTTATTTTACATCACTTTGATGGAGGTTAACACCTTAGGATTTCCCGTGACAATAGTTAAAAACCCAGTGGTATGTTTAATTAAAGAGCCTTGCGACTTGCGGGTACACTAACCACAAGCGATTTAAAATTATAACCCCCATTTTCAGAATTCAGAGTTCAATTTCCTGAGCTTTGTCTGCCTTCAAGTTTTTATATTGTTGCTATTTCTGTTGTACGCAATGCGGCACCTATGAACTGTTACTAGGCTACGAAACGAACAGGTAACTGTTTCAATATGTACTTACAAATCCATACTAAACGCCCTATCTAGCTTCAGAGCTTTAACTTTGATAGAATATCCCTTTTCTTTTTAAGAAGGCTAACGACATCCCATATTTTCTTTAAACGGGGTTTTATTTGGTACTTTAAATGCTCATGTGCCTTTGGGTAGAACAATCAGATTTAATCTCCCATGTCGCTCTGTTGAAAGAGCCTGCCAATTTAAAAATGCTGTTTTTCCATCAAGAATTTATCGGTAGCAGCCACGGAGTCTGGATTTGGGCCCGGTCGATGGCAAAAGGCTCGCCCCCATGGGACAACATTAGGTCTAATTAATTGATAATCAAGCTCTTACTACGACCACATCGACCATCTTCACAAGCATACCTTCTATACGAGACAGTACACATGCAGACCAGATCTGAGACAGAATAGATAACGAGTCAACCGATTTATCTCCTCGAATTAGTGGCTGGATGATGGATCAGGAGTGGCCTGCCGCATTGCTGCCTGTAGGGCTGGTGACAAGGAAATGTACGACTCTCTAGGGCCTATGGGCCTATTGATTCAGGGGATAACGTCGGAGATAACCAATGAGATTTATGATTAGGTGTTTATTGTCATTTTTTATACATTTTTAATAAGGCGCTCGCTTTTTAAAACGGTCCTTTTTTTGAAGAAGTATTTTATGTTTTCTGTTAAAACTAAGCTTGTTCAGACTGGCACACCAAAATGACTGAGTTGGAAACAAATGAGTATTTATTGGACTTTGTTGACCAACTGCTCTGCGAGAATGACGAGCAGTTTTATATTACATAAATCGTCCAATCAGCATTATTATGTGTGACTACATGAGTGTGAGTTGGAATTAATGTATTACAGTTTGCAGAAATTTAAATGTGTATGATAAAGTAGGTACTGTGAATAATTTCCAATGTAAATAAAAAGGTTTTTCTCAATGGACAGTACAATTTTAAGCTGTAAATTTTAAATAGAGCGAAATGCTGTTTTCGTTCGACCTCCTCTCGATGTTCCAATATCACAAATTGAATCATTTCCCGATGAATATTTAATTTTTCTGTCCATCTCGCCCCAATGCACCGAGCCGTTGTACCAGGCTATCAGAAAGTAACAGAACGAATTGCTTTTAGTCCCCGACGAGGTCCCCGAGTTAGCTTTCGACCTTGTTTTTAAATGGACCTAAGTTGGGTGAAGAGTACTCCGAGATTTAGAGTATATACGACCCAGATACATAATGGATGGAATGGAGAGAGAATCGATTTTGTTGGAGCACCTAAAAGGCGTCTAGTTTTATTTTTGTGGCGGTTAAATGGAATAGGTGCATGATTTTCCAGTTCCAACGTTGGTTTTTGAATGTTGTTATTTTTGGGGCTGAATTGGCTGGTTTGCTTTTACCGTTTGTGAATGGCAAAGTTTTTTGAATATAGTTTAATTTATGAAAACCGTTTTGCACCGTATGTTGTGTATAAAAAAGGTTTTTTTATAAAAAAAGGAACAAAAAGGTTTTTATGACATTGGAAATTGTCATCTGCACATCCTTATTCTTCAAAACGATAGTGACATGCTGTATCGACGCTCCACCTCACCTATGTAAAAAAGATGTCACCGCTGTCAATAGGGATGAAAATTCATAAATTACTTCCACGTAGATGGCGCTAAGTGTATATCTTTTATTTATTTATTAAAACTATATGCACATGATGTATATCAGTATATCACATTTATTCGATTCCTTTCTGAATACTTCGCCGCGAGATGACAGTTTTTGAATTATCGTGATTTGTAACTTTCCATTCACGATCACTTTGGAAAATGACAAAAAAAAACTCAGCGCTCTCTAGCTAAGCTTCCGGGAACTCAATTCCGAATATATCCTTGCTTTTAAGAGAAAATTCAATTAACGAACTTCACTGCACTTTTCATCCTTCGCCTGAGCTATAAATTCGCAGTATTTATTCGACAACTTTCGAACAGCACTTTGTGAAATTGCAAACTATTATCTGCCATGTTTAATGTGCTGTCATGGCGAACTATGATTGTGTGTTGGGAAATTGGTAGTGCAAACTGTAATCTGAATGAAAGGGGTGGATTTTTGAATACAGGATTCAACTGTGTGAGGTTTTAGCCCCTGTTTCGCACAGATGCAAAGGAGACAAGTCAAAACATCTCGATTTCAGTGCTATATCTTAGTTAAATACCACTGCATTATACACACAAGCTTTCCAAAATAAACACTCTAAACAGCGGTGAAAACCGTATCAAACCCTTTTTCGAAGTTAAGATATCTAATCGGCCACACAGATAGATACGAGAAGAGAAGATCTCTAACATCAGGAGCTTTGCACTGGGAGTCTGGGACTTCTTATAATGGGTGTAAAAGTTTTCTTAACGAAGCCGAAAGGCACTTGTTCTCCCTGTCATTGCGATCATTTTTTTGTTCTAGACCACACCTGGGAACCTTCTAGTTCCGGAGATATTGGTGGTCAAGGTTCGAACTTTTTCTTTTTTTATTATTGTTATTGGTTGACAGCTTCGTGAAGAGTCCGTTTACACCCTGTAACCAAGAGTTCACATAGCTAGAGATGTATCAAAAAAAAATTGAACATCATTCAAATAGTCACCCGAAACTTTTTAACGGTTGAAGAAAAAGTTTTCAGGCATATGTATCGCCAAACTCATGTGAACAGTTTCCGAAGTAATTACTTACGCTTAGTTATTGATCGTCATCATCGAAGAGCCAATTCGTCACGTTCTGGAGAGAAAATAAACGCTCAATTTATATTTTGTGTGAAAATGTTTTTGATGGTGATTCAGCTGTTGTTTTGATTGACTCTAAATGAGCTTGATTCGTTATCGCTAACGAGTGTTGTGTAAAATGTATTGTATTGCAGTCATTTTATACATATTTTGTTCACACACACAGGGACCCGACAGGGTCCATGTGATCTAATTATAAGTTTCACCACCTAAGAATGCCCACATGTGGAATGCAATAAAGTATTGAGTACATTGGCAGTATTTCTACATCTCCAGTCGTTCTATTTCAAGATCTGAACTTCTACCAGTACCTACATACTTATAGACTCGATGTCCGTTATGCCGTGTATAAATGAATTGACTGGCTCCTGAATTATGTTTTTCTGTCATTTAATGTGCTTCGTCTCACTATATGCAGTATGACAACATCGTATATAACTCGTCAGATAACTATCTAAAACATTATGAACGGAAAGCAATTCTGTTGCATAAGACCTAAGATTGGTCGATGTAATTATGTAGATGTGTGCCCAAACTACCGTAACTATTTCTTCTAATGCTTCCTTTCCAATACATAATACAATAAATTGTCTAATTAAGCGTCCGTCCAAAAAAAGACTTACGCAACAATACAATATTCAACACAAGTAAGATCCTTGATTTCACACAAAGGACATTGTAAGTCTTTGTAAAAAGAACATTACATTATGGTGTTTCCTCAATTTAAAGGGCCTTTCTTTCAATTGGTTTCATTAAGTTTTTAATGCTCCCAAAAAGTACGAGGTTTACTTTTTTAATATTACTGTTTTGTCGTTGTGCCAAGATTTCCCTGGGGTAACTACCTTGTAGGAGGGGGTCGTGTTACATAAAATATTCGTTGAGAGAGTTGTACTATGATTTTAATTGAAATTCTCTCTAGGGAAAGCAAGTCGTGTATGTCTTATCTTAAAAAAAACGGTAATTTATCTACTCAATAAAAAAAATTACTCACAAACAACGGACACCCTACACCGCTGGGTCTAGAAGCTTGTAATTTTGCACAAGAGTTCTATAATAACCGAAAGGAACGGTTTTTGAAAATTGTTATCCAAAAGGGTTTGAATAGGTAATGGAATTTCGTCATTTTTCCTGATGGGACACCCCATCACTTGATGGGGCTTATAATTTTTATTTAAACATAACAGTACTGGTATACGGCTTGTCTTTAAATAAAAGGCTGACATTCATTCATCTCCCATTAACGATTCCTTCTCAAAGATATAATGTTATCAAAAGGCTCTGGGGTAGACTTAACGGCCCCACGCTGGGCGCCAATTCAATAAATTCTAAATCTATCCCAATGCTATGCCCATTCATTTCAATGTCTCGGCTAAACGGCTTAAAGTCTTAGCAGGCTCCGCGGCTTGCACGATAATACATTCTATTACTAACCTAGGCAGGTAAAATGTTGCCAGACTTTCCAGCCCCAGGTGCTCGCTTCTAGCTAGTTTAGATGTTAGGTTTTGCTCGACAACCCACTTTTCTTAGAATATTCAACGCCACTGAGTTATATAAATCGTGGAAGTTCGGCTTCTAAGATGTTATAAGTTGGTGTTTCTGCGTGATATATGATCGACATGATGTTGGATGGGCAACCAAACTGGAATATATTGCAGTTGCTGTAAGTAAGATGGAACTAGTATTTATAGCAGTTTTAGTTATGCGTCGCTGAAATATGTCTGTAAGCGTCTAAAAATAACGTTTTTCTTCTGGTTATAGATTGAGATGTCAATGGGCTGTTTGTATAATGTCATAAATTCCAATCAACAACAAGTCACCTCTACTTTCAATAGACTTTTTTGTTCTACTTGCAGTTCTTCTATTGTCAAAAGTTGATCCATGAAATTGTTGACAAAAGAAAATGCGATGCATTCATCGCATTTTCTTTTGTCATAAATAACAATTCTTCTATGATAACTTTGCCTATTTCCATCAAGAATTTGTTCATGAAATCTAGACTTAATCACCAATTCTAATCCCAATCGCCGAGATCTAATTTGCCACTTTAGCTTCATAAATAAATACAATGACATAACGTAATTAAACTGAACCTAATTGTAATTTATGTTATGTACTTATAATACATTATAAGAATAACGATAGAGCAATTATTCAAGCAATAACGAATTGAGTATTATGTAGTTCCAAGCGAATTAAATGTATCGAAAAAGTTCTCCGTTTACCCGTTGGGTATAATCATGAATTAGTAATGAAAAAATCATTACACTTACGACTTCGGCCCTCTGGCGCCGGAATCGATTCGCGCGAAATTTCCCGATCGTTTCGATAACTGACTTCATTCGAGTATTCGGGTAATATCGCCGTCACTTGGAGCGAAATTAAACCGACTCTTTATTCGAAATTGGAGGTGTGGGCGTATCGTTCCAACTTGGTAATAATTATATGAAAATATAACTTCCATGCGTCGGAATGTTTCATGAATTGTGTTCGGAACAAGAATAATTTTGTGCTATTTTTGGACGGGCTTTGAATATTTTCATGAATGTTTTAAGGCTTAGGTCAAGTTCATTTTAGAATGGTAGACTAAGAGCGGAACTCGTTAATGAAACTGAACGTTCAAGACCTGTCAGTGTGAATATTCTACAGCAATTTATTGTTGAACGCCGTTTAGTTGAGTTGATTGCGTTCAGTTTGATTGGCGAAATACGCCCTAACTTCGTTACAGCTCCTGTTACACAATTGTGCAGTCAACTAAGATATATTGGGTAATATATTCCGGAGCCAATGAGCTGAAGATACGTCACGACGTCACTGCTCTACTCTGTTAGTTTCATAATATAGTCTTGTCATGGATATGACATGATATATTATGAAGCCTGAAGCCTTTGCCTTGTAGTGGGACGACACAGGCTGAAAATAAATAAAAAATATAAAAGGATGTAGAAACAGAATCCTTTACATCATTGTGCTGGGGTAACTGGTTTTTCGTGAAGATTGTTTGATTTTTACAGCCACTTTTGAGCCACACTAAACCCATAATTAACGTAAATTCATTTTCCCGGACTAATAGCATATCACCATTTATTTGGACATAACATCACCCGATATTTTGCCCTTATTGTTTAACTCCCATGTAATGAGAAAGAGCCTTTTGCCAGCAACCGGACACAAATCCATCATCCACCAATGTATTAGAACAAAAAAAAAAGAGATTAATGAGGTCCAAATTGATTACGTCACTCCTGGCAGTTGGGCTTACAAAGTACCTCCATAAGGGAGGGTCGGAGAACTAACTTAGTCAATTATCGCCCTTCGTGTGCCGTCGGCAGAAATAAACGTCGTTACTCTGACTTTCAGGAGGGATCGTATTAAACTGTCCATAGACCATCGCCCTGTGCTAGTCAGCGTTCGCAATAGCGATTGTATAACGCGACTTTTTTGTCGCACAGAGGATTTTTCACTCTAAGTATTGAGCCAGGCATTAATTGTCATCGTCTTCTTGTCTTTGTCCCATGGTCGGCGCAACACTTTTTTTTTCCATTCTCCTTTGTCAATCGTCACGCTATCATTCACTCCTTTTTCTTTCAAATCATTCCTCACACAACCCATCCATCGTTTCCTTGGTCTTCCTCTCCCTCTCCATACATTAACATTTATATTCATCATTCTAAGCCAACCATTGGGAATTGTGAACTATTGGGTTTTTATCTCTCGATGCTAAGGATGGCAAACTAGTGAGTGATGAAAACGTCCCGCCAAAAAAGAGGCCATGTGAACGTGGGCTAGCGAAGCGACACAAAATGGCCGCGACTACATGTGTCAAAATGTTGGCTCGTTTACTTTGGTTATAGGTACTGGCACTGCTTTTATCGCTTGATTGTACCCTTGTCACGAATTACTAGTAATAGAATAGTGTTACTGTTTCACAATTTTGAGAAAATAAGCGCTATATTTGGAAGTGGGTGTCGACAATAAGGTTAAGGAAACCTGATGTTCAGGAATTAGTGGCACATTCCTCCTTTTCTTTAGGGTTTGGCAAAATTATCGCTGTCAAAAATCAAGTTTACAACTTGATTTATTTCCTTTTTTTATGTTCAATGCAGAACATCATCTATCAAATCGTCTATAGAGCCCGCGAAACCATAGACCATGTAGAAGGTTCTTCTTTAGTCGTGTCTATTTCTTACTTATGACTGTAGCGTATGGTGGCTGAACATTGACTTATGTTCAGCTACCACGCGAAGGGACCCCCGACAGAAAGCTCACTCAAACTTGCTCACATTTTTATCACCCCTGACTGTAATGGATCTTTGCCCGTATCTCCTTGAATGTAAGTGCTTGCTCCAACTTGTTTGTTTTCGTAGTCTCCCCAATTTGTTTGCCACGATGCGAAAGATTTATAGCCTCTTATCTTAAAGATATTTTTACTGTCTTCGCCTCTGTGTAAATTTGGGAAAGTTAATTGTCAGTTTTGAAAATGTTGAGTTTTTCGTGAATTTCATTTTTGGGGGATGTCAGATATAATTTTGTCCCAGTCTTCTTGAATGTCAGCTCCTATTTCGTGAATCAAATATAAGCCTTTGAGCTTTATTAAGCCACATCTTCACATACAAATAAAATGTTTTTGGCATTTATTCTCGACTTACATATTGCTCTCCTTTACTTCTCCCCGAAAAATATTAAATTCATACTCATGAAATTTTCTTCTCCCCGAAAAATATTAAATTCATACTCATGAAAATTTACACAAAAACTCGTTATAAAAGCTGAAAGTGACCACTAAAGAAGGTTTTTTTTAATTTCATCCCCTGAAGGCGTTTAATAGCAGATGAAAGTTTGTATGAAAGTTCGACATTATTACCAATAGAAATATCCATCAGGCTCATTGCTTGACTTACAATATCATCATCATGAGCCTAACCTTTTTCTCAACTGTTGAAAAAATGTCTGATTCTACCAAGATAGTTAAATTGTCTTTACGTCTTTACTAGTTGGACATCTTAATGTAGCCCAGACCCCAATTTCGGGATACAAAAATGTCGAGCTAGACGATATATACTGACAAGAAAAGGGTGATAACAAAAACATTCCCTTTTATTCACAAGCACTTGTTTTTCTTTAACATTCCGACTGCTGTGGGTGTCGGGAACATTCGGGGTCAGGGACCTTTTGTTTGTCACTGTCAAGTTGACATCTGGACCTTTTCGGGACAGGAAGGTGCTTGTTAGTTGTTACAAATCTTCCCTTCCCTCCAAGTTTATGACGAGTTATGGTACGGATTTCCTTTTGTACGTTCGGGAACCCACCTTTACCTTCTCTATTGTGGTGTGATGTGTGCTCCTGTGTGTTGGAACCTTTGACCTTCGCCACCCTTCCGAAAATCATAATGATCTGGGCAACATCTAACCTTTATAATGAATCTGTCGTAAGCGCTGGGGATGAGCTGGAGGTCCTGGGTGCGATTCCCAGGTTTGGCAGTGTTTTTTAGTGTCAGCACAGAGTCTGTTGCGCCCGGCTGACGGCAATAGGCTCACTCGCTTGCTATTATATGAGACCACAAATTCGGGTGTACTATTGGGGCGCCTTTGCTTGATCCCGGGGAAATGTAGGCTTGATGTTATGCCATGTTATGAATCTTGAAACCATTGCTCTATTTCCAAAAACTATTGTTATGTAATCCTTACTACAAAAATAATATAAGTGCTATAAAACCGTACAGACCTGAAAGCCCCATTAAAAGGGCTTTGTAACGGTCACCGGACAATTAGCTCCCACTAACGAGTCCCGAAAATCTATGAAAACGATACAAAACCTCTTTGCAGCGCTGATTGAGTTCAGAAACTTTGATTAATGACGCGAACAATGTTCTTTACTGTGTTGAACCAGTATATCTTGAACGGCGACGAAAAAGGGTACTAAAAGTAAATGTACTGTGTTTGACTTGCCGGTTGACATTTTGTCTTTGGAAGCGTCGCCGCCATTAAAGACCAAACCAAGATGGCTGCCACGAAAATGGCTGTGAAGGGCTTCAATGTTGTAATGTTGTTTTATTTGTGGATAATAACGAAACACCTTTATATGTAATTACATTGTTTATTTAACTTTGATGGAGACTTACTGAGAACTCTGTATGAGACAATATTGTGTGAAATTTTTGAGTTATTTATTTCGGTGAAAGCTTTCTCGGAAAGGACAAATATGTGTTTAATCCTTTGTCATACAAGTTTTTGATTCCCCTTTGTTACCATAAATCATCATAATTTCATAAGGAGAAATTAAATCAGCGTTTGCTTTTGAATTCTTAGTACTCCTAAAACCGAATTTGGGATCGTCCTAATTTATATTCTGGCAGGCATACGTTCAAAGGCGTGTTACACACGTAGGAATTAATTCCGTTTGCCGCAGCTCACGCTTCGAATGTAGGCCTTTGTACAAAGATATTGAGCACATCACACGTGTAGTGAATAGCCTCTGTATAGGAATGAGTTCTGGGTGTCCTGGAAGCGGAAAATTGTAAATATTAAAATTTAATTTAAAACATAAAGCAGAGAAATGTACAGAGGCGATCTTAATGCCATAGGTACATTGTTAGATGTCTACATACGAACGAACGACGATACAAATCCATGATCTTTGCAGTTCACAGGATAACTAGCAGATGCTGGATAAGTGTAGCACATATCAATCTAAATGGTGTGCAATTGGAAAAGCCTATATCCAGGAGTAGAGTACTATGGTAATGATGACGATAAAGAGTTTATCTGCGTTGAACGTAATAATAAGTTAGTAGCCGTAGACGCACTTTTTTTTTCGGATGGGAAATCATCAAATGACCCCTCCCGCTCTGGGCGGAGCGGAAGGGAGTGTCAGACTTTTACTGACTAAAACCCATCCATGTTCCTTCTTAGCCCTTTGTGTTCCGGGGCCGCGGTATCTCTTTCGAACAGTCCCGCAGCCCAGGCAGGCCCCGCAACCCCGGCAGGCACCCGTAGACCCCATTAGTACGCCTCGATCAAGGCATGGCCTTATATTTATTTTTGCTGTACATCGTCATTTGTCTAGCCCTGATGCAGCTGAATACCAGTATTTTATTTTTTTAAACTGCCTGTCAGATTTTCGGACTACTCACACGAGTAAAGACTGCCTATGATCTACAAATGACAGCCGGGACCAACAGCTTTCCGAGGCACAGAGGAAACTCAGTATATAAGGTGCAGTTTTGCATCCTAGTCAAAATTCAGGAGCTTGTCACAAAAGACATAATGACCAATTTAAATTACGATACCTGGTCAATAATTAATAAAGCTGCTATTTTGAATTGTTTAAATTTGACAGTATTTCAGAATAACACGAAAGTAATAAACAGAATCACCCATCGCACGACATGTCGCTGTGTACATTTATTTGTGTGTGTAAGGCGCGGTTATAGGGCTAGTAACAGACGGGCTGCGGTTTAATACGGGTGGTATGCACTTACCGATTTCAGTAAAAAAAAAAAAAACTACCCCATTTTATTATAGATTCGGGTTGAAAATCATTATCATAGATACCTCCTTGGATTTGACCTGGATGCGAAACGACACCTTGTACAATAGGTGCACATCTAGGCAAGCGCGGCGTAAGCTAAAGATCGTCCAAAGCGGCTGTTACTATTTTGCCACGGGCTCTTTCAACTATCACTGTACATAATATAATATTTAGGTCCAGACAATTGCCTAATTAAAACAAACAAAACTATAAATGATCAAAATTGTGACTATAGGGAACTAATAATGATCAAAATTGTGACCATAGGGAATTCCCTATAGTCACAATTTTGATCATTTTCAGTTCGTTGGTAATGGTATTAATCCCAGGGGCCGACCCGTCGATAGCTAATGTTGGCACGAGTCCAATACCTAGAAATGGCTGAAATTGTTAGGAGCAGAAAAATCCAATTATTAATGTGATTGATTTGGGCAAGACCGTCGTCATTTATCCTATAGTTTGTAAGCTCAGGGATTTTAGCGGCTGATTATATTATAATTACTTCTCATACTTTACTAGAAATTATAGTTGTATGGGCATGTGGTGAAGAGGGACGATCGCATGTGACTAAAAGAATGAAAGGAAAATAAAACGATGGTGTGATAAATGTTGATGGATGGAGCCCTAGCAGAAAACAAAAATAAAATGGAAGAATAATGTGAGATGATATGAAGGAAAAAGGAGTAAATTATACAGGGTGTAAACCACCTCATCACGAAGCCGTCAACCAAGCATTCTGTACATCCAACTAAGTAACTTTACGCAAAATTATTGCTGAGAAACTACTTTTTTTTTTGGGGTGATAAATCATGTTGTGTGGTTGAACTTAATGTAACGCACTCAAAACATTGTGCTGATGGATGGATTGAATAGTACGGGGGTCGTGGAGGTGTTTAAAGTAAAAATGTTACATTAAAAACTTATATAAAAAAAAAGTTGTCAAAAAGTTGGAACTTTGACCCCCAATATCTCCGTAACTAGAAGGTTCCCAGGTATGGTGTAGAACAAAAAAAAATGATTGCAATGACGAGGAGAACAAGTGCTTTTCGGCTGCGTTAAGAGGTGTTTTACACCCTTTATGATAGCGTGACGATTGACAGAGGAAACTGAAGAAAAAAACGTGTTGCGCCGACCCCAAGAAACATGGGACAAGGGCAGGAAAATATGACTTTACTAGAATATATTGTGTTGGAGTCTTATCAGCCTTGGGCTTAAAGCCTTTAGTCCTTTTTAATTAATCTCCATAATGAAGCAAGGTAACGTTATTAAATTTTGCTCAAAGGAATATTATCTGACTGTCGCGTTCTAATTTTGATCCCGATAAGTCTTACAGATGAAATCTATTGACGGGATATTACGTTTCTCTTCAATATTAATTAGCTTTTCAGAGTACAGTTTGAATTTAATAAGCCCGGATATTTTCTTTAATAGTAAAATCTGTTTAACCCAGATTTATGAGAACTCCCAAGAACACTTTACATTCTTATTTTTACATCATACATTCATAATTTGCGCAGCCATCCTGAAGTTTTATTAATGTGAATCCTTTGCACATACTCTTCTGTATATTCTAAGTGGTCGTCAGTATTCTCCAGAGAGGGGAAGTTAAAAGTCACATCTGTCTTGAAAACACAAGGAAGTTTGAACATTGCCTTACAAATATTTGCATATAAATATTCTAGTTTGGAAACTTGTGTATTGTTAACGAGCCAGCCAACTTGTTACCCAACTTTGTCCTCAATAAGGTCCAGAGTTCCTTTGTGACAGTGTTTAGAGTTACCTTTGAGGATTGAAACAGTGCTGAATATATTGGATGTAACGACTATGAGCCTTTGTGTGTTCCCTTTGAAGTGGAAATATATTTTTGTTTCTTTGTTCTGAGATTCTTTTTCAGTCTTGTATTTTTCTGTTATTTTTAGGTTGTAATATGACCTTTATTAATCAAATCATGTTTTTAGTCGGCATGTAATAATGAAATGGGCAGATATAGACCCTATTGTGTTCTTCAGAAAGGTCATCGTCGTACTACCAACTGTAGACGAAGCAAAAGGAGCACTAAGGATAGCAGGCGGTGTTCTGTATTTACTGCCTATCCCCAAACGTTAGTTTATACATGTTTGTTTGTTATTCTGTCTTCTGCAGACCTAAATATATATTCCCCCACTGCTTTACATAATTCTGAATCTAAATTAAGCTTACTCAGTTTATGAATGCGAAGGCCTGAAAGAATCAGTCCTTTAATGGCAGTTTTTATTTGCAAAAGTTGCCAAAAGTTTGAAAGTTTCTACCCTCTTTTTGAATTAAATTCACGCGTTTGTAATTCTTTCGGATTCTTTTTGATTTTAAATGAAGTTGGTTTTGTTTTTGAAAGGATATAATACTTTGGCTTCACACGGTTTTTACGACTTGAGAAATCATTGAGATTTCTTTTTTAAGTAAGTTTAATATAGATATTAAACTTACTTATAGTATTGTAACATAAACCTCCTCAAATAAATTCTATAAATAATGGAAACACAATCACAATTCACAATTCGTTGCGTTGTCGAGAAGAACCACGCAGTCACACGGACAGAAACGATAAGTGACTTCTTTAATTTATGATACTTATGTACAGATATAATTATGTAGATATGACCGGTCAATGTGGCGCCTCTTGGGGGAGGCCTATGTCCAGCAGTGGACGATTTTCGGTTGAAATCACGATGATGCAGAAATGGTTTAATTTGCACATTCTTATCTAAAGCACTCTAGCCGTTGAAATAAACGAGATCACACTCACCACTAGTTTCCAAAATATAATTAATTACATTTAATGTTTCGTTTTCGACTTAAAACCGCGCAATAAACGCGTCGTGTCTAGGTTACATTTAATAACCTTCATCAAAGTCAGCGTAGTTGTCACCAACTTAATGTGGTTTTAACCTAAATCCCTCTGGTATCCGCCCGTGTTTGTACAGACATATTATACCTTATTTGAAGACGGGGGCGTCTCTGATAATGGCGTAATTTGTGGGAGAGTGAACCCCAAATACATCTCAGAGTTTGGGAATTTGGTTTTAAATGTATTTACAAGGATATTGGTGCCAAATTTTGGGCCGACTTAATTTAAATTGTCATTGACACGCTTGCAAGTACTTATTCAAAAGTTCTAATTAGGGTATGACTGACTAGTTCATTTTGGTGGCTAGAATCATTATTCTAGCCACCAAAATCAACTGATCAGTTCACTAATAGTAATATATATATATATATATTACTATTAGTATATACTATATATATATACAGTTCACTAATAGTATTTATATAGTATATACTATTAGTGAACTGTAAGAAGAAAAACATTTTATGCACATCTTTCGTAGGCAACAAGCCTGGAAACTACGTAACGAAGAAACTACTATATTCTTGACTTAGAAACTTATAAAGGTAACTAGTTTGCTTGGGTGCGCGAGCTGCGCGCAGCTCGCGTGTTTGGTGTTTTGGGAAGTATTACTCACCCTCATCAAATTTTGAGAATCTATAGGCACCCCTAAATGAATTGGAAAATCCGTTAGAATTACCCCTAAAACAGTATGAAAACCCCTACGGACCCCTAATAAAACCTTATTTAAAAACTCATACCTTTTCCATAAAAAAAATAACTCTAAAGTTTGCTGAATTACGCTTCACCCATTCAATCATCGTTACGCTACGGAGGTCGCCGGCTCGCTTCGCTCGCCACCTCCCCCCTTCGCTTCACTCAGGACCTACCTACCACCGAACAGGTTTCGACACCTACTATAATATTTGTTCAAACACCTGATAGCTATCTATAACCGTTATTAAGTTACTGCCCTTTTCAATTATAGGGGAGGTTGGGGAGGGGAGCTTCACCCACTCAACCTTCGTTACGCTACGGAGGTCGCCGGCTCGTTCGCTCGCCACCTCCCCCCTTCGCTCCACTCGGCCTCGCAGGTTCACTCCGCTCAGAACCTACCTACCACCGGACAAGTTTCGACGCCTACTATAATATTTGTTCAAACAGCTGATGGCTATCTCTAACCGTTATGAAGTTACAGACCTTTCAATTTTAGGGGAGGTTGGGGAGGGGAGCTTCACCCACTCAACCTTCAGGACTTTTAGGGGAGGTTGGGGAGGGGAGGGGAGGGTATAAAATTTTCAACGCCCCCCAATAATAAAGTATAGTAAAAATCAAAATTCCGCTAGGTGTCCTAGTTTCCGAGATACGATGGGGGGAGGGGTGAAGGGGGGGAGAGTGGGGAGTTTTGAAAAATGATTTCGACTAACAATCAGCCCCTATAAACAAATCTGAAAAAAAAAATGTTCCAAGTCTCTTAACTTCCGAGATCCGCCTAAAGGGGGGGAGAAGGGGGAAAAGGGGGACAACTTTGAAAACTGGTTTTTACTTTTCCGAGCCTCCTCTATACGAATCCGTAAAAACATAAAAATACGGGTCCCTTAGTTTCCGAGATACGATAGGGACGGGGAGGAAGGGGAGCAAAAAGGGGAGGTTTGGCACTTTTCCCATACTCGCGGGAGTTACTTGTTTACGAATCTGTCAAAAAATACCCACCTCCCCATCCACCATCTGGGAGAACAATTATGTCAATGAGTCAGTGAGTCAGTGGTAATTCAGCTTTATATAATATAACTAGTTTGCTTGGGTGCGCGAGCTGCACGCAGCTCGCGTGTTTTGTGTTTTTGAGAAGAATTCTCTATCCTTATAAAATTTTGAGAATCTATACGCACCCCTAAATGAATTGGAAAATCCGTTAGAATTACCCCTAAAACAGTATGAAAACCCCTACGGACCCCTAATAAAACCTTATTTAAAAACTGAGACCTTTTCCCATAAAAAACATTACCCTAAAGTTTACTGAGTTACGCTTCACCAACTCAACCATCGTTACGCTAAGGAGGTCGCCGGCTCGCTTCGCTCGCCACCTCCCCCCTTCGCTCCACTCAGGTCCTACCTACCACCGGACAGGTTTCGACACCTACTATAATATTTGTTCAAACACCTGATAGTTATCTCTAACCGTTATTAAGTTACAGCCGTTTTCAATTATAGGGGAGGTTGGGGAGGGGAGTTTCACCCACCCAACCTTCGTTACGCTACGCTTAACTCGGTCTCGCAGGTTCGCTCCACTCAGGACCTACCTACCGCCGGAAAGGGGAGGTAGGGCAGGGTAGGGTAGGGAGGGGAGGGTATAAAAATTTTAACGCCCCCCAATAATAAAGTATAGTAAAAATCAAAATTCCGCTACGTGTCCTAGTTTCCGAGATACGATTGGGGGAGGGGTGAAGGGGGGGAGAGGGGGGAGTTTTGAAAAAAGAATTTAACTAAAAATCGGCCCTTTTATACGAATCTGAAAAAAAAAATGTTCGAAGTCTCTTAACTTCTGAGATTCGCCTAAAGGGGGGAAGAAGGGGAGAAAGGGGGACAACTTTGAAAAATGATTTTTACTTTTCCCAGCCTCCTCTATACGAATCTGAAAAAAAAAATGTTCCAAGTCTCTTGGTTTCCGAGATACGATAGGGAGGGGTGAGAAGGGGGGTGAAAAGGGGATCTTTGGCACTTTTCCCATAGGTTTCAGAGTTAGTTGTTTACGAATCTGCAAAAATATACCCACCTCCCCATCCACCATCTCGGAGAACAATTCTGTCAATCAGTGAGTCAGTGGTAATTCAGCTTTATATAATATAATAACTAGTTTGCTTGGGTGCGCGAGCTGCGCGCAGCTCGCATGTTTGGTGTTTTTGAGAAGTATTACTTACCCTTATAAAATTTTGAGAATATATGGGCATCCTTAAATGAATTGGAAAATCCGTTAGAATTACCCCTAAAACAGTATGAAAACCTCTACGAACCCCTAATAAAATCTAAAACCTTATTTAAAAACTCAGAATTGGAAAATCCGTTAGAATTACCCCTAAATCAGTATGAGAACCCTGAAGAACCCCTAAAACATTTGAGAAGTATAAAAAAAAACATTACCCTAAGGTTTGCTTGTCGTCGTCCCTGAGTTACGCTTCACCCACTCGACCTTCGTTACGCTACGGAGGTCGGCGCCTCGCTTCGCTCGCCACCTCCCCCCTTCGCTCCACTCGGTCTCGCAGGTTCGCTCCGCTCAGGACCTACCTCCAACCGAACAGGTTTCGACGCCTACTATAATATTTGTTCAAACACCTAATAGCTATCTCTAACCGTTATGAAGTTACAGCCCTTTCAATTTTAGGGGAGGTTGGGGAGGGGAGCTTCACCCACTCAACCTTCGTTACGCTACGGAGGTCGCCGGCTCGCTTCGCTCGCCACCTCCCCCCTTCGCTCTACTCGGTCTCGCAGGTTCGCTCCACTCAGGACCTACCTACCACCGAAAAGGGAAGGTTGGGGAGGGGAGGGTATAAAAATTTCAACGCCCCTCAATAATAAAGTATAGTCAAAATCACAATGCCGCTATGTGTCCTAGTTTCCGAGATACGATAGGGGTGAAGGGGGGAGAGTGGGGAGTTTTGAAAAATGATTTCGACTAATCAGAAGATTTATACGAATCTGAAAAAAAAAATGTTCCAAGTCTCTTAACTTCCGAGATCCGCCTAAAGGGGGGGAGAAGGGGGGAAAGGGGGTCAACTTTGAAAACTGGTTTTTTTCTTTTCCGAGCCTCCTCTATACGAATCTGAAAAAAAAAATGTTCCAAGTCTCTTAACTTCCGAGATCCGCCTAAAGGGGGGGAGAAGGGGGGAAAGGGGGTCAACTTTGAAAACTGGTTTTTTTCTTTTCCGAGCCTCCTCTATACGAATCTGAAAAAAAAAATGTTTCAAGTCTCTTGGTTTCTGAGATACGATAGGGAGGGGTGAGAAGGGGGGCGAAAAGGGGAGGTTTGGCACTTTTCCCATAGGTTTCAGAGTTATATGTTTACGAATCTGTCAAAATATACCCACCTCCCCATCCACCAACAGGGAGAACAATTCTGTCAGTGAGTGAGTCAGTGAGTGGTAATCGAGCTTTATATAGTATAACTAGTTTGCCTGGGTGCGCGAGCTGCGCGCAGCTCGCGTGTTTGGTGTTTTTAAGAAGTATTACTTACCCTTATAAAATTTTGAGAATCTATAGGCATCCTTAAATGAATTGGAATATCCGTTAGAATTACCCCTCAAACAGTATGAAAACCCCTACGAACCTCTAATAAAAACTAAAACCTTATTTAAAAACCTCAGTCCTTTCCCCATAAAAAAAACATTATCCTAAAGTTTGCTTGTCGTCGTCCCTGAGTTACGCTTCATCCACTCAACCTTCAGCTCGCGGGTTTCGTGTTTTTGAGAAGTATTCCCTATCCTTATGAAATTTTGAGAATCCATAGGAATCCTTAAATGAATTGGAAAATCCGTTAGAATTACCCCTAAATCAGTATGAGAACCCTTAAGAACCCCTAAAACATTTGAGAAGTATAAAAAAAACATTTCCCTAAGGTTTGCTTGTCGTCGTCCCTGAGCTACGCTTCACCCACTCAACCATACGCTACGGAGGTCGTCGGCTCGCTCCGCTCGCCACATCCCCCCTTCGCTCCACTCAGGACCTACCTGCCACCGGACAGGTTTCGACGCCTACTATAATATTTGTTCAAACACCTGATGGCTATCTCTAACGGTTATGAAGTTACAGCCCTTTCAATTTTAGGGGAGGTTGGGGAGGGGAGGGTATACAAATTTCAACAACCCTCAACAATAAAGTATAGTCAAAATCAAAATGCCGCTACGTGTCCTAGTTTCCGAGATACGATGGAAGGAGGGGTGAAGGGGGGAGAGTGGGGAGTTTTGAAAAATGATTTTGACGAACTCTTTGCCCCTTCTTACGAATCTGAAAAAAAAAATGTTCCAAGTCTCTTAACTTCTGAGATCCGCCTAAAGGGGCGGGGAGAAGGGGGGCAAAGGGGCAACTTTGAAAAATGGTTTTTACTTTTCCAAGCCTCCTCTATACGAATCTGTAAAAAAAAATGTACCAAGTCTCTTGGTTTCCGAGATTCCGAGATACGATAGGGAGGGGTGAGAAGGGGGGTGAAAAGGGGAGGTTTGGCACTTTTCCTATAGGTTTGAGAGTTAGTTGTTTGCGAATCTGTAAAAATATACCTACCTCCCCATCCACCATCTGGGAGATCAATTCTATACGATGGGGGGAGGGGTGAAGAGGGGAGAGTGGGGAGTTTTGAAAAATGATTTTGACCAACTCTTTGCCCCTTCTTACGAATCTGAAAAAAAAAATGTTCCAAGTCTCTTAACTTCTGAGATCCGCCTAAAGGGGCGGGGAGAAGGGGGGCAAAGGGGCAACTTTGAAAAATGGTTTTTACTTTTCCAAGCCTCCTCTATACGAATCTGAAAAAAAAAATGTACCAAGTCTCTTGGTTTCCGAGATTCCGAGATACGATAGGGAGGGGTGAGAAGGGGGGTGAAAAGGGGAGGTTTGGCACTTTTCCCATAGGTTTGAGAGTTAGTTGTTTGCGAATCTGTAAAAATATACCTACCTCCCCATCCACCATCTGGGAGATCAATTCTATACGATGGGGGGAGGGGTGAAGGGGGGAGAGTGGGGAGTTTTGAAAAATGATTTTGAACAACTCTTTGCCCCTTCTTACGAATCTGAAAAAAAAAATGTTCCAAGTCTCTTAACTTCTGAGATCCGCCTAAAGGGGCCGGGAGAAGGGGGGCAAAGGGGCAACTTTGAAAAATGGTTTTTACTTTTCCAAGCCTCCTCTATACGAATCTGAAAAAAAAAATGTACCAAGTCTCTTGGTTTCCGAGATTCCGAGATACGATAGGGAGGGGTGAGAAGGGGGGTGAAAAGGGGAGGTTTGGCACTTTTCCCATAGGTTTGAGAGTTAGTTGTTTACGAATCTGTAAAAATATACCCCACTCGCCCTCCACCATCTGGGAGAACAATTATGTCAGTGAGTGAGTGGTAATAAACCGGAAATGGCACGGTCGCCATCTTGAATTTTTGAAATGTCACAATTTTCCTAAAGTAACCAGGATACAAGGTACCTGTCAGTAAAAAAACGTGGCTGTTCGTTGACTTTGGTAAAACAATAGAACTCGCCAAAGTCGGGTCTGACCCGAAAATTCAAGCCCTAATGGCGCTCGGGGTTGCAAGCTGAAAGTGATGAAAATGGTGAAATGTCATTTGGGGGATCCCAAAGTTGCCGGCTTATCAAAGTTTCTATTCAAAATGGCGTTATTTCTACTTTTCACGTTTTTGGGGAAAATCTGGGAAAATACCCTAAAAATGGGGAGAATTTTTGCACCAGGCAATACTCCTCAACAAAACACATAACCCGTTCATACAACAAAATCCAGTCGGGGGATGCCAGTCGTGCCATTTATCGCGTCAAAAATTGGGAATTTTCGTCATTTTTACAAGAAGGCCGCCACACTGTCCGCCATCTTGTTTTTCTGAAATGTCATAATTTTCCTGAAAGCTCAAGGATACAGACCACCGATTGGTGTACTTGGTGTTGCCAACTTTTGAGTTTGGTAGAACAAAAGAACTCGCCAAAGTCGGGTCTGACCCGAAATTTCAAGCCAAAATGGTTCTCGGGGTTGCCAGCTGAAAGTGATGAAAATGGTCAAATGTCATTCGGGGGACCCCAATGTTGCCGGCTAGTCAAAGTCTCCATTCAAAATGTAGTTATTTCTACTTTTCATGTTTTTGGGGAAAATCTGGGAAAACTCCCTAAAAATTGGGAAAATTTTTGCACCACGCAACACTCCCCAACTAAATACACAACCGGTTCATACAACACAATCCAGTCGGGGGTTGCCAGCTGTCCCATTTATCGTGTCGAAAATTGGGATTTTTCGTCATTTTTACAAGATGGCCGCCACACTGTCCGCCATCTTGTTTTTCTGAAATGTCATAATTTTCCTGAAATCTCAAGGATACAGGCCACTGACTGGTGTACTTGGTGTTGCCAACTTTTGTGTTTGGTAGAACAAAAGAACTCGCCAAATTCGGGTCTGACCCGAAAATTCAAGCGCCAATGGCTCTCGGGGTTGCCAGCTAAAAGTGATGAAAATGGTCAAATGTCATTTGGGGGACCACAATGTTGCCAGCTAGTCAAAGTCTCCATTCAAAATGTCGTTATTTCTACTTTTCATGTTTTTGGGGAAAATCTGGGAAAACTCCCTCAAAATGGGGAAAATTTTTGCACCAGGCAACACTCCTCGATTAAATACACAACCGGTTCATACAACACAATCCAGTCGGGGGTTGCCAGCTGTCCCATTTATCGTGTCGAAAATTGGGATTTTTTGTCATTTTTACAAGATGGCCGCCACACTGTCCGCCATCTTGTTTTTCTGAAATGTCATAATTTTGCTGAAATCTCAAGGATATACGCTACCGATCGGTGTACTTGGTGTTGCCAACTTTTGAGTTTGGTAGAACAAATGAATTCGCCAAAGTCAAAAAGTCCCAAAAATTAAAATATTCAATATTTTTTGGGGTTGCCAAGTAAAACGCACCTAAATGGTCAAATGTCATTTGGGAGACCCTAATGCTGCCAGCTAGTCAAAGTCTTTATTCAAAATGTCGTTATTTCTACTTTTCATGTTTTTGGGGAAAATCTAGGAAAGTACCCTAAAAATGGGGAAATTTATTTCGCCAGGCAACACTCGTTGACGTAACACACAACCGCTCGGTACAACTTGAACCCGTCAGATGTTGCCAACTACACAAAAACTGGATTTGAAAAAAGTCGAAAATTTCAACTTTTCACAAAATGGCCGCCACACCGTCCGCCATCTTGTTTTTCTGAAAAGACCCAATTTTTCTGAAATCTCAAGGATATAGGCCACCGATTAATGCACTTGGTGTTGCCAACTTTTGGAATCGGTAGAACAAAACAATTCGTCAGAGTCGAGTGGAAAAAGTCGCAATTTTCAAAACGTCCTAGCGCAGCCGCCATCTTGTTTTTTTTTTTGTTTTTACTTTTTTTGAAAATCATTCCAGATCTTATACAGGACCTATGAGTCGAAACCCCTCCAAGTCTTTTCCCCACCGAAACCGGAAATGGACTCGGCCGCCATCTTGGATTTGAATCTCCTCTATAATTTTCCTCTACTCACTCTATGGTTTTATACATTATTGCAAAACATACCCCTAACCCATCTCTCACCCATTCCGAGAAACGGCATGTCAATCAGTGAGTGAGTCAGTGGCTTTGTAGTTTTATATAATATAAACTAGTTTGCTTGGGTGCGCGAGCTGCGCGCAGCTCGCGTGTTTGGTGTTTTAGAGACGTATTACTTACCCTTATAAAATTTTGAGAATCTATAGGCACCCCTAAATGAATTGGAAAATCCGTAAGAATTACCCCTAAAACAGTATGAAAACCCCTACGGACCCCTAATAAAACCTTATTTAAAAACTCAGACCTTTTCCATAAAAAAAATAACTCTAAAGTTTGCTGAGTTACGCTTCACCCATTCAATCATCGTTACGCTACGGAGGTCGCCGGCTCGCTTCGCTCGCCACCTCCCCCCTTCGCTCCACTCAGGACCTACCTGCCACCGGAAAGGGGAGGTTGGGGAGGGGAGGGTATACAAATTTTAACAACCCTCAATAATAAAGTATGGTCAAAATCAAAATGCCGCTACGTGTCCTAGTTTCCGAGATACGATGGGGGGAGGGGTGAAGGGGGGAGAGTGGGGAGTTTTGAAAAATGATTTTGACCAACTCTTTGCCCCTTCTTACGAATCTGAAAAAAAAAATGTTCCAAGTCTCTTAACTTCTGAGATCCGCCTAAAGGGGCGGGGAGAAGAGGGGCAAAGGGGCAACTTTGAAAAATGGTTTTTACTTTTCCAAGCCTCCTCTATACGAATCTTAAAAAAAAATGTACCAAGTCTCTTAGTTTCCGAGATACGATAGGGAGGGGTGAGAAGGGGGGTGAAAAGGGGAGGTTTGGCACTTTTCCCATAGGTTTGAGAGTTAGTTGTTTACGAATCTGTAAAAATATACCCCACTCGCCCTCCACCATCTGGGAGAACAATTATGTCAGTGAGTGAGTGGTAATAAACCGGAAATGGCACGGTCGCCATCTTGAATTTTTGAAATGTCACAATTTTCATAAAGTAACCAGGATACAAGGTACCTGTCAGTAAAAAAACGGTGGCTGTTCGTTGACTTTGGTAAAACAAAAGAACTCGCCAAAGTCGGGTCTGACCCGAAAATTCAAGCCCTAATGGCGCTCGGGGTTGCCAGCTGAAAGTGATGAAAATGGTGAAATGTCATTTGGGGGATCCCAAAGTTGCCGGCTTATCAAAGTTTCTATTCAAAATGGCGTTATTTCTACTTTTCACGTTTTCGGGGAAAATCTGGAAAAGTACCCCAAAAGTGGAATAAATTGTTGCACCAGGCAACACTCCTTGACAAAGTACACAACCGGTTCATACAACACAATCCAGTCGGGGGATGCGAGCTGTCCCATTTATCGTGTCGAAAATTGGGATTTTTCGTCATTTTCACAAGATGGCCGCCACACTGTCCGCCATCTTGTTTTTCTGAATTGTCATAATTTTCCTAAAATCTCAAGGATACAGGCCACAGAATGGTGTACTTGGTGTTGCCAACTTTTGAGTTTGGTAAAACAAAAGAACTCGCCAAAGTCGGGTCTGACCCGAAAATTCAAGCCCCAATGGCTCTCGGGGTTGCCAGCTGAAAGAGATAAAAATAGTCAAATGTCATTTGGGGGACCCTAATGCTGCCAGCTAGTTAAAGTTTTTATTCAAAATGTTGTTATTTCTACTTTTCATGTTTTTGGGGAAAATCTGGGAAAACACCCTAAAAATTGGGAAAATTTTTGCACCAGGCAACACTCCTAAAAGAAATACACAACCGGTTCATACATCACTATCCAGTCCGGGGTTGCCAGCTGTCCCATTTATCGTGTCGAAAATTGAGATTTTTCGTCATTTTTACAAGATGGCCGCCACAAAGTCCGCCATCTTGTTTTTCTGAAAAGTCATAATTTTCCTGAAATCTCAAGGATATAGGCTACCGACCGGTTTACTTGGTGTTGCCAACTTTTGAGTTTCGTAGAACAAATGAATTCGCCAAAGTCAAAAAGTCCCAAAAATTAAAATATTCAATATTTTTTGGGGTTGCCAATTAAAACGCACTAAAATGGTCAAATGTCATTTGGGCGAACCCAATGCTGCCAGCTGGTCAAAGTCTTTATTCAAAATGTCGTTATTTCTACTTTTCATGTTTTTGGGTAAAATCTGGAAAAGTACCCTAAAAATGGGAAAATTTATTTCACCAGGCAACACTCGTTGGCGTAACACACAACCGCTCGGTACAACTCAAACCCGTCAGATGTTGCCAACTACACGAAAAATGGATTTGAAAAAAGTCGAAAATTCCAACTGTTCACAAAATGGCCGCCACAGCGTCCGCCATCTTGTGTTTTCAAAAAGTCTCAATTTTTCTGAAATCTCAAGGATATAGGCCCCCGACTGGTATACGTAGTGTTGCAAACGTTTGAAATCGGTTGAACAAAACAATTCACCAAAGTCGAGTGAAAAAAGTCGCAATTTTCAAAACGTCCTAGCGCAGCCGCCATCTTGTTTTTTTTTTTTTCTTACTTTTTTTTTTAAATTATTCCAGATCTTATACAGGACCTATGAGTTGAAACCCCTCCAAGTCTTTTCCCCACCGAAACCGGAAATGGACTCGGCCGCCATCTTGGATTTGAATCTCCTCTATAATTTTCCTCTACTCACTTTATGGTTTTATACATTATTGCAAAACATACCCTTAACCCATCTCTCACCCAATCCGAGAAACGACATGTCAATGAGTGAGTGGCTTTGTAGTTTTATATATTATACTAGTTTGCTTGGGTGCGCGAGCTGCGCGCAGCTCGCGTGTTTGGTGTTTTTGAGAAGTATTACTAACCCTTTTAAAATTTTGAGAATCTATAGGCACCCTTAAATGAATTGAAAAACCGTTAGAATTACCCCTAAAACAGTATGAAAACCCTTACGAACCCCAATAAAATCTAAAACCTTATTTAAAAACTCAGACCTTTTCCCATAAAAAACATTACCCTAAAGTTTGCTGAGTTACGCTTCACCCACTCAATCATCGTTACGCTACGGAGGTCGCCGGCTCGCTTCGCTCGCCACCTCCCGCCTTTGCTCCACTCAGGACCTACCTACCACCGGACAGGTTTCGATACCTACTATAATATTTGTTCAAATACCTGATGACTATCTCTAACCGTTATGAAGGTACAGCCCTTTCAATTTTAGGGGAGGTTGGGGAGGGGAGCTTCACCCACTCAACCTCCGTTACGCTACGGAGGTCGCCGGCTCGCTTCGCTCGCCACCTCCCCCCTTCACTCCGCTCAGGACCTACCTACCACCGGAAAGGGGAGGTTGGGGAGGGCAGGGTAGGGTGTACAAATTTCAACGCCTCTCAATAATAAAGTACAGTAAAAATCAAAATGCCGCTACGTGTCCTAGTTTCCGAGATACGATGGGGGGAGGGGTGACGGGGGAAAGAGTGGGGAGTTTTGAAAAATGATTTCGACTAATGCATTGCCCCTTTATACGAATCTGAAAAAAAAAATGTTCCAAGTCTCTCAACTTCCGAGATCCGCCTAAATGGGGGGAGAAGGGGGCCAAAGGGGGCAACTTTGAAAACTGTTTTTTACTTTTCCGAGCTATCTCTATACGAATCCGTAAAAAAATTAAACACCCGTCTCTTAGTTTTCGAGATACGATAGGGAGGGGTGAGAAGGGGGGCAAAAAGGGGAGGTTTGGCACTTTTTCCCTACTCGTGAGAGTTACTTGATTACGAATCTATCAAAATATGACCCCCTCCCCCTCCACCATCTGGGAGAATAATTATGTCAGTAAGTGAGTGGTAATAAACCGGAAATGGCACGGCCGCCATCTTGAATTTCTGAAATGTCACAATTTTCCTAAAATAACCAGGATACAAGTTACCTGTCAGTAAAAGAACGGTGGCTGTCCGTTGACTTTGGTAGAACAAAAGAATTGGCCAAAGTCGGGTCTGACCCGAAAATTCAAGCACCAATGGCTCTCGGGGTTGCCAGCTGAGAGTAATGAAAATGATCAAAAGTCATTTCACGTACCCCATTCTTGGTGGTTATGCAAAATTTCCATTAAAAATGTCGTCATTTCTACTTTTCATGTTTTTGGGAAAAATCTGGGAAAACTCCCTAAAAATAGGGAAAATTTTTGCACCAGGCAACACTCCTCGACTAAATACACAACCGGTTCATACAACACAATCCAGTCGGGGGTTGCCAGCTGTCCCATTTATCGTGTCGAAAATTGGGATTTTTCGTCATTTTTACAAGATGGCCGCCACACTGTCCGCCATCTTGTTTTTCTGAAATGTCATAATTTTCCTGAAATCTCAAGGATACAGGCCACCGACTGGTGTACTTGGTGTTGCCAACTTTTGTGTTTGGTAGAACAAAAGAACTCGCCAAAGTCGGGTCTGACCCGAAAATTCAAGCCCCAATGGCTCTCGGGGTTGCCAGCTAAGAGTGATGAAAATGGTCAAATGTCATTTGGGGGACCACAATGTTGCCAGCTAGTCAAAGTCTCCATTCAAAATGTCGTTATTTCTACTTTTCATGTTTTTGGGGAAAATCTGGGAAAACTCCCTAAAAATGGGGAAAATTTTTGCACCAGGCAACACTCCTCGACTAAATACACAACCGGTTTATACAACACAATCCAGTCGGGGGTTGCCAGCTGTCCCATTTATCGTGTCGAAAATTGGGATTTTTCGTCATTTTTACAAGATGGCCGCCACACTGTCCGCCATCTTGTTTTTCTGAAATGTCATAATTTTCCTGAAATCTCAACGATATAGGCTACCGATCGGTGTACTTGGTGTTGCCAATTTTTGAGTTTGGTAGAACAAATGAATTCGCCAAAGTCAAAAAGTCCCAAAAATTAAAATATTCAATGTTTTTTGGGGTTGCCAACTAAAACGCACCAAAATGGTCAAATGTCATTTGGGGGAACCCAATGCTGCCAGCTAGTCAAAGTCTTCATTCGAATTGTCGTTATTTCTACTTTTCATGTTTTTGGGGAAAATCTGGGAAAGTACCCTAAAAATGGGGAAATTTATTTCACCAGGCAACACTCGTTGTTGTAACACGCAACCGCTCGGTACAACTCGAACCCGTCAGATGTTGCCAACTACACGAAAAATGGATTTGAAAAATTTCGAAAATTCCAACTGTTCACAAAATGGCCGCCACAGCGTCCGCCATCTTGTGTTTTCAAAAAGTCACATTTTTCTGAAATCTCAAGGATATAGGCCCCCGACTGGTGAACTTAATGTTGCCAACTTTCGAAATCGGTAGAACAAAACAATTCGCCAAAGTCGAGTGAAAAAATTGGCAATTTTCAAAACGTCCTAGCGCAGCCGCCATCTTGTTTTTTTTTTTTTTTTTACTTTTTTTTTAAATCATTCCAGATCTTATACAGGACCTATGAGTCGAAACCCCTCCAAGTCTTTTCCCCACCGAAACCGGAAATGGACTCGGCCGCCATCTTGGATTTGAATCTCCTCTATAATTTTCCTCTACTCACTTTATGGTTTTATACATTATTGCAAAACATACCCTTAACCCATCTCTCACCCATTCCGAGAAACGGCATGTCAATCAGTGAGTGAGTGGTCTTGTAGTTTTATATAATATAAACTAGTTTGCTTGGGTGCGCGAGCTGCGCGCAGCTCGCGTGTTTGGTGTTTTAGAGACGTATTACTTACCCTTATAAAATTTTGAGAATCTATAGGCACCCCTAAATGAATTGGAAAATCCGTAAAAATTACCCCTAAAACAGTATGAAAACCCCTACGGACCCCTAATAAAACCTTATTTAAAAACTCAGACCTTTTCCATAAAAAAAATAACTCTAAAGTTTGCTGAGTTACGCTTCACCCATTCAATCATCGTTACGCTACGGAGGTCGCCGGCTCGCTTCGCTCGCCACCTCCCCCCTTCGCTCCACTCAGGACCTACCTGCCACCGGAAAGGGGAGGTTGGGGAGGGGAGGGTATACAAATTTCAACAACCCTCAATAACAAAGTATTGTCAAAATCAAAATGCCGCTACGTGTCCTAGTTTCCGAGATACGATGGGGGAGGGGTGAAGGGGGGAGAGTGGGGAGTTTTGAAAAATGATTTTGACCAACTCTTTGCCCCTTCTTACGAATCTGAAAAAAAAAATGTTCCAAGTCTCTTAACTTCTGAGATCCGCCTAAAGGGGCGGGAAGAAGGGGGGCAAAGGGGCAACTTTGAAAAATGGTTTTTACTTTTCCAAGCCTCCTCTATACGAATCTGAAAAAAAAAATGTTCCAAGTCTCTTGGTTTCCGAGATACGATAGGGAGGGGTGAGAAGGGGGGGTGAAAAGGGGAGGTTTGGCACTTTTCCCATAGGTTTGAGAGTTAGTTGTTTACGAATCTGCCAAAATATACCCCACTCGCCCTCCACCATCCGGGAGAACAATTATGTCAGTGAGTGAGTGGTAATAAACCGGAAATGGCACGGTCGCCATCTTGAATTTCTGAAATGTCACAATTTTCCTAAAGTAACCAGGATACAAGTTACCTGTCAGTAAAAAAACGGTGGCTGTTCGTTGACTTTGGTAAAACAAAGGAACTCGCCAAAGTCGGGTCTAACCCGAAAATTCAAGCCCTAATGGCTCTCGGGGTTGCCAGCTGAAAGTGATGAAAATGGTCAAATGTGGTTTGAAGCACCCCATTCTTGGAGGTAATGTAAAATTTCCATTTAAAATGTTGTTATTTCTACTTGTCACGTTTTCGGGGAAAATCTGGAAAATTACCGCAAAAATGGGGACTTTTTTTGCACCAGGCAACACTCCTTGATGT
Source organism: Xestia rhomboidea (assembly GCA_963853795.1). Taxonomy (NCBI): domain Eukaryota; kingdom Metazoa; phylum Arthropoda; class Insecta; order Lepidoptera; family Noctuidae; genus Xestia; species Xestia rhomboidea. The sequence goes on along the minus strand of OY970778.1, from coordinate 1,261,574 downwards.
AGTAAACAACCGGTTAATAAAACACAATCAAGTCGGGGGATGCCAGCTGTTCCATTTATCGTGTCGAAAATTGGAATTTTTAGTCATTTCTACAAGATGGCCACCACACCGTCCGTCATCTTGTTTTTCTGAAATGTCATAATTTTCCTGAAATTTCAAGGATACAGGCCACCGACCGGTGCACTTGGTGTTGCCAACTTTTGAGGTTGGTAGAACAAATGAATTCGCCAAAGTCGAAAAGTCCCAAAAATTTTAATATCCAATGTTTTTTGGGGTTGCCAACTAAAACGCACCAAAATGGTCAAATGTCATTTGGGGGATCCCAAAGTTGCCGGCTAATCAAAGTTTCTATTCAAAATGGCGTTATTTCTACTTTTCACGTTTTTGGGGAAAATCTGGGAAAATACCCTAAAAATGGGGAGAAGTTTTGCACCAGGCAATACTCCTCAACAAAACACATAACCCGTTCATACAACACAATCCAGTCGGGAGATTCCAGTCGTGCCATTTATCGCGTCAAAAATTGGGAATTTTCATCATTTTTACAAGATGGCCGCCACACTGTCCGCCATCTTGTTTTTCTGAAATGTCATAATTTTCCTGAAATCTCAAGGATACAGACCACCGACTGGTGTACTTGGTGTTGCCAACTTTTGAGTTTGGTAGAACAAAAGAACTCGCCAAATTCGGGTCTGACCCGAATATTCAAGCCCCAATGGCTCTCGGGGTTGCCAGCTGAAAGTGATGAAAATGATCAAATGTCATTTGGGGGATCCCAATGTTGCCGGCTAGTAAAAGTTTCTATTCAAAATGTCGTTATTTCTACTTTTCACGTTTTTGGGGAAAATCTGGGAAAATACCCTAAAAATGGGGAGAAGTTTTGCACCAGGCAATACTCCTCAACAAAACACATAACCCGTTCATACAACACAATCCAGTCGGGGGTTGCCAGCTGTCCCATTTATCGTGTCGAAAATTGGGATTTTTCGTCATTTTTACAAGATGGCCGCCACACTGTCCGCCATCTTGTTTTTCTGAAATGTCATAATTTTCCTGAAATCTCAAGGATACAGACCACCGACTGGTGTACTTGATGTTGCCAACTTTTGAGTTTGGTAGAACAAAAGAACTCGCCAAAGTCGGGTCTGACCCGAAAATTCAAGCCCCAATGGATCTCGGGGTTGCCAGCTAAAAGTGATGAAAATGGTCAAATGTCATTTGGGACACCCCAATGTTGCCACCTAGTCAAAGTCTCCATTCAAAATGTCGTTATTTCTACTTTTCATGTTTTTGGGGAAAATCTGGGAAAACTCCCTCAAAATGGGGAAAATTTTTGCACCAGGCAACACTCCTCGACTAAATACACAACCGGTTCATACAACACAATCCAGTCGGGGGTTGCCAGCTGTCCCATTTATCGTGTCGAAAATTGGGATTTTTCGTCATTTTTACAAGATGGCCGCCACACTGTCCGCCATCTTGTTTTTCTGAAATGTCATAATTTTCCTGAAATCTCAAGGATACAGACCACCGACTGGTGTACTTGATGTTGCCAACTTTTGAGTTTGGTAGAACAAAAGAACTCGCCAAAGTCGGGTCTGACCCGAAAATTCAAGCCCCAATGGATCTCGGGGTTGCCAGCTAAAAGTGATGAAAATGGTCAAATGTCATTTGGGACACCCCAATGTTGCCACCTAGTCAAAGTCTCCATCCAAAATGTCGTTATTTCTACTTTTCATGTTTTCGGGGAAAATCTGGAAAAGTACCCCAAAAGTGGAGAAAAGTTTTGCACCAGGCAACACTCCTCAACGAAATACACAACCGGTGGGTACAACACAATCCAGTCGGGGGTTGCCAGCTGTCCCATTTATCGTGTCGAAAATTGGGATTTTTCGTCATTTTTACAAGATGGCCGCCACACTGTCCGCCATCTTGTTTTTCTGAAATGTCATAATTTTCCTGAATTCTCAAGGATACAAACCACCGACTGGTGTACTTGGTGTTGCCAACTTTTGAGTTTGGTAGAACAAAAGAACTCGCCAAAGTCGGGTCTGACCCGAAAATTCAAGCCAAAATGGTTCTCGGGGTTGCCAGCTGAAAGTGATGAAAATGGTCAAATGTCATTCGGGGGACCCCAATGTTGCCGGCTAGTCAAAGTCTCCATTCAAAATGTAGTTATTTCTACTTTTCATGTTTTTGGAGAAAATCTGGGAAAACTCCCTAAAAATGGGGAAAATTTTTGCACCAGGCAACACTCCTCGACTAAATACACAACCGGTTCATACAACACAATCCAGTCGGGGGTTGCCAGCTGTCCCATTTATCGTGTCGAAAATTGGGATTTTTCGTCATTTTTACAAGATGGCCGCCACACTGTCCGCCATCTTGTTTTTCTGAAATGTCATAATTTTCCTGAAATCTCAACGATATAGGCTACCGATCGGTGTACTTGGTGATGCCAATTTTTGAGTTTGGTAGAACAAATGAATTCGCCAAAGTCAAAAAGTCCCAAAAATTAAAATATTCAATGTTTTTTGGGGTTGCCAACTAAAACGCACCAAAATGGTCAAATGTCATTTGGGGGACCCCAATGCTGCCAGCTAGTCAAAGTCTTCATTCGAATTGTCGTTTTTTCTACTTTTCATGTTTTTGGGGAAAATCTGGGAAAGTACCCTAAAAATGGGGAAATTTATTTCACCAGGCAACACTCGTTGTTGTAACACGCAACCGCTCGGTACAACTCGAACCCGTCAGATGTTGCCAACTACACGAAAAATGGATTTGAAAAATGTCGAAAATTCCAACTGTTCACAAAATGGCCGCCACAGCGTCCGCCATCTTGTGTTTTCAAAAAGTCACAATTTTTCTGAAATCTCAAGGATATAGGCCCCCGACTGGTGAACTTAATGTTGCCAACTTTCGAAATCGGTAGAACAAAACAATTCGCCAAAGTCGAGTGAAAAAATTGGCAATTTTCAAAACGTCCTAGCGCAGCCGCCATCTTGTTTTTTTTTTTTTTTTTACTTTTTTTTTAAATCATTCCAGATCTTATACAGGACCTATGAGTCGAAACCCCTCCAAGTCTTTTCCCCACCGAAACCGGAAATGGACTCGGCCGCCATCTTGGATTTGAATCTCCTCTATAATTTTCCTCTACTCACTCTATGGTTTTATACATTATTGCAAAACATACCCCTAACCCATCTCTCACCCATTCCGAGAAACGGCATGTCAATCAGTGAGTGAGTCAGTGGCTTTGTAGTTTTATATAATATAAACTAGTTTGCTTGGGTGCGCGAGCTGCGCGCAGCTCGCGTGTTTGGTGCTTATGAGAAGTATTACTTACCCTTATAAAATTTTGAGAATCTATAGGCACTTCTAAATGAATTGGAAAATCCGTTAGAATTACCCCTAAAACAGTATGAAAACCCCTACGGACCCCTAATAAAACCTTATTTAAAAACTGAGACCTTTTCCCATAAAAAACATTACCCTAAAGTTTGCTGAGTCACGCTTCACCCACTCAACCATCGTTACGCTACGGAGGTCGCCGGCTCGCTTCGCTCGCCACCTCCCCCCTTCGCTCCACTCAAGACCTACCTGCCACCGGAAAGGGGAGGTTGGGGAGGGGAGGGTATACAAATTTCAACAACCCTCAATAATAAAGTATAGTCAAAATCAAAATGCCGCTACGTGTCCTAGTTTCCGAGATACGATGGGGGGAGGGGTGAAGGGGGGAGAGTGGGGAGTTTTGAAAAATGATTTTGACGAACTCTTTGCCCCTTCTTACGAATATGAAAAAAAAAAATGTTCCAAGTCTCTTAACTTCTGAGATCCGCCTCAAGGGGCGGGGAGAAGGGGGGCAAAGGGGCAACTTTGAAAAATGTTTTTTACTGTTCCAAGCCTCCTCTATACGAATCTGAAAAAAAAAATGTTCCAAGTCTCTTGGTTTTCGAGACACGATAGGGAGGGGTGAGAAGGGGGGTGAAAAGGGTAGGTTTGGCACTTTTCCCATAGGTTTGAGAGTTAGTTGTTTACGAATCTGTAAAAATATACCCCACTCGCCCTCCACCATCTGGGAGAACAATTATGTCAGTGAGTGAGTGGTAATAAACCGGAAATGGCACGGTCGCCATCTTGAATTTTTGAAATGTCACAATTGTCCTAAAGTAACCAGGATACAAGGTACCTGTCAGTAAAAAAACGGTGGCTGTTCGTTGACTTTCGTAAAACAAAAGAACTCGCCAAAGTCGGGTCTAACCCGAAAATACAAGCCCTAATGGCGCTCGGGGTTGCCAGCTGAAAGTGATGAAAATGGTGAAATGTCATTTGCGGGATCCCAAAGTTGCCGGCTTATCAAAGTTTCTATTCAAAATGGCGTTATTTCTACTTTTCACGTTTTTGGGGAAAATCTGAGAAAATACCCTAAAAATTGGGAGAATTTTTGCACCAGGCCATACTCCTCAACAAAACAAATAACCCGTTCATACAACACAATCCAGTCGGGGGATGCCAGTCGTGCCATTTATCGCGTCAAAAATTGGGAATTTTCGTCATTTTTACAAGATGGCCGCCACACTGTCCGCCATCTTGTTTTTCTGATATGTCATAATTTTCCTGAAATCTCAAAGATACAGACCACCGACTGGTGTACTTGTTGTTGCCAACTTTTGAGTTTGGTAAAACAAAAGAACTCGCCAAAGTCGGGTCTGACCCGAAATTTCAAGCCAAAATGGTTCTCGGGGTTGCCAGCTGAAAGTGATGAAAATTGTCAAATGTCATTCGGGGGACCCCAATGTTGCTGGTTAGTCAAAGTCTCCATTCAAAATGTAGTTATTTCTACTTTTCATGTTTTTGGGGATAATCTGGGAAAACTCCCTAAAAATGGGGAAAATTTTTGCACCAGGCAACACTCCTCGACTAAATACACAACCGGTTCATACAACACAATCCAGTCGGGGGTTGCCAGCTGTCCCATTTATCGTGTCGAAAATTGGGATTTTTCGTCATTTTTACAAGATGGCCGCCACACTGTCCGCCATCTTGTTTTTCTGAAATGTCATAATTTTCCTGAAATCTCAAGGATACAGGCCACCGACTGGTGTACTTGGTGTTGCCAACTTTTGTGTTTGGTAGAACAAAAGAACTCGCCAAAGTCGGGTCTGACCCGAAAATTCAAGCCCCAATGGCTCTCGGGGTTGCCAGCTAAAAATGATGAAAATGGTCAAATGTCATTTGGGGGACCATAATGTTGCCACCTAGTCAAAGTCTCCATTCAAAATGTCGTTATTTCTACTTTTCATGTTTTTGGGGAAAATCTGGGAAAACTCCCTAAAAATGGGGAAAATTTTTGCACCAGGCAACACTCCTCGACTAAATACACAACCGGTTCATACAACACAATCCAGTCGGGGGTTGCCAGCTGTCCCATTTATCGAGTGGAAAATTGGGATTTTTCGACATTTTTACAAGATGGCCGCCACACTGTCCGCCATCTTGTTTTTCTGAAATGTCATAATTTTCCTGAAATTTCAAGGATATAGGCTACCGATCGGTGTACTTGGTGTTGCCAACTTTTGAGTTTGGTAGAACAAATGAATTCGCCAAAGTCAAAAAGTCCCAAAAATTAAAATATTCAATATTTTTTGGGGTTGCCAACTAAAACGCACCAAAATGGTCAAATGTCATTTGGGGGACCCCAATGCTGCCAGCTAGTCAAAGTCTTCATTCGAAATGTCGTTTTTTCTACTTTTCATGTTTTTGGGGAAAATCTGGGAAAGTACCCTAAAAATGGGGAAATTTATTTCACCAGGCAACACTCGTTGTTGTAACACACAACCGCTCGGTACAACTTGAACCCGTCAGATGTTGCCAACTACACGAAAAATGGATTTGATAAAAGTCGAAAATTCCAACTGTTCACAAAATGGCCGCCACAGCGTCCGCCATCTTGTTTTTTTTTTAAAGTCACAATTTTTCTGAAATCTCAAGGATATAGTCCCCCGACTGGTGTACTTGGTGTTGCCAACGTTTGAAATCGGTAGAACAAAACAATTCGCCAGAGTCGAGTGAAAAAAGTCGCAATTTTCAAAACGTCCTAGCGCAGCCGCCATCTTGTTTTTTTTTTTTTTTTTACTTTTTTTTTAAATCATTCCAGATCTTATACAGGACCTATGAGTCGAAACCCCTCCAAGTCTTTTACCCACCGAAACCGGAAATGGACTCGGCCGCCATCTTGGATTTGAATCTCCTCTATAATTTTCCTCTACTCACTCTATGGTTTTATACATAATTGCAAAACATACCCCTAACCCATCTCTCACCCATTCCGAGAAACGGCATGTCAATCAGTGAGTGGCTTTGTAGTTTTATATAATATAAATGCGCGAGCTGCGCGCAGCTCGCGTGTTTGGTGTTTTAGAGACGTATAACTTACCCTTATAAAATTTTGAGAATCTATAGGCACCCCTAAATGAATTGGAAAATCCGTAAGAATTACCCATAAAACAGTATGAAAACCCCTACGGACCCCTAATAAAACCTTATTTAAAAACTCAGACCTTTTCCATAAAAAAAAATAACTCTAAAGTTTGCTGAGTTACGCTTCATCCATTCAATCATCGTTACGCTACGGAGGTCGCCGGCTCGCTTCGCTCGCCACCTCCCCCCTTCGCTCCACTCAGGACCTACCTGCCACCGGAAAGGGGAGGTTGGGGAGGGGAGGGTATACAAATTTCAACAACCTTCAATAATAAAGTATGGTCAAAATCAAAATGCCGCTACGTGTCCTAGTTTCCGAGATACGATGGGGGGAGGGGTGAAGGGGGGAGAGTGGGGAGTTTTGAAAAATGATTTTGACCAACTCTTTGCCCCTTCTTACGAATCTGAAAAAAAAAATGTTCCAAGTCTCTTAACTTCTGAGATCCGCCTAAAGGGGCGGGAGAAGGGGGGCAAAGGGGCAACTTTGAAAAATGGTTTTTACTTTTCGAAGCCTCCTCTATACGAATCTGAAAAAAAAAATGTTCCAAGTCTCTTGGTTTCCGAGATACGATAGGGAGGGGTGAGAAGGGGGGTGAAAAAGGGAGGTTTGGCACTTTTCCCATAGGTTTGAGAGTTAGTTGTTTACGAATATGTAAAAATATACCTACCTCCCCATCCACCATCTGGGAGATCAATTCTATACGATGGGGGGAGGGGTGAAGGGGGGAGAGTGGGGAGTTTTGAAAAATGATTTTGACCAACTCTTTGCCCATTCTTACGAATCTGAAAAAAAAAATGTTCCAAGTCTCTTAACTTCTGAGATCCGCCTAAAGGGGCGGGGAGAAGGGGGGCAAAGGGGCAACTTTGAAAAATGGTTTTTACTTTTCCAAGCCTCCTCTATACGAATCTGAAAAAAAAAATGTTCCAAGTCTCTTGGTTTCCGAGACACGATAGGGAGGGTTGAGAAGGGGGGTGAAAAGGGGAGGTTTGGCACTTTTCCCATAGGTTTGAGAGTTAGTTGGTTACGAATCTGTAAAAATATACCCCACTCGCCCTCCACCATCTGGGAGAACAATTATGTCAGTGAGTGAGTGATAATAAACCGGAAATGGCACGGTCGCCATCTTGAATTTTTGAAATGTCACAATTTTCCTAAAGTAACCAGGATACAAGGTACCTGTCAGTAAAAAAACGGTGGCTGTTCGTTGACTTTGGTAAAACAAAAGAACTCGCCAAAGTCGGGTCTAACCCGTAAATTCAAGCCCTAATGGCGCTCGGGGTTGCCAGCTGAAAGTGATGAAAATGGTGAAATGTCATTTGGGGGATCCCAAAGTTGCCGGCCAATCAAAGTTTCTATTCAAAATGGCGTTATTTCTACTTTTCACGTTTTTGGGGAAAATCTGGGAAAATACCCTAAAAATGGGGAGAATTTTTGCACCAGGCTATACTCTTCAACAAAACACATAACCCGTTCATACAACACAATCCAGTCGGGGGATGCCAGTCGTGCCATTTATCGCGTCAAAAATTGGGAATTTTCGTCATTTTTACAAGATGGCCGCCACACTGTCCGCCATCTTGTTTTTCTGATATGTCATAATTTTCCTGAAATCTCAAGGATACAGACCACCGACTGGTGTACTTGTTGTTGCCAACTTTTGAGTTTGGTAGAACAAAAGAACTCGCCAAAGTCGGGTCTGACCCGAAACTTCACGCCAAAATGGTTCTCGGGGTTGCCAGCTGAAAGTGATGAAAATGGTCAAATGTCATTCGGGGGTCCCCAATGTTGCCGGCTAGTCAAAGTCTTCATTCAAAATGTAGTTATTTCTACTTTTCACGTTTTTGGGGAAAATCTGGGAAAATACCCTAAAAATGGGGAGAATTTTTGCACCAGGCTATACTCTTCAACAAAACACATAACCCGTTCATACAACACAATCCAGTCGGGGGATGCCAGTCGTGCCATTTATCGCGTCAAAAATTGGGAATTTTCGTCATTTTTACAAGATGGCCGCCACACTGTCCGCCATCTTGTTTTTCTGAAATGTCATAATTTTCCTGAAATCTCAAGGATATAGGCTACCGATCGGTGTACTTGGTGTTGCCAACTTTCGAGTTTGGTATAACAAAGGAACTCGCCAAACTCAAAAAGTCCCAAAAATTAAAATATTCAATGTTTTTTGGGGTTGCCAACTAAAATCCACCAAAATGGTCAAATGTCATTTGGGGGACCCCAATGCTGCCAGCTAGACAAAGTCTTCATTCAAAATGTCGTTATTTCTACTTTTCATGTTTTTGGGGAAAATCTGGGAAAATACCCTAAAAATGGGGAAATTTATTTCACCGGGCAACACTCGTTGACGTAACACATAACCGCTCGGTACAACTCAAACCCGTCAGATGTTGCCAACTACACGAAAAATGGATTTGAAAAAAGTCTAAAATTCCAACTTTTCACAAAATGGCCGCCACAGCGTCCGCCATCTTGTTTTTCTGAAAAGTCACAATTTTTCTGAAGTCTCAAGGATATACGCCACCGAATGGTGTACTTGGTGTTGCCAACGTTTGAAATCCGTAGAACAAAACAATTCGTCAGAGTCGAGTGGAAAAAGTCGCAATTTTCAAAACGTCCTAGCGCAGCCGCCATCTTGTTTTTTTTTTTTTTTTCCTTTTTTTTTTAAATCATTTCAGATCTTGGACAGGACCTATGAGTCGAAACTCCTCCAAGTCTTTTCCCCACCGAAACCGGAAATGGACTCGGCCGCCATCTTGGATTTGAATCTCCTCTATAATTTTCCTCTACTCACTCTATGGTTTTATACATTATTGCAAAACATACCCCTAACCCATCTCTCACCCAATCCGAGAATGGACATGTCAATGAGTGAGTGAGTGAGTGGTCTTGTAGTTTTATATAATATAAATAATTCTAATAGCTCACATACCACAAGCCAAGCACACACAGTTCCGACGCAAAGCAATTAGTTAGTGCTCCTAAGTCTTGTGTGCTAATCCGTTTTCGTTTCGTTCAGTTTTGAGTTTGAGTTTGAGTTTGACAAAAGGAATTCACATTGAAACCTGAGCGTCTTAGATTTATCAGTTGAGTAGTTCTCAAGCATACTAACTTTCTCAAGTAAAAGCAAAGAGTTTTTCTCGTTTCCTGAAAGTATTCTCGTGTCTGTTTCCGTCTCTCATTTCTGTTGGGAATCTTATGAGGTCAGTTAAGGGGAACTCTTCCTCTACTAACTAACTCGAGCTTAGTTTCTATTTTATTATCCACTTCCTTTGAGAGTTTTGGTTTTTTAAAACCCCTCTTGTTGTTGTATAGTTTGTTCGGCATTAAGTTAGAATCTTATAAGCGTAGTCAGGGTGCATTTCCCGTTTCCTATTATATCATGCTCAGTTTCTATGTTATAATTAATTATTTCCTTCAAGAGTTTTTTTCACTTTCTTGGAAACCCTTTTGTTTTCAGTAAAAGTTCTGCATTTAGTAAGAATCTTCTAAGCTTGGCCAAGATGCATTTCTCGTTAACTAGCTCAAGTTCAGTTTCCAAGTTATTATAAAAGACATTTCCTCCGACAGTTTCCACTGTTTTCTTGGAAGTGCTCTGGTTTTCTTATTTGAATCTTATCACCTTAGTCAAGATGCATTTCTCGTTTACTAACTCAATTTCAAGATTCTATGTTTTAATACATTTACTCCGTCATTTTCATGCTTGTCCTGGAATACCCTCTTGTTTTCTCATAAGCTTACTCAAGATGAATTTCTTGTCTACTAACTCCGCATCAGTTTCAAAGTTATTACTCACGCGAGAAGCTTCTAGCAAGCTCATCAACACTCGCTCTATTGCCCAAAACCCCAATATTCCCAGGTTCTCACAAAGCAATTACACGGTTCCTGTATAGACATGATTGTGTTTGACGCCTGGGTTTACATGTGTAACACCTTGCTGTGTCTCAGGCTTTGTGTTGGTATTATGTAGGTCGAATACTGATGGATTTTGATTGGGTAGTTATTGGACAAAGGCTGTTACCCCTTGATCTGTCCAGGAAGTAGACACAATAGTTAATCAATTGTGTCTCGAACAAATCGGTCCGTTGACAGATCATAATGTAAATTTCTTCTCTTGTCTTCCAGACCTTAATGTTTGATTTGACTTTTTCGGAATGTCTTCTTAATCAAAAAACGACAGCAGTTTTTCGCGCCAATAAACGCCAAACATAAATAAGACAGTTCCCCAAAACTCCCGCCCTTTGCCACTTCCTAGTGTATTCATAATAGTCTAGCTGTGATCGTTCCTAAATATCGGGTCGTAGCAGTATAAAGGGTGTAAAACACCTCTTAACGAAGCCGAAAGGCACTTGTTCTCCCCGTCATTGCGATATTTTTTTTGTTCTACACCATACTTGGGAACCTTCTAGTTACGGAGATATTGGGGGTCAAAGTTCCAACATTTTTTTTTTTTTTTTTTTAAACACATTTTTAATGTAGGGTTTTACTTTAAACACCTCCACGACCCCCGTACTATTCAATATATCCATCAGCACAATGTTTTGAGTGCGTTATATGGAGTTCTACCACAAAACATGATTTTTCACCCCAAAAAAAGAAGTCGTTTCTCAGTAATAATTTTTGCGTAAAGTTACTTAGTTTGATGTACAGAATGCTTGGTTGACGGCTTCGTGATGAGGTTGTTTGCACCCTGTATGTATAGTACCTACGCCCCTATGTCTATTCGGATCGATAGCCTTTTAGGTACTTACCATGTGATTCGAGATACTTCGTCAGTCCGTCGGATCCAATATCCCCGTTATTTTCCACGTAGGTGTCCATTTTCAAGCACTCTACTAGATCGGCTTCTTAGATAGAAGCGTATAAAATAGGGCAATACATGTACTCATAGATACTTTTTACTTGACCCGAAATAATATTTGTTGTTTTGACAGCCTTGTTGGTTTAGTTGTCGCAACCGTTACTGCTGAGCATGAAGACCTGGGCTCGATTTGGTTTTTCATTTAATAATTTCTCAGTGGTATCCACGGAGCCTTGATTCGTGCTCGGTTGGTGGCAATAGGCTCGCCCCTTACAACATGGGACTTAAACGGAACTGGCGAAATGTGGGTGTACTATTAGGTACACTGCCGTCGTCGATACTTTATGCTTGACTGGATATAATATTCGTTGACACTTCCTTGACCCACTAAAGATAGCAGTCAATGCTCAATAACATTGCTATATTGTAGCGCCAAAGGTTTGCAGCAGGCTATATCGTTATCAGCCATTCAATTAAGCCGAGTATTTCGCCAAATCGCATCCTCGCGTGTTATTTCTCTATCTACGTTGCCATAGATATTTACTTTTATTACGAATTCTCGTGTTGATGCGTATGTTAGCTTTAACATGTTATTTTGTTGTGTTTGGTTGCATTGCGGTTTAATAATCTAACTTTCAAACAGTTTTAGTTTTGCTAGGTACGAGGAAAAGCTTTTTCATTAGATTATTTTTACTTGTTTATCACTACTGAATCGGAAACAATTTTGCGCATGAAAATGTCTGAAAAGCTAGCTTTTTGTACGTGTAAAATAAAATATTCTCCTTGGTTAAAATACACAGATTCCTACTAGGCACACTTCAGTAAAACACCTCTCAAATAACAATCCTTGTAACCGATCAAATATAAACGTGCAAACGATATATTAAAGCATACCATTGTCAAGAACATAGAAGCAATAACAGTCGCCCCGGGAACGGAAGATAGCGAATGCAATATAACTATCGACCCTAGGAAGCAATGCGAGACTAAACTGTCAGTGGAATACTAGAACGTTCAGTAAAGCCAATAGGATATTACTGCAGTCGACTCCGAACTGTTACTAGATATGTAGAAGTTTATGGTAAGGGAATCGATGAAAATGGGAGTGGTGAAGCAAGGTTTGATCAAAACGGAGATGAGGGATTGAAGAGAAGAGATTTTTATTTGGTTAATATGCAGGGGATTGGTTTATCAGAATAGTAGAAGCATTAAGCAAGTTAATGACTACGTTAGGTTTTAGTGCAAAAGAGTCGAATGAAATATATTTTTTAAGCAATTTTTTTTATCAAAACGAAGATAATTATTGGAAGGAAAAGTTAGTAAGAGTTATTCGATACAATGGAACATAAACGGATATGACTATTACATATACGATACACTTTTAAAAGCAATGGTAGAATCGAAAATTTACTTCAATAATTTCAGCGAGTAGTCTCTTCATCTGTAAATATTCACAGTCAGAAACAATAAGTAATATCTACGGAGGATATATTTATAGACCCAGGTTTTCTGGCATACACAAAAATGAGAATACGAAAACAGAGTTTATGACGGCTATAGACAGTAGATCTCTTAATAAAAATACCAAAAATATGTAAATACTTGATCTCCACGTTACGTTACGTCAGCACGTTACATAACGTGGAGATCAAGTAGTCCACGACAATATTAGGACAGCTCCTAATATTGTCGTAGACTATATGAAGACGTAAGTCGGTGACCTAAATCTGTGCACTGGTTTCACACACAATGAGCTGTGGTGACTTACGATAGCATGCGTCACACGGCTGGCTTGGCTTTTGTAGAATATGAAGAAGTTACAGAAATGTTGTAAGGGTAGGAAATATTATGACATGTTTATAGCCAGAAAACATGCTTGGCACAAGTAAAGAGAGGCCTACCCAGCGGTGGGTGAAGTTGAGCTTTGGATGATGACGATAATGGTGAACTATTTAGGGATGGATATAGTATAGATATGATGATAAGACTACAAATGATTCCCTGAATTGTTCGATAAACGAGCTCCAAGGTATTATACTATAAATTGTTTAAAAAACCAATAGCCTAAGTGAATGCTAAAAGCCAACAACTGATTGCATCGCTGCAAAACTTAATCACTTGCTAGGGCGTGCCGTTAAAACTCTCGCTGAAACGAACCCGATCGTTAATGCACTAATTACGAATGTCCCGTCCGACAGCCAAGCTCTGCGCCAAAGCGAGTATCGACCAGCTCACTAGACAGAAAGATACAGTAAACACACTAGTGCTAGATTCGAGGAATGACTTCTAGATAAATCGTCGCTGCTGTGAAGATAAATCGGAATTGTAAACTAACTCCTACAGTCACAGATTGTTCAATACTTTCCTTTTGTTTACCGTCTACGTCTTCGTGAGTTAGTTCAACTTCTGTCTCTCTCTTTCCTCTTCTCTTATTGCCTGTTCACACGACTCTGATCCCTATTGATCCCCGATCGCTGCCGATCTCGTGATATTAATTCTTCGCTGGAACATTAAGTTTCTGATATTGAATGTCGGTATTTGACGTCGGCTCGTCTCGCGTCGAGAATTTCGATACTTAAGGGGAAGCGGTGATATGAATCGACTTCGATTAATTTCGTTTTTTATGGCAATTGATAGGCGGAGATGGTTTTTTAGACTTTTGAAGCCAGCACTTCTGTTGTAAATGAAGATCTTTTGCCAAATCTGGGCATGAATTTTTCATGCCAATCTTTTGGCAACGGTTGTGTCGTACCGTGTGTACTTCGTTTGAAAAAGGTCGTCTTTGTTTTTCCTGTGTTTGCCCTTGTGGTGGGATAAGGATTATTTGAGAAGGATCAGCACTCTTTGTTTCTATACCCGCAATGATTGATCTGTTTACACAGTTGGAGTACTGTTTCCTTAACAGAATAAAATGTTTTCGGTTTTTACATTTAGAAGTATTTTATTTCAATTCTGATTTTATTCCTTTATATGTCTCAAATTTGTATTTGACTTCGACACCAATTTTATTAAGTAGATCAAGTAATTCAATGGTAGGGTTTCGTTATTTAAACTTGGGGTGAAGTTTATGAATACGTAATAAGAGGTCCCAGTTGACAGCAAAGTTTGATTGCTAGTTACCGATTCGTTACTTTGAGGTCCTCCATGATCGATTATTCATAAGTTTGTAAGTCACTTATAATTAATGTCATCTAAAATTTTGCTTTTAATATTAAGGTCGCGTAATTTTGAAATACTTTAAGTGGGCGAATTTTTTTCCTACTGCTGCTGTTGGTAGTGTAATTATACCTAAGATACGTCTGATTTATCACAAGAAAGAGAGCAAATACACAATTTTTGCACGCTTTGGTAGTAGTGCGCCTCAAAACATAAACATAACATCACACCTGTAATCCCCGAAAGGTACAGTAGTGGTGTACCTACAAATACACCCAAATGTATTATCTGACGATGATCACAAACTCGATAACTTCATGAATAAATCAGTTTCCAAATCGCCTTTAGAAGACTGTCTACATTCGTGGATAGTCTATCATGAAACTTAACAAGGCTCTTGTAAAATCAGCAATATACTTACAAGAGAAGATAGCTGATGTAGACCTAGCATTGAGATCAAAGGAAATCTGGAACTTATGAATATTTAAATCTAAAGTGGATAACGCTAAAAATAGAAAGGAATCCCCAAACGCCTGTTCAAAAAATCCGAAACCTATTCCGGATCAGATTCGATCCTTATTTATGAAGCATCCTTTTACTCCAAAAGCCTATAGACTGTATGAAGTCATAATTCGTGTGAGTAGGCGGCAGTGGGTGTGTGACTCGTAAATTATCAGGCCTCATGTGAACCCGTGTAGTTACGAGGATGAGAGTTCTTCAACCTCGATAATAATAATCTTAAATTTTCGGACAACAGTGATCCATCGTATTAATACGCAATAAAATAACTTATTTCTAGTGTTAGTAGCTGAAATACAATAGAGAAGACAGAGTAAATAGTATTGTGAAACGGACATCCCCAGATTAATGTTTAGTGATTGTCCTTCTCACAAAACTTTTAATAATCGGAGAGTTGATACTCTCCGCCATAGTTTTATGTTTGATTTTCTTGCGAATGACGGCGTGGAAGCCGTCAGTTCGGTTTTGCGCAAATACCACAATGATAACCCTTCCTTTTAGATTTGCGTAGTCGGGTAAAAAGGTGGAGGTGGGTGACGAAAAAGCAGAAGTTTAGATTTTAAAGCAAACATAAGAAATTGGATGAGGATAGTAGTGGCAAGACAATTCCAAAATGATTGTAAAAATCCTCGAAGTTAAATCCCCTGAGCGACGATTTGAAATAGTAAATAGTAGAAAGAAGAGAAGTGAACAAAAAGGTTAACGCAATTGTTACGAATAAGTAACGCTTGGGGTTCTGAATAGGGCACGTAGAACTACGTCATGACTCAAAGGTTATTTTCGAATAAATTGCCTTTTACTAACACGTTTCTACCCGAGGACAATTTACCTAAGTACAGGTTTGAGAAAACTGCTGAAATATTATTTCAACAATACAGAAGACGTTCCTACGGGAGTTTTAGACAGAGAAGCAAAACTATATCAAGGAAAAAATATTTTGGGCCCTCTCACATAACTCAAGTACGGTGTCAAACGACAAAAAGCACGTGCGTTGACAAAAATACCTTATAGCGCATCGTCTTGACGCGTAACGAGCCGACAAATCAGAGGACGCCTCGCGCCGAACGGCTATCAAATTAAAATTAAACCGAGCGCTGTGATTGGTCGGCTGGAGGCGTGCGCGAGTGCGCGGAGTGGGGGACGCGATCAATACGAGACGCGTTACGTAACCGAAGCAGTCGCCGCCTTAACAGACAACACCCTTTCGTGCTATTATCTAACCTAATCACATATTTGTAGAGGTTATTTTCCCGTGGAGATATTTCTCTGGTTCCAGGCGCCATTCCTCCATACATCCGACTCAAGTTTAGGGAGCTGCGTTTCCGGCGATGATCAGTTTACATTGTAGCTTTACAGAATTCGTTGCGAGAATTTTCTGATACCAACTTTGCAATGGAAGATTCAAATTAGAGGATTTTGCAGGCGTTTGTATTACTGGGACTTCGAATTGTTTGCTAAAATTACGAAATATTATTTTCGTCCTTCAGTGTTTGTTGTCAACTTTAGAAAATACTGTCGTTACGAGATTATGTTCAGCTTCTATTAGCATCAAATTCTCATTTCTACCAAGGGTAGCTGCATATTACGAACAATTTAGAACCGAGAGCACCCCTCATATCAATGATTAAATCTAATCGTGCAACCTGCGATAAACAGCACCACCTGTCGATCGAACCATGCATTTTACAAAACGTGAATATCGTATGTCAAACCATTCTTTATGAAAAATCGAATTCCAATTCTGTATCTCGGCGTATTTTTGCCAGGAAATAAGATTTCGCACATCGGGAAGAAATAAGATGTCTTTGAAAGAAACTTATTTCCAATAACATTGTCTATGGTGATTGTATTGTCTTTGATCAGATTTGTCTTTGACATATTAATCGTGCTGGAGGCAAGGATCTTTACAACATGTCATGAAGAATAAGGTTCTCTTTGAGACGATAAAATACGATATAATTAAAGAAAATGGTAGTCTTAATAAAATAAAATAAAATAAAACAAAATAACCCCTGTTACACCGAGTCAAGGAAATCTTCACAAAATCCTCAATACCAGAAAATATATTCTATCAAAACGCTACCCTTTGAAAAATGCGCGATCATGCTCGTTCAGAGGCTTAACTCCGCAGTATTCAAATGTCCGTCTTCCATAAAGATTTGAGAGTCGATAGAAATCTTGAATAATAGAATATCTGAACCTTGGAGCTAATACATTCTGGATTTATCCTCTTTGTTATAGAATCTTCGTTTAATCTTGTGACTTTGTATTGTTTATTGAGATTATCTAATTTGTTAGCTGTTTCTTGCGGAGGATTGTGAATGAAATCGGTTATTAACTTTAAGTAATCAGATGAAGTCCGTTTTCGTAGCCATATTTAGATAGTGTTATAGTCATTGAGGTATTTTTGAACCTTCAAAATATATACTGAAAAGGATGATGAAAAAGAACAAAGCTGAAAGTGACCTAGCTGCTAACAAAACCTGGATCACTGTTAACTCCAAATTACCCTTACACGCCTACAAAAGCGGCTTTTATATATTTTTTGCCCCCATCAACGTCGTTGTAATGAAGATTAATGACAAATGGACTTCCATGTTGAATAGCACAGTATTAATGTCCTGCCACCGTGTCCTGCATTATATTGTGAACTTTCTGGTGCAAAAAATACGTAATTGACAATGATTTATTTTGGCAATTTATAAAAGTTGTAACTGATACGGCTGGATGGTCACGTTCGGTCTCGTATTTTATTTCAAAATATTGGTTCCGATAATGCCTCATTTCGATATGTATCAACAAAACAAAATTACATTATCGAAACAAATAATTTATTTTGCTCAATTTGTCAATTTCATCTTATCAACTTTAACAACAAAAACTTACTTGCTGCAAGTTTTATCGAAAAAGTATTACTAAAATCTGTGAAAGCATTATTTTCTCCGTAATGTAAACAGAACCACTTCCAAATTACATGACCACACGGTTGTACATCTTGGTCGAGGGTTGTGACAGGTCAGACCAATACAGAACTGATCGCATTTGCCAGTAAAGATCTCACAGTCCCAATACAATTTAGATATCGGTCCCAAAGTAATTTAACCGATTTCTCGTACATTTAATCAGAATTTAGATCTGCCTACGTCTGAAACCGCACCCCGGTTTATACTTGGGTTGGAGGTTCTTTTTGATTAAGCTTTTTAAGTACCTAGAGGTTTTATTTTAACTTCATGATTTATTTTTTAAGTGAACTGAAGCCGATTTGAATTCTTATTTCGAACTTCCGAATGCTATCCTTTTTCAATGAGATATTGAATATCAGAGAACTGAGTAAGGAGATATTTGCTATTTTTGTAAACACCTAACTCCTTTCTGATTGTGTTGCTTTGTGGTGTTATATGTTGAGACTGACCTTTTCACTACAAAAATCCATGACTCTGAAAGATTATGTATGTCTATTTACATAAACTAGGTCGCAAGCACGTTTAGCATTCTCATAAAAAGAACCTCTTACGCAGGCTCTAGGCGAGACCCATTTACTTCGGAATGATTCATTTTTATTGCAACGGTATCCATGTAATCACCCTGACTTAATGTATTTGCTTGTGTAACACTCACTTCTATTATGGAAATGGAGAGAATTACTTTTTTCTTTCAAGTATATTTCTAGGCCATGACACCGTTCGTTAATTTACTTTATTGTCGTGCTTCATAATTACTTTCAGAAGTCTTTGTTATTTTTAGTGAGATTTTTTTAGCTTCGAGACTGAAAGGCGTTTTATGAATCGATTGGTATGATTTAGTAAAGAGTCGTTGTTTCAAAACATTTAATGATTTGGGCGTTAAAATAGAAACGTGAAGATTGTTTTTTGGAAGACAACTTCAGTCGTAGACTATTACGCTGTTGATGATAGATTCTACACTTATTTTAAGTCACTGTTTCTTTTCAATGCTTTGTGCCTGGTTGGTCCAGTGGACTCAAGCGTGATTGCTGAGCATGAGGGCCTAGGTTCGATTCCTGGGTCGGCCAAAGTGTTATTAGGTTTTTCCATCAGAAATTCTTCAGTAGCAGCCTCAGAGTCTAGATTTGTGCCCGACTGATGGCAATAGACTCGCCCCTAGAACCTACAACTCAATTCCGCCGGCGGAATGTAGGTATACTCTTCGGTACACCTCTGCCTAACCCTTCGGGGATGAGAAGGCGTCATGTTAATTTTATTTTATTTTAATGTTCTAACAAATAATTTTTCTTCTTACAGGTAAGTGTTAAAACTCTCCAACATCTTCATCATCACGCAACGTAATCTCACAGCACGGTAGGTGAACCACAAGCTCTTACATCGTAAAGGCAGTTTAGCTCCCACTTCAGAGATATACTCAACCCTGACACGGCGCAGCCAATTACGGCTGTCTGTGACGACACTCTAAACATTTCAAGTGCTGTTTGTCGCGGCATCTGATGGCAGTTTTGAAGACCAGAACTGCTTAGATGATGTTTTGCTAAGCATTTTATGCTAAACTGCGCTTGAAGTTTGTTTTGATGGTGGCATAAAATCTTGCTCTTACAATGAGTATAAAATAATGGGAAAAGTTCGTAGTTCGAAAACTCGATATGAATACGGTTCGGAGCACGGAAGCAATGGGTAAATAGATTCAGTTGCATAGATAACCGGTTTCGTATTGGTTTTATTAGGAATCGTTATTTGGCTACATGCCCCAAGTCGAATTGGAAAGGAATTTACTACTAGTGATAACAAACAAGTTTTAGAATTACATTTTGAATTTGTATCTTCATTTCAAATATCAAACCAACGCTTTAAACAGTCAACTACTGGCGAAGGCACGGAACGCGTAACATTTTCTAACCTTGTGTGAGAACGTCAACATCCTTCCTTGAAATATGTTTTATTTACTTCCATAAAAGACTTCGGATGTTATCAGCACCCGTCGGGATAATTTCCGACAGCAGAGGGGAGACCAATAAACACACGAGACAATAAACGGACGCAAATAACTGGTCTACGTAGGTAGATACCAATTCATCCAGTTATATCGTAATCTGTCCCTCTCCGAAGTCTCCAATGGGTTGTGTAACCAATAGATGAAGTTGGGGGTGTAATCAAAGTGGCCAGCTAACTTAGTGGACTTGATAATTTGTTGACTTCAAAGACTATATTTGAACGCTAATGTAATTAAAGTTTCTGGCTTTAAATAGTTCTCTCTGTCTCTTCTATTAGCTCCGCCATTTTGTTTTGAACTATGCTCCAGACTGCACACAGTCGGGTACTTTAGTGCGAGATAACTTTCAATTTAATTACAGAAATTTCGTAAAGCAGAGTGAGATTTCCCTGGTATTTATTTTCTCAGAGGAGTGTACTAGCGCTCGTATAAATAGTAACTGTGAAGCACTCTCGTAATGAAAACTTCTGCTCTGATTATATTTTGCTACTTAATTGAGATGACGACGTAAGCGCTAGATTAACTGTCAACTGGAATATTTGCATCACAAAGCGATGGTAAATTTTACGGCTTCATAAATGAATCCTTTTAATTCAAAACAATAGCAGCCGTATTCAATTTGGGTGAACGGTTGAATAACATTTATATTCTGGACAGAGGAGCAATTCTCATAAATAATTATGTTCTCTTGGATCTTGCTAAAAGGTACCATCAGCTACGTAAGAGTTGCCGAAGTTATGGCTATCGTCGGCGCGGCGCCGCCGCCTGCACATTACAGGCGCTTAATGTTTCAATTTCAACTGCTAGACTTATGTTGACAGTTGCTGCTATGTCTGTATGTTATTGTCTTATTTTTGTGCAAACACACCCTTCAAGTTCACTTAGATGTCTTGCTGGTTCCATTCTACCCGGAGATTTCAAACAGCTTGCAAAATTGGTAAAAATACAGTATCACATTACATGCCATGTATGATTTTGTATGTAAAGAGGATCTAGAATTAAATGCAAATGCCGTACCAGAGACTTAGAGTGCTGTATTTATTCCAGCTGAAACATTCTAACGAGTTCCCAGTGCAAATAGACACGTACGATTACATGTTTAACCACATTTAGTGCAAACGTTTTTAAGTTTTGTATTAACTAAAATTTAATTACCACTATAAATTCCATCAAAATTAAATAACTTTGTAGGGCTTTATTCTAAAATGTTAAGCACTTACAACATTCATCCATTACACCACCTAGTTAGAAACTGTACGGGCCCGCTGAAACTTTATTAAATTTGAACGCAGCAGGTACCTACATTATAACACACATTGCTCGCCGACGTGCATTCATTTTAGTCGCTTCCCGGTGTGCGAAACTTCCCACGTTTGTTCCATCGACCTTACGGGTAGTCAGAAATTGTGTAGCTTTGTTGAGCCAATATGTAGGGTAGGTAGGTATATTTTTGCTTCTGCCGGAGTTACGGCAGCAACAGTTAATTAAGTCTTTTGTGTTCGATGCTTTTGTGGCTTGTGGCGCTCTATTGGCTGTGGATGACATGGCGGCTTATAGTTTTGACGTTTATTGTGGAAGTTGAT
Source organism: Xestia rhomboidea (assembly GCA_963853795.1). NCBI lineage: Eukaryota > Metazoa > Arthropoda > Insecta > Lepidoptera > Noctuidae > Xestia > Xestia rhomboidea. The sequence continues at coordinate 1,240,063 of OY970778.1, read as the reverse complement.
TGAAATCGTTTGGTAAATGAAAAAAGGCTATATTTCCTCATTAGAATTTGTGGCAATACTTTCATACAAGCCAACAAACTCGGCTTGTCCTTATGAGGTACTACTCTTCTTGATGTTAGGGTTTCTGAACAGTCTAGTTGACTTATGGGCTTTTCGAATTGTTGGCCCCTAGGCACGCTAATGATTGGAATCATTAAGTTAGTAAGTCAATTAATAAAGATAACTTTGAACAAATATTTAGCGTATCGTCGTCGTTATCGATTTGCAGTAATTAAAAAGATCCTAGCACACAAATGACAGAAAAAAAGAACGCAAACTCTTTCCGATTCCGAATTTTCCTTGCGATATTTCAATAAGACTTTTTTAATAAAAAAGAGGAAAAAGAAAACTAATAAAAAGGTAGTTTCGTATCTAAGTAGCGTACGATCTAGTTACATTAAAGTTTATTTACGTAGAAATTTTCTCGCGGGGGAAGTAGCCAATCCGCTTTAAGTTCGCAACTTTCCATAAGCCGGGGCGAAGAGGTGGTGCAGACTACGTAACGAAGTAGATATTTTTAAATTAGATTCTGAGCTAAAGGTTGAGAATTCTCGGTGGATTACGGTCCGGGTTATCATCAGCCGTACCGCGATTGACGTAGATGATGTTGTGGTAACTTTTTTGTCAAGAACATGCAGAAGTTATTTCATATAAGTTTATCTTTGTCTTTCGTTTCCTTATACAGAAAGGAAAACGAAGTCAATGTCAGCTGAGAAAAACGGATTACAGGGGTAGCCTCTAAGATGCTTTCGTAATCCGTTTTCCTTAGTAGACTTACAATTTGTCTTAGCTAGATGATAAGAGAAGTTCGTGTAGAGATTTACTATATTAGTCCGTTTTTGTATTCAGAGAATCTTCTCTTATTAAATTAACGTTCCCGATTTATTCCAGTCTATTTCTTGATCTTAGCCTCTTTCCCGTTTTCTTATAAGAGGTATAATTCTTAATAGACACAAATGATTTCGATTACCAATGGCCCTTCCAGTAACCATAAGTAAGTACAAATTAAAGTAACAAATACTGACATTTGTATTCACTCCTCGATGCCAGCCGTCTAAGTAGCCAAGATACGACTCGTAATTACGAGTTGAGGCATTTAAGGACTCGTAAAACCAGACATTGTGACCCAAGCAACCTCAACATTTTATTAGGCCTTTGTACAGACAGTTATTATAAATGATAATTATTTCATCTGCCATAAACCCACCCTTGGCGCTTTTCTTAGAAATATTTCACGACATTTTATTTGCCACACTCTCTGAAGTTTAGAGCTTAATTTTCACTCACTTTTGTCACAGATAACGTTGTTTTGTTTGCTGAATTTTATGGCTTTTTCCTTGTTGATTTGGGTTTAAGATAAACATTAAACTTATTAACTTCTCCGCAAAAGTAAGTTAACCGAAATGAAAGGTCATGATGAGAAGATATAAAGTTCTACCGAACTTATTACGTGAAGCGAGTATCCTCTCGAGTTTCTGTCTGAATGGACGCTGCAGGTTTAATTAAATAGAAATATTTGTGTGCACGAGTAAAGTTATCTCTGTCCATATTTGTATCTCGAGTGGTAACTGAAAATTTAATTACACAAATATTTCTATCGTGCATGTTGCAAGCTGGTGATTGCATTGCCAAGCTTTTTGCACTATTAGTTTAGTTACAAAACTATTATTCAGGAGCTTCAAACTATTCAATTACTACTACCAAAGTTGGGCTTTGAGCCACACGAGAAGTATGATCAGAATCTACCCGACAAAACTTGTGTTTCACCTTATGTAACGGTAGCACTCCGGAGTTTGGATCTAGGCCAATTTGTTGGCACTTTGTACTCGCTTTATCATTTTCCAGTAACGAAGGTAGTTTGCCTTAGCTTTGTTTGGTTTCTAGCCTTTGGCAATTTATAGCTTGCAACTTATTTTATCGTTTGTATGCTCTGAGAATTTAATTGTACGATGTTGTTACTATTGGAATGTGTAATTACAAATATTTTAGGGTTTGGCAGATATTTTGCTGCTTCGGTTTTAGTTTAATTGGAAATGTTTCTGTTAATAGCGACGTTTATCTGCCTTATTTGTTATGTTGTTAGGTTTGACTTCATAGTTGAATTAGTAATTACCGATGTGGTCATTAGTGTGATAAATTTTGAAATCAACTTTGATATCTCTTTATTTCTAGCTTAGGGTTATTTTTATCGAGACAGTATGGTTATCCTTTCCAAAGCTTCAATTGAATTTTAACGATTCCCCCTGTCAAAATAAATAATTACATTTCTGACTTTGATTTGTTTGCTAGTTATTAATAAAATGGTTCTAATTACTTCCAATTTAGCTGTGATTTATTTTATACCTTTATTAGAACCTATTACGAACGTAGTTTACGATGTAATTAACTTGACCAAATATTGTAAATTTTAATTAAGTTAATTAGTATTAGGTAATTTCATTGGCCGTTAACTTTCTGAATTACTATCAAAATTATATTTGGACTATAATAGTAGGGGAAGACCAAAGTAATGATGGGTGAAAGATGGCAAGAGAGTGGGAGAGATGACGGCCAATAGGGAAGTTTCTTTCTTTCTTTCAATAGGGTAGTATGAATGAAGAAAACATGCTGCGGCCCCCATGCCCATAAATTGAGTTATGGCCAAGAGACTGATGATGAAACTTTATTTACATACAGGGTGAAAGGCACAACGGCGCATTAACGGTTATCATGACCAAACGAACACCAAAAAAAAAATATCCTTGAAAAAATTCTAAGTATGTGGTTCATATAGAATTTTTTCACCGGTATTTTTTTAAATCTGCTGTTTCCTACAAAAGTGCAATACCTACACGGTCAAAATGAATGGAACCTCTGTTTTTTTTTATAATTACCGATGGAAAATTACAATACGTGGTATCAGTTTGTGCGTTGGTGTCCCTTCCTTCCTCTATTGTTAATCAGAACTTACTTCTTACCACAACCATAATATCAGCATTATTGTCGTGGTTTTTCCTATTTCATGCCTCACTATATCGAGTATCTTTTTTCCTTCAGTAATTGCTTCCATTACTCTCTGTTCAACGAGTGGGCGTTTTTCATTTCGCCTAGGAAAATATATACTCCGTTTGGTTTTAATTAGTTCTTGTCTCAAACGTCCCGCATTTAAAAATATCGCGAGTTTTCCTGTGAAACTGTTGCTTCTTTATTTATAGGTCACATTGGGGTCTTGTTTAATCGTGTCTTCTTTCTTCTTGTTATTTTTAGTAGAATATAAATAGAAACTTAATTTCATTTTCTATGTAATTCTTCTCTTACGTGTGTTTTTTTGTCTTTGCAAGTAGCAAGACAGTCCTATTTCAAAACAGTCCTTTCCTTCGTGTCCTTTGATACAAAAGTGCAGCATATAAGAGCACTATATAACTCACTCCGTTCCTTTACGTTCCTCACACACCGTAAAACTGGCGACACTTATACGTACATAGTGTTTTGTAGAAGGACCGACACAATATTTTGGGGGACGGTGGGTGTGCTTTATTACCGTACATATTTTGGTGTTAAAAATATTATACTACATTTTAAGATTTTGGGAGCACGTGCAATGTTTCTTAGAAGAAACGTACCTACGTTTTTGGAAACACTAAACATTTACAATTTTCCGTTGTATTAGTTCCTCAAACAAAATAGTTTTGTTGATTTGGAGGTGTCGTTTCACGAAATAAAGAAAATAATGTCTCAATTACCGTGACAGCTATAGGTTTTGTGGGTAAAAACTAGGATATGTCTCCCCATACTTCGAAGAAAATTATATAGATCAATTTTCCAAACACCCTGTATATTCCTGGTAGTGTCGCCATTTTGTTCTTAGCTGAGTTTCTCGACGCAATGTGCTGTGACGTCACTGTTCTCTTCATTAGCTACCATTGTGTGTACGTCATCGTCGTGCATGACAGCTACATAGCTACATTCCGCACTGTTAAGCACAACTACTGAATCATTCGCCACATTACTGACGACTCTGCGAAATTGATGATGATGCTATACGTTAAATAGGTCAAATCTGTGTGTTCATGATTTATGTTAGGTTTTGTTTGAACGCGTAGTTAGCAATGTGGGCTATTATATTTTCAACATCTCTTTAAAAAAATAAAAATAAAGTTTAAAAACAGCCCGCATTTCAACATTCAAGAAATTTAGATAGAAAGCTTCACCTGGTTTTATTTTCGTATTTGCTTTTGTCTTGTTGAACACGGTTTGTAGGAAATTAAAATTCTACTATGAAAGCATAATAAAACACGACATTTACTCAGTACTAGGTAAAAAGCCTATGCTGACCCAAAAACTTCTTTCATCATTTTGGAACCCCTGTTGCGAAAAAATGTGGCCTGACGTTACCTCCGTTACTTAGCGTGATATCCTCGCGAGAAAAAGCCTGTATACATCTTTTAGATCATAAATATTACGAGCTATTGCCCATGATGGCGGTACCCTATCCGCCAATAGCACCATTCAACCGTATATTTTGTGTCACGCAATATTTGATAGAAAAAGTTGGAGTCATGCGATGTCCCAAATAGTTCCTGAATGTTTGAGGAATGTTTTAGGCTATTGATTTTGCAATGTGGCTTTGGATGTGAAAATATGTAAGTCGTTTCGGAAGGGCAGTGTTTATAATTTTGTAATATCTAATTTATAGATACTGATATATTCTTTAGCATAGTTACCTAGATACTCTTGCTAATCACTGTAATGTAAATTAAAGCCCATCCAGTCGAAATCCAGCTATTCAAAATAATTTATTCATCAAGTACTACATTGAAAGATTAAAACAGATATACATTAAATAGTACACATGAATCAATAAAAGAAACATGTGCATATTATTGTACATACATGAACATGACATCTCTGGATCAATACCGAATCCATTCGGATAGCCGAGCAATGTCAGTAGAAGCCCTAACAAGTTCATTATGCAATGCCAAGAGGATTAAATGCACGTCCACACATAATCTACGCGCATGCTCTGCATTGGCTTTAGCGAATGTGAAACATGCTACAGTGGCGGAAATTTGAAATGCAGCATTAAGTCTGACCGCTGACGCTGTCATAACTACCCGCATAGTTGATATTTATGATGTGGATGGTATGTGTAATGGAAAATTAATTAGGAAGCCACTGGTGTGTTAATAAATGAATTGCATGATGATGTTGGTAATGGTAATGTCTCTATATGAGATGGGGATTTGAAAGCTGACAATTATGATAGTTGCATGATTGATATTTATTAAGCATGTGGTATATTTTCTGAAAAATTAATTACGAAAGCTACTGATCCAAACTAAGATGAACTGAATGATGTTGGTAATGTTAACGGCAGTATATGAGAAAGTGAATTAAAGGCTGACAATTATAGTAACAATGATAGCAGTAATCCACTAGTAGCAAGTAGATTAAGAGGCAGTAAAGTTGCATTATGGCTATTAAGGAAAGTGGTGCTAGTACCGGATTAGTGTAAAGAAGCTATATCTTTATTAGCAAGCGTAGAACGTGTGCTGCTTAAGTGCTAATTAGAGAAAGGTTAATGGTTAATTAAATACAAACGGGAAAAAGTGCTTCTTAATGAATGATTCCGAATTTGTATTGTGAAGTTGGATTAAACTATTTATCATAACAGAAGGATTTAGAAATTCATTGGATAGTAACAAAACGTCGAGACTTTCAATTTAATCCTCCAATTTCCTTTGTTCACCAAGCAACATTTTAGATTTACAATATTTAAACTCTTGAGCCGGAAATTAAACAAATCCAGCTTCCTAAATATTTACAGCTTTAGCTACAATGTGTACGTACGTCCATGATTCATGCCATTAGAAGCTAATACCAGGCATTCATCACGCTGCTCGGCTCTCTCATTAGGTCCCGTCGCTCCCTCGCATCCGTACGTCCCATTTCCCATACCAAACATGGCATATGTGTTTGTAACTGTGATGATGATCAGTTTGGCTTTCGCTGTAATTGTTACAGCTGAAATTGTGGATGCTTTTATAGATTTGACTGTATTCGAGTCCTCTAACGTCATTATGTCTTCTGCTGTCTAGTTTGTATGGGGAATAACCACACTCATCGACTTGAATCGATAATGTTTCACCACATTTGTTGCATTTAGTTCAGCGCGGTGTGAGACTCCAAACCGTTAATCGAATCGAAATGAGGAGACAGGTCTTTTTTGCTTTTATTGCATGAACATAAAGATTTTCCTGACCAAATAATCCGTATCCACTGCGCAATTGTTTAAAAGCAGAAATTTAATTATTCCTAATTCGAATAAAGCGGTAAAGCCTGAGATTTGAATTTGCATCTCATCTACGGCGTACATATTTCATCCTATTTGCAGCTAATGCTAGCCATTCATAACTCTACTCGGCGTACTCATTAGTCGTCGTCGTTCCCTCTTTTAATATAAAACGATGTCCTCTGGAATGTAGCTGGATTTTATTTTTAATCTTTTTTTACTTATTGTAATGTAAGCTGATATTCTTGGTAGGATTTTTAAGCTCTCATATGTATCTTTATTCTTCTTTTAGTCGGCTCTCATGCCTGGGGGCCGCTTTAGCAGAAACTAAATATGAATCACCTTAGAAATTTAAAATTCTTAAAATGGACTTTATGGATAAGAACCTAAAGTCCATTTTAAGAATTTAGAATTTTTAACGTGATTCGTAATAAGATTCTGCTAAAGCGGCCATTTTAGGCCCCCTGACAAAAATATCTATGGATTAGATACTGGTTAAATTATACATGTACGAGTACATCTATATTTGCCCAGTTTTTAGTTCCATGTAATAGCCTGCCCCTCTTGCCATCAATCAAGCAAAATAAATGTCCGAAATATTTTTACCATTTATTTCGAGACTTTGTGCCAACATAATGTGAAGTGCAAAACACACTACACACATCTTGCTTTAATAGTTTTATCAGGTACTTTATTTAAGTGTACCATTACGTACATCTATCTCTTCGTCTGAAAGTAGTTTTGTTTAATGCGTGGTATTCATCCCCCAACCCTCGCCTACTCATTACTCCCCTTCGGTACTCACATAGTCGTGTTGTCTACGTCACGCGACAAAACTCTTCATCCCCTAGGGTGTACTGGTGTTGCTGAGGTGACAATAGTTACATACGTGGTGCCTGAAGCGGCTGGTCTCTTAATGTTTTCCTTTATGGCTTAGTATGTGTATGAATGTAATTAGGGATATATAGTTTTGTTACTTTGACACGGATTCGTTCATGTTCGAGAATGTAAAAGTACTTCAAATTTATCTCTACATCTAAATGCACTTTAGTCTATTGCTTGGTATTTGTCGCCTGACACTGATTGCTCCCCTTCGGTTTTCACGACGTGTCGCTTTGTCTACGTCACGCGACACTACTCACGACAGCATCCCCTAGGCCCTAGGGTATGAAGGTGTCGCTGAAGTGATAATAGTTACGTGATACCTTTAGCGTGTGGTGTTTTAATGCTTTCTCTTACTTCTCTCTTCATGTAAATTTACTTTTGTCTATTGTGTAGTATTGTCGGTTGACTCATTACTCCTCTTCAGTTTTCACGTTCTGTGGTGTTGTCTATGTCACACTACACGACTGCTCGTTCCCTAGGGTGCTGAAGTGACAATAGATACGTGTTGTTTTTAGCGTGTTTTATTGCTTTCTTTGTCTTGCTATGCTATATGTACGAGTATGTAGTTAAGGGTGGATAGTTCTTAGAGTCGGCGAAGTTGTAGTCTAAGCGACCTCTTTACTGCTTCCGTGCCAATCAAATTGAATAACACCATTGACAGGAAGAAGTAGATTTTCAGTCATATTTTGAGTTATAAGGTCGAGTGAAAACCATATTTCCTTCTGGATGTTTTCTTCTACCATAGAGCTAGTTCGATCCTAATCTTAAACCTGATTAACCTACTTTGAAAATTCTCTCGAAACTCCGACTATAATTACGTCATAGTTTAATTCCCTCATTAGTTATGTTTATCGCTCAAAATACCATTATCAAGACCACTATTAATCAGTTTAAATCACGTACCATATCTCTCGAAGGACGTAACCATTACCTATTAATATTACCTTGAGCTATCTGATGTAAGTGATCCTTCGTCAAACCGACTTAAAATCATCTTCTTATCATGATAATATGATATGTTGTGACAGGGAAGCTGCGTAGTAAGCAAATTCATAGTAGTATGGTAATTTGGGCGTTGACGTTGAAAATATATTCTCGTGTCGTTGGAAGATAGTGATTTTCCGTAGTGTATAGTAATATGTGTCTGTCGTTAGGTATCCGTACATAGGTGTAGGGGATGTACTCTGGTTAATCATTGCCTTGGTTGGACTTCCAAATAGACTATTTGTAACCAAAAAGATAATATGAAACTTGCAAATTCTACTTGATCTCTACACGATGAGATTGAATATTAACTACCCGATGAATATGTTTTAGTTGTTCAGTTGTCTTTGTATAAAGTATTCTTTCTTTCTAAAATTAGCTGCGATTCAATAGTCAATTAATCCTATAAATATCCTACATCGGCCGTAAATTGAAAAGAAGTAAATGTCAAGAAGTAAACGTAGAGTAGTAAATCATCCCTCTTATAAAGACCTATCAAACAACCATGTCAAAAGCTACTTCCACCCTAAGCACTGGCTCTTCCATCACAATTAAATCAATAGCCATCGTCGGCCATTTACGACCACTGCGCAGAACAATAAAAATGGTCACGTAACGACCAGATAAAGGAACACCAATAAAACTGTATGCTATTAAACAACGCTTCACTTCAGATACACCTACTGTTATCTTGAGCTGTACTTGTGTCACTGGTTGTAAAAGCTGGGTATGTGTTGGTATGAGGATGTACAATCGGTAGCAGAGGTTGCGTTCTTGGAGATTTTATTGTTCTTGTGTTGTTTAGTAACTGAAGTAGACGATAAGGATTTCTGGCTCTGGAGACTATTACTAAATGTTATTTTAAAATCGGAATCCCCTGCATGTACTTTTGTTTCTGTTATGTTTGCTTCTTCAGCGTCATCATCATCATCTCAATTTGATCCATGGCAGACTTGGCATAATCAGCTTATAGCGTTCCCACTGCTGGGACACAGAACATCTCTTTGTTAGAGGTAATGGCTCATAATCCAACACGCGGGTCCGTTCTGGGTTGATGGATGTCAGCAATCCGTTGTGTCAGTATCTGCCATTTTGGCTTACTTTACGTGTACCTTTGTTCCGTTTTTAGAATTTCTTTTTGTAATCTCATTAATGCATCGATCTCTCGATCGAGTTTCTCTACTCAGTACAGCTGCTATAATCAACAGTTTCACACCACTTGATTTACTAACAATAAGCTCCATCCAGAAAATACGCTGCCTCATGTAATTTCGCCAGTAAATAATGACTACCTTTGTTGCCGCGAGAAAGAAAATGATGGACAATATATCTAAAGATAAGGAAGCAAAAAAACTGTAGGTATTATTTATTTTCTCTAGGCGTAACTGTACTTGAAAAGATACAATCGTTGATCTTTATGACGTGTATGAATGTAGGATACGAGGCTTTTTGTCTGTGACAATAATTTGTAACGTCATGTATTTTTTAATATCAAGACGGGCTAGTGTTTTGAATGTTGTTAGATGAAATATTTTGTTCTTATTATTTTGCGGGTGATTTGTTTTCTGCTACATGCTTTACTTTGAGTAGCAGCTGACAGACCATCCATTCTCTTTTACCTATCCTAAGTTAATTTGGAGCTTAGGGATCGGCGCTGTGTACCTTTTTCTTCCACACATAATTATCCACTAACCGTCATCTTAGAATTAGTTAGAGAAGAGGTTTCCTAACTAAATGTATTATTTCCCATCTATTAATTCATCTATCGTTTCATAGGTCTTCCCATACTTAACGTCTACATTCCAAAACAAATTCGCATCAAGAAGCCAGAAGTCAATTCCGCTAATAAAACTACCCTCTTCAGTGCACTCCAGCAAGCCTCCCCCAAGGACCTTACTTACGTTCGAGGTGTTTTACGACTGCTGGCCTGCACTTACGTCTATATATCGTAATGGGCCATGAATCCTTCTTTCGAGATGTTTCTACGGCTACACTATTCAGCTCAACTCGTCTCTTAGGCTTTTCAATATGTTATTTTGGTTCGGGGATGTAAAGCGAAGTATCTAGGTTAGGCTAGGCTAAAAGAGTAGTAGTTTTATTATTAAAATAGCTTTCACGAGTAGTAGTGAAACTAAAATATACGTCTGGCGAACCCTAAACCTTGCAGAATGGATGACATTTTTACCACGACAGGGGTTATTTTGGCTATACGTATGAGAAATAGGACTTGTCAATGTGGCGTGACTTGGGATATGCAGTGGACGTTAGTCGAAAGGAATTACGAAGAGGTCTTACTTTTTTCAGTCTTACTGGATACGAAAATAAGATAAGACGATACGAAAGAAGAAACCGCAAGACATCCAGTTGAGCCTCTTAATTATGAAGATGATTGATGATTCTTAATTACTGAAACATCGTTAAGGCTGTTGCGCTACAGAATCACAATTCCAGTCAGGGACTTGTAGATTGCAGATACAAGAAAAAAGCAATCATTGCAGTGACCTAGTTATCTTAATTGGAATATTGGAGTCGTCTTCTGTGACTACAGTTCGAATTGCGAGAAGTACAGATATTAATCTACGGATAAATATTGGACAAGAAAGGTATAATACAGGGACCAAGAATATACAGCAAGGATAGGCGAACGGAATAATTGTAAGAAAACACGTAACATTGAATAACTTGTGTATGATTCCCGAAGGGTTAGATAGAGGTGTAACTAAAGGGTATAAATAGATCGTCAACGAAGCCGAAAGGTATCCCGTTCTCCCCGTCATCATTGCGATATTTTTTGTATTTTTGCGTATGGTACTTAGTTTGATGCACAGAATTCTTGGTTGTGACTTCGTGAAGGGACCGTTTACGTCTTGTATAATAGTACACTCAGATTCTATCAACGAGTCCCATGTCGGAGGATGCCATCCTATTGATATCAGCCGGGCATCAATCCTAACTTGTACTGAGAAGGTCCTGAGTAAAAGGCAAATTAAAAATAGCTAAAATTTTGAGCCTTGAATGGAGAACGATGGGACTCCACCACCACCAACCTCACTGAAAAGTGTACAACTAAGTTTAAGATGAAGTCTTTTGCACCATGCCATGAAAATAGCTTATGGTGGAGCTTATCCTTATCCTTACTAATAATAAAATGCGAAAGTAAGTTTGTTTGTTACCTTTTCACGTCTAAACCACTGAATCAATCATCCTGAAATTTTGCATATTCGTGGTCAGGTGTACAGAAACGGACATGGGATACTTTTCATCCCGAAAAAAAACACAATTTCCGATGAAAACAACAATAACGTTCTTATGATAATAGATGGCGCCAGGTGTCTTTCGAATCATGATTGAATTATATTATTACAAGCAGAGTCCAATCCGAATTGATTGTCTAATTCTAAATTAACGCGAGCGAAGCCGTGGGCCGAAGCTAGTACAGAATAAATCGATGGAGATTTAAAAACACGAAGAGATAAAGATGTTAACAACACAGCGGTATTATGATAATTTAACCGTTTTCCGTTGGCTGGTCCTGAATCTACAATTTATGTGTTACGTTTTGGTGATCATGAAGAGTTTAACGACATACATTCAGCGGTTTCAGGAGATTCACGGTACATTAGGGGGCTCGATTAAAATGGGATTCTGTTTCAGAACCGGGTTTGTTGGGACAGATTTGAATTTGGATGTAGATTATTTTGTATATGATTCGTTTGCCATGGTAGACAGTACATTACATAACATCATAACTGTGATTACCGAAGGCTTAGGCAGCGGTGAACACGCATATTTCCCATTTAGTTTGTCGTTTGAATTTAACATTTTGTTTTTTTATTTATGGTCTTTTACAAACATGCATGCACATACAAATGGGAGACTGTGATGTGTTACAATTCTCAACAGATTTTACGCGTACAAAAAGAAATTAACTGAAAAAAATTTGGCTTTTCTATTCAAAGATTTTCCTTTCTCAAGTTGGTAAAATTTAATATTTTTTGTAAAATACAAAGTCCTTTTACAATTACAGGATGTAAAAGGATATTGTATTTTCACTTTATCAAAAATCTTACAGTTCCGCAATGTTGTAATTGAAATTAACATTTTGCTCCACAGAATTTGTAATAGCAGATTAATTAAGACGATATAGATATCTCCGCAAGCTTCCTCTGAACATGATCGGATTAGCGTTGGTTTAGCACGAATGTCGAATATATCGTAGAAACTGAGTTATCTTGTTTTACCATGGTTGTATGTAAATATTTGCACTTAGTACCGAGGTATAATTAATGCTGTTAAGTAGAATTGCTGGCTTTGACGAGTATGTAATTTGTTGGTGCTGCAAGCTCTTTAGCAAGATTATTTGATTGTGGTGTAGTGTTATTAGTAACAGTTATGTCACTAGAGATCTTAAAGAAACCATCATTTCCGAGGCCATCTTCATAGAATTTTGCTAGTCAAAAGCCCGAAAGTCTGACCAACAGTCTTGTCAAAGGGTATACTCGTCTTGTAAGATAGGCAGTCGCTCCATGTGAAATGCTGGTATCGAGCAGCATCTAGTAAGATTGATGCCGACCTCAATATAATTGGAAAAAGGCTAGTTAGATGATGATGTTTTGCCCTACTTCGTCAGACACCTAAAACCTTATTCACTTTTAAAATACTGATGAGTTTCGATAGAAAGATAAGTACTTTAAGAATTTCTCCGTCGCTCGCTGGAAAGTTAATAAGAAATTGATATGATTACGTGCAGACACGCCTTCTTAATCTAACACCCCCCCACGCTTGAGGCGTGTATCAACACTAACAGGAATATTTATTTACGCCAAGATTCTGTCGAGAGAAACCGACTCCGTATATAAAACGCAATATCGTTAGATATTTTTGGGATGAAGTAACGAAGTTAATGGTAAGGATGATTAAAATAATTAATATGTATAATACTATCTTTCGCTCGCTTGGAACTCAGAAATGAGCATAGGGAATGTAAAGTATCCTATGTTCTAATCTAGGTCATGGTAGAAGACCTTGATCATAACGGATTTTGGTAGAATTTGCCACACTTGTAGACCTGCATGTGTGCGGAATTCGTTCACCCGCTAAGACGTTAAAAGGTAATAGACAGAGTTACTCGCGCATTTACAGCATGTAACAAAAAGGTGTGGTCGTGTAAGGATGTGATGCAAACCATCAAACTGAACAACTTTCTCCATGAGACCATCACTATCGTAATCGAGAAAAAAAAACAGTTTCTCATACAAAATTTCAATTCCTACTCGATCCAAATGTACGGGACAGTTAATTTTTATGACCACACCTTTCTGAAACATGCTGTATGATATAAGGTATGGATTAATAATGGAAGGTAAAGTAAGAGTAGAGTGGCTCCTTATTAGGTTTATGGGGAACTTATAACAAAGTTCAAGAACATTAGATTTTCTGTAAAGCTTCACATTGAAAAGGCGAAATAAATATAGTAGGAGTAGGGCGCTTGCTAAGTGCTTTGTGTAGTCTTGGCATAATTGTTACCTACGTCTAAAGCTATCGACGTTAATAAGGAAGTCGCTGACACAAGACGTATATTGGAACCCATCACCATTATGTCTTCATTAAAAGGCTTAACCTTGACTATAAATTGCGTCACTTCGCTGACGGAAAGCTCGTTACTGTCTTGAAACATATTTTATTTAACTTTATTGGGACATATTGCGATCACAAACAAGGGTATTATTTGTAACGGTCTACTGCTAATAGTGCTTCCACTAGAAGTGTTAAATTTGTGTTCTTGAATAGTCCACTAAGCACTGGTGCTGGCTGAATGATAAATATTGATAGAAGGCAACAGAATAGTAAAATGGAAAAGATGTTACCAACATCATCATCATCATCATCATCATCATCATCATCCAAAGACCGACTTCACCGACTGCTGTGCAATGGTCTCACTTTTCTTCTTGTACCAATCACCACGCTCTGTTAGCTTCATCCCGATCAATATATTATTGTCTGTATTCGCGCCCGGTTGATATACCTATCGGCTTGTCTCCTATTACATCATCATCTGCCAAGCCGTTTCCGAATTATATTGGGGTCGGCTTCCAGTCTAACCAGATGCAGCTGAATACCAGTATTTTACATGGAGCGACTGCCTGTCTGACCTCCACAATACCCTGTTAGTTCGGAGTAATACCCCACTACTAATAATAGTAAGACTGTTTGTTACACTTTCAGGCTCGCGCCCAATTACATGCGCCTTAAATATAACTAGCGAAATGATGCACTGTGGGTACACCTCTGGTTAAACATGATAGTGAGAGAGGGAGAGATGCATGCCAGTATTCTCAAGGTCATCCTCATGTTTCCACGTAGATATCGCTCCAACTACACTGATGTTATAATAAATAGTAGGTACTATCTTTACACCAGCATAATGCAAGAATAATATTCGCATGAACACCTAGAGTTGTTCTTAACATTTTTATCACGTTTCTTTCACCATTCGCAGCTTCACGATCCAATCTCACCGGGGTTACGTGAACTATTTCTCCTAAGCTTGATTTAATAAGGAGGACGATATTATTTTTTGTTATTTTCTTGAAGTGTTTCTCTTATTTTTGAAAGCTTTGCCTTTGAGAACTGTATAATTTTATGAATCGGAGTAGGAAATATTTAGAGTTTTATTGATGGTCTGTTTCGTACCGTATTCACTAGCAGTAATTGCTATGGAACATTGACATTTATTGAACTGCTGATCGCGTTGTGTTGTGGTGGTGAGTTCGCCCGAAATTTTAAATGCGACATAGAGATTCTGAATCTGAAGAAAGATTCTGAATCTAGAATTCTACTGAGAGAAAAATCGTACATGGTAACATGTACTATTTTTCTCCCAGTTACAACCGTGTCTGATAATAAAGTTAATCCATATCGTTATCGTTAAGTTCGTCCATAAACACATAAAACCGCATAAACTACAATAGTATTTGTTACATTTGTCTCCTTTATTCCCTCCAAACACGAACAATATTTATTCTTTGCTAAAATTTCTCTCTGCTGAAACGTTATCAAATTCAGTTCGTGTAGTATTTGTTTATTCAAATGCATTGTTTGGTTTACCTCGACACGTCGACACGTCAATATCCGATGGTGGCGTCGGTATAGTGAGTCTACGTGTGTTACTGACAAGGCTTGCATTGTTGGGAGCTTTGATTGGTGGTGTATTGGATTCACTGGTTACGGACTCGTGCTTGTGCTGTGAATAAGCTTCAACTATACCGTTCATGTCCATGGTGGTACCTACCACGCCACGTCGTACTTCGCAAACGCAGAGTTATCCGTGATTACGGTTTATGTACAGCAGACTGATAACAGCAGTTGTCCATTGGCAGTCGTCCACCAGAAATAACATCTGAATAAGAATAAGAAATTTTACTAGCTAAAACATGTGTTTGCATACATAATTAAAATAATACATGCATGCAAGATCTTAAATAAGAGGTGGCTCACGATATGTCTGCCATTTTTCATGGCGTGCAAATATTTTCGGTACAATTATTATTATTTAATTAATGATTTTTAATTTTTAAACGTATACATTATATACCAATTTATTCAATACAATTATTATCACAGAATCAATTATTTTTAAATTTTACTCTTATTCATCAAATATTTTTATTCAGTTACAGTTAAACAAAAATTAAATAAAGTTTTTTTGTGATTTATTATTATTATTTTGAGGCAGAGGCGGAGGATCCTCCCTTTTCTATGGAGGATGCAACAAAACCCACCCTGTTTTTCTTACGATACCAATACCTACGTGTCTTCTCGAAATTACTAGAAAATTATTTAGGTATGGTCATCATCAAAATTGCACGATTACATTGTTTCAACTGGGTTATACTAGAGCTAATTTGCAACAATTATGACCCCGATTAGTTGAATTGTTTTTGAGGAAACGAACTTTTTTTTGGGATGCATTCTCTCTCCGTCATAAACAGTTAATTGTGAGAAATCTGCGCCGTTAAGATCGTTGAAAATATACTTTTCAGATAGCTCATAGACGAATTAACCTCCCGCAAAGAACCCTCCCAATTAATTAACAAAAGCACTAATGCCTTTGGAAACTAAGCGCCTTAAAGTTCGCTGGATTGTTTTTTGTAATGATTCTGTTAGAATCAGAGCCTTGAAATACTCAGTCACCCCGCCAGTTCGCGTTATTTTAGTTTTATAAAGGACAAAGATTAATCAATGATAGTGTGATGGGTGACAGCGGAAAATGGAAAACAAGATGTGTTGCACCGACCCCGAAACAAAATAAAATAGGACGAGGACAGGAAGAGAATGATAGTGAAAGAACACATTGTCCAAGACTTAAACACACAGATAATGAAAAATATGGAAACGGTAGAATAACGCCCCATCATGTAATTAAAGCTAAAGAGAACAGAGAATATTCTCTTTAAAACTACAAGTAGGTTGTACAAACATTGCCTGAATTATTTTAATGTACCACATTCCCTCATTAAACTCTACTACATTGTAAGTCTAGTTTTTAACAAGGTAGATAAATGTAAAAGCCCGACAAAGATACAAGTAACAGCAGCGGGATGTGTAATTGTGTACCTTGTTACGTTTGAGCATTCGCAGTTTTCACTGAGTTGAGAAATACGGCTCTCAACATCTCTCATATTTTTCAATATTTAAGTTACACTAGTTTCCGGATGTTTAGGGTTCTTTGTAGATTACGAAGATATTTTCATTGTTTGACAATTCTTATTTTATGTCTTGTCAGCGTGGTCTGAATTATCAGAAAACAGAATTGTGTGGAAAAGGCTCGTTTTAAATGGATTTGTAATCATCTGGTGTCTGATCATCTTATTAAATACATCTTAAATTTATCTAATCAGGTTTCCCTAAATCAATAGTTCAGTTAACATGTTACGTAAATAACGTTGCGTTTCCCTCTTTTTCCTTTCACGATTATTTCAGTGGTCGATCTTTAGGTTAAGCCGTGTACCCATTACATACCGAGTTTCCTCCGTGCCTCAGAAAGCACGTTAAGCAGTTGGTCCCGTTCGTTACAGTTAGTCAGAGGCCCAAAAAGTCTGACCACCAGTCTTACCAAGTGGCATCGTATTACCCAGAACTAACTGGCTTGTGGAGGACAGATAGGCAGTCGCTCCATGTAAAATACTGGTATTCAGCTGCATTCGGTTAGATTGGAAGCCGACCCTAACATAGTTGGGAAAAGGCTATGCAGATGATGATTATTTCAGAGATCCTCCTAAGATTATTCTTCCTAAGCTGGCTGCTGACCTTAATTTGTTTGCAAGTTCAACTTTATAATCCGTAGCTGTCTTACGCCGCAGCATCCTTTCAACTTTCCACTACATTATTAACATCAGCTCTGTATTGTTCCATCTCCCTGCACAATTTCCTTTGCGCTGTCTCCTCCGTCCACCATCCTGTTTGAAAATAGTTTCCCGACTTCACCTTTATAGAACTTTATCATAAAATGTCACTGGCTGACATTTTAATGTATTCATGTAAAAATAACAGTGTTGGATGAAAATAGCGAGTGACGTACGTTTGTAGCGAGTTACAAAATGGCGGCCATACAAAGCCCTTTGTAACTTGTATGTTGTGAATAGTTGCAACGTTGCACAATGTTTATTATACCTGGCTTTTTTAATATTTAAATGGGTGAATGGAAATGGGGCCGTTTGCGTCAGTTTTTAATTCAACTGCTTTTATTCAGCCGAAGTAGGTCAATGGGGGTTCGAACCAAATCAGGTCATGTTATTGGGTTTGTGCTCCAAAACTGTCAACTGGACATGTTTTGGCGCTGTGTGCGGTTAATAGGTTTTTGATTTTGGCTATGTAGATATTTATGTTGTCTTACGTACTTAAACTCACGCCTTTTTCTTCTCCGTGGGCAGAAACTACAGATAGCCTTTATAGACTTGCTACGATCCGTTTTTTTTTTTTTCGCATGGGAAATCGTCAAATGACGCCTCTCGCTCTGGGCGGAGCAGGAGGGAGTGTCAGAGTTTTACTGACTAAAAACCCATCCATGTTCCTTCATCGCCCGTTGTGTTCCGGGGTCACGATATCTCTTTCGAACAGTCCCACAGCCCCGGCAGGCATCGGCCCTTGCGGACCCCTTCCTTTTTGCTGACTCTCTTTGAGGCGCGCGTGAAACACGAACACGCCGTCGACACGGCCTGTCGACACGGCCTGTCGACACGGCCTGTCGTCATGAGACGGACGGACGGCGAGCTAGCCTATAGCTCACCGTCCACAGGCCCGCGCCTACGGTGGCCGGGGGCCAGATCCTTCGCTAGCATGACTGCTTCGCAGAAGGAGTCGACGGCGTCCCATTCCGTCTCGCTCCTGACCGTGGATTGAACCAGGGCCGGGAGCGAAAGGTCGCCGCCGCACTTGCTACGATCCTCACATACTCTTTTCCAGTTGCAAGTACTACGTACTTACATACAAGATGTAAACAGACCCTTCACGAAGCCGTCAACCAAGCATTCTGTACATCAAACTAAGTAACTCTACGCAAATATGATTGCTGGGAAACTACTTTTTTGGGTTAAAAATCACGGTTTACAGTAGGACTCGATGTAACGCATTCAAAACAATGTGCTGATGGATGCATTTAATAGTACAAGTGTGATGTAGGTATTTAAAGTTATACGTACCTTAAAAACTTGTATTTTAATTCCTGTGAATCGTTTAGCACTTAGACCTTCGATATCTCCGTAACTAAGAGGTATGGTCCAAAACAAAAAAAAATATCGCAGTGACCGGCAGAACAAGTGCGCCTTGACTTCGTTAAGGGTCTTTACACCCACCAGGCTGTCGTCGAAGTGTTTTTGAGGCCAATAGTCTTAGCTTCTTGCAGCCCTAAAAATAATCTTCGAGATCGACGACGTTGCGGACGGAAGCTAGTTCACTATAATTTCGAACTTGTAACTATTAATTTTTATTTGCCCTGTTTCCTATCTACACGATCACGCCCACATTTATCATCGGAAGCGAAATACATTATTGGATTTAACAAGCTGAGGTTTGAAAATCCAGCAGCGCGCTTTTATTTGGGGTAGTCCAGTTGGTAACAACAGGCATGAACGCCATTTTGAATCTGATTCATGTTTATGTTTGAATTAACACTTTTACCAACCCCCTCCCTTTTTATTCAAATGGCCAGGATTTATAAAAAGGGATAATTGCCGTTTTATGTAAACACCCTTTGCCAGGGCCACTAGATGTCGCCTCGGGGGTGGGACAGTCCGGGGGCGCCGCATGATAAATGGACACACGAGTTTACCCAATTTGATTCATTATTATGTGACCGACATGTTTTAATCCTCAACGGGGTTCCAAGCTGTTATATCGAACAAACACAGAGACGACTATGGCTATATAAGCACTGGAGTATATGTGTCATTCTTGGGCACTGAATTTACTAATACAACTGACCCAATTTGGGTCACTTTAGGATTAGAATAATGTGAATTTGACGCAAATAATCTAGATCGCGTCTTAGGTCGGAGGCTCGTAAGAGGATGAGGAATGGTCCACCCTCTACATCCTTTCTCTAAACAAAAAAAAACACAACATCACGCCTGTAATCCCTGAAGGGTTAGGCAGAAGTGTACTATCATGGACACTCCCGCCAAAGCAAAAAATTTCTTAGTGGTGATCACACCTTTTTGCTTGCACTCGCCATATAGAAAGGCTCTCTAGCCCCGCCCCGTTGACTTTGTATAGAAATAATGAATGAAAGACAATACCGATCGGCCGAGCGCACTGACGACGCACGCCAAACGTGAGTTATTGTTATTTTACGCGCCAAATTGACCCTTTCCTAATAGGCCTAAACTTTAAGGGGGCGTGGCTCGGCGCCTCCGCATGATTTAACCGAAAAAAAATGTTAACTGATCAGGCGGAAAAGACCACGACTGTACCTAATAGAACACCCACATTTTGGCCAGTTATGTTGAAGTCTCATGTAAAAGGTGGCGAGCCTTTTGCCATCAACCGGGCGCAAATCCAGACTCCGTGAGTGCTACTGAGAAATTCCTGATGGAAAAACCCAATAACACTTTGCCCGACCTGGGAATCGAACTCAGGACCTCATGCTCAGCAGTCGCGCTTGCGGCCACTAGTCCAACGAGGTAGTCAAACAAGAAAAAGTTGAGCTGATCCTATGTTTTATAAACCTAGTTTGAAACGTAGGTAGTGTCATCAAGTAAAATCAAATTCAAATTGAAAAATACTAACTACGTCAAACCCCATTTTAAAACAAATTGGATGACGTAAGAAATTTTTCTCCAGTCCTTTTCCCCTTTAATTCTATTTAAAAGACTCTGACTAGATCTGGGTCATTAATTTAATTTACACAAAGGTCCTTTCTGTGGAAAGTTCTAGAAAAAGACGCTACTTTATGAAATTCCTCTTCGCCCTTTTTAATTTATTGATTAGTTTACATAAAAGACTTTTTTTTGTGTAAAGGAAAGCTTACCTCACCTTTGTGAGTGGAAAAGGTATTTAACGTTAGTTATAAAGGCTTTACCCTTTTAGCAAGTCTGCTAGGTATACACTTTTTAGCATAAGTGAGTAGCAATCCACATTGTTGAAATATTCCACATGATTTTGAGGGTTGCCCCATCTCCATACAACACAATCTATATTTTTTTCACATTATGTGCTGGCGATGTCCCTGTCATTGCTGCGATCCCTACTTTTCAAATCAATACATATTATTACAATGATTAATTATCGTGTCGCATGTCGCTTGAGGTCGGCGCAACCCGTTTTTTTCTTCCGTATTCATTCATCTGACAACTGCATGTTTACAGGACTCTAAAGCGGCCTTATTAGACAGTCGTCAATAATTCTGCTCTACCGTTGATATTATCCACCAGATTTTCCACCATGTCCATATTCTGAATACTTCCTTAGCACCAAACTAGCACGCCTGCGAGACATTAAATTATGACATTAGGTTAGGCACTAACTCTACGAAAAAGAAGAAGAATTAGTACTTTCCCTAAAAACTTTGAGAACCCAAGAAAAACACGAATAAAACATTACCTATACATATTTATTCAAAGCACAGGTGCTGAACTCATAACATATTTATAACTTGATTCCCAATTCGTCCGGACGCCATCTTGTGCGTGCCGTTGAGCCCTAGAGAGAGTCCCTTTGTCGGGTTATAAGTAGTCTAGCTAATGTTCGATGATATTGAGGACTTCTCGAGGACTTTCAAGAGGGTTTAGGACACTGAAGGTTTTGTATAAGAGGCGGATAAACTGGTAATAGAAGTTAATTAATAGGTCATATTGTTAAGTAAAACTCGTGGAGCTCGAGGAGCTCGTGGCTAAATAGTAACAGCCGCTCGGGTCGATCTTTAGGTTAAGCCGTGCTTGCCTAGGTTGGTCTGTGGATGGGTCCCCACCCATTACATACCGAGTTCCCTCCGTGCCTCGGAAAGCATGTTAAGCTGTTGGTCCCGGCTGTCATTTGTAGATCTTTGGCAGTTGTTAGAGGTAGTTAGTGGCCCAAAAAGTCTGACAACCAGTCTTGAGGTATCGTATTACCCAGTATTAACTGGGTTGTGGAGGTTAGATAGGCAGTCGCTCCATGTAAAATACTGGTATTCAGCTGCAGCCGGTTAGACTGGAAGCCGACCCTAACATAGTTGGGAAAAGGCTAGGCAGATGATGATTCTTAAGTGAAACTATTTGGTGTTGCTCATTTTAGTGTGTAAAGGGTAACAAAATCCCTATCGCCTTGAGATATCCTGTGTCGGTAGTTTGAATAAATAAATAAGTAAAAAAAGCCTTACCCGAAAAAAAATCCTTGCGTTCTAAAATATCGCATTCCTAAAAACGACAATTTAAAGGGGAAAAAAACTAAAACGTCTATTGTTTGCACTGCATTATATGAAATATACAGGATAAACATAATTAAAAAGAACAATTAGTTGAAGAATGATCTGCGTCGCATTCCAACAGCTATTGAATAAAACAGATAGGTAGTTTCTGTTACAGCACAGCTAAAATCGGAATCATAATTGAAGCACCAGACCATCCTCTAAACAATTCAGCCTCCCGGGCGCCACAAACGGTCTGAGTCTAGAACCAACGCTCGATCAATACCTACAACCACACATTCGTTCCCGTAACTCGAGCACCGTTCCCCATTCCAAGTTTACCCCTTGGCCACGCTAAAAACTCAAGTGACGCGCGACTTCCTACAGCAACTGTCGAGAAAACGAATGAAAGAAAACCATGCCACAGCATCGCTATTTGCAAAAAGCTAGCTTTAAAAAAATGTAAAAACCGATAAGAGTTCAATAATTGATTGTCTACAACCTGTTGTATAATATTGTAACAATCTATAGCTACAATTAAGTACCTACCCAGTGTGTAATACTTTTTGTGGCTAAAAAATAATAGCACAAAGATTGTAGACAATCTAAATTAATTCTTGTCGATGTATAACAACATCTTTTTGAGACTGACTGTTCTCACGCGGAGGTAACAAATGACACTGCTTCGCAAGTATTGTTGCAAGTGGCATCGCCCGAGGCCGTGAACGCAGCCTTAGCGCGGAAGTCACATAACTTCAAGGAATTTTATATTCCGCGCGGAATTGCGTCGCGTCGCGTCGTCGCAATGTTATCGCAGCCATTTCCCAAAATTATTGTGTTACTTTTAGCATTTTCCTAAATGATACCTCTCGTTATTAAATCTTCCTTAATTTTCCTCAGGAGGATATTTCTGTACTTGATTCAATTTTCTTAATTTCGGCTGATAGATGTCTGAGTGTATAAAGATAAATACGCCTGTCTCCGTCGCTGAGTAGAAATGTCTGTTTTCTGTTAACAGACTAAGTTATTTACTTTGGTACTGAGAAAACAGATTGGGTTAAGGTTCTGACATTTTACTTACAGTCAGTTAATTCTTTGTAACGGAATGCTTTTTAGAAAATATTTGAGGTAAAAGGGTTTATTAATGTAATTCATGTACATCAAACTCAGTAACTTTTACGCAAAAATTATTGCTGGGAAACGACTTTTTTTTGGGGTGAAAAATCATGTTTTGAACTCAATGTAACGCACTCAAAACATTGTGCTGATGGATGGATTGAATAGTACGGGGGTCGTGGAGGTGTTTAAAGTTAAAATCTTACATTAAAAACTTATATAAAAAAAAAAGTTGTCAAAAAGTTGGAACTTTGACCCCCAATATTTCCGTAACTAGAAGGTTCCCTGGTATGGTGTAGAACAAAAAAATGATCGCAATGACGAGGAGAGCAACTGCCTTTCGGCTTCGTTAAGAGGTGTTTTACACCCTTTATAACTAGTAAAATTTAGGTGTGCCATACTGTACCTTCACCTCAGCCTTACCCTTTGGGGATTAGAGGCATGGTGTTATGTTGTTCTACTCTACAAGAGCATTAAAATAATTCTCGTTTTATTTGATAGAAGGTATACAATCCAGTTGGGAGTTGAGTACATACGTTTTGATGTCTGACGCCGTAAAAGTTGTAAACAGAGAGTGGCTTTCAGCGGGCTTTCAGGCCTTTTAGTAGTTATAAATGATGCTTCAACGGGCTGATAAAAGTTTACTAAAAGGGCAGTGAGAGGCCTTTGTGGAACTTTACAGGCGTGTCGTGCGAGGGAACGTTACTGTTGTGAGCTTGAGTAGGGTATCTTATGATTACAATCATGGAAATGACCGACGTAATATAATTTGAAAATCAAATTCGCTTAAGGGAACTTCAGGAGCTAAACGCGAGTTTTATAATGCAAAAAAGCATATGATTCACTGCAATTAACAAAACCGGAAAAATATTAGATATTCTTAAGGATTTATGCTAGTATGATAGTGTTTTGAAAACATAATACAACTAATTTAATACCATAAAAAAAAATCACGAACTTATCTCTTAAAATTCTTTTAACGAGTAAAAATCACACTAAAATATATGCGTGCATTCTGATTTTTTGGCAAATAATTCTACAAGTAACATATTAGAATGATAGTGTTTTATTTTTTTAGTCCAATCAATAGATTTTTTGTAAATCGCAAAAAAACACTTATTTCGCACTATTCGGCCCGCAGTGACTGACGTAACACACTTTGTAGTGCAAGCTGTTAGAACTTTATTCTAATAGTATTTCAAACGAAGTTTGAACCACCACAAATATAGTCCTGTAGTCGCCTTAAAAGCGGAAATTAAAGGACAGAATTAATAAGTCCAATTCGGAATATCCGATAAATTAGCAAATCAATTGTAAATGACCAGATAACATAACATAACATCTCAAACTCGCATTTTTCCAGTTGAAGTCCCATGTGATAAAGGGTGATCCTATTGCCATCAACCAAGCATAAATCCATTGTCCGTGCTGCTGCGGACATCTCTACCTAACCCTTCAGGGATGACAAGCGAGATGTTATGTCAATGCTATTAAGGATGGTGACAGAAAATTAATTCAAGCTTTAGTAACTTATCTGAACTCGACAAAAAGCCTCTACCTCGCAGTTCCGGATCGAAGGCCGTGTCAAATTGCAAAGCGTATTTCACATGTTGACCTATATTTTACATATTGACCTACATTTAATACTCTGACCTAAATTTATCACACCTACGTATTTAAATCTCAATAATACTGAATTAACAAAACAACCCAATCCACACCTAATGAATGACACCCCCATACGTTTAAAATAGAACGTCATTACAACCCCTCCGCCCCCTTCCTCCTGGCTACCGGATGTCCGGATCAATCGGCCGGATTACACGAAGCTCCGGCTTGTGAGCGGTAGCGGGATTTACTTCCTGTTTGGTCATACATATGATGTGTATTGACTGGGACTGTGGGAATGTGGTATTGGTTTCAGGGTTACCTTATAGTACATAAAGGGCGCAAAAAGACCACTTAACGAAGCCGAAAGGTACTTGTTCTCCTCGTCATAGCGAATTTTTTTTTGTTCTACACTATACCTGGGAACCTTCTAGTTACGGAGAAATTGGGGGTCAAAGTACCAACTTTTTGACAAGTTTTATTTTTTAAATACAAGTTTTTAATGTAACATTTTTACTTTAAACACTTCCACGACCCCCGTACTATTCAATCCATCCATCAGCACAATGTTTTGAGTGCGTTACATTGAGTTCTACCACGAAACGTGATTTTTAACCCCAAAAACTAGTCGTTTCCCGGCAATAATTTTGTTTTGGTATGTACCATCGTGATGAAAGGATTGGGTCAGATAGACTTTGTATTACCGAGTGCTAGCTGTCTATGGTATGCATATTTTGAATTGCAGTTCAATTTATGTTAACGCCGCTCCGGGACGCTCCTTTCATGCACCTGAATTTGGAGAATTTACTAATGTGTTGTGTAGTAATAAATATGGTTTGGGATGTGGCCTTTTCTTTGAGCAAAAAGTACCAACTTTGGTCCTCAAACTATTTTTAGGTTTTTGAGATGTTGGTGTTGTTTTTCGGAATAATGTTGTAATGTCAATGTCCAGGTTGATCGTCTTTTCTAACTTATAGGTACATAATTGGCGACCCGCACCTGATTGAAGTATAATAATACCTTGATGAGAAATATCAATGATATTATTCACAAACATTTCGAAATAAATTGTCTAAATAATTGTGAAAACTACATTGAAATTAGTTGTGAAGAAGAAATCTAACGCGGCCAGTGTGACCGCGTTATAGAACGAAAACCAACTATAATTCATAAATATGCGTCATGTCCGTGAACGGGCGCTGTCAGTTGTGACTGGTCATCTCTCAGTTGCCATGGCTTATTTTAATGAATTATTTTAGTTTTTGAATTGTTTTTTTTTCTGTTTTGTTTTACTGTGGACACTTTTAACGTGCACATCTTGCTACATTGTTCTCACATAATATACCATCTCAACATGAATGATGTAACCAAGATTTTGTAACAATATTCTGATTTAAAAGAGTGTCCATGGAGTTTCTTGCCCGTTCTTCTCCATAGAGATCTACGCTAGGGAATGGGCAACTACAGTACTTTCACAGTTTTTATGTCTTGTGACTGGGACTGTAGCTACATTTAATTTTCATCTTTGTTTCGACAATTCAAAAGTGCCTGTAACTGGCTTACTTGAAATAAATGCTTTGATTTTGATTTTGATTTTTGTAACGTCGGGAGGTACCTGCGCTTGTTCCCATCTTTTGAAATAATCCCTTTGGCCCTCACAAAAGGTTACAAATGAATGCCTGTTGAATATCGCATCACGAAACAAAAGCGTTCGCAGATATAAAAATGTCAGGAAAAATCGGAAAATATCACCTTCGTGTGACCCACATTGGCACACTTTGTATGAGGCGAACGTAGCACATTTCATATGAGAAACGTTCGGAGTCTTTCATTCGGAAAGCTGTCCCATTTCGAACGAGCTAAGCGTTTTATACGTATCCACTGTTTGAGTCGATTGCGAGCTTCAGTACATACTATTGCAAAACTGCAAAATCTTTGTCAAATTTACTGGTTTCAGACAAAGCCCGATGTCGTAAATGATGAGAGATAATGGTCTGGTAAATAATTTAATTGACCGGGATGAGCTACAGCTAGTTACCCGGTCGACTCCTCAACGGTATTTGACTGTCGTAACCTGAAAGTGTGGCAAGCAGTTTTGCTAAAAATACCTATCTGGCAGTCGGTCCTTGAAAAATCCGGCTTTCAGCTGCATCCGGTTAGACTGAAAGCCGACAACGACAAAAGCCGGTCAATTGAAAATGATTACTAAACAGCTGATTGACTATACTGTTCTGCACTAGCTCTGTCGCATACTGTAGAGTTGAAACTTATCCTCGAGATCGTCACAATGACGCCTCACTCGTTTCCGCTCAAGGATCATTCAGCTAGTCGCCTCGACTCTGCCAGTAGCTATTTAGGACAGGTCACCGGGCTTGATTCGATAGCTCTTGTCCGTCCGTCCGTCCTTCCGTTGGCGTCCAAAAATGAGAGTCCTTGATAGCTGCGTGAATAGTCACTTTGATCTCTGTCAATTTTAAACAGGGCACAATTTTAGCAAACTAATTGTTTTCTGAATTCCTTCAATATATTGCGTTATGTTTGTATATATTTTGGCTTTGTCCGATTAGTTTCGATCTCAAGAAAAGATTGATGATCCAGTTTCCTTTTTTTTCAGAGTTTTATAGATACTTAATTTTGTTTAGAACTATCTAATATTTGATGCAAATATTTTGCTTTCACTTCTCAAGCTTCACCCTTATTGTGCCTATCTTCACCATAAGCATTCTATTTGTGTCCATATTCTCCATAATTGCGTTCCATTTGTGTTTATATTCACTATATGTGTGCTATTTCTTGCTATTGTCTGTGTCTGCACTTCTTTAATGTTATCTTTCCACTTTTTCCATGCTAATCTCGGATAACAGAAAAACAAGACTGTAAGTAGACATGCTGTATTTGTGCTCATCATCTAGCTATAACTTCATTTCTTTATTCATTATATCTTTGGTGTAAATATTAATATACCAATTTTCTTCATTAAACCATTAACAATTTTCTACAAATGTTTACTCCTATGTTGGATTTTGCAATTTTGCACATATTGAGAACCAGCTCCGTCTATCTACACCGCTGCTGCTTATAGATAGACGATAGACTAGCTGTTACTAATTCAAAAGAAAATGGCGGCGTTGTCACTGCTTGTCTATGGAATATTGACTGGCAGTTTCGAGTTTAGATATATCTGTAAACGTTACCCAGCTAGATTCTGAAAAACAAACATATTTTTTAATTCGACAAGTTTCTGAAATTTCCTCGAAACTACAGTTGTGAAACATTCCGAAATACTCAACCAATATTTTGTTGGAATTTTATAAATGTCAAGTGTCGTAAAGCTCCTGTTTCACGAGTTTCTCGTTATAACCTCTGTGAACTATGTCAAAGCGATTCACAAGCTCAATGTCATCAAATCTCGTCAAGCACTCCTCTCAAACGTGCTTTGAGCCCAAAGCGATCACAACCAGCGATCTATTGATATCCAACCGAGCGTCCACAAATCGATTAGTAAAATCCGGACTATATATGCCAGTAATTTGTACAAATATATGCAACTAGCTTGCGAACTATTGTGACATTCGCCAATCGTAAATTATTATGACAGCATTTCGGGCAAGATTTTATCATCATACTCGTTTGCATGTTACTGGCATGTGTATTTCAGGGTTTATGGAGTCAGGTGTTACTTTGAGGAAATAAATGACCGTAAAATGTTATCCAAAAATATTTAGTTATATTTCGATTTAAATTAAATCCAGGCAGATGCGTTACTGACGAGGGGTCGGAACTGCAAAAAATGCACATGCAGAAAGCGTAATATGTATATGTGTATGTAACATGAAATCCCAACTATTGTGAAACACGTGTCAAGTATCGGTCGCGAAGTGTAAAGATCATTGTAGATGTGTTGTCTATAGCTAGATCAAGCATTTATTATCTAAATATAACATTTCATATTTCAAAATAGTTTTATCTGTTAAAGTTATTCAAAATCAAAATATTTTATTTCACATACTTAGGTCTAAGGGCACTTATAAGGGCCGGTGCACATATGCTCTGCGCTGCGCTCCGCCATAATATGTGCGCCGCCGCCGCGCCGGCCCTATAACGTCGAAATAGGTGCACGGTTCGGGTTGGTCGTTTCCATAGAGGAGAACCAAATTAGTAATTAATTACATTAACTAATGACTCTATTTGGAACTAGCACTATAGTTTCACAGTTACTCTCCCGACTTATACTAAATCTAAATATTGTTGCATAACATTTCAATGTCGACAAAACGCTTTCGCCTCTGAACATGAACACAGCCGTCTCTCGAATTGTTTCTGAGTATTAATCAATACGGATTTATATTCTGTGAACAAAACGAAACATTCTGCAAAAGCCTTTGGCTAACGTTCCAAACATGTGTTACTGAGAGCTGCAGTTTTATTTTTATTTGATAAACTTTTTGCATTGAATTTTTATTTACAGTTCTGTCGAAACTTTTGGTCGCTGGAGTATTTTTGAAATGGCAATTTTTCGGCTATGGTTTGTGATGTTTTTTTTTTTAATTTGCTGCTGAATTTTTGTTCAAAATGTTTGGTGTATACGAGATGTCCTGAGTTTAAAATCTCTTTTTTTTTGTATCGGTGACTATTTTGCTGACTATTTACCGACTATTTTACTGTTTTATAGTAATGTTTCACCAGTAAAAAGGTACAGTAATGCTGGCCTTTTCATATTGCTATTCCAGTCAATTCCCTTGTTGAAATTCGCATAAAATTGTTGCATATGCATTATGCCTTCAACAGCGAAATATGCAAAATGGAAGGTGGCCATTTTCGTGTTGCCTTTAAATCTTTTAAGCTTTTCCGAATAAACGGTAAACGGTAACTGACAAATAAATAAAATTAAAATACAATCACTCGTTCCATATTCGGTAATTATATTTCGTCGAAATGGAAATTCATTGCAACAATAATTGGCATTAATTATAATTAATTGTGTTTGCTCCTCATCGCGAAACATTGAACATTTTTAATGAGTTTTCGTGTCTTAGGCTGCGTTCACACCGAAGCGTACAGTACGCGACCGACTGTTAGGAAAGGCAGGCTAGAGCGACACAGGTCGGTAACCATCCAGTTTTGACAACTAGTTAACTGGACATCTAGTATAACCCCTTTCAAGGAATAGGTCGAGTTTCCCTGTCACCCTATATGTAGTTCGCCCTCATTTTGTACTTGATTAAATTTCTAAAGTTATCTGTGGAAACGTAGTGGATTGTGCATAAACGCATTTATCATTATGTATTTAGATTTAAGATACATTGTACAATAGTTAGTTTTAACAAATATAAAAAAAAAAGTTAGCGGTCGACCGTACTCTTGGTGTGAACGCAGCCTTAAGGAGCCTTGTCTTTTTACGGAAAACAACGGACTTAAAGTTCTTTATTACTTATTAAGGCAGACGTTTACGAGGCATGTCAGAGTAGGTGTACCTACACAAATGTATTTTGGTCCTTCGAGTCATCCTGCGCGTGTATATGGGGCTGTTCTCGAAAAGAACTGGGCTGTTTACTTTACATTATTTGTCAGACATTTTTCGAGGGTAATTCTTTTTATAAAGAGTTGTGAATTCTTGTTGTATACCTTTTCATCTTCTATCGTGGGACATAGGCCTTGGGCCAGCGATGAAGATAAGATTTTGAAAAAAAAAACCTAAATGGTCGATGGTACTATTTCTTGCTGTGTAAGTGTTAAACTATTTACTTGTCGTAGGAAAGTATTTTTTAAGATCAGCTCCGATCACAACTTGCTCGGTTCAAGGGAATTGGCAGAAATTCACACACATTTACATGTTATGTCTTTATCCAGAAACATATGAATATGTTTGACAAAATAATTGAAAGTCAGCCACAGCTCGACCGAGTTTCACTTATCCATGAAAATGTCGCTTCATTGGAACTGAAAATTATTTGTTCCACGGATAAAACAGTTATTGGAATGTATTTCCATTTCTCCGTGTTTGTGCAATTAATGTAATTCTGGTTATCGCTGTCATGTTTCTATAGAACATTGTGAAGGTTCTCTACACTTTATATCTAATTCATTGTGTCCTAAATAGATACACATTTCCATTATAACTATTAACATAAGGTGTTTCGACTAAGAATAAATATTAAATGGTCGAAATCTTTGCCCTCGTTGTACTTGTCTCCATAGTTACATAATTATAACATTACATCACGCCTGTAATCAACGAAGGGTTAGGCAGAGGTGGACCTAATACAAAAACCCACATTTTGCCAGTAATGTTTTAAGTCTTATAGAGGGCGAGCCGATTCCCATCAACCGGCCGCAAATCCAAATTTCGTGGCTGCTATTGAGAAATTCCTTATGGGAAAACCCAATAACTCTTTGCCCGACCTGGGAATCGAACTCAGGACCGCATGCTTAGCAGTCGCGCTTGACACCACTAGACCAACGACGCAGACATAATACTACATAATTATCATAACGTAAAATCGTACTTTCCTCTTAGGGATAAGCAGAGCACAATAGTATTCCCTCATTCTTCATCATTTCTCCAGTTATGTCCCGTGGCATAGTGGCATAGGGGGTGCCATCAGCCGGGCACATATCCAGACTCCAATCAGTCAATCAATATCTTAATTGTGGATCATAGGTAGGTACATAAAGCGGCGACCTCTCGCTCCCGGCCCTGGTTCGTGCCATGGTCCGGAGCGAGACGGAATGGGATGCCGTCACCTCCTTCTGCGAAGCAGTCATGCTAGCGAAGGAGGTGGCGGAACAGGACAGGGAGAGATCCTCACGTCCCGGCCGCCGCGGGAGACGCCCCGGGCGTCGGGGGCCACGTGGTGGCTTCCGGCCACCGTAGGTGCGGGCCTGTGGACGGGGAGCTATGGGCTAGCTCGCCGTCCGTACGTCTCATGACGACAGGCCGTGTCGACGGCGCGTTCGTGTTCCACGCGCGCCTCAAAGAGAGTCAGCAATAGGGAAGGGGTCCGCTAGGACCGAAGCCTGCCGGGGCTGCGGGACTATTCGAAAGAGATACCGTGGCCCCGGAACACAAAGGGCGAGGAAGGAACATGGACGAACATGAATATGGATGGGTTTTAGTCAGTAAAAGTCTGACACTCCCTCCTGCTCCGCCCAGAGCGGGAGAAGTCATTTGATGATTTCCCATCCTAAAAAAAAAAAAAAAGGTAGGTACATAAATCATGATCTGTCAAAAGACCAATTTGTTCGAGACACCGTTGTTTAACTATTGTGTCTACATCGTGGACAGATCAAGGGATAATACAGGTCTCAAATAATTAGATTGTGATCAGCTATGTCCCGCTCATTGGGCATACAACAGCCAATTAAATGCAAATAACACACATTAAGAATACATTATTATTACACATTATTGATACAAATGATTAAATTATTGAAATGTCACATGGAATATAATAAAGAGAACAGTAAACATAGGTAGGTACACATCAGTGGGCCACTGAACGCGTCATGAGTGCGGGAGACTGTATTGGAGTAGAGGCTCCGTATAACTGTTTCTGAGAACCTAATGGAAAAACTTAAACACTTTGCTCGACCTGGAAATGAGACCCAAACCTCGATGCTAGTCGTTGCCACCAACAACGCAGTTTATTTATATGAATTTTAATAACAACGTACCGCTCATACCTTTCATTTAATTACTTAATTGTTCGGTGTTCCCGTAACAATAATAAATTGTGTTCAAAGTTGACCCAGTTTTCTCACAAACGAGTACGCCCCCCTCTTTTACCTCCTTACACCCCCTCATCGTCACCCCTGTTGAGGTGCTAATGTGGAATTTAATTTGTTTTATGGCTATTGTTGTTCAGCTTTCCCTATATTAGTATTTCTATAAAGTCTTGCTTCGATTTATGCTATAAAGAGTGTAATAAGACCCTTAACGAAGCCGAAAGGCACTTATTCTCCCCGTCATTGCGATCATATTTTTTTTGTTCTAGACCATTCCTGGGAGCCTTCTAGTTACGGAGATATTGGGGTCAAAGTTCTTTTCTTAAAATACAAATTTTTAATGTAAGATTTTTACTTTAAACACCTCCACGGCCCCCGTACATTCAATCCATCCATCGTTTTGAGTGCGTTACGTCGTACGTTGAGTCCTACCGTAAAACGTGATTTTTCACCCCAAAAAAAAAAGTGGTTCCCAGCAATATTTTTTGCGTAAAGTTACTTAGTTTGATGTACAGAATGCTTGGTTGTCGGCTTCGTGGTGAGTCTGTTTACACCCTGTAGTGTGTGCTGGATTAATATTCACGTTCAGGGCTTCGCTTGGGTGAAGTTTGTTGATTAGTGGCTTGATTTGACACAAAACGTAACTTTTTTCATCTCTGTCTTCTGGTATGAGTTAGACCATTATGTAATAAAAAGCTTACAGTTTATTTCAAGCGATCTGCTGGGCTATATTCTCTTAACTAAAATATATCAAATCAAAATCGCGTCGTCGTTATTTGCGTAAATAAGGTACAGGAGGATCTTAAAGATAAAATTGATATTTCTCTTATTCTGCCATTAATTTCGGCGTGCAAATTTATTAAAATTGATTAATTTGAATCATCAAACACTTATTTTTGTGAATGCTGGTTAACATGTCATTGGCGACAGTGTAAGTCCAAGACTGTAAAACCTATGTATACCTAAATGCTGTACACAGAAGCTGTTGGTGAACCTATAATAATAAATAAATAAATCATGCATGCAGTTTGTAAATTGTATTAAATTGATTCAATTGTAATTACATTAAATAAAAAAAAAATAATAAGGATTTATAATTATAATTCAGGATTTACAATTTACAATCTAGGAACTCAAGTACACTATAAAAGCATTTATCATTATACAGGATGGATTTTAAGAAAATAAAGGTGTTTCATATTACGTCTATTACGTGGTCAAAGCGGTCAGTAGTGTTTGCAATTAAATTTTAAGGTGTACATAATGGTGTCCTTATTGCCCCTAAAAGCCTTCTGATTGCCTTCCAACTTATGTCCATTTAATCGCCCATAGCAGCACCCGCATAAAATAAGATCATTAAAGGCCCAACGGCTTTATTCCTGTCACAATATTTACCCAACCCTGCCTCTGCATTAATGGGTAGTTTCATTTCAGACTTCACATACCAAAGTACCAGTTCCACGTATGAAATAATAACAGTTCCAATAAAACAATTAATATTCGCTACATTTGAGTGCACGTTCCATATTAATACAGCATTAATTTTGTCGTTTATTTACAAAGGAAACACGAATTTCATTTGACGTGAAACGTTTTGTTTAACATTCGTGTTAGTCTGCTCTAATCGATTATTGTAGCTCGTTGAACCGTAAAATTGTGTTCTTTTAGCTTTTCTGTTCAAATTAAAAAGTTTAATCACACAAGGGAATATCGTTACAACAAAAATAATGCACTTGTCTTGTTCTAAAAAAAATATCTTTATATGTAGGTATAGACCTCATTACTTAACCGATTACATTCGAAACTGTACACTCTATTATAATATAACTAAAGAATAAAACGTATAAAATAACACAGTAACAATAATATCACTTCCCTAGCCATTAACTAAAACGAACAAACATAAAAATAAATACCACTTAGACAAAACACAAGACGTCAAAATTGACAGCTGCTGTCAGAAAATATCTTTTGACACAAAGAAGGTCTGTACAAGTACTGTCTAAGACAAATGATCTGGCAAGGATTTGCCCCTTGTCTCAGGTAAGAAGAAGCAGGTAATGGCACCAAGGATAGGAACAATAGCAAATGCTATTGGAGGTAGCCACGCAGCGAAGATGCCCATTCCAGCCACGTAAGGGGCTATCATCGAGCCGACCCTGGATGTGGTGGACGAAGCACCCATAGCCATGTTACGGGCTACAGTCGGGAACAGTTCTGTGGTGTACATGTACCTGGAAAAGTAGACGAAGAATGCACTGTTTTAAACTTTCACGGTTTTTCACTACACTTAAAGTATTTACGGGATGAATCACGGAATCATCCCGTAAGTACTTTAAGTGTAGACGAAGAATATTGAGGGATCGTTGGATTTGACACGAAGTACACATAAAAGAGTGCTAATTTGAATATTCAAAATACACGTAAGTAGAACAATCTGGATTATGCTTATGTTTCCAGTACAATCCAGATGACAAATTTCTTCTGTAGGCGAACGAAATTCATTAGTTTATTCTGAGTAATGCCTGGATTCTTGGGGCATTTAAAAAACAACTAAAGCAACCAGAGCCTCTTCTCAGGACATAAAGAGGTGGAAGGAAGCTTTTGCCCAGCAATGGGATGGATATTGAGACTATAAATCTGGGG
Organism: Xestia rhomboidea; assembly: GCA_963853795.1. Classification (NCBI taxonomy): domain Eukaryota; kingdom Metazoa; phylum Arthropoda; class Insecta; order Lepidoptera; family Noctuidae; genus Xestia; species Xestia rhomboidea. The sequence goes on along the minus strand of OY970778.1, from coordinate 1,204,901 downwards.
CACGGTAGTGCCCCCGCCAAGACGAGCCAAGCGTAGCGAAAGCCTACCTACATTTTATCGAAGCGCTTCGTCGTTTTTTTTAACCCTTATAACTTGGGTTTGGATTATACCAGATAAATAAAATTCTCGGGATATGTTGTCAATAGCGGACTTATTAAAAATATAAAGTTTCAATTGCATAGCTCTTATACTTTAGATTTTATTGATATCTAAAAACCCCGATTTCGTCACTGACTCACTGATCATCAAAATTCCCTTACCTTAGTCAAAATATGTGGCTTGGCCATTTCGCTACATTCATATGGGTGTAAGGTGAAAAATGTATCCACTGTTCTACTTTTCTGTTATACAATAGTTCTTGTAGTAACGAAACGGCCAAGCCACATTTATTTTGACTAAGGTGTAGAGTTTGTGAAGTTAGACCTTGTAGAGTTAGGTCGTGTATAGTTAGAAGCTTGGCTCAACATGAGATCTGATAACTTTTTGACAGTGCGAGTCATATGGTCTCGTCATTTTCCAAGAAAATGCTTTTGGTGGGATAAAGACTAGGCCCTATTTTATGTAATTTAGGACCATTCTCGATTTAAATGAAAAAAATCTTCAAACTATACTCACATGGTGGCAAACGCTCCCGAAGCACAGCCCACACCAATGGCTCCCATGGTCAGTCTCACGGCAACCCAGTCTTCTGGCACAACGAGGAACGCATTGCTTCCTCCACACCCGATGAACAAACTGATCATCGTTATTTTCCTTCCGAAGTATTTGCTCATTAATCCGCTCAGAAAGATGCCGGGGAACTGGAAATAGCAGGAGATATTAGCAGAAGGACGGAGGACCAGAAATTTAAGGATATTTCTAATAAAAGATGATAGTCAAATCACTAATTTGTCCAAACGCTGGGTTCACAGAATTATTGTGAAAGAGTGAAGACTTCGCCGGTCTCCTATCGACGAAATGAGAAAAATAAGATAAATGATTACATGCAATGATGTCAAGAAATAATAGTTTGCAAACGGTAACAAACATGCATATAATGCAAAAATAGTGTCATTATGTAACTTTTCGTAAGATCGTGATATCAAAGATTTGCGGCACGTGCACAGTAAATAATAGTAAGAATTGTTATTAGATTAAGAACTTATCTGTTTTAAATTCTGCTGATACTACTTTAGGGTGACATAACACGCGTAACGCTGATCTTAGTCAACATTCTAATCAAATATTATAAATACAGACAGACTTTCATTATAACCGTGATAATATTATAACTATAAAAGATAATAATTACCTGCAAAACTCCAGCTAAAGCAACAGAAAGAAAGACGTTGGAACTGGTCTGGCCAATGTACTGATTGCTTCCATAGTAGGCCATGCCAAGCACGAACCAGATGAGACAGGAACACAGGGTGTTGATCCTGAGTATCCGAGTCTTGAGCAAGTCCAAGTAGGTGGCCCTCCTTATCGGCTCGTTTGAGTTCACCTTTTCACTGGCTATACTTTTAGCTACGTCTAGCATGTTGTCTGAGGGGAGATTGTTCCTGAAAACCAAGAAGTATAGGGTAAATCACGCGAAGGGATCGCCTACTATAAGCTTCTGAAACGCTCAATGGCTTCCACGATTATATATTTTGTAATTTTTATCTTTCTTATGGACACTGAATCCATAGGATGTTTATCGGAATGAAAAAGGTTAACGGAATATTTGAATAAATTCATCTCAATTCTCACCATTTCGCAGCCTGTGTCATTACTTTACTAGCCTCCTCCAGTTTCCCAACACTCAACAACCATTTTGGAGATTCGGGCAATATAAAGAAATATGCCAGGTACAAGACAAGAGGAATCGAAACTCCCAAGCAGAATCTGTCCCAAGATCTCAAGTAAAACGCGAACAGTGGCATCAACATCTGTCCAACTGGCATTGGTAGGGCACAGAGAACGTTCATCAGTTCTCTCTTCAATGGTCCTATGATTTCCATCATCAGAATGAAGGAGCATAGGATTGTTCCAGCTGTGGCTGCGCCGATGAAGAACCGGACTGTAGTGAACAGCCAATAGGTTGGACAGAAGGCTTCAACAAGGGTAGTTACTAGTTGCACCATGCAAGCTATCAGTAATGCTGGACGTCTTCCATATCTGTAATTAATGGTATAAGTTATGATAACTTTGATACAATAACCTAGAAAGGTTGAAAAATTATACTTTCGATTGCTACGACTCTAATTTCAACTCAAATTAATTAGTGCATCTAGGTATTATGAAAGGCAATGTAGAAACTAATTGAGACTAGTATAAATTGTGTTGTAGTTTAAGTTCAACCTTCGAATTAAACAAAACTTAGAAACCTAGGTTACACACCTGTCAGCGATGTAACCGAAGACAATACTCCCGATCAGAACACCAAACATGCAAATCGTTTGTGTAAAATTCGCTAACCATGCTTTCTCACAGATCAGATCCCACTGCGAAATGATCGTATTCTCGAACTCCGTATAGTACTCATAACTAACACAATCACTATAACAGGTGTTGATCACTATCATATCAGTTAGATTCGTCTCCGTGCATCTATATGAGGTGGCCGGTGCTATGAACACTATCCCCAGTTGGTGCCATGCCGATGAGATCTTCGTTGGTGATGCTATTAGTAACCAGAGCATCACTTGCCATCTCCCGAACTCGCCTATCGCCTTTACCAATTTATCTGGCTCTTCAGTTTTCGTTTCCATTTTCATGTCCTTCGTGTCTGTCTTCGTATTTGATTCTGTATCCATTTTTGTTTCCTATTTTATGTCTTATTTCAATTACTTTTATCTTATAATGTTCATAATCTGTATGAATACTGTGTACTGTGTCTGTAGTAATTATACGAGTGTTAACTGTTATCTCAAGTGTCGCAGATTGAGTGAAATTATTGTTTGCTTAAGGACGCTTTTATAGTGGTAGTAGTGTGGTTAGTCTCAGTTTTATCACTTGAGATTTACTGTGCACCTCGTTTGAAGATCCGTAGGCAGATTGTGGTAGATCCAAAACTGTAACAAGGAGAGTTAAATAAGTAAATAAATATCGCTGGACATTACACAAAGCGCCATCTAGCGCCACACTAAGCTACGAGGCTTGTGTCGTGGACACCAGATAGTTGATATACTACATAGATACTTTTTGTTTGTAAATACATACTTATTATACATATAAACGTTCATGACTCGGAAACAAATGTCCATGCTCATCACACAAACATTTGCTCCTACCGGGATTCAAACCGGGGACCCAACGAACGTAAGGCAGCCTCACTAGCGCTGCGTCATTCGGGTCCTCAAGTTGGTTGTTATGTAACGATGAATATGAATTTCTATAAAATTAGAGTCTAAATTAATTTCCTACAGTGAGCTATCCTGTGTTATTTTTTGTCTTTGTGGCTCAATTTAAGTTTTTTCATAGCAAAATCAGCCCATTCCCACTGCTAGACCATAGGCATCCTATCTAGATTTTTTCTTTGATATTGTAGATTTAATGCTAGCGTGATGACTTAGTTTATGAGAGATTGGCAGAGAAAACCGCACGGAGAGAAGAGTGGAAGGCTATGGGGGAGGCCTTTGCCCAGCAGTGGGACATTAGAAGAAAAGCAAAAAATAATAGATTTGGTGCCCCTTTTAGAATATTTTCTTATTTTTGGAAAGTCGAACAAATAGTTTTCCTAATCTGCCTAGTTTATTTTCAGATAAGATATGTTTTATAAATAGATTTAGGTAATACTTTAAATGACGTAGTTATGCGCTCTACACATTATCTTAACTTTATTGATGGTTATGATACAATAATGATAAGCTTATAAAGTAATTTATTGCATTTTTTTCTTTAATAAAGCAACAGAAATGTCTGTAAATATAGCTTACTATAAGTTATTAACTTAAAAACAAAATAATAAATAAATATTCTTGGAAAACAATAACGATATTGAAGATTAATAAATAAACGACCTACTTTACCAATCACAATGATTTATATTTCTACTTCTCGATTAAAGTTGTAGCTATGTAAATATTAAGTCATTTACGAAGTAAAGATATTGTACGAAGAATTAAAAAGTCTATACATATTATAAAGTCCCTCTTGGTCTCTGTTCCTGTAACGGCGTTGTTGCGCAACGAATTTTGTTGCAGATTTCACGTATATTCTGTAAGACGTTAATATTTACATGACATAGAAATCTTGATGCTTTGTCAAATCGAAAAAAACTTCGCGAAGGGCAGTCTTTTAGTATTAAATAATAGCACGAAGAAGTTCTAAAAGTTATCAAATAAGTGGTAAAACTAAAACAAATAGTTAAACTTGGCAAGTTTTGTAGCTGCTGTAAAAACCCACAGGAACTGGAAGCTTGCCAAGCAAAACATTTATTTTTCAGCTCGTTTATTATGCTAGTAAAACAACTTGACTTCCACTTAGATTTCTGTTAAGGCGTCTCCCGAGCAAATGACCTTGAGCGAGCAGTTTTTTGGAGCCTACTCCTCTTTATCCAAAAGAAAAACGAACTTAATTTTCTACACATTCTTGACTCCAAAATTGTTTTTTTTTTTTTAAGCAGCCTATTTTTTAATAAATCCCCTCACAACGAAACCACAGAAATGAGAAATAATAAATAAATAAATAAATATCGCTGGACATTAATACACAGCGCCATCTAGTGCCACACTAAGCAACGAGGCTTGTGTCGTGGACACCAGGTAGTTGATATACTACATAGATACTTTTTGTTTGTAAATACATACTTATTATACATATAAACATCCATGACTTGGAAACAAATGTCCATGCTCACCACACAAACATTTGCTCCAACCGGGATTCGAACCCGGGACCCTAAGAACGTAAGGCGGCCTCACTACCGCTGTTAATGATTTATAACATGCTACCCCTCGTAAAGTAACCATTAGTTTGATTTGCTAGTTATACTAATGGATAGGTAATTTAATTATGAACATAATGGTCGGTTTTTTTTACCAAAACCGAATATTTGATTTTATAAAGAATAAAAACTACTAATTTCGCACTATTCGGCCCGCAGTGACTGACGTAACAATCACAATGTAGTGCAAACTGATTAAAACTTTATTCTAACATTATTTCAAACGAAGTTTGAACCACCACAAATAGAGTTGCTAATTTTGGTTGGCGAGGCGCCTTAAGTGTAAAACTAACTATGAGAACCGATAAAGAGAGAACGGCAGTTGTACAGATTCTTCCTCAAATCGAGGAATAATTTTTGCTAAAAACTTTTATCTACTTTCGAAAGTCGATGACTTTGTTTGTTTCATTTACTTTTTGGCATCCGACTTCGAAAAGTAAAGTAATTTTAGACGTTTTTTGTGGTTTTTGGAAGTATGCTTTTTTTTTTGAGATTTATTTTAAATTTTAACCTTTGAAACGCGTAAATATATAAGGTCTACCAATTCAAACACAAAATATTTTCAGAGAATCATCTAACGGCTTTAAAAAAAAAAATTTAAGTTTTTTTGTTTTTACGAAATTACCATAATTCCAAAATTTCTTCAGACATTTTGCATAAAACCTTGACTACGACGTAGTATGACGTATCTGACGCGGCGACGCGCGACGAAGTAAAAGTAATTGATGTTGAAAACTAAAGAGCCAGTATTTATTTTCAAGTCATTTTTTTTTATTTTTTTATATACTCAGATATTTTTTTTTACTTAAAATGGTTTCGTTAGATGATTCCCTGAAAATATTTCGTGTATGAATGGATACACCTTCTATAACAAGATTCTAAACGATTTTTTCCGACATCTAAAAACAAACCGATAATCATAAGCCAACAACAAAATAATGCACTCATTCAAGTTATTTTTGACAGGGCAAATAAAACCTTAGTATATACTCATACAAATTACTATCTCTTATCGGAGATGCGCGTAACAAGACTACCACCAGGCGTCAGATTATATGATTTAACGGATTATTTAAAGATACTGTATCACCTGCTATTTATGAAGGTTAAGCATTTACATAAACAAATGTTTTTTTTCTCTCCAGTAGGCGAACCGAGGAATTGCGATCATTACATACTATTATTGTTGAAATAGGAAGCAAATTATTCTTCTTTATCATAAAAAATATTCCGAAAATGCAATAAGAGATTTCAAGTAGACCTATGATGATAAAAATATGTACTTACCAAAATCGTCAATATCAAAAAGTAATAATAATTACAGGGCGTCAAAAAAATAATCTGCAACGCTACTAACGAGATAAGTGCCCAGAAAGCTGGCAAAATTGCCACGTTGGATGGCAATGCTGATTCTATGGCCTCTACGGGCACTCGGATTCCAAGGCCCTAGTATTTCAACTCCAAAAGACTCAAACACATGATAAAATCGATGTGAACGAACTGATTACTTATTAAATTGATAACTTAATGCTACAGTATTAATTTATGAGTTCATATGTTAAGTAATTAATTTCATCGAGTCACAGATTGGCAGATACTATTTGCTGAGTTCAGAAACTTTGTCACAAAACTGTGTTTCTGAATTCAATTCACATAATGGACTAAATACTAGTAAATGACTAAAAACTATTTATACACAAACAATACTAGTATTTTTCGTAAACTGTAATATGTTTTTCTTTCTTTGATAAGAAGCTGTATAAAACGTTAGTAAAATGTCTTTACAAATGATTAACAATTCCTGTGTAAAGAAATTTAGGTCAATCGTAATAAAGTTCGGTCGATAACTTTGTTTTTGAATAATTTTCAGTTGCAATTCATGAACGTTTGTAGGAATGTTGGTCAATCGTGATAACTGGATAAATCCAGATCTCTCCTATTTCAGCCTAAGCTAGTCTTATTAGTACTTATTTATCTCAGAGATTAAAAAGTATTATTTTATTACCCAATTAAACTTCAAAAAATCGTGATAATACTAATCCGTCATGTGATTGATCACATTATCATTCATTGTTTTTACCCAACTGAGGAGGATAGTGTATTGTTTGTATATTGAAACTATTTTGACTTATGTACATCTAAAGGAAGCCTGGGCCAAACCCTGGCACCAATTCTCAAACATGTTCACCACCAGAAGAAAATATACATCGCGTACTAATAAGATCTTTCTTTTGTCTAACAGAGCATCTTGGGAGAGTTCAACCGTGAGCAAGACGCCTTCATCAAGGGTCAGGAGGGTCGTGGCAGCGCCGCCGCCGTGCCTCCATGGGTCGGAGCCCCCAACGAGCCCGCCCTCAAGGAGGAGTGCCTCTCCTTGTCTACCGTGAGTATTGTTTTTATTGTCTAATTGGCCTGCTCTTGGCCCCAAATTCGCCAATGATGGAGGGCAATGGATAAGGTCTTGACATTAACTTAGTTAATGTCTGTTACACGCGCTTCCTTCGCGTGTAAATTTTGAAGTGAATTTGTAAGAAAAAAAAACTAAAACCGCTGTGTGGTACTCCAGACTATACGTAATCAATCTCTGTTCCAAATTTCATCCAGATCGGTTCAGTCGTTCTGGCGTGATTGAGTAACAAACATCCACCTATTCAAACTTTCGCATTTACAATAGTAAGTATAATGGTTTTCAAATCGGTAGGTAAAGCTATATCAATTTTTCATAATAATTTGAAGTCTCAGACTTGAAGCTAAATTATAAAATCCGATAAAAGTGATATCTTCAGACGGTCGGCAAAAACAATCGATCGAAATCCTAGCAAAGCTTGATCAATAAAGTTACAATCCGCAGCATTAGGGAAGTTCTTAGTAAAGATTACGAAGTTTGAGTCACTTGATCGCTTGATCCTTATGAGTAATCACTGTTGATCCGACTTCTGATTCAATACAAGTTCTGACCGGGTAACCAAGTCAAATAGAACAACATCGCGGTGCATGCAATATACTTCCTAGAGCCAGGCTAAAGTTGAGTCACCACTTTACTGTTTTTGCTTGCCTGAGGCACACAGAGGACTCCGCAAAAGACTATAAGACTGGAACCAAAAGCATGGCACGAAAAGACGCTTATGCTAAGCAGTGATACAGCTAAAGTTTCCGTCACTGTCAAACTACACGTGCTAGGTAAAGATAGAAACAGCGACTTAGCCAAACACGTGCTTAGCATCGTTGATACACAGATCTCGGCCTTAAACTTTTTAAAACGGATGCCATTTGTTTCACGAGTCGACGTAAAGGGAATCGACGTAGAGGGAATGATTCATTCTTCTCGCATCTCGCTAGACCCCAAAATTCAAAAGGAAAGGCAGATGAACCTTTCAAATAAGCTGCTAAAGTGCTTTCGTCAGTACCCCGTAGGTAATCCTCTGTCAGAAATATTGTGTTATCCTCGTCAAAAACTTTGTACTAACTTTTGACGTGGAAACGTTATAACTGTATGTTTCTGACGGTCGGAATTTATGTAATAATACGTGTGTTGAACGTGGTACAAAAAATATGTATGCGAATAGGCTTTTAAAATTTTTGTTCAGAATGTAAATGGGTTTCGTCATTCGAGCTTTTTGATCCAGTATCGAAATTGAGCTTTGGCAAAAAAATATATAAAAAAAATAACACGTTCACCATTTTATACATATACAAAACGATATTTTTACAACCACTCTAATGCTTTTAAGTACCAGCTCGTCCCCCAAGCAATGCTCCTGCCACCGTTATGAATCGTGAATAGTCCGACGGCTTCCCGCTTGGGTTCGATATTTATCCAAGAAGATGGTTAGTTCACAAAAATACTACTTCAAGGAGCATAAATCATCAACCTTTAACGTTCCCTCGGTAGGCTCAGGTCTCCTCTGTGAGAGGAAGTGATTCACCACGCCGACCCATGTCGGTTGGTGAATGTTACTTGACGTCCAAGATTTGGTTCTTATGCTCTTGAATCATCATCTGCCTAGCCTTTTCCCAACGATGAAGGGGTCGGCTTCCAGTCGAACCAGATGCAGCTGAATATCAGTATTTTACATGGAGCGATTGCCTATCTGTCCTCCACAACCCAGTTAGTTCTGGGTAATACGATGCCACTTGGTAAGACTGGTTCTTATGCTCTTGAGTCTCTGGATAAAATGTTTACCTTATCTGGATTCCTTTACCGCTTTACCGCCAGACAAGCAGATATTAATGAAATATTTATGTCCTCTTCCAGGACCGACGGAACTTCGTCCGGGCTCCGCCAGCGGGCGTGGAGTTCGACTTCGACTACGACAAGATGTACCCGGTTGCCGTGGCAATCATGGGCGAGGACCCCAACCTTGAGAAGATGCGGTTCGATCTCGTGCCAAAAATGTAAGTTTACTTATTTTTTGGATGTAGTCAAATTATCAAGCGACCTCCTTGAAATGGTCGCGCGCCGAGTTAAGATTTCTTCAATACCAGAAGCAATGCATTTACTTAAGTATTTGGGGCAAAGGTCAAGTGGAACACAGCAATGCTGCTTGGTGGCAGACATCGGTGTGAAGGTACGTCGCCGTATGAACTTCTTCGCAAAAATCTTTTAATGTTTCAGTATATCCACACTTCTATACTAATATTATAAAGAGGTGCAATTCCAAAAATTCTTGCACTAATGGAAAGTTACATTATCTCCGAGTGTCATAGGCTACATTTAAAACGTTTCTGTAGGTAAATTTTCGTACATAACGGGAGCAAAGTCGGGAGCTTAAAGCTACTGTTCTGATAAATTGCGTGATGCGTCGTTCCAGAGAAGTGACCGTCTGTTAGCTACGTTAGCTACAGCTAAGCTCGTATGACCTTACCTCGTGTCCGCACAATTTTATTAATATTTTTTCAATGCACTTCCTCGAAAATGGGTTCATAGCGCACTACGATTAAGTTCAACATGCAATGTATTTCACACACGTGGATCTTTTTCATTTTTTTTATTTTTCATTTGGAGAATTGCCACAGATAAAACTATACCTATACTTAGTCCAATTTGGTTCAATGCCTATAGTAGGCGGTGATTGTTTTTTTTCGTTATTTTATTATATTCTTCAAAAGTGTATTGTAAAACGTCGTTTGATACACGTGGACATTTGTTATTGCAGTTCTCGGCTCAAAAACACCCTTGCCTACGGCTTGGGTGTTAATTCCGCCTCGATTGCAATAACAAACTTTTTCGACTTGTATCAAAATGTACTATTTCCTACTTGACATTGCTCAGACTCTTAGACTTTAGCGTCTTAGTGGCTTTAACTAACCAGGGTAAGCTGACTGTATTTTTATGAACCTTCGCTTTTTGAGTCTCTGTGTTTAAACGGCGTGCTAAGTTAGTAACTGAAAATGCCTATTGAGTTTTTTTTCAGTAAGTGCGTCACCTGATATAGATTTACACGCGTATCCAGAACAACATCTAGTATTAGTTATTTATCTAACAAGTAGATGAAGAGACAAGTTAAAGGAGATACTACCGGTGATAGCGTTGTGACGATAGCGTCTATTATTTTGTTTGTTTAGATATGGGGGTTATCTCGGAAACCACGTGACCGATTCTAAGAATATCACTCCGTCAGGAATTAGATAGAACACGTACTGTCATATTAGGTAGTATTTGTAAAAATATTTTTTTGGAGTGATTTTTGTTCCGGATATTTGAAAATAATTAATTGATTGATTATATTTAAATTGTAATAAGTCAAATACAATAATTTATAATCGCAGTGCATTTTATTGCGAACTTGTGAAAAATACATTCACAGCAAAAAAAATATTTTATAAAAATATTCAAAGAATTCCAGAAAACCGTCGGCTAGGTATTAGTCCAGAAAACTTTATTTTACATATATTTTTGCTGTTTTTACCGCAATTAACAAATGTTCCACACAAACCGATGAGTATTTTCATTCCATTTTATAACGACGAAGGTACTTATTTAATTATATTTATAACCAATAATAATAAAAAAGTCAATTAGTTTTGTTGATTTATTATTATGAAATAATAAATCAAAAATTAGATTTTGATTAATTTAAAAACAAAATTTAAATTTACCTGCTCGGTCCTCCTGTAAAGTCACTGCACCAGTATCGTGAGAACTAATGAAAGAATAAGATAACTTTCATATAAGAGGGCTTCCATGCAAGCACTTATCTCAACACTGATAACACAAATGTACTTTATGACACTACTAGACAACCTTCCCGTCTTCGTACTATTGCGATCCACTGATCCGGAGATATGGTAAAAAGTCAAGATTTCTGAGTAATACATAATTGTATTATTCACATAAACCTTCCGGAACAAATTCTCTCAATTATCGTGAGAACCGTATCAAAATCCATTGTGCGGTTTAAATTATACAGAGTGTAAAAAGACTTATCACGAAGCCGTCAAACAAGCATTCTGTACATCAAACTAAGTAACTTTACGCAAAAAATATTGCTGGGAAACGACTTTTTTTTTTGGGGTGTAAAATCATGTTTTACTGTAACTTAAACATTGTGCTGGTGGATGGATTGGATGGATTTTAAGTAAAAATCTTTCATTAAAAACATGTATTTAAAAAAAAACTTGTGGAACAGTTGGAATTTTGACCCCCAATATCTCCGTAACTACAAGGTTCCCAGGTATGGTGTAGAACAAAAAAAATATCGCAATGACGGGGAGTAAAGGCCTTTCGACTTCGTTAAGGGTCTATTTTCACCCTTTATGTAAGAGTAGGTACCAGGCCCGAAGGCACCTAAAAAGCCGATTCCTGCCGGCTTCCCTTGGGGAACAATCAAAATAGTATATTTAGAGTACACACAAACACACCAAAAGCGTCTTTGATTAATATAGATTTTCATTGATAACTAATATTATTAGGTAAGGATTTGACATAAGATATGTGAGGATTACTTGTATCTATATACCATTGAGTGGTTTGATCAACATAAGCCGAAAACTCACGCTTATTTACCTTGGCATTGGCAATTTGTGAATAACAGTATAAGATAAGATTTCGATTGTAAATTCATAAAGTTTACGGCATGCAGGTAATCTGCGAAAGTTAATTTTGTTAAGTTATCATTCGTCTTACTGTTTATTAGCATTATTTTTAACTCAATTCAGTTTGATAAGTGGGGCCCTTTCGAAGGTGCGACCGGGCCCGAGTTGCTATCGATTAACTCTAAAACCGTAAAACCTATAATCATTTTAACATGTTCAGGTTCTTCTGCATATAAAATGACCAACCCGAACGTGCACCTTTTCTTGACGTTTTGTAAGTGCCAATGTAGCCCTATATGAAATAAATCATTCATGATTTTAACTCATATGGTTAGATTTTTGATGATCTTGAGCAGTTTGAAGTTGTTGATTAATATAATACATTGTATATTATGGCTCCTCAATTCCTATATGACGAGGGTAATGACACCGCATCAACACAAATGGTTTCTATGAAAAGACTTCCGTGGATCGGATTGTCGATGTCAGGCAAAGCTGCGTCTCCTACTCAATCTTGTTTACTATATTAACACCCCGGTACTGTACCTAAATGTACTACGTATTATAGTGACACTGCAGTATAAGGTCCCACATGAGGATGACCGTATCACAGCTATCTGACAAGGAGTGGCAGAAGCGGTGATAAGGTGATAGGATAATATTGTAAATACGACCATCGAATTAAATGAGGCTTTGCTTGATGGTATTTGTTTATATCATCATGACGTTAAAGTTGTGGTGCCGACAGTCACGCGACTAGTAAATATCGCAAGCTTATTAAGCTTAACAAGTAGTAATATTCGTAAAAACAAGAGGCAATATTTAGATCCAGATTTAGCCGACGGATTCGCTCGTGCTATGAACGTTTTAGATATAAACTCCTAAACCCTGTGACACTCTAGGATGGTGTAACTTCCCATTCGTGAAATAATTCGTAACCTAATCGGATTAGTAGTTCCGAAGAGTACCCCCTTCATCCAAATTTACCGTTTTAATTTATTACTTCTATTAAAGTAAGAGACGACAAAATATCTGGTATATTGGGAAAAGCTGCAGCTACAACTGTCGTAGCAACATCTTATATTCCAACATCCCAATTGTTCATTATACCTATGCTTATCATCAGCATTCAGCACTCCACTGTTGGACAGAGGCCTCCTCAATCGCACGCCACTCAACCCGATTCTCAGCAACTCACATTCAGTTGCACCAGCCACCCAGCGAAGATCGTCACTCCACCGAGCCTGAGGGCTACCTATGCTCATATTCTGTTAATTAATTTCTAGTATCACGGAGGAGAACTTCTGGCGGAACTACTTCTACCGCATGTCTCTCATCTGCCAGGCCAACGAGGCGGACGCGGCTGCCGGCCGTCAGAGCAGCGCCGACGACTCTCAGGGTATGAACACTGCACATTCTAGCTCTTCCACACATTACTTCATACATTTTCATGACAAGAAACATAAGTGCCGGCAGAAATGAATCATTATTTTAAAGACTCGTCATTTTCATGAGAAGACTTTCTCACAGTCGAACAATTTTCGAACTCATGTGTTTACATCCAAAAGACAAACGAGAATGGTCCCAGTAATTAATAGGGATGATGACTGACTAAAAATATGATTATGTGTAGTCCGTCAGTTAGATTATCGCAAAATATTGGATACGTGTTTTTTGTTTTATCAAATTAATACAAAATTGACGAAGATATAACGTGTCAAAGATTATGAGTGGGGACTTGTGACGTCACATTTAAGTAAAAAATGTACCTACTCAAATGTGACGTTACACGAGTTTTCGACGCACTGTATCACACAAAAAAACAGGATAATTTTGGATGGGGTTAAGATAATTAATTCATGACACAGGGTGATTTGAGATTGCACTCTACGAACTTAACTAGTCATTCAACTAACTAAAGAAAATCTAGGTTTCGACATTGCATCATACATTAAGTTCATTCTTCATTTTTATTTAGTTACCATTTTGTTTTATTATTTGTTTTATTTTGTTTTCTTCCCGAATTAGACGATGATAAATCGGCAAGCGAGAATCTGATAGCCAATGAGAAATCGTCGCAAGAGTCGATTGATGATGCCAAGAAACTAATAAAATCTTTGAAAGTCGATAGAGAAAACGAAGATGGTAAGACATGATTTTTTCGACTTTTTATTTACAACCTTATTTGTAAGTATTAATACCAAAAAGTATTGTTATTTTAAAAATGGAAGTATTTAATAGTTTGATAAGCAAGTTACGAATGCAAAGGCAGTTTTTCCTATTTTATTGAAATAATTAATTTTAGTTACGTTTAGGGATTATCTTTTATTTTTATTAATTTTATTTTTATTTTCACACACATGGCCATATTATTTAGTTTCCATTTTATATTATTTTCAATAAAACAAACTTCATCGTCAGTTCGACATCAAATAAAAAATCGCCGCGAAAGCATTCACTTTCTTAATCAGAACCAACTTTGAGGAATATAATATTGCAATGCATGCTCTCTGTATATGTAAATATTTGTCTAGCTATTACACTTTTGATTACCCACTTTTTACTTAAAACCACTTTAAAAAAACCTCCACCAATCCTACTTGACTGAAACGTAATGACTGTTCAACTATTTGAATAAGAGTACAGTAAAAATAAGCTCTAAAATATCTCCCCGTAAGATAATAATATTTCTTCTTAGCGTGCCGATGGAAATCTAAATTGTGTCGGTTCAGAACTGAACTACTAGTTTGGCGCTTTCGGTAGCGTCCATCAGTACCATACATATAAGGTCTACCTATTCAAACGCGAAATATTTTTAGAGAATCATCTAACGTCTATACGGCAAAACCATAACAACGAAAAAAACACAAGTTTTTTTGTTTTAAGAAATTATTATAATTCCAAAATTTCTTGAGAGATTTTACATAAAACCTTGACCACGACGTAGTATGACGTATCTGACGCGGCGACGCGCGACGAAGTAAGCTAGCGTAATGCATATTGAAAAATAAAGAGCCAGTAAATATTTATTTTGTGGGTCAAGTATTTTTTTTTTCCTATGGCTTCGTTATAGCCGTTAGATGATTCCCTGAAAATATTTCGTGTATGAATGGAAACACCTTATTTATTAATTGATATTCTAAAATAAAATCAGTCGATATCAAAATCGAATCCATTAGAACCATTCAAGTATATCATGAGACTCTTTACTTACTGAATTAACATTAATATTGTTGCTAAACTCATATGTTCTTCCTCCCCGGAATGCAGCTTAAAGGACGTCTAAACATCCACAGCACACAAAATATTATAACACCACTGTTCTATATATTATTCTCTAATTATATATGGTCTAGCTAGATATTTACTAAGGAACTAGTGTATTTTCCGTGATTCTTGTTACTATTATTGAAGTTTAATATTAAATTGCATTGTACCCATTATTCATATTGCCTCTTTCAACACTTAATGTAAAATCACTATATTGGAGATAGGTTTCTGAAGTCTCTAGCGATGTAGACCGTTTGAAAGTACTCCCTTATGTACGTACTTGGGGGTGGGTAATATATAGAACAGTACATATCTAGTCGATACGATGCTTGCATCAAAGTATGTACTATGCTATTATCTTCATGAGAATTGTTTCAATCTTGATAAAATAATGCCATCACGATATAGCTAGCGGGTACGCACATGTAACGGTAGAAATCTAAAAAACGATTTAAACGTTAATATTGAACACTATAGTTATTATTTCGCTGTGACATATTTAAAATGGGTTTTAAAATCTTTGTATGTATCACCTATACTTATCTACCCTATGTTAATAAGTTTTGCTCCAAGGCATTTGGTTAAGCCCAATGATTTTATGGTTTCTGCTCTGATGCTGTAAGCTTGACGTCAAGTCTTGGCATTATTGTGTCAAGCCCACATCACTGTTAACCCTCTCACACATTATAAATATAATTTCAAGCGTTACTACTTATATAGAATTTATCGCTGTTTGCATTTTTAATTTGAACTTTTAAAGATATATCACTGTGTCATATCTTCATCCTTGTTGTTATCTCGTGTGTCGTATATATATACAAAGTGAATGTTATATGACAATATAGCTTTTCTGTCCTTGATTTAAGGACTATTATAACTGTATATATAACCGTGTATTTATTTATAATCTGTTGTGTTGGTAGCACGCTGGTCTGTATTTCAATAGCTTGCAGCATCATCTCAACAGATTGGAACATCTCCTGTTTGATTTCGCTATTGACGTAAAGACCACAACGGTTGAATTGTATACCTTATCTATAAAAGAATAAAAATCAAAATAAAATTTTCTCAATGGAACCTATTTTAATGTCTACTAAATGTTATATATGTCTAAGTATCGATTAAGGTTATATAGCGGATAATATCACACAGTTCATTAAAATTCGGCTCAGTAGCGTTAAATGTAAGTATATATTGTTCAGGTTTTGACATTGCTACTCGTCTATCAACCCTCTTCCTTGAGCTTTGTGGCCTATTATTGCTTGTTTGTCTTGATTTTTATTTATCTATCCGCTTACATATTTCTCAAAGTTGGTCGTTACCTCTTCGCGTTTATTTCTCACTGCCTTCGATTTTTTTTTCACGTAGCAATGTTGAAACTTTCAATCTTTTTGTACATAAATTTGTGTTGTCAGCCTATCTGAAAACTTTCATCGTATTGTAATCATTTTAACAACAAAAATGGACGTGCAAATAATTATGAACGTTGATTCGTAAAAGACACAGACCTAAATGAAAAACACGAGGTCTTTTTGAAAAGAAGGGTATATTTACGGAATGATTGAAGTTCGATCAACAGTTTAATGAAGATACTGATGTTGTTTGTGCAGAAACCATTCACAGCCGCGACATATCACTTATAAGTGACAGTCAATTATAACGCCATACAAACTGCCGTCTTGCAAACTCTTTGGAATATTTACTGGCAACACATTAACTTCCCAGTTTGTTTTGTAATTATTTACAATTAGCATTAGGTCTATATTAATCAGGAGAATAATCCAATGTTATTAAAGTTGTGTAGAACTAGTTAAACTCATTTATTATAGAGTTTGATGGTTGTATCGATTGTGACTACAGGCCTAGTATGCTGTCGCCCGGATTTGTTTGTTATCGAGTCTTTTAGTACTTGCTTTGTTGTTAGAGGTTTGAATGTAGTCAAGAATAGCAGCATTTTCATCTGTATTTTTATTTATATTATGGTCTTATTCAAAAATATGTAGTTATGACTGTGTGTCAGATATATAGTCATATTTATCAGCATCTATTTGTCATATATTTAGATCTATGTTATATATAACTGGTATGTATTTATCTATAAAAATATTTATATATGTAATGTTTATTGATAAATACTGTATTATGTTACCGTTATATAATATTATATGTGTATAAAAATGTCTCAAGATATTTATTTATTTAATATTTATACATTCAAATTTATTTCTTTGACTGTCAACTTCAAGCCTCTAGCGAATCCAATCAAAAACTGTTAAGCAATAAATTAGTAGTGATTATAATCGTAAATTGGTGTCCATTTAATCATAGTCCCGAAAATATAACTAAATAATTTGGCTATCTGTGTGTCTTCGTGATTTTTCTCCAAAATTTTCGTTTCTACCTCGTGATAATGGCTAACTCTAGGGTAGTATTATCAAGGATTATAGCCATCATGGTTTCTGTGCTAAAAAGGGACGGTGTTATCGATCTTGGATAGCTCTGTCTCTCTCTTACACTGGAATCATGTTGACATAATACCGGTACCTGGTATGGTCAGCTTCTTCCTGCAGGTACCTACAAGATATAACTAGCGACAGTATATAATATACTCTTCGACACTCAAACATTGTTTAGTGAAATTACGACGTATAGTTAAAAATGAAAAATTGGCATTTATAGTTAGTTATTATGAATTGAAATAATTATATTATTCTAAAATAATATTGGTGTTGTTATTTTAGATTTTAATTGTAGATAGCGCCTTGTAATTAATAATATTGAAGATATGCCATTAGCAATACTCCCACCATCAGTCAAAAGGCGGTCGGTATTCTAATTTAAAAAAAATATATTTACTGTAAATATCATTCCTCAAAAGAGTAAGTTACTAAAATTATAAAAAAATAGATGTCAAGAACTGAAGGACCGTTTATTCCATATAGAGAATCCGTAAGTATACTTGCACTAAGGCTAAGGCCGAAACCTATGAACGTTAGTTAGCACGAGCTTTGATTGACTCAGATTCTTCTCTCTATCTTGTACTTGTAGTTTGACAATTATAGTAATAACGCTTAGACCAAGTACGTGCTTAGTATCTTTTATAGATTTCGGCCTAATATTCAATTCTCTAAATATTATAGTACACGTGCCATTATCATAAACTCAGTCTTATTGTCAATACGAACTGCTAAATCCGATATCTATCTTTATCTCACGATAATATTGTTATACGTCAGAGTAAAATAAACAAAAAACGTGAACGTGATACGATATCATGAGCAGAACATAAAGTAGACTGTTCTCATTAGACTTACGTTGTCACGAAAATCTGTTCAATAATATGCAGCAAGATGGATCGAATGCAAAATTAATAACTTAATCGACTATTGAGCCTCAGATTTAGATACGTTTTTGGAGTATTTGTAACTTATCCAAGATACGGAAAAAAATCAATGTTCTTAAGACAATCTTTGCTTAATTTTCTGACAGTCAATGTAATCTGTTCTAAATATAAATGAATCGAAATAAATATCAAATCAAATATAAATCGTATGTGATTGCTTATTAATTTTGTTTTTAATCTGCTAATGTAAAAAATACTAATTGAATGACTAATACCTACTAAATAATTCATCAGGCGGTCAGAAAACGAAATTTAAACTGTTGTAATTTTACTAAATACTAACTACACAAAATTAACTTATTTTAGAACAATGGGAGAAAGAGCTAGAAGCAGAACTGAAAGAATACGAAGTAGTAGCAGAAAAGGCAGGAGACGACAAACAGTGGGAGAAGGAGTGCGAAGATCTTCTCGGAGACGAAATGGACCTCAAGTAGACCGCGGTCTACTGGCAGAAGACCGGAGTAGACCGAGTAGACCAAGGACTTATGAGGCTGCGCAACTGATGTAGACTGGCCCCTTTAAGGTTTTTAATTGATATTATTTTTATTTAATCCAGTTTTTGTTATTTTTTTAATTGTTTAGTTTTTTTATTGACATTGTTATGAAAAAGATGTAACAACATTTTTTATTTTATTTAAATTAATTTATAAGGCTGCTTATTGTTTAATAAATTGTAAGTTCTGTATGAAAAAAGAAAAAGGGGCCGGTCTAAATCCAAAGTTGGCAACGGAGCTCAATTAAATTCTTATGAAGACATAAAGTAAGGGTGTATTGCTCTATCTAGCTATCCTCACATCGCGATGCTTATGTGTATGCTTGTGTTTTTTCTCTTCTGTCTCTTGTACACGATGGGCCATGGTTGTGGTAGGCATTTCGTAGGTATCCGTCGTTGAAAGAGGTTAGTTAGGCCTTTGATAGGCTGATTAGAGATTGTTGTGCAAGTTATAGTAGTCTTAGCAGGTAATTGCCAAAGTGAAGAACTCAGACTGAAGAAGCTGGAAAATATATTGACTTCCAAATTGACTAGGACGGTATACTACGTAACGGGAACTGGCATAATATTAATTGAGCATAAATCAAATCGCAATAGCTTTCCTTTCGAAAACATAATTCAATGTAATGTTCAGTCGGTATGAAGTCAATCGACATTGTGAATATGTTGTTCAGCTGTTTGATGCGCTTAAAACTGTGAATTACTAGAGGTACTTCAGTTTAGTGTATGGTAGAGAATAATCAGATGATGGGAGTGACTTGGCCCATTTAGTACAGGAGATTAGGCCTAAAGCTTATGTTACAAAATTATTATCAGTAATAATTAAATAATAAATTCTGACTTGCACGACGTCTTACTAAATAATGTTACCACTGAACCTAATTTTATCTCTAACCTAACTCAAAAGATTTATATGTCGTGTCCTGGGTGGCCGAGATGCGAAGTATCGGGTCTTCTTCACGATCCGACATAGTTTCAAATAGATGTGGGCACTCGAACGAAAGATAATTTAAATTAAAATAACTTTATTCAAACTAACGGTTCACAATACAAGAAAGAAACACGTGCGTTGGTACTGAGCGTCTGCCAACGCTGTCGGAGCTCGACTGTCGCAACACTCGGTCCCTTCTCCAGCCCTCTCAGCATCCCCTCCACCGATAATCGTGTCCAAGCGGTAGGGCGCGCTTGCGTTTCCGGTAACGATATTATTAGTTAAAAAACTAATTGGTAGATGGCGCTGCTTGTTGCACTATGGCGCCATCAATCCACGACATAATAGTATTCAATCATTTACAGGCACTTTTGAATTGTCAAGGAGTCGGTCAGTTTTTTTTTTATTCGTTGTCCCTCACTAGGAATTTCTAAACAGCCAGATCCGAAACAACTACCTGTAGATCATACAAATATTTTATCCGTGCGGTGATCGAACCAGCGATACACAGCGTAGCAGCCAATCGCTCAGCCACTGTGCCAACCGAATACGACTATCAAAGTAATTGGCTATGTTTAGCGTTAATTTTAGTAAGTAAGGTGTCATGCAATCAGACCTAGCATAAGATGTATTTCAGCTATTATAGGTATTTTGACTTAGCTTAGATTTTGTCAAATATAAAATAATAATTTGTAGTCTAGTATAATGTCATCCAAAAACTTGTAATTAATTATTATTTAGTACCTACATAATTATGTACTTGAAAATAAATTGTTAGTTGTTACACATTAGAAAAATATGTGGTACGTATATTTAGGTTACCTTATTTTAAACTGGCTTTGTTAAATTATCTCATCAATCAAGCTGTTTAACCAAAAAAGAGTAACTTCAGGAAAATGGTAAGGTATTTGTTTTGGTAATTCGCTCAGTGTCTTTTTTTAATTGTTGCCAAAAACTTCCGAAACCGATCCGGCTCGTTCTTTTTTTGCCTGTTAGACAAAGAAAACAATACTTGAGTCGAGACGCAACAGAATCAGCGCTAATCTTAGGATTTACAATGGAACAGGTAAAAAACATTCACATAACCATAAAAGATAATAATATTTAATTTATAGCGGTAATAACTAACCGAACCTAAGCTGATAATATAGCTTGATACCTATTAATGTTACTTTTAGATTTGCATTCCAATATAACTGGATATGACTTGATTATGACGTGACTTGGGATTTATACAGGATGTGAGGTGAAACGAGGGACATAACATAAAGAGAGTCATATCTACCGAAAGATATTCCCTGCCGGACATAGGCCTCGCCTAAGCTTCACCACGTCGACCGGTCGGGAGTCATATCTACCGAAAGATATTTCCTGCTGGCCATCGGCCTCACCCAAGCTTCACCACGTCGACCGGTCGGGAGTCATATCTACCGAAAGATATTCCCTGCCGGACATAGGCCTCGCCTAAGCTTCACCACGTCGACCGGTCGGGAGTCATATCTACCGAAAGATATTCCCTGCCGGACATAGGCCTCGCCTAAGCTTCACCACGTCGACTGGTCGGGAGTCATATCTACCGCCAGATATTCCCTGCCGGACATAGGCCTCGCCTAAGCTTCACCACGTCGACCGGTCGGGAGTCATATCTACCGAAAGATATTCCCTGCCGGACATAGGCCTCGCCTAAGCTTCACCACGTCGACTGGTCGGGAGTCATATCTACCGAAAGATATTTCCTGCTGGCCATAGGCCTCACCCAAGCTTCACCACGTTGTCCGGTCGGGAGTCATATCTACCGAAAGATATTCCCTGCCGGACATAGGCCTCGCCTAAGCTTCACCACGTCGACCGGTCCTGTACTTATGCCATCCAGAGGATTTTCGCGATATACACGAGGTCATCGGTCAACCTTGTGGAAGGCTTTCCTCTTTACCTTTCTGGACGTTATCGCCACTCTATATAGTCTTTTGGTCACGTCCGCCATCCGTAGTGCTAGCACTACACCCTGCCCAGAGAGAAGCAAGGAACGGCTGGACAACTTTCGTACGATGCGGACAGGTGGACGCTTACCTTTAAAGTATACCATCGTTTAACTAATCAGCCTGTAGCTAGATTTTATATTATACTGCCGTTTCTTTTCTTCATAAGTAGGTACTTACTTGCCTTATTTCGATGCCAAAATTCTTCTTAATGCTAGTGTTTTTGTAAATATTGTATATAGTTTTTATTTTTTATTTTAATTGGTATTTTGGACACGGCTGTGAAGGTTTAAGATTCCTGAGGATCGGGGATAACACAAACAGTTTCATAGAGTGGTGCAGAATATAAGAATACATTTGATGTGTTGTAGGGATATATTGTGATTTCGATTATTTTGTCAACGCTACACTAAGATATCACCACAGGTACTAGAGTCTTGTATTTATTTTACGAAATGTTATAAATAGCTTCGTGTACCTACACCTATTTTATTTAAATTTATAATACTGTCAAAAGTTACTTTTCAATCGTTAGTCTGACATCTCATCCTTTTACATTGTACTTTGCAAGATTCTTTTAATTGTTATTGAAATAGTATAGTTTAAGGTTATTGTATTTAAGTAAATACATAAATAATAATTTAGTTGCAAACGTGAGGAAGTTTTTCACGTTTATATAATTTAGATTCAAGTTCATTTTAAAATTATTTACTTGTGCAAAGTACCTATAGTAAAATTTATTACACCATCTGATTTAACTTATATTTATAAATAAAACACATACATACCTTAAAAATAAGGTCTTCTTGCGCACATCATGACATAATTATTATGATGTAAATTGATTTCTTCACATTAACTACACTGACTCAACATGAACTTTCAAGATTCACAAAAAATACAGTTTTACCAATGCGGATTACCTTGTAATCGTTACGAATGAAAGTAGAAAGTAAGATTCTGAAAACACTTCAATATTTTTAAGATAATTCCACGGGAGTCTTCACGTCAACCATTTAAGACAAACTAAAGTGTTCAAGGTAATAGGAAATAGTTGATAATCTATTAAAACCCGTATTGCAAGGATTAATTGCATAGCTAATTTATTCTAATTGTTATTGTGTTAAAACAAAAACGCTATCTAACGCCCTCATCATTTATGTTGAGGCCACTTTGAGCTGTTCCTTGAGAAAAACTATTTAGGTAGTTTCTTCAACGTTATGCAATTATGTATTTGCATATATCATGGGTATGAATATCTAAATATCGATAGGTATTTGCCAAATTATAACGACTTTTCCTCAAGACGTCATCAATCAAATTTTAATGATGAAATTAAACTCAAAATACTTTCAAAATGTATATAAAGGTAAATTAAAATTGTTTTTCTTGATTACTTATACCCAGTTTTGTACAAAAACAGCATGGTATGCATGTAAAGAAGCAGCAGCTGTCGATAATTATGTTATCTACAGCTAGAAAAATAAAATGATCTGTTCAAATAACAAAACGTGTGACATGTTTGTCTTGTCACAACATAACCTGCAGATGTGTGAATATTGTCACGGGATTAGAAACGTCGTTGACACTGTACCAACGTGTCAAAGTGTCGCTAAATCGTATGTAGATATTTAGTTATGTGTTCTTTACATTGTAAACATTCCTATTTCATTGAAAATAAAATGATTGTTCATCTCAATACGTTTTGTTTCATTTTTACCATATGTATCATAATTACAGGTGTTAGTGACCCGAAAGTCGGACATGTCTTACCAAAGGGTATGGTATTACCCAGTTCTAACAAGGTCTTGGTCATATAGGCAGTCGCTCCATGTAAAATACGGGTATTCAGCTTCATCCGGTTGGACTGGAAGTCTACTGATAATGAACCATAATGACAACTTTCAAAGTTGAGTGGAACCTTTGTTAACAATATTAATGACTAGATTCTGCCGCAATGACATAAAGTACCTATAGCTTATAATAAAGGTGAGGTTAGTAATTAATATCCACGCGATCTAACTAAACAATTTCATATAAAGTTACATCGACACCTAGGCCTCAGCCTAGGCCGTCATGTCGCTGCGGACTGTCATTGCGACTGTCGATGCCGTCTTTGAAATTAAACTTTTAATCCTGAAGTCTTTTTACATTTTCGGAACGTCGCTGCAATAGCAGAGATTACCCCAGTCAAACAAATACGCTTATTTTATTAAACTTTTTAAAATAAACATTTCAAAACTGAAATATATGGCAACAATATCAAAGGAATGCGGTCGGGAGGATTGCTAGATTATTCTTAAATCCAGGTACTTACCTAGATTTAACACAGCACAGTTGATATCAAAAAGCTTATACCACTCCTATGTATTATATGACCCAGTCTTAAAAACAGGTAAAAATATTCAAAAATAAACACTTTATCAGTAACCTAGTAGATTGACAAATACTTTAATCATAGATACTGTCAGCGTCAAATATATCAGACTGTTCGCAATTATCTGATCAACTAAACAAATTAACGTTTTGAACGCCAGAGAATAAACGCACGCGCGTGCCACAAATTCACCTACCATGTCACATATTTGTGTCATTTGAAGTACAGGGCACGCGCTTGTTTGTCACGTAGGTATATGTGGCAATGGCGTTCAAAAGGTTTTACTTGTTCTCAAGGATTCTTGTCAAAATAACATATCCTGGTGTCGTACTTACCTACTGTGTGTTCACTCCAAAACATTCCTTGTTTCATTGACACAGGTCCTATCTAGATTATTTTTCATAGTTTATTCAAATCATTTTCATGAAATTATTCGGAAAAAAAACTGGAGTTACCGACATAGCTTGTAGAGTAAGCAAGCTGAAGAAGTAGCAGTGAGCTGACCATTTTTGTCGAACGATCGATAGCCGATGGAGCAAACTACTCTTGGAGTAGAGACCGTGAATCGTTGAGCATACGGCGGGACTCCTCCAGCTACTAGCTGGAGGAGTCAACTATATAGTAATAGTTGGACCGACCACAATAAAAATGTGACAGGATCAGACTGGATGCGGAAAGTGCAGGACATTAGGGTGTTGTGATGCAGCTTGGGAGAGGCCTTTGTCCAGCTGTGGCCTGCGATAGGCTAAGTTCAAACCACGCTTAGATTAGGTACCTACACCAGTAATCACATAAAAAAAACTAAAGCTTTTGACGCACATCCCGGTTTCCGATTGAGCTGAAATTTTGCAATTTTGCATAACATTACCTACGTGTTTAGTTTGGATGACAATGCATGGTTAGCTAAGTGACGTAATTCATGTTGAAATCCAATATAGCGGACTTTCAAAGATGGCGGACTAGTTTTAATATTTTTTTTTTCCATTATATGGGTATAAAATGAAAGGGTTTGCTAAGAAAAATAGGAGAAATAAAATAACGTCACTCTAAAGTGTGTTTTTAAGTTTATTTCAACTATAATATTTTATTAACTGTCAGCTTCTTCCGATACTTTTATCGCTAAGTGTACAAATTAATGCTATCGTACTCGACTAGGTACTTACTGCATTTAGTTAAACTCTACGATATGTATATAGGGAGATAAGTATTAGGTAGGTATCAAAATAATACCTATATATTGCTACTTATATGACTGTAAACAAAGAAATTTCTCAGATAAGACTAATCCTTTTGAAGTATCGTAGATATGGAGTATCTAGATAAACCCTTACATCATCATTCTGTTGCCCTTATCCCAATTTATTTGGGGTCGGCGCAGCACGTCTTCTTCTTCCATAAAGGTACTACATAATGATGTAGATAGACCCTTACATATTGCAAGTTAATGTCAGGCTTATTTAACAATTCAGCTCCGGATGTATGATAATAATAAATGGCCTAAAGTGATACTTAAAATGTCACTTACGGGATATCTTCTGTGATTATCAATTGTTTTGAGCTCCCGATATTTCGACGCTGTTGCAAGCGCCATGATCGCGGGTTAGCTGGAGAATGCGGGTGGATGGAAAAAATAGAGAACAGAGAGAGAGTATAGTTATGAACCGTGAAAGCTTAAAACAGTGTTTGGCCTAAAGAGATGTCCAATGGAGAAATATGGCAGAAGAAGAGAGCTGCGTCGATCCCAAACAAATTGGGAAGAGGAGGCTCTTTAATCTGTTTTGAAGGGATATTTATTTAATTCTGTAGTATCTTGTTACTCCATGTTGCCGCGAAGGATAGTGGCCGCGAAGCGCAGCTGCAGAGGTCCTGAGCATTCGATTCTGGCCCCTTATTCACAACGCTTCGATTCGGAAAGTCGTATGTCTATCACGCTCGATTTCGTAATGTCAAAAAAAGATAGACTGCTGTGTGAATAGCTGTGCTGGTCAAGCAAATGTTATTAAGTTTTTCCATCAGGAATTTCTCAGTAGTAGCCGCTTGGATTCGTGCCTGGTTGATAGCAATAGGCTCGCCACACAACAGACAGTTAAATTGTTTCTCTGCGTCTTCGTCGAGCTTCATTGTCTCGGCTTTTCTGGTGGTCGCCACTGTTGATTCTGGCGCAAAGGAGTTGCCTACAGAGGTTTGGGAATAGTGTGGTGGGCTTGTCCCAAGAGAAAAGGCTCGCTTCCTATTACATGGGACTTAAACATAACTGGCGAAATGTAGGTGTACCTACTATTAGCTATCTACACCTCTGCCTCGCCTTACAGGCTCAAAATAGACTAGTCATCCGAGTACGCATTTACGCAATAGTTATCGCAACTATATTGCCTAATAATCTGTTATAATTAATTTATGAATCTGCACCACTATCAGGATTTCACCTTGATAACGAGATCTTAAAAGTTACATATACACGTTACCGAAATTTTTGTAACCGAATCCTCAAAAAAATTAAAAGAGCTTACGATAAAACTCAAGTTGAAATGGCTAGAAACGACCCAAAGAAATTATGGAATGTGATAAAAAGCGTCACTAATACTAAAAAAGATAATAGTTCTCCAACCGAGTTATTAAAAGTCTGTCCCTCTCCTCAGTTGACCGTAAATGAAATGAATGATTACTTCATAAGCGTAGGACGGTCATTGGCTGAAAATATTATTAATTTACACAGTTGCGACGATGACAAGCACATAGTTGTAAATCCAGAAAGGAAATCCCCCTTACACTCTTTCTATTTAAGAAAAACTACAGAGGAAGAGGTAGCACGATACATAAATAACCTTAAGACTGAATGTTCGGTTGGCTGGGACAACATCTCTAACAGACTATTAAAACAATTTAAGGACTTCATTGTTCCGCCACTAACATTTATTTTTAACCTATGTCTTGAGACAGGCACCTTTCCTCAAGCTCTCAAAAAATCAGTTGTCCGTCCGATAGACAAAGGTGGTGATAAGAAAAGGTTCAGCAATTATAGACCTATATCGATCCTGCCATCTTTGTCCAAAATTCTAGAAAAGATTATTAACACGAGACTTGTCAACTATCTCGAGAGGAACAAACTTCTCTCAGAGAATCAATTTGGTTTTCGCGCAGGCAAGTCAACTGATCAGGCTGTGCTTAAACTTACTACTCATATTAGCACAAAATTAGATAAGGGACAGAAGTGTCTATCGGTCTTTTTAGACCTCGCAAAAGCCTTCGACACTATTTCTGTTCCGATTCTAATACAGAAGCTAGAAGACCTTGGTGTACGTGGTACACAGCTTAAGCTTTTTGAAGGTTACCTATCTGAGCGTCGTCAGTGTGTACGAGTCGATAACTATTGCAGCAATGAACTCCCTGTGTCATTTGGAATTCCTCAGGGCAGTATTTTAGGACCTACTTTGTTTCTCGTATACATTAATGACCTCACAAACTTAAGTATACCAAATTGTGAAATAATCTCCTACGCTGATGACACCGCTCTAATATTCTCCGCTAATAGTAGGAATGAGGTCTTTGATGCCGCACAAAATGGTTTTGATGTGGTACAAAATTGGCTGTTTGAAAATGTTTTGACTTTAAACACTGACAAAACCAAATATCTAACTTTTTCTATTCGAAACAACCCGGATTTTGACGCTTCACTTAAAATCATTCCTCATAAGTGTATCAGTAGAAACAACTGCAGTTGTGAACCGCTGGAATGCGTGAATACTATAAAATACCTCGGTATTACAGTGGACAGTCATCTCAGTTTTAAGCAACACATAAAATTGCTGTCATCCAGGGTTCGCAAACTCATCTATATATTTAAAAACCTAAGACACGTAACAGATGCGAGTCTCTTAAAACAAATTTACTATGCTATGTGTCAATCTATCATCTCTTACTGTATCTCCTCATGGGGGGGCGCCCCAAAAACTACTTTAAAGAGTTTAGAAATTGCACAACGTGCCATTCTAAAAATCTCTACTTTTAAGCCTATACTGTCTCCAACAAGAGAACTTTATCAGTACTGTCAAGTGACAACCGTAAGACAAATGTTCGTAGAAACAATTCTCCTTAGGCAACACTGCTCACTAGTATACGATCCTAGTAAAATAAATAAGCGTAGGAAACATGAAGTGTGCTCCCGATCGTACAAACCCAAAACAGCGTTCATTAAAAGATTCTTTACGTTTATTGCCCCCCTCATGTACAATAAAATAAACAAAATTTTAAACATCTATCCACTTAATAAATTGCATTGTAAGAAGAAAATTCATCAGTTTCTCCTTAGTCTTTCTTATGAGGAAACTGAAGACCTTCTAAAAATTCAAAATTAGTAGACGCTTTACAAACTTTCATTTTGTTTTTCGGTACTACACGCACAAATAAACATTACACAAGCAGACAGATACACGCACACACACAGATACACTCACACACATACACAAACTCCCCCATATACATATGCGGTACTTAGATCTTTCTTGTAGGTTTATGTTAACTCGATTTTTTTTATTTTTTTATTTGTATAGATTATATTATTATTATTGGTTTTATTGAATGTATGAAATTTATAATCCTTGTAATGAAAATTTTAATCCTAAATCGATGCAACTTGTATGTCTAGTTTGGTTTAATCATTGTAGTGAAATCTGTTAGGGGATGGCGCTGTTTGCCGAGATACAGGATCCGTCCTAGTTCGGCAACAGAGGATTCCATACTAAAACTTGTATACTAAGCCTATCAAGTCATTATGATATGTTATTGTTTATTTTTTTGTGGTGAAAAATAAAACTTATTATTATTATTATTATTATTATTATAGCGTGACGAAGCCAAGCATTCTGTACATCAAACTAGGTACGTAAGTAACTTTACGCAAAATATATTGCTGGGAAACGAATTTTTTTTGGGTGCAAAAATCAAAACATTGTGCTGATGGATGAATAGTACGGGGGTCATGGATGTGTTTAAAATAAAAATCTTACATTAAAAACACTTTCATTATTACAAAAAAAACTTGTCAAAAAGTTGGAGCTTTGACCCCCAATATCTCCGTAACTAGAAGGTTCCCAAGTATGATATAGAACAAAAGTATGATCGCAATGACGGGGGAGAACAAGTGCCTTT
This sequence comes from Xestia rhomboidea, assembly GCA_963853795.1. Classification (NCBI taxonomy): domain Eukaryota; kingdom Metazoa; phylum Arthropoda; class Insecta; order Lepidoptera; family Noctuidae; genus Xestia; species Xestia rhomboidea. The sequence goes on along the minus strand of OY970778.1, from coordinate 1,175,356 downwards.
CGGCTTTGTTAAGTTAAGCCACCCCGAGCAAACGACCTTGAGCGAGCAGTTTTTTGGAGCCTACTCCTCTTTATCCAAAAGAAAAACGAACTAATAAAAAATACATTAAATTTCTACATATTCTTGACTACAAAATTGACGTTTTTTTAAAAGTAGCCTATTGTTGAATAAATCCCCTCACAACGAAACCACAGAAATGAGAAATAATGATTTATAACATTCTACTCCTCGTAAAGTAACTATTATTTTGATTTGCTACTTATACTAATGGATAGGCAATTTAATAATGGACATAATTGCCTTTTTTTTTTCAAAAGACGAATGTTTGATTAAATAAAGAATAAAAACCACTCATTTCGCACTATTTGGCCCGCAGTGACCGACGTAACAACCAGTTTGTAGTGCAAGCTGATTAAAACTTTATTTTAACAGTACATATACCACAAAAAGAATTGCTAATTTTGCTCGAGGACCCGCTTTAAGAGGTTTTTTACACCCTTTATACTTATTAAGATATTAGTAGATAGTAGAAGTTTCCGCAATAACATATATTTACGTGTAGAAGCACTCGTATCAATTGATTAATAAATAGGCATTAGGGTAATAAATATGTCTAAAAAAAGATACACATAGATATCATAACAACACTACGATTGTACCTATTTCAACTTGTATAACTTTTACTATTCCTCGATGATGATAAAGACAATAGATACGTGGGTTTCCATTTCTCCTGATGACCTTATTGGCAGGACCTCTTTGGTTGGTAGTAGGTACCAAGAGAGGTCTCCCCGAGAGCTTTCAGCTTGAACTCCAGAATCGTTTCGAGTGCTTAGGAAGCTCAGTGGACGAATACAACGATGGGTGGTGTGTCGTGGAAAGATGGGTTCGTGGAAACGGTCCATACGACCGGGTCTAAGTTCTTCAAGACACGTCGCACAGATAAGAACAAGAAGCTTTCCGAACACACTCTCAAGCTCATGCAGGAGCGGCGTGAGATGTTTAGATGACTGCAGTAAGCTACTGATATTCCTAAGGTTATAGGCCTATATTGTGTTACATATTAGCTGGGTTGTGGCACTTGTGGCGGTCAGAAAGGCTGGCGAACTCTCTGCAAATTAGGTCAGACTGTTAGCCGATCCTAACATTATATTCCTTCCCTTGTCTCATGTTTCTTGGGGTCGGCGCAACACGTTTTTTTCTTCCGTTCTCCTCTATCAGTCGTCACGCTATCATTTTACTCCTCTTTCTTTCACATAATTTCTCACACAGTTCATCCATCGTTTCCTTGGTCTTTCTTACCTTCTAATCTCTCGATCTTAATTTTTGGGAAAAGACTAGGCATGTGATGAGCTGTTAGCTGTTAGCGGTAATCTACTATTAATTAAGCAAGTTTGGTTCCTATTTAAGAAACCTAATTGAAAATACTAGGTTTTTGTAGGTATCATATAGGATTCTATAGATAAGTGATTAGGTAGGTATTGTTCTTGCTTCATAATTAGGTATTTTCACACGCTTGTGTACCTAAACTACGAGTATGTTTACATGTCATAATGATTCAATATTGGCTGACACTACAAGTTACATACATAGCTCGCCAAACATCGATGGATTGTCCAAATATATATATTCGGTCTAGTTTTATGTGATGTTGGGTACATATTGTTAAAGATATGGTTTTATTCGTTTCTAGTCAGCATACGTCAACGTATTCATCGAAGACAAAGCAAAAGGATCAACTATGTACGTAGGTTCTATAGTTTCTGCAGACTCCCATGGAAATTGCCGTAAGCAGTGAGTTTATGTGTCCATGTGTGTATATAACCCTTTAGGTACAGATTTATAAAGGTTGTAAAACACCTTTTAACGAAGCCGAAAGGCACTTGTTCTCCTCGTCATTGTGATATTTTTTTTGTTCTACACCATACCTGGGTAGTTACACCTTCTAGTTACGGAGATATTGGGGATCAAAGTTCCAATTTTTTGGCAACTTTTTTTTTTTAAATACAATTTTTTTATCTAAGATTTTTTCTTTAAACACCTCCACGACCCCCGTACTATTCAATCCATCCATCAGCACAAAGTTTTGAGTGCGTTAAATTGAGTTCTACCACAAAACATGATTTTTCACCCCAAAAACCAGGTCGTTTCCCAGCAATATTTTTTGCGTATAGTTACTTAGTTTGATGTACTGGAATGCTTGGTTGACGGGTTCGTGATGAGGTGGTTTACACCCTGTAGGTATAGTGTTGGCTTTGTTAAAGAAGCCACCTGCCGTCTTGCATGTCATGGACACCCAAACACGTTTACCTACACTACATCTAGTGGTTAATAAAAATCTTAGATAAATTGGTTTTACTGACGGACCCCGCATAGTCTTAGCCGCTGCTTGGTCAAGCATGACAATTAGCCCTACAGTACCACTTTTGCTGGAAAGACTTGGCTTGACTTTGCTTTGGCTCTTTGGAAAGATTTATGTATCTTCCATTGGGTGCATGGCTTATAATATATTTATCCATAAATGTACCAAGAGCTTTAATGATACATACACATTTTCTACCACACCAACTCCAAGGCTCATCCAAAATGTATTTCTGATCAAAAATTTGTAAACAACAAAATGCAGTAACAAGTGACAAGCAAGGATTATGTAAATTCATAACTATGTAACAAGTTGAACCTCATACGGCCGAAACCTTCCCAGTCGTGCTACACCAGTCAAATGCAACGAGCGTGAAGACTTTGTAAAGAGAGAAAAAAACTAAAGTGTTAAAGGATAGGTACTTAGTGTACTATTTTAAATTAATTTAATGTGAATTAGGTAGTGGATGTGAATAATGAAGTGGCTAGTGCTTGTTTTTATTGGTATGTATAAGTTATATAAGTTATTTTTACTTGGGAATCATCCCAGTCATAGAAACAGCCGGGGGTTCTTGCCCTATAATAGTTTTTCAATTAATTTCCTCAAAAACGGGTTCTTTTCGCACTACGATTAGGTTCAACATGCAATGTGATTCACACGCGTGCGTTTTACATTTATCCGCACTTGTGCGAAAATAAAGATTTCCACAGATAACTATACTTATACGAAGTTCAAATCGGTTCAATGCCTATAGTCGAAGGTGAATGTTTTTTATAATGTCGGCAAAGCAATTTATGTCTATTATGGCGTAAATATTTTTTGAATATTGAAATTGTGTTTAAATAGAATATCATAGATAAACATTATTTATTTACTATTTATTGAGCTGAGAACTTCTCCACTTGTATCAAAATGAATGATGAATTTGGTTTTGCAAAAAAAGAATAGTTAATGGAAATGGATAATTATGTTCATCTATGTACCTATAGCATCATCCTATTTGTGATTTTGCTGTTATTGCGATCACCAAAAGCAAGCAAGCTGTTTGTGAAACGTTTGGTATTGTTTTATAACTGTCAACAAAGTTTTTAGAATATTCTATCAGTAAAAATGGACTATATGGCATTTATTTATATCATTAAATGTAACTGAAAAAAAAATGCTAATACCTGGAGATTCTAGCCTCATCTCTGCGAGAACGAGTGGACCCACCACTGTAATCCAGCAGGCCTAATGCGGGGACATTGTTTATAGTGTTTTATTAATTTATTAGTTGATTTTGTATTGAATTTTAACGAAATTTTATTTAATAGTAATGGTTTGATTATGTATTGAAATTAACTTACCTATTTTATTTTTGACATTTTATATTTTATTTGACAAAAAAATATTGTATTAATTTAAATTATGTTGTCAAGTTATAATAGTAGTGTGTGGTGTGTATTTGTCTCTGTAATAGTAGTGTGTGGTGTCTCTGAGTATTTGTTTTTATTAACTAAGTTATGGATCGTTGTGTCTGATGCAAATAAGTAAATTAAATTAATTTTAATTGTAAGTGTGGTTCTAGGGCATGCTCACAATTTTTTAAGAATGCTCTTCAAAAATCGTGAGAATGCCCTGCTGCTCTTGGATTCGAACCCAACCTGCCTGCATAGGCAGGTTGGATTCGAATCCAAGACCTGCAACTTGTATGCCGAGGCCGTCAACCACTGAGCCACCGCTGCTCTGGAGCTCATGGTATTGATGTGAAATGCAATCATAATGCAATCCCAACCAGGTCAGACCTTCGGAGCCCATTTACTACTTATTAAAGATAATAACCCCAATTTTTTGTTATTACATAAATTCGTTTCGTGAATATGTCCAAATTCTCAACTTGACCATTACTTTTCCTTGTTGAGTGCCAATTTGGCACTAAATCGGTGGGCATTTTATTGGTCAATCATTTAAGTATTTAGGTAGGTGTTTAGGTGGTTCCTAATGCTCAGGGGCCAGTAGGACTTCCTAGTTATGTGAAGAATTATTTTCGAATTAATATTAAATTAAGTAATTTTACCTGCAGACTCTGTAACCTTCCTATACGTAGGTTATACTTATGTAAGGATCTATTATGGAAGGTATACGAGCCTAAATAAGAACTTTGATATACTTTTTGGCATTAATGAACACGTCACTGCAAATGTATTTAGCTAAAATAAAAAAAGCAAAAAATAAAAAGGAAAGGAGTAATAATTTGCTTTGTAATAAAGACAAATCGTTGCTTAAGGTGGATGCTCCAGGGTAGACCGCGAAATTCAAATTTTCTTACGTTTTTTGCAATTTGCAGGTCAGTGTCAGGTTGTTTGTTGATTAAAATATGATTCGCGGCTGTAACACGTATGTAGTTATAGAATTATAATTATCAATACAACCCTCCAAGCTCTTAAAAGCGCAGGAATTACTTTTCAAGGTCAAAGTCATTCCTGCGTACAACCTGACACTGACCTGCAAATTGCAAAAAACGTAAGAAAATTTGAATTTCGCGGACCACCCTGGAGCATCCATCTTAAACCGGCAGGTAAACAGCATTTCCAAACCTTTAAAGTTTTAAGTTCAAAATCAGCTATAGGATAATAAAGTACAGAAAAAAATACGGAAGCAACACGGAGGCTTAATAATTAATTTCTTATTAAAATAACTGAGTTGTATATTATTCTTGCACACATTTAAATAATTAATTAGATGATAGACTGATAACAAATTCATTTTAATATTAGAGATGCGACAGTAACTTTTGTCTGTCTGTTACACGTCTAAATGGCTGAACGGATTCCAAAACTTTGACATACCTGATATGGGTCGACTATAATTTGAGTTAGGAAATAGCACTCGGTACCTCAGTACCTTCATGTGGAATCATGATTCAAAATATCTACTAAGACGAAGGCGCGAACAATAGCTGATTATGTTGAGTATTTGGGTGCGTACTGCAGGATATGCTAATAATTATTGCTTTTCCTGCAAGTCCTTATTGTGCGGACGGGATCCTGCATCCAGGCTTGAATCTTTTTCGCAAAATTAGAACAAAATATTCTGACATATAACATTGAATGCGAAAGTACTATCTATCTGACTGTTACCTTTTTATATGTCAACAGCAAACAGATTAGACATGACATGATGACCTAGATAAGGACGTTAAACATAGGATACTTTTCACCCCGTTTGCGCGTTCCCGTGCTCTCATATCAGACCCACATGCAGGCGAAGCCGTGAGCAAAAGCTAGTTGTTTACGTGCTATTTGAGCATTCGACCTTTAACTAGACTTTATGCTGTAAACCGGAAAAAAACGAAACACACGGAACATAAAGAGTTAACTCACACAAGAGTTAGTTCACAACTTCACACACGTTAAACACATCATCCTCTTTTTAATGCCGTCGTAATTGGGTAAACAAGCCGGTTTGAGGACATCGAGGTAAATGGCTATGGTTATAAAATAAAATGTAGTCGAGGGCAGTTGGCCTCGGCTCACTGTTACAAAGTAAACCCGTAATATTATATTATTTAGTCCGTAATTATAGTGATTTGTCAACATGGTTCTACTGTGAGATTCCAGGAAAAAATGCATTTAAAATTGCAGAAGGAATCTTTAAGTAGAAATACTTAGTCAAAATACGTTCGTCATTACACGATAGGATCTGCTTTTTCGACTCAGCATTATTTCAAACCATAGAAGGACTTTTATTTAAAAACTGAGACAGCCCTGTCTCAGATTTCAAATAAAATGCTTGTTTCAGATTAGCATATTTTCGACGCTTATAAACTCGTACCGTACCGTGGTGTCGATAATTTTAATAGCGTGATTCAGAAGTTTGATTTTAGGTCTTTCGTTTTGTAGCATAGATGGCGCTGTAGTACTTTTTGTACAATGTTGTTGAACCTTACCAAGGCCAACCTTAACCTCTTTGTAAGTGCATAAACTCACGCAATTTTCTTATAGCTAGGCTGTAGTATCTACTACAGAAACCTGGATGTACTAAATCTTTTCTTTATGATCTACGTTCTTCTTTTAAAGTGGCGCTATCGTGTGAGGGACAGCGGCCACCCTCCCTGCCTCTTTCGGCATCGAGTTTCCGAACAATAGAACGAGGATTCAGCAGTAAGTATCCACCTTTATTAGAGTTCAAGCATAAAGGGGGTTGTTCTCCTTGATAAAGCGATCTTTTTTTTTTATTCTGGACCATACCTGGGAGCCGTCAAAGTTACCGATATACCTATTGGGGGCAAAGATCCTACTTATTCACAAGTTTTTTCTCTGATTGGTTATTATTACTTTACTTTAAATACCCCACGACCCCCGTACCTACTATCACATCAACAGTGTTTTGATTGCGTTCTATTGAGTCCTACTCAAAACATGATTTTTCACCCAAATAAAAGTCTACAAGTTTTTGCTTAGTCTGATGTACCTACAGAATGCTTGGTTGCCGGCTTCGTTAAGGGTCGGTTTTCACCTTGTATTAAGATACTCTTACCTAGCAATGTCGTCAATTCACGGTGCATGTATATTAATCATAACCATACATCATGTATGTTTCAGTGGCTCCGGGCAGGTCTCCGGTTGTGTCTGACATAATCATCCGACATTACAGGTGGGTCATGCAACAATCTACAAAATTACATTTTGATGACTTTAATGCGTCACTCTTTTCATTGTCTTGGTCAAGTGGGCTAAACTATCTCGTAATAATCTAAGTAGATAATTCGACAAATCTCAGTTACAAATGTGGGTTATACGTTACTTCTTTGTTTGTAGATTTATGCAATAAGCAAAATAATATCTACATTTCTAAAACTGCATTACAAAATGGTTCTTCTAATTGACCAAGTGCCCTGATGATGTTCGATCGCTCATTAATCATCATTTTAATTCTAAATGTCAATTCGTCTTCTGAATCTTGAATTCAAAGACCTCATCTTAAAAACTGCAATAATTACTACGCTTGGCATACGAACAGTTGATTGCATTATAATGTTATGGCACTCTGATCTTTATATCAGAGTGCCCGGACAAAATATAAGTGTTTTATCAGCGAAAACCCTGCAGGAAAACTCAAAAATATGTGTGTCTTGACATTTTTTTTTAATTAGCCTATTCTATCCCACTGCTGGGCAAAGGCCTCTCCCATTCCCTTCCATCTCTCCCGGTGTTTTGCCTCCTCTGGCCAATCAGTCAGGAACGAGTCCAAATTGTCACGCAAGCGTTTTTTGAGCCTGCCTCGGTGACGACGACCGTCTTATCGTTAGCTTATGTCATGGTCACATTTCCAGAATGGGTCAGGCCAGATGGGCCAGAATCGTCACTGAGTGGGTCTGTGACGATTCTGGCTCATCTGTCCTGACCCATTCTGGAAATGTGACCATGACATAAGCTAACGATAAGTTTTTCTCTATCCTGTTGTAAGTCGTTGTGAAAATTTGAAACGCTTTGACAGTAATTACCATCTGGTGTTTTTCAGGACAAATCTCACATCCCCGTCATCTTACCGCATCGGCAACGTCAAATCTTTGCTGACTGACCCTCAGTTTGACGTCAAAAGACCTACAGTCATCTACGCTCACGGGTAAATGAAATTAATATAATTTTAAAGATCTTGACAGCTACTGCTTCTTTAATGATTACCATTGCATCTGATGGACTTCTTCCACCAGCATTTCAGAATTAGAGGCATCATCTTACCGTTAAAGCGTGGTGCAAAACCATCTGCTACTGGTAAACAAAAAATTAAAACTGTAAAATTGATATAGGTATTATTTAGCGTATTATTATTATTCGTCGTATTATTTCCCGTATACATATAGCACCTCCATAATATACACGCTTTATACGTGGGGTTGCCGATACCAGCCCGAAAAACACTTCAATACCTCATCATCATTGTCCTGCCATTATCCCAATTTATTTGGGGTCGGCGCAGCGTGTTTTCTTATTCCATACTTCTCTATTAGTCGTCATCTCATCAGACACCTCCTTTCTTGCCATACCATCCAAATGTAAAAGGGGACTCACACCTATCAAAGGCATCTTTGAATCGGCAAGTCCAGACCATAAGCTGTTTCTTACAGCTCTGAAAGATAACATAATTTTTCTTCCGTCTTCCAGTTACGTAGAACTATTCACAGACGAGAGCATATCCACCGTGGTGTCTGCGTACCTTCGCCGAGGTGGCTACAACGTCCTGCTGCTGGACTGGTCCAACATCGCCTTCGGGAACTACGTCATCATCGCCAAGATGTTACCAGATGTGAGAGATTCAATAGTATTATACTTATACACGGTATAAAGGAAAAAAAAATTACGGAAGTGCATGGTCAAAATGTGTAGATCAACCAAAAGAGTTTTTTTTTATATCTGACCAACTATTTATTCGCTATTTGCGTGTCCCTTACGCTCACAGGTTCTCGGTCTATAAGCGTGTATACGCGGTTCATCATAAAAATATCAGATGCATTTCTTACTGTGCGATCCTACTGGCAAAACATTCATATAACACCTCGTTTTTCCGCTAACTACATAATTAAGAAATCGAAGAGATTGAAAACTTAAGAGCTTGTAAAGGAACTAATGTTGAATAATTTGTTCTTCAGGCAGGCCATAACGTAGGCAAGGCGCTACTTAAGCTGGTGAAGCGTGGCCTTCCAGTGAAGGGTCTACACCTGGTCGGGCACTCCATGGGCAGTCACCTCGTGGCGTATGCTGCCAGGTATCTCAAGTCCAGGAAATTTACAGTGCCGAGGTAAGAATTTCAACAGTGGATATACTCATAATTCTTCAGAGCGACGACGGCTTGAAGACCAAAGCTGACCGGAGCTCCGAAGTATGGGTTCCGTCAAAGCCGGCCAATAAGACGAAGCTGCGGTGGTGAGCGTTAGACACATCTGCGACGATAAGCTCGCGTGGGACCGCCTGAGCCCCGCAGCGCTGGAGCTATTACAGAAACCATGCCTGCTGCATGTTTGCTGATGCTTGCTGTATGCTTGCTGCATGCTGGCTGCATGCTTGCTGCATGCTTGCTGCATGCTTTGCTGCATGCTTGCTTGCTGCAGGCTTGCTGCATGCATGGTGTATGCTTGTTTGCATGCTTCTAACAGGGAAATAACAACCACATATGTTCATAATTGACTGTTTTATAAAGATTGACGCTTTGATTGATTTTCTGCCTTCTTTTGGCATAAATTTCACTATCGATGTGTAATTTATGCCATAAGAAGATTCTGACTGTGAACTTACATTGCATTTGTACTGAACTAGCATTGTTGTGCTAGTATGGGCCAAATAATATTATGGTGAATAAATGTTATAGAAAACGACATTATTGAAAATGAAAATAAAATTAGCAAATAAATTTATGAATTAAAATTATTATGACATTTGATCGATTATGACCAATAAAATTAGGCGTTATATAAAAACAAGCAAATACAAGTATGGTATATAAAATTATTGCATTTCAAATTATGGCAAACATTAGTAAACTACCCAGGGGCCTAGTAGAAGTGACACTTTTTTCAGACCACGATGAATGAGAAATAAATAGGATTGATATTTATTATAAGCTAGGTACTGAAAAGCTAGGGACTAAAAATCATATGGGCAATACGAAATGCTTCGGAAGCGATCGCACATGGGAAAGCCCTGTTGAGTTTTTAGTTGGTGTACAAATAATGCAATTTATGAATGCAAGTTCTTCTAGTAACAGTTCGGATTATAATACCGTCATTCGTATACTTCCGCGGCGTAATTAATAAATATACACAACACGTGTATCGTTGTAAGCCTTTGTCTGATCTCATTAGACTAATTAATTACATTCATACTACACTGAGCTGAGGATATCGACCGTGACATAAGCGATGCATCTGTTAATGACATAAGATAGGGGCCAGGTGTGATTACAGCACGTTAATCAAGGTCTTATAAATGTCGGCTTGGGTCAAGTTAAAAGTCAGGGTTAGTCTTACGGATTGACTTTAAAAACCACTTTGATATTTTTTCACGCCTGTATTTTCTGAAGAGATAAGCAGAGTTCGCCAGTCAGACAGTACGTGTAGGTACCTATATTGTATAAAACGGCTCAGTTTATTTCCATTTACCGGGCACAAATGCTGATTAACTGATAAATTCTTACCCAACAAAATTGCCTGGCCCGGGTATCGATCAAACTCAGGTATTCAATATAGCTTACCAAGTACATTTTTTGTATGAGCTCCTTCTGTCCCACTGCGGGGCAGAATATTTTTTGTTTCTTTGCGCCGGTTAAAATTTTATCATATAATTGCCAATCCAACATATCATATAATTATCAGGCGCACAGAAAGACACCCGAATCGGTAGCACCAGCGAGCCATTTAATAAACTGGCAGAAACGGTGCAGTGATTATTTTTTATCGCTTATCTTTAAAACTAGTGAAAGATAATTGTACCATACAGTGGGAGGATATACCTAACAGGTCATGCATTGATCATCTGCTGTCTCGGGCGCGGATCCAGGATTTCCTTTAGGGGGGAGCAATTTTTGATTTTACCTATCTTTTTACATGTCACTTAATCGACATATGGCGACAATTTTAACAACAAAATGAACTAAGGCTCCAAGAACGACCGAAACGAGCTCAAACATTTTAAATCAAATCAAATAATTATTTATTGCGAACAACAAGGTCCATAACGGTTAGTAAAAGAGTACTTAAGAACTACGTTAGCGGTGAGAAATTAGGTGATTTAGTTACATTAATTATTATAATTTTAACACTCTACCTTGGGCAGATTACAATATTGTTTAGACCCTTCTTAAAAGAGTTACTAGATCGACCCTCAGACAAAGGCAACATTCAAAAAGTAGTAGGCTGCAAGAGCGGCGTAGCGAGCTCGAAATTTTTGTGACACCCTGCCTTGGACAGGTTAGAATGGTTTCGATCTTTCATAAAGGAGTTACTTGGTCGACTTTTACATAAATTCAAGAGAAAGTTGTCTGTAGAGCGAGCGTAGCGAGCTCGAAAATTTTAAAGCTTTACCTACCTTGAACAGGTTAGAATTGTTTCGACCTACTGAAGTTACCTGGGCCTCTTATAGACAAAGTCAAGACTAAAAAAAACTAGGTGCAGCCTAGTTATTTGATGACGTATTCGGTCGGGTTCAGGGGGGGGGGGGGCAATTGAACCCATTGCCCCCCCCATTGTATCCGCGCCTGTGCTGTCTAGACTTTTCTCAGCCAGGTTTTGGTCGGATATTGACCTACAGTTTCGTTAAAAGTATCTGTCTTTATTTCAGACTAACCGGCCTAGACCCAGCCTACCCCGGCTTCTACCCACCCCTAGCCGCACCCCCTATGACAGCATCAGACGCGAGCTTCGTGGACGTCATCCACTCGGACGGAGGGGGGTACGGCACCCCCGCGGCGACCGGCCACGCCGACTTCTGGCCCAACGGGGGGCAGGCCAAGCAGCCTGGCTGTCTGTCCGCTACTATACCGCTTACTAATGAAGGTCAGAGGAGATATACAAAGAATTTCTAGTCATAAACACTTGCAAATTATTTCTGGATAGATTGTACACACACGCGCAATTTTATTGACGTCACGGTTGGCACAGTAGCTTAGGGATTAATTGCTGCGCTAGTGCGACGAGTGTTGCGTGTTCGATCCTCGGAACAAATATTTGTATGGTCTACAGATAGCTGTTGTTCCGGGTCTGTTTGTGTATGTGAGTTTAAATGTTTGGAAATGCACCCATGATCCAGGAGAAATTCCTAGAGTGGGGCCGGCAAGGTTTTTAAAAACAAATAGATATGGGTATGTTTAAGTCCTTTAGAGTAATGTGGTTGGACCCAATGGTCCCCCTATCTCCTTATATTCCATTTCTTAACATTACCATCTTTGACTTACAAATTGGAAACATCAAACGTAAGTCTGTGAAAGTTCCTTGTTAAAACTCACTCGCAATGTGTGCTCAATCTTCACAAGTTAGTGTAACCTTGTTTGAGCCATACGAAGAGGAAGACTTATCTAGTGTAACGTCTGTAGAATACCATGCATAGATCTATGATAAATACGTAGACGTACTATTAAGCAGATTGGGCTGCTATAAGAAAGTAAAAATAAACTAGTTAATTGTCAATTTTTTTAACAGATAATCAATTGCTCATTCGAAGTTCTAAAATCGAATTTATAGTTGGGCTCCAGATCACTTCGCCATTTTGAGTTACTGACTTAGTCTCCTCGCTTTCCCCAGATTTCTGCAGCCACTGGCGCTCGTGGGCGTTCTGGTCGGAGTCCCTGACAGGGGACGCGCTGCTGGCCCGCAGGTGCCAGGACTACGACCAGTTCCTGCGGGGACAGTGCGTGCAGGAGCCCGTCGTGTTCATGGGCATCAGAGCTACGCCTGAGTGAGTTTAGAACACGTTGCTTTTAAGTTTTGATCAGGCGCTGTTGGTTTACGATTTGTTCAAGATGTCTTGATCCCGTTGATGAGATGTCTTTTTAAAAGTATTATAAACAGGGTATACAGATTCTCATCCTTGGTAAAAAAGGATTAACCTTGCGATTCTCCGACCATACGGGTGATGCCTCTTTGGTCTAGTGGTCGCCAGCGCAGCTGCTAAGCATAAGGTCCTGGGTTCGATTCCCGGGTCGGGCAAAGTGTTATTGGGTTTTCCATCAGGAATTTCTCAGTAGCAGTCACGGAATCTGGATTTGCGCCCGGTTGTTACAATAGGCTCGCCCCCTATTACATGGGACTTAAACATAACTGGCGCAATGTATAAGGTAAACTATTAGGTAAACCTCTGCATAACCCATCTGGAATTACAGGCGTTATGTTAAGTTGTCGGGTTTCTGTATATGTTTATCGTGAAGATAACTCTGATATCGTATACCCATAACTTAGGAGCAGCTTGTGAACTATACTTATATTATATTTTTTTCTTACTTATATATTTTTTCCAGTTTACGTGGCAACTTCTACTTGAGGACTGGAGCGAAGTCACCATACGGACTTAAATTGAGGGGAGCTAGCTGATAACAACGATTTAAATACTATTATTCATTTGCGTAGTTAGTCGGAAGGATGGATCATCCGGATCGAAGGACTAAAAGAAGTCTGAAAAAAGGCGGCCGAAGTTATTATAGGAATGAATACTTGCATAGTTTTCGAATGCATTCTTGAAAACTATGCGGGTGTAATTATGGGTAAATTAGAACATAAGATTTATGAAAGACTAGCTGTGCCTCGCGACCATCGTCCGCGTAAAATTATTTTATAACACATTTGCTCGTAAAGGGTCTCTTATTTCACCAATTTCAATATCGTAATGTATCTCATTACGTACTTGTGCTGTAAAGTAAAATCACGGTTTATACTTTTTTAAATCTTAGCAAAGAGTTTTTATGTCAGAAAAGTGGTCAACATTTTATGAATAAAATTAACTTTGGGAGATGATATATTATAAATAAACATTTAATGCTTTAATGTAATTAATTTTGACAATAAACTACAACCATTTATCTGTAAAAAAACACAAGAATATTAATTTACTTTATTTGTAATACTGGCTGTTTTTTGTTTCTTTGCCTTAAAAAAAATTGCTGATGCGCGCGCCTCGCTAATTTGTGAACAAGTAAAAATTATTCCGCGCGCTTTTTCTTTTCGCTGTATTGTTTTTATTTGTTTTATTTATTTCCTCGCAAATATGTTATAAAACGTCGTATGACATACGTGCGCTTTGATAATTACAGCCTCTGCTTTTTTATCGCCCTCGCCTACGGCTCGGGCAAGCAATATCGCCTCGGCTGTAATTTTGAACTTACCGCACTTATATCATAATGTACTAATACCTACCTACTTAATATTACAAATGCGAAAGTTTGTGAGTATGGATGTATCGATGTATGGATGTTTGATACTCTTTCACGCAAAAACTACTGAACGGATTTGGATGAAATTTTTCACACATATAGTTTATAACCTCCGTTAAAACCCAGGAAACTTGTTATCCCGGTAGTAAAATCCCATGGGACAATCGATCTTTAGGTGAAGCCTCTGGCAGAAGCTAGTAAAATATACTTCCCAATTTTAATCGGATTTTGTTAAAAATTTCAAGGGTTTTTTTTTGCACGGAACCCTAATCCTTTTTTTTAAGTAAAAGCAGCCTACGTTACTCATTATAACACCAGATATCTGCCAAAATCGATCAGAAAAAGTCCCGTCATAATCCGTCCAGCCGTTTTGGAGATCAGCCGGAACAAAGATCAAACAAAAATAATGTTATAAGTAGGTACCTAATACTTGATAGATAGATATAATAGTCTTAGTAGGAAAATTACAGATAGTGTATTAAGAGGAACAGCACGGCCGTTTACATACAAACGTAGTCCCCTGTTTCCTCCCTGGATACTGCCGGTAGAGCAATATTTTCTTCTCCAAAAAATCTATGACCACTACTGGCATGTCCTTATGTTTTCTTTTTTTTTCATAAATTATTTATTAAAAGAGATACGAATCTACAAAAATAAAAAAAAATTGCCAGATTTTCCGCTGGTTTCAAACATCCAGAAAACAAAATTGTCTAGATTTATATACCTAGAAAAAGCAAAACATAGGAACTCGGCCAAAACCTTTCTTCAATTTTTAATGAAAAAAGTAGTTAAATCCGTCAAGTTTTGGAGAAGTAATCAGGGGACTACGAAACGTTGTTTTTGTGTACTTTTAATTGGTATTTTCTGCTGTTGTCTCTTTCGCGCTCTGCGCGTTTGGGCACTGCGCGAGAGCAATATTTTTTACAAATACATATTTTTCAATTCTCTCGACCTCAGTGTTTCCTCTTAAAACCGTTTTCGTGTAGCTACATCGGTAAAAGGTAGTTCCCCTTACTGCCCCGCTGAAAGTTTCTAACCTGTATACTTTCAAATGCATTCAGTAAAAAGCTTTTAGTTTGAAATTACAAACAGTATCATCAATTTTATTTATTTGTAAAGATACCTCGTGGCTAAATAACAACAGCCACTCGGGTCGATCTTTAGGTTAAGCCGTGCTTGCCTAGGTTGGTCTGTGGATGGGTGACCACCCATTACATACAGTTCCCTCCGTGCCTCGGAAAACACGTTAAGCAGTTGGTCCCGGCTGTCATTTATAGATCTTTGACAGTCGTTACAGTCAGTGGCCCAAAAAGTCTGACACCCAGTCTTACCAAGTACCAGTATTACCCAGTGCTAACTGGGTTGTTGAGGTCAGATAGGCAGTCGCTCCATGTAAAATACTGGTATTTAGCTGCATCCGGTTAGACTGGAAGCCGACCTCAATATATTTAGGAAAAGGCTAGGCAGATGATGTAAAGATACCTACCTAATAATTAAATTACAGAAGCACATAGCGGAGTCAATAGCATTTAGTCAGGTCCTTAGAACTGTGTCACATTGATAGTCACCTATAAAATAAAAAATTGCTATGTTTAAAAATTGTTTTATTAAAATATTCTATCATATTCGTGATCACAGACAGAAGATTAAGTTATGAAATAATGGAACGGCAACACAAAAAAGCCGTTCCAATAAAAACGCCGAATCATGAAAAAAATAAACAATAACACTTTCGTAACACGTTTTTATAATCACAATTCGAAAATTTTTCAAAGCTTATGCTAATCCATGCTCAAGTTCAATGAAAGTTGCTTTCTGTCAAAACAAATGACATTGCAATTGTGCAGGTGTTACGCAATTACCCTGCTGTTACCTACACGACTTAATTAAACTCCATTCAATGGAGCTGTCACATCAATTCTATCAAATTAATTTGATGCAATTTTATCGGAACTTTTAATCTTCTGTAATAACATTATCTATCATCTTATAAAACAAAATACCTATCACTTACTTTACCTAATTACCTATCCTTAACACTAAAATTAAAGATTATTTTGTTTTTAGCAAATCGTTATTTATAATTACGGAATGCTACGTTACAATATCACATATAGTACTGTAGGTATCACAAATTGCAGTGTTCACAAGTTATAGTTATAAATAAATCGTTTGGTACGGCGGCTACGCCGCCATCTTGGTTTTTCAATACAATTTCCATAGACAACTTCACAACTGTTTTCTTCTTTATCTTCTAAGATCCTCGCAGCACTGTTTTAATCAATTCCTCTAGTCATAATATCACTAGTCATTTCATTAACACTATATTTCACAATGATCTAAATTCTACACTCAATCAATGGTCCTAATATCTTCAATACTGTCCGGCAAATTCCTGCCTTTCGTCTCAGGCAGTAATAGACACACCAGTCCAGCTAGAATGGGTGCTAGCCCAAAGATCAATGTAGGTAACCATGGAATAGTCACTGAAGTATTTGAGATGAACGGAGCAACCATGGACCCTATTCTCATGGCTGTAGAACAGGCTCCCATTCCCATATTTCTGATCACAGTGGGGTATAATTCTGAGGTGTAAATATAGATGGTGGAAGCAACGATAGCGGCACAGCTGACACCCAAAGTGCCGAGCGTGAGGGTCAACGCGAAGATGTTGGGCACGAAGTAGAGGACGATAACGAAGACGCCTCCGAGGGTGAAGAATACAGTGGTGGTGAGTCTCCTGCCCAGCTTCTTGATGAGCCAGATGGAAGCTAGGTTTGATGGTATCTGGAATTTGATAGAAGACTTGTTAGTCTTATTATTAAGATATAAAACCCACACGGATGTCATATAAAACCGATTAAAATGAAATAAAACTTTAACTGCGTCTTGATCGAGATGTCATTTGTATTCCGAACAGGGTAATTCTCTGCTAATTACCATGAACTTAGTGGTAATTCATTCATCGGTCTAGCATGACTGGAATAGCAATCTACAAATAGCAAACTGCAAAACAAAGCTGTTGAATTCTGCACATTGCGCTTAATATTCAGCATTATAGCCTATAAGGGAATATAGGCTCTAATGTTGAGCTGTTGAGGGGGCATAGAGAATATAATAGAACTCTTTAATCACTCATCCAGCTCGTACCAGCTATCTAAGATCATCTATTTAGCTGCATCTAAGATCATAGCTCTTCCTAATCTAAAGACGTCTTACCAACTTTGTAGGTACTGTACTACTTTTAAGAATAACAGATTTGAAGAGACATTACCTGTATAGCCCCAGCTAAAGCCACGCTAATGAATGGATCAGGACTGGTCTGACTGATGTACTGGTTGAACCCGAAGTAGGTGACCCCCGTGATGAGCCACATGACGCAGCAGCAGCTGGTCTTCAGCAGCAACGACTTCTGGAACAGCGCTGTGTAGTTCAGCTTGGGCTCGTCTGCTTTCGCGCAGATCTCCTTCGATAGCTGTGTTAGGGTTTCCTCGATTTTCGCTGTTGGTAGTTTGTTTCTGGAAGGAGAGAGATTTTAGTTAGTTTTTGGGGTCTATGTAAGTTTCTTTCGCGGCTATAATTTTTAAATGCTGCAGCATCACCTTGCACGTGTGTAATTACTTTTCGTTTCATAATGCTTATGGTTATTGGAAGCGAATGGTTAGTGGATTATTTATATTATTCTAAGGTTATTTTTAGAGTGGCTCTTAAGAGAACCACACTGTTGTCCAACACGGATTACTGGTGTAAACTCCAGCTGTAATGGAACATTGGCCATGTCTGCCGTTCGTCCATTACTTGTGGGCTAAAATAGCTATATACTAAGTATATGGAGACCTGACATGCTCAGAAGACATCGCGGCTTACGTCATGGATGATGGGACAAGCTGGACAAAATTAACCACCAGTGATCCTAATGTGGATCACTGGTGGTTAATTTTAATTTGAGTCGTTCCCGCTGGTTAATACCCTGTGGTTAACACTATTAACTACTGGGAATGATGCGTTCTACTTACTGGTGAACAGGGTTGACGAACGCGACATTTTTTTCCCAATAGTTAATACCCTCGTCTCGCGAATAGTTCAGTAAGAGTCAGGTTAAAAAAAGTAAAAAAGAAATCTCTATGTATACTTAATATTATAAAGCTGAAGAGTTTGTATGTTTGGTAACGCGCTAATCTCAGGAACTACTGGTTCAAATTGAAAAGTTATTTTTGTGTTGTATAGTCCATTTATCGAGGAAGGCTATAGGCTATATAACATCATGCTATGACCCTTAGGGGCTGAGCAGTGGGTGACACCGTGGAGAACAGCTCAGCTCAAAAATATATCTAACTAAACAAAAAAAATATCTCTCTCTGAACTCATTGCGTTTTGGTGCAAGATAACAAAAAATCAAGATGTCCTACTAACAGTAATACATGTAAGTAATAAAACTCGGTCAAAATATTTACCTGAGTCTATGTTTGATATATACCTACCTACTTGTTAATATTTCGTAAACAAGAGTAGGTATATTAAGATTAATTACTATCTTATGTTAATTGAGTTTTTGCTCAACTCATCCTACCAGAATCTAGGACTAGTTATTTTTTAATTTTGTTACTTATTAGGTAATGTTAAATTTCTTAATGAATCTTGTTATGTATCTAATTATCTATGAGTTGTTTTAACTTGTTTATTTTTACAATCATTAGTCATACGGTGAGATTTGGAATGACGTTATGTCATGATCATGATTATGATATTTGAATATTTTCACTTCTTTGAAAGCAAGACAAACCGTTAAAGAATACCTTTGTGTCAAACCAGTGCCAGTGGGACAATGTTGAGTTCCGAGTTCGATTTTCAGGTCGGGCAGTGTTCTTGGATTCAATTGAACTGCTCAGTTGTAGACTATACTTTACTCACCTACCCCTTGGGAGAACAAATAGCTGATGTTATGAATACACAAACTCCAATCCTTAATTTTTCCTCTCTCGAAGTCCTATAGGTAGTCTTAGAGACCCCAGGTTCAGCAGTGGTTCAAGTAAATCTCGTGTTAAATCATTATGATTGTAATGAAAGATGCGAATTATGGAGGAACAGACACCCCATCCCTCCTCACTTCATTAATCCAGAAGAACATCTTCCTCCTGGACAGGAACTGCAGTGGCCAATCTGGAAATCTCTTAACCGTTTGCGGGCTCGGTTGGCCTCTGCAGAAATAATCTGGCCAAATGGGGTATTATCCACCCGTCCCGTATACAATGTCAGTGTGGAGCCCCTCTGCAGGATATGCCCCACCTCCTTTCTTGCCCATCCTGCACAGCCACCTGCACCTTACAGGATTTAAACGAAGCCAACGACAAAGCCGTGCAGGTGACAACATACTGGTCGGGTATTATTTGAGTCTATCGACACGCAAAGAAGAAGAATTATGATTGTGTCATGTGTCTTCTCAATGACTGGCTCGTTGGTCTAGTGGTTCCAGTTCAGGCAAAGTAATATTGGGCTATTCCTTCAGGAATTTCTCAGAAGCAGCCATAGAGTCTGGATTTGTGCCCAGTTAACTGTCCCCTCTATTAAATGCCTTAAACCAACGATAAAACGTTGGTGAGGGTATTACAAGTGTTAAGTTATGCTAAAATCTACTCACAACATAGCCGCCCTCGTTACGATGTCCGTGGCCTCCTTGACCCTGCCGACGCTGACGAGCCACCGCGGCGACTCCGTGATCACAAAGAAGTAGCCCAGGTAGATGAGCGGCGGGAGGCCCAGCGCCAGCAGGTAGGTGTTCCAGCTCCGGAAGTAGTACGCGAACAGGGGGACGGTCATGTGACCTGGAAAGAGGAGATTTGAGGGTTAGTTCGGGTACCATACTGGTCTGGTTGGATTAGAAAAATTACACATACAATCACATAATCTCACGCTTTTATTCCTCAATAGGGACCTACCCTATTGAAATGTGGCTGTGCCTACTATAATACAATTATCATCTCTACCAGGTGGTAGTACATTTTACTGGTTTTGTTTAAGTTCCAGAGGTATCTGTAGTCTGGGGACAAACGTATTGCCATCGACGAGGTACACATCCAGGCTACCATCGAGATATTTCTGATGTTAAAACCCAACACTGATCCCATGCACACTTGGCTCGGTTGCATATCCTTGTAACTAATAAATATGTTTTCTTTCTTACTTTAATTTGTGACCAAAACCATTTAAATTAAATATTCATCAGGATGGTCATAATAGTCATAAGGATTGATTACCCTGAAGACTGAACATGTGAAACAGGGTTTAAGGATGCGATAATTGCAGCATCCTCCTACAAAGTGAGATCGCAAATCCGTGAGGCAAGTCAAGTGTGGTTGCAATATCCTTTGACCGTCCATTCATTAATTATTACAAAATCTGCGCCGTATTTTTGCGCACTAACAGAATATGTCGTAGTAGACGTAGTTATACGAAATATCAAGTATGTAAATGAACCCATTAAAATAAATGCCAGCAGGCATATTAAAACAAGTTCTGTCAATACACAATACGGTCATATTTATATCATTCTACTTTAGGATGTCTTTAATTTGAGATTAATGTCTTCTTGAATCAATAAATAAACTGGTTTTTTCATCTCATTAGAACACTAAGCAAATTAAACCCAGAAAGACTCGTCGTAAAAAAACTGTTCCATAATAATTATAAAAGAAAAATCTATTGATTTGGTTTGTTTTCGAGCAGATAATACTAAGGGAACAAGAGTCGAAATAGAAAAAAAAAAAACATGGATGCAATATTTTGTTTGGAAAGTACAAATTATTATTTTATGGAGGTGTTGTCGAGTGTGAATGTAGGCAGTATTTCGACCATATGGGCCATATTATAGTTCTTCAGGAATCGGTTTTGTGGTCTGAACCACCTAGGAGGTTTAGCGCTTTTACCAACTCCTTGTAATACTGTCTGTACTAGTATTGTGGTATTTTATGAATCATTTAGTAATGCCTGTCTAGGTATCTATTATTTATCACACCGTAGGTAGACCGTGACCTGGGTTAAGACATAGGATATTTTAAATCCCAGTAGCAAGTCCGCCTGGGATAAGTTCCAAATTGGTGGAACCACGGGCAAATACTAGTGAATAATAAAGATTTCTTTCTTACCAATGATAAAAGGTATCTGGAACAGGCATCCAGTGACTTCCCTATACCGAGGGCCCACGGACTCCATCACGATGACGAATGATACCACCATGGTGCCCGAAGTAGCGACGCCGACCAGGAACCGGAGTATGGTGAACACCAGGTAGTTCGGAGAGAACGGCATGCCCAGGCCGAAGATTATGAGGGTCAGGATCGCGACTAGGAAGGTGTGCTTGCGGCCGTATCTGGAACATTTCAGAAAATAAGCATGTTATTAGTTGTTCCTTAAGAGTGTAAAAGGACCCTAACGAAGTTGAAAGGCACTTTTTCTCCCCTTCATTGCTATTTGTTTTTTGTTCTGGACCTTACCTGGGAATCTTCTAGTTATAAGATAAAAATAATTTAATTGATATTAATTAAATGAATTTTAATTGGAAGTCAAAGTACCTAAGTACCAAATGTTTTTACAACTTAAAAAGTTTTTAGTGTGTTTTAACTTTACAAGTTGAATTTGTTAGTATAAATAGATAGGTATTTTTTTTGTCGTTTGTTTTTATTTTAATAAAAAATAACTATTAAAAAATACAAGTTTTTTTAGCAACTGTTATCTAAAGGTGAACGCACACTTATCAGAGCCGAAGGAAGCGAAAGAGCCGAAAGAATCGAATGTTAGAATCACTTGTATGAAATCCTATAAAACCTCACACACTTATCCGCGTCGAATCGACCGAATAGATAACGGTATACGGATGAGAAAATATTTCTTTCGGCGCTGTCGGTTCAGTCGGTTAAGTGTGCGTTCACCTTTATTCTTCTATTTGTAAGTGACGGTAATCACGACATTAGTGACGTCAGTCATCAAAAGCGACGAGGCAGGTAGTTCTTTATGACATTTTAATTACTGTCAGAACTAGTCAGAAGTACACAAACCATGCACGCTTTATTTAAAATGCGAAAGTAACTCAGTCTACCTTTTGGCTGTTATTATTTAGCAACTATAAATAACCATTCTAATCACGCAATCATCATAGGTACGCTATTTTTTTGTAGATTTTTCAATCAATATTTTGTAAAAGGAACTATGCAATCTTTTTATTAAATTTTTACTGTCCTTGATATTAAAACTCCTTTACGATCTAGATTAAGAACATAATGTACTTACAAATAATACCTTTTTAGGGTTGCCTACCCAAAGGGCAAAAACGGGACCTTATTACTAAGACTCCACTGTCCGTCTGTTC
Organism: Xestia rhomboidea; assembly: GCA_963853795.1. NCBI lineage: Eukaryota > Metazoa > Arthropoda > Insecta > Lepidoptera > Noctuidae > Xestia > Xestia rhomboidea. The sequence goes on along the minus strand of OY970778.1, from coordinate 1,152,737 downwards.
GTCTGTCTGTCACCAGGCTGTATCTCATGAACCGTGATAGCTAGACAGTTGAAATTTTCACAGATAATGTTTTTCTGTTGCCGCTATAAACTGAATAAAATAAATATTTAAGATTATAAACCATACAACAAACGTGTTTTTTTTGCCGTTTACTGCTCGATATTAATAACGGCAACAGGTTTGTAATATTTACAGAATATCTAGTTATATATTCACTTTAAAAATTACATAATTAAATTAAAATAAAATAAACATTTAAGGGTAAGTTTTGTCTATTGTTGTATAGAAAATGGTACGGAACCCGGAAAACTTCGTGCGCGAGTCCGACTCGCACTTGACCGTTTTTTTTATATAAACAAAGTTATCTGTCAGATGGAACATGACTTCAGATAATAAAATGAAATAGAAAAGGTGACAGGCATAAAATGATAAAATATTACTTAATTGTTCTTTTTTTGAATAACGTTACTCGGGGATTCAGTAACAAAAGGGTTTGGAAGGGCAAGATGACCACTTAAGGTTCAGAAACTTTAATTACATACTTCATTATTTACACAAATCATAATAACAACACATTGTTTTTATTATTCATTGGTTTTTTCAATTTGCAACAGAAAATTGAGTGGCTTGTAAAAATAAAACCATTGTGTTATTCATAGATGACCCAGACATTACGTGCTGATAAAATGATAAGATGTTGCAAGATATTCTGTTTAGTGATATCTAGTATTAGATACACTTATGGTACAAACTATAAATGGGTCAAAGAATTAACTTTTCTGTTATAAATCTCACAACTTTATGTTTACAGTTTTATTTTAATGCTTAGTGTCTTTACGACTTGATGCAACATCAAATTTAGTACTCTAATACACACATAAACCGGAAAAAATATGTAAATGAAAACTATATAAAAATCTGTCGAGTTGTTTAAAAGTACAACGCCGTCACAGACAGACACAAAAGGTTTTATTTAAACACGTTTAGTTAAAAGTACCAACTTGCAAAACTGATTTAATTTCCGATTACCTGCCGCTCATGTTAGGAATTACAGCAAAAAACTCAAAACATTAATTATTTCGCGATATTTTTAGAACACAAAAAACTCTTGAATACATAGAGATCGTATCTAACACGTGTCGGAGATTATAATTGTTTTTATGTTAGATAAATTACTTAATCTTTAATTTACATACATACCTACATAAACGGGGGAAGGCACAAACCACAGAACGCCACCTGCTACGATACTTACATACTTCTTACACCCCGTCTTACATAAATACTTCGCTTAGGTATACCAGAATTTATCTCGCCACGCAATATGTCTTTGATTTTATTTTCTGTACTGATAAATTTAAAATAACCATAAGGATAAAACATAAATGTAAGGATCTAGTAATAAAACTTAGTAGGTATTTGGTATTACAAGTCTTATAACTGCTGAACGAATTAACTGATATAATTATATTAAACCAACTTCAGGAAAATCGCTCGATACAATCGACGGCTCGATAAAACCACTGCTAGACAGAGATACATACTTTCGTAAAATCATAATGTTGGTCATTAAGGATTAGAACGTACTCGACGCCGACACGAAAGAGTGTTATGTTAGGTACACATTTTATAATTGATGGCTCGGCAAAAACCACAGCTAGACAGAGAGATATACTTTCGTAAAATTATAATGTTAGTAACCATCATGGTTTAGAACGTAGTCGATGCCAAAAAAAAGGGTGTTACGTTAGGTACTCATTTTGTAATTGAAAGTTCCTTATTTCTTTCAAAATGTTCTGTACATAGTGTTACACAATAACGTGGCTAGACGGTCTGAAGCTAGGTCGGTCTAGGTCTTTGACATTTACATGCTGTGTAATAACACTATGCATTTGTACACTAGTTGCATTTTTTATTTCTAAATTAGAGTGCAGCTAGTATTTCTACTATGCCCGCGGTTTCGCGTGTGTGGTAATTGTTTCACGGGATCGTACTTCCGGGATAAAAAGTAGCCTATGTGCTATTCCAGATTATAATTTATTTCTGTGCTAATTTTGATCCAGATTCGTTTAACCGTTCTTGCATTATTGAGTAACAAACTTCCATCCATCAAAATTCTTCCTGCGCTGACGTCGGTCGCGTTAAGTCGCGTACGTCGGTCACGCGTACCAGTATACATTGTGTTTCATATAGCACCATTCTGCGACGCCAACTTACGACGCAGACCGACAGCCGTATTTTGTTCTCGCTGACGTCACGACCGACGACAGACGACCGTGCGCGACCGACGTGGTAGGAATTCAGGCCTCACAATGGGAGGTTTAGTTTCTTACGTAGACATATTGGTGTTAGATCGGTCAGTGGGTCGTCTCAGGGGCGGATTTTCTTGATATTTTACAGTAAGCAGTGTTTTGATACATTTATTCGATTTTCAGCAAAATATACCACTAATACTGTATAGACCTTAAATTTTTCAATTTGAACATCAACCCATTCTAATCCAGCCGGGGTTTTGTGTTAAATCCCTGACACGAGAAGGGTTGATTTGCTACAGGACATTTAATTATATAAAAAGTCTCTAACGCGTTCTCAACCACTGCCGTATAATTACAAGAGATAAAAAACATTGACTCCAATTACAACATTTAATACTGAAGCCACATGAGCAAACATTTTGAAAGTGGTTTTATCTAACAACCAAACTAAACAAATTCATAAATATTATTTATGACAAAAGTTAAGTCATTTGATTCATTTACGCGTTCGCTAAGTCAATACAGTAAAATTTACTACTTCATAATTTAGTAATAGTTACCTGCTTATGCCCGCGGTTTCGCCCGCCTAGTTCGGTAATTTTCTCACGGGATCGTACTCATCTGCCTAGCCTTTTCCCAACTATGTTGGAGTCGTACTGGGTAATACGATACTCCTTGGTAAGACTGGTGGTCAGACTTTCGGGCCACTCTACCTGCAACGACTGTCAGAGATCTACAAATGACAGCCGGGACCAACGGGTTAACGTGCTTTCCGAGGCACGGAGGAACCTCGGTATTTAACGGGTGGTCATCCATCCACGGACCGACCTAGGCAAGAGCGGCTTAACCTGAAGATTGGCTCGAGCGGCGGTATTCATTTATTTATTATTTATTTTATTATTTAGCTAGGTAATCGTACTACCAGGATAAAAAAAATTATCTGTGTCCCTAATTTCAGCCAAATCCGTTTAGTAGTTTTTAGTAGTTGCAGCATCCATACATCATCCGTCCATCCTCACAAACTTTCGTATTTTCGAAAGGTAGTATGTTATTTCTAATGTTTCTGATACACAAGCGTACAGGTGAAGAAATAAAGATATTTGTAGCAAAAACAACCTTGAGGTTTAGCGTATAAGTTGTAGATTCCAAACCTTATTAGGAGTAGGTCTCTAACGCTAGAATTAGTATCATCACTTTAATATTTCGCAAAGTTGTTTTTTACAACTGATCATTAATCATTTGAGGTATTGAATTAGAGAAGTTAGGAAATAGTAAGAAGTTTTATGTTCCAATTGCACATAGATACATATTTCCATCAAGACATTGAGATCATAATATCTGTCCACCTAGTCGGTTGTCTTCCCACATTCCTCCGTCCCGTCCGGAATGAGGAGGAAATGTGACTATTGGTTAAGTTATTTAAAGTTGAAGCAATATTTTTTTATTGTTTGGGACGAACCAGGATTTGGTTACGTGGGACAAAACTCAGTGGGCCAAACGAAGAATAAATCACTATTCTAGAACGTAGCAGCCCGCTTTATCAAGCTAGCAAGTGCGGGTTCGAATCACAACACAAAACAACACAGCACAAATAAGTAGTTTATAACGCAAATAAAAACGAATATTATCAGCATCCAAGATTAACTAGGAAAATATAATATTATGTGGAAAATCAAGGTTTCAAACCCGCATCCTTAGTGCGTATGTAAACTCGACCTCAAAGCCCGATCTAATTAAAATCATAAAAAGTTTCGCTCACCTGTCAGACAAAAATCCAAAAATCGTGCTGCCGATCAGGATCCCAACTTGCAGCATCATTTGGTTCAAACTGGCTAGCCATCTTCTTTCACAAATGAGATCCCATTCCGACACTATGGTATTGTCAAACGGGCTCGTATCATACTCATATTTTATACAGTCTTTGTAACACGTAGAATTTTTAATCTCCTGCGTAGAATTACCCAGATCCATACACCAGAAAGAAGTTAAGTTTGGTTGCAGGAATAATATAGCCATTTGCACCCATCCTGAGCTCAATTTCACTAACGACACTGTCCCGAAAACTAAAAACTGCCATTTTCCGAAATCTCCCAATAGTTTCGCGAAACTGTCCTCTTTTTTCGCACTGTTTGTCACTTGGTTCGCTAATTTGATCACCATTTTGAAAAAGGAAAAGTTCTTTGTCTATTTCATGAGCACTTGTGGATTTTTTTCGATTGTCATTTTTTATTTTCTAGTTAGCTGTCTATTCCATGAGCACAATTTATTCTCGGTCGTCGGTTGTTCTTTTTTTTCTAGTTTGCTTGAGACGTGCGTTCTCGTCCGTGGTCTGCCTCGTATTACCTGTTGAATAGCAATCTCGTAGATTAGACACAGATTGATATGTTTAAAGGTTAATTAATTATCAATGTAACTGTTGTATCTAGGATTAGTCGGTTTATGGGTTGATGATGTACTGTTTAAGGTGTTAGATTGGTAAATAGGGTTAGATACATTTTAATGATGGGAAAATAGTTTCATTTAGTTTGTAAGTGTTTAATTTGTTTGGTTGGATTTGGATTTCCTTATTTCTTTATAATATAAAATAATTCTAGTTTATTTAGCCGATATTTTTGTATTTAATAAATATTTAAAAACCTATTAGCTTTACCGTAGTGTGGGTCACATTCAATAATACTCCAGTGCTTCCAATTAAAGATGTACCTAGTACTTAAAATATTTTGTGATTATTATAAATTCATACGATGACAATCGCACCTGAAATATTGTAGTGTTGTATTCAACGGTGAAGCAAGACTGATCTGTTCGTAAGTCAATCTTCATTTAAATACACGTTATAACTTTCATCCCAAATAACGGGGAAAGCCCAAGTTTGGCAGCAAAATATTATGGTCTGACATGATCGTCATCAGTCCTTATGACTGAGTACGAGTTTGTCCGTATACCGGTTCTATAATTTATAATACTTATTCTATAGGTACCTACCTACTTATCGGAAACGCTACCTTAATAAATATTCTCCGAAGATAGATTGCGAGATATAGTGCTTTGGTGACGTAAAATAGACTATCTCCGAATCAGAACATCTTAGGTTTTGATTGGCTTTCGCCATCATTGAATATTTATTAAGGCATGCTACACACTGGTTCGGGTCGGCTTGGTTCTGATTTTGCCACCAGCAGGACTATTACGTATCTTTCTGATATCCAGTGACTATCAAGCTTCGGTTGTACACCGAACTTTGATGACAACCGTGAATGTCATAATATTGGTATTACGTATCACACTGAGTGGATATCACTTTACAGTGACTAACAGGGTCATACATAATACGAAACTAACCTTTTGACAGTTAATTGATGGACACTGAGCCCAGTTACTATTATTTCGAGCTGTCAACAGAGATACGTAATAGCCCTATACAGGTCCGTGCCCAATAATTCAGCCGCAACACTTGTACTGATTCTCAACTGGAGTATTTTTCGAAGAAAAATTTGCAGATTTGAAGAGTGAAGGATTACTGGAGGATTTTTCTCAGTCCAAATAGGAAATGACATTTGTGTAAGTTTATTGACCCACATAAGAATTAGAACAACAGTAGGTACAAACAATTTATTCATTAAGTGCGTTATAATTAATATGATAATCTTGTAATATTATCGTTCATTGTTCTACTGATACGATTACCTGATAAGTTTATACTAGTCGGCTTCTTTAGACACTGCACAAATACTTATTATTACTAAGACTGTAAAACATACTTAGTTGGGTTTTTCGTCGTTTCGGACCACGAGCGGTTCGGACCGCGGTGTGAAACGCAGAAGAGCTCTTAAGAATGGGCTGTTTCGCACCGTGGCGGTCCTTGGAGCGCCGAGCGGTGTGAATCGACCAATAGCTCTTAGGAGTGGGGCGACTCGAACCACTATGTTTAGGTACAAGCTAATTTCAAAGTTTGTATGTACAGTCGGGTAGAAACGTGTTTCATTAAAATCAAACAGTTACGACTTGATATTTTGTAAAAGTATTACGTTTAGGTTAGGTACTACCTACTTATCTTTATAAGAATGGATTAAGCTCGAGACAAGAACAGTAAACCTATATAAGTCATCATCATCACCAACTAGGCCTAGCCTTTTCCTAACTATGTTGTGGTCACTTTCCAGTTTAACCGGACGCAGCTGAATACTAGTATTTTACATGAAATGATTCGACTCCCTCCACAACTCAGTCACCTGGTAACGAGATAAATTCCTAGGTCTACGTTGAATAATAATCTTTTTCTATCGCAAATCTAGGTCTTTTTTTCCTTTTTTTCAGTATTAAATCATGATCTGTCAAATGACCAATTTGTTCGAGACACCATTGTTTAACTATTGTGTCTACTTCGTGGACAGATCAAGGTATAAGGTCAGTAAGCTCTACTACTGGCTGATTATCTAGGATATTGCAACCAATGAATGCTATCTTTGTATCGCGGATATCAATAGTGCTTGCATGAATAGGAGACCTATATTGTTGAGGGAGCATGTGAACCATATTATCAGCTGAGACAATAATTTTAACAATGTTATTACGACATTACGTATACTTAATTGTGAAACTGAATATGTCAAGGTTGGTAGGTGGATAATAGATTTAATTCACACATGTGAACCAGTAAAAAGTGAAATATGAAAACATTTTTGCAAAAAATAAAACCGACTTCAAAAAACAAAAACGACTTCAAAAAACACAAAAAAGTGAAAAATTACTTTAGCTTCAGAAGTCGGTGACCTTTGTTTGATTGATTTTGTGTTTTTAGTCACCGACTTCTGGAGGTTAAAGATATTTTTTTTTTGTGTTTTTTGAAGTCGGTTTTTTTTTTTTTCATAATAAGAAGATGATATTTACATAGATATTTTTAGTATATTATATGTATGCTAAATAAGCTATGATATAAATAGACTCTTAGATAAAACTAGTCTTATCTAAACTCTAGTTCAGTATTCTATTTATGTAGAAAATTGTTTCGCTCCACATTAGGAAAATTGACACAAATTCCTTGAGTTTTTCCTTATTCTGCGCCAGGGCAATATAATACACCTACTATGTTTTGAGAGAAGGCAGGAAGTGTCCTCGAACCAAAACCTCGAAGACCATGACTGTGACGTCCAACGAGCCGAACTGGACTAGCGTGATGGAGTATAATCCTATCCGTCCCACGAGAGGAACCTGTCCGAACAATGGGAATATTTTAGACTGCTGCATTTTCGTATTCCTGGCCAAATTACCCGCATTCGGATATTTTGCAATTAACTAAAAGGTATTGTACCGGCACGAGACAAAAAGTACCTACTACAGCGACATAATACATAAACTTAATTAATGATGAAAAACTAATTTGTTTAATTGTTAATTTGTTACTAAATATAAATATATAATAATATATAATTAAAATATTATATTTTATAATTAATTAACAAATTTTTAATTAATGATGAAAAACGAACTAACATCAAAATTCTACATACACACTCGCTATTAAAGTTACCCGTGACATAAGACGATAAAAACCTCCCTTTTGAGCTTACACCCTGTTTTTCATTACCCCTATTCCTCGACGTGTTGTGATACCATTAAAATAAAAGAGACTTGGAAATCGTAATTTTTATTTCCCAAACTAGAACTCAAATTGGTCAATACATGGTAAATTCCTAGATATTTGTAAATCTTGCAAATATTGCCCCTAACATAACACACTCACAGTGCGTTATTAATATCTGCGTGAGTCGAGGTCACGCAATGTTTTATAGCAGAAAATTGAGCAAAACTTGTAATGCAATAAAAGTAAAACTGTAATCATCACACCCGCTATCTGTTTATTTACAGGTTTGGCAATAGTTTTGATCTAGTTTCGCCGTGCCCGACTTGACATTACCGAATCTCACAAGGCGAGCCAAGCCATGACTTTGTCATTATTACGGGACTGGTGTTACGGTCATATCTGTTTTAGCACAATAGGCGAGACGACAAAAAAAAAACTAATTAGTCCGTCAGTTAGATTATCAAAAAATATTTGACCGGTGTTTTTTCTTTTGATACGTAAACCAAAATTGACGAAGTTATGACGCTTTTAAAATTCTCAATACGTCACGCCTAGGTATCATTTTTAACTAGTTCTGACGTCACGAGCCCCACTCGCGAGTTTTGATGCGTTTTATCTTTTGTCAATATTCATTGATTTACAAAAACAAAAGACACGTGTCCATTAATTTCCCATACTCTAACTGACGGACTAAATAGGTTTGCAATTTTTTGATACTGTCGTCATGCCTATTGGATATTGATTAATGTGTTTCTTCTATTACCTAAGCTATAGATATAGTGTAAGATACATAACATAGCATTACGCCTATAGTCTCCGAAGGGTTAGGTAGACGTGTACCTTATAGTACACCTACATGTCGCCAGTTACGTTTTTAAGTCCCAAGTAATAGGGGGCCTAGCTACAAGTTCAGACACCATGAAATCCCTGATGGAAAAACTTAACAACACTTTGCCCGACCTATTAATCGAACCCTGGAACTCATGCTATGCTGTCGCGACCACCACACCAACGCAATGTGGCATTCTAATTTAGTAAAATAATAGTGTAAGGATTTCATATTAGGGTGCTGAAAGATTCAGGTTCCAGGTACGGAAGCACCCTTAGAAAGGGGTATTATGATGCAAATGACATACAATTATACCTACCACGCACCAGTTATGGCAAGAAAAATGTGATGTACGAAGGTGCTGCATTGTACAATAAACTGCCAAATAACATAAAACATGCAAAATCCATGGCAATATTCAATAAACACTTAAAATTACACATAAGTATTTAAAGCAAGCTCACCTTAGTACATTTCATACCACATCTAGTTGCGCGCGTTCCGTGTGTGTTTACATTTAGCTGGTTTACATTTTTTACCGATTACCATACACTTTTAAAATATTTGTACATAAGTTAGTAATTATTTTGTCAAAACTGTACGTAAAACCACTAATGTTTTTTAAACTAGTTAATATTTCTCATGTAAGTGAAATTTCTTCTTATGGGAAATAAAGACATCTCAAACCCGATGTTACTGAGCAACACACTATAGGTTGTAGATGTAGAGGTTAGATAAGCAGTCCCTTCATATTGTATTTGTATTATAGTTGTTATGTATTGTAGACTGGATGCCAACCCCAACATATTAGTTGGGGAACGGCTATTCAGATAATGACGTACCTATATGTTAAGAGTATTCAGGATAAAATTACGAAAGATCATGCGTTTGAGCACGTTGTCACTGCAACTTGCATGCTAACTGCAGACGTTGGAACCAACGTCAGCTCACGAATAGACTGTTAGCCCTGCTTACAGATGACGAAGTTTAAGCTTTACTACCTTGATAATGTGACGACTATGCTAATCCTATTTCATTGCAAACTGTTTGAATATTCTAATAAGCATGGGATGCATTTTAAATTGCTGTGAGCGGTCGCGAAAATGGGCATTACAAATATTGTAATGCCCATTTTCGCGACCAACTAAGTGACAACTAAATCAATGCAAAAAATATAAACAATAATAATACCAGCCTGTTACTGCCCCACTGCTGGGCAAAGGCCTCTTCTTAACAGAGAAGGCACGAGCATTGATCACCACGCTTGCTCAAGACGGGTTGGTGATTCCAGACTTATATTAATTATAAGACCAGGTTTCCTCGCGATGTTTTCCTTCACCGATGTCTGTGATGTCCAAGATAAACTTAGAAAGAACATATGAATTGAAAAAGTTACATTGGTACTTACCCGGATTTGAACCCACAACCTCATGCATGAGAGGCGAGTCCTTAACCTCTAGGCCATCAAGACTTACAAAAAAAATAAAATATAAATAATTTCAGCTCTCGGTGCTGAGCCTAACGTTGAAAATCAAAAAATGACAAAAAGCGAGCCATGTTGGTCTGGTAGTTGTAAACGCGACTACTGAGCCTGAGGTCTTGGGTTCGACTCTTCGGTCGGTCGGGTTTTTTTAATCAGGATTTTTTTTTCAGTTGCAGCCACGGTGTCTGTATTTGTGGTCGGTTGATGTAGGTACGTTCGCTACCTTATAAATGAGACTTAAGGTGGAACACCAGTATGGTTTCCGCAAGGGGGTCGCTCTACGGTGGACGCCATCATGCGCGTGAGGGCCCTCACGACGGGGGATGCGGTGTCCCGGGGTGGGGTTGTCTTGGCGGTGTCTCTCGACATCGTCAATGCCTTCAACTCCATGCCCTGGAGCTGCATAAGGGAGGCACTCCGGTATCACCGGGTGCCGACCTACCTCCGTCGTGTGGTCGGGGACTACCTGGCGGACAGGTACGTCACCTACCCCGGTCGCAGCGGAGACTGGAACCGGCGAGAGATGTCGTGCGGTGTTCCGCAGGGATCGGTTCTAGGGCCGTCCTTGTGGAACATCGGGTACGACTGGGTGCTGCGCGCCGACCTCCCTAGCGGCGTCAGCGTGGTCTGCTATGCGGACGACACGCTGGTGCTCGCACAGGGGGGGTCGCACGAGGCGGCGGCCGAAGTTATGACACGCGGGGTTGCGATAGTCGTTGAGAGGATCCGGCAACTGGGTCTCGAGGTGGCATTGCACAAGTCCGAGGCCATGTGCTTTCATGGGCCTCGGAATGCGCCACCTCCGGGATCCTCAGTGATGGCAGGAGGGGTTTCCATCGGCGTCGAGTCGACGCTGAAGTACCTGGGACTTGTCCTCGACAGCCGGTGGAACTTCGTGGAGCATTTCCGACGTTTGGCCCCCAGACTGGAGCGGACAGGGGCTGCCTTCAGGCGGCTCCTCTCCATCCTCCTCCATCTCCATGCATGAGAGGCGAGTCCTTAACCTCTAGGCCATCAAGACTTACAAAAAAAATAAAATATAAATAATTTCAGCTCTCGGTGCTGAGCCTAACGTTGAAAATCAAAAAATGACAAAAAGCGAGCCATGTTGGTCTGGTAGTTGTAAACGCGACTACTGAGCCTGAGGTCGGTGGACGCCATCATGCGCGTGAGGGCCCTCACGACGGGGGATGCGGTGTCCCGGGGTGGGGTTGTCTTGGCGGTGTCTCTCGACATCGTCAATGCCTTCAACTCCATGCCCTGGAGCTGCATAAGGGAGGCACTCCGGTATCACCGGGTGCCGACCTACCTCCGTCGTGTGGTCGGGGACTACCTGGCGGACAGGTACGTCACCTACCCCGGTCGCAGCGGAGACTGGAACCGGCGAGAGATGTCGTGCGGTGTTCCGCAGGGATCGGTTCTAGGGCCGTCCTTGTGGAACATCGGGTACGACTGGGTGCTGCGCGCCGACCTCCCTAGCGGCGTCAGCGTGGTCTGCTATGCGGACGACACGCTGGTGCTCGCACAGGGGGGGTCGCACGAGGCGGCGGCCGAAGTTATGACACGCGGGGTTGCGATAGTCGTTGAGAGGATCCGGCAACTGGGTCTCGAGGTGGCATTGCACAAGTCCGAGGCCATGTGCTTTCATGGGCCTCGGAATGCGCCACCTCCGGGATCCTCAGTGATGGCAGGAGGGGTTTCCATCGGCGTCGAGTCGACGCTGAAGTACCTGGGACTTGTCCTCGACAGCCGGTGGAACTTCGTGGAGCATTTCCGACGTTTGGCCCCCAGACTGGAGCGGACAGGGGCTGCCTTCAGGCGGCTCCTCTCCATCCTCCTCCATCTCATGGCGACATGGAGAGAGCGACTATCGCAACCCCGTGCAGGGCACGCCACAATAGTGGCGATAAGTCCCCTCTTTGAGGAGTGGCTGGAGAGACGCCACGGCGTCCTCACCTTCCGCCTGACGCAGGTTCTTACCGGACACGGATGCTTCGGTAAGTTCCTGCACCGAATCGGGCGGGAGGAGACGCCCGGGTGTCACCATTGTGAGGATCGACCGGAGGACACGGTGGAGCACACGGTGGAGGTGTGCCCCGCTTGGGCGGAGCACCGCCGTGTCCTCGTAACGGCGATTGGCGGCGGCGACCTCTCGCTCCCGGCCTTGGTTCAATCCATGGTCCGGAGCGAGACGGAATGGGACGCCGTCACCTCCTTCTGCGAAGCAGTCATGCTAGCGAAGGAGGTGGCGGAACAGGACAGGGAGAGATCCTCACGTCCCGACTGCCGCGGGAGACGCCCCGGGCGTCGGGGGCCACGTGGTGGCTTCCGGCCACCGTAGGCGCGGGCCTGTGGACGGGGAGCTATGGGCTAGCTCGCCGTCCGTTCGTCTCATGACGACAGGCCGTGTCGACGGCGCGTTCGTGTTCCACGCGCGCCTCAAAGAGAGTCAGCAACAGTGAAGGGGTCCGCAAGGACCGAAGCCTGCCGGGGCTGCGGGACTATTCGAAAGAGATACCGTGGCCCCGGCACAAAGGGCGATGAAGGAACATGGATGGGTTTTAGTCAGTAAAAGTCTGACACTCCCTCCTGCTCAGCCCAGAGCGGGAGAAGTCATTTGATGATTTCCCATCCGAAAAAAAAAAAAAAAAAAAAGGTGGAAGCGCCTCGGAAGCCCGCGAAATTTAAATTTTCTTATGTTTTTTGCAATTTGCAGGCCAGTGTCAGGTTGTATGTTCACTAAAATATGATTTATGTAAGACGTATGTAGTTACAGAATTATAATCATTAAAATCATCAAACATTCATATTCAGTTCATGTAACTGTCAAGAATGACTTTTTCATGAAATAGCCATTCTTGATAGTCACATGTACTTAGAGGGTTGTATTAATGATTTTAATGATTATAATTCTGTAACTACATACGTGTTACAGCCGCGAATCATATTTTAATCAACATACAACCTGACACTGGCCTGCAAATCGCAAAAAACCTAAGAAAATTTGAATTTCGCGGGCTACCCTGGAGCATCCACCTTAAACGTAACTAGCCATATGTGCGGTGTACTATTAGGTACACTTCTGCCTAACCCTTGGGGGACTACAGGCGTCATGGTATGTTAGGCGTCACTCAGTGTGTAAACGGGCATCGCAAATTTGGGCGTACATAACATAAGTCGATTTGGTACGATGCCGATGGCGAATATGGCTATTTAGGACCAAACGTGGTTGAGTCTCATTGACTCTCCCTGTATGGGAAGTAGCGAAATTACAAAAGAATAAGTCATACCATAAGAAGCATCATTTGATTCGAAATCAATCGAAGTAACCTAGACGATAAAGGATATTGCAATTTTGGAATATGCTGATATAACTTTCATTTTGTTCCAATTTGGCAACAATTTTTATTTTTTTAGTCGTGTAGAGTCGTTTTAGCAAATTTCAATGATGGAAATGCTTATTGTGAAACTATTCTTTTCTTAGTATTGTTTCTCCAAACACCACTCGATGAGTGCTGGAACCGCATTCGCTCATATTAAATCTCATCTTTAATATACGACTCGACCTCCACTCCATAACACCTGTCTAATGCATTAACAAAAATAACTAAACCCACTATTTTATTAAGTGTACATCAATAAAATCAAATAATGACATTTAATTGTAAAACCGACAGCACAATCCCTTTGCAAGGTTCTTAACCATTAACTCAATAAAATATATTTTATTTTCTATTTGAAGTTCCATTCACTTAGCTAAGTGCATTACTTAACTAAATAACATAGAAACAAAAGATGATCCTTCACCTACAGCTGTACCAAAAAAAGATGAGAGGTTGTAGGCCTATGTTTGACCTTCGTGGGCCATTGATGTTACCTTATAACACCTTGACTATTGACTTTAGTGAATACCAATTATAAAACTAAGAGATGTTGTTTATTAATAAGATGTGGGTGTAGTGAGGTAGGTCAGTTGTAATAGATTTAGCCCTGTTGTTTCTGAAAATGAAAGAAATAGGTCGTTTTATATCTATATTCAGTGTGAGTCTTTATAATGTGCGCATATCGAAATGAGCGAATCCATGCTTAAGTTTATCGACGGAAAAAATACAAATAAAAAAACCGTTTTTGTATGTATTCGAACAAAAAATCGCTTCTGTGACATCAGTGTTTTACACAAACAAAACGGTGTAACTTTTAAACTAAAAGATCTATGGGTCAAAGTAGCAAACACATTAAAAAAAAATCCATAAATAATATAAAAAAATATACCTGTTTAGATTTTTTTAAATATTTTTTCCGTCGATAAAATTAAGCGTCGATTCCCTCATTTCGATATGTGCACATTATAAAGACTCACACTGTAAATGAAAATCAATTACCATAAGTATGACGGAATTGACGGAGCTTCACTTGAGAACGGCTCGACCGATTTGATTGCTTTTTTTGTTGTGTTCTTAACTGTCGGTTTTAAGGTTGGGTTGTATGAAAGAAAATTTTGTATTTTCGTGAGAAGCCGAGCAGGCTGCAAATAAACGATAAAACATAACAATCATTCTTGTTTTTTCGGAGGTGACCTAATAGTTTAGTTCTTTAGTCTTATTGATTTATAAGTGGTGGTAGTGTTTTTGAAGAATCTTAGTATCAGTCAGTGAATGTATGAGGAAACGAAATTAAAACTAGTTTTAAATAGGATAATAATGTGAAAGCGTGTCGAAATGAATAAAGTTAAATTATCCTCATATTTGGCAGTTTACAGTTACTAGTTATCTTTAGCCTAATCAAATCAATCAGGCTGGATCTCGAAAACATTTATTCACAACCTAGAAACTAGTCTTATTTTCACTAAAACTTTCACCTTGGACGCGTGACTGCTGAGCGTGAGGACCTGGGTTCGATTCCCAGGTTGAGCAAATATTATTGGGTTTTTCCATTAGGCATTTCTCAGTAGCAGTCACGGAGTTTGGATTTGTGCCAAGTTGAGGGCAATAGGCGTGCCCCTATTACATGTTGGGACTTAAACATAACTGGCGAAATGTGGGTACATCTCTGCCTAACCCTTCTGGGATTACAGGCGTGAAGATGTTTCACCTTGGGTTTGCAACTCTCTGCTCACCGACAAGGATTGAAATCCCAATAGCACAATAAATGTCTACTAAGCAATATTTAGGCAGTGGTAGCGAAAACAGAAATGACATAATATAGGGCGCTGCTCACCTTGTCACAAGTACCTATCAGTTTTTGCACTATTTACTTATCTAGGCGTCTTCAAGGCGAGGTTGATGATAAATCTAATCTACACTCAGATATTGCTACTTCCGAATTGTCACAGCAAATAAAGTGACGAAACGGAAGAATGATAAGTAAATATCTTGACTAACTACTTCATTTGTTGACACTTACAATGTTGACAGTATTCTGGACATGATGCCCTTGAAAATCTATCAGCCAGCACGTGACTCGCGTGGTGTATTTGTCTAGGTTCTAAGGTTCTCAGGAAAGTATCAATCCAGGTAGTTATTGGTTTGATCAGGTATTTAATCCTTTCCTAAGCGATTATTCAGAGATATTATAACACTACTACTGAGTCATGGATGTTTATATGTATGATAAGTATGTATTTACAAACAAAAAGTATCTATGTAGTATATCAACCACCTGGTGTCCACGACACAAGCCTCGTTGCTGAGTGTGGCACTAGATGGCACGGTGTGTTAATGTCCAGCGTTATTTTTTTATTTTATTTTTACTACGTCCGTGGGCCCCGAAGAATAAACCTAAACATTTTAGCCAGTTATGAGTTAGGAAAAACCCAAATAAAACTTTGCCTGATCTAGGAATCGAACCTCTAACTCAGCAGTAGTGCTTACTTCCACTAGACATACCTGCGAGATACTCGAAGCAGACGCAATAAGAGAGAGACGCAATTGTCTATGGTCAAGATATAATTATGCCGTCATTAGCGTTATTTCGTTTCGTTTATTCAAAATAAAGAGAACGGGTTCTCCCGGAAATACGTTATTATGGTCATATAATTATGTTAACTAATAACACTAAGTTATTACCTAAATTAACTATAAACATGAGAAATATCGCCTAAAACTAGCGAACAAATTGTTTCTTGTCCGTTGTTCAGGATTTATTGACCGTAAACACTTAAATATTTAAGTAGGTACCTATGGTAACTTAGTTCTTTTAGCAGTCAAATTAAATATTTAAATGTACAGTTCGTTCTCATGTGATAGGATGGAACTAAAATGCATATTTTGCATAGATTTTGGGAGTTTTTAATGTTTTTATTAGAAAAAAAAAAATCAGAGAAAATAATAATATTTAGCATTTATTTGGGTCAACGAACGCATGTTATTTAAGGTGAATGCGCCGCGTAGTAGCCCGCGAAATTCAAATATTCTTATGTTTTTTGCAATTTGCAGGTCAGTGTCAGGTTGCATGTTGATTAAACTATGAATCGCGGCTGTAAGACGTATGTAGTTACAGAATTATAATCATCAAAATCATCAATACAACCCTCCAAGCGCATAAACGAGCAGGAATGACTTTGACCTTGAAAAAGTAAACTTATACGTACTAACTTACTAACGTAAGAAAATTTGAATTTCGCGGGCTACCCTGGAGCATCCACCTTAAGCTGAAGTTTTCACGCCTGCGGATTTGCACTAGCGAACTTACTACGCCCAAAACTTTATTTGTTTAGTGTTAAGTTTATCGAGTCTGGTTTAAAGTCTATGATTGTGATGATGACATTAGTTCCTTAGAATTATCTATTTTCTTTTGTTTTAGTCATAAAATGTGCAATTAATTCTGAATACACTGTCTGCGGTCACATTAGGAAGTGTACTCTTATCTGATGACTAGTTTATTTAATTCAAGGCAAATTGAAAAATCTGCACGTGCTACCAATTATTATGACCTAGGTAAGTACTAATTATTATTGTTGTTCCAGCGAATGTTTTATCACTAAAAGGCAAATACCAGTTCTCATACTGTAACATAACGCCAGTAATAAAGATAAAAGATAAAGATAATTTTATTTGTTAAAACATGTTTAAACATGCAACTTAAGCACACATGATGACATAATATTAATATTTTGGACGTACATGTTTCACCAGTAAGGCGTACAAATTTATAAAATTTACAAAATAAAATAAGTAACAAAATAAAAACTAAATTACTAAAATTCAAATACATAATAGTCAGTTATAAACATTGAACAGTCAGTAAAATAAATTAATCATATAGTGTCATAAAATAACAATAAAAGTAAGGAAAAAATAAGGAATGTCAAAATGCAATAAAAATTGATGTCATTATAGTATAAAATAAATTAATCATAAATGTCACAAAACTTAAGAAAAATTTAAAGAAAAATAAACAATGTCATGTAGTGTCACTTAAAAAATCATATAAACTATAATAACACTTGTCCGTTAATAAATCTCGAATCTTTTTTTTAAACATATTTACCGGCAATGCTTTATAAGACTGTGGTATTTTATTATAAATTTTAGGAGCCATACAGAAAACGCTTTTTCCCATTAATGCAGTCTTTGACGTACCTATGCGAACACAGTTGATTATTGTCACGTCTGTTACGGGGGAAGGTGTCCGCTAGTCGTGGAAACATAAATTGATTCATCCTAACAAATACTGCAATTTCAAAAATATACATACATGGCAGTGTTAATAATTTGTGTTTTTTAAATAATGGCATTCAGCTGTCGGTCGATTTCAAATTGAACATCGCACGAATGCATCTCTTTTAATCCCCGAAGGGTTAGTTAGGCAGAGGTGTACGTAGTAGTACCTACACCCAGATTTCGCCAGTCCCGTTTAATAGGGGGCGAGCCTATTACCAGCAGCCGGGCACAAATCCAGACTCCGTGGCAGCTATTGAAAAATTCCTGATGGAAAACCCAATAATACTTTGCACGACCTGGGAATCGAACCCAGGACCTCGTGCGCAGTAGTTGCGCTTGCGACCACTAGTCCAACGAGGCAGTCAACTTACTACCTCTTTTTGTGTAGAGTTGAAAACTGCGCCAAAACAATAATGTGAAACATAACATTCTTTATTTTTGGATGATAAACAGTTCTTTCATTACAAATTATTTAAATCTTTCTAGGATTTTACAAGGCTATTGTTGCTATTATTATCATGTTGTCCGGAATCTTATTATTATGTTAAATACATTACGTACTACAACACAAATATTTTTGTGAAGGAAATATCTACTGTTTATGAATATAAATATCTATTTTATTTAACAATAAAGTCTATGATGGACCGAGACTGCGGCGAACTAAGTATTTGTTGTGTATGAATACAATGTTTCTAAAAGGCAGTATTTTTTTCTTGCTGTGGTATTGATAAGCATGTAATGCGTTTTGTTAGGGCGTTTACACTAACTAACAAATTGTTCATCTTTCATACCCAATATTAAATAAAGTGTAATTGTAATGTAAGAATTATTCACGTGCAAAACTGACCACGCATTCAGCACAAATGAATTTAAACACTAACTTTGTATTTTTTGGTCGATTTTTGAAAGAAAGAAAACATATACATATTACATACAGCATGTGGTCCTAAAAGCTCTAATCAGGAAGTAGCTCAAGAATTTGTAAATTTCTTTACCGATATACCATTAAAAACTACGGAGGCTCTTATTTCCTCACCTGAACTCTCAGTTGGTTTATTAAAGGCGAATGTGTCTGGCTGCCTGGCTGAATTTAAATTTAAACACATTAACCCTCTAATCGTTATTAAAGCTTTCCGGCAAATAAAAATCAAACAAACCGAAGATCTATGGGGAATGTCTATCAAAGTTTGTACATCCATACTTGAGACTATAGCCCCATACTTAGCTTTAATTTTTAATTTATGTGTAGACCAAGGAGTTTTCCCTGATCTAATGAAAAACAGATCAAATCCGGGGACAGTAAAGATACTAATAATTACAGACCTGTATCAGTGTTACCCGTTTTTAGCAAGGTTTTTGAAAAAGTAATGCTTATTACCACCAACCAACTGCATTTTAACACCAACAGAATTTTACATGATCAACAGTATGGTTTCACCAAGGGACGTTGTACAACTGACGCTGGTGTAACCTTATTAAAGCACATATTTACTGAGTGGACGACGCCATAGGGATCTTTTGTGACCTCTCCAAAGCGTTTGATTGCGTAAATCACGACACATTACTTTTGAAACTTGAGCATTACGGACTGGGTAAACTTGCACTTAGTTTGGTAAAATCTTATTTGAATGGTAGACAACATGTTCAAATACCTGGTGTTAATTCACAGGGTTTAAAAGTAAAAATGGGGGTTCCACAAGGCTCAATATTGGGTTCTTTCCTCTTTCTAGTACCTATATATAAATGACCTACCCGTTTTTTGGAAAAGCCAACCTGAAAATATGGTGTTATTTGCTGACGACACTTCACTAATTTTTAAGATAAATAGACGGGTCCAAAATCTAGATGACGTGAATAATGCCTTATTTCAGGTCCAAAATTGGTTCACAGCAATTACAATTTGGTATTAAATGAAAATAATATTAATCGCACACTACGTAAGCAAGCATATTACAAGTTAAGCGTTTATATCGCTGATAAAAATGCTTGGCTCAATGCTGGTCCTGCTCCACAAGGACAAGGGCGCATACATTGATAGCATTAAATGGTATTGTTGAAGCTGCTGAAGATTGTACAACTATCTTTGCATTGTATAGATTCAATCTCTTTAGTATTATTATAATCGCACAGCCCATATTGTGTGAATATTATGTACTAGAAAGCTATCATTACCGGAAACTTACACCTTTTCTTGGTTTGAATGTGCCCTGGCGGTTGAGAGTATGTCATGCTCACTCAAATGTCTCGCTGATGGTGGCGCATGTGTCGGATCATTAAGTTCCCTTCAAAATGGTTGAGTTGAATGGTGCCGATCCATGCGTTATGTTCGTGAACGGGCGCTGTCAGTTGTGACTGGTCATCTCTCAGTTGCCATGGCTTGTTTTAATGAATTATGAATGAATGATGTAACCAAGATTTTGTAACAATATTTTGATTTAAAAGTGTCCATGGAGTTTCTTGCCCGTTCTTTTCCATAGAGATCTACGCTAGGGACTGGGCAACTACAGTACTTTCACAGTTTTTAACAGACTTCAAAAAGGAGGAGGTTATCAATTCATCGGAACCTTTTTTTATGTCTTGTGACTGGGACTGTAGCTACATTTCATTATCATCTTTTCGACAATTCAAAAGTGCCTGTAACTGGCCTACTTAAAATAAATGCTTTGATTTTGATTTTATTTATTTGGCAATGCCATAAGTGAACACAACAAAAAATGAACTTAAATCCAAACAAGTTACGTCCCATTCCCGTTAAAATGTATGGAAAAGCTGTATTTTTTTTCAACCACTGTATTTTTTTTCTACGGCATGTTACGGATCAAGTGTTGAATAATGAATTCGTTATTTAGTTCCGTTGCGTTCCTAACGTATAGCTGCGCAGAACACAATTTTACACATCGTCTTGACAGCATATGCGCAGACCGTCACTTGCAGCTAACTTCCGAGCCGCCCCACTAAGTTTAAACAGAATTACAGCAGTTTATGCACAGCTTTTAGCAGCAGTTTATTAACAGCAAAGATAAAATTAATTAAACTGTTTCTATCTAAGTTAGATTTAAAAAAACTTTTTTGTCAGTACACTTTATTGACTTGATGAAATGCTAAATATAGCATTTACCCTTGTAGAAACTTGAACCCACCTAACTACTTACGAGTATGTCCTAATAACTATTGAGACATGTTTATAACTATGTAGTTTTTATGCAAATAAACATTATTGTAATGTCGCTATTACAAACGGTCACCTAAACGTGGGGATTTCGACACCTTTGCAGGATTTATGTAGATATTTAATAAAAATCTTCGGTAAACCGCTTCTGTAAGTCTTGGAGCACGAAATTATGCGCAAGAGTTCTTTACTTGACGAAGCTGAGCACTAAGGACAGATTTCGGAAAAATCATCTCTAACTTCCGTACAAATTTTCATCGGATATAATATTTAATATGAGTTTTCATGTAACTTTGCCTTTTTTTTGTTAAGAAATTCTGTTGGGCGTGGACCCGATATAAATTCTTTAAGTATCTTGCGTATGCGTAGTCTGACGTGGTTGTGACCTTTAGCAAAGAAACTTACATGTAATTATAAAAATATGTATCAACTTTTTTATTCTATTATAATCAGCTTATTGTATTTACCAAAACACTAATAAAAACAGCTAATCAAACTAATCGTCAAAAGGTTGAAGGCAAAAAGTTCTTTAGAATAAAAACTCATGGTTATGATATTGATTGGCAATGTCAAGGTTGCGGACCAACCATCAGCGATTAACGATTAGTTTTTATATGACGGGCTTATTGGCATTATTTTGTAGTCTCTCTATTCTTTAATAAATAATAATCAATCTTTAGGGTTTCGTACTCAAAAATAAAAACGAACAACAAAGATACACAACTCATTATTTTTAAACTCATTGTAAAGAAATTGGGGGTGAAATGGGCATATGATATGGTTGCCTTCGCGGGTAAAATCTACATGAGGTTAGCACAGGAACCTAGAGATTGGCACAAGTGAGGAGGAGGCATGAAGTCGATCATGATGAAATTTATTACCACCTATTCAAATTTGAGCATAATAGGTAGGTAACCTACGGGTACAAATTTAGAGGCTTCAGTTTGACAAACCTACTGCGCGATAACTAATAAGAACTTTGTTTGAATCGACGGAACCCGTAGTGCGTCCGTCCGAATCATACATGACATATTTGGTCGGTGTTATTGTTTCGGATCGATGATGGTTCCCAGAGATCTGGGTTTTTAATCGGTATGCGGTCATGTGCGAGTGCGTTCAATAATTATCGAGACGGATAATAATTTTGATCATCATCACAACAAATCGTGAATGTGATTTCTTGAAGAAACGATGGATGGATTGTGTGAGGAAAGAAAAATGATAGTGTGACGGTTGACACCTGACAATGATGATGATCTTGATGATTATATTTATATTTTTTTTTGACATTTCATGTGCACGACTGTACCTATCTAATTAGATTCCCAGCCCGCATAGCATGACCACCGTTTTTTTTTTTGTCTTCCTATCTTCTTTCTTCGGATCTTTTGTAAATGTCTTACGCGGGCTGGTCGAGCAAAGTGCTATTGCGGTTTTCCACGATAAGCTCGCTACCTACGTACTCCATAAGTAAGGTACAAGTATATATGTCCCCGTAACCCTTCGAAGATTACAGGCGTGATGTCATGTTGATGTAAATTCTGTAAATTGACCCGAATTCGTGCCAAAAAAACAGGTTTATTACTCAGGTCAGTGATCCTTGAGCCTCTTTTGCTATGTTTATAAAAAAACTGACCCTTTACATGTAATCAGAAACTCGAATTATTTAGTTGCATGTTACTTCATACTCGTACATATATCTAGAATAAGCTCGCTAATAATATACGTTTACACATTAGACACACGCAGTTCTATATACACCATACATAATAAGATATAGATGTATGATGATTCACCTCCTCCAGTGCCAGACACTTTGTGTGATGGTTAGCTTACCCCCCGCCAGACATCATACCTCACGGGATGTTGGTCCATATACGATGAAGCCACGTTTTAGATAATGGCCCGGTGTAGGATTTTTTGGTTCTAGGTCAAGATGTTTTCCTTCACCGTCCCACAAAGTAAAGTGTTGGCTTGGGTTAGAACCCACGGCCTGCTGCGTACATGCTCCATGAAAACTCTTAATTTGTGTCCGATCTTGAAAAAAATTACGTATTCTTTTGATATGTAGGTATACCTATATCATTATTATCAACTCATAAGAATGATTGTTTAGTGACCATTTTAATTGAGATATCTATACAAATACCCAAACCAAGTGCTGATGCTTATACCTTATGTACCTGTTATTATATGAGTCAATGGATACATCGCTGGCTACATGCAATAAGGACCAAACCTTAACACTCATTACGTAAAAACACCCAAGCACAACTAAAATAACATTTTCTTCCAACTATGCTTTAATTTCATCACAATCACACTTAAAACTCAGTACAAAGCGAGTCTTTAATGCTCTAGAGCAATAAAAATGTATGAAATTTCATTATTGCACAGTTTTTTTTTAATCGCACCAAAAGGTGCCAATCTCAATGGATTAGCTCTATTCAGCCAGCCGATATCAATACTTTTTTTTACGTAGGTACGTATTATTCGTTTCTATCCTACACCTTACGTTTAATAATTGCTCAAGTATAACTTTTAATTTTAATAATTAAACTTCTATTAAATAACGAACAGCATTTTTTTTAATTGACTAAATAATTACCTACTTACTTATTTTTAAATTGGAACACTGTTGCATACAGCCAGCTACTTAAAAAAAATATTGTGAAGCAAATTTATTGCCAACTCAAAATGTCTATGCCGTTGGTCTATGCATTCTAGCACATTGACATAATCAAATGGTCAATTTGCTTTTTAAATCAATTAAATTCCCTAACGTTACTTGATACAACACAACAGAAAAAATAATGACTTAGAACAAGACATATGCACACGTTTCTTCTCAATTATCCTCACATAAACACGACGAAAACAATTGCATAAAAAGTAGGTACTTTCATAAAATAACACCTACCCACCTACCTTATGTTACTGACTGCATTTTTCACAATATTACAAACTCACTGTCTAAAAGTTAATGTTTTTTTTTAATACCTGAGCACGACTACTTGTCAAAGTGACAGTCTAAATAATACTGAGAGGAAAACGAGTGAACGCGTCATCGCAACCATGAAATTGGACTTTATGCAAAATAGCTGGGTTCTTTTTTGGTTGACGTAGATTCAAAATTCTTTTGTAGTTTGTAAGTAACGGGTTCCAAATTTCTTAAAAAAAGTTGCTTTTGAGTTGTGCACAAAATAAAAGTCATAATCTGCCTAGCCTTTTTCCCAAAATCCCAACTATGTTGGGGTCGTCTTCCAGTCTAACCGGGTGTAGCTGAATGTCAGTATTTTACATGGAACGATAAATTCTAAGTTTTTTTTTAAATCTTTATTTAAGGGGACTCGGTCAACAATGACGATGTCGCCCCGAAATTCAAAGTTATGACCAAAAATACTGTTCATTTTAATTTAGAATCAGCTAATCCGTATGCAAAGACAAATATTACTAAATTAACAACCACTTAAAAACAGTTAATTTTTTATCCACAAAAAAAAGTTTTTAAGTACTTCAACATTTTTTAAGTTAAAATCAGGTGATGAATGTAGATAATTATTGATAGTGAGAACCAGTTATTACATGATTGTCAGTTGTTACATTTTGATAAAAATTACTTTTAACTGGTCCATGAACTGATTTTTAACCCTGCTAGCTCCCTTATTATTATTATACTCTGCCAGCTGGCATCAAACATGACTGAATGCGTTATGTGCTAAACATGTTTAAATCGTCATTCGGTTACGGTTTGTTTTCGGTCTTTAACAATTTAAAGATGGCAAAGGCAGAGTGACCTTTTGAAAATTTAAGAGTTGGCGCCGTTTTCGAACGCAAGCGCATCTTAATCAATACGTATGTAATCACTAAAACATTATCACTTTTCGTTTAAAAAAAACGTAACGGTTTCGCAACAATGAAATTAAGCTGTACGCAAAATAGCCGGTTCTTTTTTTGAATGACGTAGTAAGAGGATATATGTACTTAGGGTACATACGCAGTTGATTAGTAACGGATCTCAATAGTCAATAGAGCTCACATGTTATAATTTATTAGGGACTTAAAAAAGTTTGTTTTTAATTGTGTTTAGCTCGTTTGCATAATCAAACTGCGATCGTAAACTAAAAAAACTATCAATTACTGCCTCAAACTTTTAATATAGACAGTGTACCACTGTTGGGCAAAGGCTTCCTATAATCTTCAACTTTTACTGTTTGCTAATTGTAGTCCAATTCTTCACGACACAAAAAAACGAATAAATAGGTCTTATGAAAGAATATTTTATTTCTTGCCTATGTGAAGGTGAGTTTGTTTATTTATTCATAACTTCTTCATAACTTATTGGCTAAACGGATTCCAATGAAAAATGGTATACAGGTAGACCGTGATCTGTATTAGGTTAGGACATTCTTAATCCCGAAGAACGTTCCCTTGGGATACTTCTTGCGCCGCCAATAGCTAGCTAAAATGTCTGACAATACAAAATAATAACACTACAGTTAAAACTAGTTTTTGTGTTGAATGTCACCTGGTCCATTATGACAACACTCGTCATTATCATATTATTTCTCTGTCTGTTCAAACGTTTGTGTGATTTTAAAGTCTTTGTCAACTAAAATTGCGTTAAATGACGATGATTAAGTAAATTATGTAATCGATATATTTAACAACACAATTTACGCAAACCAAATAGTTTTGAGTGTAAATATCATCTAGATTTCATGAAACTCGAAAACACGAATTGACGAACGGTCCCAGGATCGTGTCGTTTTAGGGACGGAGTAACCTCCTACCCTGTCCCAAAACCTGCAGCCAGAGTGACCCCTGCGCTACCACCGACGCTGCCTTTGAGGTGGCGAAGTCTTAGGCCAATTAAAAAATAAGGGTGTAAAACACCTCTTACCGAAGCTGAAAGGCACTTGTTTTCCCCGTCATTGCGATTATTTTTATGTTCTACACCATACCTGGGAATCTTCTAGTAACGGATATATTGGGGGTCAAAGTTACAACTTATTGACAAGTTTTTTTTTTAATTCAAGTTTTTAATGTAAGACTTTTACTTTACCCCCGTATTGTTCAATCCATCCATCAGCACAATGTTTTGAGTGGGTTACATTGAGTTTTGTCACAAAAAATGATTTTTCACCCCAAAAAAAAAAGTCGTTTTCCAGCAATAATTTTTGCGTAAAGATATGAAAAATAATGTATAGAATGCTTGGTTGACGGCTTCGTGATGTGGTTGTTTACACCCTACTAAATCTTACGGAGATATTGGGGGTCAAAGTTCCAACTTCTTGGTAATTTTTTTTTTAAGGAGAATGCGCCAGGGTTGCCCGCGAACTTCAAATTTTCTTACGTTTTTTGCAATTTGCAGGTCAGTGTCAGGTTGTATGTTGATTAAACTATGAATCGCGGCTGTGAGACGTATGTAGTTACAGAATTATAATCATCAAAATCATCAATACAACCCTCCAAGCGCATAAAGGTGCAGGAATGACTTTGACCTTGAAAAAGTAGATCCCTCCTTCCAAGAATAAAATAAATCGAAGAATAAGAATTCGTAGAATCCTCCTTCTTTGTCCAGGCGGTCTTCCTCTGGAATGCGCTTCCCCAGAGTATCAGGACGTTGACTAGTCGTTTCACCTTCAAAGTGAAGGCTCGAGAGCATATTCACAAGAAGTTGGCAGATTCGTCTCAAACCAAGTTGTTATAGTTTTTTTTTCCTTGTTTGTCTCTCTTAACTTTATATATTTTGTTATATGTAGGTATATATGTATTTATTCTTATGTTTTAGATATAAATTTTTCTAGTCTTTTTTTTCTGTTATTGCACCTACTGTGTATTATCTCTGCATCACCCTAAGGTAGACTGGTAGAGAATGCCCAAGGCATTAAGTCCGCCTTTGTACAGTTTTTACTTGTGCATAAAGTTTTAATAAATAAATAAAATTTGAATTTCGCGGGCCACCCTGGCGCATTCTCCTTAAAAAAAAATTGCCAAAAAGTTGGAACTTTGACCCCCAATATCTCCGTAACTAGAAGATTCCCAGGTATGGTGTAGAACAAAAAAATGATCGCAATGACGAGGAGAACAAGTGTATTTTGGCTTCGTTTACACCCTTTAAATGCTTCCTGATTCGCGGTCTCCACTCAAGAACACATCTACCCCAACGGTCATTGGTTCTACGGCTAATATGTATAAGTGTCCAATTCCCCACTTGCCCCGCCTCATACCGTAACATTGCACGTACCTAATTTATGTACCTAGGTAGCTGCCCGCGAGTAAGGCCGTGTGTTGTGATGTGATCTTCCTGCACAGCACGTGATTTGAATGGCTTTCCTCAAACCGCTACAGATTGAGTTGGTATCATTAGTGAATTACTGATGTAGATCATACGCATTAGTACAGATTTAGTCATTATGATGATGTTATATGGATTGCTTAAAGAGCCACATAATTTTAGAGATTTGGCATTAGGAACCAGTTTTCTCCTTGAGTTCAAAAACATGTTTTCCTGGTATTCCACTACTGCGTCTCACAATTGTACACTATTATAATGATTAGATATCATCTTAAATTATTTCCTGATGAAACTATGTAGGAAGATAGTAGGGTACCTACTTGTTTAGCTTGTTTCGTGATCGAATCAAACACGCATCTAGTAGGTAGGTCAAACATCCAAGCTAAGCGCTTAGGTTAGGCGCTTAGGCATCTATAGTCCTCGCGCGGGCTCCGAGGAATCGGGGGCTTGTTTAAAACATCGGTGGTTCCACCTCAAGCACAGTATAACACCCTCACAGAATGATTTCATAATTTAGTTCGCGCGGATTACTAAATTATGAAACCATTCTATGAGGGCACTATGCACCCGAAATAAAACCAACGATGATTTAAACAAGCCACCGATTCCTCGGAGCTTGCGCGCGGACTATATTATGTTGTCGGTTTCTGAATTGAGTTACTGAAGTTTACGAGTAATAATTAACTATGTACTAACTAATTAATAACTAACTAATCTACTTAGCTACTAATTTCAGTTTTATTGAACTTCGAGTGAGAGACCAAGATCTTAGAGTTTAAGCAGTTCTCTAATCAACTCAAATCAGAAACTGGGCCATAGAGTTTTGAGAAAAGTTTTCTATCTGCTAGCGCCCTCTGTACCGAGCGACATAAACTAAAACGTTTTAGTGAAGCTATTTCCCACTAGATGTCGGTACATGTATCATTTTACATGTTTGTTACATTTTTATGAAGACTTTTGTTTATAGCCATCAACATCACGGTTGTTTATACTCGAAGGGTATGTCAGAGATGTAGGTACTATGGTACCTGGAGATTTATGATTGTTCAAGTCCCATGTCATAGGCAGCGAACTAAGATTTGAGATCATTAACTCAAATCTGGACAGCTCAGATGGAAGAAGTGAATAACAGTTTGACCAACCTAGGAATGGAACTCGAGACCTCTTGCTCAGCAGTTGTGCTTGCGACTACAAGACCAACGCAATCACCAATCCGCCTACTGCCGTTAAAAAGGAAACAGGTTTCCCTGTCAAACGTAGGTATCTGACACAAGTAGCTGTTCTTATAGAACTTCCGGGAAATTCAAGGATAGCCGGGTTCAACTGGGACTGGGTCATTGCTATAGTGGTCCTCACGAGGTCATGAGGTCCTGAATTGGATTCCCAGATCGGGTAAACTGTTCTTGGGTTTTTCCATTAGGAATTTTTCGAGTCTCGATTTGTTCATAATATAATTCACTCAGATACTATTACTACACTGTGGGTGTACTGTTATCTACACCTCTGCCTAACTCTTCGAGAATTACATACGTGATGTTAAGTTACGTGTTATTTTGTTCCGGGTCAAGAAGCTGACGAATTAATCCATACTTGGCCCTTGCCCATACTTGTGTTCACAAAAACAAATGACGTAGAAATATTGACATTATAAGTAAGATGGCGGTAGCCCACCGCCCACTAGAAGTAAACGACACACTTTTCCTTCGTCAAAATAAACGTACTTACCTAAACGTTTGTTGACGACCATACTGACGATGGGCCCCCTAGAAAAAGTTAGAGTTACCTTCAACCACTCTGTAACTAAACCAGGGGCGTAGCTACCGCCGTATCAGCCGTATCAATTATATGGAGCCCCCGACTAACAAGGACCCCTGATGAGGAAAATAATCACAAAACCTTCTCCCAACTTCAAATATTCTTCTTGATAAAAGATAGAACGAAAATATAACTTATCGCGGTCCAGAAAGCTCCAATTTATCGAGCTCTTTTCGCTCGCTCTTTTATAAAGGCTTCACCAGTCGTGGTTCAGAAAACACCAAATTTTCGAGCTCGCTTCGCTCGCTTTTCGATGATAATTTAAAACCTTTCAGCATGCTGTCATTTTCTATTTTAGCTCTTCATAAATTATTACCTATGCTGGTCATGGTCACAGTTACACATTTTTTTGTTTTACATTCTCATAATAAAATGAATGACGGCTAAATCGATGCAAGTGAGGATGCTATTTTCTTAGTTTTGCAAAAACAACTTGTGATTTTCTCCTTTATTAGGACCTCGCCGCACTCGGGTTCAAAAGGCCCCCAAATAATAATAATACAGGGCCCCGGGGACTGGGAGTAGCTACGCCACTGACTAAATCATCATATTCCTACCCTTGCCCCATGTCCATGTTACTTGGGATCGGCGCAACACGTTTTTTCTTCTAAATAGAGAAAATGGAAAATAAAAATGGAGAATAAAAAAAAAATGAAAAATAAAAAAAATGATAATAAATGGAGAATAGAGTAAATGGTAGCATTTACTCCTTTCTCTTTCATATCATTCCTCACACAACCCATCCATCGTTTCCTTGGTCTTCCCCTCCCTCTCCATTCATTACACTTGTCATGAATGAAATCATTCTGTGAGGGTGTTATGTGCTTGAGGTGGAACCACCGATCATTTAAACGATGCGATTGCGATTTGCATGCGATTCGTAATCTTATTAAACCATCATAATGAAGGTATCAATTTTACATGTTCTGTGCCAGCCGCCAGGCCATGGCTACCAGGCTATCCGTCGTATCTTACCTACTTCTAATATGTCATGTGATGCCTGTAAAGTTTTTGGAATTTTTGTTCCACAACAGATTTTATTTTCTTAAGCATATATAAATTTAGCAGTAAGTTTGACCAAACATTAAATCAATTATTTACTTAATCGGCCATTTTTAGTACGCTTCAATTCAACCCGAATAAACAAACATAAATCCTTTCAGACTTTAACGATACTTGGTCTTTCCCAAAAACTTCAAAACCAACCTGGGAGATTCCAAAATAATTAAAGATTTTTTGTGAACAAACATTTAGCAAAATCCCGGCAGTTTGTTGATGTAATTCACTTACCATGCCTACATATTTACATAAACAAAGCTGCTCCAGACGAAATTCTGGGATGATGCATACTTTTCAGGGAATCGAACCCGTGTCTTTAAGTAAACAAGACGCGAGTGGGTATTTTGGCTGCTGCTGAATGACTTGAACTTTCGTTAACAGAAACAAGTTATTAACTTTTAAGGTGCACCAAACCCATTCAAGAAACGTGCCTGATAAACCGCCTCTAAGATGACCCATTGGCCAGGAACTGTCCTGTTTAATTAGTTCTTTGTTGGTTTCCTGTTTAATTAGTTCTTCGTTCGAAACTTAAGCGATTACCAAGCGTTAGATTCTAGGTATTCGTGTTATATTTTTGGCCTAAACTGGTCATAAGTCGGGTGTTAAATAGAATTTTTACTTATTTTTAAGTAGGTAGCAGGACTTCTATTTTCTTCTGTTATTGACGCTTAATCATGAGTACATAAGTTCAATATATCTTCGTATTTCTTTTCATGCAAAGATGATCTGAGCACCAAACGATCTCCATTATCTATTATCATATCAGCTGACAGCTGGTCTATTATTGTTTGCCCATACAGATACACATCGTGCTCACACTATACCTAACTACATCAACCCACCACACCGCAGACCACTTCAACCACACTTATCTGTCACTAGCAGAGTGGTGCGTCCGCGCGCCTGTCAACCCGTCAATAGAGTTGCCCAACGATTCTCGTTAGCCGATTATTATCGATACCGGCTGGTCCAGTTGTGATGAAACTGTCGATACTGACTCAAGGTCAATGTGAAGCTTTGTTCCAATTATTAGAAGTCGTGTTTGCGTTGTGAAATTGTTTGTGGGTAGATCCTGGTCTGTTGGTGATGGTCAGTTTATATTTTACTACTTTAAATACCTATTAACTCTCGAAACAAAAATGCATCAGGCATGTATATAAATAGTATCTTTTTAAGGTTACCCAGTAATTAGGTTGTTAAGGTGTCTGCTTGCTGAGATGACGAGTAATAGAGACCGAAGCCGAAAGGCACTTGTTTTCCCTGTCATTGCGATCATTTTTTTGGTCTACAGCATACCTTCTAGTTACGGAGATATTGGGGGTCAAAGTTCCAAGTTTTTTTTTTTAATACAAGTTTTTAATGTAAGATCTTTAAATACCTCCACGACCCCCGTACTATTCAATCCATCCATCAGCACAATGTTTCGAGTGCGTTACATTGAGTTCTACCACAAAACGTGATTTTTCACCCCCAAAAAATAGTCGTTTCCCGGAAATAATTTTTAAAATTTTTGTAAAGTTACTTAGTTTGATGTACATAATGCTTGGTTGACGGCTTCGTCATGAGGTTGTTAACACCCTGTAGAAGAAGAAGACATGCTGCGCCGACCCCAATCAAATTGGGATGAGGGCAGGAGAATGATGATGATGATGATGATGATAATTGGGCTGTAGAATTTAGAGCGGCAGTTGCTCCCTGTAAAATACTACTGGTACTTATTAGGTAAGCTGTATCCGTTTCAACTGGAAACAGACCACATGGGAAAGACCACCGTTATTGCACACAAGTCTGTCTTGGGTTAATACCAAAAACTCTATGTTGCTGCGCGGTTGCGGCTGCTACACTAAGCTATTAAAATTGATTTTAGAATTTGTCTTGCTCTATTGTGGTGCGTACCCCCAATGTAGAATGTTGGTGCCAATCGAATTGGTTTTTAGGTGTGAAAATAGAGTATGATCCATAAAGGACACAAGTAGTTCGTCTACGTCTTGGGCGAGCTTTAACTGCTCTCAGGTTTCTAAAACTTAACTCCTTCGGTTCGCTTAGAAGTTAATTTCATTATTATTTATTACCAAGAAGATTCTCACTGTTGGCAGTTTACTTCAGTTGGTTCAGGTAGTTTGCTCATTTGATGCTGGTCGTTCAACATACCGCGTGTTTCTTTCTGATTCTTGAAAATCTTAGTCTAAAATGGTGTAGTCGTATTGTAATGTCATCAGCATGTTGGATTGCATCAGCATTCAAAATAATAAATTTTCCATAATCATCACAGAAATCTGTATAATTTCTCATAAATACTTTCAGTAAAAGCAGCTACTCGTTAAGTATTTATTATAATTATTGCACTCGGTCTGTTCAAAATTATTATTGTCCGAAGCACACCCAGGTCCCAAAATTCAAAAAAATCTAAAGTTAAATAACCTTAAATCTACTTAATTAACATAAAATATCAATATAAATGCAAATAATGACAGGTAGGTATATCAATATTACAATACCCACCTATAACTCCTCGTTAAGTATAGGCAAACGGTTAAAAATTTACAACAAAAAAAAATGAGACCGCTTTCCTTTTCATATAGGTACGTTTTGATGTTATTACACCATAAGTTTACGTACCATATTTTATTATTTGACTATGACCATTTTGAACAAGGATCCACCATATAAGCCGGTCGCGTCAGCTACCCTTATTAGCAATGCATAGTGGTCAACTTTCGTTGGTCCCACGACAAAGTGAAATTTTTCATTTCTGCTCGCATTTGCTCGTAGAAGCTTTGAGAAGTTGCACAGTTTGTGAGTGTTGTAAGGATTTTAGAAAGTAAGTATTTAAATTTTTATTTTATTATTTGTTTAGTGTTTTAAATGTTTTGTTTCTTTTTGATACTGTTAAATTAATTTAAAGATTAATTCTATGCATGATCTGAAATAACCTACAGTGTAATTTTATTGATGAGCTTGCCGATGACTATGGGGTTGTGATTTGAAAATACTGTCTCGGTGACTCTTTTTATGGTTTTAATGGAAAATATTTATCAACATCACCAATCTCCTGTTATTCCAATTTATTTGGGGTCGGCGCAGCATGTCTTCTCCTTCCAAACTTCTCTATTACTCGTCATCTCAGCCGTTACCTCCTTTAAAGCCATATCATCCTTCACACAGTCCATCCATCGTTTCTTGATCTTCCTCTACTCATACAGCCATCTAAATAATTAGTGTATAATTAAGAGCTCGTCTACAAGTAGGTACGTCAACATACTACGTGGATAAAGTAGGGTTTGGCTTCAGACTTGACCTAGCACAACATTATTACTTATTAGATATACTAACATTCGTTTTCTTTACGGACACATTGAAACATTCAATTTAAAACAACAGAGAATCTATATGAGTATATTCTCTGTCAAGGCGCCCACATAATAGTCCGGTTAAGCAGAAGCCTCATTGGTTGACCTGCGAGATGCCATTAAAAAAAAACCCTATTGTCTGAATTGAAGGTATGATTTATAAATACCCATTGCGCCTCAAACATAGTTTCCGACATTCCTCAAAAATAAACCAATTGCAGGTTAGGTTAGTTTACGGGTGTGGGGTCCGTTCAATTAATTTTACTTCAGATCCTCGTGAGAAAATAGTTTTTGGGCTTTTTATCAGCGACGCAGACACGTAGCGATAGGACGATTAGTTCGCAAATACTTTGTATGTAAAATAACCGGGCTTTTTTGTGGATGGTGGTTAAATGTTTCTATAAAATAATTAAATTAGCAACCATGTTTTAAAACAACTATATTTAATTTTTAATAAAACACATCTCTTAGAAACCAGCTTATATTCAGCTCGGCTTTCAAACTTACCCGATGCAGCTAAATACCAGTAGGTACTTATTTGACGTAACTATAATATGCATGCAATTTATTTATCTATGGGCCAAAGTTGCCTGAGAATAAATGAATGTTGTGTTATGTTATGTTAATTACTGAGAAACACGATTGTTCCCTTGTTTCTTTAAACGAAGATGCCCAAAATGTAACCTATCTGAAATGCTTTTACTTAATCATATCTCTCTCTTTCTCTCTTAATAAATTTCTTCCTTTATTCATATAGCTAGCCTGGTCTAAAATAGAGGGAGGTCTTTGGCTAAGCTCTATTTTTTTGTCTCGGTTCTTCGCCACGTTTAGTCAATGCTTTGGCTAAGCTATTTTTTTTCGTCAGTCTCGGTTCTGCGCCACTTTTAGTCAATACTTTGGCTAAGCTCTATTTTTTTTCTTCAGTATTGGCTCTGTGCCACTTTCAGTCAATACTTTGGCTAAGCTCTATTTTTTTCTTCAGTCTCGGTTCTGCGCCACTTTTAGTCAATACTTTGGCTAAGCTTTATTTTTTTCTTCAGTCTCGGTTCTGCGCCACTTTTAGTCAATACTTTGGCTAAGCTCTATTTTTTTCCTCAGTCTCGGTTCTGCGCCACTTTTAGTCAATACTTTGGCTAAGCTCTATTTTTTTCCTCAGTCTCGGTTCTGCGCCACTTTTAGTCAATACTTTGGCTAAGCTCTATTTTTTGTCTTCAGTCTTGGTTCTGCGCCAGGTTTAGTCAATACTTTGGCTAAGCTCTATTTTTTTCTTCAGTCTCGGTTCTGCGCCACTTTTAGTCAATACTTTGGCCAAGCTCTATTTTTTTTCTTCAGTCTCGGTTCTGCGCCACTTTTAGTCAATACTTTGGCTAAGCTCTATTTTTTTTCTTCAGTATTGGCTCTGTGCCACTTTCAGTCAATACTTTGGCTAAGCTCTATTTTTTTCTTCAGTCTCGGTTCTGCGCCACTTTTAGTCAATACTTTGGCTAAGCTCTATTTTTTTTCTTCAGTATTGGCTCTGTGCCACTTTCAGTCAATACTTTGGCTAAGCTCTATTTTTTTCTTCAGTCTCGGTTCTGCGCCACTTTTAGTCAATACTTTGGCTAAGCTCTATTTTTTTTCTTCAGTATTGGCTCTGTGCCACTTTCAGTCAATACTTTGGCTAAGCTCTATTTTTTTCTTCAGTCTCGGTTCTGCGCCACTTTTAGTCAATACTTTGGCTAAGCTCAATTTTTTTCCTCAGTCTCGGTTCTGCGCCACTTTTAGTCAATACTTAAAAAAATCATCTAGGTCGAGCGCCATTTCATTCGTGGTTTGCTTTTTTTAATTACGTGGCAAATAATCATCATCGTCTGCCTACAGCTGTCCACTGCTGGACCTATCTTCTTCAATTGCACGCCAATAAATTCGATTCTCGGCAACTCTCATTCCGGTTGCTACCAGCCACCATGCGGAGAACGTCGCTCCACCTAACCTGGGGACTCCCCACATTACTCTTGCCGATTCGCGGTCTCCAGTCTCCACTCAAGAACACGCCTACCCCAACGGTCATCGGCTCTATGGCTTATATATGGCCGGCCGATTGCCACTCCAGCATACTCATTCTGCGAGCTATGTCGACAACTTTGTTTCTCTGTCGGATTATCTCGTTCCGAATTCGGGACAAAAGTATTCCGCATGTTCTTCCAGGTATTTTTTTCCTGAGCCACCTCGAACCAGCCCTTGCGTTAAGGGTGGGTCGGTTTGGCGTTTGAAGGATAAAAGGCTTGTAACTTAACAGATTCTCTAAGCAGACATTTTAAGCACTAAAAACATAGGCATTAGACTTTTTTACTACCTACTTTGACAAAACGTAATCAGCGAAAGTGATTTGGAATTTTAAGTAAACTAATTATAAAAACAACGTAACAGTTCTAGACAGGTTATAAACGAGTTTTAATTCTTGTCTTAGTCCTTGCAAATGGCGCCTGACCGTCATCCGATAGCAAATGGTTTGCAAGATGCTAATTTCCATAATAATACTTTCCGGCATTTTTTTCGAAGTGAATGGTATCATTAATCTTATTGATAATGTAGGTTGTATCTTTTATTGAAATAGAAGATGAACTGCGTAACTTTATAATTATAGATTTGAGTTTTTGGTTATGTATAAAGTCTGTCCGGTTAAATAGTGGCACGTTTCGTTAACTTATGTCAGGCGCGTGTCCGCGAACACCAAGGACGTACGTCTCCGTCGGCTGATATATATCATCTTATTTCGGTGCATCAAAGTAAGAGGTTAAATATTCTTTAGATTACATTTAATTTTATTCTTGCAAACCGTTGGAGCGTTACTATTAGAGCGGATAGACTTAGTAATTATTATACTTCGCTGAGGAATATCTTAGTAGATATACAGGTCTATTCCTACTGTCTTACCTTTTATCTACCGAATGAACGAATTCATCAGCATCTTCGAGCCCTTGACCCATTCTAAGTACCTATTTGAGGTTGGGGCGCAACACGTTGTCTTCTTCCATTCTCTCTACTTTATTTACTGACCCTTTTTTTTTTTTTTTTTTAGGATGGGAAATCATCAAATGACTCCTCCCGCTCTGGGCGGAGCAGGAGGGAGTGTCAGACTTTTTCTGACTAAAACCCATCCATGTTCCTTCTTCGCCCTTTGTGTTCCGGGGCCACGGTATCTCTTTCGAATAGTCCCGCAGCCCCCTTATTTACTGACCCCTTTTTTTTTTTTTTTTTGTTTGGATGGGAAATCATCAAATGACTTCTCCCGCTCTGGGCGGAGCGGGAGGGAGTGTCAGACTTTTACTGACTAAAACCCATCCATGTCCTTCATCGCCCTTTGTGTTCCGGGACCACGGTATCTCTTTCGAATAGTCCCGCAGCCCCGGCAGGCTTCGGCCCTTGCGGACCCCTTCCCTATTGCTGACTCTCTTTGAGGCGCGCGTGGAACACGAACGCGCCGTCGACACGGCCTGTCGTCATGAGACGGACGGACGGCGAGCTAGCCCATAGCTCCCCGTCCACAGGCCCGATTTACTGACCCCTGACTTCACGTTTTCATGGGTAACGTTTTGTCCCAAAAAGCTCAACTGCAAGCTTACATAAGAATTTAAATAACATAACTGTCGAAATGTGTATCTGCCTAATGCCTACTGCTATGACAAATAAAGCAGTATGGTCGTAACCTGTCTCATTAACAT
Organism: Xestia rhomboidea; assembly: GCA_963853795.1. Taxonomy (NCBI): domain Eukaryota; kingdom Metazoa; phylum Arthropoda; class Insecta; order Lepidoptera; family Noctuidae; genus Xestia; species Xestia rhomboidea. The sequence goes on along the minus strand of OY970778.1, from coordinate 1,115,524 downwards.
CAGTAAAATTATTATTTTCAGATAAGGAAACATGAAAACATGTATACTGTGTGCTGTCATCATTGTTTTACTGACCAACGACGCACGCGCAGACGGGCAGAGCAATCAAAACAATTTGATCACAACTTACGACCCCGGGGAGGCCACATCGTAAGTATTCATTTATGTACTTTTTTTATTTGCATTCACCTTAACTACCTCCACCACCATCACCTTGACTACTTCTTTGGTTGAGTGGTCCTGAGTTTGACTTCCAGGTCGGGCAAAGTGTTATTGGGAATTTATTAGTACCTAGCAGCCTCAGACCCTCGGTGCATTATAATAAGCTTGCCCTTATCACATGCCAAATGTGTGTGTACTATTAGTTCCTCCACTGCCTGACCCTTCGGGAATACAGGAATGATGTCATGTTTGGATAATGACCTTGTTTTTGCTGGTCAGATATTTAAATGAATCGGCTGAATTTAGGATAACAATAATTATGTTGTATCTGCATTATATTATATCACGATATTATTGATGAATATGTAGATACTCATTCCAAGACATGCAGCGTGGATTTCTAGCGTAAACTTGTCTTGGATTGACAGACTTTCTTTTTAAGATTAGATCACAATTGACGTAAATGTGGTTATTATGTTGTATTTGGTCATTTAAATATTATTTTGTAAATATTTTCAGAGAATCTTCAAATTTAAGCCAAGGTCAAATCAGGTTTGAAAGTCAAACTCCTGCACGTCCCGTTAAATTCGAAGATGATACGAAGGAACAGGGATATGACAATATTGACAAAGCTGACCCAGGTTCACTCCTCGCAGACATAACATTTGAGAACGAAGAAAGCTTTGTCAAAAATGATCGTATTTCAAATACAGGAACATATGATAGTGAATCCAATGGTGCTGAAAATAAGATAAAATTCGAAGGCAGCAATGATGAGCAAGAGAATTCTGATGACCAAGACAGTAATGATGAAGAGGATGATCCTCAAAGTGATGGAAGTCAAGTAGTATTTGAAGACGATGGTAAAGCTGGTGAAAATGATTCTGATTATTCAGACGAATCAGAAATTGAAGCAGAAACTAGTGATAAACCGATCAAATTCGAAAATCAAGATATTGAATCTAATTCTAACAATAGAGATTCAGATAGGAATACAGTTACTGAGCGGGTTGTTTTTAAAGACGATACAAATCAGAGTCAACAACCTGTCCAAAAGAAGAAAAGAAAACCAAAAAGAAAGCCACGCTTTGAAGCGAAACAAACAAATTCTGCACCAACGGCTCCGAACTCTGCATATCCTGGTTTAGGTTACCCTGGATATCCAGGAGTAGGCTACCCGGGTCCTGGTTACCCAGGTCCAGGAGACCCGAATGCAGGGTATCCAGGGTACCCAACGCCCGGCTACCCAGCCCCCGGATATCCATATCCTAACTACCCTAGCCCTTACCCTGGTATGGCATTCCCATCTTCCGCTTATCCGGGATACTCACCTTACCCAACTATGTACCCACCAATGAATCCAGGATATAGTGGATATCCAGCTCCAGGATATCAAACACCCGGAGATCAAAGACCTTCGGCAAATCCAACTGCGTATCCAAGTCCTGGTCAGGGTGATCAAACTGGGTATACTGATACGAGGTATCCTAATCAAGAATATGGTGGGTCTCCATCTCCGGTTGCTCCACCTCCTACTGCTCCACAAAATAACCAGCCAGGACAACCATATCTTGGGCCGGAATATGGGTATTACCAGGGTTATCCAGCGCCTGGGTACCCTCCGCCTTATCCAAGTGATCCGAATGCACAATACCCTCCTCAAAATCAGGCGCAGTACAGACCTCCTGCTTATCCAGGGGCTCATCAACCAGGATATCCAAGTGGACCTCCGAGTAAGTACAGTATCTATATTAATTTAGTGAACTATTTAGTTTCATTGAGTATGTGTTATGGCGATACTTGGGAGGAGTCTATGTTTCGTACTGCCGTCCTTCGACTGAATCATGATGATGTTGAGATAAGTTAAAAACTCAATAGACTTTTACGATTGTATCAGTATTTATTTAACTCCCCGTGAGTTAAATAAGATTGAGTTTAACTGAAGTTTGCTATAAATCAAGAGGGCAAAGTAGCAATCGCTTTGAAAAGTTTTGCATTTCTTCAATGCCCTCCTAAAATAAACGTGCTCACATGCACTTACTGGGTCCAAACATAACGTCGAAACGAAAACAAGAATGACCTTCAATCGGATTGAGATAGTTTGGTAGTCATTAGATTTTACTAACGGAAAAAACGACTAAAAAAAGACGAAAAGTAACGACATTACAACATTTCATTATGTTTAGGTTCTCTGGTCTATCATGATTTAAAATAATACACACTAGTCCAGCTTTATAACAATTCCGTTAAATCATGATCTGTCGAATGACCAATTTGGTCGAGACGCCATTGTTTAACTATTGTGTCTACTTCGTGGACAGATCATGGGTTATTTTATTCCTTCTCCATCATTTTTATCACTCGTTACAATGTCATTATGTCTAGGTTCTCTGGTCTATCTTGATTTAAAATAATACATACAATCTAGCTCAATAAATTCAGATAGAATCGCACTAGAGCTTTTCGCACAATAACAATGCGCGCGTCCATTTGCTCACGCCTGTGAGCTGTGGGGTCGCGGTCAACTGGCGAACTCGATGAAACAATGCATCGGTGAGAGGTGCAAACGGTCACCGGGTGACTAAGTCACTCAGCGAGCTTAGAGCTAAGACGTCGCTGATCGATAGATAAAAGCAGTCGTGTTAATGGAACTTGGGGTCTAGACAAAGTGACATTATGCCAGAAGTATCGATGATGGGTCCCATACGATACAGGGTGACTGGTAATGGGATCCATTCCTTATAATGGGTGATACTAGGCCTAATTTGCAACAATTATGACTCCAATAACTTGGTGTCCAAATAAGATTGTTTTTGAGATTTTTAACTTTTAAAGTTTTTTGGAAATGTTTCACCTACCACCATAAACTGATGTTTGTGTGAAATCTAAGTCGTTCAGGATATTAAACGTTTTACTTTTAGACTTTCGCGCTACTGACAACCACAACTTTTGTACAGCATAGGGCTGTTAATGGCCCAGCGAGTTTTTGTCATAGTTCAACTATTTATCGTCGTCTATCGACAACTGTCATACCTGTCAAACAGGCCCATGATACATCTTGTCTATTATTGAAATTGTTCCAAAGATTCATTTATTTCCCCCACCATTTCAGGACCATCCCGCCGACCGAAGTCCTTAACCCAGCGAGCAGTATCAGCAGTAGCCGAAGCCTTGACTTCAATAGCCTTGTATGATGATCAGCAGTGTGTGCCAAGGATACTGTGTGAGGTAGCTGGAGGCAGTACAGCATCATCACCAACGCTGCTCCAGGCTTCTGCTAGTCTGCAGCCTTTGCTTTCGTAAGTCTTTATACAATTTCTTAGATATTATTTGTTGTGTTTGGAAATCTGCTTCCTCGGATTACCTGTCTTACCAATAGTTGTAATATTGTGGTACAACTTCGTCGATGAAAACAAATGGGAATCCTTCATTTGGTTTGAATATGTGGTTAATTAAATGATTTTAATGATTGGTGTTGGACGCACAGTAAGATTATTGCTAAGAGTCTTGAGCTAGGCGTTTTATTACGAAATATTTACATGCAAGGTGTAAACAACCCCATCACAAATCCGTCAACCAAGCATTCTGTGCATCAAACTAGTAAGTAACTACTAAGTAACTTTACGCAAAAAATATTGTTTGGAAACGACTTTTTTTTTGGGGTGAAAAATCATGTTTTGTGGTAGAACTCAATGTAATGCACTCAAGACATTGTGCTGATGGATGGATTGAATAGTACGGGGGTCGTGGAAGTGTTTAAAGTAAAAAGCTTACATTAAAAACTTGTTTAAAAAAAAACCTGTCAAAAAGTGGGAAATATGACCCCCAATATACCAATAACTAGAAGGTTCCCAAGTATGGCGTAGAACAAAAAAATGATTGCAATGACGGGGAGAACAAGTGCCTTTCGGTTTCGTTAAGAGGTTTCTTACACCCTTTAAATACATGTTGCACATAAGACGAACGAAATTCTAATAATAACATACACATATAGTAAGTTTATTAATTTTCCATTTCCAGGCTTCTACAAGCATATAATGGAGTAAGTACGTCTCCCCTCTTCATATTCGGTCGCGCCACCGTCACGGGAATCACAGCAAAGGGAAACCCTTCGGCCTGCTACCGTGCCTACCCACAATGTCCCAGTGACCCCGAAAAGCTGATAAACTATCTCAACAACCACAACGGAGGCTTCTTCCGCTTCTTCGGGCAACCAGATACACCCCAGCAACCACATAACTTGGAGCAATTTTATAATTACTTGTCTGGACAGAATGGTTCGCCACAGCAACCACAGCAACCACAGCAACCACAGCTACCACAGCTACCACAGCTACCACAGCTACCACAGCAACCACAGCTACCACAGCAACCACAGCTACCCCAGCAACCACAGCAAAACTATGGCTTTCCAAGACCGTATGGTTATGGTTTTCCTCCACAGAATCTTTATGCTCATCCCTATAATTACGGACACAATTATTACAACGAACGAATTGGATATAGAAACGCAAAAAATGTTGACAGTAAAGTGGAAGCGAGGATACAAAATAAACCAGGAGTTAATGTTTTAGAAGCTGAAAGTGATTCAAATTCTGACGAAACTCAAAATGCAGCTTCAAAATGGTCGTTCCCAGATGAAGGAAATAAAAAAGGTAACGAAAGAGATAAAGTTAAAAGAAAACAACCAAAGAGACCACGACAACCAGAGAGACAACAGCAACCAGATAGAGGAAGTAAAACTTTAAAATTCCCTGATGACAGATCAGATGATAGGCAAGAAATACAAATGCTGAAAGATTATCCAAGAAAAGAAAAACACATATTCTTTCCTGGACAGAATAATTTACAAAAGTACACAAACTATTATCAAACCACAACTCCTGTAAATTCTGAAGAATATTATTTTGACCATAAGAACAATTTCTATGTTAAAAGACCGAAAGCTTTGAAAACGGATGATGTGGTATACGTTGTTAGAGGAAACGGCGATCCGAATCATCCCGAAGTTGTAAGAGTCAAACCTGGACAAAGCATTTGAATGAAAACCAAAAATAATAAATTTTGAAAAGTACAAAATATGCACAAGGAAAACATGGTGCATTTGGAAAACAAAGATTCAATTAGAATACTACTTTTCGTCTAATTCAAGACGTCATCTACGCAGTAAGGTTAACTAAATATTAAAAAGATTAACGTTTGTTTTAGTTTCTTCCTGATATCTCTTAAATTCTCGTTAGTATTTGCATCTGTTCTGAATTTCTGTTCTTGTCTGAAATCTGTCTTTAGTTCTTGGCGGAGTCTTTCGTTTTCAACGTTTTGATCAGTTTTTTGGCATAGTTCGAACAAATTGTCTTCTTAATAATCTTGTAAAATCTTGTATTGCATACAACATTCGAGTTAACAATCCTCAAGTTTATTTAAGAAATGTTAATGCACTATATTGATGTCATCAGGTATATTAATTTTTAATGTACGTTAAGTGAAATAAGTTAATTAAATTATAATAATTTATTGAAACACAACGCGTATATTTTTTTGACCATGACCTTCATCGGTAGAGCTCATAAGTCATAAAAAAAAGAGGAGTTCACCACTTGAAGAAGCGAATAGAACACCTACATAGAATTCACCTTAATGTACTGCCTTGGACTGATTTGAAGAATTAACCATATTTCAGAAACAATCTACTTTGGTTTTCAAAATCGAATATTTATCAATGTGTTATGTGTGTGTGCAGCAGCGTAATAATTTGTCACACATAAATGGGGTCTCATTTCAAATTCGCCTCAGACTGCCACCAAAATGATGAACTTGACCAATTAAACCCGAACTTATCATACGAGGATCTTCGCCATCTCCAACAATACATATACCCTTCTGCCCGACCTCCACAGATTAACAATTATATGACAATAAAAGTCCATACACTGCAATTAATGTAATGTCGGCCTTAACTTTATTTTTACACTGTCCGATCGTTCACCTTATAGCATGTCTTGCTACCATTTATATGACACGATACGATAATTTTATTATTTGATTGTTTTTCTTAAATGGTGTTGCGTGATAAATAACTATTATTTATCTATTGTTTTAGTTTTTTGGATTTATATTACCGCCTATTGAGTTGGCTTCATTGCGTCGACAATTGGTTATGTCTTTTAGATGGGTGTCAATACAAACAATTTAATTTATATAAAGAGTAAGGGGGGATCAAAGAAACGATGGATTTACCGTGTGAAACATGATACAGCTATAAAGGGTTTACTGACTACTGGGATGAGGACTAATAGATAATGGAACAAGATATGCTGCGGTAGGCCCCAAATAAATTGGCATACCTAATAGCAAGACATTATGAAGATGATGATTAGTATATCGGTGTACTAATTTTGTAGATCCGACCTAACGAAGGTTGCGACTGTGTGGCGATCTATCAGTGTTGGTTATTCCAGGATTCGATTCCGATTTTGCAAAAAAAGTATAGTTGTATGAACACTTAGATCATTCCATTAAAAGGATCATGTTCTGGAAAGCACCGTGCTCTTATTGTGTCTCGGACAGGTCTATAACTTCCCATCTTGTTGTTTAGCTAATTTTTACTGCCCGACCTGTGGGCAAAGACCTCTTTCAATTTCTTCCATCAGTCTTGGTTCCGCGCCACTTCTTGTCAATTCGTAAGTCGTCCCGCCATCTCGTTCGTGGTCTGCCGCGGTCCCGTCTCATAGTTTCACTGACTCATGTCTAGCTTGTCTAACTGTGGCGACTGCGAACCGGAAGACGTTGCGGTGGAAGGTCTCCCACTAGGTGGACCGGTGCCCTAGTGAAGGCTGTGGGAATCCGTTGGATGCGAGTCGCATGGGACCGGTCCATGTGGCGACACTTGGGGGAGGCCTGTGTCCACCAGTGGATATATTTTGGCTGAAATGATGATGATGTCTTGCTCAGTTCCATTTAAGCTTGGTAAATATTTGGTAACCTTTTGAGCCACGTAAACGAACCAACAAATAATAAGTAAGTAGCGAACTAAACTCATCAGCATGCGGTTAGTCAGACAACACGCTTGCTGAACATGCGGAAGACTTTAATGAATGCGCAATTAGCGGATACAGGCAAGGTCGTCATTAAACTAGTCTAATGCCTATATTATTGCGTATTTAGGTCGGATGGCGGATTCTTAATTGTTGTGCAAAGGTATGCGTGTAATTTGAAGTAAATAGAGCCTGCAGGTGGAGTTTTGTAAAGGTTTAAGCGATGGGGAGATATGAATTGAATGCAAGATTGAAAATTGTAATGGTGTTTATTGCAAATAAGTCTGATGAAATAACTACGGCATTTAGAGCATTTGAGATCACAGGATTCATTAAAATTGATACATCAACTCTGGCAGTTTAGCTACCTGCAATGGTGCTAAAATCTAAGCCTTTTCTTTGTGGCATTACAAGCTGTTGAGGGAGTTTGAAATAAATCATGTGGTTCATCCACAACATCAATATATGCTAACATTAAATCATTCACAAAACAATAGGCATGACGACAGTATCAAAAAATTGCAAATCTATTTCGTCCGTCAGTTAGAGTATTGGAAATTAATGGACACGTATTTTTTGTTTTTGTAAATCAATGAATTTTGACAAAGATAAAACGCATCAAAACTCGGGAGTGGGGGCTCGTGACGTCAGAACTAGCTAAAAATTTTACCATGGCGTGACGTATTAAGAATTTTAAAAGCGTCGTAATTTCGTCAATTTTGGTTTATGTTACAAAAGAAAAAACACGGGTCAAATATTTTTTGTTAATTAGTTTTTTATTTGTCGTCTCGCCTATACCCATGTTGGATCTAGGTATCCTCGATCTAGTCCCGAAATAGAGTTTTTTTTTCAGTCATTAATGACTTCATTGCCGGCCGTGCAGAGGATTTAGACAATTGGCAATCGCAAAGGATTTACATTAATTAGCTTTTGGTTAGCTTAGATCAATCCAAAAACTTGATTTTTCATCATTGACTCCGTTAATAAAGTGTAACTGTGTCTAGCTAGGCCCTTAAAACGAGTCATAGTAGTAAATTATTTAAGATACCATTGCGGATAGGTATAAAATTCACATTCATTCATGATATCTGAAGGTCTTTAAAGCAGATCTGTGATGTTATTGATATATCACTTAACTACCATTCATTTCCGTGCTAGTAGTTCAACCATTAACCAGAATGAATGGGTCGCGAGCCATAAATAAACAACTTGTCAATATTAGAATTACTAATTATGTGCAATTCAAATCCTGTTGAGTGCGGAGTGCCTGTCTAGGTATTATGAATGGATCTAGCGTTTGTATCGTGGGGAGCGGTACTTGGTGCGCTGATTATCAGGTCTCAGACACGTGAGAGACTTTAGCATGTTTTCTTTACAGAACACATACATAACATCACGCCTGTAATCCCAGAAGGGTTAGGCACAGGTATACTACACCCACATTACGCCAGTTACGTTTAAGTCCTATGTAATAGGGGACGAGCCTATTGCCATCAACCGGGAACAAACCCAGGCTGCTACTGAGAAATTCCTGATGAAAAGGATAGGATGGATGGAATGGATAGGTTTTCCTTATAAAATATTAGCTATTCCTCCCTGTTTTACGAGGGTGCAATATTCTTGTGTGGCGATGTATCAAAACATAGAAATATCAATTTAATTAACACAAAAAATCTTCCATACTTACTTAATACATTCTTTAAATGATAGTGAAAACCGCATTAAAATAAATTGTTGAGTTTAGAAGAAATATGCAGACAGACAGACACGATAACTTTTTAGTATCTTAGAGATAAAGAAACTCTATCCAGTAGCGTACCAGGTCAAGGAGATGATGGCGTGAAGAAATTGTCTTCATTCGGAAAAGGACTAGCCCTCATTTACGAGACCTGAACCGCGTAGAAAAGTGTAAGGCAGGCCTTTTATTTGGTCTGCTGTGGCACAGTAGAGATTGGCTAGAAAGAAGGCTTTGAAGATAGTGATCAATACTTTTAATTAAAGAGCTTGTAAGGTTGAGATACGAAGGCTGCGTCGACGGCGCGTTCGTGTCTCACGCGCGCCTTATGGATATGTCAGCAGAAAGGAAGGGGTCCGCGAGGGCCGAAGCGTAGCCCCGGAACACAAAAGGCGAAGAAGGAACATGGATGGGTTTTAGTCAGTAAAAGTCTGAAACTCCCTCCCGGAGCCACCCAGAGCGGGAGGAGTGGATTTGATGATTTCCCATCCGAAAAAAAAGGAAAAAGAGTGATGATTATAAATGACGATGTGCATTGTGTAAACTTACCAATTAAATTTTCGATACTCACCTATTATAGGTGAGTATCGAAAGTTTGAAATTCGTTAGTGATAACAATTTCATAAGAATATATTTCAAATCACCAACTTTAAAAGAAATCACGTCGACGGGTCGTCACGGTTGAATATGATATTAAAAAAGTCGTCCAAAATAAACAGGCCCCTGTTATGTTCATGACATTATGCCGTTTTTGGGAAAAACAAGAATTTTCTCGACTCCGGCAAAATGAACGCCTTGAACTTAATATTTTTTGTCCACGCCTGATATTTTTTTAATAGTCTTCCGTGTTTAAATTGTAAGAATAAGGATATTTCTTCTGTCCTAGTGTTTCTTTGGTCTTTAGGTACAGTTCTGATGACAGAACAGCAGATTATTCCAGATTCTTAGGTATTTACGTGCTGAGGACGTTTATGCTTGAGACTTAAGTTATTTGGGACTTTGTCTGTTCTTTGAGGATTTCTATCCCTATTTTCTCATTGTCCCTTAAACGTGTCATCGGAGAAGCTCTTGGCTAAACAATAACAGTCGCACAGATCAATCTAGATATTATATCTAGAATAAATCATGATCTGTCGAATGACCAATTTGGTCGAGACGCCATTGTTTAACTGTTGTGTCTACTTCGTGCACAGATCAAGGGATAAGCTACAGTCGCAGTTGCCGAAGTCAGTCCCGGCTGTCATTTGTAGACGTTCGACAGTTGACGCCTGAAAGTCGAAACTAGCCACTGGGTGTCGTATCACCCAGTTACTGGAACGTGGAAGTCAGATAGGCAGTCACTCCATGCAAGAGCTGCATGGTCCGACTTCTGCTGCATCCAGTTAGACTGGATGGAAGCCGGCCCCAATCCCTAGTTTCCTGCTCTTATCCCAATTTATTTGAGGTGGGTGCAGCATGTTTTCTTTTTACTTCTCTATTACTCGTCATTACATCAGACAAGTCCTTTCTTGCCATATCATCCTTCACACAGTCCGTCCATCGTTTCGTGGAAGTCATCCTCAATATAGCTGGGAATAGGATAGGCAGATTCCTATTAGGTAAAGCTTTCGTAAGTTACGTTAAAGATGAAATAGAGTATTCTCATACGTGATACTGTTGTTGTCAAAAAAATTGCGTCATGAATATTCAGTTACCAACATGGGTACACTATGTGCAGCATTTGCATCTTCATAGGCACTTGAACACAAGAGTAGGAATGACTTATTGACTACGAATCGATCAATATAGATGGAAAGGTTTATTCTTAGCAACTGAACTGTTCTGAAGTATTCTCTTATATAAATAATGGTAGCTATTATTACCAGATAAGTTCATTATCAAATAACGCTTAAAATCTAAATATAATTTACTCATTACATTAATTTGAGAGGTTTATTTATCAGCTGTTTTTGATAGGTACTTATGACAATTTTTACCTTAAAGACGTTTAGGAACAGGATGGAAAGTTCGTCATCTTCCGTTGTAAAGTGGGGATTTCTGCCCGATGGTTGATGTCAAGTTTCTGTAATGCACCGATAATATTCTGCTTGCGCGATGAAGGATTTCGAGTGACCTAGCGTGTCGATGGCAATCTAAACTTAAAATTTAACAGCAACAACACACAACAACAAGTTGTCTCTAGTCAAGATGGGCGTGCCTCAAGGTTCAATTCTCGGTCCTTTCCTATTTTTGGTTTACATTAATGATCTCCCTTATATGATGGCCAAATTATCGGATATAATTCTATATGCTGATGACACCTCGCTAATTTTTAAAATAGATAGAAAAGATACGAATGTCTTACATGTCAACGAAAGTCTAACTGTCCTCTCGAAATGGTTCGCAGCCAATAATCTTTTACTGAATGCAAACAAAACGAAATGTCTAAAGTTCTCTTTACCTAATGTACAACAACGGGATTTAAATTTAAATCTAGACGGCAATAAACTTGATGGTTTAGCGGAAACTGTATTCTTAGGGATTACAATCGATTCAAAATTGCAGTGGGGCGCGCACATCAGAACTCTTTCAGGTAGGTTAAGCTCAGCTGCATATGCAGTAAGGAAAATAAGGCAGTTAACTGATGTAGCTACAGCTAGGTTGGTATACTATGCTTATTTCCACAGTATTATGTCTTATGGCATTCTGCTGTGGGGATCAGCAGCTGACGTTGACTCAATTTTCATTCTACAAAAGAGGGCAGTCCGCGCGATCTATAAAATGGGTCCTCGTGAGTCACTCAGAGAAAAATTTAAAGATATCGATATACTGACTCTGCCTTCACTCTATATCCTTGAATGCATTTTATATGTCCGCAGAAATCGAGGGCTTTTCAAAATTAGAAACGGCTTCCATAATAAAAACACACGCAGTAAACATGAAATTGTAATACCTAAATTCAGATTGACAAAAACTAGTAAGTCTTTTATTATAAACAGTATACGCTTTTATAACAAGTTGCCTAAGTCAATTATAGAACTGACCGATGGAAAGTTCAAAAACTATATCAAACGTGTCCTTATTAAAAAAGCATATTACAAAATCAAGGATTACGTTGAAGACAAAGAAGTTTGGCTCTAGTTCCTTCTGCGCATGCGGCTTCCCTGGTAGCTCATAAACGGCACAAATTTGTGGATGTCTCTAACTATTCTCAATCGCATTTTTTCTTTTCTTTCCATTCCGATTTTTACAATAGTTTTCAAATAATTTTTTATTTTTTACATCTTTTGCTCAGAATAGTTACAGCACTGATGACAATATTTGAGTCACTTGTTTAATTTGTTTTTTTTTTAAATCTTTGTATAGATTCTTTTTTTACCTATTATTTGTGAATGAGTGAACATTCTAGGCTTTTCCCAGATGCTTGTTAAATTTTGTTAAGTCTGTTTTACGCTTTTTGTATTGTACCTAAGCAACGACCTATTGTCGGGCCTACGCTGGCCCCCCATACTTATGGACTAATGCTGTAACAAAATAATATTGTAATACCAAATGATTTGAAAAGAGTAAGCATGGAGTTTCTTGCCGGTTCTTCTCCATGGAAACGACCAACGCGAACCGTGCACCTTTTTCGTCATTTTATAAGTGCCCATCTAGGCCTATGTGAAATAAAATATTTTGATTTTGAAAAAACAACAACAACAACATTAACATCAACAACAACAACAACAGCAACAACAACATTTTAACAGCTTAAAATTTTGCGACGGGTGTTGCACTTTCAGTAGCTTCTATCAGCTACTGTGCTGTGTCAGGAATAGGCTGGACCCGTTATCAAGTGACCCGTCGTATGTTAAGCAGCGTAGTTCTGTGGCGTTGTAGACCCACAAGATCTTTGCAAAATCAATGAGTAGTATCCGGATTAACAACTATTCGATAACCATTAGTAATAAATAATATTCAATGAAGTCATCATAATAAATATTATAAATAACCTGCGTTTGTCAAAGAGAGCTGCTTAATCATTAGTTGCATAACTAAAGTAATAGAAACATAAATGTCAAAATAATTTCTAATCAATGATGACGTGCTCGTCATCGGGAAGTCAAATATCAAAGCAATTAAAGTGGTTCCTTTCGTTAGTCTAATTGTGGTTTGATTTATCTGATGTCAAATTGAAAGTCTTAATATTTAGACTTCATAATTTGTGACGATCTGATCTTGTTTGTGGGGTGGACCTGGCCAGAGATCGCATGGTATGGTTTGGTTTTAGGTTTGGTTTTGGAAGAGGACAGGGGAGGCCTTTGCCCAGAAGTGGGGCACTCAACAGAAAACAAAATCAATTTTCCAGACGTATTCATTTGTATTTCTTTTGTCTTTTTATTCGACGAGCCAAAAGACGTCCTATAATGAACAATAAGCCTCTCCCAAGCTTCACCACATTGTGCAGCCCCGAGTGTTTCGCATCCAGCAGATTTCTGCAGAGAGATTTATCGGTATTTCGTGAGAGAGGCATTCCAACATAACACTCCGTCTGTTGAGCCCCGCCGAATCAGCGTGACGCCATTGTTTAACTATTGTGTCTACTTCGCTAACGGATGAACTACGTGCAGTTCACTTTTTTTTTTTGCTTTTCTTCTAATGTCCCACTGCTGGGCACAGGCCTCCCCCATAGCCTTCCACTCTTCTCTCCGAGCGGTTTTTTGTAGCCAATCTCTCACAAACGACTTTAGGTCGTCACGCCAGCGTTTTCTAGGCTTCCTTCGGCGACGACGCCAGTCTTCTGGCACACACTACGTGACGACTCTGGCCCATTGGTTCTGATGCATTCTACAGACATGGCCCACCCAATTCCACTTCAACCCAGCAGCCTTCATGCCTACATATTGTATTGTATTGTATAGCGGGGTGGTGTCCGCAATTCCACGTCAAAGCGCGTATTTTGCGTACGGGTGGGAATTTTATTCGATCCATCCTAACTCCCCGAGAAAGGCCAGCAGCGCCATGCAGGCACGGCACAGGAGGCTGTCTGTGACTCCTATGACAAAGAGGTGTTTATTAAAAGAGCCGTGTCCAGTAATGGCGGCTGTAACTTTGCGCAGCTGCGGTTTGGTCAACCGAAGCGCGCGTTTGGTGAGGCGGCCGGCGATAGTAGGAAGTGCTTCATTGGCCTGCCTACACTCGCCGTGGTCCAGCCATAGCTTGTGGTGTTGTTCACTAGTTCGGTTCCTTACCAGTGTGCGTAGGTATCCGAAAGGGAGTGGTACGATAGGTTCGGGTCCCACCGCTGCCATTCTCGATCCCTTATTGCCTACATCAGCGATACCGGTTTTTGAGCAGATTGTGGTAGAGCGAATTCTGTCGCTGAGCTTAATATCCAATACGCACCAATAGCAGTTCACTCCGTAAAGTGAATTTGGGGACTTTGGATACTCTTCTCATATTGTTTACCCAGACAACATATTAAATTAACAAAACAATAATGATACAGTTGATTTGCCAGTAAAACAGAAGTTTCCTGACAATAGTCACGCGCCGACCATGCTGGGCACACTTAAGTAAATTGTGTGCAATGCCAACTACAAGGCTGTATTATAGAGCAAATATTGTTCTGCGGTTACACTTGCTTTTAATCCAATTTGTGATGCATTATATTATAAGAAGTTGTAGCGGTTTTATTAGTCCTTTGAATCATACTCTATTATTATATGAATGGTATTGAAAATGTCAATTTCAGGAAATAGCGTCAGTGTGTTTTATTGTTGTTGTGGTAAATTGGGATTTCCTTAATTAAATGTGTGTTGAAAACGTAAATTAGTAGCCTTTATTGTTTATTTTTGAGCTCCCGATATTTCGACTGTTGCAAGCGCCATGATCGCGGGTTAACTGGAGAATGCGGATGGATGAAAAAAAAACAATAATCACGGAAGATATAAGTAAGTGACATTTTAAGTATAGTTATGAACCGTAAAAGCTTAAAACAGTGTTTGGGTCTAAGAAAAGATTAAAAAGCGTCTGAAAGTTTATGATACAGAAAATCTTAGTTTTCTCGAGGCAATTTGTGTTCTTAAAGTTTTAATAACAAAAAATATTCATTGCTCTCTATTATAATAATAATTTATGTTTCTTACACATATATTATTATAAAAAAAAAAAAACATAATTATGTTTAGTAAGTAGGTACGCCTTACACACAGGAATCTTCGACTTGATTTTCCGAATGCGTTACTACCCTACTATTTTTCCTTTTATCATTGTCGCCTTGAAGGTTAGATTAACACATCCAAAGCAAAATAAACAATTAAGCCAAGGCGGTCATAAATTTAAGATAAAAATCTTCGCGCCCGAGGAAAATTCTAAACAAAACAATCTTTACATTTTGCAAGTACACCACACCTTCGACAAAAGGACTAGTACCGTAACACCCGACTAGATTGAAAATACTAGGCAAGGGAATGAAGAGCTAAGTTCTAAGATGCAGTTGAAATTGGTAGTGTTTTAGTATTATCATTTGCAGTGAAAGTCGGCAGCCGAAGGACGCTTGACGCGGCGCCATCATCAGTGCGCTGTCGACGCTCGACTCGAGAGCACGCGTTTCATAACAAACGAACTCGCGTGTGTTGTGCTACGATATTACGATACTGAATGGAATACGACCAAAAACAACTGATTTAAGTATGTCAGTCTTATTTTTGTTGTTGTCTATGTTGTTCCGGAAGTTGTTGTTGCTGTCATGTGTTGTGGTTTGAATTTAACGGTCGCCGTTGCGAATTTGTTGTCGGTAATGTTGCTTCAAGGCGTGCATATATTAGGCTTTCGGCAAGTTAATGTTTACCTTGACAGCCTACTTTTGGCATAAGATTTCAAGGAACTAAATATGCATAGTCTTGTATATGAATATTTTTCAGGAGGCTCAACTATACATAAGTTGCTCAACCAACAAAAAAAAAACCGTAAAGCGGCCGAATCGCAAAGTTTTCAGTCGCTATCGGAAGATCCGCATTACTCGTACTAAGCTTTAATTAATTACCTGAGCACTTTTTGGTTTATCAACCGATAACAGTTTATTTCCTTGTTTAATCTAAACATACTTGATTTTGATCGATTGATTTTCTGACTTCTCAAAATCTTTGATTCTTTTTATGTATGACATATACATTATTTTTTTCGTCTAATTCATCTATACTTTATTAGGTAGGTACTTCATCATTCGTTGGTAACAACACAATAATTATTTTATGTTTCCACTTTAATTACAGAAGTATTAAAAAGCCCTTCCTTAGTTTTTGCTTTAAAACAAATATACCATAAATTACGTTAATGACTGTTGGTGTTGGCTTAAAGGAACTAATAAAATACACATAAGGCTTTATAGTAATAGAGACCTTTGACGTTTGCCATTAACAGAAACGTATAATTAATTAACGTAACTCCATAATAGATAAATATTAAATATAACAAGGCAACTCAGTTGTTTGCCATAATTAAAATCAAGTAGGTACATAAAATAGAAGGAAATACGGAAAAACCAAAAATCTAAAAATTTTAGGAAATCGAGATTATAGGTACGATGAACTTATCAAAAGATTTCAATGTTCAGTTAATTATAAAAATCAATGATATCAAACAGTTACTAGATACTGCTGTCCGCTACTGATAGACATCTTACATTTAAATTCAATAACAAATGGACTCTCGGTGACTACTACACTATTATCTAAGGTGCTCAACTAAAATGAGCTGCAATTACTGCCATTACACATCAAAGAGAACTACTCTATAACTAGACTCTACATTGTCTATGCATTCAGCAAACATAAGATCGAAACGACGTAGGATTTTGGTCAAGGGCAAGCAATGAGGCCAATGGGTACAATAAGGGCAGAGACCATATTTCTAATGATCTACTGGTAGAACATAAGCCTAATATAACTGCTATAGCGTAAGATTAATCAACATCTGACGTTCCTACTGCTAAGACACATACCCTTTGAGAGGGACATGATCATCATCCACCACGTGGGCCCAGTGCGGATTGGTGGAAGTGTCAGTATCTTCAATTTTATTGATTCTAGGGCATTCCGGTATCCCCATAGAATATTCCATCACCTTTTTGAAAACATTTCAGAACAAAGATGAATGATGAAATAGTGAAACGATATAGGTAGTGCTAGTAATAAATCACCAAGATAATTCAGTGACAGATTAAAAACGGCAATGAAACCAATGCTACCTGTATTTTAAATTTATTTTCGCCTCTAAGGACGTACTAAATGATTACTACCTGAAAAGACAAGGGCGCTAATTTGTTGCAAAAGTTGATAAACATGTTTAATTGTAACGTAAAACATTAAATTGTATCACATTATACATTTTCGTATATTGACCTTTGTCAAAGTAGTTATTTTTTTAAGTAAAGAAAAGTAACAAAATTGTGATTAACAATAAATTAAGGATTATGGTAAACCTGGATGGATTAATTAATCTAATGATTAAATTATTTCTCTAATAAATTATAAAATAACGATTGGAGCAAAGATTCAGGTTCTGGATAGATTAAAATGTAATAAGATTGAAAAAGGAAAAAGATTTCTTTATAATTCCGCATAATCAGTTAGGTTATACATAATGTTAATTTCAGCAGTCGATCCTGTTGTTTTATTAAAAATAAATTATTTCCTCTACACAAGAACGTTACAAACAGCATCTGATATCCCGATGCTATCATCTACATCGTCATTAATAACGTCCTCAATCAATCTTCCTTCTTTCTTTCTTTACAACCTTTCCATTAATAACCCTTTTTTACTGGAATCATTTCCCCCGGCCCTATTGTAATCCCATCCTCCCTGTAATCATAATTTGCAATATTCTTTGTTAGACCTCCCGCGTTCCTTCCAATAACTCGTTCCTAACTTTGAACCCCTTTTAGTTTCAGAACAGGTTTTGTTAAAATTATTTTTAGCCTGTTATTAACGTCATCTTCAGATTCGATCGAATTCAATGTCGGTGATTAGTAATGTGTGAGTGCCCTTTGATGTGGTCTAATTACCCGTTTATGGAAGTTTTTTGTTATTATCAATAATATCTGTTGCAGTAAGTATTGTATTACTAGGCACTTAACGTAGGCATTTCATGTTTTCAAAACTGTACATTATTTCTAAAACAAAATTGCGATATTAATAAAATAAAAATGGAATTCCTCAGGGTCCTACAATAGGCCCTATTATTTTGTAAAAATAAACTGCTATTATAGGTATTGAAGAATAATGTAAGCAGAGATGATATTATCGAGAAATTACCTACTTAAAAAAGTAATAAAGGTCATTAGGCATAGATTTGATGTTAAGGCTTAAAATATACTTCAAAACTTATAAACAATGCTCATAACAACAGAAAACGGTTTTAAAATTTACCTTGACACGAACTCTTAGTCAATAATACTCGGGTCATTTTGTCACAAAAACCATTCAAATACAAACATTAAAAACTCTCTAAATACCAGTAATAGATTTACAACATTACAAAACTGAGAAAGTAAAAATTAAAGATGTCAACTTTCTTTTACATAACAATAATATATCTGATAACACATTTAAAGACCTGTTAACCCTAAAACTATATCCGATTTGTGTAAAAAACAAGGTATTAATGAATTATTCATGGGCCCTTCGAGGTATCGGGAGCATCCGATGGTTAGATGAGAACTCGGCAAAAATAAGATGACTCTCTCTCAGGAGCAGTGACCAGCGCATGATTGCCTTTTCAAATTGGTTAGGTTGCTCTAAACAAGTTTTGTAACCGTGTTCCGAGATGTCACAGCTGAGGGTCACCTAGTCGACGTACTGTTCGTGTTTGATTTTGGTTGATTGTATTTATTTATCGACTTGCTCTTTTCCCTTTTGGGATTAGTGGAACTGTCAGCTGTGCCCAATAAGAGAGGCGGCAATCAATTTTGAAAGTATTAAGAAAACTGACTCGTTCAGCCCTCAAGCTATGTCAATTTTCATTTATCGACTGACCTTTAACTATTGATTCTATAACTCAGCAGGTTTTTCTGGTATTGAATTTTGCCTAATTCCTCTCAAACTTTGTGTCAGCATCTCTAATCGGGTGTAATAGTCACATCATCAAAAAGTTTTGAAGTTTAATTTGCATGTGAACATAGTCCAATTTAACCAAACTATACAAAATATGATTTACATCAAAAGATATGACAAAATCGATTGCGAATAATCAAGCAGTATTTTTTTATGAAACTATAAATCGCGACTGGCAACCTATCGGCAGGATCATATTAAAATAATGATTTTATAGATCAACGGTCTTACAATAATAAGTGTGGGTGTTAGTATATTTAGTGATAAAATATGATAATCTAGATAACACAATCATAAATGTCATTACATATTCCTAAAGTGGTGTAGCACGGAATAATTTAAATGATGTTTATCATATAGCCCGGGATATCATATATCATATAACCTATTTTAGGTAGAGTTCGTACACGGGAAGTAAATAACACAGACAGAAATATAAGTGGCGACCAAACAGCGATAGGATTCCAAGAACTTGGGGTGGGAAGATTAGTATTCAACATGGAGTGTGCTTCCAAGGTTAAGATTCGTGCGAATTAGACGCAAGAAGACGATAGTAGCATCTTTAGTATCGAGAAATTCACTAACCTTATGAGTCTTACGAAATTAACACGAAATGGGTGATTATTAATTCTTTCATTGATTGTAGAAGGATTGTAAACCTTGCCAAATGGTAATAACTGCAGTCGTAAAACGCTTCGTCTGAACAAGTTCTTACATTGAATTTAGTAAGACGGGTAACTAAATAAGTTCCGTGGGTGGCGGATAAGCCAGTCTGTTACTATTTCTGCGCTATTGCAAATTATTTAAATTCGTGATATTTCTGTACAGGCCAAAGTTACAGATAAATATTCAGATAGAAATCTTTTGGTATCAACGACTTCCTACACCTTATCTAGTATCTAGGCGAAAATAAGTTTACAAATATTGGTTCTCCGAAGTTTATCGATGTAGATTGTAGACGCGATTTTTGTTTGTAAACCACTATGTTAGAAGCGTTAATATAATAACAGGTGGTTTACTAACAGAAATATTCAATACTTTATGGTTTAAAATTCACAAGGCTTGTATGTAGTAAGTACCTTTCATTTAGAATATTGTTAATATTCGTATCCATAATTTTGTATTTGTCTCCAAGTCTTTAGAATTCATTTTCACTTCTTATGCTCTAAAAGTACGCCAATATAGCCCTACGAAGCGGGACTTGAGTGTCCCTTTTAGTCTCTACGGAGTAAAAGTAATTAGTTTTTTAATCTCCTTCATGTGACATACTCCAAAGGGTAAAAACGGGACCCTATTACCAAGACTCCGCTGTCCATCTGACTGTCCGTCTGTCTGTCGGTCCGTTCATCTGTTTGTCTATCCGTATGTCTGTCCGTCTGTCTGTCCGTCTGACTAAATTGACTATTTTTCTCGCACTCAAAGTGAAAAGTACAGTGTAACACACGGCGCTAAAATACCATTATAACTCGGTTCCTATTTGCTACCTCGCTAAAGCTCGGTAGTGAAACTATCTCGTATATCATCATCACATCATTCATCATCATCTCCCCCATCATCATCATTCATTCATCATCATCATTCATCATTTATTTCATTTTAGCCCCTTGTACTATTGTATATTTACTATTTCTTTTGCAATGTCATGCTTGTCCTTGGCAGTAATATTTGCAACTTCGAATACTTAACAAATTTTGTCAAAGCTTCTAGCTTTTCCAATAACAAATACACAATCAGTTTCTTCATTCATAACCCCGCTAGTTTGTCAAGTGCGCTAAACACATTGTATTCATGAATAAAAATGCACTTTATACACCAAGCGCCAGTAAACACAACAAGAGATTGTAGCAATTACATAATTACGCCTACAAGATTATGTTTTATCTTAGATATGTTAATATTACACTCTGTATCTCGTGTTTTATCTAGTTTTCTACATCTTAATAATCCATTATTTACTTATTATCTGATATGTACTGGACCGGCCCACTTTGTATTGTTGCGCTGTGTTCTGTTTTTATTTTAATATGGTTTGTTACTGTAAACTCTACGTCTCTGTCAAGTGGCGCAATATGGGTGTAGCTTAGTTGCGACCCTTCGGGGCTTACAGACGTACTGTTGTGTCTTAGTTACTTAATTTCATATGTGTTTTATCATTCTTTATTGACTGTACCATGATATTTTCCTCGGGGTAAATGTTTTCGCTCACATTTGTTCCTTTGGTCCGCATCTTAAATGTTTTAAGTACCTACTTTAGCTTGTGCTACAAATATCAAGCCATGAAATTATGTGCATGCTCTCAGTCAGTATTGTAATCTAAATTATTAATGACAAATACACTATGTATCGAATATCTAATGAAGTCCATTGAACCGTCAACATTCTAAAACTACATTTAAACTAGAATATCCAAAGCAACAAACAGATTGTTGTTTTGAACGTACCGCCTAGTTAAAATTCCAAACTGATTTAGAATACATGGAAAGCCGGAAAATGGCCGAAATTAAATAAAAGACAGACATTTCGGTCGCGAAGTCTCCGCCACTTCCTCGTCAGGAAATAGATCAAAGATAAAGTATTCAGCAAGAGATTAATTTTCACCATAATTATGCTTAATAACTTTGTAATAACTGCACCTATTTACGTTCAGTTTCGTAATACTGTGGCGCCATCTTACGGCACTTTATGGCGTGTTGTTACGTTTTAGTGCCTTTGATGTTCGTCAGTTTTTTTATGGGTTTCGGTAGCATTCCTTTTGGTATGTTTTTGTCGTTATTTTACTAGGCTGTGTCAAGTGATTTGAAATAATCTGATTTGATTTATGGCGTCTCTTCTGCAAATATAATGGCACCCATGTGTTCAATTCTATAAACATGGCGTTGATTAATAATGTTTAACATGGTTATGAATAAAAAAAGGTTTTGTTTGACTTTAACTGCCAGTCATTCGAGTTTTTTTTTCTAAATTCAAACAATGGTTTGTTCTAAAAAACGTTGTGTTTAATTTGCGAAGAAAAAAGTTAACAACTTTTAACGTCTTTTCTAACTATAGACAAACTTAAATAGCCGATTGGTATTTGAAACACATAAAAAACATAACACTTTAAACTTTTAAAGGTATGGGGACTAATTAATCCCCCTAATTCTGTCCGCGTCACGGGTTCACCCAATTTCGCGGCATAACTGTTTCTATTTTAAAATGGCGGTCTGACACGAACTTCCTGGATTCAAGATGGCGACGATTCAACTGTCACACACAATTAACAACCGATTTTAATCTCTAGTCCGTTATCGTAGGACGCTGTTCGAATAAAAATGCCTTCGGAATGAAAATTTAAGTATAATTTAACTGTCTAGAGGAGTTAAAAATAAATTATGAAGGAATGGGTCGTAAGGGAAGTGATATGATGGAATGCATATTGCATTTGCAGTTTGAGTTTTTATAATTAGGTTTTTTATATGCAGTGGCACACACATCTTTGATGATGTTATTGTATTTGGTTGAATAACATAATATCCATCCAAAAAAATTTTTAGTTTAAAGCTTATTGAAAAGATGCGTCCCGAAGTAATCAGATACCTTCAGGGTAAATAATTGCGTGATATAGCCATTTTATACATGCAGCTGACAAAAAAACTACAGATGTGATTTGAATATAATTATTAATGACTTCTTATTATTATTATTAATAATTTCCGTAACTTTACAGGGATTCAATCTTAAAAGTTTCCAAAGAAATTAAAAATATTGGTTTCGCAATTTTTTTTTATTTTGTGTGCCATTTATGTTTATGGATGATGTTAATAATGTGCTTAAAGGAACAAAGAAAATACTATAGGATAGTTCATCATCATCTGACTAGCCTTTTCCCAACTATGTTGCTGCATCCGGTTAGACTGGAAGCCGACCCGGCTTCCAGTCTAACCGGATGCAGCTGAATACCAGTATTTTACATGGAGCGACTGCCTATCTGAGCTCCACAACCCAGTTAGCACTGGGTAATACAAACTGGTTTTGACAACCAGTCTTACCAAGGGGTATCGCCTTGGTAAGACTGGTTGTCAGAATGCTATAGGATAGTTGTAGGCATCAAATTCTTTGGAATTTAAGACTCAGACTCACAGATCGTTACCACTTCACATAAACATCTGATTGTTAAACTTTCAGTCCAGACAAAACAAACCGATGTTTTCAAGTGAATACTACCCCTGAAACTTACATACAACTCGAACAATTCTGCTTCAAACTCTATTCTACTTCAACATAAAGTTAAATTTCCATAACAATTTGGCTTCTTATGTCATTGGCATGGACAGTGGTGGCAGTGGTTGACACCTGATGTGAATGAATAATGCGGCTCTTGAATGATGGTTCGACGTATTGATGTAATAAAATGGAGGCATTGTTCTGAGTAGTCCGGGAGACCGGCTGTGTTAATGTTTGCTTATGTTTATCGGAAAAGAGTATTAATTTTCCAGTAACTGCAAATAGATAAGTAATAAGTCATATTTATTTCACAAATATATGTATTTTTTTTACAAATACAGTGCTTAATCTAAACTTAAAGAACACAAAAGTATTAGCATTTGGGGCCGAACTAGGCAGAGCCTGTATTTCAGCCCTCAACGCCGATCCCCCTGGGTAAGGCCTACCGCACACTATAGACAAGACTGTCTTAAGACAGACAATATCTGTATATCACAATACCTGTGACAATATCTGTGTATCTGTGTGTCTGTGTGTTATCTATCTGGTGTCCACGACACAAGCCTCGTTGCTTAGTGTGGCACTAGATGGCGCTGTGTGTTAATGTCCAGAGATATTTATTTATTTTATTTACAATAGGCATGACAACAGTATCAAAAAATTGCAAATCTATTTAATCCGTCAGTTAGAGTATTGGAAATTAATGGACACGTAATTTTTGTTTTTGTGAATCTATGAATATTGAAAGAAGATAAAACGAATCAAAATAATAATAATAAATCAAAACTCGGGAGTGGGGGCTCGTGACGTCAGAACTAGCTAAACATTATACCTAGGCGTGACGTATTGGGAATTTTAAAAGCGTCATATGTTCGTCAATTTTGGTTTACGTAATAAAAGAAAAAACACGGGTCTAATATTTTTATTATTATTATTTGATAATCTAACTGACGGACTATTTTTTTTTTTTTGTCGTCTCGCCTATTACCCTACTAGTGCGAGCGAGAATACATAGTCTGTCTCGCTCGCTATAGTTTGCGGTAGCCCTAACAATTAAATTATTTTTATTATTCTATTGGAATGATCCCATGTATAAATCGTATCACAATAAAATTAAGAAGAATAAAAAAAAAACAAAAAGATTACAATTAAAAGCCTTGTCACTGCATAATTTGTGGGAAATTAATTGAATTTGACCACTGTTGAGTACAAGTTCGTGTTCGTTTCTCAGGTCAAGAAAGGTATTAGGTTTTTTCATTAGGGATTTCTCAGAATCTAGATTTGTCTCTTTTTATGTGTTTAGTTGATGGACCTCATGCTCAACAGTCCTTGCGACTTCTAGAGCAACGTGGCAGTTAGTTTATGCTTTAGTAGAAATATTCATAGTTACCAAACATTTCATAATTATTATCACGCATGAATTTATGACTTATTAAAGTAAGCACGATTTAAGTGTTAGTAGATCCAACAGTTTTAAAATTATTGTAATTGTGAAATGGGTACCTATTATAAAAATACCGACATTTGTGAACTTACTTAATCATAATCACGTTTCCGTTTCAGTTTAAATCAATTGCCGGATGTAAAAAGTAACGCGTGTTCATATATTCAAAGTGTTCATCACATAACACATGGCTGAATTCAATGGAAGTTGACTCACATTTCATAAACAATTTATTACATGCTAGCTTAACCAACACTGCATTATTATTATACTACTGTTCCATCACTTTATAACATGGGACTCTTAAAAACATAATTGTTGAAATGTGGGTGTACTATTACGTACGTACACCCCTGCCTAACCCGTCTCGGTATACAGATTGTTACTTGAACTATACGACCACAGTCTGCTTATTCAGACAGTTGTTTTTGCATGCAAAACCTGATCGTTTTTGAACAATAGTCCTTTAAGTCAAGCTTAGAATTAGAAAAACATTAAGTTATCCTTATCACAAAGCACAATGTTACGCCTGTACTTTCACGAAGGGTTAGGCAGAGGTGTGCCTGAAGAACATCCACTTTTCGAAAGTTTATTTATTTTTTAAACTTCATGTACAAGAGTGGTAAATAGGCGGACTTAATGCCTCAAGGCATTCTCTACCAGTCAACCTTTGGGTCAAATAGGATAGCATAGTGAAAAATTACAAAAAAAAAATAAGAAAAATACCATTTTGATAAATTAGTTATGTTTTCGTCTCAAAACATTACTTGTAGGTTGTATCTTGTATTTTTACATCGTGAAACTAGCTTCAATAATTAATCCATTAGCGATAAGTTATTAGGACTACCGCTAATTACTACATAGCAATAATAAAACTAATAACATCCGGTAAATTATAGGAATTAGGTAACATTTTAAATCATAATAATCATATTAGAATATGTTACTGTTAAGGCCGTCTCCTCGACTAGTGGAAGTAACTTTAACAATGCTCTGTCAGACAATGTCAGTATCTCGTTGATTGATGTTATGGCACCGACAGACAGACAGGTTTGCTTATATTTTGATCTTTCCTGGTCGATTTTGAGATCGAATTCTTTCGGGGTTAGATCAGTGTTTGATGATTTGGGTTTTATGTTAGCAAAGAAGCTTTAAAAACATACATCTTGTTGTTTTCGGCAAAAAATTTACTGGTACCTACATAAAAATAAATAAATTATAGATTTATACGTAATCAATGTACTTGTAATAACGTCCCCCTGCTGTGAGTCAGACGTCCTCTTTGTAACAAGGACGGGGTCTAAATTCATCACGTGGCCCTGTGCTTGTTCGTGGACGTCTTACAATAAAGGGTGTAAAATACCTCTTAACGAGCACTTGTTCTTCTCGTCATTGCGATCATTTTTTTGTTCTACACCATCCTGGGAATCTTCTAGTTACGGAGATATTGGGGGTCAAAGTTCCAACTTTTATACAAGTTTTTTTTTTAAATACGCGTTTTTATTGTAAGATTTTTACTTTAAATTAAATTGAAATTTTATCCAATCCATCCATCAGCACAATGTATTGAGTGAGTTACATTGATTTCTACAACAAAACATGATTTTTCACCCCAAAAAAGTCGTTTCCCAGCAATAATTATTGCGTATAGTTACTTAGTTTGATGTACAGAATACTTGGTTGACGGCTTCGAGATGAGGTTGCTTACACCCTGTATGTTTGATACTTGGATACAGGTATCCAAGTATCAAACATGGTACAGGTACCAGTTTCTGCACGGTGTTTTAGAACTGTCGGTGTGAAGCTTTTGGTTCACAACGACAGGTTTATAGCCACGACAAGCGAAGTCACTTGGCCAGCATTGCTCCAAAGCAATATTATGCCAACTCTTTTCCACTCATGATCACCGATAAACATCAGTTCCTGTCCATCACAAACTGCCAATAGTGATCATAATGGCAATTTCCCCTTCACACATCCATTTTAGATTTATATTTAGCAAGAACGTTCGCGACATCTATGATACCTAATAAATCTTCAATTCACCAATCACGCATCCGGTCCAGCGACTAATAGAGATATCAAACATAATGATAATGTTCCACAAATTCAATTTTATAATTAAGTAGTTCTTCACGCCATTCGCTGAGTTAATTAATCACCGTTAGAAATCGGTGATAAAGTTTATGATCGATGTGCTGGTGATAAACTTGTTGTCTTCACAGATGCCGATGTTTTTGGTAATGTTAGGCTGAGTGTTCACATGGTTGCTGTTGAATCTTGATTTCTGGGGTACCTACAAAATTTCGATGAGTAAATGCCACTTACCTAAATTCTGAGAAAAATTGAGCAGCAGTATTCTTGTTGGAGTTACGGTATTCCATAGAAAGAGAGTGTTATTTTCACCAAGGTTGTTTTATGCCACTGGCATGCATTTTCACCAATGTTTTGTGACTGTGTTATGCTGAATGAAGCACATGCTCAATGTTCAATTTCAATTAAGATCAATTAATTATTAATTAATTAGGTTCAATTAAGATTCTTATAGTTTCCAGACTCTGGAAGTTTATTTGTATGTTTCCATTAACCAACCCCATAACTCAAGTGGACCTGGGCAGGACATCTGGCTAGACGCGGAGATTGCGAATGGAGCAAAGCCTTGACCGAGTGGTGGCCAAGGCTTAGCCAAAGAAACCAGGGCCGTCCTAAAGCTCGTTGGGTTGACGATATCGTCAGGGTCGCGGGTAACACCTGGATCAGGGACGCACAGAACCGGGAAGTGTGTGGCAGAAGAAAGGAGAGGCCTATACCCAACAGTGGGTGATTCCGGGCTGATGATGATGAACCCCATAACTAGACCGTTCCAAATATACTCAACAATGCAGTCACTAAACTACAAAACAGTCACAAACTATCGAGTTGAGTTAATAGAGTTCTCTTTTACCAAATCAAATATCGTTTAAATGTGCACACATTTACGAGATAGGTTTTACAAAACAATGTTGTTGTCATCTCTGTCCTACTGCAAGTTACCTTTTCACCCGTAACAATGATTTCTTATTACAAGACTTGCTGTGGCTCTGGTCTTTCTCATTTCTAGTGTGCCTACCTCTTTATTGTCCACATCCGTCACACACAACTCCTAAAAACATAATCAGCGTCAGTGAAAGTGTAGCGTGACTTACCGACGCTACTTCAAATGAATCACTTTCTTCTTCACAATAGATTCCAAATTAACTACTTAATGAGGTTCTCAAAGAAGCCGGATCAGCTGTGTGAAGGCTGTCGGTGGAATACATGTTGGTTTGTAGAAGGAATTCTGATAATAATCGATTTAAACACCTCTGTGTCTGTCAGGAAGACTGACTGCAATTCAGTTCAACAAAAAGAGACTAGAGGGCTAAGTTTTCATATTCGACGATTAGTCATTATGGCAACCATTCAAAGACAACGCCATTGCCATTGCCAAAAGATTCGATAGTTTGAAATTGCGCAAATGGATTAAGCAGGTTAAAAAAAACCATCCAATTACCGTGTTTCAAACGAAATATCAAAATAATAGAAGATGATTTACCAATGTCAAGCCTAAAAAAAACGGAAAACTTTAAATGACGCCTTTCAATTAGAGGATAACCAACACTGTTAAAAAAAATGTTAAGTAACTTTTTCTTTGAAGTGTAACTTTGTTGTCTTATATTTTTGTTTAATCTCTTCAGTTGTTTCTCTGTTTAATTCTCACGCTGTTTGTAACGTTTTGTCAATTTATACATAAGTTTATATAAGTGGAAACTTGTAATTGGCTTTCTTCCGCATATTACTTCTGACTACTCAAATGTATTAGCTGTAAGTTTTCTTAAAATTAATAAAATAAAATCAAGAATTACGGTCAATGATCGCCATTCTGCTACAATTTCTTCAAACTTGGGCCCAAGTAGCACAGCTTCTAGTGAAAGAATATTTATCTCGGGAAATACGATAGCACAAGGAGTTATTTCTGGCTTCAGGCAGCATCCCAATGTTATGATAAGTTGGATGCTAGTGTAACTAGGTAGTCAGTGGCCGGAAATTCTGCCAACCAGTCTTACCAAGAGATTTCGTATTACCCAGTACTAACTGGGTTGTGGAGGTCAGATAGGCAGTCGCTCCATGTTAAATACTGGTATTCACCTGCATCTGGGTAGACTGGAAGCCGACCCTAACATAGTTGGGAAAAGGCTAGGCGGCCCGCTGGACGCTAGAGAAATTGCTGTCACAATACACTTCTCATCATTGGCATTGTTCAAAACAGACAATCTTATCGCAATTAATTGACACTTTAACCACGTCCTAAGTAGACAAGACAAGGTATCGCAATAATTAGAGGTTACTTCTACTATAAAACATCATCTGGGCAAACTGCCAATGCCATTACTTATTTAAATAAAAGATAAAATCTAAAGGTGATGCCCTAAATCTGTAGACATGCTTAATAGGCTTCGCATGAACATAATCATGATATCAGTGGACATTATAAATAATAAATAAAATTTGTTTCTCAAATAACTTAGTAATATTTGACAGAAAAATAGTTTGGCAGTATTAATTTCTAATAGTGGATGTAGCCACTGCAACCAACCTAGGCAATGCCTGTATTTCGGTTTAACACACATTACACCTCATGAGTCATTATCATTGGTCTCGTTGATGTGGTCGCAAACACTACTGCTGACCGGTCTTGGCTTCGATTCTCAGGTCAGACATAGTGTTATTGGGCTTTACATTAAGTTTTTTCGGTAACAGCCCAGAGCCTGGAGCCTAGAGCTTGTGGTTTTGTGTCCAATGCATTGGTCCCACCGCTGGGTATTTATTTATTTACTTCAATCAACTTTGAATCATAGGTACAATTAAACTAAAATATATTAAATCTGCAACACAATTAAAATGAAAATCACAATTATAATGAAAATTAAAATCAGAATTAAAATTAAAATCACAATTAAAATTATAACCACAATTAAAATTAAAATCACAATTAAAATTATAACCACAATTAAAATTAAAATCACAATTAAAATTATTAAAGGCCCCCCTTTCACTTTGTAAACCTTTCTATCTTATGCCGATCTCTGACCACGTTCGTCCCGAAAACAAGATCGTCACACCACCTTCTCCGCGGTCACTATTAGATGGCACCTTCAAAACATAACTGGCTAAATCATGGTGAAGCGTTAGGTACAATCGTGGTCTTTTCCGCCTGATTAGTTAATTTTTTTTTGACTTAAATCACACGCCCCCTTAAAGTTTAGGCCTATTAGGAAAGCGTCAATTTGGCGTGCAAAATAACAATAACTCTCGTTTGGCGTGCGTCGTCAGTGCGCTTCTCCGATCGGTATCGTCTTTCATTCGTTATTTCTATACAAAGTCTACGGGGCGAGACTAGAGAGCGTTTCTATGTTGCGAGTACAAGCAAAAATTAGCTTAGTGGTGATCAGGCGGGAGTGTCCACGATAGTACCTACACCTCGGGAATTTTGGGAAACACCCACAGGGATTACATGTTCTTATTGAGTCATCACGCGATACTGACTAAACGTGATCGTTCTTCACCAGACACATTTTGACCCAGGTATTTTCTTCGTGTCCGCGTTGATTGATCAGTCAATCAGACCACGTACTCATTAACACCTTAATGAGCATTTCCTTAATCAGTGACATCCGTCGCTAGTTAATGTTTTAATTAAACACTAGTACATTGTCATGGTCTTTTCGTAAGGATAATAGTTCAATCAAGTTAGCTATTTGTTGTTTAATGTCCATTTCTTTTTTATGACCTATCATTGGTTCAATAGATTGCACTTCTCTGTTATACTCTCTTAATAATTATGCCATTCATAACGTGTGAAGTCATTTGTTATTTTATTCATTCCAGTTTTTGTCATAAGGTGATCGGCCATCACTTCATTCTAACTCATTGCAGCATTTTTTGATATACGGTCTCCTTTAACTTCAAGACAGATATATGTCTAACCTTTTCATGATGTGTCTTATCTTCTAGAGCATACTCAAGCTTTTTCAGTTCCAAAAGCTTAGCTTTAAAAAAGTTCTTTACAAACTAAAGCTCCTTGACTATTTTCTCACATCAAAAAACCTAGAACATAACCCCGACTTTACCATTTCGTCCCTTTTAAAACATATCGCTAGTAATAAAACCGTATTCTTCCATGGAGCTGCTACATCATCACTTGCCACTTCCACCTCTGCATCCTTTGACACACGGTCTACAATCGCATGTACATGACTGGATGCTGTATATGGAGCTCGACCGTGAGCGTACCAGTGACTAATCGACCGAGGTTCAGCCGACCTTACTGGCTCAGCGCTCAGCTGGACAACTATTAAATAATTGTGTGCCCGATGCGAAGTAAATGTTGAGTTTTTGTTGTTTTAAATGAAGATTGAGTCCTTTTGTGACGTGGATATGAGGGGTAATGTGATGATTGTCAGTCAACTGAAAGAACCAATATTTAGGATAAAATCCTACTAATATTATACATGTGAAAGATTGTCACTTTGCAAGAAGTACTGAAAGTATTTGGATGAAATTTTGCACACAGATAGTTTATAATCTGGATTAACACATAGGATAATTTTTATCCCGGTAGTATGACGCTATGGGACAATTATCAAATTTCACGCGGGCGAAGTCGCTGGCAGATGAATAAACAGTGATCTTGATGCTTTATCATGTCTTAAATGTAATTCTTATAGTGCTTCTCTATGTCGGTAATTCAGTACATGTATACCAAACGAAGGCTTGCGAACCCAGTGTACACACATAAAAAAAGTTTGCGATCACTTTGAAAAATCGAAATCTCATAATCTTTTTTTTTTAATAGTTTTATTTTTTAATTTCAAACAGGGTAATTCTATCTAAAGAAAACACACAACAAAGAATTTTTCTTGATAAAGTTCTATTTAAAAATGATATCAGATTATGCTAGTGATCACAAACTTTTTTTGATGTGTGTACACTTTTTTTATACCTTCGCTGCAAAAACTTAATGTGGAAGTGACCTTTGAGTGCCTTTCAATTGGAATTGTGATTAGAAACAACTGGGAAAGAGGCTGATTTAACTTTACTGTTTTATGTTCCCATCACAGCGAAAGGTATAAAGCTTTTCATGGATTGCTTGCATCCTTAGGTAACCCTTCAAACCGGACACCTAGGTTTAGTCTCTGGTCATTCCATAATATTACTTGATGACCCTAAGTTTTTAGTTTTTGTCTGCGAACACAACATAAGTAGTTCCACAAATTCCGCTGAATTCGGTCAGACTGGAAGCCGTCCCCAACATGATTGGGAAAAGGCTGACGATGAATCACAGGTGCTATCAGCCACTTATTCTTCAAGATCCTTCAGCACACGGTTAGCAAGGTGTCCCAGTTACCAACCGTGTTGACTGCTGACGTCAGAAGGTACCTTCTCGTCATCGCGATGTATAGGCACACAATACCTTCCGTTTGTTGAATAATACATACATTATCGAAATATTTCTATTGGATTGTTATCAATTGATTATACATTATGTTTTTATGCAATGAAGACTTATTGATTTCATGTTAACTAGTGTAAACCAAAATGAAATCTTGAAAATTAGCTTGCTATTCGTTTTATTTAAAATAGAAGGCAAGCTTTTTTATTGCAAAAGAGTTTGGCTTCTGTTTTGCCTAGATCGTGGTCTTTCTTAAACACTACGGATAGTATTTTGTCAGAAATTGAGCTCCTTATTGATTTTTAATAAGAATTCTTGTTCTCGTATTTTTTACGCCGCAGTACCATCAGGAAAACTCAACGTGTAATCAAACTTTATGGAATTGTATGAAACTGGACAGGATGAACTTTACGCTAAGCACTTTACTTTGAGTATCGTAAGTACACTATAAGTAATCGTTTATTTGTATCTCTTATTAAATCCCACACAATGAATAATATACGTACTTAAAACATAGATTCCACAATCAATTACTTATAATAACTTAATTTCTATACATACATACCTACACCATGGAACCTTGAGTCATTATTACCAATACCCGCAACCAATACGCCATGATCGATGGTACGATTGATACGCCACGTAATTGGCGTATGGCGTGCGTTTAATATGGCCTATCATACATAATTATAGTGTTTTGAAAATTAGCTTGACTTGATAAACTCGACAAAACTTCGAAGTTTTGTAATATTTTATCAGATAAAAGCCTATCAAAGTTTTAATCAAACTGTTCTTTTAATAAGGTCGTTAAAAGGCACTTATAAATGTCAGAATTTACAAGGGAATTGATTCTACCTAGTTGCCTTAGTTGATGTATTGATTGTTGTTGTTTCAAGGGCTGGAGTAGGCCCAGGGAATTTAGCTGTTTCATCATCATCCACTGCTGGACATAGGCCTCCTCAATGGCACGCAACTCAACTCGATTTTCAGCAACTCTCATTCAGTTGCTACCAGCCACCCTGCGAAGATTGCCTGTCGGTCGAGGAAATGTTGATTCTATTGATGATGCGACTGCGATGCACGATATCTGACGCTGAACGTCAGATATCGTGCATATCAAGGCAGAGCTATTTATATTTTCACCAGACGAATAAATCACAAAAACTAAATTAAGTTCCCTTTTTTCCTCAAAAACTAATCACATTAATCATATCAACCGTGAGCAAAGCCACGGGCAACACGTAATGAACGGCATTAACATAAAATGTTGCCACCATACAAAAAATCAACACTTTCCACTATTTTATTTGTCTTAGAAAAGTGTTCATTTATATGGTAATTTTTATGGTAAACATGCCATATTTATGGTGCTGGTTAACGAGAGGTCACGCTAACGAATTTAGGTATGTTTGTGTTTGTCATGACTGTTTCTGGTAAGGAGGGTGCTAAATACCGGTGTTTAAGTTGGTAGTTTGTTGAGCTATATTTTCGTTTTCTTTTGGGGTAACTGGGACATCTTTTGTGCCTGGTGGTCAATATTTTAAAGGTGAAGGACTAGGATGTAAGCGCTTTCTCCGAGTAACCTAGGTTGGTGTTACAAAGCCATGTAATGATAACGAAGTTCTTTAAAAGTATCTAATAAAATCTCGTAATTGATAATTTGACGGTTCGTGTAAAAACAATAACCTTTATGTGGATTGATAGATCTGTGAGAACCAAGTTTCAAGTTGTACTGTCTTTAGCCAATCTGTAAATTGATTGCCATTTGCTCTTTGCGACATCTTGCAAAGACTTGACACACATTATAAACATAGTGCTTAATACCTAGCTTTGGCATTTAATTTAGTTCCTGTCTATTCAAAAGATAAAATTGTTTTCCTTACCAAACGGATCATACCAATCCAATAGCACCTAATACTTATCATAAAATAAAACATTACAATTTCAAATAACTCCGTCCATCCGCGGCGCAGACTGGGAACCTGCCGCTGGCGACACTCGCTGGCCAAGGTGACGCGTGGGTACGCCGCACCTACCACTACTTGTTCCAACGAGCGTCGGGCGGCTGCGTCCACATACTTTCCGGTTACCAGCTTATATTTGATGGAAATGTTTCTTTTATTGGTCCGTCTCTTAGGTGGCCTAGCTTGGAATTAGGACAGTAGTGACTTGCAATAACGTTATACTTGTATTTACAATAAGGCTCTTCTTTCTCTTGTCGATATGAACTAGTCTTCAATTTCTAAACAGGGATGGACATTGGTGTAAAGCTCTGAACGCATTTTAATTATTAGGTACTTAGATTTTTCACTATTTACCTAAATAAATCAGTAATTTCGTGTTCTGTTTCAATGTATTAGTTCCTTTATCCTAAAACTAATTATTTTGCTTCAAACTGATTATAGCATTCGGTATGTCACAGACTATAACTTTATTAGAAAAAAGTCTTCTTTTAATTCTTTAAGGCTACTTTCTATATTTCCTGGTTTATGAGTTTTAATTTGATCATCAAACAATCGATGAATATAAATCTTTCTAAATTATTAAATAGATTGTATTTATGTAAATTGTTTCGTTACATAAACAACCATCGTGTATTACAAATTGTCTAAAAAGGATAATAAATTAGAAATATGTCATTATTCATGTAAAATGATTTTCGAATAAAATAATCTAATCCTATAGAGCGCATGCAATATGCCCATCGATTTTATATAACTTTCGACAATTTATTAAAGATTATACATTTATTGTCATTGTTTTTGAGGGGATTAATATATAATTTATGAATATAACGAATTAACAAGGATTTCTCTTGTAACAGCCTGACATAAAAAGCAACACAACAATAAAAAAAATCCTTATTAAAATAAAATATGTTTTATTTGATTGGTTTATTTAAAAACTGCGTTCTCTATAATCATTGTTTATTATGTGTTAACAAAACAATGGGCAATATACTTTTAATAATAAAAGTAAAACAACAAACAAATCAGTATTCAGCCCACAAACCACAGACACAAAAGCATCTCAAAATAATTTGAACGAAGCACACATTATCTGTGCATGCATTAACCATAGATAAGTAATAAATATAAGGGCTAACTAGCAGACTCTTTGTTGAGGCCGCTCCGAGAACTGAAGCTATTTATAGCAAGGATTTGATAAGAATCGACTTAGTCATTCCGGCTGGAGTCGAGAGAGGCTGGAGGGATCGACGAGGGTTCGGTGGAACAAAGGATTCGCATATATGTCCGGGGATTTGTATAAAGATGGGTGGATTTTGTTTATGAGACAGATGGTAATGCAAATCAATGTCAAACACAATGCGCGGTCTTGTCGCTAAAAGTTGTTTTGAGACAACCCTTTCAGACCCAGGAACTGAACCTAGGATCTCATCCTCTTCTTCTTAAACACTTGGTGGGAAAATCCAAATTATACGGTCAGAATACTGTTTTGATCTGACAGGGAACCCGTTTAAATGCCACTGCTAAAAATCTATGAAGTAGGGTCGAAAGAAAGGAAATGACTATTCAAGGTAATGAATATCTATTATCAGGAAGCATATAATGAACCGAATACATAGATACAATACAATATTGCATCAAACAATAACAACTCTGGAACTGTAGAATAGAAATCCAAAACTTCTCATGACTAATTTCCATTGTCGTTACCGATTCCTTTAATTCAGGCTTTTGATCTTTATCTCTATTGGTGGTAATGGATGATATTGCCTCTCTCCAGTTCCCAATTTTAAGCAAAACATCTCCATTCATATCTTTCGTACCCAGAAAAATCTGACTCATCACGTCAAAGCTGTCATTCCACAAGCAACTAGCAAATAGTTTACTAACCTCTCACACGCTACAGTGTATCAAAACAAACAGTTTAGTAACCCACTCAGTACTCGGTCAAGTGACATTAGGCCTAGGTTTATGCCTAACTAGGCAGTTCAAATAGTGCTAATCGTCTTAAATCTCTAGGTCAACTGAGTACTTGAAAAGAGGCCAACCGGTGTTGTGGCTTTAAGTATGGCTTATTTTATAGTTGTAAGAAATAAATCTGTAAAAGGCTCATTCATGAGTAAGTCATGGGATAAAATGAATATTGGTTTTCCGACTGTAGTGACAAAATATAGGTCCATGCGTCACTATTCATGTATCCAGCCAGACTTTGACTTTTAGTCTTGCTGCTCAGCAAAGGCCTGTATATTTCTACTCCTCGCAGTACGTTACCTTCTCCAGCCAATCTCCCATAAAGGTTTTTACTATTTCTTCTTCGTGTACGGTGGAATTCCTCTACATACAAATACTGGTTTGTTATTTGATTGCGTAGGTCAACTAGAAGCTTAACGTGGGTTCAAATTAATTTGACAGTTAACGTCCGTGACAAAATGGCGACCAATAACTGACATTTTGAAGCATAA
The DNA here is from genome assembly GCA_963853795.1 of Xestia rhomboidea. NCBI lineage: Eukaryota > Metazoa > Arthropoda > Insecta > Lepidoptera > Noctuidae > Xestia > Xestia rhomboidea. The sequence goes on along the minus strand of OY970778.1, from coordinate 1,078,964 downwards.
ATTAGTCGTTATAGCGGCAAAGTACCAGAAATAAACGAGATGTCTAGGTCCACAATAATTAATTTAAATAACATGTAGTATAGGTACTCTCCCCTGCTTCCAACGGTATCACAACTTGATAAAATATTGACATTTCTTTATTATGACATGATATTGGTATACAAATACAGATAGAACTTCCGTAAAAAAATCTTTTAAATATGTAAACATCATGCAGATTACAAGAACTAAGCGGTCACACATACAATGACATTGTTTTATAATATCTATGTTTATAATAATATGTATAGTTAAAGAAACTAATTTTCCTTTTATTTTGTTTCAGGTTTACAAAAACTTATGCCCAGTGACTTGTTCCGTTTGTACCGACCGGCGCGGTTGCGAAGATGCCGTGACTATTAACTAACTTTAACGAATTGATTACTAATTAATAATATTAAGTGAGTGTTAGTGTGAGTGTTGTGATAAGTGTCCATGTGTATCGGATTTTACTGCATTGGTGAGTACAGCTTGATTTATATTTTAAATTAAGGATACTGCGATACTATTTTCTATATAAACGGCCATAACATTATAGAGACCAAAAAGGCAATGTTTCTACTGTGATTTATCCAAGGCTTATGATTGAGTAAATCACTATAAAAATGCAAGTTATGACAAGCTTAGGACATCTTATTTAAGTTACCAAATTAGTGTGGTTCTCTTCTTCTTTGTAAAAACAAAAAGTAAATTATAAATGAAAGATTTAGGGTAAAAGGGTTTCAAAGTCCAGAGTAGAACAGGGGTCCCACAAGGTTCTCTCCCGAACCCTTTTCTTTCCCTAAAATATAATGGTTGTCATTATTTGCTGTTACTTAGTTTCAATTGAGAACTGAACAAACAATCAGAAATAAATAGATAACTGCTTTATTGCTTATAAGAAAAAACAAACGCATAATTTGATTAGGCCTCCGACGCAAAATGAATACACTAATTTGTAATTTCGAAGTCGGAAAATCGATTAATAAAACCAATTTCACACATGATTAGAGTTCGAGTGTGAAATTAGGACACATGTAGGTAGTTATAAGATACACTTACTACTTGAAACATACATCGTTTCTAAACGTAATAACATCTTCATACCTAATGACAATAACTTTGACCTGGCAGAGTGACTAGCCCTTCGAAGTGGCTGTAAGTATGTCAATAGAAACTGACTTAGGTAGCTACAAGTAGGTCATCCTAATGCTTATGACATACAGACATACGGCTGCACCGTGGGCGATATTGGTTTCTGTCATATTCCATATTTATGGAAGCTATTGATGATTTTATTGGAAGATTTGTTTTTAATGCTTATTTTTAGTTTGACAAGTAATATGTTTTTTGTGTCCGATGGTATTTGAAATGTTAATAAAGATGAAGAGTGTGTGGTGCTTAGTGATTGAATCGTCTAACTAATATTTATTAAAGAGCTGATGTTCAACATAGCATAATAGCAACAAGGTATAGCAGTTCTTGACTGAGTCATATCCCTTTTACTTCATTCGATGTATCTATGTTTCGAAAAAAAAAACTCTGGTCCTATCTATGATGGATCGAGTTAGACTAAAACTTGATTTTCCCAACCATAACATTTCGTATCAGCATTTCCTGTCAGTGTTGCAATTCTTAGTTTAAATTTTCCTGCCTGTCTAATTTAATTTTATTCTTATTTTTATTTAATTATTATTATTATTATTTTTTTTTTTTATTTATGATATCCAGTACAGTCAGTCAGTTTCAGTACTTTAAGTGTAGTGAAAAACCGTGAAACTCTAAAACAGTGCTCTTTTTCTTTATTTACATGACTTAAATTAATGAACCATTTATAAAATACCACTCCCAAGTCATAACCATACTTACTAAACATAAGCATCTATGTTTACTATTATAATAATAACACATAAGTGAGTGTCGCCTCTTCACATTCAATTACACGTCGCTCCGATTGATTGGCGTTGCACAATTGAAGCCGGTTAGCACGCTCATCGATTTGGGTGCTGGAAAGGCATAAGCGTAAAGCGGTTGTAGATGTTAATTTTCTTACAAAAGTGAGCAAAATGGTGAGAATGTTTTAACCACTCTGATATTGGAAAATCTCTATAGAAATTAGTCAACTTTCATTCGCAACTACAGCCAGAGTCGTTCAAAACGTTACTTAGTGTGGTAAAACTGTTTAACTACAAATCATAAACTACTAATCATAATTATGCAAGCCAATGCACGGACTCAATATTATTAATAGATATCGGTCTTAGAACTCGAAGTAACCCACTCCTCAATTATCACTGATATCAGGACACTAATCTGTTTGTGATTGTGAAAAACTACTACAGTAAATAAGGATAGCAATTGTACTACAGCAACACTACAGTGAGTGAGTGAATAATGATTAAAACTACAACTCTCCTTGAATATTATTTCCTTCAAAAATATTTTTACCGTATGTTTTTGGTGTCTACCTACCGCTGATAAATCTGAATCGCTTCCTCTTATATCTCGCACCACACACATAACTCAAGTTAGTGTTAAACAAATTGGCAACGAATGAAGTAACGCTCAGTATTAAACTAATTGACTTATTGCTTTCTGACTGGCTGCACATACCTATATGTAAATAGATACAGAATTCCCACTTTAATCAATATTGAATAAAAAAAATAAAAGCAGAAAAATGCAAAGCGGCCTACTAGGTTAAGTATCTTTTGATCACTCTTCAGTTAATTTGAGAAGTTATGCTGAAATTTGTAAAAATAACAAGAAACAAATCTCTCTCACATAGAGGAGGTCTGTGTTTCAGAAGCAGGAACCCTATGGGCTGATAATGCTACAAGAAACAGTAATAGGAGTGGCCTTATTCCTGGATATTGTTATAGGGAACTGAGGGAGCATATTCTGTTTCCTCCTTTCTACAATTTTATTAGTTACATTATCAATTTTGCATAAATTAATAAGATATCCCTTGGTAGTAAGTAGTTCTCATAATTCTTGCATAAGCTAAAATTGAATGAATGCTCTTTTCTAGTGTTCCTTTATTCTTCTTGTCTAAATTGGCGCCGTTCTGTAGTGCCGCCGAAGGGCCATCAACTACAAGAGGTTAGTTTTGTAACACTCGTAAAGCAACAAAGGGTGATCAATCAATTTGTTCGTTATCCCTGGGCTCCACGAATCGGAGATAAGTTTCATAGTAAAAGTTGCGTATGGCGATTAGCATCACACCCTTGACGGATGATCCTCTATAGAAGCAGTATCTGTGATAAATTTGTTTATTTCGGTATCTTGTCTATGTTTGATCGGGTTGTTTTTTTTGGGGAATAACATCTCGCAGTTCAACCTAGAGAGATGGTCGTCTGCTTAACCGGACTTTCCTGTGGGTGCCTTAAGTGTAAGGCCTCCAGCCAGGGTAAAAAACTTACAAACTAAGCGACTACACGTTAAGGGCACCCCCTGTGGGGTACGGGCCTCGGCTTGAGAGGACAGCAAGGGGACAGGCTGGATCGGAGTGGATGTTTGATCGGGTCTTCTGTGTTTTATTTTTATATCGTATCGTCGTATCTAGAGACAGTGACATTGGCGCCTCTCCAGTAATCATGATTGAGTAGCGCATATTAAACGTCATTAGGAAATAACTACAATATTTCCTAACGTAACAATAACATCAACATCTATACTAATATTATAAAGAGGAAAGATTTGTGTTTGTATGTAACGAATAAACTTAAAAACTACTGGACCGATTTGAAAAGTTCTTTTACCGTTGGGAAGCTACACTATCCGCGGGTGACATAGGCTTTTTTATCCTTGTATTCCCACGGGAACTACGCGAGTGAAACCGCGTGACGTCCGCTAGTTCTTCATATTTTATCTAATGATACGCAGCATTAAATATACGTCGGTCACAAAACTTACATGAATAAAGTTGTAATTTGTTATTCGTTTTACACCCCGTTTACGACCGCATGCGACTAGCGATTCGATTTGCGTCAAACGACACCCGAGTGTGTCACTTGGCTCACCATATTATAAGACTGCGTCCTCATTTGGCGAACAGGCTTCCTATTTTAAATGGATTGTTATACAGCGAGTACTGTACGCAGTTTGCGGGGTTTCGCTTGCCAGTTGCCGACTCATTCAATGAGCGGCCGATTCGCAGCGAAATTTGCTTCAGTCGGTGGCGAAGTACGTTCTGTGCCAAGATTTTTCCATGCTCGTGGCTAATTTGCTACAGTGCGCCGCTTGAGTATACGACTGGTTCCACGCTCAGAATCTGTAAGCCGCACACATTGGACACATCCTAAGTCGCATCACAGTGACTCGTAACATGCCCTAAGCTATTTTTTTCATTTATATTCTCCGCAGCCGTTGTTGCGTGTAGTTCTCGTGATGGAGCGACTATGCTGACATTAATCTGAATAATGCGTCCAATATTAATAACATTATTTCATTGTTATTAATATCAGGTAAACATGATACCATATCATGAGGTAAACATTGTGTCCTTTTTATAGATTTCATACTGGTTTCAGCGACCTTTACTGACTTCCATGCTTTTTTATTACGATGTAAATAACTTGTTGTCATTACATTGGCAGTTGCCAAAGTAAATACCGTCTCTTTATAAAAATCGCCGTTAAACACGTTTCCTGCTTGAACTTAAGCGGTCTCATGCAGAGCTATCGCTTGCAATGCGTTTCATATTTTCTACGATTTTCAACAGAGTTGTAGCTTATCGGTAGCTAAAGAGAATCCAATAAATTTTAGACTATTGAGTCCTAAAGTAAACGGTGATTTTTGACACCAAAAAAAGTAGTTTCCCAGCAATAATTTTTGCGTTGACTTACTTAGTTTGATGTTCAGAATGCTTGGTTGACGGCTTCGTGATGAGTCTGTTTACGTCCTTGTATTTATTGCTGATTTAAAGAAATATTTTCTAAGCCCTCTGCACTCCTAAAATAAAGTAAACGTATTGTTGTTGGTTACAATAGTTGCTTCAAATCATGAGAGCCCTTGAATGAGACTATCCGGAAGCATAATCCAGTAGTGGTTCCTCAAACTAAATTGAAAGTCATTTATCTATATTAGGCTTAAAATTTGCTTTTTAAGCGTCTAGCCCCCCCCCCCCCCTTCACTACTTCCTAGTGTTTCAGCTGGAGAAGAAGTAACAGAACAATTTCCCCAGCGAGACAAGTTTTGTCTTCTCAATACCATGACAATTTTGCTTACCAATGGTTCTCTCACTATCCCACCAAATATCTCCAACCGAAATCTTCTCGCAACTTCATCTCAGATCACATTACTTCCTTAGTCAACAGCCTACCTTCAGAGCAACAAGGTGCGCAGCCAACCAGTAGGCAGCAACCTTCACCGGCGAACATCTGTTGACGGGAATGTTAAGGTGTCGTTTCGCAACCACTCCTTTATATGGAGAAACGGGTCATTGCTATTGGAACTCGACCTTAAGCGCACGCAGTATAGTCGTGGTTATTTTACTTTGATTTGATATAATAATATTAATTGTTTTAGTAGCTTTTCTCGTGGTGGTAACAGGTGAGGCATTTTCTTTGGAGGTTTTCCTTCAAATTAAGAAGGTGTTATAGTTAGGCTGGCAACCAGTGGCCATTTCAATATCTCACGTCGCTAATTGTATAGTTTAAGACCGTATCTATACCAGTAAAATAATACATACAAAAATAAATTTCAGGGATGGGAAAACCTTACAAAAAACCCTGAATTTCATCGTTTCTTTCAATATTTTTACCTCTCGAAATAGTAACGAAAAGTTTTCTTTTTTAGATATCCTGAAAACAAATAAAACTATAATTTTCAGTTTAATGATTCAAAAATATGATTCAGAGATGGAGTGATGGAACAAACTCCCCAGCAACACATTTTTAGTAAACTACAACTAAATGGTAAAATGATTGTCAATTTACTCAAAAACCAGCTGCTCAAACCGGAACTGAAAGATACGGTGACCAGGAAAACAAGAGCCGTAAGCATTGCTTACACTGACGGCCTTGACCTGAAATGAGTTATAATAATATGAGCAATAATAATAAGGTGAGTAATAATAATTGATGAGAACACTACGCGGGCGTGAGTTGAGGAAAATAGTGGTTTATATATGGCGAATTTATCGGATGTTACGTCATTTATATGGCGCCTAAGTGACGTATGGTGTATGAAGTTGTTTTAGTAGTGTAGGCAGAATTGTAATATTAAATGTAGGTGTAAAAAACTGTAAAATAAGGTTTAATTTTACTCTGGTTAAAATAAGGAAGGAAAAAGCTAAGGAAAGATAAAAAAATGGTAAAAAAAAATAAAAATAAAGGGACTTGTACACTTCCGACCTTGACCTAAAATGAGTTATAATAATAGTGAAATGAGTAATAATGAACTGATGTTTATGTGTAGAGGAAAGATAGGCTTTATTTATAGTGAATAAAGTTTTGGGAAGTGAAGTCATATTCTGGCGCCTAGTTGATGGCGAATGCCTGACTGTTTTTTTTACACTTGGCCACAACTCGCCTGATGTGAAGTGGTTATGTGTTGTTATGTTATGTTATGTGTTGTTAAGTTATGTGGTGGTAGAGCACGCTTGCCTAGAAGAAAGGGATTCACTCAAACGTTGAATTCATACTCATTTTAAACGATGAAATGGTTCAGGTGGAGATTCATAGACTGATGGCCCTGGAGTGTAACCGTGGTGCTCTTTTACACTGAGGCTCTCAATACCATGTGATGAGTGTCCTATTGTTGGCTTATTACAAGTATTGATGACGCTGGGATGCCGCTGAAAGCACTAAAACACACTCTGAAGAAGAAAGGGTATTTGAAAACCGATTTCGGTCTGACAAGTCGTAATTAAAAGGTCACAACAATAATTTCTACGGGTCGTCGCTATCACACCCGTTAAGGAAACTCCTATATAATTAACTGTAAAAATAAATTCACAGGTCAAATAATTGTCGCGGTGACACGACGTAGGAAGTTAGGTCAACAGGTGACCTTTTACGTTACTTACAGATGACCTTGACCTAAAACAGGCCAATTGTAAGTTATTAAAGTAAACCCTGAAAGGTAAAATTAAGTTGAAATGTTAAGTTGGCGCCAGTGGATGACGTAGTCATATTATCATGCTGTTCTGCGGTGTAGGATGAAACGTATTTGGGTCGATGGCTTGTTGCTTGCTTGTGTAGCTGGCGTAATAGGTGTTATGTTGTTTCTTGATTGAGGTAAGAATTGTTAGGTTAGGTTTTTGAAGGTTGACATATTCTTGAATTTTATGGCACGGTTGGCGCAGCGCGGTTGAGCGATTGACTGCTGCGCTGCTTGTCGTGGGTTTGATTCCCGCATGGAAAAAACATTTGTATGGTACTGGTGTTCCGGGTCTGGCTGTTTGTGTATGTTTTGTGTGTGTTTAAATAATTGTAAACGCACCCACGAAACTAGAGAAATTCCTTGAATGCGGCAATGGTTTTTACAAAAATGAATAAATAAATTACTTAGATTTGGCTGACATTGTGTTAAATTGGATGACCTTAAAGACTCCAGCTTAAATTTTGTTTCCTTTTCTACTTATATTATTGCAGGATTGAAATTTGGACTCCATAGCGTTGAAAACACAACTGTGCTCTTTTATTTAGGCGTTCAGTTAGATATTGCTTAGAGTTAGTGAAACATATTCATAGTCATGAATATTTGCTTTACATTTTTGTTCAGTGTTTCCTTTTTATTATATTTCTTGTTGATGAATCTCTAGTTGTTTTATAAATCTATTATTGAACCTCTGCATTTGTTTGCTCCTATTTTCTGTTTATAAAATTCCAATGACATCATCTTAACTCGAAATCCAGACCCTCAGAGAGTTCCCGCAAGTATTACTGCGCGATCTATATTCAGAGTCGGCCAGTAAGCACTAAGTCACGTCTAAGCTATAAATAAACATTTTTGTGCCATCACTCAGTAAGTTGGGTTCTTGGAAACAATAACTTGATACTGTCGAGTGTGGGACGATGGGACTGACTCAGTGAGCTGTTCATTGACCATATGCCGTAGGTTTTTTTTAAAGTTTTATGAGAGTAGCAAATATTTAATACACATTCTTCTAAGATACGTAGATTTACTTTGAGGGCTGAAATACAGGCTCTGCCTAGTTCGGCCCCAAATGCTAATACTTTTGTGTTCTTTAGGCTGCATTTGTAAAAAAAATATTTACATATATTTGTGAAATATTAATTAAATATTACTTACTTACTTACTTAGTTTTATGTACAGAATGCTTGGTTGACGGCTTCGTGAACGGTCCAATTACACCTTTACAGGGTGCTATACAAGGATTTTATGTTACGATCTGTTTAAATTGTAACGACGTTTTTCGGATTTTTTCCTAATCCCGAATTTTAGTAGATCTCCGTTTCTTGAACCTAATATTGAAAGGGAAATATTTCTCTGCAGGTTGAGGCCAAGAGAAGCTGGTTTAATTCAGCAGTCGCTCGTTCCGGACTGAAATGATGATGATGAAATGATGTTTATTTTGCAAGTAGGTTTTTACAAACACTTGTACACGTATTTTTTTTAAAACTAGATGGGGCCGGTGTATCGTACCTGACTACTCTGAGAAGAAACAGCCGAAACAAACTCAGAGGTCATAGTCTCTTTTGAAGTCCAGACATAATCTTGCTCAATTCACATGAGGACTATGCAGATTAGTGTCTGAGATGGTCTTTTGGAGAAAGAACCACACAGATTTGAGTGAACCTGTCCAGTCAGTGCAAGCATTTGTCAGTTATCGTGTAGCTCGACTTGATGAACCCCGATGTCAATTCTCTATATTTTGGTTGCTAATAAAATATTTTGATTTTGACGAAATCTTATTTATATATCGATGGACTCAAATGACATACGATCAGTATGTAGCCACCAGCATGGAAGGTGGTGATTGTGCAGGATGGGCAGGAAAGGAGTTGGGGCAAATGCTGCAGACGAAATACCTTTTGTTTTTTCTTGCTTAAATATCATTCATGGTTATTTCACATAGTGCTAACTAACTAATTAATTGCATTCTTCCTAACTTTAACTACAAGATACTTTTTTCACTCATCTTTCACTAAAATGGGTACATAAAACTTAATGATGTTTAAAATAGTCATCGTATTTGGGCATGCATTTTCTATAACTAGGGGAAAACTGGTCTTGACCACATTAGAACTGATTTATCGCCTGTGATTCCGACGTGTGGCACTTTGTGGGTATTTTTAGCTAGGGAAAAATGTTTATAGGTAGTAAGTAGTACCTTTTAAGTAAGATCGAGGAGCTCGTGGCAAAATGGTGCATTTTGCATGAATTGCTTTAAATTAAAGAAAGTACAAAAAAAAAAAAATACAAAAATATTTATTACCTACTTCTCAAACATTGTGTCATACTTACATAAATTGAGGCAGCCCCAGTAAGTTACAATAGTACTTGTGTCGGAGCTGTCTCGTAAGTGGTATCCTAACAATGAAAATGAAGTCAACGAATAGAATAAAAATACAATAAAAAAGAAATTAAATTAAATAAATGATAATGAATGAATTAAATGAAATACAATGAGTTTGTTACAGATTTACCTAATCTGTATGTACCACAACAGCGTTTAATATTTTCATTATTTTTTAGAATAAAACTCCAGTTTAGTAGTTAACAATACATTGCTTAATTGATCCGATGACCCCGTGGGCCGTGAAGGTTGCGGGGATTTGCTGGATGCGAGTCGCACGGAACCGGTCAATGTGGCGACACGTATTTAAGTGCAGCAGGGGGCGTCTCTCGGCTGAAATGATTGTTTAATTTGTTGCCAATCTTAATTCTAAAAACGAAATCACTATATTTTTTCTAAATAAAAATTCCAAAGCTGAATAACTGTTTATTTTATTTTGATACTTATCTGGGAGCTTCACACAAACCAAATAGGCGACCATCAATTTTAATACTTGAAAAACAAAATTGATTATAATCCTGACCTACCCAAATATGCATCTATTTCCTTTCCAGGGCTTTAAAAAGGATTTGAAGGGATTTAAAAGGTATTTTAGTCAAGTTTATAAAAAGAACAGATTGAATCCATGGCGTGATAAATTGTTATCTATTGTGAGAGGAATTACCGTGATAAGTTATTGGTTTATGTTTTTGAAGTTCAGAGACGTTAAGTTATGTCGTAAATTGAAATATTTGAAGATCGGTCCAGCGATATTTATTTATCTTAGGGATTATTTTTGAAGGGATGTTGTTTTGTGATTTGGCTTGGTGTGGTCTTAAGCTACATTTTTATGTCATTGTGTCATGTTAGTAATTGAATAGTAGAAGAAGAGATTGTTTTAATGAGCAGAACCCTAATCGGTCACAGTATTTTGACGTTTGCAAAAAATATCTTAACTTTTCTGATGTTGTCTTGGTGTTTATGAGCTATTGTCAGGAGATTTAAAACCAACTAGCTTATGCCCGTGGCATCGCCCGCGTGGTGTTCGGTACTGTCCCACGGGATCGTAGTACCGGAATAAAAAGTATTCTATATAAATATATATCCAGGTAAAAAACTATGAAAAAAAGAAAAAAAAAAAAAAAGGTAAAAAACTATGTGCTAAATTTCATCCAAATCCATTCAGTAATTTTTACCCGAAAGAGAATCTAAGATATCCATTCTCACAAACTTTCGCATCTACCTATAATATTTTTAAATTGATTTTGACCTTTATAGGCTAGTTTGGCATAACAGAATATATCAAATTCAAGTAAAACAGCATTTTTTCTTGTTTCGTAGGGACAAACACGTTTTTTTTATTATTTCTAATAAAAAAAACGTGTTTATATGACGAAGTTGAGTTCAAAGATATCTGTCCACATAACCATTTTCGAATATTCATAAAGTATTTACCAGATCCATTAAAAGAATATGCAAAATAAATAATTATCGGCAAGCTAAGCTTTTTATGATTATTTGGATCGATTCTCAAGACTCCCAGTTAATTACGAAAGAGTTTTAACAGATTAAATAATCAACACATCTTCAGGTGTAATCAATTTGCATAAATACACACGTTTTAATTACTTTACGAATATTAATTAAATAAAACGTGCCATTAATTCGCATACATTCCTCCGTTTATTTTCTTATGTAACAAATAACATATTTCTTTACATAACATAACATCACGCCTGTATTTTCTGAGGCTTAGACAGAGGAGTACTTACTTCTTACTTTCTGATGGCCTTTAATTTGCCTGTCTACATTGAGCCTCAAGTCTTGAAAAAAAAAATGAAAAATATTTTATTTAAACAAAATGCTTCATGTACAATGAATTGTGTTTGGAGCCTCCTTTTAGGCAAACAATTGTGTTAGGAAACTCCGCTCCTCCATATCTTAAATATATGTTACATATATCTAAGATATTTGTAACTAATATTACAGCATATTGTTATTTTTTAGTTTAACATTTTGAGTAAGTATGTCAAAATCAAAATCAAAGCATTTATTTCAAGTAGGCCAGTTATAGGCACTTTTGAATTGTCGAAACTAAGATGAAAATTAAATGTAGCTACAGTCCCAGTCACAAGGCATAAAAACTGTGAAAGTACTGTAGTTGCCCATTCCCTAGCGTAGATCTCTATGGAGAAGAACGGGCAAGAAACTCCATGGACACTCTTTTAAATCAGAATATTTTTACAAAACCTTGGTATACGTATATGTATCACGTGAAACGTGGTGTGCTTTAGTTAGGTGTGGCGCGTGTGTAAGATGTAGTGTGGCTTGATGTAATCTGATGTGATATGCGGTGTGGTGTGTGGTGCGGTCTGTTGACATCAACCGGGCACAAATCTAGACTCCGAGAGAAAATTCTTCATGGAAAAGCCCTACAACACTAAGCCCGACCTGGGAATCGAACTGAACCTCATTACTAAGCAGTCGCGTTTGAGTGTTTGCGACCGTTAAACCAACGGGCGCTAAAAATATTTTTATTGATTTTATAAGCAGATAAAATTGGCAAGATTCCATCACAGTTCTCTCAATTAAAATAATTTAATAGCCTACAGAATAATTCCGTAAAATGATACTTCCTTTTGCGGTCAAAAGAGTTTAGTCACCTATATGCTAATTTAGAATGAAGTTATTTTTAAGTAACGATTTTAATCTAGGATCAAGCTTTTATGTAGTGGTCTTGGTTGGTAGTGTTCATGGTTTTGAAACTCTCAACTTAATATTCTGAGAACAATGTGAATTATTAAAACACCTTTGGAATGTTTTTTTTCCAAGTAATATCAAACTTTTATTTTTATGATAATTTGATTATAGTAACAATTATTATTGATCTGCGCCCAGAGATGTCACGCGTTGAAGCGTTTCGTATTATTGTGACGATTTCCGCATTTGTGAGTTTAAATGTTTGTAAACGCACCCACGATACAGGACATAATATTCCTAGTGTAAGGCAAAGTTAAAAAAAAAACAACTTGCTATGGTAGCTTATGCATCAGCCTTTAGCTAGTGTGTGTTAATCCTTACATGTTTAACTTTTAAATCGCAGTTATCTCTAATAGAATTTTCTTTTGTCTTCGCCCGTCTTCTTTACAAATTGATCCTGTCTTTTATCCACAGATTTAATACGCCTGTCGCTCCGATGGGAAATCTGATCATTTAGGTAGCGCACTAATATATTTTGTTTGTCTTTTGGTAAAAACTCAAAGCTGCTATTTTAAGCGTACCTTCACCACCTGGCAGGTAAAAAAAACATATTTTTAAACTTAAACCACATTGTGTCTTATTTATTTTGTTCACGGTGTATTTTGGTTTCGTTGTTGACGTCTGCATTTCATTGTTATTTAAATTAAATAAAAGAGGACACCGACACTTCTGGATCCTTTTAGTAATTCGATATGCCTATGTTACTGATAATGTAGCAATCCATTGCTGAAAGAATTTTTCAAATCGGTCCAGTAGTTTTTAAGTTTATTCGTTATACAAAAATACAAATCTTTCCTCTTTAAAATATTAGTATAAATGAGGAACACAGCTGTAAAGTACCTTATATTCCTTTGTAAAGGGAGAATTCTCAGACAAGGAGAATGTTGTGTCTAAAGGGCTACTGTCCACTCCCTTTTAAAAGCAGGAGGACTTTCTTCCACCAGTGGGTTGCTGGGACGGTTGCTGTCGGCTAAAAGATTAATACTCGGCAGCATCCGCACAGATAACTTTGATATCGCGCTATAAAATACGACAGTTTAGTAATTAGTTCATAAGTGGCAGTATAGATGTCGCCCAACAACCAAATCTGATGTTATTTTGCACCTAATCTTAACGTCGTACACGTCATGATATAATTATCGGTCTAGTCACATAAATTAGTCACACTCAATCGGTGTTTACATCTAAATCCAAGTTTTTATTAGAAATACTAAGAAACGATAGCTATCGAGGTAAGTTTTGGCTGAAAATAAACAGATTATGAGTCAAATCTGACCTAGTTTAACAATTGGATATAGTTAATCCCACACTGATTTGTATGACTCACTTTGGTTTTCCAAAACATGAAAGCGTGCCTACATTTCCTCGAACGATAAAACAGTGTAGTACTGATAAATCAAATCAAAAAAATCAAACCAAAATCATTTACTTGCGTAAATAAGGTACAGGAGGATCTTAAAGATGAAATTAATATTTCTCTTATTCTGCCATTAATTTCGGCGTGTAAATTTAACATAATATGTATAGTTAATAACAAAAGAAAAATTGATTAATTTGAATCATGCATGCAGTTCGTAAATTGTATTAAATTGATTTAATTGTAATTGTATTAAATTAAAAAATAAATTAAATTAATGAGTATTTATAATTATAATTCAGGATTTACAATATATAATCTAGGAACTTAAGTACACTATTAAAGCATTTATCTGATAGCGCCTTCTCTCCGCTCATACTGTTAACAATTAACGCAAACAAACAAAATGCATAAAATACCAAGGAATGCAGTTCTCAATTAACGCAACAAGCAATTAAAACAAATGAATGAGCGTCGAACGCGGCGACAGCGACGGGAGCGCGATCTAAATGCGCGTGCGCTTCGGGGAATGAGACGTGTCGAGTGACCACGAGATGTGAGGTATGCGCGCTTTGTCATCTGCTGTGTTGGGGCTACCGATGGTGCTGGCTTTTGTACAGAGGTTCTGCAATGAGAATGGTGATACTACCAAGTCAAAATCAAAATATTTTCATTCACAAAGGCCTAGATGAGTTATAAAACGTCAAAAAAGGGGCACGGTTCGCGTTGTTCGTTTCCATGGAGAAGAACCGGCAAGAAACTTCATGATTAGTCTTCAAGCCCACAGGATAATCGCAAAACTTCTCGTGTGGTATCTCGGACCATGAAACTACATTTGTTCCACGAATTCTAGAAATTCGCAAAAAAGAAAATCAGTTTTGTATAGGAATTGACGCGATCAGCTGATAAACACGTATGGTAAAGCTAAAAAAGAGTTATGTATTTACAAAAGTCATAGAACACGGGAAGTCTTGTGTTTCTTCTGGTTCTGGTATATTTGCTTTTATTTCCTTACCATCCTACCAAGTCTTGTAGTCTAAGGGTAGGTAGGAAACTATCCCAATAAATCAGTGAAACCAATGAGAAAAACCTTGGCCGTGTTTGATCCCTGTTTTAATTTTCCTACAGCATCTCAATTACAGAGAGCAACGGTGGCCTAGTGGTGGCAGCCGCGACTTACGAGCAGTAACTCGTGGGTTCGAATCCAGACAGGCGAATTATTTTGTGTTGTGTAATTTATTTCATCACCACTGCTCTCAAAACTGTGAAGGAAAACATCGAGAGGAAACCGGCATGTCCTAGAACCAAAAATTTGAAGACATGTGACATCTACCAATCCGCACTGGGCCCGCGCGGTGGATTATAGCTCATTCCCTCTCATAGAGAGGAGGCTTGTGTCCCAGCAGTGGGAACATTGAAAAGGCTGTGATGATCTCAATTACACCTTTTTTCCTAAACCGAAGGATTTTGAAGAAGATTCGGATTTTGCATGATATTGGTTTTTATTGATTAGCATTTAAATGTTCACTTTATCATATACCAAAAAATATCCAAAAAAGTAGGCTGTATTCTTCATAATATTATAATTATATGCAGTTCAAGAAATAGGTCTGAACTGATTTAAATAGGTTAGTATTCCTATCCAGTACACCATAAAAGCTTACTTTGTCTCCGCATACAATATTGTGAACCTAAATCACAGAGAATTATCGCGTTGAGTAATATTCTGGTATTTAGGAACATTGCTCTGGATTTAGAAGCATGAGTTTACAGTTACATGAGTTTGGCCACAAAGTCTTTATATACATTTCAACAAGACTGACGACTAAGACCTGGATGAAAATCGTACAGTCCAGTAGGGCCATTACTTATCTCTGTTGACAGCTCGAAATGATAGTAACTGGGCTCAGTGTTCATCAATTAACTGTCAAAAGGTTAGTTTCGTATTATGTTATGACCCTGTTAGTCACCGTAAACTGATATCCACTCAGTGTGATACGCGGTAATACCAATATTATGACATTCACGGTTGTCATCAAAGTTCGGTGTACAGCCGAAGCTTGATAGTCACTGGATATCAGAAAGATATGTAATAGCCCTGCAGGGAAGCTTGGCTCAAAGACTGGAACCATTTATACTCAGCAGTGAGTGGAACAAGTCAGTCTGACCAAGGGGTGTTACCCAGGGTTACCCAGTAATTGAGTTGTGGAGGTCAAATAAGCAGTCGTTCCGTAAAATCCTCAACTTCGAAAATAACACAGCTGCATCCAGTGAGACAAAACCGACTCGGACATAGTTGGGACAAGGCGCGCAACTGGTACCAAGAATTCAATAATATCGGTTCATCAGGAATACACAATACATGTACCTATTAGACTGCCTCCTTGGTGTCTAGTGGTCGCAAGCGCGACTGCTGACCATGAGGTCCTGGGTTCGATTCTCAGGTCGGGGAAAGTGTTATTGGGTTTTTCTATCAGAAATTTCTCAGTAGCAGCCACGGAGTTTGGATTTGATATCGGTTGATGGCAATAGGCTCGCCCCCTATTACACGGGACTTTAACATAACTGGCGAAATGTGGGTGTGCCTACTATTAGGTACACCTCTGTCTAACCCGTCGGGGATTACAGGCGTGTTGTTATGTTAGTATTTGATCTTACGATATTAATTCGATCTTCGGTTATGTCATTTTCTACACTCATGGCTCTATAAATAGTCAAAAGTGTTTTACCGACCAAACCTCGACCATCTCGTCAAACCTCACCTTTTAAGGGAAATATATCTTTAAAGGTGATTAATAAACAGCTAACCGCAGTGAACCGACAGCCTATTATTAACGTTACCGGGAATCGAACCAAGGACGCCCACGGAGACGTGCTGATGTACGAGCCTCATTAATTACTGAGCTATTGTGTGTGTGAGTCGTGTTCGGCTGTTTTAATTAAAAGGACTAAAATAAGTAGGTGTGGTGTTAATTGTATCTAAGGTTATTGTGGGACAAGATGAGGTATTTATTTATTAATTAATATAAAGTGACTGGCAGAGTCTGACTGCCGCAATGAGCATGTGGTCCTTAGTTCGATGTTTAGATCGTGCAAAGTGTAATTGAGTTTTTTCATCAAGTATTTCTCATTGGCAGCCACGGAGTCTGGATGTGTGCCCAGTTGATGGTAAGCTCGCCCCTTTTTACATGGGACTCATACATAACTGGTGAAATTTGGGTACACCTACTAACCCGCCAATGGTCCACCATTAAAGATAAAAAAAGCCCAAAGTCCTTGTCTTTTATTAAAAAGCACTACATAAACTTACACAGAAATTAGCTCTCACTGTCATTAATCCATTTTATTAATTCCTCACAATGTTCTTCATCCAAATAAAACATAACGAACATTGAATCCTACACTTTTTGATTACAATATCTCAAGATGAGTTGATTACCTTCACCTCGCCGCACTTATCCATAGGTAACGTGAATCATAAATAATCGACAAAAAGTATTATTATACGCAATAATAACTTGACAACATTGTATAAAAAACTTTACAATGTGTGCATGTATTGCTGTTTATATTAACATACACTCATGTACAATATGATATTATTGAATTGAATAAAAAATGTGTAATTGTTTCATGTCATATTGAATTGGTAAAAAAAACAAAATATAAGTGTCAAATTGGTTGTCAAATATTGATGATTTTATAAAAACTGGAGGTGTTGAATAAGTGACGTTGATGATCATTGATTATATGAAAGTTAGTCAAAAGATTTTATGTGGATGCTCTACTTTCTAGCGAAATATCATGAAAAACTATAATTAAGAATTCATTAATTGGTTGGCACTTTTTTGACATAGATCTCAAGGTTTACGAGAGAACAAACGAGTAGCCACCCAGACGATGCCTGCGTTCGCTCTTGAATTCAAATCCGCAAGTTCATCAACATTAGGCTCAGAGTAGGTATCGGCAGCATAAAACCACAACGAGAATCACCACCTATCATCAACACCTGTTCTAAATACCTTCACAGTCAGACCACCCATCTTATGGCAGACCGCGTGACAACTCGAAGAACAAAAGTAAGAAATAACCCGCGTGTTGTTCAGCAATAAATTCCGTAGTTTTATGACGAGTTGACGACTTAAGCATGAGTAGGTAAATGTCAGAGACCAAGCTTTAGGTTATTCTGCGGTAAGAATAAAACTTTGAAGACATGGTGACATGTGACTCCCGTATTAGGCTCGCGTAGGGTATTATGGCCCACCCATATCTCAGGGAATAGGTCCGTATCCTAGCAGTGGGATACTACTGATACTGTTAGTCTGCGTCATCCCGCTGCTGGGTAAAGGCTCTCCCTATGAGTTCCAATTGTTTCGATCCAGGGGTAATGTGGACCACTGGTCGTTTTGTCCAGCTCGTTCCGCAGTATCTACGAGGTCTGCCGCGACTTCTGGCTGTGTCAAAATTGACAATTTTGGCCCACAGCTCTTAGGGCATGCGTGTATGCAGACGTGGCCCGTCCAGTCCCATTTCAGCTTAGCGGCAATTATATAGCAACGTCAATTTGTGTTTTGGAGCGCAGTGGCAACAAGGCAAGAAATTATGTTTCCCCTTATCTCTGGGAGTACTACACTTCTGCAATGTCTCTGGTATTTAAAATGCAATGAGGTGGATAATTTAAAAGCATCTACACAGATGTTCAACGCAGCAGCGGCTGACCAGTGTCTTTTTTACTTTATCGCATGACTATACGAAACTTACGTCTCCATTTTATTGTCTACTCTATGTCAAAGCTGAGTCAAAAACGGTAAACCTTTTGTGTGGTCATTAGTTAGCACGCGTGTTACGAGCTTACCCACTGTTAACAGTTCCTATCGGCTTAACTAGTGAGTTTGCGGCGACACTTTGGTCCACACCATCATACTCGTAGTACTGGAATTCTAAGGGCAAGGCAAGTGGAAATTGCTTTCAAATCGTTTCACATTTCATAAACGACTTATCAGGATTCGAAGTGTTAATTATGTTTATAATAAAATTATGATACAACAATACATTTCACGTGACAAGGTTCGGAACACGTGAAAAAATAAAACAATTGGAATAAATAAATGTCTTTCATTACTTAATATTTTAGTAATGAAATCATCACTTTGTCAGTCGAAATTATGAATCAACCTCGATAATTATCAGAGAAAATAATTATTTTAAGCAAAGTGTTAGGTAGCATAAGTCAACTCAATACATTCTTAACTTTTCCGTCATATTTGTCGCTGATAGCAGGTTGCTTTGAATGGTTTTCTTCTCCATAACTCATAAGCTTCCCAGATTCAAAATATATTTTTATAAATCTCTTAAAGTTTACTGTAAAAGTATCGAAAGTTTTTATGATTATATTATTAGCTACGAAGGACCAATTCTACATCGTTTGTTCCATAAATTGTTGTCCTAAACCATAATATGTAAACAATCCTTTTGAGTTCATGAAGACCTGTTTATGGCGTTGTATATTGTATCACATATTTTACATTATGATAGAGTCACGCCAATTACATAAACAATACTAATAGAACCATCAACTTCAATCTATCGTTTATAATAAGACAATGATTTTATCAGATATTTCTGTAATAGTAACAAATTAACTTAATAAGATATTACTTTGTTTTCCAAGTTTTCCTTCATTATACATTGTTGCAAATAACCATATTTTTCAATTTAAACTGCATAAATAACATAATTTTCAATGCCAAGTAAACGGTCGTTTAATGTATGTGCAATTTAAAAAAGATTTGCGCTTGGCTGTTAGTTATTATTGAATGATAATAATCGTAGCAGAATCTAGAGACTTTGATTTAAGTAGGTATATCTACCTACCATGATTTTATATCACATTGAGATTTATCATACATTTAGCAGACCTCCTCAAGTACCTACTTGTTAGATTGTTTATAGTGATTGTGGCCTTATGGCTGGGTGACCACCCATTACATACAGAGTTTCCTCCGTGCCTCGGAAAGTACGTTAAGCTGTTGGTACCGGTTGTCATTTGTAGATCTTTGACAGTCGTTACGAGGTAGTCAGTAGCCCGAAAGTCTGACATCAAGTCTTACTAAAGGGTAGTACCCAGTAGTAACTGGGTTAGACTGGAAGCCGACCCCAACATATTTGGGAAAAGGCTAGGCTAGATGATGGATGGGTCTTCTAAATCGAGCTAGGAGGCAGGAGGTCATCACTAACCCGGTCTTTGAATTTGACAGTGGTCTCAGACACGAAAATCTGACAACCAGTCTACCAACGGGTATCGTATAACCCAGGAACGGGGTTTTGGGAGTCAGATAGGAAGTCACACTATGTCAAATGCTGGTATTTGGTTGCAATATAAAATAGACTAGACAGATAGGACGAGTCTTATAAAGAAATGGCAGTATAAAAATTTAAGTAAGGACCTTATTTTAATATCAACTTCACATGAAAACTATTAAAATAAACTAAGATAACTAACTTAAACTAAAAACTTAAAAAATGGCGTCAAAAAACTCCTCCTCAACGCTGTCAACTGGTAATGTCCCCAAGAGACTGGCGGAATTACCACGCTGTATGACAACGCTAAGCCTTTGGCCAAGGTAAAAGCCAGCCCTAGGGTCACGGGAAGACGGACCTTTTATTGCTGCTACGTTCATAAAATATTTATATGCTATAGTTTCAATAAGGTGGCAATTGGAAAGCCATACATCTCACTCGGCGTCGTTCGGTGCCTAGCACGAAACCTTAGTGTCTAGCTGTGCCAGGCAATTAGTCAGCTGTTAGTCTTACAGGGGGTGGTTTTCCTGAATAAATAATATCCGGCAAAACTACCATCAATTGCTATAGTTATGATGTTTTGGGAAACTTTATGGTAACTAAATTGGGACTGCTAGAAGTTAATGACCGTTGTGGTCTACATATCATAATTTCTACTTCTTGTATCCAAAAACATGTTAGTTTGTTTGTTGCTATTGGCTCTAACGAAATTCGGCACGGTTTGTTGCTATTGGCTCTGGAATACGAGTAACGCCGCAGACAACGGGTAGCTTGTTATTTTCGTAGTACCTATGATTACAATTTAGCGCCAGGCATAAAATCACGGGAGGGGCGAAATTAGAGCATGCTTACTGTATGTAACATTCTAGGTAAATTAGACATAATATATGAGCAGTTTTATCCAGGTCACCTGTTTTCTACAATTTAAAATAGGTGTTTCTCAAAACTCACGTTTTGCTGTTTATTCAGCTGTTGAACAATATTATTTAAATTAACTAGGTCTGTTATTAAAGACTGTAAGCGTCACTGGAATTTCCTGTTCGACTGAAGTTTTTAAACAATCTTTGTTTAGAAACACAAATAATTGCTGATGCGTGATGAGTCAGTCAATCAAGGAATTTAATTTGTCAGATCCTTAAAACTGTGAATGTTTATGTTAAACAAACTGTGGGTAAATTTTGGTTGATGTTGGGTGAAATCATTATCGTCTGCCCAAATTTTTCCCAACTATGTTTATGTCTGGTTCCAGTCTAACTAGATGCAGCTGAATACCTGTCTTTTACATGGGGTGACTGTATTTCTGACCTCCACAATCTGATCTGATCTGATTGTTAAGGTCAATGTGAGTGTATGTCCCAGTTATTTACTGCCTTCTGTAGACGATTATAAATCTGTATTTTCTAATGCTCTAAGACTGTACTTGAAACTGGCGTCAGCAATAAGACCGCATCCTCTCATAAATTCCCCGCCTATTTGCCGACAAACGTATTAGCGGAAACATTCGAAAAAACACAAAAAAATGCGCGTGAGTGCAAGTGTCACGATCCCTGAATGAGCGGCGCGCGTTATATCGGGAAGGAAAAAAAATAAAAAACATACGCGTTCGGCCACCTTCGTGCACCTTCGGCGGTGGTCGGGCGAGCTCGGGCGGGCTCGCGCACCTGTCGCGTGCGCCGGTATTCGGAAGCTTTTTTGTGCTCTTTTTGAATTTTGCTTACATTGTTGGCTGTATAAACGTAATTGATATAAGTGGTGGTTAAAGTTATGTTAGTATAAGATTTTTTAGTAAGAATTCGAAGCTACTTATTTTGTTTGCCTTCTTGAATAAACATTACAAACAGTATTAGGAAACATATTTAATTATTATGCACATAATTACCAAAGAAAACAAAAGCTTTCAAGAATGTAACATTACAAAACATCGTTTCTATTTTTCAACACTTCCTACTACCTACTTCGAAAAAAATACTTAAGTATTTTAAGCTTAAAGTGGCCCAAGTAATGTTTTCATAGGTATTTATCCTATTTATCCGGTTCCCATGGTAACGGGCCCATGAGAAAGGGCCAGACATTGCCCATCAGTGTCATTGAGATTTATGTGACATTTAGTGTCTTTCAATTGAATAATACTCTAAACAGCGGACATGGTTGCTACTGAGTGGGGACCAATTAGTTACGATACTACACGGTATTGCAATTTTTTGTTTACTTTTTGTTGCTTTGTAAAGTTTGTTTTTCTATTGAAAAGTTCAAGAGGCTATTAGTAATGTGTACAAGCAAGATTATAAGTTTGTTGTTTGGATAAACTTCATTTGTAATCGCTACGTCAAAGAAACATTTTATTTTAAAGTACCTACCTTTAAAATACGAAGGCACTCGGTTACAAAAATAAATCTTCATCAGGGATAGAATTCCTGAAATTGGTTCAGCACTTCCCGATATTGTCTTTTACAAATATAAAAAAACCCGCTTATCACTGTTAAGCAAAAACATGTACTTATGCTCTTGTTTTTTTTTTTGTATTTTACCGTCTTTTTAAACCATGTTTTTAAGCAAATAAATATTATTATATTCTTTTCTCTTCAAAATAGATACAAATTTTATCTCTTCGTAACATTTTTAAATTGTAATTTCAAGTCTCATCTTTCAGGATAAAGCAAGAAAAATATCAATATTTTTCTGTTATATTGTGACAATGAAAAATATCTGTTTCTGACTAATGTCGGGTGCATGCCTGTCGAAGACTCACTGTTTATTTTCGCTTCCTCGCATTTCTGTTGGTGACAAATTGACAAAGTAGGTAACTAAATGATTAACATGTAGGAGATCTAAAAGTTCTGACTACGATATTTTTCAGTCATTTTCATGTCGGTTTTTGGAAATCAAGGAATCTTATCCCACTAATCTATAATATAAAAATGAATCGCAAAATGTGTTGGTAAGCGCATAACTCAACAACGCCTGGACCAATTTGGCCAATTCTTTTTTTTTAATGTTCGTTGAAGTTCAAAGATGGTTTTTACGGTGAGAAAAATTCGAATAATTGCCGGAAAAACCCTAAAAAAAGCCCTTTTCTTTTTCACATACAAACGTTTTCTAACTAAAACGAGCTCTATTGCTATTGTATAAAGTTCATATTGAATTACAAGAAGTCACTGTTGTTTAAACAATGGTATGTTCCTAACGTCAAAGAGTCAATTTTGCAATTTATTACCTCTGTACAAAGTTTAAATCATATCTATCAAAACAGTGTGCATTGGAGCACACATAAACAAAAAAGAAAAAGAAAACGAAATCGAATAGTTCAATTTGGTCGGTTTCGCGATATGAAAATCAAACAAAAAACATCGTATATCTCAAAGGATTTTTGTAAATAATTATGATTCATATGATTAACAATAAAGAGATTACTTATTTTTAAATGCTTATACATATATGTTTTATTTAATTATATTTCTTATTCACAACGCCCTATCACCAGGGTGACGGTTCTGTTCAGGTGAATTTTTTGCCATGAGTATAAAATATGTAGGAACAAAAAAATGACACATTAAAAATCATTTTGACAGGCTATATTTGGCAGTACGAAGTCTGCCGGGTCAGCTAGTAAATAATAAATCCGAAAGTTTGTGAGTATGTATGTGTATGTCGGGATGTCTCGTGATAGCCTTTCACGCAAAAACTACTGACCGGATTGGATAAAATTTGGCACACAGATAGAGTTTATAACATGGACGAATATATTGGATACTTTTATCCCGGTAGTAGGTACAGTCGTGGTCTTTTCCGCCTGATCAGTTAAACATTTTTTCGCTTAAATCTTGCGGAGGCGCCGAGCCACGCCCCCTTAAAGTTTAGGCCTATTAGGAAAGCGTCAAGTTTGGCGCGCAAAATAACAATAACTATAGTTTGGCGTGCTTCGTCAGTGCGCCCGGCCGATTGGTATCTTTTCATTCATTATTTCTATACAAAGTCAACGGGGCGGGGCTAGAGAGCGTTTCTATGTTGTAAGTGCAAGCAAAAATTGGCTTAGTGGTGATCAGGCGGGAATGTCCTCGATAGTACCTACGATCTCGTGGGACAATTACCGAACTACGTTACGAGAACCTGGATTTGTGCCTGTTGATAGCAATAGACGCCCCCATTGACAAGCGACTTTAACTATCGAAATGTCAGTATTATTTATCAAAGGTAGAGGTCACCGTCACACGTCTACCTAACCCTTCGAGGATTACACGCGTGATGTTTAGCTACGCACCATGTCTCCACTCATAATTAGAACTATGACACATACCTTCATGTATGGAGATACTTCTTATCTCGAATCCTTGAAATCTAGGCCATACAAGCACATAAAACAACCGTTTAATAAGAGCTAGTTTTGGTGAAAACATACGCAAAGATCACGAATGAGTTGATAAGATCTACCGGAACATGAGAACTTGCAAAAATGGCCGGTGGAACTTGTTGAATTACTTGTGTTATGGCCGCTGGACAGGCTAGGTTTGGTCTCCTTGTATGGGATGGGGTTAATGTAAATTAGGATTGGCACACAGTGGGTGTTGTTTATTTCTTTGTTTATATTATTCTGGATACATTTTTAGAAAGTAACGAATTTTAAAAAAACCTTCTTATTTTAAAATCAAGCCTGTAATTGTACCCGGTGCTTACGGTTTAGGCAGTGGTTTATGTTTGGATACTATTAATAGGGGCGATCCGTTTTCCAGCAACTGAGCCAATAATCTAGACTCCAGGCTACTATTAAGGAATTCCTGACGGAAATGCACACTGACAGGTATGCTCAGCAGTGGCGCTTACAATCACCAAACCAATGAAGCATCTTCTATAATTTTGTTTTTAATTCTATCAGATTTTTATAGGCTAATTTAAAAAATAATTAGAATAAATAGGTATTGTGTGTCAAACAAAAATAAACCTTCTAAATAGTAATATTATTAAATACCGACTTGTATGATTAAATACTACACAATGTACTGTCAATGTAATTCCACCTGACCGTAATCAATTGTCCAATCTTCATCGATCATTTTATAGCTCAATCTATCTTAGTAATAAAACAACCTGCCGCTGAAGGTTGCTCACGATAGGCCTACGATTACATCAATATCATTATTGTTTTTATGATGTATGATTTATTGTCTATTAACCGATGTAACACACAACGAAGTAGTAAATATTATGGACGCATTGTGTTACCTTTAAAGATTAGGCTCTTCCTAAAACTATACCAAGTTTTTCAACAAAAAAGATAATAAGCTTACAGCAATTTTAAAAGGATACACAGGAGATTATTAGTGAAAACTCGGGCCCACATCCGTCATAGTAGATAGATATTTTCTCTTGACATTTTGAAGAAAATGAGTAACACATGGGTTTACAATAGAATCAGATTCTATTTCCGTATTAATTTTCACATTTGAAAGAGCATTAATGGCCACAATCAAATAAATAAGAAACAAAATATTTTTGTATTCGTCATGCCTCAAGGAAAAAATGTATTTAGTCTTGCTTTTCTTTGCCCAATATATTTTAACTTAAACTAAAATAAGCACGGGAATAAGTAGGCCACACCTTTAATTATTTTTAATTGCCAAAACAAAAAGTTACCCAACAGTTTTAGCCAAGTCCGACCTTCGTAATTTTCGCACATATTCGCTACTTAACGTAACTTAGTTCGAACTTAGTGCTTATTTATTTGACATTGGCATTTATTACCCTTTCTTCGTTTGCAAGACAGACAAACATGTCGTAATCCGTCTAACACTAACATAACCTAATTCTCGGCAGTCGGTTAAGATAAGTTGACGAGAGAAGATGTGCATTGTGCAGTGATTTTGAAGGTGTCATTATTTTGAAGACTGTGTTCAAGGATTCCTTTTTACAATGTTTTTCTTCTTTGTTGCTAGTCAAGTGTTCTGTACAGGAGAAAGGTAAAGGTAAGGGTGTGTTTTTATTTAGTAAAAAAAATACTTTTAGAACCTACCGTTTTACATAAACAGTTATTTTTTAAACTTAGCACAAAATAGATAATTAATTAGGTATGGATATGATTTAAAATTGCGTTTTCGACGTTATCATCAATCTTCATGTCTTAGCACAACTAATTTGAGGCCGGCGCCGGGCGGCGCAGCATGGTCTTCTATACTTTTCTTTAAATTACTCGTCATCTCAGTTGCGTTACCTTCTCTGAAAATTTAATTTATTTTATTAATCTTAAAAAAAACTTTCCGCTAATACATATGAGTAGTCAGATGTAATATGTAGAAGACGGCCAATAGGCTAGTTTCCACCATCAATAAATTGCAAATCTATTTAGTCGGTCAGTTACGAGTTCTGGAAAATAATGGACACGTATTTTTTGTAAATCAATGAATATTGACAAAGATAATACTCATCAAAACTCAAGAGTGGGGGAGGCGCGTGATGTCACAACGCACTAAAAATTATAGCACGGCGTGACTTATTGAGGATTTTAAAAGCGTCGCATCTTCGTCAATTTTGGTTTACGTAACAAAAGAAAAACAACGTGTCAAATATTTTATGATAATCTAACAGACGGACTAATTAGATTTTTTCAGGACACAAGCCTATTACAAGTTTCCACTTATATGTAACTAACCTCCCTATTTAATTTTTTCCCTTAGTCAGCTTTTGGTGCTTATAATCTTTCCTCAAAATCTTATATTGATCTTTAATGTTACATGTTTCTCAATAAAATGTGACCTTACAGCGACTCGTGACTATTTCAGCAGACTGTAACACGACTGTAATTTTGTTATCGGACAGTTTTCTTTCAACTCCAACTGTCCTTGTCACTGTTATGTAAAGTGTGTGAAAATGAAAGTGATTTTGTTTAAGCTTTACTTTCACTAGGCACTTACATTTTGCTAAACATATATTTCTTTACTTTTTTCTGCTGATTTTCTTATTTAAAATCTTAAACATACATTTGGCATAATCAGCCTGTTGGGAGCCAACGCCTCCTCGCTGTGAGATGCAGTGGGCTATTATCCACCACGCGGACCAAGTGCGAGTTGTGAGATGTTACATATTTAAATAGTTTCATATAATCCTAAAATAAATAACAAATAAATATTGTTGGACGTTACACACGCGCCGTCTAGTGCCACACTAAGCAACGAGGCTTGTGTCGTGGACACCAGATAGTTGATAAACTACATAGATACTTTTTTTTTGTAAATACATACTTATTATACATATAAATATCCATGACTCGGAAACAAATGTCCATGCTCATCACACAAACATTTGCTCCTACCGGGATTCGAGCCCGGAACCCTAAGAACGTAAGGCCGCCACTACCGCTGCGCCATTCGGGTCGTCAAAAATAACGACCTACTTTTCATTATTTAATTCTAATATTAACAGGTTTTTTTAATTAAAATAATTAAGTAAATTTGTTTAAGACCCCAGTGACCCCACTGTGTGCATAACCTTAGCGCCGATCGCGAAAACTGACCCAGATGTTATTACAAGGTGAATGACATTCGGTCGGGTCACTGTACATACATGTGCTATTTGAATCAAGTACTAACATCCTGTGACTGAAATATATATAAAATAGTATATAGGTGATGTAACTAGGACAAACCGCTGGACTAATCCGGTGTGGTCGCGGTTTTGAAAACTATTTTTGAGAATGTTTTTGGTAGAATTTCTTGCCTGTTTTAAAGATGATGGCTGTTATTTCTTGAACGTGTATTGTATGTATATACAAACAGTACTGTATTGCGAGACTCTCATAGTGTTTTATCTAATACAATGTTTGGAATTTAAAAGAGCACTTGTGAACTTCTGTTTTGTTTCGATTTTATTTTCTGAGGGATCTTTTAGCCAGGAAATATCGACGTTATCTAGTTTTAAAACAATAACTACTGAAATCAACATCGTTTCAACAGCATCGAAATACCGAATATTTGTCGGAGATACTCTTCGGGGTCGTTAATAATAATAAAAAAAAATGTATATATTTATATGTATAAATGTATATATATTTATGTGTGTATATGTATATATTTATTGTATATTTATTGTAGTATTGTCTCTCCTTCCCCTTTAAATCCATCCAATGGTTGTCTTTAAAAGATCGCTTTTATCGATAAGACCGCCCATTGTGTCACCCCTTGTAAAATGTTTTTACATTTGTATCTGTAACTTTTATGGTGTACATAATAAAGAGTATTCTATTCTATTCTATTTTTTCACTTGTTATCAGAGAAAGTTAGGCTTCATTACATCTTTACATAGTAAAAGGCGTCCCTACATTATTCTGTAGATAAAACAATCCCTAACTAGATGTTTTAATATTAGTCAAAATTGGCATAATGAGAGAAAAACAGCCCATACAAATTCATACAACTCACAAATATGGCGCCACCCACAGTCTTCAATGGACTCTTACTGCCAAATATAAGTTTTAATAAGTCCTTCTAATTAGACGTTAAAGTTCCATGTAAGTGAAACTTTCTTTTTTTATAAGTTTTTTGCCTTATTATTTGCACTATTAGGAGGCCTATAACACAGCCTGGCTGGTCAACAACGCAAAATCTTCTTGTACAATCACGTGATTCACAATACAATGTTGCTCATTACATAATTTCGTACAAAAACGCCAGCGTATAATTTTTCAGGATCTTTTTCTTTACCGTGTGGTTAGTGCCTCATTTGGTGTCTGAGTTTTTAGGTCGCCCATGGGCCTATGACTTCTTTTTCAGGATTATTAGTTACTACAACTCTTTCAGGGCAGAGTTGAATTTTAATCGACACAATAATCTAGTCTCAAGACAGCAGGAAGTTGAGTAGGTAAAGGTTTAATTCATCGTTATGATTGTTTCCAAAAGATTGGCCTTTCAGCAGGCCTAGCCAAGTTACAAACGATTCATATCGATTCTCTTTCTACAATCGTAAACGTTAAGTCACGTGGTCAAACAAACGAATATAAACTTTCGTAGACAAGTTTACATCGATCAAGATGATAGAATGAAATGTATTCGTTTCTACAATCGTGATCCCTACATCCCATATAAATCGTAGCCAACTTACAGTTTTGACTAAACTTTAAAGTTTCCATTCGTTTGTTTTGACCACGTGACTTATCGTTGATAGATGTCATTCCCATACATTTGGTTAGTTTTCTATTAGCGTTAACGATTGTAGATTGTCAACTTGGCTAAGCCTACAGATCTATGTTTGAAAATCTTTACTCTCTCATTCTTTTTTCATTTCAAATTAGTCAGTTAAATCAGTACCAACTGGGTAGTGGAGGTCAGATAGTCAGTCGCTCCCATTGAGCTATAACTACTACGTATAGAGAAGACACCGCGAACAAAATTTGTGCTCCGTTCAATTGCTGTCGGCTGGCTGCAGTTCACTCAGTCGCTTGCTCGCCACAGCATATACGGGGTTAGCCGCCCCCCGCGCGCCCCGCACTATGCATAGATTTTGTTCACGCTGTCTTCTCTATACGTAGTAGTAATAGCTCAATGGTCGCTCCATGTTAAATTCTGGTATTCACCTACATCCGGTAAGACTGTAAGACCCTAACGTAGTTGG
Source organism: Xestia rhomboidea (assembly GCA_963853795.1). Classification (NCBI taxonomy): domain Eukaryota; kingdom Metazoa; phylum Arthropoda; class Insecta; order Lepidoptera; family Noctuidae; genus Xestia; species Xestia rhomboidea. The sequence continues at coordinate 1,049,469 of OY970778.1, read as the reverse complement.
GAAAAGGAGTGTCGGCTTCATATTAAAATACCAATTCTAAAATGACTTAGGTACACAAATCCGTGATAGACCACACCTTCAAAACAAATCGAGTGGAAGGTCAAAAATATTGATTATTACAACATAATTATAACAACATTTATCGGCAATGGAACAGCTATCCTGCGTTCGCGATTTAATCTCCAACATATACACAAATATGTGTTTCAAGAAAAACAACTTTTAATACCCACACGTTAAGTTAAGTTTAGTTTGTGGTCGCTCCCTGTAAAATCCAGGGTTTCAGCTGCATCCGGTTTCACTGGAAGCAGACATGGCTGGGAAAAGACTACTGCAGATGATATTATCAGGTTTAATTTGCTTTGCAACTTCAAACCTATTTCAAAACTTTTAAGTAGTACTCATTCTGAAATCAGTCTAATTTTCACAGCATTAAAGTTGGTTTTTGTATAAGTGAAAATAGCATCAATCGGAAACAAGAGTTTGAATAGATTTTAACTCATTATCAAGAGGATTATTTCTTGCATCTTTTATTGCCGTCATTTGGGTAATCCGGAGATGTTATCAGTGTCTTATCGCGTGAAATGGGTGAAGGTAGTTAGTTAGGTACTGATTATGTGCATGTATGAGCTGGTATACATAATGCAGTGTGTCTTTCTTTCATAATATTTTGAAAATTGTAAACACCAGCGTCAAAAGAAAAAACTTGCTGGTTGGATTCAAATAGTCTTTACCTGAATTTACATCATAACTCATTTGCATAAGAAGTAGGAATGAGTAAAGGACGAGATCTAGAACTACATAACAATATACTGATATCTTAGTAAACACAGCGACACATCAAACTAAACATTGCCAGTATAACATGGCCTCGCTTTCCTGTTGCTCTCACACAGCTGTCAAATCCATAAAACAAATGGAAGACAGAGATGGGAACATTTCTAAGCCAAACTAAAGTTTATAATTGTTGGCTTTGGATACAATTGTAGGTTGCTTACTAAACGTCATATGCCTTCCCTTTTTATTTATTTTTTTCTTTTTCGTATGGGAAATCATCAAATGTCTCCTCCCGCTCTGGGCGGAGCAGGAGGGAGTGTCAGACTTTTACTGACTAAAACCCATCCATGTTCCTTCATCGCCCTTTGTGTTCCGGGGCCACGGTATCTCTTGCGAATAGTCCCGCAGCCCTCATATTCCTTCCCTTGACTCATGTTATTTGGAGTTGTTTCCTTCCAGCCCAGTCAGCCGTCACGTTGATTACTAAAACTCCCAATTTCTGTTTTTAATTCAGATGTGGTAAGACTCCAGCATTCCGACTTCCAGCAATTCTGTGTAGATGTAATTTATCCTTTCAAAAAAAGTCCCATATCTTATCAGCCCAAACAATTTAGATCAACAACAAATTAATACCTTCAAAAAAAGCAATCTTACATAAACACAGACACTTAAAAACAAAATGTCGCAAAATTCCCTGTTTCAAAATTAAGGCCACTTCGAACGCATGCTTAATCAATTTGACTCATGCATTCCACTCGGCGGGTACCGCGGTGTACGGGCTTTTAGTTAAACATCTATTGTTTTATAGATTAGGTGGCAGAAGAGACAGATTAAAGAGGTTATCGTCGGAAGGCAAATAAATGAGAATAATGGGCCCTTGAATATTTCTAGGAGGTGCTCGGGGTTAAGCCGTGCTTGGCTAGGTTACTCCGTGATTGGGTGACCACCGATTACATACCGAGGTTCCTCATTGCCTCGGAAAGCACATTAAGCCGTCGGTCCCGGCTGTCATTTCTAGATCTTTGACAGTCGTTCATAATAAACTGTGGCCCGAAAGGCTGACAACCAGTCTTACCAAAGGGTATCGTATTACCCTATATAATATTTCGCTTACCTGTAGTATTATCTGATAGACATTATTCTTCGCTTCTAGGCGAGCTTCTTGGAAATAACCTACAATAAACATATAGTAGGAAAGTAAATAATGAAACCAATTTGCTTGGTACGGCAAGAGTAAAAGTAGAGCTGAAAACACGATACAATCTCTGTATCGGAAACAGGATAAACAGCTACGCTTTGGAAAAAAGAAAACTGATGATGTTAATCCAGAGACCACATATATCATTGTTTTCATTAAACTCCTGTGACTTTAGAAGTTTGAAGACTAAAATACATAGTTTAACCACTTTTTAGTGAAGTAGATTAGAAAGCCTAAATGCAGTTACTTCATAAAAAATAAACCGCAGCTGGTAACAGATGCAAAATTGCACAAAAATGTGTCAAAAGTATGCACTAGCTGTCAAATGTCACGGAATTGTGTCAAATGTTTCGGAAATGTGTCAATTTGTGAGCAACCGTGATTAGTGTTGAATTTGGTGTGTCATGTTTGTTTTTTGTAACTGTTGTATAAATATTTGGTCTGGTGTAGTTTTATGATGCAATTTGTCATTATTGTAATGCATCATTCTACATTCTTTATTGCCAATTATTAATTTCCTTAACATCTAACCGCAGGATATGAAAGCAAGACAAAAACTAGGTAGCAGATACAATATGTATATGTAATGTTTTTCGAGCTAGTTAGGAAATTGACATTATAAAAACAAACACGACACTTCACATTGCAAAATATTGATTGACCAATTCTTCTTAGCCACAGTCCTATAAAGCACCTTAATTCCGTAACATTGCAAGTGAGTATAGAAGTTTGTATAGGTATGAGTAAACGGGCCTCAGCCAGAGTGTTTAGAAACGTTACGTCAAATTTTTAGTCACACAATTGTTTGCAGTGTCAGGAATAAGTACGGGATGTACAGGAATAAGTACAGGATGTACAGGAATAAGTACAGGATGTACTGAATCCTGACACTAATTACCGCTTTTATAGTACAGTCTCCAAAAAACGTATAATCGACAGCTAAATTCAATCAATACAATTTATTTGAAACCAAGTGTCCAATCTGTTCCATGCCCCGTTCAGACTCTAATTTTAGTCGAGTTAATACGTATGAGTAACTGCTATCATTTGGTATGACGAATTGTATTGAGACTCGTAATGCAAGTGGACGTTATTTTGGACTAGTCGAGTAGCTAAGCTTTCGGTTAATAATCTTGTCATGAATTTATGAGAATAAGATGGGTTTATTGAGCGTGTTTGGAATATTAAAGACGGTTAAGTCAGAGAGAATTTTTATTGTTTTAAAATTATGTTTTACGGCGAGACAAAAAGCCATAAGTTTTTTTATTAGCTTATTAGTAGGTGTGTAGTGTCTTTATAGTACCTACTTGGGTGTTGCAAATTTACAATAGTATAGCCAATCGTTTATAAGACAGATATTAAAAATGTGTGGTGGGGTCACCTGTCACCATCATATAATCAGTTGGGATGAAATTATATTCATCAGCCGTTTGAATTCCGGTGTACAAAATAACACCATTTGACCTTTTTTGGGGGCGACTTTCAGTCTAAGCGGATTTAGCTGAATTTACCAGTATTTGATCTGGAGCGACCCTGTCTATCAACGTTCCACAACGAAGTTACTGGGTACACCTGTGGTGACACTGGTTGTTACACATTCGGGCTTCTCATCATAACATCTTCCTGCTCGTGTCACTTTCTCCTTCCATTCTTCTGCTTATTCTACCCATTATTTTACATTCTCTTCTTTGGGGCTCCTGAAAACCCATTAATTATACAAAATTATGGGGTACAAAATTACTCAGGGGTAATTTTATACCCCAAAAATAATTAGTCTTTAAGGGTTAAAATTTAAAAAAATCGAGATGGTACAATACAAAGTAGATAATGTATTTATTAAGTACCTAAGTAATGGTGCATTTGCTTCATAAACGTTGCTAAGTGATCCTCGTGTGATACGATCAGATCTTGATGCCAGACTATAGATTAGTCACCGTGGCTGGTTTATGCATTAGTGTCTGCAAATATTATTTATTATTTCTATGTTAATGTTTTATGTGGTACCTAGCATTCAGTTATGTATTAGATTATAAACTAATAACATCACACTTGAATATCCTTGAAGGTTTAGCCAAAGATGTTTTTAAAGGTCACCCACTATTTGCAAGTTATGTTTAAGTCCTATCTAATTGGGGGTGAGTCTATTGCCATCAACCGGGCACAAATCTAGACTCCAGGCTTACTACTTAGCAAAGTACTGAGATATTCTTGATGACTAACACATTTCGTCCTACCTGGGAATCAAACCCCAGACTCCATGCTTTGCTGAGTATAGTTCCAGTAGTATGTATTATATTATGTTTCTAACCAAGTTAACTAACTGCACATACATAATAATTAGTTTGTTTATTCATAAAATAATTACCCAGTAATTAAAGCGTAACTAACCTTAAAACCGACAATTTTAACGAACCACAAACTATGCGCAATCACGTAATATTTCTCAAGAAACATAAAAAAATAAACTAAAACATACTAGGCCAAGGTTCGTCAAAAGGACGAATACACGCGAATTGCGCGCGCGCAACTGTCTCATCTCCGCATAACCACGTCAATGCATGCGCCGGGCATTGAACCCGCGATGCGCGCGAGTTGACCGACTAACTATATTTGTATTTGGTGCATAGTGCCACTATAATGGGCATGGTTACGATTAAGTGCGCCTGATTAAGCTTTTAATCGGTAAGTTTCGATCTGAAGATGGTATGAAGTATGAATTGTTTTTGTTACTTATGTTATGGTTGGTATCAGGGTTAGCTGGTATGGTAAGGTTAACGTCATCATTGTTATGTAATTCTAAATAATTCATCAGATGATCTCATAACCCTTTATCGATTAAAGTTTAGGCGTTCATCGGTAAAGGCTATGAGATCATCTTCAATTAGATTCGTTTTACTATTAGCACGCAATAACATTGATAAAACTGTTTTGTTAAAACTTACAATCAAGCGAACGGGCTTCTTCCAAAGATTTATTGAAAATGCAGAGTTCTTTAAAAAAATACTTATAAACTCCGTTGTTTTTTTTTTAGTTAGCCCGTATTGTCCCACTCTTGAGCAAAGGCCTCCCCCATCACTTCTCAGGATGGTGTGCTTCTTCTCGCCAATTCGCGAGGAAGCCATCCAAGACGTCCCGCCATCTTCTCCTCGCTCTGCCATTTAATACTTTAACATAAACTCACGATCCTTAGCTATTACGTACGACCTTTTTCTTTGTCAACGTTCTAATGCTTTTATGCACAAAAACATAAGTTTAGGCTTAAAACGTTCACTTATCAGAAACAAATACCGCTCCATTGTCGCGTATTTTGATAAAATGATATTAATTAACGCAATACCGCAATTAAATTGCCTAATGCGACACGTAGTCCAATCACTGATTTATCACTATGCACTATTCCGCCCAACGCATGTTGATATTCAACCAACTGAAAAATAAAATGAAAAAAAAAACACGACAGCTGAAAGCCTGACTCACACTTACATGACATTTCTATTATTATAAGCCTTATCGATATCGATAAGATTGATTCATGGATTGCTCATAGCCCGAGTTCTCACGTACGCCAAAGTACCGAAGACGGAACTTTTGATTTTGGACTTTAGTCTCTTCATCATCTGCGCAGCCTTTCCCCGACTATGTTGGGTTTCTTTTAGTTTCACTGGATGCAGCAGAATACCAGTATTTCATATGGAGCAACTGCCTTTGAAAAGTTCTGGAGTGGCGTCCGCGAACCGGAAGACGTTGCGTTGGAAGGCCTCCCGCTATGTGGACCGACGACACTTGGAGGAGGCCTAAGTCCAGCAGTGGACGTCTTTCGGCTGAAATGATGACGATTTCAAAAAATAAATTCGCGACGAGTTTGGTTGAATTAATTAATTTCGACGCTATACCAAGTGAACTTAATTTTTTAACCATTTGGACATTGACTGATCATAATACTATTATTTTATCAAGAGATTTATCCACGTGGTTACTACATACGCTACGTATTTAATATGATAGAAATTACATAATTTATGACCGCTGGATTTTCCCATGATAACCTAAGTACCCGATTATCAAAGAAAACAAAATTCTTTCATAATCCCTTTTTGATGGATATATCGTTACACGTGAATTTGTGACTTTGTGGCTACTCATTTATGATCGTTTATCTAAATACCAAGTAAGTATATGACCGATAGAAATATGTAACATTAGATATAAAATAATAGAGATTGGAAAAATCGAGAGATAATAGATATTCATATTTTGTTTTCCTTTTACGTCAGAAGTACCTAATCACTATCTATCTAATGTATTGTTTATGAACTCGCAAAATTAGTATTTTTTCATAAACCTTGCTACCTACTAACTTTTTCAAGCCTTAGGCGCAGACCACACAGCGCCTGCTAGCGAGCGAGCGAGAGGCCGGGCGAGGCATCATTTAGTTCGTTTCATCGTCTTATCATACTTTGGTTCACATCGCGAACTACAGAGCCGAAACGAAGTATGAAAAGAGGCTCGCCAGGCTCGCTCGCTCGCTAGCTGGCGGTGTGTGCCGTGTGTGACCTGCACTTGATCAGCTGCGGGATTCTTTTATATCTCGGTAGTACGAACTCAAAATAATAAAGCGCGGGCCACACCGCCAGCTGGCGGGGATCGCCTCGCTCGCCCGTCCGCCACCTGGCGGTGTGGAGACCACCACGCGGGCTAAGACACAAAGACAAAGAAAGGACAAAAGCTTGTATTTTATAAACCACGACCTCAATTTTGTACTAATAGGTACAGGGTATAGGTAATGTTTAGTAAATAAATATGAAGTGTGGCTTGATCAACAAAAGTACCCAATGTTTTTCATGAAACATCCGTCAAAACCCGCAACAAATGGCGTCACATTGCAGTACGGATTAAAAAATATATAATTAGCTAAAAAAACAATTATCAATTTCAAAATCACAATAATATCAGTGAAACAGCCTGGGAAGGTCGTTTGTTATCATATTATCCTTAATCTATTATCAGTCACCCGCGTCATAACAGATAGGACTTAATTTATACCTGTTGATTACCTTTTCATTATCTTTCAGCTGAAAATGTTCAGTATTGTGCCGCGACTTGAAAGAAACATACGAAATTACAAGAGATTCAGATAATTCTTGCAGTTCAGAACATTTGATAAAGTACAGTGCATTCAGTTAATGTTTGCAGCTTAAAAGTTTAGCGGTGCATAGTGATTAATAATTATTGATTTATTATGAAGACAAGTTTAGTTTAAAGAAGAAAAATAACTGTGATTCAGTGGGTTTTTTTGTGCCAGTGATAGTGTGGTGATTAAATATTATTTCCTGGTTGAAATATTATTTTAGTCCAATGTGTCAAATGTGTTGCAAAAAAGTGTGTGAAGTCGAGGGCGGCACACCAGGCTCATTATCCAACATAATGAGTCTGAAGCAGAGATCACGGTAACAGTTTATTTGAGAAGGATTTCTTTTTATATTTTTTATGTAATTATTTAAAGTAGCCACGCTTATAGACAACAATAAGCGGGAAGGCTGTATGTCCATACATTAATCGAGCTGTATTTTTTTTGTTGCTTTTATTGACTGGACATACTATTACAAGCTTTGGCTATTTCGGATCGGCTCAAACCCATTCCGCATCGAGAAGTGCGCATGATGAATTGAGTTTGACTAGGTGATCGTTGTAGTTGAAGTAGAGCTGTAGTTGATGATGATGATGATGGTCAACAAAAAATGGCAAATGAGAGGTGATGTGGCCTACAGGAAAGTGGCTTTGTTAGTAAAGCAATGTCCGTTTATGCTGAAAATGGTGATCAAATACATATTTATGGTAAGTACTTGTTCTTTATTTTAAGTTGTTACTAGCAACAACGCGACTTCGTAGGTATTGTTTCTTCCAAATAGACTCAAAGACATTTATTATAATGATGTTTATTTAGCTTTAACAACCAAACCGCACGTGTCAATTAACAATTAAATAGCCCAACTGTTTTTACTGTTTCCGGACGTCTACAGTTACTCACAATAACACCAATATAATATTATTTTTGCTATATATTGTTCCATACATGTGTAACATCGTAGTTTCTTCAGCGCAACTGTTACGAGAGCCATCTTTTATTCCCTTAAACAATATCAACAGTAAAGCCAGGAAGGTTTCAAGACATGAACATCGTGACTTGTATATAAACAACATAGAAACATAACCTGATCCCTTATCCAAACCAAACTGTTTGCTATGAGAGGTCTTAGTACACTGGTTGTACCACCAGCATAACGTGACCTGTCTAACGAATGAGTTTGTTTGAAAATTATAACAATACATAGGTTTACGTTAAATTGTATGGTTAACGTGTTCTAAGTTATGTGCATAGTTAATATTGACAATAGTTTGTTAGTATGTCGGTACAGTGAATGGCGACGCTATGTGAGGCGAATAATAAAGCTTTTAAAGCTGAAAGGTGTTGGAAATAGGCTTAATGGTTGTAACTGGGTAATTTGTTTAGGAATCTCCTTATGAGGGAAATAAAAGCCTCAATGATAGCACACGTAGATTTTATAAATCCATTTCAAGACCTAAAATTTGTTGGGCATTTGTAGATCCGTGACAGTCGTAGGGTAGGCCGAAAGTCTGACAACTTGTCTTAGGGTATCGTGTTCTGCCGGGGCTGCGGGACTATTCGAAAGAGATACCGTGGCCCCGGAACACAAAGGGCGATGAAGGAACATGGATGGGTTTTAGTCAGTAAAAGTCTGACACTCCCTCCTGCTCCGCCCAGAGCGGGAGAAGTCTTTTGATGATTTCCCGTCAGAAAAAAAGAAAAAAAAAAGAAAAAAATGGGTGTCGTATTACTCAGTATGAATAGTTCGTGGAGGTCAGCTAGGCCGTCGCTCCATGTCAACTAATAGCATGCGGTTAGACTGGAATCCGTCTCCAACATTGAGGGATAGGCTAGGCAGATGAGCTTAAAGACCCTAAGATCTATTTACCTCGTTATGACATTACATAACATCTCGCCTGTAATACCCGAAGGGAGAGAGGCAGAGGCGGGCAGAGGCGTACCTAATGGTACACCAACATGTCCCGTGTAATAGGGGCGAGCCTATTGCCGACAATCGAGCAGAAATAAATATTCCGTGACTGCTACCGAGAAATTCCGGATGGAAAAACTCAATAACAATTTATCTGACCCGGGAATCGAACCCAGGACCTCATGTAGTTACCGTTACCTATTTAATTATGTTGTAATTCTAGCTTTAATAAACCTTGACATTGGTGAAATGAAAGCTCACAATGTAAGTTTGTGGCTAACAAATCAATAAAACTTTGGAGTGCGCTGTTAATAAAGCTGTCAAATTAATTCTGACAAGTCCTAATAGACGTAAAAAACTTGACATCCTTCCGGCTAACAACCTTGCTTGTTAACAGAGTATGAATGAAACTTTTACAACACACGCACCGACACTTTACATCTAATAATGATACATAATTATAACCGATCTTCTTTTAACTAGGGTTACCATTTCGCAATTTTAAAGACTGACGAAAAGCTCACCGACAGACAGATCGACAGATCGTAACCTTCTGGAACTCTATAATTACATTTGCACAAAAGATCCTTATACTATGACGAAGATGACCACTAAGGAAGGATGTTTTAAAAATTTCCTCTCAAGGGGTTAAATAACGGTTGAGAGTTTGTCTAGAAGTGTGAAATTTTTACCGATGGAAAATTCATCGTGCACACAGCATGTGTTACTTTGAAATAACACAATCAAATTCTTGATAATTATAATGTGGATCAATTCATAGTTCAAGTGAATCGGTTTCTTTCTTTCACCCAGCCGCATCATCGCTTCACATCAGGTGAGTTGCGGCTATAATACCAGCCTATTACTGTCCCACTGCTGGGCAAAGGCCTCTTCTCAACAGAGAAGGCACGAGTATTGATCACCACGCTTGCTCAAGACGGGTTGGCGATTTCAGACTTATCTTAATTACAAGTCCAGGTTTCCTCACGATGTTTTCCTTCACCGATGTCTGTGATGTCCAAGATGAACTTAGAAAGTACATATGAATTGAAAAATTTACTTTGGTACTTTCCCGGATTTGAACCCACAACCTCATGCATGAGAGGCGAGACCTTAACCTCTGGGCCATCACGACAAGCCTATTTAGTGTAAAAAATTAAAAAATGGGCCCCTAACGTCGAGAAGTCCGGACATTTCATAAGGCCGGAAAAAAGGTTGATTGGCGGGTCAAATTGCCGCACATGTCCAGACAAATTCAACCTTTTCATTTGCCCGAACTTTTAGATATGATGGTAACCCTACTCCCAACCCTACAATTTGAACACCATATTCAAAAACCCATTATTTTTTATCTCAGCATCGCATCAAAAGTCACAAGTATAGCTTTCGATGCTGTATAAGGCGCGAACAATCACTGTCAGTGTGTGAGTGCCTTTATACGTGGACGTATAAGGGTGGTGTGTTGCCCAATGGAAAGTTGAGGTTTTTGTCAAGGCCGTGTTATGGGGAATGGTGGTGTTCGTCGTCGGTTATGGTTGAAAGTGAAGGTTACAATGAAATATAATATGAAAAATATCGGCTTGAAATAATTTTATAAAAGGACATGTAGTGTTCTCGTGGTCCTATTAGGAGCTCATCTGTGTGGTGAGGTAAACTGTCAAACCCAGAATGCTCTAGAATGGTTATTTGTTAAATTATGCATTACTAATATAGCACTCGTCCGCGACTTCGTCCGCGAAAATTGTGATAGCTCGGCAAATTTTCGTGATATCAATATAATTTATAGCCTATGTTACTTGGTAAAGATGTAGCTTTCTAATGGTGAAAGATTTTTTTAAATCGGTTGTGTAGTTCTTGAGTTAAATCGTAACAAACAAAAAATCAAATCCTTCCTCTTTATAATATTAGTTTTGATCACCAGTCGGCTACCGATGGCGGTCGGTGCAGCATGTTTTCTTCTTCAATACTTCTATATCCCCATCTATTGAGATATCACTTACAGTTAGATTTTGTTATCCTGGCTCTAGCATCTCAGAAAACCACTCACGGAGTCCATCGATCTACTTCTTCACTTGAAAGTAAAGCGTAGCAGTTGTTGTTACTTAAACTAACAACAAAATCCCAAATGCTGTAATACTACATGTGACACTTACATTTATTTGAACCACAGAAACAAACATGTAACGACAGAGATACCACAAAATAACAAAACACACACAAAACCGAGGCGGACGCAGGCGCATCGAATTGACAAGTTTTCTCAAACGATTCGTCTTACTCGCAATACCGTTTACATAATTACGTTCATATTACTAAACGTTGTATAATGCCATGGAAAAGTAAAGGATGGAGTGCGGACGCTTATTTTTCTGACTGTAGGATCGATAAGCAAATATCTTATTTTCCTTAAAGCGCGTTTAACTTTAAACTAAACGAGCAAATGCTCATTCTGCGTTTGTTTGTTGTTATATCATTGTATTATTCACTCTCGTATAATTCCTAGATTGTTTAAAATATTGTAAACGACAGTCAATTAAAGAACATTGATTAATGCTTTTTTCAACTCATCATGAGCTTTGCAATATTTATGTTTCAGAAGATTATATTTTCATGATTACCGTGCAATAATAAAAACCCAATCTATAGCATGATTTGGTTATTTAATTATGTATGTAGCATCACGCCTTTAACGCCTGAAGGGCAAGAAAAAGGTTTACCCTATTGTTAAAGATGACGATGATTGAAGATGTAGTACAATATACTTTGCCAGCCTATGATCATTCCATTTACTCTCTACTCCATGCTAAACATTAACACTTGCAAATTCTCACGCTGCGGTGCGCGGGAGTGGATTTCTGTATATTTTGTAGACGTCGTAGTGGGCTACTGTCACTAAACTATGTTTAAGGTAGTGAAAGTATATGTTTAGAATCATCTCGATTGACGTTTGAAATGGTATTTACTTGGACGTTAAGTGATTTTGAAGAAGATTTTTTTTTGTAATTCTTGCTTTTATTTGATGATAGGTGTTACATGGTACTTCAAGATTATGTTGTGGGTGGTGTTAAGTTGCGCAGATAACACTCGAGTCGAGTTTATTTGAAAGGATCATGTTTAAGAGAAAACATTGCTATTATGTTTAGATGTTGGCATTGTATTCCAAATTCGCAACTTTTAATTGATTGAATAATCTGCTATTGCGTTGGTAAACTTATAGTTGGTATATCTATCTAAAAATCCTCACTATTCTCTTTCCACCTTCTCTTTGCCACATTTCATCACCATCTACTTTTTTTTTTTTTTTTTAGGATGGAAATCATCAAATGACTTCTCCCTCTCTGGGCGGTGCAGGAGGGATTGTCAGACTTTTACTGACTAAAACCCATCCATGTTCCTTCCTCGACCTTTGTGTTCCGGGGCCACGGTATCTACCCTATTGCTGACTCTCTTTGAGGCGCGCGTGGAACATGAACGCGCCGTCGACACGGCCTGTCGTCATGAGACGAACGGACGGGGAGCTAGCCCATAGCTCCCCGTCCACAGGCCCGCGCCTACGGTGGCCGGAAGCCACCACGTGGCCCCCGACGCCCGGGGCGTCTCCCGCGGCGGCCGGGACGTGAGGATATCTCCCTCTCACGTTCCGCCAATTTCATCATCATCTGCCCAGCCTTTTCCTAACTATATTAGTCTCGGCTTCCAGTCTAACCGGATGCAGCTGAATACCAGTATTTTACATGAAGCTCCCAAAATTCCGATGCTTTTCACGATATCATAATAGAAACTACCCGTTATCACGAAATCAACCTCGTGCTCAGCAATCGCACTTACCACCGCTAGACATATTACGAGACAGTCGCTCATACAGCATGATGTCTGTTTATACAGGGGGTTTGTGAAAGTGAGCTGTGTTGTCGTACGACCCGCTGGCCTAAGACCTTAGTGTTTGTTCACGTGCCTAGAGAAACCTAGCTACGTTGACATGTGAGGCCTTCCGTATAAGTTTGAGAGATCTTCATAATCATCATCAAAAATTAGACAAATTTGTATATCTAGTTGCTCATCCTCGTAATTAATTCCTTAATCACCAATAGCATGGATTTAAGGGTCATACAAACAATTTAAATACTTCCTACGGAAATAAACCCGGTTAACCTTTACATAATCAGATCATTATCAACCGCACACATGAACTATGTCTCACTATTAAGCCCCGAAGCAAAAAACCAAACAAGAGTTAAAAATAAAACATGATTCCGATTAATTACTGTCGCGTATAATTAAATAGTTTAAGTCAAGTGTTAAATGGTTCTATCCGTGGTGGTCATGACCTGTAATGAGAATTGTAAATAAACAATTTGTTTCTTGTGAACTGTATAAAGTTTGGCTGAAATTGTGATCAAATTAGAACAGGAAAAATGTTAACCTATTATTTCAGAGGAACCACCATTTGCCTTGTTCATTCTTTCCTTTAATATCCCGGCTTTACTTATTCGTGTGGTTAGTGCTTAACCTGATGTCAGAGTTTTTATGCCGCCCATGGGCCTCTGACTAGTCTGACTTGGATTTACATGCCGCCGAGAAATATCTCTCTGATAAGGTAGTTTCCTCACGATGTTTTCCTTCACCGAAACAAGTAATAATTATACGATACACTCATACACTCACATTCACACTGACCCGCGTACTAGTAATATAGTTTATAACTAGTACTGGTGTCAGGGTGAATTCGGTTTCGTAACAACCAGAATTTATTATTGTGCACTGAGTAACTAATTGGGTGTATAATCTTTTAGCTTCATAGAAAATAAGTAGTAGTGTTAATGTTTTTTTGTAAGGTTGTTATTCTTTTGGCAAATAAAGATTATGATTCGAAAAATCAGAGGTCTTGGGCTCGAACTTGAGACCTATGACTTGGCAGTCCGACGGTCACACCACTAGGGTATCACTGCTCTGCTCTGCTCTCTGTCCTGGCTGACTCTCCGTGATAATCTACAGCAGTCACTGTTGTTTAGATCTCTATGAAAGTTTGTAGACAGACATTATCCAAGTTAGTGAGGTGCTCGTTTGAGAGTATTTGGCTAAGCACATGTGTAGTTCAGTATTTCGGATAATTTGTAAATTGCATTCAACGCCATCTTTCTTTTTTTGATAAACATTTTTAGAACCTGCATTCATTTAAAGTTATAATTATGACAAATGAAAATGGCCTTTAATTTAGTGGAGTCACGTGTCTTAACGACTACACGATCATTTATTTAAACAAATCAACCAACACAAACGGACCGCTTTAAAACAAAAAACGACGACCTTTTTTTCCACCGAAATCGATCCCACCATAGCCTCCCAAAAAAAATTAAAAAGAAACCAAACTGACAGATATACAAAAGAGATACCTATTAATGACGTCATACGCTCTTATTTGGTTTATCACCGACCACAATCAGCGCGGTGATAAAAGGAAGTGTCGGCACAAACGTATTGATTACCGTTGACTGTCGATGGTCGCAGGAAGTATTGACGCATGTCAGAGTGTGGTCACGCCCAGCAGGGCTGTCCGTGCAGTTTGATGGATTAGATGGATAAGCAGGAAGCTGGGAAAGTCGTCGAGACATCTCGCCAGGAGCTGGTCAATTGTGGCTAAGCGTACCAATACTGTGAGATTCAAAAGATCTGATTTAATTCGCTCATAGATAAATGATATCGGATTATAAACAATCAACATCATAATACAATAATTATGATGCTTTAGTCTATTTCAAACTAGTGCTTATCTGTGTATTATTTTCCACACAGGAAAAAACATGGTAGTTCTATCGTAACAATGGAAAATGCTATATTAAGATCTAACTGCGTAATCATTATTAGAATATCCTCGCTATGTAGGTCTATATAAATACTTCATGTTGACATTACAAAACTGATGAAACATTCCCATTGTGTCGTCGACCACCATAACTTTCCTTTTAATCAGAATTCATCAAACGAACACTGAAACCCTAAGTAATCCTAATAAGTCAATTATAAATTCGTTTCCCACTTTCACCAACCCTAGATTACATAAAGGCGTGTCCAGAGGAGCGATTTAAAAAGGCATTACGTTTTGGAAGCGCGATGCGTGTAGTACACAGACCACGGACGCGACGCGACACTGCCAACTTTTCATACTAAACGTTTCAACTTTTTGTTTCGTACCATGACGCAAATGGTGTTAAGAAATGTTTTAAATGCAATCTGAAAAGGGATAATTCCGAAGCTGGTTGAATACCGCAAGCCGCAGCGGCAAACTGCTTAACCCAACCTTACTGAAACGACTGATGTCTATGTAAGTCTTTAAAAAGATACATTCTTGAATGTTACTTTCCTTGATTACAATGGCGCCTGTAGCAGTTTTCATAGAGTAAAATGTAAAACCTTGTCATCCCGTCTTGACAGCTGCAGTTGCGCACTAAACGCATTTTCAGAGCCACGAGTGTTATTAGTACTGCCGTCTCTAGACGATGCGGCGCTATCCGTGCTCTATGGTATGGTACAAGACGTATAATAGAAATGTGGCACGCCCTTGCATTGTCTTTCTTTCTATGCTGTTGCTATTAGTCATAGGTAAGTGACAGGGCTCGCTACTGAATGCCACTTTAAAATGGAATACGTTTTAGTAACTGATAAACTAACAGGCATTAAAGTACAACCGTAATTAATGAAAGATTATGTTTGCTACTGTTCGATTAAAACAATGAAAGACGAGAGCATCGCACCGGGAACGGGGTAACGAAAGGCTAACAACTAATGATGAAAATGATAATGATCATCGAAAAGTCAAAAATGTACCAGATTGACATAAGCTAACGAAATGCTAATGTCAATTTTGCCTTTTGGAAATCGAAACGGTTGGAAAGCGATCGCCATTTTGTTTTAGCTCTCAAGTACATATTATTCTTTTTCGAAAATGTAATTAATTTTTGCGATAACGTAGCAGAATAAAACACATATTTTGTTTGTGTATTTAATATTATACAACGTACTTCAGCCTCTGATTAATGATAAAGTGAGCTATTTTTAGCAATTATTGATAAAAGGACATGACGATTAATCTTCATTATCTAAAATTATCAACGTCTTGACAGCAATTTATTTTTACGCAGCACAATTTCATTTCGTGTCTTGTTGATACATGGGTACCGTAATTTGATTGGTCCTTTCTGCCTCAATAACAACTACAATCATGTTTCAGTAACGTAGGCACGATAGTTCATAGAATCATAATCTATGTTTTAGAAGCTACATCCTGTTGTGACGACCATAAAGTCATTATTATTGAGAAAGAGAAGAGTAGAAACAGACAAAATAATCTATGACAGAATTTAAATAGGTATGTGTTCGATGATATGGCAAGAAAGGAGGTGTCTGATGAGATGACTAGTAAAAAAGAGGTATGGAAGAGGGAGACATGCTGCTCCAACCTCAAATGAATTGGGATATGGGCAAGAGAATGAAGATAATGTGTTCGAACTGAGTTCAAAATGAGTTTGCTCTCATTTTGTTAATCATAGTTTCTTGGCTCGTCCTCTATTACATGGGACTGGAACCGCACACTCCCTTGAGCAATCATAGGCGTGATGGTATACTCTGTTAGTTTCTTGCCACCTCCTTTCTGACACTTCGGCTGTTCGCAATAAGATTTCTAACTACCAATGATTAAAACAAACAGTTGAAACGATTGCCAAAACTATACCAAACATTACATTTGTCCTTCACCCAAAACTCAAGTGACACATCAACGAAAGTTTTTAATAAAAGACGACAAACAATACATACAACTTCACATATCTGTATGTACAATACAGTACATAAAAGTTCCCTATATAAACAGCTATTATCTTCTATCAAGGAAGCTGAATCGGCCCATTCATTGGGTGCCAAAAGCGACGCGAATGCGTGCGCGCAGGTTTGCGTGCTACATAAATTAGTGGTGGCATTGTTATTGGGGACTAATGTAATGTTGTGACTTTGCTTGTTAAGGTGCTAGGTCGGGTTAGTGGGTTATTTATTGGTGTTCTGTGGATTAGCTACTGTGAGGCCTAGGTCCTCTATCATTAAGAGATTATCGCTAGCGTTTTGAGGACTCCGTTCAAGAGTTCAATATAAGTTTCATCCATGGTATTTTTCTTTTGAGGTTGTCAGTCATCGTCACCATCATTCTCCTGCCCTTATCCCAATTTATTTGTGGTCGCCGCAGCATGTCTTCTTTCATACTTCTCCATTTCTCGTCATCTCAGCAATCACCTCCTTTCTAGCCATATTATCCTTCACACTATTCTATTCCATCCGTTTCTGTTGATGTTGTCAGTTGTGTCTACTAGTCTGTGTTAACTGTAAAAAAATAATAATTAAAAACATTAAAAAACCCGACTGCTTAAAAAAAACTAATAACTTTAAATAAAAATGCAGAGCGTGCTTCATTTGAATTTGCCGCCAAAAATCCGCCATTTTGTTTTTTTTTAAATTGAGCATACCCAGTGTCACTCTCACAGTAAATACGAAGCTAACGACACCTCTCAAGCTAAAATCCATCGAGCCGTTCAGGCCACAGAGCGTGCCAAACAATTATACATACATACATACTCTCGAAAAACATAACCCTCCTTCTGGCGCAGTCGGGTAATAATTATAGTATTCTTTAGTTTTCTGTTATTTTAAGTTCCTGCTCTTTCTAACTAGTTTTAGTGCTACGAAGAGGTTGGATTCGTCTTCTCTCTCCACTTTGCCCAGTATTAAATTTATTGCGTCTCGTGGCACACAACCATTAGCAAGAATCCCTCCGTTTAGTCGCCGAGCACATCTATTCTAGTCTATTTTATTTATTCTATTCTTTCAAAGTCTTGAAGCTAGAACCTAGTACCTTCAAGTTCCGCTCACAGCTACGATTTTCGAAATCTCACACAGACAGATAGAAACACCTGACTTTCATTACACAATAACTCAAGTACATTTATGTACTACATATTGTTTATGTATGTTATTGCGTCTGTCAGTCTGTCTACGTTCGGGCTGCTAATTGTGTGCTAATCACATTTGTTTTACGTATCATTGCGGGGGAGGTGACGGAGGCCGGGTTGTATCAATGAATTATACATATTAACGTTAGCAAAAATGAAAGTTATTTGCACCAAGGCTTGGTGCCCATTCTTGCCAAATGTTTAATATTATGAGAAGCTGAAAAATGGTCAGTCCTCAAGTGGTTTTCCTCGTAACATAGGATCAAAGAAACAGACTTACTGTCACTTGATTTTGATGAAATTATTGCAGCGTTGGCGACACTGAGGTGAGTCCAATCACAACATGTGGGACAACTTATGTATCATGAAAACAATCGACTCAGGCAGTCGCGTCTTGCACCCCGCACGGGATTTGCCTTAGTGTGCTGAGAGCTTAATAGTACCTCTCAGGCCACACACTTGATAGTTTAGCAATTTGTCTGTCATCTCAGATCAAAGACAAAATTTGTAATCTGTAATAGTTGTTACTTGCCCAGTCCAACTTGTTGTCAAGTAGCTCTATTACAAACCATTTACAAATTATTTTTCAAGTATTTACTAACTTTTACAACCATTTAAGTACCTAACGTAACGTAAATCGCTAAGTTACTCACAAGAGTACTTGAAACTAAGTGATGCTCGCAACTCCACTCGTACAGTCGTACACTTGTGCTTACCCAACGAAACAGTAAGTTTGCTCAAGTTAACTTTGTTTGATGTAACTCACTGAGCTAACAGGAAGCAAAGTATAATATAATAACGCTTTGTGGCGAGTTATAATTATGTGTGTTTGCAGTGTATAAGCAAAGGTAGTAGGCACCTATAGTACCCGCTCGAAACGGCACTGGAATATTGTTTTTTTTTAAATCAAGTGTTTTAAAACTTGTGAACTGATGTGTCATCATCCCGCAATCATGGCGCTTGCAACAGCGTCAAAATATTGGGTGCTCACAATAATTGAAAATCACGGAATATATCCCGTAAGTGAGAGTGTAAAAAAAATAAAAAAGCCTTTATTCGCTGACCAAAATACAGTACATTTTAAACTCTAGTTGACAAAGAAATAAAAAAAAATAAAAAGACAATTCTATAAGGTAAGTTTTATTATAATGTTCAGCAACCAGTTTGTTGGTCAGGTTGTCCTTCGACATAGGCCTCCCCTAGTTTCTTCCACTCATCTCTGTCGCGAGCCAATCTTCTCCATCCTTTTGGTAAGTCATCTTCCCATCTCTTAATTTGGCGTCCTTTTTGTCTCTTTCCATCTCTAGGATACCATTCCATTACGTCTCTCGTCCATTTTTCTCTGTCCGTTCTTATAATGTGACCTGTCCAGTTCCATTTGAGTTTTTTTACTTTTAATTAGACATCGCTTACTTTTGTTCTTTTTCTTATTTTTGACGTCGTCCACCTATCACGTAGCCTTATGTTTTTATATTTGGCATGTGAGAGTGTAAGTTTAGTTATAAACCGTGATAACATGTTTGAATGATTCAATTCTAGTTTTCATCAATCGGCCCAGAGACTCCTTTCGTTATTTTTCGCTATCCCGCATAGATTCGTATTAGGCCATCCACGTCTATTTGTATATCGTCTATTTGTGTATAATTCACCCTGATATGAGTTTACGATAGGTACTTACAATATTGATTTAGTAGTCAGTGGTAGTTCCAATGCTAAATATAGCCTGCTCCCTCTTTCTATAACAGAAATCTCAGGGGGACATTTGCAATTACGGCCTCGTTTGGCCACTGATTTGATGATTGCAGTTCGTCGCTGCAATAGGCCATCTTCCGGAGATAACACCAACTATATCTGTCTTACATCAGTTATGAACTGCGGAGGTGTGTTCTTGACCTTACGATGTTATGAGTTACTTTTTTTTTTAATTATTACAGTATATCAAAACGAATGTAAGGAATGACGACCGAAAAGGATCAGCCTGCCTACTTTACAGGGGAAATGATTCGGTTTTTTCATGCTGATTGTTTTATCATGTCTTTCTTGAGTCTTATAGGTACACGATTACATATGTCTACGTTGTTATCCTGAGTTGTTGGGAGTCAGTTCTGTAATTCTGTTGATACGTAACAAAACCGTAGACTAAGCTTATTTTGATTAAATATATTCATTCGGAAGAGACAGCTAAACATGGTCCACAACAACTTTAAAAACACTGACACATTCTAAAAGTTATTTATACCCAAAAAATCCAAACTCAAATACAAAATGGCTTATTAATTACCTTCTCAACCTTGACACTCCGTACAGTGGCGATATCTATGTCATAAGCAAGAGATCATCAGATCTATGTAAATGAGATGCTGCACAAAGACGCCGCCTACGAGAGAAATCTGTGAGTGACCTACTGGTTCACTGAGAGAAGTTTTACGCGATTTGAAGTAGCATATTAAGGGCGGTATGTAGGTGCAAATGAATTTACAAATAGATGATTTAAATTCTGATAATTTTAGGAGGCCTTTGCCCAACAATCGGATGATGCAGGCTAATAGTATCAGTTTTAGGATTAGTGAGCCAATGATCTGGATGCGCATCACCAAGGCTGGTTCTGGTGGCGCAGGAAAAAGTACTTGGAAGGATATGAGGGAGGCCTTGCCCAGCAGCGGTACATACAGGGCTATTAAAAAAAAGTTTTAGCATTTAATTCAGCACAACCTACCGGTGGATCTTCAAAGCAATGCTTGTCGAGGTCAGTCTGTAGAAGGGTGATCATGTGTAAGCACGTTTAGTTCCAGTTGTCATTTGCAGATCTTTGGCAGTTGTAAGTCCGAAAGTCTTTCATCCACCATTCTAACCAAGGGGTTAGCCAGTAACTGTGCTGTGGAGATAAGATCGGCAGACGCTACATGTAAAACAATCGAGTAATGCAACAGACTTTATTACTCAACTTTAATGAGTAGCTGTTAAAGATCCCATAATCTTAATTTACAACCTTAATTATCAAGCACCTACTTCACTTTTATTAGAAAGTATAGATATAGGGCAGTACCCACAAAAAGAAAAGTAGGTTCCAATGTTCCCATACCACTATAGGAGGCACTTTATCTTCCTCTATTACCCCATATAAATTCCTCACCTACATCGTCCTCATTACGAGACGGTATGTCCCCATCACATCATGGGATTCCTCCCGTATTACGCCATGGGAGGTCGACGAACTGTCCCCTTGGTTTTATAGCGTTATCGTATAAGGTGCCGTGCAAGGGACATTGTTAGGACGTGATGTGAATGATACTTTATGTATTGTATAGGTACACTATAATAGAATGATCTAAATAAAATATAATAATGATGGTAGAGGTCTTTCTCAAAGTTGACTGTTTTTCTTTTTGACTTGTTTGAATGTCCCGTGCCTCTTTGGGAATAGGGACCGAATTATTGACTACAGTTTAATGCCAGGTTCTAAAAATTCTCATCCTTGAAACAATGCACCTTCATAATTATATTGGAAAACAAAGGTGAAATAATAAAGAGATTTGCGATTTTCTTTTTTGTTTGGAACCTTAGAAATGAAGGGATTACGACGAGGTCGCACTTCCACATACTTTTAACCAAAATGTTCACTTTTCAGTCATTATTTATTTACATCGTTTTCACTTCGCTCTACTAACGTATTACACAATGCTTACACTCATCACAACTGCACAAAGATAACGTTACAAATAGCCGTAATATATCTATAATTATATTTGTTTTGTGAAACACGTTATTATCACACGTGCTGCTGAGAGCCTCTTGAACGGTGACAATAAGATTTTGTCATAGTAAGTAATTGAAATCTTAACTGTCTGCACTTAGTAACACTTAAGTGCATTGATGTGCGTAGCGCAGTGATTTCAAATTGAGGGATTTACCCAGGATTTAGTCTCTGGTACTAAATTGGTAGCTTTTAGGTCAGAAGCATAGTATTTATAAATAGTTTGATAGTATTCTAGCAGACCTGAAGTCAACTCGAATTTTAGGTAATTACATTTGCTAATAATATGTACCATGTTGCATTATTGTTCTCTCTATTTTTGGCCTACACGAATCGATTAGTAGGCTCTATAACCAACATCAAAATTGTAACCCCACAGTAATTATTTCAAAGAACAGTCAATAATTATGCTAACCAAAACACTAACTCTTCAACAAATTATACTGCCAGAATAAGCTCAAAGATTAAGTACACAAATCGCCAAGTTCTAATATTTTCAATTGATTTCAGAAATCAACGAACTCATAATTTTGAGAGTGTGTGTTTCAATATCATTACCACTCTTGAAACATTTCACATGCACCTGTTTTAAAATTCTACAGCGACACCTTCGAAAATACTTCAAAAACTCATTATTTAACTTCAAACACGATAATTTTGAGCGTATTTGCACACGATATGCAAAATTTAAAGTGATGCAGCCTTCAAGATGACTGACGGAGGTCAGACTGGTGTTCCGTGTTCTAACCTCAAATTGTGTTAAATATATTTGATATATTTGACAAATATATACTCGGGGTATATAGTTTTAGTCGTGTAGTTTGGGCTTCCGGTGGTTTTGGAGCAAATATTATGTAAAATTTAACCCCCGGTTTATAGGCAAACGAGCCTTTTGCACTTTTGACTTGACCCACAAATATTACAACACAAGATATTGAGAGAAGAAGCATAATATACAGGGTGTAAACAGACTCTTCACGAAGCCGTCAACCAAGCATTCTGTACATCAAACTAAGTAACTTTACGCAAAAATTATTGCTGGGGAACGCCTTTTTTTTGGGGTGAAAAATCATGTTTTGTGGTAGAGCTCAATGTAACGCACTCAAAACATTGTGCTGATGGATGGAGTGAATTGTAAAGAGGTCGTGGAAGTGTTTAAAGTAAAAATCTTACATTAATAACTTGTATTAAAAAAAAAAACTTGTCAAAAGTTGGAACTTTGACCCCCAATATCTACGTAACACGAAGGTTCCCAGGTATGATCTAGCTATAACAAAAAAAAGATCGCAATGATGGGAGCACAAGTGCCTTTTGGCTTCGTTAAGACTCTTTTTACACCCTTTATAGATACATTTTTTTTAATATTAATAACCCAGTTTTTTTATCAATTAAATAAAAAGGGTGTGTTGATTGATTGGCGATTTGTATACGCGTCATAAAAACCTAACATTACGCTTAAAGTTAGATTCCTACTTTGCATAGATCTTAAGAAAAATCTCTATGGCAATTATAGAAAAGTTCCGTTAATACTTGTATTGGGTCGAAACACTGAAACATGAGCATCACTACCTGACTCAAGACTTGAACCACTTTAGGTTCGGTAGCTGCATTTACTACGACTAAAACACTCACGTGCATTCAAAGATGTTGATAGTTAACTGCAATATTATCAACTCACGCGACCATATCTCTTAGATAATATTGTTTAATAACATAAACTCCTGAGCTAGATATATAATGATGGCGCCATGACACATGTCATGTTGTAATTTATTATCGCTTAATAACATGTAAGTGATGACTAGTTGAGATTCCTTGAATTAAATAAATAATCTAAGGTTACCTATTGGTAATATATTCACTTCCTTATCAAGTGAACAAAGATCAACATATTTACGGTAAACGGGATAAAACGCCATTTGCTTGTATAGGAGTGCGAAGAACAGGATATGTACAGTTGGTTCTTTTAAAGAAAAGGGAGGATCCTCCGACCAGACGGGTGTTATGTTTGGTGGGCCACTGCCCGACAGTTGTTGTCGGGGTGTTCTATATAGTTTTAAGTCAAGGATAACTGTTAGTTCGTCCTTCTTGTCTTTGGGAGTGAATGACATAAGGGTGACAGGAGCAATGAAAAGAGATACCATAATTGTGACAGTCTCACAAATTCATGTCATTCTGAAGGATAGTATCTAGATGTTAGAACACATTCTTTCTGCACATATAAAATTTAATCTGTAGGAACTAACAACATTTCTCATTGAACTGACTATTCGAGACATGTCCTTGAAAACATAGCCCCCCATTGCAAACACCATTTATTACCAAAACAGCAACCATGCATGACCATCTGTAGCACAACCTGATTAATGAGCATCATGACATTGGAACAAGATTACTAAAACCATCCCTGCCCCAAAAGGACATACTTCAAATATAGACGCAAAACATAAATCATTGAAACAAGTGCGTATGACCAGATCGCTTATATACCAAGAAGACTATGGTGCAGAAGATTCACTCATTCGCCTTGGTGTAAATGTTGAGAACCTATCTACTGTTACACTAGGAGAAAACTCGATTAAACTATGGTTTTACTTTTTATTGTAGTTCAAAATTGAACATACATAGACGTGATACTTGCAAAGGACTTTAATTGAGGCTCCGATCACCTATCGAATTTGATTAATTTAATACAGTTTGGAGTTTGGAGGACCTTATAAGGATTCCAGTTCAGTCTCTTGTCTATCGCATGGACGCGGTGCGCGTGTGGATAGAGCCGAAGTGAAGTGCCGCTACTATCTACACTAGTTTAAATATCACCACAAGTTAGTTAATTTCGTCCGTCATTCCGCGTTTGATTCACTGCCATTTGACCAGAGTTTTATACGTTCCATTTGTGAGGACAACAGCAACAAGCCTTCTGAGTAATTTCAACGGTGGCATCAGCAACTAAACACATGATAGCAACTAGGTCAGAACCTTGCTTCAGGGTCGCGGAGACAATCGCTCACAGTATGTGTGGCGCTAAGGAGACGAGGATGTCACTGCGGTAATGTTCAATTTATATGCTCAGGAAATAGAGGAAGTAATAAATAAACTTGTATGTTTAGTCGATTAAAAATGGTTTGAATTCGAAAAGTCACAATATGATGTCTGACTGTCAAATGTTTTTACCTGTCAAGGTGGTTCTGGTTTGGATTTTCGGGGCAAATATGTAATTTTAGGAAATTAAGGGGACTACAGGAGCTAAATTAGCAACTCTATTTGTGGTGGTTCAAAATTCTTTTGAAATACTGTTAGAATAAAGTTCTAATCAGCTTACACTACAAAGTGGTAGTTACGTCAGTCACTGGGGGCCGAATAGTGCGAATGAGTGGATTCGATCGATTTACAAAAATCTGTTGATTGGACTAAAAAAATAAAACACTATGATGCTTATAGATTTTTTTTTTAATCAGAATGATCGCATGTATTTTTTAGTATGGTTTTTACTCGTTAAAAGAATTTTTTACAGATTAGTTCGTGATTTTCTTAACGAGTAAAATTATAATAATAATAATATAATAAACTTTATTTCCCTTATAATAATAAACTTTATTTCCCTTAAACTTAGCCTATGTTTACAATTTTATAACAACATGTAAGTATGAAGAAAAAAAACAATTTTGCAATTGATGATGGTAGGTATTTGAGACTTATTGGCTAGTTTTTTGACAAACAAATTAGTTAACTACCCTCCGTACTAGTTATAAACTGTACGACGGCAGAGTAGTGCGCGACCAGTTTGCTGTCTCCGATGAATGTACATAGTATACGCAAACTAAACAGATTAACTGCATGCTGTGTATGTTTAATAATATTACTCAATTTAGGTGGTGCAATAAGTTCACTAGACTTAACTCGTAGGTAATTCCTCAACATTACATCATTTATGCCATATCATGTTATTCAATCATACAACTAGGTGTTAAATAGTCTGACTTGACATTGTAGACGCAAAAATGAAAGCAAAATTTATATGCGTCATTCAACATTACTTTACGCAACGCGTGTTAGCATTTTACACTTGTTATTAATATTGCAAAAATAAAGAAAGAAAAAAAAAATGTATGTATTTATTTACCTATAACATTTTAAAATACATTCCCTAGAGTTACGTCAAACAACACTTAATAATAATTTCTCTGTTGATTCGTAGTCCATATTTTTGAGATATTTATCTACAATATTTTTGCACACAAACTTGCTGCATTTTGATATAGATACAGACTGATTAATTCTATTGTATACAAAAGGTCCTAGGTAACGAAAGAATTTCTGCGCAAAACTTGTCCTACAGAAGGGAATAGTGTAAACCATAAATTGTCGTCTTTTATTTGATATTTGTAATGGTTTCGTGTGTTGTTTTAGTATTATTGTCCTAATGAATAATTGCCTTATGGTAAGTACTGAGTATTCTTTATATAAATCTACAGTAGGATACCTGAAATTTTTAAAATTAATTATTTTTATATTTATATTTAAATTATATTTATATTATAATTAATTGTATTATGTTTTCAAAACACTATCATACTAGCATATATCCTGAAGAATATCATGTATTTTTCTGGTTTTGTTTATTGCAGTGCATAATATACTTTATCATCCGAATCATATACCTTATAATCATGGCATTATAAAACTCGCGTTTAGCTCCTGTAGTCGCCTTAAGCTTAGAGACTCTTGTTGACTCCTGGTTTGGCACAACCGACAAAACCAAATATCTAAAATTACATAGAATATTTCTGTAAAATGTTTTAGATATACGTTCGGGAAAAGCCGCAGAAGAAAACCGATATGAAGGAATTGATTCGGGTCGACTTTGTTGATACCGTCGAATCGAATGTGACCTGAACATGTCTGTAGCACCCGATGGTCGTTTACCCAGATACGTAGAAAAGGATAATGTTATTCAGGTTCAGATTAATGTATCAGGTTGCAGCTGTTAAAAGAAATCTCAGATAAGTCACGTCATGGGCAAGTACCCTATGGAAAGTGTTCCTATGTCGTGTATTACGTGGCTTGTTTACACCATACGATTTCTCGTGAGCATACTGTGGTTTTCAGCCATAGTTAATTGTCTATGTACTGAAGAATAGAATTTTCTACGACCTTGTAAGGTGTAGTTACGATAACAAAAGAATAGCAGTTGTTTTGTAGGTTAACCCTATGTCAGTAAGCACGTATAGCTATTGAATTAGATATACTTAATTGATATTACGTAACCACTTCATCAGTTTTTGGGTTAAGCACTTTCGGGTTGGCAATCTTGATATAGACTTAAATGTATCTTTATACCATATTATTCCAATCTGTTTCTGGAATTGATGATATTTCCAAATATAATTTGTAAATTACGTTGATTTCAGGATCATCATTCATTCATTTCAGCCCGGTGTCGCCCACTGTTAGGTATAGGCCTACCCTTCTTCCGCCATTCTTCTCTGTTCTGTGCGTCCCCTATCCATTCAGAATGGTTAGTTAACTTTTGATAAGTTATTTCTCCAAAAACACAAATCTGCAAATACTGAATGTTGCACACTGTTACCGTTACAACAGCAGCCATTGACATCTATTTTCATATAATTTACATAAAATGCTAATTTCCAGAACGTTTTTATTGTTGATTTCAAGATAAAGAAGGCTAATTTGCATAAAATTGCATATGCGTAAATAAATAAATAAATGTTTCCGAGATCGTTGTCTAGATATTCATAATATTTTGGGTGCATTTACTGCCGCATTATGAATTAATTGATAAATTAGTTTAGACTAGTTCAAACTGTAAACTTTGACATTTACGGCTAAATCCGGACGTTGTCGGAAAAGTATTCTAAGCTTATGTGTAACAAACACTGTTTTAAGCTTTCATGGTTTAAAATTAAACTTATTATCCATCCACCCGCATTCTCCAGACAACCCGAGATCATCATGGCGCTTGCAACAGCGTCGAAATATTGGGAGCTCAAAACAAATAATAATCACGGAAGATATCCCGTTAGTGACAATATAAGTTTATGTGTAACACATAATAATTAAATCATTACCGTACCTAGCTACGGTTTAATATGTTGACACAGTTTTATTTAAATTAAAAATCGTATAGTGTAAATATGTATAATTCACTTGAACGTATCTTTTTCTAAGATAGTGTAATTGAGAATGAATTATCAGCTATTAATAAAGCCCGTTGGCCCCAGAAAGCTTCGTCTTGGCGGTAATGTCGATACCACAGATGTCTTTATTAAGACATTGGCTCCTACCCGCGACATCCCCTGTGGAAGTCAGGTACCTAGGTATACCGATTACCGAATAAGTATAGTATAAAACATATTAGATCGCACACGGCAATAGTAGCTATGTTTCAGTGAAAGAATTTTACGAAATTCGTTGAGTTGTTTTGGAGATCACCCCAACATCATATCTAACAAATTTTACCTCTTTATTATATAAGTATAGATCTAAAAGAATCCCGGTAGTGTTGCTTTATCGTCAACCTCACATATCCCAATTAATTTTAAAAATAATAGAAAATGATGACTTTTTGTGTCTCCTCCGCTGCGTTTACAATATAGATTTTTAACACAAAGCTCTTCTAGCTTAAAATTCCAAACACAGTTGTAAAATTTATATGATATCAAAGTACAAGTATCTTTATAGATCAATTTACGTTGTTAATCAATTTATAGTACCTACGATAAATAAATAATTTATGAAATATTGTCCCAGTTGCTGCATAGCAGAAGTCAATGAAATGGTTTTTAATTGATAATATTTATAAATGAAGCAACCGGTCATTCATCAATTTAAAATAAATATATATGCACAAATTATTTTAATGATTAATTGTGATAAATAATGTAATCTTTATTTGATCGTAAAAAACTAAGTAATCCTCCCTAAAAAACTAAGTAAACCGCTAAGGGTCTGCAATATTATAGCTAGCAGTACACCACTATCCTTATCACTATGTATGCAATCACGATTCCTACTACAGTGTCGCCCACCGCCGCGGTGCCTTTGAAGTCGCCGCCCTGCGCAGGAGTCGAGATACAAGCCACTTATCGGTTATGTTCGTGCGAGTATGCAGTGTACTTAGACTGGTTCCTGAAATTATGTTGTTTGTTTTTGATTACATGATTTTGATTTTTTACTTATTTTATTTATAAAAAAATATAGACACACATTTACGTTACAGTGTTGTGGTAGTTAAAATTCATTAATTAAAATAATATATTTTGTGAGAGAAAACAACAAAATATTGAACACTGTTTTAAGCTTTCACGGTTCATAACTATACTTAAAATGTCACTTACGGGATATCTTCCGTGATTATTTATTGTGAGAGTTGACCCGCGATCATGGCGCTTGCAACAGCGTCGAAATATCGGGAGCTCAAAAGCAATAAATAATCACGGAAGATATCCCGTAAGTGACATTTTAAGTATAACAAAATATTGTCAAACAAAATATTGACTCTATAAATGGTCCAAATGTATGACATCCATTTTTACTAGAGCTGGAATTAACTTTCGTAGTAGTTTAATATTGACAAAGCACACAAACAACTGATTCACGTTTGACGTTAATCGTATTTAAATCCTGATTCTGTCTCTGGCTCTGCCATGTTCATTATTGTTCGTTCATACGATTAACAGGAACCGAACGAAGTTTTGGTACGTGTTGCGTTAGCGCATAGTAAGTTCTGTGATACCTACATATGAGCCTTAAATAATCACGACTGCAATCAATTTTGCATAACTTTAAAAAGAAAACCTTTTCTTTTGCAATACCTCTATGAAAGTTGATCACATCCAAGCACAGATGCGCATTGCACATGACTTCCTACCACCATGTTTCCGGTGCGATCACACATACGTCACTACCGGTGACCGCAAGACAGTTAGTACTGCTCTTTGGTTACATACCGGCTTTGAAGTCGCCCACGATAACTTAAACTAACGTTACATAAGATTTAGCTTATGTGTTTAGTGAATTTTAATTAATTTAGTTAAAATAAAGAAAGACATACATTGCTTGGCATAGAAAATTATCCTAAACTACAACGATAACAACACGATAAGCGGTTATTGGGCCAAAAAATAATCACTAAATCATTTTTGTCTTGTTTTATCATTATGATTAAATATCAACCAGACACTGCGGAGCTTCGGTCAATGATTTCTTTTAACCCTGATTACACGTCACAAAACCAAAAATCGAAGACATGTGACATCTGCCAACCCACAGCCCACTCCCTCTGACGAAGAGGAGGCCTGTGTCCCAGCAATGGGAACGATATATTTAAGTGATTATTTATGTAGGCATTATGTAGGATATAATCATAAGGAAGAGACTATCGATTACATATCCACTTAATAAATACATAAAATTATACTGTACTCTATTAAATTCCTGATCCATATGGAGCAAAAAATGTTGCCAACTTCCAATGTTATTCAACACTGTGATATCTGTCTACCCTATATGGTAATACAGGCTTGAATATAAATATTCCTGTCAATATACAAGATTCCTATAAGGTACGCGGATTATGATTAAGTGATTCGTGATTTTTTTAGAATTCCGTAAACAAATTGGTTAACCACGTCGATGTCTGACTGCTAGTCACAGACGATTTGCTAAAAAAAAAAAAGTTTTTTCTGCCTCAATGGTCAAAAGATTTTATTGCTAACTCAGACCGAACTAATAGGCTTCTTTTTTTGTAAATTGTTGCCAGTTCCCAACTGTCCAGGATTTGGAACTGTTTCCAATAAATATAGCTTTATTTTAGACTCATCCCTTTTATGGTTAGACGAAGCTCCTATACTTCTTTAAGGCTGGGGTATCTGCTAAATTAGCAACTCTATTTGTGGTGGTTCAAACTTCGTTTGAAATACAGTTAGAATAAAGTTCTAATCAGCTTGCACTACAAAGTGGTTGTTACGTCAGTCACTGTGGGCCGAATAGTGCGAAATGAGTGGTTTTTATTTAAATGTAGCCTAATAAATCATTAGATCAAAATGCCAATTGTACACTTTGTGAAGGAAAAAGTGACAAGTATCTGTGTGAAAAAAATACTAAAACTTAATGCCGTTTAGGAGTAGTTACGAAATTTCAAAGAAAAAATGCTTCACTTTGAATTTTTTTTTTTTCATATAGTAATAATAAAGATAGAATTATTTCAACTGTACCAATTAAAGTTTAGAGTCTACTAAGCAACATATATTTTTTTGTACATTTATATTCACTCATCAAAGAGGATTTACATGGAGAAAACCTCTCGTTAGCAGTACCACCCCATAAGTGCTTTAAACGCACTTTGAATGACTACGTACGACGAGCTTTGTACGTGCTTACATACATACACATATTCATATCGTAAAAACACTTAAAATATAAAATGCCAATAACTAGTTTATAGAACCCATTAAACACCATTATGCTGTTAATATGATCTATTATCGCCATTAAAAAGTGACACATGTATAATAGCAATGTTTTCTTGTTGCAGGTTTCCTCATGTTATCCTGTATAAGATAATTATTGTAAGTGCTTTGGAACACATGCGTCCACTAGGTATATAAATAATACATAAAAGAACAGATGGCTTGTACTAACATAGATTTAAATAAATATCTAGCTTTTTGTAAGTGTTTTTGTCTGGGTCTAGAACTTAGCAAGTCAAAGTGGGTTTAAAATTCAGGATTTTCAGCGCCAGAAGCCAAGAGTCGCCATTGTGTCTTTTTCTGGGATGATTTTTAGCTGCTGGTTTTGGAAACTTTGAAAATGTGTTTTATAAGAAGCATAAAGATCTAATTGCATGCTCTACTAACATCAAAACCTTACAAAAACTAACTTGCGCCTTTTGAAATAAACCTCTGCTTAATATTTAGGGGCTTTTACGAGCACATGCCTTAAGCGACACAATTTAATTTCATTACCAAAACAAAACATTTACGACGATATTAGCACAACATATGGCGTTATAAAAACCGGTAATTAATCTCTGAGATACGCCATTATTTTCCTTTTGTTTCTATCTAGATCGGGCCTAGGAAGCGCGCGCGCATGCTCCCGATATGGCGCATAAGTACTGTTTGTGTAAACCTTGGTGTTGCGCGCAAAAACGTCGCTTTGCCTTTTGTGGGCAATGTGTAATAGATTTTTATTTTGTTGTTTATAAGGTTGCTTGTTTATGGTTCCTGGCTTCCTGGTGACCCGAGCAGGTAGGTAAACAGTAGTCGGATACACACTTGTCCTTAAACAATACTTACATTACCAACAATATTTACGTAAAATACAGGGTGTAAACAACCTCAACACGAAGCCGTCAACCAAGCATTCTGTACATCAAACTAAGTACCTAAGCAAAAACTAGTGCTGGGAAATGACTTTTTTTTTTGGGTGAAAAATCATGTTTTGTGATAGAACTCAACGTAACGCACTTAAAACACTGTGCTGATGGATGGATTGAATAGTACCTACGGGGGTCGTGGAGGTGTTTTAAGTAACTTACATTAAAACATGTATTTAAAAAAAAACTTGACAAAAAGTTGGAACTTTGACCCCCAATATCTCCGTAACTAGAAGGTTCCTAGGTATGATGTAGAACAAAAAAATGATCGCAATGACGGGGAGAACAAGTGCCTTTCGGCTTCGTTAAAGAGGTTTTTTACATTTATAATTATAGTCTAATAAGAAAATCTGAGATTAGAAGCCATGGGATTGATGCCTTTACTAGCAGTGGGATGATCAGGCTAACAATAATGTAACATACGGCCGGTATGCTAGATATTTTGAGCGTATTAAATAAAATCAGTTTCTAAATAAAAAGCTTTTGGTATTTTTATAAAGCTACACTGAAAAGTTCGTAATAATCGTGGTAATCGGTTATCGTGGTATGGACATGTGGGACACACGGCACAGGAACGAGTAAAATATAGTGAGGAAAATATTGAGTATGAATGTGGATGGGTATAAGAGTAGAGGAAGAGCAAAGAAACGATGGATGGACTGTGTGGAGGATGATATGGCTAGAAAGGAGGTGACTAAGTAATAAAGAAGTACAGTCGTGGTGTTTTCCGCCTGATCAGTTACAACTTTTTTCGCTTAAATCATGCGGAGGCACCGAGCCACGCCCCCTTAAAGTTTAGGCTTATTAGGAAAGCATCAACTTTGGCGCGCAAAATAACAATAACTCTCGTTTGGCGTGTGTCGGCAGTGCGCTCGGCCGATTGGTATCTATTCATTAATAATTTTATACAAATTCAACGAGGCGGGGCTAGAGACCGTTTCTATGTTGTAAGAGCAAGCAAAAATTACGTTAGTGGTGATCATTTGGGAGTGTCCTCGATAGTACCTATGACCCCAAATAAATTGGGACAAGGGCAGGAGAATGATGATGACTTTCCTATTACTACACTTCGTTCACAATTATTTTCCTTGCAAGGAAAATAACTTAAAATACTTCCACAACTGTTTTGTATCAAGAACAACGAGAAAATGACTCATTAACTTTGTAACGAAGTAAATATTTTTGCATATGGCGACAAGACACAAGGCAGTGTCTCATTACTTTTAAAAGTAAACAGTAATGTATTTTTATAAGTTCAACCGCAAAATATTCCAGATAATTGACCTTATGTTGTGACATTTAACAAGACAACTCAATCTTGTATTTTTCCTTTGCTAATAATTACACAATTGATTTACTTTATTCAATAAGGTTCTTGGAATATTACAATAATACTATCAATGCACCTCTTGTTTAACGAAACGTTGACTCTTATGAACTGCCTAACATAAAACATTACATAACATCGCGCGTGTAATCCCCGGAGAGTTAGGCAGTGCTGTGACTTATAGTACACTCACCAAAACAAACTAACCACCTGAAAATTTCCTAATTAATGATCACATAAGTATTTGAAAATAAGGTGTTTTAGGGTAGACAGAAAATTAAAAATACAGCCAACTAAACTAGATTAAGATCGATCTGTTTTATGCATATAAAGCTAAGTGTGGAGGTAGGATTCAAATCAAAAGCCAAATACAAGACCAAAGAAACAGATTTTGTCTCATCAACTTGAAAAAAATAATAATATATAATTTCACATAGGCTTACATGGGCACTTAGAAAACGTCGAGAAAAAAGTGCACGGTTCGGATTGGTCGTACTCGTTTTCTATGAGAAGATCCGGCAAGAAACCCCATGGTTACTCTGTTAACATAGACCTTTTCAACATAGACATATCTCTACCAGAAATACAACAAGTTCAACGGAGTGACCGCCACTCCAAACAAAGCACTATTCAAATCATAAGCCGGAAGCACCCAACACCTATTTACCAATAAAAGCCGACTAATCGCCGCCATGACACATGGTAATCGATAGAATCGTCTGGATGTCCGGTGAGTTGGTCACGGCGCGGCTCATCGATGGATGGCCGTTAATGGACGATGTTGGCCCTAGATGGACTTACAGGGTTATTGTTTGAAGTGACACTTGATTTAGGGATGGCAATAAAAGGATTTAGATTAGAGAGGATAGGAAAGTTAGAGATTTAGAATCTCTGTAACTTTTACTTTCGATTTCATAAACTCTTTTTGATGCCGAAATAAAAATATGATGCTTGATACTTGTACAATCCAGGGAAGAGGTAGAGTAAAACGCGAGTTTCCGCACAAGAGCAAACAACAAACGTTTCTTACAGTTAGAATGGTGCCTTTAAAAAATTATACCAACAAGGTTAAAAACTAACCACCTCAAAATCTTATCTGATATAATTATCATCCTAGAAGTCTATTCCTGTCTATGTCATTATTTTAATAAAAATGTTGAAATAACTACTCCATTAGCTCTCTAAACAAATCTTGTCTAACTAGCACCCCTGCCACAAGACAGGAAGCGTCTACTTGTGCGGTGAGACAACGCTTGCCAACCGGACACATCAACGACCTACACCACTGCGTTAATATGCACTGTGACGGCTTTATTGCTTCAAATCATTTGAGGATGCCGAGTGACTTGCGTTGGTTTATTGTTTCAACTTTAATCGAGGCATGTTTATTCAGAAACGATAATGTAAGCAATAAAGCATTAAGACACTTAACTATTACTTTAAGTAACTGGTGGATGTCATGGTGCATTTGTAGGATTGCCTCCTGGGTTCGCTAGATTTTGGAACATCCAGCAAACATTTTTCATACAAAAACAATTACCATAAAAAAGAAATTGCAACAGTCGTGGTGATGCTACAACCACGAATTTTGGAACATTTTCTTCGGTTAAATTCTACGACTGGGTACTGGAAGCATATGCTGAACCATGGTAAGCAATTAAGCCGTCGATAACCTGACACACTGTAGGTAGAACTTCTTACATAGAAGCAACTACATGCTTCAAAAGTGCTCAAAAGTTGAGTCATCATAAAAATGTAATTGAAGACAAAACCACAACACAAATAAATCATAAAACCTGCACGCTATGTCAAGTTCCATATCATTATTAATATGATTAAGGTGGACAGCATCGTGGAGCCTCCGGCCAACATGTCAACAAGATAATCCGTTGAATACACGATCTGGTCATACCCAAGGTCTATGTCCTCTCATATGTTTCCAAGGGACTAGTGCTAGACGTATGTTGGTGGACATGTCCTTGAATTAAGTTGTCAGGAGTGCGGTGGACCTGTCAGAAGAATTATGGTGTTAATGTCTTGGCTTTATCTGAGATACTGTTTGTTGTTTTAAAGATTTGTTTCTCGTGTATGTTCATTTTACGTGGATACTTCAGAAAGAGCTTTTCAACTTGGATAATCTTTCTATAAGACGAGGGCGTATATCGTTTAGTATATCGTATTTTACAATTAATTTCAATGTGATTGACACAAGCTTTTCGGTAACTTATGTCAATCCAACACTCATCAATTTTTGTTTTTTTCACCTCCGTTGTCTCTGATGTAATCTCATTCTCTAGGCTTTCTGGATTATTTTGACTGCAGTTATGCCAACTGTCTGGGTAAAAAGATTTCGTTTTTTTTTCAAGTATTATGGTTTGCGGGTTAAAATCAACCAAATTAACTAAACCATCTGGCTGAGAGTAGTAGTCATACAAAAACTACGCTACGGTAGAATGCTCACGCTTTATCTAAGACAAACAAAAACTGCCTTAGAAACCATCTAGTTTGCTTAGCCTCTTTTGGCACCTAAAATCTAAATCATCCAAACATTGACCGTGTCAATACTTCTAGCTCCTCAAACACTTTAATCATAAAAGAATGACTATCACAAATATTGTACCAGTCCCCTGATCTATCGCTAACTGGTCGTCGTGCGCGCGCGCCGGCGGCAGAGCTGTCAATATTATAATCCGTTGCATAACACACCGGTCCGTTTCAAGGTCTAAGTTTACTGGCAGTGGGTGAAGCAATTGTGTTGGTATTTGTATTAGAAGTATTTGTTTAATAGGTTATATGCTTGATAAGGTGACCCTATAGGTCATCTCTTTGTCGGAAAAACACTAGCTACATTACTAGCTTTTATCATGTTTAAATTTTATTCATCCCCGGTATGTACGCAGACTCACTCCTTTCACCAGCTCTATCACTGTAAAATTTGGAATATTTTCCCTCTCTTCTTCAGCTTTTTTATGCCAATTTTAAATAGATCGTCTCCTCTCAACAATTTCAAAATACTTGTGCCATACTCTTCTAAACATCGTCTTCATCATTCTCCTGCCAGCATGTCTTCTTCTTCCATACTTCTCTATTTCGTCATCTTAGAAGTCACCGCCTTTCTCGCCATGTCATCCTTCACACAGTCCATGCATCGATTCTTTGGTCATCCTATAATCTTCTGAACAAACACCATCAAAAACAATAAACACTTATCCCGCTAAAAATCTTCGTCCCCACAGGCTGTTTTTATAATATTCGTTGCATAACGCCAACAGTTTGAAGGTCACCGTCCAAGCCCCTACTACCTCACACCATCCGTCATTTTAAATCCTTATCTTTCAAAATAAACTGCCATCAAAAACAATAAACAAATGATCTGAGTATAGATCTTTGCCCGGAGGCTGTTAATATAATATCCGTTGCATAACGTACTGCGCCGATTTGAAGGTCACTGTCAGATGCGCACACGCAGCTTGTAACGTTAATGGACTTTTTGTTTAGATTGTCAAACTATTTATTGCTATAATCATTATTATATTGCTATTAATTGTTTTCTGTCGAGATTTTTGTTTGGTAAAATGATTTTGTTGAGTTTGATGAATAGAGATAGAATAACTATATTTATTTAGTTCGACACATGGTGCAGAAAATTAAGGACGTGTTTAGTTCAAACTTGCAAATTATGAAATTAATGTAATGTTCTTACTGCTCATTCTCTTAACATCATTCAATGAGTACGGGATATATTTTAGCGGTTGCAAGATGCAATTGATGATTTAAGTAAACACAAAAATATTATATGAAACAGCTAGTAGGAGCAGTAGTTCCATCTAGTAGGAGCTCCTGAAAATATTATTTGTATGTTTCAAGGCGCAATGCCCAATCAACCGAAACGTATGAGTTTAAAATCTAAGTTAGGGCAAAAAGTCGTTCATTGTTAATAGTAAAAACCCGTAGATAAGCCACTTCCCTACCATTAGTACCAGGTATTACTTAGAATCCACAATGACTAATCAAATTTTAAAGGCTTTTGAATCTAAGTAAAGTCAACTATCAGTTACTTTGTGTTTGTTTTTAAAATGTCTGACTGACTGGTTTTGAATAGTAGCTAAAACTGAAAAGCTAACAATAATACGGGAAAAGAAACATAGGCACCATACCTGATTTGAATCATTAGTCATAGAATCCTAAGGTCGCTGTTTCTATCCGGCTCGAAGGACCAAAAAACAATTTTGATGGGGGTATCTGTCATATAACAAAATCTTCCGATTATTCATTTGGTTTTTCCTCTGTTTCTATATCTAGACTACTTCCGACATCTGGTCTTAAATACTCCACATCCTCAATATAACCATTACTCACATAAAACAATCCAGCCAGTCTATTTATAACTTCATTCAGAGACCTCAGTTGAACCCATCTGGCCTACTCTTTTTATAAGCTCTGAATCAGTCCTCCTCAGATTAAGTCGCATCCTTTCAACTCATTCACTAAGTCTTAACTGACAGTAACTCAATATTTTAAACCTTCAATTTCAATGTAAACAGATATCTGGGATCAATCGTCTACGCTTCACTACGTTTAAAAACAAAATACTTGAGGATATAAAAACTAATCTCTTCATCATCGCCTATGCATATTTTGAAACTGAAGTTTTGTTTGTTTGTCCAAGATGAACTAATTTAACTTCAAACAAAATTCATCAAAATTCAGAAGAAAAAACAGTATGGGAAATACGTGCCAGAATGAAAAAGAAAGTATTTAGTCTCAGTTAACAACTGAAAGACTTATTCACATATTCTTAAAAAAATGCATATTTAACATAACAGAACCTTTGTTAATTCAAATTGTTCAAACACCCCGCAACCAAAAATAACCTAAAGAAAATATAATAGGCTGTCTGAGGAAACACTCGTATCAAAATTACCCTTGCTAAGCCAGGACGCGCAACTAGTGCTCAATTAACCCAAAACAAAGCCACACCGTCTGCTCGAACCCGGATCATTGACCGAACCATTAGTTACCCGATATCTTCACAAGTGGAATATTATGTGGGTAGTCCGACATTGATACTACCGTCAAAAACAACAGTTAAGAGTAACTGAGACAGTTTGTGATACTGATATTGTTGCTAACTGGCTTTTCCTGTGGCTAACGATCTGTGCTGTAGATTTTAATATTGATATGATTGTAGTCTGGGTAATGTTGATTCGGAAGAACTACCTATTCTTGCAATGGCTGTCTGCCAAGCTGTCTCCTCCAAAGAATCCTTCTTGATCTATTATTTTTCACTTCCTAGCAGTGGACTTCGTAGTTTCGTTTGCTTTACCTGAGTTCATTGGAATCCAATGATTCGTTGTTCACAGATGTACCTGTATTTCAAAATAATATTGGTTGTTATTATGACAAAAACTTTGCCATTGTTGACTGTTAAACCGCTCCATTTGGCATACACTATAAACTTTCTTTTTTTTTGCTCGATCCTTCAACAAAATCATCCACAAATCAAATCAATTACCATAATCTTAGAACTAGAAGAACCGTTACATAACTCAAAATCCATTGTTCCCGAGGATTCAATCCGCCATATTGGATGTGAGCAATGGCGTCGCGCATGCACCGTGGGTGAAAGTGACCCGCGGCTTTGACCTTTGGCAATGCAGTGTAAAGGGCTTGCTTGTGCAATACTGATCTATATTTAAGTTTTATACTCTTACTTGATGGGAAATGGGTTTATTTTTGACGTATTTGGGTCTTTTGAAAGGTTTGGTTTACTGCGACAGCAATTGGTGGTATAAAAGGTTAATTGAGATATTTTCGAGATATTGTTATTGGAGTGGATGTCTTTCGTAGCAATACGGTTAAACTGCATTACAATTCAATTTTTAAGTTATGAGGCTAAGTTGCCGAGTATAAATAGTGTAAATTCCTTTCAAACATTTTCACAACCGTATTGGTTATCATCATCATGTACTCCGGCTTCAAGTTTATCCGGATGTAGGTGAATACCAGTATTTTACATGGAGATGGTGCGACTGCCTATCTGACCTGTACAACCCAATTGCTGAGTAGCTCGCTATCAGCAGTTGTGGTTCTCTTCTCCCGATTTTTTTCCTGATACTATGGGATATTCTGCCGTTGAATCTTGCATCTCCGACATCTATGACAGAATCTGGCGCTGCTCTTGCATATAAATTCCCACACAAAATTGTACTAACATCTTACGAAATTAGATTACATTCTCAAAGCTCTCATTAGCTCAGTTATTCGGTAAACATATAATTAATACAATTACACTGCTGTAAACATCGGAGTAAAACAAACCTGTATTTTTTACCTTCTACTATGTAAATGTTTTTGTGGTACTTTTTTTGAGAAGCTAATTTGGTTAGCATTTTACGCCTCTAATTGGTTTGTTTTATTTCTTTTTACTTTTGATCGTTATTTCATTATGACTGATGGTTTTATTTACTGTTGAATACTAGACGAATAGTCATTTTTAGCGCCTTCAACTCAAATATTTCATCATTATATAAAAAAAACTGTCAAACTTTTATTTCGTGTGAGTTGCCTAGTGGTCTGAATAAATAAATCATATTATTTACTTTTTTTATTAACTTTCATTTTAAACTGATTCGATAACGAAATAATACAATTGATAATTATCAAGTGTTCCGATTGTTCTAAAGATCAGAATAATCTGAGAACAGTAGACTGAAATTTTCTGAAGAAATGTTAGATTTAAAGCTTTCTAGGTATTCAAACATTATTACCATTTTCTAACTTATTTTTACCAGAAAATTCATAACATGATACAAACAAACAACAAAGTCAAACAAAGAGCTTGTATTACATACATCCCAAACATCTTCCTCCCAAAACTAAGAATCTACTAGTAATCTTCCATTCATCAAACACTCATGCACAGGACTGCATACACATCATGTCAATGCTACTCGCCATAAGGGCAGAACCTGACCAGACCAAATCTGGCAAGGCCGGTCAGTTCGGAGGTCGGGCAGAAATATTCCGACAGTTTTAGGCTCGGCCATATATCCGTAAATATCTGAAATGATGCTTGCTGATTCAGAGGTTATTTTTGGATGTTAACTGGCAAGTTTTTTACTTAAGTTTTGTAGTAAAAACTGGATGGATGACCCACAATCGGAAGTAAGGATCTTGTTGATAGTTTAGTCGTTCTCGTTTAGAAAAGTGCTTTAAAGGTGCATGCAAATACTTGGTTGGCCAGCAACTCCGAGTATTTCGTCTTGTTATTTGAGAGGTGGAACAGCTAAACAGTTTTCACGATTGCGGTTCATTCAAACCAAAGGCTTTTCTCTGGGTTCATTTTTCTCTGGGTAACACTGCATTTCGCCGTTACTTTGCCAATGAAAAGACACAATAAACTGAAAATATTTTCGTTACAGAACACGGGTTTTTTGCCACAATATGATTGACACAAAATACCTTCATTGTTAACCGTTCATCGCGCTTTTGAATTAAACAGCCAAACATGACTTGCAATTTATTATCGACTCCCACTATCCTTGACTTGGCCATCTCTAACTGGTGTATCGTCCTTATAACTATACTTAATTACAGTACTCCAAAACGCATTAGGTAAACTCCCAAAAAATCTTAAAAGGACGTCCTATGGCAACGTCAGATTAACATCAAAAGTCCAAAAAGACTTAAAACTTCCGTCCAAAAACTTTAAGACAGAAACATCGTTAGGACCATAATCTTGTTTTAAAATCGCCTTGAGGATTTCTTGAAACTTTTATTAATACATACCTTAAAATCTTCCATGGAATGTTTCTTACTAAGAACCAAAGAAATATGCAATACACTTTGCTTTATGATCAGTATGTAACTGAATATGCTACATAAGTATATAGTAATATATTATTGTATTAGTGATTGCTAAGAACTTCTAGAGGTCGTCAAATCTAGTCGTTGGTCTTTTATTGTCAATTCGTGACGAGTTTTATAACTTTTGTTTATTATTTGTTACCTAACCGTCGTATAAGTTCATTGTTTTAGCAGAAATAATCTATTTTCAAATCCATAAAGTTACTGAATCCATGCTAAAAGTTAGCATGGATTCAGTAAATTTCTTTGTTCGTTACCCTGTTTGTTACCTTATACCTTAACCGTTGAACAAATTTCGATAAAATTTGTCACACAGGTCAACAATGACCTGGATTGTTTTTATTACACACAAAATGATTAAATTATCAGTACAACAAATAAAAATTAAACATAGAGAAAAAAAAACACTCAACAAAGTCTTCTTCAAACAATACTTGTTATAACAGAAGTACTTTCGTTACCGTGGGACAATTTCTGACCTTCAGTGAGCGAAGTCTCGGGAAATATCTAGTCTAGTGTTTTTGTAGAGGACAAAGCACACATTTGTTTACGGTTTTCGCTAGTTCAATAAAATGATTCTGTTAGTAATTTGGATACCTAGTGTTGCTTCGAAAGGGTCATAATGTGCTTCGAAAGGGACATATTGTGTCTTTGCTCTAACAGGTTAAGATTTAAACCAGAAACAACTAATAACACAAAATTAATTACGCAGTACCCAATTGTATTCAAATCAACCGAAAAACAATCAATTATACTAATCCTTTTTTTCCTACAAAAAGCTACAAAAACTTAATCGAAGTTAAAGCTAGGTTTGCAAACGATTCAATGGCTGGTTCCTATGTGGGTGGTTGCCAAGGTCAACCATTACGGTTGATGGTTAATTTATAACCATGATGGCTGTTGTTAATGCTATTAGAATAATAGTGAAGATCGTAATGAGATGGTGGGTGTTGGCGTGCTCGGCAGATCTTTTGATGAGGATTACGACTTTGTGTATGTTGTGCATACCGAGTGTGAATATGTGGTGTTATCTAATGTTTGAGAATAATTAAATAGATACCTAATGATTAACAGGCAGCAGCGTGCCATTGTTCCATTGCAAAGCAAAGTTTTCTTTTCATTTAATTGAAACTCGAAACATTTATTCAAAATAGGCGCTTTTAAATTGACAAGGCTCGTCGGTAGAATGTTGAAGCTACTCGCCCGTTCAAAATCTATGGAGAAGAACGGACAAGAATTACACAGTCTTCAATCAAGTTATTACAAAATCCTGGGCACCTGGGATGGTTATAATTACGGCGATGACCTGATTCAAAGGGATAAAAAAGAGATCTACTTTTCACAAGCCTTAGTTTTGACGATTGTTAATACTAATTAAAATATACCTTACCAAAACTATTCGCAAAAACAAAACTCAAAAACAAGTTCAAACATGTCAACGTTTTTGTCTCTCTGAGTCGAATTATTGACAATTAATCGATAACTATCGTTGTCAGACGGTTGAGGCTCGCGTTATCAATCAACGTTACAGCAATGAGCCGTCGGCAAGGTTGAAGCGTGGGACGTGTGAGACGAGGGTTAGGTCGAGTTAGAGGATTTAAGTTGTTGAGAGAATCAAGTGTGGAAAAAAATAAGCCATTTCCCTAAAAATAAGCCTATCTTTAAATTTTGTGAGCAATTTAAGGCTTGCAAGCTTTATTAATGAAGTTACTGTCAATTCCACAGTCTATAGGTATATAAGGATTAAGAAATGCTAGACCCTTAAGTTTTGGTATTCCACGCAACATTCGGACACACCTTTGTTAAACCGAACCACAATATTGCACTCAGGTACACTTAACAAGTTACGAGAATTACAAAATGTTTGATGAGGCCAAATGTCAGATGTGTGACAATCTGATGGTGCTGGGATAATAAATAGTTCTGTGGAAGGATTGGGTAAGCTTTGACTGTGTGTGGTCTTTTATAACTCAAAATTCAAATTCAAAAATTCAAAATCATTTATTTGCTAATATCCCATGATCTGTCCACGAAGGCTAGACACAATAGTTAAACAATGGCGTCTCGACCAAATTGGTCATTCGACAGATCATGATTTATGGGTATTTACATAGAGTTGTTAAAAATAGAAAATAAAATAAACTATATATACGAATAACTGAAATAAATTTTACCAAAAATTTGCATATTTATCGGCAAATTATAAATCTTTGACTTTGACTTTGAATGAATTAAACAGTTCTTTAAAAGTAGAGTTTGTGAAAAAGTTACAGATAGTCAGAGATCCTATACCTTTACGAGTTTAATATGAATCCTGTATTCAACACTGGATGTGAACATTTACCATGGCCGAAGCCTACGACAGACACAATTGAAACGATAGCTATAATGATCAAGTCTCATATTATCACATACCTAACTATTAAGTGTCGCCACACATGGAGCTTTTGTGCCGTCTGCTGAGCTTTCTAAGTTTATCTTGGACATCACAGACATTGGTGAAGGAAAAACATCGTGAGGAAACCTGGACTTATACTGGAATAATTAATATGATTCTGAAATCGCCAACCCGTCTTGATTACTCAAGACGGGTTGGCGATTTCAGAATCGCGGGGCGATCAATGCTCGTGCCTTCTCTGTTGAGAAGAGGCTTTAGCCTAGCAGTGGAACAGTAATAGGCTGGTATTATTATTATTATTTATATTACACATAGAGCCTATTTTTTGCCATAAGTTCACAGTCACCTGCTTACCAATTACGTTGAATAAAACATTATAATAAACACTTTGAGACCTCACATAATCCATAAAAAATACGATCAAGATCTTTTGATTCTCACTTTGTAAACTCATCAGGCAATTTGACTTGATCAATAATATCTTAGATCGACATCTGTAGATCTACGTCAAAGGCAATAAACTTAATATCTTAGATCAAGATTGATCTATGAGCTTTGAAGTTTTTTCTTTTTGACGTATTAAAATATATACAGTGTGAATTCGCCAGGTTGAAAACTTTTTGTAAAGTATGTGAGGCTTAGCTGTTTGCTGCGGTCAATTCGTTGTGTCTTTTATACATATCAGTCTTTCTGAACGTTCTTTCTGATAGGTACGAAGCTCATCATCTTCCTGCACTTCATTCTGAGGTCGACTTAACATATTTTTTTTCTTCTGCTCTTCCCTGTCAAACGCCTTTCTCTAGTCCAAAACAATTACACGGTAGAGAAAAGGCTTTATAACGCACAAAACGTTTTAGTGATAACACTATGTTTCTAATTTTAGAATCGTTTCGTCAGAACCGGAAAAGGGAGCTTCCTACCGGAAATAACACGGAAACAAAACCACCACCAACTGTGATAAGACCTCCACAATAATCACTCCTTAACTAATGCTACCTGACACTTACATCATACAAC
Organism: Xestia rhomboidea; assembly: GCA_963853795.1. Taxonomy (NCBI): domain Eukaryota; kingdom Metazoa; phylum Arthropoda; class Insecta; order Lepidoptera; family Noctuidae; genus Xestia; species Xestia rhomboidea. The sequence continues at coordinate 1,004,700 of OY970778.1, read as the reverse complement.
CTTATCATAGACTTATCGTTATCAGTGATCGATCTCCACGTTCCAAGAGCTGTAGATCTACATGATCTGAACTTGTCAACGCCTTGCATGACAATTGAAAGCTGTGTTAGTCATGCAAGGCACGCCTTGGTCAAGGTTCCGCGAAAAGGCGATTGTAGGTTTTATTGGGTACTTATATGCTTCCTTTATTATTGGGCATAGCTTTGAAGACATGAGTGGTAAAAGGATGTCAAATAGTTTCTAGTTATTGGTTAGGTCCTGGTAAGAATTTGTCATTTCATGTTCTTGGTTTGTCACTTAATTAAGTACAAATACAAAAATGTCTACCTACCTGCAAAAGTTGGATAATTAATGTTTACCTGTTCCTCCAAAGATTCACAGACGGTTTTGTTTCAGATCGCTTGACTAAAGTATGAACGCACTTTTCGACACTGATAAATCTTACTACTAATAACAGTTGGTAAGGTTACACCCAAGAATCTGGTCAGGCAATAATATTAAGAATTCACCTTTTGATTTATCCTCAAACTTCATACTGGAATGCAATACACAAATAGTTGGAACACGTACATTTATTGCACCTTACAGTAACGACTTAGCTTGATGTATTGGTAAACAGGCGACTAGGTAAACTTGTAACCCTTTGTGAGATAAGGGACAGGCAGACAGATCATTCTTCATGTTGAAGCACTCGGAATGCGTGGGTAGGCAGACAGCATGCCTGCGTGGCGAGGAACTGTGTTGGGGGACAGGGAGTAAGTGGCAGCGATATAGAGTGATAAGACGGATTGAATTAAGGACACAACATTTTGATATAATTATGTTTCATAAAAAATGAACGCTCTTATTGTCTTTTGGTAATTCCATGTTTTTGGTATTAAGGTGTAGTAGCCAGATTTTAGGATTCTAATATTAGCCTTAAAAGCAAAACATTAAATTCGGTTCTATGATTTAAGTTCTAGCCTAGACCTGATCAAAGATATAAATTCAATGCGAGATTCATTCCTTCCTACTGTCAGTCAGTTGCATCCGAATAGTTTGGAATTTAACCCTTAACATATTTGGAAAGCAGATATGCGAGGGGTTTCGTAATCTTCAGTTAACCCAATAAAATCTTAAGACGATTCGATGCGACATCTAGCAATCTAAATTTTGAAAATCAACAGATAGCTGGCGCAACAAAAGCTTAAAGTTCTCATAAGCTTGCGACTTAACCCGCTCACCAATCAGTCTCCGAGCATAACTTAACGCCGTTAAGTTACAACCTCTCGACCAAACCCAGATAAAGTGCCACCGAGCAAATTGCACGAATACCGCCACATTTTGTAACAACACCGGGATAATCTGTTTAATTCCTGCAGTTTGCTCACAGTACTCTATTTGAATAGAAATGCTTGATTGCTGGAATGTGGTTATTTGAATTGTTGGAGTCAGATCTGGTAATCTGGGTCTTCATCTAGCTTTTTCCGTGGCTGAAATATTGTACCTTCATAATTATATCTTTAATTGAAACAGCTCTGTTTGTCTTAAAAAATAATCCTTTGTTGTTTAGACTTTATGGAAGCTGTCACTAGTTTAATTTTCTAAGCAAAAATATACCATTTGGGTGCACACAGTTAATGTGTATCCGAATCTTCGAAACTATTGATTCAATTCGAAAATTTCTGATAGTCGCGGTCATAATCGTAAGCTAGTCTAACATGAAATCCTTTCATCTCCAATGAAAATCATTACCCAGAAACCAAAACCTGCTCAAACTCACACAATCAGCCATTATTAACATCATCATCTGCCCAGTCTTTTCTCAACTATGTTGGAGTCAGCTTCCAGTCTAACCAGATGCAGCTGAATACCAGTATTTTACATGGAGCGACTGCCTATCTGATCTCCACAACCCAGTTAGTACTGGGTAATACGATACCCCTTGGTAAGACTGGTTGTCAGACTTTTTGGGCCACTGACTACCTGTATCGACTGTCAAAGATCTTCAAATGACAGCCGGAACCAACGGCTTAACGTGCTTTCCGAGGCACGGAGGAAACTCGGTATGTAATGGGTGGTCACCCGTCCACAGACCAACCAAGGCAAGATCAAAAAATCAAAATCAAAATATTTTATTTCACATAGGCCTAGATGGGCACTTATAAAACGTCGAAAAAGGTGCACGGTTCGCGTTGGTCGTTTCCATGGAGAAGAACCGGCAAGAAACTCCATGGTTACTCTTTTCAAATCATTTGGTATTACAACATTATTCTGTTACAGCATTAGTACATAAGTATGGGGGGACAGCGTAGGCCCGACAATAGGTCGTTGCTTACAATACAAAAAGCGTAAAACAGACTTAACAAAAGTTAACAAGCATCTGGGAATTTACAAAGCCCAAGCACGGCTTAACCTAAAGATCGACCCAAGCGGCTGTTATTATTTAGCCACGAGCTCCTCATATTATTAACAATTAATCATTATTAATCCACCAGACCACTAGCTCATGCCAAGGTCAAACCTACGACACTTCATTCCTAACTCCCCCGAGGCGACAAGACCACCATTAAAAGTAACCAGTAGCTTTACAAACCAAGATATTGATCAGTGAACTTTGGTGCGCGGGCGCAGACGTGGTCGTGCAACGCAGCGCCGGATCATCGGCTGTCCCCTTTTGGTCCACCTTGGCATAGTAATGGGGAGCTACTATGAGTTTTAGATAGGGTTGTGGAACTCGAAAGCTATTCGCAAAAATATGGATTTGAAACGAGAAATATGTTTGTGTCCTGGTTCTGAAACTGTTACATAGACATGTAGTAAAAGTTTAGTTCAAGTTTAAGTCAAGAGGAACAAGGATTGAAGTCAAAAGGTTGCCAGTGAGGCTCAGATGAAACAGAGAGGAAAAGAGGGAGAAGCCTTGTGATTTGCACCAACTTTGATATTAATCAATTGTCTAGTATCTTGCTAAAACACTGGATCAAAAGAAGTCCATAGAGAAGAACTTATAAAGAATTTTTTTTTCTTAGCCTGAACTGTCCCGCTCTGGGCAAAGGCCTCCCCCCATTCCTTCCACTTTTCTTGGTGTTGCGCTTCTTCTCGCCAATTAACGAGAAAGCCATCCAAGGCGTCCCGCCATCTTCTTTTCGGTCTGCCGCGAATAAAAAAAGCGAATAAAAAAAAACACTCGATAACCAAGAGTCGTAGAACAGTAGTAATTCCTAATTGATAGACCACGCCTCCATTCACATGAAACGTGTGAAGTTATATCAATCGAAATGTTCGTGCCTCTATAAAATATATTGTAGATAAATGTTGCTGATGTAACGTCAGTTTTATGATGTGAAGCTATTCGGTATCGCGTAACGTTGTGGGATTATAGCTTAGCGGTAATCGGAAGAGATTGCCCGCTTGATTGTGGTTGCTAATGAGGTTCTTGAGTGTGAGGTCGTAAGATTTTATTCCTAGTGTCGTATTGCAAGGCTGATTTTGATTAGGTTTCCTTGATATCTGTAGCTTCGTCAGGATCTGTTGCTGCCGCATTTGGGCTGCACCGGCGATATGCGTCGCAGCTTTTAGATTATGAATTTATTTGGAGGAGTCTTTGTGCTGTCGAACATATATGTATGTAGGCCGTACTCTCAAACCAGTTACAAACCTCAACAAGCACAGTAACTTATTCAAACTAACGCATTACTGAGTCTATCGTCCTTAGCTATAAGTTATTTAATACACAATTAACATAAACATTGTAAACAAACGAAGTAAACAATGTAATGGTTACAAGGAGATGACGGTAGGGCCTGCTGTCAATATTATGATCAGATTTAAAGGCCCTTTTAGAAGATGATACTTTAATCATGGTATTTTTTGACTAAGACATCACATCGGATTCTATCATCAATGGATACTAACTGGCAGAAAACGACATAGAGGCAGGTGTAGGAGATGACGAGAGCTAAAACCATTTTGTAAAAGATTGGACAGCAATAACAGAAGCAGTATTCAATGGAAAATAGTAGAAAGAGGGAAGAGAGACCTTCGTCTTGCGGCGGAACAACATGGGCTTTTTATTAAAAACATCACATTGAAATAATTTCTTAAACTTTCTCTATCAATCAGCTTGAAGACCCGAATTACTTCTTAAGTTCTCACAACATAATTATCATGTTTTTATCTTCTCCATAAGCTCATTTGTATCAGATGCACTGCATTTAAAAAAACAGTATCAACACTAGATACGAGCCAAGCCACGTGCGTCCCTATCGTATTGCATTCGACACCACGTGTACCAATAACGTTTCCAGTTAAAAGATCATAATTATTCATAAATAGAGACATCAGGGTGATCAATATTCTTATGATTGTTAATTGTGATGGTCTGATTAGTTTACGTTCACATGATTAATATTTAGTATTTTAGGACTTTGCCTTACAGACATTGCAGTAAAACGAGTGAAACTCAAGGTACGTGCTAAAAACTTGACTATGTTTTAGAAAATGGTGCGGCTTATCGCGTGGTATGTTATGTTTCGAGCTTCAGTCAGCCTTTGGCTTTAATCCTATGACGATCAAGATATTTTATAATATGTAGTGATAGCATACCATTCAAATAATAATTAATCCGAAACTTCTCTGAAAACTTTCGCTTCAAGGTAAACCACATACCAAAAACTTATACAAGAAAAACTATCTCTACAATAACTGTTTAAACAATAAACAATATCGTTAAAATAACCAGACAGCTTGTTTCGTAAGTTAATAAACATAATATATTATCGGACAATATCGGCAAAGTGCGAGCCGGTTCTAAATACCAAGTTACCAATGAATGGTAGATGGTATCTAGTATTTGACAAATGGTGATCAAAGCAGGTGGTCTACTGGTTGTCAATGGTAATAATTGGCTGAGCAATATGTTTGTTTTCTTATTAGAGGATGATTAATCTTGTGTCAAACGTTAATCCATAAGGAATAAATGTAGAAAACGCGAAACTTAAACCTCGATAAATGTATGGTTATTCTAGAGGTAATAGTGGCTGTTTATAAAGGGGGAGTAGGTAAAGAGTCACTCTTCAATTATGGGTAATTGCTGATTTTAGAATATTCTATAGCATTCGAGAAAGTGTGTTGGTTGATATACAAATAAGCGAGGTTAAGAAGTGGAGAAAAACCTTCATCAATATTTTATGATAACTAAGTTGTTCATACGTAATGATGTTATTTCGATTTTTATTTTTAGTCAATCTTTCCCAAACAATTTTTCACGTTTGGGATTCCTCAAGGGAGTATCTTTGGTCCTGCACTCTGCATTAATAACATAATAACGGTAGTCAGCAAGCAAAGTTTAATACTTCCTTAGTTGGTTCCATAAAACCAATGTTCTTCATCTTTTCTAGTAGAAAGTCAATTAACGCTCATGATTGTGAAGTCAAAACTTTATGAAACAAACGTAATAAAATGTAATGGTTATAGTGTTAAATTAACATACTAATATATTGTTAACTGTTCCATCTTTTGATGTGACTTTAGAGTTCTACTTATAACGTTTATTGGAATTTTAGGTAGCTTAAGTTCCACTGTATCCCGATTACTTACATATCTTTCTATTCTTTTCTATGTAGTTATTTAAATAAGGAAAAAGTTGTAACAATTCTCTTTCTTAAACTTAAAATTTAGGTACAAACTCTGTCATTTTTCTTAATATAGAATTCAAATCGGTGCAGAAACTAGCCACGCTCAAAACATTTCGCAAAATTCTGCGAATATCTTAGACGAAACAAAATTGCTTCATAGAAACACGATTATTAAGTAACGAACATACGCTTTTAATAATAAAATCATTCCAACTGTTGATTTAGGCAAAACGACTGTTTTATTGAAAAAAAAGAATCAACTTTGTGACAAAAATTAACATAAAATTAATCAGTTTTCTCAAGATTTGCTCGTAAATTACATATCAAAAAGTATTTGAGGACTTTTATAGCTTCGTACTAATAAATTATCGACTTGTAGAAGAATATAAATATGTATCCATGCACAAAACGTATGACTGTCACAGAATAGGAAATTACAGAAGTCTCATTTTGTAAAATAAAAAAAAACATCTTATTTCATGTAAAAATATTTGCTATAAAATGTTTTAAAATAGTACATTGTATGTTTGAATTTTTCTTTCTTTCTTTATCGTGTGGCTAGTACCTAACCTGGTCTCAGAGTTTTTATGCCACCCAAGGGCCTCTGACTTGGCTTTACATGCCGTCGAAAAATATCTCTCAGGCATGCTGGTTTCCTCTGTTTTCCTTCAACGAAGCAAGTGATAATTAATACTCATACAATACGCACATGAATTCGCATGATGCATGATTCTATGAAGTTTAAAAAACAGCTAACTTCGCTAGTCTATTTATGACAACACTTACGAATGCAAAGTGCATTCACAATTTACACTACGCACGACTAGGTCTAGCGTTGCACTATAATTTTTATACCGTTAGTATTTAACACGGCGTAAAAGGAATATCAATTGGGTCTTCCACAACTTACATCCATAATTATGTGGCACATAATGCATGTCGGACAGTTTTAGGGCTCACGTTCTGTGAGTTCTGTTAGGCACCGTAAGGTTTGCGGGACCAAAGGCGTAGCAAAGGATAGGCTTCCTTACGTGCGAAAAACGGACACTGTGCCACCTACTGAGCTAAATAAATTCAGCAATAAAATAAGAAGAAACGATCTGTTATACTCCTTGTAGATTTTTGACAATTGATGCCCGAAAGTCTGACAACCAGCTGGGAATTGATGCAGTCGCTCAATATAAAGTAGTCTGGATTTTAGCTACATCCGGTTAGACTTGGCTAGGCTAGGCTAATGATGATCTAACATCTCCTTCTCCAGACGGTATTGAATTTTACTTCAAATAAAAAATAATTAAATGGAACTTCTAATTTTTTCACTCTGTGGTGTATGTCAATGTATGTTTACTTACGTAACAGCTATCGGTTAATGACTGAAGTGGAACTGGTTTCAACCCACAAAAAATGGAGGAAACCTGATCTGATCTGATTTTCTACTATTATTGTTTTACATTTAAATGCTAATCTATATTTTAAAATTTGTGATATAGAATAAAGACAACTTTTATTTGATCTTTCAAAACAAAAAGACGTGTGTCCTTCTTGATCCTTGGCAATTCTTAAGATTTCTTGCCTGTTTGGTTACATCTAAAGAAGTCATCGTTTTATCGCTTCTCAACACAAAGATCACGCCTGAGCCCAGCTGTGAGGAGTCGACTTTTAGTAGACTTTATAGGCTGCCAGAATGATTATGTGATCCATCGTATTCCTAATGTAATCACCGTAGACCAACCCTCAAGGTTGCAGCAATGTACTTAGGCTGCAAATACTATCATCTACATCAAAGATATGCTGTCATCAATATTCATTAAAGACACAGGTGGAATGGTGCGCATCTGTTAGTGTTTCTTATTATGTGAATAATGATTAGTCTTTTGCGACACTCAGGCAGATTCATTGAAGACTTGAATCGGTCAGAGTCAAAGAGTCTACCTGTAAGTTTTTGCGTTATAAATGCAGCATGCTTTAAAGGGTGTAAAAAACCTCTTAACGAAGCCGAAAGGCACTTGTTCTCCCCGTCATTGCGATCATTTTTTTGTTCAACACCTTATCTGGGAACCTTTAAGTTACGGAGATATTGGGGCTCAAAGTTCCAACTTTTTGACAAGTTATTTTTAAATACAAGTTTTTATTGTAAGACTTTTACTTTAGACACCTCCACGACCCCCGTACTATTCAATCCATCCACCAGCACAATGTTTTGAGTGCGGTACATTGAGTTTTACCGTAAAACGAGATATTTCACCCCAGAAAAAAAAGTCGTGCCCCAGCAATATTTTTTACTTCGTTTGATATACAGAATGCTTGGTTGACAGCTTTGTGATGAGTCTGTTTACACCCTTAATTTGACCCTTTGACTTGGAGCCAGAAAAGCGGCGCTAGAGTTAGCGGTTGCCGTGTTTTGGCACACTGGCACGGATCTATGAGGCGATTATGTCATGCGTTGTCAAAGGGTAACTTCTAACTTTTACTACAGTCCTTTCAGAGATATTTTGGCTCTGGTTTAGCATCACTGCCTGGTGGGGTGCTGTCATACTAAAATACAGCTTAGATTTTTAAAAGTATCGTTATATATAGGAAAGAGCGTTGATTTTAATAAAGGTCATCATCTATCTCTTATCCTATAAAGTATTGCAGCTTAGCCTAGGCACCAATAATCTTATCAAAATGATTTATCTCCCACAAAATTAATAGAACTTAGCCAACGTTCAGGCCGCTGGCTAGTAAATAAGTAATTTACATACATTTCTTAGTAAATAGGCAAAGACGTTGCAACAGTATACAGTGCTCTTTGAATATAGTTTGCATATGTATCCGCCTGGCCACGACCTACACGCTATACAGCCGCGCGATTGCCGAGACATAATGGTGGGAAGTAGAAGTGAGGCACACTGAGGCTAGACGAGCGTTCCGCTATAGCTACTCTCTCGCACTTACCTCGGAGTGTCTCGGCGAGAGTGTACAGCCACATTAACAACCACAGGCGTTATGTCATGTTATGTTTTCTTCGCTGTCGCTGATCCTCGACGGGTGTGGCGTCGGAGTAAACTATAGCACACCCACATTCCGCCAGTTATGTTAAAGTTCCAAGTAAAAGAGGCAAGGCCACTGCCATCAACCGGGCGCAAATCTAATCCAACGAAATAAATTGACTATTTAAGCGACGGAACTCGCGACGCAATGATACGCTACGTAAACAAGTAACACACGCGCGTGTCGCTTGACTCATTGCAAGTGGCATCGGCTGAAGTCGTGTACGAGGCATAAGAATTAGTTTGCATATGTGAGTGCTTCGATTGATTACGATGCTTATCTCCTTCTGATGAAACTATCAATTACTTGCGTGAATTAACTTATTGGTAATGGGTTAACGCTTAATTCATGGTTAGGTTGGTTGATGAAGAAATTATGTTGGCCACACACGGTTTGGCAAATTCGTAATAAGTAGATTTTTTTCACCACCTTAAAAAAAGAGGTATTGTATTCTACCCACATGAATAATTATGTCGCAGGCAATTGAAAAAATATTTCTTTTGTTACAAAAATCCAAAGGATCGGACTGTTGGAAACTAGTAAGGATTTTCATTAAATTAATCATATTTTTAGGAAAATCTCCGAAAGTACGTTAAGCCGCTGGTTCCGGCTGACATTTTTAGACCTTTTACAGCCGTTACTTAGAGGTCGTCAGTGGCCCGAAAGTGTGAGAACCAGTACCAAGGGGTGTCGTATTACCCTGTACTAACTGGGTTGTAAACGTCAGATAGGCAGTCGCTTCATTTAAAATACGGTTATTCAGCGGCTTCCGTCAGTCTAACGACTGGAAGCCGACCCCAACATAGTTGGGAAAGATTAGACAGAGGATGATGAACATATATAAATCACGAATTAAGCGTAGATACTTGAATGGAAAGAATCATGGAAACGGAGGAAGGAAACCAACGAAATATTGTAAAAAACACTTTCAAACAACGATTATTGACAAACAAATTTGAACTAAAAAAAAACTTGTTAATTTACAACCACAAAAACTAACGATTGGCGTGCACCACCCGTGGCCTGTACAGATTAAGTTTTTTTCTAATAATTATATTATTAGAGGCAATCATATCGACACTATTAAGTTATTGGATTATTGACAATGGCTACATCTGCGTTTAAAACGTGTTTCTTTAATTGCTATTTATGGTTCCACTGGCTCTATTAATTATTGTTTTATTATTATTTATTGAGAGACGATAATTACTATTAACTTCCCTACACGTAAATCATCTTAAATGCCATTGATGCCATGGGCCATATTGTGACAATCTATGACAATCTTTTTACCTAAAGTAAAAAAACCATACATAACATACAAGCCTATGCGTCTTTAAACCTAATGGCTACAAATCTACAACCCTAACATACAATCATCAGCTGCCTGGCATTTTCCCAAGTAGGTTCCTATTTCAGTCTAACTAACTAAATGCATGCAGCCACTATAATTTCTGACTTCCACATGAAGCGACTGGCTATCTGACTTCTAAAACCTGTACAACGATACCTCTTGACAAGACGCAGGGGAAAATAAAAGTGTAAAATAAAAGTAAGAAAACTCCAACAACCCAGGTGCTAATTTTAATAGTTTAATTAAAATAAAACATCATGACGAAGTAATTTATTGATATTGGTCCAATTTACATACATATACCTACTCGGTTCATCTCGTTTCAACTTGTTCCTTTAATTTCTATTTATGTACCCATTTACATTAATTACCGTGGAATCGAGATGAGTAGGTATTTTTTTGTTAATCACGTGAGCTTGGAATACATACGTAAAATATAATGTACATACTTACTTATATAGATTATTAATATGATCATTTAAAAATTTTAATGTGTTTTCAACACTTGACTTTTAAACTAATGTTGATTAAATAAAAACCTGATTTATTTTTATTCTTAAATCACTCTGATTTTACTTTAAAAGAAGTCACACAGACTAAAAACGCTTCTATGCCAGTCTCCATCAAAAGTACATACTGTAGAAATACGTACTAAACGATTCCACTGACAGGTGTCTACATGACCACCATTCAAAGTAGAAGCCGACTCTCAGAAAAGGCTAAAAAATAACGATAACAAAGCTTCTCATTCTCATCTTTGTCAATATTCATTGATTTACCTCACTACACATAATCCTAGTATTGACAATACGTCAACGTATTCCTGACAAGACTACTAAGTTCCTTCCATAAAAGCGCCGACCATCGCTTACAGAATACAAAGCATTTACCTGTAAGATTATATTTTCCATTCACTATCATACGGATTATTCCTTAACTCCTCAGCAGCATATAAACTAATCAACATCATTAACCAAGTGCATTTGAGGAAACGTCATGAATGTGACAATACCCTTGCTGATTACCATCTTGATAGTAAAGTTTCAAGTGATTGTTCCTACTTTTGACTTAAGAGTTGCCTAGTAAATGGTGTTGCAAAAGTGTTTGAAATGTGTATTACACCTACAGTATCAAAACGAGCTGTTCCAAATAGCTCATGTTCTGGTGAAAAGGGCAACCATGTAGCGAAGTTGATAGCGAAGCTAGAACATGGTGTGCCTGACGAACTAAGGTATTGGCGCCCGTATGGGCTTGTTAATTAATCGAAAAATGTTACGAATTTATTGACGAAGCCATGGAAATTATTGTTCGGTCCGAGATGTCCATTCGGAAAGTCTATGTATTTTTTAAGGCATAACGAAAGCGAGCGTGATATACCGAGCGTTTGTGTAATACTGTGAAGTAGAGCCGCAGAATAAGAACTGAGTCGTGCAAGTTTACCATCATCATCATCCACTGGCTTTACCTCGCAAGTCCGCCTTAATCGGATGTAGTTGAGTGTCTAGTATAGTATTTCATTGCCAAAAATGTTTGTGTTTGAATGATTCGTTTCTAACCTTGTGTTGTCCTTCACAGTGAGGCGATGGAGAGCCGTGTGGGCCTGGACTACATCGTAGAACATGCGGAATACACGGGCAAGCTCGCCGCCGCGCTCACATCACCAGCCGCGCCTGTTAAGAAGCAGGTAAGATGTAAACGCCTTCTAGATGCTGCCAGCCTGGTAGAAGATACGGTCTGAAATTGGCAAAGATGATTGAAAAGTTCTGTGGTACTCGATTGTTATGGTATGGGCCTGTAATATGGAGGAATGAGGGAACTGTCGTGAGGAAAGTTTTGAGTATGAATGTGGATGGTTGTAACTATAAGAGCAGGGAAAGGAAGGAAGGGAGGTCTTTGCCCTGCAGTAGGATACAAATGGCTAATAATAATAGTAAGTGAAGATCAAAGGATGGACTGTTTGAAAGATAATATGGCGGGAAAGGAGGTGACTACTGAGATGACGAGTAATGGAGAAGTATGGAAGCAGAGATACTGCTCGATACCACATAAATTGGGATTAGGAACATGACGGTAGTGAAAGATACGGTGGTCGAAACTAAATTCAAAACAGGACAGGAACTAATTAAGGGACTGAAAACTGGGCCGCCTGGTGCGGGCCTCGAAATCTCCTAGAAATATTCAAGTTTAGGTGCACAAGCTAAGAGGCGCTTGCACATAGTGAAAGGAAAAGGTGCAATATGATTAGGACATTAGGAGCAAACTGTTCTCAGTTTTGGAAGCATGATATTTGGAATTTATGGTGTTGCAATTATGTACCAATTTAAGAATTTCCGATAAGGTTTTACTTATATGAGCAGCAAGAAGGCACCTTTCTCAAATAGTCTAATGACTATTACCTCTTGCATGTTTCTTAATCTAAGTATTAATCGTTTTTTTTGTCCAGGTGTTCGAGCTGTTATCAGCGTTGTGCGTGTACAATGCTGACGGCTACGCAAGAGCTGCTGACACCCTAGAAAGATATAAGGTAAGTCTTAAAACCAGCATTTACTTCAAAAATTTTCAGGGTTGGCATTCTGGAGGCATTGCCAACATTTTGACCTCATTATCCCTTAGTCCCGTTAAAGAAAAAGTTTGGTTTTGTGGAGCGTTGTCTATATCACTCATACCAATGTGATATTCTCTTCCTTTAATTAACTCGACAACCCCATCAACACTAGCTCCTACGTTTAATAGTCCATGATTATACATGTCACTGGTTAAATAGTGTTGTTCCGAGTTCAAAATCATCTACTTTGAAGCTGTAATGATATAATTAGGATGCTGATGGTCAACTCACCTCCTCAAAAGACATAAAATAACATGTTTATCTATCAAAACTGCTTATAAATTCCGTGTAAACAATGAATCACTGGAGGTAAACACCGGTGATGAGGAGCCAATGGCCATATTAAGTAAAAGATCTGTATCTTCGATTATTTATGCAGATTTCCATGTTGACACGTGGTTGTGTGTGACACATGCATCTACTTTGCATTGATATTAATCGAGGTCCGGGATCCCTACTACGTAGCGTAGACCCTGCTAGATTGTTATACATGCAATGAATTTGTTGTTGAGTTAATGTGCAAGTTGTCTCCAATCAAGCATTTAAGCTTGGTTATAACGACAATCCTGGAAGCAATCATCATAGGTCTATTCTTTTCCTAACATTATTGGGGTCTATTTCCAGTATAACTAAATTTGGCTAAGCAGAAGACATATAGCTTAGCCGATTTTCTGCCTTAAACTCGTTTTCTATCATTTCTGAACCTGCAATGAGTTCTCCTTCTCCATTAATCTATTCATAATAATTCTTGTGGGTACTAAATTGACATTAGTGAATTCATATTATAAATAAACTAGCTGACCCACGCAACTTCGTCTGCGTCACATAAGAGAGAAAAAGCTCACAAAAGGCATACATTTTCCCCGTTTTGCAACATTTTTCTTTTATGCTCCGCTCCTATTGGTCGTAGCGTGATGTTATATAACCTATAACCTTCCTCGATAAATGGACAATCCAACACAAAAATAATTTTTGAATTCCAATCAGTAGTTCCTGAGATTAGCGCGTTCAAACATATACAAACAAACTCTTCAGCTTTGTAATATTAAGTATATTGTATACATAGATATGCGAATCTTAACTGTATCCTCTTCTTCCAGTCCCTGAAAGGCGAGCGCTACCGCCTGGGCGTAGTGGTGGAAGAGCTGAAGAATGCGACCACCACGGACTACAAGACGGCGCTGGTGGCGTTCATCAACTGCCTCATCATCTCCGCACCGAGGCTGCCCGACAGGATCCGAGTCAGGAACGAGTTCATTGGTAAGCATATTCATGTCTGTTGTTTCTTTTTGACTACCGATCAAGTACGAGTTTTTATAGGAGATTTACAGAACAAGCAACTTTAGGTTTTCAGTCATGGAGAGTTTCTTCCCCACTCTTATACCACTGACTGTTTTCAATTTTAGCTAATAATCATCCAGCTAATTATCCAGTTTTTAACCAATATCGAAACGTAGTCTTACATTTATAATCCTGACCTACAGAGACTTCAAATGTTGAAACAACATATACATACATGTCGAAATAGCATTAGCGAAGTTCCTGAACTTCCAAACCAATGATGTTTTTAAAAAAAAATGTTGACACTTTATTTCTGTTTTCAGGACTGGGACTACTGAAAACATTAAACAACTTAAGGTAAGAAGCATTTTTTTTTAAACATAACTTTAGAAACAAAGAACCATCTTTATACCATTTTCTTAAGTCCCAAAAGTATTCTGTTGTTAAAAAAACTACCGTCTACCTTATGGCAGGTGGACAGGTCACGTCCACAAGATAGGCCCTTTTAAGAAAATCCCCGTTGGGTAATACTTAACCTTCCCATAAAGGACACTCATAAAGATCATGAGGAACAAATAGGGATCTACAATACATTATCATATTTACATATTTGTCTCACGGGCAGTGTGCAAAACGCATAAATCTACCACATTATACCGATACCCAACTATAGAAATTATAATTCTACCTTATAGAGAAACATGGGCACTTAAGATTCTGTTGTTTTAAAAATAATTAAGTGACTGCCTCTTTGGTGAGTTATTGTGGCCCAGTGCTAACGGCCCGCGGTTTTATATAAGTGCGGGTCGTGAGTTCGAACCCAGGCAAGCACTATAGGTACTTTGTGTTTTGTGTATTTTATCACCGCTACTCTCAAAACAAAGTATGAAAAAGACAGGCCTGTGCTAGACCCAAAAATTCGAATATACATCAGTTCTAAGATCTGACATTCGATTCACCATCCGCACTGGGCCCTCGTGTGATGGATGGACCGTCTTACAGAGAGACGGCCGATGTCCCAGCAGGGAGAACATTATAAACTGATAATGTCTCTCTCAGTAAATCAGCCAGTCAGTCAACAATTTTATATGTATCAGCCAATTACATCGACACGGGGTTTTTGTCCGTGCCGCTTGAGCACGGTAATTTGAGTGATACAAAAAATGTTTGATACATTTATGTTTTTTATCGATCGTTATTTAGTAATATGGTAATTTACGAGTATGTGTGTATTGTGAAGTTTTTGGATTCAGCAATTTGGCTAATTAATTTGATAGACGTAGAAGTAAACGGTGGCTATTAGCAGGTTTTCTTACTGTTTGATTAAGAGCTTTTGAAGCACTGTGCTTAGAGTTAAAAAAAATGACACTAGTCTTACCAAAGACTATCTATGGTATTACCCAGTAACTGGGTAGTATAAATCAGATAGGCAGTCACTCCGTGTTAGACAGATATCAACTAGTGCTCAGTTGCATCCGATTAGGTAGACTCGAAGCGGAAAGAAAATATTACGCAGAGTAAATAACTAGAGTTTTGCAAGATAAGAATAGAATTCTATAAAAACTTCCCAACTAACTATGAGTGATTGTAACCTACACCGTCTCTGGTCTCTTAATTTCAAGTCTCTTGATGCATGTTCTTAACAGTCTGTCCGTTTAAAAAATTAATGCCAATTTCGTTCTGAATCGCCTAAGGTTGGACAACTTAGCATCAGGGCAATAAACTCGTAAACAACATAACTTTTTTAGCGAAACGAGTAATCATCAGATTAATTTATGTTACATTAAAAGTTTAATAAACTCATAGATACTTACTTTAATTAATGCAAAAACACCTATATTACATTATTTTATGTTATGTAAAAACTGTGCTGTGTCGCGGTGTACTGATGTTTGAACACAGAAAGGCACTGTGTCAATAAGCAATGATGATGAGTAGGTACTTACCTACGTAATTATGAAGAGTAGATCAGCAAGAATTATTTAGAATCAGATTTTTTGTTTTGATGGTAACCTAGATAGTCTGAAAGACGTAGAATCTGGATACTTACTATAGACCTTGTTGATAATCATATTGCAAGGTAGGTACTTCAATGATTACAGTATCATTACACCATATTATGAAACACAAGGAATTAGGAATCAGCAAAACCATTCACAATTAATATGGAAGTATAAAGAATACGAAAATTATAGTAAATCCTAACATACATTCAAGTTATCAAAACTCTATGTCTTCTAATAAAAGATTAAAAGCCATTTATTTCTAAACATGTAAGTACACGTATTTTATTTATTTAGGCACCTTTGTTATAGTTTCACAAAATCGATCAATTAATAATAATTCATCTTGCATCACCAGAATACTTACGATACTTTAAATCGAAATAACCCGATACTACTGCAACCCTTCAAAAAAGTATCACTCGACAAACCACAGAATTCTCAATTGAAAAACGAACGTAACTGACATTTGCGTGGGCGCCATCTTTTGGTCGTACCGCTCCAAATATGGCGACGTATCCGCCGTGAATAATGCCATTCTTTAAAATATTAGCCTCAACGGATAATGTGACTAAACCCCTTGTAACCGGTTCGTGATTATATTTAGCTGATTCAGTTTGCTAAGGTACATTTATTTTATGCAATTATTGTGTGTCATATTTACTGGAAATAGGTAGTTGATACCTCTACCTACGGCTAAATAAGGCATTGAAGAAAATAAAGCGATTATTTCCTAATAAACCAAGCCCGTAAAATAACGAACTGAAACGATTAAGAGAAACGTCAATAATCAAATAAAATACCACCGACTCTATATAAGTGGTTTACGCAAGTAGGTAAATCTTCATTAATTTTTAATCCTAAATCTGCTTACAAATACTTCAGCAGCATTTCCAGTACTGCTGTTCCTAATATGGGCCCCAAGCGTGTTACGTGTACTACCGTAATATTTGCAGTTTGACCATAACTCACACTGAAGTGCTGCTTGTATGCTCTCAAGCTATATTGCCCGAAGACATAGTTTCTATTACTTTCCCTCAAATCCATATTTTTGCATTCCTTCCGTGTGAAATACCATTGAAGCTAACTTAATGTGTGGGCTATTGGTTATAGAATTACGTCATAATTCCAAAACACTGCGCGATACTTTTATGTTGATAGAAAGTTTATAAACAAGATTAAAACAAATGGAAGCTTTGAGCAGCGCAAGTATTTATAATGTTTTCCACTAAGCATGTTTCACCATTAAAAAACCTCTGTTTGTAGTTTAGAGGACTGCTTTGGTAAATATTGAGGTATATTTATAGCTCGTTAACAGCTGTAACCATCGTCATTATCCACATTAGACCGAAATTTTAAATTCATAAATTCCCAAAACTGCCCAAAATCGATCTCAGCTAGGTCATCTAGGTATGATCACAGTTCGTATACCTATCCAACCACATCTTATCTACCTCCCTCATCATCTTACACTTTCCATCCTCCTTCCAGACATGAAGCAGCCAGCCACCCGGACCTGGGCGTCCAACTGGACGTGTTTGAGGAGCAGCGGGAGAGTGATGAGGCTCAGGGTCCAGGAGGCATCAACCTCAACTCGCATCTCGATGTGTTCTATGCGATACTTAAACAGGTGAGGGTTTTAGATGGCTAGTGGAACTCTGAGAAGATTTTGTGCCGGTGTGCCGTGTGGAGAGGACATGAGCGACGTTCGTCCGCGATGTCGCCTCGATGTACGTGTGCTAGGCTTCATACTTCGGATTTCATACAAGCCAATGCGATGTGAGATCCGAGCGGTGTCATGTGAGAATGGCTTGCTTTTAGGAAGCTAGCCACAAGTAGTTATCCTGCTCTTTATAGTGTTCCATAAAAGGATCTTGCAGAGAGATTCGACCTTGCTAACTCGCAAAAATATAAGCAAGCTTACAGTATCAAATAAGTCCTCAGAATTCGTAGTGAGGCTGCCTTACGTTCTTAGGGTCCCGGGTTCGAATCCCGGTACGAGCAAATGTTTGTGTGATGAGCATGGACATTTGTTTCCGAGTCATGGATGTTTATATGTATAATAAGTATGTATTTACAAACAAAAAGTATCTATGTAGTATATCAACTATCTGGTGTCCACGACACAAGCCTCGTTGCTTAGTGTGGCACTAGATGGCGCTGTGTGTAATGTCCAGCGATATTAAATATTAATATATAAATTCACTGGCACATAATTTCATAATTTCTTCTCCTAATTTCAGGTGGCAGAAACTCCTCAAGAGATCCCATTCCTGAGCATCCTGCAACACCTACTGAGGATAGACCCTAAGGAGCCGGTCAGTGATATCGTTTGGGACACGGCGGAGACCCTGGTGCACCGAGCTACGCTACTTGAGACCAGGGAAGACGCTGCCAAGCTGCTTAGAGCTCCTAGTGTACAGGTATATATTTGTTAATCATTGTTTCATATTTGAACACTATCATTATAACAAGATCGATGCATATTTTCTTTACAAACACCATATACCAAAAGGGACTCATTGCTTAAAATAAACTATGTTTCTATTCTGTATAGGCTAAAGTGGGCTGCACATGTCAGCACCGTGACATATCTGGAAATGGTAGGAAGCAGAGTCTCCAACGAGCGCTATCTCCGCCGCCACCACCCCCGCCGCCTGCCATGATGCCTGCAGGTGAGCTTGACTGAAAATCTTCAACTACTTATTTAAGTTTTCTTCAAAATCTGCAATCAGGTCATTGTAGACTCACAAAATATGTGTACCTTCCTGCTCCAAGGGAATGTCAATAACTCTTGCATGGAAATAAATCCAGGAGCAGTTCATAACCATTAACCGTTAACGATGAAGGGCCGATCATGTCCTATGATAGAGTACCTACCAATTCAGGACATCCAAAGCTCGCACTAAGTAATTTTTACCAGAAATTACTCTACTGCGGTTTTAGGTAGATATTCGATATTTAACCCAAGTATTATCTGTGTTCCAGCTATCCCACCACCCCCCGCCCCGATGCTGCCCCCGCCGCCCCCGTGCGGCCCCCCGCCCCCGTGCGGCCCCCCGCCCCCGCCCGTGCCGCCCCCCCCGTCCGCCTGCCCGCCCTCCCCCCCTGCGCCCGCGCTGGACATCAAGCTGCCGCAGCAGGAGACGCCTATACCGAAGACTAAGATGAAAACTATTAATTGGAATAAAATTCCTAACAACAAAGTAAGTACTTCTGAGTTTGTTTCGGTATTTCTTCTAAGAGTAATCGGATGGGAGATTAGAAAACTTCAATCAGTTTTAGCTTTTATGCAACGATTTGTCATCTTTAATCAGTAGTGTTGAGTCGTACTAATCATAAATGTTTTTTCAAGGCTACAGAATTTTCTAGACGTGTTAGTTTGCGTCGTCATTATTATTCAGCCGAAGAACGTCCACCGTTGCGTCTTTCTGCATTAAACTGATTCTGACTAAGAACCTTCACAAAAACATTGATGCATACCATGTTTTGATAGCTCAATGAAATAATTTTGTCCTTTATCTCCAGGTCATCGGTCAAAATAACATCTGGTCACTAGTAGCATCCAGTCACAAACACTCTGCGAAGGTCGATCTCGACTGGACGGAGATCGAAGGACTCTTCTGTCAACAGGTTAGTACATAATATATGCTACCATAAAAAACCTTCCAAGGGTCAAGTAAGGACGCGGGCCTGTGGACGGGGAGCTATGGGCTAGCTCGCCGTCCGTTCGTCTCATGACGACAGGCCGTGTCGACGGCGCGTTCGTGTTCCACGCGCGCCTCAAAGAGAGTCAGCAATAGTGAAGGGGTCCGCAAGGACCGAAGCCTGCCGGGGCTGCGGGACTATTCGAAAGAGATACCGTGGCCCCGGAACACAAAGGGCGATGAAGGAACATGGATGGGTTTTAGTCAGTAAAAGTCTGACACTCCCTCCTGCTCAGCCCAGAGCGGGAGAAGTCATTTGATGATTTCCCATCCGAAAAAAAAAAAAAAAAAAAAAAAAAAAAAAAGGGTCAAGTAAGGAAGTAAAGTGTTGATAGTTCCTCTAGAATGCCTTGCTCAAAGTGTGCTCCGCGGAACCCTAGGGCTCCGGGAAGCCTCTGCTCCACAAAAATACTGGTCATAATAAAAAAATATTCCAAAAAAAATAAGGTGCAGAGAAATTAAGCTAATAGACGACAGTCACTAAATTATAATATTTTTTTAAGCAAATAATTTGTAAAACAGCGAAATCTAGCGGACTAGCTTTGAATAAGTTGTTTTTTTTACAACATGGGCCTGCTCTTGACCTCAATCACGCCTGATGGAGAGCGAAAAAAAATTTAGTTGCAGTAATCCATTGTCAAGTCCATTTTTTGAATCAGATTAAAGAAGAATAAGTAAATAAATAAATAAATCTTTTTATTATTATTTAAGGAAACAAACGTATTTTAGGGCTCCGTCAAATATTTAAGTTTCCAAAAGGGTTCCATTGCTAAAAAAAGTTTGTGAACCGCTGTCTAGATGATGGACTTTTCTAATGAAGTTGTTGTCAAATTAGCAACCAATATGGATAATTCCCAAACCGTAGTTATCATTTCAGAATCTATTGAGTTCCTGGTCAAGAAAGTAGTACACTCAGCTTCCTATCAACATCATAATAAAATATTATCTAAACTCTCATTCCCTCTTCTTCTTTGTAAAATATTTTTAGGAGTCAAAAATGCAGGTCTTTGACTGTACTATCAACTGTTCTTTAATATACTTTTAAAAACTTTTTATTCCCAGATTCAACCAACTGGATCAGCAGGTTCTTCACCTAGGTTAGGTCGTAGCCCCATCTGCGACAGCTCAGGAGAGAGGAAGACGAGGAAGGAGTCTTCTGAAATCACACTCTTGGATGGCAAGAGGAGTCTCAACGTTAACATATTCTTGAAGCAGTTCAGAAGGTAAGACATTTTTAATATTAAAACCATTCCTTGCCTTCTCGTTAAACAATCCCATATTATTATTAGAACCTACAAAATTTGGGCAGCCTGACTAATGGTTTGCGGAAATAGGAGGTACTTGCAGCTGTCAACTGAGAAACATTTATCAATATTTACCTACCTATTACATTTTTTTTTAAATACACACGTTGAAAAACGTAGTTGCTCGGCGAGTAGATCGGCTTATCTACATTTGCTACCAACTTAAAAATCACCAAATAGCTTTTAGCCAAATAGCTGTAGATAGAATTATTTTTTGTCTACCCACATTCTCATAATTCTAAATCCCATTTACAGTTCCAATGAGGACATAATCCAGCTGATCCGCGAGGGTGCTCACGACGACATCGGCACAGAAAAGTTGCGCGGTCTACTCAAGATTCTACCTGAAGTAGACGAGTCTGAGATGCTGAAGGCCTTTACCGGTGACGTCACGAAGCTGGGGACAGCTGAGAAGTTCCTGCTTCAGCTGATACAGCTTCCTAAGTAAGTGGTCTTTTTGATCTACTGAGCAAGAACATTGTTTTCAAGTCGTCAATTACTTTTGTACTTGCAGTCACTGAGTTTTCTGCATATTTCTGGATTTTTTTCTCGTATATAAATATCTTTTAATTTAAGTGAGTCGTTTTCATGATTGTGTTGTACATTTTTTTACAGTTACAAACTGCGCATTGAATGCATGCTGCTGAAAGAGGAATGGGCATCAACATCAGGATACTTAGAGAGTGCCATCAACGCTATCCTTGTTGCTGGAGACGACCTGATGTCTTCAAGGGCTCTACAGGTAATACTTCTCATATCCTATTGTAATGTAGACTAGTGACAATAAGGTTTACCCAGTCGGAGTCGCTCCATGTAAAATAGTGGTATTCAGTAGCATCCAAACAGACTGGAAGTAGAGCCTAATACATGTCATTGAGAAAACGCTAGGCAAATGATAATGATGATCTAACATTCATAGGACTTGTAAGCATTGTTCATGAATGGAGAACTGATTCAAACCTGATTGATAACTCCAAACTCGATATCTTTCCAGGAGGTGCTATACATAGCTTTGATCGCCGGTAACTTCTTGAACGCTGGAGGTTACGCCGGAGGGGCGGCAGGAGTGAAGCTGTCTTCTCTACAGAAACTACCCGACATCAGGGCCAACAAGCCTGGGATGACGCTCATGCACTATGTCGCTATGGTAAGGAAAACAAATAACTATGGGCCAGAGGTACAGGCAGTGAAGAACCATCAGTAGTGGGTCCACTTGGGAAAAGCAGTAACTAGGCTGAGCTGATTGATTGATGAATGAGATTCTCTTTCAGTTTGTTTTCGTGATCAGAGGCATTTCGAACACCACTGACGCTGTCTTTAGAAAAATAACAGTTGCAACTGTTTTAACCCATCATTCTGTCCACGAAGTAGACACAATAGTTAAACAATCGCGTTTCGACCAAATCAGTCATTTGACAGATCATGATTTAACTTATCGATGACTGGCCCCCCAATATGAGCAAAAACATCGTTATTACTTACCATACTTATAGAACTGAATCGCGCATATACAAATTCTTAATTTTGCGTTTGTTCCTACAGCAAGCTGAACGCAAGAACAAAGAACTAATCAACTTCGCTGACGATACACGCGTGCTAGAGGAAGCAGCAAAAGCCAGCGTGGACCAGGTCCACAACGAGATCAAGACGCTGGCCAACAGGATACAGGGGCTGAAGAAGGAGATACAGATGCCCATTACGCAGCAGGACATTAAGGAGCAGATGGGAGATTTCTTGCAGGTACAAACAATGTTAGATGATGCAGATTGTTAGACTGTCTGTCTCTATAGTGTAGTAAAACTAATTATTCATCGTGTATATCTACACACTAGGCTACTTGAGCGCTGGACACGATGTTGATGTTTTCTAATTCCAATTGTTTTGTTATTTCAGGTAGCAGAACAAGAAGTCTCAGCTCTTAATAAAGATATGGAAGAGGTGGAAAGCATACGGAAACAGCTTGCGGAGTTCTTCTGCGAAGACCCTGTGTCTTTCAAGTTAGAGGAATGCTTTAAGGTATGCCTTCTTTTAGTACACAATTGTTAAAGTTCTTATTATAATGGCATTAATGACTTTTGGACAGGTTTCGTTAAATTGGTAACTTGTTAAATTGGTAACATCAGTCGCCAAGATCCTTTTGTGATCTCGAATTTTAAACTTTAATGTTTTAGTTAAAAAGATCTCTTTCCTTTAAATTTCAGATGTTCGTATGGTTCTGCAGTAAATTCAGGTCGGCTGTCAGTGACAATGAACGGCGGAGAGCTAATGAAGAACAAGCTGCTGCCAGGAGACGGGCCAGAGACATGGCTGCAGCCAGGGTTAAGACCGGTAAGTTGATCATTATTATAATCACTCTTACATAGATCAAGCCCATCAGATAGACCACAGAAGACCTGTGGCATAAGCGGCCTATTTCCTTTGGGAAAGAATTCTGTGATAGAGTCTGGGCCTTAAAATCGACACGAGGGCGCGCTGCGGGTCCTCTAAGCTAATGATGTAAATATTGGAGACCGTTCCATAAATACCTGTACTTGTGCATATAGATAATAGTTCTGTACTCTTGCAATTACGTCTTTGTCGATCAACTTCAAAAGACACTGAAGTTTGAATGTGGTAGTCTACATCTCACCTAGTCTACAAAAACTCACACTACACTCCTGTCCATGCAGGTACCAGCAGCGTATCCAGTACACCTGTATCAGAGTGCGAGTCTCTCATGGAGTCACTACTGCTGGACATCAGGAACGGGCTGGGCAGGAGATCGCTTAGGAAGCCGCATGATCCATCTCCGTCACCTGGTACGTCAGTAGCAAAAACCATTCGAATCGCATAATCAGCCATTCCCACTGCTGGACACATGCTATCTTTCAGTGAAAGGGAATGTCGTAATGAAACTCATGGGCCCAGTGCGGGTTGGTATTATAGGATCTGTTGTCAAAGTGGCTAAAATTATCATGTCAGCAAATGGGTTGATGATCACAGAGCATAGTAAGTAGCTTACATCTGTGATACTACTTGGAAGGCCTACCATATTTACAATTTGACTATGACGCCTTTCAATCGTAGTACTTAGTAAGAGTGGTTTCAGGAGTTCAAGTGCAATGCAACCATTGTCTTTCAACAAAGAGTACTTGCACATCTTGTACACGATCCCATAGTTTTTTAAAAGGCAACTTATGAATTGTGTTTTATTTCCAGATGTGACTCCAACAGGCAGCCTTCGTCGCAGAAGTAGGGCAAGTCCTGGTGATGATGAGGAAGGTCTGCTGGAGTTCCTGCGACACTCGTCACCGGCCGCCAACGACTTGAGGGAGAGAAGTGCTTGGGGCAGTCTAGGTAAGATAGCGTTATTTCTTGACTTAGTAGGATAAGCTAAGCTACTTGCAGACTTGATAGGTCTTTCAACGTTCTTCTGGGATTTGTCGTGTGGAAAGTTGCGAGTGTGTACGTGGATGGCATGACTACAGCAGTAAGGGAAGATAAATTGGGAAAAGAGCACTGAAGAATGATTCTCCTGACACGAGCCCGCCAGTTAAAATGTAGCTTTTCTGTTTATTTTAGCACCTTAAACCAGTTAGTTGGTAGTGCCTAGTAGTCTGTAGGACAAGAGTAATAACACTATGGCTCTCCCCACAGACCGCTCGTGGTCCCGGCGCGGCGCCCCGCGCGCTCGCCTGGAGCTCCCGGACAGCGGCCGCGAGCGCGCCCCCTCGCCCCGCGCGCCCCCCGCCCCCGCCTCTCCGGACACCGCGCCCGCCAAGCCCAAGTATGTACACCGAGCCTTACCTATCGTAATAATCTTGAGGTGTTCTCAACTTTGATCAGACTTCAGAATACCCTTTGTCTGAAGTCTGGATTGTGCCCTGTTGATTATATTATTGCCGCTCGATTGATGTAATAAGGGTGTTTCCTGTGCAGGGAGTGGCGACAGAAGATCGAGTCGTGGCTGCGCGCGAGCAGCCAGGAGGACGCGCGCCCGCGCCGGCCGGCGCTCCGCCTCCACTCAGACAAGCGCTCCTTGGAAAACGACTCCGGTACGTACCGCAAACCTATGTTGGACAAATATCTCGTGTTAACAGTTTCGCAACACGAGAGCCTAGACGATCCGACTTTTCAACCGACTCCTCAAAAGTTGAAGGTTCTCAATGCGGTGGTACTTTTTTTTTATAAACGAAAGTCAAAAATGTGCTATTTGTAATTGATCGACTAACGCTTTGAAAGCGATTGCCACTGGTCTAAGCCCTCAGAACTCTCTGAGAAGAGTAGGGAATTTTTTAGCGTCACTAATCGTACTACAATTGTATTCCTAGTCTAGGACCTACTGTTGTATGATAGTTTATTGGCAATTAATAATGACTTGGTTGATATTACAGAGAGCGAGCGTAGCGCTACCCTCGAGCCCCTGCCTGAGGGCCGCGCGGACTGGAGGCCTGCCGTCCTGCCTGACAGCGATGTTGTCAAGGCGCTCGAGACTGTCGAAGGTAACTATCAATATCTATTTTGAAATATTTAATACGAAGAGCAAAAAATGGACAATAGCATCTCTAAGACCAGTCAATGTTTACTTAATCAATGTTTTACTCTTTCCAGATGTACAACCACAAAAGAAGGACACGAGAGTCCCTTGGAGAAAAACAGAGGAGAACGAGGAAATGAGAAGACTCAGGAGACAACGATCACGGCAGCAGATAGAATCCCCACAACCGCTCATATCTATTACAGAAGAACAAAGGAAACTGCCAGATATAAAGGTCACCAGTGACCGTGATGTAAAAGTTGTCAGACCAGAGAGAATAGCAAAGTCCGACAAAGTAGAAATTGACTCCGATAACATTGAAACACCACCCGCTCAGAGGAAGTTCATCTCGTCCTTCAACCCCCCACCAGAGAGAGAACCCTGCAGGAAGTTCCAACCGTCCCTACCAACCCGCACCAACCTCAGTGACAAAGGTACTGCCGAAATGAAGGATCTCTGCCAAGAAATCTTAGGAGATGGCCAGTTTGACAGATTTTCTGCCGCCAGAAGGACAAGAAGGTATAAGAGGAACACAGATTCTAACAGTTCCCCTGAAGAAGAGAAGAAACCTGAGCCAGCGCCTGAATTAGTAGCTGAAACTCAAGTCATCAGACCTTCTAAACTAGATGTCCAAGCGTCATACAAAGTGGAGACGCCGCAAGAAGTAGCGAAACCGATCGAAGTCAGTAAGGATGAGAAGGAAACCAGGCTGAAGAGGTGGCAGGATAGACTAAAGAACCAAAGCACAGACAAACCGACCAAAGATACAAAGCCATACCTTCGGATGAGGCGACAGACTTCCATAAACCAGGAGGACGTGCAGAAAGCGATACGAGAACTGAAGTCTCCTGCTGACACCCCTACCGGAGTCTGGTCGAGGGACGGGTATAGAAAATCTCTCAACACCCGAACAGAAAAAGCTCCAGAAAAGGTTCCGGAAAGAACAACCTCACCTAGGATGTCGAAAGTCAAAAGTGAACACGAATTGAACGACGAAGGGTTTGAAGAAACCCAGAGTCTTAATTCAGAAAGTGCATCCCAGGGTGCTTCCTCAGGCTGCAATGTTGAATGCGAGTCACCTGTGCCGAAAATCTCCAAGTCCACGGTCCCCAAAGTGGGACAACCAAAGAAGATTTCTACCAAAGAGACGAGGACGCCGCCTCGGACGCCCATAGACCCCAAACGCGTGATCCCAAAACGGGCTAGTTCTTTAAGAGTGGAGAGGTCAGCTTCTAGAGCATCGCTGAGGAGTTCCAGGAGTTCTTTGAACAGTTCTACATCTGTATCGACGGTGAAGAGAGTCCCACCGGCGCCTGTGAAGCCAGCGCCAAAGCCAGTGCCGAAGCCTGTCTCCAGGATGCCGGCATCAAGGTCATCTTCCAGTGGCAGCTCAGTGGGAACCTCCAGGCCACCGATGAAGAGTGTCAACAGTCGGACGACGACGTCAGGCTTCATGAGGCCTACTGCAGCCTCGAAAAGCAAGGTCGGCCTCACCGCGCAACAAGTCTTGAGAGCAAGCGTCAAGTAAAGTGCTATTTTCAAACTGTAGAAGTACTGTCAGAACAAAGCGTCTTTGACAGTTCGTCTATATGTTCTGGTGCTAATTCTAATCAGTGTTGAAAGACAAAAAGTCAGGACCAAAACGTTACCGCGGGAAAAATGTAAACCAGTGAAAAAGCGAAAAAAAAATCGATGTAATTTTATTATGTTATATTTTAACCTTCATATTTACTTTTCGCCGCGGTAATTTATTTATAGGTAAGTGAGAATCCAGTGCCTTGTTTTCCAACCAGACTTGTTAGTATTATTTTAAATAAAATACAAAAAACATTAATCTTTAAATAAACAGGTAATTATTGCAAACTTCAGATGACACTAGGCGCTAGAATCTCAACTGAAACAAAATCTGAAGTTTTCAATGACTGATTATTTTAATATAAGTTTTATTTAGATCTGTTTACAAAGAAAGTTGTCATATACGTAATAAACCCGTACGTAATTTTTATTATTATAATTATATGTTTAATTTAATAAAAATATAAATTCAATTAATGTGCCACGAGATAGTACGGGTATTTTATTTAAATTACCATTTTTAAAATAAATAAATTAAAGGGCAACACCGAGATAACAATTTTTGGAAATTCGCAATTTAAACAGATGGGGTAGTCGAGTTTACGTAAACTGTAAAATGTTATTTTCTGCGATGAAGCACATTTTTTATTTTTATAAAGTTTTCGCTATCCTTAGCCAACTTACTCAGTCGTAGTAAGTGAAAAAGTGATAGTTTAGTTCGGCAGCGCGCTTTATTCAAAAGAAAAACATTCTACAGTTTTCGAAAAAATAAAAAAATATTTTTAGTTTACGGGAAATTGAAAATTACCACAAATTGTACCGGAAGTATCCCAGTTATCGAAGTCATTAATTTTTTTATTGAATTATTTAATAATATAAAATATTTTATGAAACTAGATCAGATAAGTATTAAAGACATTTTTTAATTCAAAGCAGACAAAAAATGATCTGATTTTTATCATAATATCCAATAGATCTTGATCAAAGGGACACATTGTCACAAAGTATAATATAAATAATTTTAAGGCTTTAACCCAATATTTTATTGTACGTGTTTATTAACTAAACGATATACAATAAATTGACATACCTACGACATACAAATTGTTTTTATGTACCATATAAACATTGCTTCAATCATTTAAAATGACGTTTCCTTACACATAGGCTTTGTATCTTAAATAAAATTACAAAAAAAATAATCGAAAACACATGCTAAAAATAATTTACAAATACAATGAAAGGGGAGTTCCTTCTGTTCCAACAATAATTAATTTGATTAAGGCCCCGTTTCCACTATATCGTGACAACAGATAATCGATAATCGTCGTCGTGTAGTTTTAAGTGTCGTGGTTTGTGTATTTAAATCGAGGTGTTCACATATAGAACGACACGATTACTGTAGTCCACGAGTTTTGCCAACTGAAAACCAACGATAAATTAATCATCACGACATAGTGGGAACGGGGCCTAAGATATAATCCTTGCAGTCTTATAAAACCTCGATTACAGTCCATCTCTTTCTTCAGCCCTCCTTACATTCTTCGTATTTTTCCTTCCATAGTCTTCTTTTTTGCCACCTTTATCTTCCCCTTCTACCTCCATGTTCTCTTTCTATCTCTGATATTCTTCTACATCACAGGATTCCATTATCCACCAGCTCTTTTACCAACTCCGTCATCTTCTTGCTGCAAGCCGCACTGCTAGTCTGCACTGGCTGGACCCGAGACGTTGACGATGACTCGCTATCCAGATTCTGTAAAAATGGACACATTTAGCAATAAGGATTACGAAGAAAGGCAGAAGAATTTTGTATCGGAGAATGGATCATGAGACCTTAATGATAGATCAAATCAGGGAGATAGAAATCTGGAGAAAATTTGGAAGATTAGTGATGGATACCTTTAGGTAATTCCAGCATTGGCAGTGGTCTTTCGAAGGCTGATAATGAGCTTCAGGGGTTTTGAACTCCGGGGCTGCGGGACTATTCGAAAGAGATACCGTGGCCCCGGAACAAAAAGGGCGATGAAGGAACATGGATGGGTTTTAGTCAGTAAAAGTCTGACACTCCTGCTCCGCCCAGAACGGGAGGAGTCATTTGATGATTTCCCATCCGAAAAAAAAGGGGGTAACAAACTGAAAACATTTGCTTTTCTCTTATTAGGTACCATTATCAGAAAGATTAAATCGATGCCTCGATCGTCATTATATATTCAGTTTGCAAGTTTGTGATGAAAATGTGACACCAAGTGGTCTTTGGCTTTACCTTGAGATGTAAAAAGTCAGTTACCAACCTCATGTTGATACAAATCGGGTGCCTCATCGCTTTCGCACGTCATTATAGGGTACATGTCTACCGCTATGCCGAGTCCAAACTTGCCCGCGCGTTTGAACTCTTCTTGTAATCTGTTAAAATGAAACTAAGGTTATTACGTGGTCTTTATTCAGACTAATCGTACATTGCTAACGTTCCCAATCCACACTTTTTTGTGGTGAATGACCAGGCTACCAATTATCGTGCGAATCGTCATTAGTCCATGAACAGGGTCTCAAACCAATTATAACATCGATTTAGAGGTTCTATCTGTTTGAGGCTTGAGGTTCCTCGAATGAATGAATGAAATGAATCGAAGGGGTATTGGATTAGTTCGTTGTTAAATTTGTGATTCGTGATTTGAGGTTTAGAGAGCAGTTTAAAAATCAGAGTCTAAGTACTTACCTATTTTTCTACTTCACAAAGATTAACTCTACTTACAATTCAAACAGCGAATCCCTATTCAAGCTGGTATTGAACACAGAGTCCTCATCGCCCATCTGCACCAGCCTCCGATGCAGTTCATCCGTGTAGTACTCCAGCAGCGAGGACAGGTGCTCGGCCCTCTGCTGCCGGTCAAGGCACAAGTACATCACGTACGCCAGGTCGAGGGCTGGGGACGCGTAGCGAACCACTTGGAAATCTACGATGTACATCTGGAAAATAAAGAGTTTTTGGGTCTTTCCAATAATGGTAACAAGAAAAGCCAGGTTGGACAAAGTGTGATTGGGGTTTCTCATCAGGATTTTTTCAGTAGCCCGATTGATGGCAATAGATTCACCTCCTAATACATTTGACCACGGATTTGACTTAAACATAACTGGCGAAATGTGGGTGTACGTTTATAATCTTGAAATTGAAATACATTCAATGATAAATAGTTCAAATGACGAAGAAGAAATACTAGGTCTAGGTCCTCAACTTACATCAGCAATATCCCCATCCACATACTTAAACAAGAAGTTATTAGTCCAGCAGTCGCCATGTCCAATCACTGCTAGCGGTTCCTTAGGAGCGACCAGATCCACCATGGTGTGGAAAAAGGTGTCTTCGTTGCAAAAACTCTTGAACTTCTCCAGATAGATCTCCTTGTCTTCTGCGTCAACTAACTCCTGTTCCACCATGGCTATTGCGTTGGCTGTGGCTTCTATGTAGTAGTTCTTGTAGTAATCGACGTTTTCTTCCACATAGAAAACTACAATGTAAATAGGAAAACTGAAATCTTCGGTAATTTAGTTATAACTGCTCAAATGATTCTGAGGTCGTAAGTTTTGAAAAAAAGTTATGTTGTAGAAAATGGATGCGTTATTCGTTTTACACAGCTCCATCTCTTTTTAAGCACCATTAATACGCCCCTGATATGTACGGAAAGCCACAACTCAGCGCTAATGAACCAGTATGAGCTGAACTATTATTAAATTTAAACTCGAACCCGTACTTCGCTGTACAAGGCCAATATGTTAAAACTCGCGTGCCGCCTACTGTACTGGTACCACTTGATACTAAATTGGACCAATACAAATAGCAAATTAGATACAATCTTACCTTCCGAAATCCCATCCTGAATATTCAACAACTCATAAAACTCCTCAGGGTTATGGCACTTCATGGCCAGTGACAGCGCATGGAACTGCGACAAATGCTTCAAGACGAAGTAGCACTGCTCCACCGTCAGACCCTGGCGCCTCTCGGGCATGGCATACCCTTCCCTCTTCAGATCCTTCAACACCACGCAGTCATTCTGGGCCAAGTAACATTTGGGGATTGACTTGAACGGATTGTGGACATTCCATTGCTTCTGGAAATTCAGTAAAGCTGGCCAGATCTTGTTATAGAACGCGACTTCGTTGCAGAACAGTTCGTCGCTTTTGAAGGCTTCCCTTCGCAGGATGCTTTCGGGAAGGCACTTGTAGATGATGGAGCTCTCCCATGGTTCGTCGGTTTGGCTCGAGCCGTCCGGTTCCTCATGTCTTTGGATGCCTTTTAAGGTGATCCGGTATACCATAGAGGTGTAGTTGTCGCCCCGTTTAGAGCCTGGTGCGCCCTACAGACAAAATTTTGTTTTAATTTACTGCTATTGTAAAGCTTTATCGGGTAAGGCTTTTATTTCTATTGTTCAGAACTTGGACCCTTGTTATGTTGTGTGTGATGTGGCGTGACAACTAGCTCGAAAATACTTATACTTGCTTCATAAGTTTGATGCTTTACACTTGTACCGACAGCAACCAGTTGGCTCTTGCAAGTAGAAGGATTTTGTTCATGCACTACACCTACCTCAAAGTGCTGAATGCTGACGTCAGGATACTCATCTTTGAGCAGACTCTGCAGGAAATCGAGGGTGATCTCCGACATGACACAGCGATCAGTCAGTAGGACCTCCTAGCTGTTAGAAGACTGAATTCAACTGAAGAGCTGCTCCTATCATTATCTAGTTGTGGCCCTAGGATGGCCGTCATTGCAGGTAAGTTTGGGACTAAATAGGTAATTCGAAAAAAGTTTTCGAGGGGTCTGTTCACTATGATCTCATGCTCAGGAGTCACTATTGCGACCACTACACCAACGAGGTACTGAAGATATAGGTACTTAATTAATTATGTTTTGAATGAATAGAAAGACGGAATCTTATAGCAGTACTATCACTTAAGCTTACCCAAGCGGCATACATAGAATAAAATAATCATCTCATAAGCACTAGGTACTCTTCCGGATGTTCCACACAAAAATCTTAAACCATTTATGCAATATGGTCACTCTAGTGGTGTGGGGCGCGTTATTGAATTGTTACAGCGGTTGGGGTCGCCGTGATTGGATAATATCACCGGTTGTTTCAGTAGCTAACGTACACTCAGCTGTCTATCATCTGCTCTTCCCTCTTGCGCAAGATTGTCCCCGCACGGCGAACCTATTACATATGTAGATCAGATAGAAACGTGCCAGTTAGTAGTTTTCCATTGGTTTTTTTTTGTGTTAGATCTGCTTATATGTATAGATGTTACTGGAAGAAGCTATACCTA
The DNA here is from genome assembly GCA_963853795.1 of Xestia rhomboidea. Lineage (NCBI taxonomy): Eukaryota > Metazoa > Arthropoda > Insecta > Lepidoptera > Noctuidae > Xestia > Xestia rhomboidea. Next base: position 972,379 of record OY970778.1, on the reverse strand, counting down.
ACGAATGGTGTAACAGTTGGCTGGCACTTATTTTAAAAATAAAAGGTGATGTGCTGGAGTGCAACAATTACAGAGGAATAAAGCCACAATAATTACATAGTATGAAAGTTTGGGAGAAAATTATTGTAAGGTGACTGAGACAAGACCGAGAAATTTCACAGAACTAATTTGTTTTATGTGCGGTCGGGGAACGACGGATGCCATTATCACTATCTGCCAGCTGTGCGAAAAATGCAGAGGTGCACACAGAGACTTGCACACATGGTGTTCGTCGATCTTATTTATCGAATAAGTAGGTACACACAAAATACAACCGAGTTCCTCGTTCGAGCCCGTGAGGTTGTCCGAATATTTAGAATTAGTAATTAACTATCTAAATCATTAGAGCTAAATAAAATTTGACTCCACAATTGATTATATTGGTTTGTGTCTTCTTTATTTCGTATCAACGGTATGGGCGCACTCAGTAGGTGACCACGTCATTGGTTATAAATAATTTATTTTCTCAAGTCTTGCAGCTTATCATTTCAATATTTTCATGCATCCGAGTGTTTCGTAGAACGTAACGTTTCTGCAAAATTGACACAAAGTTGGTTGACATTGTGACATTCGGCATTCCCGCCGAAACTTGCGTGTTGCGTTCAAATTGTTAATATTTTATTCAGTTTTGCATTGGACATGAAAAACTTGCATCAAATATTCGATAAAAATTCAGTACATAGATATTTTTACTCATAAGCACAAATAAAATGAATTAAAAAGAAAATACTTCAAAAACATATTTAACACGAGAATTTTGAGTAAACAATGTAAAAAGGATCACTGCTTCGAACGCAAACGTCAAAGTCAAATTGAAATTTGATTTTTCTGCGTTAGAAAATTGGTGCCGCATTCCGCAATATTCTCCAGGAATAGAACAATATTTATCGGTTCTTTATCTATTTAAATTATTTTTAATTGGATGTAACTTACTTTACTGATTAATCAGTGCTGCTAACCTGTTCAACATGCCTGTGGATCAAATTCAATACTCGGAAAGGTATACTGATGACGTATATGAGTACAGGTGAGTTCGCTTCATTTTTCTTACAAGTTTTCTTTTTAATTATGTTTCATGATTCTATGTCTGGAACTCATAAATGCACCTTAAGTGTTTTCAATGTACTTTAGAGCGTGTAATTAGCTTCCTTACAAGTGTTTCGTTGAACAATATGGTTGCACTTTCCGTCAGTCATTTTGCGTCATTCTAACAGACTGCGAGTTAAGAATGCGTATCAAATTGTTTCGTGATTCACAGTCATACACTCTTTACATTGTCTTATTATAGAGTGGTTAAGACACACATCAGCAACTGAAAAGATTTTGGTCATGTATCAGCTGATCACAGCTGTTTCAATTAGTAGGTACTGGTCCGTTGGCACATTTTATTTTTCTCAGAGCAATTTAAAATTGGATCAGAGTGTAACACATCACAAGAATACTATGTCTATGCTTAACTTGTTTTCACAATTATATCATACATTTATGATTCCAGACATGTCATCCTGCCTCCAGACATCGCCCGTCTGGTACCAAAGTCCCACCTCATGACGGAGACGGAATGGCGCAACCTCGGAGTCCAGCAGAGCCCTGGCTGGCTGCACTTTATGGTGCACAACCCTGAACCTCATGTTTTGCTGTTCAGGCGACCACGGACCGACAACCAGGCCCCCGTAAACGGTCTCGATAGTAATACAAACTCAGCAGTCAAAGTATAAGGTCGGTGCATCTAGGCAATTTAATAATTAACATACATAGTTGGAGATTGGATGTTGAGGTTTTAACAGGAAATATGAAATAGTAGTAATAGAAATATTAATTATCATTGATTTCTACAAACAAAAAATGTTGTAGCTGCTCCCTGTAACTAAATAACAAGCATTAGAAACAATATATTGTGGGTAGCCTTATTCCAATTAAAATCAGTCAAACATCAGAAGGGCAAACTAGCTTCTATCTTATCTCAATGTCACATTTATGACGAGATTATAAATTAGCAAATTCACCTTCAACGTGGCTTTTCCTAAAAAAAATAAAAATATTTGTTGCGTGACCTAATGGTTATTTTAAATACAGTGGTTGCACACGTTGTCTTGATGTTAAAGAAAAGGCATTGCTCAAATTAAATACTCAAATAATAACAAAGGTTGTTCCCTCCGTTCAAGATTAAAATCCTATGTTCTATTACCAACTGTGTAACAAACTATAATATGTTATGATATTTAAACAAATTAATGTAGTTAGCCTATATGCAATTAATATTTTCACATTATTGTTTTCACTATGAAAGACTAATATAAAGAATATTTAGTATTATGACCAAAATATATGTCCAAAAAACTATTTGCTATTTGTAAGAATTGTGTGAAGTTAGGACAAAGATAGTCTTGTGATAGGCGAACAGATAATTTTTAATGTGGTCCTGTTGGCACCTTTAGGGCCTGCGCAGATGACAGACTTTTTGTGCGATGGGGTTTGTGGTGCACAAAATGTCTGCATGGCAATCAAAAAGTCCGTCGCGGATTTTACGCAGACTCAACGCATACAACGAACATCTTCATAGTACGTTACGTCCCCCACTAACAAGCGCAGATTGCATACTAAAGTGCGCCGTTTGCGTTAGCGTGGCGCACTTTAGTACACGCGTTGCAAATGTTCTATTTTTTCGCGCACTTTTTGCGGGCGCGGCGGGGCGCTGCGTAATATGCCAAAATGACACGGATTTTTTAAGCGCCGGACTTTTTGCGCGTCGTATACTGCATATAATTGCTTAGGTTCTATTTTCACACACTAAAAAGTACAGTAAAAAGTAAAAAGCGAAGTAAAAAGTCTGTCGTCTGCGCAGGCCCTTAAGCAGGTTTGCGGTTGTAGTTGCCTTTCCAATAATACCTTATTGGAAAGGCAACTACAACCGCAAACCGCACTGGCGCAGCTACTTCTATGTAATCCCGTGTAAACGGGAACAGGTGGCAAATTCCGGCCATCTGAGGAAGCCGTTTTCAGCTTTGCTGCTGCGGTTTACTGTTGAGGCTGCCTTCGGGATTATATCTTTAATTAGTATACATAATTGTAACTAGAAAGATAAAATGTTTATCGAACTCTTGGTACTTACTATTACTCTTATCTATTGGATAATTAGCACACTGCAAAAACTAATATCTTTATGCAGTATAATTCACTATACTTTTGTTAGATAGCATGACGCAGAGATAATTATTTTATTTAGTTATTCTTCTTACCCACCAAAAGTGAACATTTGGTGATTTTTACCTGCATATTACATGTTATGCATATATTTAAAATGAAATACAATTTTATGAAAAGGTTGTTCCTATTCCCGACTGAAAATTTATTTATGTAAAGTTGTGTGATTATAATAAATGAACATGTCTTTAAGCTAGTTGCTTGAAATAAAATATAATTGTTTGGTAATGAGGCATTTTCTAGTAAGAATAAATTTAAAAAAAAAAATACCTCTTTCTGATGATTTCAGCAACAAACCATTGTTGCTGAAATCATCAGAAAGAGGTTTTATTTTTAAATATTCTATGAATTTATTGTCAATCGATTGAATAAACTTAGGAAGCCTAGCCTCTGTTATATTCGAAAATTTGATGACTGCTACAATTTTTAAGGCTGATGCACAATTGGACATCTCATAGCAGAAATCCTCCCACATCACTTTTGTACATTTTGTATGAACCATCGCGCACTACAGGCGGGGGCGCCCTTTTTGTATGGAAATGCGTTGCGTTGCGGCTGTAATGTGCGCTTAGCTATAATATGCCGTCTAAATTAATTATTTCAATAAAAAAATCCTATTACCACAGATGCCTTTGGGCTTTGCCTGTTTAAAAGATATATACATACATGCATGGTAAACAATGTAGAAATAATAATGTATATGCATATTATTCAAACTATAATGGTGCAAATTTCAATTGACTTATAATTTAAGTTAGTGTATGAAGTTTAATTTAATTATAATGTTTGTTAACTAAATAAAGGTTTATACGGGAAAAATGTCGTTGTAATTTTAACTTATCAATTCCTTTTATTTGTTCTTATTCAAAAATTACTGGTATTCACCTCGGCTTTAAGGGTCACGCACAAAGTATAGGACGCCGTTCGTTACGTCGATGTAAAAGGATACGTACGACGTCGCATACTTTGTGCTCTTTTGTAAGGATAAACCATCGAACGCCGTCAATCAATATGTCCTGATCGCTACCTGGTTGCAGCTGAGTCTACATGGAGGGTAATGTTTAAACGTACTTGTGCTTAAAATGGGTTTTTTAGTGCAATAAATGGGATTCGAACCCACCGACTGTTTGCTCTCTAGTACGCACCTTGGTCCGTTGGACTTTTTTCACCATGCATGGTCTTGATTATGATATTATTTGGTGTTTGATCATTTTTGTTGTGTAAGGGTCAGATCGGGTATGAGTTACATAAGAAAAACAAATGAATACTATGTTGAATGTTTATTTGTGTTTAACTTCTAAAAACATTATAAACACAGTAAAATATACAAATAAATGCGGAAGTAGTACATTTCGTAAAGTTGCCAATATGTATTAAAATAATAATTGAATTTCGTAAACAGAAAACTACCGTACTACACAATAAACAAAAAATAAAATTATTAACAATATATTAGTGTAAATTTTTATTTTCTATTTTCGTTAAAATAATAATAAAGATTGTGCTTTTTCTTATATACTATATTAGCGAAATTAATAAGAATTTAAGTAACAGTCGCGAGTGCGTTGAAATTTCGAAATGATGCCAACATAAAAAAGTGCTGGGACTTCGAAATTTCAGCGCACTGTTGCGACGGAAAACAAATAAAAATAAACCATGATATGGTTAGATCCGAAGTTCTTAATTTTAAAGTTAGCTTCAACAGGATTATTTAACGATCGTATAAAAGTCTCTCCAATATATCCTTATCTAAAAAAGGTAGGCAGCTTCTTACTAGTCGACACACGGTACATATCGAGATACATCGGCACGCGACATAAAAATCGTCGCATCCCAAATTAGCCTAATCGAAAAACGTGTCATCTTGCCTTTTGTAATAGTGAAAAAGTTTTGGATACATATTTTTAGTTCCTAAGAAGAGTCCCTATAGTCCGACAGTACTATCTAGCGCGCACCGCGATTATTGTACGCGATTAATTAATCGCACGAACTTTCGTCAAGGTGAAGTTTATAAGTTCATCCGTTCGTTGCGATTTTTTAGTCGCAGGACTCAATACTCGCGGCTCGCCAAGATCTAACAGTGAAGGAAAGGAAACTGCTACTACTCTGCATAGAAGCACTTCGATTATTATTTTTCATCATCTAACGATACATTTTTGATAACTCGATAAATGTTTAACTTACACAAACATGCATATAAATAACATGCTCGATATCATTTTGGCTACATCTAAATACTACTCGCAAAATTGTTAACGAATCCATTTTAACTACGGCCATACTAGACATATGGCATACATTTTTGAAAATCGGAGAGGTCAATCTATATAACAATACAATTCCACTAAAACTTAGGCCCTTTCAGTGGTTGCGCGGTAAAAACGTGGAGGTTTGCATCCATTGTGTTGCATTATTTATCAAAATATGTCACAGTTGTGGTTTTAAAGCTAGTTGTGATCCTATTAAAGCTTTCAGCTTATAACGTTCAGTGTGACCACATTTCAAAATTCCTACTATTGTAGTAGTTCGTTAAAATCTGTTTGCTCTTTGTATAATTGTAGAAAAGATGGATATGGTTTCAGTAGAATATTTTCACTCGTTGATATGGTAAAAATGTGGTCAAACCAATCGAGCTGTCTTGTAAATAATATAGACCACCGATTAGTCGGTGACCATGTCGCCTCAGTTTCGTTTCACGTGATATAATACATATGCCTGTATTGTACACAGCAAAATGATATGGAAGTATACAAGAAGTGATATGATATATAATGGAGATTGTACTAACAAGATATGTACTTAAACGATTAAAATATCAAGTATCCACAAATTTGGTACATTTTTTTTTTGTTAAATATATATGTATAAATGCTCGTTACAGTGTCTTTTTCGTTGGATCATCTCGTTCTAGCAACACTGTCGGGGTTACGGAGGGGAAAAACAAAAATAGTAGAAAAACTGTCCGGGTTGCCTACAAGAATTAAAAAAAAAACTACGGTAGAAAAGAAAGCGACTCAATCACGATACGTACTGCAACAATGGCATGCCCTTATTAATACAATAAGCGTTGCATACGACTATCGTCTCGAAAACGACGCTACAGGGAACTAAATCTAGATAAAATCATCGTTAGTTCTATATAGCCGGTTCCTTCCAGGCTTCTACTTTTTAGTATCTTTCCCCGCGAAGCCTCGATTAGAAAATGAGTGGAATGTTAGAGCTTATGTATAATAAGGTAGAAACAGCATGTGCAGGGTATTGTTAGTGATGAGTCGAAAATTAGTATAGAAATATTACTGTACAATTTTTATAATACTTCGATGTTTAGCAAGGATAGAAATTTAAAGCGTTCTCTTTGGTATAGCTCGACAGTGTTGCTAGTTCGAAGGTGTCATAGAGAAGGTGGCGGTTGCCGGTTGGCTCCGCTGGGTGGCAGCACCATACGCGCGCGTGACGTCACTTGAGGGCTACTCTTTGGTGGGGGGTTTCCCGTTGGTGTACTGCGGAGGAGAGTTCGATGTTTGGTTTTGTGTTTCCTCCGACATTACTGACACTAGTTCTTCGACGGCGCGGCCTAGGTCATCTGGAATTGGATAAAGTCAATTAGATTAGTGATACGAGGAACGTTAATGTTTTTGGTTACTGATTGTTTCTCGTTATGGTGATATCTGGTTACTGCTTGGTTAGACTACTAGTTGTGTGAATTAAAAATCTATTGTACATTTTTTTTAGTAGGTCAGATAGGCAGCCGCTTCATGTAAAATACTGGAAGCTGACCCCAACGTAGTTGGGAAAAGGCAAGATTGAAGATTGTATATTTCATTTTGGGTTGTTTGCCATTGTATCAACAACTTAATGTATTCTTAGCAGAATTTGATTTATATGTTTGAATCCAACATGTAGCATTATTAGAACAGTTTTATTACCTCAAGGTATACGTCCTGTTAGGTTTGCAGATAACAGAAAAAAAAAACATCGTGAGTATGAAATATTATGCTAAAACGACAACAAGAAATGTTTCATGCATCACTCAAAACCATGCAAAAACCTACAAACGACGACGAAAGAAAAATAAAACATCAAAAACGAATTAAAATAACAAAACAACTGAAAACTCAACTAGATAAATCTGTTAATTGAAGACAAAAACCTGAAAACTAGCAATAAAGCGTCTTCGGTGCAAGAAGATAATTATAATCTATTTTGCATTGCTAAGTGATGGCTGCACGAAATCCACGTCTATGTGAAAAACTAGCAATACAATCAATCAATAGCTGCTTAAACGAATCTGATGGCTACAGTGCTACAAAAGCTGACCTCTATTCGAATCCTTGTTTCCAATTGACGTAATTTACACTTAAACAAATTTAAAAGCAATGAAAGTGTATATTCAGAAAGAATATGAAAAATTTCAAAATATAGTTACGAAAACTCTTTGTGTGAAAGAATTCCGAAATCACATAAATTGGAAAGTCTGGACTACGCAGGATTAGCTACGTAGCTACGATTAGCTACGTCTGACCTGCGCAGTGCATGAGCGAGTGCACGGCGTGCGGCGGCGGCGGCGGCCGCTCCAGCGCCTCGCCCGCCCAGCGCGTGCCGCCGTCTTCGTACACACCACACACGTTAGCACAGGCATTAACATGGTACCCTGACGGACCCCTACTAAATAACTTCCTCAAAACCTTATCTTTATCGAAAATGGTACCCTTTGTCGCTAAATTCAGCTTACCTCTTCAGACCACTGAATTATCTTCTAAAGAGGGTGGGGCTCAGAATTGTTCCCTGAAGAATACCTAGTCCTATTATTTATTTTTTATCCAGGATAATCTCCCCGCAAAACCGACCTAGTCCTTGTCATATTTTAGATTATTGGGACGGGGGTTCTTATATATTATGGACCCTTTTTGTATTAATAGGGATACTATAATGTCAAATCTGTCAAAGGGCTCAATCAGTCTGTTCTAAGGGAAAATGATTTGGATACTTACTAGTTTGCGACTCATGGTATAGTCCATTATGCATTTTCGCCGGCGAATCAGTAGCGAGCTGCGAAGCGGTCACAGAGCGAGTCTGGAGCGTTCCAGTACGGGCTGGTGGAGAACCTTGGGCAGGCTGGAATTGGATAGTAAACATTTTAGAATGATATTGGGTTTTGTGCGATTGGAACTTCAATTGTATCAAATGAGCCCGTAATCACCCACTGCTTGCACTATGCACTGCAAGCCTTTTTTTTGCTTTATTGTCTTAATTCACGATGCTCTTTGTCCCTCGTATCATGTTACCACTTTTACGGTACCAACAGGAAAAGGTAAAATTTATGACATTTCAGTAGTCTTTATAAGATGTTGCTTTCTTTCAATATTTTGTTCGTTGTTACATCGACTACCCTTAAAAAAAATATGTTTTTGTAGAGGTATGATTCTTACCTCATCGAGCAGTCTCCTCAATCTCTGCAGCTGCGCCTCGAGCTGTCGGTTGTGTTCCTCGAGGATCTGCATGCGAGCCTCCAGGCGACCCTTGTGCTGTCGCAGCAGACGGGCTTCGGCCATCATGTCCTGAAAACCATTGGTTTTGTTCAAATATTTGTTTAGTTTTGATTTTAAGAACCACTGTGTCATTGAAAGCTCTTGTGATTGCTTGGTTTAGTTCTAGTATCAAATAAGCTTCAGCTCAGCTGGTTTGTATTTCTGACATTTAGGTTTTAGCCAAAAAAAAGGAAGGTTGGTTTTAAGTGCAATCAACATTATTGATATAATAGGTATGTACTAAAATGATTGCCGTTATTGACATGGTTTTGGTGCTATAAGCATAATTTCTGCTTGTTTGTGTGGGTTAAAATAATCTCTTCTGATTTAGCTTTATCTGAGTATCTACTTTCACATTTACTAACACAGAACTTTACTGTACAAGTTGAAGTTTTCTTCGAATTGAAGACTTCTTTTAAAACTCAAGAGGCACAGTCGGTTTCGCAATTTTCAATGTCTTCTTCAGTATCGGCAATACCTTAAACGTCACGATTGTCACTTTATCTCTGATATCCGTAAAGCATTTTAACCTGTAAGTTCCTTCTAATAAAACCTAAAGTTCAATATTTACCTGGTCAACAGGAGCATTCCTGTTATCGTTGACTCCGTGTTGCTCCTCAGGAGTAGATCCTGGGGTCTGCTTCGCCTTCAGACGTTCGTATTCAGCTTGCAGGCTGGCATTCTCTTCTTCCAGCTCTCTGTCATATGGAATGTATTTAGTCAGATTAATCTTTTAGAAAAAAAAAAAATCTTTTAGAATAAACTTTCAACGGTTAGTTATTGTAGTCGAGTTGGTTAGTCGCTGACGTTCTTATAAAAGTGGTCGTGGATATTCCGGATTTCGTTTTTAATAAAATAAAGTGCATGCTTTGTCATACCTGATCATAGCCTCCAGTTCATGTCTCTGCTCACGATGTATGATGGACACGACCTGCACGGGCGAGCGCGGCGCGTCGTCGGCTTCCCCGCCGCCGTTCAGTGACGCGCAGTACTGGGCTATCAGCTGATGTTCTTCGTCACTGTGGAGGTGACAACTCATTGTAAGTAGCAGTTGAAATATTTATTATTACTAACACTTCATTTTACACCATGTCAAAAAGGAATTTTTCAGTAAAATAGAATTAAAATCCGAGAAAAAAAATACAAACCTGTCGGGAGTATCTCCTGGCTTAGCCCCCAGTTCGACCTGAGCCAACCTGGTGGCATACAGCTCCAGGCGCGAGTGCATGTCGTCGCCGCCCAGAGCTGAGCCTGAAGCGCTGCCGTGTTGTGGTGACGGGGCTGGAGACTCCAAAGCATCACCTGGAAATATATTCAAATGTTCGTCAGCTTGATATTTTTGGGAAAAGATTTTATAATCTGTAGATGAGTAGCTGTGACTGTAACTGTCGTTTATTTATGTGGTATCACCACGAAGATAGATAAATATACTGTCAAGCCAACTAAGAACAGAAATTGATCTATGTAAATAAAACAGGACCCAGAATCGACCCTTGTACGATTATGGCATACAGTCTTTTCGATCCATCAGAATTACAGTGATCTTTTTTAAAAACGTTTTTACATTGAAGTGTGTAAACAGTTTATAGAATAGAAAGATAATATGATACCTTCAAGCACAGTCTGCACGGGCAGGTAACCCACTCGGGGATGTTTCTTGAAGTAGCGCGCGGACTTGAACTTGTTGCGCAACGCGCGGGTGAAGTCGCGCACGTCCTCGCCTGATGTTGTCTGCAAATAACAATTTCGTTTTAATCTAAAACCTTTTATAATAATGGGGAAGTATACTAACAAATTAGTTCTGAGTTGGTTTGTTACATTCATTCAGCTGTTCCTTGCTGAAAACTTTGCCGTGAGATGGTGCTAAATGTTTAGTCTTGTCGCTGATTGGCCCTTTTCATGACTGACGTGTGAAAATCACTTAGCACACGGGAAAGGTTTCCGCAAACAACCCCTAAACAAAGTAGGAGGCGATGCGTCTGAAAATAATGCGCTGTTTGCCGAAAACTATTAAAAGGAAGGGAATTTGAGATCGTTTAGCCATGAAGTATTATAGACATTGAACAAGATTAATAAAACTGCGCAAAAGTGATTATTGTAACTTACAGCAGTGCAGTATTCCTGCATGGGATGCGTCAACTTGTGGTTCTTAGCTTTGCGGCCGTTAAAGAAGCACTTCTGGCACATGTCAAAGTTGAAGCATTTCAGGCAGCGGTATCTGAAAGTGAAAAAAGCACGTTAAAATCACAAATAGTTTTAAACATAAAGTTTTGAAGGTGGTTCTTGGGCAATGATCCCGTCTAAACAAGCTTCACCTATCTCCAACCGCTCACCTGAACCCAATAATCGGGTACTCCTTGCAGATGTTACACTTGGCCTGATGCTTGGCGTTCTCTGCAGCCGCCAGGCGGTGCAGCACTGGCAGCCACACCATGGACTGCGGCTCCTTCTGCAGCCACTGGAGGAAGTGGAACGCTTCGATGAACTGCAGCTGTCCGTCTGCGTCGCGCTCCAGGGTCTTGTCCTTGTTTACTGGTTCTTCTTTCTCCTTTTCCTTTTCTGGAAGGTTCACTGGAAAGGAAGGAGAATGTTAGTTTTCTTGTTATGAGTTGGTTTAATTTCAGTCATACAAACGTTTCTCATATGGCTTTTTTTCATGGCTTGCTGCTATGGCTTCTTGCTGGATGGTTTTATTAGCTCGATTGTTACATTAACTTGACGTGGAGTCGACCGAATAATCCTACCTATGTACTTAAGGTTATAACTGGCCTGGTATAAAGTGTTAGTGGTATTACAGGTAAAAATAATAGGTAGAAACACGAAATCCGAGTTTCCAAAATTAACTGCGACATGAAGCAATAATACCATTACAAAGACACTTACCAACTTTCCTGTCAAGAGTGCCTCCCTTGTTGCCTTCTTTGGTAGCAGCCGAAGCCTGTTCGAAGCAGCTCCTCACTGAAGGCTCGATGTTTGATCCTCCGAAGGCTGCTACTTCACCCAGTTGTCGCGGTACCTGAACAGGAGAAGATTATTTTATGAATAGTAGTTCATTAAGAAACATCACACAAAAGTAATCCTCGATCGTTGTTTCTCGAATGTTTAGACTTGAATTGTATTACTGTTCAAAATATGGTTATTGGTAGGAAGATTTTACCTGTATGCAGTCATGCAGCAATAGTCCGAGTTTCCTTTGGTCAGCTCTACACGATGGGTCTGCGATCAGTCGGAATAGATACCTGGAAATAAAAACTTAATTGTAAAGGGGTTTCTCCAGATAGTAAGAGTTGCTCATTGCACCCAAAAAAGAATCAAATTCTGGTACTGCAGGGACAATTTCTTCGCTTGTTTTTACCAGGGCAGAACTTCGTGGTATTATAAATAAGTATGTTGCAAATTACCTTTGCCATTTTCTCACTTACAAAGTTCAAGTTCAAGTTCACGTCGTCAAAATTGTTCTAGTTGACAAAATTGGTTTCTCCTAGGCTAATACAGGCTTCAAGGTCTATCACATCGTATCATGAGGTAATTTAGAGTTAGTTCGTCACCTATACTTCTCCTCAAGATGTCCCTTGCACAGCAGCACCAGGCCGACCTTGAAGCTCAGCACCCGGATCTGTCCGGTGCGCTGGCTGTCGTACACGTTCAGCAACCAGTTGATGGACAGGTCCAGGCACAGCGCCACGTTCACTAGGCTTGGGTTCTCCGCTGCTATTACCTGGGGGGGGGGGGGGGGACAGAATGTGTTAGTTCTAGGATCTTATTTACAGCACGAATTCTTAAAGCCCCAAGAACACCTGGCTCCCGGCAGTGAACTACAGTGGCCTATTTGGAAAGCTTTGAATCGATTGCGTACCCAAGTAGGCCGCTGTAAACATAACCTGGCAAAATGGGGTATTATTGGTTCTTCCAACACCGAGTGCGAGTGCGGCGTTCCGGACCAAACAACGCCCCACCTGATGGAGTGTCCCAGGTGTCCGTCTACCTGCACTCTTGACGACCTGTACAGCGCCTCTACCGCTGCAATAAACATGGCCACCTACTGGGCCCAAACCGTGTACTTGGAAGGAAAATCGATACGATAAGAAGAAGATGTATAGCAAGATCATTTTAGATGAGCTCAAGATCCACAAGATGGTGAAGGTTTAAGATTAATAGATCAGGTGGTAAGATTAGTAGATCAGGTGGTAAGATTAGTAAATCTCAATTTTATTTTTATTCTCTCATCAGTCGTCTACACCCATTTGTACAATCTGGTTGATGTAATTTGTCTTTCATTTCTCTGAAAAATCTGAAATGTCTCTCAGTCACTCTGCCTATTTAGAATTCCATACTTGTGGATGCGCTATGCAAAAATGCCCCATGTAAAATACTGGTACAGTTGCATCTGGTTAGACTCGAAGCCGACCCCAACATGGTTGGACAAAGGCAAGCAGATGGTGAGATGTGGAGCTATAAAAATCTGGCTGACAAAACTTGCTTTATCTAACTGAAGATCTTTCTCTCTTTAGATGCATACTCTAAAAAGGTTCGTAGTTATTTTGAGTACCAAAACTTGGGAACATACCTCATACAACGAAGTAAGAACAGTGATCATGTCCGGTATGTCGATGAGCCGGTCGTTCTGCGCGCGCAGTCCGTGCGAGTCGAAGGCTTCCAGCGCGGCCGGCAGCTGCAGCATGTGCACTGGAAGAGACACTCATGTGGATAACTTAGGAACACTACTTTTCACCTGTCCTGAACAGGCCCAGGTGATCTTAACAATCTTACACGGGCCTATTTTTAACAGGTCTTGTCAGTAATTGTTTAACTATTGTGTCTGTTTCGCGGTACGTGAAAGTCTTCAAATACGGATGATGACTGACAAAAAAAATATGATTCTCTTTAGTCCGTCAGTTAGATTATCAAAAAATATTGGATGTGTTTTTTGTTTTATCAAATTAATAAAAATTGACGAAGATAAAACGTGTCAAAGATCACAAGTGGGGGCTTGTGACGTCACATTTGAGTAAAAAATGTACTCAAATGTGACGTCACACGAGTTTTCGACGCACTGTATCATCTTCATTTTTCTTTACGTGATAAAAGAAAAATATGTGTCCTTAATTTTTTCACGGACTAATTAGATTTTTTTGTCATCTACCCTATTATGAGATTCTTAAAATATTCGGCCATCAGCCCAAAAGTATAGAGTTCGTGTCAACAGATGGGTAACGTTCATGGCAAAGGACTTTGTAACCAGCGAAGTTAAGTCAATCGCAGATGTTTCAAAAACAAAGTGTTGTGTAGAACATTTAGACAATACTTAGTGGTTTCCATTAGACAAAAAAACTTTTATAAGCATCAACTTACTGCATAGCGCCTTCTGCACCGTCCTCAGTTTGAGCGCGGTCCTGTACGCGGAGAAGCGCACCTCGTTGAGGTCAGCTAAGGAGTTCATCAGGTCGATCATCTTCGGGTGGTCCCAGTGGGTCGTCTCCAGTTCATGGCTGAGGAGAAAATATAATATGAGTCACGACTTTAGTTTTACTCTTAAGAAAGGGAATGTATTCTTTCTGCAATCAAGAACGACTTTTCTAATTTGAATACGCTGGCGTTTGGCAAAATCATCAGACTATTGGTAGTAGTCCAGGGTTGGACAATTTTATTGGACATTAAATTTAGTCATCTCCAATAATTCAACCCGATTTGGCTAGGTCTTCTAACGTTGGCATTGCCACTATTTATTTTGGAGCTATATTTAATCGAGGCCTTTCATTAAAGTTACTTAACCGGAATCACTTACTTGATATAATATGGTACATTAGCAGGAGTGACGGCCCTCTCCCAGGGCGGCTCCACCGAGCCGGCCAGGAAGCCCTGCGCAGCGCCCGCGCCGCCGTCCCGCGCCACGCCCGCCAGCTGCCGCACGCGCTCCTCGCCGCCCGACACCAGACCCGACACCCTGGAGATGTGAGGGCACTTGTACACCAAGCCAGACTCACGCAAGGCGCATAAACTATTACTTCGATCTACTAGACCATCAAAATCGCACCTCAAGCTTAACCGCCCCCTGCCGTGCCAGCCAGAAACCGGTCGTGAACAAAAACCCTAAGGATGCTCCTCATCTTTTAACCAGCGGGTTTTTTTAATACGCGCTGTGTTGCAAAAAGATATAGGGTAAAAGCAACTAGCGCACTTGTTCATAATCATGATACACAAATGAAAAAAAAAGATACGTAGAATGAATTTATAATAAAATAACTTTTTGGGAGGAAACAGTATGATTCTCCAGAGATGTGATTGCGTGAAATCCGGTACCTTCCATGGGAGATCTAGAAACCCCTAAAACTATTGTATCTCCAAGAGATCAATATTTTTCTCTGCGTTCCTCTGTCGGAATATCCTCATGGACTGCCAGTAGGATCGTTTAAAGACTCACACTTGATGCCTGCCTACCCCCAATAGATAACTTCGCATGAATACCCATATAAGCCCGGAAGAATGTAGGTTGTCATTCACTTCGAGTGAATATAAACTACATCGGTGTTTAATTGACTTTCAATCACCGTCGCGCTGTTTAACATTCCACACATAGTAATATTTACGCTTGTACTGATAGTACCTAGTTCTATGTGACTGATTGTCTTCGTGACTTATCTTACTTTTCGATAGGCGTTACTCACGTTTAGAGGTTTTAAACATTTTTGGATTGTAATTGAGATTGTTTGTTATTATGATTTTAAAGATATTAACGATCATTGTCGTCATTTCGTCTCGGGATACTTCAACTTTAATTGAAAATGAATTGAACTTATGATTGTTTTATAAATTTAGTTTGCGGTATCGTTAGTATAACTCAATGGTCAATTAGGTTTTTAATTTCTTGTTAAATGTTGTGATTGAACAACATACTAAACATTTTTGAGTCCATGCTGGCGGGCGAAAAACACCCTTAAAGTTTCGAAGTCTGGATCTGAACCCGGTTGACGCCAGTAGGCTCGTAAAACAATCACGGACCTGGCCTGGCCTGGCCTGTGTGTGTGGTGTAAGTATGTCTATCTCGCTCGATTTCGTAATGTCAAAAAAAGATAGACATACGACTTTCCGAATCGAAAATCGAATACACCACCACCACCACTACTTTTGGGAAAACAGGCGTGTTGTTCTGTTTCAGTTTCGTTGAGTGCTTTGGTCTTCTTTCGTGCTGAGTTTTGATGACTACAGGAAAGTATTTAGGTGGTTGGGTCTTGGTTTTCAAAAAAATTACCTTGTATTCAAATCATCAAGCCTCGCCAACAAATGGTCAGGCAGCTGGATCTTGTCCCGCGCCAGCTGCTGCGCCTGCGCGTGCAGCTCGTCCGCCAGTCTCCTGAGCGGGGGCAGCTGGGCGCGCGCGCGGGACACGGCGTCGAGCTGCGCGCGCGCGTCGCGGGCGTCGCCGGGCCCGCGCCATGACGAGCGCGCGGCCTCGGCGGCTTGCACGCGCCCGGCGAGCTCGTCGAGAGAGGTTGTGAAGGTTCGGACGCGCTGGAAGGAGAAAGAAAGACATTGATATGAAATATAAAGACATTGTAAAGTCATTGTTGCATTTGCCGATAGATACAACTCCAGTAAGGTCAGGTGCGTAGTATTCGCAACTGGTATTCGTGTATGACCAGATGTTTTAACGTGGACGAAGCAAAAGGAGTAAGTGAAAGTCGTATCAGTTGGCGTTCTGTGGTATCTACCTAACTCAGGTGTGTATAATACCCCAGTCGTTTTTCTGAAATGAATATGGCAATCGAAGGTAAACTAATGGGTCTTCCTTGGGAGAGACTGATGGTGTACGATATCGTACAAGGCACGCGCGCATTGCATAGATCAGCACCTTTCCGTCACCTTGCAAATTACAGTGTAAAGCGACAGTACACAATCAGCGTTCATAGTCAGCTGTACCTACTCATTCACGCATTATTCAATAAACCATCATCTTTGGCTATCCGTGACGTATCATTCAAGCTATCAATCAAGGTGTGTGCGACCCATTCAGCAGCGCATACAGATGGGTTCGTTTAGAAATCAGTTTCAGGCTGTTGTAATTGGTCACAGCCTCCAGGATCCTGCCTTTCTCATTCTAGTTAGAGGGTAAAATGAAGAAATCAAAATAGGAATATCGTTTTTGTCAAGATGAAAATTAATATATTATTAACTAGTAAATGTAAGGAGGAGTGATTTAGAATATCATAAAAACCTGATAAGAGACGAATCGTTTTTTAACGAGAATAATCATCGAATTCACAATTCACTTGCATCGTAAACTCTAAACCGTAACATACCTAGTGCATAAGCGTTATTGTAACAAAATACTTTTTTCACAATCATCTCAACAAAGCCACCATCTTTATCTTCACACCAGCTCGGGACCGGTCGCCGGCAGTGACCTTGTCACAGCCTTGCTACTAGTGTCGGGTTACTGATGACCGCAACTTCCTAACGTTACATAGTGGAATGTCTGCTCGGTGAAAATGGCCGTGGCCAGGTCTTTTTCTACGTTAACGTGATATAGAGTAATCTAGGATGGTTATCGAATCAAGCCTCCAGAATCTACAATAGGCATGACGACAGTATCAAAAAAATGCAAATCTATTTAGTCCGTCAGTTACAGTATTGGAAATTAATGGACACGTATTTTTTGTTTTTGTAAATCAATGAACAAACAAAAGATAAAACGCATCAAAACTCGGGAGTGGGCTCGTGACGTCAGAACTAGCTAAACATTATACCAAGGCGTGACGTTTTGAGAATTTTAAAAGCGTCATATCTTCGTCAATTTTGGTTTACGTAACAAAAGAAAAAACACGCGTCAAATATTTTTTGATAATCTAACTGACGGACTAATTAGATTTTTTTTGTCGTCTCGCCTATTTGGTTCAACAAGTGTATAATATTTTTGTACATGTTCCGGTTTTCAATTTTGATTTAAATTCGTCATAGCCATTTACAGAGTTGGTAAAACCACTGCGGACAATTGAAGGACGCGGCACCGGACACAGACACCTGTCAGTGTCTGTGTCCGGAGCCGCGTCCACAATTTGCATGTTTCGGTTTGACGGATCCTTTAGACATTACTAAACAGAAACAAAGACACGTGCACTTAAGGTATAAATTAAGTAATTAAAAACAAAACAAAGTTACTGGTGTCTCTTGTTAACAACCGTTTAACTACTTAACTGACAGACAAACAGACAATTGAGCTGATGGAATGATTGTACGCAAGATGTTTGTGGAATGAACGTTTCATTAGAAACTGCGTAAAGGAGATCGATTGGTTTCAAGTTAGCAGCCATTGCATAATAAGTGTATAATGTTGTAAATGTTGTTGTTGTTGTTGTGGGACCTGGGACACAGTCCTTCTCTATATGACAGACAGTGGGCTATAATGCACCATGGGAGCACAGTGCGGGTTGATGGGTGTCACAACCATGTATTCGAACTTTTGGTTCCAGGAGATGCCGATTTCTAAGTACATGATGTTTTCCTTTGCCGTTTTCTGAGCAGGTGATGGTGATGAAATATAAATTAAATTACTGAGTTTGAACCCCCGACTAACAACACGTAAGTCGGGGCCGTTATTGCTGAGCCACTACTGCTTCCCACTGGGCCATCACCGTTTATCCAAAAGTTTTTATTTTTTAAACCCACTTAGGAATTACTCCTTTATCATGGGTGCGTTTACAAACATTTTAACTCACACACAAATAGCTAGACCCGGAACAACTACCTGTAGGCCATACAAATATTTCTTCCAAATACTGTAAGCCCATACAGCCCATAGCTACGATATTTACTATTTATTTCTCGTTTATTTCAGAGCCTTTTAATTTATTAGCGAACGATTTTAGCGCCGGCATTGGGTATCAAAAGCAATGAACCAAAAGCAATATTTTCTGTGCTATCGAAACTAATCTTGCTAATGTATCAGCCGTTTCATATTCGTCCATTATCCAAAACATTTCAGCAAACATTCCCTTTCAGCAAAAACACAATACCTTAATATCATAAATTCTTATCAAAAACTACCGACCGTCAAATACAGAGAGGAAAAAATGTAACAACTCAGCTACATAGTTCCCTTGTTCATCGTGTGCATTTTACGAGATTTCCCCCGGATAACCGGGTACCCGGGTAGGTACAGTGGTATCGGACGTTATACCCGGGTCGAGATGGCAAGGCGCGATAATCGCCCGCATTTAACCGACTTCGCGGAAAGGGTAAGGGTGTATCTGTATTGTGTTATTATCTTCACGGTAAGTTTGGAAGGGTAGGTGGTGGGTCCAGACAGATAAGATCCTAGGTTAGACTTTAGATGGAAAATGTTTCTGATGCCAAAGTTGAAAAAGAATAGGTCATACAGGAAGGTAAGTAAAAGCATAAGTAATTTGACTGACCAGGATTTTATTCCGAGGCATATACCGTTTTGTCTAAAACTTAGGTGATATAAATTAAAATAAGCCCCAGTAAGTAGGCCCAGTAGTAAGTATTAAGGGCCTTGCCCTGAATGACAGCATTAATTAAATGACTCACTAACTAATTAGACAGCACCAAAACAAACTGGACCTAAGGCATTTTTGGAGCGAACCTTGAAACCTCTAACTTCTTTGCACAAGTACGGAAGACCTAGAACTCCTAATAAGAAAGCCAGTCCTCCACAATTCTGACCACAGCCCCATCGGGACTACTAGAGATTGTAAGGCTGATAACACATGAGGTATGGTTGTTTTATGTTACTGCTCTTATCTCGGGAACTTCGCAAAAAACGCCGGGATTGAAGCACCGCGTAAATTTTTATGAGAGTGGTGTGTACTGTCTTCATTTGTTTTTTTTTCTTTGTGAAAATTCAAAAGAAGTTGACGAATAATCTTCATTTGAAGAAAATTTTGCAAGTTTCTTGAATTCTGGATTTCTTTAAATGACTCCATTGGTCCAATTCAAGTCTAAGATCTAGATAAAAATGCGAGTTGAAAAAAAGAGTTTATATAATTATCATGAAATTGATGCATACAAGAAAACACACGACTCCAAAAGACACTTGAGAGATTTAAATACATTAAAGGAAGCTTATGCTACCGTCCAGCAATGAACTATAATAGGCTGAAATGAGTTACAGAAGGTCTATATCTTAGTACTGTCATATCTCATTTCAATTTCTGTAAGAATAGTTTACGGCAAATCTTCACGATATCAAATCACAATAGCAACTCTAATCACAGTAGTTCATTTATATTTTAATAACCGCTCCATATACGAGGTTCACAATAAATCTAACATGACCATAATAAACTATTCACAATCAACTCTTGCGCACGTGTCAGCTAACCCGAGACACAGTATAAAGATATCCAGTAAACCAATTAAGCATTTTTTTGTGAAATGGTACGCGGGTTTTTGTTTTGTGTACTAACTTAACTCGTAGCTACATAATAACAGCCGCACGGGTTGATCTTTAAGGTTAAGCAGGGCTTGCTAAGGTCGGTCAGTGGACGGGTAACCACTCATTAGTTCCTTCCGTGCCTCGAAAAGCACGTCAAGCCGAAAGTCTGACAACTAGTCTTACCGAGGGGTATCTTATAAACAGTTCTAACTGGGTTGAGCAGGTCAGAGAGGCAGTGGCTCCATGTAAAATACTGGTATTCCGCTGCATCCGGGTAGACTGGAAGATGATGACTAACTACAGTTTTTGTTATGTTGCACTACACAAACGAAACGTAACCACTTGTCTCGGTAGAATAGTACCGAGTAACCTGTTACCTGAATCATACTTGAACCCGTTTTTTGTCTGTGTGAGACAGTTTAGACCATTTTGTTCCTAGTTGCAATACTGCATGTTTAATTCTAGTATGTCTACTGTACCGGATAGTTGCACCACTATGCTATGGGCGCGCCTCGATGTAGGGTAATGCGTTCCACAATCATTTATTATGGGACTTTCATTATTTTTTTTGTGACAAATGATCCTAATTTTGAGATAAGAGTCTCTATCCCTTAAATTCCTAAAGCATGTTCAATCAAAATCTTTTCACAATGTCATGCAGGTCTGGATTGTCGTTGTAGTACTGTCATGAAAAGTGTTACGAGAAGCTTTCGGAGGTTAAACAATAATGACCCCGGTGTGGTAGGTAAAAAATTGTGAAATTGTATTGAAATGAAAAAAAAAAACAGATGGCTCGATTAGGGCCATGCGGTAAAAGGTCCTTCTGTTCAAGAAGCAATATTAGTGCCAACCTCTTTATATTTCGTTTTCATGAATGACTTGGGGATAATAAAGTTTCCTAATACACTTTTAAGCTTTTTTTTTTTTTTTAGGATGGGAAATCAATCGTCAAATGACTTCTCCCGCTCTGGGCGGAGCAGGAGGGAGTGTCAGACTTTTACTGACTAAAACCCATCCATGTTCCTTCCTCGCCCTTTGTGTTCCGGGGCCACGGTATCTCTTTCGAATAGTCCCGCAGCCCCGGCAGGCTACACTTTTAAGCTTGCATTATAATTATAATTGATACAATGTTTCTTTGTGTGGCTCCTCAGGACATTAGATACTCTATCATATTGTGTGTCCCAGGTTTTTCAAGATGTGTCTAAGTCAGTTTGGTAGTCATAGCTTAATCTAATTTGGCGGCTTTATTCGATTTAAAAAAAAAAGCTTTTTGCGTGTATTTTAGGCAGGTTTAGTGTAGTAGGTTAAGTCAACTTGTTTGCAGCCCAAGTTTATTATGCACTCAATAAATTATGTCACAAAGATGCATATTTTATAATTTTAGAGCAGTTTATTATTCTATGCACTACATTTTATTCAGTGGTGCTAGGCACGCGAATTTCGCATAAATCATAGTATATCAGGAAAATCGGCTGAGTAATATTTATTATCTTTATTAGTAAGTATTTGCTTTAGACCCGAGTTATAATAGTTTTAACTGATTGACTGTCTAGTTGATTTTCCAGAATATAATAGTGTGGTTTTCTTCACCTAGCAACTATACTTTTGCTTGTGCACAAGTCACTCAAAAAATATTATAGTATTTAAGGTATCTTCACGCTCCTATTACTTCAATAACAAGCAGAGAACCCAGCTTAAAAGAAATCCACATAAAACGTACATTCCTACAAATTACCAGACTAAAAAAAACTTTCAAAACCAGAGACAGTTAAAGTGCGTTCAAAACTTCAAACCGGAAGTTTCGGAGATGTAAACAAACAAACAGTTAAATAGTGCAGCAAGGTCACCGCACAGTGAGTGATTCATGATGGCGCCCGCCCTGCGCGTGCGCAGTGTTCGGTGTTCATTATCAGATGCAATGGGCCAATGAACTGGCTGAAGTTTTGATATGTGAATGTGAGTGATTTGTGGAGTATATGGTTGGTGGGCATTTGCTTAATTGGTGGTGTGTTCTGTCATAGTTTTAATTAATTACTACATATTATAAAACAAAGTCACCCGCGTCTGACTGTCCCTATGTATGCTTAGATCTTTAAAACTACGCAACGGATTTTGATGCGGGTTTTTTTAATAGATAGAGTGATTCAAGAGGAAGGTTTTAGTATATAATTTGCAGGCGGGCGAAGCCGCGAGCATCAGCTAGTGGTAGATAAAGTAAAGATACAAGCAGGATAAGAGTACCTGGAAGGATATATATGGGGAAGGCCTGTGCCCAGCAGTGGGACATACTAGGCTATTAAAAAGTAAAGATATTGTTAAACTTTGGTTAAGAATGCTTTCAGTAGAGAAAAAGTAGGGATATTTTGTAATTTCTTTAAAGGTAGGTACAGGAACGATATAGTTAATTCTAATTACTCGTTGCTTGGACGACGACGACGGCTTAGACGAAGTAGCTTTGAAAGATCCTGAAAAAATAATACATAGAATGGTATCAAATCAATTGATCCTCTTTCGTCTAAAGTCAATGAAAACTTCAAAGTCCCCAAGCACATGAGCTTTCAACTTTGTTACAAAGTCTTAAACAAACCAAGCCTTTCTTATTTACTTTTACAACTGACCTATATAGGAAACCATATCTCAGTAACACAAACACAATTCTAACTTACTAATCTGTAACCCATTAATAGAAACATGAGCGGTAGCCCCCGTGCAAGTTGTGTACTATTGTGTACTGAGTGTGTTGTGTACTATGTGTTGTGTTGTGTACGATGCACTGATTGAGGTTATTGCTTCCTGATAACGCTTATCTGCTTGTTACCGCTTCCGTGTTGAAGCTAGGTGGCTTAGATTTGTTATAAGTACGTACATACGTCTTGGGTATTGCTGTAGGTAAGGCTACTTTTAATAGGCATGAGATAGTTCAGCAAACGCTCTTTGATCTCAGTGAAAAAATTACCAACCCTCTGTAAAGGGGACTATCGTATGTATGTAGCGGCCCAATAACCGATGCAAATAAACAAAAAAAAGGTAATAGGTGATAATATATTTATATAGCGAATATAATATTGAATAGGAAGAAATTACAATGTGATCCATATAGCATCATAATTATGTATACGGGTAAGTGATCCCATGTAAGGCCATATAGCAAAATGACAGTAATTGCCAAGTTTGACACGTTACACAAATTAAAGACTTCTTCGGTAAGTATCCTATTCTAAAGAAAAAAAAAAAGTATAGTCTTTAGTCTACATAAATTCTCTCTTACACACATACGAGCGTGTTACGGTCTGCGCGTACGCACCTGACCTTACCGAAGGACATTCTCAACGTCCTTCACGCCGTAACTGTATACAAAGTGGGATCGGCACAAAAACAGGTCCATTACACGTCTGGCCGTTATGTGAACAACTGGACAAGGACATGTATGGGAAAGTGGATGAGACTAAAATTGAATTGTAATGGGAGATTAACCTGAATCTGTTGAGTGGTTTGTTGTGTAGTGTTGAAGATCTGGTTGGTTGTGAAATGGTGGTGGTGTCTTTTGTCTCGTGTAAGTGAAACAGTTAAAGCTTTTGATATTACAAGGATCTGAGAAAGCTTGTTGATAATGATTAATTAAGAAAACAACACTATTTACATTTTTTCTAAGCACAGATTGTTACATTTTACCCAACTTGAGCTCATACTTAACTGTACTATCACCCTCCTGGTTTTTTTGGGATTGGGAGCAGCATGTCTTATTCTTCCATACACTTTTAATAACGGCCTTTTATGTAAAAAAACGGCCTTAAAATAGCGGCCATTTAAATAATCATTTCTGGTTACCAAGATAATGAATGACCTTTAAATTATCCATTATCTTTCACACAATCTATCCATCATTTCTTTAGTCTTACCCTAGCTACTCCAATAATACCAAACTAAAATCCCATGGGTATGAAATTACACTAACATTAATCTCCGCCAATACCAAGACAGCTAAATAACCCTTCCAATACAATATTTCCTGTATCATTTCCTACGTCTAAGCCAATTTATATTTCCTGCAAATCGCAAATCCGTACTTAAGTCAATGACTAAGTACAACATCCAGGAACAGACCGTAGTACCTAAAGTACTACTTATGTACCTATCTCTAGGTGGTACTGTTAATAAGAGAAACATATCACGACAGGGAATCGAACCCGCGCCAACTGGTTGACTCACTAATTGGCATACGGCCAGTTTTCACTACCACTAGTGATGGCCTATTAGTGCCGAAGTGCCAGTTAGTGTTGTCACTTTGGTGTGAACGTAGTAATTATTAAGATGACTATCGTGCTTTCGATACGCGTACTATATGTGCGAAGCGTCTGAGTTCCAGCTACTGCTGTCCAATTTCTTTGGGGTCGGCAGCATGTCTTTCGTTCTCCATACTTCCGTATTACTCGTTAACTCGGCAGTCATCTCGTTTCTAGCCATATCATCCTTCACACATTCAGTCCATCATTTCTTTAGTCTTCCTCTACTTTTATAGCCATCTACATCTATACTCAAAACTTTCCTCACGACATTTTTCCCATTCCTCCGCATCAAATGCACAGTTCCAGTACCGCGATGTTCCTACAATAAAATCTAGATATTTCGGACGTCAGACATTCAGATGTCCGTTTAAACGAATGTCCTTTGAGATATCCCAAATTCCCCACTACCCTCCTATCTTTTGCTTATTTTTATTTCAGTTTTTTTTTTAAACATGACTATTAAGTTTAGGTAGGTACTCCAAAGATACTATGCTTCATTCATTATGATTGCCAAGTGACACAATTATTTGTTTTCAGAAAGGCAAATCAATCAATCAACTTGGCTTACTATGTCCCATTCATAGACCTCCCAAGTTATCAATAATGATAAATCGTCTATCTATGTAATCAAAGTGGTCAGAAATACAAATACTTCGAACTCTCGTTTACATTATAATTTAGGCCTTCCAAGTCCCAATTCCTAAAATAGGGTATTTCTAATTTGTGTATGACCTAAGTAAGATAAGGATTGGTGATCATAGATTGTATGTCGGGATCTGATAGAAGGTGGCATCTACATCCACTTTAGGCATACACACAATTTGATCGCAACCCATAAATATTGTAACCTATTATTTGCATGTAAAACTCACGATAAATTCAAATAGGGAACAGTGAACCTTGCAAACTTAATTCCAACAACCTACTACCATTTCGGTACCAAACGCGATTGCGAATCGATTGGCTGGTACCATTTGTGTAGTGCCAATTATATCGTATATAGGCACATCACTAGTGAGTGGGTGTTTAGAAGTGGATGTAGCGTGGGTCGCAGACATGCGGGACTTGTACCAGCTAGCTGTGCGGACCTATTGTTGGGGTAAGCAGGATTGGTAGGCTTCGTATAGTTAGAGTAGTACAAGATAAGAAATCATTGGTAAAAGCTGCATTATATAGCTTCGTTGATGCGTATACTTGTAATGTTGGTCCAATCTCTGTAGGAAATCAGGGTTTTATCTTTCAGAATTAATATTTTTACAGGACGATATGGTTACTTTGCCCTAATTTATTGAAATGGAGGGAGGCTTTTGGCCAGGAGTGGGACCGATACGGGCTAATAAAAAAAATATATCAGTCACTAGCGATCGAAAGTTAGCGAATTTGTCGTTATCCCTGTCGAGACTGCCCGCGCATTGTTTTTAAGTTTATTCGTTACTTACAAAAATACAAATCTGTCCTCTTTATAATATTAGTATAGATTGGCATTTTATTCAGAAAAAGTTAGTTTTGCTTGTAAGGCTATTTTTTCACCAGATACAAAGCGTAAGTGTATTTTCATTTTTGGTTTGTGGCTGTCGAGCAAAATCTTAACACTATATTTTCAGACAACAATACCCACCAGACAGAACGCAATATAACCCGTCTTCAGATAATTCCACATCTTCCCCGGGCCGGCCAAAGATCCCAGTTTCATTACACGAAGAAATCCGGGTATCGGCCGTTACCCGGTTTTATACCGGCGCCGGCAGCCGGCATCCGGTTTATGGCGTCAGAAACGGAGGGATTTCGCCGTATAGCGGTATATTAGATAAATAATGGATCTGGATTGAGGGATTCTTTTGGTGGTGTGATCCGGTGGTGATTTTTATTGATTAATATTTTTGTTTTGGGGCTGTCATTGTTATTGCTTTGTCAGAAGGCTGAAAGTTAACCCAAAAATGTACAGTTACGCGGAAAGGTTTGCCTAAGAAGCCTGTACTGTACTGTCCATCTCCGGCCTTTAAAGCAAAAGTTTCTTCACATAATTCAAGGTCGCGGATTCGATGTCTATTCCTGCTAAATGCAGACAAACAGGTTTGGTTCCCATATTTGCATCCCTTTCATACATAAAGTCTGCACAAATGTACCTTTTTTACATAAAAAGACTTGATGCAGCCCTTAGACTATTAACGAAAGCCGACGATTTGAGGTCAAAATATAAAAAGAGGCCAATAAAATATCATCAGAACAAAGGTGACTCACAGTCAGCACATGTTGTGAATGGAAGGCACTGGCTACCGGCACCCAATAGAAAACATACCTTACCCTAAAACTCGTAAAGTCTAAATTCATATGACACGTTAATAATAGGAATCCTTAAAGGGCACAATTTTCTTAGAAAGTCTGGGCTATAAATAGACTTAAGTTACCTCGTTTTATTGCAAAAGTAGGCCTTGTTTCCAGAAAGATGAAGTTGTTTTTTGAATGCAAAGGTGTGTGGGACAAGTAGTAAAAATTATTTATGTATGAGTAACAAAAGATTTTTCGATGTTTTTGTTAGAACTTTGTTCGGATGATTGTATAGGCTGTTTTTGTACACGTGAAAATACAGTAGTTAATGAGTAGGTAAGCTTTCTTCCAAAGAGTGTTAATTTAAATTGTGTTTATTACAAATGCGAAAGTTTGTGTGTATGGATGTTTGTTACTCTTTCACGCAAAAACTACTGAACGAATTTGGATGAAATTTTGCACACAGATAGTTTATAACCTGGATTAACACATAGGACTTTTTTTTCCGGCATTAAGATCCCATGGGACAATTATCAAACTTGACGTGGGCGAAGCCGCTGGCAGTATAGCTAGTAGTTTCATTAATGGAAACGTCTATTGCCAGAAAAGGTACTTACATTCAGATTAAATTAAAAATCGAATGCATTAATTTAGTCAATAAGCCCTTTTTTTAAACATGTTGCATAGGTATAACACAGCCAATACTTATCAAAACAATTTCTTTTCCAGTTACAATTTTATTATGGTTTTATATTCCAAAAACATGATTATTTCACAATTTTACAGGTCACTGTCTTTAGAGACAATTGTAAAATAACGACGGACACGATGTATTTTTTAAAAGGACCGTAAATGGCAACACTGTAGATTGAAATCAGTTATGCGCTGTGGTAACACTGAAGTTATGATGTAACTTGGTGTAGTTTGAGGAGAGAAATTCGTGTCAAGGATTTTTCAGAATTACAAAAAGTACATGTAATGATCACTACTGAAACACGGGCATGCTTTTTGTGATAGGGGTGGACCATAATCCATCACTCGGGCTCGATGTGACTTCCAATTTTTGGTTCAGGACATGCCAATTTCCTCATGATTTCCTTCTCCGTTTTAAAAGAAGTAAAATTGATGAAATGTCGACATTTAACTCTTAGTCTTGTGCGTCCAAAATTACAACAAGTCTAATTCTGTTTTAGTAACCTACTCTCAAACAATCGTACTTCTCTCAGACGTTAACGACTTGACAAGAACCATCTGATGCACTCCGTGTTGTACAGTCAACTACTTAGGTGATAACAATTTGATATAGACGAGTAAGTACCTTTATGTCGAAGCAGTAAGAGCGGTTTTAGCGGTTACACACCCGGGGTTGATTGTACCTACCAAAACGTATTATTTTACGTAGTTTATTATACACAAGTAAGTACTAACTATTTATTGTTAGCCAGTGTGTTGTTTTAGCAGCCGCATGTTTCTATTCGCACTTTAGGATTTAAGATAGATATAACCATGGAGTTTCTTGGAAACGACCAACCTTAGATATAACCATGGAGTTTCTTGGAAACGACCAACCTTTTTTTTTTTTTTTTTTAGGATCGGAAATCATCAAATGACTCCTCCCGCTCTGGGCGGAGCAGGAGGGAGTGTCAGACTTTTACTAACTAAAACCCATCCATGTTCCTTCCTCGCCCCTTGTGTTCCGGGGCCACGGTATCTCTTTCGAATAGTCCCGCATGCCGGGGCTTCGGCCCTTGCGGACCCCTTCACTGTTGCTGACTCTCTTTGAGGCGCGCGTGGAACACGAACGCGCCGTCGACACGGCCTGTCGTCATGAGACGGACGGACGGCGAGCTAGCCCATAGCTCCCCGTCCACAGGCCCGCGCCTACGGTGGCCGGAAGCCACCACGTGGCCCGCGACGCCCGGGGCGTCCCCCGCGGCGGCCGGGACGTGAGGATATCTCCCTCTCACGTTCCGCCACCTCCTTCGCTAGCATGACTGCTTCGCAGAAGGAGGTGACGGCGTCCCATTCCGTCTCGCTCCGGACGATGGCACGAACCAGGGCCGGAAGCGAGAGGTCGCCGCCGCCGATCGCCACCTCGAGGACACGGCGGTGCTCCACCCAAGCAGGGCACACCTCCACCGTGTGCTCCACCGTGTCCCCCAGTCGATCCTCACAATGGAAACACCCGGGCGTCTCCTCCCGCCCGATTCGGTGCAGGAACTTACCGAAACATCCGTGTCCGGTAAGAACCTGCGTCAGGCGGAAGGTGAGGACGCCGTGGCGTCTCTCCAGACACTCCTCAAAGAGGGGACTTACCGCCACTATTGTGGCGTGTCCTGCACGGGGTTGCGACAGTCGCTCTCTCCATGTCGCCATGAGATCACGCCGGAAGTCCGTCCGCTGAGCGACAATTTGCCGCGGCAGCGGAGTTGGAAACGACCAACCAGAACCGTGCACCTTTTTCGACGTTATATAAGTGCCCATCTAATATGTGAAATAAAATTGATTTAAACTGCTTTGAAAGCTTGATTGATGAGTTGGTATTGTTATTTATTGGTTAAACTTTTACGTATTTCACTATATTTTTAAAAACTACTTAAATGGTTTCATAGAATGATCAAGTTTGATTTTCTGTAAAAAAAAACTCATGATGTGATGAAATGATGACTTGGTTTTTACAAAGCTTTTTACTACAATTACTGTCCTTTTATTCTTTTCGAGCTTAATACAAACCAAGCAGGCTTGTTTTTTTTTTAAAAAACATGTGTGTGCCTGGACTGTCTGATGAGCTTTTTTTTTAATAGATTTAAAATTGAATTCATAATCTATAGGGCCAGCTTACTGTCTTAAGAGGGCTATTACAGTTTTTCTTGTTTTTGAGTATTTTAAGAGTCTAGACTCAAATACAAGAAAAAAAAATTATTTAAAGCGCTCCTTATAGAAATACTTAATCAAACTTTCTCGGGCATATTTTTATTTTTATTTTGTGGCCCTATCTAAACCATAATCCCACAACTAAACTGTGTTTTTTGATGTGTGATTATGGTTTAGATATGGCCAGATACGTGAGAAAGTTTAATTATTTCTCTAGGGAGCGCTATAAATAAAAATCAAAATTTTTCTTGTATTTTTGTGTTAGACTCTTAAAACACTCAAATACAAAAAATACAAAAAAAACTTAAGACCGAAATGATAAATTAAGATATTTTTCTAACTCGATTTACATAGAACGTAAGATAAGTCACAGGTAACAGCTAGGTACAATACAAAGTCGATACACAACACAGTTTGAGACTGGTCCCGACCGTCGTCGATTGCATACTCCGATTACTGTCAACCCCACAGGCTAGGACGGTTGCACTGTTGGTAACGACGGCGACGTCGGGTTAAATTAACTACGGTTAGTTGTGTAGGTGCACAATAACGATGGTGAGGTAAACTTGGTGATATTGGAGATCTATTTCAGAATATTTAGAATGTTGCCTTGCTATTATATTAATATTGATACTGAAATATTGCCTAGGATTTGACATTATCTTGAATGCGTTTTATTATGTCAATTTGCCCACAGTCATAGTGAAGAGCAATAGGTACGGGTCACGGTCAAATTTCAGTGCATACTAATTTTCTATATCTACATAAATATTATTAAGACACCAGGTGCTGCATATTAACATGGTTTCTTTTTACATTTAAATTAATAAAAAAGTAAATAAGAAGTAAGTAAGTAAGTAAATAAGTTAGTCAATTATAATGAATGAATATAAAAACCAAATGGTCTACTGGCTCTAAAATGGCTTGTTACTTGTCTGTCCAATAAATAATAGCTTATAGGTTTCGCAAAACGTATAATATCGGTGGCACGACGAGGAATATGTCTAATTTTCGCACCTAAACCGCAGATTCAACAAGGTGCAACCGTCCCCTCGCCCCGGTTAATCTTGAAACCTGTAAGAGCCAGTCGACTCTGCCTGCTTATCTGCCATCTACTGATAAGTCTGCACTGTCTCACTGCGGACTACAGACTTGCAGAGTTATTTCTGTATTATCAGAGCATTGTACTTATTCAAATAGTTTGGAGCTTTTATGCAGGGTGTCGGTCTGTGTGTGTTTTCGCTATATCGACTGTTTCCTATTTTCTATAAGTTACAGCATAATATTAGCCTAGAGCGTTCCCACTGCTGGGATACAGGCACAGAAGACATGGGCCATAATCAACAACGCCAGCCCAGTGCAGGTTGGTGAATTGCCACATGGACGACTTTGTTTTTTTTTAATTTACCGTTTTGAGAGCAATGCATACCTACCAGTTTTTATACTATATATAATACTGACCTGCTAAATTTTAAATTAATAAATATTTGATAAATAAATTCCTTCACAAGTATGTATGTTAATATCTGACCTTTACTGATCTTACACCACGTTAGACGAAATAGTTTGACGATTTCACAAATATTACCTGTAACAAGAAAAACAATTAAGTATTAATTAATGGAACAATTGAATAGCATTAAAAGATCTTAAAAAAAGCTGTTATTTAATTGAACTTGGTCAGTGTCTACAACGATATCGTAAGATAAATCTCAGGATTAATTCGATAAACTTAATACCATGTGGACCAAAACTTCATAGTGATGTACACCATTATTATTCATGTACCGACAGCAAAAATGTTAAAGCAATACAATGGTATTTTCGCAAGCTTTATTCACAGAATTGTCAGCCAAAACTGCGTCTGTCATTTGCATTTCCCGTGAGGATATAAATACAATATTAAAACAAAGCTTTTTATTACCATTTCGTATGGTAATTCCTTTACCATTGACCAATATGTTAAATAAAGTCACAGTAATCAAATATTAACAAACAGTATTACAACTAGGGACAGGGATTATACGAATGCCTAGCATGCTTCAGGTAACAGATTTCTCGCGTGAGTAAGTCATGTGTGTAGTGCAACATAACAAAAAGTCTTGTAGTCAGTCACGTAACGCGTTTTATATCAAAAAAATGGCTCAGAAGGTTCACTGGTAAGCTTCATACTGTGACAAAGTCATAGACATTCAATGTATTCGGAACACGTTCAGCACCATGAGAACGAGAATCGGATTTACTAAGTTACCAAGTATTTAGTCGGTGATGAATTTGATGTATCAGACATAACAATAAAATGAAACATTTCATGAAGCGCTGTCAACAATTGTAACCGACTTCGAAAAAAGGAGGAGGTTATACCGGTTGTGTCATCATCAACCCTTTCGTATTTAACAAAAGGGTTCCTAATAACAATTCCACAATTAATTAAAAAAATTATATAATTATAGAATTCCTATCATTTATATAGGAATTAAAACATATCATTATCATTTGAAACTTTAATTAACTGCCTGCAACCTATATGTTTGTTTAGCATGAAAATTTACTGTAAACAGTCCAAAAATGGAAGTAACAGTAAATAAATAACAGTTCCAAAAAAAGAGCCTAATTAATCACCACCACTAATTAACAGGTTTTAAGTAACATAATATCCACCTTTTCAATCACAGCAGTCTAATATTTCTCTGCTATCCTCGAATCGATTTTTCACACCTGTCATCTCAAAAAATCTTAAAAAAGAAGATGGCTGTCTATTTGTCACTTGTCAGTGTCGTCGCACGCGCAGGAAACGTCAAATTTGAATTTCGAATGTGAGAACAATGCGGTGCGGTCGTCGCGTGCGCGTGACTCAACGCGGGAATGTTTTGACATTTCACTTATTTTTGTAACGTCAAGATGTGATGTCATCGGCATTCTGGTGGATGGTTATGGTTTTATGAGTTATGGAGGACAATGAATCCTGCGGAGTGCGATAGTCAAGTATTAAAGCTTCCTCTCATACTATTTTTCCTGCACCTGATATCTTAGGGTCTTTTTTTTTGTAATCACGTATGTAAGTACACACAAAATACTTAACAGGACATAACATTAAGATAGATGAGCACAAAGGCAACCATCAAGGCAAGCAGCAAGGGCACCTATGTTATATTGTTTAGGTAAAAATACGGTTATGAGGTGGCTGAAAATATGTATAATATGACAAACGGGGTTTTGTCATTTAGTGCTCGTTGTATCTTGTGACCTATTTCATATAAAATGTTTTTTTTTTCAAAATAGTCCGAGTGCAATTAGACAATAAGGTGGGACGAAGTTTATAGTGGTCGGATTTTCATGGAACTTTTTTTATTGAGTTCCTAGAGGAGTGGAGAAGAAAGTTATGCATATTTCAAGTATTTTTTGAAATATTCCTATTTTCTCAATTATTTCCAAAATGTCGAATTTGTAGAGAAAACTTTCTTTTGAATTTGGTAACTGATGCTTTTTCACAGACTGGACCAGACATTATTAATGAAGTCCACTTTCATGAGTGTAGTGACTTAAAATTCATTCGGAAATGTCAGAAAATGTTATATGTTAATGACCTAGACCTCCAAAGTGTAGTAACAAAAGACGACCAGGTGTCTCTGGTGCATAAATCCCCTGATCTCGGTGTAAAAGCAAACAGTGCTTAATGCACATCGCATGTTTACTTGTTTGTTTATACGTTTCCACACATTAAAGGATACGAGCCTTGCGAAACACTTCACAGTAAAATAAATTTGAATATTTCTTCACACTCGGTGGGGTGCCTACAATCTTTATTGGTTTTGAATGTGAAGGATTGTGAGAGACTATTGTGAAGGTTTATGTATGTATGTCGTGAATACTCCTGTTATTGGAGCTATTGGACAATAGAGCACTATTTAAATAGCACTTTCTTTGTAAAATTCCCAAGTACTTTGGTTAGGTACTTTAGTACAGTCAATGCCCATCATTACCTGGTAAAGATGAATCAATGACAGGAATTTAGTAGTAACCTACCTAGTTTAGGAGTAATACAAACTTCTTTGATTACATTTTCATTACTATGATGACATCTCTCTTCTGTTCAATGCAAGTTTTTCTGCTATGCCTTTTATAAACACAGTTGTATGCTCAATGCCCTTTCAAACGCAAATTCATTTAGATATTAACTGATTTTTTACATATAACGCAATGTGACTAAAAGAGTGATGAATATTTTGAATATACATGTGGATGGATGGAGAGGGAGGGGAAGACCAAGGAAACGATGGATGGATTGTGTGAGGAGTGATATGAAAGATAAAGGAGTAAATGATAGCGTGACGGTTGACAGAGGAGAATGGAAGAAAAAAAACGTGTTGCGCCGCCCCAAGTAACATGGGTCAAGGGCAGAGAGATGATGATGATTTCTTACATATGGAATAAAAACCTTCAGTACCTATTAGAAGCGGTGCATCGTTCACGAGCATTAATATCAATAACAATACCACACATTGTACAAGTTGTAAATATCAGTTTAAATAATAAAGTGCGACTGCGGTCAGCTGCTCTTTCAAACAAACGGTTGCTTTAAAGCGATAATGGCGCTTAATTGTTTGTTAGTGTATGCTTTTCTTGTACTTTCGTTTTTGTGAATTGATACAAGATGACTAAACTTATATTGTCACTAACGGGATATCTTCCGTGATTATTATTTGTTTTGAGGTCCCGAAATTTCGACGCTGTTGCAAGCGCCATGATCGTGGGTTGACAATTTAATTTTACCTTTAAACCGTGAAAGCTTAAAACAGTGTTTAATACAAGAAGCTTTCGGATTTTTACAAATCTTTGGAAAACATGCTACAGTTATTTATAACTTTTTTGATTAAAAATAAACTTCGCATATTTACTTCGAATCGCACGACAGCATTAACACTTGGAGAGGAAAAACTTCCCTTATTGCAACGAAATAAAGATGCTATCTATGTTTTACTGATATACGGTTGACTGTATAATTGTACATATTTTCAAAGTTAACTTATTTCTTGCCATAAATAAGATGCACGGCACACGTTCCTATAGCCTCTTCCTTTCCACGTCGGCATTTCGCTCCGAGTTACAAAATACTAACAACCCACTGCCCTTTCGAGATCCACACGCGAAGCAGCCATTAAAAAATAAAATCCCGGATCGTGCATCAGAGGAAACATCGCGTGCGGCAAGCCTTTTGTATCACACTGAGATTTTAACCAATCACAGTGTGGGATTGTGACCTGAGAAGTCTGCCACCATTTCTTAAGGAACGCGTATTAAAAAATCCTTACGTTTTTTTTTGCATTTTGTGGTGTCAGGTTCATCATCATCTGCCTAGCCTTTTCCCAACTATGTTGGGGTCGGCTTTCAGTCCAACCGGATCCTAGGTATTTTACATGGAGCGACTGCCTATCTGACCTCCACAACCCAGTTAGTACCGGGTAATACAATACCCCTTGGTAAGACTAGTTGTCAGACATTTTGGGCCACTGACTACCTGTAACGACTGTCAAAGATCTACAAATGACAGCCGGGACCAACAGCTTAACGTGCTTTCCGAGGCACGGAGGAAACTCGGTATGTAAGGGTGGTCACCTATCCACAGACCAACCTAGGCAAGCACGACTTAACCTAAAGATCGACCCGAGCGGCTGTTATTATTTAGCCACGAGCTCCTCCAGTGTCAGGTTGTATGTTGATTGAAATGTTTCGCGGCCGTAACAAATATGGCTTTACAGAGTTACTTTTTCATCAAGTAGTCATCGATGAGACGTATAATTAATGCGTTTGCGGCTGTCACTACTCTGTACTTATTTGAGTATAGGTATATGTTCTTTTTAATTTAATAATGCACTTATAAAAAGATTTGTAGTCCAGTTTGTAAACTGCTAAAACTAAAGTCTCCTATGATGTTTTAATTCTAGGCTTAAGTATTAATACTTAATGCCCGTACGAGGTTTTATTTTTAAATTTGAAAGCTCTGTATAATTAACACTGCTCGGCCTTACCGAATCTCGTGACAAGTTTTGCAACACACAATTAAGATATTATGTCAGCTACATGATCAGCACTTTTACATCGATAATATCTTACTTCAGCTTGCTTTAAGACAGAATTAATTAACTTAACTTTCAGCAAAATATGTTTATTAAAAAACAAAAAGATAATTATCAATATCTGTCCACGATTCGTTGGGTATGTTACGACTGTGCATTTTGGCTGTTACATGAATTCTTGAAATATATTTATTTTCATAGCTTTCTTAGTATTGGAAGCGAAAACCATTTTTTTATGAGGAGATTATTTTATTTGTATGTCGAAACGGCCAAAGCCTCGTAAGTATATAATTGCTTATCGCAAAAAAGAAAATACTTGACGTGTAGATTTTTTTTTGCAGGAAAGGTAGGTATAATGTATTTAACTAATATATCTATGACTTTAATAAGTATGCATAATATGAAGCTTGATTCGTGAAACGTAAATTAAAAATTAAAAGACCTTTAAAATCACGTCAACGGAGCCACAAAGAGAAAACTTTAGTTCATTTTCCATGATTCATCATTATCAGTAAACCAGCTTATGGGATTAAAACAAAGCCCTCATTATCGCCGGCATAAGTCTAGATTGTCAAAGAGTTACTAAATCTAGACTCGTTAGGGGACTCATTAATTTGTGCGTAGTAATAGCAGGCATTAAACGTCTGTAATAACTAACTAGTTTGTACTTGCGACTTTATCCTCGCCTTTTTAGAAAAACAGTCCAAATAGTAGTAATTGGACTGTTTTGGTTTTTGTGTCTGTCTACACACAAATAATACTACACAGTCTATAATACCAAATGATTAGGGAATGCATTCCAAAATATTGTCCTTTCTTTGGACTTAAGTTTAAGTTCGTAGGGGGTTGACGACAAAAAAAACGGAAGGAGCCAACTGGCGCGCACTCTCGAGTTTCTCACTCGCCAGTTGACGAGTAAGCTACAATATCATAGGTCTACTCCAGTATGTGATGTTCTTTCATTAAAATACCATTACAAACACTAATTACATATAGGTAAAGTTTGTAACTTCAAGATACATATGAAAATGAGGAATGTAATGACTGAAACTGAAAGTTGTAACTTTAACTGGCGAAATGTGCGCGTACTATTAGGTACACCTCTGTCTAACCCTTCGGGGATAACAGGCGTGATGTGAAATGACTTTACAATTACTGAACCTTATAAGGACATGCATTTTCGTTACCAACATTACAAAACAATGACCAAAGCTTAAAATAGCCACTCCTTTTTTCTGATAAACCACTATGTAACTGTAACATTAACCAAACATTTTAAAACACCCACACAACTGGAAGCTTATGTACTAATTAACATAACTAACATGTACATAACACATCTAAGTCAAACAGTACAACAAACAGTAGACACTTGAACACTGTATCGATAATATTTAGACAAGGAATCGAACCCCGGACTAAGCTCGGCAAACATCAAGTAAGATAAAACTAAATACATTAACTGTTGCTACTGAACAAGTCGATACAGAAGTATCACTATGTCAACGAAGAGATAATAATTATAAAAAAAGACAAACGTAAATAAAAGTAAATCATGATTAAATATGTATGTTCACCCTACAAGTTCACTAAGGCCCGTTTTCTTTAACTTACGTATAACTGTCAGTTAATATATGTCACGTCTCGCAGCTATCGGTGTTTCTATTAACAAAGTTAGCTTGAAATATCCTACCCGCGTCACTTACCTGTCACTTGATTCATAGAAAAATCAAAGATAGATTTTCTGTGACGTTTTGTTTCTAACCGTCTATATGCAAAAAGTCGAACAGACAGAGATAGCAACCTACCGAAACCGAACAGTAAGTTATGGAAAATAGCCGCAGAACTATATGTATACCAACTGTTGACCGCGTCTTCGTCTGCCTGTATTTTCAAATTTAACCATAATTAATACAATTATCGATAGTTAAAGTTTGATCAGGGCTTACCATTCATTTAAATTTGAAAACGATAGATCGGTTTAGTGGTTTAGACGTGAAAAGGTTGAGTACAGACACACACAGAATTACATTCGCATTTTGTATCTACGTACCTACCTATCCATGAATGTTTGAAATACCACCAAGCTTGCAGTCAGATTGATAGATTTATTACGTAGATACTATCTGTCAGATAGATAACAAACACGCACGACTTTAGATTGCAACAGCTTTTATACAGATGGAGAACAATCTATGATTTGCATTCAAAATTAATTCTGCGTTTTGATTGTTGTTGAAATACAGTCCTATCATGGGTACAGTATAACAAAACCTTAAATTGGCCCTGATTCATCTGTTATGCCTCGATTAACAGTGACAGCTTCAAGCTTGGTGCTTGATTCCTTACATTAGCTTACAAAGGCCCCAGTCATGTTCAACGCTAGTCAAGCATTACCAAAGTATGCACATTACGTCCCAAACACGTCCCCTCCAAAATTCCTCCCCCTCTCTTTGAGTGACGTTAAATGGTCAAGGAATTGATTTTCGTTTATAACAAGAGTTATTTCGAAAAGTCTGACTGCTGCTACGTGTCGTATTATCCAGTAACTGGGTTGTGGAGGTCGAACAGGTAGTTGGTTCATGAGAAATACTAGTATTTAGGTAATAAATAAATATTGCTGGACATTACACACACCGCCATCTAGTGCCACACTAAGCAACGAGGCTTGTGTCGTGGACACCAGATAGTTGATAATATACTACATAGATGCAGGTTTGAGTGGAAACCGACCCCAACATAGTTGAAAAAGGCGAGGCACATGACAAGTCCATTTACTTAAGCTTGTGAGGAGCAGGACTTCTGTCTTTATTTAGAGTGGCTAAACCCACAGACAGATATCATTATGTATGCATAATTTTGGTGTGAATGACCCCAATACACTTGCGGAACGAATTCGCGAGGTAACGCCCGACTCACACGGGTGACCACGTTGCCACCATATAAGGGTGACCACATTGGCACCACACATTTGTGGTCCACAGTACACAGTAGCGAGTGTGTCGATCATCAGTACATTAGTGGTAGAGTAGGCGTTTTAGTACATGCCGAAGTGACAAGCGTTAACCACATAAGAGAAGATGTAAATCACACCTTAACAAAATATAATTACTACAGATCCTTTGTCTTGAAATGAACAAACATTTATTATTTCCAAATCTGTCATCACTAAATGAAAAAGAAGCTTTGCTAAGGATTAAAATAAGGGACGGATTCTTTAAAAATAATTAGGAAATAAGCCGATCAGAAAATGCTGTCAACAAAGTTTTATAAAATGTCGAATGAACCAAACGTCTAAATTTTAAAACCTGAAGATTTCCCTCAGGACCAATTCACGTAATTGACAGATTGACTGCAGTAAATACACATTATTAAGATATTCTTTCTTCTATCTTAATGTAATGTTCTGTTAAGTGTTTCGTGTGCACATATATAAATAAGAACATAAATCAACTAAACTAACAAACAACACTGCATGCATGCATATACAATACATTCCTTCTATCAAAATTAGAATTGAATTAAGTGAATTGATGAATTCATTACTAATTATGAGCGCGGCACATGTTGTGGCTGTCAATAACAAGATTACAGCGGGGTAATGTGGGCACTATTATAGAAGTGGTAATGCGGTCACATAGAACAGATAATATGAATCATTTAATAGTTGTACTCATGGGAGTTTCCTAATAAGATGTATCATCACATATAAATAGTTATAGATTGTGGTCAGTGTTGTGGCATTGTTTAGAAATAAATATAATGTATGAGAATTATTGCAATTGCAGTGTTGATAAGAATGGCATGCTATATTTTATGATAAAATTATAATTACAGAATAAAACAAGGTATTACCCATTCCTACTATTAGTTTATCTCAAATAAAATAAGAGACATAGTGAAACAAAATTATCCTGACCACAACAATTCACCGGTAAAATAAAAGCTCTTACAATAATCCATAAAAGCTAATAACATTAACTTTAGCAATAAACCTAACGGTTCACAATTTCAAATACTGAGCTGTAGAAAAAAAAATTGACCTCAAAAATGTGGTCAACATCGAATCTGAGACAAAACTGTGATCAAACCGATCCGAACAACCCAATTATCAACAGGTTTCACATAAATCTTGCGGAGATTTTCTGCGAGATATTAATCCTCTTTTGGACCAAAAAGAAAAAGGACTACACTTAATACTTAACGGTTTCGTATAAATAATGTGGTGACTTTCAAATTTATCGCCTCATACGATGTTATACTGATTTATGTTGCAGACGTATTGGGATAAATTAGAGACTCTCTGATTGAAAAAAACATGTGTTTAATTACACATTCAACCTTGACTTAAGATTTACGAATAGATTTTTCGTGTGGTCAAAGCAAATTGCAGCAATGTTATTAATTGCAATTGTATGTTAATTCATTTCTATTTTATAGAATTATCCAATATTAGACAAAACAACTAATGTGTTTAAATGAGTTCCTTTCAACTATGCCTAATATAAACATTTTCCTTTCTTTCTATTTTTGTAAACATTGTGTCAGTCAATTTGAAATTCTTTAAAAGTTTGTTTATTCTTATCTACGTTATCCTCACCGTTTCCTCTTCCTCCAGTGCCCTGATGAGCTCATAGTACAGCATCTCCGCCTCCTGGGAGATCTGTACTTTCTCCTCGCATCCCTTGTAAGGGATCTCACACGACAGATCCGTTTGCAAATGCATCTTCATTATTTATCTCACCAACACTAATAGAAAACACTTCACTATCAATAAATATTCGTTATTAATTTAAAGTGGTCACTTGTGTTCCATTGTGGTCACACACTGTTTCTTTGGTAGGCTTAGTTAGTTATTTCCTAATGGGTTTTTTCTCTGGTAAATTAAATTGATACAAATAAATCAGTTTTTTTTTGGTGAATGTGTTACTATAAAAAGCTCTAAACAAATCAAGTTTAAATTCAATGTCATCTTCTAATGGTTTCGACCCCAGACGAAATATTGCATTGATACTTAGTCATCTAATACATATTCATGATCACAGGTCAAGGACCTATGTTAATTATGAAACCAGATGCGAAAAATTTCGAAACAAAAATTTCGGTAGCTTCTGAACGAAATGCGTCAACTTTGCTCTTTTAGTTTGACATGCAGTGAAGTGCAATGCTCTGCGAAAATTGGCAATAACTACATAAGACCATCATCAATCAAATCAAGGAGCATTTACAGTTATAATTAATTCTGTCTCGTCTCCATCCTGTTCTTAAAGGACTTCAGACTTCAGGACATATCATAATTCGTCATGCTTCAGTGGTACGTCGCCGGATCCACTCGGGGACTATTCTTAGCCCTCAGTTGGCTTCTACTGATCCTTAGATTAAAGAGAAATGTGGAAATCCTTAAGGATTTGTTGAAGATATGTTGATGAGTATTTGGATGAGGGTGTCACCTGTTGATGATAATGTTTGAGAAGTTATTATAGGAAGTGGTGATGGAATCGAATTTGTTCTAGTTTTGGAACCCATTTGTTGGACAAGTGATGAGATTTTAAAAAGCTTTTAGATATGGGTAATAAAAAGCTGTGATAAATAAATTCTAGTGGCTGAGTGTGAGTGTGAGTAGTATAATTGATAATGCTACAAGGGTAGATAAATAGTTTTTGGGGTAAATCAATGTATACTGCTAAAATAAAGTGAAGGTTTGAGCCAATTTAATTTGAAATACTATCTGGTCAGTAACACGAAGAAGAAGCCAGTTGGCCAAATTAATGTACATGATTTCAAAAGGCGAGAAGATAAATCTTCTCAAATTAGCAGTGTTTAAAGCTTGGCTCACTCCATAAGGTAACAAACTTAAACATACACAGACGGAGTAGGTACTAAGCCGTGAGCTAAGACACTCCTGTCCTTTTTGCATAGCTCGTTTCAACTCGAGACGGTACTGATTTAGACTCAAGGAATGCTGACATATGTATACGTATACACAAAATACATGTTGGAAGGTAAACTTCAGATCCTTTGAAGTATCTGGTAAAAGCATTGCAAGGCAATAAATACGTTGGGCGTGATTTAAGCGATAATAAAGGATTAGGCTAACGTTACGGTCGAGGAGCCGTGTTTTCTATTGCTGTTACGTGTGTATGCAGGACTAGCTTAGCGATTTGTTAATGGGTATTTGCAAAGCCCGGCTTTTCTTTGATTACTTCAAGTATTTTCAACATTAATGCTTTTCTGCTGCTGCTGCATTCATCAATTTATCCATGATGCTTTAGATGTTAATGTCATAGGATTTCATTCAATAGCTGGAGAGGTAAAATCACCAAAAAGAGTCTGACAACGAGTAACACCATGGGATATCATGGTACCCACTAACTGGGATGTGGAGATCTGAATAGACTGGAGGCTGAATCCAACATAGCTGACAGAAGGCTAGGCACATGATGAGCAAGCTAGGCCAATTAATAAAAAAATCAAGCACCGTGAGGCATTGATAAACAAAACGACATTATACAATAGGAAAATTCTTCACATGAATCAATATAACGAGAACCAATTGAAGTATTTAAAACCATTGATAAAGCCGCTGTTGAATCAGAAATCGATTGGTTGCCTCTGTCCTCTATCGAATCAATGCGTGATGAACGTTTGGCAGTTTTCCAATACTTGTCCAAGTGACAGTTAACTTCGTTACGTATTGACGTTTTAAGCCAGTAACTTTGTTATGGCTTGTGTTCCTACACTTGACAGAGAGTCGAACGCCGATATGTAGGTAGTTTTTGCGGGTATTTTTTGCTTATTAGAGAGCAAATCTCATACTAATAAAAATGCTAAAGCCAAACTGAATTGTATCTGTCTACCTTTTGAGGTATCTATCACTAGTCGGGACAAACTGAACAGCAACCAATTCTACTTGCAATATCCAATTAATTGGTGTCGGTAACGGTGTAACATGACAAACATGGCCATTATACCCCTTTTGCTTGTGTGTGTCCTTACTTACACAATTATATCATGACTTTTCTTCCCACAGTCTCTATAATATTGAATATACCGTAGTTTACGAACCATTAGAAGTTACGATTCATTGACATTAGCCATACCGATTACCTTCAAAATAAATACACACAATCCAATTTTTTTTGGTCCTAATATACGCGTTTGGCTTTCGCTAAAAACACTACTGAAATCCTTGAATGAACTTAGAACTAATGAACATTGGTCTTACGTCCTTCTAGCCCTAAGGTTATCATTTCGATCTCCAATCAGAGATATTACAGAAGAGATAGAATATTATGCAAGGAACAGATAAGAGTCATACGTTGCCTATCGTGTTTCCGAGTATCTCTTGTGCTTATCTCTGTGGCAGGGTCGTATCATGATACTCTAATGCGTATTTTGTAGGTTCTTTAGACATTTGAGATTCTAGATACTGTTATAATTTAATCAAAGGATGATTTATACATAGAGAAATGAAAATTATCGAGATTATTTTGATCCAGCGTCAACCAAGGTTTGTTTTTTTAAATTCCTCTAGTTATGGTGGGAACCTCATCAACACGTATCTTATCTTATCCCAATTCATTTGGACCGGCGCAACATGTCTTCTTCTTCCATACTTCTTAGTTATTCATCTCATCAACACCCATTGTGTCTAGAAGAAGTATCTTGTCATACAAATAGAAAAAACTGATTTTGTTTAAAACTTATTTTGATTTTGTTGTATTTAAGGAAATAAATGTTCAGTGATCAATAAGAGAACGCTTTCCTTGAAGAACAAGACATCAATAGTAACAAAAATAATGAAGGTAAAACACCTTTGAATGACCGATGAATGAGTTATAGAGTTAAATATTATGTGAACCTGGGAGCCAGTTTGTACAGAACAATGGATTTGTTTTCATACAAGATGAATCCAGTTAGTTTTATTCCTAACACAGAAACTATGATTATATTGATTTCAAGATCAAGCAGCTTGATTTGTCTACACTAATATTATAAAGTTTGGATGTAGAATGTAATCTCCGAAACTACTCGTTCGATATCCACATAGCTACGCGGGCGAAATCGCGGGCAGAATGTAGTTATTGT
Organism: Xestia rhomboidea; assembly: GCA_963853795.1. Lineage (NCBI taxonomy): Eukaryota > Metazoa > Arthropoda > Insecta > Lepidoptera > Noctuidae > Xestia > Xestia rhomboidea. Next base: position 928,623 of record OY970778.1, on the reverse strand, counting down.
ATTATAAAATATGTGAAAAAAACTATTATAAAATATCTTTAGCTTCTATTTTATACTTGGCCTCCTTTGCCTGTCATAATTTGAAACCCATTCTTAGACTACATCCAAGAATATCCACCGACACAATCGAACTACACAATGTCGTGGAATTAGCTAGCATGTCGCTGAATGGTCTCTAGACACGTTTCCAGGTAGGCCTGCTATTTCCAGATCATGCACTTGACTAAACAATATCGGGGCTGGTCGCCTTCCGTTCTAACTTAGTCCACGATTTACGGAACTTAATAGAACTATTAAGTTCTTGCGAGAACTTTGTCAAAGACCGGATTAATACACTTTGAGCTTTAGGTAATTTATTAGAATTTGGGCTGTGTTGGGACTAAAGAAACATGTTGTGTTGTTGGGGCGGAAAGTATGCCACAAAAAGACATAATTTCAAGCCTGTTTTTCCCTAAAAGTTAGACAGAGGTGAATATTTTGCGAATACACTTTGTAGATGTGTAATTGGAATTGGTAAGCCTCTCATGTTGTGCTAGGAACATGGACACGTTAAAGCTGGCTTCCAGTCGAACCAAATACAGCTACGACCAGTATTATAGATGAGCTGCATACTTCCTAACGCGAACTTTCGGATACTGTATTTGAAAATTACTGCAACGAAAACACAAAATTTGTTCAAATCAATACTATCTTCATACGAGTATACAATGTAAACATGAAACTGGCCAAAGAACACAACCAGACCACCCATCCCGCAGAAATTGCTCGACTTAAGTATAAACACAGTTCAAGCCGCATATCAGACAAATAATAGTTTAAAAGACAACAATTGAACACAAGTAGCTGCAGGTCGTTAGCCCATCGGCTGTAAAGACTACATTCCACCGAGTTAACCCTAACTTGTGTGGGATGGAAAGAAGTAGATAGATATCGACCGAGTGCTTGTTGGACTACAAATATCATGATCTGTCAACGGACCGATTTGTTCGAGACACAATTGATTAACTATTGTGTCTACTTCGTAGACAGATCAAGGGTACGGTCTAGTTACCAACAAATTTATTCGATGATTTTGCATTTTCGCTCAGTTATTACGAAGTGGTCTTTGAAGGATTTGATCAGCAATGAAGCTAGGACGGCACTGTTGCAGTAGGTACATCAACAATTTTTTTTGAGGAAAGTGAGTGTCACTTTTGGACGCAGTGGTGGTTGTCTAAACTTCATAAGGTAACCGGAAAAAGCAACTGAATTTACCATTTTGAGAGGTTAGTCCGTATTGTCTCTCTCCTGGGCAAAGGCCTCCTCCCATTCCTTCCACTTCTTACGATGGTGTCCTTCTTCTCGCCAATTCGCGAAGAAGCCATATTATTTAAAGAGGATTCAAAACGGGTTGTGAGACTAACAAACATGCGAAAAAATGGGTTTAGGACGTCCTATTCAACTGAGGAACACTAAAATTCCCGGTGTCGCTCCGAAAACGATCTAAACCTATTTTCTGAATACAGAAACATCTCTAGCACACCGAAAGGTGATTCTTTTCATACAAGATGCAAGTTATCCTCACAAAATCTGCTTTTAAAAGATACAGGCGAGCCTCTTAACGACTTTTTTATTGAGGTCGACGATCTCTTGCCAGTAAAAAAAAAGATACCGTACAATTAAGGGCATGGAGGGTGGCAATTTTAGGATTATTTTTGCTCTGGCTACCATTTTTAAATGTGGAATGTTAAATATTAATATTCATTATTATGCTTCGTTCGTGATCTCGTAAAGAATATTCTGTGAGAGTTTATGTAAAATTTTGGGTCGTGTAACATAGGGTTTTCTTTAAATTATCCGTAATATGTAGATGAATTGATTAGGTTTTTTTTAATGGCTTGTTGTTTGATTGACAAGTTAATGTGTGTGTAATGTTAGTGGTGTTTTATTTTAAATACTAAGGCCTAATACTACTGCCATAAGGCAGTTTTCAAAACTCGACCAATGATGGTCGAGTGGTCGCAAGCGCGACTGCAAGCATGACGTCATGGGTTCGATTCCCGGGACGGGCAAAATGCTATTGGGTTTTTCCATCAGGAATTTCTCAGTAGCAGCTACGGAGTCTGGAACTCTGGACTTGTGCCCGGTTGATGGCAATAGGCTTGCCGTATTATGTGGGACATAAACATAACTGGCGAAATGTGGGTATCCTATTAGGATACACCTCTGCCTAGCCCTTAAAAGATTACACGCTCGACTTTGAGCCAAGTGCTACAAATCCAACTATGATATGAATTAAAAGTATACAACATATAAGCATACTTTTAGGTGGTGTTTAGTGAAATCAGGCATATGAAAAGCTATTCCTATTCTCACAAAAAGGCTAAGCAATACTAGGCATACATTTAACCGAAATCCTTAATTTATCATCCTCACTTCAATGATCCCTAAAAAATAACGACCTCCATTTTAACTGGAAATAACACTTTTTCGGTCAGAGTCTGTTAAACAGGACGAATTCCGGATAAATGGCGCAGAAAGTGAATTTCTCTCGAAATAGTGAAAATCGCATTCAGTATTGGATTGTACGCGCCCTGAATATAGATGGCGCTAAAGTAGCGTATTTCGTATGCGGGCAGGCAACACTGATTAAATTAAATGTCAAACATCCTTGTCATAAAATAATAAGGCCATAAAATTAATTTGTGGGCTTTATTTTCATTTTTTATGGCTTTCTAGATCGTTATGGCTTCTTTCGTGTTTTGGCGAAATTAAAATGTTGCTGCCGTTTTTGTATAGTTTCTGCCGACTTGGTTGCTGAGAATGAAGGGCAAGGTTTATTTCCTTATTAGAGACGGACCAAGAGAAAAATTCAACTGTCCATACAAGTTGTCCACACAGCTGATTTATTTGTGTATGACAAGTCTTTAGACCTCTAGTCATTCCTATAGAAAAATCATAACACAATTACAAAGCTAATGTTAGTTTCCGCTGACACCAAGTGACACTTATGATGTGGTTGCCTAATGAAAACGCATCGTTGAATTTTGATCACTCTGCTTAGCGCAAAGAGTTGCAATAATTTTAGGCATTCATGTAAGTGTGTTTAAGTGAAAACGGGTGAAAGAGTCGCTCCATTTCCATCATTGTTCTGAATTGTGTTTGTTTTAAAATGTATGTATGTAAGTGTTCTATTATGTATAAACGGAAGTAACTGACTCATGACTCAGGTAGCATATTGTTTTGCTGTTTCGTCATTTTTGCCAACATCATGAGCTTTCATAGGTCAGTGTCCTATGCTAGTAAAAAACAGATGATCACATGTCATGTGTGATCACATGTTGTTTTGTGCGTGTGTTGTGTACGGATTTGGAATTCTGATGATATTTGGATTTTTTAAGAAGCTGTTATTGGATAAAGTCTTTGGCGACCACCACGGAGGAAAGCCAGCTCTCAACCCTATGTTAATAAAGATGAGACAGAGCTGGCTTAGACAACACAAGGGACCTACGCCATAGATCCTTGAGGAAACCTCTTTCTTCAAGGATCTATGGCGTGGTACTTGTAATCTAGCATCCTGGATCCTCATCCAGGATGCTATGTATAAGTATAAAACTACCCGTATCATTTACTACTCTCTTAAAACTTCCGCAGTAGCGACAAGATAGTATGTCATCTAGGATATCGGGGTGCATCGAGATTTTGCTCGTATACATTATTCAGGGCCATAAAAACCTTGCTAATTATGATGGTTTTCGACAGATTAAGAAACTTGGCGTTCTGGTATTGTCACAACATGACACCTATAAATCCCCGAAGGGAACGGCAGAGATGTACCAATAGTTCACCCACATTTCGTCCGTTATGCTACTGTAATTATCTTGTAAATTAAACTCATTACTAGCAAGCAGGGCCCCGAGCAACTATTACAATCATAGATAGGACAATACAATGCAGGCTGCCGGTCATACTATTGTCAAATCGTGATAATTAGCAGCACCTGAGTATTTTACACCGCTTGGCACGAGTGCGGCTGTTAGTTAGCCATTAATTACTTTGAATATCGTGTGAATGTATCGTTCCGACGATTGGGAGAATTTGGTAGATGCATATGTGTTTCTGGTTGAATGGTTCTGATTTTGATTAGAAAGGAGAAAGGGAGACCTTTGTCTTGCAGTGGGACAACACAAAAAATAAAATAATGATTTTGATTTACATATTGGACAATCTAAAGACGGGTCCTTAAATTCTTAATTTTTCAGCAAAAAATACTTCCTGCTTAAACCAGAGCCATTTAGTGTTAATATTAGGATAGCCTAGTTAACGTTCTTGGGTCACCGGCTCCTTAAAATGATTTGGCATGATTAGGTTGATAAAAAACCTGTGGCCTTATTATGTGCAAGCAAAGAAGTGGCTGGGATGGACCGAATGCAGAAGAGAGATTGAAGGTTGGTAGAAGTTTATAACATAGAAAACCAATCCATATGTTTCTGGCTCAGTTCAATATTAATCTACCATAATCTAGCTAGTCCTTACAGCCACACGCGTAAATTACGTACTCATTACTTGCAAAAAAATATCCAGCAATTTCAAGACATGCGTGTGCTAGATAGACATCATTAAAATAATAACGAGACTAATAGTAAGCACGTTTCATACCTGACAATATTAATAATATTGTACATGCACTATCTATGATTGGTTTATCGTATGTCTATCCAGAAATGGAAGTAGTAATAGATAAGTCTATTCTATGAGTTGTGTTTGTTTCCATTTAAGTTTATGATAGAGTTATGGAAGGTTCAAAGGTGTTGCTTAAAAATGTACAAATTATTCATGCAATATTTAATATCGTAGTTGGAGGAGAAATGGTAATGTCAAGTATTTACAGAAATAAATGGTTTTCTAAATCAGTGTTTATGAAATCGGTGCCTAGTTAGTTAACATGGATAGGTGCATGAGCACCAGTAGGAAACAAGCTACTTAGTCATACGAAAGAACTCATCTAGGTTTCTGTAACTTATTTTTAACGATGGATGGACAGTGTGAAGGATGATATGGCTAGAAAGGAAGAAAGGAGATGACTGCTGAGATGACGAGTAATAGAGAAGTATGGAAGAAGAAGACATGCTGCGCCAATCCCAAATAAACTGGGATAAGGGCTGGAGAATGATGATGAAGATGATCCTGATTTTTCCTATCATTAAGTAATTTCAGAATGATGTTGCCAATAGTCTTGAATCTTTCAATAAATTCACAGACAACAGATCTAAAGCTCACTAAACAACTTACGATCACACTGATCTTGTACCAAATAACCTTAAAGCTAACAGCTCCACAACCATATACAACGCGGCGCCAAGAAATATAACATGCTCTCCTTGCATAAGATTGCTATAACACTATATGTATGTCTGTATGGGCAGCATATGACGTCACCTTCCAACCGGCCAGGGAAACCAGTCCCGTTACAGAGAACCCTGAATATCAACATAATATGGAAATAGTAGACAAATGTAGATCGTTTTATGACAAACACGAATAAAGATTATGATAAAGATGAGTTTGCAGTAGCACTGGAGTTTAGAGTTCTTTGATAACATAGATATTGTTTGGCTCTGGATTTAGAAATATTAAACCTTATAGCTTTTGAAGTCCTGTTAGTAATATGTTCTTACTGGTTCTAAGATTTGGGATTTAGGAATAGAAACGGTTAGATTTGTTGGTAATCCTTAAGAACAACAATTGTCCCAGCTTTTCCAAGGAAGAGACTCAATACAGGCATCGGGGTTAGGAGAAGACAGTGACAGGGGGGAGTATCTGGGGAGTCACTAATCAAAAACTGGGGGATACTGATAAGGACTTGAAAAGTTGAAGCAGGAGAATGAAGATTCGGTTGGATTTTTCTGGTTATAGTACGAAAAAGCATTGGGTGTTTACAACAATTTCGTTTAATAATGCAGTCCTCTGCTACGATACCCTGATTTGATTGATGAAGTCCTATATTTTATGAACTTGAAATCCAAATAGTGTGTCAGCTGAGAATTCTCATTATTTAAACAAAACTATGACTATGACTAACGTTAATGCAACGCAATGTTCTATTTTAACGCCCCAGTTATTTTAAAATAATGCAAATTGAGCAACTTTATTAATATAAACACAGTTATTTGTTTGCAAACAGCTTTAAAATTGCTGAGCCAGTTGCGAAACAACTCAACCACGACCAGCCAATTCTCACTAATTAGGTGAAGGTTCATTGTATAAGGGCATTAATTACGAACTCAAAACCAATTCAAGCGAAGCCGTCGAATGCACTTAGTTCAGAAACACGAGTATGACATGTCACTTGAAACCCATCAAAAGAAAACAAAACACAGTAATCCTATTAGAAAATAAACACAACACTACTCACTGTCACAAGAAACATAAACAAACACAACAAAAAAAAAACTGCAGAGAAAAAAATTGCACACAGAAAAAAAAACTTTTTTGAATATCGAACGGTTTACGGCGCAGTGCGCGCGTGCGCCTTGCAAGCCGGCGCCATGACACTGGCGTGCGTGTGCGCAAGCCAGCGTACAATTTACATATTTATTATTATGCTAGGTCCTGCGGCAAAGCTACCGCGCTCTGATTGGAGGGAATGAGGGATAATGAGCGTGCAATTTATTTTGTTGTGAGAAAGCTTTCAAGGAGTTTTAAAGCTTTTGAAGTTTATGATCTGAGAGCAATTTCGGAAGATTTTGTGTTATATTGCTATATGGTCTCACTGAGAAACATGAATGATAGTTAATTATTATACCATTTCTTCTGATACCCTATAGTCCTATAGACATTTCAATAGTATCCTAAGAAAAAGTATTTTTGTTCCAGTGGCTTGTAATTTTTGAAGTTACCGGAGAAAAACTATTTAAACAATATTTTCTAAACTTGATAAAATATTTTAATTCAATAAATAGGTAGGCGAGGTTCAGGTAGACGAAAAAAATTAGAATCAAAGTCTTGTGAAATGGGAAGCAACTTCGTCCGATAAAATCAGGATTCTCAAGGAATGTGGAGGTCAGAGTATTCGCTTGGTTAAAACCGCAAAGGTTTTTTTTCATACGGTCTTTTTATTTTGTGGTTAAACCAAAGAATCTCTATAACATGTGGAAAGGAACTGGTCTGGAATTTGATAGCTAGAGCATCAAGAGATTCAGGATACCGAGCCGGAGACTGTTGGCAAAGATAAATGAGAAAACTATCGATATTACACGTTTCCAAAAGGCAACTATAAATATAATATAAGTGTGTTACTACTTCAACTACTATCGAACAGCAGTCAATGGAATGAAGCCACTAATATTGTCATGTCTTCTTCACCCTTGTCACCAGCTCCAATTATGGAACTATGCTTCTAAAGCCAAGATCTATAAACGTTACTTAGAATGTATTTCGGCTAAGTGTCCTGTCACTCAAACTACAAGCGCAAGATAAAGACGGGAACATGTCTACCAGAGCACAGCCTTTATAACGTTTATAGTTTGAAATGAAATGATGTTTATTTTTGCAAGTTGGTTTTTACAAACTCTTTTACACGTCATTTTTTAAAAACTAGATGGGGCCGGTGTTTCGTGCCTGACTACTGAAGAAACACCCGAAACAAACTCAGAGGATGACCTCTGATGATGACTATGACTATGAAGTCTCTTTTGAAGTCCACACACAATCATGCTCAATTCACATGAAAACTAAGCAGAAAAATGTCTGAGACGGTCTTTTGAAGAAAGAACCACACCGATTTGAGTGGACCTATACCGTTTTCAGCCTAAGACTGTTGACAAGTCTCTCTGCAGAATCAGAATAAGTACTGAAACGCAATCAAGACGGTACTCAAGCTAATGTACGCTTATAACTTTCATCACCAACCCGGAACCGAACACATTACCCGCGGGAGGCATTGTGAGCTATTTAGCAACATCCTGCCCACACCTCGGGTCACTGACCGAACTTGCGCAATTCATTTATTGTTCATCAAAGAACTTTTCATGCACTGAAAAAGTTATTGAATGTGTTCTAATTAAAAAAATGTCGACCGTGACTGGGAAAGTTTTATACAGTATTTTTTCTCTTACTCCCTTTAATCTAAACAGAGAAGATACTCTATAAAAGATCGCTTTTACCGAAAAAAACACGCATTGTGTCCCTATGTAAAATTCCAACAATAATATTTGTGATTAATATGGTTTACATAAAGAATATTCTTCTGTCTCAATATCTGAGTAGGTATGGTTCATCATCATCATCATGATCATCAGCCTATTAATGTTCCCACTGCTGGGACACAGGCCTCCTCTCTATGAGAGGGAATGGGCTATAATCAACCACGCGGGCCCAGTGCGGATTGGTAGATGTCACATTGTCTTCGAATTTTTGGTTCTAGGACATGCCGGTTTCCTCACGATGTTTTCCTTTACCGTTTTTTAGGTATGGTTAGTTATAAGAAACAGAGAAGGTCCAAAGATGATACATGGCTAGAAAAAGAAGTTAATACTGAGATGGAGGCCGATGAAGGTACAAAAGACAAAGATAGCGCCGAAAACAAATACTTGGAACAAGAGCCATAGTAATAGCAAGTGCCATAGAGAAATAGTTATAGCAGGTACAGGTATACTAACGACGGTGACCTTGTTAGCAGAAGATGCTAATATAAAACCGTGGTAAGCTGTAAAACATATCTGTCACATTTACAATAAGCGATCATAAAATAATATTTTATTCCTGAACTCTCGTCATAAATGAACGCGAATAGAATTTCAGCCAAACGAAGTTTCTCTAGAAAACTATGTATTCCAAGACATTCGACTTAATAGTTGGCTCCCAGTCTACATTATTACGTACGACTCCAAATAGTTTGTTGCAGAAAACACTAAAATTAAATTAAGCTACTCGTTTTATGAAACCATCTCAGTTGGTTCCGAAGTTGTTTTTGGCACCGAGTTGAAAGTTGTGGTTGGTTCTTAGAATGGCGCTTTAGGATCGGATTCTCGATTCGGTAAGGCGGAAGATATTCCCTTTCCGCGTATAAATGGCTATTTATACTAATGCCCTTTATAATAATAGGAGTCTCAAGTGCATTTGTGTATTTAACTGTGAGATTAGTAGTAATAGAGCTTGCTAGGATTAAGTTCGTCGGAATCAATACAGTATTTTTTTTTAAAAGCACTCATGATTCAGTTTCGAATTTCTCCTGGCCTTTGAATGTAATACTATTTTTATGGATTTAAGGGACAGTGTGCTATCGAAATTACTCTCTCATGTTCCGCTTCTTAGTGGGTCGATGACAATTTAAATTGAGTCAGCCCAAAATTTGGCGGTTTCAATTTCTCTCATGTTGTAACTTATTTTTGTTCAAGGCTGCAATCATAGTACGTCTTGCGGACGACAGCAGGTAGGCCATCTGGCACACATACATATATCTGGCGTTGCTTAGCCTCCAAATTGAAATGGGACTAAGCTGACCATGTCTGCCGCATTTCTAATGAGCTGACGGCCAAAATAGCCACTATGTGAAGCCTATCACTACTTTAAATAACTCTCCTAATGTGACCATTTCAATGTAACTAAATGCTTCAACTCTTTAAACACTTGATCGACCAACACTGATAGCAATTAGCAGATTACTTTAGTCAACACACTGTATAAACAGGGAAAGTGAACTGTCTGTGTATGACTTGATAGGAGTTATCATAGTCCTGTGTGTCTTCGGTGATAAGCTGCGTTTAACGTGGAATAATGAGGGTATTTTGTGGTGTTGCACCAGTTACAAAGTCTTTATCTACTTCTTTACTTAATTGGAAACTAATTTTATGAACTAACACTAGCATTGTGCCAGCAACTTCGTCTGCAGTGGGAATGTCGAAAAACTTTTTCTTAATCATAAGGGAAACCTTTGTGATTTAATTCAGTTTTATAAGATCCAAAGATTTGGCTGGGTACATATGCTTTTGATTGGAGTGTCTGAAGGCCCAAGCTAGAATGTCTAAAATCCCGGCCATGGAAATGTGTACTTTGTTTTCTAATGCTTCGCCTCCCTTTTTGATTGGTTCACCAATTCTTCTAAAAAATACGGAGCTGTCAATCGTACAACTGGATGAATGGAAATGAGGCGATGACGTATAATGCATCGATTACCTAATAATGATTGTCTGACTGCCCATTGGTCCTCCGCAGTCGACGGCACAACCAGCCCCTATCAATTATATCATTACTTCATTGTTAAGTAACTAGAGTAACTGTTTAATTTACTGTTAATTACGGCGGAGTTACGTTACATGTGTCAACTGTAAATCTATTTGTGTAATGCAGTCAGTCAATACGAGTTGATTTGTGACGAGTAACCGGGTGCTATAAGTTTGAAGTCTTTGTATGCCTGTTTGTGCCGCGAGCTGTATTTGTCAAACATCATAGTTACATCGTAGTGCATGGACTGATTGTAATGAGATCGTTGGAAATAATGGGTAGATCAGGGGGGCAATTGAGTAATGCCCTAGCAATTGCAAATGCCTTTCATTTAGATAAATTTTCAAAATTGCAAAGCCTTTCATTTGGACAACGGACGTTCCTTACGACGAACGTTTTAAACATTTGATAAATCTTCTGGATGTGATCGAAAGCGTGTAATGCTATTGGGGTGTTGGGCAATTCTAAGTTATTGGTGATTACAATAATTGAGGTTAACTGCTTCTTTGAATAAAAATTGTATAGACATATTTAATAGTCAAAACTCAGAAACCAACGAGCCACTATGCGTACAAAAGTTTGTATGTCCTATTTAATTTTAACGTTTTCATTTACCATAACATATGCCATTGCTGTCAATACATTTAAGTAACACAAACAGCTAACTATATGATAAATAAATGGGTCACACAAGTACCAAGCAATCTGGACGCCGGAATAAAACCGGCGACCGCACAGAAAGCGGATACGTTGCTTTGATATTTGGGCTCTCTGTGCAGCGCGGTTCCTATATCCGGAAAAGAATCGTTACGTTCGGTTTTCTAGTTAAAGCTGGTACGACGGAAATGTGGAAAAAGAGAGTCAGAGTCATATGCCAAGCTTGGCAGATCTACAAAGAAACAACAGTGGTTGATATAGTATTAAAAACTGGTAACCATGACAAGCGCAAGTGTACATAAGCTTAATACACTCACATTTTGCCGGTTATGTTAAAGTTTATGTCTGTCTGTCTGTAATGCCTAAGGGTTCCTAAAGACGAGCGGCACGTTACCAACTGCAGATAAACTGCAGCCGTCGCCACCTGTCGACGGCTGCCGTCAACGCTTGCAGTTGTGGCGTCGGGGGCAGTCGTCGACACACATTTACGCGGCATGCCACAACTGCAAGCGTCGCCACCCGTCGACGGCAGCCGTCGACAGGTGGCGACGGCTGCAGTTTACCTGCCGTTGGCAGCGTGTCGCTCTTCTGTAAGAAACCAAACTCTTCAGGGAAACACAGACATTCAGATAGTATGATCTTTACGAAACTGATACCAAGAATAGTCTTTTTCAAATTCATAGAGTGAGAAGACGAAAGGAGTGAAGGGTGTACCTTTTTCACACAAAAACAAAACTAAATTGTAGGTTTCTTTTATCAGTTACCACACAACGCATCAACCTAACATAGTTTAATAAAGAGTATGGAGTGAGATCCGACTACGGTTTGAGGGGGAAAAATTAAATATATTCCACAGTAACGAGTGAAGCCGGTAGTTCAGTATTTAATTACGAATTTATGAACAGCGGGCGAAATGCAAACCTGAGTGAGGGGCGGACACACTGAGAGGCGGAGGCGGAAGCGAGTTATAATAAAATACAACTACTACTTTCTCACTTATTTCTGCAATAATTAAAAATGTTATCTTGCCAAATGTCTTCTTTTTAAGAGTTGTTTGGTCTTCAGAAGAATAACATCTAGCCTATTTGGTAATCGTATTTACTGTTTTAAATCTAACTCACAGAGGACTCTCATTCCTAGAGGTTAGCATTCCTTTGTCACAGCAAATTGAACGCTTTTTAAACAACGTTGAATCAGTTACAATTTTATCAAAATAATTTCAATTTCATTTTCTACCATATCCGAATGCAAACTCGGGTTCAGACGGCTTTATTTATTTTAAGAAATCGTGCCATACATAAACTCTCGCCTTTTTCCCATACGTATAGGCAAAAACTACATGACGCCATCTGGTACGATCCTCACATAACCAATCTGCTTCGTCCACGTCCGATCAACCACACACAGAGACTCCGGTCACAAGTACTACGCATCTCATCTTTCTGAAGAACATCAGCAATAAGGTCAGTTCTTCTGGAGCGTCTCCTCCGGTTTCCACTCACATCTTTCTTTTGTAAACTTATAGGGGTTTATTTGTAAAAGCTGCTTACAGTTAACTACATCAACGACTGTTTGACTATATGTTTAATGTTTAAACGTCTTCTGTAATTAGCGTGCCACTAAACCGCTATCGCTTATGCACGCACCCGCACCCGAACCATTGCAGCATCTCTCAGTTTCGGTTAATTAAGACAGTGTTTTGAGTGGCACTTAGAGCGGACTAAATAAATAACGGCAGAGCGCTAGAGTTCGGACTCGATGAAAAGAGGGTAATGAAAAACATTGTATAAGATACGTTCTAAAGGAAATATATTTGTAAAGGTGTGTTTTGGTAAATTAATTAACTGGGTAGTATAAAGCATGTTCCATGTAGAAGTTCCCTCATCTATGGCACCCTTTGACTAGCAATGTATAGGTAGTGGTGGCCGAATATATCATCATTAGCGTAACGTTTTCCAAACTAGGTTTCGGTCGGCTTCCAGTCTTACCGGATGCAGTTAAAGTGGTCAAGCCGTAGATATAGTAAGACAAAGTACGTACTAAGTAACGTTTATAGATTTCAACCTCAGCTCTGCTGTCATCCTAGTCGTTTTGCTAATCCGGTTACCAAGTGTTGAACATCTATTGACACGACTAAAAGGAGCCTCGTTGCTTAGTGTGGCACTAGATGGCGCTGTGTGTAATGTCCGGCGATATTTATTTATTTTATTTATCTTGGATCACAAGTCTTGAGTAAATCCCTCCAATAATTGGTAGCTAAGTGGGCGCAAGCAAATCAGCTCAGTGATCATTATCTGCATAACAAATTCACTTTTATCGTCCAAATTCAATAATTAACCAGCTGAATAATTAAGAGTTGGCACAGAATTAAGTGAAAATGGCGTGAATATCATCTCGATTCAATTAATGTATTAATTATATTGGCGATCAGTTTTAATTAGTGGTGTGTGCTTGTAGTAATTAATTGTGGCGGCGATAGTGCGTGGCAGACGGGAGAGTAGCTGGAGGATAGTTACCGTAGTTTGTTTGTTGAAGGTTTCATCGTTTAGTTTGCTTACAAAGGCCTCGTTATTGTTTTAAAGGGATGCCTTGTATTCTTACATAAAATTAGTTCTTTATGAGGCCCGCGAGTCTCTTCGTAGATCAGACCGGAGATACGTTTCACGCCGCCTCTGCGAGCCAGACGACGGATGGCGGGCTTCTTGATACCCTGGATGTTATCACGAAGTACCTTCCTGTGACGCTTGGCTCCTCCTTTTCCCAGACCTTAAAACTATCAAAACTTTACGTGCGCCTTCGCATTTACTATTAAGTGGCGTAGTGGTTTCTTAAGTTGTCACGAAAACTGTTAGTGTCGTTAAGTTATACCGACTAATTTCTGTTTGCAAGTGAAATTATCTAATGCATCAGTATTTGCGTAAAAATACTACAGGTAATTTAATTTTGTACCTATCCATTTTATTTATTTTTCGACAATCTTAAAAAAGATACAAGTAAAAATAAATAAAATTTTATTCAAAAAATATAAGGTAAACGTTTACAGTTTTTCTTAAATCTATGTCAAGTTCACCAATATGAGATTAATTATGAAATTCTTGACACTTTCCTGTAAATTCCAGTACGATAGTTCAAAACTTCATTCCTGTCAAATAGGTACTAACCCCGTCCTGGCCACTAACCCCGTCTAAACCCAACATACAACGTAATCACTGGCACACGCACTCGCTTCAGCAAATAATTATCACCGCGCGAGCTCTGATTGAATGCTAGCCAGTAGATACACGTATCAGAGGCATATTAGTTAGTCGAGTAGCTGCCATGGAGCATGGAGCACTGTGATTGTAATTATGAAGAGAATTTGACATAAAAAGGTTAGACCAAGGAAAGTCAAAGGTGTGATGTGTGTGTTCAAAAAAGAGATAGAGAGAGAGAGAGATAGAGAGAGAGGGGTGGGAGGAAAGGTATAGTGGTGTAAGTATGGGGAGGACTATGTCCAGCAGTGGGTGTGCAGGCTGAGTTGTATGTTCGTTCGTTTTTTGTATAGAGGCGTCTGTTGGAGATTCTAATTATTAATTTGCAACACCAACATAAAAAGTAAAACCTTGTATAAATAGTGGCAACACTATTCCCTTCCATCTGCGACACTGGTGCAATACAGACGTATATATTACTTGCCATAATTATTTTATTTAATCTTCCTTCCTCGGCACCAACGTACCAGCACCTCATCAGCTACCTACCACCTATCTAACAGCTACACAGCGTCTACCGTGTTTGATATTGGAAGAGCATAGACGGTCAGACCCTCTGAGACTGAGCAAGATGTATCCTATTGACCAGGTTCGTCAGTACATCGATGGGTACATTTATTATGAGTATAAGTCAGGTCGGCCAGTCAGACTACATTGGTATTAATTTTATTTCGGTCACGGAAACCACTAGATTTTCCATATTAAGATTTAGATCTTCCTCTGAAACTAATGCAGCACGTTTTAATAGACACGTAAGCGATGTTTATTTGTCTGTGCAACAAATTAATGCAACGGATATGGAAATAGGAACCGTGTTGCAATCGCGACTTTATTTGACGTTAACTACTGCGTTCCGGTCGCGGGTTTGGGTCTCACATCGGTTGTACCGGAGGCGCTGACGTGTGCACATGTCCAATGTTACACGTCACGTCAAGTTTTAAATAAAATTGTAGGTATGTGGGAGGAATAACTGAAATCTAAGCCAAATTCCCCGAGTGAAAGTTTAGCCGGCAAAGCTCCATCTAGAACGAGGTCTGTTCTTGATTATAGTGTGTCCGATAGTGTGACAAGTTTTTAGATTAAAAGGGTTCAAAAGTTAATCATATGGATGGCAGTGTGGGTGGCATTGGAGTACCCACAATGTAGCTATATGCAAGGAGTGGGTTAACCGTTCATGTAAATACTGAGATATGGATTGTGGGTGGATGAGAAAGGGTGAGATTTAAACTGGCATGAAATTCTCACGCTTGTAAATCTGACACCTTCATCTTAGTGTTTCATGGTCAAACATTACCCTCAAAAGACTACTACAGTCGGGGTAATAACGTCTAACATTGGAAATGACCACCAAAGTACCATCAAATAAGTGTCATCCGGCGTTACGACAAATAGCACTTTATGACACCATTGTTCACTTAATAGTGTGTGACGAATCAGTTTGGAGCAATTAAGTTAAAAATAATGAGGAAACATGCACCCCGCGCACTGCACAGAGAGACGAGACGGTTGTAAAGATAAGACGAACAGTGATAGAAACAAGTAGACGGAATAGTTTAGTTATCTGTGACCTGATTTAGTATGACACTTATGGTAAAATACTTTCAAAGGTCACGACTGCATGAAGAGATGCAGTGATAATGAATACTTATGCTGCTTGAATGACTGACAGGGTGTTGGCGCGAACATTCGTGAAACTGGAAGAGCATTGAAACAACAAAATGGCTGAGAATCAGAAATAGACGTTTATATTTCCGTTTAAGAATGACTCACAAACACGGAGGATCCCAAATATTTGGCAAGAAGTAGAAGCATAAGGTCCTAATCTCAAAGCTTATGATGAAGGAGAGAGCTAGTGGTAATTACTATCCAGTCGGCACTCAAAAAATGGTAGCCAAGTACTACTAATCTGGCTTCAATTTAATTTAAAGCAAAGTCATCCTAGATTTTCCTTATTGGGATTAATTGCAATTTGATTACGTAACCTAGGATCTCAAATTTCAAGTTTGTCAAATCAACAACAACTTGACCTTCACAGAAATTCAGCCTACCTAAAACGATCATTTTCATCACTCAAATTAATCAGTATAAAATTACCCGGCGTTGCCTGGGGATGTTAATAATGTACCGGTTGCCATGGCAATGGCCGGCCCTTGAGAGCCACTGCGCCGCGGGTAATGTGAAGTCTGATGACATCGCACTGTGGAGCAAACAAAGGGGGGAGTGGACGAAATTAGGTTAGGATTTTTTTGTTATTGTTGCGTGAAATTTGGATTTGGTGGGAATGATAAGAAAATAATGGTCATTTTTCTTGTAACTTTTGACTGACTATAGCTATTATAATTGAGTTTACGGGGTAAGTTCTGATGCATTGCTGGTCTGTTTGAAATATTTTCTACCCAATATTTATAAAAATAATATGTTACAACTTAGGAAAAACCGTTAGGCTGAAATGGAACTAGGCTGGCTTCGTCTGCCTTATGCTCACTGAGCTGTAGTCGAAAATAGTCCGAAGGCATCAAGGCAGACCTCATAGAAGTTGTGAGAACTAGCTTGACAAAACCAACGACCAGTTTGCATTGACTCTGGATTGAAAGAACTGAAAGATATGGGAGGTTTTTAAAAACCTCATCGTACATGACTACTCACTAATTGAAACGAATCAAAACCCACTATCTACATGTTTCCTACCAGCAATCACAACAGTGGCTACTCTGATGATCCACCATCTAATACCACTAGTATTCAATTTTGCAGCTATCCGTTAAGATAATTGCCGCTGTATCCGTAATGTATAGCATGTTGATCAAATAACTTTGTGCTCGTGTCATCGGTCGTGTTCGGAGGGCCACATACGATGCCACTAGTAATTAGGACCGTCTGACGGCACACAGTGGGCTGCCTTTTAAATGTCGGTTGGACATCAATGTCCCTACAATTTTTGCATGAGTTAAGCATAAGTTTTAGAAATGGCTTATTTTCATTGTTATTGTTCATTGACTAGTGATAAAACATAAAGGTGTATGTGTGTGTATGTATGTATGTGTGTTTAAGTGTGTTTTTTTTTTTCGAAATGGCATCTCGCAGTTCAACCAGAGAGGTTGTCGTCTGCTTAACCGGACTTTCCTGTGGGTGCCTTAAGTGTAAGGCCTCCAGCCAGGGCAAAAAACTTACAAACTAAGCGACTACACGCTAAGGGCACCCCCTGCGGGGTACGGGCCTCGGCTTAGGGCGTCGCTGGGAGAGGACAGCAAAGGGACAGGCTGGATCGGAGTGAGTGTATGTATGTGTGTGTATGTATGTATGTGTGTGTGTGTGTGTGTGTGTGTGTATGTATGTGTGTGTGTGATTGTGTTTAATCACACATACAATATAAGCAATCATCTGTTAACCTCGCGAGAAATGTAAATATTTAGCTTTCAGCATTTTTTTCATTTCTATTCAAAACAATTTACACTTGATAATTCTCAGAAGACTCATTTCACTCGCATCAATCACATTTTTCTTTGAAATATTCAGATGCATCCTTTTGTATTGTATTGGAGTTTTATTGACCTTATTTGAAAATACATTCGTTCTGTAATGAGTTTTCACTCTGAACTGATCATTTCATACCATAAATGAATGAGTTTCAAGAGTCGGACAATGGTCAGCTAGACCAATGCACTCATAATTTTATGTTCTTGTAGTAGTTATTAAAACACAGCCTCAACTGCGAAAAAAAAACATAGTGAGTAAACGTTTCTAGAATCACACTACCCACAAAATCTCATATTCATTGTTATCTCAAACGCTATCAATTCATTCCCGCACAAAAATGTGCAATTTGAACGTTGGCCGATGTCCAACCGATGGCGCCGACGGCACACTGTGCGGCCATTAACATATTAATGCAAAACGTTATTAGGCGCGGTAACTGATGGCCAGCTTAGACGGCCATGTTGATGGCTGATAGTTCACGCCGCTTTGATAATTGGGTGGGCAGAGTTTCAGGTGGTTGGGTAATGATTGGGTGTAGTTTTCAAGTTAGGTTTGTAATATTTAAGAGATTGTTTGATGGGTAAATAATTTAAAAGGATTGCGTGAAATCAGTGCACCGGTTTAAACGCTTGTAAAGGTGCCTTATTGCACGTAGTTTTTAACTTCAAATATTGATCAAGTGGCAAAAAAGGAAAACAAAATATCTGAAATTGAAGTTTGCATCAATGGGTTGTGAAGCTAGGTTAGGTACAGCAGGTCGCACGTCAGTGTTAACAGAACTATTATAAGCTGACCTATTATTCTTTTGAAACTCCGTACTACGCAAGGCCAAAGTATTTCCAAAGCAATTGATCGACTATACGATATTCTCCATCATTAACGACAATCCCTTAAAAGGTATAAAGTAGTTAAATCGATACAATTAACATCAAAATAGTGTCTAAGTATCCTATAAATACCTTATGAAGTGTATGAATGAACACTATCAATGTACAGTTCATTGCATGCCCGCAAGGCAATAAAGTATAAATCAAACTAACTGATCGCGCAACGGAAGACGTTTTATTATTTACCGACGATTTGCCGTTCGTCGTAAAAGTGATTACCGGTCTAAACTACGGTACTTACGTGTTTATAGTTATATCTTAATCCAAGTGTCGCTTACCTGTAAATAGGAGAAATATTACATTAGTATTTAATAAGAAATATATGTATATTTAATAATAACAGTAAAATTGTTACACGATGAAATACTTTAACATAACAAAACATCCAGTTATTTTGAGGCAACTTTGGCCCATAGATATATGTATACCTTACGGACTAACATACATATAATGATAAAATACAAAAACAACGACGATACAATACTTTAAAGAAGATGTTCAGGGTATAGTGGACGCAAACGCGAATGTTGTGCATGACGTCCTGGGTTCGAATGCCGGTCGGGCAAATCTTATTGGGTTTTCCATAAGAAATTTCTAAAAAGCAGCCACGAAATCTGGATTTTTGCATGATGGCAATAGACTTGCCCACCCTATTACTGACATGGGACTGAATCATAATTGGCGAAATGTGGATGAACTATTATCTACACGTCTGCATAACCCGTCGGGAATAACAGGCGTCATGTTATATTAAGTTAACCGATGTCCCTTCTACCTAATACAAAATATATTTTCCAGCATTATGACAAAAGGCATGAGGACCGTATCAAAAAATTACAAATCTATTTAGTCCGTCAGTTAGAGTATTGGAAATTAATGGACACGTATTTTTTGTTTTTGTAAATCAATGAATATTGACAAAGATAAAACGCATCAAAGCTCGGGAGTGGGGGCTCGTGACGTCCGAACTAGCTAAAAATTATACTATGGCGAGACGTATTGAGAATTTTAAAAGCGTCGTATCTTCGTCAATTTTGGTTTACATTACAAAAGAAAAAACACGGGTCAAATGTTTTTGATAATCTAAGTGACGGACTAATTAGTTTTTTTGTCGTCTTGCCTATTGTACATAGTTCTATAGCATACATAACATCACGCCTATCATCCATAAAGGGCAGGCAGAGATGTCCTTAATAGTGCACCCACAATTCGCCAGTTATAGTTAAGTTCCATCTCTCTTACAAAATCACCAGCACCAACATCATAACACAAGCCTTCCGTTTGTTTACGACGCATAAAATTATTCTCATACTGTAGCTTGCATTGTGTCGCATACAAAGTTCATAAGTGGCTGTAAGTCATAACTTCTAATAAGTAAGGATGTGTGCACACTGGCGGGCGCTAAAATTGTTAATTGGCGAAAGGAAATTTAGGAGTGGCGGTGTATTAACTGCCTTAATTGAATGTTTCTTTACTTTGTTAATGTAATGTTTGTCTTGTCTCATTAGGTCTTTATCTATATTAACTGCCTCATTAGTCTTGTGGCCGCAAAGCGCTATTGCTGAGGTCTTCAGTTCGATTACCACGTCGGGCATAGTGTGACCGAGGTTTCCATAAGTATTATATTCTTATGTTCTCTGCATCTCAAATACATATTCATATATGTATTCCGTTATTAAACTATTCCGTAACTATACCGTCGTAGGTTTTTACTTTTTCTTTGGTGTCGTTGTTGTGTAATTTGCTCTTTCTTCAGATTGTTCTTTAAGTACTTCATCACCATATTGTAGTCTAAGACTTGCGCTCAAATTTTATGACCTTTCTTATTTTTCTCAATTTCTTTGCGAGTCTGGGCAATACGTTTGTGTTCAGTAATTAATCTCTCTTTTTCTTTTTGTGCTAAATACAGTTACAATTTTCTTTCTTTCTTTGCCCGTCAATATGTCCTCCTCCTAACTCTTGCCACGCACGCACGCGCCGGCGCCGTCGCTCTCGTATATATATCTGTCACTGAATCGGCGCGCGCGCACCGCAGCAGCCTTTATTGAACGCCCATTGAGAACCGACACACATTCACTGGAGGAATTCGCGAACTGTGTACTGTGTGTATTGAATATAGGGCTAGTTATTTTTAGATCTTTTTTAAGTGGTTCTTAAAAAGGGTTTCATTGGCTGTGTTGCTGTAGAATGGATAGGTGCTACGCATAGGGTTAGAAGACAAAAATAAAGAGTGAGCATCATCACGCCTGTATTCCCCCAAGACTAAGGCAGAGGTGTACCAGGTAGTACAAAAAAGTAGTATAAGGAATGGCTAAAATTAAGGACAAATTACAGTAAGAATAGAATTTTAGTTCAAAAGTAGTGAGGAAGGTCTTCTCAAATCCAGAGGGTCTTAGACAATGTCACATAGGCACTATCAGCGATAAAAAAAAATGACATTAGGTTGACATAAGCAAGCGAAAAGCTAGTCGATCCAGCTGGACGTCATTGTAGAAATAAAAAACGCTACTCGGTGAGTACAAAACTCGTCACATCACTGAAAAACTGCGGAACATCGAATCAATCATGAGATCTCCGTAGAATTTTCCGCTAGAAATTTTAAGTGAAGATAATCATTACTAAAGTTCAACATCCATAAGGACGATGTTTATACCTTTAAAAGGGGTCACGCTCATAATTTTATATCTTTACCTATGTTTGCAATTTCAATCTTTTACTACATACGAAACTGTAATCTCTGTCTGCGCTAAACGGCGTGGTCGTTAAAATATTTTAGAGGCTTTCAAATCGCGTTAGTAGGGTAGCAAGTTTATTATGACTTTACATTGTAACCACATTGTGAGTTTAAAGACGTAGAAGACTGTTTATTGGGCTGTGTACCCTACTCGTAAAAGACGCAAAGATGGCTATTTTCTTAGGCCAGAAGCTATCAGGTAAAGATAAGACATTAACCGAGGCCACGACTTAAGATACCAAAAAAGGAAGTCTGACGTCTATTCACGATCTGGTCTATTGTAGTCTTCTCCTAAACATAGGCGCTTCAGTCAGTGCACGCAGAGCAACGGTGGCCTAGTGGTGGCGGCCCCGAGTTACAAGCAGGAAGTCGTTGGTTCGAACCCAGGCAGGCACATTACTTAGTGTAATTTATTTCATCACCATTGCTCTCAAAACGGTGAAGGAAGACATCGTGAGGAAACCGGAATGTCCTAGACCCTTCGATTTTTTGGTTCTAGGACATCTACCAACCCGCACTGGGCCCACGTGGTGGGTTATAGCTCATTCCCTCTCATAGAAAGGAGGCCTATGTCCCAGCAGTGGGAACATTATAGCCTGATTATTATGCAGTGCACGCAGATGGCTTTACGTAAAAATAAACCTTTAATTCAGCTAAAACTTCTAGGTTTTCAGGGCATAAAATAAAAGCTGTTAATTATTAGTATAGCAAATTAATTACACTATTATAATACTCGATTCTTAATACCCTGTGCCGTTATTAAGTATTTATTACACACGCTAGTTTAGTTTATAGCCACAGTAAACTTTTGATTTACGATATATTGATATAACTGTTTATGAAGTGTTTGCTCCATACTCCGTATTACTGCCTTGAAACATGATAGTAATTTTATCAAAGTTAGGTCGAGATCCAAACATGATAGTAATTTTATCAAAGTTAGGTCGAGATCCAAACATGACTATGCTCTGGAGTGTAAATGTGGTGCTGTTCCAGATACTGCCTGCCTGTCCTATTGTTGGCACATTTCAGGACGCGACTGACGATGCCAAACAGTCAACAGTTCGTGGATAAAATATCAAGTTGAAGTACCCAATTTGCTCTAATAATCTCGCTAAAGGTACATATTTACTAAGTTTGTGTTATATCACTGACATATTCTAGATTTTGATTGCATTACTAGGAGTATACCTAAATCCAGATTGTCAAAAAGATTGTCTTTAAAATTTGAAGGAAGGGCTCTACCACCAAGTTTTTCTGAGATTTTCCAAAACGATTTATCAAACTAGAATCTAATTACCAGTGACAAATAACTCATTTCCCAACTAAAGTTTCCTGCCACTGAAGGAAACCAGATACTTACAGCGATCAACGTACCTAAATGAAAACAATAAGTAAATAAAAAAACAAATATTTTTGCTAAAAACATTGCCCAGAAAGCGGAGACCGCAGAACAATTTATTTTAATAACATTTCAACGTTTACCCAATCCACGAAAAAGTGTTACAAGTCCATCTCAACTTATTCCCGTCCTTATCACAAGGAAATAAGGTTGAAATTGTGAAGGTGTGTAGTCAAAAAATAATTAATTTCATTCGCGTTATAAATGCAGTCGGTAAACCACAAATATTGGTTCAAATTCGTTTCTGTGTTTACATACATTTAGAGATTTGTATTATTGTTTGTGTATGGGGGGAAATGCAGTTACTGTGTTGTTTGGCTATGAAAAATAGTCCTGAACGAGTTATCTATGTTATTTGATGATCTGTTAATTTATCAAGAGTTTATTTCTTTCTTACCACCCCCTATGTACCCCTAACTCTACTTTCTTCTGACGTGGAGAGGGCAGACGCTTCTAAGGTTTTAACAATGTTTGTTGTTGAATCACAAAACATAACATCACGCCTGTAATCTCGGAAGGGATAGGCAGAGGTGTACTTAGTAGTGCACCTACATTTCGCCAGTTATGTTTAAGTCCCATGTAACAGGGGGCGAGCCTATTGCCATCAAACGAGCGCAAATCCAGACTCCGTGGCTGCTACTGAGAAATTCCTGATGAAAAACTCAATGACACTTTGTGCGACCTGGGAATCAAACCCAGGACCTCATGCTTAGCAGTCGCGCTTGCGACTACTAGACCAACGAGGCAGTCGTTGAACCCAACCTGATTAAAAATCCACCTTCAGGACAAACCCCATAAAACAATTCAGTATATTCATGACAGTACAAGAAATCAACGCAAAAGGAGTACCAATGTAAGACTCGTGCGATCTGTGGTTAAAAAAAATAAAACCGACTTCAAAAAACACAAAAAAGTGAAACTTCAGAAGTCGGTGACCTTTGTTTGATTGATTTAGTTTTTTTGTCACCGACTTCTGCTATTTTTCACTTTTTTGTGTTTTTTGAAGTCGGTTTTATTTTTTGCAAAAAAGTTTTTAATTTTTCCATTTTTAGTTGTTCCCAAACAAATATTTCCCATGAATTTATTTGACATTGTTTACAATACATGTCATGGTAATAGGCGTATCACCAATATATGGAACTTAACATAAGTACCTTTTTTTTCGGATGGGAAATCATCAAATGACTCCTCCCGCTCTGGGCGGAGCGGAAGGGAGTGTCAGACTTTTACTGACTAAAACCTATCCATGTTCCTAATTTCCCAACCACTAGAGCTCTATAAAATCCCGGTATCAGCAGACGTCCAGGCGTCCAAACAAATCCGTCAGCAACACAGTATGTCAATTAAGAGCAATTTTCACAAACAGTGTGTGTGTGTGTGTGCGTTTGTTCCAAAAAAATCCCTTGCGAAGGCACGCCTGGGCTGCTCGCGTTTAGTTAGGCACGATGGTCGTAGGGTGGGTAGGGCTTGGTCAACTATTGGGATAGTCTTGTTTTTTTTTGTGCGTGGAGCTGGATTTTGTATGACAATGAGGAAGGTAGAAATGAAAGAGAGGGAGTGATGAATTGCTGTCGAAAATATCGTGAAGGTTTTTTACTTCAAGAGAATCGCTCTTGAAGTAAAAAACCTCCACTAAATAAGGAATAAGTAATTGTCCCCGATTGATGGCAATGGGCTCACCCATTATTACTTGTGAATTAAACGAAACAGGCGACGTATACCCACTTCTTAACTCTTCGGAGATATACAGACGCATGATGCCATTTGATAAAAAAAAATATTGTTTTACTTTAACTTGAGAAATCTATCATCAGACAGACAATTATCCTACTGGTGCGAGCGAGACAGATTTGGTATTCTCGCTCGCACTAGTAGGGTAATTGTCTGTCTTAAGGTTTTGTCTATAGTGTGCGGTAGACTTTACAGTGATAAAACGCTAATACAGCCTACGCTAATGCATCTTTCATTCGCTATTGCATTGAACCTTATCCTAATATCCGACATTTGTTCGGCAAAATTCCAACAGTGCTCTTCGAATTTGGCACTGTTTTCGTGGCTATGTCAATACTTGTGCATAATTTATCAACGTAGCGTCACCGTGAGCCGTGCTGACATTCGGAACTGTCTGAACAATTCACCAATCACAACGTGAAAGGGCGAAAAGACTATTGATAGATTGACACTGACAGTGATATTCGATTCCTTGATTCAAAAGTGAGTAGATACTGGTACATTTGTGGATAGATCAAATAAGTACACATTAGGATTTCTGGATCACGAATTTAATTCAATTTTGAATGGATTTAAAGTAATGACCGACCGATGGTTCGGTATCGGCCAAGGAATCAAGTTTCGGCCACAGTTTCTTGCGGCGGGGCCGAAACCGAAATGCGGGAATTGTCCCGCGTTGTCCGACTAGTTTCGGGTTAGTTCTTTACTCGTGATCGCCAACTGAGTTCGCCGCCTATTTCCGGTTTTAAATTTTTAATATAACGTAAATAACTATATTTGTAACATAATTTAATTATTGATTTTATGTGTTGCTAAAATACGCTAGATTTTAACATGTCAAACAATTCCATTTGATATGTTTAATTATATACTCGTAAGCTTGAGTTTCGGCTAAAACTAAGACCAGGATCAATGGTTCGGTTTCGTTTTCGGCTAAAAAAGCGGTTTCGATGGGACATCATTCTGTCTTATTATGTATCCCACAACAAGTCCTCATTCATGCCCTTGTCCACAATCTCAACCGAAATCTCCGTCACCACCAATAGTAAGGTCCCACGACATGTCCAGCTAACGCCAGGCTTATGGCGACAGTAATCCGCTCCACTGCGTGCATGCGAGGCGTGATCTCGCATACATTAGCGTTAGTGCTGATGTAGGCAGAGGTCTAGCTGTATCATGTTTATTAATAATGGGACTTGTTTAGGAGGGTACTTTTTAATGTGTGGAGTTTTTTTCTATAAACAAGGTGTAGACGGACCTTTCACAAAGCCGTCAGCCAAACACTCCGTACAGCAAACTAAGTAACTCCACGCAAAACTTATTGCTGGGAAACAACTTTTTTTTTGGGTGAAACATCACGTTTTACGGTAAAACTCAATATAACGCACTCCAAACATTGTGCTGATGGTTGCATTGAATGGTAAACGAGTCATGGAGGTATTTAAAGTAAAGTAATATCAAAAATTCGCATTTAAAAAACCAATATTTCCGTAAAGTTTCCAGGTAGTCCAGAACAAAAAAATGATCGCAAAGACGAGGAGAACAAGTGTGTTAATTCAGGGTGGTTGTCGGTTCGGAAAAGTGACTTGGATTTCTGAATTCGAATGGTAAAAAGAAAAAAACTATTGTTGAAAATTGAATCCGAGCTCAAGACAATTTTCTATAAGTCAGTTCTGACTTCAATCTACACAGCAAATAAAACTTAGATTGATTTTACTCTTGGTTCAGTCGTCTATTCCAGATTTTCTATTCAATCACAATAGTGTAAAGTACTCCAACCCTCTTAAAAACAACGTAAATCAACAGAAACGCTATCATTAAAAAAATCCAATCCCATTTCTCTAAAATAAAAAATATATAAAAAAATCTAGGTCATACCGGCACTATGCTCAAACGACATTTTTATTCCCGTGTATTGGCAAAGCACTTAAAAACTGCAAACACAATTTTTCACATATAAAAAGTTAACGTCATACGGGTAAAACATCGCGGTCATAGACTGTAGGTAAAATATCGTGGTCGTGCTGTATGTAGCTCGCAAATAGAATACGATTGAATTTATAATGAACCCCATTCACAGCCGATATGTTGGGTGTAGGAGTATCGGCAACTCTGGGTTAGGCGCCCGCCGATATCGTGTTGGTAACTATAGAGTTATTGAAATGAGCAGTTTTCCTATTTTAGAATGATCGGGTGGGAAAATAAACGGTGTGGTTTTAAATATCAAGTTTTTAATTGTCTATTTTGTGTCTAGTCTGTTTCTGTGTTTTTAATCGTTTTGTAAATGCAATCTAACATGGACTACCAATGTGGATAGGTAAGGTACCCACGTTACGTACGTACTTATTAAAAATCAATAAAACCCTTATTTTTACACGACTGCCCAAAAAAAGGAGTGTTATGTTTTTTACATGAGTAATTTAACAACGCATGATTGAATTGTGTACCTACGCATACAATCATGAAATTATTATTATTATTTATTTATTACAGTATTCAAATGTTGTATCTTTATTTTTATTGTGTGTTCTTTAATAACTGACGTCAAATAAATATTTTTCTTTCTTTCTAAAACCATTAACACTAAATTAAATACCTGGGTGCTTTTACTCGGTCTTCTCGCAGAACCACACACATTCCAACATTATCGTCTTCTTTATCTTAAATGAAATTATATTTATTTTATATGACACTAACACATCAATTTCCTAGCTGACTGATCTCTAAGAAGAAATGTGACGATGACCTCTGGTGACAATCAATAACCAATATCTTTATAACAATAGCACACATCAAGAGAAGATCACTCTATTATTCTTTTATGTAATATTTTCTATCGCCATATTGCATTGCTTCAGTGGCATCCCTTGCATCCGCGAATAGGGTGACCATTTCGAAATTTTTAATAATCCTGATAAAATGCCGGACATTTGTAAAAAAAGTCTGAACTTTTAACTTTTTTATCTTAACAATAATAAAATAACGAATACTGAAACATATGCAACATCACAAATCCTCCCCCCCTCTCATACACCACGCCACGCCACAGCACACCACACCACAACACACCACACCACATCCCAGTCACACAGCCCCCTTTCCAACATTCTCACACATTCATAAGCATAATAGTTAAACCTGGTCATTATAGGTTTACACAAATAAAGGTTTATTTTGTACACGAAGTTACAGTAGAACACTGACTGCTAGGTCACAGGGTCCCCCTAGTTTAGGAGGCAGGGTTTTTAACTATTTGTACAGCCTTTTCCTAAAATTCAATGTACCTATGTGGTGTGGTGTGTGGTGTGGTGTATTTGTATTGTAAACAAAGGTTTTTGTGCCAATAAACTTATTATTTTTGTAACTAGGTTCTAGTTAAATTTTGTTATTAAAAAACAATCCTCGAAGTCTGAAACTCCGGACAAAAGATAAGACCATTTGAAGCCCGGACGGGGGGAGGGGGGGTGGCAACAAGATGGACGTGTCCGTATAAATACAGACGGATGGTAACTCTATCCGCGGATATGTCAGACAGTGCCAATTTTAGATTTAATATGGCGGGACGCTGCTATTCTTTTTAATGGTCTGCACTTAGATTAGCATATTGTGAGATGAAAAGAATAAACTAGACGATTATATAGAATATTATGGTTTTTACTGGTAGGGAGGGATGTGATCATGAAGACAAATATGGCTTTTCTTTCAAAAGAATATCGGGTTATCCTCCGGAACAGGCAAAAAACTTGCAAGATGGGCCTTTTAACATAACTGGCAAAATTTGTTTGTTTTATACGCCTCTGTCTTCCCTTCAAGAAATGCAAGTGTGATGTATTTTTTTCTGTTGATATGACTGTTTATCGCTGGAGAATACAAAATGACTATTTTTATCCCCGAAGGGCTAGGCAGACTCCGTGGCTGCTACTGAGAAATCCCTGAAGGAAAACCCAATAACACTTTGCCCGATCTGGGAATCGAACCCAGAACCATGAGGTCACTATTACCTACTAAAATACTCAATCCATTTATTGCATTCAACAAAGTGGTAACTTAAAATGTAACTTAAGACTAAGGACCCTATCGGGCACAGCAAAACAATACGAGAGAGCAAGCTTCAGTAACATAAATCAATGAACAAAACCACACATACTGTGCAAGACTTTCGTCATTAAAACATAGTACCTAGGTTTTTCCTGGTTCATTACGGTGTATCAGAATATCACCATCTCATTTGCCTGTATATAAAGAGAACAGGACAAAAAATATGTCAATTTGTAACGGATTGAAGCGATCGCTGCAAACGAAGGCCGGCTCGGAATCTTTTATATGGGCGTGGGATTGTTTTAATTATTGATGTCGATATCGATATATAGGTTAAGTTGTAAAGTCATGTCTGAATTTATCTAGTTTGTAATACGTACATGAATCGTACAGTCAGTATTTCAAAAAGTATAAGATGAGGACGTTTTTCTTTCTTTCAGGTCTTTATTAAGCGTCAAAGAATCTACATAATATATTAGGTAAGTCGTCATCATCACCTGCAGTCTTTTCCAAGGGAGTTGGGGTTGGCTTGCAGTGTAACTGGATGCAGCTGATTATCGGTAGTTCACATTAGAACTACCTATTTGATCTCCACAACCTTGTAACTAGGGAAACACGACATCCTTTTTGCCAGACTTCTAATTACTCGAAACAAGTACCAAAGATCTACGAAACGGTACTATGTACGTTGCGTGCGTATGTATTACAATTTAACTACAGAATGGATAAAAAGTAACTCGTAAAAACCACTTTACTTTTAAGATGTCTCCATAAAAAAGTCGCATAGAAAAATGTTGGTAAAACACATTTGATTGCACAGTTTCTACATCCAATCCTAGTATACATACCTCTTAAAATCACGTCCTCCCAATTTATCGACAACTCCCCACTGACAAGTCCCAACACTAGCACTCATCGCAAGTGGTCGCATAACGACGTCGATAACGAACCGCGGTGCATTGTTATCGACAAAATGCTAAGCAGCTCGATATACCCGGATTAGTGCTGTACCAACGGCAAGCTCTAGTCTCGCGCTGATTTGAGCTCAGGGCGTTGGATTATCTGTTATTATCTTAGATTTAGATGAGGGTTTGTGTTCTTGTGAGATTATTGTTTTGTTTTGATTTTTTTGTGAGCAAATATAAGATGCATGTATTGTTTTGATGACTATGTGATTTACAGAAGGTCAATATTCAGAATTGGAATATTCGAGTGTGAACAGATCTTGATTGAAACATTACACACACATATGATGGCACATAATTTTGATAAGACCCCCATTTTCATACGTACGTTATTTGAGAGACGCCTATGTCCAGCAGTGGACTAAACTGCAGATGAGGCCCATAATCTCATGAAGTCCATTTGACATTGTAATTTTATTGACAAAACGGATACGTGGTCGTACTTAATGACCAGCGCACATGGGCAATAAAGTCACTACCTTGCTAGCAGACTTTGCGTACATACATGAGCTTTTCTTGCATAAATCGCGCAGACACACTTCATCATATGAATCAGTTATCGATATTAAAGTATTTTCAATATTACATGTCTGTCTGTCCGTCTGTCTGTATGTTTTTGTTGTCTGTCTGTGTGTGTGGTCTTTCAGGCATTATTCTCATCTTTCCGAGGAATTTATATTATAATCAACTGTGAAAAACAAATTAAAACCTTTCTGAATGCCAGCTGTCTGTACGCAAAAGTATACAATAAATAGTCTTTACTTATGTTTATGTGTATATCATCAGTCCCGTCTGGAACTTACTGCCAATATGGACGTCTACGTAATTAAAATAGTTTCAGTGATTTATCGCCACGAGCCGGTGTCGAACCCCGGACGTCGCAGTCACTGATGAGAACACAAGAGATGTGGCTTTCAATGAACATTCCTGCATGAATGGAAAACTTTTGTTTTGTTTATTAACGGTTTAATGATTACTTGTAACAACATCAATATACAGGTGTTGCTGTTGTTACAAGTAATCATTAAACCGTTCATTGTAAGGTGTACCTAAGGCCAATTATGTTAATGTTACACAACATCACGCCTGCAATCTCCGAAGAGTCATGCAGAGGAGTGCCTTATAGTACACCCACATTTCGTCAGTTATGTTTTTATTATAAACTAGCGGACGTCACGCGGTTTCACCCGCGTAGTTCCCGTTCCCGTGGGAGTACGGGGATAAAATATAGCCTATGTTACTCAGTAAAGACGTGGCTTTCTAATGATGAAAGAATTTTTGAAATCGGCGCAGTTGTGTTTGAGTTTATTCATTACAGACATACACACAAAAATACAAATATTTCCTCTTTATAATATTAGTGTAAATGTAGAAGTGTAGGAAACCGGCCAAGAGCGAGTCGGACTCGCGCACCGAGGGTTCCGTATAAACTTTTTAAAGGACAAACTTAGCTTTGCTGTTCGATCCCATGAACAGGCTATTGCACCAACCGCAAATAATAAGTTTGTAATAGTAAAATTGCTTTGTTTGTTATTAAACTAAGTAGTTATATATTTACTTTACGTGTGCTATAAGACATTGCTTCTCACCAATTTCGTGATTCTAGGTCAACGGAACTTCCATATATATAGGTTTTCGGACACACGGACAGACAGACGGACAAGTGAGTGATCTTATAGGGGTTCCTTTTTTTACTTTTTGAGGTACGGAACCCTAATAACACACCTGGTTCCTACAAAACTATGTACATTGCCTACTCGGTCAAAATGTATGGAACAACAGTTTTTTTTTAAGTTATTGGTTTAAAGTTTCTATATGGGGTGGTTCAGAATCATGTACTGAATACATGGTAACCATTAGCATATGGTGTCCTTTCCACCCCGTATTTAAAACCTACAATGGCAAGTTTGTTCCCCCAAAATTCACCTCTACCATCACTCTACCCAAAATGCCACAATTTTCGCCAACTTCCCTACATTAATTGAAACATGCAATGATAGAGTACATCGTAGAACAATACTCAGTAAGTACGCGCTCTACCGATCTGCGGGCTTTTGTGCGAGTGCGCCGACTGTGACGCCTGTGCCGTTGAACCGACTCTACGGGGCTCTGCCGGCTCTAGCTAGACCTCTACGTAGAGCTATAGTGTGGGGCATTGTAGAGCTGCTGCTAATCTTTGCACTTCATGCTGTATTGTTGAGGGTGTGTTACTTGTGATTAATTGTTATTTTGGAGATGGTGTTTTTGATGGAAGTGTGTGTGAGGTTGTACTTATTCATCAATACAGTCGATTTCTAAGTTTAGTCATAATAACAGTGAGCTCTTCAAATACCTGAGATTGCAATGGAAGCGAGCTTTAATTTCATAACTATCAACTTACATATCTTTAGAATTTCAGGGTGAATAAAAATGAAAACTTTATTGTTAATGGATCTAATGTTTCGGGGGGTTCAATTAGGCTCAAAATGTAGTTCCCTGGTTGACTGAGAGAGGCCAATGCCTCTGTATTACGGGTACTAAGCGCGGTGTCCTAAGTGTTGTGCAGGTCAGTTTGGTCTTTTTGTATGGCCAACCACAACAAAGGTGTAGGTTAGTTTACGAGAATGCTTATCAAAATGACAAGAAACACTTTCCAATCGAGAAAATTACTAGCTTACTAATATATTCAGAATCAACAGTTAAACACAGCAGAGCAATCACCTGGGTGTGGTGTACAACTGCGCACTGAGCACATATTCCACATTCCGATGGTATCGGATCATTGTGATGCTATCAAGTCATTGTGAAGGCATCCAATCAATGGTGTCACATTGATGACAATTAAGTCGGAGACACACCTTGGGATGTGTTGGTATGCTGGATGCATCTGAGCGTCGTTTGGGAGAGTTGTTGAGCGCGTTATTTTTGATGGACTAATAATGAAGTTTTGTTATGTTATTCATGGAAAGAGAGACGAAATATATATATTGGTTACTAATAGAAGTTGGCTACCTCCAATTTTTTTTCTTAATCCCAATCCCGCCTAAAGGTAAATCGTGATTGCAACCTATTGTAGTAATGTCTTGAGAATAAATAAATATATAAATAAGTATCTACCTAGTGATATTGTAGTGTCACATTTCTTTACAATCTAAGTAGGTATCTACCACATAGTGACAGTGGAAAGGTAAAGCGATGGTAGTAAGGTACTTATTAGTATAAAAGATGTTTAAGAAATTAGTTGATAAGTAAAAGGAAGTTGTATACTTTTGTCTTGGTCACTTCGCTAATAAACGTCTTTTGGATTAGCTGTTGTTTCCTTGCATAAATAAGTAATCAGCTAAATATATCTCAATGATGAACAAATCTGGAATAGCCGCGTATTTTTCTGTTACCCCAATATTTTGCCAGGCATTCAACGAACATGTTAATCTTTCGTACCCAAGCCACCAAGGCATGCCACATCCATTACACGCGACATCAGTGCACATGTTAGCTACTTGATTGAGTCGCAACGCTCCAGGGCGCGCCGTGCGCCGCGCTCCCCCGCCTGCATTACCGAGCAGCGCTATTGTGCGCGCTTCCTGCTTTATTGCAGCTTCCTCTATAGCAGCTCTTTAAGCTGCTTTGAGCTGTTGTGTGAGATGGTGATGGAAGGGTTATGGATTGAGATCAATCAATCAGGTTAAGTTGGCTTTGAGAAGTTGAAATCTGGCGTTGATTGTGTTAAATCTTAGGAGCATGAGCTTTTTAAAAGCCGCGCAGCTTTATTGGAATTGCGCCGAATCGGCCTGAACAAGATCTAGCAATGGTGCATGGCGCACGAAGTTTTCCGATCGGCAAGAGTGTAAGCCGAGTCACGTGTAATCAATGCATCATTATGCTTCGAGTGAGCTTTATTGTTCAACAAAATAATACCGAACTGAATGTGCCGAACCAAACTTAAGTTTAAAGGTACCGCTCTTTGTATGAGGATTAATGATTTTAGTACCTAATTAAGACTACTTAATAGGTCTATCGAAACATATAAAGCTAATCAATCTTTTCGACACAATTAATAAGGTACCCTTTGAGACACCCACGAAATGTTCTTTCATCATTACCCCTAGTAAAAGTACCAATTAAATTAATAGTATCTCATAAGGAACAAATTAGGAACAAAACTGCGAACTAGAGTTATGTATGAAACAATTAAAATGTACTTTGGGTCGTCCTATGTTCAATAAGTTCTTTGACCTAACAAAAGTTCAAACGATACGTGATACAGCATTCATTTTAGTTTCTATTAAATCCATGGTGAAATCATGGTATTGTGCCTTTCATCTGGACAGGATATCCGGCTAAGCAGCTTTGAATGTGTTCAATAGAGCTTTGTGATTAGTGTACAGTACCGCCATCTATGATTCATGGTGTAAGTTCGATGAGCTTTCGATCGAATGAGTTGCGCGCTTGGTAATGTAGATGGCGTGCTTCAAAGATTTACGGTACACGTAAAGGCCAAAAAAGTAAGCAGTATTCAAAACCAGGTCATGTTTTTTCATTAATAAAACGAGTTATGTTTTCTAATCCAGTCGAAACTCTAAGACTTTAACCTGTCTTAGTCTTGTCCTTTACACAAGTAGCTGTTCGCACCAATGGTACCTATGCACTATGTTTAGTTTTATTTTTTGTTATGTTTCAGTTTTTTTCCGTTCATTTCCCGTGACAAACATTCGATAAGGAACCTTGTATTAATTAAAGAGTTTTTACACAATGTGTATAAAAAACAATTGATAGAAAAATGCCTATCAAATCCATTTTTTCAGCAATCATACGTATTAAACAAAAACACGTACCTGAACAGCATCATCCAAGCACCGTCCCCAGGCGTCGCTGCGGTCCACCAGGGTGTTCCACTTGTCGGCCAGCTTAGCCACCTCCCGCCGGATGGACCTGGCCAGCTCGCGCGCCTGCTCCTCCGCCGAGCGGTAGCCGCGGGAGTCGCCCTCGTTCTCGCGACTCGCTGTAAGGAAAGGGAAGGTTAGATGTTGGAAGAATTCAATTTATTTTTTTGTACTTAGAATTATCGCTAAGCTGACAACCAGTCTCACCAAGGGGTATCGTATTAACCAGTACCTACTAACTGGGTTGTGGAGGTCAGATAGGCAGTCGCTCCATGTAAAATACTGGTATTCAGCTGCATCCGGTTAGATTGGAAGCCAACCCAAATATACAGTAGTTAGGAAAAGGCTAGGCAGATGATGATGATGAATTATTAATAAGTCGTGTCCTAACCAAAGCGATCGTCGCACAGACTAGCGGTAATTACGTATTCACACGATCGATCGCTTTGGTTAGGACGAGGGGTAAGAAATACCAAAACGTTCATACCATTTATCAAAATAAAAAGTTGACTGTTATTGATTGATTACTTTGTTATAATTCTTACACGATGCAACAATGAAAGTGGCGTATCATCGTCTGGCATAATTAGAGCTAGGTCATCTATGTACAGTTTCTCAATGTCACAATAATAAGCGGAATAATCGCCGAAAATTCTTTAAATAACAAGACGCCTTTTTAAAAAAAAATTTACAAAATGATTTACTGTTCTTGCAAATAAAAAAACATCATTAAGTATATTTGGACCTCGTAATTGTTTACAAGCAAACTCAAAAATCCAAGGAAAACCAACCCTTAATTGGCACATTTTTTTTAAACACAAACGAAAAATAAACATGTCACAGCTTTTCAGTGTTAAGTAGCAACTTGGCCCATCGTCGAGCGTTGAGCTCTCAATATTTGGAGCGTGAGCCCCCCCCCCCCTCTAGCAGGCAAGTGCGAGAGGGTGCGGGGGAGGAGGGAATTTAATAATTACAACGTTACTTCCACGCCGACGTTCTTCTGCCCTCACT
The DNA here is from genome assembly GCA_963853795.1 of Xestia rhomboidea. NCBI lineage: Eukaryota > Metazoa > Arthropoda > Insecta > Lepidoptera > Noctuidae > Xestia > Xestia rhomboidea. Next base: position 893,405 of record OY970778.1, on the reverse strand, counting down.
TTGGATATTGCACTGGCATAGTTTCCGGAGTTGCCTGAATTTCGGCGGGAGAGGAATTGTTGCTGCTTTTGATGGTAGTGGTTTGGAGGTTAAGGTTCTGTGGTATTGGGGTAGCTTGTAAATTAAGCCAATTATTCTGTATATATTGCACATATCTGCTGAAAGTTTTTTTAAATTTGGTCAGATTATTATTTGTTACTTTAATTTATTGCAAGACTAAATATTATTATCAGATCAGTTTCCAAATGGAAAGATACCGCTCACTACAACCAAGCTAGGTTAGTTTAGAATTTTCAATATGTAGACTACATAAAATATAAAATCAAGAGGTAGACAAAAACAGCAACAGTCTATAAATTCCTACATTGCCCCCTAACCCATAACATTTCCCTACATTTATAAAAAAAATATACCCCACAACAAACCAACAGGGATATTTTTATAAAACCAGTAGATTTTCAAGTCCACTCGCTTTGTCACTAGCCCACGAATTCAAACGAGGCACTCGTCGTCCGCGGCGCTGTCGACCGAATATTTTTCATTTTTTTTCATCTTTTAACATTTTTCTCTAGTAACGGTTCAGTAATTTAGTTAGCGTTCGTTTTGAAGCTAGTATGGTATAGTTCTGTCTAATATGAGTTTTGTATTTTTTCTTTTAGTAATAAATAAATAAAATATCTTTATTTCAGACCGAAGAACAGTCCATACGTTGTTAGTGGTTAGTAACAGTGGTTAGTAATTCTATCAATTCAGGACTATGGAAGATATTCTAATGAGCAGTGAATTAACGTGGTCGGTTTTGAAGATTATAGCTGTTGGGATGAAACTATGAAACCCTTTTAATTATTTTGATAGTTATGTTATTGAGACAATTTGAACCATACCTATTGAATAGATCAACTTGAAATTTCTTACTGAGACCAGGTTATTTTTTTTTTCCTACATACCATTATACTGCACTTATAAATCTACACTCCTTTACATTATGTCTATGTGTAACTAAATGAAAAGCTCCCCTAATAAATTCTCAACCAGAGATAAACGAGAAAGAAAAATAGCTGTCATCTAAACAAGCGTTTCGGAATGCCACTCGATATTTTCACTAGAGTGGCAACACTGGCAACCGCGCCAATCGACTTACGAGTTTAGTCGAGTTTTTTCCTGTCACTAGTTTCGTGAATTTTGGACGAAGCGGCTTTTGCGTGCAATTTTTGTCAGAGGATTTGGGTGGAACCTAATCCTGAAATATTGAGTTCAATTCAGAAAGTTTCTGAATATTTAAAGTTTTCAGCTGGGAAAAGAGATACAGAATTATTTTGTAGATGCGCCATGTTTGTAGACATGACTTTGTGGAATACTGGACCGCATTTCAGTACATTTGAGTTGGAAACCCTTTCTGCAATCTATTCTAAGGCTTTCAGAGAGCCTTCTTGAACCTAAGGTTCTTCGACCTGATTAATGACGTTTCTGGGGTTCCAACCAAAATAAACATACAGTATCCATCGATAAAACAGATCAAAACACAATAAATTCACCCAAAAACAGTAACAACAAATAAAACGAGCTCGTATCTCTAATTCTCCGATAAAAATGACGCCATGTTCGAAGGGTCGCTGACGTATTTCAAATCGTCCCCCGCCATTGGTCCACCAAGTCGGTTCCATTTTCAAATTTACGACTCCAACCAATGGCCGTAACGGACGGTTACGTACGCCCCTATATTTTATCGATATAGCTTTGATTTCTTACTTGGAATTTATGGAATAGTTTCTATTTGAAAATTACTATTGAAAGATGTACTTAGAGATTGTTTTTTCAATATTATCTGAAGTTTAGATCCTGTCTAATGTGTTTGTCTGCGATAAAATCTAGGATTTCTTTTTCTTCAAACAAACAAAAAATATTCATTGCTCTTCATCATTCCACTCAAAGACAAAAGCACTATCATCAAAATAATTAATCACGTCAAAACGCGACATAATTTGGCAGCTACCCGCCATTTCGAAAGCGGCGTCTCAGTCGACAGGGAGACTGTCAGGCATCCAGACGTGTAATCCGCTCATCTTAGAGACTGTGGCAGCTGGCAGTATCACAGGACTAAGCCCCTAGTTGTCGACTTGCCAATTATTATTGTGCTGGTTACTTGTAAACTGGCGTTTAGATTATGTATTTGAGTAGCAAGTAGCAACCAAGGTGAGGCGTATTGGGTTTTGCAGGTACGTACTAAGAAAGTTGAAAGTGTTGCTAGAAATCACGTATAGTATGGATTTGGGTAGAAAGGAAGTAACTGTTGACATGTCGAATAATAGAGAATTATGGTAGAAGAAGATATGCTGCGACGACCCCAAATAAATTGGGATAAGCTTTGACTAAGAGTAAGGGCTAAAACACATACACCATACGAAATTTGGTCGTGAACTTTTACAATGCACGTCGTGGATTTCTACGACAGAAGCAATCAAGTATATTACGACGATGCGACGTCGTATCGTGTGTGTTTAACCCTTACTTAGTTACAGATTTTAATAATTATGCTACAGATTTTGAAAATATATAATTTCTAGACTTTCTGTAGATTAAATATAGAAAGAGTTCAAAGAGTCTCTAGAAAAATATTCAACTTGCACGTTACCGAAGATCTAGAGTTCCAGCCAAATTATAATTAAATCTATCCAAAGTCAAGTCCAACATCTGGCCACCTACAAAAACAACTATTAGACACACCACAAAGCCCAATAGTTATCAAAGCGCTCTTAACCCTCAAACGCTGACCGCTTAAAAACATAATCGCCAAGCGCAATCAATCAGAGCAGCTGCCAATTGATTGGCGCTAGCCGATTGCTATCACCTTGTGAATGCAAACTATATTGATTGAGCCGGTCCGCACGGAATTTGCAATTAGCGCGGCCGGTACGCTTCTAATTGCGTTCAGTCGTTCATTCATTCACTCGTTCACCGCTTTGTTGCTGCGCTTTTGTGATACAGGGCTAGGATTTGTGTTTCGATCCATAGCTGTCTTTATTATTGGTTGGCTTTATTAGTTTTTTTTATTAAGTAACTGACAGATAAACAGATCATTGAATTACGAATATTTGTGATTTTATGAAGATTTATTAAAAGTTTTCCCTGAATGGACTTTCGAATGAAATTATACTTATTTAGGGATTTGGAATCATCGTTATGGGTAAGTCCAGCAACAGAAGAAGTTTTTCCTTTACTGCTGATGACTCCTATGATGATGATTTTGAGTATTGGAAGTCTAAATTCAGAAGAATGTGGAATTTAGCTGAGGCATAAATATGATAGTTGTCAGTAACAGTGGCAGTTGGATGGCATAGATGGCAAATTGCACTGAAAGCCATGAGGCAGATGGTGCAACTACATCAATTCAAGCCACGGCATTTGGCACAGCTCTAAAGTAAATTCATACCATCCCGAGTGAACTAAGATCCCATCTCAATAACAATACGGTGTCAGCATCAAGTATGCAAATATCAAGCAAGTCAGGCAACAATCAAGGTGTGAATGGCCACTGGTCCGGAACAATGCGCTTTGATGTACTGACAGACTGGCTGACTTGGTATGGAGGGGATGTGTTGGCAGAAGGTGCAGTAATAATTCAGTGACGTAAGTCAAGTTAAGGACTTTAACTTCTGTTATTCAAATAATAACTGCCATTCTTTGACTGACATTTATAGACTAACTAGCTGTTGGCCGCGACTTCGTTCGCGTGGAAATTTTGATGTGTATGTGTGAGGCTAAAAAATAGCTTACGACCTATTTTCAGACCTACCAAATATACAACAAAAAAAAAAATCGGTCTAGCCGTTTCGGAGGAATTCGTTAACAAACACACGAGATTTTTATTTTAGATTAGATACTAAAATATGAAATGGCATATAAAATTTAATTGCCATTCCGCTAATTCATTCATATCAGAAAACATAATGCAGAAACAGAGTCAAGGACTACTACTCATTAATTTTTTTTAATCTCCAGTCACATGTGAAATATCTCCCAACCGTACTTTAAATACCTACTTATACATTTTAAGAATATCTTTTCCGACCACACGTTTCAAAAAATAAAAAAATATTCACTGTACACACTTTTTTGTTTTCGCATTTTAACGAATTGGTCTTTCTGGCCATTTTTGTTTTATATTTGTGAATATTGATGTTTTGGCGGTACCGACAGATGGAATTTGTATTTCGTATCCAGCGCTGTTCGGAATGAAACCTTTCCATGTTTTTCATTTCCATTCTAATAGTGAGTAGGTAGGGAAACGAGTTTTACGGTAGTTTAAACGCGCCGTATGATAGGTTTTAGTTACAAAGTGATTTTTTGAATTCCGATCTCCGACCCCAAGAGCAGGACAATGATGATGATGATATTATAACTAATTATGAAGATAGATATCTATTTTACTGGAGAAATCAATCAACCAATTTTAGTGTCGTGTGAGCACACACACGGTAACACCAGATTTCTGAACGGATATATATTCAAACAAAAGGTATATTTCCCACTCAGAAACCGGTTGTTTTTCAATTTAACACGACATCTTTGAAAAACCAAAATGTAAAACAGCGTCATCTCTTAAAATAAATACGCACTAACTCCAAACATCTCCAGACTAGCAATAGATGTCGCCACTTACCCTCAGTGTCGCTGGTGTCGGACAGCGGAGGCTCATTCGCGATGTATTGTCTGCCACTCAGGAGATTGCTCTCGACGATCGGTCGTTTGTCTTCCAGCTGTCTTCTGAATGCGCGGTGGTCATCCTGGAAGGGGAATTCGAAGTTATAATACTTGTATTTTGAATTTCCTTTGTGATAGGCGAATTTTGAGTCAACCACCCCAGACTACATTCATATGTTTAAAAAAATAATGAATAGCCATAAGATGCGATCTGTTCATATTATGATAGGGGTCAAGCTGCGCAAATGACCAAAGCATTTGAAACGAGACACTCCATTGTAGTTTCTTTCCAATGGAAATCCAGCGTAGGCTTCATTTTCTTGGATTCTCATAAAGGGTGTAGTTTTTAATCAAGAAAATGTACCTAGTCCTGTCGTGATATGTAGGTATATTTGTATTTAAATTGTTCACCTTATACTACTCGGCATTCAACAAACTTGACTACGAATTCCTGTTACATTGTTAGTTCAATAAAATATCTGCCTAAAGCCCATATTTCCCGAACATTAGCCACAGTATTCGATTAGGGCCGATTATCCGTACCCTTAAACGCTTGTTAACATTCCACACATAGCCGCCACTAAGCCCGCCATTTTGTTGCTCGTCTGCAATCTAGCTATGTTACAGAAGGTCCACGTGTAATTAAGGACGAATTTCACCTACTGAAGTTACGCGATCAGCACATTTAAACTGCGTTTATGAGCCGTCAGTTTCAATATTTCACAGCACTCAATATATTGACAGTTCTTGAACGAGGTTTAGGTGTGCTGACCGTGTTTTTTAATGGTGAAATCGGGCCTAAGCAGAAGTAGAGAATGTCCAGAAATAATTTGAATTGGTTGGACGATTTCCAGTAATGAAAAGTTTTTTTTTTAAATTAACAGAAAGATTACCTACTGTAAGTTGATAAATTCATTTGTTTGTGCAAAGCATTGTACTATGTTTGCTCTTCTTTTTTTATCGTACTTACGTATGTTTGTTTTATATTAATCTTTGCAACTTTGTATGACATATTTTACTAGGTCAATCGAAAAAAGGCTGAAACTACTCTTAGATAGAAAATTCCTCAACAACCGTAACAGATTACACATCACCTTTGTCTGTTTATCAGGGCTTCTGTATCAACCTGTCCTACCCCTTCAGTTAAAATGGCGTCAGTATGTCGGTTGATTTAGCCGCGATCCACGGATTAGTGCGGTCAAATTGTTTATCGCGGTGCGTACTTTGTTGACTCTTGCGCCGATTTAGGGAGACATTGTTTAGAGAACTAACAAATGTATTAGTTACAGGATTTGCCCTACTGTGCTCTGTATACATTGAAGGAAACACAAGACTAGTGCTAAAATCAAATACACTATTTAGAAACTGGCAGTAAGTCTAGGAGACTACGAACAAGAACTCTTCGGAAAACAAAATAGAAATCTGATTTGGACTAGTGAATACTGGAGATTAGACTATAGTCCGCGCGCGAGCTCCAAGGAGTCAGTGGCTTGTTTAAATCATCGTTGGTTTTATTTCGGGTGCATAGTGCCCTCATAGAATCGTTTCATAATTTACTCCGCGCGAACTAAATTATGAATTCATTCTGTGAGGGTGTTATGTGCTTGAGGTGGAACCACCGATGTTTTAAACAAGCAACCGATTCCTCGGAGCCCGCGCGAGGACTATACACTAGTCAATGCTGCGGAGGTAGCAACACATCCCAGTTTCCAAATTCGTTTTTTTATATGCATCATGAATCATACCAGGATAATGATTCTATAATGTTCACACTGCTTGCTGTGTGCAAGCAGTGTAGGCTTCTCTCTATGAGTGGGAAGCATAATGAATATGCAGTTTGTATTCTGCTTAGCAAACCAAAGCTTCGTTCGACCTAGATACTCGAAGGGTAATAAAAACAAACACATTCACTGTTTATCACTGTTTACGATCTATTACTAGGTTTATTACTAGTAGGCGGCTCTTAAAGCAATTTGAAACAAGTTGCCGGGTCCAAACAATTACTCCTGACCGAATAGCCTGGTCGCCCATTTTGAGGTGGAGCTGTGACCAGAATTGCGTCGTTTAGCCCGTTCTGCACCAGAACTGCCTATATCTGTACGATCTCGGACTTACACAATGGTTCGATTTTATTGAATCGGCTGTTATTCAATACAGGGGAACAGACATAAACTAGACCTGTATTCTATTTATTTTTTTACGAAAACCGTTTATTTTAAATCCATTTTAGCCATTTTTTTAATGGCGCAGAGGTAGTGAGGCTGCCTTACGTTCTTAGGGTCCCGGGTTCGGATCCCGGTAGGAGCAAATGTTTGTGTGATGAGCATGGACATTTGTTTCCGAGTCTTGGATGTTTATATGTATATTACGTATGTATTTACAAACAAAAAGTATCTATGTAGTATAACAACTATCTGGTGTCCACGACACAAGCCTCGTTGCTTAGTGTGGCACTAGATGGCTTTGTGTGTAATGTCCAGCGATATTTATTTATTTATTTTATTTTGCCACATAAAATGTCCCCTCCAGCGTCATCTGAGTGCCAAAAGATCCTTGTAAACTAATATACTCATACCTGTTGTTTCAACAGAGCCGGCAGGTCGCCCCTGGGTGGGGCGAGCGCGTTGAGCTCAGTCTCCTTCCTGATCACCCACTCGGTGAGCTCGCGCAATGATAGCAGTAATGCTGACCAGTGCTCTGCGTTGCTCTCCAGGCGGTTTCTGTGGAGTAAAGAGAGAATTCTGTTAGTGGAGATTTGTGTGAGAGCAACCTCTTTGACTGGTATAGAAAGCCTCAGGCCTTAAGTCCGCCTTTATGCCTTTTTGTGAACGAAACGTTTAAATAAGTAAATAGACAACGGTTTCCCGGGTTCGGTGAGGTTGAAAGATCAAGTGATGATGATACCTAGACACATGGGTACAAAATGTAAGTAGGTATGTTATCTACTGCTTTAGATGCTTAGGTTATAATAACAAACTCCTAAAACACAAGACAAAGCCTATGCCACCTCAAAATGTATTCAAACTATCGATATTTTCAATCAAAGTTAATGCCATTCTCTAAGTGTGCGCTAAATATGTACTTGCGGGAATACTTTTCGTGTTTTTAAAAGTGTACTCTTATTTTGTGTGCTCTAGATGGAATACCTCAAGATTACGAACGAAGAACAATTGTACAAGATCCATGAATTTTAGCTGATTGATTGATAACTGAAATTTTCACTGGTTTAACGTACTAACGAATTCTAAATAAGTAACAAGGACTTCCTTCAAAATCAAGAACATTAATGACATCTTAAAATTTCTTCATTTTCAAAGTAATCCTACTTCCCGTTTCAACCACAAGATTGCTATAAAGCTAATCCCCAATAAAACGAAGCCGTATAAAGAACAGCGGGTAAGTAGCGAGCCAGAGCTATAACTCAAAAAGTTGGCCCTCGCACAAAGGAAGTACAATTGTTGAAATTTGGCCGCCTGGCTGATGCTGGAGAGATTGTGGATAGCGTGTAGGAATGGGGTGGTGGTTTCTACCGTATGTTTGTTTATTAAACGTGAGAGGAGAAAAGAGACGTGTCACCGTAGAAAGGTTTTTGTTGTAAAGTTATCGCCGTTATCAGTACTAGCAAAACACACAAAGAAATTTAAGTAACAAAAAAGAAACACGTATCAATATTTTTTTCCCAGCCTGTCATGTGTCCCACTGCTGGGCAAAGGCCTCCCCGGTGTCCTTCCAAACAACAAGACAAAGACAACAAGATAGAGAGCTATCTTGTGCGATATCTGGCCACAAAACTATCAGCATTTATTGTACGTATCAATAAAATGTTTCTTACGGTAACTGTCTGAAATATGTGTGCGTTTCATTTTAGTATTGAGCCCTCAACAGACTTATCGATATAAAAGTATCGATAGTCGTGTACCACCTTCACAGAACTCCAGATTTAAGCTGTATTCAAGAAATTGCAATGGTATTAACGTTTACTTAATTTTAAGACTCAATCTCATAAACTGTGATCAAATCTCCCGTCTAAGTTTTATGGTGTACTTGATTCTAATAGGAAGCAACGTGGCAAAGCCGCCAGCCTCTTGGGCACATTACCAGCTGACAGGACAGCGTTGAGGAGGAGTTTTGCCCGATGCCCTTTTATAGTTTGTTGTTAGTTTATTTAATAGTTTTTAATTAGTTACGAGTATGTAGAGTCGAGGACCTTAATAAGATAAGCCACTTTCGCTACTTTCCAGTTTTGCACTTTTATACATTCACGAGTACTTACGAACATTACCGACTAAACCCGATTTGTATTACACGGCTAAAATACGAATAGTGGCAAGTGGCTCATCATTTAAAGTCCTCGACTGTACATCTATAAGAAATTGGATTGAAAACGAAGTTCCTAACTTTATTTGAAGATATCTCACTATGGGAGGCACCGCACTTATCGACGAGAAATCGTCTTGAGCCAATCAGAATTTTATTACGTCCTGTCCATACTATTAAAGCGAATAGTCTGACGCGATGCGGAGTCGCGTCCTCCGAACTGAAACGAGGCGAATGACGTCTTCGCTTTTATTGCATAGACTAAAAGCTCTTCCTGAATAGCTCTAAAACATTTCACGTCAGTTTTCAAAATTCAAACTTTAAGTACTCATCTCAGATTCATAGATGAAAGCAAGTTTGAAACCCTGCCCCCTAAAAACTTAATCTTTTTCTGACCGGCTCTTGCGGTGTGGTTCGATAAGTGTGGTCAATTGATAAACACTTCATGACAACCAAAACTAACATAAAAAAAGAATTTCAAACCACTATACAGCATAGATCCCTTTATAATCCCTAAAGTTTGACAGCAAAGTGATACAAACACAGGGGCGTACTCAGGGCGGCACAAAGGGCGCACGACCGCAGGGGCCCGGCTCACCTGGGGCCTGACCGCAGTACGCAAGTTCCACACAAACCGAGGAGCTTCATCCACCACAGAGGAGCTTACACTAAGACGGGGTTCACGGTTAATTTTTGATAAGATTATGGTTACGCGTATATGGGGATAATGTGTTATGCTTTTGAAGGGAAATACATAGATTTCCTTTGTTTTCATAGTTGCAATAACAAGTTGTCATTGTAATACGATACCTATTACAATGAGATACGTTTGCAATTACTTCTGCATTAATATCGTGTCCTGTGCTTTGGTTTGTTCATTATAGAAACTGATAAACGCTAATGAAGGCGTTAAATTCGTATCTAAGTTCTGGGTTGAAACAATTTGATTGCCAAGGAAGGAGGAAAGAAAAGAAGACGCGGCCCATTGTGCCTGATTGGTGGCAATACGCTCACTCCTATTACATGGGTCTTGAACATAAGGGTCTGCACTCTACTTGGTATAGGTTCACCTCTCAGAGCGTTAAGTAATGTTCTTTAAGAATCTAGAATTTTGTTTTAGAATAGGTTCTAATATTTTCTAATCTAAACCCATCTGCAACCTCAGATTACGACAATTTTACTGCCAATCGGCGGAGAATCGAAACTGCTATACACCTCATTGCAGAATAAAGTAGTTTAGCAGTTTTATCTGCGCTATCACGTCATGTAAAGTGGGTAGTAAAGGGGTAAGCAGCGGTAGTGCGCATTCAGTTTAATGGGAGATTCTTATGACAGTGGTTTTATGGGATATCATGGTGGAATTGAGGGGTTGGTTAGTTTTGATGGATAAGAGGAATTGTGGCGGTTTATTTAATTGGAAGACGCAGCTGTAAAGATTAGTGTACAAAACGTTCGTTTAGCTGTTAATTATTAATCAGGAATAGGTTCTGGATCTTATCAAAATAACTATTCGAAGCCCTCTTATACATAATATTTTGTAACTATTGTGCATAATCTGTACTATTGTAGTATGCTTTATTATCTTCGCCGAAAGGTCATTATCAGTATATTTTTATTCAACGGTAATTTTTTAACGAAAACGATATAGCCGTAACTATAGTTAGACACTCTGTTCGTAGTGATCCCAAATATCCAGCATCCAGACTAAACGGAACAAAAAGAAGATAAACTAAGACAAATGTTGGCAAAACCCAGTTAACACAACAAATATTTGTCTCTTTTCACCAATACCCGCTAATCGCTCACAGTGTCACCTCACCCCAAGGTCAATAAAACGCGATCTGCATGCGTGTGGACATAAAGTTGTGTCTGTTTAGTGATATAAAACTGTGTAATATATCTCTTTATAACATTTTATCGTCGCGTTTTACGGTTACCGCCAGATTACGACCATGATACAACTACATATCAAGTAGATGTAAGTATTGTTTTGTTGATTTAAAACCTTTGCAACATAACATCAGGATAGTACACTCATAATTATTTCGACAGTTAGGACATTGACCTAAGTTTCCTGAAACATCTAATAATGCAGATCTTTCCAAAGATGTGTTTAAGGTATTATTTTAATACAGTTTCGGTAAATGGAAATATTGTTCTGTTAGTGTAGACTTTGCTTATCAGCATAATTATCATGGCAAAATACATACGTTCCCACTTTGAGATGGAGTGGGCCTCTCTATGAGAAGGGCAAGCATTCAGGACCAAATTACGGCCTAAAGGCTGTTACCGAAAGTTCCTAATCGAATACCTATAAGTTATGGGGATAAGTGGTTATGGGCAGAATTTTCCCAAACCCGATATCGAGTCCAGAACCGCACTCAGTAGTTGCGCTTGTGAACACAAGATCACCAGGCAGTATCCCCAAAATCTAGATAACATTACTTCGCAGAAACTAAACAATAAGATAAGTATAAAATCAAAATCCCCTTTTTTGGGCACTCGGGTATAAAGACCAGTATTTTCAGTTATTTCACTAATAGAACTGCCATATGAACCAAGAATGAAGCTAGCTTTTCCAAACCTCGTCAGCTCAAAAAGCGAGAATATACAAACGAATTAACATGAACACTGAGCTAAACAAAAGCAAATATGATTTACATAGATGGTACATCGTAACCGAGTACGAACAGTCCACGGTTCGATTCCCGTCGAGGGAAACTCCAGATTTATTACACGTCGTTAAGTTTGAATGATTAATTCACTGATCGGTTTGGAGCCAGGAGAACGGCGCGGCGGCGGGAAGAGAAAATAAAAGAGTATTTTTAAAGATAAGGTAGTTTGTTCTCATTTCAAAGTGATGGCTTTACTATTATTTAAGATTGTCAAGTAGTTTCTACTATAGGCGGCCCATTTTAATGTTTTCTTCTATGTATAGTGAATAAAGTCAGTGAGTGTGTATTAAGTGAATAGGGACTCACTTAATATATATACATTGAAGAAAACTTTAGTGATTTTTCAGAGAGAAAATTATACAAATAAGAAAAGAAGATCGTTCCTATTTTAGGTTTAATAAAATCCTTTATATGCACATAATAATTATGTGCTAGGCAGGACTCGATACTAGGCCTCTTATGTCTTCAGGATTTTTCAGTACCTATCACGAAATAACTCTGAAAATCTCCCACCGTTTTCCTAGCCCCACAAACAAAATGGCCGCCTATATTAAGAATGACCGTTACACAGGCGAAAATTTAATTTTTTCACCGAAGGATTATTTATGGAGCCGGCGATTGGTGCTGCTCGCAAATAAATCTACTTGTTTGCACTTCAGACTTAATTGGGAACGCTCCTTTTTGTTGAATATCTGCCGATGTGGGCGGAGGTATTGAGGGTTTAATACTGATTGATTGATAATTTGATCAAACCAGCCATCTTCAATTTTCATGACAGAGTTTTGTAATGGAGGAAGAGATATAGCTTTTAAACGGAACCAGCGCCGCCAACATAACATAACATCACACCTTGTAATCACAGAAGGGTTAGACAGAGGTGTATCTTATAACAAGTACACCCACATATTGCCATAGTTATGTTTTAGCCATCAACCGGGCACAGACTCTGTGGCTTCTACTGAGAAATTCCTGATGGCCCTTTTGTCAACGTCCTTCGGGCGTCAAGTAAGCACTGTAGGATTAAGAAGAGAGAATAGAAGATTGAGAATCAGAACCAAGTTTCTCCACGCATCCAACAATATGAAGTTTACTAAAGGTTGCTATAAGGTGGTTAGCGTAATCAGCCCATAGATGATGTTTCCACAGCTGGGACATACTCTGTTACAGGCGCGAATTCTAAAATAGTTTTAATTTAGAAACGCTGTAGTAAACACTTTATCTACATTTCAGTACGAGTACAGATTTCAATCGCAGTTGTTTATATTTAGATAATTCATGACAACTTGATACTTTATGAATCTATCGCCTATAATTTCCGGATCTCCCCTTTATCAGTATAAATCATAAACAAAGCCGCAATAGATCATTCTAGAAACACTAATAACCATTGAACCCAATATCCTTTAACGATAAATTATATTATGTACTGTCGCTACTATCACCAAATTCAATTATAGCGCGATAATATCTTCACCAGCATCCCCTTTGAAATAATAATACGAAACTTTCAAATAATCCGCCATAGTTTCTTAAATACAGGCACCTCTTAGAACAATACTCGAAGTAACTTTTAGTCCATAAATTCTTCAACAAAGTGAATCTCTAATTTTCTGTTAATTGACAACCCTGTCCCGTCAACCCTTTTAATGGTAGAATGGGACAGAGTTATACAAAGTTTTAATGGAAGAGCGGGACAGAATAACTTTTTTAGTTTAATAGAAGTGTTCTAAATGTTTTGACTGATGGAATTGAACCATTCGAAGAATTTTGAGTCCAATTTGATTAAAATATTGTACAGTTGAATTGTAATGGAAATTGATATTTAGAGGGTATCAAAGTGCTTTAAATTAATGGCTAAGCTTCGTTAACAATTCATTCATAATTATATACAACAGAACAATCGTGCCATTTACCGAAACTGTATTAAAACCGTACGTCTTTGGAAAATCTTACCCTTATAGTAATATACGACAGATTTTCCCTCATATCCGATACCTCACCTAAAACCTCCATCAGTATCACCTATTAAACGACATATTTCCTTTATACCCCCACGTGGTACAACCCCATGTTTTCCACCCCCATAAATAACACTTAATGGCCTGTTTTTGTTCAGCGTCTGTAAATACGTTCAACTTTTTTAAAGTCCCATGTGCGGCGGAATTTGAGGGTTAATTTAAGCTCGCGTTTTCATAAGGTTTTCACGCGGCATTTTATTTTAGTAGTGTATTAATGTTATGTGTGTTTCAAAGTTTGAGTATGTTACACAAGAAAGTTATTTCACTAAGAGCTAAATAGTATAAGATATACTATTTAGCTCTTAGTCCTTCCCCCATTCCTCCATTTCGACCCGAATAGCGCAGCGGTAGTGGGGCTGCCTTACGTTCTTAGGGTCCCGGGTTCGAATCCCGGTTGGAGCAAATGTTTGTGTGATGAGCATGGACATTTGTTTCCGAGTCATGGATGTTTATTTAAGTATGTATTTACAAACTAAAAGTATACAGGGTTATTTGTAAAACACCGACAACCTCTCAGGACTGTGTTACTAACATCATAATCAACAACTTTTGTTCTATGACTTTTAAAAATTGATCATATTTTAGTTCATCAAATTTTCGTACAAAAATAAAAATATTTAAATTGAACGCTCTAAATGTTAAGAAATCTATGCGAAGCAAAAGAAAGCGATTGTACAATAGTGAGGGGAGCGGGGTCAGGGCGGCGAGGGCCCGTAAAAGCGTTCAATTTAAATATTTTTATTTTTTTAATGAAAATTTGATGAACTCATTAATGATGAATTTTTAAAAGTCATAGAACAAAAGTTGTTGATTATGATGTTAGTAACACAGTCCTGAGAGGTTGTCGGTGTTTTACAAATAACCCTGTATATGTAGTATATCAACTATCTGGTGTCCACGACACAAGCTTCGTTGCTTAGTGTGGCATTAGATGGCGCTGTGTGTTAATGTCCAGCGATATTTAGTTATCCTAAATGAAGGTCTAGACTCATATTGACATTTTATTTTGTGTGTGATAGCGATCATGAAAGGTCAACAATATATGGGCTTGATGTCAGTCAGCTGATATTAGTTACCGAACAGATTACGTTTGTTTTCTTGTAAAAACTGAAATTATTAAAAAGCGATTGCCATTTTTCCAGGATCTCTGATTATAGTTTTCTCGATTAAAAGGTTGAACGGAACATTCAACTTCCATATTTCTGTCTTAGGCCAACCCTAAAACCCAATTTACAATATAAGTAAGAAAATAATTGCTTAATACCCCAGCCACAGAGCTTATCTTAAGATCGATCTACCCCCAAATGGAATTAGCTCTTCAATTTATTTCCTATCAAAAACCTTTAGCAGTAAGTGTATACAGTTTGTAGGGGGTAGTTTTACAACTCTTCACCCCTCCAGTGCGATGTTGTGACACTTTGCAAATTAATTCCTGGTCCAGCAAAATGAGTTTCATTTTCTACTTTTAGTTCAGAAGGTTGCGGGTAGTTCGGAAGTTTCTATAGGGGCTAGTTCGTACCTAAATATGGATTTTCTGTGTTAAATTTTGTGGAGGTGACTTTCAGGGGTCGAAGATTAGTTTAAGTTTTTAGTTTACCCCTGTGGTTATTATTAAATCTATAATAGGGAAAGGGTGGGAACTCATTTGTGATCATCTATGTTTAATACTGTAAGTTTGCATGGTGTTGTTATTTTTTGATTAGTGAATGTTTTAAAAGCAATTCAGGTATGTTTCTGCCTATCTAAAATGTGGTTATAATATTAAAGCAATATTTAATTTCAAACAACTTGATTTGGGAATAATGTTCCTGATTGAATTTTCGTTTCAATTAGTTTGCTACAAGCCGTGTACTGATAGAAATTGTCATCTTCAAAAATGACGAACTTCCATACAAACTTTTATCTCATAATATAATAGAATAATGTGGTAGAGTGTATAGAACTTAAAAAATATATATTAACATCATACTATGTACCCCTTTAAGGGGTGAATTTTTAAAGAACTCGCCCAGCATTTTAGTGGTAGTGCGTTATTCTTGTTCGTCAGTGATTTTAAGATGTTTATTTAGTACAATGATCCCCTCCATTGAAAAACCAACTATCAAGATCATAATTCCACCTACACCACCCATAACTGTCACTACACCTATCTATTCGCAATTCGGTACATTAGCAGCAATTAGGCGGAGCAACCAGTGACGTAATAGGTTTAGCAACCGGTCGCCGCAACGGGTTGCAGGGCCGTCGCCGGTAACGAGCGGGTTATTGGGTTATAGGACATGTATTGATTGTTTTAGACCGGTTTAGGCGGTGTAGCGGGTGTCCAATATGGTTGGGGTATGACTGAAATGGAAGGTGAAGTTATTGTTTTGCATTTGATAATTTTTTGACTAGGCAATGTTCGTATTTTTAAGCATTTGAATATTGAGAAATGGTATTGCGCTCGTCAGCATTTGGGGGGTTAAGTATGGAGCCCACTGAAGCGTTTTAAAATGATTGAATTATTCACTAACGCTAATTGGAACCTAAGTGAATACCTAAATAAAAGCACATTGTTCGATTTACTTACATACAAAGATGAAAACCCTACAGGGGCTTTCAGTAGAGCATTAACAGGTGCCACTTGTATGGTGAAAACGGGCATTTTGGACAGCATATTTTACACATATTTCAGTTGTTGTCAATATAATAACTGTGAGCTAACTGGGCAAGCTGCAATGGCATTTAAATTCCAATTATATCATTAAAAAAAAAATGTGCAACTTTTCTCGACGTTTTTTAAGTGCCAAAAACATTAAAAAAAGAATTGAACTTGAACTGCGTTATTTTGTGCATTTTATTTAAACCACCCCGCTTTTATCACAGCTCTTCCACTAGAACACGGTAGTACGCAATAAAATCAAACACATAAAACCTCAGTGTTTCATTACACCGTAACGTATCCGAACGCACATTTTTAAACGTCATACATGAATGACAGATAGCCAGTTGGCGGGAAAACAACAAGCGAGTGTTTGACACGAGTTTTTGTACAAATGAAATAAACGAGGGTTTTTTGTTTTTACCGCTCATGTAAGCAATATTTTCACGCTATAACACACAAGTACCTACTCAAAATGTATCATATAATGTTTTTATTACAGATAGACCTACAACTACATGGCCACTTATAAAACGTCAAAAGATAGATGCCCGGAAACAATAAATGATACATTGGCTTCATTGAGCTCTGAGTCATAAATGGAAACCGTTCAATAGACTCCTAGACTGCAAAAGTATTTCTGCACAATCTAAACTATTCAAAAAATGCACGGTTGCTTTCTCCAATCAAATGGACGCTTAAATTTACTTCAGCCATTTTGAGTTGGAATGAACACACACAGACAACGCACACACATACAGCACACAGGTTAACATGAAATTGGACCTAGTTTCAGTGTTGGCTGAAGAAAAGTCTTGGTTGAGAAACATTCGCAAATAGATGGAGTCAAGAGCGTTGCTGAACTATTCAACCTCGCTAAGTACAGGGAGAAATATTTGGAGTTGATGGCCAACCATCAGCAATTGAAGAGGCACCGCCATAAAAGCATCTAAGATCAAATCTACTAACCTGATAGCCATGCTCTTCGACTTGAGATGGTGCCACCGCTGGTTCATCTCGTCGAGTCTCCTCTGCAGCATAACGGCGTCTTCCTGCGAGGACAGGGAGCCGAGCAACCGGCGCCCCGTCCCCGTGAGGGACGCGTACACATCGCGATGGGTCTCGATCTCGGATTGAAGGTCCTGGAACAATGAGGAGCAGGAATTAGTATAAGGAGCAGGAGGAAATTATCATGGTTGACAATATTTGGGTTGTCTCCAATCATTATAATCAACTTAACTTTTTACCAAATGATTGAAGACAGCTTTCTACGCTAGATATTTTACAAAGTTTGCTGCTGCCAGACCTCTACAACTGAATAAAATGCACGGGTATAGACTTAAGCCTTATTGTTTACAAATCCAATTTTTACTAATACTGACGTAAGTCTTAATAATATGAAGCATTTATCATAGCCAAAGAACGGTGACCGATTACCCATGACGGTAAGCGACTGTGCAGCAAAATACATCAGATAAACTGTTCACCCATCCATATACTATCCCTGATAAACGTGCTACTTCATCAGTCAAATCAACTGCATTTGATATTTCCAAAAAAAATATTTATTCATATAAAATACCAGTAACTATAACTGAAAATCTAACCTCAATAATACAATCTTAAAACTAAAAGACCAACATAGAATCCATATCCATAATGAACTTGTACATGAGACCAGACCGTTCATATTTTCTTTTCATCCCCAGAGTAGCAAAACGAACAAATCCATTCTATTAATGCCGGACCCACTGCGGCTGCCACAGTAATGCTATACCATGTATTATTCATGCTGTGATTTCATAAAAACAGAGATATGTCATTGAATAAAGTCTAGCGCCCTACGAAGGAGGGAAGCGATACGATGCGAGAATAATGAAGTTTATAAGAAAGCTATAAGTGAAAAACTAAAAAAAAAGCGCATTTGGAAGCAGGCGGGACGCATTGAAATATAAAATTATTAAAACATGGAATGGGTCCCACATATTAATTTTGATCATTTATTCAATAACAATTATTGTGTCTGAATGCGTTACTTAAAAAAAGTTTAAATTAGTTAAATAAACAGGGAAAAAAAACAACTCGACTAATAATAAATAAAAAAAATTTACCATCACTAAATCAAATGAAATAAATAAAAATCACAATAATAAACAATGTTAACATAATAAAAAATAAAAACCATGAAAATATTTTAAAATGTCACCAAAAACGTAATCAAATGTCAAAAATTAAAATAGTATAGACTTGTTGTCAGGCTTTCGGGCCACTGACTACTGTAACGACTGTCAAAGATCTGCAAATGACAGCCGGGACCAATGGCTTAACGTGCTTTTCAAGGCACGGACGAAGCTCGGTATGCTCATCATTATTATCATTATCTTTGTATGGTCACCTATCCACAGCCCAACCTTAGAAAGCGCGGCTTAACCTTCAGATGGACCCATTAAAAACGTATTGTATTTCTGCAAATCCTACATTATTTCAATTTTCAGCATACGTATATTTTCGAAATGCATCGCTTCGACTTGCAAGTAGGACAGTAGCTCAGTGAAAATACTGGTCCTCAGTTGAAATAAGTGGGCCATTTGTAGGACTTCACATTGCGACCGTTTACCGGCAATGCGACCAAATTGTCGGGACTTACTGCAAGGGGTTTTGCGACTAGTAGCTTGTTTGTTTGGGGGACTTAGTTTTTGAAAAAGTGGGTCCAGTTTCTAGATTTGTTGTTTAGCTTAGATTCTAGTAAATTTCTGTTTTCTTAAATAAGCCTGTCTCCAGTCGCGGCCTACGTTCTGTTTGTTTGAAGTAGCGACAATAGAAATGAAACCACCTTTTAGGAAACGAAGTAATGTCAAATTACAAAGTAAAAATGATTTATCAATATTATTAACACTGAGAACGAGATATTTACCAAGTTTACTGTTTATTTATCGGGAACTCAAAACATACAGTTAACATGCTAAATATTCCGTTTTCAGTGTTAATAATGTTAGTGAACATGTCAGTTATAAAACTAATATGATTGATCAAATCTATAAATTAACAAAAATCCTTTAATTTTTTTATCAATATTTAAGTTAATACTACCTACATATTTTAAATTAAAGTCACATTTCCTGTCTGTCAGTGTGATCGCGTTGTTCTTGTAAACTGAGCAATCAATTTTAATGCGGTTTTTTCTATAATAATTATTATCGCTAGAATTTATCTCGGAGATGTGATACAAATAACATATAACTAGCAATTAGTGACAAAAAAATCAAGTTCTATCCGGTTGTAAGTGTGTGAAACTGGGGCGGTTCCCTAGTTCAATATAATCCCAAACTCGGTTAGTTAGTAACCACAAAGCCCTGTACATCGGCGGGATCGAACAACAAGTTGAATTATTGACCGAAAGTTAGTTAACTCATGAATAACTGATCGCCGTGTAACTACGCAGACACATCGGACACTGTTCACTTGTTTTCGAATTAACGGATTGAAAGTGAGTGTTGTTGCTGACTATTTATTATTCTTATTTTATTTTGGTTCTGAATGCACTTAATTCAAAAAAAATAAAACAATATTTTGTGCAGATTAAAATAAAATATTTGCACACCATATGTAATGGTACAATGTAATAGGGCTATTATAGTTTTAAGATCGTTTACTTTGTAAACCTAAATTCTGGCAAATAAATAGATTTTGTTTATTTTTTATTTTTGAAAGATTAAAATGAATCGGTAAACGGGTTCTTGGTATCCGGTCATTGAACCAAGCAGAATCAAGAACTTTTAAAGGTCAACTTTTGGTAAACACAAAAAAAATATACTTGATTAATAAAATACAGAAAGGGGGAAATCCAAAGGCAATATTATTCTCGTTCTTAAAAAAAAGCGAATTCACATTATATTTTATTTTAAATTTTAATTTAATTCAAGTCAGCGACAACCAATATCAAAAACTTTTCAAAAGTATAATATAGGTAAATTCGACAAATTTGGCATATTCAAACTGAGACAACATAACATCACGCCGTCATATGTAATAGGGGGCGAGCCTATTGCCATCAACCGGACACAAATCCAGACTCCTTGACTGCTACTGAAAAATGCTGATGGGAGGGAAATACCCAATAACACTTTGCCTGACCTGGGAGTCGAACCAAGGACCGTCATGCTCAGCCGTTGCGCCCAGGTGTAATAGCAGCTTCAACTAAAAAACTGAACTAAAATCCTTATTTTCTCTAACAAATTTCCATAAGTTCTGTTCATTTTGCGGCAAATATCTAAAGTTTTTGCCATAAAGATGGCAGTTAAACGTGTGAGTTAAAAGTTAAACGTGACACTAGAAGATTTTCTCTTTGTCTAGTACTTTTAATTACCATAAGTATAATTATGTAAATGGTATATTATGCTCAGGGTGCAGTAATGAGATCCTCACGTCCCGGCCGCCGCGGGAGACGCCCCGGGCGTCGGGGGCCACGTGGTGGCTTCCGGCCACCGTAGGCGCGGGCCTGTGGACGGGGAGCTATGGGCTAGCTCGCCGTCCGTACGTCTCATGACGACAGGCCGTGTCGACGGCGCGTTCGTGTTCCACGCGCGCCTCAAAGAGAGTCAGCAATAAGGAAGGGGTCCGCAAGGGCCGAAGCCTGCCGGGGCTGCGGGACTATTCGAAAGAGATACCGTGGCCC
Source organism: Xestia rhomboidea (assembly GCA_963853795.1). Taxonomy (NCBI): domain Eukaryota; kingdom Metazoa; phylum Arthropoda; class Insecta; order Lepidoptera; family Noctuidae; genus Xestia; species Xestia rhomboidea. The sequence continues at coordinate 872,378 of OY970778.1, read as the reverse complement.
CGGAACACAAAGGGCGATGAAGGAACATGGATGGGTTTTAGTCAGTAAAAGTCTGACACTCCCTCCTGCTCAGCCCAGAGCGGGAGAAGTCATTTGATGATTTCCCATCCGAAAAAAAAAAAAAAAAAAAAAAGGGTGCAGTAATAAGCGATGTGAAGGACTAGGCACACAGCTTACCTAGTGGCTGACCCGAGAATCGGTAGTGGCTTAGTGGTGGGAAGTGTCGATAGTGTCGATATCGATGAAATTTAAGCGATGCACTAGGTAATTTCCGCTTCAGAATGTGGTGCAAATTTTTCATGATATCCAACTTAATAACATCTCTTCGCAAATCTTACAAACATACTGCAATCATACTGCATAATCCAACAAACAATACAACCTAATTTTGGTGAACTAAAATTTTCTTGTTAAGTTGTTATTGCAGTTCTCGGCTCAAAAACACCCTCGCCTACGACTCGTGTGTTAATCCCGCCCCGAATCCATGATAACAAACTTTCTCCACTTGTATCAAATATGTTTGGTTGACCGCACTTTCCCAAGACATAACTTTGTTTTTTTCTTGTGGTCCCAAAATACCACTCAAAAATATTTAGGGGGAGTCCGGAACCGCGGTCCCGGTCCCAAAAGCCTCCCAACCCACTTAAAGACACTTAGATAAATAGTGAAAACAAAACAACATGTAAATCTATCGCAAACCATCCATTTATTTTTTTCCTATGTATTAGAATTAGGTTAGGCAAGCCATAATAGTACATTATGATATAAGTGCGGTAAGTTGAACATTACAGCCGAGGCGATATTACTAGCCCGAGCCGCAGGCGAGGGCGATAAAAAAGCAGCAGCATCAAAGCGCACGTATGTCATACGACGTTTTATAACATATTTGCGAGGAAATAAATAAAACAAATAAAAAAATACAGCGAAAAGAAAAAGCGCGCGGTATAATTTTTACTTGTTCACAAATTAGCGAGGCATATTAAGGCATAGACAAAAAAAAAACAGCCAGTATTACTAATAAAGTAAATTAATATTTTTGTGTTTATTTATTATATTTCATTTCCCAAAATTAATTTTATTCATAAAATGTTGACCACTTTTCTGACATAAGAACTCTTTGCTAAGATTTAAAAAAGTATAAACCGTGCATTTTACTTTACAGCACAAGTACGTAATGAGATACATTACGATATTGAAATCGGTAAAATAAGAGACCCTTTACGAGCAAATGTGTTATAAAAAGGACTGTACAGTGATATGATGTTAAAAAAACATCGATAAAAACACATCCCACCCCTAGCGACGACAACCCCAGGCAATATTGATGTTGTTTACTCTAGCTATCGGCGCCTCACGAGCAACCCTTAATAATACCCAGGGTTTATTATAATAAGGGTGCCTTAATACTATGATTTTCCTTTGTTGTACCCTGGAAGGTGCAGGGGATAATCGATGAGGGGTTCAAATCAGCTGCTTTAGGGGGTCGCCGGTACCTTTTTGTTTGTTGTCATGCTAATACAGGTGAGGTAGTTTAGTTTTTAGAGTCATGTGGTGTTTTATGCTAGAATAGATTTTAAGAAAAGAATGCAGGACTAAATGCCGGACGAAAAGATTACCCGATAATACCTTAAGCTTTTTATTTCTTCACTTTTTACCGATTACGGCGAAGCCAATAGGAAGGGTTATGATTTTAGCAGTCTATGTCGGTATGTGTGTTTCTATTTACGTATGTTCCTCCGTAGCGCCTAAACTATTCATCCGATTTTGATGAATAATTTAGATCGATTCGTTATTTTGGCCCGGGTAACATAGGCTACATTTTAGCCGACTTCAAACCCCTTGGAACCCCTAATTTAATTAGATTTAATTAGAGCGTAATTTTTCAGTAGTCGAGTTTTTAGTGGCGAATACCGGCTCTTTAGTCAACTGATCCCACTCATTTGGGACCCGCGCGATGAGTTTACTAAATTATTATTTTATTTTCTTCACACAAATTCTTGTTGAAATCTAGTAACATTGTTATTTTGGTAAATTGGCTAAATTAGTTTGGATCAGCATTAGTTCAAAGTTCTTCAGTCATAACCATTATTTTCTGTTAATTCTGTAATTGTTTTATGTGTGTCTCCTATATTTATTTCATCCTAACCTCCATTGTTTCAGAGCTCCAAGTTTCAGATTGATCATTATTGTAAAACATAAAAAGCAGGTGAAGTCAAGCGTATGTATAATTAATTCCCTACCGTTCGTTTGTACTGTTACATAGTCTAGACCAAATTCAGACTTTTTGTGTCGATAAGTTAGGTTGAGAAATTGCAGGCTATCAGCAACCTTATGTGACTGATTGTTGGTCGTTTAGAAGTATTTAGGTCTAGACCGTATCCTCTTAGACTGATCTAGATGTATCCAGTGGGATGTTTTTGCTGAATAAAACTTTTATACTTTTTTTCCTAGCCCCTATAGTTTGTGTGGATGTATGTACGGTCGACGAAGCTATTTGGTTTACATTTTAGCATGCCAAAAATTATTTCATCAAGCAGGGTTGTTTAATCATACATATTATTCCAATAGAGGTCGATTTTCTTTAAGTATTCTTGTTCTGTCTTTTCTGAAATATTAAGACTTACCAAGGGAATTATTTTCTTGAAGAAAATATGTTGTTTTCTTTTATTCGTGAATTGCAAGATCTTGTATTACTAAAATTATAAAATTAACATTATCATTCTCCTGCTTTTATTCCAATTAATTTGTGGTCGGCGCAGCATGTCTTCTTCTTCCATACTTCTCTATTATCCGTTAACTGAGTAGTCACCTCCTTTCTAGCCAAATCATCCTTCATACATGTCGTACAGGATGTTTCAACAAACAACATCATCCCAACATCTTGTCCATGGAGTTGTATCTAACAAACCATGGGAAGCGAGCAAGCCGCGTCCCTGCGGGGAGTTTTCCCAACAACAAACTTAATCCTAACTTCTAAAAACTAAGTTACGACCCTTCACGCAATTATGACGCTTTATTTTATTACTCGGAAACGCGTTAAACAATTATAATTTACTACACTTGGATTTGAACTTTTAATTAAAAATCTATAGGAAGTTCACCAAGAGTACTTAAGTAATTGTTCTGTGATTAAAATTATAAAAGAATTCGCCGAAAAAGGAAAGCCTCTTTAAGGTGGATGCGCAGAATCATTCCCCTTGCGTCGAGTCCCTTTGCGTCGACTCGTGATTTTTCTTGGTTTTGATGCACTGTCTTTTGTTTCGCCTCGACATAGCTGTCACAGAGTACAGTCATATTAAAACGAAATACGGCTTTTTAATTAATAAAGATATTTTGCTCATCCATTGATTCGTATTTTAAATAATACATTGATAACCACCAAAAATTACTAGGCTAGCATAAGTTCAAGGAGGTGTGTAATTGTATATTCCGGGTATCTGAGTAGGTGTAGGTACTTACTGTATAATATTGTCACAGTAAACTTGTGATTGAAATACCATCATCAATTCCTGCTAGCCTAGTACTTTCTTTGGCTGGATCGCTGCATGAACTGCAGCAAATGCTCGATGGCCTAGTTGATTATTCAATACGCATTGGTCTCAAGGTGAACTTAGAAAAAACCCAGGTTATGTTCAAAGAACAAGTCACCCCAGGATCTATTGTTATCAATGGCGGTCCCCTTGGGAACCTTGGGCAAACTCTGCAGTTTGGTAAAAACAACTTTGCAAGCTGGACTGGGTAGCATTTGGAAAAAAAGTAAAATTATTATATTAAGGGTAAAAATAAGATGTAAACAAGGCAGACAGAGGAAAATGACGTCAGCCGCTTTGACAGGAATGGCCGCGAAGTCACGGACGTTTGAACTGTTGTAGAAAATAGTAAAAGTTTAATTGTTTTTGAGCAACAGGCTGTCGTTGAACTTAACTTTTAATTATTTTCTTGGGTTGATAGTACTGTACTTTATTGATTTAAGTTAAGAAAAAAATACGTGCATATTATTGCAATGGAAAAAAAAGCGGCCTTCACTTTGAGGGCAGTTTCTGTTACCCAAAAAATATAAAGAAGAATATTTATTTATTTAAAACTTTCTTTTTCATCGAACATACTTATGTTTTATTCAAAAAACTGTAAACTAATAGGAAACAAAAGGCTTTTTATTTTTTTATCCCAAGACAAGGTCGCCACAGCAGATTTCAATTTTAAATGCGTTAGTAATATTGATTAAGAAACTCCTTGATTAAGAAAATATTGATTAAAAAACTTTATTGATAAAAAACTCCTTTGACCTTTTTGGTTAAGTACTATGCACCAGTTATGTCACTCTGTCATTGACGTTTCTCTAAAAATATTAAAACAAAAAAAAACGCCATTCGATTTTCTGAAATAAAATTATATTTTTATGTTTCATTGCAATTAAAATATACCCAGAAGTTCTAAGCTTGCACAAATTGAACATGGTATTTCAATAATTAGTTCAACCTTTATTTCAATTATGTATAGTAGACTCCCTTGAATGTATGCAAGCCTAGTACTTTCGGTCGCCAAAAGGACGATTTTAGTCAATACATATTAGGTATTAAATAAGATAAATTAATTTAGAATAGCCTTGTTGTCTCTATTAGAATAGTAAATTTATAATTTGTGTAAAATAAATACAATTTAATTTGCAAATAAAAGTGTTTCACTTTTTGTTTTAAGTGAAAACAGATGTCATTTGTTTCACGAGTCGACGCAAAGGGAATCGACGCAGGGGGAATGATTCGATGCGCATAAGGGTGCAGGAATAGATTTAACCTTGAAAAGTCATTCCTGCACCTTTATGCGCTTGGAGGGTTGTATTGATGATTTTGATGATTATAATTCTGTAACTACATACGTGTTACAGCCGCGAATCATATTTTAATCAACATACAACCTGACACTGACCTGCAAATTGCAAAAAACGTAAGAAAATTTAATTTCGCGGGCTACCGTGGAGCATCCACCTTAAAGGAGATGTTTGATTATTGCATTCGAGGCGGAATTAACTCCCGAGCCGTAGGCGAGGGTGTTTTTGAGCTGAGAACTGCAATAACAAATGTCCACGTATCAAACGACGTTTTTCAATACACTTCTGAAGAAATAAAATAAAATAACGAAAAATATTTTTGTCATAAATTAATAAGAAACTATGCTTGCTTTCGCCAGGTTGAAGGAGAAGCAAAGGTATGAAGCCGCTAAACAGCCTAATATAAAAAATCTATTTTTTTTATATTTTTGAATTTAGAACACAAATAAATGTTAATTTGTTTATAAAAGTAAATAGTTGTTGTATAATCATGTTTATCTATGATATTCTATTTATAAACACAATTTGAATATTATAAATATATTTAGGCGGTAAAGACGCATTATTGCTTTGCCGAAATTAAAAAAAAAAACATTCACTTCCGACTTAATGTATTGAACCAATTTGAACTAAGTATAGGCAGTATATGTATAGTTAGTTATCTGTGGCAATTTTCATGCCCGCACACGTGTTGGAAAATGCAAAAAATCGCACGCGTGTGAAATACATTGCATGTTGAACCTAATCATAGTGCGTTATGAACCAGTTTTCGAGGAAGTGTATTGAAAATTAATTTGAAGAAGGGTGTGGTGGCGTCATAGGCGTTCAAAAATGATCATTTGAAAAGTTTTTTATAATATAACCCTATTTTTAGGGCAGCCATGACAGTTGTGTGACATGACGTTCGATGACTTTGACAGTTTTAGGAAGTGACGTCTTTGGGTCTGTCTTTCCTTTGAGTTTGGATTGGAAGTGTTTCTGGAACATCTCCTATAAAGGATTATCAGTTATCACACGCCTTAAAATTTTTGGCTGATGGTAAACACTTCTAGCCACAGAAAATAAGAACATTTTTAATCGTCACAAACGAGGATCAGAATAAAAGCCACGGAAACCAGATTAAACGTCAATAATACCAATTCATAACGAGATTTCACAGTTTTCCAGTTCCTCTCGCTTAAAATCGTAACAGTTCAATATCAATCCGCTTAAATCATTCACATTCACGAAACGTACCAAAATTCAATAAAATTCAATCGAGAATTAATTAAAAATTCGTTATGTACAAATGTTTGTATTGTCCAACTGTTCGTTGATTACAGTGGCGGTTAAAAAAACTTGGCCATTTTAAACATTTTTAACCGGATTTCCGGCATTCAATTCGGTTTACTGCGACTGTTACTGTTTGTTGGTTTAACCGGATAGTGATACGGCTATCGAGTTTTACTTTTCGCAGCGATTTGTAAGGATTAATTTTATGATCCGGGTGTAAAGTAAATAAACAATTGTGTTATAGTCACTCTTATATTGCAGGTTAGATTATTTGTTTCCAAAAGGTTACTTGCACAACGACTCAATTTATATCAGTTTCATACTTTTTCATAACTGTTTTCGTTGATACACTTCCAAAGCTGAATTAATTTATGTTTGACTAAAGATGAAATTGTTTTGAACCCGAAAACATTCGGGGTTAGCGGCAAGTTATAAAGATTGCAATACTAGGACATTCATTAACGACATACAACATATAAATCGAACCTGCACTTAAAGTCTGGTTTAAAAAGACAAAGTCAAGCAATAATCTGTCATAAAAGCAGGCTGTTGGTCTTCCATAGATGATAAATAAAAATAAGACAAGCGGAACACGTTCGGTTTAATATTAACTCGAATATTACTCAGGCTAAACATTCAAAGATTTAAAAATATTATTTTTGGTAAGTACATAATCGTTGGTATCAAAGCTTACAAGTAAAAAATCCTACACATACTGAAAAGAAGCAACTTCTTTTGTGCCCTTTGTAATAATTATAAGAATTTGTTAAATAAATATTTGGAATACATCCCGAGAGCATTCTCTTTGCAATATAAAAGATTATCTTCAAAAATCCGTTCGTAATACTTTGAATACTTTGTTAAAATATCACGAAACGTTTCAGCAGATAACTTGTATGTTGTAGTTTATGAAATTTCTTCAGAGCTATTCTCTTTTAAAAGTTTCGCACATTGTTACAATTTGGGGCATTTTTTGTGTTGGCCTAAGGCCCCGTTCCCACTATGTCGCGACGATAGATAATCGTGTAGTTCACATGTAGAACGACACGATTACTGTCGTCCACTACTTTTGCAAACTAAAAACCAACGATAAATTAATCGTCACGACATAGTGGAAACGGGTCCGATTTCTGTCCTACTGCTGGACCAAGGCCCCCCGTGCCTTTCCAACCCTTCTTTTATTTTGCCTTCTCCGGTCAAGTGAGGAACGAGTGTAAATTGTCACGCCAGCGTTTATTACGCCTGCCTCAGTTGACGTCCGACTTCAGGCTCTCACACTGTGTGGCTATTCTCGCCCATCTCTCCTGATCCATCCTAGAAGTGTGCCAGTCCCATTTTAACTTATCACCAATTTACCATCATCGAAGAATTTGTTCGTTTTTTTAAGTTTAAGCAAAGCCATGATTTGTTTATTTGTAGACCTACTCCAAAGTATTTAGAATACAAAATTCCCTTTGACAAAAAGCTGTACTAGCTCATTATTTATGTTATCCCTGTGCTCCAAAATCTGGCCTCCCAGGGGAAATTTGGTAACTTATTCCTCAATAACAAGCTCTTAGTCGAGACAATTGTATTATAATCCAAAAACAAAGCACGGACCAAATTTTTTTAAGAACATTTTGTTTCCAAATAGTTTAAACAGTCAAAGCCTATTTTGGCATTTTCAAATCTGTTTCAGACAATAGATAATTACCTATTCTTTCTTAGTACTTTGATGCTGTCTTGCGACAATCCCTCACCAAATGGTGCTTTAAAAACCATTTATTGCAGGGCAAAAATCCTAGGTACCAAACTAACAAAATTAAAAATATGAGCATATTTTTAATTTATTAATTATGTGCTACTCCCCTGGCCGCGCCAGTTAATTCGAGTAACACCTCATTTCGTCCAGAGGGGGAGGGACCCCTCCCCCTCTCTGGCCGATCCATCTTCCCCTGTCTAACCTGGTCCTGCGAGATTTATTACCTGCCAGATTTACTTAAGTACTTTTATTCAGCTTGTTATGAGCAAAGATTATAAAGCGGAAAGTAGTTGGTGTTATTTCTGCCTAAACGAAGTTAGGATTAATTGAATTGTGTTTATTTTGATTTTGTTTGAAAACTTTAATAAGTGGCAAATTTACTGAACGAAGCATTTTTTTTTCCCTTTGGATTTACAAGTTTCAAAACAATCATTTTGCCATAAAGTATATTCCATTAGTGAAAACTACTTGTTAGCCATTAACCCGTTTAATCTTACCTACGAAAGACAATTCAAAATCAGAGCTTGTTTACTCATATTAAACTAATATGAGTAAACGAGCACTAATTTAAAACCTCTTATAACATTCGCAAATGAATCTTTAGTATTCACAAATGACTATAACCTGAGTAAATAAACTGTACACACTTCATATCCTTGCTGTTAGGCACAAAACTAACCTCATCCTAAACTTAGTCTACGAAAGTCACAGGTGCGCCATAACCTGGCGGGTCGTATCGTTAAATTGATACAGTCTCCCGGCCTACTTGTTGGCCTTAATACTAGCTCTTCGACTACTTGCAGCTTATACCTTAATACTAGCTCCGGGACTAGTTGCACTAACTTGAATGCTGCGTTTACTTGGTATTTAGATGTGGGTGGTGGAAGTTTCTATGGAAAATACATGCCTGTTTGTGAGGCTTCGACTTGGAATGGGTGTGGTTGCTTGTCAAGGATTAGTAGTAAGCTGAGGCTTTGTAAAGTCTCTTAAAGAATAAGTTTTCACTGTTATAGTCTCTCTCGGCATAGTGTTATGCCGAAAAGTTGTGCTAAGCCTACTAGGCTTTTTAGAAATTGGTCTTCTTGCTTGGATATCAGCATAACTTGGTCACCTTCAATCTAAGATACTGTATTGCATGATCACCATCACGTTTTTACCTAATAAGTGAAGATCTGCACACTACTGAACCTAACCTATTAACTAAAACAGCTTCGTCTTCAAGGACCCACCAAGCAGACCCACCGGTGGGTCTCCGAATACTGATGTGTCTCCCAAGACCTACTGACTGGTAGGACCTATGTGATTATTTAGTTTTATATCCCCTAAGACCCACCAGAAACTTAAATGTACGAAAGAAAACAATTACAAATAATCCTTTATGAGCGGCATGGGCACCGGGCCGGTTGGGTCTGCTTGGTGGGTCCTTGAAGACGAACTGACTATAACTCTGGTGTACCAGAATCATGAATAATAAACCAGCTGTTAAATCTCACTTCAAGTTAAATTAGTTATTGTGAATGATTAAACCAGCTCACAAATCTGATAATATTTAGTTGTGAATAATTTATCAAAACAATAACGACCAATCAGATACTATGACACAAGATTAACCCACAAATCAAATGGCTGTGTGTTCAGTTTACGAGGGTATAAAACAAAATGTCTCTTTAAAATTCAGTATGAATCTGAATTAGAATTGGACATAGCAGTTAGCAAGAACTTATTATACAAGACGAGGTAATATTCAAAACACGTTACGAATGTCACGTCCCAACATGTCCCGGAACAAATTATAATGTCCAACAAAGCCCTAATACCGGGCAAAGCGGGCATACTCGGGTAAAGCGAGCACACCCGGGCGTCAAATGTAAGAAGTTGCAAATTGAGCGGACACGTTACCCGGGTTTGATTAGGATCAAAACGTGGTATGAATCGTTAATTTTAGTGGGTAATGTGGTTTCCAAGTTGTATGATAATGTCTTCTATTGGAAGTGTTCACCATCAAAGATATACCTGAGAGATTTATTTATCCGGATTTATTGGAAGGCAAATTAAAATAGCTGTCATATCTAAGCTGTAAAGATTGATGGGACATTTAGATACTATATCAAGCTTCCAGCTTTAAAAATATGTCAATAAGCAAAAAATATTTAAAGGGCAAAATAAATAATTATAAATAAAATGGTGGCGGAAGGAGGAAAATCCTGGTGTTTTGGGAACAACGATGTTTAGTATCATACTATAGCCAGATGTGATTAATTAATGGTATTAAGTTGGCATTGTTCCGATAAAATACTTTTTTAGAAGATAAAGGGGGAACAAAAACAGTTGACAAAATAAATGGAATACCTACTAACATAAACTAGGTGTATCTATTGTACAGCCATATTAAGCCAGTTATGTTGAAGTCCCATTAAATAGGGGCGAGCCTATTGTTATCAACCGGCCACAAACCTGGCTGGCTACAGGCCGTTATTGTTTTTTTTTTGGAAAACCCAATAACACTTTTCCCGACCTGGGAACCTTATCTTCATGTTCACCAGTAGCGAAATGGAATGCTTACTGCAGACATGACTAGATATGACATTACAATAATTTTGTTGTGTCAGTACCAATTTTCATGATGAAGGTTCCGGATTAAACTGGTTATATCCGGCCAGTCGGTTGACAAAATGGCGGCCAGTTTTTGCTTTGAGTTAGCATAATTTATGTTCGTAATAATCATATTTGTTACACCAATTGGACAATTTCATTAGGAATGTAATTTGGAAATTATTAGGGTGTTATGGCCTTTTAGGAGTTAATGTTACCATTTTATTTGAGAGACAAATTCAATTAATGTAAAAGTGGGAAATTAATAATGTTTGCAAAACTTTTCCAGCTGCATGCATTTTTTTTTTTTTTTTTGTAATTAGGGATCCCGATTCAACGTAATTTTTCAGCATTAATTAATTTGCATAATTAATGGTGACAACATAATTAACAAAAGCCGGAAGCGTCGAAAAGAGTTATATATTAAAATTCATCACAATGTTGATTTACGGCTATAATTTGATTTACGGACCCCAAAAACCAGTTAGACAAAGCATCATTAAGCCGAAACCAATCTAAAATGATTTAGACCCTGTCAAACCCCCTTAAATCTCGGAACCCATCAGAAAACACGGTACATACATCAAGCATAATCCGAAATCGAAAAAAAAGGAAATACATTAGTAAAAAACTTGGTACAGCCAAGTGAATAAATCAAGTTGCAAACGACTGTGGAACCGGGAACCGGATCAAGCGAGTAATCCCCGACTGGTAACCGGGTTGTAACCGGATTTAGGCGGATATAACCGGGCCGGCCACCTGCGATAACGACCCGTCGCGGTTGCGCTCCAGTGGAGCTCAGTTAAGGTGTCCCCACACTTGGTTGCGCTGCACTTGGAAACTGTGCAAGACTGCTTTTGATTTTAGTCACATAACTCTTTCAAATATTGTATGGTAGCGATTAGCTTTCGACCCATCTATCTAGTTCTGTCATCTATTGCAGGATACAACAGAAATAAGAAGAATTTGGGTGTCCTGTTATGTAGGTCACTTGTACCTAATAAACCTCTTGGGAAAACAAGCATGATGTTACGCCTAATATTTTGTGAGGTGTTTTTCCCTTTAAACTTGTTAACTTCACTTGAACTTTCAGCGCAACTCAATCCATTCTTATCCGGATCGTTCATCCGGAAAGCTGCACCCAAAAAAAACGCTAACAGAAGTAATGTGGTAGCATCCTAACTCGCTCTGCTCGCTCCTTCGCTCGCTCACTCGTTACATAGCTTCTCTTTTGTAAGTTTTACAAGTTCCTTAGTGCTCACCTATTGCAACGAATTGAAATTTATTTTTAAACATCTCCCAGTTAAACTTTGTGGTTCGTTTGAGTGGAAATATTTCAAGGAATTCTGTTAGCGAACGTTTGTTTAAAATAAATAGATTTAAAGGAGGAAGCTGAGGTTGGCGATGTGGAAGAGAGACTGTGCTTTACGCTTTGAGGTGAGTTGATTTGATTAATTTATGTACAAGTGAAGCAGACACTGTTTACTGACCACAAACTTTAATAAAGAAGTTTCCTTTTACAAGGAAAGTCAATCATCAATCATCTCTGTTTGTCACCGTTCACTGTTGGTACTCACATTGACTGTCGCGCATTTTCGTGCAGTCTTCATTTGTTTCAATCTCGTCACTGTTTTTTTCGACAGCAAAACTCTAAAGTTCAAGAAAACTAACTTTTTTTTTCTTAAATGGGATGACATATTTTAACGGCCACGTACTTTAGTTTTTATGCTTGCCACCTAGCAACTACAACTTCCAAGAAAGAACTAAATAAATGTAGCATGCATTTCTCATTTCTAAAGCCTGTCGCCCTAAAGGTCTTTCTACCCATTTAATATAACTACATTATCAACCAACACAAACAGCGCTAAACACGACAACCGTCTCCCCATCTCCGCCACTCGCCACAAATTCCTCCCATAACTTTAACTAAAATGAATTTAATACAGCCTCCCGCAGACTGGACCAGATACACCTGAAACTTGTGCTACAGCCTGACGTCTTCGTTAGATAACCGGGATAACTTATCTGTTGCTTTCAGAGGGTGGGCAGAACTCCAAGTGGCTTGGAGGAATCACGTTTCTTCTATTGTTTGTTTTGTTAGGAAGTGCTGTTGTGGCGGATCTGTTTGTTGAGATCTTGTTTAAGGCTATTTGTTACTAAATAATTTTGTTATTGGTCAGCTTATTATTTTTATTGCAGGGCAAAAGTCGTTTTTTACAAAGAGAAGAAACAAGGTTGGTAACTACACTATCTGTGTGCGTGTTGATAATTTTAGTTATTAAGATTGGTTGCTCACCCCTTTTACTTGGGACTTAAACAAACTGGCGAAACGTGGGCTACTATCGGTAGGTACCACTCTGCATAACACTTCGTTGTTAAGTACGATTATTGGTCTGCTGTATTTTAATCGTTAGTTCTGCATAAGACCGTGATAATCAAAAAACATTACGAAGACAAAATATTTAGAAACTTTTCAGGTTCTGCAGGGCTATTACGTATTTTCTGATATCCAGTGACATAGTGATTTTGACTTTGATGAATATCGTGAATGTCATAATATTGGTATTACGTAACACACTGAGCGGATATCACTTTACATCATTGTTTGGATTAACAGGGTCATACATAATACGAAACTAACCTTTTGACAGTTAATTGATGGACACAGAGCCCAGTTACTATCATTCCGAGCTGTCAACAGAGATACGTAATAGCCCTACTGATATGCACTAAATTTTGAAACAGACTTAAAGAAAAATGGAAACAATTTCCCCGAGGTATTATTGTTTTTCTTCCATTCATACTTCCAACTTCCATAAATAATCCTTACATTTTCCTCCAGGCGGAGACTAGATAATAAGCTCCTCAGACAAACTGTTACTACATCGCGAGACTAATACTTCAGCTGTATTTTTACCCAGCTTAATCCAGATCGTACCGGTTCGCGGCTGTGAAAACCAGAAAATGGATACAGAAGTTTCACTTTACACACGAATGTTCATAAATGAGATAACATCACGCCTGTAATCCTTGGAGGGTTAGACAAAGGCAAACCAACATTTCGCCTAGGTGATGGCCACGCTAGAGATGAGCTTATAGCCAGCAACCGGGCACACATACAGACACCGCGCTGCTACTGATAAATCCCTGATGGAAAAAACCAGTAACAATTTACCTTACCTGTATTGAACCCAGGACTTGAGTAGCGGCTGCGGGACTATTCGAAAGAGATACCGTGCCCCAGGAACACAAAGGGCGATGAAGGAACATGGATGGGTTTTAGTCAGTAAAAGTCTGACACTCCCTCCTGCTCCGCCCAGAGCGGGAGGAGTCATTTGATTGATTTCCCATGATTTCCCATCCGAAAAAAAAAAGGACTTGAGTAGTAGTAGCGTATGTGATTACCAGACCAACGAAGCAATTAAAGAATTGTCTCCCCGAAAATTGGCAACTTTGTCTACATGTTGTGAGCCTTCTATCTATTCTCACGTATCGGATAAAACCGGTCACGTCTCTCACAGGTTGCACGTAGCATTACTATTGCATACCGACACCCCGACACTCCGACACTCCGACACCTCAGACACTCAAGACACCTGAATATAAATTGTATTTACAGGAAATTATTGCCGCCATGTTTCAAGGTGCGGTTGAAAAGTTGAATGGATTAGCACCCTGGGACTTTTATCAAGAACTGATGCTTCAGGTTATCAATCGTTACCTACCATTCGTTGATATTATTAAGGACAAATACAGGTAGCAATCGCTTTCAAACCGTTTTCAACAGAATTGACGACCCGAATGGCGCAGCGGTAGTGAGGCTGCCTTACGTTCTTAGGGTCCCGGGTTTGAATCCCGGTAGGAGCAAGTGTTTGTGTGATGAGCATGGTCATTTGTTTCAGAGTCATGGATGTTTATATGTAATATATATAATAAGTATGTATTTACAAACAAAAAGTATTTAAGTAGTCAACTATCTGGTGTCTACGACACAAGCCTCGTTGCTTAGTATGGCGCTGTGTGTAATGTCCAGCGATATTTATTTAGTTTTTAATTGACAAAGGTAATGTGCTTCAGAAATAATTGTAAATGTTGACGTTCAAAAAGTGCTAATGACATCAAAAGACTCACGCCTTTTCCTATGGGGGTAGGGGGCACACACCACAGAACGTCACCTGCTACTATCCTCACATACTCGTTCCGCCTCGTCCACGTTCATACATCATGTCATACACGAGACCCTCACCAATAAGGTCAGTGTATGTCCTTCTGGGGCGGCCTGTCCCGGTGTTCACACGTTAAGCTTAAATGATGTCGATCTAATATGTTTTTGTCCTCTCCCTCGTTCTAGCTTAGAATGTCACTTTATCCAGGTTGTTTGATCCTTCGTATTCAAAATAATCCATGTTTCATTCAAAAAAGTTCTAGGTACAGCAATAAAGTTAACTAAAAACTTTTTAGGAAATTAATTTTCTCTCGACTGCCTCGTTGGTCTAGTAGTCGCGAGCACGCCTGCTGAGCGTGAGGTCCTGGGTTCGATTCCCGAGTCGGGCAAAGTGTTATTGGGTTTTCCATCAGGAATTTCTGAGTAGCAGCCACGGAGTCTGAATTTGCGCCCGGTTGATGGCAATAGTTTAGTCCCTATTACATAGGACTTAAACATAACTGGGGAATTATTAGGTTCACCGCTGTCTAACTCTTCGGGGATTACAAGCGTGATGTTATGTTATGTAATTTATTCTATTTTTAAACCCTAACTAACCCTACCTTTTTAGTGCCTAAAAACCCTTTCTAAAATTCTCAGTGACTTTCCACATGATTAGAGTTACCTCCCTCTCTTATATCTTACGTTACATACAGGGTAATGCCTTTATGTGCTATACAGGGTGTTACTTATACATGGTGACGTCACGAGTGCGTGGTGCCATGTACTGAGAATATTAAATAGGGTTTGTGACGTGATTAATGGAGTAAGAGAGTAAGTAGAATGTAAGATGTTTTGCATGTAGCCCAGCCATATGGTGTGTAAGTTAGGATTATTAAAACTTCAGGGAAAATAAGTAAGCCATTTTGTATGCAAATTATGTAGAGGTGAAATTATTAGATGCTTACACACAAAAAATGTATGTTACAATATTGTAAGTAAAGCCTATTATCAAGTACCTTTCTAAAAAAAGCTAAAACGTTATTTTCTATTTCTCGTCTCTGTAAGTAATGGTAGGCTTTAAAAGACATAGTAATATTTAGGAAGTCTATCGCAAGAAGTCCGTACTGTAGATTATCCCTTAATCTGTCCACGAAGTAGACACAATAGTTGAACAATGGTGTCTCGAACAAATTGGTCATTTGACAGATCATGATTTATTTTAATTAATAATTAAGCTTACCCTACAAGCTTAAGTAAGCTTAAGTTGTTAGTTGAAATTTAAAACGACAATAAATAGGTATTCATTGACGTGAATTAATCAGCCATATGATTCTTATCATCATCTCCCTAGGCCTTATCCCTCCCTCTGTTCGGGTCGGTTTCCAGTGCATCGGGATGCAGCTGAATTTCAATCAATTTAACTTAAAGCGTGTCTGACGTAGCTCTTTAGTAAACTGATCCCACACAGGCAGATCCCGCGAGATCGGTCGACCTAATGAATTTTTGAATTGGTCAACTGATCCCGTTGACCGATTTTATGATTTAGTCAAGTGGAAAAGTTTCTTGATATTCATTTATATGGTGATTCCCGTTGGCCCCATCGCCCGTGTCCACACTGGTGGGGCGGGGGCGGGTTTATATTTCAGTTCTATCAACTATCTAACAGAAACAAATATTGAAATGTAATTTTAAAAAAAAAACATCCCTTTATTAAAATTCCCTGAGATACATGAAAAATCTGTGTCTACTATCGTATCCCCACGACGCTACACCACGCAACAAATTAGTCGCAGCGAGCCGCGGCGACTAATCGCGTTATCCCAATCAAGTGGCGACTGCCGCAGGCCTGGCGGTGCGTTTACTAGATTAAGAGCCTGGCCCTCTGCTTAGGCTGCGGTGTGCGAACCTGGCCTTAACTCAATCAAGCTCTGAAATTGGGTGGTTAGTGATATTCTGATTGAGGGTTTATTTTGAAAAATAATCATGTTTTTTTTTTAACCCGTCTCTGGACATTTTTGAAAAACACAAACAATCTGTTATCTACGACCACCGAATGTATCAACTAAATGTGTAGACAGAAGTATTTATTTCGTTACACAAAAACAACCTACATGTTTGATGTTCCTTGAGAGCACATAAGACACGTCAGGAGCTAGGTTTTCGTTTCAAATTGGTCGTTTCTTTGGAGAAGATACTGTGTTATAAACTCGACATTTACTCTTTTAAATTACAAATAGATCATCATCATCATCATCATCATCATCATCATCAGCCTAATAATGTTCCCACTGTTGGGACACAGGCCTCCTCTCTAAGAGAGGGAATGGGCTATAATCTACCACGCGGGCCCAGTGCTGATTGGTAGATGTCACATGTCTTCGAATTGTTTGGTTCTAGGACATGCCGGTTTCCTCACGATGTTTTCCTTCGCCGTTTTGAGAGCAGTGGTGATGAAATAAATTACACAAAGTAATGCGCCTGCCTGGGTTCGAACCCACGACTTAATGTTCGTAAGTCGGGGCCGCCACCACTGGGCCACCGCTGCTCTCCATAAATAGATCATATTCATAAGTTATTTCACCCCTCAAATGAATTTCAAAATCACCCTTTCTCTTCACTATACGATAAGAAAAAGTATGTAAATTCAGTGATAAGCGAGGAGCGACCGCGTGTTATCTGAAGCTAATGTTACAAGTCGCCGCGCGCCGGTGACAAGTTGAGATTAGCTGGCTTGCGGACTGAATAACTATGTTCTATCGATCTATAGCATAACGAGTTTAAACCCCGAAGAGTTAAGGCTGGGGTACCTGCTAAATTAGCAACTCTATTTGTGGTGGTTCAAACTTCGTTTGAAATGCTGTTATAATAAAGTTCTAATCAGCTTGCCCTACAAAGTGGTTGTTACGTCAGTCACTGCGGGCCGAATAGTGCGAAATTAGTGGTTTTTATTTAATTTTAGCCTAATAAATCATTAGATCAAAATGCCAATTGTACTCTTTGTGTTGTGAAGAAAAAAGTGACAAATATTTGTGTGAAAAAAAATACTAAACTTAATGCCGTTTATGAGTAGTTACGAAATTTCAAAGAAAAAATGCTTCACTTTGAATTTTTTTTTTTCATATAGTAATAATAAAGTTAGAATTATGTCAATTGTAACAAGTAAAGTTTAGAGTCTAATAAGCAACATATATTTTTTTTGCACATTTATATTCACTCATCAAAGAGGAGCTACATGGAGAAAACCTCTCGTTAGCAGATACCACCCCCTTAAGTAGAATTACCCAAATACCGCCAGTTATGTTTAAGTCCCATGAAATAGAAGGCGAGCCTATTAGGCACAAATCCAGATTCTAGGTTGCTACTGAAAAAATCCTGACGGAAAAACGAAATAACACTGGCCAACTAGGGAATCGACTTCAGAACCTTAGGCTCAGCAATAGTGCTAGCGGCCGGCAGACTAACTAGGCAAGGCTTATTTTATAGGTCTCTAGTAATAAATTCATCGCCTCAACACGAAATACACAAACTAAACATAACTCCCCCAAATCCAGAATTCCTGCAACATCACCAACCATCTCGCCTAGCCTCTTAGGTACAAAGTTAATTAATACCTCCAATTCGACCCACCTGCATTCACCCCTAACTGTGTCGCGCTTTGAACCCTCACGTCTAATTACCAACACCCCGTATACAGGCCACTTTCACCCCTACGTCAACATTTTAGGGTTGAATTCGGGTTGAGTTAAACGAATAAGGGTGGCCGTAAGTGAATATTTAAGGGGCGGAATTAATGTTTGATTACGTTATTGTAATTTTCATGATGTGTTTACCTCGTTGTTGTGTTAATGACTAATTTAGGTTTGATTAGTGTTATCTGAAACTGAATGTATACCTACGTATGTTATTTGATGTTGACGTAACACATAAGTAATAATTACAACAGGATCTTTTGTAGTATTTTATCAAAAACTGCAACCAAAAATAACTCAAATAAAACTCACCTTTTCAAAATGTTTCACCTCCGCCAACAACACGAAGTTGATATGTATAAACCTCGCATCCTCATAGGACTTGGCCCTCTGCCTATACCCCGGCTTACTATAACAATATCTATAACCCGTATACTCCGAACTGTCAATGTCCACTTTCAACCCCCCACTGTACCCCCAGTCACCTCCACAACCCCAACAAACACCTTTGGTAACAAATTTCTCCCACACATCTGAAAGGCCATGCGTTTTCGCCCCCGCAAGGCCAATGCGGGGGCGTCCAGGCCATGTTCCGGCGTTGGCCTGTAGCCTGAGGCCTTTTTGAGTCCTTTGCAGTTTCCACTCTCCGTAAGTCCCAGTATCAGCTGGCTTTTTCCATTTCCATTTGGATATCACTCGTGATTTTTTTACAAAGTTTTATTTGGCACTCACTTTGACTGTTTTTTTATTAGGTCCCGAATTTTGGGTCCTATCAAGGATTTTGTGTCCACGGTTCGCATTGGAGGGTTAACTTTTCTCTTTTTAGCTTAGACCTCTTTGCTAATGTTAGCCTTTCTTTAGTGGAAGTACTCCGATTTCTGTTCAATAATTACTGAGTACTTAAATGTAATTAGCTTTTAACTTAATTGGTGTTCGGGACTGGTTTATTCAAAAGCGAAGAGGTGAAGCTGAATTTACTTTAGGTTTCTTTGCCAAAGTTTGAGACGAGAAAATTTGGAGACGTCAGGCATAGAGATGTGTCAATGGTTACGAAAATATTCCCTAAAACATGCGCTAAAAGTAACCGCACTTTGTGAAAACTTGATCTAAAATAAAAAAGTACTAGTTTCAACTTTTTCAAGAACCACTTTCTTTCAAGTTTTAAACCAGCACAGAAAAATATAATTGACGGGCGCTACGAAAACCTCGCTTGTTTTTATAAAAAATATATTTTCTCATAAAAATAACGCAAGTTCTTAACGTTAAAACTTGACACTTTCCTACTTATTAATTAGTCGCTGAAAATCTAAACTGAAGTGGCGTCTTTTGAGTAAAATCGCTAAATCACGGCCTTCGCCCCCTGTATTTCTGTTCATCCCCCCCTCCCCCCTAGTTCGCAACGTTAGCATCGGAGGCCTATTAATCAAATAACTCTCTTGTGATTAATTAGGAAATCAGCAATTAGTAAGAAATCGTTGAAATGAAGGAGAACGGATGTAAGTGTTCTCAGTTGTATTTGGAAAAGTCATTTTTGTTTAGATTTATAATTTATTTATTTTTTAACTTTGCCTTTAACTGTCGTAAGTCAAAATAATAGTACAAAAAAAAAATCTTTAAACGCAACGCTTTATTTCATGGCATGTGAGAAATAAATCTTAACGTGCATAAAAATTATCGCAAAAAGTATTGCCTAAATAACGCTAATGCCTAAGTTTGAGTCTCGTGAAACATGCGCGGATGGACCAGATTCACGAATGTTGCTGAGCTGTTCCACCTCAGAAAGAACAAGGAGAAACGTGCGAGGTTGTTGATCAGTAATTGTAGAGGCACCCAAAGAAGAAAATGAATATTAAGAACTTAATCAAGATAACAGAACTAATTTAATCTCTCTCTACGTTATCCAACCAAACTGTGTCATCAATTATGAGTTTCCAAGAATTTATTTTCGCAATAATACCGCATCTATTTCCTTCATTAGCTCCTAATACCACTTAATAAGAAAATAAATTCACGAGTGTAATCCCCTCGGCAGATTAATTTCTTATTGTGGGGAATCTGTGGGATAATGGGCTGGGACGAAGAAATATAGACGAATTGTCTTTGGTATAAAGTTAAGGAGGCTGGTGACTAAGAAGTATTGGTGTATTTTAGTTCTTTGGAAGACGAATTGACAGACTGAGAGTGTTGCAACTTTGATGTAAGCCTAGAATTTCATCAAATGTGTGAAGAAAAGTTATGCATTTTTTATATCTGTGTGTTTTATGGTAAAAATATATACGCTAGTTTCTACTGACTTAACTTAAACCTGTGTTAAAGTAACATATTTTTGCAGCATAACACTATAACAAGCTTCGCATCTTACGTTTGTGTTAGGGAGTGAAATGATTTATAACCCATATAAATGCCCTAACCTAACCAGCTTAGGGTATAACTAGCATGATTTTACTATTCCTATTGCAGGGTTGAAATACTAGTTATGGGGACCACATTACAAATAGAAATAAAACGAAAATTGGCACTATTTCTTCCCCAAACTAATGATACCATATTCAGTCACTAACTACCCATTACAGTACTATGAAAAGCCTACAATTAATAGTGAACTAAGACATAGTTGAACCGTCTGTCTGTACGTCTTGGCGACGTTCCAGTGGCAATTACCCTGCTTGCCCCTTTGTTAAGTAAGCGTTATGTATTTCTTCTCCAGGGGATTTGTTTCGAGCCACTTTTTAATTGCCTACCATTTTGTCTTGTGTTGTTTTCTGGGAGTTTAATTGGTATAAGTAGAAGAGTTGTAACAGTATTTTGGAGCTCTGCCTTTCGAAGACATTACATCGGAGTTTGGGATTGGAAATAAAGTTCGCTCGAATGGAAGGAAGAAGCTCCAATTTTATGCTGCACTAGCCTTGCATTGGCAATATAAGGAACGTATTTTTCTTTCTAAAATATTAAAGTCTCGTTAAGCAAGAATGGACCAGTACTAAAGATGTACTTTTCCCAAATATGTTAGGGTAGGCTTCCAGTCTAACAGGATACAGCCGAATACCAACATTTTACATGGAGTGACTGCCTATCTGACGTTCACAGCCCTCTACTGGGTAATACGATAACCCTTGGTAAAACTGGCTGTCAGAATCAAAAGTTAATATGTAAACAAACATAACTTCTTGTAAAGGATAGTAAAAATCTAAAATCTCTTTGTAGCGTCCATGTATAAACAAAAACAGTTAAGTCTAACATACTCCTATATAGTTTTTTCAGTTAACTCTTATTTACTCCTATTGTTTAACTGAAAGTACCTTACTTCCTTGTTTATGAATACAAAAATGAAGCGAACTACAGAAGTGGAAGAAGTAAGCGAAGTGTATTTAGATCATAGCCGTTAGCGGTGGTTACTTTGTTTTCTATCTTTTTTACTATTCTTCAAGGATTTGTAAGGATAGCCGTAAGAAAATATTTTGTAGTCCTCGGGAAAATATATTTCTTGTTTTAAATATGAAAATGGTTGTTATTTGTACTATGTATCAGGTAGCCAACTATCTTAATAGAGTTTAAAAAATAAAGTGTAATTTGAATTAATCATTTATTAACAAATGTTGAAAGGAATGGAGGCAGGCCTTTGGCCAGCAGGGGGACAATATGGGATAGCAATAATTATAAAAATAATATGGAAACGCGCTTTAATATAATTATTCGCGAGAATATTATAGATCTCGTTACAAAATGAAAGCACATAATTTGACAGGCTTACTTTGAATTCTTTGACAATTTATGAGGGAAGAAAATACTCATGAATAAACCACTAGAGCAGACTTTAAACTTTAAAAAAATCTACATCTAATTTCATCTCTCTCCAAACAAAAGACAAACCAACATTTCCATACAAACGTCTTAAACTAAATTCAAACCGGCTGGAACCGGAACAAACCGGTCTCCGTCTGATTTTTACCCGGCTCACTCCTTTATCTGGTTGTAGCAATTTCCTGAATCATGGAGACTTATTATTGGTAGCTCGGAAGGGTTGAAAAGGGGGTGAATTTTTTAAGCCAATTTTTTAGGGGTTCGTTTGTGAGTTAAGGACTTTTTGATTTGGTTAGGAATAATGTATTGGGATCTTTATTTAGAGAAATTTATAAAGGTGTTAGAATTACCGGTATTAAAGTTAGAAGAAAAAATAAGCGGAAAATTTTTTTGCTTGTAAGTAAATAATGAGTTACAACAGTTTCAGAGAGAGAGATTTCAACTTTATACAAATTCATTGGTATTTGTCAAAATTGAATTCAGCCAAGAAACGCTTGCATCGTCCTTAAAATCAATCGTTCACTCAAATCACAATTTTTCACCCAGATTCTAACTCAGTTTTTTATAACCAATTTTTATCTTCGTCTCAACTACCCGCGGTAAATATCTGAGCGGGGTGTTTTCTTCCCCAAGAGGCGTTTAGGAAATGAAGAAATCCGGTCCTTGGGGGTGGCATGACATTAATAGAATTCTGTTTCATCCCCCCTTCATCCGCCTGGGGACATTATTTGGAAGAAAATTTCCCGAAAAATAACTTACAATTTAGATAGGTACGTTAATTTAGTATAGATGTTTCTTTGGGGTGTATTCAATCATGAGTCTATAACAAAATCCTAATTGAAGTTTTTGATTAAAAGTTTGGAACTTCTTGAAGATGGTACAAAATAGGAATGTTGTACAGTAAGTTTGTTTTGAAACTAACTTATATTATGTAAATGAAAAAGGGTTTTAAGAGATTCAATGTTTTGTGAAATAATATTTTGAAGCTCACTTCTGCATTTAAAGTCTTCTGAAGGTGGGGTGGTGAAATTCCGAAGGCTGGTTCGAGATGGCACAGGAGAAAAGTACCTGGAAGGGTATGGGGGAGGCCTTTGCCCAGCAGTGGAACATACAAGGCTACAAAAAAAATTAAAAGAAACTTCTTCAGTTTAACTTTGAAAATAAGCTGGAGTATAGATACAGCAAAAGATAATTCACAAAAAGTACCTCTCACAGATGGGAACCTGTGTCCCAGCAGAGGGGAACGTTGTAAGCTGATTATATTTATATCAAAAGAGAATTTGATAGCGAGCTATTATATGATAACAGATCAATGATTTTAAAGGTTTGTGACTTTTTGTTTTATTTATTTTAGAAGGAGGCTGTTTTATCCAGGTCCTCTGTTTATTACTAGGTTCTTATCTCTCACAAAATTGCACTTTTCCATACAAATAGCTGCAATATCGGACCAGCAAAGAGAACATCTTAATATCAATAGAGAGCTGTTCAATAATGCAGGCTATCTTCAATAACTATTCGTCTACACGGGGCTAAAAGATGGATACGTAGAGAAGGTTAATTATTGACGGGGCGAAATGTCGGTCAAGGGGGTGAAATTGGGGCTTAGATTTCTTGTTTTTGAAATGGCGATTATTGTTCATGCTGTAAAACTGAATGATGGAAATGATAAGTCATTTCGATATTGTGAAATTATTTGTCTTTATTTACTGTATTTAGATTGCTTTTCTTACATGGTTTGTAATTACCTGTGTTTAATAAAGTGCCTACTGCTCTCAGATATAGGCTTTCTCTTATACAGATAGAGGATCGAGTTGGCAACAATACACCACGCAGGCTCAATGCGGGTAGGTAGATATCTCGTATTTTTGATGTTTTGGTTCTTAGACGTTACAAATGTCATAATAGATTCATGAGACAAATATAATGAAAACTAATGCTTCAAACAAAAATGAAGAATCTCTTGCTTCAGTAGTTAAGTTAGAGTTCGTTAACAAAGTACAAACCTAAGAGCCGTCGCACAATCTATCCGAGTTGGAAACTTCGCGATTTATTAACAGTCGCTACTTAATTAATGTCGCGGATACTTTGTGACTGGATGCGGCAAACACGAGAGTAGCAAGAGGCGGGAGAGAAAATTTGAGCGCAGTTCTGTTCAAGTTTTATCCTTCAGTAACTTGGGTGCAAGATAGGTTATAATAAATTTAGAATTGAACTTCAATACAGATGTTTATTGTCATTAAATTATAGAATTTTCTGTTATATGGCCTAAGATACCAACACTAAACGGTGTAAGGCCTGCGATATATATCCTCTATTTATGACGCCATAATAGAGGTTGCCACTAAGTCTGCATAAAAGGCCAAAGAAATAATATGTATAGGCCTGTTATAAGGTGTCTGTATATCTGCAAGATACACATAATAATAGGCATGACGACACTATCAAAAAATTGCAAATCTATTTAGTCCGTCTGTTAGAGTATTGGAAATTAATAGACACGTATTTTTTGTTTTTGTAAATCAATGAATATTGACAAAGATAAAACGCATCAAAACTCAGGAGTGGGGGCTCGTGACGTCAGAACTAGCTAAAATTTATACCATGGCGTGACGTATTGAGAATTTTAAAAGCGTCATATCTTCGTCAATTTTGGTTTACGTAACAAAAAAAAAAACACGGGGCAAATATTTTTTGATAATCTAAGTGACGGACTAATTAGATTTTTTTTGTCGTCTCGCCTATTATACTTTTTTGTCATGAAAGTGAAAACAAATCTAGTTTACCTACATCCGTGTCTTCCTCTTAAGTTTCTCGTTTAAGTTTCAGTTAAGTGCGACTGATGGCTAGCAAATGGCGGCCACAATCAACCGATGCGTTTAAACTCAAATCTAACTCGTTTGGTTAAGTCTAACCTCCAGTAAAGCGATCGGCGGAAAGCGTTAAGTTTAGTGAGCATTTTTGGGTAATGTTCTGATGGAGGAGTTTGGAGTTGATCTAATTTGAAGAATTTTCTTATTGACGGAAATTAAATTAATGTATTTAAATGATCCTTACTTATCAGTTTGGATAATATCCTATGTTAAGTATAAGACAATCTTCGAGACCGCTAAAAGGATTTTCTGTTTTCTACAAAATTGTTGTTTTCATCTTTGGCAGTGCAAGCATGAAAAGCATTTCAGGAAGGGTTACTGTAAAAATGCAGTTCTAATATAGATCCTCTGGTATTCTTGATGATACTTTAGCACTGCACTGCTTCAGCTAGCACTGTTCCTGTGTAACATCACTATACATTTATTACATTACTATTTGTAGACACTTTTTCAAACTCCTACTTTTACAGATCCCTTAAAACCGAATCCCAAACGTTAACCCCATTTAACTGGTCCCAAAGTCTCGAAGTCGGGAATCCTTACAAGCGAAACAGACAGGTAACCCTTTTTATACCGACTTCAACATCGACGAAGTTTGAAGTCGGTTCGAGATAATCTCACCGCGGACAGACGGACAGATAAACACTTTGTATCGTCGGTTCTTGTTCTGGTTTTTACTGGAGATATAAAGTATAGGTACCTATCTATTACTTACTGACGGACGGACTGACATTTAGGGGGATGGATTGTTAAAAAGTGATAAAAATAGCGGTATTATTTAATCTCCTGAAAATGAGTTTATCTAGTCAAGTACTGAAAACTTTCAAGAATTGTACTTAATAGTATACTTAATTCATGTATTTTTTTTTCCGCATTTAATAACATCATTCATTGATTTTTTTTAATGAATCGGAAAATCCGGTACGGACAAAGTGCGGACGCAGCTCAGGACACAGATATACCTCAGTAAGTATTTGTATGTAGGTGCAACCGCGTCCGTTTGTTTTCAGATTTGTCCGAACGAGTTTGACCGGATCCTGTGCCCGCAGTAAAACATATTTTTATTGTGATTAATCAGTGACATTCAGCACATTAAGTCTCAAGCTCTATTTTACAATTATTTTAAGCTGCGGATTTATTTCAGTTCAAGTTTCAACTTACTCATCATTACATTTAGGCTGTGCATTCTAAAAGCTGGCAAACTCGCGCGTCGCAAATAGCCGGCAACAATTTCTCTTTTATGATTAATTTAATTTAATTACAATCTGAAGTTTATCATCAAAAGACAGAAGACAATGAATCCGAGTGCAAGAGTCGAAATAATTTCAAGAGGCCAAGCGAAGGGAGCACAGAATTATGTCAGGGAGGGTCCTAATATGATGACTTAGGATCAGAGACAATGGCGGGATGAACGGTAGAGGCTGAGGATTACGTTGACGTTATAAAACGTCAAGAGAGGTTCTTTTTTTGCATAATTATTAGGTACGGGGTTTCTTGACATAGGGAATCTTTTTGTCTGTTAAAAAATACTGATGTTGGACTAGAAAGTAAGTGATCATTATAAAGTGTTTGGTGCCGAAACTGTAACAATCAGTGACATACGTTTTGGTATATGTATGTGAGACTTTGTTCTTATTTTGTATTTATTAGGCAGATACCTATCTAGGCACGTTAAAACAGGCCTTACCTTGAAACAAATTCCTCATTTTCACGAACACTAACGGACACCATAAGAAATGCCTAAGTATTATAAGCATTTGCACTGTTACAAATTCAACTCGACGCCGAGTTTAAAATCCAAAAATGCACTTTTACTTAAGGTTTCAGTTAGGTATTGCTTAGTTTCAGTGAAAACATAAATAGTAGGTGTGTATTTTTCTAGTTTCTTTTCTGAGTCAAGTCAAATAATCAAAAGGTCAGATCAGGTCATTACGGCCTACCCAATACCCTACTAAATTAATAATCTAAACTCGTGTACTTATAACAATAGCTTCCCAAATAGCGGGCATGTAATGTGGGAAACAATTCAATCAGCCGCGCGATCATACCCGGGGGACGATGTCCATCGATCGTCATAACTGTGCGAGACGCCGCCGGGGCTAATAGACTCGGCTATGTACCTGGAACAATTGGAAATTGATTATTAGGTTTGATTCGAATATTTAGTATGGGTAATATTTGATATGGAAATAATATTTTAACATCACAAATGTGTAAATGTTATCAAAAGGTGAGGCTGTTGTATCCAAGCTGCGGCAAAAAAACCCGAGCATCGAACCCACGCGCTCTACGGGAGTAGCGCTATAGAACCACTAATACAACGTGACAATAAGGAATTCAGTACTGCCTATTTTAAAGGTGTTTAATTGTAAAGTGAAAAGATTCCGGTTCTTATTAAAATTGTTATTGAACGAAACCTAAAACAAGTTCTTAATCACGAACCGCAATAAAATCTTAATTAAAGAAATCGATATTCCAACAATTAATGATCTCATTTCCGTTAAGTAATTACCCAGAGAAGATTAACTACATAGTTAATTTGATCCGATTAGCAAACTTCATAAAATCAAAGTACGCCGAAAATTGTGTCCAATTTCCAAATCCAACGAATGAAAGTTGATTCCGAGGGAAATCATCCCAAATTGTTATGAAAGTACCTTTTAATTTAGAGTTCCCGAGGGCCCGCTCTCGGTCGGAGGGTAAAAGCTTGATTTTTTACGTATCAGAGGAAAATATATCAAAATATTTTCACAATTTCTAATTTAGAGAGCCCCAAGACGCTAGCGATTATTTTAAGTATCTAAAATGAGAAATTGGGATGAATTTGAGAAATTACGTTCTTTTACGTATAAAAATATTATTAAGCTAAGAGCCGAGATCCTGGCGAACTACCACAATTAGCAGTCAAAATTATAAATTCATTAGTGTAGTCTACAAGCGAACGTACGCCAAAAGAAGCATTACCGAAGCGCCTACTGTAAAAGCAAGAGCAACTTCCGCGCGCAACATTTTGTTATAATTTTAACATCAGGCGCTAACACAAAGCGGTGGAAAGATAAAATCTGATGTAGGGAAACATCTTAAAGTGATGTAACTTTGTCTTGTAATTCTATTAAAACTTAAATTAAAGGAGTCTCTTGTATATGAGTAGGATTTAGGCAATATATTCCTTAAAAACACACATTTATTCCATGATACTCTTTCTTGGCGGTTTAATAAACTCTTCAAATTCACTACATGAACGAAAAACTGAATTAAAATATAGCCAAAAACTGCATAAAGTTTTACGATAAAGTAGAAAACAGTATAAAATCGAGCGAACACATGTCCTGCCGCAGTATATAAATACAGTAAATAGACTAGAACGCGAATTTACTCTAAAATCAGCCGCACTCGTAAAATTCTTGATCACTTACTGTTTTTAGAGGCAGTAAACGAACATGTGGGGTGTAACCCCGAGTTATGGGATGTGGCGAATAATACGGCTCTAATAAACGACTTGTCTTTTTCTTTAAAATTTGGAAATCCATTTTTATCGCTTACAAAATGTTTATGTAAAAACATAAACTCACGACTTTTACCCATGGGTAGAAGTACAGAAAAAAAATCCAATACTCACATACTCCTTTTGCTTAGTACTTTTAGCTACTAACAAATAATCAGTTTTATTACAGTGCTTCTAAAATATTTTCAGTTGGTAATCTAAGAACCAAAGCTTATGCAACTGTCGGTAGATTTTGTTATTCTTTCAGAAATATTCTAGTTCAGCGTAGAAGCAATCTCTTGTTTTCCAGCTGATCCAAAGATTTTTATATTTTATTTTGTAAAGGATATTCTGGTATCTACAATGTTTCAACTTTCAAGTCTTATTTTATGTGACTTTATTCAGTAAAGGTATTTCAAAGAGCTTATGGGGCGAATTCTTTTGAAAAATATGCTCTAGCGTGCATAGTTTTCGACTGAGTGTAAATTTATGGAATAATCGAGAAAAACCAAGTGATGATAAGATTGCATGGTTTTCATTTCTAATAAGTCATCATCATCACCAGCCTGTTAATGTTCCCACTGCTGGGACACAGGCCTCCACTCTATGAGGGGGAATGGGCTTTAATCCACCACGCGGGCCCAGTGCGGATTGGTAGATGTCACGTCTTCAAATTTTTTGGTTCTAGGACATACCGGTTTCCTTACGATGTTTTCCTTCACCGTTGTGAGAGCAGCGCTGATGAAATAAATTACACAAAGTAATGCGCCTGCCTGGGTCCGAACCCACGACTTACTGTTCGTAAGTCGGGGCCGCCACGACTGGGCCACCGCTGCTCCTCTAATAAGTACTTATAGATAATACCACAACCGCAATCTCCATAAATTCAGCAAACACCTCGTGACTACGTACCCTATAACATAAATCAGTTGATCACGAAGCGTAATAAAACGATCCAATCACTGGTTAACATCTAAAACACAATTTTAATTAAATCCATTGATTAAATAAATTTAAATTCGAACCCAATAGTGGCTATAAACTTTCAGTTTAACAGCCCATTTGTTTAGCAAGAAAATAAAGTCCGCTGGCCCGATAATAGGTGTTCTCACCCTGTAAATTATTTGCACTAGTTGATAGGTGTTTTGCTCAGGCCAGGATGCGGTTGAAAGTCGTAAAGTTTTGGATATAGAGGCTCGAAGTTTAGTAAAACTGATGAGAAAGATAATATTGGTGTTCAAAAGTACTGGTGAAACATAATTTTGTACGGTTCGATTACTTTTATGCTGGTATGTTGAAACTAGCTCTGCTTTATGTTGCGCAGCAGATCCCTTATTAATCGATCATTTTAATTTTACTCAAAACGAATGTTTTTCAACAATTTAGACTGTTTCTGAATATACAAATGTTCATTTTCACAAACATTACACTTCAAGTGATGACTACGTATTATTACAGACTACTTGTATTTAAACATTGGTTTAAGTGTCGCCTAATATGTTTAGGTGAACACGGAGTTACGCTCTATAAAATATAGTCAAGTCACTAAACTTATTATAACCACAGATTCGCAATAAAGATGATAACATCATCTAGATACACAAATGGCGTATAAATCCGAATAAGGATATATCCGCAATAACCGCAAACTTTATGTTTGTTCGGATCTCCGTGCGGATATAAGCTCTAGTTCGCGGATTAGTTTCGGTTTGACCTTTAGTCAACCGTTACATATAAACAGATAGTTCTATTTGATCTTATCCTATACTGCCTACTCTGTATATGGAAAACACACATTTGCACTAAGTTTCACCAAGCACTAAAAGACTTCCGGTAACGTCGCAAGTAATACTTAGATATATACTTGTGTCTTATTAAACGCTTGATAAGTTTAAATTAATAATAACTTGTTTAAAAAAAAACAAAGCGACCGTTTCGTACAACTCAATAAAAATGATAACCATTTTAAAGTAACAAGTGCAGCGCTACAACATTAAATTGAATTCAGTTTAAGAGTATATAAGCGAAGCATGTGAGCTCGTAACATTTTTCTTAAAACTCGCAACTGAACTTAAAATTTATTAAACATTCCATGAAATCTTAAACTCCGCGAACCGACATAAAATCAGATATCTTCAAAACTTTAAACAGCAAGCGGAGAAGTAAAAATATAAAATGTGGCCGCAATTCCTAGCAGGGATGGTCTAACCTCGTCTGGCTACGAATTGTGAATAAAACAAATCTGTCTTCTTGGCGTTTAGCTCTTATTTCCATCCACTTCCCAGCTATTTCCCACTTATGGTGCGGTCCAAGGCTCGGGGTAATGGCGATCCTGTTTAAAGTAGTGTAGTGCAGTCTCGTGAGACTAAAAAGATTAATCGCGTTTCAGTTATATGTGAATACGTTGCGGGAATATACTTTGATTCAGTTATAGCGACTATTGGGATGGTTCTAGATTTGGATTGTAGTGAAAGATATTAGTAAGCTATGGTAATACTGTTTAGTGATGGTACAGTGTTGTACATTTAAATTACAGATTGATTGAGATGATGATTTAAGTCGCGAGTTAATAGGCTTTTTTGGGTTAGCTCGTTCCACCGTCGACATCACCTCTGTCCTCAAGATTGAGGTCAAGAGTAGGCCCATTTAATATAAAAGACAATATGATTTGACGTGGTGAACTACGTATGACTTTAAGGATCATGAATTTATGATTGTGTACAATTTACTTCATAGGAAACAAGAATTGTCTTTCACGTCTACAGCATCATTGCGACAATCAAACACGTAATTTCTCTTTTAAAAATCTATAAGATGTTCACCATTTCCAATACCATGACTTGATAAAACCCGGGTCAAATCGCTAGGCTAACAGTTTGCGTCAAGCGCGCACCATTTCCCGTGTTCCGCTGTGTCACTGCGCGAACACGCCACATCGTCAACTATTCAGCCACTGTTCGCATTCTTCTCGTGTGTACGTATCATAGGATTTATCGCTGAATTCGTTCGCTGCTTGTTCAATGTGTAGAAAATAGATTTTTAGGGATTGGTTCTAGGAGACATCATGATGACGAGGGGAAATTAGAGCTTTCATATTTTGTAGAAAAAGGTTTGTTAGAAAACGAAACTCAGAACGGTAAAGGCTAAACTGGTGCCAATAGGAAACACAAACTGTGATTGTTATTGAGTGATCACATGAAAACCATCGCCAAATACTGCAGGATGTTCATTTGTACATAGTTCTCAAATTAGTCTCACTTACACAGATCATAAATAATCTTCAGACCTCATAAATGTTTGCACCATTACTACCATTCAGCTGACTTTATGAAATAAGCTGTTCATTTCAGAAATACGTGAACTTCATAGTGAAATGCTCAAGGCTGAGTGTGATGTGAATAATTGTACTGAATACTACTAAATATAATAAATTTGTTGCAATTTGCAGATATTATTGTTGTTGTTTGAGCTCTCAGTTCAAAACCTAGATTTGAAATGAAATGATATTGAAAATTGATCACTCATGACCGCTGGAAATGTTGTAGTTGTGAAGTAAGTGAAACAAAGGAATTGCTGTATTTATAGCGTTTGTTTTTAAAATAATGATTATTTGCTAAAGCAAAAGAAACCCTTCCTTAAACGAAACCCCTACAGTACAACTAAGAATACTCTCAAAAGAGAAAGAAGCAAGTGCAAATCTTCTCACATTATAAAGAAAACTATACCCAAGCAATTTGCATCGGAAAACCATTTAGCCAGAGACTCAGCGAACTCCAGAAACACGAAAACCTCGTCAAAATAAAGAAGTCACAATCCCCAGCTAATAAGAGCGGTGCGGCGTTAGCGGAGTCTGCGGGCGCAAATCACTCGTGAATCGCTTACCGTACTTATTTCCATTCCGGGCTATTTCACACGTACCCTCGCTGCGGCGACATTGTCTGACACACTGGCTGATAGACTAGCTGTTTCGGAGTTTGGAAGATGGTGAATTTCTTAATGTTCTAAAGGATTGATGTCGGAAATGATATTTAAACTGTTTGTCTTGCTATGCACCTTACTACGTGGCTTGTGCCTTGATGTTTAAATTAAAATCCAGTTACAGGTACTTTTAAATTTTCGAAACAAATTCACCAATAAAATGTAGCTACAGTCCCAGTCACAAGGTAAATGCTACGGGATTTGATAGCCGCTACTGATA
This sequence comes from Xestia rhomboidea, assembly GCA_963853795.1. NCBI lineage: Eukaryota > Metazoa > Arthropoda > Insecta > Lepidoptera > Noctuidae > Xestia > Xestia rhomboidea. The sequence continues at coordinate 839,756 of OY970778.1, read as the reverse complement.
GCACCAAATTTCTGGGCATTCTCAATATAGATTTGCTATCGACACGCATTGAAGAAAACTAAACTCAAGAAGCCATTAACGTGCTCTGGAAGATAATGATTAATATTTACCGTCAGGCTATTAGGCAATGTCTGTTAATTTAAGAAAGCAACTGGGAATTACCTTTGACAGTAATCAACACAATAATAGTTGAGACAACGGTTGGTTACGATGATAATTATTGAGACAAAAATATTTTCCGATTATTTGGGAAAGATCAATTTATTTATCTTCAAATTAAAAAAATGGTCTCAACATCAAGAAGTTTATCAAAACTTAAGAATGGCAAGAAACTTTGTTACAAGTCAATTCCCCAGGCTGTGTGTTCGGCTCACAAATGGTTGAATCTGACAAAACATCGCGTCTGAGGCGATCGAGCGTGAATTATATTCATATGATACCCTCCGAACGGATTACTGCCGATCAGATTGTATTGATGCCTCTGTTTGCCATCTGACTGTGCCATAATCTTCTGATTTAATGTTATTCTGTAGTTGAGTTTGGTTTCAATGTATTGATGAACAGAAAATGTCTGGATGTAGGAGGTACATAGGTAAAAGAAAAACTTGGCTCCTAGCTAATGTCTAAGCTTTGGTATAGTACAATCAGGATCATAAAAATAATTAATATTTCTACCGTAACAAACATAATTTAACCAGATGTTAACAACAATACATCGTCCAAATAATCCACAGCACCGATCATTCACAGTCCCACTTGAGGGGTTGCAAAAAACCGTCGAAACTACAGAGCTACATGCGACCCCAGCCAAGACGTAGGCCAAACAAATCGTTTGTGTTTCTCTAAGAAATTGAGGAAGTCAGGAACGATTGTTGCGACGGAGACTTAATGGTGCCACGAGGTGAAGAATCGACAAACGATAGGGAACGTTACGGAATTCCTTTAGTCTTGAAGAATTGGGATTTAATATAAACTGGTTTCGATAAGGCTGTTATTTTTTCCGGAAATCTCTAAGCGATTTCTGTCGTAAAATTTGAGCTTTCCAATCTCTAAGCTCCGCCAGTTACATCTTTCAACTCCCATTATCTCTCTCTCTCTTATCTTGGTCTTGTGACTGATACACATGATTTGTAAAGAAAAATAAACCCTCAGTCTTGTACCCATATCTCCCTGACCCCATCAAAATCACAACCACTTAATTTATTTCAAAGCAGACATGTGGAAAGGCGGTCAGAGAAAAAAATTACCCAATCATGTACCAAAACGTTTTCAAGATTAGTTTTCTTTATGCTCGGGAGACAGAGGGGGGCGACTGGGGGGTGGACGAGGGTCGTGGACATCAATCAGCCTGTCCTGCCCCCTCTGCACTGACACGGCTGTGATTTGTCAGGTTACACGCTTATTTAATAGTATACTTGGCAAGTGTGGATGGATCTTGTTTTTTGTTACAGAAAGATGTGATACTTCTTCGTTAGTTATCTTTTTGTCTGTTATCAGTGCTCTTAAACCTGTTTGTTCTTGAAACGTGTCTGTTTAACAAACTTTCAGTAGACAGTTAGGCTAGCTTAGGATAAGTTTAGTCGTAATCTTAGAAAAGCTTTGTCGGTATCGTTTTATTGCCCATTTTCATCTGTCTCTGCAATTAGTTGTTTCTAGGAGTCAAACTTTTGGGTCCGACGAACGTTAGAGTTGGGCTTGCTAGTATTAGACTATTTTTTTATTGTATTGTACTCTCTTACTTATAGTAACAGAAAATGGCGATTGTCTTCTGTTTTATTAAATTGAACATTTAGACTCTTACTTACAATTGTAGTTATTTCTTTTATTATATTATTACCAAACGCTTTCGACTTCTCATCTCTACTCAAAATATCCATTATATCTTCAGCCTCTGATCTTGGTTCAAGAGTAGCATAACGCCACATCACGCCATCAATATCATTCATCAAGCCGAGCCAATTTCCGCCTGTTGCTATTCGCTTCCCCTCTCATATAGTTGATGTATCACCTTTTTATTTCACATGCTCCAGGATTATTACTGGGAAATTCTTTGGATTTGCCTCGATTATTATTTATGATGTTATAACGATGCTTAAGATGAGAGTTCGTATTTTGTTGTAATTTTTGATTGCATGGTATCATATTACGGTTTGTCTACTTCATTTCTCATTTCATTATTATGGTCTTCAGAATTGTATTTCACTTCAGATTCCTCATTAGTGAAACTTGAGACAACACGCAAAAAACTACAAGTAATCTTCTACAAAAATTATGGAAAAGGTAATGCATTTTTTACAGAAATGTTTACCCTAAAAGCTTCTTCCAGACCGCAAAGTACGTCCGATAAACCTCAAGGCATAAACAACCCATGTCCAAGCTGATTAACTGGTCATCGGATACAGGGGCGTAATGAACCTGACCCAAGTAATGGGGAAACCTACCCTGATGGTAAAAAATGGGCCGAATATGTTGTTTATGGTTTTCCGGTAGCTTAGTGACAGATTTTGAGAGTGATGACACGGGAAATGTGACGGAGGGTTCACGTCGTCGTCAAAACCCTCCGCGTTTGTGGAATGAGGGTTATTTATTTTGGCTTCCATTAAAGATCGGTTTAGTTTGTAATATGATAAGTAGACTAGCGTATAACATTGTGTTGTTAGGTCACTATTTTATTTCTACTGTTCCGTACTAGCGTGGTCTGTATGCAAATGATAAATTGCTTTTCTCTTACGCTCGGAAAATTACTAGTAAGCGTTGCAGTATACTAAACTAAAAATAACACTACAATATATCTCATTTAAATCATGCAACAGATTTACGAGCAATATATTCCGCAGACGAGGTCCATCGGTGACATAGTGCCAGCAAAATTGGCACATAAGTTAGCACCCGCGCCAATGGACATCAGACGATAGCAATTCAACATGGATTCCGGTGACGGCATCGATTTCCCCTACTGAAACGATTCTGTCTGTGGCAAATGATGTAGAAGCTTTTGTTTCGATGTCTATTTTTGTGTTGGATGTCCGTTGTGGTATGATTCTGATTGCGTTTTGTGAGATACATGTTTGTGTGAATGCTTTGTTTCTGACAGAAAAATTGGTAGAAGTATTCTGAAGCATTATTGCATCATGAGAACAAAGTCAACCTTATTCTTCTTCTTCTTTTCATGTCTTCGGTACTTTGATTTTGCTACTATATCGTCGATCGTCGATTACGGCATCAGTGGAATTCTTCAGTTCATCAAAATACATGTAAACAGGCACTTAGAGCTCTCCAGCACCTGGGACATAGTCCGATCAAAAGCACTGAACTCGCATTAGATGTTGGATGATGTCGACCGTTAAAGGATGATAAAGAATTTGAACCTTAATTGAACGAAAAGAAAAAAGATGTATGAACGTGAATGAGGCGGAAGGATCATAGCCGGTGGTGTCCTGTAGTTTCTGCCTAACCCCATGGGAAAAAGGCGTAGGTCTATGTTATGTTGTCAAGATTGGTATTATAGAGGAGCCCGTGGCTACATAATAACAGCCGCTCGGGTCGATCTTTTGGTTACGCCGGTGCTTGCCTAGGTTGGTCTGTGGATGGGTGACCACCCATTACATACCTGGTTTCCTCCGTGTCTCGGAAAGCACGTTAAGCAGTTGGTTCCGGATATTATTTGCAGATCTTTGACAGTCGATACAGGTAGTCAGTGGCCAAAAAAGTCTAGCAACCAGTTTTACCAAGAGGTATCGTATTACCCAGTACTAACTAGGTTGTGGAGGTCGGATAGGCAGTCGCTCCATGTAAAATACTGGTATTCAGCTGCATCGGTTAGACTGGAAGCCGACCTCAACATAGTTGGGAAAAGGCTAGGCAGATGATGATGTCAAGATTGGTATTGCCGTCTAATGTTTCTATCACCCTGTACAAATATCTGGTCTTGCTGCAGCAAGTGAAACAGCCATTTCCCCGTTTTTTTGCCAAAATGCTCACTTCTGTTGACGCCGCACTAACTTTAACACTATTTGTTTTCCTAAATGCCATCCGATTATAACCGAATAGGTTTCCGATTGCAGAACCGATGTGTCGAATATGATTTTGTGGGTGTTCGCAACGATGTCCATACGTCTGTCTGTCTTGTTTAATATTGATGTATTGTATATCGAGCGAGTGTTTGATGAATGGGGAAACGAATCGAAATCGATTGTTTTGTGAAATGTTTTGAGTGTGGGGATCTTGTGGGTTGAGAGCGATTCGTTTTTCGTCGATCGGTTTTAGAATGTTTTCGAATTGATTTATAGTAGATTTTTTACATTTCACATCTGCTTAACCTATGTGTTAAAACGTTTTTCAGTTTGGATGCGAAACTAAACAGATCGCCGCTCAATACTTAGTATTTTACGCGATACGACTTATTATCTGACGATTGCAGTCTAACACGATACCCATAGGTAAGACTGGCGGTCAGAGTTTAGAGCTTCTGACTGCCCGTAAAGAATCTCAATATCTTACATTTATTGGCGCTTTAACTAACTCTACTTTCCGCAACTCATCATGAGATTAAATCTTCGAAATTTAAATTTAAAAGCGAATACTACAGTATCCGAGGAACTTAAATTTCTGTTGAAACATTAAACATTCCACCAATTTCACAAATATAGCTCCGGAATATCCCGTTATAACGCAAACTATTCCACCATCTTTAACTTAACTATTTGTATCCGTCGCCGAAGCAGCGCCCGATGCAGATCACTACAGATTGTTAACCAACAAATATGGTTCAACTTTAACAAATATTTCGTAAGCCGGACAAGTTTAAATTATATTTGGTTAGAGTTTGGGATAAAGGAGCTCTGGGGTATTGATGTGTACTTGGTTTTAAGTTGTGGCTTGAGGTTTAAAATTAATGGAGTGTGAGATTGACGAGCTAAGAAAATAAAAGAGCGCCCTCTCTTCTTAGCTTCCCTATTAAGTGAGAACTATAAGCTGCTGTCATCGAATTGAATTCAAGAAGAACTTAACAGAATTTCAGATAAATAATAATAATTCTTCCTGTTTGAAAATAACTCTAGAATTTATCTGTTAAACGCCTAAAATTCATTAAAGATCAGCACAAAATTAGATAAACTTCAAATAGATACTCACACTCACACACTATTGTCTACATTTCTTTTTCATTTCTCCTTGTGCAGGGCTGCTGCCAGAAATTTCTTAAGAAATAAGCAGTACCTATGTACTCATATTTTTTTAATGTATTGTCCTGTGCTGTATATTGTGTGTACATAAATAGTAAAATAAATAAAATAGATACTTTATTATTATAGTATAAACTATAGAGAACAGTAAAGAGATCCTAGCTCCAGCAAACTGTGTCGTGTGTGCGGATTGAAACAGATTTGAATAAAGGAATCGTACAAACATTGAGCAACGAAGATTTTCACTAGACTTTGTAGCGAAAAGGATGGAGATTTTATATTTTTATTAGCTTAAAGAGGAAAACATATACGGTACGTTGTGCTCGTTTAAAGTTCTCTATTCTTCAAGAAAATGGTAGAGATGAAGTTTAAAAACATCACGCTGTTGAACTATTGTCATGATTTTAGTGCTAAACGTATGTAAAAATAGTTCTGTGCCTGTCAATCTGTTTAAAGTGACCGAGCCGTTTTGCGTTAAACGCATAATTAGTGAGTTATGGTGCAAACGGGCCTAAACTTGTGCGGCGTTCATATTATCACGCCTGTAGTCACCGAAGGGTTATTGCAACTAGTACACGTACATCTTGTCAGTTATGTTTAAGTCCCATGTGATAGGGGGCGAGCTTATTACCATCAACTGGGCACAAATCTAGACTCCGTGGCTGCAATTGAGAAATTCCTAAAAATCCCAATTACACTTTGCCCGACCCGGAAATCGAACTCAGGACAAGAGTTCCTGAGTTTGATTTCCGGCTCAGCTGCCGCGCTTGTGACCACTCGACCAACGAGGCAGTCTATGTGGCATTTGGCGTTGTTTTAATTACAGGACTTTTCACAAAATTACTCTAAAATAATTTGTACCTAACTTAAAATGATCCCAAAGGAAACTTCTACTTAGGTTTGAGACTAATTTTATTATTAGAAATTATTCAATTTGTCTAATTGGTTTAGACTTTGGACAGTTTTTGTTGAAATTGCTCTAAGAAAATTAATTAACTTAGAAACGTAGAAAATGTACTATTTCTTGGAAAGGAGTAATGTATTTTAATAAATTCCATAACTCCAAGATCTTATACAATAATTTCCACGCCACTTATTTCTTCCTCTCATTCAATACAATTCCATGAATTAAACATATTTATCACAAGAGAAAACCCATTTAATATTTGTTCAGTTCCGACGCGTATTCTCCCTACCTCCGTTCTAGTGATTTATATTGCTCGATAACTGGCCTTATCGATAGTACATTCGTATGCGAGCGAACAGTGCAGACCACCCGCTCCACATTATCTGGCCACAACACTAAGCACGCTGTAGCCTTGGAGCTGATATCTTAATCATAGGGATGTGGGTGAAGTATCGATGTATGATATTTTGAGTTTGTTTTAGGAGGTGGTAAATATTGATCAATTTGTAGAATTATCAACTTTATACATACATAAAACATACATTACGTTTATTATCAGAGCTTCAATAGAAAATTATTGTATTTGACATGAAACAGTGCAATTTTGCACAGTTTTATGTCAAATACAATAATTTTCTTTGTAAGATCTAGAATTCAAGATACTTAGCATGCAGAAGATAGTTCTTAAATAGTAGTAGATTTAAAACTACAACACTCACATTATGCCTAATTACGAATACAGTAAGAAACACATTTCTATTAAAGTAAAATTGATAATTAAGCGATACAAAATAAGCATCTGTCATAACCCTGGCCTCTACCGGTAATTTTACGCTAAAATGTTACGTTACGTCATAATAAAAAAAACATCGTTACATGACAAGGCACAACCCTATCCCACGCAGGTGCGCCTTCGGTCGGTCGTTGCGATCAATTAGTCGATAAGCGTTGTGTGCTCACGGCTCTACGGTCTACGGTCTACGGCCATGAACCACAGTGTACATACCATGAACAGTAATGCAAGTAATCTAACAGTAATGTTTTATGTTGATAAGAAACGTTATTTGCGTGAGAAATAAATTGGATGGAGTATTTTTAGGTGGATGTGAGTGGGTAGAGTTCACGGTGAGTCTTCAGTTATTTCGTGTTTATTTATGTGATAGACAAAATATAGTTTTTTTTTTCTTTATAACATTGGGAAATTCAACCCAGCCTATACCAACATTTTTTACTGTGTTAAAAGTGACTGTCCATCATCATTCTCCTGCCCTTAATGGCAACAAAAGTTTTTCTTTTGTTTCCCCACACTAAGAATTTCTCCTGTATCGTGGGTGCGTTTACAAACGTTTAAACTCACATACACAAAGCGCTAGACCTGGAACAGCTCGAACTCGCGACACGCGGCGCAGTCACTCAGCCACTGCGCCAACCATGTCGTCATTTTGTAAACTTAGTGGATACATGGCACATTTTAAATTTTATTTCCTACCGGTAAAGTATTTTATTTATTTTTAATTTGGCTTTTAAGCTTACGTTCTTACATCCTTCCTCTTTAAAAGCGCTCATCAATGAAAAATCGCATAAAAGTAGTAATTGAATTGCCCTACCGCATTTCTTGCCCTGTGGTTAAACCTCAAGCATTGCGTTCTAAGATCGTATTCATAGCGAGTGGCTATTGGCTTATTGTCTTAGCATTCATGTAAGATGCGATCCATTGGAAATTCTCCACCGAGTTGTATGGCTGGTGTAAATATGGCTAAGATTTAAATCCTTATCGGAGGAATAATGTGGAAATAGTCATTCTCAGCCTAGACAAAGTGACATTGCGATATCGATGGAGGAAGAGTGAAAAGTGTGTCGGACTGACATAAGCTATCGAAAAGCTTGTGCCCCGTATCGGACTGACATAAGCTATCGAAAAGCTTGTGCCCCGTATCGGACTGACATAAGCTATCGAAAAGCTTGTGCCCCGTATCGGACTGACATAAGCTATCGAAAAGCTTGTGCCCCGTTGAAAAGAGCGATAGTTAAAAGCGTTTGTCAATCTTGACAAGGTAGCCCTACGAAGATGTTATTTTCTAAAGCTGTCAGCATATGTATAGGTATGCAATCTAAAAAAAGCCTCAGCATCTTGTAGTAACATGAAAAACCACGTTGCAAAGATTTGATAAGGATTGAGTGTTTCGAGTATGTAGTAACATGATTAAACATGGTCAATACTTAAAAAAATAAACAAACGCACACTTTAAGGAAACACAATATCGATTGGTCTAAAAACCTTTGCGACAGAATTCTGATGTCCTGTCCCTGCCAGATATTAAAACAACAGTTTATTGAGAAAATAAGCTGTAGCAATCATCCAAGAGGATACCAATATTAAGACAGTAACAAGATATATACTATGCATGTTACTCTTTATTCAAATAAAAATATATAATCACAAATAACAGAACCACCCACATACAGAATTCTCATTTTCAAAAAGTCGCATCGTCCCCGGGAGCGAGTGTGGCCGGAAATAAAAGTTGGAATGTAGGGGTTGGCGGGGGAGGGTGGGGTGTTAATCCCCAAGTAATCCACCGACTCAACCAAACAGCTCAGCTGGTAACTTAGATACTCTATGATAATATAAATAAAAGTTTTTTTTACCCGACTGCGGTAGAGAATAAAAAGAGGGGAAATGTTTATTTTGTTTGTTTCCTTCTGTTATCTTTGATTCAAAGAAAGCTAGAGTGAAAACTTGCCCCGGATATTAAAATAGGCTCTGCCTAACCCCTTGGTAAAAGAGGAGTGATTTTATGTCGTTAAGTAATTATTATTTAGTTGAATACTCCTGAAAAAGCAGGATTAAAAAAGAAATACACAAGTATTTTATTTAAAAAAAAAACCGAATTAGTATCCCCTATAGTTAACAAATACTCGTATTTAGTTCAGATATGGGAAGTTTCTACGTGACTCTAGGAATAACACAGCTTACCCATTAAGCAAAACATAATCGTTATGTGGGTCACAGTGTTCTGATATACTATTCCTGGCGCTCATTTTATTACAACGTAAATACAGACTTCGCTTGTATTCAGTTGCATAGAGAATTTCAGTCACTTACGTCACTAGAACTAGATTTTTTCTCCAAGCTCCAACTTCTGACATTTTCTGGAAGGAGAATACAATTATTCAAGTTTGCGTAAATACTAGTGGATCAAGACTTGAGAGCGGTGGCCCAGTGTTGGCGGCCCCGACTTACGAACAATAAGTCGTGGGTTCTAACCCAGGCAGGCGCATTACTCTGTGTAATTTATTTCATCACCGCTGCTCTCAAAACGGTGAAGGAAAACATCGTGAGGAAACCTGCATGTCCTAGAACCAAAAAATTCGAAGACATATGACATCTACCAATCCGCACTGGGCCCGCGTGGTGGATTATAGTCACTCCCTCTCATAGAGAGGAGGCCTGTGTCCCAGCAGTGGGAACATTAATAGGCTGATGATGATGATGATAGTGGATCAAAATAGTTTTGACCATCTTTCCTGAATACTGTTCAGGACTTTTCGTGTATTCTATATTTGGCCTCAAATAGTTATATTATGTACCGGCTTATGTCCGCGTCTTCGCCCACCGCCCACCGTCTCACGGGATCATACTACCAGGATAAAAACTATCCTATGTGTTATCCAGGTTATAAACTATCTGTGTGCTAAATATCATCAAAATCCTTTCAGTAGTTTTTGCGTGAAAGAGTAACAAACATCCATACATCCACATCTTTCACATTGATAATATTAGCAGGATAACTGCAGGCTTCAAAGGAAAAGTTAAAGAATCTTACACATTCTATGAGCCACAATGGTAATTTTAAATCACCAAACCATGGGCCATTTCGTACACAAGCCAAACTAGGACATCCACCTCAAAACAACAACCTAACCTACCTTGCTATCTTCCCAAACATTATCCGAACTAGCAGATAAGCGAACAATCCCAATCCGGCCCTCTCCATGTCCTCCCGAACGCAGTCGAACACCGGGAGGGAGGGCCCAGGATCCGGGCGGGAGACGTACGTAACAATTGAATTTAGTGCCGGTTTAGCAGGCTGGGTTTAGCATATATTAGTGTTTAGTCTTAGTTGCTGCTTGTAGACAGGGGTTTAGTGATTGGTTGGAGGTGTTAAATGGGGGAGGGTTTTTTTTGGAGATTATAGTCATTATCATCTTCCTGTCATTGTGTCATGTTATTTATAAGATAAGATATATTGATTTACTCAAACATGTGTACGCATACAGGAATAAAAAGTGCATTTAAACGAATTTTTACTCTTGTCATCCACAAGAGTAAAAATTCGTTTAAACATTTTTGCTACATCCAAATGTTTTAAATAATTTGTGATTGATAATATATCATTTCAGTCCAATATGACTAATGAAGTGAATTAAAAAAAAAAATATATAATATATATTTTAAAGCAAAATTAAAAAAAATCATCATCATGAAAATCTTAGCATCGATTAATTAATTTCAAAATGATGCAATACTCATGTCAAAACAAAAAAAGAAAAAAAAACATAATTAAAATTAGTAAGCACATAATAATAAATTATGGTCTGCGTAACACGTTTTATTGTTCTACTCTTCCTTTTCTTTTAAATTAAAGGTAGTAGTTTAAGTAGTATAATAATCTAGTAGTGTTTTCATAATGTTCCCACTACAGAGGCAAATGTCTCCTTTCTGAAACAAGTAGGCCAGTCCAATGCGGATAACCAAGTCGAACCAGGCACTTACAAGATTTTCAATATTCAAAGTCAAAACACACTACGCACAACACACACTACGCACAACATACACTACGAAAACAAAGAGAAAAAATACTAGTATCGGCTGTCTCCATTGCTAGGCAGGCCATAAGAATAGTCAAGACCTGTCAAGGAATTCCTATTGATATTTCGACAAAATGTTAAAATTATGAAAATATTGTATTGTATCATTTACAAAATACAAACGACCTTCACCCTTAAACATATACCCACAAAAACGACCTCTGCAAATCACATTCAAGCGCAACATTCATACAGATCAACGTCGTAAGTTTATAAATATAATACTCAATATGTTTTGGCCGTCTAAACCTTTCAGCGGATCAACCGGCTTATCCGGGGGTAGTTTATCAGCCTTTAAAATATAACCCTGTGGCCACGTCTTGTTGCTGATGACAAACTTTGTCCTTGTATCGAACCTCAGACGGGGATTAAGATCAGGGTTCAAGGGATGGGCGGTAGCTATTTTAATATTCATCATCATGTTTTTCAAACCCTCATTCTATCCATTTCATCGTTCATGCAATCCATTCCTCGTTACTTTGATATCTCCCTACTCTCATATGTCTTTTCTGTCTTTTTCCCCAAGTTTTTTTTTTATGTTATGGGGTGATCAACAAGGAAAACGTGAACGAAAATCAATGAAACTGAATATTATTATACAAGTTGTAAACGCACCCTTCACGCTGGAATCCTTTTTTTTTAGAGTGAAAATTCAAGTTTTAAGATAACGCACTCAAAACATCGTGCTGATGCATTGAATAGTTAACGGGTCACGGAAGTATTTAAAGTAAAGTTATAACCTTAAAAACTAGTACTAGAAAAATCCCGTGAAAAAGTGGGAACTTGGCCCTTCAATATCTCCGTAACTAGAAGGTTTCCGGGTATGAACAAAAAAATATCGAAATAACGGGGAGAACAAGTGCGTTTCGGCTTCGTTAAGGGTATTTTTAGACCCATTATAAAGCAGAATTCCGTTAAATAGTATAGGCTACAGACGGTTTTAATGATGTTCAAAATAATAACAAATTCAGTGCTATCACTAACTTGTTTTTTCAACACAACTCAAGCAATTTTCAAAGTCCAAAAGTCGCTAGAGCTCGTAACTCACACCTCCCAAACCAACCAATAGCGTTTGAGCGAAAGATTAAGAAGTCACCCGACGAACATGTTTCGTTACTTCGTCGGCCGCTAAGTCAGGGCGTCAGGCTTAGCGCTTTATATTGCAACTTTCACTCTTTCGCGCTTTACTTTTTATTAGCAAGTTGTGTTGCTGTGTAGGAGTTTGTCGTGTGAGTTCTGGTGATAGAAAAGGAAATCAATTCGTTTTCGTGTGGGAATCAGGAAGTTTGGGTAGATGGTGTTAGTTCGATAGGGTTTTGGTTTTGAGTGAATTGAGATTTAGGTAACTCCACTTCTCTATCAATCTAGTTCGGTGGTGTTCGGCAGAAAATTCAGGCTCGTAGTACTTGCAATCTTCAAGGAAAAACCAGAGTTAGAAAATGAGAGTAAGGTGTGGGTATATACAAAATCAAATTACGAAGAAGTTATCCAAAAAAGTCACAAAGATTACACGAAGAAAAGAATCCATTGAGTTATGAAATCAGGGAAAACATTATTACAAGCCTAGTAAAAAAACATTTTCCTCTTAGCTTGCATAATCATCCCAAATCTAGGTCCGCAGAAACATCTCGAAATAATACTATTCTTCCATTCACCGCGACAAAACTTATCTCGGAAATGTCAGACCATTTATTTACGAAATAAATAAAATCATCTCACGTACATTGTGAGCGTCAACCCTAAGTTACGCACACACGCTCGAAAGGCCTCGTCCACGACTTCGGACGATGCAACTTACCCGCGACTTGCTTCCAGCGACATGCACACTGTTCACTTATTTCCTTCGCTTGAGAACAGGCCTTTCACGGATATTTCACCTCTGACTTAGCATCACTATCATAATCACAGTAATCTGTTTTGCTGTACTGTGATGCTCCCACAGACCAATTTATCAAAATGACAGTCTTCTTTATTCTCGTTACAATAAGTTAGATTGCTCCTTTTAAAGGTACCTAAATGAAGTGTGGAAGGAATGTACCGTCGCGTCGCACCACATTTCGCGGTAACTTGCAGCACACTCTAAACATTCTTCTTCCACTTGCTTGGAGTGCGAGTGAGTTGCAGTCACTGTCGCAACACGCGTGTTGCGTGAGTCTGTAGGTCGTGGCCAAGCAGTAAGAGCGACGATCAATCAGTGGCGTCGGTTTACGCCCGCACACACACACACACACATGTACGCAATCCTACGCTAATACAACATTAGTGTGTGTAATAAAAGAATAAGGGTTACCCGGAATGAGGTTTTCTTGTAACCAGGATCTATTTTCTGGGATTTTTATTGTAGTTATGATGTGACGTGATTTTTCGTCCCAGAAATACCCTTTTTTTGGCACATTTCTGCGTCGGTTTAAGACCAGTTTACGTATGCAAAAGATAGCTTTTAAGTACACTTTGACATTTCACGGCTTAACAAGATTTAGCTTTTAGTATAATTTTAATATTCTGACACTATTTTTCAGGTTTGTAAAGACCACCATTTTTCTCCAAGGCATGTCGTTAGTTTCTTAGTTTCGCTGGAAGTCGGAAGACTAACGATAATGTCTTGGAATTAAGCTATTAGTACTATAGTGAACCCGTTTAGATTAACGGTTTGGAATGTGGACATACATAACTGGACATGTTACTGTAGGTACCTAGATATAAGATGTGTTCCGTAGAATAGAAGCACCTACCAAGGGTAAGTTAAAGTTACCTCATCATCATCTGCTTAGCCTTTTCTTAACTACGCTGGGGTTGCCTTTCAGTCTAACCGTAAACAGCTGATTACCAATATTTGACATGGACCGACTCGCAATCTGACCTTCACAATCTAGTTTATCATGATACCCTAACCCATTAAAAAGACTGATAGTCCGACATTAACGAAACGACTAAAACTAAAAAATAAAGTCTAATATCTAAAGCTATTCAAATCCTACTCGAAAATAAAGGTTCTTCATTTATTAATTCAAGCAACTATTCGACTCGTTAATTTAATTGCTGAAAATAAACTCAAACCGAAAGCTACATTTTACGAGTTTATAAACTTTAAAACAAAGTCTAAAATACCAAATTATTACTGTACGGTTTACGTACATACCGTCACTACGGGACTACCGTCACTACGGGACTACCGTCACTACCGACTACTACGGGATCTTACAATTACAGACACCTTTTCAAATAATAGTCATTAGTTCAAACAAACTTGAAAACTTTAACTAAATCTAGCTGCAAAAATATTTTCAAGGCGAGATGTTAGAAGTGAAAATCAAGGGAAACCTCGCCACAAACTAGATTTAGCAGCATCGGGCTACAAGTTGAGACCTCGACTAAATAAACTAACAATTTGTTTTAAATTGAACTTGTGACTTCTGCTCGACTTTGACAAGACTGTGGCGCGAGTATGAGCGGAGAGCGGGGAGCGGGCAAAGGTCTATGTAGTGTTTTTTCCGTCAATTGCTTTTGCATCCGGCACAAAAATACTGAGTTAAATAATCCGTCAAAAATACCAAATTAGATTGTTATTTTTTATTACTTTTAAAAAGTGTTGGTTGACAGGGGTAAATGTTCATTTTTGTTTTATTCCATGTTCACACAACACCTGTTCATCTCTCCTTTGAATGCATTTTTCACATGTTACATTACGAATGCCAAGCGAAAAATTAACAAAAAGTGAAGCGTTTGCTATCTTCTCAAGCCACTATTCTATTCCCGCTACTCGCCGACACTATGACCTACGCCGCTTTCGCAGAATGACTCGGGAACGTCTCCTCGCAATTTATCCGCACACAGCAACGAATGCATTAAACATATTTAGAAGAGAAATGGGCTGAAATATGGCGAATATGATGGTAAGCAGGGATCTAGGGTGAGAGGTTTTGAATGTTCAGTTGAGTGGTGGAATGGTGCACTGTTGGGATCTTATGAGGAGGGTGTGGTCGGGGTAAGTTATCGCGGTAATCGCTTCATATTAAGACCCGGTTACATCATACATAACCTCACGCCTCTTTCTC
Source organism: Xestia rhomboidea (assembly GCA_963853795.1). Lineage (NCBI taxonomy): Eukaryota > Metazoa > Arthropoda > Insecta > Lepidoptera > Noctuidae > Xestia > Xestia rhomboidea. Next base: position 824,739 of record OY970778.1, on the reverse strand, counting down.
ATGGGGTAGACGGAACTCACTAAATGTGTGACGTTTTAAATACATTTATGTAGCACTAAATGTTTTTGAAGATATGAGGTGGAAGCAGGGCTTCGTAGGATAGTGAAATGACCAAACACGCTACTACAAAGCAATAAAAAAATTGTTGGAAAATAGAACAAGACTTCATTTTTCTCAACATAGCCATTACTATGTGGATATACAACATGTAACGTAATTAACGCACACCCTCTGACACCCCAATTAGTTTATTATGTTATAATCATAATACATGCACTGAATTTTTAATTAAACTTGTCTAGGCAATGATTATTTAATATATTAATTTTCCTAATTCCAGAAGAATGTTGTAGTCACAGTACAAATCAACGAACGCACACAGTCGCATACGTAGGTGTCATACCTACGTATGCGACTGTGTGAGTCTTGCTAGCCTAGTAGGTATTCGCTCGCGTTCGAGACAGCTGTTAACGTCGTCGCTCGACTCAACTTCTATAGAAAAGTTCAATACATTTTAATGCCTGTTTTCTTAATTGATGTTTTAATTTAGAAAGCACTTCGTCATTTTTTATTAAAAGCGTTCACTATCCTATTTTTTAGATCCTCGGCACTTATTGTCGCACTAAAATAAACAGCGATTTAATACGTCCCCACAAAAAAAAGTCGTCAAATCAGCTGATTGGGGATTCTCATCGAATTAATCCCATATTTCGTTTTGAAAACGAGTACGTGTACGCCAATCGGCTCCCCTGTCGATGGCTGTGTTCGGACGGAACGTTCCATGGCCACGAAGTAGCAGCTAATATAGTCCTACCCTGCGGTCTACTCCTGTACCAAACCTTTGGTTGACTTGAATGTTCTGCCAGCTAGAACCACATTATCACCACACTGCACTGTGCCACAGTCCTCACCATTAGTCACCATTTCACTGAACATTTTGGGTCAATTATTGGAAAGACATCGCGCGCGAAAAACTATTTGCATACACTGTACGGAAGCTCGCGCGTAACTAAATATTGTTTACATTTATTTAAGTTAGCTTTGATCGTAGACGCTGGCGCCGCCCGGTGTCATGGTGGCTATCTCGCTCTATCCCAGGTTTTTAATTTGCACGAGAAAGGGAACGAAAACAAGTATGACATATATTTGTTGGTTTATCTATTGTGTCCTTTAACGAGTGCCTGTTTAGTGTGTGCGTGCGGTTGAATCTCCAAGTTTACCTAAATGTATTTGTAACGACTTTAACTTACTTGAAACAAGGTTCATTTTTCTTTATTTTGTATTGAATGGCGGAATTTGTATTAATACAAATAAAACTGCACTTTTAAAAGTCTTATTGCCTTGAGTTACGGTCCATTTCAGTTTGCTTGAACTATACAGGGGTAGTGTGGCTATAAATTTCGTAGCTTTAATTATTTTTGGGATAAAAAATTACCTATATTAAAAATTATTTTCGCAAATTGTTTCCAGCCAAGCAGGCTTCCGTCCCGGACTTTTTACCACCGACCACTTGCACACCATCAACCAGATAATAGAAAAAACCCTAGAATTTAATATCCCACTTTACCTTGCGTTTGTGGACTACTCGAAAGCATTCGATAGTATAACACACTCTGCCATCTTTAAAGCTCTCAGTTATCAAAATGTAGAATCTACCTATATACGTCTTTTGCAAAATATCTATACCAGCAGTACAGCCGCTATAAAATTAGAACGTATAGGTCCACATTTCAGAATCCTAAAGGGAGACAAACAGGGTGACCCGCTTTCTCCAAAGCTATTTACCAGTACCCTAGAAGAAGTCTATAGAACGTTGGCGACCGCCTGGGAAGAGAGAGGTATCTGTCTCGGTGAAGCGAGGTTGACAAATCTACGCTTCGCTGATGACATTGTACTTTTCTCTTCATCAGCTGCGGAACTAGAAAAAATGCTTCAAGAACCTAGCAAAGCAAGCCTTGAGGTTGGACTGAAGATGAACATGTCAAAGACTAAGCTCATGACCAACAGCTCACCAATCAACGTGCACTTAGACGGGGAGGAAATACACTATGTCCAAGAATACATCTACCTGGGTCAAGTAGTTTCCTTCCAGGCGAGACAAGATAAAGAAGTGGCAAGACGCACGGAAAACGCCTGGAAGAGCTACTGGTCCATGAAAGAGCTATTCAAGGGCGATTTACCGATCCCCTTAAAACGCAAGCTGATGGACATGTGTATTCTCCCTATCCTGACATATGGTGCACAGACTTGGTCTTTGACTAACGTCCAGAAGTCCATACTCAAGGTTTGCCAACGAGCGATGGAGCGCAGTATACTAAATGTAAAAATAACTGACCGGATAAGAAACACCACACTGCGCTCCATAACGCAAATTGCCGACGTAGCTTATAAAGCTGCAAGACTAAAATGGGACTGGGCAGGCCATGTCTGTCGGATGCCCGCACAGCTGTGGGCCCGAATATCGCAGGATTGGAGCCCTGAGACAGCTAGACGGGGTCGCGGCAGACCGAGAAGAAGATGGCGGGACGTCTTGGATGGCTTCCTGGCGAATTGGCGAGAGGAAGCACACCGTCGCGAGAAGTGGAAGGAATGGGGGGAGGCCTTTGCTCAGGAGTGGGACAATACGGGCTAACTATTATTATTATGCATGACCATCTCCTGATTAAGGAAACCAGAGATCATATCATATTTTCAGGACCGAATTATAGCGATTATCGTTGAAAAAACTTCAAAGATATTTTGACTTTCCTCAAAAACTTTAATCTCCCAGAATTTCCTTCGATAATAAAGTCGGGACCTTAAACTTACATATTCCAAGGACGGAATAATATTATAATTACGTGGCCACAACAAGGGGATCGTGGCCTATCTCCCATCTCTATCCTCGGGGTAGTCGCTCAAATATATTTATTTTACTCACCTACCCTCATTTTAAAAGTACGAAGTTACATTTTAAAATTTGCGGCGGCGAAATTAAGTTGGGTTTAAGTGGCTGGAGGGAATTTTAAAATGATGTATTTACGGAAGTGTAAAACTTTAATTTTGTTGTATATGTTACTACCTGTGGCCGTTTGTGAGAGATTACGGGAATTTTTGTTGTTGAAGTTGAAAAAGATGGATGTGCAATGTATTTGACGAAAACAATAGGCTCGCCCCCTATTACATGGGACTTAAACATAACTGGCGAAATGTACTATTAGGTGCACCTCTGCCTCGCCCTTCGGGGATTACAGGCGTGATGTTATGATGATGAAAAGGGAAATGGATAATATTTACATGTGCCTGAAAATTATTTTTCATTACTCATACTCTGAAAGTAGGTCTGAAGTTGCCTGAGGAGCGGGCTGAAAGTAATACTTTTCGGAGAATCGTTTTCAACTGACAACTGTCAAAATATAAAAAAAATAGTTATTTTTCTATTGAACCATGTTCCAACTTTCTATACAGCCACGATGTAAAATTGAAATAACATAAAGTTAAGTATTAATTAAAGAATATATATTTTTAAAATAACTTTATTATAATAAAATATCAACTATTTCTTTAAAATAATATAGATTTGGATAAAATATTTACCATTTTTCGATGATTAAAATGAATAATAACTAATGGCTGAATAGCTCATAGTTGGCCGACCACAGAAAAAAAAAACAAAATAGGCGGGAAAGCGGCAATCCGATCTTCATTTGTTTTTTCGTGTTTTTATTTTTACTTTCCTTGTATTCGTAATGAAAAGCACAGTGTTTACCTCGGGTTAAAGACTTATTTAGTCCCTCGAAATATTAGCGCCCTCGCTGCGCTCGGGCACCAAACCCCGTCTCGGGACTAAATAAGTTACTTTCACCCCTAGGGTAACAATGTACTGTTAAAATCATCTCCGTGAAACAAAAAGGAGAAGTTGACAGTTGTGATTCATAGACCAAAATTAGACTGTATTGCGACTTTAACATAGTTGTGAAAAAGCTATTAGGCAAATGATGACACAGTTTAATAGAAGCTATTAACGCTCTCAATGAAAATGAAGCAGCAGTAAAGACATCAGTTACTCTCATCAAGCGAATGGTAGGCCGCGCGCAATAAAGTGCGGAACGCAATATCCCTGCCTACCGCTCCATCACGACTGTCACTGGTAAGGCCGAGTCTCCACGAGCTGAGTACAGCGGAGACGTGTTGATTTCAAGGACTGTTATTGGCCGATTCTCGCTTGTCTCTTCTCCGTTCCGCTCGTCTTGGCTCTGGTCAACTACATTTCTACTAGAGATGTAGAGGTCCTCGTAGTACCAGTAGATAGGTAACTGTACCTAATAACTTGTGTTATCTTGAATATGATCAGATATAAGCACAAAGTTATATTTTTTGTTAAAATTGTAAAAAATTATAGAGGAATAATTTAATAAAAATTTCCAAAATCAGGAAGCGATTCATGGCTCTCGTTACAGTATAGTCCCGGGGTACAATAGAGACCCAAAATTCAGATAGAATCGTAGTCATCAGTACGGCAAATATGCCTCTATAACAGTGAACAAACAGTAAAAAGTAGTGCGGAGAAAGTCCTGAAGTTCCGAATCGCTTCCTGAACAGTTATGAAAGTTTATCAGTGTTATTATTCCCAGTAACCCCCTTTCCCAAGTAACAATGTCTGAGGTAGCCTGAACCTACAGGTGTAGGACGTCAGCGCCGTCTAGGAGCGAAGAACACGTGCGCACAGTGCAGTATACATAGGCACATAGTCTGTTAGGTCCACGCATACATCCTCGCGCCCAGCGATCACGCCCGTCCGGCACACTAACATAATATAAAAACTGTCGTGCCAGCGACACGAAGAAGACTAGAGATGTGCGAGGTAGTAAACGGTAAAGCTAAGTTATAAAACAAGAATTGTACTAAGCTAAGTTGAGTAGCAGAGCCGGTACGAAGTGTTATGAGAATGTATTTAAAAAACTTAGCTTGTTCATATATTTTCATATACTCTTTCCCACCCAAGCTAAGCCAAGCTACGCTTTATAATTCAAACGATCCCATTGATTGATATCATGCATCACAAGCGATGCAAGAGAAGAAAAGCGAAGACACATACATCATAATTGGTACTCCCTTTCTTCTCCTATTTTTTATTGACCGAAAATCATTATCCCTAACACGTTTGCTATAAACTTCAGTAACCATAATGTTCAAATTTATAAATTAATTGTAAAGTGAGAAATTCAGAGCAAAAGCTTTGTATTTAATACAAATTATTTTTTATAAAATATTATTTGGATAAGTGAACATTAAGTAATTTGAATTTAGGACTTACAACTTTTATTGAAAACGGTTTTATGTCTTTTGTATACTATTGATTGTAATATTTATAACAAACGGATTTAGGGCATATTGTATTTAGGGATTTCAATTTTATGGCATGTCATATGTGATATAAAGTTCGGGTAAGTTATCATTCGGATAAATGATGATTAGGACAAAAAAATTATGGCACTTTAGATTATGGATAAAAAAAGTTAGGTGACACAATTAAATAGAGAACAATCACAACTCCATTCACACAACATCAAAAGTTTTCCAAGCAACCACAACCATGAGACACAAAATCACAATTAAATTAAACTCTACACTTGTACCTCCCCATCAAACCGGGTAATCCGGCAGCGGACAGGTTAATCCCATTGTTGTCCGGAAAATATCCGGACAACAACCGGACAACTATTCCGTAAACCCTTGTCCATTGTGGGATGTTCATTTTATATCCGTTTGTAACCTGTAATGTTCGCGGCTGATCGCGTGAGGGTTAAAATAAGTATATTGTTGAATGCTTTTGGATGTGAAAAGGTTTATTTTTTATTGTGAGTGAAGTGGGGACACTCTGTAGCTCAGCGGTTGTAGTTTTTTTCACAAACGGTCAACTTTTGGATTAAATTGTGTTTTGTTGGGGAGGAAAAGAATTATTTATTTTATATGCAATGTCAGTGCCAAAGTGAGATTTAGCAGTTTATGTATTTTTTCTTAGTTTTGTCAAGAGCTACAATGGTTTGGTACAAGATACAACTTATTCTCTTTATCAGCACGGCTTTTCCCAGCTATATTGTGGTCGTACCTGAGTATCTTATAATAATTCTGTAGGTTCATATTTTAAATAACCTGATGTCTACCTATTACTCAAATTAATTAGTTTTATATCAATCATGGATCAGTCTTAATACAATATTTAATTTTGATACCCAGGCGGACATTAAATCAAAAACTTGATGCAGGTGGAGAACAGACCTTACTTAATTCTTCACTATTTCCTCTGTTTTTTTTCCACAAAATAATGAGGTAGTAATTAAAATCGTCCCCCAAAAACCACAAATTAACTAAATCACATCGAAAAATCATATGCTGTACTACGCATCCGGTCATTTAATTCAATCATTATCCCGGGACTGAGTAACATTAGTGATGTGCTGACGCGCGGGATTATGTGGGATTTGTAGTTTTAACAACGGACAGATAATGGTTTTATACTGGTTCACTGTTAAATGTGATGACGTTATGGATTTAAATGCTGAAAAGCTGATTGGTGTGAAATTTCGTGTTTGTATTTATTAAAACTGTAGTGGATGGAAGAAGATTCTATTCTCTTTTCAATGGAATTATGTAGTTTATATACTAGGTAGGCTTAGATAGGCTTTAATCAATGGCCAGGATATTTTTCAGTGGTTTAATTAACTTTATTAAAACTCACCAACTCTACATGAAATTAGATGTTTAGAATTTAATTACATTTCAACAATTCACGTTAAATAAGTAAGTACTTCCTTTTCATGAATGTTACCATGTCCTATATCCTACAAAATCTTCCAAGGAGCCAAGTGGTCCTATCTACAAAATGGCGGCCAGCATACGCTTGAGCAGTCAAAAGAGCAACAAAGCCCCGAAACCTTGCAGCCTTGTTCCCCGGGACAGGTATTGTGGCGCTGTGATCTGTGCTGTCACCGTTCCCGGGATTTAAAGTCCCGGAATAAAAGAATTAAATGGCTCGTATGTAAACTGATGTGGGGTGTATGTGAATGTGAAGAGTTCAACGTTACGAATGACATTTTTAATTTAATTGTGTTTCGAGTCTCAGGCTCGTATCACGAACAGAAAATTATGTATGACATACAAATTAATGTGTCTGGGTAGTTGTGTTCTTAGTACAGATTTTCCTCGAAACTTTAATACAATATACAGGCTGTCCGGCAACGAATGGAACCTTGAAATGGCCCATAGCAGAACCCATGGCCATTCAGAAAAAAACAATCTTATAAAAAATTTCATCCGCAGATGTAGGGCCTGCATAAAATGGGGGGCCATATTACATTTTAATTTTTTTGCTTCAGTAATTTTTTCTCCTTGTCTACATTAATAGCAATAATTCACTATTTAAGTCATATACAATTATGAATATTATACCATTATCAAATCTACTTGAAACCGACATTATTTTAAAATTATTGGTCACTCATTTATGCATACTTTTTTTTTAGCCAAGATGTTTAAACTTTGTTTAAAAATTAATTCATAGTAATTTTCCAAAATAAGTGAACTTGCTTACAGGTACTATTTACTTATGATAGATTTTTTTCTAAATGGCCACAAGTTCTACTATAAGCCATTTCAAGGTTATCCATTAATTACCGGACACCCTGTATATATAAGCAAAACTACAGAACGCTATTTGCTAACATCCTCATCTTCCTTTAGCTTCATCCAAGTTCATCTGAATCGACTCACACGCCGATACACGATGCGAGTACGCACCTGACGTTTGTGGATGTCATCCTAGGTCATCCGTAGTTTCAAAAAGCTTTAACATCGTATATACTTACTTAATTTTATTTTTCACATAATATAGCCCTATGTTATTAAACTAGTGTAAACTCGTCCCATAACTTGCGGATACTAATGGGGCCCGCATGATTGCGTTATGTGTACCGCATGGTTGCATATTTGACATAATTGTTATCATCAGCACATTCTCCACCTGAATTATACTATAAATTATCAAATACTTCGTTACGTGTCTCTGTCGATTATTTGTCGATAGCAGAAACATACATGACATATTCATATTGCAATTTAGTTTTTGTTTCATTTCACGTTCACACAACATCGATAAAATTACTTAAGAATGAAGAAAGGCTGCCCCTTTAAATACAACGTCGGATCAGTGCGCTTATGAATTTATATTTCACTTTTGATTCATTTTGTGGACAGGCGTTTAACTTCAAATTATTGTAAATGAATGAAAAGCATCTCATATCGTTTCTACCAAAGTCTCTGTTACATCTACAACCACTTAGCTTCAACAAAGGGTTCTTACAGCTATGATACAGAACCACATTATGGTCAACAAACATAACCACTGGGTCCTAAGCCATAGCGGCCATGACAGATAAGCGTAATTTCGATAAAATATCGTCGATAACCGCACGTGTAGCGACCCCCATATTTATTGAACGTGCCTTAACTTGGAAGGTGTGAACGTGTAATTAGGGGGGAGGTGATATAACTGCTTGCACAAGATATTAATTGGAGGCCATTTTTGTGAAGTTAACTGTAGAATGAGTAACTAAACTCGTTCTACGTGCAAGGAAACATTTTTTAACCGACTTCTTTAAGTTTCAGGTTTCTTCCTGAAATATTGTTTAGTCAAAATCTTCTATTTCGAAGATCAACGCAGAATACATGGGCTTCATAAGAAAATGTACAAATTACATAAATGCCATCGTTCGTCGTAAAATAGACACTGACGTTACTCACAGAACTACAACAGGATGGATGAAGTGGAGACAGCTCACAGGCGTTGTGTATGACAGGAAAATACCGCGTAAAATCAAAGGCCAGATGTATTAGACAGCCATAAGACCAGCTGTTCTTTATGGGTCAGAATGCTGGGCTACCAATAAGCATCACCTGAGGAAACTGCACACAACAGAAATGCGAATGCTGCGCTGGTCAGCGGGCGTCACACTGTCAGACAAAATTAGAAACGAGTACATCAGAGGGAGTTTCAGAGTTGCCCCAATAGTTGATAGGGTCAAAGAGAGACGCTTACGGTGGTACGGTCACGTTCAAAGATGCCAAGCGGACCATATCGTGAAGCTTGCCCTAGACTTGCCATCAATGAGACGCACTCGTGGAAGACCACCTGCCACCTGCTTGACGACGATCGAAAAAGATCTGAAAGAAGCTAATTTAGATAAGGACGCAGCACAAAATCCTGCTAAATGGAAGATGCGGACAAAGAAGGCGGACCCCAAGTAAATTGGATAAGGTCTAGGAGGAAGAAGAGTTATTCTTAACAAGCACAGTGATCAATGTGTGGTCGTGCCATCATCAACATATGACAAACCTTTTCCCAAACATGTTGGGGTCGGCTTCCAATGTGCGGTGGAAAAATCCAAATGGATAGTTACTATCTTGTTAATCTTATGAAAAGACATCTAAAGACACCCGAGGGAAATAAGAACACACCTCAGGATGAACTAATGACACCTAAAAGACATTTTAGCGCACCTTATAAGTAAAGTTTTAACAACTAAAAAGTCACAGACAGATCTTTAAGAATCAAAAGCGCCCTTTCCAAATCCCAATTTAACCCTCAAATTAGAATTCGTGGAGAAACGCAAATTAGTCTGTATTTATGTAATATATTAAGTGAAAAGAGCCGACAAATATTTGTTCATAAAGTTAGCTCTTTAGCAGGGTTATATGCGTGTAAACATGCAAACACACATTCACAGCCGTTTATTATAAATGGAGGATTAGTTGGGGTCTCTGGGGATGGTCGAAGGTCTAAGATTTTAGCGGGATAAGATGTGTTTAAGTGTTCGTCGCCGCGGCTTTTATTTTCTTTTATTTCTTGATATTACAAAGAAGAAACTGCATCAACAGAATTATGTCGCATTTTTGTTTTATTTCAAATTAAAGTTTCTTAAAATCTGGGGTTAATATAAAAAGATTGATTGCTAGGAATAATCGTGGTCAAAATGACCAGAAGCCTACAGAAACTATAGTGAGCTTCACTAACGTAGAAGAGCCTCCAAAAAGGTGCATATTTTTGATGTAGGGGTAAGAATGTAAGCCACCTAACCGCTATTACCGCTTCAGCCCATCCCTTGTACCACAAGACACCTTAACCTCAGCGGTGTAAACGCTTTCGCTAATGAATTTAATTAAATCGAGTGGTGTGCGGGATTTATCGGGACCGATGTGTTAGGCCTGATGTGTTTGCTCGCACAAACAAACACGAGCAATTGTTTGGATGAACCGGCTTTTGGCAGATTATTAGCGGTTTTTGGTTATCTTATTAAAAGTTATTCTTATGAGTATTACCGGGTTCTGGTAATAAAAATTAACGGTAAGTACTTTCATGAAAGAAAACATAAAAAATGCTTCTTTTATCTAAGGTATCCTCTTTCACTTACCTGTGAAGACTTCGCATAGCGATAAAATTTAACAGAAAAGAGTACGTATTTTCTAATCATCAGCAAAAAATAATCTTAACAATAGTTACCTATGTTTAAAGTATCGGCTTAAAACCTTATAATTACACTTACAAATAACTTTCGAAAGGCGGTAAAAAAACTCCAATTACCTGCAACAAAAAAAAAAATATTAACAATCATTTATCACCAAGCACAAAATAACTAAGTCAATAAGGATATTTTTTCATAATCGTCCTGTTCTAGTCTCATTCTACTTGGGGTCAGCGCAGCACACACTTTTCTTCCAGTCTCCCCTGTCAGACGTGTCGTCATCAGTTACTCCTTTCTCTTTCGTATCATTCCTCACACAAACCATCCATCTTTTCTTAAGGCCGTCCTCTCCCTGCCTAACCGTCAACATCTTGTATTTTCAAAACTATTTTATAGTATTTACGCCATCGATACTTCCACAATTGATGTCATCACTATCTTGGAGTGACTGGGTGCATAGAGCTTTAGAAGACTCAAATTCCTTTATAGTTGTTCTCAATTTTGCGGTACAAAGGCTGCCTTACGTTCTTAGCGTCCCGGGTTCGAATCCCGGTAGGGGCAAATGTTTGTGTGATGAGCATGGACATTTGTTTCCGAGTCATGGATGTTTATAAGTATAATAAGTATGTGTTTACAAACAAAAAGTATCTATGTAGTATATCAAATAACTGGTGTCCACGACACAAGCCTCGTTGCTTAGTTTAGTACTAGATGGCGCTGTGTGCAATGTCTAGCGATATTTATTTATTTTTAATTGGCTGAATTGCGAAAAGGAAGAAAAAAAGAATGTGCACCATAAATGCCTGTCACTGTACATTTCAAATACAATATCGTTCATATCAGCAGCCGTATTACCTAGATCCAGGCTATAAACTGTCTAGCCTAGGTAACGCTACATCTAGGCATCGTCGGCCCGCCTGTCTGTCGCCCGTCGAATTAACAGGAACTACGAAACAGCTGCACTTAAATACACTTCCTCGTTTTATTTTTAGTTTAAGTAGGGTTTTTTTAGTTTGGACGTCGAGGTTTTATTTCTGGGAATATGGTAGCCCGATTTTTTGGTCGATGATAGATTAAATTCTACCAATTGTAACTTCATTACGAATATATCACTGTATTTCGCATTTACACTTTATTTCTAAGACATACCACATCAATATTTTTACGAGGTACTTTGGTCTCTGATTACTATGAAAAGAACATCGAAACAAACTCGGAGGTCACAGTATCTCTTAAATCCCAGAAATCTTCTTGATCAAAGCATGTAAAGAACCACGTAGTGTCTAAGGTGGTCTGTAGGTATACGATTACGTGGAAAATTTACTCATTTTGCCTGTAATTTCTCAAGAAACCCTTATACACCCTTAAAGGCTAAGTAGCTGCACTTAACTGCCAAAATAAGTATGTATAAATAATAATACTAGCCTATTACTGTCCCACTGTTGGGCAAAGGCCTCTTCTCATACAGAGAAGGCACGAGCATTGATCACCACGCTTGCTCAAGACGGGTTGGTGATTCCAGATTTATATTTCAGGTATATGACATGAATTTCCTACGACCTCTACTTTTATCAGTATTTCAGTTACTGTGGTTACACATAAAAATAAGCCCTTCCAAAACCCACTCCTTTCAAAGGCGGCTTCATTGAATCGTCAAAGAGGATTGTCAAATCAGATCGCTTGGAAGATTGATGGTGATTGAAATTTATTGTTATTAGCAGACAGCAGGAAGGTACTACCCACCTCGTTGATGTTAAGTCAGCTTTAATGATATCAGTAGGTGCTGTATAAAGTGCTTCAATAAGATCCTATTGCGCTTAAATGTCATGGGGCGCTGTTGGTAAACATTAGAAGTTGTTCAGTGCAAAAATAAGACGGTGTCTTAGTTCCATAAGTCATTTATTTATTTCTGAACAAAATACATCTTGTAGAAAAAAATATTCATAATAATAAAACAAATTCGAAAAAAAAATAACAATAGCTCCTTTTTACAATAATAAATTAATAGTATACAAAAAAAAAAAAATGTCAAAAGATGAAATAACCATAGCTGCTCTCCTTTTAAAGATTATTGTTTCCATTAAAGATCCTTGTTTAAATCTAGTCCGTTATTTGACAAGATGTCACAGACTAGCACGTTCGCAAATTCGTAAGCCTAGAGAGAGAGTGTGAAAATTCCCAGCAAGGGAAATGTAAAACTCGACAGCCTATGTAGAATTATGTACATAGATCTAAATATAAATGCGTCAAGAGAAAGTGCGCGAAACAATCGGATTGTAAATATTAGCAGCTGTTGCCAGATTAGACTAAGAAGTTAGAACAAAAGGTCTAACTAAACAATAAAATGTATCATTTGGCTGCTAAAATGAAGATGCTGTGTCGTAAAACGTGTAGGTGTGAGGTACATAAATAACGTTTTAATGCATTCCAAAGTGATGTTCACTGTTTACACATGTGTTATTTTGTGAGTCGAGTTCTATGTTCAGTCAAGTTTTTTATACCTTCATCAGCCACCTTTTCAAGTTAGTTAAGACGCATCTTAATTTTTTCAGCTAACGAAAGAAAAAACTATTGCCTATAAAACTATGTATAATGTATTTACCGAAGTAAATACTAACTTACCAAAGACTAAGATATTTTAAATTTGTGGGAGAGAGACAAATAGTCCCTTGGTGAACGAACGTATTTTGATTGTGATTTTGAGTTACCATAATAATGGCCCAGCTAAATAGTGCAAAAGATATGTAAGTGCTATTTTCAGACAACGTGTCTTATTCGAAAATGCATAAAATTTACGAAAAAATGTATTTATTTAAGTAAGGAATTTCTCAAGTCAAGTGAATCTTCTGTTTCCCCTCGTATCGGCTAAGGCCGGGAGCAGAGCCAACAGCGGGATTTGTTTAATGAGACCCGACACGCAAGTTTGAAGGCCGCCTAATGGCGCGGCCAAATTAGAAGAAATGGCCTGATTACTGAAAGATTTAATAATAATTTAAAGTGCTGTGGAGTATAAAGAAGTTATTAATTAGGAAATATAAATTCATTAGGGATTAGGGGAGGCTTTATAGAGATCCCAATAAAAACAGTGTTGGACGTTCGTAAGTTATAGCAAGAGAGGCGGAATAAATTCAATGTTTATTAGAGATTCATAGTAAGTAAATGAAGTAAGTACATATACTGAAAGCCATCAACGAAAACCCGATATAGTGGATGTAATTTTTCATTATGTTCCATCCCTTTTTTTCGTTTTCACGGTTGGTAAAATGTAGTCACAAAATAACAAACATCCGTTATAGCGATAGTTGTAACCCACAAATTCGCACAAAACACAACCTTTATCAATATCTAACACCATTGACTGTAGACCGATCAATGTCACAAAAAGGTCAAGGAAACCTAAAGCCACAAAATACCGGACAGGATGCTCGTGACATACAATTTCTGAGTCACATTTGCAACCAATGAACCAACTTACAAATCGATCAGCCTCATAAAAAATGACCGAAAGTCTTCCCCCAGAAACAAGGTAACCAAAGAAATTTATGTGGGTAAATTAAGAGTAATGTCCAGCAAAATTGGGCAACTCCAAGTACCGGGATCCCGAGATTCCGGGATCCATAAGAGTTGCGGCTTTTACGAAATACGTGAGTTCGGGAGCTCGGTCAACACTGAAATAACTTGAAAGATTAAAGGAACCGGTGAAGTTGTGTAGATAAAAGACCTCGTATGTAGAAGGTAGAAATTTTCAAGATAAAAGGAAAACCTCGCGGGGCTTATGATGTTTTTGAGCTTATATTTTAATAAGGAAGTAGGTATCGTAAAAAATTGTGGGGCTTTTAAAAGAGAATTACTTTATGAAGCTGTTTTTAAGAATGGTTTTTGTTGAACATAAGGCTTTAACCGCCCTTTACTGGTGTATAAAATGTGAGAAAGTTACATTCTTTAGGAGGCACCCTTTGCAATGACATATCCCAAGAACTGATTAATTCATAAGGCAAACGGGTGCAAACGTAACTCTCAGATATTCAAGCATATCCCCCATATTTCCTTATTCATTCATACACATCTCCCATGACACACCCCTTAAGTATTAATTAAGGGCCAGCTCAGGGAAAAATCTCATGTGAAAATAAGCGAAAGATATAAGTCCCCCCTTCCGTCCCCCCCTCCGAGACGTAATCCAATATAGTCTGGAGCAATTACAAAAATTAACACTTAGTCGAGAATCTCGCAATCTCGCAAATGATATCGCGGGAACTGTTTATTGGATCCCCCCGGGATCCCGGGGGAAGTGTCCGGGACTGTTAATCACGCCGGGATTACGGGATCTGTTGTGGTCATTCGTCGGAAAGTTTTCGATTATCTGCTTGTTATTGTGGCTCGGTCGGTATTTTACGATGTTGTACGCAAGATAATTTTCGGATAGAGATATATTGATGGACCGTAACTCAGTTTATAAGTTTTTGCAGTCACCATTCATCATTTGCTTTGTCAATCGTCTCTGAATACTATTATACCTTGGGATTACTATTGTTCCACTGTAACTTTTTTCAAAACCACATCTTCCTAGTTCTCTCGTAGTACTGTCTAGTAAACAATGCCCAATGTCCCTAGAAATGCCTAATTGTTCCACGACATCGTACTACCGGTTTAATGTCTCCCTTGTGTTAGTCCAGGTTGTAGTTTCGCTCAGTAGTTTATGTGTGAAAAAGTAACAAACATTCATCCATCCTCACACACTTATGTATTTATTATATTAAGTAGTAACAACTAACAAGTAATGTTAAGATATTACCAATCAAGAGAACACTACTCCAACTCATCACGTAAATCACATAAAACAACACCCATTTCACAATTATGCATGATATCCCAGCAAAATGGCCTCCTTTCCAAAAAAACTACCCACAAACCAAAACTCCCAGTACACTATCATCCACAAATCCACATCCCCTCTCTCTGCTCTCGTCACAAGGGACGGAAACAAAACCACATCACATCGGAACACTTAGCCATCCGAACCGAGAAAAAAAAGCTAAAATCAATAAATACAACGTCGACTGTACCGTAAAATATCGGGAAAAAACTTTTATTTCCACCCTGGATTTACAACCTTATAACTTTAAAGGTATGGCTGGTTTTTTAATGTGGGGTGTTTAAGGGTGGGTTGGGATATACTCAATGGATTTTTATGCAGATTTCATATTCAATCTGCGATAGTAGAATTTATTGTCGTTCTGATGTGGAATCGCGGTACATTCTGTTTTGATTTGTTATTTGTTGTTATAAGTAAATGTTTTGGGTTTATAGTGTAGCTGTAGGTTTCAGAAGAAATTAGGTACTGTCTATCACAAAGCTGCTCAACTTATTTTGAAGGTGCACAAAATTTCGATTCCGTGTAAACGCGGGCCTTCTAGTAAATAAAACTTGCCTTTGCTAACTTTTTTGAACCAATTTCTGATGACTACTGTGGCTGTAAATATCCTCTCATAATTATAATAAATAAAGTAGCTTCTAGCTAGATCTTGGCTCACTGAGAATGGGTTCTTAGGGAGAAACAAGTTTTTTTCGATCTGGTTAGAAATCCTGAAATCTGTTTTCAAAAGACATAATATTATGGCCAGCAGGTCTGGGGTTGCAGCCTTGGTCTATCATATTATTTACTGACCATCTCGTTAGTGTAGTGTGACGCAAGTGATACTATTGAACATTAGGTCCTTTTTATTTCGTATGGGAAATCATACGAAATAAAAAGGACTCACTCGCCGTACGCTATTGGTAAAGGCACATTGTTGTTATTTCTGCTCCTCAGATTTTAAATAAGTTAGGTAGTAAAAAGTGGAAATTCTATTTATAAAATACGATTTACTTAAAGCCAGTGATGTGACCTATCGAACAGTGAAGTTTTTATGGTGATCCGCTTCGGTGGAGCAAAGTTAGAGCAATATCAAACTGTGGATAAAAATCTTAAATTTGAAAAGTGAATTAACGAACTTTGTCCGTGACCTACGACAACCCGCAGAGCGCTCGATACCTCCCGCGCTAACCACCGCTGACCCCGCTGTCGCCTGCGCACAGCTTTCACAACAGAGGTCAGAATTCGAACACTATTATATCAGCTACGTTGGCGCATTACTGAACGGGCCGACATTGAGTGCGAGTTGATCGTTTGGTCGTGGGTTCGAGACCGGCTATGGAAAATACTTTTTGAATGTTTATCGAACTTTGTATGATCAATAACTACACAATAATTGAAATATGGAGTTTATGCAAAATGTTAACACTCAAAAAAGGGGTCGCCGTTCAAGCTTAGGTCCGCATGACAGTGACTTTGATTTAAACATATCATATCTAAGTTTACCAAACAACGTTACTATCAGAAATGAAGTGACAGAACTAAACGTTAAACTTGAAAAGTTAAATGAGGAACTGCAAATAGCAAACTCTGAGATTGAAAGTTTGAATGTTGAGAATAGCGCCTTAAAAAAAGATTTATCAGTAGCCCAACATAAAATTAATCTATTCAAATCTGTCGGCGCTTTAGAACTCTATCAGAATGACAAGTCGCTTGCTTCGCCTCTCAAATTCTATTCTCCACAGTACCGAAAGCGATATGGGTCTTTTGGTATAAAAAAAGGCTTAACAAGAACATCGTCTAAAGAAATAGATTTTAACGCAATGAGTGATGGTATAAAACATAACGAAAGCTACAATTTAAGCTGCTTTTTCGAGCAGCCCCTAACATCTAAATGTGACTTACAAAACACAATCATAAGTCACCAGCCTTCTTATCGACCCATTGCAGATCAAGGTAACATTGAAATGGGGACAATAGTTGACACAGTGACAGTTGGAACTCTGACCATAGATATCAGTAATATTTCGGACCATGGAAAAAACACTTAATTTTAACTAATAATATAAAATCAAAAACGGAAACAAGTCAATTAATCGCTAGAAAGCATCAGGTGAAGATTTTTGCTGACCAAACAGGACTAGATATGAGGAGATCGCTTCAAGAGCTTTTATGAAATTCCTTCCAAGTTACTTCGATGATTAAACCAGGAGCCTCCATGGCTGAAGTAATCAGTTTATGTGTTGATTTGTGTAAGGAGTTTACCCACTCAGACTACGTATTAATACTAGGGGGTTCCAATGACGTTAATCCTCTGAATTTTCAGTCAATTTTGTATTACACCCTGGGACAAGTGAAACACACAAACGTCTTAGTGGGCAAAATCTATAAAAATAATTATCTTAATGTTAATATGCTCAATAATTCGCTGAAGCTAATATGTGGCAACTTCAAAAATACGTCATTTCTGCCACTGGATCTGAATTATACGGGTACTAAAATTGCTTCAAAATACATAAATACAGTGAGAGCAAGTAGGCTAATCCATAAGGAAATACTACGTTTGAAGTACAGAAATGACTATTTAGAATATGTTAAAGTTAAATCTAATGAATTAAAATGTTATAGTAATACATATTCACAGACAGAGAATGAAACTTTATCAATGCTTTACAAGCCAGTTACAGGTAGCATTGGCACACAGACAGATGAAAATGATTTTTTTCGATCTTAAATTATCAATTAATTCTAATGGCCTGATTAATTCATCTGATCTCGATAAATATATATGCCTTAATATTTATCATCAAAACCTATGTGGAGTTATGAACAAGAAAAATGAATTGGAAGTCTACGTCGAAACTCTTGATAAAAGACTGGATTACATGTGTATAAGTGAGCACTTCTTGAATGAGAGCACAGCAAAGGTTTTTAATCTAAATACCTATAAGTTAGTAGCTTACAACACAAGGAAAAATAAATTAAGAGGTGGTAGTTTAATTTTAGGGCATGTGGATAGACAGACCGAAATTTGCGGACCAATAAATAAATTGTATAAAATGGAATGTTTTGAAGTTTGTGGTGCTAAAGATACTATCACGGGTCTTTATATCTGTTGTTGCTATCGAAATCCTGTGGATAAAAATTTCGAACAGTTCTTAGAAAGATTGGAGAAGTTGTTGGACTATTTATTAAATAGGAACTGCATAATATGCGGTGATTTTAATATTGATCTGCTAGTGGACAATAACAAAAGTGCGGAATTCCTTAGTCTGTTAAGATGTTATAATTTTAGACATCTAATCTCTTCTCCTACTTTCATTCGTAATAATAGTACTTCATGTATCGACAACATCATAACCAATCTGCCTGATACATGTGTTTTGGGTGATGAGGTAGATCACAATGGTCTGTCCGACGGGCATGCAGGTATTTTTGCCGAGGTTCGTTTGCAAAATCGATCATATCCAAATTTGAATGAGAATCGGTTTATTGTAATAGATAAAAGAGTTTTCAACACTAAAAATAGTGCAGTATTTGTAGATGGTATTCTAAAAGAATCTTGGGCTGATATGGGTGTTAATACTTTTCTTAAATGCTTTTATAAAGTCTTTCGCAATAGCTATAGAAAAAGAAAATGTAAAATTAATCTTAAAAATAAATCACAATTAACGTGGATCACTAAAGGGATACGAACCTCCAGCAAAATGAAACGCTTTTTATGTTCACGCAATGGAAATAATCTTGAACCGAGTGTTTTAAAATTCAGAAACATGTACGTCAGGTTATATAGAAGGATTGTCTCTAAAGCTAAAAAACTTGCTATAATGACACAAATAAATACAGCAAAAAATATGGGTAAGGAAATTTGGAAAGTTGTAAATAAATGCACAAATAAAGAGAAAGTGATACAGCGGGAACTTAGGTTTAAGGTTGATGGACAAATTGTAGTGGATCCAGGGGAAATAACTAATTTACTAGTAAATCAATTTGACTACAAAGGTGCTATTGACGGAAATGAAGGAGACCATGCTACGGCATTACTTTATAGATACACGGACAGGATTAGTAGTGACATGCATATTTCTCCTACCACTCCAAACGAGATCGGTACTATAGTTAAAAGAATGGAAAACAAACATTCCTGTGGGTATGACGAAGTTCCGATTTGTGTATTCAAGGAGCACATTGAAGTATTAGCCGAGCCTCTATCTGACTTCTTCAATAAATGTATAAAAGAGGCTATCTTCCCAGAACAACTAAAAATGGCGAAAGTAATACCTGTGTATAAGAAGGGAAGTAAGTCTGATCCTAAAAATTATAGACCTATCTCTCTACTACCAGTGCTGTCTAAATTATTTGAAAAGATACTTAAATTTCGACTTTTAGCACACTTGCGAGTAAATAAAGTTTTGCATAATAGACAATTTGGGTATCAAAAGGGTGTTGGCACTTCAGACGCCATATATACGTTATTAGATGATGTGTTAAGCAAAATTAATAAAAAAATGAGAGTTGCAGGGACTTTTCTAGATTTAAGCTCTGCATTTGATACAATTGACCACGAATTGCTTTTGACTAAAATGAGTCATTATGGAATAAGAGGAAATGCTTTGCAACTATTCTCTTCCTACTTAAAAAACAGGCGTATGTACGTTGAAATTGACAAAACTCAGAATAATTATAAGAAAAGGTATACATCCAAAATTGTACGCATATCGACGGGTGTCCCCCAGGGATCTATTTTAGGACCTATTTTATTTTTAATATTTATTAATGACTTGATTAATTATCTAAATACAATTTTACCGGACATTGAATTAGTAATTTTCGCTGATGACACAAATGCCATAGTGGCAGCTAATGACATGGTAGAGTTGACAGAAAGGGTGAATGCCACGCTAAAAGCTTTTCATGAGTGGTTCACGGCAAATAAATTGTTTATTAATAGTAAAAAGACTCAAATAATGTTATTTAAGACTACAGCCCGAAACAAAGATAATTTAAATGTGGCCTTAAATGGAGTTGAAATTGCGCTTGTTGCTGAAGTAAAATTTTTAGGTATACATATTGACCAACTGTTAAACTGGAAACCTGAACTAAAAGCTATTGATGCAACGGTATCGTCTGCATGTTACGCTCTGAGAGCTCTGAGAAATGAAATCAGCATAGAACAGCTAAAAATTGTATATTTTGCGTTGGTGGAGTCAAAAATTAGATACAGCATACTTTTTTGGGGAAACAGCTATGAATATAATAGTAGAAGAGCTTTCGTACTACAAAAACGGGCAATTCGTACTATGGTCCGCATCTCACAAAGGGAAAGTTGTCGACAACATTTTATTAGTTTGGGCATACTTACAGTACCAAGTCTCTATGTATTGGTACTTTTAAGTAATATGGCCAAATACATACAAGACTATGAGACAGTTAAAGAACGGCAGATAAGGGAAGGCACCCGTAGACTAGACTTGAAGAATAAAAAAAATTATAATCATAACCTAAGAATTGTTAAACATAGTCCACGATACCAGTCCGTAAAATTATTCAACAGGTTGCCTTTAGACCCCGTGGTGTTGCTCGACGAGGTGGGCAAGCTCTTTGAAAGAGTCATTGCAAACCGCCTCGCCGAGCACCTTGCGGAGACGGGGCCGGACCTTGCGGAACACCAATATGGTTTCCGCAAGGGGCGCTCTACGGTGGACGCCATCATGCGCGTGAGAGCCCTTACGACGAGGGATGCGGTGTCCAGGGGTGGGGTGGTCTTGGCGGTGTCTCTCGACATCGCCAACGCCTTCAACTCCATGCCCTGGAGCTGCATAAGGGAGGCACTCCGGTATCACCGGGTGCCGACCTACCTTCGTCGTGTGGTCGGGGACTACCTGACGGATAGGGCCGTCATTTACCCCGGTCGCAGCGGAGACTGGAACCGGCGAGAGATGTCGTGCGGTGTTCCACAGGGATCGGTTCTGGGGCCGTCCTTGTGGAACATCGGGTACGACTGGGTGCTGCGCGCCGACCTCCCTAGCGGTGTCAGCGTAGTTTGCTACGCTGACGACACGCTGGTGCTGGCACAGGGGAGGTCGCACGAGGCGGCGGCCGACACTATGACACGCGGGGTTGCGATAGTCGTTGAGAGGATCCGGCAACTGGGTCTCGAGGTGGCATTGCACAAGTCCGAGGCCATGTGCTTTCATGGGCCTCGGAATGCGCCACCTCCGGGATCCTCAGTGATGGCAGGAGGGGTTTCCATCGGCGTCGAGTCGACGTTGAAGTACCTGGGACTTGTCCTCGACAGCCGGTGGAACTTCGTGGAGCATTTCCGACGTTTGGCCCCCAAACTGGAGCGGACAGGGGCTGCCTTCAGGCGGCTCCTGCCCAACCTGGGGGGGCCAAACGCCTCCTGCCGGAGGCTCTACGCGGGAGTCGTGCGGTCCATGGCCCTTTACGGGGCCCCGGTGTGGGCGCGTTCATTGAGGCAGCGAGCCGCCAACTATTTGAACGCGCCCCAAAAGGTGGTGGCCGTAAGGCTAATCCGGGGGTACCGCACGATCTCCCGCGAGGCGGCGAACCTCCTTGCCGGATTGCCGCCATGGGATCTGGAGGCAATAGTCCTCGCGCGCCTACATGAGTGGCGCGCGGAGGCGCTACGCCGGGGGGAAACTCCGCTGCCGCGGCAAATTGTCGCTCAGCGGACGGACTTCCGGCGTGATCTCATGGCGACATGGAGAGAGCGACTTTCGCAACCCCGTGCAGGGCACGCCACAATAGTGGCGGTAAGTCCCCTCTTTGAGGAGTGGCTGGAGAGACGCCACGGCGTCCTCACCTTCCGCCTGACGCAGGTTCTTACCGGACACGGCTGTTTCGGTAAGTTCCTGCACCGAATCGGGCGGGAGGAAACGTCCGGGTGTCACCATTGTGACGATCGACCGGAGGACACGGTGGAGCACACGGTGGAGGTGTGTCCCGCTTGGGCGGAGCACCGCCGTGTCCTCGTAACGGCGATTGGCGGCGGCGACCTCTCGCTCCCGGCCTTGGTTCAATCCATGGTCCGGAGCGAGACGGAATGGGACGCCGTCACCTCCTTCTGCGAAGCAGTCATGCTAGCGAAGGAGGTGGCGGAACAGGACAGGGAGAGATCCTCACGTCCCGGCCGCCGCGGGAGACGCCCCGGGCGTCGGGGGCCACGTGGTGGCTTCCGGCCACCGTAGGCGCGGGCCTGTGGACGGGGAGCTATGGGCTAGCTCGCCGTCCGTCCGTCTCATGACGACAGGCCGTGTCGACGGCGCGTTCGTGTTCCACGCGCGCCTCAAAGAGAGTCAGCAACAGTGAAGGGGTCCGCAAGGGCCGAAGCCTGCCGGGGCTGCGGGACTATTCGAAAGAGATACCGTGGCCCCGGAACACAAAGGGCGATGAAGGAACAGTTGCCTTTAGACATAAAAAGTGCCGTCTATAGTAGCACCTTCAAAGTAAAACTAAAGGAATTCCTATTGAATAAGTGTCTATATGCGGTAGAAGAGCTGTGATTTTATTGAACTGTATTTTTTATTTTTAATGAGTTTTTATTTTAAGTAAGTTTTATATTTATTGTTAATTTATTGATTTTGTTCATTCTAATTTATTGATATTATTATTTTTTAATTAATTTTACCAATATATCAAATCTATCTTTTATAATTATTTTATTGTTATTATTTTTAAATTGTTGTTGTAAAATGTATTTTATATTAGTGTGTCTTCTGTAATTGTGTAATTTTTGTGTTTAAATTCAGATACAAGTTACTTGTTTGTGAATAAATGACTATGACTATGACTATGACATCAAATGACTCCTCCCGCTCTGGGCGGAGCAGGAGGGAGTGTCAGACTTTTACTGACTAAAACCCATCCATGTTTCTTCATCGCCTTTTGGGTTCGGGGGCCATGGTATCTCGTTCGAGCAGTCCCGCAGCCCCGGTAGTGAACATTAGGTCTTGGGTTCAATTCTCTGGATTTGTGCTCGCTTGGTGATATTGGCTCACCGATTTACCTTCGGGGGATTACAGCTGTGATGTTTTTTTAAGTGGAAGAGACGTGAACATAGAATCGCCATATTAGTAGACTATCTTTAGGCACCGAGAGTGGAAAGATAAGGATCTTTATTTTTTCATCAACTCTAGTTTCAGTAAAAGTCAACTTTACTCACAAGTTTTTCGTGTAACTCTTAAATAAGATCTAAATATAATGGTACAGTAACTATGTAAAAGTTTACCGAAAGCCATATGGCCCATTTATTTCTTATGTATTTAAACGTGAATAGTATTTCTAATCTTTACAAACTAATAAACAGTCGTCACATTTATCAGCAACTGCTACAGAAATTGGTACAGTTGGTTAATAAAACTGTAGATAATATCCGGCAGTAATGTTTATTTAGACTGGACCACCCAGGAGTACGATATCCGTTGGAATATGTTTTGACGGAGACGTCACGTGTCATAACTTAACAAACTATCAATGCACAGAACTATGATTCATTGAAATAGTGACTCCTATTAAATTCGTTTATAGATAGTTTCGTGAATTTTCTTGACTTTTCTTGACCTCTTTTTGACTTTTCTCGACTTTTCTTGACTTTTCTTAACTTTTCTTGTCTTTTCTTGACTTTTCGTGACTTTTCTTGACTTTTCTTGACTCTAAAGAAAGGATTGACTTTTCTTGTAACTTTACAGTCACCCTCGAGAGGCTGTCTCGTGGGTTTAGTGGTCGCAATCGCAACTGCTGAGCATGAGGTTCTCGGTTCGATTCCCGGGTCGATCAAATTGATACTGGGTTTTTCCATCAGGCATTTCTCAGTAGCAATAAGGTCGCCGCCTAAACATAACCGGCGAAATGTGGTGTAGATACTATTAGGTACACCTCTGTCTAACCCTTCCGGGATTACAGGCGTGATGTTATGTTATATAAAATCTGTATTACTGTCCGTCACCTTTTCACTCCGATACTTTTTTGTTCTCATGAGATAATTTCCGACATTCACGCGGACAGAAACTACTTCGCTATAATAAAAAAAAAACCTTGACCACTATACAACAAAACACTTAACGGTCAGATCAATGGGCCCATCAGCTGGCATCAATACCGTGCCCATACTGGGCCAGCGCCGGCCAGCTTGGAGATGAATGGGCCACTGTACGTGCACACACGCGCCCACCATGTTTGGTAACTAGGTTTACATCCTGGACTTCTGAACGCACTGTTAGTTATTATACTGGGGTGATTTTGAGGTCAGTGGATATTATATGTTAGTGTAAAGAGGTCGATAGTGAATTAATGCAGTCTTAGAATTAGCTGCAGTAGAGTGGCCTTGTTTTTAGATGGGCGACCGTTTTGTTTAACCATCGAGTTTGTCGGTTCTACTCCATGGAAAACGACCAACACGACCCTTACACGTATCTTTAGCTGTCATAAGTGCCCATGTAGGATAATTTATTTTATTTATTTATTTGCACCTAACGATCCATAACTTAGTTAATAAAACACATTCGAAATAATGTTACTTGGAAATCAAATAATCAGAAACAAATACACACCACACACTACTACTATAACTAGACAAAATAATTTAAATTTAAACAATATTTTTTGTCAAATAAAATATAAAATATCAAAAATAAAATAATGTGAAATAAAATATGTCGATTTTGTGCAAATTAGTGGTTCAGGGCGCTTGATCCGAGCTGCTAATACGAGTCAAAATCCTGAAAATGGATTCATTCATTTTGAGATAGTGGATCAGATGAAATGTATTCACAAACAGATTTGTTGTTGTTGGTTCTATTAGTCGTTCTTCCCAGCCTAAACGGTGATCAAACTGGTGCATTTTGAAGGACTATATTATTTAATTCTTCAAAAACCCATTTTCAGCCTATTTTGATTTTATGACTTTTTAATTGATTCTTTAACAATATAAAATAATTTATCCTGTATCAGAGTAAAAGACATTTATGATTTATTCATCCTTTTTTCCCCGACAACAGGCACTTATCAGTACACCATACAAACATGTTCCACGCGGAAATAGAAACCACTACCCGTAGCACAGAAGCATATCGTACAGATACTGCGCCTGTCGAGACAACATGGCGGTTGTTCCACATAATTAAGGTACAACTGCTTTTCAGCCATATTTAGTCAGTATTTGATACCAGGTAAGTTTTGCTGGAGATTATAGTTGAAGGGGTGCAAACCAGGCAGTCGTAATAGTGGTCAAAGGATACGAAAAAGTGTATAACTACTTTACTATTAAAAAGTTTTTAATAGTAAATAATGTTCCTTATAAAGTTTTATAGCAAAGGAAAATAACTTGAATAAACGATCTCTCTTTACCATCCAAGTTTTCTACAAAATAAATAGTATTGGTGCGCTCAATGAAGTTAGCCTTTTTTGTTATCTATTTTTGAACGAATTCCTAGGCTTTTCTCTGTTACAAGTTCACTAGTTTAAGATGTCAGAACTACGGAAAAGATTAAAGTTTATTCATTCCATGGTCAGAATAATGTGAATGGCTTTTCGGCTATAACAAAACGCAGATCTTTAGGCTACAATTTGGAAACGGTATAGCTTAGAGGAAGCCTTTATCCCAGCAGCGGGAAAGTTATAAGTTGATTTTGTAGAGGAGATTATGGTTTCTCGATTGAAAATATCCCAGGCAAGACTACAACTTGAAGAGCAGTGAAGAGTTGGAGTAATCAAATTCGAAGTCACCTGCCTACCCCTCTTTCAAATACGGCGTAACTTCCCACGCAATAACAATAGTTTCCACCCATTAACATTAACACCCTCTATAATAATTAATAACTGTTAACAATTTGGTTATAACATTATACTAAACGCTAGTCATATACCTGGTTAGAACAATATATCGATGGCGAAAATTTGAAATGTAATTAAACGTGCAGTTAAATTTTCAACTTTTAGCTAAACGACCAAAGTTGCAAATCCCACAGCACACTCAATGTCGCTTACAGCATTTCAAATTTCCCCCGTAGTATAGTATATACTTACGGTGATATATTTGAGTGACAGCAACATTAATTTCGCATATAACATATAACTGTCGAAACATACAGACGCGTGCCAATTCAAGCGAACATGTTTGAGTTAGTGTTTTACTATGTTGATTGACTTTGTTATGAAAGGAGTACATACTGGTTCGGATAAATTTGGGGAAGTTTCAATGAAATTTGGAACAGAATAGTAGCATCAATTTTTAGAATCCTCAAGTTAAATAATAAATAAATAAATATCGCTGGACATTACACACAGCGCCATCTAGTGCCACACTAAGCAACGGGGCTTGTGTCGTAGACACCAGATAGTTGATATACTACACAGATATTTTTTTTTTTTTTGTAAATACATATTATGTATACATATAAACATCCATGACTCGGAAACAAATGTCCATGCTCATAACAAAAACATATGCTCCTACCGGGATTCGAACCCGGGACCCTAAGGACGTCAGGCAGCCTCACTACCGCTGCGCCATTCGGGTCGTCAGTTATAGCTGTGTTGCCCCACTGGCAACGGGGATTGGAACACAGGCCGAACACACTCTACTGCAAACGGTGAAGGAAAACATCTTCTGGACACCGGCACATGCTATGATCGAAAATTATAGATTGATGCATATTCTCAATCAAGAATGATAAGTACATAAGAGGAATGTTGCAGCATTATGTGCTATCTAAGGCAAGTAATTGTACACAGGTCTAAAGTGTTTGTGAAGGTGTTAGAGTGGATAAAATTAAATGCGAGAATTTCATCTTAAAAACTCACAAATAAATTGACCGTTGTAAATCTTAATCTACTCGTGTTAACCATACCACATACCATAACCATAGCCTCCTCGAAGCCCTCTCGTTTAAATGAAATTACTTTTTAAAGTGTGCATGCCGTGACATATTCTGTTTCGTATCAATCAACCAACTCAGAGTACCTACCACTGTCCACTGTCGTTACTGGTGGAGACAGGCCTTGCAAATCCATAGCGAAGATCTTCGTCTAGGAAAGGACTAAGATACTAGACAAGGATTGTCTCTATGTATTTCAAAGCCCAAATTCCAATTTCTTTCTTATTATGACTAGCTCTGCTTATCCCGCTAAAACCTTACATAAACACTAGCAATAAATTAGAGCAGCGCGCACATTAATCAAGTTTACTTCAATAACCCACATTGTATATTCATAAGCGGATTCCGCGAGACTAATCATTCATCTTGAGACAATGATAAATATATGTGGTTCTAGGGAAATGACGCAGAAGGCTCAGAGAATATAGCCCTTTGTTGCAGAAACAAGACTTGTTACCAGCTTTGCTGGATACTAAAATAATAAGAACAGAAATTGACAGGAATATTATGACGAATTGATAAGCACCTGTGATATTCAAGACAAATACATACTCGTAATTGTTATATCCAACAGTTGTTTTTCAGTTTCAAAATCAATGAAAACTCATTTATCCAAATTCGGCTGATAATCAGCAGTTTTGGAAAGACAAAAACAAGAGTCAGTCCCCCATAACGTTTTCCCCTCGCTACCTCCACAGGGAAGGAGCTAGGTAGAGGAAGTCGTGTAACAAACTCCTCAGCAACACATACCTGAGGGTATGTGTTGGAGGCAAGTATGGCCGCAGCAGCTCATACATATTTACAAAAGTACCACTAGGTACTAAGCAGGATAGGCTAGCTGCTAGGTATATACTGACTATACAGGGTTATTTGTAAAACACCGACAACCTCTCAGGACTGTGTTACTAACATCATAATCAACAACTTTTGTTCTATGACTTTTAAAAATTCATCATATTTTAGTTCATCAAATTTTCGTACAAAAATAAAAATATTTAAATTGAACGCTCTAAATGTTAAGAAATCTATGCGAAGCAAAAGAAAGCGATAGTACAATAGTGAGGGGAGCGGGGTCAGGGCGGCGAGGGCCCGTAAAAGCGTTCAATTTAAATATTTTTAGTTTTTTATGAAAATTTGATGAACTAAAATATAATGAATTTTTAAAAGTCATAGAACAAAAGTTGTTGATTATGATGTTAGTAACACAGTCCTGAGAGGTTGTCGGTGTTTTACAAACAACCCTGTATAAGCTAGCGAGCTCTTTTGTTTATCTTTGACTAGCTGATGCTTGGCCCGCGTGGAGGTCGGTTATCACGACCAAAAGTAATCATGAAATTTTGATCCCGTTCCCGCAACCATCCAACAAATATCATTATATTTTAGCCAATGTATGCAAAAACTTGACAAATTATATACCTACTAAAACTTTCCTCGATATTCACTCTATCCATTGGTGAAAACAGCATCATGAATTGGTGCAGTAGTTTTTGAGCTTATCGCAAACAGACAGACAGACGAGGATGGAAGACTTTGTTTTATAATATGTAGTGATGATATCAAGTTAGCTAATACTTGGTCCATCTTTCTCAGCAGCATTCCTGTAGGCAAGCCGAGCCAAGTTTTTCACATAAACCTACATGGACAGGGACACTCATGAGACGTCAGAAGATAGATGCACGGTTCGAATTGGTCGTTTGACCGGAAAGGAACTCTAAAGTTACCTCCATCTTGATTTTACACATCTTTCTTGCTTGCAAAGTGATTCTACGTAACCCTCTATGCGCAATGGACCTTCTGTACCCTCCTTATCACACACCACGGACCCTAAAGCGACAGATAACGCCAAGGTAAGTCAACAGATAGTGCAGGGCCGACCTCACTACTCACAAGTTGAAGCGAACTGTCAGCTTGGGTCACATGATTGAGGAATATAGGAGAATGATGTATGGGTTCTGAAGGCGGAAAGATTTTGTGGCAGTTGTGAATAGAGTTATTCAGTGTTAATCTAAAGGAACAATTATTGTATAGAATCTAAATATTTCGCACACCCGTGTCGTGTTGGGAATATCTAGATTCTAGATAATTATTGTTTATTATTTAGGGTTTCGTAGAGCGCCATTACTAAGCATACGCTATCTCTTAAACTGTCTGTCAATCACAGAGCTGTAACTATTTAAACAAAGGTCTTGGCCAATCGCCTAAGACCTTGAGATATGAGAGAAACAGACCTATTATAGGAAATATTTGGGACCTTTACGAAATTCCTCCATCTTGTTAATCGTTAGTCGATATTTTTAATCGCGATATTTTCGATATTTATTTTGGAGTATCGAATTCGTATTAATTTCGTTTTTTTGTGATTTTGATTTTAATTGTTATGTTGATTTTATATTTTTAATTCTGTTTAATTGTTCCAAAGTTGATTGTAATAAATAAATTAATAAAAAATACTGTTTTCTTCATGTCTATTCTTTTTTACGAATTTTGATTGCTTTGGGAATTATGTATGAATAATCATACGAAAACTGTCGATATATTGATATTTTTCATTCGATAGTTATCGACACTTAACGAAACTTTTTAAAAATGTCGATACGATAAAATATCGATACCTATATTTTTTTCACTTGCCCATCTCTAGTACGTATCCCTACAAGAGTCGTATAAATACTTTCCTGTGATGTCACCGCGAGGAATACTTATAGCGAATCCTACCTCAATGCAACACAAACATAACTACACTACAAACAAAAGCCCACATTAATACTGAGCCGACTCGGTCCAGAAATATCCCAGCACTAGTTCATCGATCGGTCCGCAAATAGCCGAAACCTGATCGTCTCGCATTACTCGGGAATCGAACCCACACCGCAGCGGATCGAGTGCCCTTCCGCCGTCAAGTCGGCTGTGAAAAGTGGTGACATTACCGATGGTAAGGAAGGGATCCCTATGTCACGGTTTGTGACAATTTGAGTGCTTGCTAGAGGTAGGTAATCGTAGTCTGATTTAAAACTAAAGTTTATCGGTATGTAGTGGAATAAGTTACTTGAAATTCAGGACTAAGTGGCTTCTGGTACCGTTTTAACGTTATAGAAGATGTAAATTGTTAAATAGTTTTAAAATATGAAACCAAAGCTACCTTATAACTATTTTTGAACTTATTGAGCATCTCTTAGAATGATTTCCCACTCCGTAAGGCTGCCTAAAATAACTTAGAATTTTATTGCTATTACACACAATATTTAAAGAAGCTTTTTACTGTACGATGAACACTTATACAATGTTCATGTATCAATTTGCATTTACATACATATATGTCAAACAATGTACTAACTGCAGGATGCTGTCATCAAAAGTAAACCACACCTAGCCTACTGAATCCTCCCAAAAACATAACTGCTCAAATGGAGATATCTACAAACATGTACAAGTACCCAAGTACTCCAAGCTGCCTAGTACACATATCCCCTGGTACACATATCCCCTGGTACACAGTTCACAAGTTCGTCTGGTAAACACGTCAGTACACAAGTTCCGGTGGTATCGGAAGCAATAAGGCGGGGACACACTTCTCACACAGGGAGTTTGATTTGTCAACCGAGACTTTGGTGAGACGGAAGTGTTAAGAGTTTTCAAGTGATGTGTCTATTACGTGTTGATATTGTGGACAAAGAAGTAAGAAGTTCCATCTGTAATGTGCTTTGTGTTGACAATTTTGAAGTCACATTTGTGCTGTTGCTAAATTGCTCGAATTGAACCTAGATAGTTCAATTCTCGCGTCGGTCAAACCAATATTAGGTTTTCCCAACAGGTAGCAGCTTGGAGAATGATTTGAACACTAAAAGTAGGTGTAGGTACAATTATTTGTTCCATTCAAGGTAGAGAAGATAACTAATCTCTTGTGAACATACAAAAGCATACTACAATTACAAAATGGCCAAGCTCCATTCACTAGAAGTTTCATACTGAGTAACAGGGAAAATGCAAAAAGGAAATCATGTAGGAATGTCCTCAAAAAAAGTAAAACTACACTTTCCACCACTACTACGAACGTATCTTTTCCACATGTCAGTAGGGCGTCCATTATCCACGCGTCACTCAGGACGCTCCTGTTTACAATTGGTGACAACAAATATCGTGAGTAGGGGTACACACGCTGATGTGCGGAATGAGACCTCGAATGAAGTTCCGACTGTTCTATTGATAGGTGAGATGTGATATTTTTAGTTTTACTCGGAACTAAATTGGTGAAAAGTAAGTAAGTAAGTAGTAAGTGTCAAGCGTTCTTTTTAAGTTTTGACTTTTTGGAATTTTCTGTCCTATTATTGAAGAAATTGGATTGCTTTGCCATAGCAATGCAAAATGATATTTCCCTAATTCATAGATACTAGATCTTTTAGTTTGAACAAAAATAATACATGAGCTGATCATGAAATTCCAAAATGATTACTGATTATTATGATGACACCTATCTTGTCGCCTAATAATATTAGAAAAAAAAAACTGCAAACCTTAAGTCAGAATTGAAAAAAATTACCAGCCTAGACTAATTGCAAAAACAAACAATAATTCACATACCTCTATACCCACATCACGCCAGCCTTTGTAAGGCCATCGACACCGAACATATACATAACCAGTTGTTATTTAATTCACGAAGACAATGAAAATGATTGCATTACAAACAAGTTTGCAAGATCAAGGGGCTCATTACAGCAGCATTATATGCTAATGTGTCTGTTCTTTGTCAGATAAATTAGATTTCAGAGGCAGTCATTTAGAAAATGGACCCGCGGCCTTTTTAATGTATGTAAAGACTAATATGTTTTGCTTTTCAGGTTTGTTTCAAGAGTGAGTGTATTTTTTTCTGTCTAGGGAGAAATTGGAATGAAAAAATGTTATTTTTATTTTGGTTTTTTCAACTGTCTTTTTTTTACTTTTATTACGTAGGTACAAGAGTTTTTCAGTAGCTGAGAGGTGGTTTAATTTACATAAGTATGTATTTCATGCCACTACGTTTTAATCAATGAAAGGACTTACCTTTTCTTCTTAGTTTATTTACTGTGAAAAGTATATTTTATCGATAACGTGTGGTCACTGTCAATGCGAATGAAGAACTTACCTGCAACAAAAAGAAATAAAATTATAAATATAAAGTTCAAACATAAGTAACTTTCAAAAACTAGGAAAAATATATTAAAATTCGCTAACTCTCTACTTTTTTGCAATCTCGACAGTCAAAAACTCAATTTTAAACTAGGTTTGCCCCCGGCCTGGGTCGGCTTTCGGCATCCGAAAATTTTTTTGGTATTTTGTGAATAAAACTTTGTCATTCCACTGGTGGACGGGCGTTCCATAAAAAAGTTTCATCAAAATTCGGCCAGCGTGTCTGTGTTGTCACGAGACAAACAAATATGTGTAACGTTAAAATGTACAAATGACCATATTTTACGGAAGGATAATTATTAGAGATTTTTTTAAAGTTATTTATGATTTTTGATTGTTGGCATTTACTAAGAAAGGTTAAAAATAGTAATGTTGGCAGGGCGTTACAGACAAAAATTACATTAAGTAAATAAAATCATCTAAAAATTGCAATCAAAAACATATGAAAAATTCATACCTACATAAATGAAAGAATCCATTTAATATGAGCCCATACATTCGAATGTACCTACAATTACACATCGGGCCATTGTAACGGTAATAAAATAAAGTTTTACGACCTAAGGTCACAATGGGACTGCACTATTAATAAATAATAGCAGCATTATTAGCTTGGTCAACGTTATATTTGTACAGAACCATCAGTTTTATGGGCTCGCTCTATATTGGCATTAATATTACATGAGAACTGTGCGGATGGAGTGTGTTTGTGTTTTATGGCATTTGTACCGTCTATGAGAAGAGTAATATGACATACATAGTTAAAAAGAAATCCATAATAAATTGTTAGAGCCAGCAGTGTTTTTGGACTAAAAGACGGAAAAATTAAGAAAGAGCTTTTACAAAAATTTACTCTGAAATATTAAAATCTAACTTTCATAATAACCTAAAAAATTAGGGCTCAAAAATCTTGCGTCACAAAACTAATTGCAATCTTCTAACATTACAAATATTCAAAGTAGGTACCTTATAAAAGTAAGTCCAAAGTAATACATTTCCAGTAGGTATCTACTTTTTCAAGCCCCAACTTTTACCTGTCCTTAAAACCGCTTCACTAAGGAAAGCCTCAAATTCCCGACCACTTTCCGCAACACACAAGTGACTTGGAGCAAATAATCACTGCTACGGAGAAAGCTGCTCAAAGTCACTGATACCACCATAAAAGCTTTAATGTGAGTGATGGTGTCCATTCGCCATCAGTCTTCAACGGGGAACAATGGCGTACTTAACATAATTACTTCCCTTAAGAAAAACTACGCTACAAGCAAAAACCTACCTTGTCTAGTTTACCGCAGAGTTGATTATCGGTTGTGGGTGACACAATGGAAAAGGTCTCGAAATTCCCTACCAAAATTATGGTCAGTGGACCACACGTGTGCTCCAATTTTTCTCTTTATAATATGGTTCCTTATTTGGGAATGTTATGCAATGGAGTTTCGTGTTTGTGCATTGAGTAGTTCTTAGTATAAGGTAGGTAACGTGTTCCCTTTATCTTGGACAGATGTGTACTGCGCAGAAAAGAGGAATTTTGTTCGGTTTATTTGAGATTCACTTGGAACTGTTATTATTTCCGTAAATTCACTGCTGTCAAAACTAAAATCTGTTGGTTGCCAAGTTACGTGGTGGTCAGCACAGCCAGGGTCTCCCTAATATTTGCAATTAAGGACACCTGCATTTTAACGAGGACCTCGGTAGTGTTACTAAATGACGTTGACCATTATGCAGCACCAGTAACTTGTGGAACGTTGGTCAGCAATTTCAGGTATTAAATACCTCTCATCGAAACTCTTAGTGATGTTAAGGTAAAAGTGAATACGTACATAATAATTTTGCTTGGTACCTAGGTATAATTGTCGAACAAAACGTTAAGACAGAAAACCTGGCAATTGCCCTATTGGCGTAAACCCTCGTAAACGAACTCTATTGAGCTTATTATTATTAGAAATAAGTAAAAGTATTATAGAAATAAATGTATACGGCAATATAATCGTGTCGAACAAGCTTTAATTTCAAATTTTATTAAAATAACTCGGTAATACTTGTAAAACCATTACGAAAATGCAGGTTGTAAACACCATAAACTCTTTTACAACCATGTTTTCAAGATAAGCTGCACCTGACGTTAAAACTTCCTCTATTCGAGTCCATTTATGACAACTTTACCCTTTTTATTCGACATCAAAAATCTTCAAATCCAATAACATTTTACTTTACACCGTCTTCTTTGCCAATAAAACTGTTTACTGTAGTCGATACTATACTATGTGATGGTAAAGTTAACGAATAGTGTTTAGAAGAACGATAAAACTACCATAGGATCGGTTTACGACACTGAAACGTCACTTTTACGACAACTCCAAGTAATAAGATATGGCGGCGATTGTTTCCGATGTTGGATAAGAGATGGCGCTGTAATTAAAATAGCCGGGAAAGAGGGTATTACTAAGCAAGCGGGGGTAATCAGTATATAAAGCAATATTTTACATTTTCCGCACAAGAGTTCGTTAAGCACTCATTGGTAAAATATTTACACACGCTTTTCAATACTTGACGCACTTCAATATTTACTACATCACTCAAGTTACTACTTAACTAATTATGATTGACCTCATCAACAGCTCATCACTTAACCCGTCACTACTATCATGAACGTAAGTGACGTCACGACTTGACCTACATGCGTGTGCGCAATGTTTGTGTGAACTGTCACATAAATGCACTACGAAAATCGCCCTTACTGCTACGACATAAAGGCGCTGTCAATCTCAAATTGTTCAAAGGAAGCATAGTGTGCGTATGCGGCTATAGTAGGACGTGTTTTGTTAATTAGTAGGTTACGATTTGTATTACCTGAATGATATTGCTATTATAGGTAGATACCCAGTTATATTATTCAGTTCAATGAAAAAAAGCTTTTATATTTTCGTGAAAAACGCTAAAACAAAGTCTGTAAAAATACACTCTGTATAATTTATTTTCCCTTCAATATCCATTACATCATTTTTACAAGCAATCCGTCAATGGACGTCAAAATTAGTTTATTTTTATTAATCCAATGAATCCAATTATGTTCGTTAACTTTATCAAGCTATTTTGATAACCAGCACAATCACTAGCGACCTACCTTCAGGCACAAATCCAAACTCCGTGGCTGCTACTGAGAAATTCCTGATGAGGACGAATAAAACTTTTCACGACCTAGGGTATCGAACCCAGAACCTCATGCTTGGTTGTCGCGATAGTAAAACCGCATCAAAATACAAATCGCGACATTGAAATAAAGATACAGATCATTCGGCGGAATTCGGCCATGACGAAGCATCTGTCTTGTGTTGTACTGTTGTTTCAAGCTATAACGATTCCCTACCGCAGAACTTATGCTCGCATTAGCTTGGCGAGCGCCCAACACTAATCGTTAACAGCTTATGTTTTAATGGGCAACACTAATGCGTTTCTGAAGCTTTTTCTAACAATGCGGAAATAACCAGGTGTGGACAATTATACAAGGTGCCTTTATAAATGGTTGTTACACTTTACCTTTGGAAATTTGAATATTAGTAGAGACGACAGGCTATGGGAAGATAACGATCTGTACCAGTTAGCAGTAAAATAAATCCAGAATTGGATGAAACAATGGTGTTGAACTTAAACTGCCACTTACGGGATATCTTGTCATCCCGAGATCATGGTGTTTGCAGCAGCATCAACATATATGGAGCTCAGAATAATGGATAACCACGGAAGATATCCCGTAAGTGACTTAAAATTATACCAGTTTGGTTATAAACCGTGAAAGCATAAAAGTAAAACAGTGTTTACAATGGTGTTGATTCTGAGAAACACCAATAAAAATTATCTTACAAAAGGCGAAGAAGTGCCTCAAAAGGCTGCCCAGCTTAAATTGGAACGGGTACCGCAATACCCAGTATTGTGACCCTGAAACCCCAAGACGGCAGGGCTGCGGGAGACCACGAAGGACATGAAGGTACGAATTAGGTGTCTTTCTTAGAAATTGGCAAGATGTGGCATGGAACTGCGACCAATGGAAGGAATGGAGAGAGAGAGAAGCCTTTGATTTGCAGCGCTGCATTAAAAATACCCTAGATAGTCCTATCCTAGATTGTTGTTCTAGCATTCTCCGAAACATAGTTTAATCTCGAATAGAATGTAACAAAACAACATAATGCCACACAATATCTTCACGATCCTCGGTTCACGTTTTACGCTACCCGCGAGACAACACAAAACATCACAACCATTATGATTTTATGATCCAAATCAAACTATTCACCACCATATCACCGCCAATAAGAACCATAACATTAACACCTACAGTTAATGGATCATAAACCCCATAAACAGCTGACGAGTGACGATTGATATGATTCACGATTGTATCGTCGGAACGATACGATGACTACTCGTTAACGATCACTTTACGATTCGCTTTACGGGTGTAGTGTGATGATTGTGTAAAGATTAAGTGGATAGTAGTATTTGTTATTAAAGAAGGTGTCAAATGAGGGAGCGATGGATTGATTGTTTGAATATATAGTACTTTGACTGGGGTTTCTATAGAATTCTTGATTTAAACTGATGAATGTTTGAGCACCCTTTTCTATGCTACAGAGATGGCTTAGGTGGTCTAACGTTTCTACACAAGTATTAAACAAAAATACAACAAATCAATACATCTTTTGTGGCATCTATGTGTATCGCTCTTACGAACTACGCATCATATCCGCCGTTTGTCGTTCATTGGGGAAACAGGGACTTTTCACCCTGTTCTTCATACTGCGATTTATTATTCTACAACATGGAAATTACACAATGCTTTACCTAAAAATACATTCACCGGCCTTGCACTATTTTACTTTTTGAAAAACACACAACCAATCTAAAGTTAAATCAAAAACCTAGAAACGTTAACAACATCATACATTACTTACCCCCTTGTGTTGTTGAAAAACAACACACAATAAACCAACATACAAAACCAGCAATGTAGTGCAAATTCTCACAAATCTCAGTCATAGGGCCGCAGTTTGTAAGTGCAGAGCCAATTAGCCAGGAATGTTGGCTCTTTGGCTCATTGGCTCACTGGCTTTCTGGCTGCAACGAGTATAAATCTTAGCTGTATGCCGACTATAAGCTAATTTAGCTAATTTGTGGACCGAGGCTCTTGGGTGTGTTTATGTTGAGTAAATCATTATGGTAGCTTGGGATGTGAGGGGCGGAAAGGCGCTACTTTGATGGTGGCGGTGAGGGTGTACTTAAGGTAGGTTATACTGGAGACTATAAAGGGTGTAAAACACCTATTAACGAAGCCGAAAGGCACATGTTCTCCTCATCATTGCGATCATTTTTTTTGTTCTACATCATACCTGGGAACCTTCTAGTTACGGAGATATTGGGGGTCAAAGTTCCAACTTTTTGACAACTTTTTTTTAAATACACGTTTTTAATGTAAGATTTTTACTTTAAACACCTCCACAACCCCCGTACTATTTAATCCATCCATCAGCACAATGTTTTGAGTGCGTTACATTGAGTTCTACCACAAAACATGATTTCTCAACCCAAAAAAAAAAGTCGTTTCTCAGCAATAATTTTAGCGTAAAGTTACTTAGTTTGATGTACAGAATGCTTGGTTGACGGCTTCGTGATGAGGTGGTTTACACCCTCTATTGATAAGTGTTAAACAGTGTGTCTCTCTCTTATGTTGTTAGAGTTTTTAAGGCAATGGAACGCACCTAATAGAAATTTATCCCAATTCTCCCAATGTGCCGTTTACGGCCTGAATACCGTCAAGTAGAGAATGAGCAAAAAGCTTATAACGTTATTGAATTTTTATAGGATTTACAACTAGTATTCGTCGCAGTTATGAAGAGAACCATATTCATCAAAATACATTAACAACGAATAAAACTCCATAAATAACAAATACAGATGTTTTTATTACACAACGCACACAACTTCATACAGTTCCATTTCAAAATGAACCCATAAAATCACAGATATATAAAAACGTATCAGACAACTTGAAAAGTGCCGAAAAATGTAAATCTCGTAAAAATCGAACCAAATACATGGTTAGTGTGACCACACACCAGGGTGCAGGGATGGCAAACTTTTCATCTTTGTGACTCTTGACGTGGTAAGTTCGAAACTAATTAAAAGTCGATCAATACAAGATTTGTATAATAAAGAAGAACAAATGGATAGCGGGCCCAGTGCGGATTGGTGGTTGCCACAAGTCTCAGAGTCTTTGGCCTAGAGACAAAAAAATACTGGTTTCTCTCGATGCTTTCCTTTACCGTTTGACGAGCACTGTGGTCCATACTATATGCTATAAATCGTTATTATTAAAAAGGTAAAGAAAATTGTCTCACGAACTAAAATTATGTTCGGAATCTCTTGCGTGCCATAGGTTCGCCATCCCTGATGTAATGGCGGGCCGATGGCAACTTTATGGCATCTGGCACTTTTAATGTATTACAAAATATAATTTAGTGTGAAGCTTGTAAGAGGGGCATCGGTTTATGGATCGTTACGGTCTAGTTTAGGTTTGTATGGGTTCTCTATCTTATGTATGGATTCTTTGGGTGATGGGTTTGATTTTAATGTTGCTTTTTTTTACAGTAATAATATTCACACTCCATAAAAGTAAAAACCGCTTTAAAACATAAAACGCATGGACAGATTAGACAAATAGTTGATTTATTTGGGAATAGAACCTGTTAACCGATGTTCGGGAAGCCGACTTCAAATAACTTCGGAACTCATTTTCTTTTATACTTCCCTATTATTTTTAAAGGTACTTCTTATTTATTAAAAAGTTCCCTCGGCGCTGAACCGAGCTTAGCAAACCAACAGAGCGCTTTTATATAAACATTACATTAAATATCGCCGTCGTAGTATACTACGACGGCGATATTTATGCGGCTATGTGAAAATGGGCATTCTTTTATGAAGAAAAAAATAACTTTAAAAGTTTAACTTTTATTCTTCAAAGTTAATCTCGATAAAAAAAAATTCCGTAGTGTAGTTCCATTCATTTAAGTGTTGCTCGGCCCACAAAATGTTAATGTTTCCTTATCTTAAGTTATGCCAAATAATTGAGACAAATGTCCCACAATTAGTCCGCGGCGAATTTATTGCTTCATTTACAAGCACGCGCTTATTACCTGGTGTTTGTTTATGTACGTATTTACTGTTTTTTTTTACGTACATACGTATTTTAAATACATGAGAAAAGGCTAGATAGATAATGATGAGTTATAAATGCAATAAGAGATCGAGAGGACTATGGACGCGCGGGGGTTCCTGGATTTGATCCCAGAGTTGGATAAAGCGTTACTGCGACGTTATTGACGACACAGTTGGCGCAGTGGCGAGCGATTGGCTGCTACACTGCGTGTCGCGGGTTCGATCCCTGCTTTGAACAAATATTTGTATGCCCTACAGGTAGTTGTTCCTAGTCTTTTTTTTTTTTGGATGGGAAATCATCAAATGACTCCTCCCGCTCTGGGCGGAGCAGGAGGGAGTGTCAGACTTTTACTGACTAAAACCCATCCATGTTTCTTCATCGCCCTTTGTGTTCCGGGGCCACGGTATCTCTTTCGAACAGTCCCGCAGCCCCGGAGTTGTTCCGAGTCTGGCTGTTTGTGTATGGCACTCACGATACAGGACAAATTCCGAGTGTGGAGAAATGATTTAAAAAAAAGTAAACTGCAAGAGAACATAACATAACATCACGCCTGTAATCGCCGAAGGGAAGGGAAAAGGTGTACCTAATAGTAACAAACCTATGTAATAGGGGCCGAGCCTATGATCATAGTATATTACTAGTAGCTAATGTTCATCCCCACATTTTGATGATTAAGATGACCTGGGTCATTAACCCATGGGATTCCTCTAATTTTCTAAAAAAAACCTGTAGAAAATACAAAATTATTACAACAGCATGAATATTACCAAGAATAAAAAGACAGTTTGAAATATTCCAAGTATCTTCGCTTTATAAGAGGAAATATTCAAAATATTTAAATTAAATATCCGGAACATAGCTCTATTTCCCAGTAACTATTTAGCATAATGAGTTTAGAGATACTATCGTAGTTATCGGATATGTTGATCTATGATTCATGTACCCACCTATCTGCCTACCTACTTATTAAACTATGGGATAGAGTGACTCAATGATTCAATGACTAATGATGAAAAAAAAGTTGGTTTGACTTCCTAAGAAAACTATTTTAATACCATCATTGAATAGGCTGTTAGGCATATCATTCATAACGAATTTATGTAGGTATGTACTTGTAACCTCAAGATTAGTCATAATATCCTAATTCGTATGGTAATTCCTAATATAAAGGGTGTAAAATACTTTTTAACAAACGGCACTTGTTCTCCTCGTCATTGCGACCATTTTTTTGTACTACACCATACCT
This sequence comes from Xestia rhomboidea, assembly GCA_963853795.1. Classification (NCBI taxonomy): domain Eukaryota; kingdom Metazoa; phylum Arthropoda; class Insecta; order Lepidoptera; family Noctuidae; genus Xestia; species Xestia rhomboidea. The sequence continues at coordinate 783,866 of OY970778.1, read as the reverse complement.
CTAGTTGCGGAGATATTGGGGGTCAAAGTTTTTAATGTAGGATTATTACTTTAAACACCTCCACGAAACCCGTACTATTCAATCCATCCATCAGCACAATGTTTTGAGTGGGTTACACTGAGTTCCACCACAAAATATGATTTTTCACCCCAAAAGAAAAAGTCATTTCCCAGCAACAATTTTTGCGTAAAGTCACTTAGTTTGATGTACAGAATGCTTGGTTGACAGCTTCGTAATGAGGTGGTTTACACCCTGTGTATGATATATAAAGAATATTCGTATATATATTCTTTATATGTATATCATTTTTTCTACTCTTATCCCAATGCAACCGAGGTCCACAAAGCAGGTCTTCGTCTACCAGACTTCTTAATTAAGGGAATCCCCACCTTTCTAGCCATATCGTCTTTTACACAGTTCATCCATCGTTTCTTTGGGCTTTTCCTGCTCAACTTATTAGGAAAGATTTTTAAGTCAATTTCGCCAATCTGAGGCATTACCATGACAACCGATATCCACACTTGGAATGTATTAGGCTTATTATTGTCGCACACTGGCCTAACTCATCTCATACAAAGTAGATCCAGCACAGTTTACCAACGTTCCCCACTGTGCTGGAGATTTTGACAAGACTACATATCCTGTGCGGTTAGGTAGAGGTGTGTAGTTACACCCACATTTCACAACTTACATTTAAGGCCCATGTAATAGATGCTTAAAAAGACACTTAACTCCTTTAAAAACAGTTTAAAACAAAAGTGTAACGTCTAGTAACTGTTAAGTTAACAACACTGACCGTGGCTGTAATTGACCAGTAGGTTGCCAAACAATGCATTTCTCATGCAATGTTACGACTCGCTGAGATGCTATCAATTATACCGACAAGTATACGTTTCTTGACATTGCGTTTGTTTACTTAAAAAAATCTTACTTTCTTAATCTTTGTTTACTTAAAATTTTTAAGAAACCTGATGGATTAGATAAACTGAGATTCTGTCACTGACAACAATGATGTCAAAGGGTCAAAACGGCTACCGAAAATATTATTTCAATGCTGTTGAAGAAAGTCTTTGTGGGAAAACAAATTGTTTTAAAAGTGATTATGACTTGTCTTGTCTGGGCCCCAGGACTCACCGGTGTCAAATTTTCAGAAGGTACCCTGGAAATTGATGGGTTTCGTTTTTGCTCCGTATAAGAACAAAACCTACCCTAATCGACGTATTAGCGTGAGCGTAAGAAAAAGGTGTAGCTTTGTGTATCCGTAAAAAGCCTTTGTTCAACCACAGGATGCTATTACAGACCAACTGAATCTTTACTTTACAAAATCAACCTAACACACAACATAATAACTCAATCAATCACCACCACACCTACAGCGGATAGATAGCGCCCCTACCGCACAGACCTACCATTAAGCCATTCATAACATAATAATAGTCTACAACCATTGCCTATTGCTAGATAATGAGCCGGTGTGTGCATAGCCTATATTCTGTGGCCTTGGTATACTTCGGACCATGGTTTATGGTTTGTTGTTGGGCGTTATTCGGTGGGCTCATAGACCATGGGACTGTACAGTATTCTGTAAGAAGGCTAATAGCCTGCACGTCCGTGGTAACATTTAGTTTATTTAGCTGGCCTGACGTAGTATGCAGTTTTACCAGAATAAGACTACAGTTTATACAAGTTTTGCTACTTAAACCTGCGGCCTACTGTACCATACAGAAGGCATTCTGGGAGAAGGCTCATGATTATGAGGGCTTTAAATCTATGTCTACATCTCTATCAAAGTAATATAGTTCGTCGATTATAGTTGAGAGGGTTCACTTCGTCATTGTGATATTTTTTTTGTTCTGGTCCATATCTGGGAACCTTCTAGTAACGGAGATATTGAGGGTCAACGTTACAAGTTTATAATGTTATAACATTAAAAACTTGTAACATTACTTTAAATAGCTTCATGATCCCTGTACTAAGCAATGCACCCATCAGCACAATGTTTGAGTCCGTTACATTGTAAAACGTGATTTTTCACCCGAAAAAAGATGCATTGGGTTTAGGGTTATGATGTACAGAATGCCTGGTTGGAGGCTTAGAGAATGGCCCGTTTACACCTTGTATAGCAGACTACCAAAGCCGCCAGGAAAGTCAAGAAGTAACCTAATGGATACCTCTCAATCAAAATCATAAAAGCGTTGCGTAGAAAACTTTTTCTATTTTTTGATGACCCGAACTCCGAAGCCAAAAGTCAGAACTAGAAATCGCTTCGTCAAACGTTTGATTGGCTCCACTACCCGATTCACACGGACGCACAATTAAGAGTACACTCGAACTTTGAGTTTGGTCCATAGGCAAAAAGTTTATTTTTCCGCTACACTGCTTATTCATTTTATTTCTTTGAGATGGATTTTTAGCTTGATTTTTAATATAATAAAAATAATATACAGGTGGTTCAGTGGACCAACATTATTTTTGGTAATTTTATTATTCAGCAATTATTGCTTAGCGTGCAGGAGAAAACTAAGCTCTAAGAAAAAAAAAGGTCATATTTCTATGTATGTTCCGAAAAATTTTATAGGCATTGGCAACACTTCCAAAATAATCAATTATCAAAATTTCCAAACAATTTTGCGAGTGTGTCAATGGTCCAAAATTTATTAGAATTTTGTAGTTGCAAGTTATCTGACAATACACCAATCCTTTTGTTTGAATGTACCTAGTGGGTGTTAGTAATAGTCCCACCAGTGGGCCGTGGGCCCGGGCAGTGGGCGTTTGTGCGTCAATCAACTGTTTTTGTGGACCGCTTTTGTTTCAATAACTATTGATTCTTTTGTTTCGTTAGGCAAGTACATAAAGGCATTGTTTTAGATAAATTGTGATGGAGGTTCCTACAAACTGTATGTGGGTTTATGTATTAGATATTTGGATAATGGGACATGATATTACATGAATCCATTTACTGTGAATATAGCGTATCTATACATACAGGGTGTAAACAGACTCTTCACGAAGCCGTCAACCAAGCATTCTGTATGTAAGATCCCGTAGTAGTCGGCACCTTACACTTGCAGTTTATGTAAGAAGTGGCAAGTAAGTAAGTACTTGGAGTTAGGTGAGTTGACGTAAACACACACAGATTTGGTAACACTAAAGTTTATTAGAGTATATACCGATCACAACAACGTAAAAGTGGGTTGGATGCTAATCCGCGGTGTTCGCGTAAGTATGTAATTTGTCAACTAACTTGAAATTATATTAAACATGGTTTTAAATACGAAAGATAAATGTAGGTTGCTGCGTTTGCAGCCTGACGGTATGAGTACTTACGTAAACCGTACACTGTAATGTACTTACTTACATCAAACTAAGTAACTTACAAAAATTATTGCTGGCAAACGACTTTTTTTTTGGGGTGAAAAGTCACGTTTTACGGTAAAACTCAATGTAAGGCACTCAAAATATCCAGTGTGCTTCCATTGTGAGTATCGACCGGAGGACACGGTGAAGCACACTGTGGAGATGTGCCCCGCTTGGGCGGAGCACCGCCGTGTCCTCGAAGCGGCGATCAGCAGCGGCGACCTCTCGCTTCCGGCCCTGGTTCAATCCATGGTCCGGAGCGAGACGGAATGGGACGCCGTCACCTCCTTCTGCGAAGCAGTCATGCTAGCGAAGGAGGTGGCGGAACGTGAGAGGGAGAGATCCTCACGTCCCGGTCCCCGCTGCGAGAGACGCCCCGGGCGTCGGGGGCCACCGTAGGCGAGGCCTATGGACGGTGAGCTATGGGCTAGCTCGCCGTCCGTCCGTCTCATGACGACAGGCCGTGTCGACGGTGCGTTCGTGTTCCACGCGCGCCTCAAAGAGAGTCAGCAAAAGGGTAGGGGTCGAAGCCTGCAAGGGCCGAAGCCTGCCGGGGCTGTGGGACTATTCGAAAGAGATACCGTGGCCCCGGAACACAAAGAGCGATGAAGGAACATGGATGGGTTTAGTCAGTCAAAGTCTGACACTCCCTCCTGCTCCGCCCAGAGCGGGAGGAGTCATTTGATGATTTTCCATCCGAAAAAAAAAAAAGCCACTCAAAATATTGTGCTTAAGGACGCATTTAATAGTAAACGGGTTATGGAGGTATTTAAAGTTAATTTATGACCTTAAAAAGTAGTATTTAAAAAAAAAGTTGTGAAAAAGTTGGAACTTTGACCTCCAATATCTCCGTAACTGGAAGGTTCCTTGGTATGGTCCAGAACAAAAAAAAAACCGCAATTACGCCATGACGGGGAAAACAAATGCCTTTCGGTTTCGTTAGTAAGTCGTCTATTTACACCCTTTAAATACGAACGATATTTAACATGGGACGAAATGAGTTATTACCTAATTATTCTTTTTTTTTTAACAAGGTTCAATAAAGGCAGCTTCTCATATAAATGGTTTTGAAACCTTCGATGTCTGTTGTGTTCAGGCTTTTGTTTAGTTTTTTTTTTTTTATTAGATCGTTTCTGTTGTGTGTACAGCAGCTTGGGAGTTGTCTGCGATTGGCTGGGATCATTGAATTTCACACCAATCAAACAAATTGTTTTTCCATGAATCCCAATCAATTATGAATCCATAAAACCAATAGCAGTAAGTATAACTCCTTGACCAAATAAACCCATCAACTATTTATTCAATTAATTGATTGATATCATAGCCCCCACATCCATCTAGACCGTGAGAGCAATAAACTACACCAATTGGGCGTGTCTGTCTGTCTGTCAACAAGTGTACAGCATAATATCAACATCCTGTATCAAGTCAAGTGGGGGACATCCTGTATTGTGTGGGAGATCTGGAGCTGTTCCGCTTTTTGGTTTAGGGGTGATGAATTGACATGGATAGGTCGGATCACATGAGAAACTGATATTAATAATATTATTATGAATGTGAATGGAAATCTAGCACATAGGTAGAACATGACCTGGGATAGGGCTTCTTTGTCCTACACCCGTGTGTGTGTGTGTTTTATCCGGGTAGTGCGTTCTCGTGGAATACTTCTCGCCTTACACGTAGAGCTGCAGGCAAAAGCTACGTTTCTGATTTCCAAAATGCTTGAAAACAGCTTTAATTAAGTTTTTAATTTAATAAATAGAAGGAAAACTGTAAAATTCAAAAGTAAGAATTATTTGTACTCTAGGATACCTAAAAATTATTCATTTGATATCACTTAATTCTTCTGAAAAATGTTTTCTCGCAAAATTGTACCTAACCGAAATTACAGATCATCTCGAAATACTGTAAATAGAAATAAACATCTCACATTTTGCCAATACGGATACTGTCTAACGAAAAGCAACTTTGAATAGGTACCTATTCAAAGTACAGTCGAATACAATCCTATCAATGAAACGCGAACCCGGTACGAAGTTCAAAGGTAATACGAAATGAAGACCCAAAAGTAATGATCACGTGCGTCCATCTGCCAAACGACATTTTAAAAACCTTTAAAAATATAACCAACCCTTCTCATTTTACACCTTATGCCTCATGGAATAAGAGTCAATAAACCACCAAGAAAATTGCAACGTCCCCAAATGCCTTTGACAGTCAGGTTCTCACTGTTCAAAATTAAACGTTCGATTTTCAAGCCGAAATGAACTCTATTTCCAATACGCAAAGAAGAAAATTGCTTGTAAAGTCCCCCGGGATAGCGTTATTCAAAACGTTGCTAGTCCTGTGCAAATAAGATAATAGAATTTTGAAAATTTATTGTTAAATGAATTTAGTCGCTATGGTACCGAAAATAGGGTTAAATTCAATTTACATCATAGTTAAATTGGTTCTCCGTTACAGATAGAATATTTGATTTATTATATTTTTGGGCAATTAAATGAAAATGGTTTATTAATAATTTTACAGTTGGCTGGTAAAATTAATTAATTTTATGAGTGCGATAATGGCTGGATAGTCTCATACCTTTAATCATTTTCATGGAAATTGGTTATATTTTCACAGGTTTGCTTGTATGGCGCAAAGTTCATAAGTTCAGAAAAATAATTATATAGGTACGTGTATTTTTGCATCAAACTAAATTTCTTCCCATCTTCAATCAAATTTAGGTAGTGCCAGCAGTTTGTCTGCAAGACTGCACCCAATATCTCAAAATTTCACCATAAAACTTTACACAGAGAACATACTCTCATATTATACAGCGCAGCAGCTCCTGAATATACCAACTCCATAAATTATGAAACCACATCGAAACACAAGCACGAACATATTCCACTCTATCCATATAAGCCAATGGTTTTAATCTCATAATTCTTAACAGGCGCCCGTGCGGCGTATCGATACGCCGAGCCGCTAGGTACGCCGATACGGCGCGGTACGACGATACGCCGGTACGCTGCATATTTGATTACGTCGTTACGCGATCGAGTTAGGTTCTGCCGCTGATCCGATAAAGCTCTAACGCTATTTATTTCTATTACGTTAATTGACTGCGCTTTTAATTTGCTCATAGGATGGCTGTAGGATTTATAGTTGTAATCAATAAGGGGTTTGAGGTGTGTGGTTTCGAGCTTGACGTGGTCAGTGGTCAGATAGGTGACCTTTTTCCGAGCATCATTTTCTTGATTTTGAACCACGTGGAAGACTTGTGACAAGCGGCAATTGTTTTCAATGCATTTTGTGTTTCAAAAACGGAATTGACATAAGATTTTCGGCTGCTTATGACTATTAGTGCGAATTTTTTTTGACTATTCCTTCATGTTTATCGATCATTGAATGTCACTTTATGTAAACCCTTGAGAGAGTAAAAACGGTTTTAGCATAAGCTATTCCTAATTTCTTAATGACCAGGTCTTCAGATAGGACAACAGAACGAATCCCGATCATTTTAATTAGGTAGAGATATAGGCTACACGAAGGAGAAGGTTATTAAATAGCTATATTAATATCAGTACACTGGCCATCGTATGTAGTGATTAGTACTAAAATTCAATATTTACACAGGTGAATGCAAGTGGAGCACACAAAAGCACACTCCTGCCTACTACCTACATCGCTGTATCTGCTTAGAATGATCCTCACTTGGACGAAATAAAGTGACTCGAAAAGAAGAAATGATTGTTTTTTAAAATTTATATTATTTTTTAAGTAGGAAAAGGCTTGACAGATGATGATGGATTTACGAACTGATTAAAGGTTGATATGGCAGATTTTAAACTTTGCATTATCTCTTAAACTATAGGCACATCATTCCTTGAACGAATTTAACACAATGTAAGGGATTTTACAGTAAAGTTTTTGTCAGGATGTTCCTTATACCGTGTTTTTCTTGCCGAGGACCCCACTGTAGACAAAATCAGAGACTAGCATTTAACTGCATTATAGTCAAGCAAGTGATTCATCTACATGCTTATTAAACAGGCCACTTAATTACCATTAATTGCACCTTCTCGACAGTTGCACTGACAAACCTAACACACGCTAGGTCGCTTCCCATTAAAAAACAAACGCATGATTCCAAAGCAATATTTATGAGAGAAACCCGTAGCATAGCAGACTTATTACTTAGTATTAACATACAGTATATCAACTAGGAACAAATGTTCGGAATCGACTCACACACGCAAAGCATTTACAAATCTAAGCATTCTTTAGGTTACAGGTAACCATGTGGGTAAGTCAAACAAGACAAGAGACAAGTTGTTATGTTCTATTAGTGTAGTGCAATATGCAAAATAACAAAAAGTTTAGTTGACAACCCTCAACCACACCGTTTTTAAATTTCTCAAATAGGGAATAGTTGGTATACTGGCTATCTCTATACTGTGTCCATACCGACCGTCGCTCGCATGCCAACTACAAAGTATCTACAATGGGTTAATTTTGAGCAATTAATAGCCCGGTGCGTGCCTGCATAATTAGTATGATTACATAATTGGTTCCCTTGCGGTTCATAATTGTGCGCCTGATTTCGCCCAGCGGTAGGCATTCTGGGAGAAGGATTGCCAGGCATCCGCAGTTGTGGGGATTCGTCCTAATTCTGGATGCCTCTTGGGATGTTGGTTTTCGGGGAAAGTATTTAACGTTAGAATAAGTTTACATTGGTGGAGGTAAATCTTTTCTTTTTGTTAACGTCTTTATAGGTTACTAACTCTACCCTTTTCTCGAATTCCCTGATCTAGTTTGCAGTTACCTTCTGTAACACGGCTTTCTTAACATTTTACTCACTACTCAAGCCATAAGAGCCTGCACAACATCGACAGCAGATTTTGTTATGATAGTCTTTACACAATAACTTACGTATACTCAGCCTATTATAACCTTCCCACTTCTGGGACACAGGCCTCCACTCCTCTTACTTTCACCGTGAGAGGTAGTGGATTGTTATTAGGATATGCAGAACCGGTTCCGTAGTGAATCCCGGGAAATTCCGGTTCTAACTATTGAACCGGTACCGATTCTGGATGCCCTGGCTGTAATCCCCCAGGGTGTGCTGCGCAGAGCGTGTGGGTAGACGTCACATGTCTTCGAATTTTCGGTTCTAGGACAGTTTGTAGGTTTTTCATCACTGCCTTGAGAGCAGTAGTTATAAACTAAATTACACATAGTACAACACGTAAGTTTGGTTCTTATAATTCGGTTGAAAATCTGAATTCTACGTGAAGCGAGGCCACAGTAAACAATGCTGATGGTAATCCTCAAATTACCATAACTAATGAAGCATAATAAGCTGTACCCGTGGCTATCACCGGAAGTCGATGGACGATGCACGATGGACGGTGTACTGACATCGATGCAGGTATGCGTATGTAAGATAAGGTGATTATCGGCCGTGCGCTTATTGTTAATACGCTTGTTAAATGATCTTGATCGAGATTTAATCGGACTTCTGTATTACTGATGTTTATACGTACAGTGTGTTCATTCTCCGAGCTCTCGAAATTAAAAAGTTGTTTTATAGGTTTTGCTGTATAGATTTAATAATAGATTTATTTCATTTGTCTGTCACATAGTGCACTCTGTTCGTGCGCTATGTTAAAATTAACATTAAGAATAACTTGTGCAGAAAAAATAGAGGATGGATTTTCGATATTGCAAGAAAGTCAATCGTTTCAACAAGACGGCTGCTAGCTGGTCGTATTAGATACGAACTGATCTATGAAAATAATACATAGATGGCCTAGTCAAAATGAATAAACGCTGAATTTGCTAAAGCAGTCTAATCATTATTAAAGACAGTCTCGTTTTAACTTTACTATCACAATCTAAACGTGCAAGAGTACATAAAACTGTTTTAGTATCGCAAACATTAAAACATCAAAGAAAACCATTAAATGTACTGAACGATCTGTTTTTCAAGTAATAAAGACAGTGGGTTCGATCCTCGTTCGAGTCACTATTGTGATGAATGAACTCTTTGAACGAGCTAATGGGAAAACATCTTTAACAGTTTTCTTTGGAAGTGGGTAAAGTGGTTTATAATATAAAATTGTTGTGTGTTGTGTATTATTGTTTCATCAGTATATTTAATTACACCTCTGGTTTCAATATTCTCGAAACGAATCGAAACCTAAGGGGTAATTACGTATTGGCGGCGGCGACCTCTCGCTCCCGGCCTTGGTTCAATCCATGGTCCGGAGCGAGACGGAATGGGACGCCGTCACCTCCTTCTGCGAAGCAGTCATGCTAGCGAAGGAGGTGGCGGAACAGGACAGGGAGAGATCCTCACGTCCCGGCCGCCGCGGGAGACGCCCCGGGCGTCGGGGGCCACGTGGTGGCTTCCGGCCACCGTAGGCGCGGGCCTGTGGACGGGGAGCTATGGGCTAGCTCGCCGTCCGTTCGTCTCATGACGACAGGCCGTGTCGACGGCGCGTTCGTGTTCCACGCGCGCCTCAAAGAGAGTCAGCAATAGTGAAGGGGTCCGCAAGGACCGAAGCCTGCCGGGGCTGCGGGACTATTCGAAAGAGATACCGTGGCCCCGGAACACAAAGGGCGATGAAGGAACATGGATGGGTTTTAGTCAGTAAAAGTCTGACACTCCCTCCTGCTCAGCCCAGAGCGGGAGAAGTCATTTGATGATTTCCCATCCGAAAAAAAAAAAAAAAAAAGGGGTAATTACGTGCCGGAGCTGCGGGACTGTTCGAAAGAGATACCGCGGCCCTGGAACACAGAAGGAACACGGATGGGTTTTAGTTCGTAAAAGTCGAACACTCCCTTCCGCTCCGCCCAAAGCGGGAGGAGTCAATTGATGATTTCCCATCCGAAAAAAGGGGTAATTACGTAACACACCCACAGTTCCAATGTCATTGAAATTGTCAATTCTCTAATATCCATTGCGTTATCTATGTCATCAAGCAGATGAATCTTTCAAACATACATAATTCGGCCTGTATTTTCAGGTAGAATAAACTAACTGACTGGAATTTACATTTGAAAAAAGCAAATATCAACACAAATAACTAGCAGCGTGATTTTTATTCACCAACCAAACCTTAATTGGAAGCGAAAAACATGGTATTTTTATCACACCGACTATTTCCCGAAATACGGCCATGATTGTACACGTACAGTCACCAAATAAAAAGAAAAACAAGTACTGTACAATCATGGTGTCGGATTGTGCAAGTTTTTTCAGCGGGCAATTTATATGAATTAACAAACAGTTGAATTTAGCGCGCGACTGTACGGTGCGACGACCCGAGTGCGCAGTTTTTGTGTAAGATGCAACTTGTAGGGTTGGCAGTATGCAGTTTTAATTACTGGACCGCCGTAATCTTAATGCTTTTATTTACTTTTCCGACCCGGCGTTATTTTTGGAAAATGAAGCAACCATCATTATCATCATCACCATCACCATCCCTGCTCTCATACCGAATGATTTGGCGTGAAGAGAATGTATTAGGCATTTCATTTAAAGCTTTCGGAACGGGATTGAAAGTGTGTTACGCCAATGAGGTGGTGAAATTGGAGTAGTTTTGTAATGAAATACTTATTTTACATTTACTTACAGGTGCTCGTGTCAGTGACCATGTATGAATTAAAGTTTTTTTTCTTCCTCAATGTATTACTTAACAAAAAAAAACTTGAATCATGATTTATTTAAAGGGCACACGAATCTTTCGTTATTTGATGATCTTATAACTAATAGACATTTAAGGCTCCTTTAAAAAAATCTCTAGAATGAAATTGGTCGTTTACTCAAACCAAAATTACAATAAAACTGTTTGCTTTTAAGTTAGCTTGAGGATCGATCGAGCATAGTATTGACTATGAACTCACATAGTAAGTATACATACACGTTATGTATTCAACGCTATATTAAATAACAAGCGAATTCTTTTTATCGAAGTGTTTGGCCAGCCTATTGTCATGTGGTGATTTGATTAAGGCATAGCTTGTTTGCAAAATACCTACTTGAAAAAATCATCACAATATAAAAGAAGAAAGAAAGAAAGATACCATAACAATCAGTGTTGAGTGTCTACACTCAGCAGTGATTAATCAGCAGTAAAACAAACAGAAAAAAAAAACTTTTTAACAAATCATTTTCTTAGTTACCTCAATTAACACTACCTACACTTTCTAGGCTTCAACATATTCAAGATTTATTGTTTCTTGAAATAACTTAGTTGAGAGTGAAAAATCCTTGAAATTTATTAGGTATTTCATAAAATGTTGTTTCCTTACATATTTTTCAAGATAAGTCATGAAGGTGATGCCTATGGCTTCTAGAATTAACACATACATATTAATGCGCAAAATAATACGATGGTGCAATGTTTCTAATGAGCTCAAGGCTTTCAGTAGATAACATTATTTATTAACGCTATTAGTTAACTTAGTCGAGTTAACCTAGACAAAAAAAAACAAGTAAAATAATATACTTAAATCTGACTACCAAAAAGAACGCCTGAAAATATAGAAGAGCATGAAGGCGTCTAACATTCAAGTATGAAATCTATTTTGAATAAAAATCTGGGCTAAGCAGGTAAGTACGTACTTTAATTATACACCCTTGTGATAAATTACATAAATAGGTAATAAGGTGGAAAATCTATACATTGAGGTCTAATAATAACACGAGAACAAACGAGTCTCAAGGCACTCGTATTCGTACTATTTTCACACACATTAAATAAAAGCGACTTTTACATAGATACTTGACTCGGTGTCATATTGTTCGGCGGTTTTTCTATCACAATCTAAAACAAAAGAGTCTTAATTCACAAACCAGCCGTTGTACAGACTAAACAATAAAAATCTCGTTTTTTGTAAAGGCTTTGTCAACGGCTTTAAAAAACGCTTCTCTGTGAACACGCCTCTCGATTTATTGATGGCAAAAAAAACTACAAAAGGTTATTCTTAACTCGACTTCACAGAAACTATCGATAGGTATTTTTTCTGTTTTTAGGGTTCCATATGCCAAAAAAGAACTCTTTTAAAATCGTCAAGTCTGACTTGGAGAGTAATGAAACCATCATCATCATCTGCCTAGCCCTTTCCCAACTACGTTGAGGTCGGCTTCCAGTCTAACCGGACTAATGGAACCACACCGATACAAATTGGAAGAAATTGTATTCTGTGCACCGCTAAACAGTAATAGGAATAGTGAAATAAAGAAATCAATTAAAAGTTGTCCACAAACATGTAACCAAGACCAGCAAAATAAACCAATGCTTCAAAGTGTGTGGGATACTGTCAGACACCACAATTTAAGAAGAAACTAAGTTATTTAACTCAATAATTTTTGGGATACCTACTTTTAGTTACAACCACAGAAATAACTCAGCGTTTCATAGTTTTTCGAGAAATACTGTAAAATATAAACGAATTTTTCGCTCGATAAAGTAAAATCTTCCAGACTACAGAACCCTTCACTATGCATAGTCCGCGACGCACTTCACTTTTCTTGTTTTGTTTTCTGTTGAGTTGTACTTTACCAGTGGCCGGATTAACAGATTATTATATTTGTGTCTCGACGTGTTTGGCAATAAATTTTAGTTACTGACATAATGAAGTTGTATTTCCTTCATAAAAAATGTTTTTTCTTATTATTCAGCATGTCAAAGAGTCCATCAATCATTATTTAATGTTATCAAAATATATTTTTTTCTTTTAACCTTTGCATAAAGACGTTTTAAATAATGCAAATAGGTTTTTTTTCTATGTACTATATAGTAATTATTATGACAATTTGATGAGACTGTTTTGCATATTTTTTTACTAAAATGTTTAAAGAGGCCATTTTGTTTGCTGTCAATTGATTTTTTATGTTTTATCACAGCTCAACTTGGATAAAAAACGAGCACGCTTATTAATATTCATAACACCCTTAAACGAATTTGATATCAGATGTCCAACTTCACCAACACTAGGCGTTACTAACTTAATTGTTGTAAATTCCAACAGTGCAATAATATTTTAGCATTCATTTAGTAACAATGGAAACGAGCATCATATCGCTAAATTCGTGTAACGCAGAAAACTCTGCAAGTGGCAACGTCCTATAATTATTGCGTGCCAACCCTACTTACAAAGACGTTAAAATGCCACACAGGACCGCGTTCTCTCTCGTCCTGTTTGACGCTGGTCATTTTAATCACCCGCGCGACCACCGCATGTGGTGGTCAACTGGATACCGTGGACAGTCAAGTGTTACTTATATGGTGGTAACATGGTGTAAGGATATGGGGACATTTAAAAATACTAAAGGGACAAAGCGACCAACATAATTTTCTACTTGCTATAACCAACTGGTTGATGTCGGAAAAAGTGTATTGTGTCAAACCATTTATTCTGATTGCCTCTCTATAATCGTTTTGTGAAATGACAACTATGTTAGTTGAACAGCTGATCACATGACCGATTTTAAGCAACTGTACAGCTTGTGACGTGTTAGATTTATTTACATACCTTGAGTTTCAAAAGCCTTATGGATGTATTTCTCGCTACACAATAGTTTTGTCGATCAATCAAGTTAGTCTATAGCAGTCAGCGGCTTAACAAATGCCTCTGTTATCAGTGTAGGCTTGTATTCTGGTGGTACATCATCCCCACAATAAGTCACATCACATCTCCCACAAACCCCGACACTAGTCTTATCATCTCCCGTTCAAACCAACTACGTGTTACATCGCATCTCGGTGCAAACGTGCGCGCTCTAATCTCGTCATCGATCGCGTCGGAATATGTTAAACAGCTTGTCAATTGCTTGCCAATTAGTGCAACACCGCGCTCAAGGATATTATCCTTTGCTCTAGGTCGTGGAGGTAGGAAACTGGAATGGAGTAGAGAAGTTTTACGTGAAGGCATTTTATGTAAAAATTACCGATATCATTACGAATTATGTGAATGAGTTAGGGGAGGTGTGAGGTTGTTATAAAGTGCCATCTACAGATTTGCTTAATTTTTGAACATCTCGTTATTGTCGATCTTTAGATTGTGCTGATCCATGCGTCATGTCCGTGAACAGGCGCTGTCAGTTGTGACTAGTCATCTCTTAGTTACCATGGCTTATTTGAATGAATTATTTTGATTTTTGAATTGTATTTTTTTTTGTGTTTTTACTGTGGACACTTTTAACGTGCACATCTTGCTACATTGTTCTCACATAATACAGGTACCATCTCAACATGAATGATGTAACCAAGATTTTGTAACAATATTCTGATTTAAAAGAGTGTCCATGGAGTTTCTTGCCCGTTCTTCTCTATAGAGATCTACGCTAGGGAATGGGCAACTACAGTACTTTCACAGTTTTTATGTCTTGTGACTGGGACTGTAGCTACATTTAATTTTCATCTTTGTTTCGACAATTCAAAAGTGCTGGCTTACTTGAAGTAAATGCTTTGTTTTTTTTCGTGTTTTTTGATCAGTATTCGTATGTGATCTGTACCTGTCAGCTTCTTATAGATCTACGTACCTACTTGCAAATGCTGTTTATACTATTAATCAATTTTGTTTGATCATTTATATCGCCAATCCGCGCTGGGCCCGCGTGGTGGATTATAGCCCATTCCCTCTCATAGAGAGGAGGCCGTGTCCCAGCAGTGGGAACATTAATAGGCTGATGATGATATAGAGTTCTTTCTGAATAAAATGTAAGCAAAACTAAACATACATACATATCTCATAGAATTTAACAAAAAAACATGATGGTGGTCCCGACTTAAAATTTCCATCAACTCCCCATCAACTAACCAACGAGTTAATTCTGCTGTTATCTCTTATCAGATGGTGTAGGTACTTTGTGCAAGTCAGCGGTAGGTCCTACTGATAATATCTCAGAGTGCAACTGACGGCCGCCGGGGACCGGGCGGGGGGCGGGGGGCCGGAAGGTGAAACTTCCGACTTTCATTTTGGCTGAAAAATTGTCGGGAATTTTCGTGAATTTATTTCCCGTTGACCAAGCATTGTCATTTTAAATGTTGAATTTGCTGGCGTCGGGTCTTTAGAATATATTCAGTTTTCAAATCAGAAAATTATAAAAAGGCACTGACATAATAATCTATTCTATTCAATAAAGAAAACAAGTTTTAATGGAAAGTGTTATGTTTTCGGATGGGAAATTGTATCGGTCACACGGCTTTTTAAAGAATGTTTAATAAATATATAATTATATAAGTATAACTTAAATAAATATCTTCTTAACCTAACATTTTCCTTGTTAAAATAAAACAATAGCAGAACAGAAAATAAAATAATAATGCTTAGAACACACCACAGTGCACTGTTTGATCTAGCTTATGGCTTGCGGGGCTGCGTACTGAAATATAGGGGAATGTTCCTTAAATGAGTTCAAAAGTCGCTTGGAGAATTTTAACAACCATTGTGCGTCATTTGTTATACTTTTCATGACGTTATAGTATAACTAAAATGTCTGGTCTTTGTTAAGAAAAATATCTTTTTTTTTTTTTTTTTTTTTTTTTTTTTTTTTCGGATGGGAAATCATCAAATGACTTCTCCCGCTCTGGGCGGAGCAGGAGGGAGTGTCAGACTTTTACTGACTAAAACCCATCCATGTTCCTTCATCGCCCTATATGTTCCGGGGCCACGGTATCTCTTTCGAATAGTCCCGCAGCCCCGGCAGGCTTCGGTCCTTGCGGACCCCTTCCCTATTGCTGACTCTCTTTGAAGCGCGCGTGGAACACGAACGCGCCGTCGACACGGCCTGTCGTCATGAGACGTACGGACGGCGAGCTAGCCCATAGCTCCCCGTCCACAGGCCCGCGCCTACGGTGGCCGGAAGCCACCACGTGGCCCCCGACGCCCGGGGCGTCTCCCGCGGCGGCCGGGACGTGAGGATCTCTCCCTGTCCTGTTCCGCCACCTCCTTCGCTAGCATGACTGCTTCGCAGAAGGAGGTGACGGCGTCCCATTCCGTCTCGCTCCGGACCATGGCACGAACCAGGGCCGGGAGCGAGAGGTCGCCGCCGCCGATCGCCACCTCGAGGACACGGCGGTGCTCCACCCAAGCGGGGCACACCTCCACAGTGTGCTCCACCGTGTCCTCCGGCCTATCCTCACAGTGATAGCACCCGGGCGTTTCCTCCCGCCCGATTCGGTGCAGGAACTTACCGAAACATCCGTGTCCGGTAAGAACCTGCGTCAGGCGGAAGGTGAGGACGCCGTGGCGTCTCTCCAGCCACTCCTCAAAGAGGGGACTTATCGCCACTATTGTGGCGTGCCCTGCACGGGGTTGCGATAGTCGCTCTCTCCATGTCGCCATGAGATCCCGCCGGAAGTCCGTCCGCTGAGCGACAATTTGCCGCGGCAGCAGAGTTTCCCCCCGGCGTAGCGCCTCCGCGCGCCACTCATGTAGGCGCGCGAGGACTATTGCCTCCAGATCCCATGGCGGCAATCCGGCAAGGAGGTTCGCCGCCTCGCGGGAGATCGTGCGGTAGCCCCGGACCAGCCTTACGGCTACCACCTTCTGGGGCACGTTCAAGTGGTGGGCGGCACGCCGCTTCAATGAACGTGCCCACACCGGGGCCCCGTAAAGGGCCATGGACCGCACGACTCCCGCGTAGAGCCTCCGGCAGGAGGCGTTCGGCCCCCCCAGGTTGGGCAGGAGCCGCCTGAAGGCAGCCCCTGTCCGCTCCAGTTTGGGGGCCAAACGTCGGAAGTGCTCCACGAAGTTCCACCGGCTGTCGAGGACAAGTCCCAGGTACTTCAGCGTCGACTCGACGCCGATGGAAACCCCTCCCGCCGTCACGGAGGATCCCGGAGGTGGCGCATTCCGAGGCCCATGAAAGCACATGGCCTCGGACTTGTGCAATGCCACCTCGAGACCCAATTGCCGGATTCTCTCCACGACTATCGCAACCCCGCGTGTCATAGTGTCGGCCGCCGCCTCGTGCGACCTCCCCTGTGCCAGCACCAGTGTGTCGTCAGCGTAGCAAACTACGCTGACACCGCTAGGGAGGTCGGCGCGCAGCACCCAGTCGTACCCGATGTTCCACAAGGACGGCCCCAGAACCGATCCCTGTGGAACACCGCACGACATCTCTCGCCGGTTCCAATCTCCGCTGCGACCGGGGTAGATGACGGCCCTATCCGTCAGGTAGTCCCCGACCACACGACGAAGGTAGGTCGGCACCCGGTGATACCGGAGTGCCTCCCTTATGCAGCTCCAGGGCATGGAGTTGAAGGCGTTGGCGATGTCGAGAGACACCGCCAAGACCACCCCACCCCTGGACACCGCATCCCTCGTCGTGAGGGCTCTCACGCGCATGATGGCGTCCACCGTAGAGCGCCCCTTGCGGAAACCATATTGGTGTTCCGCAAGGTCCGGCCCCGTCCCCGCAAGGTGCTCGGCGAGGCGGTTTGCAATGACTCTTTCAAAGAGCTTGCCCACCTCGTCGAGCAACACCACGGGCCGGTAGGCGGACGGAGAGTCCGCCGGGCGCCCCGGCTTCCGGATGAGGACCAGCTTCCCCGTCTTCCAGCGAAGCGGGAACTGGCCCCTCTCCAAGCATGCGCTTAAGAACCCTTCCAGTCGGGGACCGAGAGCCTCCGAGGCCAGGACCCAGGCTTTGCCAGGCAAGCCGTCGGGTCCCGGGGCGGTATTTTTGGCACTGAGCCTGCGTACCGCCACTCTCAGTTCTACCCCGGTCACTTCCGGAGCGTCGTCGTCGTCGCTTCCGTGGTCCGCTTCCGGCACCGCAGCCGGCGGAGCCATAGGCGGGGGCGGGTGTTCCCCTCGCGAGGGGAACAGAGCGCTCACCACGTCCTCCACGAGCTGAGGCCGGAGACTCTGCGTCAGCGGGGGGGCCCAGGTGCGGAGTTTATCCCGCACCATCTTGTAAGGGCGCCCCCACGGATCTCTGTCAAGAGTCCCCAGCATCTCCTCGCGGGCCAGATCCCTGGCCCGCAGGACAGCCGCGCGGAGGGCGGTCTTCGCCGCTCTGTAGCCCTCATAAAGCTCCGCCTCAATGGCTTCCGCATTTGGTGGGCGAATGCGGAGCCTGCGGTGCCTGGCGTACAGGTGTCGCGCAGCCACGCACGCCTCCCGTAAAGACGTCAGCTCACGCGACCACCAGTACACCTGACGCCGGGCGCTTCCTGGCCGGACTCGGGGCATTGCCACGTCACAGATGTCGGACATGGCCTCCTGGAACCACCCTGCCTCATCGTTAACGTCGGCAGGCCTGTCCGGTGATGTCACCCAGGCCTGCACGATCGAGGCTTCCAGGAGGAGCTCCCGGTCCAGCTGCTTCAGCGCCCAACGCGGACCACTCGGGGCCTGTTGGACCGGCGCGCTTGAGGTCTGGGTGGAGACGTCGAACCGGATGTACCGGTGGTCGGAATAGGTCTCCACCCCCTCCATGACGCGCCAGTCAACGACACGCGGTGACAGGGCGGGGCTGGCGAACGAAATGTCCACCACCGACTCGCCCCGCATCCTCACGCACGTGGCGACAGAACCCCTATTTAGGACGACCAGGCCCTTCTCCAGGGCCCAGTCCTCCACCATCCTTCCCCGCACGTCTGTGCAACGGGAACCCCAAGCCAAGTTCTTGGCATTGAAGTCCCCGAGGACAAGCACGGGGAGGGAATGGTTTCCGACGACGACACTCAACTCTGCGAGAGAGTTGTGGAACTCGGCGAGAGTTCGGTTCGGGGAGAAGTAGACTCCCACTACGACGATCTCCCCGAACCGGGCTGCTACGCACCCCCGACCCCTCCTGACACTTTCAAGGGTCGGGGTGCCGGCGGCGGCCGACGACACTATGGTCACTGAGCCGCTCAGGTCCGCCACCCAGTCTTCCCTGGGCAGGACGAAATACGGCTCAGCGACCACAGCGATGTTGATCAACCACTGCGCCATGCTCTGGAGCAACAGATCCTGAGCACAGGCGCAGTGGTTGATGTTCGCTTGGAGGAAGCGAAGTGGAGCCGTTATTGGCATTCCATCGACGCTTCCTCCCTGGCCCCCTGCGAGGGCCCCTCTGTGGCAACAGCAGAGGGAGCGGCAGCAGCGGCAGTTGCGGCTGCGGCGGTGGCGACGGTGGCGGTGGCAGCGGAGGGCCTACCCTTGCCTCGGGTGGCCTTGGTGGGCGGAGCGCAGGCCTTGCTCCCAGCCCGGTGATCGGCCGGCTTGCCAGCCGCCGCACATGCGTCGCAGTGCGGCGTGGCACAGCACCCTGCGGACTGATGACCGGGCTGACCGCAGCGGAAACATAGCCCGCTGCGGTCAACCTCCGAGGCGCACCGGACTGACACGTGGTGTCCCACGTGGCATCGGTAGCACCTCAGAGGTCTGGGCTCCAGCAGCTTAACCTGCGCTGAAACCCAGCCCACCAGTAGCCTTCGGCCCTCCACGATAGTTTTCGCCGCCGTCACAGGGCAGCATACCGTGACGGTATGCATACCCGTGGGGTCCGGCCGTAGGGTGCCTGCCCTGACCTGATCCGCAGGACACCCACCGGACCTGGCGACGGCGGCCACCACCTCCTCCTTGGTCACTGAGTCGTCCAGGCCCAAGATGCGCAGGTCTGCGCATCTGACGGGCCTGGACACTCGGGCCTCGTCCGCGTTTAGGGACGCTCTGAGCTTTTCAGCTAGAGCGTCAGCGGACGGGCCGCTGGCTTCCCCGGGGATCTCGAGCATACGAGCCCCCGTCGCCGTGACCTTAAGCCGGAGGCCCCCGGTGATCCCGAGCTCCCCGAGGTCCACCGCCTCCTTTGCCTTCGCCAGCAGGTCGCGATAGGACACGCCCCTCTTTTCCGCGTCCGGCTGTAGTGTAATCACTACAGCCGCGGTCTTCGGGGCGCGGAGCCTAGCCGCGCTCTTTCGCGCCCTGAACTGGCGCTGCCGCTCCTGGTCCCGGGCCTTTTTGGCCGCCTTCCGCCCCTTTTCCTTTTCCCCGACCACCTGCCAACCGGCTTCCGCCGCGGGAGGTGTAGGGGACTGCTGGGTGGGCGGTGGCGGCGGCGGCGGCTGACGTGCCGCCGGCGCTGGCCCACTCGTCACTGGCACCGGCGGCTGCACAGTCACCGCCTGTGCAGCTGCCTTGCCCTTCCTCCCCTTGGGCGCCTTCTTAGCCGGCGTCGGTTTCGCCGGAGCCGGCTTTGGGGGAGGGGCCACCACTGCTGTGCCGGAGGGCCGGCTGGACGGCCCCGGTCTGGGTGCGGCAGCCGTAGCCGCCGCGTACGAGGCCGCCTTCGGGCCCGTGGCCGCCTTGCTTGCCGCCAGGGGGGGGCGCAAAACGATTCCCTCCAGGACGGAAAACCGTGCCTGGAAGGAGGCCAGCTCCTGGCGAACCAGGTTCAAGACCTGGTTCTCCACCGGCTCAGGCTGGCTCTGCCGCTGCTGCGGACCCCCCTTCTGAGGCGCCACGCGGGAGCTAGGCTCACGCAGACTGGCCAAGTCTGCTTGGAGCCTAGCGTTCTCCTTTCGGAGAGCCTCCGTGGCGGCCGTCAGGCGGGCCACCTCCACCCGCAATTTGAAAAAAAGAAAAATATCTGGGATGTAATTTGACTTAAGAGTTTTTTTTTTTGCTTTGTTAAACTAAAAGCATTCGCCTAAAATAAAACTAAACATAAGTACATATATCCAACGACGTCAATAGACGTCAAAGTACTCCTCTGCATCGCTGTCATTCGGAAACGTGCCCAGAAGACTGGCAGCATTGTCACGTTGAACAGTTAACAGTTCAAAATTGTCACAGTAGCAAAGCCTGGTGATCAATTCTAGCATGCAGTGGGTACACTTAAATGATGTTAATGAGTTCATGTAGAGAAACGACCTATACTTACCTAGCAAAAGCTCTAAGTATGGGCCTAGAAACTTCTCTACTTGTCGTTTTAGAACAATATCCACTTGGATATTGCTCTAAAACGACAGTCAATAGCATTGATATAAGTGTTACGATAGCATGAGTCAATCCTTGATAAAATGACACTTTGTGTAGGCCCCTCACCAGATCTAATAGCAATCTCTAAACTACCAGACGCCGAGCAAGAATCGAATCAATTCCCTATCTCTTTCAATTCTTAAATCAATAGTAATAATATTCCTTGCAGCCGTAACGGTTCATAAATTTTAATAGTGTCAATTTGTTAGTCGATAAGGAACATTATAGTCGCCACCGTTTAGCAGTTAGCTTGGTAACTGTTTATAAACTTACGCTAAATTATATTCTGTAATCTTTACTGGGGAACCAACTGCGTAATCTGTTGCCGTGATCAGTATCTTAACATAAATTATACAAGAAATATGTATAGCAGTAGTTACGTATAAATATCGTATAATAAGCAGTAACTATTCGTTCGTCTAGTGGTTGCAAGTGTTGATGCTGAGAATAAGGTTCTGGGTTCCATTCTCGAGTCGGGTTTTCCCACCAAGTATTTCACAGTTGTAGCCTGGACTCTGGACTTGCATCCGGTTGATGGCATTAGGTTCGGTTATAAATACTTGTCAAGCAATTACATGAATAAGGTTCCACAAAAGGTAAATTCTCTCGTCAATCACGAACAGTTTAATTCAAAAGCAAGAAACGCATGTATGTATAAACGATTCCATTGTTTCCAATCCTTTAGAAAAAGCCGACGTGGGAAAGACATGACCAGTATATCTTGAAACTTCAAAGTGGCGCTAGTAGTCTCATGTTAGATTAAGTACATTTGACAGTTTAGTTCCGAATTCAGCCACGTGTCCGGATATAATGGAGATTGTGTATTGTTACATTTTAGTACAGTTATGACATAATTCGGGTCACGATGTAGTGGAGCAGTGAAAATAGCATTTAGCGTAAACATAGTCTCGGTTTTGATGACTAAGTTCCTTCTTAAACTGTTCAGCAATTACGCATGAAGACTTATGTCTTTTAAACGGTGGATTCGTAAAGCACTTATATACTTAAAGATAAAAGTATTATGGCTCTTTTCACAAACTCTAGGTGTCACCTAAACATTATGTCAAAAAAATCACGGTTAGCGCAGTGGCTGAGCGATTGGCTGCTGCGCTACGTGTCGCGGGTTCGACCCCCGAACGGAAAAAAATATTTTTATAGAATACAGGTAACTCCGGGTCTGTTTGGGATGCCAGTTTAAATGTTTGTAAACGCACCCACGATACAGAAGTATGTATAAGTATTCCTAATGTGAGGCAACGTTTTAATGAAAACGGGCATCAAACACCAAGTCAAGATTCTTCATGAATAGGTTTCATTTTATCTAAAGAAAATGACTAAATAATTATTATTCAATTTATTTATTTTTTAACAAATTATCTTCATTATGTTAGTTTACTTGGATGGAAAGGTTACTCAATAAGTTTCTTAAAACCACTACAATGTGAACTAACAAAATACTTTCCTAAGCAAATGGAATAAGTAGGATGAAGTATTAAACCCGTCTCTGCGGCGTGGGGTCGAGTTCACCCCACCCGAAACTTTCAAACCGAGCAATTTAATCACGCCAAATAATTTTAAAAGGACAAACTCTCATTTCCTTGAAATTTATTTGAAATAATAGAATTTTGATATAATTTTATGAAATGTTAGTAAGTGGTTAAGTAAATTAATGATTGTGTTAATTGTAAAACTTTTGGGAATAATTATTTAACAGCTCATTTAAATATTTGTGTTAATAATACATTATCAAATCTCACAAAACCTTTTAAAAACTATGATTAGATTTAATGACTTTACGAATACCTACTTAAACATATTCCTATTACACATTGGTCAGTAACTCCACTAATCCATGTCACCCCTCTAACCTAGGGAATGCAATCTCGTCTCGCCGAGATCCCGATCTCGCGAGATCCCGGCCATATTTTACGAGATTGTATCTCGTCAAATTTCGTACGAGATCTCGCGAGATAACGAGATCGACAAATGCAGCGTGACGACGTGTATTTCATAGCGCGGCTGCGGCTGCTGCTTTCATAGTGCGAACTGAATCCTGGCTGGCCACAGGACAAGAGGGGTAGGCGGGCTTGCGGGGGACGAGGTCCGGCCGTCCGGCTCATTTTGCAAGGCGGCGCGCGTGCGTTTGTTTACAATTGCAACGAAATAATTTGTTTTGGAGACAGTTTTGTGTTTTAATTAGTTTCGCAGAAATATTACACTACAACTACCAACCATGTCAAAAGTGTACAGTGAATATAAAAGTTCTTTAGAAGTATGGAAACATTGTTTACGCGATCAAGATGGTCTCACTGCAAAGTGTCGTCTGTCAGATGATACTCTCGACATGATGTGTTTTTTGAGAAGCCATTTTCAGACAAACTAACTTGCCTTTCCGTACCTTGATAACTTCATCTGACTTCTACTTTAAACTTTTTTTATTTGATTAATACGATCTCACAACATTTGTTTAACAACTTGTGAAGTTAAGTTTTTGTTTTGTTGTATTTATTTACCATAAGTAATGTTCCTATTACTCTTAATTATTGAAACTAAAGTAATAATTTACAAAGGACTAAATATACATAATTATTGTTTTGTTACCAACATTGGAAGAATTTGAACTGATTAGCTACAGTAGGTATAATCATTATAGACATAAACAAATGTTATTAGAGTTAGAGACAAAATAATAAGTACTCTGTTGATTTTTAAAATAAAACTTACATTATTTTTATAACTAAGCAACGCAGTTTCTATTTAATTACATATCATGTCAATTACTAGTTCTTAAAACAAGCATTTGCATATGTTTTAATTGCGATTCTCTCAATCTCGCGAGATCCCGTAATTTGTAAGATCTCGCGAGACTGGGTTTTGAGTCTCGCGAGATCTCGCTAGGCGGAAATCTCGTACGAGATTGCATTCCCTACTCTAACCTATGGGTTCACCACAATAACAACGTCCGGATTACAACCCACGACCTTCCGGTAGGGGTCCACACGAACCCCACCCATGCAAAACTACCTAGTATCTATGTATATTAAAATTTAAAATCTATTATAAACAGTCCTTCCATCCAAGCATCGGTCCCACTTACAACTCTGCTCATGACAAAAGGCATACATAAGTACCTTTAAATAAATGATGAGAGATGGCCAAAGATAGCTAAGAGCTCCGGAGTGCTCTGCTGATTTTATTACAGCTATGGGGTGAAGATATTTTAGTAAATATTGCTGAAGAGAGGAATGATAGAGGGAAACGACAATTTGATTTTTGTAAAGTGCGGTACAACTATGGTTTTGTAGTCCGTTAGTACCTAAGACCGCTCCGTACATCAGAATGATTATCCTGCTGCCATGTTTTCAGTTTTGTATTTTATAATCTGTCCTAACGAATGACAAGTTAAAAATGTTTATTTTGCAATCAGGTTTTTTAAAACACTTTTACATGTCGTCTTTTTTAACCCTTCGTATGCCGGGAACGTAGATGACGCCAGTCACAATAACTTTTTAATTGTGTCTGTAATTACGGCAAACGAGGGGTTAAACTAGGTGAACCGTGAACAAACCGGGTGTTTCTTACCTGACTACTCTGAGAAAAAACAGCCGAAACAAACTCATGAGGTCATACTCCTTTAAAAGGTCCAGAAATAACTTTGGTCATCTCTGAGGACTATGCAGATAAGTAGGTATTCTGAGATAGTATTTCAAAGAAAGAACTACACAGATGTGAGTGGACCTGTCCAGTCAGTGCAAGCATTTGTTAGTTATCGTGTTGCTCGACTCATAACTCTAGATGGACCTCATAGAATCCCGTATTACATGGGACTTATCAAACACTAGCGGACGTCACGCGGTTTCACCCGCGTAGTGCCCGTTCCCGTGGGAGTACGGGGATAAAGTTTATGTTACTCAGTAAAGACGCGGCTTTCTAATGATGAAAGAATTTTTGAAATCGGCGCAGCAGTTTTTGAGTTTATTCATACACACAAAAAAATAAATCTTTCCTCTTTATAATATTAGTGTTGATAAATGGCCAAAAGTGGGGGTACGATGGATACGCTTAGCCCTACGGGGAGAACAGGCATGACGTTATGTTTATTCAGATGCCAAAGAATTAATGTTACAATAACGACAAAATAATAACACTAGTTAAATTATTGTTGATTTAAAAACGATAACCGTCTGCCTTCAAAACAATAATTAAAAGCAACTATCCAATTACTGAATGCTAGCTTCCAACCCCAAAACACTCATTTAATAAATCAAGAAAGTTAATATTAACCCTTACCGATGGGCCTTTCCGACCACACCAATTGTCAGCAAACACGCATGGGGTCGAAATGACCCCGACAATTATATGGTCATTATGACCATGTGGGCTTTAATTAAATACTTAAAAGATATTGACATTGTAGGGTTAGTTTATTGAATAATGTTTTGTTTTAATTACTAAATGAAAATGGTAGTTTGGGTAAAACAAATGAATAATTACATCACGCTTGTATGGGCCCCCAAAGGGTTTGGTTGGACAGTGGTGATACACTTAAATCATATTCATCATTTGTTCTTTTGCTAGCTGCATTACATTCTGTGAAGAGTTGAAAGTTATTATGGATTTTTTACATAACATCACGCCTGAAATACCCGAAGCGTTAGGCAGAGAAGCACCTAATAGTACACACCCACATTTCGCCTTATGTTTAAGTGCCATCAACCGGCACAAATCCAGATACTGTGGCTGCTACCAAGATTTATTTACCAACGCCAAAGCACAGTTTTTTTTTTCAATTCGAAAGGGTAACCACCTTTGCCAGTTAACAAGGTTTTATAGCAAAACAGACTCAACTACTAAATGCCTATAATGTGATTGCACTATTGGAATTTAAATTCTAAGCGCTGAGCTGAAGATTCAAAATCCAACAGTGCGCTCATTTAGGTGTCGCCTAAAACGGGCAATAAATTAGTAAATCCTTGCTCGAAGAGTTTCTTTAACTGTACGATCTATAAACTGTTCTCTTATGAAATATTCACACCATCTTCAAAACGACCAGTACATAACATTACCCACGAGCATCCTGCATACGGGAACCGTACCATTACAGACATTAGTGTATGATATAAACAAGTCACACCACATCAGATGGTTTCATTGCTTCACGTCGAAGCAATAGATCATATCTATCGTTGTGTAGCGATAGCGCGTACTTAACGCGTTACACAGTGGGAATCTTTGTAAATGTGTGAACTGAGATGCACATCGAAGATGGCCAGTCATGAAACTGTTCGAAAGAGATACCGTGGCCCTGAAACACCAAGGGCAATGAAGGAACATGGATGGGTTTTAGTCAGGAAAAGTCTGACACTCCCTCCTGCTCCGCCCAGAGCGGGAGGGGTCATTTGATGATTTCCCATCCGAAAAAAAAGGTCATGCTACTGAGAATTTCCTTCTGGAAAAACCCAATAACACTTTGCCGAACCCGGTAATCGAAACCAGGACCTCATACCGACCGCTTTCGACCACTAGGCCAACGGGACAGTTGAGATTTTGTAAATATCGTAAAACAAAATACTTCCACTTCTACAGCTTTTTGACGTTCGTATGAAGATAGACGATGATTCCAGAAGGACATACTTTTCCTTGGAGATCAGTATTGCGTATCCATGTTTTCCAAGAGCAAGCGTGATGATTATAATGATCACTGCTTTGCAACTATAAGGTAGATTTCTTCTAAACCAGTGTTTTATTAATAAGATGAACAGAGCCGTAGGCAACATCTAACAAGCCATTAAGAATTCAAATAATACTCTCAGAGCATTCGTACAAATAATTGCATTAGCTCTCATTTCGTAATGCCTACCTCGTTATTCTTTTTTTACAAAAATATGTAAATATAATTGAAGCAACGGAAACATGTCTGCCTACCTACTTAGTTTCCTCCGTAATGATAATTATACGGATTTACAAATGTGTCTGACTTTGATATGATTTCTATTAATGCAACGTTGGGAAGGTGGTCTAGTGGTTGTAAGTACAACAGCTGATCGTGTAGTAGGTTCGATCCCTGCAGGCCTTTGGCAAAGCACTATTTGGTTTGCAAATAACTTTTAGCAGACTGGAGTTTAAGGGCCCAGTTAGATAGAAACTGTTCCTCAAATTAAAGCTAGCTTGTTTTGCAGGCGGCGTTCTATAGTTTCTGCTTATGCCCATGGAAAAAGGCGTGATTTAGTGTATGTATGTTGAACGAAAACCATCGACAGTTCACAACATTGTCAACACGACCACTATTTAATATGCAATATCCGAGCTTGCAATGCGTCTGGCTCACCTAGTACATAAGCACTTGCATACCTAGCGAGTCAGGGCTCGCATAACTACCGGCTTTTCAACCAAGCATCGGCTTTACATACATATGGCGGCTTTGATGCAGCGCCTTCGGCTTCGGATGTGAACTGAATTCATTATTCGGAATATGCCATTTTATGTATCGGATGGAGATCTATGAATAACACGGTATACAGGTGTTTTTGGTATTAACATAACATCAGTCACGCTTGAATTCCTTTGCAGATATATTACGCTTTTGCCAGTTATGTTCAAGTCCCATTTATATATAACCTAAACGCATTTTGTTGACCCCTGAGTTATTTTCGGCATTTCTTCTGCTGGGGCAGACTAATAGGAAATGTTGAGTCCGATGTAGCTTTTTTTTGAACCATGACAGTGGTTCCAATATCCTATTTGCAGAATGCATAATTTTATTTCCTTTTAATTGTAACAAGGCCAGGCCTTTAAAAGGCCCAATCAAGACTTCGGGCGGCTACTTAGAATTCTCTAACGGATAAATACAATAACCCTTTGATGCCCGATCCAGGAATACTCGCAATTTATCACGTTTAGAAATCGCGATTACTACCAATATCTAGACCAATGGGAAACAAACTATAGGGGGAACAAGATGTTAGAACAAATTTATGAAAAAAAGGTTTTTGAGATTTACCCGAGCAAATAAATAAATATCGCTGGACATTACACACAGGGCCATCTAGTGCCACACTAAGCAACAAGGCTTGAGCCATGGACACCAGATAGTTGATATACTAGTTAGATACTTTTTGATTGTAAATACATACTTATTATACATATAAACATCCATGACTCGGAAGCAAATGTCCATGCTCATCACACAACCATTTGCTCCTACCGGGATTCGAACCCGGGACCCTAAGAACGTAAGGCATCCACTACCGCTGCGCCATTCGGGTCGTCAAAGGAAAGGATTAGGTGCTGGACAAGACAAAATGCAGAAATAACAATAACACATTAGGAATGCAAGCAGTTTATTTATTTCCCTATCCGTAGCCGTATTACTTCTATATCAGTAAGCCACCGATATTCATGTATTCATAATCCAATATGGAATGGAAACGCGAGCAAAAAACAAGGAAACATGTTTAATTGAATGTCGTAACAAGTCTTTGTTCGGGCCAAGTGGAGTGGAACAATCATGCGAAAGGGTTCCGTACGAGACGTTCTATAGGCGTTTGATAATAATAATAGTCTGTTTGAACTAACGTTCAGTAAGGGCCTCTTTTAATATAATAAGAGAAGTCTGCCTATTTACCACTTCTGTACATGAAGTTTAAAAATAAATAAATAAGTGGTACCATGGCTCCTTTGAGTAAATTTAAATTTAAATTTTACATTATTATTTTTACATCAATAAGGATTCAAAACAAGTCATCGTCATCTTTCTGCTCTTGGACCATGTTATTAGGGGGTTGGTGGGCACGTTTTTTTCGTCCATTCTCCCCTGTCAATCGTCACACTATTAGGATTAAAAGTCTAGTATTACTAATAAATTATGGCCTGATTAGTGCCCTTGGGCTATGTAATGAGTTTATTTAAGAAGTTAGTGTATACGAATACCTGGAAATATATGGAAGAGCCCTTTGTCTAGCAGTGGGACATACAAGAATACTAAAAGAAAAAAAAAGAACTTACGGAAATTGTGAAGATGAAAATATGGTAAGGAACTGGCACCTAATTGTTTGAAATAATCATCATTCTCAGTCAGCAAGAGCAATGCTTTACCTTTGCTTTACAGTACGACGATTACATGTTTACAAGAAGTCTATGTTTTTTTACAAGCTTTTTTCAATCCTTTGTTGGTCTTTGTAGCAGACATAAATTTTTGGCTATAAAATGAATTTTAGAAAAATCCAAAAAAATACTAATTATACAAAAACAATAGCCTCAACAATGACATTGGAGGAATTTCCCAAGGTTTTTTGAACGTTCAGACTACAAACTAACAAGCTACTTAAAAGCTTTATGTTTAGCTTCTCTGCTACCATATTTAGTCATCTGCTGTACATCCAAGGTCGAAGGTAATCAATGATGGCCAAATGACACATCTAATGGTCAAAAATTTATGAGGTAATTGTCCAAAAATTGGAGAGTTACGTCACTGTGAATTACACGTAAAACATGGCTCAAGGTAAAAGAGTCTTGATTTGGGAGCTAACGTCTTAAATATTACGGGCAATTCATTTTTTTTTAACCAAGCTGTTCCCAAATGTAATAGTGCATAGTACAATAAGTAAGATGTGTATGATAAGTACATATTGTTTGGTGCCGAAACCCGGGAAATCTTTACATTTTTGTAAGGAAGTTTTACGTCTTGTGCAGATCGTGGCTCTTAACCGGCATGAAGTGTGCATGTGAAAACTGAACACGGTACAACTTACTTCCTTTCATAATTTTATTTCTGGGAATAACATGGATAGCCGTATTAGCTTGATTATTTGAAGTGAATTCTTAGCAGCAGCTCTCGGTTTCACAAAAAATAAAGATTCCTATGTCCCACAGTTCTGTAATGGCGAATGCCCTTAGCAGCCACATAGCTGGCAGTCCGTGTTACTGACAAGTCTCACTTATCGCTCCTGCCCATGTTTATGGTCAACTTGTGAGTTTTCTCACGTTTGCCCACATCTTTACAAGCCAAACACCTCATACCTTTGAAATACAACTTCAAATACATCGAGCTATTGGAGTTTTTCTGATACTTTAACATCATTAAGTCGTCAATGATATCACATTTGTGAATTTTACTTAAAAAACAGTGAAAAAACAACTTCCGTGTAACAACCAGCTGATTCGTCATAACAACAAAAAACATACGTACCTAACAACGCGCGGTTGAATGGCCCATGCGCGTACGCAAACCCATTGACACATCTCTATGAATGACGCCTTTATATGCAACGCAAATCACTGCATTCGCTTACACACGCACACTTACGAATAAACACACAGATTTTTCACAATTCACAAAAAAACAATCACAGCAACAATAAAACACACGCAGAAAACAAAACACGTCAAAAGAACACAGTCCAAAAAATACGATTTTTGAAATTTGACAACTGTCAAACGCAGTACAGTCGCGCGCTAAAGTGACTCGATGATTTTATTGTGCGTTTTAACGTGCGGTGCTCAGTCGTGCGGCCACAACTGACTGACTAACGGTCTGTCCGTCCGTCCGTCCCGCTCTACAGTTGCGCAACTAACGGGGCATAGAGTAAGCATATTTTTGTGTTCAGAACGGCATTATAGTAAATAAGTTTGTGTTCTGAAGAAAGTTTTGTCATTAGAAGTTAATTGATTGGCCTTTGTTTGAGCTTTCGTTCGCCTGAGAGGTTGACTTCAGTGGAAATCAAAGAGAAAATCTTAATGATTTTAAATAATTATTGCTGTAAATAAACTCGGCAATATTTTAATGTTTGCCTGATAAAATAGAAAAGCCACATTACTAATGGCCAATCGATATTCACAACAACAAAACTATAAAAAGTTTACTCTCGGGTGCTATGACAAGAAATGTTGATGCATCGCATAATCCAGCGATTTATATTATTGTCTGATCTGAATTTTTCAGCGTCGTATCGCATTTAAAATTATTCATAGTGTCCATGTTTTATTCGTCTGGTCGTAACAGTATTTGCGATTTTTTGTTTACATTTCCAGTAATTTTGATATCGTATAATTAAACAATATATTTTTTTCGTTTTAAGGTGATGTTGATGGATTTTCTAAACGATAGATTGCCAGCAATAAGTTTATGTCAAGTTTTAATAGCGTAACTTGGGCAATGTTGCAATTTTTTTTCAAAAAGGTATATTTTTAATTTCGGATTTAATTTGGCTAGCAAGTTTTATTTACACCACACAAGTAGATGTAATAAAAATATGTTAATACAGATGAAAAGCTCTCAGATGTAAATCCAACATTTTTACGAACATACAAAAATAATCTTTGTTTTACAATTACGGACGCGCCCACGTGAACTGTTGTACGTAAACCACACAATAGCGCTTTAAATCACTTGCTGTACTGCCTGCGAACGGAAAGAAGTCCAGCACTCACAGCTCGGCTGTGGCACGCGGTGTAGGTGTTTCGGATCTAGCCGATAGGTGAATAATTACTACATGTAGCCATAAATTACACATTTTATTGGTAATATTAATTTAATGATACACTACGATGCACTGTCTATTAAAATTTACATTAATTGTATGTTTTATATCTAAGTGTTTGGTGGAATGATGTGTGATCGCGATATGAGAAGAATTTACATGTAAAAGACATTAATGTGGAATAAATAAAAATGTGTCTCAACATGATTTATTTCAGAACTGAATAAAATTATATCTCAAAATGTCCGAAAAATAATTACATAAAACGCTTTTGGTATCTTTAAAGCAGTCTTCACTCGTTTTATTGGTTCAACTGTACTACTATAAACAAAGAATAAAGCGAAACAAAACACGAGTGATCTACTAAAGCGAACTGGAATGTCATTCTTTCTCGGCCGGCACTCCGCGAGGCCGCTATAGGCCTTGACATCAAAGGTCACGGTTTTGGCCAGCGAGCGGCATACCTCGGCCTTAAAAGAGGCCTAATAATTATAACCACAGAGTATACAATACGATGCAGATTGTGGACATAAAAAGCAAAAAGATAGAAAAGTCATTAAATAACATGGATTACAATAAGATGTCCTTGGACACATTTATTGGATCCAGTAGTAACTTTTAGTTTGGTCCTGAGAGTCATAGGCTATACAGGGTGTAAGCCAATGTGTGTATGTGCAACCTCATCACGAAGCCGTCAACCAAGCATTCTGTACATCAAACTAAGTAACTTTGCACGAAAATTATTGCTGGGAAACGACTTTTTTTTTTGGGGTGAAAAATCATGTTTTGTGGTAGAACTCAATGTAACGCACTTAAAACATTGTGCTGATGGATGGATTGAATAGTACGGGGGTCGTGGAGGTGTTTAAAGTAAAAATCTTACGATAAAAACTCGTATATAAAACAAAATTGTCAAACAGTTGTAACTTTGACCTCCAATATCTCCGTAACTAGAAGGTATGGTGTAGAACAAAAAAAATATCGCAATGACGGGGAAAACAAGTGCCTTTCGGCTTCATTAAGAGGTTTTTTACACCCTTTATTTAATGTGTGTGGGATAATTTTCGACCATAATCCGACGGAAGCCGTGGACAAACGTATAAAATTAAGAATTGAATACAAATTTTGCCATCCATCTCATGAGGGTTTACGCTACCAACAAATGTATAGGATTCTCAATCTACAATGCAGATAGTTGACTTCTTACATTCATAGCCCTGCGCACGCGCATATAGCCGTGCTCTATTACCCAGAATTAAAGAGGGAAGTAAAGGGAACTCGTAATGTGTACTGAGAATTTCATATTAATGGACGTTGTATGAAAAGTAGGTACATCCGCTGGCAATTAATTTATAAGCTTGATGTTGGCAAAAATAGATTAATTATCAAAACATTGTAAGGCTGGGATTACACTTGCAAAAAAAACCATTGCTTTTCGCGCAAAATTTAGAAAAAATAAGCGTAATAAATAGTCCCGATAATTATTTCATGTTTTATGTGGTTAGGCGAGCTCACCACACTGTGGGCGTCGAAGATCAAATATTTGTAAAAATTGTTTTGGGTTGGCTTTGTTGCTCTATCAGCACACAATGACATCTTTCTGCACGAAACGGACTCCGTCTAAGTTCCAAACAGTTGCTATCTCCAAGTTTCCTATCGAAGATTTGCAATGAAAATAGTAAAACTAAATTATGTACCATTGTGTCGAAACGTGAGCACAAATAACTGAATATTCAATCGACAAAAATATTCAAAAGGCCACACAGTAACAATTGTACGGTTGATGCAAAACAATTGTTTTCATGTTGGTTTTAGTGTACAGTGATCGACAATAGTAGTATACTCACGTAATTGTAGAGAATGGAAATGTAATTGTAAGTACCTGTAACAAAGATTGTAAAACATTAGTGTTTAGCTTATTTTTAACTTTGATTGTTGATTTTCTTAGTTTTCAAATCACTTTAGACATTGGCAGAATAGTCGCACACCGGCTTTGCTCGCCATATTCAGAAATAGAAGAGCTAAAGGGGATTAGTAAACATACGAGTAATCCATAAAATGAGAATGTATAATCGATTAGTTGATTTGATAACAAATAATTGAAAGTGCATGTGAGAAGTTTTCTTTAAATTCTTACACAATAACATACTGCTGAGAA
Source organism: Xestia rhomboidea (assembly GCA_963853795.1). NCBI lineage: Eukaryota > Metazoa > Arthropoda > Insecta > Lepidoptera > Noctuidae > Xestia > Xestia rhomboidea. Next base: position 749,897 of record OY970778.1, on the reverse strand, counting down.
CATCAGGAAAATAAATTCCTAGAAAAACACAAATTCACATAAGTTCTAAAAATAGTAACAATGTAAACACTGCCGTACAAAAATGATATGATCAAAATACAACCACATAAACCAGTAGTCTAGTAAAAGCGCTTCCAACTTATTCAATTGCCACATATACTTTCTTCTGACTCTTTCAACCTTATACAAAAAGCTGCAAAGCGGCTGGATCCTCCATGTTTACCGTCACACCATTGTGACATTATACTGAGCTACCGCATATTTACAACACCTCAATACATCAAAAATTGCATGTGAAAAGCGCACGTATCCGCAGGGGGACAAACAAATGACAACACGCATGGAAGAGCAGAAGGCTAACCTTCTTCTTTGGGCTATAGCTTCCAACACGTGGAAGGAGCTAGTAGATAAATAGCCTGGTTTGCACAAAGTATGTACAATTAAATAGTTTTGAACCGCCATATTTTTCTAAAATGTATCAAATTCTGGGGTGATTCCCTGTACGGAATATATCAAAATATAATAAAAACTGTTTTCCTGGTGTCAAGGGACTGTTGACTCTATCATGGGAAATCAAGATGAAATGTATTGAGGCCGTCTATAGGACTAAATAATGATTTTCTGTTGTGTATTTTTGATGAAGTAACGCGCTACATTACGAAATGTTCACTATAAAATACTACAACATAACAAAGTTACTCGTTAGTCACATGTTTTTGTCATCTATTTGCATAATACTGGCCTTCTGCGATAACTTCCCCATGAAAACGTCTCGACACACAGGCTTTCACGTGGAATAGTGTCAAGAGCGATCGATGGAGTCGCACCCAATATCGTAGGTGTCGATACAGTATCGTATCGTAGGTGATGTGGAGACTGTAACCCCTTATAGAAAAGGGAAGTTTATTGTATGGGAATGTAGTTTTCCACGACATGTTTTAAGTTTTATATTAGACAACATTATTTTATGACCTATCATATTCTTTTGAAGATATTGAATAAAGATGACAGAAAAAAAAGAAAAGATAATGTTACTTTTGTCAGCGACTGTACTTTAAATGCAAAATTTGTGATGCATTCTGTTTTGCTCCGGATTAATATAATTTCTATGAAGTGTTGTGTTTTTTTTAGACTTGTTTAGTGGGAGTGTCGTTGGATCATACAACATATTAAAACTAATCTTGTCATCAACACCGCGTGGGTGTAATAATAATTATAGACGTCTACGTTACCTTTCGCCGGTAATCCTTTATTTTACACCGACTTTATCTCCAAAACCATCAGAGATGCAGTCGTGACGGTACATTTGTTTCAAGTAGGTAGTACAAACTAGTAGTAACATTCCCAGATCAGGGTCGTGGGCGCCAGCTATCGTGGGACAGGTTCTACGCGTGCTTGACCGAATTCGGGCCTACTTTTACTTTTCTATTGATGCTCAAGTTCCAGCATTGTTTGTGTTTGAATATTATTAGTGCTGTTCTCAAGTGGGTAATGTTTCGGGTGAGTTGACGACTAAAGTAAGTGTTTACAGAGATTTGGTAGGAATTTAGGAAAGTATGTCAATGACAGGGAGGGCTTCTGCGTACTGTGAAATGCCACTTGAAAAAATTATTTAGACAATTATTTCACCTCTGTTGAAGTAGCAAGGTGAAATTAAATTCACTTTATCGGTTCGTCATCTGCTTGCTCTTGTCCGATAATACTTCAGGTCGGCGCAATACGCTTTTTTCTCTTCCGCCATTTTTACCTAACAATTAGCAATATTACTTGTTTTTCAAAATCAAAGGAAGGTTATTAATTTGACCAGTTACAAGAAGAAAATTTGTGAAAACCACTCACAATATTAAAACAGCTAAGCCAAATCATAAAACATCTTTATCATTTAACTTTCAGTCAGACCGTCTAAACAAAGCGTGAACACTCATTGTGACAAAAAGGAAAAACTAAATTAAACTATAAATCACGATCATTACGTGGCAACCGTGACCGAGAGTGGAAAGCGTTCATAATCAGAAGCCATATTGGATTGAATGAGAGATTTGGAGCGGCTGGGCAGTCGCCTTGCTGTTGGAGACATTACTGTAGCAATTGTCATGGATATTGTGACTATTCATTAACATAGTTGAAACAATGTTTTTTCTTTGTGAATAATTCGCCTAACCAGCCCATAACGTTGCCACTGTTGGGACACGGGCCCGTTCTTTGAGAAAGGAAGATGGATTGTAATTTACCACGCGAACTAATAGAGATCCACGCTAGGGAATGGGCAACAACAGTAGGTACTTTCACAGGTTTTATGGCTTGTGACTGGGACTGTAGCTACTTTGTTTCGACAGTTCAAAAGTGCCTGTAACTGGCCTACTTGCAATAAAGCTTCGATTTTGATTTTCGTAAAAGATTTTTTATGTAATATTGAAACATTGAAATAATAAATCCTCCTCTCCGTTAATCCTCTTATGGGAAGTTAATAAAAACTAGTTGGTTTATTCCACAATTTTAACAAAAAACTGAAATGGAAAATTGTGAATAAAGTAAGTGGAAATAAATCCGTTTTGTGTGTGAGTGTACTGAATAAAATAAAGCGTGAAAATAATTAATATGCGCAGTTAGTGCCGTGTGTATTATACTAAAGAATAGCTATATGGTAAAAATGGCGTTATTCATTTGATTACTGCTATAAGTGTTGATCACAAATGAAAGTGCAAATAATGATGTGTAAATAAATTAAGAAAAACTACGTCAATAAAAAACCTGCGCGTGAAAGTTTATAATTTTAAATCACCTTCTGATCTTTCTTTGTTTTTCATTGAAATGATTGTAGACTAGCTTCTTTCCGTGGACTCACCCGCGTGGAAGTCTGAAATTATTTCTTTGAACATGCTTCTGCGATATAAATGATCTTATGTCCTAACCCAGGTTGGTCTACAGTTGTCCTAAAATTCTTTAGCCGTTAACGTGTATAATTAAAAAAGACAATAAGACACGAGTTACTTTCGCATTTATCAACACGGATTGATAATCACGATGGGGCACTTAATATCGTGTCCTGCGTGTCATGTTGTTTGTTCACTGCAGGAACTGATGGACGCTACTGAAAGCGTCAAACTAGTCGCTCAGTTCTGGGCCGACACAATTTAGATTGCCATCGACACGCTAAGAAGAAGATAATCAAATTGGTACATGGAAGTCATCAAATAATCATAAATAGCATTTGATCTGCCCTACCATAACGTCCATCCCATCACCTATCACGTCCTTCGTAACATGATACTGGCCATATTAGGAGAACAGTTTGACACTTCACGGACGTGGGCTGTCCAAGAGAGGCCTATGCGCATGGTGTGGTGAAATCTTCGAGATCAGGTTTGGATCAGTTCCTCATCGCCCACATGGGGTCAGTGTTGCCACATCACTCCATGTTGTTGATTGTGGTATGACGGGAATGTTTGGCTTGAAGTGCATGTTATTGTAAATATTTTGAAAGATAGCCTAAAGCATAGTAAGGCGAACGTTCAAGCAATTAAGCTGAGATTGCTGAGAATCACAGACTTTTTGGACATCTTATGTTTTATCTAGAATGAAGAAGTGGCGGAACAACTTCCCAGCAACATAATCTGTCTGTTAGGTATATAAGAAGGAATTGGTTTTATAATTATATAATTTTAAAGAATGAGTTTATATTATTATTTTTAGGAATTAATCTTTCCGTATACTGCTGGAAAGATAATAATAACAGAGATATGAACTTTTTTTTAAGGATGGCGGGTGTGCGTACACCAGCCGCAGAAACAAATGAATGAGACGGGATGCCGAGATAATCAAATAAAACACCTGTTCAAAATAAATGCTATCGAAAATTAAACTTCCCACTTCCACATGTTAAAGTTACTTCCTCATAAAATTGGTATTCAAATATATTCCAAAAGTGTAAACAAAATGCCTTCGGAACAGGTTGCCGGCAACCTGGCGTGTAATGCCGCCATTTTAGTACACCATCAGAACTAGTTTACGTTAACGGTCAAACACCTACGCTATGGATTCATGAATGAAGACGAACTAGCCACTACTAAGGGAAGCAGTGAGAATTACAACATGGGCAGTTGCTATAACCGGAAATCTAAGATGCGTGGGGGTTCATTAATCTTAGTTAAAAATTTTATTAAATCTAAGTCTCGTAATGATATAGTCGATCTATCGGTTGAACATAGCATTGAATTATCTTGTGTTGAGCTAGATAAGCATGTAATAGTGTGCGTTTACAGACCCCCTAATTACCTTAACTACTCAATCTTTGAATCAGTAATGGAAGATGCTTTAGCAAAGCTTGTAACTGGTAATAAACCAATAATTATCTGTGGTGACTTTAATGTTAATATCTTAGAGAATAATGTAAATAGCAGTAGATTTTTAAGTCTCTTTAAATCATTTAATTTGTCAAATGTGTTTTCAGAACCAACTAGAATTACTACAAATACTGCTACATGTATTGATAATGTTTTTTGTTGCTGTGAGTACATAAATAAATTCATCGTAAATTACCTTCCTTCTGATCACAGTGGTCAGACCGTTGCTTTCGCGTCCAATATACAATTACAAAGAATTCAGATTCAATCTAGACAAATAACACCCAGCAATTTAGACAAGTTTAATCATAATTTAATTAGCAAGCTAGGTATACCGGGCCATATTATAAACGATGTAAATGAATTTTATGAAGAATTCTTTTCGGTAGTGCACACCGAGTTTAATAATACTTTAAAAAAGAAATTTAAAACTATTGGCCCAAAGTTTATTTTCAGTGACTGGGCAACACCGGGTATTAGGAAAAGTAGGGAACGATTGTTTGAGCTGTACGGCCTTAAGCCTTACATCAACACAGAATCTTTTATTAAATATGTTGCTACTTATTCGAAAATTTTTAAAAACACTTGCAAGGTAGCCAAATCCTTATTCATTAGCAACAAGATTAAATCAGCCGATAATAAAATAAAGACGGTTTGGAAAATTATCAACAGTGAAACAAATAGAAATAAAAAACTAAATAATGATTTCACACTAGAGACATCACGTGGCCTTGTGAGCTCCAACAATGAAGTTGCTCAAGAATTTGTAAATTTCTTTACCAGTATCCCACTTAAAACTACAGAAACCTTAAAATCCTCACCCTTGCTCTCTATTGATTTATTGAAAGCGAACGTTTCAGCCTGTCCAACTGAGTTTGAATTTCAGCATATAAACCCCACAATAGTCATAAAAGCTTTTAAGCAAATCAAGATCAAATTAACGGAAGATCTATGGGGTATGTCTATCAAAGCTTGTACCTCAATTATTGAGACTGTAGCGCCGTATTTAGCCTTAATATTTAATTTGTGCGTGGATCAAGGGGTCTTCCCGGATCTAATGAAATTCAGTAAGGTAATACCGCTTTTTAAATCTGGGGATAGTAAAGACACCAATAACTATAGGCCCGTATCCGTGTTGCCGGTTTTCAGCAAGGTGTTTGAAAAGATAATGCTCAATCAAATGCTTAACCATTTTAACACCAATAAAATATTGCACGAGCAACAGTATGGTTTCACCAAAGGACGTTGTACAACTGACGCCGGTGTCACTTTATTAAAACACATATTTACTGCGTGGGAAGAGGCACAAGATGCCATAGGAATCTTCTGTGACCTTTCGAAGGCATTTGATTGCGTAAATCACGAAACCCTGATCTTGAAACTTGAGCATTACGGTTTAGGTAAACTTGCGCTTAGTTTAGTAAAATCGTATTTGAATGATAGACAGCAGCAGGTACAAATAAATGGTGTCAATTCAATGGGTTTAAAAGTTAAAATGGGTGTACCACAAGGTTCGATATTGGGTCCCTTCCTCTTTTTAGTATATATTAATGACCTACCTCGTTTATTTAACAACCATCCGCATATGGTGTTGTTTGCTGACGATACTTCTTTAATATTTAGGATAAACAGACGTGCGACTGATCTTGACGACGTAAATAACGCCCTACTGCAGGTCCATAATTGGTTTACCGCTAATAATTTAGTACTAAATGGGAAAAAAACTAAGTGCATTAGATTTGCTCTACCAAATGTCAAAAGTAATGATTGTGACATAATATTGAATCAAGAGAAACTAGAATTTGTCGATAAAACGGTTTTCTTGGGAATCACGCTCGACTCAAGGTTACAATGGGGTCCTCATTTAACATCTCTTGCAGGACGGCTGAGTTCAGCTGCATATGCTGTTAGAAAAATCCGTCAATTTACTGATATTGATACCGCGAGGCTAGTCTATTTTAGTTATTTTCATAGTATTATGTCATACGGTATTTTACTATGGGGACGGGCTGCAGACATCGAGTCTATATTTATTCTGCAGAAAAGAGCCATCAGAGCCATATATGAATTACGTAGACGCGATTCTCTAAGAGAACTGTTTAAGGAAATTAATATCATGACAGTACCTTGTCAATACATCTATGAAAACATCATGTACGTTAGGAAAAATCTGCATTTATTCAGTAAAAGAGGTGACAGACACCATTATAACACTAGAAATAGGGACCAACTAGTTCAGCCAGGTTTCAGGCTTGCTAAAGTAGATTCATCTTTCATGGGGTACTGTTTGAAATGTTACAATAAAATACCTCCCCACATTCTTCAACTGAATGAGACGAAATTTAAATCTTGTATAAAACGCACACTATGTAGGCAAGCATATTATAAGTTGGAGGATTACATTGATGATAAAAATGCTTGGCTAAATGCTGGTCCTGCTCCACAACCATAGTTGCAAACTAATTGATTGTACTGGTCGGGCATTATTTGAGTCTATCGACACGCAAAGAAGAAGAAGAATTGATTCCCATGTTAATGTATTGTGGAAGCTGCAGAAGATTGTAAAAATATACCTACTTGCATTGTATAGATTCCAGTTTTTAGTATTATATAATTGCATAGCACATGTGTGAGTACTTTGTACTGTTCAGCCGCCACTTACATTTAGTTATCTTTCATTGACTTGAATATGCCTTGGTGGCTATGAGAGGATGTCATGCTCACTCAAATGTCTCGCTGATGGTGGCGGGTGTGTCGGGTCACTTAGTTCCCTTAAATATGGTCGAGTTGAATGGTGCCGATACATGCGTCATGTTCGTGAACGGGCGCTATCAGTTGGGACTGGCCATCTCTTGGCTGCCACGGTTCGTTCATTTTAATTACTTTTATTTTATTTTTTTTAATTTTTGATTTATCATTTTACTCTGGACGCTCTTAATGTGCACGTCTTTCTACATCGTTCTCACATATACGTATAATCTCAACATGAATGATGTAACCAAGATTTTGTAACAATATTTTGATTTAAAAGAGTGTCCATGGAGTTTCTTGCCCGTTCTTCTCCATAGAGATCTACGTTAGGGAATGGGCAACTACAGTACTTTCTCAAGTTATTATGCCTTGTGACTGTGACTGTAGCTTTGCTTTTTTTTGTATTTTCGACATTCAAAAGTGCCGTAATGGTCTAATTGAAATAAATGATTTGAGTTTTGAGTTTGAGTTTGAGTGATTATTCAGCGAGTTCTGGATGCATATGAAGCGAATTTAGATCGACAAATAAAAATTAAGATATTTTCTCTAGTTAAAATCTCCCGATAGACCTAAATGAAACTAGAAGATTGTTGTTGGAGACGAAAAAGTAATGTATCTACTAAGTAACAATGTCTGAAATGGAAACTACATGAGATTCCTCCCATACCAAGACTAAAAAGGTTTACAACAAACAAGAGATCAAACAAACCTCCTGTCAGTGTTTGTCAACAATCTGATACAGTCAGTGATGTTGTCTTTCCGGTCCAAACGTTAGGACAACTATTTGGGGACAATTATCCTTAAATACATTTTCTTTTCAAACTAATACATTAAGTACAATTAGAACTTTTAACAACATTTCAGAATTTCTCTTTAATATGTTAACTTGAATTTGGGTAAAGAAACGGTGAATATCAATGTTATAAATTCAAGCAATGGTACATTATGAAGAATCAAAACATAAAAATCTTCATTCAAAACTCGACTCAAACTCACGTAGACCAAACCAACCAACCAACCAATAGTAAAGAAAAACGTAAACGAAACAAAATATCGTTCATTGATGAGGTAAAGTTTCGTAAGCCCATACATATTGATGGCTGCGTAGGAGTCGCCCGTGGTGTTGATATAACCGAAGATGATGATAAACTTGTCTCAATTATGGAGATAATATGGAGTAGAATATTAGTGGCTTGTTTTAAATGGATGAGATTGAAAATTATGGACGCACAGATTTGGTTGAGGAATTTTAAGAATGATTGATAGGAGAGTTAATCAGGTAAGGAGAAATGGTGCAGAATAATGTAGAGGCTTACAGACATGACAAATTTAAAACAGAATTATACATAATATGAGGGAAAGCGAAGCAGTTGGCCACGAAGTATTCACAGATACAGCACCAACTCTCAAGTTTTAGGTCGTCTTAGGACTCTTTCGACCATTCAAAAGTGCCTCTAACTGGCTTACTTGAAATAAATGCTTTGGTTTTGATTTTGATTTTAGAGGCACTTTACTTTGAGCAAATGTTTTCAGCTGCACTGCTCTCAAAACATTGATGGTAAATATCATTTTATGCTGATTTTGCTATGCTAAGATGCAATCAAGAAAACGTATTTGCGTTTGACAAAGACTTAGAAGCAAAAAATACAAGTGACTTAGCAGGAGTAACTATTGAAAGATGGAAAAAAATAGCTTCATGAACGACAGGTCGTCAATGTATTAAGTACAAAATTACGAGCAAGAACAACATAAGAGAACCGTAATGCAGCTTAAGCAAGACATAACTGCACATTCAAAACAAACAACTCTAAACTCCCACGCATCGCCTTAAAAAACCAAGTAATAATCACATCTATCATTAACCGACCTTACAAGAACAACAACATCCTACTCGCCCAACCAACTGGCCCGGCTACTGGCGCAAGTAACTGGCGTAATTGATTGTCAGCGGTGTGACAACTTTCGCGAGATGATTGATGACGGGCGAGTGTTAATCACGTGTCACGCTTGACGTGTATGGTGGCGCCCTCTGGTTGCTTGTTTATTAGATGTTTGGCACACCTGGGTTTTGGTTTAGGCAGATTAGGCCTGCGTGGGAAGAGATATGAGATTTTAGTTGGGTGGTTTTGAGATTTTCTAATGACAGGTTGGATTTAATTTGAAACACGTTTGAAATTGTCCCTTAACAACGACTACCGAGGTCAGGCCATGGATAGGTGACCATCCCTAACATACCGAAACAGACCCCTCCGTATATCGAAAGCAAGCTGAGCTGGTTGGATCCGACTGTGGTAGACTTCGCAAGTAGTCATAATCAGACGGTCGAAAATGTGTTCCAATTTAGAGTTCTAGCGAATTGATAAAGAGAAAGCAAATCTACCTAATGCAATAACGAAAGTGTTTAACACAGATACACAATCTTTAAATCACAATTTCACAACACAACCTGATACTGTCAGCCCTTAAGACCTTACAACTCAAAGTCACACAAATGACACCTTATAGACAAGAAGACCATGTCTCAATCAGTAGCCTGTCTCCACTTACATCTGTAATGGGTATTAATGACAGGTAGCAGCCCACCGCCCACGTCATCATATAATAACACATTGTCGACACACATCTCATATTACTGACACGAAACTTGCCTTAAAAAAACAACCAAACATTGATTTGAACAGTGATGCCGAAGTGTATTGACAAATTGGGATGAAAACTATCTTCAATTCGTATTTTAAGAGGGAGATCCTGAAATCGGCTTCAGTTGTCTAGTGGTGGTAAGCGCGACTGTTGAGCGTGATATTCTGGGTTCGATTTCCAGGTCCAACATTTCCATCAGACATTTCTCAGTAGCAGATCGGTATCTGGTTGTGGTGTAACAGGCGCGATTTTTTTATATTTATTGACTGAATTCGACTGCAGCTTACATTGCGTTTAGAACATAATCAGCGGTCACTTACATTTTAAATGAGAAATTAAATAGTCTTCAACCTTTATTTTTATGCTCTATAGGAAGAAAAAAGCAAAATAAAATACAAGGATACTCTACCAGTAAACTTAACAAGGTACAAGAAGCTACTCCTCTATTCCCAGCGGCCAGTGTATCAAGAGGCTAGGCTAGTACAGTACTAGTACTTGTGCTGGCGCCAGTGTCGATGCCAGTCGAGTGGCGAATCTTTCACATAACGGTGGCACGGGGTTATTGGATGGGAACTATCGTTTGTGGAGGTAGTGGAGACTGTCTTGTTATAAAGTATGGAGGGATTTTATGAAAGAGTATTCTGATTTTTACCGTGATGTTTAGAATGCTTAGTTTAGAGCTTGTAGTGGAATGCGAGGATCTGATGTCTAGTAGTGGAAATTTACCCACGAAGGAAATTAGAAGAACATTTACATTCTTCATTAAATATGACAAAATATATCATTGTCGCTTTATGTTAGAGACCTAGTATTTTCCCAGCTATGTCGGAGTCGGTCCAGATGCAACTAAGCATCAGTATCGTTCGTGGACTGACTGCCTATCTGACATCCTTAGCTGAGTCACCGGGTAATACCCCCTATAATGTCGTTATTCCGTATTTATTTCAAACAAATCTAAACACGATATTTGACAAATGTACCTAACTCATAGCCTAATACCATAGCGCACATCTGAAAAACATTGACTAAAATCACACACATACATCTTATACTACTCCCAAAATCACTCACCCACATCAAACAGGTCTGTCCACAGCCCGACCAACATAGCGTACCCACTAGCTAACTGAAGAACACTCAAGCCTTCAACAGCGCAGCGCCATAATGCTATATGTGGCCATCTAGCGGCTAACTTCAGCACTATATTGTGATGTCGCGATGTATGTGGTCATGTGAAATTCTTGAGCTGTCATCTGTCAAAGGATCTTTTACGGTAGTGATTGGAGGTGGTTTTGAGAGGTAGGATATCAAGTTAACTGAGTCAATTCATGCTATTGTAATCTGTGGTAAACACTTAATTTGTAAACAAACGTAAACATTAACCTTACGCCTGTAATCTCCGAAGGCTTAGACAGAGGTCCCCATCGTATGTTATCTTTAAGTGATATATGAAATGGAGTATAAAGTGTCAATGAATTCGTTTCCGGCTGTGATCCGTGTGAATAAACGTACCTAATATCTTGCGCCACACAGCAGTAACTGAGTTTCCTCCGCGCCTCGGAAAGCACGTTAAGCCGTTGATCCCGGCTGTCATTTGTGGCACGAAAGTCTGACAACCAGTCTTACCAGGGAGTATCCTCACACGCACTACCCAGTACTAACAGCAACTTAGTTTGGGAAAAGGCTAGGCACATGATGACCAATGCAAACAAAAAAAAAAACTTAGTCTAAACTGACTTAAACAAGCCAAACAAAAAAAACAAAGAAAAACACTTCCATTTTCTAAAGCTACGGTAACCACAATTTGAGCGTCGTCGCGCAGGACACAAACCTCCTCAAAGGCGTTACAAAGAATTATTTTTATCAGCCCGTCAATAAATAAACTGGAAACCTTTCAACAGAAATGGGGAAAAAAATATTTTTTTCGTCCAAACAAAGGCCTGACAAGTCCTCCGGAGGACTCGAAAGGCCTCGCCCTACAAAGTTATGACAGTGGATGTTACTGATATCTTATCTCTGATATTGAATTCTAAGTAACGCCTGCGAAATGTATTGGAAATTGCGTTTCTTTTTTACATTTTTTTTTTCTTAGAAAAGTCGGGTAAACATTTTTGATTAGAAATTCGGGTTTTGTTTGAGTGGTGGCTTTTTATCTAGATCTTGAAATTGATGATGATAGCCTAGCACCTATTTTTAAGTAAACATTATGTTTAAGTATTAACAATTTATAACCTGAAAAATGGCGGAAATTATCCTGAGAGAAATCTGGATTAAATGGATCCAAGTCGCGATCACAGGAACACAGGGCTAGTTAGCAAGGCGATGAATGCTCTTTCATAAAACACGCATTCGTACTGTAATAGGACAGTCACAACGTCATAATTAAATATTACTTCTTTCTCATTATTTCCCCCAAAACCTACAAATACCAAAAAAACCTACCTAAAATTTACCTAATCTTATATAAAAAAATTGAATCTATAATAAAATAAAATAATAAATAAATTGTGTTTAAATAATTTAAAAAATTTCAATTTCACTTATTTATTCTATTCTAATTTAATTTAATCTATTTTATTTATTTTAATGTAATTAAGTGTAATCAATTTAAATTTTTAATAGTTTTATTTTTCCAAACTGTGTATTTCTTGTTTAGTTAATAATTTAATTATCTGCGCATAATGTAGTGCATGCTGTGCTTTTCTGTAAGTGATGAGGCGCTTAGATTTAAATTTGCAATGTACAAATTATAATGTAACAGTGTACTTATTGTTGAGAAGCCTTATAAAAAATAAATAAATACTTTTATAAAATATACAGCATGCTCCTCCTTACATAAAGATATGCTTTCCAACTCTGTAGCAGTAAGTAAAACAGTAGTATCTTGCTGAGGAATTTGCAATTCAAGCAAAGTTGCTCTGCAATGGACCGCACAGTTAGCCACCAACCACGAGCCTCGGTCCGTGCTCTAAGTGGGGAATAAAATGGCAGTTGTAACTTTTATAAAGCGTGCATTGCGTGTACAGGCGAGGTTTTCAGTTTTATTTTATTTTATGTGACTGTAGTAGGTATTAAAAGCGGAATTTAAATGTGAGGAATCCCGGAGCTTTTTATGGCAGTACTGACATGAGGGAACTGTAGACATGAGGGAACTGTAGTTTCACCGACGGTAGCCCGCGAAATTCAAAATTTCTTACGTTTTTTGTAATTTGAAGGTCAGCAAATTGAAAAAAAAACGTAAGAAAATTTGAAATTCGCGGGCTACCGTGGAGCTTCCACCTTAAAATAATTTGCAAGTTACAACACCCCAGTATAGTAGTATATGATAACGCACAAGAAGCTATACTACTATACTAAATAGTGTGCCGAAGGCAAAACTGAATGCTCGTTTTCATTAACACTAAGCCAAACCTAAACAAATGCCTAAATATTATAGCACTGTGGGATTTTCAACTCACGTCTCTGAGCGGAGCTATAAAAATACTACAGTGCGCTTCTACTCGTAGTTAAAAATTCATTTAGATTTCGTCTAGTGTTCGTTATCAAGTTTTCTAAACTAATTAAAAATCGCAGATCATCAATATTCTACTTTTACTCTACATCTGCAAGAAAACTCAGGTTAAATCCAGCTCGATAATTACGCTCACACCAATTAAAGCGATCATAAAAACTACCGATCGAGTTAATAAAATTCCTCTTCTTTAGAATTGGCGCCATTTTGAAAAAAGATGAAAAACCGGATACAACTGCTGATCGTCTCCGCTTTATAATCCGTTTAAACGGGAGTCGAACCTAGTACTAACTCGTATAAAATACGGAGCACTTACTAGATTGGTCGGCTTGAAAGATGGCGGTACGGTTAGCCCCTAAACTCCTAATATAACGCCACTAACTTTTATTTGGTTATTTATTTTGCTGAACATACATTTTGTATGTTTTTCTTCGCAATTCTTGTTGGGTTTGGGTGGCCATTTGTTTGGAAGGGTTGTGTGTAAGAAATCAATGGGGTTTTGTACGATCCCTAACCCTCTTGTAAATAAACGCGAAGTAAAGTTAAGCCAAACTTAAATCATAAAATATGTATGGTAAATCTGATGTTTATAGTGGTTTTTACTTGCTCCAGTTGAGTTCATGAACAATGGGTAATATTTGTGTGTTATATGTATTTTAGAAGGCCATTCTGCAACACGCTGAGCGATTCAGTGTAGGTACTCACACTGGATCGCTCAGCGTGTTGCAGAATGGCTCGGATTTCTCATTTCTTCGATTTTTGTGACATTTTCCGATCACGGCTTTCCTTCACCGTTCCGAGGCTACTATACCAAAACCAAATAGTTATAAGATGGCTCAACTCCAGCAATAGACAATGATATTGAGAAATACATAAATTACCTAAGTAACCTTCACAAATCCCACAATTTCACTAAAACAATTCTATTTATCCAAAATAATAATTCCATTTCCTCTCAAACAGAAAGTTAGTCACAAAGTTGTCGACAGCGCACCTGTGCGACAAACAACTGCGACCGACGCGACAGGCGCGGCAGACGACCTCGAGTTCTGAATACATCACTATTCATATAAAATGTTACTATTTTGTTGTTTATTATTTATTTGGTTTGCAGTACAATATGTTTGCATTTGTAAAGTGTAACATAACTAGGTTATGTATGTAGAGAGGTAAATGATGAAGACAACTGAGAAAAGTTAATAAGTTGATCAGATTTTTCCCGTGTAAATTATGTTTATTTGTTTATAGTCAAGTTTTTAGTAAATATTTTAAAGTTAGATACCATTTCCTCAACTGATCCTTGAGCAGAAATGCGGGAACAAATTATGGTTCTTGTTTTAAGCTTGCTTTGCCTCTACATTATATACAATAAGTATAACCCACATAATCAGCTATCTCAGAAAATCACCATAAAGTTAAAACACTATTTTTTTAATATTGCTGTTAGCACAGCCAGCACTTTTCATAACACGACGTTCTATCAAGGAAATTCAACTATGATAGCAAGGAATCACAGTATTTAAACAAAAGAAAAATTCTGCAAGGGTTTCTTAAGGGCTTCTATAGCTTGGGCAAAAACGTAAAGCACTCAGATAAAACTAAAGCGGATACTGATCTGAGGGAGAGCTGCGAGGTCCTGAGTTCGGTTCCCAGGTCGGGCAAAGTGTTATTGGGTTTATCCATCTTGAATTTCCCAGTAGCTCGTTGAAGTCTGGATTTATGACCGGTCATAAATATACTACATCGGACTCAAACATAACGAATTGTGGGTGTACTATTTGTCACTCCCCTGCCTAACACTCGGGGATTACAGGCGTGGTATTATGTAATTAATACCAAAATTGAGGTCAGTCTTGAGACCAACACACATCACACCTCATACATACTCAAAAGCAAATCGCATGTAAAGCGCCTCATCTTGACAATCTCTTAGTGCAAAAGCAATCCTTGAAATATTTCAGCATCAGGAAGTTTCTCACTTCCTTCCTGCAACTAGCGCCCCCTGCCGCCGCCTTATTAAAACTTGTGAAAGTTTCAGTAATTCTCCCCGCTGTACATTATTAAGGCGGTGCACTTTAATTTCCCGGCTTTTCTTTTAATTAAAACTGTATTGGATATCTTTTAGAAGTGTCTTCGTGGCCTTTGTTGGTTAGGAGGTAGCTTTTTGTATTTTTTTCTTTTGCAAACTTGATTCTTTTCTAGTTTTAAAGGATTTTTAGGGGTACGAAGCTGTTTTGACACCTTTAATATGGTGAATGGGTGTCTATTGTTTATAATTCGCAGGATCTTGTGAATTGTTATTGAGTACGAGATATCAGAGTGACTGTTTATAATATGCTAACACTGGGTATCGCTATGGCCATTGATAAGGTTACCAGAGTTTCGGGTGTCGGACTACTTACGACGCCTGTCAAAGGCCACACATGCTGACATTCTCACTAAAGGCTCCATAGGCTATACCCATGAGAGCATCCGTGTCCACATGGGTAACTTACTCTGCCCAAACTAAACAACTTCTTTAATGACAAGACAAAATGTCTCCAGTGTTTAGTCGTAAAACCCACTGTTTTACACGCCAGTTTTAAAGTCTTAAGACACAGGCTAAAAGATGCTTACTCTTGCAAATGCCTGACAGAAAGTTCCATAACTTGGTTCGTGTAAGCATATCATAAAGTTTTGTGATACAGTCGTTATGTGGTGTTATATATGTACCTCCCCTTATGTGGCACTTTCAGCTTTCACGAAATAATAATAAGTTAGGAAGAGGAAGTGACTGAAAATGCGGTTGTAAAATAAAATGTTTAGACACTGAACGTGAATGGGCTAAAAGTATGAGGATTTTTCAAGGTGTTTCAGTCATTAAATTGAAAATTTCATGAGATAATAATGGAAAAGCATCGATGCTGTGCAACTGTATGAATTTTCGACAGGTTGAGTAGTAGCAATCGCGAATGTGCAATATGGTGTTCGGGGTTCAAACCCCAGGTCGTGCAGTGTCATTGGGATTTTCCATTAAGAACTTCTCAGCGTGGGATCAAGATTTGGGCACAATTGACGGCAATAGGCTTGCCCCTCTTATATGAAACTTATAAAAAACGGCAAAATGTGAATGTTTTACAGACACCTGCCTTGTTGATCTTGTGGTCGTCATCGTGACTGCTAAGCATGAGAAAATGTCCTTTGCGAAATGAAATATCCTGGGTTCGATTCCTGGGTCAGACAAATTTACATTATCGTGTTTTTCCATCAGGAATTTCTTATTAGCAGCCACAGTGTGGATTTGTGCCGGGTTGATGGCAATAGGCTCGCCCTCTATTACATGGGACTGAAACATAACTGGTGAAATGTAGGTGTTCTATCGGGCACACCACTGCCACCCCTTCCGGGTAATACAGGCAAGCTGTTATGTTATGTGTATTAATTTTATTCAAAATTGAATACCCAAACTTCGTCAAAGCCACTTTTCACTCGTCTGCTCCGAGTTGTCCGTTTTGACAATAAGGTTAAACACGATAATACGACATCCAAACATTGCGTGCCGATGAATTGAACAGGCCCTTCCGTGGCGGAAGCTGGCCTAATGAGGGTCAGCAGTGTTGGAGGTGGTCCGCTGATTGTGTGCCTAGGCCGGATTAATGGCATTGTCGGGGTGGGGATGAAAACTGTGGAGGTGTTGTGGAAATATGTCGGTAAATGGGGTAAGTAAAAAAAAAACAGTAGGTGGTTTCTGCCTACCCTCATGGCAAAAACGCGTGAGTTTTAGCACGTATGAATATAATGGGTTTCAAATTACTAAAGCGAATATTGGAGTCAGTTTTTATTTTAATTATAAGTTTATAATATTATGACTTCATTGAGTCCTACCGTGAAACGTGATTTTTATCCCAAAAAAAAGTCAAATTCAAATTTAACATTCAAATGGTTGGTTGACAGCTTCGTGAAGGGTTCGTTTACACCCTGTATGTTTCACGAAATAGTGACGGACAAGGTTCAATTCCGTTTGTGACAACACAGTTTCCCGATTTAAACAAATTAGTAAAGGGTAAAACCATATTCAATTCCCATAACAAAGGAGCTAAACATATAAGGATTCCTTCTGACTTCTTCAGAAATAAACAAGATGACAGCCTTACAAAATAAGCAAATATTTCAACCCGAATAAAATACGGTAGGTAACAACGTAAGAACGTAATTGCGTCTTAAGATCCTTCAGATTTCGGAACATGACTCGCAAAGTCGGGAAATGTAAAGAGAGGTACTATTGTGACACTTCAGAACACTCCAGATTACACAGATGCTGCTTTTAATTACTGTGAGTACTCCGTTCTGTGTAGGACGGTTCAAGATTTTTGGGAAAAAGGCCTTCAATTACTTTCGGTACATTTAATTTTATTTAAACACGTCTAGAAGTGAGAACTGAGTGTCGTTTAGGGACTTGTTGACGCGCCTTAAGCTTGAAAAGTTATGAACGACATTTTAAGCAACAACGTAGGAACATTTACTTACAGGTAAACCACGATGGGATACGCAGAGATGTACCTTGTAGTACACCCACCCACATGTTGTCAGTTATGTTTTATTCCCATTTTATAGGAGGCGAGGCTAGTCACAAAGCAGCAATCATTTCTTACGATGGACGAGGTTATTATCAAAAACTGTCATTTACTTGGCTTGATTATAATTTAGAACAAAATATTGACAAAGAGAAATCCGTCTACACATCTGCAACCACAAAATATAATAATCTACTCAAACTGCAACCCAAAACACACCTTACCCCTTCCACGTAGCATTCCATATTCCGTCGTAAAGTAGATAATTTGAGCAAGCACCCTTGTGCAATAACAATTCCTCATTAAGGCATTTCCGGGCGCTTCAAAGACTCTCTTTGCTAATAGCGCCGGTACCTGCAACCTCGGAGAACGGATAGGAGCAGAATTTACTGAGGTAAGGAACAGAGGTGTCGCGCACACAGTTTCAAGTAATACTCTCGTCACATAGGGCTGACTAGGGCATAGATTTGGTGTGCAGTCAGAGAAATGTGTTGTTTAGCTGATTGACACACTAACCTGTATAATAGCATATAATTATACTGATCAATAATGACAGCTGTGATTTGTAATCACGATCAAATTAAGTAGATAGTCAGTTGACCTGACCCTTTTCTTTCGCTGACTGCCTACTATAATCATGAGGAAATACGAGACTTGGGGAAGCTTATGCCAAGCATCAATGATGATAACGACATTGTTTCTTTTCTTGAAAGTAAGGGGAACATCAGCACAGGTAAACGCAAGTAAATCCACGGTAAACAAGAAAGACAACCTACTAAGATAGAAAATGTCAATTTCCTTTCCATCCAAACTTACAAAAACTATCTCGGAATCGTAACAACTTAGTTGGCTACATAAAACGTTACGACGACGCAGCCCTATAACGACGCGTGTTTCAAGCGACATGGCAACAAATGACGCGCCGCATACGCGCGACGTTTACACATAAAGTTCTCATACTACAGGAATTATGAACATTTCGTACTTACTCTGATATTATGGATATTAGTTTATATGTGGTAGGTGAAATGGTTGATGTTTGGTAGTAAAATCTTGGAATTCTAAATAGTACTGTGGTGACAAAGTCACTCTTAAGGAGCATTGTTACATTTCATGTTTGAAAGACACATTCATGTGTGTGCTGTGTTGACGAAATCAGTCGGTATAGAGAGTCACACAGCCTGACTATAAATGGCCTTGTAAAAGCCCCAAAAGTTTATGTCACACCACCGCACAGTATTCAATCCCGTGACAACCCTAACAAGAAGAGTTAACCAATGACAACGTCGCATTTTCATTTTTACACTTTGATATTTAATATTCGCTGGAATATTTACAAGCTAAAAAGGTTTTAGAAGCTGCTGCACTCACTCTATCATTAAAATATTAAATGATTTACTAAAATTATCCAGAAAGAGCATATTCATCGCATCTAGTCCTACGTATGTCTATGTATGGTGTGCTAATAAAAATATTCTATTTTTTTAAATTGAAAAATGAGCCTGCTCTGGACCTGTTGAGCTGTTCCGAATCCTACTAATTGCGAAGAATTTGTCACTTGCTAAGTTACTATGTATCTACACTTTAGAACAATGTGGTTTACAAAGGGCAACCTGCTACATTCCCTTGGGTGACCCAGAGCTTTCATGTTTAATCATCATCAATTACACTTTCATGTTTAAACACGGTGCTGCGGTCACTCACCTTGTAATTAGGGAGTAATTATGGGAAGTCGTAAGGTATTTCGTCTGTTTTCTTGATGTGTTCGAAAAGGTAAGTACTTACCTTTGGAGGTTACATCGATACTGATCTAGATTTTCGTGTGATCAAGATGGTTTATCAACTAAAACAGTTACTTGCACAGTTTCGAGTCAAAATCATCACAAAATATTTTGTATAGTCCTTCATAAGGTACACTTGTTGTGTTGCGCTTATGCGCTTAAATGTTAGCGTTTGCTGGCCACAGGCCTTATCTCTGTGACGGGTTTGTGGATGCTACGTGTCTTCAAATTCTCATAATTATCTTCAAATGATCTAAACAACCGAGTGGTTAGTTGTAATATTGGAACAAAATTTCTCGATTATACTTTAGCGTAGTACGATTAGTCCGAAATTTGATCAATCATTATCCCGAATGAGAATCTCCACATCGCAACATGAAACTACTCACAAACAACCAACCAAATGAACTCAAAAACCGACTGCACCTATAGAATTGCGTTTCATGAAAATCCCCATCATGTATACGCGCTAACTCTGGCAGTTTCCATTACGGGGCCGGCAGATGGCGCCACTGATGTATAGTTCGGTATTTTAAACGCCGAAACTTTTCGTACATCGTGCACAGTTAGGGAGCGCTCAAAAGCCGGTATTTGGAAATGTTTCGTGATATTGATAGAGCTTTTGGAATTGAAATGAGTGGTGCAGTGATTTTTATAAAGTATGTATTAGTGTATACGAGGATACATTATGATAAATATTCCACAAGGTATTTGAATGATGAAAGATTTTTTATGTATATTTTGGGGGAATGCATCGAATATCTGAAATGCGTGAAATTTCTATTTCTTTCTTTGAAATTGTGTTTTTTTTTTAAGATTTATACAAGAATACCCGGTGTAAATATCGTCCCCGTAGCGCGAAAAGTCATTAACTCGAAAAACCTAGTTTTGAGATATCGAGAGTTCAAGTTTTAGAAAATATAAAAAATCACAACTTTGGTTTGTCATTACATATCTTTGTAGTTTTAGCTTCATTTTAAAGATAATAAAATAAACTTTATAGTATAAGTGCAATAATACGTGAAAAACTTCTAATAATTAAGAAAAAGACCAAAATTAATTGTTTTCTATCAAATCATTGGCTTAGTTGCGAATTAGTGAATTTTCGACCGGAGTTAGTGATTTTGCTCTCAGATCGAAAGTGTTAAAAAGAAAAATAAAATGAGATGATGACTTTTCACTTTAGAAGTATTGTACTAATAATTTAAAAATAAAATGTGAGGAATCACTATGTCGAGTTAATTAATTTTCGCTTTCGTGTGTTTTAGCAAACTATTAATGTTAAAAACTCACTATATCATTTTAGTGATGTTTACGATACATAAAGGCGTTTGCATGCATTAACAATTCAAAAGAAAAAGTAATTAAGTCGTTTTAGTTTCGTATTTTGTACAATTAAAATAAATATAAAATAATTAACTAAATTAGTTAATTCTTCCATAACGCTCTGGGGTCCAAAGGGTAGACTTGCTTACTTTTCACATTACGTATTTCAAAAACGAGGGCAGCTACAAACATGACAGTTTGACAGATATTTAGAGAGAAAAAATGTGATTTTAATGGCATAGATAACTCCGTTTGGCCATTTTCGGACTTAGTGACTTTTCGCGCTACGGGGACGATATATCAATTAGGATTCAATTAATCTTAGAAATATTTACCAGCACATCCTTAACCAAACATCACACCTTTAAAAACAAAAAAAACTTCACAAGAACACCCCTATTTACTGAGTCAAAAATAAATATACTAACCATACACTTTGCCAGCAACTTTCCGCACACAAATGATTTACTAGCAACTACAACCACTACTGCAGAACCGCTTGACCTCAGCACCGAGCAAACTTTAAATTGCATACACCTATGTATGTAGATTTGATCAGGACACCTGTACTTACCCTGGGGAGGTGACGCTGTGCAGTTTACTGGCTAACAAGGGTCACGGGATGGGGGGGGGGACCTGGTGATGTAGTAGGTGTCATAACGCTAATATCACGCATGGTTTTCACCAAAGGAGTAGGTACCTAGTACACCCACATTTCGACCGTTATCTATTATCTTAATCACACTTATGTGTGTGCTCTATGTTATCTATAAGTCGCATATAATAGGGGGCGAGCAGGGGCGAGCCTATTAACATCAAACAGACACTAATCTTAACTTCGGGCTGCTATTGAGTGATTCCTAAAATACACTTTGTCGGGTTATAATAGAACCCAGGACCGCATGCTCAAAATTAGCGCTTACGACATCGAGGCAGTCAGGTTAAAATGAAATGGTATGAGTTTTAAAAAGAGACACGGGAAGCCTTTGGTTTGTTAAAAAGGAAAATGTGTAATTTTAACATCCTACTTCTACTTCCCAAAAATATAAGTTTTTATTTTCATAAAAACTGAAGGGCGCACAAACCTAGCTATTTAAGATCATTTGTATATATGTTATATTTCATGTCATACCTGTAACAATAAAGAAAACCAAAGATTAATAATTTAGCCATTGAAAAGTTATGGTACTTAAACCTAACTGTCGAAATGAGGGTGTAGCTTATAAAAGCACACCTCTGCCTCGTCCTTTGAAGAAAACGGGCATGATGTTATGTCACGTTAATATAAAAATCAAAAGAAAAAGATATGGTTTACCGAAACCAAATACAAGAATGTAACCATTTCATTTCTTTCTTAGTTGGTATACTCGAGTTTCTATCATTATAATATTCTCTCTCAGACAAAAATCTAGAAGATATCTTTTCCTTAATTCAGTTAAAGGGATTTCTTCGGAATACTACGTAAAAATCTTCATTCATTCAGAATCAGAATTCCTTTTATCCATACCCAAGTGGAATGTATGTAGTCAGTTAGCAACTAGTTAGAGAAAACTTCGGCAAAGGAAATCCTCCCAGAGGAGCCTTTTAATCAGTAATTCAGGTAACTCGTGTAATGATATGTAAGCAGGCATCCTTTTCAAATAGATTTTCTAGGTAAGCCTAATGTTATTTTGTAGAAAAAAACATGCTTCGTTATTTACCAAGAAAAGAATTTCTGTATACATATTAGGTAAACAAAAACAAAGTAAAATAAAATGTTTGTTAGAGTTAAAATGAAGAATTTGTGAGTTACTTAGTTATTTTATTTGCCTCGTTGTGTAGTCGTTGCAAACAGTGCTGACCATTGAGTTAAAGTTCCACGTCGGGCAAGCAATTGATCAGAAGAATTTCATATTAGCAGCCCATGGTCTGAAAGTATCGAACTATGTACTACATCACACTACATCACGGTACACATCTATATTCTTAACCCTACAAGGATTGCAAGCCTGATGCCATGATGTTTACTTTGATTTTGAAGAAACATGTTTTTCCTTTAACATTGGAATGAATGCAGCATAAAAGTTCAACAAGTAAACAAAATAGATCCATATTTTTCCCAAAAACTAACGGACGAACGCAGCAAATGACAGCTGTCAATAACAATGGCGGCCATCTTGGTTTTAATCAATCAAGTTCCCGCCAAATGGGACTGATTCGTTTTCGAATAGATTTTGCTGGAATTTTCTGTATTTGTTGTTCGAATCCGATTGGATTTCGGACTGTAGGATGAAATTATTATTATAATCGATGTTTTTCTGGTAATTGAATCTGATATTGGTGTGTACATGATTTCCCATGGGATTTTTATGTTTGTAGTGGTCATATTATTATTTCTTATATTCATGTTATGCTGTAACCTTTTATTATACTTTAACTTTAAAGGAAACATATATAACATAACGCCTGTAATCCCCGAAGGGTTAGGTAGAGGTGTACCTACATTTTGCTAGCTATGTTTAAGTCTCATGTAGAAGGGGGCGAGCCTGCCATAAACAGGCCACAAATCCAGAGTTCGTGGCTGCTACTCGGAAATTCCTGATGGAAAAACCCAGTAACACTTTGCCCGGCCTAGGAGTCGAAGTCAGGCCCTCATGCTCGGCAGTCACACTTGCCACCACTACACCAACGGGGTAGTGCTTTACAAATGTATTCATATTAATATTCTCATCTATTCGACCACAAATGGACAAAATGAGTATAAAGTTATTATTTCATTAAAACACACAACACATTTGGAGAATTTCATTCCACCAACAATGGCGAGGTTCACGCAGGCTTGCACGTAGATGGCGCCACGGAGCGTCATTAGTGGGTCGCACTTCCGTTTCCGGAGGCACCCGCCCGCCTTCCGGCCGCCCGCCCCATTGTGGCCGAGCCCCCCGATTGTTGCTCTTGTTTTTCTGACATTTTAAATGTAATTTTATGTCATTGTGGTGTTAAATACTTAAAGGAGAGATGAAATTAAAACTTATTCAATTTGTAATTTGAGTTCAGAACCAAAGTTCTTCACAAAAGGTTCAAGTTTAAAGGTTGAATTAGCATTCAGTTACTAAAACGACCAATCTGCACTGAGCCCGCGTGGTAGATTATGGCCCACTTCCTCTCTCACTTTCCCAGCAGTGGGAACGCTATAGGTTGATTATGCTAAAGAAACGATGTTGTTGTTGTAACATCCGACATAGTTTCTGATGATTTGAAAATGCAATTTGTCTTGATTTGTTAGTATAAAGTAAAACATTCAACTTGTATGTACTGATGTGCGTTTCAAGAAGAGTGGAGCATAAGATCTTTGATCAAAACTATAGATAAATGCACACTGAATATTCAGTAACATTGCGAAACTTGACAAATGCTGCAGAAAAGCGACGTTGTATTGGAAAAGATACATAAGACTGCTGGATTCTGTTCAAAGGCGACAGACGGCAACACGATGCTACTGACGCATTGAACTATTTCCTGGAATGTCACCCACAGCCCTCTCCTGAACTGGCGAAAGACATCTTTTCACTTCACAACTACTACAAAGGCAAGCTTAGGTTATCAGTTCGATTTCCGGGTGTGCAAAATGTTTTATTGGGGTTTTGAGTTTGGAATTATCAGTAGCAGCATAGCGTCTGGATTTGGGTCCAGTTGATAGCAATTGGCGCTAACAATTTGGTGCAACATAATTATGGGACTTAACACATTCACTGTCCACGAAATCGAGACAATAGTTAAACAATCGCTCTGAACCAAATGTGGCTCATGGGACAGGGACTTACAAGTTTGTACACCTACCTGCTTTACAATTCGAAGATTACAGGCGTGATGTTATTGTTATTTTAAGTTAGAAACTACTACAAACGCTTACGTAAAAATTAAATTAATTCCCATATAAGTTTACGCTTCGTTTAAATATATTAAAAATGAGATTAAAAATATATACTATTGTGAATTTAATATTCTAATCGATTGGGCACGCGTTTCAATGCGTTAAGAAAAAATGGTTTAAATAGCCGGAGTTTTGATGGAGAGGATATCTTCGGTGAGTTGGTGCAGCTCACTGTTGGGTCCATAGTTGAGGGTCCAGGAAAATGTTGAAGATCAAGGGGAGCCTTTGGCTTCTCTTCCTGTTGGCCGTGGGGGTCACAGCCCGACCTGAGAGCGGTAAGTCAATCTTAGCCTTTTTCACTTACCATGTTATACAGAAGATTTCTATGTATGTGTTTAATGTATTTGTAACCAGCAATTCACTTGAATCCTTGATAGAAATATTTACGTGGTATTTTTCAAATTATTTTCTCTGCCAAACTACTTTTGCTGAATAGTTTTTCAGCTTGGATTTTTTTTTTGTAATTAATAGACTTTACGGGCCACACACAGCTGATTCAGAAAACTTTTTATTTTTGAATGTTTTTTTTTTTTCATTTTTTTTACATCACTATACGACAGATGAGGTCTTAGATTCTGCACCAGTAAGCGCTGAACTCCGATCAGGACATCTACTAGAATCAGCATCACGAGAATCTTCAGGTAATTGCTGTAATCTCAGTTTTTTGTACTACTTAGGCATTTTAGCCGGTAAAGAGCCGTTTCGCAAAACGTCTTGATTTCGCCAAAGTCTCAAATCTGAACTGCGAAATTTCTGATGGATAAATCCGATAGTATCTTACCCGTTGTGCGCGTTTTCATACGATTAAGCAATAAATTCAGAAAAAAACATTAATTAAACGCTTTTGCTCCATCATCTATCTAGCCTTTTTCAACTATATTGAAGTCGGCTTCCAGTCTAACCAGTTGCAGCTGAATACTAGTATTTTACATGGAGCGACTGCCTATCTGACTTCCACAACCCAGTTAATACTGGGTAATACGATACCCCTTGGTAAGACTAGTTGTCAAACTTTCAGGCTTAACGTGCTTTCTGAGGCACGGAGAAAACTCGGTATGTAACGGGTGGTCACCCATCCAAAAACCAAGCTAGGCAAGCGCGGTTAAACTAAAAAGATCGACCCAAGCGGCTGCTATTATTTAGCCATGAGCTGCTCAAAAATTAAACTTAAAACTCTTCTGCATCAGCATCAGAATAAACATTCTCATAACGAAAATTGAATCTTTTACAGATGAAGCAGCCGATTCAAATCCAGAAGACTCTGACTCTGACGAGAGTCGTATGTTCAACCCTGATGAATTGATCAGCTTCGGTACGTAAAACACACGAGTCTTTTACAAATAATCAGTTATGATATTTAGTACCTACTTACTACACAGTCCTTTAAAGAGTAAGACAGCCCTAGTTTATGAAAACTAACTTACTAGTTTTACAATTTTCCAAGAAAAGTTTACAAACATATAACAGTAGGGATAAACCAAAGATACTAAGGATGGATTGGGTGAATATGACTACAAATAAGGTGACTACTGAAATGATCTAGTATAGATATATCATTAAATAGATGCTGCACCAATACTTAATGAAGTTTAAGAGCAGGATGAGACTAACGATTGCAGTCAGATTAATATTCTATGTTGCATTTTCCCCACAGATCATATCAACAAATGCCAAGCAGTAGGTGACATGTACTACGATAAGAGGAACAACGTCTGCTTTGTTTGCGCCTGTTTCGCCTCCGCAGGACAGCTGTACTCTAAGTGCGCGTCCTGCAACCTGTGCTTCAGTAAGTAACCTAATATTCTATTTGCTCCTTGATAACCAGGCACGAAAGTTGACAGTAAGTAACCGTTATTGACTGTCCACAGTGGATCAAAATACTGTACCATTCCCACCTCTGCCACGTAAGTTATATTGTCATTACTACTGACTGTTTTGTAGTCTGTCTTGTTCTGTTGTCTTGTTTTTTCTTCAGATTGGTCTTCAAGTAATTTTGTCAGCGAGTCTGCATTGATGTTTTTAGTTGTGCGAGTAGTATCTTTTTTTGATTGTTTGAGATCGGTTTCATATTTAAGTTTATTATTGAATTTGGTAAGCATTGTCTGGAATGCAGCTCTACAGTCAGATTCTTCAGAATGATCTTCCTACAGTTTCGTTTTTAATTTATTGCTTGATTTCTCAGCTGCTCAATTTTTTACCCGGTAGTGGATTATGAAATAGTAACATAATTAACTTTTATCCAAATAATTATAATTCAGCCATTCCTACAGAGTCCTGTACCAGGTAAATTAGACTTAGTTCAATACCTTAAAATAGTATTTTAATAAGGTTTGTAGTCAATGTCAAGTCGTGAGATTTTAGTATCTAATCAAGATTTTGTTTTATTTTTTTTTGTATGTTTTAGCACCTCCTCCGTTGCCACCACTCCCACTACCACCACCACTGATTCCTCTTCCACCAGTTACACAATATTTTATTTGCGTAATGATGAACCTAAATATTTAAATAAAATAATTATCTGTAAAGTAAAACTATGTTTATAGACAACTCATGGTCGCATATTTATTTTCTATAGTACCTCTATCACCACCGCTTTCACCCCACCAGGTAAAATATAAGATTTTTGACTATAGAATTTTGAATAAAGAATAGTAAACCTGAACACGATAATTATACGAAATATATTATCGCTGTTAGAATAATTATCTAGTCCCAATACCAAGTTATTGAATGTTTGGCCTAACCACTCAACCGCCCCTGGCTGCTTTAGCAGCCAGTTGCCGATTTGCCAAATGTCCCTGGCTGCTAAAGCAGCCAGTAGCGCCTTCGTCCAACAAATGCAATAAAAATTTATTAAACTGCTATTTCTAGAGCTTATTCCTCTTGTAGCATTCTCTATACTATATTCCTCAACGTTCGGACCAACAATAGCAACACTATTCCATCGACAAATCTCAAAATAAAAGTAAAAACTGTAGTGTAAACAAACTCCGCCATTTCTGACGTGTGGCGTCGTATTTCAATTGTTCTGTTATGTATATTGTTGTTTTCGGATAGTGTTATATATCAAATTAATCGTGAAAATCTGTGCTACTATATTATCATAAAGGAAATCTAGTTTTCGAATCTCAAAGTTGAGTATTTCGCCTCCGAAAGGTGGTAGGTTTAAATACCTATAGTGATTGTGTTTATACAAGAAATAAGTGTTTTTGTGATTAAAACGTGTGTGTTAACGGAAAAACAGTGCATAATTAGTATTGTGAACATATTATTAAATTGTATATACAAAAACAAGTGGCTTCGTAAAGTTATAGGTACGTAAATAACCGTGTTCAAAAACAGTCGTTGGCGCAGGCCGCGTCAAAATAAACAGTGAGTATTCAAATTCTAATTTAATTCTAACTAGACTATCGTAAATAAACTAATAAGATTATGGTCTTATTGGAAAGGAAATATAATCTAGTTTATTTTAAAATTATTTTAATTGAAATTTAATATTTAGAAAAATTCAAATTAATATTTTAATAGCGAAATATCCGTTTTCATCACTGTTTTTCAAGTTCTACATTTTTTTTGAGTTTCAAATTAATATCAGTTTTTTTTTTTTTTTTATATATAGATTCCATAACTATTCAGCTATTCACTGTAAATTTTATTTAGCTATAACTCTTGTAGTTTGCGATTGTTTATCTAAAGTGTCAAATTACATGCGAATATTTCGCAATTTTTTGCACCCTGGACGGTTTGGTGCAAAAAAGTCGCGCGCGGGGCGGGTGAGTGGCTAATGGTTCACACAGTACATTTTGATCATCTTTTTTACAGCACCTCCGTTATTCCCACCCCCACTAGTTTCAGAAAATCCACCTCCCGTTAAATTACTAGTACACATTTAATTTTGTCATTTGATTATTCAATAGTTTATGTCAAAATTGTTTTGCCTTAAGGATAAATAATTATCTTCAGCTTGTGCCTCATTAATTTATTCACGTATTCATTTTTTAACAGCAGTTCTATCGGAAGGACTTCTTAAACCAGGTATGAAACAAAATCATTTAGCATGGAAATAGGTCCTTACATGACTGCCAGATACTAACATACTCAGTGCTCCCCAAGAGAATAGAGGAAGATTACCCTTCTTCTGCATTTCTTGCAGACATTTATTGCTTACTGATAGTACCGTTTTTTTTCTGATGACATATTATTGCTGCCAATGGTCCAGTGGTAAATTCTTCTAATCGGCCCTTATTGGGTGAATCTTCAGGTATTGCATTCCTATGGGTAGTATTATATTTAGATCTTCAGTTGATTATTAATTATTTTCAAAAGCTAAAATATTTTGTCCCCATTATTTTTCAACAGAACTACCACTGCCTACGCCTCCTTTGATTCCTCAACCAGGTATAGTTTAAGGCTACATATTTTATTAAATTTATTCAGATTCATAGAAATTTTTATTTGAAATTAGCAGCTCTTGCACCGCTATCGCCACCAGGTAGTGAACGTTATTTAATATTTCTAGTTTTCGTCAGCTATAGGAATTGCTTGGATTGGTTTGTCATTTGTAGGAGTTTCAAGTTCTGTTTACGAATTTTTCGGTTTCTTCATTCTTATTTTCGTTTAGATTCTGAAGTAAGTACCTCTGAATGATTTTATGGTAAAAGTAATGCTGTAATTTGGTTAACACTTAACTTTTCCACAGAAATACTTTCTGTACCTCCACCGCTTCCACAACCAGGTATATTTGCAAATGTGCATTTTTTTTTCTTCAATTTCTTACACTAATCTCGTTGGTCTTTATTAATTGCAGGAAATATAATAATACCCGATTATCTACATCCAGGTAAAAAACTGCATGATTTTACTCTCATCTACTTGTACCAAAAATTAGCTTTTGTTTAATTTCTCTACTTCGTTTTCTTCCATTATAGTGCCAACACTCAGTATGGTCCGCTTCATTCTTCATATTATTCATTTTCAATCGATTTTGTTATTATTCACAAATTCAATTTAATCCACCAGGTATAGTTAACACCTAACTTTACAATCCTAACAACTGTAGATATATTGTGAACAAATTGGCATTTGTTTTGATTCATATAAAAAAAAACATTTTCTATGAAAGACAAGTACAAGTACATTGTCCATTGATTTTTTTCTGAATTTGTTCGTCGGAGGCAAACTTATATTTTGTTTTCTTTTTTTAAATATGCTCATTGCAGTACCTCTTCTAACACCGTTGCCAGTTCCACCATGCCTAACCATGTTTCTCTGATTTGAATGTTCCGTATTAACTTCAGTGATGCTCGTACCATCTCCTCCACTTTCAGGTACTTTCTCGAAAAACTTAATTGGTTTTTGTTTTTTCTGTCATCATCAATGGTCCCGCAGGTCTTCCCAACATAATGCTGCACCATAAATACATATTTTGTTGACAGAACCTCCTCCACAACCAGGTATTTTGTGTATTCTCACGTACCTCTGTACGTTCTGTGGTTCAAATAACTTTTTTGTCATTTAAGGAAATTCAGAATTCATTGAAAGTCTATCTAAAATTTAAAAGAGACATTATCTTTTGTTGTTCTATCTACTGATCGCTGCTTAAGTTTTAGTATGGCCTTACGTTTTCCAACGACTATCTAACCAGCGGAAGCAATACCCAATATAATAATGATTTCGTAACTTTAACGAGTTTCAATGATACTATGTTACTGTGCAAATCATATCAATCGTATCTTTGATGTGACACATTGCTGTTACAAAGATGAAATCGTACAGCATAAAATAAATGTCAATGGCAATGTTGACAGCCAACTTCATGACTGTCACTGTGTTAAAAAATATGTTTTTAACTGCGACAGTTTTTTTAAAGATTAAGTTTTTTTTTTTTGCAGAACCTCTACCACCACTACCTCCGCAACCAGGTATAATAATAAATCACAGTACATTAACAATCGTTAAATAATTACCTTTGTACCCAGAATGGGATGGAATTAATACATTATTTTTTTGTTTTATGGCCTATGCAGAAATTGACATTATTTTGCCAGGTAATTGTGAACATATATTTTTTTTGTTTTTATCTTTTCTTTTAATTTCTTCGATCGGTGCGACATACTTCTTTTGCAGTATTTATTACTTATGATCTCTCCTCTCATTGCAAAATTTAATACTGTTATTTACATAGAATATTAAAGTTTCAACATGTTCGAAATTCTTCTACTCTTAAACTACCTTCCAATGCTATATCAATGTTTGATGTTTTATAAAGTTAAGAAATATTGCAACGCTCTGTTCTGTGCTGTCAATAGCGTTGTCTTGCATCCTATGTCTTGGTCTCATAGTTCACGTCAGTCTGTCGTTTTTAAACTTTTTCTTGGTGCAAAGGTGAAGGTGATTCTAAAGGTTTGCAGAAACGAGTATGTATTTGTTTTATGTCGCATTTTTACAGAACCTCCTCCGATACCACAACCAGGTAATTTATAATATAAGTTATAGAAAAGGTTCTTGCTGCCATTTATTACAATGTGCATACATTTTTAGAAAATAAACTCTTCAATAAAAGAACATGCCCAAATTAAAAAAAAATTAAAAACCAATAAAAATGTCTGAACATCTCTCTCTCTTTATCGTCGAATATTGTTTTTGTATCCAAATTGTAAAAATTACCATTAAGAACCCCGCGATTTGATTTTTGTTCCTTGTTGTTGTTTTTGTCCTCGTATTTTACTACTGTGGTTGATATGAATGTCTCTTTCTTTGCAGATGTCGGACCGATTCCGTTACCTCCAGGACCAAGTACGTGTTCTGTTCATAATTATCTTACTTTTAGAATACGCTTTTTAGTTCCTTGTCAAAGGATCTGAGAAGTTTAGAAAATTCCCCTCATGGCCACGTTGGACATCAAAACTCTTGTTGTAAATATTATTGTGTAATTGAGTTAAGTCCTATTTTTTTTTTCTTTTTAATATTTAAATTACAATCACTACAAATAAATACGAAACTAACTTAAAGCGATGCTCATTTATAACAAGACCAGAACAATGTATTCAAATGTAGTTGAATACTGATTTAGATATTTACGTATCGTGTCTACGCTTTCATGTTAATGTTAGGGATTTCAGTTTTAGAAAGAGCAACGATCTTTTAAATACCTTCTGCTGTTATAAGCAGTCTGTTTTCTTTTACTATGTTCAAGAAGAAAAGATGTTCTAAATGAGTATAATCAAGCCGGTTTGTTTTAATTTCCACAGTCCCGTCGCCGCAACCCCTGCCGCAGCCCCTGCCGCTGCCGATACCGCTGCCACCCTACATTCCTCCTCTGCCTCCTCTACCCGAACCTCTGCCCATCCCTCAACCTCTACCACTACCTGCCCCTAAACCCAAGGACCAATTCTTGTATTGTAAGTATTCACCGTAAACTTGTTTATCTGAACAAGCGCAATTCTATAAAATGACGTATGAACCACTGACGCACTTAAACCCCTCCAAGTTAGATAGACAGTGT
Source organism: Xestia rhomboidea (assembly GCA_963853795.1). Taxonomy (NCBI): domain Eukaryota; kingdom Metazoa; phylum Arthropoda; class Insecta; order Lepidoptera; family Noctuidae; genus Xestia; species Xestia rhomboidea. The sequence continues at coordinate 717,575 of OY970778.1, read as the reverse complement.
TTTTGGGTAGTACTCGCCTAAAAAAATATTACATCACAAAAGTGCCTTGATTTGTGGCCATTATCGTCGATCGCATCATCACTTAGGTACTGTACGGTACATCAGAAAGGATTTTAGTCAAACTGGTCCGACGAAACATGAAAAAATGCATGTATCGTGTGAAAATTGCACAAGTATTATCATTCGGGTGGATATAATGAACGATTATCACACTAATCTTATTCACCACTGCAGGTCCGCCTCCCATGTTCATACCAGGACCACCGCGTCCTTACCCCGTACCAGTGCCAGTACCAGGTAAACGTATCCTGGTACCAGTGCCTGTACCCGTACCGGTACCAGCTGAAAAGATCTACATCCGCGGACCTTCTGTGCCTGTCCCAGTGCCGGTTGAGAAGAAAATACCTGTACCATACCCTGTTGACAGGTAAGCATTGGTTTACGTCGTCATCTTCCTGTTATCCAGTTTTATTTCAGAGTTCGCGACTGACGTGTTTTACTTTCATATATCTCCATTAGCCGTCATTTCCGAATTGTTTTTCAACAGTTTTACACAATACATCTAACATTTCTATCTCTTCGTTATTGTTTTTAGAAAAGAAATTCATAATGGTACATTTTGATAGAAGTGGGGAAACTACACATCCGAGCCGCAGGCTAGGTTGTTATGGAGCCGAGAATTGCAGTAACAAATGCCCACGTGTATCAAACTCCTTTTTTTTAATACACTTTCGAAGAAATAAAATAATAGAACAAAGCATATTTTTGTCGTGAATTATTAGGAAACTATGATTTAATTTGCTTTTTTTTTCCGCGCTTTGCTTTCTCCAGGTTGAGGGAGAATCTAAGCCACTAAAGAGCCTTATATAAAAAATGAAAATTCTAATATTTTTGAATTTAGAACACAAATTAAATGTTATTTCCCAACTAGGCCGTATCCAGTACAGCAACCACCTAAGTTAGTGCCAGTACCCATCCCGATCATCGAGCAAGTTCCTGGACCTGAGGTGAAGGTACCGGTTCCAGTTCCATCACCACCGATAGCCGTTCCTTACCCAGTGAACCACTACATCACTGTGCCTGGCAAGGATAGGCTCGTGCCAGTCCCTGTACCTGTACCTGTACCCGTCAAAGTGCCCGGAGGTAAGCGTAATGCGGAACAGCTAGATACTGGTTACTGTTTGTCAGTTTAAATATAAAAGGTTTTTAAGCAAAACATCATTTGCCGTTGCCTCTTCTTTCTTCTCGGTGATATTTAATCTCCTATCTAAAAGTAATATTAATTTGGTAATCGAATCAACATGTTCTTTACAGAAACCAAGTATTACCCCGTACCGGTCATCCTATACGTAGGTAAGAATGGTTCCAATATTTATTATGTTCAGTATTTTATATTTTGGTTTTAACTGCAGTTTTCTGCAGCAACATTTTAAGTTCAAGTTGAACAAGATAATTTTAAACTTTTTCTATTTTCTAGCTCCTGAATGCAGAAACCATAAACCATTGGTACCTTTCAGCGTGCCGTCAGAACCTTGCAAAATCCACGTCTGTAAAATTGTTTACAACTACGTCTACATCGAAACACACCCCGACTCAACTTGTCTGAGTAAGTAAAATATGTTATTATTTTTGACTCACACTTGACGCAAATTATAACAATGATGTCGTCAATGTATACTTACTTAGTCTACCAAAAACAGGCAAATTACTTTAACATTTTTTTTTAATTTATACTGCTTTTTTATCAAAAGTTAAACCGATAACATTATTTGATCAATGCAAAAAGAATTGATCTAGCTGGAACAGAAAGGAATAATTAATGTTTGATGAAATAATAGATCTATACAGATGTCTCAGCTTCAGTGCTACTATTTTTTTCCTCATAATGATATTACAATATTGTCGCCAACACAAAGGCCCGCAATATGAGGTGAACTGTACAATTAAATAACTTATGTTTCACGACTTTGCCTAACAGTGGGACAGTACGGGCTAGACAAAATAAAAATAAGTGTAGTTTATCTGAATTTCTGACCACTCGTACCTTGAACTTGTACCAGATTGATATTACCTGAGCTTCTATAATTTACATTTGTGGTACTATTGACTAGGTCCAAAATAAATTATATCAATAGCTTTATTTCGTTTCCAGTCAGCCCAAGTCCTAGCTGGGGCTCGTCAAGTGCTTCAGCAAATGCAAATGCTAATGCAGGCGGCAGCGGTTCTAGTGCCGAAGCCAACGCAGCGGCCAACGCTATAAGTGGTGGAAACGGCGGATACTTCGGACCCTTCAGCTTCGGAGGTTTCCCTGGTGGTTCCAGTGCATCAGCAGATGCGTCAGCAAACGCTGCAAGTGGAGGCTTTGGAAATATTTTCGGTGGAAATGCTGCAGCTAACGCAAATGCTATCGCAAATTCAGGCTACTACGGTGGCTACGGAGGAGGTAGTTCTAATGCTGCTGCTCAAGCGGCTGCTAATGCTGCAGGATATGGTGGCGGCGGATATAGCGGCGCAGATGCACAAGCAGCCGCTAACGCTGCATCCGGTTATGGTGGTGGATATAGCTTAGCAGACGCCCAAGCAGCTGCTAACGCCGCAAATGGCTATGGAGGTTACGGTGGATCTAACGCTGCTGCTCAAGCGGCTGCAAATGCCATATCTGGATCTGGTTATGGTGGTGGATATAGCTTAGCTGAAGCCCAAGCAGCTGCTAACGCTGCAAATGGCTATGGAGGTTACGGTGGATCTAACGCTGCTGCTCAAGCGGCTGCAAATGCCATATCTGGATCTGGTTATGGTGGTGGATATAGCTTAGCTGAAGCCCAAGCAGCTGCTAACGCCGCAAATGGCTATGGAGGTTACGGTGGATCTAACGCTGCTGCTCAAGCGGCTGCAAATGCCATATCGGGATCTGGTTATGGTGGTGGATATAGCTTAGCTGAAGCCCAAGCAGCTGCTAACGCCGCAAATGGCTATGGAGGATACGGTGGCTCTAACGCTGCCGCACAAGCCGCCGCTAATGCCCTATCTGGATCTGGCAATGGTGGTGGATACAGCCTGGCTGAAGCCCAAGCAGCTGCTAACGCCGCAAATGGCTATGGAGGATACGGCGGATCCAATGCTGCAGCACAAGCCGCTGCCAATGCTGGTGGATATGGCGGATTCGGAGGATATGGCGATGCCAGTGCAGCTGCCCAAGCTGCAGCCAATGCAGCGTCTGGATATGGTGGATTCGGAGGATATAGCGATGCCAGTGCAGCTGCCCAAGCTGCGGCCAATGCAGCTTCTGGATATGGCGGATATAGCGATGCCAGTGCAGCTGCCCAAGCTGCAGCCAATGCAGGGGGATATGGCGGATTCGGAGGATATGGCGATGCCAGTGCAGCTGCCCAAGCTGCAGCCAATGCAGGTGGATATGGCGGATTCGGAGGATATGGCGATGCCAGTGCAGCCGCTCAAGCTGCGGCCAATGCAGCGTCTGGATATGGTGGATTAGGCGGATTTGGTGATTCCAGTGCAGCTGCCCAAGCTGCGGCCAATGCAGGTGGATATGGCGGATTCGGAGGATATGGTGACGCCAGCGCGGCTGCCCAAGCTGCAGCCAATGCAGGTGGATATGGCGGATTCGGAGGATATGGTGACGCCAGCGCGGCTGCCCAAGCTGCAGCCAATGCAGGTGGATATGGCGGATTCGGAGGATATGGTGACGCCAGCGCGGCTGCCCAAGCTGCAGCTAATGCAGGTGGTGGTGGATTTGGCGGACATGGTGACGCCAGTGCCGCCGCAGCCGCCGCCGCCGCTGCCAGCGCAGGCGGATATGGCTACGATGCTAGTGCCGCCGCCGCTGCCGCCGCCGCTGCCAGCACAGGCGGCTATGGTGGACACAGTGACGCCATCGCACAAGCATTAGCCACCACCACAGGTGGTGGTTACGGCGGTTATGGACTTTCAAGCGCCCAAGGATTGGCCCACGCTGGCATCCGAAGTGGAGAACCAGACAGCGACGCCCTCGCCGCAGATGAATTAGCCGACGATGTTTCAGTTGTACTAGACGCTAGAAAGAAGCGCAACGCCGAGACACGCAAGCTCAATTACAGAATGAGAGCGTGATCACGTATCACGGAATTCCAAGAATCTGTAAGTACTACTATCAAACATTTTTATTTACTTCACTTGTTTGTTTCATGATCTTATTGTTACAGAAGTTCATAATGTTCAAAACAAAAACAACTTTACGGATATTTTGTTGGACCCTATCATCGTGCCTGTTTAACGAAATAAACAAAAGGTTACAATCCGCTCAACGAAAGAAGAGACCTGTCACACCACTTGAAACGAATGAAACTTTGTGAAATCTTGATTATGCCTCGAGGTAAAACATTAAGAAGACAAAGTAGGAAGATGGTTTACGACGTGTACACCTGTATTATGTCAAAAGAAGTTTTACGTTACACAATTAACTCGTATAAAAGTGGTGTGACAGGTCTCTTCTTTCGTTGAATGGATTGTACTCTAACATATTAGTTCAATGAACTATCTTTTGCAATTTATTGCTGAACAAAAATACCAAAACACAAAGACGGTAAATCAGTTATACTAATGACAATGTTTATTTTTTTTCAGACCGAAACTCATCACAATGATCTCTCTACAAACATGGCAAGACTACTCGGACTCGATTTTGTTCATATTTAATTGAAGCATCTAAAAAATGACGAGCAAACTTCATACTTATTATGTATTTATTATAATAAAGCATTTAGTGGGATACTTCTGTTTTTATTGTATCATATCCCAAACATTACAGCATTATACTTTCTGGGAATAAATTATGTCAGAACACTAAAACCACACTTTGGTCTTCCATCTTCGCATAACAGATCACAGAAAAACCCAGCATTACATAAATATTGTCCTGTTGATGATGATTTAGCACCACACCCAGCCAGGAGCAAGCCTGACCCGGACAAGCCGGATACACCAGGGGGCACTGTTTTGTAAGGAAAGACATGCTTTGGGATGGGAGAGGAAGCCCGACCAACCGCAGCCAGTAGGGCACAATCAGCCGACTATGCAGCCTAGAGCCAATATAGGAATAGGGGTAAAGACAGGTACAGAAAAACCCAGTATTACATAAATATTGTCCTCTCATAAAAATACTGACACAAATGACTGAAACGTAAAAGGTTTTAAGAAGTAATAAAGTTCAGCGAAGGCACATTACTTGCAAATTCTTATTTCTTCTTTTTAATGTGGTTATGCCTAACCTTGTGTCAAAGTTTTTATACCACCCATGGGCCTTACTTGCAAATAAAAGTTATTTGTTGCAATCAATGATAAAACCCGTGAATTATTGATTACTCTTTTCCAAGACCACTTTCCATGATACATTTTAAAGTACTCACGAAACAACAATTAAATAAGTAATTATTTATTTAGTCCTATATTGTTCTTCTACTATTCAATCCCTACATGTAAGAGTCGTAAGTTATAAATCAATTACGCACGTCCATTTGACGTCTAGACAATAAATTATTCTGAAACAAATCGAATCACACGGTCTAACATGGAAGTAATTACATCATAAATCATACTGTACTAATATTAAAACGCCCATCACACGGAATTACAGTCTTTCTTATAAATACGACTCTATATTTGTTGGATACACATTGATGGAAATTTTCGTTAATGGTAACTGGAGAACCATAAGTTCAGGGGTAAAGTGCAATAAGCCGGGATGCAGGGTGGGGTCATTGGAGGCTTCTGTCTCCTTGCCTTCCTGTTATCTATAGGCAGAGCGGAAGAATTAGAACCAAAAGTTCTTACAGACGTAGACCAGGTGAAAGAAACATTAAGTTTAAGAAAAAGCAGTGACTTAGAAGCTTCCGGTGATCTCAAAAGTGGTAAGAATCACAATGTTAATATCACAGAATGAACTTCATGCACAGTTAATGGTAAACTTGTTGAAAGTCAATGTAAATATAAATTCAAGATGAAAATCTATTTTCAGAAATTAATTTAGCTGTACCTCAATCAAATTCTCGAGTCAATGAAGGGAGGTCGGGGGATGTCTCACAAAGTGATGCTCGCAGTTTTGAAGGTAATATTATAAACTGTTTTAAGCTAAAACTATGTATTTGTAGATGAATGACCGTAGATAATCACTCCTTACAATTCTCTATTATACTCCCCAGATTCCGGCAATAGTGCTGTCGCCCAAACAAATGGAGATGGATATGCTTCGGCTTATGCTGACAGCATCGGAGGTTCTTCTCAATCTAAAGCATTCGCTGCTGGAGGAGCACCAGCCTCCCCATTTACTCCTTTCAATGAAGAATTGGGCCCTTATATACCTCCAGGATCCAGTTTCTCGCAGGCAGAAGCTCAAGCAATTAATAGCGATTCTTATGGCCAAGGGCTGAACTCCTATCCTAACCCTGCATCCTACCCTTACAAATCTGGGTTGCCAGCACAAACACAAGCTGATAACGGATTATATCACCCTCCACCTAATGTGAACCCACAAGCTGATGGTGGATTTTATCAACGAGATTACAACCCTTACGGCCAAGGATTGAGCCCTGGTCAGTCGCTTAATAAAGCTGAGAATAGATTACATCAACCAGGGTATAACAGTCAATCTAATGTGGGCCCGTATAACCAAGGATCGAGCTTCCCTCCAGGTCAAGGCGACAGTGAGTCAAATCAACACATAATTGAGCCTAATTCTATGCTACCAAAACCTACTCCCAGGCAATCAGTTTTGGATTCGCGCTCTACTTTTTCTACATCTTACCCTTACAGTCCGGGGACTAGTTCAAGTTCCAGTGACAGTCCACAAGACAACAGTGTACCATACCAACCTGTTCCTATACCAGACCCCAACTATTCACCATATGAACAGTTTTTAGTCCCATATAAAGGGCCTAGTTTCACTCAGACGCAGAGCATTAATGGGGAATATCAACATGAGCCCGTCATAGAACCTAAAAGAGACCCACAAAATTTTGCATACGATGTGCTTATATCTCACTCATATAGTCAAAATGAGCCGTATCAATCCGTTCCTATACCGAAACCAAATCCTTCCTCAAATGATAAGGTTTTAGTCCCTTATAGAGGAGAACCTACTTCTCTTCAACAAAGTGAACCCAGTTCTAAACAACCAGACGCTGATTCTAGATTATACATTGAGAGATCCTATTCCGTTGATAATATTCCTACGTCGCACTCTACTGGTTTTACATACAATTCTGCTCAACCAGAATCATCAGATGACAGAGACTCATATCAGGCTAATCCTATACCCAATCCCGGACCGTATGACTCTAATATCACCCCATACATTGATTCAAGTTACTCTCACAAACAAATCAATAATCGACCTGACCAGCCTATTCCAATTTCAAGTAATTTTCTACGTATGAAATCCTCTCAAGATGAAATCCAGTCTTATCAGCCCATTCCAGTACCAGATTTGAATCCTGCACGTTATGAATCTTCTATGGTTCAACATGGACAACAAAATTCCGAAAAAAATAAACAACAGGACGAAGGCAATGCAAATGAATATCAACCCAGTCCAAATACGAAAGCTGATGCTCCTTTGTCTTCGTCATCTACTATCTCTATAGCCAGATCACACGAATTCAATTCAGTAATAGATGAAACTGATTCAAGTTTGGATGATGTATCAAAGAGTGGCTGGAGTCCATACGAATATAATCCTTATACACCCAGTGGTGCATATCCTCCGTTGTATCCTCCAGGAGCAGGGGCTATGCAATTCAAACCAGCTGCCAGTATTTCATATAGCCAGGGAATAAGTCCATACGCCAGTGATTACCCATCTGAATCGCCTTTTCGACCAGGCGTTTATAATCCAAACGAAGCACAAGGACTACCTAATTTTTTTGCCAGTAAGTGAATATTTACATCCATCTTTTTCATAGCCCTATTTAAATATCAACCACATCATCATGTTTCAACCAATCTGCTTAAACCATATGAAAACAGATAAAATATCATCGAAACGTAAAGCAATTAATAATGTCTGTAATAAACTTTCCATTTGTTTACTGAAAAGTTTCGTTTTTCAGGCGGGCAAAGTTTGCCGATCGCGATCGAGGGTAATCATTCCATTTATAATAATTAAAAACGATACCACAGTATGGAATAAAAGTATTTAATCATTATGGATTGTTTCAGATGCGAAGTCCAGAGAGATTTTGCCTGATGAATATGTATTTCCTAATAAAATGCCCGGTAAGTTAATAAATAACAAAGTTTGTAAAAAAAATATACTGGGCTTGCTACTCAAAGCAAAACTAAAATAAATAAATAAATAAATAAATTTATTTCTCAAAAAACTTAGAAATATTTTACAGAACTAAAAACAACTAATTGAATTTTGAATACAGGATTTTCGTTTCTTGTCAGGCTTGAGTCAGCTTTAGTAAACACGGGGTATCCGTTCCCAATAATAATTTTACGTCTACTAAAGTTATGCAAGAGCCTTTAAACTCAAAACTAATAAAAGTCATATTATTTCCAGGAGGAGAAAACGCAATACAATGTAGAAAAGAAAACGAGTTCCATCACTTTTGGTCTAAAGAAATGGACTGTCTGGTCTGCATCTGCCTCAACGAGTATGGAGTCCTGCAGCCGGTGTGTGCGAGCTGTGGTGGATGCGACAACCCTCCACTGAAGCTTACAGAACCGGTCCCAGGACTACCAGAGTCCATTCCTGTACAACCAGCCACTCCTGAGCCTATCCCGATGATGCCGGAACCGTTACCAGTGCCTCCACCAGAGTCCAATCCGGTGCCGCCTCTCCCGGAGCCTGATCACACGATCACAACTCTGGAGCCCATCCCTAAGTATCCAGAACCTGCCCAGCCTCCGTCTCCTGTCCCGGTTCTTTTTCCTGAGCCTGTCGCAACGTTGCCACCACCACCAGATCAAGGTGATTATCGTTTCCTTCTTTGTGTAATATTTTAAATATGACATGATGTTATGGTTGGTCATGTGTTTCGGGAGCATTATTTTAGACTGTAGATAAAACTCATTTGATATTTTCAAGTCGAAGCCAAAGAACATTAATAATGAACATTTAGTATTTATTTAGAATTCTATTTGTCTACGTGTTCTTTGACGTAGTATGACGGTCTGTTTACGTTTGTCTCAGAATCGTAATATTTAATTTAGCCACTAATTTAGTTCAGGGGAATTCTATTAATCAGATCTGCATATAATTTACCAAAGGCAGGTTTCATAGGAATCCAATCAAGATCTAGAAATAATATTTCACAGAGAAAGATTAATGATCTTTCTTAAACTGCTGTCTTAGTCTGTCGTTTTGATTAATAACACCACGTTAAGAAAAGGCTACGAGTTTCCAACTGAAACCAGCATTTTAGTTGGCTTGTGTTAGAGGGCTACGAGCATTCAAACTTATCTTACGTTTTACTGGTTCATTGGCTGAGTTGTAGATTTGAATGAACGCCGAATTGCCATTTTCTAAAATTTTTGTGATGACATCTATACGGCTATTTATAAGAAAAAAAAACTGCTGTGATCTTTTCAAATCGATGTGTCATAGGATACAACATCTGACAAATGTTTTATATTTATAGCACATTGTAACCCTCTGCCAACCGGAGTACCGTTTACAAACCCGTTGCATCCTTGCCAGATATGCATCTGCAAGGAAGCCCTGGTGACTGGCAAGACTGATGTTTCGATCGAGTGCAAGGAGAACCCCCAGTGCAGTAAGTGTCTTCCCGATTTTTTTATTGTGAGGCATCATCTGACACTTCTGGTTTTTCATGGCAAAGAAATGCCTAACAGCCAATCCTTTTGATTTTGCAGTTTTGCCTTCGGATGTCACCGCTTTACGTAAGTGTAAAACGTATTGAAATTCAAAATAAATATTTCAAAAAGGAAACTTTCTAAGGTCATCGTATCGTCTAAGTATACCAAGAATCATAATGATATATTTATATTTCAGCTCCATTACCGGATGTGCCCATATCAGTACCGCGTAAGTTCTTATAAATAATAATGTGCATGGTAATTCTGACGATACACGTAGATAATACTCCAGTTATTTTATTAAGACCTCGAAAAGGGGAGTAAATTAAGCAACTTTTATGAATTTCATGTATGATGTGAATCGCCAATGCACAGAAGATGCATTATGTGATGTTAATTATTCACGAAGAAAATTACTCAGTTGAGTATCCCCAATTCCTTCATAAGGTGTACGGTGAAAACGCATAAGCCAAACGGCGTATTTTCCCAACAACAGACATTAAGATAAAAAATCTAATTTCACCCCTAATGTCCTGATAACAGTAATCCTCAATTATTATTCTGGTGTTTACGGGTAGTAGGCAAGTTCTATTTGTGGTAGTCCACAAACTAAATGATCAAAATATCAAAGCAATTTTTGCTTTGGTTTGAATTTGGATATTAGCCGCAAAAAAGCACATGGTCAACAGAAATAAATTCTCGGAAATCTATTAAAAGTGCCCCGTGTTTAATTTTACTTGTAATAAACTAATAATGAGTTAATTTATCTTTGCAGTACCGATTTGTGAGAAATTTCCCGAACACGTGCTGTTCCCCCACCCGACTGAAGGCTGCAAGCTCTGCAAGTGCGCCAAGAATTTGTCAGAAGACGGGGTTTATGAGCAGCAGATAACTTGCTATCCACATCCTGACTGTGGTAAAATTATCCTGGCATTTTGACTTAGTGATATATTTCAATACATTTCTTTTACTATTACGTTTTTCTACTGATATCTTTGCAAAATTTTACATACGCAAAATCATTATGTTTCGCATGTCTTTGTCCCAATTCATATGGAGTCGACGCAGTATGTTTTCTTCTTCCAAACACCTTAATCAGCTGTCATCTCAGTAGTTACCTCATTCATATTCATATCAATCAAACAATCCATCCGTCAATCGTTTCTTTTCTCGAGTTCTGCAAGAATTTTATTCTAATGAATGTCATCTTCAACAGTCCCAAAAGTGGAAGCGTTAACGGAGCCGGTACCCCCTCTACCTATACCAGTAGATTCGTATCACGAAAAGCCGAACCCTGAACCTGGACCAGTACCTATTGAACCCCTGATGGAACCCTTTAAGCCAATGGAGCCTGTGCCACTACCGGAAGTCGTGACGGTGGAGCCTTGTGAGTAACATTTGTAAATATTACTATAATGGATTTTGACATTTTACACGCACACACCTGACTATTCCTAAGATAGTTACACAATATTTTTATCCAGCCGTTTATAACTAATATCCAATTAGCCAATGCAACTGAGTGAGGGATTCTCTCTTCCCTGACTCATCAATCAACAATTTATTTTGGGTTGGTGCAGCATCTCTTCTTTGTTCAAGCATCTTTAATACCCATCATCATTCAGTAGTTGCCCCCTTACAAGTTGCTATCATTAATATTTGTCTCCGCAGTACCGTGGCCTCCTATAACGACAATGGCGCCGGTCCCTCCGCTACCCGTGACTCCTAGACCTGGGCCACTCCCAGGACCATCACCACGTGAGTATTGTTACACATTAACTAGAAGAAGGACTAGAAGACTAGAAGAAGAACTAAAAGGAGGAATTTCGAAAATACTATCAGAAAATTTATTCTGCTAAGTTTTGTTTGATACACGCACACGATCAAATTTTTATGTTGATCTACAATAAAATACTGGTCTAGATAAAAAATATTGAGCTATAATATGACACGAAAGAAATCATTAAAAAGTCAAGATTGTGTTAAAAGATAAAAACGTTTTTAAAAAGAAATGATTAAACCACTTAACTTATCTCTTTTATCATTTATCTAAAACTCATCCTACACTTCGTCCATTTCTACCGTTATCTTATTACAAGATCTTCATCAAGATAATCTGTGCAGATGAGTCCTGCCGGCCGTACCCTCCCAACCAGACGTTCCAGCACCCCTGGGATGAGTGTCAGGTCTGCATATGCACTGAAGCCACTGCCGTCGGGATGATCACCGTCGAAGTCAACTGCTTCACCAAACCTTCCTGCTGTTAGTATCTTTTCATCTATTTTGGAATATTTAAGAGATCTTTTAGCTTTATATTTTTTGGCATTTCTTTCAGGCATCGAACCACCAGATTCTGTTAAAAACGGTGAGATAATAAATCCATTTTTTAGGATTTCTTTTTAAGAAGCATTAAAGTTTTATAAGTATAATTACTATCATTATTTCAGCACTACCAGGTAAACTACCACATTTCATAGGTAAGCATTACCTCAATCTTTACATACATTAACTGTCTTTGTGAGAGAGAACCCTCGGCATTGATCTAAACGTTTTCATTTCAGATTAAATTCCCCAGTTCAAGATCCCCATTCAAAGTTGTGCCGTCACTGGGCAGTTGAAAAGTTTCGCAAATTCATGATAACTGTCGATTTGATGCCACCGTTTGCGCTCGTTTGCACCCCGACGTGGGGTGGCCCACGGGAGGTGACAGAGGGAGAAATAAAAAAGCTCGTATCAACGAGAACATTAAAAGCAAACAAATAAAGTAAAAATTTACGGGCGACTGCGACACGCCGTCAAAATTGCAGATACAGGTGACGTTATAAAAGATGGCGTGGGAGTAGCTGGTACACCACACGGTAAGGTGGAATATTGAAATATCAAAATAGTATTTCATAACACAAGTTATATTATTGCAGTAAGACAGAAGCAGTCATTTCGGCTAGAAATAAATATATTTACAACTCCATTTAAATAAATAAGAGCATAGATACCACTTTCTATAAAAATAACACAAAATCTGTCCCATCTGTTGTTAAATTAAACGTTCTCCCCAAAAAGCATTTATTAGAGAGCAAAACAAAGGTTTACCCAAAAATTACGTAAAGCGTCCTCCCATGGTAGCACTTTGATAGCAGATAACAGAACAAACAATGGTACATAAATCAATCGTCCTCCGAGATAGCGGTCCCTAATTAGTGGGAAAGCATTGAGGAAAACCAATACGGTGAATCGTTTTGGAAACGCAATAAGGGTGAGTTCAGACGGGCGATGAGCGCCATCGAGCAAACGTGCTATAGATTGCCCCTCAAGTGTATTGACACCTCGATGTCCATTTAACAGAGCCACTCACCCCTGAACGTGATAGCGTGAGGGTAATTGTGTTTTCCATTCAGGTGTCTCTGTTATCACTGTTTTATTGGCCAACGTTAAAATTCGTTTTGTTTTTGATGATTTTTTGGAAGAGTTCGAGTGGGACGTTAAAATTATAAATCTGGTTTGAACTGTTTCAATTTTGTTTGAAAGGTTTATAACTGACACTTTAGTTTACTGTTCCGTGTACAACAAATGATTTGATTTCTGTTCGTCACTAGAAAACATAAAACAATCCGCCAAACAAAGCCCTGTTCTCGTTCAAACATTTTTTTTGTATTTTTCATTTCTCAGGTTTCAACACGCTATACTTAGGACCAAGCAACGCGGAGAACAGCCCTGATGTCCAAACATTATCCAGCGGTCCGCAGCCAACCACTAGCACCTACAGACCTTCACCATCATACCCTTCACACAGTCCAAGACATGTTAACATCTATCCTGTGACCAATAGGGCGACTGATCCTCTGAAACAGGCTCCAGCGTACTCCGGTTATGTGGACCCAGCATCTAGCTACCCATATCAACCGAACTACGCACCTCAATACGGGAACCCACAATATCCTGAGTTCCCACCCAGATTACCAGTCCTACCTAGTACTGGCAATACTCTTGCACAATACAAATCCAACAATTTCGGGTACCCAGCAAACTACCAATACGCTCAAGGAGATGCGGTAGGGAATAACTTCCCACCACACGGGCGCTACCAGCCTTTTGATCCGAGGTTCCAGGCGGTCCCAGCGCCACCCTATCCTGGGATGTACCAGAGAACTTTCGATAGGCCTCATATATACCTTCCTCAGTTTAGAGATGGCTTTGTGAAACCCCCGGTACCAGCTCTAGGTGGACCAAGTGAGTTTTTTTCTTAAACATTTAATCATGCACAAACTGCAAAACTACAAATACTATGAATCTCATGTAGTACTTTTCCATTTAGACACATATTATTACCACTATCTTTATAAATGAGCATTAAAATTGGCTTGCGTTATCCTGAATTTCAGATCTCCAGAATTTGGCACCAACCTACGCTGCACCTATCGGATATGCGAAGTCTGGTAAAGGTAAATATAAAAAAAAATCAAATAATCTATTAATCAAATATCAAATATTCATTCTTTATAATTTAGCAAAATGATCACTAGCATCGTCGTAGTAAATAGTAATCATTCTCTAAAATGCTGAAAGAAATTCGACGTTACTTGTAAGCGTTCGAAAAGATCAAATGGGTAATAATGCACAAACACTTGTGATGGATTGACCTTGTTAAATTAGTAACATTTACCAGCATTTGGGCCAATACAAAGTCAATGGCTATTGATCTAAATATAAATAATCTCCAGATCAACATACACCCGCAGATGTTTACGAAAGAATCCACAAACTTCAGTATAATTTTTAACAAGCGCACCCCGTAATCCCGCGCGTATCCTTCAACTTTTTGGACATAAATTAAAAATATATTAGGAGAGCAGATGGTGGGACGCCCGCCATGCAAATTATATTTAATCAAACTTTGAACCTTCACTAGTTATTGAATTTCTCTTCCACTTTCTTTGGACCTTGTTTCCTGTCCTTCTTTTAATTTGAAATAGTTGATAAACAAGTTATTTGCTAACAATTTTCAGATGAACCAGATGACGACTCGCGGTAGTGTTATGAAAAATGTGTAAGTAACTATTATGTTTTTAGGAACCTTTTATTTATCTAAATTACAGTAGTGTAATTTAGGTTAGAAACAACATTCTAGTAATATTCCACAGTAATGGCATGAATGTTCACGAACCAAATTGAAATATATATCCAAGCTAAAACACTGTTCTCATTGAAATACGCAATTCTCCTGTGTATTTTGAAATCACGAACACAAACGTATTGGGTTTAACGACGGGTATTACTGCATTCAGGAATACTGAAATAAGTCTTCGCAATATTACTGTTTCATAAATGTCTATAATGAGTTTGAACTACTAATAGTAGATATATTTGGAATTGGCCACTACATTTGATATTTTTCCATCCCTCAAGGCGAGATTTGTTACCTCAGTTAACATTGGGACGTCTAAAGGCACCACTAAAGGAAGCCAGTACTAAATCGTTTCCTGATGAAACAGCGGCATAACTTAAGCATAATTGATTTCACTAATAAAAGCATTGTTGTTTCAGGATATAATGTTAAGGAATCAGACGACATGGCTTGTCACGGATTACACGAGTAGTTTTAAGATGTGTGCACAGCAAAAGATGCTTTAAATTATATTTATAGTAAAGGAAAAGCATCGTAATTTGTTTGTTTTATTTCAATTACTGTCACAAGCAATCAATGATGGTGATTAGGTATACCTATAGGGTTCCGCAGGGGTCAAATCTGAGCACAACTTTGTTTTGCCAGAGTAGTATTGAGTTTTTATAGACCAATCTGGATAGAGTATTTGTCCATAAAATCCATTTACTCGACCAAATCAATTTCTCCAAAATATTTTCAAATGCGGTTGCAATATCTAAAAGTGTACGACATTACGTACATTATTGTACCGATTGTAAACTAAAATACTTTTACAATAGTAATAAAACATACCAAACGATTTGGAGTTGTGTAAAGTAAAAATCCTAGTTTAAGTGCAGGTCGACGAATAATGTGAATTTGATTTTATGTAAAACCTATATCATAATAATGTTGGTCTGGATTGTTGCGACTTTACTTATAAGTGGTAAGATATTTAGTTTTACTATTGTTTGGTGTTTTATTGGTGCTTCTAAATCTAACATCTACTCTCCATTACAACAATATAATATTTCTAAACATAGTGCACATACGCACAAAAACAAGAACTAGCATTTCCGCCATTTTATATCCATTTCATTTCAAATTGAGCAAAGTGACCGAGCAGACAAAATTAAAGGAAAGGTCTTAACGTTTCGCATAGCGTGCAAAATGACAGATTTTCCACATCTTATTAAGTTTTAGCCATTATGTTCTAAGTGAAAACAGTTTCAACTTCTCATAATATCACTCCGGAAAATAACTTAAGCCTTAGTATTGAAGTAAAAACGTTTGAGAGGATGCCGACTAGCGCTTTAATGAACATTTCTATTTCAAGTGTGAACCTAAGTGCATAGTGGAAACGAATGACACATAACTAAATACACTTCTACTTCTTCTAGTTAGTGTGGTATTTGATAAAAGCGAATTGTTCATGAACTAAATAAACTAATTACAAAACTATGGAAGGATTTTCATAAATAAACTAAAGTCTCTAAATACAGGGTGAAGGCACAACGACGAATTAAAAAAAAACAGCTGTACCATACATTTTGACCGCGTAGGTTAAACCTAACTTTTGTAGGAAAAACCAGTTTTGTTTTTAGAATGATGTGCTTCAATGTCTTTTACACCCTGCATATTCTTGCGCATATTTGCAGAGCCCGTTGTTTTTCTACTGCTAGATACCATACCATACAGATTTCAATGGCTTCAATCAGGAAGTCCACAAAACAACAGACTATTTTACAACTCGCATTCCACCTCGAGAAATAAAGGATTATTCCTACACATGCATCGTACGATCCTCCTAATTGCATGCGCATTTTGATCATAACCTTTCTGGCTACTAATGAATTTTGTATGAATCTCGACACGGAAGCGGAGAATGAATATATTATAATGATCTGGATTCAAATAAGTAGAATGGAAATTCTAAGCTTTCGGTTAGTAGTTTAATAGATGATGATGATGATCCTCAACGGAATCCCTTGGGAAATGTATTAGTAAAGTAATAAAAGTCTGCTAATTCATATTATTTGAGTAATAATGGTTGTAGGGTTGGCAAGGTATAGTCAAACGCGCGTGACTTACGTCACTATACGCAGGGGAGACTAGTTTGACACAATAATTCAGACAGGAGCAAAATTGAAACCTATTCGAAAATAATAGGAACTTTCCTCATTATTTTCTGGCGTGTAATATCGTAGAAAATGGACAAGATAAATTACTAACAATAGAGCATTTTAGACTTGAATGAATAACTAGAACCGATAAAGTCCATTTAGTTAGTATACACGCAACTAGGAAACTAGTGAACGACGTGACTATTTATGAGCGATGAAACGTTTCCAGTGTCGAAATGCCAGACCCCGTTCAGTTTGATGCACATCAACGAGATGCAAGACCTGGCTCAGTTTGGTGATGCGCAGCATCGGGGCCCGAACTTCTACGACTACAGCGGACAGTCGGATATAGAGTCGGCCAGTACTTTAGAAAGGGATCATGACTCATCACTGTAAGTTTTGTAATGTCTTGATCACAATCTGTCAAATCTGTCCTTATAACAATTTATTTGGAGTTGCCGTCGTTGCATGTTCTTGCACACACTCCGACATATCAGTGGTGACTGGTGACTAGTAAGGCTCATTTTTAGTCACATCATCGGTCACATAATCGATTCACCGTTTCTGTGGTATTTTCTTAAATAAAGAAAATAAAATAGGTACTCCAAGACCATTTCATTGAACTAATTCAAACCAAGCCGTGGGTATAATAGTTTAATTTTATATAAACTCAATCTTAAAAGCTAGATTCAACTGCATTGATTTAGATATGGTTTCAGAAAATGGGGGTTTATACTAAAATCTGCTACCAAGTAGAATCTTGAAACCCGAAAAACACCCATATCGTTCATTTAGCCTTAGGAAAATGTACTAGTTCAGCGAAAAGACCCCGTCCTTATTTATGAGATAATTTATTTACGTGCGCCATGAGATAAATCAGGGGAACGACGCCATTTTACACGGCCAGCCCTTCTTTGAGCAGCCTCAGCAATAACCGGACGTTATCCCAATATTTAGGAAGTTCAGTGTTGGAGATCAAAAGTGAGGAGACACAATATTAAGATTTAAAAGAGCGCCTATAGAGTTTCTAGCTTATACTTTTCCATAGAGGTCAACGTTTTGGAATAGCAACCATAACTTTTGTTTTTGGTCTTAGGCCGACTATCTGGTGTGTATATTGTTTAAAGTGGGTGTCACTTACACCCACTATACAATAGTCTATTACAGTTTATTTCAAAATTATTTGTTTGGATTGGTTTTTTACCTTGATATGTTGGTAATTCTTTCTAGTAAAAGTAGCTTGCAAGTGAGAAAGCTGAAGTGGCAGAGGGCCCGCCATGTTTGTCGAAGGACTATCTCGCGGAGCAGACGACTCTTATAGTGGGAATTTCTATATTTTGTTCTGTAAAACGTTTAATGTTACTATTATTTCTTTCAGTTCATTATCAAAATATTCTGATACAACTTCAGACTCATCTTCTGGCTCCTCAAAAGAAACTAGCGAGAGGAGACGAGCGTAAGATCAAATGTTTTAACTTCTTTTTACTAAATTGTAATAAGATGGATTTATAACAATCATCGCATACATGTGACGAGAGAAACCCAGGAGTCCCGCTCAAGACGTCAATTCTTGGGTCATCCCGGATCATTAATCTTTAAAAATACTTAAATCAATCCTACTTGGTAATTTCACTAACATTTAACTTTATATACAACGTGTAACATAATTAACGCACATCCTGAAATTACTTTGTTCAGAATCGTTTACTGAATCGATTTCTATAATTTTTAATGTAGGTAATTTTTTATCCCAAAAATAATTAAAGCTACGTAATTTATAGCCACACTACCCCTGTATAGTCCAAGCGAACTGAAATGGACCGTAACTCAAGGCAATAAGACTTTTAAAAGTGCAGTTTTATTTGTATTAATACAAATTCCGCCATTCAATACAAAATAAAGAAAAATGAACCTTATTTCAAGTGAGTTAAAGTCGTTACAAATACAGTTAGGTAAACTTGGCGATTCAAGCGCACGCACACATTAAACAGGCACTCGTTAAAGGACACAATAGATAAACCAACAAAATGTAAAATATGTGATACTAGTTTTCGTTCCCTTTCTCGTGCAAATTAAAAACCTGGGATAGAGCGAGATAGCCACCGGGCGGCGCCGGCGGCGCCTACAATCAAAGCTAACTTAAATAAATGTAAACAATATTTAGTCACGCGCTAACTTCCGTACAGTGTACTTATGCAAACAGTTTTTCGCGCGCGCTTTCTTTGCAATAATTGACACAAAATGTTCAGTGAAATGGTGACTAATGGTGAGGATTGTGGCACGGTGCAGTGTGGTGATAATGTGGTTCTAGCTGGCAGAACATTCAAGTCAACCAAAGGTATGGTACAAGAGTAGACCGCAGGGTAGGACTATGTTAGCTGCTACTTCGTGGCCATGGAACGTTCCGTCCGAACACAGCCATCGACAGGGGAGCCGATTGGCGTACACATACTCGTTTTCAAAACGAAATATGGGATTAATTCGATGAGAATCCCCAATCAGCTGATTTGAAGACTTTTTTTGTGGGGACGTATTAAATCGCTAGTTTATTTTAAAAAATAGGATAGTGAACGCTTTTGATAAAAAATGACGAAGTGCTTTCTAAATTAAAACATCAATTAAGAAAACAGGCATTAAAATGTATTGAAGTTTTCTATTGAAGTTGAGTCGAGCGACAACGCGATGTTAACAGCTGTCTCGAACGCGAGCGAATACCTACAAGGCTAGCAAGACTCACACAGTCGCATACGTAGGTATGAGACCTACGTATGCGACTGTGTGCGTTCGTTGATTTGTACTGTGACTACAACATTCTTCCGGAATTAGGAAAACTAATTTATTAAATAATCATTGCTTATACATGTTTAATTAAAAATTCAGTGCATGTATTATGATTATAACATAATAAACTAATTGGGGTGTCTGAGGGTGTGCGTTAATTATGTTACATGTTGTATAAAATTTTACTTAATCATCGAAGCAATAACGATTTTTATCCAGTACAAACTTGTACCGCACTTGCACTCCATGCGTGCACGATATGCTGAAGAAGTACACCAACATTGGTATCAAGTGGATATGCGGCAGCTACCAGCAAGCCAGGAGAACTTTCAAGAGTGAATGCATGATGAGGTATAGAAACTGCCAGGATGGGACCAGTAAGTATCACAGTAATAATAATACTAGCCTATTACTGCCCCACTGCTGGGGATAGCACAATGGGCACGAGCATTGATCACCACGCTTGCTCAAGACGGGTTGGTGATTCCAGACTTATATTAATTATAAGTCCAGGTTTCCACGCGATGTTTTCTTTCACCGATGTCTGTGAAGTTAATACTTGTATGGCTACTGTAACAGTAACAAGTGTAAAAATATATATTTATGATACAAAAAAACGAATGCAAAAAAAAGCTAACAATATGGCAACACAATTTAAATTATGATGACACAGAGCTACTTTTGCAACGTGCGACTTAATAATAAATAATATAGTGATGTTATTTGCTTAGTTGGACATACATGTACACTCGAAATCTCTCTTTCTCACACACGCACACACACACACACACACACGTGCGCACACACGCTTATACAAATTATCCTACTTTGTTTATTTATTTTTATTTTTTTTATTATTTTTACTTTTTTAAATTGTTGTTATTTGCCTATTTATTTTGTATCTATAAGATGTAAGGGAACAGCGCAGCCTTCAACTACAGGCATTTTCTATGCCTAAATGGAGACTCCTTGACATGTTATGTAACCCAAATTGATACGCAATAAACTTTTTTTTTTTTTTATACCAGTAAACAAATCAAATATGAACGATGATGTGCCAGGCAGACTCTTGAACAAGGAAGAAAGGCTTGCTTAGTGTGGCACTAGATGGCGCCGTGTGTAATATCCAGCGATGAAAAAGAAAAACACAATATGTCTAGCAGTGGACAGATATACCTAGACTAAATTATATGTTTTCAAAAAATGCCTTTGTTATCCACAAATTGAGTTTTAACTATTTCTTAATATTTGCAGTGTTCGTGAAGCTCTACGATAAAAAATGTAAGAATGATCCTCAACATGGAAAGAGCTGGTTCTACCACTACAGAGTGTAATTATTATGTGAAAAGTAAAATAAGTAGATAAAAAAGTCTTTAATTTGCTAACCTAACCTTACCCTCTACAATACTTTATCTCGATATCTACTTAAAACGATCAAACCGCGTATCTGAGTTCGAGTACGAAGTGTAAGGAAGGCAGTGAATTTCTCAAATATGGAAACGAATTTTTATTATTTAGTACGCATAAGGGTCTAGCGTATTCAGCCTATGATAATCCTATTGCTGGGGCACAGGCCTCCTGATTCAGCTGCATCCGGTTAGACTGGAAGCCGACCGTAACGTAGTTGGGGAAAAAGCTTGGCAGATGATGGCCACAGTCCCCCTCTAAGTGAGACGAAAACCCAGTACGGGCTGGTGAGATTCTAGAGTAAATACAAACATAATCATAATAAATTATCGTAACACTACGCCCAGGTTCCCCGAAAAGATAGGCAGAGAGAGACGTAGTCCCACGTACAAGGGGGACCGACCTATTGCCATCAACCGATCAGATTCTAAAGTGTGAAACAATAAAAACAACACAACATTACGCAATAAAATAAAAAGCAAAATTACATTGAATCGTAAAACAAATCAAATCGAATGGATATAAATTCGCCATGGGCACAATTTATGGGTTTCTAGACATGTTTCACAAGCGGGTATAAAATGATTGACGTGGAGCCATGGTGCGACGGGTGGCTCACTTTGTACTCGTATTGATTTTAGGTGAGTTTTTTCCACTATTATAAAGTTTGGGATTACTGAGATTATAATCGATTTAAAATGGAAATGTTTAAGTTATAATTAGGCACTGATAGTTACTACTAATAACTTCTTAGCTCTTGTCTTCCTTTTGTTAGAATAGACATGTACTGAGACTGTTCACTTGTACGAAGAATAAGTCAGTGTACTTAAACCAAATAACAGATCACTGTCCCTTAGTCTAGTGGTATCACTGAGCATGATTTCCAGGTCGGTCAATGTTATTGACCTTTTCTGTTAAGAGTTTCTCAATTATAGGCGAAATATAAGTATATCTGCCTAACCCTTCGGGAAATACAGGGGCGTGATGTTACAAATAATTTTCTTTCATAGCGCAATTCGCGACATCCATAATCAACAACACTGTATTAGAAGACAACGATATTAATCTAAATGGACTCAACACAAGACGCAAACGAGACCGCTCCACGTCATCCAGCAGCGGTTCATTAAAGAGTAAGTACGTCAGTGGGTAAGCTGAATTGCTGTCGGTTTCCAGGATATGTATGAGTGCCCTAGAAGGAGATATAACTGACCTTATTGGTGAGGTTCCTCAGAAAGGTCAGTTGCGTAGTACCTGCAACCGGCGCGCGTGTTTGTAGGGATCGTAGCAGGTGGCATGCGTTAGTTTCTGCCCATGGAAACGAGGCGTGGGTTTACATAAAGACCATACATATGTATTGATGTCGTTATAATTACAGGCACATACATAATTAGATATAAGTCTTTTCACTTCTGTCTCTGGTATTTGCAGGGAAACCATACTAATATTATGAATGCGAAAGTTACTCTGTGTGTCCGTTAGTCCTTGACAGCTGAACGATTTATATACTCGATCTCGCGCCAGTTAGCCTTTGGCTCCTAACATTCCCGGTGGCGCGAAATTTGAATCGCTCGCTCTTGCATTCGAGTCGAGGGAGTTCCGGCCGACGGAGCCCCGCCTCGTATTTGGCACACAAATAGATAATGAATTTCACGACTTGGATTAGCACGCAGGATATCTTTTTATCCCGGTAGGACGTTCTCCAGGTTTGATATCGGACCTCCACCCGGACCAAACCGCGAGATAAAGCTATTGGTATGTAACTTAATTCATTCCGGGACTATTGCGCGGTGTAGAGGCACAGCAGTTCTATTACTCGCAATGGTTCTGAGCAAAAATCTTACAGTACAGTTTAGATTTTGTGATACAGAACTTCGTTCTTGATCCAGTATAACGGAATGTTTTATGTTTCTAAATACTCTTGATCGAGCTTTTTTACTTTTTCACAGCTGGAGAAGGAAGCAGCAAATCAGCAGACGAGTCTTTAAATGTTGAGTTCACCAGCTCGGATTCTTCAGACTCTGAGGATACTGATGGACTGCCCAAGTCTAAAAAGAAAAAAAAAGACCGAGGTCCTAAGTCTACTGTAGAACGCAAAGGATGGTATGAAGAATTATATTTAAAGAAATACATAATATGCATATTATACATATTTCTTAATCATGAGTCAGGGAGCTACACGCTCACTCAATTACTAAAGCTTTTACTATAGTGCCACAGATAAAACTTATTTTTAAATAATGCGTCATCTAATTTTAGGCGAAAATGGCATCGTAAGTGCACTAAATGCCCGCAGGACATGTTGATGAAATGGCGGGATCCAGGCATCAAGTGGATTTGCGGGGCTTACCAACAAGCGCGGAGGACCTTCAAAAGTCTCTGCATGATGCACTTAAGAAATTGCCAGGACGGCACAAGTGGGTAACAGGACATTTTGAAGAACATTATGAAGGTGCTTTTGCGAAGCTAACCATGGTTTCTATGTAACTCAATGAAAAAAGCAACTTGCGGCATCGTCGCCTTCTACGGAAGGGTTTTCATTAAGTTTTCAAAACCTCTTTGGGTTGGCGAACGCGTCAAAGTCGCGATGCTCATTGATGAAGGACACACTGAACGGGGAAGGTTCCAAAGAAAAGGGGAGACCTATTACCCAGCAGTGATTCCGGGCTGAAATAACGATGATGAGTCGGGTCGCCGCGGTCATTAACATTGGATGGCTTGCTGCTATGGCTTGCCGTTGCGTGGCATTCTATAATTTACCTATTAACCGTGTCGTATTTTTTCTTTGGCAGTGTTCACCAAAATAGCAGATCACCGCTGTCCTAACGGCACTCGGGATGGCATACGTCCATACAACAACCATTTCTTTTACGATTACAAGGTGACGCTGACCGATGACGAAACGTCGTCGTCGGGGAGTCAAACCGTCAGTGACACGGAGGAGTCCACTAGTGTCAGTGACTCCGAGATTGAGAAGAACCTGCCGCCGTTCCGGTTTGATCCAATTCGTTAGGGTGTACACTAAGGTTACCATTCGTGTCCTGATTTGTCTGGACATAACAGAGTTTTTTTTTTTAGTTATTCCGGCCTTGCTATTTGTTTAGACTTTTCAGGGATTTAATAAGAAACAAAAAGTGTAACGAATACCAAAATAATAAGATAAAATTGAGAGGTCCGGCTTTTTGGCAGAACATGTAAAATTTAAAAATGGTAACCCAAATGTGGTCAGTTGATTTCTTTGACCGTGACGTGTGTATTCGTTGTCTGGAAAAGTTTATTGATTTGATTAAAATATAGAAATCTATAGTGGTGGTGTTGTTATCATTACTAGGGATCCTTGGTAGATTAATCTACGTTTAATTACACACACAAAAAGTTAGTCAAATAATTGCTTTAAGCAATTCCAATTAAATTGAAACTGTCACACATACAGGTGGAAAGCCCACCGATGCAGAAACGCTTACCACGTCTTTAGTACATCATTTTCAAATTTTTCATCAGTAATTAAAAAAAAAAAACTTATGTTCCATACATTTTGACGATTGCACTTTTGTACGAATTCAGACTCTGTGTTACTACTGCATATCTGCAATGTGTATGGTGCAGTATATTCCATATATAGAGAATTTTCCAATTTAAAAACCTAATAACACCTGCCTGAGAATCAAACTCAGGTCCCCACCCTTAGCAGTGACAACCACTACACCAAGAGTCACAGTTCCTACGCATTCACTCAAAACCCCATGCATCATATTCCATTATCTTACATCAGATCATAAATCTACAAAGCATCATAATACCATTAATCGTTAGCTGGCAACAATTTGTCAAGCAGACAGACAGACAGACAACTGCGTGATGAGACACCGAATATACAGAGCTGCAACACCACACATCATACCCTTACACGCACCAAATAAAGTGCAAATTTGTGTAAACCAACTGTAAACGTATCTTTGCATTCAGGACAAGTTGCAAATGTTAACATTACAGTTGTAGTGAACTTTATGTTGTTTGATATAAAAGCGGTTTTTGTTTAGTTTACAATTGTGTGCAAATGCATTTGTAATGGACCAGTTTGGAGTGTTGCGAGTGTTGAAACGTCATAGCTTTTGCATTGATTTTATTTTTTTAAGTCCCGGGGTGAAACATAGGGTTTTTTTCCTATGGGGTGACGCCAAGCTAGCGTAATATACTTTGTTCAAAGTTGTGCCAAAAGAACCAATTTTGATTATATTTTGCAGAGAAGTAGAATTAAATCCAAGTGGGGTACAAGGTAACTTTTGAACATCGGGTTTTCGCAAATAAATAACCAAGCCAAAAGTGTAAACAAAAAAACTTTTATTCAATCTCTCTGTTAACAAGAATTACACCCCTAAAAACCTCGAGACACATATTTCACCCCCGACAATCTGTTTTACCTCACATTCACAGGGTGTTGTCAAACTTCTACGCACAAATGTGCAGCTCATTGCTTGTAATAGACAATTTACATAATGCCCGCTTACAAAGGACGGTTAGCAAAAACACGCCAACAGTAAAATAGGTGTTAAAAATGTAATCAACTTCACGTATGCATAGTAATTGATGGTTACCTGTGTGAAATAGAAAACAAAAAGAGAAAATAATTGAAAGCCTTTTTTCGTGTTAAAATGTAAAGTGTTATCAAGTCCGTTTATTACACTGAAATTGAACGATGTGCTTTTTCAGGTAGGTTTTTGCAATATCCTTCTCGGTAGCAATATTGTTTTAATAACTTGCCCGCGGATGGGATGAGCAATATACGGAAACAGCTATTTTGCGTGATGCTTTTTTAACACTTTATGCAGCATACTTTAAAATAAGTGGTATACTTTTATCAAGGCAGACTCTCGTATTTTATATGAGGTACTATGTAATAAATAATAAACTTTTATTCAATTATCTTTATAACTTATTGATGGGAAAGAAGCTATTATAAACAGCAAAAACGAAAAAGACCCCAAAAAAACTTTGTAAAACTTTCTGCTGTCGCTACATATTTCTATTTTTACGTATCACAGGTGACAACTCTCATTTGCGGGATGCTCAGAGTAGGGTCTGCACAAAAATATATTTGCCACTGATAAAAAGTAAACCACACCTTAAGTTTCAAGAAATAGGGGTGGAAATGCTGTGAATAAATAAAGAGTGGTTGCTAGAGAAGTTTGTTTTCATAGTACAATGATAAGTATGAATAATGCTGTATAATGTTTTTGTCTCATGTTTCATACAACACACACAACATTTTTTAAAATATTTGGTTGTTTTAAATATTTTCGTGAGTGGGTTAGTTTACGTAAGAAGTTATGATTAGTCTGCCTTTAGCCCGCAACTTTGAAGTACCATTTTACCCATTTTGGTCACCGTCACTGTCGTCAGACCGAAGATCTAATGGAGACCACTAAAGATAGCAACTGCAACAAAGGACGATAGCTTTCTTTCAGCCATCAAAACTCAAACCATTTATTTGATATAGAAAAAAGGTGACTGCTGAGATGACGAGTAACAGAGAAGTATGGAAGAACAAGACATGCTGCGCCAAATAAATTAGGATAAGGACAGGAGAATGGTGATAATGAGACCATTACAGGCACTTCTGCATTGTCGAAAACAAAGCGATGAAGCTACAATCTCACTCACAAGGCATAGTAACTGTGGAAGTACTGTAGTTGTAAGCACATGTTCAGTGATCGTATTGCTACAGCTAGACAGTACATTCTCAGCTGATCAAAGTGAGAGGTACTAGCAAAATATAAAAGGTCATTATCATCATATCAGGGGGAAGACGTCCAACACTGGACATAGGGACTTCCTCAAACGCCACCACATCCCCAGGTTCTGTGCTTCATGCATCCCGCAGATTCCCGTGGTTCATATTTACTTCAACAATCGCATTTTTTGACCTGGCATATGAGCTTACAGTAACACTCCCTGTCCTTTCAATTCTTTATCCCAATAACACCGAAAATCCGCAACATTTAATTTAGCCGTCACGCCGGAGGCTACACGGACGCATGACGTCATCCTGCAGCCAATCAGCGGTCCCCAGTGGCTACATGTACTGCTCGATTGCATCGGGCGCTGGTGTCGTGTACGTGGGCCTTAATAACTGGCTATACGCTGATGTTGGAGAGAGATTATTCGAGTTTGACAGGAATAAAGGTGTTAGTTATTAGGTAAACTTGGTTCTTAGATTGTTATGAGTAGAGAAGATTCTTATACAATTGGTATTTGAATGTAAAAAGTTAGACAGTAACAAGTAAGTATTGCTTGATTTGGTTTGGGTGTTAGGGTGTTTAGGATCGGAAAGCACAAGCAGAAATTACTTGAGGTCCTCATAAAAAGAGGTGGCCATCAGTTATAGAACGCTGTAACGATGACTTAGGTATTCATGATTTCGGATGAAAATATTTACAAAAGAGAAAGGTCGTATGTAGTAGTCTATACCCTTTAGGGGTGATCTTTGCGCAGCAGTAGAATAAAACAGGTTCAAAAATAACATTCATCACAGCTCCATAATTAAGATCCCCTTTCCCAAATTCCTTAAAAAATGCAAGCTAGTATCCCTAACTCCTCGTCAACGGGTAAGCCCGAGTGACACCGAGCAAGGCCGACTTTACCCGAGCTTGGCCGAGTGGCTTAATGAAGTAATGTTGGCTGTCGACTGATGACTACATGGTACTGCGAGCGTGCTCGGCTAGGCATGGGTTTGGGATGACGAGAAACGGTTAAGCGTTGTTCAGTGTAAAGCTGTCTTGTTTTGTTTTTCGGACATAGACTTTTATCTTACTTCATTTTTATTTTTCTTTCTATAAAAAACGAAAATGAAGAAAACGCACGCGTGTGAAATACATTGCATGTTGAACCTAATCGTAGTGCGATAGGAACCCGTTTTCGAGGAAGTGTATTGAAAATAATATTGAAATTCATAAGTTACAGTTACATACATAAGTTTAGTTACTTAATAATGTTTCAATCGATGTTCTTTACCAAGGCAAGTCTTATTCCAATTCGATACATTTCCAGCGAACCAATGGTTTGCTTTAATTCAGGTGTGCACTTACATGGTTTCGTATTTTTTCTTAATAAACTGCTATTAATGAACACTATTCCTTACCTGAAACAAAAAATAAAACACATTAGAATATAATAAATTAACATATAAATAAAGATGGTAATAGAGACGACTGCTTTTTCAGTTCATCTTCTCCCAAGCCAAATAATCCGGTACCTACTTGTATAAACCTTCCATCACTATACGACATACCTCCTTAATTTTCTCCATAATACGTTAAAATAATCGCATACCCAATAACGCGAGAACTGTTCCGAAAAACAAAATTCCGCGTAAAGTAACTGTTCCAGAGAACAGTTATTTTTTATCGGCACCACGCAGGCTTGTTACTAGCAGTAACCAAGGACATTTGGACGTAACATACGAGGCGCTATACATGGCCACGGTCACACGGGTGCGTAACTTGTACGTCAGTGTTTTGTCGGTAATGGATGTGCTGTGGCTCGATTACATTGATTTATAAGGCCGAATTTCGATAATGAAAATGAACGCGATCAGAAGAACTAAGCGGTGTTCGAGAGATATCAGTGTCAATATTCTAAAGCAATTATAACAGAGACCGCTCTTGAACACGGTTTAGATACGCTGCTAATTGGTGTAATCTGCAGTAAGACGCTATAGAAGGCTTTTCTAACTGAGTGAGCAGTGATTAGTGTCATGTTTATAACATGAAGAAGCTTTTAAAAACCAAATCTTTACCAAAACAGTTCCAAGAGTTGAAGACAATAAACGATGATGATGATCACAATGCCATTTTGCTATTTTATATACCAACGATTGTACAGCAATGGCAAAACAGTAAAAGTCTTAAACCTTGTATGAGATGAGCATCCAAATAAAATGAACTTTTTATAAAAAAAAATTCCAACCTCTCCGTTAAGAGAATCGGAACAATCTTCCAAACAATATCTTTCTCGTGTCACCGACACCTGTGCTACACAACGGTTTGAATGCACCCCAAAACCTTTATATTAAAACAGCACTGGACCCTTCGTCTTATTTTGTAGACCTTACTTTGTTAATTTTTTGCGCGCCCAACTGCTCACCCCCATTCTTCAAGTCGCCGGCATAAAGGTGTGTTGTGTAAAGGGGAATTATTATGTGTTATTTGTTTTATGGTATGAGTAGAGTTATGGGCTCTTTTATAGGGTTGTTGAGCCCTTTTTGCTTGTTAAACCTTTTCGTTTTATTTATTTTTTGTTTCTGGAAGAAAATTAAGTCCCAAAGTATTTTAAATATATGAAATGAAGTCCCCAAAGTATTTCATTAAAATATGTGAGTTTTAACCAGAATACTTTATAAATTAATGATGCTTACTTGACTTTTTTTGTAAATTGGTTAAAAATATCACATTGTTCTATGCCAAATCTCGATCCAAAAAATCTATTTTTCCTGCCATAGAGTTCTGCACCAGTAGTTAGAATAAGCAATTTCTTAATTCATTATTATTTACGATTTGTCCTGTCTTTAATTTTTATTCTAGTCTATCATATCTCATTCAACCAAATCTTAAAAACTTCTCAAGCGAAATGACGTAATCTAGAAATCACACCGAGTGATCTCAAATAATCTAGCTTGACGTAATAAACAGGCAGTTCCCAGAGAACTCGGTAGATTTAGTTGTGGATCATGATTCCCGAGACGGGCCGTGTCCGACCCGACTTTAATCCGAGACCACTTCAACTTGGGGCGGCAAGTTAGAAGGGTGGAGCGGGAATAAGTTGGACATCGAATGAGGTAGGGGATATTGTGGAGTGATGTGGGTAAATTGAGTTAACAGCACTGCAGTCGCTATAGCTCCTAGGTAGCTGGGTCCTGAATCTTCAGCCTCAAGTATCATCTATATGTCATAATTTATACGTGACAGCTTCGTGTTATCATAGTCATCTGCATAAGCCTTTACCCAGCTGTTGGGGTTGGCTTTCAATCTTGCCGAATGCAGCTGCGTTCCAATATTTTACATGGAACTGCCTATCTGACTTCCACAACCCAGTTGCAAGATGCACACTACACCTTACGCGAAAGCTATTTTAACGCAATTTGAGCAATGTTTTAATTTTTTGGCGAAAATTAAAGAGGCAGTCTGTGCCATGACAATATGGAACCACAAAGAGAATACAGTTAGTCTATATAATACTCCGTAACAAATGGTAGCATCTTTTAGTGAGTTTTGAAATGTTCACATATAATCGCTATTCGCTTTCAGTTTGAACCATATCTCATCTCGCTGGCAGAATATCTCATAAATATTGTATGCGTATCCACGGCGGGCGGGGGCAGTTTTTTCGTTTAATAGATTGTCGGCACACGCCGGACTGACGTATGCTAATACAGCGTTATGACGCGACGTAACAACACTCAAATTAATCATATTGTGTGCGTGTGTGAGTTATTTGGCTTATTTTTATGTGTGTGGCGGATATTCTGTGGGTAGTAGGGAGGAAAATTGATGAGAGAGATGTGGAATTTCCGTCGCAAATGTGATGCGTGAGAATGGTTGTGCCCTTTTTTTGAAGCTACTAAAATCATTATTTGAGTGTTTGGAATAATGGTTCCTTATAAAGTCCTCACAGTAAAAACAGAGTAGAAAATAAACTAGACTGTTAATTTGCAATTCTAGCAATTTTTCCGTCATATAAAACTTCACCCCTTTTTCACCCCAAACACAAAAAATAAGCAGCAACAAAATAATTAAAATCAACATTCTCCTTTAAAGTCCATGCGTTGCCTGCGCTCGGCATCCCTCATAAATATTTTATGGCGCTGCCCGGACTAGTTTCAACCCTTAAATAGGTTACACGGATGACAGGCAGGCATCATAAGCCAGCTTATGATTTTAGCTTTCACTTGTACGTTTGGTTGGATGATATAGGTATAGGGATGAATATCTTTAAAAGCGATATACGTGGTCATATTTGAACAAATTACATAATTTGTATTTATGAATGATGGGAATAATGTTGTCTTCTGACAGGCTACCTTGGGATATTGGGTATCCCTATCACGGATAGTCTGTAGTGGTATACAGGGAGTAAATGAGCTAACCTTGATCCACAACTGGTCCTGTACTTTGAACAGCGACTAAACGAACACTCATAGATAAAACGAGGGACGGAAAAATATACATACAGCTGTCAAACTTGTCAATATGATAATTACACAACGACAATATACATTACTTGCGTTCATCTTGTGCAATTGATTTTTTTCTGTTGTTTCGATCATGACACATGTTTCACCCGTGGAAAATCCATTTGACCCATACATCCAACAGTTTCGTTCAATTGTGGGAAATGTGAGTTCTCGTACAAAGGAGCGCTCTGTCCATATGTAGGAGCAGTTTGTCCTAGTTTGCACTTGTTCAGTTAACTTCCCCTACGCATTTACAGGTTTTATTTGACATGATGTTTTCTCGGTTCGGTACTAGAGTTTCTACAACTTGAACAATCGCATTGTGCCATTTGTGTAACTGTTATAGCACAACTAAGGGTTCTTACAGACGAGCGGCACGTTGCCAACTGCAGATAAACTGCAGCCGTCGCCACCTGTCGACACCACAACTGCAAGCGTCGACGGCAGGTGGCGACGGCTGCAGATTATCTGCAGTTGGCAACGTTCCGCTCGTCTGTAAGAACCCTAAGGTCAAGGTAAGTTTTCGGTAACATAAATGTCAATCCAATTCACGTTTATCTTTTCCATTATTGGTGTCGCTTATCGTATTTCCAGTTAAATCTAGATTCTCTGGACATAAAAGATCCATATTAATTGAAACCAACGACCAGTGGTCCACATTAGCCCTGGGTCGAACCAACTGGAAGTCATGGGGAGAGGCTTCTGGCCGGCTTCAGTGGGATGACGCAGACTAACAGTACTTATCAGTATAAAGGAATAAATATTATACTAACCTAATTGAACACTAGAATAGCTTGTACAACTTGAGCCTCACCTTTTGATAACCTTTTCGCTAAGTAAAAGTATTTAGTCCTAAGTTTATCATTACCACCCACTTCAGTATAACAAGTTAATGGATAGGCGCGTCCTAAGCACAGCTGCTTAATATTCCGAACAAGTCGCAGAAATAAAAGGGAAAGTGGATTACTTTATAAGTATGGTCAACGCCATCAAAAATGTTTAGTGTGTGCTATGAAACTCTGGAAGTTGTGTGTAAAAATATTACTGGCCTGTAACTGCCCCAATGTTGGACAAAGAAGGATCTAACATTGACCACTATGTTTGTTTCGTTTTATTTTATATAACGCTTTTATTAAAGTTCAAATTAATACGGTACATATTAGAAAAATCTATGCGTGACCAGACGAACGAAAAAGTGAGATTATAAAGGTTCCGACTTTAGTTTCTGTTCCGGACATAACTGGCAAAATGTTCATGTATACTATGCCGACAATGCTCCCTTGTATACCTTTACATTCAATCCGATCAAAGGCATTTTTAATATTCATATGAATCCCGAAGCCAATAAATCCGCCATTTGGAACTAAACTTCATTTTTCAACTTTATCTACTATGAACAAAGAGTTTTCAGGGATTAAATACCTAAACCCGCTACTCCAAAAACACCCAACAAAATTCAATAGTTCAACCACACCCAACTTTTCCATTATGGTAATCCAAAGTTACCGATACCTGGTAGTTTGAAAAGGAATTGGATTGCCGCACTAGTGCCTTATTTACAGACAGTAGATGAGCTTCGATGTCGGGCAAATCTAATAAGTGACGGTGTAGGTCGGAAAACTGATTTTATCGCACTTTATTTACTTTTGAGAGCTTTTATTGGCCGTATGAAGGATAGGTGGTGAGTAGAAGCGTAGGTCGGTAATGAAGTTTGAACTTGAGAACAGAGATAGAAAAATCCAAGCGTGGTTTTTTGTTTTGTCAACTGAGTGGTACTAAGTTGGGCTTGATAAGCCATGAGGAAGTTGTCCAAAATCTTGTAAGATTCGACCTTAACAAACTAGCAACTTTTGTTTAAGTTTAGGTTAAGGGACCTAACCTTAACTTAAACAAAAGTTAGGTATTGAATAAGCTTCAGCATAAACTTTAGGGAAACCTGAACTTTGAATCTATCTACTATTATTAATAGGGCAATTGTTACAAAATAATATTCGTTTCTGTATCCTAAAACTTAACTACAGAATCGAAACTAAGCCACGTCGATAGTGTTTGTACTGGTCAGGCAAAGATCGTTCATAGTACAGGTATAGATTGATTCACAAAAAATAATGTTTCTCTTACATCGACACAAATCGGAATACCTCAAGTTCTGGTTAAATTACACAGTCCTCGTGTTGAGTATCACCCATGAACGCTATGTACTAAAATAAACTATAGACCATTCTGAAGCTTCAATCAAAATAATCACCAGCCTAAAAAGCACGTGTAATTTCATCTAAAATCACAGCGACATCAAAGAGACAATAGCGGGAGAAGTATCGCTGAATTACAAACATTATTTTAATCAGTCCGTACAAAAATGTTCAATATCTCGGCGTCGGCTCTTTGACAGCGCGCACGCATAGCTGGGGTCTGGGTTTATCACTGGATTAAGTGTTAAGCGGGAGCGGGTAACGTGGCACGGCGACAGACACTTCAAGGCAGTCTTCAACTTGTAATGCCGTAGTGATAAACGACAAACCAACCATTACTAGGTACAATTTTAAATCATTTCAAGCAAATGCTTAGGTTAGCTTAAGGCGACTACAGGAGCTAAATTAGCAACTCTAATTGTGGTGGTTCAAACTTCGTTTTAAATACTGTTAGAATAAAGTTCTAATCAGCTTGCACTACAAAGTGGTTGTTCGTCAGTCACTGCGGGCCGAATAGTGCGAAATGAGTGATTTACAAAAAATCTATTGATTGGACTGAAAAAATAAAACACTATCATGCTAATATGTTGCTTGTAGAATTATTTGCCAAAAAATTAGAATGATCGCATGTATTTGAGTATAGTTTTTACTCGTTAAAAGAAATGTTTAGATAAGTTCTTGATTTTTTTATCGAGTAAAATTAGTTGTATTATGTTTTCAAAACACTACCATACTAGCATATATCCTGAAGAAAATTAAATATTTTTCTAGTTTTGTTTACTGCAGTGAATTATAATATGCTTTTTTGCATTACATAAAAACCTCGCGTTTAGCTCCTGTAGTGCCCATAAAGGTACAATTTCGAAGGTAATCGTCACCGCTATGACTGTCGATTGATGTAATTGTCGCCTTTTGCAGTTTCTAGAATAAATAAACTTTGAAAAAAAAATTAAAGATGCGTTGCGATTAAAAATTACTTTCCCAATATCAACAACGAAACCAGTAAAATAAAGCCATCTTCGAGCCGCTCTCCGCTCCGAACTTGACACCGCTAACCGCTACACGTTTACGCGTTTAAACCGCTTTTACATCTGAGTTATTTTTTAATAAATACCCCTCCCCTCCCCCCCCTCCCCCACAGTGGCTGCCTTAATCATTGGCAATATTAAAAAAAATCTGTTGGCAGCGAAATGTGCTGTAAAAACCTCCGCTCATGTTTGATTATGAGGGATTATTCGTACTCCTTGTGAGCCAAGGTCCTAGTGAAGACATTTCGTATGTTGTATAACGGGGAATCGAAGGAAAATGTCAAGTAGGCGATAGAAAGAGGGCAGCTTGAAGTCATGTCTACATTAAATTCAGAATTTAGTTTGCTAAAATGTGTTATTGGAAATATCACTTTATTACTAACCCTCAAACTTCAATATGCGCTACAAGTACAAATGTTCTTGACTCTTGTGTTTTAACTTTCTTTTAACTTTTGTGATCGCCTAGAATGCTGGGTTGTAAGTATCCATCTCACTAGAGATCCCTAAGCTCCATCAAACATTCTCTAAATACCGCCACCGGGGAGTTTGGTAAGTAAGATGTCTTGCATATCCTGACCCTCCTGGGAGCCTGGTACCTTTTAAAGGACAACAGGCAAAGGCTGTCAATCCATAGTATTTTATGATGTAACTTTTACTGAAAAAAGTAGCACTATGTTTATCTATATTTTGAGACTCGACGATTTTCTTGAGAGTGTTACTGATTTATTAGTATTATCACTCCTTTAAAAGGAAATAATTACTTACTCTTAATTAACAGTTATACTCGCACAGACCAGGGAAGCATAGCACGAAAGAGAAGACGCATGTACTCAGCAGTAGTTGGCGCAAGGCTGCTACTAGTAGAGTGGAATTAGGCAAAAAGTACTCAAAAGGTGGAACGAAGATAGTAGTCTGAGTTTCATGAGACTTTTATTTAGTTCCTGGAGGTGTGTGTGGTAGAAAAAAATATCCCATCTCGCAACTTTTTTAAATTTATTATTTAGTTTGCGATTAACTTGAAATTCGATTAATGTTTATTATGGCGTAAACTTGGGTGCATCAAGTTAACTCTAATTTAGTCGTTTAATAATTACACTCGACTATACTGATAATGATGAATTTAGGGTAAGTAAGGGTATTTATAGGACATAACATTTCAGAATCATTAGCCATTTACTTTAATATTATGTTAACGCTTCAAGGACATAGCAGTGTAAACAGCAGTATCTCCCTTATTGTATATTTAAACTTTAATAAAATCGTGTAAAGGATCACATGTGGGTTTTGCTCGCCGTTCATATGATAGCAGAAGACGCGCTTTTACATAAAACGACGCCATTTTGATATTTTATTTAATAAAGCTTGGCTTGTGGTGTCAGAATATACGTCATGCAATTTTTAATTTCGCTGTTAGATTAGATTTGGACCTTGGAAGTTGAATACCGAATATAAAGACGATCTAGATGAGATAATTTCATGATATCGGTTGAATGTTTACTGCAGAACCAATATTTAAACTAAGATGAACATCTGCCTGCATTTTCCCAACTATGTTGAGGTCGGCTTCCAGTCTAACCGGATGCAGCTGAATACCAGTATTTTACATGGAGCGACTGCCTATCTGACCTCCACAACCCAGTTAGTACTGGGTAATACGATACCACTTGGTATTTGAAATAAGATGAACGTTCAAAATAAACTTGCTGTAATTACAGCGTTTCCATCAATCAGGAATTCACTAGCCAATCATTTGTATAAATCTCTCAGTATAGTCAAACACTTTGATCGACAGCGGCCTTTTGTTGTCGAGGAACTGCAAACGTTTTAAATCTATAATATGTGCTGAAATAATCTGAAACTTATTCCAAAAATACAATCAATTTAATGCAACGTTCACGGAATAGCTACGGTACATAAAATAAACAAAAATCCTCAACAAGATCGTAACGAAACCCTTCAAGAAAATAACAGTCAACAATTTATTCCATAACAATACCAATTCCGGCCCCCTTAGCCCTCATCCCTCCTATTTTTAAAGCCTTATACAATTTGGAAAACACTTCCGACAAACTATCGGAGCGCGTACGATATCCTATTGGCTTATAATAGGGGTGTTCTTAAAGTCGGCAGGGACGTTATACGAAGCAAATTGGTGGAGCTACACTATAAAAATGTCTCAAGGTGACTTTGACTCCTTATGGGTGAGTTTTGGGCTATTTTTAGAGCTGTTTGTTTGGATGTTAGTGTGTAGAAATGGGATGTTTATTGAATGGGAATAGTACATTTTGAGACAAGTGGAGAAAGTTTGTTATTGTATTCGTGGCGGAATTAGCACCCGAGCCGTAGGCAAAGGTGTTATTGAACCGAGAACTGCAATAACAAATGTACACGTGTATCAAACAACGTCTTTCAATACACTTTTGAAGAAATAAAATAAAAGAATGAAAAATATTTTTGTCATGAATTACTAAAGGAGACTATGATTTTAATTTTCTTTTTTTTCCGCGCTTTGCTTTCGCCAGGTTGAAGGAGAGGCAATGGTACGAGGCCGTTAAACAGCCTAATATAAAAAAAGTATTTTTTTTGTATTTTTGAATTTAGAACACAAATAAATGTTAACTTGTTTATAAAAGTAAATTTTAGTTCTAAATAATCATATTTATCTTTGATATTGTATTTTTAAACACAATTTGAATATTAAAAAAATATTTACGCCGTAAAGACGCACATTGCTTTGTAAAAAAAAACATTCACCTCCGAATAAAGGCATTGAACCAATTTGAATTTCGTATAAGTGTACGTTACCTATGGATTTGTTTTTCCGCACGCGTGCAAGATAATGAAGAAAACGCACGAGTGCGAAATACATTGCATGTTGAACCTAACCGTATCGGATAAGAACCCGTTTTTGAGGAAGTAAATTGAAAAAGAAGTTATTAAAAGTGTTACTCGTATAGTTTTAAGGTTCTAACACTGTTTTAAGCTTTCACGGCTGTTTTTAAGGTTCTATTTATTTATTAATACGAAGTGTATTTTTACGGGCCAAAGTTGCCAGTAAATATATAAATGTTATGTTAACGCACTTGAACAAAAGCGTGCTATTTACACCACAGCACTAAATTAATTCCATATGATGTGGCACAGCTTAGGCGAGACGAATGTCCAGCCAATCGCAGCGATAAGCTGACTTAATTGATTAATTGACAGAACTAATTGAATCTTTATCACATGTGCAAGAATGTATGCACAAAAATTCTAATGTCATTCTCCAACAAAGCGTTTTAAAATCTATCGACGTCATCAGCCACAATCGTCAATAAGTTCCGATATAAAATCCGTTACCGACCGATAAAACTTCTAACCGCCATCTTACTTTTGCACAGCCATCCAAATAAACACATCACTCAAAACCTTTTCAGCGGGAACATCCGACGATCGCATTGTAAACACGTCCCTCAGCTTAAAAATATTCAATAATCCACGAATCCCAAGATGCAAAGACTTCGCGTCATTTAGCAGCGCCATCCACCGCGATCCCCGATCCCCTACGATCATCCCCGATCTCCTCCGATCTCTTGCGATCCCGTGCGAATCCCCACGGACTCGCTGCTAAGCCCGTATTTGCATTTATGAATAATGTCCCACAAATACACGTATGTGTTGATTTTTTAAGATACATTTCTTGGTTTTGTATTTTTGTCGTATGTTTGTGAAACGGAAGTGTTTTCTGTTTTTTTGTGGGTTCGATGAATGTTTCAGTTTTGGTGGTTTTTTTAAAATGGCTTTTGATTGTGTGTCTGTCTGATATTCTGGGAATAAAGTAACGCAATAGGTGCCTAAACCATAAATATGTGGAATATTATGCTACATAATACTGCCTACGTTCTATTTTAATTTTTTCTTAACTGATTATCCTGTTTGTCAAAAAATAAAATAAAATGAAAAATTCAGACGAATTGATAACCTTCTTTTGGATGTCGGTTAAAAAACACAGATTCCTTGACTCTGCAATCTTAAATTTTTCATAATCTTTTAAAAACTTTATTTCCTTCGATACATTAAATAAGATCCATAAAACAAATGTCAGCGCAGTAAAGCATAGTCGAAGCGTCGAAGATAGCGACAATACGACAAAGCGACAAGGCGACGTCGCCGTACAAAGCGACACGAACGTTTGCGATTCGTCGTGTCTTCTTTTGTCTTCGTCGCTTTGTCACTGAGGATTCGTCGGTAGTTGCCACTTGCATGCTTTTAGGAACTTGCTCCAATGCTAGCGGAGCTATAATTATATTAGTAGTGATCTATCAAATAAAACCAAAATTTACCGCTCCATGATGTTTGCAAGTGAATTTGTCGTAATAGTAGAAGCAGATCCTGAACTACTTAAGCCTGTCTTGTCTTACTTGCTGTACTGTTGATGAAAGGGTTCACACGAGAAAAAGAAATGCTGTATGGCTTAAATGCTGTTGTTTGCCCTGCCCTTCCAGTCACGAGACCTAGTATCTACCTACTGAAGGGCGACCAGCAGTCAGCTCTAGGCAATCTAGCTACTTGCTGCGCTGACTGGCTCCGACCACGCTTTGTCTGTGTGTGTGTGCATCATCTGCCTCCATATCCTAACTGTGTTGCGGTCGGCTTCCAGTCTAACTGGATGCAGCTAACACCAGTATTTTACATGGAGCGACTGCCTATCTGACCTCCACAACCCAGTTAGTACTGGGTAATACGTTACCCCTTGGTAAGACTGGTTGTCAGACTTTCAGGCCACTGACTGCCTGTCACGACTGTCAAAGATCAACCAATGACAGGCGGGACCGACGGATAAAACGTGCTTTTCGAGGCACGAAGAAAACTCGGTACTTATGTAATGGGCAGTCACCCATCCACGGACCAACCTAAGCAAGCGAGGCTTAACCTGAAGATCGACCCGAGCGGCTGTTATTATTTAGCCACGAGCTCCTCACAAGATATATACTTGCATCAAATACTGTAGCAAACGATTTATAGCACCGCACATCTTTTACAGTATATCTTGAGCTACAGCCTTTGTTTGAAAGTGTCGCAAGTGTGATTGTAAGTTCAACACGATCTGTGGATCCTCGGTGTCGCCGCCATCTTTCAGTTCAAACCCTAAGTATAGCGCACCTAGCTTAGAGGTGGAAAGTTCTGTGTTGTGCGCGACGCTCAAGTTTTGTGTGTTTAGGGTATGTTTTATAGTTGTACTAACAGATGGATAGTTTTCCAACTGTCTACTTAAACTCCTGCTATTGCATTGAGTATTGAGTTTATAACATAACTTAATATCAAACCTGTTTTCCTTAGAAATGGAACCGACAAGACCTTTATCCTTATACGGGGTGTAAACAACCTCATCACGAAGCCGTCAACCAAGCATTCTGTACATCAAACTAAATAACTTTACGCAAAAATTACTGCTGGGATACGACTTTTTTTTTGGGTGAAAAATCATGTTTTGTGATAGAACTCAATGTAACGCACTCAAAACAGTGTGCTGATGGATAAGACAAAAAACACACACACACACACACACACACAGAAATACAAGTTTTTTAATGTAGAAACTTGTATTTAAAAAAAAACGTCAAAACAGTTGGGACTTTGACCCCCAATATCTCCGTAACTAGGTTTGGTGTAGAACATAAAAATGATCGCAATGACAAGGAGTACAAGTGCCATTCGGCTTCGTTAAGAGGTGTT
The DNA here is from genome assembly GCA_963853795.1 of Xestia rhomboidea. Lineage (NCBI taxonomy): Eukaryota > Metazoa > Arthropoda > Insecta > Lepidoptera > Noctuidae > Xestia > Xestia rhomboidea. Next base: position 677,142 of record OY970778.1, on the reverse strand, counting down.
TTACACCTTTATAACGTCCCTCCTAGTAACGAAGTGTAAATAATTGTTTATTTTTATAAAAAGACTGGAGACAGATCCATTTCCTCCAAACAACATTTTTTCTGCGAATTCAGCATTGACAAAAAGATCCTATCTTTAGCTGTATACTTTCAAAATGAAAAAGATCTTCAGTTCTTAGTTACAAAGACGTCGTGTCAAGGTCAGTATTTAAAAGTACCCGTGAACGTACAAGAGGCGCCCTGTGCCCTTTGTGTCGAGTGTCATTCAAACACGGCCACTTTACTAACCACAAGCTAAAACAAGAAGCCGCTGGAGTTTCAACCTTATGATGAACGAGTAGGGTTGTTTAGGGTTAATTGAACCGTAAAACTTGGCTTGTTTTGGTCACTTTGAAAGTAGGTGAGTACGAGTAAGGGATTAAGTCTTGAATTTTTTGTATTACCTGTGTTTGGGGGTGAATGTGATCGACTTCTGTCCTGTGAAATGTGATATTTAGTATCATGTGGGACCTGTTTGATGACTTAACATTTAGTTTACGAGGCTATTAGTAAGAGATATAAACTGACGTTCATGAGGAGAGCTTTCGAATGTGAATGTTCATGGCTATAAGAGTAGAAGAGGACCAAAAGAAACGATGGATGGACTGTGTGGAGGATGATATGGCTAGAAAAGAGATGTCTGATGATATGTAAGGAAGAAGAAGACATGCTACGTCGACCACAAATAAATTGGGATAAGGGCAAGAGAATTACGACGATATAAACTGACCTTTATGTTCTAAAAGCTATTATTTATCTTGTAATCCCTGAACATAAAACATAGGTACCAAAAATATTGATATTTAAAGTAAAAACTAAACACACTAACATTAGTTTCTAAAACACAAACATAAAATCCTTAATCCACACTCATAAACAACAAGTTTTAATTAATACCACATAATCACCGCGCCCCTGACATACCAAAACAACCCTCACTATCAACCCGAGACTAAACTTCGGAAACGTCACGTTATAATCGTAACGACATTCCCACATAAAGTGGTACAATAAAAAATTAACTGGTATAAATTCAAAGGGGGTGAAAAAAGTCGTACCTATGTATTTGAAAGGGTTAAAACCCCAAGTTGGGTCATTACAAAGGGCGGATTAGGCTTGTTCTCTTTAAATTGGTCGGGGTCGGTCGTACCAACACGCCGGATTAGCGATGGTAAATAAATACGGCGGCGGTCACAGGGTTAACTTTGACGAGGCTTCGCTATTGGCTATTGTTATTTGAGATTACGCTCATGTTTACAATGTAACGTTTGTTCTGAGGGACGAGTTCGTTAGGGAATAATTAAAAGGACATTTTTATTAAAGTTCATGTTTTCATTTTTTTTTCAGTGCTCATCAAACTTTGTCAAAAAACGTAGGGCTTATTTACGTTACAGTTATTTCTTTTTACCATTTTTGATCATTTAACATTGGTCCCTCATTACTTTTACGATAAAAAAAAATCGAAAACTTTTAAACGAAATTGATTCCTATCACATTTAAATGAACATTCACTACGTTAAGATCCTGACTAGTAAGTAAGTAAGTCATTTATTTTCTGAACAAAATACATTGTGCAGAAAATTAAAATTAAAATGTATACCTAATTAAACTATTATAACTTCGCACTCAACACACTCCACTCATACTCTCACGCTACACATAGTGTGGTTCAGCGCTAAACGTGTAATAAGTAGTCGAAACGCCTGCTCGTTATATTATAGCATCACACAGACATGCTTGTTGCTGCAGAATGCGTTTGTGTCGAAATATTCAGGCGCTTGTACCAAGCTTTGGAAGTTAAAACAGCTTTACTATCAGATGAATATATTATGTTCGAGACTAAAACTATTTACCGCAAACCCATAATCGAGAAACTATTTGGTAAATAATGCTTTTAGTTTATTGAAAGCAAAACACTGAAAGCCGAACAGTAGCCACATTATTACCCCAACAGGTGAGGTACCTAAGGGTTAAAATAACAATGAACACAATCATTTTCAAAGTGTAAAGTAAAACAAGAGTACAAAATGTAAAACTAAGCACTAAAACGTAATTTAATTAATATTATAATAAGTACCCCGTAGTGTTGTAACTACGCGGGACATTACGGGATTTCGGTGTGAACACAGAAGTATAAAAGGATTTGTTGTTCGACACGGAACTTTACATTTTCATTTGTAATAAGAGTTAGCAAAATAAACATGAGATTAAATTATTGTTACTAAACCAAACGAATGCTGTCGATTGAATGTATAGTTGATAGAGGCAACTAAAATAAGTGATAACTTTCAGTAAGGTAAAAACTCAAAAGCTTCACAACAATATTACTTTTGCTTTGAACTTTCAACCAAACAACAAGTCGGCGATATTTTTATAGGGATAACACACCCCTTTAAATGCAAAACATAACAGATGTTCAAAGAAATATCGTGACCTGAAACGTTAACATACTCCGTATATTCCCAAAAAGAAAACGTAAAACATATTCCGGTACACATATGATGAAAATAAGGCTTCGTATGTGGATTAATGAATAACAAAGGCAGTCAACACCAACGGATCAAAAACACAAAATATAAAGCATGGAACGGCGACATTTAGAAAACGGAATATTTGAGCGTCCCCAACGAGACGTCATGCCGGAATTAAAGTCCCGGAAAATCGGGACATGTGTGGCGGGACTGGAGTCGTTACACATCACTAGTTCCGACCTTTTACTTTAATATTCATATTATTACAGAGAGGGCAATGAAAATTTAACGTGGAGAAGTAATTATGAAGCCGAGATGAGGGTTCTACTGTCCGACCTATTTCGGCGTATACGTCCGCCACGCACCGCCATACTGTCTGAATCGATAATATGAATGTTCTGGTTAATCTATGTAGACACTGAGCCTAAAGCCGTTGTTATTTTGAACTTTGTATTTTTGAAACTGCTAAAACAACAACATTTTGTTTACAGGTTTGAGTTAAGAAACTTTTGTTTGCTTTTACGTAAATTAAGGAAAATATTCAAAAATATACTTTACGGTGTAAAGGGCATTCCTTTAATGGAAATGCAAACACACGTGTCGACTTTGTTAATCAAAACCTAGTACAAGAAAAATACGAAATAGTCTAGCACAATCGTCAGATTTTAAAAGAGAAAACATACTATGGCAAAATAGTTAACAATGGTATAGGGAACCTCATTATCCTAACATAACAGCAGCCATTTATACCATAAAATACCCTACAATTCAGAAATATTAGGCCAGTATCAAATAAGCGCCTGAAAATTATGGCTGCAATAACAATACTGACACTCGTTGCTATAAGAAAATTATCAGGCGCTCGGGAAATTGTTCTCTGGTTAGTACATTTTTTATTGCCATCGCTATTACATCGTGATTACTCCTTGTAGCTTTAGAAACGAGGATTAGATGTTATTATTTTTATTTACCTTTATCGTCATGTTGTATTGAGTGCTTTGGTGGAAAACAGTTTTCTTCACTATTAAAATACCAGAAAACTCCTCAAAATTATCTGTTTTTTACAATCACTTTAAACACTTCCCATTTAAAATGAAATCTAAATTGTCACGCCTTCAGCGAATCAAAGGACAAACTGTCATAGCAAACACCAGTGGTATATAGTCTGCCTCAGACACGCCTCGACAAAAGCGACTGTAATGCGATTTGCGACTAACTTTGTGTCTGGACGCGCCTCAAAGGAGAATTAAAAAGCTGAAATGCGAACCACCACCTTTTTACGTTTGAGTACATTTTCAGTTTCACTCGCTTTATTTTGTTATAGCACTTGGATTGTTCTTGTGGGAGGTCCTGATTTTTACATATTTATGAATAGGTACGATATTTAAGATATTTTATTAAATGATGATTAATGTTAGATTTTGAAATATCTCAAAATGACGGGCAAAAATATGCATATTTTTCCAAAATCGTGATACAGTAAGTATGATTATAAAGATGATGCTATACGAGTACCTATAACTACTAATCTCATGTCATTTTAGCTAAACTGATTAAGTAAATAGTTCTATGTTTAGTCTACATACACATACGTCAATCACATACTATCTTAATGAAGAAACAATTTGTGATAGCTGCCCATTGCATTTTTGAGTATGCAGAAGCTCTTAAATATGCACTATTTTCAATATTTTTTTAACGATCAGACTGAGTGGACCGTAGTTTTCACCTTACTTATTTCATAATGTTGAGTTTTTTTGTGTCATAAGGGTTTACTTTTAGGGATCCCCTTTCGACATGAAGCCCCCATGATATCAACCTTTTAAAACAGAAATGAAAATAATACTCATTTGAAGAGACCTTATTGATGATGTCGTTAATTTTAAAATGGCGGGTGCACATTAATTTTATTTATTCGCCCCGATAAGGTGGTCAGTGGTAAATAATGGCTACAGATACGGGATGGTCATTCGTTGAAAGCTTAATAAAAATGGCTTCATGTGTTTTACATTTTAAAGGACTTTATCAGAAAAAAATTAACAGACGTATCAAGCTACAAGCCGTGTGTATGACCGATGGGATTTTTCATCGGATATAATGACGGAATTTTATTTTATATTTACCCCTCGAATTTTCGCAGTTTCGTGATATTTTGAATTTAGTGCAAAATTTCATGTCGGCAGGGGCGACCTGGACAGAACCGCCGCATCCAGAAGCGATTGGAGAACCATGCAAGAGGCATATGTTTATCGATTTCAAGTACTATCGAGTTAACGTATTCGAGCAAGTGTTATTCGATCTAACGTCATTCCATTTCAAGTAGGGAACCCATGTCCACCAGTGGACGCAAATGTGCTGAGAGAAGAAGAAGAACCGATTACGCATCCTCAGATTTTATAAATCATTGGAAAAGTATGGTTCTGGGATGGATATTGCGCCTTGAGCTAAAATATTCGTTCTCATCCCTATTGTGTCTAATACCTGTCTCCTTTTAATCTCTCTCCTACCTATAATTATATTGTATGTAACTGTGATCATGTCAGCAAAACTGAGAACTAGAATTATCACTCAGCACTATGACATGTTCCCGTCTCTATCTTGAACTTCTAGTTTGACAGTTTTGTGGCAGTCACAGGACGCTTCGACAAAGTGCGTTAAAAATTTAAAGATGTCGGCCTTAGAAACTGGGGATAAATCTGCAATACCTGAAGACAATTCTACCACCTACAATCTTCTCATTGTCAACAAAACAATATCTACCCACAAACACATACGGAGCTGCGGAGGATGAAATCAGAGCGGAATTCCTGAGCATACCTGCACACCGCACCTCGTCGTAATGACATCGACGTTCATTAAAATTCCTGGTTCAAAGCCTGCCATTGTGGGCCAGCGCGTAGACGCGTTTGCACCACTCATTATACACTGGCGCAGTGGTGCTGCCTGGATCCGCTTATGAGCTTTTAGGGATAGTGCTCAATTGAGAGTGGTGTGTAAAAGGGATACTTCTGACATGTGTTTAGTGAATAGGTTTTGTGTTTTATTTTACAGTTTCCGGAAAGGATAAATAAAAAATAGAAAAACACTTTGTTCCATATTTTTAAGTTAAACTTAACTTTAAAAACTAATCTGAAGTTGGTGAAACTGGCGAATAAGTGTTCAAAAGTGAGTATTCTTAGGATACTAGTATCTCATTCTAGAATGAGTAATATGAAGACGAGAATAATGACACCAGGTAAATTAAATTTAGCCCAGTAGAAATCGACGCTAAAAAAGGCTAAAATCGCAAAGCATGATGCAGTTCTGCATTTTTGATATTAAATTGGAACCTGTCTAATCAGTGTGTGTATCTTGAAGTTAGTTCATAACATTTGATTATAAGGTATTTGTAATCTAAATATACTAATGTACAATAACATTTGTCTTTTTCAACTTTATAGTTATGTATAACTTGTCAAATAAACTTTTCAAGAACTTTGGAACTATTGTAGAATGTTCACAAGTCTGCTTATTTACATTCAACATAGTTTACCTAGAAATACTTGTACGAGTATGGAGCTTCAGTTGTAATTAATATCAATAGGTAGGTCGGCAATTCACAAGTTAACCCAATATCGCAGAATATAATCGTATGAAAAACGGAACTCACTAGTTATTTATCTTCAAAACAACTTAACTATTTTTCCTATTTTCTGTCATAGCTAAAACTACAAAGATCAGCATTGTCAGTGGCTGTAAGAAATTCAGTTCTGGCAAACGGATTTGAAAAGAAAGACCGTATTATTAAGAGACAAACTGTTTCCGGTTGCCTTTCCGATACATCCTGGTATAACCCCTTTTCGAACAAACGCACCAAGGGGTCCTAGAGAAAAGGGGTGGGAGGTTAACTTTTTACCGGAAATCATTGTAACATAATTTCCAAAGGCCAAATGAAAACATATCAATAAAACTGTACCGTAGTTTTAATTAAATTTAATGTAAACAACAGCAACTCGACACGTAAGATAACCATTCAATCCGCACTGCCATCAAGCAGATGAACTAAAAGCACTCGCCGACGTGTCCCGGCTTCCAATCGAGCAGTCGAGCGACATTAGCCACTTCAAATCGAGCTACAGCAACTTCAATTCGAGCAACATAGCTCGAGAGCTCGATAAACGCTCCACAAAAACAATCACCAATTAAAATAAACACGAAGCACATTCGTTGTGTCAGCACTCCACTGCGTACAAATTTTGTTTGTCAACCCTATTTGCCTCAAATTCAAATTCAATCTTAACACCTAGTCAAACGGTTCATTTTACCTCAACACCGTTTAAACGCTCGAGATAACTTGAAAACCTCCTAAACTTGTCGAACTAATACTCTCTTCTTACCTCAAAATGGCTAAAGTTTGGCTCAATTCCCTAAGGACGTAAACTGCTTACAGTTGCGCAGTCAAATCCAGACTTTATTGTTTAGTAAGCAAGGTTTAATACCATGTGGTTGGCCAAATATACAGGTTGATACTAAATAATGGAGTAAGTTTGCGAGAGGGTGTTTTTGAAGTACCCAGAGACCTGTTGAAAGGTTTGTTGAATTAATTTTTTTATGTTGAGTAAATCGTAGAAGACGTCTGTTTTAATGTTCCGACAAATTGGGAAGCTGTTGAACTTAATCGTGGGATAGTAGATACCGAAAAAGGTCATGTAATATTTTGTAGTACAAAGTCTGGTTAAATAAATGAACATCAATCACAATTACAAAATTATACAAAACTACTGCTAACTAATACTTTTTATCAACAGTAATCACAATGAAAACATCTTCTTGCATCAACAATCCAAGCAATATTCTTTGTTTATAAAATAACTTAGAAACACGGTAACCAAAATTCTAAAATAGATTGAACAATTCAACACAACCATCTTCCAGCCAAATCCAGCTCATACTTCTACAAAATAAGGACATTGATTCTCCGGAAGAACTATCAAATCGACACAATTCGTACAAACTGCCGCCGAAATGTAAGTCTGAGTGAAAAAACGCAGACGGCTAAGTAAGCACGCCATTTGTTTAACAGCCGACAATCTCCCCCCTTCCCTCCGCCTTCACCCGCGACGCGGCGCGTTTTTGCGCGATTTCTCGTGACAATGTGCGTTTTAGCGAATGTGTTATTTTTTGTAACGTCCTGTATATGTGACAGGTGATAATTTTTCTTTTTAAGACTGGCACAAACGAACTGTTTGTATAAACGGCAAGATGTTATTTTATTATATTAAATGTGAGGAACTTGCTGATTCAGGAATATGAGAGAATATTGGGTGTAGCTGTAAGCGGCTTACGAGCTCGGAATAGGTAGGGGATTTACTTTCCACAAATAATGGTATTGACATAAGATATTTGTCTATGATTGTCTTTTTTGAACTTTCACGTCGACGTGGGCGAAAGTTTGCCAGTTAAGAAATAGGTCATTTAAATGTTTTCGTGGCTATTTTGATGGAAACAGTCGATAGCAGAGCAAACGGGTACGGTGATAGAATTGGATTAAAGTTAACCTGAGGTCATGTTTGGTTAGTTTTGTTATCAATCTTATGACCACAAATTATAATGGAAGTTAAACTTACTCGTGTCTTTCTACCAGTAGCGATCACTTACATGACTGATTTAGATAAGTTACGAGTTTAGTTCAAGTAGTAGTTTATGAAAAGCTTAAGGCGTCGTTGCGACGTTGGATGGCAAAGCTAATTCTTTGACCAAGAAGTAGACCAGCCTCCTGATCACGAGAAGAGTCGACTAACCGTTTAGTGACGTCCCGAAATACTAGGTGGGCACTCGGACCTCATGGCCCTAGGTAGTGTTTTAACACCAAACGTATGTGTCAACGTATGACAAAATGACAGTTTTGTCATTGTGTAGTGCCACTTAAAGATGAAAACCTTATCTCGCTACTTACCTAATGCAAATGTGAACCAACCTTAAGTGACGCCTGTAAGGAATGTCATTTTAATTTGACAGCTCAGTGTTACAGTCACACAAACATACCCCAATGTTGCCAGTTTCCAAACAATTCTAATTTACGCATTATTTATCTCCGTCTCCCGCGAATTACATCCACCTACATACATAATATCTCCTGTAATACTCATATAACTAAAATCAGGGGAAGTTGGAACAATAATTCAACTTCGTTTCTGATGCCTATCTGTGTGGCAGCTCGTTAGAGGGGAGGCACGCCTGATACGGAACACCTTGCCAAACGTCTATGAAATTACGAGAATTGAGAGAAAGAAACGTATTTTTGTCTTTTTGACTTATTTTTACAGCGGTTTCAAGTGTTTTTTCAACATAAATGGCAGTGAACAAAAGACAATTTTCATTTGATGTGATTGAAAGTCAGTAATTTTCAAAATCGCAACTTATTTTGTCTATACGTTAATGTATCCCAATTTTGATAGGCCTACAGATTCTTCATAATCTTCATCACAACGTATCCCGCCGACCTCTATTGTCTTCTAAGATAAAAGAGCAATAAGTATACCAACATCTAAGTTACCACTGAACACGGAGACGCTTCAGCGGCCGCTGCTAGAGGAGGTATTGTCAACACTTTACGTTCGAACCAACCGTGTCACCGTTTACTCGTAAGAAGACACAAATGACACACATAAACTTTCACAGTCAGACTTTTAGGTCACAATTTTTTGAGCGGTCGCAAGCGTCACTGCTAAGCATGAGGGAACCGGGTAAATGTTGTTGGAGTTCCTATCAGGAATTTGTCAGTTACTGTAGCAGCTTCGGAGTCTGGATTTGTGCCCGGTTATTTATTTATTTACTATGGAAGACTTACAGTTAAAATAAACAGAAAAAAAAATTGTATGTGAGACAGACAGCCAATTACAAGTCCTCACTTCTAAAAAAACAGACTGGAAAGATGAACAACACAATACAGCTACCACTAAATTCACATTCATATTCAATACAAAAGTAAAAACCTTAGCACAAAAAAAAATCTTAATTAAAAAAGCTAAGGCTGAGGCAGTTTCTGGTTGATGGCAATAGGCTCTTCCCCTATTACATGGGACTTAAACATAACTGGGGAAATGTGGGTGTCCTTGTTAGGTACAGAGGTGTACCTAACAAGGTCACCCACATTTCTATTTTTTCATTTCATTTTTTGTCTAACCCTTTGGAGATTAAAAGGCGTGACGCTATGCATTTTTTTTGTACTGATATCTCTAGATGTTGCCGGTGCGGCTATTCTATATCCTGTGTAAGTTACTGTTATGTAAATACATAGAATTTTATATGTAGGGCTGCTGTTTATGTATTTTGGTATAAAAGAGAACAATGCCTGTCTAGTAAACATATCACATTACTTACTATTGTTAACCTGGTAGGTATGGGAACAAAAGATTTGTAACTCACACAATATGGGTTTAGAATTTAATAAAGTTGGTCTTTGTGACGAGTTATACTTACCTACGTTAGTACCTGGTTAATGAATAAATCTGTTTGTCAGTCATTTAGACTGACAAACAGATTTAAGGCATTAGGCAGTTTAGTTTATATTTTAAGTTTCATGTGGTTTCATGTAACAGTGAGCAGTCTACTTTTTACCCGACCACCCAAAAAAAGGGAGTGTTATCTTACTTCCTGATGGAAAATCTTAATAACAGTTTGTTCTGGTTGGGAATCGAACCTAGGACCTCATGCCCAGCCTAAACGCTTGCGACTTCTAGTCCATCAAGACAATGGCTTTTGAGAGATATTTATTAATTCAGATATACTTTTATAGCAAATACGTTGACTAGAACGGAACCCTGATAGATTCGTCCTGTCTGTCCGTCTGTATGTCATAGACATTTTCTACGAGAATGTCTGTGTCTAGCCCCACACTGTTAAAATTTGAAGAATGGGTCTTCTATGAACCGGTACACAAACGTATTTAAAAAAAGCGACTCGCACTTGACCGGTTTTTGGAATCTTCAATCTTTATGTTTCTCAGTAAATGTAACCTTTTTCTCTCCGTTAAAACCGTATTGTATTTAAGGAAGCCATTTACTGCCGTTGTTCGGTGACTTTTTATGTGAATCAATAGCAATAAAACATGGCGCCCGTGTAATGCTATGCAGATTCCTATTTGAAAGAATGCGTATGTATGGGAGAGGTTTTAATCGAGCGGATTTGTTGCTTCTGTGTAGCAAATACCATCGACAAATTGTGTAGGTTTTGTATTACATACAACTTATTCACTGTTGTGCAAGGCTTTTATTAATCAAATCAGAATTAAACATAATTAAGGTACGAAGTTACCTAAATCCTGTCTATTTAATATCAGTAATTATCCTTACAACTACGGAATAAAGTTATAGTCATGTGAAATTGATCGACGTGCGCTTGACTGTATAATTTGAAATAATTTGTCTTAAAAATAAATTATTCAAAAAAGGACCGTTTTCAAACCAACATTAATTTACACAAAATCTATTTGAAACATATGACTTTGTATGGAGCAGAAACAAAACGCACCACGTACAGATCCGACAGATCCTATGCGTTTTATTACATTTAGCATACGTCAGAGCATTCCTTTATTCGAATGGCTGAGTTATAAATCTTTGTTTTGTATTCAGAAGGGAAGATACATGTGAATAATAATCGGTTGGATGGCTCTTAAGAGGGGGGAGTCATGTTTAAATTGTTTCAGACGAGAAGATATTTTAATGTTTTTGTACCAAAGTATTCAAATGAAGAGGGCCGAAAGTAATAATTGGATAGAGTAGCTAAGTGACGGGGCAATTGATTGAATCTATCAAGTTTCGATAGATTATTAACTACTAATTTTGATGAATAGAAAATGACTTAGAATTTTATGGCAAAGAACTTTGAAATTCGGCCTCAAATAGGTACCTACCTATAAGTACGTAAAAAATATAATAAAGTAGCCGTTCCTAAACAAACTACGCCAAAGAAATTGTATTAATAACAGCGGACCCAAAACAACTTTATTTCTCTCTAAGAAAAACATCTCCTTATTTTTTTCGAAGCAAATCTCATAAAAATGTTACGTTCTACATTTTATAGCACTTTAAGTTACGCAGCCTCCTTTAATTAGTTCATTTTGAAACCGTCAGGTGTCGCCACAGGCTCTGGGAGTAAACAAGTTTCATTAGAAATTCCCCAGGGGGCGCCCGTGTCGAATCTTCACCCCAATGCTTAGCCCAGATGATTTGCGAAAAAGTGCCAAATTACATCGTCGTGGCGAAAACAAGAAATGTCCAAAACACTGGCGAAAAAAACTCGGTGAACAAGCAGTTTTGGCCCGAAGTATTTAGATGAAAACATTTCTGTTCGTAACGATGGAAGTTAGGAATTAAGACGAAGGGAACTGTGCTCTTGGGGAAAGTTTTGTGTGAACACAAACGTACAACTACTTACAAGTAGAATGAACACAAATATGGAGACTGTTACACACTGTAAAGCTATTTCAACTCAAAATCAAACATTCAAGGTACGACTCCAGAGGTGACAAACGCAAGCCGTAGTAGCAAAGCCAATTACAGACCCCAAAGACACGACTGGAAGGGACATCGACTCACAAACGGTTACTACGTAGCTATTCGGTCCATCATCCTCAACATGAACATGTCTAGCCCCCTTCCACCATGTGTAATAATAATACCAGCCCATTACTGGGCTACACCGGTCCCACTGCTGGGCAAAGACCTCTTCTCATACAGAGAAGGCACGAGCATTGATCACCACGCTTGCTCAAGACGGGTTGACGATTTCAGAGTTATATTAACTATAAGTCCAGGTTTCCTCGCGATGGTTTCCTTAACCGATGTCTGTGATGTCCAAGATAAACTTAGAAAGTACATATGAATTGAAAAAGTCACATTGGTACTTGCCCGGATTTGTACCCACAACCTCGTGCATGGGAGGCGAGGCCTTAAACTCTGGGCCATCAAGTCATGTATACAGGGTGTAAACAGACTCATCACGAAGCCGTCAACCAAGCATTCTGTACATCAAACTAAGTAACTTTACGCTAAAATTATTGCTGGGAAACGACTTTTTTTTGGGGTGAAAAATCACGTTTTACGGTAGGACTCAACGCACTCAAAACATTGTGCTGGTAGATATATTGAATAGTACAGGGGTCGTGGAGGTGTTTAAAGTAAATATATTACATTAAAAACATGTATTTTTAAAAAAACTTGTGGAAAAGTTGGAACTTTGACCCCCAATATCTCCGTAACTAGAAGGCTCCCAGGTATGGTCTAGAACAAAAAAAAAATCGCAAAGATGGGGAAAACAAGTGCCTTTCGACTTCGATACTTAAGAGTCTTTTAAACCATAATGTAACACTGTATAAGTTTATAAGTTTCAACAATTTTTTATTGCATTTTTGTTATTGCGTTTTAGTTACCTAGGTTTGTATTTTAAAGACCGTTAAAGCATTAACCTGCAAATCTCCTTCTCTCATTTCCACACTCGAAAACCAATAAACGTCTAACGAAATAATAGGAATACTATCCCAAAAATCCAACTAATAACCGCAAAGCCACAGCATTTAGCAACAAATCCTATTTCGAAAGCGAATAGCATTTGTTTCAAAATAAAGCTTCATTTTAAACGCCGCATTCCCGGGTAAAGATTGTAGAATCCTGTTAACCGGCTGACGACATAATTTCTAGGGGGTAGTGGAGGGGTGAAAAGGGGTGTTCCAGGTGGATACCACCTCAGTATACAGTGTATTGTTAATACGTTCGTTTATTAGGTAAATACTCTGGTTTGTGCATTCTCACCTAATTTTAGAGAGAATTTCGCTTTTTCGTGCTCTATTTGTGGGAATAGTACATACACTGCTGGTGAGTTTAAACACTCGTTATTTTATTTGTGGAGTGTAAGTTGCATTTCTTCGTATTATTTTTTACACAATATGTCCAGCGTTCTTATTCTATAACTTCACTGAGTCACATCGCCTTTTTGTTATTAGTATTTTCTCATAATGTGTGTTCGATATCATAATATGGGCGGGCAAATTTTCATCTTCTTATACGCATCAGTTTGATATCTACCAAATCTGAATTTTGTTGGGGTATTTCGACTCTCGTGCGGAAAAGTGCAAAAATAATTGATTTTGCTTTCCGGCTATGCCGAACAAGTGTTTAAAAATGGCAAGGTGTAAGAAGCCTCAGGAGTGTTGAGGCGTTTTACCCAGCTTCGACATGATTACTATAACACCCGGTTTTAAACTAATTAAAACACAGTCAAGATCAGACTCAAACCATTACCTACATTTAATCAAGCAACAACTCCACCTCTTTCTGCCTAAAAGGCCTGCTCAGAGGCCAATATAGTGCGCACATTACGTGACAATGAGAGGCCCAATCGGCCGCCGGCTTAGTGGCCTTACTGTAGGCCTTTTTATGTGCCCTTCTGAATTACGCCCGCATTAACTAAACCGATTTGTTGCCTGTATCGTCGTGAGGGCTGTGTTTTGGGGTCACTTTTTCAGACGCGTGGAATTGATACAGTTTTTGTGCTAGGATATGTCTGCTCACCAGACTGGAAAGTAACGTTTGTGACCTTTCAGATGTTGATGATATCATCAACATATGAAAGGTCACAAACGTCACAGACGAACATTACTGCCTCGTTGGTCTAGCGGTCGTGAGCGATAATGTTGAGCATTAGGTCCTCGGTTCGATTCCTGAGTCGGGGGATGGTAATAGGTTTCTGTAGATTGTTGGGTAGATCATTAATGATATACAGACTACACTGTAAACTGGTAGGGTTGACGTCGTGTCGCTTTTAACCTGGTAACACTAATCTTGACCTTGACCTAGCGTAGTACTGTGTTTTAAAAGAATAAGAGTCCAATTTATATGAGTTATGTTGTCCGCAGATGTGTGCGTAAACCTTCGTTCTTATTTTGAGTCCTGAAAATGGTATCTATAAGTTTTCACTTTGTCTTTTCGCATTTTATTCCACTGCGCAGATATACTTTTTGCTCTATCAAAAAGTATTATAAAGGGTGTAAAGCACCTCCTAACGAAGCCGAAAGGCACTTAATTGTTCTCCTCGTCATTGCGATTTTTTTTTTGTTCTACACCATACCTGGGAACCTTCTAGTTACGGAGATATTGGTGGTCAAAGTTCCAACTTTTTGGTATCTTTTTTTTTTAATACAAGTTTTTAATGTAAGATTTTTACTTTAAACACCTCCACGACCACCGTACTATTCATCCATCTATCAGCAGAATGTTTTGAGTGCGTTACATTGAGTTCTACCACAAAACATGATTTTTGATCTCAAATAAATAAGTCGTTTCCCAGCAATAATTTTAGCGTAAAGTTAATTAGTTTGATGTACAGAATGCTTGGTTGACGGCTTCGTGATGAGTCTGTTTACACCCTGTATTATCTGTCAACAAAACTCCCCTTTTTAAACTAATACATTGAATGTAACTATTATTGTGACTCACATCACCCTCCAAAAGATACCCATGGACTTCCCCATTCCTAAGTGAACAAACATTTCCGCGCCAACATTACCAAAAGTTCTAGCGTCAAATGGAACGTAATTAACATGTAAACTTGAATAGAAGCCGTAATTCTACATAATTAAATAACTTATTACCCTCCCTCGAGTTAGCTTTTAGTTGATTACATATTATTATAATTCCGTGATTCTCGTATGAAACTAACTTGGGCTAATTTCTGGGTGGTCTGCAATGGGTTAATAATGGCAATCTATTTTGTAACACTCAGGAGATTAGCCTTTTCCCAACTATGTTGGGACAACAGTATTTTACATGGAGCGACTGCCTATCCGACCTCCATAACCCAATTAGGTACTAGCTAACACGATACCTGTTGGTAAGACTGGTTGTCAGACTATCGGGGACATTGACTACTTGTAACTATCGTCAAATATCTACAAATGGCAGCCGGACCCAAGGGCTTGACGAGCTTGCCAAAGAACGGAGATTAGGAAGTCCCATAAAAGGTCAAGTATCATGTCTTTCCTTATTTAAAAAAAGAAGTTGTAGTAACTTCTCCTGTATCGTGGATGCGTTTACAAACGTTTAAACTTATATACACAAACAGGCAGGCCTGGAACAACTATCTGCAGTAGTTCGTAATAGATTCTTACAGTATTTCTTCCAATAAGAATTGAGATGTGAGGAAATGATGAGGGATTGATTGAGGGGATGTCCTTGAAGGACATGCATTGACCTTATTGGTGACGTTTTTCAGTAAAGTCAGGTGCGTTCTGCGTAGTACTCAAAACCAACGCGCGTGTATGACCACGTGGACGAAGCGAAAGAAGTATGTAGAGATCGTAGCAGGTGGCGTCTGTAGTGTCTGCCTACATGCTAGTTATAATCTCTGTATAGTCCTATTGAAGTTTCGCATTACAAATCCACGTGACAGGTATAGAAAATAACGTAATGAAGTACGACATTCATAACACCTGTCTACCACTCTCCGGTTCAAAAGGTACGCTTACGATGTGTTCATATTATAACCGTCTCACTTTCCGATATCAACCGACTACAATAAAACAGCCGCAAAATTCGGCCTCTCACCAACACGAAATTAGGCCTCCACATATCACGTTACAAGATCCCAACGACCACTAAAATAAATATGTACATACAGAACTACGACACGCTTTTAAATTCATGAAACCAGCGGTGTAGAGGTCTCATTACACAATACTGTACGTTTTTATTGAACAATAACCGTTCGTAGCTCTCTGTACCTGCAACAGGTGACTTCTAGCCGTAAAAAGTTCCATCGACCCCTTTTTGACCTAATCCTCCAAAACAATACAATATCAACTTTAAAACCAAGAAGCTAAGGTTAGGTTTTCTATTGTGTTCCGAAGTTGATTAAATGGAGGAAATGAAATCTGTTGTCTCGTATTTTGTTGATTTTTGTTCAGTAAACGTTGTCTTAATGGAATGAAAAAATCTTCAGTTTAGAGTTGCAGTTGCTTTTAGAATAATGAAGCGGTTATGAGATGACTGAATTAATAGTGGAGCACAATATCGTTAAAGAGGCAATACAAGTTTGTTCAGACACTATTTATTTCTGGTTTTATCGAAAGCAACCTTATTATATATATCTATATAACCTTATAAGCAAACTTATATCGTTGATTATATCCCGGAAATTTTAAAAGATATTTTTTACTAACTGGATTTATATTAATAACTAAACTAAATCTGGCTATAAATGGCTAACAAAATTTTGGGTGTATATTTTAGACGTACGGTCGCACGTCTGTGCCTGCCTATTATTCTATTGAAACTCCGTGCTACGCTAGACCAGCACAAAGTGTGACCACCGTCGTGTGGTCCACTGTAACTTGACAGTAATGCCAGAAATATACGAAATTCACTCTTCGTATCCGCGCTGTTTTAATTTAAGAGCATGTGTAGTACTATAGCTTTACTAAACACATCACAAAATTTATTGTTTACAAGTTTAATAAAATCAGAAATTATTCCGTTACAAAATTTGGTAATACTCTCAGAATGTCTACCTCCTTGCTCCTTACAAAGTAGAAATATAGTAATGTGTTAGATAACACAAATCGTCTAAACTTGGCACAGTGACACACTTACTGAAGGCTTCAGGTTTCAGACAGTAATTACTGCAAACCCAGTTACCAGCCCACTCAAATAATAATTTTTAAAATTCACACCGGCTCGACCCAGTGTTGAATACCCCTGGTTTTTAACCCCAAGAAATTATCAACTTTAGCACTGAAACATAAGGTTGATTTTCCCTTATGTAAGACAGTGTTTTTTATTTTAAAGCAAACATAGGTACCTCGATTAAATGGGGTGGCTAATAAAAAATTGGTTTTATTAATATTGTTAACTTTTGATAATCTCTCTGAAGCAGAAGTAGGAAGGGAAGTGTTACGGGTTTTGTGAAACTTTTTTAGAAAGAAAAGGGACGAAACAAGATCTTGTTTTGAAAGACAACTCCGAGGATAATCCAACTTTTGGAACAAACCTTTTAAGTCTATATTCCTGTTTTCCAATTTGTAAAGAATTAAGCAGATATTCATTCAACACCTGATGTTCATTGGTAAAACATACATGGCAGAATAGTTAAGAGTGCAAGTAAGTAATAAAACTGATCCATATTTATTCAAATCCCAGCTCGCTAAAGAAAACGTTAATCGGAAAACCAGCAAAAAGAAAAACACTAAACTTATCCGTATCAAACTCCCACTTGTCCGGTAATTGGAAAGATTTCCGGATATAACCAGATTGTAGCGGTAACAGCCAGTTATAGCCAGTTATAACTACTTATAACCGCTTTCCTATTTTGTTTTAGTGGCGAAAATCGCGTGTTTTTCTCATAAGAGCGCTATTATATTTTGATAGTATGTTTTTCTCGACGGGAGAATGGAAGAAAGATATATAAGTTGTATTATGTACTTATCTATTGTGTGGCGGATGAATTGACGCGAAGAATGGCTAGTTGTTTCGTGTAAATATTGGCTGGCTCCCTTTTGTTCAGTTTAAGTGGGATTTTTTGGGAGTTATTGTGTGAAGAGGTCAATGGCCGACCACAAATAGGTTCAAGAGATGATCCGGCGCCTGAACTACCCTAGGTTCTGTTGTGGTTTTATAACCTTCCGGCCTTTCGAATGATGTCCAAGTCAAGAAGCGGCATTAAGTCCGCCTCTGTACTTTGTGCTTGAAGTGTTATAAATAAATAAGTAGGTCTTGTTTTTGTTGGGACTTTGCGAGATTTAAGACGGATTTAGCTGGCCAACATGCTGTGTGGCATAAGCTTGTTACCGATTATAAGATTTACAAGTCCATCCTGATCGAGAAAATCATGTTGCTTACGTCTTTTACAATTCATTATCATTCGCCTAGCATCCTTTCCCAACTACGTTGCTTCCAGCCCTATGGTGCCAGATGCAGCTTGATACCAGTATTTGACTTTGACATAGAACTACTGCTATTCTGATGTCCATGATCCAGTCAATGTCTTTTACATAGGCATGACGACAGTATCAAAAAATTGCAAATCTATTAAGTCAGTTACAGTATTGGAAATTAATAGACACGTATTTTTTGTTTTTGTAAATCACTGAATATGGACAAAAGATAAAACGCATCAAAACTCGGGAGTGGGAGCTCGTGACGTCAGAACTAGCTAAAAATTATAACTAGGCGTGACGTATTGAGAATTTTAAAAGGATTTTCGCTTTACGTAACAAAAGAAAAAACACTGGTCAAATATTTTTTGATAATTTATCTGACGGAATAAATCGATTTTTTTTTTGTCGTCGCCTATTCACTCCAAAAATTAAGGACGCGAAACCTCAGACAGGTGGAACCTTTAAGAAAACTAATTACTTACGTATTTATCACAGCTACTTCACTATCTTCATAATAACCAGGACTTACCTGAAAAGAGCAAACACAAAATTAATGAAGTCGTATTTAGTAGTCAAAAGACTAAATATTTTAATAATGAAGCAATTTATCATTAGTACTAGAGCCTACGAAATAAATTATAACAGGTGTGAATAATTAATTACAGTCAGTTGCCATGGCAACGGATAGTACTGCCACTTAATCTGCCGGCTATTAATCAACGGTATTTTCGGCGAAAAATGGCTTATTCATGAAATATAGTCAATTCGTAATTTAGTTTTAAATTAAGAGGATGTTATTCAATAGCAATGTCTTTTTAACCGACTCCTGAGAAAGGAGGAGGTTACACATTCGGCAGTCATAGTTTTTAGGGTTTCGTAACCAAAGGGTAAAAACGGGACACTATTAAGACTTCGCTGTCTGTCCGTCTGTCACCAGGCTGTATCTCATGAACCGTGAGAGCTAGACACTTGAAATTTTCACAAAATCTGATGTATTTCTGTTGCCGCTTTAACAACAAATACTAAACACAGAATAAAATAAATATTTAATGGGGGCTCCCATACAACAAACGTGATTTTTTTTACTGTTTTGTCTTGTGTTGTATAGACGGAACCCTTCGTGCGCGAGACCATCTCGTACTTGGCCGGTTTTTTATTTATGTACAACGATTTCTCCGTAATTACTGGGCCGATTAACGTGATTGATACGTATTCTTACTTCTTAAATAATATTTTTCTTCTTCTTCGCCTATGTTGATGACAAAATGATTTCATAATAACTTCTAGTGACATATCTAAATATGACAAGAATTTAAAAATATCAAAACCTGCAAAAAATTACTTACGTGTTGTTAGAACTTTAAGGACGATAAATATTTTCAAGGAAAACTTATAATATTGAGTAAGTTTCAGACCAATCACTCACGCACACATTAAATAAATACTTTAGAAAGAAGGCTCTAATCAAGGCAATCAGTAAAAACAAACGAAATCCTCTTTAAAACAATAACTATTTCGTTTATCTCCCAAAATAACAATTTCCATTTCCTTAGCGTTTTCAATCGGCTTCACTCCGATCCGGCAGGAGCCGGCATTATCTTTAAAAACGTTAACTGACGGAGATTACGCATATTATCCGGAGTTTACCCCAACTTAAAACATTGTTATATCGTTTACCTTGACTCGGTAGCAAAATAAAACTGTTTTATTTTCATTTTGCAAGGGGAATATGGTAAATTTTTTGAGTTTATGAAATTCTTGGTTTGCTTTAGAATAAAGTCTGCTTAAAACTGTTACATTGTTCTATCATACAACGTGTGTATAGAAAATCAAGAGAATGTATTATAAAAGCTATGGATCCAGTATAAATTGAATGAGTGAATGATTGTTTTTTTTATTGAATGTTTTAACTGTGGTTACTTATAATTGAGTGTGCGTTACAAGATCATGTATTATATTATAGTTTTCATTTTAAATAAGAAACTGTAATGGTGCTCGTTGGTAATCCAATATAAATAAACACTACTTTTCATGCCCATGTGAACGCAAAATGTGGGAACTTTATTATAAAAGAACATCATGTTACATATTAACCATGTTTGCAAAGAATAAAATTGATTGATTGATTTGATTTTCAAAAAGTGGGTGAATTAAAGCAGCTCAGGACAGCACGTCTTTGCGTTGAGGAGATTGTCATGGACGTTCACTCTCATTCTGCTAGTCCCCAAGCTTGGTAACGTGGCTGAATGTATATTATTTCTAACATCATCTCTAAAAGAACAATGGCCTATGGGAAAATATTAACTATGGCCAGAAAATGTGTATAGCAATGACGATAAACAGAAAACTATAAAAAAGAAGATAATGGTGTCGATTCTGTTGTGCACAAACTAAACTTAATTTAGGCTATTGCTATCTTTTTCTCTCTAATAAAACGAGAAATAAACGGACGTAATTTAGAGCTCTGAAATTTAATTGGAACTAATATTTCCATACAAATGAAGGGTGCACGTAAAAACATGTCGACTGAAAACACGGTGAAGCGCAAAGCATAAACTAGTTTGACATCTCTAACTATGTTCATAGCTATAGCCGTCCTTTTCTCGCACTGCCTTTTAGTAAAAGATAGCAATGGCCTAAATTAAGTTTAGTTTGTGCACAACAGAATCGACACTAATATCTTCATAATATTTATTATGTGCTGCGCCGGCCCCAAATAAATTGGGATAAGGGCAAGGCAGTGGTTGAAATCATCTAAATGAACAGTGGTTGAAATCATCTAAATGAACTACAATTTAAGTCTGCTCCAAAAAAGAAGACAGAAGACCAACTCAAAACAGATAACGCAGCTAACAACAAACCAATGGCGAGGCATGAACATCTTAGCGACGAATTACTCGGGTAATACGGGTATTAGCCACGGGTCTATCCGGTGCCGGTGTTACCCGGGCAAAGCCAGGTTTAGTCAGCATTATACCCGGCTTTTAAAATTAACCGCAGGCTTGCAGCTGTAATCACTTTAAGTTGCATTTTGTGTACTGTATGCAGCCTGTTATAGTGCAGTGCCTTATATTATATTCGCTTTTGTGCTATGGATTACGATATCAATTCCTGCACGCTACAATTTAGAAGAATGATTGTTTGGCTGTGGAGGCTTTTCAACTGATTTGATGGTGAGGATGGCTTAGTGATAGTTGATATCGATAAGCGGGTTCCTGTATTTGTAATTTGTGCAAACCCAGTGAATAAACCGTACGTTAGATATGAAGCTGGAAATCTATAAAACGAAATAAAGAAGATTAAACTCTGTTTATCATCCTTGTAATTTTGATGATACATGGACAAGTGACAATCGGTTTCAAATCATTTTATAATCTACAACAACTTGGTAGCTATTGGCATTGATAACGGTGATAGACCGTCACTTTGTCTAGGGCCCCCTTTTCATTTTATGACGTGCAAGTAAATTTCAACCTTAAGGTTCTAAGGAGCAACGATTAAGGGGACTACAGGAGCTAAACGCGAGTTTTATGATACAAAAAAGTATATGATTCACTACAATAAACAAAAAAGAAAACTATATGATTATTTTTCAGGATATATGCTAGGGTGATAGTGTTTTGAAAACAATACAAAAAATTTAACTCTATAAAAAAAATCTCGAACTACCAACGAGTAAAAACCATACTAAAATACATGCGATCATTCTGATTTATTGGCAAATAATTCTACAAACAACATATTAGCATCATAGTGTTTTATTTTTTTAGTCCAATCAATAGTTTTTTTGTAAATCGCAAAAACCCACTCATTTCGCACTATTCGGCCCGCAGTCACTGACGTAACCACCACTTTGTAGTGCAAGCTGATTAGAACTATATTCTAACAGAATTTAAAACGAAGTTTGAACCACCACAAATAGAGTTGCTAATTTAGCTCCTGTAGTCGCCTTAATCCATACCATTTACAAAATAAAAATGCGACATATCACAGAATACGAAAGAGAGTGTTCATAAGACAGTGGTAGCTGACCGATCGATAGCGAACTAAAATTGTAACCGAGCGGCTTTGGATGAATGTACCACTGCAAATGTACGTTGATTGAGATAGGCAAAGAGGTTTTATTTAGGTTAATCTGGATGAATGAATGGAAAAGGTATTAATTTTGTAATTATTTGGCAATCATCATCATTTACTCAACGTTTGCTCAACTATGGGGTTGGCAGGATGCAGCAGTATTTTACATGGAGCGACTGCTTATAGGGCATTATTTAAGCTGTAGAGATAAAACTTTGTAAAAAACATGAGAACATGAAGTCATGAAGTCCGGAGTAACACCTGGAATCTAGATAAGTGTGTGTTCAACTAAAATTGGCTTGGTTCTACTACGTGAGGTTTGGTACAGTCAGCTTCACGATGTGATAAGTACTCCACTTGAAAGCACCTACGTTCGAACCCGGGATACTAAGGTACCCAACTGGGGTACCCAATTGATGCAGCCCATCGTACATAGCTGTCAAAACATGCGTGTAGTTCGGCTTTCTTCTTTATCGTGTGGTTAGTGCCTAACCTGGTGTCAGAGTTTTTAAGCCGCCCATGGGCCTCTGACTTGGCTTAACATGCCGTCAAGAAATATCTCTCATGCTGGTTTCCTCACGATGTTTTTCCTTCACCGAAGCAAGTGATAATTATACAATACGCATATGAATCCGAAAATTCAGGGGTGCGTGCCTTGGGTTCGAACTCGAGACCTATGACTTGGCAGTCCGACGGTAACACCACTAGGCTATCACTGTAGTTCGGCTAAAACAAGCGGACGTGAACTTATGTTTTTGAAATCAGAATTTATTAAAATACACACAACCACTTATTCCCAATACACAAACATACAAACCCTTCATTTCAAATGCCTACTAGTTTCTCAAAACACTCAACCGTTACAAAAACGAGACGGGGTCTGTTAGACCCACACGCGTAATTAACTGGCAATTGCTCCATTACACAAACCCTTTTAGGTCTGCTTTGGTTATTATGTGTCGCTTGTCGATTACCATTGTCGGCCGCGATAATGTTTCGGGGTCTAAGCGACCCTGTTTATCGAAATCGGTCGTGTCATGTTCACATAAGTAGGTTTAAATCGTACATGAACGTTTTTAAGGTAGATAAGTTGCGCAGTAATAAAACCTCGTTTTTAATTAAACTTACCGCATTCGCTTGAGCACGGTTAAATTATTATTTATCTTGTTTAAATGGTTTTCGTGAAATTGCAGTGTGTAATGAGATTTTGGGATGTTGATTTTATTTTTTTGAATACAGCTCATGGAGAGTTTACAAAGGTAGAAATGTCTATAATTAACTTCCTCAACTGAGCTGTAGTAATAATTATTGAAAAACTCTTGTATGCTTTTTATTTTAGCCTGATAAAAATATTAAGTTACCTACCTATGCATTATTCAGAACACCTATCTTATAATATACATGCAGTAATTCGCTCGTTCCTCTCACTTGATTCTCAAACCGTACACAATAACATTCATCCTATTATCTGTAACGGCCTAACGATCCCGAACAAAGTACCCAACAACTAGACGAGATAAAACGTAATATCATAAAAGCTTTTCACAAAATCCCAGTTCTCCTAAAAATAGATTACTTAACAAACGAACCACAGTTTCGACCACATCTGAACGTTACAAAGGTTTATCCATTTAACCCTAAAATGCTAGGTAAATATTTTCAAAGTTAATAATTAAAATTGTCGGGCCGCAAACTGGACGGACAGAGAATTAAAATGAATTAAATGCACCGGCCTGGGTATGAATAAAATCACGCTGCTCGGAATAATGTGACCACTTTGTATGCAAGTCGTTGGAGGTAGATAGCGACGCGGGCGGGGCCGCGGGATATTGTTAGCTATTGTTCCGGTTATTTCTAATATTAAATAGTTTACATTTTCTACTGGTTGCTTTGATGCATCTATTCTATGTGAGGATTAGATGAAGCCTAATTATTATTTGAATTTCAATAAGTTTGGAATGGAGATAGAATTTAGATACCAGGTTGGTATACAATATTTTACAGCCACTGAAAAGCATGAGATACAATTTGACGTAAGGGCCAGCTTTAAAATTGTAACTAATATTCTATACACATGCAGTTCATTGAGCTTCTTTCATATCATTATAGAGTTTAGATGATGAGAAACTAGCGGACGTTAGTTCCCGTTCCCGTGGGAGTACGGGGATAAAATATAGCCTATGTTACTCAGTAAAGACGTGGCTTTCTAATGGTGAAAGAATTTTTGATCTATGAAATATTGGCGCAGAAGTTTTTGAGTTTATTCATTACAAACATACACACAAAAATACAAATCTTTCCTCTTTATAATATTAGTGTAGATGTAGATAATAGTTCAAGAAATGTCGCCCCTATAGTAATTGTAATTTATACTCCGACTCGAACAAATCTCAAAATTCAGCCAGTATTACTCAGTATTCCTTGCTATGTAACTTTACACTCCGTTTCTAGACATTTCTCAAACAAAACACTGAGCACAAATGTAGATCTACCTTCCCTACAATATTCATTTACATTCGCACTTATTTTGCAGCTATGAATTATAATTCACCGCAGCGCCGCTAGAGGGCCGCCGGTCGTAATTAAAATCAGCCGATTGTTCTGCAATTTACTCTTACTATACGTACTGATGTATAATGTGATTAATATATTCAATAAGCGTGATTAAATAATTTATGCTATTACGGAAATGATATAACTAATTGCAATACGCAGTGCATTAAAAACACAATGTTAATAAACGATAAACTTTACGTGAGTTTGACAGAACATTATATCTAGTTCCATGCGGTTATAACACAAAGATTCCTAGTTCTTATACCCTTTCAAGAAGGATACTATTAAGGTACACAATATTCTCCGGTAGTCCGATACGATGACCAGGCTCAATCACTCGCTAAGTAGAGATTATATAGACCTTCCCTCCCCAGAACTAGCCCTCCATCTACAAAGCATTCACTATGAGACGGTCCATATTATCGATTCCGTAACAGATGTGACCGGTCCAATATCTCTTCAGGTTCAACCTAACGGAATTAAAGATATTTTCGATTAGATCCTACACTATTATTCTTTTAAGATGTTTCAATAAAAATAATACCCTTTGAGAAAGATCCTTGCTAATAGTAGAATAGTTAAACGCAGATAACTATTTCGTACAAAACTCAAAGCCATTTCAAGGTCGTTTAAAACAATAGAACTAAACTTTAATCCCACAATCCACAGTAAAGCTAACAATAAAATGTTCCCGCGAAACAAAATGGCGTGTTTTATAGTAAAAGTTGAATAAAATCAGCGAGGGATGCGGCGGTGAGTAATGGCCACCTTTTGTTTGTGGTTAATTAGCGAGCGCTCGCTGCGGCCTGCTGCGGCCCGCTGCGGCCCGCGCTCCGATACGCGGTCGCCGGCCCGCCGCGAGAGGGTTGACGCCACTACAATAGGGCCCGAAAGACCCGATAGTTTGCGGCCTGCGTACTCAACGCGAGATCATGATGCGGTACTTGTATCGAGGGTTGCTTGTTAATATTTGCCTACCTTTACGAGGGCAAAATAATAATTGAGAGAAATATTACTATCTAGTTCATAAACACTACAAGGGACGCTAGATTAATTATAACTATCTCCATAAATAAATATTTATTATTTTCTTCCAATCTCTTATTCTCATAACAACCGCTGGGAAATAAAAAGAAACCTTGACAAAGCTAATTTTCTTCTAGCACAAATTGTGGAAGTAAATAGCAAGAACATAGTTAGTAAATAACGTTAACATAATATTGCAGTGGACGTTTTGTAATCTAAAATGGAACTTATTGTCCGTGTACAAGATTTAAAAACGATTGCAAATGCAACACAGTTCGAATTGGTTTTTACGATCGCAGTGAACTGAAAATAAGAGCCATTTATATAAAACCTTTGATTATGGACATGTCAACAGGAAATTTTCGTTAAACTTGCTCATAGTACGTCAAAGAGAATAACATGTTGTAGTAATACCTGAAAGCGAGCTCATTGATTCCCAATCTATCATCATCTGCCTAGCCTTTTCCTAACTACGTTGGGGAGTCCTGACCTGTCCAACGACCAACGGCTAAACGTGCTTTATGAGGCACAGAGAGAATTCGATATGTTATGATGGTCACCCCCCAGCCACGGACCGACCTGGCAACCATTGCCTAACCTGGATGAGCGATTCGTGCGGCTGTTCATGCAGCCACGAGCTCGTTTAGATTACTGATACTCGTATATTATATATTGTTGTTAATTTAGTGGCTCATACTTTATGATACCTTTACATAAGTGTCTTAAAGTCAGTGTCAAACATGTTTGTGCTTTTAAGGTTACAAGAAGTGCTAGTATTGGATATATTTTAGGGTACTACTAACGTCATCTATTCTTATTAACACTTCGTCGGTAGTGTTAATAAGAATAGATGACGTTAGTGTTACTACAGGGAGCGACTGGATTCTAGTCAACCAGCTACGTTGTCGTATGGGCGAAAAGTTTTATATTTTACTCCTAGGGGCAAGATTGTCTTTGATTTGTAAATGTGCTCTCAAATATAAGATGCTACGAATTTTTGACCATACTTAACTTACTGCGTAGCGGTAATATAGGCCTCAAGTGTGATAATAGAGGCCAGTTTAATAGTACTACTGTTAAGATTACTAATCACGGTTACTGCAATATTTTGACTGTCAGATGAAATTAAAAATCCTTTCAAAACCAAGGGTAACACTGACACAAGTAACAACTTTACCCACAGTCGGTGGGTTAGTCTTCGTTAAATCGCAGTGTGTGGCGCAAATGTGGCGTGATTACGGCTCACATCGGCGGTTCATTAGAGCGCGGTCTGCGGGACCCGTGCGTCGATATGCGGTCGCTGCGGCCGCGCGGCAACGAGAGGGTTACTCGTTTAGTTTGTACGACTGTCATGTGTGGTACAGGGGTTATAATTTGTATTAAAAGTAGGTAATAAAATATATGTACGCACTATGTGTTCACTCTCTCTTTTCTCTCACTCTCTCTTTTCTCTTTTCTATTCTTCATAATCCTAAAGCTCCTTTATATCTTCGGGAACGCTTCGAGTATCTTGTTCCTAGAGGTAAACCTTGTCGCTCATCATCATCTCTTCTCCTTCGTTTCCCTCCCCACTCCTCAAGTCGGTATGATGGTTCGTTTACTGTTCGCGCTGTGCGCCTTTGGAATTCGCTTCCACACTCCTTGCGGGATAGCCCTTCGTTAGATGTGTTCAAGAAAAGAATAAAGGAACATTTCCTGTCAACATGATAATAGTTTGTAAATAGTGTTTTTTAAGTAAGTGTATCTATACATAAATATATTGTATGTATTACGTATATTATATTGTATGTATTAGTTTAGTGTATAAAATAAGTTAATTTAAGTTATAACTGTATTGTTTGTGCACATAGTTATATCCTCTTCTGCAAATTTCGCAACAAAAATAAGGTTTGCTGTAAGAAAACCCAATTCTGGGTTAAGCTCGCCGTTGTACATAAGCTATATATTTGAATTTTGTGTATATTTTTTAATTTTGTGTGCAATAAAGAATATGAATATGAATATGAATATGTTTTTTATAGAATATATCTCTAAAAATATTGTTTGAAGTTTAATTTCTCGACTGTAAAAAATTCACGACAAAAGAAAAGTTGCACTTCTCATTGCTTTGTTGTTTCCATAAGATGAAACAAGAAAATCTTTCCCCCTACCCATCACAGTTTCTAATCCCCTCAACCGTTGATTTAACTTAACCCTCAAAGAAGATTCCATACTCATCAAATTCGAAAGTAATCCAACAATACTCGAAGAAAAAAATCATCAGAAAACGAAAACATAAGAATTTCTTCAGAGTTTCAAAGTTAAAACCGGGTGGGGAGAATCAAAGGGACAAAATGAGTAAGTAATTACTGTGGGCAACTCGAGCCGATTCTTTTGAGGGGAACGAGAAAAAAGAATATTCGGGAAGTGTCCGACAGATGGGGCGGATGCATGCGGACGACTGTCGCCACTGCGATTAGTCTTGTCGTGATGCTTTTTTCTGAATCAGTTTTATGGTTGAACTGAAGAAGAATATTAAGTTAATACTGCGTCTTGAGCCAAAGGATATTCAACAGAATATAAACAGATTTTTAAGTTAAAAAATGTAGGTAGTACTTAGCATTCAATACACTCAGCATAATAGAAGAATTTACATTTTGATAACATTGAACTGAATAGATCAGCAAAGTATTCGATAAGTAACAATAACACAGAAATAACTCTATTGCTCCATTGATAAAATAAACACAAACCCGATTGAAAAACAAAAAAAAATATGAATAATACAAATGCACATTGAATCCAAACATTTCAGTGCAAGCGAACAAGGCCGAAGTTTAAAAGTCGTTGCGACTTGTTTCTGGTTCTGTTCCAAAATAGTTGTCGCGACAACTGTAGCCGGCTTTAAATAGAAGCAAGCACTTGAATTTTTATATCTCAGAACTTACATTGAATTCTTGTGGCGACGGTTTTTTGAAAGGAATGGAAAGGAATATTATAAGAAACTGTTTCGGATTTAGGCTATTATAAGGACAGGAAGAATGTCCTGAAGGCCGAGACAATGTGCCACTTTATGATGAATAGCATTGAGGAAGTAGAAGGTAGCCATATATAAGTAGGTATACTTACGAAAAGCTTATGGCAATCGTTATGAAAGTCGAAGTAGGAATACGACAGATATTTAACGTATGTAACGAATAACCAACCGCCGTCTACCGTAGTAACCAATTTGTAGAAGCTCAAATTGTATTTAAAATAAAAATATAAAATGAATATGACGTATAAAATATAAAATGAGTATACATAAAATTTAGTTGAAATATATTTCAGATATACCTACTATTATGCAAGGACAAAATGCATGAAATAGTTTTTAAACGAGATATTATGAAGGTCTGCACCTTCATAATATCTCGTCTTCATGATAATCTTGGAATTGTTCACTTTTTTGCAAATCTTTTTATACAAGACAAGATACTCCGTTACTAAATAATACCTAGTACAGGATGCTCGCAAAACATTAAGAAAAAAAATTACAAAAGAAGCAAAAGTATGTAGGTAGTTGAAAAATTACAATTGTTTTAACATCGCTGCATCGCCAAGTGTCCAGAATATATAATTTATGAGCTTTCAGCGCGCTTGTTTTCGCTTTATTCGCTCCCGCTCCGAACGGGGCATGAATTTTGATATTAATTATATTATTTAGTATGATATTACATCACCCTGTGTTTGTGATCCTGGTTGGTACGCTCCGAAGGTGGAATTTATTCATAAAGTGTATCTGTCTGTTCGGGAAGCAGGTAGACAATAAGTAGCAAGTGTTTTCTATTGTATTGCACATGAAAAGAATATTTAATGTTAGTATTATAATATGTTGAAGAAAACAGCAGCAAGGGTTCATGATCTGAGACATTTATGTAACACGGATCACAAAGAAAATGACAATCTCGTCATAAAATACATTTAAACAATAAAACTAAATCTACTAATAAAATCTGAATCTAGTTAAAAAACATTTTACAGAACATTTTCATTTCATAGAGAAAGGTAGATATTACACCTTTTTTATAAAATAACTTCGACAGTTGCCGATAACAAAGTGACGTCCTAACTTCAAAAGAAAATACAAACTAGAAGCTCCACCATTTACTAAAACATGTAAACTGCATCAAAATAATATCTCTATAATATTCCCAACATAAATACTTTGAAACGAAACTAATGTGCAACATATAAACACTCTTATGCAGCGTATGAGGTTTATTTTCGCCGAGCTATTTTACAGGTGAGCAATTTTTACAGTGGAGCTATTCCGGGCTATTTTCCAGGTGTTAGTACATTCCGATAGTGGCGGCGCCTTCTAATGTGCAATAATAAATCTTGAAAGAATCACAAATGTACTCCTTTCAGGTAGATGAGAGGGATTTTCTTGAGATGCTGTTGAGATATTTGTAGCTGTTACTTATTTTATAAAACCACGGGTTTACTCGCGGAGTTTCTGTTTTCTTGAATGAAATAAAGTTTCTAAGGTTTACAGGACTGAGTGAAAACTATCTTTAGCCTGGTAGTTTCCCCAATGCCTGTGTGACCCCTTATTCCATTGAAGGTCAATCGTTTCACAGCCTGACGTTAGACCTCATACCTTACACCTTTTTCTTATCATCAAATGACTCCTCCCGCTCTGGGCGGAGCAGGAGGGAGTGTCAGACTTTTACTGACTAAAACCCATCCATGTACCTTCATCGCCCTTTGTGTTCCGGGGCCGCGGTATCTCTTTCGAATAGTCCCGCAGCCCCGATACCTTACACCTTAGATATTCGCGAATTTAACTAATGATTTTTAAACGCGATCAGCGATTTAAACTGCGTTCAAGGGCCCTCATTCTGTAGCAATAAAACGCTGACAGCTCTTGAGCCCAGTTTACATGTACTAATCGCGTTCGGTTACAATTATGAAGTTCGCATTTAGTTAAAAAAAGCCTGTGTTTATAGAGTATTTCTGCGCAGGCCATCTATAAATCTAATATCATACTCTCAATGTATTGTACTTTGATGGATCACATCCGGTCTTGCACTATGTATCGTCTCAACAGCTTTATATACATCTTTGTTGAACCTTTAAGCAAAATTGAACCTTGTCGCAGTCTTCTTAGGTTGCTTTCAGTTTGTAGAGAGTGAGTGTTAAGGCGTTATATGACTGAGGCTGAAATATAAATTCTATGTGGTATTGCAGCAGTGTTTTAAAATATTTCAAGTTTGCAAAGCTTGGACGTCGGTGCTTATCTCTAGATATTATTAAGTTTAAGAGCCGGTCTGCAAATATTACAAATCTTACATCTCTGAATTTGAGGTTTATTACATGTATTTTATGATGCACTTACAAGTGCATAATCAGATCCGCAAGAAAAGAATGAAGTCCATGATCAGCAATAGTCAATTGTCGATGGTCAATCATGACGATGAGATAGATGATTGCTATATTGTTGTTGATAGCAGACGGGAGAACGCTTTCCATCTACCTTAAATTTTTTTTTCAGTAGTATTGACAAGGAACAGACGGCAAACAGCCTATAAAAACTGACAATCATGAATCCTAAGCAAAACATTAACTAAGAAATAACTTACGACTTGACAGAAAATACCATCGGTCGGGTACATACGTAAGTGCTGCTGGTAAAATATACGCGTTGTCATGGCAACCGAGACAGATAGGGACACAAATCACGGCGGCCCGCCATGAATTATTGGTGCAGTAACACATTGGCTCAGCACCGCGCTACATCTGCGTCGGCTCTGCTTACACTCAAATGGGGAGGTTTTTGTTCTTTGTGAAGATTTTATCAGTACCTAAAAGTTATTAAAAACACAATAAATAAATCCCGCGATCATGGCGCTTGCAACAGCGTCGAAATATCGGGAGCTCAAAATTAAACAATAATCACGGAAGATATCCCGTAAGTGACATTTTAAGTATAGTTATGAACCGTGAAAGCTTAAAACAGTGTTTAAATAAATACCGTTATAAATGCTCCCGTGATCCCCGAAGCGTTAGCTGGGGTGTACCTAACTTAATAGAACACCCACATTTCACTGTTTCTGCAAGAGGGGGCGAGCCTATTGCCATCAACCGGCCACAAATTCAACTGCTGCTGAGGGTGGAAGTGGAAGAAATCTAGGATTATAAAAAGTAGTTGTCATCAACTACTTTTTTGACAAGAGTCAATCTAACTTCAGACAGCATAAAACAATTAGAATTATTCCAAGAAATTACTGAAGAAGCTGATCAGATTAATTACTTATTAAAGAATTGTGCGAGCTTGGTTTTTCAATAATACTTGGCTGTAGGTACAACATACATATATCAAATGTCTAATATATCTAGAATGTCTAATCCTGCTATATAAAATGCGCCGTCTACATGTTTCTACATGTCGTCTACAACATAGCTAACTAAATCGTCGCGCAACAATGTCGCACCATAACTGAAATTGACCCACTTCCCGCCCCCAGTCCGCAACTTAATACAATTCTAGACAGGTGCTGCTCCGCACTAAAGTGTCACGGACGATATCTCAGTATTGGTGTTTAAAGTGTAGGGGAACGGTAGACTGTACAGCGCAGAAAGTTCACTTTTAGGCGCCTCCCCGAGCAAACAACCTTGAGCGAGCAGTTTTTTGGAGCCTACTCCTCTTTATCCAAAAGAAAAACGAAAGAATAAAAAATACATTGAATTTCTACATATTCTTGACTCCAAAATTGTCGTTTTTTTTTTTTAAGTAGCCTATTATTTAATTCATCCCCTCACAACGAAACCACAGAAATGAGAAATAATGATTTATAGCATGCTCCTCGTAAAGTAACCATTATGTCGATTTGCTACATAAACTAATGGATATGCAATTTAATAATGAACATAATTGTCGTTTTTTTTTTTCCAAAAGACGAATATTTGATTTTATAAAGAACTAGCTGACCCGCGCAACTTCGTCTGCGATATATAAGAGAGACAGAGAGATGGTTAGAGAGAGTGTGAGACACCCTTAAAAGATGTTTCCGAACAAATGATGCTCGAATTTTATTAAGTAACCACGTTTCCGAACAAACAATGCTCTTTCAATATAGTCTATGGCTGTGAATGACATTGACATTCGTTACGCGCGTTTTTTTAAATATGCAAAATTAAATGTATATTTTTCAATATTTCTGAGAGATTTTCTTAATATTTTTTTCCGTAAGAACCTTCTCCTAATAATAACAAATACAACAAAAAAAGAATTAGTGAAATCGGTCCAGCCATTCACGCGTGATGCCGTGACCAAGGAAAACGGGTTTCATTTTTAAATATATAGATAGATAAAAACCACTCATTTCGTACTATTCGGCCAGCAGTGACCGACGTAACAACCACTTTGTAGTGCAAGCTGATTAGAACTTTATTTTAACAGTGTTTCAAACGAAGTTTGAACCACCACAAATAGAGTAGCTAATTTTGCTCGGGGACCCGCCTTAAGCTTGGGAAACTTGACGGCTACGGTTGCAAATTAAGTCACTGTTTCACCAGGTTTTATTCATTCTTTGATGTCAGTAGTGTCTTAGATTAACTTCGGACAAGTTGAAACCTATGGCTAAAGACTATCCCATTTCCACAAAACCGTAGGTATTCATTCAAAACAGGTTATTTTCATACAAATTAAAGTACGCACTTGGATCTCTGCTTCGCTTTTCTCTGTGGTACCAGTATATCTCACCCCGTCTTCCCCGGCCTCGTATATTGCCTTCAACTTTTATGAAATGGCAACAGGACTATAACGATCATTACTTTCTGCAGTAAAAGTCTGCATTGTTGGGACATTGTATTAATAACTATCTGGGTTATTGTGACATAAACTGAACATCAAAATAGATATTGAAAGTTCAGTAATGCTTTCAGTATCCGTCTTATTGGCAACTATGTATGTGATATATAGAATGAACATTGTTGAAGCTACGGACATAGCAAATAGTAATAAGAATACTGGTATAATTATTGTTGAAAACAGCAAAGTAATAAAGTATTGAATAATAAAGCAATGTTTCTTACACAAAATAAAAATATAACACCTTCTCCAAATTCTTCTAAATCCCAGGTAAATACCGCACACTTAACAATAATCCCGACCACAAAGCGAACAAAGAACAAAATTTCGATACTACGTCATAATAACATTAACAACACATAACATTTTCAATAATAGTAGAAAACGGAGAGTTTTCTTTATAATCGGAGCACAAAGAAATCGATGGCGCAGCCCATTCGTCATGTTGACACCTCAATGGAAGGAACCCTACAATTATTTACTTAAAGACGATGTGGGGGAATAATGCCGTTTATTGAAGAAATGTTTTCCAATGGATTCCGTTAGTTATTGCTTGAATCTAGACTTTACTTGATAGAAATAGTTCCTTTCCAAAACTCATAGGTTTTTATTTCAAGTTTTGGTAATGATAATAACTGGAACTTTTGTAAGATAATAAAAGATTGAAAACGACATGAAACATAAGAGTAAGTACTGTCTATAGCGTTATAGGACCAACGTTGTAAACATAACCTAACGAGTACCCAGTCATTAAAAAGTTGGCAGAAAGAATACACAACTAAACGTTTAACAAAGGTGAATTAAAAACGTCATACAAGAACAAAAATCTAGACTACAATTATAAAAAGAAGAACGGATTTATTGTCTTCCATCCAGCTTCATCTCAAGACGTTCTCTCATTCTCGTAACTCATTTTCTAACTTAAACCAATCACTTAGGCAACAACAGAGTACACACGGGCAAGACGGCCAGCGAACTAAGTTGACGAACAAATGCGCAAGTTGGACGCTAACCACGTTTAAGTTATTACGCCAATTTCAAGCCCAGCAGCGCTTTAGATATTACATTGTAGAATTACTACGGAGACAGTCATTTTGGAGCAGAAGCTACTGTCGTAGAATCAATACTGCAGTGAATGTTGAATTGAAAATTGGTAACTGTTGCCAGCAATACTGTAGTCGGTAGATGGTTTTATATTTTAGTATTTACTAGCGACCCGGCCCGGCTTCGCACAGGTGCAATATATACATGAACCTTCCTCTTGAATCACTCTATCTATTTCTGAAAACTGCATTAAAATCCGTTGCGAAATTTAAAAGATCTAAGTGTACAAACAGCGCAGAGGGAGCGACTTTGTTTTATACTATGTAAAGAAAAGGCGATAATATTATCTTCGGTCGTACCGGTTTTCCAAAAGTTTTCGACCTATTTTTTCCTGGCGATATTAGTCTATATGAGTACCTTCTCCCGCCAAAAATCATTCGTTTTGTTGCTGGACTGTAACTCATCTTCATGCACGAAGAACTAATAAAGCCTGTGAGTATTGGTAACAAGTATCTAGCGCTAACAACGTTGGAAATTATGATATCACAGCAGCCGCTGACATTCCACTAGTCATAGTTATCCCAGGCAAGTTAATTGGCAACCGCAAACCAGTACAGATTCACGGATTTACGGATCCCAATACATCCAACATTAAACCAAACAGCCTTAACAGGGCAGCCAGTGATAATGGCTGAGTAATTCCCCAACTGTGTGTACGAGTTACTGGCGCCAGTAGGAACAAGTTATAGAACAACTGGTGCGAGTGCCGGGTGACTAATCACGTTATGAAGTTATCATTCTAGCCCCGGGGACACACGGCTGGCAAGTTCGACTAGCTTTTTGTTTGGATACAAGTTTGGCTAACTTCTGCTGGAATTAGCTGCTGCTCGATTTTAGGTGCAAGTGCTTTGTGAAGTGGACTAATTGGCAATGGCTAACAATGGATGTAATTTAAGGGAACATCTGAATAAATGAAATTAGAATGATCTTGCACAGACAGACAAAAGGAAGGTTTATATACAGACGGATACATACAAGCAATACTGTACAGTTTCTCACCAGTGCACATTCTATTTAGCACTAATTCAATTTTTAAGCTACATATATCTATCAAGGTCGCATTCACCACAACAAGACCTGTTGTTCGTCAGATCTATTTACATCGTTTCTAATTACGACTGATGATGGTATTTCCACCTACTTACCTAATTTTATTTTGAGAATTTATAGGTGGAATAAAAGTAATTAAGACGTGTTTTATGATAATAAACAAAGTAATACCAGCTGTCTTGTGTTTACTTTCGCTCAAACAGCTACATCATTTATTTTCGTAAATGTTTGCCATGCCTTCTTTTTCAGAATTTGATTGTAAACCGAATTCGGATTTTCATTACATCAGTTCACTCGTAAATGATTACTAGACTACTGCTACCGGTAATCACAAATGGTGACGTTTCCAGCTATGTGACAATACTCTCAAATAGTCGACATCCGAAAAGCTGATTTGAAGGACGCTAAACAGAAGCTACTAAGAAAATACATATATGTAACCAAGTGATATATTAGACAGAAATACATAGTTTTAATAAACGGTAGAAAGAGAAAAGTACAAAAATAAATAGCACGTTCCCTATGTTCCGTACGGGTAGCTAACTAGCGCCGTAACGAGTGCAGCGTGATTATTGATGACCATCATTATCTGCTTCCTCAAGTTTTGCCATTCTTTGCTGTACTTTGTAGTTGTTACTCATTTTAACGATGCCTGTGTTCCGTTAGAATACTAACAGGGGTTTTTCTCATAAAGGAAGGGTTATTTCTGGCTTTTCATTTTTAAAGCTCCCGTGTATTTTTCGATCAGAAAAGAGCTTTTATAGATACTTCCTTTGATTGTGTTATACCTATGCAAGTACGTACTAACATGAATAGATTACTTTGATATTATATTTGGAGACAACAAATTAAATATACACGGAAAATAACAGCATTCAAAGATACAGAGAATATAAAAGATTCACCGAACTATAAAAACGAAAGCACATGATCATTTCTCCATAACAATAGGCCTAGTTGTGCGAGAGACGCGTGTTTCCTGTTCCGGCATGAACACACCGGAAATTAAAAATAAAGTACACTCGGAATGCAGAAAAGGAATATGAACAGGCCTCCACTATCAATTAGTTTGGTTTTATTGGATGCGAGATGGAAGAACCATATCATCTAGCTAGATATAAGATTTGTATCAGGAATTATTTTGATGAGGGAGATTTAATTTAAAATGAAGTAAATTAGTGTTTATAGTATTTTATGTTTTAGCACAGTCCAGTTAATAAAAAAATACATAGCTGGTGATAGTCCAAAGCTAAGTCCAACTAACATATTTTTTTTTTTTATTCTAGAAAAAGGGCTTTGTCGCGCATGCGATTATGCCGCCCTGGTTGTTTTTACAATTTTTAACAAATAATGAATGTACATCAACTAAATCTTAATTAAATCTTAACATAGGTAGTCTGTACAGTGCCTTAGCTGCGTCAGAGAGTGGAGCAGCCAGAAACATAATTATTAATTCGAACAAAATAAAATCAAATAAATTATTTTCTCCGATCTCATTTCACTTAGCTCAATCTTACAGCACGTCGTAATAATCGTCGTAGTATTTCGTTTGTCAATCTACTTCCATTTGAATAGAAACATCTGCATTCATATAAAAATCAAGAAAAACAACATGATCCTCCGTGATTACCTCAGCCAGGCAGGCCACTAAATAACGAACAGATTGCACTGGATATTACATCGGTCGATTGCAAAAAGTTCCAACAGGTAGGCTCCATAGCTGTCGGCCGCAGACAGGCTCCCCTCGCTGTGGTGTCGTAACAGGAATAAACTGTGTCACTTGATATTGTTTGTTTATTGTTATAAATCTAGGTTCCGATACATTTTTTAATATTGTTTTTGATGAATGGTTGAGGATTTGAGAGGGTCTTGCAACAAGACCCTCTCAAATCCTCTAACTCTAGTATTGCGTTTTTATACAGAAGTTTTTGCATTTTAAATCAGCAGACGGCTGAGTATGACCACGTTTGTCGTTACTTATAAATTGGAACCAAAAACCAAGAAACGCAACGTAGAAATACTCCCCGACAAATGAACCGGTGAGTAGGAGAGGACCACAAGAAGCCCTTACATCGACCCGAGATTGTGGGCGTGGCTTATCAGGTTTCACATTGAAATAATTTAACAATGGCTTTCTTGTTGGAGACGATGATAATACGAATGATGAATTTCTAGATTGTGTAATATAAGATGTAAGAGGTAGAATGCATCAATATAAAGGGTAAGCAGACAAAAGCCCATGGTTTGGTATTTCGTTCTGAAGAAATAAAAAATAATGTGGCTGTTTAATATCCTGACGAGACATAAAATATTGTTTCTGTTCCCATTCCACTAGCCTCTCTCAGCGATCCCTTACAAGATGTTACAAATTTAATCAAAGCAACAGCAACAAAGGAATAATGAATTAAAACATCGTCACACGCTCAATTACAAGGGTGTCTGTAAATACGGAGTAGAATATTAAAATTTAATGAGACGCCCTCCCCTCGGCCTCTGAATATTCTATGTCATCAAAATGAGTTGTACCAAATGTTGTCGATATTTTAATATCGACAACATTTGGTACACTTTGGTACACTGACACTGTTATGAGATTTTTGTAAGGAAATAGATGATACTTGCTTAAAAAAACAGATCAACAGATGTTGCTTAAATTATGAATATGAAGCTGTGCTAGGAGAAATAATAATAATTGAATCGGGTTGCTCAATCGAAAAAATCAGACCAATAATGGAATCAACACAGCCAAACACAGTTATAATATTAATTAACACTTTGACAATGTTACCAAAATTAAATCAGATGAAACAGGAATTTTCCACAACACTGAATTCAAACAACAAACGCACAGTGCTAATAACATTACATTTATTGACAGCAAAGCCATTTATAACATTGATTCGACTACCCATCGTAATCCCTCCGAAGATCTCGGTGGGTAGTGAAAGGGCCTAAACAAATTATAGGCCGTCCGACTGTGAATAAATGATGAGCGTTTTGTTACTAGTTAATCAAATATTCGAGGAGCAAGCGGTAGGGGATGCGGTGCACCTTACACCACTCAATGTACAGGAGCAGCGGCTTAATTCGTAGTTCAGTTGCGATGTGTCAGTTTGTTTGATGGTCTCAATTTCATAGAGTTTCTCATAACGTCATACTGTTGAAAGTTACTACGTACTATCGAGGACACTCCCGCCTGATCACCACTAAGCTAATTTTTGCTTTGCTTTTGCTTGTAACGCTCTCTAGCCCCGGCCTGTTGACTTTGTATAGAAATAATGAATGAAAAGATACCGATCGGCCGAGCGTACTGACGACGCACGCCAATCGAGAGTTATTGTTATTTTGCGCGCCAAAGTTGACGCTTTTCTAATAGGCTTAAACTTTAAGGGGACGTGGCTCGGCGCCTCCGCATGATTTAAGCAAAACTTTTTTTTTAACTGATAAGGCGGAAAAGTTCACGACTGTACGTACCAACGTAACTTAAATGAGTCAATGAAAACTAAACTTGAAATTCTTACTGGTTTTTGTTGGTAACCTTCACCAGGATTCATTTTAGCATCCTACGAAAACATTGCTGACCTCAAAATTGCAAACAGTTAAATATTTGTAAAGTTTCGGCTTTCATTTAAGAAACCGTTTCGTTTTTAAAAAGAACCGTAATGATATAATAGTCGTAAAATTAAATAGTTTGTGCCGAGCTCAGCTGAAACTGAAAAATGTAATTTTTAGAACAGTTTTCAGTGCTGAATTTCACGACGTCATAATTAGGTCAATTGCGCAAATCGCCAGCGACGGAAAGCGAGTGGCGTTGAAAAATCGCACGACTTTTTTTTTTCGCAGAGTCGCAACTATGCACCTGGGTACCACCAGTGGGGTACACTTGAAGAATGGACGAAATTTTATGTTAGTTTCACTATGCAAATTGTGATATCTAGCGCTGTTTGTAATGTTGTATGCTTTGTTAAAAAACTTTATTTTATTATGAAAATGAAATGGGTAGGTAACATTTCGTGAGAAGTAAATTTTTGAATCTATATTTTTGTTAAAGCTTCATGATTAATAACGCGTTTCTATGACTATACAATAAATTAATCTATTCAATCAATTGCCGCATGTAATTAGGATCATCACTTGAAAACGACTGTTTTTTTTACTCTTCGTGATGACACAACGAAGTATGTATGACAGAAAATGTTGATAGTTTTATTGCTAAGCGCACTTCTCATTAGCCAGAGTTATTAAGCTATAATATTTTTATAAAGACAGAAGATTATTATTTATCCAAAATGGCCAAATCAAACACAAATATTGGTCAAGCAAGGTCAAAGCCGAAAATATAAAAGAAAGCTAATAACAAAACAGATCTTTACTTAACATACAAGTACACAGTATAAAAATATCCATCATTCACATACTTAACTCCGTCCTCACACAAATGACTCGTACTCACAAAATCGTCAGGAGCGCCATTCATCATGCGCACAAAACGACACGATAATTTGTCAAAAAGGTCGTCCGATGCGCTCTCGAGAATACTTCACTTACGTCAAGTGAAGTACTAAGTGATGTTATTATGTTTCATGATGATGGGTTGCTAGATAGGGATGTGTGGAAGTATATGAAGGAGTAACAGTTTTTTGGGGTCTTTAGCATGTGAATGATGGTAAGTAGTAAGGGGTAGCCCTGTGTCATAACTAGATTACATTTTGTCAAATCAGCTAGTGTTGATGTATGGAAAGGGAGCAAGACCAAAATCCT
Organism: Xestia rhomboidea; assembly: GCA_963853795.1. Taxonomy (NCBI): domain Eukaryota; kingdom Metazoa; phylum Arthropoda; class Insecta; order Lepidoptera; family Noctuidae; genus Xestia; species Xestia rhomboidea. Next base: position 636,315 of record OY970778.1, on the reverse strand, counting down.
TGTGGATGGATTGAGAACAAAATAAAAAAAAGTATTGTGCCGACCCCATAGTAAGATGACTAGCCAAAAATCAAGATACCGATTAGCTATCATGATCATCATCTGCCTTACCTAACATTGTTGTGGTTTGACTTCCGGTCTAACTAGATGCAGCTAAAGTATTTTTCATTTAAGCGACGGTCTATCTGACCTTCATTGTAAAGCTCAGATAGACCTGTCGCTTTATACAGGCTGGTCTTTTTTACAAGCCATTAAAAAATGAAGGACATGTTGTAACCTCAGTGAATGTACTTACAAATTTATCACAGCTACTATCTTCTAACTTCATTATAAACGGGACTTACCTAAAAAGAATAAAACATAAAATTTATAAAGTCAAATTAAGCAGCCAGCAGGTAACACTACCCTGCCAGCCCCCGCCATTGGTAAGAAGACTGATTTTCAGTTTTGAAGGCTTCTGACTTTTTACGACTGTCTAAGATCTAACGAATGACGGACTCAACCCCAGGCCCGCGGGCCACAATATGGCCCGCGAATGCATTTGAGTTGGCCCGCTAACAGTGATCAACTGACGACAGTCTTTTGAAAACAGATTTCAACCAGATCGAAAAAAAAATGTTTCTCCATATGAACCCATTCTCAGTAGCCAACATCTACCTAGAAATTACAAAAATCTCATTTTTTTAAATGAAATTGTATTTAGAGCCACGAAAGTCATCAGAAATTAGTTCAAAAAAGGTTCTTCACGCAAGTTTTGATTTACTGGATGGCCCGCCGGTTGACACGGTAACAAAACGTTGGCCCACCCTCAAAATAAGTTGAGCAGGCTTGGCCTAGACGAATGGTTTATTCAATCTTTAGAAAAAATAATGTGGTAAAATTCAAAATATTTCCTAACACTTAAAGTAACATGGACACTAATGGAAGGCTATAAATCAGAGGCTAGATGAAATTGAGCGTTTCCTTCGGAGACTGGCAAGTAGGTCCACGTTTACTGTCTCTATAGAAGGTCATATTACGGTGTTTAATACTTTGGTAAGAGAAGACAGGTATCAAGGATGAAAGCGTACACGTCCCAACCAGAGCACGCTAAGCAGTTGGCATGCAAATAAGATAGATGTCAGAAACATTCAGAAGTCAAAAAACTTTTCTGTTCCACACAATATATTCTCCTCAAATAAGGTTCTTAAATGAGCTATATTAGTTCAGAACATGTAAAACCACTAACTGAAGATACTCTCCATAGACATAAGAAATGGTCCGGTAATCTGCTGAAACGTATGCACTGTTACAACTTTTAAGAGCAATAAGTCTGTGGGACGTACGTATCACGAAATAGCTCGTTTTGGCTTTACACATTTTTAAGAGCAATACGTCTGTGGGACGTACGTAGCACGAAATAGCTCGTTTTGCTTAAATATGTCGAAAGAGGTATTAATGCTACAGTAATTCTAGCCATTTGAGAAGTCGTTAGTAGCTTAGTACCTACCAATTTATGGAAATACTACTGAATTTTGAATCTTCTTTATTCTAGTGGAAATTAAGCTGATTTCAGAATAACGAATACCTAATATTGGGCATGAATATGTTTGTGTGGGCTTTAAAGTTATTTTACCAAAAACTCATGTTTGTTTACATGTTTGGAAACCAAATTGCGAACACAGGATAATGAAGTTGTTCTTAAGACGTTCTGGGGCTTACATAGACTACATTTTACCTCACTAAAGATTAAGGCTAGATTCTAATCGGCAAGGCAAATATATCCTTGGTGGTTTAGGTTGAAAGCGGGCAGTTGATCGCAAATATCGCCGTTTAGTGCTATTCACGCAGCAAATCCTATGCTATCATCAACATACCGTTATAACTTAAGATGCTATTTTGGTCATAATAGGCTATTTCCAAAATTGTTCTCCAAAAAACCAACCGCCAAATTATCGTTCTCAACCGCCATAAAAATACTAAATGCTCTACTGATATCCAAGTTAAAAGTACATCACTCTTATTTGACACACGCACTAAACTTGTTTACACAATTTGTAACATATCAACCTGTATACTTTGACCTCTGGTTTCCCAAAAAAATCCTTTCAAAGACCTAAAATGTAGGAAGAAAGTAGGGAAAGGAAGGTCGTTGTAAAATGGTCAGTTGAGATGAGTTAACAAAATCGTTGAACGGATCATTACGCCCATATACATGTTTTTTTTTTCGTTTTTTAGGCCGAAAAAATATTCGCGGCTAAATAATTTAATAATTTTGTTGGGTATTAAGTTTGGGGTAAAATTATTGACAGGTTTTTTGCAAGAGTTTGGAAGTGTTTTTTAGCAAGTTTATCGTTTAGCAGGAATTACACAGCTGAAGGTCGTGACTTTTTTCGTATCCATTGTTATATGGACTAGAAAACTTTTTAGATACGATAAATTTGGTATACATCAAACAGTATACACGTAAGTCGGACTTGTACCAAGTTGATGGCAATAGGCTCACTTCCTATTGCATGGGACTAAATACCAAGCGGCAAAGTGTGTGTCTTTCTGGAATTACAGGCGTTATGTTATGTGATTCGATCAAAAATGGCTACTTGTATTTATTCTGCTTTGTAAACTACCAATTTTCAACATTTACTCACAAAACTTTTAACAAAATTTGATATAAATCCGTATCGACACACGACAGCATCCATTATTGTCAGTTCCAGGTACAGTTGGCAAAACAAATATCCAACGTATATGTATGTGAGCGCAAATATAGTTGCTCGCGCGTCACCCACTCTAATAAAGACAGATCGAATGAAAACCGCGCTCAAAACTAACGAGTCGCGTGAGGTTTTGTGGAAACATATTGTTAGGCGATTCCTAGGAAATACTAAATGGTGAATATTAAATAGTATTTGGTGTGTTTAAGGGACAGTAGTTTTCAAATTAATATTCATTATTGTTTTACATACCACAACTGACGTAAAGTAAAAAAATATATCAATCATTCAACAAAAGTTTGGTGGTGCATTCTATTGTAATTATTGCACCCAAACTCAAACTGAAATCATTTATTTCAATTAGACCATTACGGCACTTTTGAATGTCGAAAATACAAAAAAAGCAAAGCTACAGTCACAGTCACAAGGCATAATAAAAGTACTGTAGTTGCCCATTCCCTAACGTAGATCTCTATGGAGAAGAACGGGCAAGAAACTCCATGGACACTCTTTTAAATCAAAATATTGTTACAAAATCTTGGTTACATCATTCATGTTGAGATTATACATATATGTGAGAACGATGTAGAAAGACGTGCACATTAAGAGCGTCCAGAGTAAAATGTTAAATCAAAAATTAAAAAAAAAAATAAAGTAATTAAAATGAACGAACCGTGGCAGCCAAGAAATGACCAGTCCCAACTGAGAGCGCCCGTTCACGAACATGACGCATGTATCGGCACCATTCAACTCGACCATATTTAAGGGAACTAAGTGACCCGACACACCCGCCACCATCAGCGAGACATTTGAGTGAGCATGACATTCTCTCGTAGCCACCAAGGCATATTCAAGTCAATGAAAGATAACTAAATGTAAGTGGTGGCTGAACAGTACAAAGTACTCACACATGTGCTATGCAATTAAATAATACTAAAAACTGGAATCTATAAAATGCAAGTAGGTATATTTTTACAATCTTCTGCAGCTTCCACAATACATTAACATGGGAATCAATTCTTCTTCTTCTTTGCGTGTCGATAGACTCAAATAATGCCCGACCAGTATAATCAATTAGTTTGCAACTATGGTTGTGGAGCAGGACCAGCATTTCAAATTCTAAAACTCTTTTTTCATTGCTCTGATAAATCGATCCAGAGACCTATCAGACGGTTTTAAAATTCACTTAGACATTCAATGTATAAAAAACCCGTATTCCGTTAATTTTTCAAATAAAATTCCTCCAGCATAAATCTCATTACCATCTCCTTCAAGTTCTCGAAATAAATTCGTATCAAAAAGCTCTTAATCAAACGGGCCTGTAACGACGCGTATTATTTTTTAATTCCGCTCCTCACAAAGGAATTAAGAGGGGAACAAGATGTGGGGACACTAGTAATTGGGAATCATTTTTGTCGACTGTACTTTTGGAAATACAATCTTACAATTACAACTGAAAAGACCACCCTGTTCTGAAATCAACTTAAGCATAACAAGATAAGGTTGGTTATCAGCTAGCAAGTGAGAAGCCATGGCATTGTAAGTTTGTAAACAAAGATGTATGGGAGGAATGTCTCCTTTGAAGTCTGTCTTTATACAATTTGAAACGAAAACATTGAAACTGAATGATCTGATGGTTGTTGTAACACCTACACGATTCTAAATTAAAAACTGTTTTATAACGATTTAATTTCAATTGTTTGTTTGGACGATCAAGTTCGGGCTACTTCTGTCTCTATTTTAATGCAACTAGTAATTGAAAGACGTGTGTGTGGTACATTTTGCAAAAGAATAACTTAGTTCCTCGATAAACAACGATTTTTGTGAATGATAATTTCTGTAAATTCACTAATAGTGTTTTTGTACTTATATAAAATATTTCGGGAGTCGTTTTAAATTTCGTAAGTCTTTTTATGTGTTCATATATATTTGTAATGTTTTCCATTAGTGAAATTAGCAGAAACGTAACGTTTTAGTACCAAATAACTCAGAAACGAAGTGTTGAAATAAAAAATGAGTTCTGCCATTAACAACTTATTAAATTCAGAAGGAAAACATTAACATTTTGACGACCCGAATGGCGCAGCGGTAGTGAGGCTGCCTTACGTTCTTAGGGTCCCGGGTTCGAATCCCGGTAATAGCAAATGTTTGTGTGATGAGCATGGACATTTGTTTCCGAGTCATGGATGTTTATGTATAATAAGTATGTATTTACAAACAAAAAGTATCTATGTAGTATATTATCAACTATCTGGTGTCCACGATACAAGCCTTGTAACTTAGTGTGGTACTAGATGGCGCTGTGTGTAATGTCCAGCGATATTTATTATTTATTATTATTTATTTTATATTCAAAACACAATTAATAAATAAGAGAAATTAGCTTTATAAAGAGTTAAAGATGTTTATTAAAACAAGTTTTTAAACTGACAGTGACCTAGCGCTATTACGTTATATAATTATCAGTTTTCATATTTGCATTTCCAGTTTTATTCAACCAGTGATGCGGTAAAAAGCAGCTTCTTTGAGGTATTATCAGGGAGTGCTGATTAATTTTATATTTTAAAGTCTGTGGTATCCATTAAAGCAGTTGCAATAGTACCGTACAAGACAGAAACACATAAACCACTGGAAGAAGTAAATATTGTCAAACAATCATTATAAAATATAATTTAGGGTAATACAAAAAATGTTCAAAATATTAATAAACACTCCAATTTCAGTATTTTACGGGAAACGTGTGAAAAACTCGCGGCACGTAGAGGAAAGCTATAATTTTATTAGTGCTATCTCCCTCCAGGGCGTCGTGAGGGTAATAAACAATAACGTAATAACATTTTTGTGAACTAAACGACATATTCATACGTATCGAGTGGCGGCACAATTGGAAAAGGGCTTTTATATTATTTATTTTGACATTATTTGTTATGTTTGAAAAGTAAAACTGTCGCACATCCACGTGATAATACAGGGCTAGCTCACTGAGAAGAATTCGATATTTTAAATTATGTATTATTATCTTAGCCACGTTCTAGAGCTGTCAATGTCAATGTCTGTCATGAGTTGTACTCACTATGTTTAATCTGTTAGATAGTTCGTAATTAAATAAATATGGACGGGAGGGGAAATTTACCACGATTAAGGCTGCTGGTAGATAACAAAATGCCAGATAAATGCCATAGATTCTCCTGGAAAACTCATGATTATTAATTGGTAAGTCTAGAAGGACATAAGTATTTTATTTCGTAATAGACAAGAGGGCATAGACTGCTGGTGATTTTAAATCATCTCATATTTCCACAACGACTTTCAACAGGATTGTTACAAGCTTTTCGGTAGCTTACGCTAATCCAATACATTTTTGACTTCTCCCATGACCATTACCGCAGATAGAACGTGACTTTACCTATAATAGGCATTAAGGTGCGCTAATAAGCCTCGTAAAACTATCCATATTACCATTACCCTAGGTTTCATTTTACTATAAACACATCTACTATAGTCACAAGTACGCATATCACGCATTTTGGCACGAGCCTGTGGACAGCTGCCAACACTCCACCAGCGGCGGTCGAAGCAACTTTATGGGAAAAACTACGGCGTGATGGGTAAATAAGCACGCGTAATGAGCGGGTTACGGCTGCGCTGACAGGCTCGTTGTGTTGCTAAGTGTGCCTGTTATTGGCCCATGAAATATGTAGAAGGGTGTGTATGGCGTGAGTTTTACCCGACTAACTTTCTAAAATTTCAGTTTAGGTTCGGTTGAACGCGGCTCCTGACACCCGGCTGTGACAGTTCATGTACAGAAGTATATGTCAGTGTATCTGCAGCTGGTGCGCAATCTGTCCATAGCGGTTTAAACCAACCTTTACTGAACGTTTGCCTTCCATCATTGTGCAGGATTTTTTTTAACCAACGAAAAAAAAGGAGGAGGTTCTCAGTTCGGTACGTATTATAACTTTGTTTTATAGAGAAGTCTGATTTGAACGATTCTTTTTTTAATGGAGAGCGCATATCTCTAAGTTGGTCCCATTTAATTTAACGTTCGATTCTGTCGAGTGCCAGTTTCAATCAGATCGACCAGGATTAAGATGGCAGATATCTATTTTATTCTATTAAAAGTTCATAAGTTATTTGTATTAACATTATTTTGGCATCAAAGTGTCATATAAACACGAGTCTCGTAAAAAATTTAGTATGCGACGCCACTTCTAACTTAAGATATAAACAGCACATATAACAGCCAGCATGTCCCATACAAATGACTACCCCATGACTTCCCATAGCTGTCAGAAACAATGACGCGATTATGCCAATAGGTTGGCGACCTGTGATGGCACGGTGTCTTTATGGGGCGGTTGTAATAGTTTGTGAAAGTGCCATACTGGCATTGAGAGACTGTATGTTGGTATCCATTCAGATTTTGCTAAACTATCCTCTGTGATGCCAAGAACTGAGATATTATGAACTATACGCAAATTCATACATTGAAAATATTTTACATTAAAAAGAAACTAATTTTAAGAGCTAACAAGTTCCCCGAAGTTGCTTTTCTCTATAGTTTTCCTTGTCAAACCTAACGTACGTATCTTTGGCAAGGTCTGTATGTAAACATAAACATATACGCTACTTTTACATCATCTCCACAAAATAAACTACACAGATCCATTCAAAGCGATAACTCACCCGATTACCTGTGCCCATACTCGTACGAAGCAAAGCAAGCGTAAAGATACACTTTTTACAAAAAAGAAGCCTTCATCAAAGGATTAAAGTTCAGTGAAAGAATAAATTTTAATTTTTCACTCGCCGAGCGCGGGGCGGACAAGAAACGTTACTAACGAGATAATAAATTGTGGAGATGAGCGGTTATTAGGGAACTATTTAAAGATGGGAACTAACCGGTGGATGAGGAAGTATTGTGATTAATGATAGGGTAGTCGTGGTGGATCACCGAGTTACTGCAAAATGGTAGATGAACATCAGAAGCGGGTGTAATGGTTGGAGATGAATATGTTGTAAGTAAGAAAGATTTCACGCAATAAAACTTTTGAGTCATTTAATTGTGCCACACATGGCTTGGGCTTATTAAAGTTTTGGTGTTATTCTATTTTGTATTAATGGGGAAATTTACTCCTACAGGCAGGCAGATCACCACTGCTCTCAAAACGGTAAAGGAAACATCGAACGGGAATAGCATGCCTTGGGATCAGAAATTCAAAGACATCTGGCATATACCAAACCAAGCTAGGCTGATGTGCTCACTCCCTCTCACACCAAGAATGTTTGTGTCCCAGCTGTGGAAACATTATAAGTTGCTTAAATGCACTCCTACATAAAAATACTCTCTAAAAACATGCTGGTGATTTTAATAAGAATAGTCTAAAGTTTTAAAGCAGTAGTTGTGTATAGCAACATGTGTGGCGGGGCCGCTAAAACGCGCACTAATTTTAACTCTGAAACGAAACAAAATAGAAAAAGCCACGCTTGCTTTTAGTGAGAGAGGTCCCTTTTAGAACCCACGATACGATCCCGATACGATGTTCATTATAAACCTTTAACATTGCTAATGCTGGGACACGGGCCTCCGTTTTATAATAGAATTGAGCAGTCATCTAGTGCAGATTGGTTTTGGTTCCAGGGCATGCCGGTTTCAACTGAATGTTTAATTTCACCATTTTAATTGAGACTAGTGGTAACGAAATAAATGGCACGAAGTTAAGTGTCTTCCTATGAAGCACATGACAACTAACGGAGAAAGAAAAGTAGGCTGTGGGGGTGCAGCAGTGATGCAACAGGTTGATAAAAAAGTGCCTACCAAGGTTCGAACCAACGACAAGTAAGTTGAGACCTTTACCACTGAGGCACCAACCGATTCGATATGGAATGCGGGCGCTGACCGTTGTCCCATTTTCCGGTAAAATGGATTTTTAGGAATGCCGGAACCCATTGCATTGTTTCATGGAGTAGGTACTCGTAAAGTTTGGCTTTTGAAGGGAATTATGCATGAAACGCGTGGCTTTGTTAGGAAATTAGAATAATTTGATCCGACTGTTTGTTGGGTAATGAGTGGCGGGAGCCTGAATATGTCAGTATGTGTTACCGGTTTGGACTCGAGCGAGTACAATGAAATGGAATATGTGCTTTATTTTATTTGGGATAAAATACTTTTTATTATACGTTGCGAATTACCATAATATTGTGTGTGTAATGTTATATCTAAAAATCTTTAAGAATGTAAGCCTTCAAAAAAAAGGCGTCTTCGTAAGGCTTATATTCCGAGTACAACAGAGTTACTGAACATAAATCTGTCTGTGTGATCTTCAAACGATTGACAGGAAACAAACGATGTTTTAAATATGCTTAGTGTTACCTCAAAGTGAGCCTTAAATATCACAAATAATAATAATAACCGACTGCTAACAAAATTCAATAACCGAACAGACAGATAACCTCCGTTGTCCAATTAACCCACATATTATTTAATTAAGAACTAAAACTTGATAAAGTACAAACCTAAACAAAAGATTTACTTTACCACTTGAGCCAAACAAACTACCCTTTAACTTAAAACTTAGAAATAATTTCTAAGTTTTCTTGTAACTAACACAATAAAGTTGTCGTGTGATATAAAACCTCGTATCGGTCTTCACTAATTGTTGGGGACGGTCAGTTGCCACGTACCGTGTTTTCTTTGGTGAAAGACGGACAAACAGAGTGTTCACGACATAATATTGACTCTTTTCATCCACCCTGTATACAAGTGGCTTTATGTGTGTGTAAGAAGAAATCTTTACAGGGTGGTCTTTTTTGTAACTTGTTTTTTTTTTCCTCGTATAAGGCTGTTGACATAAAAAGAAGTTTTAATAAAAAAAGATTTAATTGAGAAAATTAACTAAATGGCCGGTTTAATTTTTTACTTTATTTTATATAAACAATAAATAGATTCCTAACAGACCTCTCAATTTGGGCCAAGTAAATGTTAACTCTTTCTTATCTTTTTCATATTCAAACGCTCTAGCTTGATAAAAATGTCTACTAACGACTGGCAATTTCAGACCAAACGTAATTTTTTGTCATCGTGAATATGTGACAATTGTCTTAAAACTCAGTAATTTCTACCATTAAGGTACGATAAGCAAAAAAAACAATAAACCTAGTTTGCTACCAAATTACCTTATCCCGATCCCCCACTATAAACTTCACTAAATAAAGTGATCTGCCTGGATGCTGGATAGGATAGCAAACACTAAAATATTCAGCGTAATATCTAAATGCTGGCTGGGCGGTGACGTCACAGGTATATAGGTACTTTATCTATATTTATTGCTGTATATTTTATATATTACTTAGACATATACTAGCATGTTAGATGGAAACTGATGGTGTAAGTGAATGTATCAAGTTTTTTATGTGCGAGTTGAGGAAGTTTGAGGGCGGAAACTGAAATAAGAGCACCGAGTTTTGCTTAATTATCTACATCATTAAATTATTATGGGGAAGTTACAAATAATATTGCAGACGAATATTGAAAAATCGCAAGTTTCTGTTATTTGAAGAACTATTATAAAAGGAGCTTATGGAATTCTATATCTTGTTCAAAATACGCCGTAAGCTATTGTTTTCACCACTGTGAAAACATAAGGAAAGTCATTTCAAAATATACAGATGCCAGTAATACATTACCACGGAAATCCGATAGGCACATTTTTGTTTAGACCTTTCGCTATTGGTTTGTAGGCACAGAAATTCTTCAATTTATTAAATCCAAATCCATATTATCGTAACAGACGGTTATGACTTAATTGTTACGCTAAGAGAGAACTAAACATAAGTCATAAAAGCAAGTGAACTATAAAACTTAACTCATTACAGTAAATGGGTCATAGCAGTAATCATTTCAGGCTATCACAGTGCACTATTGTACTGAAACTTGCTGAAACACAGACAATACGCATGCTGAAATTACACGCGACAATCAACCGGGAACAGAACATAGGACTTAGAATTGTGGAGAGTTATTTGGTTTCATATTTCCAGGATATTGAAATAGTTCTTGAAGATTCCATAACTAAATAAAAATAAATAACATTATACTACATTACACCATATTACATTATACATTATTATTACATTATTTATATAACCTACAAATTAATAGTTATTAAATTATTCAAGCTATGATTTATTCCTCAACTGCTAGATTAAAGAACAAAACCCATCTTCTGACACAGCTGGGTAAAGAACGTCACGTTTATCGTTAGTTTCTCGTGGCTCTCGTATTTATAATTATTACAGTTAGGAAATTTATTCTCAATTTAGCCTAAAATTCAATACAAGCTCAACTTTTTTATTTCATTTCCTATCAAATTCTATCCTGTACAAAACACTGCGCTGATATTTTATAGTAATAGGTTGTTACAAATCCATCAAATTCCTCTTTCCGAGAAATGTACAATAAAAACTTCACAGCAAAGTTTTGTCAATAAAAGTTCTAAATAAAAGCAATATGGAAGTTTATATCAAACAGGCGGAAAGTGATTATTATTTCATGTTATGTATTGAATCTGTTATGTTCAGTTTATAGGTGATACGAGAAATGATTCGTCTTTTCCGATATCGAATATTTTCAATCATTTGTAGGTAAGGGTACACTTCTGCCTATCCTATCTAGGCCTACAGTCGTAAAAATGTAGTCATATTTCACCATTCCCCAAAAGCCAACGAGAATTCGAAATACATTTAACCCGAGTAAAATAGTTATAGCCTATTCGTAGCACATGGCTACGCGTCTACGTAGCAGCGGTGCTACGAGCTACGCCGTAGCGCTACGATTTACCGACTCACTTTCGACGGAGGTATATTAAAATCATGAATACTGTTATTCATGTCAAATCTATAGGTTTATTACAAAAGTTTGTTCGGTGGATGTTAGTATTTCATTTTGGATGTGGCTTAGTAGCTTAAAACTTGAACTTAAACCGTATCCAGGACTTAGTATGTAAGTCTGAGAAGTTTTTAGGAGGTATTAGAAACAAAGTTTAACTTTTATTGCTTACAGTTTCGAGTGTGCTTATATAGGGTTACGTATGATACGGTTTTGTGTACAGATTAGGGTTCTCAGAAGCAAAAACACACAGTAAAACAAAAAGTTCACGTTTTTAGATGGAGACGCTAGCCAATATTAAAACAACTTAGATTTGAAAAATTTGTTTCCTTTCCTGCCTTCATTATATCCAAATCCACTCAACTTTCCTCTCGACAATGTCACACGAAGCTTAATGAACATCTCCAAACGCAAGATGTAATACTTCCCAAACATTTTCACTTCTTTCAGTTTCAGTAATTTTTCATATTGAAACAAAAGCCTCTTTCAGAACCAGGTCGAGTGGCCGCCATGAAATTCAGCCGACAATACTGTGGGGGGCGGATTCAGGTTCTTTCAGCCAAGTGTTTCAGGACTACGTAGTTTTAATTGAATTCAATATTGTCAAACGAGCGAGTTATTGTTAGACTGACATTATTTTAATTGTTTGGTTTTCGGTGTTGAATAGGATTTTTGTTGTGACCTGAAAAGCTGTTGAGCATTGTAGGAAGGCTGTTTGGTGGGGTTGAAGTATCAATTTACACCACTTACCTGTATTCATGATAGGCTTTTAAAAAAATATTATTTGTATTTAACGTCTGAGATTTTCATGAATTTCTATAACAGTCAAAATAAATTTTAAAAAATAAATACAGAATTTCAAGCAGTCGCAGAATTTGTCAGTATATTCAATACATCAGAAGTTACACATACCACCGTACAAATATCCAGAGCAAGTAAAAACAGAAACACGTATTCATAATTCCTCACTTTTCCGGAAAAGTAAAAATAACCCAGAATGTAATGAAAACCTTCGAATCGCACTCAATACTTTTGCCGCCATTATGCGTACATATGTGCATACATAACGGAAGCCAGGCATCGCAAACAGAATACCGAAACCTTCCCTTTACATACGGAACATACGCAACACATACATACATACACATATCAAAAGCATGCCGACATAGCCGAGAGGCTGCACGCCTGAAAACGCTCATCTCACATTTTATGAGCAAAATGTCTGCGAGACCCAGCTTTAACTTAGCACTACGTCTTAATACGCTCCATACATTATAAGTCTCCCCAACAATACATTTGCCATTTTCAAAGCTTTTAAAAACTTCGTGTTGACTCAAAGTTTGACGCAGACGCTAACTCGTGTATTGGATTATTCAATATAACATTGTAAGCATTATACATTCTCGGAGGGATGATTGCGACGGAGCCAACTTCCTCAGACACTCGCCAAGTTAACTTCTAACACGACCCGAATTTGCATTATCACTGAAAACAACGGATGCCGCTTTTGAATAATCATTATCATTTTCCGAACAATTAATTTTTTGGCGGCTTTATCGCCGCGCTAATGTCTGTAAATTACTTTCAATTAATTTCGCTGTTAACACTATCACAACACTGCCCAAAACGATTCAATTTGCGTATAACTATTTCGAGTACCGCTCTTATTTAATATATTGAACCTTTTCTGCATTTTTGTTCACACATTGAATATTTTTGTTACAATTTCGATGTAAATATCACGGCACCGGATAAAATGTATGTGACCAAAATAAATGTGCGCAAACACGGGTTTTATCTTATTATCCAGATATACCTGTCCAGGGTTGTTATGAGTAGCACTGACGTACCTGTGAGAATCGTTCCTGAGCATCCAGGATTTCGATGAACAGGGATAACTTTTGATCCATGATGGGGAACCCATTGCGAGGCTGTTGCAGCAGGTGGCGCACCGCCTCGCGCACAGCGGCCGGCGTGCTTGGCGTGCACGGCGTGCCCAGCGAAGGGTATGCGCCCACCAGGGCTGACAGCCCGTGGAAGGTCGCCGACGTCTTCGGCGGGTTCTGCACACCACCGGGTAACGACAACCGGCGCGACGTGGACGGTGGCACGGCACCATAACCGTTCGTCATAATCGCCGGTCTTTGCAACTGATAATCACTTCTGGAGGACGGCAGCAGGGTCGCGCGCGGCAGCGTGGACATAGAACCGGGCATGGGTCGCAACCGGCGCGGCACCGGCTGCAGCAGCGGCACCGGGCCCCACTCATCGTCCGTGCAGCCGATGGAGTGCGGCCTCCTCGCGAGATGGTTCACTGGAGCCCGCGGGGACACCACGCTCTGGGGCCGCCGCGGACGCCGGTCGTTTTGTATTGGGTTCGGCGGCGTGTAAGGGCTAAAGCCATCGAAGTCTTTAAGTTGTGCAGGCGTGGGGCGCTGATTGTCGGGCGCCGGGGGTGGCGGGTCCTCCCAGCGCGGCCAGGCGAGCGCGAGGGAGTCGGGCTTGCGGGGCGGCGGAGGCCTGGGCCGTGCCGCCCCCTCGGTCATGGCGGCCTGTCCCGGCAGCGCGTCACATGGCGCGGCGTGCGTCGCGCGCGGCGTCCGCCGGTCGACTGGCGTCGCGACGCTGCATCTCCGCCTCTGCATCGACGCACTCTCTGTTTTGGTTTGTGGACGATTTTTTTCCGGCGCTCGTTTGTTTTGGACGTGCGTGAGTTACGTGTGTATCGGTGTTTGTAACGAATTCGATGTTGATGTTATTTATTGGTTTGGAAAACGCTGTGAGTGGAAAATCAGTAGGTATCGGAACAATCGTGTTTTACAAAACAGCGACTGTTATAAGTAAGTTATTTTAAAAATAATTTTATACTTTTATGCGGATTTTTCTTCGACTTAACTAAAACTTTATGCCTATTAACCCCTACTTACAAAAACTAAGCAAAAACATCTCATAAACATTGCATTATTTTTTTTCCTCTGAAAGTTCGAAACAATAACGTCCACGTGTGTCAACCCCCTGGCCTGCAGCACGGCGGCGGTGATACCCGCAGTAGGGGTCATTGTGAAATATCGCCGGTCTCCCCCCCCTCGCTGTATCGGCGCACTAAAGCTATGATTTACACCTTTGTACATTATAGCAAGACCTGTTCACGCGCTATTAAAAAATGTATTGTAAAAAATGTTTATTGTAGAAAATTGATTCATTCAGCTGATAGTTGATAGTTGTTGTAGTTAGTTGAGAAATAAATTAAGTTACGAAATTTGTAACTTAGGTACTACCTGCGCAGTTTAATATTTATATTGTAGGTAGTACTAAAGTTTGATTAGTTAATAAACAATGTTTGATTCGATGGATCAATTTGAATAATGAAAAGAATGAACATAAGTTGGTAAGTTGAAATTAGTTTTAGTTACTTTTTAAATAAATTATTCTTAGGACTTTAAAATTACCGGTTTTCGCTATTATTATCACAAAACTTACTCAGTGCTATTTATATATGATAATAATATGCGGTTCACTACATTCATACGTCATCCTTAACCACACAAACAACAGAATCGTCTTAGCCTTATCCTGCTGATCGCTCAAGTACATCAAACTCGTACAATAATATGATAAAATACGGCCGCACTAAGTACTGAGTGGATGCAACGAACTCTGAAACGCCTGTAATGCATCTCGAGTGCTGTTATTTCAGTTTTAGAGCAGCTTACTACCGATTTTTAAGGGCCTTTTACAAATAGATGTGCATTGGAAGGGTTATTTTTAAGGCGTATTACACACGGAGTCGATGGGTCGTGTTTTTAATAATGATTATATTTTGATTATGTTTCTTTAGGTTTTATTTTGTACTCGGTGTAATACTTAAGATTATGTTTAAGGCAGGATGATTATGAATCCTGATTATATCTGACCGTCCAGCTCTGGGTTGCACAAATTGAAAACAGCTACATTTGAGTCATGTTTTGACCAACCAGAAGAAAGCACATGATTAGCAGCAATCGAGTTTACAATCGTCTTTAACAGACGGGGTTTTTTTGCAAAATACCCGGATATAACAAACATCTTTCTTAGTACACAATACTTTTTTTGCAAACATCTACGACTAATGGTACGCCTATAAACAGTAATGAGTACCTATTTTAGAAAGTAGATTAAAAGTACATAATATCTGGACCGAGCCAAGCTGTTTATGCATATTTATCTAAGAGCCTCCCGATATAAGATGAAATCATGGTATGTACGTTTTATTCAGTAATAAAATACAGTCAGCAGGAAAAATCTTTTAACAAGCAATTCAACTGCTACACGGAACGGTACAAGTTTCTAAAGAGAATATTAAAGGAAGCAGAAGACATTACATTTCGAACTAGTCGATTCCGTGTGTGTACACACTGCACTAGTTGGGATTACCTTTTAACTAACTACCTTTGTTTTTAAACTTCTGCAGTTTAATACTTTCGAAGATATATTATACTGCTAAGCTAGTCCAATGCTTAGTGCACATTGGAGTTATTCATTCTGAAATGATAGAGTTATTTATTTCAACCAGGATCTTTTTGGCATTATGAGATATGTAAATGTACCTACTTAGTGATATAGAGAACTTCTAATTGATAGCACCCAGTTATTCTACATGCTAAGCCATAGTGGCCCAACTGTTAATATACATAATGAAACTACGTGAGATAGTGAGTTTGAATCCTATACATTTTGTACAGTATAATAAAATAAAACCAGGAAAATAAATTGTTTAGTAAGAAATTGACTTGTAACTGAAACTTTGGGCACCAATATTTAAATAATTTTAACTTTCTTATTATGGCAATTAGATAAACAATAAATTAATTTCCCCGCCTGTGACTTTCTGAGTTTAGTTTTACTGACTGTATAGCATTTCTGTGACTTTTTGAGTTTAGTTTTACTGACTGTATAGCATTTTCAGCTAACCATTTAAAAACCATAAACAAACTACTAGTCGTAACAACTAACACGTTGCTATGAACCCCATTATGGTGGAGGTGTATGCAGTTCAGCCCATTCGGATCTCACCGAAATCACCCATCGAACGGCTCGGGGGAGCTAACGAAATACCTATTCACACTGTATAGCATTGATGTACAGGGTGATTGCTCTGTGGCTTTTAGCTTCACTGTGGATATGTGGTGTGAATCGGTGTTTTATAAGTATATGCTTATTTTGTGGAGTTATGGTAGGGAATTCCTATTTTATTCTTGTGCTTATTACTAGAACGTCTGTTAATTTCTCAATGCAACTATAGTTTTTTTTTTACTCCAGGACAAATACATTGATAACCACACTTGCTGCAAATGGAAGATATTTTCTATTAGGCAATAAAATCCCCTTAACCAATGACATAGCAGAATTTCCTAAAAACAATGAAACAGATATCGCTTTCGAGTAATAAAACCCTTTATCTTTATACCGATTTCAAGTTTAAACATCTGAAGTATTATTTACCGTCTTAAATCTAAATATAACGGGAACTTCAGAGCGGTGATTCAAAATAAAATTACGATCGATCGTTCGGGGTTCATAACCCGGCCGGTGTTAGTTTATGGGAAGTATAAATGAATGGCTTTTAAGTACACACTTTATGGGTTCCTTGAGCTCTCTATTACGTGTTTGTGTTCACGAAATAATTAAGAGGGAAATAAATAAAGAATGATAAAGGTCTGGAAATAATTCCTGCGAAATTATACTTTTTTTCTACTTACTTAAGCCACACAATTTCAGGGCATTTTTATCCCATTCACCCTAAAAGCCTATTCGGGGCTAAGCTGTATATTTTCATATATTTTATTAAACATCCCGGGGATAAACACAGCCTCCATATCCCTTACCACGTCCTAAGTAAAAAAAGTCTCAAAGAAAATCCCTTTTTAATCCTGCCATAAACAAAATCAAGGGAGAAAAGGGATTCAAGAGATCAAAGGGCATCTAGCCAAAATGCTTCGGTTCCGTATATGTTCGTAATTCCTTAATACCGTATTAAGAATGCGTGAGACGCAATTTTCATATGAAACTATAAATCAATTTGTGTTCCAGAAAAGGGATAATCGGCCCACTGGGCGGAATTCCTCGACTAGGGCTGGGAAATAATGGGAAACTTTCCACTTATTTATCGATACTTTTGAGAAAGAAATTTTTAATATTCCACTTTAGCGGGAATGTTTACGAAAGTAGAATAATCGCGATGGAGTTCCACGATACGGTTTAGTTGCTTTTTTTTTTTGTTTTAAAGCGTTTAATAAATGGCATAACTTATTTATAGTTGTTAAATATATTTTCAACGCGGAAATTTTATGGATGAAGTTTTTAGTTGAGAACTAAAATTTAATATCGCTTCTTAAACTTCAGTCGATTACGAAGGTAGTCTTTGAAATCGGTTTCAAGTTTTTACAGGTAGAACTTTATTATTTATTTACTTTTACGCGAAAATCACGTATAAAAATAAACTCATGAACACGTACGTAAAAGTAAATCTTCCATCCTTTCCAATCTTCAGTTTTATTAACCAACGGTGTATATTTTACAAAATAATGCAATGTATAAGTCTGAGAAGTCAGTAAGTAATCAGTAACAAAAAAAAACTATCGAGTTATTTTCCTCAGAAATTATGTTCCAAAAGATCTAAAACAAGCAAACTGAAATTAAAATCGCCATAAATACGAATCGCCATGAAAATATAAAAACGTCCAATAACATCACTATAGTCCCGCGGCCGGGACCCCGCGCCTGTCGCCGCCGCCAGTCGCAGGCGACGCGCGACGTCGCAGCTATTTGCGGAATGTGTGACATCGCGACCGATTGTTTCCACAACACTTGCACAACTATTGTATTTATTTAAGGGTAGGTTCCATCAGAACGGGAAGGAGGACGCGCGGGTTCGCGAGAAATGGAAGGAGTGGAGGGAGGCCTTTGCCCAGGAGTGGGACAGATAAGGGTAGGAAAAAAAGGGATGTAAACGAAGTTCACACTTCATTCAATCCATAGTTCTTTTCAATCATATCCATCTTACGTATGATGTCATTGAACTATGGTAGAAAATCTAGAGAGCGGACAATAGTCAATGGCGGAGAGTTTAATCATGTTAAAAAACGGGCCAAGTGCGAGTCGGACTCGCGCACGAAGGGTTCCGTACCATTATATATATAACATTAGACACCACGGCAAAAAATCACGTTTGTTGTATGGGGGCACCCCTTAAATATTTATTTTAATTTGATTATTTATTTTTAAAGATAAATAAAAAGACAGATAATTATATAAAGAGATTAAAAGAGATAGATTTGTGATTTTTAAAGTGAATATACAACTAAATATTCTGTGAATATTTCAAGCGTCTATCTGTCTGTTGCCGTTATTAAAAACGAGCAAAAAAACGGCGGAAAAATTACTTTTGTTATGGGAGCCCCCTCAAATATTTATTTTAATTTGATTATTTATTTTTAAAGATAAATAAAAAGATAGATAATTATATAAAGAGATTAAAAGAGATAGATTTGTGATTTTTAAAGTGAATATACAACTAAATATTCTGTGAATATTTCAAGCGTCTATCTGTCTGTTGCCGTTATTAAAAACGAGCAAAAAAACGGCGGAAAAATTACGTTTGTTATGGGAGCCCCCCTCAAATATGTATTTTATTCTGTTTTTAGTCATTATATACATCATATGTGAAAATTTCAACTGTCTAGCTATCACGGTTCATGAGATACAGCCTGGTGACAGACAGACGGACGGACGGACAGACAGTGGAGTCTAAGTAATAGGGTCCCGTTTTTACCCTTTGGGTGCGGAACCCTAAAAAAGACATGAAAAGCCACGTGTAGCCAACATAACAAAAACTGCCCCAAATCAGGAAACAGCGTTTAAACACCCGAATCTAAAGACCGACACAATATAATTGTTCTGCTGAACAAAACTTAGCACACAGTTCACGCATAAATTACAAACGCAAACGTTATTATTCATAGGACGGCGAGTAATACGGCCTTGGCAAATAGTGGGGCAAATGATGATTTAATATTATAATACACATAAGACCCTTTGCAGCCCGTTCGTCAGCACACTCAATTTGGATTCGAGTTTGAAAGTAAATCGTGCCGGAGAAATGGCCGTAAGTCAATTTGCGATATCTTTGAATTAACAGTGGGGTGAATTTGGACCCGAAGGTAAAGTATTTTGTAAATGAATTAAAGAGGGTAGTCATGCGTAAGTATTTGATATAAGTGTGCATACTGCCGTTCAAAATGGTTTAAATGTTCTGCGTGAAAATTTATAAATTTGAAGTAGAGTTCCTTTTCGTGTCTGCTGTGTGAGCATGTTTTCTCATAAGCTACGCATCGGATTTTGAAGTAGGTTTCACCAACACTTGGGTAAGTTATTCCGGAAAGTTTATGTGTGTTTACATTCATAGTTTACTTAGATCTCCCTGGTACAGAAAAATATGTTTGTAAATGTCTTTACAATATTGTAGTGGTTATGCATCCGATTTTAAATATATTTTAGTTATGGTTACGTTTATGCAGTAATAATACCATTGTTTGAGAAATAACACTACTGCACCTAAATGTACACTTTTGTAATATTTTTTTAAAATAAATTATTCTTATTCTTATTTTCTTATTTTTATTTTAAAGTAACCCAGGGCGGCTTAGTTTCAACATTCAAATCAGACGGATTATTATTATTATCACTATTTTGTTTTCCAAATTAACTTGTCTGATTGATATATTGATGGCAATTTAAGAGATTTACGTAATTTTAGAGAAGTCGACGACATGAATTTGGCAATTTCTCTTTAAATAGTTTCGCGGCATGAATCTCGAGTCTAGCTTTATGAAAGGAATATAAATAAGACTTTGATATAATAAGAATTTGATACGTTAGGGAATGGGCAACTACAGTACTTTCTCAAGTTATTATGCCTTGTGACTGTGACTGTAGCTTTGCTTTTTTGTATTTTCGACATTCAAAAGTGCCGTAATGGTCTAATTGAAATAAATGATTTGAGTTTGAGTTTGAGTTTGAGATAAATAGTCACTGAGTTGGCAGTGAGCGAAAAAAAAATATTTATGTTAAATTGTAAAATATTGGAGGAACAAGCTTACCTTGTAAATGAGATGTAGCAACATTAATTTCGCGGAAATTTAAAATAACATCTTTCTATAAAACGTTTTTATATTCTAAGAAATATATTTGACTTGCCTTAATTTGGATCGAGTAGTCGTGACTTACAAAGCTGTCTAGCCAATTTATTTAAAAAAAGAGACAAGTACATAAAATATACCGTGGTTAACTATTTTTGGAACCAACTTCTAGAAACCCATTACCACCCATTTTTGGGTGCACATGCACTCTGATCTCTCCCTATCATCACCTGTCTAGCCTATTCCCAACTATGTTGGGGTTGGCGTCCAGTCTAAACGGATGCAGTTCAACACCAGTACTTTACTTCTTTACATGGAGCGATTGCCTATCTGACCTCCACAACCCAGTTAGTACTGGGTAATACGATACCCCTTGGTAAAACTGATTGCCAGACTTTTGGGTCACTGACTACTTGTAACGACTGTCAAAAATCCGATATTATTCGATAGTCTTGCTATCATGCTATAAACAATAAAACATTATCTTCCTATTCAAAATACACAATAAAAGGTGGCGCCACGTCTCACTCACTCATTCTCTCGTTCACTCTCAACACAATGCGTTCGAACAAGCCGGTGATCAATCAGGCGGCACAAGACGTGTAATTGCGTTCTCAATCGACAAGACGGAGCTCACAGCGAGCCCCATAGCTAGGATTGTTGCTGAAGGATGGACAGACTGCAATATATATGAGAAAAAGAAACTTTAAAATGGTCTTATACTGTCAAGTACAGGATATCTTCCGTGATTATTAATTATTTTGAGCTGGCGATATTTCAATCATATCTTAACATATTATTTCAATTTATTTACCATCCCGCGATTATGGCGCTTGCAACTGATTCGAAACCATTTCGTATTTTAAACAGAAACAATAGAGCAATACACTGTTTTAAGCTTTCACGGTTCATAACTATACTTAAAATGTCACTTACGGGATATCTTCCGTGATAATTTATTGTTTTTTTAGCTCCCGATATTTCGACGCTGTTGCAAGCGCCATGATCGCGGGGGCAGCCCCCGCGATCATGGCGCTTGCCGTTTATATACCGTAAGTGCTTGCTTGGCGCTTGCGCAGATATCCCGTAAGTGACATTTTAAGTATAATAGATCAATATTCCATATTATTGTTTTTATAATCCGATCACAGATCTATTATATTTAACATCAAGAAAACATCACCATTTCAAAGCTAGTCTCGAGTATCCAATTATAGGCAAGATGGAAGGCTCCGCTGAATGAAACGCTGAACATCACTGAACAGCGCAGTGAAGCGCTTCAAGCATCGGAGATCTAAATAGTTGAATGAAAATGTAATCCGTGAACTAGTTTTTATAGTGAACGAGGTTTTTTAATATAAGAGGGTCTTCAACTGTGTATAGTGTGTTGCATGTTGTTTATTTTACAGTATTAAAATTCGTTTTTTTTTTAAACCGTAGGTATTTGGTTATTAAACTACATAGTTACCGTTTTCAGATATTTTCCTTTGCATGTGCCGTAAGACATTGCTTTTTGCCAAATTTCATCATTCTAGGTCAACGGGAAATACCCTATGAATTTTGATTCACTAGAGAGTTTCGAAATATACGTTTTTTGCGACATAAACGCCCGTATCTTTTTTTTACGTTAACTTAAAAGGTTGCTTTTTTTTAAAGCTTTAAGGGACCGTAGATTTTAGTATATGATTTTAATTTCAACTCGATACCTACACGCGTTCCCGAGATAAAGTGTCTTGTCAGACAGACGGACGGACGGACAACAAAGTGATCCTAAAAGGGTTCCGTTTTTTCTTTTTGAGGTACGGGACCCTAAAAATTAAAAAAGCAGGTGTAAATTTTGATTCTTGCGTTTTAATTCTATCATTGGTTTAAAAAGACATAAATTGTAAGAAGACTATCTAGATTCAAATTTTGAGACGTCTAATTAAAACTACAATTGGCAATACCCGCTTTGCTTTTATAAATAAATATCATTGATCCTTCTCAGAAAATGGTTTTATCACACAAAAAATAATAAGCTCAAACATATCCATTAACTACCAGATCAACTCCCAAACATCGTCAGCTTCTCAAACGCCTCTGACGTTAGAACTTGTCTTGTCAGTAATTGTAACAACTAAAAAGCCGACACACACACACAGACAGACAGACAGGCAGACGTGATACATCGACGCGTATCAAGTTTATCTCGCCAATTAGCGCCGCTGATAGTTTTGTGTTCGACATTATGTTCGGATGTTATGTTGTTAGCAAGATTGTTATAGGAGAGGGTGTGAGCGTTGGTAGTGAACATATTGGTATTGATTTTTGGTGATGTGAGAATATACATATCTACAGGATAATCTCGAATTTACAGGCAACCTTTTAGTGAACAAATTTTTGAATATGCATAAATTTTACTTCAGATAACACAATTATATTTTATTGTATTCGAAACATGTCTTATCTTAACGTACTTTCAACCCTTGAAAAATTTTAGATCCATTTTCCACTAACTTGTAAAGGTATCAAGAGTACATTTACATTTCATAAAATTTGCAGCATAACTGTAACTTTAAATTCATAAAGCAACTCCTACAGTCCTGCCCGTTATTCATTGTTGACAAAACAGAAACAGTAAACAGGCGAAGAAAGAAGACTCCTTTAGCTCATTAATCTTGAGCTAATATATTCATAATTATGCTGTTCTGTCTGAAGACAACAGCGAGTGACGCGCAACACGGCGAGTTTCAACGTGCAACTAAGTTGTCTGAAACTGTGTAATATAAGACGGCCGGTGCTTGTTAATAACACTTTTATTATTTCGTGAAAGTTGCTGTTAATAAAATGTTCAAGTTGCCACTTAGAGTTTCATTAGTCGGCAGAATTATGTTCGTGTCAGTTAGGAAACGTTTCGTTGAACGTTTTCGTTTTTTTTGAAGGTGTTATTTTAAAGTAAGAGATACAAGTATCATCATCATCATCATTTCAGCCGAAAGACGTCCATTGCTGGACATAAATAAAATAAAATAAAATAAAAATAGCCTTTATTTCACTGACTTCCTTTTACAATATTGTTTTTTAACTGAACTTAAATAATGTTTTGTCTTTGTCAGGTTGTCCCTTTGACAAAGGCCTCCTCCAGGCCGCGCCAGGCCTCTCGACTCTGTGTCAACCTCCTCCACCCCTGTGGTAGGTCGTCTTCCCACCTCTTGAACTGTCTTCCCCTGCGTCTCTTTCCATCGCGGGGGTACCACTCAGTTACTCTTCTCGTCCACTTTTCGATTCTAGTTCGCATTGTGTGCCCCGTCCATCTCCACTTCAGTCTCCTGACTCTGTTGGCTACATCTGCCACACCTGTTTGCTTTCGTATGTCTTCTAGTCTACACTTGTCTCTGATACGTATACCAAGCATGCTCCTCTCCATCCCTTGTTGGCAGACTTTTAGTTTTTGCATGCTTAACTTTGTTACGGACCATGTTTGGCATCCATAAGTGAGTACCGGCAGTATGCAGCTGTCATAGATCCTTTTCTTATCCCGTATTGGTATGGACTTGCTCTTCACAACTTCCTTGAGGGACCAGTAGCGGGACCAGGTGTTGTTTACCCTTCTTTGTATTTCTTTGGACATTAGGTGTTGGGGTGATATTAGGTGTCCAAGGTATATGTATTCTTCTACATATTCGATTTCTTGTTCTGTTATTGTTATCGCTACTTGAGTGCTGTTGGTGATCACCTTCGTTTTTGTGAAGTTTATGGTGAGACCCACCTCTGCGCTAGCATCGGATAGTTGTTGTAGCATTCTCTGTAAGACTTGTGGTTCCTCTGAAAACAGCACTATATCGTCAGCAAATCTGAGGTGGTTCAATCGTTCACCACTGATGTTTAATCCGAGGTTATCCCATTGTAGTTCTCTGAAGACATCTTTTCTGGACATAGGCCTACCCCAAATGTTGCCACATTGACTGGTCCCGTGCGACTCGCATCCAGTGATTCTTAAGGGCTACAGCACACTATATACAGACAATTACCCTACTAGCGCGAGCGAGACAGACTATGTATTCTTTATAACTAATAGACCCAAGCATAGTAGGCTAAAAACTAGACACCACACGTATGCTTGTTTATCCTACCTAGGTTTGCCAGCCATACTAATATTATGAATGTGAAAGTAGGTCGCTGTCTGTCTGTTAACTTATCATATCTTAAAGGCTGAACTGGTTTGGATGAAATACAGATAGATCATGGCCTATTTTAGGACATAGCATACTTGATAATCGCGGTAGTACGTTCTGGTGGGGTAATTTCCGACTTTCAAGCGGGTGAAGCTCGCGGGAACAGCTAGTGCATAATATAGCTTCTAACTACACAATATACCGGTCCAGTACACAAAATCAGTAACATGGTCCCAATACAGTTTCAATAATCAAACAAACATCCTGTTTGACCCAGTGATCCAAAATAAGGAAACAGAACCAAAAATATTTCTCACTATTGTGTTGTATTGTACCAGTTAATACAAAAGCAGACAATGGTACAAATAGTTTTCCATTAGCGCTATACTTGTGGTGCCGCCGTACCCCCGGGGTCTACGGGACCCCGTTGCCATGGCAACCAGAGACAATGGGGGACTACAATAGTGTGACGTAACGAGTTTTTAATAGGTCATTTTGTGTTTGTTTTGCCTTTTTATGTTAAGTACATTTGCATTTTGTAATTGCTGTAGTTTTAGTTTTTTTATATCGTTTTCTGGGACAGTTAAGTGGGTATTGGAAGGAATTGTTTCCGGCTTTTAATAAAAACTATACGGTATTCTGTATATTTTCCGTCTGGGTAGTTGCGCATGCACTTTAGGTTGTGTCATTGTACGATTTCTTAACTCGTGTTATAAGATTTTCCAAAGCAGTTATTGAAAAAAAACCGAAACAATATAAGACGAGAAAGGACTAAGGACTAATATTGCAGAAAACAGTCTTGCACAACCATTTCATTTATCAATTAAATGGATTAAAAGAAAAATAGCAGATTTCGATAAACTATTCGAAACTGTACACGTACTCTAGTAAACTAAAACTCTATAGTATGCCAACTAAATTCAAAAGAATCAATTGAGAAATGTTAATAAGCTACTAACGACAGTTTAATGCACAAAGTTGGTGTCGTCCCTGTCACTAGGTACCTGCAGTACCTGTGAGGACGCGACACTCTCCCATTTTCTTCGGAGATTAAATTTAAAACCTTTACACAGTCGGTGGGAGAGAGAAAAAGTGAAGGAGGACGAATGTTTCTTTTTGAGATTAATTTTTAGCATTGCTTATAAGATTAATTAAAAAATCATGTTATAAGTTTTGTAGGTAAGTAGTATGTTAAACAGCCATATCAGTTTTCTGAGTATCCGTTTTTAAGTTGACATTACAGACATCGTGGTGATTATGCTTTTGATACGCTATTAACTGTGGCCATCGCACAAAAATTGTAAAGTCTACAAAAAAGTCAATAGAATTTAGTATTGACTTTTGTAGACCTTGGTTGATTTTAAATCACAATTGTTGATAACATAACTTGCACTTGAAAACAAGATGACAATGGCTTGTTCGTTTTTGTACCACGACAACGTTTCTCGATTATCATCTCGGAACCATTTCCCTTCACAACGCGACTGCTGATAAAGCACCATACTCCAAACTCCTTCACAAAACTAACAAAACTTCTAGTGTTATTGAATGTTTAAAAGAAAACCTAGACTTTCACGATATCTCACAGATTAAAGAGGATTCCTCTGAGCAATGAGTGCAGAAAGTTTGCGCTGACTTGTGGCGGAGAAGTTGCGGATACATGCGATGTGCCGACGATAGTCCGCGGTTAAAAGAGATTTTCCTTTACATGGTTTGTTTGACTAACAATAGTCAGTGGAAAAATGTTCGGTGTGATAAAGTGGACGATTGTGTTTTATTTTTGAATGGCATGCGTTATGTTTTGTATTAAAACAATTGCTTTGAGTAATGTCAATTTGTCGGCTACGTTTACTAAAGTGGCTGAGCGTTTAATTCCAGCGCAAAAACATACATGTTGCTATAGTCTACATTGTTTTTTTTTTTTTGCATTTCATTGATGGTTTTTTATTACAGTTTTCTATGGTTATCAATTAATAGTATAAGTAATTTGGAGTAAAATATATGAATTTATAATTAATAAATTTTCCAGTCAACTGAAAACAGACCCTGTGTCTATTTATACACTTTAAGGAATTTTCTACCAGTTATGACTACTGTTACTAAAAAAAAAACTGGAAACCTGTCGTTTCAGTAAAAACTCTCGCGTATCGCGGATTAAAGTGAAGCTCGAGTGCAACCGTTAACGAGTAGCTACCTCTCTGCCTATGACCAGTTGATGCTGCTAATCCGTCTGTTGTGAACCTTCTTTATTTCGACCGTTTCCCTTTTCAACCCTCTGTTGACTGTTGTTCGTTTTATTTGCACGGAATGACGGACAAATATTTTAAGGCTTTTTCTTTTTGATAATGAGTTTTTTTTGGTAAATAATTGTGTATTGTGTCTCTGATTATCTTTGTTATTATGTGACTTAAAATTTAATTAAAGATAGTCGGCAGTAGAGTAACTTTTGTCCGCTAAATTCGCCGTAAAGATGTTTATAAGAGGATGGAAGAGGTTTTGAATTGGATGTCTTACAATAAAAATAAATGGCTTTTACAGATCCCTTTGTTAAGCTGGTGGTTATGGCAAATACTAAGACCCTTTATCGTTATGATCATTGCCTAAAATGCCCATGTTTCGCAGTAGATATTCTTATGACATGATATTAAATGTAATTACCCACGATCAATATTATCTGCTTCACTTATTGGATCATTATCGAATATCGAAAAAAGCTGATTAAAAACACGTTTATTCTTCAAAATTTTACGATTTTTTAACAGCCTTAAGAAGGCGTATAATTAAAAGGTTCTTACCGAAGACCGTGTTAATTGTGCCGAGCCAGGCGGTAACTTGAGCCGATCAACGGGCTCCTATTATCGGCTGGAGCTCTTTTAACTTCCGCCGGAAATGGGAGTTGAAGTCGTAAAGAAATTTGAGGTTTTACGGTCGATCGACTTCGGGCAGTCCTCGTATATTGCCTTTAACTGTATTGGGAATTAGGTCAGCTTTAAGCCAGAGATATAGAGGTCTTATTTATTATATATTTTGTAAGTACATCATATAGGTCTGAAAGTTGATAGAAAATTATGACTTGCAGTACCAAGTCCGAACTATTGGGAAATGAACTATAACTGTCTAGTAGATCTAGAGAACAGAAGCGCTACTGCGAATCATGAAATCTTGGGTTTGATTCCCAGGTCGAGCAGTTTTATTTGCCTTTCCATCCGGAATTTCTCAGTAGCAGTAGTATCCTGGAATCAGGATTTAAGCACAGTTTATGGCAAGGGAACTTAAAGATAGCCGGTGAAATGTGT
Organism: Xestia rhomboidea; assembly: GCA_963853795.1. Lineage (NCBI taxonomy): Eukaryota > Metazoa > Arthropoda > Insecta > Lepidoptera > Noctuidae > Xestia > Xestia rhomboidea. The sequence goes on along the minus strand of OY970778.1, from coordinate 608,109 downwards.
GTGAGTACAATAGGTACACCTAGACCTTCTTTGTTTTTTTAATATCGCTGGACATTATACACAGCGCCATCTAGTGCCATACTAAGCAACGAGGCTTGTGTCGTGGACACCAGATAGTTGATATACTACATAGATACTTTTTGTTTTTATAAACATACTTATTATACATATAAACATCCATAACTCGGAAACAAATGTCCATGCTTATCACACAAACATTTGCTCTTACCGGGATTCGAACCCGGGACCCAACGAACGTAAGGTAGTCTTACTACCGCTGCGCCATTCGGGTCGTCTACCTTACCCTTTAGGTATTGTTCATGTAGTTTTACGTTATGAACTACTGATAATCCAAATGGAAATTCCCAAACATTTCCTGCAAGGTTAAAACGGGAATAGTCATTACAATGTACCCCGCGTTTAAACAGAGCTAGCATCGAGTATCGCCCTCTGTGCCGTACAGTCGTTCTGCCAAAATATTTGCGTTCTCAGGATAAAGCGAACATACATACATACCCTACAGGCTCTGCCCGCATCCAAATACTTGTTTTAATTTCAGACGCTCGTCCGAATTCGTTTGAAACAAGAGAAAATAATGTTACCGGATAATGCAGTGGTTAAACATAAACTGTGAGCTTTTGGAGCTGAGCGAGCGAAAGTAGTATGTGTTTTTATGTTACTTCATCATCGCATTTAGTTGAAACTTAAGTCTTTTGTGATAAATTTCTTGATGCATTTAAGGTAGTGGTAATTCGATTGCCATGGGTAATGTCTTAAGGGTGTCTGTCTCATAAACTGTTAAGTAAAAACATCACTCCTGTTCCCCATAAGTTTTAGGCTGAGGTGTAAATCACAGATCACACATGTTTCCATCCCATGTAATAGGGAGTGAACCTATTCCCACGATCGGGGCACAATTTCATACTCTGACCTGTTACAGAGAAATTTCCAATAGAAAAATCCAATAATACTTTACCCAATCTAGGAATCGAACCCACGGCCTCATAATTGGAGTAGTGCTTGCGACCACTAGACCCAACACCATTCAAATCAAAACCTAACTCATACTCACTATTCCTCCAACATATTGCAACACAAATAAGGCTAGCACCAAACGAAATATAAAACGCAATATCATACACGTCAATATGCATCGCAGGTGTTCGCCTTCCGATATTAATATTGTGCGACGGGCCTAACGCGTGATATGCGCATAATGCATGAACGTCAGCTATTTGACACACGCACGGCTTGTCGCGCGTGTGTGCGACGCCTTATTATATGCCTGTTTATGTTTTATGTATATAAGGGTGTGGTTCGGAACGCGTGCCTTTAATCGTCCCTGGAGTTTATAATATTAGCGTATTTGTGTGGTAATGGCGTTGATTTTGATTATTGTTATGTGAAAGTATTTGGTGGAAATTGTTTGGCTAGAAAAGTGGAATCTCATTTGACGAACCACATTGAAAAGCATACAGTCGTGTGTCTAGCCTTTTCCCAACTATGTTAGGGTAGGACAAGTCTAACCGAATGTAGCTGAATACAAGAACTTTACATGGAGCGACTTCCTCCACAACCCAATTCTTAAGTAACACAGTATCCCTTAGTTAGACTGGTTGTTAGACTAACGGGGCTCTGCCTATAACGACTGCACGAACAGTCTAGCTTACAGTCATTGTATTAGTTTGACTACTAGGTTATTTAAGACGTTTGTTCTTGTTTTTAAAATTTCCAAATAAACGTGAAGGAACGCTGCATGAACCTGAACGAAAACTTATAATACCTTTGAATATCACCTCATACGACACGTAATATGATATTCAAGAAATAAATAGGTGCCATCATATTTTAAAATTGATTCAATCAGAATTATTACCTATAGCACGATATTATTATAGCTAGATACGACACGTTGTTCATTGTATAGATCTGTTAGGTCTAGATAGTGCAACATACGGGCCGATAACGATCACACAGACAGACTGGTTTCAATGGAAAGCGATCCTAATAGTGTTGGTACACAATGGACTTGTAAACTGCCCCTATGTGACTACTACTGTTACATATTCGGCATTTTTTGTGAATCCAAAATTCTTTACATGACTATGCCAATGGGCTTGTCCAGGCAGAACATGTGCACATCTCTGTCTATTCTCCTTTCGAAAATCAAGAGTGATGTTATGTTTAAATGTATCGTCTGAACACCTCGCATTCATGAGAGCTGATCAAAGTTATACTAAGGATTCTACTTATTAACAGTGTTACGCGAAAAAACTGGTGATACCAGAGAACATTCCAAGAAAATCTAGGGTTCATTATCTAAAATTGTCAATACACTGAGCGAAGTAACATTGGACAAAGACGATGACAGAGCGAAGCTACGGCGATAAAAACTAGTTTCTATTCTGTATGTCAAATAAGTCTTCGTAACTAAAACATTGACCTCATTTCGTAAAGCATGATGAACACAGAAAATGTTAAAAAAGAGAGAACGGTCCGAAAAATAATTGAAGTAATAAGTCTCAGTTTACGGACGAGAAACAAAAACCTGAAACCGTAGACTGAAGCCTGACGGAGCTGCGGAGCTGCGGAACTAGGCTGGAATGAGAGATGGAGCCTTGTCTTAACAAATATCTTCGGAAGAGATGAGCTGGGATATTTCCTGTGAAATTGATGATTAAAGTTTATCCTCCTTGCGCCTTTTAGTAGGAATGTCAATACCCTGCACCCAACTTACAAAATCTCTTGGTGGGAGAAGTCAGTTGTTTTCTTTTGTATCATGCTTGGCTCAAAAGAATCAACCAACCAAGTAATTTCTATGGCTCAGTATTTAAATGACAAAGAAGGATTCTTATTGGTAAATTTTCTCTATTTCTGATATTTGTTCCGTATATCGGCACAAATCACAAGGCTCTCCGAAGACAACATATCCACTTTATTTATTTGATCTAAGACGAAAATATAAGGACAGCCATTTCTCAGATATTAGTTTGTTTCGAGCTCTACGGCGTAGCGGCGTAGCGTGATAGATGTAGCCGTCTACGTCGTAGAGTGCTACGATTTGTATTCGTAGTGAAGTATAGGAGTATTTTTGATCAACATTTACTTGGTGCTATCGAGTTATTCATCGTAGCTTTTCCGGTCTTTTGCGAATGTATTTGTAAAGAGTTTCACATACCATCGTAAGGTGTGAAAACCTTCCAATTTTACGATGTTTGTGGCGTAAAAAAGAGTACTAGAAGAGCACAAAACATAGAGCCGCTAGACGCTTTGTTACAACTTAATTTAGCAAACCTTTTATTTTGTTTAAATGAGAATACTTCTCTGTGTGAGTGCAGAAAATTAATGAATTATTATGAATGCAAACCGAACCAGACAGAGTCCTTTGCAACGCGATATTGCTAGAATATCAAAATCCACATAAACTTAAAGACACCCAAGACGTCATTTACAACGTCAATTTAAGTACAATTCGGCGACATTGTTGAACAGTCCTACAAATATTTTTATCAAACAGCGGACTCGGCCCTCTCGTCCGAAGTACATCGCTCTACGTTTGTTTAAGGCTTTAATAAAACCTCCTCGAGAGTTCCTCCTACGAGCTACGTCTCCTTTCAATTGTCACAAAAAAGTCACATCGTTGACATTTTGGGACATTCGAAAAGATAATAAGTTGCTGGAAATAAATCTTAAAGTATGACTTACCCTCAGGAGATTAGAAATGGAACTTACCTGGAACATAGAAAGAAATACAATTAGTTATAACGTTTTGCGATGTATGCACTATGTGAAATATGATAATCATGACTACTGAGGTGACGTGTAAATAAATGAATGAAATATGGCATGGATGGAGAATTATGCTGATGGTGATTATTCAATGATTTTCAAAACATTTTTTTTAACACACCATACAAGACAACTCATGTTATTTTTCAACGAACTTTCAGGTCTACAATATAAGATATGATCATTGAGAGCAAATATATTTAAGCTTATGAAAAGTAAACAAAATATTTACAGCTGAAGAGATCAATTTTAATAAAACTTCAATATCTTTGCATTTTGAAATCGTTCACAACGCAGTGTACTTTTCAACAACGGCTTCTCTCTCTTTCTCTCCATAATTGCCAATTTATTAATAATATCGTTCACTTTAAAGTTTTCACAAAATCACATAATAATAAGCTATCAGCCGGTGCGCGAGTTAAAGTTAATAAACTTGTGCGAACAATTTAAAACTAGGAAACTTCGCGATAAGCTGCGATCGAGTTTCATTGGCACACTAATAATATATATTGTAATAAAGCGGAAACTTTCACGATAATATACTATGTTATTATACGGTATTGTTTGCTTTCTTCATTCTCTTGGACTTATCCTAATTTATTTGGGGTTGGCGCAGCATGTCTTCTTCTTCCATACTTCCCTACTACCCGTCATCTCAGCAGTCACCTCCTTTCTAGTCATATCATCCTTCACACAGTCCATCCATCGTTTCTCTTTTAACCTTTTAAGCATTTGCATTTATAATATTTTCTTCGAACATAATGTTTGTATTGTCGAACACGTACATGCTTTACCATCTTATAGTTTAATGTCACATTCACGTATGAAAACGTCAAGGTTTATGTTCAGAAACATAATCTCCTATTTTCGGAGGAACTTAATGAAAAAAAATCGAAGGAATTTCAGTCTAAAATCGTCTACCTTGATCTCAGAAGCTAGATTAGAATATTTCTCTCATTCATCCCGGGCTTATTAAAATATTCAGGCATATTTCAGCTGAACATAATCAGTTTCATTTCAGTCATGAAGGCTCATCGTAGCTTCAATATATTATTAGTTACTTGGATTATGAAGACCTGAATTTGAACTGGTAATGTTAGAAAAAAGATCGGTTATAAGCGATTTTCAAGTTTTATCTCAAAGCTATCTCTCTATCCTACAATTTAGTTCTTAAACAAATACAAAAAATAACTCAAACATTTCCACATAGCATTAAGCTACGAATTACTAGGAAGCTCAAAGCAAAACTAATCTCCGCTACGACGTAGCGAACTGCTACGCCGTAGCAAACTCACCATCCGTAGCTTGCAAAAACAACTATGTTAGATACATGAATTTGTATCGTAATCTGAATACCGAAAAGTGTAAATACTCGTCCATATTAGCAAAACATTTGATAGACAAGCTTTGAGAAAATAAATTTATCTCTTTGAGATGAACTTTATTCATTGCGGAACTCGTAAATATGGTTTTAGAAATAAAATATGGTATTATTTGCGCCTGCTGTATTTTGCTTAGGACTGATATAACTAATATAAATTCATTTATTTTCTCAGCAATTGTTAAAAAAACTAAAAGTATTGTAGACACAGATTCACAAAATCAGAGACGTTTCTTCAAAGATACAAATAATCTAAAGCTCCGGAGCAATCACAATAAACATACGTATGAACATCGTGTTCACCCCAAACCGCTTAAGTAATCAAAGGAAACTCTTCCATTAGGGCGGTATGGTGAATTAAAACACGTGGGGTACCCCGTAACCCCGCTTTAACCCTGGCACAACCCCGTAGCGGGAAACACACGGGATTCTTGGGGGAACTTCCCCGAATTGATAGAAGTTTTCGTCATAACAAATTCCTTGAGCTCGCAGCACTATACAGGGGAGTTATTGAAGATTTTGATAGTTCTATGATACCATAGTGGAAATGGGGGTCAATAAAATTCAGCTAAAATCAGCTGTGTGTTATATACCTACCCTCTTTGAAACGGATTTGTATTGCTTAGCTATTTAAGGAAGGGTGTTTGACATGTTTCCCAAAAAACTAGTTAGAAATTGAGTAAAAGTGAGTATTTTGAAGTCTGTAAATTCCAATCTATAGGTAGGGTGATTTAAGTTTGGATTTAACAAAAAGGTTTACGCTATTGCATTTTATAAAATTCACCCAGAATATTTCACCACTTTAAACTGCTTTATTTTAAACAATCATCAGACCTACACTACTGCTTTATACTTGTACAAGGACTGCCTGTTGTAACATGTTTCAAAATGCTGCTAATATAATTATTTCTGGGCGATTCTAAAGCAAAGGGCGAAGTTGTCAGTGAAAGAGAATTGTATTAAATTCGCCTCTTCCCCGTTTGTGCCGAGATTAGATTACTTTGCCTACAAGTTTCTTGATCGCGTTACGTTCTAATTTACTTGAAATAAACTTGTTATGTTTGCTTTTGTGACTTTGAATAAGTTAAATGTGGTTCATGATAAAAGATTATTTGTGATGCTTGTATTGTAAAATGGTTTGGTATTGGTGGTTTAAAAAATGAATGAAGAAGATTAGTAACGATTAATTTTGTTATGGCTCTATTAAACCAATATTGGCTTTTTAGTTGCTCGGTAATTCGTTTGTGGCTGATGTTAAGTTTACAAATTAACTTCGTAAGCGTATACTTAATAAAAGAACAACAACTAACTACACTAATACTACACACACACAACACACACACTACACTACTACTTAATAATAATAAACTCACACTGAATTTATCATCGATCAGCTTGCCTAGAAACCTATGCAACTGCCTATACGAATTCGTCAAACATTGTATGAACGCTCGCAGCGATACCTATTCTCCAGAATACGCAAACAAGCACATTCAAAACGCTTGCGAAACGCCTACTTATGTAATACGAGAAACTTCACATAGATGGCGTTACAAACGACTGCAGCGGCACCTCCCTACCCCTCAGGGCCAAATACAAGTTCCCAAAGTTGTAAAACCCTCTTGCGGAGGGCGAGAGAATTAACAACACGCCCGAGCTCTTTCTAGTTCACGCAACTTCCGATAGATGTCGCAAACCCAAGGATTTCGGCAGGATTATCAACAATACTTTGAAGCCACAAGTTTATCGTGTGTATGGATTTTTAACGCGTTTTATTAAATTCTTAAACCTTGTAGATTTTCAGGATAAGTTTCTATGTCATTTCAAGATCTGACAATATTACGACATGTAATTGTAATACGTTTTGATAAGTACAAAATGATTAGCTCACCTTTAACAAGTGAGGATCCCTTTCAGCAGCGTCCAGCAACGACTCCGCCTCGCTCAGCCACGCGACGAACTTCTCCAACGACCGGTCGAAGTTCTGCAGCGATGATACCGCTGAATGCAGTGCTTTGCCTCGAGCAACAATACTATGGAAAAATGACATTATTTAGTATGACATTTTTTTTTCATATTTCGTGTGGTTTTAACCTATCTCCAATTTAGTGTTTTTGTTTTTTTTTTTTTTTTGGTATTTATTTTATCATGCACAAACAAGAGAAACATCATAACATAACTTTCAAACATTAATTAAGGAGCAGATGATTTTGTTTTCATCGTTTACGTTAGAGTTATTATTTTAATTACAGCTGTTATTTTAATCAACAGTAAACGAATTAAATATTCATGAATTCAATGCCTTAAGGTGAATATTTATGAGTTAGTTTATACAGAACCTTGTTGAATATTAAACGTTTGGTTAATTTAAATGTTTCAGTTCAGCACCAGTAGTTACATAAATAGAGTCGGTAACATAGAATAATTACACATTTTCTTAATTTTTCTACACTACAACTGTTTATCAACAATATCAGGTGTGGTTGAAAACTCATATTTTTAGCATTTCCATCTCGCCTCCGCAAATCAATATAAAATAATTATGAGAACGCTTCGAAATTGGACACGGAGTTCAACCCTACATAAACATCTAAGTCTTAAGCTAAGATACAACTTCGCTAGATGGCGTTGTTTGAAAGGATCAACGCATTGTGGACAGATGGCGGTAGTAATAACTCTCTAGCTGTTCGAGGCCTTTTTTATTTATATTTGGAAAACTTACCTGTTGTTAAGCTCATTGTATCTGTGGTTGATAGCCTCAGTGGAACGTTTGATACGAGTGGTATCGTCATTGCGATACACCGCGATTAGTCGCTGTGTCAGCTGTCCAAACAGCTCGATCTGATGCTTGTATTGATGCACTTCAGCGTGGAATGACTGTAAACAAAAGAAAAACGTTAATTAATACAACTTAGACAAATAAAGTACTTATTTCAAAATTTAAAGAGTTTGAAACACGTGGTACTTTGACAATTGCGTCATCTCGTGGCTGAGTGGAGCAGTTTTAACAGAGACTTTGTTATGGGTAGTCTTATATAGATGGCGCTAAATTAAAGGCGTTGGTGGTAGAGCCAAACAAATGTCTCTGGTTGTAGCAATAAAGATCGGGCGTTGTGATAAGCGTAATTAATGTAATTAAATTGCTCCAGTTATATAAACATTAATTTTATTCAAAGTTGGGGTACAGTCACGTCATGTTTTTCCAAGAAATTCTACTTTGAACTTTTGATGGAAGAAATCTCTGTACCTCTAGCAAAACTGCTTTAACTGACAAAGAAGCTTTTACTGTGTAACAATTTACATGATTTTAATTGGACTCAGTCATTCAAAAGAGAAAATAGCAATTACAGTCTTCCGTGCGTTTTAAACTTAGGTATTTTTTGAGAGGAGAAGTCTGAAAGTGGCGATTATATCGCTGATAAAAATGCTTGGCTCAATGCTGGCCCTGCTCCACAAGGACAGGGGCGCTTAATTGATAGCATTAAATGGTATTGTTGGAGCTGCTGAAGATTATCCAACTATCTTTGCATTGTATAGATTCAATCTCTTTAGTATTATATAATCGGTTCCCTATCCATTTGCATAAAATTTCAAGACCTAATATAACTTGGCATACTTTTGTTACTCATTATATTTTCGCATAACATTATTTACGCATAACAGCTTACACATATTTTTTTTTAAGCATAATTTCTCTAATCATAATAATGATTAAGCATAACATTCTTAGGCATAAATTTATTTACGCATAATGATATTAAAGCATATTTTTAATAGGCATAACAAAGAAGCATAATAATGAACTCCTAAAATGTTAGACATACCCTGATTGGATATACCAATTTATTTTGACGATTGGAAAAAAAAAACATATCTCCTGAAGCAGGTAATACTTAACATATTTGTTTTGAACATAGTTGATTGTGAACTTAGTCAGTTTTTTTCCCTGTAAGAAGCATGCAAACAAGCATACACCATGCATGCAGCAAGCATGCAGCAAGCATGCAGCAAGCATGCAGCATGCAAGCAAGCATGCAGTATGCAACATGCAGCAGGCATGGTTTCTGTCACGGCTCCGGCGCTGCGGGGCTCCAGCGGCCCCACGCGAGCTTATCGTCGCAGATGTGGTTCACGCTCACCACCACCTGCTCCTCAGCTCGCGGGCCGCCTCGCCCCTCCGCGCCTACGCGATTTTAAATAACACTCTAGGGGTAGGGCAGACAAGACTACGTGTAGTCGGTTTTGCAGCGATTCGTTTCTGTCACTAACTTTTGTAGCTCAACTTAATGAATTTTTAATTCAAAATAAATACGTTAAAATAACTCAAATTTGATTCCGTAATTTCTATTAATTGTATGCGTAAATACTATTATGCTAATAGTCATTATGCCCAGTAACATTATGCGAATTCAATTTATGGCTAAATAAATTAGCCTTCAAGATGATTATGCCAACATAAACTGTATGCCAAAAAAAAATATGGCAAAGTATTATTATGGCAAAACAAATTATGCCAAAACAGTTATGCCAAAGTATATTAGGAAAAAGAACATTATGCAAAAAGAAGGGATCCCTATATAATCGCATAGCCCATATTGTGTGAGTACTATGTACTGGAAAGCTATCATTCACTGGAAACCTACGTCTTTTCTTGACTTGAATGTGCCCTGGCGGTTGAGAATATGTCATGCTCACTCAAATGTCTCGCTGATGGTGGCACATGTGTCGGATCATTTAGTTCCCTTCAAAATGGTTGAGTTGAATGGTGCTGATCTATGCGTCATGTCCGTGAACGGGCGCTGTCAGTTGTGACTGGTCATCTCTCAGTTGCCATGGCTTATTTTAATGAATTATTTTAGTCTTTGAATTGTTTTTTTTTTGTTTTGTTTTACTGTGGACACTTTTAACGTGCACATCTTGCTACATTGTTCTCACATAATATACCATCTCAACATGAATGATGTAACCAAGAATTTGTAACAATATTCTGATTTAAAAGAGTGTCCATGGAGTTTCTTGCCCGTTCTTCTCCATAGAGATCTACGCTAGGGAATGGGCAACTACAGTACTTTCACAGTTTTTATGTCTTGTGACTGGGACTGTAGCTACATTTAATTTTCATCTTTGTTTCGACAGTTCAAAAGTGCCTGTAACTGGCTTACTTGAAATAAATGCTTTGATTTTGATTTTGTTTTTGGCGCCGGTGACTGAATCGTTGTGTGGTAATCGGTTGTCTTGGTATTTTTTGGTTGAGGAGTGAGGAAAATGTCGTGAGGAAATTTTTGAGTATGTCGATGGACGGACTGTGTGAAGGATAAAATGAACAGAAAGTAGGTATCTGATGAGACGATGAGTAATAGAGAAGTATGGAAGAAGAAGACATGCTGCGCCGACCCCAAATAAATTGAGATATGGGCAAGAAAATGATGATCTATCGACAGAAGATTGGCATTTTCATCACCATCACCAACGATCAACAGTAATTAGAATAGATTAGTCTGGCTTCTTAACTAGCATAGTGATTATAGTAGTATTTGAAGACGATTCTATTATAGTATACAGAAAATCACACTCAAATTGGCTGCGTCTAACGAATGCCACTGATTTTAAAATTATATAAATTTCGCTCTAAACATAATATCCTAGTACTTAGATGTTCCAGGATGCACGTAAAACACCCGCGAAGTCCCGTTCCCATGCAAAGTGGAATATTAAAGGGCTTTACCCTGGCCGGCTCCCAATTAACGGGGATTTATGGCGCTCGTACGAGTAACTTTGAACTTGCTTGTAAGTAATATCGCCTGCAAGCGGTCGGAGATATGTTAGAGTTCCTAAGGGTTAATATGGCTAACGTTTAGTTGAAGAATATCTTGAAATACGTTTTTGTAATTCTTTTAAAACTAATTTTAACTTGGACTTTTAAAAGAATCTTCATAAGTGACTTCTTCTTTATTTTATCTTAGCCTGAGAGATGATCTGTACCACAGAACCTTCTTACTTTTGACAACTTTCTCTATCTAAGATTGTGCATAATGTCAACAAGTGTCTGTAATTCTGATGTCGAGAAAAATAAAGAGATTATGATTTTTTTTCGAATCGATGAGAAAATGTACTGTATATGCTCAATAGGTTTGGTCTATGTCAATAACGGCGTCAATGCCTTTTTAAGATTCTCAAAGTGCAGGTGTTTGAACACTTTGGACATTCCAACCTTAAGGGACATGGTTTGGGCTGAAGCACCTCATTCGCTTGGCGGTGTGGTCTATAATCTTCCATTTCACTAGAGTTGATTGCTAGAGAGACTGAATCCGACTATCAATTGTTTTTCTTATAATAACACGAAAACGAGCGGCCTCAATAATTTTCCCCAGCTCTATACCAAAATACATTAAGACATTATACGTCAAAGTTAGCTGAACACAAACCTCCTCGGTTACAAGTGGGTGTGCCTACTCAACTTAAACACATAAAGACTTGTATTTCGTCTGTACGTATGTATCGTCGTGGTAATTATGCAAATGTACAAAGTTTCCGTCGGCGTCGGCACTAACCCGCAACGTTCATATTTTTGCCGATTCCACAAGAAATGATATTGCTTGCAAGTTTTAGTAAAAGGGGTAGACAGAGCGTTTTACTCAACACAAAGTTAAGAAAGTTTTGTAATAAAAACATGTCTGATACAAGAAATGAAACTATCTTCAGTTCAGGGAAGTTTGTGTTACTGTTCAATTAATTCGGTAGGCCGGAACAGGAATAATGAAACTCTTTATCGTTTTATGAACAGCGGTATAAGTCTACACGGCGCGGCGGGCTATTTACTTTGGATTGGACAGTAGTTGAGGTAATGGTAACAGTAGTAGCGAATGTCTATGATATATGCTAGAATAGGTAACTTAGGAATTCACCGATTAGTCTTTCAATTTTGATTACAATACATATTGTATACGGATCCTTCACGAAACCGTCAACCAAGCATTCTGTACATCAAACTAAAAAAAAACACTGAATAACATGTCAAGCGTGAAACTGTATCTGGAAATATACTTCTCATTAGATTTCAGTAGAGAATTCAGGATCATCTTCACAAAATATGTCTGTAATCGAAAGCTTAAAATATTTCACATTACACGAAAGTATCTCATCTTTGAATTGCTTTCATTAGCAGATTCATGTGTCGAGAATCCGATCACGAATGAACGACTCGACGAATGAACGGAATGAACGAGAAAATATCTTCTCTATTTACTGTCGGATTTCCGACTTGTCATTTTCCTCGTACCGATATTACTGGGACGTATCTCTGATTCATATTTATTATTATGTCACTAGCCTGTGGCCACCGTTTTTCCCAAACCGACATATTTTTTATATTTATGTTCAGTAAATAGTTTATCTTTGTTATTTATTTTTTCATATTTATTTAACACCCTTCTTGACTTAACACCTCCATTTTACTTAATTGTCTAAAGAAACTAACCGTTATTTTTACTACAAAAAAAAAATTGGCCTGGGGGTATAAAAGAGAATGTACTTATAAAAAAAAACAGATAAGAATACTCGAAAGTAGACTTTGTTTCTGTCTATTTTCTCTTTTCCCCATTCTATTCCACCATTGCTGGCCGAAGGCTACACACCTTTTCCGTGGTTGCATTTTCCGTTTAGTTCGTTTCTCTTTTTTAACAAATAAAAGGTCAAGCGTAAACTGTGGGACTGATGGACACCAGTCTCGCCAAATTGAAAATGATTCGACAGTCCATTCAGCCGAAGTGGCGGATTCTCAGAAACAAATATGCGTAGATACATAGCCTTTCTAAAATGCGGAGAACGTTATTTATCTATAGTACATACTGATATCCTAATATTATTTGTATGTAATTATTTATTTATTTAAACAACACATACAGCTATTATCACAGGTTTAAGTGCCTAATACAATAGAGTAGTTATAAGTTTACAATAGTTTACCAATAGAATTATTTATTTGAAATGAATAAACATAAGAAAACTTATACTGAACCGATTTGAAAAATTCTATCAGCAATGGATAGCTGATAGCATTATTAGCGAGTAACATAGGCTATATTTTATCCCCGTACTCCCACGGGGACGGGAACTACGCGGGTGAAACCGCGTGACGTCTGCTAGTATTGAAATAAAGCACATAAAAATGTTTTAAACAACACCCATTATATTTGGTGAATGTGTAAGCAAGTCCTGTTAAATTTAATTCTTTCGAAATCACTGACTTAAGCGGAGCAGTGGCACATTAATTTGTATTGAAAAGATTTCAAACGTATATTTCACTAAGTTTATTAATAATCTTTTTTTAAATTGTCATTGAAAAATTGTAGACTGTGAGATGTGATTTGACAATTGCCAATCCCTCAATTGTGTAATTCAAACCTTCTTTCTGATGGTGATTTATAATAGAACTTCAGAATTAAGTACTAAGTACGGAAGTAAGTTCAGATACGTTCTATTATGTTTACATTTTCAACAAAATAATACTTTTAGATCATAGTTCAGTTTATATTTATATGTAGTGATCGGTAGAGATACTTTATGTGATGTGATTAACACCGACAGGACTCAGGGGCATCAGACAATGCGGTGTTGCGCGCAGCGAGCTGAGATAACGCGAGGAGACGTCGTATCTCGGTATGTCGTAAGAAATGTTACACGGTTATACGCACGGGCTTCAGACGTGGATTACCACAATATTGAGAGAGTATACTGATGGGAAATTCGTAAAATATAGGTCAAATATCCACAAATGTAGGTAACTTATAAAATAAAGCAGCATAAGATCTATCAGGCAAAATTACAGGCGAGATGTTGTGTAATTTCCTGCCTGAAGAATTCTGTTGAGCCCGTTAATATTCTTGGAAAGATGTGGAAACCTTTGTAAGTATATATGTCGTTTAGCTTTTTGAGAAGCATATGTGTACTCTAAATTATACCAAATTAATGTATCAACTCATAAGCATCGCCAAAATCAACGTTCATTAGTGACAAAAGCATTCAAGTTATACCACCCACGCAAAACCTGAATACTTCCGGAGTCTGGATTTGTGCCCAAAGGATGGCAATAGACTCTCCCTATTACATGAGCTTTCAACGTAGCTGGCGAAATTAATAGGAATAATGTTTTGGTATTTTATGTTCTAAAGCATTGGTTAGATTGTCTTGTCTTGATTGCAGCTGACAGGCAACTGGCATGTCTTTGGAACAAAAAATCGATGCCATGTGGCCATCTGCTAACCCGCACTGGGTCCACTTGGCCTACAGCCCACTCCCTCTTTTAAAGAGAAGGCCTGTGTCCTAGCTATGGAGCAGGCTGATTATGCCTCTCAGCAGACACAATCCGCGACACCGCACCCCGCAGTCTTCCACTAGAGCATCCTAGCGCATCTCACACTCGCAGACGGTACACACTTACTCTTCAGATCACGTCTTTCGTCTAACACAAAACTACAGACTGTCGCGCAGTTCACGCTGGGCTGTTTTAGCATCTTTTTATTATAGAAACATTACTTTACGTCTACATGTCTGGGAATGGCGATTGGTTTACTGGAGATATAAGTGACAAGAATATATGCCTCTCCAGCAGTATTGACTTCTAAGGGTAGGCTAGTTCGTCATCATTAAATGGGAACCCGTCACGCATACAAATACCTCAGAAACGGGGTTGACTATTAATAATGCAGGTCTCTTTAGTACCTAAGTAGAGGGAGTTTATTGCCACAGACCAAACACAACAATACATTAGTCTGGAGTTAACGGTTATAAGTTATTTTCAGTGAAAGTGGCTTAGTATTATTATTTTCGGTGATCGATAAATAGAATTTGACATTTATAACGAAGTGCTACTGAAATACTGTACGGTTTACGGTCTGCTTCTACTTTGCCAGGATTCGTGTCCTTAGATTGATACTTGACATGATACTGTAGTAGTGTTAGTGTAAATCTATGAAAAAGCCTATGAATGAGGTGTCCACTATGAACTTTATTTTAGGAACAGAGTGTAAAGTTCCTCAATACTCCATTGAGAAGGGAGGATTCTCCGACCAGACGTATGTTTTGTTTCATGGGCCGACAGTTGCCGTCGGGTTTTTATATGTTCTTAACGCGCAGACAACTCATAGAGGTCGCTTGTGTTCTTTTTGTCGGATTGATTATGTCCGCTACAGTCCATTAGCTGAAATTATTATAGCTATAGTTTATCTACATACCTTCTGCTCTCTAAGCTGCATCTCCAGCACATCAGCAGTGTTCGCTGGCGGCTGCATGGCGGACAGCCTCGCCTCCATCCGCGACAGCCACGCGTCGGCGTCGCGGCGCCGCGCCTCGTAGCGCTGCGAGTCGCCCAGCATGGCGTCCAGCTGCGCCTTACGCTGAAGCACGCGAGCGTTGGCCTCGTCCCAGTGCTCACGGAGAGCTGTTACTGTGGACAAAATGAAAGATGATGATAAGTTTTTTTTTTCTCGTCTGATGAGATGAAGAGTCATAGCGAAGTATGAAAGGAGACAAAAAAATGGTTTTAGGGCAGGAAAATAATGGCCCAACAAATAAAAAATTGTTTAGGTATACGGAAACTGCTCACACACCATGGCAATTTAGAGTACCCAATAAATCGTCATCTCTGTCTTGGGTCTTTTGCACAGAAATGAGATACATACAGACTGGTAATGTCGATGGTGCTGATAAACATTTAAAAACAATTGACAGCTAAATAGCGGCAGTCTCGTATTCTTTACGAGTTCATTTTCAATTTAAACTTCGTAAAGTACGTCCCTGTCTCTAAAGAGTCCTTAGGTGAAACGGTTTTAGTTTAATTATTTACCGGCTTTTTTATTTTACCTACCTTTGAAAACGTTTGTGGGTTCATTCCTGAGCTAGAGGACGAGGCGGCGGGACCTCATTAATTAAATTAGTCCTTTTTTAAGGAGAAGGTAACTGAAAAGGTTTGTAGGTTTTATTGACGATAGTAGGTTAATTAGCTGTACTTAATTAGAATAGTCACATAAAATACCCAATTATATAAGTATAGAAAAAAAGGGCATAAGATTAAGAAGAACTCAAAAAATACTGTCTGCCACACTGAAACGGAGGTAATTTATTAGAATATTCCCAACCCATTATTAACGAAATGACAAACAACTCAACAAAAAAACAGTCATGATACTAGACCCAAATTGACTATCCATGTATTTGTATTAAGAAAAATAAATTGAATGAAACGCCCCAAGGAACGGTTTGTCAAACTAAACCATGTATATTAAAACATCAATTTATATACTTACTGAAATACAAAATAATATATTCGTACAACGAAACGAAATTCGATATTGAAAAGACACGAACCGTCAAAGTTTGTTTTCCATTGCGATTTTAGAATCGTTTGTTCGGTAATATTATTGAAGCAAGCCCGCAATGTATTCTAAAACAAATTTTCTTTCGAGATTCGATGTGGCGTCTGAGATTGCACAGTACCGGAATCTAGTAGATCAAGCAAGATAAGTAAATATGGAATAAGTTGAAGTAAATTGCTTTCAAAGTACACAGTGGAATTGATAAGATCCTTGGGAAGAAAGATTTGTTTTAATGTGTCAAACAAAGTGCCCGAGGAATGTATGTTTGGGATATATGTATAATGTTTTGACGTCTTAATGGTTAAGGTCCAGGGAATGGAAACAAAGCAGTACCTAAGTACTTACTATAAAGTGTGTAAAAAAACCTCTTAACGAAGCCGAAAGGCACTTGTTCTCCCCGTCATTGCGATAATATTTTTGTTCTACACCATACCTGGGAACCTTCTAGTTACGGATATATGGGGGGGTCAAAGTTCCAACTTTTTGACAAGTCTTTTTTAAAATACAAGTTTTGAATGTAAGATTTTTACTCTAAACACCTCCACGACCTCCGTACTAATCCATCCATCAGCACAATGTTTTGAGTGCGTTATATTGAGTTCTACCACAAAACATGATTTTTAACCCCAAAAAAATGTCGTTTCCCAGCAATAATTTTTGCGTAAAGTAACTTAGTTTGATGTACAGAATGCTTGGTTGACGGCTTCGTGATGAGGTGGTTTACACCCTGTATAAATATGGCAAAGAAAATACAATTTACATTTTTTTAGGAAATGGTTTCCTGATCTAATTAATGCAAAGATTAAGTTGCAGGTTATTAAAAAAGTGAGCTCTTTAGGAAAGAAATTATCACACAAATCCACTAGGAGGTACCCACCCACAACCTATATCGCTACTTCTGCCGTATTGTCTGGGATCTCCGGGTAATTCTCTGGTACATAAATTTAATTTATATACCAACTTATAAGCATCCAAGCTCTCACGATCTTGTTTTCTTCAATTTTAGTTCGATCGCGCCGCCATTTTGTATCAAACATAGTTAATGAAAACAAAACACACAAATAATACCTAAACACAAACGTTAGACGCAATCTCAGGGCAATACGAGTAGGTATATGATTTCTTTGAATTAAATATCATGCATTTGAAACGCTAATCTTATTGAAAGTTCAGCTTTGTTTCGTGTGAAATAGGGTTTCATATTGAATGGTGGTGAAAAAGGGGTGAGTTCTGTGAAAAGACGCTGATGTGTTGAGTTAGAAATGCGAATATTATAATGAAGATGTATTTTGTAAGGACCGCCGTGTTACATGTCGGCCGCGGCCTAGCGAAACACTTTGGGTAATTAAAACGTTATATTTTGAACTTTTCCCATATTTTCTACCGCTTTGTTTACATGTTCATCTGAGAAAACAAACACGTATTTCTTAGTTAATCAATGATTATGAAAATGTACATTATCTTAAGTGATGAAGCAAAATGAGTACGTATTTATGAATCGTAGCAGTTGCGTGACGTAGTTCCTGCCTTCCCCACGGGAAAATGTCGTGAGTTTTTCACCAAAGCAGCTGGTACAACAAAAAAGTGCCACTAAAGTGTAACTTCACACGCTAACGACGGTAAAACTTTATAAAAGTCAACACACAGTGCGCTCGGACTCGCGTGTTTCCTGGACAAAATTGGGCGCAGTGCAAATGAGATGCACGGCGAGTCAAATAGTGTTGCACTAAGGTCGTTACGCGATGCCAAGTGGAATACTGTGTCGGTTTGATATTTCGTTCGCAGTTTGCTCTGGGATTTGAAATCGTGTGCGAAATGAAGTTAGTTTTAACGTTACAGATGTCATGGGTATGATTCTCAAACGGATTTCGTTATAAGAAGGCGTAAAGTGCATGAGTACCTTTACTTAAAATAATGAGTATAGACCAAGAGCATATAGAAGCCACTACAGATAAAACATACTAAAGGCTTATGGAGGAGTTTGAAAAATTATACCTAATAAAAATGAAAAAGGTAATTTTTTAAAGCTATTCTCTAGTACTGACATGTGTTTTCTTACTTCAGCGTTCCGATAACAATGGCTATGTTTAAGATAGTGTAGTCCCTCATCAGATTGCTCCCTGCCTCTTTCAATTTCCCAGCTGTTACCGAAGAGCAATGCAGCGATAAAATACAACCTATTCTCTCGTTAAAACATAAGTAAATACAAATAAAACAACAATAATACAAGTTTATGTCCTGAACTTACTCCTTATGGCGCTGTAAAAAGTTTCACGACACCATTACTGTGGTGTACATGAAGTCGCCATACTGTTACTGTGCTCAACAAATGTTTATTTTCAATTCTCCCGCCCGTATTTTACAAGATTACTAAAAAAGCTTAATGTTAATATGTTAGGCCAAAAAAGCTTAATTCATTAATATTGGAGTACCAGTTCGTATTTTTTTATTTGTATTACATAGCACAAGGGTAAATAATGTTAATAAATTGGGGTTTGGGATATAGATCGATTGAATTGTTTTTTTTTTTTGTTTTAACAAAACATATAAACAAGTATTTTTGTAATTGTAGCAGTCCAATTTAGATTTGATACTGCGTCTAATAGTATGTCTCACGTAACTAAATAACATTGTTGCCAACATAAGAATAATGTCACTATTATTTTAATAGTTCTGCTCACATTATAAATGTAAGTACCACCTGCTAAAACTACTCACATTAATCTTACAAAATGTTCGCATCTTAACCGACATTTCAGCAGCTCACCTACTAAGAAGCCCCAGTGATACGACACGACAACGTAAAACCAAATTAATTATACTAAGCAACGGGATACGGCGGTCGTTTAGCTTAAGTTAACAACTAAACTTTGTCCAGAAGCGAGCGAGGTACGTTCTCAGGCCTCTTTCACGGCCTCGAACGAAGCATCTTGCAACACGACTACGTTGAACGGCCCACGTGAGCTTCACTCATGTCGCGACATGCTGTAAACCACTTCTTTCATTTGTTTTTGAGGCCCGGACTCCACCAGAGAGGTAACGAGGGGAGCGGAGACGTGAGGAAACCGACTATTCACATTGGTTGAAATCTACATGGCGTCTCTAGTCGCTGTTTTTGGTCAAATCTTGCACATCTCCTCTCCTCTCCGCTCCGCTTGTCGCTGCTTTGGTAGAGTCAAGGCGTGAGCGTATGCTGAGTGGCCTAGCACTAAGCCCGGCACACTGTGCGTGTACTGAGCGCCGCGAGCTATTTACTTCGGCCACGTCATTTAAATACATTTCGTAAAGGGTGATTAAGGGTACTATGGGTTAGCGTGCAGTTTTACGAGCACCTGCTACCGTTTAAATCTTGGTTATTTTATTAAGGCAAAGGAGCTTTCTGGTTGTCCACTTAACAAGAGTTGGCTTGCACTTTAAAGCCAACTAACATCACAAATCGCTCAATACATTTAACGCTAAGCAAAATCCAATTTCTGACAATCGCATAAAGATGCCTGAGACGGATGTTGTTGTAATAAATGATAGAGTAAGTAGGGCGTACTTTTTTTTAAATATTAATTTATCCAAATGGACATATCACAGGCTATTTGAGTTATTAAATATATTCGAAAATCTCCATGAAAGAACCATACCTTTTATTCTATCACTTTCTCATCAACCTGTTTCCGTGATTACTAATTAATCACACTACTGTGCATAGAATCTTGATTTCGCTTAATAGTTTCCTATTAATGGCAATAATCTCGCCTCTAATTACATTTGTAGCATAACTGATATTATTAGCGCGCATTAATGAGTCTAGAAACTATACATCCCTGTCTACCCTTTGGGAAATACAGTCGTAAGGTTATGTTATCAATATCTCAACAGATTATTAACGAACGTGATTGTGGGTGAACACACACAGACACAGTCACGAGGTCAGTAACATCACAATAACACTATCATTAACGACTTGACAACGCTCGGGACGCGTTATCGTCGCGTTTGTAATGACACAACTTTGTCCAGCGCTCGGAGTGGTGAGCGCACTGTGCACTGGACAATAGGACGTGATTTTGTAGACGATTTTCTAGAAAAATCTAGGTCAGATAAACTTTTTTTGTTTCGAAATGGAAAGCTATCAAATATGAGATTATTATACTGTGTTAGGGAACGCATTATTGTTTGTATTATTGTTGTTAAATTAAAATCTGCTCAAACACACGGTACTTAATTACTTTATTAATAAAAAAACTTTGATTATTTGTTTATTGCTAACCAATTAATTCATTATGAAAAGTTATTTAGGGCTGATTTATCAATCGTTAAACAATTTTTTTCAGAGGAATTAATTTGACAGTTTGACAGCTTTTGCATAGAAAATTCCTCAAGCCGCCATATTTAGTCTTCAGATAAGTTGTACAATTGATCAATGAGCCCTCAGTTATTTGTATGAGTCAAGCATCGAACCTTTCAAGAGAGACCTCAAGTGTAAGAGCGGGGCGCTTGTCTGAGACACCGGGAAACCGGTTTTACTCGCTGAAATAGAAATATACATAATAATACATAAACTATACATGGGTATAATATACTTAGGTACATATTAATGTTAGTCTTAAAAGAATAGGCAGCAGTATTGCAATTACGTGTCCTGCGTGTGCGCCTGTGCTTTACCATTTGGGGATTTAGGTATTGCTATCAAAAACTTTAAGTAGAAAAAAGAAATAAAAATGTTTATTTGGTACTACGTTATGTTAAATTGAATTATGGACTACTAATAACACTAACATAGCATATAAGTAAAATCTGTTACTAAACACTAACAACGTATCGACTGATATAGGTCTGAAATAAAGATATTTTAATTTATTTATTTTACTACGTACAAGGAACACATTTTTAACAAAATAAACTTAAATAACGACTTAGAGGCGTTTGTTAGAGCCTGAGCCTGAGAAATCCGCACGGAGAGAAGAGTGGAAGGCTATGGGGGAGCCCTTTGCCCAGCTGTGGGACTATGTAGGCTAATAAAAGATTTAAAAAACTTAAATAAAATAAAACATAGGATCAGGTGTCTTCACAGCCCCGCCGCGGGAGACGCCCCGGGCGTCGGGGGCCACGTGGTGGCTTCCGGCCACCGTAGGCGCGGGCCTGGGGACGGGGAGCTATGGGCTAGCTCGCCGTCCTTCCGTCTCATGACGACAGGCCGTGTCGACGGCGCGTTCGTGTTCCACGCGCTCCTCAAAGAGAGTCAGCAATAGGGAAGGGGCCCGCAAGGGCCGAAGCCTGCCGGGGCTGCGGGACTATTCGAAAGAGATACCGTGGCCCCGGAACATAAATGGCGATGAAGGAACATGGATGGGTTTTAGTCAGTAACAGCCTTACAAATAAACGTGGTATAAAAGTTATACTCGAGAATAAACTTAGAATAAGCAAAATGTCTAGAAATAAACAAAGAATAGCTCATACCAAGTATAGCTTTGACATAAGTTTTCATACAACTGCTATTCCGAAGCTATTCGCGCCTCCACCCTTGTATAAAGCTAGTATAACCTTAAAAATACCACGGTTTGTGTTTGTTTATGCGCATTTAAATATTTTACGTTCGTTTTGATTATGGAATTAGATGCAATAGAAGAAGTAGAACCAGTAAATAACACTCTAAATCTAATGCAAATTCAAAGAAAAGTTAAATATTAAAAAAAGAGAAAATCTTTTTGATTTAGGTATATAGCAATGAGCAGTTACGGTTAAAATATTATACTATATAAAGCTGAATTACCACTGACTCACTGACAGAATTGTTCTCCCAGATGGTGGATGGGGAGGTGGGTATTTTTTGACAGATTCGTAAACAACTAACTCTGAAACCTATGGGAAAAATCCCAAACCTCCCCTTTTCGCCCCCCTTCTCACCCCTCCCTATCGTATCTCGGAAACCAAAAGACTTGGAACATTTTTTTTTTCAGATTCGTATAGAGGAGGCTGGGAAAAGTAAAAATCACTTTTCAGAGTTGTCCCCCTTGTCCCCCTTCTCCCCCCCTTTAGGCGGATCTCGGAAGTTAAAAGACTTGGAACATTTTTTTTTTCAGATTCGTATAAAAGGGCAATGCATTAGTCGAAATCATTTTTCAAAACTCCCCACTCTCCCCCCCTTCACCCCTCCCCCCATCGTATCTCGGAAACTAAGAGACCCGTATTTTGTGTTTTTTACGGATTCGTATAGAGGAGGCTAGGAATAATAAAAACCGGTTTTAAAAGTTGCTCCCCTTTCCCCCCTTCTCCCCCCCTTTAGGCAGATCTCGGAAGTTAAGAGACTTAGAACATTTTTTTTTTCAGATTCGTAAGAAGGGGCAAAGAGTAGGTCAAAATCATTTTTCAAAACTCCCCCCTCTCCCCGCCTTCACCCCTCCCCCCATCGTATCTCGGAAACTAGGACACGTAGCGGCATTTTGATTTTGACTGTACTTTATTATTGAGGAGCGTTACAATTTTTATACCCTCCCTTCCCCAACCTCCCCTTTCCGGTGGTAGATAGGTCCTGAGTGGAGCGAACCTGCGAGACCGAGTGGAGCGAAGGGGGGAGGTGGCGAGCGAAGCGAGCCGGCGACCTCCGTAGCGTAACGAAGGTTGAGTGGGTGAAGCTCCCCTCCCCAACCTCCCCTAAAATTGAAAGGGCTGTAACTTCATAACGGTTAGAGCTAGCCATCAGGTGTTTGAACAAATATTATAGTAGGTGTCGAAACCTGTCCGGTGGTAGCTAGGTCCTGAGTGGAGCGAAGGCGGGAGGTGGCGACCTCCGTAGCGTAACGATGATTGAGTGGGTGAAGCGTAATGATTTTTATGGGAAAAGGGAGGAAGAGTTTTTTAAATAAGGTTTTATTAGGGGTCCGTAGGGGATTTCATACTGTTTTAGGGGTAATTCTAACGGATTTTTCAATTCATTTTGGGGTGCCCATTGATTCTCAAAATTTTATAAGGGTAAGTAATACTTCTCAAAAACACCAAACACGCGAGCTGCGCGCAGCTCGCGCACCCAAGCAAACTAGTCCATTTTCTAAAGGTGGTATTTTTAGACCAATTAATTGGTAGATCTCTCAATATGGACTCGCGCGGAGGTGGACTATCTTCTGTTTTGAGGTACTGGGGACGTAAATAAAGATTATTCTATTTTAATCGTTCTCCCAGTTGATTGATCGGTCTCTTTTAGCCATTTTAATATTCACTTTTAAAATTATATTTCTCTATCCACAAAAATAAACAAATTCAATTACAACTGTATTGACTCAGTTTGCGCGCAAAGAATAGAACAAAAAAAGGTCGAGAGACGTCAAGTTGACAAAGGGTCCATACAGTTTTTACGGACAGACTGTTTTTTTTTTAGAAGTTTCTCTTTGGTCGCGCTGTTACCAAATTGTGCATTTTGACATAACGGAAGAGTAGTTATACCAAAGATATACCTGGTTTATTTGTAAAAAAATATTCTCGAACTATTCTTAAGTTATAACTGTTATAACTATACTTAGTATAAGAATGGAATAGATGCGGTATAACACATTTTTATTTGTAAGGCTGTAAAAGTCTGACACTCCCTCCTGGTCCGCCCAGAGCGGGAGGTGTCATTTGATGATTTACCATCCAAAAAAAAAAAAAAAAGGTGTGCCTCACAGCTGCGCCAAAAACGTCAGATCTTTACATGAACCTTGTACATCACAATAAGACATTTTGTTCGGTAACAGTTTTCCACAATACAGGTCGGTTAAAACTCGTATAAAACAGATTGAAGTGATGTAAAATAAAATAACTTTATTATAATTAATCACGAACCACCCAGGTGATACAGACATAAATAATCCGTCGCACGTACCCGAATCACTTTACACAGCTTCCCAAATTGTAACTGGCTTTTAAAAATACGAGTGCTGGCTCAAAGCCGTTAAGCCTAAAATCTTCGTTTAACGAGGTCTAATCGACCCGCCAACGGCTGCCATTAGTGGCCATCGGAGGGTTAACCCGAACTGACCGCCTATTGATCACTTTTTCGACAGGGGGGTCTATTTTACCTAACTAGTTGACTGATATGATTGAGAGGGGACAGCGTTTTTTTTCGTCTATGAATATGCATCGGTGGTGTCCACTGTGCACAGAGTAGAGAGTAGTTTTAGAGACTTGTAGATACTGTAGCACTGACGTGTGGCGCTGTGGTAACGACTGACATGTTGTGGCCCCGTGGGTAGGCTCAGGCAAACATTTTACTTTGTGTCATTTATTTAATCACCACTTTTCAAAACGGCGAGGACACCAACGTGTCCTTGAACCAAGACATCGAAGATATTTGTATAAAACATCCATTAAACCGCTCTTGAGCTGTTGTCGCTTGAGTCGAACCCAGGACCCCACGCCCAGCAGTCACGCTTGCGACTACGACACCAAGAATAATTTAATAATTCGATTAATTACATTTCGAATCCCATTCAAGAAGAAAAAGAAAGCTATTCATTACCCTATTTAGGTTTATAAATCCAGTCAAGTTCTGACCCACAGATTTTATTTAAACCCACGTTATATGGTATATGGTGGAGTTCCTACATGACTTCGTATACCGGTAAAATATACCATAGCGTTGTAACATTTTATTCGAGATAAAAAAAAACCTTGCGGAAACTGCAACAGCTGCAAAATACGCGCTTTCGAACGGTGATACCGGGTTTAGAATAGTTTTGTATTTTTTAATGTTTTTATTGAATCATGGAAATGGAAACTTTTATTTGCGTTTTAATTAAATTAAACATATTTGGTATTTTCATCTATCTAGCAAACATTCAGCGCATTTCTACCAGGTTTTTTATTTTATAATGTTTCGCGATAATGGTTGCGACTCCTAAACGAATGTAAGATTTGTGAACTGCTGGAATTACAACTCTTAGAGCTGAGCTAAGCCTTGAAAATCCAACAGCGTGCTTTTTAGGTGTCGGTGAATATCCTCATAGACACTTATGAAATTACTTCTTGTCCTTCCAAAATGAACCCAGGAAAAGAGTAATGACACCCAGGAAAAGAGTAGGAGTCACAGATTCAATGCCAGAAATCAAACCACAAACAACACCCAATGTTGAGTGTTGCCAATCCAGAAACAAAACAAATAAACTCTTTTCCGCCTTACAAAAGCAAAACATAATTGCCAATATCGCCACACACAACTCCGTAACAATTCCTTTTGACAACAAGAATATTAAGCCGCAATAAAAAGCCGACTTGACACACTGGAAAATTTCGGTAAAACACGACTCAGTAAGTAAAAATGGTACCTTGAGTGACATCAAAGGAATCTCCCTCCCGGCGCTGGTTACTTCGTTTGCCTAATTAACTAAAATAAACGGAATACTGAGACCTTATTAGCTGGCAAGTTATCAGATGTCTGGAGATGGGAAAACTAGATACTTAATTAGACTGAGAATTATCAAGTTGTTGCTAGCAGAGAAATGATTACGCCCTTGCGGTCTTGAAAGCTAATGTGCCAAAAAAGTTAAAGAAATTAAAAGTATCATTCGGTCAAGTCGGTTCGGAAAAATTGTGGACGCGGTTCCTGATACCGAACTTTGAAAGATATGATACTGAAGTATCTGCCAGTGTCCGTTGTCCGGTGTCCGCAGTCAGGCCACAAATATTTTCCGTACCGTTCGATTTGGTCCAACCAGTACAAACAAACCGGAACTCGATAATAATGCAACATTTTAGACAAACAAAACAATACAAATTTTCTAATTATAACATTCCAAAACTCATCACCAAAAGGGTTCAAATATTCAGTACCAGTAACAGCCCTATTAACCCTAAAATTCAAGTGATTGGTACCTACGTAAAGCCGACACGGTCGCCGAGTCACAACATAGATACGAACAGAAGGTTCAACTATAGTTGGTGCCAGTTAAGATTGCAATAGCGGTCATTGCCCTTTCCCTAATATTTATTTATTAAAACTTTATGCACAAGTAAATACTGTACAAAGGCGGACTTAATGCCTTGGGCATTAAGTCCGCCATTAATATCTCATCCTACGAAACAAAACAAATGCACCAAGTATCGTTTTTCCTTCGAAAAATGTTGAAGATCACGATAGATGACGTTGTATTGTCATCTATTGAACAGGCTTACTTTTGGATTTCAAAGTTAAGAACTTTAATAAATGTGGGTCAATGACCGCTTTTGCGATCTTAACTGGCTACTGGTGGACCAACTATACGAACGAGAAGATAATGCCCGCACAGCGAGTACGCTAGCACTTAAGACTGGCATTTGTTATTTTTAGATCGTCTTCTTGTGTACGATTGTGGTCTTGGCGTGGAACGTCTTCTTACTGTGTCTATGGAAATATTTATAAATTGATTATACCCAGAATTTGATGCTTTTGGTAGCGTCTATCAGTTCATGCAGCGCACGTGCAGATAACAGGACACGATATTAAGTGTCTCATCCTGTGTGTGTTAAAAACACACATTTAAACTCGAGGGCAGAGCCATCTATGAATTTCCACCTGTGAAGGTGTTCCTTGCTTCAGCCAAAATGGATGCGGAGTCTGATTTAAGACTCCCAGGTTAGCCAACCGAGGCAACTCATGTTTGCGTACGTTTTCGCTCTTTTCACCAATGAGTCGACATTCTGTACCAATCTATTCTTTGGCAGAGTGCCGAAAGCCGAGAGATTGTAAAAAGCTCGCGCTATGGTTTAATTACCGTATTACAATTAGCTATACCGCCCTTTTAGTTAATGAAACCCTTCGGGAAGGCCGCTAGATTGAGAAAGAACACGTTCGCTTTATGTTTGATTAGGTATTAAGGTAAGAAGAAAATCTTTTTCATCAACAAAATGTTTATTTTTCTTTACACAAACCCTTTAGTAATTAAAAATTCTGTTAGATGAGAGAGTGTTTTTCATTATAGATAGGGTCTTACTTAAAACTTTGTGATCCTTAAGTTTACCTATTGGGTTAACGTGATAGACGTTTCTCGAAACAAGCTAAGTCTTCTGCTGGGACATAGGCCTTGTCTTTGGAGTGAGTGGCCCATAATCCATCACGCGGTCTCAGTACGGGTCGTGGTTAGGTTAGGTATTATAAAATTGTCGAGAAAACTGATTTTAAAACTGACCGTAGAATGAGGATGAGATTATCCGCAATTGCAATTAATTGTGTACAACGCAACGAGGCTGCAGCTCTACGCTTACCTTCCTATCTTTACGCGAATGAACCAACCTTGGCGAAAAGCCAAGTAAACGCCAAAATGAAGAAGACACATGCCTACACACAGATCCTATCTTCCTACAAATGTTTCCTACAATAACAATAAACTCGGAATACATAAAACCCATTGCCTCGAAGAAACAAAGGCCTTTTTAATTTAATATGATTGCGAAAAGGGGTAGGTGTTAAAAAAGACAGTGTAACGAACAAGTTAATTAGTTAGGGGGCGAAGGGGGTGCAACACGGGGTTGCAGACGACATTAAAATTGGACAACCCCTGAACACCCCTTTACGGACTGAGAATCCCTAATTTCGGCGATTGCATGCAAAAATACAGAAGAAATAAAAATATATTTAGTGTAGTGAATGTTAATTTGGGTTTCCTTTTAACATGGCCGATAAAGGGAGGTCAAAGGAAGGAAGAGGCTTGTTAAATTATGGTAATAGAAGTCGTTATAGAGCATAGTGTTACAGAAACATTGTCCCAACGATCGTTGGAGGGTTGAGCAGATATTGATTATGAGGTGTGGAATTTGTGTTAGATAAATTTACAAACTACAGAATGCTACCGGCTACGATACTCTTTTTGGATTGTCTATGTTCGTCCCGCATTTCTACTCACTTATAGAAGACAGAAAGCAGTAAGAATTTCTATTCATATGTTCAACCTACAAGTATATCCAGGCGTAAGCAACATACATCTTAACATACCCAGTCAGTACTCATCAGGATTAACACGGACTTATAATTTGAGAGTTGATCTTAGGGAGGCTGCCTCACAGTCATATATCTTCGTCGTGAGGGTAATGTATGTTGGGTTGAGACAAGCGACGTCTTGACAATTATTACTATCACATGTGTTGAGGATTCTGGTTAGATTAAGAAGTTTTAGAACTTTGATAAGCTGTTTAGTGTGCATGTGGGTTCGAATGGACCTTATATGGGTAGACACAGGTTTGGTAAGTTGTAATTCGTCAGAGTTATTTGTTTTTTCACGTGAATGTTTTGTTGTGGGCGATAGAAAATAAGGTTTTTTTGCTGTTCTGTCTCGTGGGTCTACTGGTCGCATGGGGGCCTGGGTTTGATTCCCAGGGCGGGCAAAATTATAATGGGTTTTTGAGTTTTTCCTTAGGTCTGGTGCTTCAGGAATTTCACAGTCACGGAGCCACAGTCACGGAGTCTGGATCAGTGCCCGGTTGACGATAATAGGCTTAGGCAAGCCAATTACCTATTACTACTGATATTACATGGGACTTAAACATAACTGACGATATGTGGGTGTACATACATTGTCACACCTCTGCTTAACCGTGGTTAGGTTTGGATTATAGGCGTGTCGTTATGTAAAATAGCTCCAAAACCGTCACTCAACGAACATCCATCCATCGCGCGTCGTGTCAAAAGTAAAAATCATTCCCCGTTTCCCACAACAAGTTTATATGAAAAAGTGAATTAAATGACAGCAAATGACACGTATACGTAGATATATCGCGCGGGCTGGCGGGCTGGCAGGCTGGCAGTTCAATCCCGGCTGAGGTATTATTTACGACGACTGGCCGCGCGACAAATGCGGACTATTTATTATTTATACTACAATTATTCCGCGGGTTCGCTTCGGGGGAAGGCTTTTAAAACATTTTCGGAGACCTTTCGCAGATTTTTGTGACATGATTGATAGTGACGTTTTAGAATCATTCGGTTTTTATATAACCTACGTGTAGTCTGCAAGGTAAGTAATTAAATTCGATCGATATTGACGAGGTAAATAATTAAAGACAAGAAAGTTATCTAAAACAATCGGACTAATCGCCTCTCCCAACCATGCTTTGCAAGCGATACTTCGATAACGTATTGTAAATATAATGTGGTTGCATTAGATTTAAAAGTAATCGCATATTATCCGTCCACTTCATGTAAAAAACATGAATATGAAATGAAATGTTACTGCCTTTCACATAAATATTGCCTGAAAATGTTAAAATAAAACAATACTTTTTCACTGAACCTCACATAGTAGCACATCCCGACAATAGTGACAAATGAACTCACGATACGTGTCTGTCTGTACACTGCACTGCAAAATAATTTGTATGCGAGAGCGCTCCGATGGATTTTAAATCCGAATCGTCGAATCTTTCATTTATATCGCGAATATCTGCTTTCGACGGCAATGGACAGCTTATTACGACGCCAATTAATCGAGGGCTCGGCACTGAATTGCCATGGGCACTGGCAAGCGATGGCAATCGCTGGCAATTGCTGGCAATAGCTTTTAGCAGGCCCGGATTAGCTGCCCTGTGAAATGTTTGCGATTCGTAAACATTCGATGTTTTTGGGTTTATATTTTGCTTTTCGTCTGATTACAGTTTTTAGTTTGTATGTGCTTATTGAGTGCGTTAGTAAATACCTATACTTTTCTGTTTATAGCTACATTAAACCCTAAAATCAAAGGTTTATTAGAAGCAAAAGCAAGTAGACTATGATATATATATATATATATATATATATTGCATACAATAAGTTCAAACCGCACCAATATAATTATTTATTTAAACAAAAATCAAGTTTTTGTTCCTTGAACCACTACATGTGGTACCTTTGATGTTAGTATGTAATTTATATATGATACACCCAATAATTGATTAATTTTAATAACATTATAGTTCCACGAAACGCCCCGGCGACGTAATATACAACACCACACGAAAGATAAACATAGCCACCGACTACATCAAACATTGACCCCCGTTCGGCCGAAAACACAGTAATTATAATTCAATAACAATGATTAAACAGGCTACCGGCTACCTCGCCCACAGTAAACCTCAGTTAACAATAATAAACCAGTTAAAATGGAGATCGAAAAATCGGAAATCATCGGAAGCACTCGGAAGAACTCGGAAATGTAAAGGTTGGAAAGGTATCGTCCGGGGACGCCACGATTTTCACTGGTGTTGTAAAACCCGATAGTAACGTCTGAATAGTATTTTGTAGAAGATGAAAAATGGTTTGTTTGGGTGTTGGAAATTATACCTTTTTATTGTTTTAAAATTCTGAATAGCCTTCCTAGTAATTTATAAGAAGAACGCGTTTCTGAACTTTTGATTTTCCATTTTCTTACCTTTCTTTGTGACCGTTTTGTCTGGCTTATCTATACTAATAAAGGAGAGTGTGAATTTCGTGAGATGTATGTATGAAGAGGGTACCTCCCATACACCATTTGAAAGGTACATTATAGATGGATATAGGCTACTCTTGTTCTGCTACCAAGCGGGCAAACCCGAGCACAGAAGCCAGTTCTTAATAAAAGCATTACTTAAATACGAAAATAAGGGTCCAGAAAAAGCTTTACTACATACCTACATTATGAAATTCATTGCGTAAATGAAATCAAATTGCATAAACCTGCATGCTATTGTTCACCTGCAGCTAAATAAAGCCCACGTCAAACCGCAGCGCTGGCCGCCGGCCGGGCCAGTACCCGCCAAAGCCCGGGATTTCCTCTCCCCTGAGCCCGGGGGCTACTTCTGTCTCACGTGCTTCACAGAGAGTGGAATCGTAGAATATGTAGCCTTTGGATTTGACTATTTTTCGGAATCTACATGGAATATTATTTAAAGGACTAGTAACTGCGAGCTGTGTGTAAGTTCTATGTAATAGGTAGCCTATTGTCATCGAGCCATAGAAAAACCTGACAACATTTCAAGCAAAATCAAAATCAAAGCATTTATTTCAAGTAAGCCAGTTACAGGCAGTTTTGAATTGTCGAAACAAAGATGAAAATTAAATGTAGCTACAGTCCCAGTCACAAGACATAAAAACTGTGAAAGTACTGTAGTTGCCCATTCCCTAGCGTAGATCTCTAAGCGACCCGGTAAGTGTTGAAGAGGTGTCTACAAGTTTAAATCATGGACGAACGCAACACTAAGTACAACAGAAGGTACTTACTGATGCGACACCCCTTATGAATGAGTAATGAGACAGACAGAAAGAAAGACATGAAGTTTATGTGACACGGTCCAAGGAACACAATTAAAACGACGACGACCTTGGTAGCAAACAATTTCACTTGCGTCAATCGTAATAATTTTCAGAGAAACTTATTTGTACAGGCTCTTTTGACCAAAAATTAAACTTAAGCCCTACAGCAGATATAGAAGTATTTAAGTAAATAAAAGAACGTTAATTGTGGCCATACTGTGTCATATCCAGGCTAGCAACACCGGCGTGACGTCAGAGGTTCCCTGAACACCGTTTCATTATTCATAGGACTTCTTTCGGATTATTTCTGTGTCCCGTTTTATTTCGGCCGCCATTGTACTTTTTACTTTATAAATAAAATATAATTTGTGTGTCGTTTACGAATTCATAGCATTTTTATTTGCCTTTAGCGAAAAATATCGTTAGGTTTTTTTCTGCTTTTTTCTTTGATCATCACTCTATGGGATATTCGCAAAGGGAATATTAGGGACAGTAAATTACAGGGACGTAAAATGTAACTTATTTGCGTGGTTGGTCTGATGCGGTCGGCTTCAGGTTCTCGGAAAGGCTTTCGTTATAATGAACTTTGGAAATAGGTTGCTTTATGTACTGTTTTGAAATTAAAGTTCAGTTTTAGTTGCGATTCTGACTTAATTACACACAAACTATTGTTTGTTTTAACAGTAAATTAACCAAGTTATAATAAACAGATCTAGTTAAATTAATCCAGCCATGAATTGGTGAATTGAAAACAGTTCGTATTCAAACCAAATATCTGTTTCAGATTAAATTCCCCGAATCTAATAGCGCCTAACAGAATATCAATCTGTTTTGATTACAATTTGCCATTTCTATCACAAATACGCGAGAAATTATTATTATTGCGAATAAATCGTAATTAATGACCCTCGTAAAATTGAGTAGGTAACGGATAATACATACATATTAGGTACGTATATGTATATAAGTAGCAATATGGCGGCTATGAATAAGTAATCTAGCTACTTATGTAGTATTCGGTAATACCTATTGCGATGAGCGGGGTTCCAAGTAAACTAAATGGAATGAAAGAAAAACGGGCAGCATGAAATAAATGAGTTTACTATAAGAATTTACTAACAGTTTCAAGTATCTAAAGACTAACCCTGTCTCAAGTATATATAGACCTTACTGACTAAAAAACGGAAAGGAAGTAAAAATTTAAAGAACATTGCACAAGACAAAATATTAAAAAACAAACAAATTAAAAAAAAATACAAAAATATCGATCCACAAATATAAAATCCTTGGGCTGGGATGGAACTCGGAGTCACAAGATTTCAACCCGACGCTGTAGCCCCGAGACCAGCCGGTTAGCTAGCGACGTAATTAAAAATTACTAATTACAGCAGTTATTGGAAGGAATACATTTTTAAATACATATCAGAAGTGGTTATGACACATTTATGTAGATATGGATTTTCATTCGTTTACAGGCAGTAGATAGCCGAATTATTTTCATTCTGTACATACCACGTGCGGTTCTATTGATACTTATTTTATGCTAAGACAATAAACCTTTCCAATTTCAAGTTATCTTATGCAGTTGGTGGCAGTTATTTTAGTTCAATCCCAGATTGAATCCCACCACCTGCAATCGGACCAGGATTTGTACGCGGAAAAATATAACCCTGTCTTTGCTGTCGCACTCACGCTTAAACATACCAACTACGTGCCGAAGGAATATAAAACTACGATTGCAAAGACTGGCAATGCAGGTAAAAGTAAAAAGTTTCAGAGAGCGTACAGGAAGCTCAACAGCCAACTATTTTAAAGCACTCAACTTAAGTATTGACGTTTTAAAAGTGCTTCTACAGCTGTACCAGTAGGGGAGTAATAAGGAGCGTTAATTAGTTTAACATAACTCGGGTGAGTTTGTTCGCCTATCCTACGATTCAGTAAAATCACCTTACGAAAACGTTGATCACTTTTGAACTTTGTCACATTAAACTGTTAACTTGTCTATTGTTGTAAAGCGTTGTTAATGATCAACGTTTTGTAATATGACAAGGTTCTAAGTTTAGCCAAGGTTACCCGAACAAATTTAGTAAATTATGTTCATCTTACATTATTGATACTGCTAAGGAGGTCTTCCTGTGAATATTGTCTTCAACAATTCAGATATTTATTTAAATCACGTCACATAATGAAGCTCAGCATAAAGGCTCTCAAATGACACAACCTTATTCTTTTATATACCAAAAAATAATTTCCTAAATTGAGCACGTTACAAAATGTAACAAATTGAAGAAAATCACGAATGACAAAAAGTCACTAATGAGTTAAGCTCACACGTCCCGCTCGTTTCGATTGAATTATTTTATCTCAATTGAGTCCCGGAATCCCGGTGTCCCGGAGTCTCGGATTCCCGGTGTCGCCTGGTTTAGGTTATTGATTTTACGTGTTTTTGTAGCTCTGGTCTTGAATCTTTCGTATAAAGGTGGTTCTTTAAATTCACTTGAATGACAAAAGTCCTGATTTTAGCAGTTTTTGTAAACGACGAAAGAATAGATAATATATTCTATGTAACTATATAAGACAACTTATAATTGGCCATATTGTGGTTAATAACTAAACTATTACACAACACACTGCACTGCACAGCTGTAAGTTTTCCGAAAATATTAAAATAAAATATCAGATAATGGGGTAATTTCTGACCTTCCGGTTACTATCAGGTATTTACAAGAACGGTATTAGTAGACACCCGCTCAAGAAGAACATACAATTCTCGTACATTGCCCTTATTAGGAAACTTCCGTACAGAAAGGTCAGGTGTGTATTGCCTAATTGGCGTTCTATAGGTTTTGTCTACCGTTATTGCAAGACAGTGTGAATTTATGTATGGATTCTATCATAGAAGATATAATATGCATGATCAAGAATCCCAAGGAGCCTGAGGACATCAAAGTACGTTACTATAGAAACTCGGGCTGTACGGAGTTATTCGTGTGGATTATCGCGATATGTTCTGTATGCTAGCTTTTGTCAACTGTTTCTCTGTCGGCATTGTGACAGCATTTTCAATAGAAAAAGGATTCCCTATCCGATAACTGAGTAATAAGAGGTCGTATTGTTCGTTTTCCATTCAATATGGGCAACCACCACTACATCTGTTTTGGTCAAATGTCTACGAATCAATAAAATTAAGGTATCGATGCTAATCAAAATTTGGAAGCATGGGGTATCATAGACCCGTCGACACACTATGTGTTCGCGATTCTGTCCAGAACATAGCCTACTTAGTGTCAAACAACTGAACTTTTGAGGACCTAATAGGAACCACTTACTAGGTACTACTAACTTCTAACCTACTACGGAGTGTGTTAAGGTGGCAACTTGTTACTTGCTAGTCTTAGCTGATCCATTGAGTGCCATCGCCTCGAGAAGTAGAAGAAGATTTATCTGTCTATGCTGCATTTTACAGTTAAGCTGTCTAAACATCATCACCGCAGAATAAAATTTAATCAATCAACGATTGATAAATGGCAGTCAACGCTTGTAGGCGGCATATTAGCCAGCTAATGCGTCGGCCAATCAATCAGGACGAGCGCGATTGATTCGACGAACATGTCCCGACGTGTCCCGAACAACGAACCAATCAGCGAGGTACGGTGACCATGCGATACGGAATTACTGTCGGTTCTTCTTTTGTTTTTAGATCAATTGTTTGAAAAACCAGAATAGCAGGCTTTCAGGCTGCCGATCACATTTTAACTTCACAAGACGAAGCAGTACCTACATAAATCGTTACGTTACTATCGAGGTTGAATTACACTAAAAATACTTTGACTGGACTAAACAAAGCTCACTAAAAATATTGTTAAGGAAAATCAAGTAAAATTACTTTTCAATATCTGTGCGTTACTGCAGTTGACATTTACCTAATTAGCTTTCCAAAGAAAGTCGTCGTCGTCGATGTCGTTTCATAAATTTTCGTCTTCTTTTTTCCTACTTATTAAAGTTTTGGTCAAACCATGCGAATAAAATGCGGATGCGGCTCCGGACACTTTATTGGGACAGATACTTAATTGGAATAAGTGGCCGAACCGGTTCGAACAAACCTTAAACCAAGAAAATTCTAAACGACACACCACCTAAACCTTTCCACCCCACAAAAAAAGAACACGCGTTATCTCATGGCAACCCTAAAGGGTAGAATTCAATTTGTCAGCCGTACACGTCTCGTGAGATTGCGGCGAAGTCGAGACGCAAGCCAAGCGAGCCAGCAATGGACTGTGACAGATACTCAGTGACGTGAAGGGTCCTATTAATGTGGGACATAAGAAACGACGACGAGTTTTTGCTTCGTAAGCATTTTGTTGGGGACTGGAGAGGAGAAATACGTTTGATTATCTTGATTTGTGCTTCTAATATTTTTGAAGGAGGTTTGCAATTTACTATCTATTTATAAAAATATTATAAAGCATCACCCTATTTTTATCCGACTGCACGCTGACAAATAAGGTTATGTTTTACACGTATCAAGGTATCTCTATAATGAATATTGTTGATTCTGAGACAACACGAATTTCCAACTTAAAAGTGTAAAAATCTAACTTAAAAGAAAACTTAATTTTAAATAAAGCGGTTTGTCCTAACAGCAACTAGTCCCCACCGGTTCGAACCAGTTTTTGCGATGCTCTCTTCGCTCTGTAACACTATTCCGTTCGTACTTTTCCCCTCGCTGAACTGTAAATAGTTAACTGGCACTATGTTATGGAAATTTTCACAAGGCCACGTTTTGTTTTGAAATTTTAACTAAACAGGTAAAAACATTATTCTTTTTTTGTTAACAAGTAAAAATACAGTAACTAAGTTACCTGAAAAATGTCCTGAAGGTAAAATGTTCGCGAAAACATATATTGTCAATACTGGAACAAATCTTATTTGAGAATTGGGAGCTCTTATTGTTTCGTATCAGTAACAAAATAATATGACAAACACGACAAATATCAGATATTGCCTTGTTGAAAGTTTTGCCGATATATTTATTTGAGTGTACTACACGTTTCTAAGAATGGTGTTAGAGAAAAATATTTCTTATTTTTATATTGGATGAAGCAACCCTGGTGTTATTCATATTTAACATATTATTTAGTTCGAAGATCGTCTGGCTGGCGGGTACACATATTGATGGGCTGTCAGCCGCAACCTCGCAGTAACCTAGTTTGCTAGAAACTAGACGCTTCTTTCTACACCGTCTATTAGATTTTTCTGTTTTTACGTAGCGGTACATTGAAATACTACGTGCGAGTTTTTTGAGTTGATAAAATGAATAACTGAAGGGTGGAAAGCTCTGGGGGTGGCTTTTCCCCAGCAGTGGGATAGGCTAAGGGAAAAAAATACCTGAGTAAAAATGGAAAGCTTAAGTATATACTTTACCTTCGTAGTTCTAGCAAGCAAACTATGGGACTTAAGTTTAATTACGGTATTATATTATAGTCTGACAAAACGGAACCTTAGAAAATATTTCATGATAATGGACCAGATTAAAATGGAAACTAAGAAAGAATTTCGCTAATACAAGATTTTTTGCAAAATACTCAGTTCAGACACATTTTCTTAAAAGCATTATGCCAATCCAACTAAAGTAGTGTCTTGTCCCACAGTCGTGTTGTATAGTCTTCACTAATGTGACAAAGTCGATGGGGACCGCAGAAGTAGAACATAAGTAAGACAAGGCGACAGCTTATATTGAAGGTGATGGATGACCAGCGGGAGCATGGATCACGGAGCATGGGCCTCTTACTGACGAGCAGGGCGGAGGGTGTCGCGCTTTTTATGTCGTATAAGGAAAATCTGTTTATTGTTTGAGAAGTAAAATTCGAGTAGTCGTTGTGGTTTTTTGGACTTCATCGATAGAGACATAATCAAAAAGATTGAAACCAAATAAAACAAGCTTGTTAACAAATTGAATGTATAATGAGTTTTATGATGCATAAGTTAGTTTAACTGCAAGGCATTTACACAATATCTTTCGTGTACAAAAGCCTCGGCATGTGATAGAAAATATGCAATTGGGATGTTAGTTAGGTTTTATGAAAGTAAAGAAATTAGAATTATATTCTGTCTTCTTGAAAGAGCGATAATCTAGTTCAACACACAGCCTCATTAGTGCTTACAAAGTGATGATAATCGTCCACTAACATCGTCATAATTTGCGTCACGCCCCACTGCTCAGCGGTATTACGGCGCGCTACGTACCTGAGGCATTCCGGTTCAGTTCCATTCATTACACGTTTTGCCATGTCCTTAAGTCGCCTGAAATTTTGCAAATTATTGCAGTATCTTGGAGTTAGGTAGAGCTTTGAGAAGTTTAATCGTTTTGATTCTATCATAATTTGGACTTAGTTTAAAACATAGTAATGAAACTTCACATGAAACCCCACAATTCCCATGTTTTTAAGAATATTTAAAGTTTAATCTGTCATCTGCCCAAAAACACTCATAAAACAATTCAATCACAATTTCGTCTCCGAAGTGGAGTTATTTAAAAGTACTTAGAACTTGAATTGGCCTCCAGGTTATTGGACGTTCTTGATCAGTAAGCATGCCTAATAATCGACAACATACAATAGGCTCACATCATCAAAATTCTAAATAACTTCTAAAAGAAATTGCAAAGAAGGTGCTTCTATTTCATAGCAAAGGGACGGACACAGTTTATACACGTGTTCGTTCCACACCGGTCATTGGAAAGCATTCGGGAAACCTCGGAAATGTTCGGCTACGTCCGGCGAGCCAGCGGAGCGATGACGCGAAAGAATTGCTTCAAGAATACTCTTTTGATGTCAAAGCAGCTTACACGAGGGGAAGTTTTTGCAGTATTTTTGTTATTTATTGACGTATGTCCTTTTGTTCTGTTTTGAGAAAATACTGGCGGCTTTGTTGGAAATTTAGTTGTGATTTTTATTCTTTTACCTGTACGAAAATAAGGAATTTTGTATTAGATATTGCTGCGAAATAGTATAATCCCTGCTAAATTTTGGTTGGTACCAACTAGCGAGTGAAATCAAAACATTAGATTTTTTTGCAAATTACGGTCACCTTAATTTGACCAGAGAGAAAATCTTGATGTATTAAAATTTTGCGATTTTAACAAATTATAAACAGATACATTTACTTCATTTCTTATTATCTTTCTTAGTACACAATCGTAATATCAGATGAACTGCATGTTACATAAACAGCATTTACAGGTCAGTCTTGTGACTGGGACTGTAGCTACATTTAATTTTCATCTTTGTTTCGACAATTCAAAGTACCTGCAACTGGCCTACTTGAAATAAATGCTTTGATTTGATTTGATTTGTTTTAAATTCGCGTGCAGCCGTAAAGCTCCGAGTGTGAGACTTGTTTATTGACGATAAAGGTCTTCTAGCGCACTTTACACGAATTATTTAAATTCTATAAATGTGTTCCTGTGTTACCAAAACGGTGAAATTGTGTAGTTATTGCAAACATTTACGAAGTTCTCTCATTCAGACTTATCAGGACATAATTATGATGAGGTAACCCTCGACTTTGTTTCGTTTTAGAAGGAACGGGAACTAAAACTCCAGTAGTATAGTACAGATACATTTTGGAACAGCTGAGACATATATTTTCAGTATGTATTTGTATATCGGAGACCATTGATGATGATTGATGGGAATAAGCTTGCCCCCTATCACATCCACACGGGACTCAGACATAACTGGCGAAATGGAGTAGGTATACTAATAGGTACACCTTTGCCTAACCCTTAAGGGAGTACAGGCTTGATGTTATGTATGATGTGTTAACTAACGTACTAGTCAAACTGGTATGGATAAATGTTGGACCAGCTGTGGACATCGGACATTGACAGATAATTCAGTACAAATTTAGTCCGGTTGGATCAAATTTTCCTAATATCTTGAGCCTTCTTTTCGTAATATTTATTGAGTATTCTACTTTCAATACTTATAATTTCATACTTGAAGGACTTCTTGAAAACTTTTATTTGGTAAGTTTCAGCAATTTGAACAATAATTTGTGGTTACACTCTGAAAGTAACTTGTCTAAGTAGACCGCCACGCTTGAGACTTAACTCACTACTTTTGTTGTACTTTTAGTTCGAAATTATAATTTTCTTTAAATTATAATTTACCTGAACATTTTTTTTTCTAAATTAAAGATTCATACACATGTTTTAATTACTAAATAAAAAAGAAATTGCTCGTCAATGCCAATCAAAAATAATTACGAGAAAAATAACCTACTACTGTAGTATTATTTAAAAATAAGTAACTTGTTTTACAATGAAACTGTTTCAAAAGACTCTGAGAGTGATTGTTACTTTTATTTCATCTATATCTATCAAGAACGTGTGAGGTATATTGAGACGTAATTAAATCCCATCTACAACTATTTAGTACTCATTTTTATTACACCAATAAACAAAATAAATCATGTTAAACCCATAGAAGATGATTTCCTCACTTAAAAAACCCGAAAACCCTCAACAATTTATCACGGCGCGGCGTCCCGCCGGAGCTGTGACGTCAGATTTACGGCCACCGCACAATACCTGGCCGTTTCGGCGTGCTCGGCGGTCACTCGTAGCTCAGACAACGGTGGGTGAAATATTGCCAATATCCAGATATTGTGGGGATGATGGAGACTGGTAATGTCTGCAGTTTGCAAGACAATTAGTGTAGTTACTGCGTTTGTAAACGTAAGTTATTGGGAAGATTGCTGGACCTCGCATGTGCCGTAATTAAAGATGCAATAATTATGCATTGTGTGTCGGTCTATCTCCCATACAAAGATTTAAAGAGAAGAATTTAATATTTCCTAGAGTATAAAAATAAAAAAGAATCATAACAAATAAAAGCTTTTGATTGAGAGCATTTGATTTGAAACAATATTTTGAAGTACCTACAAAGATTTGAAAAAAGGAAGAAATCGTATTGTGAAAAACGGAATACTGTATTTTCCCTGTCTTAACTTAAAGCTCTTCAGTTGTTAAAATCTCGGAAAAGCTACAGTGTACAATTTCCTGGAAGCACTGCAATTGGAACCAATTTATATCTTTACTGGAAAAGCAAGTCAGCGCCTCAGGTTCGCGTTTTTTTTTCCAAGTTTTTTTTTTTTTTGTAGGTATGTATGGGTATTTAAAAGAGTTCCCTGGAATTCTTTACTCATTCTTCTCTATAGAGATCTACGTTTTGACTTAAAAAGTGCCTGCATCTTGTTTATTTGACAAAAAAAAAATGTTTGGATGAGTTGTGTATTGTTAGTGCAAGGTGCAAGTTAAGCTTAGTGCAAGGTTTTACACTGTTTTCTTTGCTTTAAACTATCTTGAGGATCAGTCTTCGCTGATTTAGAACCAACTTCTAGAGGGTCTTCAAACTAGATAGTTATATCTACTTTCATACATAATCAGCAAACACATCTATTCAAACATAGTCCCCTATTCCCGCGGTACCTCTGTTATCACTTAGTAAGCCATTACAGGCGAGACCAAACGTAATTAAAAGTTATCGTCGCGAGGTAACCGCTCCGGAGTTGTCAACTTACATCGAGTTGTTGCTACTTGTTAGTACTTGTCACTGCTTTGATCATATTCGTACTGATTGGAGAATATAAAACACAAACTTTGTAATGTTTTCATAACATGTTCTGGAGAATAAACTTTGGGAAAAGATAAATTGACTTGTTTTTGTATTTTTGTCTGAGTATTGCCGCCAGCAGTGATTGATTATATTGATTTTCAAATAGTACAAAAAAAATACGGAGACGAAGTAAATTTATACAAATATTCAGCTGTAGGGTTAAGTTTTATATTATGAGAATAAAAA
Organism: Xestia rhomboidea; assembly: GCA_963853795.1. NCBI lineage: Eukaryota > Metazoa > Arthropoda > Insecta > Lepidoptera > Noctuidae > Xestia > Xestia rhomboidea. The sequence continues at coordinate 566,499 of OY970778.1, read as the reverse complement.
ACTGGCTGTTTTCTTTTAACCACGCAAGTATCCCTATTAATACCTACTTGTTATACTGTGATCTATTATTTCATTATACTCCAAAAAGTACTGGAAAAGAGACAGTTAATACAACAAGCAATTACTGTTATAATTAAACTATCTTATTCACAAGATCTTAATGCTTTATAAAACATTTATTTCCGTACCAGTTTAAGCAAAACGCTCTCTGAAGAGAATCTTCCTTCCTTCATGGTAAATTTCCATGAAAATGCATGAATAATGAAAGGGGCGTGCCTGCGTAGGGCGACCATGCCGCATGGCGAAGATTGAAACTCCCATATTTATGCTAAATGTATGCGTGGCACTTGCTTGTATTATATACAGTGTACCATGTATACGTTGTATGACAAGATGGGTTTTTCGTGTCCCTTTTATTAAGTCTAGTGTGTTAGCTCTTAGCTTTCTCGAGGGCTAGATTAAATTATGAGGGAGCATCATATTGTGACTCTCGGCTTATTTTTTATTAAAGTAATATCGGGGTAGTAACTAGTAAGTCACAATGGAGATTTTGCCTCGTTTTGTTATTTGCGTATACAAAGACTAGCTGACCCACGCAACTTCGTCTGCGTCACAAGGGAGAGAAAAAGCTCACAAAAGGAATAATTTTTCCCCGTTTTTGCAACATTTTTCATTTATGCTCCGCTCCTATTGGTCGTAGCGCGATTTTATATAGCCTTTGACCTTCCTCGATAAATGGACTATCCAACACAAAATATTTTTCAATTCCAACCAGTAGTTCCTGAGATTAGCGCGTTCAACTAAACAAACAAACAAACTGTTCAGCTATAAAATATTAGTATAGATTATACCTACGTAATAAAAAAATTGTGTTGAAAGTAACTGGAAAAGAATTTCATAGTTTCATTAAGTTTATTAAAACAATTTGAAAATAAAACTACGATAAATTACAAGAAGAAGAAAGAAGAGGAAGATCCTCAGCTGCCCAGACGAATGGCGACCCAATAGATTGAGCTAGAAAATTGTTCGTAGGTATAACAATAATTAGTCGGTGAAAACCGTCGGCTACATAAAAGGCTCGGCTCACCATCCTGGAGGCTGTTATTCCGTTTTATTTCGTCCTCAAACTCGTTCCCAGCACCGCCATTTTATAACTGAAGCCCTTTTTATTCGACTTGTCAGTTTTTTTTTAAACAAAATAGATGAAAAGAAAATATCTACTGTTGTGTTCGCTCGATGAGCTGGCAACCCTTTCTGCCGGCGGCGGCGCAAAATGGTCACACCGGCTGTTTTTTTTTATTTTTCCTAAGGGTCGGCAGGGAGGTACTATTTCATGCCCATGTTAGTGGTTTTTTTACGTGCTAATTATTAATGATGTTTCGTGGTTTTGTGTTATTACTTAAAAGTACTTAGGACTAAAATAAATCAAAGTGCTTGTAATAAAATATTGGATTCCATTAAGGATCCAGTACTACCGCTAGGACCACTTCTACATAAGCCTGCCGGGGGCTGCGGGACTATTCGAAAGAGATACCGTGGCCCCGGAACACAAAGGGGGAGGAAGCTAGGAACATGGATGGGTTTTAGTCAGTAAAAGTCTGACACTCCCTCCTGCTTCGCCCAGAGCGGGAGAAGTCATTTGATGATTTCCCATCCTAAAAAAAAAAAAAACAAAAAAAAAAAAGATCACTTCCACAATTATTCAATAAACTAGTCTTTGCTTTTGATCTGATAATCCTTCCTCGCTTGAAGATATCTGAGTCTGTTTACTTTCATTAAAACGGTAAACTTAAGATTTCAATTCAAGATTTTCTTGAACATTCAATTTTAAAGAAGATTGCAAGGATTTTACCTCAAGAATGTTGTAGAACAGATTTGCGTTCATCCAGCGAACGCAAATCTGTTCTACAACATTCTTAATAGTTTTCTCTGCTTCATAAAATCCTTATGAGTATAAATCTTTTCGGCATAACACCCAGATTAAGTTTCAAATAAGAGAACCCAAAATATAATGCCTTTTCCAAAAAAAAAGTTTTACCGCGTATTTGCGGCCGCCATCTTAGAAGTCTAGTCACGCGCTAGTGAAGGGACATCTCCACAATACGTCGACAAATATTTCAAAGGATTATTCACATGGATTCGTTTTATTACTGTATTGTGTTTTTCGCGTTTTATGGGCTTTGTTTTGTTCGTCTGTTCTGATTTTTTGTGCAATTTTTGTTGGAAGATGTCTGTGTGCTTTATGTAATTGGTTCTTTGATAGTTTGTGAAATGATGAGGACAAAGCTGTGACTAAAAAAGTCAACGTGTGGCCAGTATTTTTTTTTTTTTGTTTCGTGGTCTTAAATCAGATTAGGTACTATGTTAAAGCCTTTTTCCATCACTAAAAATGAATATGTATCTGTGTTACTTTATGAAACAGTGAAAAGCAGTAGACACAATTTTACCAGTTAATCTTCACATTACAAGCGACGCCGCGTGCAGTTTTAAGTGCAGAACTTTAAATTGGACGCTAGACGTTAACAAAACTAGTTCGTGTGGACTGTGTGTTCTGCCCCTAATTGGAATACTGTTTGTTTTCACTTATTTACTTTGTGATATTGTTCTCGTATACCGTATTTGTTATTTATTATACAAAAGCACTCATTCTCCTTTAGATTTTATTATGAAGGTACACTTTTTAGTAGACTTTCAAGTAGAAAATTGGTTTTACATTTCTTTTGCTTCAGAAATCTCAAAGGGTATTAAAAATTCATTGTCTGTCATGTCAACCGAGAGAGATTATTTTAAATATAAAGCGACTTTCGACATTTTATGGTGTCGTTTCAGAACCGAGACCGATTTCCAATTATCTTTTTTAATGAAATGCTTTTACAACACTGGTCTATTGCGATCCTTTCTAGGGCAAAGTGAATTTTGAACAGAGTTGAAACTGCAGGACAAAAAACGTAACTAAGAAATTGTCAAACGAACCATTTAATTTCTAGTTTCACGACTCTCATAAAACTTTACAATTTTTCAACGATTTTCTTCCTACAGTCCTATTAAAAACTCACCTTGTTATAATTACATTCCTGGATGCTATAACAAACTTCTCAAATAATTTAATTTAGCTGCCATCATCAATCTGTGGCGAAAAAATAATGATAATTGATCAAAGTCCCGCGACGTGGCTCCATCAATCATCCGCCATTATTATCATCCTGTGGGTCGCACCGTGAAATACGTGGGATATTATACAGGGCGGTGTTCAAGGAATGGTCAATGGGTGCACCTTTAACGAGCGTAGCGCAATATTTATTCATTCTTAACAGATTATCGTTTTTGATGTTAATTATTTGTTGAAGTAGGTATTCTTGGATAAGGATATTTTGCACAATATGTGTAGGCAAAAATACCTAACTAAATACAATAATGATGACCACTTGAGCACAGAAACAGTGTAACAAATACTCACCGGAGTATCATTGACAAACATAAGCTCACACCAACATTGCTGTTTGTAAAATCTGAATATTACCTGAAACAAGAAAGACAAAGAAATTAATTAAACATTCTACATGACATTATTAAATAAACAATTTTTAAATAATGCGAAGAATAAGTGATATTTTCTTCTTGTTGAATAGTGTGGATGCTGCTATAGGTACAATAAGTAATAAAGGCACTAGGCAGTACCAAAACATGATGGGTACCCATTTACATTTCAGTCTCTCATCCCTGACCGAAAGTTAAACGAAACGTTTTTATAGAACACACTAAGGTTATGCCACGACAAAGGGCCGGCCACTTGTGTCCGAGCCCCGGCCGCGGGCCCCGCGCCGTGCCGCTCCCCCGGGATATGAATAGAAATATTGTATTCTTTTGTCGTGTAAGTGCGTCTCCTAGGGCCCGCGTTTTGGAAGTAACTTGAAACTCTTATATAATGAGAATATATGTATAGTGTAGAATAAGTTTTAGAAGCATTGTATTTTGGAACTGGGAATACTCGTATGGATATTTTTATACCACAATTTTCAGAACTTTTAACAGGAAAATTGAGTACTGCTCAACTAGACATGAAGAGACTAGAGAGAGCATCCCAAAAAACACGAGTTTTTTTTTTCTGCATTTTACAAACGTTTTATTAGACAGTTTTAAATTCATCAAAGTCCCTAAGGTCCATTCTAATTGAGTTTTCTCAAATTTCCTTCAACGTCAACATTCTAACTCTGTTCCTGCATGATTGCCCTCAGCAAACAGGTAGACACACAAACATACACCATCTATCTTCAACTAAAGCTACGTCTGCACACTGCACGCTAAATGAGAGTGCGTACACTTTGAATGCGCCACGCATTGTGCGCTACGTCATGGTCGTGACGTCACGGGCGCGACTCAAACGACCACTGTTGTTCGTCCGTCTTGTGGAAATACTCTCTAAACACCGCGAGATTGTCGACTGTTTAGTGATGTGAGGGATGCTTTGAAGTGTACTTGTGACTTTGTTTTGAGCAAATCTTTGCTGCGATTTCGACGACTGATTTTGAGATATTTCTGTAGTGTAAAAGAGTATGCCGTTCACGTGAAAATAATGAAAAAACATGGAAAAAGATTAGCACGACACAGAGACAGAAACAAGACAACTCACAAATCATATTTCAAAAGTAACACCACACCCGCAAAATTGGCAAAAAATCCGCATTGTTGATGCCCAAAAATGTCTCCCATTTAAACACGCCACGGAAATAAAGCTCAGGAACATTTCCGCGATGAATCACCACTGTCCGGTAGAGGGCGCTATCTTAAATAATTACCGTCCGAAAGCCGGTCGTGTCCGGACTCTGGGATCCGGACAAAAATGCATTAATATTGCACGCCCGGTATGATGTATGGAATATTAGCTGAACGTGAAATATTCAAGACGGACAGGTTTAATTTTAGATGTAGAGAGGTGCATGTTTGTGTAGTGTGTGGTGTGTAGAGGTGCCTTATTATTCATAAATTGTTTTGCATTGCTTCCTTTGTTACCTTGGTAATTAAAAAGTTTGGTATGTTAAGTTTATTCAGAAAGGTTTACTTTATGTATTTTTATGGACCGTCAAAAATGATAACAAGATCATTATGAAGACTGCAGAAGTTTAACCGATTTTCCGGTCATAATATTAACTTAAAATAGTTTAAAAGTTTTCATGCGTAACCAGTCTATATGAATGAAAAAATGTACTTACCCAAGATTGTACGAGAAATTCTAATTGAATACGAGTAAGTAACTTTTTCTTTACATTTACTTAAATACATTTATTTCAGTTTAAGATGAATGAACAACGAAGAATTAATTTTCCCCTACAATTTCATAACAGAATGGAAGCCAAAGTTGTCACGGTGCAAAATATAACAGTTTCCGTGTTGAGGAGTGAACATTTGAACAATGTGACTGAGGAGGGGACCAGGGGGGAGGAGGGAGGAGGGAACTGTTTCTAAGAAAATACAACGTTTAGAAGAGTTTCATTGCGTCTTTGTTATCCTCACTGGAGTCGAGTTTGCTGGGAGAAAAATAAATGTTCGAGCTGTAAATTGAAAACTTTTAGGTATACTTACCTACTGTTTAGTTCCGGGAAACTCGTAGCAAAATGAGTATTATTATAAGTTGATTTTTATAAAGGAATTGTACTGACAATCAAAATTAATACACTCTTTTTAATATCTAAATACGTTAACCCCTGTACGTATTTAACTATATACAAACGCGGTGTAAAGTTACAGTCAGTAGTACATACTTCAGATTTGGCATAACTGTACTTGACTTGAAGAAGGTAAATGCTAACATCAGTCTAAATGTCACTGACCTACCTGTCAATTTGACGGTGACAGTAGTCATCTTAAGTTAGGCCGTTACAAAACGACAGGTAACAAGGGGATGACCAAATACGGAGGAAGTAAATATATTAATGGAAAAACAAGCAATACTACCAATGGCTACCCAAAGTTCCCAATAATCGCGATCTGCGATGGTTTCAAAGATCTTAATTCGATACCTTACTCTTTACCACGGGTGCACAACCTCTTGACATAAGAAGGTAGCGCGCAATGTGACGCAAACAACGTAAACAGTCGTACACATCGCACGAGCCCCCGGTCTGCCCACACGGTAGAGTTTACAAACACACAAATGTTTATATTTAGACACAACACACCCCGTGCGACCCGTGTCAACCGTGCGAGTGCGACGTAGATACTCGCGCTTGTTTTTAATCGTTTATAAATATGGACATTTTTAATTCTGAGGGTTTAATGTCTGTTTTTGTAAGCTGAGTTTTATTTTGAGAACATTTTGTGTTTACCTGCTCATGTATTGGTAACTACATAATAAATTTAAACAGCTGTTACAATTACAACAGAACGTAGGTTTTGTATTTCCATCAGAATTTATCATCTGCACATGTTTTTAACCCTTTCTAACACAGAACTCAAAAACACAAAAAAATAAACCGAATCATCACTGAGTAATCAAAATTTCCACAGGTTTGAAGATAATTTCCAATTCAATATACTATTATGAAGAAAATTGTGGACGTTTGCGAAAAATAGCAAACCTTAAAATGTGGCAAATAGAGAATTGGCCTTTTATAGGTACTACTTGATCCGTTATCCTTATTTACCTTTCGTCAGGTATAAATAACAGTGACACTCTAAAGCCCAATTAGTTCACAAAGCGAGCTGTCAAACTGACGTGACCTTGCAGCGGCGTCAAATTGTCGCCAACACTGAATTATTCAACATTCCACGGGACGAAGATGGCGGTTAATTTATTTAAACTTTTATTCCTTCAGCAAGACGAAATAGCAAGTTATTTTTGTGTTGAAAAAGCGGCGGTTTGGAAAATATGAAAATAAATTAGTTAGGTAGATAAATTCATGGGCATTGGCCACATGGATAAGGTAATTCCAGCAGGTATCTCCTAAGGTAAAGAGCATAGAAATGGATTTATGAAGGCAGTTTTTTCGATAAAAAGTAGGTACTTAATGCCTTTCTGCGGTAAAATTGTTGACAATAAGAATAACTTCATCAAAACTATGTTTGATTGTGTGGATTTTTAAAACTTCACTGACAGACAAATCTAATAGTATATTTTATAACGAGGGACTAAACGAAGCCATAATATACCAGAGGTGGTTTGACTCCCGAGCTTGCCAGGGAGTCAATGAAACCGAGGGTATATTAAGTTGGCGTTTAGTCTCGAGGTGCAAACTGTACTTTTCACTTTGAGTGCGAGAAAAATAGTCAATTTAGTACAAAAGCATTAATTATTCCTCCAATCCATAGAACTTTCGTAAGTTTTTAGGTAAATCTGCCGCGTTTTTGGCGGCAAAAGATTATCTATTATGTCTTTTGCTCTTTGCTCGACGGCAAACTCTTCACTGTCACTGGACATTCCTAATAACAAATTTACACTCGACAAAAATTCAGAAATTTTCGCGGTCAGTTTTTTATTCTAAACTAGTCACAGATTAAGAATTTAAAACGAATGGCGCCACCTTCCTTGTGGGAAAACCATGGAACTAAAATTCTCAACATTTTCGCAATGAAGATGGTCCACACTCCACAGATAATAGTAGTATATTAACTGGCTGTTTGAGTTTGTCTATGTCACATGAAGGAAATTAAAAAACGAATTACTTTTTACTCCCTAGGGACTAAAGTGGTCACTTTACTCCCGCTTCGTAGGGCTATATTGGCGTACTTTTAGAGCATGAGAAGTGAAAATACAATTATTAAACTTCTGATTTGTCAAAATCAGAGTCGCCTTTATACGTTCTGAAACAAAGGTGCTGTAAGTTGCTGTCTCTGTCCAGTCAGTCAAAATTACAGTGATCTTATTCTCATAACAGTACGGTTGTTATTGGATTGCTGATGGCAGAGGAAAAATTACTGTGAAAGAAAAGAACTGCAGTTCATAGAGCAGTCATACACAGACTAGTACGGTCGAACAAGCTATGGTTTACAGTTTAACCCACAAATTATATTGTAAAATGTAAACCAAATAGCTTGTTCGACCGTACATCCACTACCCCACTCAATAAGACGTCCTCGTCGTAGATTCTTCACAAAGCAACAAATCAAAACACGCGGTATTTAAACAGTGATAAAATCGTTAGTCAGTGGATATCGATCCGCTGGTTAACGCCGCACACCGTCGTCGGTTCACGGGTTCCGTACTGACAAACTGACAGAGTTTGTGTACAGGAACAAACAGGAGGCTCTAGTAATCGGTAAATAGAAGGTCTAATTCGCGGGATACATACTAGGGTAGAATGGTTCTGTTGTCATTTCTAGGAAAATATACGGGTTATAGATGTGAAAATTCATTAGATAGTTACTAGTATTTTCTTCTTTAGCTTATCAGAGAGGTTTAATAGGTAAAGAATAGTATACATTTACAACATCCGCTCTCAATTAAAACTCTCTAGAAAAAACTAATATACCACATTATCAAAACCTATGCTATATCCAAACCAGCTACACATCTCTTACGTGCAATACGCCCTAACGGTTTTGTTAGCATATCAGCAAAATTCAAATCTGATCTGACGAATTTAATATCTATAATACCGTCAGATACCTTCTCCCGTATAAACTGATATCTTGTATCTATATGTTTCGTTCGCTCGTGATGGACAGGGTTATGCACTAAACTTTGTGCACTCTGACTGTCGTTGAACAAAGTAACAGTATCGGACTTACCAGTTATTTCCGATACAATTCGTCTTAGGTAACACGCCTCTTTAGCCGCAGCGGTTAGTGCCATATACTCCGCCTCAGTAGATGACAGAGCAGTCGTCTGCTGCTTTTTAGTCTGCCACATTACAGGACCTCCAGCTAGCATTCAATAGTAGCCAGTATATGACTTTCGGTCCATGCTAGTTAGCCCAATCTGCATCCGTGTATCCCTTAAGATATTCTCCAGTCTTTCTGTAAGTAAGAGCATAAACTATTGTACCTCTCAAATATTGCAACTCTCTTTAGTTCAAGCCAATGTTCTTTATTGAACTTTGTGTTGAATTGACTTAGATAGCTCGTTACAAATGCTATGTAAAGGGCGAGTGTTTACTGCCAAAAACATAAGGGATCCAACTAAACTTTGAAATGGATACTCGTCTTCCCCATTTCCAGTATTCAGCTTCTTCAGGCTTGATGGCGTCTCAACCGTCTTGCATATATCCATACCTAATTTTTCTAGCGAACTTAAAATGAATGTTCTTTGACTATTTTTTTACTTTACCATCGTCGCTTCTATGGATATTTAATCCGAGATAATATTTTAATTCTCCCAGATATTTTATTCAAAAATATTTTTCAAAACATATTTGACAGTGTCAAATGATTTTTCTTTTTGGTAGAAGACAATAATGTCATCGACAAAAACTGCCAATAAGACTAACTCTTTACCAAAAAGTTTCTTATACACGCATGGTTCAGAAGGAGTTTTTTCAAAACCTAACTTCAACAGTGTTTTATCCAACATCCTGTTCCATTCTCGTGGTGCTTGTTTGAGCCCGTATAAGGTTTTCTGCAGCAGACAAACTTGAGCTTCTTGTCCTTTCTTTACGAAGCCTTGAGGTTGTTCCATAAATACTTCCTCTTCAAGATCTCCATTTAGAAAAGCTGTATCAACATCCAAGTGTCTCATTTGTAGGTCCATTTCTACTGCTAAAGCAAACAATATACGGAGTGAAGAATGACGAACTACAGGGGCTAACGTTTCAGTGTAGTCAACACCTACTTGTCTTGCCTTATACTTCATAATATTTCCGTCAGCATCCATCTTTAACTTGTAGACCCATTTACAAGGTATTACCTTCTTATTTCCATTGGGTAGGTCAACAAGCTTCCAGGTTTTTAATTAAAACAAAGAATTGTGTTCATCAGTCATTGCCAAAAGCCATCTATCAGCATCATTTGCATTCACTGCCTCGAGATAATTCTTCGGTTCAATAATCTCTTCAGCAAATACCTTAGAGGTAAAGAAATCCTGTTGTTTACGAATCTTAGTACGATATCTACTTACTTGCTGATCCACAGCTGGCTCTACCCGTTCAGGACTTGTAGGATCCTCTGATTCCGCTGAATTATAATCATTTTCGTCATCACTATCATACAGAATTATTTTCTTGACGAACTTCATTCTCATTCATTCATTTTCATTCTGCTGCTGCTCATTAATCAAAATGGCTGGTTCCATTTTTACAGATTCAACAGCATTACCTTTTAATTGTGAAAAATGATTTTCAAAAAATGTTACATCTCTTGACTTCTGTATGTTTCATGGATTTGAAGGATCCCTGAAATAATAACCATTTGGATCTTCTGAGTATCCAATAAAAGATTACTTCTTTAGTCTTCAGATCTAGTTTCTTCCGTTGACAAGCCGGAACTTGTATAAGTGCTACATTGAATAAGTGCTACATGTTATAAGTGCTACATCCAAACACACGTAAATGGGTGAAATCATCCTTACTGCCATTCAATTTTTCAAATGGTGCTTTTCTTTCAAGAGCCCGATGTGGTGACCTAATTTTCAAGTATACAGAATTCTTGAAGGCATCTTCCCAGTACGCTTTGGATAATGAACTCTGAGCTAGCATGGACCGTGCTTTTTCCACGATGGAACGATTGGTCCTTTCTGCTACTCCATTTGATTGAGGGCTATACCCTACTGTAGTCTCATGCGTCACTCCTTTTCTAGCTAAGTAATCCACAAGCTCTTTATTGACATACTCCTTTCCGCAGTCAGTTCTCAATCTCTTGATTTTAGCGCCAGTTTGTCTTTCCACTAATGGTTGGAAAATACAAAACTTTTCTTTAACTTGATGCTTTAGAAGCAATATTTAAGGATAGATCATCCGCGAAAAATCATCTATGAAAATGAGAACATACTTATTAACTTGGAATGATGTCTCAGACATTGTTCCACATAAATCTGAGTGGATCAATTCTAGCTTTGAGATAGCTTTCTTGTACGCAGTCGTCTTGAAAGGTTTTCTCGCCTGCTTGCCCTCAACACAGGCAACGCAACCCGATTTATCTATTTCAGTATAATCTATACCTACGTGAGAATTCTTTAATTGGTTCATACCAATGCGACATAAGTGACCTAACCGTTTGTGCCATAACAGGTAACTGCTCAACGTGTCAGAGTGCACCTCGTACGCCAAATTTTGGAGGTAATTAGTTGTACAATCAAGAGTGTACAGTCCAGCACTAGCCGAACCATGTAGAATCGCCTCACCTTTAAAAGAAAATCATTATCTTTATAAAAACTACAACCATTCTTATCAAAAAGTACTACAAAACTTTTGTCTACGACTTTCTTGACAGAAATCAAATTATTTGTAAGTTTAGGTACATACGCTACATCTTTGATGCTATTTACCACATTACACACAGTGTTAATAGATATGTCACCAATACCACCACAGTCGATCTTTTCACCATTGGCAACAGTAACAGTGCTACCTTCTAATGGTTTGATGTCCTTGAACCAATCTCGTCTGTGAGTTATGTGTTTTGATGCATCAGAATCAATAAACCACTTATTTACCTCCAAATACGAAGAACCAAGAATAGAATAGAATAGAATAGAATAATATTTATTTGCTTAAAAACATGGTATAAAAGATGGTAAAAAAAAAAACAAGAGCATACATGTTTTTGCTTAACAGTGATAAGCGTACAAATTTTTTAAGACAATTTTTAACATTTATTGTCAAAGAAGTCTTTGACACTATAAAAACTATGACTACACAACCATTCATGCAATTTATTTCTAAATGATCTTACATTTAACATCTTAAGATTACTTGGTATCTTATTATATATACGCACACACATAGATATACAACTTTTATTATATTTAGCTAGTCTTGGAAGGATATCCAGAACTAGCTTATGGGGGTCTCGTCGGTTACGAGGATATAAATCATCTGCGTTATTAAACAATTCTTTATGCTTCCTTACAAACATACATGTTTCGAATATGTAAAGAGACGGTAGCGGTAACAAGCCAAGCTTTTTAAATATCGGTCTACAGGATTCGTCAGGACGAAGCCCGGTAATTGCTTTAATGCATTTTTTTTGTGCAATAAATGCTCTATTTTGATCTGTGCTATTACCCCACATTATCAAACCATAGCGGAGCACCGATTCGACGTATGCATGATATGACGTTATCGCCGTTTCAACGTTTGTTATATTTCTAACTTTCTTAAGTGCATATACGAACTTATTTATTCGTTTGGAGACGGTATCAATATGTGGTTTCCAGTTAATGTCTTGATCTAAAGTTACACCTAGAAATTTTGTTATATTATATATAAACTGATTTTTTAAGGTTTATTGATAAATTAATTTTATTTAGATATTCAATTAGGCTTTCAATAGTGTTATTAATATCAGTCTCATGATCATCAATCGTATTATTTTTCCTATCAGTTGTTACAATAATAGAAATATCATCAGCAAATAATATACATTTATGGTTGGTTATATTAATGATGGAATTGATGTACAAAAGGAATAAAAGGAATAAAATTGGTCCTAACACACTTCCTTGTGGGACGCCATATTTGTTGTACTTGAGTTCGGATAAGTGTGGTAACATGTCATTATTTCTGTCTACCTTCGTAATGATAACCTGCTGTCGTCTGTTATTTAGGTATGACGATATCCACTGAAGAACTATGCCTCTAATTCCAATTTCCTCCAGTTTCTGTAGCAACAGGTCATGAGACACTAGGTCAAAGGCTTTAGATACATCAAAAAACAAGCCTGTAGTAAGCCGGTTTTGATTAATATTCGTTATTATGTTTTTTATAAGAGTGAAAATAGCTAGTGTTGTAGATTTGTTTTTTTGGAAGCCGAACTGTTCTTTCTTAATTATGTTAAATTTATTACAAAATTCGATCAACCTTTTGTACATGCACTTCTCAAATATCTTCGACAAAATAGGTATTAATGTTATAGGGCGATAATTATTAACATCCGATTTTTCTCCTTTTTTAAAAAGTGGCTTAACAATTGATACTTTTAATGCATCAGGAAAAGTACCAAGTGAGAAAGATAAATTAATTAAATGTGTTATAATTGCACTTAGCTCAAACTTGCATGCTTTTATAATTTTCGTATTAATTTCATCGTATCCTTCAGAATTTGAGTTTTTCAATGATATTATCTCCGTTCTAACTTCATTTTCAGAAACTGGTTTAAGGAACATTGAATGAGCAACTGAAATTCTCTTAGGGCTTGTTTTTACATCCGTATTAGAGGTATGCGCCATATTAATGTAATGGTTATTGAAGGCCGTTGCTATTTCTATAGGATCCGTGACTACTGTGTTATCAATTTGAATATGATCTATACTGTCCTTGAAGTTATTGTTCTTGATTTCGTCCCTAATTACTTTCCATACTGCTTTGCATTTATTTTCATTTTCATTTATAAACTTAATGTTTGCGTTTTTTCTCGATGTGTAGATACATTTCTGTAAGATTTTTGAATATTGCATATATTTAGTTTTATTTCCTATATTTTTATTTCTATAATATTGAAAGCGTAGATACCGTTTTGTTTTACAACTTTGTTTCAATCCTTTGCTTATCCAGTTTTGTTTCTTTTGATTAGTGTTAACTTTTACTTTAACTTTCGGGAAGCACAGATTATAAAAAAGGCACAAAAGTTCGTGAAAATAACTGAATGCTGCATCTATATCATTTTTCGCGTAAGTTTCTGACCAGGACACGTTTTGTAAACATTCCTTAAATTTCTGAGTATTATTCAGATTGAAGTCTCTTTTGTAGATATAGTATGCTTCTTGTTTTATTTGTATCTTATGTCTTAAAGGAATGCTCAACATTTGGGCTGTATCATGGTCGGATAGATGCAGTGGCATTACTGTAGCAACAGCATCCGGAATATCACTGAGAATGTGGTCGATACATGATGACTTACGTGTTGGCTCATTTATATGTAATTTTAGATTATAATTGTATGACAGATCCATTAATTGGGTAGTTATATTACCTTTTTTGAGCGTATTAATATTAAAATCACCTACCAAAACAACATTTATTTTAGATTTATATTTATGATATATATGTTCCAAAAGACCATTCAACTTAGATAGGAATTGGGTGGGGTCGGATTGAGGAGTTCTATAAAGACAAATAATTATCAACTTATGATAAGTTAGTTCTATACCGCAAGCTTCGAACGTATTTTGAATAGCATGTGTATTTATAAAGGGGAGTTCTTTGAAGACAAGGTTTTTTCTTACTAAAATGCAGGTCCCGCCTCTTTGTTTTTCCCTGCAGAAGTTGGCAGCCATTTCATAGTCATGAATTTTGATATAAGACTCATAGCCTTTTTTTATAAAAGTTTCAGAGAGGCATATTACATCAGGGTTATTCTGTACTTCGCGTAGTTCTTGTAAGGTTATTTCGAGAAGTTCTTTTTTTGATAAGAGACTAGCAATATTTTGATGGAGTATTTTCAAATTGTATGTTCTAGATGGCGGAGTTTTGGGCCCGAAAAAACGTTACGTACTTTTTTATTACAGGAAAATAATACGGAATTTTTCCTTTTTCTGCTTTGTCAGTAGAATTTAAAACGTTATCCGTTTCTTGTAGTTTTAAGATTCTCCGACCGAAATAGAAAGGAATTGTTCCTTTTTTGGGTTCGTTAACATTTGTGTTTACTTTAAGAGTTGATCTGTTACTCGCTATCCGCTTTACAAGTTCTCTCGGATTTAAGTAGTTCTCATTATAGTCATGACAATCTATAAGGTAATTAATCTTAGTACACAATTCAGACATTTTTTGGGTCTGGCTTTCTAGGAATTTACATTTTTTATAGTTAAGGCATACGTTTTTGATGCGATAATTGAGTTTACTTACATCTAAATACTCATTTTTAAACACATTTAATACAATAATCATGTTATTATAAAATGTGTCTAGTACGATTTGTAGTTGGGATAAGATATATTTCAAATTATGATCATTTTCTCCTACACAAATCACAAGTTTATCATTGAAGTTTAACTTTGCATGACGGCAACTCATTATTATTTGGCTACTTAATGCATTTGGTTTTGTATTCACGATAATGCTATACTTTTCATATTTTGTATTTTGTCTTGAGTGTATCATGGCACCTGCTAGACCGACGCACTGTTGAGAGCCGAATATAAGTACTCTATTTGTCGATTCATGTTTCTGCTCTTCGGTATGGTTAGGCGTAGGTGTGTAGATTTTTGAAACCGAGGATTGTTTAGTAATACTATTGTCTTGTTTTACTGTGTGTATTATTTTCGTGAGAGCTACAATCTGCTGTTGTGCTTTTATCAATTCTTGTTGCAGATCCGCGATTTTTTGTTGCAGGTGCATTATTTCTATGCTTTTGCCACAGTTAACATTCGACTTATTCCCCAAGGGAGTAGAAGGTGTGGAAAAGGCGTTTTTTTTGTAGCAGAGAGTCTCTTTTTCTTTTATGTTTAATGTCGGGGCTATTTCCAATGACCGACGAAGAGTTACAGAGTGATTTCAACATTTTAATTTCTGCAGTTAACTTGTTTAATTGTTGATGAAGATTGTTATTTTCGAGTATCGTGTTCTCTAGCTCGTTTTCAGTACTATCCAATCTATGTGTAAGCTCTTTTATTGTCTCTTTCATTTCTAGAACGGTCAATGTGTCAGTAATTGTGCCGTCGACACTGTGAGAGAGTTTATTGGGTGTGTTGAATGATTCATCTGAAGTTTCGTATTCGGAAAGTATGTGAGAATCCAAGATGTCAGAACGGATTTTTTCAGCAGACTTTATAGCCACAGGTTGCTTGCTTTCCTGAATATTGACACTTTTTCCCGGAGAGGAGCTCGTTAGGTGTTTGTTTCCTCTTTTCCTCGTTGTGATGTTAGATACAAGGCTGGTCGTCAGGACTTTTGTATTTTTCCTGCATGTTTTACATCTCCAATTTTTCTTAGATTCCTGGTCCATTAGCCGGTAGGTATGTTCTGGGAAGCCATCACAATCTAATTCATATCTGTTGTTACATATAGAACATGAAGCTGTTTTTTTGATGTCAACCGACTTCTTGCATTTAAAACATATAGCTTTCTCTGGCATCTTGCGGTCGGTTTTAGTACCAGTTTTTGGCGACATTATGTAATTTATTATTCACTTTCACTTTACTTTTTTTACTTTATTTTTCTTTTATTGTTCAAATACTCAAAAGCAAAAAAAAAGCAACAAAAAAAATACAAAAAGTAAAACCGTTAGAGCACTAAAAGAAGTAGTCTCTCTGTCTGATGAACTAACGCCTTTCTTTACCTTATTGCGTAGAGGGCAGTCAGGCCGTTTGTGTCCAGGTTTGTTACATTCATAGCATACAATAGGTTTCTTCTTCTTTGTTATATGAACATTAATATTAGATTTTTCAGTTGAATAGCTGCAACACTTTCCGTGGAGTCAACCTTTGACATTTCATTCAGTAGCTTCCTTTTCACTAGCTCGGTAATTACTTCTACATTGCTATTCTCCAATGCCATTATTAGGGACTCGTATTTTGAAGAGAGACCTCCTAATAAGATCGCAGCAATCGAAGCATCTTCAATTACCTTGCCGATGGATGTCAGCCAAATCTTGTGCAATACTCAAAACAGCGTTAATGTACATTTCAATATTTTGAAATTCATTCAGCGAGAGCCTATATAACTTTCTCTCTAAAGCCAACCTGCCCATGCCTTTATCTTCATAAGCATCTTGCAATGCCTTCCAAGCTTCTAGAGCAGACTTTGCACTCCTAATATGCGGTATTGCAGAGCCATCTACTGTTAAGCATATTTTTGCTAGTGCTCTCTTATCGTTTCGAGATTTTACCTGTTCAGAGGTGGCATTTCCTTCATCGTACCCATTTATTGTGCACCACAAATCTTCATGAATTAAGTAGTTCCTTATTTTGAACTTCCACGAAGAATACCCGTCTCTATTAGATAGGAAGAGCGAGGGTATTGATGATGAAGACCATCTGATCGCTACAGAATCACCACTGGACATCTCAAAAAAATAAAATCTTCGAAAATATTCAACTACACAAAATAACATTTTACACACATTTGTAATAAGATCCGCTGTATTTCCTATGAGCGCTTTTCGTGCTGATAACGTGTTGTAATTTCTAGGAAAAAATACAGCTTTATGATGTGAAAATTTATTTGAGAGTTGACATAACCAAAGATAGAATAAAAGATAGAATAATAACATCAATTTAAACTAGTATTTTCTTCTTTAGCTTATCAGGGAGGTTTAATAGGTTTAATAGTATCTATTTACAACAGGTTCATTTGGTGAAAACAAAATAAATCTACGATAACCCGCCTTTAATTTTAATTTCTACATTGTTCTTGGCAGCGCGCAGCGTTCCATTTTTGAAATTGGTTAGTATTTTTGGGAACTTAAAGATGAAATAAAACAACGGTAACTACTGTGATTTACAACGTAATAAGTAACAATTTTGTTTGAGACAGGTAAGCTTGTCTAAAAGCCTTTAAACGGGCGTACAATTAAACTATCTCATTCTACAAACACAATATGCAGGTAGTAGGTAGGTAGGGTTGGTGTGTACACACCTACCCTTAAATAACTGAACACCCCGTAAACACACATCCTTCTTAACTAAATACATCACGCTGCCTCCTGATTATTCTCTTTAACTTTACGCTTCATAAAAGTTAACTTGGCACCACTTACAAGTGCTTCGACAACGTTCACAAGATTGTACAGTCAGAGAAATTCAATCGTTCAGCAAATTAAAAATTTTAACCTTAAATGTATTGTCCGTATATTAAAAAAAAAACCGTCATTCTCTACCTCCTGGTGACATACCACTGTTATAGCCCTTGAAATGAAATTTATTTGCTAGAATTGTAGTATATAAATAGATGGTCGAGTTAACGCGGCGATAAGTCGGCTTTAACGCGGAAAATCATGCCATTTTTTACCAAGTCTTTTCCAAATACGTTGGGATCAGCTTCAAGAACTACTGGATGCAGCTGAATACTATAAATCGGTAAAATCACGTAGTGTGAAAATCTGCTAAACAATACATTTCTCTGACTGTACGCAGAACAAACACAGTGCGCGGCGCTTCATGAATAAATGAGTGCACGGCAGAGTGAGCCAAGTGCTCGAGCATGCAGCGAGAGGAGGGTTAAATAGAGGGTTTCTGTTTCGTGCATGGATTGTTTTGAGTGACAGGTTAACGTGGCGCTTGCCTAAATGTGATGATACTTTGATTGATTTAGAGCTAAAACTTTCAAGACCTGCCTCCTTGCACCAAAAATCAGTAAATGCTACGCTAAGCAAATTTAAAGCATCATTCTGTCTCTGTCAACTTGAAACGGTTGGCAGAAACAGCGACATTTTCAATACGTTAATCGCTAAACGCATTTGATGATCAATTGTGCAAAGGGGGCCTAACTCATAAAGTAATGGTGTTCTAATATTTTTCGCTGTTTTCTCGGCCTGCAGAATGTTATTATTAAAGTAATTGAACGAGAAGAGCTAAATTGTTAGTAATAAAGAACCTACAAGTAATCAACAAAACAATGCGACTAACCTTAATGAAACCGCAAGAAGATTACTAGTTTGTAACGGCCCGTAATTCTAGCAGCATGAGTAGTCCAATTCACCCAAAGTCCCCAATACAAGTAGCGACAAAGTCCCCAATACAAAGGGGTCGAAATAAACGTTCTTTGTGGGGACATTAGTGTAGTGGAAGCTTTTATGGGCTAATGACGCCGTGGATTGATGGGATCGGCCGAGTTGTGGGGAATAGTATCGATATAGTGTTATCGAAGGGTGATTATAGGTTATTTTGTATTATGTGATGTGGTATTTCAGGGTGTGGGTAATGATTGGTGTGTGATTTTGGTTTTTATTGATTTTTCTTTGAATTTGATCGACATTGGGATCGGCTTTCAAAATGGCTTGGCTAGGTGGGTATTAAAAAAGCATTTATGCCGTTGCCAACAAAAATAAAAATTTCACTGCAGATACTATATCCGAAGTTTGCTTCATACTCGTGCCATGCAAATACACGTCAAAAAAAAAAAAGTTCAATCATTTTGACGTGTCACCTTCACCCATATACTAAAACAAATACTCATTGAAGCAGGTATCGACGCGGTCACACCCCTAGGGGTACAGGCGTACAATCAGGGCGCGATAGGGTGGAAGTGGCTCCTCAATCATGGGCGGGTTCGGGAAAAAGCGCCATATTTCCACGTCGGCAACACGGAACGCACTGACCGAGTCAATGGCTGTTTGCTCAAGTTCGGGGAATGAAGCCTTTGAGTCAAGTTTGTTTGGGAGTGACTTTTTAATGTTGAAAAAATACACATTGTTTCGTTTGTATTTTTGAGGAGTTTTTCTAAAAAAAAGTTTCGAGACAAAAGTTTACTTAGTAAGAATTATAAATGGAGGGTTTCCTTATTTAATATAATTGCTTTCCCGCATTACTTATTTAGATTCGTTCAAACCGGCACAGCTTGCCAGACCGGCAATGTACTATATAATATAAGTACGATAAGTGCACTGTGCACTGGACACTAAAAGATACAGCGCAGCTTGTCCGTAGGTATCGGTTTAACCTAGCTTTTACTAATATGATGAAAATACTTATTAAGTTACGTTTTGCCATTACTATCTACAAATGCCATTGAAAGAAGTATTTTGGTCACAATTAACACAGCTAAACTAGATTTACAATTACAACACCATGCAATACTAGCCGTTAATTACAAAACCACCAATCAGACCGACTCATCAGTTTACGTGTCGCTCGAACACCAATCATCTTCGCTCGTCATGTCGCAGCGTCAGCGGTAATCACGGTGCGTGTCGTGATTGGCTGGTTCTGCGCCAATTAGCGCGCGCTGATTCAGGAGCAATCTTGAAGAGATTAGTAAGGAAATCTGAGGTAAGCAAGTAACCCTTGCAAAAAGTCGTCATATCATCAAGATAAACATTACTAAAAAAATACCGTTTCACAACCAACCCCGATGTTTCAAACAGTCTACAACATTTAATTCCTAACTAAAACAAATAAAGAGAGCTAGTAATTATAGCCTGCAGTCGATACAGTTAATTGGAAATGTCAGTACAAGCGAGTCCGCCGCGATGCTGCAAGCTTTGTGATCGTCTCATAGATCAGGAAGGAAAACGAGGGGAAATGAAATGCAGAAGCATTGCAAAGCAGTATAATATTTTACATATGATAAACAAGTATGTTTAAGGTACCAACGTTAGCAAAAACTAACTCGGTATGAGACCGTATAAAATCTGTTTACTTATTTTTTTATACATACACATTTGCTCGTAATGGGTCTCTTATTTCACCAATTTTAATATCGTAATGTATCTCATTAAGTACTTGTGCTGTAACCGAACGGTACTTTTTTAAATCTTAGCAAAGAGTTTTTATGTCAGAAAAATGGTCAACATTTTATGAATAAAATTAACTTTGGGAGATGAAATATAATAAACAAACATTTAATTCTTTAATTTAATTAATTTTGACAATAAATTACAACCATTTTATCTGTGACAAAAACACAAAAATATTAATTTACTTTATTAGTAATACTGGCTGTTTATTGTGTCTTTGCCTTAAAAAAAAAGCGCTGATGCGCATGCATCGCTAATTTGTGAACAAGTAAAAATTATTCCGCGCGCTTTTTCTTTTCGATGTATTGTTTTTATTTATTGCCTCGCAAATATGTTATAAAACGTCGTATGACATACGTGCGCTTTGATAATTACAGCCTCGGCTTTTGGTTTTGATCCGGATGCTGCAGTATTGTCAAGATTTTCGATAAGTCAGGAGTTAGTGCAAAGAGATAGTAACAATAGGCCTAATAATCACCACACATGGGACTTTATACATCGTAACTATATGCTGGTGCAAATGAGGTAGACAACACAGCCTTTACCCCTTCGGAAAATATGAGTTATAGGACAAAGTTTTAACCCCACCGTATCTCTAAATCACATAACTGATACTGGTGCGTTCGAACAGATTACCGCGAAGATATGGAGGGTCTGACAGTAACAGAACCTAGCCTGGTGGGTACTATCAGACGGAGGGTCAGATTTCACCGCCTGCGTCGGCTGCCTATATGTATAAACCAGTATAAAACCGGTTTTAACTGGTGTACACCGCATCGCGACTGCGCGGGCAGCTATAATGGAAGGGGAGGAACGGGCGAAATGGACGCGATATATATTAAGTACATATTGGTGTGTTTAGTTATTTATGAGGATAATGTTTTGAGGGAAGATTTATACAAATACGCCGTGTGAGGGAAAACGTTTACTCAAATAATTGCCTGTAAAAGAGTGGTTGTTCATCACACTAGAAAAGGATTTAGGGTTTCTTTAGTTTTTGTTGCAACTGCCAACGAAATAAACCTACAAGCCCAATCTCTATATCGGACTGGACCCCATTACAACTACAACAAACTAACGTCAAATGAATACCACCACCAAACCCCATTTTCACAACCACCACAAATCTCCAATCACGAAACACTTAACCTACACATAGCTGCAATTTTCTCCCCATTGCAGTACTCATACAGTTTGGTACGAAAGCGATTAATAAGCCGGGTCGTGGGGCCACACAGCGAGCGGCGCGATAGATATGCTAATCTAGTGTTTATGGCAGCGGTCACGCGATCCCTAATGGCGGGGGCTGGCTACGTGTATGTACCCACTAATTGGGCATGCTGTCTGCGATTGAGGAATTGGGGGTTGTAATGTGGTATCGGATATACGGTTTCGTGTGGCGTGAAGCGGCTTCGAATATGCCATTAATTTGAGTCTTCAATTTTGTTGGTTATTTTGAATTTCAGAAGACGCGCTTCCTCGTGAAGACAAGCCTAGGAGACGCTGACGTGACGACCTGGACTCTATCTTGCCGGATTAGCCGGGGAAACATCATAGAGGACTGGAGGAATATGGGAGTGATGTCTGCCAAGCAATGGGGACAACATGGGTTAACAAAAACACAATGAATTATTATAGGTACCTGTGTCATTGTTTATACCCCATAAAAACTACGATATTTCAAAAGATTAACTCAGATTACAAACTAATTTAGCTGCACAAAAAAAACAACCTGAAAACGAAAAGTTATATCAGCTGCAGCTACCAACTATGTACAATATACTGCACCCCTGGCAGACCGCTATAAATCCTCATCAGCAGCATCAGCCAGGCAGGGTAAACACTGGCCCATTACTAACGATAGAACAGCACAAATTGACTCCATCGGCGATCAACCAGTGTGCCAGCTCCGGGTGTGCATTATTGCACTACACCACAGAGTTGCTAGACACAGAAGGCTCACTTACTAGAGAGGCGCGAAAACCCACGAAACAAAATATATGAGTTCACCGTTTGAAATGCTTTGTGTATGTATTTTACGTTTATATGTCTAGGTTCAACTTATTATAAAGTGAACCTTGTACCCTACTTATGACAAGCATCAAATGAAGAAAGAAATACTCTTGGAAAGACCCTTTCCCTTCCTTTTGTGAGACTTGAGTAAACGCACGCGAGATAGATCTAATCGAGATACATAGTTCTAATAAGAGTAAAACTTGGTTACTGAAAATGATGTAGAAAAATAAGTTATTTAGATAACCATTGTGAATGATAACAGTTACAGTAGAAATGCTGGCCACCATTAGTTATAATTATGAGAATCAGTCACTTAAAAGTACAATGGGAATAAAAGTCACCCCCAACTGCGAGCAGTTACTGATTGTTCACAATTTTTTTTTTCTGCGTCAACTTTCTCCACTATTGTCTAAAGTGGGCCTTCTTACCCTTTATTTCGTGCAATAGGGTCGACGCGGCGTAAAGTATAGCACTAGAGTTAATTGCAGTCGCGTTGTGCGCGGTCTTAGCCGCGTGCTCGTGGCGGACGTGGAAATTTAATCAGGTGGAAGATATGAGGCTGCGAGTTGCTTTGAAGTAAGGGGGGAAATTATTTAGGAGTTTTGTTCGTTGTTAATAGAATTAATAAATAAATTATGTATTTCAATTAAATGTAAACAAGTTTAAGCGGTTTGTTTTACTGTTAGTGAACTTCGTCCACGAATGCTTTTTCTATAAAAAGCCAAAAAAAGATTTTTTCTTTTTACTTTACGGCGGAAACTTACTAGAAAAGTACTTTTTAAAACCTGTGTTTATTTAACACAAAACTATATGTCCCTCCGCCCTTGACCCGATCAAGCTAAATCACAAAATATCTCTATTAAGGACCTGTGATCCTCTCGACCCGACCCCGCCCGTTTTAAAATTCGCCGCCATTTTCGTCTGTCTGGTTGGAAATAGCCGCACTTACCCCTGAACTTCGCAGGTGGGGGTGGCAAATGTAGCGTGGTATTGAATTTTTATTAATACTACCCTCTATACAATAGAGTTTGTTAATGGCGCAGACGGACTTTACTTTAGTTTACTATTTCTCTGTGTATTTGTGAGTAATCCAGGAGTGTAGTGTTTCATTTTGTTTCGTGCGAAGTGTGGTGGTAGAGTTTTGTTAGCACGTATTGGAGTTGAATAGATTTTGTAGACTGCAAACGTTACTGTTCGCTCACAACGTTTTTGATATGTCAATTTCTTTCATTTTAAAGAAACGATTATTCACAAACATTTGTTACATGTAATAATGATAAATTTAACTGATTTTGCTTTACAGATTTTCCTAAACTGAGTAAATTGAGTTTTAACCTCAAACTACTTTAAGTTTAGTTGTAGCTTGCAGTGACTGGACAAGTCCACTCAAATCTGTGTGGTTCTTTCTTCAAAATACCATCTCAGACACTAATCTGCATAGTCCTCATGTGAATTGAGCAAGATTATGTCTGGACTTCAAAATAGACTATGACCTCTGAGTTTGTTTCAGCTGTTTCTTCTCAGAGTAGTCAGGTACGAAAACACCGGCCCCATCTAGTTTTAAAAATTACGTTTAAAAGTGTTTGTAAAAACCTACTTGCACAGGGATGTATTATCAAACGCACAGAAGTCTATACTATGCACCTCACACATGACAAGAGCCGTAACAACCGAAGGCTACCCCAATGTGCCCTATGTCCCTGTTTACCCCGCTCTCCCCGCTCATCCCCACTTGCGTCGGATTTGTGTCCGCCTGTTATTAGTCTGTTGGGATGACTTTTAAATCTTTTACGGTCCACACCACGTGTTACAATGAGTTACAGTTTGGATTGGAAATTAGACTACTTAAAACTTTGATTTGTTGTTTGAATAACAGTTTAGATTTTATGATTACGTGAAAGTAAATTATTGGAGGTAACATAATTTTTAAAGCTTATGGTCGACGGAATGAACACTTTCTTCAAGAGATTTTCTGTTTTAATTGAATAGGGATTCTTTTCAGTCACTGAACGCAAAATTTGTTTTTCTTGGTCTGACCAGTGCAAAGATTTCACAGTTTTCACATATTTTTTTAAATCTGGTTTTTTACTACAAAATACATTGTTTTCTAATGCAGAAATCTCCATATCCCAGAGCAATTAATGTTGTCACTGTTCATCACACGTCACCCGTCACTGGTCCCCCGCGAGTGACGTAATGACATAAAATGGCGTCGTTTACCGCGCTGTCAGATAAGTGTGACCAGTCACATTAACGCGAAATGCATGAGATTGGGGTTTTTAATTTGAAGGGTCTGATGGGAGGCAATGTTAGGGTAAAATACATAATATTTGTATGCGGAAGACATGAAAATTCGGAGTCAAGTGTCAACCATTGAGGATGCACAACTACAGGAGGATCTGGACCGGTTGGATTTAAATATTTCAAAATGTTATGTGTTTACTCGTAAGCCAAACCCTATTATGTTTGATTACAAATTTTCGAATACCTCAATTGCCAGAGTCAACGTCATCAAGGATCTTGGGGTAACTTTTGACTTTTTTGTTTGATGCGCGTATTGACAATTTAGTCAACAAGGCTTCTAAAGCGTTGGGTTTTATTTTTAGGGTCTCTTCTGAGTTTAAGAATGTCAAAACCATTAAAATTCTATACTGTGTTTTGTCCGTAGCCATCTCGAATATGCTTCTCTAATTTGGAATCCAAATTACAATGTCGCCTTTCACGTTGTTTGTACCGTTTTGTCAATTTATACATAAATTAATATTAGTGGAAACTTGTGATTGGCTTTCTTCTACATATTACTTCTGACTACTCAAATGTATTACCTGTAAGTTTTCTTAAAA
This sequence comes from Xestia rhomboidea, assembly GCA_963853795.1. NCBI lineage: Eukaryota > Metazoa > Arthropoda > Insecta > Lepidoptera > Noctuidae > Xestia > Xestia rhomboidea. Next base: position 541,162 of record OY970778.1, on the reverse strand, counting down.
TTAATAAAATAAAATAATAATTCCTATGTCATGAGTATTTTGTATTTATAATGAAATCCGCGTCAAAAATGTAGGATAGGCTGTACCTACAAAATTAGGACACAAACAAAAAAAAAACTTGTCAACTCTATGACCCAAAGAATGTTTCAGAATCAACTCAACACACGACGCATTCTGACAAGAATTTGATTGAATTGTCATAACATTTAGTAAATGATTTCTCTATTCTGATATTGTTCTCAACAGTATTTTCGTGTCTATATTATTGAAGCTGACAAAATCACAGCTATTCCAAAGTCTAGAAACTAAAATAATAAATCAGGACGATAGCAGAATAACTACTAGACTAAAGCCATAGACTAATTCTTTTCGCTCACCCCCGCCTGCATTACAACCGGTACAAGAATGGTTCGCATACAGAGTGTGCACTTTACAGCCTTGCTGCCGTTTATAAGCGTGTGCTGTCGCATTCTACTTTAATATTGCAAGCAGACTATCGCAATATCTCGTGTACTTTATGGTCGCAGACAACCGTGGTACGCAGTCATATTGGTTGGCACTTGGGGAAACGGGATTTAAAATGATGTGGGGATAAATGTTGTAGATTATGTTGTGTGCAAGTTTTTCAGGGATGTTTTATTTTGTTAGGTTATGTAAATTGCAATTCCTTGAATAACCTAGAAGAATTGATAGAACAGAAACATCCAAAGCTTCTGCGCAGCTATGGTCATATGTCATTAACTCAAAGTTATACATAAAATTCACTACGGAATTTAAGGTATCTACTAGCGCAATTCAATGTCTACACATGTACAAGACGATAATCAGTAAATTCAACTGTTTTCTTTTCTCCAGAGAACAGCAGATTTATCTTAAAGCAACAAAAGGTGTCGAGTTTTTAATTCAGCTCCGTGTACACGAGAATAAGTTGCATTCAGTAAAAGCGCGAAGTTTCAGCATTTTCAGTAGAATGTCTTATCTTAGTGTAATTTTATTCCGAGTGCTATCTCAGGGTAGTTTGTAGGGGGTTGAAACAGGTGCAGTCGCGTGCTCTCACAATTTCTATGTAATATCATTTTACATGTATAAGTAAATGGGTTGTTCATTGAAGTAGTACAATTTAAAACTTAACAGATGTTAAAATAGTTGATATACGATAGTTTCAACGTCAAAAATTTGACATACTATGAATATCTCAGTTTTCCTGTAACTTTGAGGTATTTATTAGATCGTTTAATGGGATAAATCTAATCATATTTACATAGACAGGAGTACTAACAGAGAAGTTAAATAAGAAGAAAAAAACACCAACTAGAACAATAAACAGAATACTAAGACGAAAAAGAGAATACAAAAGTTTTCCCAAAAGAACTGTTTTTCATTCTATTGTAGCCGGTCCCAAACAAAGAACGTATCTGTTCCTCACTTCTCAGTACCGCAGCGCAGTAGCAAAGAGCCGGCACAGTATAGTTACCGGTACACCGATACCGGTACAATACCCAGCATCCCGATTGCATTACCCACAGATAAGTCCCGGATTTGCTCCCGAATTGTTTCGTATCGGAAATAAAGGGAAATGCGACGAAGGTTATTTGTTTGTAAAGTGTACGCAATACCGCGTCGGGAAAAATGTAAAATGTTGAATATTCCTGCTTTTGTTGTCGCTGAAGATGGGATTGTATGGACAGCGATATCGATGGAAATCTATTGAAAGTTGACAACTTGGGTTTATTATTTGAAAACAGGTTTGAATGGAAAATAGTTTTGAATTTCCTTGTCAATATTTCTTTTACCAAGACTGAAAATATCGATAATGACCATAATTTACCGACAACTGTATCAGAGAAGCTTCTCTTAGGAAGCGTGGCACAAGGAGTTTGACAACACAATGAGAACCATGAAACCATCAGTATCGCACCGAATCAACACAGCATCCAATCACCCATAACAATTTCAATCACAACCGACGTGCTGATCAAGATAAGCTCCTCTAGTTACAACAAGCGCCTTGATTGAAACTAACTAGTATTCTCGAGATCCAGCTGGCATTCTAAAAATAACAAAGCTGATGATGATTTTAGAATTTTCCTATAAATTAAGCTACTTTATATACTCTGGCGTAAATATGACACTTAGAGCAACTGAGAATTACAGTTTACCTATTTGATTCCACCACTCATTACCCCAGATAAATAACATTTTAAATACTAGATGTGAGTATTGACCTTGCATCTCACAAAACATACTGTTTTATATCCAAACTAGAAACCGCACAGACGGTGAACTGATTGAGGTACGAACTAATAAATAAACTAAGAAAATTGCAGCCGAGCAACTTAAATAAATAGTTGGAGTTTATATCACTGTAGAAGTGTAGAGCGAGGTGGGGCAGTATTTCAAGAAACTTCGTTTCTAAAGTAGGTAATAGAGTTACTGTAGAAATTCTACGGAATTAAAGGAAAACACGTCGTAACTGTTGCCAGTGCGAAACCTGATAACATAAATGTACTGAAGTTTACCTGATATTCAAGGTTTTGTCGTCTGTTTCAATATCTTGAAAACTAAATTAATAGTGTTACTATTCTACTATTTAAAAAAATGTTAAGAAGTTCATCGATATTGGCGAGGGTTAATACAACTCCCTGTATCAAAATCCGATGTCGAAAATACGGAAAAGATCAATACATAACCATGTTCGTACGCAGGTAGTCACCTGGCACACATCCACATTCATCACATCCCAATGACCCGTCACTTGCCGCGTCCTTCCGCACTACAAACAAGCGATGCCTACTTCACTCGGACGAACCTAATAATGACGTCACCCGGGACAACGTGTTTGCATGTATCATAATGCTGTTACCCCAAAGGGCCCTTAATTTGTATGTATCGGTGTTATTTCGAGAAAGGTAAGAAAAATATTTGGAGGCTTGGATATGATAAATAGGTGCCTGAGGGATGGAAGGGGCGCTGGCTCTTGGCTCAGACTTGCGGAACAAAAATACGGCTTTATTTACATTGAAAATGAAATTTTCACATAGGTACCTTTACGGCTTACAGTGGTGCTGTAAGATTTTTCCAATTACGAAGGGATTCTATTACATAGATTTTGTTTGCCTTCTGATTAAGTTTCATGTGTGTGGACATAATTCGAAGACAGCTTGATTGAGCTTCCAAACTAAACTATTAATATCGGTTTCTTTAAGTGCTCTTAGACAATATTGTCAAAGTTTGCCACAAACTCCAGCCTAATAATGTAACACAGAGGCCCAAATAATGATTAGAATCGTTGGGCAATTTGCTAGATTACTTGTAAAACAAAGTTTCCCACTTTGTCCAGGTGGCGGCGCTGGCGTCACGTCGTCGATAGCTGCGCACAATCAAATTAAGAACACGGATGTAGAGTTGGGTCGAGTAACTATTTGAATTTCGAATGTCATGGTCGTCCTTAGCTTTTTTTGCAAAAAGGTCGACTTCCAATTGGATTACGTTTTCCAATACGGTAGGTACCTAATGCAAAGACAAAGATATTTATTCGAAAGATATGGTTAAAAGGTTGGTTGGTAGGTAAGGGCTAGAAGAAGACATCCGCCGGTAGTTAATAATTAATTAATTGTTTTTTCTTTGAAGAAAAGCTATTGCTTTTGGAAATCATTGTACTCAAGAATTTTATGAACCTGCCGAAATAAACCGTAACCATAAACCGTTTCAAGCCAAGTTTCAATGATTTTGTGATTATTACCAAAATAAATCACAGTTATCATAAAATTCTGCCAGATATTCTTGTCAGCCCTGTCCTAGCACTTCATCACACTATCACGTCGTCACAACTTGTCTCGTCTCACCTGCCGAATATTTCCCGCCATTTATTACCAACTGAAATCTTCACTTGTTTCCGACTTCCAAAATAACCCGGGTTTAATTTCATAAAGGGGCGAGGGGCATTTTGCAACTTTTTCTAATGTAAGAAACCGTTTTAGAGGTAACAAAAGAGAGAGGTTCAAATTACGTAAAAGTCTTAGGTGGATGCTAAAAAAAGATTTGATGTTTTTCCTGTCCTTTCCTGTAAATGAAAGAATTTCAGCGTAAAGTTTCATTTTCGTACAGGAAGGGCTTGTTTACTTTTACTTGATGTTCCGAAGCCTTTTTTATTAAGTTAGTATTTTACAATGTTGGAGTGAATTGACTTGGAGTCATTTGGCCCGTCATGTTAAAGGAGAATAAATACTATGAGGATCATGGCACATTGCTTTTTATTTAAAACTTCAAATATTCGAGAGAATTTCCAAAACTAGATTTGTCTGTATACACAATTTACCACGAATAAAAAAGGTCCCTACTTGAAATCTAGGTCATACATAACCATTGTCCCATCACTAGCTACTCAAGCGAACGCATTTAAAAGTTGTATCTCCAGGGACGCAGTGCGCTGTGCGGTGCAAGACTAAAGGCTTTTAAAACTATTCTTTATAGTCACTTTTAGAACTATAGTTTAAAGCGTGACTTTTAAAAGTGTAGTTGTTTAAAGACTTGGGAGGATAGCTCGACAGTCGATTGCAGTGTTGCTGCAGTCGATACAATTGATACTTTTTTTCAGGTTGTTTTTACAATATAGTTTTATGGACTCAGACTTTGCGTAAACGGGACTTTCTAATAACATTTGTCGGCTTTATCAAAAGTTGGATCTTTAAAGATATTTACCTACGTTACGTATTTGTTTTGTTTATTGACATAATTTTAGGCATTTTTGGAAAACTGGCCTTTCACCGAAAATCCCTAAGCCTTGCTGTAAAGAAACACCGCATGATTATATTCAACAGAATCCTCTCCACGTGTGTGGTGTTACACAATATGGAAAGAAAACAGGTCCATAATACACCACCCACTTAAAATAAACACCGCAAAGTACTTCACGAGTTCACGAGTAAAATGAATAATTTCCTCGCAGTCGTCTACAAACGCATGGAAACAAAGGTACAATAGAATCACAAACAGCTCAAATAATCCGTTGAGCTTAGATTTAATTTCAGCTCAAAGCTATTGTTTCGCTAAACTCATTGAGCTCAGCTCTGTGTGTCAAATACACGTGAATAAATTCGCTGCAAAGTTTATTTATTTAGTAAAATATTATATTATGTGAACGGATTATGAGCTGTTTTGTTGGCTACTTATTTTGGTCCAAAGTTTTCCAATGAAAATCGTTCAGACGTGACTTCTATTGTGAAACTTATGCGTCATGTATTGTTGTAGTAAAGTTGACCGGTTACCCGAATATAACAATGTCATCACACCATGATCAGGTAGAGGGAGTAAGGGGCACTGGGTCCTACATCCATGCAATAATTTATTAGGAAAACTTACTTAAGGAACAGACTAAAGTTTACTTTTTCCAGATGCTAATTCTAATTTTCCAATAAACTAGCAGACCACTCAGACCCAGCCTGGCTTGGTAAACCTGAATATTTGCTCTGTACAGACAACTGGATCAACTCCTACTACCCTTTACTAATAAAAATAAGTAAGTTAGTAACGAGAATGATCAATTAACTCAGTCCAACTTAAATCACTCTGTACCGAGCGAAGCCCCTCCACAACTCATACTTTTCAAAACTTACATAACACAAAGTGTCCCTCCATCTCTTAACTAACGGCCATCCCCGGAATTCTTAAGTTTCATAAACTTGGCTCAAGTGGTCCCCTCCTAAGGTTCCGTCCGATTAATTATTAACTAAGGACCCCTAAATCCCGTTGTGTCTTCAGCGGGTTCCGCATAGCAAGGGGCCGAGTCCTTTGTATTTTTCTTGTGATAAATATGAGTGGGTATGTTTTTATGTTTGTTTGTTTACCGTAGGTAATCGTTCGGACGGTGGGTCAAATAAATGTTGTTTTATTGTGAAAGGTTGGGTTCTTTGTGCCTTTTGATGGCGGTTATTTTAGTATTATTACCATGAAATCTTGTGTCCCGTTCACAACCTCAAGCGATGGGACTAGCGTTAAGCGACACTCGCGCGTATCTTTTGCTTCCTTCGCGTGAATATCATCGCATTGCCGTGATTCGTGGCATGCTAAAGAACCTCTTTACGCGAGTAGCTCCTGGCCAAGGAGTTTTTGTGCGAAAATGATCCAGTTCTTTGTCTGTCCATGTCGCATTTCCCGCTTTTTGTTCAATTATTTTCGCATTGTTAACATGAAATCTTACCCACGCAATAGGTATTTTCTATTTGAACTTGTGTCTTGTAGAGTCTTGTATCGTTAAATGACTCAGTTGACCTATATCCTGCTGACCCGTGCTGGTGACACGCATTACGCACGAACATGCGTGCAAGATATCTTAATGTTTTTTTAAACACTTTGCTTTTAAATATGTTTCGACCCGTCTTCTGTGTACACCAGTGGTTAGTGGCACTTAGTTCCCACATTTTTTTAAATTATCTTTTATAATTCGTCAACGGTTATTCACTTCGTTTGATCTCTTGCCAATTTAATCTATTACCTAACTCATTTGAAATGAACTTGTTATTAAGTTTTATTTATGCTAACTATTCACGATATCTTACATTAGTTAGACAATAGATTCGCTGACTGAAGACTTAATCAGGCTTTTAGAAACCTGCGGTGAGATATTCCTATTACGTAAGGTTAAACCTTCGTCTTTCATTGTATTTATCTTTCAACTCCGCCTCTATAAAGGCGTAAAGGTGTGTCGCGTGACCGCGCTAAGTAACCACCGCCGCCGCAGTGACCGCAGACCTCATACACTATGTGTTATCAACCACTTAAGGACTGAACACAATTCTACGGTTCGCAACGCAGCCAATTTACAACGTCTAGACTTTTTCTTTCACTATAGGTACACTTACTAGAAAACAAACGTAAATAAAGGCAATGTTAGAAGACTTGCAGCAAATTGAATCTTTCCATTATTGGTACATTGGTAGATTCCCAAGGGCTGTAATGCAAGCTTTGTAGGAATCCAACTGCGAACAACATATTCGAACTACGTCAATCTATCCATTGCCATCTAAAGTACGGTTACTGCTGCAACTTTTGGAAATTGGACTGTAACACATGGTGCTAAGGTAAAATAATGTTACTGCACTGTGCTGGTCTGCTAAACAGTGTTCTATAAACGCGACAACCATTCAACTAATGTATCTGAAGACAGCCTAAGAACCAAAGCCAAGATCTAAAACCTTACTTAGGGCGGACAAGGGCTAAGCGTTATTCTCGTCACTGTCGCACAACAGTCAGACTACAAATGAACGATAAAGACGGGAACATGACCAAGTCAAATTACAGGCTAAATGGCATAACTAGTTGGCAAGATACAGGAGTTTGGAACCAACGTAAAACCCTTCTATATTGCAATAAAGCATTTATTACGTTAATGCATATCGACCAACGAACTTACATAGATATTTGTGTATTTTTGGCTTTCTTCATATTAGTCAATCGACTTCACATAAATGTATCTAGTCCCTAATCAGAAAAGCAAACGCTGCGCTATGATTCCTCGTGCACACGCAAAGGTCGGCCATTACCGAGGATTACAGATTAGTAATAGTGCCTGAGATTATGTGCTAGCTTATGTGCTGAATTAGGATAAGCCGGGTAAGCTGTATTGATTGGGTAATGACCGAAGCTTCATTACTAGAGAAGATTAGTTGAAGTAAAGGACCATTCAAACTTGAACAAGAAAATTGTGATCCGGCTGTGGACACTACCAAATCTTATAGATTCCCATGTTCGTCTTAGAAGTTGGCTGTTTCAATGAAAATAATCTTACTACCTACGTTAAAATCGAACGTGGCCTTTCATGCTATGTAAGTACCGACTTACATAGCATGAAAGGCCACATTCGATTTTAAACTAGAAATCTTAGAGGAGTAGGTGGTAAGATTATTTTAATTTAAGATTTGCTAAGAAAGTTCTGGAAGCACGGTTGCTTCCAGAACTTTCTTAGCAAATCTTAAATACATAAACTAACTAAAGCATGGAAAACTTCGAGAGGAAACTTGTACATGGTTGGAAACATTAACAGGCTGAGAGCAAAGGATTAGTGATGTTTCCTGCCCTGAGCGAGATGACCTGTTTATCTTATCCTACCACTATTGTAAATGCGAAGTTTGTGAGGATAGATGGATGGATGTTTGTTACTCTATCAGACAAAAACTACTGGACGGATTTGGATGAAATTTGGCACACAGATAATTTATAGCCAGGATTAACACATAAGGTTTTTGGACTTTTATCCCTGTAATACGATCCCGTGGAACAATTATAGAAGCGAAGCCACGGACATAAGCTAGTAAGTAATGTATATTTTACGTCACATTTGCTAAATACAACATACTTTGCCGATTATAAAAGGCACAGCGATACATATTTTCTCAGCAATAAAACAATCTCGTATACAAATAGTAAACTTCAACATAAATCTACGGACACATAAAACACTACAAAACATATAAATATAGTATTCATGCACATTCATCTTGTACAGCGTTGATATATTTTATTGGAGCATTTCTACTATAAACAAATACGTTTCACCCCCGAAAAATCAAAACACATCAAAGTGTAGAAAGTATTTCTGTCTCTATTATACACCTTAAAATGATACAGACAGCAACAAACAAACTTAGAGGCGACATAAATAGATGCGTTTTACGGTTACCTATTCATCACGATTTGACAATGAAGCTAGCCATGCAGTGAACATACACGTCCATACAACCGTAAGCAAAAAAGGTTAATTAAATGTCCAAAAATATACAGTTAACCCGGTCATCGCCCGACAGACAATTTGAACAATGTCAATTACGTGTTGTCTCTACCCTTTCAGTCTTCAGACGTGCGACCACCGGACCGCTGTCGCTTGCTCCAGTTACCAACTACCCTACATTCAGGGAAAAATGTAATTGGAATAAATGCTTTTTATTGAGGGAAAGTGTTGTTCAGATAGCTTTTGTGTACTTTCAGGCAGAACATTTTAATGATGGTGATTTTTTTTTCTTTGATAAACCGCTGTGCTGCTGGGTTTGGATATTTCAATTGTAAAGAAATAATAAACTAGAGAAGTTTTCTGACAAGTGAAAGCTCAACAGTTAAAGCTTTGAAGGAGTAAATTCTTGTTTTTCAAAGAAATCGGAGATGCAATAACAACCCGACGTTTTTATGAGAACGTTGTAAATCAGAGTATTTGTTATTTACATCCTTATTGTAATAAATTTAATAGAAATCCGAAACGATGGAAAGGGTAAATATCTTCACACTTTCACTCACACTTTGATTCCCAAATACTGTTAAAAGATTAAAACAATCTGTTACAACACTTTGCGTTCCCATCGCATCAACACCCCATATGGTAAGAAAGAATAGTAGTTTTCATCACCTCGTGGTTCAAGATACAATGAAAACAAATACTTTATCTATACCAAAGAATGCTTACTCATTCTTTCAATGCTTAGAAATAACCACAGTATCTCGATATTTAGAGAATCAAACAATCTCTAGACGTTTTTAAAGTCTTTGTACAACAAAAGGCAACTCCGTTATAAATCAGTTTCAAAGCGTTTTGTCTACATATTTCAGATGTTTATATGACTATTGAATCGTGTTTAACATCGTGTGCCAGTTAATCTAATTCAGTAATGCAATAAAAGTAAAAATGCTATAAACCCGTGTGGCGTATGGTTTATGATTGTCGCGCGTGCAAGCTTGCTTAGTAAGACAACGGTTTTCTCTGTAAGCATAATTGGTTTAATTGTGACTAGTGTGAAAACAGTAATATTCCGAATTTTTATAAATACTATTTCTGTTGTGTTGGATTCTGGACAAACAACATTTTGGCAGATACCTAATCATCATCGTAACTATAAGCTCGGAATCATCCACTGCTGGGTATGGGCCTCCGCTTCCATCTGCCATACTACTCGGTACTCGTCTCTCATCGGAGTGTTTCCTTTGACGATATCGATATTTTAGCTGATGACAAAAAGTTTTTTCACATGTTTCAGACAAGTTTACCGATCTTATGAATTCTTGTCCTTCTAACAAAAGATTTCGTTGTTTATAGCCTTCATTCTAACGAAATAAAAAGCATCGAAATAGAAACCCACGTCACGACACTGACAGAAATAACCCAAGCACAGGTTACTATCAATATGTGACGTCACTCCGGTCAATGGCTGCCATTCGCCTGTATTATGACTTATCAACGACCCCGCTTTTATTTCCACCCAAATCGCGTTTATAGTAAACAAACTGAAGGATATTGCGGTGTTGAGTTACTGTTGTGACTGCTCTGTGTTCACAGCTGTTCGCAATTATACCGCTGTGCATGAGTGTACCAACATGGTGGTGGTACAATCGCCCATAACGCGGTTATCTTTTTATTTTAGGACTTTTATTTTTGTCGTAAAACTGTTAATTTTGTAATGTACACATTACAAAATTAACAGTTTGGTCAGGTGCTGTGTTGTAATTTGTTATAACTTTATTTCCGTGTTGATGTAAGATAGGAGAGTCATTAAGTTTATTAGATTCTATATGTTTTGAACTTGTCCGGAATTAAAATATAAACGAAAAAAAAATGTAATGTTGATATTGCTTTTGTTTCTTAATCAACGTGCTGTCAAAAGTTGGGTTGACAAAACTCGGATATTCTCCCAACCAAAAGTGCGAAAGATACATAAAAACTTTTTACTACCCTCCTAAATAGTAAAGTAGATTAAAAGCAAAAGAGGAGTGTTTAGCAAAGTCTTGATGGAACAAACATTTCAAAAATATAACACAGATGTCTAGAAATACGGCTTCGATTATTATGAGAAATAAAATCGTAAGAAACCCACGATGGGGTCGATGTGAGTTGAGCTGAGTGGCGCAAAGCTTTCCTAGACCAACTTAATATCAACCATATCAAAAGCCAATAGAGATCAATATTGCTTGTAAGGCGCATGTGTTGGAAATGTCCAATCTTTAATATTGAGCCTGGATATAAGTATTTGAAGTTACACTAAAATTTTAAGGTCGAATGAAACATGTCTGAATTTCTTTTGCTCGCCAGGATAGGTTTTCCTTACGTTGGAGTGGTATTTGGAAAAAAGAGTTAAGTTTTTCGTGTTTGATTTTTTACTTTGAAGAACCTAAAGTGCTAGCACAAGCAAATAATACTCAAGAGAAAAATAAACAAGAACAAAACAGTTTACATTGGGCGATCCAATTTGATAGCACAGTAAACTTAATCAACAGCGTCTACAAAATTACGAAGAATTTTCGCGTTTTCACGAAATTATAATTTGGTAACAGAGGCTTTGTTTTACCGCCCGATATCCATTACGTTACAATGAAGGGAACAAATAGCCCGCTGTTTAAGGGGAAATTATTGAACGATGGGTTTATTCGCCATCGCCATGTTTTTACGGTTTCGAATGTCTTTCTATAATAACTCTGTTTCGTTCGCAATTTGGATGTCGTGATCGCGATGTCGTTATGCCGTCTACTTACGAAAACCTAACAAATACTAATATTGTAAATAGGTTCAAAAGTAACTCTGTCTGGAACCTTTTGACCCAGTAGCAATTCATAGGTAGACCATGATCTGGGTTCACATCCTCCCATTGGATAATTTTCAGCTTCCACGCGGGGGTTCCGCGGACATAACAGTACTTTAATATTTTATGAAGCCGGTCATGCCAAAAATGTGGCGTCTTGGGTCCATAAATTGACAAGTAATGATTTTTTATGACCGAGTCCAAAACTGATCAACATTTTCATAAGGTATATCAATTAATAACCTGCTGTATACATTGCTCGCTGTGAAAGCGCCATGCTTCATTAGCTTAGTTAGCAAGAGAGCGTGAATTATTGTTATGCGAATTTCTCAGATTCTTGTCTTCGTATCTGTTTAATTAGTGAATGTTTAAATGAATTTGCTGATGGAGCGTCTTTTGTCTTCGCTGATTCTGTTTGACTAGTTGCTTCAATTGAATTTTCATTTCATGTTGATGGAATTGATCAACTATGTCGGGGTCGGCTTCCAGTCTAATTGAATACCAGCATTTTGCACGAAGCGACTGTCTCGTGGACCTCCACAACCTAGTTACTGATATTACGATACTCCTTACGAACTATAAATTCAAAATTGTCAACCAAATACTTTTGTTGTCGACAGTAGGTACAGAGATTTTGGTCCTAGTCCAAAGCATTGATGTATCTATATATATAAAATGATAAACTGACTGACTGGGTGACATATCAACGCACAGCCCAAACCGCTGGGTCTACAGATTCCAAATTTGGCAAGTAGGTTCTTTATGTGGTTTAGGGGTGCACTAAGAAAGGATTTTTCTAAATTCACCCCCTAAAGGGGTTAAACGGGGCTCCAAAGATTGTATGGGGAAACAAGATTAGTTAGACTGTTTTATTCAAAACTTCACAGGAGTACTCCTATTGATAAATGAGTAGAAACGGGTTTCAGGTTTTTTCAGAATTCAACCCCTAAGAGGGGGAAATGGGGTGACAAAGTCGAAAATCAACGCACAGCCTAAACCGCTGGGTCTACAAATTCCAAATTTGGCAAGTAGGTTCCTTATGTGGTCTAGGGGTGCATAAAGAAAGGATTTTTCAAAATTCACCCCTTAAGGGGGATAAACGGGGCTCCAAAGTTCGTATGGGGAAACAAGATTAGTTAGACTATTTCATTCGAAACTGCACAGGAGGGCTCCTATTGATAAATGATTGGAAACAGGTGTCAGGTTTTTTCAGAATTCAACCCCTAAGAGGGGAAACCACCCAACCCAAATGGGGTGACAAAGTCTGAAAATCAACATGGGTATAGTTTGTATGATGTATCGGGTCGCGTGTATTACAAAAACAACGATTTTAAGATTGAATATGGCGGACCTGAAATACCATCATCCCCTGTAGGGGTGCGATGGGGTTGAAATGTCTAAAAATCAATATAGGTGTCGAGACCGAGATTATCAGGGGTGCTGATTACGAATATGGCATTTATTTTGAGATCCAGAAGATGGTGGTTGTGATGATGATGATTGTGATAGTGATTGTGACAGTGATTGTGACAGTGATTGTGACAGTGATTGTGACAGTGATTGTGACAGTGATGGTGACAGTGATGGTGACAGTGATGGTGATGGTGATTGTTATTACGATGATAATGATTGATTAACATGTAGGATACTATTTATCCCTTTATTTTGATCCAGTGGGACAGTAACCGAACTTCACGCGGGCGAAGCCGCGGGCAACAGCTAGTATTGTATAGTAACAATGTAAACAAGGCGTTTCTTTGAACTGCGACATCATACATTGCACAATATTATCAGACATAGAGTTATTGAAGAAAATATGACTGAATGATTTCAACTCTCTGAACTTGCAACTTAATGAAATACATCATCATTATTAGCCTATGAAGTGGGTAGTGGTGAACGTTTAAAGCTAGTATTCATCTGCTTCCGGTTTAGCTGAAAGCCTGCCCCAACATACTAGGGAAAAAGCTAGGCGGATCTTGATGAGCCTTGAAAATTTTCGATTTTCTAAAATGTAATAATTTTTCCCAAAAACATTCTACATATTCGATATGCCACACGTTATAACAGGAACAAAATATGATTTCTCATCCTAAATAAAAACCTACTAAATCGGGTTCAATAAAGGTTCCTGACGGGTCGTTCGTCACCTGAACACCATCATGTTAATCCCCTAACCCCCCCCCCCCCGCCTCCTCCCTGCAACACCCCCTCTCGATTGATGAGGTGAAGAGGAAAATAAACTGTTCTTTGTTTCCTCTCGAACCATTTAATAATAAAACCAAGACGAACATTTATATTTCTATCGTTTTTCCTTTGTTTCTGTCAGAATTCGTTCTGTTAAGGATTCATGTTATTTTTTGGCCTTTATCTTACGATGTTACTGAACTGTGTCAGGCTTTACGATGGTACCTCTGTCATTTGATTGAGGTTTACAGCCACGTAGGAGTGACTTTTGCATACTTTTTACGCAAACACTAACACTAAACTATTGAAAATCTCAAATAATATTTTCTTTTACAGAAAACGAATGGCTCAGCCAATGTCATACATAACAACCCGTATACATCTATTGCTTATTAATATATATTATCAGTTTCGTAAGGACTGTTGTCACTACGTCTCTTAAACTGATACGTGGTTCCTTTGATTGTGTTTGTATTAGGGCAACGACGGCATTAATCATTATTTTCAACCACTGTAGAGGATGGTATAATTTTCACTAAAATAACAAACGTACCAAAACACAAATTAATGAAGTAACTAATTAAAATTCATACTTGTAACAAAGCGTAGGTGAATTTAATTTGTTTGTTCTACAGCGAGTGAGTTATGAAGCGCGGAACAAAATCAACAGGCGGCATCATTGGCGCTGCAGCGCTGTCAATGTTTTTGTAGCGTGTTGTGTGAGGCGATGGAATGGCTGGATGGCTGCTGATGATTCAGTCGCGTGATAGATTTAAAGCCTATACTCGTAACGGAAATGAAAACTTAAATTATGCTGGGAAAAGGCTCTTTTCATGGAGAGAAAGAACGAGCTTTGATCACCAATTTCCGATTTTAATTTCAGAACATTTGGTTTGGGTTTCTTTACAATATTTCCTCTCTATGTAGGTACATACCTAAGTAACTAGTGTTTAGCTTAGCAATGACACTCGAGGTCTGGCCCCTTATTCACAACGCTTCGAATCGATTTTCGATTCGGAAAGTCGTATGTCTATCTTTTTTTAACATTACGAAATCGAGCGAGATAAGAAGCATTGTGAACAAGGGGCCTGGTCAAAATAACTCTAACAGACCTAGATACATAATTAAACCCAGGTTCTGAATTTACTGCTTGCCCCTTTATATTTTGTAAGTAGATTATTTCACCACATTCTTGTTACACTCAAATAATCACAGCACAGTTTTAATACGTAGATACCATAGCGAACTTGTTTCAGACGCTAGAAGGCGCCATCTTCTTTTACGATATAACTCCCGACTCGGAATATTAGCATTCTCTCATCCATCCTCGGCATATAAAGCGTTATGAAACTATTGCATAGCAACCGGAGCGGTTTGCGTGGGTTGCTGGATTCATAACATAGGAATATGCTGTAATGGTTATTAATTTTTTTTGAAGTAAATTGCCCCTGGCTAGCCGTCCTAGACAAATTGAGTTGAGAAATACATTACAGCCCAGGGCTAGTAATATCAACAATATTACTGTGAAATAACTAAAATAAAGAGTTGCAAAAAAAAAAAGTCGATAGATAGATTGAATAGCCTTTTTAGGGTTCCGTAGTTCTGACAAGGACTTATAGTTTCGTCATGTCCGTCTGTCTGTCTTTCCGAAGTTTTGCTAAGAGACTTTTTTTCGATTTAATGCTCCATTGACGAAATATTAAACTTTAAAGAGCAAATTTTTGTTCCAGTAGCGTCCGGGCCCTATAAAAGCTAAACTGCTGACTTGAAAAATCTGTAAAAATTCGTGATGATAGTACATTTCATGAACTTTAAAGGAAAACTATAGCGGTTAAGATAACTTTATTAGTCTAGCAGTAATAGTCGTTGAACTTGGGTGTTGGATAATTTTGTACCAAATACAAAATACTTAGAATAAATCCTATTAAGTGACTAAGATGAAGTAGTTGCTTGTTTATAACGGTTAAAGACTTGCATTGAAAAACAAAATCTTAAAAAAAAGACATATTAAATTATCATAAGTTTCACAAAGCTGGCGCTAGATGGCGCTGTACCAACGGGTTCGTTCTATATTGTGATAACGGTCTACTACGAAACCCTAAACTGCGCGTGACCCGACACGCACTTGGCCGGTTTTACAAATTGGTTACTCTGAATTTTGAAGGCATTCGAGATTTAAGTTATTTGAGAAAAAAACAGAATCGAAAAAGTAATTATGTTTTGAATTAACAGGGCAAAGGAATGTTCCTGTTAATAATATTGAGTTAAACCTTGTAAACATCATCAAATGTCTATTTTTATGCGTTAATTTTGGTCTGGAAAATTCTGAAGTTTCTCTTCAGACCAACCTTTTATTAGATAACCCAAATTTAAGCTTTATTTATTACTATTAAACCTTTCAAGTTACCCTCTTACTTCTTGAGTGCTAACTGGATATCAAAACAGTGCTTATGTGTGTTTACAAAGCCAATCTGTTGAACAAAACAGAATGAAGACATACCGAGCTCGTAAAAGAATATTGCATAAATTTATTTCTGTTCACAACAGCGTGTCTAATCTAAAATCTTAACACGGATAGCGCTGCACTCGTATACTGCCAGTATACACTGGGTTTTATATACAATTCATTTGTATTCCACTTGCATACTTCACTTGTTCATTTTTATAAAGACCTGCATGGACAATACAATGGCAGCTGGATTTTTTGAAATGTTGTGGAAAATTATTTAAAAAAAAGTCCTTTTATTCGGATCTGGATTGATGCAAAATAAAAGCTCGCAATATGCAACTAACAGCATTTAATACAATCGTATCAAACTTGGCAGGAATTCACAAGCACAGGGCTCTTTTGTAGCTATATTCTGCCAAATACAAAAATGCTCTTTAGGCTCCCTCCTCCTCCACTCGCGTTCACTAGCCCCCCAACCCCATGAGGCTTGTATGGTAATGCCCCAACTCGTTACCATCAACATAATTTCAATTCAGCCAGCACTTGGGCCAACATTGGCGCCAACACGCCAACGTGCGCGCAAATAGCCACGGAACAAGTAACGCGCGTAATTGTATGCGCATTCGTTTAGAGGCGCTTTTTAAATTCGTTCAGACGGATGAGACGAATGAATTAACTCTCACGGAAGAAGGGATTGTTTTATGCTGATTTGGGTTTATTTCTGGATTTTTTGTGTCTCACTGTTTTGAATGAAATCATAATAATAACGGAAGGAGACGGTGAGGTATCTGGCCAAAAACAGATTACTGTAGCTGGCATTACTATATTAAACTAAATAGCTAGAGTTAAATATCAAACGTGGTGCATTTAAGAAATAGAATATGATTAAAATCGCACCTCGTCCAAAAAAGATCATAAAAGGAACTTCAGACACGCAAAAGAAACTCAAAACCCCTACTTTCTTAAAAAAGAAATCAATGCATTCGATATACTTACGAATAAAAGATAACTGCTAAGTTCAGCCAAGTCGGCCGGCAGACAAAAATGCGCTTGGCCACCGACCAAGTTGCTCGATATTGATAGGTACGACAAGCTTGCGATGCAGCTCTTACTAACATAACCACGTATTTGCAGGATATTTTGAATAAAAAAAAAAGAAATTCTGGTTTTTTCATTGAAGTGGCCGTTTCTGGACCGTAATAAAGGAAATAGGTTTTTAGATGATCCGGTCTTTACCGTAGAATATTTAAACAGGTTAAGATGATGATCTTGACGATGATCTTTGCAAAATAGACAAATTAATATATCTAAACGTGACTTGGGAGAGGACTATGTCCAGCAGTGTACTACAATAGGCAGAATTCACGGTCCATTTTTTTTTTATTTTTATTTAATTAGTTCCATCAATACGACTGAATAAGTTGAGACATCTGATCGGATGTAACAAAGAATTTTTAATTATCAACGCTCGAAGGTATGACTATTAAGATAAATTGTGGTGTGAGTTTTTATTTTATTTAAAACACTTGAAGTACCTTACCAAAACATTGGTATCTACGCCTAGCCCTACCATCAGCAGTCGATAAGGATCGCTAACGACCCTCAACCTCGTAGGTAGTAGTAGTGGGTACACTCAGTACGCGTTATTGTTATATTCGCTAATGAGCGCCCGTCAGCGTCATTACAGCCTACAGGCTACAGGCTGCGGGCTGCGGCCCGAAGCTTGGATGGTGATAAATGAGGATTAATTAGTGCGCCGATCAAGTTTACGTATTTTGTGATCGTAGTTTTGAATTACCGTGTTTGGATAGTGGATACAGTAATTACTGTGTTGCGGGAAAATCTGTAATGGATAAGCTCTGCTCTGGAGATGATGGTTATGTCGAAATTTTACTGACCTAAAGCCGTCAGAGTTCCTTTCTGTTTGCCTGGGATATTGGTTTTTGACTGTATACAACGCCACACGACGGACGACTCAAATGGCGCAGCGGTAGTGAGACTGCTTTGCGTTCGTTGGGTCCCGGGTTCGAATCCCGGTAGGAGCATATGTTTGTGTGATAAGCATGCCATGGACATTTGTTTCCGAGTCATGGATGTTTATATGTTATAATAAGTATGTATTTACAAACAAAAAGTATCTATGTAGTATATCAACTATCTGTTGTCCACGACACAAGCCTCGTTGCTTAGTGTGGCGCTAGATGGCGCTGTGTGTAATGTCCAGCGATATTTATATTTAAAGGTCCCATGAACCGCCATGAACTTAGATAAATACTATAAAACAACAATGTCAATGAGACATGGACCTTTTGTCTCTCCAAGACGGAAGACACAATTGAAGATTTTTCAATAGTCCTTGACTGGATCTACATTCAGATTTAAACTTAAAACATTTTTATATGGTACCCCTACTAGCTTACACAGTCGACAGCGGAGTTTTTATACAGTTACGTGTAGGAATGTGAACCCTTCTGTGTGAGTGCACTGGAACAGCGAGATAAGCTGATCATTGTTTCATGAACATGTTTTAAGGGATTTGAAACTATGTTATTTAAGAAATACTATGACTAAACGTATTGATTACTGCGTAATCAGTGATTTGATAGTTTAGATAAAACCGTTGCTGACAGATTACGGACGTGACTGCGGGCAAGCTCACCACCAGTCAAATACTATCTACTGAAGTTTTCTTTCAGTCCAGTTTGTGTCAGTTTGGCTGATCCTTTAGTTAAGTATTTATCCAAGTTAAGGTAAAACTATCAAACTAACCAACAAGACCACCTACATCAAAACCAAAACCATAGGACGCCAAACAACACCAGATTTGAAATTTCATGACCGCAGCAACCCGGTGTCAAAGCAACATCGTACAGTCCCAGCCTTAATCAAGTCTGACTACGAAGTTCGAGAGAGGCACACATCATAATATGAAACATAATAATATCCTCCGTACTATTAGTGTACGCCACTACGCCTGCAAGCTATCCCATTGTTATGGCTTATTATTCCCCATGTAAGTTACAGTTCCCCTAACTACGGGGGCTTGAGATAACAATCCCCCTTTACTTTAAAAGAGGAGATTTTAACAAAACTCATGTACTGTTTAATTTGCGTACATTTTTGTGAGTATAATTTAATTCTGCAGTTTTCATTCCCCGAGGGGAAGCCAACATGCATGATCATGAGGTTACAGCTTATTGTGGAAATGCAGGCTCTTAGCAAAAAGGTTTTAGTTAAGGATTTAGAGTATTCAGGGCTGTTTCTCCGACAGCTGTCTACGACATGATTCGGATTATTGATTGAAACCACGACAACTTAAATCAAGTGTGCTTATTGGTTAAATGAGATATTCACCATTTCTTTTATATTAGGTAATACTTATCCTGAATTTTATGACAATGCCCGTGCTCCAACCCCATTCCCCTCCTAAATTTCCTTGATCCCACTCAACGCCACTCAAACAACGATTGTAAAAAAATCTTCGCACTGAAGACGTTTTGGACAGCTTCTCTTTAAATGACAGCGACAGAGTCGAAGGATTTTCGAGGAAACGAAGTAGATAATAACTTTGAACCAGAATTAATAAAGTGTTGCAGCGAATGACCGTCAGAAAAGCACTGGTAGTAAACATTTGTGAAATGATCTATGGAAATTGTATTGAAAAGACAAGATGGCGTCTTTCGTTGCACAAAAGATACGTGGAGAACTATGAAAATAGATAGACACCTGTCCAAGTTGTTATCCTACTTTGCTGAAGGCAACACATCTCAGCCGCAAGCAATAAGTCAGCCGACCTCAAACTTACCCTGATTGGCTTGATCTCGTCATTTGACAACAAAGCCTTCGGGCGCCGGGAAACCGCTAACTGGTTGCCAGTAAGACCTGTCATACTTCACTTTAGTTTATGGGGTAATTTGCTCTGGCGGTAACTTTAATAAAATTGAATCTAATTACAAGGAGGTGAAGAGGAAAACGCGTGGTCAGCTATTTCTCGATACCATTTTGGTATGAACCGACAAAAAAACATAAGTTACGTTAAGTCATAAGACTATTGTTATGAAAATAATAGCAATAAGTTACAAACATGACGAAAAAGCACGTGTTTTACTAAAACATTGTAAGTTTACATCAACTACTTCATAGTTTAGTGTTATTTTTGGAACACCGGAATTACAGTGCTGATAAGAAGTACCTACCAACCATTTTAATAAGACCATTAAAATCCATTTAAATTTGATATTCAAACTTTTCAAGGAACCAAAATTGATTCTAATAATTCAATCACAAAGGTGTGTTTTTATGGAGAAGAATGAACAAGCTTCTTTAAAAATGTTTTACAATATTAAATGACTATACATTCTTCATCCTTCCTTCCTTCTTTCTCCGCAGTAGCAGTTTCCGAAGGCAGGTGAGCGGCTGAGCGGCATGCTCAGCGCCACGCATGAATGGGATCGATACGCGGCGCCAGGTCAACGACCGCGGGCTACGCTCATCTTTGGGTCAATGTTAACCCGCCACTACTCCGCTACTCTTTGAGGGTAGTCAACTTTACGTTTTTGTACGGTAGCGCTGTTGAGTTCACTGAGATGGTAAGACTTAACTTTTCTTGTGTTTTTTTTAGATAATGTTGTGGGATGTAAAGGAAAAACAAATATTTATTGCATTAAGAATAGTATAGAAAACTACCGACCAAAATTTTACTTATTTAACACAAAAAAGCGTTTCTAAAACATTCCATGTTGTTCTAGCCACCCCTTCTCAATATCCTCTTTCTACTTTCATCTTAATTTAATTTTTCTAAAACTTCAAGTGGTTACCAAATTCAAAGACGCAAAAAGGGGCAACGTTTGTAACCGAACCAGAGCCTAAATGATATCAAAGTAAAATATTGTAAGTGTAACAAAAACTCGGGCCTAGAGGAACATATTCGCACTAAAATTGAATGAAAGCGGAGGGATGAGAGATGAGAGGCAGCCTTCGCGAGCTCAGCCCGGGCGAGGCGCCGGGACTTGACATACCACCACATGGGAATACAGGCAGAAGGTGAACACTGAACATATTGTATGGCATATATAGTTAAAAGCTATTCGTAAGATTTCAACATCTTAGCGACGCTTGAGCGAAGCCTATGCCCAGCAGTGGACATCTTTCGGATGATTGGAAATTCAATTACCTTAGGACCTGGCTACTTATGGAAAAAGATGCAGTAAACTAACAGTGGTTGACAACATAATATAAAAATATGACACATTTGAGTTTCGTTTTAATGTGGTGTGCACTTCTGGCATTTGACAACTAAACCTATTTTCTTTCTTTCTTTTTCAGGCTGTACACCTATATGTCAAAAGAAGTATTTCTTTACACAATTAACTCGTATAGAAATGGTGTGACAGGTCTCATCTTTCGTAGCACGGACTGTATGTTCTAACATTTTTTGCTTTCAATTAAAGTATCAAGAAACATTAATGAAACGCGAATTTTTCTTCGTGCACAGATCAAAGTTAACTTTCTACTTTCTTTTTTTTTATACGAGGGTGGAGTAGCTACAGCTGATTGGGAAAATATACCGTTCCCCTCATCTCATAGCAGCGCGTGATAAACAGGATATTTTAATGGGATGTCGGCGCGGATGCAATATGGCGACCTATGATTCGCCGCTGATACGCCTTTGACGAGGTAATCACAATTTCATGTACCTTTTATCAAGTCTTTGGTTTCTTTGACACTTTAATCCAACAGTATGTATTAATGTCATGTCATACACATTACGTAACACTAATTAAGTATCAAAGGGAAGCCTCAAGCCCGGTTGATGTTCATATCCATAACAGGCTAAATGTGGATGGAATATCTGTGCCCGACCCTTCGGGAAAACAGGTGTTACGTTATGCATGTTCACCAACAGTAACATAACCGACAGTTTCGTAATCGGCCCGCTAAACGTAAACAGTTGTTTAAAGACGAGGCGGGAATTTTGGTGTTCACCACAACTTATTCTAGCTCGGTTAGGTAAACGAGCGTTATAGGAATGAAAGACCGAATGATTATAATACAGTCAAATAGGGTGGGTAACTTAACACGTAAAAATCCGCACAAATGCGAAACATCTTAAAATGGTGCATCATCAAATTATCTATGGAACCTATTTGAACTTTTTAAGTTTTGTTTGCTTGAAATAGTTTTTAATTTACGTGTGACGAAAAATAAATTTTCACTAATGTTAAAGCACCAAGGCAAGGAATAATTGAGAAGAAACGCACTGATGCCGCCACAAACTCGCAAAAATTGCAGTCTTTCAACGGTTCAAACGCCCAAAAAGTCATCCTCTTCCAAAAATTCAAAGCAGACTGCATGTTAAATTCTCACAATAATATCTGGATGTCACCTTAAAATTTGTTATATTTGCAATTTGCAAACGTCAAAATACACCGATTAACTACTAACCGGGACTCTAAACAACCTCTCCCTCCTCGGTTAGAGAAAACAGTTGATTAGCAATCGGTTGATTTGCTTTGGTGAACATGTGTTTTAAACAGCTGTTCTTATATAATCAGACCGTCATCTTTTCGGTGAACATGGCCCTTAGGCTTTTATATAAGAGTGTACCGCAAAAGTTTGTCTGCATCTATTAAACTTTCTGATTGCTTAAATTGCAATGGATTACTAAGTTCTAAACAAAATATTTCAACATTTTTTGTTACAAAACAAACTGATCTTTATTTCGATTGAATTAAATGACATACAAAATTGACAAAAAAACCTAATTTGTCTAAATGTTTCCATGAATTTTCGACGCTATAAAATACGCATCAGTTTTGTATAAGTCGTTCAATACACTGAGAACCGATCGCTCATACGAGAATGTGCGACAAGCGTGTGAAGAACCCGCTGAAACTTTCAGCGATCACCTGCGCTCGAAACACCCTGTATAACAACGTTATAAATCTCTATCACCTGCACTCAACATTCAACCTTATGTTAACAGCTTAAAGTTTTAAATCACTTGTAAGCTTGTAGCTAATGGGTGTTTAATGTGAAACAATTCAATATATTTCAGAGGAAGGGTTTCGGTAATGATATTTCCTGCAGTAATATTTATGAGGGTCGAGTCGGGTCATACGAACCATATTTTGATAATAATCGTTACATATAAACATGGATTATATGGAGTGATCGATAACGGAAGATAAGACACAGAAGTGACAACAACTGCGTCATTATAATACCAATTGTTTATGATAGGGGGATAAGTATGAAAATTAGATTTTCGTGCAAAATCACAACATTTTTCATTCGCGTTTAGTGTGGCAGGAAAGGTACATAGCATGTGTAAGGAAAGGTACATAAAGTGATTATAGTAGAATCCAACTAGTTCGTGCTACATTAAAATACTTTAAATTCTGGTCCTGTCTACAAACCAAAAAACAATTCCAACTACACTCAATCAAAGATCGCCGCAAACTTTTCAAATCCATCTTCCTTAAAATAAAAACTACTTCGTTACACTTTCACGTCGGCGGCGTCGGATCGCGTGTGTGCCCGAACTTATAAATCAGTCATTATAGTCGGCTAATTCCGACACACACCCGAACATAGCCGAACTTTCCCGAACTTCATAACATTTACTCAAAGGACTACGCGCACAAAAATTTTTAAGCAAACATTTCCAGGTTAAGTGGGTGAGTTCGGGATTATTGGACCACCTGCCTTTTACTTACATTTATTTTCCTGATTGCAAAATTAATTTTTTTTTTGTTATTCCCAAGTCTTGATATTTAATATTGGAACTTCCTGCTGACTTTTTATTAAAAGAAGTCGAGTATCTTTCACGGTACTTTTAAATTAGAGGTAGGGTAAAACCAGGAGAGATGGACCACATTTTTTCCAACTTTAATATCTTTTTATTGCTTGATAACTAACATACAATTTAGTGTTATACTAACGTACTGTTAATAGTCTGTTTGTGTGACATGTTTGTGTGACATGTTTTTATTTTAATATGGCACGATTATTATTATTTTTTTTTTTTTTTTTTTCAATTCATATGTACTTTTCTAAGTTAATCTCGGACATCACAGACATCGGTGAAGGAAAACATCGTGAGGAAACCTGGACTTATAATTAATATAAGTCTGAAATCACCAACCCGTCTTGAGCAAGCGTGGTGATCAATGCTCGTGCCTTCTCTGTATGAGAAGAGGCCTTTGCCCAGCAGTGGGACAGTAATAGGCTGGTATTATTATTATTATTATTATGGCACGATTATAGCTTATTTATGGAAATAATTGAAATCTTAAAAAAAGTACCCTCGGTCCATCTCTCCCATACTATACGGGTGAGTCGGACCACCCAGTAAGGAGAGATGGTCCTAACAAAAATAATCATTAACACTTCTTAAACAAAAAAATTAACATTCAATACGAAATTAACAAGTAAGATAAACAATTAAATGAAAGGAAAATCTTCAATTTTTCACCGAATTTTCACATCGGTCGCACATATTGGGATAATTAGTGCAGCCTTCATGGGACCAGCGTTCACAAATAATGCACAACAGACAATCATATTTATTCAGGTCATCATCATAGTTTTTACCACAGCCTGCACATTCGTTGTCATCCTATTGAAACAGCTTGAAAAGCATCAGTTAATGCACTTTTTGTCCATTCCCCTCTACATACTGCACTTTTCCTCTTATGCGTTAAAGGCATATTACCTCCAAAAGAGAGCCTAATTCATTAAAAATGTAAAGATTCAAAAATAAGTAGCAATAATCTAATAATAATAATGTAAAACCACTTAAAATTTACAAAAAAAATGTTTGTCTATTGGTCCATCTCACCCACACATAACATGGTCCATCTCTCCTAAATTGAGTTTAGAGACGGACCACTTTCTCATATTAAAAGCACAATAAATAAACAAAAAACTTGAGGTTATTTTATCATTTCATGAACATACTAACACAGGAACATCAAATCTTATTCTACAGATACAATATCACATACCTTCGTTTTTAAAACACTTATTACAAAAAAATCACGGATCCGAAACGTTTTAATTCGTATTTTATTAATTTTACAAACAAAAATCTAACGGTCTCGCTTTCTAAACGGAGCAAACAGGTTGACAAGTGCTCGTAAGTGCTGTCAGCTTAAATAATTTTAATAGTTTGGTAGAAATTACGATGGTCCGTCTCACCCGCTGGTCCATCTCTCCTGGTTTTACCCTATACTTTTTGCTCAGTGCCGTAAGCGCTGCCAATCTTATCTGATGGTAGGTACTATAAAGACGATTTTTGCATTTAACAGATTTTTCTGGTACAATTCTTGATGAGAACACGAAATAAAGCGTCTCTAGTGCTTGCTTTAATACCTAGCGCCGAAGTTTCTATACCGACGTGGCGAAGTGAATACTTTAAGACAAAATGAAGTACTTATCAATATTTTTTCTCTGATTCTGTTAGACTGGTTTTATTAGCGTCCATGGTTCACGGTTCGTTTAGACAGGCCATTCGTCAGTTGAAACAAAACGTATGATCAATACGCGGGCGCCACAGCGCGTCCAATTTATAAAAATGTTTGTCGAGTCCGCTCCACAAACATAAATCTACTAACGGACCAATTCTATCGGGAACGGTATTTATACCGAAAAGGAATAAATATCCGAAAGGCAAAATTGCCGCTTATTGTTTCGGGTAAAAGTTATATTACACCCTAGATTAATTTATGATCTGTATAACTTTTCCCATTGAGAAACAGTTTAAGCTTGTCTAGTAACTAAACAGTTTGGAAATTCGTTACTGATCATTTTATTTATAGTTTATGGAAGAAGTCAAATATGAAATTGATAAATACCTGTTTCAGGACTTTGTCCGAGTGAGTGAAGATCCTGCTGCGAGCGGCGACGCTGCCTGTACTCCTGGCGGTAGTCAGGCCAGCGCCCGTATTGAGCTGGCGCGTTCAGGTACTCCTGCGAGGAGAACCTTGAGGCCCGAGGAGGAGAGAACCCCATCTGGCTGTAGTAGTCATGTTGTCTGAAGACCACATCAGGGTGGTTGATGCCGCCCGGCACGATCTGACTGCCAAAGTGACTCCGATGTCCCAAATACTCAGGTTTCATGGGAGCATCGGTCATTTCATGTCCATGGATGGACGTGGACCTTTGCGGGCTATAATCTCGCAGTCGGTTGGAGAAGTCAAGTCCCATTCTGTGGGGTGAGTAATCGAGGCCACGCGGACCCATCTCGAAGTGGCCAGCGTGGTGAGGCCGGCTGTTCCGGTAAAAGTTGGGAGAGAAAGGATTCTTGCTCTCCAGGTTCTGCCTGGATGCGTAACCAGTTTCGACCTTTGGTTTGTCATCCCTGGATGGCTTCTCGGGTTGTTTGTCAGTCCCGTTCTGGTGGGCTTCCTTTCTCGGCGTCTCTTGAGGTCGAAGTTTTGGATGAGGAGCAGACTCCGACACTTCCTGGGAGGCCCTCCGGTTGAACTCCAGAACCTTTTCAGGCACGAAACCTTGTTGCGGTGGTTGAGACATTTTAAGTTTGTTCTTTTGCTTGTTTTTAATTTTTTTTATAAATACATCAAAACGTACACTCACTAACACTGGATATTAAAATGTTCTACACAAATAGTGGATATATATAAAAAGTCGTGAATACACAGAGTTATATATTTTATATTATATTATATTTTTAAAAAGTGAAGTCACGTTTACGTCAATTGTGCAATAAATTTATAGGAAAACATTCACAACCAAATACACAAGCTAGAAAAAAAAAACCGTTTAGATTTCACTCAACTCCCTGAATATTTTCTGCAGTCACTTTGGCATAATGAGTGACGGCAAAACACAATACTCCCTTTTAAAAAACCAAATGAGCTTAAAACAGAAGATATAATTATTACTGAAGTCCCTCATGCTTAATGATAGTTTCCTAAATAATTCAACCGCATACATTAACATATTCAAAGCAAAGGAATGAATGGCGCACGCCGCGCCGCCACCGTACGGCTACAGAAACAAGTCTTCAAATTATTCTGAACCTAACTGCTTTAATTAAATTTGTTTGGGTATCCTCCGAACACTAGTTACAGCCTTGAGAGAACATTACTGCTGATATTGTTATTATGGAATTAGAATATCATTTGATCTTCTGATGTTATTGGACAATTTATTGTTTGTAAATGCAAATGTTTTGTCGCTTAGAAACATACTCAATAAACAAAACGACGAATGTAATGGAATAATGAAAATGGAAAAGTAGGGGTATAACATCGATCAACAGGAAAACTATCACAAGAAAAAATAAGGCCTCAGCGAAACCAATTGAAGTATACTATTCCATTTTTCCACAATTTCTTCCAAGTAGCGTCACCAACAATTTCTATTTTTAAGGCTAAGCAGCCAGGAACAATCGCGGCTCATTATCTTCAGAGCACGACGCGCTCGAGGCGTCCCAAGTTCGGCCATTACTCGTAATTAGAGCCCGTCCTTAGCTTGGCACTTGGCCGTACGCCGTACCACTTGGCCGACAACTTGGCGTAAGGCCGTAACGTATTTACGTAAGTTGTAAAGTTTTACGTGCTGAAACTGTGACGTAGTGAATCTGAGGCGTTAATGAGCCTGACTCTATGAGATTATGTTGCATTGTTGCAGTTGGGTACTGTTACTTATTAATAAGAGAAACAGTAAGTAAGTTTACTTTGTGGTACTTATGTTTTCTTTATAGATCTTTATAGAACGTCTCACTGCTTGAGGTTCTAATAGGAACACATTTTTTGATAAATGATTAGATTGCAAGTAAACAGTACAAAACGAAAAAATTACATTTATTAAACCCAACAATGGACTACCGACGACAGAGACGATTAATTAAAAGTTTCCTAACTAAACATTAAACCATGTCATTCTATAAAACCCTAAAGGACCCTCTAAAACACCTCCTAATTCAAAGGGATCTTCTCATCCCTCTGCCTACAGCCGCACCTGCCCCGCAATGAATCACGACCACTAATCGTTGCGTAACTATCGCGCAACACTCGTTGAGAGTTGAGCGCGTCGCCGAGTTCGGGACGACTCCGTAACGGGCGACACTAGTTCACAGTTTGTTTGGTGCGAGTTTTAATTATGACATATTGTTACGACTTACTCTTTAGTAGATTTGTTAATTAACTGTATTATAATTGTGTTACAATGTTTAATTAGATTATGTTGTTTGCACTTCCTTTCTGGTATTTATGGTAAGTTATAGTAAACTTATTACTTTGTCTGTGAGCCGCTTTATTACCAACGGTCATACGAAAAACTTAAAGCTACCAGTATATAGTCCGAAGCCTCAGAAGTTGGCATCAAAATATCAGTCTGAACGATCACCGACGTCATAAACTCTTTTAATAACCATTGAGAACAACTACTGAGACCTAATTCCGGTCCAAAGCAATGAACAACACTTGCCGACCGCACGACAATAAAAGCTGTGTATACAAGAGTACCGCGAGCACAGCTACTACAGCTAGAGCAGCCAGTACGAACAGTACGGCGGGTACAGCTCGCTCAGCCTCAATCAAACGCTACTGCAAACACGGTAGGAGCCGCAGAGCAAGTGGGCACAGAAGACGAACAACGGACAACACGGGACAATGTACAGGCGGTAAATTAAAAGATAATATTTTCACAACATGACGGTATGTCAGGAGAATGAAATTAAACAAATTGACACCCTACTTCTATTTGCAGTGTTGTATCAAACAACAATTTCATACAACTGTCAAAAAATGACAGATGTGATTTTTATAGTTAGAATAGAGAATTTAGATAGATTGGACTATTTAAGTTGATAGTCAATATATAACGATTAATTTCCCTGACTTTGCCTACGATAGTTCCTCTTGAAAAGTTTGAGACGGTTGAGTTTTAATAACTTAAGGTAGTCTTTACCGCTCAGGTAACATACGAATTTCCCGACAACATGATTGCAGTTAGTTAGATGAGACTTAAACATAACTAGCGAATTGTGGGGGTACTATTAGGAACACCTCTGCCCAACCCTTCGAGGACTACAGGCGATTAACACGATTTAAGTTCAAATTTCTTAAAACATAAACTTAAAATAAAATGAATCTTCTGTCCATCCTTACTCCATGTTAGCACGCACGAACTCTCGATATCGACAGCTGGCGTGGATCCAGCTGCCTATCGACATTAATATCGATCGGAAGTCATCCCGACCCCCTGACCCGCTGCCGCATGCCGACGGACTCGACCCATCACAATTACACGTTATCAATGTACGATGACATATCTAATGCCTTTTGAGGTTATGTTGCGGCGAAATTGGGTACAGTGGGGTTTTAGGGACGTATTAATAGGTTAATTGATTTCGGGCTCAGAAAAGGATGTCTTGTAAGAAGGGTTTAGAAGGCTTTGCCAGTTGCACGATAAGGAACGTTTTCTTGAACGAAATAACTTTTATTGGATTCGATTTGAGAAAGACTAAATAAACTGGGCACATAAATAAGACACTCTAGTTAATAAGATTGTTGGGTAGTAAAAGCTGTTTTTATATTTGTAAAAGAACTTGTTACCCACTAATGAGCAGACGAACATTTTGCCGAAGTGAGTGAACTTTGGCAAGACGTCGAGATTGTCCTTAGAGGAAGGAACAAATTACTTTTTTCATTAAAGTCAAGAAATCTGGTAAAATTATCTTACATCGAATTTGTCCAACGGTACTGTTCCAAATACCGAGCTACTAATAAAAATGCTTAGGGTACAGAAAAACGTCTTACTCTAACATTTCTTCTTTACATAACAACCATTTAACTTATCAGCCAAAAATTAATGCCATAATAGCACATACCTGTACATTATAAATACATTCAAATAAATAAATAATCACACAAATCACCCGACGGTCTCATAAATAACCTGGAGCAGCTACTCAAACGCCGTGTTCCGCCTGAGTGATGACGACGCGGAACAAACCGTACCCGTGACGTCATCGATCATCACGCAAGTGATTGGTCACCCGTCATATAGTATCCCTACTTAAGTAACATGCTTTCTAGGAGACGAAGGATCATTTTTAGAGCGGAAAAAATATGTTAGTATCCCGAGGGCAGGGTGAATACCTTTTTTTGTTTCTGTATTCTTTTTACTTCAATGGATTTCGATGAAATTTGGCACAAAAACTATGTATGATTTGGGACAGGAAATAAAAATCCTTTTAATCCCAGAGCAGATGAAGCCGCGGGAACAAGCTAGAGTGCATACAATATTTAAGTACATTTGATATACACATTAAAATAATTTGTACGTATTTCGTTAAGCCTTATTTATCGCGTGTAATTTTCAATAAACACAGCATTTTGCGGCGTCAGGTTATCATGCATGTTATTATATTATTGAACAAACAATACAAACCTCATTATTATTTGAGCTAGATTATTAGTGCGAAAGCCGTGTTGTAAAATATTAATATTCTCGGGAACTTATAAAAGGTTATTAAATTCATTAGAATGGATTATAAGTACATATTTTGAAAGGTAACATGATTTGCCAGTGTGCTATTTTTGCCCTGCCTCCCCTGCCAAGTAAGCGTATCATGGCATTATTATTGAACCATCCGACGCACTCCATTTGTTTACCGAATAATTATATATCGTATTTATAGAAATAAATAAATACTGGCCTCAATAAGTACTTTATTAATAAAAGCCCTCGAACCAAATATATTCGTCCTTCAACCCGGTTCGTCCTCTGCGTGGGTATGTGTTGGATATCATAAAAGGTCACCCGGGTATTATATCGGGATGTGCAGTCGCATACTGTGAATACTAATCAGCGACAAACGGCCAACGACTGCCTACAGACAATAATACGGTGAGTCGGTGATGTGGGGTAAACCACTCTTTACCAAATTGTGGTAAATCTTCTCCTTAAGTAAGAATATTTCCCTCAAATAATAAAAAAGCTTACAGGCTAAAGAAACGCGTGCAAACTCATTTAAATATGTTGTTTAGAACATTCTTAGTAGGTAATATACGAAGGGAAAGGAGATTAAAGCTGATAATAATATCTAGTCATCATTTTTTTTATATTTTCAAAATGTTTCAAAATTTAAATTATAAGGGAAAAAATGAATAAAGGCCTAAAAAACAATTGTTAGTAGCTAATTCAATGTTATTTTCAATAAACACGGATATTTACCTATGTTAATGTTTTCATAATTTGGCGTTTCTATCGCAATTTTTAACACAAAAACATCAAAACGTTCTAACACCACAAATATTCACATTTTTCTCAGTATATTAGGCACAGCTCTCTGTAAAGCAGTTCATTTGAGCGGCTTTCCACAATGACGTTCAGATTTACCGCCATTCGTCATGTCACAGCGAACAAAATACAAAATGGCGTCGTTATGTGAACATTTTGACATAATGCAAGGCTTTAGAGCTCCCACGAAAATATTCCTGAATAATTTCACTGATTTCCATCAAAGAAAATACCTGATATTTGTAGCAGGCAGATATTATTTTTGGTAAATAAATTAAGTAACGAAGTTTCAATTAACCTTTCGCGCGTAGGTGGTAATGTTATTACATCATTAAAGTAATTGTTCTCGCTCATGTATGAATATTCAAGTTTTATCTTACAATCTGAAAATGGGAAGCAATTATGTCTTGACATAAGGTTTGGTGATCTCAGAAGAAATCGTAAATACATCTTGCAGCATTATGACCTCGTCAAAAACTGTTCCAGTATATTATGTAATCGTTAAGCGGAGCTTGGCAAGCTGTTTAAAGACTCAAACCTATTGCTAATAAGCTGCTCTATTATATGTAGATTGGCATAAAATATTGTATATTAAATGAGCGAAGAACTAAACTTCTATAATAATATAATACTACAAACAAGATTTTCCTTAGCACAACAATAACACTACTCCAAGTAATATCTCGTTGTTGTTACAATATCAAGCCGCGTTTGTTTCCCCAAAATACGAAGATTATCGTTAACAAAATCAATTACATGCGCCACAACACGAGAGCTGAGGGCTGAGGGCTCTCGGAGGAAAGGGCGCATTAGGCAGAGCCGGGAGGCGCGCAGATGCCGACAATAGCTGCAAACGATCTCCTTCTGTGATATGATGAAGTTTATTCGCGTCTTGAATCTTATGTTGTTATCTTATATTTCGGAGAAGATGCCTGTTTTTGAATGTCTTATCTTGTCTATAAGCAGAAAATCTGCTGACAAATTCCAAGGGAAGTGGCAGTTCTGATTGGTTGACAAATTAACAAAAACCAATCAAGAGATTGCAATAGATTAAAGGGTTTTAAGATCCAATAAGCCTTAAGGCTTAGATAAATGATTCTTCCGTTTCATTAAGTAATTTGCGTTAGCTTTCTCTCCGAAGTTTTTTTTTAAATCCGTTTATAACAAATTAGCAAAGCGCTTGCAAAACTCCAATATGCTTACTTTAGAATTCTGTAAAAGTGTAAACAATTCAACATGAAACTCATTCCGAGTTGGTATTTGAAATGAAACGAAAACACTGATGCATCGACATCACGCCACAAACAGCTATTTAATCTCCTACACATACATACCGTCCAAACATGTATGTATGTACACGGTGTATGTGCCGTATATCATAGTTTTACGAGAATTTATTCCCGTCCGTGTGACGTTCGCTATAAACTGCTGTACATACAATTAGGTATTCGATGCAAATGTTTTGTGCAAGTAATGATTGACGGCTTGGTTGGATGGTTGGCATTCGTGGACATTATATGGAATTAAAAAAAAAAAAATTAAATAAAATTCTGCTGGAAAGAATAGAAAACTGTGAAAAGGTGACCTACTACTGAAGAGCAGACGAGTTCATGAGCTGCTTTCTACCACCCTGAAGATGAAAACAACTTGTTAGATATTGGGCCCCGGATTTAATTATGTTGAATATGTATCATCAATAAATCAAAGATCTCGTTTTTTTACAAATCCGATGCAATAGAAGAATCAAGACAATCACACACATATCATTGTGAGAACATACCAAACTAAGACTGATCTGCTCATAAATTCGAACTATCAAATGACTTGCCCCTGTGCGGAAACAGGCGGTTATGTTATGCAAACTGATTCTACCAAAAATCATGATGACCGGTGATATGAAGTTCACAAAAAACAATATGTTTAAGCTTCCATCATTAAAACAGCAACAAAAGACAATGCCCCACTACGTCACGATTCCGAGTCACCAATAGAGGAGTCATCAGCATCAGGTTCCGTAAGCCGAGCCTGTTCGTGTATCGACGTGCTCTCGGCCGTCATTACGTGACGTTTGCTGCATCAGTGTCAGATGAAATAAGGGCAGAAGAACCATTGGGATGAAGCAAATGAAGTTGTTGCATCTCATCCAAGGACAAGGACCAAGATTGGTCGCTAAATGTAAGCAAAGAGAAGAATCGCAGGTTGACCGAATTACAACTCGGTTTTTTTTTGTATTAGTTAATTATTAAGGGAGCAATCAATACCTAATAACCAACAGGTTTTTCAATCGCAGTTTCAAGAGGATACACCACATGGCCTCTGTCAACGTCTTCTAAAACGTCAAACGAGAAGTTTAATCTTAGTGTAATCCTCGAAGAGGTTAATTGTAATAATTGGGTTCTGTAGCGCATCCGTGTCTTAATGAACATGATGTTTTCTGCTCTGGTCCTTCTGTGCGCATCAATGACATGGCAACACCGAGCGCTTTTTAACAAGCCGTGACATGAATAGAACGCACCCTCGAATGTGCAATTAAAAACTGTAAATAAAATGTCCGCAATTTTGACGCGAAACCGCTTCAAGAGTTGGAAACATCGTACATTTCATGTTTTGGTAAAATCTACTGAATCTAAATTCACATTATACATGCGAAAGTACCTCATTTGGCCAACGCCGTCAGTCTGTAGGTATGACTGTTATCTTTCACACCTAAACGGCTGACCAAATGTTGGTGTAATTTGGCACAAAGGTAGATCCTGGCGTGAGTTAGGACATTTTATCCCGATGGTACGTTCCCGAGGATTGATTTCCGACCGCCAAAAGATAATATTTAATAGAGGGATAAACTATTTAGAAAACGCTTGAGGGCTCATCTTAGGACTTAGAAGTTTATTTAAAGGGGTAATTAGAATTTGCCCTTAGTAACAGACAGCGAAGTGGAAATTACGGTATTATTGATAATAAGCGCTACAATATTCAAAAGCAATTATTTTTGTTTAAATATTCATCAAAGAGTAGGTCGTGAATTAATAAAACTGCATTCATTAAGTTATTAATTATGAACTTGTTGCTCGGAAAAAACAAAAACAGTATTCCGTTAGTGTTCGGGATGCTAATGTTTTGAACATTTCAGTATTATAATGTAGATATTATTTAATGACGTAGAGTACGAAATATTAATTTATTCATGTATGCATTTCAGGGCTTTTTCAAATGCGTTTTTTAGCTTTTTTCATCACATTTAAATTTTTCTCTTCATCCCACTGGAGCCTGGATCTGTGCCCGGTTGATGGGAATATGGTCGTCTCTTATTATTTGGGACAACAAAATAACTGGCGAAATGGGGGTATAGCACCTCCGCATATTATAAACCTTCATGCATTTCAGGCGTGATGTTATGATATGTTTTTAATACAATGTGGTACATTATTTAGGGTAATATAATGCCACAAGGCAGCCGACTTCGTAAGACCAATCAGTCATCCGCCAAACAAAAACGTATCCGGCTGTCAAACTAACAAAAAAAACAATTGAAAAAAGAAAACATAACGTTTAGTTCCATGTATCCCCCAAAGGGGTCAATAATCCCCACATTAGTGACGTCACGATGTAAACAAACACACGAGCACGTGCGACGAGGCCACGCCCACCCGTGTGTACTAGTGTCGTGACACACGTCTAGTGTTGTGACACATGTATCGCGATGTGATTTATTGCACGTGTGTTTTGTCAGTAGTGAGTTGTGTGGAGTTGTATCGTTGCCAAATTATGACGTGAATGGTTTTAAGTCAGGTGAATTAGATGATAAAGGCACACATTGTGAAAGCGGGGTCGTTTAGTGTTTTGGGCAATAAATATCACACAGTCTTGCATCGAGTGTTATATCAATCACTATTTCATTAATTTTCTAACAAAACGAGACTGATATCCGACTGCTACCTGTCTAGCGACTGACTGTTATTTACAATAGTAAAATGCATGCCACTAAATATGTAATCAAAGTTAATTATTTGGTTCAATAGGAATCTTGTACAGCATTACATCGTTTAGTTTAGCCAAAAGCAAAATATAGTATGCTGGAAACCTTTTAACCTTTTACCGAATCCTAGTTCTTAGTAATATTTCTGCTCGACATCCAACAATTAGCGACATTAAAAAGTAAAATTCCTGAACTCCTTTGAGACTACCTGCCGTGTGGAAAAGTCTGGAATTTTTGAGCCGTCGGTTTTAATCAAAATTTATTACTAAGATTCTCACTGAAGTGGAAGGACGTTGAAAGGAGATAGATCTTTACTATTGAAAGAATCTAAATTAAAAGTCTTTCCAAATGTCTTTTACATAATCAATGTACCTACCGGTGTTAATGAAAAGTCTTGGACAATGTAAGAGGCAATAATGTGTGACTTTTATTGCTCTTCGTAACGCTAAATTAACACAGCAACGATAAAACAACACATAGTACCGTTAATATTAGTATCAGCTTCATAAATCTTGAAGGATTTACGATAAATTGGAAATAAACCCAGAGTATTGCAAAGCACACGTTACTGCATATCGCGGCCACTCTGGAGAACACTCGTATTATCCCTTATAAAACACGACATGTCCGATTCATACATATTTATTGAGTCGGCCCCGCCTGGACTCTCTCCAAGAGGCCAGACGCACGGCAGTGATGGGACACCGTTGACAATATTTTTGCTATAACTTCGATATTATTAATCTTCAAGCAGTCTTGCTTACAAAATAACTGTGTTGTTTTATTACAGGTGAAAATAGTTAACATTCAACACCAGACATTTTGCGCATTAAATACTAATTGATGATGAATTGAGAGTCGATAAAACAGAAGTTTATAACATAGCTTGTTAAAAATAAAAGTTATAAAGATGTAGTGTACCTGTGAATACCATTTGTTTTATGTCCGCTGTAAACTTTTGTGAAAATATCTGCTGTTGATGTAGTGAAGTCTTGATTTACGTAAGGTTTTATTATTTTGAAATCGTGTTTATCACCAATAAAAGTCAGGTTTACGCATAGACATTGCTTTATCTAATAGCACGGATGTTTTCTAACTTCCATGAGAGCAATTTTATACAGAAGGTTGTCGTTACGAGATACGTAGCTTTAAGCGAAAAGATCGTCCTTTGTGTCGCACTAGATCATTAATAATGAAAATGGATTATAATTTCTAAGCTTCTTCTTTTCTATACTTTCAATTCTATTTATCTATCGATAACTGGGAACGTAATTACATTGCCGAGCGCATCACTAGTCTTACTAGAGTCCATGCGACAGGAATATCGAGTGGGCGCAGCAATTCTTCGTCTGGACGTCACGGGTAGGTACTATCACTTCAGGATGCTAGGTTTTAAATCTAGATAGATTTATGGTATCGCTGGCTAGTGGATATGGAAGGAAAAACAATAGCTTTTCCGTTGAAGACTGGCGTAAGCATAGTTCTTGACAAAGAATAATCCTACTTTATGGATAAATTCGCTTTTGTTGAATATTCAAGGAAATAGATCAGCATCCTATTTAGAATAACGTTGGTTTTGTCGCTTGTAAGGAGTCGAGGTACGTTTATAGTGATTTCAATATAAATTAAGCTTAGCATAGCTGTCGATGACTGAAAATAACTGTGCCCTGGAAAGCATACGTCTAGTGGCAAGTATTCTATCGGATCCACAAATATTCGAGAATTGGTCCAGCCCATTTGATAGCACGTTTTGGCAGGTCCGGTTGCCAACACAACAAGTCTTGCTACACTAAATCCGCCTAGATTTGCAACTTATACGTCTACTAGCTTTAAATGTTTGTTTTGAATATTATATACCTTTTACAACGTAATCTCGAGTTAAACCTCGATATTATGGTGATGTTGAATAATAACAACTGCTCTTAAGTTTTATCTTGGGACAGACTTATGAAAAAGTCAGAGATAATAGATATGACGGAAGAATCTAAGCTCATTCCTAAAAATTGATCCTTCGAGCCGGATTATCACAGCAACTCAACTAAAAGGAAATCACTCGTTTTCATGTACAGCCCAAGTTGTAATTATACATAAATTCACTTTTAAATGATACCTATTACAAGACAGTTTTAAAAACATGGAATGAGTTTAAATCTTCTTCAGAGAATGAATCCGACATCGCAAGGAATCAAAGTGTAACAGCTGCTTATCATCTCTCGCAAAACTCGAGGAAATCCTGTTACTAAAGTTCAAATATATATTAAAAGGTTCTCGTTGGCTACGAGCTACCAGGTTTTATCCTCAATACATTAATTGTATTTTTCTTGCACTATATCGTGTGTTTTATAGAAACATGAACATTTTTTTCTTTCGCTGTCATTGGAAACCGTGACAATAAGGCTAACATTGCAATGTTGAATGGGTATGCTGATTCTTGGCCCAAAATAAGCCAGCACAGCCAGCCTCTGCTCATGTGTAGAGTCGACCCTACGGTTGCACTCGCGCCCTACGGCCAGACTTTATTTTCTAGTTAACTTTAGAAATTAATCGATCATTTGTGTCTTTCAAGCCTAGTAATATACCAATGAAAAGGTACTCATACACCGTCCACTCAACCTAGGTGGGCTGTCTGATCGATACAATCGTACAAGCACACGTAAGACACTCTCTAAATAAGCTAAAGACTTTGTTAATGAACGAGCGCCGCTCGACGGAACCGCTAAGATATTGCCTCGATCTTACGCTGCGATGCGACTCACATACCTACACATTTGTCACTTGTGGTATGCATGTATGTGTGTTTCACGCTTGATGTTTTAACTTCTGTGTGTGTGTGTTTGTGACAGGTAGAGGTATGGGCGATAGTGTCACAGTATAATTATAAGCAGTAGTGTGACTCGGACGTGTCCTTGAATTAAATACCTATACTGTCGATCAGAGGGCTAGGGTTGCTATCGGGTATACTGTGTGGTTTATTGTTACGAAAATGACGCAGCGCGCGCGACTATCAGTCTGTTCGCACCTTGAAGTATCCTTAGGAGCAGGGGAAGGGGCGCTCATTCAATTACGTTAGCATTTCGGGCGTTTCATTGAAGTCAACCTGCTGCTTATAATTATACTGTGATAGTGTCGTCCCGTTCACTAATCTTATGCGAGCCGACGTGAGTTGCAATTTGCGTCAAGAGACACGCGCGTTGTATCTACATAGAAGTATGAAGAGGATGAGAAACTTTCTACCTTGTTCCACATACGTCTATGCTGTGACCTCAAGAAACATGCCGCCACATTTACTTCGTGCGAGTACCGTCGTGGTGACTTTTGCTAATTTCGTTAATTTGTTTTATCCACAGTTATAGTCGCAAGACGCATGACGCTTGAGCGAGTAGGTCGTGGCCAAGCATTAAGGTGTGTGTCAAGTATGGGCGTGTGTGTGTTAACAATATTAAAGTCAGGTTAAAGGGTGTTTAGGCTGCAATTGGTATTTAATGTCATGTTGTACACTGCTGTTTGACTGCTTCGTTGATCTACTGATAAGGTTGGGGGCCTGGGTCAGGTTACGAGGTCTGTTGTGTGTTATTGGCTTTTTCAGTAGGATCATGGATATGGATCTGTGTCCAGGTGATAGCAATATGCTTGCTCTATATTACATGGAACCTGAATACTACTGGCGAAATATAGATGTACCGTAACAACTCTAACTTCTGGGGGAATAAAGGAGAATTGTGTTTCTGTTGATGCACTGCAGTAAGATCACGACTGCCTGTACTTTTATCAAGGATCTTGAAGTGAGGTACGTTTCTAAAGTACTTAAGTACTGTCAGGTAATAACACTTTTCATTACAAAGGACCGACTGCCGTAACAAGGAGCAACTTGAAATATTTGTTTAATTAAATTGGCAAAAGTTTTGTTTGAGTCATAGTGCTCGCTACCTGAAGAGAATTCAAATTCAAAGAATAGAGATTTACTTTTTAAATCATTTTTTTTCTATTTATTTATATTAATAGCGTGACGATTGACGGGAGAATGGAAAAAACGAGTTACGCCGACCCCGAATAACATCAAGGGCAGGAATATTATGATGATGATGACTTATATTAATAGCAATTTTCAATTATTCAAGCACTGAGTTATTTATTATAGTTAGCCACTTATTTTACGTCATTAAATCAGGTTGCTTATGCTATCAATGACCTATATTGTCATAAGTAAGAAAGTATGAATATTTATTGTTTGTATAGCAATCATTTTACAATATGGCAATTTTTTTTACTTTATTGGCTGAAAGCTAAGGCAGAATACACCCCATGTAACAGGGGGCGAACTTAGAGCATAGATCCAAAAATTTCGACCCAGGCATAACTTCCAACCTCATGATCAGCAAAAGTGAACACAAGATCTAGGAAGTAGTCTCACATAAACATAAACGAGAAACCGTAAAATATCAGTAAATTGCCCCGTCATTGTCTGTCTAACACAACTCACACTGAAGTCTATTCCCGTCCGCGATGAGTTTCAGCGCATCTCACTAATATTAGGAACATCATCGATGGACGGACAGACAGCTAACGTGCATTAGTGTAGTTGTTTATATTTTAAGTTTATTCGGTTTACTTGTTTGTGTCACAGATGGATGTTTGCGAATAACTCATGTTTTATTGAGGCGGAATGCAATTGTAAAGAATAAAAAAAGGTTTTATAATGTTCGTATTCTAATTTTATTTTTTATCGTCGTATCTTTAAAACAGGATATTTAAACAATACTTAGTCTTAAATTCTCCCACAGACATACAACGAAAATCTAGGGAAAGATAACCAACAGGATTTTAGGAAATTCCTCCCTAACAGGGTCAGAATATGATGTAAGTTCGTACGGATGTTCGTCACTTTTACTAATAAGAAATTATATTCCATCCGGCACAAGGCTTGGCACCACATCGAACTGAATATATGTATCTAGACTAATACCTAAATACTGGAACATGATTAATACATACAGTCACATTATTAAATGAATTAATGTATTCAGACCAAGTCCTTCCCTATCTTAAGAAAGTTACGGTCGGAACGTGGCCGTGGCTACGGAACTTTGCATCGGATATTGAAACTCGACTCAGATAAAGAAATATTGGATATTTCCCTCTGTGCATCCAAAGTTCGTATCTGAGTTATTAAATCAAAGCAAAGACCATAAATCCTATGAAATTAAAATCTTTTAATCACTGAGAAAGTGTAGATCTATAATCTACTTTTTCGAGTTTGAAAATAGACCTTACAATAATATGAGATAAACTTTATTTTCCTTTGTTTATTTATCCGGCAGTAACTCACACGTTCTATCAAATATTTCTCTCGCCCATGGAGTTAGTAAATTGCATCGCTTGCTTTTCTTCAAGCTTATCGCGAAACTAGGTGAGTAGGTAAGTGTTCCTGTTTATGATGATGGAGAGCTATTCCACAAGAGGAATGGGCAATTCTTCTTCGCGAATTGCTCGCTATATCTTATGTTTTCCTGGTATCAAAAATATTTTTCGCGTACATTGTATAAATATTTATTTTCCGTATAAAATCATTTTATTTTACGGAAAAAATTCATAGTTGCTGAATAACAGATTGTGTAAAAGCTGTTGTATGTTTTTTTTTCAAGTGAATGGATAACTTTTTTAACAATACCAGAATTCATATTGTATGTTTAAACAAGGTAAAGGGAATTAAAAAGACACCTTCACACGTAAATAGGTGATGGTTTTTTAATGTATGTCCAAATTGACATAAAATAAAAAATCAGCAATCATCAGCAATCACGACCAATTTGCCGTCTATTATTGCAGAGTTCCCCTTGTATATCTCCGAAAATCAGCATGAGATGATATTCTTCCAAACAAAAAAAGAA
This sequence comes from Xestia rhomboidea, assembly GCA_963853795.1. NCBI lineage: Eukaryota > Metazoa > Arthropoda > Insecta > Lepidoptera > Noctuidae > Xestia > Xestia rhomboidea. The sequence goes on along the minus strand of OY970778.1, from coordinate 499,831 downwards.
CCATCAAAATCGGTTCACATTGGCAAAGCTATCACTGAACATACATAAAAAAATTCAAATGAATTGATAACCTCATCCTTTTGGAAGTCGGTTAAAAAGTTGGACATACTTTAGTGTTTTTGTTTGACATCTATCAACAATGTCAAACAGCTCTAAAAGCACCATAAAAGCTATTGACTGAAGCTTGACTAATACTAGCTTATAATAGATCAGTATAATTACACTAATTATGCAGTCAGTAATCAGTTGGACCACAGAGAAGGACTCACCCGCTAACTGCCGATGATATAGCAGCGCGCTAATATTATAAGCTCATCTTTATTACATCAAATGGCCATGCTGCGGCTAACGGATTTGAGTGGAGTGTAATTTTAATGCTTCATTGGCGTTGTGTTTACAAGTGCCAACTGTGCTGTTCGTGATGAGCTTTTATTCTCAGATCAGACACAGTGAGAAGTTGTTTTTAATTCTGTTAATAACATCGCAGCTGCAGTCTAACGTTGAGGATAGTAGCTAGCAACTTAGTTGTCATCACTAATATCATTCATACTAAAACATGGGTTACTAAAAGGCCTTTTATTTATTAATTAAAAACTCGACAAAGTACACATCTACCCAAAGGAAGTACCGATGAACCATCACCTAATATTCCGAGAGTATCAATTAAGTCCACATGTCCTGAAGCCCAAACTCAAAGATAAAAGATAAACCTGATGATAGCAGCTCGTCACAAACTCATCAAACTTCAGCAACAGTTCTGTTCCCACACGACACCGGCGGGATGGCGGGATGGGCTCGTGCTCGCGGAGCCACCGGCGGGATTAGCATGCCCCCGTCGCGGTCTCAAAGGAAACTACTATTAAGTTTCTCGTCAAGATATAGGGCTGTTGACGTCATTTGCATTTAGTAAATAAAATGTCCTGGCGATAGTGTATACGTCTTGCATATTCAGTTTTTCGTCAGACTCAGAGGGCTAACTTGTATGCATCTACACGGAGTAATACTTCGTCCCGCAAACTACACCATGAATTCAGCACATGATTCTAAAACCCGCGTAGAAAAAAAATATTAAAAAAAAAACTAAAATTCAATTCTTTGTTTCATGTATGAAACAGTTGCAATTTTTGAACATCCGTGAAAAAAATCAGTGCTTGTGAGTCAGGAATAAGGTACTAAACTGAATTTATGGTAATAGTTTGTTGCGACGATGTCCTTCACACCGTGTAATTCTTGTAAGCTGCCTGTCTATCCATATGCATCTAATGTCGAGAATTTCCCGGCATATTTTCCATGGGAATCTGTCGTACGCAGCCCAATTAGGAGAAATACCGACACCGCACGGTGAGACTGGATGTCGAATTTTTGGGGCTTCGGAGTGGAGTGACGAATGTCAATGGTACTTGTATGACAACCGAGAATGTCAAGATATTTCGAAACGGTGCGAAAACCGTTTATAACCAGTTTAATAAATAATAATAAATAAACATTTTATTTCTCTTCCACAAAGGCGCCTTAAAAATATGATTATACTACATCAGATAAATCCTTTGTGGGAAGACTGGTATCTGCACTAGGAAAACCCTGTCACACAGATTACCAGGCCCCCCCCCCAAAAACAGTGTTTTAGTATTAAATCTTAACAAATGATTGTAACCTTTGTTAGAAGAACACAGTAAATAAACAAAGGGAAAAACTAGAGTTACAAAATTAAATTAATATTATTATTGATAATAAGCTAGTAAAGTATATTAAAGTGTAGTGTGGTGTGGTGTGGTGTAGTGTGGTATGGTGTGGTGTGGTGTGGTGTGGAGTGGTGTGGTGTGGTGTGGTGTGGTGTTGTGTGGAGTGGGCTGGTGTGGTAGTGTGGTGTGGTGGCGTGGTTTGGTGGCGTGGTTTGGTGGTGTGGTATGATGTGAGGTGTGATAGGTAGGCTGAAAACACATTTATCTTAAAACAAGTAAGAGGCTTTCAGTGCTATCGTAGTCAAGGTCCAATAGATATGTGGTGAGTACTTGCTTACATTTTGCTTTGGTAAGAGGGTATATTGTTAGTATAGAGTTTAGTTTATTATATAGATAACTGCCAAGGAAACAAAAGTTTCGGCGCGAAAGACTACTTTTACACATTTGAGTAGAACATACATTTGTCTTAATGCGTTTATGAGCGTGCAAGGATGAGTTGTAGTCTAATGAAGAATGTTTACGCAAGATTATTTGGACGATAAACAGTTGTCGAACAGTAAGAACCTTGCACTTATCGTAGAGTTCAGTGGTAGGGTGAAAAAACGGTAAAGCATTGGCTACCTTAAGCACTGCTCTTTGCGCTCGCTCAATTTTAATCATGAACGATTTAGAGGCACCACCCCAGACAGAAATACAATAACTTATTACGGATTGACAGAGTGCAAAGTATACTGCTTTAAGAACTTTTGCATCTGCAACACGTCGTAAGCTTTTAAAAATGAAGATGAGCTTCCTAATTCTCTTGGACAACAGATCGATGTGGGAATGAAAGTTAAGGTTCTTGTCAATTGTTACCCCGAGGTATCGGAGTGAGTCCACTTTTTCAAGCTTAGGGCATGAGCAGGAAGAGCTGTTGTTACATGAGTGGGCCGTGATGTTTAATAAGGCGTCTTGAGTGAGGTGACTGTTCGTCAGTGTAAACGATATGTATTTAGTTTTTTCTGTATTAAGTGAGAGTAAGTTGTTGTTGAGCCAGGTCATAACGAGTGAGAAACCCATTTGAGCAAAGTGGTACACTTCCTCCCAAGTATCTCCATAGAACAGAAGAGCCGTGTCGTCCGCAAAACTAATAATCTTGCCGTTAGTAAGTTTTAACTGACACAGGTCATTAATAAAAATTAAAAAGAGGGTAGGCCCTAATATACTCCCCTGGGGAATACCGATATTGACTTCGCAGTCATCACTCAACCACTGATCGACCACCACTCGTTGAGCTCTCCCATTCAGGTAACTTTCGAACAATTTTAATTGTTCGCCACGAATTCCGAGGTGTTCAAGCTTCTTCAGTAAGAGTGGCGCAGAGACTGTGTCAAAAGCCTTAGCCAAGTCGAGGAAAATCGTAAGAACCTTTTTCTTTTTATCTAACCTAGAAATTATGGTATCAGTTAGTTGATGTACGGCATCGCTTGTTGATCTACCCTTACGAAAACCATATTGATTGTCCGATAAAAGTTTGTTTGTTTCTAGGTAATTGGTTAGTTGCTTATTAATAACTTTTTCAAGAATTTTGGATAGTGTAGGCAAAATGGATATTGGACGGTAGTTATTGACACAGTCCCTGCTACCAGACTTATGAACTGGATGAACTAGGGATTTCTTGAGATCTAAGGGGAACTCACCAGTGAAAAGACAGAGGTTGCAAATATACGTGATAGGATCAGATAATAAGTCAACGTATCTTTTTATTAATTCACTGGGAACATCGTCACACTGTGCTACATAAGTGGTTTTAAGAGATGCTATGATGATTTTGATCTCATCCACATCAGTGGGCAGAAGGACAAAAGAGAAGGGACACGTCGGCAGAGATGAAGTCTGGTTTAGAGTAGGGTCAAACCCTGTGATAGATCCTGCTAAAGTTTTACCGATTGTTATGAAGAATTGATTAATCTCATTCACAGAATGTTTGGGCTGATCTGGATCAATTAGATCCATAGGTGAACTTTTCTGTTTATTGGTGTAGGTGATTGTTTTGATGGTATCCCACAATTTCTTAGTGTTGCCCCGACATTTCGAGAGTTCAGCCTTATCATACTCTTGCTTAACTTTTTTTAGAGTGTCATTACAAAAATTACGATATCGTGTGTAGGTTATTTTTGCAACTTCGTCATTAGGATGCTTTTTAGACTTAAGATGAAGATTGTCTCGATTTCGCATGCATCGTAGTAGTCCAGGAGTAATCCAAGGCTTAATTAATCGCTTACGTCTCGGAACACTGATCTTCTTAGTGCACGCAATCATCAAAGTGGTTAGGGTCTTAAGGAAGAGAGATACAGCTTCATTAGCTCTCTCTAAAGAGTAAACACTGTCAAAGTCTACTGTTTTAATTTTTTCGTCTAGGGATGGATAATGAATACGTTTTATTGTTTTTGAGAGATGGTGTGAGGAGCTCGTGTGGGAAAGGCTTATAATGACGCTGTAGTGATCGGTTAGGGTCGTATGGGCAACAAAACATTTTACCGCAAGTTTTGCCTTGACAATTACGTGGTCAAGGCAAGTTTGAGAATGGGTGGGGATATAGTACGCAGGCAACATACCATGAGAGGCTAATAAATTGAGGTATATTTCCGCTCTTGCATCTGAAGTGGACGGCGTGATGTCTACATTAATGTCGCCAGTAAGGAAAATATTATTGTATGGTGATAATGTTAGTAAAATATTGTTTAATGATTCAAGAAATTTAGAGACATTTCTTTCCCCCGGGGGACGATAAATACAGAGAATCACCGTCTGCGAATTGATAACGATAATCAGACAGTTTCCATCCACAAGCGATGGTTCTAATATCTTATATGTAAAGGAAGATTTATAGTAAACAATAACGCCCTCGTTTTGTGTCCTGTGAGTTTGTGTGTTTGCGAACTGGTAACCATCAATGAGTGGAATAAACGGTGTCCGAGATATCCAACATTCCGTTAAAATTATCACATCCCAGTCTACTTGTGATCGTTTGATGAGGGTTTGCAATCCTGGAAAATTACGGCTAACACTTCTTATATTTTGTACAATAATGTTCAAAGGGGAATTCTCGGTATAAATTAAACTGGAGCAGTTATCGATGTCACAAGAGCTGGAGTCAGCGACAGTTAACTCATCCAAGTCACTATTTATGGATAATTGGGAATTATGATCGAATTTTACGTAAATGGTTCAGTGTTACTTTTATAAGTTTCTGGTGTAAATATAGAGTTTTTATGGGTACAGATGCTAAGTGGATATAAAAGCCGTGCGAGGCTGCGTTAATATGAGCCTTGGGTGAGATATTATGTGTTCTTAATGATAGGTGAGTGGAGAGTTTGTTGATCTGTTTAGTGGAATTTGTGTAGGTACAAACAAAAATCAATAATAAGTTAACATGCAAATAAGTTGTAAAATTGAACAAAAAAAGTAAACAATAAATTAAAAAAGTTGTAACAAAAAATGCTAACAAACACATTTTGACAAGTTTAACAATAATTATGGTAGATAGTCATTGCTGCCCTCTTAGATTAATGAGATCAGATTCGCTATCAACGCGAATTTGTTTCATCCCTTCCGCTTTACGTAGGAATATCCGTCCGTGTGTTACCCAGCAAAATGCGTATTTGTACTCCTTGGCAAATTGTCTGCACAAATAAAAAATCTTCTTCGCGTTTGATGTTAGAGTTTCCGTTACGTAGATCGGAGTCTGCGGCCCTTTTAATTGTAGATGGGAAGTATTTAGTTTGCTGACCTTATTGACCTGATTGAATTTTTTTACGGCAGCTAACATAGCATCTTTCGTTAGTTTACTGGTAAACTCAACGATTATAGGTTTATAACCGTCTGATTTGTTATTCACTCGGAAAATATCACGAATACCTGTCGTTTCAACGTCAACACTGACGGTTTTCCCCACGTTTTTAATCACGTTGATCAGATCTTCTGTGGTCTCTTTCGTATCGTTAAGTGGGATGTTCCGTATCTCTATAGTTGCACTTTTTAAACTTCTCTCAACAGATTCTAGTTTACTTTCGAGTGATTCTATGTATTTTTGGTTATCGCGCCGTTCATTCTCTAATTTCGCTACACTTGCAATTATGTCATCAAACTTTTCTGAGTTAAACTCAACTGATTTACGCAGTTCACGATATTCTTCGCGGATCTCGTTCACGCTACTCAGTATTTGGTCGATCTTATTATTTTGAGAAACAGACCAAGTTTGTAATGTACTCATAATCTCTGTTTTGAAGGACTGCCACTCCGCTTTATATTCTTGATCGTGTTTTCGTTTAGGTACTCGTGTACTTACATTTGATGAGTAGTCACCAGGAGCTACTTCATCACGACCGCAAGTGGGAATATTCGGCTCCGACCCGCCGTGATATGGGGAGATCAAAGCATCCGTGGAGGTCGCTACTGGCGGAGGAGAACGTCGATTCATATTCATTTATTTGAGCGCCGCTAGTTCGATCTAGCGCTCCTGGTACTTGGCGACAGCTACGCTGCCAGTGCGTGCGCACTGGATCGGTTGGAGGGCGGTGACCGTTGCGCGCGTGATTAGCGACTAGAGGGCGTGGTTTTGACCTTATTGGCTAATTAGATGATTACTCACGCAGTTGTGGCGTAGAGATAGCTCGTATAGGTGATGCTCGTCGCACACTGGTTACACTTAGCTTCGTACTTCGTAGCTTATGCGCGCCTGGTACTTTCACGAATTTTTAATGTGTGATTTTATTTCTTTAAATTAAATAAAATTAAGTTTTGACAATATAGCAGCCAACTTAAAACACGTCTGTACCACACAGAGCTCCGGGGGGAAGGAAAAAAGTTTGTTGTGGTTGGATTTTTCTTTTCAACAGTTTTACAGGTAAGTAAATAAAAACATCATCATTGCCTATTTCCGTCATAAAACCCTGTCTTGTACATTATTTCCAGGAGTGAAATGAATATAAAATATAATTTTCCGTCCGTTGATGGTGTCCTTTCATCTCCAGTCGTGATAACATGGCGCCGCTGGTAACGAAGACGGAATGTAATTAGTTAATGAGGGAGCCTGATGTATTTACGAGCTCCTACACAACAATCTGATTATCATCACATTATGTACAATCTTACTTAGAAACACAATTTTTATGTAAGCACTTACTATCTCTTGAATGAGCATTTATTTAAATAAAAACAACGTTACTCATGTAATATCCGAAGAGTTGGCAGAGGTGTATCTACAGAGCATCTACTCTTCACTTATGTTTAAGTCCCATGTCATAGGAGCGAGCCCATTCCCATCAACGAGGCACAAGTCAAGACTCCAGGACTTCTGATAGATTTCTGAACAAAACAGTAATACGAATTTGTCCGATCTGATAATCGAACCAAAGACTTTACGCTCAGCAGTAGCGTTCCGAGCAATGTGGCTCTTATTAATTAAGCCTCTCAAATCTAGTTAAATGTGTTAATGCTAAGAGAGGAATCAAGCCTATATATGGTATATATCTAGTGAAGAGGGTGGGGTTGGAGTTCGAACTTAATATCCGGTCGGACACCTTGGCCGTTGAGCTACTGCGCTTAGATGATATTCACTGCGGAACGAAATACTCAGTGTCTTTTCCCTCATATATTTTGATAACCTCAAAGGCTGAATTTTGGTAATTTAATTCTTAAATGAAGAGATTCTGATTTAGATACAGTATCTTATTTACTCTATCATTAATAATAATTCGCCTTATTAGAATTCCATATGTACTTAAATTTACAGAGAAATAACAAAACCTTCTGGATTGAAATGACCTTAATTGCTTCTTAGAACGCCGACGGGGAGTATGTGGTGCTGACCCAAGCTGCCGAGCTTGTGCTAACTTAAGTTTATACTGCTAAACAGTACCCAACTAAAAAGAACAACCTTAAAGAAAACTAGTTTCTTTACTCCCTTACTTGCCAGTATTTGAATGTGCTCTTGTACGTGTTTCACGAGCACGACTCGGAACCTGAATAATTTAGCATCAGACTCGTAAAGCCGCGAGTATATGTGAAACAATTAATTACTAGACGTCGCAGATTAAACAGGTAGCAACGCAACAAGTTCTTTACTATAACACTAATTAGTTACAGTGTAAAAAAGTGGAATAAAAGCTTCTAGAGAAATTATATAGTAAGACAACTAATCCAAAGAAAATGGTCTCTCGTTACAAAAAAAAGAAATAATATTAGTGCGACTAAAGACAGTTTTTACTCGCACTTTGTGAAAGACATGTGATATCGATTGCTCGTCACCTGTTGGTTCAAATGAAGACAAATTACTTGATCGAGCTCAGAATGACGATAAAGTCACATTGAAAGCAGATCGGAGGATCACCCCAACACATTCTCTTTAATAATATATCCGCAGGGGAACATATACCTCGGCATCTCATTTAGATGGAATTTGTCGAGAATGAATAACAGCAAAGTGTTGAATACATTCAAATTGAGTCTAACACAAAACTAAAAAGCTTAATCACGCAAAAAATAACTCAACAAAAGGCGAATCCCAACTATTCACCGTGATCACAATGCTTCACTCATTATGCCATCTCACCGACACTAACTCGTTGTATATTACACCTTATCACTATTACACTAGAATACATAATTAAAAAGCTGATATGTTTAATATAGGCCTCGGATTAGTATGACCGGCCGGTCGCGGCACATTATTTTCGGGGGATTTGTTTGGGCGGGCGGCGCGCGTGCGTTCGGACCGGAGGGCGGGCGCCGACTGACGAAGGGCGGCGCGGGTGTTCCGAGCTATATAGGTTAACGATCACGTTTCCTTACAGCCGCGATAATGCTCATTTTGATTTGTGATTGTGGACGATTGAAGGTTAAGATCTGATGACCAGCTGCACCGGGGTCAGGAGTTACGACCAGGAGCTTGTTTCACGAACTTTGTTTACACTTGAGTGCTCAGTCCGGTCCATTGATAGGAGTCCCCCTAATTATTTCTAATATTCCACGAATTCAAAATACAACTAAGAATTTCTAAGAAACTCTTATTATTTTACTACCTCCGTATCTAAAATGTTTTACTGAAATAAAAGCAAGGGCAGGCTTAAATTTTCTAATTATGAAGCTGAACTTTGGTGAACCGCGAAGAATACGCTTTCTACATAATAAAACATGTTGTACGACAGCAACTAAGGAATAAATCACCACACTCGGAGTCCTATCCTGCATTGGCTCAATATTTTTCAAGACAGGAAAATTCCTTTTCCAATAACTACCAGGAAATAGTAAACAAATGTATCGACAGTCTGCAATATTCTATCGTTGGATGCCATCTACAAGTCAATTGAATTTGTCAGTGCAGTGTGCGCGGTCGAGGAAGCAGCCAATATTACCAATAATGGACGAACCCAGCTTTATTCATACCTGTCGCGTATCGTTACCACGACCAGTAATAAACATGTAAACCTAGTTATTTGTGCTTTGTTGGTTGTTTCCTCGCAGCTGATGATGATGGCGGTTAGTTTTTGATGATTTTTTTCGATGATCTTAGTCCTTCATAACCAGGTTATAAAACTGACACAGGCTTACTACTACTACTACGAGCCGAGTTGTCAGAATATACCGAAAGTCTGATAAGCAGACTTATTATGGGGTATCGTGTTCGATATTACTCAACGTTTTGAAGGTCAGATAGACAGTCGATCCATGTCAAATAGCCAAGTCTGTAGGTTTTACGCAATTTGGAGGAGATTTAAAGAGTACCCCATGTAGGGGATAATAGTTAAGTTCGTGAAGCGCTCCCAGGATAGTTGTCTGTAATACTGACCGTGCTGACTAGGTAATCCTCTTATATACCTTAAGCTATTCCGTATTAAGAGCTTATAAGTGCGCAGCTTAGGATTAGGGCAATTACGAAACGAATTCCATAACAAAACAAGGCGTATTATTGTTTCGCAGAAAGTTGCGTTACATCCATACTGCTGCTGAACGGATTTCCATAAAAATTGCCACTTAGACCTAGCATAGCTATTCACAACGCTTCGATTCGATTTTCGATTTGGAAAGTCGTATGTCTATCTTTTTTTGACATTACGAAATCGAGCGAGATAGAAATACGACTTTCGAAAATCGAATCGAAGCGTGGGTTAGGACTTAAGATACTACTTATCCCTTGATCTGTCCACGAAGTAGACACAATAGTTAAACAATGGCGTCTCGACCAAATTGGTCATTTGACAGATCATGATACACACATCATATCGTGTATCATATCATGTAACACGTTCCCATGGGATTATTTCAGAACTCCACGTGTGCGAAGCCGCGAGCAAGAGCTAGTGAACCATAATGATGACATTACCAACAAGCTAACTATTTACGTACAGGTAAACCATTTCTATTTATATATAATGGCACATCCCCGGCTGGGGCAGGTCCGCCCGCAGATAAAGACGGTCTTGTTTGTCAACTTAGCCAAGTATTTACCGACTGCTGTGGGCTTGCGGCTTCACTTGGTCTGTGGCACCGGTACCAGCGCTGGCGAGGAGCGAGGAGCTATCGACTGTGTTCTCGCTCAAAAAACTTATAATAGAAATAAAGAAACAATAAAGAAAATACATTGATTTAGCACAAACTAAAATACACACAACATATTTATCAAAATTAACACATAGCAAAGATAATAAGGAAATGTGTTCCTCACGGCTGGGCCTAATGGCCTAGTTCATAACAAAATACCAAACAATGGTGCCTGACGCCGGTTTTCAACTGGACCTAGTTTTGTGAGGTAACGGATGTACATCAGTATTACACTTAAAAGATGTACGAGTAGGTTGCGCATCAGTAAAAGACATACATATATAATTAGTAGTAGTAAATCGCTGACAATTCATAATCGTCGAGATCTGTCCCTCCACTTGTTAGTGCTACACGCTGTTCGTCGGCTGTGGGACCGGAGCCTTACGGTACGCTTTCAAATGAAGTGGAAAATCTTCAATACATGCCATTTAGGAAATTAATTGATGTTATTTGGAGAATTCCACGTTAAGCGGTAAATATCGTTGTTACTAACATACCGTCTACCAGTACATTACACGTTCGTGCCAAGAGGGTAGGTATTAAGTACAGCATGGCATGTTACTACATACTTCTTTAGCTACATTCAGATTTCTGTACTATTATGCGGAACTTTTACTTTGTTTTAATGGATATTTGAATGAAGCTTTCATAATTATATATATGTACTTCTTACGGTATAAATACTTTAACATACAGGATGTTCGTTCATTACTTTAGTAGAACATAACATAAACATAAGATCCCGCCAGTACAGTTAGGCAAGGGTGTACCTAATAGCAAACTAAATTTCGCCAGTTAAATTTAAGTCCCATGTAATAGGGGGCGAGCCTATTGCCAACAACCGGGCGCAAATCCAGACTACGCGGCTGCTACTGTAAAATTCCTGATGGTAAAACCTAATAACAATTTGCCCGACCCGGGAATCGAAGCCAGGACCTCATGCTTAGTAGTTGCGACCACTACACCAACGAGGTAGTCACTACAGTAGAACTAGTATTGATATCTATCTCCCCACATCACAACAAGAATAGACATAAAACATTAAAATCAAAAGCTTTTATTTACTTCAGCATGTTACTAACATTAACTAAAGCACGGGGTACCGGACACACTACACGCTACGTAACACAGTTCCCCATGTAGAGTCCACGTAGAGCGCCGCAGAGCAATGTAGAGCAATGTAGAGCATGTAGAGCCCTAATTAGCGATGCTAAACGATAATAGTAATGCAACGAGTGGTGTAGAGCAAACACACATACTTTATTGAATTAGTACAGATCGGGTGTGAAGTGTCGAGTGTCGTGCGAATTGGTTATTAGTATATATACTGACCTGCAAAAATAAGTACTACACTTTAAAATTTAAATTTTTCCTAAACTATAGAAGTTAGAGATTTAAAATAAATCAACGTTATAAAGCAATTTTTATCAGCTTTCTTTGAAACTATAGACAAAATTAAACTATTTTTCGAGTCCTTTTTGTTTCGAAAGTATGTCTTATGTACATAAAAAGTTATTGCAATTTTAAAAGTGTGATACTTATTTTTGCAGGCCAGTGTATATGGATAAACGGGAACCATTACATATTACAGGGTGTAAACGGTCCCTTCACGAAGCCAAGCATTCTGTATATCAAACTAAGTAACTTTACGCAAAAAATATCGCTGAGAAAAGACTTTTTTTGGGGTGAAAAATCACGTTTTAACAGTACAGCGTTTCCATGGTATTATTACCGATCTCCACAAAAAGCTAGTAAGTCTGAAGTTATCACAACATCGTCAACACAAACTCCTTCACTCGTTAGCACGTCGTGTTGTTTCCATCGTGTTGACTTGTTGTCGGTTTGTCATGTTGACATAACTGGCGAAGTGTGGGAGTGTGCTATATTTATGTTACAGTCAAAACTGTTAATCGGTCCAAACCACTTTTGACTGGTGTCATTCAAAATCCTTATGTTCAAATATGTTGTTTTAGAACGACTCAGTTGTAATTAATTACCTAGTCCTAAAATTACTCAATGTTTTTCAAAGGGTCACAAAAAAAAAACCTAACAACCTAATAAGTTTCTAAATAAATAATAGTTATTGTTAAAATAGTTTTCACCGGTCAAAAGTAGTTTTGACTGATTAACAGTTTTAAAGAAACCAGTCGTTATATTGAGGTGTCTCGAATCGGCTACTATTATCGACTATTAATATCTATTCTATTATTAACACTGGCTCGAAACTGTTAAGTAAAGATGTTCTCTAAGTTAGTATTAGTTCAAGCAAACTAATGTTGATACTAAATGAAGTGTTTCAGGAATTTCAATCTCCGACTTCAACGTCAAGCGCTTCTCGATTTGATAGAAACAATCAGTAAACACTGTTAATTTATAAGAAAACCTTTCTTCTCCATGTAGGTACTTTCTTTTCAACATCACGCCTGTAATCTCCGAAGGGTTAGGCAGAGGTGTACCTAATAGTACACGCATGTATTAGGGGGCGAGTCTATTGCCATCAACCGGGCGAAATTCTAGTCTCCGTGACTGCATATGATAAAATCCTCATGAAAGCCCAAATAAAAAAAAAAGTGTACTCGATAATGTGTAAGCTGTGGTTACCTGTAATTGAGTGTGCGTTACAAGACCATGTATTCTGTAATAGTTTTCATTTATACATATAAGAAATTGTAATGGTGCTCGTTGGTAATCCAAAATAATCCAAAATAAATAAATAAAACTTCACCCGAGCTGGCAATGGAGTCCAGTACGTCATGCTCAGCAGTCAGACTTTGCGTCTGCTAGACCTTGAGGTCGCCTAATCCATCCACTCCTGAACACAGGCGTCCTCTAGCAAAGTCATATCGACTGCTCTAGTGCTTCACGCATCCAGAGGATTTCCGCGGTCGTTAGTCCACCAGATGCAGCTGAAACGCCTCCTTCCCACAAAGAGGCTTTAAAACGTTCAGAACCTTTCGTCCCCATTAGCAATCCGATATCTCACGTAAGCAATAAGCTATTGCTCCATTCAGCCACAACAACAAAGGGCTATCTCACACAGTTATGACACAAGTACGTCTATAAAGGGCTAAATCCGCGGCGTGTTCAGGTTCGATTGTATTGCAGCGAACTTGCCAGACGTCGTTACGAGCTGGAGCCTGAAATAAATCACGATACGGCTGAACTTTCCCCTCGAAGCCTTAATGTGTTCGGAGATACACGGCGCTAAATAAGGAACCAGTGTGTTGGATGTTAGCTAGTGGGAAGTGCTGGGAGCAGCTGGGTACACTTGAAATTGAATGGACTGAATTATCATTTAGTTTTTAAACAGATGATGCTGTCTGATAAGACACAATAAAAAACAACACTTGGGAAGTTACTCTATATGTGTGTCTGTTACCTATTCACGCCTTAACGGCGGTAAAGATTTCGATTTATATAAGATCATGACCTTGGCTAGGATCTAGATTCTAGGGTCATCTTTTTGTCCCTATAGAACGTTGTTTTGGGATAATTTTCGACCTACAGCAGGGAAGCTAGTTGCATATTGTAAGTTCGGTGATTCACGGAGAAAAAGGGCCACATGCGTCTGTGTATGTTATTTAAAACATTCGGAGTTATTGCAATAACGAGATTTTTGTAGTTTTATTACAAGTAAACATAACCTAAAATGTAAGCATACGTTACATGTTGATATAAAACGTTCCCATTTATTTATCTAGTTAGTACTGCCGCCATATTGAGAGCAACAGGCACGCTTCCCAGAATTTAAAAGAGTAAACTTAATAGAATTTTCTTAGAAATAATACCATCTACGTAACCTACATACGGAGATATGATCTCAGAGAAATATATTAAACTAGAAGCATTCGCCTCGTCATAATCACTAACGAAGGAAAATTTTTGGTAAAGAGAAGACGGAAGAAGACATCATGGAAACCATTTACCTAAGTAACGTAAAAAAATAAAGCTGTTATTTTTAAAATGAATGTGATAGCTTCAGTGCATGGTTCATATTCATTTTTTTTTGCGTACCATAAGTTTCAAAATATGGTACAATAGGCTTACAGCTAAGAACAATTATGGACCCTGTTAGGGCACAGCAAGAAACAAGATTAAAATTAAATTTAAAGTTGTTAATAATAGCATTTTATAAAAGCTAGTTTAAGTTTTTGCAGTTATTAAAGTTCCATTAACACCAAGAAAACGACGGAAATCGTTCTGTTTATCTCAATTTTAAATCTAACTTAATTAAAACTCACAGAACTTTAAACTGATATTTTATCTTATTAATAAATATTTCTTTGCGGTTTTCTTTACCAGTTAGTGGGTACGTAGCAGAAAACAAGACGTAATTACTGCACATGCCAACTGTATTCTACGCAAGCAAACAGTCACAAAGAATAAAAGGTAGAAACCGCACAGTTAATGGAACGCGAGTCGTGACCGCTGCCGCCACGCAGTCGCACCGCAGTCGCCCCGCAGAAGCCACGCAGCGCGCCTCACTTCATATTTACCGACGGACCGCGCCTCAAAGGCCCAGTGATGTGCCCGCGTTAATGTGCGCTCACCGGTTCGATAACTATTCGTTTATAGCACTAGAATGTTTTGTGAATTACAGTGCAATTAAATCGAGCCGAAATGATTTACTGAGCATCCATTTGTGTTCCAGCAGCGCGTGTCATTTTAATTTAGGGCATAAATGGTGGGTAATTATTACACAGTTCAGAATTGCAATTTTAAAGTATTTTTAAATGATGGAACTCTATAAGTGAATTTGTGTATTGCGCTCAATAAATTAACAAACAACTCATCGACACATGCACAACACTACAAGTTAACTCGTAGACGTCTACGACCCTCGACGCGTAGCGCTACGACCCTCCGTAGCGCGTAGACCCCACCCCCCCCTCACCCGCCACGCAGCGCTACGAACTGTAGCAAAGATCGTAATTTGTAACACAGAATATTCTAAAGGTTATAAATTTGCGGAAAATTAGATTTCAACGTTACAATTATGTGTACAGATATTTGTGGAACTTTGTTACAGAACTGAAAGATTCATTTGGACCACAAATTGGTTTGTAGCGACAGAGGTAAAGCAAACAGACGCCTTTAAGGCTTACGATTGGCAAAGCGTCGTGTTATTTTGAAGGCAAAGGCGAACACTGAAACGCAGGGATATTACAGCTGCTCAGTTATATTAAGGCTATGATAGTCTGGTCGAAATTAATATTGTATTGTATGAAACTATGAATTTAAGATGAAATGAGACGGCTATGTTTAGGAGCTTACATTTTAGTATCATTTTAAATATTAACAGTAGTTTAGAACTTGATTATGTATGTCAGACTATATAACATACATAAGGCATGTACGGTTTTATGTATACGCCTTCGTCTAAAAGAACAATGTGTAAAGTTTGAGCAAAGAATTGAACTCGAATATTGTGCGTAACTTTTAGAGTAGAAAGTGCGTCCCGAGGGAAGCGCGAGAAACACAAGCACTCACTAAATATACAGGGAATACGTGGATATCATATATTAGAGATAAAAGAACAAATGTTCTTAGTAATGTACAAACTTAAGAGGTGATATTATCATTAGTATCAGGATTTCGTTGGGCCGGTGGTCACAAATAAACTGGAATTTGAGGGATATGGTTCAATCCCGGGAAGTGTGAAGTATGGGGTGCTTTACTATAACATTATAAAGAAGTAAGTTGTAAGGTTGGATGTAGGGGGTAACCTTGGGAACTACTGATCCGATTTAAAAAAAATCTACATTGTCACCGAGTGTAACAGGCTAAATATAAAATAGTCCCGTGTGATCATTCTCGTATTGTCGTGATAAATCATAAATGGTAGCGAAGCCGCGGGCAAAAGCTAAATGTTATTAGAAGTTTTTTATCAGTACGGATTGTGGATTTGTGCCGCTGTTGATTTGCATGACACTTGTAAGGCTCAAGGTATCATAATTGTTACTTTTAAGCCAAATACCTTTGGGATAGCCTGTCTGGCGCCCGCAGCCTCAGAGGGTAACCAGAGACGATAGTGGCCGCTCTTAATTAGCTCGAGATCACCTGAAGAGCTCTTGCCTTCGTCGAGGGCTCCGTTTAAGTTCGAACTAGTCGAGCGATACCATTCGATAAATGGCTTTCTCTTTACAAACAAATAATATCTTCTGAGTAATTGTACCTGAACAAAATTCTAAATTTTTCAAAAGAATGTTGTATTTAATTCCATTTTGTACTTTTACTAATGTTTCCTTTGTATTTTGGATCATCAACAACGAACCCATAAAAAACACCTTGATTGCATTTTATATTTATTGAAACGAAATAGTTTTATCGCTGCAAATAAAATGAAATTGAAAACCGATTCCCCGGAGCACATTAGCGGCACGGCCACACTATCGCACGGTCACGGCGCGCCTAACGACGCGACTCGTGGCACGCATAAATTGAATGTTATACTCGCCATACTCGCCGCTTGCCACTAGCAACCCAGTGTTGCCAACATTATAAACGACGCACCGGTTCGCGCCATCAAGAATGCACGTCTTACCACAACGCAATCAATTATTAACTTTAACACCTCACATTTAAAATTCAATTTCTATTGCATCTCCCTGAAGGTGCTATCTTAAGAATCTTTTAGTCGAAAACCAACTGTAGGATCTACGATATAAGGTTTATTATCAACAGGGTTTGGAGAGTTATAATCAACAGCTGAAAGGAAAGGAGTGAATCAATTTATCCGAGGCAGAGGGAATTATGAATGCTTGGGGATTGCGTTAGTAAGATTCATTTTGTAAGAGTTACTCCAGGAGTGGCTCTGCCCCACAGGACTAATGCTCTTATGTTTACTTATAAGCACTAAGCCGTCTGGACTAGAAATTAGGTAGTTTAGCAACATTTAGTGCTTTTACAACATTTGGACAAAATAAAAATGTTCTGATAGTTACGACTTCCACAATAACAGATATAAAATATAAGTAATTTTTGCTTCGATAGCTCTAAAATTCCCCAAAACGTTCTTGGTTCGTATTTGATGATCTAAATATTGACACATCGTATAAAGGGAGGCGTAGCTTCCGTAGCTCTGTGTAACGTGTAACACGAGGGTGTCGTAACGAGGTTAGTGTCGCGGGGGGTGTTACACGATCACTAATTAATTGCTTGTTCACTATTAATGGTTATCTGGGAATTAAGAGGTCCGTTTACAAATTGATTCAAATAATAACATCAGACGAAAATCTTAGTCCTGAACCTAAGAGCTTTCTATTCACAAACACCTAGGGCTATCATATCGTTCCAGCCTGCCTGGCATCATGATAAACACTGAATCAGCAATCACAACTCACCTGGACCGTACTCCAAACTCAGACTTCCTCCAGATGTATGCAAACAACAGCCATTGAAAGGAAGATCTTCAAAAATGCCCGCTAATTGGTTCAATTATGGGCGAAAGACCCTTTCGAGTCGCTCACGGGTCTAGGGCTTGCCTAAACTTGATTATACTTGAGCACACTCCTCCTCACATAAAGCGTGTCCCTCCGGCTGAGGGCTGAGGCTGGAGGGAGGGTGAGTAACCAGATTACGGGTCAGCTTTACTTTACGCGATCATTGGGTGGTTCTTTTTGAGTTGGCAAGTTTTTAGGTGAGGGAAAAAGGTTTATTGTCTTATTATCATTTTGGATTATGGTTTTTTTAGTTAATAAAACGAACTTCGTTGCAAAGTTCGTTTTTTAAGTAAAGTTTTTGATATATGACTTAAACGTGTTAAACACAAATGACCTTTACAGAGGACTCTTACAGCTTATTTGAAAATCAATCGGGCTTAACGTAAGCGTGTACCATTCAAAGCGGCACTTAATTTTTTCCACATCAGAATATGAGCTCTTCCCGTAATTAATTGAACAAATGTGAAGTGTTCGCGTTAATGAAGCGCCTCCCCCACTCGCAATGGTCGCTCTCGCTGGTTAACTCTGAGCACTGAGCAGGGCGACACGCAGACAGTTTTCATTCCTCTTTATATTTAGGTTAAGACGAGGACGTCTGTTGTTCTGTCACCCACTACATAAGGATGAGAGAATACGAAGGTCCACTTTAAATAAATCATAGATGTAGAAAGCAATACATGAACTACTCATGTAATTGATATTTGCTCTCGTTTAGCTAGAATCAACTGAGTTATCAAGAGACGGCTAAACTACCAACTTGATACGGTTGTTTGGATACCTTATCATGTTGGGCAATGGGCGTCCGAATTTTTTTTATAGGAAAAGATTGGCTCCTTCCAACATAGACATTCATATGCAACCCCGGCACAAGATAGCTGCACCTTCTCTCCTGCACAACCACCTGCATCCTCCAGAACTTGAATGAGGCAAAATACAAAACTGTCCAGGGCGCTGTATGAAGTGTCCTCATACTGGTCGGACCGGACAAAATCTCAACATCAACACGAGCAGAAGAAGAAGCGAACTGTACCTATGTCAGTGGAGAAATTATTAGCGTGGCTCGGTACAAATGATCACATTAGATAAGCAAGATGTCACAAGTTGTACTGTGTTGTTTCCTCGCCTGTAACTTGTTCTTCTGCACTCGGTAACTGTTCGGTGCGGCGGTAATTACCGTCTGACTCGGGCGTTTAGCTCGCTGCGAGATTGTGCCCAAGTTTCAGCAAATTATGTTACGACTTGTTCGTGTTTTACACTTGCAAATATGTTTGTGTCTTAGTGAATTTGTTGAGAGAGGAGACAGGCTTGGTATTGTTGTAGTATTGTATAGAGTTGTCTGTGAACGGCTATAATTTGATATGGTTTGAAAGAAAAGCTTAGGGAAACTTACGTATTATTGATTCCTTTTTTTATACACTTTGACATTGGATGATTTGACATGAATACTTATTTCAGTATTTTATTATTTTTTACTATATTTTTTATTATTTTATGTGACATTTACTGATTTGACAGGAATACTTATTTTGTTAAGTATTTTACTTTTTTTATTATTATTGTGACATTTATTGATGTTTGTTTTCTTATTGACATTTATTTTGTAAATTATTATTAATTTTATTTAATTATTGTGAATGTGAGGACAATGTGGGTCACATATTTTATTTTTATCCCCACGACTGTCTGGCAGTTTGAGTACTATAAGCGACCTACCCAAATGTCCCTTCTTTGGTATTGTTCGTCGTTTCGTTGAGCTCCTTGAGTTATAAGTCGAGCTACACGATAACTGACAAATGCTTGCACTGACTGGACTGTTCTTTCTTTAAAAGACCATCTCAGACACTAATCTGCATAGTCCTCATGTGAATTGAGCAAGATTATGTCTGGACTTCAAAAGAGACTATGACCTCTGAGTTTGTTTCGGCTGTTTCTTCTCAGAGTAGTCAAAAAATGACGTGTAAAAGTGTTTGTAAAAACCTACTTGCAAAATAACATCATTTCATTTCATTTCATTTCATAAATGTAAGTTTGCGCTAGGCCCGACGAGAGTCGACTAACTTACGTGTTATTAACTAGTTTTTGATTGGTTACGTCGTGTACGGACCGCCATTGTAACGTGTTTACATACCGATTCCTCATTGGTTATTTCATTTACTGTTAATATTTGAGTAACATCGTGAACGACAGGCCTTAATCTACAAAAAGGTGATTAATAAGGTCTCGTCGTTAACATTTTTCAACGTTTAATAAACATCGCAGCTCGTAAAACTTAAGCGAATGAATGTAAACATCGCATCGACGCAACAACAACAAACGCAAACAACAAACGCGTCGAATCGTCGGCATAGATCACGACACGTCGAAACCACGCCGCGTTAACGATTACTGACCGTTTGGTAAGTACAGATTACTGCTATTATGTAAAACTGCTTCGTTTGTGAGGACTCGAGTTAGTTAACGTTTAATCTCTTACTGCTTTGAGTCACGGATGAACTCGCGTGATTAAGAATTTAAAATAAAATATTTTACTACTTATTTTTAAGTTTTTACCGCAAGTAACTCTTGACACGCACTTTACAAAGAGTTAACAGACATTATTTCAATGCCGGTTTTTAAAGTAATTACGCCTCACTTATAGTGCCTTTTATTTTACCTACTTACGTTTTGCGTAGCTCTCACGCAAACATTTGTCAAAATACGATGTTTAAAAAATATTGAGCGGAAATCACTTTCAACACGATTAACAAAACCCTGTCAGTACCAATTTGATAAAACATAATGACATTAAAAGCTCTTGAACACGACTTAGACGTGTTGATCGTGTTCAGTTTCAATGGAGAAATCGGTGTTTTATAATTCCGTGGTTGTCTCGTCACATAAGTAGAACATTCAGCATTAAATTAAATTGCTTCTCCATCGATGTTTTCTATTAATAGTGTGCGTGTGGAGGCACAAGCGTACAATATCAATGGAAAAGAAAAAACATTACGTTATTATTGAACGGCTGATAAAACAGTAACGGCTCGCCCCTTCTCGGAGCTTTCCAATCAGCTCGGTCGCTGTCCGGAGTGTCCGGCCACTACAGGCAAGGCCGGTGTCCGGCGGAGACGGCGGCACTCCGACGTTGTGGCTAGTAGTACAAACGTTTTCAATTCTTTTAATCCTCTGGGGAGTTTCAGGTAATGGAACTTGGAGAAGAATATACCGTCGGGGTGTCGGTATGTTGTCAATAGTAAACACGATGATAGGTTTCATGAAATGATAAGAATGTTTTTTAAAGGCGTATCTTTAAAATGCTGCTCTCACCAAACGATTAGGTGTGTGTGTACTGTGTTGTCAGTTATGAAGGCAGAAACTATATTAGAGTAAAATCATTAAACGTACCCATGTAGTTTGAACATAACGTTATCAGTTAGTTAAAAATACCAATAAGTTCCCAGATACATAATAGACCTAGTACCCTCACTCTTGGTCTGTTGCAGAAAAAAAAATCTTGTCATGTTTTTAGAACAACGACAAATCCATTCCGCTTATAATTTATGCACGTCAAATTCACTCGAGATACTCAATATTTTACAGAATATCGCGTAAAACAATTTACTTGAAAACAATACACCAATGTGTTGATTTTATTTCCTTCGCATCCTCCACACTATTCAAGTCTCCCCAACACCTGCAAGTCTTACAACTAGGCGTACCTTTGCCGTGCAGCTGCTGCCGGTTCTCCGTGCCCTTGAGGCTCTCGGCGGTGTGCAGCAGTTCATCCAGCTGCGGCTTCTTCTGCTCCAGCTCGCGGAGGACACCCTGCGAGAGAGGAGAGGAGTGTTAGTGATGTTGACCTGGTTTGTTCATCAACTGCGGATACCTTATGCTAAAAAAGTATGTGGTGATATTGAAAAACCCTTGGAGATAAATTCTCCCGCTATTTCTTACCGTCTTATCGTCTTATATAGCGCTTACAAGACCAAATCGATTGCTTAATTCTTAGTTATCATGATCTCGGTAAAACCGTCTCCAAGAGCAAATTGGAGAATTTGCAATTGGCAAGATTGTGCAACTACTTTTGTAATTTTGGGCTATCTTTAGAAATAAATAAATACCTTGAACATAACATACTACTTTTTATGTAATACTTTATCAATCGCGGCTACAAGCAGCCTGTTACGTCAAAAAGCAGATCCGAGTGAAATACGAGTACCACAAGATACATTAGGAATTTACCAGTACCGGTGTTGACAGAAATAATAAACAGGTTTATACTGCCACTCCGCTTGTATTTAAATTAAGTCCAGTGCCTAAGTATATCTTTTTCCACTTATACTTTCTTCGTTTCCTCAGTGGAGCGACCTGAACTCCTCAACAATATGCATAACAAGCAAAGTTGTGAGTTTACCTGTCCGCCTGTCTGTGCGTGCGTGTGTATCTACGTGTGTGTGTCTGTGTGTCGGAGAGGAGGCTCACTGCTTTATAACGACTTATACTTTTACCAAGTTTAGTAAAAAAGAAGATAAGAAATACACGTTATATACCCAATACTTGTTATTTATACTGATTATTATTCATTCGATATTGTTTCGTTCTGTTTTTCTAGTGACTGTCTCGTTGCTCCAGTGTTCGCGTGCACTACTTAACTGCTGAGCTGAGGTCTTGGCTTCGATTCCTAGATCAGGTAGTGTTATTGGGTTTTTTCGTTAGGAACTTTTCAGTAGCAGCCTAGAGTCTGGATTTAGTGCACGGTTGTTGCCAATAATATGCTTATCCGCTTCTAAAAAGGACTTAAAGTATGAAACACGTGGGTGTTTGATTACAAGAAATACCTGTCTACGGGAAAAACAGGCGTGACGTTATGTTAACTGGGTTGACTTTTTGCATTCGGTCATCATAACAGTTTGCAAGTAGCTTCACATAAATGAGTATTAATAGTGTTGTTCCGCCGCCGTGCACAGTGTACACACGCGGTGTGTCGGGCGCGTGATTCTGACCGCAGCCGTTATTAACATGCCACACTGCGCACATGCGCACTGTACTCGTGTTTATGTTTGTGATTGATGAAAGCCTGTTTATTTCCCCTATCTCTTCTCTATGATTTATACTTGACTACTGTTTAAAAACGGATAGCTTTAACTACCGATAAAATAAGATAAAGTCCACACAATGCGTCCATACGCTAAGGTTCGAGTATCAGTTTTAATAAAATATATGTTATGGATTGCACGTCAAATGGCTTCGTACATCGTATACAGCTGTAAAGGCAACCCCAGCACTACCTGACTCAGTGCATTAGTAAGCAAAAGCTTCGGCAATTCTTTGGCAATGCTCTGCCCTCCTAACGGGAACGTCATGAAAGAACCACTCACTGAAATTAAGTGTCGGTCGGTTGTGCGAGTGTTTGCCAAATTCCATTACTGACTGCATTCTTCGGGCCCCTTCACATTCCATGATCAGTACGATATTTTACGCTGACGAGTAAACAGACGTCTAAATCACTCTGATTATACTTATGGTTTACACGTCTAAAAACTGACAGTATCGCTGTGTGTCTAATTCATTCATACATTTAAGTTCGTTAACTAGGCTACATTTTGACTGCAATTTGCGTGGCCTTAAAGTGAATAACTCCACAGAACACTTTTGTAATAATAGCAACTCTATGGCTCAAAACAAGAACACGTCATACAAAAACTGGAATGGCAGACTATAAAAAGATTTCGAGCTATTCGTCCGCAAAAATGCATGAAGCCTTAAAATTCATAGTGGTAGGAATAGTTCACGGGTATGTGTAGCGACTTCCGGAGAAATGCAACATGGAGGCGGATCAGTTTTGAAAATATTGGCGGAAATACGCCTGCATCGGACGAGCACAAAGAACACGGGCAGTGCCGGTTATTTTGACTTTTATTTCGGAAAGGTTGAAAAAATACGTGTCGGTATTTTGGTAACCCAAAAGTTAGGTTTATGCAAAACCTATATTTCCTACATATAAAAACAACTTCCTTGCTTCCTTATGATTCAGGTTAGCAAGTAAACAAGGATTTTTTTCTGAAAGACTAGTGAAACACCATTCTTTAAAATATTCGTGTCTCTACGTATACTTTTCCTCTCTGAGAAAACAGCTAATGTTTCTCGTCAGAAGTGCATGATATTCACAGGTATAATAAGACAATCGTATCAATATGTATTACCCCGTCGTGTAGCGAGCACACCTCGTACCCCGGGAGATCCTGCAGTCTCGGAGGGAATATAGCGGAATCATACATTCATTGCTACTTTTAAAACGAGTCTAAATGCAATATTTTTAGAACAATATTCAACCAGACTCGCAGTAAAAAATATTATCAGATAAGCTTCAGACAAAAGAGGAAGATATGTAAAACTTTCTCGAAGGGGTTAGAAAGAGGCCTCTACAAAAAAACGTATTCTAATATATAAATGTTCGTTAAACACCTCCCACCGCTCCCAATTGTGTCTCACATAAGCTTACCTAATTTCTTTTCAATCGATCTATCACCAATTATAAAGTTATTACCTACCAATATAAACTTCTAGCACAATATAATAAATGATATATCCATTAGAATGATTGGAAGTTGTTTGAACCCAAAGAGCGATGCTTTGTGATCCCATCGATCATTTAAACTGGCCACTGCGTGTAATTGACTTATTGTGATCAAACATTCATCTTATATTGAGTAGGTATCTAACTTCAATGTCTTTTAATGAGCCTTGACCTTTATTCACTTGGTAATCAATTAAAATCCTATTTAATATAATATATAGATATAAATTGCAACAATACATTGCGTCCCACTCCTGGGCATAGTTTTCTTATTTTGACTACCAAATCTTCTAAACCGAAAAGAAAACCGAATACTATTTACCATCCAGTGTTGCAAACCTCCCTAAACTAAAATTACCCTGATCACATTGAGAGTAGGACCCTTTTCTTTCCTGAGCCGAGGTAACCGACCTAAGATCTAATCTAACCTCGAGCGATTTATTTCCTCACCGAAGCAAGAAAAGTAAAAAGCTAAGGTTTCCTGCTGGAGCAAGTTGCTGAAGTCAATTTAAGGCAGAGACTTACTTTGCTTTAAGTTGAGCAAGAGTTTAAGAGCAGCGAATAGTTGCTTAACAACCGTGCTGCTTGCTTTACGAAACACGTGGGACGATGTTACATTATTTACTTGGTGACGATTTGCTTGGATTTTAAAACAGAGCAAAAATTTAATCAAACCATAAGCTGGCGTGAAAGTCGAGACGAAGTGCTGATTTACTTGTAATTGTGTCAAACGTCAGCCATGTACCGCCATCATTATGACATCACATCACAAACTTAACTTTAGAAGGATGAACTCTTTTGAGCTTCTCATTTCTCGTAACGAGTATTACAGGTGTTCACATGACAATCAAGCTAAGTACCAGTTAAGCGAATACTTAGGGAGTCGTCTGACTCATTATCTCGTGATATATCTACCAAGTAAAAGTGTGTTAAACTGAAATTATCCAGTTTTCAGCTACCTATCAGTTTCGTATGAAAAGCACCGCAAGCACTTCAGGTTTCGGCAACTTGACGTTATTTTAATGACAGCTAGTAATTAGCACTTAGTACTTGTGGATAAACCTAGATTTAGAGATCTTAAAGTTAAAATCTAACGAGGCCGTTACCTTAATTACATTTTATCTCTAAGAGCTAGCACTGAATATATTATAAGTAGTTGGTTGCATAGGAGAATTGTCCTGTGATTGTAGCTCCACTGTGTTTGTTAGGCTAACAAGTCTGACTTTCTCAAGGTATTGTTAGTGTACTCCTTATGTATGGAAACTAACACACAGTTACATTCAACAAGGCTTTGTACAGAACTACAACAGCACGTTGAATTCGGACTGTACAGTACGAAATTCGAGTCTATTGAGATAGAGAGCAAAGCGTAATCGGTCAAATAATTTATTTCAAAGAAAGGCCCTTTTGAATATCAAAATTTAGTATAATTAGGATTGTTTGTAATGGGATTCATTCCAAAAAAAAGTTTCTTTTGATGTGTTGTGTCGTTATTTATTTATCTGAGCGCATGGGAATGCTATACACAAATTGCGCCCGCAGAGTAAATCTGCTTTACCTACCTGCTACTCCTAATTATTTTCGACCCTCAATCACACGAATGACATTCTAAAAGCCACCATTTGGCAGATAAGTTAGAATGATACGAGTTCACGCGGAGGTATGAATAAGTTGGCACTACAGTGAGCGAGAAGTTTTAACAACGCGGCACGTGGCTCTACGTCACAACATGCATGGGTGCAGAAGGTCCGCGCGCCGGTTGCACGGAACACCACTCGCGAGTGCGCTTACACGTGCGCTGTAACCCTGCAGTATACGCATAATTATCACAATTTCATTTAAAAAATCGAAATCGATAAATTATGAAAGTGTTATTTAAAAAAGTACACCTATGTGATTTTTTTTTATGATTTTCAGTAGAACTTATTTACACTGAAATATAGATTTTTGGTTCAATGTCAAACAACGATTTGAGTGAGTGCGTTTTTGGTATTTTATGTAGCCAGCCTTCTCTACTCATCTATTGACTGTCCTTGCTCGCATATGTCGAGCAAGTTGCTCGAATGCTCGTATCTGTCGAATATGAGAGTAACTCTGCAATGAGATACATGGAGAATGTTCAAAAGCATATTATGCATGAATTTTCCAGATATTTCTCGCGTACCCATTGCTTTTAGATGATATTTTAGAACTCTGTGATGCGTTGAGTATCTTAAGGTGGAAGTTCCACAGTAACTCGCGAAATTCATTTCTTTTTTACGTTTTCTGCAATTTGCAGGTCAGTGTCAAGTTGTATGTTGATTAAAATATGATTCGCGACTGTAACACGTATGTAGTTACAAAATTATAATCATTAAAATCATCAATACAACCCTCTAAGTTAATGTAACGTCAAGAATGACTTTTGCGATGAAATAGTAATTCTTGACAGTTAAAAAACGTAAGAAAAATTGAATTTCGCGGGCTACCCTGGAGCTTCCACCTTAAGGGGATTGGATTTATGTTAAGATTGACAACAATCTACCGAATACCCTGTATAAAAGCAATCGACAATCAAGGATTCCCGGATTTACAAATAGAAGAGCTAGCGGCTCAGACTCTGCCTGATTGCAAGGACCATCTGCAACTATTAGTGGAATTTATTTAAACAAGTGTTCCTACTAAGAAGGTACCTACATTCAAAGTAAGTAGGTAGTAAAACATGATTTCAGCTATTAGAAAACCTTAAGAGCTAATTAATTTAGTAATTCATTTTACGATTACACCTATTAAATTAAAGTAAAACGTAACATCTAATACGTGCGCCACGTTCAGCGGCGGGGGCTCGAGTGCCGCTGCCGGCCGGCACGCCCCCTCCACCCGCGACACCCCTTATTGATCCCCTCCCCACCCTCCACTGAGTAACAACTAACCAACTTAATAAGAACTACTACCCCCCTCACACCAAGTGCTTCGCTAGACGATTTAGGATAATTGCGTTACACACTAAGAGCTCAAATTACACTGGTAGATGGTTCCAGGTAATATTAACATTTTTATATCGAGAGCTGAGGCGGACCCTCTAAGTCTAATAAGGCTTCAATCTAATAATTTGCACAAATTTTGACATCATTAAAAGTTGTCCATTTGATAGCATTGTGGTGTAAATGATGATGTTTCAGCGGGATGTAACAACAGGCGGCGGGTTGCTTGTTTGTGTTCGTTCCAGAGCGCGGGCGGCGACGCGGCCGGGCGCTAGTGTTGTTTGTTTCGCATTCTGTTGTACTGTACCGTTACTAAATAAACCGCTAGTTCATCAAACTCGTTGTTCCGCTTGTTTCGTTTCGCCGGTTCACTGGGTTGCACAGATCTGTATTCGTGGAATAAGCTCTGGATTTATTTTTACATTTTTTGATTAAAGTTTGGAATACTGTAATTGGATATTAGGACTGTCTTTTATAATAATCTGAATACTAAAAATCCTCGCCGCGCGGGCTTCGCGGATTAGTACTCAGAGTAACAAATATTTGTCCTTGAGTAATGAATCTTGAAGGACAAAACATTTGTTTAAACTTATACAACCTTAACCTGAACTACCTAAACCTTAAAACCTAAATAAAACGCACAACGCGGCGTATTGCAAGCTGTCGTATTGTGTCATGCGACACCGGCGCGGCGGCGTATGAACACATGTTACATTACGGATTATGTGGCGTATTGGCATGTTTGACGGCACATAACGGCCACGCGGCGCTGTATTATTTACTGGGATTAACTGTTACCTACTTATAGGTAGAACTGTGATCAAAATCACGAATCCTAGACATTGAACATATTGTACATGTTAATGAACTGCCTCTTACGTTCCCACTGCTGGGACACAGGCTGCCTTTCTGTTAGAGTGGGCCAGTATCCACCACGCGGGGTCAGTTCGACTGGATATCAATTATCACATGACACATCTGGACATGACATTAGGTTTACGATAGCAATGTTGGAGTGTGGTTGGTTCTTCTAATAAAGAAACCAGAATAACTGACAAAGTACCAGAATGTAATTCAAATCGTATTATAAAAGTGAATAAACATAAAAGGTCTGATTCAAATTTAAGTAAACATCTTTTGAAGTCTTTTCGTTGTGTACGCGAGTTCATAAATTACACGGAGCTTCCTAATGGGCCATTCGCTGGATTACTACAAATCTGTGCTCATCCATAGATACTGTTATGGGTTCTCTGAATACTTGTCGTTGCTGTAATCTCGGAAGGAGAAGGGCCCAGGTACAAGTGTAGTTTATGCACAACAAGACAAAGGTCTTTATTCATACAGACTCATTAAAGTTGAGAAAGGTTTAAACATCGAAACATGTATATTTAAGCAGACGCTAATCATAAGCTAACGATATGCAGTGTTTATGAATATAAACCTCATAGATGGCATTCAATATATTTGGGGGATATTCAAATAAGAATATACAAACCGAATTTTCTTTTCCTCACCCAAAGAAGTTGTACTTAAATAAGTTAGTAGCCAAAGTGCGTAGTAACTATTAATGAATTGGGTACTTACTAGTAGCAATTAATTATCTCGGCCACGTGACCTGAATTGTGACTCAAAAGACCGAAGTGCTCCTTTCAAACGTATTCAACAATAATTTCAATAAAGACGGGCAATTTCAGGGATAGTGTATGAATATTGCAAGTGATAACGCGGACAGAAAACTGAGGTCTCTGGTTTATGAGGCGATAGATTTTATAGACCAACGGGTCCAAAGTGTACCGTGGAGACTCGTAGTGAATCGATAAAAACTAGCTTCCAATAATCGCATTTGTAAAAACGTTTAGGGAAGAACTAGCTTTTGACCGCAGCTTAGCCCGCATGTTAGTCGGAAACTATCTCATAGTAACGCACAGTCGGGATAAAAAAGTATCCTAACCCAGGTCATGCAAATCTTAAGCTGGAAGGTGACAACCTTCCAACACATTCGGACAGTATTTGCTTCTCAATGTAAGGGACCTCAAACTACCGTCAGAAACCTCACCCCTGCCAGAACAGAGACCAGAGAACGCTGGCCATTCCTACATGAAAAAACGCATATTAGTTGGTATAACCTATTTGCTTACATTGTATACCTGAAGATTGTTTGCTGCACCGACCTCAAATGAATTGGGATGGAGTAAATAACATGATATACAAACATTTTATAACGGATTGTAAGGAGTAAAGTACCCCATTAATAATAGCATGGGGAGAAGATTCTCATAATTAAACACAGAGTTATGTGAACTAAATAAAAGAACAACCTTTAAAAACCTGGCTATCGATTTTAAAGGGATGTCTTATGCAAGTTCATGGGAAATAATATGCAGCTCTTAAGACTGTGAAAACATATTATAGGAAGCCGCATGTCCCAGAATCGAAATAAGTCCACGTGTACAAAAACCAGTACTGGGCCCACGTGGTGTATCATCACCCACTTCCTCTCGCAGAGAGGCGGCCTGTGTCCCAACAATGGGCTGAATATCTATGCTAATATATGTAGCAAATTTTCTAAAGTCTGTGAAAATTCCTTGTCGTCGAGTGAGACGACTGCCGCGTACCGTGGTCACGGCCATACTGCCGGTCGGGCGGTCGTAGCGTACGGGCGACGTGCCCGCGAGCACGTGTGGCGTGCCGGCCCCGCACCGTTGCCTAGCAACGCCGCCCTACGATAGCTGTGGGGTGGGTTGGAGAGATGTAAAGCGTATCGATACATGAGATGTCGATAGTTCTGCTATCGATGAAATTATTATTAATTATTAAAAACGGGACCCTATTACTAAAGACTCCACTGTGCACTGATAGCTAGACAGTTGAAATTTCCACAGATGATGTATTTATGTTGCCGCTATAACAAAAAATACTAAAAACAGAATAAAATAAATATTTAAGGGGGGCTCCCATACGTGATTATCGTTATAACGTGATTTTTTTGCCGTTTTTTGCTCGACATTAATAACTTCATCAGGTACACGCTTGAAATATTCACAGAATATTAAGTCGTGTATTCATTTTAAAAATAAATAATTAAATTGAAATAAAATAAATATTTAAGGGGGGCTCCCATACAACAAACGTGATTTTCGTTTCGTCGTTTTGTCTAATGTTTTATAGATAATAGTACGGAACCCATCGTGCGCGAGTCCAACTCGCACTTGGCCGGTATTTTTATTATTTTCTATTATTGGCAGATTAATAATGTTTTAGCATTAGTTATTATATTGTTTCCCCGTTACCAACAAATAATAATATTCAAGTTTAGAAACCAATTAGATCATCAAATACCTGTTCTTTTTTGGTGGTACTTATTGCTATTCAACACAATAATCTAACAATATGCCAGGTCAAGTTATACCTTTCCAGTACGAGTTCGTCTCACATTTTATAGGCTGTCCTAACAATAACGGATGAGCTTTTACAAAGAATATGTAACTTGATGTGTCGTTATCCCACATCCCGGCAGCGGACCGGCTCGGTCCGCAAATTTTCTAGCATAAAAAAGAGCATAGACATTAAAAAATAAAATTTCGAAATTATACATTTTTGTTTTTCCTGAAATGGCAGCAAAAAGCTGAATGCAGAAATTGAAGCAGTATTGGGCATATTTACACTCTTTTATAAAGTCACACACGTGTTCAAGAATCTGCGGAAAATGATACTGTCTGCTTGTCTGATAACATGTGACTGGACGTCGAAAGTTAAAAGTAAAATAGGATAGACAAATCACTTTGTGCCTCGGTTAAGTCTCTGTGGGTAGTTGGATATCCGATAGGTAAATCAGTTATCTAACTCTATATTGATAGTCCCATTATTGATTATCACTTGGCGCTATTTTATTGTTTTAACGCTCAATGATCCTCCAATAGAGGAAAGCAACTCAAAGTAAAAGCAGTTATTTCAAGGAATCGTTCAGTTAGACAGAAAGTTGAAACTAGTGGCCCGTTCCAAAACCCCACTCCTATTAACATGTTATTTCTTTATATTTAGCTCTTGACTCATTTAGCGTTAAGCTGTATACGTTTAATTATTTATTTAATTTCGAGTCTATTAAAAGATCAAACAGTAGATTACAACGCCATCTAGCGCTATCACTAGAAATTTATTTTGCTGAAAATCCCGAAATAAAAATAAATTCTTCTATCGACACGTTCCCATCACTGTTTCTCGCGCATGCGCACTATGAAATATTTCAGTCTATTTAAACGGAGCAATGAGGGTGAACGAAGCAGTCGCGCTTCAGCTAGCGGTCGCGACACAACACTGAAAGGAGCTTAAACAGCAGGTAATGAAATTAATAGCATAAAATGACTTTTGTATAATCAAAATGTAGTTTCAGGCATCGTTTAAGACTAATTAACTGTCTGTTTCATCCATTAGGGTAAACAATTCGTGATTGAATGCAATAACATATATGTATAATTGAAATTTTATAGTACGTGAGTTCAAATTGACGCCGGCGGCGTTTTTAATTTGGTTTTAATTGTGACTGAACTGAAAGCGTTACTGTTTCTCTAATGAGGGTTACCTGAGGGAGAACATATTTATTGTTATATTACAATGTTAGGTTTAATGCACTCATGCAGACTTTACAATTACTTTGCTTCAAGAATTAATAAATATTTAAATGGAAATCTTATTCTTTTAACCCTCGATCGTACGCCATTTTTAAGAACACAAATGTAAACAAAACCATACACTTAACATAAGGCCACGAACAAAACCCAACGAACACACACACACGAAAACGAACTAAACCTTATCAAGTTATTATAGATCTAAGGCTAAAGTGTGTCGTTCTGTCTATTCGCTATAGCAGCGTATCTCAAAGTCACCGACTAGGAGTACAGTCAGTGTACACGGATCACTAACGGTCGCAATTCGCAGGTTTGCGGTAACCCTTATCTAAATAAGTGATGTGTGCCGGGTCAGGGTCAGGGGCGCCTCGTCACGTGACACGCGGATGCTGCGTTAACGAGTTAAGGACTGATAAGGTCCTGTCGTGATATGAACATTACTGTGGGAAGAGTTAAAACATTATTTAAAGTACATTTTGCGCTTTATTAAGACGCGTAACTGACAGATATTTGACAGCTGTCAGAAATGGGGCCGTCAGTCTCGCGTCAGCTTTATCAGCGTCAGACAATTGAATTCTCAAAGCAAGGAATGATTAGGCAAAACACTGATAACTACTTTACAAAGGTATTGTTTATTTAACTACCATAAGATGTAATAATTGACTGTGAAAAAATTGTTGATTGACACAATTTATTGCTACGTACATAGAATGGCAAACATTTATTATATGATCAGCTATAATATAACTAATCGTTAAGGGACCAGAAATCTGTGTTCAGCTTTTGCAGGCAATAAAGAAATTCCTGTTCAAATACCTTGTTTGAGCTCCTCATAATCATATTCTTTGTGGAAACTATACGAAGAATGTTCCCGGTATTATCTTCTTTGTGAGGCTAAAGAAGCGATGTTAAGAAAATTGTTAGCTTTAGGAAAAGATATTCGCATTTCTTTTATGTTACTATCTTTGTCATGAGTTATAGCTGAGCTTATTTCCGCATTGGTTGGTTTTTGTCAAGAAAAAGGGTTTTATTAAGTAGGTGACCATTTTTAACCCAAGCCCGGTGTGGTTAAAATTAACCGAAGGATTTTCAACGGATGGGTAACAACTTTTTAATGCCACTAAGAACATACCACGTAAGACTAAGAGTCATCACCATCTGCCTCGCCTTATGCAGTTGAATACCAGTATTCTACATAGAGCCAAACTGGTTTCACAACCCAATTAACTGCTGGGTGATACTCCCTAGTAAGTCTGGTTGTCAGACAGACTTTCGAGTTTTTGACTTGATGCAAACAGGCCCAATAGTTAAACGTGTTAATTAATATGAAAGCTTTGTCGATTATTGTTATTGTTTGCCTTCCATTCCTACATTTTTTTTTTCATTCAGAATCAAGCCATCTCCTTCCAAAACACTTCGCATATCTACACCTCAAATCCACCCACGTATCCAATTCCTTAACCCGACATGATTGGCGCACATAAAGCCATAAATACATTGAATGTAATGCTCATAAGATGTCCAGCTTGTTTTCCGGGCCGGGTAGAGGACGCGCAATGGATGTTAATCGCGGGAAAGCGTCGTGATGCATACCAACCGGAGCTGGTGGGATGCGCACGAATGCCTGCTTCAACAATGTGGGTGGGCTGGGATGAAGGTGTTGTATTTCTATGGATGAACTGTTCTTGTGTAATATTACTTTAACTTAAACCTTCCCAAACATAATGCCCGCTTCTTTTCTGCCCATCAAGCACAATCACATACATATTCCTAGATTTAAATGAGGCACACAACACGCCAAGATATTACTTATAATAGTCGAATAAAATTGGAGTTGTAGTTAATCGATAAGAAAAGAACAAGAACTTAAAGTGGTCTGTTTTGACGGTAAACATGACGGGCTTTAATTGGTAGAGAGACGATTAATCACAACACAATTTTTAAGTTACAATTTAATTTAGTAATATTAAACAAGGCCCTGGTGCTAAATGTGCCGATCCTTATCACTTTTTCTATCACTACCTACTTTTGTGAACGTCGTTCTTTAAATCAGAGCACAAGCACATTAAATGCTAATCGTACTGAACCAAATACGTGTTGATTTTGATAATATCTCTCTTTTATTTTTGCACTTCAGCAGAACAGTCGATATTCAGCAACAGATACTTTAATAACGTTTCGTATTGCGGCGAAATTAAAAGCCTCTTACAGTATTAAGGATTTTTATTTTGTCTTTTTATTTTCGTCGTTTCCTCCGAAATGCTCCGAGCTTACCTACCTCTGCATATAGGAACCTATAGAATGTTGTGTAAGCTTTACTTTCGCATTTGTATATGGATGGCTCTTCAACCCCCTTGCCTTTTAAAGGGGTTCTTCTATTCAATACATAGGATTAGGGTTAGCACAAAAGTTTTTCAGAGGTCAACTTTTCTGCATGCCAACCGTAATCAAAGCTACGTCTATCTATAGTCATGGGCGCGTGCTCCTTTTACTCATGAATTTAGATACAACTTTTATATGGACACTGTATTTTGCTAAACGTATACTTTAACCCCATAAAAACACTGTCTTTTATACAATTATACTTTATGAGTTGGGTCTATTGTACTTCATTCGCTGCTGGACTTAGATGGTCCACAGAAAACATTTGAATGGCATCCTTAACTTAGCTCTGAGTTTTGTCATCTTTCCACTGAAGAAGCGTCTCCAAAGAATTAGCTGTCTCCTCCAATATTAAAGTAGTCCCCTCCATCATGACGAGACTGGCTCGAGCACGGTGTACAGAGCTCTGTAGTACGAGCCATTGTCGAGGAAGGCACAAGAAGCCGCTTCAAAGGCCTGAGCCCAAACCAAGGGGGGCGTTCACATTACACACTTTTATATACATAAAACTACGGGTTTTTAACTCCTCAATGCTATTCTATTAAAGCTAAATGCCATTTCACAGTAGTTGCGGGTCACACTTTCAGGCTTGCTGAAAGTCGAAACCATCGGTTTTTGTAGCGTGTTCAGAAAACATATAGAAATAATAAAATACCTATAAATTATTGTTAACATGTAAATGAATTTGAGAGAAAATACTGCTATTCTAGTTTGTTGTTGTGCTTGAAATAAAATCATACATTTTATTCAGTCAGGTTCATGAAAATCAATTAAAGAGAATCCTACAGATTACGTTTCCGTTACCTACATAGCAGACATTCACCACGCCGACAATTCGTATCGGGTACAGTGTACAGGTGCCATAAAGGAACCAACATCACGCGGGGTCCGCCACAATGACGCCCGGAAATGAGCTCTCACATTCAAGTAATAAAGTTTAAATTAGTTTGCTACAATTGAGGGGTAGTAATAAATTTAATCTTTTGCCTAATGTTCGCAGAATGATCTATGTTATGTTTTAAATTACTCGAAGGTAGTCTGTTCTCTGTGGAGGGCTGGGGGACCATTCGTTTTGTTTATTGCATATTTTGAGTGTCGAAGATATATTGAAGAATTTCAATTTCCTCTAATGTGAGAGTTGTTGATAACTGACTTCTTCTATGAATAGGAACAAATTGTCAATTATCTGTAGTAGTTAATTGGTGTTTCCGTTACTTTAGAACACTTAGTTTCATTTTGAGTTATTCCTTATTAAAGGAAACATTAAAGTAATTAAGGGTTCAGTCCTAAGTCTAGAAGGATCCAAACGAGGTGATCACCAGTGACAAACAGTGTTGTACGGTTTACGTACATACCGTCAGGCTGCAAACGCACCTACTTTTCTCTTTCGTATTTAAAACCATGTTTAATATAATTTTAAGTTAGTTGACAAATTACATCTTTACGCGAACACCGCGGATTAGCATCCAACCTACTCTTACGTTGTTGTGATCGGTATATACTCTAATAAACTTTTAGTGTTACCAAATCTGTGTGTGTTTACGTCAACTCACCTAACTCCAAGTACTTACTTACTTGCCACTTCTTACATAAACTGCAAGTGTAAGGTGCCGACTACTACGGGATCTTACAAGTGTGATCACCTCTAATAGAGAACTATTAGACAGTTCTACAATATCACCACGAGCGCGTTTAGTAATCTTCCCTAAATTTGACAGCCATCTGCACACGCACATAAGCAACACGCTGTTCCGTAGAACCGCGAAGAAGTTATAAAACATATCGGAGCTACTTATCCACGCGGACACGGAGCGTGTTGTTGGAGCAGCTCAACGTCGAATGTTGACATTCCATAATCATGCTCAATACCCTCACGGTACTTGTTATCAGAGCGTGGTACAGTACCTTCTGCTTGTCGAGCTGCTGCAAGATGTCGTCCACATCGCCCACGGCGACCGACTGCGTGCGCAGCATGTCCACCTCCACCGACACCCAGTCGCGGATCTAAAGCAAAAATATTTCCGGTCAGACAAAATAAATAAACATAAAAATGAGCAGAACCTTCTCTTAGTCATTAAAACATACTCACAACAATTCTGGATGTCAAACGTAGCCAGCCTACATCCGATTGCATAAGATAGAACAGTTCAAAGTTCTCTAATCATCTTAGTATTGTGTACAAGTATTAGGTATTACATAATTAAGATTATTACCATGAATCTTCGCGATTTACGTTACTATCGCATATATGGAAGATATATAAACACAATACCCGCAATATAATATATCTTCGGGAAACAATACCCATTACACAAACAGTAACATTACGTATTGTATCAATAACATTGAACCGAAGCCTCTCATCATTTGTTCACAATATTGTTTGCGGAAGCGCCACCAACATATTGACACATCCTACATACATTCACAAAGTTTGATAACATTCCTTTCAACATGCCATCTTCAGGAACAGAAATAATATAACGAAATGTCACCACAATATTATAAGGGGCGCTCTCCATCTTAACATAATTTCCCTATAAAAGCCAATGCAGCCTCGCGACCTGACCGATAACAATAAGATTTTATTCCAATACTGTCCTTTAGGAAAAGGCCTCAAGCGGCAGAGAAATATATATATTTTTAGTACATTGGCTTCGGATGGGTGCGCGAGGAATTTTATAGGAATCAGGGCGAAAACGCGCATTTTTTCGTTTCTCTTTGGGTATAAAGGCCTGAGGTCATCTGCGACCGTTGAGCGTCGCTGAGCGCCGCCTGTAATGCCAAACACCCAGTTCTGATTTACTGAGGCCTTCTGCGACCCTTTTGGAAACATTCGGGTGGATATTGAGTGTTGGAGCGCGGTAACCTACCTAAGTACCTATAACTACCATCATTATTCGTACTACTAATAATCTATTGTAGTTTCTACCTCAACCATGGGAAAAAGTGTGAATTTATGTGCATATGCGTACTCTATTATTAAATTGGTAATGTTTTATGAATAGAAAACAGACATCAATGAAATTATTTTGCTTCCACTAGATAGTTCAACCTAAGCAACGATGCACGTACACTGGGTTCATAAATGAAATGTATATGAAATGTCGCTACTATTATATCATAAAACTGACTCTCGTTTTTACACATTTTTTACATTTACATTGCGCTGTGCATTTCAGCGTGTGCACTATGCACACGCTGAAATGCACAGCGCAATGTAAATGTCATCAAATGCACTCCTGTTCTGACTATCAGAATACCGGATTCATGATTGACAAACTAGTTTCCTTTGTAAACTTTATAGTTAGTTACCCGACTACTACTTTCTAATACTCGCCTTACAAATTACGATAGCGTGATCGTCTGCAATACCCTCCCCTATGTTTACACGTTTCGTCTAAGAAATATAACATGGTAAGCGGCACTTGCGGGGATGATTCCGAGACGCGCTTGGCTTGCCTCCCGACATCGCCTGTCACAGCAAATGCTGCCATTCCGAACTACGGAATGTCAAGCGTTTGACTCGAGTTTTTGATTTAATTCAGTTCAGTAGGTTAGTGTTTGGACTGATCTAAATCGAGCTCTGAGCAAATGTTTTATTGAACTGCAATTGTTTGGTAATAGCGCCTCATTTTGTCAATCGTTTAGACTTCGTTTAACTTTTTTAAATTTGTCAGTTGAGTTTATGTATCTTTATGAAACGTGGCTGAAGTCGGGCTGCGGATGACGTATGACGATCTTCATCAAAACACCTTCTTAGTCTTAAAATGATTTTCTCTCTCTTAATCCTTCTCAAAGCCAGTCTAGTTCTCAGTTTAGTTGAGAAAAGTTGTAATTAATTAATCAACTTTTCTCAACTAAACTTCCGGTGCCTAGTCTGCAAAAGACTACAAACTAATAAATAGGTAATCTATCGTCTGCACTGGGTACTAACCCAGCTTAAAGAACAAAGTCCGCAGCATCCCGCTGCCGCCAACGTGTACTCCAAACAAAAGATTAACCTCACTGAATCTTTCCAACTAAGAGCTAACTTTCAAACTGAACTACGTTCTAGTGTTAGGGCTCGTATACGTATGTGGTTCGCCGTGGATATGGGCAACCGCACGCGAACGTTGCGGGCTCCATGCGAATCGTCGTTGCTGTTCCCACTGCTGGGACACAGGCATTCCCTCAATGAGAGAAGGTGGCCAATCCACCACGTTGCCCAGTGCGAACTGGTGAATGTCACGTCTTCGATTTTTAATTTTAGGACATGCCTTTTTTATGTTTTCCTTCACCGTTTTGAGAGTACCAGGAATGAAAAAAAAGGACACGAATAAAAGTGCCTGCTTGGGTTCGTACCCACGACGTATAGCTCGTGAATCAGGACCGATACCACCGCGCCATCACTGCTCCAACTGGCTACCGTTTGAAGTCTATTCCCAGTAGTGAACACGCCTTTAACGCCGACATTACCTTCTGAATTAATTTCACTTACTACTTCATTAAGTGCTCGATTGAATAGCTTTGCGCACTATTTTCACCTTTTTCCGTCCTTTGCTGTCGTAATGAATTCCAAACGGTAGCCATTTGGTTCGATTAAGGAACTTTTGTCGGGAAAAATAGGAATTTTTAGAGGTTATATTTTTGGCTGAAAATTACTTGGGTTATATATATTTTGATTGTATCGTGGAAACTATTATTTTTGTAAATTAACTACAGTAAATGGCTTCACTTCAGGAAATTAGGCAGTTACGAAAATATTTCTACTATAGTACTGCGACTGAGTTTCAAGGTTTGTCGCATAAGCTAACTACCTTATCAAAGTAAATTAACTGGTTAAATATAACGCCTTTTACTTGTTCAACGTAAAAAATATTTTATAAACGTAAAAAATAAACCAATAGCTTGAAACTTTTGCTTTTGTATCCAACGAATTGCAAATGATGTTTGCTAAAAATATCAACAAGCTCTTTCACTTTTTTGTCATACAAACCCAACGAACTGGAGTTCGTATCGTACGCTGTTGAGAGTGCATCGTTTGCCCTCTGGGTCTACATTGAGTCCGTCCTCCGAACCGAACGTAAAATGTTACAAGTCGGGATATAATTTTTTCCCCGGAATGAGCTGGCAAGGCGGGTAATCCGCAATAAACCGCGGCGTTTTCAAAGGAATGCCTTGGTCCCCGCTAGCTAGCTACCCCCGTACCTACCCGCACCAAATTGTGCGGAAGAGATAAACTTACAGTCGCCGATCACCGGATATGTACAGAAGGTACAACAGTCACAAACATAGTAGATCTCGCTCCTGCACTACCCCGAAACTGTGTAAACTATTCATATTTAAGACAGAACATATTTATTTGTCTCTAGATAGTCTCGTAAAAGGGGTGTTTCACGGATAGATTTTAGACTCTTACTTATCTCAGGTGCAAGCGGATTTTCCATTCTGATATGAAATAAAGTAAATTAACCTAATTAAATATGTAATTTCTTAAGACATTGGTCGGTTATTTTGTATTTATATCAGGCAGTTGTACTGAACTTCTATATAGAAAATTATTTTCGACAACCGCTAATACCTTTACAATGAAGCTTCTACGCTTTTTTATTTTACGTCGCGACCGCCAACATTTGATACAAGCCGCAACAAAGAACTCAATGCAATCACGTCGCTCCGGCGGAGAAAAATGTACCGATTACACTGTCGACTTTATTGTGAAATTGAATCGCAATTTGATGGCGAGGAGGCAATGGATTTCATTATGTGACTTTCGCTCCTTATTTGAGCAGATCAGGTAAATTGCTTGCCTATTTTTTCTGTTCCAAAGACCGACAAATTCCTTTGTATTTGTCACGTACTGTTTGAGATTATAGGAGGGCTTTATTGTGGAACCTGTAACTGTTATAGGAATCATCTCATTCCTATTGATACATATTTAAAATAAATTTGGGGATTTTTTTCTTTAAGATCATCTTCATTATTATCGTTGGGTGTCATTGGTAGCCTTGTTCCATTCACTGCTAAATATGGCTTACTTCCTTGGACTTGATCCCCCGGTCTACGCGAGTCTCATCCAGGTCTCCCAACAGTTAAATAAAATTTTATCAGGTTTATTTGGTACCACTTCAGTTGCCACTGCATTAATATTGCATCTGAGTTGTGCGGAATGATATTAAATTGAGCAGACTCCAAGGTAATATCTGTAGTATAGCATCGGACTGACGGCGCTTCAATCGCGTTGTGTCCGCTAAATCGGAGTGGTTACTAGATTCTGTCAAATGAAAGGTACGAGCAGAATACCTACTCAATTCAACGCCATTTCTTTTGCCCCAGATCGTTTAGTGAGAAAAATGCACTACTATCTGTCTTGGTAAATATTAGTTTTCAGCAGAAGTAGCCGATAAGTTTTGGGGATACTCTTTAATTGGACAGAAATGGATATGTCGGTAGATTATTGTCCAAGGGCATGTATTAAGATCGATAATTCGATTCTAATCAGTCGTCTATCATCTCAGCCTACTACAGTCCATAGCTGGGAAAAGCCCATTCCGAGTTCGAACAAAGCAAACTGCCTTCCGTAACCAGTCTATCCCAGCTACAGTCCCAGCAACTTTTAAGATCTGGGTGCGTTCCACGCTACGCTTGCCAATATGCGATCTCCACTCCAGGATTCGGTTGTTCCATCGACCGTTATTTGATGACCATGTCCAGCCCACTGCCGCTTAACAGCATTTGATATCTATTGTGGTTTATCAATACGAGTACACTGGTGCAAAGCTTAGTTCCTTTTATAGCATTTTAGCCACAAGTTGACCTTCTGAACGTGCCTACCCTGCTCACCGGCTGGTCCCCGAGGGTAGTGGTGGTGCGACTTCAGATTATATTCACGCCGGCTGACTTGTGATCGTCAGCGGTTCACGAGTGCCCGCCATCACATTATGTGGTTAGTTACGTACTACTGTACCAGCGCACCCGGCACCGCTGAGAGACTGGCTGATCCGGTTACAATGATTTGAGTGGGGAAATGGAACTGGTGTGATAAGTGTGGTATTGTTCCACAAACGATGGGACTTTCGATGCGTGTACTGCGTGTTTTGTTTTCTGTGTGTTGCAGAAACTGATGGACACTACTTACTGACGATGCTCGTAACCAAGTACCGAGCTGCCTCAATTAAGATTGCTATTTACACGCTAAGAAGAAGAATTAAACTGATTCTTATTTAGGAATATCTAGATTGCATTCGACATTTTCAGATCTTATCCTTTTTTTTTTTTTTTTTCCATGTTCCTTCATCGCCCTTTGTGTTCCGGGGCCACGGTATCTCTTTCGAATAGTCCCGCAGCCCCGGCAGGCTTCGGTCCTTGCGGACCCCTTCACTATTGCTGACTCTCTTTGAGGCGCGCGTGGAACACGAACGCGCCGTCGACACGGCCTGTCGTCATGAGACGAACGGACGGCGAGCTAGCCCATAGCTCCCCGTCCACAGGCCCGCGCCTACGGTGGCCGGAAGCCACCACGTGGCCCCCGACGCCCGGGGCGTCTCCCGCGGCGGCCGGGACGTGAGGATCTCTCCCTGTCCTGTTCCGCCACCTCCTTCGCTAGCATGACTGCTTCGCAGAAGGAGGTGACGGCGTCCCATTCCGTCTCGCTCCGGACCATGGATTGAACCAAGGCCGGTCAGATCTTATCCTTGCGTCGACACTTACTGAATAAGCACATGACGTGGTAACATGATTGGATCAGGATGGTATCGCCAAACGTGGTGGTTAATCAACCCAACAAAAACGCCTATACTAATCGTATGTTACCGAAGTTTTAGCGAAAACCGATGCGGCCGCGTATGAAACAACAAAACCAAACTTGTTTCCAATGTGCTTACGATCGTGAAGAATTATAGAAAGAGTGTACATACTACGATACATCTGTCATACAACACGCACGCTGATGTCCTTCGAGGGCGCTCCTAGTTGCGTTGAAAGATAAAAGTCTGCTAATGGCGGTGATAAGAAAGAGCAAGGAGACAAACCTGCAGCACGGTGGTGTCGAAGTGCGCCAGCAGCGCGGCGGGCGACTGCTGCGACGAGCGCCGCCGCCCCGACAGCCGCGCGCTCCAATCTGAAACAATAAAACAACCATTAGTGATTAAAAGTCATTATTTTGAATTACAAAACAGTCAAAAAGGGCTCGCTAAAGCCTCTTTCAGGACTTGACTAGCTTCTAATTATGACGTATGTTTTTAAAAACCGTAAGTAGGTAGAGACAACAAGCGCAACAGACTTATTTATCAATCAAAACTCAATTCAAATCCCAACTCCGTCCCAACAACCAGTAGGTACAACTCAAACACAAAAACGAAGCTTTAACATGAAAATACAAACTGCAGGTCAACATTTAAAACTCCGAACCGTTCTGCAGTGGAAAGTAAACAAATAAACAGTCGCTTCCGGCGCCGGCGGCCGTGCCGGACCGGCGGCGCCAGGAAACGAACCCGCGACGCAACACACACGCCCCGGCGACTGATGCGCTAGTCTCCTGCACAAACGGACGGCATTCATATTTTCTGTGTAGATAATCTCACGTCTGCTGGAGTTCGGTAACGTTGTATTGGACAGTCGCTGTTTCTTTTTGTGATGTTTCGTCTGACGGCGACGGCTTTCTTATTCCATGCACTTTATGGGAACACAAATCATATTTTGATATTGATGTTTTTCGTAGATTTGATAGCAGAAACGATTATTATTTTCACTAGCTTATACATAATATTATTAAACACGCACATTGAGGCTAGAATTGACATAGGTTGACATTCTGACGTTGAGAGGAAATTGTCATAATATTTCGAACAAATCTGTTGGTCAAAACAGGTCAAAGCATATCAATTTCCACTCGTCCAAAAATCGGAAAACTATCATCAAAGAGGTTTGTATTGTAGAGTTACTCATTTTGTAGCCTTTCATTACACCTTAGAATTTAAGCTTCATTGTTAGGTTTTCTCTTACAAAATAGATTTATTTTTCCAACCGGTATCCATTTCCCGTAGTTTCCGTGCAGTAAACAATCTATAGGCTTGCCCCAATTACAGTAACTAAAAGCAAACAGTTAGCGGAGTGCGCACAGTCGCGCAGTCGGCACTTTTTGTATGTAGCGATAACTCATGTTGTTGCGACTTTTTGTTGCGACCGGCGACTGATCGCTGCGACTGCTGCTGGTTCAGTACAAAGTAACGGCATTAATCATTTGTTTACCAACCCGTGTTTTGTTACAGATTTGAGTAATTAGTGTGCCGATATTATAATTAGAAGGATTTGTCTCGGAAATTGAAGGATTGATTGTTTTAATTTAGGAGATTGATTATTTCGTTTTTTTTTTTCGTTTTTAATTAGAATCTCTTTTGACCTGGTTTTTGTGTATTCTTTATGCTTTCGATGCTATGTTATGAAATCTAGGGTAAAAAATATTGCCTTATTCATCATGCTTCTCTTGTTTATTTACTGTTGCTTGTTGAATCATTGCACCCTCAATCTACTTAAAAACGGAGTTCCTGTAAACTTTCCAAATTCCGCCTCATCGTTAAATATCTAGCGGCAGTCGTAGAGAATTAATATTAATTAACCGAACTTATCAGTGGGCCGACGCCGACGGCCCAGTCCCTCCGGAGATATTTTGTAAAAGTTCTGAAAGTCGTCTGAAGTCGCGACCCGTCGGTTTATTTGTGAGGACTCGAGGTCGCTCCTCACCCTCTTCTTAACTTCCCAGAAATGTTTGAAAGAACATCAAGTTGGTAATTTCGTATACAGAATA
The DNA here is from genome assembly GCA_963853795.1 of Xestia rhomboidea. NCBI lineage: Eukaryota > Metazoa > Arthropoda > Insecta > Lepidoptera > Noctuidae > Xestia > Xestia rhomboidea. The sequence continues at coordinate 455,808 of OY970778.1, read as the reverse complement.
CATTGAGAAGGTTAACTTTCTTCATTGCGTGGATCCCGTGTCCGGTAAACCGAAACACTATCGATACTGTGCATCATGAACAAGCGACGTTACAATTTGTTTTAAGTTGTCGCCGCTGTCTTTCGCTGAAGGACCGAACGTCGGAAACTAGTATTTAACCTTGTAGTGATTTACCAAAGTACCTATCGTCAATAAGTGTTTCTGTGACTTTTTTGTAACATGGTTCTACTGGTCTCATCTGTAATGTGTGTCTAGGAAGTTTGTGTATGTAGGCACGCAAAAACTTCAATTCTAATTGATTGGACTTTAATGGGATTTAGAAACTCCTAGATTCCTTAATGTTTTCTTTTCATCTTTAAGTTTTCAGAATATTTGATCCATTTACGTAAAACTTTTCATTTTCAACATAAAATATTGATAAGCCGGCTGCGACACTGAGAACACGGCAACAATACAGGGTATGCCACAATTTGGACAATCCAATCTTGTTGTTTTGTTCCCCTTTGTAAGGGTAGGATCGTTTTGCCATGGGGCGGTCACCCTTCTGTGGTGATTGTAACCTGTAACTACAGCAAGATATTGGACATCTGAATACATACAATCACTGTTAGTAGGAAGAAATGATGTTGCGATTGTTTAGTAACTTGTGACTGGTCGATGAATAGAAGGTCTATAAGGTTTGTTTTTGTTGTATTGTTGGTGGTAATCGATAGGATTTATTTTCCAGAAAATCAATATTACAGTTAGCTTGGAGCAGAAGCGAATCAGGTGAAAAATCATCATGCAATAAGAAATTAAGGCCAACACACAATTATTCTTTGCTTTACATAGTCATTGTCCTTTATAGTCAGTTGTTCAACCAAATTATTTTTGTTAGTTAAGCAGCGGTAGATATTATCTTTCTCTATTTCCTTGCAAAGTGTCGTGTGTACCGATAGCGCTGGCTCGTTGGCAGTGAAGCCTTCGCCGACTGCCGACTGATTACAGTTCACTCACAGCACGTAACCGGATCAACAGATTAACTGGCAGCACTAGCACACGCCGGACTACGGGAGGCACGTTTAGTTATATAATTGTAACTATAACAACATCAACGCATCAATGCATGTTTTCCATGTATTAGAGTTTGGCAGAGAAGTATTTGTAAACTAACACCCATGTAATTTGGGGTATTGCTTTCAGCCGGAATCAGACTCAGGGCTACAATACTGATAAGTTCATAGTCAAAAACACAAATAACTGCCGGTCCTTGTAGCCCATGCTCACCAGACACGCTTGCACAACACCGATGAGGAAATCGTGGCTTATCTATGAATAACTTACGCGTAACTGCCTGCTTTAAATCGCTATAAGATCGATTTCTGAGCTATAATCACCGAGCTGCCGGATTAGTGCCAATTAGTGGCCGCGGAGATGTTCCCGCTGAGATAAATGATACAGATGCTGGCTGCCGCCCATACACTTGAGATAATGTGGGGCTCGTTTGTACAGCATCCCAGAAGAGGTAGAGTGATTGATGGAAGCTTTAGCTGAGCTCAAGATTGCTTCCTTTACAAACATTTGTCTGAAATTTGAACTAAATTTTTTCTTTGGGAAAAAATGTAGATGTTTTGTGACAGAAATAGTTTCAATAGATTCGTAAGCTTTTCTTTTGATCGTCTTTTTGCCAATACGTAGGTATGATTTGGGGGCCTTGTGTAGCCGAGCCTTCGGTAAATCCATACAAATGTACCATTTCATTTAGACCGGGACACGCTCTTTTATTTAGCCTTACCAATAAAGAGTTTTACAGTAAAGATAATGCAAATAAAATTAGACTGGCTCACTTGTGAATACAGATGAGCGGTTTTGAGGTGGTCACAATAGATGGCGGCATTAGGCTGGTTGCTCACGACTCAGCGCTCTAATCCTGTTGAATTAGTTTACAGTTTCTTGGGGCACTTCGTTTGTAGTCGGCCGGTCGCCGGTCGCCGGTCGCCGGCCGCTGGCCGACTGGCTGTTTGGTAGTCTTTGGGGGATACTGTTAATGAATAGATCTATTCGGACGCGTCGTCAGGACGTAATGACGAACTTGAGTGAATTTGAAAGCGAAATGGGTCTTGTTTTGGAGAAAGGAGATAAGTATTTTGTTTATAAACCCCGTAGTATTGTGCAGGCCGGTCTGTGACGACTTCCACAGAACGCTGCCACAACTACAATTGTTCACTCCACAAAGTTTGGCCGCGACTGGCCGAGTGCCCCGCCGTACGCCTAAACTTACTTCTTGGTCAGTGGTTCTGAGGCCAACATTGAGGCCAGTCGTGCGACAAGTCGAGGTTACCACGAGTACGTTGCAGTTCAAACGCCTTGCTCCACACAACACAATAAGCTCAACTATCACTAATCACGCCCAGTCCACGCCCCAGAGATAGGTAATAACTATGATGAGCGCCGCGACTATGTTATTATGACCTACCTCCGCAGTACAGTGTGACCATCGTTAATATTCCCGGCCGCGAGCGCGGCTTACCCCGGCTCAGGCTCGGCGCGGCGCTGGATTATTGCGGATTAATATTTAAACGGTCCTGATCGGAATACTGATGTTAAAGGTACTAATTGTGTAGTTCTGTCACTGAGGGGTGTCTTAGTGACAGCCAGATAGACAAGATTTGTCCAGCTATCACGGACATTTGAAAAGATTTATGAATGTATAGGATTCAAAAATATTACCGCGATCACTCAGTGACGGTAAAGAAATTGCCTAAATAACCGACGAAAAAAAATACTTTCTAGAAAATTCGAAAATATTCTATGAAAGTATCAGAGGGTTAGGTGTCCGAAAGTGGATCCTTACGTCCTGTGTGTGATTCAACAGACATCAAAATAAAAAAGAGATCTCCACGACTTCAGTCTTACACACTCATTCCACTAATGTATTCTTGGTCCACCTCTTAACAAGCAGCCTCCTTGAATCGAGGATGAGTGATGGTGGTCCAGGAACCGACCATTAGTTACTGTCGCACTTCGAAGGACTGTTTGTTCTTCGAACAGAGAGGACGCCGCCATTGTGTGCATATCTTTACACACTACGGGTAAAATTAAGTAATTTAAATATCCTATACCTAAGTAAGTACTCAGTAATTGTAGGTAGATCATTGATTCTGCAGCTAGAAATAGTTCCAGCCATTACGTTTTTATTACTTTTATTGGCCACTCTCAATTTACTCCTGAATCTCACCTTTAGGATTTATCAGAAGGCTCAGGTAAGCTAAGCTCTAACTAAACTAGAACTGATACTGTCCTTTTAATAAATCGCTGTAATTTGAGTAGCAATTTACATGCTTTGGCACCAAAATCGGTTTTTAACCAGCCATTTTGTGCTCTCATATAACTATTTGATTTGTTAGTTAGTTATCTAGTATTAAACACAGTTTAAGCCTGTATATTCATAGCTTCGTGCAGATAATATTGTCAACAACTATTAAGGTCCATTACCCCGGCGTGTGTGAGGTCACGTCTCGCCACAGACTATGCCGGCCGAGCTTATCTGTGGTTCAGTCTGAGCGTAAAGTTTGTATTTTGACAAGTAGGTACGTGTCTTTGGGTTAATTTGTCTATGGCTGAATCTGATAGTCTTTTGAAAGTGAAGTTCCCATGTCTTAGGACCAGGTTTATAAATTATGAATAATATGGATGTCTATGACGGTTTAAAAATACACTGTTATTATTTGGATATAGCGGTCTCATTATTTAAGATTGTAACATCGAGTGCGCTGTGTGTGTGGGTGACTATGTGTGTGTGGCTGTGCCTTTGTACTGTACTGTAAATGACGCAATGGACAGCGGAATTTCTAATCTAATCATCCTCAACTGAAACTTCAATACGTAATTTAACCCTATTGTTACATGAAATCCGAAATTCCCTTAATTATAACATCGAGCCGTGTTCCCATTGTATCGACCGCCGGCCGGACGAACGAGCGACAGAACAAATGAACCGTGACGTACTGACGCGGTGCCAGTGTTGTGGAAACACGCACCCACGATATCTCACAACACTCAAAATAATATCTAGGTTATTACAAAAAGTTACCTAGCCTGGTATAGCCTGGACGTTTTCTCACACGAACAATGATAGGATTCTGTGCAGGACAAGCTTTAGACAATAATATTCGAGAATCGAGTTGAATGGCGAGCGAGTAGCAAGTCCCGCAAGAGACTTCCAAATAGTAATGCTGATGATAGCTCTGCTGTGTTCAACTTTCCAACCCTCACCTGCCTAACTTTTTTTCCATCTATGTTGGGGTCGGCTTCTAGCCTAACCGGATACTGCTGCGCGCCTGCCTATTTGACCTCCACAACCCAGTTAGTACCTACTGGGTAATACGATGGTCCCTTGGGAAGATTAAAGTGTCATTCTTCAGACTTACGAGCCACTGACTACCTGTATCAACTGTCAAAAATCCGATTTGGAGGCACGGAGGAAACTCGGTAGAAAATGGATGGTCACCCATCCGCCAACCTCGGGCAGCGCGGCTTAACCCTGAAGATTAATCCGTGTGGCTGTTATCACTTAGCCACGAACTTTACAACCACTCTTCTACGACTACAGGCATTGGATCAGTGCCCAGCTGATCAATGGACCATCACGGACATCCAATAATTCACCAGCATTCAATATGTAAAGACGTCACAAGCAGATTGATTGACAATGGCTCCCTCAGGCATGTTCCGGACACTAATGCCGAGCATGCATGACTATATTATATTGCGTGTAGGCGTATTGAATTTATGCGCAAATGGGTGACATCTGTACCAACTCATTCGCAACACACACAATTCGTCTCTTATTTTCGAAAAGGATCGTCATAATACCTATTGTCATAACGTTAAAATGGCTTTCCCATCAGCTGCTCAGGGTTCCATTTTAAATACATTCTTAAGGTAACAATACGCACCGAGGCGGAGAGGGCTATACAGCGGTTTGCTGTATACAGAATATACGGTCCACACAATAGGAGCTGTCAATACTGCTCTGCAACTGCTTCAAGATAAAAGAGCATTTATCAGGCCGAGGCGCATGAAGACGGGATATCAGCTAAACAATGTCAGCAGAACGGCCTATGTTTGGCAACGGTATTTTGAAGAACCAGTAAATGTAGATGTTTTTGCAAATAAACAATTCTTTTTCTTTAGAGAAGTCGGTAGAAAGTTATCTGAAGTCTGAACTAACTTTGAGTTTATATACCTGTAAGATTTATCCAGGAATTCAAAAACATTGTTCTGCAGGTCCCTGAAGCCTGAAACCAATCTGGCACAAGGCTCGGGCCGCGTGGCCCAGCGGTGCGGTCTGGCGGTGCGGCCCGGCTGTGTCCCGAATGTCGTACAACAATGGACGCCAACCCTTTGTGTGGGAAATTCGGAAAAAGAGCCATTATTAGCTTCGGCAAGACTCGTATTGTTGAGAGATTCTCAGATTGTCGTCAATAAGGAGGATTGTGCTTATTTATAGTAACATTCATTGTTTTGTTGAGATTCTGTCGTGGCTCGTGGCTCGCGGTCGGCGTTCGTTAAGCTAGCTGGGTAAACAGATAATTGGATCAGCTGAGTCATTCGTTTCTTTTTCTTCTATTTCTCGAAGACGATTGCTCGTGGACCGCTGTGACATGCCAATACAACCACAGTAGCCTTATCTTATTAGACTGTGAGGTATTATGTTTGTCTCTGGCTTCATTGGTAAATTATCAGGTTTGTTTTTTAATTGAATGCGGCCGGCCATCTTACAATAAATGTCATAGAAATATGAAGTCTCTTCGTAGACCACAGCATCCTACATTTCGTACTTTATTTTTATATCATAGCCTATAAGCTAACTTTAATAACTGAGTAGCATCTGTGCTTTGCAACCTGTTAGCCTACAATGCACTAACTAGGTACAATGTAAGTAGCAAGCCTGGTTGCCCACAATGCTGCAATGTTCTAACACTGTGCAGCAAGCAGCGGTAAGTACGGGCTATGTTCACAAGTTACGATACATAAGTTATGACGCAGGTTTGCCCGAATTTACTGTTTACCTACTGCAGTTCACAGGGGTTGCCGGGAACTAGAGCTCTCAGGAATATAATAAACTTGTACTTTTATGGCTTGTTAGATCACCTGCTTTGCCACATTATAACATAATTTATGTTCAGCTTCATTTACTACTAGAAAAATAAAACCAATCAGGTCAACTACCTGAAGAAAAAACTGACTAACAAAACGATGATATAGTTTCTGATTTCTAAAACAAACTTGTGGAAATGTTGGAACTTTGACCCCCAATATCTCACTAACTAGAAGGTTCCCAGGAATGGTCTAGAACAAAAAGATGTACGCAAAGACAAGGAGAACAGGTGTCTTTCGGCTTCGTTAAGTCTTTTTACACCCTTTATGAAACGTTAGCCCACCTCAACAACGACCCAGACGATACTCCATTCCACACACAAAGAAACCTAACTTCCAACTCAATTTAAGAATACTAAAGGTAACTGGCAACACTACCCCCGTCTCCACCAAAACTATTTCTCACCTGGCAATATTTCGTGTATTCCCGTAAGTGAAACTGGAAACTTTGCGAAGTGCTGGTACTTATATTGGCAAGTTGGTTAACTTTAGATATCGATACATTTCTCGCGCGTCTGCGCCTGATAGTTTCTACTCAATTTCTAGACGCCGCGATCTTTAGCAGATAGAAGTTTTTTAATAAACATTCTCGTGTATAGAGAACACTATAATATTCATGTCTTGGAGCTTAAAATATTCAAGCAAATCTTCTGATCACAAACACAAACAAACAGAAACACTGTCAAAATGAAAGCTTTCCATTATTTATTTGTAGACGCAGACGACTCAATGTCTCCTGCCATTTACTCGTCGGTACCTACTCATGCTTTAAATAGTTCCCCGTGTCGTGTTGTCCCCCGGGACTCACAGCCACCGCAGCACCGCAGCCCACCAGCCACCTTTTAAAGTTACCTCGGAAATATCCTAAAACAGAAATCTACAAATAAATCATGTTTACTTTATTAAAATAGTAATGTTTACCTATTAAATCTGTGACATAAATAACCCAGTTTATAAGATACTCCATAACTTTGATTAGCTATCATGATCCCCTATTCAGGTAGTGCCAGATAATCCCACTAATCCCGCTCCAACAAAGTTCCCGCACGTTAGTATAACGAGACAATGGCGCTAAAGTATGAATATCGCTCATTACGTACTTATTATGGAGGCTATTAGCCGGCAGTGTCGCGACGGACGTCGGACGCTACCGGACACCGGACAGCGAGCGACACTAGGGAGGGGATAACGCGGAATGTTTACGGCTTTTCCGGAGACTACCTCTAGGGCATTCGGTTTGGACAACGGTTATTCGGACGTGTACCACTAGTGCGGATGGTGCAGGATGTTGACGGCGAGTCCGGACACTAACTCCAGCGCATTGGCTCCGGACATTCAGAAGGCTAGGGGTGAGCTAGCGTAGGATTTGTGCGACTAATGAGGTAGCAGTTATTGGAAAAAATATTCTAGTGATTATTTTCTACAGATTAAGAAGTCATTTTCTACATCACTCACACTGCACTTGAAAACCCTCCCCGCCCTTGTAGACTATCTGCACCAGCAATATCTAATATCGTCTAAATTGTCTGAGTCAGGATTTCACCCCGCGTCTCCTATTAGCACATCTGTAGCCTGCGGGCAGACCGTGTGTGTGTACACATTAACGTCGCAACGCATCAGGCGGTTTCAGTTGGGCTAGGTTTACAGCTTATTAAGAGATTATTTAATTGAAATGTCATCAGTTTTCCTTATACAGAGTCTTCCTTTACTAAATCGCAAATCTCTAGAACCAATTCAAGTCATTAGTGAGGGTGATTCTGGAAACGAACGGTACGAGCCAATGTTTTGCCAGCCTTGAGATACGCTCAGGTTAAGCCTATACACGTGTAAACGAAAGCCTATTCACTTAGTTCTTAAAAAGACTTGACTGAACTGTTTTACCTTCAAAGTAAATTCTGTTGTCCAGATGGAATTCCCTTATTTTTATTTATTCCTGACGCGTTATCTACATCAAAATCTCATAACAAAATGTTCATCTCAAGTAATTGGTTCAACGAAGTCTTCCAAAGTAACTTTTTGCAAGTTCAATCACTTAATCTCGCCACAGTCGTGTGACTTACAGAGTAACGCCTTAATACCAATTATCCCGGACCCCGGGCGCCGCGCGCCGAGTCCCGGTCCCCGTGCCCGCGAGCGACTCTACGCCGGGAACTGTGAGCGCACCTCTAGCGGTACAGACAGTTTATACAGTTAAATCGACTGCGTTTTGTTTGAGAGACGGCTTTAGTAACACTTAGGCTGTAGCTGCACTGATTTTGGGAAATAAATATTAGATCGTTTGATTAGACGTCGAATATGAAAAAATAAATCCCAACAATAAACCACTGACACTGCACTGTTCTGCCTTAAGCAGCAGGCAGAGCTTCCATACGCTGCGGCATAGCAGAGCATAGCAGCTGTGTTCGAGCATACTTAAGAACATAGCCGCTATGCGTGGGTGCGTAAAAAAATAAATAAATAACTAGGCAATCTTTTGCGAGCCACATTTCCGGCACAACAAAGTTGACATTTACCGAGAATACAGGAGCATCCGTCTTGTTATATGTGAACCTTATGTAGGACAACAATTATAACCTTCTATTCAGACTGATTCCATAAAAATAGCTTGTAAAGGCCAGCTCTGTTATTTCTGTGCGTATAGAAGGCGCGGGTGGGGGCGTGCCACAGAGTAAGATCACAAAGAAGAAGTGTAGGGCCACTTGAATTACAGAACCAACATTTTGGTTTAGAACGGAAATAAGAACTTCATTCTTCGCCTCGTTTAGGTCACTCGTTGACTTTGCTGGTCGAGGCCCTTGATCGGTTCCCATTATCCCACGATCTGTCCACGAAGTAAATACAATAGTTAAAGTTAAGCAATGGCGTCTCGACCAAATCGGTCATTCGACAGATCATGATTTGTACCGAAACCAGTAGTGGTTACATGGCATGCATGTCGTACCTGACGACATGCATGCCATAGATGGGTTCTGTACCAGAAAGCCTCTAATTGAACTTTAGAGTCTGGATTTGCGTCCAGTTGAAGGCCATAGGCTCACATAGCTGGCGAAATTTGGGTGTACTAAAGGGTACAGCTCTGTCTAGCGTTTTGGTGATAACAGGCGTGATTTTATGAAAGCTATGAAGATACAAAAGGGCACGGGGACTTCTGTAGTTGTTGTGTTCGCTATAGAGGGCGTGCTCAGGTGCGCGTACGTTCACGCTCTGCTAACTTGTTGCACGTGTCAGTGGCGCGGCTACACTCTTTATGTGGTCGACTTTATGTGCGGCTGTGCTTTTGTAATGTGGCGGGTTTTATATTCTTCCTGGGTTCTGTTAATGGCCTACATGATAGGTGGGATCCCTAAATAATAACGTGTACACAACAGAATCTACAAATAATTGCGTTGACTGTGTGCATGTTAAGCTTTTGATAATTAGGTTCACAATAGAATCAAATATCTTAATTATGTTCCTGAAACTCAAAACCGCGAGAACTTTCACAACACAACACAAAACATCTGTGTTGTTTTGTTCCAAGTCTCTCTGTTGCTTTATTAGCTTTATCCATCATAATTTAAAGAATAAATGTTATCGCGCCAAAAGTTTTATCATTTGCGGCGCAGTAGTTCCGGAGACACACAATTTGTGAATTAAACTCATAAATTGCGGATGTTTTTACAATAATTTATGTTATTCAAGATACAGGGGAACTTGGAAATTGGACGCTTTTTAAAACTTCAGCTCACGTGCGTACTTTGCAAGAAACAGGGGCGCTACTCAAGTTAAACGAAAATGAAACTTTTAGTAACGAAAATAAAGTTCCAAATTGAATGCACTTGACTATGTCCTCCGACCCCTATCAAGACGTTGAATAAAACACTAAAATCGTAAATCTGGCGTTTTATTATAGAAAGGCTGACGGCAACTGATTGCTTCGTTCTTTAACAATATTTCTTTCAAGGATGTTCTCTAGCAAATTGAATTCCCGAACTTATCTACCCTCCATCGCGACAGTCGTCACACTTAAATAATACGGACCGCGACAACGTTTACATTAAAAGATATTAACAGCTATTACGATTGACATCCCCTACGCAAGCCACTACAGCCGTATCCCGGCAACTATCGTGCAATCACTTAACAATCAGTAGCGAGCGCGCGTTACGCCCACCTGCCGATCAAAAAAAGTACGCTCACCAAAAACGCCGGTAGCCCCAAAATGTAATTTTAATATGAATCACTGGCTCTTTAGTCGCAGTCACCCCGGGTGCCATTACGTCCCCTCCAGGTGCCCCTCCACCTGCCCCCCCCCCCCGCACCCCGCGCGTGCCCCCGGGCCGCCCCGACACTATTATAGTCGTTGAGCGTATTTTATTGTTACATGTGTCCCCTTCAGACGGTGGATGTTTAATTTGCGTTATTGCTCCGTTTGCCAGTTCTTGTGATACTATCAGGTTTTTTTGTTCAAGAGTGTTTATAGATAGGGACCGACTCCTATTTTTTTAACATGAAGTGCGAAAGTTGTATTATAAATTTCACTTTAGTTTCTTGGGTTCTATGAAAAAAAAACCTAATTGGACGTAATAACTACGTAAAATCTTTAAACGTCGGCCTTGAAAATCATGATAATTATTATTGCCCAAAACAAATCTACCACTCCAAATGGCGTAAATTTCACGACATTATCGTGTCTTGTTTTCCCCCAAACCCCATGATGATAAACGAATAAATATAAACAAGGGACAGATAACAACGTGGACCGTGGATCCGGCTTGTTAACTGTCGCGACACAATAATGTCAGTGTTGGCTAAATCATTTTCGCACGGGAGGTGCTACCAGGGCAGGTCACTGCCGGGGCGATACAGCACAGGTGACACAGTAGAACCAGCGTGCCCTCGCATGAGCACGACACCATAAAGTAGGTATGAGCTATATCATGTCCGCGCGGGAGGTGCTACCAGGGCAGGTCACTGCCGGGGCGACACAGCACAGGTGACACAGTAGAACCAGCGTGCCCTCGCATGAGCACGACACCATAAAGTAGGTATGAGCTATATCATGTCCGCGCGGGAGGTGCTACCAGGGCAGGTCACTGCCGGGGCGATACAGCACAGGTGACACGGTAGAACCAGCGTGCCCTCGCATGAGCACGACACCATAAAGTAGGTATGAGCTATATCATGACCGCGCGGGAGGTGCTACCAGGGCAGGTCACTGCCGGGGCGACACAGCACAGGTGACACGGTAGAACCAGCGTGCCCTCGCATGAGCACGACACCATAAAGTAGGTATGAGCTATATCATGTCCGCGCGGGAGGTGCTACCAGGGCAGGTCACTGCCGGGGCGACACAGCACAGGTGACACGGTAGAACCAGCGTGCCCTCGCATGAGCACGACACCATAAAGTAGGTATGAGCTATATCATGTCCGCGCGGGAGGTGCTACCAGGGCAGGTCACTGCCGGGGCGACACAGCACAGGTGACACGGTAGTACCAGCGTGCCCTCGCATGAGCACGACACCATAAAGTAGGTATGAGCTATATCATGTCCGCGCGGGAGGTGCTACCAGGGCAGGTCACTGCCGGGGCGACACAGCACAGGTGACACGGTATAACCAGCGTGCCCTCGCATGAGCACGACACCATAAAGTAGGTATGAGCTATATCATGTCCGCGCAGGATAAGTTACTAGGGCACGTCACTATCAGGTTATGTCACTACCAGGGCGAGTACAGTGCGGAGATAACAGAAGATCTACTATATTTCTGGGGATACCGCCCGCGCGTTAATCTTGCAATAGGGCTACCTATTGCAAGATAATCAAGACAAAAGGTTATTAGGAGAATTAAATGTGAGAAGAAAAAAATATCGTTCCCGAAGGGTGACTTATATTGAAAGTGTGTTCTAATGATAACGTAGCGACGAATCGACGATTTATGAGCATGTTGCGATGTTCTTATAGTCACGTAAACTCCGTGAGTTCCAAATTGTGCCTACTGCTATATTTTTATCCTGTGGCCTCGCAAAGGGCCCGTGACGTCACCAGTCTAATGGCGTCTACCCGAACCATTACACTGTGCCCAAATTGCATTTACAACACCAAAAGCAAGTCAAACGATTTAAAACCTTGCTTACATAAGATAAAGTTCAAATTAAGTTGAGATAAAGTGGCCTTTTACTTACGACGCGACGTATAATACAGTAAATCGAGATTTTGAAGGCGTAATTGTGTGAAAAGAATGTAATTTTGTTAAAAATGTAACGTTACTTTTGGCTCAAAGTTTATTATATTGCGGCCAGGGATTTGAGGTTGAGGTTCAATAGTCGCGTTACTAGCTGATTGAAACCATGCAACTATCTAAATGAATAAAAAACATCAGAAAGAGTTGAGATTGACAAAAAAAAAAACATTAAGGGTTAAGAAGTACATTTTGTTCACACCTTTGGTAGGCAAAAACCATTAACGAAACGCCCTATTTCCACGACCCTAATTCGGCACGTGTGAGGGTAGAACTACAAAAACCAGCCGAAAGGTCCCGCCACCGCCGCGCGCCGCGCGCACAGAACATCATCTAATTACCCTTTTTTGTCCCACTTTTGTTTTACCAGGATTTTACTTAAACCGCTTTTCGGTTCCCAAATAAAACGCAATTCCGACAAAAGCTTTGACAGCTTTCATCGTTAATATTGTGTTGGAAATATTAAAACGAAAACGTATTTTTGTGTGTGACAATAAAATTACTCTTGTTATTTAAGTATTGCAAACATTACCAATATTTATAAAAAAAACAACCATCGCCATTTGGATTAAATAGCGTTGGTTGTTGGCAAAATAAAAACTGTTACAGGCACTGACAAAATAAACAACCTTTTATTCCAAACATAAAAAAGTGTTCCATCAGTGAGGTTTGTTTTCGATGCTAACGTTTTTATTTGCATATATCGAGAGCATCACAATCCAGAGTTCCCGCAGCTTACATTATAAAAAAGCAAAGCTGTTCCATAGACTTTTATACACGCTAAATAAAGTTGAGATTAATTGCCACATTGGATGACAATGGCCAGGCTCTACCCATAAACAATTTTAGATTCAATTTCTGATGTTGATCGTGATGATCGTGAAATAATCCGCTCAAAATACACTAAGTTTTCTTTCAAGACCACAAGCACACCTTAGTTGCCTATTGCCATATTTTTGACATCAGTAATAATTTAGTGGGTATAAAGTGAGCTGTCTCAGGAACCGCAACGGATGGCGCTATCACGTGACCAGAGACAAAGCCTGAACGACGCCAAGTGAGTCAAACTGCCGCCGCGCCGTGACGCTAACTAACAAAACGTTAATGCGAAACAAACGCGGATACCAACATTACGAAGATAGATGGAGAAGAATCATTCCACATTATTATTAAATAAAGTTAAGTTTAAAAAAAAAACAATTTTTTTTGGGTGGGTCTGATGGAAAGTGAAGTGGAAATTCGATCATTCATCTCCAACACAGAGGCTGCTTTTGCCTATTTATTAAAAGTCTGACTTCAATTTCCCAAGTCTCAACGCTTCACGACCCATCCCCAATCGACTGCAGAAGACGATACCAGACAGACGACGATTTACAAAAAGACTCACGTACACGTACACCGACACACAAAAACAGTTTAAACCTATCGCTAAAGCACATACGGATCGATTGTAAACTCCAACATTTTCAAGCAACAGGTTTTTTTCTTTGTTTTCTTTGCAACCCTCCCCCACTACTTGGGTTGTGCGGAGTAAACCTACTGTCTGTGTTGCACTGTGTCCGCGAGAGTCCTGCCATTAGATACGTGACGTCATCACTATGGCGGACATGGCGCCCACGCACGTGACACATCTGAGGCTTCCTTTCTAATTTAATTAAGAAAATATTACCTAATAGATAGCTAGATGTAACTTCCTTGTTATTTTGGCCACCCAACTAACTAACATTATCAATTAAGATAATAAAAGTTCTTAGCGTAAGCACATAAAAGTCTACCCTTAAGCTAGAGAATTTCTGTTTCTTTCATCTTGGGATTATTATTTTTTTAATCAAGTCTTCTTCAGAGCATTTTGCAGTGTACACTTTTTTCACGTAACTGAGTTACAAGTAGCTAAGTAATTAATGATTTCCCGAAGCCCCGAAATATTTTTATTAAAATAGGAAACTTCGAGGAGTTCTCACCGACCTCCAAAGTCCTCAATTAAATAGCGATCCCTCAATCACGCATCACGTCCCAGCGACGTGACAACTTGCCGAACTCCCGCCACCACGGAATTAGGACGAACTGGTACCACCGCACCAAAAAATCTACCTATTGGTGTTGCACCCAAAGTCGAGTTTTCCCAAAATGTTACGATAGGGGTCTAGTTATGACCCCTAGAGCCCAAATCAAAAGTTATGCACCGATTGCTTAAAAACTTGGCCAAAAAATTGAAAGGGTCAAAACTTAGGTTAAGTTCGTGAATGGGCGGAATTCGTCCATGGGGGGCGGCGGCGGGAGGGAGGTTTTTCGAGTATCAGTTTTATAACCATAACTTTTTTCCTATGGAAACATTTTTGGACCGTTTAAAAATAAAATAAAATAAATAGTGTTTTATTGCAGGCAAAAATACCCATATACAAGAAAAATACAATTGCAACAGATAAAGTAGTAAAGAAATCATTAATACCTACTCATAAAAATATCATTCAATTCATTAAAAATCATAAAATATCATTCAATTCAATAAACATCATAAAATATCATTCAATTCATTACTTAATATCAATAAAAACATTCAAAAACAATTTAAACATGGAGGTATGTATAGGTACCCATAGTCTTCAAAAATACCATTAATTTTATCGTCATTTTTTTGTTCCCGCTTAGGTGAACAGAAATCCAGTGCACAAATATAGGGCTTGCAAGGTTGCACGAGACAACCCTTAAAATGCTATTACTGGAGCGTCTCAAACTTTGCCAATAGGACGCGACCCTCGACCTCATAATGGCGTAAAAATCAGGAACCCTCGCTTCAGCAAACATGCTCGAAGCACTACAGTACCTTGGCAGTTTCATAAGGGTTCGGTAAGCGTCATTGTACTGAACCCTTAATGAGTTGTACATCTTTTTTGTGAAGTTGCACCATAGTTGGCAGGTGTACATTGAGAGACAATAAGCTTTGAATAGAGTGATCTTGACGTCTTTGGTGCACTTCACAAATTTGCGTGCGAGCATGTTACTCCTCACTGAGAGGGCCCTACGCTCTCTTTCTATATCGCAGTCGTCCTGGAGTCTGTCCGTCAAAACGTGCCCCAAGTATTTAAACTGTTTTACGATTTTTACGGTCACACCATTCAAAAACAAACTGGGTATGTTCCCCGGACCTTTCCCAGACCTGAATACCATGGATTCGGTCTTAAGGACGTTGTATTTTAGTCCATGAGCATCAGCATAATGCTCACAGACAGACAACAATTTCCTCAAACCTTTGATCGAGGGACTCAAAAGAACCATGTCATCAGCATAGCTCAAACTATTTACACAGACATTACCCAGGTGACAGCCGACTCCGGTTCTCCTGAGTTCCTCGATCAGACCATTGATATACAGATTAAAAAGGTCCGGAGAAGTCAACCCACCCTGGCGCACACCGCAGTCTAACATATAACTGCTGGAGAGTGTCACCCCATTTGACTTGATTAGTTTGACCCCCGTACCAGAATCTCAACAGATCTACGATTTGGTGAGGGACTTGTGACTTTTTTAGTTTGTCCCAAAGGATTTCATAATTCACCAGGTCAAAGGCCTTGCTCAGGTCTAAGAAGCAAGCATACACTGAAGTTTTCTGGTGAGTGTAGTAGGCTATCGTACTCTTAAGACTAATAATCGCAGAGTCCGTTGAGAGTCCGGGTCGGAAACCAAACTGCGCATCGTCAATTTTTATATTATTTAGCAGTACAGGTTGTATGAGACGCTCCAGCACCTTGCCAATTACCGTCCCAAGTGAGATAGGTCGATAGTTACCAGATGCACTCAAATCACCCGTTCTATTTTTAACAATCGGAACCACCACAGTTCTCATTAAAAGTTCCGGCAAGTAGGCGTGTTTTATACATAAGTTAAATAGCGCGCTTAGATGTGGAAACAAGTCTGCGCTTCCCCAGACAAGGTGCTCCACACTGAGACCATCGTGCCCAGGTGACTTACCACGCTTCATATTCCTCACTGCAGAGATCACGTCATCTAGCGTAAATGGTGGCAGTGGTTCAGTCACGATGGTTTCATTGCTGAGCTTACAATCGACTTGCACGGGGTCAACTTTAAATTTACTGGCAAACAAATCAGCTATTTTACTTGTTTCCTGCAATCCATCGACAGAGACGGGAAGGCTCTGTTTAAAATTAAACTTTTTAGTCGCATTCCAAAACTTAACAAAATTCTTTTCTTTTCTATGCAAGGCCAAAATATTCATTTTTATAGACTCCTCATTTTTCTGACACCACTTGATTTTATTTTTAAACATGGAACGACTACTACGCATGTTTTCAAAAATCAAACCTTGTAACGGTCTACCTGCCTCCACCCAAACCTTGAAATGGAACCTAGCAGTTTGATGATAGTCCTGCACATGGTAGTTCCATCCAGTCACTTTTTTGCATCGCTTCTGTTCACCTAAACGAGAACTTAGTACAGCAGCAGTCTGCAATCTATCAACGATATATGAATAATACAAGTCAATCGATTTACAATATTTGTCATAATGTTCGCAATTAATATTGTTTTCACAGTCACACTTAAAAATATTAAAATCATCACATAATTTATTAGAACAATGTTTTTGGTATAATTTAATTTGTTCTTTGGTACGCTTGCCCCATTTGATTCCCTTTTGGTGGTTACTAGAATCGGCGACAGCTGTCTCAACAGTCATACAGGATATATCGCAAACAATTCGCAAGGGGTAGTGATCAGACCACATGACGTCATGTATGACGTCAGCAGCTATCACAGTATCCCAAGCAGCCTTCGTTGCGATGCAGTGATCCAGCCACCGCCGACTCCCATGTGACTCACTCATAAACGTAAAAGTTTCGGAATCTAATCCAAGTAAATTAAAATCGACACATTCCCACTCCATATCTGTACAAAACTTTATCAACTCAAGGCCAAACTTAGCCGTAGGATGTGCATTAAAATCACCCATCACATAAACACATTGCGCATCACCCTCTTCTATAATTGCGTTTATTGCACCCAAACAATCAATAAACTCAGTCAGATTATCGACGTTATCAACAGGCATATACACATTTATAATAATAACACATCCCGTACCAGTCGCTATTCTCACAGCCGCTAGGCGGTCACTACTACAACTAATAGGTGAAACATATGGAAACTTAGTTTTGTTCCACATAATGGCTAAGCCCCCATACGGCCTACCCCTTAAAATACCTGCCGAAGTATCGACAGAAGACTTGGCAACACACCCAAAATCTGCATTAATTTCATTTACAAAATCTAAGTCGTGAGATAGCAACCAAGTCTCCTGCAATAAAACAATGTCACTAGTTTTAGTGAGTTCACGCACACATTGCTTTGAGCGCTTAATCGATTTACAATTATAGGACAGTATTGATAAAGTGGATAACTTACAATCCATAATTAATTAATTAGGTTATTAATTCCTCTCGCCGTATACTCACGGAATCGCCTAAATCTGACGCCAACAGGCCAAAAATCAACACTTAAGAATCTTTCCAGCCTACTTCTATCTATTGTCACTTTAAAAGAAACAAACACAACTAACTAACATGTTTATCATTTAACATGTTTATCATTTCGAGAAAGAGTAGGGGACAACTTTTAAATTTAAACTTTTTGCCCCTAACTTGGAGAGGGGGTTGAAATTTCCAAAATATTTGGAAAAAAAATATATCTCCGAAACGGTAAACATTTTTTTAAAAGCAAATTGTTTACTCTACAATTTTTAATTTTAAAGTTTTTTTTTCCATGCTAAACTCTTATGGGAGGATTATAACAAGGGGTTGAAAAAAATATGGCTGGAACCTTCTTCGAAATCTACCTCCTCGCTTGCCGAAGGGATTTTTTCACTTTGTGTTTTTAAGAAAAGTAATTTATCTTGTTATTATCTATAGGAGAGGTTGATGTAATCTCCACAACCTCCTAAAACCTCCAAACATGCTGTCTAACAAATTATTGAAATAAATATTTTTGAAAGTCTCTACTCTAAAAGCATATAATATGGCTAAATCCTGTAATATACTCATACCCAAACACACTTGTGAAATTCCTCGTAACCTAATCAACCCCGCAGGCAAATACAGAGACTCAATATCCAATAAAATGTCAAAAAACTTCCGTCCCTGTCACCAAATGAGTTCTCATAATTCATATATTACCACATAATTAAGTGGGTACTGTGTAGGGATGAACCACGTGCAAACGAGGTGGACCCACTCGCCCCACTGGTCCCGCTCGCCCCCGCTAATCCTAAAATAAGGGACGATATTAAAATCGTTCGCGCTCACGGGTTGAGATCAAACTCTTGCTAGATCATTTTCATATGAACATTCTGGCGCAGCTTATTGAAACGCTTCAGTTGAGGGTTCAATAAAATATCATGTCGTAAAAAAACATTAGGCAATCCTCAAATTTCGATTTAAAAGATTTTATTTTCTTGAGAACTGTCTCATTTAATTTTATGAAGAGAACAGAGTTGGCGGTGTGAGTTGTAACACGAACAAATGGGTTGGCGTATTTCACAAGAAAATTCATTTCAACGTGAAAATGAAAAACTGAAAAAGTTTATTATAAAAATATCCTGTTTCAAAACAAATTGAGCTCTTGAAGCTATCCTCCGCGGCTGTAAACTTATCTCTTTTGTTAGGTTTGTTTGGTCAAAACTTGTTATAAGATTGTTCTGATTCATTCATTCAAAGTATTATTGTTGGAAGGTAAACAAGAAGGGTCCTGCTAATTAAGAGAATTTAAAATGAATCATCTTAAAATGTAAATCACATTCAGCAATGCAGTTAAATGGTCTCATGCGTTTTCAAATAAAAATATATTTGCACGAAATACAAAAATGATGCTGCTTTTATCCGAAGCGTCTCTCTATTAAATAAATAGAAACGCTTACTGTCTTCAAAGACTCAGTTCGAACACCCTATGCACCAAGATCTTCAATCCTAGCTTAACCCCGATGTAATCCATTCGTTCCACACCTCTCAGACATGATATTTCATGCCGAGTGCAGTAAGGAGAGCGATTCGTGAATCGTATGCATATAAGATCACTAGTCAAGAACATGCACCTGAGAGCTCGCGATTGACACCAATCCCAGCTGGATTGCTCTCGTGTCTAGCTTTTATCCAACCATGCACACTGTAGTGTATGCTTTGTGGCAGAGGCGTATGATCGGATGGGTGTCAATTGCAGGAGGCTTTCCGACACATATGCATCATTACTCGCTAACAGAACAGAACAAGCAGTGGTGGTTTAACAAACATTTTATGTCCTACCCATTCACTGCTTTTGCACATTTTTTAACATTAGAGTAGGTACTTATTGTTAACATTAGGAGCTAGGACAGCTCTTTGTTGAAACGAATAACTGAACAACACTGCTATCTCTCTCAAAATGGACATTATTATTCAAGAACTGCACATTATTTTCCTTAATCCCGTATTTTTCCGCCACAATCCCGTATAATCCGCGTGGCTCGATTCCGCGCGTAATCCCGGGATCATCGCGCCCGCAAGATCACGGACTGGCCATGACGAGCACTATTGACAATAGCGGGACGCGGGATGCGGGACACTCATCTGTCTTGATCACAGAGGATGACCTGCCTACCCCACGTGCGTGTGGGAGATGTATTAGCGTCATCTGATTGACGCGCGGATAAATACTGAGCCATCGATCCAACACCTGTGAGGTTTGCATCAATCTTGATTATAGGGATGTGAGACGTCGTGGCCCAGTCCTAGCTCGTGAAACGTGGCAGAACAAGTGAGGACGGTAGATACGGTAAGAAAGTGTCACTTAGTATTCCGGATATCCACAAATATTCCACCAATGTGCCTTTTGATTTAAAGGGTCTTACAATGGAGGTGGGTTCAAATATAATAATGTACCAACGTACGACCTATTATGATGTTCGAGTTTTATGATCTTTGTCTGTAAATGCACAGCGGTAATCCTTGTGTGGAATATCGTAAGCGAGAGAATCAACACACTTGACTAGTGGTATAGTAATTATCTTTCAGTACGTAAATCAATCTTGAGCGGAATGTTAAAACTTATGTTCTACTATTAATCTGTGGTTCTACACAGTTGTCCTGAATAACGTGACCTCTAATGTGCGAAGTTCAGGTCATTAGGACGACCTACAGCAGATCTAAGTTATGGCTAAGTTTACTAACTTGATTTAGCAAGCCGTTATAGTTTGAGCTGAGGTTAACTTAATGTCATAGGGTTTAGTCTGAACCCTTTGACATGGTATTAACAGACTCATCTCGTCATAAAGTCTTGACCACTGCTTTTTAAGACCTTCGAATTTTCTCCAAAGAAACCTTGTTTCAACAAAGAGATGGCCGCCTATTTCCGGCAAGATTACAGCCAAAAATAGCCCGAGCCTCTTACCAATGGAAGTGTCTAATTTTCTGGCAGCCAACACATTCGACTTTTAAGGGAATTCATCACATTTTCCTCAAAAAGTTTTAATTAAAGGTCGGGCAGCCACCTGCCCGCGGTGAGGCGGTAAGACGGGCACTCCCGGGGGCAGGTATATGTCGCCGTCTTATATCGACAAGACGCTGTGGGGAGTTCCACTGAGGAGCTCACTAGAATTTTGATAGCTTTTCAGTCTGATGTGGTTGTTCTTTCTTGGTGGAATTGTTCTATCCCATTGTTATATCTCATCAATCAGCATGATTTCACTTCTTAAAAGGCTGGGGTATCTGCTAACGAGAGGTTTCCTCCAGGTAAATCTCCTCCTTGATGAGTTAATATAAATGTGAAAAAAATATAAGTTGCATAATAGACTCTAAACTTTAATTGGAACAATTGAAATAATTCGAACTTTATTATTACTATGAAAAAAAATTCAAAGTGAAGCATTTTTTCTTTGAAATTTCGTAACTACTCCTAAACGGCATTAAGTTTTAGTATTTTTTTTCACACAAATATTTGTCACTTTTTTCTTCACAAAGTGTACAATTGGCATTTTGATCTAATGATTTATTAGGCTACAATTAAATAAAAACCACTCATTTCGCACTATTCGGCCCGCAGTGACCAACGTAACCACCACTTTGTAGTGCAATCTGATTAGAACTTCATTCTAACAGAATTTCAAACAAACTTTGAACCACCACAAAAAGAGTTGCTAATTTCAGCAGATACGCCAGCCTTAATTGAAAGATACTTATTAATGTCCGTTACGAAATTCAGTTAAACATGCGAAATTCGACAGACTACTTAACTCTTCTAAGATTATGGTTCGCTCAGACAACATTAGTGCTTATATAGATCAAGAGCACTAAACTTGTACTAACTGCACAACTAACTACTCACTACCAGCACAACTTATGAGATTGTGACGACTGCGTTAAGCCTGTTCCACACCAAACTGAATACAAACAACACTTCGTAGATACGGCTAGACAATCCCTCTAACTACAATAGACTCTATTTTCTATTAAGATATTAATTTACATGACAATGACGTGGTTCCCGTACGTCTTGATCAAAGCTGCTACCAAAACCGCAGCATTAATTAAAATCAGATTTAGAGGCATGTGTATAAGAAGCTTGGCATATGAGTAATAATGAAGTTGCTTTGATATCATTATTTTATAAATAAATATTCATTATTTTGAATTATGAATATTTACTTCTTAGTACTACCACGTGACCATGTGTTCCTGACAAAGAATTTGGTTTTCAGATTCTAGCTGTTTTCTCATTTTCCGTGTGAAACAATCTCAACCACATTTGAGCGAGATCCGCGCGCTAATAAACCAGTAATCACTAGCTTTACGACTTGCGCCGTGTGTGCCCCCGGCCGACCTCACCCCGACTGTGTACTGTACGCAAATATGTGTGACGAGCTAATGTGCGCGTTTATTAATATGACGTCATGGTGGCTTCATTATGAGACCTTACACAAATAACACCCTGTATGTCGGTACAATTGATGAGGGGGATTTAAACCTCAGTTGAATCTCTAGAAATGCCTGATAAATTAATAATCCTTCAAATTAATTTCCTAATTGAATGAGACTGCTCTTTTCAAACGTGAAATTTGTTTGTTTAATACACTCAATCAGTTTCGGAGTATGTCAAGCAATCAAATGCAAGATTTCCAAATGAGACTGGCGATATGACTAAATAATACCAGATCATAATATAGGGAGTTTGATTAGTTTTTCATGGAAAATTCCTAGATGATGTAGGTACGAGTATATACACTGTCTCTAAATCTACTTAATCCTACATATTGATTGATCAATCAGCCTTGGAGCTGTAAACAACAAGTTTCCATCGCCAGCCGAAATGGATGACGCTGAAACTCGAGTCAGTTCGTGTATCATTAATTTCCATTAGTATCTAGTTTGTTTCGCGAACGTTCGATACAATCGTGTTATTTCCATAGAAACGGAAATTGTCTACAAAATATTCGAACACGCGGCTAAAGTAAGTATGAACATTATTGATTATCACATTTATGCACTGTTTTAAACTTTCACGGTTCATATCTATACTCAAAAATAAACAATAATCACGGAAGATATCCCGTAAGGGACATTTTAAGTATAGTAAATTTATGTCTGAGCTCAATTGAACTCTTTTAAACATTCGCTCCGTATCGATATATTCATATTAATAAATGCGAAAGAAAGGAATTGGACAAAATTCGGCATTCGAATAAGCCATGATTTGGGTTAGGTTAGATAGTTTTTATCCCGATAGTACGTTCCCGTAGGATATTATATTCTGACATCCACGTGGGCGAAACCGCGGGGAAACACATAACATGATAAACACAAGTCTCAGTTTCTCAGGAAGTATTATCGTTGCTATATAATAACTATTAGAAACAAAATATACCTGTAGCCACTAAGTCCGGACATTGGCCGTGTTCCGCTGTAAGCTAGTACCAGCTGTTGATACAACGACATCATTATGTTAATGTGAGCTGTTCGCGGCGTAAAACAAGCTGTTTCATACAACCCACAATTTACTCGAAACAGCTTGGAATTATTGATTTTGTAAGTGGACTTTATGTAAAACAGCTTTTGTACAAGGGGCAGAAAATTGCGGCATATTTTTCAGCAGCAGGCTGTTCACTATTCAGCATACTGGATTGATTGGATAATTGAAGCGTTCCCGGTCAAAATAAATTTCTCTTGTTATTTAGAGAAGTGTTCCCCTCAGTTATTTCAAATCACACTCGTGTGCCCAGCGCTCAACGCGCTTGTTTTCCGCTCGTTCGCTCGAGGGGTGCTGCCTACCCCGCGCCCCCAGGTAGCGTGAGGGGCAGGTTGAATGCAGTGACGTTCAAAGTCGCGAGTCAGCGCATTGACATGTGTGTGTGTACTTGTGCACGCGCGACTGTCAAGTGCGTGCCATCGGATCTGTGGATGGCTTTCATTTTTGTTTGTAAAGGATTGTACGAGTATATCTTATTGTTATAAAAACTACAAGTACGCACTCCAAGGAAGTCGTAGGAACTGCACGTCTTGTGTGCTCTCCGAGCTATTTAATATTTTACTTTTATACAAACTAACAATACAGCAACCATTGCTGAAAGCCTATTCTGCAAACTTTGAACCCAGACGGAATGAACCCCAACCGTACATCCGGCCACAATATCGCATTCCCATGACCAAAGCAATATGGAAAACACTACTCGAGACTTGCAAACAAATATCATTGTGAGCCCTCGATGCAGCGCGAGCCGTGCAGTGGCAGTCCTTCAGGCCCCCGTGTGGGGCGAGCGGGGGTGTGCTGCGGGGGCGAGGGGCGGCTTGTTTATGTTTATTGTTTAGGCTCGTTGTGCTTCGATTAGGCGCAGACGTCGCGATCACACGCCTCTGCCGGCTTTGTGTGATCTCTCCTGTGTCTGTGTTTTCATAGGAAGTTAATAGGTAGTCGAGTACTTTGGAGGATCATGTTTTGTTTTTGCGAGGTGCCAATTGAAGCGATGAATTGATTGAAGTTGAGTGGCACAGCAGAGATTGATAAACATTTGGGGCGACGAACATCGCTCATTGATTACATTTGATTTAAGATTAGATTTACATGTTGCTTGGTAACTTCGCCAGTATTTACAACAGTAACTCATCAAGTATTTTATGTTCAAAAAGGAAATCCTACTGTAAATTGGAATTCTTACTTCGATCATACACAGACTACGATTGCGTATATACATTTCTCATAAAGCAAATCCGAACTCATCAACCTCATCAGCGTGTCGTTAATTCATACATAGTTGATGCGTTGTTTACACGCCATCAATTAGTCCCGACATGGCGACATAAGTGGCCGCCCTCCCCCTGCCCCCACCCCCCCCGCCGCATTCCTCACCGCACACGGAATTATTTCGCAGCTGTCAATAAATTCATTAAAGCCAATTTATTATTTCAAATTGCATATATCTGCCCGTCCGCTCTCCCTAACGCACTTAATGAGTATTACTCCGACCGCTCCAATACACTAATTAGCGCGATGGCACTTAAAGCCTATTTTTGGTCAAATTAAAGTTTGGTCGCGGGCAAAAATATTCCGCTGCAGAAATCCCACTAAGTGGTGTCAGGGTATTTGACCGTCTACGCGGGTCTTAAGGGCTATATTTCTTGTTTCGAAAGACGACGTGGGAGACGAGTTTATATATAGAAATACAGCCACTAGTCTCACTTTTAATCTAAATAGTCATGATCAAATGTTTGCTGAAGCGCTCCTGCAATTTGATATTAATAAATAATTCAAGAACCAGTAACAAAAGTCCGCACATTAGATAAAGTGAATGTAGTGATGTACCTTGTACGACGCACACCTGCCTGTCAGCGAGACGTGGATACGCTGTCAACTGTCAGCAACCGTCTCGTGTTCAGCGCGCGACTGACAACCGTACAAATATCTACAACCCCATCACATTACAACAACATGTGAAATTAATATATTCAGAGCTCCTTTTTATTCATTCGGCTGAGAAATAATTCACGGCCGTTTTGCGTTAGATAAAGTGTTAATTTCCTTACGAACCCTTTTCCCTGATTTATCTCATGCCACGAACCGGGGTTCTCGGGAATAATGTCATAACAAAGATTGAGACGAGGTGTTCCAGCCAGGTGCTATTGAACAACCCCAGTAGTTCCCCAGGGTAACACAGGGTAACACTCAGCTATTATGCTCAAGATGGTAACCATTCTAACGACCACAATTCTCATATTCAAACATCTCTGAACACAAGTTCACATTCAAGTCAGATTAACAGCCTTATTCATAAAAAATCCTTAATTGAGGTTTGATCGGCCTGTTAGTTAGCAGACTCATTAAGCTTATTAGACGGTTGTCAAGAAGTATGATTCATAAACGCTTGCTAGCAGTCTGCTAGTTAATGTGCTGCTGATAGACGGATTAGACGCGTTATGTTGGCCATCTTGACAAATCAAAGACAAAAAATGGCCTCATCGAGAATAAAAATAAAAATTGACAGCAGTGACAGACAGACAGACAGACAGACAGACAGACAGACGACAGAAGACAGCCGACAACGACAGACGATACCAACAGACGACACCGACAGACGACAGACGACAACCACAGACGACAGACGACAACGACAGACGACAGACCGACAGACGACAGGCGACACACTATAAGGACGGGATTTAAAGACAATGAAACAACACGAATGCTGGTTAGACACTGGCTATATTTGATCCATCAAATGACAATATAAACTACTTACATACTACACCACAACACGACAGACGATAGGCGACACACGACAGACGACAGACGACCAACGACCAACGACCGACGACCAACGCCCGACGACAGACGACAGACGACAGACGACCAACGACCGACGACCTACGACCGACGACAGACCACAGACGACAGACGCCGGACGACATACGACAGACAACAGAAGACAGACGACAGACGACAACGACAGACGACAACGACAGACGACAGACAACAGAAGACAGACGACAGACGACATGCGACAGACAGACGACAGACGACAGACAGACGACAGACGACCAACGACCAACGACAGACGACAAAGTAAGCTGTTCGAATTTGAGGCCGCCATTTCGTGACTTAGCAGGGAGATAAAGGAGGGTCAACAGTCCTCTAACTTTAGCAGAGCCTTGATGGACTGATTAGCGTTAACAGACTAGCGTTAGAGATGAGCGTTTATGAATCATGTTTTTAAGCATCGGGCCTTCAAGGAGACTTCAAGGAGGCTCTAACTTTTTATGAATAAGGCTGGTCTTTAACGGGCTAAAAAATCAAAAGAGTATTTATAAGTTGATTCGTGCACTAGTTAAGTCTAAAGAGAATGGTGCCTGGATTTTGGGTAAAATTACCACAAGCCGTAAATATTTTCAGTATTTCCTATACCCAAAGGTCAATATGTCCGATGTCAGAACACGACACTATACCGGCGAACACACGGGACGACACACAACCGTCGTAACTAACACAAGCCGTACCTACCCCACGCATCGCCAACACTTTCACTACGATTGCCACTACCGAGTTAGTGGGAACACTGGGAACAGAAGATCGACTTCGGAACAAATAAGAAATTCTAAGAGCTGCATCCTATCAATGAAACCATCAATGAACTTATCAACGACGTATTTTTTCGCAAACCTGAAATATGCAGTGTCCTTATACTGTTACACTGGGTCGTAACCGTGACATTACACTATTACCTTAGTAGCATATGATTTTTCCCATACTTCTCGATGGTTAGAAGTGGACCTTCTGCGGCAGGTGAATAGCTAGTTGTGTTATCACAGGCCAGTGCGGTAATCCGCGCAGTCTCCCGGGTCCCATCGGTAAGCAAGCCGGCGGCAGGAGATGCCGGCCGCCGGTGATCCGGGTGATCCGCCGCGCTGGGACCGGACCGGCGCCGTAACGATAATCCTCCAAATTAATACGGCCGAGTAAACGCACCCTACTCCACCTGTCGCGACTAAATAATAGTTAGGGTCTACCTGAGAATTATCTGCTTAAATATGGGGCATGGTACCACTGCGCCATATTTTAATTAATTTCCTGAGGATCTGACCGTGCGTCTGTCTCTGTACTATGAATATTTAAGTTTACTTGTTACGTAACGCAATCAGAACATTATATAAAATCAGTGCTACAAATACATACATGATTTCATGTTGAAGTTACTCATTTTGTTCCTCACACGTAAAACTGAAATACAAATTCGAAGTGTCCCAAATCCTCCTCTAGATACGCGCAATGGGGACGCTGATGCCCTCTAGGACCCTCTCAGTCGACGTGGGACTGACCTATCACCGCGAGAGACACCCATAAAATTGGACGACGGCAATATCGGAGGGAATGAATAACGGAGAGCTCGGTTGGTTCTTACAGAAGTTATCAGAAAATATAAAAAATAATGATTTACCTTCTTTTAGTCAACTGTCTGTTGACAAAAAGTAAAACTAATGAAACAATTGTATACCAGATAGTTTATCAGTTGATCATAAGCACTTTTTAAAAACTAATGATTTCGATTGTATCGGAACGAATTTTTCAAATAAATGTATAAGTTTCGCGAACAATGAAAGTTTAAGAAAAGCCCATCCTGTCATTCCCAACACGTGAAATTCAATAGCTATCGTAATAATCACCTAACAATAGTAATGGGATCGAGTGCAACCCCCCCCCCCCCTTCTGCTCCGCGCACTTCCCCCGCGGGAAGTCACGCGTCGCGCAGGCGGAACACGATAATCAGGTTAACAGCTATCCTTAAGTCTTTCTTTTATTATATGTTTCATGGTAGATATTTACGTCGAATTGAATTTTCATTTAAACAACTCCTACAAAAAACCATTAATTAATAAAATTTAAAAAACCCGACTGCTTAAAAATAACTAATAACTTTAAATAAAAACTGAAAAGAAAAAAACAAGTTCAGGAAACAGGACAAATTGACTGCAACAGTCGGGACCCATATTGGTTGTAATGATTTTAGTCTAGATTATTTAATGGGTCCCGACTGTTGCAGTCAATTTGTCCTGTTTCCTGAACTTGTTTTTTTCTTTTATTTAAAGTTATTAGTTATTTTTAAGCAGTCGGGTTTTTTAATTTTATTAATTAATTGTTTTATTTCACACTTTTTAGTTACTTAGATATACCATTTTAAAATCCTCATGATGAGCGCTTTATCGAGCCGTTCAGGCTGCAGAGCGTGCCAAACATTTGAATTTGGCGCAAAAAATCCGCCATTTTGTTTCTTTTTCTATTTTGATATACCCAGTGTCACTCTCACAGTAAATACGAATTTAACGACACCTCTCAAGCTAAAATTCATCGAGCCGTTCAGGCCACAGAGCGTGCCAAACAATTATACATACATACATACATACTCTCGAAAAACATAACCCTCCTTCTGGCGCAGTCGGGTAAAAAGGAAGTTAATAAAACATTCGTAAAGTTTTACTAAAAACAAAAAAAAAAAGATCTGAAGCACTACACCGTTCTCGAGAGGAGAGCAGAGTAGAATTTGGGGATAACATTTTGTCTGTTCTGACGACGTTGTGCCCACAGATGTTGAGATCTCTGACAACAAGAATAGACGCTCCACCGCCGCGCATTTAATTCGTCGTAAACTGTACGTACAAGTGGTGTATTGTACAGTTTATTGCAGACAGACAGTCCCTCCTCAACAAATAATAAACCCCTCTCATAATAAAACTGCAACAATGTTTGATGTATGTCTGTTCGCTGCCGGTATAATGTACGGAATCACCAAGTAAAAACACTGCGTGGATTTAGCTGTTGTTTCCACCGTCAGATGGCATACTAAAGGGTCGGTATTCATTTTATCTATCTATCTATCTATCTATACATAAAATAAAATCGTTGAGACCAAAAAATCTGTACATTGAAAATTTAAAAAAAAACCGACCAATAATAAAAAAAATTAAACTTAAAATAAGTAAGTGAACATATAAAAACCATTTTTAAAATTTTTGCTTGTTTGTTTGTTTGTTTGACCGCGCATCACGTAAAAACTACTGAACCGATATTGTTGAAATGTTCACAAATCTATTTAAATAAATTCAGAATAACATTTAGGCTATAGAAATTTTGGATTTTTTTGGAAAAAGGGGGTGAAAAGGGTGGGTAAAGTTTGTATGAAAAAAAAAAGTAGATTGTTCTAGAATCATGAAACATAAAAATAAAGAAATACCTGTTTTAGCATTTTTTTAAAATCTCATCCAGAGACGCAAAAAAGAGGGTTTTGTGTTTAAAATTAATAAACTTCAAACACCTATATAATTAAAACCAATGAAGTGTAACCTTTTAAAGTTGCTACATATACTTCATATCTAATACAGGTAAATATAATTTCTCAGTTTTCTTGAAATTTGATTTTTGAGGTGAATACGCACAAAATAGCGAAACTCAAGAAAATCACCTTTCCTCGGTATAAGTAGTTGGTACGAAATGTTTGTGCGCGCATCACGTCAAAACTACTGCATAGATACACTTAAAGTACTTACGGGATGATATCCGTGATTCGACGCTGTTGCAAGCATCATGATCGCGGGAATACTGTATTCCCGCGATCATGATGCTTGCAACAGCGTCGAAATATCGGGAGCTCATCGACCATAAACAAAATCACGGATATCATCCCGTAAGTACTTTAAGTGTAGTGAAAAACCGTGAAAGTCTAAAACAGTACTGCATAGATTTCTTTAAAGGCTTCTTCAATATTTAGGCTATATATTATCACGCTACTTCCTTAAGGGGGTAGGCAATTTTGCATTATGTCCGTATACTTCAATTGTTTGTCGTTTCAGTCATGACGTTTGACGTAAGAACATGAGAACGGCTATTTACACCTTATGTCTGCGAAGTGAATAGCCTAGCGGTTTAATGACCGCTCTATAAATTACGGGGTTACAGGTTCAAACCCCCCAACATTATTTTCATTTTTTGTGATTTGTTTATTTTTTTTTTGATGCTGTGAGATCCTATTCTATCTTATATTTCATTTTGTATTAAAATGGTTTGCATTTCTATTTCTTATTTTTTTTTTTGGGAAATATTTTTCCAAAAAGTAATGGAGAAGTATGGAAGAAGCATACAATCATGCTGCGCCGACCCCAATTAAATTGGGATAAGGACAGCAGTATGATGATGATTTCTCCAAAAAGTAGTATAGCGAACATCAGAAGCCTGATAAATTCAAGTGTTCTTGCCGTGCAAGAACTGTGCTGTGCTATTCGCAATAATCAATAATTCATACGCAGTTTACGTAGATTATATTTAGAGCAAAATTTTTATTGCCCTCATTTTATGCACCTTGGTAAGAATTTAAGACCTGCCTGGACTGTCATCGAAGGTCTGTCGATGGAGACAAAAGTCAGTCAAAAAACAAGAGGTCTGCAACAGTTTGCAGCAGCTTTATCGTGTTTGGGCTCCTTGATGAGAACTTTAAACATAGCTAGAGTATGACTTTCATCGATAGAGTGACGATGGAGACGGAAGCCAGTTGCAAGAGGTCATCAAGAGTTTACAGCATCTATATTGTGATTGGGCTCAGTTTATGCACCTTGATAAGTACTTTCGACCTAGCTGGAGTATGGCTGTCATCGAGTGTCTAAGGATGATAACGTAAGGTTTTCGAGGGATTTGGGTTTATTTTAGCGATTAATGCAAATATTTCAAAGAAATTAAATTGTTACCTACTTAAATCTATACTATAATATTATAAAGCTGAAGAGTTTGTTTGGTTGGTTGAACGCGTTAATTTCAGGAACTACTGGTTCGTGTTGAAAGTATCTATTAGTGTTGGATAGCCCATTTATCGGGGAAGGCAACAACGAACAACAACGTTACAACGTTTATATAAAATCACGCTACAATCAATAGGAGTAGAGCATCAATGAAAAATGTTGCAAAAAAAGGAAAAAAATATCTTTCGTTGCGTGCGCTGCGTAAACCAACAATCGTGTATGAAGGAATTGTTCCTCTTAAAAAGTTCGATAAAAAGTCCGCTATAGCATTATTTTGTCTATCTTTTAAGGGTGTCTCACACTCTCTCTAACCATCTCTCTGTCTCTCTTATATGACGCAGACGAAGTTGCGCGGGTCAGCTAGTAATATAATAAAGCCAATATTGTTCTCTATTTCTTTAAATAAAATTAGCACCCGTCGGGTTCGGTAGCATAAATATAACACGATCAACAAAAGCGCGGCAGGTAAGCAATTACACAGGACGAGGGCGACGCGTTTAGTAAATGCATTCGCAGCAGGCCGCAGTGAGCCGCAACGGATCGCAGCGGGCCGCTCGACTAATGGATATTATTGCAGGCGCCCTGCACGCTGCCTGATAATGGATTATACTAAAAGTTAGTTGAGATATTTTTTTTAAAGTTTTGTTTTCTGGGCCGTTTTCTGCTAAATACCTAGTAATTAAAGAACTCATTGTTGCGATTGTTTTTAGGATACATTTGGAGTAGGACGATGACGATTTAAACCACGTCGATATTGCTCTTTTTATTCTTAATTATGTATGTATGTATGTGTCTTATTCTGCACAAACGTTTCAACTACTGCTAGCAAGGGTAATCCAGGGTATCCGCATTAGCATCGTCTGCCAATATCATCAATAGTCCCCACGGCGCGCCTACTGCGCTAGTTATCTCCCGGGGGTGGGCAGTGGCGGCTAATTTATGAGAACGTAACGACCGCCTTCATCACCCCCGGACACGCGACACTCACTGCAGGCTTTATAGGGCTACTTAAGAAATACGAGCTTTTGGGGAACTCAATCCAGTTTTTGAAGGACTACATGTTTCTGACATAGTTTATCGTAATGTTCTGTGGTCTACCGCAGTAGTGGGTGCAGAAATTAAGTAAATTGTGGTAGTAATGAGGGAGGCTTCTTAGGGACAACCCTTGCCCAGAATCCTTTGCATATATGTATAAAACATTGTCATAGCAATCAAAGCCATTATTAATCAAGGAGTACCATGCAACGTGTAACATGGACTGAGCGTTTATTCCTTGTATTCCAGGCTAGAATAAACAAATTGCCTAGACGACAGTTAAAACAAAGAAGTTAAGTGGTGCTATTATATCGCGCTGCACAAAACGAGTGCCTGGCAGAAAGCCAGGATAACGCCGGGACGAGTTATGGGACAAAATGTTAGTACTATTATAGGGACGGTCTAGACGAAACAAATGCTCTCGACTTTAATAATGACCGGCGAATGGCGCAGGAGGAGCGTGTGTCGTCTCTTTGTGGAGCTAGAGATACATTCCTGTATCGAGACAAACAATTAAAGGGCCGAAGCCTGCCGGGGCTGCGGGAATATTCGAAAGAGATACCGTGGGCCCGGAACACAAAGGGCGATGAAGGAACATGGATGGGTTTTAGTCAGTAAAAGTCTGGCACTCCCTCCTGCTCCGCCCAGAGCGTTTGCAAGTCCTCAGGAAGTTTATTAAGAAAAAAAGGTACCAAATATTCTGCAACCCTCATCCCGTACACATTATTGAATGTTGGTAGGATGTATTTATTTGTATGTGGTATCGTTCTCAGAAAGTCTGGTCTCGTTCTTTCGGTTGGCAGCTCAGGTCTATTGACTTCCGCAAGAGTAAAAAATTCGACTTTATTGAACACATTCATAACTTGACAATATTTAAAGAGGTCGCCGTCATTGTTTTGGTATTTCTTCTTAATATGTTTAGGCGTCTGTATCTGTCAGGTATGTATGATAAGTTCTCCCGTAACTGCTGAGTCCGTAGTTGATAACGGAGTCTGCTAGGGCCATATATAACATTCTAAGCGTTTTGTAAGGGAGTTTATATTTAAGTTTTCTTAACTTACCTAGAATAGACCTCAGTTTGTTACATACGTAATCTTTATAGCTATCGCTAGGCTATCGACCATTAGACCGATATGCATGTGTTCATCGACTACTTCTACTAACGGACATTTGCAAGTCTGTGGCGAGCTATGCAGGCAAGTGTGTTCGTGTGCTATAATTGTAGGTATAGTGGAGCATTTGTTGTGTGATGAATGTACGTGAACAATTTTTGTTTTTGTTGCATTTATTACTAATCCTACGTCATGAGTTCATTTACACATTTACTCGAAGTTACGTTGTAGGGATCCTCAGCATCATGAATGTTCTTATTAAGTAGCGACTAATATACACGTGTCGTCTGCGAATTGATACACAGAACCTGAATTTACAACGTTATTCATATCATTAACATAATGTAAGTATTCTTTCGGACCTATAATTGAACCCTGGGCCGTTCCTTGCGTGGATGGAAGCTTTGTACTATACTCATTTTGTATTTTAACCGTGTTGTATCTATTGGTGTGATAGTTTTTTAATAGTTCCAATAGTGGCCCTTGTATTCCATTTTGCTACAACTTGTCAAAGAGTGTATCACAACGGAGCATGTCGAAAGCTTTGCTAAAATCTATAAAAAGTGCCAAAACATGTTTTTTTATCATTTAAATGTTTATTGACTTGATCGGTAAATTCTAGTAATCATTGTGCCGTACTCTTATTTTTCTGAAATCCATATTGTTTATTGTTGATTATTCCGTGTGTATGCAAAAAGTTATTTATTTAATTACTTATGTAACGTTCTGAGATCTTATCTATACAGGACAAAATAGTGATAGGACGATAATTATTGACGTCATCACGAGGGCCCTTTTTGTGTATTGGACGTATCACCCCTATCTTAAAAATATCGGGATACGTACCTACCAGTCTGCAAGCAGCAATTAATTAGATGTGTAATAACTGGGAGTATTATAGTTGGAGTGCGCTTTAGTTGTCACGGTGAGGTTCGTATTGTAACGGATGTAAGTATGGGAATTGTTAACGCATTCATTTAAGGGGACTACAGGAGCTAAACGCGAGTTTTATAATGCATAAAAGCATATGATTCACTGCAATTAACAAAACCAGAAAAATATATGATATTCTTCAGGATAGATGCTAGTATGATAGTGTTAGAAAACATAATACAACTATTTTTACTCGATAAAAAATAACGAGCTTATCTCTAAAAAATTCTTATAACGAGTAAAAACCATACTCAAATACATACGACCATTCAGATTTTTTGGCAAATAATTCTACAAGCAACATATTGGCATGAGTGTTTTATTTTTTTAGCCCAATCAATAGATTTTTTGTAAATCGCAAAAAAAAACACTCATTTCGCACTATTCGGCCCGCAGTGACTGACGTAACAACCACTTTGTGGTGCAAGCTGATTAGAACTGTATCCTAACAGCATTTCAAACGAAGTTTGAACCACCACAATTAGTGTTGCTAATTTAGCTCCTGTAGTCGCCTTAAGAGAGGAAGAGGACAATACTTTGGAAGGACTAGAAGTAAGGAGAACTTGCTTACATGTCGAATATAATGCACACTATACTTCTAAATCACTACACTAAACTAAGATTCATGTTCCAATATATAACGCGCAGGAACTGAACGAACACGACCTTCTATACAATACATTACAGACATAACCCCAAATGTTCGCCCGTTCGACACAGGCAGTAAGTTGAAAACAAAGTCAATGCGATCCACCACGCCACACCACGCCTCACCACACGCCGACCGGGCGATACTCATAACATAAATATGTGGCCGACAGCGGACAGCCGAGCCACGTCTAAACTACCGAATAAGGGGAAATCGCAAGCAAAATACTTATACAGTACCCGATATTTTTATCCAATACTTCAAGGCACTTTGGCGAAAAAGGACCGATGTTTAATACTATTTTATCAATCGACTTCACTGACCTCACTTTAAAGTCTTTCTTTTGTCTGGTTAGCGACCCAAAGATCGCGCTCTTTGTAATCCTATTTAATTAGTTAACTAAGTAGCAAGTTAACGAGAAAAATATATTGTAATCCACACGCGACTGGTTCCAGTAATACGTGTTCCCCAATAGGCATCTAGTTCGTCAACTCATTCACTCTGGTTAGCCACTACACCAAACGAAGTCTAGACGCAACTTCCATCAAGTAATATCGCCCAGTAACGCCATCGCAAGCAATATCCTCGTAATGTCAGCCTACTGAGACCCGGTTCATTATATCTTGCGCTCAAATGTATACGAGCAATAACGTCGCCGGCGCGATCCCGTGACACACAGGCGTCACGCCCAGCGCCGTCAGTCACACACAGACGTCGCGGTACTTCTCCATGACAAGCTTATATTTTGTGGTTGAAATATAAGTGAGGGGGAATATGCGATGTGCTCATCATTGTGAAAGTGGTGGTTGACTTGTGGGACTGCGGTGTCGGATAATATTGCATTGAAAAAGGTCAAATCGTTGATCGTTGATGAGATCTTCGGAAACTTAGGTAGGTAGTTGTATGTTACATTCAGTTGTCGTCGCACAAATACGAAAATGTGTGCCAAAACAAAGGCACAAAAACCCGGCAAAGTTCTGAATTACCTTTCTTGAAAACCAAATGTTTCAAAAATAACGATGACATAGCGTCATTTTAATTACTTTAATTTTAAATTGTTGATTTAATCTTTTACTCTGGACGCTCATAATGTGCACGTCTTTCTACATCGTTCTCACATATATGCATAATCTCAACATGAAAGATGTAACCAAGATTTTGTAACAATATTTTGATTTAAAAGAGTTTCCCTGGAGTTTCTTGCCCGTTCTTCTCCATAGAGATCTACGCTAGGGAATGGGCAACTACAGTACTTTCTCAAGTTACGCCTTGTGTCTATGACTGTAGCTTTGCCATTTTTGCATTTTTGACATTCAAAAGTGCCGTGCCGTGGTCTAATTGAATTAAATGCTTTGAGTTTGAGTTTGAATGTTCACTAAATTGACTCTTAAGCAAACGAGACGTGACGACGTGACGTCACCCTCTCCAGATATTGAGAATTTAAGAGGCGCCATTTTGAAGTACAGATCAGTTTAATTATAGGAAATTGTTTAAGTGGATAATTTGCTTTTATGTTGTAATACGGCCCGGTATAAAAATTTAGGGTCCTGCCTAATTGAAAGTCGTATCTCAGCGAGAATAAAGTACCTAGTGTTTTTTGTCTGTATTCGAGACTAGAACTTAAAAACAATGACAGCAATGAATAAAAAGTTTACAGCAAAAGTATTGCGCCGGGGTGAAAGCCACTCCACAAATATAAAAGTTTTTTTTTGGTATGATATAACGAAATAGTATTATTTCACGTAAGACACAGTAGCTATATGACGGTGAATAGTAAACGGTTTTAGTATCACTAAAGCGGAGTTACGCGCAAATGAAACTCCGCGGTATATGTTACAGCGCGTCGGCGACCGATAAATAAGCACTAATAGAAACCCGCTGGCTGGCATAGTGCGTAATGTACGAATGTGCGTAAATGGGCGAATACACGTAGGTAATACATGGATACCCGAGTGTGTGCGTCGTTTACTGAATATTCTTTTGTTCACACGAGCCCACAATATTTTTATGGATTTTGTTTTTATTTAGGTCAGGCTAAACTACCAACCAATAACCATTCCACTAAAATATTCATAACCTAATTAAAGTATGATCAAAGCTTAAGGTAATTAAATCAGTGCTGAAATCAGGGCGCGCGAGATGCAACCTTGACCCCGCTCGTCACAATACACACTAAGCTGCGAACTGACAGGCTTGTTGGGCGCCAATAGCGGATTGTTGGACGCCAACTGTGATCCTTTGGGCGCCAACAGTTGCGATATCTATCTTTCTAATACCTTTATACGAGCAATTCTTGTATTTGTGTATAAATAATCTGAATCTCGAAAACGGCTCCAACGATTTTCATGAAATTTAGTATGCAGGGGGTTTCGGGGGCGACAAATCGATCTAGCTAGGTAGGTTTCATTTTCGGAAAAATAAAAAATCGAGTAAGCTCGGTCATACAGATATTGAAAGGTAATACGAGAAAAATATGAGTAAAGAACAATATTATTACAAACTGAAGTCAAAAATATTATTTTCCTTGATCGTAACCGTAGTTAGTTTGATCCAATTAGCAAATGATAGAAACCTTTTCAAAATGGTAACACACGTTAACAAGTGCAACGATGGATTACACTGATAACTAGAACACACGACGAAATATCTTTATAACAATACAAAGGATTCAGTCTTTCCTGTTTCTGACATATTGATGCCACTCAATATATAAACGCGAGTGTGCGAAAGGATTTTGACTATAAACTACAAATACACATAGCTCCAAATAACTCATTGTTCACGTCCAATGAAGCCTCCGTAACACGAGGAGAGGACAATGAATATTTGGCAGGACAAGCGACAATTTCATAGTGTATTTTCTGCATATTGCAAACTACTAGAAACCAATTTATTTGCCCATTGACTTTTGACAATGATTGTTTTATCGCCACTATCTGTAATTATTGAGTGTGTAGGGGCCAATGGTTGTAGGCACCGTACACTATCACTTAGTTGATGTTGGTTAAGTTGTGGAGTACACAGAAAGAACCACAAGTTGTGTTTAAAGTTATATTAAAACGTAGAAGTTACAGTAGTTAAAAGTGGTAGCGATTCTTTCTCTTGACAAGTGGTTAGTTCCACAGTTGTTGTCTGACTCGCTCTGCCTTGCGTGAAAAGTTACAATTATAGCGTAATATTTGTGACGCACGACATCCAAGTAGGTTGCTGCGTTCGCAAAGTCAATGTACGGTTGTTGAGACCGTACATGTTGGCACCCCCACAAAGATGTACGAAAGATTAATAAAAGCTTGTCAAGAGAAGAAACCCTATTACAAAGAAACAAATAATCAATTAAATTATTCGAAGTTGAATGCGATGTTGTCTGCATAACGTGAACGTTCCGGTTGCAGTTCCGCTTGGCTCGCCGTGTGAATGTTTTCTTCTTGCTTCCTGTGTTGTATTGGTTGCAGTTCAATCTCTTCAAGCTGATTGTTCGTAGTTAAATGGCTCTTAGTCTGTTTTGAGCGACAAGATGGTCCGTATCTCTTTACAAACCACGCCACAGAGACAAGGACGATTACTCCCACAATAGTATAAGAGACGGCGTATTGGTGTATGTCATGAGTGGAAATGGTTGATGGAAGCTGGTTTTCTCTTGTTTTCATAATAGCTAATCGCTTGTCGATTTCCTCCCATTCTGCAGTTTCTGGTAACATCACGTGCGACATATTTAAATGTGTGATGTTCACAATGTTATTTACCATCGAGTTAAGTGACGGTATATTCATGGAAAGATCCATCTTCATGTTGCTATTGTATTGGTTATGCGAGTGAATTGTTAATTCCTTCGATTGCAATAAGCAACCCGGTGCCAAGGTCAGTATCCCGGAAGTCATTGAGTGTGTGGTGATGTCATTTTCACATACAATTCGTATAGTGCAAGTTCCGCAACAAATCGCCAGCCAAGTATTCGTTGTGTGTAACGCGATCCACTCCTGCTTACATAGCACCTTTTTTACGTCACAAGGTGAGGTCGTTCGATGACCCAGTAGTTTTGCTTCACATGGGGCATTGCTGTTATGCAAGTTAAATATAGGTAGATTCTTGTTGCATATCAAATTGCCTGGTTTAATGTGACTACATCGCTTTATGTCATCTTCAGATAAGGAGACATAAGTGCTCTTTCCGAAGTTTACTGCTATGTACTGCGAAGCCAGTTGGACGATGACTGTTCCTGTGCTTGTTTTCATAGGCAACGGAGTAGCTTGGTATAGAGTGAAGTCTTCATCTGAGATCAATGGGACGTGTATCTCGAACAAGAAGTAATTAGTGGTGACGCGCGCTCTCACGTATAGTAATTTGTAGATGTCTTTGATATCATCTCTGATGTTTCGGACAGGTAACGACGAGGTCCTCGGGAGTTTGCCTGCGATTTCAGTCAGTTGCTTGATCAAGTTGACAGGTGTAAGTAGATGGATGTCTATGTGCCCTTTGTAGACATCAGTTAGGCTTTCAAACAGCATCTCTTGAACCCTCTCCAAATTGGTAATCAGCAAGTATGCTGTTAGTGAGGCCGAGTTGAAGTAGTTAGTAGCCATCAGTACTTCCATTTCAGACTCCACTTTGGCTAAGTTTGCGTTAGTCTGCGCCATGAAGTCGTCTATTAAACCAAACTGTCGCTTGATATTTTGTTCGTTCTTCTTCAGCATATTGTTTTGGAGTTCGACTATTGAAGTTTGGTTCTTTACCAGATCAAGTAAATAGTTTTCGTTATTTTGGACAGCTTGTATGTCGTTGTGGTATTTATCTGCAAACCGTTGATCTAGAATACCAAAGAGGCTGTTAGCAACATATCCTACTTCATCAATCAGTGATCGTTTCTTACGGTTACTTAAGTGCTTGTGAGGAGCTAGGAGTATAGTGTTGTAGTAGCTCAGTATTTCCATTTCGTGGGTAAGTTGTTCTAAAGTTGTCTTGCAGTATCTTGGGTCGGTTTTTTGGCACAGTTCGTTCAATCCCTTGAGGTAAGCTTCAATTCGACGTACTCCGTCCCAGTAAGTTGTCAAGTTATAGTACATAAGTAGTGTCCATTCGTCATGAATCACTTGTACGTTTCCTATTGTGTCGTAGTAAATCGGCCGCTCAAGTTCGAAGTTAGTAATTTGAACGCCAGACGTCATTATTTCGCCATATGACCCAGTTATTAACGTAAATACAATTAATAACATTGTAAGAAGTGTGGAAAAACATTTGTTTCCCGTCTTTGGCGTGATTAGAGTTTTCTTTTCTGTGTGATCTTGGGTGTTGTTCTCGATAGGAAGTGGGGACAGTTTCACGACTGGACGTTTGATGATACCAGATTGAGTTTTAACCGTGGTCACTCGAACGTAGCCGTCGGAACCGGGGTGCAGTTCGAGCACGCGTCCCATGGCCCACTTTCCTGGAGGCAAGTTGTTGTCCTTGATCAAAACTATATCGCCTTCTTGGATGTTCTTCTTTGGTTTGTTCCATTTCCCCCTGATCTGGAGCTGTGTTAGGTATTCAGTCGACCAACTCTTCCAAAATTGGTGCAGCATGTGCTCTGTTAGCTGCCACCGTTGACGTAAATTAACGTTTTTTACATCACAGTACGTTGATATTGGTAGTGACATCGTTGGGCTTCCAGTGAGGAAATGACCAGGTGTCAGGTAGTTTTGAAACTCATCGGGATCTTCAGTGAGTGGACAGAGGGGTCTCGAGTTCATACAGGCTTCTATTTTTGCCAGTAGCGTAGTAAACTCCTCGAATGTTAGTTTCTGATCGCCTAGTACTCGGTGAAGATGATGTTTCATCGATTTTACGGCCGCTTCCCACAGACCACCAGCACTTGGCCACGCGGGAGCGTTGAAGTGCCATTCCACCTCCATTTTTCCAATCTCGTTGAAGAAGTC
This sequence comes from Xestia rhomboidea, assembly GCA_963853795.1. Lineage (NCBI taxonomy): Eukaryota > Metazoa > Arthropoda > Insecta > Lepidoptera > Noctuidae > Xestia > Xestia rhomboidea. The sequence goes on along the minus strand of OY970778.1, from coordinate 415,000 downwards.
CGGTGAAAGTTCTTGTTTAAACTTTTCAAATTCATTGCGCAACGTCTTCGAAGCTCCAATGAAGTTCGTGCCGCAGTCTGAGTACACATGTTTTGGTGTACCGCGTCTAGCGCACATGCGCTGGAAAGCGGCAATGAATGTTTCGGTGCTTAAATCAGACACCAGTTCAATGTGTACAGCTTTAGTAGTCATACACACGAAAATAGCGATGTACCCCTTCGTAGTCTTTACTCCTCTTCCTTTGTTTAGTTTGACTGGCACGTGTCCCGTGAAGTCTACACCAGTGTGTGTAAAAGGTCGAGATGGGGTAGCTCTCTGTTGAGGTAAGTCCGCCATAAGTTGGTAGTTATCTGTTGGTTTATAGCGGTGACATCGCACGCAACGTCTCAGTTGAGTTTTTACAGCTCTGTTGCTTCCGACAATCCAGTATCGCTGTCGGATTTGAGCCAATGTTAGCCGCGCACCTCCGTGAAGTGTTGTAAGGTGTGCTTGTTCAATTACGAGTTGAGTTAGTCGTCCCATTCGAGGAAGAATTGTAGGATTCTTCATCTCGAAGGGTAAGTAGGAATTTTTCAGTCTTCCACCGACTCTTATAACACCTTTTTCATCTATATATGGATTCAATTTGTATAAAATGCTCTTGTTGTTTACAGTTCCGTTTGCTTTCAGTTGTTTGTATTCATTTTCAAACTCCGTACTCTGCACATATGTAATCACTCGATCAGCTGCTAGTTTGAGTTCGCTCACACTTAGGTAGTTGGTTTCAAATTTCATCTTGGAGCGTGCCGTCGCGATAAAGCGCAGTACCTGAGCCGTTACTCGAATTACTTGCGTTAATGAACTATATTTATGTAATAAGTTATTTATAAAATGTTCATTCTTTTTCGGCACCGTCGTGGTTGCCGCTGCTAAGTTGACAGTTTCCTGGTTGGTTGTAAACAAACATGTGGGGTTTGTCATGAGGTCTTGTGCCATTTTCAGAAATTCCGGACCTTGCCACCAGAGATCGAAGTTTGCTAGTTTGCTCGGCAACATTCCTCTAGATGCACAGTCAGCAGGGTTCTGTGCCGATTTTACGTAGCGCCACTTGTCGGACGGAATAGTTTGTTTTATTTTTTCAACTCTGTTGGACACGTATTGATCCCATCTTGATGCATCTCCTTGCAGCCACGCTAAGACTACTTGAGAGTCACACCATGCTTGTATTGACAAATTGTATCCAGCTAAAGCTTCCGTAGTTTTTTCCATAAGTTTAGCCAACAGTAGTGCGCCGCATAGTTCCAATCTCGGCAACGTAGTTTTTTGCGATAGAGGCGCAACCCTGGTTTTAGCGACGAGTAACGTTACAGTCGGTTTATTTTGTTCGTTCCTTACTCGACTGTATATGACACACGCATACGCCTTTTCACTCGCATCGCAGAATCCCAGCAATTCTATTGATTGTTGAGCACCAATCCATCGGTTTAGTTTTATTTTCGTTACATTTGGAAGTTCAGTTTTCAATTTGACCCAATCGTTTAGTATGTCACTCGGTAGTTCTTCATCCCAGGCAAGTTTGCCGTCCCATACTCTTTGAAATAATAGTTTTGCCGACACTGTTATGGGCGCCAGCCAACCCAAAGGATCGTACAGTTTCGAAATTTCGGAAAGTAAGTGCCTTTTCGTTGTCCGATCCTTCGATTTTTCTTCCAGACCCCAGTTAAACATGAATGTGTCGATGTTTGGGTTCCAGCCGAGTCCGAGTGTTTTTGTTGAGTCTTCAGTTTTGAAATCAAATATGTTTTTAGTTGATATTTGATCGTCAGCTAAATTCTCTAGTAACGCGGAGTGGTTGGCAGACCACTTGCGTAAGTTCATGCCGCCGCCCTTCAGTAAGTTTATGAGGGAATTTTGTAGGTCTTTAGCTTTATCCAGAGAGTAGTGACCGCTAATCACATCATCAACGTAGAACTCGTTGAGTAATGTATTGGCGGCCTCTGGATATTTATGACCGTCATCCAGGGCTAACTGCTTCATAGTTCTCATAGCCAACCATGGCGCGCACTTGGTTCCGTATGTCACGGTACAAAGTTGAAATTCTTGTAACCTTTCAGCAGGAGAGTCGCGCCATATTATCTTCTGAAGTGACTGATGATCTTCAGCTACTCCGATGCATCGGTACATCTTCTCTATATCGGCGGTAAAAGCGTACTTGTATGACCTCCACTTTAGTATAAGGGCTTGAATATCCTTCTGTAGATTTGGGCCCTTTTCCATTAAGCTATTCAAGCTGTACCCAGTTGTCGTCCTTTGCGAGGCGTTAAAAACTACTCTTAGTTTCGTAGTAGTGGATTGTTCTCGCAAAACACCATGGTGCGGCAGGAAGCATTCAGACGTAGAAGGTAATATTGGAGATGCCGGTTTCATATGCTGTAGTTGCTTGTATTCTCTGATGAAGTCCCGGTACATTATTGCGAGTTTATTGTTCTTTCCCAGGCGTTTTTCTAATTGGAGAAATTGCGAAATAGCCATTGACTTTGATTTGCCTAATTTATTTTGCAACTCAGAACTCATAGGCATCTTAACGATGTATTTGTTATCTGCGTCTCGTTGTACTGTCTCAGTGTAGTATTCTTCACACTGATTATCCTTGGGCATGTCATGGTTGCTGATAGTTATGTCTTCGTTCTCCCAGAATTTGGTTAATTCGCTTAGGTCGACCAGTGTTATGTGACAGTTAAAAGTTTTCAGTTTGCCGCATAGGATCCAGCCTAAGTGCGTCTGTTGCGCTACAGGAGACTGTTGACAGCCTTTCAAGACTCCGTCAAGGATGATGTCGGAATACACATCGGCCCCAAGTAACAAATCTATAGGACTAGATACGTTGAATTCCGGATCTGCTAGTTTCAAGTTTTCCAGGTGTGGCCAGTTAGCCTTTTCAAACGATGAGTTGGGTAAGTTGTTTGTTAGCTTGCTTAAGATTAGTGCCTGAGTTTCGAATGCGTAGTCCGAGTGAATCGATTTACAGGTAAGCTGAAGTCGTCCTTTGCAGTTGCCAGGTGCAGCTCCAACTCCCGTAATGGTTGCGTTAAGCCGTTTCCTTGGTAGTCGTAGCATCTGTGCGGCGTTCTCGGTGATCAAGTTTACTTGCGAACCTTGATCTAGTAATGCTCGAAGCGTAATGAAATCCCCATTTGCTGACTTTATCTTAAGCTGCACAGTAGTTAACAAAACTTCCATTTCGTTAGTAGATATATGGTTGGAGCTTTGTTTGTGCGTTGATGTGGTCGGTCGTTGACCTAAATTGTCGTTGGTTTTTTCCATGTTTGTTGAGTTGACAGTGTTTTTCTTGTCTGCGTTGTGCAATAAAGTGTGATGTTTCATATTGCATTCTTTGCAAGTTTTCGTTGACGCACAATCTGTATCGCCATGACTGTATAAGCAGTTTTTACACACGTGTATTTTTGCTACCGTGTTGTTTCGTTGGAATGAGTCCATATTGATGAACTTTGGACATTTCATCAATACATGATTTCCGGCGCAGTGTGGGCATTGTCCACATGCTGTATGATAAGTTTTCTTGAAATATTTCTGCCGCTCGTTGCCATGCAGATTTGCAGAATGATGTTTGTTAAATGCCTTGGATGCAATTTGTTTCTGTTGGTTAGGTACTTCTTTTTTCGTAGTTTTCATGGTTTCATACGCCATGAACTTGTTTTCCAGGAAGTATAGTAGCTCATTCAAGTTTGGCACATCCCTAGGATCTCGTAGTTCCTTTATGTACTCGCTGTAGGTAGTTGTATCAAGTTTCTGCGACATCAAGTGTACGATAATTGGGTCCCAAGTTGCGATGTCTAACCCAATGTTTGTTAGTCCGTTCGTACATTCAGTTATGACGTCATGCATCTTCTTGAGGTTGAAGCTGTCGGGTTGTTGGATGACAGGCAGGTTGAGCATGGTGTTCAGGAACGACGTAAATTGCAGCCTTCGATTGTCGAAACGCTGAGTCAATATCTCCCAGCAGGATTTGTAGTTTTCTGCGCCGATACTGAGATGTTGCACCAGTCTTTCAGCTTCGCCTCTCAACCTCGTTTTTAAATGCTGCATCTTTTGCGCTTTGTTTATCATGGGGTTGTTGTGGATTGTTTCCACGAAGAGATCCTTGAAGGAAATCCATTGAGTATAGCTTCCCGTAAATTCTGGAACCTCAATTTTTGGCGCCGACCTTTCATAGTGCGCCGTCGACCAGATCTTGCCGTTCAAGTTTTTTCTTAGCTCGTCGTACTTATCCTCCATTTCGACGAACATATTGTAGTAGTTGCCGTTGGAGCCTTTGAGTAGCGCTTCCAGCTCCCAGTGTTGTTTGTCGATGACGTTCCACTTTGACTTCAAAATGGAGAGATGGTCTTCTAACTCCCATTTCTCCGTGACAGTTTTCATATCAATTTTCGACATGGCGCGGTCGAGGGCTTTAAAGTTGCACTCTTGCTTACTCAGCAATGTTTTGGTGACATCGTCAGTATCTCGATCCAGCATCCCAGTTAGGTCGAAATTCACAAACTTTTTTCCCTGTAGTTGTTCCAGTAAGTTGAGCATGTCTCCTTTCGTAGATTCGTATTGAGCTTGAGTTTTGCTGTACACGTTGTCCACGAAGTAGTTAATGTTTTTGTCTTCTAAGATTTGCTCCAAAATTCCATGTCGTTCCTCGAAGTCATTCCACTGTGCCTCGAGTGATTCCAGACGTTTGATTAAGTACTCTTCAGTTTTCCTTGAGGGGCTGTCCTTTTTATAGTTAGAGCACAGCGCTTTGATGTTTTCAAAGCAAGCTTGTTGGAGTTGTAGCTTCTCCATAGTGAGTTCTCTTTTCTAGTTGTCGAAAAGAAGTTTAGTTTGATGTATGTAGCTCAGTAGTCCAGCACGTAGTTGACGGTGATGGACGTGTAGCTTGACGGTAGTTCACGACACGAAGACCACAGTTTGCAGGCTCTTCTTTCAAGTCTCCACGGATCCGTTCTCGTAGTCGTAGTAGAGTTGCGTAATCCTTAGCGTCTTGAAATTGTCGTTTGTTTCTATCTATTGCTTTCGCACTCTACGTACGATATTATGCGCCTTCTCAATCCAACTGGGGCGACCCGCTTGTGGGAGACCAGCTGAACCGATTCGCTATCGTAAATAGAGACACTACTCACAGTAAATATCCGGCTCGAAGGACCATTTAATGTAGGGGCCAATGGTTGTAGGCACCGTACACTATCACTTAGTTGATGTTGGTTAAGTTGTGGAGTACACAGAAAGAACCACAAGTTGTGTTTAAAGTTATATTAAAACGTAGAAGTTACAGTAGTTAAAAGTGGTAGCGATTCTTTCTCTTGACAAGTGGTTAGTTCCACAGTTGTTGTCTGACTCGCTCTGCCTTGCGTGAAAAGTTACAATTATAGCGTAATATTTGTGACGCACGACATCCAAGTAGGTTGCTGCGTTCGCAAAGTCAATGTACGGTTGTTGAGACCGTACAGAGTGACACATATGAATGTTCAGCAGTAAAAGTTTTCAGGCTGACATCCTAAAATATTCCTCAGTAAAAGTTGAGTCCATCTGTTTGACAGAGGAATGTAAAACGCGTTTGAGCACATTAAACGCCTCTTGTTGCTCTCCCGGGTTAACGAGAGGAGTAATGGCGGCGTTCACCTTGACCTTCGCGCTTTACTGCCTCACACAGCAATATTATGGAAGTGGCACTTAATACAGACTGCTGAGTGTTCGCGCAGATTCGTCCGAACAGGCGCGTAACGAGTGGAGCCAAGATATGGGTCGAGTGACCCTGACCTCGCAGCCTCAACAATATAGAAGAGCATGCAACTACTGACCCATTTTTCTTATTTATAAAGGGAATGTAACAAGGAAAATGTGTTGCTTGTATTGTGCCCGTTATGCAGTAGAACATGCACATTCAATGCAGCTCTCACCTTCTCAGCAATAAGGCGGCCATTTTAAATATTGCACCAGTTGTGCGGCGCCATTTCATGCCTCCCAAGCCGTGGCGGCCATCAGCTAAAAGCCTGCTCTATTACTAGGCGGCTCGTTTTATTTTATTTGTAGATCAGTTCGGAGTCGCGGAAACTGTCCGCCTGTCGTGTACGGTGCAGTAGTTACGCCAATCAGTCGCGTGTTCCTTTGAAGCAGTGACCAGATATTTCAATGCAATATTTGATCAATAAACAAAGGTACCTTTTTACAGTTAGTCTCAGCAGTTACGAAATTTCAGCATCCTTGTTTTATGGGGCTGCGTCGCTTTGCAATGACTGTTGATAGTGGCATCCCCCGCATCCCTGTCCATAGTAGTACGAGGGAGGGGTACCCTGTGGACTTACGGAGTCTCATGTGGCATCACTAGCGAGGTAGGTATCCGTGTAACTTTTCAACGACGTGCACAATGTTTGCCAAGACCCCACGCCACCGGACACCGAGTAAACACTATCGGCAAATAGACATTCCTAAACGACCCTTTAAATCGCGGCCGACCGAGCTTCTGTGCCATTGATTGTTGTCAACATTTACTTAAGTATACATACCGATCTGGAAAAATATGAAAATTATTCAAAGTGAAGTATGATTGAAATCTGCACCGTTGTAGCGATTACAAACAAAGATAGTATTAATAGGTAGTGAAAGGTTCGGCAGTCGGGAGTCGGCAGTCGGCACCCTCGCAACCCTTCTCCTTCACGTTTGTACAATAGCAGCAAGTTAAGCAGCTTACGTGAGTAGCGAGTGTTTTTGTTTAATTCGGATCGGCGGCGAAATGTTTTTTGTGATATTCGTTATTGAATAAAACCGAAGCCGTGTGGCTGGCCCTGAATAAAACATGCCTGCAAGCTACCCTACTTATCAGATAATCCATACACGCGTGTTTCTGTTTCTTTGTATGAAAACTTTGCAAACGATTGGAACGCGTCGCGCTTCTGCCGATAATTTATAGCTTCGTAAATTGGATTACTGAGTATTGGATCCGCAATCGAATATTCAATTACAGACACAGAGGAGCTTCTTAAACAGAACTGAACGTAGTTATCATAACAGACGTGTGTTTATCATAATTATGTAACGCTATGCATGGAGCAGATACATTTTGATACATGTGCTATGGTTATTTCACCAACAGTATTTTATCTTGTTGATTCTATAGACCCAGCGAAAATATTGTCAACCAAATAAAATCTTAGATAAACCTTGTATTTTGCTTTCTATAGACGGAACGGGTTCAAATTAATAGCTTCCATAAATTCTAAAACCCACTGCTGGCTAATCCACTGAACGATGATCGAACATAACTTAGCGTTAGCTAAATATATGCGCCACTCTCACACAGCTTCCTTTGAAACATAAAACTTTATGCAGTTTTCAAAGTCTCCAAAGTCGGCAGTAATATGAAATGATTGGGCCATTGTAGGGGACTGCACGGGGATACTCTACAGTGCAAGGGGTAGGGAAGACGTCATAAATAATAAGATAACGCGCTCATCCCTCGCGGGGGTCGGCAGAGCAGCACCCGGTGTACGGCGGTCGGCGGTGCAGATACCGGTATTATCAAATTATAGAACAGTTCAAAGGCTCTAATATTTGCTGATATTTGTTGTGTAGCTGCTGGCTGAACAGTAGATAGCCCTTTGATCTGTTTAATGACTTGAACGTTTGTAAATCTGACATTTAATACTAAACGTCACTACACCTCGACAACTGACTTCATTACCACAACACTCCATGCACTGATCTTAATGCTATGATAGAAACTTAATTCAATAAGAAATTTATTCAAAGCAGCCGAAACAGTAATATGCTTAATTAAAAATCTATTCTCGTTTACAATTAAACTGATTATTATCTAATTTAGTGTTCTGTAATTATCATTAAATGCTTCAGTTATAGTTAATTACTAGCTAGTCCTGTGCGATAGAGGCTCATTGGAAACTAATCAACCGCAATGTGATTATATTGTACTGTCATCGGAGCTACCCAGCTGTGAAGTTGCTGCAATACATGAAACTTTATGCAAAACTAAACCTAGTTCGTAACACATGCGAGTTGAACTTTCTTGTGCAAATAAAAAGAGCGAAGAGCTTGTGTATGAAATCACATGTTTATGTTGTTGTTGTTGTTGTTCGTGTGAATCAATAAGTAATTGATGTCGTACGTACGTATCGTCCGCGAGGAGCACGCCGGCGGGCCGGACTCACATCAGACACACAACACCACTCGTACTAACGACGACGACGTCCGAGCAACGTGTTACTTGTGCTGTTCCCGCTGCTCGTCACTGTCACATCACTCACTCACTCGCGCGCGTCACCCAGCCGCGCGTCACCCTGCCCGCGCGTCACGTCCCCGCGTGCGACACGCGCGCCCGCCCCAGTCACACTGTCGCTGCCGCCCGCCCAAACGAGAGGGAAATCATCCCCTACAGTCCTCTCTCCTTCTCACAGGCGCACGAAAGCCTATTTCTGTCTCGGGTGGCTTTTCCCGGCGCGTAGTGAATGTCGCCTTGTTTCATTGACGCCCGCGCGACGCGGGCCTAACGGATGTTTTTTCACGGTTGCAATGCGATTCGATGGCGGTAGAGTAATGCTTCCGGTGCGCTAAGACGTTCAGGTAGACTACTGTAGGTGACTATGGAGGTTGTATTACAAGTGATAGTGCAGTTAGATCGCGACGCTGGCATGTCGATTGCCGTCTGTCTGCAACAGCTGATTCAATCAAACTGCTATTAAAGCAATGTTCCAGTCTCCACTGACTACCATAGAGCGATGTGACTCATAATAAAGCATGTTTGTAAACTGTCCGTCCGTACGCGGCGCAAGGCGGTGACGTATGTTTGTTCAGCGTATTTGTTCGCGCTAGTACACGTCGCACAATTCTAACTACATTTATTTCAATGCAAGGGTTGGTACTTAGTGGCCTAAGGCTCGGCGCAAACGGGCCACCAACCACAGCCACCGATGGCTGTGTTTTATTTGTCGACTGCTATAACGAGTGGCCGCCACCGGCCCCACGTGTGCGGCGAGTTTCAACAAAATGTATGAAAAAGCCTGTGAACTGCTTGTCGCTGGCTACCGGTGGCTGTGGTGGGTGGCCCGTTTGGGCTGAGACTAAATAGTGCAGTGACGTACTTCGTCATAAATAAATAAATTATTCTTAAATGAACTATTCTTATTCTTAATGAGGATAATTAAGCATTGTAAATTCAAACAACCCTTTATAGATTAATATTTTGACATATTAAAGTTGCGCAGGAATGAATAATAAAGAGCCACATCGACTAAGCAATGCAAGCATCACTACGTGGTCCATAACTAATGAGACGGATATCAGCTGTTCGCGGGCACAGCCGCACGCGTACCTAACGATAATCGTATCGTGCCTCCTGCAGATCGCTGCAGGAGGCAAACGTCACACGTCACACGCAGCTCCGAGCTAATTAATATTCATTAAGACTATCATAAACACGCAGGGGGTGAGCAGTCGACTAGATCAGCTCAACAAAATGCAGCCGTCTTGCAAACGACCAGTGGTGGCGGTAAATCATAGCGCTTGCATTATGCGATATTACTCAAGGAAAATGTCCCGCCATCGTCCCGCAGTCGACCCGCCACGCCACGCAGCCAGCACGTACCCGCCCCGTACCCACCTCCTTACCTGGCTAGCTGAATGCCTGTCAGCGCTCACCCGTGCGTGGAATGCTGAAGGATGAGATCCAAAGAGGTTGCGCTACTTTTTGCCTTTTTTTTTGTAGAATTCCCGAATTAAAGTGACGAGATTTGTGAGATATTAATTTTCCTTTGAGAGCCAATAGCAATGGCGCCGCGGTGCACGTCCTTGTACTTACGCGCCAGTCTCAGACGGTCGACAGGTGACTCGAGTTATAATATTCCAATGTTTTATTGTAAAGAATGTTTCGGCGTGCGTGTTATTAATTGCGTTTTACACCCACCAAAACAGTCGCGCATTTATCATTACATTATAATTTGGTTAAGAAACACTGAATATGACTCGCAAAAGTTGGTTACTGGCGCACACACATACTCGTCGTCAAAGCTCCGATGAATTATGTATTATGAGTTTTATCTCTTTACTTACAGACCTTTTATTTTGTATGAAAATTTACAAAAATACAACGCTGCGCTGCAGAGTATATAGAAAATAATAACGTTGCTACGTAAATAAATGCGTAGCACATTCGTAGCCAGCGCTACGAGCTACAACAGCTTGCTACGCGACCGACGTGCTACGAGTGCTACGACCGTTCAAAAAGAATGGCGCGTGCTATGTCGCCGACACGTAAACGCCAAATGAATGCTATTTTTTTTTTGGTTGCAATTTCTAATAAGGCATTGGAGACCGAAACCTCCTGGGATTAACAGAAACTTCAGAGTTTTTCTGTAAGAAAATAGCTTCAGTTTATAGCCCCATATTGGAAGTGCACGCAATAAATTACGCAGTCGCCCCTCTTGGTGCTGCTGGGAGCATTACAAGCGTGACGGCGTAATGTTATTATTGCTTCGTGCAAATTGCTATAACGTACAGCCTATACAGTATAGAAGGCTCTCGACACTGATGGGTGAATCAAAGCTGTATGGAAGCTGCCCGCCGCCGCCAGGGGAGGGCTCGATCACCGCCATTACCGATTATAATAGAACATTTAACTAGTGACAACACGTTTACTCAAATTGTACCAATACATGAACATACAGGGTGTTTACGGTCCCTTCACGAAGCCGTCAACCAAGCATTCTGTATGTACTTACATCAAACTAAGTAACTCTACGCAACAATTTTTGCTGGGAAACGACTTTTTTTTGCCTTACGTACCGTCCATTGTGCTGATGGACGCATTTAATAGTTAACGGGTCAAAGAGGTATTTTAAGTAAAGTTATGCCCTTAAAAACTAGTATCTATACATATAATAAAATCGTTGAGACCAAAAAATCTGTTCATTGAAGATTTAAAAAAAAAACCAGCCAGGGTGACTTGAAATAAGTAACTGAACATATTAAAACCATTTAAAAATTTTTTGTTTGTTTGTTTGTTTGTTTGTTTGAACGCGCATCACGTAAAAACTGCTAAACCGATTTTGTTGAAATGTTCACAAATCTGTTTAAATACATTCAGAATAATATATAGGCTATAGAAATTTTGGATTTTTTTGGAAAAAGGGGGTGAAAAGGGGGGGTAAAGTTTGTATGAAAAAAAAAAAATTAGATTGTTCTAGAATCATGAAACTCAGAATAAATACTTATTAATAAAAATAAAGAAATACCTGTCTTAGCATTTTTTTTAAATCTCATCCAGAGGCGCAAAAAAGAGGGTTTTGTGTTTAAAATTAATAAACTTCAAACACCTATACCAAACTTCAAACATCAAAACCAATGAAGTGTAACCTTTTAAAGTTGCTACATATACTCCATATCTAATACAGGTAAATATAATTTCTCAGTTTTCTTGAAATTTGATTTTTGAGGTGAATACGCACAAAATAGCGGAACTCAAGAAAATCAGCTTTCCTCGGTTTAAGTAGTTGGTACGAAATGTTTGTGCGCGCATCACGTCAAAATTACTGCATAGGCTTCTTCAATATTTAAACTATATATTATCACGCTACTTCCTTAAGGGGGTAGGCAATTTTGCATTTTTTCCGTATACTTCAATTGTTTGACGTTTCAGTCATGACGTAAGTACATGAGAACGGCTATTTGTGGCTTATGTCAACGAAGTAAATAGCCTTGCAGTTTCATGACCGCTCTGTTACGGGGTTAACTACGGGGTTGCAGGTTCAAACCCTTCAACATTATTTTCACTTTTTGTGATTTGTTTAATTTTTTTTTTTAATGCTGTGAGATTTCCTATATTTTTTTGTATAAGTTGTGTGCATTTCTTATTTTTTTCGTGAAATATTTTTCCAAAAAGTAATAGAGTAGTACATAAGGAAGAAGAATACAATCATGCTACCCCCAAATAAATTGGGATAAGGGCAGGAGTATGATGATGAGGATGATTTCTCCAAAAAGAAGTATAGCGAACACCAGAAGCCTGATAAATCCACGTGTTCTTGCCGTGCAAGAACTGTGCTATGCTATTCGCAATAATCAATAATCCATACGCAGTTTACGTAGATTATATTTACAGCTAAATTGTTATTGGCCTCATATCGTGTTTTCGGGCGGGAGGAGACGCCCGGGTTCTTCCATTGTGAGGATCGACCGGAAGCCACGGTGGAGCACACTGTGGAGGTGTGCCCCACTTGGGCGGAGCACCGCCGTGTCCTCGAAGCGGCGATCGGCGGCGGCGACCTCTCTCTCCCAGCCCTGGTTCAATACATGATCCGGAGCGAGACGGAATGGGATGCCATCACCTCCTTCTGCGAAGCAGTCATGCTAGCGAAGGAGGTGGCGGAAGGTGAGAGGGAGAGATCCTCACGTCCCGGCCACAGCGGGAGACACCCCGGGCGTCGGGAGCCACGTATTGGCCCCCGGCCACCGTAGGCGCGGGCCTGTGGACGAGGCGCTATGGGCTAGCTCGCCGTCCGTCCGTCTCATGACGACAGGCCGTGTCGACGGAGCGTTCGTGTTCTACGCGCGCCTCAAAGAGAGTCAGCAAAAAAGAAGGGGTCCGCAAGGGCCGATGCCTGCCGGGGCTGCGGGACTATTCGAAAGAGATACCGTGGCCCCGGAACACAAAGGGCGATGAAGGAACATGGATGGGTTTTAGTCAGTAAAAGTCTGACACTTCCTCCTGCTCCGGGAGGAGTCATTTGATGATTTCCCATCCGAAAAAAAAAAGCTATATCGTGTTTGGGCTCATTCATGCACCTTGATGAGAACTTTCGACCTAGCTGGAGTATGACTGTCATCGAGTGTCTAAGGATGAAAACCTAAGGCTGTCGAGGGAAGCCCCAAATTGGAAAAACATAGTAAAATATTTTAACGATGATTGCATATAATTCCGAGAAATTAAATTGTTACCTACTTGAATCTATACTTATTATTATAAAGGAGAAAAGTTTGTTTGTTTGGTTGGTTGAACGCGCTAATTTTAGGAACTACTGATTCCAGTTAAAAAAATCTTTTGGTGTTGGATAGCCCATTTATCGAGGAAGGCTATACGTTATATAACATCACGCTACAATCAATAGAAGCGGAGCATCAATGAAAATTGTTGCAAATACAGCGAAAAATTATTGCTTTTGAGAGCTTCCTTTCCGTGCGCTGCGTAAGCGGTTAAAGTTACTCAACAATCATACATGTATGACGGGATTGTTCCTCTTAAAAAGTCCGCTAAAGCATATTATCTGCATTTTTTTTAGGTTGACTCACACTCTCTCTAAGCCTCTCTCTCTCTTACGTAACGCAGACGAAGTTGCGCGGGTCAGCTAGTTTGAAAAATAATTCGTAAAAACTTGGAACTTTGACCTCCATTATCTCCGTAACTAGTAGGTTCGCTGAGATGGTCCAGAACAAAACAAGGTCTTACAAGCACAAGTAAAGGGAAAATTCAGAAAAATAAAAAAGTTGAAAATTAAGGTAATATTTGGTACTTACAAGTTTTTGCGAAAATCTAAATTTGCCTATATCTTTTTATCGTGTTGGCTATACACCTAACAGGGACTATAGACCGCAGTATCTGGTATTAATTTCAACTTGCTAGGTTCACCCGTTCCTGAGAAAATCGGTGGTGACACACGGACAGACAGACAGACGGACAAGAGAGTGATCTTATAAGGGTTCCTTTATTACCTTTTGAGGTACGGAACCCTAAAAATAATCGCAATGACGCGTGACGGTGACAAGTGCCTTTCGGCTTCGTTAAGGGTCTTTTTACTCCCTTTATATCACATGAACTAAGGAACTCGATCCTTATCGAATGACAGACAATCCAGGAATGTTTTAATTAACAACAGTCATCAAAACATTGAAGCAATACAAAACCATTTGAACACTGTCATGGTGTGATATCTTTGGAAACATGATATTATGCCATTTCACGATCACGTAGCGTATCATGAACATATTGTTACAGTTCATAACCATTGTTAATAACTTAGTTAACAAATAAAATCTAATAACTAAGGCAACAGATATGTGCACGTAAAGCAAAGGGTGGGGGGTGCGAGCCGGGCTCACGCAGGGCTGTGTGTGACTGTACAGACCTGTCGAGGTAGGTGGATGTATCCTAGTACAGGCAGCGAGACAAGTCATTTCGCTTGTAGGGGCCTGCACCCACCGCACGGAGGGATGTCTGTTTCTTAATTAAGCAGCTTCAATTCGTGTAAGTACTCGCGGGGCATCCCCCCCGCTGTACTTTCATCTTCTATATTAGTCTACAGCTGATGTCTGTCTGGCGGGCTGGCTCAGTCTGTTGCCGCATTTGCGACGGATTTATTTTGGCACATTTTAGTCTCTGGTTGACACTGGTTTTGTATTCAATACGAGAAAGGTGTGAGTTGGTTGGTTGGTTGTGTTTGTTGTGAAAAACGATCACTGTTCATTTCAAAGACGAATGTCTTTACGTTCCCTTTAGTTACAATAATTGTGTAGTTACTAGTACATTAGGTACTAATCATTTAAGGTCTGTTCGCACCGCGTCATGGCTATATTAACTTGTACAATTTACTATAACGACCGTGTGTACGCACCCCTCGCGCGCTCAGTGGCCACATAACTCCTAGCGAACTTTGTAATTACTGATTATGTACTTGAATAAATTGTACCAACAGATTTATACCTCACTTGATCGCAAACTCAGACTTAAATACTTATGTACAAAATAATATGTATTAAGAATTCGTGCTTTAGATATATGTTTGATTATAGATTGATGATATTGTTGGCAACATAAACGTCTGTTAACTTTGAACGAATTCATTCGTGTTGCCTTTACGTTGAGACGTTGTGAAAGTTCAGTTATTGCTAATAAAATATGGATGCTACGTTTACCGCGATAAGTAAGTATAAATAATTAAATAGAAGGGTATCGGGACTGTAAGGAGATCCTCAACGTTTCTTATCGGATTCCCGATCACTAATCTGTTTATATCGTAATCGCTAACATAAATACTTACCTAAGGCAGCTTAATTTAACGTTTGGCGGGGATCCGGCTGAATCTGATGATAGCCAGCGCATGTTGTGCCGGGAACAATAGAGCAGCCCGAGCGAGGCGAGCCCACGCCACACATATGCCGCGACAGAAGGTCCACGTCTCAAACTGTACAACCTCTAACATTGCCAATCGCCAACCTCATTCATAATGAAACCGTTCACACTATTACTGACTGAAAATTGAGCTTTGATATAACGCCGAACTACTTACTACATTTAAATAGATCAGCAGTACTATGAGCGAAGCACTCTGGGCGGAGAAGATGGAACAGACGGCGAGTCGGGAGAAACGATGTAGTAATATTATAGTTACTTGTAGTTGAGAGACCGGGTAGCTTGTGCCTGCCGCGGTGTGCTGCTTAGCCACTAGAGCGCCTGGGGCTCGGGGCCGGCGGCGGCGGCGGGACATTCGGAGGATTTGTCCTCAAAGCTTAATTGAGAATACGTGATTAGAACCTAACTGTTTGTTAAGAGGCTTTACGTTTAGCCGACACGAGCCCGACTAGCTGTGAACGGTTCGCACTGATACAGACGGAAATAGATAAGTACTGAAACAGACCTAGTTCACTGTACGAGAACTCTGCGGAGTGCCGAGTGCTGGTAGTAAAACTAACAATAAGTCAATCTAGGTTAAACTATTTCACAAAGCCTTTCTTAAACAAACTCGTAAATCCGTTCGCTCGCTTAATTTGAGAGGACACTCGGCAAACGATAAATAGTAGATTTATAAAACATCTCATTGCACCAAAGTGCAGTAAAAGCTGCAAATTCAAATAATTTTCAGTTTTACAACAGTCGGTAATGGTGTTTGAGCGCTTAGCCCGAGTTTGTGGAGCGGTGAGCGCTCCGCTCGCTTGCTCCGCTTGCCGCGACAAATATAGGTAAAGTTATATCTTACCGGTGCAGGCAGAGTTACAATCTATGGAGTACTTACCTGAAAGAGAAAAAAATAAACAACAAAAATAAAATAAAAAATATATAGCAATATATATTTTTTTACCCAATCCTTTCGAAGCAAAACAAATTAATTTTGTTCAGTTTACATTACGAAGACCCCACCACCACCGGAAACAATCCCACCTTACAAACTTCTCACCCTCACCACACATTAGACAAATATTTTAGGCAAACTAATTCGTTCCCAATAAAGTCGTCACTACAACCACTCCCTGCGTATTGTTGCATTATGCAGCTCGTCCCTTCAGCGTCACGATATTATTAGCATAACATAACGTGCGCGAATAAGAGTGCATGCGATTACGCGCGGTGAGTCATACGTGCGGACGAGTGTGAGGCGCCCTTAACTAGCGCACGTGTGCGAGTGCCCTTACCTAGGCGTTAACGAGTTGAGCGGCGATCAGATTGAGGATATTGTGTGGACAATACATGCGCTCAATTACAATACATTAGATTGTATCGCATACCTACGGATTACTGACGATAAGTATATTATGTGGACACTGATGTAAGGCCGCTATGCCCGCCCAATAGTTAGCTGCTACAATTAAATGTTTTTTAAATCAGTTAATCTGTTACCAAGACTTACAACTTTGAATGAATTAATGTGTAATATGAGAATGCGCCAAAAAGCAATAACCCGGCCACGTTTAGTTTCTATTAACAATCTCCTCCTTAATTTTATCAAGCTTACCTATTATAATTATGAATATAATCGCAATAATGTCGCTGGCGGCTACTGTAAGTGACGTCGTGGACTCAAGCCCCTAATGTCCCTCGCACGAGGGCCCGACGTCACCCACTCACTAGCACAAGTGCTGCCCTCTGCGCGGCTCGACAGAAGAGCCACTGCTGCGATATAAAAACCATCTGCGACCGACACGCATTTGTATTCCGGTTAATATAGCGCTGGAGAGGTCTTTCTACACTATAATGATGTATCACTTTGTAAAGGTCCAGCCTATCAAATTATTAAAAAGCAAACGTGCTGCTCAACAGAAAGGCTACGCACGTTTTCAGTCTTTTGAGAAGAATTTATTACTCAATGAATTAATTTGCAACTTTAAAAAAAGTTAGTAAAACGAAGGTGTCGCCTGGCTTTTACAAATACTCACGGAATAGCACAAGTTACGATTATGATGTCTTTGATAAACGTTGGGTTTTTAAAAGTCTATTATTTTACCTAAAAGTAACGCAGGGTTTCAACAATTTGCGTTAGCACCGTGCGAGCTCTTTGTAAACTCAATATCCCTTGAGTCCGCAGTGACTGAATTCCGCCGACAATTAAATTCCTCTCACATTACAGCATTCCGACAGAACACATTAAAAAATGAACAACAAACACCTCGTGATATAAAACTTTTACATTCCGACACTGTTCGGATGGCGCGAAACGACCGCGTACAAATTCCGGACACCGAGCGGCACATTTGTTGACAACTCACTGATTTTTCAATATAACATCTATTGTTGTAAACATAAAGGCTATTGCAAATGCAAAGATATTCTGGCAACATATTTACTACAGATCTCGAAAAGAGCCATTCTAGCCTCTATTGATATACATTATAGTTGACGCCGACCGCAAGAGTCAGCGTTGCAGCTGCTGGGCTGACAAAGCGCCGCGTTGTGGTGCATTGCGCCTCGCTCACGCGGGGCTCGCATAGTTCTCTCGTGCACTGCCAGCTCCGCGACGTGACCTGAGCACGTCGCGGAGCACACTCGTATCAGACGGGATGAGTCTGTCTCGCGCGAGTTGTGCCACTCACTCGTGTCACTTCTGTCTGCAGATTAGACTTCGTATTGAAAGACGCGTGTGCGATCTGAATGCTGTTGTGAGTACGAAACGGGTGGTAGGTTACGAATATACTTATAATAGGTGAACACATTCTCGATGACGGAAAACACTTCACAGCAGATACGAATGTTTAATCAACAATGAAGCATAGTCACAGTTACGTATCATTAAAACTCAAAAGATATCTTCTTGGACGCAACAAAATCTGCATTTTCCAGTCAATTGATGCCCGAATCAGTGGTTATCTAAACTCGTCCCATTGAGGTATCTAGTACACTAACTACAACATCGCCCGCGACGTCAGAGACGGTGTCAAACTGAGTGACAGTGTGGTTGTGGCCTATGTCCGGCGGCTGTCCGGCCTCTGTCCGGTTCGGAAGCGGTCGCTAGGCTCAATCTACGCGTCAGAGAGCTACTGTCAAATCCTACGTGACCACAAATTAATAGGTTTTGTTAGAAGTGGCTCAGTCCTAGGATATTGCCGACTAAATCATGATGACTAAATAGTACGCAATAACTATTCAACCCCCATCTCCGACATTGAGTCAGAATTTGCTTCAGTTCATCTCGTTTTAACGGATCTACAAGTTATAGGTCTCAAGTTCGACCCCAAGGTACGCACGCACCTCTGATTTCTCGGATTCATGTGCCTATTGTATCACTGGCTTCAGTGAAGACAAACATCTTGAGGAAACCAGTATGCGTGAGAGATATTTCTTGACGGCATGTTAAGCCAAGTCAGGGCCCCATGGGCGGCATAACAACTCTGACACCAGGATAGGCACTAACCACAAGATAAAGAAAGAAAAAAACGTGGCTACGTTTCTCGATAACCATTCGCTCGTTTGCAAAAGGTAGCTGTATTCCTTGTGTTACAAAATTGAGTCCGCGTATCATTGGTCAGTTTCCTTCACTCGTCAGTTTATTTAATTCGCCAGTTTCGTTTATTAGTGTTTCGCTGAATAGACAGTTTTGTAAATTTGACAGTTGCGTTAATTCAACAGTACTTATACTGTGTTTGCCAGTTTCTTGGATTCGACAGTTTTATTCAATCCGCCAGTCGAAGTATAGTCGGGAGTAAACTGCTCGCAAGTCAGTCACTTTGGACAATTTCAAGTTTTCTATTTTCTAACTTTTAATCTTTCTTTCTTAATTTCAATGTTTGAAGATTAAGGTCTGCAACCAGTACGTTCTGCGCGTCATGTCAGTCCAGAACTAAACTAGAGTTACCTACGACATGATATGGCTTACAGAGTAAGTCAGCTGTAGGAGAGGCAGTGCTCGGGCCATGCTTGTCGGAGGACCGATGGCCGGTGGAGTCAATGCCATATGTGCTAGTAAATTGTGATTTTGAAAATACGAGATGAGGTTTGATTTCTTGCATTATTTTGTTTTCTGTAAGGAAGGCAGTCTGAGGACTAAACAAAATAATTCACCTAAGTTTTTTTTTTTCTTGAATGTACCAAACAGTTCAATCAAAAAAACTGGCAAACACTGGAAACTGTCGAACTGACTCAACTGCAGTCTAATTTACAAAACTGTCCCATCAGTGAAACTGACTAATCAACGACACTGGCGAATTAAATAAGCTGACGATTGAGGGAAAACTGACCAGTGATACGCGGACTGACAACATTAACCTAAAATGTCTTCCAAACACCGTGCGTGAGGCGAAAACTAAAGCAATAGTCACACGACACGCGACTATAGTTGGTGCTAGTTAAGATCGCAAAAGCGGTCATTGACCCTGTTGTATATTAATACTCTTTCTTTAAAAAGTTATGGTTGTGTCTCTTTAGTCTTTTCTTATCACTTGTAAGTTTAATAAAGTCAGTTCAACATTCTGCTGCATTATATTCTTTTACCATTTAAATTATCACAACACGTTATCAGCACGAATTATAAAGAAATATAATGGCAGGGAATAATGTGATTTTTTACGGAATACAAATGTTAAGAAACCGAGAAAGTTACCCAACATGGAAATTCAAAATGAGAATGCTTCTCATTCATGAGGAGCTGTGGACATCCATCACTGGGTACGACGATTCTGATAAAACGGCGGAGGATGTGCGCTCTCGTAATGACCAGAAGGCGTTGTCAAAAATATGCCTTACGGTAGACGGAGGTGCAATTACGCATGTGAGAAGTGCGAAAAACGCTAAGGAAGCTTGGAGTGCTTTACAAAAGGCATACGAAGATAAAGGTATGGGTAGAAGGCTATCTCTAGAGCGTAGACTATACAAATATACCTTGGTCGATTTCCAAGACATAGAATCATATATCAACGCCATTATGAGTACTGCTCAGGATCTTGAAGATATTGGTAAGAAGATCGACGATGGATCTTTGGCTGCGATTATTCTCGGAGGATTGACATCACGATACGAACCGCTGATCATGGCTTTAGAGAATTCGAATGTTGAAGTAACCAGTGAGATGGTTAAGGCAAAGCTATTAAACGTGCTTTCTAAGGACTCTCACCAGGACGAGGTGGCTGCGTTACGTTCAACAGGTTCTACAAGTAAAAAGACGAAGCCTATAATCTGCTTTAAGTGTAGACAACCAGGACATAAAAGCCCCGCATGTCCCAATAAGAAGGATAGGAAGGCTATGAGTGTGTCGGGAAAGGTTATCAAAGAAACAGATTGCCATCATAATAAGGAGGTTGAACAGGCTGTCTTGAAGGAAATGGCTCTCTCTGCGCCAGCTCCAAATGAAGGGAAATGGATTATAGATTCCGGTGCAACCATTCATATGACTCCGCATCGCGAGTGGTTCAGCAGTTATCGGCCAGTACAAGGTGGAACGATTACTGTGGCTAATGGACACAAAGTGGCGGTGGTTGGTATTGGTGATGTATGCATTAATACGGATACATTGGCGAACAAAATAGAAAATGTAGTTCATGTTCCTGGTTTAAACTGTAGTTTGCTTTCAGTTAATACAATAGTAAAGAAAGGTTACTCCGTAATTTTTGATAATGAAGGCTGTACTATTTATAACACAAAGTGTGATTTAGCTAATAGTAATAATATTTTAGTGTATGGTTCTTTAAGTAATGGGCTGTATACTTTAAATTGTTCAATTAATATGTTCAATAATGTTTCAGCTAAACTTGTGCACTCTGATTGTTCTAACTTCCAGCTTTGGCATAAGAGGTTAGGACATTTATGTCGAATTGGCATGGATCTGCTTAGAAAAGGCCAGGCTATCGGCGTAGAGTACACGGAAATTGACAAAGAACCATGCATACCCTGCATAGAGGGTAAGCAGTCTAGAAAGCCATTCAGAAGCTTAAAATATAGGAAAGCTACATCGTCAATTGAATTGATTCATACCGATGTTTGTGGACCTTTTTCTACTAATTCATTTACAGGTAATAGATATTTTATTATTTTTATAGATGATTATACACGTTTTATTTTTGTGTATTTTATATCTTCTAAAACTGAAGTCAAAAATAAGTTTTGTTCTTTTCATTCACTTGTCGAGAGACAGTTTGGTGGAAAAATTAAGGCTTTGCGGTCAGATAATGGGACTGAGTTCATTAATAAGGAGCTGATGGATTATGTTCAGTCACTGGGTATCGATTGGCAAACGACAGCACCTTACAGCCCTCAGCAAAATGGGGTGAGTGAACGGTGTAACCGTAGCATAGTAGAGAAGGCTCGCTCACTGCTGTCACATGGTTCTCTCTCAAAAGCTTTTTGGCAGGATGCAGTGGAGACAAGTGTCTACTTGAAAAATCGATCACCACACCGCGCGCTTAGTGGTAAAACACCATTTGAAATGTGGTTTAATAAAAAACCAGATCTGTCTCATCTGAAGGTTTTTGGATGCAGAGCGCTGGTTCATGTTCCATCAAGCCAGAGACGTAAATTGGACATGAAAGCTGAGGAACAGATATTTGTAGGATATTCAAATGATCCTCGTACTTATTATTTCCGGAATGCGATAAGTCCAAGACGGTTACTAAAGTCAAGAGATGTTACATTCTTTGAAAATAACTTTACTGGACTGAAGGAAAATACTGGGCCTGTAGATACTGTTAACTCTGATATTGTCAATTTGTTGTCACAGTTACCAACGCCAGCAGTTTTAAGACAAGAAGTACTACCTTCGTCTTCATCTGGGAGATGTGAGGTAGATGCTCCAAGCATGGATACTTCTTTCCTGGATGCTGAGGATGCTGATGTTGAAATCGGTGAAACAAACGATATAGAGGTCAACGATGTTGATGATCAGCAATCAGGTGAGTCTGCAGATTCCTCAAATGAATCAAGGCGATATCCTTCAAGAGTTCGCAAACCACCGGATTACTTCTCGTATAATACTCTACTAGACGATGGATGCTATGATCCAAATAGTTATCGGGCTGCGATTAACAGCGATGAAAAAGATAACTGGTTTTTAGCAATGAAAGACGAGTATGATGCTTTAGTCAAAAAGGGCACATGGATTTTGGTTGACAAACCAAAAGGAAAAATATGTATTCCTAGCAAGTGGGTCTTCAAGTTGAAGCGAGATGCGAACGGTGGCGTTGTTAGGTATAAAGCGCGCCTAGTAGCAAAAGGTTTTCGACAACGAGAAGGTGTCGACTACCACGAAACGTTTTCTCCAGTTGTACGCAACTCGTCATTGCGAACCTTGTTAGCACTTGCAGTGCAGTATGATTATAAGGTCCGGCACATGGATGTGGACACAGCTTTTCTGAACGGTGGTCTAGAAGAAGAAATTTTCATGACACAGCCAGAAGGTTTTGTAAAGGAAGGGGAAGAGTCGAAAGTGTGTTTATTAAAACGGTCACTTTATGGGTTGAAACAAGCACCTAGAGCCTGGAATTTAAAGTTAAAACAAACTTTGTCGCTTCTTGGTTTTGTGCCTACATCTGAACCATGTATTTTTAAAAACAATTCGACCTCAGACTCCTTGGTTCTAGCTGTATACGTCGACGATCTAATAATTTTGTATTAAAATGAAATTACATTTGACAACTTCAGACGTCAATTTGTAAAATATTTTTCATCTAAAGATCTTGGACAAATTAATTTCTTTACGGGAATAAATATTCGTCATGATAAATGTGGAATGAAGTTATCTCAGAGTACTTATATTGAAAAATTGCTAAAGAAATTTAACATGCAAGATTGTAAGGGTGTGTCTACTCCACTGGTCAAGAAACAACTTAAACCTGGTATAGGTGAGTGCGAGCATCCTTACAGAGAATTAATAGGCTGTCTAATGTTTTTGGCTGTGAATACTAGACCAGATATAGCCTACACGGTGAGTTATTTAGCGACCTAAGATAGTGGTATTACATACAGGAAACAAGAAGGTAATACTACAACTTTGACGGGGTTTTCAGATGCAGACTGGGCAAATTGTTCAACTGATAGACGATCATACACTGGGTTCTATTTTGAGCTTGCAGGCGGCCCTATTTCTTGGGAAGCCAAGAAACAGCCCACAGTGGCTTTGTCGTCCGCTGAAGCTGAATATATGGCATTGGCTACAGCAGTAAAGGATGCGTGCTTTTTAAAAAGACTAATATCCGATATAACAGGTACGTCACTTAACATAGTTTTGTATACGGATAGTCAGAGTGCACAAAAAATAGCCATGAATCCTATTCACCACAATAGGACAAAACATATTGATGTAAAGTTTCATTTTGTCCGAGAAAAAGTGAACGATAAAACCGTTGAACTTAGGTACATGCCTACAGACAGGTTACCTGCAGATGTTTTGACGAAACCTTTGGGTCCAACAAAGCATCGCAGTTGTTTGCAAATGATTGGTATATCGTAATGGTTTTGTTTGTTTATTTCTATGCCTTTGTATTATGAGTGCCATGGAATTAACTTTTTGAGGGGGCATGTTGTATATTAATACTCTTTCTTTAAAAAGTTATGGTTGTGTCTCTTTAGTCTTTTCTTGTCACTTGTAAGTTTAATAAAGTCAGTTCAACATTCTGCTGCATTATATTCTTTTACCATTTAAATTATCACAACAGACCCACCAATGATTGTTAAAGTTCTTAACTTTGAAATCCAAAAAGACTTGAACAGGCTTACAAGTTCAAGTCTTGAATCGTCATCTATCGTGATCTTCAACATTTTTTTTTAATTCTAATGAAAAACGATACATGGTTCCTTTGTTTTGTGTCGTAGGAAATGCTAATTAGGGAAAGGGCAATGACCGCTATTGCGATCTTAACTGGCACCAACTATAGCAGCAGCAACGAGGGTCGCGGTCGTGCCGCTAGTTAGTCAGTTACCTAGTGTCTCATTGATTCACACAGTTCAACATTGATTATTATTTAAGTGCAGCCGTTTTGGTTTATCGCTACCGGACACTACAAACCCATACCTAGGTATACACGCATGTACGTCGCAAAATTGAACGCGACGCGACGCATCTATCCGCCATATGACATACCTTCTGCACTTGTGTCAGATTTAATTAATTAAATATAAAAAATGTCATCAGACTACAGTTACTGCTGCTTGATGACTTGCTCACCCTCTTCTTACTTTACTTCAAACCGCGGAAATCAATGAATTGTGTCTCTTTGGTACTGCTCAAATATCGAAAAGTAATTTTTCCATAATAGGTGTCATCATCGGCCCTCTTGCCTTCCGATTAGCACTTCGTTTGCGACATTGCATGTAAACGACTTCGCTTAAATTATAATAACACTCAAATGTTCGATAATTAATTAATGATATTGGCGGGAGGAGGCAGGGCGCAGGGGGAGCATGGGCAGATGCGGCTTCATTAATACACGATCGTGTCGAGCTCAACTCCCGAAGCATTTTATTACAGTTACCGACGAAGCGATTCATTACTGAATTACCAGCACCTACCTGCAGGTCGGTGTTGCCAGCTAATACCTAACGAGAAACCACTGCTATTAATCTCGGCCTCCTACTTGTTAATGTCGCATTTCTCGTGACAAAAGTCCAGACCGTGATAGTGAGCTGTAATCTCCGCGCTGGGTTCTTAAGAAACCGTCGAGTTCCTATGAGTAGTATCGCAGTTACAAATGAAACAGCGAGTGTTGGCGCTGATTACAGCGCGTCTCATAGCGCGCCCCAGATCCTCCCGTCCCCGCCGCGCGCCGCGTGTACTCGCGCGCGCCACAATGCGCACGCCGTCTATTGTTTGTTATTCCAGTTTTTTCGTCTTCGAGCGACGTTCTCAGATAAGTAGGCCGTGTCTCTTTCAGTCGACCCACTTTCTAAGCTTCCCAGGAATGAATAAGCAAAGGAACCGCTGCGAGATGTTCACCGAAAATATTTAGCATTTAGAACCGCTCGGGCGCCGGGCGTCGCTATCGTAAGCGGGTAGTCGGGTACAGTGCGCCGCATTCCAGCTCAACAGAACGTTAGTCGCAAACTCGCTAATAATAAGGAAATTTACAAGCTTTGTGAGAATATTTGGTGAGGCGCAAGTGACAGGTGGGGGCGAGTCGACATCAAGAAAGCATGATCTACCCATTTGTCGAATTTGTTTGTTTGTTGTACTTCTAGCCACACGTTTTAAGAGTAACACATGGTCTAGCTAGGTACATGGCACGATTTTTCATAGTTTCGAGTTGCAAAATGCAAAACACTACCTTTCTTTCTTCTGGCATCAGCGCCAAGGATTAAAATTGTTTGTACCGCGGCGTCGCGACGCGTCGGTCACCCGCTCATCGCTCATGGCTCGCGCCGCGTCGCGTCTGTTTGTAGTGGAAACGAGCTCACGTCTCGGCATGCAGATGCCTTCCTATTATTCTGCTGTTTGAGAACAACTCCCGGCCGATATTAATTCTCCCCGCACATGTTATGCTGCACTATCATCATAAACTTGGGATAACGAGCAATTTGACAAGGTTTCGTTTGTTCCGATGACAATAATGTTCATTGATTGCGCGGCTGGGTCAAGGGCTTGATTCAGAAAGCAGTACTTTTGGACACGGCACGCATAGTGAGGTGAGGCTGATCCTCTCTCTGACCACCGGCCACCTGGACCTTGTTCCTGATGCCGATGGGCCATCATTTTTTTATATTTTAAATGTATTAATGCATACTTTTGTTTTTTAAAATATTAAAATGTAATTAATACGAGAAAAGATGAATGAAGGAATGTTCATACCTTCATTTTATAGAGTTAGGTATGATTTAAAATGTTTTTCTGAAGTGGATATTCGTTGTGGCGATCCTTGCAGGCTTTGGAGTAGGTATTATGTATTATGTCTCTGAAGACCACTTTGGTCATGAGAATAAAAATCTCATTTTTTAAAACGCTCTAGGTCATTCTCGTAATAATTTATCTAATTGCCAAGTAATAGAAGCTCGCGTGCCGTATGACGCGTGTTAGTCGCACACGTCACTCACACTCGTCTCGTGCGAGTTGTGGACCGCCGCGCGCCGTCCCAGCCGTCGTACGCCGCTCGGACGTAATGCCGGCTGCGTTTTATAGGCGCGCGCTTCACATGATTCACGGCCGCTCTTTTTATTTTATTACTAGTTGGGTCCGCATGCGTAGCAAATGTTGCAATGCTTTTTCTTTTTTTTTTCAGGAACCTAGGCTTCCTTGGCGTATGTTTAACAACTATGCAAAATTTCATCAACATCGGTTCTGTAGTTAAAGACTATATGGTACGTACAGACGAACAGACATTGATTTTTATATACAAGCCAGAACGAACACTACGGCCAAACATTGTTTAAATTGCAGTTTTACATAAATTGGGTGGCTATTCTCTGTTCCGACCTAAAACTAACATTTGCTTGTCACCGGTCGTGTGGAAGTGCCACGTATATGTACTTGCATACGTGTTTGAACATCTTTCATAATAGGCGATGAGAGTCGCAATGAGTTGAATTAAAGCTAGTTATTAAGTTTTAAGTTATCAGACAGACGTTGCGTTTTAATGTTAGTATCTACGAAAACTGCAGATGTAATAGAAATAGACATTACATTTCCGAGGTAGATTTGTGTGAGCAGTGAGGGGCCAACGAAACAGACGTCAAATATTAACTGCGAAGACGGCTGAAAGGGAATAATTCAGGCATTTTGTGCTGCAGCGCGGAGGGCGGGGTTCGATGCACGGCGCGGCACTTACAAGGCGCGCTCCTTCGCGATGGCTTATCAGCTAAGTGTATGATATCCCTCGAGAGCAGACGCGTTAAGAGATTACCTGCGTGTTTATGTGTATGTAGTATTCATGAATGTATCGTTCAGCTGCGTAACTCAGTCCTCATGTATCTGATAGATACTGGTGGTGTTTTATTTGAAACAAATGCGTGTTACAGCTACGTACACGTTACGAAGTCGCCTGCGCGATCACATCGTGGTGTCATATGTCAGTGCGAGTGAGCTCTGAGCTCTCCTCGCGCCACACTTTAATGAAAAAACTTGTCGCGTCCCCCCCCCCCCGCGCGTCACTCGCGCCCTGTCGTGCCGCAGTGAACTCTCGATAAGAACGAAAATGTTTCACATGTGAGGTGTGAGTCTGAAATTATTCCCATTTGTATTCCCAGTAAGCTGGAGAAGCATCAAATATTTTAGCCACACAAACATTATGTTGCATCGCTCCTTCTGCCGTACAATTATCGCATTTTATTGTACCCAACTTTCGAGGTGATTTCAACCTTGATACATTTATAAGGTCGTAGCTGGTGCGTCGTTAATTCGCCTCCGATTAGCTAGTCGGAAGTTCTCCGTCCGCTGTGACGCCCCCCCCCCCCCTCTCCACTCGTGCCTGCTACCCCGCGCGCTAATAGCGATATGATTGCTCACTATTGTGTCCAAGCAACGAACGTTATAATATTATGTCATTATCCGCTTCACTCAGCGATGCATTTGATTTGATCATGTACCCTCTCGTAAACGCACAACTTGGTTAGGTGTTAGACTATGTGACAGTCAGCTACTCATCAAACTACGTAACTGTTAGAGCCCTAGCGCACGGCGTATTTTAAACGCGCAGACGACGCGTGTTTCAGGAACGCGCGTTTTTTGCGCCGTAGATGCCGATTTTTGTGTATTTATACATTCAAACGCGCGTAAATCGCGATACAAACTCGCGTGTGAAATGAAGCGCGTCTGCGCGTTTATAATGCGCCGTGTGCTTAGGCCCTTAGTGTTAGGTGATCGTTAGCTACCTTCTACCAAACACAAACCGTGCGTGCGACAGGGTGCCTACAACGACGCTCGATGTCAAGCGCATCCAGCGTCATTTTAGTGCACTCACAGGTGAATATTGAACTTATTATTATTCTTACATTTATTAGTGAATGAAACGAGCTGTTAGTATCCCAATCGTTTATTGCCAACAACAGTACATGTACATACCATCACCAAAGCCGACATGTTCTGACTATTCTAGCGGTTACAGTTGGTGAGCAAACGTTACCATTGCCGTGACTCATTGAGTCCATACATATTTAACTTGCGTACTTTTGACACGCATTTGTCATGAATGCGTGGAAGGAAGTTTTGTATGGAACAGCTGATTATTTTTTCGCGATTGTATCGTTTGCTCTCGGTTACTAGTTACTATGGTACACGTAGTGTTCAGGTGACCCCCACAAGCAAGCCCGCCCCGCACTCACCGCTGTCCGCCGAGCTGTCAGTGTGCGCCTGCGCCTGCGCCTGCGCCTGCGCCTGCGCCTGCGCCTGCGCCTCAGTACGCGCGGGTGACACCTGCTCGTCACTCGCACGCGCACACTGCAAATGAAACTCTAATTAATTCGCAAATATAGGTGTAATTATATATATGAAAGTAGCACAGACAGGAGTGTAATTAATATCTTCATCTATCTTAATCTTTTTGTATTTTCACGGAAGATAACTATTTTATGGAGAAGGAGTTAACAGACCCTTCACGAAGCCGTCAACCAAGCATTCTGTACATCAAACTAAGTAACTCTACCAAAAAATATTGCGGAAAACGACTTTGTTTGGGTTGTACTTGTAAAATCTCGTTTTACGGTAGGACTCAATGTAACGCACTCAAAACATTATGTTGATGGATGCATTGAATCGCTTGTGTAGGAAAAGAACGTTTATTGTAAGTTGCATAAGATGTCAATATCCGGAAACATATAAAAAAACTTGAGAGGTGTCAAGGGACACCCGGATGGAACAAAGAAAAAAAAATATCTGGCTTGCTTTCTATAAGAGAGAGAGAGAGAGACAGATAGAGAAACATGCGCACGCCGCACGGCTTACAATCTTCTAAATATATAAAAGAAGAAGAAACTGACTGACTGACTCACCTATCAACGCACAGCCCAAACCGCTGGGTCTACAGATTCCAAATTTGGCAAGTAGGTTCCTTATGTGGTCTAGGGGTGCACTAAGAAAGGATTTTTCAAAATTCAACCCCTAAGAGGGGGAAATGGGGTGACAAAGTCTAAAAATCAATGCACAGCCTAAAACGCTAGGTCTACAGATTCCAAATTTGGCAAGTAGGTTCCTTATGTGGTCTAGGGGTGCACTAAGAAAGGATTTTTCAGAATTCACCCCTTTAGGGGGTTAAACGGGACTCCAAAGTTTGTATGGGGAAACAAGATTAGTTAGACTATTTTATTTGAAACCTCACAGGAGTGCTCCTATTGATAAATGAGTAGAAAAAGTTTCAGGTTTTTTCAGAATTCAACCCTTAATATGGAGAAATGGGGTGACAAAGTCTGAAAATCAACATGGGTATAGTTTGTATGGTGTATCGGGTCGCGTGTATTACAAAAACAAAGACTGAGATTAAATGACTGACTGACTGAGATTTAATGTGGCGGACCTGAAATACCATCATCCCCTGTTGGGGTGAAATGGGATTGAAATGTCTAAAAATCAATATGGATGTCGATACCAAGATTATCAGGGGTGCTGATTACGAATATGGCATTTATTTTGAGATCCAGAAGATGTGATGATGATGATTGTGATTGTGATGATTGTGATTGTGATGATGATGATTGTGATGATGGTGATTGTGATGATGATGATTGTGATTGTGATGATGATGATTGTGATGATGATGATTGTGATTGTGATGATGATGATTGTGATTACGATGATCATGATTGTGATAACGATGATTGTGACAGTGATTGTGACAGTGATTGATTAACATGTAGGATACTACTATTTATCCCTTTATTTTGATCCAGTGGGACAGTAACCGAACTTTACGCGGGCGAAGCCGCGGGCAACAGCTAGTAGCTTACTATAGCAAAAAGTGTTGTTACAACTTTTCGTCTTTATTTTGTCCGTCTAGCCCCCTTTCGCAACGCGCGATAAGGAACTTCGTTCCAAAACTTTATAATATTAAGTAAGCACTAAGAAGTTGCACAAAAAAAATAAATAGTACTGTAATCAACAAATATATTTTGACTTTTAATCATTAGGCTTTTGTTACATTCAACCGAGTATCTAGGCAGACATTGGTCAGTGTTTTTTAAAAATCAAAACCAAAGATATTACTCAAAATATTCAACATGAAACAAATGATAGTTTTAGAAGACAGTTATAAAGTGATCGTGTACTAACTTGCTTGTCCTCGTCGAGCCGCTTGCGCAGGCCGGCCCAGGCGTCGCGCAGGCGCACGGCCGCGTCCCGCACGTCCGCGCCCACCGACTGCTTGGCGGCCACGCACTCGCGCTCCATGTTGTTGTAGTTCTCCAGGATCTCGCGCACTTCCGACTCGCGGTCTCTCACGCTCGCCTGCAGGCAATCAACTACATGTGTGACCTCGGGTTGTCTGTGTTGCAAGGGGAGGGGTTCGAGGTTCAATAATAATAGCTCAACGGGTCGATCTATCCCTTTTCAGTTTAGCAACACCTGCACAATTTAACCGTTGATTACATACCGAAGCTCTTCGCGCTTCGGATAACGCGTCGCGGACGTCGGTGTCAGGCCCAGCGCCTCGTCGCGTGTGACAGTACTTACGGCGACGCTCCCGGCGGCGGCGGCCCCGAGGCTGGCGGCGGCGGCGTCGCACCACGCCAGCGCCGCGTCCAGGCGCGCGCAGTACTTGCTGAGCGCGCTCAGCTTGCTGTTGATGTACTCGCCGTGCGCGGCTAGACTCGCTTGAGCCTGGGAAACAACACACGCTGTAAGCTTTCACTTCAAAACTACATCCACGTTTGAACTGTGATGTACATTCAGTGAGACGAGTTGTACCTACTTGATTTTAAACTTGACTTGCCCTTATATTGTAATATCAACTCTACTCAGTCTTGATCAGAACTAGCTGCAACTGTGGTTGGCTTTCGTATTCATTTCCTCGACTGTACATGCCTGAACTTTCCATCAAAGATAAAACTTATTTTCATACAATTAAACAATTACAAGATTCAGTAAACATAAACAGAAGCCAAACAAATTTTAATGTAAAATTCATGTTCTCTTTATCGCTGCAAGTAGACGCTGCATCAGACTATGAGCATCGCATTCGGTACACGACATGCTGTAGGTATTCATACTTTTAATTTATTAAAAGAAGTGTTAGTCCTAAATCGTGACTAGAACTAGTCTCAGGTGTGTAGTCCTAGATCGTTGGAAACAGGGAGGAGGTGGCTTTGCCTTGCAGTGGGACACTATACAGACATACTTCAAGGCAAGTTAAACACTAATTAATATTACCCTGCTACATTATATTCCCCACTATCTGATTAGTAAACTTCACTGCTTTGCTGCTTCATTAGTCTGAATTCAAGATAGCTTTCACTAAAGCTATCTTGAATTCAGACTAATATTGTTTAGATATCCCGAACTACCCAGAGTCGGTAAACATTAGTAACACGTCCGCCAGCTCTCCGCTTATGGTCGTGCTTCACCGCGACATCTCCGCGTCTGTCCTACTTCACGCTTGCACATTTACTTATTGTTCGCAGTTGCTGTCAACTTTATGAAAGTTTTCACTAAAACTGAATCTGTGCTCTCATGAATATGTTTACAGCAAATATCTCAGGACTTAAACTAGGAGCTCTTGATTGAGCCCCGATTTTGTAAAATCTGTCACGTTAACGCCTCGTATTAATTGTTGTTGATAGTTGAGGAAATATGTTGTTTGAAACACTGCGTAGCGTGCGAGTCTAAAATGGTTCCAGCACAAAATCATGTTGCCGATATAAGTAGCTTTATATATAGTAGCTCTTTCATCGCCCTTTGTGTTCTGGAACACAAAGGGCGATGAAGGAACATGGATGGGTTTTAGTCAGTAAAAGTCTGACACTCCCTCCTGCTCCCCCAGAGCGGGAGGAGTCATTTGATGATTTCCCATCAGAAAAAAAAAAGACTTCTGTGACGTGCGTGTTTGATTTGTGTTGTCAAAAAATATAGGTTCAGTACCTATATTTTTTGACAACACAAATCAAACAAGCACTTTACACTTTTACAGGCCATATATAAAGGGTGTAAAACACCTCTCTTAACGAAGCCGAAAGGCACTTGTTCTCCCCGTCATTGCGATATTTTTTTTGTTCTACACCATACCTGGGAACCTTCTAGTTACGGAGATATTGGGGGTCAAAGTTCCACTTTAATTTTAAAAACAAGTTTTTAATGTAAGATTTTTACTATAAACACCTCCACGACCCCCGTATTATTCAATCCATCCATCAGCACAAACATGACTTTTCACCCCAAAAAAAAAAGTAGTTTCCCAGCAATAATTTTTGCGTAAAGTTACTTAGTTTGATGTACAGCATGCTTGGTTGACGGCTTCGTGATGAGGTGGTTTACACCCTGTATAGGGTTCCGTTTTTTCCTTTTGAGGTACGGAACCCCTCAAAACTGACATTCTATTGATGGTATACAACACATCTCTACTCTCCTCTCGTCTCGTCTCCGCTTCGGTGGAGATCCTTATCGTCTACACAAGACAAGCTCACCCATTGACAAAACCACCACAACAACCACAAATATGGAGTCAGGAGCGGGGGGCGTCTCGGGGAACTGTCTATGTAATGTTGTCGTTCTAAACGTACTAATTTTCAGACTTATTTGAATATACGGGAAAACTGCTGAATACGTGGTAACCTTTTTCGCGTCGGTGTCTCATCCACCGCGTATATTTTTTAATGTTTCGGTTCAAGAGAACATATCTTTATGCGGGACCCCATGCCCACTAGCTGACTCTTTATGCGGGACCCCATGCCCACTAGCTGACTCTTTATGCGGGACCCCATGCCCACTAGCTTGCACTCTTTATGCGAGACCCCATGCCCACAAGCTTGCACTCTTTATGCGGGACCCCATGCCCACTAGCTTGCACTCTTTATGCGAGACCCCATGCCCACTGGCTTGCACTCTTTATGCGGGACCCCATGCCCACTAGCTTGCACTCTTTATGCGAGACCCCATGCCCACTGGCTTGCACTCTTTATGCGAGACCCCATGCCCACTAGCTGACTCTTTATGCGGGACCCCATGCCCACTAGCTGGCTCTTTATGCGGGACCCCATGCCCACTAGCTGACTCTTTAAGCGGGACCCCATGCCCACTAGCTTGCACTCTTTATGCGAGACCCCATGCCCACTAGCTTGCACTCTTTATGCGGGACCCCATGCCCACTAGCTTGCACTCTTTATGCGAGACCCCATGCCCACTGGCTTGCACTCTTTATGCGAGACCCCATGCCCACTGGCTTGCACTCTTTATGCGAGACCCCATGCCCACTGGCTTGCACTCTTTATGCGGGACCCCATGCCCACTGGCTTGCACTCTTTATGCGGGACCCCATGCCCACTAGCTGACTCTTTATGCGGGACCCCATGCCCACTGCCTTGCGCTCTTTATGCGGGACCCCATGCCCACTAGCTTGCACTCTTAATGCGAGACCCCATGCCCACTAGCTTGCACTCTTTATGCGAGACCCCATGCCCACTAGCTTGCACTCTTTATGCGGGACCCCATGCCCACTGGCTTGCACTCTTTATGCGGGACCCCATGCCCACTAGCTGACTCTTTAAGCGGGACCCCGATGCTCACTAGCTTGCACTCTTTATGCGAGACCCCATGCCCACTGGCTTGCACTCTTTATGCGGGACCCCATGCCCACTGGCTTGCACTCTTTATGCGGGACCCCATGCCCACTAGCTGACTCTTTATGCGAGACCCCATGCCCACTGGCTTGCACTCTTTATGCGGGACCCCATGCCCACTGGCTTGCACTCTTTATGCGGGACCCCATGCCCACTAGCTTGCACTCTTTATGCGAGACCCCATGCCCACTGGCTTGCACTCTTTATGCGGGACCACATACCCACTAGCTTGCACTCTTTATGCGGGACCCCATGCCCACTAGCTTGCACTCTTTATGCGAGACCCCATGCCCACTGGCTTGCACTCTTTATGCGGGACCCCATGCCCACTGGCTTGCACTCTTTATGCGGGACCCCATGCCCACTAGCTTGCACTCTTTATGCGAGACCCCATGCCCACTGGCTTGCACTCTTTATGCGGGACCCCATACCCACTAGCTTGCACTCTTTATGCGGGACCCCATGCCCACTAGCTTGCACTCTTTATGCGAGACCCCATGCCCACTGGCTTGCACTCTTTATGCGGGACCACATGCCCACTGGCTTGCACTCTTTATGCGAGACCCCATGCCCACTGGCTTGCACTCTTTATGCGAGACCCCATGCCCACTGGCTTGCACTCTTTATGCGAGACCCCATGCCCACTGGCTTGCACTCTTTATGCGGGACCCCATGCCCACTGGCTTGCACTCTTTATGCGAGACCCCATGCCCACTGGTAGGCACTCTTTATGCGGGACCCCATGCCCACTGGCTTGCACTCTTTATGCGGGACTCCATGCCCACTAGCTTGCACTCTTTATGGGGGACCCCATGCCCACTAGCTTGCACTCTTTATGCGGGACCCCATGCCCACTAGCTTACACTCATTAGACAGTTTTTCCCGCGTCACGGTGTGCAGATCGATACGTCACATCACCCCGAGCGTCGCTAACGGTATGCCGAGCACGCACACGCCACACGGCCTGCGAGCTACATGTTCGACACAAAGGGCGACACACGCGTGGTCAGACAGACCTTATTTTTGTAAGACGTAGTGCTAAGGATCCCTGCGCTAAGAACTGGTGTTGACGCAGCCATACAACACAGCAAAACAAATATTTTTGCTCACCGACAATAAGAATAGAACAGTTCTTTATTATGTACATGTTGTACATAATAAAGAACTGTTCTATTCCTTCTACTCTGTTCTATTCTACTAGTAACATTCATACAAGAAAAGATTTCATATCGATCGAGCGGGCGATGCGTGTGTGTGCGTGTGCTCGGAGACTCGGTATACAGTGAAGTGTGTGGGCACGAAACAGAAAAGTATAGCAGGTCAGCTCTATACTACGAGCGTAAATGCAGGTGATAGATTATTTTCAAACTGATAACAGTTGTTGGTGAATATTTGATGTATTTCAGTTTAAAAATCATCCAATCGACATAATGACTATTTTTGTAAACTTTGAAATAACAGGAACTTAAATTGGATTATATAAGATGAAGAAATTTTATTAGCTCAAACATGTGTTTACTTACATACAGAATTAAAATAATATATGCATGCAAGTTCTTAAATAAGAGTGGCTCACGACATGTCTGCCATTTGTCATGACGTGAGATATTTTCGATTCAATTATTATTATTTAATTAATGATTTTTAAACGTTATACATTATATACCAATGTATTAAATACACTTATTATTACAGAATCAATAATTTAAAATTTTTACACTTATTCATTAAATGTTTTTATTCAGTCACAGTTAAACAATTTTTTTTTTTTTTTTGTGATTTATTATTTATTTACCTTGTCCAATATTACAATGTATGTTCTCAATGAAGATTTACATTACTTTAATAGGCATTTAGTTATAAAACATTAATAATATATTTATGTTGTCCACTACTACTTGACCTTACTACTACATTCTGAGTTACATTTATTTATTTATAACACATTTGCTCGTAAAGGGTCTCTTATTTCACCAATTTCAATATCGTAATGTATCTCATTACGTACTTGTGCTGTAAAGTAAAATGCACGGTTTATACTTTTTTAAATCTTAGCAAAGAGTTTTCATGTCAGAAAAGTGGTCAACATTTTATGAATAAAATTAACTTTGGGAGATGAAATAACAAATAAACATTTAATTCTTCAATTTAATTAATTTTGACAATAAATTACAACCATCTAACTGTTACAAGAACACAAAAATATTAATTTATTTTATTAGTAATACTGGCTGTTTTTTGTGTCTTTGCCTTAAAAAAAAGCGTTGATGCGCGCACCTCACTAATTTGTGAACAAGTAGAAATTATTCCGCGCGCTTTTTCTTTTCGCTATATTGTTTTTATTTGTTTTATTTATTTCCTCGCAAATATGTTATAAAAAGTCGTATGACATACGTGCGCTTTGATAATTACAGCCTCAGCTTTTTATCGCCCTCGCCTACGGCTCGGGCTAGGAATATCGCCTCGGCTGTAATTTTCAACTTACCGCACTTATATCATAATGTACTATTATAATAATCACCATGAGTCGTTTAAAAATTCTATATTACTATAATATGCTTTTTGTGCCAAAAACAATTTACTTGTTTAAGTTCGGTATAGTTTGCTCTTTCCAACTTATGGGCAATTTGATAAAAGATACGATTTATTATTTATTGTGAATTCTAAGAACAATCACAAATAAAAGCTATAATGTAGTTTATTATTATTTAGATACCATTATATGGTTCAATTATTTAATTTAAGAATTATTTAATAGCATTTTATTAAAATCAAAGTGTTTTAACGTTTATTTAGTACAGTTGTTGAGCTATGTCGTCACCTGATCACCCCACCTTGTTTACAAAAACCGATGTTTTAAAACTAGTGGCCGTCCGTCCAGTGTGGCGGCACTTCTTGTTCGACTGGCGAGCTGTGCGGACCTCGAAAAATAATCGTGGTGGATCAAGTAATCGATAGTGTGTCGGAGAAGATTGTGTTGTAACTGATAAAAGTTTAGTACTTCATCTTGAATTTTATTTGATTTTGTTATTCTCTAAAGGGTGTAAAACACCTCTTAACGAAGCCGAAAGGCACTTGTTCTCCCCGTTATTGCGATATTTTTTTTGTTCTACACCATA
This sequence comes from Xestia rhomboidea, assembly GCA_963853795.1. Taxonomy (NCBI): domain Eukaryota; kingdom Metazoa; phylum Arthropoda; class Insecta; order Lepidoptera; family Noctuidae; genus Xestia; species Xestia rhomboidea. The sequence goes on along the minus strand of OY970778.1, from coordinate 377,959 downwards.
CCTGGGAACCTTCTAGTTACGGAGATAATGGGGGCCAAAGTTCTAACTTTTTGACAACATTTTTTTTTTTAAATACATGTTTTTAATGTAAGATTTTTACTTTAAACACCTCCACGACCCCCGTATTATTCAATCCTGGATGGATTATCAGCACAATGTTTTGAGTGCGTTACATTGTGTTCTACCACAAAACATGATTTATCACCCCAAAAAAAAAGTCGTTTACCAGCAATAATTTTTGCGTAAAGTTACTTAGTTTGATGTACAGAATGCTTGGTTGACGGCTTCGCGATGAGGTGGTTTACACCCTGTATGTGTTAAAATTAAAAGTAATTAGACAAGGTGTTTGACCCTACCAGCGGGTATATGTCGGTAGGGATATATGGAACGGGGGTGAACTACAAATAAATATTATGATACTTATTAAGTTGTGTCTTATTCTCTATAAACCTTACTCACCTATTTTATGTGAAACTTAACCTAGATTAAATAGTGTCTTGGAAAAATATACGGAATAGTAATTCTTTAAAGATCAAGCTACTTTTTATATACCATATATATCAATTATTCTATCACAGGTGCACAAATAAGCGTCAAAGTACACAAGCGCACTTGTTATTGGCGTTTATTTGACATGGTAGCTTGCGGTCCACGCTCGTTGTCTACGTTTAGCTGAACTTCTGGCCACACGTATGAGTGGTGTGTGAGCGCCGCCGACACGATTGCCCTCAGCCGGAGGGCCGTTCAGTCTAGCCACGCTCTCGTCTGCTCCGCGCTAGTTATGACAGACGTGTGCTCAAACATTACACCGCATCAGCGAATATTGTGCACTTAGTCAACGGAATGGCACAATCATGTGATGGCGGGACTATTTTGTAGCTTGGGATAGTAGAATGGTAGGAATGCTAGAAGTAGCGATCTCTCTTGTAAAACCCGAGACTACCAATTATCTTAAAGATCACTACAAGTGACTACGTCATCAGCGCGTCACGCCACATGGGCATCACGCGTCGCGCGTCACGCTGACGTCGGTGTGCTAATGACCTTGCCCAGCAACGAAAATATAATTATGGCGAACAGCTGTACACTAATGAAAGAAATATACATCGTCTACCAGAACTAACTCTTAAAGTTTCGGACATTTGATATATATTTCATACATAAAATATGTAATACCGATATCCCAGCGCGATCAAAACCCATGACACAGATGTTTTTCTTCGTTATTTCAAATCAAATCCTATTAACAGATGTGTATAGTGTCTCGTTAGGCTAGTGGTCGCAAGCGCTACTGCTGAGTTGGGGTCTTGGGTACAATTACCTGGTCGACATTTTTCCCTAGCCTGCTCTGTCCCACTCCTGGGCAAAGGAATTACAATACAATTCTACACATATATTATAAAGAGGAAAGATTTGAATTTTTGTGTGTATGTTTGTAATGAATAAACTCAAAAACTTACGCGCCGATTTCAAAAATTCTTTCACCATTAGAAAACCACGTGTTTACTGAGTAACATAGCCTATATTTTATACCCATACTCCCACGGGAACGGGAACTAAGCGTGACGTCCGCTAGTGTCGGTTCCCCTCACAGAGACTTACCTGCGTGAGCTCCGCCTGCAGCTGCGCGGTGAGCTCGGCCGCGGGCAGCTGCTTGTTGTTGCGCAGCACCTCCAAGTCCTTCAGCTTGCTGGCCAGCTCCTCCTCGCGAGCCTGCGAAACAAGCGAAACATCAGTGCCTAAATCTAAGCTCGAACAAAAACAATAGTCCCTTATTTTCCTAAGGTCTTAAAGATCCTACCTACATATTTCGGTTACTTCATTTAGCATGCAAAACTTCACATTGTTATAAGACTGTAATTTTATCGTAATTTAGGGCGTGACCTATTTCTGTTATCAAATTAGTTGTTATACGGACGCTTCGCAAGACAATATCAATTGGCATTAAGACAATATCAAACGCAAACACTAACAATCCGATGTAAACCATCGGCCACAACAACGCCTCACGCGCCGCCGCCGCCGCCGCCGCTATCGCTGTCGTTGCAGTTTATTCAATAACGTCAACTTTATAAAGCGTAGCGTGAACTGCATCAACTCACTCCCTTACCGCTGTCCATTTAGTTGCAATATCTGCTCATATACAGGGTGTAAGCCACCTCATCATGAAGCCGTCAACCAAGCATTCTATACATCAAACTAAGTAACTTTACGCAAAAATTATTGCTGGGAAACGACTTTTTTTTTGGGGTGAAAAATCATGTTTTGTGGTAGAACTCAATGTAACGCCCTCAAAACATTTTGCTGATGGATGGATTGAATAGTACGGGGGTTGTGGAGCTGTTTAAAGTAAAAATCATACATCAAAAACTTCATCAAACATCCACCGTACTCACCAGTCCTTGCCCCTACAGACTTCTACTTTTTCCAGAATTTGGATAATTTCTTGGCCGAGAAAAAAATCAATAACCGAGAGGCAGTTCAAAATGCCTTTGAAGAATTTGTAGCCTCCCGTCCAGCACACTTTTTAAAAAAGGGCATCAATAAGCTACCACTACGTTGGCAAAAATGCATTGTTTGCATGGGTAATTACTGTGATTAATAAAAATAAAAAATATAGAGAAAAAAAAGGAAAACTTATTTCATGAAAAACGGCAATTTCATAGGTAAAGACCAATATAAGTTACATGTGTGTATGTTCACATGAGGTATGAACATGTGAATGTACGCGCGTTATAATTCATGGTGTTGACTTACGTACGAGCACTGCGCTATTTACAGATCTGTACCAAATGAGAGGTGTTCTTCTCTGTAGTCTGTATTCTATTCTCTATATCTGTGGGTTTACATTTTAAACAACAATATATAACAAGAACAATAAGTTGTTTAAAATTTTCTCAAGGGCCATATTGAAACAAGGAGCTCATTGATATCAACAGGTAGAAGAATGAATGCCAAAATATGCATTTGATCTTAAACTCTAAAGTCAAAGTGCTGAAATGAGTAAAGACAAACATCTTGCTGTAGCTTTACAGTGCCGGAATTTTGAACCAAACATTATTTAGGATATTCACGAACAGAATTGAAGAACATTTTCGTTTAAAGCGTTTGAATATAATTTCTCCTGAATGACATTTAATATTACCGACATAAAACAGTGTGCGATATCGCCGAGCGCGCGTTTGATGACGTCGTTAAGTCACATTAGCGCTACACTGCGGAGACGTGTGACTGCCGAACTGCCTAGCGATACGCGTTACAGTCAGGATCAATACTAAGTATTTCTGCCTCGAAGGAACCTCGCACCTGGGGACTATTGCTCGTCTAGGAACAACTCTGCTCCGAGGCACAGGGCAGAGTGCTTGCACAAGGAGATCAATCGAACGAAAGAGACGCTCGGCGATCACACTTACAGTAACTGTTACTGTTAGCCTGTGTCATCCCACTGCTGGGCAAAGGCCTCTGACTGACTGAAGCCCCATGACTTCCAAATTCTTCGATCCAGGGCCAATGTGGACCACTGATCGTTGGTTTTGTCCAGCTCGTCCCGCTATCTCCTGCGAGGTCTACAGCGTCGCCTTCTGGTTGTATCAGGGCTCCACCTCGTGGTTATTTTGGCCCACAGCTCATCAGGCATACGGCAGACATGGCCAGCGCAGTCCCACTTTAGCTTATCGGCTTTTTTAGCAACGTCAGTGATTTGTGTTTTGGAGCGCAGTGTGGTGTTGCTTACATGGTCGGTAAGTTTGACGCCTAGGATGCTGCGCTCCATTGCACGTTGGCAAACCTTGAGCTTGGACTTCTGAATGTTTGTCAAAGACCAAGTCTGGCATCCATATGTCAAAATGGGAAGAATGCACATGTCCATGATTTTACGCTTGAGTGACAAAGAAAGATTTCCTTTCATTAGCTCTTTCATGTACCAGTAGCTCTTCCAGGCATTTTCGGTTCGTCTTATGACTACCTCAAGTAACTGTAGATATAGAATATAACCGCACCGTTATAGACATGTAGAAAGTAATAAGAAAATAAATATTGTACATACACAATAACAGTCTCATATGAGCATGTTAGCTATAGACGCTGACCCGCACCTGTGCACAACTATGTGACGAGGCTTATTTGTGCGCTACGTCACTCACTGCTGCATGCACGTGTCGTGAGAGCTGAACTCACAGGTGCAATGAAGACGTGTGCGAAGTCGCAGCCGACTAGTGAAGTTAACATTACTTTGATTACACTACATTGAAATGAAAACATTTAACCAGGAAGATTGGAGACTTGCAATTGATTTGAAAAAACTACATTTTTATAGGGAGACCACAAATAATTTGTGTATGGGGACTTCTTCATGTTGCTAGCACAACCGTGTTTTAAATTGTGCGCCGGTGGCAGCTGCTCTCGCTGCCGCTACCGACATGACAACAGTTCGCGCAGGCACAGCGACCGCAGTCTGCAGCAGTCTATTGCCGGGGCCGCTATAACAAGTAGAGCTTATGAAACAAAAACTAGTTTCAACTGAATACTGGTAGCGAGGCGCGATCTGAATGGGATGGAAATGTATCTAGTAGCTATGCATATTGACCCATCGTCAGTCAGTCATCGTAAACTCAGTGTATGTATTGTTTGGAAAGCTGCATGCAACGCGTATAAACAAGGATAAGTTTCGGTGAGCACGCCGATCCCACAGGACCAGTGAGTACCGACAGACAACACTATACAGCTGAATTTGAATGCAGCGAACTCTAAAATAATATGTATAGTTTTATACAAAAATGCAATCTTCTCCAATAAAAATGAAAGAAACGACTCCTTTATTTTACGCTATTTGAGATATGCTTCCGTAGTAAATCAAAATCAAATCGTGGGTGCTTGAAAGATTAATTGCCAACATGTTTTTTCACACAAAATCGCATCTATAGGAGACGTTACCAAGTAGTTGTAACTAAATTATATGAGTAATGTGCACAATCAAAATGTTAAAAATAACCAGCTGCTCCATACATTTTGACTGTAGTTATTGCAGTTTTGTGGGAAACTCTTGTTGGTTTTTAGGGTTCCGTACCCAAAGGGTCAAAACGGAACCCTATTACTAAGACTCCACTGTCCGTCTGTCTGTCTGTCACCAGGCACGGCTGTCTGTATATCATGAACCGTGATAGCTAGACAGTATAAATTTTTAGATGATGTATAAATTCTGTTGCCGCTATAACAAAAAACAACAGAATAAAATAAATATTTAAGGGGGCAACAACAAACATGTTTTTTTGCCGTTTTTCGTTCGATATTGATAACGGCAACAGTTAGACGCTCGAAATATTCACAGAATATTAAGTTGTGTATTCACTTTAAAAATAAATAATTAAAATAAAATAATGTTGTATGGATAATGGTGCGAAACCCTTCCTGCGCGAGTCCGACTCGCACTTAGCCGGTTTTTTCTTTTTTTTCTTTAGGTAATCCTTACAGACTCTGCATGGTTTCTATGAACAGCGTAATGCAACGCTCTAATTACATTTAACGACTGAAATAAGCACCATTGATGAAAAAGTACTAAAATATGCAAATAACTGTAATAAAATAGCGTCTTATGCAATTGCATATGCTTACATGCAAATGCATATAATCCGATGTCTAGTTATTACAGTCTAAAATGAAGAATGTACCTAGATACAAATGCAGCGGCGCGGCGCGCGGCGGTCGGGTCAGTCCTCCAAGCTAATTGCCAGTCAACACATATCAACAGGTCACAGTGAGAACATTTGTCAGTCGGCAAGTCGTCACACACAACGCACCGACACTCACGAGCGCGGAATATCGTGTACGCGGGTGTACCGCACAGTAACGCGGCGCGACGCTACTCGCGGATGTGCTCGCCGGGGAACTAAGCCCGCCTCGACACCGCACATATTTCGTTTCGATATAAACCGGCAGACGCCACCGATACCAACGTAAACATTACGTCGATTACTAGTAGATCTATATCTGTGCGCGGTTCACGCAACTCTTACGTCTTTACGCAAGTGGGCGCCGGCGCGATGGGACACGAATATTTTCCTAGATTCAGAAATAGACGCGATGCCGCCGCGATCCGCCCAGGTCTGCTAACTATCAGTCCACTTCCTTATAGGGACAATTCTCGGTAACCTAACAAAGTCCTTCACCGATGGAACTTTAAACCTATAAAGCTGGATGTGTTTCAGCACAGAATCGTATTGATTTTAACGCAAGTTCCTAGGAACGCTGATGCTTCTTTAAGAGCGCACCGAGGAAACAATACGTAATTCCAAAATAATTGCATTCGCTTGATCCCTTGCTGCATCGGTAATGACTTATCCTTTAGTTATGCAATTAATATGTAAGATATTTAAGGATTCAGTCTTTAAATCGTATACTTTAGAAACACGATTAATTTTAATTTCATCGATAGAAAAACAAAACAAAAGTAATCTCTAAAACACAAAATAAAACCTTAAGTACGGCGTAAATACTTCACGGAAGATCATCAGATTTTGAATAATAACAAAACTACATGTTTTCTATAACGCATACATTTTACATTTTCGAAATGTTTATTTGTTTGAATAATAAGAAGGAAATACCTAAATTAACGTGCGTTCCACCCATTCTAACCAGTAGGCTTAGCCAAGTTGACAATCTACAATCGTTAACGCTAATAGAAAACGAACCAAATGTATGGGAATGACATCTATCAACGATAAGTCACGTGGTCAAAACAAACGAATGGAAACTTTAAAGTTTAGTCAAAACTGTAAGTTGGCCACGATTTATATGGGATGAAGGGATCACGATTGTAGAAACGAATACATTTCATTCTATCATCTTGATCGATGTAAACTTGTCTACGAAAGTTTATATTCGCTTGTTTTGACCACGTGACTTAACGTTTACGATTGTAGAAAGAGAATCGATACGAATCGTTTGTAACTTGGCTAGGCCTGCTGAACCGCCACGCTTCTTCCCTATCCGCTATAGACCTGCTTCGTCCTGCTTAGGAATACCTAAAAGCTATTAGCGCCAGAAGCTCGGTGCGCTCTTAAGTACGACTTCCATGTACACTTCAAAATATTTCTAAAATGTTGAAATGCTCTTGCTATGCGATAATGAACTCTCAGAGAGCCGGATTGGATGCTTCATCGGTTCAATGACAAATAATTTATTTGTTAACAATCAAAACAAAAGCTACTAAGCTACAAAGAACTTAAAGATTAACAGATTACTGCTGGGTCACATACGCGTCCCGCTGAGCGGTCGTGCTGTACTGTGCAGTAGTCCGCGCGCCTAAAGAGAGCCTTCACATCATAACACAAGTGTAGCGACGAGCTCGTCAGCCAACGAAACCGATGCTCTCCTGACCTATACCACGCTCTCAACGTATTATAGCAGTGATAGCCTAGTGGTGTGACCGTCGGACTGCCAAGTCTCGAGTTTGAACCCAAAATACGCACCTCTAATTTTTCGGATTCATGTGCGTATTGTATAATTATCACTTGCTTCGGTGAAGGAAAACATAAAGAAAGAACGTATTATGGTTCAAATAACATGGAAATTGGAAGGATTGCAGTGAACAATTTATGAAACTGAATGGCGGCAAACAGATTCATCTACAAGAGAGTTATTAACTATTTGTGTATGAGACATTATTTTTAATGATCGTCCAATTGGCATTAGGGAGAACGTAAACGTCTAAAATACTGACGTGTGCCAACACCTGATAAATATCACCTTTCCATAGTCATAGGTGCAGAGTAGTAGGTATAAGATGCGCGCGATTTGATTGCAGTCATCTAAACACCACCTCATAAACGCACGTCACATAAAGCAGGAATAGCAGTGTGGACAGTTGAAACTCGCACCACCAGATATTGTTGTTTTCATCGAACTGATGAAATCAAGTTTGAGCGCTAAATGCAATATCTTAAGTATTTACAACACTGTTTTTAAATGTTTCCTTCAAGCTTGTGTATAGTAAGCACGTAACGACAGTGCATCCCCGTCGCGCGCGTATTTTAAAACACAAACAAACACGGATCTATTGTTAGCGCACTATAAATATCCGCGGCGCGTATTAGTGTGCGGCCGCGGCGCAGCATGTGCTCGGGGCTGGGGGGCACACCTCCCCTCAACACTTCATAAAGCGAATCAAACAGCATTACATCACGCCTGACTTTCCCCGAAGTGTTACAATCCAATAGATTGACTCGTTGAATGTCGAAGTTTATAATTTCATTCGTTTATTATTCACTAGCTGCCTCGCGACCTTCGTCCGCGTGAAATTATTTAAAAAAATAACACTCCTCTATTTGAATCGGATTTTGTTAACAATTGCAAGGGTTTAAATTTTTCGCATGGAACCCTAATCCATTTCTAAATAAGTTACTCCTTATAACATGAGCTATCTGCCAGTAAAGGTCCCATCAAAATTGGTCTAGCCGTTTCGGAGATTAGCCGGAACAGACAGACAGACAAAATTAAAAAGATTTGTTTTATTTTTCTCCCGTAAGGCTCAGGAATGGTGCCTTAAAACACTGACACGGGGCCGCGGAAGACCACGAAGGAGATGGCGGAAAGAAATAGCACAGAATCGTGACCGTTGGAAGGAATGGAAGAAGGCCTTCGACTGGCGGCGTTATGCGCAGCTGTGAATATGCCAGCTCTCGCGAAGCTCATCATCATGGACTTACAGTGTGTGACCGCGGCGCACATTTAATGAGATTGTGGACGCAACATTAACAACACACCGCACCGACCCGTGTCGTGCCGAGCGGTCTCATTGTCACGTTATATGTATCCTAAATCAGCATTTTTGTGATATCAGTACGATTTGATGAATTCTACATAGCTAGGTGCCACTACACAGTGAGTTGGTGCTTCTGGCGCGACGCCAGCCCAACGTGTGCGTCGTGCGTGCATTACCTACGATCCCCGCAGAGTACTCAGCACCCTGTGGCTTTTGCAGCCGCCGAACATGAAGATATGTCTCGACATACTGTTTATGCAAGTTGGACGCATCTCAATATCATAAAGAAGGATTCCAAATTAATTCGTCTTTTCTTAGAAAGACAAAACAAAAATGCACGACTTAGTATCAAAATCAAGTGCAATCATGTTAAATCTCGCATTGTACGTATATTTGAAATGCGTGCCGCAATAAATCTGTGCGAGGTACATCGGGAACAAAACGCGCGCACGACATCAAGTGCGGTGCAAGCTCTCAACAAACCAAACTCGTGCGACGTGTGATGTGCAACGTGTGGGGACGAGGAAATAGTGCATCTGTACGACTCGCAGAATACCCAGCCAGACATGATATGTATGCTAATACACGGTGGAGGGAACACCGACCCAAAATCGATTACTTCGTATTCAATACATCATTCAGAACCACCATCATTCTGAAGAATGACTATGGGGGGGCCCCAAATAGAAATTGTTCATCAGTAATTCAAATGTAATTATTTAAACGTGGTTATTGTTTATGCATCGGTATATTAAAAATTATATCGGTATAAATCAAGAACTTATAACAGTCACAAAAGTACCAAAGTGTGCATTACAAATCACTTCTTCAGATAAAATAATAAATGCGGACTCCACGCTATTCACTCAGTTTCCTTAGTTGATGGCGGATAAATTATAGATCAAAGGGGCCCTTTGTCCTTTACCAAAACAACAGCGAACTAGGAAGCGAAACGAAGCTGCGAATACACGACACGACCAACACCAACTAACACGTGGCGACACCAGCCTCACAACCCGATTTGGAATCTAAAGAAAACAGCATAAGATTGAAAGTTGCCAGGCAGAAATAGTTTGTGTACGAGTACATGCGCGACAATGCATTGCCGTGCAGTAGCTGTGACGTTTGACAGTGATTCTTACGCGCGAGTTCGTAAAGTAAGTTTTCCCCCACAGCGGCGCATATAGTCTGCCTTGGCTGGGTGCCAGCGCTGCACTGAGCGACGTAGCGAGCAGGCAGCGAGCCTACCGCCTGTGATTTATGACCAGGAACCGCCTAGCCGGACCAACAGTCATCATAATTGCATTTTTTGCACAGAAATACACTGTTATTGATAAACGTAGCCGCGAGTAATTTCCAATGTCTTTAAGTTCATGTTGCTTACTGAACAAATGTGCTAACAGAAACAGCGGAAGTGATATTAATTTTTGAAAAAACGCAAGAATTTCGCTTAAAAAAACTTGAAAATAATTAATTATTGTATGCCAGGGTCGACCTACAAACAGGTTATGGCATCAGTAACAAAAACTGTTTGTAATCCTAATACTGCCATTACTATAGGTATGTGTTGGTAATAGTTCTAAGATTTAAAAAAAGTTAATTTAACTTTAACAACTCTGATACACAGTCAGTGATGTCTTCCTTTCCCTAATTTGAAAATTTGGGTAATAGAAAAAACAATTACATATTATGTTAAATAACCATCTACATTTTTTAGTAGGTCACTATAGTGACAGCAGACTTATATATTTGGATATCAACACTATTGTTGGTAAACTTAAGTCGACACGGGGTAAGGTGTATCTACCTATTTGTTTTACTGAACATTGGCTAAAGAATTACCAAATGCTTATCAATTATGAGAACTATATGGTGGGTAGCTGCTTTAATCGTAAAACTATGCTTCGTGGAGGTTCCCTAATATTAATAAAAAATTGTTTTAAATATAAGCAACGTAATGACATAGTAGGTCTCTCGGTTGAACATTGCGTCGAACTGTCCTGTGTTGAGCTAGATAAGCATGTGATTGTGTGTGTGTGCAGACCCCCTAACTATCAAAACTTTTCCTTATTTGAATCAATAATGGAAGATGTCCTGGCAAATCTTGCAACTAGTAATAAATCTACAAATATTTGTGATGATTTTAATATCAATATTTTAGAAGTCAATTTAAATAGCAGTCGGTTATTAATTCTTTTTAAGTCATTTGACTTGACCAACACTTTTATAGAACCTAATAGAGTCACTCCATCTTCTGCTACTTGTATTGATAGCCATAGTTAATTGTCTGCCGTCTGACCATAGCAGACAAACTGCAACTTTTAGGTGTAACAAACACTCCATTGCAAAAAGTTCAGATTAAATTCAGACCTATAACTTCTAGCAAATTAAATAGGTATAATATTCACCTACAGAACATGTTAAGTGTTATGAGCCATGACGATATTAATATAAATCAATTTTATGATCATTTCTTTTCAATAGTTCACACTGAATTCAACAAAACTTTTGAAAAGAAGACAAAAAGTATTAGCCCTATATTTATATTTAGTGACTGAGCAACAGGTATCAGAAAAAGTAGGGAAAGACTATTTGAGCTTTATGGCCTTAAGCCTTATATAAACACTGAAACTTTTAACAAATACGTTGCTTAGTTTTCAAAAATTTTTAGAAATACATTCAAGGTTGCCAAAGCCCTACACATTAGCAACAAGATCAAAACAGCAGAAAATAAAATAAAGAAAGTTTGGAAAGTAATAAATAACGAGACTAACAGGAAGAAAGTTCGTAACACTAGCTACACATTAGATACAGAATGTGGTCCTAAAAGCTCTAATCAGGAAGTAGCTCAAGAATTTGTAAATTTCTTTACCGATATACCGTAAAAACTACGGAGGCTCTTAATTCCTCTCCTGAAGTCTCAATTAGTTTATTAAAGTCGAATTTGTCTGGATGCCAGGCTGAATTTAAATTTAAACACATAAACCCTACGATAGTTATTAAAGCTTTCCGGCAAATAAAATTAAAACTGATCGAAGATCTATGGGGAATGTCTAACAAATTGTCAAGTATCAAAGTGTGTTGTCTATTGGTGAAATACAATAAAGTCATACTTTTTTTCAAATCCGGGGATAGTAAAGATACTAATAATTATAGACCAGTATCCGTGTTGCCAGTTTTTAGCAAGGTGTTTGAAAAGGTAATGCTTAATCAAATGCTCAAGCATTTCAACACCAACAGAATCTTACACGATCAACAGTATGGTTTCACCAAGGGACGTTGTACAACTGACGCCGGTGTAACCATATTTAAAGCACATACATACGGCGTGGGAAGAGTCCCAAGACGCCATAGGAATATTTTTTGACCTCTCCAAAGCATTCAATTGCGTAAATCACGACACATTACTTTTGAAACTAGAGCATTACGGACTAGGTAAACTTGCACGTAGTTTGGTAAAATCTTATTTGAGTGATAGACAACAATTTGTTCATATAAATAGTGTTAATTCACGGGGTTTAAAAGTAAAAATAGGGGTTCCACAAGGCTCAATATTGGGTCCTTTCCTCTTTCTAGTATATATAAATTATCTACCCTATTTATTGAAAAACCAACCTCAATATATGGTGTTATTGCTAATAAAAAAAAAATCAAGGATGTGTCATCCTTGATTTTTTTTAAGATAAATAGACGGGCCCAAAATCTAGATGACGTGAATAATGCCCTACTCCAGGTCCAAAATTGGTTCACAGCAAACAATTTAGTATTAAAGAAACTAAATGCATAAGATTCGCTTTACCGAATATTATAAGAGGGATTGTGATATAATATCGAATAGAGGAGCAACTAGAAGTCATGGATAAAACGGTTTACCTGGGGATTACGCTATAGATTGAGTCTATATTTATTCTGCAAAAAGAGCCATCAGAGCCATATATAATCTTCGCGACGCGATTCTCTACGGGAACTGTCTAAGGAAATTAACGTTTTCGTAAACGGGCGCTATTAGTTGTGACTGGTCATCTCTTAGTTGCCATGGCTTATTTGAATGAATTATTTCGTTTTTGAATTGTACTTTTTTTTTGTTTGTTTTTACTATGGATACTTTAAAGTGCACATCTTGCTACATTGTTCTCACATAATATACCATCTCAACATGAATAATGTAACCAAAATTTTGTAACAATATTTTGATTAAAAAGAGTGTCCATGGAGTTTCTTGCCCGTTCTTCTCCATAGAGATTTAGGCTAGGGAATGGGCAACTACAGTACTTTCACAGTTATTATGTCTTGTGACTGGGACTGCAGCTACATTTAATTTTCATCTTTGTTTCGACAGTTGCCTGTAACTGGCCTACTTGAAATAAATGCTTTGATTTTGAAGACAATCGTAGATTCATCATTTCAGCCGAAAGACGTCCACTGCTGGATATGGGCCTCCCCCAAGTGTCGCCACATTGACTGGTCCCGTGCGTCTCGTCATCGCACCAGCATCGTGCATCCAGCGGAACCCCGCAACCTTCACCAGGCATTTATTTCTCTGTTTTTATTTATTTCTTGCCACCCTTTCTTATGTTCAACACCTCCCATTTCAGAATCGGACTGTCCAGTAAAAATCCTAAATCCTCGCCCACAGTTTGCAAAACCTGAAATAGGTAAGTGTAAGCACTACAACAGCTCGCTCGTCACTGTGGCCATCGGTCGCGCCCGCGTTAGGCCTAGTCGCTAGGCTCACACTGTGGACGCACACTAATCCTTCTGATGAGGCCCTTAGCGAGCGACCACGTTTCGGTTCCGTATGTAATAACTTTGTACGGGTTGTTGTAGCTAACTCCGTACACCGTTTTGTCGTGAAAGTATTGTAAGTTTAGAGAAACACGTTCCACTAAGATGCACTAAGTAGTAGTTAAGTTTATTTAAGGTAAGAGTGAGTTACAACACTAGAGTAGAAGGCGATTATTTCTCTCAGTTGTTGATAGCTACCCAGTTATAAGTTCACTATATTTTAATTCGTTAATCATGTAGTTTTATTATGCTAAATTATGACGCGCATCGTTGGCCTAAAGTAGGTTACCGAGTAAGCAGAAAAATGTACAGCGATGAGACCGTACACACTTAACAAATCAATTTTTGTGAATGTAAACACTCCGCATCACCCGCAATCGGACATGACACTCGCAGCGTGACGTCATCATAATAGCAATCTTAAAAAAGCGGTGAAACTTTACTACGCTTTTACTTTGGAAATCCAGGCCCGATTTCGATGAAACAAAAACTATTTTCATTTGCACGAGTACAACTTTTATAGTATAAATATGATATTTGATGTGTTGGTCTGACTCATTGCGTAACAAACAGATTCAGCAGCCTCGTGTTTCGTTTGATGGTAGGTTTGTCAATGTATGAATTCATAGATCTTAACCGTGATTATGTTTACAATTATTATCACAAAAACTAGCAAATTGTGTCAGCCTCAGCACCTCTGTGTGCACTGTGTGAGTGCTGATGCCGAAAGTACATAATAAATCTTAAAAAATAATACGCTCTTCTAGTATGAAACAACAAATTATTCTCGTATGACTCATTTAGGAAAATTGTATTAAGTTTAGGCCAAGGGCATTATTGAGGCTTCCGGGGCTGCTGCTAAACATAATTTTCGTCACACTTACACGTAACCAGTATCATAACATGCAGGTTAACTTGGTTGGTTGGCTTGGTTTTGTTTTGAAAAATGAGTTCTTCAAGTGAGAGTGAATAAAGTATGAGGCGCCATTTATTTTCTCATAGTGGGTGATGAAAAGTATAGTGTTTCACTCGGGCGCAAAATATATGTTTGGCTCGGGCGACGTACTTTGAATCCCTCGCTACTTGCAGGATTCTACTAAACTTACTCTAGAATCCCTCACTTCGCTCTTGATTCAAAAAAGCGCCCTAGCCGTAAAATATTATTTTGCTCCCTTGTGATACAATCTACTACTATACTACACTTGCATGGTAACTGTACCAATACTAGCCCACTAAAAGGCTTGAAAGCTGTTTATTATACCTTCTCAAAAATCTAGGCAGTTTATTGTATGCAATTTCATTACTGCCCTGAAAATCAGGGTAGTAATCCATTACTAACGCGTTTTGTTCTTTTTAAAAGCGTTGATGACGTTGTAAGCAAGTGTAGGATAAAGCAGTATACAGGGTGTTAAAGTAGTCGCGTGCCATAGCTTAGGGGTAGGTTCAGTATCGATAAAGGAACCCAGGAAAACAAAAAATCGAAAATATTAAAAAATTTAAACAAAAAAAAAATATTGCAATATCAACTTAATTTAGTACCTACTACCTACTAACTTAAAATAGCAATCGTTTAGAATTAAAATTATTTTATTTGTTTATGTTCTATTACTTACCTACCCACTCAACCGCCCCTGGCCACCATGGTGGCCAGTAGCTATTTTGCTAAAAGTCCTGGCCACCATGGTGGCCAGTAGCGCCTTCGTCCAACAAATGCAATAAATAATCTACTAAACTGCTATTTCTAGAGCTTATTCCTCTTGTAGCAAACTCTATACTATATTCCTCAACGTTCGGACCAACAATAGCAACACTATTCCATCGACAAACGTCAAAATAAAAGTAAAAACTTTAGTGTAAACAAACTCCGCCATTTCTGAAGTGTGGCGTCGTATTTCAATTGTTCTGTCATGTATATTGTTGTTTTCGGATAGTGTTATATATCAAATTAATCGTGAAAATCTGTGCTACTATATTATCATAAAGGAAATCTAGTTTTCGAATCTCAAAGTTGAGTATTTCGCCTCCGAAAAAGTGGTAGGTTTAAATACCTATAGTGATTGTGTTTATACAAGAAATAAGTGTTTTTGTGATTAAAACGTGTGTTAACGGAAAAACAGTGCATTATTAGTATTGTGAGCATATTATTAAATTGTATATACAAAAACAAGTGGCTTCGTAAAGTTATAGGTACGTAAATAACCGTGTTCAAAAACAGTCGTTGGCGCAGGCCGCGTCAAAATAAACAGTGAGTATCCAAATTCTAATTTAATTCTAATTAGACTATCGTAAATAAACTAATAAGATTATGGTCTTGTTGGAAAGGAACTATAATCTAGTTTATTTTAAAATTATTTTAATTGAAATTTAATATTTGGAAAAATTCAAATTAATATTTTAATAGCTAAATATCCGTTTTCATCCCTGTTTTTCAAGTTCTACATTTTTTTTGAGTTTCAAATTAATAGTAGTTTTTTTTTTTTAATATATAGATTCCATATCTATTCAGCTATTCACTGTAAATTTTATTTAGCTATAACTCTTGTAGTTCGCGATTGTCTATCTAAAGATCTAAAGTGTCAAATTACATGCGAATATTTCGCAATTTTTTGCACGCGTGGCGGTTTGGTGCAAAAAATTCGCGCGCGGGGCTAGTGAGTAGCTACTATCGAACGTGTTGTCATTTGTCCTTCACTTCTCGCCGTGCGGTGTCGGCGCATTATTAGCTAATTGCTACATTTGCTACTCAAAACAGCTCGCGACAAATAATAAATAAATAAATAAATATCGCCGGACATTACACACAGCGCCATCTAGCGCCACACTAAGCAACGAGGCTTGTGTCGTGGACACCAGATAGTTGATATACTACATAGATACTTTTTTGTTTGTAAATACATACTTATTATACATATAAACATCCATGACTTGGAAACAAATGTCCATGCTCATCACACAAACATTTGCTCCTATAAGGATTTGAACCCGGGACCCAACAAACGTAAGGCAGCCTCACTACCGCTGCGCCATTCGGGTCGTCTTTAAAAAAAATGGCGCAAGACGTGCGCCCCTAACGCTACGACGCATGGTACCTATGTAAATTACAAATCCAATATTTCCTTCGTACTTTAACGGGCTTAGGACCGACAAAATACAAAACCTACAAAAAACATCTTGTTTAACTAGTATTCAACAGAACTGCATCGTCTCCTTGACCTAATTACAACTGAAATTCGATAAATAGTAAAGTGTGAGTGGATGGACAAGGATAGTACTATGTGGGCCGTTACTAACCGAAAAGAGATAGCAAGGCGCGCTGGCATCGTGCGGTCATTGACCTTCGCTTTGGCGGTAAAAATTGCACGTAAAATGTTTTTGAATTAGGAACGTATAAGTTTCGTTTGATTTGAGCACGTATACAAAATCACATAATCTGACTAATGTTTTTTACATCTTTAGACGATTTCAAGAGGTGATTTCAATAACTGTACGACTTCAATTATAAACAATATTGTGTTGTGTACAGCGAAACTATCTGTGATATGTATCTGATGATAGATAAGTACCTAATACTAATAACTTTACGAAGTGAAAAACGTTGTGTTGTGATAACTTTCAACAAGTGAGTAAATAAGTTGATTTTAATTCATTGTAAATACCTAAGTACCTATGTACTTGATTCCATTTTAAAATTTAAAATACCCACTCGTTCTTCTACTATTGCTGAATTATTGAGGTTTAAACCTACTTACATAGACACAATAGTTAAACAATGGCGTCAGACCGATTTGGTCGGGGTTCACAGACGAAGGGACAAGATTTTCAATTTGTAAGAAGAAGAAATACTTGGAATTGTAATTTACGTACCTCCTAGGTAGTAACCTATCGTTCACCCTGTGTTATCGAAGTGTTCGAGCGTAGGTATTTCATTGCGTTCGTTAGTAGGTAGGGTACCTACTACATTAGGTTTGTAGTCCGGAATAGTATGGATAAATCCTACCTTGTCGTCGTAGATACTTCCTTAGGTACAGGCGTGAACTGGGGCGATGGAATGAAAGTCGTCACGTAAGTATTGTAGTCAACTTGGGCCTTCCAAATCACATGTACACCAATAAATCACAAGGAGTACCTATGAAGGAGTAAAAAGCACAGATCGGCAGAGAGACAAAAGCAGTCAAAGTTCACAAGCATAGGTAAGGTACGGTAAGATCTGACCACACTTCGGCGGAATACGAAATCGCGTTATTATTCTAAGACAAAATCACTATTGCGCATAAACGGTAAGCGGGTATAAGCAGAACAGTAAACAGTTTAGGCGGCATGCGCTCTGCGTTGAGAACAGATCAGGACTGGTAGGGCAGAGGTGCGTGCGGCGCGCGCTCTAGTGACAGCTGACTGCGGCGCGGTCGATGACCCCGAGTGCTACCCGTTCGGCGGTCAGCTGTTTCCGAGCGCATTAGGGTGAAATGATCATGTGTAAATAGTGGATTTTCTTCAAAAAAAAAAGGTTGCTTTTTTCAATGATTTTACGTTCTACTAATGAAACCAAACCACTGGTTTCAAGGATAACGGTGTTCACACTAACACCCTAATTTTAGATAAAAAAAAAAAAAAAAATGAAAGGTATTTTTTTTTTTTACGGGTTCCTTTATCGATACTGAACTCACCCCTAAGCTATGCACGCGACTACTTTAACACCCTGTATATCACTCGAGGGTAAGTACAAATTACTAATCTCGTATGGTTCAGGGCCCTCCGCTTCGTATCGGGCCTCAAATGCACACTCGATTAGTAATCTGTGCCTTACTCCCCTTGGTGAATAAATAGCTATTATTTACTCGCAAATATGATGAAAAACTTGGTATGCATCACGGGCGGTACGGGAATTACGAAACTCGACTCAGAAAGCCCTCAGTCTTCGACTTCGGGCTTCTACCAGAGCCTCGATCGTAATTCCTTACTTACCGTCCTTAATACACAATGAAGTAATAATCAATGTGTCGTGTGTACTGTACCTTGACGAGGCTGAGCCGGATGGCGAGGCAGGTGCGGTCGGCCCGGTTGGCGCTCGTGGTGTGCAGCAGCTCGGCCACGCGCCGCAGCAGGGCCCGCGCCCCCGCCGCCCACGCCGCGCCGCCCTCCGCCACCAGCGCCGCGCTCTCCGCCGACCTGATCCTGCGTGGGAGACGACAAGGTATCAGCTGCGTGTACTGTATGGCGGCGGCGGTCCTGCACGTCGCACGACACGCCGGCACTACATATATCAGCGTGTAAGTACACTACACTCACTTGTCGTTGAGCTGCTGTATGGCGGCGGCGGCGGCGTACCAGCGCTCGTTGAGCAGCTCCAGCTGGTCCTGCACGTCGCACGACACGCCGACACTACATATATCAGCGTGTAAGTACACTACACTCACTTGTCGTTGAGCTGCTGTATGGCGGCGGCGGCGGCGTACCAGCGCTCGTTGAGCAGCTCCAGCTGGTCCTGCACGTCGCACGACACGCCGACACTACATATATCAGCGTGTAAGTACACTACACTCACTTGTCGTTGAGCTGCTGTATGGCGGCGGCGGCGGCGTACCAGCGCTCGTTGAGCAGCTCCAGCTGGTCCTGCACGTCGCACGACACGCCGACACTACATATATCAGCGTGTAAGTACACTACACTCACTTGTCGTTGAGCTGCTGTATGGCGGCGGCGGCGGCGTACCAGCGCTCGTTGAGCAGCTCCAGCTGGTCCTGCACGTCGCACGACACGCCGACACTACATATATCAGCGTGTAAGTACACTACACTCACTTGTCGTTGAGCTGCTGTATGGCGGCGGCGGCGGCGTACCAGCGCTCGTTGAGCAGCTCCAGCTGGTCCTGCACGTCGCACGCGAGCGGAGCGCCACACGCGGACACTACGACACGTCCGGCCGCTCGCGCCGCCTGCACGCACTCCGCGCGGGACGACATCTGCACACACGTCACATCAAATGGCGCTTGAATGACGTCAGGAGGCATGTTACCGACAGGATGTTACCGGCCCTCCTGACGGTATTTCAGAAATTCTTCTTCGCTCTATGTTAAATACTGGAATTCTGCTGTTTCCGATTAGACTGAAAAGTGACTTAAAAATAATTGGGAAAAACCGAAGCAGTTGATTTTTTTTTTGTTTTTTGGTAGCCGCGCTACAGTTTATACTTTTGTAGCTACCATCGTTTTACCTGTTTACCTAGTTTTGTGTTATTGTTCCGAAATAAACTTTTATTATTTATTTTATATATTTGGCGACAAAAAGGTAGAAAATGGGATCGATATCGAGGCGAGGCGCGAGGCGTGCAGTAGAGGGGAGGGAAGGGGTGGCGCCACGCTCAGACTATTTTCATTATGTGTAGTGCCACATTTAATTTTGTTGAAATTCTAACGTAGCTTTGCAAAAATGTCAACTTTATTCTGCCTCAGCCAGCGTCTACGTTTCACTAGGATGCTTTGCTTCTCCATTTTCTGGAATGAAAGTCAGATGGTCGATAATAACCTGTTGATCGAGATCTCGGACTTTCTGCTTGAGGTCCTTGAAGGGCAGGTCGGGGTCCCGCGCGGCGTGCAGCTGGCGCTCGGCCGCGTCCAGCCACTCGCCGCACGCCTCCAGCATGGCGTACAGTCGCGCCCACTCCGCCTGGCACGCGCTCCATCTGTGCCGATACAACTGCATATTATTCACTTTAACTAAACGTTACAAACGTGTGTGTCGATCACGTTACTTAAAGCTTAGTGGATTTGTACTTTGGTTTAGAACGGACGTATCTCTTGTAAACTTTGGACGTTCAAAAAGTGCTGATTATCAGCCAGAATAAATGACTTTTGGTTTTAATTTGGAAACCACGCTAACCACAGACGTAAAATGGCCTATGTTTTAGGGCGTGTGGTATTCAGGTACATTCAAGTAAGTGGGTAAGAGACAGATACAGTAGTACAGGGCCAAATATTGGGCATCGGCTAATATTCTTATTGAGCCAGTACAATAATAATATAATATAGAGCTGCTGACGATAAAATTAATATTGTAAACAACAATTTGTTTTATTTATTACATTTGAAGTCAATGCAATTGTTTCCGCTGCGCTATATTTATTCTACAGCACTGTTTAAGTTGCAACAGACTATCGTCTCTGCGCGTGCGCGGCCTGCAGCGCGGCCCACTCGTCGCGCAGCTAGTCGCGCACGTGTACTGACCTGTCGTGTCTCTGCGCGTGCGCGGCCTGCAGCGCGGCCCACTCGTCGCGCAGCTAGTCGCGCACGTGTACTGACCTGTCGTGTCGCTGCGCGTGCGCGGCCTGCAGCGCGGCCTGCAGCGCGGCCCACTCGTCGCGCAGCTAGTCGCGCACGTGTACTGACCTGTCGTGTCTCTGCGCGTGCGCGGCCTGCAGCGCGGCCCACTCGTCGCGCAGCTAGTCGCGCACGTGTACTGACCTGTCGTGTCTCTGCGCGTGCGCGGCCTGCAGCGCGGCCCACTCGTCGCGCAGCTAGTCGCGCACGTGTACTGACCTGTCGTGTCTCTGCGCGTGCGCGGCCTGCAGCGCGGCCCACTCGTCGCGCAGCTAGTCGCGCACGTGTACTGACCTGTCGTGTCGCTGCGCGTGCGCGGCCTGCAGCGCGGCCCACTCGTCGCGCAGCTAGTCGCGCACGTGTACTGACCTGTCGTGTCGCTGCGCGTGCGCGGCCTGCAGCGCGGCCCACTCGTCGCGCAGCTAGTCGCGCACGTGTACTGACCTGTCGTGTCTCTGCGCGTGCGCGGCCTGCAGCGCGGCCCACTCGTCGCGCAGCTTGTCGCGCACGCGCCCTGCCTGCTCGGGAGGCGGGAGCGCTCGCTTGCACAGCCACGTGTACTCGCGCTCGGCTTCTTCCACGTTCACTGCTATTTCCGCCATGGCCGCCTTAATGCGCTGCACATACACAACAAAATGATTCGAATACGAGTCCACGTTCGGCGGGCATAAGCCGCTAGGTGTGGGGCCGTACGTACCGCGAGCGCGTCCTCCTGCAGCGGGAAGTCGTCGTAGTGGCGGCCGCCCAGCGGGTGCGCGCGCAGGGCGCAGGCCTGTGCCGCCACGGCCGAGCGCGCGAGGTTGGCGCGCGTGACGTAGGCGCCGGGCTCGCGGGGCGGCGCGGCGGCGGCCCAGCGCGCCAGCACGTCGGCCACGCGCTCGGGCACGCCCACGTGCGCGGCCCGCAGCGCGCGTGCCAGCTCGTGCACGCGCTCCGCCGTGGCCTGGCGTTCCAGGTACGAGGCGCGAGCGCCGTCCTGCGGCCAGAAGATTATTGATAACGTAGGGCACCTAAACACGGTGGACTCTCACTCTACAGTTTGACAGTTCTTCTCCATAGGAAACGATCAACCTAAACATTGTACAGTGAAATTTGGTTAAATGGAACCTGGATAAGTGAGAAACCTCTTCTTTAGATTTTTTCGTCATGGGTGTCATATCAGGATATCCGGGTACACTAGTAACAAAAATAGAACAAAGGGGTGACGAAAAAAAAATTACAAATATTTCTTTTTTCTTCGGCTCTCCTTTACGCTAATTTAACCCTTCGCCACTGATGAGCATAATGTAGGCTTTATGAAATAAAATTTTATGTTACTACTACAGGTCTGCAACTGTAAGAGCTCTCGATCACGACCGCTTTTTAGCCGGGCCGGCTCGTTCTTTAACCGGTAAGAAATGCCGTTGCTTTACATGCGCCGTGTCCATGCTGTTAACAAGCGCTCATAGATTATCACACTAGACCGCGAGCACAGTGCTAAGTAGAACCGGCTCGTGAAGATGCCTACCGGGTCGGCGGCGAGCTTGCGGTCGAGGCCCTCGCACCAGGCGCCGAGCTCCTCCAGTAGCTGCTGCAGCTCCTTGAGCTGGTCTTCCGCCTGCAGCGCCACGTTGCGCTTCAGCTCGATCTCCGACATCACCATCGACCACTTGTTGCGCAGCTTATCCTGGTAAAACAACACTGGCTTATTGATTGAATTAAATAACCTCAAGCCATTTTGAAATATCGAATGATATCGAATTTGAAATCAGTATTCGAAACTGTACTAATTTTACTTTGAATTTTAATTAATGAAATGTTATAATAAACTACTGTTTTATTTCCTCGCTATCGAACTGAAAAGCAGAGTTTATAACTCGTCCACAAAACCATTTTATCCTCAACATTACTATCAGCTAAAAGTCTCGGATAAAAATGGTTCGTTTTGTGCACTTGTTGTAAAATCTACTATTATATGTGTTTCCAAAACACACAGCATTTGTTGAAGAAGCATTCAATAAATTAAGCCTAAATTATGCAATTTCATACCTGAATTGTCCTCTTTATGTTAAGTACCTGTCTCTTTCACTTGCAGCAGAGCGTGCCAGAATTTCTGAACTGGAGCGCAGCTGTCAATGTCAACTCATAGCGTTCATAAATTTTGCCGCGAAAACATGCAAAATTTTTTCATTGTGAATAATACTTGTTAAAATAAAGTATTTTCGTTTTAATTAAGTGATTGTGTGGATTATTAGTGAGTATGAGCACTCAAGATAAGGCCAATATTGTCGGTAAGGACAATGGGAGTGGTGAATGTGGTAGTTCGATCGTTGTTGCTTCGGACGAAGAACATACTTCTCGACTCCCACGCCACTCTGTATCTACCAGTGGGGACTGCAGCTCTTCCTCATCTTCGGAAGATGAGGAGGGCTACGCCTCTCCTGCGCCGAATAAACGTCGTAAGTACAAACATAATGTAATTTCCGATCCGCGTTTAGATGGCCTTATAAACCAAGTAAGTTACATATCCGGTTATTTATCACAGTTACCTTTTACTATTAATAGTAATACGAGTCGTACTGACGACCTAGTCCTTCCTGGCCCCAGCAAGGGAAACAATCAGTCACAATATCTAACTAACCCATGTAGTAGCTCGGATAAGTTTACGTTAGGTGAACTGAACACAGATTTTGATGAAAGAAAAGTTGTTCCCCCAGCTAGGAAAGAGAGATTAGATAAGCTAAATAAGCTACAACATTTTGATACTTAAGCATGGAAGGGCATGCGTTACAAGTCCGTATTGCAAACTTATTCTGCGACTCCAGGCTTTGTTTCATTAAAAGTAAATGAGGAATTTTGTCACCTCAATAAGACTAAAGATTATTTGGCTTCAGCAGAAAATGTGTTAGCTGGATTAACAAATGCAGAGTTAGAACAACAGGAATTGTTAAAACAGGGTTTGCAATACTTGCTGAATTGGGCCGCTGGTAACCCAGATAGTATAAACCCAAACTCTCTTTTTGAAAAGATTACTGTTTTACTGAACCTGGTTCCCCACTACATAAATGTTCAGAGAAGATAATGCAAATTATTTGTGGAAGGAGGGGAGAATCTATTGAAATTAGAAGAGAAAGAATAATTAAAGAAATTAATAACCCCAATTTAAAAGCTACATTAAGAGGTATACCCCCTAGTTCTGAACATTTATTTAGCCGGGATGCTCTACAGCCTGTTATTAAATCTTTGGGTGGTACCCAATTATGGCTTAATAAACCAGAATATATAAAGGAAGGAAAAACAAACAGGACCTTTTCAAATAAAAATGAAAGAAGAGTACAGTGAGTAACTCACTTAGTAAAAATGGTAGATTTGATGACAAACAGTTGAAATTTGATAATATTCAAACTTCTCACAAGCGTCATAACTTTCGCAAAAATAACTACAAAAAAAGAAATTCAGATCAGAACACAAAACAAAAGTGACTATATAAAGAGCAGTCAAAACTTCCGGGGGGGATGCTTGAAGGACCATGTCCAAGTGTGGGAGGAGCTAGGGGCAAACCAGTTCATTATAAATATAGTTACCAGAGGCCGCCTGCCTTTCAAGTTAAAACCACCACTCAGATGTTTAACAACAAATCTGTTGAAAAAGTTCAACACAAGAACCTCCCCCGAAATGACAACATTAATAAAGGATTTAATAGACAAGGGAATTTTGGAGGTGCCCCCAGTTTTGAATTCTGGTTTCCTTTCCAAAATGCTTCTTGTAAAGAAGCAAGATGGGGGCTGGCGCCCCATATTTGACCTCAGGGGGCTCAACAGATATGTAGCAACCAAGCATTTTCAGTTAGTGTCCCAGACAGACGTTGCAGACTTCTTACAAGAAAACGATTGGATGGCGAAGATAGACCTCCAACAAGCCTATTTTCATCTACCAATTTCAGTACCCCACCGCCGTTTCCTAAGGGTGTTTTACAACAACCAGGTGCTTCAATTAACAGCACTACCTTTTGGCCTGTCTTCTGCCCCCCGAACTTTCGCCACTTTAACCAACTGGATTGCAGAAATATTACGTGCTCGGGGCATAAGACTACTAGTGTACCTAGACGATTACATTCTAGTAAGCCAAGACCAAACCAGGCTACAGAATCAGGTCTCGGAGACTTTAAAGATTCTGGAGAGCCTAGGCTGGCATGTCAATTGCGAAAAATCAGTACTAGCACCCTGTCAAGAGCTGGAATATCTAGGTTTATTGTGGAACACCAAAAACAAGACCATGGCCTTACCACCGAAAAAGGTGGCAAGAATAAAATCATTTATTACAAAACTTCTGGAGAAGGGTCGTTGCACTCTTCGGGAGAGTCAATGCCTTCTAGGTCTACTAAATTTCGCAAATTTAACAACACCGAGGGGACGTTTACACTGTCGACAAACACAGAGGTTCCTAAGGGAGTTCAGTCGACACAAAAGTTCACAAAAGAAGGATCTACCTCCTTGTGTGCAGCGAGAGCTAGGCTGGTGGCGGAACGCCATAGACCACAGTTCAGTGGTCCTGCACAAGAAAGAAGTGACCCACTTTTTGACGACAGACGCTGCGGACGTGGGATGGGGCGCTCATCTAAACGAGAGGTATCTGACAGGCAGGTGGACAGCGCAACAAAGGTCTTGGCATTGCAACGTGAAGGAACTTTTCGCAGTGTACGGCGCCATAGATCGTTGCCAAAAGTCACTGCGGAGTGCGCACATATTAGTACAGTCCGACAACAGGACTCTTGTGGCTTATATCAGGAACGAGGGCGGGACTCGTTCTCTAGCCCTTCTTCAGCTGACAACCAAACTTTTGGAACTCACCGAGCGCCTCAACGTCACGCTCTCGGCGGCGTACCTCCCGGGGAGGTACAACGGCATAGCCGACCGCCTATCCAGGAATCGACCAGTGCCGGAATGGCACTTGTTGCCCCCGGCCTCGGAGGCCGTATTCAGACTTTGGGGCGTACCAGATGTCGACTTGTTCGCATCAAGACGCAGCGCCGTCGTAAGCTCGTACGTAACATGGGAC
Organism: Xestia rhomboidea; assembly: GCA_963853795.1. NCBI lineage: Eukaryota > Metazoa > Arthropoda > Insecta > Lepidoptera > Noctuidae > Xestia > Xestia rhomboidea. The sequence continues at coordinate 352,064 of OY970778.1, read as the reverse complement.
TCCAGAGATGGGTCAGCCATTTTTTGCGACGCCTTCAGTCGACAATGGAACTTCGAGTTGGCCTGGGTCTTCCCACCACCGAATCTCATTCCACGAGTGTTGCGACACCTCAATACGGCGACCGGAACTTATATAGTGGTAGCGCCACATTGGGCACAGTGCTTTTGGATAGCAGACCTGAAGGCACGAGCTTTATCGGAACCGGTGCCAATACGGGAGTTATCCAACAACCTGTTGGACTTGACGACAGGCAGGAGCCCCCCTCAGGTACAGAAGTTGGAACTTCTTGCTTGGAAAATTGGGGGTGGGCCAATTAGGTCGCTCACTGGACGCCTGAGGAAAGAGGTCTCCTAAATAAGAGTTGGAGAAACTCCACTATATCGACCTACAAAGCTCCAATCAGGCGTTGGGTTGCATGGTGTTTGCAGAACAACATTAACCCTAGTTTCCCGCAGAGCAATGATGTTGCTCGGTTTTTGGCTAAGTTGTGTATTGTTAACAAACTTGCTTATAGGACTATACTTCTGCATAAATCTGCTGTATCCACATACACAGCAAAAGGTGAAGCAATATCAAAGAATTTCTTTGTACAGCAAATCCTAAAAGCTACAGCCTTGGTTAAACCACCTGAAAAGAAAACACCTATCTGGGATACTGAGTTACTTTTTAACTGGCTTAGGAATACTCCAAGGTTAGACACTTTATTTGACATATCTAGAAGACCTGCAATTATCTTATTACTAGCTTCGGGTCGAAGAATCCATGATTTGACACTTCTAGAGTTGTCCAAAGACAACCTTATTGTGGATAATGAGAGCCACAAGGTAACATTGTGGCCAAGATTTGGTTCCAAGACTGATAACGCTGACACTAGACAATCAGGATGGATATTAAAACAACATCCTGATGAGAAAATATGCCCGGTCAGACATATTATAGAATTAGTTGAAACTACAAAGATCAGGCGTTCTGAAGTTGATAACTTGACTAGCCTATTTATATCAATCACAGGCAAGATCAGGCCAGCCACTCGTACCATAATAGCTGGTTGGATAAGGAATGTCTTTAAACAAGCTGGAATAAATGCATCACCAGGTAGTGTAAGATCAGCAGTGGCATCAAGAAGCTTCTCAGAAAACAGGCCAGTCGACGAGATTTTAGAGAGAGCTAATTGGAGAAGCTCTAACACTTTCAGGAAGTTCTACTGCCGTACAGTTAAGAAGAGTTTGAGTAGTGGGACTAATGATTATTTTTTAAATAATTTTATAGTTCCTTAAAGCTAAACTATTAATACTCTTGAATAAATAGTTACCATACTGTATTGAATTATACTGTAGCTAATTTTTGATCTCATAATTTGATTTATTGATCTCTTAATTTGAATAATTTTGATAAATTTTATGTTGTATTTTTGAGATCTTTTTGTGGTAGGAGAGCCACAACATGTTGATTAAGTTTTTTGTTGATTTTAGTTTTTAGAGAAATTCTAAGTTGTTTTCATTTAATTATTTTTTAAGTTTGATTAATACATTTCATGGATGTTTACTTGATTATCTATTAATATAATTGGTTATTTGAATTAACTATTGAGATTTATTTAATTTCACATAGCGTTCATAGTACCTGCACCCATTACAGGTTCTTTCACCAGCAGATAACAAACAGGTCTTCAACAAATGCTGTGTGTTTTGGAAACACATATAATAGAACTGTTTTGCATTAAAACAAAACAGTTGTTATGTGTGTGGAAAAACACACAGCATTGGAGCAAGGTGCTTGCTGGTGTTTGATGGAAGACTATGAGTTGACATTGACAGCTGCGCTCCAGTTCAGAAATTCTGGCACGCTCTGCTGCAAGTGAAAGAGACAGGTACTTAACATAAAGAGGACAATTCAGGTATGAAATTGCATAATTTAGGCTTAATTTATTGAATGCTTCTTCAACAAATGCTGTGTGTTTTTCCACACACATAATAACTGTTTTGTTTTAATGCAAAACAGTTCTATTATTACAAATCACCAGGTCCCCAACCCGAAGAACAGAATTTTTTATTTTATTTTATTAATTTTAAGAAAACTTACAGGTATTCGAGTAGTCAAAAGTAATATGTAGAAGAAAGACAATTACAAGTTTCCACTTATATAAACTTATGTATAAATTAACAAAACGGTACAAACAGCGTGAAAGTTAAACAAAGAAACAACTGAAGAGAGTAAACAAAAATAAAACACATTAGACAACGTAAGCCGTAAAGCCCAACAGTTTTCGAATCTGGAAACATTAACTGACAGATATAATTTATTAAATATAGACTAGGAACAGCGTCGGTCAAAAGAAAACTGCCCTGTGGAACTCCAAATGTCACCGGGACCTCTTCACTAGTTATTTTACCGATTTTAACACAATGTGTTCTGTCGGTTAGGTAATCTTTTAAAAGTTTTAATTGAAGATCTCGGATACCCGGGCTTTCGAGTTTTGTTAACAGAATAGGGACAGAGACTGTGTCAAAGGCCTTTGCTAAATCTAAGAATATTCCAATCGTTTTCCTCTTTGAATCTATGTTGTTAACTATTTGTTAGTTCTGACACAGCGGCGGCGGTGTCACAGTTAACTTCCCAATTAGATCGAAAACGTTTCGTTAAGTTTGGTGTCCACATATTAATCGCGCGTGTTACCTGGAAGTGCGTCTGCAAGTAGTCGGCGAGCAGCGGGTCGTCCTTGTGGCGCGCGTACACCAGCGAGTCACCGCGCGAGATCAGCGCCGCCGCGTCCGGCGCCAGCTGACCCAGCTGGTTCTTGAGGATCTGCCACACAAGTCGCACACGTCACCTATCTGCCTAGCCTTTTCGTAACTCCGTTGGACTCGGCTTCCAGTCTAACCAGATGCAACTGAAGACGTGTTTTACATGAAGCGACGGCCTATGTGATATCTTTGATATCTGATTTTCCCTTCATTTCATTTATCATGTTTGTTAGAGAGATTCGATCCAAATGATTGATTGATTAAATTTGATATATCCAGTATTTCGAGTACTTGCCCTCTAGGTGGCATTGAAAAATTGCACCCTGTACAAAGGTAAGTGGTGTGCGGGTGTACCTCGAGCCTCTTGGCGGGGTCCCGCTCGGCGGCCACCCCGCCCACGGTCAGCAGCATGACGTCCATGCGCCGCGCCAGGCTGCCGGCCGCGCTCTGCCAGCCCGCCAGCTCCGCGTCCTGCTGCAGGCCGGCCGGTTGGCTCTCCGGGGTCGGACTCAGCTGCACACGCACATGCACGTAACACAAAGGCTAATTTTATTAGCTAGCAAAACTAGAAAGCATGTGATGGGATTCGATATCTAAACACGACAAACGAAAAAGAAAAGATAAATGCCTGTTTTCGCGTCAACCACCGCTGGTCGTGTTTAGTCACTTGAAACATCCGTTTTTTTATCGTTGACCCCAACAAAAAACTTAATCAGTATCTGTGTGATGTGATGATTCTAGGTAACAAGTTTGGGCGGGAATACACATACCTTGGCAGAGTCGTCAGTCTTCTGATACTTGTCGGTTTGCACGTTGGGGGCGGGGCCGAGGGGCGAGAGGGGCGAGGGGGGCGAGGGGGGCGGGCTGAGCGCCGGCTTGGGCGACATGGCCACCACCTGCGCGTGCAGCTTGACGGGCGTGGACGTGCACAGCGGCGCCGGCGCCTCGGGCTGGCTACACGACGTCGAGCGCAGCTGCAACGTACTTAATCGCGTGAGGTTGCAGTTGGGTTGCTGTGTTCAGAGCTAAAATAACTGTAAAAGGACTGTGGAGTGTACTGTACTAAGTGTGAACAAACTATTAATTTTCGAGCAGCCTAGCAAACATTACCGGGACTACGATGTATGATCTGATATTCTGGTCAAATACGTACATAGAACATTCAATAATCTTGGTTATTGATTGCCTCCGATTGCTTACAATACCCTAACTCCTGACGTGGCTAAACATAATATCTATGGGGACGGCGTAGAAACAATTTCATGGTTTATACAGGGTTTTCTTTCATTGATTGGCGAAACATTAACATCATGACTTCATGGGAATTGGTATCTCGTGGCAGCAAAACCTAATTTATTTTCTAGAAACGTGATTTTTTTTTGTTGCAGTAGATCCGTGAGTACTGTATTTTTTTTTCAGTCTGAGAAGTTTCACCAATTAATTTAAAAAGTCCCCTATGTAAATCGTTTACCTGCGGCGTGTCTTCGACCTCCGAGTATATAACCTCTTCTTCTGCCTCACTACCCGCGGACTTGCTCACGATCCTCTCGGGCGTGGCTGCGCTGGTGACGTGTGCGTTGGCGAGCGTGTCGTGCGTGTCGCGCGTGTCGGACGTGTCGTGCGTGTCGCGCGTGTCGTGCTTGTCGCGCGTGTCGTGCGTGTCGCGCGTGTCGGACGCGTCTCGGGCGCAGGTGTCGGTGGCGGAGGGCTCGGGCAGCGCGGCCTGGTCTCGCGGCACGTCGTCCAGGATCAGATACTCGTTGACCTCGCCGCGCCGCAGACTGCGCCGCGCCGCGAGGTCGACCAGCAGCGGGCACGAGGCCGCCGCGGGCCCCTCCAGCGGCGTGGGCGGCGGCGTCTTCATTGAGCCGTCCCCGTCCTCCTTCTCTGAGTTGGGGATCAAATCCGGCACAGCCACCATGGTCACACGCGTCGCTTTCGGCTGCTCGTCGTCCGAACTATTCTTGCGCTTCAATATACCGAGCGTCGGTTTCATTCGATGTTCGAGAGTCTTCACCTCGATCACGAAGGTCTTGGGTTCCGTCCCCAGGTCGACGGTCTGCCGCCTGTCGTCGTCGCCGAGAGAGACGTCTTCCTCGTCGGACTCGCTGAACGACTCGTTCTCGGTGTAGTCGATGATGTCCACGGTCTCCACGCTCTGCGGGATGAACTCCACGACGGCGTCGATGGCCTCGAACGGATACATCTCCACGGGCTCTATGGGGCTCACGGTGGACTTCACTATCTCGTGCTCTTTCACCTCCACCACGGTGCAGGGGTCGGCCTTCGGTTTGTCCGGCTCGGGCTGCGCTCGTATCTCGTCGTTGGAGATCTGCGTGAAGAGGTCGCTGTCGGTGAGCAGGTTGAAGGTGCTGCTGTTCTTGTTGGGCGTATCGGGCTCGATGGAGTCGGCCGACATGGCGGAGTGCGGGCTGGCGGAGTGCGGGCTGGCGGAGTGCGGGCTGACGGAGTGCGGGCTGGCGGAGTGCGGGCTGGCGGAGTGCGGGCTGGCGGAGTGCGGGCTGGCGGAGTGCGTGCTGGCGGTCGCGCGACGCCGCTCCAGCGAGGAGCCGCGGCTGCGATGGCCGCCCTCCTTGATCTCCCTCTTGATGGGCACGGGGCTCTTGAGGGCCAGCGGTATCTTTGACTTTTTAAACTCCGGTTTCTCAGTCTCGGGAGTGTTGACGGGGCTCTCTAGGCGCCTCTTGATGGTGTCGGTGACGTTCTCGTACTCATCGTCTCTGTGCGCCGCGGTGGTGGTGATGGTAGCGGTGGCGCTAGTGGCGGCCTGCAAGCACAAACCGCGCCTCGCTTAGTTTCCATACCATCGTTAATGTGTTACAAGCCACACTGTTATTTACATGTTAGTGAACTCGTCGCCTGCCGTCGTACCTGGTGGGTACCTCCGTGAAGTCCCAAGCGCCGCGTGTCGTATGAGATGCGTGATAAAGCATGATCCCCGCACACGTGAGTCCGTTACAAGCTCGAGGTGGCACCAATGTATAGAATGGTTGTATGCCGTGAAACACAAAGCGCAGTTCACACCACACATTTACACCAACACCATCGTATGTACATATGTATAGAGACGTCTGCGCTGCACACCGCCGCAGTACAGCGGTGCGCAGTGTACACGCGTCGCACGTGGACACACCACAAACATCGTCACTCGATTAGTTTGTTATTGGACACGTTCAAACTCTCACTAACAATTAACAAATCTATCGAACACCATGTATCAATGAGTACTTACCGTGCCGACGAAGCGACTACGTGCAATATATTCAGTGAACCGATCAAGCATTACAACTAGATACACATTCGGACGGATGATTGAAAATCTACGATTCGGACGAATATTTAAGATTCATAACATTTCATGACTGATGATGAGGCAACTCGATCTATTGATTTATGAATTTAAATAAACATTCGACCAGTTCAATACAATGAAACAATCTGCATTCTTATTTCGTAACTCACTCGGAATGGCCATTCATGTTGATAACACAACAAAATTCATAGCTTCTGGTATTATAATGTTTCAAAAATTCTAGTTCGAAACAAAAACAACGTCATGTAAAGTACCGAAACGTCGTCCGCGTTTCGTTCCGTACCTTGTCCGGCGCCGGGTCGGGCCGGCGCAGCGCCTCCCAGCGGCTGTTGACGTCATCCACCATGTGGCGCAGGCCGGCCAGCGAGCCCGGCTCTGCGTGCGCCGCGAAGGCCGCGTAGTTGGCGTTGAGCTTGTCGCGCGTGGCCTGCAGGCGCGACATCTCCAGCTCGCGCGCCTGCGGGCCGGCGCCGCCCAGGCCGCGCAGGCCGGCCGCCAGCGCGCGCAGGTCGTCCTGCAGCTCGCGCGCCGTCAGCAGCGCGCGCTCCAGACGCGACTTGGCCTCCGTGATCTGCGCGCCCAGCTTGTTGTACAGCTCCTTCAGCATGTCGATCTGCTGGGACAGCTCCTGCGGCGCCGGCACCGCCGCCTCCTCCACCATCTTGCGCCCCGTCTTGATGATGGACTCCACCTCCGACTTGATCTCGCTCAGAGTGCGGTAGAATCTCTGTTGGAACAAAAGCCATGGTAGTAAATCGTCGATTACATTCGGGTTTATTGATAAGTATGCGTATAACTTACGAGCCATTTGTACAAAGTGAGGCTTAAAATGACAAGCAAATAAAGTGAGTCCCAATTCATTTCGTGTGATTGTTCGATAGCAGTCGGTGTCGGTAATGTGCGCGGCGTGCGAGATGCGCCGCGAGTGACGCCGCGCCGTGACCGCGCGGACCTGCGAATACACTGCGCGCACACACCACCGCGCTCTACTGTCGCAGTAAGCGATACATTATGCTGTTTGCACTTAAATAAGCATATGTGATAGTATACACACAAATGACTAGATAAAATCATTCAACGCAAGAAAAAATTCTTTTTCTCATTACATAAAAATTGAGATAACATTTTTAATGCAATTTGAATATTTACTAATTTAATAATTTCACTACCCTATTTGTAAAACGTAACATAAAGTAGACATGAATAAAATGACGCGTCAGATTAACAAAAGGTGCGGGCTCCACGCTCGCAGGTGATCGTACATCGGTGCAATCACAAATGGAATCACAGAATCCTTTCAATGTCAGTGACGAGAGCGCACGCGAGCCGCGGCCGGTCGCGAGCTCGCTACTCAGTACCAGCTAGTTCTGTACACGCCTGTATTGTGCTATCTTCACAAAGCACTGCTATTTACTTCGGCTGCACCTTCCTACGTTATGCTTCATCTAAAATAACGAAAACAAAGGCAAAATAGTTTTCGTGTATTTCTATAATAATATCATGAGGAGGAAAGATTTGATTTTTTGTTTGTGTGTTTGTTACGATTTAACTCAAAAACTTCTCGACCGATTTTAAAAATTCTTTCGCCTTTAGAAAGCCACGTCTTTACTGAGTATATAGGCTATATTTTATCCCCGTACTCACACGGGAACGGGAACTACGCGGGTGAAACAGCGAGACGTCCGCTAGTCTTCTAAATATATAAAAGAAGAAACTGACTGACTGACTGACTCATCTATCAACGCACAGCCCAAACCGCTGGGTCTACAGCTTCCAAATTTGGCAAGTAGATTCCTTATGTGGTCTTGGGGTGCACTAAGAAAGGATTTTTCAAAATTCACCCCCTAAGGGGGTTAAACAGGGCTCCAAAGTTTGTATGGGGAAACAAGATTAGTTAGACTATTTTAATTGAAACTTCACAGAAGTGTTCCTATTGATAAATGAGTAGAAACGGGTTTCAGGATTTTTCAGAATTCAACCCCTAACAGAGGGAAATGGGGTGACCAAGTCTAAAAATCAATGCACAGCCCATATCGCTGAGTCTAGAGATTCCAAATTTGGCACATAGGTTCTTTATGTGATTTATGGGTGCACTAAGAAAAGATTTTTCAAATTTCATCCCATAAGGGGGATAAACGGGGTTCCAAAGTTTGTATGGGGAAACAAGATTAGTTAGACTATTTTATTCGAAACTTCGCAGGAGTGCTCCTATTGTTAAATAAGTATAAAAAGGGGTTCGGGTTTTTTCAGAATTTAACCCCTAAGAAGGGGAAATGGGGTGACAAAGTCTGAAAATCAACATTGGTGTAGTTTGTATGGTGTATTACAAAAACAACGATTTTAAGATTGAAAATGGTGGACCTGAAATACCATTATCCCCTATTGAGGTGCAATGGGGGTTGAAATGTCTAAAAATCAATATGGGTGTCGATACCGAGATTATCAAGGGTGCTGATTACGACTATGGCATTTATTTTGAGATCCATAAGATGGTGGATTTGACTTCTATACAGGGTTATTTTAGATTTATTGTGATGATTGTGATTACGATGATAACAATTATGGTAACGATGGTAATAATTGTGATAGTGATTGTGACAGTGATTGTGACAGTGATTGCGACAGTGATTGTGACAGTGATTGCGACAGTGATTGTGACAGTGATTGTGACAGTGATTGCGACAGTGATTGCGACAGTGATTGCGACAGTGATTGTGACAGTGATTGTGACAGTGATTGTGACAGTGATTGCGACAGTGATTGTGACAGTGATTGCGACAGTGATTGTGACAGTGATTGTGACAGTGATTGCGACAGTGATTGCGACAGTGATTGCGACAGTGATTGTGACAGTGATTGTGACAGTGATTGCGACAGTGATTGTGACAGTGATTGTGACAGTGATTGTGACAGTGATTGTGACAGTGATTGCGACAGTGATTGCGACAGTGATTGCGACAGTGATTGCGACAGTGATTGCGACAGTGATTGCGACAGTGATTGCGACAGTGATTGCGACAGTGATTGCGACAGTGATTGCGACAGTGATTGCGACAGTGATTGCGACAGTGATTGTGACAGTGATTGTGACAGTGATTGTGACAGTGATTGTGACAGTGATTGTGACAGTGATTGTGACAGTGATTGTGACAGTGATTGTGACAGTGATTGTGACAGTGATTGTGACAGTGATTGATTAACATGTAGAATACTATTTATCCCTTTTTTTTGATCCAGTGGGACAGTAACCGAACTTCACGCGGGCGAAGCCGCGGGCAACAGCTAGTATTCAATAAAATACTAACATTATGGTCACTGGTGATTTTATTTGGTAAAATTACGTTTATTTTGATTATCGAAGATACTTACTCACAGATATCGGTAGGTTGCTATCTCGGTCTGTTTAACCTTTAGCTTACGGACGGTTAGAAACAAAACGTCACAGAAAAGCTTTCTTTGATTTTTCTATGATGAATCAAGTGACAGGTAGGTGACGCGGATAGGATATTTCAAGCTAACTTTCTTTATTTATAGAAACACCGATAACTAAGAGACGGAGGCATATTAACTACATTTATACCTGGTACATTTATAACATTTATAGCTACGTAAGTAAGCTACAGAAAACGGCCTTTAGTGTATTCATTTTTTGATACATACAAATCGTATTTAAAAATGATGCGCGAATTAACATAATAGATATAATCCAGATGTAGTTGATATAATGAACACGGAAGGTATGTGAATGTGGGCACGGTCACTGAACAATGTTATTGTTGACAAACATCAGCTCACAATAGTCGCGCTCGCGATAACGCGCAGCGAACCTATCCGCCACATTATCTTGTTAGCACGTAATCCGCTCAGTTCCGGTACCCACTGCACACGAAATGCGCCGAAAATCCACTCTGATCACAACCACACTCGACACCTCACTAAAACGTTGACATTGCGGAGCTTCAGTTAGCGGTGGGCCTTCTGTCGATACCGGTCTTGGGACTAGCTTATACGGCTGCGGATTAAGAGGGACCGAGTTCGAATCCAATGTCTCAGGGAATATGCATAGTTGAGTGCTGTGTCTCCACTGTAGTTGACTATTATCCGTCGATAAGGACTAAGGGTATTCGCTCCGGAGGAAACGTATTATTTGGTGTTTGTACTTAAAAGAGCGGTCAACTGATCACACGACCGGTGTTGTGTGGCGCGTTCACAAAATATGCAAGCCGCGCAACGACTGTCACTCGATACGACACCCGATACTGTGACCCAATCCAGATGCAATTTCGTGATTTTGTTACTCGTACTTCTACTGGCTAACTTAGAAGGGACAAGTTTCACCATTACGTGATGGTATGGCTGGCTGATATTTAACACTGTCTTTTTTTAATTTCTTCTTATAACTATAACTTTTAGGTATAAGAGAAAGGCCATATACATACACTTGTCGTTCTTGTAATTCGAACAGACGATTTTTTCAAAGCGTTAGATTTTAAACATAACGAATTAGTACACAATAAAGGCGTAAGTCACATGATAATTATAGGAGTCCCTAGAATTGGGTAATATGGAATTTGCTTGTATTTCTTTCTTCACTTAAATTAATGAAATACAGTCTACATTTTTCTTCATCTTAGTGAAACTTTAAGTAGTTTTCAAATAAAAGTGTCTTTTGACACATAGTATTTGACGTCATTACCGGCGTTATCGAGGGACGTAGCGTTTTGGGTTTGCGTTCCGTTTAAAAGAAACACGCTAAATTATTTTCTTATTATTTATTTATTTTATAAATTACATGTTCGGACACACTTATACAAAGCACACAATTAGACCTCTGGGGTCTGTCTTAGCATGCCATGGCCTGAGATTTGATCAACGCGCTATTGAAAGTTAAGTTATAATCGAGTTGATGTAATATTCTTTCAGCTTACGCTTTATGTTTTTACTATTCATTGAGTCTCTGATGCCTACAGGTATTTGGTTTAGTAAAGTGGGTAGTGCGAAAGAAGCGGAACGCCTGCCATAGAAGTTATTTTTGCGTGGCACTTGAAGTGATTTTGATTTGGCTTGTCGTGTATTCACGTCATATTTAATTGGAATTTGAATATCACTGTTATCATAACGTTCCATGAGGAACAGATATTCAGCGCGCGCTAGAATAGGTAATAAATACTTTGCTATGTCTAAATAACCCTGTGTAATTGTCTTGGTATTTATTTTTAACATAGTTTGGAACTACAAGTTTCAGCAAACGTGTTTGTAAATTATGTATTTTGTCAAGGTAAGTTTTAAATGTGCGTCCATAACTGGTGAGTCCATACGAGATTATCGACTCAGCAAGGGCTGTGTACATTTGAAGGAGGGTTCTGTACGGTATATTGCGCTTTATAATTGAAAATTTGGTGAGTATCGCACGTAACTTGCCGCAAACAGATTCCTCCTGGTAACTCCAGTTGAAGCGGTTATCAATTATTAATCCCAGATAGGTATGATATGGGACTTGCTCTATTGGCGAGCAGTGGCAGTCTGGTACGTTTTTATGCAAACAATCATGACTATAAGCTATGATTTGAAAGGGGTAGGAGGTACTTATGGGACTTGAATGTACGTGTATAACTTTAGTTTTTTGTGGATTTAGAACAAGTCCCATATCATGAGCCCACTTAGTCATCAACCTTTCTGCAAACATTCTGCGGCTAAATTAAGGTTTTTGTTAGCAGAGAGTATACAGGTGTCATCAGCTTTTTGATAAAGGGAACAGTGTGTTATAATATTTTCTAGGTCATTTACGTATGCTAGATAATGGAGTGGACCAGACACTGAACCTTGGGCTGTGCCTTTCGTCACGTTTACAGGTCTGCTAAGGCTAGAACCAACTTTGACGCGAAAACTACGGCTACGAAGATATTCTTTACACCAGTCGAGTAATTTCCCTCTTATCCCAGAGTTTTCGAGTGTGTTTAATAGTGTACTATGCCCGAGTGTGTCAAACGCCTTGCTGAAATCAATGAATATGAGTATAACATGCTGCTTCTCATCTAGGTAGTTGTTAACTTCATCAGTAAAATTGGAAAGTAGTTGAGCTGTAGATTTCTTACTTTGGAAGCCATACTGGGCTTTGGAAATTATGTCATTATCCCGATAAAAAGTGTGTATTTGCTCACATATAAATTTTTCCACTAATTTATTTATGGCAGGCAATATCGTTATGGGTCTGTAATTTGACAATTCATTGAATTTACCTTTTTTATGAATGAGCCTAACTGTCATCATCATCATCATCATTTCAGCCGAAAGACGTCCACTGCTGGGCATAGGCCTCCCCCAAGGTTCGCCACATTGACCGGTCCCGTGCGACTCGCATCCAGCGGACTCCCGCAACCTTCACCAGGTCATCGGTCCACCTAGTGGGAGGTCTTCCAACGAAACGTCTTCCGGTTCGCGGTCGCCACTCCAGAACTTTTCGGCCCCATCGGCCATCCGTTCTGCGAGCAATGTGACCTGCCCACTGCCACTTAAGTTTGGCAATTCTTCGGGCTACGTCGGTAGCCTTGGTTACCTTGGTTAACCTAACTGTACCTGTTTTTAATTCTGATGGATATTTGCCTTGTTGAATACTCGTATTAATTAACTTTACTATTGCATTCACAATTTTATCTCCTATCATTTTAATGTCCATGATTCTTATGGAGTCATATCCAGCTGATTTATTAGTATTTAAGTTTTTAATGATTTTATGAGGTGTGGCTTTTTTCAAAAACATTGACTTATCTTGAGTTTTCATAAATTCGCGTTCATTCAGCAAGGGTCTGTCACACCTGGGCACAATATTAAACACACTGGTTTCCAATTCCATTTCAAAGTCATTAGCGATACTCAACTTATTATTTGATTCATATAAAAAGGCGTTCGTTATCACCTCATCTACAGACTTCACTATTTTATCGGTAAGTTTATTTAAGATTTCCCACAGTTTTTTGGGATTATTTTTGTTTCCTGCTATTTCTTCTCTGTAATAATTATTTCTAGTATTTAGTATTATTTTATTAACTTTATTTCTAGTTTTATTGTATTCCAACTTAAGTGTTTTATTATTTGGTTCATTTTTCCATTTTATAAATAGCTTGTCTCTTTTGGTACAACTTACCCTTATCTTATTGTTAACCCATTTCTCACAGTTTCTTTTGCTCAAGTTATTTATCTTTTTAGTGTATTTACATTCATTGTAGCACTTCATGAAGTTTTCTTTTATGTTCTTATATATATCGTTGGCGCAGTTTAGCTCATCTAACATTTCCCAGTCGGCGCAAGTTAAGAGTGTTTTTATTTTTTTATTATCAATAGACTCTATGAGCTTTAGATCCCTACCTTTAGGTATAGACGCAAGCGTGACAATCGTCACGCGATGATCCGCCAAGACAGTCCCCAAAGCTGCTGAGTAAAGGTCATCAAGGCGCGATCTCACGAAAATGTAATCCCACCACCTTTTCCGCTTTTACGCAAGATACTATACAGTGTAAATCCATCCAATTGATACATAGATACAATTTGTTCCGATATCTCCACTTCCGTGAGAACTACAATGTCAATTCGTGATTTAACCGAAATTAAACAGTTCATTAGATTAGCGAAGTTTTGTATCAACGATCGAATGTTAACATGCAACACATTTAAGTTAATTGTGTTTTTTGGTAGTTGTTGAGACCGCTACACTCAACATCGCCGCGCAGTGAACGAGCGGTGCGGGGACAGCGGGGAGCCAGCCGAGCACACCAGTCAGCTGTTGCATGCCGCCACGCACGGCTGCGCGCGACGCGTTTCTTAATTTATCATTTAACAGATTCCAACCGAACGTTGTATTTTAATTCTTATTCCTCAATATAATCTTGTTATACAGTCCACTACCTTTCATTTTGCTTCACCACGACCTATCGTCGCGAACAGTAGTTTACTCATGTAGGTCGGTAAATTAATGCAGTCGTAGATTTCCTTAATATTACTAAACACAGCCATGTATTAAAATGCATGAAAAAAGATTTTGTGCTGGTTTTAATTTAACCTAATCGAATTATTTTAAGAAGATTTTGTATGTCGTCTTCACATCTAATGATAATTATGCTGTCGTTCCCGATGTCAGCTGCTGTCAAATTAAATTGCTTAGCGGAACGACACAGACTTATCTATGCTCATTTTTTCGGCAATATTACTTGAGATTTGCAACAGTTCTTCGTTTTTATATATAAGGGATTCCGGTTATTTCGATAATGTTGTTCAATTTATCTTGGTCTGACTCATTTAAGCGCTGTTCTAAGGAAGAAATTTTGGTTTCGTAGTGGGTAATTTTATTGCAGAGATGGTTATTTTTAATTTCCGTATCTTTCAGCTTTTGTTTCATCATTTTGATCGATTCCACAAAATCATCAATTTTACCAGTGCAAAATTCAATAGAAGACTGTAAGGGCTCCAGTTCTTTTTGAACTATTTTTTTAACCTCCTTGGAGATATTTGATAGCAATTTTTTCATGTCTATTAGAAGATTAGATGATTTGGTTGTCATTGAATTTGGTTCGTCAACCTCATCGTCGTCTTCCTCTGGGACGATAAATGATTTCCTGACAGGATTATGTCGGTGACATTCGCTGCAAGTCCATTCCAAAGTTTCCGAGTTACGAATAGCTTGTATTTGCTTTTGTGTGAGCCCGGTGCAAGTTGTATTTGCATGCACGATTTTCCCACATTTGCAACATTCTAATCCTGGTCTTCTAATAGTAATTGTTTTGTTACAATTGTCGCACTTCGGCATGATATTATTGTTGCTTCAAATATATAGTTGGGTGAAATAGATTCGTACGTACCCACAACGCCGCAAAACAACGTATCGTCAGTAGTGAACGTCGCGAACTCGCGACCAAAAGGTCTTAAGAGCTGGGCAAAAACCGTCACTTACACGTTTCCACACACACACGTTCGATGTTCTCACAAAACGAAGTTTTATTTATTGTTTGCTTTAGAGTTGTTAATCTCACCACAATGGAATAAGTTTAACACTTGGTTTATAGTTCATGTTTTTCCAATTGTTGTATATTAGAGGTTTTTCACAAAACTGTACTCAGAGACTCGTCAAATACACTATATTTCAACTAGGGAAGCGCGTTGACCTTGCCGTGTACACGGACGGGCGACCAGTCAAACACATAATAGTGCATTTTGATACAAGTGGAGAAAGTTTGTTAAAGCATTCGAGGCGGAATTAACGCCCGAGCTGTAGGCGAGGGTGTTTTTCTGGTTTAAGAACTTTATTATTCCTCATTAAGAATTAACAATAATTCACTTACTGAGAAACTAAATTTAAATACAATATCTACGAGCGTACAGAATCTACGTTAATTGTAAAAAATAACAAATATGAGGGTAAGCGATCACAACAACAACACAAGAAAAAACAAATGTACCTATTTAGTAGCTAATCACCAACCAAGCAAACACGAATGTAAACTAAAAGTAAGTTGTTTTACTAGATGTGGCAATACATGGTAACAAAGTTTTTATTTTTATTTGCTCATTATGTATGATTTCAGCATTTTTTTTAAACAAGACATACTTTTAGCTTCTTTAATAACCATCGGTATTTTATTGTACATGACGTTAACACCTTCAAATTCAATATTCTTTTTACCGTAATTAACTGTTCTGGGAGGTCGCGTTACTAGGTGATTGTGGTGTCGAAGTTTAATTTTTTGAACCTGATGTTTTTTGGTGAAATTAAGTGTTGAATGAATCTCTTTATGTAATATTTTACGAATACGTGTAGTATATATTTTCTGAGTTGATGTTCTAAAATTGTAATTAAGTAATATTTGATTAGTCTGTTTTGTGATATTTGTAATATTTCTAGATTAGATTTAGCTGCGGTCCCCCAGATTTTTATTAGGTAGTCTATATGTGGTTTAACTAAAGAATTTTAAATGATGTATCGAACTTTTTGTGAAAGACATTTATTCATGCTGTGAATGGCTCCTGAGAGCTCCAACAATGAAGTTGCTCAAGAATTTGTAAATTTCTTTACCAGTATCCCACTTAAAACTACAGAAACCTTAAAATCCTCTCCCTTGCTCTCTATTGATTTATTGAAAGCGAACGTTTCAGCCTGTCCAAATGAGTTTGAATTTCAGCATATAAACCCCTTAATAGTCATAAAAGCTTTTAAGCAAATCAAGATCAAATTAACGGAAGATCTATGGGGTATGTCTATCAAAGCTTGTACCTCAATTATTGAGACTGTAGCACCGTATTTAGCCTTAATATTTAATTTGTGCGTGGATCAAGGGGTCTTCCCGGATCTAATGAAATTCAGTAAGGTAATACCGCTTTTTAAATCTGGGGATAGTAAAGACACCAATAACTATAGGCCCGTATCCGTGTTGCCGGTTTTCAGCAAGGTGTTTGAAAAGATAATGCTCATCAAATGCTTAACCATTTTAACACCAATAAAATATTGCACGAGCAACAGTATGGTTTCACCAAAGGACGTTGTACAACTGACGCCGGTGTCACTTTATTAAAACACATATTTACTGCGTGGGAAGAGGCACAAGATGCCATAGGAATCTTTTGTGACCTTTCGAAGGCATTTGATTGCGTAAATCACGAAACCCTGATCTTGAAACTTGAGCATTACGGTTTAGGTAAACTTGCGCTCAGTTTAGTAAAATCGTATTTGAATGATAGACAGCAGCAGGTACAAATAAATGGTGTCAATTCAATGGGTTTAAATGTAAAAATAGGTGTACCACAAGGTTCGATATTGGGTCCCTTCCTGTTTTTAGTATATATTAATGACCTACCCCGTTTATTTAACAACCATCCGCATATGGTGTTGTTTGCTGACGATACTTCTTTAATATTTAGGATAAACAGACGTGCCACTGATCTTGACGACGTAAATAACGCCCTACTGCAGGTCCATAATTGGTTTACCGCTAATAATTTAGTACTAAATGGGAAAAAAACTAAGTGCATTCGATTTGCACTACCAAATGTCAAAAGTAATGATTGTGACATAATATTGAATCAAGAGAAACTAGAATTTGTCGATAAAACGGTTTTCTTGGGAATCACGCTCGACTCAAGGTTACAATGGGGTCCTCATTTAACATCTCTTGCAGGACGGCTGAGTTCAGCTGCATATGCTGTTAGAAAAATCCGTCAATTTACTGATATTCATACCGCGAGGCTAGTCTATTTTAGTTATTTTCATAGTATTATGTCATACGGTATTTTACTATGGGGACGGGCTGCAGACATCGAGTCTATATTTATTCTGCAGAAAAGAGCCATCAGAGCCATATATGAATTACGTAGACGCGATTCTCTAAGAGAACTGTTTAAGGAAATTAATATCATGACAGTACCTTGTCAATACATCTATGAAAACATCATGTACGTTAGGAAAAATCTGCATTTATTCAGTAAAAGAGGTGACAGACACCACTATAACACTAGAAATAGGGACCAACTAGTTCAGCCAGGTTTCAGGCTTGCTAAAGTAGATTCATCTTTCATGGGGTACTGTTTGAAATGTTACAATAAAATACCTCCCCACATTCTTCAACTGAATGAGACGAAATTTAAATCTTGTATAAAACGCACACTATGTAGGCAAGCATATTATAAGTTGGGGGATTACATTGATGATAAAAATGCTTGGCTACATGCTGGTCCTGCTCCACAACCATAGTTGCAAACTAATTGATTGCACTGGTCGGGCATTATTCGAGTCTATCGACACGGAAAGAAGTAGAAGAAGAATTGATTCCCATGTTAATGTATTGTGGAAGCTGCAGAAGATTGTTAAAATATACCTACTTGCATTATATAGATTCCAGTTTTTAGTATTATATAATTGCATAGCACATGTGTGAGTACTTTGTACTGTTCAGCCACCACTTACATTTAGTTATCTTTCATTGACTTGAATATGCCTTGGTGGCTAAGAGAGAATGTCATGCTCACTCAAATGTCTCGCTGATGGTGGCGGGTGTGTCGGGTCATTTAATTCCCTTAAATATGGTCGAGTTGTTTGGCGCCGATACATGCGTCATGTTCGTGAACGGGCGCTGTCAGTTGGGACTGGTCATCTCTTGGCTGCCACGGTTCGTTCATTTTAATTACTTTTTTTTTTTAAATTTTGATTTATTATTTTACTCTGGACGCTCTTAATGTGCACGTCTTTCTACATCGTTCTCACATATATGTATAATCTCAACATGAATGATGTAACCAAGATTTTGTAACAATATTTTGATTTAAAAGAGTGTCCATGGAGTTTCTTGCCCGTTCTTCTCCATAGAGATCTACGTTAGGGAACGGGCAACTACAGTACTTTCTCAAGTTATTATGCCTTGTGACTGTGACTGTAGCTTTGCTTTTATTGTATTTTCGACTTTCAAAAGTGCCGTAATGGTCTAATTGAAATAAATGATTTGAGTTTGAGTTGAGTTTTGAGTTTGAGAGTGATAGCATTTTACATCTGATTTTCTCTATGTGAGGCTTCCAACACAGGTAGTTATCTAAAATTAAACCTAAATATTTCTTTTTAGTCTTCCTTTGAATTAATTGGTCATTAATTTTAAGTTCAATATTATCGTTAATTATTTTATTTTTGAGGGCAAATACAACATAGTTGGTTTTTGTTGTGTTAATGGTGAGTACATTAGATTGTTTTTGAGCTAAGAACTGCAATAACAAATGTCCACGTGTATCAAACGACGTTTATCAATACACTTTTGAAGAAATAAAAAAAACAATCACCGCCGACTATAGGCATTGCACCAGTTTGTACTAAGTATAGGCATAGTTTTATCTGAGGCAATTTCCCAACACCCTTGTGCTGTGCCGCGTGCGGGCTGGCTCACTGCGCACGCGGCACAGCACAAGGTCATGGGAAATGAAAAAGATCCACGCGTGTGACATACATGGCGTGTTGAACCTAATCGTAGTGCGATAAGAACCCGTCATCGAGGAAGTGTATTGAAAAATATTAAATTGTAGTTTGTATACATACTGCAATTGTAGAATTTAGGGCTCGGTTGGTTTAGTTCTAAATCCTGGGTTGGTTGATATTCAGTTGATTGGTTATGGTTTGGTTGTTGGTTTATGACTGGTTAAATTATACGAAATTATATGGTTTAAAGTTTACATTGAGACGCATGACGCATTGGTTATAAAATGATAAAATGGTAACACTACAAGGCATTTTTTGGCATTGCAGAAGATCTTGAAATAACAGCGTGGCGTTCTTTGTTTCTTAAATGTTTATGTTAAAGTCTCGGTGGAGGCCTTTGCCCAGCAGTGGGACAGGCTGATGAGAAAAATGTCGTAGCATTCTTTACCACTTTTTAGAGACAATGGTTTTTGGTTCGAGCATTATTGACTTATTAGCAGCGAACGTTGGGAGTTCGCCTATTGGTGGTAAATATTTAGGTAATTGATTTGCTCGAGTACTCACGAGACAGGTCCTCAGCTGCGCGCGCACGCTGTCGGGCTCGTGGTCGGCCAGCGGCAGTGCGCGCTCGCAGTCGCGCTGCACCTCCTGCAGCGCCGCCACCGCCGCCGCCAGCCGCGCGCCCAGCGCCCCGCCCTCCTGCCCGCCCGCCTGCCCGCCCAGCGCCGCGCCCGCCGCGTCCAGGCGCCGCGCCAGCAGCTCCAGCTGCGCGCGCAGGCGGCTGGCGGCCGGGCGCCGGCCCGCGCGCTCGTGCTGCGCCGCCTGCGCGCGCACGTCGCCCAGGCGCGCGCGCTGCTGCGCCAGCTGCTCGGCCAGCTGCTGCGCGCGCGCGGGCGACAGCGCGGCGCCGGGCGCCAGGTCGGGCGCGGCGAGCTCCAGCCACTGCTGCAGCAGGTCCACGCCCAGCTCGGAGCGCGCCGCCTCGCGCACGGCGCGCTCCAGCAGTGCGCTGCGGCTCGCCGCCTGTGCCGAACGTCTGTTTGCTTAAAACTGGTCGTCGTTAGTGAGCGACGAGCTGGCTCTATAACGTAATGCGTAGGTACCTCAGCCCTGAGCGTGTTCCAAGTGTTGGTGACGGTGTCGATCTCGGCCTGGATCCAGCCCGGCATGATGTGCGCGTCGATGAGCTGGCGCCCGATGTCCTGGATGCGCGACAGCCGCTCGTCGCTGTGGTTCTGGATGTAGTTCTCCAGGTCCTGCACGTAACGAACAAAGTTAAATAAGAAAAAAATCGTTATTCTCAATTCTGTTTTTGTATATTGGTATACCAAACGTTAGACTCTGTTAATGACTTACGTATAGCTCGTCGGAGATCTCCTCTGCGTCGGCGGGCTCGTTGGGCGAGCGGCGCAGGCGGCGCTGCAGTCCGTCCAGCCAGCCCGCCTCCTGCGTGAGCCAGGCGCGCAGCTCGCCCGACTCGTGCCACGCCTCGGCCAGCACCCTGCGCACACACGGGTACAGTCGCGCGCGCACGCACACACACACACGCACACGCACACTACTCACTTGTAGCGCTCGTACACGCCGTGCGTGACGTCGGTCCAGCGCGCGTTGAGGTGCGTGACGCGCTTGGCCAGCGCGGCCGCGCCGCCCTCGGCCGCCAGCAGGATGTCGTTACCTGGTGAGTATTATGCATGTAGAGAGTAGTTCAATGAGTAATATCAACTACACATTAAGAAAACAGTCAAAACAGAACAGTCTAAAACAGTGCATTAATATCAACTAGTGGAGAGTTTCGCAGTAGGGCGTTTCCCTCTAAAAGCTAAACTGCTGGCTTGTAAAATCTGGAAAAATTCATGATGATACTGCATTTCATGAAATTTCAACGACTATTACTGCTAAACTAATAAAGTTATCTTAGCCGCTATAGTTTTCCTTTGGTGTTGGTTAATTTTGTACTAAATACAAAATCCTTAGAATAAATCCTTTAAAGTGACTAAAGTAGTTGCTTGCAAGTTTAGTTCTGACGGCGCTGCTGTCATATACAGAGCGACTCCGCATTAAATAAATAAGTACAAATAGTATTATTTGATAACAAACGTGATATTTTCATGCGAAATTGTCTTAACTAGAAGCAGTGACTCATAGTCGTGAATACAAGGATAACTTTTACCATCTATCATTAATACCAACCGAGACTGAGGTTGTGGGTGAACGAAAACAAAGTGATTTAATAATAAAAAAACTTTACAAAGGATAAACTTAACTTTGTTATTCAATCCCTAAAAACGGCTATTGCACCAACCGCAAATAATACGTTTGTAATAGTAAAATCCCTTTTTTTTTGTTATTAAACTACATATTTACGGTTTTCAGACTTTTCCCTTTACATGTGCTGTAAGACCTTGCTTTTTGCCAAATTTCGTGATTCTAGGTCAACGGGAACTACCATATAGGTTTTCGACCCAAAACCTATAGGGTACTTCCGGTTGACCTAGAATTGTCAATTTTGGTTAAAAGCAAGGTCTTACAGTATAAGTAAAGGGACAAGTCCGAAAAATAAAAAAAGTTGAAAATTAAGGTAAATTTTGGTACTTCCAAGTTTTCGCGAAAATTTAAATTTGCCCATATCTTTTTATCGTGTTTACTCAGGACCTTGATTTTTTTATACACCTTTAAGGGACTATGGACGTCGGAATATGGTATAAATTCCAACTTGCTAGGTCCACCCGTTCCTGAGAAAATCGGTAGTGACAGACGGACAGACGGACAAGAACCTCATACATCCTCGAATTATATGTAAAATTTGACAAATTTGGCAAATTTTAGGCAAATTCACACTAATTGTGAAAGGATTTTCACAATTAGTGTGAATTTGCCTAAAATTTTTCAAGTAGCGGTAGATTATATAGCTTGTTTTTAGTTTTAGTATTATTTTCTCTACTATTTCAGCTATATAAATTGCAAACTAGTTTTTATATAGCTTCTTACTTATTTATATATAATCTCTTCTTACTTATTTAAAGCTGTGTGTTTTGTGTTCTTGTGCTTACACCATAGATTACTATTATAAGACTATACGTGAGGACTTGTAATTGGCTTTCTGGTGACTATGGTTTCCTTTTTTTTCTGTTTTTATTAGCTGTAAGTCCTCCATGTACTAAATAAATAAAATAAATAAAACAAAATCTAAAATATAACGGGCTACTACGGAACCCTACACTGCGCAAGGCCCGACGGATGTAACATGTCGTATATAAATAAGTAAGTAATCTGTTTTGACAATGAGTCACACCAACACATTAATATAATACCATAAGAGTGAACTGCATTTGCGCATACTCGTGCAAATAATAATAGTTTTTGTTTTATCGAAATTGGGCCCGTATTTCCAAAATTACAGCGTTGTTGAGTTTCGCCGCTTTTTTAACATTGCGTTCCTTCGCGCGCATAGCAATAACGTCATTTGGTGGTGTCATGTCCGATTGCGGGTGATGCGGAGTGTAAACGTTCATAATGTTTGATTTATAAAGTGGTTTGCACTTATTATTTTAAATGTTTGTGTTTAAATATTATATTATTCTTTTATTTTTTTTTAGTAGCCGATTGTCCTACTGCTGGGCAAAGTCCCCCCCCCCCCATATCCTTCCAGGTACTCTTCTCCTGCTCCACCTCGGATCACTTATTAAATTAATTTTAAAATTATTCGGAGCGCACCACATGACGTACCACGTCAGCGCGATCGCTTGGTCGATTTGGCCGCGGACGCCGCTACTTTACCGTTTAATGTCTCAGTAATTTTTGAAGATAGGAAAAAAATAAAAGCAGTTTCTCGAGTTACCTATTTTTTAGACAAGCTGATAACATAAAACATTGATGTGTGAAACAGTCTATACTGCGCGTGTGGGTGTGAGTGGCGGCATACGTACTGGTCTCGTTGAGGTTGCGGAACTGCGGCGTGTGGTCGTCGCACTTGTCGCGCAGCGCCTGGAAGCGCGCCTTCATGGCGTACAGCTCGGCCGAGTCCGCCAGGCGGCACTCGCTCTCGCGCGGCATCGCAGTCTCCAGCTCCGCCAGCCACGCTTCCGTCTCCGCAATCTTACGGAACACGGCCTCCGTGCGCTCCAGGCCTGCACACAACATGTGAATGGCCGATATAATACGTCGATCGGATTAATAAACGGGGTCGAATAGAATTAGCTAACGATAATGTATGGAAGTGATGAGTATGTACAACTTAAGGGGATACATACAGGCTGCTCCCAGCCATTTCCCCGCTAGATGGCGTTGAAGTCAACATTTTTTTGTTTATTTGGGTTTTTGTGTAATTGGAAAATTATTAGGTCGTAGGAGTAGCGCTAGCGATTAGAGGACATTGCGCTTTATCGAACTGGGTCATATCATTGCCACAAAATCCACCCAATTCGACACAATTACGGATTTTAACATTTGCTATTGAATATAGTGTTGTTTACACACACAGACGTGGGTGAGTATCTAAGCCCTACGTTTACGAGGATTGACACTAGATGGGGTGAATGAAAAAAAACAAGTTTTTCATTTTTCTATATGGGTAGATTGGGTTAGCAGAACTACAGAACGCCACCTGCTACGGTTATGTACGGTCGACCAAGCTATTTGGTTTATATTTTACAATGTAATTTGTGGGCCAAATAGCTTGTTCGACCGTAAGATAGGTATAAAAATAAAAGTTTGTATTTGTTGGCGTATACTATTTATTTATTATTTTGGGAAATAAATTATGTCAACATTGATTACAATAAAACACAGTTTTATTTTAATACATTACACTATTGATTTTTTTTATCAAAACAAGTATTAGAAGTAAATTATGCTGATTTGTAATAGTACCAACTATTACAATAATTAGATATTTCATAACACGGAAACTATAATTCTTATACAAGAGATAACAACAAATCTAAAACACGGTTATTTTTGCTATAACAACGAGGAAGGTGAAAAAAAAATATTTCCTAATTTCGAAGTAATCAACAAAAGCTTTTAGTAAAATGAAAATCTAAAGAGCAGCTTATTGAATTAATACTATAACCTGCTCAATTCAATAAGCTGCTCTTTATATGAAGTATGTATACATAATGATGTACCTAATATTTCACCTTTTGATACAAAATAAAAAGAAATATCATTGTAATGATAACGTAGATTCACATTAGATAAACAAACTACTACCAAAATACAATTCGAACTAGAATCAGTTGATTTCACCCTCTCTGCCTTGAAAGTTCCTGTCTGGAAACCACTGCTACACTGCTGCTGCAAAGAAAACATTGTTAACTTAGTAATATTTGTTACTTTTTGAAGAATATTATTTACCATTCAGTTCAAAATATTATATACCGTCAATCTCCAAAGCTGCTCTAAAATAAGACTTTAATTCTCTTCTTTGCTTGAGTTTACAACTGATAAATAAATAAATAATAAATGTCGCTGGACATCAACACACAGCGCCATCTAATGCCACACTAAGCAACGAGGCTTGTGTCGTGGACACCAGATAGTTGATATACTACATATGTACTTTTTGGTTGTAAATACATACTTATTATACATATAAACATCCATGACTCGGAAACAAATGTCCATGCTCATCACACAAACATTTGCTCCAACCGGGATTCGAACCCGGGACCCTAAGAACGTAAAGCAGCCTCACTACCGCTGCGCCATTCGGGTCGTCGAGTGATGTTGATGTTGCAGAAGATTTTTTCACTAGAATAACATAATAATATATTGTATTTAGACATTGAAATTGATGCAATTTATGAAGTGAAAAAAAAGTATAAGCTTTGTGTACATACCATTCAAATCTATACATTTAGCATTTTTTTGAACACGTCTCAAAATGATTTCTGGCAGAATACAGTTTTTAAAAATGTCTGATAATTTTGGTATCATATTGCTGACAAATTCATTATCTCGACAAAATGTGTGTGGTCTGCATTTTCCATGCAATTTCATGTCATTTGTGTCCGTTAGCAAGCGATAGTCCTAAAAACATATTTTTAAATGTTATATTCCACGAAAAAGACATGTTGCCCCCATGTGACCCCATATAAAGTGGGTTAAATAAGGGCAAGAGATTGATGATATTCCATAGCCATGATAATCAAAGAATTTCTTACTGGTTCTAACAATTACTGACTGTTTATAATTACCTGCCACACAAACATGTCGCTGGTAAGAACCCCCATTTCCTAAAGTAATTTGTTTTCCACTTGTATAGATATAGCACTGGTTTAGTTTTTGATTATGTGATTCTTGCATCCAATTTTTTTTATTATGTTCCCATGTAACACTTTCTCGTTCAATTTTGCAAACACAGAGGAGTCTCCGTCACCAATAAAACTCAAATACCGAAGTTGATGTATTTCTTCACTCTTTTAAAAACCTCCCACAATAATTTCTGATTCCATTGCTGTAGATGATCCAGTAAAATTTTTTCAGCAGTGCTTTCATAATTTTCATATCCATGTTTCTCCTCTCATAATATTGACATGTCTAACAATATTTCTTTCTAGCAGCAAGAAATAGACATTTAGTAGTTTCTTTACCAATAATGCAGGCCTGGAAATGAAAAGCAACACTTGTAAATATTGCACGTATTAGAAATGTCTTACAGAACCAAATTCGTGTTTTGTAAAATATTAACTTACCTGACCTTTGAACCATGCTCCATCTACAATCTACTTATACAGTAACAAATGGAACGCCGCGCCGTCTGAAGACACATCATAACCTTTTTGAATAGCAATTTGATATTTCATAATAAAATAAAGCTGACATTGTTGGAATATCCATAAGACTTGTTGTGAGCTGCTTGTGTCCCGTATTTATTTAATCACTGCTCTCCGAACAATTTTATGACACATATTGCACTTGAAAATTAATTCACTTCGAAATCCATCAATTTCACTAACAAATTCAATTTGTTAGATTCACACATATTTCGATGTATTTCCAGAAGAAATGCCCACTCCATTACATTTACATCCTTCAAGTCCACAATGCGATGCCCAGATATCCCAGATAATCATTTAGATATTTGAACAAGCTTCCACAATCAATAAAATTGAAAATAATGTAATAGTATCGTAAATTCGTATTTCACAACCATGATGCAAATTGCAATATTCCAAATCATAGATAATAAAATAGGGTTGCGTTCGAAACCAAAGATCTAGAAAAATATTAAGTCACATTTTATTTGTCTTTATATTTCAATGTTATCTTTATATTCCTGGTAGAATTGGTCGACAAATAAGAAAACAAAATCAGATTAGATAAGTTACTTATTTAAAATAAAGCACAAAATAGATTGTAAGTAACTGATTTATATTTGTTTCTGAACGCACCATAACAATTTGACGTGAACTAGCGAGAGCTTGGTAAGTTAGGTACCTACTACAAAATAAAACCAACTAATATTAATGTATGTCTGACTGTCTGTCTGAAACTGTTTGCAAAATGCGTAAAAGGTGTCCCGCCCGGCAAAGCTATATTTTGCACATGTTTGCAAGTTTAATTTTGTGACTACTTTGGTAGTTAACCGATTAATAATTATATCTATTGTTGACCAAAAATATATTCAAACACATTCAAATATTAAGAAACACTGACTTTGTACTCATCACTGCTACGTATGACGTAGGTAATTAGTATTATGACGAGATTTCATAAAAATCACGGGTCAACTTGCTGTTTCAAATACCACCAACAAAAATAGAATTGCGTTTTTAGAATAAATAATTACTATACCTACGATAAATTACATTATAGTCTACTAAATAATATGAACTAAATATATACTAGAGAAATAATGCAATTTGAATCAATGAAAATGTATAGCATACAAAATTTAATACGCAAGAAATTCCGCGCGCAAATCATAGCGCGTCACAACCGAAATAAGAATGTATTTTATAACAGTCTATACAAGTGAACGAAGTTTGGCAACGCTTTGTTACGTCAACAATGCATGTAGGTCAAGGTTAGGAAGAACGGCATCGTTGCTTATAAGCTACTTACGACTATTGGTATTTATGTTGCCACACAACAATAATAAGTAAGAAAAGTTTAAAAAAAAAAAAAAAAACATTGATGTTTATGTCATCATCATCATCATCATCAGCCTATTAATGTTCCCACTGCTGGGACACAGGCCTCCTCTCAATGAGAGGGAATGGGCTATAATCCACCACGCAGGCCCAGTGCGGATTGGTAGATGTCACATGTCTTCGAATTTTTTTTGGTTCTAGAACATGCCGGTTTCCTCACGATGTTTTCCTTCACCGTTTTGAGAGCAGTGGTGATGAAATAAATTACACAAAGTAATGCGCCTGTCTGGGTTCGAAGATGAGAATGATTTCGTTTATGTCATCAGTTTTATGTTATTTTATATTGTTTTGTTTTGAACGGTTGGAAAGGGAATTAACCAATTGAACTTTAAGATATTTCAGAATTATAAGATCGTCTGCACGCCATCTAGCGTGTCAATGTCTAAACAACGCTTTTGGTTTGCTTGTCAAAAGTCACGCACACTACTAAAGAAGTGTCAAATTTTGCCGGGATTTCACTATTGTTTTTCTCAGTAAATAATGTAAGTTATTGCCCAAAAAGGTCCGTTGCGTACACATTTCATTGTAGAGAAGTGATAAAACGATTAGTTTGAAAGAAAGAGTGTCTGTGTTTAGTGTCTTTTACGAGACAAAAATGTATGGACGGTCGGTCGGAGCTTCAACCTTAACAATGATATACAAAAAATTGTATAATTTTTTGCCCTCTAAAACGACAATAAACCCATTTGTTTTATCGATTTACGAGTTCCAGTTCCTCCTTAATTTGAACATGTATAAAATAGGTAAAGAAATGCAACTTCACAATGAGTAAAATAATGTATAAAACGAATACGGACCTCTCCGCAAGCTCTCGTTCAAGCTGAAGGACTTGTCCGCAAGGCCGTCGTATCGCTTGCGCAAGGCTCGCGTGTCGCTCTGGATCGTCTTCGCGAGTACGTCGTCACAGTCTTCCAGAATTAACTCTTTGGTGCTTTCGATACTTTCCATCTTCGCTTTGTAAGTTTGTTTTTCTTCTTCGAATTTCTGTGAATATGAAAGAAGAGACATTACTGTGTATTTTTCTTACAAGTGTAATAGTAAATGTTAAATGTATCTCTCATGTACTAAATAAGAGGAGTAAAGCTCGGCACTCACGTTGCTCTGGTCCAGCAACAGCTCCAGCTGCTCCTGCTCGCCCAGCGGCACGCGCGCCTCCACGAACTGCTGCAGCGCGTCCAGCCAGCCCGCCAGCGCCGCGCTCTCGTCCTCCAGCTGCTGCGTCAGCTGCAGACCTGCACACATTAGTAACACAACCATCGTGTCAACACGAACGAGGACCACAAATCGTGATATGTGTAGAAATGTTATGAACTAAAAGAGCAATTCTTACCACTCTCTAGCTTGTTGATCTTCTGCTGCAGGATAGTGCGGGTGTCTCCGAACTTGGTGACGAGGTTCTCGACGCTACTCTTGAAGTCGAGTTCCTGCACGCTGCCCTTCTCGCAGGAGTCGCGCCGCTCCCGCACCACGCGGTCGTACGTGGCCTGCAGCGCCTCGAACTGCGCGCGCAGCGCCAGCAGCCCCTGCAGCCCGGCCGCCATGACGTCACGCGGCGCGACCATGGCGTGCTCCGCGATGATCTGCGTCTCCATCGCCCGGACCTCGGTCCGCAGAGCGTCGAAGTCGTCCTCGGCGGGCTCGGGCGGGCGCTCGGCGAGGGCGCGCTTGACGTCGGCCTCCCTGCGCGCGAGCTGCTGCAGCAGCGCGTCCAGCCGGCGCGCGGCGGGCAGCTGGTCCCGGCGCGCGGCGGCGGGCAGCTGGTCCAGGCGCGCGCGCAGGTGGCGCAGGGCGCGCAGACGGTTGCGCAGGTGTATGAGCAGGTTGCCGCTGGGCCGCTCGCCCGCCACCTTGTCGCGCCACGCTTCCAACTCGTCCAGCTCTCTCTGCAGCGCCTCCATATCGCTGTTAAAGTTCTCCTTGTCCTCCAACAGGTTCATAGTGTTTCGTATATTTAAGAGCGTTCGTTGTATGTTTTCCCATCGTTTCTTTAACTCGTCTATAGTTTCGGCATGTCGTTTGGCCTCCTCTGCAATCAAAAATAATAAATATCTCAGAACAAAAAGAACAATCCTCCACGTTGGCGAAGTCCGCGCGCTGCGCCTGCAGCTCCTTCTGCACGGGGACAGCTGCTTGTGTACAGTTCCACATGTGACCCAACTACTGTGTGTACTCACCCTGCAGGTCGGGGTCGGCCGCCAGTCGGCGCTGTATCTCCTCCACGTTGGCGAAGTCCGCGCGCTGCGCCTGCAACTCCTTCTCCAAGCGCTCCAGGGTGGGTGGGACCTGCTTGAGCTTGTCACTGTCGAACTCCAGCGAATGCGCGCACTAAGAAACCAATACAAGAGGATTTATGTACACACCGGGACTTACAGCTTAGTACGGCCGTTATTCCAAGTGCGTACGATGTGACTACGTTTGAGACGATTGAGCCTGGATCAGTACCTAAAACCCAACTGACGCCAAACCTAGCCCTACAGTAACTACCTAGCACCCTAGTTATCCTAGCCCTATAGTAATTACCTACCTAGCACCCTAGTAAAAGTTATCCTAACGCCCTAGCCTACCATACAAACCACACCAAACGTAAGTTACGTTGGTTCTACGAGAGGGAAGTCTGTTACAAGGAGACCTACGGTAACAGACGGAATTTGGGTAGGAAGAGGGTTTTGTGTACGTCGTGCAATGTACACAGGAAATGGTTTTCTCACTGCCGATCCCAGACTCATAGGACCGATGATGGCTAAAGGTGTCTTGGCCACAGTAAGAGGTATAGGAGATAAATCACACTCGACTCCAGTTTGATGACTAATTTCTTACAATTATGAACTTAATTATATACAATTTTTGTGGTAAATACACATTGATACCTATTCACATGTGTGTCGTGTGTGTACCGAGCCGATGAAGCGAAGATGTGAGTAGGCCACCTCTTAGCGCTGACGGTGTGCTGGTGTCGCCGGCGCGCGGAACTAATGTGTGTCGCTCTTAGTGCTGACGCTGTGATGCTGTTGTTGGCGCGTGTAACTATGGTATGTTCACAGTTCAACAATTTTCTTAAATAACTTTAAAACTAACGCCTTTTTTTAATATAACCTCTCGCTAAATAGAAACATGATGATGATGAATGGTGCTAATGCCAGTTCAATAAAATAAAAAGAACATCGCTGGACATTAACACACAGCGCCATTTAGTGCCACACTAAGCAAGCTGCCGAGTCTTTACTATGGGAAAACGTTTCAGTCTGTGATTCAGAATTTAATTTTCGATATGTCACTTATAAAGATATTGTTGGGTTAAAAACTGTTGTTGACCACTAGCTATACATTCATGTGTACAAGTTACTCATTCCTTAGTTCATAAGCAGTGTCCAATAGATCTTTGTACAAACCACACGTCGTTTCATTCAAAAAGTCGATCGAGCAAACTTCAACCCTAATAACCTAAGCATATGGTCCATAATCGAGCCGGATACCAGTCCTCGCTGCCGACGTCGCCGGCCGCCCGAGAACAAAGAGATCGCGTTAAGATAAGACGGCCCAAGTGTTCGAGTTGTTCAGCGCGAAGTATTTATTAGTGAAGCTTATTCATTTCATTACGTTTGCTACGATTGAAGTTATTACAAACTTACGATGGCTATGGAAGTGGAAGAAGCGTTGAATAAAGTGGAAAACCTTGCACATACTTTGAAGAAGACCCAGATCAACCTAAAGAAGTGCCCAAAGGCTAGATTAACCCAAAAGAATTATGTTGAAGCCCGCATTAAGTGTGTAGAAGATTACTGGAGTGAATATAAACAAGCTTACGGTGAAATAATGCGAAGCGTACCGAAGGAGAAGCGGGACCAAATACCTTACATAGTAAATGACGAATATTTTGAACATGAAGAGCTGTATTTAAGTCTGATGACAGACTTGAAGGATTTGTTGGTGTCTCAAACAATTATTGATAGTGGTTCGTTGCCTATACCTAGTGATTCTCAACAAACACGAGTGGTTTTGCCGAAAATACAACTGCCTACGTACAGTAGACAATATGAAGAGTGGTTATCGTTTCATGATTTGTTTAATACACTTGTACATAAGAACGAGTTGTAATGTACAAAAATTGCATTATTTAAAAACAAGTCTTAATAGAGAAGCTGCATCGATATTAAAACATATACAAGTGACAGATTCGAACTACGAACAAGCGTGGAACATCCTAAAAGCAAGGTATGGCAACAAACGTATAAATGTCGACGCAGTTATGAAAAGATTCTTTTCTCTGAAAAAAATAAGTGTGGGAAATTCCACTTCTATCAAGAATTTACTAGATACAACATTTGAATGTTTACATCAATTTAAAAATATGAATGTGCAGACTGATAACTGGGATCCTTTGATAATATTCGTCATAGTGCAAAAACTATACTGTGAAACCCACAAAGATTGGGAAAACTATGTGAGCAGCAATTATGAGGAACCTGATAGCCTCCCCTCCCTCGATATGTTTCGTAAATTCCTGGAATGCCGATTTCGTACGTTAGAACTGACAGAACCAACAAAACAAAAGGCAAGTTTAGGTCATGTTCGAGAAAGGTCATTTCACGCAGCAACTAATGTGGAGAATAGTAAAATATGTCAAATGTGTAAAGAAAACCACACACTTAGCCACTGTAAGGAGTTTGGAAAACAATCACCAACACAAAGAAGCGAGTTTATCAAAGTCAACAATTTGTGCTTCAACTGCCTTGCACCCGGACACTCTGTGAGGCATTGTCGCATACCAACAAGCTGTAGAATATGCAAAAGACGTCACCATTCACTTCTTCACGAAAATAAGGAAGAAAGCACCATAAAACCAACCACAACGGGCAACACTGAAACCATAGAAACAAAACAACTCGAAGTGGCACTACATACCAACGTGGAGAAGATTGAAGATACAGAGAAAGACATTACAATGGTGACATCACACGTTTCTACGAATCAAAGCACATCGTTGCTGGCAACTGCAATCGTAAAAGTGAGAAGTGAAGACAATTACACAACGATATTACGAGCTTTGATCGACCAAGGCTCACAAGCAAGTTTCATTAGCGAACGTGCAGCACAACAACTCATGGCCAAGCGATATCATGTCAAAGGTACAGTTGTAGGCGTGG
The DNA here is from genome assembly GCA_963853795.1 of Xestia rhomboidea. NCBI lineage: Eukaryota > Metazoa > Arthropoda > Insecta > Lepidoptera > Noctuidae > Xestia > Xestia rhomboidea. Next base: position 319,743 of record OY970778.1, on the reverse strand, counting down.
GATCAACGAGAGAAGACATCAAACAAGTAGTTCAGATCAATGTAGAATCAAGATGTGAAAATTTCAACTTGGAAGTTAGAACATATGTAATGTCGAAGCCACTGACTACTAAAATACCATCCCGCACGATTAACACAAAATATTGGCCTCATTTAGAAGGACTAGTCCTGGCTGACCCTAACTACTGTCAGCCAGGGTCTATTGATTTGCTTCTGGGTGTCGACGTGTATGCACAAATTGTACAGAACCAGCTAATCAAAGGTCCACCAGGGTCACCATGTGCACATAAAACAAACCTTGGTTGGATTTTATTCGGAAAGGTGGAAGATAGAGTACAACGAACAGTCGGTTCTTGTTATGCATCATCAAATCATAGGAGAAGACTTATTGAAAACACTCTGGGAGATAGAACCAGATTCGAAGAGGACATACACAAAAGAAGAAAAGGAATGTGAAAGCTTCTATGAAAATACATACAGAATAAACAGCAACGGACAATACGTTGTGAGACTCCCATTCCGTACCAATGACTCGAAAGCAGCGGATGGGAACACGACACAAATCGCAATGAATCGCTTGATTCAACAACAACAGAAGACTTCAAAAAGAACCTGAACTAAGAGAAGAATACGATAAGGTACTAGAAGAATATTTAACAATGGGACACATGGAGGAAGTCCCAAAAGATGAAGTAACCAATCGGTGTTTTTACCTACCACATCACGCCGTAGTTCGAAAAGATAAAGAGACTACAAAAATCAGAGTCGTATTTGATGCGTCATGCAAAGGAAATAATGGCATATCTTTGAACGACGAGCTCATGACTGGCCCGATACTACAAGAAGATATGCGAAGTATATCTGTGTATAATGAGATGGCGCATGCATAAGGTGTGTTTCGCAAGTGACGTCATCAAAATGTACAGAATGGTACTTGTAGATAAGAAAGATACAGATTATCATAGAATATTGTGGCGTGGCCGCGTCAGACCCAATCTTGAGCCAAACTGCCAACCATCTGAAGTCAAGGACTACAGATTGAAAACAGTAACGTTTGGTACAGCATCTGCACCTTATCTTGCCATAAAAACGTTAATTAAACTAGCAGAAGATGAAGGTGAACAATATCCTGAAGCTGTCAAAATTATTCATGAAGACTTCTATGTCGACGACCTGACGTCAGGCTGCGATACAACAGAAGAAGCAATTCATGTGAGTAAGCAAATCATTACCATTCTAAAACGAGGAGGCTTTGAACTTCAAAAATGGGCGTCTAATGATACCGAGTTTCTTAAATCTATAGATGCCAATAAAGTCACTACAAAGGCTAACCTAGACTTGAAGCTAGACGGCACCATAAAAGCTCTTGGTCTGTCATGGAATCTCGGAAGAGACGAGTTTCATTACCACTTACAACTAGAACCTATATCATCAGATCATATAACAAAGAGAAGCATTCTGTCAGATTTACAGAAGTTGTTTGATCCACTAGGGTGGATAGCACCAGTTATTGTAACAGCAAAAATTATAGTACAAAGATTGTGGCTAGAAGGAGTTGGATGGGACCAAGACATAAGTAAAGAACTGAAAGAACAATGGAAGTTCATTAGAGAAGATTTAGAAAATGTCAATCAATTAAGAATCAGACGTTGGTTGAACACCATTAGCACTGAAAATGAAGGAATAACCTTACATGGGTTCTGCGATGCGTCTGAAAAGGCATATGCAGCTGTGATTTATTGCCGTGTACAAACCAGCGAAGGTGACATAAAAATAAATCTCATCGCTTCAAGAACAAAGGTAGCTCCTGTCAAGACCATTTCACTACCACGACTCGAACTGAGTGGAGCTACACTACTAGCTAAATTGCTAACCAAAGTGAGTCAAGCTATGAGAATTCCTTCACACAATGTGTTCGCATGGACTGACTCAACTATAGTCTTAGCGTAACTGTTCGGAGAACCAAACCGATGGAAGCCATTTGTCGCCAACCGAGTGGTAGAGATACTAGAAAACACAAGCCAGTAGCCAATGGTTCCATGTGCAGTCGGCACATAACCCAGCCGATATAGCGTCACGAGGATCATCTTTATCAGAACTACAACTGAAAACGCTATGGTGGGACGGCCCTGCCTGGCTTGTAGAGAAAAATATCGAGTTCACAAAGCCGATATGGTCAACTACAGATTTAGAAAGGAAGAAACCCATCCAGTCATACGTAAATGTAACAGAAGGAGAAGAGAAATTCCTAAAATTTGAAGAATATGATACACTTACTGAGTTATTGAGAGTAATAGTACATTGCAAAAGAGTTTTAAATATGAAGAGAAATCCTAACAAACTGGGTCAGGAGGTGACAACAGAAGAACTGCAAAATGCTTTGGAAATTTGCATACAAAGAGTACAAGAAGAGGAATTTCCAGATGAAATTAGAAGAATAAAACAAAAAGCGAATGTAAAAACCACTAGCATTCTGAAGTCACTGAACCCATTCTTAGATAACCAACATATCCTCAGGGTGGGCGGAAGGTTGAGAAACGCAGACGCCGATGAGAACTTAAAACATCCTGCGATACTGGACAAGAAAAACAGCTTCGTATCACTAGTTTTGGCTAATGCACACCTGAAAACAATGCATGGAGGAATAAAAATGATGATTACTTACCTGATGAGTAAATACTGGATTGTTGGCTGCAAACGTCTGGTGAAGAAATACATTCACGGATGTCTTACTTGTACGCGGCAACGAGCTGATAGTAGACAGCAAATAATGGGTGACTTACCTGCAGCTCGGGTGACTCCTTCGCGTCCTTTTGCTCGAAGTGGAGTGGATTTTGCTGGCCCTGTGTATGTATTAAATTTCAAGGGAAGAGGGGCAAAACCCCGCAAGGCATACATTTGCATCTTTGTTTGCATGGCCGTAAAGGCTATACATTTGGAGCTAGTTAGCGATCTGACGGCCGATGCATTCATTGCAGCTTTCAAACGTTTCGTGGCCAGAAGAGGAAGATGTAATGAGATCTGGAGTGATAACGGCACGAACTTTGTGGCATCCAACAAAGAATTATGTAGAATGTGGAAAGAAGCGGGATTGCAATTACCCGGTCCTATAACTGATCAACTGGCAAATAAAGGAACACAGTGGCATTTTACACCGCCATATAGCCCAAACTTTGGAGGGCTTTGGGAAGCTGGCGTTAAGTCCGTTAAACAGCATCTACGAAAAATATTGACTACAAATTTAACATTTGAAGAATTCACCACGGTGCTCACACAGATAGAAGCCTGCCTCAATTCTCGCCCTTTAACGCCGATTAATACTGATGTGGATTTGATTGATGACATACAAGTACTCACACCTGGACATTTCCTTGTCGGAGAAGCACTTATTACTGTACCTGACCAGGACTATACCACGGCCAATATGAATCAGCTGTCCAGATGGCAACATATCCAAAGACTGGTTCAAGGATTTTGGAAATGTTGGCAAACGGCATACTTGTCGCGCCTAAACCAACGAACAAGGTGGCTGAAAAGAACAAAAGAGTTTGAAGTCGGCGACATTGTATTACTTAAAAACGTAAATATGCCTCCTAGCAAGTGGGCACTGGCACGGATAGTGGAAAAACACCCTGGACAAGATGGAATAACGAGAGTATATACAGTACGTCACAATGGCAAACTGTCTCAGAGAACAATCTCAAACTTATGTACTTTACCGATTAGTACTAAAGACTAAAATAATTAATTATCTTTGTGTGTAAGCCCATGTTTGTTTAACTTTAGTTATTTTTGGTTTGTTCTTAACATAGTTAAGTCATAAATTCATGTTTTAAAACCACCTTAGGTATAAATCATTATTGTAATTTTATAGTAAGTCGAGTAACAATAGCTTCTAATTTGTACCTACTTGTTCAAGTTGCATGTAATTAATTGTTACATTGTAGTGTCTTAGCATGATGTTTTATTATGTGAGAAAAGGCCTTTAAGCCCTTTTGGTGGGCGGTATGTTCGGTTAAAAACTGTTGTTGACCACTAGCTATACATTCATGTGTACAAGTTACTCATTCCTTAGTTCATAAGCAGTGTCCAATAGATCTTTGTACAAACCACACGTCGTTTCATTCAAAAAGTCGATCGAGCAAACTTCAACCCTAAAAACCTTAACAGATATAATTAAAACTTTTCACACCTTAAATGTTAAAAAGACCGCCGATCTATGGGGTCATTCTGTGGACATTGCTAAGTCCATTATAAACATTGTAGCTCCTTCTTTAGCTGTAATATTTAACGATTGTATTGACCGTGGTGAGTTTCCTGATCCAATGAAAAATAGTAAAATAATACCATTGTTCAAATCGGGTAGTACATCAGACCCCACTAATTATAGACCCGTTTCAGTACTACCCACATTTAGTAAAAAATTTGAAAGTACAAATGCAAAGATTTTTTAATAAACATAAGTTATTGCATAATAAACAGTTCGGATTTACAAGGGATCGTTCAACTACTGATGTGTGTTGAACTTCTTCGTGTTGAACTTTTAGGACACATTTATAATGCCTGGGAGGACAAATGCGATGCTTTGGGCATCTGTTGCGATTTGTCTAAGGCTTTCGATTGCGTTCTTCATGAAACATTAATCAGGAAACTACACCACTACGGAATCCGTAACACCTCTCTGGATCTTCTTACTTCATATTTGAGTGATAGGATTCAGACAGTTGATGTTAATGGGAAAAGATCTCCCGGTTCCGTTGTAAGAATGGGGGTACCCCAGGGCACAATTCTTGGTCCATTTTTGTTTCTTCTTTACACAGGGTTATTTGTAAAACACCGACAACCTCTCAGGACTGTGTTACTAACATCATAATCAACAACTTTTGTTCTATGACTTTTAAAAATTCATCATATTTTAGTTCATCAAATTTTCGTACAAAAATAAAAATATTTAAATTACAAATTTAATTTTATTACAAATATTAAAATTCTTTTTTACATCAAATAACTTACTTCACTACAAATAAACTGAATGTTAAACAAAACAAAAACTACAGATAATTCGAAATTATACATCAATATAACATTACTTTTTTCCTCATAATGCAATACAGTTAAATTTATTTTTGTACAAAAATACTAAATACATAGCATAAATACTGACTGCACAGCAAATTTTCCATATTTCTTAGCAAAATAACTATCCCAGTTGCATATTAACCAGTAAGTACAACAAAACCTGTTCATCATATTTGTCTTAATTTTCAAGAAGCCATGCTCGGCAAATTTAATGATTATAATAACAAAAAAATCCTTTTACATTGCATTATTTCTAAAAGCAGAACAAATTAACTGAAAAAAGGTTCGCGGCTTCGCGCGCTTTTTCGTCACTGGAGTGCAGAGTGGCGCGAGCGAGTAAGATAGAGATAGCGCTAGGTCGTGTCGTCGGGAGTTAGCCGTATATTTGCCATTATTTTTGGCATTATTGCCATTTCTTTATAATAGCATTTTTAACCTTAATTTAAATTGAAATATTGTCTTGAAAAGTCAATATGTTGTGTTACAAAAGTTAGTGACAGAAACGAATCGCTCCAGAACCGGCTCCACGTAGTCTACCCCTAGAGTGTGAGGCGCGGAGGGGCGAGGCGGCCCGCGAGCTGAGAAGCAGGTGGTTCTAACACCCGCGAGCGTGAACCACATCTGCGACGATAAGCTCGCACGGGACCGCCGGAGCCCCGCAGCGCCGGAGCCGTGACAGAAACCATGCCTGCTGCATGTTGCATGCTTGCTTGCATGCTCTTTTAGTCACAAGTGTTTCATCCCTCCTCATCATATGTCCTTACCAAGGCAAACAATACCCTTTCAACTGCTCTGTAACTAGCGCCACTTGCATACCTACGTCCTCTAATATACTGAATACCTTAATTTATCCATTAATAAATTACAATTTTGTATCCAATTTTATATTTTTTTTGCTGATCTCATTATGTGGTAATTAATAAATAATAAGACGACTGTGACTAATAAAATGCTGTTTTATTTAGAAAAACTGCTGTACATAATATAAAAATAGAAGCTATATTTAAAAGAAAAAGAGTTAACATGTATAATGTGCATTAAGATTATTAGCTGTGCATTGGTGAAAAAGCTTTTGCTTTAGGAAAAATCGCTGTACGCTGCGAAAATAAATTGTAGTGTGTTAGGTGATATTTTGAGTTGAATATTTTGCTGTGCAATCAGTAATTTTAATGGGAATTCGGAATCTTATTGCATAGAAAAAGGATATTTTTTGATTTGCGTTTAATACTATAAATTAAGTCCCAGAGAAAAATTTAAAGAGATTAATATTCTTACTGTACCCTCTCAGTTTATTTATGAAAACCTTTTGTACGCACATAAAAATATTAATTTGTTTAAAAATACAGTGATATCTACAACATAAATACGAGGAACAAGCACAAATTTGTTGTTACTGCAACGAGGCTCAAGACATTAAGGGGTACGTTTAGATGCCAATGTATACGTTTTTACAATAAACTTCCGAGCCATATTCAAGCACTACGCCTAAATAAAATCAAATCGTTTATTAAACGGAAGTTATTCCTGAAAGCCTACTACAATGTTAATCACTATCTCGAAGATAAAAAGGCTTGGGATTAAGGTACTCCAATGAAATTTACTCTGTGAATGTCGAAATTTCGGACTTCGCTTGTTTATTATTAAATCCTTTCTTTTATACACTTTGACATTGAATGATTTGACATGAATACTTATTTCAGTATTTTATTATTTTTACTTTATTTTTTATTATTTTATGTGACATTTACTGATTTGACAGGAATACTTATTTTGTTAAGTATTTTACTTATTTTATTATTATTGTGACATTTATTGATGTTTTTTTTATTGACATTCATTTTGTAAATTATTATTAATTTTATTTAATTATTGTGAATGTGAGGACAATGAGGGTCACATATTTTATTATTTTATTTTTATCCCCACGACTGTCTGGCAGTTTGAGTACTATAAGCAACCTACCCAAATGTCCTTTCTTTAGTATTGTTCGTCGTTTACGGACAAATGCTTTCACTGACTGGACAGGTCCACTCAAATCTGTGTGGTTCTTTCTTCAAAAGACCACCTCAGACACTAATCTGCAAAGTCCTCATGTGAATTGAGCAAGATTATGTCTAGACTTCAAAAGAGACTATGCCCTCTGAGTTTGTTTCGGCTGTTTCTTCTCAGAGTAGTCAGGTACGAAACACCGGCCCCATCTAGTTTTTAAAAAATGACGTGTAAAAGTGTTTGTAAAAACCTACTTGCAAAAATAAACATCATTTCATCATCATTTCATTTCAACGAGGCTTGTGTCGTGGCGGACATTGCGAATGATTGTTAGGAATATTATCATGTTGTTTACAATATTTTGAGAACATTATTTTTTACTTATGATGATGAATTGATCGCACTACCATGTAATACTGCCATTTTTAAGAAATAGGTCGGGTACATACCATAGTTACCATACATAATGGTCTTCTTATTAAAATGTGAATACCAAAATTGTCACCGAAAAGGTATGTAAATAAAGGGTTCCGTAAGTTGTCGTTGTATTTACATACCTTTATAATCAGTAACATTGAATTAAATCGGCCAGGGCAAAAATAAGGAAAGTCAACTTAGTTACAAGTTGCAGCATACTCACATCGGCTAGCGCTTTCTCCGCGCCGTCGGCCCAGCTCTCGAAGGCCTTGTACCCCAGCTGGAAGTCCTGGCGCCCGTCGCTGGATAGGCGCGGCTTCTTGGAGCCGCTGTGCTCCTCGCTAGGCGCGGGGGCGGGGGCGGGGGCGGGGGAGGGGGCGGGGGCGGGGGCGGCGGGGGCGTCGCATGCTGACGTGTCCATCGCCACCGACGACGAGTCCAGGTCGATGTCGAATCCCAAGTCTTTTATCTAAAGAGACAAGTGTTAACATGTAATTTAATGGATTTTAGCTATTCTATTAAAACAATAAGCCACCATTGAGTATCGCGCCGCACTGCAGCTGTGTATAGAGACACTCACCCGCTGCGCCTGCACGTCGAGTATCATGAGCAGCGCGTCCAGGCGGTCGTGCAGCGCCTCCGCGCGGTCCAGCAGCGCGGGCTCGGGCGCGCCGCACTGCTGCGCGAGCTCTGCCGTGGCCTCCAGCTGCGCTGCAGCGCTGCGCTGGCGCGACAGCAGCTCGCGCTTGAGGCGCTGCAGCGCCGCCACGCGCTGCAGCACGGCCCCTACTTCACTGGCGGGGTTGGCTTCCATCTGCTTGAGCTCCGTCTCGTACGTTTCAGCCGCTTGCAGAAGCTCAGCGTGTTGTGTGTCTAGAGCTGACCAGCGAGCCTGCAGGTCACGCAAGCGCTGCAACTGCTGCATGGTCCACTGACACGTGTGGGACCAGCGCTCGCTCAGTGCGGTCAGCTCGTCCTCGATCTCGGTCACGGCTGAAAAGTATATCGATTTTTGGTATGAATTCGATTGTTGCATTTAATATGAATTTCAAAAAGTAGTAGTTTTAAAATTCAGCGTGGTCGCGGCATACAGTCGCACGTACAGTTGTCTAGGGCGTCGTCGTCCACCACGACCACGCAGTCGGCCAGCGCATCCACGACGGGCTGCTGCGCGCGCAGGTCGTCGTGCAGCGCGCTCACGGCCGCCAGCTGCGCGTGGATGGCGTGCGATGAGCCGCGCAGCGCGCCCATGCGGGAGATGCGGTCCTCGGTTTTGGTCAGCCATTGCCTGCAACACGCCACGCTAGTTAGGTTCACGTCCAGGCCCGCGCGGGTGGGGGCGGCGGGGGCGGCGGGCTCGTACCGGAAGGCGCCGAGGTGCCGGTGCTGCTCGTGCATGAGCGCGGCGTGCACGCGCGCCTGCGTGGCCAGCGCGGCGCGGCGCAGCGCCTCCCAGCGCGTGTTGAGCAGGCGCAGCTGCAGGCGCACCTCGGCGGCCTCGTCGCGCGCCAGCCCCGCGTCGTGCAGCAGGCGCGCGCCCAGCTCCAGCACGTCGCCCACGCGCGCCTGCTGCTCCGCCAGGCCGGTGAGCAGCGCCTCGTGCGCGTGGAAGTGCTCCTTGAGCGCCGGCAGCTCGGCGTCGCGCGGCGCGGAGCCGGCTCCCAGGCGCTCCTCGGCCTCCAGCAGCCACGCCAGCACCTCCTCGAAGGCGGCGTAGTACCCGCCCAGCTCCGCCGAGCCCGTCGTCGCCGTCGACAGCGGCCGGCTCACCGACATCTGCTGCGGATGCAACCAAGATACTGTTATTACAAGGGCATGACTCATTTACAGCTCTGTTAGCCGACATCGCTCGTGCTCGTGTCACCTCGGGCGGCTGCGTAGCGACGGGCGTGCTGGGCTCGGAGTGGATGCTCTCCAGGTCGGCCACGTCCTCGCTGGAGTGCGGCAGCGATTGGAACAGGCACATCACGTACATCATGATCGACTTCTTGTCTGGGTTCGGCGTGTTCACATCTAGAAATACAATTAAAGCTCGGTTGCAAATTGAAATTGTTTAACATTATATTAGTTGTTAAATAGCCGTATTTCGTTTGTCCTTCATCCCCTTGTGCGCTGCAGAAGGTAGTACAGTACCTTCCGGGTCGAGCAGGCGGTCGATGGCGAGGTGGTCGTGCGCGACGCTGAAGGCGTGCTCCAGGCGCGAGGCGGGCGCCCGCGCCAGCACGGCGGCGTAGTCGAACAGCTGCGGCCGCCAGCGGTGCAGCAGCGCGTTGAAGGCCAGCCCGTCCGACCACGACGTCGTGAAGTTCTTCACGTTCACGCCCGTGTAGTTCTGCGAACACATACTACAAACTCAGAGGCAGTGAAGGGATAGTGCCATCTCACTCGTCCATCAGTAAATGTTGTGCAAAAAGCGGCCTGGGATGCGAGGCCACTGACCTGCGTGTGCGTGCGGCACCACGCCAACAGCGTCTTCTCCAGGTTGGTCTGCTGCAGCTCCGACATCAGCTCCTTGAGGTGGTAGTGCACCTGCCAGTGCAGGATGATGCTCCACACCAGCCCTGAAACATAACACAACAGTTAGGTACATAGCAAATAATGGCTCAGAGTTGCTTGAAACTGTGAAGCAGTACGTACCGAGCGTGAGCTTGGGGTTGGCGTCGACGATGTCGTTGGAGCTGATGTTGACGAGCTTGACGCCGTTCTGCTCCAGCACCTGCAGCGCCGTGTTCACGTTGTTGATGTGGTGCACGCGCATGCGCCCGCGCTCGCGCTTCTGCAACACCACCACACACATCTACCATTGCAGTTACCAGCCACTCCACATCACAGCTAGATAACTTTGTCTGAGACACTCCCTGGTGCTTCTTTTTTCAATAACAAGCTTTTGCTAGATAGCTTTAGCTAGATGCCGACCATACATAGATAAGGTTTCATGATAAGTAGTAGTTGTAAAATAAATGATAACATCAGTATTTCATTCAAGCACACATGACAGTGACGAGAGCATGCCGCGCGTGTCACTCAGCGCGTAAAACGCGGCTCATTAACGATGTACGAATACTTCTTTATAGAAGTCGGTCCTGCAGACATGCGACAGACACACATACACGTAGGTTTTTACACACAAAGGTCTGGCGAGGCTGAGACAACGTTAATATGCACAAAGTTAACAGAAAGTGAAAGTTGACACATAAACGGAAGTGCAGGGGTTTAGTTAGCAACTAATAGTCATGACCTGCAGCGACCAGAGAGCGAGTTCAGAATAATTAACATTGCATGGTTAGAAACTCTCGACGCCTGACGATAGTCGCAACTCGTCAAGAGTTGCGACTATCGTCAGGCGTCTGGGACTCGACAAAAGGTTAATCTATAGGAACAAAAGGTTAAACAGGAACATACAATTTCCTAATACTGATTACTGATAAGCTCATGGTATATTGGGCTGGTGCACTTACATACTGCTGCGCGGTGAGGATCTCGAGCAGCGACAGTAGGATCTCGCCATCTCGCAGGTCCAGGAATAGGTCCTCCACCAGCGGCTTGTCGTTCTGCAACACAAACACGCGTTACATGCGCATCAGCATCACGCAGCAATGGCAACTCCAGCAAATGTTTTCCCATCAGGTGGGAGTTCTCAATCTCCTATTTAGTGCTGCCCAGACACGAAATGTAAAGAACAGACGTGTTACCCACGCTAACGTAAACTCGAAAATACAAAATTAATTTTTAAAAAAAATAGAAAACCCGACTGCGTAAAAAATAACTAATATAACTTTAAATAAAACTGAAAAGAAAAAAACAAGTTCAGGGCCCTGTTTTATGAAGCTGACTGTCAAAAAATGTCAAAATTGTATGAATGGGGAATTTTTCAGTGCTTTTCATGAACGAACTAGAAGGCGCTCATCAACCTTGAGAATAATAAAATGGCATTTGAGAAAAATAAAACGCATTTTCCTGAAACAATAAGAATGTGTTTTGCTGACTTGTGTTATTATAATTAAACTGCTTAAGGGGACTACAGGAGCTAAACGCGAGTTTTATAATGCAAAAAACCGGCCAAGTGCGTGTCGGGCCACGCGCAGTGTAGGGTTCCGTAGTAGCCCGTTATATTTTAGATTTTGTTTTTCAATGCAAGCAGATGAGGTGGTTGCTTGTTTATAAAGGGTGTAGCCCTTTTATAAACAAGCAACCACCTCATCTTAGTCACTTTATAGGATTTATTCTAATAATTTTGTACCAAATACAAAATTATTTGGTACAAAATTATCCAACACCCTAGTTCAACGACTATTACTGCTAAACTAATAAAGTTATCTTAACCGCTATAGTTTTCCTTTAAAGTTCATAAAACGCACTATCATCATGAATTTTTCCAGATTTTTCAAGCCAGCAATTTAGCTTTTAGAGGGGGGGACGCCCTACTAGAACAAAATTTTGCACTTTAAAGTTTAATATTTCGTAAATGGGGGATTAAATCGAAAAGTAGTAATTAGCAACCCCTAAGTAATTTTAAAAGACCTATTCAACGATACCCAACACGATGGGGTAGACGAGGAAAAAAAACATCATTCCCACTTAACATGAAGGGGAGCTATCGAAATAAAATTATTTTCCAAAATTTTATTTTACCACTTTGTCGGCGTTATTGATATACACACCTCTACAAAATTACAGCTTTCTAGTACTAACGGTCTCTTAGCAAAACCTCGGACAGACAGACAGACAGACGGACAGACAGACAGACGGTCATGGCGAAACTATAAGGGTTCCTTGTCAGGACTGCGGAACCCTAAAAAGCATATGATTCACTGCAATAAACAAAACCAGAAAAATATATGATATTCTTCAGGATATATGCTAGTATTATAGTGTTTTGAAAACATAATACAACTAATTTTACTCGATAAAAAAAAACACGAACTTATCTCTAAAAAAATCATTTAACGAGTAAATACCATACTAAAATATGCGATCATTCTAATTTTTAAGCAAATAATTCTACAAGCAACATTTTAATTTTTATTTTTTTAGTCCAATCAATTGATTTTTTGTAAATCGCAAAAAAACACTCATTTCGCACTATTCGGCCCGACTGACGTAACAACCACTTTGTTGTGCAAGCTGATTAAAACTTTATTCTAACAGTATTTCAAACGAAGTGTGAACCACCACAAATAGAGTTGCTAATTTAGCTAGCTTTTTATTGAAAGTAAGCACTAAATTAAAAACAATTTAGAAAACAAAAGAGGGGGTGTGCATGGGAGTCCAGAGATAAATGGATTGTGGTTAGAAGATAAATGCCATACATTTGATGTAGAGTTAATAAAATCCAACTAAAATTCATAGCAATATTGACAGTACATTACAGCCATGTAGCCAATTACCTACAGAATGTTGCCTAAATATGGACAACACACATATACACACATTGCACAACGCGTGTAAAAGCTTGATCGTCAGTAAGTTCAGTTAGTTTAGTTCTATTTTTGGTGGATAATTATTTTTCAGATTGCCACTCATAAAATTAGAATCAAGACTTCGCTTAACCGGTAAGCTCGTTTGATTCCCAATTATACATAGTCATACATACTCTCGAAAAACATAACCCTCCTTCTGGCGCAGTCTGGTAATTATTACTTAAGCTGTACTCTAGATGATATCATAACATCGTTATCCGTACTAAAAGTGATTGCTGGCACATTGATCTTATTTTAGCTGACTCGTCCACTAGACAAGATAATCATACGTTCTTATATTACTCAATTCACAACTACACGTGTAGTGTTGCTACCTGACACCGGGGATAGAAGGACACGCGCTACTATGCAGCCCAGCATGGGTACCTATAAAGTGCAACAGTTTTATTAATGTATACTAATAAATAATTTAATTTTGTTCAATTGCTGAGTGGGTGTGCATGGTGGGTTTGTAGTTGCTGCATTGTCGCAGCTGGCTCCTTCGCGATATTATAACATTCCAACTGTAAACAGGATCGCGGCGGGCTCACTGAGTGTCGAGAATTGACCCTAATTACTTCATGCACACAATTTGCGCGTCGCGGGTGCGTGACAAACGCTGCTGTCATGAGTCCACGCTCTTTACTTGATCCACCTCCAAGCTGACCACATTCAGTTTTACGTATGAATAAACTTGAAACTTTCTATAATGCCATTTGTGGATATTTGTGTTATTTATTTGTTTTCACATAGGTTACAGACAGCGCAGCAAGAGCACACCTCCAGCTTTATTATTAGCGAACGTATACCTACTATGAAAGTAAAAGCAGTAGGGCTTAGTACTATGCTGGTACTACTACGATTGATTTAACTGAACTGCCAATTTCTTTACTATAAATAGATACGTCATTGACACTTTTACAGTTTAGTGAAGCGGTTCGCCAAGGAGCCAGGCAGCCAGGCACACGTGTGCATCTGGAATAAGACTTCTATGGAATTTAGTTAAAAATAGTAAAAACTTAAAGCCATAGGCCATGAATTTCTTAAACGTGAATTAAAATAGTTATGAGCAAATAACTTGGGCCCTCAATCCAGACGCTTGCGTAAAGTGGCATAGTCTAAATCTCAAAAAGTACTATCTCTGAGTTAATTATTTTTATTTAAGAATTTAGTTAAGAATTTCTTAAATATTTTAAGAAATTCCCAAATCTGTAGAGTATCACATTACAAATTTATGACGGTTTATCTAGGGCCCTCAATTCATTCATGTCTGGACTGAGGAATCTGCAAAATATGAATTTATCTGAAGAAATACATAAATACGACTTTAATAGATTTTAGTTAGATACCTCTGTGAATTAGTTAAAAAGAAATAATAACACAAAAGTTAATTGTTAAAAAGTAAATGAGAGTTGAATTTTACTAAAACGTCTGAACTGAGAGCCCAATATTTTCGGCTTTATTGACTAGGCTCAACCTCATAGATTAACGCAAATTAGAATAAGTTTTTTTACTATTTTTAACTAAAATGTAACATATCGTTCGTTCCTCTAAATGCCATACTTTAAGAGAAATTTGATTTTATGTTTTTCGTAGGAGAAAATTTTGTAGGGTGGATATGATTTCGTTACTTTTTTGGACTGATCAGTATGTATCATTGTGTTGCTTGAACTGTCGGAAGCGATTGTGTTTTGTGTGGTGCAATCAATCATATAATAGTGCAGTCAGAAAGACACGAAGCGGCAGAACAGTGAAATTTCCCGATTACTATCGCCCGCCGCTCTCACCGGGGGAGTGGTGCAGCGAGTAGGTCGCCCAGTACCTGGTGGTAGAATTCATCGAAGACCAGTCCAAGGAGATCAGGGAACTGGCCGGTCACACCACAGACCTGATTTCACTAATGGCATTACTTTTACAAAACACTTCCTCAAAAACTGGTTCTTAACGCACTACGATTAGGTTCAACATGCAATGTATTTCAGACGCGTGCGTTTTTAGGGTTCCGTACTTCGTGAAATAAAAATTTCCACAGATAACAATACTTATATGAAGTTCAAATCGGTTCAGTGCCTATAGTCAGAGGTGAATGTTTTTTTTTTTTAATTACGGCAAAGCACTATGCGTCTTTACGGCGTAAATATATTTTGAACATTCAAATTGTGTTTAACAATAGAATGTCATCGTTAAATATGAATAAAACTAATATTTACTTTTATACATGGTTTGTTATGATGATTTAATGCTTAGATTTTATAATAGTAGAGAACAACCTATTTATTTACACATTCTGGCATACGGTTTGGCTGTTCCTAATTTTGAAGTATAAAGATAAAATTAAAAATAAAATATTATAAAACTTTTTTGCAAAATATAAAACCGACTTCAAAAAACACAAAAAAGTGAAAAATAACTTTAGCTTCAGAAGTTGGTGACACAAAAACTAAATCAATCAAACAAAGGTCACCGACTTCTGAAGCTAAAGTTATTTTTCACTTTTTTGTGTTTTTTGAAGTCGGTTTTATTTTTTGCAAAAAAGTTTTTATTTTTCACTTTTTAGTGGTTCACATGTGCTTACCCCTTCACAGCGTACCGGCGTGATGTTATGTTATGAACTGGTGTAAACAATAGACAGACATGATATTTCAGTAATCCCAGTCCATTTGCTATCATTTATTGAGGAGTTCCGTTGCATATCTCCGAAGTTCTTAATCAGATCTTCACCAAATTGAAATGGGACTACTCCCAGAAAGTACTCTTCCAAAAACTACCCAAATTGCTTCAAGTGTGCCTATAAAATTTGAAGAGTTCTCTCTATTTATCCAGGATCCCATCATCAGATCCTGACTTGATGATCATAGGACCATCTGGGAAGTATACGCTCTCAAACGAAACAAAAAAAAAACCAAATCAGTCCAGCCATTTTCGAGTAATCAAACATACATGAAAAAAAAAAAAAAAAAGGTTCCGACGAATTGAGATCCTCCTCCTTTTTGAAGTCGGTTAATAAAAAATAATTGACGAAACAAAAATGTTTTCTTATTTGGTAATGGAGCCATTTATTAAGCCGCTGTTTTCTCACAAAAATTATAGCATTCATAACTAGTTACTAGCTTCTTTAGACTTAACTATTTCTGATTTAAACCGTTTATTTGAATAAGTAGTCGTTGTCTGCGCCATTCGCATTGTTTTATCTATACTTATTATAATTAATATATTTTACTTGCAACACTACACATCACTCATTAACTCATTCGAGAAGGATCATCCATTCCAAATCGATTCCTTTACTACTCCCACTATTTCCTGTTCCGTTCAATAGAACAACCCCCCGCCCTCTCACATTCGTAAATCCGCTCGCTTACCGGCGACACATATTTCTGTGCGCCCGCGCTCCTGCCAAAAATTCTAAAAGTGAAAAACTATTGGTGCTGTGTGGTGAATCCTCAAACTCTTTCCTCTCGTGAAACTTGGTGGAAATATCGCGTGAACCGGCGCGCTGGAGGCTGCTATCGAAGGGACGCATCATTTACATCCTCCTGTAAGTTCCTTTTCCTTCCAAGTTTTCTGGTCCTTCTCACCCAATAAAAAACGCATTTCTACTACGCATCTACGCTACACTCATCACACACATCATATTTATCTATTTTTCGCATAAAAACGCAAAAAACGCTCAAATACGCACCCGCCATTACGCGTCCACGTGATACACGAGACGCGCCCACGAGGGCACATTTCCCGCTCAATCTCATCAACGCTAAGTTGTTTTTATAAAAACGCATCTTATTTCTATTAATACACCCTATAGCTAAAATATTATAACAATATTTTATTCATCGCACGCATATTTTCGCATATTTCTCAAAACATAACGCACACAGACAAGTCCATTTTGTTCACGCAAGCTCGCATACATTCACTCATCTAACTAATCTATTACACGATTTAAAACTCGAATAGGTATTTCTCAACGCATAAAAATGCCTTCCACGCGTAGTAAGGATAAGGAATCTGATAAAGAATCCTATGGTTCTACCGAGGAAGATCCTAAAGTTATTTTATTAGAGTCGAAAAAAGAAAATTTATTCCAAATTTTGCAATCCATTTACGATCTCGGCCTACAAGTTTCCGTAAATAATTCATTAAAATCTCAATTTCTAGCTCGAATTAGCTCCCTTGAGCAAATTAGAACAAACTTTATGGAAACTCTTGATGCTTATAATTTAGCTTTATTAGAAAGTGGTTCGACGGCAAAGCCGAACTACGGCCCACTTACCGCATTTGATGAAATCTATTGTCAAATTAAAGCAATAGAATCTAACATTCTTAGGTCTCAAAATACGAGTAATGATAACACAAATAATAAATTCGAGTTTTTAAATCGTAAACTGCCGCCTTTAAAACTTGTTTCATTTGATGGCATGCCCAGCAAATGGACAACTTTTCATGAAAACTTCAAAAGTCTTATTCATGATAATTCGCATCTAACTGACGCCGAAAAGGTTCAGTATTTAATAGGTTGTCTCTCGGGCAAAGCATTAACTGCTTGCTCAGGTATCATACCTACCGCTAATAATTACCTACTCATTTGGAATGCTTTAATAGAAAAATATCCAGATACGCGCGTACAAGCTTCCATGTACTTACATCAAATGGTTCAATTTAAACCTTATCAATGTATTGATACATTTCTTGAGCAGTTTCATTCGGCTCAAGCCGCGTTACGTCGCTTAAACTTAAAAGATTTGTCAGATTTTATAATAACTGATATTGCACTCAGTAAGCTCGATAAAGAGGTCGTTAACCTTTTCGAACAATCGCATAGTCATATTGCAATACCTACTTTCGATCATCTTTCGCAATTTTTAAAAGAACAAAGTAAAATAATAACGCTTCGTAATCACTCTAATCCCTCTAAAGTTCGTAATAATAATAATGAAAATAATAAATTCTCATCTAAATCTAAAAATAGCCAAGCCTTCGCGAGTACTATCCAGGACACCCCAGTGCGTTCCTGCAAGGTATGTGGATCCCCTGATTCACATCCACTTTATAGATGTTCTCATTTTATGAATCAAAACGCTAAAGATAGATTAGATCTTGTAAACAAACATAAGTTTTGTCGTAATTGTTTAGGATTTCATGATATTAAAATGTGCAAGTCAACAAATACATGTTCGGTTTGCCACCGTAAACATCATTCGCTAATACATCTAGATAACTTTAACAATTCAAACAATCGGGTAGTTGAACATGGATCCGCGCAGTCCGCACGCGCACCGCCGCCGGCTGCGAACAGCGCGCCCCGCGCGCCCGCTCCCGCGCCCCCGCTGTCTGCCGCTCCCGCGACACTCGACTCGTCGCCCGTACCGGCAGGTGATAACGTTGCGCGCGAAAATTCAAACGCTCCTTATTTATCAATGACTTCGGCTACCTCGTGCGTTGAAAATAATACAACTGTTTTGTTGCCTACCGCTTCCGTATACGCTTATAATAATAATAAACCTTATACTCTCCGCGTTTTTCTTGATACAGGCTCAATGAGTCATTTTATTACAAAGGCTTGCTGTAAACGCTTAAACTTAGAAATTACTCCTGACAAATCTTCTATTTTCGGTATAGGTCACGCTAAAATACCCTCGTTTGGTACTACAACATTTAAAATATTTTCCCGCTTTGATCAACGCTGTTGTTATACAATTCACGCTCGGGTTTTAGATCGTATTACTGACGACTTACCCAACATATCCATAGATATCACGAATCTCACTCCATTACGTAATTTACCTATGGCTGATGACGCGTTCCACGTTCCCGGTGAAATAGATTGCCTCCTCGGCAATGAACTTTTCCCGCTTTTGTTGGGAAGTGGAAAGGTAACTTTACCTGGCTCCTCGGTCGTCGCTGTAGAAACCACCCTTGGCTACATAGCCATGGGTCGAGCTGATTGTCAACCTCGCATAACTTCGCGCGCTCGCCCCGCTCAAATAAACAAAAATAAAAGCGAGCAAACTTTTCTGTGCGCTACTAGCACGCTTAGCTTAGATACGCTCACGCAACGCTTTTGGGAGCTGGAAAGCGTCCCTAATAAGATTCACATGGGTCCTGATGATCACGCGTGTGAACAAATATTTAATTCAACTTACTCTCGCGACGAAACAGGTAGATACACAGTGCAGCTACCATTCAAGGCTCCGTGTACAGACTTAGGAAATTCGCACTCAACGGCGATGCGCCGCCTCGTTAATTTAGAAAAAAAGTTAGATTCTGATCCCGAGATCAGAACTAATTACAACGCTACGCTTCAAGATTATCTTGACAAAGGTTATTTGGCCAAGGTCAAAGATCCCTCTTTCAATATCCCGCATTATTATATTCCGCATCGTGCTGTTTACCGCCCGGATA
Source organism: Xestia rhomboidea (assembly GCA_963853795.1). Taxonomy (NCBI): domain Eukaryota; kingdom Metazoa; phylum Arthropoda; class Insecta; order Lepidoptera; family Noctuidae; genus Xestia; species Xestia rhomboidea. The sequence continues at coordinate 300,398 of OY970778.1, read as the reverse complement.
AACAGTCCAGTAAAACTCGCATCGTGCTTGACGCTAGCTGTAAAACTAGCTCAGGTAAATCGCTAAATGATCTCCTTTATGTAGGTCCGAATCTACAAAGTAACATTTTCGATTTATTAATTAATCTTCGCATGTTTTCCGTTGCTGTAGTTGCAGACATCGAAAAGATGTATTTTCAACTTAATCTTTCCGCTGATCATCACGCATTTCAACGAATTTTATACAGATTCAATAAAGATTCTGTGATTTCAACTTTTGAATTTAACCGCGTTTCTTTCGGTGTCTCAAGCTCGCCTTATTTAGCTATGAGAGTAGTTCGCCAACTCGCATCTGATAGTCGGGATAAATACCCGCTCGCGGCTTACGAGGCTGAAAACCATATGTATATGGATGACTACGTATGTTCGCTAGATGGCGTTGAAATAGCTGAGCAGACATATCAAGAAATGGTCGCCATGTTCAGGTCAGGCGGTTTCAACCTTGTAAAGTGGATCTCTAATAGTTCCGAACTTTTAAATAAAATTCCTTCAACTCATTTAAATCCGCAAAATATTGAATTTGACGTTGACGCTAATAATAATACTAAAATTGTAGGTATGCAGTGGAATCCTGTAGAAGACTCTTTTCAATTTAAAATAAATGGTAATTCTCTTATATGTACGAAACGTACCGTTTTATCCGCAACCGCACGGCTGTTTGACCCCTTAGGTCTTATAAGTCCAGTTACCGCATTCATGAAAGTTTTAGTTCAGGAATGCTGGAAGCATGACCTTGATTGGGATGATCCTGTACCCGCTCACATTGAAAATAAATTTAATCGATTTCACAAAGAACTTTCCTATCTCGAACAAATAAAATTCCCGCGACATGTAGGTATCACCTCTAGTTCTCATGTCACTCTCCTCGGGTTCGCAGACGCCAGTGAGCGCTGTTATGGTGCCGCTGTTTACATAAGGGTTAGTTCTAACGATGAAGATAACGGATCAACCCTCTTACTAACTTCTAAATCTCGCGTCGCTCCGCTTAAAAATACGCCCTTAGCTCGTCTCGAGCTATGTGCTGCTCTTCTCTTAGCAAACTTAATCAACTCAGTTGTAGAAGTTTTAAGTAAACGCTGTAAAATTAATAATATTTTTGCCTTTTCTGATTCAACAGTCACGCTCACCTGGATCCACTCGCCCTCACATAGATTTCATACATTTGTCGCAAATCGCATTGTTGAAATTAACTCAAAATTACCTGCTAAACATTGGTTTCACATCGATGGAACTGAAAATCCCGCTGATGTAGTTTCTCGTCCCGTAACGCCTAAACAATTATTAGATTTAACTCTTTGGTTTAACGCTCCGCATTGGTTTTCATTCCCCTTAAATCAGTGGCCAATCAAGCCATTTAAGGTCAATTTAAATAATAATAATTCGGAAGTAATTGAAACTAAAAATATCGCTCTCTCAGTTAAAGTAACGCAAGAAGTTCCTCAACCTATTCAATCTTTAATTGACCGCATTTCTAAATATTCTATTTTACTACGTAGCTTGGTTTTGATACTACGTTTCTGCAAGTTACTAAACTCGCGTGGTTGTATCATCGTTTCGGATTTAGATGCCGCGGAAATATACCTTATTCTTTACGTACAAAGTCGATATTTCTCTGAAGAAATTAACGCATTAAAATCTAATAAAAATTTAAATAAAAGACTCGCTAAACTCAACCCCTTTCTGGATTCGAATAATATTCTCAGAGTAGGTGGAAGGTTAACTCATTCTCAACTTGATTATGGTCAAAAGCACCCCATTTTAATTCCAACTAAATCACGTTTTACTCAACTCTTAATTGACTTTTATCATGTATCTAATTTACATACGGGTCCCGCTCTTTTATTAGCTATAATTAGACAAAAATTCTGGATTTTATCTGCTCGTAACATTGTAAGACAACGAGTGCATAGTTGTAACAAATGTTTTAAACTTAAACCTCAAAATACTTACCCTCCAATGGGTGATCTACCCGACTTTCGCGTTTCACAAGTAAAAGCGTTTGTTAATACCGCTGTGGACTACTGTGGTCCTTTCTACATTACTCATATCCGAAAACGCGGAATTAAGAGCCACAAAGCTTACATTTGTGTGTTCGTCTGTCTAACAACTAAGGCAGTACACTTAGAGTTGGTCTCTGACCTTACTTCAGATTTATTTCTCGCCGCTTATAAGCGTTTTATTTCTCGTAGAGGTCCTGTTGCTATGATTTATAGTGATGGAGGCACAAACTTTATTGGCGCAAAGCGCAAATTGAACGAAATTTACGCCTTAATTCAATCCAAATCTCATATAAATTACATAGGTGAACAACTAGCTGAACATCGTGTACGATTTAAACATAGTCCGCCTTACGGTCCTCATTTTAATGGACTCAGCGAAGTTAATGTTCGTTGTGTCAAAACTCATCTTTTTAAAGTCATTGGTTCTCAAATATTAACATACGAGGAGTTTAGTACTGTACTTGTTCAAATTGAATGTCTTTTAAATAATCGACCTCTAAGTATTTTAAGCTCTGACCCGTCTGATATTAGTGCTTTGACGCCTAATCATTTTTTAAACGTAACTCCGCTTAAATTTTTACCTGCTGAAGATGTCACAGACATTTCAGACAATCGCTTATCGCGTTATCAACTTCTTAATAAAATAACTCATTCCTTCTGGCATCGTTGGAGTCAGGAGTACCTCACTTCCTTGCAACAGCGGGAGAAGTGGAACACACCATCAAAGCCTATTGAAGTAGGTACGATTGTTGTTATCAAAGACAACAACGCTCACCCGCTTTGTTGGCCTTCAGGTGTCATAGATGCGACTTATCCTGGCAAGGATAATATAGTTAGGACTGTGAAGGTTAGAACTGCTTCCGGCTCCTACATACGCCCGGTAGTGCGGCTTTGTCCTCTACCTACACAATAATTACTTAAAATTTTTCTTAACTCTATTTTTAATTAAATTCATTTATTTAATTTAAGTTCTCATAAAGTTTTAGTTTAGAGGAAAACCTCTAGGCCGGGAGAGTTGTCTGCGCCATTCGCATTGTTTTATCTATACTTATTATAATTAATATATTTTACTTGCAACACTACACATCACTCATTAACTCATTCGAGAAGGATCATCCATTCCAAATCGATTCCTTTACTACTCCCACTATTTCCTGTTCCGTTCAATAGAACAACCCCCCGCCCTCTCACATTCGTAAATCCGCTCGCTTACCGGCGACACATATTTCTGTGCGCCCGCGCTCCTGCCAAAAATTCTAAAAGTGAAAAACTATTGGTGCTGTGTGGTGAATCCTCAAACTCTTTCCTCTCGTGAAACTTGGTGGAAATATCGCGTGAACCGGCGCGCTGGAGGCTGCTATCGAAGGGACGCATCATTTACATCCTCCTGTAAGTTCCTTTTCCTTCCAGTCGTTACAAAAAGTTTTCAGACTAATTGTTTTAGGTTACATTTATGTGAAGTAAATAGTTTTCTTACCAATCGTGTTTCATTTATCGACATGAATTTGATTGATTTGCAGATTGCGATGTCTCTCGCAAAATATCGTCCAAAAAAGTAACAAAATCATATCCACCCTACAAAATTTTCTCCTACGAAAAATATAAAATCAAATTTCTCTTAAAGTATGGCATTCAGAGGAACGAACGATATGTTATATTTTAGTTAAAAAATAGTAAAAAAAAACTTGTTCTAATTTGCGTTAATCTATGAGGTTGTGCCTAGTCAATAAAGCCGAAAATATTGGGCTCTCAGTTCAGACGTTTTAGTAAAATTCAACTCTCATTTACTTTTTAACAATTAACTTTTGTGTTATTATTTCTTTTTAACTAATTCACAGAGGTATCTAACTAAAATCTATTAAAGTCGTATTTATGTATTTCTTCAGATAAATTCATATTTTGCAGATTCCTCAGTCCAGACATGAATGAATTGAGGGCCCTAGATAAACCGTCATAAATTTGTAATGTGATACTCTACAGATTTGGGAATTTCTTAAAATATTTAAGAAATTCTTAACTAAATTCTTAAATAAAAATAATTAACTCAGAGATAGTACTTTTTGAGATTTAGACTATGCCACTTTACGCAAGCGTCTGGATTGAGGGCCCAAGTTATTTGCTCATAACTATTTTAATTCACGTTTAAGAAATTCATGGCCTATTGCTTTAAGTTTTTACTATTTTTAACTAAATTCCCTATAAGTCTTATGTCGTTTCTCAAAGATTTAAAAAATGGGCTCTCAATCCAGATGCACACCAGGCACACCACAAATGTCCACTGACATGTCTGACAATGTTTCGAAAGTGTCTCTTCATTACTAATAAACAAGTATCAATGTGTAACTCTCGCCAGTTGCCACACTCGTCGTAGCCTCACATTGGCTCAGTGGGCGGTGCGGTGCGCCGGCCGTTGACAACAAAACAATTTAGTTAATCAAGTATCTATTATGCGCCAAGAGCTACAGTTTAATTACCAGTCCGATGCCTTATGAGTCTATGCTAACTAAGTAGTATAGACGGTTACAACTACAAGGTCTATTCTATGCAGTAACGTTACCTTCACTAGCTGCGAGTTGATCCATTTTGTGAACGTTTTCTTTTGGACGTCTTCTCGTTCATCTGAAACAAACAAACACGCTTAAATTAATACACAAAATATCAGATTTTCGCGTTAGATTCACGCGGTCTTTAATCAAAAAATGTTTCTCAAGTTAGTTAAAAGAAAAGTGCCTTCAACAATAAACACTAATTCGCAACATTGTAACAGGGACGACGTACGATCACTGTCGTCCAGCAGGCCGCAAGCAGCCGGCTGCAGGAAGGCCTCCCAGGTCTTGAGCAGCGTGAGCATGACCTGCCACCGCCGCCACAGCGAGCTCAACAACGCGACCACTATATTCATCAACAGCACGAACGTGTGGAACTATTCCGCATTATGCACACGTATGCTAGCTATGTTCCAGAGTCCCCAGAGCCGACTGAAAACTAATACATTATGGCATCAATGGCCGGGGTCCCGTTATCCTCGCTCCAGCGAACTTTATAGTCACTTTGTTTGCGGCGTCCCGCGTCCGTCGCATAATGAGACGTACGGGCGGTGCACGGTGTCACCGCGACCTTCGATTATTTGCGCCGCAACCGCCGCGAATCTATTGCTTCAGATTCAGATGCATTCCGAACCTTTAGCTATCTAACAGCTACAGTTGATACAGCTTACGTTGGACATCTCCAGCACCTAGATCTACCAAGCTTGCCCTTGCATCAATGGTTACAGTTAACGAACAGATAGCGGTGAACTGGAGACACGCACAAACCTTTATAGGGCATTCGCACTTTATAAACATGCTCACAGAGACATGACCGCGCTGTTGTTTAATAATAACGTTTCCTTTCAACACACAAATGAAAGCAGAAGTGTATTCTGCGAGATTATGACATCCCGCTACATGAGCTTACTCTCCCTCCTCACGTATTCGTTTTTTACTCGCAGTCATACGTAACTGTTCTTTACTAATACCTACTAAACAATATCGTGGCTAGAGTGTCCATGACCGCATCTGATCAGGGACACATCAAGATTTGACGAATGCGACGTACAGCGCTTTGAATAAATAACATGACGTAAGATTTAATTTAAGCCACAATTTTATAACCGAAGGTTTTCAGTTATCTGATGTCACCGTCCGCCAATACTGTCTCCGATCTTGCGATTGTCCATATAACACTTCTTTTAATACGAATACGTGGGAAGCGGGGACCAATCGGAAAGCCCTTTATACACGATGGACTCTCATCTGCTCAGCTAGTGTAGAGTAGTAAAAAACGTTGCTGTATGAGCTCCTTATCTTAACTCTGAGCCTGTTGACAAATTGTTCCTAATGCCACCTTGATAGCAAGCTGAAAGTATCGGACAGCGGCACACAGGGCACACTGAACAACTTGCCTACGAGTCGGTTACGTCTCGCTGCCGCCAACAGTTCATCGCCTTACATCATAATTACATGCCTCGACTTATTTTGCACAAGTTTTTGTCCAAATACAAATACAGGTATCATTTCCGTCGGGTTACGTGGCGCTCATTAATTTTGTACATCATTCAAATGTTATCGTCTGTAGTTTCTACTCCACTCCTGTGAGCCAGTAGCGACAGACAGCTCGGGACATTGTACATTTGCAGTATAAACAACATAAAACTGCTAAACTCCATAATATATGCTGGCCTGGGCATCGATATTATCAATCAGGCTTCTTTCTTCCAATTAATAAGTATAACAATGTTGTACAAGTAATACTCGTTCACTCCGCATAATGATGGTTTGTAGAGGTTCTTTGGTTACAATATAAGCGATTCCGCGAAGTGTGAGTCATCCTCGGTCACAGAGTTTACTTCGACAAACATTCATTTTTGTCTTATCATTTAATAGGTAGTCTTTAGTGTGAAGACTGTTGTTTTAATAACGTCGTAGAGTTCACATGTTCAGAAATAATTCGGCGATAGTAGACCAGTCAAGGCCGTTGTTTAGCAACGTGCTAATTAGACGCCCGCCGGAGCCGGACGTTAGGCACCGAGACTGGGCCGGACTGGGCGTGCGAAACACACTGGTCACACTTTACAATTTAATAAAATTGTATGTTTCACAAAATGGACGTGGAACACCGGAAGCATTTTTGCACTATATAAACATTGCTATTTCCCAAAGTACCCTCTCAAAACAGTTAAACAAACAACCTCTCACACAAAAATAAAAAATCCGTGTCCGTTTCGACTGCTCGGCCACAGTGTCGTAGTACTTAGGTACCACACATTATTCCGAAGAAAACCAACTATGATCACCTCGACATTAAATGGTGTTTAATTCAAGTGTATCGTGCTTCAAAGTTGTTTTCTGAAGGGTCTTGAATTTTTGACCTAAGTATAGAATAGGAGCATTGAAGAAAGCCTGTGTGACCTAACAGAAGTTAAATCTAAATAAGAGTGTGCATATAATGTCCTACTTCAGTTCTACTTGTTACTGCTAAATATTTCGAGCGATAAGTTATAGCGGGAAATAACAGGCATCGAAGCGACACCCGAGCGACACAGATTCGTGACATGAAAGAATGAGGATAGCTATGTCAATACAGCAGTTGAAAATACCCGTCGTCGGTGACGGTACATTATCGTAACAACAAGCGCCCGTAGCTGATAAGATAACCGTAGAGTCAACGAACATTTGGATGGCTAGTGTCATGTTACTGCTAATATAAATGAAAGTAAATAAGCAGTTGACAATTAAATTTAATGAAGTAAAAAATACAATAAATATTAAAAAAGAATTCCTAACTAAAAGCACGCTCAACAGAATTTTGGATTTTACAGTACTTGATTGATCAGGGACAGGCTTAAGGTCTTGAAGTAGGTAGTGGAGAAATCAACCCCCAGAATAGGTTGCGGCGTCCTCAGGAAGAAAGGCGTGTCTCCAGGGCTTGTAGAGCTCCTGGAGTGTAAGCGTCCTCTGTGGTTCACGAGGACAGAGCGTTCATGATAGGAACCACTTCTGAAACTTTAAGGAGACCAGGTGTCCTATGCCAGGTGACTCTGGAGGCTCAGGTTCAGCAACCAATTTTATACTCTGGAGGCTCAGGTTCAGCAACCAATTTTATACTGCCCGGAATGAAGCTGGCGTCCCTTTTATATAAGAAATTTTCAGCGTTTTTCATAACAACTGTTTTATTTTCTTCTTTTTAAATTTCTCGAATTCCAGTTTTTGAAAATCAAAAACTGTGATTGGCCTGTATTTAAAACAGCCTGTATTATTTAGTTCAAAACTTCCTAAAAGATTTCTGTGAGCGTGTTAATAAATTATATAAACTTAAGATAAGATACTGTTAACTAGTAAACAATAGTAATTAGTAAAAGATTAAATTATTAGAGCTAACATATTAATAAAAATAAAAATAAATTACAGAAATCAAAAGTGACCTTCTTAGTCCTAACCACTAAGAAAAACTATGACACAAAATTCGAGACAAAAGTAATTGACAGCTTGACAACTGACGTAATGTCAACCGAAAAGTAAACATTGAAAATTATTAGATTTTAAATTTAATTTCAGCATAATCAAAGATTATAAATCGAATAAGATCGATAGTAAGACTGCCAACAAAAATAGTTGTCGCCGAGGCGCGACATAAGATGTAAAAGTAAATAATATAAACAATGAGTATGATTGATAGTAAAAGTGTAAGTACCTATAGCATTTAGATACTATATTTCCTAATAAGTATACAGTGTCTGAAACACGAAGATACTATACTAGCAGTCGGGGGCAACACACGTCAGCACACTTCGTCGTTACTTCATACGAAGCGGCTTCCGAGTTCCGTCTCCACCGAGCCACAGCGGGCGCGAGCGGCAGTTATACCCTCACTGCTGCGTCGCATACCAGTCCCTTCGTTACTTCATACGAACAGACAGCTCGGCTACATACGCGCCCGGCGCACGACATGGCGGCGGCGGCTTGTCTTTGTTTATTTATTGTGCTCCCCTTCCGACACAAACATGTGTGCGCAAAAGTTCCAGCTACGATTAAAATTACATCATGAAAATGTCGGCTTATGATAAAACACTTGACAAAGTTACAAGTAGGCTTGATATTTAAACGATTACGTTACATGCTCAGTGTCCGTTTCGACTGCTCGGCCACGGTGTCGTAGAAGAAAAACGACTACATCAGAATTACGAAGGAATTTGTAAAACACTAACGATGAAAGTCGCAAATTCGTAGATCCAATATTCAGAAAGTTATAAAGGTGTAACCGTAGCCGCGCGGTCCGCACATGGAGAACCGCGCGGCCATGCAGTTCTCTTAAACGGGGCTTTGTAGAGGTCCCATTCTTTTTGCTAACCGCTGATACGATTTCGAAGAAAATGTAGATACTATGAATAAAGCCCTAATGTTTGGATTTCACGACCTACAGCACTTAAATGCTATGGCCGCGCGGTCCGCACATGGAAAACCGCGCGGCCACGCAGTTCTCTTAAACGGAGCTTAGTAGAGGTCCCATTCTTTTTGCTAACCACTGATACGATTTCGAAGAAAATGTAGATAGTATGAATAAGGCCCAAGTTTGGATTTCACGGCCTACAGCACTCAAAAGCTATGGTCGCGCGGTCCGCACATGGAGAACCGCGCGGCCATGCAGTTCTCTTAAACGGAGCTTCGTAGAGGTCCCATTCTTTTTGCTAACCACTGATACTATTTCGAAGAAAATGTAGACAGTATGAATAAAGCCGTAATGTTTCGATTTCACGACCTACAGCACTTACAATGCTATGGCCGCGCGGTCCGCACATGGAAAACCGCGCGGCCACGCAGTTCTCTTAAACGGAGCTTAGTAGAGGTCCCATTCTTTTTGCTAACCACTAATACGATTTCGAAAAAAATGTAGACAGTATTAATAAAGCCCTAATGTTTGGATTTCACGACCTACTGCACTTCTTACCTTTAATGCAAGTTAGAAGTAGGGTGACCAAGATTTATGGTGCGTCAATCAGACATTTTCAATTTTATTAAGATAAATATGTAAGTACCTTTTATTGTTAAAAGGATTAATGATAGTCTATACTATTAGTACTTACTTACCTATACGAAAAAATATATCTTCCTACCTCCTTTTGAGGCAAACACTGCTATTTTTAATAAATCAAGCGTTCGTTTAAAAAAACCGATGTACTTATTGTTTTTAATGATGACGCCTAAATAGCCTACTGCAGTAGTGCACGCATTTTTGCAAAAGTGTATTGCATGTGTATGTCAGTGTGCTTGCTTTGCGGGTAAGCCGTATATCCGTGGGATAAGCCCTACTAAATAACTTCACAAAAATGACATTTTGCGCGTGCGTTTGTTTGTCTCCATTCATGCACTAGAGCGAGACGTGACGACACCCAAAAACGAAACAAAAGACTGGAGTGGGGCGGGGGTTGGTCCCGCGTCGTGTTTTATTTATCCTATCCTATCTTGGCAGTTTCCGAGTGCACCCGCGCCCGAGCACCACCCGCTCGCTTGCGCGTCTTAACCAGTGCTGTGATAAATGGTTATGGATTGTGTAGTGCTCGTGGTTCTGCACTATCGTGGCTATTTAAACACATATATATATGTATAAGTACTGCTAGCCATTATCAAATAAGGAAATATACCAAATTGTAAGTATTCAAAATGTCTCAAAATGTTTATCAGATTTCTCATACTAAGCGCAATAAGGTTTATGATGTCGTATCAACTTTACATATTGGTCAACATTAGGTACTTTTTAAAATTGTGATGCGAAGATTTATCGCAAAAAGGCTACTTACCACTTTTTGGTGATAAGAACTTTAGAAAAAGTTTTTTTATTTTCATTAGATTGTGATATTAATTTGTTAATTTATTTTTCTATGCTGCCTAAATAGTATTATATAATAGTATTATTCGACGACCCGAATGGCGCAGCGGTAGTGAGGCTGCCTTACGTTCTTAGGGTCCCGGGTTCGAATCCCGGTTGGAGCAAATGTTTGTGTGATGAGCATGGACATTTGTTTCCGAGTCATGGATGTTTATATGTATAATAAGTATGTGTTTACAAACAAAAAGTATCTATGTAGTATATCAACTATCTGGTGTCCACGACACAAGCTTCGTTGCTTAGTGTGGCACTAGATGGCGCTGTGTGTTAATGTCCAGCGATATTATTTTTTTTTTTTTTTTTTTTTATTAGATCCTTTTTTTATTTCAATAAAAAAAAATCTTTGTTCTGTCAATTCCTCGATATTCGATATCGCACACAGTATCGATGCGAAAGCTTAGTAATTTATTCTATTGAAATTCACCTTTTATTTCAACTCTGATACCGATACCTGTACCTACCTATTAATTTATTTGTCAGAAATACTAAAGAGTGTCAATCCCGTGATGATCAAGAAGGTAGGTACTATCGAGGACACTCCCGCCTGATCACCACTAAGCTAATTTTTGCTTGCACTTAAAACATAGAAACGCTCTCTATCCCCGCCCCGTTGACTTTATAATAAATAATTAAAGAAAAAAATACCGATCGGCGACACGTGCCAAACGAGAGTTATTGTTATTTTGCGCGCCAAAGTTGACGCTTTCCTAATAGGCTTAAAGTTTAAGGTGGAGTGGCTCGGCGCCTCCGCATGATTTAAGCGAAAAAAATTTTAACTGATCAGGCGGAAAAGACCACGACTGTACCTAAATATAACTAAATAATTGTATACAAATCAAGTATGACGTTGCTTTTGTTAATTTACAGTAATATAAATAAATGTTTGAATTAATCACTGAATGAGAAACTTACCTACGTATGTGATTTAAAAACGACGCTTTTGGAAATGTCTGATTGACGCATTATAAATCTTGGTCACCCTACTTCTAACTTGGATTATAGGTTTAAGTGCTGTAGGTCGTGAAATCCAAACATTAGGGCTTTATTCATACTGTCTACATTTTCTTCGAAATCGTATCAGTGGTTAGCAAAAAGAATGGGACCTCTACGAGGCTCCGTTTAAGAGAACTGCGTGACCGCGTAGTTCTCCATGTGCTGACCGCGCGGCCATGGTTAAACCTTTATAACTTTCTGAATATTGAATCTACGAATTTGCGACTTTCATTGTTGGTGTTTTACAAATTTCTTCGTAATGTTGACGTAACTAGTGGTTTTTTTTACGACACTGTGGCCGAGCAGTCGAAACGGACACACATAATTATTGTCAAAAAAAGTTGACCAAAAACTATAAGCTGAGTGCTGATGGTCGACTGGTTCAAAGTAGTCTAAAAATGAGATTCATATTATTAATGGAAATGTAATCAATATTTCGATGACACATTCTCGAAGAAAAGTGCATGTTGGTCGCATCTGCGGCGCGTCAAGCTTGGCGCACACGACGAGCCCGTTCGGGTGTGGGCGGCCAGGCGGGCCCACAATTGATGTAACACGCCGGCGCCGCTAACCCCTTATGCTAACAACAAAACAGAGGTCGATATCGGCACAACAATGTTATACTGGCAACGATTAATTTGCGGCGCGTGAAACTACAACAGCATTAAAATAACCGGCGCTAATGTTATGCACTCGGTCTCGCTGACATATTTAGCAATTGCCATTTAAGTAATTGAAGTTGTGCGCTGTAAAAACAGGCACAGAGTAGATGAGGCATGTGCGATGGTGCGCGGAGATGCCGAAACATTCCATGTTTCGCTGCGTAGCAATTTTTTCCACTAATTTCTCTTCATTAAGCGGAGCGTGCGTGTGCGCAGTGCGCTTGTGCACACGTGCTGCACATCATTCTATCAGTGCGAGCACGCCGCGCGCCGGTCGCCGTGTCAATGATCCTACCAACCACGCCGGAAAATTGGACCACTTATTAGGAATATAGGAATGACACGAGCTGTGTGCCTCGTGCTCGTGCTAGCCTGAGTCTGTCGACGCGACGCGCGACCTTGGGCGTTGTGGGCAAATTGTAACGAGAAACTGTTACGTTGCACAGTTTTCGACTGTGGTTGACCATTGACCCTGCAAGGGGTGTTATTTAAATGGTTAGCATAGTATTCGTATTTTTGTGAGCAGAAAAATATAATCTGTGAGCAGAAATAGCTAATTGATCAGCAACTCATGGCCAGCAAACATTCCAAAGTCAATCAGCAATTTATGTCATTCTGGATGGCTGTAATCATTTTTGTACAGCATATGAATTATATACGCTGCAATAAGCTGCTCCTGTTTAATAACATTTTGGTAAGCACCCAAAAAAAATCATTTTGAGCTGCATATAAAAGTAGCTTCGCTTTCGCCAAATAATCATTTGCCAACTTATCAAGTTATCATATAATTTTGTTTTATTTCCCAAGCCCAACCTAACAGTTACGAACTGTACGTTTGGTCTGCTTTTCATAATGACAATTAAAAAAAAAATTCAGCTAAACATTTTAAAATTTAAATTAGTTATTTTGCTCACCATGTTTTAAATATGCATACCAATCAAATACACTGCTTATAGACATGTTTTCTCTGCTGATCAATCATGAAATCTTGCTGATCAAGTAGTTATTTTGCGGACTGAATGTTTATTAAATGCAATTACGTTTTTGACCACTATCAAAATGATTTGCGGAACAAGGATTGCTGCCTGATTTTTTTAATTGCAAACAAAATCTTTGTATGCACCAAATTATTTAAATGCTGTTTTTTGTGGCTCACCAAATTTTATAATTGCTAAACAATTAATTACTTCTCACCCTGTAAGTGCAAGTATTTTATCAAGTTATTGCATCTTTTCTCTACAATCAATACAACAAGTACGACTTGAATGCAAATCATTTTTCCATAATTATGAAGGATCACACTGCTATGGCAATGTTTCCAATTTCTTCTTCAATTTTGCCAAACTTAAGTGGCAGTGGGCAGGTCACATTGCTCGCAGAACGGATGGCCGATGGGGCCGAAAAGTTCTGGAGTGGCGACCGCGAACCGGAAGACGTTTCGTTGGAAGACCTCCCACTAGGTGGACCGATGACCTGGTGAAGGTTGCGGGAGTCCGCTGGATGCGAGTCGCATGGGACCGGTCAATGTGGCGACACTTGGGGGAGGCCTATGTCCAGCAGTGGACGTCTTTCGGCTGAAATGATGATGATGATGATGACACTGCTATGTTTGCGATCATATTTTACAACTTAACTGTCGCACGGTGGGCTGGAAATCGGCTTTCATAGACTTAGGGATTTCAATTTGCAAGTGCTTGTTTTTATGCCGGATATCGCTTCTATTAGTCATTACTATGTACAAAAATGACACCCGAGTTAATTCTGCCCAAAAACGAAGGAAATATATTTTTTTTCGAAAAAATTGTATGAAGCTAGTATGAAAAATCGAATTATCTCCTAAACGGCAAGTTTAACCGTACTATCTTTGGAGGTGGTCATGGTGCTAATTATTTATGATTTTTTGGTTGCCGATTTGACGAAAAATTTCATGCCGTTTTTTTTAAAAATCTTCAAAATATTTTAATTTGTTTTTACATATGAAACGATTACTTTTAGTGTTTATGTTGAAGAACACGGACTTTTAACTACACGTAACATAAAATAGCATCACTCCTATATTTCCGAAGGAGTTGGCAGAGGTTTATAGTACACCCACACGTAGACAACTATGTTTGAGCTATTTATATATTTATCAACACATCATGAGTTTTAAAACTTTTCATACAACCAAATTACCAATTGTCCTCATAAAACCGCAGCTATAACCGGTTTGGATGAAGACCTCATCAAAAGATTTGCTGTAATTTTACAAGCAATTACATCTGGAGAGCAGGTCGATATAATAAAATTTAGAGATTATGCCCGCAAAACAGCAGAAAAGTACGTATTATTATACGACTGGTACTACATGTCGTCAACCGTTCATAAATTATTAATCCATGGGGCTGACATAATCGAGAAAAATAATATTGTGCCGATTGGGACTCTCTCGGAAGAAGCCTCAGAGTCTCGAAACAAAGATTTTAGGAGGTTTCGAGAACATCATTCGCGGAAAAGAAGTAGGCAGGATTCCAATCAAGACATTTTAAATATGCTTGTTGTTTCTTCGGATCCTTTGCTAAGTGCACAAAGGCCTAAGTTAGATGCCAAGAAAAAGCAGAGCTTTTTTGCTGAAACTCTCGACTTAATTCAATTTCAGGAAACTGAGTTCGAGTTTTTGGATATATCCAATCTGGATGCTGACTCAGAATTGGAGTCTGACAACGAGAGTGATAAGGAAAATTTGTAAAAAAATTATATATGTACATATTTGTAAATTTGTATTTGAGTGTGTTTGGGTTTTTTTTTGTAATATTTAATGATATTTTGTCTTTTTTTTATTTATTTTACAAATGCTTAGTATTAATTCCTTAAATTAAATTATTTTGTATATAATATAACTTTATATTATGTTACTTAAATAAGAGTTTAATAATCTTTTTTTATTTAAATTAATAAAAATGTGTCAAAAAACAGCAATTTTTTTATTTAATTTTTCTTGTTTTGTGTGTTCTTAATATTTGGGTTAATAACATATCGAACTTTTTAACTTGGACACTAAAAGGGATCGTTTTTAAATTTTTCGTCAAATCGGCAACCAAAAAATCATAAATAATTAGCACTATGACCACCTCCAAGGATAGTACGGTTAAACTTGCCGTTTAGGAGATAATTCGATTTTTCATACTAGCTTCATACAAATTTTTCGTAAAAAATATACATATATTTCCTTCGTTTTTGGGCAGAATTAACTCGGGTGTCATTTTTAAACATAGTAATGACTAATAGAAGCGATATCCGGCAAAAAATCAGGCACTTGCAAATTGAAATCCTGAAGTCTATGAAAGCCGATTTCCAGCCCACCGTGTGTCGCATCGCAAGGCAAAGTGATCACATAAGTGTTGTTTGTATGCAAGTTGGCGCCGGTGAGCAGTCGTGCGGAAGTGCAACGATTACCAGCGACGACGATGAACTAGTACGTGGCAGTGCGCGGCTCACATGCGCCGCGCCGCGCCGCGCCGCAGCCAAGTGGCCGGCCGGAGGATGCACCGCCGCGCCCGCTGCATGACAACGAGCTCGGCTTGACTAGGCGCTTGACGACTCTGCCAACGACCTCTACGCGAGTCTGAACTCGCGACTGCTGTAAAGCGCTTAAGGTGAATGCTCCAGGGTAGCCCGCGAAATTCAAATTTTCTTACGTGTTTTGCAATGTCAAGCAATGGCCTGGAAATTGCAAAAAACGAAGTTCGCGGGCTACCCTGGAGCATCCACCTTAAGAGCGGCCAACCCGCCATACTTTTCATACAAACGCTCGTGCGTGATTATGCCGTTGTTACACATACTTAATTATATCTCTGAATTTTTTGAACTATTAGGTATCTTGTGCACTATATCTAGGCTATACCTTTCTATCAAAGCAAACATTTTTAGAAAGAAATTCAGTAGCCTCCAAAAATTGCTGTTTTGCACAAATTTTAGCTCAACTTTGGCCGTTCATAATGTACAGTAAATCGTGTAAATACCTTATTACATTACACGATTTATCGGGCCCTGCCTGCAGGGACAGGGAAGTGTAATAAGAAACAGGGAGCCTGGTTCCCTTAATCGGATAGTCGAGTGGTCCCGACCGCCCTGCTTCCCTGTCGCGCTGTCGATCGTGTAGTGTAATAAGCGACAGGGAGGCAGGGAGCTCAGTTGCGTGCCAGCAAGCGCACAGTCAAAACGTCGATCGATCTACTTTATTGATATTATATACCGAGAAATGCCTTATCTCTGCAGAAAGGAGCACAAGGACTATTCAAATAAAGACGTCATGAGAAGCGAAGGCTTCAAAGTACTTCTAGAAATTTATAAAACTTCGACGAGAATGCAACAACAAAAATATATAAAAAAATACTTATTTTTCATACACATTTTTTTTTTTGTTAAGAAAGAAAACTTCCTTTTTGTAGCTTGGCCTTGCAACCGTGCAAGGCCAAGCTACAAAAAGGTAGTTTTCTACGGGCACACGATCGACAGGGACCGATAAATCGTGTAATGTAATAAGGCCTTTACACGATTTATCGGGCCCTGTCGATCGTGTGCCCTGCCTTTTGGCTTTCGGTATCGGTACCGTGCAAGGCCAAGCTACAAAAAGGAAGAAAAGGAAAATGTGGATGAAAAAATATTTGCGCTTAAGGGGCCCTTTTCCGAAATTTACGTTTCTAGATCGAGTTTTTTCCAGAGAAATCACCATATTTAAATTCGGAAAAAATATATAGTACAGATACATGTTTGATCTAGTAATTTTTGTGGTTAAAAACACAATATTTAACATTTTGCTCGATAGAAAAAAAACAGGAGTAACGTCGATTTTGAAAGTATTTTAAGTTGTATGAGACTTGGGGGAACGCAATTTTTATGAAAATTTAACATTTCATTTACTAATCGTGTTTGTCAGTGATATTATTGGATAGATTTATAATATGGCACAATTTTTTTTTAAATTAAATAAATACGTGAAATACGCGTTCGGCGCACGGCACCGCGCCAGTGTCCTGCCGGACGTCATCGAGGGAGGACCTATGCAATTTTTGCTCGCGACCACAATAATATGGTCGCCGCGTGCGTAGTAGTACCTACTTACTATAATGTCCTTCTCTACACAGTCTAGCGAAGTCAGTATGACTAATATCTTTGTCAATTGTGAACCGATTTCGATGATTCTTTTTGTTTGGAAGAAAATTACTTCGCTTCCCTTTGGTCTTCGGAGATATAATTATAATGGAATTCTTCAATTATAGACAGCAAATCGCTTGGATGTTTATTTTTTTCACAACATCCCGCCTGTATGCTCTGAGGGGGTTAGCAGAATTGTCTACAGTACGCTAATATTATAACACTATTACCATGACATGTATTGTTAACAATATAAAATTAATGACTGCCTCGTTGGTCTAGAGGCGGCGACTACTGCGCATGAAGTCCTAGGTTCGATTCCCTAGTCGGGCAAAGTGTTATTGGGTTTTTCCATCAGGAATTTGTCAGTAGCAGCCTCGGAGTCTGGATCTGCGCCCGCGCTCGCCCCGTATTATATGGGACTAAAACATAACTGGTGAAATGTGGGTGTACTATTGGGTACACCTCAGCCCAACCCTTCAGGGATTACAGGCGTGATGTTACGTTATGTTAAAATATATGTATAGCTAATATTTGTATCGGATATTACAACTATAAATGGAAAAATAAAAAACTTTTTTGCAAAAAATAAAATCGTCTTCAAAAACACAACAAAGTGACGTTTTCACTTTGTTGTATTTTTGAAGTTTTTTATGTTTTTATTACGACGTAATAAAGCAAAACAAACATTTTATTAATCAGCTGATAATTACCGTTCTTACAGTAGGTACGTGTACCTTTCTTTGGGGTCACTAGTACTTACATACTACTTTCATTAGTAAGATTTCTGCATTGTAATATTTGTAATGATTCATAAAAAGGAGTTAATTATCAAGAAAAGATTCATAACAATAACGTAGGTGATTTTATTAAATAATTTTAAAGACATTGAACATGGCTATCAGTTACATCGGTACCCTTTTTTTTTTTTTTTTTAGGATGGGAAATCATCAAATGACTTCTCCCGCTCTGGGCGGAGCAGGAGGGAGTGTCAGACTTTTACTGACTAAAACCCATCCATGTTCCTTCATCGCCCTTTGTGTTCCGGGGCCACGGTATCTCTTTCGAATAGTCCCGCAGCCCCGGCAGGCTTCGGCCCTTGCGGACCCCTTCACTGTTGCTGACTCTCTTTGAGGCGCGCGTCGAACACGAACGCGCCGTCGACACGGCCTGTCGTCATGAGACGGACGGACGGCGAGCTAGCCCATAGCTCCCCGTCCACAGGCCCGCGCCTATGGTGGCCGGAAGCCACCACGTGGCCCCCGACGCCCGGGGCGTCTCCCGCGGCGGCCGGGACGTGTGGTTCTCTCCCTGTCCCATTCCGCCACCTCCTTCGCCAGCATGACTACTTCGCAGAAGGAGGTGACGGCGTCCCATTCCGTCTCGCTCCGGACCATGGCACGAACCAGGGCCGGAAGCGAGAGGTCGCCGCCGCCAATCGCCGCTACGAGGACACGGCGGTGCTCCGCCCAAGCGGGGCACACCTCCACCGTGTGCTCCACCGTGTCCTCCGGTCGATCCTCACAATGGAAACACCCGGGCGTCTCCTCCCGCCCGATTCGGTGCAGGAACTTACCGAAACATCCGTGTCCGGTAAGAACCTGCGTCAGGCGGAAGGTGAGGACGCCGTGGCGTCTCTCCAGCCACTCCTCAAAGAGGGGACTTACCGCCACTATTGTGGCGTGCCCTTACATCGGTACCCTAGAGCACGGTTTACGGTCGCGCTGCGTTTATTAGGTAGAAAAAAGTTTTATGCTAGTACAGACCTATATATTTTATCATAATTAATCACATATTTGTCTTTCATTATAGTAGCCAGTTCATTGTAGTAACCAAATCTTCTAGCACCATTCTTTAAATTCTATAGAATGATCATCGCCTGCCTCAGTCATACATTCATAACAATATAAAGTGTATTAGTGTTACATAGTGTTATACGCACATCAAGCTATACGTTTTTGTTGCGAACTAGCTCTTATTACCAGCACGCAATAAAATTTAAACTACCTACTGATTTTCTTTTTACTGTGGCGTGCTCGCTCGCCGCCATAGGTCACCGGAGTTCTTCATATCGCGACGGCTCCTATGCAACGCGGGCGCAAGCCTTCTCGGTTCGTAAAATGCCTAAACCACGGTAATATTATTATTACCGTGCCTAAACTGTCAGGAAAAGGAGCCCTTAACAAATAGTCTCAATTCTCGGAAACTTAAGGCAATTGTGTCATTATTTTTTATTGGGATTCTAGAAATGTTATTTAGGATTACGTTTCCGAAGTTAAAATGATCAAAAATAAAAAAGAATAACCACAATAACCGAAAAATGGTACAGTTTGATCAAATTTCTAGGTTTTTCTTAAAATGCTCATAATTTTCAAACTGCATGGGATAGATTTTTTTTCAGATTTTTCTCGTGATGGTTATAATCAATCCTGTCACCCCGTTTCGGCTTGACGTTGAGTTCTGGGACACCCTGTATATCTATGACATTTAAAAGGACTTCTCTTTTTTTGGCTTACGACATACTCGACATGGTTACATAAGAGCTATAACGTAGATCGACCAGACGTGTTGACTGTGCGCTTGCGGCCACGCAACTGAGTTCCTTGCCTCCCTGTCGCTTATTAAACTACAGTCACTACACGATCGACAGCGCGGCAGGGAAGCAGGGCGGTCGGGAACCCACTCGACTACCCGATTTTAGGGACTCTGACTCCCTGTTTCTTATTACACTTCCCTGTCCCTGCGGGCAGGGCCCGATAAATCGTGTAATGTAATAAGGCCTTAATGTAGACAGGGGAGTTGAAAGAATATCGTCGCGATGGCTCTGGATGAAACAACAAGCTTTTCGACCATGCCATGACCGGCCCGTCTATCGTCAACGCGGGTTGACGATAGACGGGCCGGGAAGGGCCCTCTTAAGGACGCGTTTGCAAAATTGATAGGTACAGAATCGAACTACTACATTGACACTGGTCATACACACAAGTGTACGCACGACTAACTGCGAGAATAGTAGTCAAGTGAACTCATTTTGATGCTTTGAAAGATTCATTTTTTTACGTATTTCTTAGAAATAAAATTATGGGAGGTCCCTACAAAAAAATATTTTTGCTGTTTATGTTTAACGAATTACCTCCGGACTTGATGGAGTGACCTGAAGGTATACTTCAGTGACTGCCACTGGAACTTCTCGACGTGTTGTACTAGGTGAGCTGAGTTTGGGCTCATTTTGTTAGTAATGATGAGACCTTACCTCCGGACCTGATGGAGTGACCTGAACGTGTACTTCGGTGACTGCTACTGGAACTCCTTGACGTGTTGTACTAGGTGAGCCGAGTTTGGGCTCGTTTTATTAGTAATGATGAGACCTTACCTCTAGACCTGATGGAGTGACCTGAAGGTGTACTTTAGTGACTGCTACTGGAACTCCTCGATGTGTTGTACTAGGTGAGCCGAGTTTGGGCTCGTTTTGTTAGTAATGATGAGACCTTACCTCCGGGCCTGATGGAGTGACCTGAACGTGTACTTTAGTGACTGCTACTGGAACTCCTCGATGTGTTGTACTAGGTGAGCCGAGTTTGGGCTCGTTTTGTTAGTTATAATGAGACCTTACCTCCGGACTTGATGGAGTGTCTCACCTAGTACAACACGTCAAGGAGTTCCAGTAGCAGTCACCGAAGTACACCTTCAGCACACTCCATCAGGTCCGGAGGTAAGGTCTCATCATTACTAACAAAACGAGCCCAAACTCGGCTCACCTAGTACAACCCATTGAGGAGTTCCAGTAGGAGTCACTGAAGTACACCTTCAGGTCACTCCATCAGGTCCGGAGGTAAGGTCTCATCATAACTAACAAAACGAGCCCAAACTCGGCTCACCTAGTACAACACATCGAGGAGTTCCAGTAGCAGTCACTAAAGTACACCTTCAGGTCACTCCATCAGGTCCGGAGGTAAGGTCTCATCATTACTAACAAAACGAGCCCAAACTCGTTTCACCTAGTACAACCCATCGAGGAGTTCCAGTAGCAGTCACTGAAGTACACCTTCAGGTCACTCCATCGGGTCCGGAGGTAAGGTCTCATCATTACTAACAAAACGAGCCCAAACTCGGCTCACCTAGTACAACCCATCGAGGAGTTCCAGTAGGAGTCACTAAAGTACACCTTCAGGTCACTCCATCAGGTCCGGAGGTAAGGTCTCATCATTACTAACAAAACGAGCCCAAACTCGGCTCACCTAGTACAACCCATCGAGGAGTTCCAGTAGGAGTCACTGAAGTACACATTCAGGTCACTCCATCAGGTCCGGAGGTAAGGTCTCATCATTACTAACAAAACGAGCCCAAACTCGGCTCACCTAGTACAACACATCGAGGAGTTCCAGTAGCAATCACCGAAGTACACCTTCAGGTCACTCCATCAAGTCCGGAGGTAAGGTCTCATCATAACTAATAAATAATAAAAATCTTACTTTGTCAAGTATCAAATTTGGTTTATCGAATATTTTTTGTTTGTACAGCGATCTTTTTCAACTCGAGCCGCTCCAAACAGGCGTTACGTGTCCACTCTCGACGGCGGCCGCCTGCGGACTAAAGTTTCATTCAAAATGCTTGTGCATCATCATAATCATTTCAGCCGAAAGACGTCCACTGCTGGACATAGGCCTCCCCCAAGTGTCGCCACATTGACCGGTCCCATGCGACTCGCATCCAGCGGACTCCCGCAACCTTCACCAGGTCATCGGTCCACCTAGTGGGAGGTCTTCCAACGCAACGTCTTCCGGTTCGCGGTCGCCACTCCAGAACTTTTCGGCCCCATCGGCCATCCGTTCTGCGAGCAATGTGACCTGCCCACTGCCACTTAAGTTTGGCAATTCTTCGGGCTACGTCGGTAACCTTGGTTCTCTTGCGGATGTCTTCATTTCTGATTCGATCACGCAAGGAAACTCCGAGCATAGCCCTCTCCATTGCCCTTTGGGTGACTTTAAGCCTTCTGATGAGGCCCATTGTGAGCGACCACGTTTCGGTCCCGTATGTAATCACTGGCAACACACACTGGTCATAGACTTTCGTCTTGAGACACTGCGGTAAGTTGGACGAGAAGATACCGCGCAACCTCCCGAACGCTGCCCAGCCGAGTCGGATTCGACGATTGACCTCTTTCTCGAAGTTAGACCTACCTAACTGGACCGTTTGTCCCAGGTACACATAATCGTCTACAACTTCGAGTATAGAGTCTCCGATTTTGATAGGAGTGGGTGTGACATGGGCATTCAACATGACCTTGGTTTTGTCCATGTTCATTTTAAGACCCACTCTTCCGGAAGCTCTACTGAGGTCATCGAGCATCGTCCTGAGGTCCTCCATGGTCTCAGCCATGACCACTATATCGTCGGCAAACCGAAGGTGAGTGATGTACTCGCCATTGACGTTGATGCCTAGCCCTCTCCAGTCCAGAACCTTGAAGACATCCTCCAGTGCAGCGGTGAATAGTTTCGGAGATATGACGTCTCCCTGTCTCACACCTCGCTGCAGGAGGATAGGTTCCGAGGCTTGGTCCTGAAGTCGGACTGACATGGTGGCGTTTTTGTACAAACACTTCAACACCTCGATGTACCGATAGTCAATTTGGCACCGTTGGAGAGACTGCAGTACAGCCCAGGTCTCGATCGAATCGAAGGCTTTCTCGTAGTCCACAAACGCTAAACAGAGGGGCAGGTTATACTCTTCGGTCTTCTGTATAACTTGCCGCAGCGTATGTATGTGGTCCACGGTGCTAAAGCCTTTTCGGAAACCGGCTTGTTCGGTAGGCTGGAAATCGTCAAACCTGCGCGCGAGACGATTCGTGATGACTCTTGAAAACAACTTGTAGACATGGCTTAGAAGTGAGATGGGCCTATAATTCTTCAACCGGGCATTGTCGCCCTTCTTGAAGAAGAGTACCACCACACCCCTGCACCATGCCTGTGGCGTATTTCCCTCAAGTATGACGGAATTAAACAGCTTCTGAAGGGCCTTAAGAACCGGTTTTCCACCCGCCTTCAGGAGTTCGGCTGTAATTCCGTCATCACCCGGTGCCTTGTTGTTTTTGAGTTGCTTCAGAGCCATCCTAATCTCGTACAGGCTGACGTCCGGGATGTCTTCGGTATAGTGTCGGGTCAGTCTAGCTCTTGGGTCGTTTGCTAGATCTACGACGGGTTTATTGGTTGACGTGTACAACTGTCCATAGAAGCTCTCGATCTCCCTCAGAAGCTCCGGTTTGGCGGACAAGATCCTACCATCGTCGGTCTTCAGTTTCGTGAGCTGGCTCTGCCCAATAGCCAGATCTCTTGCAAATACCTTGGAGCCTTTATTCCGCTCAATCGCGTCTTTAATACGCTCGGTATTAAAGCGGCGGAGGTCGCTCTTCAAGGATTTAGAGATCCGTCTATTGAGCTGCCGGTATTTACACGCCTCGTCTGAAGACTGCAGGATCATCTCACGCCGCTCCTTCATGAGCTTGAGAGTGTGATCGGAGAGTCTCTTGTTCTGATCTGTACGACGTGCCTTGAAGAACTTAGACCCGGTCGCATGGACAGCTTCCACGAACCCATCGTTATATTCGTCCACTGAGCTTCCTAGGCACTCGAAACGGTTCTGGAGTTCAAGCTGGAAGCTCTCGGGGTTTTGGATTTGGATCTGTGCTGGACGGAGCGTAGACTTCATCAGTCGATACCTTTCAAGCTTGGTATTGATGTTCAATGTGCCTCTTACCATGCGGTGATCGCTCCCGGTTTTCACCGAATTGATCACAGAGACATCATTGAACATTTGCTTCTTGGTAGACATGATGAAGTCAATCTCATTTCTCGTTGCACCATCGGGGCTCTGCCAGGTCCACTTTCTGTGCTCAGGCTTTTTGAAGAAGGAGTTCATCATATAGAGGTCCTCCTTCTCCATAAAACTAGCCAGTTGGTGACCCCGGCGATTCCGACGTCCAACTCCAAATTGCCCCACCTGCAGCTCATCCCCGTCTCGTTTGCCCAGTTTCGCGTTGAAGTCCCCCATGACAACGGTAAAGTGAGTTTTGGAACCATGCATGGCTTTAGTAATATCCTCATACATGGTCTCCACTTCGTCGTCGGGGTGTGCCGAAGTCGGGGCGTAAACCTGTATGACCTTCAGCGAATATCTTGAGGATATTCTGAGTATAAGGTACGCCACCCTGGTCGACACACTCTCGATCTTCACTACGTTGTTCACGAGGGACTTGTGGACGATAAACCCGACACCACCCTGGGACTGCCGGTCACCCTCTCGGAAATAGAGCAGGTTGCCGGATTTCAGGATTATCGTGTCCTCCCCCTCTCTTCGGACTTCTGATAATCCCACAATACTCCATCGCAGCCTACTCAATTCCTCTTCGAGTTCCGTTATCTTCTCGTCGGTCCGGAGTGTGCGTGTGTTATATGTTGCCAGGTCCAGTCGCTGGTATTGGCAGCCGGATCCCTTCCGGAGATTCTTCGCACCCCTTGCCACGCCGTAGCCTCGACCGCTGCCGTAGTCGAGGGTAGACGGGCTGCCGGGCACTAGGGGCCATTTCTTTGATGCGCTTTTCATGTGGGGGGGTTTTGCCATAATCGCCACGCTTGGCAGGCGGGTTGGCGATCGCAGTACGGTTGTTACAAAAGCACAGAGAACGCTGCTGCCCATTCTCTAGTAAGTCCCTTAGTCGCCTCTTACGACACCCACGGGAAGATATGGGATGGTGCTATTCTTTACGTCCGACACCATACAGACGATGCTTGTGCAATAAATCAAAAATAAAATAACCCCTAATGCAATCGATTAAGATTCATCCAGCATAGCAAAAAATGTGAAAAAATAAGTTTTGGTTTTTATTTTATCTGAGACTATATAAATCATTTAGATAAAAAAAAATCCTTGCATTAAGAATTGATTATGTTTGCCAACATACAGTATTTTTAGAAATAGTAAAATATGGTAATAATAGCACAAAAAATGTACCTAAACTCAACCCTGTATCGTTAATTTTATGGAAAATGGCAACGACAGATCGATTTTATATTATAAAAAACTAAAATTTTCAATGATCAAGTACCTATTATTTGAAGATGAAGAACCAATCTCTACGAGGTAGTTATTAGTTATATTGGATTTTGTTTGGTTATGGCATAAAATTGTACCGAAAAACACCATAATTTTACCTGATATGCAAACGCGCCCTTAAGGCCCCTTCCCGAGTAAAAGCCGTTTTTTGTGCAGTTTTTGGAGCCAACTTCTCTTTATCCAAAAGAAATACCTACCAAATAATAAAAAATACATTTAATTTTTACATATCTTTGACTACAAAATGGTAGGTAGTTTTTTTTTTAGTAGCACAATCTTTAATAAATCCCCCTCACAACGAAACCACAGAACTACAGAATGATAAATTATGATTTATAACATGCATCTCCTCAAAGCAAAGAGATTTAAAAATAGCTACCTAGTAATATATATATATATATATTTTTTTTATATTTGTTTGTGTGTATTTATGTTTTGTGTGTTTGTGTCTTATAGTAACCATTATTTTTATTTGCTTCTTATACTAATGGATAGGCAATTTAATAATGAGTTTTTTTTTTTTCCAAAAGACGAAAATTGCCGATTAGAACTTTATTCTAACAGTATTTCAAACGAAGTTTGAACCACCACAAATAGAGTTGCTAATTTTGCTTGGGGATACATATTCTTCTCGAGTTGATGGCTCAGTAGGCTAATTCACGTAAATAAAGTGTTGTTGCAGTTAAGTTTCGATCAAAACCACGCTTTTCGTATTCTCTACCGCTGTCAGACACGCTCGCGTCAAGTTCGCGTCACGCAAGCGCATTAACGGCATTCTACTGTTGCGCGTCTTTGGTGCGTGCTTCGGAACGCAACATGATCGGTATTCTAATAAGTAAAAAATGCACTAAAATCTGTACTGGGGTATTATTTTAATAATTTAATAACGTCATATTCATTGAAATGTAATCGATTCTATTCGATTATTTAGTGAGTAATATTTTTTCTCTCATATGGCCACACCATAAGTAAGTTTGGCTGTCGTACAGTTGACGTGCAGTTCACGCGCAGTTCAAAGATTGCAAGAATACCGTTTATCACTCAAACTTGAACTTAACTGCAACTGCACTACAACTTAATCGGCGCGTCATAAAATTACGTGAATTGGCCCTTAGATTTTGATCGACCGGACGTAGCGAGTCTGCGAGATGTGTCGTCTTTTAGTTTCATACCCGAAAGAATTCCCAGCTGGTAATAGGCTTGGTATAATGGTACCACCAGCCTGCGATGAATACCTTTCTGTATGCGACGGTACCTAATAGTAACGAGTTTTCAGACCATGTATCATGGAAAATAATAGTTTTGCTGGTACAGAACCGTGAGTGATGCCTCAGTGCCAGTCTACCAAAGAGTAGAACAGCACACGACGGTCTACTCCAACTAGACATGTGCCACAAGTAGTCACGACCAATTTGACGACCCGAATGGCGCAGCGGTAGTGAGGCTGCCTTACGTTCGTTGGGTCCCGGGTTCGAATCCCGGTAGGAGCAAATGTTTGTGTGATGAGCATGGATGTTTATATGTATAATAAGTATGTATTTACAAAAAAAAAGTATCTATGTAGTATATCAACTATCTGGCGTCCACGACACAAGCCTCGTTGCTTAGTGTGGCGCTAGATGGCGTTGTGTGTAATGTCCAGCGATATTTATTATTAATATTACATTCCAAAACGGCAGCACATTACGCGTACTCAGCGGTGTGCCCCCTGCACACGCAGATCAGCTCGAACGCTGTCTCGAGAAGGCATCAGTTGCCGCGCGTTATCTTCTCACGCGAGTTAGAGGCTATTAGTTTTACAGGCCCAGCAGCTATGCATGCTCAACTAGCTCGTAGTTCTCGTTCTAAAGTTAGTCACTCAATGAAATTAGCGGCATGACATCACCGCGCCCGCGGTAATTGTGCAACACTACGAGATACACACGCACGCCGCGCGCCGGCGGCGGGGCTGCTGCTCAAGTTCACGAGACGATACTCTTATCAAATTTAGCGATTATTGCCGTTTAGCATTGTAGAAAATTTCGTGTCTTGCCGAGTGATTGATCCCCAACTTCATTACAGTGATGAAACCTGAGCACGTAGAAGTTGAGCTGTCAGCTAATATTATGAAGTCACCGGCCACGGCGCCCGGCCCCCCCCGACTCAGCGCCACACAACATGCAGTGAGCGTGTCAACACGACTTTGGGGTCTTAGGCCTACCGCACACTATACACAAGAGCTGTCTCTAGACAGACAATTACCCTACTAGTGCGAGCGAGACAGACTATGTATTCTACGTAACGACGACGTGACTATCGCCAACTACCTTACTTATTATTGTAGCTCGCAGCAGTCCACATAGTCGCAAAAACATTGGAACTAATTGATAACATCGATATAAAATCAATCTCAAGACGAAAGTCTATGACAATCTATGACCAGCGTGAGTAGCCAGTGATTACCTATATACGGGGCCCGATTACCTATTACGTGGTCGCTTACAATGGGCCTCATCAGAAGGCTTAAAGTCACCAAAAGGGCAATAAAGAGGGCTATGCTCGGAGTTTCGTTGCGTGATCGAATTAGAAATGAAGACATCATCATCATTCTCTTGCGCTCATCCCAATTCACTCGGGGTCGGCGTAGCATGTATTTTTCTTCCATAATTCTCTAGTACTCGTCATATCATCAGACACCTTCTTTCTTGCCATATCATTATTTATACAGTCCATCCATCGTTTCTTTGATCTTCCTCTACTCTTATACCCATCCATATTAAATTATTCATACTCTTAACTTTCCTCACGAGATTTTCCTCCTCCCTCTGCATCACATCACATGACATACCACGACAACCGATTACCACACCACTTTCAGTCACCAGCGCCACTTTCAGACTTCCTCTTATGTACTCATTTCTTATTTTATCCATTCGCGTAACACCACAGATCACCTTAAGCATTCTTATCTCAGCCACATGCAAATGCCTTTCATTCATCCCTTTTGTGGCTTTGCACGACTGAACCGAGATACCGGAAGTCGAAGCAAAGCGCGCCATCTAGCGCTATGACTCCAGAACTGCTAGGTAGACCGATGACGTGGTGAAGGTTGCGGGGATCCGCTGGATGAGAGACGCACGGGACCGGTCAATGTGGCGACACTTGCGGGAGGCCTATGCCCAGCAGTGGAAATCTTTCGGCTGAAATGACGATGATTATAAATCATTGCAAGTTCAACTGTTTTCAACCATGACCTACTTAATGTACATGATGAAGACGTAAACCCCATCATCTGCCTTGTATACTTGTTCCTAAAGATATCTTTTTGCGGAAAAGGGGGAATCTACTAAAATTGTGCACAAAATCCGATTTAATTATGGAAGTAATATTTTTACATTTCATGCGGACGAAAGTTGCGGGTAGCAGCTAGTTATATATAGTCTAAACCATTTTAACTAGTTGCACCTACTTATAATATGATAGGCATACACTCATCATAGAATAAGCTGTATGTTGTTTACCGCACACTTTGCACAAACCAGTCCCATAAGGAAGAACATGATCTGCTGAAAGGTGATCCCGCCAACATTTCAGACGCAGCTTTCTTCAACACAATTGGTGCATGACGGATTTTGCACAATGTAGCAATCTATTCACACGCACACACATGCTTGTTGACAAACTGATTTATTCCACAATCATTATAACATACTACAATGTACTAAGTTAAATACCCAATTTATTTTTAATAGATTCGCACAATTTCTGCTGGAATACATTAACGGAATTATAAACTGCATTAACCCTTATCGGCATTTTTATTAAATATAAATGGTGTTAATCATTTTTCATGGAATAATATTTTAAAGGATTCAAATTGTTTCAGTGTTTGTAAAAGGATTAGAATTTAGAAGTACTGATTTGATTAGAATAATTGTTTCACTGACAGGGAGCTGTGTATTGGCCAAGTGCCATGCACATGTTTCATGTCACTTTGTGTGTCTTAGTTCATAGTTTATGTTATATTTTGTATGTATATGTATATTTTTATGTTGTAATGTAATTTTGTGTATTTTATCTATGGGTCATTAGATGCCTGATAATAAAATGATTGATTGATTGATTATGTTCATCTGCATGATTATACAGCAAGTAACAGAAATGTGTAGTCCTAGTCATATTTGTGGGGGTGATTTAGAGCATCAAGTAACAGAAATGTGTAGTCCTAGTCATATTTGTGGGGGTGATTTAGAGCATCAAGTAACAGAAATGTGTAGTCCTAGTCATATTTGTGGGGGTGATTTAGAGCATCAAGTAACAGAAATGTGTAGTCCTAGTCATATTTGTGGGGGTGATTTAGAGCATCAAGTAACAGAAATGTGTAGTCCTAGTCATATTTGTGGGGGTGATTTAGAGCATCTGCCCAAACCACTTAGTTCCACCATCATCATCTGCCTACCCTTTGAATGTTGGGATCAGCTGCTGAATGTCAGTACTTTACATTGAGCCACTGCTTATCTGACCTCCACAACCCAGTTGGGTTCACCTACTTAATTTTGAATGTTGCTCTTTTAATAATAAAAAATCAGTAAATACAAAGTCAAGTTATAAAATACCAGAATTAGAGGGGTATTATCCACAGGTTACTTACTTTCTTGAAGTTTGGGCACATAAACTATACCTTTTCCAATGTCTGCAATAACTTAGCTCTCTGTGTAACGAACTTTCTGGCATTAGCAATAACACCCACTGGCCGCTAACTTAATTATTTCTGAAGTTAGTGGCTAGAGTAACTTCAGACAAACTCAGGGACTTTTTATTTACAGGTTTGCCCTCAGCCCTCTGATCAAAGTTTTTGTGGTAATCTTATTTTCATCATTATAATAATGTTTTGTTTTCTTCAATACAGTCATACTTTTAGGTCAAATGTTTCTATGGCGACCTCATGGTTTCTAGGTGTTACTATTCATTTTATAAACTTCTATGGTATGTACTGTGGACACCACTGTCTGTCTGCCAAATTCAGCAGTTAGAAAGACTTGGAACACTTACACTCATTACAATTTACAATTAGGGAACACTAATTAGGATGTTGTTCCAAACTTTGCCTATCTGTACTATCACATGAAATCCGTTGGTTAATCTTATGAAATGCGAGAAGAGAGTGAGTTTCTAGTTTATCAGATGGCTATGTACACAATGTTACATGGTGTCTGTGTGATAAGATAAGGCCGCGGAGCTTCGCAGCGCGGTGGAGGCAGGTGCGCTGCTCGCTTGCATCACCGCCTCACCGCTGCACCTCAAAACTCAACCACTCAAGGTCCTCGCCGCTAACTTAAGACGGAGGCGCCGCGCGACACCCCCCGCACTTACCTATGTAACTTGGCTCCATTTTCTCCGAGCCTTATCTGTCCCGACGATGTCTTTTCAATCCAGTTTATGTGATAATAAAAAGTTTGTCAGAGACATGACAACACGCACACACACAACCACTCCCGAGTTGAAACTTTGTCCAAACTTTTCAAAACAAGAATAATAGAACTCGCGGAGACACCGCCGGCTGATATCCGTCACTGTTCACTTCAATGATCAACACTTTTTCCTGACTGTCGCGCACAATAAAATAAAGATAGTGAAACGACGCTAAAAAGCGTGGAAAACATTACGAACGGACACAGCAGCAAACTTAAGTTTCCGAAACTACGAAAATGACAGCGGCGCGAGCGAACGAACGAGATAACATGCGGCTGCGGGGAGGGTGGGAGCCGCACGGCACGATTAAGCAGCGTACGTACGTGGGAATTACTGTACTTGTGTGTTTATGTATCACACACACTCACATAATATTGTGTGACCAGACCAAAATAAAATTATGAAAGAAAATTTTGTACCCAACTCTATTTGTCTGGAACATTAGGATATACTGTTTTAATATTCATTTATATTCCTTTATTATTCCTTACTGAAGATACACAATAATAATATTCTTACAATAATTATATTCTAATGGACTTCAGCACCTATGACCATTTAGTTTTTATAACTAGAGGCGCATAGTTTTACTAGATAATCATAGATGTCGCTGATATAAATATATGTTGCTCAAATGTATACAGTGCAAACAGCGCAAGCTGTGTGACAAAATTAATCACTATCTTTATTTAGACGTTAGGTCTTGTGGGTGTGATGAGTCAAAGGGTGAATGAAAGTCATCTCAAAGGATTGCTAACCGCAGGCAACATCAGCAGGACTATTTCACACATACGTACCCAGAACACAATAGTCATTTTACATAATTTAGATACAAACGAATTTTTCTTTGTTATTGTAATACTTACATTTGCTATTACTTAGGTGTTTCTCATAAGGCGCGTACGCATACGCTGGTATGTCTCCGATCTCAACGACCCATGTGACTTTCCTCTGCGCCAGCATGGGCGACCTCGACGCCATCTCGTGGCTCACACTCGCACTCGCACTACTTGATACTTCACGTTCCACACGACCACTTAGCTTCACTTTTTTCTTTGCATTGATTACAAAATAACGCACAACATTTTCAATTTAACTAGAAAAGAAATGCAAAATTTAACTAAAACGTGCTTAGAGCTGATGTAGTGATGATAGGATAGGCACACTTTAGTTAGGTACTTCTTGTGACATTAAAATCAGATAAATGCAATTTAGGTAGGAACAGTAGGACTTACCTAATTATTATAATCTGATCTAGCTTGTGAAATCCACAAAAGGAACATCGGAACAATACAAGTTGGCCTACCTATGTAGTATGTACACCTACTAGGTACCTACCTGCCAGGTATTAGTACCATGATGGGCTCGAACGAAATCTGCTCATATTTAAAATACAACAACGATTTTAAGATTTAATGTGGCGGAGCTGAAATGTCTATAAATCAATGAGGATGTCGATTCCGAGATTAGCAGGGGTGCTGATTGCGTATATGGCATTTATTTTGAGATCAAGAAGATGGCGTATTCGACTTCTTTAAATGGTTATTGTGATGATTGTGAAAACTATGATGATGATAATGATGATGATGATTGTGATTACGATGATAATGATTAATGTGATAACGATGATGGTGATAGTGATGGTGATTGTGATAATGATGGTGATTGTGATAGTGATGGTGATTGTGATGATTATAATTGTGATGATTATGAAATTTGGCACATAGATAGTTTATCACCTGGATTAACATGTAGGAAACTATTTATCCCTTTATTATGATCCCGTAGGACAGTTACCGAACTTCACGCGGGCGGAGCCGCGGGCAACAGCTAGTTAGTTATGTAACCTATCACCTTTTAGGGTTCCGTACCTAAAAAGAAAAACTGTACGTAAAAAGAAAAAACGGAACCCTTATAAGATCACTTTCTTGTCCGTCTGTCTGTCCGTCTGTCACCACCGATTTTCTCAGGAATGGGTGGTCCTAGCAAGTTGAAATTTATACCATATACTGAAGTCTATAGTCCCTATTAGTTGTATTATAAAATCAATTTCCTGAGTCAACACGATAAAAATATATGGGAAAATTTAGATTTTCACGATAACTTTACCAGAATTTACCTTCATTTTCAACTTAATTTATTTTTCGGACTTTTCTCTTTACTTGTGCTGTATTAAGACCTTGCTTTTAACCAAAATTGACAATTCTAGGTACCCTATAGGTTTTGGGTCGAAAACCTATAGGGAACGTGCACAACGACGGTGCTGCCGACTGGCGTCGCCAATCCGAATCTTGTACTCTATTAATACTTGACATTGACATTTTTAACAAGTAAACAGAATTAATTTTATTAGTGAAAATTATTATTCTAGCTAATCACAATGCATTGTTATGTTTCTGGATGTACCAATGCATCCACAAAAATGCAAGAAATCCAATGGCGTAAAATACTATTACTTTCCAAATAATAGTACTCATTCATACCATAATAATAATAATACCAGCCTATTACTGTCCCACTGCTGGGCAAAGGCCTCTTCTCATACAGAGAAGGCACGAGCATTGATCACCACGCTTCCTCAAGACGGGTTGGCGATTTCAGACTTATATTAATTATAAGTCCAGGTTTCCTCACGATGTTTTCATTCATTCCATGTATCGCAAAAATCGCAACAAATGGATAAACTCAGTAAAGAAAAATATTTGAAAACAACTTGTTCTTGTTACACTTTGCATTGAAAAAGTTCAATGGCCCTCAAAATCAACAGTCTAAGTAAACATGCCAGAACTATTCAAACTTATATACTAACTGGAATGAGGACGGGCAACCCAAGAACGTCCCGAGCAAGAAAGCTTCGAGAGTGGATGTTATCTCTTTCTAATAGTGTGTCCAATAATCATACTAACTCTTAAGACAGTTACAGAGTAACTGTTATTTTATTATTTAATGATGATGACCTGACCTGCAACTCAATAGCATTCTAGGCGAAATAGCTTCAAGAGTGGATGTCATTAACTTTTTATGTTAATTTAAATGTATGTCTGTACCGTCTAGTTGCAAATTATACATTTTGCAACCTGTCTATCCAGACGACTTTTATATTCGGGGATTCGAGAACTCCGTTAATATTAT
Source organism: Xestia rhomboidea (assembly GCA_963853795.1). Lineage (NCBI taxonomy): Eukaryota > Metazoa > Arthropoda > Insecta > Lepidoptera > Noctuidae > Xestia > Xestia rhomboidea. The sequence continues at coordinate 266,453 of OY970778.1, read as the reverse complement.
ATATATTTTCAGACATAGAAAATCGCATATTCATGCTGTGACTGTTTACCTATAATGTTTTAGTAACATTCGCCAATATTTATTTTATATTCCGAAACAAAAATAAATTCCATTTTCACTCGCAGCTCGCCAAATAGATTTTTTTGCTGGAGAAGCATGGAAAAATCCTTAGGCCCGGCATGGCACGGCACGTTGCGGCGGACTCTTTTCTTTTCAATATTTGTATTTAAAAAGCAAACTAGGTACTACCGACACCATGTGCGATGTCCGATGTTTCTAATTTATAAAACATATTTTTGATTACTATGTACGACAACGATGTTCGAAACTTCGAACTTACTTACTTAATTTATTTGGATATTTCCCGTTTGTCAATCTAAAACATTGGTAACCCTAGTCGTAATAAACAACCAAAGTTAAAAAACTTCCCTGAAAAACGAAATTCCACATCCAGCATACCCTTACAACTACACCCCTACACACAACACAATTTTACTATATTTAAATATTATTATTATTATATTACTATTATATCACTATTACGGATTATTTCACTTAAATACAATAAAAAGTACTTAAATGACTTCAACGCGAAAATGTATCGGCCATATTGTTTACATCGGTGACAAGGCAAGATTGAGACACCGTTCACAAATGTCGGTTTCTTGCTCGGAACGTTTTTTTTTTATTGAATCCATAGTAAAATTTAAACTCTAAGCTTTTGAGATAGAGTTTATATTTTATTTTTTTAGCATTTTGTTCGTACTCATTCCAGTTAGTACTTAAGTTCCTTGGTTATAATAGACTGCACTGAAGTTCACACCGAATATCCCTCAACAGTTAAACAAAGAGTCCACATGTACTCTGATGATAAACATGGTTATACAATAAAGTCTTTAGTTGGCTGCACTCCTTGTGGTTTCTTAAGTTTTGTATCTAAATGCTACGGAGGGCGTTCTAGTGATTGCTTTATAACAAATGATTGTGGACTGTGTGATGTGTGTTAAAGCCTGGAGACTGTCTTCTTGCTGATAAAGGATTCCCTTCCATTAAAACATGAGTTGAAAATAAGAAAAATGTTTTAGAAGCAACCATTTCTTCATCATTGCACCACAATTTTCATCAGAGAAAGTAGAAGAAACATATAAAATTCATAATATTTAACATTCATATTACGCTGGCGATCATTATTGATAGATTGGAACCCATATTTTATACCTTTTAACATATAGTACAGTAAAATAAAATATTAGTTTTGATTAAGACAGCTGATAAGTTTCGTTTACTGTCCGCATAGTGTCTCTTTTGTCGATTTAGTGCTGCCACCTATAGTTCCTGCACGTTCCCTACCTATATGGTAGTTCCCGTTGACCTAGAATCACGAAATTATGCAAAAAGCAAGGTTTTACAGCACATGTAAAGGGAGAAGTCTAAAAACCGTAAATATGTAGTCTAATAACAAAAAAAAAAGCGATCTTACTATTACAAACTTATTATTTGCGGTTGGAGCAATAGCCGTTTCTAGGGATCGAACAGCAAAGCTAAGTTTGTCGTGTACGGAACCCTCGGTGCGCAAGTCCACCTCGCTCTTGGCCAGTTTTTTATTGAGTGAATTGTTGTTTTTCGGCCCTGTAAATAAAAAAAAAACCGGCCAAGTGCGTGTCAGGCCACGCGCAGTGTACTTACGCCGTGGGCACACTGGCAAAGCATCACTTTCGCCTCGTACCGTACTGCGAAGTATTACTCGCGTGTACCCCTCTCGGTTATTTTTAGGTGGGTGGAAGTGGTTCACCTTGGCTGCTCTGCATCCTACAGATAGCCGTGCACGTTGAACTTGCAGTTTGCAGTAGGACTCACTTTTATACAGCACGCGAACCCAAGTCAGAAACCGGCCGTCGCGCGCCGCCCGAGTCAGGCTGGACCTAAAGTTTACTTGCACAGGCGTATATGGGTACTATGGCCTTTCGGATACTCTACCTAGATACATAACAGCCTACCGCTTCTAAATAATTATATTCTATCACGTCCATCCCGCAAACGAAAGATCTCGTTTTGTGATTGCCACAAAACGAGGGAAAGTGATTACCTAAATCTATCAGGCAGACATTGAGCATTGAACAGGGTTTAATAACTTCCTACAGCGTCGGTGCTGCTCGAAAGTGTGATTTTCTATAAATAATTACTCGTGTACCGGTGGACCGGTAACTGAATGCGAGTTAATACATATACTGATGGCATTCAATGGTAAAGTGTCAAGTTGTGGACCACCAGTTGAGACTTTACCATTGACACGCTGACAGTCTAGTGAGTCGTCACGATCGCGCGAGTGCGCGGCATATCGGAACTGAAGCTGATAACATATCACGACTCACGAGGAAGCTAATCACAGGATTCGCAGGTGGAGGTCAACAGATTCAATCGCACTAATCAACAGTAGATAAGTAAGTACCTACTATAATGCCATACTGTTAAATAACATGTGTTCCGTTCACCGGAAGCTTTGGTCACTAACACTATCCGTGGGGTCATCGTACTATGTAGTACGTGACACTACTACTAATGTTATTGATTTCACAACAACATATAAGTAACTACCACTAGCAAACGACCAAACACCTCGTCATCACGACAAGCTCACACACTGCACAGCGCAAAGTTTAAGCCGAAAGCTTACTGGGCTTGTATCTGCCTTTGTCAGTGTGACCCTGTTTTGAATCCTTCCAAACTCACAAATTTTGATATACTTATTTATATTGTAGATAAATCAAATTCATTTCCATCCTTGTTCCATTGAGAAAACAAATAATACTAAAAAGAGTTTGAAGAGTGAGCGACTAAACATGAGCAGAGAGTGGGATCCAGGGCGTTATAACGGGCTTACGGGTCCTGCAGGGCTATTACGTATCTTTCTGATATCCAGTGACTATCAAGCTTCGGTTGTACACCAAACTTTGATGACAACCGGTTTGGTGAATAACAGGGTAATACATAATACGTAACTAACCTTTTGTCCGTTAATTGATGGACACTGAGCCCAGTTACTATTATTTCGAGCTGTCAACAGAGATACGTAAAAGCCCTACCTACTGTTGTTTTTTTTATTTCACGGTTATGGGGCATAGATTATAGAAGAGTACGTATGCAGCGCATGTAACATAATAGTATCAGTGCCTACAATATAGTGTTACTGGCGCTATACAAGTGCCTATACTATGAGCAGAGAGGTGCGGCAGTCGGCCCAAAGTTCACGTGTGATGTGAATGTCGCAGCCAATTCTTGTAACACGCCGTATTACATAATGGCGCGCCGGATTGAAAAACGTCGCCGTTATGTAATGCGGCGTCCTCACGTTCAGCCGGATTGTGGTACGTAATGCCGCGAACGTATCGCCACGTTCGACAAAGCGGCGTCTAACGTTTAGCCGTATTGTCAGCAAGAAGAAACGACCGAATGAAATACAGAACATTCCGAAAATAAGGCTTAGTCGACGTAGCCCCGCTACCTACGCGGGGCTCCTATTTCTGTCTGCAGGGTTTTAAGTAACCTAACCAAACCTAAAGTCGGGTGCCCTAAGTACCGAGCCCGCTTTCAAAGCGGCGGCGGCGTCTCGACGATGCGCCTGTTTGTATTTGGGCGGCACGTTTATGCCGCTTTTTTCGTCAGAACGCGAAGTGCTAATTCAATGCGGCGTACTTTATTTCAGCCGAATTGTGATCCGGCTGTACGTGAAGACGCCGCATTACATAATAGCGACGTTTTGCAATCCGGCGCGCTTTTAAGTACTAAGGCGTGTTCTACGATATGCCTGCGACATGAATATAATTATGATAAACTGTTGCTTTTGACGCCTCACGCCCCGCGCCGCGCGCCGCCGTGAGTAGGGGCGGTCGGAGTGCGGACATTGCGGAATGCACCGGAGCTGAGAATGTGCGACGATCACGCAATAGTGTGCAGTCACATTAGTAGTTAACTGGAACCTACGCATGAAAGCCAAACTGAACAAGAATATCGCAGAGTGAGTACCTAATACAACAGCTCCACGGCCACTCGACACTTTCCCGAGAAATTATAGTGTTAGCGGTCGTCGCCGAGGAGGGCCTGGAAAAGATGACGTGAGGACTGAAGACCTCGCGCGCGCACTGCCGGCACAGAATAGATAATGGAACTGTACGGGGCTCGAACAAGACCGGTTGTGCGAACAAACATTCTTCCTGGGGGGCGAGTCTGCTATTACAATAGTGTCATATAGTCTATCATTGATCTCATAATTGTTGATTTTGACAAGTTTGGTAATCTTCTAATATAGTGGCGTTATTATGACTTTCCAATGATCAACCACTGACACTCCATTAAAAGAAATGGCATAGAATGGTAATCTCGTACACAATGACAAATGAATGACTGACTTACGCGGTAATCTGCTAAAATTTTGACAGTTCCAGCCGAAATTTGCTCAATTAGCGCCATTTTGTATTGCTATAAATATAGGCTTCTATATTAGGGTTAAAACACTTAAATCAAAATAAATCAAAACATTGACCGCTAGAAATAAAAACAGATAAAACGTCAGTAAGTTAGTTCATCAAATTTTCATTAAAAAAATAAAAATATTTAAATTGAACGCTTTTACGGGCCCTCGCCGCCCTGACCCCGCTCCCCTCACTATTGTACTATCGCTTTCTTTTGCTTCGCATAGATTTCTTAACATTTAGAGCGTTCAATTTAAATATTTTTATTTTTGTACGAAAATTTGATGAACTAAAATATGATGAATTTTTAAAAGTCATAGAACAAAAGTTGTTGATTATGATGTTAGTAACACAGTCCTGAGAGGTTGTCGGTGTTTTACAAATAACCCTGTATAAATGAAATCTGGCATGATTAGATGTTCAAATTTAATTCTAGTTTCTCGAAAATCATTTCTATTGTGTTTTTTTAATAATGCCAATACAAAAATGTCATTATAACACAATTATATTACGAGACCATTGACCGAACAATGATCGACCATTATGAATTTAGCAGATTAAGTACGAATTTTTAGCAAAATGACTATTGTCATCGATCACCAATTATGAAATCAATGATAGATCATTGTGACACTATTGTAATAGCAGACTCGACACCCTGGTCGGCGGCGCTTCTGCGGCCAACAGCCGTGTAGTGCGCGAGGTCCCTGAGTGACTTTTGTGAAAGATTGCACACACACATACAAGATATAGTACCTACTTAATTAAACAAAATAAAATAAAATATCTTTATTTCAGACCTTTAGCAGTCCATACGTCGTTAGTGGTTAGTTACAGATTGTGCTTATAACAAATCAAGCTATATTTACTATTTCATAACACAACATGGTTCACAGTGACCTATCATTTCGATCATAAAAACAGGTTTCGACTTTACTTAGTTCTAGTACTTATTGAATTTCGATTCAATTCGTAAGAGAAACACTTGTGTATGAGACGGCAGCGTCATGGGGCACGACTGCACTTCCACATGTGGGGCAGCAGGCGCGGTGTCCGTCAGTCTGACATTTACGTTTATTTTCATCTGAACGCGCCGCACCCGCCGCGCCCGCGCCGCCACAGTTGATTCATACACCAACACAGGATAACATTTATAAAGTTCACTATAAATACACCGGTTCACATCTCTCACACTCAGCATGTTAGATGCACATGCAGCGTTCTATCTTTCCGGTAAGGCTTTCTGTCTCAAAGGGTTACCTACGTAGGATTAGGGTTACCGGTCATTTAGGTGAAATTGAGTTATTTACCCGGACACCAGCAAAAAAAAGAAAAATTATTGTGATAGGTAGTGAAAGAAGTCAGGGCGCGGCGGGAGGTGTTCGGTCGCCAGCTATTTTGCTACACCAGAGTTGGCTATTAGTAGTTTCGGAGTTCTAAGTTCTAAGTCTTTTGACCCTTCACACAGAAAAATATGCATTAAATTTATCGACTTGCATAAACTATGAAAGTTTCGAATTACCTACTCGAGACAATATAGAATGCAAGAGTAGGTAAGCGAAGCGAGGTCGAAAATGTTTGCATTCCGCTACATAAACATTGGGTTCAGATGGTGTTGTCATGAAAGTATCACAAAAAAGAGTAGCAGGAAATCGCTTATATTTGCGCCACCCGTTCGCGAACGCCCAAATAAGTCACACGCCTCACACAAGGATACAGAGTGAGAGCGACAGGCCTGGTTGTCCTGGCACAAAAGGTGACTGAGTTTTAACCGGACAATTTTTAAAACCCCGCTCGGACTTTCCCCGGACCTCCTTCAAAGTAGGACAAATCCGGTAAAACCCGGGCGGATGGCAACCCTACGTAGGATTGACATCAAGCCTACTGGTAATAGACAGTAGCCACACAAAGTAGCTTCATAAAGCCACTTCTGTATCTACTCTTAGAACAATAAGTTATCAGTAGTAATAGAAGCGGTAATGCTACGCGATAGGTATCACTCAATCATACCAGATTTAAAAGCTATCGATCCTTTTTAAAGCACCAGTATAATAATTATAACAGCATCCTACTTATTCGGCTTCTTCGGCTATTTAGATACAAGTAAGCTTGTTTTTGTTGTTATTGACACCGCCGTTATCATTAAGTACTTGCCGCAGTTTATCCAAAAACCTTGAAGCCCTGCCTTCCTGTCTGAAGACTCCACACCTTGTAGTCGCACTAACTCGTACGAACATAGCAAAGTATTGTGTTCATTTATTATACCAGTGATACTCACATGTACTATATTGTTATCTGTTCATAAATTAGTCTCAGGGCACGCTGATAACGCATACCTAGGTACTTATTGACTCGAACCAAAACGATCATTCAAACAATAGCGATAGTTGTCACTCGTGAAACTGTTTTGTGTTCGATAACTTCGGCACCGATTATTCCGGCGCGGTGGCGAGGCGGTTCTGAAGCGAAGTCCTGACGGTTTCCTACCACGCGGTATTCTTGATTGGCGTCAATTTGTACAAACGGTTCCGATTCGATTGATTGGTTCCGAATATTGCGTTGTTACCGTCGCGCGTCGTAAATGTGACAGTGATCAGACGGACTGCATCGCAGCAACCGCGCGCAGTCGATACACCTAATTATCATGCAGTTGTCAAGTACGTTCGACTTCGTTCAGTCATGATATCAACTTCACGCGGTCGGCTGCAGTCGTGTGCAGCAACCGCATACAGTGTATGCAGTTAATGCAGTCAATATTAACTGCATGACAGTTAACATTGACTTCAACTTCACGCGGTCGGCTACAGTCGTGTAGTGTCGACGCACGCGACCATCGCTAACCCTATACAGTTGCAACTGCACAGTCGGGACCCATTAAATAATCTAAACTAAAATCATTACATCCAAAATGGGTCCCGACTAGGGCATGTATTCCAGAATTCCGGAATTTCGTAATTCCGGAATTCCGTAACAATTTCTCTGATATTTCAATTCCGGAACTGAGAGGAGTAATATCGGAATTCCGATATTTATAAATTTTTGATATTTTGATTAATATTTTTTCTGAACGCAACCAAACTAGTCTGTGGAACTTTCCACAAGCCGCGGCCGGGCCCGTCTCTCAAAGGAATAAATAATTATTGTTTTCGTGATTTACTTGATCTCAATATGTTGTTTTTTAAATTTGTATGCTATCTCACTTTATAATGGAAATGTTAAGACTGGAAGGAGACTATGTCGTAAGTAATGTTCGTGACACGTGATACATACTACTATTCAAATATCGTATGTTTTTTTATTCATATTACTAAAATAATTATATTGATAAATAAGCCTTGTTGATTTTACGGTTTAAAATGTTTAATTAGAGTAAAAAGGGAGAAAGATGAAGAAATATGTTTAATATGTTACTAAAAATGATTAAAAGACTGATATTATTGTAAATCTTGTTTGATTTGAAATAAACTTTAAAAGTTACCCAGTTCCGGAACCAGTTCCGGAATTCCGGAATCAGATCTCCAGTATTGGAACTCAGTTCCGGAATTGAAAACCTTGCGATATTGCATGCCCTAGTCCCGACTGTTGCAGTCAATGTCCTGTTTCCTGAACTTGTTTTTTTCTTTTCAGTTTTTATTTAAAGTTATTAGTTATTTTTTAAGCAGTCGGGTTTTTTAATGTTATTAATGAATTTTTTTATTACCCAAATGTCCGGCCAAACTGGCTGGTCTGTCCCGTTATTAGGTTTGGCGACCTGGCAACCCTAATTCAGTTAACTAAATGAATTAGACTCAGAATTTAGACAAGTGTAAAGATATTCAGACTATTAGACACACTAGTTAGACAATCATCGTGCCACAGTATAAATATGGACAGTTCGGAAACTACCTGCAGACGCTCGAAACCGCTCACTCACACAAACATGCGCATCGACGTGGCCCCTGAGCGGACGTCGCGGTCACGGTAATATTATAATACAGTAGTGTAACTCGGCCGCATGATAGGAATGCCTACAGCCGCGCGGTACGTAAACATGCGTTAGGGCTGCCCGTCTCCAGCATTTTAATTACATTTGCCTACTTTCTGTTTCTATTTAGTTTTGTGATTGTAGAATGAAGTATTATTCATACACACATATAATGAACAAATATTAAGTATTAATAATAAAATACCACGTCTTTACTTTGAATTTTGCAAACCAACAAAACACACATGCAGCGAAGTTTTAACACAAGCGTAAGTAGGTAGGTACCTACCGTATCATGATTCATTCAGAACCGCATATAACTAACTACCTATTTCACTCGTCTCAATAACTTTCCGTTACTCTATTCGCTTTATTTATTAATCCAAACACCTTTTTTTTCGTGAGATAAAAGGAAATACTTATCCATTAAAAAGACACACGTCATTATGTACCTACCTACTAGTAAGTAAAATTATTTTATAGTCTTACCTTTCAGAGTTTCCAGGTAATTTAAAAAAACTTATGTCTGGATGCGTTATTGACGAATTCATACAACCAAAAACAGCACAATATTTCCTACTCGTCATATTAACTGATTTTTAGAGAAAAAATCGCGCGGTTATTGTTAAAAAAAACAACACACCGTCATTCGACACTGCGGTACAGCCGTGACTGTCTGCCAAAGAGTATAATAATAATATGGGAGAAGAGAGCCCTCTTGTGCCATTTTGAAGCATCCGATTTGAAGCGCCCTCTGGATTTCTTAACAAGAACTAAGGCTCTATAGGTAGCTAGAGGTAGATAGGAATGTATGTATACCTTCTTACGTATAGGTCAATATTTGTTCACCTATAGGTGATCATTCAAGTTTTTTGTTTTTTTTTTTTTGCAAATAGCAGCTGTTTTGTTTACGTTGTATGTTGTTCATAATGAAATTTGCGAATACATAATTTAATGATGATACATTCTAATACGAGCCATCTTTTAATTCGCGAATTGCATTTTAAATCACATAAATACGATGTAAACACACCTTCTATTTGCAAAAAACAAGAAAGAATTTCGCCGGCTACATTTATATTTGAACAGAATTGACAGTTACACAAAGAATTTGTATATAATTAAACATAAAATGGACCAACGAAACACATTCAAGCGCAAGCGCAAGTTGCGGCAGCCATAATATATCATGATCTGTCAAATGACCAATTTGTTCGAGACACCATTGTTTAACTATTGTGTCTACTTCGTGGACAGATCAAAGGGATGTTGCCATATTATGTTACACAAAATAGGATTTCCAAGACAAGGTTGTGGTATAATTTGATAATACGAAACAGCCTTGAAATGTAAAAACGTGATAATTTTATGAAAAATGTAACAATTATTCTCTAGAAACTACTTTAAATTAAATTATAGAACTTATTTTACCTTCATAATCGAACAGAGACATCTATCGTTAATTATGAGATATTTCGTTTTTAGTTTATTGGTTAAGAAAAGTAGATGGCGACTCTTTCTTCACTGTAGTTGTGCATGTTCTAACTGTCTCCCCCCGCTGTCTGCGCCCCGAGCGCACCCCGCGATCGAGGCGCGTAGGTATAGCTCGCGTTTCGTCCGTTTGTATGAAGTTGGAGTACTGTATTATAATATTACCGTGTTGCGGTGCTGTCAGTACTGCGTGTCGTCGCACCGAATCATTCCCTCTACGTCGATTCCCTTTACGTCGACTCGTGAAACAAATGACATCTGTTTTAAAAAGTTTACGCTTGACCTCAAGGTAGGGTTGCCATTCGTCCGGGTTTTTCCGGATTTTTCCTAGTTTAGAGGGCATACGGGGAGCGTCCGGGCGGGGCTTCATTTGTAGTCCGGGTTTAAAAATTTAAATAAGAATAAAAAAATCTAATTTCTTGAATAAAAAAATTCTAACTGATTACTAAAACACTTTGTAGCAAACTGTAATAAGATTCTGTGTTAGGTACTTAAAATGATGATAAAAAATGATAAAATTTAATTTAAGGTGAAAATAAATAATAAATAAATGAAAACGTGATTTGTGACATTTTCAACTGTTTTTTATTACACTGACTGTTTAAAAAAACCTGTTTTAACTTCTCATGCTCTAAAAGTACGCCAATATAGCCCTACGAAGCGGGACTAAAGTGACCACTTTAGTTCCTAGGGAGTGAAAAGTAATTAGTTTTTTTAATTTCCTTCATGTGCATAGACAAACTCAAACAGCCAGTAAATATAGTACTATTTATTATCTGTGGAGTGTGGACCATCTTCATTGCGAAAATGGTGAGTTTTAGTTCCATGGTTTTTCCGCAAAGAAGGTGGCGCCATGCGTTTCAAAAATGTTAAACTGTGACTGGTTTAGAAGAAAAAACTGAACGCGAAAATTTCAGAATTTTTGTCGAGTGTAAATTTGTTCGGTTTTATATAAATTTATTAAGAATGTCCAGTGACCGTGAGAGTTTGACGTCGAGCAAAGAGCAAAAGACATAATAGATAATCTTTTGCCGCCAAAATCGCGGAGGATTTACCTAAAAACTCGAAAGTTTTATGGACTGGAGGAATAATATATGTTTTTGTACTAAATTGACTATTTTTCTCTCACTCAAAGTGAAAAGTACAGTTTGCACCTCGAGACTAAACGCCAACTTAATATACCCTCGGTTTCATTGACTCCCTCGCACGCTCAGGAGTCAAACCACTTCTGGTATATTATGGCTTCGTTTAGTCCCTCGATATAAAATATACTATTGATATGTCCTGGTTCTGGTCTCTAAAATCCGGGGTTTTCATTGTCCTGGTTGCCAAATTTTAGAGATGGCAACCCTAAATAAAATAATATTTATTTTACACAAATTATAAAATTATTCTAATAGAGACAACAAGGCTATTCTTCAAAATATTGGCTAAAATCGTCTTTTTGGCGACCAAAAGTACTAGGCTTGCATACATTCAAGGGAGTCTATCTACATATTGTACATAATTGAAATAAAGGTTAAACTAATAATCGAAATACCATCTTCAATTCATGGAAGCTTAGTACTTCTTATCTGCCCAGATCTTGTGCAAAACGTGTACGAAAAAAAAGTCGTTTCCCAGCAATATCTTTTGCGTAGACTTACTTAGTTTGAGGTACAGAATACTTCGTTGACAGCTTCGTAAAGGGTCCGTTTTTACCCTGTATTAAAGATAGTTGTTTTCTGTTTGCGACACGTTGTGCTTAAGTTCTGTACCCTACCAAAAGTACTATGTCATCAGCCTACAGCAGTCAACTGCTGGACATAGGCCTCCTCAATCGCACGGCATTCAACTCGATTCTCAGCAACTCTCATCCATTTACTACCAGCCATCCAGCGAAGATTGTCGCTCCACCGAGCCTGAGAGCGTTTCCACCATACATTGCCGATTCGTGTTCTCCACTCAACTACACGTCTACCCTAACGTTTATCGTTTTTTGTTTTTTTGAGGATTATATTGTATTAAATTTGGTTAAATTGTATTAAAAGTAGTTTGGATGGTTCAATTTGGCTGTTGTGTTGTGTCGTTTTAAATTGTATTTTTTCTCATAATGTCGTACTAACATAGCTCGTAAGTACTCGCTACTAACCCATATGGACCCTTGTTCGAAATAAAGTTTTTTGATTTGATTTGATTTATCGATAATATTCCTACATAGTAGCAGAGCCTGGTTGCACCCTGAGACCAATGCGTATTGAATAATCAACTAGGCCATCCAGCATCTGCTGCAATTCTTGCAGCGATCCAGCCAACAAAAGTACTAGGCTAGCAGGAATTGAAGATGGTATTTCCATCACAAGTGTACTGTGACAATATTAATCAGTAAGTACCTACACCTACTCAGATACCCGGAATATAAAAATACACAACTCCTTGAACTTATGCTACCCTATGTCTACTACTTTTTGGGTGGGTTATAAATGTATTATTTAAAATACAGATCACCGGATGAGCAAAATAACTTTATTAATTAAAAAGCCGTAATTCGATTTCTTAACGAGAACTGAGGCTCTATATGTAGCTATAGGTAGATAGGAATGTATGTATACCTTCTTACGTATAGGTTAATATTTGTTCACCTATAGGTGGACATTCAAGTTTTTTTTTTTTGCAAATAGCAGCTGTTTTGTTTAATGATGATACATTCTAATACGAGCCATAATTTAATTCGCGAATTGCATTTTGATCACATAAACACGATGTAAACACACCTTCTATTTTACAAAAAACAAGAAAGAATTTTGCCGGATTTTGTTTGATTTTGGAGATTTTTCCTAGTTTACGGGGAGCGTCCGGGCCTTCATTTGTAGTCCGGGTTTAAAAATTTAAATAAGAATAAAAAAATCTAATTTCTTGAATAAAAAAATTCTAACTGATTACTAAAACACTTGGTAGCAAACTGTAATAAGATTCTGTGTTAGGTACTTAAAATGATGATAAAATTTAATTTAAGGTGAAAATAAATAATAAATAAATAAAAACGTGATTTGTGACATTTTCAACTGTTTTTTATTACACTGACTGTTTAAAAAAACCTGTTTTAACTTCTCATGCTCTAAAAGTACGCCAATATAGCCCTACGAAGCGGGACTAAAGTAACCACTTTATTCCTAGATTTCCGAGACAATGTTGTGGTATAATTGATAATACGAAACAGCCTTGAAATTTAAAAACGTGATATTTTTTATGAAAAATGTAACAATTATTCTCTAGATAACTACTTTAAATTAAATTATAGAACTTATTTGATCTTCTTGAACAGAGACCTCTATCGTTAATTATGAGATATTTAGTTTTTAGTTTATTGGTTAAGAAAAGTAGATGCGACTCTTTCTTCACAGAAGTTGTGCATGTTCTAACTGTCTCCCCCCTGCGTTAAACGTTATCGTCCAACCGCGGCTCGCTCCCGCCAAAACTTGTAAAAGGTTACGCCGTAATGACAAAGTTAAAGATCTATAGTTCTACAATTGTCGTTTGTATGTAATTCGTTTTTATGATAGTTTAAACCCAAATAAACAGAAAATCTCACAATTCATATCCTACTAGCTTAAATCCGATTATGGGTTAAATTGTATCTGTGAGCTAGTTATTTCAATTCGATTGATTGATCACAACAGAAAAAAAAATGTTTTTCATTACTCATACTCGGAAAGTAGGTCTGAAGTTGCCTGTGGAGCGGGTTGAAAGTAATACTTTTCAGCCCTAGGGAGAATCGTTTTCAACTAACAACTGTCAAATTATAAAAAAAAAATTGTTCATTTTTCTATTGAACCATGTTCCAACTTTCTATACAGCCACGATGTAAAATTGAAATAACAAAGTAAGGTATTAATTAAAGAATATATTTTTTTTAAATAACTTCATTATAAGTAAGTAATTAAGTTTCAACTATTTCTTTAAAATAACATAGTTTTGGGCAAAATATTTACCATTTTGTCGATGATGTAAATGAAAAATAGGTAATGGCTGAATAGCTGGCCGGCCATAGAAAAAAAAAACAAAATAGGCGGGAAAGCGGCAATCCGATCTTCATTTTTTTTTCGAATTGATTCATGTTTTTATTTTAACTTTCCTTGTATTCGTAATGAAAAGCACAGTGTTTACCTCGGGTTAAAGACTTATTTAGTCCCTCGAACTATTAGCGCCCTCGCTGCGCTCGGGCACTAAACCCGTCTCGGGACTAAATAAGTTACTTTCATCCCTAGGGTAACAATGTACTATTAATAAAAAAAACAATATCAACAACATCAGAAGGGACAACCCTATGGCTTCAATGGAGCGTAGGTAATTATTGCATCAACTATTCTTAGTTTCGGTACTGTCCATATTTATACTGTGGTCGTACCGATCTAAATCAGTTAGCATGCTGAATTTAGTCAAGTGTAAAGCGATTTAGACAAGAAATGCGTTTAGTTGTCTGCTACTCTCAGCGGAGTGCGCACGTTCATCATTTGTCACCGAACGCAGCGCTAGAGGTACCTACTTTCGTGCAGCGATGGCCACTAAAGAAAAAGAAGTAATTCTTCGATTACTGGATCCCCGAACTGAGTCCCTCGAACTATTAGCGCCCTCGCTGCGCTCGGGCACCAAACCCCGTCTCGGGACTAAATAAGTCTTTAACCCGAGGTAAACACTGTGCTTTTCATTACGAATACAAGGAAAGAAAAAATAAAAACTTGAATCAACTCGAAAAAACAAATGAAGATCAGCAGGGCTATTACGTATCTTTCTGATATCCAGTGACTATCGGGCTTTGGTTGTACATCGAACTTTGATGACAACCGTGAATGTCATAATATTGGTATTAGGTATCACACTGAGTGGATATCACTTTACAGTAACTAACAGGGTCATACATAATACGAAACTAACCTTTTGACCGTTAATTGATGGACACTGAGCCCAGTTACTATCATTTCGAGCTGTCAACAGAGATACGTAATAGCCCTATTGATTGCCAGTTTCCCGCCTATTTTGTTTTATTTTTCTGTGGCCGGCCAGCTATTCAGCCATTACCAATTTTTCATTTCCATCATCGAAAAAATGGTAAATATTTTGCCCAAATCTATGTTATTTTAAAGAAATTGTTGAAACTTAAATAAAACAAAGTTATTTAAAAAATATGTATTCTTTAATTAATACTTTACGATGTTATTTCAATTTTACATCGTGGTTGTATAGAAAGTTGGAACATGGTTCGATAGAAAAATGAACTATTTTTTTTTAATAATTTGACAGTTGTCAGTTGAAAACGATTCTCCCTAGGGCTGAAAAGTATTACTTTCAACCCGCTCCTCAGGCAACTTCAGACCTACTTTCAGAGTATGAGTAATGAAAAGTACTTTAAATACTGGAGGTAGCAAATTTTACTCAAAGGAAACATTCCTTTATTTTTAAAAAGAAACAAATGTGCCATCACAGAATTTCGAAAATTCGCTTACCTACCACATTCGCACAACGCTCACTGACTGAATTTAGTGAACTAAATTTAGCCAAATGTAAAGGCTCACTTCACGCGCTTGCACGAGCTCTGCCGACCCGCCCGCTGGAGATCGCATCAATTACTTCGTTATTTCAAATTTTATGGATCTCTCCGTGCCTCAAGATTTACTCACAAATACCTAGTAAACCATAGATTAGAACTGACCGGTATGTTTTCGGTTAAATTAACAGCTAAACGTACACTCATATAACTGTGTAGGTACATAATGAAAAGAGACGTCATGGGATTAACACGGGGAGAACTCATGCGATTCTTAGACTGAATAATACGATCATGGATAAGCTCTTAGAACAGGTTCACGGGGTTGCAGCAAGAGCTTGAACACATAGACGCGGAGGCAAAGCCGAAGAGGATTCGAAGTAAATCTAGGTGAACGTAACTCCAGGGAAAGAACTAGGTATTAGCCTATTGGTGATGGGATTGCGATATGGAGAAAAATAATTATGGAGGAGGAAGAGAAAGAGGGATTAAGGAGACAGACAAGGACGCTAAAAGAAATACAGTGGAGTAAGGAATCGTAACCGAGAGTATTGCTCGAGTGTCGCTCTCGATACTGCGTCAAGCAAGCAGCTACTTGGTGAGCATCACGTGATTTTTGCATACATTCAAGTAATTATACGTGACTCATGAGTAAAGATAGTGATGTGATAGTGGTGATAACTTGCAGAAGCACACGTGTACAAACGCCACACTCACAACAGCAAATAAAATACGGGATTTACAAAAGAGAGAAAAAGTCAAGGTAGTCGCCGTGTCTCGTGAGATCGAATAGAAGGAGAAGAGACCCTAGGTTCCACTTCTTAAACAAGTGTCCACTCGTTTATCTAGTGCAGTGTTTTTTTGGAGATCATGCATGCGCCTTCATCAGATGTATGGAATCCCCCAGTCATTAGAACATTTGGTGCATGGTGATTTTGACAGAGTCACTTTCTGTACCATATTAGAGGTTCGTTAAAAGTAAAAAGTAAAAGTTTGAGTAATTAGGAAGTGATATTTTAGTATGGTCCATAAGTGCATCCAGAACCTTGCTGCTGTACCTAACATGTATCGTACTCGTCTCTACGTCGTTATTCTTAAGGATAGCATGATCATGACTATCAAAACGAACCTTCCACAATTTCCTTGTGTGAAAGACGAAGATGACAAACCTGTCCACGTCCAGCACATGATGAAGTGAGTTTTAAAGTCCCTACTTGTAAGTAAGTAATTATTCTTATGAAACGTGATACTGCAATGGTTGACACTGATTTAGTTTTCCACAGAAGTTGGTGTTTTGTGTCCAGCCGGTAAATGTTGGTTATTATCAAAGTTTAGGTAATTAATGTAATCAGTGACAACGGCCCACTCACTGATGGAAATCGGAGTAAGTTATCAGAGTTATCACTCGCACGGATCGTTAACATGCAGCTATTATTCATGTCACTGTGTTATTGTGTCGGGCACGCGCGGCGTGTGGCGGGCGGCGCGGTGGCGCGGAATGGCACGCGTGCTTGCGCATGCAACCGCCGCTAGCAACTGTCAAAATTGGCGGGAATCGGCGCGGGCGCATCCAGGCAATGTTATCTGTACGTGTACACACATCGCCAATTCGCCACACGAAGTGACGTGCAATTATAAATTAGTCAATCATTATAAACGACTCTTCCGACAAGAATGCACGCTACAGATTTCTGCCCTGTTATCAACAATCAACATTAGCATTCGCACAACGCTTTTTTTTTTACAAACGTTCATTTTACCAAGACTGCAGCGCAGCGCGTCCGTTATAGGAAGATAAAAACAAAAAAAAAACAAAAAAAAAAAAAAACAAAACACTGAAATCACCAAACCTTTGCCCTACCGTGGATCTTTGGCTAGCAGAACAAGGTGTGAGCTACAACTCAAACCCAGAAGCTACCTTCACTATCACAAGTACGGAGGGACATACACAAAGTACCTATATGCTTACGAATGCTGCACCGTTTTTCTGGATCGTAGGATCTTCACTTTCTTTCAAATAATTTCCTTCAACTTAATTTATAACTTCGATATAACCTTAGAATAAACAGAGATATCATAATCAGTTGCGTCATTTTTATAGATAATCTGCATGATTGTGGCGGCTGCGACGACGCGCGATGGTGGCGCCGCACGCCGCACCGCATTATCTCGGAAACGTAGGACGTTGCCCCGCGCCTCCTTGCGCATCTCCGGGGCTGGTAGACGATCCCGATTTTTTAATTTATTTGTTTAATTCATAGTTTGTGCACGAAGTCTCGTATAAAAGACAAATAACATTCAATATCAACAACTTATTTTGGAAAGCTTATGTTTAATGATAGCGTTTGTTATCTCGCCAAGAATGCAGCAGAGCCGCTGTGCTGACGATGATATGTGCGATGAGTGATAGAGAGCGTCTCTTGAGCAACAAGTGTGTCACGGGCGGCGTCGGCGCGCGGCGGTCACTCGAATCAATTGAAGTCAATCAAACGCGTGCGGTGCGTACACGCAGCTGCTGCCGCTCGTTACCCTTTCCCGCGCCACGACGTTGCAGAAGGAGTACATGATGACATGACCAAATAGTCTACAGGCTCCCTTAATCACACACACACACAGTCACACGTCGAAAACGACTGATTGCCCCAATATTTACAGGACATAACAACTGAGTCTATAATTCTATTCGATATAACGATCAGTAAATATAATAAACGTTTGATATAATTTTAAAGTTACTAATTTTTATAAGCATAACCTACATTGAATATAAAATCGATTGATATACTCAAAAGACATAAAACTTATTTAGTCTAATGTGTGATTTTCTCAAGCATAATGTTTAGGCGCCGCGGCTGAAAATCAAACAGTAATAGACCTAACTTTGTCAACTAAATTCCATCCAGGACTGGCATGTGTCCAGCGAACTATCATGTTCAGATCACAGATGGATTCGATACACCATCAATTTCAACCTACCAAAGCCACAACCGAGGAGGATCCCTCGAAACACAGACAAAAACCAAGTTCATAAGGCTAGTCAAGGCAGAGTTTGGTAATTTACTCTCCCTTCCAGCTGAAATATCTTTAATCAACATAGATGAACACGTAAACAACCTCACATCAATCCTCCTAACTAGCTTTGAGCAGTCTTGCCCACTCACTGTACCAAGACAGGGGGCAAGGCAGTCCTGGTGGGGTCCAGAGCTAGAAATATGCACCGAAATAGGTTGCGAAGGCTTCTCAACAGAGGCATGAACACACGGTCGTCAGGCGACTGGGACCGTTACAGAACTGGCCGTAAAACCTATAAAAAACCACGCCTCAGAGGTAGAAACGGCTGGAGGCGTTTTTGTGCTAACATTGAGAACAGCAACCAGGCAATGAGGGTCAAAATTTGTCTCGCCGCGCCGTCGGGACTGATCTTTCAATAGGATGCCTCAAAAAACCAGACAATACTTTCACAATTAACGATGCGGAGACTAGCGAATTACTTCTCACCACCCACTTCCCAGACTGCCGGATTGCGAACCAACAGAGCTGGGAACCGTATAGTGAAAGGGCTACGAGCAACCTAGACTGGGAGGTGGCTTCAGTAGTAATAGACAAAGACAAAATAATATGGGCAATTAACACCTGCCTACCTTTCAAGGCAGCAGGGTTGGATGGTATGTTTCCGGCTCTGCTCAGATGGAGCGGTGACTCGTTAGCCGAATACCTTGTCAAGATATTCCGTGCCTGTCTGGCCCACCGCTACATCCCCTTGAAATGGCGCGAAGTAAAAATTATCTTTATTCCAAAATCAGGTAGGAGCGATTCGCCATGGGATCTGGAGGCAATAGTCCTCGCGCGCCTACATGAGTGGCGCGCGGAGGCGCATCGCCGGGGGGAAACTCCGCTGCTGCGGCAAATTGTCGCTCAGCGGACGGACTTCCGGCGGGATCTCATGGCGACATGGAGAGAGCGACTATCGCAACCCCGTGCAGGGCACGCCACAATAGTGGCGATAAGTCCCCTCTTTGAGGAGTGGCTGGAGAGACGCCACGGCGTCCTCACCTTCCGCCTGACGCAGGTTCTTACCGGACACGGATGTTTCGGTGTTTGATGTTTCGGTAAGTTCCTGCACCGAATCGGGTGGGAGGAAACGCCCGGGTGTCACCATTGTGAGGATCGACCGGAGGACACGGTGGAGCACACGGTGGAGGTGTGCCCCGCTTGGGCGGAGCACCGCCGTGTCCTCGTAACGGCGATTGGCGGCGGCGACCTCTCGCTCCCGGCCTTGGTTCAATCCATGGTCCGGAGCGAGACGGAATGGGACGCCGTCACCTCCTTCTGCGAAGCAGTCATGCTAGCGAAGGAGGTGGCGGAACAGGACAGGGAGAGATCCTCACGTCCCGGCCGCCGCGGGAGACGCCCCGGGCGTCGGGGGCCACGTGGTGGCTTCCGGCCACCGTAGGCGCGGGCCTGTGGACGGGGAGCTATGGGCTAGCTCGCCGTCCGTACGTCTCATGACGACAGGCCGTGTCGACGGCGCGTTCGTGTTCCACGCGCGCCTCCAAGAGAGTCAGCAATAGGGAAGGGGTCCGCAAGGACCGAAGCCTGCCGGGGCTGCGGGACTATTCGAAAGAGATACCGTGGCCCCGGAACACAAAGGGCGAGGAAGGAACATGGATGGGTTTTAGTCAGTAAAAGTCTGACACTCCCTCCTGCTCCGCCGAGCGGGAGAAGTCATTTGATGATTTCCCATCCTAAAAAAAAAAAAAAAAAGGTAGGAGCGATTATACACAACCCAAGTCCTTCAGACCCATCAGCCTCACCTCGTTTTTCTTGAAGACATTAGAAAGGCTGGGAGACAGAAGCATTAGGAATCAAATTTCGCTATTTTAACTTTTACCCCCTAACCAACACACCTACTGCGAAGGCAAGTCAACTGAATCCGCACTCCACTGCGTGGTCACACGCATAGGAAACGCTCTAAAAATCAAAAACCCAACACTAGGCACCTTCATAGACATAGAGGGTGCTTTTGACAAAAAGAACTTCGCCAGCATCAGCCAGGCACTAGTCGAACGGAACGTCGTGCACGGTGTGGCCACCGTGCACGACGTTTGGTGGACGAGAACCGAATTCTCGACCACCGCCCTAGAAAACAAACAAACTAACAGTAAATCAATATTTGAATGTCACCTCGCCATGGAGAGTATATCGCTGACTAACAGAATCACCCTCTAGTGGATCAAGGGGCACAGTGGATCCCTGGGCAATGACGCCGCATACGAACTTTCTAAGAGAGGTTCCGAGATGGCAGTGCTAGGCCCGTACCCACTCCTTCCCTTACCTTTCTCACTATTCCGTACATGGATTCGCCAGAGATCAAATGAACTCCATAACAACAAATGGTGTGACCATTTGTTGTTATGGAGTCTACAGACTACAGGCAGTCAAAAATGGTGATGCCAAGTCTACATCCGCGACTGGCAAAACGACTGCTCAGCCTAAGTAGAAATAACCTCAGAATAATAATAGGGACAATAACGGGCCATTGTCCCCTAAACAAACGTCTCTTTAACATAGGCGCCACGGACAGCCCACTCTGCAGGGGCTGCTTTGACGCCGAAGAATCAGCCGCCCATGTCATCCTGGAATGCGAGGCCGTGGCTACCCAACGCAAACAAATCCTCGGAACGGTGAGGTCGCTCCGCGAAGCCTGTGCAGCTCCTAGGAAACTTCTGTGCTTCTGGGCGGAAAAAGGTGGGTAACTTAGCCAGGACACCTACGCACAACGGACCGAATAAGAGTCTAAGTGCGGAAAATGGAGTCCCTACCCTACTCTACTCTCTACTCTAACGCCTAGTAAAAAATATTTGCATGTTTTTTACTAGGCGTTAGAGTAGCACATACCATGCATGCAAACAAGCATACACCATACATGCAGCATGCAATCAAGCATGCAGCAAGCATGCAACATGGATTAGGCATGGTTTCTGTCACGGCTGCGGCACTGCAGGGCTCCGGCGGTCCCATGCCAGCTTATCGTCGCAGATGTGGTTCACGCTCACCACCGCGGCTTCGGGCCACCTCGCCTCTCCGCGCCTACGCGATTTTAAATAACACTCTAGTCTAGGGGTAGAGCAGTCAAGACTACGTGGAGTCAGTTTTGCAGCGATTCGTTTCTGTCACGCTTTTCGATTAAATAAACGAAATATCAATATTAATTATTATCATTCTAGGTACGGAGAAATTGGGGGACAAAGTTCCAACTTGACAACTTTTTTTTTGAAATACTAGTTTTTACTTAAACCTCCCCAACCCCCGTACTATTCAATCCATCCATCAGCACAATGTTTTGAGTGCGCTACATTGAGTTTTACCACAAAACATGATTTTCCACCCCAAAAAAAAAGTCGTTTCCCAGCAATAATTTTACTTAGTTTGATGTACAGAATGCTTGGTTGACGGCTTCGTGATGAGGTGGTTTACACCCTGTATACACTTAGGGTTTAATTCAGTTTAATTCAGAGGAAATTTTGCCGTTATATATATAAACGCAGCTACGGATACTACCCATTTTTGTATCCTTCTTTATTTGTGTCAGGAATGATAAGAATGGATATTTTGCAGCTCAGGCGCAAATTAATGCATATCTTACATTATTATCTGTTAATTAATAGTAGTATAGTATAGATAATCCATCGGTAAGGGAGCATATCCAAATGTATGTTCCGCAGCAATACATGCGTGGCATAGGACGGCGACGGCACCAACTTCTTGCATGCCCAACGGAATGGCGTATTCATCAAGCTGATAACAGCCCAACCGCAAAAGCAATTGGCCTCATTAATCGCTACCTTGACAGCAGTCCAAATGCCGACATATTTGTGGATACTATAAGCACTTTAAGGAAAGATGTATTGTCATTTTTAAATAATTGATTTATAAATTTCTCTTACTTTTATTTTATTTTAATCAAGATTGTAATATTATTGAATTCCACTGACATATTTATGTAACACTAGTGTACTTATTAATTTTGACTTCAGCATCATCTGCCTAACTTTTTCGGTCGGCTTCCCAGTCTAACCGTACATGACATTACATGTTATTAATATTATTTTTTTTTGACATTTTAAGACTTCTATAATAGTACCTACATAAGATGGCACACCCCACCCAGGCAAAGATCTTACTTACCGTGAGCCATCTTACAGCAACACACTCAAAGCACAGCACACATTCAAAGCAAAGACTAACAAGTTTGTTCGGATATCTACAGATATTTTGACATAGATTTCTACGATTTCAAAATACCATTATTTTTTTTACACTCTTTGTTTCTTTTTTATTTATACTTTACATCGTTGTATACTGAAGATTTTTCATTTGTCACACTATTCTCGGAGCATGGTGGCGGGCGGCGACATTCCCGTGGGATACTGAACTCCGTCAGTGTTGTGAGTTCCACCTGTGGTACATAGATGGCGCTCTTTAACTATTCTGTAATCAAGAAACTTATATACTAACTGGAATGAGGACGGGCAACCCAAAAACGTTTCGAGCGAGAAAGTTTCGATCGTGGATGTTGTCTCTTTCTAATAGGGTGTCCAATAATCATACTAACTCTTGAGACAGTTACAGAGCTTTGGTTACAGTTACTTGAGTAGTTGTTATTTTATTATTTATTATTATATTATATTATTTATTTATTATTTTTATTCTAGGCGAAATAGCTTCAAGAGTGGATGTTATTAACTTTTTATGTTAACTTAAATGAATGTCTGTACCGTCCAGTTGCAAATTATCCATTTTGCAACCTGTCTATCCAGACGACTTTTGTATTCGGGGATTCGAGGACTCCGTTAATATTATAAATTTTTTCAGACAGAAAGTCGCATATTCATGCTATGACTGTTTACATAATATAATGTTTTAGTAACATTGAAAGAAAAAAGAAATAAAGAAAAATCTTTATCTATCGCAGGGACATGACGTGCATACAAAATTTGAAAACAGAAATAACAAACATAAAAACATTCAGAATATTACAAAACAGAACAACAAAAAATACATTATAAAAAATAAAAAAAAATTGACCGCTAGCACGTCGTGAGTGCGACAAATAGGTAACCACTCAGCATGATGCTGTACTATGGGGGGCCCACAGCACAGCGCTGGTTTTCAGTGGTCACCCGTGAAAAGAAAAGAAAAACGTACGGAAGCCAAAACAGCATAATTATAAAGTATTTGATTGAACTGAAAAAGAATAAAACAAACAGTACTTAAACATAAAACAACATAAAACAACATAAGAAACAAAATAAACATTACTTACAATAAATATATAGGTTTCTAAGCAGGCTAAACAAATTAAACACATGGCGTATCTTTTGTATCGCTCCCTTCCCCCCTGCGCGTCGCCGTCGCCGTCGCCTGCGCGCGCTCGGCCGATCATACGACTTATACTACCGCTACCGCACCGATCGCATTTCCCCTTTGCACCTGTTGGCGCGTTGACGTACTGTGCGTCTTATGTCATTGCCGCCCGCCGCCAGCGGCCTGGCCGCGCAGGCGCACCGCGGCGTGTCGCACGAGTCTTGTTTACTCACGCGACCAGTTGCTATATAGGGTGTTGCCGATGGCTACCTTACGCTGTACCTACTTTTATTGTATCTTAGTCGACGCTTTAATAACAAGTAATGTGCTGTCTTGGAAAACGTGAAGCCATCTCGAGCCGCTAGGATAGATATGCCTTGCCAATAGATGATAAACCATAAGTGAGTCTCGTGTTTATTTATAGTGTATTTGCTGTTCATACTTTTGTTTTTCTAAGAGGATTTTTTTCAAATGTAATTCAAAGTTTTGTTTTGTTTTTAGGGATCTTATAGGCGGCGGCAGATCATTCCAGCAGCGAGTGGCGGCATACTTGAAACATCCCCTGAAGGCCATGGTCTTATGTCGGGGCATCGAAAGTAGATTGGACGTGGAACGAGCAGAGCAGCTATAGTGCTCGTGCCTTCAGCTAATTTTCCAAAAGAGATATTCCAGTTTGTTTGTTTTTATGATACCGAACATCAAAACTGCTAAGTGTAATTTCCGCCGTGCAGCCATTTTAAGGATGTTGTGTTCATTCAGATAGGGTGTGATACGACATTCGCCAATATTTATTTTATATTCCGAAACCATTCATTTTCACTCGCAGTTCGCAAAATGGATTTTTTTGCTGGAGAAGCATGGAAAATTCCTTAGGACTGGCATGGTACGGCACGGTGCCGCGGACTTTTTCTTTTCAATATTTGGTACTACCGACACCATGTGCGTTGTCCGATGTTTCTAATTTATAAAATATACTTGTGATTATTATGTACGACGACGACTACTACTACACCCCTTCACACAACATAATTTTACCATATTTAAAGCGGATTATTTCGCTTAAATACAATAAAAAGTACTTTTCATTACTCATACTCTGAAAGTAGGTCGGAAGTTGCCTGAGGAGCGGGTTGAAAGTAATACTTTTCAGCCCTAGGGAGAATCGTTTTCAACTGACAACTGTCAAATTATAAAAAAAAATTGTTCATTTTACTATTGAACCATGTTCCAACTTTCTATACAGCCACGATGTAAAATTGAAATAACAAAGTTAAGTATTAATTAAAGAATAGATATTTTTTAAATAACTTTATTTTAATTAAGTTTCAACTGTTTCTTTAAAATTACATAGATTTGGGCAAAATATTTACCATTTTGTCGATGATGTAAATGAAAAATTGGTAATGGCTGAATAGCTGGCCGGCCATAGAAAAAAAAAAACAAAATAGGCGGGAAAGCGGCAATCCGATCTTCATTTTTTGTTCGAGTTGATTCATGTTTTTATTTTAACTTTCCTTGTATTCGTAATGAAAAGCACAGTGTTTACCTCGGGTTAAAGACTTATTTAGTCCCTCGAACTATTAGCGCCCTCGCTGCGCTCGGGCACCAAACCCCGTCTCGGGACTAAATAAGTTACTTTCACCCCTAGGGTTTAGGGTTTTATTCAGCCATTACCTACTTTTCATTTACATCATCGACAAAATGGTAAATATTTTGCCCACAACGTATTAGAAATGACTTCAACGCGAAAATGTATCGGCCATACTGTTTACATCGGTGACAAGGCAAGACAGAGACACTATCCGCCTTTGTCGGTTTCTCGCTCGGAACGTTTTTTTTTTCTTTTCTATTGAATCCATTGTACAAATTTAAACTCTAAGCTTTTGAGATAGAGTTTATTTTTAATATTTTACCATTTTGTTCGTACTCATTCCAGTTAGTATATAAGTTCCTTGTCTGTAATAACTTAAAAGTCAGTGCAGTACGAACCAAACATTTATTGTTAATGAAATAAATATATTTCATGAACAATAAAATAGAGATAGGTAATTATTATCTCAACAATACGTATATACCCATGTAATGTTAAAACTAAAAGTGTAAAAAAAGTTGTTTGTTTGTAGCCTAAGTACCTACCTACTTATTATTTAATTCTACGTATTCTGCTGGCAGGATGGCAAATAGTTGCAAATATCGAGCTAAATTTTAATATTATAATGATGACTTTGATTCAAGAATTTATCCAGTTGTTTTGCTGACTTCTTCTGCCGGTCCACATTACCTCCTCTGCAAAAACCGGATGAGTCGCTAGCTCACTCCGCTACCGAGATAGCTTATCTGCATCTCTATTTGAGAGCAATTCAAGTCTAGATTAGACTGACGTAAAACCGCCACTAATGATTCCTTGCTGTGATTCTTTGATGCCGGTTATCTTACACATGAAAGAGGTTCGTAGAGTACTTCATAGCCTAGACGTCAACAAGGCTAGCGGTCCTGACGGCATACCAGCAAGAGTATTGAGGAGCTGTGCGCCTGAGTTGTCTTCAGTGTTGACACGCTTGTACCGCCTCTCTCTTAAAACCGGGACGGTACCAAAATCATGGAAGGTTGCTAATGTTACAACCAGTACCCAAAAAGGCTAGTCGTGCCGAAGACCCATTTATTGAATAAACACTTACCCAGATCTTCAAGGAGTCCTGGATGGAGCACTGTTCCTCTGTTCACACCTTTTATCCCCTTTTTCTTATTTCCACACTAGTCTACCTGTTCACCTTTTTTTTTTCAATATGGCCGTCGCCCCCGCGCACCGGCCTCATTCCCGCTCTTCTTATTAAACCCAAAATTAATGAAAGCGTTATAAAATATGCAAACAAATCAATAATTCGTGTTGTATTTTTAAATATATGTTTACAATTTATTAAATATGATAGCTCTTGAATTAAAATAATAACGTGATTAACCGGATGTTAACAGTCGGCCATCCTGTTTCAGGAATGTCCTCATTCCAATATCGGCCATCTTGCAAGTGAATGGTCCCACACCTCATTCACACCATTAACTAATATCGAGTATCCAGAAAACCTCAAGTTAAACATTATTCGTACTAAAATATCATAGTTAACTTACCATCTTAAAGAAGCTTTTCAGCCTTCATCAGATACGATATATGTGCGCACCGCCTGTTCACCTAGAACTTCGGCCTCCGTCACATATTCTATCATAGGTCATGTGCGCACCGCTTGCTCACTTAGAACATCGGCCTCCGTCACATGTTTTATCCTTGGTCATGTGCGCACCGCTTGCTCACTTAGAACATCGGCCTCCGTCACATATTCTATCATAGGTCATGTGCGCACCGCTTGCTCACTTAGAACATCGGCCTCCGTCACATGTCATATCATTTGGCATGTGCGCACCGCTTGCTCACTTGGAACATCGGCCTCCGTCACATGTTTCATTCGATCCATACGTGCACCGCTTGTTCAAGAACTTCGGCCTCCTTAAACGTATGGTCCATTCCAGTAATTGAAATTCTTTCTTCCTCTTAATCTGTGATAGTCTGCCAGGGATTGTGGTTGGGTTTTGGAGGGAAAATGAGGACAAGGGGGCCAAGGGTATGCATTATATGGTTAATGAGGATGAACACTAATCAAGTTCTCTTAATCAACTGAGTCTCACTTATAAAATATAATACCTGTTAATACGTGCCACCAATGTCGAGTGATCATATTTTCCGTTGCTTAAGTTATATTATCAATCAGTCACTGAATCAGTTTTATTATTTTCATCATTTGTTGCCCTACAACACATAATTTTAATTTTATTTTATTGTTAGAATGTTTTTTTTTTTTTTTTTTTTTGTTTTTTTTTTTTTTTTAATAAACATTTTTATTTTTCGCTTTCATCTGATGTGATGGAATCGGATTCACTTGCCCCTGGAGATGATTGAAAAGTAATCCATGGCTTCAAGTGATCGGCAGGAAAAATATTTTTGTATTTGCGCATAGTGTGTCCTTCAATACTGGATACTTCGTATCTATCATAGTTTAACACCTTTGTTATTTTATACGGCCCTCTGAACTTTGGTGTAAGTTTATTGCTTTTCCCTCGTTCTTGATGTAAGTTCGGAATCATGACTAAGTCTCCTTCATTATAAAATTTTGTAGGGGCCCTCATCTTGTCGAAACGTTCTTTCATTGCCCTCTGTTGTTTTACTATTGTATTCTTTACCTCTTCACGAATCTCTTCTCTACTTTTTTCGTTACTTGTATCGTTTCCTTCTGTTAGATCTCTAATTATCCCTTCTGAAGGAGCAGCAGACCTATTTCCAAAGACTACCTCCGATGGAGCTTTCCCGATGCTTCTATTTCGAGTATTATTCAAGCTCAGCTGCAGTTTCGGTAAATTTAGGTCCCAATCAGCTTCACTGAGGTTATGGTTCATCGCTGCTAGCGAGCTCAAAATAGTCCTATTGTATCGCTCGATTTGCCCATTGGCACGAGGTGTCGCCACTGCATTTAACACATGTTTAGCACTTATCAATTGCATGTAGGCTTTAAACTCAGATGATGTGAAGCTGCTTCCTTGGTCCGATATTATTACCTTAGGACAGCCCACGGTTGAAAATATGTCGTCCAGTGCCTTTATAGTTGTCTTAGATTTGGTGTCACGAACACCCTTTACAAAGATAAACTTGCTAAAGCTGTCGATGACACCGATAATGTATGTATTTCCTCTTTTGCTTCTGATGAACGGACCTAAATGGTCTAGGTGCATTGTATGGAACACTTCATCAGGTTTTGGAATCGGGTGTAAATATCCAGATTCTTTTCCGGTAGGTTTCTTATTGTAGGCACAGTTCAAACAGGCTGCTACATATTTTTTAACAAATCGTCTCATTTTAGGAAACCAATATTCTTTATTCATTTTCTCAATAGTTTTATCGAAACCGAAATGTCCTGATTCATCATGACACAGCTGACAAATTCGCCATTTAGCGCCATTTGGTACGACCCATTTCAAGCTTTTACCCACGCGTCTATATAACTTAGCTTCCTTAATCACATAGTTATTAGTGATGTCTTTGATGTCAGTTTCCTTGGTGTCCAATATATCTTTTATATGTTTTAGTTTGGGGTCAGTCATTTGCACTGTATGTAACCAATCTTCCGTTCTGATATTCATTATGGCCGGTTGTTCAACTGGGTTTCGGCTTAATGCGTCCGCGTGTTTCATCGACTGCCCTGGTCGATATTCCACAGTAAAATCAAATTCGAGTAGTTGGAGCCACCATCTTGCGATTCGAGGGATTAAATCCCTTTTACTGAGAGTTGCTCTCAACGCATTACAGTCTGTCAGAACTTTAAACTGTAACCCTATCAAATATATCCGAAATTTTTTTAGACTTGCTACAACTGCCATAGTCTCCAGTTCATAAGAATGCCAGAACTCCTCCTCCTTTGTTGTCTGCCGGCTATAATATGCAACAGGTCTTAACGGAGCTTTATCGTCCGATTTCTGTAGAAGTATGCCTCCCAATCCATGTTTACTGGCATCGCAATGTACTTCAGTTATGTTATCGGGGTTGTATAATGCCAACACGGGACGTGACGTGAGACGCACTTTTATCTCGTGAAAGGCATTTTCTTGTTCCGTTCCCCAACTCCATGGTACATCATTTTTGGTGAGCATCGTGAGGGGTCGTGCTATGCGAGCAAAGTCATTTATGAACCTTCGGAAGAAACTTGCTAGACCAACGAATTGGCGTATCTGGTGCACATTCGTAGGGATAGGGAAATTTGAAACTGCACGAGTCTTGTTCAAACCTGGTTTAAGACCATCTTCTGAAATTTCGTACCCTAAATACTCGATCGAAGACTGCAGAAAGTGGCATTTACTTATATTCAAGGTTAGATTTGCTTGCCGTAACAGAACTAGGATTGATTCTAATTTCTCTAAAGACTTTTCTACTGTAGGAGCAGCAGTTAAAATGTCATCCAAATAAGGTATAGCTAATTCAAATCTCTTGGACCCGAGAGCTTTGTTAATCATCTGTTGGAATACCGCTAGCGCGTTAACTAAGCCAAATGGCATTCGAGAGTACTCGTAGTGACCATCTGGCGTTATAAAAGCTGTCAAATGTCTGGATTCTTCAGCAACTGGAATTTGATGGTAACCGGATGCCAGATCAAGGCTGGTGAAGAATTTGTTACCACTCAACCGATCTAATTGATCATCGATCACTGGCATAGGATATTTGTTCTTAACGGTTTTTTTTGTTGAGAGCTCTGTAATCCACACAGAGCCGATAGTCATTGTTCTTTTTCTTTACCAGCACAATCGGACTTGCATACTCCGACTGTGATTCTCTTATTACCTGGTTTTGCAGTAATTCTTCAACCATACCTTGAACAATTCTTCTTTCCGCAAAAGGTAGTCGATATGGTTTATACGATATTGGACTGTCGTCTGTCAGTCTAATGTGCATCTCTGTAACAGCTGTAAGTCCAAGTTCCTCTGGCGACAGAGCAAAGCATTCCCGATATCTATTCAACAAGTTAATTAATTTCAAGTTCTCATCCTCTGTAGCATTTTCACCAATATTTAACATTTCTAACGTGATATCATCTCTTTTGGTATACTCTTCGGCTATTTCCTGATTACCTTCTGCTATTCTTCGTATTTGTTTTATATCTATAGCCTTGGTCTTGAAATTATTTATATCTGGTAGTATATGTCCTCTACTTAGTAATCTGTTTTCTTTTAAATGTACACTACCACCCGATATATTGACAGCCACTAAATGACCATGACCTTCAGTCAATGTATAGATTCCTTGGAGAATAATATACTGCGAATTTTCCTTCATACATATACATGCGGGAATATACATGTACCCTGTAATTTGGCTGTTTGCATGTACTGGTATGGGTTGTATACCAGTTAAACTAACATCTATGTCATTATAAAGTGCTACTTTATCTAAAGTTGTTTCACTAGTGTAAAGGTATAAGTCGGTATCGGTTTTATATACCCTCACTGAGGGTAATTCAGTTAATGTCTGGCCAATTAGAAGGTCCGTTTTGAGCATATCATCGACTACAACATACATTTTAATATCGGCAGAAACGCCATCTACTCTAACATTTGCCTCGCAGCTTCCAATTGGTGAAATATTATTGCCAGAACCAAAACCTTTAAGTCCTGGGAGGTTTTCTTCGCAGACATCAAGATTCATTTGTCTAGCCACACTAGCCTTAATAACAGAACACTCACTGCCAAAGTCAATGTAGGCTGAATGAGGCACTTCATTGACTGATATGGTCTTAACGTATTTATCTCCCTTGGATGTGTCAAACTCAAATTTTAAGAACTTGCGTTGATGATGACGCGGTGTCTACTCTATTATTCATATTAGATTGTCTTCCCGTTGCCTTAAAGCAATGTTTTTGATCGTGACCAACTCGAGAACATAAACCACATTTCTTCAGAGGTTTAGAACACTTGTTTGCTATATGACCCACTTCTTGACAATTGTAGCATTTCAAATTCCTATTTTTATTTTCCTTAGTATCACTTCTATCTGTGTTTTCCATAGGATACGATCTATTTATCGCTTGTGTTCTTCTGTTTTGACTTGTGTTTCTATTTGAAATACTTCTTAAAAATTTAAGGAGGTCATTAGGTTCGCGAAAATTAGAGCCTTGTGCATTCAGTCTGATATTATTATCGAAAATACCGTGGGTTATGCAATCGACCGCATTTTTCTTAGTAATACCGCATGCATTCACAAGTGCAGCCTTATCATAATAATATTCTTCTAACGTTTCTTCACGTCTACTCTTTCGTTGCAACATTTCCGTAAGTTTGTCAGCATAATTCCGGTCATCTGGAAATGTATTCAATATACGTTTTTGCCATTCGCTCCAAGATAAATCGACTGAATTGAGCCCTTCATACCATCGTTTCGCTAGGCCAGAAAGTTTGGATAGAGCATAGAAAATTATCTGTTTCTCATGCCAGTTGTAAATAGTAGCTATTTCATTGACCTTTCGAAGCCAGTCTGCAGCAGACTGGGTGTTGGATTTTGGGTCAAATTCTGGTATCACTTTTTGTGCCCCAAGGACACTGTTATTCGTGTACTTGTCACCCAACAAGCCAAGAAACTTTTTTAACAGTGTGTTGTCGTTAGACAACCTCTCCTCCGAAAATGACCTTGAGCGCGCTCGTTGCTCTTTTGATCGTGAATGTACTCGCACGCGTTCGGTCTGACGTCTACTTTTGGACTGCTGACTACGTCGTTTGTAACGACTCCCTGAACGCGATGATGACGATGAGGCTGGAATTGAAGATGTCGAAGACCTACGATCACGATATGGTCTTAACCTCGTCTTATTCTGGCTACGCCTTGATAATCTCATTCTCATTCGGTCTCTGGATGAACTCCTACAATGACGAAATCTTTTACCCGTTTTCCGTTCTTTGGACGTAGCTCGATCATTCATGAGAGTAGGGGAGGTCGAAGATACTGATCGCCGACGCTTGCGATGTTCAAACTTATTTCTGTTATTATTTCTGTTACTAGGCGGTGTAGATCTGCCCATTGTTTGGTCTGTATCACTCATATCTATTGGTCTATTAAATGTATGTGTTATTGACGTATAGGTATCTATTTATTTGTTTAGTTCAAAATTATTATTATTTTTTTTTTTTTTTTTTTTAGGGTGTTGGGAAATATCAGAGGAATAGTAGGATATGGCAGAGAGACATAATAATATAAGTATTTTAACACAAACTCAAGCATAGAATTATAACCAATTTCAATCAATTACCAAAATAAAGACAATCATAACACTCTAGATACGGAGATATAAAAGTAAGTAAACACTGGTACAATCATGTAATCCTCCTGTGCCTTCACATACAGATATAATTATGATAATATGCTTTGCATCAATACACAGGTAATTTATTGTTTATAACTTCACTTCCAAGTAGGTAGGTACCTACTGTAATTTTACCGTTGCTTAAAAGAATGAGTTTGGAATTATTCCACCGTCAACAAAACTATAACACCCACATTAAGGTTCACTGGGATAAATCGCCTTCTGCGATAAGTCTGTCCATTGTATGTATTGTGTAATTCTTTCCTATTTGATATTTTCTTTTAAGTGTCTGGTGTATAATAAAGTATTTTGTATTTTATTCTACTGTATCATTAAGTACTTTTCAGTTGTTTTCTCATAATGTAACAGAAAGAAATTAACAAAACTGTGGTTCTATTGAAAACATTTAAAAAAAAAACAATTATTTATTATCACAGTAAGAAAACATATTGTTGAACTCTTGAGTGGGTATTTAACTGCACAACACTTAATTATTAGAGATTAGGTTTGGAGGTTTTTTAAAAAATTTGCTATTAGGATGCTATTACGGTACTAAGTGGAAGTTATCTAATACCCACTTTATGAAGTGTTGTATTAACCATTAATCAAGTTATTATTTAATCATTTCAAAATTTATTAAACACTTAATAACAACTAAAATATAAATTATTTAATTATAACAACAAATAAGTGCATCATGTAGTTTCCCCATACAATATTATCAAGTCAGTATTTAATACGGCTACTATTAAATTATCATTTTGATCGGTTATGTACTGAAACACTGATTGATAGCGCAGACAACTTCCAAGTAAACTTTAGGCTATGTACAAGGTATTGAAATTACATTCTAATTTGAGGATCTTAGACCCATCTTAGTAGCATTGAAGTCTAGGATCTGTGTAAGTACTCTTCTTCATACCTATTTATTTAAATACTTATGTGATAAATGGTTCTTATCTAATTATTATTTTTTTATGCAATTATTTTGTGTAATAAAAGTTGCTGTTTAGTACTACTCAGGTATAAAATGTTGTAGGTTAATCAATGTATCTAAATAGAATAGTATGATTGTATCAGTATTCACTCACCTTGGCAGAAGTTTGCTCCGTAGGTGTAGCTACCACAGCATTGACTACTCGCAAAAGTCATGACTTATGTACCCATACAATTAAGTTAGCTCAGTATGTAAGTCCAAGGTATATTATTCATCAAAATGTATTAGATATCAGCAATAATTAGGTAAATAACTACCTTCCCATTTCAAATTAAAACTGACTAACCTAACACTGCACAGCGCTTGGTAAAAAAAACTTACCAAAGCGAATCACCACTACACCGCGGCTGGGTTTTGTTACCAGCCGCTGTTGGGCCAAATGGTCCCCTCACATTGAAAGATGATTGTGCAAGTAAATTGAGCTGAAGTGGTGCATCGTATCATAACTTAAACTTGATGACCCATTCGGAACCTTTTAAAATCTTTTACTTAGGGCCTCGAAAACAAAACTTATACAAATTGTAAAACTTTCATTCAACTACCAAGTACTCTCGTTTTGCGTTTGGATTCACGTTCCACTTCTGATTTATTGAATAAACACTTACCCAGATCTTCAAGGAGTCCTGGATGGAGCACTGTTCCTCTGTTCACACCTTTTATCCCCTTTTTCTTATTTCCACACTAGTCTACCTGTTCACCTTTTTTTTTCAATATGGCCGTCGCCCCCGCGCACCGGCCTCATTCCCGCTCTTCTTATTAAACCCAAAATTAATGAAAGCGTTATAAAATATGCAAACAAATCAATAATTCGTGTTGTATTTTTAAATATATGTTTACAATTTATTAAATATGATAGCTCTTGAATTAAAATAATAACGTGATTAACCGGATGTTAACACATTATATAAAAATAAATAGAAAACAAAATAAAAACAGGACGGTGCTAAAATTATGACAGTTTATTTAGTGCAAAACAGCTAGGTAATAGTACTAACTAGAACTGAAACACTGTCCGTCTATTTGTGAAGACGGTGCTGTGCTGATACTGGTGCAGCGAAGCGAAGGTGTTGGCTCGGCTGAGCTCGAGGTCGCCATGCAGTACCTACGTAAACATTGTTGTAACAAAGACAAACTCATCGCTGAGTGACGGCTGCGACCGGTGAGATATTGTAGCGCGTTCATAGGCTGCGTGGAGGCTCGCCGGCGTGGCTGGCGCGAGAACTGGGTGACGACGGCGACGTCGCCGCCCGGCACCAGCGCCCGCCCGCCAAAGCACAGGGACGTATTAGCTTCGGCGTCGGGACGGGACTCAGTCCTCACAACACAACTCGTGCTCTAAGCTCAGAATCGGTTCTAAAGATTGACAACAGACTCGCAGGCTAATTAGTCTGTGCTATCGTAAATCAAAATAGTAAGGAGATGGTGGTGTGGTGGTGTGGTGATAGTAGACCGTGAAGGTGTTGGTGGGAACAGTTGACGTCCACTCTACTCGACTGATTTTAAAATGAAAATTAGGATGATGAGGTGGATAAACATCTTCTTTCGTGGAGCCACTATTAGCTATAGAAGCACAAAACGAGCATATTACCTCATGGCGTGGTAAACAAGTCAGTAAATGTTGGGATTGAATCTGATTGCTGCCCTGGAGTGCATCTGTCTGCGGCCGGAGGCGCGCGTGCCAGCCACGGCGCGGCAGTGAGCCCGCGCCGCGCAGCCTGACTGCTGACCCGAAGCGAACAAACCGCCTCAATATAATATTACTTACATCCAACTACCAAATACATATTGGAGTGAGGAAGTGGAGTCGAACCGTTGACTCACTGCGGCTGTTGCTTGTTGTGTAGTGTGTGACGTGTCCCGGTGGCAGCGAGATGAGGCCGCCGCTTGGCTGCACCTCCCAGTGCTATATTGCCGACATTGTGTCGTGTGGAGTGATCAGATAAAGTGCAAACGAAAATGAATGGCGGCAGATCAGACGCGTCCACTTCTACTGACGACGTTAAGGTTAGTTCAGATCAGTTTTAGAGTAATTAGATGTCCCTAGTTCGAGCTCAATAGGCGAACGATAGTGGTAGGTTAGTGTAATCGTTCGTGTAAGAGTATAGGTTATATAGTATATAGTATAGGTAAGAGTATAGGTATAGGTAAGAGCATAGGTTCGTGTAAGAGACTCAGCAACGTGGTCATGTTGTGTTACAGAGTCGTCCGCTGTGCCTGTTCTACTTCACGCACCCGTTCGGCGTGCTCTCGGCCGAGCCACCCACGCTGGCCGCCGCGCCGCCGCACGTGGCGCGCGCCTTCCTCGACATGCAGCCCGTGCCTCCGTGGACTCTGTGGAGCCCCGCGCCCGTGCCCGCCGACCCGCACCCCGCACCCGCCGCCCCGCCCCCTGCCGCGCCCTCCGACGACGACTACAACTCCGCCAGCTCGTCGCGGCCCAGCTACGAACTGGGCGCCGCCACCGTGCACCGCACGCCGCTCAGCCTCGTGAGCGTCACGCGCACGCGCAAGTGCACGCTCGACTTCGGCACCAGCCGCGACTCCATCTCGTCGTCGCTGTTCTCCAGTGACATGTGGTTCAACTCCAGCTCCAGCTGCCGCAGCAACGAGTACCCGCGCCGCCTGGTGCCCTACAACAAAATCCTGCCACCGCTGCAGCTGCCCAGTCCAAAAGACTCCTCCAACCTGTCCAGCTCTGACGACTTTTGGCCGAAAAAGTGTTTGAATCCAGAGAAGTTCTCTCTCCCGCCGATCGAATTGCCCTCGGTGAAAGTGAACATAGTGCGGAGTAAAAAGTGTAGCGCGAGCTCGGAGGAGGCATTCGGCGCGGAGGGTGGGCTGCGCTACGTGCGCGCGCGCCGCCGCCTGGGTGTCAGCAAGCCGCGACGCGCGCGCGCCGCCGACCTACGCCGCCTGCTCGCCACGCTTATGCGTAGGGCACTCGCAAGTATGTGCTCCTCAGCTATTTAAACCTTTAAACTGTGTGTCGTAACTTTTAAATTCACTTACCAACCTCTACCTGTTTTGTGTAACACGTCAGTGTCTCATGGTGTCATATGCTGGGTGTCAAATTTAGTCGGAATAGTTTTGGTTTATGTATTTTACTTTTTGGAAGTAGTTCTCCTCCTGTGTCTGCTGTACGCGCACCGTTCCCTATCGTTCGCACAGTTAGGCTTGCATTGTCGCAGTGCTGAGAATCTCGCACGTCTCTGTGTGACTAGTTTGTCACGCACAGTCGGAAACAAAGGCTGGTGAGACTGCGACCGAAGCGGAGGCATGGGGTACCTGCTGGAGCGCTGCCCGGAGGTGAACCGGTTCTGCTTCCTGCAGCTGCGCGAGGCGGCGCTGCTGGCGGGGCTGCTGGGGCTAGCGTGGGCGGCGCTGTATCTGTTCCTGTTCAGTGCGCCGGGCGCACGGCTGGTAGCGCGCGGCACGGGCGCGGGGCAGGCGGGCACGGCGCTGTGGTACGCGCACGGCTCGCTAGGCGTGCTCCTGCTGGCGCTGCACGCGATGCTGCTGGTGGGCGTGGCCAGTGATAGCGACTGGCTATGCGACGTGTACATCTGGGGCATGCTGGCGTGCTGGCTGGGGCTGGTGCTGGCCGCCGTCACGTTCGCGGGCGCGGCCGTGGTTGCCGACCAGCTGGTGCTGGCTACGCTCGTGCTGTTCACCGTGCTGCTCTCTGTGCTCGTGTCTTTCTACTTGGTGATGGTCGTCATTAACTTCAGGCTGACGATACCGTGAGCTGCCATCGACTAGCGGCTGAACATGCCGTGCGTGAACTGTTTTTTTTTGTAAGCGTTTACTTTAAAATCTATTTTGCTGTATATCATGTACAGAATATACCAAAGAATACATAAATACACCTAGTAGTATTTATCCACTTTTTTTAATATGTAGACAATCGTGACTTAGACTGCACGCGCAGCCGTAGCACGACTTGTTGTCATCATCAGAATATTATCAGATAGCTCAGACCAAATAAAAACCAAGACATAGCGCTGCGAACAATAAAGCGAGGCCAGCGCAAAACTATGCCTCACTCTGTGCATACACGCCCACACGCACAAATTTGCATCAAATTACAATTAAACTAGGTACGCCTCAATAAATGCACACATGTTTACGAAACCGGCCTCACTTCTCTGTTCGCAGAGTTCCGTCTTAACTTTTTTATTTGGTCTGAGTCAGATATATAGCCCATTCCTGCATGGGCTGAGCTAGCTAAGTACGTTAAAAAACCTTCAAGTATCAATTAAGTATAATATTACAAAAGTGTCGAGCCACAAACTGAAGTTTAAACATTTTGTTGCAATGCATAGGTTCGATAAGTACCACTCGTTTTGTGGGCATGGTGGGGCGTGTGGTCAGTGTGGTGTACTTACTCGTGCGCTGGTGGCTGTACATCACATCACTGTTTTTGTTTCACTTATAGTTAATTAAAACGGTAAACACCAATTACAATAATTAACAAAACAAAAGTAAAACCATCCAGTTGGCACCGTTCAATGGTTTGAATTAAATTACTAACTAATACTAACACGGAACAGTGGACACTCTTGCATACTTTCTCTCTCAGAACATCAGACATTCGCATAACCTTACTCCATTCATCCGCAAACACATCACATTCAGGGTTGGCAATCAGAAGGGCGTTGTACGACATACCGGAGATTCAGCTCTGGCAACGTGTGATGTAGACAAGTATAAAAGGTGTAAAACACCTCTTAACGAAGCCGAAAGGCACTTATTCTCCTCGTCATTGCGATCATTTTTTTGTTCTAGACCACATCTTACAAAAAAAACTTTTATTTTAAATAAAACTAAACAGATATTGGGGGTCAATGTTGGAACTTTGACCCTCAATATCTCAGTAACTAGAAGGTATGGTGTAGAGGAGGAGTATAGAGGATGAATGAAATTCAGTACAATTTTCTTTCCCTGTTTTTAACAGATTAAAAATGACTAAGTATTCGCTTTTTGTGGAATAGAATGACACTTTTTTGAGCAACTGGTACGAAAAGCTAGTTTTCGATTTGTTTTCGAGGTAGTGCATTAACAAATCATTACGTTTATCCAAACGCAATTTGCTGCTTCCATGCGAGCGCGCAAACGAGATGGGCAAGTGTAAAAAAAAAAGTCAAAAACATAATGTTAGACCAACAAAAAAACCTAACAAGAGTGAGGTTTTTTTGTTGGTATTCCACTATTTAGGAGCAGAATCACTCAGGTAATTACGAAAATACCAAAAAATAAACATCCTGTTTCAGTTTGGACTGAATTCGAGTGCATTAAAACAATAAAAGCGGTTTTGAGTCATAAATTAAAGAAATCAAAAGTTTTGAATCACCATGGATTAATTATCCGAAAATTATCAAAGAAAATTATGAACTTGATAATTTCGAACCCATCAGGGCAACCAACCGGAAATTGATGTTATGTTCCTCCCCGGCGAAGAAAAAAGTCCCATGACACATGTCTCGACATCAGGAGCTTATGGTCGAATGTAGGTACAAAATTACAGAGAGTTTGGTGTGATGTTTATCGGTGTGCGTCTTGGTGCCCAGAGCCACAGTATCCGAGGTAGGTACTTTTGGTTCAACTAGGTATACTGTTTGTTTGGGTGCATGCGGCGCGCGGCGGCTGAACAAAGCGGACCGGTCCTGGGCCCGTGGGTCGCGCTACTTGGGTTACACTCACCGGGCAGCTCCCCTCGCGCGCTCGCCCCCCGCGGGACTCTAGTTTGTGTCTTGTATTTGGGTCACCTATTTACATAACGATTCTAATAGCCTCCCCCTAGACCCCTACAATGTAGGTACAGTGTACACCCCGGCGCGCGTGTGGTGCGGCCCGTGCGTGCAGCGAACGCCTGGATGTCAGCCACTATTACGTTTTTGTGGTTGATGGGAAGCGCCCCGAAACTTATTAGACAAATAAAACAATAAGTTTTAAATGTTAGTTACTAGGGAATATGCATGTATTTTTTTCTTCACTTAAATCAATACAATAGGTACTATCTGTACGGTGCAACCGCACATTCTGATGCAATTCAGCAGTTTACGCCACATTCATTTCAACTTATAATAGGTAAGTAGTTCAGTTCGCGTTGAGCTGTCAAGTCAGCCAGGCGTTCTCGTTACAGCCAACAAGGGCCGCGTCACTCACTTCATTTCCACACCATCAGTTCATTAAGCTCATACCTTTGGGACAATACAGTAGTGTTTCAGTACTTTACTTTCTTTTATTCCATTCACCTATCATCTAAAAGTAATGTCTGGTCTAGCAAGGGATCATACACTATCAACTCAAGAAAATTATTAAAACCAACTGCTTGTCGCTCAAAAAAATATTAAGCTTCTACGATTTTCTACGACAGATCAAACGTCCGTAACTGTCGCGGCCATTCCTGTCATAGCGGTTGACGTCACTTCCTGCCGTCATTTGCCTTGTTTACATCTAATTTTTTACCCTTATTAAGGTGGAAGCTCCACGGTAGCCCGCGAAATTTAAATTTTCTTACGTTTTTTGCAATTTGCAGGTCAGTGTCAGGTTGTATGTTAATTATTGTTGTATGTTGAGGTTGTCGCGGTGATGATTTTAATGATTATAATTTTGTAACTACATACGTCTTACAGCCGCGAATCATATTTTAATCAACATACAACCTGACACTGGCCTGCAAATTGCAAAAAAACGTAAGAAAATTCGAATTTCGCGGGCTACCCTGGAGCATCCACCTTAAAACAATTTTACTAAATGTATGATGTGCTTTAATCAAGCAAACATTGCAATAACAATATTTATTTAGTACTAGCTGACCCGCGCAACTTCGTCTGCGTCATATAAGAGAGAGAGAGAGAGAGATGGTTAGAGAGTGTGAGACACCATTAAAAGATAGACATAATAATTATCGCGGGCTTTTTATAGAACTGTTTAAGAGGAACAATTCCGTCATACACGATTGTTGAGTAACTTTAACCGTTTACGCAGCGCACGCAACGAAATATCTCAAAAGGAATCTTTTTTCCTTTTTTTGTTGTACATATATACAATGTACAGATTTTTTGGTCTCAACGATTTTATTATATGTATCTGTACATTGAAGATTAAAAAAAAAAACCGACCCGGGTGACTTAAAATAAGTAACTGAACATATTAAAACCATTTTTAAAATTTTTGTTTGTTCGTTTGTTTGTTTGACCGCGCATCACGTAAAAGCTACTGAACTGATGTTATTGAAATGTTCACAAATCTATTTAAATACATTCAGAATAACATTTAGGCCATAGAAATTTTGTTTTTTTTTGAAAAAGGGGGTTAAAAGGGGGTTAAAGTTTGTATGAAAAAAAATTTTTAGATTGTTCTGGAATCATGAAACTCAGAATAAAAACGTATTAATAAAAATAAAGAAATACCTGTTATAGCATTTTTTTTAATCTCATCCAGAGACGCAAAAAAGAGGGATTTGTGTTTAAAATTAATAAACTTCAAACACCTATACAATCAAAACCAGGAACCGGTTCGGTTCGGACCGTTGACGTGAGCAGTCGCATTGTGAGCTGCGCCTGACCATCTGTTGCGAAAGTACTATTTTTTTACGACCGCGTCGGTATGTTTTGTTTTGTTCGGTTGGTGTGCCATTACTTAAGGATTTTATGTAGACACTGTGGTACTGGTATTATACATGCCTGCTATTAATTCTATTCGTTTTGAAATCTATGATCGGGTGTGTTTGTGAATAGTGTGAACTCTGAACCATGAATTTGAGTGGCATATCGTGAACAGCAAAATTAGTAAGACTAGGGTTAAAACGTTTACATATCCAAATACAGTGTTGGTGTGTGGTGTTATGTGTGTTGACTCTGTGCACATCAGCACCCTACACCCTACGCCCAAGATACCATCGGGAGCGTAGAGCAGCGACCAGTATATCCCGAGCCGTAGCTGAAATCCGGTGAACCCGTTTAATTTATATATATTGAATTAGCACAGATTATTTTTCAGCCAACTAGCGGTCGCTTGTGTGTACAAGCCTGGGGTTTCACAGTCTACCTAGCTAGGAATACTACTTGTTTAATCGATTAACTTTCGAATGGCCAAGGTACAATTTTGTGCATGATAAATACTTTTATATAGAAAACCAGAACACCCACAACCACATAATTGATACGCCTATCAACTATTAAAGGCGCAAGTTACCTATTTCTATGTTTAGAATCATAATAGCGGTCCTTGGTGGAGGCAACACTGGTCAAGGTAGTACACACCATTGCTAATCACAGGACAGTCATCGTTTTGCAATACATCAAGCGCTCTCTTGAGCTGAGCACGGGCCCAGCTCAGAGCCTTCCTCGGCCTTCATACATAAGCCGGCCGCACACTAGCATAATACTAATCGCGTAACTGGCAACATAAACATGTTGAAGCGTAACGTATTGGGGCCTCTGTCAACAGTGTTTCCGCGTATACCGTTTAATGGTTAAAAAAACCACAGCATAGCTTGTAATACTGAGTCAACGACTACACGTGTTAATTAACACAAGGTCTGGCTTTCTATTACATAATAGCATCGCTGAGACCGGCTCCTCCCGGGGTGCCAATACTTAACACCGCGCATTTGCTTGCCACATGTGGCGTGGTACAGTCTCAACGGACGAAATCTCACCGCCAATGCGGCTCTTTTTGTTTGCAGCATCCGGCCGCTATTGAAGCGCTAAACTTTCTCTTCCTTGGTCCTTTGTTTTGTTTTATTCCTATTAGTCAAAAATAAAGTAGTCGGACAGTGGAATAGAATTTTTGTGGAGCAGGGGATAACGTATAAATGGGTCGCATATTTTTTTCGTTTTACTACTATTGGTCCGCACACTCTTTGTGCGGACCAATAGAAGTTCCTCTTCTTTTTCGTGTCGATGATTTGTTAAGGGTCGTAAACAGATGTGGACATCGTGTGCACTGGATTTTATTTTGGATTTGAGCAGATTTCGTTCGAGCCCATGGTACGTCAACCAAGGAAACAAAAGCATAAGCCGAACTCTTAAAATCGGACGACAAAAAAAAATCAGTTACGCCA
This sequence comes from Xestia rhomboidea, assembly GCA_963853795.1. Classification (NCBI taxonomy): domain Eukaryota; kingdom Metazoa; phylum Arthropoda; class Insecta; order Lepidoptera; family Noctuidae; genus Xestia; species Xestia rhomboidea. The sequence continues at coordinate 223,686 of OY970778.1, read as the reverse complement.
TAAAAAATAGAACCTTTAAACTTGTAAGCGTTAAGAAATAACAAACCCTAAACAAATAATCTAACAATGGTGACCGGTTTGTTCAATAAACATACAATAACTTAAAAAAGAACCCTACTTTCTCCCATTATTCACGAAACAAAAGCAAATTGCATAGCTCGACCATTAACAGACAAACAAAGCCACGCTTAAACTACCGATAATATAGAGGTAAAGTTAAAACCCAGAGACCCAAAGTAACGCGAGATTATTAAAAATCCTAGTAAAATACCATTAGGTAATAAGCTCTTTCCTCAGGAACGCTAATAAATTTTGTCCACAGGAGCAATAATAAGCCTTTCGCGCAGGCTTGAACTACAAAGGTACCCACATTATAAAGAGCCGCAAAAAGCAACACATAACGAACATCCTGGCGAAGCCTAACAATGAAATCCCAAAACGGAGCAGTATAATAATAACAAACAGGACCCAATTTCATCAAATTTAAGCATGGAAATAGTCCATATGATCAGAGATGGAAGCTACTTGTTTAGAGCCACCACGCACCAAGTAAACGCCATATTTTTCCTGACTTTCGACCACCACATGATAAGAAGAGCCCCCCCTGTCTAAAAATGTTGAGGAGAACCAAGGCCAGCCGAACATAGCACTAGCGCTCGCGGGAAACCTGCCTACTAACACAAACCAAGGAAGCGCAGCTGAGCAAAGGAAAAATATCGATATATTTTTCCTTTCCTCAGCTCAACAACAATACAAAGATGGCATCTGGGGTGGTGAAGATATCGTCATTGCAGCAGCCGAGTACTACTTAACTAACGTAACAGTACACCAAGCCGGGCCTAGCGCTCTCATTACGCACCGCTCAGATATCCACAACACGCCGTAGTCACTATTAACTTATTATATCACAACTACCACTATGTCAGACTTCTTAGCGCATTTAATTCTCAAGCCTCTGCAACAGAATGTACACCACACAATACGCGAAATACAAGCACAACGTTATCGCCTGCTGAACAACCCGACGCCACCGGATGTACAATACTAAAACCTCCGTCCTGCCATAGTAATATTACAGATATTAATAGTGTCAAAATCGCAACCTGGAATGATAGAGGCATCGCCACACATTCCAAGAAAAATAACATTGACAAAACCTTGAAAGATAAAGGGATACACATAGCATGCTTACACAGGCAACAAACCTGAGTACCGGGTAATTTAACTCAAAACAAAGGAAGTAGGGAGAAAAAAAAAAAACGCCACTGCATATGCTGAAATCCAACGAGAAACCAATGAGCAAAGCTGAGCTTGAATTCAACTACAGAAATCACGACTATAGCCGACTCCAAAATGTAAGAATATCAAAAGGAAATTAACAATCAACCTCAGGTTATAAATCTACAAAACAAGAAAAAAAAAAAAGCCAACTGTTCTCATGGGATTCCCATAAGAATATCATGAATCAGCAGCGAAGATTCTTATAAGCAGGCCAATCAGATCCAGGGATCATAGAATCGCGCTCGCAAAACTGCAAAAAGCCAAGTTTATCAAAAACTGTTACCCCAAAGAAGCATTCGCAACCAAACAACTAAGATAAGCAAGACACAATCTGCAAAATATAAGAAATAAAGAAGAAGAGAAAAAATGTGAAATATTCTTTAGAAACCTAAGCGGAACTCATCCATCACAACGAATGAAAATCACATACGATTTTTACAGGAGACATAAAATGAACACGAAACTCAACAACAAACAACGTTGTATACCCATGACAAGGTGGGACGAAAATTTATACCCAATAAGAACCCATCAGACGCAAAAGAAGAACTATCGGAAGAGGAGATAAGAGAAATTATTAAAAACATGAATAACGGCAAAGCACCAGGTACTGACAAGGTTGTGTCCGAGCTATTCAAAGCCTTGCCAACAGAAATGCTATCGGAAATTATAGAACATATGCAGGCAGCATGGGTAAGCAATGATATACCAATATCTTGGAACAAAACGATCCAAATTCCAGTACCTAAAAAAGCAAATCCAGACGGAATTAACGACTACAGAAAGTTATCTATGTGTAATGTGGGAAATAGGATATATGCAAGCTTTCTACTAAGAAAACTGGATGTTTTAATAAACGAACTAGGAAACTACTAAGTAGTCTTTTTTCGTAATAGATCGACCGACGACCATATGTACACACTTAGGAGAACTCTTGACGAAGAATGGAGAGCAGACTCAAAAACCTATGTACTGGCGTTAGACATCGAAAAAGCTTGCGATACTTTAAACTTAAACTCTCTTAGAGACATTTTAGTTACTAGAACTAACAAATATCTAACAAATAGAATTATTAAGGCATGCATGAATGGCTTCACTTGCATAAAATGGTTTGGACAGAATCGACGCACAAAGGCAAGGGAGTCAAACAGGGATGTCCGCTACCCCCACGACTATTCCCCATAGTAATGGACGACGTTCTCAGAACATTAGAAGAAGAAATATAGCTTATACTAGCCTTCATCTAGACCGGGACCATGATTCCACTCCCTATAATACTGTCCTTTGCAGATGACGTAATAATAGTAACAAATAATCTCAGTGAACTGGACGAAATAGTCACCAAAATCAAACCGATACTGGAATCAGTCAGACTCCACATTAATGAAACGAAAACAAAACTAGTAATGAGAGACCCACACAGCACCGAAACCCGAAATCTTATTAGGATTGAAGGAACCAGTATTCGACTGGTAGACGAAACGTATATAACATCGACACTTAATCGAAACAACACAGTTAACGCCAGATGTAAACAAGCGATGCGTAACTCTAAGGCCTTAATATCCTTCATAAAAAGCTCGAAAATGGAGTGGAAAATCGCGCGTCTTGTCTATAAAATGGTCATAGAACCTGCTATGTCTTACGGTCTATAGGCAGCGGCACTCACAAAGGCAAACCGATCGGAACTCAGAAGATACGAAAGACTCATTCTTAAAGATATGATAAAGAGTACGCGAAATTCTTATGGGAAAAATAATTATCGAAACAAAATTAATGCCTACGGTTATGCTACTACGGGCACATCCTCCGTCCACCAGACCCTCACTTATTACACGCAGCTATTAGATACAAGGCGAAACGGCTAAAAGTTGGAAGACCAATATATGCATGGAACGAGGCACTCCAACAAGACATGGATATAATACTTCGATAAAAGAAGAATGGACCCAGCTGGCAGCAGATAGAGAAAAATTCAAATCTTGATTGAAAAATTCTGAAAGCGAAACAAATACTACTGACGATGAAACAGCGTACGTATAAGCGTAATAATTAATATGTTTAAATAAGACGTGCCAAAAACGAATGGAATCGCAACCACCAGAAACAAACACGATTCTCCAATGTTAGAAGAGACCAATGAAACGAAGATCAAAACACCAATGCTCATTCCTATGGATTATACCTTTCTTTACCACTATTCCTATATTGGCTCTAGGCTGCATAGTCGGCTGATTGTGCCCGACTGGCTGCGGTTGGTCGGGCTTCCTCTCCCATCCCAGAGCATGTCTTTCCTTACAAAACAGTGCCCCCTGGTGTATCCGGCTTGTCCGGGTCAGGCTTGCTCCTGGCTGGGTGTGGTGCTCAATCAATCAATCAATCAAAACACCTATACAATCAAAACCAATGAAGTGTAACCTTTTAAAGTTGCTACATATACTTCATATGTAATACAGGTAAATATAATTTCACAGTTTTCTTGAAATTTGATTTTTGACGTGAATACGCACAAAATAGCGGAACTCAAGAAAATCAGCTTTCTTCGGTATAAGTAGTTGGTACGAAATGTTTGTCCGTGCATCACGTCATAACTATAACTGCATAGGCTTCTTCAATATTTAGGCTATAATTATCACGCTACTTCCTTAAGGGGGTAGACAATTTTCGATTATGTCTGTATACTTCAATTGTTTGACGTTTCAGTCATGACGTAAGTACATGAGAGAACGGCTATTTGAAGCTTACATCAACGAAGTAAATAGCCTAGCGGTTTCTTGACCGCTCTGTAAACTACGGGGTTGCAAGTTCAAACCCTCCAACATTATTTTCACTTTTTGTGATTTGTTTAATTTTTTTTTTAATGCTGTGAGATTTCCGATATTTTCAAAAAAGTAATAGAGAAGTATGGAAGAATGAATAAAATCATGCTGCGCCGACCCCAAATAAATTGGGATAAGGGCAGGAGTATAATGATGATGATGATTTCTCCAAAAAGTAGTATAGCGAACATCAGAAGCTTGCTAAATTCACGTGTTCTTGCCGTGCAAGAACTGTGCTGTGCTATTTGCAATAATCAATAATCCATACGCAGTTTACGTAGATTATATTTACAGCTCTATTGTTATTGGCCTCATTCCAAGCACCTTGGTGAAAATTTATGACCTGCCTGGACTGTCATTGAAGGTCTGACGATGGAGACAAAAGTCAGTTGCAAGAGGTAGAGGTAGGGGGAAGCGGCGATCGGCGGCGGCGACCTCTCGCTACCGGCCCTGGTTCAATCCATGGTCCGGAGCTAGACGGAATGGGACGCCGTCACCTCCTTCTGCGAAGCAGTCATGCTAGCGAAGGAGGTGACGGAACGGGACAGGGAAAGATCCACACGTCCCAGCCGCCGCGAGAGACGCCCCGGGCGTCGGGGGCCACCGTAGGCGCGGGCCTGTGGACGGGGAGCTATGGGCTAGCTCGCCGTCTGTACGTCTCATGACGACAGGCCGTGTCGACGGTGCGTTCGTGTTCCACGCGCGCCTCAAAGAGAGTCAGCCATAAGGAAGGGGTCCGCAAGGGCCGAAGCCTGCCGGGGCTGCGGGACTATTCGAAAGAGATACCGTGGCCCCGGAACACAAAGGGCGAGGAAGGAACATGGATGATTTTCATTAACGAACACCTCACTAAAGAAAATCGGATCTTATTTCGGGAAGCCAGAGTCCGGGCTAGGAACGCTGGATTTAAGTTTTGCTAGACGAGCAGAGGCCAAGTACTCGTTCGTCAGATTTAAGGGAAGACAGCTATACAAATTAAAAACAATAGAGACCTGGACAACTTTCTTGGTACAATCCCCTCAACTTCACCTCCCTTTCTAGATGTCTCGAATTGAACTCTGTGCTTGTATAAAGTCCCGATACTTTTGTGTTGCAATTATCCGAATTTTGCATATTCCTGTTTCCTTAACAAATGTTTATTATAAGTATTACCTAATGTCTCGCTTTGCGATTGGGAACGGTTGCGTTAATTTACGATGTACTTTAGTTAATAACAATACATGCAAGCGTTGCCAAGTTGAGAGTAGGGATGGCGCTAAATGCGTGGGATGCCTGGGACAGTTTGATTTTCCCTGCGCTGGCATAATTGAAGGAGGTTGGAGGAAGTTGGGCGATCGCAAGAACACGTGGAAGTGCAGTAATTGCAAATTTGCGGCAGCATCCAGCCCTCGCCCCACAACTGCAGCGGCGCCCATAATAGCTGACATGGACTCTATTATGTCAGAACTGAAGGCCCTCTCAGCCCAGATGGACAACTTACCTGCTTTAATGGAGAACGTGAAAGCTATCCAATCGGAACTGGCGGAGCTTAAGTCGATCAGATCGGAGTATTCCAGCCTCAAAACAGATGTTGAGTTTCTGGACCATTCGGTGGAGACATTAGCCAACAAAGTGTCGGGGTTGGAGAGTGAAGTGGACTGCTTTAAGAAAACTAAGGAGGAAATGGCAGCATTACATGATCGATGCTCTAAAATTGAAGATGTACATCGCGAATCTGAGTAAAGATCAAGAATGAACAACTTAGAAATCAAGGGCGTTCCATCAACCAACTCCGAAAATCTGTTCGCAATCATTGGCAAGATAGTTGAGATATAATTGGATGCAGTATCCCTAAAGAGCAGATAAACTTCATTGCGAGAGTACCGATGCGAAACAACGAACACAGTAAAAATATTATATGTTCAGTTCATAACAGATACCTCAAAAATGATTTCGTGGCCGCTGTTAAAATACTTAAGTCATCTATAACTGCAAGCAAGTTGGGTCTGCAGTCCGACAGTGTCATCTACGTCAACGATCATCTAACTTTTGAGAACAAAATGCTGTTGAACAAAACGAAAAAACTGGCGAAAGAACGAGGTTTTTTATATACTTGGGTAGTTGGTTGCAAAATCCTTATAAAGAAAAATACAACTTCTCCAACCCATGACATAAAAACGGAGCAGGATTTAAAAAAGTTTCTAAATTAAAAATGTTGACAATTTTATAATTTGTCATACTTGTATACTTGCACGCACTACGCTAATAGTTTGAGAAACACTGGTGCCATTTTTTTAAGCGCATTCCTTTACCGCTGCCCTTTTGTTCTCTTATCGCTCGGTGTTGACCATTGCTATTTCTCTATTGAACCCTTTTTGCACGGAACTAAGGTTGTACTTAGCTTAATCTCGCTCATTTTCTTAATGTATCATAGTTTAACTTTTTGCTTTAAACTGAATGTACCTCACATTACAATTTCTGTTGAAGCATTAGTATTTAATCTTTCTTTTTGCGATGTCACCTATTTGCTTTGATTGCGTACAAAAACGTCAATATTTTATCGTAATGTGTGTGTTAATTTCTACGATATTATTTGCTTAACTGAGACTTGGCTTATTGAAGGTATTGGAGACAGTGAATTGTTTGACGACTGTTACATAGTGTGGAGGCGCGATAGAAATTATTCTAGCACGAAACACACTTTGGGGGGAGGTGTGCTTATTGCAGTGCGACGTGAACTTATCAGTGATCTCCGTAGTGAATGGTTCTCGTCTGCTGAAGACTTGTGGATTACTCTCGTGTGAGTCTATCTGGCAGGCCCCAACGAGATTTATCAACAGGTGATAGCTTTTCATAAAGACATTATTTTGTGCCTAAAGAAAATAAATAAGACATATTTTGTGCCTCGGCAGTTTTTAATTAAATGACGTTTCTATGAAGTGTCTAGCTAGCGGGCCCCTTATGATTATTTTTATTGTTATTATACTTTCAGATCGCCCAATAGTACTCGGAGTTAGATACTATTTTGTGCCTTACAAATACAAAATTTCGACTTTCTGAGAGCTTTACTTTAGAAGATATTTGTTATTTAGACTAATAGTTAGAGAGCTGACGACACTAAACCTAGTCCGATAAGACTCCCAGATGATATAATTATATACATATACAATTAGCTTCTTAAGGGGGAACATGGCGTCCAACATCGGTCTCCTGAAAAAACCATCGCTTATCTGAAGGATCATCAATTTCTGTGTAAGAAAAACCACTGCTGCATCATCCAAACAGTGGAGAAAGTGGTTGCTGCAGCGATTGAAAGTCGCTCCGCGCATGTCTGGATTTGGCGTTTTGTCAGCAATCAGCCGGTTTGAATACGTAATATTTTCTTCGTGGTCCCTATAATACTGGAAAATTTCGTGGTCCCTTCTCATGTTCCCTGGAAGGGACCACGGAAGTTTTATGACACGCGCTTGCTTCACTCGCGAATTAAATAACACTCTTTGATTTTTGTCCCCGAAGTGATGCCACCCATAAAGGATTAAAAAATAAACACCCACTTTCTGTCACAAATGTAATTATATTTATGTTAAAACATGACATAAAATATAATAAAAATGTCAAAGACTGCATTTCAAATATCTAAGTACAAATAAATTCGGCAGTATATACTTCTTGAAGGAATCACGGGCTAAAAATACTCGTGGTCTCTTCCAGGGACTAAGGGACCGGGACCACGGGCGAAAACCTACCGACACGACGATAAACCTATAACTATTTTAACTACAAAACTTTTCATCTACGGCCACCGCGCGTTGGCCGTACGGTTGAGAAGATGAAGATGTGTTCAGTCATAGCAATTTATGTTTTATTAACTAGGACATAACATTAAAATTCTATGTAATTAACATCTCGCTCGAATAATGTTCTCGATGTACGCCCCGCGCCTGCGTCCCTGCATTCTCCTTTCCTTCAATCAGTCATTTCAAATTTACTAGGTTTTAGTGTCGTCAGCTCTCTAACTATTAGTCTAAATAACGAATATCTTCTGAAGTATAGCTCACAGAAGGTCGAAATTATGGATTTGTAAGGCACATAATAGTATCAAACCCCTAATGCTTTTGTGTGATTTTAAAAAAGTAGTATCTAAAGAAGAGGCCCGCTGGCTGGACGTTAGTCTAAATAACGAATATCTTCTAAAGTAAAGCTCACAGAAAGTCGAAATTTTGGATTTCTAAGGCACAAAATAGAATCAAACTCCTAATGCTATTGTATGTTATAAAAGAGTAATATTTAAAAAGGGGCCCGCTGGCTGGACGTTTGTTTAATTAACGAATATCTTCGGAAGTATGGCTCACAGAAAGTCGAAATTTTGTATTTGTAAGGCACAAAATATTATCTAACTCCGAGTACTATTGGGCGATCTGAAAGTATAATAACAATAAAAATAATCATAAGGGGCCCGCAAGCTAGACACTTCATAGAAACGTCATTTAATTCAAGTGGCACAAAATAATGTCTTTATGAAAAGCTATCACCTGTTGATAAATCTCGTTGGGGCCTGCCAGATAGACTCACACATTACTCTCATCCTACATAGAAAGAGACCGCGAGTATCGTATAAAATGCATATTTGTGTAGTGTACATCTGCAATCAAAATCTAGGCCACTCCCAAGTAGGTCAGTTAACTAATTTTTCTAATCCTCCTCCTCCTCAAGTCGTGCTCCTCATTACTGAGGGTCGTGATCCTCCCTTGAAATAATTTTTTCCCTGACGATGTTTCGCCATCTCCGTCTATCCTAATTTTTCTAATAACCTAACAGATATTGTTCAGAAGCATCCCGCTGATAAATTTTTAGTTCTTGGCGATTTTAACCTTGCAAATATAAACTGGGAACCAGCTGATGACGGTCAGTCGGTTTGCCCTATCAATATCCAAGGTCATGTTCAAGTCAATTTGTTTGATAACTTTACTGTCTGCAATATCTCGCAATACAATTCGCACTTAAATGTCAACAATAAAATACTAGATCTAGTTTTATCTAATAGCGAGGTTTCAGTGGCAAGTTGCGCCGACCCTCTGGTGCCGGAAGATCCACATCATAGGGCTCTTTGTGTGTCAGCTGATTTCGTGGAACTTCATTCTCTTCCTGCGCGTCCTCGCATAAAATTTTTATACCGATCAGCCGACTATACGGCCATTAATCACCGGCTGAGCCAGATCGACTGGCACAACGAAGTGAGCACTAGGAAACTCGAAGATGCGATGTATCATTTTTCTATGACACTCTCAATGACCTACGTGATTCATATGTACCTATTAAGACGGTAGTTCCAAGCAGCAGATACCCTCTCTGGTTCAAACAGCCCCTGATTAAAATTATAAAAGTAAAAGCGAAGTACCACACTAAATTTAAGAAATACGGTAACCTGTCTGACCATGAGTCTTTTGTTTTACTCAGACAGCGTGCCAAGGAAGTTAAAAAAAAAAAAAATTACATCAGCATTAGCACATCAAGTGTAGGAGAGGAGATCTGCAACATGTTTGGCGACTATTTCTATTCTAATTTTCTTAGTTCTGCTAGTACTACCAACGGTGACGATAATCTTTCCAATGACCGCGCGCAGGGACCAAACATGCATTTCAGCGATATTGTTTCGGACATACATTCAGTCGAAGTTAATGAATTAGAACTATTAAATCTACTTAAAGGAGTTGACCTATCTAAATCTGCAGGACCAGACAATATTCCGCCAGTTTTTATACTCAACTGTGCCAAAAATCTGACTCTCCCTCTTTCACTCCTGTTCAGGCGGTCCCTTAATTCAGGTGAGGTACCTAAAATTTGGAAGTCGGCGTTAATCACTCCTATCCATAAAAAAGGGCCTAGAGACCTCGTGGAAAACTACAGGCCCATATCCAAATTATGCATTTTTGCTAAAATCCTGGAAAAAATAATATACAAGCAGCTTTATGCTTGTCTTAAATTAAGCATTAGTGACCGCCAACATGGTTTCCTGCGAGGTCGGTCCACAACCACCAATCTCATTCTTTGTAGTGACTATCTAACTGAATGTATGTCTCATCGCACACAAGTAGATATAATCTACACAGACTATAGCAAGTGTTTTGATCGCTTGGATCATGCTATACCTTTGCGTAAGCTATTGGCTATGGGTATCAGTGGAAATCTCTTCAGGTGGTTCTCATCTTATGTGGCCAACAGGTGTCAAACTGTTGTTCTTAATGGGTACACATCGAGAACTATGATTGTCCCCTCAGGGATTCCACAGGGATCGCTTCTGGGACCCTTGTTATTCAACATCTTCATCAATGACGTCTCTTCATATTTCTCTAACTCAACAGTTCTTTTGTTTGCGGACGACATGAAGATTCTAAGCGAAATCAGAACATATGAAGATGCTGAACGTCTCCAACATGATCTGGATGGATTCCAAGAGTACTGTATAGCCAACCGCCTGGATCTAAACGTCTCAAAATGTTATCCATGTACTTTCACTCGTAAACCTAAACCTATTCTTTACGATTATAAACTAGCCAACACTTCAATTGCCAGAGTGAGTACGATCAGAGACTTAGGCGTCACTTTTGACTCGAAACTTCTTTTTGACAAACACATCGATAAAATTATTAAAAAAGCTTCAAAGGCATTAGGTTTCATCTTGGGGATTTCAGCCGATTTCAAAAATATCAAAACACTCAAAATTCTGTATTGTGCTTTTGTGCGCAGTCATCTCGAATACTGCTCGCCAGTATGGAATCCGGTTTATAATACTTACATCAATCGCATCGAAAGCATTCAAAAGAAATTCTTAAGGTACAGTCGTGGTCTTTTTCGCCTGATCAGTTAAAATTTTTTTCGCTTAAATCATGCGGAGGCGCCGAGCCACTCCACCTTAAACTTTAGGCCTATTAGGAAAGCGTCAACTTTGGCGCGCAAAATAACAATAACTCTCGTTTGGCATGTGTCGCTCATCGGTATTTTTTTCATTAATTATTTATTATAAAGTCAACGGGGCGGGGATAGAGAGCGTTTCTATGTTTTAAATGCAAGCAAAAATAAGCTTAGTGGTGATCAGGCGGGAGTGTCCTCGATAGTACATTCAGTATAGATCCAAAACGTATTTACCTAATTATTACAGTCGCTGCAAAAAGTTCCACATTCTTCCACTAGTTGAGCGGAGAAAACTTGCTGACATGGTATTCTTGTTCAATTTGGCAAACGGATCAAATAACTGTTCCGAAGTGATGGGTAAAATTGGGCTGCGTGTACCATCCTTCACTTTAAGGAATCATCAACCGCTGTATGTTCCCTCTGTGCGGTGCATTTATCGACAAAACTCTTATATGATAAGAGCTAGCAGGGCATACAACTCGATGTGTCAGAGTGTTGATGGTCTTGATTTGTTCTCCACCAGTGTTTCTAAACTAAAAAAAATACTATGTAAAAACTTCTTTGAAGTTCACTAAAATCTATTCCAACTTTTTCTTAATTCTCTCCAAGTGCTTCTTACTTTCTCTTGCCTGTCTACTGCTTCTTGTGCTACCCTTATAATGTCAGTGAAAACTTTTAATTGGCCTTCTTTTACTAACTGTCAACTATCTGTATTCTAGCTGTAAGTTTTCTTAAGAAATAAAATAAAATAAAATAAAATAAAATAAAATAAAATAAAATAAAATAAAATAAAATAAAATAAAATAATGCATATGTTCGCCTAAACACTTTTAGCTCCGAACTCTCCACACTCACAGAGCTAATCACTACTACTATACTCACCCCTAAAAATCAAGTGTTACATTTAAACATCAATTTCTCATAGTTACTGTTACGAAATCTACCTATTATTTACAAATTATTCATCCACTCACATCAGACACATAGCAACCTCCTCCCCAAACACACTGGTCAACGCGACCAATCACTTCTCTCTGGCACAAAAGCGGCAACAAGCTCCCTTAAACCATATTTCCAGTATGTTTACAATGTTTTTAGATAATGGATAAAGTTGATCTAGCAGACGAAATCGACGAAATGCTTACGTTAGCTTGCCGCATCATTGATAGACCAGAGTTGTGCCGAGATAGATTAGTGGAGCATGATTTTAAAGTGCTAACTTACTTACTTATATTAGAAGCCTACAGAAGAACTTTCCTGAGCTTGTAACGGTACTCCATCGCTTCTGTTGGTTATTCCGTGAACTACTCAATAAAATACATATTAAACTCCAAAATATATTGTGCATCCGCACAGGAAAACGATCAGAAGTAAAAGACAACTGTACAAGAGTGACATCTGTCTAGAAGACTTATTCTATACAACCAGGGTTTATACTGGGACATAATACGAACTCCATGATGTCTATTAGGCACATGCAAGTTCCAACACTGGCCCTTGAACCAATATAAACTCATGTAAAACACATTACACACATTGAACACAATAAATTATCTAAGCATAGACACATCCGCTGTCTAAAAATAATAAAACATTACAACAGCAAAAACATAGCAAAAGTATAAATTTATCAAAGTATCCGTCACATATAAACAGTAAATATTCAAAACTATGTGATACGGATCTAAAACAAATTATACTTCTGCAAGTATACCTTACCTACTGCTTAGAACCAATAAGTCATTTATTTAACAATAGAAATAAACGACATACAAACTTATCGTGTTTTTCCTTTGCCAACGGTTTCGTTAAAACGTCGGCCACCATTTCATCGGTAGATAGGTATTTTATAACGACTGTACCTTCCTCCACGATTTCCCTAATGAAATGATGTCTTACGTCAATGTGTTTCGTTCTGGCATGATACATAGAATTAGTACACAACTTCAGTGCAGACTGATTATCATTAAACAACGTAATCCTATACTGTACCCCGTAAATTTCGAACAGTAACTTGCGTAGAAAAAGAGCCTCTTTACAAGCATCTGACAGACACATATATTCGGCCTCTGTGCTTGAAAGAGCCACCGTTCTTTGTTTTCTACTCTCCCAAGAGATGGTAGAATTTCCAATTTTGAACACATAACCGGTATAAGATCGGGGATCGACACCATTTGACGCAAAATCAGCGTCAACATATGCGACGATATCCAACCCTGACTTCTGAAAAGTTAAATAATGATCAGGCGTACCTTTCAAATAGCGAAGAACGCGTTTTGCCGCCTTCCAGTGAGTCTCGTCGTACGCGTCGTTGAACTGGCTGAGCAAGCTGACAGCGTGCGCAATATCCAGCCGCGTACATACCGCTATGTACATTAGACATCCTATCAGACCTCTGTAGTCGTGCGTACAATCCTTTTTTGTAGATTTCACGAGCTTCAGACCTGTCTCCATAGGTGTTCGCGCAGGTTTGCAATCTGACATGTGAAATCGTTCTAGCACCTTCTTAATATAGCTCGACTGGTCTAGAGTTATTTCCTTGTTCTGTCTGCAAAGCCTCATTCCAAGAATGTGATGTGCTGGCCCTAAATCTTTGATTTCGAAGGCCTTCTTTAATTCTTCTTTGATTCCTGCCGTATCTCGGCAACCAGCTGAAGAAAATAGCATTATGTCATCAACATAGAGCGCAATTATAATCATAGATTTCCCGCTCGACATGACATAAACACAAGGTTCGGAAGACAAACGTTTGAATTTCATTTTGCTCGTCAAAACGCCATTTATTTTCTCATACCAAGACTTCGAAGCTTGCTTCAGTCCGTATATGGCCTTATTCAACTTGTAAACTTTATTTTCTTGGCCTTTAATTTTGTAGCCCTCTGGCTGCTCCATAAAAACAGTTTCTTTTAATTCTCCATTCAAAAACGCCGTTTTTACATCCAGATGCTCGATATTCATGTTATGTTCTGTTGCTAAAGCTAGAAGCGTACGTATAGTAGAATATCGTACTACAGGAGAAAACGTTTCTTCGTAATCAATACCGTATTTCTGGGTATAACCTTTTGCAACTAGACGCGCTTTGTACCTCAATATTTCCCCGTCGAGGCCAAGCTTTCTTTTAAAGATCCACTTGCATTTGACAGGCCGTTGCTTCGTATCGCGTTCAGTCAGAGTCCAACACTTATTATCGATGAAGGATTTATACTCTTCCGCCATCGCGGCTTTCCACTTACTTGCTTCTGGGCCATTCAGTGCCTCGCGTACTGTCTGAGGGTCCCCCGTGTCACTGCATACAGTGCGTGCTACACTAGCTGACTCAAACTCACTAGATTCGTCCGGAGAGTTCTCGTAGTCTTCCAGTGTGGAATCTCCTGGGACATACGTCTCATCCGCAGGGTCATCTGGGGTCTCACTACTGCTCTCAGAATCATCTATCGTAATAGCGCTGTTATCTTGACAGTTTTCAATAGATATTTCTGCGGGCTCTTGGGGTAAATCGGGTAAAGCGGGTTGCACTGGAACATTTTCGGCGACAGTTACATTGTTCGGAAACAAACCATTCTGAGTGTAACATGAACTGTCATCCTTATCCGATGAAGTGTCATTCCAAAAAGCATGTTCTAGAAAAGTGACATTTCTTGCTTTTATGACATTCTTCGGGCTCGCCGGATCTATCAATCTGTAACCCTTTGACTCGTCACAGTATCCGACAAAAATAAATTTCTTACTTTTGGGATCCAATTTGTCCCGTTTGTGCTGTAAGGCATAAGCTTGATAACCAAAAATGCGTAGGTAACTTAGATTCTCCTTTTTACCTGACCATTTTTCTTCCGGTGTAATGCCCATCACAGCCTTAGTTGGAGAGCGATTCTTCAGGTAGACGGCGGTGTTAACTGCTTCTGCCCAGAATTCCTTTTTTAAGCCTGCTTCCTGGAGCATGCACCTGGCTTTCTCCGTAACGCTTCTGTTCGCGCGTTCCGCGACTCCGTTCTGAGCTGATGACCTTGGAACCGTGGTCTGATGTCGAATCCCATGTTTCTTCAGGAACTTCTGAAAATTAGAATTGACATATTCACCACCATTGTCAGTACGAATAACTTTTATTTTCTTATTGGTTTGGTTTTCTACGAGAGCTTTGAATTCTTTAAACATCTCGAAAACCTCATCCTTCCTCCTAAGAAAATAAACGAATGTTTTTCGTGACAGGTCGTCAATGAACAAAAGAAAATATCTTTTCCCACCTAGGGACGGGCACGGTAGTGGCCCCATGACGTCACTGTGAACTATTCCAAGGATTTCCTTGGCCCTAGTTTCAGATTTCTTTGGAAATGGCAACATAGTCTGTTTACCTAAGATGCAGGAAACACACGACTGAAAGTCATTGTTGTCATAAGAAATACCTTTGACCATACCTTTTCGCAGTAACTCCATGCTTCGGGTGTTCAGATGCGCTAGACGATGGTGCCAAAATTTGAATTTGTTGCGTTGACTGGCTTCCAGTAGCAGGGGACTGTGGCGCTTGCTTTATGCTCACGGCAACAGGACGACTGTCAACCTTCAGTTGACGTGCCAGCACCGCTTCGCTGTCACCTGTACCTACAGACAAAGACGAACACATGGCCTGCGAGGATGGCTCGCTACACGAAACAGAAACAGTTTCAATGGCATCAAGTTCATAAATACCATCTCTAAGGGTAGCTGTAGCCGCCTACATGAGTGGCGCGCGGAGGCGCTACGCCGGGGGGAAACTCCGCTGCCGCGGCAAATTCGGACGGACTTCCGGCGTGATCTCATGGCGACATGGAGAGAGCGACTTTCGCAACCCCGTGCAGGGCACGCCACAATAGTGGCGGTAAGTCTCCTCTTTGAGGAGTGGCTGGAGAGACGCCACGGCGTCCTCACCTTCCGCCTGACGCAGGTTCTTACCGGACACGGTTGTTTCGGTAAGTTCCTGCACCGAATCGGGCGGGAGGAAACGTCCGGGTGTCACCATTGTGAGGATCGACCGGAGGACACGGTGGAGCACACGGTGGAGGTGTGCCCCGCTTGACCTCTCGCTCCCGGCCTTGGTTCAATCCATGGTCCGGAGCGAGACGGAATGGGACGCCGTCACCTCCTTCTGCGAAGCAGTCATGCTAGCGAAGGAGGTGGTGGAACAGGACAGGGAGAGATCCTCACGTCCCGGCCGCCGCGGGAGACGCCCCGGGCGTCGGGGGCCACGTGGTGGCTTCCGGCCAACGTAGGCGCGAGCCTGTGGACGGGGAGCTATGGGCTAGCTCCCCGTCCGTTCGTCTCATGACGACAGGCCGTGTCGACGGCGCGTTCGTGTTCCACGCGCGCCTCAAAGAGAGTCAGCAATAAGGAAGGGGTCCGCAAGGACCGAAGCCTGCCGGGGCTGCGGGACTATTCGAAAGAGATACCGTGGCCCCGGAACACAAAGGGCGAGGAAGGAACATGGATGGGTTTTAGTCAGTAAAAGTCTGACACTCCCTCCTGCTCCGCCCAGAGCGGGAGAAGTCATTTGATGATTTCCCATCCGAAAAAAAAAAAAAAAAAAAAAGGGTAGCTGTAGCCAAGACCTCCCCATTGTCATAGACTGTACACACGCCAGAACGAAACATAATTTCGTAACCTTTCTTATCCATCGCACTAACAGATAAGAAATTAGCAGACAATTTAGGGACTAAGTACACATTACTTATCGATCTCACACTATTGTCCTTTAACACAGCTTGCGCAGTTCCTTTTCCAGCTGTCGGCAATGCTTCACCATTGGCAATTACGACCTTCTTTGGCTTTTCAGTTGTAAAATCTGATAAAAACCTGCGATCATTGCAAAAATGCTGCGCCGCACCGCTGTCGACGTACCAAACGTCTCGCTTGACTCCTGTGGCCAACGCTGTGAGATGCGCCTGGCTTTTCCGGCCACTCTTCTTGCCGTCAGAGTTGTCAGGACAATCCTTCTTGATATGCCCACTCTTTTTGCATCTGAAGCACTTAATTAGTTTCGGTGCTTTCCGAGCTGCTAAAGCCGTAGCATCTTCGCTTTTCTCATCGCGTCTTGCATTTTCCAGAAGCAATTTCGCTTTGACATTTTCGCTTGACAGTGACGTGTTCGAATTTTCTAGAGCCATAATCAACGGGTCGTAGTCGCTTGTCAAACCGCTGAGTAAAATCACGGCCACAAAGTCATCTTCCAAAGCCGCTTCGATGTCGCTCAGTTGTTGCGATGTATCCATGACCTTATTCACGTATGCCTCCATGCTCGCACATTCGCTTAATTTGGTGGCGAACAATGTGCGCAGCAATCCGAGCCGTCGTGACAAGCCTCGGTCCTCGTATGCCTTCTGCAGGTTGCTCCACGCTTCGCGAGCCGTCTTTGCATTTCTAATTTGTGGAAATACACAAGACTTCACGCTCAAAGCGATTTTCGCGAGCGCCTTTTCCTGTTTCTTCGCGTCTTCGTTTTTATTTTCAATTGTGCCCACACAATCCCAAAGATCGTCGTGAATGAGCACCATCCGCATCATAAATTTCCAGGATGGATAATCTTGGATCCCGGATAATTTTTCAATAGAAACATTCTGAATGGCAGTTGCCATCTTTTGTTTTCTTGCGAATAAATTTTGAAATAAATTTTACGAAATCACACGCGCACACTTGGAAAATAGTAATTAGAGTAGCGAATTTAAACGCTCTGCTACCATGTTGGTTATTCCGTGAACTACTCAATAAAATGCATATTAAACTCCAAAATATATTGTGCATCCGCACAGGAAAACGATCAGAAGTAAAAGACAACTGTACAAGAGTGACATCTGTCTAGAAGACTTATTCTATACAACCAGGGTTTATACTGGGACATAATACGAACTCCATGATGTCTATTAGGCACATGCAAGTTCCAACAACTTCGACTGCCAATTCGATGTAATAGTGCTAACAGAGTGTTGGCTTAACGACAACTCTATAGTCAATCAGTTACCAGGGTACAACTGCTTTCACACTCGGAAAGTTATCAACAAAAGTGGTGGAGTAACTGTATACGTGCGAGATACTAGGCCAGTTTAAGTTAGCGAGCCGGATTTTGATGACGCCAATTGTCTTGCTGTCAAAATTAACACAAATATAACACTTCTGGGAATCTACCGCTCACTTTCATTTAGTAATACAGATAGATTTCTGAACTCATTAGAAAACTCGCTAACCGGTCTGAATAGTCCATGCGTGATTGTTACAGGGGACATGAATATAAACCTCCTTGATAATAATCCCAATACCACTTGTATAGCCTAGCAATGTCTCCTATCGGAATACGGACTCCTTCCTACAATCACTAAACCAACTAGAGGCGAAGCTTGCTTAGATCACGCGTTTATTAGAACTAAGGCTCAACTCTAGGAGTAGTCTGTAAATCATCGATAACGGACCATGACCTTGTTATCTTAGGCACAAACCTGCTAAAAGTTAGCACTTAATCCACCACGCAACAGATTTAAAATAAAAATAGATTACGCTAAGATCGCTGAAGAAATTAGTAAACGCGACTGGACCGAAGTTACGTCCAAGACCGAAGTAAATGACGCGATGTTACTGTTCAACAAAATATTAACAGAGACCATAAACAAACACACGGAAAAATCAAAATTAGCCGCTCTAAGTTTAACTTGAAACCGTGGGTCACTCCTGGCTTGATTCGGTACGTGCGCCATCGAGACACGCTGCATGCTCAAGTGAAGGCGCAACTATCAAACCTACAGCAAAAAGCAGTATATACTCGATATAGAAACCACTGTAATGACATCCTTCATAAACGCAGGGTAGAGTATGAGGGTAAAGAGTTAGAGAATCACAGTGGCCAACCCAAAAAGCTCTGGCGAGTTAAACACATTTGTGAATTTCCTAAAAAAATCAATGACAGTCAAGAACTCTTAAAGTCTGCAGAAAATAGCACCTCATCATGTCTATAATGGGCCACCAAGATACAGGCTGTGCCTAGTTTGGGGCCCACAGCTTCTTCTAGTTTTGTACTCTTTAACTTGCGCACTGATTTTATTTTCTTGTTTGAATAATTTGTAACTTGTGTGTGTAAATAAATTTATTTATTATTATTTATTATTCATTTGTAAAATAAAATAAGTGTTGTATTAGAAAGTTAAACAAGTGTAAGTAGGTACCACAATGTTTATATGGGCCAATAGGGAACGTGCACAACGACGGCGCTGCCAACTGGCGTCGCCAATCCAAATCTTAAATACTTGACATTGGTATCTTTAACAAGTAAACAGCATTAATTTTATTAGTGAAAATTATTATTCTAGCTAATCATAATGCATTGTTGCATTTCTGTATGTCCATAAAAATGAAAATAATTCTATTACTTTCCAAAGAATAGTACTCTCATACCATAGTGGTAAACACAAAAAATGGATAAACGCAGTAAAGAAAAATATTTAAAAACAACTTGTTTTTGTTACACTCTGAATTGAAAAAGTTCAATAGCCCTCAAATCAACCGTCCAAGCAAACATGCCAGAACCATTTAAACTTCAGCGAACACACGTGTTTTAGACTACATTGAAGTTCACACCGAATATCCCTCAACAGTTAAACAAAGAGAAAGAGTCCACATGTACTGAGATAATAAACATGGCTAAGCAATAAAGTTTTTAGTTGGCTGCACTCCTTGTGGTTTCATAAGTTTTGTATCTCTAAATGCTACGGAGGGCGTTCTAGTGATTGCTTTTTAACAAACGCTTGTGGACTAATTGATTTGTTAGAGCCTGGAGATACTGTTCTCGCTGATAAAGGATACCCTTCCATTAAAAAAACATGTGTTGAAAATAAGAAAGCTGTTTATGAAGACACCATTTCTTCATGCACCACAATTTTCATCAGAGAAAGTAGACGAAAGATAATAAAATTCATATTATTAAACATTTATATTACGCTGACGACCATTATTAATAGACCGGAACCCATATTTTATACCTTTTATCATATTCAAAAATAATATAATTGAAGAGATAATTTTTAATAAATAAGCACGATGACAGCAAAAAAAGTTTCGTTTACTGTCCGCATAGTGTCTCTTTTGTCGATTTAGTGCTGCCACTGTTGTTCCTGCACGTTCCCTATGTATACAAGGCATTTTTAAGGAATAAAAAAAGTTTTGATTTCTTGCATATTCCATAATACTCTTTATTTTTATGAGTCTTAGGAAATGAGATATCAAAAAACCATGATATAAACGGCACCTACCTGTTGGCGTTAAAAATAGCTGTAAGCCACTATGCAGAATACATTATTATGTATTTTATTTATATTTATATTCTATTTATATTTCTGTTCCTACTGACAAGTGACGAGTAGGTAGGATATTTTCGAAAAAGGATTTTGGTTTAATTATTTATTAGGTGGAAAAAATATGAATCTATTTCTTATGATAGCGAGTACTTAGTAGGTACATAAGTGTAATTTATTTCTTCAAGGTGGTCTGCAACCTGAAGGCAAAAATGAACAGCCACACTTATTATTTCATGAGTTAATGTTTGCTGTCACTCAGCATTGTTCTCACGATGTCAAGTATTGCACTTTAAGTAACAGCTTGTAAAACAGTTTTACTAATCGTCGTGTCGTCTTGCGATCGCACCTCAGCGCGCTGCGTGTGCATGCGCGCTAGTCGCTGTCGCCGCTGAGCAACAGCTCCGTCTTGACAGCGAGAGGCGCGTCCAGCTGTAGGCGGCAGTACGAGTCCAATGCCGCCTGGCTGCGCACCTCCTTGATCACCTTCAGAATGTCCATCTTGGCCGACAGCTTCTCGTCGTCGCTCATGCGCCGGAACGACGGCAGCAGCGACATGAGGAAGTGCTGGTCCTCGTCCACGTGCTCGGGCGCGGGGGGCGCGGGTGGCGCTGCGGGCGCCGCCCTGCGCCTGCGCCGCGGCGCGGGCGGGGCCTCCACCGCCGGCGCTGGTTCCATGTGCGGCAGTAAGAACGACATGTGCTTGAAGTACACGTACTTTCGCTTCTTAATGTCCTGTCCCTGGCGTCTCTTCTGGTCTACCGACATTTGTCGTTTGAACGTGTCTTTCAAGTTTCGCCATTTTTTCGTTAGGTCCGTAACTGATAACAAAAAAGATGTTTTTAGATTTAATGTCGACTCAACACGAACGAAGTCTTTAGAATAAATCCCTCTGCAGAATTAGTAATTTTTATCTTTTCAGCCTTTGGAACGGTAGGTACCATGGGCTCGAACTAAATCTGCTCATATTTAAAATAAAATCCCGTGCACACGATATCCACATCTGTTTACCACCTTTAACAAATCATCGACACGAAGAAGAAGAAGAACTTCTATTGGTCCGCACAAAGAGTGTTAGGACCAATAGTAGTAAAACGACAAAAAATATGCGACCCTTTTATACGTTATCCTTTGTTTGACAAAAATTCTATTCTATTGTTTGACCACCTTTTTTTGACTAATAGGAATAAAACAAAAAAAAGGACAAAGGAAGAGAAAGTTTAGCGCTTCAATAGCGGCCGGATGCTGCAAACAAAAAGAGCCGTATTGGTGGTGAGATTTCGTACGTTGAGATGGTACCTACGTAATTTTACATATTATGGGTTCTTACAGACGGGCGGCACGTTGCCAACTGCAGCCGTCGCCACATGCCGACGGCTGCCGTCGACGCTTGCAGTTGTGACAAGCCGCGCAGTCGTGGTCGGCTCTTTTAGTGCAGGACAGGAGCTACTCGCAAAATGTCTTCCGATGAAGAAACACTGTTATTGCTTTTACTCCGCCGTCGTCGTCGCCGACAACAACGGAAAAAAAAGACACGTTCATTGTGAAGAAAAAAAAACCGGCCGCGTGTTGCCGACCGCTGACTTTAGACTACTCTAGAGGATAAAAACGGCTTTTGCACTCAGATATCGAAGAGCAAAAATACTCTTTCCGAGATGGGGGGATGAAAATTAAGTTAAGTACCACACATCGCGTTCCGCGTTCTGAGGAAAGTGTGGGTAAATGTGTCTGGGGTGTGTGTGTGTTTGTGTGGTGTGAGTGTGTGTGTGGGTGTGTGTCTGTGTGGCGAGTGTGTGAAAGTTATAGGGGGTCATGTAACACTGCCGAATAGATTTTCTGATTCGTCTAAATCGTATTCTTCTAGCCAGTCAATAATATTTTTTTTAATTGGAAGTTGTTAAGTTTTATGAGTAATTGTTGTATCCCCTTTTCATGGCCGATTTTGTTGTAAATACGTGGGGCAATATGGTGGTAGTTTTTGCTGGCGAAGACGCTCTTGGTACCTTGGACTGGGCACCTGACCTGACTGTTGGATGAGGTAGGCAGACTCGGGATGGCGTATCGGTGGTATCTTCGCGGGCATTCGTAAAAAAAGTGCTTGCGGACGCTAAGTACTTTAGCTTTTACGTATACCTCGGTTGTGGGCGTCCGGTATTTAGTGGAAAATGTACTTTTAGGACGGCACGCCGAGCCCGCTCCAGCTCGATCATGTGGGTTTTGCCTGCCCCACTCGCCTGTCCAAGAAGTAGATACAATAGTTAAACAATGGTGTCTCCAACAAATTGGTCATTTCACAGATCATGATTTATTGTCGTCGTCAACGACACTCCTAGATATTTATGGAGTTCACTCTGTCTAGCTTAGGGCACGTGCAGGAGGAATAGTTATTGCTATTCCTATTGCAAGGAAACGTGTAAGTGCTAATTTTGAAGTTTGTGGGGCTTCCTGCTCTAGTCTTACTAAAACATAGATACTTTGTCTTAGAGGTGTTTATTGATAGGAGACTATCATCCAGCCAAGCTGTTACTTTGGAAAGACCCGCTTCACAGACTGTTTCTAGATCTTTCCATGACTTTTCATAAAACAGAAGAACTGTGTCGTCGGCAAACATTATGACCTCGGCTTTATTGATTGAGATATCGCACAGTTCATTGATGTACACCAGGAATAGGGTTGGAGAAATTGTACTTCCCTGGGAAACTCCGTATGAACAGGAAGCTTCATCGCTTGTCATAAAGGCGAACGCATTGAGTTCTTCCTGACAAATAACTTAATAGCCATTCCTGTGGCACTCCTCTGATTCCAATGTTTTCTAATCTGCTTATTAGAACAGGGATCGAGACAGTATCGAAGAATATTCTGAAGGTCGAGGAAAAGGTCGAGACATTTTTTTCCCTTGTCTATATACTTGGTCATGTTTTCGGTTAGTTTTAGAATAGCGACATTAGTAAACCGATTGGTTCTAAAACCGAATTGGTTTGACGAAAGTATTTTATTTGTCTCTAAATAAATCTTATCAGTCTAAGTTTTTCCAATATTTTTGACAGTGAGCTAAGTACAGAGATGGGGCGGTAGTTGCTAGCAAGACCCTTGTCACCAGCCTTGAAAACAGGAGTGACGGCCGCTTTCTTAAAAGTTTTAGGAAAAACTCCGCAAGAGAAACTGATATTGCAGAGGTGGGTTATAGGAGATGCTAATTTAAATTTATATTTGTTTAAAACGTTAGCGAGAATATTGTCTAGACCAGCGGTCGGCAACACGCGGCCCGCGGACGTCTTACTTGCGGCCCGTGAATGTTTTGTAAATAAGTTATAATTTTCAAAATAAATGCATGAACGAACCGCAGTCTACCGTATAGTGTGGATCCAGCCATAGGGTCCATTGCCTACCACATCGTGTATTGTGTGCCTGTGGTGCCTAGTCGACATTTGGACAATCACGGAAGATATCCCATAAGTGACATTTTAAGTATAGTCGACATTTATTCAATAGAAATTTCGGGGAATCACTCCACTGTTTGACACTGTACAACATGATATCGGTTTGTCTCATTAATTACTTTTGTTTGTGCGGAAATAGAATAGTAAAATAAAAAGCCATTAAAAAGTTACGAGCTTCCGAAGATTCGTTTTTATTGCCAATTTTAAAGCCACTTTGGGCGTAAATTTGTAATAAAAAAGTGTCAAATTTCCAAAACAAAGTCGGTTCCGACAAAGCACAATTATGGAAGAATTCAATAAATTTTATTTGTAGGTAATTGATTTATGCAATGGTTTTTACATAAAACTCGATTTTCCAAAGGCCTTTTTGTAATTTTTTACGCGCGTCTTTAACTATGAATTATCGTGCATCTCACTGTACTCACTCAGTCGGGCACGATGCCAGGTGAGAGCTTTCTTTTTGGCCACGCCCACTAGTGAGTTCGAGCTCGCGACTAGTGCAACCTTATGAACGCGCTTTTAATTTGTTCTATAAGAGACTTGGGATATGACCCATTATACGTAGGTATATTGGGCTTCGCGGCCCGCCTTTAGTTTATTTTGCCACCTTGTGGCCCTTGCCTGCCAAAAGGTTGCCGACCGCTGTACTAGGGTAAGGTCACTGATCGAATCGGACTGCGGAAGTGCACACACCGGATTTTGACAGATCATATTTCAGAACTTACTTACCTACATTTTCAGTTAAGGATTAAGGTCCGATGATCCGATCCGGAAACTAGTCTGATCGGTTTGACCGCACCGTCTAATTAATTCACGAGAAAAATGTGACAGGTTCAAG
This sequence comes from Xestia rhomboidea, assembly GCA_963853795.1. Taxonomy (NCBI): domain Eukaryota; kingdom Metazoa; phylum Arthropoda; class Insecta; order Lepidoptera; family Noctuidae; genus Xestia; species Xestia rhomboidea. The sequence continues at coordinate 199,115 of OY970778.1, read as the reverse complement.
CTAATTAAAATGTCTATGCGTGGGTTGTATTTAGGCGAAATACTGAATTTCAAAATAACTAGATGAGATGTTCCTACTTAAGATTCTGTTGCGTTTAAAACATAAACTTAATATTTAACCCACTTTTGCATTCTTTCTCTGCTGCTGAATAAGAGTGCCAATCTTCGATGAGAGCTTTAGCAACTTCATGCCAAACTTTTTTCTTAAAGTGCGGGTTGGGCACCTCGGGGCAGTCGCGCATGTACAACACCGGCCATTTCTCCACTTCGCGTATGATGCGCACCGGGAGAATTTCTTCTAATATTTTCTTTTTCGAAGAAGACATGTTGTCTTCATAAACGAACCAAACAAGTATTGTCAGTTTGTCACAGTCACGTCACGGTAAGGTCGGTGGTGTGACGTCTCCGATTGGCTAAAGCTCGCCGGCCGCCGCGCGGTGCGTCATGAATCACTCCGAATGGTTCCGACCCTGCGCGAAGTCGCACGAAACGAGTGTTTACCGGCCTGCGGGCGCGGGGCGTCACGCCATGCGAACGTGAATGGAATGCCACGAAACGCGACGATAACTCACGACTCGATCTCTATATTATGATCATAATCACAACAAAATCCATTCGTTTCGCGCAACTAATGTCTTTAGTATTTACGTAAGATTTTGGTATTTACTGTGTATTATGTACTTAGGTAATCAACGGCCGCGATCGTGGAAGCAATGAAATAAACGCCAGGCTTGCGTATGACGGACGACTACGTAAAGTCGGTGCCGGTGCGGTGGGCACAGACGACTGAGCTGAGCGCGAGTCGGGTTGCTCCGCTCCCAATCGGGCGAACGCGCGCGGACTGGCTGCGGCAGTTGTCTTGTGTGACGCCGTGACGTCAACATGACGCACAATGACATTAGCATTTCATTTTATTTATTTGTATAGTCGTATAGATACCTATTAAACATCATGTGTATTCATGTATAGTAGTGGTACTTACCTTAAAGGCGGACTTACCTAATAAAAAACCGGCCAAGTGCGAGTCTGACTCGCGCACGAAGGGTTCAGTACCTATATATCAAAAAATCACGTTTGTTGTATACTATGAGAGCTCCACTTAAATACTTATTTCATATGTTTTTCGAGAGTATGTAATTATGTAAGGTCAATGTGGATAAATCCGTCATTTTTTTTTAAAGTTGAAGTTACTTGACTATAACTGGTACACTTTACTACTTTAATATAAATTTGATGTTTGTAAGCGATAAAGAATTTTGTTGTCTTTTATACACATCCATTATAAACAACAGATCATTCCTCCATATTTAATTAAAAATGTTTTTTTTTAAAAACAGTCGTTAGACGGATTTTCCCGAGGATTGGGGCAAATCCGTCTAGTAGCAAATTTTCCTAGAATTACGCCGTTAGATCAAAGTATGCAATTTTTAAACAAGTAAATGCACATGTTGAAGAAAAATGTATTGTAACATCATAAATTTAAGGTTGAATTTACATTTTATTCCCTAAAAACTTTTTTGGGGGCTAATCCGGCCTATTTTTATAACCAGGGATTATGAACCTTTGCAAAGAAAACTAATTTAAATATTTTTACTCACAATCATCAGTTTAATTTTGCAGGTACACTGAAACATGCCTATCTACTGAAACATGTCTATCTTATTTAGAGATTGGTATATTTTGTAATGACTTAAATAAACAGGGTTAAGAAAACCCTTCTAAAGAGATTAAAAGTAACCCCTACTTTTATAAAAGTATTAGAATTATAAACAATACTGCACACATTATATTAAAAATCGAATTAAGTACAAAAATCAGTTTCCGAAAAGAAATGGTTTTATTCATAATGACATAATATTATATTAATAACATATTATTAGTGTTAAAATGGAACATACTCAACGAAACGTTCTTGATTTTATTAAATCTTTAATTTAATTTGAATTTGGTAGAGTTGCGCTACCATTTCGGACTGCCTGTACAGCTGCATGGAACTTGTCCTTGTTATAGGAACCCTTTGCTGTTTTTATGTCTAACCATGATTACTGTTATTTAGTAATCATGAGAAAACTGAAAACAAACAAATAATTAGAAAACATTATATCTGACCATAAGCCGGCTTATTCCCAGGAGCTCTAAATCTATTGTTCTCCATACATTGACTCCCAACAGCTCCATAATTTTATTCGTTAAATAATAAAATACTAAAAAAATTCCCAGCGGCTCCAAACCAAATTGCGCAAGGTCAACAAAACACAAATTGCTACCATCAATGTAATAAAATCGTGGTAAGTAGTTTCAGCCAGCACATAGGCAGTCACAAATCAATCTTATCTTAGCTAAGTATGTACTTATACCTATTGTAAAATTGAAAACAATAATCTCACAATGCACTTTATGTCACACAATATGAAGTTAAATAATTAAAAATGACAGTCTTCTCATTTAAATTGACCTTAATCTATTTTAAAATAAAAACAAAATAAAATTGAAAATCACAGTTTCTGATACTTATCACAAATTAACCCTATGCTATAATAAAATGTTAGTTTAAAGACTCATAAAATATAAAAAAAATCAACAGATTTTCATATCACAAAAATAAAACTTATGCTTTAATCAATCAATTAAAAAATTAATTAAAATTTTTAATTAATTTAAAATCAATTCAATGTCGTTAAATGGGTGGATTGCTTGTCTGAAGAGTACAGGCTGGAGTGCGGAGTGAGGCAAGGGGGGAGTTCCTCGCCCACTCCTTTTAATGTATACTAGCTGACCCGCGCAACTTCGTCTGCGTTATATAAGAGAGACAGAGAGATGGTTAGAGAGAGTGTGAGACACCCTTAAAAGATAGACATAATAATGCTATCGCGGATTTTTATAGATTTTTTTCCGTCATGAATACACGATTGTTGCGTAACTTTAACCGTTTACGCAGCGCACGCAACGAAAGATCTCAAAAAGAATATTTTTTTCCTTTTTTTGCAACATTTTTCATTGATGCTCTGCTCCTATTGATTGTAGCGTGATTTTATATAAACGTTGTAACGTTGTTGTTCGTTGTTGCCTTCCCCGATTAATGGGCTATCCAACAGTAATAGATACTTTCAACTCGAACCAGTAGTTCCTGAAATGAGCGTGTTCAACCAACCAAACAAACACAGCTTTATAATATTAGGTATAGTATAGAATCAAGTAGGTAACAATTTAATTTCTCTGAAATATTTGCATTAATCGCTAAAATATTCAGTTTTTCTAAATAAGGGCTTCCCTCGCCAGCCATACTCCATGACAGTCATACTCCATCTACGTCGAAAGTTCTCATCAAGGTGCATAAAATGAGCCCAAACACGATATAGATGCTGTAAACTCTTGATGACCTCTTGCAACTGCCTTCCGTCTCCATCGTCGACCTTCGATGAAAGTCATACTCTAGCTAAGTTTAAAGTTTTCATCAAGGTCCATGAAATGAGTCCAAACACGATATAGCTGCTGCAAACTGTTGCGAAACTCTTGCAACTGACTTTTGTCTCCACCGTCAGACCTTCGATGATAGTCCAGGCAGGTCTTAAATTCTCACCAAGATGCATGGAATGAGGCCAATAACAATATAGCTGTAAATATAATCTACGTAAACTGCGTATGCACAGCACAGTTCTTGCACGTCAAGAACACGTGAATTTATCAGGCTTCCGTTCGCTATACTACTTTTTGGAGAAATCATCATCATACTCCTGCTCCTTATCCCAATTTATTTGGGGACGGCGCAGCATGATTGTATTCTTCTTCCATACTTCTCTATTACTTTTTAGAAAAAAAAAAAACGAAAAAGTAAGAAATGTAGAAATGCAAACAATTTAAATACAAAAAGAAATATAGGCAATCTAACAGCCTCAAAAAAAAAAAATTAACAAATCACAAAAAGTGAAATATTGTTGCGGGGTTTGAACCTGCAACCCCGTAGTTTGCAGAGCAGTCATGAAACCGCTAGGCCATTTACTTCGTCGACATAAGCTACAAATAGCCGTTCTCATGTACTTACGTCATGACTGAAACGTCAAACAATTGAAGTATACGGCCATAATGCAAAATTGCCTACCCCCTTAAGGAAGTAGCGTGATAATATATACCCTAAATATTGAAGAAGCCTTAAAAGAAATCTATGCAGTAGTTTTGACGTGATGCGCGCACAAACATTTCGTACTAACTACTTTTACCGAAGAAAGTTGATTTTCTTGAGTTCCACTATTTTGTGCGTATTCACCTCAAAAATCAAATTTCAAGAAAACTGAGAAATTATATTTACCTTTATTAGATATGAAGTATATGCAGCAACTTTAAAAGGTTACACTTCATTGGTTTTGATTGTATAGGTGTTTGAAGCTTATTAATTTTAAACACAAAACCCTCTTTTTTGCGTCTTTGGATGAGATTTCAAAAAAATGCTAAAACAGGTATTTCTTTATTTTTATTAATAAGTATTTACTCTGAGTTTCATGATTCTAGAACAAACTAAATTTTTTTTTTCATACAAACTTTAACCCCCTTTTCACCCCCTTTTTCCAAAAAAAACAAAATTTCTATAGCCTATATGTTATTCTGAATTTATTTAAATAGATTTGTGAAGATTTCAACAATATCGGTTCAGTAGTTTTTACGTGATGCGCGGTCAAACAAACAAACAAACAAACAAAAAATTTTAAAATGGATTTAATATGTTCTGTTACTTCTTTTAAGTCACCCTGGCTGGTTTTTTTTTTTAAATCTTCAATGTACAGATTTTTTGGTCTCAATGATTTTATTATGTGTATACTAGCTGACCCGGCAGACTTCGTACTGCCAAATATAGCCTGTCAAAATCATTTGTAATGTGTCATTTTTTTGTTCCTACATATTTTATAGTCGGGGCAAAAAATTCACCTGAACAGAACCGTCACCCTGGTGATAGGGTGTTGTCCATAAGAAATATAATTAAATAAAATATATATAAGATTTCGTTTTCTTTTTCTTTTTTGTTTATCTGTGCTCCAATGCACACTGACGTTAGGAACATACCTACATTGTTTAAACAACAGTGACTGTTTGTAATTCAATATGAACTTTATACAATAGCAATAAAGCTCGTTTTAGTTAGAAAACGTTTGTATGGGAAAAATAAAAGGGCTGTTTTTAGGGTTTTTTCACGATCACTATCACGATCACAGTCACGATCACTGTCACGATCACTATCACGATCACTGTCACGATCACTATCACGATCACTGTCACGATCACTGTCACGATCACTATCACAATCACTATCACAATCACTTAACACAAAACAATTGAAATAAATGCTTTGAGTTGAGTTTGAGTTTGTCGGCGAGGTCACCAGTTTTGTTTTTAGCAATTGGCACAACCACTGTTCGCATCATCTCGCCAGGCAGGTAACTATGGCTCATGCAGAAGCTATACAGCATAGCAAGTACCCTAGCTAAGTGAGGGCCAGCATATCGAAAGTGCTCGATACTGAGTCCGTCATGGCCCGGGGACTTACCTCTTGACATACTTCCAATAGTATTAGTTATGTCCTGGGATTTAAATTTAACCCCTAATTCCATACCGGGAGCAACATCGGGCACCGACCGCGAGGGTCCTAAAGGCGACTTCACAAAGAACGCCTCTTTAAAAATATTGGCAATGTCTTCCGGTTCACTCATGCCACCGACGACGCTCACAGGGATAGGTTTAGTTTTTAACGTAGTTCTGACAACGAACCCTTATAGTTTCGTGATGTCCGTCTGTCTGTCCGAGGTTTTGCTAAGAGACGGTTAGTACTAGAAACAAAGAGTATAGTACGTAATATAACTAGAAAGCTGTAATTTTGTAGGGGTGTGTAGGTATATCAATTACCTACGCCGCCGGCAAAGTGGTAATTTTATTTTTCATATTTTTTTTAGGGTAGCTCCCCCCCTACATTGTGAAGTGAGGATGAATTTTTTTTTCGTCGTCTGCGCCATCGTGTTGGGTATCGTTGATTAGGTCTTTTATAATGACTTACGATGAACTGAGTGGTAATTACGTCAGTGACTCAAACAGAACTGAAAGTCGGAACGTAGTTACGAAATTTTGAATTTTCTACATTAATTTTGAAAAACGAATAATTTTTTTTAATTTCGACATTAATTTGAAAAAAAAGATGAAATACTTCGTACTAGTTCGTACCTACATTAAAAAAAAAATCGAAAGAAATTCGATCCAAAAATTAAAATAAATTACACTAGAATTTTATTTTCGATCAAAACCTGATGTATCGAATGAAAATTTCGATCAAAAACAAACGTGCCCTACGAGAACATTTCTCGTAAATTCCAGTTCTAACCAAGTACCCCTTCGATAATTTCAAAGCAATGAAGGTAACTATTACCTCGCCTATTGTTAAAACTGAAGTGCTACGTTATCAGTACCCACAGAACCCTTTGCTATTGGCCGGATATATGACCAATGCATGGTTAAAAGTTGGTACCTGTTGGGTTCTTTTTAAAAAAAAATAATGAAAAAAGTTAAGGGGTAATGAAAAAAAAAGTTAAATTAATGTATTGAAGAAAATAATTTAACATAATACGAATTCGTCGAGACAACTTTGAAAATGTTTGCTATACTTAGTTATATTTCAACTGGTTTAAGAAAGAATATATTGATTCTCGTGATAATCTAAAATCATAACCGAAGTAATCTCTCCAAAACTGTAAAAAGGTTCCACGATGGTCAGAGGCGCCACAAAGGCAACAAGTACCCGCCTTAATAAAATTGACATGAAACCAAATATCTCATTAAAGAGAGGTTAACCTATAACAAAACAATTATCAGTGGTTGAAGCCTGCAAATAATACAAATCGCATAAAATATGCTACAAGGTCATAAACAAAACCACTGCAAAAAAGGGGCCAATAAAAAGAGTTTTATGCATAAAATGTTTTTTCAAGGGCCATTAACAAAATACAAATAATATATTGTGTGTGTGTGAGAAAAATATACATATTATGAGTGTGTTGAAAAAAAAATGAAAATGTGTGTTGATGCACAGATAGTCAGCAGTGGAAATAATATTATTGAGGAAAATAGTGCTGAAATCAAGTTTAGTTTAATGCGAGTGTGAATTGTCAAAATTGTGACATAATGAAATGCTAATATTTAGCAGCCGAGTACTAAATTGCACAACTGTAATAAAATTTAACATTTGAGTGCTAACCTTGCAAAACAACAAGCACAGGCAAATAACACAGTCAAATTAGAAAAAGCCAAACAAGAAAACACCAAAGCTAAAGAGCCTACATTTGGGGTCATTATTGCATAATTGCCGGTCGTAGTGAACAGACGTATCGAACAATTATTGCAATAAAGATAAAGATAAAAGATAAAGATATATTTATTGCGTAACTGTGTACATTAAGTTCTTATTAATAAACATTAAACAAATAATCACTTGCGAAATTGTGACCTAGTTACAAATAGCCATTAGTAACGCTTACTTGTACAGTACATTTGTGTAAGGTGTATTATTAGTAGAAATGACCGGTGTTTAACAGGAACAATATATTATCCTGGTTCATGATGGAGGACAGTCCATTCAACCGGAGTAGTAAATGTGATCGCTCCCCGCCTTCTACACCTGTGCCCGGCACCAGTGCACCTCTGCCCGGGGTCGTACCCACCTCTACCCCTGTGCCCGTTGCCGTACCCGCCTCTACCCCTCAAGCGCCTATCCAAAGGAACGATGCCCCTGCAGTTGTTTCGACGGCAGAACTTCAGAACTGGATGGCGACTATCGAACAGAACCTGAAGGAGGTGTGCGCTATCGCAAATAAGGGAAAGCTGAATGTGGAGCAGAAAACGCGCATCATTAACCTAACCCGGAAGATTAGTTACGGGACCTCGCAGATGGCTGTCATGTACCAGTCCGTCAAAACTAAAGCCCTCCAATCGCAATACGCCGTCAGAACCCTGAAAAATCAACTCGATCTTTCGCAGCAGCTACAGAACTTTATGTTGAGTATAGAAGAGTCGACGAAACCTGCCCAGGGATCTTCCTTTGCTGACATGGTAAAGAAAGGTGCCAACATTATTATATATTTATATTATATATATATATATATATTTTATCCAGCCAAGTCACGTAAGTTCTGTGGCCATCTATCCGAGTGACAAATTGAAGACCAGCGATGAGACGAAAACCCTTGTCCAGACAATTATCAGACCCGAACAATTGAAGCTCCACGTGAGAGGCCTGCGCAAGACGAAGAAGCAAGCGAGCAGCAAGCTGCGCAAGGCGGTGTTATTATCAGCACCGAGACGAAGGATATCATTGAGAAGCTGAGGCAATCGGTGCAGTTCACCAAATCAGGCCTAACAGTCGACGAGCCCCATAAAAGAAAGCATTTTTTTTTTTTTTTTTAAGATGGGAAATCATCAAATAACTCCTCCCGCTCTGGGCGGAGCAGGAGGGAGTGTCCGACTTTTACTGACTAAAACCCATCCATATTCCTTCATCGCCCTTTGTGTTCCGGGGCCACGGTATCTCTTTCGAATAGTCTCGCAGCCCCGGATAAAAGAAAGCCTAGGGTTGTAATTATAGGAGTGCCACCATACATGCAAGAAATTGAGGTTTTTACCTGTGTACAATTAGAACCTAGCCGAAAAACTTCAGGATTACAGCCTTGAGACGTTTTTGAGCCTAATTAAATTAAGTCATAAGTCAGGTAAGAAAGACTCGGAGACATGTTATTACATTGTTGAGGTATCTGCAGTCATACGCAAAGCCCTGATATCACAAGAACGAGTTTTTGTAAATTGGTCATCATGCCCTGTGAGAGACTTTACTTTGGTCACACGATGCTATAAGTGTCAGCAGTATGGACATGCGGCCAAGTCATGTCGACAGACATTGTATATCTTTTTTTTTTTCGGATGGGAAATCATCAATTGACTAATCCCGCTCTGGGCGGAGCAGGAGGGAGTGTCAGACTTTTACTGACTAAAACCCATCTATGTTCCTTCATCGCCCTTTATGTTCCGGGGCCATGGTATCTCTTTCGAATAGTCCCGCAGCCCCGGCAGGCTTCGGCCCTTGCGTGGAACACGAACGCGCCGTCGACACGGCCTGTCATCATGAGACGGACGGACGGCGAGCTAGCCCTTAGCTCCCCGTCCAACAGGCCCACGCCTACGGTGGCCGGAAGCCACCACGTGGCCCCCGACGCCCGGGGCGTATCCCGCGGCGGCCAAGACGGGTGGACGTCCACAGTGTGCGCCACCGTATCCTCCGGTCGACCCTCGCAGTGGAAGCACCCGGGCGTCTCCTCCCACCCGATTCGGTGCAGGAACTTACCGAAGCATCCGTGTCCGGTAAGAACCTGCGTCAGGCGGAAGGTGAGGACGCCGTGGCGTCTCTCCAGACACTCCTCAGAGAGGGGACTTATCGCCACTATTGTGGGGTGCCCTGCACGGGGTTGCGAAAGTCGCTCTCTCCATGTCGCCATGAGATCACGCCAGAAGTCCGTCCGCTGAGCGACAATTTGCCGCGGCAGCGGAGTTTCCCCCCAGCGTAGCGCCTCCGCGCGCCATTCATGTAGGCGCGCGAGGACTATCGCCTCCAGATCCCATGGCGGCAATCCGGCAAGGAGGCTCGCCGCCTCGCGGGAGATCGTGCGGTACCGACCAGCCTTACGGCTACCACCTTCTGGGGCGCGTCCAAATAGTGGGCGGCACGCCGCCTCAGTGAGCGCTTGGGCAGGAGCCGCCTGAAGGCAGCCCCTGTCCGCTCCAGTTTGGGGGCCAAAGTCGGAAATGCTCCACGAAGTTCCACCGGCTGTCGAGGACAAGTCCCAGGTACTTCCGCGTCGACTCGACGCCGATGGAAACCCCTCCTGCCGTCACTGCGGATCCCGGAGGTGGCGCATTCCGAGGCCCATGAAAGCACATGGCCTCGGACTTGTGCAATGCCACCTCGAGACCCAGTTGCCGGATCCTCTCAATGACTATCGCAACCCCGCGTGCCCGCCGCCTCGTGCGACCCCCCCTGTGTGAGCACCAGCGTGTCGTCTGCATAGCAAACCACGCTGACGCCGCTAGGGAGGTTGGCGCGCAGCACCCAGTCGTAACCGATGTTCCACAAGGACGGGCCTAGAACCGATCCCTGCGGAACACCGCACGACATCCCTCACCGGTTCCAGTCTCCACTGCGACCGGGGTAGATGACGTACCTGTCCGCCAGGTAGTCCCCGACCACACGACGGAGGTAGGTCGGCACCCGGTGATACCGGAGTGCCTCCCTTATTCAGCTCCAGGGAATGGAGTTGAAGGCATTGGCGATGTCGAGAGACACCGTCAAGACAACCCCACCCCGGGACCACGCATCCCCCGTCGTGAGGGCTCTCACGCGCATGATGGCGTCCACCGTAGAGCGCCCCTTGCGGAAACCAAATTGGTGTTCTGCAAGGTCCGGCCCCGTCCCCGCAAGGTGCTCGGTGAGGCGGTTTGCAAGTACTCTTTCAAAGACCTTGCCCACTCGTCGAGCAGCACCACGGGCCGGTAGGCGGACGGAGAGTCCGCCGGGCGCCCCGGCTTCCGAATGAGGACCAGCTTCCCCGTCTTCTCCATGACTCTGAAACAAATGTCCATGCTCATCACATAAACTTTTGCTCGTACCGGGATTCGAACCCGGGATTCGAACCCTAAGAACGTAAGGTGGCCTCACTACCGCTGCGCCATTCGGGCCGTTGTGAATACATTTTTAGTTACTTCACTCGTAAACATGGTTTTCTTGATTATTTTTACATCCTGAAAAGAAATCTTGGTCTTAAAATTCGTTATTTTAGAAATATTTGCAGATTATAGGAAAATTTTAAAAAATACTTGAAATATGCATGACATCGTCAAACTCAAACTCAAACTCAAAGCATTTATTTCAATTAGACCATTACGGCACTTTTGAATGTCAAAAATACAAAAAAAAAACAAAGCTACAGTCCCAGTCACAACCCAAGTAACACATCAAAGCAGTATATCGGCCGACTTACAGCATTTCTGTATCGTTTTCGCATTCTGAGTTAGTTCTATGATAGCATTACAAACGTCTATACGACTACTGTAATGCTTATTTGGGCACAAATTATACGGCTTTAGATCATAAATAAGTTCACAATTAGTTGTTTAACATTACAGGCGCATTATATTAGCTTTGGTGTGACCAAATATGTTGCGAATCGCATTAAAGAAACATTATTACGGTCAATGAAGTTGCCAATCGCATTACAGAAACATTATATTAGCAATATTATTGATGATGAAGATGTGAATAGCATTACAAAAGCATTAGACTAGTATTAGATTTTTCTAAAATAATGATTGAGGCTATTTATGTGTTCACAGTTAGAACTTAAATAAACCCTACATCATTGCAAAAACATCTTTAATACCACGGTACAAATGTTATAATACAATTAACTAGCAATATATTATGGACGAAGACGATCAAAACTGAGTGAATGACACCATAATTATTTGTTTGCATCAAAAGAAAACTTATAATACTGGATACGTTTTTGACTATTTTCATATTTTATGTCTTCAAATATTATTCGCAAGGTAGTTTACTGTAAATGTCTATATGGGTTTCATTGAAAATTTTCACGCGCCTTCGATATTTTGTGGTTTAAATGTTATATAAAGAAATGTGTGAAATAATCAAAACAATTGTATATTCCTAGTATAGAACGAATTTTCCATAATTAACATAATAGTATTGGTTGGGCAGTATTAAATTCAGTTATTTAATTATGATATAGGTCTATTGCTTTTATAAATAGGTCCGAATGATAATATTTTTTGGTTATAAAATATTTTCAAAATGGTGTCGGTCTATAGCAACTCAGTGAGCCCTTATAAAGGCAAATTAATGCCCCCAGCAGTATAAATATTCAAACGTGAACAATTACTAAGCCAGAGGCCAGGTTAAAACGCCATCTAGCTATGAAAATAGCTGAAAACAGAGAAGAAATTTGGAATAAAGCTTTAGAGAATAAGACAGACAACAGAAAGAAAATGTGGGGTATACAGAGAGCCATGAAAAGACCACCTGAAAGGCTCCCCCGTATAGAAAATTGCAACACAGAATTGGAGATCATCGACAATCTAGTAAACACAGCCACCATTCACACGTTGGATATCTCTAATGAAGACCAAAATACAGAGGAATATACACCCTTTCAACCATTAGAAGCAACATCACATGCAGAGTTAAAAACAGCTCTCCGAAAGTTCAAAAATCAGAAAGCACCTGGCCCTGACGGAATAAGAGCGGATGTTCTAAAATTGGGAGGCGACACGATGATAGCCATGTTCAAGCGTGTGGCCATGATATTGACTGACCTCAGCAAGGCATTTGATTCTATAAACCATAAAAGACTTTTAAAGAAACTGTATGAAGCGGGAGCGCGCAATAACATCATAAAGATAACAGAATATTATCTGTCAGAAAGAACCACCAGAGGTAGATTTCGAACGACAACAGGAACAGAAACAGACGTACCACACGGTGTTCCCCAAGGTTCGATCTTAGGACCCATACTCTTCAATTTATACGTCGCCGACATACCAAAACCACGAATTGCAGGCCAGATGCTCTCTCAATACGCAGATGACCTGTGTATTCTCAACGCAGCGGAGAAACCAGACTATGCCACAAAGCGAGCAGAATGGGCTGCGGAGGAACTTATCGATTATTACAAGAGATGGGGCCTCCAATGCAACGTGGATAAAACAGAGTGCATCATGTTTTCTCACAAAAGACCTAGACGAGGGAGCATGACCAGCGGATACAGGAATTATATCCAATTGAAGAATGAAAGGATTGAATATAAGAATGAAGTAAAATACCTCGGTGTCGTATTTGACAAGAGACTATCCATGAATAAGCACACAAAAGAAAGAGTAGAAAAGCTAAAACGAGTAAGAGGCGCCCTAAACCCCATTATAGGGTACCGATCCAAAGTGAACATAGAAACAAAATTACTTATCATACAGACGTGCCTCTTACCGGTACTTGATTATGGAGTCATCCAACTCCTACCGAGATACAGCAAGAGCAATTTGACAAAACTGGAAAGGCAGTACAGAATGGCATTGAAAGCTGCAGGTGACTTCCCACGTCGCACTGAAACCAAAACCCTCTGGGAAATGCTTGGACAAGACCCATGGCATCTCAGAGCACACGATCTCCATTGCGATATGATCGAAAAAGTAACTTCTCTGACGATCAGCGGCCTAGAAGATCCCGGCTCCGCATATACGAGATATGGACAATTCAACCCATTCCTTTTCTCAAATAGAATAGGAGATATAGAATATATAAACAAATCGGAGAGGGGCAAACCGCTTGATAAGAGAACGGCCCCACCCCGTCAGCACAGGCTTTGACTCGTACAGTCATTCCTAGTTTTTAAGTAACTTCAGGTCTGGACCTGATGGGATCCTAAATCCAATACTTCTCACACTTGCTTTATATAATTCAACTGTGTGTGAAAAGAATTACTTATCCACTCACTAGGCGCGCGCGAATTTTTTGCACCAAACCGCCACGCGTGCAAAAAATTGCGAAATATTCGCATGTAATTTGACACTTTAGATAGACAATCGCTAACTACAAGAGTTATAGCTAAATAACATTTACAGTGAATAGCTGAATAGTTATGGAATCTATTTATATAAAAAAAAAAACTAATATTAATTTGAAACTCAAAAAAAATTTAGAACTTGAAAAACAGGGATGAAAACGGATATTTAGCTATTAATTTGAATTTTTCTAAATATTAAATTTCAATTAAAATAATTTTAAAATAAACTAGATTATATTTCCTTTCCAACAAGACCATAATCTTTTTAGTTTATTTACGATAGTCTAATTAGAATTAAATTAGAATTTGGATACTCACTGTTTATTTTGACGCGGCCTGCGCCAACGACTGTTTTTGAACACGGTTATTTACGTACCTATAACTTTACGAAGCCACTTGTTTTTGTATATACAATTGAATAATATGCTCACAATACTAATTATGCACTGATTTTCCGTTAACACACACGTTTTAATCACAAAAACACTTATTTCTTGTATAAACACAATCACTATAGGTATTTAAACCTACCACTTTTTCGGAGGCGAAATACTCAACTTTGAGATTCGAAAACTAGATTTCCTTTATGTTAGTATAGTAGCACAGATTTTCACGATTAATTTGATATATAACACTATCCGAAAACAACAATATACATAACAGAACAATTGAAATACGACGCCACATGTCAGAAATGGCGGAGTTTGTTTACACTAAAGTTTTTACTTTTATTTTGACATTTGTCGATGGAATAGTGTTGCTATTGTTAGTCCGAACGTTGAGGAATATAGTATAGAGTTTGCTACAAGAGGGATAAGCTCTAGAAATAGCAATTTAGTAGATTTTTTATTGCATTTGTTGGACGAAGGCGCTACTGGCCACCATGGTGGCCAGGACTTTTAGCAAAATAGCTAATGGTGGCCAGGGGCGGTTGAGTGGATAATAGGTCGCAAAAGATCCCCCTCCGGACAAACTGCGCCAAATACACCTGTAATAATCCCTATTTATAAGACATTAACCAAATAAATAAACATTTATTCTATTCTATTCTATTCTATTCTAAGCCAGAGGCCAGAGAGAAGACTTTTGATTTACCACTGTAGTGTCATTGTCTATAAAGTAGTTTTATATGTGTTCACCGGTATACCAGTAGACTTGAATTATCCATAATGGAAAAAAAACAGACACAGACGCGAATGGCACAGGCATGGTAGCACCCCGGACAACCATAGTTCAAAATCATAAAGAAATCCACCATAAAAATTTCTGTCTTTTTGTTGATCATTTAGCTATGTGCTTTTCCCCAATATGGCCGACAAATACAAATATTTACGAATACAGTAAAATTAATGTATATACAGCTTTACGCATTACAATAACTCAAGTGTATTTGATTAAAGAGTTGTAAGCTGTACAACAGAACTCAGTTGATCTTTAAAAATGCAAGCATTACATTGATTCACGTTGATGCTGTTCAGCAGTACTAGGCTTTTACTTACCACTTAAAAGTGGTTTTACACAACAAAGGGCACTAAAAACAGCTCAAAGTTGTTTATCGGATTTACGTTGCATTATAATGGTACAGCTTTGTGCTATTAAGCAGCATTAGGCATTATCTTACTACTTAAAAGTGCTATTGTAGACCGTAAGGCACTAAAAACATCTGAAAGCTGTATAGCTGATTTACGTGGCATTATAATGGTTCATGTTTATGCTAATTAACAACATTTAGCATTTATTTACTACTTAAAATGCTATTGTAGATCCAAAAGCACTTTAAACAGCTGAAAGCTATACAGCTGCTTTGTGGTTTGCTGCACTCAAACTAAAGGTTTTATAGAAGCATTTTGATATGCCATTATCTAACCGTTATACAGTGCAAAGCATTATTATGGTTTTAAAATACCAATATAAAGCATCAAGATGCTCGGTGAACTTATATAAGAGTTTATACGGGCCTTAAGTTCTAAATAAGTTTACTATTCGTTTGTTAAAATTTTTCCTGTGTTACTTGGGAAGGCATAATAATTTGAGAAAGTACTGTAGTTGCCCATTCCCTAGCGTAGATCTCTATGGAGAAGAACGGACAATAAACTCCATGGACACTCTTTTTAAACGACTTTAAAAAGGAGGAGGTTCTTAATTCGTCGGAATCTTTTTTTGTATTTTTTTATGTATGTTCCCCGATTACTCGAAGATGACTGGACCGATTTGGTTTTTTTTTGTTTTGTTTGAGAGGGTATACTTCCCAGATAGTCCTATGATCATCAAGTCAGGATCTGATGATGGGATCCTGATCCCGGTACGCTGTGAAGGGGTACGCACATGTGAACCACTAAAAAAAGAAAAATAAAAACTTTTTTGCAAAAAATAAAACCAACTTCAAAAACACAAAAAAGTGAAAAATAACTTTAGCTTCAGAAGTCGGTGACAAAAAAACTAAATCAATCAAACAAAGGTCAAAGGATTTTTTTGCAAAAAAGTTTTTTAAATCAAAATGTTACAAAATTTTGGTTACATCATTAATTTTGAGATTATACATAATATGTGAGAACAATGTAGAAAGACGTGCACATTAAGAGCGTCCAGAGTTAAAGATTAGATCAACAATTTAAAAATAAAGTAATTAAAATGAACCGTGGTAGCTAAGAGATGACCAGTCCCAAATGACAGCGCCCGTTCACGAACATGACGTATGTACCGGCGCCATTCAACTCAACCATATCGAAGGGAACTAAATGACCCGACACACCCGCCACCATCAGTGAGACATTTGAGTGAGCATGACATTCTCTCAGCCACCACATATTCAAGTCAATGAAAGATAACTAAATGTAAGTGGCGGCTGAACAGTACAAAGTACTCACACATGTGCTATGCAATTATATAATACTAGTAACTGGAATCTATACAATGCAAATAGGTATATTTTTACAATCTTCTGCAGCTTCCACAATACATTAACATGGGAATCAATTTTTCTTCTTCTTTGCGTGTCGATAGACTCAAATAATGCCCGACCAGTACAATCAATTAGTTTGCCCCTATGATTGTGGAGCAGGACCAGCATTTAGCCAAGCATTTTATCATCAATGTAATCCCCCAACTTATAATATGCTTGCCTACGTAGTGTGCGTTTTATACAAGATTTAAATATCGTCTCATTCAGTTGAAGAATGTGGGGAGGTATTTTATAGTAACATTTCAAACAGTACTGTTTGAACAACAACGAACAAAGAAACAGACCAAATTAGCGTTAAAAAGTGTGACCTGCGTACATCCATGTACGCAGGTCACACTATTACGCTACAATATGAATTCGTTGAATTTGAAATTATTCAAACAAAAATTTCCAAGGGATATTTAAAAAAAATATATATATGCGCAAGCGGCAATTTTTTTTAACTTTCTTTCCACTCCTCTAGAAACCTCAATAAAAAAGACCCATGAAAATCCGACCACTATAAACTTCGTTCCATGTTTTGAGTATTTTTTGTCTAATTGCACTCGGCTATAACATAAGCTATAGGTATTCTATGCCCGTACTCCCACGGGAACGGGATATACGCGGGTGAAACCGCGTGACGTCCGCTATAATAATAATAAAACCTGTATTTTCAGGCTACTTTGGCCCAAAGATAAATACCTTACAGACTATACATGTGATAAAATACAAACTGTGTTAATATAAAGAACCTTAAAACTACGATCACTTCACTTGAGCACTACGTCGGCTTACCGCAAGAACTCATTAAGTGACCAAAACTAAACATTGAGAAATCATTTAATTACTTTTGATTTCATTGGATGTCCTATAAAATTATAAATAATATTTGTTTATAAAAACAAAAAACAGCGTTAAAGAGTTAAATATATTTACTAATAAAATCAAACAAAAGAAGGGCGTTTCCATTGCGAGGATCGACCGGAGGACACGGTGGAGCACACTGTGGAGGTGTGCCCCGCTTGGGCGGAGCACCGCCGTGTCCTCGAGGTGGCGATCGGTGGCGGCGACCTCTCGCTTCCAGCCCCGGTTCGTGCCATGGTCCGGAGCGAGACGGAATGGGACGCCGTCACCTCCTTCTGCGAAGCAGTCATGCTAGCGAAGGAGGTGGCGGAACGTGAGAGGGAGAGATCCTCACGTCCCGGCCGCCGCGGGAGACGCCCCGGGCGTCGGGGGCCACGTGGTGGCTTCCGGCCACCGTAGGCGCGGGCCTGTAGACGGGGAGCTATGGGCTAGCTCGCCGTCCGTACGTCTCATGACGACAGGCCGTGTCGACGGCGCGTTCGTGTTCCACGCGCGCCTCAAAGAGAGTCAGCAATAGAGAAGGGGCCCGCAAGGGCCGAAGCCTGCCGGGGCTGCGGGACTGTTCGCAAGAGATACCGTGGCCACAAAAGGGCGATGAAGGAACATGGATGGGTTTTAGTCAGTAAAAGTCTGACACTCCCTCCTGCTCCGCCCAGAGCGGGAGATTTGATGATTTGCCATCCTAAAAAAAAAAAAAGGTTATAATTTTTTGCCTGCGCGCCTTTCGGCCGCTTGCCGCTGCCCCCTTCTACCCGCAGCAGTGTTTCGACGCGTGTGTCAATTGCGCGCCCTCTTACGCAAACATAAATTCATTAAAAGTAAAAAAGAGTGTTCACCGGAGTCTATCAAAAGTAACTAACTGCAGTTATTTTGTATACAAATGAATAGATTGCATTTACCTCAAAATACAAAGAATCGCTAAGAAAGAATAAGTATTTTAACCAAACTAAAACTGTAAATAATAACCGTCCCTTGTTGTAACAAAAGTCTTTAAAATGAGTTAAGTAATGATTTTTTGTCATAAATCATAGATTTAAAGAAGTCACTAACTGCACTTAATGAACTTTAACCAAATGCTGTTCTAAACTGATGTGCATAATGCGCATCTTAAAAAAGTGTTAATTCACATGAATGACTTTTATTTTATATTAAAATGTGCCATTTCGTGTTTTTTGTATTGATGATGATTGATGATGATTGAGCACCACACCCAGCCAGGAGCAAGCCTGACCCGGACAAGCCGGATACACCAGGGGGCACTATTTTGTAAGGAAAGACATGCTCTGGGATGGGAGAGGAAGCCCGACCAACCGCAGCCAGTCGGGCACAATCAGCCGACTATGCAGCCTAGAGCCAATATAGGAATAGTGGTAAAGACAGGTATAATCCATAGGAATGAGCATTGGTGTTTTGATCTTCGTTTGATTGGTCTCTTCTAACATTGGAGAATCGTGTTTGTTTCTGGTGGTTGCGATTCCATTCGTTTTTGGCATGTCTTATTTAAACATATTAATTATTACGCTTATATGTTTCATCGTCAGTAGTATTTGTTTCGCTGTCAGAATTTTTCAATCAAGATTTGAATTTTTCTCTATCTGCTGCCAGCTGGGTCCATTCTTCTTTTATCAAAGTATTATATCCATGTCTTGTTGGAGTGCCTCGTTCCATGCATATATTGGTTTTCCAACTTTTAGCCGTTTCGCCTTGTATCTAATAGCTGCGTGTAATAAGTGAGGGTCTGGTGGACGGAGGATGTGCCCGTAGTAGCATAACCGTAGGCATTAAATTTTTTGATAATTATTTTTCCCATAAGAATTTTGCGTGTTTTCTTGTTCGGGGGGTTTTGCGTACTCTTTATCATATCTTTAAGAATGAGTCTTTCCTGTCTTCTGAGTTCTGATCGGTTTGCCTTTGTGAGTGCCGCTGCCTTAAGCCGCTTAAGTGCGCTTAAGCCTTAAGACCGTGAGACACAGCAGGTTCTATGACCATATTATAGACAAGACGCGCGATTTTCCACTCCATTTTCGAGCTTTTTATGAAGGATATTAAGGCCTTAGAGTTACGCATCGCTTGTTTACATCTGGCGTTAACTGTGTTGTTTCGATTAAGTGTCGATGTTATATACGTTTCGTCTACCGGTCGAATACTGGTTCCTTCAATCCTAATAAGATTTCGGGTTTCGGTGCTGTGTGGGTCTCTCATTACTAGTTTTGTTTTCGTTTCATTAATGTGGAGTCCGACTGATTCCAGTATCGGTTTGATTTTGGTGACTATTTCGTCCAGTTCACTGAGGTTATTTGTTACTATTATTACGTCATCTGCAAAGGACAGTATTATAGGGAGTGGAATCATGGTCCCGGTCTAGATGAAGGCATTCTATTTCTTCTTCTAATGTTCTGAGAACGTCGTCCATTACTATGGGGAATAGTCGTGGGGATAGCGGACATCCCTGTTTGACTCCCTTGCCTTTGTGCGTCGATTCTGTCCAAACCATTTTATGCAAGTGAAGCCATTCATGCATGCCTTAATAATTCTATTTGTTAGATATTTGTTAGTTCTAGTAACTAAAATGTCTCTAAGAGAGTTTAAGTTCAACGTATCGCAAGCTTTTTCGATGTCTAACGGCAGTACATAGGTTTTTGAGTCTGCTCTCCAAGAGTTCTCCTAAGTGTGTACATATGGTCGTCGGTCGATCTATTGCGAAAAAAGACTACTTGGTAGTTTCCTAGTTCGTTTATTAAAACATCCAGTTTTCTTAGTAGAAAGCTTGCATATATCCTATTTCCCACCTTACACATAGATAACTTTCTGTAGTCGTTAATTCCGTCTGGATTTGCTTTTTTAGGTACTGGAATTTGGATCGTTTTGTTCCAAGATATTGGTATATCATTGCTTACCAATGCTGCCTGCATATGTTCTATAATTTCCGATAGCATTTCTGTTGGCAAGGCTTTGAATAGCTCGGACACAATCTTGTCAGTACCTGGTGCTTTGCCGTTACGCCGTCATGCTTTTAATGATTTCTCTTATCTCCTCTTCCGATAGTTCTTCTTTTGCGTCTGATGGGTTCTCATTGCGTATAAATCTTCTTCCCACCATGTCATTGGTATTATGCAACGATGTTTGTTTTTGAGCTTCATGTTCATTTTATGTCTCCTGTAAAAATCGTATGTGATTTTCATTCGTTGTGTTGGATGAGTTCCGCTTAGGTTTCTAAAGTATATTTCACATTTTTCTCTTCTTCTTCATTTCTTATATTTTGCAGATTGTGTCTTGCTTCTCTTAGTTGTTTGGTTGCGAATGCTTCTTTGGGGTAACAGTTTTTGATAAACTTGGCTTTTTGCAGTTTTGCGAGCGCGATTCTATGTTCCCTGGATCTGATTGGCCTGCTTATAAGAATCTTCGCTGCTGATTCATGATATTCATAAGGGAATCCCATGGGAATAGTTGGCAATTTTTTTTTCTTGTTTTGTAGATTTATAACCTGAGGTTGATTGTTAATTTCCTTTTGATATTCTTACATTTTGGAGTCGGCTATAGTCGTGATTTCTGTAGTTGAATTCAAGCTCAGCTTTGCGCATTGGTTTCTCGTTGGATTTCAGCATATGCAGTGGCGGATTTTTTTTTTTCTCCCTACTTCCTTTGTTTTGAGTTAAATTACCCAGTACTCAGGTTTGTTGCCTGTGTAAGCATGCCATGTGTATCCCTTTATCTTTCAAGGTTTTGTCAATGTTATTTTTCTTGGAATGTGTGGCGATGCCTCTATCATTCCAGGTTGCGATTTTGACACTATTATACTATATATCTGTAATATTACTATGGCAGGACGGAGGTTTTAGTATTGTACATCCGGTGGCGTCGGGTTGTTCAGCAGACGATAACGTTGTGCTTGTATTTCGCGTATTGTGTGGTGTACTATCTCAACGAACGAAATCTCACCACCAATACGGCTCTCTCCGTTTGCAGCATCCGGCCGCTATTGAAGCGCTAAACTCTCTCTTCCTGTCCTTTTTTTTTGTTTTTATTCCTATTAGTCAAAAAAAGGTGACCAAACAATAGAACAGAACTCTTGCAAAACAAAGGATAACGTAAAAAAGGGTCGCATATCTTTCGGCGTTTTACCACTATTGGTCCGCACACTCCCTGTGCGGACCAATAGAAGTCCCTATTCTTCCTCGTGTCGATGATTCGTTAAGGGTGGTAAACAGATGTGGACATCGTGTGCACGGGATTCTATCTTGAACATGAGCAGACTTCGCTCGTTGTCATAGTACATTCTGTTGCAGAGGCTTGAGAATTAAATGCGCTAAGAAGGCTGTCATAGTGGTCGTTGTGATATAATAAGTTAATAGTGGCTACGGCGTGTTGTGGATATCTGAGGCGGTGCGTAATGGGAGCGCTAGGCCCGGCTTGGTGTACTGTTACGTTAGTTAAGTAGTACTCGGCTGCTGCAATGACGATATCTTCACCACCCCAGATGCCATCTTTGTATTGTTGTTGAGCTGAGCAAAGGAAAAATATATCGATATTTTTCCTTTGCTCAGCTGCGCTTCCTTGGTTTGTGGTAGTAGGCAGGTTTCCCGCGAGCGCTAGTGCTATGTTCGGCTGGCCTTGGTTCTCCTCAACATGTTTAGACAGGGCTCTTCTTATCATGTGGTGGTCGAAAGTCAGGGAAAATATGGCGTTTACTTGGTGCGTGGTGGCTCTAAACAAGTAGCTTCCATCTCTGATCATATGGACTTTTCCATGCTTAAATTTGATGATATTGTGTCCTGTTTGTTATTATTATACTGCTCCGTTTTGGGATTTCATTGTTAGGCTTCGCCAGGATGTTCGTTATGTGTTGCTTTTTGCGGCTCTTTATAATGTGGGTACCTTTGTAGTTCAAGCCTGCGCGAAAGGCTTATTATTGCTCCTGTGGACAAAATTTATTAGCGTTCCTGAGGAAAGAGCTTATTACCTAATGGTATTTTACTAGGATTTTAATAATCTCGCGTTACTTTGGGTCTCTGGGTTTTAACTTTACCTCTATATTATCGGTAGTTTAAGCGTGGCTTTGTTTGTCTGTTAATGGTCGAGCTATGCAATTTGCTTTTGTTTCGTGAATAATGGGAGAAAGTAGGGTTCTTTTTTAAGTTATTGTAGCTTTATTGAACAAACCGGTCACCATTGTTAGATTATTTGTTTAGGGTTTGTTATTTCTTAACGCTTACAAGTTTAAAGGTTCTATTTTTTATGGCGAAACTGATTTTTTTTTTGTCGTCCGATTTTAAGAGTTCGGCTTATGCTTTTGTTTCCTTGGTCGACGTACCATGGGCTCGAACGAAATCTGCTCAAATCCAAAATAAAATTCAGTGCACACGATGTCCACGTCCGTCTACCACCCCTAACAAATCATCGACACGAAAAAGAAGAGGAACCTCCATTGGTCCGCACAAAGAGTGTGCGGACCAATAGTAGCAAAACGAAAAAAACATGCGACCCATTCACACGTTATCCCTTGCTTCACAAAAACTCCATTCCACTGTCCGACCACCTTATTTTTGACTAATAGGAATAGAACAAAACAAAGGACCAAGGAAGAGAAAGTTTAGCGCCTCAATAGCGGCCGGATGCTGCAAACAAAAAGAGCCGCATTGGCGGTGATATTTCGTCCGTTGAGACTGTACCACGCCACATGTGGCAAGCAAATGCGCGGTGTTAAGTATTGGCACCCCGGGAGGAGCCGGTCTCAGCGATGCTATTATGTAATAGAAAGTCAGACCTTGTGTTAATTAACACGTGTATTCGTTGACTCTGTATTACAAGCTATGCTGTGGTTTTTTTAACCATTAAACGGTATATGCGGAATCACTGTTGACAGAGGCCCCAATACGTTACGCATCAACATGTTTATGTTGCCAGTTACGCGATTAGTATTATGCTAGTGTGCGGCCGGCTTATGTATGAAGGCCGAGGAAGGCTCTGAGCTGGGCCCGTGCTCAGCTCAAGAGAGCGCTTGATGTATTACAAAACGATGACTGTCGTGTGATTAGCAATGGTGTGTACTACCTTGACCAGTGTTGCCTCCACCAAGGACCGCTATTAGGATTCTAAACATAGAAATAGGTAACTTGCGCCTTTAATAGTTGATAGGCGTATCAATTATGTGGTTGTGGGTGTTCTGGTTTTCTATATAAAAGTATTTATCATGCACAAAATTGTACCTTGGCCATTCGAAAGTTAATCGATTAAACAAGTAGTATTCCTAGCTAGGTAGACTGAGGAACCCCAGGCTTGTACACACAAGCGACCGCTAGTTGGCTGAAAAATAATCTGTGCTAATTCAATATATATAAATTAAACGGGTTCACCGGATTTCAGCTACGGCTCGGGATATACTGGTCGCTGCTCTACGCTCTCGATGGTATCTTGGGCGTAGGGTGTAGGGTGCTGATGTGCACAGAGTCCACACACATAACACCACACACTACACTGCAACACTGTATTTGGATATGTAAACGTTTTAGCCTTAATCTTACTAATTTTGCTTAAGTTCACGATATGCCACTCAAATTCATGGTTCAGAGTTCACACTATTCACAATCACACCCGATCATAGATTTCAAAACGAATAGAATTAATAGCAGGCATGTATAATACCAGTACCACAGTGTCTACATAAAATCCTTAAGTAATGGCACACCAACCGAACAAAACAAAACACACCGACGCCGGGTCGTAAAAAAATAGAACTTTCGCAACAGATGGTCAGGCGCAGCTCACAATGCGACTGCTCACGTCAACGGTCCGAACCGAACTCCGCCATTTCGTGTTTTTTGTATTTGTTACAAACTATTACTGTACTTTACCGAGTTCCGAAGAATCAAGTAATTCAAAATGGTAATTATCGACTTTATACCTAGGTCATAACGTCCAAATTTGAAAAGCTAGAATTAAATGCGTTTTTGCTTTAGAAAGATCTAATCGAGACGAGTTTAGCTGTATTATTATCTGTACTTAATGATTTTTTGTAGTTAGTGAGTTCTTGCGGTAAGCCGACGACTATGTCACCGTGCGTTCATGTGGCACTTGCCCGTGGAAGCGACGGAACACCACTTCCTGCGGCCAAAAGTTCTTTCTCCAAGACGAGGTGCAGATAACACGTTGGCATTCGCACCACGAACGCCTCGCCACTCCAACAGCTGCACTCTCGCCACGTACTTGGTCTTTTGACGCACGTACTCCACGATGTTCTCCGCTGTAGTGGTGTAGTGTAGGCGGGAGATGTACACCGGTGTCAAAGTCAAAGTAAAAATTATTTATTTGCAATAAATGTGGTACAAAAGATGGTAAAAATAATATATAGAGCAATGACACATTTCGCCATAAAATTGGCATGCAAACATTAATAGTTTTAGATGCTAATTTTAAAATACATTAACTAAATGTGAAACAAACCTTAAATTAGGTAACTAAGACCAGGGTGTTTCAAAGTTACACAACACAAAACAAAAAAACCAAACAAGCAAATTGTCAACAGAAGGATTAATAATTTTTTTTAATAACCAAACAAATCAACATATTATTATAATAGTAATTCTTTACAAATTCTACAATACATTCCGGTAATGGTAAGATTGACAGTTGGATTTTTTGAGAAATTCATTTATGGAATTAAAGCTGTGAGCCATTTTTTCAGAACAATGCAGAATTTTCTGTACGGAAGATCAGTAATAAAGTTAGGTAGAGAGTTAAAGATCAGTGGAGCCATATACACACAATTACGTCTAAATAATTCAATCCTAGGTACAGGCATGGTAAGTAGATACTGTGTAACTGTACGTTTATTAATATTGTTTTTCAGTTCAAAAAGTGAAGAGTTAGTTTTGACAAATTTTGCAATTTCATAAATATAAATCCAAGGAACTGTGAGAAGGTTGTGTGATTTATACACTGGTCTTCAAGAATCAGTCCAGTCCATATTGAAGATTGGTGTGTTCGGCTTCGCGGCACGAATAGGCACGATGGGCTCCGATGGAGCCGTGCCGCAGCGGTTTTGTTGGCGGCGCTTCCTCCTCACCACCGTCACGAAACCATCATCAGCCCGAATCGGTACCTTTTCAGGCACGGGCTTCCCAGCGGGAGTAGTTTTGTCTGCGACTACGCTAGCGAAATCTCCAGGAACATGTCGAGACTTTGCAGGCGCTGCAGAAACAGGAAGCGCGTCGTGCGGCCTTGCGGTGGTGGCGGGTGGAGGTGCCGGTGGGACGGAAGCGGGAGCTATGTTATTATGCCTATGGCTGGGCTGTACCTAGGTACCTTATATGCCTATACAAACGTGTCTGACACGGGTCTATATGAAATAAATGCTTTGAGATTGAGCTATTAATTTAAGAGGATTTAAAACCCTTACTGTCAATGCTTTGATAATTAAATCATCTAAAGATCGAGAATTCCAGAATAGAGTCGCAGTGGACGTCGGAAAATGTAAGTGTCTCGAACAGATGTCGAATTAGCTCACAGTCCCAGGTCAAACCGGTGCGCGGAGGTTAGTGAGTAACTCATTGAGACTTCCGCGAGACCTCGCGCAGGCGGGCGCGGGTGGCGGCGGCGCGGCGGCGGCGGTGGGCCGGCGAGCGCGGCGTGCGGCCGGTGCGGCAGTGCCACTCGGCCACCGCCGCGGCCGCACGACTCACGCACGCCGGTTAGAGCCCCCCGGGCTGAACTGCGACGAGCGTCTCTCGCGCACTGCTACCCGCCACCGACTTCCGACACTGAATCGTGTTGCTGTAAAATCCCTCTTGGGAGACGAACACGATTCTACTCAAACTGACTGACCAAACTTTTAAAGTCAACAAAGCCTGAACTGCGCTAAGTTCCGTCCGCGCCGGCCGACCACTTGACTGTTGTCATCAAACCGTCCAGCATCAGCAGTGCGCTGCTCAGGGCCGAGCAGGCTTGACCCAACGGGGCGCTGCTCGCCGCCTCATCGTCGACCACGTTAAAGTTAGTATCGATTTTCCCCTGTAACGGTAGTGTTTACGTCCTAAGCTATCAAGCTGTATTATGTACAAGTGGATAGTGGCGCGCTTCGGCGGCTGCGGCGACGGCGGCGGTGCGTCTTCGAGCGGCGTCCGCACTGCCTCACTTTGTGTTGACGTCGCGGTCTCCTTGGCACCCGCCGCAGCCCCCGCAGTCGGTGCGCTCGTGAGCTGCCACTACACTTCAGTGTTTGTTTGTTTTTTGTACTCACAAAATATTTAACAAGAATAATTACGGCATACCTAAGTAATCTGAATCAGAGTCAAATGTGGTGTTTTTAAGCGATTGTCTTGCGATTTAAGGATGACATATTATTGACAACAACCTTGTGTGCAATCTGTTGAAGTTTCCCTGTGCCTACAGTTTCTAGGTTTACCTTCATACTTTTGTGCATGCTTTTGTCATATCGGCTAGATGCATAATAAAATTATGTTTGTAACGCTATTGGTGAGTGCACTAGCACAAGCCTAACACTGGCGTAGCCGCCAGCGCGAGCAGACGGCTGACGTCACTGACGATGGAATTGGGAATATTTCACATAGCAGAGAGCATTACATACAGATTGACCTTGCTGTGCCATAGCGTGGCTAAAGGCCAAAGCTGCATAGCACGCATTTCTCTGCCAAAGTTGGTATAAAGTGGTAATGAGTTGGTGTAGATGGTAGGTGAATTAGTAGTTACTTAAGAAGTGTCTATGTTTGTTAATTATGTCGGTCAGTGGCAGAGCAAACGACGCATTCGTTTCAGCGATAACGTGTGCACCGTACCACAGGCACCGGTACCACACCGTACTTCCAGTTCCCCAGCCGATGACTTTCTATTATTGTCGCGAAAATTATTAGCACTGAGCACTTCCTACGTAGCTAATTTGACTACATGAACGATCAACCCATCCCGTAGTTGTCTTTATTCTAAATCTGTTGATTGGATGGAAATAATTGAGGCATTCGAAAGAGAACCCCGGTCATGTGTGTGCACAGCTACACTCTTGCTACAAGTCCACGTGCAGTGTGCACACAGCTCACAGGGTCATGGCGCGCGGCGACACGATGCGATGCAGTGCACCGCACGACCACTCGACCAGTGCCTCATACCTGCTACACGTGCACTAATGGGCTTGTTATGTGATTGACCATTACGTGTTATTAAACTAAACTGTAAAATATCGGTTTATTAATATGATCACGTTTGCATGGATTATGTTGAATAGTGTCAATACTAGTGCAATTTGTGCAACAAGCGGCGCTCAAAACTACTCAACATATCAGAATGTGCTGCAAATAACCATGAACAGCTTGAAAGGTCCTAACGGCGCGAACATGCAACGAAAACAGAATGGACGAGATAGCGTGCTGGTTAAGAATAATATCTAGTATCTGTTCTTGTAATTAAATAGGTAGTTTTACTTGTATTCCAAATAACCGATACAATAATAAATTGTTAGTTTAAATAGAAAGGGGTTTCTAAAGGAATATTCTCAAAATGTAAATGGTTTTTATGATTTTAATGTTCATGACACTCAATGACGATACTGATACTGTCAGCCTGCGTCGTCCCACTGCCGGGCAAAGGTTCTCCCATGAGTTCCACTTGTTTCGATCTAGGGTTCATGAGGACAACTATTCCTTGATTGTGTCCAGCTCGTCCCGCCATGACACTCAAAGTTGATTTTATTTTTAGGGTTCCGTTGCGAGTGGGGTTGTCTTGGCGGTGTCTCTCGACATCGCCAATGCCTTCAACTCCATGCCCTGGAGTTGCATAAGGGAGGCATTCCGGTATCACCGGGTGCCGACCTACCTCCGTCGTGTGGTCGGGGACTACCTGGCGGACAGGTACGTCGTCTACCCCGGTTGCAGTGGAGACTGGAACCGGTGAGGGATGTCGTGCAGTGTTCCGCAGGGATCGGTTCTAGGCCCGTCCTTGTGGAACATCGGTTACGACTGGGTGCTGCGCGCCGACCTCCCTAGCGGCGTCAGTGTGGTTTGCTATGCAGACGACACGCTGGTGCTCGCACAGGAGAGGTCGCACGAGGCGGCGGCCGAAATTATGACACGCGGGGTTGCGATAGTCGTTGAGAGGATCCGGCAACTGGGTATCGAGGTGGTATTGCACAAGTCCGAGGCCATGTGCTTTCATGGGCCTCGGAATGCGCCACCTCCGGGATCCTCAGTGATGGCAGGAGGGGTTTCCATCGGCGTCGAGTCGACGCTGAAGTACCTGGGACTTGTCCTCGACAGCCGGTGGAACTTCGTGGAGCATTTCCGACGTTTGGCCCCCAAACTGGAACGGACAGGGGCTGCCTTCAGGCGGCTCCTGCCCAACCTGGGGGGGCCAAGAGGGAGAGATCCACACGTCCCGGCCGCCGCGGGAGACACCCCGGGCGTCGGGGGCCACGTGGTGGCTTCCGGCCACCGTAGGCGCGGGCCTGTGGACGGGGAGCTAAGGGCTAGCTCGCCGTCCGTCCGTCTCATGACGACAGGCCGTATCGACGGCGCGTTCGTGTTCGTTCGCAATAACGAAGGGGTCCGCAAGGGCCGAAGCCTGCCAGGGCTGCGGGACTATCCGAAAGAGATACCGTGGCCCCGGAACACAAAGGGCGATGAAGGAACATAGTTGGGTTTTAGTCAGTAAAAGTCTGACACTCCCTCCTGCTCCAAAAAAACTGGCTCTAAATGACAAAAACGGAACTCTTATAGATTCGTCCTGTCCGTCTGTCTGTCTATCTGTCTGTCCCTATATTACAGCCATTTGACTCTGAGACTTTTAGCACCACCACACAGTTGAAATTTGTCTTTGCTGATCAACCTGTTTGGAAATCCCGGACGTTTTAGAATTTCTCCCGCATTCGGACATTGGGCTAAAATTTCGGACATGGCCCGAAAATTCTGGACGTATGGCTTTTATACATGCCTTATATACATACGTAGTTGAAAAGTCCCCAGCAATCCTCATAATAAACTTGTAGGTAGTTTCCGTTACTCGAACGGCAAGCCCCCTCCCCCTCCCCGCCTCACACGCCCGTCGCCCCCGCGCACTACTTACCCGCTATGTGACTGAGATGCGTGTTTTTTCCAATGTAGGTATATCATCAAAATAATATATCAATTCAATTTAATTCAATTCTTTATGGCATATCACATGTGTTTAACAAGATCTTATAATTTAAATAAAGTTTACATGGGCTTGTCGGGCACAACAATATACAGTATGTAGGGTATGTAGGTAGCATTTAAAAAATTATCATTAGTTAAAAATTTGTAAGTTCATACAAATAAGTAAGTAAATAATGTCAAAGGATAAAATAAAAGTATAGTCAAATACATATGGTCATAGAATAATAATCGAAATACAATCATGTCAATAAGATAAAAGCAATACTATCAATACAGGCTTTCAATTCCCAAAGATCAGAATAGTTTTATTCAACACTCTTGTGCGTAGTCGGTTAGAATATGCTAGCGTTGCATGGAATCCGTTCTACGCTGTTCATTCGCAAAGAATTGAAAGAATTCAACGAGCCTACACAAAGCATCTTGCCTTTTTACCCTGTGGTTTTGTTTGGAGATTAGGCCGCCCACATAAATTGTAGCGTTTAATTAATAATGAAACGTACATTGATTTCTTACCTAAAATATCTGGATCACAGTGGTAATATTAGCCAAGCCTTGTCTAATTGGAATAAATGCGAAAACTGCAAAAACACTTTTACGAAAATCGAAATAAACAGAAAGAGTAAATGTCAAAATAATGAAGTTGACGCTCCGTGTCACGTTGATTGTTTAAGGTGACACTAGTCGACATTTTGTTCATAGAAATTACGGGAGGGTATTACCAAGGAAATTATATACTAACTGGAATGAGTATGAACAAAATGCTAAAAAAATAAAAAAAAACCCTATCTCAAAAGCTTAGAGTTTAAATTTGTACAATGGATTCAATAGAAAAGAACAATAAAACAACATGTTCCGAGCGAGAAATCGACAAAAGTGGATGGTATCCCTGTCTTGCCTTGTCACCGATGTAAACAATATGGCCGATACATTTTCGCGTTGAAGTCATTTAAGCACTTTTATTGTATTTATGAGAAATAATCCGCTTTAAAATCGGTAAAATTGTGTTGTGTGAAGGGGTGTAGTAGTAAGGGTTTGCTGGATGTGGAATTTCGTTTTATAAGGAAGTTTTTTAACTTTGGTTGTTTATTACGACTAGGGTTACCAAGTTTTAGATTGACAAATGGGAAATATCCAAATAAATTAAGTAAGTTCGAAGTTTCGAACATCGTTGTCGTACATATTAATCAAAAGTATATTTTTATTTTATACATTAGAAATAGTGCACATGGTGTCGGTAGTAACTAGTTAGCTTTTTAAATAGAAATATTGTAAAGAAAAGAGTCCGCCGCACCATGCCGTGTCCTAAGGATAATTCCATGCTTCTCCAGCAAAAGAATCCATTTGGCGAGCTGCGAGTGAAAATGAATGGTTTCGGAATATAAAATAAATATTGGCGAATGTTACTAAAACATTAGAGGTAAACAGTCATAGCTTGAATAAGCGATTTTCTATGTCTGAAAAAATATATAATATTAACGGAGTACTCGAATCCCCGAATACAAAAGTCGTCTGGATAGACAGGTTGCAAAATGGATAATTTGCAACTGGACTGTACAGACATACATTTAAGTTAACATAAAAAGTTAATGACATCCACTCACACATCATTAAATATTAAAATAACAGCTACTCTTAATCTGTCTCAAGAGTTAGTATGATTATTGGACACCCTATTAGAAAGAGACAACATCCACTCTTGAAGCTTTCTCGCTCGGAACGTTTTTGGCTTGCCCGTCCTAATTCCAGTTAGTATATAAGTTTCTTGGGTATTACTCCACTGTTTGACACTGTACCTACATCCAAAGTTAAACATGATATCGTTTTGTCTCATTATTAACTTTGTCTGTGCGGAAACAGAATAGTAAAATAAAAAACCATTAAAAAGTTACGAGCTACCAAGATTCGTTTTTATTGCCAATTTTAACGCAACTTTGGGCCTAAATTAGTAATAAAAGAAGTGTCAAATTTCCAAAACAAAGTCGGTACCGACAAAGCACAACTATCGAAAAAGTCAATAAATTTTACTTGTAATTGATTTATGCATTTGTTTTTTCATAAAACTCGATTTTCCAAAGGCCTTTTAGTATTTTTTTACGCGTGCTTTTTACTTTGAATTATCGTGCATCTCACTGAACTCACTCTGTCGGCCACTATGCCAGGTGAGACAGCATGATTTTTGGCCACGCCCACCAATGAGTTCGAGCCCGTGACTAGTGTCACCTTAAACCATCTACGCGATTTTAGCGTAAACCTTTAAAAATAGCATTAAAATGCTCATAGTTCAATAATATTTATTTTTATATTCTATTCTGTTTTAATTAAAGCAGATATGATTACCACTGGGTACCGTACTTTTTTTTTGTAAACGAAAAAAAACGTCCCTATTCATGTAAGTATTTTCTGTCAAATGACATTGACCACAACAGGAATGATTTGACTCGCAAAAAAATATCGTAATTAATTTTTTATTATGATTTTAAGATTCCGGTTTCGTTTCTATGTAATCTTTCGTGTGTTACTATTATAAAACTGTTACTTATTTTTGGTGTAATATGAATAATAAACGCAACGTCCAAGTGGGCCTAAAAAAATTGTCTCCTATCGTATTCAATCCCTTCAAAACCTCCCAGATATCCCATCACCAGACTGTTTTATATCCCTTTTCGCAAATCAAACCTTGGTCTCAATGCTCCTTTGCTCAGAATATGTAGAAACTATAACAACTCCCACACATCACTAGAAACCGATTTATTCGGTGTTTCCCTTAACAAGTTTAGATAATCAGTTTCTGAGGTATGGGAGAGCACTAATTTACCTTTAAATGACAAATTTCTATCAACTCAATACATTTACAACTGCACAATCATTTAACAAAAATGTAAATCTTTAGATATCACACTCATAATGCATATGTGTATCATCATAATCCATATCATTTCATTTAGTATTAAGTTAATTTTATTTTATATTTTAGTCGAATTAAGTATATTACTAAGATTTAAAAAATTATATGTTGTCTTGTGGTGAATGCTGCGTATACCTATAATAGGCATACATACCAGCACTTTATGTTATTTTCATTGTTTCACATTCATTATTTGTATGTATTGCTGTTGGTGTAAGTACCAAATAAATAAATAGATAAGTAAAGATATTAATCAAAAACGAAGTGTCAATAAATTAAATAAAATTAAAGTCAAATACATCATGTCAAAAGCTAATAATAAAATACAAAATGTCAATAAAATAAAAAGCAAAATTCAATAAATTAAATTCAGTTTAAAGTCATCATAAAAAATCATTCAATGAATTGTAGCAATTTTGAATTAATAGGTTTCTGACTCGTTTTAAAAACATTTTGTCATTCTCTTCCATTCTGATATATGTCATTAGGAATCTTGCTCAGATCATATTTTGTTGATCTGAGGAATCTTGTTATATATTATTATTGATGTAACGTAAGGGCTAGTGCTGTGTAATTTTAGCTTTGTTTGGTTTATTACGAGCGTGTTTTCGAATCGTGAACGGGGTGCATAACAGCGATGCTGGTCTGAGATTTTATTAAAGAAGTTTGGATACTAGTCTCACAAAGGACCATGGGCAAAAATCTATGAAGCCTGGGCTCACCCACCTACAGAGATCAGACAGCTTAAAAAAAAACAAGGTACAGGGTGATGACGGAATTACGGCCGACCTCGTGAAGGCGGGTGAAAAACCGGTAATTAAGGCCCTTCAGATGTTGTTTAATTCCGTCAAACTCGAGGAGAAAACGCACGCATGGTGCAGCGGTGTGGTGGTACTCTTCAAGAAGGGCGACAATGCCCGGCTGAAGAATTATAGGCTCATCTCATTTCTAATCCATATCTATAAGTTGTTTTCAAGAGCCATCACGAAACGTCTCGCGCACAGGTGTGACGATTTTCAGCCTCCCGATTCGATCGAGATTAAGGCTGTACTGCAGTCTCTCCAACAGTGCCAAATCAACTATCACTACATCGAGGTGTTGAAGTGTTTTTACAAAAAGCCACCATGTCAGTCCGACTTCAGGAGCAAGCCTCGGAACCTATCCTTCTGCAGCGAGGTGTGAGACAGGGAGACGTCATTTCTCCAAAACTAGCCCCTAACTCACCGCTGCATAGGAGGATGTCTTCAAGGTTCTGGACTAGAAAGGGCTAGGTATCAACGTCAAAGGCGAGTACGTAACTCACCTTCGGTTTGCTGACGATATAGTAGTCATGGCTGAGACCATTGGACCTCAGTACAATGCTCGTTGACCTCAGAAGAGCTTCCGAAGGAGTGGGTCTTAAAATGAACATGGACAAAACCAAGGTCATGTTGAATGACTATGTAACACCCACTCCTGTCAAAATCGGAGACTACACACTCGAAGCTGTAGACGATTATGTGTACCTGGGACAAACGGTCCAGTTAGGCAGGTCTTACTTCGGGAAAGAGGTCAATGGTCAAATCCGACTTGGCTGGGCAGCGTTCGGGAAGCTGAGCGGTATCTTCTCGTCCAACTTCCCGCAGTGTCTCAAGACGAAAGTCTATGACCAGTGTGTGTAACCAGTGATTACATACGGGACCGAAACGTGGTCGCTCACAATGGGCCTCATGAGAAGGCTTAAAGTCACCCATAGGGCAATGGAGAGGGCTACTCTCGGAGTTTCCTTACGTAATCGAATCAGAAATGAAGACATCCACAAGAAAACCAAGGTTACTGATGTAGCCCGAAGAATTGCCAAACTTAAGTGGCAGTATGCAGGGCACATTGCTCGCAGAACGGATGGCCGATGAGACCGAAAAGTTGTGGAGTGGTGACCGCGAACCGGAAGACGATGCGTTGGAAGGCCTCCCACCAGTAGGACCGACGACCTCGTGAAGGTTGCGGGAATCCGCTGGATGATGATGACATTTATTGTTTACCATTATTTTAAAGCATGAATTAATAGTTACAACAACAGTTTTTGACTACCAATTTTCGTCAAATTGCCTTTTTCTACAAAACCTATTTAGGTGCATATCTTTTTTCTGCAATGGAATTGAAGGTGGTGCCGATAGTAACAATTTAAGTACAAACAAAATCCTATCCAATGGCATATATATGCCACAACCCTGTTGGACACAGAGCCCAATTTGACTCAGTCCTTTACAAATTTCTAGAATATAAATCGATGCTAGAGTTAGAATGTCCAGTTTTTTAAAATGTGGTCTATAACTTTCGTCGTTTTCAATATGGAGCAACATCATAACACTAATATTTTCTGCAAGATAAACAAACCGTGTGAACTTGGCACCCGACTTTTGAAAAATTCGTTTTTATTATGGTATTTCGATTAGTAGTGTATTGTAGTGAAGCTATTTTCGTTTGTAGAAATGCCAAAAAAAATATTGTAATAAAATGTCATGCCCGAAATTCGTAAAATCGTTTTTTTCTGTTTGCTGGACCATGGGCAAAAATGTATGAAGCCTGGGCTCACCCACCAACAGACAATGATGAGAATACTTTGGATATACTTGTACAACACTAAATATAAAGATATAAACTCATTTTTGTGAAGCATCCATGGGTTTTTTTTTGCTATAAATATTTTTCTCCTACCATATATAAGCTATAATCCTGCAAAGTAATGGTGTTTTGACATTGTAGTTTATGTTGTTTTACATCTTATACTAGTTTTAATTCCTTGGGGAGCTCGTGACAAAATAATAACAGCCGCTCGAGTCGATCTTTAGGTTAAGCCGTGCTTGCCAAGGTTGGTCACAACAAACATGAATGATAATATTACATTTAGGAGAAGAATTACTAATTTAAATGCCTCGACAACAAGTTTTGAAGATAATAATTCTTTCTTATCCA
This sequence comes from Xestia rhomboidea, assembly GCA_963853795.1. Classification (NCBI taxonomy): domain Eukaryota; kingdom Metazoa; phylum Arthropoda; class Insecta; order Lepidoptera; family Noctuidae; genus Xestia; species Xestia rhomboidea. The sequence continues at coordinate 163,659 of OY970778.1, read as the reverse complement.
CCGAGTCTCAGGCCCTGAGAAGAAGCTTACCCGACTTATCTACATGGAATTGCCAAGAAATTACTGATTTACAGGAAACTGTCAGAGATTTAAAGGAAAAGCTGGAGAGGGCGCACAATGAAATTGAAAACTTAATATTAGAAAAAATAGAATTAGAGAAAAGACTACAAAATCGAGATACCAAAATTAAAAGTTTAACTAAAATATTTTCACCAAAAATGAGTACTCCAAAGCGAAAATCTAGAAACCTAAACGAATCAAAGATTTAAACCAATCAACTGCAACATGAATCTGGAATGGTAAGGAAACCTAGCAACTCACTACCTAACGAGACTCAAAAATCCAACTTAACCATTGGTACTGCTACACTAAATACGGAAGAACAACCAAAACTCAAGAAGATAAACGCGGAAGGTTCCCAAACTACAATGCAGCTTAAGGAAAAAACTATTACAACTGATACTTCATATATTAGAAGCAAAAACAACTATCTGAAGAGGAAAATACATATCCTTGGAACCCAGCAAATTACGGGTTTAACTACACGCCTACTTGACTTGAGATCTAATAGCTCATATGAAAGGTACTGCGTAGAAGGAATGATAAAATACTATGCAATATGCAACTGTTAAACACGGAGTTGACATGTAAGCCTTGTGATAAAATTATTATTTGTGTAGGAGAAAATGACTACAACCCTACTACTATGTTAAATGAATTATATATGTTTATAAAAAAGTATAATAGCTCTCCAATTATTGTGTTGAGTGTGTTGAAAAATAAATATTTAAGTGAAAAATTACTGAAAAATAATCTAGAACTGATATGTAATAATAATGAAAACTGCTACTTCTTGCGTACTCATAGCAATACTAGTCATAAATTGAACGTTCTAATTGACACAATTGATTATAAAAATAAATATCTAAACTTCAACAAAAACCCAACTGCTCAGTCGAAATGCTCCGATGTGTTCACATATTCTACTTCCAATCTAGACACAAAACTTACTTACCGACCAATAAGATCATATAACTCTAACAGCAGCCCAAATAACACCTTTTTTCGCAGATACTAGTAATACTTTACCTACAACAAAAACCTTCTGTGGAAAAAATACAAAATTAAAAAACCTGTATGAAAATGAGTTATGTAAGGTTAAAGACGTACACTCACTAAATGTTCTTCATCAAAATATTGCAGGCTTAAGAAGTAAAAAAGAAGTTTTAGAAATTGCGATCGACTCGTTTCTAAATAAGGGATCAATTATTGATGTAGTATGCTTAACGGAAACTTTTATTAAAGCGGGTGAAGAGAGCAGCGTTACCTTAAATGGCTACAAATTAGGAGAAGAGAAAAAAAAGCGAGGCGGGGTTTGTATATTCTGCCTAAATCACATTGAGTACAAAATACTAATACAATTAAAAAAATATGCGTCTGAAAATGAGTTTGAGTGTTGTGGAATTGAGCTCTTACAATATAACATTTTAATAATAGCCCTATATCGTACGCCAAGCTCAAACCCTTTTGTCTTCCTACGTAATTTGGAAGTAATGTTGTGCAACCTTCGAAATAAAAAAATTAAAAAAAATAGTCATGGTAGGTGATCTTAACATTGATATTTTGAGCAAAAACATCGATAGAAATAAAAAATGCATAGACGAATTAACTAGGATTGTAAATAATTTCGGCTTAACACTACATATAAAGCAACCAACACGAAGAAATTCATGTCTAGACCAAATAATAAGTAACTGTAAGGATGCGATATGTGAGGTTATACCACTGGGACTGTCCGATCACGAAACAGCTCAGATGATATCCATACAAATAGACAATAAAGTTCCGGCTCTACGTTTCCGCACAATTTATAAGCGGGATCTTAGTGCCGAAAATAAAGAAAAGTTCTTTAGCTGTCTGTCAAGTTTAAAATGGATAGAAACTTTTTCTAATCAGGAAGCTAACAGTGCGTTTAATCATTTTCACGATACACTTGTCCAGTTCTTTGATTTGTGCTTCCCTAAAATAAAGATCCAAATCAACCTAGTGAAAAAGTATACGAAATGGATTTCCAAAGGTATTAAAAAATCAACTAAAACCAAAAGGAACTTGCGTTTTAAATACTACTCCTCATCTGACAAAGACAGTAAATTTAAATACTTAACTTATAACAAATTACTCGAAAAATGTATACAAAAAGCACAAAAAATCCATAACACAAATTACATAACTAGGGCTAAAAATAAATGTAAGGCCTCATGGGACTTAATAAAATATAATTCCAATAATAATCAAATACAGGAATCACACATTAAGGAGATAGAAACTGAAACTGGACCACTAACAAACCCCACAGAATTGCCAATTACGTAAATGACTATTATATAAATTTGACGAACAACGATTTTGACATTAATACTAATAACTATGACATTGATCCTATTCATTCTAGCATGTTTTTAATGCCCACAAATGATGGCGCAATACAAAAAGTAATAAAATCACTCAGGGATACAAATTCAACAGGTTATGATCAGATACCTACAAAAATAATAAAGTACATAGGCCCTATAATTACTCCGGTACTCGTACATCTGATAGACTTATCATTATTCACAGGAGTGTTTCCTGAGAAATTGAAAATGACGACTATTAAACCAATACATAAAAAAGGTAATAAAAAACTTGTTGATAATTACAGACCGGTAGCCCTATTGCCAATTTTATCGAAAATTTACGAAAAGGTCATGCATACGCGATTAATAAATTGTATCGATAAATTTCAAATTTTGAAACATGGACAGCATGGATTCCAAAAAAAGAAATCGACAACCACAGCGGCATTTAACTTAATTAACCTAGTTACTAAAAATATTGACCAGAAAATCCCGACAACTGTTGTATTTTTTGACATGTCTAAAGCTTTTGACTTTGTATCGCACGAGCTACTACTAAAAAATGTGATAATTATGGAATACGCGGTAAGGCAAATGCATGGTTAAAAAGTTACCTTACAAACAGATCGCAATTTGTAGAAATTACTGTAGATAAACCAAATCAAAACGGTGAACTGAAATTTAAATCCAAATTAGGTTACAATTGCACAGGCGTTCCACAGGGCAGTATTTTAGGCCCCCCGCTCTTTCTGATATATATCAATGACCTAGCAGAAGTAACTGATCATCCCTGCATACTCTTTGCAGACGATGTTGCCGTAATTGTCCCTAAAACTAAAGAAAACTATAACGAGGAAATAAATAGTACCGTAAGTAAAGTAATAACTTGCTTCCGGCCCTGGTTCGTGCCATGGTCCGGAGCGAGACGGAATGGGACGCCGTCACCTCCTTCTGCGAAGCAGTCATGCTAGCGAAGGAGGTGGCGGAACGTGAGAGGGAGATATCCTCACGTCCCGGCCGCCGCGGGAGACGCCCCGGGCGTCGGGGGCCACGTGGTGGCTACCGGCCACCGTAGGCGCGGGCCTATGGACGGGGAGCTATGGGCTAGCTCGCCGTCCGTCCGTCTCATGACGACAGGCCGTGTCGACGGCGCGTTCGTGTTCCACGCGCGCCCTAAAAGAGAGTCAGCAACTGTGAAGGGGTCCGCAAGGGCCGAAGCCTGCCGGGGCTGCGGGACTATTCGAAAGAGATACCGTGGCCCCGGAACACAAAGGGCGAGGAAGGAACATGGATGGGTTTTACTCAGTAAAAGTCTGACACTCGCTCCTGCTCCGCCCAGAGCGGGAGAAGTCATTTGATGATTTCCCATCCTAAAAAAAAAAAAAAAGTAAAGTAATAACTTGGATGGAAAAGAATAACCTAAAACCTAACCTAGATAAAACCAAATATATACAGTTTCGTAACAAAAACTGGAATAAAATCGATTTAATCATTACATATAAAGATAAACAAATACAACAATCGGATAGTATGACTTTTCTTGGGATAGTTCTAGATGAGAGGTGCTCCTGGATTGGTCATATCGATAATATGATATGTGGAAAACTCAGTAAGTTCGCTTATGTTCTATGGCGTATATCTAACCTAACTAGTAGACAAGCTACATTGCAGGCTTATCATGCTTATGTTGGTTCAATATTGCGTTATGGTATACTGGTATGGGGAAACTCGGTGCATCTCGGAATCTCGTGTATTCAGATATATAACAAGATTCCTAACCAATTAAAGAACTTCCAATGGTCCGCTTCAGAAGGGCTTTACATAGATGGTTGATTGAGAATCCCTTCTATAATATAAAAGAATATCTCCAGTTCAAATTTAAATTATCTAATTTTACTAAAAATTTGCATGTCATTATTTTATGATTGAATATGTTAAGCTACTATTATATTATACCATTGTAAGAACTTTTGTAACCATATTTATAGGCAAATAAATCTTTGACTTTGACTTTGGTCTGTGGATGGGTGATCACTCATTACATACCGAGTTTCCTCCGTGTCTCGGAAAGCACGTTATGCAGTTGGTCCCGGCTGTTATTTGTAGATCTTTGACAGTCGTTACAGGTAGTCAGTGGCCCAAAAATTCTGACAACCAGTCTTACCAAGGGGTATCGTATTACCCAGTACTAACTGGGTTGTGGAGGCTGACCTCCATGGAGCGACTACCTATCTGAATAGGCAGTCGCTCCATGTAAAATACTGGTATTTAGCTGCATCCGGTTAGAATGGAAGTCGACCCCAACATATGTAGATGGGAAAAGGCTAGGCAGATGATGAGTAGTTTTAATTCCAGGTGCAAAAAATACATAATATTGCGATTGAGCGGAATAAAAGCACCAAGGTATTTACAAGAGATCTGGCTATTGGGCAGAGCCAGGTCACGAAACTGAAGACCGACGATGGCAAGATCTTATTCGCCAAACTGGAGCTTGTGAGGGAAATGGAGAGCTTCTATGGTACACGTAAACCAGTAAATCCATTGCAGATCTAGCAAACGACCCAAGAGCTAGACTGGCCCGACACTATACCGAAGACATCCCGGATGTCAGCCTGTACGAGAATAAGATGGCTCTGAAACAGCTTTAAAACAACAAGGCACCGGGTGATACGGAATTACGGCCGAACTCCTGAAGGCGGGTAGAAAATCGGTACTTAAGGCCCTTCAGAAGCTGTTTCATTCCGTCATACTCGAGGAGCAAACGCCACAAGCATGGTGCAGGGATGCGGTGGTACTCTTCTTCAAGAAGGGCGACAATGCCCGGCTGAAGAATTATAGGTTCATCTTATTTCTAATCCATATCTACAAGTAGTTTTCAAGAGTCATCACGAAACGTCTCGCGCGCAGGTTTGACGATTTTCATCCTCCCAAACAAGCTGGTTTCCGGCTTAAGCACCGTGGACTAGATACATGCGCTGCGGCAGGTTATACAGAGACCGAAGAGTATAACCAGCCTCTCTGTTTAGCGTTTGTGGACTACGAGAAAGCCTTCGATTCGATCGAGATTTGGGCTGTACTGCAGTCTCTCTAACGGTGCCAAATCGATTATCGGTATATCGAGGTGTTGAAGTGTTTTTACAAAAACGCCACCATGTCAGTCCGACTTCAGGACCAAGCCTCGGAACCTATCCTTCTGCAGCGAGGTGTGAGATAGGGAGACGTCATATCTCCGAAACTATTCACCGCTGCACTGGAGGATGTCTTCTAGGTTCTGGACTGGAGAGGGCCAGGCATTAATGTCAAAGGCGAGTACATCACTCACCTTCCTTTTGCCGGCGATATAGTGGTCATGGCTGAGACTATGGAGGACCATAGTACAATGCTCGTTGGCCTCAGAAGAGCTTCCGAAAGAGTGGGTCTTAAAATGAACATGGACAAAACTAAGGTCATGTGGAATGACCATGTAACACCCACTCCTATCAAGATCAGACTCTACACTCGAAGCAGAAGACGATTATGTGTACCTGGGACAAACGGTCCAGTTAGGCAGGTTTAACTTCGAGAAAGAGGTCAATCGTCGAATTCGACTCGGCTGGGCAACGTTCGGGAAGTTGTGCGGTATCTTATTTATTTATTAAAACTTTATGCACAAGTAAAAACGGTACAAAGGCGGACTTAATGCCTTGGGCATTTTCTACCAGTCTCGGTCTCAGTTTTCTAGTGTTCTCGTACAACTTACTGCAGTGTCTCAAGACGAAGGTCTATGACCAGTGTGTGTTGCCAGTGATTACATACGGGACCGACACGAAACGTGTTCGCTCACAATGTGCCTCATCAGAAGGTTTAAAATCACCCAAAGGGCAAAGGAGAGGGCTATTTGCCGGGGCTGCGGGACTGTTCGAAAGAGATACCGTGGCCCCAGAACACAAAGGGCGATGAAGGAACATGGACGGGTTTAGTCAGTAAAAGTCTGACACTCCTGCTCTGCCCAGAGCGGGAGGAGTCATTTGAAGATTTCCTGTCAGTCAGTCCTGTCCTACCAGTCATCCGAAAAAAAAGGGCTAATCCCGGAGTTTCCTTGCGTAATCGTATCAGAAATGAAAACATCCGCAAGTGAACCAAGGTTACCGACGTAGCCCGAAAAATTGCCAAACTAAAGTGGCAGTGGGCAGGGCACATTGCTCACAGAACGGATAGCCGATGGGGCCGAAAAGTTCTGGAGTGGCGACCGCGAACCAGAAGACGTTGCGTTGGAAGGCCTCCCGCTAGTTGGACCGGTAATCCGCTGGATGCGAATCGCACGGGACCGATTAAAGTGGCTACACTTGGGAGAGGCCTATGTCCAGCAGTGGACGTCTTTCAGCTGAAATGATGATGATGATGATGACATCTTTTGTTTACCATTATTATAAAGCAAGAATTAATTGTTACAATAACAGTTTTATGACTACCAATTGTCTTTTTCTACAAAACCTATTTAGGTGCATATCTTTTTTCTGCAATGGAATTGAAGCTGGTGCCCATAGTAACAATTGAAACAGAAGGGCAATAATCAGAAAGGCAGACTGTATAATCACACTCGATTTAATTACTTCAACACAATTTGAACAGAGTTTCAGCTTAATCGTATAATCGCAGCGACAGGAGAGCGAAAATGAGCTTGCAGGGCTTTATATAGCTTTCCCCCGACCAGCGGTCTCCGGCAGTTATGGCGGTGGCTTGGCTTGACTGCGATTGGCCTGCTAGAGTGGCGCGCTGTGATCGGCTGAGGCAGTGTGTTGTAACACAATTTAAGTACCTACGAACAAAATCCTTTACAATGGCATATGCCATAACTCTGTTGGACTCTGAGCCCAATTTGACTCATGGTCTTTTGTGCTATAGAAGACAAAATTCATAGTTCTCTTTTTTAGAAATGTCACAATTAAAATGTAGGTACCTAATGTCTATAGTCCAAACGTTGTTTTATGAGATAAAATAAAAAAAAAGAATAATTAATTGTTTTAATACGTTATTAAATAAATAAAAGTTTATCGGATAACCATTTTGCATTATGAATTATTTGGTAAACTAATTGTTATTGTATGATGATGAAATAACAAATCATGATTTGCCAATCGTTGCGTGTCAAGTAAAAGTTTTTGAATAATAATTAATGTTTGGTGGAATGACAGGTCATTGGTCACCCATAGATAAACATGATTATTCAAAGCTAATATTTACTCTTAAGGTGGATGCTCCAGGGTAGCCCGCGAAATTCAAATTATCTTACGTTTTTGCAATTCGCAGGTAAGTGTCGTCAGGTTGTATGTTGATTAAAATATGATTCGTGGCTGTAACACGTATGTAGTTATAGAATTATAATCATCAAAATCATCAATACAACCCTCCAAGCTCATAAAGGTGCAGGAATTACTTTTTCAAGGTCAAAGTCATTCCTGCACCTGTATTGTTTCAAAATGTACTATTGAAATTTTTGTCTGTCCGTGTTCAATGTTTTTCGGACACTTCAATTTTGTTTATTTGAATACAAGTTCTAAATTAATGGAAGAAGCCCTTCACGGAGCCGTCCACCAAGCATTCAGTACCTACATCAAACATAAGTAGGTAGGTAACTAAAAAATAAATTTGGAACTTTGATCCCCAATATCTAAGTAACAAGCAGTTACTAGCAGGTGGCCAGGTATGGTCAGTTACTAGCAGGTGGCCAGGTATGGTCAGGAACAACAAAAAGGGAATAACGGGGAGAACTAGTGCGTTTTGGCATCGTTAAGGGTATTTCTACACCCATACCCATCATCTGCCTAGTATTTGAACACCCATTAGTTAGATAATACTTTCACATAGATAAAGGTCGGGGGCAACGGCTACTGAGACATATAAGGATAGGTTGTACTCGTTCGTAAAGAGATATGACGTCATAGGTCGCGCAACTCTCCTGTGCAAGTGCAGGCGGAGTAGCACCCGAGTGTCCAGCGCTACGCGAGCGCGAGCCTGACCCGGCGACTCAGTGCCGCCATCGATCCACCCGTCACACATACATGCAGCTACTTGTACGAGTACCGAACTACCGATACCCCTAGCTAGTAGTTCCTTCCACCTAGACGGTGCAGCATGCAGCATGCAGCATGGAGGCATCGCCTGTCGCGGTGTCCATGTCGCCGAGTCGTGGTTTTGTAGGCGGACCAATCCAGAACATCGCAGTTGTAGATAGATGTGACGTGATCAATGCAAGTGCCAGTGTCGACATATGGATGATTAATAATTATATTTTATACATATAATTAAGAAGTGTAGAGCCTAATTAAACCTTGTGTTTTGTTAACATGTTGGTCATTACTGCATACACTGAAGTCAACACAACATTAATAGTTTGCGAGCTCATTCAACCGGACGAGTAAGTTAAGTAGTTAGCTCACTCACATAAAGTTTGATCGCTTTGTTTGGTCGCCGAGTGACTGCGAATGGCGGCGAGTGGCGGCGCGCGCATGTGTGCGGCGCGACGCGGCGGCGAGGCCAGCCGCGACCCTTATCTTAGTGCCACTGAAATAACCTGTGACTCATCCGCGCAGACTTAACTGGCTGCCTAAATATTAGTCACGATTACTCGACGCCGCGCCGCGCCGCGCCGCTCGCTCGGCCTCGCCGCTACCAACATAACCGAACATACAGAACCAGTTATTACAAGTGCCTAATTAGTTTGACGCAGCGGCCTGCACCGAGCCGTCGATTCGAGGCCGCGGCCTCGCACTCGCGCCCGTGAAATGATCAAAAGTAAATAAGAGCGGAAGTACAACCGGAACAAGTCCGACCTCGCCACCTCGCGCGCTCCCGCCGCCGCCGCCGGCTCCACAGACGCTCTGTCCCCTCTCTCTCTCCACTCGCACTCCACTCACACGACAGTCACCAATTCGTCCACAGTGAAAGCAATAATGTATTTTTCATGCTTTTCGCACTCTGGAATAAAAGCACAGTAAAGAATTTTCATGGTTTTGATATTATTTTTAGAGGAGACCCTAAAAATCATCAAACTTTAGCTTTGAGTCAAAAATTACCCCAACATCGTTGATGAGTCTGACTCTGGCAACAATTGAGATAATTCATTTGTAATCCGCAAAATTTCTAGTATTAGTTTATCGGCTTATAAAGGATGTAAATAGACTCTTACCGACGCCGAAAGGCATTCTAGACCATAGCTGGGAACCTTCTAGTTACGGAGATATTGCAGCTTTATTAGAACCCAATGGCTTGGCACGCGACGATGATGGCAAGAGACCGGACGGCATGTCTTTTTTCGATGGAAGATGGGTAGGCCTTTATAGTGTGGTTCACTCGTCCATAACATTTGGGAATATTTAAATCCACCCTAATTCTTTCGTAGTAATTTTTCGTTTCATTTATTTCAGTAACAATTTTCACAAGTATATTTATCATCATTGTATTATTTGTTGATTGTTAAATTAAAGTTCATGAACCATAAAAAACTTTGAAATCATACCGAATTGGGTTTGGCTAACGAGTAAATGTTACTCGTCCATAAAATTTGGGAATATTTAAATCCAACCTAATTATTTCGTAGTAATTTTCCATTTCATTTATTTCAGTAAAAAAAAAAAAAAGGTGTCGGCACAAACTAAACTTAATTTAGGCTATTGCTATCTTGTACTAAAAGGCAGTGCGAGAAAAGGACGACTATAGCTGTGAAGTAGCTTATAAAAATAAAATAATTACAATAGAAATCATAGAATTAGTAGGTATGTATGTCAGATAAAGAATGTAAAAACAAATTAAATAAATTCTTCCAGAACAAAATAATAATCAAAAATAATAAGTAAGTAATAATGCCAAAAAAAAATAACCTATGTCAGCACCATTGCAATTAATGTCAAATGCATGAAATGTCAATAAAATTATGTTATAAAATGATGTATGCCTAATAAAAAATGTAAAAAAATTAATTAAATGGATTCATCTATTATAAAATAATAAACAAAATTAATACAAAATAATAAACAAATAATACCAGCCTATTACTATCCCACTGCTGGGCAAAGGCCTCTTCTCAACAGAGAAGGCACGAGCATTGATCACCACGCTTGCTCAAGACGGGTTGGCGATTTTAGACTTATATTAATTATAAGTCCAGGTTTCCTCACGATGTTTTCCTTCACCGATGTCTGTGATGTCCAAGATAAACTTAGAAAAGTACATATGAATTGAAAAAGTCACATTGGTACTTGCCCGGATTTGAACCCACAACCTCATACATGGGAGGCGAGGTCTTAACCTCTGGGCCATCACGACACGAATAAACAAAAGTAATACAAAATAATAAACAAAAATAATAATGCTAAAATTAATAAAAGTATTACTAATTTCTATACAAATGTCAAAAAATAAAAATATTGCCAAAACCCATGTCAAAAATAATAATATAATGTCAAAATCAAAAAGTAAATGGTATATTTATTTAAAGTCTAGTTGTATTTGTGTCACAAGGAAACTCATCAAGGGTGTAGTAGCACCTTTCAATCAAAAATTATTTCAACTGCAGCTTAAACTGGTTTAAGTTGTACTTATATTGACTTTAATTGTGCAGGTCATCAATTAGTCAAAGTATTGACTGACTGATAATCTGCAGCATGACTCACTACTTTTAAATGAGGTTGCACTTTATTTTGTAAGTCCCTACGCCTACTAGCTTCCCGTGCTCTGGTGTTTCGAGATTCTACAGTTTTTTCATTAGATCAGTAAGAAGAACTAAAATATATAAACAAGGGACAAGAGTATCTGAAGTTCTTTAAAGTACTCCTTACGTGATACCCACTGTGGAATTTGGTATATTAGTATATTTCACCATAGTTCTTATGGCTCTTTTTAGTATAATGAAAGCAGTATTAATATTGTACGCGTAACTACCTCTCCATAGATACTGTACCGAAGCTTTGACTCTACAAGCGAGAAATATACCACTTTTATAATTGCTAAACTAATGATGAAAGAGAACAAGAGCATTATTTACTTTCCTACTGAGAGCATCAACATCTTGGCGGCTATAATAGCATTCGTATCAGCAGCAAGAAGCACAAGTGAAGAATCACTTAGTTCCGGCGTATAGGTAGCTAATTAAATCATTAACAAATAAAATGAAGATTAGGCCTAATATTGAACCTTGTGGAACTCCTTGTTTTATTAGGAATGTTAATTATGGTACCGGTGCATATCCTCCTGTAATGGTTGACACCTAACTCAGAATCTTCATGTCATCCGCATACTATAAAATTGTATAGTCCTAATAAGGATATAGCACCTAGTCTTGTTCTCAAAGGCTAGCATAACCCAGAATTCTTTACCAGCATACCTCAATGCGATGGAGTTCAAACTGAAAATTACATTACAGCGCAAATAAAGGTAACGCAGCGAACTGAGTGTTGACGGATGACTTGTGTTGTTTCAGGCGGCGCAGAGCGCAACGTGTCGCCGGCACTGCGAGACGCACTCAACACTATACGAGAGGCGTGGGCCGAGCCGCGCTCGCTACTCAGCCGCTGGTCAGTACAACCAACTACACACACTACACTCAAAACATGCGCGAGGTGTGGGCCGAGCGGCGCTCGCTACTGCGCCGCTGGTCAGTACAACTAACTACACACACTACATTCAACACTATACATGAGCGCTACTGCGCCGCTGGTCAGTAGTTCAGTATAACTAACTACACACACTCACTACCCTCAACACATCCCACATCACTTCACATCACATTATTTCTAAAGAAATTCGACCAGCAGACCTACGTAAAGAAAAACGAAAAAAGGAGTACGAATGATGTAGTACCAAAATGTGTAAGTGTGCGTCATTCATCATTCAGTCATCACGCACATAAAGCACATTCAGACATTTACAGTGATAGTGAAAGGTAAAGTATATTTTATAATGTGGTTTGATATAATCAATGGCGGTGTTATTTATTTTGCCATTGTGATCAAGTAGGCTTATTCAAATCAAACAAATGTAGAAACTTGAAATAAAGCAGTATGATCGACACTATCACACCTATGGTCCTGCGGTGGGCGTCGCCGCCCGGCCGTGCGCGTTCGTACAGAACTCGGCGAAATCAGTTCTGATCAATATTGTTGGCACATGACACACTCTGCTTGCCAGCGCATCCGCTCCAGCTTACAACGGATTCCACTAGTTAGATGAAGGTTTTCCTTTATTTATTTATTTACAAATCAATTACATTTTTAAATACTCCTTAGAAAAAACAATATAAAAAACATTTAAAATATAAAAAATGTAGCCCACCGGTATCGGGAACAGGGTCCAAGCTACTGGCGGTCAGGGCTCCAGAGAGAAGAACCTCCTAACAATACGAGCCGTGTCCAGGAGTACCGCAACCAGCCCTTGATCCAGCTGCCTAACGAGAGCCTCCTCAGGTATTGATCGATCTCTTGGCAATTAAATAAAAATAAAATACTTTTTATTCAGACTAAGTCCATTTGGTCAAAAACAAATCAATTATTAATTATGCGCCAGTGGCATGTAGGCGCATCCAATGGTCCAGTATTGGACTGTCCCACCTGTCAGCTATGGTTTTCACGATGCTGTTGGGGCTGACGCGTACCCTGCGCATGATGGAGGCGCGTACTTTTGTGCATGATGGCGTGAAAGCCATCAATACCCGCTTCTGCGAACATGCCGGAAGCACTGCAGAAGCGCGGCAACCCCATCATCACCCTGAATGCATTGTTGTATTGTACGCGCGGTCGAGTGCTACAGCACTCCGCGCGCGGACATACATGCCCTCTGCGTGTAGTTGTCCCACAGACTGCATGTATAGAACGACTGACAGTACGCTGTGAACAGTGTAGTCTTTACGTCAGTCGAGCATTTCGCAAATCTGCAAGCCAACATATTGCAGCGGACAGCCAACGCTCTGCGCTCACGCTCAATATCCAATCCTCGGAAACCCAGTGGCCCAGATACTTGAAAGATGAGACTTGGTTTGAGGAACTTCCGCAAAGTTGTTTTACCAGAATCCTGAAAAATCTTTAGTTTTGTGATGTTCAGCTAATAATATCCATTTTTATTTTATTTTTATTATTCTGACACCATCTTAACTTTGATTTAAAAAAAAATCTCGTGTCGTACATATGTTTATGCACATGACCAGAAGTTAGTTTACAGGACATACTCCAGATTTAAAAGCAAGCCGCGCGCGCATCCGCGTGAGCCTGCTTAACATGCCTGTTCCACCCGCCAACACGTCAACTCCTTCCTCCCCCTCCACCTCCGTCATGCGCCCACACTACTGGCGCATTGGGCAGCCTCACTAAGTATACACGCAATGGTTTCATACATATTATCTAATATGGGCTTGTGATTCGCATTCGAACAAAACCCGTTCGCACATTTCTTAAATTCTAACGGAAAATTAATTAGCCTTAGCCTAGTGTGACATATTTCTTTGTATTTATCTATTTGACCAGCGTCCCTTTCACCCCATATTGTACAATTTTTGCTCGGATTAGGTGTTACAATTGTAGGTCTTATCATATTAAAATTACACTTTAATTGTATAGGCATGTGATCCGACCAATACGTATCATACAACACAGTTGCACTAACGAGCAGACGCCTCGCGGCCTCGGTCACTACACATTGGTCGAGCCAGCGTGCAGCGGTGGCAACCGAGCGCGTCGCGTGTACGTACCTCGCGGCAGTAGGTCCAGACTCTAGATCCACATAAACTTAACAGCTCACCACTGAATAGCTCGCCGGGATGAGCGTTAAAATCACCGAGAAAATCACCTTTCTTTATTAATTATAATTAAGCCATAGACTGATACGACTATCGGCACAATAATCGCTGAGTCCACATCCCACATGTCACACATGTCAGGTCAAGTTTGTTGGATTCGAACAATATCGAGAAAGTCTATCAAGGTCCTCCTGTAGAAGTAGGCAGTGTTTTTGCACGACTTATAAATCTTGATGTCGTCGGCATGACATTAGAAATTGGGAATGAATGCAGCATTTCTTAATGTCATTGATTAACAGAGTAAAGAGCAGGGGCCCCATAATTGAGCCCTGGGGCACCCCAGAGGTAACAATAATTGAGCTTGATTGGAAACAATTAATTAATATCTTTTAAGACCTGTTAAATATTTAAGCCATGAACCAACGCAACAAACCGACCACAACGGAAAATCAGAGTTCCTGAGACGAGTCAGCGGAACATGCCTTTTTATTATACTATAAATTTCATCGTAAAATGTATTAACCGATTCTTCAGCAGAAAGGTCGTAAAGCAATTGATTCCAGTCCAACATGCTTAGCTCGTTATTAATTAATTCATAATTAGCCTTAAAAAAATTATGTCTCATGGATAACTGGCGTTTCATCGGCATACATTTCGTGATGAGTGAAGTTACTACTGAAAAAGGTGGGTGGTAAACGTCAAGCGGTAGCAATGGTGTACATGCTTTAGACTCGCAGCCAACGTTAGACAAAACCAAATCCAATATACGCCCTAAACTATTTCTCAGTGTGTTATATTGAAAAATATTAAATAAAGAAATAAAATTGCATAAATAACTACCCTAGACATCAGTCGGTTGTGGAACAACATAGTTGCATCCAGTACGTTCCAGCCAATGAATACCGGGCAAATTGTAATCGCCTGTTACGTAGAATGCTTCAGTACTAGTTTCATTAATAATATATGATCAAACGAACTTGCAAAAGTGAAGTTCGATCGATATTATATGAGTACGTTTCATTCGAAGATATATAATAACAAAAATGTAGTAATTTTTATCCTACTGGCAACTTCGCACTAGTAAAGAGTAATTTCGTTACTTTTTTTTTTTTTTTTGTTTCTACCTGTGGGTAGGCTTTATGTCGGCTTACCATTATTTTAGAGATTTTTTTCAAAGTTTTCACCTTGGGTATACGGAGGGTGGGATTATATATCTTCGAATGAAACGTACTCATATAATATCGATCGAACTTCACTTTTGCAAGTTCGTTTGATCATATATTATATTTCGACGTTTCATTCTTCAGATATATAATAACAACAATGTAGATGTTCAGAGATTGTGAAATAAAATAAACAGATTTACGAAAATAAAAAGATCATCTTTTATTTTCTGTGGGTAATTAATATCAATCAAAAAAACTTCTTAGATAGTACATATTTTTATATGTAAATAAAAAAAAACAAAATTCTGTTCTTACTTAATTAATTAATTGTTACTAATAAAATCACAAAGAACCGTTTGTCTGTAATACTGACCGAGCAAAGTTACCTCTGTCCACTACCTTGCGGTGGTAGAACTTTGCAAAGGTTTGAGAAGTACTGGTCCATCCATCCAGCTGCTTTCCTAATGGCATCTAACGAGAGCCCAGAGGCGGACGCCGCAGACGTGGCTGCGTGCCGCGTGCTGTGCGCGCTGAACGCAGACACGTCCACGCCGCTCGCACACAGCACCTGCTTGATCCATCTGCTGATGGTTTGAGCAGTTGCTGGTTTGTGCGGACGCTTAAATGTTAATATAAGGCTGTTTGTCGCTTCAGATCTTATATCTTTTGTGGCGAATATATAATCTTCTATTATGGTAGCGGGGCAGATTGCCCTATTCTCATTAAAGTACGGTAATAACAGTACAGGTTGTTCGCGTCCAGCCGCGGACGTTTTAATGACATCAGAAATACCTATCTGAATACCAGATGGACCCACCACAATGTTTTCTAATTTTATTAGAGAAAATGTCTGTACCTTATGCGCTTTACACAATGCTAGGAAAACCACTAGCTTCTTGGTGATTCTTACAATTGAAAGCCCTAAAAAATTTAGAACTACTTGTGGATCCCAAGTACAAGTGTATCTTGGAGTGGCAGGTCTTAATTTATAAACGCCTTTTAGAAGCCTTTTCACTTGGTCGTTAGAAGTTACGATACTGCCTAACAGCAAGGAAAGAGCTGAGCGATGAGAATTTAAAGATCCGTAAGTGGCACCTTCGTTAAAAAGTTTAGTTAAAAATAACATAACATCTGATGGAGAACCAGTGTATGGGTTATGACTGTTTGCTTCACAGAACTGCCACCATAGTTTATAAGTACCGTTGTACTGGGAAAGTGTATTCTGGGATAACGAAGCCATCATTAGGTCGAGTGCAAGGCTTGGTGTTCCTCTGGACCCGAAGGCAGACCTGAGAGCACCGCTGCAGCCAGGGTAAACTGTCTCACAGGGAGTTGGGGAGTCCTGAAAGAGGACAACGACATATTTGAATCAGGCGTTAAGAGGCCGTGCATAATATTCACTCGCTAGAGTTTAGGCAAATTCGTTGCGATCTTATGTTTGTGTGCATTGTTCATGCAGATACACGCACACACAGGTGAAGTTCGAGCGTAGTGATCGCTTAAACAATTTTAATCCTGTAGAGTGTAGACGATATTATTTTATGTTACATAATTATAAAGTCAGTACGGCTTGGAAATAAAAGTCTGGAATGTGTGTGAACAGTACATTTATCACAATCAAAATATAAATTTTGTATTAGAAGAATTCAGACACGAACATTTTACAAACGATAAATAAAAAAAAGAAAATTTTCGGTTTTTTCTTTATGGATGTCGTTTTCGTGGTTTTTGGGGTCGCTGATAATGAAAATGAGGTAATAATGAAAATCCAAGATGGCGCCGAGGAAAAATTTCAGTTTTTTCTTCATGTATGTCGTTGTCGTGGTTATATTAATCAATTAATGTTACCTCAAATCGCCTGAAACACAGGATTACCTAGTTCAGGCTCAAAGCATGGGTGAACTTGACATAGATTTAAGAAAAACTGTAAACATTTACCTTATATTTTTTGAATAAAATTTTATTATTATTATTATTATTGGTGTCGCTGATAATGAAAATGAGGTCAAAATGAAAATCCAAGATGGCGCTGACGAAAATTATCGGTGTTTTCTTCAGGGGTGTCGTTTTCGTGGTTTTTGGTGTCGCTGATAATGAAAGTGAGATCAAAATGAAAGTCCAAGATGGCACCGACGAAAAGTATCGGTTTTTTCTTCATGGGTGTCGTTTTCGTGGTTTTTGGTGTCGCTGATAATGAAAATGAGATCAAAATGAAAATCCAAGATAGCGCCGACGAAAATTATCGGTTTTTTTCTTCATGGGTGTCGTTTTCGTGGTTTTTGGTGTCGCTGATAATGAAAATGAGATCAAAATGAAAGTCCAAGATGGCACCGACGAAAATTATCGGTTTTTTCTTCATGGCTGTCGTTTTCGTGGTTTTTGGTGTCGCTGATAATGAAAATGAGGTCAAAATGAAAATCCAAGATGGCGCTGACGAAAATTATCGGTTTTTTCTTCATGGGTGTCGTTTTCGTGGTTTTTGGTGTCGCTGATAATGAAAATGAGATCAAAATGAAAGTCCAAGATGGCACCGACGAAAATTATCGGTTTTTTCTTCATGGGTGTCGTTTTCGTGGTTTTTGATGTCGCTGATAATGAAAATGAGATCAATATGAAAATCCAAGATAGCGCCGACGAAAATTATTGGTTTTTTTCTCAAGGGTGTCGTATTCGTGGTTTTTGGTGTCGCTGATAATGAAAATGAGGTCAAAATGAAAATCCAAGATGGCGCCGACAAAAATTTTCGGTATTTACCTCATGGGTGTCGTTTTCGTGGTTTTTGGTGTCGCTGATAATGAAAATGAGATCAAAATGAAAGTCCAAGATGGCACCGACGAAAATTATCGGTTTTTTCTTCATGGCTGTCGTTTTCGTGGTTTTTGGTGTCGCTGATAATGAAAATGAGGTCAAAATGAAAATCCAAGATGGCGCTGACGAAAATTATCGGTTTTTTCTTCATGGGTGTCGTTTTCGTGGTTTTTGGTGTCGCTGATAATGAAAATGAGATCAAAATGAAAGTCCAAGATGGCACCGACGAAAATTATCGGTTTTTTCTTCATGGGTGTCGTTTTCGTGGTTTTTGATGTCGCTGATAATGAAAATGAGATCAATATGAAAATCCAAGATAGCGCCGACGAAAATTATTGGTTTTTTTCTCAAGGGTGTCGTATTCGTGGTTTTTGGTGTCGCTGATAATGAAAATGAGGTCAAAATGAAAATCCAAGATGGCGCCGACAAAAATTTTCGGTATTTACCTCATGGGTGTCGTTTTCATGGTTTTTTGTGTCGCTGATAATGAAAATGAGGTCAAAATGAAAATCCAAAATGGCGCTGACGAAAATTATCGGTTTTTTTCTTCATGGGTGTCGTTTTCATGGTTTTTTGTGTCGCTGATAATGAAAATGAGGTCAAAATGAAAATCCAAGATGGCGCTGACAAAAGTGATCGGTTTTTTCTTCATGGATGTCGTTTTCGTGGTTTTAGGTGTCGCTGATAATAAAAATGAGGTCAAAATGAAAATCCAAGATGGCACCGATAATAATTTGGTATTGGTTGATTATCTATGTAGGACTAGGAATTAGGAACATAATGAAAACTTAAACTTGATCTTCTCTGTTTGCAGGAAGGCATTTCATATAGACTTTGTTTGTACAATATCAAAAAAATATAAATTTCTTATAATTATCTAAATGTATCATGTCTCATGTAAAAATCAATATAGGTATAATTATTTGTAGAAGTCGGTGCCATCTTGGATTTTCAGTTTGACCTCTTTTTCATTATCAGCGACACCAAAAACCACGAAAACGACACCCATGAAGAAAAAACCGATACTTTTCGTCGGTGCCATCTTGGACTTTCATTTTGATCTCACTTTCATTATCAGCGACACCAAAAACCACGAAAACGACACCCATGAAGAAAAAACCGATAATTTTCGTCAGCGCCATCTTGGATTTTCATTTTGACCTCATTTTCATTATCAGCGACACAAAAAACCATGAAAACGACACCCAAGAGGTAAATACCGAAAATTTTCGTCGGCGCCATCTTGGATTTTAATTTCGACCTCATTTTCATTATCAGCGACACCAAAAACCACGAAAACGAGAGCCATGAAGAAAAAACCGATAATTTTCGTCGGTGCCATCTTGGACTTTCATTTTGATCTCATTTTCATTATCAGCGACACCAAAAACCACGAAAACGACACCCATGAAGAAAAAACCGATAATTTTCGTCAGCGCCATCTTGGATTTTCATTTTGACCCCATTTTCATTATCAGCGACACAAAAAACCATGGAAACGACACCCATGAGGTAAATACCGAAAATTTTCGTCGGCGCCATATTGGATTTACATTTTGATCTCATTTTCATTATCAGCGACACCAAAAACCACGAAAACGACACCCATGAGAAAAAAACCGATAATTTTCGTCAGCGCCATCTTGGATTTTCATTTTGACCTCATTTTCATTATCAGCGACACCAAAAACCACGAAAACGACATCCATGAAGAAAAAACCGAATACTTTCATCGGTGCATTCTTGGATTTTCATTTTGACCTCATTTTCATTATCAGCGACACCATAAACCACGAAAACGACACCCATGAAGAAAAAACCGATAATTTTCGTCAGCGCTATCTTGGATTTTCATTTTGACCTCATTTTCATTATCAGCGACACCAAAAACCACGAAAACGACACCCATGAGAAAAAACCGATAATTTTCGTCAGCGCCATCTTGGATTTTCATTTTGATCTCATTTTCATTATCAGCGACACCAAAAACCACGAAAACGACATCCATGAAGAAAAAACCGAATACTTTCATCGGTGCATTCTTGGATTTTCATTTTGACCTCATTTTCATTATCAGCGCCTACAAAAACCATGAAAACGACACCCATGAGAAAAAAACCGATAATTTTCGCCGGCGCCATCTTGTGTTTCATTTTGATTTCATTTTCATTATCAGCGACACCAAAAACCACGAAAACGACACCCATGAAGAAAAAACCGATAATTTTCGTCAGCGCCATTTTGGATTTTCATTTTGACCTCATTTTCATTATCAGCGACACCAATAACCACGAAAACGACACCCATGAAGAAAAAACCGATTTTTTTTCGGCGCCATCTTGGATTTTCATTTTGACGTAATTTTTATTATCAGCGACCCCAAAAACCTCGAAAACGACATCCATGAAGAAAAATATGGCTCGCTCAGTCGACCCCGCCATACCCTTCTTGTGTAGTACCTTCTACTACACACACACACACAGCATACGGCATATATATTTCTTACCTGATGATTTCTACTAAATCGCACTCCTAGTCCTAGTAGGTAAGCCGCGTTATGGAACTACGTTCCAAAAATGAAAATATTGAAAACGAAATATATCTTAACAATTTATAAACAACCTACGTCAAAAAATACCTAAATACTTAATGTATCAAAATGTGGTAGTCTGCGTGTATCTTGGAAATATATTCACGTATAACTCGCGAGCGCTTGCGAAACAAAGTGATACGTGCTCAGTTGCTCACTCTGGGAGAGCCCGGTCGTTACTGACGGGATCGGGTTTGGGCGGTCGATAATATAGTTTAGTTTGCCATTAATTTACGAAATGAAGTTATTGTTTCTTTATAAATTAAAATTCAGATTCTATTAAAGGGGTACCTTGAGATTAATGAGTAATTTTTAAATTTTCTTTAAAGTGTTTCTAAGGTATAGAAAAAAATACATACTTGTCCCGACATTTTCCATGAATTACGTTTTTTCATCATTTTTTTTCTGCTATATTTCGTATTGAAATGAATAATGTTTCCAGCTACTTTACGAGTAGACCATATAATGATGCTATTCATAATTTTTAATGTTCAGAATATTTTGTAGTTCTTTGTTCAGGGAACCCCACACATCACTCGCTCGTTACTTTTGCGGAAAAGGGGTTTTGAATATGGGTGATTGCCATTAATATATACATTATTTAAAAAAATTGTTGCCGCATTCGACAAGAATAAGAACCTGACTCTTGTAATAAAAATAAAAAAGGTTCAAATTCTTCTTGTCTGTCCCACAAACAGTGATCAAAAATGTTGAAAATGAGTTAAATAGGTGCATGGACCCTTAAGTATAAAATATCAGACTGTCGTATTTTATTAAGCAATGGAAACCATGGCTGTGACGGCCAATAAGGGAAAATAACGATACCTATTGCTTCGTCTTTAATCATTTTTTGTATGCATTTCAAAACCAAAGAGCAGGGTGGAAATGCGTAGAAGTACCCTGTGTGTTTCCAATTTATTGTAAATGCATCTACTGCCATGGCGTCAGGGTCTGGTTTCCATGAAACATACGTTTTGCATTAGTGCGAGAAGCAAAGAGGTCTATTACTGGTTCGCCAAAGAAAGCCAATACCTTCAGATATTCCGAGTCAGAGAGGTTCCATTCGATATCGGGATTGATTCTTCTCGATTCTTGGTCTGCTTCTATGTTATCTTTACTATTTATATACGACGCAAACAGCCAGATATTCCGTTTCTCGCACCACTGCCAGATTGTTTTGGTTAAGTAGGTTAAATGAGGGAATTGAATCCCTCCCATTTTATTTATGTAACTAATAGCAGTGGTGTTGTCAACGCGTAGCAAAATATTACAATCTTTGTACTTTGGGTCTCGAGCGAAGCATTTTAGGCCAAGAAAGACAGCAAGCAACTCTAAATAATTAATATGAAAGTTTCGCTCGCTGTCTTTCCAACCACCGTTGACTCGTTCGTAGTTACAAAATGCACCCCAACCTGTTTTAGACGCATCGGTAATGATTTCTAAAACAAAATCCCGAGATTCGAGAGTATTTGATGTGAAATTTATATTTTTAATCCACCAATCTACCCCCGAATACTGAAACGTCACTCAAAATTTAAGTAGCACTTGTATTTAACAGATACTCAAAAGTGACGTTTGGCCATATGAAATTTAAAGTTTAGGAGCTGCTCAAATGTTAAGCAGCCCTTAAATTTTGAGTGACGTTTCAGTATTCGGGGGTGAGTCAGGTAAGATTTCAGCAGAAGGTCTAAATTTAGCTTCGTATATTTGCTGTTTTTTAAGAGCTAAATATTTTTGTCTTTCTAGTTCTTTGGTATAGAGCCAGCCGTATCTAACGGCTGGACAAGCTGCGGTCAGAACCCCTAACAATCGAGAAAATTCCCTAATAGTACAAATTGGTAACTTTAAATATTTTTGTACAAGTTGTAATATTTTGTCACGCTTTTCTAACGGCAATGTTATTGACATGTCTATAGAGTTGTACATAAATCCTAGAAATTCGCAACATTGTTGTGGGTGTAGACTACTTTTTTCAAAGTTAACTACAAAACCTAAGCAATTCAACAATTTTAGAGTTTCGGTAACATTTTTATGACATTCATCGTAGGTATCTCCAAGACATAATAGATCGTCAAGATATATAACAGATTTATATCCACGATGCCTTAAATAACCTACAACTTCTTTCATGATTTTTGTGAAAGTTCGAGGTGCGGCGCATAGTCCGTAAGGCAAAGCGTTAAATTCGTAAGTGTGATTGCGTAATTTTTCATCTTCAAACTGAAATCTCAAATACTTGCGATGAAATCTAGCTACAGGGACAAGAAGGTATGATTCTTTAAGATCTATTGTTCCCATAAAGCCCTTTTATGGTATCATTTTTGATGCAGTTCTATGGTCTTCCATCTTAAAATGCTCATTTGAAACAAACTTATTTAATCGTTTAAGATTTAGTATAAATCTATAGCTACCATTCGATTTTGGTGTCAAAAAAATGTTAGATTTTTTGATTTATCAAATCTAGGTTTTTGTTCCGTGATTGCGCCTAAATCTATTAAGTTACGAATAGCTACTTTCATGTCCCGTTTTTCCTTGACGGAAAAGAAATATTGAGGAACAGTACTTTGTACAACTTTTCGCGAAAAGGGTATGTGGTAACCATGATAAATCCAACTCAGAACAAGCGCGTTGTTTGTAATGCCACACCAACAATTATAGTAGAATTTTAGTCTACCAGCATGTACCTGAGTTATTGACTCGTAGGGGCACGCTTGTTAGAGCTCGCGGCCGCACTCGCTCGCGCTGACGTCGACGTCGGCGGTGCCGGCGGCGCCCGGCGGTAAGGTTGGTGTGCTGGTGCCCGGTACGAGGTTGTCCGCCCCCCCCTTCTCGATGACGAGAAGCGAGGAGGCCCTGACCAGTTTCCCTGGTTCTGATAACGAGCACTCGAAGTCGGAATGTTTGAGGTTGATGGCTTCGGTATAGGTGCTTTTTTTATTTGCAGTCCTTGTTTCTCGATTGCTTTTGAGGCCCTGATTTTATCCGGTAATTTACTTCCGAAGAGGGTTTCATCTCTGTCTTGATCCTGTATTAAGGTTAGGAACGACTTGTCCAAACCTGGCGTCATGAGTTTTGTTCTTACTTGCGTCTCGGTAACATGGAGATCAGTAAGTATTCGGCAGCTGTCTGACAATTTTTTTATGGCTTGTACTTTGTCATCACCGGTCAGCATCAGAGTCATTGCCTTGTTGATGGCCGAAATGCCCAGGCCGAGTTGGTCCTGTTTGGTTTGAAGCTTTTTGTCTCTGTTTCTTACTAAATCAGTGACAGCAGCCGATATTTCTACGTTTAAAGTAGGTGCTTTGAGTAGCTTGCAATTGTTAGGAATCGTATATCCTTTTAAAAGCGTTAATTTAGCTTCGCTTTCTATGCTTTTTTTAAGAACTGGTAACCAACGTTGAGCCAGTTTGTCGGGCCATAAACTGGAATATCGACAACAGCATCGCCCAAAGCTTCTAGTAGCTCTGGGTCGAGTTCAGGCTCAGTGTTTACTTCTTCCGAGGCTGGTGGCTGCTGATCAGGTGACTTGGAGGTTGATGGCACATCTGGTTGTGTTTCATCGACATCAATGTTTTTCTCTACGTTTTGCGTTCCGATATCTGATTTTTTGTTTTTGTTTTGTGGTTATTTAACCATAAAAAGTGTTAAGAAGATTCTTACGATTGAATTACCTTTCAAATGGAAATGTTTCAATGTTTAATCGTAGATTTTTATGGGGATCCTTGATCCCAGGGTCCAAATGGTACCCATTATTTTATAGTTTTTACAAGCCTTTGTGTTAACCCGCAGTTGAACCTCCAGGCTAATATTTTCTAGCGTCATGCTAACCCATCGTGATAACCCGCAGTTGATCCTCCAGGGAAGCTTAAAGACGCTGAACGCGTAGATAAATTCCACCAAACACCGATTTTTAAATTTGGAATTGAAAAAATAATCTCACCTTGTATTTCTTCGGAATCAGATGATGACGAGTACACTATTAAGCGACGACGCCTTTTTTCGTTCACGCTTTTTCAATTTCTTTATTTTTGCACTATAATATTGTATTCTTTCATCAGCACTACGTTTGGGCATTTTTATTTTATTTTAACTTTGAAAAAACTGATTTAGTTTTCGGGAGTTAGTGTGCTTGTTGCCGCGCACGAAAAAATAATGGTGAGCCGACATACAGCCTACCCACAGGTAGAAACAAAACAAAAAAAAAAGTAACGAAATTACTCTTTCTTGTGCGAAGTTGCCAGTAGGATAAAAATTACTACATTGTTGTTATTATATATCTGAAGAATGAAACGTCGAAATATAATATCTAGAAACTTATCAAAATGTGATGCGTACAAAATTTCTGGAGAACGCGGCGGTATATAGGCTGCACTTATGATATGGCGCTTTGTAGGGTGCGTTCCCGGCAGCTGCACCAAGACGTGTTCAATATCAGCGTGAGAGGGGCGCATCAAAGGGCTAGTTGTTCGTGATGTCCGCGAGCGGCTATCAGTACCCCGCCACCGTCACGCTTCCCCGTGGAGCGGCGGTCGCGGTTGCATCACACACACATCTCGAACACTCAATACCGGTCATCAATAAACTCAGCATCTGATATATTTGGCATCTATGCAAGTAAATACTCTCCGTTAGCTAGACGAGAACACCCGGAGATAATGTGACGGATTGATTCGCCTGGACGGGGTGGCTTGCCCGACATAATATGTCACCCGTGCCGCCTAGATGAAGGTTTATTATGGGATATTATAAATTGCATTTGCGTTTTTTTTTTTTTTTCTGTTTTGTTTTACTGTGGACACTTTTAACGTGCACATCTTGCTACATTGTTCTCACATAATATACCATCTCAACATGAATGATGTAACCAAGATTTTGTAACAATATTCTGATTTAAAAGAGTGTCCATGGAGTTTCTTGCCCGTTCTTCTCCATAGAGATCTACGCTAGGGAATGGGCAACTACAGTACTTTCACAGTTTTTATGTCTTGTGACTGGGACTGTAGCTACATTTAATTTTCATCTTTGTTTCGACAATTCAAAAGTGCCTGTAACTGGCTTACTTGAAATAAATGCTTTGATTTTGATTTTGATTTTTTGATTTTGCATATCAAATAAATAATCGCCTATCAATACATACTCATCATTTATATTCTTTTTTACATCAAATAACTTACTTCACTACAAATAAACTAAATGTTTAACAAAACTCAAACTGCAGATAATTCGAAATTATACATCAATATAATAGTATATTTTATAATGAAGGACTAAACGAAGCCATAATATACCAGAGGTGGTTTGACTCCCGAGCTTGCGAGGGAGTCAATGAAACCGAGGGTATATTAAGTTGGCGTTTAGTCTCGAGGTGCAAACTGTACTTTTCACTTTGAGTGCGAGAAAAATAGTCAATTTAGTACAAAAACATTAATTATTCCTCTAGTCCATAGAACTTTCGTAAATTTTTAGGTAAATCTTCCGCGTTTTTGGCGGCAAAAGATTATCTATTATGTCTTTTGCTCTTTGCTCGACGTCAAACTCTTCACTCTCACTGGACATTCCTAATAAATTTATATAAAACCGTACAAATTTACACTCGACAAAAATTCAGAAATTTTCGCGGTCAGTTTTTTCTTTTAAACCAGTCACAGATTAAGAATTTAAAACGCATGACCTTCCTTGCGGAAAAACCATGGAACTAAAACTCTCAACATTTTCGCAATGAATATGGTCCACACTCCATAGATAATAGTAGTATATTAACTGGCTGTTTGAGTTTGTCTTTGTCACATGAAGGAAATTAAAAAACGAATTACTTTTTACTCCCTAGGGACTAAAGTGGTCAGTTTACTCCCGCTTCGTAGGGCTATATTGGCGTACTTTTAGAGCATGAGAAGTGAAAAATTACTTTTTTCCTCATAATGCAAAACAGTTAAATTTATTTTTGTACAAAAATACTACATACATAGCATAAATACTGACTGCACAGCAAATTTTCCAAATTTCTTAGCAAAATAACTATCCCAGTCGCATACTAACCAGTAAGTACAACAAAACCTGTTCATCATATTTGTCTTAATTTTCAAGAAGCCATGCTCGGAAAATTTAATGATTATTATAACAAAAAAATCCTTTTACATTGCATTATTTCTAAAAGCAGAACAAATTAACTGAAAAAAGGTTCGGAGCGTAAAGAAGATTTTGTAGTGCTGTTCGATGCACTCAAAAGCGGCGCTTTAACTCTTTATGCTTTCAATATAGAAATAACATCTATCACCTAAAATATCAATTGATCACCAAATTAAGTAAATTAAGCATCAAATTTTAATGAGGTGGTTGATGACAAACTAGTTTTGCCTAGGCCGACTTAGGGCACCCCGGCACGGATAGATTAGGTTAGAAGGGTATGGCGGGGTCGAATGAGCGAGCAACGCGAGCGAATAGACCCCGCCATACCCTTCTAACCTAATCTATCCGTGGTCGTGGTTCATCGTGGCCATCTTCGTGGTTTTTTTTTTGCTGATCTCATTATGTGGTAATTAATAAATAATAAGACGACTGTGACTAATAAAATGCTGTTTTATTTAGAAAAAATGCTGTACATAATATAAAAATAGAAGCTATATTTAAAAGAAAAAGAGTTAACATGTATAATGTGCATTAAGATTATTAGCTGTGCATTGATGAAAAAGCTTTTGCTTTAAAGCTTTGCTTTTTTTTGAAAAATCGCTGTACGCTGCGAAAATAAATTGTAGTGTGTTTAGTGATATTTTGAGTTGAATATTTTGCTTTGCAATCAGTAATTTTGATGGGAATTCGGAATCTTATTGCATAGAAAAAGGATATTTTTTGATTTGCGTTTAAATACTACCCGTTTATTATAAGGTAGCGAACTCAACTCAACTATGAAAAATGTTTTCTAGAGCTCATTCCGTATTGTGTTGTGTTATACTATACTTTAATATATATTTAGTTATTTTTTAGGTCACGCTTATGAGGTTAACCTAAATAGCAATAAAAATGAGCGCGTAGGTGGTTTACTACTGACTGTTGCGAGCTTGGACGCGCTGTCCCGCCTCGGCGACGCGCGTCACCGCGGGCGGCGCGCGCGCTTCTATACTGCTGACATTGACACTGCACTGTTCACACTGTCACTAATATTGCAAGCGGAGCTTATTGCACAAGCACCTCTACTAGTTATTTCCCTATTTATTTGTAGCGGGATAGTACCTAATTTTGCGTATACTTATGGTTCAAATTGCAATTGAATAAATATAAGTAGGGACCTATCATTTAAATGTAACCAACTGCGAAAATAATTAAAAGTAAAATACATCACTACTTACACTAGGAAGGAATGAACATTTATGTAGCTTGCGCACAACGCGGCCACGACCACCATTGTTGCATGACCGGCCGCTATCTTGAACAAGTCCGGTCGGACGCCCGGGCGGCAAGCGCAACGTCCATAAGTTATACTTGATGCTGAGACAAAGTGTAAAAAAGTTATGTCCCTGCACGATATTTTAAACAAAGATAAAGTTGAGTTAGTTGCAAGTCGGTAGTAATTACGAGTATGCATGTGTATCATGAGCAGAGCTCCGGTGAGTGTTTCGAGTGCCGCCTCACTCGCTGCACAATGCACGGCTCATTGACGGCTGCGACGATACCGCGCCGCCGCGCGCTGCAAATATGTCAGGTATTTCCACAGCTGCTAGCTTGCCGCTCGGGCACGCGACGGGCCCAGGGGTGCCGCACGCCGTGCGCAATGCACGACGCGCGCTTTCATGATACACTTCGCCTGAAATAATTATGGAATATATTTGTGTCCGCACCGCACGCATAGCTGCCACTCCGCCACTCTGCCAGTCGACCGCAGGCGCGTCTTACGGCTACATGTGCCTTGCCATTCTGATATAGGTACATAATGTTTTGATCGATGAGTTTAACGAATTAAGAAAACGAAACGAAACCAACGTGTCGATGTATTATAAATAGTGAATGAATCACGTGTCGCGTGCAGGGTGAGGGACTGAGGGTGTGCGCAGCTACGCGGCGACGTCGGGAGGTAAGACTGGTGTCAGTGTTGATGGTGCAGTGTGGAGTGGGCTGAGGGCTCGCTCAGTAGCGCGTGCTCGACACTCAACTTCAGTGGCACTACGTACTAACTGCTGCTATAATAATTCCCGCCATCGTCATTCTAAACTACTTTTCCTTAAAAATAACCATCAGTAGGGAAAATATTACCCGTTAAGTGCTCAATTAATAAATAATTATTTTCCTTTTGCCAAGAATCTAAAATTAGGTAATTTTGAATCAATTTCCTTATTTATTTAATGTCTATTTTTAGCTACTTTACTAAAATACTTCCTAAATTTAATGGTAATATCGTGGTAGGCGTTTGCGAGTCGATGTCTCTTCCACTCAAGTGCTTGTGAGAATTGCTCTCCAGTCGCAAGAAACGTGCCCCCTCCCCGCCCCCTTTTTATTTTCTTCGGATGGGAAATCATCAAATGACTCCTCCCACTCTGGGCGGAGCAGGAGGGAGTGTCAGACTTTTACTGACTAAACCCATCCATGTTCCTTCATCGCCCTTTGTGTTCTGGGGCCACGGTATCTCTTTCGAACAGTCCCGCGCCCCCTACGCCCGGGGCGTCTCCCGCGGCGGCCGGGACGTGAGGTTCTCTCCCGCTCACGTCCCGCCACCTCATTCGCTAGCATGACTGCTTTGCAGAAGGAGGTGACGGCGTCCCATTCCGACTCGCTCCCCCCCCCCCCTTTCCTAACCTTTCAACTACATGGAGCAGAATTCTGAAACTATACAGGGTGGAAACGATTAACGGGGCAGTAAGGGGAGCTACCTTAACCGTTGCAGCTACACGAGAATGGTCTTAGGGCTAGGTATTCATAATTTTTCGTGAAATTTTGATCGTATTTAAATAAAAATGTACAGTTGGCAAGAAAATGTATTTTGACGTGAGAATGTCTTATAAATCGATGAACACCGGCTGCACGCACGAAAAAGTGTCACACCGTTACGCGCGCCGCGATCAACGTCCAGCCCAAACCCTTGGACCTAGAAAACTGAAATTTTCCACAGTGGTTCCCTTTATAATGTATACAAGGAATAAGGAAGGATTTTTCGAAATTCAACCCCTAAGGGAGTTAAACAGGGGATGAAAGTTTGTATAAAAGTCCGTCAGTTTTAAAGTTAGGATCTTAAAATTGTGTGTTTAGGCTGAAGATTGAAAATTAATGTATACCTACGTGTCTCAGCGTTTTTGATAATTCCACCCCCAAAGAGTTTAAAAAAGGGGATACTGTTGTGTATGGAAAGTCCTTAATTTTCGAAGTTGTCGAAAATTACAAAATTTATTATCAAGGCGTATGGTTGGACCGCGGGAGACGCCCCGGGCGTCGGGGGCCACGTGGTGGCTTCCAGCCACCGTAGGCGCGGGCCTGTGGACGGGGAGCTATGGGCTAGCTCGCCGTCCGTCCGTCTCATGACGACAGGCCGTGTCGACGGCGCGTTTGTGTTCCACGCGCGCCTCTAAGAGAGTCAGCAACATTGAAGGGGTCCGCAAGGGCCGAAGCCTGCCGGGGCTGCGGGACTATTCGAAAGAGATACCGTGGCCCCGGAACACAAAGGGCGAGGAAGGAACATGGATGGGTTTTAGTCAGTAAAAGTCTGATACTCCCTCCTGCTCCGCCCAGAGCGGGAGAAGTCATTTGATGGTTTCCCATTCTAAAAAAAAAAAAAGGCGTATGGTTGGAAGCTAACGCAACGGTGTTGTTACAATTTCAATTCTTAAGGGGGTAAAAAGAGGGAGAAAAGGGGGATGAAATTTTGTTTTCAAGTTAAAATCTCTAGTATCATGAAAAATTACGTAATCACGAAAATTATCATCCGTAAACTGACTTTACAGACAGCCAGTTTCTTTTATGCCTATTGATCCTGTTTGTAATACTGATCAAAAAGTTCTTACAGACCAACCCAGGTTGGAGTACTTAAAAAGTTAGAAGAATGAACTTTCAGCGGGCAGTAAGGGGAACCATCTTTTCCGTTTAATAATCATCATCATAATCATTTTATTATTATCAGGCAACTAAGGCCCAAAGATAAAATACACAAAATAACATTTAACAAAAATAAACTAATACATATTTAAAACCATGAGGAACTAAAACTATTCACGTAACGTTGTCGGCGTCGTGGTTCGTTGAGAGGTGTCGCGTAACCGTCCTCGGAAACGTCGATATACGACACCCTTCGGCCAAAAGTCCTCCTTCATGCAGGTCTGTAGATGGTGGGTTGGAACTCGTACCACGAATGACTTAAAGTTGATGTTGTGGCGCGATTCCAACCTTTCGACCCTCAGAGTCCAGTTGGTCTTCACTTTCAAATACTGCACCACTTCCTCAGTAGTAGTGGAGTGATGCAGACGTGAAATGTACAGCTGCGTCGTAGGCACAGCAGGACGCAGCAGCATGTTGGGTCCACTCGGTGCGGTACCGCACAGGTTACGAGAAGAGGGCTTCTTCTTCTTCCTTTCTACTTTAGTGAAGCCCTCCTCATCAACTCGGCTCGTTCTTGGCACGGAGCTACGGACCGCAGTCAGGGCAGGTTGAGCACCCACTTTTCGTTTTTCCCCTTTTCTGGTTTGTCGCTTAGGCTGCGACGCATCAGATTTTCCGCTGGTGACGATAGCAGCATAGGCACGTTTAGGGGTTGACGTACCTACGCGTGACGTTTCCGCAGCCGGTGTTGTGGCGCGGGCGACGACGGCGGCGGGCGGCGCTTGCTCAGCGTTATCGGCAGCTGGTGACGCACTTGTGTTCGCCGATTCAAGACTGCCGATGGTTGCATTTTGCGCCCCTCGACGTGTATTCACCTTTGAGGCCTCCGGTGACCCAAATACCGAACCAACGTTGCGCAATAATGCTATTTCTGCACGTAGTTCAGTATTGGTTTTTTCTGATACCTCCATTCTGGACTGCATCTTGGCCATCTCCGCTTTCAAGGTAGTGATGTCCTTTAGCAGCCGTGTAACGTCGACGTGGTCGAAAGTGACGGGAGGCAGTTTACTTAACTCCTTCGCCACGAAATCTGGCACGTCGTCCGGGTCAATCTTCTTCAACATATCGATGATGTCCTGAAGACTCTTCTCGGTTCCATCTCTGCGCCGAGAGGGCATCTGGTCTAGTTTCCCAAGAGACTGGAACAGCAACAGCTTTCCGCTACTGATGTCGTCCTCCTTGAAATTGGACCGGCATATCTGCAGGATGCTCACCTCGTCCATGTAGTCGATGGCATGGACTAGGAATGCCAGCAATTCATTCACAATAAGTTTTTTTGAACTCATTGTGATTTCGGGCAGCGGCTATTGCCGCGCAACACGCGAATAAAATTCGTGCCGTGCACAGTGGAAAAACGTCCGTGTTCGGGCGCGCATCGCACTGCACGCAACACACACGCAGCTGCACGAAAATGGTCTTGAGACACTATCCATAATTTTTCGTGAAATTTTGATCCGCATTTACAGATTTTTAAAAAAATGGACAGTTAACAAGAAAATTGCTATTTTACACAAAACATTTTTTTGATGCCAATCGATCCTATTTCTAATACTGATCAAAAAGTTCTTTGGGACCAACTCAGGTTGGAGTACTAAAAAAGTCAGTAGAAAATCATTGGAGGTCATAGTAAAAAAAGAACACTAAGTAACTTGTGAATTGTATCGTCGAGCTGTGTGTGCAATTTTTTATTTCTTGTATTCATTTTCTGTTTCCTAAGCCGCTTCCTAGCCGATCCGCTACGGCGTAGCACCACTTAGGCCCACTAAGTGGTGCTACGCCGTAGCGGATCGGCTACGAGTGCTACGAATAGCGTACGTGACGGTTTATGATTTTTGTTCACCCAAAAAATGCTCAACGCGCCTAAAGAAGTTTTCCCTTCAAAAATGAGAAAATGCACACAAAATAAATAAAATAAACATGTACCTAGACGGTATGTAATTTTTATAACCTGTTTATAATAAAAATTTAGATTTTTTTTTGGGTCGATACCTAACCTTGCGATGTTGTCCTTGATTTTCGATATATGCATAGATTTATTCGTAATTGTACCGAGCTAATGGCTGCTGAAAATTTATTTGGATGAATCCCATTTAAAATTGTGGCTACCGAGTCTTTTAGTTCTTGAATACTATCGTATTGCTTTTTGTAAACCTCAGTTTTCGGTAGCCCCACAAAAATAAATCTAGAGGCCTCAGATCTGGAGTACGCGCTGGCCAAGAAATAGGTCCATATGTTCCCACCCATTGCTCACCAAACTGTCGGTTCAAAGTAGAACGCGTAAGACGGCTGTTGTGTGGCGGAGCGCCATCTTGTTGAAAAAACACTCTTCGTGATTCTGACAATGGTAAATCATCGACAAGGTTTCCAAGATTCTCTAATATTATCTATCTAAATATATAAAAGAAGAAACTGACTGACTGACTCACCTATCAACGCACAGCCCAAACCGCTGGGTGTACAGATTCTAAATTTGGCAAGTAGGTTCCTTATGTGGTCTAGGGGTGCACTAAGAAAGGATTTTTCAAAATTCAACCCCTAAGGAGGTTAAACGGGGCTCCAAAGTTTGTATGAGGAAACAAGATTGGTTAGACTATTTTATTCGAAACTTCACAGGAGTGCTCCTATTGATAAATGATAAGAAACGGGTTTCAGTTTTTTTCAGAATTCAACCCATAAGAGGGAGAAATGGGGTAACAAAGTCTGAAAATCAACATGGGTATAGTTTGTATGGTGTATCGGGTCAGGTGTATTACAAAAACTACGATTTTAAGATTGAATATGGCGGACCTAAAATACCATCATCCCCTGTTGGGGTTGAAATGTCTAAAAATCAATATGGGTGTCGAAACCGAGATTATTAGGAGTGCTGATTACGAATATGGCATTTATTTTGAGATCAGACATTTATATGAGAGAGAAGATGGTGGATTCGACTTCTATACAGGGTTATTTTTGATTTATTGTGATGATTGTTATTACGTTGATAATGATAGTGATTGTGATAGTGATTGTGATAGTGATTGTGATAGTGATTGTGATAGTGATTGTGATAGTGATTGTGATAGTGATTGTGATAGTGATTGTGATAGTGATTGTGATAGTGATTGTGATAGTGATTGTGATAGTGATTGTGATAGTGATTGTGATAGTGATTGTGATAGTGATTGTGATAGTGATTGTGATAGTGATTGTGATAGTGATTGTGATAGTGATTGTGATAGTGATTGTGATAGTGATTGTGATAGTGATTGTGATAGTGATTGTGATAGTGATTGTGATAGTGATTGTGATAGTGATTGTGATAGTGATTGTGATAGTGATTGTGATAGTGATTGTGATAGTGATTGTGATAGTGATTGTGATAGTGATTGTGATAGTGATTGTGATAGTGATTGTGATAGTGATTGTGATAGTGATTGTGATAGTGATTGTGATAGTGATTGTGATAGTGATTGTGATAGTGATTGTGATAGTGATTGTGATAGTGATTGTGATAGTGATTGTGATAGTGATTGTGATAGTGATTGTGATAGTGATTGTGATAGTGATTGTGATAGTGATTGTGATAGTGATTGTGATAGTGATTGTGATAGTGATTGTGATAGTGATTGTGATAGTGATTGTGATAGTGATTGTGATAGTGATTGTGATAGTGATTGTGATAGTGATTGTGATAGTGATTGTGATAGTGATTGTGATAGTGATTGTGATAGTGATTGTGATAGTGATTGTGATAGTGATTGTGATAGTGATTGTGATAGTGATTGTGATAGTGATTGTGATAGTGATTGTGATAGTGATTGTGATAGTGATTGTGATAGTGATTGTGATAGTGATTGTGATAGTGATTGTGATAGTGATTGTGATAGTGATTGTGATAGTGATTGTGATAGTGATTGTGATAGTGATTGTGATAGTGATTGTGATAGTGATTGTGATAGTGATTGTGATAGTGATTGTGATAGTGATTGTGATAGTGATTGTGATAGTGATTGTGATAGTGATTGTGATAGTGATTGTGATAGTGATTGTGATAGTGATTGTGATAGTGATTGTGATAGTGATTGTGATAGTGATTGTGATAGTGATTGTGATAGTGATTGTGATAGTGATTGTGATAGTGATTGTGATAGTGATTGTGATAGTGATTGTGATAGTGATTGTGATAGTGATTGTGATAGTGATTGTGATAGTGATTGTGATAGTGATTGTGATAGTGATTGTGATAGTGATTGTGATAGTGATTGTGATAGTGATTGTGATAGTGATTGTGATAGTGATTGTGATAGTGATTGTGATAGTGATTGTGATAGTGATTGTGATAGTGATTGTGATAGTGATTGTGATAGTGATTGTGATAGTGATTGTGATAGTGATTGTGATAGTGATTGTGATAGTGATTGTGATAGTGATTGTGATAGTGATTGTGATAGTGATTGTGATAGTGATTGTGATAGTGATTGTGATAGTGATTGTGATAGTGATTGTGATAGTGATTGTGATAGTGATTGTGATAGTGATTGTGATAGTGATTGTGATAGTGATTGTGATAGTGATTGTGATAGTGATTGTGATAGTGATTGTGATAGTGATTGTGATAGTGATTGTGATAGTGATTGTGATAGTGATTGTGATAGTGATTGTGATAGTGATTGTGATAGTGATTGTGATAGTGATTGTGATAGTGATTGTGATAGTGATTGTGATAGTGATTGTGATAGTGATTGTGATAGTGATTGTGATAGTGATTGTGATAGTGATTGTGATAGTGATTGTGATAGTGATTGTGATAGTGATTGTGATAGTGATTGTGATAGTGATTGTGATAGTGATTGTGATAGTGATTGTGATAGTGATTGTGATAGTGATTGTGATAGTGATTGTGATAGTGATTGTGATAGTGATTGTGATAGTGATTGTGATAGTGATTGTGATAGTGATTGTGATAGTGATTGTGATAGTGATTGTGATAGTGATTGTGATAGTGATTGTGATAGTGATTGTGATAGTGATTGTGATAGTGATTGTGATAGTGATTGTGATAGTGATTGTGATAGTGATTGTGATAGTGATTGTGATAGTGATTGTGATAGTGATTGTGATAGTGATTGTGATAGTGATTGTGATAGTGATTGTGATTGTGATTGTGATTGTGATAGTGGTAGTGATAGTGGTAGTGATTGTGATAGTGATTGTGATTGTGATAGTGATTGTGACAGGCATCGGCCCTTTCGGACCCCTTCTGTTTTGCTGACACTTTTTGAGGCGCGCGTGGAACATGAATGCGCCGTCGACATGTCCTGTCATCGAGACGGACGGACGGCGAGCTAGCCCATAGCTCACCATCCAAAGGCCCTCGCCTACGGTGGCAAATCATTGAAATATAGTAAGAACAAAAAGGGGTCCCTATATACTGCCCTGGGGGACACCACATGAATTTAGGCGATACGCGGATTTATGTATTTGTATTTCATTCTCTGATAAAGCACTCCTCGACACTTCTACGCATTGTTAGCGATTATTTAGATAAGATTCTACCCCTTGTAATGCGTTTTCCCTAATACTATAACGATTCAGTTTGAAGAGAAGCAGTTTATGATCCAGGAAGTCAAATGCTTTTGATATATCGAGAAATACCGATGCTATTGGCCTTTTCTAATTTAGACTAGAGGTAATCATTTCCACAAGAGAGAAACATGCTAGAGTTCTTGATTATTTTTTTATGAAACCGAACTGTTCCTCTTTTAGAATTGAGTGTTTTATTATAAAGGAGTGCAGTTTATCATACATAATTTTCTCAAAAATCTTAGAAATTACGGGTATCAGAGTAATCGGTCGATAGTTATTAATGTAATTTTTATCTCCTTTTTTGTATACAGATTTGACTATCGAAAATTTTAGTCTGGCGGGAAACAAACCTTGAAATAATGATAAATTAACAATGTGGGCGAGTGGATGAGATATATATTTAGAGCAACGATACAATAATTTTCGTATTGATATCATCATCCTGTAACAAATCTACTTGATCCTATCAAAATTAGGGGAAAGCAGACAACACAGCAAAACTTGTACATTTAAAATTTAATAAGAGAAAAAAATGGTCAAAATTTACGCGACTGACTGACTGACTGACTGACTGACTCATCTATCAACGCACAGCCCAAACCGCTGGGTCTACAGATTCCAAATTTGGCAAGTAGGTTCCTTATGTGGTCTAAGGGTGCACTAAGAAAGGATTTTTCAAAATTCAACCCCTGAGGGGGTTAAACGGGGCTCCAAAGTTTGTATGGGGAAACAAGATTAGTTAGACTATTTTATTCAAAACTTCGCAGGAGTGCTCCTATTGATAAATGAGTAGATACGGGTTTCAGGTTTTTTCAGAATTCAACCCCTAAGAGGGGGAAATGGGGTGACAAAGTCGAAAATCAACATTTGTATAGTTTGTAATTATAGTTTGTATGATATAGTTTGTAAATCGTTGTTTTTGTAATACACCATTGTATTACAAAAACAACGATTTTAAGATTGAAAATGGCGGACCTGAAATACCATCATCCCCTATTGGGGTGCGATGGGTTTGAAATGTCTAAAAATCAATATAATATAATAATAATAATAATAAAATCGTTTATTTATAAAAAGGGGCACATTTACAATTAAGTATCTTAACTAATAAAATAGAGCACTGTGCTTATTGCCTGAACTAGGTGGAACCTGTGTTTCAGGCTAGAAGGTGCAAAAATACCTACTTAAAATAAATAAATTAACAATGAAAGAAAAGTAAATTACTAAAATTACAACTTACATACAAAATAAACAAACAATGTGTCAGCAGTTTATTTGCAGACAACAAGTAAATCTTCTGTCTGTGCATAGGTCATGGGTTGTAAAATAGTATTAATAGACTTTTTACAATTAAAATAGTTTAACTTATAAATACTTAGTTTTCTATTTAATCTATTGTACAGAAATGGGCCTAAAAATGAATAGAATCTTTCCACAAAGACATGTTTGGAGGTTGTATTAGAAATGCATACTATATCATTCCGTCTCTTGTTAGTATTGTCAGCATTGTACGTGAGCATGGTGTGCTGTTTTAATACTAAGTGCATAATGAATAGCTGGCGCACAGTCAGCACGTTGCACGATTTATACAGCTGATCTGTGGGAAAGTAAAAGGGATGGAAGTTTGCTACCTTTAAAATTGCTCTTTGAGCTCTTTCAAGGGGAAGTAGGATAGTTTTTGATGCGCCACCCCATGAAATGATACAGTAATTAATTATAGATTGACACAGGGCGAAATAAACTTGTGTGATTAACTTAGAATCTGCAAAAGTTCGTAGTTTTTTAAATACATATATTAATTTGCGCACTCTTTTAACCAGACTTTCAATATGATACCTAAAAGAGAGTGTGTCGTCTATTATAACCCCTAAGTATTTAATATTATTGGTTTTGAGGATAGACGGACAATTGCACATGTTGACTGACCGATTATTACATTGATGGGCATATACATGGAAGTTATCAGTGTTAAGTTGTGGCTTGCGCATGGAGAAGTGAATGTATTTTGTCTTGTCAGCATTTAGTGTTAGTAAATTGCTTTGAAGCCAATTAGTCACAGTGTTAAAGCCAAGTTGAGCGTTTTCGAACAGTTCGCTACTGTTTTCAGCGGAAAATATTAGCGCCGTGTCGTCAGCATATGATATGATTTTGCCTTGCTTGATATTTAGGTTGCACAAGTCGTTAATATAAACCAGAAAAAGGGTAGGGCCCAATATACTCCCCTGGGGAACACCAAATCCAGTATTTTTCTGCTCATCGCTCGTAAAATTGTCAACTCTAACACATTGGTATCGGTCGTTTAAGTAGTCAGTAAGTAATGTCAGCGGCGTGCCCCTTATTCCTATGGCCTCTAATTTTCTTAGAAGCACAGAAACAGAGACAGTGTCAAAGGCTTTCGCTAAATCAAGGAAGACTCCCATGACCTGGTTCCCCTTGCCCAGCTCTTCTGAGACATAATTGGTAAGGCTATGCACCGCATCAGCTGTGGATAGTTTGGCCCTGAAGCCAAATTGCGCTGGTGACAAGATGTTGTTTTTTTCCAGGAAGCTAATTAGTCTGCTGTTTATAATTTTCTCTAGAATTTTTGAGATTGAGGGGAGTAATGATATTGGCCTATAGTTATTAACCAAGTCCCTGTCTCCAGATTTATAGATAGGGATAACAACAGCCTTTTTAAGACAGGTAGGGAAAATTCCTTTTGAAAGACAGATTCGAAATATATGCGTTAAGGGAGGTGCCAATATATGCTTAAATAGTTTAAGGATCTTGTTGCTTATATTATCCCATCCAACTGCACAGTCATCTTTAAGGTCAGATATTATTCGGGATATTTCGATTTCGTCAGTATCCAGCATAGCAAATGACTTCAGGTTGCAGGTGTTGTTCAGTTTTTGGAAAGATGCTTGTGCGCAATGTTTCGGAATCTGTTCGGCCAAAGTTTTCCCAACATTAACAAAAAAGTTATTTACTTTGTTAGCTGATAAGAGGGGTGAAGGATTAGTAAGCAGTAACCTCGAACTTGATTCACGTTGTTTAGTCATGTATGTAACGTTTTTAATATGCTTCCAAATTTGCTTGGTATTGTTGCCTGCTTTATTTAATTCATGTTTATCGTAATTATTTTTAAGCTTCTTTAAGAGATTGTTGCAGAAATTCCTGTATCTTCTATAGGTGTTTAGAATTATTAAATTATCAGGGAATTTCTTAGTTTTCTGGTGAAGTTTATCTCTGTGCCTTATGCATCGAATTAGTCCAGGAGTAATCCAAGGTTTAATATTATGAAGACGATTATTTATTGTCACAACTGTCGTATTACGCAATATTGCTTGTTGGACATGTTTTATTAAGTACGATAAAGCCGAATTAGCGTCAGCAATATTGTAAACTAGGCTATAATCAATGTTGCGTAAATCAAGTTCGAGTTGTTTTATGTTTAATTTAGATTTTGTGTGGTGGCGATTTTGCTTAGGCAGCGTTAAATTTACGGCTAGTAAGACAGAATGGTGGTCGGTTATTGTTGAGTTAGTAACAAGCGTAATAAATGAATAAGTGGTTTTGATCATCATATGGTCGAGGCAAGAACCGCTCTGATGAGTAGGCAATGTGTGAGCAGGCAAAAAACCATGGTATGAGCAGATGTTAAGGTAATCTTGTGTCCCTGCGTCGCCGTTTTCAGAGCCAATGTTAATGTTAATATCACCTGTTAGTATTACATTGTTAAATGGGCTAAGTGATTGAAAGATCTGGTTTAGGGAACTGTGGAAAGATGTTAGGTTTCTTGCGGAAGGGGATCTATACAAAGCAATTATCGCTGTGGTTGTACCAATTTTGATGATAAGGCAGTTACTAATACACTCTTGTAGATCAGGTTCTTCGACTTTGACCTTTAATGATTCCTTAGCAAAGACAACGACACCATCATTTTGATTGTGGTTAATTTTAGTGTATAATAAGTTGTATCCTGGTATTGCCGGGAGGTTATCGTGGCGCTTTGATAGCCAGCATTCTGTTAGAACCATAATATCACAATTAAAGTTAAGTCTATGAAGAAAAATGTTAAAGCTATCTATGTTCTTGTAAATACTTCGTATGTTTTGGGTTAGTATGGTTAGTGACTTTTGATACTGGGAAAGATATTGATTGCAGTCCTCAACCTCACATGACTTTGACTCGGTTAAAAATGAGTTATCTATATCACTAATTAAATTTATATCCATTCTACTTAAAAATAACAACAATAAATTACGTCTAAGATTTAAACAAATATGTGGCGCTCTTAGGCGCCTTCATAGTCAATCGAGTTAATATACCTGTATTCGGCTGCAAGTTTAGCTGGGCAATTTGCGTCTCCCGTCTTGTGGTTGGCTTGTTTTTTAAAGCGCATGCATGTAGCACATTTTGGTTCATCAGCTTTTTTTGCGCAGTCTTGGCTAGAGTGTCCTTCTTCACCGCAATGGCCACAAGTCGGGACAGCGACCTTGCATGTCTTGGATGCATGACCGTACTGCTGGCACTTGTAACATCTCGTTACTAGTGTGAAGTCTCGTACCGGGCAGGATGTCCAATTTATAAATAATCTGTCCTGCGTGATGAGGGCCTTGCGAATGACGGCTGAAACTTCTATTATGTAATTACAGCTCTCAGCATCTTTTCTTCCAGATTTGTGGCTAAGTTTGATTGAGGTCATGAATGTATCTAGGGTCATAGGCAGTTTGTCCGTTATGTTCTGGTCGTAAATGCATTTATAAACCTCATTTTCAGCCATTGATGCGGGAACTCCTAGTACAATAATGCGAGGTTTGCGCTTCCGAGGTTCGTCGACGGTAAGGCCTGACGAAGCGATTTGGACTTTTTGTTTGAGCTTATCTAGGTCATCCTTGGTCTCAGTGCTAACGATAAGTCCTCCTTTTCCTATTTTACGTACGCCTCGTACTTTCAGCTTCATTTCACCAGGGCATATAATTTTTTGAACCATGTTCTTGGTTTCATCACTGGTCTTGGTGTTGTCGCATGGAAAAATCGCCACGGAGCTAAGATTGTTAGGGCGAATAAAACTGCTAGATCCCTTCTTCACCATATCCGCAAAAGATGTAGGAGTTGCACCTTGCCTCGTACAGGACTCTTGAATCGTGCGGTTCATTTCTGCTAGACAGTCCGCTAGGTCTCGAGCTTCAGTCATAGTTTTCAAGGCGGTATGTGTTTGTAGGGCTCTTGATTTTAGCGACTGG
Source organism: Xestia rhomboidea (assembly GCA_963853795.1). Classification (NCBI taxonomy): domain Eukaryota; kingdom Metazoa; phylum Arthropoda; class Insecta; order Lepidoptera; family Noctuidae; genus Xestia; species Xestia rhomboidea. The sequence goes on along the minus strand of OY970778.1, from coordinate 122,065 downwards.
TACTGAACAGCCAATTGTGAAACGCCATGTCCAACTTTTCGGCAGAGATTGCCAATTCTTTGCTTCTGTTCTGAATTTAGTTTTCCCTCAGAAGCAATACAAAAGACCTCATTTAGGTGGTCTTCAATGGTCCCCAACCAGTTCTGGATCTCCGCAGTACTGACTGGTTCAACGGCTTCCTCTTGGTGCTGCTTTGGTTGTTGAGGTGGTCTCGGTGTTGGTGTCGACGGAGGGCTGCGTGGCGTCATCCCACTCCGATTAAAGGGGCTGGTGGCCATTTTTCAGATTATAACAACTATTTATAATCCAATCAGTCCATTGTTCTGAGTTAAAAACCGCTTACTACGTTGTTTTGTTATATCAAGCTAATACACTTAAACTGGGTCAAAATTTAATGCAAGCGTTAATTTATTTATTTTTATACTGCATTCATGTGCACGTCTGTATGCGATGAGTGCCGGTAAAATTGTTGATATATATATGGGTGTCGATACCGAGATTATCAAGGGTGCTGATTACGAATTTGCCATTTATTTTGAGATCCAGAAGATGGTGGATTTGATTTCTATACAGGATTATTATAGATTTATTGTGATAACGATGATGTTGATTGTGATTACGGTGACAATGATTGTGATTGTGACAGTGATTGTGACAGTGATTGTGACAGTGATTGTGACAGTGATTGTGACAGTGATTGTGACAGTGATTGTGACAGTGATTGTGAGTGCCACACAAAGCAACGAGGCTTGTGTCGTGGACACCAGATAGTTGATATACTACATAGATACTTTTTTGTTTGTTAATACATATAAACATCCATGACTCGGAAACAAATGTCCTTGCTCATCACACAAACATTTGCTCCAACCGGGATTCGAACCCGGGACCCTACGAACGTAAGGCAGCCTCACTACCGCTGCGCCAATCGTGTCGTCAAATGGGTTTCATCAGAAGGCTTAAAGTCACCCAAAGGGCAACGGAGAGGGCTATGCTCGGAGTTTCCTTGCGCGATCGAATCAAGAAATGAAGACATCCGCAAGAGAACCAAGGTTACCGACGTAGCCCGAAGAATTGCCAAACTTAAGTGGCAGTGAGCAGGTCACATTGTTCGCAGAACGGATGGCCCTTGGGGCCGAAAAGTTCTGGAGTGGCGGCCGCGAACCGGAAGACGTTGCGTTGGAAGGCCTCCCACTAGGTGGACCGATGACCTGGTGAAGGTTGCGGGAGTCCGCTGGATGCGAGTCGCACGGGACCGGTCAATGTGGCGACATTTGGAGGAGGCCTATGTCCAGCAGTGGACGTCTTTCGGCTGAAATGATGATGATGATGAAGGATATTTTTACAATCTTCTGCAGCTTCTACAATACATTAACATGGAAATCAATTCGTTTGCCCCTATGGTTGTGGAGCAGGACCAGCATTTAGCCAAGCATTCTTATCATCAATGTAATCCCCCAACTTAACAGATTTGTTAGTTTCCTGTAGGCGTAACATCATCATTTCACTTAAGTTTTGCTGCGTTAGTTCGGTTTGTGTGGAGGATTGAAATGGTTTTTCACTACAAAAAAAGTAAAGTAATGGATAATCACGGAAGATATCCCGTAAGTGACATTTTAAGTATACCTATATTATGTTAAGTAAATATGTATTTTATGTGTATGTTTTCATTACATAATATGTATAATATACTTTTTATTATAGTACCTATGATACTGAATATATACAACAGTACTTTCACAGTTTTAAGTTTTTAGTTTTCGTGTATCACTATCAATCGATAGCTAGAATCAATAGAAACAAGTTTTGTCTAAAACAAATTGTTCTAAAGTGTCACGTTTGTTGTATGAGTTTGACATATTGTATCGCAGACATCAAGCTATCTTGTATGAAGTTTGAGCAGTAGGTATGTTCAGTTGACAATATTTCGACAGTTTACAATCTGACTAGACTAGACAGATTACAATTTGACGGGTTTTACAATTCGACGCCGCAAATATAGAGTAGCATTTAGTTGTGTAATAAATAAAAAAAAAGTGTATTGAAAACCGTCGTTTGATACACGTGGACATTTGTTACTGCAGGTCTTGGCTCAAAAACACCCTCGCCTCCGTAGGCGAGGGTGTTTTTGAGCCTCGAAAGCCTTTGCCGCGCTCCGGTTACTGCGCTCGATGGCGCGATGGTGGCGCTGAGAGCCGCGCGCTGTGAACGGTAATGTTCAGTATGATCGCGTTCGGCTCGCACTATATCGTCTATGTATGCAGGCGCATCGGAATGCACTACCTACTATATTATTCATATGATTACATCGAGCTCAAGTTGTGTGGCCCACTTTCTTTTCGACTTCTCCATCTAGCTAGAGCATGGAAATTCTATTCTATTTATAGAATTTTCACCTCGTATCGAACTTTGTATCCCTAAAAATATCAGCTGCTTACCAAAATGGTAAGTGAGGCGCTGAGGAGTATACAGATTGATATGCCGTGGAAGTCCGTGAGCATGTAGTATTACCGGCTTGTCTCTTATTGCTTCCAGTCGCATGGTGCACCGCCCACGCGCGCCCCCCGCCACCCGCGCTCCCCGCGCGCCCGCCCTCATGGAGCGCGCCGCCGCTGAGCTGCCGCCGCGCCCCGGCGCCTCCCCCGGCCTGCTGCGCCGCCGCTACTCCGTCCCCGAGACTATCATGAGGAAGTGAGTCATCCAACCCTACTTGTACTCTCGCGCTCATCACTGCGCATAAGGTACAACATTTCACTTGTTTTCTATAACATTGCAGGTATCGTCTCGCACAGCAAAGGTCAGATTCGGAGGAGAGCGCGCCGCCGACGAACCGCTCGGTGGCGTCGGCCTCCCCGCCGCGCGAGGCGGATGCCTCGCCCGCCGACACGCCGCACCGGTTCGCGCGCCGCGACCGCGAGCTCATGCGCAAGTCGGCGCTCATGCGGCGCATGTGGGGCCGGCCGTGCGAGCCGGGCCGCGCCTGCTGCTGCTGCGGCGCCGAGCCGTGCGAGCCCGCGCCCTACGGCGGCCGCGAGACGCGCTCGCTGGACGGCAGCCGCTCCGAGCTGCGCCCGCTGTCCAGCCTGGCGTCGTCACGCTCCTCGCACGCCGCTGCCGCCTGGGCCACGCCTAAGCGCCAGCGCCTGGACTGCTCGCGGGACTTCCGCGGCAGCGACGAGATGCTGCGCGCCGCCATGAAGAACAGCTACGACCGCGCCGAAGAGTCGCGCACCGACCGCGCCACTAGAGCTGACTTCTCAGATTCCACGTGTCGTTCTCATGTGCACGAGCCCTCGTCGTCTTATCTAGAGACAGTGACGGACGCGTTCACTGACAGCGACGGTTCCAAGTTCGAAAAGACAAGCGAGGGAAATGCATTCACGCAATGTTCAGAGCGACAATCGTCAGACGCGACAACGCTAGAAGTAAAATCAACAACGGCGGACGACGCGAACGTCACGAGCGAACACTCCGCGCCGTTCGCCCTCAGCGACGAGCGCTCGCTGTCCGAGTCGACCGACTCGTGCTCGGCGTCGTATCCCACCACCAAGGAAAGCGCGCAGTTGACGCGCAGCGCGCACTTCGCCGGGCGTGTGTGCGCGCGCTCCGCCTCACTGCTGCGCGACGACAATGACGCCGTGCCCTACGACAAGCCGCTCTCCATCCACACGCCCTCCTACGAGCTGCTGGAGATCGTGGTGTCGGAGACACTCAACGTCAGCGCAGTGCCGGCTATTGGAGCGCGCGCGCTGCCGCCGGACAAACCGACGCACAACTTGAAAGCTCCCACTGTGAGCCAAAAGTGCGCTCAAAATATTAATATCGACGAATACGTATCCAACATTTTAGTGGAGAGCCTCAATTCATTAACGGATCAATTGGAATGTATGAATGCGTCCATGGGAAACGATAGAAAAATTAGTATTGTCGAAAAAGAAATAAAAGTAAAGTTGCAAAATACAGGAGTGAACACGATAGTACACTTGAGCCCAACCTCCAACAACCAGATCATATTCGGTAATGAAGAGTTGTGCATCAACGAGGAGCGCAAGGACTGCTGCAACAACCCGCGTGATGTGCAAGACGTGCACCACGTGCACGACGCGCACGACGCGCACGACGCGCTGGCCATCCGCGACGAGGCGCACAGCGTGGAGACCAACAATAACCTGACATCGGCGGGCTCCCCGGGCGCCTGTCCGTGCGAGTCCTTCGACCTGCAGCACGACAACGTCAACCAGGCCGTGCTGCAGCAGATACAGAAACTGTTCCAGGACGAACTGCTCAACCTGGATCCCGATACTGACTATTCCGGCAAGACGATGCCAGAAATATCCCACATTGAAATATCCAATGTGACCGATGTGTTCATAGACAACGAAAGCGAGCCCCGTCCGATAGGAGCTGACAGCGGGATGGTGCGCGGCGCCGAGTACGAGGTCATCAGCGGTGTCGGCGCCGGCAGCTACTACCCCGCCGTGGACGAGCAACCCGTGGTGCCGCGCTTCTCGGCCTTCCCGCACACCGACTCCATGGAGGTCAACACCTCATCCTCCGACGACGCGGACCTGGTGGGATCCGACTGTACCAGCCTGGTGGACAGTCTCGACGACCCCAACTCGCCGCGCTCCGTGATGCTGCGCAGGGGCTTCACCGGGCGGCGAAGCGAGCTCGTGCGCTCCGCTATAGACGTTCTCGACTTACTGCCGGAGAACGCTCGTAACGAAGAAGTTATGACGCCCAAGGACAAGGGCGAAGCTTTTTTTATTAAAATAAAAGACAACGAATGTGACTGTGATAAAGAAAATGTCAACGTCGCCGACCGAATGCCCGAGAAAATTAAACAGAGACTTTACCGGCGACATCGCAAGAGAGAAATGCGCATGGAGTGTGCGCGACGCACGCGCGGCAAGCAGCGCCTGCGAGACAGGGACGCCGAGCGGCGCCACGACGAGCACTGCCGCACGCGGCGCGACGTGGAGCGCGAGTGCGTCGCCATCGTCAACGCGCTCATCGATGACGTCATCAACAAGATCGCGCAGGACGAGTATAAGTGCATGCGCATCAAGCACCGCCCGAGCAGGATGGTCACCTCCAAGTCGGACGACAACGTAGCCAAGCGGACTTGGAAGAAAGAGCTGGAGCAGATCGACGACAGAGATCCATTCAAATGTTTGAAGAACAACACTACTCAATACGACTCGTATAATTCAAGGAAGCACAGGGGCGAGCGGCACCAAATACACGGCAAACTGTCGTTTGTGACGCGACCCGCAGTTGCTTCTGATGACCGCGCCGCCAAAAGGATTTACCAAAAGTCTGAAATACACGACGGTAACAAATGTATCGAAATCTTAGAAATATTAGAATACGTAAACGGTTCACAGAGCTCACCGGAAACTACAACTTCTGACGAAAATCAAAATAACTGTATGAAAAACAAAAAATCGCGCATTCCTATCCCGATTTACGATAAAAATCAGAAGTCACCCAACAACGAGCAAACCAAGAACAACAGCCGGCGCAGCTCCGTGCGAGCCGAGCGCAACGGCAACACCAACCGCCTGATCGCAGACATGCTGCTGGGCGCACTGGGCGAGCCCACCAGCCCCCCGCCCGCGCCCCCCGCCCCGCGCCGCGCCTCTGTGCCGCACGCCGAGCCGCGCTCTCGCTCCAACTCGCTGCGCTTCAAGCAGACGTTCGACATCATCCCCGAGGAGCGCAGCAGCCTCAGTCTCGACTCCGGCACCGAGGATCTCAACCACAACCGCCGCGCCTCCGCGCCCGACGTCACCGACCGGTGCCGCGAGTCGCCCGACGCCGACTGCAACGACGCGCCCGCTCCTCTAGCCGGCAGCAGCCCGCCGCACAAACTGAAGCCTCATCCTGATTCGAGACGGTGTATAGACATGAAAAGTGCAGCCACCTCGCCTATAACGGACAGTGATGGAGACAAGCGAGCGCTCAAGTCGAAGAACCAAACAACGATGACCTCTCCGAGTAGTAAATCAGCGGCGACCAGCCCCATGCGAGCCGCAACGACGACGGAGAGCGCGGCGAGGGGGGAGGCGGGGCTCGCGGGCAAGAGGGGGCCGGGGGGGCGGGGGCGACCATGGCTGGGTTTCACGCGCCCAGAAGCACGCGCGTCGTACGACGAAGGTATCTCACTGTCGGTCTCGTGCGCACCGCCACTCCTACCGCACCACACCGCTTCCTCCGTGCCCGTCGAGTAGCGCTACAAGGGCGCCACACTCACGTAGCACCCGCGCCACACTCGCGTAGCACCCGCGCCACACTCGCGACGCTTACACTAGCTCCACACCTGCTAGACGACGTCCGTCTCGTAGTTTCATTCTTATCCCCTGAATACTATAGCACCAAAAAATCAAATATATTTTGAATAGTTATTGTTACGTAGACGCGTATCACTGCTGAGTGCTGAGAGAAGCGAGCACTCCGCTTGCACGAGTGCACGTCACCCGCGCAGTAGCGCGCGCTGCAGAACGTGTTGCCTGCACGCGCGACTGGCACCCGTCGTTGTAGTAATTCATTATTTATTGGGTATATTATGCGCTGGAAGAGCATTTATGTAAACCAGAGTTTGAATATTAAAATATCAAATTTTTAAACGTTGTTTTATTCACACGAAGGTTACAAAGAGAGGGCAGAGTGTGATAAAGGGCGGCCGCGCAGATCAGTGACCACCCAGCACGAGCGCACTCAGGACACGCGAGCACTAACTGAGCGCCGCGCCCGCCCCGAGCGGACTGAGCGCTCTGAGCGCAGTGAGCGCGCAGAGCGGCCGCCCAGGCCTGCACCCCGCCGCCCACCACGTGTCCGCTCCCCCTCCGCCGAGCGCGCGCCCGCCCCGCACTCCGACGTGCCCTCAGACCGCTCCTCGGACGACATCTCCCACGTCATCGGGGACAAACGAAAATCTCAGAGCTTCTCTTTCGAAAGAAGTGATGACGACGGAATGCACGCGCCCTCCGTAAAGCTGCCGGAGTTCAAGGGCGGTGGCGACAGCGGCGGCGCGACCTCCAGCGACAGCAGCGAATCCGGCGGCAGCCTGCTGTGCTCGCTGGCACCCAAGTGGCTGTCGCAGGGGCGCGCCCGGCGGGCCGCGCGCCGCCGCGACCAGGAGCGCACCGCGCCGCACGCACCGCCCACCCCCGAACCCAACGCGCCGGACCTGCAACCACCAGGTAACCGACATGATCTAGGCGATATCCAACATGCACTAGAGTTTTGAAAGTATTCGTGCAGTGATCGCTGTGCGGTGCGCCACGTGTGAGCTGACGGCGCTTGTGTGACAGGCGGCTGGTCGGTGACGGTGGCGGGCTCGTGTCGCGCCACGCTGCCCGCCGACGTGGAGATGCGCCTGCGCTTCCCTCAGGACGCACACGCCGCGACCGACGCGCACGACGCGCACGCCGACGCCACAGGGCCTTGCCAGGTGCTACTACACATTATACTATAACACATAACTTACTGACCTTTACGAACAAGTCATACATTTTGAATCGACCTAAGAAACGAGTTTTTTTAATTAATTATTAAAATATCAAGCAAGACGTGCTGTCGCAGCACGCCTAATGAAAGGTTCGCGTATGCACTTGAATGGTCTCATGGGAAGGTACATACTTACGCGACCTGGTTTTTACACTAGGTATTTGCTTCCCAGTACGCACACCAGGTACTGACCCGAAATACTTGCAAGACTTCAAAGTATTTTATACCTACGGCTACTCGCTCCATCGGCGTCGGCCCGCTTCGGTCACGTTCGTGCTTCGAGCGATCATGCTCCTTATCTGTAAGAGTCTACGGAACAATTTTGTGTGAAAGTATGTGCAAAATAGGTACCTATTTTGATGACCCGAATGGCGCAGCGGTAGTGAGGCTGTCTTACGTTCGTTGGGTCCCGGGTTCGAATCCCGGTAGGAGCAAATGTTTGTGTGATGAGCATGGACATTTGTTTCCGAGTCATGGATGTTTATATGTATATTAAGTATGTATTTACAAACGAAAAAGTATCTATGTAGTATATCAACTATCTGGTGTCCACGATACAAGCCTCTTTGCTTAGTGTGGCGCTAGATGGCGCTGTGTGTAATGTCCAGCGATATTTATTTATTTATTTTACTTGAATGGTTTGTCTTTGCAAGTATTTATTTGTAAACGCGATTGTGCTCCTTTTATTAACCGACTTCAAAAAAGGAGGAGGTTATAATGTTCGTGTGTATGTATTTTTTTTCTTTCTTTATTTCTTAAGAAAACTTACAGCTAGTATACGGATAGTTGACAGTTAGTAAACGAAGGCCAATTAAAAGTTTTCACTGACATTATAAGGGTAATACAAGAAACACTAGACAGGCAAGAGAAAGTAAGAAGTAAGCACTTGGAGAGAATTAACAAAAAGTTGAATGATTTTAGTGAACTTCAAAGAAGTTTAGTAGTTTTATGTACCTATGTTATCCGATTTCTCCTCCATTTGTGGACCGATTCTCAAAATTCTTTTATTTGAAAGAGTAGGTATACTCCTGAGGTGGTCCCATTTAAATTTGGTGAAGATCTAATGCTGATCTTCGGAGATATACAATGGAACTCTTCAAATATAAACGGCAAATCTGTCGTCGTTGCTGCAATCGCTTGGATGTTTATCGTTTATACAACATCATGACGTAACATCACACCTGTATGCTCTGAGGGGGTACGCAGATGTGTACAACACACACATTTCAAAAGTTAAGTAGGTGTGTTTGCGGATGGATGGACAAAGATTTTATTTATTTCTAGTTTCTAGTAATTGGTTTATACAACTGTTGTAATTAAATAAATAAATAAATGTTAAGTTCCATTTATTGGGGATAAGCTTAATACCATGACAAATTGTAAATAATGTAAAAATAAATTTGTAAACTAAATTATGGACAAATTTAGCGTTTTACTATAATCCTTGGTGTTAAGAGTTCACAATACTCATCCCAACCAGCAAAAACTAGGCTTACAACAATCTCAAGACTACTGTTTGTTGCTCTTACAACACTCCTTTATAATGATATAAGCCTGGGTTTGGGCACTAATTATAAGCATATTTAGTTTAATATCGTTCTAATATCAGTCTAATTGAATACTGTTGGCACTTACTGAAATATAGCCAAAATTAATTTAAGCCGACTTAGGCTAATATTGCTTTTACGTAAGTATCATGTAAGCCTGCATAGGCTTATATTGGTCTAAGGTTAGAATATTTTGAGAATTTTTCGTCAAATCCAACTTAAAAGTTCGTGTGAGTGTTGGTTTGAAATTAAATGAAAACAAATTAAAGTTGCGTGAAGTTAATGTTTATACTGGTCGGTACGGCATTTTAGTATAAAAGTAAAAGGAGTTATACGGTAAGTAATCGTATTGGAATTTATTATTTACTGTTAATTAGACCTCGTTTTACGCTACAAAATTCATGCGCCTTGTTAAATAAGGTATTTCCTGTTCTCGTTTAATTATTTTATTTGTTAATTTGTATTGATAGTGTCGCCATTAGTATAGCTGCATTTTACAAGCGCGCTATTAAACTAATGTAAGATTGTTTACTCTAATTTTAGCATTCGGTATACTCCATATTGGAATAAATTAGGGTTCAAAATCAAAAAATCAAAATCAAAGCATTTATTTCAAGTAAGCCAGTTACAGGCACTTTTGAATTGTCGAAACAAAGATGAAAATTAAATGTAGCTACAGTCCCAGTCACAAGACATAAAAACTGTGAAAGTACTGTAGTTGCCCATTCCCTAGCGTAGATCTCTATGGAGACGAACGGGCAAGAAACTCCATGGACACTCTTTTAAATCAGAATATTCTTACAAAATCTTGGTTACATCATTCATGTTGAGATGGTATATTATGTGAGAACAATGTAGCAAGATGTGCACGTTAAAAGTGTCCACAGTAAAACAAAACAGAAAAAAAAAAACAATTCAAAAACTAAAATAATTCATTAAAATAAGCCATGGCAACTGAGAGATGACCAGTCACAACCGACAGCGCCCGTTCACGGACATGACGCATAGATCGACACCATTCAACTCAACCATTTTGAAGGGAACTAAATGATCCGACACATGCGCCACCATCAGCGAGACTTTTGAGTGAGCATGACATATTCTCAACCGCCAGGGCACATTCAAGTCAAGAAAAGACGTAGGTTTCCAGTGAATGATAGCTTTCTAGTACATAGTACTCACACAATATGGGCTATGCGATTATATAATACTAAAGAGATTGAATCTATACAATGCAAAGATAGTTGTACAATCTTCAGCAGCTCCAACAATACCATTTCATGCTATCAATTTAAGCGCCCCTGTCCTTGTGGAGCAGGACCAGCATTGAGCCAAGCATTTTTATCAGCGATATAATCGCTCAACTTGTAATATGCTTGCTTACATAGTGTGCGTTTAATACATGTTTTAAATTTCGTCTCATTCAGTTCAAGAATACTTTGTGGAATTTTATTATAGCATCTCAAACAGTACCCCATGAAAGATGAGTCTACTTTAGCGAGTCTGAAGCCTGGCTGAACTAGTTGGTCCCTATTTCTAGTACTGTAATTATGTCTGTCACCCCTTTTACCAAAAAGGTGCAGATTTTTTCTGACGTACATTATGTTTTCGTAGATGTATTGACAATGTACTGTCATGATGCCAATATCCTTAAACAGTTCCCTTAGAGAATCGCGCCTACGAAGATTATATATGGCTCTGATGGCTCTTTTCTGCAGAATAAATATAGACTCAATATCTGCAGCCCGTCCCCATAGCAAAATGCCATAAGACATTATACTATGAAAGTAACTAAAATAAACCAGTCTAGCGGTATCTACATCAGTATACTGACGGATTTTTCTAATGGCATATGCTGCTGAACTTAGCCGCCCCGCAAGAGATGTTAAATGAGAACCCCATTGTAGCCTTGAATCAAGCGTAATCCCCAGGAAAACCGTTTTATCTACGAATTCAAGTTTCTCTTTATTCAGTACTATATCACAATCACTACTTTTAACATTTGGTAAAGCAAATCTTAAGCATTTGGTTTTTTTTTCATTTAATACCAAATTGTTTGCTGTGAACCAATTTTGGACCTGAAGTAGGGTAGTAAGTAGGTTCCTCGCAATTTTACTTAAAACCTTAAATCGACAGAGAGAAAAAACGAAGTCGGCGCGCGCGGCGCGGGTGGCGGGGGCGACGGCGGCGGCGCGGGGAGAGTTTTTGTAATCAATTATTATTATTAAATTTAAAAACTTAAAATAAAATATGGCCAGCAAAATTACTCTTAAAACTATTAAAATTAGTTATTCCCAAAACGATCTAAGATCAAGCGCTCTTATATGGGTCTTGTCTTTTGTATTGTAAATATGTTGAACCAAAATCACTCTAATATCATACTTATCCAGTGGGTATTGATCTTATATTATAGTTTCAAATAAGATCAGAAATGCACGTACTCACAGTACTCTTATGCTATGCTGATATTAGTCTGACATCTTACAATAGCATTTAGCAAGTCTAATATAAAATCAAATGAGCTTAGAAAATACCCATAAAAGAGCAAGTTTTTCTCAAGTGCAACTAGTCTTAGTAAATGCTCTTATATACATATATGAGACTTGGTTATGAGACTCAGCATTCTTGAGGCCATACCGGCTCGTCTAAAAGTAATATAGGATCTATGGTATGTTCTAAAACAAATATAAGAGCGCTTTAAGCCTACTGTAAGATCCCGTAGTAGTCGGCACCTTACACTTGCAGTTTATGTAAGAAGTGGCAAGTAAGTAAGTACTTGGAGTTAGGTGAGTTGACGTAAACACACACAGATTTGGTAACACTAAAGTTTATTAGAGTATATACCGATCACAACAACGTAAAAGTGGGTTGGATGCTAATCCGCGGTGTTCGCGTAAGTATGTAATTTGTCAACTAACTTGAAATTATATTAAACATGGTTTTAAATACGAAAGATAAATGTAGGTTGCTGCGTTTGCAGCCTGACGGTATGTACGTAAACCGTACATGCTCCCGAGGGCAAAAGGCGGGATGAGCATCCAGTACATAAAATGTTTAAAAGTAAAAATCCCAAACCATAGGTAATAAAAGTACAGACATGTACAAAAGTAAACATTAGGTAGGTAAGTAATTATATACGTAAGTAAAAATTATATATGTAAACATCAAAATGATAAGTTTTACTGCTCCTCAAAGTGAAATAGTTGTTTCGGCCTCGCGTCGCTGTATAGTGGCTCCGGCGGCGTCGGATGACGTATTTCTTGCATCTCGATTTCGACTTTGTTGTCGATTCCAGTAGGTTGTCTTGTAGGTGGCTTTTTAGTATTATGCCACAGTCTCCTAATCCAAATGTAGACAGCAAACGAAGCAGCTCCTCCCAACAGCAGAGAAGTCACAGAGTAGAGATATATGTCGTGACTCGATATCTCTATCCCTTGTGGTAGTCTTTCCTGCTCTTTCTGCTGAGTTATTTGCTTGTCTATGTTTCTAATACTTATTGCAGCTGTATCCAGTTCCGTCATATTCAGCTGTGCGTTTTTCCAACTTAGATCAAATAAATTGTTGATAGTGGTGTTAAGTATAGGCACTTCAATATCCGACTCCACATAAAATTTGCTTCCTAAGTGGTTGTAGGTGAATATTGTCGCATCTTTCTTTTGTAGTATACACTTTGGTTTCAAGGCAATCACCCCAGTTCCATTGATGACCGCTGGCGTAACTTGATCGCTACATATTACGCGCATCAGCTGTGTGTCGCACAATGTAAACAACCACCAGTTTTGTTTATGTAATTGAATCCATGTTTCTTTGCAAGTTACGTCTTTGATGACACAGGTTAATGACGTTTGTTGGCTGAATACCTTGGCCTCGCAAGGTGCGTCCTTGTCTTGTAAGCTAAATACCGGCTGACGTGAAATGCATGTGTACTCGTCTTCTCCGTAAGGTGTACATTGTCGCATGTCTTCCATCGTGATGTACAAATTTTTCACGAAGTTTATGGCGATGTAATTGGAGAAAGGCTGCATGATTTTCAACTGTTCTTGTTTCTGGAATGGTATTGGTATTACGTGGTATATTTTGTAGTCCTCATCGCTCAAAAGTGGGATATGCAATTCGAAAAGTAGGAAGTTGTTTGTAATCCGAGACATGGATTAGTTCGTAGATGTCACGGAAATCCTTTTGTATGTCTTTTATCGGCAAGGCTAATCCCTGTGGTAGTTTCCCAGAGATGATGTTCAGCTGTTCTATTATTTGAGATGCAGGGAACAAGTGTGTATCCAAATGACCTCGGTAAATGTTGGCGAGAGCGTTCATTAGCATTTCTTGAATTCTATGTAAATCGCTCAAAATTAAAGTTGATGATACAGCGGCAGAATTCACGTCATTTGCTGTGTATATTATTTGCGCTCTGTTTTCAATTTTTGTGATTACGTTGCAAGTCTGATTTATGTAGGTTTCTATTGCGTGAAATTGTTTATCCATAAATTCCGTATTGTTTTTAATTACGTTATTTTCAGCCTCTATAATTAAAGTTTGATTCTTCATCAACTGTAAAAGATAGTTATCGTTGGTTTGCAAGTTTTGAATATCCTTCTCGTACTTCTGCGCAAAGTCTTCATCCAAAACTCCGAAAAGTGTTCTGGCTAATTTTCCGATCCCATCAAAGTAGCCTCGTTTTTGCCGTGAATGCTGAGAAAGTAACATAGAGTTATAATTCTCAAGGTGATGCATTTCATGGCGTAGGTGGTTGACAACTGCTTCGCATGGTGTAAACTCGTGCGCGATTCTTTGACAGAGTTTATCAATTTGGTTTATGTAGTTGTTCATATTGTTTGCTGCTTGCCAGTAGGAAGTTAGGTTGTAATAGATCAGTAGTGTCCATTCATCATGTATTAGTTGCAGTTTTCCGGCTTCATCGAAATAAATAGGTTGATTGTTGATTATAGAGGTCACCTTATAGTTATTTGTTACTGGTGCTGATTGTGCAGTTCCTATCATTCCTATCAGAGTTATAAGAGCGAAGGTCAGGAAACTGTACTTGTTGGTTTTAGTGCTCCTTTTTCTTCTTTGATTTTCAGTTATCTTTGTATCTTTTATTTTGTTGTCTGTTGTTTCTTCAGTATCTGGCAGGTTTTCTTGCTGTGGTAATAGTGTTAGTTTGACAGTGGGTCGTTTTATCACTCCAGTTTTTGTTTTAAGAGTGGTCACTCGTACTAAACCATCCTTACCGGGATGAGTTTCCATCACTCGTCCCATGGCCCATTTACCAGGGGGTAAGTTTGTTTCTTTGATTAGTACGACGTCGTTTGGTTTGAGATTTTGTGCAGTTTTGTTCCACTTGCTTCTAGACTGTAAAGTATTCAGATAATCATTGGACCATGCCCTCCAGAATTGATCCAGCATGTGCTCCGTTAGTTGCCAACGTTTCCTCAAATCCATCTTTCTGTCGTCAGGCTCCGGTTGAGGTAATGACAACGTAGCACTGCCAGTTAAAAAGTGACCAGGAGTAAGAGTGCTGTAAAATTCCTCCGGATCTTCTGTTAGCGGGCACAGCGGCCTCGAATTCAGGCAGGCTTCTATTTTCGCTAATAATGTAGTAAATTCTTCCCAGGTTAGTTTTTGATCCCCGAGAACTCTCCGCAAGTGGTGTTTTAATGATTTAACAGCTGCTTCAAATATCCCCCCCGCACTAGGCCAGGCAGGGGCGTTGAAGTGCCATTGAATTTCTAATTTTCCAATCTCGTCATAGAACTCAGGAGAGAGTAGCTTTTTGAAGTTACTAAAATCCTCTCTCAGCACTTTGGCTGCTCCAACGAAGTTCGTGCCATTGTCTGAGTACATATGTGCGGGCGTTCCACGCCTCGCGCACATTCTTTGAAGAGCCGCAATAAATGCTTCCGTGCTTAGTTCTGATACTAATTCGATATGTACAGCTTTCGTAGCCATACAAACGAAAACCGCGATGTAAGCTTTTGAGGTCTTCACTCCTCTTCCTTTGTTTAGTTTCACGTCTACGTGACCTGTGAAGTCAACACCCGTATGAGTGAATGGACGACTTGGTGTTACTCTTTGTTTCGGAAGATCGGCCATTAGTTGAGCGTTGTCAGTAGAGTTGTAACGATGACATTTCACACAGCGTCGTATTCTTCCCTTTACTGCCCGATTTCCAGACACTATCCAGTACCGTTGCCGTATGTAAGTAAGGGTCAGACGGGCTCCTCCATGAAGCGTCATCAAGTGTGCTTGGTCGATCAGTAGTTCAGTGAAGCGGTTGGAGTAGGGTACAACTGCAGGATTCTTCATATTAGCAGGAAGATCAGAGTGCTGTAGTCTTCCGCCTACGCGAATGATACCCTTGTCATCCAGATAAGGCTTGAGCTTATAAATGCTGCTTTTAGGTGACACAGTTTTATTTTGTTTCAACAGTTTGTGTTCTTGGGCAAACTCGCTTTGCTGAACATATTTTATTATATATTCTGCTGAGTATTGTAGGTCAGTTGTTGTTAGGTAAGTAGAGCTTGGTCGTAATTTTTGCTTTAGTGATGCAAAGTATCGCACAATTCGAGCAGTAATTCTTATTACTGAGGTCAGTGAACTGTGGTTCTTCAATAACTTGTAAATAATATTTTCGGTGTTGTAGTTTTTCGAGCTGTCGTTATTGGGTTCGACCCTGCGTGCTTCGCTTGTAGTAAAGTGGCAATTCACATTATGAGGTGTTTCTGATTCTGCGAAGTTTTTCAGAAACATAGGTCCGTTCCACCATAAGTTGAACTTGACTACCTTGCTCGGAAGCAAGCCTCTTGAAGCGCAGTCAGCTGGATTAAGTTCCGATCGTACATAACACCATTGTGGAGGTGGAATTACGTCTTTTATTTTCCCCACTCTGTTAGATACGTATCTTTCCCATCTTGAGAGGTCTCCCTGAATCCAAGCTAGGACCACCTTGGAGTCACACCAACCGTACACTGATATCTCATGCTCCGTTAGTGATTTTTTCACCTTTTCCATGAGTTGGGAGAGTAGTAGTGCTCCGCATAGCTCTAGCCTGGGCAATGTAGTTTTTTGAGTAATCGGCACCACCCTTGTCTTTGACACTAGTAATGTGATCCTTGGGTCGCCTTTTTCGTCGATTACTCGGCTGTATATGACGCAAGCGTATGCTTTTTCGCTTGCGTCACAAAATCCATGTAGTTGGATTGTTTTCCGTGTACTGCCAATCCATCTGTGTATTTTAATATTTTTAATTTGATGTAATTCTTTGCTTTGATGCCACCATTCGTCTTGTAACTCAGTAGGTAGTTCAGCATCCCAGTTGATTTTAGTTAGCCACACCCTTCGGAATAGTAGTTTAGCTGACACAGTTATAGGCGCCAGCCAACCCAAGGGGTCGTATAGGCTTGATATTTGCGACAACAGTTTTCTTTTAGTTAGTGGTTCGTTTTTGTAGTCGTCTATAGTCCAGTTGAATATGAAAACGTCATCTTTTGGATTCCAACTCAACCCTAACGTTTTCATTGATTCGTCGCCTTTGAAATCGAATGTACTTTTCGATATTTGATCTTCGTCTAAGTGTCGTAAAAGTTCCGGATCATTGCTCTCTTTCTACGAATATGCGCGCTTTCTCAACTTGACTGGTGAGATCCGCTTGTGGAAGGCCAGCCAAGCCGATTCGCTGTCGTTTCCAGAGATACCCCAAACAGATCCGGCTCGAAGGACCATTAAATGTAAGATCCCGTAGTAGTCGGCACCTTACACTTGCAGTTTATGTAAGAAGTGGCAAGTAAGTAAGTACTTGGAGTTAGGTGAGTTGACGTAAACACACACAGATTTGGTAACACTAAAGTTTATTAGAGTATATACCGATCACAACAACGTAAAAGTGGGTTGGATGCTAATCCGCGGTGTTCGCGTAAGTATGTAATTTGTCAACTAACTTGAAATTATATTAAACATGGTTTTAAATACGAAAGATAAATGTAGGTTGCTGCGTTTGCAGCCTGACGGTATGTACGTAAACCGTACACCTACTACTCTTAAAAAGTGCGAGTTTTGAGACTGTTTTGCTGGTTGGGATATTATCTTAACATAAATATCGAGAAAAAGTACAATTATATATGTTACGGCTAATAGCCGAAGAGCGGCTACACCTATTTTAAGCCGGCTACAACTAGGTGCAGCCGGCCACATGCGGTCAAACTTAGATGTATTGTATCCTACTTTTCTTCGGTTAGAACTAGGTTTAACCTTCATCATAGCGGCTAGAACTAGGTGCAGCCGCACACCGGATGTTAAACTTAGGTGTATATGTGAAAAAAATAGTTAAATACTCCTGAGACCAAATTTTCCAGAAAGATTGAATCATCCTTTGTGTCAATTGCCAACGTCTCAAGCTACTGATTGCCACATGCTCATCTATATACACAGCGCGGGTCGCCATGCATACGAACAGACATACGTAGCCCTTGTAGGACTTGTGCCCACGACCCTTCGCTGTTCTTATTTGAATCGGTCCCGCGTAGTCGACCCCTGAATGGAGAAAAGGCTTACTTGGAGTCACTCTGCATGATGGTAACTGACTCATTTTTTATTATTTTATTATTTTCGGATGGCAAATCATCAAATGACTCCTGCCGCTCTGGGCGGAGCAGGAGGGAGTGTCAAACTTTTACTGACTAAAACCCATCCATGTTCCTTCATCGCCCTTTGTGTTCCGAGGCCACGGTATCTCTTTCAAACAGTCCCGCAGCCCCGGCAGGCTTCGGCCCTTGCGTACCCCTTCCTTTTTGCTGACTCTCTTTGAGGCGCGCGCGGAACACGAACGCGCCGTCGATACGGCCTGTCGTCATAAGACGGACGGACGACGAGCTAGCCCATAGCTCACCGTCCACAGGCCTCGCCTACGGTGGCCGGGGGCCACCACGTGGCCCTTTAAAAGCAAGCTTAACCTTCTTTTAAGACTTGAGTATAGGCTCCCGACCGTCAATTTTGTTAGGCTTGTAGAAATTTGAATCAGTCAACTGCTTAATACTATTAAGCTCTGGCCAATCCAATAATGTGAATTTCCTTTCAGGTAAAATCGAAGTTACCTTACTCAGCACATAAGCTTTTATTTGCAGGGTGAAGTTAGGATCCCATAACGACTGAATGATAACTTTAACCGTAAATTTAGACGTTGGATTGGTCTGACCTCCCCCTACAAAAACTTATAAACATAAGTTATTGCATAATAAACAGTTCGGATTTACAAGGGGTCGTTCAACTACTGATGTTGAACTTTTAGGACAGATTTATAATGCCTGGGAGGACAAATGCGATGCTTTGGGCATCTGTTGCGATTTGTCTAAGGCTTTCGATTGCGTTCTTCATGAAACATTAATCCTGAAACTACACCACTACGGAATCCGTAACGCTTCTCTGGATCTTCTTACTTCATATTTGAGTGATAGGATTCAGACAGTTGATGTTAATGGAATAAGAACCCCAGGGCTCAATTCTTGGTCCATTTTTGTTTCTTGTTCTTTACGCAGCTGAAACGTGGACCTTGCGAGATGTGGAAAGGCAGAAAATAGATGCTCTAGAAATGTGGTGCTGGAGAAGAATGCTTGGGGTTTCGTGGACCGAGTTTCGCACGAACGTCTCGATACTTCAAGAACTCGGTATCAGGCAGCGTCTGTTTCCGATTGTACAATCTCGCATCCTAACATTCTTTGGACATGTTTCCCGGCGTGACAATCGGTCCATAGAACGCCTTGTCGTCCAAGGGAAAGTAGAAGGCACTAGACCGCGCAGAAGGTCACCTACGCGTTGGACTGACCAGATCAAGTCTGCCATTGGGGGTTCACTTAATGAATGCAGCAGGATGACCTCTAGCAGGCAGCGGTGGCGAAATGTCGTGAAGTGCATCACATCTGCCACTTCCAATAACGCTACCAGTACTTAACGATCACGACCGCTCTGTCAAGAGCGTACCGGATAAGAAGAAGAAGAAGTCAGCAGATAGTTACGGACGAGGTTAATTTGGTTTAATGTTAATAATCTACTCCTAAATGAAAAAAAAAACGAAATGGATTAAGTTCACGATACCCCATGTAAGACAAGTGGAAACTACTGTACAAATCAAAGATGAAGAGTTGAAACCGGAAGATAGCACTGTGTTCTTAGGCATAACTTTGGATGCCAAGCTGCAGTGGGGCCCGCATATAGACAAATTATCAAAAAAACTTAGCTCTGCAGCATTCGCCGTTAGAAAAATTCGTGATTTAACTGATTTAGAGACTGCCTGTAGGGGTTTTTGATCACGCCTACACTTGGATGATAAATTATATGTGACTGCTGATAATGATATTGGCAGAAAGATCGCGTAATAAATGATAAACGACACAACTCCCTGTGCTAAGTATTTAATTGATTCTTATTGATAGAAATGATAAAGTGCAGTGATACATAATGCTACAGTTACAATATAAATACTATAAAAATGTGCTGACGCTCGTCGCGGCGTAAATTATGTATATAAAACTAAATTAAACCTGTACAGTTGTCTGTACATGCTGCCGCGGGCGCAAAGAAGGAATACATACATAGCAAAATTAATTACATAAAATGAACCCTTTAACTTTCACATAAAGGAATGTTAAACTTAATTGACTGCAAGTTAGGGGTTGATGTGCTCTCGGTGATCTTCCGTGGGGCAGGCAGCGGATTGGTGATAGTCTGAAGTCCTGCTAGTTCCAATCTTGACTCCAATGTCGGTTGCTGTCTCCGCTTTCGTCGGATAAATTGTAGCGTAAAATGGAATCACTCAAATTAAAATATTGTTTAACCCTGCGGAAAAACATTTGTAAAAAGGCTCCTCTTTTCTACCTCTGTATTGGCACTCCTATTGGATTTTTGCATGATCGACCGATATAAACAGCGCCTGAAATAAATTAGGAGCCTCTAGCCCCGAGGCCTTGTATGCAATGATAGCATAATTATTGATGTAAAAAAATTGCGAGCTCGCTTTGCTCGCTCTTGCAGCCTAGTTTTTCTTAAGTCTTGACTTTGTCTTTATGAGGCTCAGGTAACTCCAGTAGGTCGAAACAATTCTAACCTGTTCAAGGTAGCTATAGTGTTAAAATGTTTGAGCTCGCTTCGCTCGCTCTACAGACCACTTTCTCTTGATTTTTTTAATTAATCCCAACGAGCGGAGCTCTTCCTCGATCTCTGAAGGAGTGGTGTCCACAGGCAGCCCCCTGATGGCTACCTTGAAGCTTCGCTCCGCCTGCAGCGAGTAATCAAACCACGATGTGCCGTTCTCTTTTTCCAGGCCAGTCAAGTAGCACTGGACCACCCTATATTCAACTTCACTCTCAGAAGTGAAGCGAATCCCAGTGCCGAATGGACTGGCACTAGGGGGATGGCCCAGCTTCTCCTTGAGGGTCCTGAAATGAGCGGCCCATCCTGGCAGCTTCTCCACCACAAGCGGAGGTTACCTGGCCCGCTTCTACGGCTTCGGCTTGGGCTGGTTGGCGGCCGTGTTGTCTGTGTCCCGGGGGGCCGCCGGCTGTGAGGGATAGACAGCGTTAGCTACACTCACCCCATGCTGCGTCCCCGGACTCGTCGGCGTCGGTAGTAGTGAGGGAGGAGGCGTGCTGCGGGTAGCCTCCGCAAAGGTAGGCGACCCGGCGGCGACCCGCCCCCTCGCGGCGGCGCGCGGTCGAGCTGCAGCGGCGGGTCGAGGCAGTATCGCGTCGCCTCCTCCTCTGCTACGGCGTCGCTGAGGCCGTGGTTCACGAGGGTCGTGGCCGTGACTCCGCGACGGCGACGGTGATGCCAATGGAGTTCGTCTCCCCAGTGTGCTCGGCCCCGAGTCATCACTTTTTTTTCCGGTTGGGAAATCATCAAATGACTCCTCCCGCTCTGGGCGGAGCAGGAGGGAGTGTCACACTTTTATTGACTAAAACCCATCCATGTTCCTTCATCGCCCTTTGTGTTCCGGGGCCACGGTATCTCTTTCGAACAGTCCCGCAGCCCGGCCCCGAGTCATCTGACCCCGCAGTCATGAGCGACATGCTCGAGCCAGCTCGCGACGAACATGGCAACCGACCTGCCGGTGATTCGTAGGCCAAGGCACGCGGGAGCGCCGGCGATGCGGACATCTGGGGCGCCAGGGCGCCGAGCGCGCTCCAGGTGCCAGCTTGAGGTTTCGGTTGGTAGCCCTCGCCGCAGACGCAGCCCCAAAGGGCGCAGTCGACGCAGCAGAAGCGTAAAAGGCGCTGGTGTCGGCGCTGCAGGCGCCGGGGCGCGTGTGCGCGGTGGTGCGTGCGTTTGTGGGAGCGCGCCATGGTATCGCGGTGGTTTGCACGGGCGGCGTGGGATCGCGCACAGCCAAACGCGCGGGCGCGGCGGCGCGAGCATGCGGCGCGCGACCAGTGATTGCGGTGGTGGGGGGGCCCGGGTTCTGTGTCGGAACCGGACGGAACGCGGACGGGCGCACGGGTACGGTGTGCGGTCGGCTCGGTGGAGGCACCGGCGCAACACGGGCAGGCGCCGATGTCGTCGACGAGCCGCGCGCATCATCTGCTGTGCATGGAGTTTCTTGCCCGTTCTTCTCCATAGAGATCCACGCTAGGGAATGGGCAACTACAGTACTTTCACAGTTTTATGTCTTGTGACTGGGACTGTAGCTACATTTAATTTTCATCTTTGTTTCGACAATTCAAAAGTGCCTGTAACTGGCCTACTTGAAATAAATGCTTTTGATTTTGTGCTTCGTCCCGCTTCCTCCTCTTCCTTCTTCTCCCGGGCTTCGGGTGTCTTGGTCTTCTTCTTCTTCGAAGTGGAGAACCTCGCCTTGCTGGACGTGATCGGGTCGATACCGATCGACAGCGTCTGGTCTAGCCCCGAGTGAGGCTCCTCGTAGCCGGCGTCGCCGCGGCCAAACGAGCCGCGGGCGCCATATACAACATGTAACGTAATTAACGCACACCCTCAGACACCCCAATTAGTTTATTATGTTATAATAATAATACATGCACTGAATTTTTAATTAAACATGTATAAGCAATGATTATTTAATAAATTAGTTTTCCTAATTCCGGAAGAATGTTGTAGTCACAGTACAAATCAACGAACGCACACAGTCGCATACGTAGGTCTCATACCTACGTTTGCGACTGTGTGAGTCTTGCTAGCCTTGTAGGTATTCGCTCGCGTTCGAGACAGCTGTTAACGTCGCGTCGTCGCTCGACTCAACTTCAATAGAAAACTTCAATACATTTTAATGCCTGTTTTCTTAATTGATGTTTTAATTTAGAAAGCACTTCGTCATTTTTTATCAAAAGCGTTCACTATCCTATTTTTTAAAATAAACTAACGATTTAATACGTCCCCACAAAAAAAGTCGTCAAATCAGCTGATTGGGGATTCTCATCGAATTAATCCCATATTTCGTTTTGAAAACGAGTACGTGTACGCCAATCGGCTCCCCTGTCGATGGCTGTGTTCGGACGGAACGTTCCATGGCCACGAAGTAGCAGCTAACATAGTCCTACCCTGCGGTCTACTCTTGTACCATACCTTTGGTTGACTTGAATGTTCTGCCAGCTAGAACCACATTATCACCACACTGCACCGTGCCACAATCCTCACCATTAGTCACCATTTCACTGAACATTTTGTGTCAATTATTGCAAAGAAAGCGCGCGCGATAAACTATTTGCAAAAGTACACTGTACGGAAGTTAGCGCGTGACTAAATATTGTTTACATTTATTTAAGTTAGCTTTGATTATAGCCGCCGCCGGCGCCGCCCGGTGGCTATCTCGCTCTATCCCAGGTTTTTAATTTGCACGAGAAAGGGAACGAAGACAAGTATGACATATTTCGCATTTTGTTGGTATGGGTAACTATTGTTTCCTTTGTATCCAGTGTCTGTAAGTGTGTGCGTGCGGTTAAATCGACAAGTTTACTTCAACTGTTTTTGTAAAGACTTAACTTGCTTGAAATAAGGTTCATTTTTCTTTATTTTGTATTGAATGGTGGAATTTGTATTAATACAAATAAAACTGCACTTTTAAAAGTCTTATTGCCTTGAGTTACGGTCCATTTCAGTTTGCTTGGACTATACAGGGGTAGTGTGACTATAAATTAAGTAGCTTTAATTATTTTTGGGATAAAAAATTACCTATATTAAAAATCATAGAAATCGATTCAGTAAACGATTCTGAACAAAGTAATTTCAGGATGTGCGTTAATTATGTTACATGTTGTATATGTCATATGACAGAACATTACAATAAAAAAAAAACTTATCTCCAATAAAATAACTGGCGGAGTATTAAAAGCATACAGGCGTTATGTCATGTTATGTTATGGAATTGTGTAAACAATACTTATCCAAGTCATTACAGCAATCGCGTCAGACTTGCTGTCTATTATCAAAGAGTTTCATTGTATAGATTTGAAGATCAGCATTAGATCTTGACCAAATTTAAACGGGACCACCGCGAAATAATACTCTTCCAATCAAAGTAAGAATCATCCATATCGGTTCACAAATTACCTAAGATATCGCTGAACATACCACAAAAAAACTACTCCTTTTGGAAGTCGGTTTAAAATAAGCCTTGTTCCCAAGAATTTTATCATTGGCACTTTCACTATCACTGTCACTGGTCACTGTCACTATCACAATCACTATCACAATCACTATCACAATCACTATCACAATCACTATCACAATCACTATCACAATCACTATCACAATCACTATCACAATCACTATCACAATCACTATCACAATCACTATCACAATCACTATCACAATCACTATCACAATCACTATCACAATCACTATCACAATCACTATCACAATCACTATCACAATCACTATCACAATCACTATCACAATCACTATCACAATCACTATCACAATCACTATCACAATCACTATCACAATCACTATCACAATCACTATCACAATCACTATCACAATCACTATCACAATCACTATCACAATCACTATCACAATCACTATCACAATCACTATCACAATCACTATCACAATCACTATCACAATCACTATCACAATCACTATCACAATCACTATCACAATCACTATCACAATCACTATCACAATCACTATCACAATCACTATCACAATCACTATCACAATCACTATCACAATCACTATCACAATCACTATCACAATCACTATCACAATCACTATCACAATCACTATCACAATCACTATCACAATCACTATCACAATCACTATCACAATCACTATCACAATCACTATCACAATCACTATCACAATCACTATCACAATCACTATCACAATCACTATCACAATCACTATCACAATCACTATCACAATCACTATCACAATCACTATCACAATCACTATCACAATCACTATCACAATCACTATCACAATCACTATCACAATCACTATCACAATCACTATCACAATCACTATCACAATCACTATCACAATCACTATCACAATCACTATCACAATCACTATCACAATCACTATCACAATCACTATCACAATCACTATCACAATCACTATCACAATCACTATCACAATCACTATCACAATCACTATCACAATCACTATCACAATCACTATCACAATCACTATCACAATCACTATCACAATCACTATCACAATCACTATCACAATCACTATCACAATCACTATCACAATCACTATCACAATCACTATCACAATCACTATCACAATCACTATCACAATCACTATCACAATCACTATCACAATCACTATCACAATCACTATCACAATCACTATCACAATCACTATCACAATCACTATCACAATCACTATCACAATCACTATCACAATCACTATCACAATCACTATCACAATCACTATCACAATCACTATCACAATCACTATCACAATCACTATCACAATCACTATCACAATCACTATCACAATCACTATCACAATCACTATCACAATCACTATCACAATCACTATCACAATCACTATCACAATCACTATCACAATCACTATCACAATCACTATCACAATCACTATCACAATCACTATCACAATCACAATCACTATCACAATCACTATCACAATCACTATCACAATCACTATCACAATCACTATCACAATCACTATCACAATCACTATCACAATCACTATCACAATCACTATCACAATCACTATCACAATCACTATCACAATCACTATCACAATCACTATCACAATCACTATCACAATCACTATCACAATCACTATCACAATCACTATCACAATCACTATCACAATCACTATCACTATCACAATCACTATCACAATCACTATCACAATCAATCAATCATTATCATCGTAATCACAATCATCATCATCGTAATCACAATCATCATCATCGTAATCAAAATACCATCATCGTTATCACAATCATCATCATCGTTATCACAATCATCACAACAAATCTAAAATAACCCTGTATAAAAGTCGAATCTACCATCTTCTGGATCTCAAAATAAATGCCATATTCGTAATCAGCACCCCTGATAATCTCGGTATCGACACCCATATTGATTTTTAGACATTTCAACCCCATGTCACCCCAATAGGGGATGATTGTATTTCAGGTCCGCCATATTCAATCTTAAAATCGTTGTTTTTGTAATACACCAAACAAACTTCCAATGTTGATTTTCAGACTTTGTCACCCCATTTTCCCCTCTTAGGGGTTGAATTCTACGGGCCTGTGGACGGTAAGCTATGGGCTAGCTTGCCGTCCGTCCGTCTCATGACGACAGGCCGTGTCGATGGCGCGTTCGTGTTCCACGCGCGCCTCGAAGAGAGTCAGCAATAGGGAAGGGGGAGCCCTTCCCTATTGCTGACTCTGCCTGACAAGGGCCGAAGCCTGCCGGGGCTGCGGGACTGTTCGAAAGAGATACCGTGGCCCCATAACACAAAGGGCGATGAAGGAACATGGATGGGTTTTAGTCAGTACAAGTCTGATACTCCCTCCTGCTCCGCCCAGAGCGGGAGGAGTCATTTGATGATTTCCCGTCCGAAAAAAAAAATATGTGGTTGAATTCTGAAAAACCCAACACTCGTTTCTACTCATTTATCAATAGAAGCACTCCTGTGAAGTTTCGAACAAAATAGTCTAACTAATCTTGTTTTCCCATACAAACTTTGAAGCACCGTTTAACCCCCTTAGGGGGGTGAATTTTGAAAAATCTTTAGTAGACCCTAGACCACAAAAGGAACCTACTTGCCAAATTTGGAATCTGAAGACCCAGTGGTTTAGGCTGTGCATTGATTTTTAGACTTTGTCACCCCATTTCCCCCTCTTAGGGGTTGAATTCTGAAAAAACCCGAAACCCGTTTCTACTCATTTATTAATAGGAGCACTCCTGTGAAGTTTAGAATAAAATAGACTAACTAATCTTGTTTCCCCATACAAACTTTGGAGCCCCGTTTAACCCCCTTAGGGGTTGATGTTTGAAAAATCCTTTCTCAGTGCTTCCCTAGACCACATAAGGAACCTACTTGCCAAATTTGGAATCTGTACACCCAGCGGTTTGGGCTGTGCGTTGATAGGTGAGTCAGTCAGTCAGTCAGTTTCTTCTTTTATATATTTAGAAGGTAGAAGATACATTATACAAACATTGTAAGTGCCCATGAGGGTTGCTCTCGATTTCCTTGGGATCCCATCATCAGATTCTGACTTGGTGACAATGGGGCCACCTCAAGAATATTATAGGATTTTGAATAAAAAAATCGGTGCACATACCTACCTACTTAGAAAAAATATATAGATTCGAACATAGAAACTCCTCCTTTTTTTGAAGTCGGTTACAAATCCTCGAAAGTGGCTTTATCGGCAGCGAGCAGCGCGTCAGGCAGCGCAGCGACGCTTCGAGTGATGATACCGAAAATACGTCTAGCGAGTGCTACTGGTTCTCATACTAGTACGAACTTACCTAATAGTTAATGGTTCGATATGTTCATACTGAGGGTAATCGTTCTGGCACGGGAAAATAACCATTATTAATTCGTCCGAACTCCTGGTATTATATTTATTATATTTCACGCTGTACGTAGGTAGTATTTTCTCAAAGGAACTAAAAATCAAAGTCATTTCAGAGACCCTGATAATTTTACGCACCTACTACGAGTAAGTACAAAACTCACGAACTACGTCCACGTATGCATCAGTGGTAACACTAGCGCACAGTGCGGTTACGAATGCCACCCACCGCCCACCGGGCCACACTGCACAACATGAAGGTGCTGCCACTGTCTCTGGTGCAGTTGGCTGTTCCATCATGGCGCCTCATTACCTAGCCGGGGGTACCGATATTTTATGAGTGTAATATTTGTTAGGAGTGCACGTGTCGCCACTGCGCCACGTGTGCGTGCTCGGCGCGGGTGGCGCGGGGCGGGGGCCGGAGCGCACCCCCGCTGCCGCCCGCCGCGCCGCCCTCGTACGCGCGACTCGCGCGCACCGACTCCAGCAAACTGACGCTCACCATGAAGAAGGAGGCGCTTGGTATTACTAATCTATCGCTATTGGGGAAAAGAAATCGGTTTGAGTCGGTCACAAAAAGATAAATGCCCAGTATCTAGTTCAGTAAAAGCGAGGAAGACGTCTCGGTTTTAGTTCATATAATTGGGCACAAACAGTCTTTTCCAACAGGCTCAAGTCGTTTTCGCGTCAATTTTAGGAAGTGGAGTAAGTGTCTGCGACTAGAAGCGGGCCCCGAAACGGTAGTCAAGTACTTTTAATGTTGATGTTAGGTACCAATTTTTACTTAATGGATGTCTTTCAATTTGTTTTCACTACAAGTACGAAAAACTTTATTCCGAAAGTCACAAATCCGAATTGCAAAATACCGATTTTCATAATTCCGAAGAATTATAATGTCTATATCTTTTCTAATTATTTATCTGTCAGTCTTTTGATAATCGGAATATCGCAATTCGGTATACTTACTTAAAGTTTTTCGGAATTTTTGGGTGTTCCCCTTTCGAAAGGATCACAGGATGGCATTTCTAGACCTAACCTATCTAGCTTTAACTATGAAATATGTGCCAAAAAATCCGTCATTTTTGTCTCAAGGAAATCTCAAAATACGGGTGCTTCACCTAGTTTCTCCACCTGGGGCTCAAAATCGGCCAAGTGTGTACCACGTACAGTGAAGGGTTCCGTAGTTGGAATGAATATTAACGCACGCACAGTATTGATTAAATAACCGCAAAAATAGCTTCAGAAGTCGGTGGCAAAAAAACTGAATAAAATAAAAAATAATAAGTCACCGACTTCTGAAGACAATGTTACTTTTCACTTTTTGGTGTTTTTTTGAAGTCAGCTTTTGTTTTAAAAAAAAAAAAAACTTTTTATTTTTCCATTTTAATTTGTAAAACCAGTCTTTTACAGTTCCCCCCCCCCCCCAATTCCCAAATATATAGCTCTTTGAAAATTACAAATAGCCAGGCGTGAAAAATTAAAACAGACAAATAGAGACAATTTTTATCGCTCTTTTGATATTACTTACTATATTTTTTGGGACCGTTTTTTTCGCTTTCGGGTTTTATCCGAACCGAGTACTCGGGTTTTTCGGGCTTTATCGGATTTTTTATTCATTTGTAATATAATTTAGTTCTATTTATTAATTAACAATTACAAAGGTGGAAGCAAATGGTGGAATTCCTCAGGAGGCGTTTTAGCAAAACACGCTATAATTATGCCGTTGCTGATGGGGAAAACAGGATTTCACAAAATGTACAATCAATCAGTTTAATTTTGTGAAACATAGGTGTTTACATAGGCGTTTACATAAATAGGGGATGCGCTATGTATTGTCATATAAGACATAAAAGAATATAAGTGACCCATTAGGTGTTATTACATTATGTTATGTCATAAAAAACACCTAACTACAGCAACTAACTGCTACTTTATAGGCTTTCATATATGTTTGCAGATTGGGATAGACGTAAATAATAGTACAGAATTCCCAGTTGAACGTATTATACCTCCGTACAGTTAACAGTAGGTATACTAACTCGTTAGTCCAGTGGTCGCAAACGCTAAGGTACTCCGAGTCGGTGCCAAAAAAACTGAATCAAACAAACAAAATTCACCGACTCCTGAAGCTAGAGTTATTTTCACTTTAGTTGTTTTTTAGGGTTCCGTACCACAAAAGGAAAAAACGGAACCCTTATAAGTCTGCCTGTCCGTCAGTCCGTCTGCCTGTCCGTCTGTCACCACCGATTTTCTCAGGAACGGGTGGACCTAGCAAGTTGAAATTTATACTATATACTGAAGTTTAAAGTCCCTATTAGATGTATAAAAATCAAGGTCCTGAGTCAACACGATAAAAAGACATGGGCAGATTTTCGCGAAAACTTGTAAGTACCAAAATTCACCTTAATTTTCGGACTTTTCCCTGTACTTGCTGTAAGACTTGCTTTTAACCAAAATTGTCAATTGTAGGTCAAACGTAAGTACCCTATTGGTTTTGGGTCGAAAACCTATACGGTAGTTCCCGTTGACCTAGAATCACGAAATTTGGCAAAAAGCAAGGTCTTACAGCACATGTAAAGGGAAAAGTCTGAAAACCGTAAATATGTACTTAGTTAAATAACAAAAAAAAAGCGATTTTACTATTACAAACTTATTATTTGCTGTTGGTGCAATAGCCGTTTCTAGGGATCGAACAGCATAGTTAAGTTTGTCCTTCAAAAAGTTTGTACGGAACCCTCGGTGCGCGACTCCGACGTGCTCTTGGCCGGTTTTTTAATGTAGGTAAGTAAGTATGCTCATCGATATTTTCGTCATTTTATAGAACGATTTTGATGATTCTTTTTTCGATATTTTTTTACTACTCTTCATAATAAAAAAAGAATCATCCAAATCGGTGGATAAATCGGTGAACATAGGTAATTAAGTAAACAAAAAACATACAGTCGAACATAGAACTTCTTCCTTTTTTGAAATCAGTTAAACAGTTTCTATTTCGTATTATTCCGAAATAAACTATTAAAACCAAGTTATATGTGCGGTTGTAACAGAAAATGTCCCTTGAAAATATCTCGTGTTTTTTTTTAAAATTTAATAATATGGTTTCGGTTTTGCTATTTGGCTATGGAACCCTAAAAATCACTTTTACTATATTCCACATACGTAGCTCGATTCCTGGATTGCCAAATTCCTACAAATTTTCAGTGCGGACTTTTTATTATGTCGGCTATCAAATGAGCTATTTTGATTTAGTTAACACCTCGTTGTCCATTCTGTAATAAATATAATTATGTGGTTCTACTTAATATGTACGCTACGCTGTTCTTCAATGTAAATCTAAACTAGATTTTTGTGAGTGGAAGCTAACTGGCCCAATCAAATGAATTGGTTTGAATTACAGACTCTTCCATTCTTGCCTCCAAGAGTTCGAAGACGTTGGGCGAGCCGCTCCCTGACGTGGAGACGTACCGCGCCTCGCGCAGCAAGCTCAAGAGCTCTGTCAAGGTATAACACTCCTATGCAGACCACCGCGCCTCACGCGTCCCACGGCTCCGCCGACAGAGTCGCGTAGTAGTTAGTGCTGGTCGTTGGCAAGCATTTACACCTAGAAGGCGGTTGTTTCAGACGCGTCGGGGGTACTCCCTGCACTGCTGGCTGCCAGACGCCGAAGCCGCGCCCATCAGGTATGTATGTCGCTCATGCCTGCACCTAACATCTGACTAACAACTCTACCGAGTTCATTCTAATTTGATCATGATGCCTTGGGTTAATACGTGGTATTATCATATCATTAACATTACTCCATAGGGGTTAGGGTTCATCGAATTATAGTGTGGGCAGTTGCTTTAACCGGAAATCTAAGATGCGTGGGGG
Source organism: Xestia rhomboidea (assembly GCA_963853795.1). Classification (NCBI taxonomy): domain Eukaryota; kingdom Metazoa; phylum Arthropoda; class Insecta; order Lepidoptera; family Noctuidae; genus Xestia; species Xestia rhomboidea. The sequence goes on along the minus strand of OY970778.1, from coordinate 91,123 downwards.
TTCATTAACCCATGATCTGTCCACGAAGTAGACACAATAGTTAAACAATGGCGTCTCGACCAAATTGGTCATTTGAGAGATCATGATTTAATCTTAGTAAAAAATTGTATTAAATTTAAGCCTCGTAATGATATAGTCGATTTTTCGACAGACAATTCAATGCTATGTTCAACTGATAGAGTTGAACATAGCATTGAATTGTCTTGTGTTGAGCAGGATAAGCATGTGATAGTGTGCGTTTACAGACCCCCTAATTACCTGAACTACTCTATCTTTGAGTCGGTAATGGAAGATGATTTGGCAAAACTTGTATCTGGTAATAAACTAATAATTATCGGTGGTGACTTTAATGTTAATATATTAAAGAATAATGTAAACAACAGTAGATTTTTAAGTCTCTATAAATCATTTAATTTGTCAAATGTTTTTTCAGAACCAACCCGAATCACTACAAATACTGCTACATACATGTAGCAGTATTTGTAGTGATTCGGGTTGGTTTCGCTTGGTTGGTTTGATAATGTTTTTTGTTGCTGCGACTTCTTAGATAACAGATAACTTCCTTCAGATCACAGCGGACAGATTGTTACTTTTGCGTCCAATATACAATTACTTGCAAAGAATTCAGATTCAAACTAGACAAATAATACTCAGCAAGTTAGAAAAGTTTAATAATGGACAAAATTTAACAAATTATTCACATCCATTCTTAATGTGGCCCTGGACGACCGAGCGTGGCTGCAAGCCACTCTACCAATTCGTTTTGGTGGCCTCGGCGTCCGCAAAATTTCTTGTGTAATCTTCCCGGCGTTCCTGTCTTCTGTCCACAGCACAGAAAAGCTAACCAGGAAAATTTTAACTCTCCCTGGTTAACTCGGAAGTGCCGTGCTTGACCGACGCAGAGGACGCCTGGAAAGTGGCTTGCCCGGACCGGATCGGCCCGAGAACCCGTTTTCCCAGAGACAGTGGGATGAGATCCATGGTCATCCACCGGCTCGCTACATGTTTGCGTTTGGGCGCTCCTTGTGGGGCTCCACATCGCTGTCAATGTGGTGAAGCAGTCGACTGCCTCGGACACCATGGCCTTTCCTGCAGTAAGAGTGCAGGTCGGATAGCGCGGCACGCTAGCATTAATGATCTCATCCGTCGTGCTCTTGCCACCGCCGGGGTGCCAGCTGTATTAGAACCCACTGGTTTGGCACGCGTCGATGGGAAGAGACCAGATGGTATGACCATAATGCCATGGAAGTTGGGTAGGCCTTTGGTGTGGGACGCAACTTGCGTCGACACCCTTGCGCCATCCCATCTTCCTAGCACAGTGGGCTGCGCTGGGGCGGCTGCTGCAGGTGCTGAAAACCTCAAACGGCGCAAATACAATAATTTAATTGGTAATTATGTGTTTGAGCCGTTTGGGGTTGAAACACTAGGGCCATGGGGTCGGAGTGCCCACCTAGTCGCCAAGCGGTTGGTCGACTCTTCACGTGACCAGAGGGCGGGCCTATTTTTTGGCCAAAGAATCAGCATTGCCATCCAACGTGGCAATGCTGCCAGCCTTCTGGGCACTTTTCCTGTTGACAGCGATGTGGACGAATTTTTTGACGCCCTGTAACGGTTACAGGTTGTTACTTGTACATATTTTTATTATTATTTAGAGTTATAGTTTGTATAAAAGTAGTGTAATTATTTAATTTTTTTTTTTATAATGTATGTAGTATGTGTTGTGGGATTCCAAAATGAAACAGCAAGCAAACGTTACTTTCTTAAATAATATAATCTTCTAAAAATCTTACGTCTTCCATCTTTCTTATTCGTCGTCCGTCGTGCTTATAATAATGCCCTCTGCGCATCCTTCCTTGACATACAGTGTTGTCACTCCATCATCTTACATTACCTCATTCAATCAGTGTTGCCACTTAACCCACCTTACATTCCCACATGTATGTATATTAATCAGAATCAGAATCAGAATCAGATATTTATTTGCTATGAATGTAGGTACAGGTATAAGATGTTGTACATAAATAATGAGATCGGCTACAGTCTACCTTACGGCATGCAAATTATTACATAAATTAAAATATTAATAAAATCAAAACAATGTCAACAAAAACAAAACAGAAATTAAAGTGAAGTCAATTAATAATATTATAGTCAGGTACTTATGTCAAAATGGTCACATGGTCAAATTTGCAATTAGAAACAATCTTATAATCTGGTTAAATTCATATCATTTTAAAAAGTCTTTCACCCGTAAAAAAAAAATAGCAAGTTAAATATACCATGCCATATTAGAAACAACGTAAATTAATTGTATGATGAATTATTTTCGGTAGTGCACACCAAGTTCAATAATACGTTAAAAAAGAAAACTAAAACTATTGGCCCAAAGTTTATTTTCAGTGACTGGGCAACACAGGGTATTAGGAAAAGTAGGGAACGATTGTTTGAGCTGTACGGCCTTAAGCCTTACATAAACTTTTAGTAATATATGTAGCTACTTACTCGATTTTTTTTTTTAAACTCTTGCAAAGTAGCCAAATCTCTCTTCATTCTCTGTCACTTCAGGTAGGAAGCAGTGTTATCGAGCAGGTACAAGCCACCACATTTCTCGGCTTCGAATTGGACAGTTCTCTCACTTGGGGGCCACATATTGATGAAATGTGCGGCAAACTCGGACGAGCATGCTTCGCTATGGAACGCTTAGCGCAAACGCTCCCACGTAAAATGATGAGAGGGTGTTATTTCGCGTTGGTACACTCGGTTCTCCAGTATGGTGTTGAGTTCTGGGGCCGAGCTGCCGATTGGAAGCGAGCCTTTAGGATGCAGAAGCGGGCCGTGAGAGCCATTACGCTATCACAATGGGATGACACCGCGAGACCACTTTTTAAACGGCTAAAAATATTGACTGATCCCGCTATGGTGATATTGCAGGCATCGGTATACGTTAGGCAACATCTGAACGAATACAGTAAACGTGGAGATAGGCATAATTATTGTACTCGTGGTAGGAACAAGTTAGCTGGTTATCAACACACCCTTTCTAAATCTGGAAAGTTGATTAATGTTATGGGTCCATCAGTATACAACCGGCTACCGGATAACATCTTAAGCGCGACGTCTGATCTGGCTAACCGACCAGGCGTAAATATGACCTAAAAGAATGGTTTTAGGTAATTTGATATTTTTTGGTTCTATTAGTCTGTGGATCACGTGTTCTTAATTGTTTTTTTTTAATTGATGAGAATTTTAATTGTGTAGTAGTGTATATATATATATATATATATAATAGTGTAGTAAAAAAAAACTAACTTCTTTTGAGTGTGTAAGGATATGGTATATGAGTGAAAGAGGCATGGAGCGTTGTGAGCGATAAGCGAATATAAAAATCACAAAACACCAAACATTTTTTTATTTTATTTATTATAATTTATTTCTTAAAATTATATATATTATTAATTAATTACGACAGTAACAATATCAAGCTCTTAATGCTATAGCGTGAACAATATTTTTTGTTAGCCCATCTTTAGCTAACACAAACAAACTGGATGGTTTACCCACTCGAGAGCATGCTACGTATGATTGTCCGTGTGAAAAACATGGTGTGCTCAAATCTAAGCCACAAACAGACATCGTTTGGACTTGGCACTTATTGATAGTCATTTTGCTGTAACAATATCAAACAGCAATTGGTCAGTAGACGGATCTGGAATTTCCGCAGAAATAATATTAAGTAGGTACTTATCGATTTCTTCAGGACGGATTTTGTCGATTAACCAAACCAAAATGTGTGCATGAGGTAATCCTCGCTCGGAACGGGACATGGAGAGATCCACACGTCCCGGCCGCCGCGGGAGACGCCCCGGGCGTCGGGGGGCCACCTGGTGGCTTCCGGCCACCGTAGGCGCGGGCCTGTGGTAGGGGAGCTAAGGGCTAGCTCGCCGTCCGTCCGTCTCATGACGACAGTCCGTGTCGACGACGGCGCGTTCGTGTTCCACGCGCGCCTCAAAGAGAGTCAGCAATAACGAAGGGGTCCGCAAGGGCCGAAGCCTGCCGGGGCTGCGGGTAGGGTTGCCAGATCCGAAGACCAAAATATCTGAAGAAAATTTGAAAATGTCAGGATTTTGGGATTGTTGTCGGGAGAAATAAAACAAAAAATTAAAAAGTTTATTTTTTAAATTCCAAAAAGACGACATAGTTGACTCATAACTAATTTAAGTAAGTAAATTTATTTTTTACGTTGCCACATGTATTTGGCATTGGTTTTTACTGAGTCCACTAATTTGGATCCTAAAAGAGTATTCAGAAAAGATTAAAATTCAAAAAATTTACTTCAAAGTTCAGTCTAATTACTAACTTAGCTCTTATTAAATCAAAGGTCATACGATTTTTCTCTTTAGTATAGAAATAATTTAGCAAACTAAACACCCTTTCACAACAAACATTGCTTACAATTAAGCTTAATTTTAAATTGTTATTTTGTAAAGAACTTTCCCAGAAGCTGTTTGTCTGGAGATATTGAGTTTTGTCGGGAGTCTGTTAAAATGTCGAGAGAATCCAGACGAATCCCGACCATCTGGCAACCCTAGCTGCGGGACTATTCGCCCCGGAACATAAAGGGTGATGAAGAACATGGATGGGTTTTAGTCAGTAAAAGTCTGACACTCCCTCCTGCTCCGCCCAGAGCAGGAGGAGTGATTTGATGATTTCCCATCCGAAAAAAAAAAAGGTAATCCTCGCTTTTGCCACTCAACCGAATACGGCCAGCAACGTGTGGGACCGAAAACATGTAATTTAGTAATGAAACTCATTAAAGACTTCAACTTTTGTCTGAACACACGTGCTGTAATGTCATGACGATGTATTGCATTTTGGCCAGGCAATAGCAAAGATGTAATCTCTGGCCATTTTGGATTACATGTGAATGTGATAAATAAACACGGTCGTCCATATTCGCGCACGAAAGTCAGAGCATCCTGTATATATTCTTGCATATGACGTGGACCGCCTACGTACGATGGTGGAAGTTAGAGCTCTTAAAAGTGAACACAAAAAAAAAAGCTCAATTGTAATATAAATCTTTCACCGAATTTTGTTTTGACCATTTCCAACAACATTTTCGATACAAATAAAATAAAAAAAATATGGATAACTAAAAATAAAAATAAAATATGGTTTTTATAATAATTGTAGAATAATTTATACTTACAACACAATAGCCGTTGTTGGCGGGAGCTCGTGACACGTGTTGAGTTATTTGAGGTTATGTTAATCACTTAATTAACTAATCGTGCGAACTACACTCAACATTAATAATTATTGATAAAATAGGAATAAATAATTATAGTCCAGCAAATTAATAATAAATTTACTTGAGAATATAGTTAATATGAGAGTTACACTGAGATCGTAAAATGACTACTACGCTTGATGCATGAAAACTGTGGCCGAAAACTGTGGAGGGAGTGAGAGAAGGCTTATTGTGTGAGAGAAACAGGAGACCGGCTTCGGTGTCATCCCATACTCCGTGCTGTTTACTGGGAAGTGACACCGGTACAGTCTGGAAAATGAGTGTAGATCCAGAAAGAGCGAGGAAAATTTAAAAAATCTAGCACTGGTAACACTAATTATAGCAGGAATAAACTGTCTTGATACTAATGTTACTCTGTAATAAGTTTCAATTAAATGTTAGGCTCAAATGGCGGGGATAACTACCAAGTGATAATTGATCAGTTATCGAGCGGGATGAATAATGATTAAATTACTAAAATGACTATTAAAAAATAAGGGTTTGTGATAGAAGGGTGAAAATTTAGGGTTGTAGGTATGTATTTTTAATGGCACATAATAAAAAAAAAATCGACCGAGTATGGTAACTAACATTGTGACACGAGAATTTTATATATAAGATTGACCTGTAATTATTCATAATTATTAATAAATAAACTAAACTAACTAAACAATAGCAACAAGATTAAATCAGCCGAAAACAAAATAAAGACGGTTTGGAAAATTATCAACTGTGAAACAAATAGGAATAAAAAATAAAGTAATGACATAACACTAGAGACCTCAAGTGGCCTCGTGAGCTCTAATAATGAAGTTACTCAAGAATTTGTAAATTTCTTTACCAGCATCCGACTTAAAACTACAGAAACCTTTAATTCCTCTCCCTTGCTCTTTATTGATTTATTGAAGGCGAACGTTTCAGCCTGTTCAAATGAATTTAAATTTCAACATTTAAACCCCATAACAATCACGTAAGCTTTTATGCAAATCAAAATCAAATTAACCGAAGATCTATGGGGTATGTCTATCAAAGCTTGTACCTCAATTATTGAGACTGTAGCACCGTATTTAGCCTCAATATTTAATTTGTGCGTGGATCAAGGGGTCTTCCCGGATCTAATGAAATTCAGTAAGGTAATACCGCTTTTTAAATCCGAGGACAGTAAAGACACCAATAACTATGGGCCCGTATCCGTGTTGCCAGTTTTCAGTAAGGTGTTTGAAAAGATAATGCTCATCAAATGCTTAACCATTTTAACACCAATAAAATCTTACACGACTACACGACAACAGTATGGTTTCACTAAAGGACGTTGTGCGACTGACGCCGGTGTCACTTTATTAAAACACATATTTACTGCGTGGGAAGAGGCACAAGATGCCATAGGAATCTTCTGTGACCTTTCGATGGCATTCGATTGCGTAAATCACGAAACCCTGATCTTGAAACTAGAGCATTACGGTTAAGGAGAAGTTGCGCTCAGTTTAGTAAAATCTCAACTGATAGACAGCAGCAGGTACAAATAAATGGTGTCAATTCAATGGGTTTAAAAGTAAAAATGAGTGCACCACAAGGTTCGATATTGGGTCCCTTCCTCTTTTTAATTTATTTTAATTACCTACCCCATTTATTTAACCACCATCCGCATATGGTGTTGTTTGCTGACGATACTTCTTTAATATTTAGGATAAACAGACGTGCCACTAATCTTTATCGCGACGTAAATAACGCCCTACTGTAGGTACATAATTGGTTTACCGCTAATCATTTAGTACTAAATGGAAAAAAAAACTAAGTGCATTAGATTTGCTTTGCCAAATGTGAAAAGTAGTGATTGTGACATATTATTGAATCAAGAGAAACTAGAATTTGTCGATAAAACGGTTTTCTTGGGAATCACGCTCGACTCAAGGTTACAATGGGGTCCTCATTTAACATATCTTGCAGGACGGCTGAGCTCAGCAGCCCATGCTGTTAGAAAAAATCGTCAATTTACTGATATTGATACCGCGAGTTTTTTTTATTATTATTATTTATATTCCATAATTAATCAGATATTCACTGTAAATTTTATTTAGATATATCTCTTGTAGTTTGCGATCGTCAAGTGTTTTTAACTAAGGTGTCCAAAATACCTGCGAATATTTCGCGAAACTTCGCTGTTATACAATCTGGTCACGTGACTTTTCGCTGTTCAGTGGCTGTCTATTTTAGTTATTTTCATAGTATTATGTCAAACGGTATTTTACTATGGGGACGGGCTGCAGACATCGAGTCTATATAATTCTGCAGAAAAGAGCCATCAGAGCCATATATGAATTACGTAGTCGCGATTCTCTAACAGAACTGTTTAAGAATAGTATATTTTGATACAAGTGGAGAAAGTTTGTTATTGCATTCGAGGCGGAATTAACTCCCGAGCCGTAGGCAAGGGTGTTTTTGAGCTGAGAACTGCAATAACAAATGTCCACGTGAATCAAACGACGTTTTTCAATACACTTCTGAAGAAATAAAATAAAATAACGAAAAATATTTTTGTCATAAATTAATAAGAAACTATGATTTTAATTTTCTTTTTTTCCGCGCTTTGCTTTCGCCAGGTTGAAGGAGAAGCAAAGGTATGAAGCCACTAAACAGCCTAATATAAATAATAGTTTTTTTATATATTTTTGAATTTAGAACACAAATAAATGTTAATTTGTTTATAAAAGTAAATATTAGTTTCAAATAATCATGTTTATCTATGATATTCTATTTATAAACACAATTTGAATATTTAAAAAATATTTAGGCGGTAAAGACGCATTATTGCTTTGCCAAAATTAAAAAAAAAAACATTCACCTCCGACAAATGAAAAAAATCGCACGCGTGTGAAATACATTGCATGTTGAACCTAATCATAGTGCGTTATGAACCAGTTTTCGAGGAAGTGTATTGAAAAATTAATATCATGACAGTACCTTGTCAATACATTTATGAAAACATCATGTACGTTAGGAAAAATCTGCATTTTTTCAGTAACAGAGGTTACAGACACCAGTATAACACTAGAAATAGGGACCAACTAGTTCAGCCAGGTTTCAGGCTTGTTATAGTAGATTCATCTTTCATGGGGTACTGTTTGAAATGATACAATAAAATACCTCCCCACATCCAGCAACTGAATGAGACGAAATTTAAATCTTGTATAAAACGCACACTTTGTACCTAGGCAAGCATATTATAAGTTAAAGTAACTTGCGGTACCTTCTTGTGTTTTGATAAATCAATTCTTTTTGTGAAGGTATTTTTCCTGATCAACTTAAAAAGGCTATTATAAAACCATTGTTTAAGAAAAACTCTAAAACTGACCCCAATAATTACCGGCCCATAGCTCTTTTACCTACGGCTTCAAAAATTTTCGAAAAGGCAATGTGCGACCGGGTGTACAGTTTTTGCGAAAGATATAAAATCTTTGACGAAGGTCAAAATGGTTTTCGAAAACATCGATCAACAACCCTAGCTGTCTATAAATATATGCAACAAGTCGTAAATATAATAAATGATAAAAAATATCGGGTGGGCATACTTTTAGATATGACCAAGGCATATGACAAGGTACAATTTAAAATATTACTTGATAAACTATACGGAATAGGAATTCGTGGAACTACACATAAATGGTTTGCATCCTACTTAAAAGATAGAGAACAATATGTACAAATAGAATATTTCAACAGGGACCAAAAACAAATAATTCATGTAAGATCTGATAGGAAAACTATAAATGCATCAATACCTCAGGGCAGTGTCATTGGATGTCTCCTATTCATCATCTACATCAATGACCTTCCTAAAATCATGGAAGAACCATGTGTGCTATTCGCGGACGACATTTCTCTACTTACCACATGCCAAACAAATAATAATATAAATGAACAATTAAACACGATTTTCAACAAAACAACAAAATGGATGGACGAGCACAACCTTGAGATTAATTATAAAAAAACCAAACTAATGACATTCTACCCTCATCAAAAATCCCCATTACCGTGACCGGTAATGGGGATTTTTTTTTTTTTTTTTTTTTGTTTTTTTTTTTTTTTATCTTTTCAATAAATGGCACAAAAATTGAAGTAGTTAACGACTTTACGCTATTAGGACTCACAATTGACACACGCATTTCTTGGAAGCCCCATATAAAAAAGTACGATCAAAACTATCTAAATTCACCTATGCACTTCGAGAAGTCAAAAAAACTACCGACCTGCAAACCGCACTTACCACATACTACGCCTACGCTCATGCATGGCTCAGCTATGGCATCATAATGTGGGGAAATAGCACGGACGCGCCTACACTTTTCATTCTCCAAAAGAAATTAATTCGTATTATAGTTAACATAGAACAAACAGATAGCTGTAAACCCTTCTTCATAAAACATAAAATACTCACCTTACCATCCATCTATATCCTAGAAATATGCAAATTTGTTAGAAAATACGCCTACTTTTTTACAACCCGCGGTGATAAACATAGCGACCGATCTGTCAGATACAGAAATATGTTAATGTTACCCTCTTCGCGCATGAAACTACATTCAAATAGTCCCTACGTTATGTCCATAAAAATCTATACATATAATAAAATCGTTGAGACCAAAAAATCTGTTCATTGAAGATTAAAAAAAAAAACCAGCCATAGCCATATGTTCAGTTACTTATTTCAAGTCACCCGACTTGAAATAAGTAACTGAACATATTAAAACCATTTAAAAATTTTTTGTTTGTTTGTTTGTTTGAACGCGCATCACGTAAAAACTGCTGAACCGATTTTGTTGAAATGTTCACAAATCTGTTTAAATACATTCAGAATAACATATAGGCTATAGAAATTTTGGATTTTTTTGGAAAAAGGGGGTGAAAAGGGGGGGTAAAGTTTGTATGAAAAAAAAAATTTAGATTGTTCTAGAATCATGAAACTCAGAATAAATACTTATTAATAAAAATAAAGAAATACCTGTCTAAGCATTTTTTTTTAAATCTCATCCAGAGGCGCAAAAAAGAGGGTTTTGTGTTTAAAATTAATAAACTTCAAACACCTATACAATCAAAACCAATGAAGTGTAACCTTTTAAAGTTGCTACATATACTCCATATCTAATACAGGTAAATATAATTTCTCAGTTTTCTTGAAATTTGATTTTTGAGGTGAATACGCACAAAATAGCGGAACTCAAGAAAATCAGCTTTCCTCAGTTTAAGTAGTTGGTACGAAATGTTTGTGCGCGCATCACGTCAAAATTACTGCATAGGCTTCTTCAATATTTAAACTATATATTATCACGCTACTTCCTTAAGGGGGTAGGCAATTTTGCATTATTTCCGTATACTTCAATTGTTTGACGTTTCAGTCATGACGTAAGTACATGAGAACGGCTATTTGTGGCTTATGTCAACGAAGTAAATAGCCTTGCAGTTTCATGACCGCTCTGTAAACTACGGGGTTGCAGGTTCAAACCCTCCAACATTATTTTCACTTTTTGTGATTTGTTTAATTTTTTTTTTTGATGCTGTGAGATTTCCTATATTTCATTTTGTATAAGTTGTGTGCATTTCTTATTTTTTTCGTGAAATATTTTTCCAAAAAGTAATAGAGTAGTACATAAGGAAGAAGAATACAATCATGCTACCCCCAAATAAATTGGGATAAGGGCAGGAGTATGATGATGAGGATGATTTCTCCAAAAAGAAGTAAAGCGAACACCAGAAGCCTGATAAATCCACGTGTTCTTGCCGTGCAAGAACTGTGCTATGCTATTCGCAATAATCAATAATCCATACGCAGTTTACGTAGATTATATTTACAGCTAAATTGTTATTGGCCTCATATCGTGTTTTCGGGCGGGAGGAGACGCCCGGGTTCTTCCATTGTGAGGATCGACCGGAGGCCACGGTGGAGCACACTGTGGAGGTGTGCCCCACTTGGGCGGAGCACCGCCGTGTCCTCGAAGCGGCGATCGGCGGCGGCGACCTCTCTCTCCCAGCCCTGGTTCAATACATGGTCCGGAGCGAGACGGAATGGGATGCCATCACCTCCTTCTGCGAAGCAGTCATGCTAGCGAAGGAGGTGGCGGAAGGTGAGAGGGAGAGATCCTCACGTCCCGGCCACAGCGGGAGACACCCCGGGCGTCGGGAGCCACGTATTGGCCCCCGGCCACTGTAGGCGCGGGCCTGTGGACGAGGAGCTATGGGCTAGCTCGCCGTCCGTCCGTCTCATGACGACAGGCCGTGTCGACGGAGCGTTCGTGTTCTACGCGCGCCTCAAAGAGAGTCAGCAAAAAAGAAGGGGTCCGCAAGGGCCGATGCCTGCCGGGGCTGCGGGACTATTCGAAAGAGATACCGTGGCCCCGGAACACAAAGGGCGATGAAGGAACATGGATGGGTTTTAGTCAGTAAAAGTCTGACACTTCCTCCTGCTCCGGGAGGAGTCATTTGATGATTTCCCATCCGAAAAAAAAAGCTATATCGTGTTTGGGCTCATTCATGCACCTTGATGAGAACTTTCGACCTAGCTGGAGTATGACTGTCATCGAGTGTCTAAGGATGAAAACCTAAGGCTGTCGAGGGAAGCCCCAAATTGGAAAAACATAGTAAAATATTTTAACGATGATTGCATATAATTCCGAGAAATTAAATTGTTACCTACTTGAATCTATACTTATTATTATAAAGGAGAAAAGTTTGTTTGTTTGTTTGGTTGGTTGAACGCGCTAATTTTAGGAACTACTGATTCCAGTTAAAAACATCTTTTAGTGTTGGATAGCCCATTTATCGAGGAAGGCTATACGTTATATAACATCACGCTACAATCAATAGGAGCGGAGCATCAATGAAAATTGTTGCAAATACAGCGAAAAATTTTTGAGAGCTTCCTTTCCGTGCGCTGCGTAAACGGTTAAAGTTACTTAACAATCATACATGTATGACGGGATTGTTCCTCTTAAAAAGTCCGCTAAAGCATATTATCTGCATTTTTTTTAGGTTGACTCACACTCTCTCTAAGCCTCTCTCTCTCTTACGTAACGCAGACGAAGTTGCGCGGGTCAGCTAGTATTTAATAAACTAACAGATGCAATAAAAAATGAAACTAGCGATACAACTTTTATGAATAAACTCAAACATTTATTAATTAAAAAAGCATACTACACAATAAACGAATACCTAGCTGACAAACAAATATATTTAACACAAACAGACACCATACATTGTTAGTCGTTTATAACGCACACTCCTAAATAAATAGATAATTTTATTTTATTAATGTAAAATATATATTAATGTAATGTTATCTAATTCGTATTATGCATGAAGTGTTGTTTGTTCATTAATTTTATTTAATTATTACTAATATAATTATGTTATCCTCAGTGACAAAAATATTCATTGTATATTATTTATTTATTACACACTTAGAAACGCCCATATAATAGAATAACATTATTTATTTACTACCTACTACCCTCATCCGTGTGTCACTGCGGGGGGCCTACTGAAAACCAGCGCTGAGTGTTTTACACCCAGCATATGCTGAGTTGGTTACCCTTTCGTTATGGGCATGCTCAGCGCAGTTGAGCTGTTTAATTAATTGTTCTGTTTGTTGTTATATGTATATGTATGTGTTGCTCTATTGTGTTGATGCTGTCCAGTAACGAATAAATGATTATTCTATTCTATTCTATTAAAATTTACAATTAAATTCAATAATTTTAAATACTTTTAACATTGATAATTAACCATTTTAAATTTTGAAATAAATATACCATAATTAATTATGTTCCCTGCCTACAGATGTGCCATAAACTAACATAAACTAATATAATAATTTAAGATAAATTGATCTCAATAATTTTATATAAATATCTACTATATTATAATACCATGTTTGTTAAGATTTATATATAAATGTCGACAATAATAACAATACTATTGATCTCTGTTAGAAATAGTATTGAAATAATGATGTTACTAGTTATTACTATGTCTATAATTGTTATCGTGTAGTTGTCCCTCTGTTTGTAAATAGTATCTATTATTAACTACTTAAAATAGAATGTTAATCTTGTTTATTGCTGTGCCCTAACAGGGTCCATAATTGTTCTTAGCTGTAAGCCCATTGTAACAAATCTTTATAAAACTTATGGTATGCAAAATAAAATGAATATGAATATGAAGTTGGGGGATTACATTGATGATAAGAATGCTTGGCTAAATGCTGGTCCTGCTCCACAACCATAGGGCAAACGAATTGATTCCCATGTTAACGTATTGTGGAAGCTGCAGACGATTGTAAAAATATCCTTGCATTGTATAGATTCCAGCTCTTAGTATTATATAATTGCATAGCACATGTGTGAGTACTTTGTACTGTTCAGCTACCATTTACATTTATTATTAATCTTTCATTGACTTGAATATGCCTTGGTGGCTGAGAATGTCATGCTCACTCAAATGTCTTGCTGATGGTGGCGGGTGTGTCGGGTCATTTAGTTCCCTTAAATATGGTCGAGTTGAATGGCGCCGAAACATGCGTCATGTTCGTGAACTGGCGCTGTCAGTTGGCACTGGTTATCTCTTAGCTGCCACGGTTCATCATTTTAATTACTTTATTTTTAAATTGTTGATTTATTTTTTTCTCTGGACGCGCTTAATGTGCACGTCTTTCTACATTGTTCTCACATATATGTATAATCTCAACATGAGTGATGTAACCTAGACTTTGTAACAAAATTTTGATTTAAAAGAGTGTCCATGGCGTTTCTTGCCCGTTCTTCTCCATAGAGATCTACGCTATATATAGGGAATGGGCAACTACAGTACTTTCCCAAGTTATTATGCCTTGTGACTGTGACTGTAGCTTTGCTTTTTTGTATTATTGACATTCAAAAGTGCCGTAATGGTCTAATTGAAATAAATGCTTTGAGTTTGAGTTAGATTAATTTAATTTTTAAAATCTTGAATATTATTGTGGTAATTTCAATATAATATATAACATGTAACGTTATTAACGCATACTCTCAGACAATCCAATTAGTATATTAAGTTATAGTCATAATACATGCACAACATTTTTAATTAAATGTGAAAAATGTTTAAGCAGTGATTATTTAATAAATTAGTTATCCTAATTCCGGAAGAATGTTGTAGTCACAGTACAAATCAACGAACGCACACAGTCTCATATACCTACGTATGCGACTGTCTGAGTCTTGCTAGCCTAGTAGGTATTCGCTCGCGTTCGAGACCAGCTGTTAACGTCGTCGCTCGACTCAACTTCAATAGAAAAGTTCAATACATTTTAATGCCCGTTTTCTTAATTGATGTTTTAATTTAGAAAGCACTTCGTCATTTTATCAAAAGCGTTCACTATCCTATTTTTTGCACATAAACAAACTAACGATTTAATACGTCCCCACAAAAAAAAATCAAGAGGCGTCAAATCAGCTGATTCTCGGGTACTGGCATGGGAATTCTCATCGAAATAGTCCAGTATTTCGTTATGAAAACGAGTACTTACGTGTACGTCAATCGGCTCCCCTGTCGGTGGCCGTGTTCGGACGGAATGTTCCGTGGCCACGAAGCCGCTGAGTAGCAGCTAACATAGTCCTGCGGTCTACTCTTGTACCATGCCTTTGGTTGAATGTTCTGCCAGCTAAGAACCTAGAACCACACTATCACCACACCGCACCGTGCCAAAGTCCTCACTGAACATTATTTCGGTATTGAAAAGACATCGCGTAATAGTACATTGTTAGGGATGAAAGTAACTTATTTAGTCTCGAGAAGTCTGGTTCAATAGAAAAATCAACAATATTTTTTAAATATTTGACAGTTGTCAGTTGAAAACGATTCTCTCTAGGGCTGAAAAGTATTACTTTCAACCCGCTCCTCAGGCAACTTCAGACATACTTTCAGAGTACGAGTAATTAAATAGTACATTTTTATCCTAGGGGTGAAAGTAACTTATTTAGTCCCGAGGCGGGGTTTGGTACCCGAGCGCAGCGAGGGCGCTAATAGTTCGAGGGACTAAATAAGTCTTTAACCCGAGGTAAACACTGCTCTCTTCATTACGAATACAAGGAAAGTAAAAAGAATAACATGAATCAACTCGAAAAAAAATGAAGATCGGATTGCCGCTTTCCCGCCTATTTTGTTTTTTTTTTCTATGGCAGGCCAGCTATTCATCCATTACCTATTTTTCATTTTCATCATCGAAAAAAAGGTAAATATTTTGACCAAATCTGTTATTTTAAAGAAATTGTTGAAACTTAATTATAACAAGTTATTTCAAAAATATGTATTCTTTAATTAATACTCAGTTTTGTTATTTCAATTTTACATCGTGGCTGTATAGAAAGTTGGAACATGGTTCAATAGAAAAATCAACAATATTTTTTAAATATTTGACAGTTGTCAGTTGAAAACGATTCTCTCTAGGGCTGAAAAGTATTACTTTCAACCCGCTCCTCAGGCAACTTCAGACATACTTTCAGAGTACGAGTAATTAAATAGTACATTTTTATCCTAGGGGTGAAAGTAACTTATTTAGTCCCGAGGCGGGGTTTGGTAGGGCACGCCACAATAGTGGCGGTAAGTCCCCTCTTTGAGGAGTGGCTGGAGAGACGCCACGGCGTCCTCACCTTCCGCCTGACGCAGGTTCTTACCGGACACGGATGTTTCGGTAAGTTCCTGCACCGAATCGGGCGGGAGGAAACGCCCGGGTGCTATCACTGTGAGGATAGGCCGGAGGACACGGTGGAGCACACTGTGGAGGTGTGCCCCGCTTGGGTGGAGCACCGCCGTGTCCTCGAGGTGGCGATCGGCGGCGGCGACCTCTCGCTCCCGGCCCTGGTTCGTGCCATGGTCCGGAGCGAGACGGAATGGGACGCCGTCACCTCCTTCTGCGAAGAAGTCATGCTAGCGAAGGAGGTGGCGGAACAGGACAGGGAGAGAACCTCACGTCCCGGCCGCCGCGGGAGACGCCCCGGGCGTCGGGGGCCACGTGGTGGCTTCCGGCCACCGTAGGCGCGGGCCTGTGGACGGGGAGCTATGGGCTAGCTCGCCGTCCGTCCGTCTCATGACGACAGGCCGTGTCGACGGCGCGTTCGTGTTCCACGCGCGCCTCAAAGAGAGTCAGCAATAGGGAAGGGGTCCGCAAGGACCGAAGCCTGCCGGGGCTGTGGGACTATTCGAAAGAGATACCGTGGCCCCGGAACACAAAGGGCGAAGTAGGAACATGGATGGGTTTTAGTCAGTAAAAGTCTGACACTCCCTCCTGCTCCGCCCAGAGCGGGAGAAGTCATTTGATGATTTCCCATCCGAAAAAAAAAAAAAAAAAAAGGCGGGGTTTGGTGTCCGAGCGCAGCGAGGGTGCTAATAGTTCGAGGGACTAAATAAGTCTTTAACCCGAGGTAAACACTGCTTTTCATTACGAATACAAGGAAAGTAAAAATAAAAACATGAATCGACTCGAAAAAACAAATGAAATTCGGATTGCTGCTTTCCCGACTATTTCTTTTTTTTTTTTCTGTAGCCGGCCAGCTATTCAGCCATTAAGTACCTATTTTTCATTTTCATTATTGAAAAAATGCTAAATATTTTGCCCAAATCTATGTTATTTTAAAGAAATAGTTGAAACTTAATTAAAATAAAGTTATTTAAAAAATACGTATTCTTTAAATAATACTTAACTTTATGTTATTTCAATTTTACATCGTGGCTGTTTAGAAAGTTGGAACAAAGTTCAATAGAAAAATGAACTATTTTGTTTTATAATTTGACAGTTATCAGTTGAAAACGATTCTCCCTAGGGCTGAAAAGTATAACTTTCAACCCGCTCTTCAGGCAACTTCAGACCTTCTTTTAGAGTATGAGTAATGACAAATAATTTGCATACACTTTACGGAAGTACCTACATCCAACTTATAATGACTGCGCGTGACTAATAACATTTAAGCTTTCATCTAGCGCCCGCGCCGCCCGGTGTCATGGTGGCTATCTCGCTCTATCCCAGGTTTTTAATTTGCACAAGAAAGGGAACGAAAACATGTATGACATATTTCGCATTTTGTTGGTATGGGTAACTATTGTTTCCTTTGTGTCCAGTGCCTGTTAGTGTGTGCGTGCGGTTAAATCGCTAAGTTTACTTCAACTGTTTTTAAAGACAAGTTAGTAAAGATTTTAACTTGCTTGAAATAAGGTTCATTTTTTTATTTTGTATTGAATGGCGGAATTTGTATTAATACAAATAAAACTGAACTTTTAAAAGTCCTATTGCCTTGACTTACGGTCCTTTTCACTTTGTTCTGACTGTACAGGGGTAGTGTGACTATAAATTACGTAGCTCTAATTATTTTTGAAAATATTTTTTGATGATAAAAAATGACCTATAATATTAAAAATTATAGAAATCGATTTAATTAATAAACGACTCTGAACAAACTAATTTGAGGATGTGCGTTAATAATGTTACATGTTGTAGAATATGTGTACCTTTATATTTATCAATCCCGAGTCGAACCAGACGGACACTGTTGTGACCGCGTACGAGCGAAGTTTCTACAAAATGTTGATGTAGATCCCACTACAGTGTGGCAGTGGTTGTAGAGTGCCCGTGTTGTGTGCGCAGGGGGAGTAACGGTCTGTCGGTGCTGGGCAGCGCCATCATCCCGGAGTTGAAGCCACGCGTGCCCACCATGAGCGAGCGCGACCTCACGCGCGTGTACACGCCGCGCCACTACCTGCGCTCCTAGTCGGCCGCCGGCCCCACCGGTTCACATTGTATATACCTGCACAAAATGTATTTTATAAATAAATTGTTCATTTTTGTAACTTACGACTTTGATTTTCATGGTACCTTGAAAAAGCTACACAAATAATATTTCACATAGTGATCTTACATAAAAAATGCTGTGTTGAGTGAAAACTTCGCAGACGTACAAATTCGACTAGGTCTACAAATTATTTGTGTGAAATTATAATCTATTTTACTTCAAGTAAAAGAACGAAAATATGTTCGAAATAATTAGAACACATACGCACATGTGCAAGCAGAGGAATTATAACTTTCCCATCTGGTTCACACGTCCACTCATAAACTCATACGTAATTTAAAAATAAAACTTGTGCTTGGGTAGAGTGTAAGAAATGCGGCAATATAAGTGACTTTGAAAAGTTTTCTGTTATTAGAGCAAGGTTCAAAAGGGAAGCGATAGATGTTATGAAAAATACATGAAGTCAGTTGAAAATAATATTACCTCCAATATCAAGGCTTTCTGGTCTTACATCTCCAACCGTAAAACCGCAAATAGAATTCCTAACACGATACACTACAAACAAAATTTAGCCAGTGATCCTACTACAGCGTGTAATTTATTCTCCTCCTTTTTTCATTCTGTGTGCGAACCCTCCACATTTAGCTCTGATTCATGGGTACCTCCACCTACAACTGCTGATCATGATGTTAATTTATCTAAATTGTACTTCCCTTTAGAAAATATTCGTAGAGAACTAAAAATGTTGGATCCGACTAGACGGTATACGGTCAGCGGTATTTTTAAAAAACACCTACAGTACAGTATGCTATCCCTTATTTATTAGTACATTGTTACCCTAGGGGTGAAAGTAACTTATTTAGTCCCGAGACGGGGTTTGGTGCCCGAGCGCAGCGAGGGCGCCAATAGTTCGAGGGACTAAATAAGTCTTTAACCCGAGGTAAACACTGTGCTTCTCATTACGAATACAAGGAAAGTAAAAATAAAAACATGACACAACTCGAAAAAAAAATGAAGATCGGATTGCCGCTTTCCCGCCTATTTTGTTTTTTTTTTCTATGACCGACCAGCTATTCAGCCATTACCTATTTTTCATTTTTATCATCGAAAAAATGGTAAATATTTGCCCAAATCTATGTTATTTTAAAGAAATAGTTGAAACTTAATTATTATAAAGTTATTTAAAAAATATCTATTCTTTAATTAATACTTAACTTTGTTATTTCAATTTTACATCGTGGCTGTATAGAAAGTTGGAAAATGGTTCAATAGAAAAATGAACAATTTTTTTTTTATAATTTGACTGTTGTCAGTTGAAAACGATTCTCCCTAGGGCTGAAAAGTATTACTTTCAACCCGCTCCTCAGGCAACTTCAGACCTACTTTCAGAGTATGAGTAATGAAAAATATTTAACAAATGTACATATTTCGTGTGGAGTCTTTCCCGATGTATGGAAACGCGCTAATATTGTGCCAGTACACAAACGTGGTTCTTAAAATGATGTAGAGATGTATCGTCCAATTTCTATATTATCAGCATTGTCCAAACTCTTTGAAAGGCTTGTCCATGCTGAGATTTATCCAATTATTCGTCATGTTCTAATAAAGGAGCAACATGGCTTCGTCAAAGATAGGTCTTGCATAAGCAATCTCTTAATATTCACAACACAACTTTTTTGAAAATATTGACAACAAACAGACGCAGTATACACTGATTTTCAAAAGGCATTCGATAAAGTGGATCATAGATTGCTGCTCAATAAAATAGCGTACAATGGTATCAGAGGGGATCTCCTGCGTTGGTTTGTCTCCTATATAACCAATAGGACCCAAAAGGTTGTAATCAATGGCTTCGAGTCCAGCTGTATTCAAGTAACATCTGGCGTCCCTCAAAGCTCGATTTTAGGACCTTTATTATTCCTACTGTTCATAAATGATATAAAATATTGCTTTCAAAATTCAAAATAAACAAATTTCAAATGAACAAGACTGTGTTGAATTCCAGCGTGATCTTGACCGTTTCTCGGACTATTGCACTTATAATAAATTGTACCTTAGCTTGCCTAAGTGTCATAGTATAAAGTTCACTAAAAAGAAAAATATCATAAATTCAAGGCTTACTAATTGTTGGTGAGCAAATGGACTGTAGTTATTGGGAATGAATAAGAGGATGATGGAAACACTGTAACAATTAGTAATTGTTATTTATTAATAGAAAGCGGGACAAAACTATGTAAGTACAAGGCAATCACTTGACAACTGACACACCATTTCTTCTATTCAAAAAGTCATTCTAAAAATATAGTTTTTAAAGAAAAGGTGGCATCCCAGCCAGTCGCCAACATACCGGACCCCCAGTGGAACACTAACAACCGGTGGCTACTGGCTGGGAAGCAGTTTCCATTAAAACGAGCTTATGGGCCGGTCGGCGCAGTATGCCGCCCCTAGTGCGGACGTCTGCCACGCGGACCGTTCCGTCTGGCCCTGGGTAGATCGGCACTATTCTTCCTAACGGCCATAAGCCACGAGGAAGGGTAGGGTCGGCGATCAGCACCACGTCTTCCTCACTGAAACTTAATGTGTTGGTGGAGGGTCCCCTTGCTCGGAGCATGGGCAGGTATTCGCGCAGCCATCGTGCCCAAAACTGATCTGCCAGACGTAAGCTTCGACGCCAGTCACACCTTCTGTGCAAGTCTGCGTTTGTGAGCGTGCTGGTCGGTTGAAGATGGCACATAAGTGAGAGGTCTCGAATTTATTATGGTCTCTGCCTCAAGGAGTAGCGTGGATAGTACGTCTTCTTTTAGTAATTTTTCGGCAAGGCAGGCTCTCAGGGCTGTCTTCACGGTTCTTACCAATCTTTCCCATGCTCCGCCCATGAATGGTGATGCCGGTGGGATGAAACGCCATTCGATTTTGTGGTTTGTGGCGTATTCTTGCACTGCTTCATCTTGTAACGAGCGTAGCTCTCGGGAGGCTCCGACAAAGTTGGTGCCATTATCTGTAAATATTGTTGAAGGCGATCCTCGGCGAGCAATAAAACGTCTTAGGCTCATAATGGCAGCATCGGATGAAAGTAAGGTGACAAGTTCTAAGTGGATGGCTCTCGTTACTAGGCATGTGTACAGCGCGACGTAGCGTTTTTCGTGGCGTCGGAATATTCTGACAGTGATCGCACCGTAATAATTTAGGCCCACGTGCGTGAACGGCCTCTTGTGATGGTCGAGTCGTTCTTCCGGTAGATTGACGATTTGAGGTCGAGCAGGTTGGCGCTTCCACCTTCTGCATTGGAGACAGGCTTTGGCTACGCTACGGATGTAGTCTCTTGCTTTGAGAATCCAAAACTTCTACTGAGTTAAGGACAAGTTCGTTGAAACAATGTGCGACATGAATATGTTCGTGAAGGATGAGGAGTCGTGTGACGTGATGGCGACCATCCAGAATTGCAGGCGATATGGCTCTGTCACTCACTCCTGGCGCATACTTTGTTCGTGAGTCCAGTCGGAGCAAGCCATCCTGGCCAAGAGTTAGCGCGAGTTTTGCTATTCGGCTGTTTTTGGGCACGGGCTGTGAAGATTCGACTGCTTTCAACTCATCGGGGAAGCTGTCTCTCTGAGCTCGTTGGAGTATCATCTTCTCAGCTGTTATGATGTCCGCCACGTGAAGTTGTGAAGAAGATGTAGTGCTGTCGATGTAAATATTAGAATTTTGATCTATTGGCCGAGACAGTTTAAGCCGGAACAATCGCGCATCCTGGAGAACACGGGCGGTAGCCCGCAAAAGGCACAGCCAAGAGCTAAAACGCGTCGCGTCAGGTACTGGACTCGAGAACGGAACGTCGAGGAGCAACCCCACCAGCTCCGATTTGAACTCGAGGTCTGGTAGAGTCTCCTCGATGTCAACAACTCGCTCGGTCGGCCAAGCGTGTGGCGGCTGTAACAGAAACAGAGGACCCGTAAACCATCGATGAGACTGTGTGAGGTTTAATTTTTTAGGTTTTGTGGCATCGTCGGCGACCTTAAGAGAGGTAGGGATCCACCTCCAGGTGGAAGGGTTGGTGGTTTCTAATATCTCTCCCAACCTGTGCGCCACGAATGGTTTAAACGCCCGAGCATCAATCCGAATCCACTTAAGGACGGTGGTTGAGTCTGTCCAAAAAGTGATCACGGAGGGCTTGATTCGATGAGCTTGCAAAATTGTTTGCGCGTAACGAGAGGCTATAAGCGCAGCTTGTAGTTCAATGCGTGGAATTGAAACCGGCCTTAAGGGCGAAACGCGTGCTTTACTGCCGATTAGAGTCGTAGACACGGAGTCATCATTGTAACTAAAACGCCAATAGGCAGCACATGCATAAGATTGTTCGCCACCATCGGCTACTACATGCAGTTGGGTATCCACTACATCTGTCCTAGTCATATACCAACGAGGTATTTTTATGTTTGACGCGACCTGCAATTGTAAAAACCAGTCTTCACTTTCATTTACGTACGTGTTGGGAAGCGGTGAGTCCCAGCCGACCCCTGATGCCCTCCATAGTTTCGGTATCAGAATGCGGCCCCAGATGATGACTGGCATTAATAAGCCGAGGGGGTCATAGACCTTCATGACGTTTGACAAGAGACTACGTTTGGTTAAGGTGTCGGCCGGTAACTGCGAAACTGCTCGGAAACCCAGCGAATCCTGACGTGGGTTCCACTTAACACCTAATACGCCAACCTCGCTACTAGGCGGTAAATAGACGTCGGAGGTTGCGTCGCTTCGAAGTTCCTTTGGGATAAGCGAAAGTGCCTCCTCCGGATCGTTTGACGTCCACGCGCGCATCTCGAAACTACGTCAAAGGCCATCTGCGCCGCGTCGGCGACACTGGCGTGACTACCTGAATAGTCATCCATATAGTGGTCGTCAATTATTGCCTTACAGGCGGCGGGGTAATCGGTTTGGAGTGTTCATGCATTTTTGTTTTTAATGTAAAGCGCGATAAACGGACTTGGAACCGCGCCTAAAATCATAGAGGACATACGATACTCTTTCAATTCGCCTTCTTTGTTACGCCAAAGGAAGCGTTGGGCGTCTCTGTCTCCTGGAGCGATTTTTATTTGAGGGAACATTACTTTTATGTCACCGTTTAGAGCCACGGCGCCTTCTCTAAAGTGGAAAAAGATATCCAGTAAAGAACAAAGTAAGTCGACCTTGTAGGAGCAGGCTGTTTAAACTTACACCCTTCGTCGCCGCGGCGGCGTCGTGGACCGCTCTGAGCTTCTTCTTTTGGGGGTGAAATACGCCGAAAATAGGCAGGTACCAGCGAATAGTGGGTGGTTTGTGTTACCTGGTTCCTCGAACAGTACATGGACGGGAGGTACGCACTAGGAGATTGTTCGCTACCAGCTTTTGTATAGATCCAATGCTGGGGTGCGCTCACCGCTATACCGCTTAGTCGACACATACAATACACGTTTTAATGCAGTCGACATAATTATTATTCCTAAGCAGATATAAATTTAAATATGATATAAATAAAATTCTCAAGGATCGGCAATAGGCTCCATAGACACAGTGTAGGTATCATTGTTAATGGACTAAGGACCTGTATGACACATCACACATTATTATATTTCGACGTTTCATTCTTCAGATATATAATAACAACAATGTAGTAATTTTTATCCTCCTGGCAACTTCGCACTAGTAAAGAGTAATTTCGTTACTTTTTTTTTGTTTCTACCTGTGGGTAGGCTGTATGTCGGCTTACCAATAGTTTTTCGTGCGCGGCAACAAGCACACTAACTCCCGAAAAATAAATCAGTTTTTTCAAAGTTAAAATAAAATAAAAATGCCCAAAAGTAGTGCTGATGAAAGAATACAATATTATAGTGCAAAAATAAAGAAATTGAAAAAGCGTGACAACGAAAAAAGGTGTCGTCGCTTAATAGTGTATTCTTCATCATCTGATTCCGAGGAAATACAAGGTGAGATTATTTTTTTCCATTCCAAATTTAAAAATCGGTGTTTATTAAGTGGAATTTATGTACGCGTTCAGCGTCTTTAAGCTTCCCTGGAGGATCAACTGCGGGCTATCACGATGGGTTAGCATGACGCTAGAAAATATCAGCCTGGAGGTTCAACTGCGGGTTAACACAAAGGCTTTAATGTTGTAAAAACAATAAAATAATGGGTACCATTTGGACCCTGGGATCAAAGATCCCTATAAAAATCTACGATTAAACATTGGAACATTTCCATTTGAAAGGTAATTCAATCGTAAGAATCTACTTAACATTTTTTATGGTTAAATACCCACAACTAAAAAAAAAATTAAAAAAACATTGATTTATTTATTTAGTACATGGAGGACTTACAGCTAATAAAAACAGAAAAAAAAGGAAACCATAGTCACCAGAAAGCCAATTACAAGTCCTCACGTATAGTCTTATAATAGTAATCTATGGTGTAAGCACAAGAACACAAAACACACAGCTTTAAATAAATAAGAAGCTATATAAAAACTAGTTTGCAATTTATAAAGCTGAAATAGTATAGAAAATAATACTAAAACTAAAACCAAGCAAGATTAACCTGCTGCTACTTGAAAAATTTTAGGCTTAAGCACCTTCTGGCCGAATTCACACTAATTGTGAATGGATCAAAGTCATATTCCTTGCCTAGGACATTGAAAACTCTGCTTGCCCGCACAATATAACTGTTCTGCCTATAATTCGAGGATGTATGAGGTACACGGATTAAAACGAAATGTATTGCTGCTTGGCACATTGAAAAAAAAAATTGACAATAACTCAGGGTTATCAATATTATTATTGAGGATTTTCAACAAGAATAAACAGTCTGCAATTCCACGTCGATCTACCAGTGGTAGCAGATGATACTTCCTACAGAGTTCAAGATAATCGGCTGACTGATATGGAATCTTTTGGTGAAAACAAAGATATTTTATGAAACGTTTTTGGATGTTTTCAATGCGGTCAATGTATTTAAGATAACGTGGATTCCATATCTGAGACGCTGATGTCGATGAAACACTACTAGATGTGCCATCAACCTCCAAGTCACCTGATCAGCAGCCACCAGCCTCGGAAGAAGTAAACACTGAGCCTGAACTCGACCCAGAGCTACTAGAAGCTTTGGGCGATGCTGTTGTCGATATTCCAGTTTATGGCCCGGACATACACGACAAGCTGGCTCAACGTTGGTTACCAGTTCTTAAAAAAGGCATAGAAAGCGAAGCTAAATTAACGCTTTTAAAAGGATATACGATTCCTTTAATCCCAAAAATGATACCAAAAAAGGGCTTTATGGCAACAATAGATCTTGAAGAATCATACCTTCTTGTCCCTGTAGCTAGATTTCATCGCAAGTATTTGAGATTTCAGTTTGAAGATGAAAAATTACGCAATCACACTTACGAATTTAACGCTTTGCCTTACGGACTATGCGCCGCACCTCGAACTTTCACAAAAATCATGAAAGAAGTTGTAGGTTATTTAAGGCATCGTGGATATAAATCTGTTATATATCTTGACGATCTATTATGTCTTGGAGATACCTACGATGAATGTCATAAAATGTTACCGAAACTCTAAAATTGTTGAATTGCTTAAGTGTTGTAGTTAATTTTGAAAAAAGTAGTCTATACCCACAACAATGTTGCAAATTTCTAGGATTTGTGTACAACTCTATAGACATGTCAATAACATTGCGTTAGAAAAGCGTCGCAAAATATTACAATTTGTACAAAAATATTTAAAGTTACCGATTTGTACTATTAGGGAATTTTCTCGCTTGTTAGGGGTTCTGCCCGCAGCTTGTCCAGCCGTTAGATACGGCTGGCTCTATACCAAAGAACCAGAAAGACAAAAATATTTAGCTCTTAAAAAACATCAAATATACGAAGCTAAATTTAGACCTTCTGCTGTAAAACCTGACTTAGATTGGTGGATTAAAAATATAAATTTGCACATCAAATACTCTCGAATCTCTGGATTTTGTTTTAGAAATCTTTACCGATGCGTCTAAAACAGGTTGGGGTGCATTTTGTAACAACGGACGTGTCAACGGTGGTTGGAAAGACAGCGAGCGCAACTTTCATATTAATTATTTAGAGTTGCTTGCTGTCTTTCTTGGCCTAAAATGCTTCGCTCGAGACCCAAAGTACAAAGATTGTAATATTTTGCTACGCGTTGACAACACCACTGCTATTAGTTACACAAATAAAATGGGAGGGATTCAATTCTCTCATTTAACCAACTTATCCAAAGCAATCTGGCAGTGGTGCGAGAAACGGAATATCTGGCTGTTTGCGTCGTATATAAATAGTAAAGATAACATAGAAGCAGACCAAGAATCGAGAAAAATCAATCCCGATATCGAATGGAACCGATCTGACTCGGAATATCAGAAGGTATTGGCTTTCTTTGGCGAACCAGTAATAGATCTCTTTGCTTCTCGCACTAATGCAAAATGCAAAACGTATGTTGCATGGAAACCAGACCCCGACACCGTGGCAGTAGATGCATTTACAATAAATTGGAAACACTCAGGGTACTTCTACGCATTTCCACCCTGCTCTTTGGTTTTGAAATGCATACAAAAAATTATTAAAGACGAAGCAATAGGTATCGTTATTTTCCCTTATTGGCCGTCACAGCCATGGTTTCCATTGCCTAATAAAATACGACAGTCTGATATTATATACTTAACGCCTGATTCAAATATGTCGTTGTCCTCTTTCAGGAGTCCCCAACTCTCTGTGAGACAGTTTACCCTGGCTGCAGCGGTGCTCTCAGGTCTGCTTTCGGGTCCAGAGGAACACCAAGCCTTGCACTCGACCTAATGATGGCTTGGTTATCCCAGAATACACTTTCCCAGTACAACGGTACTTATAAACTATGGTGGCAGTTCTGTGAAGGAAACAGTCATAACCCATACACTGGTTCTCCATCAGATGTTATGTTATTTTTAACTAAACTTTTTAACGAAGGTGCCACTTACGGATCTTTAAATTCTCATTGCTCAGCTCTTTTCTTGCTGTTAGGCAGTATCGTAACTTCTAACGACCAAGTCAAAAGGCTTCTAAAAGGCGTTTATAAATTAAGACCTGCCACTCCAAAATACACTTGTACTTGGGATCCACAAGTAGGTCTAAATTTTGTCTCAGAATGGATACCCAACAGAGGGCTTTCAATTGAAAAATCACCAAGAAGCTAGTGGTTTTCCTAGCATTGTGTAAAGCGCATAAGGTACAGACATTTTCTCTAATAAAATTAAAAAACATTGTGGTGGGTCCATCTGGTATTCAGATAGGTATTTCTGATGTCATTAAAACGTCCGCGGCTGGACGCGAACAACCTGTACTGTTATTACCGTACTTTAATGAGAATAGGGCAATCTGCCCCGCTACCATAATAGAAGATTATATATTCGCCACAAAAGATATAAGATCTGAAGCGACAAACAGCCTTATATTAACATTTAAGCGTCCGCACAAACCAGCAACTGCTCAAACCATCAGCAGATGGATCAAGCAGGTGCTGTGTGCGAGCGGCGTGGACGTGTCTGCGTTCAGCGCGCACAGCACGCGGCACGCAGCCACGGCTGCGGCGTCCGCCTCTGGGCTCTCGTTAGATGCCATTAGGAAAGCAGCTGGATGGACCAGTACTTCTCAAACCTTTGCAAAGTTCTACCACCACCGCCAGGTAGTGGACAGAGGTAACTTTGCTCGGTCAGTATTACAGACAAACGGTTATTTATGATTTTATTAGTAACAATAAAATACATATAAAAATATGTACTATCTAAGAAGTTTTTTTGATTGATATTAATTACCCACAGAAAATAAAAGGTGATCTTTTTTATTTTCGTAAATCTGTTTATTTTATTTCACAATCTCTGAACATCTACATTGTTGTTATTATATATCTGAAGAATGAAACGTCGAAATATAATATATGATCAAACGAACTTGTAAAAGTGAAGTTCGATCGATATTATATGAGTACGTTTCATTCGAAGAATATACTCCCACCCTCCCTATACCCAAGGTGAAAACTTTGAAAAAAATGCGATTCATTTTGACAATGTGCTTTATTAATACTGTTTACAACTCCAATGATTTTGTTTTTACGATTTGCTATCTTTATTTACTTTATTTTTATGTTACTGTTTTACTTATTACTGAATCTGCTTTTTTGTACCTAGATAACAATGATTCTGTTTCTATTTATTTTACCATTTTAATTTTCGTCAATTTTACTCACAATTTAATATTTTTTACCCTGATATTTATGCCCACATAATCTTATTTTATTTGGTTTCGTTTCGAATTATTGTTTTTGGTTTTTTTCATGATATCGTCTCTATATACTTAATATATACTTGTATATCAGTTTTCAAAACCAACCTTATATTCAAATTCGAAGACAAACACGATCGAGATAGATTTACGACCAATTTGACACAACTTAACGATTCCACCATAGCTGACTCACCATCATCATCATTTCAGCCGAAAGACGTCCACGGCTGGACATAGGCCTCCCCCAAGTGTCGCCACATTGACTGGTCCCGTGCGACTCGCATCCAGCGGATTCCCGCAGCCTTCACCAGGTCATCGGTCCACCTAGTGGGAGGCCTTCCAAAGCAACGTCTTCCGGTGACGTGAGCTGACTCACGGTTCAGCATAATTCTAGCAACTTTCTCACGAAAGTTTACCAATTAACCTCCTCCATCAGGCCACCCCTAGTGGTTCGTTTAATGCGTCTGCAATCTGGTTGTGTCAAACTGGTCATCTCTTTGTAAGTGGAAGTGGGCGCACCGACAACTTTAGCAATACGCTATGGTTGCTCGCGCAAATGCGTCCCACTTCCTGCGTATCCAGCATTCTTTGTTAAACGCATTGTGCGAGTGCTCCCCGAGGTTGGCTCTGGTGCCCCAGCTAGCAAAAAATAATCTTACAAATATCCCAAAACCATATTTTTTTCAGTCTTATATCACACTTACAGACACCTATAAGTGTGGATTTGGGCGCACTTTATAAGTATATTTACCCTTGCAATTGCCTTGTAATGGTCTCGCGAAGTGTATTTTCACACTTACAAGCCTCTTGCTGATGCTTTTATAATGACAAATAAACTTACAAGTGACTTACAATGGCGCGCTGTAAGGGTAAATAACCTTAAAGTCCTCTTACTAATAAAATAAAATACTATTTTAAGGGTAATATCGCTTATAGTCCTCTTTGTGATGTCCTAATAAGAGTGTTATCACAAACCGCGAAGTCCTCGGAACTTTTGTGAAAATAATAATGCATACATAATACATATTTAAATTTATATTTCCTACAAAAGGCTAGTGTGTATATTTTATAATTTCTTACTCATGTATTTGTCACGCACTAAGTATATGCGATTATTAGGTTGCGAAGTAGTTTTTCTCGATTACTTTGGAATTTTAATAAAAATATTTTCACGGGCCTTTTCAAAAATGTGTCTTTTACTTTATATATTTTTTAATTATTTGTAAAATAATATCAAAATGTCGCCATTACGAACAACCACGACTTATAAGTGGTTTATTAGAGCATTATAAGTCCAGTACTCTTGTCTAAGGTTTATATCGCACTCGTAAAAGTCAAATTAAATCTAAAACCACTGTCTATGCGGCCATGTTGCTTATATTTTTAGGGTTCCGTAATATGTAAAAGGAAGCCAAACGACGAAGTCGAAGGATCTAATAGAAAATTAATGATAATGTGTACTAAATATTAAAATAGTCTATTTCCTGATTTTATAACAATTTTTGGAGTTAACGCAACAAGAAAAATAAATAACCCTTAATAGGGAATTGTTGTAGAACTTTTAAAGTGCTACTACTCTATAATATATCTTAGGTGTGTTAACGCCCACCCCCGCGGGGTGCGGGGGGACCAGGCCGGTGCCCCTACTCCACATGGCTGAGGGTATAAAAGCTCGCGCGCAGGTCGCGAGCGACAACGGGATCGGCCAGTGATCCGTGGCTGAACCTACCTGCGAACAGCGCTGCAGACGGCCATCGGAGGAAGTTTTCGGCAAAGTGAACCAACTTGGGGGTACTTGCCGAAAACTTCCGCTCGCGCGGATCGCCCCTACCCACACTTTCCCTGTGTTCGCGCAAGTGCTCGGCACTGGTGCGAGCACAGGGGGAGCCGCCGACGCTGCCCGGTGCCTGGCACTGACTGCGATCGCGAGCCCACAGCAAGTGAAGATGCCGAAGCCCGGCGCCCCCGACCCGCCTGATTATGGGGACGTCGACTATGAGGCCCGACTCTGGGCGCTGGAGCGGACTGTCTCGATGCCGAACATCGGCTTCGTGCTGCCCGACCCGGCGCCACCTAGTCCCCCCCCCCCTCGGAGTGAGGAGAGG
Organism: Xestia rhomboidea; assembly: GCA_963853795.1. Lineage (NCBI taxonomy): Eukaryota > Metazoa > Arthropoda > Insecta > Lepidoptera > Noctuidae > Xestia > Xestia rhomboidea. Next base: position 60,610 of record OY970778.1, on the reverse strand, counting down.
AAGAAGACCGGTAAGTCAAAGACCTCAGCTGCCGCCAGGAAGAAAGAGAAAAAGACGCCCGACGCCCGGGGGAAAAAGGAAGAGGACGGAGCGAGTCGAGGCGCAGCTGTTGAGGCGCGCGGCCCGTCGACGTCACCGGCGCCCGCGCGTGCTGCGCCGGCGCCGTCGCCGAGCCGACCGCACACCGCATCTGTGCGCCCGTCTGCGCCCCGCCCGGTCCCACCCAAGGCCCCGAGCCCTCCTGCCGCCGCGAAAACTCGCGCACCGCAAGCGCGCGTCGCCGCTCCCGCGCCGCATGGGCAAGACGCCACGATCCCGTGGCGTGCGCCCACCCCGCTACCACGCACCCCAGTGACCGCCACTCGCGCATCGGCGCCGACACCAGCGCCTACTGCGCGCCCCGCCGCGCAACCCTGCGCCGCCACAACTGCACGCCCCGCCGCGCCCACCGCGCCCCCCGGGGCTGCGTCCGCGGCGAGGGCCTCTAACCGCGACCCCCGGCTGGCACCTGGAGCGCGCCAGGCTCTCCAGTACGTGGCGCCCCAGGCGCCCCAGGTGCCCGCTTCGCCGGCGCCCCCCCGTGCCTCGGCCTATGACTCACCGGCGGGACGATCGGCATGTTCGTCGCGGGCCGGCTCGAGCATGTCGCTCGAATCCGCTGGGTCGGAGGTCTCGGGACCGAGTGCACTGAGGGGGCGCACCCCAGGAGCAGCACCGTCGCCGTCGCGGGGTTATGGCTCCGACTTCCAGTCGGATTCACGACCCCAGCGACGTCGCCGCAGCACGGACGAGTCCGAGGAGGAGGCGAAGCGATACTGCCTCGACCCGCCGCTGCGGGAGGGGCAGGTCGTTGCCGGGTCGCCTACCTTCGCGGAGGCCACCCGCCGCACGCCTCCTCCCCCACCACAACCGACGCCGACGAACACAAGGACGCAGCATGGGGTGAGTGTTGACAAAGCTGTCTCTCCCTCACAGCCTGCGGCCCCCCGAGACCCGGCCGTCTCACAGCCCAAGCCGAAGCCGCAGCAGCGACTGAGGTATCCTCCGCTGGTGGTGGAAAGGCTGCCAGGATGGGCCGCCCACTTCAGGGCACTCAAAGAAAAGCTGGGCCACCCCCCCAGCGCCAAACCTTTCGGCGCTGGAATTCGGTTCACTCCAGAGAGTGAACTCGAATATAGGGTGGTCCAGAGCTATTTGACTCGCCTGGAGAAGGAGGACGGCATATCATGGTACGCCTACTCGCTACCGGCGGAGAGAAGCTTCAAGGTGGCCATCAGGGGGCTGCCTATTGACACCACTCCACAGGAGATCGAGGAGGAGCTCCGCGCGATGGGACACCAACCGGAATACGTCCGCCATATTAAGGCGAGCCAGGGACGTCCCGGTTGCGTGTTCCACGCCGTACTCAGCAGGACGCCTGAGGTACGCAACATCTTCGACACCTCCGTGTTTTTAAACATGCGAGGTGTCAAGATAGAAGCCTGGCGGGGCAAGCGTGGACCCGCCCAGTGCCACCGGTGCCAGAAATGGAGGCACTCGTCGCACCATTGCCACCGGCCGCTCGCCTGTGTCCGCTGCGGAGAGGGACACACAGCGCGGGATTGCCCCCGACCACGTGACGTACCAGCTACGTGCGTCAACTGCGGGGGCGAGCATCCCGCCAACAACATCAAGTGCCCCTCTTACCAGGCAGAGATAAGGGCAAACAGGCGAGCGGGCACAGCCGCTGCCATTACCGCCTCACGTCGACCGGCAACGATCGTCGCGGGGCCAACAGACGTGGCCACCACTGAGGCCCAAGGTGAGTCGCTAATGGCGGCGGCCAACGGGCCCACCAACAGGGGAGAAGCTCCCCCCTCCTCGAAGCGGCGGAGGGGAAAGAAGAGGAAGCGAGGGGGCAAAGGTAAGGCACCCACGCCCCCCACCGCACCTGAGGGAGACCTTCCGGACGACCTGCCTACGACCCTGCCGCAGGCTGTAACTCCGGCTGCAGCTCCAACGCAGCCCAAGGTGAGGACGACTACAAGGCCGGCAGCTGGTGCCGGCACTGCGCGGCCCCCGGCCTTGCCCCAGCAAGAACTTCGTGCCAATTGCGGCACCACCAGCACCGGCCTAGCTGCCGAAATTGAGGCCAAGAATAAGGGAGTTACAGCCCGCGCCATCCAGCTGCTGATGGACCTGATGAAGGCCATCAGGCAGGGTCAGGACGTGGAAATGGTCGTCCTTGACGGCCTAGCTGAGTTACTCTCTTTGTACCACGGATAGACCGGCAAGGACGACCCTTCGGATGCCCGCGGCCCACAAGGCAAGGTCGCCCCCCCCTCCGCCGCCGTCACCACCGGATTGACCCAGGTAAGCTGTTTCCCGTTACACGCAGCTTACCTGCACAATACGACTCTACACCCACTACATGCACCCAGCTGCCTGAACTGTTCTAAGTTAATATAGGCAGGACGCGCAGCTATAACCATACATGCACCCCTCTACAATCACGTAGACTCACGCGTGGACGCGGCCCCCGGGCCCGTGGAAATCGCATACATGGGCGGTGTTACACATACAATACCGCCCACACACACATGTCGTTTCCTCAGCCTGAACCAGCTAGCTCTGGTTAGTGGGGCGGGCGGGAATCACACATCCACTGTAGGTGCGCTGTAAGTCGGTGCCTCCGTCGCTGGTCGTCTCCCGCTGGGCCTCCCTCGGGAAACCGGGGGTCTCACCCGGCGGAGACGGACCGCCGAGGCACTGTGAAGAAAACAGCGCTGTGTAACAGCGCTGTGGCGCGCCTACAGTTTACACCATAGCAACCACACACAAGGGCGCATGTTGCTACCATGCGCCCTCAAGGCTATGGACAGAGGTCCACCATAGTTACGGGTCCCGCAGTAGCGGGCCCAGGTATAGCCTCCGCGGCCAGGGGGCCAAGCGCCCCGTTACCGCCTGCCGCGCCCCCTTGCGGGGGCGCAGCGAATGCTATTGCGAGCGACAACGAACTCCAGAACTTGTAAATTTGTAATCTTATAATCTGCATACGTGTACTCATTGTAAAACGAAATTAAAGTATAGTAGTCAATTCGATTCGTTCATATTTCAGCTCCTCACACGTACCTTAGCACACACAAATCAGGCAAAAAGCCTAGACATTTTGGTGCCGTGACCAGGATTTTCGAAGGAAAAATACCCAATTAAATTGGAAGGACAAACAAATTATGTACATATAAGGAATTTGAAGCATACAGTAAAGAGAGAGTATAAAGCGCAGAAGAATTTGGTGAGCCCGTTCCTTTTTTCCTAATTACCCACATCTTGCTTCCAGTGCTAACTATTTGGATTATTAGTCATTTCTTCGAATTTCCGTTGTAAATTAAGAACCTGGGTGTTTCATTACTTGTAACTATCACAACGTTAAATTTGTCGCATTATAACAATGTCTCAGAACCCTAGTAAAGTGACGGACCCAATAAAAAGGAGAAGTTACATTAAGGGTAGATTAACAATTTTCAAAGGTTATTTAGACGAGATCAAATCTAAAGAAAGGTTAACGGATCAGCAAGCTGCTGAGTTAAGGTTAAGGTTAACCAAACTAGAAACATGTTTATCCACTTTCGATAACTTACAATCCGAAATTGAGATTGAATCGGAAGATCCGGAAGAACAAATGAAGGCACGTTCTGAGATCGAAGGTCAATTTTATTCTTTAATCTCCGAAGGGCAATGTATGTTAGATAAATTAGAAGAACTTAATGTTCGAAGGAAAAGTTTGGCAAATACAACTTTTAGGCAATCCGATAGTTTCGAAGGTGGAAACATATTTAAAGGTTCATTAAAATTACCCACAATAAGGTTACCCACTTTTGATGGGAATTATAATCAGTGGTTAGAGTATAAGGATACATATGAGGCCGTAATTCATAATAATGATGCTATCGAGACAATAAATAAGTTCCACTACTTGCGATCGTCATTAGAGGGTAGCGCTGCATTGGTTATTAAATCATTATCGTTTTGTGCCGATAACTATCACCTGGCGTGGGATTTGTTATGTCAAAGGTACAATAATAAGCGTCTCTTAATAAGTAATCATATGAAATCAATATTCAGTATGGAAAGTATAACTAAGGAGTCCGACAAAGCTTTGCGTGTTATGATTGACAGTATAAAAAAGAATTTGAGTGGTTTAGAGGCGTTAGTGAAGTTAAAGGAGTGCCTCAAACAGGCAACGAAAACTTATTTGAAATAATAGCCAAAATCGGTGCTAAGGTCAATTACCCTATCTCGAAAAATCAAATTAACTTCATCACTCGAGTGCCTACTAGTGAAAAAGACCGTATAAAACCTATTATAGTCCGCTTTTGCCAACGTTACGTAAAGGAAGATTTTATAGCAGCTGCTAGGCATGAACTGAAGACCTCACCCCTATCGCCAGTTAAAATTGGATTAATTGGCAATAACAAAATCTTTATAAATGATCACCTGACGATAAGAAACAAGATGTTGCTTACTAAAACTAAAAAAACCTCGGCAGAAATGGATTTCAAATACGTTTGGGTCAAACACGCGAAGATACACTTAAGAAAAAACGATACGTCGCCACCACTTGTTATCAAATCGGAGAAAGATCTACAAAAAATTATTTAAATTACTCACTGATAATACTTGTCAAATCCGATATCATAATAATATTATGTTTGAAGTTTGTGTTTTCCAAGTGCGAAAAAAAGTTGTTTGAGAATCTCAGTCTTATGTGTGCTAGTTGCGTATTCCTATTAGTTTTGTGTCATTATACTGTGTGCCCAAGTAAGTCAATTCAATATTATTTTTGCAATGTCGCTTCCTGTTATTCTAATTTGAACCTTATTCACCGTACTATAGAGTACATTCTCCTTCGTGCGCCATCCCCAATTATGACGTTTTACTCCGAGGTGCTGTTATCTCTGTACAGGTCGTCGCTTATTGTTTCCTTTTACAACAGCTGTTTTTACAATGTTATTTTTAGTGAACACTGTGTATTGCTGTGTCTATTACTTTATTTGACCACTACCCGTCTTAAGCATTATAATAGTAAAATCGAGCTTTATATAGTATAAAATAATTTGATTATATCAGTAATATTTAATTTATATTTGACAAATATTTATCTATTCATACGTTATTTAGTTGTAGTAAAAGGTAATTATGTCTACGCTTAAAATTTATTACCAGAACGTCCGTGGTTTGCGTACGAAAACAAACATAGTGTCTCGCGGAGTGTGTCTTAGTTCCTTTGATATAATTATATTTACGGAAGCGTGGTTAGATGATAGTTTTAACAGCAGTGAATTATTTGACGGACGTTACCTTGTTTGGAGACGTGATCGTGACTATTCCCGAACCGGTCAGCTGCGTGGTGGAGGTGTTCTGATAGCAGTGAAACGTGAACATACAATAGTTGAGAGGTTGGATTGGCGTAGTTCTGCGGAGGACATTTGGCTATCATTAATCCTTAAAAAATCCAAACCACTGGTAAGTTACAATGTGCATATTTGCGCGCTTTATTTATGCAAGGAGAATTTTGGTAATTCATATAGCACTCAGTTGCGCAATTTCACTGATAGTTTGAATAACCTAATTCTGACCCATCCACTTGACAAGTTTTTGCTGGTGGGTGATTTTAATTTCGGAAATGATGTCGAGTGGTGTAATGGGGACATTGCTACTAATGGGGAGTTAATACCACAAAATATTTCCTCTCAGCATATCACTCATTTCTTTGATACGTTGCAAACATTCAATATGTCACAGTATAATGGTGAGCGGAATGTCAACTGTAGACTACTCGATCTTGTATTTTGTAACGACACTGTAACTGTCTCCGAATGTACGGACCCTCTTGCTCTGCCTCTTGATCTTCATCACAAGCCTTTAATTGTCACGACAAAATTTGTCGAAATTCATACACTTGTCGACAAACCTAAGCTACGTTATATTTTCTCAAAGGGCAATTATGACGCTATAAAATCAGAACTTGATCTAATGAATTGGCCTCAGTTTCTACTTTCAACAAGCTTAGAAGATGCGGTCACTAAATTTTATAATAAACTGTATGAACTGAGGGATAAACACATACCTTTAAAATCGGTAAAACAATCCTCTTATCCTTCTTGGTACACTCCAGCATTAGTTAAAGTTATTAGAGAAAAACATAAGTATCATAAAAAATATAAAAAATACAATAATTCATCTGATTATCATTCTTTTTCATTATTGCGTACCAGGATTATTAAGTTGGAAAAGGCTTGTTATGATAACTATATGACTAACATTGAGGCTTCTATTGTAAAAAATCCGAAAGCTTTTTGGACGTTTGTTAAAAGCAAGCGGAGGGCTGGCTCATTTCCTAGTGAGATGTTCTACCGTGAGACCTCTGTGAACACAGGACAAGATATTAGCAACCTCTTCGCTGGCTATTTCCAATCCACCTTTTTAGAACCTGAAACAACAACGGCTGATGATGAATGTACTTCCAGTGAGCGATATAGTAATACTGCTATGTCTATCGGCTCAGTTGACATAAACCAATCACGTGTATTGAAGTTGCTCAAATCCTTGGACCTAACTAAATCAGGTGGACCAGATCTTATACCTCCATTGTTCATTGTTACTTGTGCTGATAGTCTGGCTGAACCCATTACTATCTTATTCAGGCGTTCTCTGTCTGAAGGTAAAGTTCCAGGGATTTGGAAGTCTGCTTTCGTCACTCCCGTCTTTAAAAAGGGCGATAAAGCAAATATAGAAAACTACCGTCCGATTTCCAAAATCTGCCTATTTTCCAAAGTTCTTGAACGTATTGTTTACACTGATGTCTACGCGGCTTTTAAGACTGTTCTTGGTGATGAACAGCACGGTTTTGTTAGGAATCGCTCGACCACGTCCAACTTACTTCTGTCACAGGAATTTATTACGAACGGCATGGCACAGCGTCAAGTTGACGTAATTTATACCGACTATAGCAAATGCTTCGACCGTATTGATCATCGCATGCTACTAAAAAAGCTGTTTCTCGCCGGAATTCACGGAGACTTGTACCGATGGTTCTCATCCTATATAGAGAACAGAACACAGGCTGTCGTGCTTCAAGGGTACACATCTGGTTGGAGTTCTGTCCCTTCAGGAGTGCCTCAAGGTTCCATTCTGGGTCCATTGTTATTCATATTGTTCATTACAGATATCAAGCATTGCTTTCATCATTCGTATATTCTTCTCTATGCTGATGACATGAAAATTCACAAAGTTGTAAGAGACATTTCTGATGCATATCAATTGCAAGACGACCTGCACAGATTTGAGATATATTGCAAACGTAACAAACTCCAATTAAATGTCTCTAAATGTTTCGTCCTAACATTCTCACGACGTACGTCTTTGATCAACTTTAATTACACTATCAACAATGAATTAATTAGCAGGCTAAATAGCATAAGAGACTTGGGGGTGATCGTGGACAACAAGCTTCTGTTTGATCAGCATGTGAATAGCATAGTTACAAAGGCATCAAAAGCTCTGGGATTTATACTACGCACCACGGCCTGTTTTCGATCTCTTAAACCGGTTAAAATTTTATATTGTTCTTTTGTACGTAGCCATTTAGAATACGCATCTCAGGTTTGGAACCCCCAGTATTAGATTTATAAGGCCCGTATTGAAGGCGTCCAAAGAAAATTTCTACGTTACCTAGATTATAGAGCACAGCAATACTCGGTTTACTATAAGCACCGCTGTAAACGGTACCACTTCCTTCCTCTGGAGATCAGGCGTCATATTGGAGACATGACTCTGCTTATGGGTGTCGCAAATGGCCATATTGACTGTCCTGAACTTGTTGCAAATATAGGATTACGCACGAACCTAATGGGATTACGTCAGCGACCAATATTAAGTGTACCTTTCACAACGACCAATTATGTGAAAAATGTTTTTTCAATAAGGAGTGCACGTGATTTCAATAAATTTTCTAGGGACCATGATATCGACTTGTTCTGCACTAGTGTGGCGTCCTTGCGACGGCAAATGGCACACAACTTTTTCGATGATTAAGTAGCTTCTCTCGCATGTAATGAATTGTCATCTGTACTTTTTTTTTTTATTTCCCCGTTATATGTATTTTCTTTTTATCTACGTGTGGAGGCTTGTAATTAGCGATTTGGAAATACTACACTGTTTATCATTTTTGCTTGTTAGTCTGTAAGCCTTCTGTAAAATAAAATAAATAAATAATAAATAAAATAGTTAGGAAAGCCTGTAGAACATTGGGACACTATCATAATACATTTTGCGTCATTAAAACTCGATAATGTTACGAGTAGAAGGTGGGAAGAACATTAAAGTATCATAGGAGATGATCCTACCCTCGAAGAGTTTTTTAAGTTTTTACGCGACCGGGCGGATGTATTAGAAACAGTAAAGCATAATAAATCAAGTATAATCTGTAAAAATGAAAAAGCAGCTAGTTTAATTGCATCCGCTCAGACGAGTAAGAACAACCGATTTAATTGTATAGTTTGTAAACAAGATCACCGTCTGTTTGAATGTTCGAGATTTATTTCTATGAATTTAGAAGAAAGAAATGAAGTCGTTTCGTAAAATAAATTGTGTATTAATTGTATAAAACCAGGTCATCGTGCCTTTAATTGCAAATCATCTGGTTGCAAGACTTGCCATTATAAGCATAACTTGTTGCTTCATAGAAATAGATCTCCATCGATGGAAAATAATGTTAGTTCCCGTAGTGAAAGGCCGACTGGTACATCACCCCCGTCTTCAGTCGGAGTTGTACGTCAAGGCGAGCTCGAACCTGCACTCTCGCAGCAACCGAACGCCGTGAGCGCCGCTGGACATGAGTGCCCGGCGCCCGCGTCGGAACCGGTTTCCTTATCTACGATCGCCACTCAATACGTACTTTTGTCGACCGCGCTCATAAACGTAGTTAACGAACCAAATAATGAACATTATGTAGCGCGCGCATTATTAGATTCTGGTAGTCAGATGTCAATAGTAACAGAAAGTTTTTGTAATAAATTAGGATTGTCCTGCAAACGTGCTAAGGACAACCGTAATGTATATGGTATAGGAAATACTAAGTTACAGTTCGTAGAAAGTTGTAGTTTTGTAATCAAATCAACTCACAATGATTTTTTTGTGGAAATCAACTGTATAATCTTGCCAAAAATCACGAATATGTTGCCGAATGTTAAGATTAATGTAAATGAATTAAAGATTCCTGGTGACGTATTTGTGGATTTAGCAGATAGTAGATTTTACGAGCCCGCGAACGTAGATATATTAATTGGAGCGGACTTGTTTTGGGAACTGGTAACAGGTCAACAGATAAGACTAGGTAAAGGTCTTCCCATTTTGCAGAGTAGTAAATTAGGTTGGCTTGTTACGGGTCCCGTAGATATTTGTAAATCAAATAATGAAGTAACGTGTAACTTAACTAGAAGTATAAGTGAACAATTAGAAAAATTCTGGAGGGTTGAGGAGATATTAAGTATAGATCATATACCGTTTAGTAATGAAGAGGAACTTTGTGAAAAACACTTTGTAAAAAATACGTATAGAAAGGAAAATGGTAGGTTTTGTGTTAAGATGCCCTTTCACACTTCACCGTCTGTACTTGGAGATTCCTTTGTTAAGGCTAGGTCACGCCTGAATAATTTAGAAAAAAGATTGAAAAGGCAACCTAAGGTGAAGGAGTCCTATGTTGAATTTTTAAATGAAAACGAGCACTTGAATCACTTGTCACAAACATGTAAGCCTAAATTTGGATATTATTTACCGCATCACCCAGTTATTCGGGAGAAAAGTGAGACTACAAAACTTCGGGTTGTTTTTAACGCTTCGGAAAAGACCGATAGTGGTTACTCATTAAATGATATCCAAATGGTTGGGCCAGTGATTCAAGACGATATTTTTAGTATTTTGCTTCGATTTAGGCAACATAATTATGTTATGACCTCAGATATCGAAAAAATGTATAGACAAATATTAATATCTGAGAGTCAAAGACATTTACAAATGATAGTGTGGAGGGACAATGAACACGAACCCTTAAGGTATTTAAAATTAAACACGGTGACCTACGGAACCGCTTCCGCGCCGTATTTAAGTACTCGTTGTCTTCTTCAATTGGCGAATGAATGTAATGATTCGGAAGTCCGCGAGATAATGAAACATGATTTTTTCATGGATGACTTGATAACAGGTCATCAGACTGAGGAAGGGTTAAATCGTATTTGTAGATTAATTACTCAGATTTTAGATTCGGGTGGTTTTAAGTTACGAAAATTTAGGTCTAATGTCAATCAGTTACTTGTTGAAAATAAATTACATGAAACACAATCCATTACAGAATTTAAAACAACCACGAGCACGTTAGGGTTAACATGGACGCCTCAGTCTGACAAGTTTCAATTTTCCGTCCATGTAGATAAAAGCGATAGGCTCACTAAGCGAAGTATATTATCTTCTATTGCAAAGATTTTTGATCCTTTAGGACTTTTAAGTATATTTGTTGTTAAGGCTAAGTTAATTTTGCAGAAACTATGGAAAAGTAAATTAGGATGGGACGATCCAGTAGCCGATGAAGTACAAGTTATGTGGTTTAAATTTATAAAGAACATGAATTCTCTAACTTGTGTCGAAGTTCCAAGGCACGTCATGTGTAAGAATGCAGCACATATTGAAATTCACATATTTTCAGATGCGTCTATGTGTGCATAAGGGACCTGTGTTTTTGTTCGTTCAATAGATCCTATTGGAGAAATTCATGTACAGTTACTCTGTGCTAAATCTAGGGTCGCCCCATTAAAAGGTCTAACAATACCGAAACTCGAGCTATGCGGAGCGCTGCTGTCCGCTGAGTTGGGGGAAAAGGTGACTCACTCCCTGCGATGTACTGTGGCTCGGTGTGTATACTGGACAGACTCGATGGTTGTGCTCGGTTGGTTACGTGCCACCGCCGCTCCAAAACAATTAAAGGTATTTGTTTCAAATCGAGTAATTAAAATTAATAAGTTAACAAAGGGTAGTGAGTGGAGGTATGTACCAACAGACCAAAATCCAGCAGATCTCATTTCCAGAGGAGTAGATCGTATGGATAAAAAGGTTGACAGATTGTGGTGGAGTGGGCCTCCCTTTTTATCCCTAAGCGAGTCCCAATGGCCTAAGGTCGATAGTAATAAGTTAAATAGTGTAAACTTACCTGAAGTTAAGATCATAGATACCTTTGTAACAAGTATGAATAATGAAAGGTTGATTGAATTTGAACGTTATTCTAGTTTGCATAAGGTACAACGTGCAATGGCCTATGTTCTTAGATTTGTTAAAAATTGCAGAATAAAAAATAAAGAAGGTAGACTTACAACTAGTTATTTAGGTACCGATGAGTTAAACGATAGTTTGATGTATTTAGTCAAATTCTCGCAGCATGATTCATTTAGCGATGAGTATGTTAGTTTATTAAGTAATAAGCCACTAAGGAGTAAATGTAAGATTTTATCTCTTAGCCCCTTTCTAGACAGTAAATCTAAAGTTATACGAGTGGGTGGTCGTATTCAAAATTCAACTTGTTCGTATTACAAAAAACATCCTTTACTATTAGATTCTAAACTATCAAGGATTATCAAGGCTTATTTTTGAGAGTGAACATAGCCGGTTACTGCATGCTGGGCCTCAGATGATGTTATCGGCTATTAGAGAGAAATATTGGATTATTAATGGTAGAAAGGTGGCTAGAAGCGTGTCAAATAATTGTATAGTCTGTAAGCGATTTAGATTTAAACCTATAGTTCCTATCATGGGTAATCTACCCAAACAGCGTTTAATTCCAGGAACGCCCTTTGAAACGGCTGGAGTTGACCTGGCTGGTCCCTTTTTAATCACTGATAGAAAAGGCCGCGGTTGTAAAATTAGTAAATGTTACATGTGTTTATTTGTATGTTTTACAACCAAGGCTATTCATTTAGAAGTCGTAAGTGACTTAAGTACAAATGCATTTCTGTTGGCATTACGAAGATTTATTGCACGACGTTCTAAACCGAGTTTATTATATTGTGATAATGCGACTAATTTTTTAGGGGCTAGTAATGAACTTAATAAATATTTGATAGTAAGCAAAGATAAAATAAATAAATTTTGTTCTGATGAAGGAATGAAGTTTGCCTTCATACCCCCATACGCCCCAAACTTTGGGGGCTTGTGGGAGGCAGGGGTGAAGTCTGCAAAATATCACATAAAAAGAATATTAGGAGACAGGCATTTAACATATGAGGAACTTTCAACTTTATTTGTCCAAGTAGAAGCTATACTGAACTCCCGGCCTTTGTTTCCCATGTCATCCGATCCCAATGATTTCCATCCCCTGACTCCCGGGCATTTCCTCGTCGGCAAGCCGCTGATAGCTCTTCCCTCTCCAGTACTGACCAATATTAACTGTAATCGACTTCACAGATACGAGCAATTGGAACGAATGAGACAGGTTTTCTGGTTGAGATGGCAACATGAGTACATTACGGAACTGCAACATCGTACGAAATGGCGCAAACCTGCTATGGAACTTCGCGTTGGAGATATGGTCATTTTAAAGGAAAATAATTTGCCTCCATTAAAATGGAGACTCGGACGCATAGAGACAATGAATGAATGACAATGTATCCAGAGTAGCAGATGTGAGGACGGCCAGTGGCACTATCCGTCGAGCGGTCAATCGCCTGTGCCCTCTGTTCGAGCCTGAAGCAGAAGAGTTGAAGGAATCGGATCCCCTTCAGCGGGGGGAGTATGTTAACGCCCACCCCCGCGGGGTGCGGGGGGACCAGGCCGGTGCCCCTACTCCACATGGCTGAGGGTATAAAAGCTCGCGCGCAGGTCGCGAGCGACGACGAACTCCAGAACTTGTAAATTTGTAATCTTATAATCTGCATACGTGTACTCATTGTAAAACGAAATTAAAGTATAGTAGTCAATTCGATTCGTTCATATTTCAGCTCCTCACACGTACCTTAGCACACACAAATCAGGCAAAAAGCCTAGACAGGTGAGATAAATCACACTTTTAAAATACCAGTTTTACAGAAGTCTTAAAACACTTAGTGTAGTCACTTCTAAGATTGACTGTACTTATAAAATGAATTTATAAGTACTAATTAAGAATCAAAGGCAATTAGACTTGTAAAAGGCGCTTATAATACCACTGCTCTTATTAATATCATATAATGGGTTCTTAAATACGTCTATAAGACTATGTTATAAGTATGAATTCTCCTCAAACTTAAATAGACTTATAAAATAGCACTATAAGAGTTCCTGCCTTAATCAGAACACATATAAACCTTATATGAAACCATAGCTCTTACAAGCTTTTGTTTGTAAGGGTATTAAGGGTTTCTGACTTAATCAGAACACGTATAAACCTTATAATTATGAAACCATCGGTCTTAAAGCTTTTGTTTGTAAGGGTATTTTGCTAGCTGGGGCAGCCGCTGCCTCATCAAGATCTTTGACTGGGCAGAACACCCTAAGGTGTGGACCGCCGCAGTGGCTGCATAGGTCAACAGGCACCGTGCAGAGACGTTTGCCGTGACCGTATGCTAAGCAGCGGTTGCACTGCACCAGAGGCGTCTGGTCTTCGACGCGCACTCGTTGGAGGTCAATGCGCAGCTTGCCTCCTTCGAGTGCCGTCTTCCAGATAGCTGGGGAAACACTCAGCACAATGGTATTCGTATGCGGGTTTCGACACTTTTTTCTAAATTTGACAGCCATTTTGAGTTCCTCGTCCCCGAGGCCGTGAAAGATTTCCTGGTTCTGGTTCTTAAGGGCTCTCAACACTTCCTCGTCGCTGTGTACTGACAGCACGTCCCTAAGAACCAGAAGCGGCTCCCGATTTTTCACTGCCTCGACGACGAGGTTCTCTCCGGCCGATTCCAGTCGCTTCTTTAACTTTTCTCTCTCCTCCTTCGTTGCCCACCCCATGATGACCTTTTGATCCTTGGCCTTTCGGCACAATGCTGTTCACGTGGGGGTTACGTGATTTTTTCCTAAATTAAATAGAGACACTCTGTTCCCCATCGCCGAGGCCGTCAAATAACTCCCGGTTCCGATTCCTAAGGGCTCGAAACATGTCCTCGTCACTGTGAATCAGCAACACGTCCCTAAGAATCAGAAGCGGGTCTCTGTTTTTGACTTCCTCGACGACGAGGTTCTCTCCAGCCTTCCAAACGCGCTTTAAGTTTTTGTCTCTCCTCCTTTGTTGCACACCCCATGATGACTTTCTGATCTAAACTTATATCCTAATCTTCCTTTTTCTTTTTTTTTTTTGATCTTTCTTTTTTTTTTTTTTTTTCCTGATCTTTAATTTAGCTTTTGTTACTCTCTCTACACGCACCCAGCCCTCCTTCGCGTTTACCGCTTTTCGCACTCTTTCAAGGATTTCGGCCCCCGTATCCATTTCCTGTGTTGATGAGACAACCACGGAGTGCAGCGTCGTTCGCTCCAGGGCCTGCGCCCCAGTGTGGCACTTACTGACGGCTGCCACACTCGCGTAGGTTGTCTCCGCCACACTTTCTCTGCCGGCCAGACTGTCTCGGAGTCTGTCGAGTTTATCGGAGTTGTCTTTTAACTTCAAGATGTGCTCCTTCATGGTTCTCAGGAGCTCAGTCTGGCCAGCAAGAACCTCGATGGAAGTGGGTTGGGGGCCGAAGTCAGCAGTGGGCGCGGGTTCCGGTAGAGCGATGGGTGCGGCAAGAGCCTTGTCGCATTCGGACTCCTTGACAAGCTCAAAAAGCCTGTTTATGGTCTCGAGCACCGCAGTCTTGATGTCGGTCCTGAGGTTGCGAGAGTTGCCTAAATTAAGCTTAGCCTTGTACAGGCAAGCTCTCGCCTTCTCAGTGCGACTGCGGTACCACGCCTCAGGCTTCTTGAGCAGTGCTGAAGCATCCGCAGGAGCTCGGCGCGTCCCCGGAGTAGCAGGGTCTCCCCGCGAGGCGGAAGGAGTGTCCTCTCCGAAGGAGATTCTTCTCCTCGCGTCAGCAGAAGAAGGTCCCGCCTTATCCGGCGATCGCGTCGAGCCCCCGGAGCCTAACGTTCTCAGGGTAGCGGATGGGGTGTGGAACATATTGTTCTCGAGTGGCATGAATACGAATAAAAACGAACCCCTGTAAAGTGGGGGCCCAGACAACAATAGCCGCTCAGGAGGAGAAATTTAGAGGACAATGGGATCTTTTGTGTCCCTTTATTTAGTTCGTTATTTTTATTATCTTCTGTGTACCCCACACAGAACATAATAATAATAACTTACAACACGAATTAAACTAATAAACGATATTAATAATAATTAAATACTTGGTCATAAAATTGTGTGAGCCTTACAGACTCCGTCAAATAATGTTAAAATGATTTTGCCAAAATCTATCGTGAAGGTAGATTTTACACGTCTACCTTCAGATCGACTGGCTCCGTGCACAGGCGCTTGCCGTGCCCGTAAGCCAAGCAGCGGGTACACTGCACCAGAGGCGTCTTGTCTTCGACGCGCACTCTCTGGAGGTCAATCCGAGGCTTGCCCCCTTCGAGTGCCCTTTTCCAGATTGCTGGGGTAACACTCAGCACAATAGTATTCGTCGGGTTTCGACACTTTTTTCTAAATTTGACAGCCATTTTGAGTTCCTCGTCCCCGAGGCCGTGAAAGATTTCCTGGTTCTGGTTCTTAAGGACTCTCAACACTTCCTCGTCGCTGTGTACTGATAGCACGTCCCTAAGAACCGGAAGCGGGTCCCGATTTTTCACTGCCTCAACGACGAGGTTCTCTCCGGCCGATTCAAGTCGTTTCTTTAACTTTTATCTCTCCTGCTTCGTTGCGCACCCCATGATGACATTTTGGTCCTTGGCCTTTCGGACCCTCTCTACTCGCACCCAGCCCTCCTTCGCGTCCACTGCTCTTCGCACTCTTTCGAGGATTTCGACCCCCGTGTCCATCTCCTGTGTTGAGGAGACGACCACAGAGTGCAGCGTCGTACGCTCCGGAACTGGTGCTCCAGTGTGGCTCTAACTCCCAGACGCTGCACTCGCGTAGGTCTTCTCCCCAACCCATTCCCCGCTAGCCAGACTGGCTGGAGCTTTTTCAGTTTCTCGGAGTTATCTTTTATCTCCAAAATGTGCTCCTTCAAGTGCGGCAGGGGTCCAGTCTTGCTCAGACTCCTTGACTAGCTCATAAAGCTTGTTTATGGCTTCCAGCACCGCAGTCTTGATCTCGGCGTTGAGGTTGCGAGAGTTGTCCAAATTAAGCTTGGCCTTATTAAGGCAATCTCTCGCCTACTCGGTGCAACTGCGGCACTTACCCTCAGGCTTTTTGAGCGGTCTTGAGGCTTCGATAGCAGCTCGGCGCGTCCCCGGAGTGGCTGGCCCCTGTGACGCAGAAGGAGTCTCGTGTCCGAAGGAGATTCTCCTCCTCGCATCAGGCGAAGACCCCGCTTTTACCGCCGATCGCGGCGAGCCACTAGAGCCTTGGGCACTCACGGTGCTGGATGGGGTGCGCAACATATTAAAATTTGAGAGCAGATACTCTCAGAACAGACCCCTGTAAAGAGGGGGACGGAACCGCAATATCTGCTCGAGAGGAGAGGAGAAAGAAAAAAATTAAAAATAGCCAAAATCCCACGTAGTAGACGTGGGATTTTGGCATTTTTTTTTTTTATGTTTTATATTTTAATTGATTATTTGTAATATTACTTATTATATGGTAAAGAGGGCGCTGCAGTGCCACGACTAACATCGTCTCTGTGTTCTTGTGTTTAAAAAGTACAAATAGTGCAAAATATGTGTTATAACGATCAAAAATATATTAATAACTAGTTTGCTTGGGTGCGCGAGCTGCGCGCAGCTCGCGGATTTCGTGTTTTTGAGAAGTATTCCCTATCCTTATAAAATTTTGAGAATCCATAGGAATCCTTAAATGAATTGGAAAATCCGTTAGTATTACCCCTAAATCAGTATGAGAACCCTTAAGAACCCCTAAAACATTTGAGAAGTATAAAAAAACATTACTCTAAGGTTTGCTTGTCGTCGTCCCTGAGTTACGCTTCACCCACTCAACCTTCGTTACGCTACGGAGGTCGGCGGCTCGCTCCGCTCAGGACCTACCTACCACCGGACAGGTTTCGACGCCTACTATAATATTTGTTCAAACACCTGATGGCTACCGCTAACCGTTATGAAGTTACAGCCCTTTCAATTTTAGGGGAGGTTGGGGAGGGGCGCTCCACTCAAGACCTACCTACCACCGGAAAGGGGAGGTTGGGGAGGGGAGGGTATAAAAATTCAACGCTCCTCAATAATAAAGTATAGTCAAAATAAAAATGCCGCTACGTGTCCTAGTTTCCGAGATACGATGGGGGGGAGAGGTGAAGGGGGGGAGAGGGGGGAATTTTGTAAAAAGGTTTTGACCAATTTTTTGCCCCTTCTTACGATTCTGAAAAAAAAATGTTCCAAGTCTCTTAACTTCCGAGATCCGCCTAAAGGGGGGGGAGAAGGGGAGAAAGGGGGACAACTTTGAAAAATGATTTTTACTTTTCCGGGCCTCCTCTATACGAATCTGAAAAAAAAAATGTTCCAAGTCTCTTGGTTTCCGAGATACGAGGGAGGGGGGTGAAGGGGGGCGAAAAGGGGAGGTTTGGCACTTTTCCCATAGGTTTTAGAGTTAGTTGTTTACGAATCTGTCAAAATATACCCACCTCCCCATCCACCATCTGGGA
Organism: Xestia rhomboidea; assembly: GCA_963853795.1. Taxonomy (NCBI): domain Eukaryota; kingdom Metazoa; phylum Arthropoda; class Insecta; order Lepidoptera; family Noctuidae; genus Xestia; species Xestia rhomboidea. The sequence continues at coordinate 42,830 of OY970778.1, read as the reverse complement.
GATCAATTCTGTCAGTGAGTCAGTGAGTGAGTGGTAATCGAGCTTTATATTGTATAACTAGTTTGCTTGGGTGCGCGAGCTGCGCGCAGCTCGCGTGTTTGGTGTTTTTGAGAAGTATTACTTACCCTTATAAAATTTTGAGAATCTATAAGCACCCCTAAATGAATTGGAAAATCCGTTAGAATTACCCCTAAAACAGTATGAAAACCCCTACGGACCCCTAATAAAACCTTATTTAAAAACTCAGACCTTTTCCATAAAAAAAATAACTCAAAAGTTTGCTGAGTTACGCTTCATCGATTCAATCATCGTTACGCTACGGAGGGCGCCGGCTCGCTTCGCTCGCCACCTCCCCCCTTCGCTCCACTCGGTCTCGCAGGTTCGCTCCATTCAGGACCTACCTACCACCGGAATGCGGAGGGGAGCAAAGGGGAGGTTGGGGAGGGGAGGGTTTATAAATTTCAACGCCCCTCAATAATAAAGTATAGTTCAAATCAAAATGCCGCTACGTGTCCTAGTTTCCGAGATACGATGGGGGGAGGGGTGAAGGGGGGGAGAGTGGGGAGTTTAGAAAACTGATTTCGACTAATGCATTGCCCCTTTATACGAATCTGAAAAAAAAAAATGTTCCAAGTCTCTTAACTTCCGAGATCCGCCTAAAGGGGGGGAGAAGGGGGAAAAGGGGGACAACATTGAAAACTGGTTTTTACTTCTCCGAGTCTCCTCTATACGAATCGGTAAAAAAAACAAAATACGGGTCTCTTAGTTTCTGAGATACGATAGGGAGGGGGGTGAAGGGGGGTGAAAAGGGGAGGTTTGGCACTTTTCCCATACTCGCGGGAGTAACTTGTTTACGAATCTGTCAAAAAATACCCACCTCCCCACCCACCATCTGGGAGAACAATTATGTCAGTCAGTCAGTGAGTGAGTCAGTGGTAATTCAGCTTTTATTTATTTATTTATATTATATAAAACTACAAGACCACTCACTCACTACATGTGGAATGGGTGAGAGATGGGTTAGGGGTATGTTTTGCAATTATGTATAAAACCATAAATTGAGTAGAAGAAAATTATAGAGGAGATTCAAATCCAAGATGGCGGCCGAGTCCATTTCCGGTTTCGGTGGGGAAAAGACTTGGAGGAGTTTCGACTCATAGGTCCTGTACAAGATCTGGAATGATTTAAAAAAAAAGTAAAAAAAAAAAAAAAAACAAGATGGCGGCTGCGCTAGGTCGTTTTGAAAATTGCTACTTTTTTCACTCGACTTTGGTGAATTGTTTTGTTCTACCGATTCCAAAAGTTGGCAACACCAAGTAAACTGGTCGGTAGCCTATATCCTTGAGATTTCAGGAAAATTGTGACTTTTCAGAAAAACAAGATGGCGGACGCTGTGGCGGCCATTTTGTGAACAGTTGGAATTTTCGACTTTTTTCAAATCCATTTTTCGTGTAGTTGGCAACATCCGACGGGTTCAAGTTGTACCGAACGGTTGTGTGTTACGTCAACGAGTGTTGCCTGGCGAAATTAATTTCCCCATTTTTAGGGTATTTTCCCAGATTTTCCCCAAAAACATGAAAAGTAGAAATAACGACATTTTGAATAAAAACTTTGACTAGCTGGCAGCATTAGGGTCCCCCAAATGACATTTGACCATTTTGGTGCGTTTTAGTTGGCAACCCCAAAAAATATTGAATATTTTAATTTTTGGGACTTTTTGAATTTGGCGAATTCATTTGTTCTACCAAACTCAAAAGTTGGCAACACCAAGTACACCGATCGGTAGCCTATATCCTTGAGATTTCAGAAAAATTATGACATTTCATAAAAACAAGATGGCGGACAGTGTGGCGGCCATCTTGTAAAAATGACGAAAAATCCCAATTTTCGACACGATAGATGGGACAGCTGGCAACCCCCGACTGGATTGTGTTGTATGAACCGGTTGTGTATTTAATCGAGGAGTGTTGCCTGGTGCAAAAAATTTCCCCATTTTAGGGAGTTTTCCCAGATTTTCCCCAAAAACATGAAAAGTAGAAATAACGACATTTTGAATGGAGACTTTGACTAGCTGGCAACATTGTGGTCCCCCAAATGACATTTGACCATTTTCATCACTTTTAGCTGGCAACCCCGAGAGCCATTGGGGCTTGAATTTTCGGGTCAGACCCGAATTTGGCGAGTTCTTTTGTTCTACCAAACACAAAAGTTGGCAACACCAAGTACACCAGTCGATGGTTTGTATCCTTGAGATTTCAGGAAAATTATGACTTTTCAAAAAAACAAGATGGCGGACAGTGTGGCGGCCATCTTGTAAAAATTACGAAAAATCCCAATTTTCGACACGATAAATGGGACAGCTGGCAACCCCCGACTGGATTGTGTTGTATGAACCGGTTGTGTATTTAGTCGAGGAGTGTTGCCTGGTGCAAAAATTTTCCCCATTTTTAGGGAGTTTTCCCAGATTTTCCCCAAAAACATGAGAAGTAGAAATAACTACATTTTGAATGGAGACTTTGACTAGCCGGCAACATTGGGGTCCCCCAAATGACATTTGACCATTTTCATCACTTTCAGCTGGCAACCCCGAGAACCATTTCGGCTTGAAATTTCGGGTCAGACCCGACTTTCGCGAGTTCTTTTGTTCTACCAAACTCAAAAGTTGGCAACAACAAGTACACCAGTCGGTGGTCTGTATCCTTGAGATTTCAGGAAAATTATGACATATCAAACAAACAAGATGGCGGACAGTGTGGCGGCCATCTTGTAAAAATGACGAAAATTCCCAATTTTTGACGCAATAAATGGCACGACTGGCATCCCCCGACTGGATTGTGTTGTATGAACGGGTTATGTGTTTTGTTGAGGAGTATAGCCTGGTGCAAAAATTCTCCCAATTTTTAGGGTATTTTCCCAGATTTTCCCCAAAAACGTGAAAAGTAGAAATAACGAAATTTTGAATAGAAACTTTGATAAGCCGGCAACTTTGGGATCCCCCAAATGACATTTCACCATTTTCATCACTTTCAGCTGGCAACCCCGAGCGCCATTAGGGCTTGAACTTTCGGGTCAGACCCGACTTTGGCGAGTTCTTTTGTTTTACCAAAGTCAACGAACAGCTACCGTTTTTTTACTGACAGGTACCTTGTATCCTGGTTACTTTAGGAAAATTGTGACATTTCAAAAATCCAAGATGGCGACCGTGCCATTTCCGGTTTATTACCACTCACTCACTGACATAATTGTTCTCCCAGATGGTGGAGGGCGAGTGGGGTATATTTTTAAGGATTCGTAAACAACTAACTCTCAAACCTATGGGAAAAGTGCCAAACCTCCCCTTTTCACCCCCCTTCTCACCCCTCCCTATCGTGTCTCGGAAACCAAGAGACTTGGAACATTTTTTTTTTCAGATTCGTATAGAAGAGGCTTGGAAAAGTAAAAACCATTTTCAAAGTTGCCCCTTTGCCCCCCTTCTCCCCGCCCCTTTAGGCGGATCTCAGAAGTTAAGAGACTTGGAACATTTTCTTTTTCAGATTCATATTAAGGGTACCAGAGTTGATCAAAATCATTTTTCAAAACTCCCCTCTCTCCCCCCCTTCACCCCTCCCGCCCATCGAATCTCGGAAACTAGGACACGTAGCGGCATTTTGATCTTTACTATACTTTATTATTGAGGAGCGTTTAAATTTTTATACCCTCCCCTCCCCAACCTCCCATATCCGGTGGTAGGCAGGTCCTGAGTGGAGCGAACCTGCGAGACCGAGTGGAGCGAAGGGGGGAGGTGGCGAGCGAAGCGAGCCGGCGACCTCCGTAGCGTAACGAAGGTTGAGTGGGTGAAGCTCCCCTCCCCAACCTCCCCTATAATTGAAAAGGGCTGTAACTTAATAACGGTTAGAGATAGCTACCAGGTGTTTGAACAAATATTATAGTAGGTGTCGAAACCTGTGGTAGGTAGGTCTTGAGTGGAGCGAAGGGGGGGAGGTGGCGAGCGAAGCGAGCCGGCGACCTCCGTAGCGTAACGATGGTTGAGTGGGTGAAGCGTAACTCAGCAAACTTTAGGGTAATGTTTTTTATGGGAAAAGGTCTCAGTTTTTAAATAAGGTTTTATTAGGGGTCCGTAGGGGTTTTCAAACCGTTTTAGGGGTAATTCTAACGGATTTTCCAATTCATTTAGGGGTGCCTATAGATTCTCAAAATGTTATAAGGGTAAGTAATACTTCTCAAAATAAATAAGGTTTTAGATTTTATTAGGGGTTCGTAGGGGTTTTTAATACTGTTTTAGGGGTAATTCTAACGGATTTTCTAATTCATTTAAGGATGCTTATATATTCTGTAGATTTTCTAAGGGTAAGTAATACTTCTCAAAAACACCAAACACGCGAGCTGCGCGCAGCTCGCGCACCCAAGCAAACTAGTTATATAATATAAAATTCAGCTTTATATAGTATAACTAGTTTGCTTGGGTGCGCGAGCTGCGCGCAGCTCGCGTGTTTAGTGTTTTAGAGACGTATTACTTACCCTTATAACATTTTGAGAATCTATAGGCACCCCTAAATGAATTGGAAAATCCGTAAGAATTACCCCTAAAACAGTATGAAAACCCTTACGGACCCCTAATAAAACCTTATTTAAAAACTCAGACCTTTTCCATAAAAAAAATAACTCTAAAGTTTGCTGAGTTACGCTTCACCCATTCAATCATCGTTACGCTACGGAGGTCGCCGGCTCGCTTCGCTCGCCACCTCCCCCCTTCGCTCCACTCAGGACCTACCTGCCACCGGAAAGGGGAGGTTGGGGAGGGGAGGGTATACAAATTTCAACAACCCTCAATAACAAAGTATTGTCAAAATCAAAATGCCGCTACGTGTCCTAGTTTCCGAGATACGATGGGGGGAGGGGTGAAGGGGGGAGAGTGGGGAGTTTTGAAAAATGATTTTGACCAACTCTTTGCCCCTTCTTACGAATCTGAAAAAAAAAATGTTCCAAGTCTCTTAACTTCTGAGATCCGCCTAAAGGGGCGGGGAGAAGGGGGGCAAAGGGGCAACTTTGAAATATGATTTTTACTTTTCCAAGCCTCCTCTATAAGAATCTGAAAAAAAAAATGTACCAAGTCTCTTGGTTTCCGAGATACGATAGGGAGGGGTGAGAAGGGGGATGAAAAGGGGAGGTTTGGCAATAGGTTTGAGAGTTAGTTGTTTACGAATCTGTAAAAATATACCTACCTCCCCATCCACCATCTGGGAGATCAATTCTATACGATGGGGGGAGGGGTGAAGTGGGGAGAGTGGGGAGTTTTGAAAAATGATTTTGACCAACTCTTTGCCCCTTCTTACGAATCTGAAAAAAAAAATGTTCCAAGTCTCTTAACTTCTGAGATCCGCCTAAAGGGGCGGGGAGAAGGGGGGCAAAGGGGCAACTTTGAAAAATGGTTTTTACTTTTCCAAGCCTCCTCTATACGAATCTGAAAAAAAAAATGTTCCAAGTCTCTTGGTTTCCGAGACACGATAGGGAGGGGTGAGAAGGGGGGTGAAAAGGGGAGGTTTGGCACTTTTCCCATAGGTTTGAGAGTTAGTTGTTTACGAATCTGTAAAAATATACCCCACTCGCCCTCCACCATCTGGGAGAACAATTATGTCAGTGAGTGAGTGGTAATAAACCGGAAATGGCACGGTCGCCATCTTGAATTTTTGAAATGTCACAATTTTCCTAAAGTAACCAGGATACAAGGTACCAGTCAGTAAAAAAACGGTGGCTGTTCGTTGACTTTGGTAAAACAAAAGAACTCGCCAAAGTCGGGTCTAACCCGAAAATTCAAGCCCTAATGGCGCTCGGGGTTGCCCGCTGAAAGTGATGAAAATGGTAAAATGTCATTTGGGGGACCCCAATGTTGCCGGCTAGTCAAAGTCTCCATTCAAAATGTAGTTATTTCTACTTTTCATGTTTTTGGGGAAAATCTGGGAAAACTCCCTAAAAATGGGGAAAATTTTTGCACCAGGCAACACTCCTCGACTAAATACACAACCGGTTCATACAACACAATCCAGTCGGGGGTTGCCAGCTGTCCCATTTATCGTGTCGAAAATTGGGATTTTTCGTCATTTTTACAAGATGGCCGCCACACTGTCCGCCATCTTGTTTTTTTGAAAAGTCATAATTTTCCTGAAATCTCAAGGATACAGGCCACCGACTGGTGTACTTGGTGTTGCCAACTTTTGTGTTTGGTAGAACAAAAGAACTCGCCAAAGTCGGGTCTGACCGAAAATTCAAGCCCCAATGGCTCTCGGGGTTGCCAGCTAAAAGTGATGAAAATGGTCAAATGTCATTTGGGGGATCACAATGTTGCCAGCTAGTCAAAGTCTCCATTCAAAATGTCGTTATTTCTACTTTTCATGTTTTTGGGGAAAATCTGGGAAAACTCCCTAAAAATGGGGAAAATTATTGCACCAGGCAACACTCCTCGACTAAATACACAACCGGTTCATACAACACAATCCAGTCGGGGGTTGCCAGCTGTCCCATTTATCGTGTCGAAAATTGGGATTTTTCGTCATTTTTACAAGATGGCCGCCACACTGTCCGCCATCTTGTTTTTCTGATATGTCATAATTTTCCTGAAATTTCAAGGATACAGACCACCGACTGGTGTACTTGGTGTTGCCAATTTTTGAGTTTGGTAGAACAAAAGAACTCGCCAAAGTCGGGTCTGACCCGAAAATTCAAGTCCCAATGGCTCTCGGGGTTGCCAGCTAAAAGTGATGAAAATGGTCAAATGTCATTTGGGGGACCACAATGTTGCCAGCTAGTCAAAGTCTCCATTCAAAATGTCGTTATTTCTACTTTTCATGTTTTTGGGGAAAATCTGGGAAAACTCCCTAAAAATGGGGAAAATTATTGCACCAGGCAACACTCCTCGACTAAATACACAACCGGTTCATACAACACAATCCAGTCGGGGGTTGCCAGCTGTCCCATCTATCGTGTCGAAAATTGGGATTTTTCGTCATTTTTACAAGATGGCCGCCACACTGTCCGCCATCTTGTTTTTCTGAAATGTCATAATTTTCCTGAAATCTCAAGGGTATAGGCTACAAATCGATGTACTTGGTGTTGCCAACTTTTGAGTTTGGTAGAACAAATGAATTCGCCAAAGTCAAAAAGTCCCAAAAATTAAAATATTCAATATTTTTTGGGGTTGCCAACTAAAACGCACCAAAATGGTCAAATGTCATATGGGGGACCCCAATGCTGCCAGCTAGTTAAAGTCTTCATTCGAATTGTCGTTTTTTCTACTTTTCATGTTTTTGGGGAAAATCTGGGAAAGCACCCTAAAAATGGGGAAATTTATTTCACCAGGCAACACTCGTTGTTGTAACACACAACCGCTCGGTACAACTCGAACCCGTCAGATGTTGCCAACTACACGAAAAATGGATTTGAAAAAAGTCGAAAATTCCAACTGTTTACAAAATGGCCGCCACAGCGTCCGCCATGTTGTTTTTGTTTAAAGTCACAATTTTTCTAAAATCTCAAGGATATAGGGCTTCGACTGGTGTACTTGGTGTTGCCAATGTTTGAAATCGGTTGAACAAAACAATTTACCAAAGTCGAGTGAAAAAAGTAGCAATTTTCAAAACGTCCTAGCGCAGCCGCCATCTTGTTTTTTTTTTTTTTTTACTTTTTTTTAAATCATTCCAGATCTTATACAGGACCTATGAGTCGAAACCCCTCCAAGTCTTTTCCCCACCGAAACCGGAAATGGACTCGGCCGCCATCTTGGATTTGAATCTCCTCTATAATTTTCCTCTACTCAGTCTATGGTTTTATACATTATTGCAAAACATACCCCTAACCCATCTCTCACCCAATCCGAGAATGGACATGTCAATGAGTGAGTGAGTGAGTGAGTGGTCTTGTAGTTTTATATAATATACTAGTTTGCTTGGGTGCGCGAGCTGCGCGCAGCTCGCGTGTTTGGTGTTTTTGAGAAGTATTACTTACCCTTAGAAAATCTACAGAATATATAAGCATCCTTAAATGAATTAGAAAATCCGTTAGAATTACCCCTAAAACAGTATTAAAAACCCCTACGAACCCCTAATAAAATCTAAAACCTTATTTATTTTGAGAAGTATTACTTACCCTTATAACATTTTGAGAATCTATAGGCACCCCTAAATGAATTGGAAAATCCGTTAGAATTACCCCTAAAACGGTTTGAAAACCCCTACGGACCCCTAATAAAACCTTATTTAAAAACTGAGACCTTTTCCCATAAAAAACATTACCCTAAAGTTTGCTGAGTTACGCTTCACCCACTCAACCATCGTTACGCTACGGAGGTCGCCGGCTCGCTTCGCTCGCCACCTCCCCCCCTTCGCTCCACTCAAGACCTACCTACCACAGGTTTCGACACCTACTATAATATTTGTTCAAACACCTGGTAGCTATCTCTAACCGTTATTAAGTTACAGCCCTTTTCAATTATAGGGGAGGTTGGGGAGGGGAGCTTCACCCACTCAACCTTCGTTACGCTACGGAGGTCGCCGGCTCGCTTCGCTCGCCACCTCCCCCCTTCGCTCCACTCGGTCTCGCAGGTTCGCTCCACTCAGGACCTGCCTACCACCGGATATGGGAGGTTGGGGAGGGGAGGGTATAAAAATTTAAACGCTCCTCAATAATAAAGTATAGTAAAGATCAAAATGCCGCTACGTGTCCTAGTTTCCGAGATTCGATGGGCGGGAGGGGTGAAGGGGGGGAGAGAGGGGAGTTTTGAAAAATGATTTTGATCAACTCTGGTACCCTTAATATGAATCTGAAAAAGAAAATGTTCCAAGTCTCTTAACTTCTGAGATCCGCCTAAAGGGGCGGGGAGAAGGGGGGCAAAGGGGCAACTTTGAAAATGGTTTTTACTTTTCCAAGCCTCTTCTATACGAATCTGAAAAAAAAAATGTTCCAAGTCTCTTGGTTTCCGAGACACGATAGGGAGGGGTGAGAAGGGGGGTGAAAAGGGGAGGTTTGGCACTTTTCCCATAGGTTTGAGAGTTAGTTGTTTACGAATCCTTAAAAATATACCCCACTCGCCCTCCACCATCTGGGAGAACAATTGTCAGTGAGTGAGTGGTAATAAACCGGAAATGGCACGGTCGCCATCTTGGATTTTTGAAATGTCACAATTTTCCTAAAGTAACCAGGATACAAGGTACCTGTCAGTAAAAAAACGGTAGCTGTTCGTTGACTTTGGTAAAACAAAAGAACTCGCCAAAGTCGGGTCTGACCCGAAAGTTCAAGCCCTAATGGCGCTCGGGGTTGCCAGCTGAAAGTGATGAAAATGGTGAAATGTCATTTGGGGGATCCCAAAGTTGCCGGCTTATCAAAGTTTCTATTCAAAATTTCGTTATTTCTACTTTTCACGTTTTTGGGGAAAATCTGGGAAAATACCCTAAAAATTGGGAGAATTTTTGCACCAGGCTATACTCCTCAACAAAACACATAACCCGTTCATACAACACAATCCAGTCGGGGGATGCCAGTCGTGCCATTTATTGCGTCAAAAATTGGGAATTTTCGTCATTTTTACAAGATGGCCGCCACACTGTCCGCCATCTTGTTTGTTTGATATGTCATAATTTTCCTGAAATCTCAAGGATACAGACCACCGACTGGTGTACTTGTTGTTGCCAACTTTTGAGTTTGGTAGAACAAAAGAACTCGCGAAAGTCGGGTCTGACCCGAAATTTCAAGCCGAAATGGTTCTCGGGGTTGCCAGCTGAAAGTGATGAAAATGGTCAAATGTCATTTGGGGGACCCCAATGTTGCCGGCTAGTCAAAGTCTCCATTCAAAATGTAGTTATTTCTACTTCTCATGTTTTTGGGGAAAATCTGGGAAAACTCCCTAAAAATGGGGAAAATTTTTGCACCAGGCAACACTCCTCGACTAAATACACAACCGGTTCATACAACACAATCCAGTCGGGGGTTGCCAGCTGTCCCATTTATCGTGTCGAAAATTGGGATTTTTCGTAATTTTTACAAGATGGCCGCCACACTGTCCGCCATCTTGTTTTTTTGAAAAGTCATAATTTTCCTGAAATCTCAAGGATACAAACCATCGACTGGTGTACTTGGTGTTGCCAACTTTTGTGTTTGGTAGAACAAAAGAACTCGCCAAATTCGGGTCTGACCCGAAAATTCAAGCCCCAATGGCTCTCGGGGTTGCCAGCTAAAAGTGATGAAAATGGTCAAATGTCATTTGGGGGACCACAATGTTGCCAGCTAGTCAAAGTCTCCATTCAAAATGTCGTTATTTCTACTTTTCATGTTTTTGGGGAAAATCTGGGAAAACTCCCTAAAATGGGGAAATTTTTTGCACCAGGCAACACTCCTCGATTAAATACACAACCGGTTCATACAACACAATCCAGTCGGGGGTTGCCAGCTGTCCCATTTATCGTGTCGAAAATTGGGATTTTTCGTCATTTTTACAAGATGGCCGCCACACTGTCCGCCATCTTGTTTTTCTGAAATGTCATAATTTTTCTGAAATCTCAAGGATATAGGCTACCGATCGGTGTACTTGGTGTTGCCAACTTTTGAGTTTGGTAGAACAAATGAATTCGCCAAATTCAAAAAGTCCCAAAAATTAAAATATTCAATATTTTTTGGGGTTGCCAACTAAAACGCACCAAAATGGTCAAATGTCATTTGGGGGACCCTAATGCTGCCAGCTAGTCAAAGTTTTTATTCAAAATGTCGTTATTTCTACTTTTCATGTTTTTGGGGAAAATCTGGAAAAATACCCTAAAAATGGGGAAATTAATTTCGCCAGGCAACACTCGTTGACGTAACACACAACCGTTCGGTACAACTTGAACCCGTCGGATGTTGCCAACTACACGAAAAATGGATTTGAAAAAAGTCGAAAATTCCAACTGTTCACAAAATGGCCGCCACAGCGTCCGCCATCTTGTTTTTCTGAAAAGTCACAATTTTCCTGAAATCTCAAGGATATAGGCTACCGACCAGTTTACTTGGTGTTGCCAACTTTTGGAATCGGTAGAACAAAACAATTCACCAAAGTCGAGTGAAAAAAGTAGCAATTTTCAAAACGACCTAGCGCAGCCGCCATCTTGTTTTTTTTTTTTTTTTTACTTTTTTTTTAAATCATTCCAGATCTTGTACAGGACCTATGAGTCGAAACTCCTCCAAGTCTTTTCCCCACCGAAACCGGAAATGGACTCGGCCGCCATCTTGGATTTGAATCTCCTCTATAATTTTCTTCTACTCAATTTATGGTTTTATACATAATTGCAAAACATACCCCTAACCCATCTCTCACCCATTCCGAGAAACGACATGTCAATGAGTGAGTGAGTGGTCTTGTAGTTTTATATAATATAAACTAGTTTGCTTGGGTGCGCGAGCTGCGCGCAGCTCGCGTGTTTGGTGTTTTTGAGAAGTATTACTTACCCTTAGAAAATCTACAGAATATATAAGCATCCTTAAATGAATTAGAAAATCCGTTAGAATTACCCCTAAAACAGTATTAAAAACCCCTACGAACCCCTAATAAAATCTAAAACCTTATTTATTTTGAGAAGTATTACTTACCCTTATAACATTTTGAGAATCTATAGGCACCCCTAAATGAATTGGAAAATCCGTTAGAATTACCCCTAAAACGGTTTGAAAACCCCTACGGACCCCTAATAAAACCTTATTTAAAAACTGAGACCTTTTCCCATAAAAAACATTACCCTAAAGTTTGCTGAGTTACGCTTCACCCACTCAACCATCGTTACGCTACGGAGGTCGCCGGCTCGCTTCGCTCGCCACCTCCCCCCCTTCGCTCCACTCAAGACCTACCTACCACAGGTTTCGACACCTACTATAATATTTGTTCAAACACCTGGTAGCTATCTCTAACCGTTATTAAGTTACAGCCCTTTTCAATTATAGGGGAGGTTGGGGAGGGGAGCTTCACCCACTCAACCTTCGTTACGCTACGGAGGTCGCCGGCTCGCTTCGCTCGCCACCTCCCCCCTTCGCTCCACTCGGTCTCGCAGGTTCGCTCCACTCAGGACCTGCCTACCACCGGATATGGGAGGTTGGGGAGGGGAGGGTATAAAAATTTAAACGCTCCTCAATAATAAAGTATAGTAAAGATCAAAATGCCGCTACGTGTCCTAGTTTCCGAGATTCGATGGGCGGGAGGGGTGAAGGGGGGGAGAGAGGGGAGTTTTGAAAAATGATTTTGATCAACTCTGGTACCCTTAATATGAATCTGAAAAAGAAAATGTTCCAAGTCTCTTAACTTCTGAGATCCGCCTAAAGGGGCGGGGAGAATTGGGGCAAAGGGGCAACTTTGAAAATGGTTTTTACTTTTCCAAGCCTCTTCTATACGAATCTGAAAAAAAAAATGTTCCAAGTCTCTTGGTTTCCGAGACACGATAGGGAGGGGTGAGAAGGGGGGTGAAAAGGGGAGGTTTGGCACTTTTCCCATAGGTTTGAGAGTTAGTTGTTTACGAATCCTTAAAAATATACCCCACTCGCCCTCCACCATCTGGGAGAACAATTATGTCAGTGAGTGAGTGGTAATAAACCGGAAATGGCACGGTCGCCATCTTGGATTTTTGAAATGTCACAATTTTCCTAAAGTAACCAGGATACAAGGTACCTGTCAGTAAAAAAACGGTAGCTGTTCGTTGACTTTGGTAAAACAAAAGAACTCGCCAAAGTCGGGTCTGACCCGAAAGTTCAAGCCCTAATGGCGCTCGGGGTTGCCAGCTGAAAGTGATGAAAATGGTGAAATGTCATTTGGGGGATCCCAAAGTTGCCGGCTTATCAAAGTTTCTATTCAAAATTTCGTTATTTCTACTTTTCACGTTTTTGGGGAAAATCTGGGAAAATACCCTAAAAATTGGGAGAATTTTTGCACCAGGCTATACTCCTCAACAAAACACATAACCCGTTCATACAACACAATCCAGTCGGGGGATGCCAGTCGTGCCATTTATTGCGTCAAAAATTGGGAATTTTCGTCATTTTTACAAGATGGCCGCCACACTGTCCGCCATCTTGTTTGTTTGATATGTCATAATTTTCCTGAAATCTCAAGGATACAGACCACCGACTGGTGTACTTGTTGTTGCCAACTTTTGAGTTTGGTAGAACAAAAGAACTCGCGAAAGTCGGGTCTGACCCGAAATTTCAAGCCGAAATGGTTCTCGGGGTTGCCAGCTGAAAGTGATGAAAATGGTCAAATGTCATTTGGGGGACCCCAATGTTGCCGGCTAGTCAAAGTCTCCATTCAAAATGTAGTTATTTCTACTTCTCATGTTTTTGGGGAAAATCTGGGAAAACTCCCTAAAAATGGGGAAAATTTTTGCACCAGGCAACACTCCTCGACTAAATACACAACCGGTTCATACAACACAATCCAGTCGGGGGTTGCCAGCTGTCCCATTTATCGTGTCGAAAATTGGGATTTTTCGTAATTTTTACAAGATGGCCGCCACACTGTCCGCCATCTTGTTTTTTTGAAAAGTCATAATTTTCCTGAAATCTCAAGGATACAAACCATCGACTGGTGTACTTGGTGTTGCCAACTTTTGTGTTTGGTAGAACAAAAGAACTCGCCAAATTCGGGTCTGACCCGAAAATTCAAGCCCCAATGGCTCTCGGGGTTGCCAGCTAAAAGTGATGAAAATGGTCAAATGTCATTTGGGGGACCACAATGTTGCCAGCTAGTCAAAGTCTCCATTCAAAATGTCGTTATTTCTACTTTTCATGTTTTTGGGGAAAATCTGGGAAAACTCCCTAAAATGGGGAAATTTTTTGCACCAGGCAACACTCCTCGATTAAATACACAACCGGTTCATACAACACAATCCAGTCGGGGGTTGCCAGCTGTCCCATCTATCGTGTCGAAAATTGGGATTTTTCGTCATTTTTACAAGATGGCCGCCACACTGTCCGCCATCTTGTTTTTATGAAATGTCATAATTTTTCTGAAATCTCAAGGATATAGGCTACCGATCGGTGTACTTGGTGTTGCCAACTTTTGAGTTTGGTAGAACAAATGAATTCGCCAAATTCAAAAAGTCCCAAAAATTAAAATATTCAATATTTTTTGGGGTTGCCAACTAAAACGCACCAAAATGGTCAAATGTCATTTGGGGGACCCTAATGCTGCCAGCTAGTCAAAGTTTTTATTCAAAATGTCGTTATTTCTACTTTTCATGTTTTTGGGGAAAATCTGGGAAAATACCCTAAAAATGGGGAAATTAATTTCGCCAGGCAACACTCGTTGACGTAACACACAACCGTTCGGTACAACTTGAACCCGTCGGATGTTGCCAACTACACGAAAAATGGATTTGAAAAAAGTCGAAAATTCCAACTGTTCACAAAATGGCCGCCACAGCGTCCGCCATCTTGTTTTTCTGAAAAGTCACAATTTTCCTGAAATCTCAAGGATATAGGCTACCGACCAGTTTACTTGGTGTTGCCAACTTTTGGAATCGGTAGAACAAAACAATTCACCAAAGTCGAGTGAAAAAAGTAGCAATTTTCAAAACGACCTAGCGCAGCCGCCATCTTGTTTTTTTTTTTTTTTTTACTTTTTTTTTAAATCATTCCAGATCTTGTACAGGACCTATGAGTCGAAACTCCTCCAAGTCTTTTCCCCACCGAAACCGGAAATGGACTCGGCCGCCATCTTGGATTTGAATCTCCTCTATAATTTTCTTCTACTCAATTTATGGTTTTATACATAATTGCAAAACATACCCCTAACCCATCTCTCACCCATTCCGAGAAACGACATGTCAATGAGTGAGTGAGTGGTCTTGTAGTTTTATATAATATAAACTAGTTTGCTTGGGTGCGCGAGCTGCACGCAGCTCGCGTGTTTGGTGTTTTTGAGAAGTATTTCCCTATCCTTATAAAATTTTGGGAATCCATAGGGATCCTTAAATGAATTGGAAAATCCGTTAGAATTACCCCTAAATCAGTATGAGAACCCTTAAGAACCCCTAAAACATTTGAGAAGTTTAAAAAAAAACATTATCCTAATGTTTGCTTGTCGTCGTCCCTGAGTTACGCTTCACCCACACAACCTTCGTTACGCTACGGAGGTCGGCGGCTCGCTTGCTCGCCACCTCCCCCCTTCGCTCCACTCGGTCTCGCAGGCTCGCTCCGCTCAGGACCTACCTACCACCGGACAGGTTTTGACGCCTACTATAATATTTGTTCAAACACCTGATGGCTATCTCTAACCGTTATGAAGTTACAGCCCTTTCAATTTTAGTGGAGGTTGGGGAAGGGAGCTTCACCCACTCAACCTTCGCTCCGCTCAGGACCTACCTACCACCGGACAGGTTTTGACGCCTACTATAATATTTGTTCAAACACCTGATGGCTATCTCTAACCGTTATGAAGTTACAGCCCTTTCAATTTTAGGGGAGGTTGGGGAGGGGAGGGTATAAAATATTCAATGCCCCTCCATAATAAAGTATAGTAAATATCAAAACGCTGCTACGTGTCCTGGTTTCCGAGATACGATGGGGGGAGAGGTGAAGGGGGGGAGAAGGGGGAGTTTTGAAAAATGATTTTGACTTACAATCAGCCCTTTTATACAAATCTAAAAAAAAAAACGTTCCAAGTCTCTAAACTTCCGAGATCCGCATAAAGGGGGGTGAGAAGGGGGAAAAGGGGGCAATTTTGAAAAATGGTTTTTACTTTTCAAAGCCTCCTCTATACGAATCCGTAAAACTAAAGAAAACACGACCGGTGTTTTCTTTTTCTTAGGTTCCAAGATAGGATAAGGAGGGGTGGGAAGGGGGGCAAAAAGGGGAGGTTTAGCACTTTTACCCTACTCGTGAAAATCATTTGTTTACGAATCTGTCAAAATATACCCCTCCCCCTCCACCATCTGAGAAAACAATTATGTCAGTGAGTGAGTGGCAATAAACCGGAAATGGCACGGCCGCCATCTTGAATTTCTGAGACGTCACAATTTTCCTAAAGTAACCAGAATACAAGCTACCAGTCAGTAAAAAAACAGTGGCTGTACGTTGACTTTGATAGAACAAAAGAACTCGCCAAAGTCGGGTCTAACCCGAAAATTAAATCCCCAATAGCTCTCGGGGTTGCCCGCTGAAAGTGATGAAAATAGTCAAGTGTCATTTGGGGCACCCCATTCTTGGTGGTAATGCAAAATTTCCTTTTAAAATGAATTGATCATCGTTTTGTTTTTGAATGAATGGGAAAATTTGGCAAGTACCCCAAAAGTGGGGAAAATTTTTGCACCAGGCAACACTCCTTGACTAAATACACAACCAGTTCATACAACAAGATCCAGTCGGGGAATGCCAGCTGTCCCATTAATCGTGTCGTAAATTGAGATTTTTCGTAATTTTTACAAGATGGCCGCCACACTGTCCGCCATCTTGTATTTTTGGAATGTCATAATTTTCCTGAAATCTCAAGGATACAGCCTACCGACTGGTGTACTTGGTGTTGCCAACTTTTGAGTTTGGTAGAACAAAAGAACTCGCCAAAGTCGGGTCTGACCCGAAAATTCAAGCCCCAATGGCTCTCGGGGTTGCCCGCTGAAAGTGATGAAACTGGTCAAATGTCATTTGGACGACCCCAAAGTTGCCTGCTAGTCAAAGATTCCATTCAAAATGGCGTTATTTCTACTTTTCATGTTTTTGGGGAAAATCTGGGAAAATACCCCAAAAATGGGGAAAATTTTTACACCAGGCAATACTGCTCGACGAAATACACAATCAGTTCATACGACACAATCCAGTCGGGGGTTGCCAGATGTCCCATTTATCGTGACGAAAATTGGGATTTTTCGTCATTTTTACAAGATGGCCGCCACACTGTCCGCCATTTTGTTTTTCTGAAATGTCATAATTTTCCTGAAATCTCAAGGATACAGACCACCGACTGGTGTACTTGTTGTTGCCAACTTTTGAGTTTGGTAGAACAAAAGAACTCGCCAAAGTCGGGTCTGACCCGAAATTTCAAGCCAAAATGGTTCTCGGGGTTGCCAGCTGAAAGTGATGAAAATGGTCAAATGTCATTCGGGGGACCCCAATGTTGCCGGCTAGTCAAAGTCTCCATTCAAAATGTAGTTATTTCTACTTTTCATGTTTTTGGGGAAAATCTGGGAAAACTCCCTAAAAATGGGGAAAATTTTTGCACCAGGCAACACTCCTCAACTAAATACACAACCGGTTCATACAACACAATCCAGTCGGGGGTTGCCAGCTGTCCCATTTATCGTGTCGAAAATTGGGATTTTTCGTCATTTTTACAAGATGGCCGCCACACTGTCCGCCATCTTGTTTTTCTGAAATGTCATAATTTTCCTGAAATCTCAAGGATATAGGCTACAAATGGATGTACTTGGTGTTGCCAACTTTTGAGTTTGGTAGAACAAATGAATTCGCCAAAGTCAAAAAGTCCCAAAAATTAAAATATTCAATATTTTTTGGGGTTGCCAACTAAAACGCACCAAAATGGTCAAATGTCATTTGGGGGACCCCAGTGCTGCCAGCTAGACAAAGTCTTCATTCGAATTGTCGTTTTTTCTACTTTTCATGTTTTTGGGGAAAATCTGGGAAAGTACCCTAAAAATGGGGAAATTTATTTCACCAGGCAACACTCGTTGTTGTAACACACAACCGCTCGGTACAACTCGAACCCGTCAGATGTTGCCAACTACACGAAAAATGGACTTGAAAAAAGTCGAAAATTCCAACTGTTTACAAAATGGCCGCCACAGCGTCCGCCATGTTGTTTTTTTTTAAAGTCACAATTTTTCTGAAATCTCAAGGATATAGGGCCTCGACTGGTGTACTTGGTGTTGCCAATGTTTGAAATCGGTTGAACAAAACAATTTACCAAAGTCGAGTGAAAAAAGTAGCAATTTTCAAAACGTCCTAGCGCAGCCGCCATTTTTTTTTTTTTACTTTTTTTTTAAATCATTCCAGATCTTATACAGGACCTATGAGTCGAAACCCCTCCAAGTCTTTTCCCCACCGAAACCGGAAATGGACTCGGCCGCCATCTTGGATTTGAATCTCTTCTATAATTTTCCTCTACTCAGTCTATGGTTTTATACATTATTGCAAAACATACCCCTAACCCATCTCTCACCCAATCCGAGAATGGACATGTCAATGAGTCAGTGAGTGAGTGGTCTTGTAGTTTTATATAATATAAAAATAAAAATATAATAGTTCCTTCCACAAATCATCTACTGAAATAAAATTACAGTAGATAAAGAGTGGACAAGAAGACTAAAACTGTTTGAATACCGGACTTGTAAACAGATGTTGTTTACCCAAGGAGTGAATTTCAAGGGTTTGTGGTCCAGGCGCAAAAATTGAAGCAGGAAGCCACAAAGAAGTGACATTTAGCAAGTGAT
The DNA here is from genome assembly GCA_963853795.1 of Xestia rhomboidea. NCBI lineage: Eukaryota > Metazoa > Arthropoda > Insecta > Lepidoptera > Noctuidae > Xestia > Xestia rhomboidea. Next base: position 24,387 of record OY970778.1, on the reverse strand, counting down.
TCTAAAACAGTGAAGTGCAATCTAAAAAGGGAAAAGCAATAACCTCAAACACCGTCATCACAAAGAAAACGTACGACTTTGACTGACATTTGTAAAAGCACCATCTAGCGTCAAGAGGCTGAAACAGGCTAAGATCACTAGTGCTTGGCTAGAAGCACCATCTATCGGATCAATCTACGATTTACTTTCACTTCAAAGTCTCGATTGCATACATTCACAAACGTGTATCAGCGCCATCTAGTGTCGAGTGGAAAAATAAAAAGTATATAGATCGGCTAGAAAAATCATCCTGTAAAACAACGCCATCTATCAACAGCGGGATATATCCTTGTCAGTCTTCTAGTTAACCTCCACTACGTCCAAGAGAGGGCGCCACATACATAAAAAGCGAAATTAACTACAAAAATGGAAGAAATAATGGCAACCTTACGCTGAATTCAAAAAGATTTGGATGAACAAAAAAGCACAATCAGGGAAAATGGCATACAAGTAGCAAAAACTGTTACAGAAAATATCAATACAATTCTGAATGAAAAATTATACCACCTGGAACAGAAATATACAAACCTCACAGAACAACTTGAAAAACAAGAGAAAAGACTAGATTTTCTGGAGAAACAGGCAAGAAACCGAAATATTGTAATTTTTGCCATGGAAGAAAACCAACATCCTTATTCTTATTCTGATTTAGAAGTGGAAATTATTGGCTTTTATTTCCAGAAACCTTAAAATAAATTTAGATCGAAACGAAATAAGAATCCAAGAAATAAGAAAAATTGGAAAGAAGTCGGAAAAACATCGGCCGGTCGTTATAACATTGACAACTCTTGGGAAGAAAATCGATTTTTTTAAGCAAAAGAAATTATTAGAAGATACCAACTACTACATTAAAGAAGATTACCCACAGCATGTACTAGAGAGAAGAAAAGAACTACAGGATCAAGTAAGAATGGAAAAAGAAAAGGTAACAAAGCAAAAATAAAATATGACAGATTAGTGATAGTTAACAAAACACAAACAAACAATAAACCAGGAAGCAATAAAAGGTCTCTGTCGGTTTCACCCCAGAATTCTCAGAACGACCCACCACACGGAACACAAGCAAATAAAAAAAAACAAACCTAAAACAACGAACACTACCAAACAAAGAACAACCGGTGGTGGCTCAGAAAGCGTAGTCAAGCCTGGAATACTGAATTATCTTGTCAACAAAAATCAAAGTAACCAAGATAAAGCAATAATTAGTTTGAATCAATGACAATCAGCAACCCCCCCTCTCAAAACCGAAACGAATACAAAAAACAAGAAACATAAACATCTTCCAAGCCGGCTGGTCCCCGTAGAGGATTATGACCAAAACCCCCCAAACAATAACCCAAGAAATAAAGAAGAAATACCAAACTACCTATGTGTCGCGACTTTGAACGTTAGAACTTTGCTCTCTGAGACAAGGATTACAGAGCTAAATCATGCCACGGAGAAACTAGTATGGTATGTCATAGGATTGTGTGAAACAAGAAGAAAGGAAGAAAGTAAAAGTATAGAAGAATATTCAGATTTCATATTATACCATACTAAGGCAATAAATGGCAGGAGTGGGGTAGGATTTATAATAAAAAAGCAGCTTAAAAATAACATAGTTGGTTTCCACTCCTATTCAGACCGAATTGCCACCCTTGAGTTAAAAATGTCCGATAATGTCATGTGGTCCATAGTGCAAATCTATGCACCTACTGAATTGTGCGAAGAAGTGGAGTTGAACGAGTTCTACGAAACCTGAGAAACAGCTTTAGATACCTTAAATGCAAAAAACCTCGTTATTATGGGGGATTTCAATGCCCAAATTGGAACAGCACAACAAGGCGAGGAAACTGTATTCGGCAGACACGCACATGTCAGGTCAAAACATGGGCAGAAATTGATAGAGTTCGCTTTAGAAAAAAACATTAAATTCGTCAACAGTATGTTTAAAACAAAAGTAAATAAAAAATGGACATGGATATCACCGAGCGGAAAGCACCGTAACGACATAGATTTCATACTTACAAACAAAAGCTCTGATATTTTTGCCTTCGATATAATAAAAAACCTCAACTTTAACACTGATCATAGAATGCTACGTTGCAGGATAAAATTAGAAAACACGAAAAGAAGAAGCTACACCAAATCTATGGAAGTTAATTACGCAAGAAAGTTACCTATAGTAACAAGAGAAGACGGAATGCACCTGGAAAATAAATTTATCGACCTGCTCAAAAAACATTTAGTAACACAAATACCATGCGAGAAGAGTAAGCAAAAATACCCCTTAAGCGCACACACGCGACAATTGCTGCCGCGATCAACCGCGTGAACAGGCTGGATTTCGCAAACACTACTCGACAACCGATCATATCCAAGTGGTCACACAAATAGTAGAGAAAGTCAGAGAATATAACAAGACGCTATGTATATGCTTCATAGATTATACCAAGGCATTTGACTCTCTGGAACATAGCGCAATATGGAAGTCACTAATGGAACAAGGATTAGACATAAAATATGTGGAGCTGCTTTATAGCATTTATTCTAGAAATTCCGCAAAAATAAAATTAGAATTGGAAGGACCGGCTTTTACCATAAGAAAAGGCGTCAGGCAGGGTGACCCGCTCTCACCAAAAATATTTTCGTCGGTTCTAGAGGCAATATTTAGAAATTTAGAATGGGAAAAGAAAGGCGTAAAAATCGACGGTGAATATTTGAGCCACCTACGATTCACAGACGACATCGTTGTGTTCACGGAAGAACCTGTACAACTTGAAAATATGTTGCAAGAGCTTGCGAAGGAAAGCAGGAAAGTAGGTCTGACAATGAATGCTGCCAAAACCAAAATCTTAACAAACGGTTTGGAAACACAAATAATTGTTGATGGGCAAGGAATAGAATACGTTAAGGAATACATCTATTTAGGACAATCCATTTCATTTGAAGACCAAACTGAAAAAGAGATAAATAGGAGAATAGCAATATCATGGAAAAAGTACTGGAGTTTCAAAGAAATCATGAAGAACACCCAGATAAAAGTGAAGTTGAAAAGTAAGTTAATATACGAGATAGCGATCCTTCCGTGCCTCACATATGGATGCCAAACATGTTCACTGCGGAAAGTAAACGAGCACAAACTCGCTGTCATGCAAAGGAAAATGGAGAGAAGCATGTTGGGCATAAGATTGTCTGACAGAATGACTAATGAGGATATAAGGAAAAAAACTAGAATAACGGATATAATAGAAAGAATAAGAAGTCTGAAATGGAAATGGGTAGGACATATCTGTAGAATGAAAAACGAAAGATGGACAAAGAAAATCGTGGAGTGGGTGCCTAGAGAAGGAAAAAGGAAGCAAGGAAGGCCGCGAAAGCGCTGGGAAGATGTATTTAAAGAAAGATGTGGACCTGACTGGAGGAGACAAGCTAGAGATAGGGAAAAATGGAGAGAACTGAGGGAGGCCTACGCCGCAGAAGCGACTTCCATAAATTAAAGTAAAAATATATATAAATATATATATATATTATTAGAAGTAAAACTTAATCAAGAACAGCAACACCGCGACTGCCTATAAAAGGAAGGCGGTTAGCGGCACTCGTCCATTTTCTCATCGGTCGTCACAGAGTGCAGAAGCTCTGCCCGAACTACTAGCGATTGTCGTTATTTTAAATTTTTCATTGTGTTCGCCATTTTTATTTAAATTGTAATTTGTTTGGCCGAAGGCCAATAAAATCTTTTTAAAAAATCAGTTTGTGTTTCTATTTGTAAGATCAGAAGTGGGATTCGAAGGCTGAAAAGCCGCTGAACGGCCTACATTTCTGGTTTTATAAAGGAAAACTTTGTATTCCTTCACCTCCACGTGGTTTGGTTATCTAATATTCGGGCGGAGTTTTTGTATGCACGATGCCTGCCTGGTAGTAAAATCATTACAACATTTTAGGCAATATTTAATTGGTAAATCTTTTAAAATAATCACAGATTGTAATGCATTAAAAATGACACAACGTAAGAAGGATCTCCAACCCAGAGTTGCAAGGTGGTGGATGTATATGCAGGATTTTGATTTCTCGCTAGAATACCGTAAAGGCGCACTTATGCCGCACGTAGACTATTTGAGTAGGAATCCGGTCAATATTATTAACGTTGTTCAAAAACCAAAAAATTGGGCCCAAGTGGCACAGGCAGGTGACGAGGAGACATTAACGTTACTTGAAAAACTAGATAACGGTAAATTAGATAACACGCGTTACATAAAACGTGATGACCTCTTGTACTATAAGTATGACGTCACGGGTGAGCAAGCGCGATTCTTATGTTATGTACCTAAGGCATTTCGCTTAAGTTTATTACGCGTTTTCCATGACGAGCATGAACACATCGGTGTAGACAAAACTACCGATCTGATCCTGCGACACTTTTGGTTCCCCGGTCTTAGACAATTTGTAAGGAAATACGTCACGCACTGCGTAGTGTGTATTTCACATAAGCAAGTTCCTCGCGCACCTTTGCAACCAATATCCTCTTGGGAAAAGGCTCCGGTACCATTTGATACAATTCACGCGGATGTACTCGGACCACTGAGAGAAAGCAATGACCATAAACATGTACTTATCGTAGTTGATGCGCATACTAAGTATTGTTTACTTTATGCCTTACCAAGACAAGATTGTAGTGAGTTGAAACGTGTAATGACTCAAATAATCTCACTGTTTGGAACTTTTAAAAGACTAGTGTGCGATAGAAGTCGTATGTTCGATAACCATGAGTTTATTAATTGGATTTCTAATTATGGAATAGAAGTGCATTTTATTACCCCTGAAATGCATCAAGAAAACGGACAAGTAGAACGTTATTGTCGTACAGTTTTAAACATGATAAGAGTTGAAGTAAATCATAACGAAAATGATTGGTCCAAAATATTATGGAAACTGCAGTTGGTTTTAAACGTCACTAAACATAGGACTACTCAATATTCACCATTAAACCTTCTTATTGGCACTGATTCCACTACACCTTTAATAAACTCTTTGATTAAAGATATAACTTGCGAAGGCTCTAATCCAAACCGTGATGCAATTCGCGAAATAAGACGGCAACGTGCAGAAGGACTTATTCACGAAAACAAAGACAAACAAGACTCTTACGTAAATAAAAATAGGAAACCGCCTAAAAAGTTTCAAGTTAATGATTTAGTCTACGTGATTAAGAGATCTCAAAGCACCGGAAAGCTAGATAGCGGTATGAGAGGCCCTTATAAAGTTACTAAGCAACTCCCTAACGATAGGTATGAGGTCCAATTGTTAGCCGGAGCTTATGGAAAGACTAGTCAGGCAGCTGCTGCATACATGGTGTTATGGAAGGGTGAATGGACACCCGAAACATGTGCTGCATTTTTTGAAGGTACTTGTTGTACGATTGCTGTTATGCTTACTTTGCTAGCTTATGTACTTACTAGTATTTTCCCTATTCTTAAGCAAGATTATGTACTAAACAAGCCCGTATTTATTGATTTTGGCTACGTTATGTGTTGTGTTCAGTGGAAGAGACCCGTGTAAATCCTGTGCGCCTGGTATTGGGTTGACCTTGACACTGGTGGTTTCTGGGGTGAGTCGGTGGCGCAACCGACAACAGACCTGTGTAAATCCAGCCCTTATTAGGTTTCTGGGGTGACCTACTAGAGACTGATGTAAATCCTGTTTGCGCACGAGAGTACATATGTGCGGGGTATTCGGTTGCGTGGGAACAGACCTGTGTAAAACCTGTGATTTGAAACGCTAGTGTGTAGCGTTTATTACTGCTTATGTTGACTTGTTTGGCTAATTGGTACATAATCTAACGCTTTTATGCACTGTGTGAATTTAGAACAACTGTTGATACACCATGTAAATAAATATGTTTCTTAGAATGTGTGTATCTTCACAGAGACTGATGATGATGACGCCGAACATCCGTTGGACGCGGAGGGTGTTGCTGGACCATCCTCGAGTTCCTGCTGAGGGCTTCGAGCACGCAGCCCCGTCAGGAGAAGCCGTATTAGAAGTAAAACTTAATCAAGAACAGCAACACCGCGACTGCCTATAAAAGGAAGGCGGTTAGCGGCACTCGTCCATTTTCTCATCGGTCGTCACAGAGTGCAGAAGCTCTGCCCGAACTACTAGCGATTGTCGTTATTTTAAATTTTTCATTGTGTTCGCCATTTTTATTTAAATTGTAATTTGTTTGGCCGAAGGCCAATAAAATCTTTTTAAAAAATCAGTTTGTGTTTCTATTTGTAAGAATATATATATTTATATTTTTTATATTTATGTATGTGTGAATGTAATTAAATTGGTGTAAATTAAGTTAGTGTAATGAAAAATGAATGTCACAAAATGAAAAGAATGTAATGTAAATTGATGTAATGTATTTTTAAATAGATGTTATGTAATGTTATTAAATTGATGTAATGTATTTTTTAAATGGATGTTATGTAATGTTACTAAATTGATATAATGTATTTTTTAAATAGATGCTATGTAATGTTATTAAATTGTTGTAATGAAATGAATGTAATCAAACGAATGTAAATGATATGAATGAAAGTTATGGAATGAATGTAATGTTAATAATGTAATGCTCATAATGTAATGATAATAATGTAATAAAATGTAACGTAGATACTGAAGGTTGATAATTCATGTAATGCTAATATGACTTGTTTTCATTACGATTAATCGAGTTTATATGTTCTGTGTATTTATGGTAGAATTAAAGGCTTTTTTATTTTATTTTATTTAATATTACTTATTGTGTTATTTCCCTTTACAGGGTCAAATAAGTACCAGAGTCCTCTCTGAACACCTCTTTTTCCTATAGGCCAGAGGGCGGGTGGGTGGAACAAAATTTTTTCGACCTTGGGACGCAGGCAAGGTGTTCAGAAACGCGTCTCCACGCGGGCTAGCTAGCTATGTATGGAATCAAAAAGGCTAGGTGCCAAAAAATTATGGGTTTTGGTCAAAAAACCAGTTTTTGAACCAAAAATATTTGAATTTCACCCCACACCCTGGAGACCGGGACACGGATCGCGGACCAGAATTCAGGGAAGGAGGGTAGGTAAGTGCTATTGTAACTGTAAGGTGACGTTATTTTTGCAAAATAATTTGGAAAAACAATTAATTTTGAGGATTTACTGTGAAAAATCGGAAATTTCCCGAGTGTTAGTAAGGATAAAGTCCAGCCGCGCGTGTATGTGCGCGCGATATAGTCAGAACGTAGGCGAAGGTTCGCTCAGGTTAGGTTTTTTTTTTTTTTTTTTTTTAATTTTTTTGGCAGGAGTGGAAAATCCCCACGGACTCCTCGACTTTCCGTTTTTTTTACTGTGTCAGGATGCCCGTTGGTTGCACCTTTTTTACAATTTTAAAGGCGTCGATCGCATCAGGGAAGAACAGTTTCGTAGCAGAGGCTGTTTCGCCATTTTGGTACCTCCGGTTCCATTCGTCGAGCTACCCCAAACGGATCTGTCGCTTGACGAATGAAACCGGGCAGCGGTCATAGTCCGGCCTCTTTTTAGACCGGAGTGCAGCCTCCTTCGCGAGATCGTCTGCGCGCTCGTTGCCCTCCAGCCCTGCGTGTGCCTTTATCCAGAACAAAGAAATATCTTTGCTCTGGACAAACGCAGCGGCAACGTTCGCTCTCGCCTCCACGGCCAGCGCGTGGAGGGAACCTTGGTTTGTGACTGTCTGTAGTGCGGCCTTTGAGTCACTATAGATACCAAAGGTTCCCTCTTTACGCATATGGCCAGAAGTTCTGCCTGGTAGACCGTGCAGTACGGTGGCAGGCTAAGCTTGACGGACTTGATCTCGGCATCGCTGTCCCAGAGTGACAGCGCTGCTCCGACCTTGCCCGCAATCTTGCTGCCATCCGTGAATACTCTGACTGCTTGGGTATTGTGGGTGTCCACAAGCGTCCGGTCTTCCAGGCACACGAACTCCGTGGCCGTATGTTTCGCCGGGTGCGGAGTCTCTGCAAATGCCACCACCCGCTCTACCTCCCTGCCCGCAAGTGCTGGCTGTGGCACGCCCTTCTTCGCCTCATACAGAGCGGCTGCTTCTTGTATTCGGAGGTCGAGTGGGAGTATCCCAGCCAGCACCAGGGACGCGTTCAGCGATACGGTGCGGTAGGATTTGCAGAGCTTCTGCGCGAATCCTCGCTGGACCGTGTTGAGGCTCTTCTGCACTCCGATCTTTTTCGCGGCCGGCGCCCAGGCGCTTGCCGCGTACAAAATAACCGGCTCCACTGCTGCCGTGTATATTGTGTGGATGATCTCCGGGTGAAGGCCCCAGCTCACTTTTGCCGCACGTGCCAGCTGCTTGTAAATATTGACAGCTTTTCTGCATACGTTTGCGACGTGGGAGTTGAAAGTGAGCTGGTGGTCGACGGTGAGACCCAGTATTTTGATTTCCTTAGACATGCCAATGTCTACCCCGCCCATGCTCAGGAGTGGGACGTCGTACTTAAGTTTCTTGGTTATCACCATTGCACAAGTTTTTTGAGGTGCAAACTTTAGCTTATTTCCGACGCCCCACGCCCGAACATATTCGAGGGCGGCATTGGCATGCCTCTGGACTTCTAACGCTGTCTCACCGTCGAAGATCATCACCACATCATCGGCGAACGCCTGGTAGTGGACACCTTGCTCGTCCAGCCCCTTCAGCAGGGGGTCGAGAATCAGGTTCCACAGGATCGGACCGCCAAAGGACACCTGCACACACCCCTTATTCGTGTTTTTCCGACACTCGGCACCAGCGTATCTAACTATGACACTCCTACCAGTCAAGTAGCTGTCTAGCAGCCTCCTAAGGTTCACCGGGCACTTTTTCTTAGCCAGTCTGGTCCTGATGGCCGGCCACCATGCGATAGCTTTATGGATGTTTTTGCCCTTTCTATCTCGCCCTCCTTCACCAGATGGTATAGCCGATCCACGGCTTTTGTCAGCGCATCCTTAATTTCCTTCTTCAAGTTCCTCGAGCTGTCCAGTTGTAGTTTGGCACTGGAAAGACACGCCTTTGCCTCCGTGGTTCTATTTAGGTACCTCACTGGTGGCACTTTTCGAGGCGGACTCTCCAGGGCCTTTCCTGGCAGCTCGTAGGTGTCGGATCTTACCCGCTGGTTGGCTAGAGCTTTGGTTTTGAGTTGTTTCGGGGGAGTGGGCACGAGTGCCTTCTTTGGGGGAGTGGTGGCGGGTATGGTTTACACCGGTGAGGTTTTGCAGGGTTGCCCCGATTTGTGCTTCTCCGCCTCCCACTCGCCAATGCTACGCCGCACTGAAGGGCCTGCCTGTACTGGGCATGCCCCCTCCGCGTCCAAACTCTCATCCGCAGCCTTCGCCTTGTTCAGCGGGGTCCGAATGCCTAACATCGTGTAGATTTAAAATTATTCGGGGGACAAGTACAGACTGATCCCTGTAAAGTGGGGATACAGTCGGTAAAAATAAAATAAATAAAATGAATAAATCAGATAATAATAATTGAATGTAAAATAGGTCCTTGATTGGGACTTAGTCCTGCTAATAAAAGTAAATAGTATAAAATATAAAATAATTGTCAATAGATTATCCCTAACACTGAATTTTGTGCTAGATGAGCGTTAAAATTATATAAAATCGATTTTACAGATTGAGCAACTGTTAAGAAGTAAATCCCGTATAAAAAAATTTTTGGCCGAAAAATCCAGTCCACCTTCCTTATATACAACAGGGCGGATGGGTGGGCAAAATTTTTTCAAGCTAGAGGCGCGGGCGAGGTGTCCAGAGACGCGTCTCCGCGCGGGCTAGCGATCTGTGCTATAGTCAAAGGTAGGTGCCGAACAAAAATTTCGACTTAAGGTCGAAATACTAGTTTCTGGAAGAAAAAAATTGGAGTTTCACCCCACAGCCTGGAGACCGGGGCACGGAACGCGGACCAGAATTCAGGGATGAAGGGTGAGTACTTTTTTTTTTTTTTTTTTACTATAAACTGAAGCTATTTTTGCAAAAAAAAAAAAAATTAGGAGAACAATTGATTTTCAGGATTTACAATAAAAATTGAAGTATTTCGCAGGGATGACGTCCAGACGCGCGTGCAGGTGCGTGCAATGTGGTCAGAACGTAGACGGAGGCCTAGTTTGGTCTAAGAATGCTGAAAACAGAGTCAAAATCGCACGTCTGGAAGAGAAGATATCGACGGCTCCAGGTTAGGTTCGCTCAGGTTAGGTTCGCTCAGGTTAGGTTCGCTCAGGTTAGGTTCGCTCAGGTTAGGTTCGCTCAGGTTAGGTTCGCTCAGGTTTTTTTTTTTTTTTTTTTGGCAGGAGTGGGAAATCCCCACGGACACCTCGACTATCACACAGGAATTTCTCCTGTGAGACAGTCGAGGTAGTGCCGGACTCGAACCGGCTAAAAACCACACCTGCCCTACTCGTGTCCCCCTGACATGGTCAGAGACCTTGTTGTGACTTTTGTATTTTTCTTTTTCTGTTTTGTTGATTTTTTGATGCTGTGTTTTTAAAACAATTTTGCCTAATTATGAATTTCTATTTTAAGACACCAATTTATCTTAAGCTCTATTGCCCTATGCTTAGATCCTATATCCTTTCCAGTAGAAATATACATATATGATAAAGCATAGTTTTTTAAATGTTTCTATTTCTGTTCACTACTCTACTTGAAATTTTGATGCAGTATTCTAAAAATATTTTCCGAGTTTTGTTGTCACCAATGATTTTACTTATATTTGTTGTGTTTATGATGGTCTCTAGTCTTTGCTCCGCGTTTTGTCTTTCTGCACAGAAGACCGGGCATTCGGTAAGGATGTGGGCGACCGACTCCACTGCATCCGGTTCGCAAATGCACGAAGGGTTCTCCTTACACTTGAAACGGTGCAGGTATTCGGAGAACCCTCCGTGCCCCGTGAAAATTTGTGTTGTGATGCCTATTGGTTGCACCTTCTTTACTATTTTGAAGGCGTCGATCGCGTTGGGAAAGAACATTTTGGTGACTGAGGCTGTTTCGCCATTCTGGTACCTCCGGTTCCATTCGTCGAGCGACCCCAAACGGATCTGTCGCTTGACGAATGAAACCGGGCAGCGGTCATAGTCCGGCCTCTTTCTGGATCGGAGTGCAGCCTCTTTCGCGAGATGGTCTGCGCGCTCGTTGCCCTCTAGCCCTGCATGTGCCTTTAACCAGAACAAAGAAATATCTTTGCTCTGGGATAAAGCCACGGCAACGTTAGCTCTCGCCTCCACGGCCAGTGCGTGGAGGGAACCTTGGTTTGTGACTGTTTGAAGTGCGGCCTTTGAGTCACTGTAGATACCGAAGGTTCCCTCTTTGCGCTTGAGGATTTCGCGCGTGGCTACACATATGGCCAGAAGTTCTGCCTGGTAGACCGTGCAGTACGGCGGCAGGCTAAGCTTGACGGACTTGATCTCGGCATCACTGTCCCAAAGTGACAGCGCTGCTCCGACCTTGCCCGCCATCTTGCTGCCGTCCGTGAAGATTCTGACTGCTTGGGTATTGTGGGTGTCCACAAGCGTCCGGTCTTCCAGGCACACGAACTCCATGGCCGTATGTTTCGCCGGGTGCGGAGTCTCTGCAAATGCCACCACCCGCTCTACCTCCCTGCCCGCAAGTGCTGGCTGTGGCACCCCCCTCTTCGCCTCATACAGAGCGGCTGCTTCTTGTATTCGGAGGTCGAGTGGGAGTATCCCAGCCAGCACCAGGGACGCGTTCAGCGATACGGTGCGGTAGGATTTGCAGAGCTTCTGCGCGAATCCTCGCTGGACCGTGTTGAGGCTCTTCTGCACTCCGATCTTTTTCGCGGCCGGCGCCCAGGCGCTTGCCGCGTACAAAATCACCGGCTCCACTGCTGCCGTGTATATCGTGTGGATGATCTCCGGGTGAAGGCCCCAGCTCACTTTTGCCGCACGTGCCAGCTGCTTGTAAATATTGACAGCTTTTCTGCATACGTTTGCGACGTGGGAGTTGAAAGTGAGCTGGTGGTCGACGGTGAGACCCAGTATTTTGATTTCCCTAGACATGCCAATGTCTACCCCGCCCATGCTCAGGAGTGGGACGTCGTACTTAAGCTTCTTGGTTATCACCATTGCACAAGTTTTTTGAGGTGCAAACTTCAGCTTATTTCCGACGCCCCACGCCCGAACATATTCGAGGGCGGCATTGGCATGCCTCTGGACTTCCAATGCTGTCTCACCGTCGAAGATCATCACCACATCATCGGCGAACGCCTGGCAGTGGACGCCTCGCTCGTCCAGCCCCTTCAACAGAGGGTCGAGGATCAGGTTCCACAGGATCGGACCGCCAATGGACCCCTGCACACACCCCTTATTCGTGTCTTTCCGACACTCGGCACCAGCATACCTAACTATGACGCTCCTACCAGTCAAGTAGCTGTCTAGCAGCCTCCTAAGGTTCACCGGGCACTTTTCCTCAGCCAGTCTGGTCCTGATGGCCGGCCACCATGCGCTATCGAAGGCTCCCTCTATGTCCAGTGATACCACAGTGATCAGCTTCTTCTGGCTTAGCTTCTCTTTGATATGTTGTATCATGGTGTAGAGGGAGTCTTCGGTGCTTCTCTGTGGCATGAAGCCAAACTGACGAGTACTGAGCCGCGGGATTAGGTGCCATTTCAGCCTTGCTACTAACAGCTTCTCAAGGGTTTTGCCTAGGACTGGTAGGAGGCCGACTGGCCTGTACGATTTAGGGGTGGTGTAAGAGTCTTTGCCGGGCTTTCGGAGGACTACCACTGTGGCTACTTTCCAGGCCCCAGGGAAGTGTCCGTGCTCGAGGCACTTATTGGCCAGTGCAAGGAACGTCCCTGGGTCCCGGGATATAGCCTGGGCACAGATATCGGCTGTGAGACCGTCTGCCCCGGGTGCCTTCTTCGGGTTGAAGCTTTCCACCGCGGTTTTCAGCTCCTGAAGTGTAAACGGTGGGTCATGTTGTTCATCATGGGCCCAATCGTTTACACGACAGGCCGCTTCACGTGTCCGACGGTGGTCAGCAGATTCTCCCTCTTCTAGGTCTTCCGGGTAGAAGGTCTCGGCCAGTAGCTGAGCCGATTCCTGTGCACTCAGTGGCACTCCATCCTTCACCAACGGCAAGTCCTCCTGTCTTTTGGCGGTCCGTCCTATGACCCTGTAGATCCCTTCCCACATTCCTTCCCTGTCTTGTCTTTGGCAGAAGCTCTTCCATCCTTCTGTCTGCGATTTCATGGCCAGGGACTCATATCTATTCTTTGCTTGCAGGTACTCCTCGACGACTTTTTGTCTCCGGACTGGTGCGGCACACCGAATACGGCGTCTTCGGGTATTGACCTCCGACATTAACTCAGCGAGCTCCTTTGACCACCATGGTATAGTGATCTGTTCGTTGTTTTTAATTTTGACTAGGGTTTCTTTACACGTTTTAATAATGCTATAAATGAATGAGTTTACGTTGTGGTCTAAATCTGTTATATTCTTAATTTTACCTAGTTCCACTGAGTTTAGTTTAGCTTGGGCTTTTAGTTGGGCCAATTTCTCATGAAATTGGCCCCAATTTGCTTTCTTCGTGTTGTACACTCTAGTGGTTCTATTTATATTAATTCCTTTTGATTTTAGTAAGTTAATTTTGAACACTATACCATTGTGGTCCGAGCTCGTGAGGCCTTCTTCGACCCGCCAGTCCTCCACCAAGTCCAGCAGATCCGTTGAGCAAGCTGTTACATCAACGAAGCTGCTGAACAGGGTGTTACCTCTGACGGTATCGAAGGTCGGTGTATTGCCGACGTTGAGTACCTGCAGGCACATTTCTTCCAGGGTTCCCGACATGTCCTCACCCTTGCTGTCGGTTACCGGGCTACCCCACCAGGTGCTCTTGGCGTTGGCGTCACCGCCAATAATCATCCTAGTGGGGCCTATTTCCTCGCGAATCCGCATGAGTTGCTCCAGGTATGGCTGTATGGGCTGGTCTGGTTCAAAGTAATACGAGACTACTGCGATTTCCCAGGCGCTGGTTCGGATCCTCACCACAACGATGTTGTTGGTGGTGAGTTTCGGACACTGTATCACTTCTAGGTCGTGATCGAAGACGACTAATGCCGCCTTCACAGTTCCACCTCCTTGTTCAGCGCACTGGTAGACTCTCGCTCCCCGGTAGTCTCGCATCCTCTTAACCCCACCCACATACGGCTCCTGGAGCAGCGCGAACGCAACCCTCCGCTCACTAGCCACTATCATGAGCTCTTGGGTTGCTAAGTTCTTCCTCTGCAGATTCGCTTGGATTACCCGGTAACAATTACGGGCACTCGGGTTTGTTCGGGAAGCCCTGGATGAGTCCCCGGTGTCCGCCGCTGGTGCCGCTGGCTCGCCCTTAGCAGTACGCCACCGACAGTCGCGCCAATGCGTCCCACTTCACCCGACATGGGCACTCACTGTCGAAGGCGTTATGCTGGGTCTTGCCATTTTTTGCGGTCATGCAGTTCCGGCACTTCGGCGGTTCCGCAGCCATCCGTGAGGGGCAGTCGACTCTCATGTGGGGGTCACCGCAGTGTGTGCAGAGGTCTGCGAGTTCCGTGCACAGTTTACGGCCATGGCCGAAGCGCAAGCAGCGGGTGCACTGGATCAGTGGCGACTGGTCCAGCACACGCACCCGCTGCAAGTCGATGTGCACTCGACCCGCATTCGTCAGCCTCTGCCACACAGAAGGGGACACCTGCATAACGATGTGAGACATGTGGGGGTTCCTCGTCCTACGACGGTACTTAACCCCCATCCTCACATCGTCTGCAGGCAGGTCCCCCATCAGGTGGGTGTTCTGTCGCTTAAGCGACTCGGTGACCTCCACATCAGAGTGACAGGAGAGGACGTCCTTGAGAATAATGAGGGGGTCTTTGTTTTTAACCTCTTCCACTAGGAGGTTCCCAGCCTTCTTTATTCTCTCCGTCACCCGAGTCAACTCCTCCCTGGACCTGAAACCGACCACCACCTTCTGGTCCCTCGCCTTCCGCAGCCTCTCCACTCTGGTGCCCTCGTTCCTGGCATCCACTACCGTCCTAAGCTTCTCAATCACCTCTTCACCCGTGTCCTTGTCATCGACTGATGACACGATCATCGAGTGAAGAGGCGCTTGGATGTGCTGCTTCGGGACGGCGGCCATCTCCGCGAACGAGGGTCCCTGGCCTGCGACAAAGCGAGGCGCCTGTTGTAGTTGCTCCGACAGAGCTCGTGTGTGCTGCTGGCATTCCTCCAGCGCCTTGTTGTGCTGCTGGAGGTTTTCCATAAGTTGCATCACGAGCTCTGTCGGTGCGCCCAAGGCCGGCGTCAGGTCCCTGGGGGGCCTCTCAGGTTCGATCGCCTCTACGGGTGCTTTTGCCCTCTCCTTCTCCCCCTCTTTGACCAATTGGTACAGCCGGTCCACGGCTTTTGTCAGAGCATCCTTTATTTCCTTTTTTAGGTTCCTAGAGCTGTCCAGTTGTAGTTTTGCACTGGAGAGACACGCCTTTGCCTCCGTGGTTCTATTTAGGTACTTCACGGGTGGCAATTCTCGAGGCGGACTCTCCAGGGCTTTTCCTGGCAGCTCGTAGGTGTCAGATCTTACCCGCTGAGTGGCTAATGCTTTGGCTTTGTGTAGTTTCGGGGGAGTGGGCACGAGTGTCTTCTTTGGGGGAGTGGTGGCGGGTGTGGTTTCCACCGGTGTGGTTTTGCAGGGTTGGTTCGCTCAGGTTAGGTTCGCTCAGGTTAGGTTTTTTTTTTTTTTTTTTTTTTTTTTTTTTAATGGCAGGAGTGGGAAATCCCCGCGGACGACGTCGACTATCCCACAGGAATTTCTCTTGTGAGACAGTCGAGGTAGTGCCGGACTCGAACCGGCTAAAACCACACTCCTGCCCCGCCAGTGTCCCTCTGACATGATCAGAGACCTTTTCTACAATTTTGTCTCTTGAATGGCGACTAGTTTTAAAAAGGCCGATGAGACCACACTCCCACATCTATTGTTGCAACTTTCACTTTCATTTCAGTTCTCTCTTCTTTTTATTTTAGATTCTGTTCATTATTTTTAACTATTTCACTACATCATTTTGTTTTCGACTATAATTTGCTTAATTTTTCATTTAATTTTATATTTTACTAATATATACTGACTAGATTTCTGAAATTATATTTACTATTTAAGATTTGTTTACTTATGTCACTTACCCTTATATTTATGGCCCTTGAAATTTACTGCACTTATAGTAAGATTTTTAATTTTGGTTTTGACGATATTTGTTCATATAAATTCAATATATAAGTAAATATCTAGTTTTGATGCCTAATATTCAGGACCACCAGTTTTGGACCAGGTTCGACACAACTTGGCAATTCCACTAGAGTTGGCTCACGGTCCAGCATAATTTCAGCCACCTTCCCAAGAAAGTGACTCCAATTATCGTTCTCCATTGAGCCAACCCTAGTGGTTCGCTCAATGCATCTGCTATCTGGTTGTGTCGAAGTGGTTTCTTTGAGCTTAGAAGTGGGCGCATCGACGCCTTTAGCAATAAGCTATCATTGCTCGCGCGAATGCGTCCCACTTCTTACGCACTGGGCAATCGTTACTGAATGCATTGTGCTGGTGCTCCCCAAGCTTGGCTCTGGTGCAGTTAACGCATGCCGCTGCTTCGCCGATCTGGTTGCTAGGGCAGTCCACCCTGAAGTGTGGACCGCCGCAGTGGCTACACAGATCGGCTGGCTCCGTGCACAGGCGTTTGCCGTGCCCGTAAGCCAAGCAGCGGGTGCACTGCACCAGAGGGTTTTTTTTTTTTTTTTTTTTTTTTGTTTTGGCAGGAGTGGGAAATCCCCGCGGACACCTCGACTATCCCACAAGAATTTCTCCTGTGAGACAGTCGAGGTAGTGCCGGACTCGAACCGGCTAAAACCACACTCCTGCCCCACCAGTGTCCCTCTGACATGATCAGAGACCTTGTGTACAATATTTTTATACTTTTTTGGCGGCTGGTTTCTTGAGAGGCCGAAGAGACCACGCTCTATGCGATTAATTTTGACAAAAATTTATTTTAATACTGTTTACAGCTGAGAATATGATTTTTACGAATTACTATCTTTATTTACTTTATTTTTGTTACTGTTTTATTACTAAATAATATGCTTTGTACCTAATTAACAACGAATATGTTTTATGTATTTTATTATTTTAATTTTCGACAATTTTACTTCCAATTAAATCTTTCTAACCCTGATATTTATGCCCACATAATCTTATTTTATTTGGTTTTGTTTCGAATTTTTGTTTTTGGTTTAAATTTCTTGATATAGTCTCTATATACTTAATATATGCTTGTATATCAGTTTTAAAAACCAAACTTACGTTCGAATTCGACGACAAACATGATGGGGGTAGATTTACGACCAATTTGACACAACTTAACGATTCCACTAGAGCTGACTCACAGTCCAGCATAATTCTAGCAACTTTCTCACGAAAGTGACTCCAATCAGCCCCCTCCATTAAGCCAGCCCTAGTGGTTCGTTTAATGCGACTGCAATCTGGTTGTGTCAAACTGGTAATCTCTTTGTACGTGGAAGTGGGCGCATTGACAACTTTAGCAATACGCTATGGTTGCACGCGCAAATGCGTCCCACTTCCTGCGTACCGGGCATTCTTTGTTGAACGCATTGTGCGAGTGCTCCCCCAGGTTGGCTCTGGTGCAGTTCACGCAAGCCGCTGCCTCGCCAAGATCTTTGACTGGGCAGTCCACCCTAAGGTGTGGACCGCCGCAGTGGCTGCACAGGTCAACCGGTTCCGTGCAGAGACGCTTTCCGTGACCATATGCTAAGCAGCGGGTGCACTGCACCAGAGGCGTCTGGTCTTCGACGCGCACTCGTTGGAGGTCAATGCGCAACTTGCCTCCCTCGAGTGCCCTCTTCCAGATAGCTGGGGAAACACTCAGCACAATACTGTTCACATGGGGGTTACGTGATTTCTTCCTAAATTTGATAGAGACTCTCTGTTCCCCATCGCCGAGGCCGTCAAATAACTCCCGGTTCTGATTCCTAAGGGCTCGCAACACGTCCTCGTCACTGTGAATCAGCAACACGTCCCTAAGAATCAGAAGCGGGTCTCTGTTTTTGACTTCCTCGACGACGAGGTTGTCTCCGGCCGCTTCCAATCGCGCCTTAAGTTTGCGCCTCTCCTCCTTCGTTTCGCACCCCATGATCACTTTCTGATCCTTGGCCTTTCGGACCCTCTCTACTCGCACCCAGCCCTCCTTCGCGTCCACTGCTTTTCGCACTCTTTCGAGGACTTCGGCACCCGTATCCATTTCCTGTGTTGAGGAAACAACCACCGAGTGCAGCGTCTTTCGCTCCAGGGCTGACGCCCCGGTGTGGCACTTTCTGACGGCCGCTACACTCGCGTAGGTTGTCTCCACCGCACTTTCTCTGCTGGCCAGACTGTCTCGGAGTCCGACGAGTTTCTCGGAGTTGTCTTTTAACTCCGAGATGTGCTCCTTTAAGGTGGTGAGAAGCTCAGTCTGGCCAGCAAGAACCTCGTGGAAGATGGGTTGGGGACCGAAGTCAGCAGTGGGCGCGGGTTCCGGTACGGCGATGGGTGCGGCAGGGGCCCGGTCTTGCTCCGACTCCTTGACCAGCTCATAAAGCCTGTTTATGGCTTCCAGCACCGCAGTCTTTATCTCGGCCTTGAGGTTGCGAGAGTTGCCCAAGTTTAGCTTGGCCTTATTCAGGCAAGCTCTCGCCTCCTCAGTGCGACTGCGGTTCCTCGCCTCAGGCTTCCTGAGCAGTGCCAAGAAGTCGGAGCTCGGAGGAGCTTGCCGCGTCCCCGGAGTGGCAGGGCCCCCTCGTGACGCCGAAGGAGTCTCGTCTCCGAAGGAGATTCTCCTCCTCGCGTCAGGCGAAGGCCCCGCCCTCTCCACCGATCGCGGCGAGCCACTCGAGCCTTGGGCCCTCACGGTGCTGGATGGGGTGCGAAACATATTAAAAATTTGGGAGCAGGTACTGTCAGAACAGGCCCCTGTAAAGAGGGGGACGGAACCGCAATATCTGCTCGAGAAGAGGTGTTCAGAAAAACACTGGTACTTATGTGACCCTGTAAAGGGGGGAACACAATAAGTAATATAAATAATCAAATAAAATATACAACAATAAAATACAATAAAATTACTAAATTACTATAATATCTAAAATAATAATATTAAAATTCAATAAAATTCAGGTCCAAATTGTTTAAAATCGAGTTTTCCCTACCAATCACCTAGTTATGGGCCTAAAATATCCAAGAGAAACTATATATGAAAAATAAATTTTGCCGAAAACTCCCACGTCTACCTTCCTATAGACCAGAGGGCGGGTGGGTGGGCAAAATTTTTTCGAGCTAGGGGCGCGGTTGAGGTGTCCAGAGACGCGTCTCCGCGCGGGCTAGCTAAATATGGAATAAAACGGGGTAGGTGCCGAACAAAAAATTTGGGTTTTGGTCAAAAAACCAGTTTTTGAACCAAAAAATTTTGATTTTCACCCCACAACCTGGAGACCGGGACACGGATCGCGAACCAGAATTCAGGGATGAAGGGTGAGTACTATTTATACAATAAACTGAAACTATTTTTGCAAAAAATTTGGAAAAAACACTAAATTTTGAGAATTTACTTTGAAAAAATCGAAAAATTCCTAAGTGTGGTAAGGGATGAAGTCCTGACGCGCGTGTGTGCGTGCGATATGGTCAGTACGTAGGCGGAGGCCTAGTTTAGTCTAAATCCGCTGAAAACAGCTTCAAAATCGCACGTCTAGAAGTGAAGATATCGACGCACCAGAGGGTTAGGTTAGGTTAGGTTAGGTTAGGTTAGGTTAGGTTAGGTTTTTTTTTTTTTTTTTTTTTTTGTTTTGGCAGGAGTGGGAAATCCCCGCGGACACCTCGACTATCCCACAAGAATTTCTCTTGTGAGACAGTCGAGGTAGTGCCGGACTCGAACCGGCTAAAAACCACTCCTGCCCCAGCCAGTGTCCCTCTAACATAATCAGAGTCCTTGACATCTGTCTTGTTTAGTTTGTCTACATTTCTTGGTGGCCGGAGAGACCACATGATGTACGGTTTGGTTTTGCGTGGTAAATTTACCTATTTTTTAATACCCTAAAACATTCCTTAAATTTGTGTTACTGCTATAGTGAACTTTATATTTTGTAAACTTTTTTAAAATTATTTGCTAAATACTATATTACTTTATTGATGTTCTTTAATTTATACTATTCTTATATTTATATCTATTATTAACCCTTATATTTTATGCCCTTATTAAGATTTCTTGCTTTGTTTAATTTTCTTTCCTATTTTTTACGTTTATTTATATGATATCTAAGGTATATATTTACTATATAATTAAATATCTTAATAAGTTTTCATCATTATTACTATTCTTCTAAATTTTCTAATTTCTTTGCAAGAAAGGTTAACGTCTGTTACAGTATCACCAAGTTCGACCCAGCTTGACGTATCCACCAGCGCCGGCACCAGCTCCAGCATAAGTTGAGCTCGTTTCTCAAGAAACAGCCTCAATTTACATCTTTGCTTGTTGCCAACGCTGGTGACCGTCTCAACTCGTCTGTATATCGGCTGGGCCGAATTGGTTTTACTCCCGTGCTTGGAAGTGGTCGCATCGCCAACTTTAGCAATATGCTATTGAAGCTCTTGCGAATGCGTCCCACTTCCTTCGCACGGGGCATTCGTTGCTGAATGCGTTGTGCTCGGTGGCCCCCTGTTTTGCTCTGGTGCAGTTCACGCAAGCCGCTGCTTTGCCGATCTGTCTATCCGGGCAGTCTGCCCTGAGGTGTGCTCCACCGCAATGGCTACACAGATCGGCTGGCTCCGTGCACAGGCGTTTCCCGTGCCCGTATGCCAAGCAGCGGGTGCACTGCACCAGAGGCGTCTGATCCTCGACGCGTACTCGCTGGAGGTCGATGCGGAGTTTTCCTCCTTCAATCGCCCTCCTCCAGACCATAGGGGACACACCAAGCACAACGTGATTCGCATGCGGATTCCGGGTTTTCTTACGGTATTTTACCACCATCCTCTGCGCCTCGTCGTCGAGCCCGTGAAATATCTCCCGGTTCTGATTCTTAAGGGCTCTCAACACTTCTTCGTCACTGTGCATGAGTAATACGTCCCTAAGAATCAGAAGCGGGTCCCGATTTTTCACGTCCTCGACAACGAGGTTCTCTCCGGCCTTCTCTAATCGTGCTTTTAATTTCCTCCTCTCCTCCGTTGTTGCGCACCCCATCACTACCTTTTGGTCCTTGGCTTTTCGGACCCTCTCTACGCGCACCCAGCCCTCCTTCGCATCTACTGCCTTCCTCACTCTTTCGAGGATTTCGTCCCCCGTATCCATCTCCTGAGTTGAGGAGACAACCACAGAGTGCAGCGTCGTTCGCTCCAGGGCCTGAGCCCCGGTGTGGCTCTTACAGACGGCCGCCACACTCGCGTAGGTTGTCTCCCCCACCCCTTCCCTGCTGGCCAGACTGTCTCGGAGTCTGTCAAGCTTCTCGGAGTTGTCTCGCAACTCCGAGATGTGCTCCTTTAGACTGTTAAGGAGCTCAGTCTGGCCAGCAAGAACGTCGACGGTGATAGGATGGGGACTTTGGTCAGCAGTAGGCGCGGGTTCCGGTACGGCGATGGGTGCGGTAGGCGCCTTGTCTCGTTCCGACTCCTTGACAAGCTCAAAAAGCCTGTTTATGGCCTCGAGCACCGCAGCTTTGATGTCGGTCCTGAGGTTGCGAGAATTGCCTAGATTAAGTTTTGCCTTGTTCAGGCAAGCTCTCGCCTCCTCAGTGCGACTGCGGTGCCTCGCCTCAGGCTTCTTGAGCAGTGTCAAGAAGTCCGCAGGAGCTCGGCGCGTCCCCGGAGTAGCAGGGTCCCCCCGCGTGGCGGAAGGAGTGTCCTCTCCGAAGGAGATTCTCCTCCTCGCGTCAGCAGAGGAAGGTCCCGCTTTCTCCGGCGATCGCGTCGAGCCCCCGGTGCCCAGCGTTCTCAAGGTAGCAGATGGGGTGCGGAACATATTGGTCTCGAGTGGCATTGATACAGATAAAAGCGAGCCCCTGTAAAGTGGAGGCCCGGTCGATAAAATATGCTCAAGAGAGGAGAGACTTATAATAATAATATGGTGGACACTGGAATCAACCGTGTCCCTGTAAAGGGGGGTACACGGAAAATAATAAAATAACTAATCTGCTAAAATAACTAAAATATTAATAATTGAAAATAATTATATCGTCGTTCAAATAATGTCAAAATGTTAAAATTCCCTTAAACACACTCCGAAAACCCTAACAAAAGTAAACCCTAACCAAATTACGACTTAAATTTTTGCCAAAATCCCACGTCTACCTTCTTACTATAAGCCAGAGGGCGGGTGGGTGGGCAAAATTTTTTCGAGCTAGTGGCGCGGCCGAGGTGTCCAGAGACGCGTCTCGCGCGGGCTAGCTATATGTGGAATAAAAACGGGTAGGTGCCGAACAAAAATTTTGAGTTTTGGTCAAAAAACCAGTTTTTGAACCAAAAAATTTTGATTTTCACCCCACAGCCTGGAGACCGGGACACGGAACGCGAACCAGAATTCAGGGATGAAGGGTGAGTACTATTTATACTATAAACTGAAACTATTTTTGCAAAAAATTTGGAAAAAACACTAAATTTTGAGAATTTACTTTGAAAAAATCGAAAAATTCCTAAGTGTGGTAAGGGATGAAGTCCTGACGCGCGTGTGTGCGTGCGATATGGTCAGTACGTAGGCGGAGGCCTAGTTTAGTCTAAATCCGCTGAAAACAGCTTCAAAATCGCACGTCTAGAAGTGAAGATATCGACAATTGTGTTTTTGACTCGATCCCTAAGGTGGTTTTTGGGTACTAGCAGCAATGTATGAAAAAACTATATTTTAAAAATGTGAATGTTTTATTCGAGCTAGGGGCGCGGGCGAGGGGTCCAGAGACGCGTCTCCGCGCGGGCTAGCTATATATGGAATAAAACAGGGTAGGTGCCGAACAAAAATTTTGGGTTTTGGTCAAAAAACCAGTTTTTGAACCAAAAAAATTTGATTTTCACCCCACAGCCTGGAGACCGGGACACGGAACGCGAACCAGAATTCAGGGATGAAGGGTGAGTACTATTTATACTATAAACTGAAACTATTTTTGCAAAAAATTTGGAAAAAACACTAAATTTTGAGAATTTACTTTGAAAAAATCGAAAAATTCCTAAGTGTGGTAAGGGATGAAGTCCTGACGCGCGTGTGTGCGTGCGATATGGTCAGTACGTAGGCGGAGGCCTAGTTTAGTCTAAATCCGCTGAAAACAGCTTCAAAATCGCACGTCTAGAAGTGAAGATATCGACGGTTAGGTTAGGTTAGGTTAGGTTAGGTTAGGTTAGGTTAGGTTAGGTTAGGTTAGGTTAGGTTAGGTTAGGTTAGGTTAGGTTAGGTTAGGTTAGGTTAGGTTAGGTTAGGTTAGGTTAGGTTAGGTTAGGTTAGGTTAGGTTAGGTTAGGTTAGGTTAGGTTAGGTTAGGTTAGGTTAGGTTAGGTTAGGTTAGGTTAGGTTAGGTTAGGTTAGGTTAGGTTAGGTTAGGTTAGGTTAGGTTAGGTTAGGTTAGGTTAGGTTAGGTTAGGTTAGGTTAGGTTAGGTTAGGTTAGGTTAGGTTAGGTTAGGTTAGGTTAGGTTAGGTTAGGTTAGGTTAGGTTAGGTTAGGTTAGGTTAGGTTAGGTTAGGTTAGGTTAGGTTAGGTTAGGTTAGGTTAGGTTAGGTTAGGTTAGGTTAGGTTAGGTTAGGTTAGGTTAGGTTAGGTTAGGTTAGGTTAGGTTAGGTTAGGTTAGGTTAGGTTAGGTTAGGTTAGGTTAGGTTAGGTTAGGTTAGGTTAGGTTAGGTTAGGTTAGGTTAGGTTAGGTTAGGTTAGGTTAGGTTAGGTTAGGTTAGGTTAGGTTAGGTTAGGTTAGGTTAGGTTAGGTTAGGTTAGGTTAGGTTAGGTTAGGTTAGGTTAGGTTAGGTTAGGTTAGGTTAGGTTAGGTTAGGTTAGGTTAGGTTAGGTTAGGTTAGGTTAGGTTAGGTTAGGTTAGGTTAGGTTAGGTTAGGTTAGGTTAGGTTAGGTTAGGTTAGGTTAGGTTAGGTTAGGTTAGGTTAGGTTAGGTTAGGTTAGGTTAGGTTAGGTTAGGTTAGGTTAGGTTAGGTTAGGTTAGGTTAGGTTAGGTTAGGTTAGGTTAGGTTAGGTTAGGTTAGGTTAGGTTAGGTTAGGTTAGGTTAGGTTAGGTTAGGTTAGGTTAGGTTAGGTTAGGTTAGGTTAGGTTAGGTTAGGTTAGGTTAGGTTAGG